>OX336391.1:451645070-461645070 GCA_946902985.2 Meconema thalassinum | reverse complement strand
AAATCAAGGAGATCAACGTAACTATCGAGATGACTGGGATGATAGGCACGCTCAATCACAAAATTACTTAGAGGTACACGCTAGTCAAGGTGGAGAACTAGGAAGATGGGAAAAGGCCATTGGGAACAGAAAGAACCCAGATACACATACTGAGGAAGCTGGAAGTCTACTGAGACAAGAGGAATATCAAGGACATGAGCGACAGAAGGATGATGGGACTCGAAATGGAGCTAAAAAAAATTTTAATTTTGGATCAAGGAGACAGTCTCCAAACACAACAGTCGGAAGTTGAAGATGGATGGATAGTAGCGAACATACAAGAATGGATTGCTTTACCAGAAGACTGCCTGGAGGAGACGGTGAAACCACGGAACGATGAAATTAGGCAATTACCCATTATTTACGCAAGGATTGGTGGAATTAATATAAGATGTTTATTGGATACGGGGTCACAGATCAGTCTAGTATCGGAGGCCTTGGTTCGAGAGTTGGGACGGACTCAGAATATTCCTGTAATTCCGGTACCACAGCTCAAAGTGAGGGGTGTTATTCCTGAACGCACCGTTACTTGTAAACGTCAGGCATACTTAGAGCTGAACATATTGGAACACACTTTTGGGCAAACATTCATTATCATGGCAAAGATGAATTTCAATATAATTCTTGGTGCAAATTTCATTTGTGACTATCAAGCAGTGATAGATTTACACAAGAATACAGTCAGTTTTAGAGAATATGACCAGCTGAAAAACGTGGGATTGCATATGGATGAAATCACTACCGGAAGAGATGTAAATTCTTGGGCATTGGAAGCAATATCAGAAGAGACGGAAGAGGAGGTACGAAAGGCGGAAGATAACATCGTAGAAGGGGCTGTTGTGGAACTAGATGAGGAGATAGAATCCCAGGAGATATGGTCTTTATTGACAGAAGGAGATGACAGCGACGCACAATTTGAAGAGTTACTACAGGAGCGGCTCAATGACATTCAACTTGGGGATGAACACAGAAAACAGTTGGAAGAGATTTTAAGGAAGCACAAAACAGTATTTGATACAGTACCTGGGAAAATTTTAAATTTCAAGTACTCTATGCAAGTCGAGGACTGGTCACCTTTCAAAAGCAGATTGTACCCAATTCCTGAAAAATATCGTGGTCAAGTTAAAATCATTATAGATGAGATGTTAGAAGCTGGAGTGATAAGGAAGACACCTACACCTTATCTAAATGCGATTTTGGCAGTCACAAAACCAAATGGATCTATTAGACTTTGTTTAGATGCCAGAAATCTCAACATGAGACTCATTTTTCCTGAGTATGACAGAGCGCCAATTATCAGAGACGTATTAAAAGGCTTTAAAAACAAGAGCATTTATTCATCAGTCGATCTGACGAGCTCGTTCCACCATCTTGAGTTGGATGAGAAGTCACAGCTTCTAACTGGCTTCTTATTCGATAACCAGACATATTGTTTCGTCAGAATGCCTTTTGGAGTCAAAACAGCGGGCTGTGCTTTAATCCGAGCACTGGACCGGAACCTAACCGAGGAAGTAAAGGAGATGACGGTGCGATACATCGACGACATTCTGTTGGCATCTGACAACATTGAAACTCACATGGACAATTTGGATAAAGTATTGGGCAACTTAAATGCATCGAATTTCAAAGTAAACCTGAAGAAATCGCATTTCTTCAAGAGCGAGATCTTATATTTGGGTCACGTCATTGACAAGGAGGGAGTGAAGCCAAACCCAGCTAAGATTGAAGCGATAAAGAATTTCCCTACACCAACGAGAGTCAAGCACATTCGGGCTTTCTTAGGCGTAACGGGATTCTTTAAAGAAAACTGTCCAGGTTATACAGAGACTGTAGCTCCAATGCAAGAAATGTTAAAGAAAAATAACAAATGGTCATGGAACGCGGAATGTGAGAAGGCATTCCAAGCAACAAAACAGCTATTAGAAAACTGCATTAAATTAGGCTATCCAGATTTCAAGCTCAAATTTATAATCCAAGCGGATGCTTCACTAATTGGGATAGGTGCTATGCTCTACCAAGAGGATCCAGCAAACCTGCAGCACAAAACATATTTGGCATTTGTCAGCCGAAAATTGCGTAAGCACGAGCGAAATTATACTATAACCGAGTTAGAATTGTTGGCCATCCTTCATGCGCTCCAACAATGGAAACGAATAATATATGGTTACCCGATTGTTGTCAGGACTGACCACAAGGCACTAACATTCTTGTTTAAGACGTCAATGGCAAGCGAACGTGTGACACGTTGGTCTATATACATTCAGCAGTTCAGCATTGAAATTGAACATTGTCCAGGGAAGATGAACGTGATACCGGATGCACTCAGCAGGAACCCAGAGCCTGATAATGAAGAAACAGCGATGATACAACACTTGGAGTTAACACCGAAGGACCGGGAATTCTTGGAGGAGTTACGTGAGATACAGCGAGAACAGGAAGCGGAACCATGGATGATGCTATTAATTAAATACTTCAAAAAGCAACTACCTACAGGAACACCTGCATTTCGAGAAGCGAAAGCCAAAGAAGGAAGATATGTTTATGTCAACAATTTGCTGCACAAATGGGTAGATAATGACCACACCAAGTTACGCATATTAGTACCTGCATCGTTACAACGAGGATTGACATGGCATACGCACGAAAGTTACGGTCACGTGGGCTTAGACAAGTGCGAAGCGACAATAGGAGAGACATTTACATGGCCACGTATGAGAACAACTATATGTGACGTCATTACAACTTGTGACCCGTGTCAGAGGACAAAGCCAAATAATTATTTACTGAGGCAATATCCTAGACCATTGCTACCTCAGAAACCATGTGAGCTACTGGCGGTGGACTGTCTTGGTCCAATTCCGAAGGGAAGGAGAGGTTGCCGTCATTTGCTAGTGTGCATTGATGTATTTTCTAAGTTTGTAGTACTATGCCCTATTCAGAAAACAACATCGAAGCAGGTACTCAGTCGCATTCGTAATAGAGTTATTCCAACCCTTGGAAAACCAGAGTTTATATTATCAGATCATGGCAGTTATTTCACAAGCGCCGAATTCAAGAAAGGAATGGAAGACATGGGTATAAAACATGTTTTAAGCAGTATCCGACATGCCCAAGCAAATCCAAGCGAGAGAGTAATTAAATGTGTAACTTCATATTTGAGAATCTTCATTCCGAACGAACACCACAAATGGGTCGATAAAATTAAGGATGTAGAGACATGCATGAATTCTACCAGGCACGAGTCAACAGGACAAATCCCTATGGTCCTACACAAGAACGAGTATCCAGTAAGAACGTGGAAAAGCATCATTAACTGTCCACAAGATTCCATGATAGCACCAGACCTGCGAATTGAAAGAACGAGAGCATACATGAGGAAACAAGCAGACCGCAGATTACGGCGAGTAAGAAATAAGAGGTTCCACGGTGATCTTGAAGTCAACCAGCTCGTTTTGGTGAAACGACCTGCTACATCGGACCCAGAAAAGAAAATCTTTAGTAAATTCTGCGAGAAATTCATAGGACCCTATTCTATCGTAAGAAACCTTGGAAATAATGCTTACAGAGTGAAAGAATTGAGCACAGGAACAATGTCAGTTTACAACGCTGCCAACCTAAAAATATATCGTCGAAGTGAACCATGGTAGCGCCGAAATAATGACGCTGTTTGAATATACGGACGTCCTACTATCAACAAAGTCAACGGGGAGCAGTTGAGTACGGCACGTGATGAAGGAGGAAGTAGACGTGTTGTTGACAAACATTAACGAGGCGAGTAAGGTGTTGCCGCAGGCATCCGAGCGTCACGCAAGATTGGAAGGGGGAAATACAAGCAGGAAATGAAAACGAGTAAATGCCATTGAAGACAGGAGCGCCTAGACCAAGTAAGAAAAAGGGGTGATTCTGGAAATAAAACAAATTGGCCTACGGAAGTATTGTAAAATTGTCGACTTTATTCCTAAGTTCGAAATTTTGTGAGTGGGAGAGTTGTGAACCCTTTACCCTATGTTGGATAAATGATTCTACTTTTTATTTCTTCAATTAATAAATATTTCAACCAGCATCATGAAAGTAGCCAGACAGTGATGAGGAAATTTCAAGCATTTGTTGGAGACAGTAGGGACATACCTGCATCAGTTTAACAAAAGGCTAAATACTTGAGCCATGAAAAGAAATAGCAGAGCGATGTATCACAAGGACAGGTGTGGCTACCTCAATTTTAGAAGCGACGCACGGTGAGACATGGTTCTGGTATGTCCATTGTGTTATTCGCGCCTAGAAGAAATATGATGCAGTAACGTGAATGGCTGATGAAGAAAATAGACACTCCCAAGACGCCAAGATCTACTAGAAACCGCCAAATTATTAGAAAATGGAGAACCAATGAGAAGAGAATGCCTACTTGCGCGCCAACTCCGGCTGGGGTACGCGGCGGCTAGCATTCACGCGGGAAATCGCCTAGACAAAATCTCTACGATCGATTCTAGGATTAATGGGCATATTCTTGACCTGTGCAATATTACGAGTTCAGTGATATTTATTTCATTCTTGTATCACAATTATTTCGAGAAATTTTTACATAAAATCCCCCTCCATCTAGACCCAAGGGCCAGTTCATTTATAAGTGTGTCGAAGAGCCAAGACATTATTATTATTCTGTGCGTCTACGGACGTAGATTATTATTATTCTGTGCGTCTACGGACGTAGATTATTATTATTCTGTTCGTCTGAGGACGTAGACTTTCATTCCGTGTGTCGAGGACACAGGACTTTGATTCTGTGCGTCTACGGACGTAGACTTGTATTTTGTGTGTCGAGGACACAAGATATTCATTGTAAAGTGTTAAATTCAGTGATAGATAGTCATTGTACTATAGTTATAGGGGCAGTAGCGTCGATAATTCGCCAACGAACAGTGACAGGGAATTTAGTACCTGAACAAGCGAATTTAGTAGTCAGACATAAAGTGTATAATAACCTAATTTTTGTATCAGCGCAAGGATGACATCGATGATTGCAGAGGAAGTTTGGAATTCTCAACACTCCGTCCAGATGGCTGATATGAGATAAAGAACCATCCAGTTGGGGAATGGCGTCTGATGTTCTTTGACGGGTGACTACAAAAAGAGATGAGTACAAAATAATATTTTATTATTTGTTGAATTAACGTATGGTTTATGGGACATATTTTTGTAAATACTTTGCTTGTGTGATTAATGTAGTATATTTAGTTTTGATCTGACACACTTTTGCTTGGAAGCAGCTCGCACAATTGTAGTTTTTGGAAGGTTCTTTTCTTTGTGTTGTGTTAACTAACGTATCTATGTGAACGGCCGTGTTCGCCTATGTTACGAAGTGCGGTTAAAAACGTCTCTCGGAGATATGTCGTGTTTCAGAAGTAGGACTGAATTAATCTAATTATATAGTAGATCGGAGGGTAATTAAATTTTGTTGAGATTTATTATTGATCAGATTCAGTGTGATTACTGCCTTTGGAGCAATGTAATTTGTGACGAAGAGTATTCAGCTCTATCGTAAGTTTTAATTATTGTGTTAAATGTTTGCGAGCTCTAATTCAGCAGACCCATGTGAAAGGCGTTATGTCAGTCCCAGATGTGTATATTGTGAGTATATTTTTGTGGTATTACAAGCGGGAATTTCAGCAGAGACTGATTTCTGTCAGCTTGGTACCAGATTCATATTGTATCCTTGCGAGGACAATTATGGATATGTGATTATTGTCTGACCATATGTTGAGTTGGAGGAGATGTTAGTTGCTGTTGATTCCTTGAGATAACAGTCCAGCTGGTCGGCTATTTATATACACTGGAAGGGGGACATGACTGGTATTATGGAAAGGGTGAGTTGTTGTCACAAGGGCTGGCTGAGTTTCGCAAGCAAGCTCATCATTAGTGGAGTGCACGTCTGGCTCCCAATTACTTGAAAATAAATATAAATGTGAGAAACTGATCAATGGTAAAATTGTTTAAATAAATGGGAGTTGCCTACGAAATACGATAACCTTCGAAGCGTTTCTTTAACATGCAATTTTTGTTAATATAAAGTAATCTTAACCACCCAGGTTGTTTGTTGTTGTTGGTTTATTCTATGTTTATTTTCCATGTCAGTGACCCGTGAGTCACGTGCGGCGCTGTGTTTCCTTGTTGTTGAGTATCTGGCCATTGTGGCAGCTCATTTGGTTAAGTGTGTCACCACACTAATAAGGGTCTCAGAGAGATGCCTGTAAATAGTAAAGTTGTAATGAGTGTGTCAGAGTTAGATTTAAGGATTTTTATTAATGTTATGCCCATATCCATAAACGTTAATTTACGAGATAATTGTTCGTGAGCACCGTGGCTGTTAACCCGTTGTGAACGAACGATCATCCAAGTACTCATTTCTCGTAGATAGTCACCACGCGAACATAAATTCATATGCAAGATAGTGGAACTTGGATCCACATTTTATTAGAAAAGGGGAGATCTGTCTGACTCCTCAAAGTGATAAATATTCCTGTCAGGGGAAAATTCAGGGAGGATTTGTTTATTATTGTTTGTTTTATTCTTTTATGCACAAATTAGTTATTAAATCTTGTTATTATCTTACGTTTTGTCTCCTTTCTTTCTTAATTATAGTTTTTATCCTATAACCCTTGCCTCAGAAAAGCACGTAGTTTGGCGGACGTAAACACCACACTATGAACTGAACGCGACCCCTTGATCAAGATTCTTGCATAAAACACTGCTATTCTGAAGGGTTCACTATAGCACGTTGTATTTCAACAAGCTACTACAATCAACATTCAATTATACTCCTTGAAAAGGACAAAGAGCTATAACAATACCTGCCTCTCACCAAGGCGGTCCGGGTTCGATTCCCGGTCAATGCATGTGAGATTTTCGAAGTGAAATGCCATGTCCTGTGGTTCGGATTCCACGTAAAAATGAGGTCCCGTGGCTCATAATCACAGGATTCACGGTCACGTAAAACTACAATCTTCCTTCTTTCCTTCCTATAACAATACCCATGCATTTAGGAGGAAGTAGGCTATATGTTCTTTACTGAACATCTTGTTAATGTTAGTATTTATGATTTGCTGTGAATATCATTATTTAAAAATTTAGGCTACACTAAAGTTGTATTATAGGTTTGCATCCACTTATGGATATAATGCACAGGTGAATAGTTGAATGACACGACACAATATAATAAATTAGATCAGTCACACTGATTTCTACTCTGATTATGAATACTTATACGTTAGAATAGTCCTGTTCACAGCACTGTCGTTGTACAGGTGTTCACTCATAGCTAGCTCCCCCCTACGCGTTTGCAATGTACTACGAGGAAATATAGTATCCTACAGCTGTTTTGAATGGAAAAGTAGAATGCCATCGAGTGCCAGGTAGATGCTAGATATCATGGCTGCTGAATAATAAACACTGGTCGGGCATCAAATCAGTCGAATGATGGTGTCACTTAGCAAACGGCAGGATGCCATTAGCCACGGTGATCTCCAACGTTCAGGAGACTGGACAAGGCAGATGAAGGAGACGAAGTGGAGCAGTTCCCATGAGGTTCATGTTTTCAGCCATTAAGGGGGGAGGTACACCTTTCACGGTCAATATATTTTATTTTAATTTGTTATAAATTATTTGAATGACTAATCTTGTATCTTTCATTTGGTGAAAACAAAATGCAAATATCTTAAATACTTCCAGAGATATGCCCCTAAATGTTGGTTGCTGTCGCTTATGATGATGATGATGATGATGATGATGATGATGATAATTGTTGTTTTAAGGGGCCTAACATCTAGGTTATCGGCCCTTAATGGTTTGGGTGATCGTGAATATGAAAATGAAATGTTAACTATAACTATAACTAACTACTAACTTGTATACTAGAAGAAGAAATGGAAAACAAAAGGAGCATAAGGCAAATAAAGGACAGGAGGACAAGAAATGCCCTCAACCCTTGAAGAATGCGGATTGAGGGACTGTGAAGGAAGGAGAGCCATGAAAGGCAGATAGGAAAGTGAAAGAGGAGAGGGCCCGCCCCAGAGGTAATGGATAAAAGGGGGGAAACCGAATCCAGCTCAGGAATTCCTCGGGGTCGCCAACTCCCGAACTCACCAACCGTGAGCCCCTGAGGGAGTAGCAAATTGTAGGATGCACCAGAAGTGGTGGGGCTACATACACCCAGCCTCCTTGAGGGCCTTGAGCAGAAGGCAGGAGATAAGTTGAAAGGAGAAAGAAGGCTGACCCCTCGCAGAAGGAGGGTATCAGAAAAGATGAGACAAGGGCCAATTAAGACTGGAAAGGAAGAGACTCCCTAGGCCTCGGATACCGTAATACCGTCAGGGTCAGAAGAAACAAGAGTTGACCAAGTGAGGTCGACAGGAAAGAAGACGGAGAGGAGCCCAGCACAAGTAAGTGAAAGCATTGCAGGACTCATCTGGGGCCCCGTGGTCACCAACCCACGTCCCACAAGATACGAGCCCTTGGGGTATGCTGTCGCTTAAGTTGTCTCCTTAAATTCTACCCTTAGGTAAGTTTGAAGCTCGTTTCCCGAAAACTTCATTTTCACACAGCGTTTGTATGATAACTCAAATAGCCCATTATTCAAGATATCTCAATGAATTTTTGCATGATTGTGTATTGTGCTAATATGACAAGATATACCAAAAGAGTTTGTGTATCAAGCATACTCCCTATTTTAGAGATTTTTTTACCCATTTTTTTTATAAAATAAACATTTTGATTAAGAATATGAAAAACAATTTCCTGAATATGTGTATCAATTATTTTGATGTATGTTGTAGCCGGAAATGTTACCAACAGCTCAAAAGAAAATTCATGTAAATATTTTGAATTATAGGGCACCTCTAGGGACATCAATTTGGCAGGTAAAAAGCTGAGGGAAGTAGGAGACTTCTGTTACTTAGGAAGAAAAACAACCAGTGACGGACGAAGCAAAGAGGATATAAAAAGTAGGTTGGTCAGGCAAGGAAAGCATTTCTACAAAAGAAGAAATCTGTTGACATCGAATATAGATTTAGGTAGGGTATTAGGAAGTCATTTTTGAAAGCCTTTGTCTGGAGCGTGGCACTCTATGGAAGTGAAACTTGGACTGTTGGTGCAGAAGAAAAGAGGACAATTGAAGCGTTTGAAATGTGGTGTTACAGGAGAATGATGAAGATCAGATGGGTAGATAGGGTTACAAACGAAGAAGTATTAAGACTAGTGGGAGACGAGAGATGTTTCTGGCGACTGCTAATGAAGAGAAGAGATAGGTTGGTAAGACACATACTAAGACACCCATGAATAGCAAGCTTAGTTATGGAAGGAAGGGTCGAGGACAAGAACTGTAGGGGTAACCCAGGTTAGAATATGTTAAACAAATTGCCTCGGATGTAGGGTGTGGTAGCTATGTAGAGATGAAACGATAAATTCAGAACAGGGAGGCATGGAGAGCCAGTGAAAAGACTGAAGACTCAAACAACAACAGAGTACTTATTATGAGTGAGTCGTCCAGTTGCAAAACTCGTTTAATCCACCTGTGAATAAGGATCATGTCGTAAAATTATATATTTAATTATTTTATTTTATTTTATTTTACATTATTTTATTTTGTATTATTTTGTTTACTTTTATTTTATTTTGTTTTGTTTTATTTTAATTCATTTTACTACGTTTTATTTTGTTTTATTGTTTTATCTAATTTTTTGTTTTGTTTTTTTGTTTTGTTTTATTTTGTTTTGTTTTTATTTTCTTTTGTTTATTTTGTTTTATTTTTTTGTGTTGTTTTATTTCGATTTTGTTTTGTTTATTTTGTTTTATTTTATTTTGTTGATTTATTTTGATTTTCCAGAAAACAAACGTAATTCCAAAAACAAAAAACACGAAACAAAAAGCAAAATTCAAAACAAAAGCAAGAGCAGGAAACAAAAAAACAAGAAACACAACGCAAAGAGCGAAATTCAAAAAAAGCAAAAGCAGAAAACAAACACAAAACCAAAACCAAGAAAGAAAAGCTAAAGTAAAATTCAAAAGCAAAAGCACAAAGCAAACACAAAACCAAAAACCAAAAATATAAAGCAAAAGGAAAAATTAGAAAACAACAAACACATAAGAAACACGAGGCAAAGTTCAGAGAAACGTTTCACATGAAAATGATTTTTATTCACAAGTGGATAAAACGAGTTTTGCAACTGGACGACTCATGTAAACACTGTCCAAATGAACAGAAACAGGTGAATGTTTGGTGGTATAATAATGCATTACTGCAAGCATATTATAAAATGTGTTTTATGCTTAATAATGAGTGAATTGTTTTTATTAATCCTACAAAGTTGTATTTCTTTGGAACGTATAGTTTATAAGATAGACCCTACTCTTTTTTAACTCAGCAGAAATAGCCACGCGAAAGGTGTACCTCCCCCCTAATTCGACCTACCATTGAGACCTCAGAATGTTGGCAGAAGAAACAAGGGTGACTGTGTTCCCACTATCAAATTCCCGTTTCTTCCGCACATGATGAGATGTGTGCCAGCTCGCTTCTTGTACTGCCTAGCAAGTAGGCCAGAGCAGCGCACTCGCACTGGCTGCACTCGAGTGCGTGGTCACTCACGCATGTGGCGATGGCGCCCAGTCTCTGTGCCGGACCACCGAGCACGCTCATTGACACGGAAGTGTTCGAGTCGAGTCCTTCAAAAGGATGTTCGACAGCTTCTGTTGATGTAGCTTCCTTGTTTCAAAGGTCATCGGCTCCAGCTGCGACATTGACTGATGGTGGGCAGGTTGGCTTGCCACACTTCGGACCTTGTATGCAAATTCGTGGCTCTGAGCCAGAGTGAACAAACTATTGTGAGAAATCTATATAACTACAATTATTGATGGGTTATTCCAAACACGAGACACGTCGAAAAATTGACTTTTTGAGATAAATTACATCTTCTTCCTCTTCAAGGCCAGCTCTACGTACAGATATTATTGCTGTCCAAAATACAGACAGGTCGAGTTATATACGAGTGTGAATGAACAATCGTACTTGAGGATTGAAATATTTTTCATTTTTAAATTCGACTAAGATTTCAGCAAAAACTAGATTAGTCCAATGGTTCTTTTAGTTTTTTCAACTCTCCTCATAACAATATATTTCCTTTATGTGGAATGTAAAGCTGGTAGTGAGACAATAGTAGGTCTAAAAGCAGTTTTTATTTCATTCGGCACAAATGAAGCTATACTGGTTTTTTTTTTTAGTTTATGAACAATTTAATTTTTAGACTTGTCTGGTTCTTGGAATGGGCACTTCAATTACAGGGTGTCTCAAAAAATGTACTAACATTTTGAATGACTATAAAACGATTATTTATGAACCTAGAGACAAGCCTAAGGGCTTCAATTATAGAGGAGACATGTAATTAAAGACTCGTGTTCGCAAATGTTCGAATTGATGACCGTCAGTGTCCAGACAAAGCTGATAAAGCGAAACAATGGATTCGCAAACGTTACGACAAAGTTCATTTGGAATTTCGTGACATTGTCTGTCAATTTCCTATTTCGTGTTGGAATGTAGGATTTCCAACGCAGGCGATTCATGATGCGATGGACGCTATCTTTTGAGATGTGTGTCTTTCGAGCCGTTTGTCGTAGTGATTTCGGTGGGGATCGAGTGAGGGCTTCCTGCACCTGTTCTTCTTTTCTAGGACTGGTGGATATCCGTGGTCGTCCAGAACGTTTCTTGATGACGTTGGGAACGGTTCCACCTGCTTCAAATTTATCTCTGATGAGAGCAATGGCCCGGTGCGTTGGTGGCGGTTTGTCGAACTCCTGGACACTGACGGTGATCAATTTGAACATTTGCGAACATGAGTCTTTAATTACATGTATATTCTATAATTAAAGCCCTTAAACTTGTCTCTATGTTAATAAATAATCATTTTATAGTAATTCAAATTGTTATTACATTTTTTGAGACATTCTGTATATTTTGACGCTGCCTTTTGTAGATCAAAATTTAGAACGTTTTATTATTTCTTTCATATTAATGAAAATCCATAGCCTGCTTCCAGTCAACCGACCGGGTCAGGGATGGAATGAATGAAGCCCACATCTAGCGGCGAGGATATGAACTGTGCCAGCTGCCGAAGCCTGTCGCACTCTTGTGAGGCAATGAGTAAATGAACGACAGATGAAATGAAATGATAGTGGAGAGTGTTGCTGGAATGAAGGTTTTGACAGGAAAAACTGGAGTGTCCGGAGAAAAACCTGCCTGCCTCTGTTTTGTCCAGCACAGATCTCGCATGGAGTGACCGGGATTTGAACCACGGACCCAGTGGTGAGAGGCCGGCGTTCTGCTACCGAATTCACGGTGGTGTTGTTCTTTCGTATTAATACAATGTTAAATTGTATTCAGTTTGATTTATCTCCATCTGTATGAACTATCACTCGTCAATAGACAGCGACTAAAATAATGTCAATTAGTTGGTATTTAATTTAAGAATAATTAAGGGACTTACATTACTAGAGCTGCACGTGACATATTATTTCATTTGAATAACCACCATTAAGAAGATATGTCCAATGGTCATTATTCCATACTTCTCAGCTATCACGTATCCCCCATGACATCTAAGACTCTGAATTATGATTGCAATCTTGGCTACGAATCACTCAATATTTGTATGAAAGGATAGGGAAGTTTAGGGGAAGGTCAAAACATAACATTGTTATTATCAGGTGGACTCTGGAGAGGTCTAGAGCAGGTCCTTTGAATTGAGGTCCATAAGTTGTTCATGGGGATGAAATGAAATTACGTCACAAACGTCCAGTTCATAAAGCTAGAGGGTTTATAAGTACGGAGATGAAATTTCGCGACTCGGCTGGGAATCACACCTCGAGCCATTCAGATTTATCCACTAAGAAAGACATTAGTGCACAGAATATAATTATTACCCTTAGCTTCACTTAGCAGTGTTTGCTATTCAATTGTGAACGTAAAGTTAAGGGCCGACCGCAGCGTACAAATAATGGGAAATATCCATTCATTAATCTTCGAAGTGATAGAAGTCATTTTTCAGTGTTGCCTAATTCTATTAAAGAAAGCTTTTCAGTCGGTCAACACAAATTACATTAGGTGGGAAAACAAGTATTTACATTCCTTACTTGAGGCAAATTACAAAATAACACGCATTTATAAGGTGCGTTCAAAAAGTAACAAGCCGGAGGCTGGAATGCGCAAACCGGTGACGACATCGGCTAATCGTGGCGTGTGTAACGAGGTGTTGTTCCGACCAGAGCGGGGAAGGTCACAGCCCGTCGCTAAAGGGCACGCGTGCACTTCTCGTGACGATGCAAAGCGAGCAGCAGCATGCATCAATCGCACAACGCATTGCATTGCAAACAGTGGCATGGAGGCGTCAAACGATGAGCAAAGAGGTGTTGTTCGGTTTCTGACAGCGGAATGAGTAGGGGGAGCGGACATTAAACGCCGAATGTCACAAGTGTACGGCGAGGGAAGGACGGGTGTCGTTAGCCGATGATGCCCGGTCTGGGGCACCCCCCTGCATTGCCGATGACAACGTCCAGCTGGTTGATCCACTCATTACCAAGGACCGCCGAGTGACAGTGAACGACGCCATACCCGCCGTGGTCGGATTGAGCGTCGGAAGTGTGCACACCATCATGAAGGAACGACTGCACTTGCAGAAAGTGTGTGCCCAATGGGTGCCCCACAGTCTTCAACCACACCAGGAAGCATGTCGAATGGCCCACTGTCTTGGTCTCGGTTGGACTATTGATGCATGCTGCTGCTCGCTTTGTATCTTCACGTGATGTGCACGCGTGCCCTCTAGCGACGGGCTGTGACCTTCTACCCTCTGGTCGGAACCACTCCTCGTTACACATGCCACGATTAGCCGATGTTGTCACCGGTTTGCGCATTCCAGCCTCCGGCTCGTTACTATTTGAACGCACTTTATATATACAATTAAGTACCCCAAATTTGGTACTATCCAATTTTGTACAGTCCAATTAAGTACCCTCAATTTTGTACAATCCAATTAAGTACCCTCAATAACGTACAATCCAATTAAGTACCCACAATGTCGTACAATCCAATGAAGTACCCTCAGTTTCGTACAATCCAATTAAGTACCCTCAATGTCATACAATCCAATTAAGTACCCTCAATGTCATCAACAGCCCTTCCAAGTCCTTCCTCCAACCAACACACAAATAGAGAGGATGGATGCTTTCTTAGACTAGCTCCGCACCTTAAAATTAATCTGAGAGGTCTCGGGAATAGGAGAGGTATTGTTAAGAAACTAGCCCAAAGAACACATCCGTAGGAAAAGGCATAACTATGAAAGAATTAGGCCAGGCTAACGTTATAATCGCACTAAATTTATTCATGAAAGAAAACTGATTCCTTGTCTACTCCATACAATCCAATTAAGTACCCTCAATGTCGTACAATCCAATTTCTTCTGCGCTTTATCAATAAGAATAATTATAGTTCTATCTGTGAACACTGAACTGTCCCAGAGTAGCTTGTGTGTATCGTTCTCCAGAACAACATCAGGAATGAATTGATAGTAAGGCAGAAAATTATTACTTAAGGAGGCATACTGTATCACATTAATGTAGTATCAATAGTATTTCATTTTTTTTTGTCGTTTAACCTCCAAGTTGGTGGAACCCACGGACTCAGCGAGGGAACTCACCACTACCGCCTCTACCGGCAGTGTCCTAGAGCGGGGAACATCGAATCGGAAGGGATACAACTGGTGAGGTGGGATTGGCACTTCGCCCAGGCGGCCTCACCTGCAAAGCGAACAGGGGCCTCATGAGGGAAGGTAAGGGATGGTGAGGATGGATAGGCAAGGAAGAGGGAAGGAGGCGGCCGTGGCCTTGAAGAAGGTACCATCCCGGCATTTGCCCGAAGACGAAGTGGGAAACCACGGAAAATCACTTCGAGGATGGCTGAGGGGGAATCGAACCCCCTCTACTCATTTGGGCCACCCGAGGGTGAGTAGACCCCGTTCCAGTCCTCGTACCACTTTTCAAATTTCGTGGCAGAGCCGGGAATCGAACCCAGGACCTCTGGGGTGGCAGCTAACCATGCTGACCGCTACGCTGCGGAGGCGACTTAATATTTAATTAATAAATTAAATCCCCATGATTAGGATCACACCGACTGCACTCTCCACAAGGCAGTCTACTGTAGAGGTACGTGCTTGCTTGATTTGCTCTTTACGGCTCTGTATGCTAATGCAACTAATGGGGCGTTAATACGATCATTATCTGTTTGGGAAAGTTTCTCAAGTCAAGTTGCCAAGTCCTGTCACACAGAACACCCATTCAAAGTGTAAATACTCATCTAGATAAAACATAGGCTAGCTATTTTACAATGCATGAACCAAACTTTAGTCAACAAGGATTATTAAAATTTCCTGTAATAATGACCACACAGTTAAATATCCTTAGCCTAAGACTGGCTGCGTGGCTCAGCGGTAACGTTCTCGCCAGCTGTTCCCGAGGTTGCAGGATCAAATCCTGGCGCATTTGAGGATGCAAAAATGCGAGGGAGCCGTGCTAGTAGATTTACAGGCACATTAAAGATCCCCTTCGGGGGAAAATTTTGGCATCCCGTCGTCTCTAAAGTTCACAGTAGTTAAAAGGGACGTAGAGTCAATAACATTATTATTATTAGTCTATTATTATTATTATTATTATTATTATTATTATTATTATTATTATTATTATTATTATTATTATTATTATAGTTTATTGTTTGACAACATTGTCACGGCAAATACCGGCTACATTTTCTTTTACAGCCTGGTTCGGCCTTAGCAAGGAACCATCTGTACTGAGATAATTTCTATTACACTGTTCAGAGACTTCACATCCATGTCGTGCCCGCATTCTTCACGAGTCTCCTTCATTTGTAGGATGAGCTAAATTCCCATCTGGATCATCGAGCTTTGCTGAGTATTCGGCCAGGGCATTGTCACCAAGGAACTTCCTAACAATATGGCATGTGTTTAACAGAACTGCCTTCTGAAGTTCAATATATATCTGCGGGTGCAGATTCAATATTGATAGACTACTATGGAGAGTTTTCGGTATAACACCAGTACACGATACAATTATTGGGATGGTAGTCACCGAATCAAGTTTCCACATCTGCTTTATCTCAATTGCCAGCTCTGTGTACTTAGATATTTTAGTAGCAGCTGTTGTTTGGATGTTTTGAGTGTTGGGACATGCGATATCTATCAGTAATGCCTCTTTGTGTACTTTATTGATGACAATGATATCTGGGCGGTTGTTACTGACTGCGACATCTGTCACAACTCCTCTGTCCCAATAGAGCTTGTGTGTGGCATTTTCGAGTACTGCAGATGGTGTGTATTTCCAATAGGGGACGGAGCTTTGAAGAAGTTTGTACTTCAATGCCAGTTTCTGGTGGATAATGTTGGCAACTTGATCGTGTCGATGTTTGTAGTCAGTGTTGGCAAGGTGGGAACAACCTGATATGACGTGTTGAATGGTCTCACTACATTTGCCACAGCGGCGACATTTCTCACTCTCTGTTGCTGGATCTTTTATGATAAATTTCCGATAGCTTCGAGTAGCAACAACTTGGTCTTGGATAGCTACAACAAATCCCTCTGTTTCCGGAAAGAGGACCGAGTGGGTCAGCCATGCGTGCGACGCTAACTTGTCGATGTGAGGCTGGTCCAACTCATGTGGAAACTTCCCATGAAGCGCCTTCTGTTTCCAATTCCCGATCTTGTATTCAGTAGTTTTCATTTCTTTTACTGGTGGATCTAAAGATGACAGATGGAGCGGTGTGTAATTATCATCAGCTGAAGATACAGTGTGATGGAGAGGGGATGTTTCTCCTTTGTTGTGGAAAAATGCACGCAGAGTTGTCACTTGTTTTGTATGAAGGTTCATGATGTCTATCAGTCCTCTACCACCTTCAGACCGAGGTAGAGTCAGGCGCTCTGTTGCTGATTTCGGATGGTGCATACGATGGCGTGATAAAAGCACCGATGTTTTTCGTTGCAGATCGTGCAGTTCAGTTTGAGTCCACCTGATTATACCAAAGGAGTATGTAACTACGGGCATTGCAAATGTGTTAACTGCCTTAATGATATGTTTAGCGCTAAGTTTTGAAGAGAGAACACTGCGAAGTCGTGAAGTATACTGCTCAGTTATGTTCTTCTTGATATCACCATGTCTGAGACGGGTACTCTGGGCGAACCCAAGATATTTGTACAATGCGCCTTCCTCCAACGGCTGAATACTTCTTTGTCCCTCTCCAACATGTATTCCTTGTGCAGAGTGCGAGCCTCTAATAACAGTCTGTGTTCTGCACTTATCAAAACCAAACTGCATATGGATATCTGAAGAAAAGCTCCGAGTGATAGAGATGAGATATTGTAGGTGTACTTTAGTTGATGCATACAGTTTAATGTCATCCATGTAAAGAAGATGGTTCATCTTGTACGCTTCACCATGATTACCCTTAATACTAAATCCGTAGTTGCTACTGTTCAGGATTTGCGAGAGAGGATTCAATGCCAGACAAAACCAGAGTGGGCTTAGCGAGTCTCCTTGAAAGATTCCTCGGCGAATCGGTATTAATGAAGATGTTAAACGAGTGCCACCCACTGTAAGTTGGAGAGCAGTGCTCCATGAAACCATTGCGCACTTCAGAAAGTTCACTATAATAGGGTTGACCTTGTAAATCTCCAAGCTCTGTATAAGCCATGTATGAGGCACGGAATCGAAAGCTTTTTGGTAATCAATAAAGCAGGCATAAAGATTTCGTGATCTTCGACAGGCCTGCTCTAATGCCACGGCATCAATAGTGAGCTGTTCCTTACATCCTTGAGAATTCCTTCTGCAACCCTTTTGCTCCTCTGCGAGAATGGCGTTTTCCTCACAATGCGCGCGAATTCGATTTGCAATAATGGATGTAATGATCTTATAAAAGTTTGGCAAGCAGGTGATGGGGCGATATTTAGATGGATTTGTGATTTTAGAGTCCTTTGGCTTGAGATAGGTTAACCCTCTGGCTAGGAAAACTGGAAATGCAGCAGGATTTTCCAGAAAACACTGTATGTGAATAGCCAGTAAACGGTGGGTACATGTGAGCCTTTTATAGTAGTAATTATGGATCCGGTCAATTCCAGGTGCTTTCCAATTCTGTAGGCTGCTGATGACCTGGAGTAGTTCCTCAACATCAACGTCTGTATGTGCCATTTGATTTATTCGTCTGGTAGCATTCTCTATTTCCTTAAACCACGGAGCTTCATTGTTGTGTTCTTCCGGCCTAGACCATATTGATGACCAGTAGTCGGTAACACTCTCCGCACTGGGTCCTTCCGGAGAATCATTCTGAACTTGAGGTGTCTTTTTCAGGTCTTCATAGAACTTTCTCTCATTTCTCTTGAAGTCATTGTTCTGTTTCTTCCGTTCGGTAGTGTTCTGGTATCTCTTAAGACGCTTAGAGAGGGCTGCAAGTTTTTGTTTATAAGTATCAAGTACTTCTGTTATCACTGCGTCCTCGGGGACCTGAAATTCTTATTATTATTATTATTATTATTATTATTATTATTATTATTATTATTATTATTATTATTATTATAAGGTGGGGGTTCAATCGATAATGAATGACGGACATTACATTTTAAGACAACAAACGTCGTCGTAGCGCAAATACTTCCCGAGATATTTCAGTTTTAGTATAGGGTGAAATGTCTTCAAAACTATTTTAATATATAAGATTATTTATTTATTTAGAGCGTATTTTTCCAATATTGGAAAGCGATAAGCAATTTGACTCAATTCTTGACGTTCTTCTTATTTTGCCAGTATTGTTTCATTCTGTTGGAGAATGCCTATTTTCTTTCGTCAGACCATTGAGGTCTGTAAGGTGTAGGTTTTGGTTGCACTTCCCAGTTGTTCACTTTGTTACGGAATGAGTCTCTGTCTGATGTGTCGGTTATGTTAGCAGTTCGCATGTCATTTTGTACTTCTTTCATCCATAGTGTTGTACATTTGAGTGATGATATGTAATCAAGTATTCTTTTGGTTAGTCGTGTATTCGGCAGTCTACTTATGTGCCCGAAGAATTTCAATAAGATTATTATTATTATTATTATTATTAAATATTCTTAATACGATTGATATTGAAAGTCTCCATTTGTCATCAGTCTGGACGTGAAAATTCTAATTTGGCACTTAACACACTTTACTAAAACGAACACAATAGCACATGTTATCTTACAAATACCACACGTTTTCAAGCACACGGGGTTTTATGTCCAAAATGTTACAATCCCCTAATTGAATCATCAACAACAACTTAACAATTAACACAACATGGAAAATTTACAATCATCCTCCTTATGTTTTTCATTTCCTCCGGAATATCTTGTGTAGCCCACACTACTGTAGAGTCAAGTTTTAATTTTCCACTCCGTGCTATTAATAAATTCATCTCGAGCGACGGGAGCACTCTTAGATATTCCATTAATCATCCTCGCTGCTGTAGCTGAAACATTAATCTGCATTTCCCTTATCTCATATCCATAGTCAGATCAGTATCTGACATCCTATCTCCAAAAGTAATATTAATTAGTAATTGCTTAATTTATCTTGGTACATCTTCACCAAGAAATCCAATTTCCATGCCTTTACTTAAAAGAAAGATAATTTTAGCTAATGAAGAAACATTTCCACTGTCTCTTCCTGTTTAAAGGTAATTTTATCCAACGAATATACAGTACATTTCCAACATTTTAATGTTATTAAATAATAGTACATTATGCAACGAGCCTATAATGGCAATAATTAAGACACGAGTATGTTTATAAAACGAGCGTATGCGAGTTTTATAATTTTCATACGAGTGTCTTAATTACCATTATAGGCCAGTTGCTTACGACTGTTTATGTTCGACGATAATTATTATAACTATTTTATATTCGAACATAAATATCTGTCAAGATTTCACCAGTTTTATGTACTGAACAGAGCGCATGAGACGCAGAGAATGCCTTGTATTTGACCATGGCCTCCTCGAATACCCTAGTATGATACTAGGCCAGGCAGTGAAATTTAAATTAGAAGGCCGTGGAATGCAGCGCATCTAATTATCTAATTGGTCAAACAACTGTTTCTTGAGCTCTGATTGGTGGGAGAAACTGTTTCATAATGAAAACTAGTCTTATAATGAGCCTCATTATAGTACAGTTTTCTGACATATAATAGTCAGGGTCGAACATAAAAGTACATTATGCAACGAGCCTATAATGGCAATGGCATTATAGGCGAGTTGCATACGACTGTTTATATTCGACGATAATTATAACTTTATTGTATGTTTTAACATAAATATTCATAAATATCTGTGGGATTCAGTTACTTCACTTAGTGAACAGGGCGCTGGCTTTGCTGACTGAACAGAGTGCAAGAGTGGGTCAAAGCACTTCGAAAGCAGAGACCATTAACTTTGCTTGGCAATGCTATTGTTTACAGCCTGCATGATGACAAGTGCCGTCCAGCTCTAGCATTCACTAATATTGTCACCGAAGTCGTTTGAAAGCAATGCGCTGTGCAGAAATTGGAGTTGGGGATATTAGGGTACAGTGCTATTTCTTGTCACATATTCGCCAGTTTATTTATGCGAACATATGGACGGTGTACTTCTCATATCGGTAATTTATATAGAAGGATGCTGTGTTGCTAACTTCTGGACGTAGATTCATAAATTACTTGCATATGTCATAGTATTTTCTTGTTACCGTAAAGGTTCGGGCTGATTTTGTCTTTGTGTTTGGGATGGTAACTACAATGGTTGATCCGATATCCAATTTGAACTTTCAAATCATGTAATTCATGTCCAACATGTTGGATTTTGAGAACTT
This sequence comes from Meconema thalassinum, assembly GCA_946902985.2. NCBI lineage: Eukaryota > Metazoa > Arthropoda > Insecta > Orthoptera > Tettigoniidae > Meconema > Meconema thalassinum. Next base: position 461,624,077 of record OX336391.1, on the reverse strand, counting down.
GCACGAAGGTAACCTTACCTAATTGGTCAATAAATGAGCTCTGATTGGCTGGAGAAACTGTCTCATAATGAAAAACAGTACTATAATAACCATCATTATGATACAATTTTCTGACGTATAATATTTACATTTCAACATCGTCGAACATTAAGTCATTTTAAGTTATGTTTTACAAATAAACCATTCCAGCATATTTGCTTATTCTTCAACAAAGTTAATTTTATCTAACGAATATACATTCTACCATTTTACTGTTCTTGAAGAATGTTAACTTTATCTAACGAATAAACATTTCTAGCATTTATAGTGTTCTTGAAAGTTAATTATGGGAAACAAATAAACATTCCCAGCATCCATTCTCTTCTTAAAGAAAGTAAATTTTATCTGACGAATGAACATTTCCAGTATTTTTACTGTTCTTGAAGCAAGCTAATTTTATCCAACGATTAAACATTTCCAGCATTTATATTGTTCTTAATGGTAGGTAATTGTTTCTATCGAATAACAGTTTTCAGCATTTTGACTGTTCTTAAACAAAGATGCTAATAATGATTTGATGATAGTTGGTTTCTTAAGGGGCCTGTCTTCGAGGTTATTAGCCCCTAAACAAAGCTAATTTTATCTAACAAATAAACATTTCAAGCATTTTATTGATCTTAAAGAATGCTATTCTATCTAACGGATGAATGCTTCGAAAATGTATACTGTTCTATCGAAGGAACACACCACTATACTGTATTATTTTACAAATTTGTTAATTGTGTAGAAAGCTAAGAATAGATTATTGCATTTCAGCGAATCTTATATATAAAAGTGAAAGTCTGTATGTATGTATTGAGCCCGTATTCGCTTATGCTGGTGATTATCTTTTATGCAAGAGTTGGTAACATGAGTGAGAGAATCTCTGAATGTATCCAGGAAGATGCAGTTGTATTTTTGACTTCATTGGAAGATCGTCAGTACTTGTTTTACCATGATTAAAGAAGGTATTCTTTAATTTCCATATTTGAATTTACCACATCCAGTATTTCTGCATAATTTGCCAAGGAGAAATGGCCTAATATTATTAATTTTGTACTTGAGACTATGGTATGACACTGCGGAAATGCAGGAGTAATGTCGAGAGATACTCAACGACTCGACTAGTCCCGAAGCCAGTCGACCCGCTTCCGGGAAGAAAGTATTCATCTTCTAAGTCTAGCACCGCACGTGTGTAACACGCGGATGCACCAGTCCAGTCAAGGGACTGATGAGAATTCATAAAAGTGAAGGAATCAATCCATTGGAAACGTCATCCAGTTTATTTTATCGCACGATGTGTGCATAGTGAAAATCGAGTGAAGTTATTGCTAAGTGAGCATGCAAATACTGTGAAAAACTACGATAATCCAACCAGACACATGGCCGATCTTCGTGCCATCCATAAATTTGAGTGTCTGTGTTTTAAATAGTGCAAGTGTAATATTTCACACCAGTGAAAATTGCTAATAATAATCCACGCTGTGTGAAGTCACGATTTTCTTGAGCGACAGATGTCGACGATTTAAGTTGATAAAAGTTTTCACGAGTGATAGTGAAAGTGAGTCGACACGTGTTTGTGTCCAGTAGAGCCTATGAAGCAGACAGGGCCATTTTCTGTAGAATAACGTCTGCAAAGTGTCCAGTGTAGCAGCTGTGTTTGTTTGTGAAACCACGCTAGAAGCAGAGAATTTTCTGTGGAAATTGATAACGCCTACACGATGTATGAGATCTACCAAGAGAGAAGAATATCATCACCGATCACCATGCTGGTGATAATGGCTTAAACACCTGATGAGAGAGAGACCGAGTACCATAACAGTACAATAAAATTGAAGCCGAAGAACGCAGTATAATGTCTCTCTCTGTACGAATGCTGGATGTTTTTCCCACGCTCAAAGTGGAAGGATTTACCCCTCAATTATTCCTGTTGGAATGAGGTGAGCTACCATGTTTTTCGCCGTGAGTGCTAATTAATATCTTTTTGTAAGGTGATGGTCTTTGGTGGAGTAGTTTTAACGATCGTACTTCGATTCACATTCATCTAGGTAGGACTTATTTTAGTGGGTTTCTTTTAGTTGACCGTCTATGGTCATTTTTCATTTTTCCATGCACATCGTAGCAAACGTTTCCAATACATTTCCAAGTCAAGAGTTAGTCACCTGATTAATGTGCATTTTCTCACACGGTGCATAAAATGTCATTTTGAAGTTCATTTTGAACTAACCAATTGTGTCAATAATTTAACGGAGCAGTAATTTGGTTTATTAATCAGCTGTTGCTGAAGTCTTTATTTTAAGCTCCTTTATTTTGTAAAATGTGAAGCACGCCACTGAGCAGGCGTATCCTCTAATGGGAGAGGTTACCCCTTTACTTATCTTTGGGTAAACACATTTTTGTTTGAGAGTGGAAAGTTTACCACTAGATTCGAGATGAATCAATTGTCAGTGTGAAGGAGTGTAATATCTTTCAGTTAGTACTCCTAATCCCGTTCACACTAGTAACGTATCATTTACCATTAACGCCACTGTTTTATATGGTGTGAAAGTTTATTTCATACATTTGAAGTGCCTAGAATGCACAGACTTAATTTTTGATAAACCTGCCGTGAGTGTGATATATTCCAAACACCTTAGTACGAGTGGAATAGTTCTCGTCTTGTATGCTTTGCTTTGCCCATGCAAGCATATCATTGTCCATTATTTTTGTCTACTATTACTACATCACGAACATTACAATGAGAGTTATATTATGAACTGCAAGTGTAGGATCATTTTTTGAACATTTTTGTGGATCCAATATGCTAATGAAACGAACACTTTAGATTTTACTGTTAGCCAAAGCAGCTCGTAACAGTTTGAGACTAAACGAATGTCATTTACTTGCGAGGACAAGTGTCTTCAAGGTTACGCGCAGTGATGCCAACCCATAATTTCCGATGAGACCAGACTTTTGACAAATACAATGCTAATGCTTTTATAAAGGATTCATTCTGAATAAGCCAGTTTTTATAAGCTTATTAAAACTAGGTCAAGTTGACATCCATGTTTATGAATGCAATGATACTGTGTGACAGTAGGTCACCCATTCTATTCTCGATCTTCGCATGTGTTGTGAGCGGAGAACATTTGGAAAAGTTTTTGTTGTTTAAGATATTGGAGTTGTCTTGTGACACTGATTGATATATTTTGAGGCCATGTGAAATTTTTGCTCACATGTTGTGTATTTTTTTGCCGTGTTTTCATACACGATGATGGGGTGGTTGCCCATATTTGTGAGGTTGCCGGCCTTGTTTCAAAGCTGAGCGCTTGACAGACCGAGGTCTCTGATGTGATCCAGGTGGACACACAGTGTTACTTAAGTATGGTTTTTTGAGCTTTTTGATAGCTCGGAGTAGGCATGTTCGCGTGTACTTGGGTGTACACAAGTGGTTATCCACTAGTTAGGAAGCCGTACACATGGTCAATCCGAATAATTAATGAATCTTAAACCAACGACAAGTAATAATCATCAATTAATTAAGAAGATGTAATGAACTTAAACGAATGCTATAATTCTCGTTAATCACTAAACACCTGTTTAACTTTGATCCTGGTTTATAACACGCTGACCATTGAACTGAGCTGTATAGATTTATTTCTTTGTTAGTTTAAGCTTTTAGCAGCTGACACGTTCGACTGACAGGGATTTGGTTTACCTCGAGTTTTTCAACTCGTGGGTCGTGAACCAAGTAATTTTCTTCCACTGTTAACGAGCATTATCTTCAGTTTCTAGCTTACACATTATAGATGACCGATTGAAACAAACAGTAACCATCAAGCGGAAGGCGGGACTAATAAGAATACTCTTGTGTGTGATATTTATTTATTGACTGTTTTGTATACCCATATTCCCATCTTTCTTCTACTACTTGTAGACCTCTTGTTGTACAGTTGATTGTAAAATTATTTGTGTTGTAAAAGATGACTGTAAATCAATTTAGAACTTTTGTTTAGTTTGTTATACTTCGGATGCTTCTCATCGTAGCTTAGCTTAAATGAGGATATGTTTAGATCACTTAAAATTTAATGTAAATACGGGATGGTCGCAGTTTACTTTGTTGATTTTTCTGTCATGTTTGACAATTTGCCAACATGAGGTTTCACTTGGAAAGATCATGCTTTGTTCGTTATAACTTTAATTAAAATCCTTTGTACCGTTTCCCAAGCTTTGCTAGTATTTTTGACTGTATTTAGGACCAATCGAGAGGGGTTAATTTTTGAGAGTTAATAATTGTTTATTTTGTTTATTTACTTTTGTTAGTTAACGGATTAGCCGACTAATACCCCCCCCCCCCCCCCCCCGATGGTAGGACAGGGGTTTGAGATTTTAATAAACCACTTTGTGAAATTTTACTTAAGCCTGGATTTTAATTTAGTAGTTTGTTTTCTTTTGGGGGTGCATTTCCTTGGGAGGTCTATGATGGGAAGCTGATCCCTATGATGACGAGGAGTCTTGTGCCGAAATAGCCCCACAAGGAGTGTACTCCGATCCTCTTAGGCCATATGTGTTCAAGGATGTGGTCATCTGGAAAGCCACGCATGGTAGGTGGTGGACCAGATAACCACCTCTGACGGGCACAGTATGTGGGTATGTGGGTTTGTTCCGTATACAAATCTACACCGTTCCACCAATCTCAACCAAATTTTGCATATACATATTTTAGGACCCAGAAGGAACGGCTGCCTACATGAATTTTCGATAGTCTTTCTCATTCTTCTGATATCGGCCTATTTGCTCTTGAGCAAAGGCTAATAAATTCAGAAAATTAACTTATGTAGGAATGGCAAGGCAGGCCATCTCTATGGCAACAGTAGCACAAGACGGGTCCACCAAGTTTCATTCTATCTCGGTTAGAGGCCATGCCACTCAATTTTCTCAACGGTAACACTACCTCAAGAAGTGATCACCACTTTCCACCTGTCTCTGTAAGGGGCCATGCTACTCCATTTTCTCCATGACTACAGTCAAGACGTAAACACCAGGTCATGGGCCTCCATTTTCTATCCAAACCACGATAAGAATATTAGGAATCAGTACGCCTTAAAAATCTGAATACGTAGTTTTTTTTAATTTTATTAACAGGGGTCGATGTAGGGAATTAAAATAATAATAAAAACAAATAGATCGGCTAACCCTGCACGCGACCTAACGTCGAAAACTTACGAAACTTAGTAATAAGATTAAATGAGCTTAAATGATTCTGTTATTGTTGATTGATTTAGAGGCTTGGCGACATTATGGCCATGTAGCCCCATGAATTTAAGTGTGTATGATTTTTTCTGATAACCAGTGTTACTGTGATGGCTGTAGTAGTGTGTGTATTTGTATTTCAGGTGAGGATTAAAAATGAGGTTGCTGTTGCCTTCAGTTAGAAACTATCCCTGTATTTGCTTCGAGTAGAAGTGGGAAACCACGGAAAACATCTTCCAAGTTTTGCCACGGAAGGCGCAGTGTACCCCTTTCCAGGTATCAGACCAGAATTAAGATTTCTTGGCAGAGCCGGATTCAAACTCGGACTTCCAAGGCGACAGCCGAGAATGTTAGCCGCTAATCCACGTGGTCGTCTAAATGTGACTTTTTGGGTCTAATGTCATACTCTTGATGCCGCTGCTGTTACGGGAGATTTTGAATCTTTACCTTATGACGGAAGGTATCACGCGCAATATATTGAATTGTTGTGTTATACTCTCCGTTAAGGTGTGTTCTACTACTAATATGTTTACGTCTATGTTTTATTAATACTAATGTTTTCATGCTGCATTGTTTAATCGTTGGCATTGTTAACCCGTACCGGCTATCTTTTGTATTACAAATCAGTAATACAGTAACTGTGGTAAAACTTGACTAAGACTAACAGAACCAGAATAATTTGTAGCAACCAAAATGAAACAGTAATCTAAAATGATTAACTACGCAGTGAACACTCCCTCTTTTCTACTTAAGACATGACTATAAGAGTACATAATTTGTACAGAAAATTACCTCCTTCACTGCCCACAACAGATACAGTACCGTAGCAAACCTACAGGTAACTGACGTCACCAATAATTCACATAGTAATCATTAGAAGCCCTGACCAGGCTCCTTTTGTACTTAAACATGGGTGCTTTCAAAATACGTGTTTCGTACATCAAGAAACTACATCCATACTAATATATAAAAGTGAGATGGTATGTGTCTGTGTGTCTGTGTATTACTCGATCACCAAAGAACCACTGGTCCGATTTACATGAAATTTTACACGGAAGTATCTGATTTGCCTGGTTAATATATATAGGCTACTTTTGATTTCATTACTTTGCACTATTTAAAGATGGCGACCATTTAAGTGACGTCACTACACCATTTGGTTTCAAACATTCATATTTCAATTTCAAATAAAAAGAGAACGCTAAGAAATAGCAAACTTATGATGGCGTATACTAGGTTTAAAATTTAAATATCTATCAGAATGGTCCTTATCACTTTTCGTGTATCTCCAACTGTTAGCGAGTAAAACCTAATTGTGTGCTATAAAACAAGGTCAATGCCAAGCAGTGTAGCTGGACAAAATGTTCCATCCTAACTCTCCCTCTGCGCAGCACCTCGCCTATCCCCTGTTTTAACTGTCACCTTCACATTTCAATTTATTTATGACCAGTAGCGAAGCACGGGTACTTCAGCTAGTATGATATAATTAATATGTTCACACCAAAGAACGACAACTTGAAGGTGATTTATTTTAGGAATATCTTTAATGGGGCCTCCAAGCCTTGAAGTAAACCGAATGCGATATACATTCCACATAGCCACATGACCGACAGTACGTCGTGGTACCAATCTCCGCCACCGCGCGCGCTCATTGTTTCCGTTTCATTTCCGTCCCTTTCAAAAATCACTCCCACAAAAAATATCCAGCAACCGAGTGGAAAGATGTTACACATCAAAAAAAATCATGAAAATAAACGAAGTGTAAGATGAACTCGACAGCGAGAAAGAACTGTAAGTGTGTCACCCCATTAAGCCCCCTTGTACCCTTATTACAATCTGTGGACAACGACCACACGACTAGCGCTCTTATAATATTGGTGCGCTTCACTTTCTGACTACTGTTTGCGGTATTAGTATTTCTTGAATTGATAAAGAACAACACTATGAATTCCTAGGCATGTAAGAGAAAATAATATAGACCTAAATTTGCATCGCTAAATAATAATAATAATAATTGTATTAACAATAATAATAATAATATTAATAATAATAAATTATTATTATTATTATTAATATTATTATTGCTGTTGTTTCGACCATCTACGGACTACAGTATTTCAACTGTCCTTTCCCATATCTTTGCGCCTGGGTTTTAACGTTCAGCCAGTATTCCCGCATTCGTTTCCTATGCTGTTCCTTCCTCGCATCAGTTCATGTATTTCCAGTGTTTAGTTTTGGCTTTTCTTGGAAACCAGGGTGTTCTTGTAGTTACGTCTTGAGCAGAACACGTCTCTGGATATTCTCTTGTTCTATGCCCATTTAATGATACATGGGTGAACCACGCATCCTTGATTTTTTTGAGGTATAAGGAACAAGCTGAAAATCAAATTGATCAACCTTATAGAACTCATGCCGGCCCCGTGGTGTTGGGGTAGCACGCCTGCCTCTCACCCGGAGGCCCCGGGTTCTATCCCCGGCTCCGTCAAGGATTTTAAAACTAACGTGAGGGTTGGAACGGGGTGCACTCAGCCTCGTGAGGACAATTGAGTAGCTGTCTGACAGTGAGACAGCGCCCCGATCACGAATACCAAGAGAAACGGCCGAGGGGACCCGACGCGCTGATCACGCGTCACCACAATATCTGCAGGCCAAATGGCTGGGCAGCGGTCGCTTGGTCGGCCTTAGCCCGTCTTGGGCTGTATAGTGCCAGGGGTTGACTTTTGTTGTTGTTATAGAACTCATACAAGCAATGTAATCATAGAAAACAATCCTCGTACTACGAATAGTGTCCGTGATCTTTCTTACATGTGTGTGGAGTTCGTGGTTGTCTCGTCTTATGATATCACAATTTTCTTTAATTGGACCTAAGAGGGCAGCATTGTTAACAGCTAATAGTGGAACATCGAAGCGACTTGTTCGCAAACAGAAGATTGGAGACTAGACTGATTGCTGAAAAGTATAATAATAATAATAATAATAATAATAATAATAATAATAATAATAATAATAATAATAATGAAAATCCACAGCCTGTTCAAGTCGACCGACCAGGTAAGGGAATGGAATGAATGAATTCCCCATCTAGTGGCGAGGTTATGAACTGTAACGGTTGCCGAAGCCTGTCGCACTTCCCTGGGGCAATGATTAAATGAATAACAGATGAAATGAAATGACAGTGGAGAGTGTTGCTGGATTGAAATTTGTGACAGGGAAAACCGGAGTACCCGGAGAAAAACCTGTCTGCCTCCGCTTTGTCCAGCACAAATCTCACATGGAGTGACCGGGATTTGAACCACGGACCCATTGGTTAGAGGCCGGCGTGCTGCCGCGTAAGCTACGGACGCTCCAAGGCCTTAAAGAACTGGATCTGGATACTCGGCTGTACAAACTAATGCAGAAGGCAGTAGTTATATCAACAACCAGAATCGTTTGGAAGTTCATGGGTAGCGAAATTCCAGCTTAGAAGTTGCTGTTTCAGTAACTATACTTCGGTTCACTGAAGCCCGCATAGTTATGTTGCATTGCAACAGAAATGTGTTATATGCACTGTATAAACCGAAAATAATAATAATAATAATAATAATAATAATAATAGTAGTTCACGCCCTTCAGCAAATGGTCCATAACCTAAATGAAATAAACAGCATTATTACTGGAAAGATGTCCGGCTCCGTGGCTAAATGGTTAGCGTGCTAGGCTTTGGCCCGAAGTGCCCCGGGTTCGATTCCCGGCCGGGCCATCAGGGATTGTAATCTCCTGGGGTTCATTCCCTCGGCTCGGGGACTGGGTGTATGTGACGTCTTCATTCTCACCTCATCCTCATTACGACGCGCAGGTCGCCCACGGGCGTCAACTAGGAAGACCTGCACTCGGCCTCTTCGGAGGCCACACGATCATTATTATTATTATTATTATTATTATTATTATGGCCTCCGTGGCTTAGGCGGCAGCGCGCTGGCCTCTCACCGCTGGGTCCGTGGTTCAAATCCCGGTCACTCCATGTGAGATCTGTGCTGGACAAAACGGAGGCAGACAGGTTTTTCTCCGGGTACTCCGGTTTTCCCTGTCAAAATTTCATTCCAGCAACACTCTCCACTATCATTTCATTTCATCTGTCATTCATTTAATCTTTGCCCCAGAGGAGTGCGTCAGGCCTCGGCAGCCGGCACAATTCATATCCTCGCCGCTAGATGGGGGCTTCATTCATTCCATTCCTGACCCGGTCGGAGACTGGAAACAGGCTGTGGATTTTCATTTTTCATTATTATTATTATTATTACTACTGAAAAGATTTTACCATTGAGCAACGCTGCAACCTCTTTACCTGCCGCAACTGAAAATAAATACCGGTAAAGTCCACTCGTAGGTGATAGAGCATAAAGATACATCACGTGATGAGTTTAAGACATATTTCGTTCCATCGCAAATGCTATAAATTACAAACTCTGACAAAGGTATTAAAAAATAACCCACTGTCTTTAATTGCAATTTTTAGCCTATTTTCAATTTTGAAAAAATAGGCTTATGAGATCACCTTTTGTCCGTGTGCGTGTGCGTGTGTGTGTGTGTGAGGTGTGTGTGTGCCCCCCCCCTTATAAAATCTAAACGGCTGGAGCGATTTCAATCAAACTCAGTAAGTTCATAGCACTATTCCCGGCGACCTCGACCGTGCCCTTCAAATTTTGTTACGTCTCACCAATCCAACATGGCGGCTGTGCGAAATATTTCACTAGCATTCAATATCTCCGAAACTATTACCGATATGGCCCTGAAATTGTGTACGGTGATAAAGGGCACTACTAGAAGTTCACCTATGAGACTTTCAAAAACCTGGTGACTACAAAACCAACATGGCGGTCAAGCGAAATTGAGACTTTTAAATAGACATTTCTCGCGATTTAACTATCCAAACGTAATGAATCTTGGTACAGCAAATGTTTATACACATTGTAATGCACTGGAGTCTAATTTAGTTCAATTGTTTACATAACCTCAAAATGGCGGCTGTGTGAGATATTTCACTGACATTCTTATCTCCGAAACTATTACAGATATCATCATGCAATTTTGTACGGTGATAAAGGGTACTGATACAAGTTTACCTATGTATATTTCATAAACCCGTAAAGTACAAAACGAACATGGCGACCAAGCGAATTTGAAATATTTTAATAGACTTATCTCGTGATTAAACTCTCTGAGCGCAGTGAAATGTGGTACAGTAAATTATTTTGCAGATTGTAATGCACTGCCATCTAATTTAATTCAATTGTTTACATAACCTCCAGATGGCGGCTGTGCGAAATTTTAAAATTAAGTTTTTATTCTTGTGTCGTAATCATGCGATCGAAGTGAAAGTTTGAATAATGAAGCTAGGCAATAATTGTCTTTGAATGGTACATAAATCTATGGCCTATACATATAACAAACCTAAATGGCGAACTTCCGAAATATTTAGACGGTTCTCAATATCTATGAATCTTTTACAGCAATCAAAGTGATTTTTTTTATGTTCATAGAGACTATGAACATATGTTCACCTATAGGACTTTCAGTAACCTGGTGAGCACAAATCCAACATGGCGGCGACGCGAAGTATAAATATTTAAATGGACGTTTCTCGCGAATTAACTATCTGAGTGCCGTGAAACGTTGTACGTAAAATGCTTATACAAATGTTGATCCACTGGCATCTAATTTATTTCAATTGTTTGCATAATCACAAGAGGGCTGGCCTGCGTACTTTTAAAATCTCGTTTTTACTTCTTGTGTTCTAATCATGCGATTGAAGCTTGAATACCACACGTAAACAATAATCTTAATGTAATTGTACAAAAATAAAAATCCATCCTGGCGACCATATGAAATATTTAGACGGTTCTCAATATCTACGAATCTGTTGCAGCAATTAAACTGAAATTTTGTATGTTGATAGAGACAATTAACATGAGCAGGATATATGAAAATAGGCTGTATAGTTCTTCACGGAACTACTTGTTTTTTTTTTATTTAGTCGATTTACCCTCTAGGTTGGTGGTTCCCACGGACTCAGCGAGGGAACTCACCACTACCGCCTCTATGGGCAGTGTCCTGGAGCTGGGAACATCTGGTCGGAGGGGATACAACTGGTGAGGTGTGATCAGCACTTCGCCCAGGCGGCCTCTCCTGCAAAGCGATCAGTGGCCTCATGAGGGAAGGGAGGAGGGGAAGATTAGGATGGATAGGCAAGGAAGGGGAAGGAGGCGGCCGTGGCCTTGAAGAAGGAACCATCCCGGCATTTGCCCGAAGACGAAGTGGGAAACCACGGAAAACCAATTCGAGGATGGCTGAGGTGGGAATCGATCCCCCTCTACTCATTTGGGCCACCTGAGGCTGAGTAGACCCCGTTCCAGTCCTCATACCACTTTTCAAATTTCGTGGGAATTGAACCCAGGACCTCCGGGGCGGCAGCTAACCATGCTGACCGCTACGCTACGGAGGCGACATAATTGCATAATTAATCGAGCAAATTAGACGTTAAATATAACACATTATCTAACTCCCATGTTGATTATTTACTATCACGAGCCGAGCCTAGGCTGACTGCCGTTCCGATACCGAGTAGAACAGTAATTGGTGATAACCGTCACTTGTGTCACCTGGCAGTAATATATGGGGGTACTTGCCGCACGGCCCATTACGCTAAATACCAAATGACAGAGTGCTCGCCATCTGAGTTATGAGGCTACCCTCTGGAATGTTTTCTTTGAACTAATCAGGTCTGTAATTCCTACGATACCACAGAGACAACAATGTTACGTTATGTAAGTTCCTCGACTACATTAAAAACTGCCCAAAGCGGAACGCAACCGTTCCAGACTTATTTTTCCGTTTTACACAGGGTTGAGTTTTAATAAGACAAAATACACTACAAGGAAATGCTGTATTATCGCGTAGGATTACTATGAAATAATTTGAGTTTTTCCGACTTGAAACAATACAGTTAAATCTCTAGCCAGACGTTTGTTATTCTCGTGTTCTTCAATAACTTGAATTTTCTCTTCCAGTGTAAGTGTCTTATGTTTAGAAGTCATTGTCACTGAATTACAGTACGTAAATAAATGCAGTACACAGTAAAGATCACTCTCAAGTTCACTGTTTTCTTCTACTCGTGTGGGTTGGCGACCACGGGACCCCAGCTGAGTCCGGTATTGCTTCCACTTACTAGTGCTGGGTTCCTCCACGTCTTCTTTCCTGTCGACCTCTCTGGGCCATCTCTTGTTCTCTTCCGACTCCGACGGTATTAGGGTATCCGAAGCCTAGGGAGTCTTTCACTTTCCCGACTTAATTGGCCCTTGTCTCATCTGTCCTGATACCCTCATTCTTCGAGAGGTCAGCCTTCTTTTTCATATCGTTTTATCTCTTGACTTCTGCTAAGGCCCTCAAGGAGGCAGGGTGTATATAGCCCCACCACTTCTGGTGCACCCTCGATAGTGCTACGCCCTCAAGGGCTCACGGCTTGTGAGTTTGGGAGTTGGCGACGCCGAGGGATTCCTGAGCTGGGTGTGTTTGTCCCATTTTTTCTCTGCCCTAGGGGCGGGCGGGCCCTCTCCTCTTTCCCTTTCCCATCTGCCTTTCATGGCTCTCCTTCCTTCCAAGTCCCTCAATCCTCATTCTTCGAGGGTTGAGGACATATCTTTTCCTCCTCTCTTTTGTTTCCCTTATTCTTATTTTAATATCCACTTTCTCTTCTAGTTGGCACTGTGCCCGAATCTCGCATAGCCACCACCTATATCCGCTAAGATGGAAAGGATTGTAAGGACGTTGATACCCAGCCAGATAAACCAACACTTCCCTACTAGGTGAATAACTAGGAAACTCTCGGCGCATACCGGTAATGCAATAACACTACTAATCAGTTACACATTTACTAGCAAACAAACATCTAAAATATGATGGTAGGACGAGAATCTCGGATCTCGAGCGTAAACGGTGAAGTCGAGACTAAGTGTGTTCTAGTAACTAACCAGCAGTATTACCGCATGTCGATTGCGAAATGAAAAGATCAGTTTCTATAAAAAAGGGCAGGCAAACTAAACAGTGCCTGTAAGTTTATTAAATAAATATTTACATACTATAAAAATATTCCCCGTCACAAATAAAAATATTTAAGATCAAAAATAATAATTTTAACATAAGTAGATAGTCCTTCTACTTATAATCCACTTTCCAAGTGAAAGCATTCGTTATACAAAATTATTCGCAAATAATAATTACTGTAAGTTTCTTCTAATGGTCACCCTGTGACTCGGTTGCAATAAACAGTCTGATATGATCAGCTGTTATCAAATAAAATTTTAATTTATAACAAATAACACCCTATATTGCACATTCATCGACTTTAAAAAATATCAACATTAATATGTATAAGAATTATTTAATTATTTTAGTATTTACATAAGTCGAATTATCATGTCCAGCACGATATTCTAACACATATTTACAAGATCATGCGTTTTCTAACAATCTCACTGCGTTTCTGTCTACTAAAACATTTCCTTACTGTTCACAAGCAATGTTTTTACCTGTATTTAATGGTTTCTGTCAAGATCAATAGAACCTTCGTAACAAACAATTATGCTAAATACGGCTCTGTAATGTCAATATCAATCAATAATTACGATATCTGAAGAACGATGTGGGACTAATCTGTTACCTTATTAAATTTCGTGGATCTCGGAATTACACTTAACTGACATGTACAACACATATAAATACTCAGATGTCAGTTAAATTCTTCGACATACTGTATCAAACAATTTACTCTTACAGGCAATACACTTATAAACCTTCCTATACGGTGAACAACTTCACAATAGTGCGTTAACTACACGCATACATTTCTCAACACATTCCTTTCCTTCCGACGATAATAATGCACGGTATTCTTCCACTAAAAACCCATCCTAATACATTCCAAACATGTATAAGATAATCACCAACCTGTGAAATATCTTTCATGGTGCACTCTAACAACTCCTCTCCTCAAACTAATTACCTTCATGCTCTATAAACTTCAATAACATTTCTCTTCACTTCATTACATTCTTGTACTCTATTCCACTTTGCTTCATTTGACAAAATTCCGTTAATAACCTTCATAGCATAATAATATTCCACGTTGCACAATAATAATATAAACATTAATAGACTTTAGACAGCTCGTCTTCGTATTTAATAAAAATTAAACATTTCCTCCCTTTCTGGTATTCCTTAATGAATTAATTATTCATTTATAAATGTGTTTCGGTTTCAAATAAACCTCAGGTTTATCTACAAATCACCTGGCCTATGGTTTCGTAATCACCAATTAATTCAATACAATTGTTTCTAACTTAAGGCATAATCTTGAATCTATCTGTCAACGTTATGATCCTAATTTCATTTATTTCTCCGTTATGTTAGTCAACAATGACTAAAACAATGTCATGTTTAATCATATTCCGATATTGGAATTGTTGTACTTCAAAAAGTATTTTATAAATATTACACTTATTTTATGACACATTAAATTATTTATAACAAATACTTCAGCATATTTTACTGATGCTTTCTCTATTAAACGATTCGATCTAGCAATATTGACGCATTCTATAGGTATTTACGGCTTCCATCGAAGCATTCTATTTATAAAACAGTTTCGTTTTAAAGTGAGTATAATTAAAAACGTATCAGCAAAATTCAAATATGAAACATTTAAAATCCATACATTAGTTAAAATATGTCAAAAACGACACACGCTGACGTAGCATAAAATTTACAATTACATTTATAAAATTGACAACATAATAACATGGGTTATGAGTAAAGAAAAATCTACATTTAAGTTGGTCACATCTGAAATACCCCCAAAATACAACACACTACTGAGATATTAGTACAATCTTTCGTCTACCTTCGTGATGATCAGCTGTTGCGGTACCTGGCCTGGTATGTAAGATGTTTCTCCCCTGGCTCGGCACGCGTCTGTCGTGCGCTAGGAAACGGGATCCTCCTTGCTTGCGAGAAGTCAGCTCGGCGGCTCTCTCCCCTGAGTGAACACCTGGCTGTGTGGCCTCGAACCTCGCCAACGGGTCTTCATCCTTCTCGATTGCCAATCATGAAACTCGTAACCGGGTCGAACGAACTCTTCTGACAACTGGTCTCTGGTCGCATTTCTTCATCATCGTAGATTGAATGTCTATTGTTGAAATCTCCCTAGTTGGTAATGGGAATCTGTGTAGTATCAATGTTGGTAAATTCAGATTACTGCGTGATAGAATTGCAATTGTAGAATCATGAACTCATTGTTGTCTGGTCCACTCCGAATTTCCACTCCGTGAATGTAGATCAACTTCCCCCAATTGGATTTAGTGCTGCATTACAATCTTCATAACAATATCAAATTGGGAACTTCCCCCCTGATTTGAAGTCTTTATCATCATAGTTGCTTGATAAATATGCTTTATAACAAATTCTTCTTTGTAGCAGTCGATGTAGAATAGACTACTCGTAATGCAGTAGTTGTATGTATAGTTCAATAATGGAAACTTCCTCTTGTGAGCGACGAATTGGAAACTGTGGATTCCTGTTTCAAATTACTGCTTTTCATTTATTGCCGGCATCTCCTACTGTTCCTCGGCAAGTGTGGCGTCTCCTCCGGCCAAGTATTTATCTCCTTGCTGTACCTCGCTTATACATGTGAGCTCTTCTCGGACGATCAGTGACACAGGTCCACTCTGTACTTGTCACTATGAAGGAATGAATTCTGCGCTCTTCATTGCCGCGCTCTTTACTGTCTGAATTGGCGGGCTAGCCTCAAACACAGTCCTAATTAATGTAATTCGCTCATATCTTTTCTTCTATTCATAAATATTTAATTCTGTTTTGATCAGAAAATATCACTTCGTCTCCGCTAACTGTAGAAGTGCTTATATCGCTTTATAGATTAAAATTTAATATAATAGCGATTCCCTTAATATTTTTGTGGTTCATTCTGATTGGCTCCGGAGTTATCAAGAAAAACTCATTGTTCTAGCCTCTTATCAAAGTGTCGTGTGCACGATTTTGTAATTATCGACTCGGCGAACAAAATCCAGTCTTAGGCCTGCTAACTTGAAGCCTTGGTCATATTCCAGTGTCTGAAGATTGGACTCTCCCTTGGTTAAAATAATATTCACTGAAATATTTCCAAATTTAATTCTCTAAAAGTGCTTCAAATTTTTCCAAAACTCATCAATATATTCCATTCACCTCATAAAATAGTTATGTGAATAAAATATTGTTCCATTCCTAATTTCCATTTCTTGCATAATTTTGGTGCGCAAGTCGGTTCGATCCTCGGCTCCTTCAATGCCTTGAGTCGAACTGAATTCGAGTTCAGTACGTTTGTAGTTAGTTTTAGGATTAGTTTCATTTCATTTTCATTTTCACTATCACCCAAACCATTGGGGGCCGACAATTATCATCATCATCATCATCATCATCTTCTTCTACTCGTACTTCTACTCGTATTTGCCAGAAGAAAACTGTGTGTATCACAAGAGGGTTGGGGAAAGTAACGGTACATTCCATTTACTTACAGATGTTGTGAAATGTAGCATACCTGCTGCATTATTGAGAAAAGTTGACTTATTAATGTTTCCTAGAAGTTTGGTGCAAGTACAGTCATGCTAAAATTTTAGTACATAGCTTTGTATTTTGGACAAGATAATACGTCTTAGTCCGGTTACTTACGCCTACAGTTCCGGAATTTCTTTCCGTTTCCGCGTTAGGCAGTTTTCCGGTTTACAGTGACATTTTACATAGGAAATAACTCCACTCCAAATTTTGATTTCCGTTTGTCCAGGTTTCCGGTATATAAAGGGTCCGCTTTAGGCAGGTTTTACTGTATTTGCATTTTAGGAAGATTTCATGAGAATGCTACCTATTGCAATCATACCATGTTGCGACTTCCGGAAAAGTTTGACATATCTTCGCGTTTCATATCCCCCAGTCCCCATAACTACAGTCAGTTGAAATGTAAACATATACTGTAATCTCTATATATATAAAAATGAAAGTTTGTCTGTTTTTTTTCTGAATTTCCACGGAAATGTTGCGTTATTTGCGCGTTTCAGACTGTTTTATGACGGATGCGCGCAAAAATAAATTTATTTTTTGTATGTCTGTCTATTTGTTTGTTTGTTTGTTTGTTTGTTTGTCTGTCTGTGAACCACTTTGAGACCTTATAACTTGAGAACGGCTGGGTGGATCAACGTAAAATTTGATATATATATATATATATATATCCATCAGAGGCAACACACTAGGGTAAATATGGCGGCTGGCATAGGAAGCCTGTAGGAGTGCTCCGCTTTATCCCGCGCAAACCGCAGTTTTTAACCGCAATTTCCGGCCCGAAAGTGAGTGACCAAGTAACATAGTGTGTGAAGTACGTGCCTGAACATTTTCTACATCATTATGTCAATACAAAAGGTGAACAAACGTGTAAATGTTGTTGAGGCAACGATGGCAGACTTTGAAGCACGCCTTCAGTTGTTGAACAGTGCTGCCAACCCGGGTCAAGACTCCCTAGAGTCGCTTACTCGTGATTTTCGCGAGTTCCGAAGCACTGTTACCTCCGAACTCGCTGTGCTTAAAGAAGAACTGAGCAAGCTGGAGAGGAGACTTGACCACCATGAGGAGCTGCTGGACGAAGGAGAGCAATACAGCCGGAGAAACTGCCTTCTCATCCACGGGATCGTCGAGGACCCTGAGGAAGATGTGTACGAGAAGGTGAGGGACACAATCAAGACGAAGTTGAACGTGGACCTCCCTATGGAGAGCCTGGATAGATGTCACAGGATTGGGCGGCCGCAGCGAACAGCAGCTGAAGTGGTAGCCACTGGGAAACGCCCTATTATTGTAAAATTCCTCCGCTACCACGAGCGAGATCGCATCTGGAAGTCCAAGCGCCTCCTAAAGGGAACCAAGATTCTTATTACTGAATCCCTCACAAAAACCCGGAAAACTATCCTAAATGCAGCGAGAGACCACTTCGGACCCACCCGAGTCTGGACCCAGGACGGCCGCGTTTTAATACACCTCCCTGATGGAACTAAGAAGACCGTCACCACATTTAGGGAGCTGGAAAACGTTGAGCTAATGCGGGATATTAGAGTGAAGTGAAATGAACATGTGCGTAATGTTTATATTAGACAAGTTTAGTAATAAGTATGTGTGTGTATGTGTGTGTGCGTTGGTTGCGGTCGGCAGTGTGCAGCGGGAGGTCCAGGTAGGTTTCTTCTATTTTAAGATATATCTCCCGTTACCCAGCTGAGCTATTGTATGAATGAGCTAACTGACCTTGGCCAGCCTAGCCCACACCAACCCCCTCCCTCCCCTTACACCACTGGCTTTCTTCTAAAACAGGCACTTTCCTCATCCAAACATTCATTACAATGTTGCCATATTAATGCTCTGTCGCTGGTTGCGCATCACGACGAAATACAGGCAATAATAAACGAAAACAATATCCACATCCTCTGCATAAGTGAAAGTTGGTTAAAACCTGACATCCCGTCTAGCATGGTGGAACTAAATCGGTACTCGCTGGAACGTCATGACAGAAATGATGGGAGGCGAGCAGGCGGGGTTGCCATGTACTGTAGAAGCGACTTAAAAAGACGGGTAATATGTGTATCAACACTTAGCACACAACCAGGACCGGAATTCATGTTTGTTGAAGTAATTGTTGGCCAACAAAAGACTCTGGTAGCTGTTGTATATAAGCCGCCATGAATAACAAACATGAGTGAATTTGAAAACCGCTTGCTCGACTTACTTCCAAGCTACGAACACGTAATAGCCGTGGGTGACTACAATACCAATTTACTGACACAGACGTATGAGACCAAACAATTAAAAAACCTGTTCGCTTCCTGCGACATGACTATTCTTCCCCTAGAACCTACAAACCACATTTACTCTGATAAATACGAATCACATACATTGATTGACCATCTTGTGACAAGCAATCTCGACAGAGTTGAAACTTTCGGGCAAATACCCGTACCATCTATCTCCACCCATGACCTAATTTACCTATCGTACTCCCTACGTGTGCCTAAGTACACACCTAAATATATTATCACTAGAAACATGAAAAATATTAATATGGATGACTTAAAACATGACGCATACAACCTTCCCTGGAATGACATATTACACTTAGATAACATTGACGCAAAAGTAAACAAGTTAAATTCTCTTATTATTAGTCTGTATGACAAACATGCCCCTAAACATTCGATCAAAGTTACTCGCCCAGCATGCCCATGGTTAAATGATAACATTAAAAGTATGATGGCACAGCGTGATGCACTATTCCGGCGTTTTAAACGTACCCGTGACGAAACTGATTTTGAAAATTATCGTGTACTCAGAAATCGTATTAAGCAGCTCGTAAGAAACGCCAAATTCTCCTACATACAAAACGTGACAAAGAAGATGAATACAAGGAATGCCTGGAATAATATGCGTTCTCTAGGTATAGGCAAACAGCAGCAACAGACACATGTACCAGACATACCGCTTGATGAGTTAAATGAATATTTCACTGAAGAGAGAGTACCAACTAATTCAGCACCCCATGATTCTTTTCACCCACTACCTGACCACCCGCTCTTTACTTTCCATCCGGTTACGGCAGACAAAGTAAAAAAGGTACTATATTCCATAAAATCAAAAGCGAGAGGAGTTGATGATATTCCCATATCCTTCATACATAATATCATCGGTGCCGTTCTACCAATTATTACTCACATATTCAACCATAGTCTTACAACTAACACCTTTCCCTCCCTATGGAAACAAGCCAATGTCATCCCTATTCCTAAGAAAACCGAACCTTTATCTCCATCTGACTATCGGCCAATATCCATTCTACCTGCACTTTCAAAAGCCCTCGAGCGTCTGGTTCATAAGCAAGTACTTGAATATTTGAATAGCCGTTCTCTTTTAGACCCTCTGCAATCAGGTTTCAAGAAGGGACATAGCACCGCAACAGCATTACTCAAAGTGACTGACGACATTAGACACGCAATGGACCAAAAACTGGTGACAATCCTCACCCTTCTCGACTTCAGCAGTGCTTTTGACACCATAAATACTCAGACACTATTGAAAAAGATGGAATTTTATTACTTCGACCAGCAGACAATTAACTTTTTCGCATCATACCTGAATAATCGCCAGCAACGTGTTGTAACCCAGGATAAAACTTCTCAGTGGCTAAGCAGAAAGTCAGGCGCCCCACAGGGTAGTGTATTAGGGCCCTTGCTTTTTGTACTATATATATATGACATCTCATCTAATTTGAAAAATTGCAAATATCACCTATATGCAGATGATTTGCAAATATACTCCCACTGCAAGACAAATGACATTCCATTGACAATTGAAACTATCAACGCTGACCTTCAACGACTTGGAAAATATTCTCAGGAAAATTCCCTTCTTCTGAATCCATCCAAAACACAAGTTATCATAATTGGCTCTCAAAAACTATTGACGTCACTCCGAGATCAAATTATTCCCCCAATTGTACTGAACAACAATGAAATTCCATACTGTCCTACAGTGAAAAATCTAGGTGTGATAATAAATCAGACTCTTAACTGGTCTGAACATGTACAGAATGTATGCAAGAAGATTTTCGCAACGCTCCACTCCCTCAAAAGAAAAAAAGATATTTTACCATTCAAAGTAAGAATCCTACTCATACAGACACTAATACTTCCTATTCTTGACTACTGTGACGTTATTCTTGTAGACGCAACCAAAACATTAACTTTGAAACTTCAACGAGCTCTGAACTCTTGCATACGATTTATCTACGATCTGAGCTATGATAAACATATTACTCCCTATTATTGCGCTCTTTCCTGGCTGAAACCTGAACTACGTCGATCATATCACATTCTTGTCCAGATTTTCCGATTATTGTCTGACGATAGACCACTATACTTATCAAATAAATTCAAGTACTTGTCTTCTTTCCATGGTAATAATACACGCTCTGGTTCTTCCCTCTCCATTCCTATTCATCGCTCCTCTATATACAATAACTCTTTTCATGTGGTGGGGTCTAGGCTGTGGAATACCCTTCCAGCCAGTGTCAGGGGTACCACCTCACTATCTAAATTCAAGACCACCTGCTGGGGCAGCCTGCTGAACATTGCTGACCGACAACAAGTGTGACTGGATGAGTGAATGAGAGTGTGCAAGTCATGATCAATGTCAATTATTATAGTTTAATTTTGTCGCCATAATATGTTTATTGTATTGTATTAATGTGATTAAGAGGGCCAAGAGCCCTAACTGCGCCACCAATAAAGGCAATAATAATAATAATAATAATAATAATCATTGATGTAACTCTTCTCCGTACCTCTCATAATAAGGGGCCTAGCCCCTTAAAATACATGCTGAAATAGGCGTAGAAGGACGAGACAAAGCTTATTTTCAACCCCTCAATGTGAGAAACAAAACGCATTTTAAGGCCCTAAAACCAACAGTTATTGAGATATTTCCAGAAAACTAATTTCAATTAATAATCTACGAAAGATTGTAAGCTGGTAACCATGGCAACGGAATCTCATAGGACCATCTATTTCTGTAAAGCGGGCCATACACGCTGAGATCTACGCTACGCTATGCTATGCTAAGCAATGCCAAGCCATGGTGTGCTATGACACGAACAAAAAGCTAAGCTAAAGTAAGCTAGGCAGCAGAGTAAGGATGACTGGCATTGAAGAGGAGGCTCTTTTATTGGCTGCTGTCATCGAAGGTGAAGAAAGAGAAGGAACAAGGAAGAGAGGACGATTCAGGATACGTGAAATTGAGAGAAGAAGAAAAATACACGGTGAATTCCATCATTTGAATCAAGAACTTAATGGAAATGATGAAGAATTTTATTTGCTACCAACAGTTTTCCTTGCTAGACAAATCTCTGTAGTAATTTGATGACGTATCATCAAGTCAGGGATATCTTTTCACCTCTTCAATTATTAGTTCTTTTTTTGGCCTGTCTCCTATTGTATAAATAAAACGAAGTATGGTACCGGTACTTCCTGAATCACTACACTACACTCACACGACACGGCTATTCACACTACTCCAAGGTCTGCAACAGCCCGCCAGATCAACTGTTCCGAAATGAAAAGCGCATGCGCCAGGCCAGCTACAGCCAAGAAAATCGCCTGCCTAGCGATCTGTCTAGCTTAGCTTAGCATCGCTTCGCATAGTATAGCTTAGCATAGCGGCCTGTGTGTGTCACTCTACTTAAATGCATTGAGAGCGATATTTTTCATAACACCGCGTAGCTTAGCTTAGCTTAGCCTAGCTTTCAGTGTGTGGTGGCCTTCAAGCCCGCTTAAGACGCAATGCAATCCATTTATTACATTACTGTGAAGTTTGCAAACGGCTATAAGGTTATCACGGAACCAAACTAAGCTGTAAAATTCATCAATACGTATAATGCGCTTAAGGGGGTCAAGGGGTACACTAGAATTTATTCACGCGATTTTCACGTGTGGGTGTGGTACGGAAGGTCTTTTATATCCCTATCCCTATATTGTATTTATTATATTATCATTATTAATATTATATTATGGCATACAACGACGAGACAAAGCTCATTTTTTAACCCCTCGGTGGCAGAAACAAAACTCAAGGGTTCCCGAAAACTACATTTTAAGACTAAAACCATCAGTTTCTGAGATATTCCCAGAAAACTAATTGAATTTAATAAACTAATGAAGGAATGCAAGCCGGCAACAATGACAACAGGTTCTCAAGAGAAGACATCCAACTTTCCATCTCTTTCTGTAAAAAGCAATGCCACTCCACTTATTACATTTCTGCAAAAGATTTCAAATGGCTATAAGGTTATCACGGAACCAACTTAGACTGTAAAATTCATCAATGCGCTTAAGGGGGTCAAGGGGTACCCTAGAATTTTTTCACGTGATTTACACGTGTGATATGTCGTACAGAATTATAACTCCAAACAGCAATATTATTTTCAAAAAAAAATCACAGTCTGTCTGAAAGACTAGACGTTGTATAATTTCAAATGACGCATGGTACAAATGCTACACGTGTTAGAAAGGCTCAGGAGGGCTTCTCGCTTTGCTCGAAGCCCCAGGACTCTTTCAATAGACTGCATTTCCCATTAACTTAGGCTTCCCGCGCGGGCACCTCTAAGGGTCACGGGAAGAAATGTGTTTCTTGTACTTGTATTAGAGATGTGTTTGGTTGAATAAAGCGTAAATTGTGTACTTTTTGATAGCGGTTTTGTGGCCCATCATCCCAGGCAAGCCGGCGGAAACCTTTGCCTCCCTGTCAGAAGGATCATTTGGCCGTAAATTTGAATTAGTGTAAGGATGTAGTATGAGTGTCCAGATTTAGACAATAGCCTTCTCCATGAAGGGGTCATGACTATTATATGTTTGTTTAATGAATAGTGTATCTGAAATAAGGGAAGAATACTGATGTACAGATTTGTGGAGTGAGTTTCTGATTTTTAAAAGATCGGTCGACGCCAGGCCTCTTTCAACAGACTCCAATAATCATTAGCGTCTGGTTCTCGCTCCCCGCGTGAGCATGACGTCACGTTCCCGCGCAGCTGCATGACGTCACGTCCGTCACCGTGTCCGTGTCCGTGTCCGTAATGCATAACGATGGACCCCAACCATAACGACGAAGTCGACAAGATCATTTGAAATGATAAAATCCTGAATTGAAATAGTATTTCTTTTGCGGCTATTAGGAATTTGGGCCATTGGAGGATAAAAAAACTAAATATTCGTGCACCTCAAGCCTTTATAATTTGTTAACGGTGTCTTCCTGTGGATGGGGACTCTACGCAACGGTGAGGGTCAGTCTTCATGTGAGGTGTATTGCGTTTCGTCTACGAGATTTTCAATGTTATTTTCACGTCAGGAAGTGTACGTTAGGTGAATTTAGATTGAGCACATTCACTTTTTTTTTTTCTACAAACGGGTACATTGTAAGGATGTTTTTGTTTGATACTGTGTGGTTGATATATTCATATTCGGACATCTGGGTGTATGTTGTACGTTGGTTGGTTCCTCAATTTAGGAGCTGCGACAACGCGTTCACGTAGCCTCGTGTGCTTTGAGTGTGTATAGAATCTGTCTGATAACCGGTGTTAATTGTGATGGCTGTATTAGTGTGTGTTATCTGTATTTCAGGTAAGGACCGCAGACGATCAATTTCCATTAGTTCCTACTTTTGCTACCAAATGCTACCGTCAACGACACCTAGCTGTGACTTAGCTACTAGTTGCCACCTCAACCGGCAACTGGTGGCAAACTTTGGAACTAATAGAGCGTTAATCAAATCTAATCAACAAATTTAGATTCACACAATTGTAGTTAGTAGATTGTTCTATTACATGACATAAATCTATGAAATGGGACCGCCGGCTTTACTTCCCCTTCAATGTAAGGCATACTTTCTGTGTATCTTTATGTGCGCTTATAGTTCGTGTTCGAATGTTTGGAGCATCGTAAAATTAGGTATCCATGAGAGTCAATACACCAATCATTTATAAAACTCTTCACCGTACTTCTCATAGAAGGGTTGGTATAGGAAAACACTTTTCAAAATACATGCTAAAATAGGCGAAATAAAAAAAAAATATCCTAGAAGGACGACCAAAGCATATGTTGCGCTTCTCAATGTGAGACACAAAATTCGGGAGTCTATAAAGAGTCTCCGAAAACCACATTTTAAGGCCCTTAAATCAACAGTGTCTGTGATATTCCCAGAGAACTAACTTCGCTCTGATAAACGTATGAAGGAATAACAAGCCCATAAACATTGCAACAGTAGTTCAATATTGATAACGTCTGGTTATTAACACCGAAGACCGTTCGAAGAGCGGGTACTCCTGCTAGTTTATTTATATGTAACACTTCCTTGTGGACACGATAACAAGCGTTATTTTGAACCAAACACTTTCAAATATTTTCAGCCGTCTTCGTTGGCGTAGTTGGTAGCATGCTGATTATCTATACCCAAGATCGCGGGTTCAAACCCGGCCAAAGTTGTCGGATTTTTAAGAGCGTTAAAAATCCCTCAATATGTTTCCTTCATAGGGGAAGTAAAGCCGTCGGTCCCATGTCATAGATTTATGTCATGTTAAAGAACCTTCCACTAATTACACCTGGGGGAAGCTAAATTATGCATTGGTTAAACATTCGACTAACGCTCTTAGGTTCCGAGGTTCGTCACCAGGAGCCGACTGTGGTGTCATCTGGTAATCAAGTTCTGAACTAGTAGTCGTTGTCGGTGGCGTTTGGCGGCAAAAGTAGGAACTACTTTAAAAAAATCAATGTCTGCAGTCCTCACTTGAATTGAAAACAGATAACACACACTAATACAGTCATCACAATTAACACCGGTTATCAGACAGATTCTACACACACACAAAGTACACGGGGCTACATGACCGCGTTGTCGTAGCCCCTAAACTAAGGAATCAACCAAACAACTTTCAAATTTATACATAAAAATAACCATTTAGAATATCGGTCGAGTTCATTCATGGGCAAAATCGGTCCAAAAGGGTGAAAAAAGTGAATTACCGCTATAACTCTCTTAGTATATGCAAATCGAATCCATTCGAAATTCGTGGTCTACTGTTCTTCGGATAAGGGCCAAACTTATCTCGGTAAAGATTTTTCTTGGCACCAACCATTGACCAAAGGGGTGGGGAAAATTGAGGGTAAAAAATGGTACCTCCCTTAATAAATTTTAAGAAAATTTCAAAATATAATTTATAGAAAATAAGTTTTATTTATAAGTTTATATCAATACCGTACAAACCACTTGTCTCACTTATAAAATATTACGTATGCTGAGGAGGACCACAATGAGGTTGTAACTAGTACAGGATCATTATCTATGTGCGCCCCGATAAACACGTCAAGCTAAGCCGGCTGTGAATAGCGCAGATCGGATCAGCCGGCGATCGGCGCCCACTATCACACTTTTACCAAACATGTTCAATAATGTGTACTTACAGAGCTCATCGGCTGAAAATATCCTCCCTCTCTTGTAACACACACCTGATATCTTTTGATGATAGAATGTCTGTCAACTCTTTTATTATTTACGGAGCCTGTGTCCTTGAATCGTTTAGCGAGCCTCCTAATTGTACTGGCATTAGGCACAGGTCTTTCTGGAAACTTGATTCAGCATTTTCGTCTTGTTTCAGAACAAGATTTTCTGCTTTTTATATACGAATTTTGGATATACACACGTTCGGGCAATGTGAATTGGTGTCTAGGCATGACCAACAGTCACAATAATCACAATAGTCACAAAACGTGCTACACTAACGTCTATGATTTTCAGATACACGTCCATATGAATTACAAAACACGCGTGAACTAACGATATGAGTCAGCGGAGCATGCCTCCGCCGGCTGGACTGGGTGCGCGCGGCCACGATTTGCGCTAGTCACAGCCGGCTTAGCTTGCCGTGTTTACTGGCGCGCACACACTTAATGACCCTGTACATAATTAAAGAACTTTTAGTACTGGGTTTATTGACTTTAGTTGGATAGCTCATGACTACGGCTCGGATGTTTAAGACCTTAAAATAGCCCGAATATGAAAGAAAATGACTCATAAAAGACAAAATATGACCTGAAAATGACTGATTTAAATATGGCCGGTTTTTAGCCTACTTTTCACATTTTGCAAAAATGAGGAAAAAGTAGACTTATGAGATCGATCCGTGAAAATGTGTGTCTGTCTGTCTGTCTGTCCTTCTGTCTGTCTGTCTCTCTGGCTGTGTGTGTGTGTCCCCCTGTCAACTCCTAAACGGCTGCAGCAATCAAAACCAAATTTAGTATGAGTAAAGATGTGCACCGGAATATCTCACGTCCATATTTGAAAATGATGTCAGTGCTACCAACTGCTGAAAAAAACGCACTAGAAATTTGAGCTCCATGTTGGATATCTTACAAGGTATACATGGGAGCTATACCAAAATTGTCACACATGTAGATAATACTGTTACGTGCCACCCCCTAGTGGCACTTTTGTTAACTGGATTACGGTGGGGGTACAAAGCACAACACCAATTACTGCTTAAAGAAATAATTAACTTTATTGTGGCCAGAAAATTACACTAATCAGCAAATACAAGCAATTAGGAGCCTTCTCCAGTTTCCTCAAGTCTCTTCCTTATGCGCCCTTGGCCCCTTTCACTTGCAACAGACAACAGAAGTTAATCCGTCCTAATGAGTCCGGTGGCCTTGGCAGAAGCTACCTGCCCCTCTTCCTCAGGTACAACAAATACAGTTACTTACGAGCACTTGATGTTCGCTGTTCACAAGCTGGGAGAAACAATGTCACAGGATTTCGTAACTCGCACAGCACTTCGTCACCACACTTCTGTCGCACAAGATAATCGCTCGCACTAGCTCGTAAAACACAACGACAACCACTGCTTGACGGGTCACTCTTATATAGCCGGCCGGTGACTCAATAAATTCTTCTAGATCCATCCAGGGTCCACGGCTTCTCGAGGTTTCCTTCGCTGGTGGTGTCACGAAGATTCTGGACCATCCCTTTCACTTCGCAGTCCGTTGCGTAACGCGCATGCAATACACTGAGGGAGAGCAGTCCAGCCCTGGGGCAGTTTTGACTCATGCGGCGAGCGATGAAACGAACTCACAGCCGTAACACCACCCCCTTCCTAAAAAGGCTGATCGTCCCGATCAATCATTGGTCCGTCTGTGTCCCTCCGTAGGCTGCCAGGCGATCTCGATGCACGATCTTCATCTTCGCCCTCGGGCTCCGCTGGATCCTGTAGACGACATCGTTGATCCGTTTCACGACTCGGTACGGGCCCTCCCAGGACTTCTGCAGTTTGGGTGACAGGCCTTTCTTCCGTAATGGGTTGAAGAGCCAGACCAGGTCGTCCTCGTGGAATCCGCCGGCATCCGTCTGCTGGTCGTATCTGGCCTTCATTTGGTCGGTCTCGATCCGCAGTTTCCTCCTCGCGAACGCGTGCACGTCCTCCAGTTGGTCGACCAGTTCTTGACAATACTGGCTTACCGGGATCGGATCATTCCCAGGTCGGCCAAAGGCAAGATCGACAGGTAGACGGAGCTCCCTCCAAAACATGGCCCGGGCTGGTGTGCACCCGGTGGCTTCATGCACGGCGGCGCGGTAGGCCAGGAGAAATAGTGGAAGATGTTTGTCCCAATCCCTCTGGTGCTCGCTGACGACTATTCGGAGATGGTTTTCGACGGTGCGGTTGAATCGCTCAACCATCCCGTCGGACTGAGGGTGTAGCGGCGTTGTCCTTGTCTTCCGGATCCCCAGCAGCTGGCATAGGTTCTGGAACACCTGCGACTCGAAGTTCCTCCCTTGGTCGGAGTGCAGCTCCAGGGGTACTCCGTACCGGCTGACGAATTCCTTCACCAGGGTCTCTGCGATCGTCGCGGCTTCTTGGTTAGGGAGCGCATACGCCTCCGGCCATTTGGTAAAGTAGTCGCTGACGACTAATATGTAGCGGTTCCCTGCCTCGCTTAACGGGAATGGCCCAGCAACATCGATGGCCACTCTCTCCATGGGGCCGCCCACGTTGTAGGTCTTCAGTGGACCCCGTCGTCTTCGTCCTGGGCCCTTGCTGGCTGCGCAATCGTGGCACCTCGCGCAGTGGTTCTCCACGTCTGTTCGGCATCCGATCCAGTAGAACCGCTCTCTCAGCTTCTCCAGGGTCTTCTTTATCCCTAGGTGTCCACCAGATGATCCTCCATGAACTTCCTTCAGGACTTCCTCCGTCATAGCCTTTGGAACGACGACTTGTTCCCGAGATGTCTTCCCGTCGGTGCTCTCCCAGGTACGGCAGATGAGGCCATCCCTTACAATCAGCGAGTCCCACTGTGCCCAGTAGGACTTAAACTTTGGGCTGCAGTCACTCACAATGTTCCACCCGGGTCTGGGGACACAGGCCCTCTTCCATTCGGCTATCAGTCCCAGGTCATCATCTTCCGCTTGCGCCCGCGTGAAAGATTCGCGGCTCCAGCTCCCTTGAAGTTCCACGGTAGTCCTTCGGCACTGTATCCCGGTGTTCTCCTCCCTTCGGGCACAGAAGGTGCAGTCTTCGGGGCACGGTCTTCGTGACAGGGCGTCGGCGTTAGAATGCAGTTGGCCATTCCTGTGCTGAATCTCAAAGTTATACTGTTGAAGCCTCTCTAACCACCGCGCGAGTTGACCCTCGGGCTGCTTGAAGTTCAGGAGCCACCGCAGGGATGCATGGTTGGTCCTGATGAGAAATTCTTGCCCGTACAGGTACTTGTGGAAGTGTTCAATGGTCTTCACGATGGCGAGCAGCTCCTTCCTGGTGACGCAGTAGTTCCTTTCTGGCTTTGACAAGGCCTTGCTGAAGTAGGCCACTACTCTCTCCTCGCCATCCACTACCTGCGACAGGATTCCCCCTATGCCAAAGTCGCTGGCATCGGTATCGACGATGAACCTTGTTCCAGGTCTGGGGTAGGCCAGAATAGGCGCGGTGCACAGAGCCTGCTTGAGTTGTTCGAAGGCACTGTGGCATTCTGCTGTCCACGTGAAGAGTTGGTCCTTCTCAGTCAGGCGATGTAAAGGTTTGGCGATGTCGGCGAATCCCCTCACGAAGCGGCGGTAATAAGTGCAGAGTCCCAGGAAGCTTCGTAGTTGGGACTTGTCCTTCGGAACTGGCCACCCCCTCACAGCTGCGGTCTTCTCTGGGTCGGTGCGCACCCCTTCCTCGGAGACGATATGCCCAAGGTACTGGACCCGCTTCTGGAAGAGCTGACACTTCTTGGGGCTCAACTTCAGCTGGGCAGCCCGTAGCTTCAACAAGATCTCCTTCAGGTTGCTGTAGTGCTCCTCGAAGCTTCTCCCCAGAACGATGACGTCGTCTAGGTAGACCAGGCAGGTCTTCCAGTGTAGTCCCATCAGAATGGACTCCATTAGCCTTTCGAAGGTCGCAGGGGCGTTGCACAGACCGAATGGCATGACGGTGAACTGCCAGAGCCCGCTGCCCACAGAGAAAGCCGTTTTCTCGCGGTCCTTAGGGTGGACCTCCACCTGCCAGTAGCCACTCTTCAAATCCAAGGTGGAGAACCATCTTGACCCTGATATGGTGTCCAGCGTGTCGTCGATCCGGGGTAGAGGGTAGCTGTCCTTCTTCGTGACGTCGTTCACCCGCCTGTAGTCCACGCAGAA
Source organism: Meconema thalassinum (assembly GCA_946902985.2). Taxonomy (NCBI): domain Eukaryota; kingdom Metazoa; phylum Arthropoda; class Insecta; order Orthoptera; family Tettigoniidae; genus Meconema; species Meconema thalassinum. The sequence continues at coordinate 461,593,510 of OX336391.1, read as the reverse complement.
CCTGGTGGAACCGTCCTTCTTCTTCACAAGCACGACCGGAGAACTCCAAGGACTATGTGATGGCTCGATCACCCCTTGCTCCTTCATCTCTTCTACCATCCGGTCGACTTCGACTTGCTTGGCGAGCGGGACACGTCGGAATGGGGCCCTAATCGGTGCGCTGTCCCCAACGTCGATTCTGTGCTGGACCAAGCTTGTCCTGCCGAAGTCTTTGCTCCCCACGGAGAAGACATCCTGGAATTCGCGTAGCAGGTCCTGAAGTTGGCGTGATTGTTCCTCGTCTAAATGGTCCTGGGATCCTTGGTACAGCTTCTGTAGTTCTTCTGGCAGTGTGCGTCTTCTTCGGTTGTCCGTCTGCAGGTGTCCGTCCGTCGTGTCGGTGATGCGGGCAATCCAGGTAACGGGCTCGCAGACTCCTAGGTTGGTGTCCCGGTGAACCGTAATGTCGTAGTCGTTCAGGTTGGACAGGCGGACGTACGGCCGAGACGTCGTGTTGATGAGGGTCTTGGCAACTAGCAATCCTTTTGTCTGGATGTCCTCATATTTTGGCTCGATGACAGCCGCCACTCCCTCAGCAGTTCCGTCGACAATTACGGCGGCGCTGACCTCCGTCCTGGCAGGAACGATGACGTCCTCTCTCAGCCTTACTCGTCGTGCGGTGACGGCCTCGTGTGCTGGTTGCAAAGCAAGTTCCTCACCTCCGAAGTGCAGAGTGTTGGTACTCAGGTCCAAGATGATGTTGTTCTGGTCCAGGAAGTCCAGTCCGATGATCACTTCGTTTGATACGTCAGCCACAAGCACTGGTTGCTTTATCACCCGTCGACCAATGACGAACTCCAGTGATGCTTCGCCATGTACCGGTGCGGTCTCTCCGGTCGCGGTTATTAGCTGGAGGTTCCTTTGTGTGGGTTGAACTCTCCACTTCGGGATCACGGTGGGACTGACGATGGTCCTCGATGCTCCCGTGTCGATTAGGATGGGCCAGCTCTCTCCGTTGACGACTCCGTCGACCATCAGGCTGCTATTATCCCTCCGTAACTGCGTCACACGAACTTGGACTGCCGGGGCTTGACGACTGTCACAAGCTAACCTTTGCCCCCCTAGGCTGGCTGATACTTGCTTTCCTGGGCCGCGCGGTTTCCCTACGACTGAATGTCCCGACGGAAACCCTTGGCGGCGGCGATCACCGCAGTCCTTGCTCAGGTGGCCTCTCTTACGGCAGGTCCAGCAGGTCGGTAGTCCTCTTCCGGGCCACCTTTCCGGATGTCCTTCGGCTACGTTTTTGTTGGTGGTACTGCGATTCTTGAAGAAACGGCTTAGCGTCTCCATCAATTCGTCGGCCAGGGGCTTGGTCTCGTTGGTTTTTACTGGTTCGTCGACGTCCACTTGACGCACCCGCGCGTGCATTCTGGATGCCTGTTTTGCCGTCTCGAACTCAAGTGCGTGGCTCAGCGCATCTGCCAAGGTCTTATTGCGCGCGAGACGCAGCGCCTGTTGACTGTCCGAGTCCCTTAGCCCGTCGGTGAAAGTCTGCGTCGCTATCTGCTCCAGAAAGTCGGCCGGCGCTGTTGGGGAGGCGAGCCTTACGAGGCGTGCGATGTCCATCTCGAACTCCTGCAGGGTTTCCGCGTTCTTCTGTACCCGGGTCCGGAGCTGCATCTGATAGGCCTGCTGAAGATGGCTATGTCCATATCGGGACTCCATATGGGCGATCAGGGAAGCGTAGTCCTGGGATCCAGTCGGGATGGCCTGAAGGACGTTAAGGGCGTCACCTCTCAGCGCTACAATGAGAGCTGTAGCCTTTTCTGTGTTGTTCCAGTTATTTATGGAACAGGGCGCCTCGAACTGACGTAAGTAGGTGCTCCACGGGACCTTTCCGTCGAAGGTTGGGGGCGTCACTCTGCTCTGTCCCGTTCCTGATGTCCCCGGTGTACCTGTGGGCGGGCGTCGGCGCAGCTCGGCAACTTCCTCTTGAAGAGCGTTGAATTTCTCTTCCACCCCCGTGAGTGGGCGTTGGCGCAGTTCGGCAACTTCCTCTTGTAGGGCTTTGACTCTCTCGTCCACCCCGGTCGGCGGGCGTCGGCGCAGCTCGGCGACTTCCTCTTGTAGGGCTTTGAATCTCTCCTCCACCCCCATCAGCGGGCGTTGGCGCAGCTCGGCAACTTCCACTTGCAAGGTGTTGAACTTCTCCTCCACTGCTGCGACTTCCTCACGTAGGCCCTGTTCTAATTTCCTTTGGCTCTCCTCTAATTTCGTCAGCAGACACTCTTCCAGATTTTTCTGGCCATCCAGAAATTTGGCGGTTAGGTCCTCTGCTAACTTATTCTGGCCGTCCTTCAGGTCCTCTGCTAACTTCTTCTGGCCGTCCTCCATCTTCTTCTGGCCGTCTTCCATCTTCTTCAGGTCATCCTTCAGGTCCTTGGCTAATTTCTTCTGGCCGTCTTCCATCTTCTTCTGGCCGTCTTCCATCTTCTTCAGGTCATCCTTCAGGTCCTTGGCTAATTTCTTCTGGCCGTCTTCCATGCCAGTTAACTTTTCTAGCAATGCTGCCAATTTCTCCTCCATTTTAGTTGTTTGTCTTGTAAAGGGCATGCACTCACAGGAAAATTAGAGAAAATGACCTGCTCGGGTTTTGAAACCAGGACCGTCAGGTGTTGTGCTTGAGTTCGTAATCCGGCTTCTGACACCAGTTGTTACGTGCCACCCCCTAGTGGCACTTTTGTTAACTGGATTACGGTGGGGGTACAAAGCACAACACCAATTACTGCTTAAAGAAATAATTAACTTTATTGTGGCCAGAAAATTACACTAATCAGCAAATACAAGCAATTAGGAGCCTTCTCCAGTTTCCTCAAGTCTCTTCCTTATGCGCCCTTGGCCCCTTTCACTTGCAACAGACAACAGAAGTTAATCCGTCCTAATGAGTCCGGTGGCCTTGGCAGAAGCTACCTGCCCCTCTTCCTCAGGTACAACAAATACAGTTACTTACGAGCACTTGATGTTCGCTGTTCACAAGCTGGGAGAAACAATGTCACAGGATTTCGTAACTCGCACAGCACTTCGTCACCACACTTATGTCGCACAAGATAATCGCTCGCACTAGCTCGTAAAACACAACGACAACCACTGCTTGACGGGTCACTCTTATATAGCCGGCCGGTGACTCAATAAATTCTTCTAGATCCACCCAGGGTCCACGGCTTCTCGAGGTTTCCTTCGCTGGTGGTGTCACGAAGATTCTGGACCATCCCTTTCACTTCGCAGTCCGTTGCGTAACGCGCATGCAATACACTGAGGGAGAGCAGTCCAGCCCTGGGGCAGTTTTGACTCATGCGGCGAGCGATGAAACGAACTCACAGCCGTAACAATACTATTTCAGTTTAATTTCCAGGAGGCCAACCATGACAGTGTTGCCAAAATAATTTTAAGCGTTCTGATAGGTCCAATATTTAAATGCATATAACTTCTACACTATCAATTGGATTTCAACCAAATTTTGTATGTAATATCTGTACATAAACAGATATGACTAGGCGTATTCTTAAGAGCCACCAGCGCTGCCAACTGTTAATAATTGCTCTCTCTATTTTTTTAAATCCAAATACCAATATATCAGAAATTATTTAAGCCAACAGCTTTAAACTATGCACACGTATATTCTGACATTTTAGATTAATTTGGAGTAACTTATATACGTCAGTCCTGCCAACATGATTACAAGCCTGCTGATAGTACCAATTTTTAAATACATGTAACTTCTATACTATCAGTTGGATTTCAACCAAATTTCGTATGTGTTATGTGTACCATAACATATATGACTATAAGTATTGTTAAGAGCAATCAGGGCTGCCAACTGTTAATAAATGGTGTCTATATTTTTTTTACCCTAATATCAATATATCAGAAAGTATGCAAGCCAACAGCTCTATACTTTGCACACGTATAGCACCTGACATTCTAGATTAATTTGGAGTAATTAATACAAGGCGGTGCTGCCAACATGATTCTATGCCTGCTGATATGTCCAATTTTAAAATACATGTAACTTCTATACTAACAAATGGATTTCATCCAAAATTGCCACAACAACATATCATAATATTTCAGATTGTTTCTGACCAGCACACGCATGGTATTGTTGGCAACATGCTTTTACGCGTGCTGATAGATCCAGTGTCTAACTGCATGTAACGTCCATTGGACTTCAACCAAATTTTGTATTCTGTACCTTAAGAGGTGGAACAAAGAATATATTCAGTCACCAGGGCTGCCAACTGAAGTGCTCTATTAGGCTACATTATACCAGGGATATTTTGAACTAATTAGATATTTCGATATTACCAACTTAATTTCGTCATTATTCTAGATAGGTTCATATACTATAGAATAATCATTGGCATGAAAAGTAGGCTGTATAGTTCTTCACGGAACTTCTTGTTTAATTATAAATCCAAGCGACAATCTCTTGGAGATTAAATTTTAAACTAAATTCATTATTCCTATTCATTTTCATATTAATTTTCTGAATATAAGTGTTTAAGTGGTTATTTACGGTGTATTTCTATAAACACTAGTTCCCGTTTGCTTGCAACGGTGGGTGAGTGGTTATCGTGCGGGTTACCAACCCAAGCATGCAGGTTCACTCCTGGCCATAGTAAGTGATTTTTTAAAGGGGACAAAAATCACGACTCACATGTCATACGTTTTTGGCATGTTAAAGAACCCATTTGAATTCAGTAGGCCGTGTTCATAATGGCAAAATTAATCTCGGGATTTTCCGCCAACACAAAGTTCCTTCTTTCTCTACTAGAAAGCGCTATAGTGTCAAGGAGCTTAGATATCTAACCTCCTTGACTTTCATAACGCTCCAAGGAACAACAAAATTCGACACGAAAGCTGCCCTCTGGGCGCAAATAACAAAGCTTTCACCCTGCACCCGAGGCCATACAGCTATTATTATTATTATTATTATTATTATTATTATTATTATTATTATTATTATTATTATTATTATTATTATTATGAGGTTCTGTATTATCACCGCTTCTTTTCATTCTAATGATGGACACCGTGACAGTTGTCCTGCACCGGCCATTACCATGGACCCTACTTTATGCTGATGACGTGATGCTGGCAGCAGAAAACAAGCTTGATCTGCAAAGCCAAACTCAAGAATGGTGTGACCGGTTGGTGCAACATGGTTTGCGCCTTAACTTGAAGAAAACTGAGTACATGACATCAGATAGACATGAAATGGGAACCATCACGGTCAATGGTGAACATCTGACGCGTGTGAGTAAATTCAAGTACCTCGGTTCCACAATCACTGTTGACTCCCGACTCTCCGAAGAGGTCAATACCAGAACTCAGGCAGCCTGGATGAAGTGGCGAACAACAACCGGAGTCACTTGCGACCGCAGGATGAAAGATCATTTAAAATCAAAAATCTACCGTACTGTCATCCGGCCAGTCGCCTTGTATGGTTGTGAGTGCTGGCCGACTACAGTCGAGACAGAACGCCGCCTAAGTGTAATGGAAACGAAGATGCTGAGATGGACAGCGGGCCTCACTAAGTTAGAACACGTTTCCAATGACAGCATCAGAAAACAGTTTGGAGTTGCACCGATCCAAGACAAGATGCGTGAGAGCCGACTTCGTTGGTTTGGGCATGTTTTACGGGCCGATGATGACTCTATTGCCAAGACGGGATACACACTTGAAGTCGTCGGCAGAAGACCTAAAGGACGACCTAAACAACGTAGGGCTGATACGCTTCATAAAAACCTCCAAAGCGTGAACATCCATCCAGTTGCAGCCCGAGACAGAGCGAAATGGAGACAACGGACCCATGTAGCGGACCCCGCGGGCGCACGGAACAAGCGCTGAAGGAAAAGAAGGATTATTATTATTATTATCCGACAGTAGTGGCTACGCTGGCTAAAGCCCGGCGTTAGGTCATGGGGCCAAGCTCTCTGCTGACTCGGTAGACGCGTGGGTTCGAGCCCCACCGTCGGCTGTCCTTGAAATGGTTTTCCGTGGTTTCCCATTTTCAACACCAGGCAAATGCTGAGACAGTACCTTCTGACAGGCCACGGCCGCTTCCTTCCACATCCTTGCCCACTTTCATCCATTGATCTCATCTCTCATCCCGACGCTCAGGTCGCCCACGGGCGTCGACTAGAAAGACCTGCACTCGGCCTCTCAGGAGGCCACACGAAAAAAAAAATATTATTATTATTATTATAGTTCCCGTTCGGTAAATTGAGGATGATTGCACACCTACAGCTGCCGTCAAACTACCGAAATATTACGTTCTTACAAAACAAAATGTTCGAAATATGCATTTCTATGACAAATGATAACCACTGTATTGTGACGATTATCACTTGATTTGCATCAGAAACCAATCGGAAAGGAAAATAGAGGCAAAGAAAGAAATAAGATATTTCCTGAACATCTGAGCCCTACTCATAATACTATTGTGTATTTATTAACTGAATTAAAAGTTAGTTTCAATTTAGAGACCTTAAAAGGCAGCTCTTGCATCACACTCTCGACGTAATTTGTGCCGCTACGTCACCCCCATTCCAGGTCTCTGTTCCTTAAGAGAAGCCTTCAGCGAGGGCTAGGGTCAAGGTTCCAGCCTCGTGAACAAAGATGATGCACAATTTGATGATCACGATAAAACCTGAATTGATTCTTTTTTCTTCCCTGGATGATGCTATAGACGTTGGAATGCGTGTGGAACCCAGAGGCTTCTGACACCAGGTACTCGTCCTTGAGTGACGTCATGCTGCAGTGCGGTGACCTTGAGATTCCCATCTGCCCGCAAGGCTTCACTTTGCCAGGATTATTAATATTATCTTGTTCAGATAAACATAGAAACATATCTTACGGCCTGTTCTTAGACCTCACACCGAGTGGTCTTGCAGGAAGACTATTTAAACAGTTGCTGCTTCATTCTGGGGCTTGGAGCACCGTGGTCATCAGCCACTCGTACCTGGATGAGTAGAATTTTCCCGCTAACTTCTGCTGTTGTGATGACTGTATCAGTTTGTGTAAACCAATTTTAGCAATAGTAATAATAATGTTATTGGTTTTACGTTCCTTTTAACTACTGCGGCATGCCAGATTTTGCCCCGAATGGGATCTTCATCGTGCCAGTAAATCTACAGACACAGCTCCCTCTCTAATGCCAACTGACTGCGCCATGATTCAATCCTGCAACCTTGGGAACAGCATGCGAGAACGTTACTGCTGAGCAACGCAGCCAATTACGTATTATCAATAGTGAAAAGAATTGGGATAGTCACTTCAGGATATGAAATATGGTACAATTCCAGCATTTGTATAAAATGATTGTCAAACAACTCAGAGGGAAATACACATTCAGGAAGATCATTGTCAACACCGTGTTACGATTTTCTTCATCTCTAATTACCAGCTTACCCAGTCAAGTCGTAGAGCATAGTGACGTCAGAACACCTAAGCTTCTTTGAAAGCATGCGTCAAGATGTTATGAATAAGGCTCCTTTCACCAACTCTTTCTGAAATAGGCTGTAGATATACCATGATTGTATACTTTAAAATAAAGTGGAGTTCACGAGCAGCCATTGAATACTAGATATCGTCAATGCACGGCTGAAATGTGCTCTTTTTAAAGTAATCTGTACGTAGTATAAAACAAAGTCCCCGATTCTTGGATGTAACGGGTAATCTCGAGAACCACTGGAGGGATTTTGTTGCAGTTTTCACCATTCTGTTAAGGTTTCTCGAGGAAGGTTTCCGTAGAATAAAATTCAATTATGACCAAAGGAAGCCGAGCAGTAATGATTTCAGTGAATCGAGTCGAACAGCCCTCATGGAAGTGGTTTCCCGATTCTATTCCAGGAAATGGTCACCTATTGTTCTACCCCCTCGGGGTTCCCTGGGTTGGCTACTCGCTTGACGTGTTTGGGAGTTTGCTCACGAGGGCCCGGGGGATGCAGAACGGGATGAGACGTGTGAGATGGGGGCGTGAGGGGGTGAGTGATTGTATATGGAACGGGTATGGACTAAGGATGGACATTTACTACCAGTTGGTACGCGGGGCGCTCGCTCAGTCGATGGCACGCGTGTGTGACCTTGCCGAGACAGCTGGTTACTTTACGTCAGCGGGCATAGTGTAATTGTGGAGAGGGAGGCTGGGATTGTGATAAAGAGGCAAATGAAAGAGAGATTCCTTAGTTGTAACTTAGGGTTTAATGCAAAAAAAGCAAGGGGGGAAGTGTTGTTTAAGGGGCAGAGGAGGATAGAGGCAAAGCTGACACACTCACCATTGGAAGTCAGGTCTGGGAGTCTTGTAGTCTAGCCATCGTCCACGGTAGAGGTCACGCCGCGCCGCGCCGTGAGGCGCTCGGCCCCGGCGTCCGCCGCACTGCCTCCTCGGTTCGACCGACCGTCTCGAGCGCGTGGCTCCTTCCCTTATTTGGAGGGTGGTCAGCAGTATTTGTTTGTAGTTTCTGTTTGATTGCGGTGGCGTTGCAAACATGCAGCGATAGTGTTATTGCCGTGAGGCAACAGTTGTGTGTGTAATAATTGCGCTGTCTGTGATCTGTTCCTGATATCCCTTTGGTATGGGATTATTGGGGTTTTAGGGCGTTACAGCCTTTTAAGGGCTGGGGCTGTAACACTATAAGCCTACGGCCACTTCATACTCAAATCGTAATTTCCATTACAGATAAACACACTAGTAATGCCGTCACAACGACACCGATTAACAGACTGATTCCACTTACCAAGTACAAGCGGCTACACGTCCATAATGCTGAAAAGCTCATAACTAAATCAACAACACTACGAAGGATGTCATGCATGTTGTGGGTAGGAGATCTTCCAAGAAGATAGTTCAGGGTGTCAAATCACAGCTGATCGTTTAACGCCACCCATTGGTCACGTGTAGGGCCATTTAAGATTATACCTACGCACGTGAGGAACTTCCACCCGCTGAAGCTTTTCTAAAAGTGGATAAAGTTATGTTAGTCAGCGAACGCGTGTATTCAGAAATCTATAATGATGTCTTAGCTTTTGACCTCTGTATCCGTAACCGTTCATTTGTTGTTGCTGTTAATTAATTTGAGGGTTTTTGGGCATGTTGGTTATGAGCCCCGTGTAGTTAGCTGAGTGTTGAACGTGTCTGATAACCTGTCTCGATATGATGTCTGTAGTAGTGTGTGTGGCTGATTTAAGAACAAGGATGGGGTAGGGGCTTGAAGTAAGGTACTATTCCGGCATTTAGGGGAGAGAGTGTAGAAAAAAAACGGCCAAAAACAAACAGGGTAGGCGGCTTCGGTGGTGTAGTTGGTACCATGCTGAGCTTCTATGCCCAAGGTCACGAGTTCAAACCCGGCCAAAGTCTTCGGAATTTTTAAGAACGTTAAACATCCCTTAGTATGCCTTCCTTCGGAGGGGAAGTATAGCCGGCAGGCCCATGACATAGTTTTATGGCATGTAAAAGAACCTTCCACTAATTACACTTGTGTGAAGCTAAGTTATAGTTTAGATTTCATTAACGCCCTCAAGTTCCAACGTTCGTCGCCAGGAGCCGACTGCGGGGACATCTAGTAGCCAAGTTCAGAAATAGTTGTCGTTGACGGTGGCGATTGGTAGCAAAAGTAGGAACTACTTAAAATTGAATGTCTGCAGTCCTTACTTGACTTAAAAACAGATAACACACACCAATACAGCCATCACAATTAACACCGCTTATCAGACAGATTCTAAATACACACCCTAAGTACACAGAGCTACATGACCGCGTTGTCGCAGCCCCCAAACTGAGGAACCAACCAACCGACCAGCCAACACTCAAGATAGCCAATGTCCATGCCGGGATTCAAACCTACTTGCTGCAATTGACCGTGCGTGCTTTTGTGCACGATTTAACGAGAACGTTCCGCTACGAGACGACCGTTCGATCAGCTGTCCTTTACAGGTTGGGGGCACTGCGAGCTGGTATAGTCTCGTGTAGTCTGCTCAGGACATTGTACCTGGGTATAGCTGGAATTTCCACTTACAAAGCTGACAACATGCGGCTATATAAGAATATTATTAACAAACAGCTGGGTGCCATGCTGGCAGCCGAAAGGGTGATAAATTAAGATCCAATACAAAATCAGTACCTGACTTGCAGCCATTCCCTCAACTAACATTCTGGAAGGCGAGATGAACATATCACACCTGAGGCCTACTACGTGCAGCTGAAATGGTTGAAACTCCACGAGCGCAGTTGCCATTCTGACACATGAAATATTACATACCAAGACCCCGTTATATCGCCACAATGCCTTTACACCAATGGATACACAAAATTAATACTCCAGAGTCCTATACACCGAACCATGAAGTTCAATATATCTTTTGTTTGCACCGCCTCACGCTTCATCAACACCTTCAATTTATATAAGTTCGTCAACATTGCAAGCACTGCAGCTCTCAAACGACGTCTTTCATCCTGCTTCTTGGAGCAGTATACCTCTAACATCTGATTACTGTATTGTGTTAAAATACTATTATTAGTTCAATTATAACATCAGGACACCTGCCTACTTTAATAGCTTTTCTGGTATATGGTGTTGGTTTTTCGGGCTGATAGTCTGCATGCACTCTTTTGTATATATTTTTCCATTATTATTATTATTATTATTATTATTATTATTATTATTATTATTATTATTATTATTGTGGTATTATTACTGTCTTTTTGTTACTCTAATCGTTAGACTATTATCATTTATATCGTGAATGTAAGTGAAATGTTTTATTTTTATAAGCCCTAATCTTATTTTATGTAGGGCGCTACTGTAAAGGAGCTCTTAAGCTCTAAGTGTAGCCGTGAAAATAAAATCAATCAATCAATCAATCAAAGACAAACCAAACAAACTTGTTTTCACATACGAGGCTTGTTGGCAATTTACAAAATAAACATGTAGAATGTTTGAAGCCATGTTCTTCCGTGTTGCTGAACTAACTGAGATGTAGATTGTTGAAATCTAAATGGCATTAACCCTAGGATGGTAGAGTTCATCTTCACGATGAAAACGGGATACAGTTCTGATTCCCCCACTTCTCACTTTAGTCCAATCCCCAACAGGGTTTGGCAGTCCTAGAATACCAAAAAAATTAGTAAAAATCCAAAAAAGGAAAAAAAAAAAACACAAAAATCAAAATAGTCGAAATCCATAAAACCCCCAAAACAATTGAAATAAGTCGAAATTTGTCAGGAAAAAATCAAAAAGCTCCCGACGGCTGAGGTAGGGTTTGAATCCACGCTCTCCCGGTGCCAGCGAAGGGACGAAGTAGCGCATTAACGCTCTCGGCCACCGTCGTTGTTTCCTAATGCAACACTGAAAAATTGGTTTTCAACACGTTAATGTTTATTTTGTATTTTTAATGGACACAAATTTTCTATATTCTTCTTCTTACCTAATAAGAGCTGATGACCTCGCTTTTCCGTCCCATGAAACCTCAATAACTAACTAATTTCTTGCCTAAATCAAAAATTAGTCGTATGAGTGAGCCCATGCTTCCATCTGTTTCCAGGTAAAACACCAGATAAATTTTGAAGAGTTTGCTAGTTTTAAGGGAACTCACCACTAGGTATTTGTTATGGAAAATATCACCTGAAACCAAATCCAGCTAAGACCCTAATTTGTGCCTTACATCTACGGCATGTACAGGCCTCTCAGAAGCTCAATGTATTCTGGAAAGGTGGCTTACTTGCACATTGCTTTACACCAAAGTACCTGGGAGTTTTGCTGGATCGCACATTAACATTCAAGATTCATTGCCAAAACTTACAATATAAGATAGCTGCTAGAAACAACATCCTGCGCAAATTGTCAGGAACCAGTTGGGAAAAGCAGCCAAAAACAATCAGAACATCAGCTCTAGCTCTATGCTACTCTGCAGGCGAATATGCCTCTCCGGTTTGGTACAGATCAGCCCATACGAAGCATATCGACATCGCTCTCAACGAAAGTTGCAGGATCATTACAGGATGCTTAAAACCAACACCTATTGAGAAGATCCAACTTTAAGCTGGTTTTGCTCCTGGTGAGATTCGTAGGGAGGTAGCAGCTAACAAAGAAAGGCTCCAATCATCTACTTCAGAAGCACATCCCCTCTATGGATACCATCCTGCCACACGGAGGCTGAAATCCAGAAAGTGTTTTCTCCGCACATCAGTTAAACTTCAAGGGAAAGCAGAGAATGCTAGGATCAAGATCTGGAAGGAAAGAATTAACCACCTTTCCAACTGGATGGAGTCGAAGGAAAGTCTTCTATGTGGACACCAGGAGAACTGGACAACTTGGAAAGCCCTTAACAGACTCCATACAGGAGTCGGCAGAAAGAGAGTAAATCTGCGGTAGTGGGGTTTCTCAAGCAACTCATCACTCTGTGACTGTGGAGAGCAGCAGACAACCCAACATTTATGTCAGTGTGACTTATGTCCTTCAAAGTGCACTATGAAAGATTTGATTGCAGCCTCCTCCAACGCTATTGACGTCGCCCAATACTGGGCAAAAATCATCTTGCTCTCAAACTTGTTGCTCAATATGTGATTTGTTTGTATAATAGACCTTCAAGAAACTAGATATACTGATGAACATACTTTTGATTCAGAAGGTTATAGAATATTCAAGGGAAACCCTGGAGAGAGCGTTATGAAAAATGTACCTCCGTTTGGAACTGGGTTCATTGTAAATCAGAACATATAGAGTTTAAATCCATTAATGAAAGATTATCCCTGCTATCCTTTAAATCAGAAAACAAAGTTTATACCATTGTCAATACACAAGCACCAACTAATGAGAAAAATAGGACTCAGAAAGAACAAACGGATTTTTTTTGGCAAGAACTATCAAATACCCTAGATCAAATTCCATCAAAAAATATAATACTTCTACTTGGAGACATTAACGCTCAAATCGGCAAAGAACGTCAACATCGGTTCATAGTAGGCAATTTCCCCGCACATAAAAGAACCAACACAAATGGAGAAAGACTCATTAGTTTATGCAGAGAGCATAATATAGTCCTGAAATCTACATTCTTCAAAAAACTTCCTAGGAAACAAACTACTTGGGTTTCCCCAAATCCAGTTTGGGGTGAGAAACAACTTGACCATGTTGCTATTAGCTGACAGTCTACAACGGAGATACTCAATGTGAAAGTTGCTAAGAGTGCAGGTTTAGATTCAGACCACTATCTGTCTCTCATTAAATTCAAAATTAGACCAATATATAAAAAGAAAAATCATTATCAATCCAAAAAGTTTGATACTAAAAAATTAGCTACAGAAAATAATTTCAAAACACTTTTTGAAAGCAGAGCACCTAAAACATGGGAACAACTTCAAAGAGACTTGGTACAGACAGCAGAAGAAACCATACTCCTTATAAGAAAACGAAAACATGCCTGGTGGACTGCTGACTGTGATGAACTAATCTTTAAAAGACAACGAGCTTGGAACATCTGGAATGCAAATAAAAATGAGAATACCAGGAACAGCTTTATAGAAGTCCGAAAACATACATCTAAGGGACTCAAAAGGATAAAAGTGCAACATATGAAAGACCAATTAACATTAATAGAATCGGACTTCAGACAGCACAATACAAAGGACTTCTACAAAACATTCAGAAGTAGTTTAAGGAAGTATACTCCACCAAGCTTACTTTTCACAGATCCAAAGACTCAGAAAACTGCATATAATAACGCTGAAAATTGCAGAATACTTGCGGAATATTTTGAAGAACTCCTCAACTGCGATCCACCAAAGGAGACATTTAATTTTGAAAATATACTCCCCATTCCACCAGACTCGAAACCCCCAACAACAAATGAAATTAAAGAAAATATAAACGAACTTAAAAATAACAAATCATCTGGAGAAGATAGTATAGTTGCTGAATTATGGAAATACTCGAGTGACAACATGATTCTATATTTAACGGAAATCATAAATGCCATATGGGAAACACACAGTTCACCATCAGAATGGACATCTGCTTTGATACATAAACAACATAAGAAAGGGAAGAAAACAGATCCTAACAATTACAGGGGAATCTCCATCCCGCTAGTGACCTATAAGATCTTATCCAAAGCACTTTTAAAAAGAGCAGAAAAAATAATCGACCCACAATTAGGAGAGTATCAGGCAGGATTTAGGAAGGGAAGATCGTGCATGGAGCAAATACTAAATTTAAAGAACATATTAGACATGAAGAAAATCAGGAACTTGATATATGTAGTTACTTTTGTGGATTTTAGAAAAGCCTATGACTCCATTGACAGAAAGGCACTTATTAACATTCTGAAGGAATTTGGACTTGATAACAAGACAAATGAAATAATTCAAGCAACACTAACGAACACAACTTCTCAAGTTAAATTTAGAGGGGAACTTTCAAAATCTTTCAAAATAAAGTCAGGTGTGAGACAAGGAGATGGTCTGCCACCTCTGCTTTTCAATTGTGCATTGAAAAGGTTATTCGAGAGTGGAGGAAAGCCATCAATACTAAAGGCGTTCAACTAGGAAGACATCCAAATAAAATCACTGTAGATTGTTTAGCTTTTGTGGATGACATTGCATTACTTACTGACTCATTGGATACTGCCCAAGAACAAATTAGAGAGTTGCAAAAACAGGCAGCCAAAGTCTGAAAAAACTAACTTCATGACAAACATCACCAATGCCCCCAAAAGTATCACAATTCACGACAGTTCAGTATGTAAAACAAATTCCTTTGAATATCTAGGAGAGTGGATAATGAATGACTCACAGGAAAAGACAGCTATAGAAACGCGTATGCATAAATTACAAAGGTATTTTCATAAGATAAAAGATATATATAATTTTAAAAAAAACTTATCCTGGAACACTAAATTAAGGCATTATCAAACAGTGGTCAGACCTGAAACTCTGTATGCAGCAAAAACACTTAAGTTAACAAGATTTGGCGATTTAGACAAATTAGAGAAAACTGAAAGTTGAATTCTGAGAAAAATACTGGGAGCTAAACGAAATAATAACGCAGAATATAGGTTACGACCATATAGAGAGTTATATTTGATATGTGAAAAATTAACTGATGTAATGAGAAAGAGAAGATTACAGTTTATGGGCACATCTATAGAATGGAAAATAGTAGACTAACTAAACAGATTTTCAACTTACTGACTAGTTACAAATCCAAACCCACATGGTTCACTGAAATTGACAAAGGTTTGACAAACGCCAAAATTCAGACAGCCACAATAGCAAACAGATCACTCTTCAGAGAAGCTATTCAAAAGGCAAAATTTCAAGAAAGGAAGAAAAAAAAAACAACTGGCAGAAAGTGGACTCAAGAGGAGAAAGATCGTCACTCTAGAAGGATGAAAGAAATTTGGAAACAACGGAAATTGAATACAATGGACAATAGCCAACGTTGATTCATCGTACCCTCCAAATGGGTTATTCGAAAGAAGAAGAAGACCTGTATACAGGGTCTTTCATATAAAGTAAGAACGGCAAGCGGTGATTTTATTATCCACTGCTGCGGTGGCCTTGGCCGAGCTTGTGGCGCGTCGTGGCCCCCTGCATTAAGCGTGTGTACAATCCTATATGAAATGTTACCTTATAAGAGATACTGGAAGTGTCGTCCTTCCTGGGTTACACAGACATTGTATCTTGTAACCACATTCTGGCTGACTCGTGTGAGTTCTGCCTATGTAATGTTTCTGATCTTCTATTTTATGTCTTTTATTGAGCACTGAGCTAGTAGTGTCAAACTTATTTACATGAATATGTGCCAGTGAAGGTGGCACTTCATCAGGAAATCGTTGAATAAATGCATCACGTACCCGCCGAGCCAACTCGTACTTAAAATAAGTTTTACATACAACAAAAATACGATGTTGTAATGATAACTGTCTCACCATGTTAGCATCTGAGGTTCGGACTGGCGAGTGAACAGTGAACACCTGCACGCTTATTGCAAGGTCAAGTGTATACTGTACTAAACGCGCGCTATCAATACTACAGCACGGGACCGTGGCGCGCCACATGCTCGGCCAAGGCCACTGTAGCAGCGGATAACAAATCCACCGCTCTACGTTCTTATTTTATATGAAACACCCTGTATATGTATGGTAGAAATGTAGATATCCTGTATTCATTATTCATATTCTTTCTTAAATATTTGTATGTTAAGTTGATACTTCTAACACGAATAAAGAAAGACTGCTAGGTCATCGGCCGTGTTTAAGAAACTGCCTGAGTGAGTGTGGAAATCTTTAGGGGAAACACTACACTCAGGATAGCTGATGCAAGCGCCAGGATTCGAACCTCTGATCACCAGGCTTACTACTGTAGTGTGCGATTTAACACGCACGGCTACACAGCGGAGTACACAGCATTTGACTTCAAGACGAGTACAGTGAGCCATGTTAGTTATCAACGTTGAAATATTTAAGGTAATTTCCGTTTGAGACTGGTAGGTATTAATCGTAGCGTTTGCGTGTGATATACATATTAAGGCTCGCTGTGGGGAGTAGACAATGGATTAACGTTGGTAGTATTGCACGCAGCTCCAGGAGATGTTGTGTTCTCTTTGAACAGGGGATTTATCGACCCAAAAGTAACTCGTCGAGAAATTTCCGGTAGTAATTAAGTTGGTAGAGTTTGTTTGGCGAAATGAAATATTCCCATTACATCGCATAAAATAGAACACATCAGTCCCTAATTGCGCTCGGTTCATCCCGTATGTCAGGGGTGTAAAACACTCTGTCTTAGCCGGCCTCAATAAGAGCGGTTATTACTGTTATTTTTCATTATGTTCCTAAATTAAAATCGACCACCTGGTGGTATAGCGGCTAGCAATCCTCAGTGTTACTCCAGGGGTACGGGTTTAATTCCCGGCTCTGCCAAGGAATTTAATTCAGGTCTGAGGGCAGGAAAGAGATGACAACCTCGTAAAGGAAAGCTGAGAAGAGATCAGTTTGATTCCCACCTCAGCCATTTTGGAAGTGGATATCCGTGGTTTTACCACTTCTACTCCAGGCAAATGCCGGGATGGTTCCTAACTTAAGGCCACGGCCGCCTCCTTCCAAATCACAGTCTCAATCACGAACACACACAATACGACAGCGATAACAATAAACCAGGTTTGATGCAGCACTCCAGGCCTCCCTGTCCTGAGCTAATCTTTTCATTTCTACATACCTAGCACAACATACATCTGAGGCAATCTGTTTAAGATATTCTAACCCTGGTCTACCCCTATAGTTATTGTTTTCAACCCTCCTTTCTATAACTAAGTTTGCTATTCTTGGGTGTCTTAGTGTATGTTCAACCAATCTCTTCTCTTCATTAGCAGTCACCATAAACATCTCTCCTCTCCCACTCGTCTAACTACTTATTCATTTCTTCCTCTATCTACTAATCTGATCTTCATCTTTTCCTGGAACACCAAATTTCAAATGCTTCTATTCTCCACTTTCCTGCTGCTCCAACTGTCCAAGTTTCACTTCCATAGAGTGCTACACTCCATACAAAGGCTTTAAAAAATGGCTTCCTAATAACTAAATCTATATTCGATGTCAACACATTCCTTTTCTGTAGAAATGCTTTCCTTCTTGCCTGTGGCAACCTACTATTTATATCCTCTTTGCTTCGTCCCTCACTGGTTATTTTGCTTTCTAAGTAACAGAAGTCTCTTACTTCCTTTTGCATTTCACCTGCCAATTTTGATTTCCATAGGGGTTTCTGATTTCTTTCGGCTGCATTGCAGTACTTTTATTTTACATTTATTAATTTTCAACACAAATTCTTTCCTCAAGACTGAATCCATACCATTTATAAACTCATTCGAATCCTCTGGTGTGTCGGCTAAGATTTCATCAGTAAATCTCAGAGTTGATATTATTTATCCTTGAATGTTTACTCCTACTTTGAATTTCTCCCCAATTTTCTTCATTGCTTGTTCAATGTATAGATTGAAAGGCCCTAGAGAATTACATTTTGGTCTCAGCGTTAATTACCCTCGGCCATTGAATCTCGACTCTCTGTGGTCTCCAAGCCTTCAAACTCGCGACGTCATGCTTGCTGTCACGCTGATAAAGAACAGAAAAAGATCCATCCAGTGTCAAATATCTCAAGGCTGGTCATTCAACTTAAGAGACATATTTGGCTAGAACCGTATAGTTTTTGTACATCAGAGTGTCATTCACCGCCACTGGCATTCTTTCCGCAGGAAGGAGGAGATGGAGAATATAAAAACAAGTGGCAGTAATGTACGGTCACATGAAGCGCATACAGTGACGTAGTCAGGTAATCTCAAAGGAAAAGGCGCCCTATTCCCATATTCAAAGTCACATTAGATGAGGTAAGTTCATTTTGTATGAGGGGTATACAATAAGCTACACATCATATATATTATTTCAGTGGTATAGATCCCTCCTGCAGCGTTCAAAAGCGACCAATCGTGACAAATGAGCATTCAAATGAAACAGAATAGACATTAGCAGTGACGAATTGCACTCTAATTTCATAAATATCTATAATTTCTTTTAAAAATGTCCTAAAAAATGTACGAAGTGTGCGATTTGCAGACACTGTTGCTGTAGGTAAAAACGCTCCATAATTACTATCCACTTCACATTTTGGCCGCTGTGACGCCTGTTCCGTGACATTTTAACATTCTGAGGTCTTTCCTTTATCATTTTGCATGTATTTAAGAAACAGTAAATCATAGTAATGAGTGCTCAAATCGTATAATTTCATAAACATCGAATAACCGGTGAGTATTATGATGATCCAATTTTCAGTGATTGCCTTCTTAAGTTAGGGAACGTAGAACTTGGAATTCTAACTGAAATGTAAATAGAGTTCTATAATCATTAGGTTGAAATAAGAACATAACCACCTTTCTCCATAAGTCTCTCATTATGAACATGTTGGGGAAAGTGTGGTTTATGTGCATGCGATATTTCTCGCACAGGTCCGCTAGTGAATATCATTTTATTGACTAACGCGGCAGGAATTCGTGTACTATACGAGGTGAGCTGCCATAAAAAGGACAAATAAATTACTACAAGTATGACTGAAACGAAGCGTTAACTTTTTGCCACTAGTTGGTGTTATTCTATTAATTTTTCAGTAGTGCCAACATGATTGGGTTAGACGCGAGACTGAACTTGCAGCGCTCAGGATAAATTATCGTTGTTTTTTTTTATCATATGTGGACATCACACTGAACACCTCCTGTGAACAAGTGTTCAGATCTCAGAAAGTAGGCACTGTTGCACCCATGTTTATTAGACATTTCACTCTTGTTTTGGTGCATACTTTCCCCTCCTAAACTATCGGACACTTCATTAAAACTTCATATACGCGTTAACAACAAGTTCCTTTTAGACGAATTAAACTTTCATTACGTTTAATGTAATGAACTTTCTAAATGAGTGCTCCGTGACTTGAATAAAACGACACTGTTTTTGCTCAATGTCAACTTAGTATAAACCAAAGTTCCCGATTCTTAGATGTCACGAGTAATTTCGAGAACCACTGGGTGGATTTTGATGCAATTTTCACCATTCTGTAAAGTATAAGGTGCGTTCAAAAAGTAACGAGCCGGAGGCTGGAATGTGCAAACCGGTAACGACATCGGCTAATCGTGGCGTGTGTAACGAGGTGTGGTTCCGACCAGAACGTGGAAGGTAACAGCCCGTCGCTAGAGGGCACGCGTGCACGTCACGTGACGATACAAAGTGAGCAGCAGCATGTATCAACCATCCAACGCTGCCAGTCGCATTGCAAACAGTGACATGGAGGCGTCAACCGAAGAGCAAAGAGGCGTTATTCGGTTTCTGACAGCGGAAGGAGTAGGGGGAACGGACATTCATCGAAGATTGTCACAAGTGTACGGCGAACAATGCATGTCCCTTGCAAGGGTCAAGGCGTGACACAAGCGCTTGAGGGAAGGACGGGTGTCGTTAGCCGACGATGCCCGGTCTGGGGCACGCCCCTGCATTACCGATGACAACGTCCAGCTGGTTGATGCACTCATTACCCAGGACCGCCGAGTGACAGTGAACGCCATAGGTGCCGTGGTCGCTCCACGACAATGCACGACCTCATACGGCCAACACAGTCGCGGCACTCCTGCAGAAATTCAAATGGGAGGTTCTAAGCCACCCTCCATACAGTCCAGACCTCTCTCCCTGTGATTACGCCATGTTTGGTCCCCTGAAAAGGTCTCTGCGGGGCCAACGATTCACCTTGGATGCCGACGTCCAGCTGTACGTGAGGAACTGGTTCACATCGCAGCCCAGGGGATTTTATGAGACAGCCATTCACCGCCTCATGTCACAGTGGGACAAGTGCCTCAAGAGCCAGGGCAAATACTTCTAACATGCAGGTACTGGTTTCTGTAATTATGACTCCAGCTCGTTAATTTTTGAATGCACCTTATATATCTCGAGGAAGGTTTCTGTAGAAAATAATTTATTTATGATCAAAGGAAGCCAAGTAGTAATGACTTCAGTGAAAAAGTCGAAAAAAAGAACCTGGCGTCCGCACGCTTTTTAAGCTTTCGCTGGGCAAACCGTTAAAAATATCAATATACTGTGAGTGTAAGAATTGTTCAGCATGAAAAGTTCTACAAAAATGTCCGCGAGAGCATATCTCTATCTTCAATACATCGCCCACTAAAAGTGATTTTACGTTTTCATTTCTTCCAACAATCTCCATTTAATTACTGAGGCGTCAGTTTACGAACTAGCTAGGGAAACAAAGCGCTTATCACTTAATGCATTAAAAACTGTTCCCGGGTGAAGCCGGGGTGGGTTGCTAATCTACTATAACATTTGAACGAGATACAATGAAATGTTAGCTCTATATCGTTAAACGACAAATCAAATATGCAAAATTTTGTCCTAGGTCGTTATTATGTAAGACTACGTGTTAAGGTATTCTTGACCTCTAAACTCAAGTATGTATACTTCTTTCCCCCGACGAGTAGTTTTAGTTATAGTTTCCATTTCATTTTCATTTTCACGATCACCCAAACCATTAGGGGCTGATAACCTAGATGTTAGGCCCATTAAAACAACAATTATTATCATCATCATCATCATCATCATCATCATGGATATCTCTGCCGATGTCCAGCAGACTGCACTGGTTGCAAACGAGCTTCTTTGGGAGTGGACCATTCTTCAAATAATTTCCTAGTCCAGCAGTTCATTGATGGAGCTGTTGGGTTTCCAGATTCTCAAGCGATAACCTAAGATCACTTGTGGTACATGGTGACAAAAATTAATGTTCCAATCCAACAAGTCTTGGTTTTTAAGAGGTCATTGCCTCGTATGCTGCTCGTTGGCATAAGACCTTTCCCCTACCTATAAACCATCCCGGCCTATTCCTAACAGTACTGGAGGTGGTTACTCGAACTTGGAAGTACGATGCATGTTATGAAGTTGTTAAGACTTATTGCTAAACAAGTGTGTGCCATGGAAGAAGATTTCTATACTTGTGACGGTATTAACAACATTAATTTAAAGACCGTTCCTGTCAGATATCTTGTACAACAATTACAGAAAAGAAAGAGTTATCCTTGCTACCTGGGACAGATTACCTTGCTGTTCCTCCCCTTAAAACCCTGTTAGTCACTCCTTTTGACTGTTAAGTTTTATGTGGCAAAATAAATGTTGATGGGTAGATTTCTCTTTCCCCTGGCACTACAGCCCATGAAGGGCCTGCAGATATTGGGGTGACGCGTGGTCAGCGCATCGGGTCCCCTCGCCCGTTAATCTTGGTTTTCGTGACCGGGGCGCTGCATCACTGTCAGACAGCTACTCAATTGTCCGCACGAGGCTGAATGCACCACGTTCCAGGCCTCACGTCAGTTTCTATAATCCCTGACGGAGCCGGGAATCGAACCCGGGGCTTCCGGGTGAGAGGCAGGTGCCTTACCCCAACACCACTGAGCCGGCTGTTGAAGGGTAGATTCATAATAATAATGTGTACAAACTCCGTAAGTCTCCTATAGGTTTATACAATGGAGGTGAGGGGATCATAAGTATTTCCCTAATGAGGAGGAACTAAGAATTTTGTTGGAATGCTGTATATTACTGGAGAACCACTAAAGAGAGATGAATTGGGAATTTTCATTTTCATTTAAGAAGCATATTCCATGTATTAAACTATTAAAAAGTCCGCCTCGTTGAGGGGTGGCTAGCATTCTTGGCTGTAACTGCGGAGGGCCGGGTTCGATTCCTGGCCCTGCTAAGAAATTTAATTCTGACGTGGGAGCTGCAACGGGATACACTCAGCTTCAAGAGGCAAAACTGAGAAGAAGCGAGTTTGATTCTTTCTTGAATCATCCAGGAAGTGATTTTCCATGGATTCCCACTTCTACTCCAGGAAAATGCTGGGAAGCTTCCTAAGTTAAGGCCACAACTGCTTCCTGACCAAATTCTACCTCAATTACAAGTACACTCATCAGTAAAGTCATCACAGTGACACATGGTATCATACAAGTTCTACACAAACCCAAATGAAGATATGATGATGATGATGATGATGATAATTGTCGTTTTAAGGGGCCTAACATCTAGTTTATCCTAAATACTTGGGAGTAAAGCTAACCTATAAATAGAATTGCATGGACACCAAAAGGAAGGTATGCACCAGGAACAACATCGTTCGGAAGCTCACAAACACCAGATGGGGAGCGCATCCTAGTGTCCTGCGTACAACCGCCCTTGCTTTGAGTTTCTCTGCTGCAGAATATGCTGCCCCAGTCTGGAGGAACTCTGCTCATGCCAACCAAGTAGATGTTGCCCTCCATGTGACAGGTCGCATTGTGACAGGCTGTCTACGTCCAACTTCTGTCGATAAGATCTATCCGCTTATGGGAGTAGCACCTCCAGAAGTTAGAAGACAAGTAGCGGCAGAAATAGAGAAGATAAAGCAAGAAACAGATCCAAGACATCCAATGTATGGACTTGATCCATCCACCTGGGCTAAAATCAAGAAAGAGCTTCCTCCAAACAACAATATCAATTCCTTCCTCAGCTGAAGCTCGGCGAATTGAACTTTGGAAAACAAAATCACCGGGAGGATCGTGGGAAATGAAGGAAAAGCCGGCAGCCGGCTACCATCTACAATACGAATCCTGGAAGACGCTAAACAGACTGACAACTGGTGTGAGTCGGTGCAAAAGCAATTTAATGAAGTGGGGATACAGTGCTGAAGAACTTTGTAGATGTGGTGAAAGACA
This sequence comes from Meconema thalassinum, assembly GCA_946902985.2. Lineage (NCBI taxonomy): Eukaryota > Metazoa > Arthropoda > Insecta > Orthoptera > Tettigoniidae > Meconema > Meconema thalassinum. The sequence continues at coordinate 461,570,195 of OX336391.1, read as the reverse complement.
AGACCCTGAGCACCTTCTGAATTGCAACATGTTATCAAGACCATGTGCTATACAGGACTTGATAGAAGCTAATGACTGTGCCATTCTAACAGTTGAACACTGGAGTAATACAATTTAGTGTAATTTATATGTATATTAGTATGTGTTTTGGGCTCGGATAAATAAATAAATCGGCCCCCAATGGTTTGGGTGATAGTGAAAATGTAAATGAAATGAAACTAAACCTAAAACGTACTAGAAGAGGAAATGGAAAACACAAACAAGAATAAGGGAAACAATAGACAGGAGGAAAGGAAATGCCCTCAACCCTCAAAGAATGAGAATTAAGGGACTTGGAACAAAGGAGAGCCAGGACAGACGGACAGGAAAGTTAAAGAGGCGAGGGACCGCCCCAAAAGTAGTGGAAGAAGGAGAAAAACCGGACCCAGCTCAGGAAGCCCTCGGGGTCGCCAACTCCCGTCTCACCAGACGTGAGCCCTTGAGGGTGTAACACAATCCAGGGTGCACCAGAAGTGGTGGGGCTACACACACCCTGCCTCCTTGAGAGCCTTGAGCGAAGGCAGGAGATAACCAGACTTCTGACCCCTCGAATATTAATAATAATAATAATAATAAAACCCGCCAACCTGGACCCAATGTAGGGAAGCCAGGCTCTGCCTGTCACAAGCCAGGACCAAGGGTGAGTGTTAGAGGAGTAACACCTCTCAAAAAAACTTTGGGTCAGCTGGCTCCGGCTAATAGTACCATGTTCTGGGCCCCGTGCCAGGGTAACGGTGAAGACCTCAACGATATCTACAGCGGAGAAGATGGACTTTGGTACGGTGTAGATGACGGAAGAGGCAACCCTCTACTCAGGGGTTTCGTATGAGTAGGCAAACCACTGCCTTGTGGGTAGAGAAGGGATTCTAAAGGCTTGGGGACCTGCCCCGAGAGAAAAGGGCTCTGAGGCTTACAACCTCAGTTCTACCCTCGAAAACAGGATATCCTGTTTTCCCAATGACTTCAACAGTTGACATGATGAAACCATTTTCGAATGAAACTACTCCAGGGGGCAGCCGGAAACGGAAATCCCTCACCACGAATAGTGGTGCAACTAGGACTTTGGATTCTGGAGATACTGGAACGTCATGTAAGGAAGAGTCGGAGCTTCCTGGAACCTCCTTACAGAAGATAAGACCTAAGCGAAAACATCTGCTGGGAACATTAAACATCAATACTCGCCGTCAAGTAGGGAAGTTGAAACAACTGACTACCATTTTGGAGAAAAGAAACATACTCATTCTGGCAGCACAAGAAACAAGATATCTGGATGAAAATACGATAGAGTCGGCTGGTTTTAGAATATACAAAGGCAAACCAGGTCATACCATTTCAAAAGGGAGACTGCCAATCTTAGGAACAGCTTTCGTGGTCAACAGAACTATAGTGAATTCGATAGTAAACTTCAGTTCACCGTCAGAGAGAATATCGTTCTTATCCTTCAAATCTGGAAACAAATTATACACGGTCATCAATGCACATGCTCCCATAAACCAAGACAACAAAAGGAACAAGGAGAAAGTCTGGGAAACACATGAAAATGAAACTTCTAAAATCCCCTATGAGAATTTGAAAATCTTGATGGGCGATTTCAACGCTCAGATAGGAAAAGAAAAGAAATACAACAAGATTGTTGGAGATTACCCAGCCCATAAAAGAACAAATAAAAATGGAGAAAGGTTAATTGCTTTTTGTAACCAATTCAATCTCAAACTTATGTCTACATATTTCAAAGCTCTCCCTAAGAAAAAGAAGACGTGGATCTCCCCAAATCCTCTATTAGTCAACCCCTGGCACTACACAGACCATGACGGGCTAAGGCCCACCAAGCGACCGCTGCCCAGCCATTTGGCCTGCAGATATTGGGGTGACGCGTGATCAGCTCGTCGGGTCCCCTCGGCCGTTAATCTTGGTATTCGTGATCGGGGCGCTGTCTCACTGTCAGACAGCTACTCATTTGTCCTCACGAGGCTGAGTGCACCCCGTTCCAACCCTCACGTCAGTTTTAACATCCCTGACGGAGCCGGGGATGGAACCCGGGGTTTCCGGGTGAGAGGCAGGCGCGCTACCCCAACACCACGGGGCCGGCTAATCCTCTATTAGGCGAATTTCAAATTGATCACGTTGCAATTACAACTGGAAACAGTCGCGAGATTCTGAATGTCAAAGTACGAAAAAGTTGTAACATTGACACAGACCATTTCTTGTCGGAAATCAAAGTAAAATTTCAACCAAATAGACAACGATGCATATGTCAAAGGAAAACTAAGATTGACACAGAAATTCTCCAGCAAAACAAAAATATGTATCAGGAAAAACTTTCCTAGTTACAGATGAACAATTGGAAAGAAATGAAAGAATCGTTAACAAGAGCGGCTGAAAACTTAGGGCAACGGAAACGAAAAAGGAAACACAGATGGCGGAACAAAAGATGCGATGATGCTCTTGATATGAGACTAAAGACGTGGAAGAGATGGCACTCCAACCGCACAGAACAACATTGCAATGTCTTCAAGCAACAAAGGAAAGAAACTGCCAAGATCATCAGAGGAGAAAAGAGACTGTATGACAGAAGCCGGTTTGAAAATATGGAAGAAGATTTTAAGAAAAATAATACCCGGGAATTTTATAAGATACTTAGGGATGAATTACAACAATACCAACCTCCAAGTCTTTGCTTTAAAAGAAAGGACGGTACATTGGCCGTAAATAACGAGGAGAATTGTTATATTTTGGCTAATTATTTTGAAACACTTCTAAACTGTGAGGAGCCAAGAGAAAGGCTGGATTTCGAGCAGCCAATGAGTATAAATCCACCGTCCAACCCACCGAGCCTCTTAGAAATCAAAAACATCATCAAGGATCTCAAAAACAATAAAGCACCAGGGGAAGATGGCATAGTAGCTGAAATGTGGAAAATTGGAGGAGATACGCCTGTAGAGAACTTACATCGCCTCATTTGTGATATCTGGGAAAATGAAATTATCCCAGATGACTGGAAATGCGCCCTAATACATCCACTCCATAAGAAAGGTGACCGAACTGACCCAAACAACTACAGAGGAATTTCCTTGCTAGCGATATCGTACAAAGTACTATCTAAGGCGCTATTACACATAGTTGAAGTTGAGGTAGACCATTAAATAGGCGAATATCAAGGAGGCCTAAGAAAGGGCAGATCTTGTGTGGATCTTTAGTTTGAAAAGCATCTTGAGAGTAAGAGCTTTACGAAGTAGAAATACGGTAGTTGCGTTTGTTGACTTCAAAAAAGCCTACGAATCCATAGACCGGAAAACCCTATTCAATGTTTTGGAAGAATTTGGGATTGATAGAAAAACAAGGGCGATTAAAATTCAAACATTAACAGAAACTGATTCCAAAATTAAATTTCAGGGGGAAATCTCGGAGCCCTTTAAAATTCGGACAGGAGTCACACAAGGAGATGGGCTTTCACCGATTCTGTTTAACGTTCTCCTGTAAAAAATAATGAGAACATGGAGGAATGCCATGAGAGAAGAAGGGATAGAAGGAATATGTTTAGGTACAAAGAAGCAAGGTGTGAAGGTTGATTGCTTAGCGTTTGCGGATGTTATGGCATTGCTAGCTGGAGATAAAGAAGAAATTAAAATAATGCTTGAAAAATTACACGAAATTGCAGGTAAAACGGGACTTAGGATCTCGTATGAAAAAACAGAATACATGGAATACAAACATGATAACAAAAAGCACTTAGAAACAAAATATGGGAAGATCAAGAGGTCGGATAAGTTTAAATATCTTGGTGAATGGATCCAGCCTAATGGACTGGATAATGCAGCAAACAGAGGGAGGGTCAGAAAGATGGAATTAGCTTTTAAATTAGTACAGAATAGGTACAACAAAAGCAATATCTTACGGAGCGAAGATAAGACACTATACCACGGTTGTCAATCCTGAGGCATTGTATAGTTCAGAATGTTTGATACTGAACAAGGAAGGTGAATTAGAGGAACTGGAGAAGAAAGAAAGAAAAATCTTGAGGAAGATCTTAGGACCCGAAAATAGAAATGATGGTACATGGCGGAAGGGGCGAAACAAAGATCTTTACGGACAAGCAGAAAAATCACAGATACCATACGGAAGAGAAGATTGAAGTTCTATGGACACCTTACGGGAATGAGCGATAGTCGACTAACGAAGAAGATCTTTAATTACATCACCAAGATAAAAGCGACTACAAAATGGTTAGATGAAATAAGAAAGGATATGGAGGAAGTTGGGGTCAGTCCAAATGAGATCTGGAATAGAGAGGTGTTTCGAGGTAGTATTGATGCATTCAAGGGGTTCCAGGAAAAGCAAAGGAGAAGAGCCAAGAACATCTGGTCGGAAGAAAGGAAGAGAATCCACAGTGAAAGGATGAAGAGTTTCTGGGAGCAGAAAAAGGGACTAATCAGCAAGTCAATTGTTTCCCGTGGTCCAAAGTAGGCCAAAATCGAACAAATAAGAAGAAGAATATTAATAATAATAATATTGATAATAATAATAATAATAATAATAATAATAATAATAATACTAATAATATCGTATGGCCTCGGGTGCTGGGTGCAAGTTTTTTATTTGACACCCAGAGGGTAGCTTGCATGTCGAATTTCGTTGTTCCTTGAAGCACTATGAAAGTCAAGGAGGTTAGATATCTAAGCTCTTGAACACTATAGCGCTTTCTAGTAGAGAAATGAGGAACTTCGTGTTGGCGGAAACTCCCGAGATTAATTTTGCCATTATGAACACGACCTACTGAATTAAAATGGGTTCTTTAACATGCCAACATCGTATGACATCCGTGTCGTAATTTTTGCCGCCTTTCAAAAAATCACTTACCACGGTCAGGAGCGAACCTGTAAGCTTGGAGGGTTAGTAGTCCGACACGTTAACCACTCACCCGCCGTGGCAAGCTCCCTCGAAGAATGAGGGATCAGCAAAGTTAAGACAAGGGCCAATTAAGGCGGGAAAGTGATAGACTCCCTAAGCCTTGGGTTGAAAACAAACAAGAGTTGACCAAAGAAGGTCGACAGGAAAGACAACAGAGAGGAGCCCGGCATAAGTAAGTGGAAGCAATGCCGGACTCAGCTGGGGTCCCGTGGTCGCCAACCCACGTCCCACTAGATGTGAGCCCCTGGGGGCCCAAATGAACAGGTATTAAAACGAGTGAAAGAGGAGAAATATATCTGGCGACTGCTATTGAATACAAGAGATAGTTTGGTAGGACACATACTAAGACAACTAGGAATAGTAAACTTAGTTATGGAAGGAAGGGTAGAGAACAAGAACTGTAGGGGTAGATCAAGGTTAGAATATTTTAAAATGTTAAACAGATGGTCTCGGATGTAAGGTGTGCTAACTATGTATAGATGAAACGATTAGCTCAGGACAGGGAGCCATGGAGAACTGCATCAAACCAGTCATAAACTGAAGACTCAAACAACAACGATCCTTCAGTAAACCACTAGGAACTCGAGTGGATTGCCAGCTAATGCTTAGAGAGGACATTCCATATGATAAATCTTGTAGTTTAACGTGGCCATGAACCGTGTAATTATGAGCCATGGGACCTCCCTTTACGTGGAATCAGAACCACAGAACATGGCATTTCACATCGAAAATCTCACATGCATTGGCCGGGAATCGAACCGGTCCACCTTGGTGAGAGGTCAACTGCATGACCGCTGCGCCACCACGCCCCCAAACAGTATACTGTATGAGGAACAGTGTGCTTGACGCACCACAGCCACAGCTTGGAGAAGGTATTTTCTACCACTCACGAATACCCCTGCCACGGTTCGTCCTTACATGGTTTAGAACTGACCAGACCTTGCGTGGCAATTCAAACCCAGGTGGTTTGGTTGTAGCACGGTTGTGTCCTGATTGCGGTCATTCCAGATTGCGTTCACCTCATTACCAGTCCAGATTGCGGTCATTCCAGATTGCGTTCACCTCATTAGCAGTCCAGATTGCGGTCATTCCAGATTGCGTTCACCTCATTAGCAGTCCAGATTGCGGTCACTTTCATTATAGGGAAGGACTATAAACATTCCAGCGTCCAGATTGCGATCACTTTTCCTGGGAAACCGGTCCTTGGTTATTGGTTCTTCCCGACCGACTCATACCTTCCGTAAGTTTTATGGATAACAAGGGGAAACTGATATTTCACTACTTAACCAAAGAATACAGTTCAGTGTTAAGCTGAGCACACCCCATAAAACTTCGCTTAAAAAAATCAAGTCCCCTCCCAATCTGACAGCACCTCGTAAAGCAATGATTATAACATTTTCAGTCTTAAGAATGTAAACGTTTCAGGATCGGAATCGACGACCATCACTTTCAACAAAATTGTTGTAACGGGAAATTTTAACTTACAGGGTATAATTTTTAATTTCTGCCCCTCCCCTCCCATTTGAGGCGCGAGATATCTATTTTTATAGTAGGTACTGTGTATCGTGAAAAACATTCTTTTCATTATCTCGAAAAATTTGTCTCGTAAAAGTAATTTGTTCTGCATTTGATTCCAAATCCCTTTTGTAATCAATTTTTCCCCCGCCCCCTCCTACACACAAAATAAAACATTTGAAGTTTAGTTTTAGGCTTATTAACATTCCAGATTTGAAATCTGTGACTTTTGATAAGTCAAAATCAATAAGTTCACTGTCAAAACTACTCAAATATTATAAGATGGTATTTTTGAAGGAAGCTTTCCCCCTACCTTGCCCTCAATGATGTGGTCAAGGTAGGGTACTAGACTATTTATGTGATATTGGGTACATTTTCTAGAGCATTTTCAATAAATGTGTAGCTCAATAGTTTTTTTTTTCTGGGTTATGGTCTTAACTTCCGGAGCTAATACCGGTCTCCCAAGAAAAGTGATCGCAATCTGGACGCTGGAATGGTTACAGCTCTTCCCTAAAATGAAAGTGATCGCAATCTGGACTACTAATGAGGTGAACGCAATCTGGAATGACCGCAATCAGGAAGACACCGATAGCACGGCCGGCATCTTAATCCTTTTTCAGTCACAGTCAACAGACTCGTATTTCCGCACGCAGTTCTCCCATTGGATGTAATGCAAAAGTAAAATTTGTAGTTAACATTGTCTCAGTAGATACTCTGTGGAAAGGTCTAACGTACAGTACAATGTATCTGCAAGTTCGCAGAAAGGAACACGCGACAGAACTCACGTTTCTCTCCGGCCTTGGTTGGCGATCAACTGTGACGGTCACTGCCGCTCAGATCAGCTCTGGATGGCCGCAGGCAGGTAGTAGGCTCCTCCGGAGACAACGATGCTGGTTTGTAGTGGGCCAAGACACACAACTATACACCGTGTATGTGTGTGTGTGTACAACCAAAAAAATAACAGTAGATAACATCATGGCAAGTGAGAGAGAAATAATAGATCTACTGATGACTTAGATGATGATTATGATGACTTAGATAATGACTGTTGTTTTAAGTGGCGGAATAGCAAGGTCATCTGTTCCTCATGGACAACTTAGATTTCGACGTAATAATAATATACCAGACAACACGCGCAAAAGAAAATTAAACTACTACAAGAACAAGCGGTGAAAATTGGATTGCAGATCTCGTTTGAAAAAACAAAATTTATGACTGACATCAAAACCGCATCAAATTAACTTCAAATTGGCAACGAAAAAATCTTTCGAATAAATGAATTTAAATATTTAGGTGAATGGATTACAGGAAATTGTAACGAAAGGAAATCAATTGAATCGAGGCTTCAGAAAATGGAAACTGCTTTTCAATCAACTAAAAATATTTATAACAAAAAGAGTCTTCCGGAACTGCAAAATTCGCCACTATACAACTCTAATCAAACCAGAAGCTCTCTATGCTTCAGAGACACTCAATCTCCAACACTAAACACCAAATAGAAGTGAAAGAACGTAAAATACTGAGAAAAGTCCTTGGACCAAGAACAAAAGATGGTGTACATTATCCAAAGCCTAATACAGAAATATACAAAAAAATACACATACACAATGCGAATGCGAAGAATCCAATTTATGGGAAACAGAAAGAATGGACCCGAACAGACTGACACACAAAATACATACTTTCTTAAAGAACAAGGCTACTAGACGGAATTGGTATAAATTTACAGAAAAAGACTTGAAGGAATTAGGATCACCAAACTTACATGACTGGAAGGAAATCAGACGCGGGTTTTCGAGGAAGAAGAGAAGAAGACTACACGACATCAATGGTCAGAGCAACGGAAACAGAACCACTCGTTGCGAATGAAGGAATACTGGGCCAACAGGAAGGCTAGAAAGTGTTGATTTAGCGTGGTCCTAAGCGACCCATTCGCGAAGGAGAAGAAGAAGAATACCAGACAACATTGTGGCGTAGTGGCTAGTATTCTTGGGCGTCACCCCAGAGGTCTGGGTTTGATATCAGGCTCTCCCTAGATATTTTAATTCTGGTGTGAAGGCTGAAACGGGGTACAATCACTCGCGTGAGGCAAAACTGAGATGTGGAGGGTTTGTTTCCCAATCTCAACCATCTTGGGAGTGGTTTTCCGTGGTTTCCCCACTTCCACTGAAGACAAATGCTGGGATGGTCGTACTTAAAGCCGTGGCCAACTCCTTCTGAATTGCAAATACACACACTAGTACAGCCACCACAGTAACACAGGTTATTAAACAAAATCCACACACACCCAAGTATACGGGGCTACATGACCACGATGTTTCAAAGACACTAAATCAATAATCAACAACAATAATAGGCTATACCTCTATTTTTTCCCGTTTCGAGAGAGTCGGTGATGAGATGAAATAGATTCCCATATAGTGAATAGGTCTTATGGCCTGATGCCCTTCCTGATGCTAACCTCATTAGAGGAGTTACTGAGACATGTAAAAAATGAAGATGAATGGAGACAATTGTCTCGTGGTGCAGTGGCTAGCATTCTTGACTGTCACCCCTGAGGTCTGGTTTCGATTTCAGGCTCTGCCAAGAACCTTAACTATTGCCTGAGAGAAGGAACGAGTACATTCAGTTTCGCGCTGCAAAACTAATAAGAAGTGCGTTCGATTCCCAGCTAAGTCATTATAGAAATGATTTTATCGTAGTTTTCACTCCAGGTGAAAGGCGGGAAGGTTTCTAACTTAAGGTCACAGCCGTCTCCTCCACAATCCTCACCTCAATTATAAATACGCACACTAGTATTGGTACTTAATAGCACAGGTTATCAGATAAACTCTATGCACACCCAAGTACACGAGGTTGAAATCACCACGATGTCCAAGCCCCTATATTAAAAAAGCAAAAACCACTATTAGAAATATTTACAATAAGTTATAAGTTTAGCTAGCGCAGTAGGCTGCGAGAACTGCCTCCTATACTGATGGTCACAGGATCCAATTCTTATGTAGTCGGTTGTCATTTGAAATCGTTTTAATATGATTAACGGTCACGTAAAACTGCAAGCTTCCTTCCTTCAATACGAGAGATCCATGCACATTTTAAAAGTCGTATACGTCTACAAATCTTCCTAACTGACGCTCTTCGTCATCGCAGTTTCTATAGACAACAAGGTCAAGAGTGCGTTAATACTGCAATGCAATGAAGGAAGTTCACTGACTTAGGCTAGTTCCTTCCTCTGCGATCTCAAATACACATACACATACACACCACACGTGTTGCTCTCGTGGGGGCAACGGGCACATTTCTTAAGACCGTAACAGTAATACTGTATTGTGTACAATACAACTCCAGTCTCATCTTCATTATCCTTGAATACGTGCCATTACCCGCGGTCTTGTCAACCAAAAGTGGCAAGGGGACAATGGAGCGCCGTGTCGTAACTAGGTCATGCAACCCAGCTAGCAAGAGCGTTGCGCGGGATGGCCTGTCTCAGGCTGAATGCAACTCGGATTATGATGATTGTTGTTTTGAGGGCGGAACATTTGGAAGCGAATTTTCTCCCTTGGAAAATTCTATGAGCGTGAACTGTTCATGTGCTGAAGCTAATAAATACTAGTGACAAGAGTTCGTTTTGTCCAGCGATGGGTTTACATTTCAAGACCGCTCTTCTGGAAAGGAAAGACATATCAGTAACTGAGTACTCTCCACAAAAGGATCGGAAATCCACACGAATAAGTCTATTCCATTACGAGTAGGTCAAAATGATTGTCCACTTCCTGGTGCAACGGCTAGTATTCTAGGCTGTCGGCCCAGAGGTCCGGGTTCAATTACCTACTCTGCTCAGATATTTAACTATGGCCTGAGGGCTGGAACGGGGTACATTCAGCCTCGTGAGACAAAACTGAGAAGAGGTTGGTACGATTCCCACCTCAGCCATCCTGGAAGTGTTTTTCCATGGGTTTCCTCTTCTATTCCAGGTAAATGCCAGGATGGTTCGTAATTTAAGGCTACAGTCACATCCTTACCGACCCTCACCTGAAATGCAAACACACTCACTCAATTACAGACACCACAATAACACATGTTATGGGATTATTCTCTCTCTCTCTCACACACTCTCTCTCGATCTATCTCTCTCTCTTCATTTAGCCTATACACACACTCCCAAGTCCACAGGACTAAATGACCCCGATGTTAAAGTCCCTCAAATGAAACTACACCAAAATGTTTGTATTGGTGATCTTTTAAGATATTGGCTCCTCCATCTGTTTCATTTTTACAATCCTTCCTTCTTCCTTCCTTCCTTCCTTCCTTCCTCCCTTCCTTCCTTCCTTCCATTCTTTCTTCCTTCCTTCCTTCCATCCTTCCTTCTTTCCTTTCTTCCTTCCTTCCTTACTTGCTTCCTTCCTTCCTTCCTTCCTCCCTTCCTTCCTTTCTTCTTTCCTTTCTTTCTTCCTTCCTTTCTTACTTGCTTCCTTCCTTCCTTCCATCCTTCCTTCTTTCCTTTCTTCCTTCCTTCCTTACTTGCTTCCTTTCTTCCTTCCTCCCTTCCTTCCTTTCTTCCTTCCTTCCTTCCTTCCTTACTTGCTTCCTTTCTTCCTTCCTTCCTTCCTCCCTTCCTTCCTTCCATTCTTCCTTCCTTCCTTCCTTCCTTCCATCCTTCCTTCTTTCCTTTCTTCCTTCCTTCCTTACTTGCTTCCTTCCTTCCTCCCTTCCTTCCTTTCTTCCTTCCTTCCTTTCTTCCTTCCTTCCTTACTTGCTCCCTTCCTTCCTTCCATCCTTCCTTCCTTCCTCCCTTCCTTCCTTCCTTTCTTCCTTCCTTCCTTTCTTCCTTCCTTCCATCCTTCCTTCCTTTCTTCCTTCCTTTCTTACTTGCTTCCTTCCTTCCTTTCTTCCTTCCTTCCATCCTTTCTTCCTTCCTTCCTATCTTCCTTCCTTCCATCCTTCCTTCCTTCCTTCCTTCCTTCCTTCCTCCCTTCCTTCCTTTCTTCCTTCCTTCCTTTCTTCTTTCCTTCCTTTCTCCCTTCCTTCCTTCCTTCCTTCCTTTCTTCCTTCCTTCCTATCTTCCTTCCATCCTTCCTTCCTTTCTTCCTTCCTTCCTTCCTTCCTTCCATCCTTCCTTCCTTTCTTCCTTCCTTCCTTACTTGCTTCCTTTCTTCCTTCCTTCCTTCCTTTCTTCTTTCCTTCCTTTAATTATTCTCCTCTTACTTTCTCGGCTGGCTGCCTGACTCAGCGGTAACGTTTTCACTTGCTGAGGCCAAGGTTACAGTATCCAATTCTGGTGCAGTCAGCTGGTATTTGAGTGTGCGCAAATGCGATGGAGCCGTGTTGGTAGATTTACTAGCACGTTAAAGATCCCCTTCGGGGCACATTTCCGGCACCCTGAAGTCTCTAAAAGCAGCAGTAGTTAGCGGGGACATACAACAACTAACATTATTTATTCTACTTTCTCTTCCATTATTTTATTACTATTGCAGATGGACACCTATTGTATCTCTACTTAGTATAGAAAAAAGTCCCCAATTCTTGGATGTTACGGGTAAACTCGAGAACCACTGGCTGGATTTTGATGCGGTTTTCACCATTCTGTAAAGGATATCTCGAGGAAGATTTCTGTAGAAAACAATTTATTTATGATCAAAGGAAGCCGAGCAGTAACGATTTCAGTGGAAAAGTCGAAAAAATAACTGGCGTCCGAGCTCTTTGTAAGCTTACGCTGCGCAAACCGTTAAAAATATCTAAATACTATGAGTGAAAGAATTGTTCAGCGTGAAAAGTTCTACAAAAAAGTCCGCGAGAGCATATGTCTATCTTCAATACATCGCCCACTATAAGTGTTTTTACATTTTAATTTCTTCCAACCATGTCCATTCAATTACTGAGGCGACAGTTTACGAGCTAGCTAAGGGCGAGTCTATCATCCCCTTTACAGTCTAGCTAGTGGGCGAGCTTATTGCCCCATATACAGCCAGCAGCAAACTGTCGAGTTATGTTGAGTGAAAAACGCTAGAGGAGAGTGGATGTGTTTCGAGTTTCTCTGGAAGTGCAACTCGGCATTTCTTCATTTCGCCTGTGAACTTTTCGTTCCGCAAAATTGACAGTCAAATTAAGATTGAACGGAAGGGGGGTTTGTGTTTCATGCACCTCGCCATTCTTAAATTACGTCTGACAAGAATTTTTTGCACATGTATCTCCATGATAATATAATGAACCCATATGCTATTGGTTCAAGGGTCGAATCCATATTTTATTGGCAAAAGAAGAGAGGAAAAAATACAGTCTTTAGAATGACTTAGAAAGATGTAAGGAGTGGGCTGTTATAACGTGGCGCAAGAATAGGTGACCACCAGTCATGCGGACGTGATATCATGCTTGACGCATCGAGAAGGAGCCGACTCATGATTATTAATAGAACGATAAAAACTTTCCACTGTGTGTAAGAGAGAAGAGGTTTCGGAAATAGACCTTACTCAGCTATAAAATGACAACCTCGCAATTGCGCAAGAAGAGAAATAATTAGAATTAAGCCATTTGCAAGCATTTAATTAATGAAAGAAACACATAATTGTTGGTCATTCTGGAATAGAGATTTTTGTGTGGGGAAAAAGTTTATAATATTTGCACAGGAAAGAAGTGCAGACGCAGCATGACGTAATTAGAAATTCCCCGAGACCAGAGTTGGTAGGGATAGAAAAATAAACCGCAACATCCACGTATCTGAAGAGCAAAATCATTTAATATCTTGGAATTGTGCGATCGATTTTCATGATCAAAGAAACCAGTTGACGTTTAGAACAAGAGCGTTCCAGAGATATAGTTTTCAAAATTATACGACTATTACTTCAAACGTAAGTGCTGGAGAAGATGCGGATTTTATCTTTTTGTCGCCGATTTGTATAAAAACCCTGGCTGAGCCAGGGAGAGCATGCAGTCTTCCTACAGCCCGTCGGGCGTCGCTGTATCGACAACAATGCAGTTCCGTGAGCGCAGAGACGCTGCACGATGAAGCATCGACTACAAGATAAGCTACAAGTAAACTCCTAGTACAGGAGAGCTGAATCAAAGTATTTTCAGTTATAAAAGACGCCAGAGAGCGTAATACTGTGTCGCAAAGTATAAAAAGTTATTTTAGTGAGCGCGTAGACGCTGCACACAGAAACAATTATCGTCAAAGTTCATTAGTACAGTCAAAGTTAGGCTGTGGACTTGAAGAAATAACAGGCGATAGGTACTCGAAAAATAGTTCAGTTAAAGAAACAACGCATCATAAGGTTTCGAAGTACCCAAGGAAGTGAAATAGACAGTTCTATCGACGTTAAGAAACCCGATCAGGGTAGAACGAAATAAATAACGCCTAGTGTTCCGGAAATGTAGGGACCAGAGCGCAGAACGATAGGAATTAGGAATTGTAGTTCCAGGCTTTGTCTAGATAGACAAATGAACAGTAAACATTGGGGAATACTCCAATATGCTACGAATTAAAGTAATAGCAGTTAATGCAAGGAATTTACTAGGTCACCGATAAACTATTCGAACGGCCGTCATAGTAATACATTTAGGACAGACTTTTATCTAGACGAACCAGTTAGCGTCTAGCAAGAAACGACATCATGCAGTAAAGTATTGAAGCCGATAGTCAAACTCCGGATTTGGAGATCAGCCGTTCCAGTGAGGTGTAGTTCGATCGAGACTTCCCATCATCTCGTCAGATTAGGAAGCTGACGTTCTATATGTGCCACCCTTGGAAACGGGAAAGAAAAGAAATCACGTGTGTAAGGCGAAAAAGAAACGCCCAAGTGATAAAATAAAAGTTATGTAATGTAAATATAGTAAAATTTTTGAGTGTAATATTTTTAGTGAATTTGTATTGTGTTAGTGAAACGAATACAAAATGGTATTCATTATATTCCAAGTGATTAAGGTAAATATTTTATGTGTTGTTAAAGAAGTGTCATTGAGTGTAAGTGTATCCATGGAAATGGCTTAAAAAAGCAGTGAGTGGGCAAAAAAAAAGTTCCATCGCTGGAGGATTCGGTCGCTAACCGTACTCTCATGTGAGTAACTATTTCATTATGATATGTGTTTGGGAGGATTTGCGTATAATCCTCATGAGAAAGAGAGAGTAGGGATGTTGAATAACAAGTAAAAGAATAATAGCGCGATCTGAACGATTAATTTGAGATAAATATAATAAATATGTGAAATGTAAATGAATCCCTTGGGGAATGTATTCAGTAAAATATCAGAGTAATTGATAAATGATATAAATATGAGAAAGCAAGCGTAATAATAATAATTATTATTATTATTATATAAATGAATGAATATTATGGATGAATTGTATATGAAAAGTAGTAGCTTCCGACCTCCTTTAAATGAATTAATACATGTTATGAATACATGTTCTTATGGTAAAATGATTATTGTCAAGGGAGAAGAGTAATATATATTTTGAGATGTAGATCAAACGTTGATTTTGAATTTATTAGTTCTTTGAAGGCAACTTGGCTAATTAATGTATAAGCACCATGTAGCGCATTCAAGTAATTTGCCACGCTAGGAATGCGTTGAAATGCTCGGTAAAACTAATTATGAGGGACAGTTGGTCGTGGTAATTGAACTGAAGTAAGTCCTCAAAAGTTGTGATAGTGATCACGAGGCAGTGTGTGTTGTATGGTAAAAAAAAAGGGTGCTAATTATGTAGTATTATGAGCGCTGGTAATAGGCAAGGCCTGCCCTAAGTCGCAAATGTTATAAGTCCTCCAATTTGGGATATTGCTCCCGAGGCATTCGAAAGGATCGAACCCAGAGTCGTCCGTGTTGAAGCCCCTAAATAGTGGTTGTATTATTGAATTATTCTTACCCGCCAATGAGGACACTTCATAATTATTATATACCGAAGCCAAGAGAATAGGTCTGTTGAGCCTAAATAAGTTGTTTTAAGAATCAGTATTAGTAGCCTGGTCATTCAGAGAATTACATTTGAAACAGCTGTATGAAAGCTGATGGTAGCCAGTCTCTTGTAGAAGTGAGACTGAGAACTCTCTGTCTCCCTGCAATAAATCACGCTAAGTAGTTAAGGCTTGACCCTTACCCTCGATGTATCGCGGTAGGTCGGGGAACGGTCTGTTTGAGTTATAATACACAGAAGTGTTTAGAGTTTGTTTTAACGACCCGGTCTTTGAACCGAGGTCCCTTTATATAAATTATTATCGCTTGCAGAGTTCAGATCGTGGCTTTCTTATAATATAATGGTCTTTTCAGACAGAAATGATAAATCCCTAACTTTATGATTATATGATTTAGCGATTCACGATTTCTATTGAAGACATTAGATTCCGGGAGTGATCTTAATTTTGACGTGTTCAAGTAGTCTTCGGTAGCTCGGGAGTACGCAGATTTTTTCCCAGTCACAGTAGTGAGTTGTTAACTTGAGAGAGAGGGATGGTAACAGATGAACATTGTGAAAGCCCAAAAGTAAGTGATGATTATCAATACTTTGGCAAATTTTGATATTTATGATTAAAAGATATACTCATGTAATAGTAAGTGATGTGTATTAAATTGATAACACAGTGTAGATAAACATTACCGAGCTGTTTGGAGCTCTTGATTTTAAAGAATTTAAAGTGACACTATATGGAAGTGAAACTTAATGGAAGTTTGTTGATTTTTTTGGAAAACCAGTCTTTATGTTTTTAGAATTGTTTAATAGGAATTCCTTGTTCAACTTTGAACAAGTATGAAGTGATGTGTCAGTATTTTATTTGTTTAATTTTTGTAGCGCCATATATTTGGATAATTAAATGTTCTAATAGTAGGAGTTGATTTTTGTTATTTTTGGAAGTGTATCCTCTGCTTAATCCAAAGTGTGTAAGTCACAGAGTGGGAGAACAAAGCATGAACCCCGATACTCCCGATTGTGCATTGCTGGCAAACTGTGATTTGCATATTTCATTGTTGAATGGGCACATGGGGGCATAGAAATAATGTGCTTGGGTTGATATTAGAGGAACACTTAAGACGGTCATATCATGTAAAAAAATAAAATAGTGATAGAATTAGCTACAAAATATAAATTTAACTGACCGCATTGGGACCCTGGAAACTCACACCGAGCAGCCCTTGATAAACACCCCCCTAAAACTCATGAATATGGCGCCCAGTACGTAGGGATGAGTTTTCCTAGGGAAAACCCGAGTTTTTTCTTGAGAAATCAAAATTTTCATTTTTTGAAAAATATGGTTTATCAAAATTTTTGAATTTTTAAATCGCTTCCCTAAAGGTGATGATATTGAATGAGTATAATACCAGAAGGGTAAGTTTTAGTAAACACCCGTACTGAGGTTAAATTTTGGAAATTGGGACACAAGAGTTCAGAGTACCATCTCTCATGCATGAACCGACGATGGGACATAATAGCCCACTGTATTCTATAAGATAATAAGATGTCATTGAGTGAGGAAAGGCAGAAGTTCTTGGAGGCCGTGGAGGCAGAATGTAAAGATAGATATGAATCTATAGATAGTACAGTGAACCTCCAACAAAATGAAAAAGGGTACCCAATCAAGGAAAATGTAGAGATTTCCTTAGGAAGCATGCGTGCATCTAGAGGCATAGTTGCACGAAGAGAAGGTAACATGTCTTTAGACAATAGGGTAAAAGTTGAGCCTATAGAGCTCCAAGTAGAAAAAGAAACATGTAAACCAGTTCCAAGGGAATGCGTACAGAGTAAAAGCAATAAGAATAATGATAAAGATGATTCAAAGTCTCATTTAGTAAGGCAAGTTCAAGTAGGATCGAAAAGCGAAGGGGAAAAGAAGGATAGTCTTAGCGTTCAGGATCAGGAAAAGGTAAAAATGGCGACTTGGGATGAAATAACAGAATTCTTGGATATAATTGATAAAATGCGAAAAGAGCACACTAAAATGAGGGATGAACTTTGGAATTTGAGATGTACTGATTCAGAGAAGAAAGAGGAAATTAAGAAACAAGGAGAAAGTATTTCTGAGGAAATTAAGAAGACATTCGAACTTCGTGAGATTGCAAGTATAAATTGGTATGAGATACCCAAACAAGAATTAGAATAATTATATACTGAAACCCCTAAGGTTAAAAAGTCATTAAGCGAAACGAAAAAGAAATTTGCAAAACGCATGGTTGAAGAAGGGAAAATAGAATTAGCTCCGTGAGAACAGATAAATACATTCATTGAGGAAATAAGTGAGATAATGGAGCAACTATGGGAAATGAGAAATGAATGGGGTCAGATCTGGTGGAAGACCTCTTACAAAGAGCACGACAGGAAGAAATACGCTCAGGAACAGAAAGATTATATAAAGGAAGAAACGGGTTAGATGCATTGCTTCAGAATGAGCATGCATGATGAACATGGGATAATAACTATTCAGGAGTTAGCCGAAGTAAGGCAGGTTAAAATTCAGGAATGTAAAGAAATATTAGAGGCCAACCAGAAGAGTTATGATGAATATATATTAGCGCAGGACCTCAAAGCAAAAGAAATGGCTATCCCAGTCATAAGTGACACAGAAGAAATTAAGGAAAAGGAAATAACGGTGCTGGAAAAGCCCGAATGTTGCCTTAAACAATCCCAACAAGAAAAAGAAGTAGAAATGGTGATGACTCCTATGGAAACGGAGAAAAATATTGAGCTACCTCAAGAGAAAATAACGAAGATTCAAAAGGAAACGATAATTCCATGTCAAGAAGAATGTCTAAATGGAAACGAGTTGTAAATTAAAGAAGACCATTCTTATGCCAAAATTGAGCATGAAGAGCAAGAGAAAAACCCAGATCAAGGGGTGATAACGGAAGAAGTGGAAGTTGGGGAGACTAAAATAATCATTCCTGGGGAAATGGATAGAATAAATGAAACTCAAATAGAAAGTGTCGTCGAGGCACGAATGGAAGTAGAGGTTCAGGATTCAATAGAAATTGAAAAGGAAAGCCCAGAAGAAAGTCATAAGGATGAGGAAGACAAAATGAAATTGGAAGAAGAACAATTGAAAGCACAGATCCTGGAACTAATGATGAAATATCAGGAATGACAAAGAAAAAGGGCCGAGAAAAGAAAAATCGAAACAGAATCAAATTGGAGCAAAGAAAACCTCAAAGAAAAAGATGAGACCATTGGAAAAAATGAAGAAAAGAGAGGAGATACCTTTGAAAGAAATGATGAAAGAGGAAGAAAACCGCAAAGTGTAGCAGGTTTACAAGATGAGAGAAACCCTATTGAAATTAGGAGAGGGTTAGAGATAATGCAAATTACTCTGGAGAAAGATGACTCACAAGCGTTTTACAGCTGGAAGATTCGAAGGAAGAAATGGAATAAAAGAAAGAAAAGAAAAGGAGAGAATCTTAAGGAACTCTGGAATTGGAAGAGTAGAAAAAAGAATTTTTTTTTGGAAAAATGCCATCTCGATACGAGATGAGGGAAAAGGAAAAGAACCAAGATGAGACGGGTAGGGACAGACCTTACTCGTAAGGAACATGAAAATCTGTAGACTTTGAGTCTAGAAAACAGAAATAAAGGAAGGAGTAATGGGGTAGGGCCATACCGCACCCGTGGAGCCTTAAGGGAGTGTAAATATGTTGACAGTGAATAACCCGAGAAGAGAGACAGACAGGCAGAACGTCAGTCCCAGAACAAGAAAAAGGAAACCGTCTGACACAAGTTTGGAGTGCACGCCAGACTGTGAGGAGACCGAGAAATACCCGAACGAGACAAGTAATTTATAACCTTAAGTGTGGACATCCGCTTAAAGGGAATGAATGAATGGAAACCCTGTGAGAACAAAACAAGCCAGAGAAGGGAAGTGCTTGTAAAGAAAGACCAGAAGGTACTGAGAAGTGTTATGATGGCTTCGACACTGAAAAAAATAAGATTTTTTATGAAAAATGTTTAAATAAATTTCCTCAAAATTTCGAAAATTTATTTATCTAAGTAGGGGAGATCTGAACCCATATGCTATTGGTTCAAGGGTCGAATCCATATTTTATTGGCAAAAGAAGAGAGGAAAAAATACAGTCTTTAGAATGACTTAGAAAGATGTAAGGAGTGGGCTGTTATAACATGGCGCAAGAATAGGTGACCACCAGTCATGCGGACGTGATATCATGCTTGACGCATCGAGAAGGAGCCGACTCATGATTATTAATAGAACGATAAAAACTTTCCACTGCGTGTAAGAGAGAAAAGGTTTCGGAAATAGAGCTTACTCAGCTATAAAATGACAACCTTGCAATTGCGCAAGAAGAGAAATAATTAGAATTAAGCCATTTGCGAGCATTTAATTAATGAAAGAAACACATCATTGTTGATCATTCTGGAATAGAGATTTTTGTGTGGGGAAAAAGTTTATAATATTTGCACAGGAAAGAAGTGCAGACGCAGCATGACGTAATTAGAAATTCCCCGAGACCAGAGTTGGTAGGGATAGAAAAATAAACCGCAACACCCACGTATCTGAAGAGCAAAATCATTTAATATCTTGGAATTGTGCGATCGATTTTCATGATCAAAGAAACCAGTTGACGTTTAGAACAAGAGCGTTCCAGAGATATAGTTTTCAAAATTATACGACTATTACTTCAAACGTAAGTGCTGGAGAAGATGCGGATTTTATCTTTTTGTCGCCGATTTGTATAAAAACCCTGGCTGAGCCAGGGAGAGCATGCAGTCTTCCTACAGCCCGACGGGCGTCGCTGTATCGACAACAATCCAGTTCCGTGAGCGCAGAGACGCTGCACGATGAAGCATCGACTACAAGATAAGCTACAAGTAAACTCCTAGTACAGGAGAGCTGAATCAAAGTATATTCAGTTATAAAAGACGCCAGAGAGCGTAATACTGTGTCGCAAAGTATAAAAAGTTATTTTAGTGAGCGCGTAGACGCTGCACACAGAAACAATTATCGTCAAAGTTCATTAGTACAGTCAAAGTTAGGCTGTGGACTTGAAGAAATAACAGGCGATAGGTACTCGAAAAATAGTTCAGTTAAAGAAACAACGCATCATAAGGTTTCGAAGTACCCAAGGAAGTGAAATAGACAGTTTTATCAACGTTAAGAAACCCGATCAGGGTAGAACGAAATAAATAACGCCTAGTGTTCCGGAAATGTAGGGACCTGAGCGCAGAACGATAGGAATTAGGAATTGTAGTTCCAGGCTTTGTCTAGATAGACAAATGAACAGTAAACATTGGGGAATACTCCAATAAGCTACGAATTAAAGTAATAGCAGTTAATGCAAGGAATTTACTAGGTCACCGATAAACTATTCGAACGGCCGTCATAGTAATACATTTAGGACAGACTTTTATCTAGACGAACCAGTTAGCGTCTAGCAAGAAACGACATCGTGCAGTAAAGTATAGAAGCCGATAGTCAAACCCCGGATTTGGAGATTAGCCGTTCCAGTGAGGTGTAGTTCGATCGAGACTTTCCATCATCTCGTCAGATTAGGAAGCTGACGTTCTATAAGTGCCACCCTTGGAAACGGGAAAGAAAAGAAATCACGTGTGTAAGGCGAAAAAGTAAAGCCCAAGTGATAAAAAAGTTATGTAATGTAAATATCGTAAAATTTTTGAGTGTAATATTTTTAGTGAATTTGTATTGTGTTAAGTGAAACGAATACAAAATGGTATTCATTATATTCCAAGTGATTAAGGTAAATATTTTATGTGTTGTTAAAGAAGTGTCATTGAGTGTAAGTGTATCCATGGAAATGGCTTAAAAAAGCAGTGAGTGGGCAAAAAAATGTTCCATCGCTGGAGGATTTGGTCGCTGACCGTACTGTCATGTGAGTAACTATTTCATTTTGATATGTGTTTGGGAGGATTTGCGTATAATCCTCATGAGAAAGAGAGAGTAGGGATGTTGAATAACAAGTAAAGAATAATAGCGCGATCTGAACGATTAATTTGAGATAAATATAATAAATATGAAAAATGTAAATGAATCCCTTGGGGAATGTATTCAATAAAATATCAGAGTAATTGATAAATGATATAAATATGAGAAAGCAAGCGTAATAATAATTAAAAAAATGAAAATCCACAGCCTGCTTCCAGTCTCCGACCGGGTCAGGAATGGAATGAATGAAGCCCCTATCTAGCGGCGAGGATATGAACTGTGCCGCCTGCCGAGGCCTGACGCACTCCTCTGGGGCAATGATTAAATGAATGACAGATGAAATGAAATGATAGTGGAGAGTGTTGCTGGAATGAAATTTTGACAGGGAAAACCGGAATACCCGGAGAAAAACCTGTCTGCCTCCGTTGTGACCAGCACAGATCTCACATGGAGTGACCGGGATTTGAACCACGGACCCAGCGGTGAGAGGCCGGCGTGCTGCCGCCTAAGCCACGGAGGCTTCCCGTAATAATAATATTAATAATAATTATATAAATGAATGAATATTATGATGAATTTTATATGAAAAGTAGTAGCTTCCGAGCTCCTTTAAATGAATTAATACATGTTAAGAATACATGTTCTTATGGTAAAATTATTATTGTCAAGGGAGAAGAGTAATATATATTTTGAGATGTAGATCAAACGTTGATTTTGAATTTATTAGTTCTTTGAAGGCAACTTGGCTAATTAATGTATAAGCGCCATGTAGCGCATTGAAGTAATTTGTCACGCTAGGAATGCGTTGAAATGCTCGGTAAAACTAATTATGAGGGACAGTTGGTCGTGGTAATTGAACTGAAGTAAGTCCTCAAAAGTTGTGATAGTGATCACGAGGCAGTGTGTGTTGTATGGTAAAAAGGTTGCTAATTATGTTGTATTATGAGCGCTGGTAATAGGCAAGGCCTGCCCTAAGTCGCAAATGTTATAAGTCCTCCAATTTGGAATATTGCTCCCGAGGCATTCGAAAGGATCGAACCCAGAGTCGTCCGTGTTGAAGCCCCTAAATAGTGGTTGTATTATTGAATTATTCTTACCCGCCAATGAGGACACTTCATAATTATTATATACCGAAGCCAAGAGAATAGGTCTGTTGAGCCTAAATAAGTTGTTTTAAGAATCAGTATTAGAAGCCTGGTCATTCAGGGAATTACATTTTAAACAGCTGTATGAAAGCTGATGGTAGCCAGTCTCTTGTAGAAGTGAGACTGGGAACTCTCTGTCTCCCTGCAATAAATCACGCTAAGTAGTTAAGGCTAGACCCTTACCCTCGGTGTATCGCGGTAGGTCGGGGAACGGTCTGTTTGAGTTATAATACACAGAAGTGTTTAGAGTTTGTTTTAACGACCCGGTCTTTGAACCGAGGTCCCTTTATATAAATGATTATCGCTTGCAGAGTTCAGATCGTGGCTTTCTTATAATATAATGGTCATTTCAGACAGAAATGATAAATCCCTAACTTTATGATTATATGATTTAGCGATTCACGAGTTCTATTGAAGACATTAGATTCCGGGAGTGATCTTAATTTTGACCTGTTCAAGTAGTCTTCCGTAGCTCGGGAGTACGCAGATTTTTCTCAGTCACAGTAGTGAGTTGTTAACTTGAGAGAGAGGGATGGTAACAGATGAACATTGTGAAAGCCCAAAAGTAAGTGATGATTAACAATACATTGGCAAATTTTGATATTTATGATTAAAAGATATACTCATGTAATAGTAAGTGATGTGTATTAAATTGATAACACAGTATAGATAAACATTACCGAGCCGTTTGGAGCTCTTGATTTTAAAGAATTTAAAGTGACACTATATGGAAGTGAAACTTAATGGAAGTTTTTTTTTTTTTTGGAAAACCAGTCATTATGATCTTAGAATTCTTTAATAGGAATTCCTTGTTCAACTTTGAACAAGTATGAAGTGAAGTGTCAGTGTTTTATTTGTTTAATTTTTTGTAGCGCCATATATTTGGATAATTAAATGTTTTAATAGTAGGAGTTGATATTTGTTATTTTTGGAAATGTATCTATCCTCTGCTTAATCCAAAGTGTGTAAGTCACAGAGTGGGAGAACATACCATGAACCCCGATACTCCCGATTGAGCATTGCTGGCAAACTGTGATTTGCATATTTCATTGTTGAAAGGGCACAATAATTAATGGTCCAGTCAGTGATTTTACCCCTTAATGCCGAGACGTAAAACGGATATTGGTCGTTGTTCATTGACATTGGAAAAATACGCTTATCACGTAATGCATTCATAACTGTTCCCGGGCGAATCCGGGTCGGGTTGCTAGTATAAAAATAAGAATATGCATCCCGGGTCTGGTAGGCGGGATAATCAATCGATTCATCACGACAAATCGTTGTGAATGCTGCCTGTAATTGGATGGTTAAAGTGGTTTCACTTCCAGCCACTAGATAATTCTAGTGTACCACTGAAATGTCAATTCGGAAGTAACGATGACATCATTATACAGGATAATACATATGGTTAAAACTGTTAAAGTTCAATGGATATTGGAGTAGACCAACAGTATTTTTCTTTCTTCTTGAATTACCATTGGAATAACGTACTGCGTTTCCTTCTCGAGTGGTTTCTCTTCCTTCCAGTAATGTAAGATAGTGTCGATAAAAATGCAAATCCCTCCATCCTACTGATCGCAAGTCACGATTCCAAGTGAATAATGAATCCATAAAAACATTCCAGATACGGCATAAGGTAGACGTTGGTTTTCAAGAAGGTTGTTTATCATTGGCTGCAATTAGTGGTGTCAGTTTATTTTTAACTAACATATTACCTCGTGATGTTGTAATTAAAGCTACTAACTGCTGTCCCCGAGGTCAAGGGGTCGATTCTCAACTCTATCAACAAACTAAATTCTGACCTGAGAGCTGGAACGATGGTCACGCAGCCTTAAAAGAATAACTGAAGAAAGTTCAGTTCGACTCCCTCCTCAGACATTTTTGAAGTTGTTTCCCGAATTTCCCCCAATTAATTTACTGGAGAACGGTGAGATGATACCCAATTCAAAGCCTCAGCAGTCACTTTCTCAATCCAAGCATTTATGTGCAGTGTATACACTAGTATAGACTCCAAATTAACACCGGTTATCGTACATATGCCGCACACATAAAATACTCGGGATGATGACCATGAAGTCTCAGTCCTAGAACTAAACTAATAATAATAAGTTTAGGATTCAGAAAGTCTTCTGAATTACAACTGTACATAGAGGAAAACGTAGGAATGAATTTACGCTCATTCTTTAAAAAAGAGGTAGGTGCAAAACATACCACCAGATATGAACTTTCTCGTTAGGTGAAACTGATTTGACAATTTTCCAAACATAATTTTCAACATCTCAGGAATGTGCATCAAATTTCTAAGAAAATTATTATACAACTTTTAAGTGTTTTGTTTTTGCTTGCGTTAAAATAAACCAGAAAATGAATGCAAATGTATTGATGAAACATGAAGAAACAAATGTGTTTTCTGTGTTCTACTGTACATCCCACCAACATCAAACTCTCTCTATGAGGTTTCAGTCTATACTAATAATGCATACTTATTATCTCCTTAATATCCGTCAAGGACGTAGTTTTCAAGAGTCTATCAGTAATGTTAGCATAAATAATACCTTCTACAGCACAGCAAATGTTCTCGTAGTTCAAGAATCATTAGCGTTCTATCTCTTAAGTTTTTGTCACTGAATTGGAGAATTGTTTTTGCTGCGCTGTGAATGTAAGTTCATGATTTGGTAGCAATATTAGAGAAAGTCGCACAACACGTACTGTTATAACTTATGATTCAAACCCTCATCTGTAGGCCAATATAATCCTTCGCTTATTGTTATTGTCGTTCCTACAGCCATAATAATTTTCCCTTGTCAAACGGGGTAGACTGGCACCATGCGCTAAGCAACAGTGAGTCACTTCTCGATCACTGACTTCAAACGCCTAGTCTTTGGTGTTCAGTTGTCTAGTAGCTTGTCGTCCCAACATGATTCACGGAACCTGCTACACGTGACTGGAAGTAGCTACCTGTATTGTTTTTGTACCGAGAGACTCAGAAAGGCAGTTCCGGCAAAATATAACGCCTGAAGTCCTGTAACTCCGCAACAAAATGCCTGCGGAGGTTCGTGAATTCGAATTTGGACGTAATTGTTGCTACTTTATATGGCCTGAGAAGGATGAATTGCAATCTACAAGCACCCTGTACTGGTCTACTGATCAATCGAAATAAGAATAATAACAAGGACATTGAGGAATACGAGCCATTTTGTATAGTAGTCAACGAACAGATGCCTCTCGAACTCGAAGTTTTACTTTTTTAGGGGCTTGTGAGGTCAAGGACTTTTGGTCCCATATATTTAGATATGTAATATCATAGACTGTTGAGCCTCCGTGGCTTAGATGGCAGCACGCCGACCTCTCACCGCAGGGTCCGTGGTTCAAATCCCGGTCACTCCATGTCAGATTTGTACTAGACAAAGCGGAGGCAGACAGGTTTTTCTCCGGGTACTCAGGTATTCCCTGTCACAAAATCCATTCCAGCAACACTCTCCACTGTCATTTCATTTCATCTGTCATTCATTTAATCATTGCCCCAGGGGAGTGCGACAGACTTCGGTAGCCGGCACAGTTCATATCCTCGCCGCTAGATGGGGGCTTCATTCATTCCATTCCCTGGCCCGGTCGATCGACTGGAAGCAGGCTGTGGATTTTCATTTCGATGCCATAGACTGTAAAAGTCACCAATAAGACAGTATTAGAGCGCATCAAGCCCCGTATGTCATTGGTCGGGAATTTATGAAGTTGCAACTAGCGTTCTTTGGCCACGTTATGCGAACAGATGCATTAGAAATAGCAATCAGGCTAGGAATGATCAGCGGTACCAGAAGACCAGATCGCCAGATGACACATTGGTTAGACACCATCAAAACAGGCTCCACCTCACCCTGGAACAACTGAAGAATACAATGTGGCACAGAACAACTTGGAGAGTTGGTTGGTTGGTTCCTCAGTTTAGGGGCTGCGACAACGCGGTCATGTAGCTTCGTGTACTTTGGGTGTGTGTAGAATCTGTCTGATAACCGGTGTTAATTGTGATGGCTGTATTAGTGTGTGTTATCTGTTTGCAATTCAAAGAAGGGATTGCAGACATTGAATTTTTCAAGTAGTTCCTACCTTTGCCACCTAACGCCACCATCAATGACTACTAGTTCAGAGCTTGGTTACCAGATGCCACCGCAGTCGGCTCCTGGCGACGAACGTTGGAACCTAAGAGCGTTGGTCCAATTTAACCTATAATTTAGCTGCACACAGTTGTAATTAGTGGAAGATTCTTTAACATATCATAAATCTATGACATGAGACCGCCGGCTTTACTTCCCATTCAAAGGAAGGAATAATGGGGGATTTTTAACGCTCTTAAAAATTCTGACGACTTCGGCCGGGTTTGAACCCGCGATCTTGGGCATAGTGAACCCATGTGCCATAGGGTCCATGGAGGTCGAATCCATGTATTTGGGGAAGAAATGAAAGAAACGTACAGTTTCTAATGTAACATAGAGAAAGATCAAGCTAGGATGCTAGCCTAACGTTGTGCAAGCAACGAGGACCAGGTGTTCGAGAGATGAGATCACCCCTCTTGACATTCAGAAGGGAGCTAGTCATGAGTATTAATAACCGAGTGGAAAATTCCCACTATTAGACAAGGAAGCTTGACTCGGAAATCGAGCTTAGCTTGCTGGAAAACGACAACACCGCCTATGCGCCAGAAGAAGAATAATTAAATTTAACCCGTTTACGAGCATAAAAATGAGTAAACAATTACAGTACGGTGAATCATTTTGAATGAGAGATTTTTGTGTAATGAAAAACCCTATAATAATTGCACAGGAGAAAACTGCAAACGAAAGTAGACGTCATCGGGGATTTACCAAGGCCTGTAGAGAGGGGAGAGTACAAAAGAACAGCAACACCCACACAGTTGAGGACGAGAAATTAATTAATATCTCCGAATTGCACGATCGATTCTTATGCGCAAGGAGATTATTTGACATTGAGAAGACGAGCTTTCGGAAGGTATAATTTTTATAATTGTGCAACCATTATTTTAAAAGTTGGCCACAGAAAGGACTAGAGTCTTATCTTTTTGTAGCGAAATAGTATAAAGCTCCTGGCATCACCAAGCCTAACATGCAGTTCCGAACAGCCCGAGGGGGTGTTACTACGCATCAGTACAAGCAGTTCCAAACAGCCCGAGGGGGGGCGTTGCTACGCATCAGTATTCAGACAGCCGTGTGGGGCGTCACTCTGCGTCACATCGAAGACAGTTTACCAGTACTCCTTGAGGGGAGAAACGCTGTATTACACCGCAGAATTAATATCCGATAGCCATAGGCGTCGCAGTATTAACAACTTGCTTGCCTTCATAAGGAGTTGTAAAGAAGAAATATTAAAGTATCGCCGTGTAGAAAAAATTAGGAAAATCCTAGTTACAGGATTTAGGTCCGACAGTACACAAGTTTACAGTGAAAAGTTCGTAAAATATAGTCAGAGCAGGCTGCGAACGTTGGACTTAAGGCGATAGGTCTTTTAAATAGACGAACGAAAATATCATAACGTACGGAAGTACCGTAATAGGAAGATAAACAGTTATCTAAATTAAAGAACCCAACTAGGGAAAACAGAGTAAGGTTCGCAACGTATCTCAAAAAAGTAGGAGTGCTAGAACCGATTAAATAAAGAAGAACGGAGACTATAGACATTATCTCCAGAAAGCAGACGAACTATTCTAAAGCACTAGACTTGAGACGTACTAGCTGCTATAAAAAAAAATCCATCGAGCATCGATAAGTTATCGAGGGGACCTCGATCCGAACAGACTTTTACTAGGATCAATAAACTAGATCTAAAAGGGGAAGCCGTTCAAGCTAGAGAAATAGCCGGTCATCCAGAATAGGATTCGAAGAATTAGGATTCCAGGGAAAAGTAGATGTGTCGAGACTTTCGTATTCTGCAGGATAGGAAGCCGACATTGAATAAATTTCACCCTTGGAAACGGGAGATTAAGAGGTCACGTGTGATAGGCTAAGAAAATACGGCCTAGTGATCAAAAGTTGTGAAGTGTAAATCTATCAAGATTGTGTGTTAAATTAATATTTTCTAGTGTTTATTGTGTGTTCTAAAGGAATACACCAGTGTATTAAAAATGTCGTCAATGTTAAGTGTATTAAATATGTGTCAAGAAGTGTTTATACATAAGATGAATTTCTATAACATGGAGTAAATTTTAAAGTGGGCCAAAATGAAACACCGCACAAGGATAAAGGTCATGAGACGACCTTAGAACATGTGAGTAATGAATTTCATTATATTTTGGTGTCAGGGAATGATTGTGTACAAACCCACCGGAGTTTTTGAGTAAAAGGGATGTGTTTAAATAAATAAATACTGAATAAACAAGAACGCGATCTGAACAAAAATAGAAATTTGAGAAACTATAAATAATTATGTAAAGAATAAATCCAGTAGAGGAAATATATAAAATGTTAATGTATTTAACGACTGTCATAAGAGCAAGCGAAAATTTAAGAATTATCATGAAAGATATTTAAATAAAAGTAAATTTGAGATATGAAAGAAATAGCTTTTGAGCTTGTGTAAAGAATAAAGATATGAAATGATAATAATAATAACCAAGTAAGGAAATATTAAATAAAGATCAAATTAATTGATGTGAATATAAGAGCGTTAGAGCCTTAATAAAAAGTATAGACATGATGTTTAAATGCATGTTCTTGGAATAGAGAAAGTTATGGTCAAAGGAAAAGAATAATATAAAAATTGAAATGTGTATCAATTGTTAATATGATATTATCAGTTCTTTGGATGACGCTAGGCTTAAAAAATGTATAGCGCAAAAGGAGCGCAATTAAAGTAAAATGTCACGCTAGGAACGCGTAAAAGTTAATGTACTTGGTAAATTACTTATGAGAGGTAGTTGATTGTAGCGAATTGAGATTTGGTATAAGTCCTCTATTTGTGACGTAGTATCACGAGGCATTGTGTATGTTATTGAAAGGGAGCAAATGTATGGTATTGAGCGTAGGTCTTATAGCTATTGGCTGACCCTAAATCGCATTTTGTATAGTCCTCTATATGGGAAAGGTTTCCGAGGCATGTGAAGAGATTCGAACTCAGAATCCTCTTATTTTGAAAGCCCCTTTATTATTCGTCGTTAATTACTCTTCCACAATCAATGAGGACCTTTCATAATTAATAAACGCCAAGATTACGAAGTGGTTTATGAGCCCAATAATATGGTTGAATGTACACGAAGAGTAGAATGCCAGGTCTCCACAAAGAACTGAGAATGAAAGGTTTGTGTTTTGTAAAAGCATTTAAAGAGAGCTCTAGCCTGGGCTAGACGGGAGGGTTCCCGCATAGTCATAAATAACTCTCAAGTTTCACGGCCAGACCCTTGGTGTAGGAGGGTGTCTGAAGGCCGTTTTGTAAGGAGTAATGAATACACCAGGAGTGTTTAAAGTTGTTAATGACCCGGGCGTTGAACCGAGGTCCTTGTAGATTGATATTTCCGCTTGCCTGTTCAGATCGTAGTTTTTTTTATGTGATAATGGTCTTATAAGACGTAAGAAATAAATAACAATCCCTATTGTAATGTTGTATGGAAGTAGGATTCCACGAGTAAATTGAAGGCAACTAGGTTTCGGGAGTAACCGTAGTTTTCTGACTGTGTCAAGTATCTTCATACTCTGGAGTACACGAGTAATTTCCTGATTACCTTAATGTATTTGTTAAGTTAGAGAGAGATGATAACATCTGAAAATATGTGAAAATGCCAAAATATTGAGTTAGATAATTAACATGTAATTTTAAATGTAATTATACATTTGTTTGATGATTAAGTAAATATATAAAAAGTAGTATTTGAGGTGTACAAAGAGTGACACCATTATTACAGAAAGCATTGAGCCAAAAGAGCTCGGAGTTATATGAAACTCACAGTTGATGCTTTATGGAAGTAAAAATAATTAGGAATTGTTGGTTTATATGGAAACCATATGTTTTAATACAATATTTGTTTTATTCTATTGTTATTCCTTGTTCATTTGGAACAAGTAGATGATTATGGGTCAGTAATTTAATTGTTTAATTGTTTGTAGCGCCATAATTTTTATTAATTAAATGTGTTAAAATAGGAGTTGATTTTGTTGTTATTTTTGCAAGTGTATCCTCTAATTAATCCAAAATATGTGAGTCACAGAGTGGGGGAACTTACCGCTGCCCCGAAAATTCCGAATTGAGCTACGCTGGTATACTGTGATTGGCATATTTCTTGCTAAAAGGGCACATGGGGGGCATAGAAGTAATGTGCTGGATTGATAACTAGAGGAACACTTAAGACGGTCATAACATGTAAAGTAAAGTAATGATAGGAATAGCTACAACGTAAAATATTAACTGACCGCATGGGTCCCTGGAAACTCATACCGAGCAGCCCTGAATTATATCACTACAACCCCCTATCTCTCATTTCATGGCGCCCAGTACGCAGGGCTGAGTTTTCCTAGGAAAACCCGAGTTTTCTCGAAAAATCAAAATTTTCATTTAAAAAAAATGTTTTTTCGAAATTTTGAATTTTAAATACTTCCATAAAGGTTTATGAAATTGAATAAAAGTATCAAAAGGGTACGTTGTAGTAAATACCCGTACCAAAGTAAATTTAAAAAAAAAATTGGGACACAATGATTCAGAGTATCATCTCTCAAGCATGTACTAGTGTGGTGGCATGAGTGGCCCACAATATTCTCATAAGATGGCATTGAGTGAAGAGATGCAACGGCTTTTTGAGGCCATAAACAATAAGTTGGATAGCCAACAGAGTGAAAATAAAAGGGATTTAGGAGCTATAAACAATACATTGAGTCTCCAAAAGGATGAAAATAAAAAAGAGTTCGAATCCATAAATAAGAGTTTGAATCAATTGGATAGCCAACAGAGTGAAAATAACCAAAAGTTAGGGTCCATGATTCAAAGTCTAGAGTCACTAAAAACTGATAGTGCTAATATGGGAACAAAATTAGAAGCTATCGAAACAAATAGTGATAACATGGGAACTAAATTAGAAGCTATCGAGGCTAACTGTGTAAGAATGAACGATGAAGTGAAGGCTGAAATTAAGGAAATGAAAGAGGGGTCCAAGGTTTTAGAAAAAACAATGAATGACAAATTTCAAGGTTTTGACACTAGGTTGGAGAACAAGTTAACTGAGTTAAAAGGGGAAATCGCAAGGGAGATTAAAAAGGAAAATGAAGAATTTCATTTAAGATTGCAAGGCCAAATAAGAACCTTAGAGGAAAGTACGAAAAAATCCCAAGATAAATGTCAAGAAAATTTTGATAATTTAGAAGGTAATTTTGGGGCTATAAAAACTAAATTAAATAGCATGGAAGAATCTTGTGAAAAAAATGTAAAAGCATGTAAAAAGAAACTTGTAACCCAGATCCAAGAGGTGCAGAAAAATCTAGAAGCTCAGATAGAATCGAACAAGAGTATTTGTGAAAAATCTCGGGATGAGATAAAAACAAGTGTTAGTGAGCTAGGAAACCGATTTGAAAGAGTTGAGGAGAAAGTAGGAGAACTCGAGGGAAAGGTCGATGGAGTTCAAATCGAAGTAACTGAGATGAAAAATCAAAATAAAAAGGATGTTCAGGGTATGAAAGATCAGATTGATCATTTTACTAGGCAGGTAGATGATAACTTGAAGACGTACGAAACGAAAATAGATAAAAGATTAGGTCTATATGAGGAGCATCTCCAGAATGAAAGAAAACAACGAGAGAAAGAAAATGAGGATAACACCCATAAGATAGATGAAATAAGTCAGGGTATTAATGATGTTCAGGGAACCATCGGAACATTAAAGATCCAAGTAGGAAAAACTCATACTGAAGTTAACCAGGTCCAAGATGAAGTGATGAAATTATATAAGAATCAAGGGAAAACTGAGGAAAAGCTTGAAGGAATTAAAGTAGATATGGTCAAAGGACAAAGAGAGATGGAGAAGAAAATAAAAGAAATACGAGAGGGCCTGGATACCATAGGTGACGTTAAGCCAGAAATTATCAATCAACATGCCATGGTCTTTAAGAAAGAGGTAGAAGACCAACTAAATGAGTTCAGGGATAGTTACAGGGACGAGAAATTCCAACTCAAAAAGGCAGAGGAAGATAGTAAAAGGAATCAAGAAACAATTCAGAATGAATTAAGAGCCCGATTGGAGAGGACTGAACATAAGAATAGTCAAATGGAAATCCAACTCATGGCTAATGAAGAAAGTGCCCGAAGGGAAAGGAAGTTAGAATTTGAGAATCAGGAGGAGTTTCCAAAGACAGGATGGGTAGATTCCCGTGAACAAGGCACAGATACGGAGAGGGACTTAGGAGGGGAGAGCCCTTATAAGAACCCAGGATATCCGATGGCGATGTCAACCCCGTACATGAATCAGACAAATGGCCAGATAATAAACATTATTAAATCGAATGAGGACAGACCAGTAAAGTTTACGGGTAATAACATGTCTATTACTCCAAAATACTGGCTAAAGGAAGTTGCAGAGTATTTAAACGAAATGAAAGTTCCTCAGGATCGGAGACTGAGAGCTATTGAAAAACTGTTGGCAGGTGATTGTCTCACCTGGTTAAGAAGCTTCAGGTACACCTTTGATACGGTGGAAGGCTTTGGGGAAGCATTTTTAAAACGATATTGGGCAGCAGACGTCCAAGAGAATTTAAGGCTAGATCTGTACTCTAGGAAGTACAGCACAAATGCACCTACTAAATACTCGGAATTTTTCACCGCTCAGTTGTGTAAATTCCGCGAACTTGACATTGCTCCGGCAGAAAACGACCTGTGTGCCGCCATTGCCAGACAACTTCCGTATGAGATTCAGAGGCTGTTAATCTCATCCAAAGCCAGAAGTGCTGTGGAAGTGGAGAGTGTATTACGTCAATTAGATATGACGACTTCGCACGTAACTCCTCGGCATCAAAGACAGACTGAGCAAGTACATATGGCCAGCAGTCAGGAAACCAGCGAAAAACCAGCGACCAGGAATCAGTCCACTAGCACTGATACTCAGGGACTGGGTCGAGAGTATGGGCACCAGGAGCCTAGAGGAATACAGCCATATTACAGAGGAGGATATCGAGGAAGAAATCCTAGGAATACAGGTTATAGGCAACAAGAAAGCCGACCCTATAACAATAACCATCAAAGGCAAGAAAACAGAAAGAAATGGGAGAATTATCCCAGAAGGAATGTAAGGCCAGAGGATAGGGATGATGAGTATCGGGCCGAAATAGAAGAAAGATATCAGGAAAGTCTTCGTTATATGAACGAACGACCAGATGAACCTGATAGGCAAAAAGTCCGTTGGAGTGAGGCAATCAAGAACCGGAAATCACCCGACCGACTAGACGGAGCTCAAAGCTTGGAACTACAAGCTCAATTAAAGAATGAGGGGAAAGGAAGCCCTCAGGATTAAAAAAACTCCAAATTTAAATTGTCAAAAGTGGAAACATACCAGGAGCTGGGAGGAGGTAGAAATTGTGAATTGGATAGCCAGACCAGATGAGCTAATTAACGAGAATGTGGAAGGAATCCCACCTGTTAAAAGAGAACTACCTATAATTATGCTAAGGATAGAAGGATTACTGGTCAGAGCATTAATTGATACCGGATCCACAATAAGTTTAATTACACAAACCCTTCTAAGTGAATTGGAAACAAGGGGCCGAGTATTAAAGATTCCCACATCAAGTGTAAAGATTAAGGGGATTATCCCTGAAAAATCTTTAACATGTAAATTTCATGTATATATCGATCTGATCATGGGTAACGCTGAAATTTCGCAGTGCTTTTTGCTGGTAAATCAATTACCGTATAATGTCATATTAGGTATTGATTTTATCCGTGAGAACAAGGTCATTATAGACCTAGCGCAAAACTGCATTAGAGTTCAAAGAGAGGATGTGGATGAACAAAACATTAACCTACAGGAACAGGATGCGAAAATAGGAGAACAGGTATGGCATATGGAAGAAGTGATTGAAGAAGATTATAAGGACCTAGAAAGGATATTTGAAGTCCTCAACATAGAACTCGAAGATGATTTGGAAACTGAGTTCGAAACCAACCTGTCAGGAAAAGTGGAGGAAGCTAAAGTCAACCTCGAAAATAAGGAACAGTTAAAGAAATTATTATTGAATTATAGGGACGTATTTGATTCCAAGCCAGGGAAGATTGAAAATTTTAAATACGCGTTCCAAGTAAATGATTGGGCACCGTTCAGACAAAAACCATACCCGGTTGCGGAAAAACATTACCCACAAACTAAGAAAACACTGCAGGAGATGATGAATGCAGGTGTTATAGAAAAGATGGCGACACCATATGTTAGTCCATTAGTGATTGTGAGTAAACCGGATGGCTCAGTAAGGGTGTGTTTAGATGCCAGAAATTTAAATGCAAAAATCATACCAGAAAATGATTCGGCACCACCCATAAAAGAAATACTGAGGAAGTTCAAAGGCAAGAAGATTTTTACAAATATTGACATGACTTCTTCGTATCATCACCTCGAACTGGAAGAGAAAACCAGCTTGTTGACTGGATTTCAGTTCGACCAACAAACATATTGTTTTAGAAGATGTCCGTTTGGATTGAAGACCGCGGGATCTGCATTAATAAGAGCGCTTGATCGAAACCTGTCAGAGGAAGTGAAAGAGTGCACTATCCGTTACGTGGATGATATTTTGCTTACCTCGGAGAATAATGAGGAACATTTAGAAAAATTGAAGAAATTATTGGAAGACTTAAGAAGGGCAAATTTTAAAATAAATTTAAAGAAGTCGAATTTTTGTCAAAGACAAGTGACATTTTTAGGGCATGTGATTGATAAGGATGGTGTTAAACCAAATCCGTGCAAATTGGAATCGATAAGGGATTTTCCAAGGCCTTTGAAAGTAAAGAACGTTCGTCAGTTTTTGGGATTGATTGGTTTCTTCTCAGGACATTGTCCGTCATACACGAAAACTGTTGCACCACTACAGGACCTTCTGAAGAAGGGGGGCAAGTGGAAATGGACGGAGGAAACAGAAAAGGCATTCGTGGAGGCCAAGGAAATGCTCTTAAATTACGTGAAGCTAGGATATCCTGATTTTAATCAGAGATTTATCATTCAAACAGATGCATCCCAGATTGGAATAGGGGCAATGTTATATCAGGAAAACCCGGAAAACCCTGATAAGAAAAACTATCTAGCTTTCTCAAGTAGGAGACTGAAACCACACGAGAAAAATTATACGATCAGCGAAATCGAGCTGTTAGCGATATTGCACGCGTTGCAATATTGGCGGAAGATCGTATATGGGTTTCAGGTCATTCTAAGAACGGATCATAAAGCCTTAACCTTTTTGATGAAGACTGATTTATCCAGTCAAAGGTTGATGCGTTGGGCTTTATACATTCAACAATTTGATGTCAAGATAGAATACTGCCCAGGAAAAGAAAATATAGTTCCAGACTACTTAAGTAGACAGCCAGAGTCCACAGAAGAGGAAGTAATGGCTATAGATTTGGGAGACAGGGATCAGCGTACTCTTAATGAGTTAAGAAGCATTAGTCAACGGCAACGGGAGGATCCATGGATGAACATGCTCATATCTTTCCTAGAGGGAAGCTTGATAAGGGGAACACCAGCGTACACGGAAGCTAATAAGATAGCTCAAGACTACACGTTTTATAATGGGTTATTATATAAGTTTGTGGACTCTGACCATACAAAATTAAGGATTGTTGTACCTGCAATTTTGCAGAGGAAAATAGTATGGTTAGCCCATAGATCGTTCGGACATATGGGAGTCGACAAAACAGTCTCGATGCTGAAAGAAGCATTTGTATGGCCGAGACTGAGAGAAACTGTAAGGGACACGCTAAAGACATGTGATCTATGTCAAAGGATCAAACCTAATGCATTTCTGATGAGACAGAAGCCTATACCATTGTTGCCCGAGAGGCCCGGCCAAATCATATCTATTGATAACTTTGGACCTTTGCCAAAGGCAAGAAGAGGAAATCGACACATCATGGTGGCTATGGATGTCTTCACTAAAATGGTTGTCCTTGCTCCCATACAGAAGACTAGTACCAAACAGGTGTTAAAACGACTCAAAGAAAAAGTGATACCGATTCTGGGAAATCCTGAGAATTTGTTGTCGGATCACGGCAGTTGTTTCACCAGTGTAGAGTTCAGACGAGAATTAGAAAGACTTGGAATACGTCAGATTTTGTCAAGTATTCGCCATCCTGAGGCAAATCCTGTAGAAAGAGTGACGAGGGAGACGGCCAAGTACTGTAGAATATACTGTGCCGAAGAAAATTG
This sequence comes from Meconema thalassinum, assembly GCA_946902985.2. NCBI lineage: Eukaryota > Metazoa > Arthropoda > Insecta > Orthoptera > Tettigoniidae > Meconema > Meconema thalassinum. The sequence continues at coordinate 461,533,329 of OX336391.1, read as the reverse complement.
GAAGTGGATAGATATCTTGGATATTATCGAATTTTGTATAAATAATACAATCCATGAATCCACGGGAGAGATACCCATAACGTTACATCGGAATGAGCAACCAGAGAGACCTTGGAGTCTGGTAATTCCTAGGCCAGCAGACGCTCAGCCTGGAAGTGATGTACGTATTAGAAGAGCCTTTGAGCATCTAAAAGCTCAAGCCGACAGGAGGCAAAGAAGAAATAGGCATAAGAGGTATCATCGACCATTATTAGCAGGAGAAATGGTGTTAGTAAAAAGACCAGCCATTTCGGATCCAGGGAACCGTGTGTACAAGAAGTTCCAGAAAATGTACCACGGACCATATCAAATAATCAGAGATTTGAGGAATAACGCATATAGAATTCGGCACTGTGAAACGGATCACGAAGTGACCATGAATTCAGCAAATTTGAAATTATATTACCCTCCCGAAGATTTTGATGAAGCAAATGAACAAGCCCTGGTTATGGAAACATTTAGAGATGAATCCGCTTTTGACATAAACAAGAATAAGGAAGAAAAAAAATGGAGCTCAAGCATTCGAGTGCGAATGCGAATTGGAAAAGTTGTATTGGGAAATTAAAGAAGTGAGTTTATTGAAGAAGAAAATTTCAATTTAAGAAAGGAAAATGATGAAATAAGGAAACGGGTAGGGATAGACCAAACCCGTAAGGAAGAATGAGGTTCTGGAGATTTTATAGTCCAGGCAAATAAAGAAGAAAGAAAGGGTAGGGATAGACCACACCCGTAAAGAAGAATGAGGTTCTGGGGACTTAAAGTCCAGACAAATAAAGGAAAAAAGAAAGGGTAGGGACAGAGCATACCCGACCTACACAACCAGAGTGGAAGGAACTTTAAAGAAATAAAACAACAGAAGATACGGACAACGTTATGATGGCTTCGACGAATAAAAGAAAGATAAGATTAATTGAAATAAATTTCCTCAAAATTTTTCGAAAATTTATTTACCTAAGGAGGGGAGAGATGAACCCATGTGCCATAGGGTCCATGGAGGTCGAATCCATGTATTTGGGGAAGAAATGAAAGAAACGTACAGTTTCTAATGTAACATAGAGAAAGATCAAGCTAGGATGCTAGCCTAACGTTGTGCAAGCAACGAGGACCAGGTGTTCGAGAGATGAGATCACCCCTCTTGACATTCAGAAGGGAGCTAGTCATGAGTATTAATAACCGAGTGGAAAATTCCCACTATTAGACAAGGAAGCTTGACTCGGAAATCGAGCTTAGCTTGCTGGAAAACGACAACACCGCCTATGCGCCAGAAGAAGAATAATTAAATTTAACCCGTTTACGAGCATAAAAATGAGTAAACAATTACAGTACGGTGAATCATTTCGAATGAGAGATTTTTGTGTAAAGAAAAACCCTTTAATAATTGCACAGGAGAAAACTGCAAACGCAAGTACACGTCATCGGGGATTTACCAAGGCCTGTAGAGAGGGGAGAGTACAAAAGAACAGCAACACCCACACAGTTGAGGACGAGAAATTAATTAATATCTCCGAATTGCACGATCGATTCTTATGCGCAAGGAGATTATTTGACATTGAGAAGACGAGCTTTCGGAAGGTATAATTTTTATAATTGTGCAACCATTATATTAAAAGTTGGCCACAGAAAGGGCTAGAGTCTTATCTTTTTGTAGCGAAATAGTATAAAGCTCCTGGCATCACCAAGCCAAACATGCAGTTCCGAACAGCCCGAGGGGGTGTTACTACGCATCAGTACAAGCAGTTCCAAACAGCCCGAGGGGGGGGCGTTGCTACGCATCAGTATTCAGACAGCCGTGTGGGGCGTCACTCTGCGTCACATCGAAGACAGTTTACCAGTACTCCTTGAGGGGAGAAACGCTGTATTACACCGCAGAATTAATATCCGATAGCCATAGGCGTCGCAGTATTAACAACTTGCTTGCCTTCATAAGGAGTTGTAAAGAAGAAATATTAAAGTATCGCCGTGTTGAAAAAATTAGGAAAATCCTAGTTACAGGATTTAGGTCCGACAGTACACAAGTTTACAGTGAAAAGTTCGTAAAATATAGTCAGAGCAGGCTGCGAACGTTGGACTTAAGGCGATAGGTCTTTTAAATAGACGAACGAAAATATCATAACGTACGGAAGTACCGTAATAGGAAGATAAACAGTTATCTAAATTAAAGAACCCAACTAGGGAAAACAGAGTAAGGTTCGCAACGTATCTCAGAAAAGTAGGAGTGCTAGAACCGATTAAATAAAGAAGAACGGAGACTATAGACATTATCTCCAGAAAGCAGACGAACTATTCTAAAGCACTAGACTTGAGACGTACTAGCTGCTATAAAAAAATCCATCGAGCATCGATAAGTTATCGAGGGGACCTCGATCCGAACAGACTTTTACTAGGATCAATAAACTAGATCTAAAAGGGGAAGCCGTTCAAGCTAGAGAAATAGCCGGTCATCCAGAATAGGATTCGAAGAATTAGGATTCCAGGGAAAAGTAGATGTTTCGAGACTTTCGTATTCTGCAGGATAGGAAGCCGACATTGAATAAATTTCACCCTTGGAAACGGGAGATTAAGAGGTCACGTGTGATAGGCTAAGAAAATACGGCCTAGTGATCAAAAGTTGTGAAGTGTAAATCTATCAAGATTGTGTGTTAAATTAATATTTTTTAGTGTTTATTGTGTGTTCTAAAGGAATACACCAGTGTATTAAAAATGTCGTCAATGTTAAGTGTATTAAATATGTGTCAAGAAGTGTTTATACATAAGATGAATTTCTATAACATGGAGTAAATTTTAAAGTGGGCCAAAATGAAACACCGCACAAGGATAAAGGTCATGAGACGACCTTAGAACATGTGAGTAATGAATTTCATTATATTTTGGTGTCAGGGAATGATTGTGTACAAACCCACCGGAGTTTTTGAGTAAAAGGGATGTGTTTAAATAAATAAATACTGAATAAACAAGAACGCGATCTGAACAAAAATAGAAATTTGAGAAACTATAAATAATTATGTAAAGAATAAATCCAGTAGAGGAAATATATAAAATGTTAATGTATTTAACGACTGTCATAAGAGCAAGCGAAAATTTAAGAATTATCATGAAAGATATTTAAATAAAAGTAAATTTGAGATATGAAAGAAATAGCTTTTGAGCTTGTGTAAAGAATAAAGATATGAAATGATAATAATAATAACCAAGTAAGGAAATATTAAATAAAGATCAAATTAATTGATGTGAATATAAGAGCGTTAGAGCCTTAATAAAAAGTATAGACATGATGTTTAAATGCATGTTCTTGGAATAGAGAAAGTTATGGTCAAAGGAAAAGAATAATATAAAAATTGAAATGTGTATGAATTGTTAATATGATATTATCAGTTCTTTGGATGACGCTAGGCTTAAAAAATGTATAGCGCAAAAGGAGCGCAATTAAAGTAAAATGTCACGCTAGGAACGCGTAAAAGTTAATGTACTTGGTAAATTACTTATGAGAGGTAGTTGATTGTAGCGAATTGAGATTTGGTATAAGTCCTCTATTTGTGACGTAGTATCACGAGGCATTGTGTATGTTATTGAAAGGGAGCAAATGTATGGTATTGAGCGTAGGTCTTATAGCTATTGGCTGACCCTAAATCGCATTTTGTATAGTCCTCTATATGGGAAAGGTTTCCGAGGCATGTGAAGAGATTCGAACTCAGAATCCTCTTATTTTGAAAGCCCCTTTATTATTCTTCGTTAATTACTCTTCCACAATCAATGAGGACCTTTCATAATTAATAAACGCCAAGATTACGAAGTGGTTTATGAGCCCGATAATATGGTTGAATGTACACGAAGAGTAGAATGCCAGGTCTCCACAAAGAACTGAGAATGAAAGGTTTGTGTTTTGTAAAAGCATTTAAAGAGAGCTCTAGCCTGGGCTAGACGGGAGGGTTCCCGCATAGTCATAAATAACTCTCAAGTTTCACGGCCAGACCCTTGGTGTAGGAGGGTGTCTGAAGGCCGTTTTGTAAGGAGTAATGAATACACCAGGAGTGTTTAAAGTTGTTAATGACCCGGGCGTTGAACCGAGGTCCTTGTAGATTGATATTTCCGCTTGCCTGTTCAGATCGTAGTTTTTTTTATGTGATAATGTTCTTATAAGACGTAAGAAATAAATAACAATCCCTATTGTAATGTTATATGGAAGTAGGATTCCACGAGTAAATTGAAGGCAACTAGGTTTCGGGAGTAACCGTAGTTTTTTGACTGTGTCAAGTATCTTCATACTCTGGAGTACACGAGTAATTTCCTCATTACCTTAATGTATTTGTAAAGTTAGAGAGAGATGATAACATCTGAAAATATGTGAAAATGCCAAAATATTGAGTTAGATAATTAACATGTAATTTTAAATGTAATTATACATTTGTTTGATGATTAAGTAAATATATAAAAAGTAGTATTTGAGGTGTACAAAGAGTGACACCATTATTACAGAAAGCATTGAGCCAAAAGAGCTCGGAGTTATATGAAACTCACAGTTGATGCTTTATGGAAGTAAAAATAATTAGGAATTGTTGGTTTATATGGAAACCATATGTTTTAATACAATATTTGTTTTATTCTATTGTTATTCCTTGTTCATTTGGAACAAGTAGATGATTATGGGTCAGTAATTTAATTGTTTAATTGTTTGTAGCGCCATAATTTTTATTAATTAAATGTGTTAAAATAGGAGTTGATTTTGTTGTTATTTTTGCAAGTGTATCCTCTAATTAATCCAAAATATGTGAGTCACAGAGTGGGGGAACTTACCGCTGCCCCGAAAATTCCGAATTGAGCTACGCTGGTATACTGTGATTGGCATATTTCTTGCTAAAAGGGCACAATAGAAGCTCAGCATGCTACAACACTTGGAGAGTGATGATTCATAGAATCGCCGATGGTCGGATTCGACTGAACGGATAACATCATCATCATTTAGGTTTGTAAAGGATTTTATATGATAACCTGTGTTACGTATTGCCTGGAGTAGTGTGTATATTTTGCAATTGAGACTAGGACTGAGAAGGAAGTGGCTATGACCTTTAACTTCCGAAGTAGAAGTAGGAAGCTATGAATAAGCACTTCTAGGATGGCTGAGGTGGGTATCAAATCCATTTCTTCTCAGTTCTCAGGCAGAGTGGACCCCATTCCAGCTTTCAGATCGGAAATCAATTTCTTAGAACATCCGGGAATCGAAACCCAGACCACAAAGGTGACAACCAAGAATGCTAGATACTAGACCACGGCATGGTCTAAAATTAATAACGTGTGGTTTCCGGAGAGTCCTGGTGCAGAGGTTTTTAGTTGACACCCGTGTATGACCCCCGGTGATGTGAAGAGGATGACAGGTGTGTTGAGGTTATCATTAACACCACGGGGAATAAATCATACGAAGTAAAAATCTCACAACCCAGCCGAGAATCAAACCCATACCAAACTTCATACCAAAGACATGTGGTCCGAACTTGAAGTAATTACCATGTGATTTGATATCTTCCTTTTGATTGGTTCTAGTTTGTTGTCTGCATTTAACTTTTTACGGAACAATCAAAGTTAATTGACGAGAATGATTAAAACCGCTAGTCTAAAATTATAATTAGCTAATGTTAAATGAAAAAGTAAGTTTGACACAATCATGAGCTGTTTTCTTAACTTTCGTGGCAATTGCCCGATTAACATGGAACATTTCATTTCGCTACGGCATCTCTGGTGGATGTGGGACAAGTAAGATTTGTCCCCCTCTCCCCAAATAATATCGTCAAAAAGTACCAGTTCCTCCATCATTTTATGTCTCATTGCGTGGGTTCATTATTCAAACGATGACTTCGATCGCAAGATTAGGACACAAGAAATAAATACATAATTTTACAATTTCGCACAGCCGCCATCTTGAGGTTACGTAAACATTGGAACCTAATTAGATGTCAGTGCATTACAATGTGTATAAAGATTAGCTGTACCTCTTTGTAAGGAGGAGGTTCATCATCTGAAAATGATTTACAAAGAAGTGTATTCCCTTTTTGAACGTAGCTAATACCCAACCTCTCTAACCCATGTTTGTGAATGGGCGAATAAGGTGAGTTAGGAACTGTGACTGGGTGTATTAATGAGCACAGTCTTCTATCTGAAAAGTTGAAAACACAGTTATCAAGTATCCACAAGCATTCACTGCATTGTCAATGGACAATAAACATATGGCCCATGTTATGCATTTAGGAACCAAACGCCAGTTATACTGAAATTGGGTTATACGTAACTACCATCTTGTCCTCTGTATCGCACATTGGAGAGAACGCGTAACAGAACCAAGTGCCATGTAATCCTTATGGTGAGGCTGAATCCATTATTAAATGTTTTGCATATCTGAACTAAGTGCCTTGCATTTGATGTTTTGCAGTGCTTTTTTATCTATTTGGTACGCTTTTAGGTAAAGAAGTTACCGAGATGGTAATGAATGAGTAACACTTGTTTTATTATATACGTAGACTTTTGCAATTTTAGTTGACGTCTATATCTAATTAGATGTTCTGCAATGAGTAAGCTTTTTAAAAGTCAAATAGTGTTCTATATATAAAAGAAAAATATTGTAAAAATAAGTTACCAAAAGAAACAATTGAGAAGGCTAGGCACACATTGACAAAAAATCTTGGAAGATACAGATCCCATTATTCACAAGGTTGGACTGCATCTTATTATTTACCTACAGATCCTGCTACGAAGACTAAATAAAGTAAAATACATCCAACTTTACGCAAGATTGTTATTTTAAGATTTCACACGTGTAATGGGAATTGGATATCAAATGTTAATTTTGAGTCTCAATATCTCAGTTCTATCTCGATAGTGGTTGCTTCCTTTATGCATAACATGGTTCATAATTATGTACTGTAGTATGCAGGTGGTGAAATTAGAGCAAATTTTGAATAGAACCAAATTCGTTATTGTTGCTTGATTCATGGAATCTTCAAAAATGCTTACATTTCCTGTAGCCTGATAAAGAGAATATTTTTTGCGGCATCCTAACCAGATCAGTCTTGGCCGCCAATTGAGCTAACGAGCTTGCTGAGCCCAAGGTTGCAGGTTCGAAACCTGGCGCAGTCAGCTGGCATTTGAGGGTGCGCAAATGCGAGGGAGCCGTGTCAGTACATTTACTGGCACGTTAAAGATCCCCTTCGGGGCAAAATTCCGGCACCCCGGCGTCTCTAAAAGCCAGTGTAGTCAAAAGGGACGTAAAACCAATAACATTATTATTATTATTATTATTGAGCTAACGAGGCTGGAAATTAACTTCAAAAAAGGAAAATGTCCAGTTGAAATTATAAAAATTATGAAGTTCTCAATTTTTACTAAAATCAAAAACCTAATAATTACATGTAGCCTAATGAACAGACTCAAATTCTGCAATCATATTACACTGAAACTTCTTTACTGATTGAACTAACTAAAACATTAGAAAAACATAGATACGCAAAATTAAAGGAACATTGCAATCACTAATACTTACGCAATCGGGCTCACTTAACCTCCTGGATGAATCGGCTAACCACTGAGGAGCCAAGGGCCCTGAAACAATGATGACCTGACTCACGCAACTGGCGGGGAGAGTGGAAGCTATTGTGACGCGCGCATTGTTCATGGGAAAACCAATCCTGGGAGGGAAAAGGTATTTCTTCCTAATCTCACATATTAGGTGCGCCCGACGGAGGGTTAAGTGCCTGCTACAATGTCGATTGTGTCCAACATTCCAAATGAACGAAGACTTACATGAGACCACGGACAAAGAACTGGCAGTGGCCATATTTTGGACAAATGTTATATTATCTTTCCGGCACTAGGATAATAATATCATCATCAACTTCTAAAGGCAATGCCTTGTCTCCGCAACCATTGCTCACTGTCTTCAGCAGCTCGTTTCATCTCACAGTAGGAACCATATTGAAGAGTTAGTGTGATGTCTTGCAGGAAACATTTTCTCGGTCGACCTCGGCCTTTCCTCCCTGTGATCTTTCCATCTAGGAGATTAGTTAGGGAAGCGTTATGTCGCAAGATGTGGCCTGTGAATTTAGATTTCCTTTTATGGATAGTTGGTCTCAGTTCTCTTTTCCCTTGAATTTCTTGCAGGATGCTGATGTTAGTCCTCTTTTCAATCCATTTAACCCGTAATATTCTCCGCCAGACCCACATCTCAAACGCTTCAAGTCGCTTCCAATCCTTACCTCTCATCGTCCAAGATTCACATCCATACAGAAGCACACTCCACACAAAAGACATGACAAATTTCTTTTTATTTGCAATATCCAAATTTGCATTAATCAAACGATTTTTCTTATTATTGAAAGCCTGCTTGGCGAGCGCTATCCGCCTTCTAATCTATTTCCTACACCTGTTGTCATTGGTGATTAGACTTCCCAAATAAGTGAAACTGGTGACTTGTCCGTAAGCTTAATGTTTGTGTGAATGCTCTCAGGATGTTTACTCACAACTAACACCTTGTTCTTCTTAGCATTAATGTTCAAACGTAACTTTGACAACGCTTTCAGGTAGCAAAATGTAAAAATCTAGCGTTTTCTGTCTATATGCCGTCCTGTTATTCATTCACTCTAAAGAACACTCGACCGATTAGGCTAAGTTTATGTATGAACAATGTTTTATACCTGGAAAGAGCATACGACTATTATCCGCCTCGTTGCTTAGTGGCTAGCATTATCGGCTGTCATCATGGAGTCCTGGGTTCGATTCTCGTCTTTTTCAAGATATATAAATCTGGTCTGAGGGCTCAAACGGGGTAAACTCAGCCTTGTGAGACAAAACTGAGAAGAGGCGGGTTCTTTTCCTACCACAGCCATCCTAGAAGTGGTTTCCCATGGTTTCACACATCAACTGCAGGCAAATGCCAGGATGATTCCTAACTTAAGGCCATGGCCACTTCCTACCGAAATCCTACCTCAACTAAAGATACTCACACTGGTACAGACATCACAGTGACGCAGGTTATCAGTTAAATTCTACACACATCCAAGAACACGGGGCTACAAGACCACGATATCTCAAAGTCCCTTAAAGAATCAACAACAAAAACAAAATAAAATACATTATATTTAATAATAATAGTAATATTATAATATTAATAATATCGTATGGCCTCGGATGCCGGGTGCAAGCTTTGTTATTTGACACCCAAAGGGTAGCTTACATGTCGAATTTTGTTGTCAAGGAAGTTAGATACTAATCTCCTTGAACACTATAGCGCTTTCTAGTAGAGAAATGAGGAACTTTGTTTTGTCGGAAACTCCCGAGATAAATTTTCCTATTATGAACACGGCCTACTGAATTCAAAAGGGTTCTTTGACATGCCAACATCGTATGACATGGTGTCGTAATTTTTGCCGCCTTTCAAAAATCACTTATTACGGCCAGGAGCGAACCTGCAAGCTTGGAGGTTAGTAGACCGACACGTTGACCACTCACCCACCGTGGCAAGTATATTATACTTATTTCGGCCCTTTGGTGCTCAAGTATAGATTTAACTTGGCAAAATATCGAATTTATAGAAAGACCGGACACAAATCATTTTACGCTCTTCACTGCGAGAAACAACACACGACAGGTTCCGTAAAGACCTCGAAACCACATTTTAAGTCTGGTTTACAGATTCTCTGGATTGTGAAGTTTTTTTCCAACTAAATACATCGACATATTACTTTTCAAACTTGCAAAGAAACATCACAATATAAGTGTTTGCTGTTGCTCTATTAAACTGAATCAACCTTTAAAATCCACAACTGTTCTGCAAGAAACGTTATTAAGGGCTTCGATAGAAGTTCTCAGATTTAATGGTTCTGAAAAAGAAACCATAAAAGGTGAAAAATACATTCCGTGCATCATTATATTCTTTAATGTTGCGGATTTTGGTTAGCATAAAAGTAGAGGTTTGCACAAAGAATTGGACTCACCTCAGGTGTTCAATTCCATTTGAATACACTAACTAAATACCTCGAGCTATGTAGTGCTTGGAAATCATTACACGAGTTAACCATGCATAAAACCTCTCAATTACAACTGGAACAGCTTGCGATGACAGGTTTCCAAGAACATACAGTACAGGGTAATTGGAATATATCCGACCAACCATTCATTGTAACATCCTGAAGACAGGTAAGCACTGAACCACAGGTTATGTAGTCTTAAATCTTTACGAGCAAAGATAATAATAACAATAATAATAAGTATTATTACTATCCATTGTATGTATACGAGAACCCAATCTTAGAAATAACAAAGTAGTAGGCTTTGGACAAAATTTTCACATTTATACCACAAGAAATTATGTGCCTGGAGAGCGAATTCGTTCAGCTGTTTTATCGAAATCAGATAACTTCATATTGTTATGTCAGTATTGCTCTGCTGACAGAGTCGGGGTTGGCACCTCTTAATCAACGTGACCTTTATTTGTGTAATGTATCTTGACTCCACTCGTGACATCACAGATGATCTATGTCTTGGATTCGTGGTCATACAGGGTTTGATGGAAATGAAAGAGCAGATTCTTTGGCGAAATTAGCCGCTACATAAAACATCAAAATTATATATGATAAATATACAATGTGCTATATTAAACGACAAATTAAGAAATATATTCTCCATCATTGGAACAATATATGGACTTCTAGCTTGAATGGATCTGTTACAAGAGAACTATTTTTCCCCGAAGTTCAAGATCGACTTCAGAGTACAGTATTAGTACCGACCTTTGTCCTAACACAATTTCTATCCGGACATGGAAAATTTAACTCTTACTTTGAGAGATTTAATATCCAAACTTCAGATGGCTATTTATGCTTTTGTGGATCTCCTCAGACAGTGGTTCATATAAAATATTCTTCTGTCCCATATTTGGAATGAAAATACTTATTTGAGTGTCACCTGAACAGTTGTAATCCTGAAGTTTCTAAACCATTGTGTGAAGTTTTCAAGAAACCTTGTTGTTATAAGCAATTCTTAACATTCATTCAACACATCTATAGCAAATTGAACAATTAATATTTCTTTTTAAAATGTGCTTATTAATTATAGCCCTAATGTACTTAGGTAAAATAGGGCTCCATACTGTACTGGATATTCAATAATAATATGTTGTTAATAATACTCTTTCAAGGCTTTGCCGTGTTGAAATGTAAACTAAGTGAAATATACTTGTCGTTTCAGAGAGATACTTGTCAATAAAAGGATGTGATCTGATAATGTACCGACAGTAGTGGCTACGCGGGCTAAAGCGCTGCGTTAGGTCAAGGGGCCAAGCTCTCTGCTGACTCGGTAGACGCGTGGGTTCGAGCCCCACCGTCGGCTGTCCTTGCAATGGTTTTCCGTGGTTTCCCATTTTCAACACCAGGCAAATGCTGGGACAGTACCTTCTGACAGGCCACGGCCGCTTCCTTCCACATCTTTGCCCAGTTTCATTCATCTTCATCCATTCCATCTCCCATCCCGACGCGCAGGTCGCCCACGGGCGTCGACTAGAAAGACCTGCAATCGGCCTCTCAGGAGGTTACACGAAAAAAAAAAAAACTGATAATGTGTGGCAATGATGTTATAAGATGTAAGAAAGTCCTTTGCCTGTCATTAGATGGCTGACTGATGCTAATGTATGGAGTTAGGCAGACAATGCGCCATTTTGGTTTTCAAGAGAGCTTCAGTCAGCTTTGTAGGTCGGGGCGAGTAAGTTTCTTACATCTCATAACCTCATTACCACACATTATTAGATCACGGTTCCATGCGAAACGTTTAGTATATTTCAGTTAACATTTCAATTATTAAATGAATAAAACGTTTGGCATTCCATGCCATGAAAGGGTTAATCAAATCCTATGGCCTCGGCTACATTAGACTTGTTGTTGATTGATTTAGAACCTTTGAGAGATCGTGGTAATTTACCACGTGTACTTGTGTGTGTGTAAAAATAGTCTGATAACCTGTGTAATTGTGATGGCTGTATTCATGTGTGTATTTGTAATTCAGATGAGGATTGGGAAAGACACGGCTGTGGTCTTAAGTTAGGAACCTTCCTGGCATTTGCTCGAAGTAGAAGAGGTAAACTACGGAAAACCACTTCTAAGATGGTTGAGGTGGGAATCGCACCCAACTCTTCAGTCTTCCCTCACGAGGCTGATTGTAACACATTCCAAACCTCAGACCAGAACTAAATTTGTTTGCATAGCCGGGAATCAAACTCGTACCTCTGCGGGTGACAGCCAAGAATACTGCAACACCACGAGGTGCTCATCCATTCTCTTTCCATGTTATATTCCTTCCTTTCAATTTAATGTCCTGATTTCTTCAGAGAAGTGCACAGCAGGCACACTGCAGTCAGTGGAACCTCCTTTTACCTCAAGTCTGTCTGGGATTCCCCATCTCTGTCTGCCTGTATATCACGACTTCTGATTGAAGATAATTACCCAATCTTCCGATTGAATTCATCTGTGAGATCCATTAACTTAACTCCACGTCAATGAACTTCCTCTCCATCCCCCGGGTGCAGCGTATAATGTGCTTAAGTTGGATGGGGGTAAATGTAGTCTCGTTCTATTGAAAATAAAGTTATCGTGGAGCAAACAGCCAATTGTTCTGAAACTAGTCATCTTATACAGTCAATTAGGAAATAGGAGGGGGCATGTGGTATATACGTGAGTGATTCGGCACAAACCATTACGAACGATCGGATGTCTTAATTACGTACATATGAGTAAGTTGGTCTGCATAACAAGCAGGGAATACTCACTGAGGATCCTATCTCATTGCTTTCCTCCCCAATTTTCAAAGAAATTTACTTTGGCCTAAAAGGTATAATGATGTACTCTCTCTCCTTTTATGGTCACTAAGAAGAAGTCTACTTTGTTTTAACCTCAGCCATCCTAAATGTGTTTCCAGTGGATTCCTTCTTCTACTCCTGGTATGTAACAAACGGCCATTCGTTGGTTAACGTTTGTTCATTTCAGTGTAACTGACCTGTCTAGTTTAGTTGTGCAGTAGGTTCTAGGTACATTATCAATTATAATAATAATAATCGTGATAACATATTTACAAATATTGACTTTTCTCTGTCTGTATACCTGTACCTTTATACTTGAGAACGACTAAACACATTTCAGACCAATTTGGCCATCAGGGATTTTAATCTTCGGGAGTTAATTCCCGTAGCTTAGGGACTGGGTGTATGTGCCGTCTCCATCATCACTTCATCCGCATTACGGCATGCAGATCGCCCACGGGCGTCAACTAGAAAGACCTGCACTTGGCCTCTCAGAAAGCCACATGATCATTATTATTATTAGTCTCAAATTTTGACACAACTACTGCGATAAACATGTCAACAAAAACATTCCAGTATCGCACACCACAATTTAATTTCTTGGCAGAGGAAGAAATCGAATCTGAGCCTTTAGTATGGCAGCTAACTACGCTAACCATGACATCAGCGTGACATACTTAATAATAATAATGATGATAATAATATTCATAATAATTAGGGCTCAGATTTTTAGGTGCTAAAAATCGGGATAATATTTATTTTTATGTATTAAAAATACCTGAAATATGTGACAAAAAAGTAAAAATATTTAATTATAATTTAGTTTATTAATGTGAATATAAACAATATGCAGTGCTCACGAATGCAATTTATGTTATGCCTCATTGACTACTGAAGAATTACAATACACAACGAGATATTTTTTCAGGTAGTCCATCACAAATAACCGACGATTATCGCGAAACACTTCTTCTGAAGGCGCGAAACTGCGGCAATATCTGTCTTGCCCTCGAGGAGTTGTGTAACTTGAGATCGCAGTTCAGCCATGATTGCTTTCCCACATGGTTGAGAGAACAGAACGCTCCCATCAGAAGTAAAATTATATTTAAATTCTGCAACATACTGCTGCAGACGATAACTTGTAGTTGTTTTTATTTTAGGCATCGTAGAAATGCCTTACACTTCACAGTGCCAGAATTGAACTGCATGTGAGTGACACTGGTTCCAAGTAGCTAGGGAGGGGGCGGGGGAAGGTCTAGCACGTGATGCAATATGGCTATTGACAAGAAATCCCAGGCTTCCACAGTGAGTGGCACGGGGCGACAAGTTAAAAGTAACACAGTTGCAAGCTGACATACGCTCTGCATGAAGATAAGATAGCTCACAGGTTCTTCCCCGTTGAAGTAATATAGAACAAAGATGCAATAAACTGAAAGAATAAACTGATTTAAAAAATGTAAATATTATGTCTTTTTATGTGCTAATAAGTGAAAAGCAGGAATTTATGTATTTATAGAAAAAATGCTTAAAATATGTATTTACATAAAAATATTTAATTACCTAAAAATCCGAGGCCTAATAATAATAATGTCGTACCCTTATTTATTATTCCCATTTCCACGAGGCCGTGGATGAGATGAGTTTCTATATGACTTTTACGGCCGGATTTCACCCCTGACTCCAACCTTATGAGACAACTTAATGAGAGATGAATTACATGAAGGTCATTGAAACTGGCCAAGGATCTGGAAGGAAGTTGCCGTAGTATTTGCCTGGAGTTGAATAGGATGAACCGCTAAAAACTATTTCAAAGACGAGCGATATTGGGGTTCGAACACACTCATCTTCCAGGTCAAGAGATCCTGGTCCCATGGTCCTGTGCATTGGTGTCTGTAGATGCCCTGGTAGATATTAATATTGTCATTATTATTATAAGGAAAAAAAAAACAAAGACTAGAAGCTATTGACAAAAGTCATTTACGCCAGAGTACCCGTCAACCTACCATGGTATCATGTCTGCCATTCTGTTGTAGCGGGTATCTATTTTCGTTATTCAGAACTGATTTGGAAGAAAATTTGCACGTATTTGTTTATATATTTGGTTAGAAATGCTCTATCAAGTTCCAACGTTCGAAACTAGGTGTCAGTGACAGTGCCATCTGGGAGACAAAGTTGGAACTACTTGAAATTTAACTTGCTAGGAGACTACATGTGTTCAATTGTAATACCCTGCTATGGTCATGGTAATAATCTGTTATTCATTTAATTATTTATATATTTATTTATATACATTTCAAATTAAATTATTTAATTGTTTGCTTGTTTATTCATTTATTTATTTATTTATTTATTCATTTATTCATTTATTCATTTATTCATTCATTTATTCATTCTTTTATTCATTCATTTATTCATTTATTCAATCGTTCATTTATTCAGTCTTTTATTTATTCGTTCATTTATTCATTCATTCATTCATTTATTCATTTATTTATTTATTTATTTATTCATTTATTTATTTATTCATTTATTCATTTATTCATTCATTCATTTATTCATTCGTTCATTTATTTATTAGTTCATTTATTCATTCATTTATGTATTTATTCATTCATTTATGTATTTATTCATTCATTAATTTATTCATTCTTTTATTTGTTCGTTCATTT
This sequence comes from Meconema thalassinum, assembly GCA_946902985.2. Lineage (NCBI taxonomy): Eukaryota > Metazoa > Arthropoda > Insecta > Orthoptera > Tettigoniidae > Meconema > Meconema thalassinum. Next base: position 461,517,795 of record OX336391.1, on the reverse strand, counting down.
ATTCATTCATTCATTTATTCATTTATTTATTCATTCATTTATTCATTTATTCATTCATTCATTCATTTATTCATTCGTTCATTTATTCATTCATTTATGTATTTATTCATTCATTAATTTATTCATTCTTTTATTTATTCCTTCATTTATTCATACATTCATTCATTCATTCATTCATTCATTCATTCATTCATTTATTTATTTATTCATTCATTCATTTATTCATTCATTTATTTATTTATTTATTTATTTATTTAAAAAAGCCTCCGTGGCTTAGGCGGCAGCTCGCCGGCCTCTCACCGCTGGGTCCGTGGTTCAAATCCCGGTCACTCCATGTGAGATCTGTGCTGGACAAAACGGACGCAGACAGGTTTTTCTCCGGGTACTCCGGTTTTCCCTGTCACAATTTCATTCCAGCAACACTCTCCATTATCATTTAATTTCATCTGTCATTAATTTAATCATTGCCCCAGAGGAGTGCGTAAGGCCTCGGCAGCCAGCACAGTCCATATCCTCGCCGCTAGAAGGGGGGCTTCATTCATTCCATTCCTGACCCGGTCGGAGACTGGAAGCAGGCTGTGGATTTTCATTTTCATTTATTTATTTACAAGCTGTACCCGGCATGCGTTGCAATGCCAATCAAAGAAAGTGCTGGCGTTTTAATTTTGTTTTTTGAAGTGCGTTTGCATACACAATATGTTTTCGATTTCCATTAACTGCCTCTAAACTATCATACAATGGATTTACTAATTTAGAAACATTCGTGGGAGCGTGCACAACAACTCGCCAAAGTTTCATCGCAATCGATGAATGGTATATGAATGCATACGGGATTTTGTTGAAACGCTTCGCGCGTCGTAACTCAATTGTTGCATCTACGCGTGCGCTACCGTGAAATGGACTTACTAAGTCGAAAACCTTTCCTGGCGTGTACACAACAACTAATCAAAGTTTCATTGCAATCGGATGAATGGCATACGACCGCATACGGGATTTTGTTTAAACGATTCGTGGGCTGTCACACATTTGTTGAATCTACTCGTGCGCTACCTACTGTGAAATGGATTTACTAAGTTAGAAATATTCACATACCTGTACACATCAACTCATCAAAGTTTCATCGCAATAGATGTATTGTATAAGAACGCATACGGGAGTTTGTTGAAACACTTCGCGCGTCGTAACTCATTTGTTGCATCTACTCGTGCGCTACCTATTATGAAATGGATTTACTATTTCAAAAACCTTCCCTGGGGTGTACTCAACGATTCACCAAAGCTTCATCGCAATCGGATGAATAGTAATGAACGCATACGTGACTTAGTTAAAACAATTCTCGTGCCATCGCTTATTTGTTGAATCTACTCGTGCGCTACCTATTGTAAAATGCATGTACTAAGCCAGAAACCTTCCTGGAGTGTACACAACAATTCACCAAAGTTTCATCGCAATCGGATGAATGGTATATGAACGCATACGGAACTTTGTTGAAACGATTCGCGCGATATCACTCATTTGTTCAATCTACACGTGCGCTAACTATTGTAAAATGTATGTAATAAGCCAGAAACCTTCCATGGCGTGTACACAACATCTCACCTAAGTTTCACTGCTATCGGACGAACGGTATATGACCGCATACGGGACTTTATTGAAACGCTTCGAGCGTCGTTGCTAATTTGTTGATTTTACTCGTGCGCTGCCTATTGTAAAATGGATTTAATAAGCCAGAAACCTTCCTTGGAGAGTACTTAACATCTCACCCAAGTTTCATTGTAATCGAATGAATGGTAAGTGAACGCATAGGAGACATACACACATACCCACCCACAGACTAACTATCTCGTACATTGATTTATATATATATATATATTAATTCGTTGATTTATTCATTCATTCGTTAATTTATTTATTTATTTATTTATTTATTTATTCATTCATTCATTCATTCATTTATTTATTTATTCATTCCTTTATTCATTTATTCATTTATTCATTTATCCATTTATTCATTCATTTATTTTTTTATTTTTTATTTATTCATTTATTCATTTATTCATTTATTTATTTATTCATTCATTTATTCATTTTTATTTATTCATTCATTTATTCATTCATTCATTTATTTATTTATTCATTCATTCATTCTATTATTTATTCATTCCTTTATTTATTCATTCCTTTATTCATTCATTCATTTATTCATTCATTTATTTATTCATTCATTTATTCATTCATTTATTTATTTATTAATTCATTTCTTTATTCATTTATTCATTTATTTATTCATTTATTTATTCATTCATTTATTTATTTATTCGTTCGTTTATTTATTCATTTATTCATTCATTTATTTATTCATTTAACTATCTATTTACCTATCTACCTATTTCTCTGTCTATTTATTTATTTATTTATTTATTTATTTATTTATTTATTGATACATTCTCCAAGGCTATGCTGGCACTGAACCGGGTACTGCATTGAGATATGGGGATAAAATTAAAGCCTCGCTGGCTCCATGCCACGACCTCAAGGCTGATGTAGCTGCGGGCTTGATGTGGCTGACCTTGAAGAGTTCAAGGCCGTCCCCACCAAAGCAGCAACAAACAATTCCTCTTCCGCAATCTTCTTCTGTTAACAAAGCTCGGCGACGCCACGGAGTAATTCAATTTAATGGACTTCACGAACCTGGGTACCCGGAAGGGCGTTACAACCTTACCCTCATTGGGATCCTCAACTTCTTAATAATGATATATTTCAGTACTTAACGGACAGAACTCTATAATTATCACTCAAAATATTTTTGAGATTTCTATGTTAAATCTCTTTTGTATTTTCATGTGACTGGCACTCAACTGATCACAAGCCATCAAACTTACAGATTTTCATGGGATATGAATCACATAGATCTGAAATCTCACTTCTATAATCAATCTGCTCATGACTGGAACTCGAACCGCAGGCATCTTGGTACGAAACCAAAAAAGAACGTGACAAGCAGGTAATATTTGTGGAGACAAATATATTTCAGCTAGTTAAGTGATGTACGCAAACGTTTGATAAGGCAAAGTTCAATACACAAAACAGTCATTTGGAAAGCATTCAGCATTAATGACGTTTTTCTATCTCTTTTCTCTTCTGTCTTTCTTTTTCCTTTTTTCCTTTCATTCATTCTTTCTTTCCTTCTTTTTTACTTTCATTCCTTCTTTCTTATTCTTTCTTCTCTCTTTTCTTCTTTCATTCCTTCTTTCTTTCTTTCTTTCTTTCTTTCTTTCTTTCTTTCTATCTATCTATATTTCCTTCCTTCCTTCTTTCTTTCTTTCTTTCTTTCTATCTTTCCTTCCTTCCTTCCTTCCTTCTTTCTTTCTTTCTTTCTTTCTTTCTTTCCTTTCTTCTTTCTTTCTTTCTTTCTTTCTTTCTTTCTTTCTTCCACTTTCTTCCCTTCTTTCTTCTTTTCGTTTTTCTTTCATTTCTTCTCTCGTTTTATATTTTTATTTAATTTCTTCTTTCTTTCTCTTTTTTCATTCCATCTTTCTTTCTTTCTTTCTTTTTTTCTTTCTTTCTTTCTTTCTTTCTTTTTTCTTTCTTTTATTCTTTCTTTTATTCTTTTTTTCTTTCCTTTCTTTCCTCATTTTTTCTTTTTTCTTCTTTTCTTTCATTTCTTCTTTCTTTCTTTCTTTCTTTTTGTTCTGTCATTCTTTCTTTCTTTTTCCTATTATTCTATTTTTCTTTCTTTCTTTCTTTTTTCTTTCTTTCTTTCTTTCTTTTCTTCTTTCATTCCTTCTTTCTCTCATTCTTTCTTTCTTTCTTTCCTTTTTCTTACTTCCCTTCTCTCTTTCTTTCTTACTTTAATTCTATCCTTTCTTCCTTCGTTCTTTCTTTCTTTCTTTCTTTCTTCCTCTTTCTTCCCTCTTCTCTTCTGTTTTCTTTTATTTCTTCTCTCGTTTTATATTTTTATTTAATTTCTTCTTTCTTTCTCTTTCTTTCCTTCCTTCTTTTTTCTTTCTATCTTCTTTTCTTTCATTCCTTCTTTCTCTCATTCTTTCTTTCTTTCTTTCGTTCTTTCTTTCTTTCTTTCTTTCTTTCTTTCTTTCCTTTTTTCTTACTTCCCTTCTTTCTTTCTTTCTTTCTTTCTTTCTTTCATTGCCGTACTTCAATCTTTTTTTCTATAATTTTTTCTTTCGTTCTTTTCGATTCTGGTGTGATCGAGGTGGATGAGTTCGACTTCTTCCTCGAGGAATCTGGATTCTCTTGTGAACCCTGGAACGTATTTGAATTCTTATAGGAGGTATAGCATGCAGTAAGTCCAAGGCTGACGTTATTTATTATATCCCTATCACCACCAGAATTCAAATGCATTCCAGTGCCATCCATCGGGGTAAGACTCCTCAACCTAAATGTGATTTCCGACATCATCTACAAGCAGATTCCAGAACTTTAAAATCACTCTCACTCCCTTCTCGATTTCCAGGATGTCTGCCCTCCCTGTAGAGGCTGGTGAAAACATAACATCATATATATTATTTCAGTAGAATAGATCCCTCCTGCGGCGCTCACAAGCGAACGATCGTAACAATGAGCATTCAAATGAAAGAGAATAGACATTAGCAGTGATGAATTGCACTCGAATTTCATAAATATCTATAATAAGCAAAAATATTTGTCAATTTAATTCTGGTCTGAGGGCTAAAACGGGGTAGCCTATACTCAGCCGACACTTAGACAGAGCTTAGAAGAGGTGGGTTCGATTCCCACCTCAGCCTGACTGGAAGTCGTCTCCCACATCTACTCCAGCCAAATGACGGGATGTCTCCTAACGTACTGTAAGGTCACGGCCGCCTGCTTCCCAATCCTCACCTTAATTACAAATACACACTCTAGTACGGACATCGCAATAACACAGGTTATCAGATATAGAATGTAATTAATTAGTTAATTAATGAATGAATGAATAAATAAATAATATATACTGCATAATAACGCCTGGCACTACAGCCCATGGAGGGCCTAGGCCTACCAAGCGACCGCTGCTGCCCAGCCATTTGGCCGGCGGATATTGGGATAATGCGTGTTCAGCGCATCGGGTCCCCTCGGCCGCTAATCTTGGTATTCGTGACCGGGGCGCTGCCTCACTGTCACAAAGCTACTCAATTTTCCTCACGAGCCTGAGTGCACCCTGTTCCAGCCCTCACGTCAGTTTCTAAAATCTCTGGCGGAGCCAGGAATCGAACTTGGGGCCTCCGGATGAGAGGCAGACGCGCTACACCAACACCACGAGGCCGGCAATAAATACATAAATAAATATACAAATACTCAAGAACACAGGGCTTAACCCTTTATAGGGCAAAACACCGGGGTTATAAAATATTTGGTTTTTTTTTTGCACATTTGTAATTGGGGGTGATAGATGAGTAGGAATATGCAACAATTGTATGGGTGTGGGTTCTATTTTATGAAATATGGGGTGGGAAATTATTATCCCACTGCCCACACCCGACAGTATGTTTTCTTAAATGAGCAATGGGGTAATAATCTCCCACCTCCAAATTATGATGATACTGTGTTTATCACTCAATAATGAGGTTTATTTAACAGTGTATCTCTTTTATAAAAACAAGTAGTTCCGTGAAGAACTATACAGCCTATTTTCATATATCCTGCTCATGTTAATTGCCTCTATCAACATACAAAATTTCAGTTTAATTGTTGTAACAGATTCGTAGATGTTGAGAACCGTCTAAATATTTCAGATGGTCGCCAGGTTGGATTTTTATTTTTGTACTATTACATTAAGATTATTGTGTACGTGTGGTATTCAAACTTCAATCGCATGATTAGAACACAAGAAGTAAAAACGAGATTTTAAAATTACGCACACCAGCCATCTTGTGATTATGCAAACAATTGAAATAAATTAGATGCCAGTGGATCAACATTTGTATAAGCATTTAACGTGCAACGTTTCACGGCACTCGGATAGTTAATTCGCGAGAAACGTCCATTTAAATATTTATACTTCGCGTCGCCGCCATGTTGGATTTGTGCTCACCAGGTTACTGAAAGTCCTTTAGGTGAACATACGTTCATAGTCTCTATGAACATAAACAAATTCAGTTTGGTTGCTGTAAAAGATTCATAGATATTGAGAACAGTCTAAATATTTCGGAAGCTCGCCATTTAGGATTGTTATATGTATAGGCCATCGAGTTATGTACCATTCAAGGACAATTATTGCCTAGGTTCATTATTCAAACTTTCACCTCGATCGCATGATTACGACACAAGAAATAAAAACTTAATTTTAAAATTTCGCACAGCCGCCATCTTGAGGTTATGTAAACAATTGAATTAAATTAGATGGCAGTGCATTACAATCTGCAAAATCATTTAATGTACCTCATTTCACTACGCTCAGAGAATTAAATCACGAGAAAAGTCTATTAAAACATTTCAAATTCGCTTGGTCTCCATGTTCGTTTTGTACTTTACAGGTTTACGAAATATACATAGATAAACTTGTATCAGTATCCTTTATCACCGTACAAAATTGCAGGGTGATATCTGTAACAGTTTCGGAGATATACGAGTAGAATGTCAGTGAAATATTTCGCACAGCCGCCATTTTGTGGTTATGTAAACAATTTAACTAAATTAGACTCCAGTGCATTACAATGTGTATAAGCATTTGCTGTACCAAGTTTCATTACGTTTGGATAGTTAAATCGCGAGAAATGTATATTTAAAAGTCTCAACTTCGCTTGACCGCCATGTTGGTTTCGTAGTCACCAGGTTTTTGAAAGTCCCATAGGTGAACTTCTAGTAGTGCCCTTTATCACCGTACACAATTTCAGGGCGATATCGGTAATAGCTTCAGAGATATTGAATGCTAGTGAAATATTTCGCACAGCCGCCATGTTGGATTGGTGAGACGTAACAAAATTTGAAGGGCACGGTCGAGGTCGCCGGGAATAGTGCTATGAGCTTACCGAGTTTCATTGAAATCGCTCCAGCCGTTTAGATTTTATTAGGGGGGGACACACACACACCTCACACACACACACACACACACACACACACACGCAAACACACACGGACAAAAGGTGATCTCATAAGCCTATTTTTTCAAAATTGAAAATAGGCTAACAAGTGTCCTGACTGACTGACTGATTCAATGACTCACTGACTCATCATCGCCCAGCCAAAACTATTAAAGTTAGAAACATGAAATTTTGGGGATATGTTCGTGGCAAGTCAAAAACGCGCACTAAGGAAGGATTTTTGGATATTCTGGTTCTAAAGGGGTGTTAAGGGGGTAGACCTGCATTTCATTGAATAACAATATCTCCCGATTGGTTTCATTGGGAGATGTGATACACGCCATATACACTCATCATTAAAAATAAGAAGACACGTGTCTGAGGGTTTTTCGATGTGGTGTATATTATGAGGTGAAAGGGGTGAAAAGTGGGGGTTGAAGGATTCCTAACGGAGCGTGTATCTCTTAAACGACATAGGCGAGGATTTTGAAATTCAGCGGAAAAATCAGCTTAAAAATAAGTAAATAGGTGTTTGACCGTTTTTTTATAAATCCAATTTAAGGGGCCCATAGGGAGGGGTGAAATTCTGGGGGGAAAACAGCAAAATAAAGTGTCCTAACTGATTGACTGACAGACTCACTCATCAAACTCAGGGGGAAAAATCTGCTTAAAAATAAGTAAATAGGTGTTCGACAGATTTTTCATAAACCCAATTTAAGGGATTCATGGGGAGGGGTGAAATTCTGAAAAAAGGAAATTGAGAGAAAAAGTTCTGACTCACTCACCATCGTCCAGCCAAAATTATTGAAGTTAGACACATGATATTTTGGGGAATATGATCATTGTATGTCAAAACCGTACACTAAGGGAGGATTTTCGGATATTCAGGTTCTAAAGGGGTCTTAGGGGGGTTAAACCTGTATTTCATTGAATAACAATAACTCCCGATTGGTTTCATAGGGGGATGTGATACTCGGCATATAAACACATCATTAAAAATAAGACATGTGTCTGAGGGTTTTTCGATATGGTGTATATTATGAGGTGAAAGGGGTGAAGAGTGGGGCTGAAGGATTCCTAATGGAGCGTGTATCTCTTAAACGACATGGGCGAGGAGTTTGAAACTCAGCGGAAAAAAATCAGCTTAAAAGATAAGTAAATAGATGTTCGATCATTTTTTTATAAATTCAATTTAAGGGGCCCATGGGGAGGGGTGAAATTCTGGGTGGGGGGGGGGGGGGGAGGAACTGGAAAGAAAGTGTCCTAACTCATTGACTGACTCAATCACTCTTCAAAGTCAGGGAGAGAAACTGCTTAAAAATAAGTGTTCGACAGTTTATTTTTCATAAATCAAATTTAAGGGGTTCATGATGAGGGGTCAAATTATGAAAAAAAAATGAAAGAAAATGTCCTGACTCACTCACTCACTCATCATCGTCCAGCCAAAATTATTGAAGTTAGAAACATGACATTTTTGGGATATGTTCGTTGTATGTCAAAACCGTACACTAAGGGAGGATTTTCGGATATTCAGGTTCTAAAGCTGTCTTATGGGGGTTAAACATGCATTTTATTGAATAACAATATCTCACGAGTGGTTTCATTTGTGGATGTGATACTCGGCATATAAACTAATCATTAAAAATAAGCAGACATGTGTCTAAGGGTTATTCGATGTGATGTATATTATAAGGTGAAAGGGGTGAAATGTGGGGGTTGACGGACTCCTAACGGAGCGTGTATCTCTTAAACGACATACGCGAGAAGTTTGAAACTCGGCTGAAAAAAACAGCTTAAAAATAAATAAATCGGTGTTCGACCGTTTTTTCATAAATTCAGTTTAAGGGGCCAATGGGGTGGGGTGAAATTCAAGAAGAAAAAAGGGGAGAAAGTGTCCTGACTGACTGACTGACTAACTCACTCACTCTTCAAACTCAGGGGAAAAAGACAGATTAAAATATAAATTAATAGGTGTTCGAGCGTTCCTTCATAAATCCAATTTAAGAAGCGCATGGGGAGGGCGTAAAATTCTGGTAAAAATAATTCAAAGAAAATGACCTGACTGACTCAGTCACTCATCATCGCCCAGCGAAAACTATTGAAGTAGGAAACATTAAATTTTGGGAATATTTTCACTCTATGTCGCAAACGTCAACTACTGAAAGATTTTTGTTTATTCGGGTTCTTAAGAGGTGTTAAGGGGGTAAACGTGCATTTCATTGATTAGCAATATCTCATGAGTTGTTTCTTTGGGGATGTGATATTCGGCATATAAACTAAACATTAAAAATAAGCAGACATATGTCTAAGGGTTTATCGGTGTGGTGTATATTATGAGGTGAAAGGGTTGAAAATTGGGGGTTGAAAGATTCTTAACGGAGCGTGTATCTCTTAAACGACATAGGCGAGAAGTTTGAAATTCAGCGGAAAAAACAGCTTAAAATATAAGTAAATAGGTGTTCGACCGTTTTTTTCATAAATCCAATTTTAGGGGCCCTTGGAGAGGGATGAAATTCTGGGGAATAAAAAGAGGAAAGAAAGTGTTCTGATTAACTCACTCACTCATCAAACTCAGGGGGGAAGAACAGCTTAAAAATAAGTAAATAGGTGTTCGACCGTTTTTTTTTTCATAAATCCAATTTAAGGGGTTCATGTGAGGGGTGAAATTCTGAAAAATAAATGAAAGAAAATGTCCTGACTTACTCACTCACTCATCATCGCCCAGCCGAAATAATTGAAGTTAGAAACATGAAATTTTGGGGTTATGTTCGTTGTATGTCGAAAACGTCCACTAAGGAAGGATTTTTGGATGTTCAGGTTCTAAAGGGGTGTTAAGGTGGTAGACTTGCATTTAATTGAATAACAATATCTCCCGATTGGTTTCCTTGGGGGATGCGATACTGGTAATATTTAAGACTCATGTCTGAGGGTTTTTCGATGTAGTGTATATTATGAGGTATATGAGTGAAAAGTGGGGGTTGAAGGATTCCTAACGGAGCAAGTATCTCTTAAAAGACAGAGGCATAAAGTAGGCAACTCAGGGGAAAAAATCAGCTTGAAAAAAGTAAATTGGTGGTCGACCGTTTATTCATATATCCAATTTAAGGGGCCCATGGGGAGGGGTGAATTTCTGGGGAAAGAAGTCCACTAAGGAAGGATTTTTGGATATTCACTCATCATCCCCCAGCCAAACATATTGCAGTTAGAAACTTGAAAGTTCGGGGATATGTTCGTTGTATGTCGAAAACGTCCACAAAGGATGGATTATTGGATATTCATGTTCTGATGGGGTGTTAAAGAGGGTTAAACTTGCATTTCATTGATTAACAATATCTCACGAGTTGTTTCATTTGGGGATGTGATATTCGGCATATAAATTAATCAGAAAAGATAAGCAGACATATGTCTAAGGGTTTATCGATATGATGTATATTATGAGGTGAAAGGGGTGAAAATTGGGGGTTGAAGAATTCTTAACGGAGCGTGTATCTCATAAACGACATAAGCGAGAAGTTTGAAATTCAGCGGAAAAATCCGCTTAAAAATGAGTAAATATGTGTTCGATGTTTTTTTCTTCATAAATCCCTTTTAAGGGGTTCATGGGGAGGGGCGAAATTCTCAAATATAAATGAAAGAAAATGTCCTGACTGACTCACTCACTCACCATCGCCCAGCCAAAATTATTGAAGTTAGAAACACGAAATTTTGGGGTTATGTTTGTTGTATGTCGAAAACGTCCACTAAGAAAAGATTTTTGGATATCCAGGTTCTAAAGGGGTGTTAAGGGGATAAACGTGCATTTTATCGAATAACAATATCTCACGAGTGGTTTCATTTGGGGATGTGATACTTGGCATATAAACTAATCATTAAATATAAGCTAGCCCATGTCTAATGGTTTTTCGATGTGGTGTATATTATGAGTGAAAGGGGTGAAAAGTGGGAGTTGAAGGATTCCTAACGGAGTGTGCTTCTCTTAAACGACATAGGTGAGGAGTTTGAAACTCAGAGGAAAACAATCAGCTTAATAAAAATATAAAAAATTATTAAATAAATAGGTGTTCGACCATTTTTTTTTTCATAAATCCAATTTAAAGGGCCCATCGGGAGGGGTGAAATTCTGGAAGAAAAACGTCCACTAAGGAAGGATTTTTGGATATTCACACTCATCGACCAATCAAAACTATTAATGTTAGAAATATGATATTTTGGGGATATGTTTGTTGTGTGTCGAAAACGTCTACTAAGGAGGGATTTTTTTAATATTCAGATTCTAAAGGGGTGTTAATGGGATTAAACCTGCATTTCATTGAATAACAATATGACACAACTATGAAGCGAGCGACGCCGCGGGTACCTGCTAGTAATATATAAAAACACCCATACGCTCTATAATAAAAAAAACGTAACTCCCACGCAATACAAGTTCAGTGACCTATATATTCTTTGCCGAAAACTGCACAAAAAATATAAAAGTGATTTTGGAATGTTAAAAGTTGGTATATTTGAATATAATTCAATAATTTCAAAATAGTATTTACTAAAAACACAGAAAATTAATTTTACAAATATTCTATTCTATGGCAAACACCCTGAGCAGGATAATAATTTCCATTCTAGCTGAAATATATTTACTCAAGTGACCAAAACCATTATTAACATTGTATTTCAGTTATATACCAACGTTTATAAATCTCTTATCTTCAATAAAAACACCTTCTTCTGTAAAATAATGCATTTCTGTCACTCAACACAACTGAACTGGCGAGCACGTGCACTGTGGAGACCACTGGGATATATGCATCCCACATTCGGTTTCTGATTACAGTATACATCAAATTAATGGGTTTTCAATATTTCTCTGCATCTAGCTTGTGGATGCATGTGGAACTGCTTGAAATGAAATGGGTGGGAAGAATCTCCCCCTAACACCGTTCTATAAGCATCAAAAACACAGATTGCTCTGGGCATCAGACTTGCAAGTGGGCCGAGTAGCTGCCCTGTGTGAGACAAGCAGTGGAGTGGCTAAACAGCAAGATTAAGTAAATGTTCACCAAAGAGCACCTAGGGAAAAGCTGTCTTTCCAGGTGACTTGGTCAGTTGAATTGGATAGTTGATCAATAGAACGGTTAATTATGTCTAGACGTTTGACATAATGGTCCACTTCCAGGTGTAGTGGCTAGCATTCTTTGCTACCGCGCCGGAGGTCCGGGTTCGATTCACGTTTCTACAAGAAATGTAATTCTGGTCTGAGGGCTGGAACGGGGTACACTCAGCCTCGTGAGGCAACACAGAGAGAGGCGAAATTGATTCTCACCACAGCCATCCTGGTTTTCTGAAGTTTCCCACTTCTACTCCAGGTGAATGCTGGGATGATTACTGAACTAAGACCACGACCACCACCTTCCCAATCATCATCTGAATTACGAGCAGACACACTAATACAGCCATCACAATAACACAGGTTATCAGACAAATTGCACATACCTCAGTACACCGTGATACATGACCACAATGTCGCAAGAGACCCTAAATGAATCAACAACAACTTACAATTTCTGAGAAACAGAGTGGAAATATCTAGGAACTTTTTAGAATCTACGAATACTCATGAACCCGATTGTAGTAGTCTTTTCTATTTTTTTTATTTTTATTTTCATGAGATTTTATCCAATAAGATAGCTTTTTGGTTGTTGTTGATACCAAATTTCCCAAGATAGCGGGTTCAAACCCGGCCGAAGTCGGCGGATTTTTTTAAGAGCGTTAAAAATCCTTTAATATGCCTTCTTTCGGAGGGGAAGTAAAGCCGGCGGTCCCATGTCATAGATTTATGGCATGTAAAAAATCCTTCCACAGACTAAACTTGTGTGGAACTAAATTTCTAGGATTGATTTCGTTGGAACGCTCTATCAAAGTTCCAACGTTCACGTCTAGGTATCATTGACATCTGGTAGCGAAAGTTGGAACTACTTGACATTGAACGGAACGTGTATCTCACCCTCTGGGTATCCGCTGGAAGCAGCTACAGACTCTGGTGAGCCAAATATGTCCTCGGACACTCCCGGCAGTAAAAGCCATACGATAAATAAATAATCCCTTCCTCCAATCCATCTTCTCTTCACGCTAAGGATTTTAGGCATCATATTATCGTGGACCGCCCAGAATAGACTATTTGTGAGTAGATATTGGTTCCTCCTTTAACAATGTTAAAGAAGAAATGATATGCCGTTGCTTTTGGTCAGTCTGTCTGGCGACACGCTCGACCTAACTTCCAGAAACCCTGATTTCGAAACAGATTCCAGTGTAATTTCCCCTGTGGTCTCACGTCCCGACATCTGATTAGTTCTGGAGTATAATGGCGTTTGTTGTTTATGATGAGGAACACATCATCAGCTTCTCTGTGTCGTGTTTTTTACCGCAAACATTTTCTTGCAAGCTATATTACAAAGGTAACAAGAAACTCTTACTGGTCTCACATCATTAACGGTAGTCCGTTATTAAACGAGTGGACGCACCTATGTGTGTGTGTGTGTGTGTGTGTGTGTGTTGGAAAGAATGCTGCATAACAGAGCTTCACAAACTATTTATAATGGTTGGTTCCTCAGTTTAGGGGCTGCGACAACATGGTCATGTAGCCCCGTGTACTTTGGCTGTGTGTAGAATCTGTCTGATAACCAGTGTTAATTGTGACGACTGTATTAGTGTGTGTTATCTGTTTTCAATTAAGTTGAGGACTGCAGACATTGAATTTTTTCAAGTAGTTCCTACTTTTTCCGCCAAACGCCACCGTCAACGACTACTAGTTCGGAACTTGATTACCAGATGACACCGCAGTCGAATGTTTAACCTATATATAATTTAGCTTCACACAGGTGTAATTAGCGGAAGGTTCTTAAACATGCCATAAATCTATGACATGGGACCGCCGGCTTTACTTCCCCTCCAAAGGAAAGCATACTGAGGGACTTTTAACGCTCTTAAAATCCGACGACTTCGGCCGGGTTTGAACCCGTGATCTTGGGCATAAAAGCTCAGCACGCTACCGACTACGCCACCGAAGCCGCTCTATTTATAATAACTAGACTTCGAAACTCACCTGGGAATATTCGAACCTGGAAGCATGATATTCTTAAGTCAAACGGTGTTGCTTGTAAAAGATTGATAATATCTGGGTATGTTGTTATTGTTGTGTGGTTTGAAGCCATTTTTTCAGTGTTGCCTTGGTAAACAAGAGTTTAGTGCTTTTCAGTCGGTCAACATGAATTTACCCAAAAGAGCTGAGTTATGCCCTAATCCCGAAATAAAATACATGAGATTAATAAATACACTAGGATGACCAGTTTCGATCGTCAAGCGATCATCATCAAACATAGATTTTATAGCATAAGTGTAATGGATCTGATGATGATCGCTTGACGATCGAAACTGCTCATCCTAGTGTATTTATTAATCTCATGTAATGTATTTCAGGATTAGGGCATAACCCAGCTTTTTGGGTACATTCGTGTTGACCGACTGAAAAGCACTAAACTCTTGTTGTTATTGTTGTTGATTCATTTTAGGGGTTTGAGGCAAATTGGTCATCAGCCCGATAAATTCAGTCTTGAGGAAAGAATTCAGGATGAAAATAATTAATTTAAATCACCGCCAATAAATGCATATTCTAAAACTCAGCAATTTTTCTAGGTTTGTGCCGTGTCTTGTGTGAGGTTTCGCCTAGGACACCAAGCTGGCTCACCAGCGGGCTCTTGGCATCCGCGCCCGGACCCCCTGCAAGAGTAGCGAACAGCGTGCTACCTCCCTTTCTATGAAACGCACTTGCGCATCTTGACTGCGAGAACTAAAAGCTCAAGCAGCCATAACCTCCCTATGAAGGCTTCCATATTCTATTCAAACTTTAGTGCATATTTCAATATACGATGATATCTTCTTCAACATTTATACAATATCAAAATAAAATAAAAGGGATACCCTTAAAATAATTTGATGAAATGAAGGTTCTATATATTTAGATATAATTTTCAAAAACACTCTTGATATGTTGTTTCCAAGCTGGTCAATGGAACCGTAATGGATGGTTGTGAATTTGAAGAAACTGGCAGATGGAATTGAGACTTCCAATCTCGACATCTTTCAAATTTAAAGCCACAAATGCCAGCCTATTCTCCTTGTAGTTGTTTGGATTGCTTCATAAAATGTTTATATACTTCATACGGACTGTCGATACTCGTATGGTTTCGTTCAAACAATACATGGACACCAAGCATTAGACCACATCCTTTGTCATATGTAGTTCACATAATTGTTGTAAAATTTATTCTTTCTTTCTTTCTTTCTTTCTTTCTTTCTTTCTTCCTTCCTTCGTTTTGCCCACTTAGAGAGAGTGTTTGAACTTGTTGACTTGGGTTGATGGTGTTTCCCTCTTCTTCTCCTCCTAAAATCTCCTTATGAACACACTATGCCCCTTCTTACGTTCTTCCGTCCATTTCTTCCCAGCGGTCTTTTTAGCTTTTTCGGTGGAAGAGTGATTTGTAATTAAGAGTTCCAAAAGTCTTGCGATTAATGATGATAATTTCTGTAATATTTACTTCTTTTAAGTCCTGTTTGATTTCTTCTAACCAACTGATTTTTACCTTCTTTGAATTAATTATATCAAGCAGTGTTTCTTGCATATCTGGTGTTGTCCATTCGGCAGATGTGACCATAAAATTTCAATCGTCTCTTACGCATGGTATCAGTGAACTTATTGATTACTGTGTACAAGTCTGTGGTTTTCTTTTTAATCCATATACCATTAACATAAACGGGGCCATATATCTTCCTGAGAATTTTACGTTCCTGGATTTCGATTTCACCAATTTGAGAGTGGCCTCCTAGAGATATAGTTTCGGAGACGTACAATGCTTCCGGAAGAACAACTGTCTGGTAGTGCCGTAGTCTTGCAATTTGTGACATCACTCTTTTATTATAGTGATTCCAGGTTATTCGGTTATTTATTTTATTTTTTGTTACCCTACATTCTCAATTCAAAAGTCATGTTTTCAACATTAAGTTTCTAGGTTGTGATTTTTTAAAGGATCATATTTGTACCTCTTTTGAGCTTAAAAACGATTTTTGCTGTTTTGTCAACATTAAAAAAGTGCATTTAGCTGGTTTTGCAACTAAGTGAGTCATTTCATATGATAATTAATTAATAATTAATATCGTATGGCCTCGGGTGCCTGGTGCAAGCTTTGCTATTTGACACCCAGAGGGTAGCTTGCATGTCGAATTTCGTAGTTCCTTGACTATGAAAGTCAAGGAGGTTAGATGTTAGATATCTAATCTCCTTGAACACAATAGCGCTTTCTAGTAGAGAAATGAGGAACTTCGTGCTGGCGGAAACTCCCGAGATTAATTTTGCCATTATGAACTCGGCCTTCTGAATTCAAATGGGTTCTTTGACATGCCAACATCGTATGACATGCGTATCGTATTTCTGCCGCCTTTCAAAAATCACTTACCACGGTCAGGGGCGAACCTGCAATCTTGGGGTTAGTAGACCGACACGCTATCCACTCACCCACCGTGGCAAGTTAGTGATAGTGTAAGAGCATGCAAATAACTTAATACTGACCATGAAGGGAAACAGATTGAGTTTTGTTGGAGCAACTCTAATTTAATATTATCTTTTAATGGTTTCTAGTGGAATGCGCTGTGACCCACTAAGAGGAAATCCTATCTCCTAGCCATTAACGACGCCACCATGGCGCCGACGCGTCCCGGAGCTCTACGTGACGTTTACATCTTCTCGTTCGTGAGTACAATTCAATCAGCTCCGAGAACCCAGATCATTGACCTCTATCAGTCCCGTCTGTACGAAGTATACTGACCAGGCGTTTGACGGGAGAGTCCCGTTTGTCCCGATATTCCCATCAAAAACTCTATTCTTGAATGCGAGCAATTCATCAAACATCCAGAACACTTCAATGGAAGTGCATAAATTTTCGCACAATGAGGCAAGTGCTCAAGATGACAACTTTCTGCATTGCAGCGACCAGATTTCAAGCTCCAGTTGGTTCACTTGACACTTGAGAGTGTTTGGAGCAATGCCAGTTGCCGATACGATGATGGGCTTTACATCCACTCATTTCAACTTACACATGGCCGTCATTTCTTTAGCTAGGCTTCAATATTTTGTTATCTTCTGTACATAAAGAGGATGAAGTATTTTGTTCCGTGGAGCAACTACATCTGTCGAAAGACCTGTCTTCTGCTTCTTGCCCACTAAAACGGCTATAATGCGCTACTTCATGCCTCACTTGTAATAATAGACTAATAATAATAATAATATTTTTTATTATTTATTTTTTATTTTTACTTTTTACGAGGGACTGTGGAAAATCTTCAAAAGACACATGTGAAGGGTCCGCATTCCACAGTAATGTGGGATTTTTACCCACTAAAAACCACATCCCGTTTCCCACGATGCGTTCATCACCCCGGAGCCGCTCTCGCATTACTTCAGGGTGATGTCGTGCTTACTTAGCCATTCAGACTTCTTCTTTCTTCATTTTTCTTATGGATGTTCGTACGCATCCATTTCCCTCTTCTTCTGGCGCAGAACACCTTCTATGTAAATAGCTGTCTGATTCCATGTTTGATCATTTCGGAGCATCATCTATAGGATGTTGTCCGGCGTGATTACCCCTAGAGAAGCTTGCAGATCTCTTCTATGTGTTGACCAACGTTCACACACAAAGAATGTGTGGAGCGCATCATCCTCTCATTACAATAATGACACAAAGGGCTATTAGGCACACCAATGTGATGCAGGAATCTCCGAAAATATCCATGGCCTGTTAGGAATTGTGTCAAATAATAATTGATCTCTCCGTGGTTTCGATCAACCCAGTCAGCCAGACGCGGAATAAGTTTCTTTGTCCATCGACCTCGTGTCTCATCATCCCAATTCTGTTGCCATCGTCCCATACAATGATTGTGTGCAGACGTCTTTGCCTGGTGTATGCCCAGTTCTCCTTTGGTGCGGCAAACTTCCTGACGCTCTAAGGCAAGTAAATCAATTGGTGCTACTCCCGCTACCGCTAGAACAGCAGGCTCTGAAACAGTGCGATATGCACATGAGATCATTAGTGCTCCTCTCGGTTGTACTGCTGCTATCCTTTTGCGATACTTCTCGAACAGTAAGGACTCAGCCCAGATCTCAGCTCCATAGAGTAATATGGACTGGACTGTTGTCATAATAATAATAATAATAATAATAATAATAATGCCTTCCCACGATGTATAAGATAATCACGTCCTGTCTTAGTAGGAGGATATATGCCCACTGTGAACAAAATAACATCCTAGCAACACAACAAAATAAATGCATGAAAGGGTCCAAAGAGTGTAAAGGAATACTTATCATTGACTCAGTGGTTTCTAACCAGGCCTTTGCCAATAACAGAAATTTATTCACGGCATATATTGACTACAAGAAGACCTTTGATTCCGAGCCCCATGATTGGTTGATCCATATTTTGTCAGTGTATAAAATTGATCCTCAGATTATATATTTCTTGGAACACGCCATGGCAACGTGGCGTACAGTAATGTGCCTTAGTACTACAAATGGCAGTATTGCAACCAGCATGATCCCAATCCACAAGGGAATATTCCAAGGAGACTCCTTGAGCTCATTATGGTTCTGTCTTGCGATGAATCCACTATCAAACCAACTTAATTCAACAAAATATGGCTTCAGTATCAAGAAGAACTCCAGGGAGCTTGCTAAGCTCAACCATCTCTTGTATATGGATGACCTAAAGCTATATGCTGCCACCAGAGCACAGCTAGAGTTTCTGTTGAAGATAGTGGAAACCTTCTCGCAGGATGTGAAAATGGAATTCGGGCTGGAGAAATGTAAAACGCTGAACGTTATGAAAGGCAAGCTGCAGGAAGGAATATACGAAACAGCTCAGGGCCAGCAGATTTCAACAATGCTCACTAACGAGACCTACAAGTATCTGGGAATGAAGCAAGCCCGACACATAGAACACTCAGTAGTGAAACAAGATCTGACGAAGGAATTTGTCAGAAGAATTAACCTTGTTTGTAACACCAGCCTCAACAGTAAAAACTTGGTTAAGGCGATCAACGCTTATGCTGTCCCTATCCTTAGTTACTCGTTTGGGGTCATCAAGTGGAGTAAAACTGACATTGCAAGTCTAGAACAGAAAATTAGAACATCACTGACCAAATCTCGAAAACACCATCCCAGGACATCTGTGGAAAGAGTCATGTTACCGAGACATATGGGTGGGAGAGGAATTGTTGATATAAACAACCAAATAGCTCGACAGATCTATGAGCTAAGAAAATACGTCTATTCTGTATCGAACCATTCGATACTGCACAAGGCTGTCACAGAAGCAGATGATACAACTCCACTACTCTTAAGTCAGGAAGAGACTCAAAATCACGTGCGCAGTGATTTGGATAGATTCAATGCCTGGTTGTCCAAGCCACTGCATGGAAGACATCCCAATGAAGTCATCCAAACTCACGTCGACAAGCTAGCGTCGAACTTTTGTTTGATTTCTGGGCAATTGTTTCCTGAAACAGAAGGCTTTATGATGGCTATTCAGGACCAGGTTGTCCCCACGAGGAACTACCTAAAGTACATTATCAAGGATGCATCTGTGCAAGTTGACCATTGCAGATACGGTTGCCCAACATCGGAGACTGTTCAGCATATTATATCAGGTTGTCGCCATTTTGCAGGGACAGAATATAGGAAGAGACATGATTTTGTTGCCAAGATAGTTCATCAAGAACTGGCTATACACCTTCAACTGCTGAGCCAAGAGAAAGTGCCGTACTACAAATATGCTCCTGAAAGTGTACTAGAAAATGACAGCTTTACGTTGTACTGGGATCGTACTGTGTTGACAGACCAGTCATCTGTGCACAACAGACCTGATTTGGTTCTTGTTGACAAATGCATGAAGCACACTACCTTCATAGATGTGGCAATCCCAAACAGTGGCAACATGCTAACAAAGCATGTTGAAAAGCTGTCAAAATACACAGAGCTTTCAGAACTGATAAGGAAGCAATGGCACATGGCACAAGTCAGGACAGTTCATATTATCATCTCCAGCACTGGCGTGATTCCCAACAACTTAAAGGAATCGCTCACTGAGTTGAAATTAGACCCTGGCCTTTTCCAACTGATGCAGAAAACTGTCATACTTTCTACGTGTCGCGTAGTAAGGCTGTTCTTGGGCAATCAGGCCTGAAGGAGTGGGGTAAAAGCGTAAAGCAACTAGTTTACTGAATGCAGTCACCATGAATTTGCTCCTTATGATATGTACGGTATCTGGGATTGTAAATGTTTTCTTTCCAGCAAATATGCTGAGAATGTGTAAGCGCATGCACAAAATAAATAATAATAATAATATCGTAAGGCCTCGGGTGCCGGGTGCAAGCTTTGTTATTTGACACCCAGAGGGCAGCTTGCACGTCAAATTTTGTTGTTCCTTGGAGCGTTATGAAGGTTAAGGAGGTTAGACATATAAGCTCCTTGACACTATACGCTGCCGAAGTCAACGTCACTTCCGCTCCGTTGCTAAGCAACTGGAGCAATACATCATGGCTCCCTTGTAGCTTGCTTCAGTCTTTGAGCCGTCATTATTTCCTATTTGTATCGTATAAAACTGTACATGCATGAATGTCCAGAGGCAAGAAAGCATAGAAAAGTATATTTTCTACAGTAATTTAGCATAGTTGTCCAGTAAAGTTGTAAAATATTGCGTACGAGATGCACATTAAGTCTTAGAACATACGTCGTAGAGATGTGGCCTACGATATTTACCTTAAATTAAGTGAAAACATGAAAATATAACATTTCTGGATATTGTGAATCACGTCCCGTATGAATAACCAATACTACCGAAAATAAAGTACCGTAGGCCCTACCAGTAAGTGACGGATAAAATGAACTTAGGTCTATCAATGCATAAGGGAACAGTTTAAAATATTTGGATGAGAGTTTAGGCCAAATCTCATCAACAGCTATAGAAGAAACAAAGACTGCATTTCAATACAATTTGTGTGTTTACCACAACGCCGCGTTTGTTTTAAAACGAATCAAATTAACAAAGCCTAACCTGTGTGCTCACTAACAGGTTAGAGAAGTCTACAGTTAAGGCCTATCGTCCTACCTCATTCCCATCCTAGCTCTAAATATAATCACAACAAGACTTGCCACTCGATCACTTCAGAAATAAGCAGTATTCATTGGCTTGAATTATGTCACTATACGGTACTGTAACTTTGTTGCAGGGTTACATGACAATTGTTATCTGAAAGTGCAAAAAATAAAATATTTAGGCAGAAATTTTCAGTCTGGGATAGGCCTAATTGTTATTGGAAACATAATTCACTGCTTAAATAAATTAAGTGAAAAATCACCACTCAGAAAAGTTGTAGGATAAAATTTATTGGTGTTACTGAATCAGCTGTAAGGTTATGTAGGTAGTCGTTTATAATACTTATAGTACAAACCATATTTAATTACAACTACACTCCCCACATGAACCCAAACCCCTTTATGTGACATACATGTCCTAAATATATCTCTATGTTAGATATACTCTATCCACTAAATGATAAATATTCATAATTTGTAGTACCCGCCATGCAATTCTTGCCTCAGGAGTGAGGTCAACTTTATTCATACTATCTCGCAAAATTCTCGTACTTTATCCATGAAATTTCACTTCTATTTTGTAGCTCCAACACCGTAGATGACCTTCACGGGAGGCGTTTGCCTTATATCATGCGTATTACACATTTTTATGCACAAAATTCAAGACGCTGCGCAGCGTTAATGCAGCTTCCTATGTATAAAAAAAACCTAGCAACCAGTTGTTTGGGTGCAATGTGGCTGCGCCCATGTGGTTGCTAGGAGCGTCACTTCGGTAGCGTATAGCACTTTCTAGTAGAAAAGGGAGGATCTTTTGTGTTGGCGGAAAATCCCGAGATTAATTTTGCCACTATGAACACGGCCTTCTGAATTCAAATGGGTTCCTTAACATGCCAACAACGTATGACATGCATGTCGTGTATTTTGTCGCTTTTCACAAATCACTTACCATGGCCAGGAGCGAACCTGCAGGCTTGGGGGTTGGTAGTCCCGCACGACAACCACTCACCCGCCGTGGCAAGCATGCCTCACTGGTATCGGAAGAGCATGGGTTGAATCCCACCTCTGGCATCCTGAAAATGGTTTTCGTGGTTCCCCTTTTTTCCACCACCAGGCAAATGCCAGGATGGTTGATCGGTTCACGGTTGATTTCCTTTCAAACACCACATAGAATGTTCACAATCCACTCCAATCTGACCATTTAATAACAAACACATATCACACTATGCAAGAAACCTGAAGATCAGCATCTTAACAACTAACAAATCTTGACTAGTTGTGCTAGTTGGTTGGTTGGATCCTCAGTTTAGGGGCTGCGACAACACGGTCATGTAGCCCTGTGTACTTTGGGTGTGTGTAGAATCTGTTTGATAACCAGTGTTAATTGTGACGGCTGTATTATTGTGTGCTATTTGTTTTTATTCAAGTAAGGACTGCAGACATTCAATTATCAAACGCCACCGTCAGCGACAATTAGTTCTGAACTTGGTTACTAGATGCCACCACAGTCAGCTCTTGGCGACGAACGTTGGAACCTAAGATCGTTAGTCAAATATAATTTAGCTTCACACAAGTGTAATCAGGGGATGATTCTTTTACATGCCATAAATCTATGACACGGGACTGCCGGCTTTGCTTCCCCTCTGAAGGAAGGCATACGGAGAAATCTTTAACGCTCTTCAAAAATCCGACGACTTCGGCCGGTTTGAACCCACATCTTGGGCATAGAATTTCAGCATGCTACCAGCTATGCCCCCGAAGTCACTCTAGTTTAATAACTACTGAAACTAAATGAGTGTACATATAGTAAATACCATCACCCATACGTGTAGACAGATTTAATAGCCTATGTGTAAAGGATTTGATAATGATCGCTTCACGATCGGAACTGGTCATCCAAGTATATTTATTAATCTCGTGTATTTTTTGTTATACAATTGGGTTCAATAGTGTTCACCGACTAAAAATCATTAAATGTTGGTCATTCATGGTTTTCATCAGCGTACGATTTCCTTAACCCTTTATGGGATAGTGGTTTCTATATTAACCACCTGTCATAAGTAAAGCCCTGCGCGGATGCGGATATCCGCTGATAAACCCGCGGATATCCGCAAAATTTTTCGCCACGCGAATATAGTTTGTATGGCTGTGCGGATAGCGGATACGCTGCGGATAATGTTTCAAGTAAATTTGCGGATAATTTTTAGAATAAAATGTGGAACGATAATATTACATATTTGATACGCCAATCTACAGCTTCATGCTTAAAAGAGGAATACTCTTATAGCCTATTGCGTTCGAAATATTCAGGCACGTATGTGCACGAGAAGATTATTTTACTCATATGCTTTCAACTACGTTTTATTAAGTACCGTATGTTTGTAGTAGAAGGTCTTGACATCTCATCAATTCTCACTGCCATTATTACTATACATACGAGATATAATGCTGTCAATAAGCCTGTTAGTTCATCGAGGTGACATCATTAACATTCCTCAAGTCAGCTACTTCGCGGTCTAAACTATCCTGGAAGATCTGGTTCCATGAGTATCCTATCTGTAGATTTATTTCAACTTGACACTGAAACACGCTGACTGTGATATTGCAACGGATAGAGTTATGACATCAACTATGCGGACATGGATGGGTCAAGAAGCAGATGGATGATTGACTTGGAATTTCCGGCCAAATATCAATCTATTTCTCCAAGCTTTAAGAGAGGTCACTTATTATTAGTGAATGTTACCGTGACCGTGAGTATGAACATCATTTAACCAACATGGATAAACTATCTATTAAAATAAAACAAGGTGAATATTCAATAGTGCGTGAAACTAAGCTGAAGTCAAAGATATGGCAGACATTTGGTTACGTTTTCAATGGAAACGAAAAGGTGAACGATATAGTAGTATGTTTTACCTGTAAGAAAGTGTATTCATACTCAGGACACAAATCAGGCACATCAAACTTACTGAGGCACAAGTGCAAAAGTAGCCAAAACAGTATAGCCAGTTGTTTGTCTATAGCGGAGGTCAAGAAACCTGAAGTGTCATCCAACTTGAAGTTCCTTGCAATGAAGCAAATTTCCAGGTACGACTCACTCCTCAAATGTCTGAATGTGTTGGTTTGATACTTTATGCTTATCTAATAAATTATACATAATATTGAAATATCAGCGGATTTCGATAAAAGTCATGCGGATGTGGGGCGGATGCGGATAACAGTCATGCGGATGCGGGGCGGATGCGGATAACAGTCGTGCGGATGCGGATAACAGTCGTGCGGATGCGGGGTGGATGCGGATAACAGTCGTGCGGATGCGGGGCGGATGTGGATAACAGTCATGCGGATGCGGGGCGGATGCGGATAACAGTCGTGCGGATGCGGGATGGATGCGGATAACAGTCATGCGGATGCGGATAACAGTCATGCGAATGTGGGGCGGATGCGGATAACAGTCATGCGGATGCGGGGCGGATGCGGATAACAGTCGTGCGGATGCGGGGCGGATGCGGATAACGTTTTGTTTATCCGCGCAGGGCTCTAGCCATAAGGGCAGTTTATGTTTTCAAAGATGCTGATGTAGTTGAATTTTAAGCCAAATTTTCGAGAATGTTCATGCCGAAGTGCTAGTTTTTCCAAAAATCAAATATTACATACGTATCTACTTGACGTAATGTGCTGTATAAAATGTTAAAAAAATAAACAAAAAACATTAACAATTAAAATATAAAAATCTAAATAAAAAAAATAAAATTACAATTATAAAAATTCGCCTCCGTTGCTTAGTGGTCAGCGTGGCTAGCAGCCACCACGGAGGTCCTGGGTTCGATTCCCGGCTCTGCCACGAAATGAGGACTGGAACGGGGTCTACTCAGCCTCGCATGGTTCAAATGAGTAGAGGGGGTTCTATTCCCACCTCAGCCATCCTCGAAGTGATTTTCCGTGGTTTTCCCACTTCGCCTTCGGGCCAATGCTGGGATGGTTCCTACTGTCAGGACACGGCCATCTCCTTCCCTCTTCCTTGCCTATCCCTCCCAATCTTCCCCTCCCTTCCCATCCCTTATTAGGCCCTTGTTGGCTTTGCAGTTGAGGCCGCCTGGGTGAGGTGCTGATCCCACCTCCCCAGTTGTATCCCCTCGACCAGATGTTCCGAACTCCAGGACACTGCCCGTTGAGGCAATAGTGGTGGGATCCCTCGCTGAGTCCGTGGAAAAAACCAACCTGGAGGGTAACATCGACTAAAGAAAAAAAAAAAGGAAACGCAAAAAAATAAAATAATAAACATAACTATAAAATAATTATGATAATAATCGTAAAAATTAATTCGAAATTAATTAATTAATTATTTAATTAATTAATTCAATAAAACTATCAAAATATAGTACATTATGCAACTCGCCTATAATGGCAATAATTAAGACACGAGTATGTTTATAAAACAAGCGTATGCGAGTTTTATAATTTCCATACGAGTGTCTTAATTACCATTATAGGCGAGTTGCATACGACTGTTTATGTTCGACGATAATTATTACAACTATTTTAAGTTAGAAAATAAATATTCATAAATATCTGTCGAGATTTCGCCAGTTTTATGTACCGAACAGAGCGCATGAGACGCAGAGATTGCCTTGTATTTGACCATGGCCTCCTCGATTACCCTACTATGACACTATGCCAGGCAGTGAAATGTAAATTAGAAGGCCGTGGAACTCGTTATCTAATTGGTTAAACAACTGTTTCTTGAGCTCTGATTGGTGGGAGAAACTCTTTCATAATGAAAAATAGTGTTATAATGAGCCCCATTATAGTACAGTTTTATGACATATAATAGTCAGGGTCGAACATAAAATCTATAAGAACATAAATTGAATATAAAAAATAAATATATAAACATTAAAATTAGAGAAACAACAAATAACATTATTAATAATATTAGTCTAATAATTAAAATAAATTAAAATGTAAAAACACATTAAAAATAGTTTTGCCCTATAAAGGGTTAAATGACCACGATGGCGCAAAGCCCTTAAATGAATTAACAACAACAACAGTATTTCTGCGGTTTATACGGGACAAGTGTGATCATGTTAAACTCAGAGTTAACTCTATCTTCCTGAAACAATAGTGAAACTTCAACTACTATTGACAAATACATTCATGTGCTCGATTTCATTTCTTTCAGCAGAATTGTTTGAGAATTCCAGCCAAGACATATATATTGGGGATTGAAATGCTGGTGGAATTTAATTTACGTCGTAAGTCAGTACGACGCGGTGGGCGCAGCATGGCGCGTGTTCCCTTCCAATTTCAAGAGAAGCTCAGGCAAGCCGTTGGGGGAGGCCACAAGCAAGATTTATTTTGTTTGAACTTCTACCACGAACTAAAGTAAATCTCTACCCTTTTACAGGAGTCTGAAGAGGAGGGACGCATCCCAATGGAGAACCTTTCCAGGACAGGTAGTTCCATCTCTCCCAGTACCGTATATGATATAGCCAACGTCAAGGGTGCCCAAGCCGACCCTATGCTGCAGGGGTTCAATTTCCAGCTCTAACAGGTATTTTTGACACATGCAATTAAATCAACGAGCTGCTCTTCAGTCTCTCAACATAAGAGTGCCCAAATAGTTTGAGCGGAAGTGACAATCACCCTAACGAAATGTTACATTAATTATTTATACTTGTCTAACAAATGGTGGAAGTTGAATTGGATGATATGTTTCGTTCGTCAAGCGACCATCATCAGATCCAAATATACAAGACAACAAATATAACAATCTATACATTGAACAAGCAATGAAGGAAATTAGAGAAAAATTCAAAGTAGGAATAAAGACTCAATGAGAAATAATTTCAATTCTGCGATTTGCTGATGACATCGTCATCTTAGCCGATTCACCAGAGGATTTGAATGAGTTCTAAAATTTTATGGACTCAGTCTTGAGTAAAGATTTCATGATGAAAAATAATAAATGTAAAACAAAAATATTGGAATACAGCCGAAAGACATCAGAGACCCTTATAGACAACAAATTGGCATGTTTAAAGCTAAGGGAAGTAGGAGACTTTTGTTATTTAGAAAGCACAATAACCGGAGATGGACGAAGCAAAGAGGATTTAAGAAGTAGGTTGGCTTAGGCAAGAAAAGCATTCTTACAAAAAATAATCGGTTGACATCGAATATAGACTTAGTTATTAGGAAGTCATTTCTGAAAGCCTTAGTCTGAAGCGAGGCGCTCTATGGAAGTGAAACTTACTGTTGGTGCAGCAGAAAAGAGGAGAATTGAAGCATTTGAAATGTGGTGTTACAGGATAATAATGATCAGATGGGTAGATAGAGTAACAAATGAAGAGGTATTAAGACGGGTGAGAGAGAAGAGGTGTTCCTGGCGACTGCTAATGAATATGAGGGATAGGTTGGTAAGACACATACTAAGACACCAAGGAATAGCAAACTTAAATATGTAAGGAAGGGCCGAGGACAAGAACTGTAGGGGTAGGTCAGGCTTTGAATATGTTAAACAGATTGCCTCGGATGTATGGTGTGGTAGCTATGTAGAGATGAAACGGAAGCATGGAGCGCTGCATCAATCCAGTCAAATGACTGATGACTCAAACAACAACAACAAAACACACAAAGTTCATCTATTAAAAACCGTTCAATGCTCTGTATACGTTGCCTGTCTCGGCCCTTTCAATCAGCTTAGAATTCAGTTTTTAACCGAACACTTCCGAACTTACAGTACTGACATAGCTCGGCACTAGTCATCCTGCCTTCGAAAGCAATGGACCCTTTATTAAACTGAAATGTTTGACGATCTCTGTGAACTTAGGAGTAGAAATGATGCAGTGTTGTATTAATTCGTAGCAGAAATGTGTACATACAACTTGAGTAAGGTATGTGCACCATATTATTTTTGATGTGTAACATCTTTCCACTCGGTTGCTGGATATTTTTGTGGGAGTGATTTTTAAAAATGGGACTGAAGTGTGTAAGACGCCCTGCCAGCTGGATCGCATCCCTCCTGGCTGCTTTAGCTGCTTTAGCTGCTTTAGCAGCCAGGAGGGATGCGATCCAGCAGGCAGTGTTACCATGTGGAATGTATATCACATACGGATTACTTCAAGGTTTGGAGGCACCATTACAGATATTTCTGCAATAAAACATCTTCAAGTTGTCGTTCTTTGGTGTAAAAATATTTGCTAAAAACAATCTGATTTATTAAGAGTCTGTTTTTCAATCTCCCCGAGTAACTCTGCTCAACAATTTCATACTGAACGGTAAAAGTTCATGCGAACACTGGTGTCAACTGATTGAAACACAAACCACATCTTAAAAGGCTTCGTATCAGTATTTAAATGATGATATGCTTTAATATGAAACATTGTAACTAGTCGGCACAGCCGGTATTATGTTTCTGCACAATGACTATCAGATATTAACCCACATTGCGGTAATGCAGTGATCAATGTAATATACATATCGATGTTTTTATACGGGAACTGGGCTAGCCTTTCACGGACCATTATAGGAATTCCCTTTACTGTCAAGTAGGCGTATTCATAACTAATTTAAAACTCAATTCCACGCGGGAACATTATCGAAAAAAAAAAAGTCCTCTCGGCACGCCGGAAGGCGGAGGTAGATTTCACCGGACAAACTTGGGGATAGGCGAAAATAGGCAGAATTTGCAGGTTTTCGTAGAAGGATCAGACCTCATTTTTGCGAGAAGGTATTTTATAATTGGAGCTTAATTAACTTTGTTTTTCGTCATTTTATGCTTATTTTAAACATTTTATTGTCTTATGGGAACGGTAACCTTCTTGTCATTTGGGGACCATTTTTAGCCTACTTTCGATTTTTGCAAAAAATGAAAGTAGACTTATGAGATCACTACAAGGCGAAAAAAGTGTGTCTGTCTGTGTGTGTGTATGTGTGTATGTGTGTGAGTCTGTGTGTGTGTGTGTGTGTGTGTGTGTGAGTGTGTGTACTCTGAATGTCTGTCCCCCCCTATCAATTCGAACACGGTGAGGGCAAATTGAACGAAATTTGGTACAAAGCTAGCACTAGCAAAGGACACCTCAGTGTCATGTTTTATATCGCCACCATCTTGACGGAAACGTAATGGCGGCCACACAAACGTTCAAAGCTTAAATCAAATTACGACTAACCTAATCATCCGATCTCTACGAAATTTTGCAACAACATACCTTTATGGGAGCAGCATCCTTTGACCAAACTAATAGGTCATCAGCCTAATAGTTTGCGGATGGCGGCCATCTTTGTGTCAAAATCGATTGCCCCTATTAATTCGAACACGGTGAAACCGAATGGAACGAAATTTGGTACAGGGGTAGTACTAGCAAAGGGCACCCCAGTGTCATGTTTTATATCGCCGCCATCTTGACGGAAACGTAATGGCGGCCACACAAATGTTCAAAGCTTAAATCAAATTACGACTAACCTAATCATCCGATCTCTACCAAATTTTGCAACAACATACCTTTATGAAGGGACCATCCTTTGACAAATCTAATAGGTCATTAGCCTAATAGTTTGCGGATGGCGGCCATCTTTGTGTCAAAATCGATTGCCCCTATTAATTCGAACACGGTGAAACCGAATGGAATGAAATTTGGTACAGAGGGTAGCACTAGCAAAGGGCACCCCAGTGTCATGTTTTATATCGCCGCCATCTTGACGGAAACGTAATGGCGGCCACCCAAATGTTCAAAGCCTAAATCAAATTACGACTAACCTAATCATCCGATCACTACCAAATTTTGCAACAACATACCTTTATAAAGGGAGCATCCTTTGACAAATCTAATAGGTCATTAGCCTAATAGTTTGCGGATGGCGGCCATCTTTGTGTCAACATCGATTACCCCTATTAATTCGAACACGGTGAAACCGAATGGAATGAAATTTGGTACAGAGGTAGCACTAGAAAAGGCCACCTCAGTGTCATGTTTTATATCACCGCCATCTTGACGGAAACGTAATCGCGGCCACCCAAATGTTAAAGGCTAAAATGTAATTACGACCAACCTAATAATCTAGTCTCTACCAAATTTTGCAACAACAAATCTTTATGTGGGAAGCATATTCTGACCAAACTGCTAGATCATCAGCCCAATAGTTTGCAGATGGTGGCCAAGTATGTGTGCAAATCGATTCCCCCTATCAATTCAAACACGTTGAAACCGAATTGAACGAAATTTGGTACAGAGGTAGCACTAGCAAAAGGCACCTCAGTGTCATGTTTTATATTGCCGCCATCTTGACGGAAACGGAATGACGGCCACCCAAATGTTAAAAGCTTAAATCAAATTTCGACCATCCTAATAATTTGATCTCTACCGGATTTTGCAACAACATGCCTTTTTGTGGAAAGCATCTTATGACTGACTACAAGGTCATCAGCCCAATAGTTTGCAAATAGCGGCCATGTATGTGTGCAAATCCATTCCCCGGATCAATTCAAACACGGTGAATCCGAATTGAATGAATTTTTTTGCAGAGGTAGCACTAGCAAAGGGCACCTCATATTCATGTTTAATATTCCTATAGCACGTTGAATTTCAACAAGCTACTACAACCAACATTCAATTATACTCCTTGAAAAGGACAAAGAGTTATAACAATACCCATGGATTTAGGAGAAAGTAGGCTATATGTTATTTACTGAACATCTTGTTATACGTGTGGTCACACTGTCCTTATGCTAGGTTTCGACACTGATGTGTAACTATGTAACGGTCTGTTACTTCTTCACGCAAAATTATATCTCCCGCAGAGATTTTGGTTGGTTCCTCAGTTTAGGGGCTGCGACAACGCGGTCATGTGACCCCGTGTACTTAGGGATGGCTGTAGTAGTCTTAATTCAGGTAAGGACTGCAGACGGTCAATTTCAAGCAGTAGTTCCTAATGTTGCTACCAGGTACTACCGTCAACGACACCTACCTGTGAACTTGGCTACTAGATGCCACCCTAACCAGCAACTTGCAACGAACGTTGGAACTTCCCCTCCAAAGGAAAGCATACTGAGGGATTTTAGCTCTCTTAGAAAATCCGACGACTTCGGCCGGCTTTGAAACCGCGACCTTGGGCATAGACATTCTGCATGCTACTAGTTACATCACCGAAGCCGCTTCCCACTTAGATGAAAATACTGAATCTGATCTCGTGCAAGTGCGTTGTCATGGCAACGTCTGATGGCTCATCCCTCATCAATTTAGTAGTGTTGCCATGGCAACCTCTGATAGCTCTTGGCATTTTCTTCTAATTCCGAAATCATTTTTCTCAACCCTTGGCATAATGGTGGGTCATATCAAAAATTCTTTCAGACAAAAGTTTTAGGTAATTATTAGGGGAATATTGGCCATTTCGTACGGTTTTGATATTGTGCCTATTAAGAGAGATATGATTAACGTTTCCCGAAAATCCCACTTTTCCCACCCCTTTGGTCAATGGTTGGTGATATAAAAAAATCTTCAAACAAATTTTTGGGCTTTATCCGACACATAGTATGAACGTTGAACGGATTCGATATTTCATATATTAAGAGAGTTATAGCAATATTTCACTTTTTCGAAAAAAGCCCCCCCATTTTCACCCCCTTCTACCGGTTTAGCCCAGTAACGAACTCGACCGAGATTTTATAGGTATACATATTCGGTAAAAAGTGATTGGTGAAAAATTACGGCAGTTATCGTGTCCACAAGAAACTGATATATATATATACTTTTGAACTGACGGTGGTTTTGGGGTCTGGGGGATGTGAAACGCGAAGATATGTCGAAATTTTCCGGAAGTCGATTCATGGTTGCCTACCCATTGCAATAGTTAGCTTTCTAATGAAATCTACCTCTGGTTGCTTCCTCAGTTTAGGGGCTGCGACAACGTGGTCATCTAACCCCGTGTACTTTGGGTGAGTGTAGAATCTGTCTGATAAACGGTGTGAACTGTAATGGATGTATTAGTCTGTAATTCAGGTAAGGACTGCAGACGGTCAATTTCAAGCAGTAGTTCCTAATGTTGCTACCAGGTACTACCGTCAATGACACCTAGCTGTGAACTTGGCTACTAGATGCCACCCCAACCAGCAACTCGTAACGAACGTTGGAACTTCCCCTCCAAAGGAAAGCTTACTGAGGGATTTTTAGCGCTCTTAGAAAATCCGACGACTTCGGCCGGCTTTGAATCCGCGACCTTGGGCATAGACATTCTGCATGCTACCAGTTACGTCACCGAACCCGCTTCCCACTTAGTCAGATGTCAAAGTCAACCCCTGGCACCAACCAGCCCATGACGGGCTAAGGCCGACCAAGCGACCGCTGCCCAGCCATTTGGCCTGCAGATATTGGGGTGACGCGTGATCAGCGCGTCGGGTCCCCTCGGCCGTTAATATTGGTATTCGTGATCGGGGTGCTGTCTCACTGTCAGACAGCTACTCAATTGTCCTCACGAGGCTGAGTGCACCCCATTCCAACCCTCACGTCAGTTTTAAAATCCCTGACGGAGCCGGGGATCGAACCCGGGGACTCCGGGTGAGAGGCAGGCGCGCTACCCCAACACCACGGGGCCGGCTTAGTCAGATGGAAATACTGAATCTGATCTCGTGCAAGTGCGTTGTCATGGCAACGGCTCATCCCTCATCAATTTAGTAGTGTTGCCATGGCAACCTCTGATAGCTCTTGGCATTTTCTTATAATTCCGAAATCATTTTTCTCATCCCTTGGCGTAATGGTGGGTCATATCGAAAATTCTTTCAGACAAAAGTTTTAGGTAATTATTAGGGGAATATTGTCCATTTTGTACGGTTTTGATATTGTGCCTATTAAGAGAGATATGATTAATGTTTCCCGAAAAACCCATTTTTTCCACCCCTTTGGTCAATGGTTGGTTCTATCAAAAAACTTATTTGACATAAATTGTTGGCACTTATCCGACACATATTATGAACTTTGAATGGATTCGATATTTCGCGTATTAAGAGAGTTATAGCGAAATTTCAATTTTTCGAAAAAAGCCCCCCATTTTCACCACCTTCGACCGATTTTGCCCATTAACGAACTCGGCCGAGATTTTATAGGGATACATATTATGTAAAAAATTTAAAGTGATTGGTGCAAAATTACGGCAATTATCGTGTCCACAAGAAACTGATATACATATATACATATATATATACATACATAAATTATATATAAACTTTTGAACTGACGGTGGTTTTGGGGTCTGGGGGATGTGAAACGCGAAGATATGTCGAAATTTTCCCGAAGTCTAAACATGGGACCCATTGCAATAGTTAGTTCTAAAGAAATCTACCTAAAACGAAATATTATGGAGCATAAAGAAATACTTCCATATTATTACCGGCACGTGAAAATGAGTAACTGTCTTGTACTCTAAATTTCTGTGATTGTAATGGCTACGTGGATAGCATCTTGGTCTACGAATCATGATCTCAGGTTCGAACCCCAATCCCGGCAATTATTTTTGCTACCAGATTATCGATTTAAACGATATATATCATATCATTATGAGTTATTTTTAGCAGAATCTACGTGAAATTACGATTTATCTGATTTTAATTACAATAGTTTGCACCAAGCAGGAGTTGGGAAATTTGATTGTATTGAACACTAGCAGTAGTGCCCGGCTTCGCCCGGTGGATTTATTTGTTTTATGGATGATAATGATTACTACTACAGAACTCGCACATGATACTTCAACTAACAGAAAAACATATTTTAAAAATATAACTTTTTGTGGTGGTGGTGGTGGTGGTGGTGGTAGTGCGGGTGACAAGTAGTACAGTATAATGGTCGTAACATTCAGGTCACTTCCCCGTAATGACAATGATGATAATGAATAGGGAAAAGGCTATTTAATAACTACAGTACTGACACATGTAATTTACAAACGAATTGGAAAATATGATTAGAAAGAGGAGTATGTGAAATAAAAGACACTGCCTAGGGCCTATATCTCAAGGCTGCTTTAAAAGTACAGATCAATAGTGTCGTCTTTTGTCGCATACCGCCGTATAAAAAAATCAGAGCACTTTGGAAAACTTCGGTTGTCGCGAGCTCCAGAGGTAGAAATAGTGTCATTTGTCGTCACATACCGCTCGAGGATAAGGATCGGAATAAATGAAAGTAAATTTGCAAGAACCAACGCCTATTGCAGCTGATAACCTCTATGTACTGCACCCACTCCATCGCACTTGTACAGACGCATAATATTTTCATGATGATAACTGTTTTAAGGGGCCTAAGAAATCTTTTTGCACTAATTTCCCCCCGCGTGACTCAAATTTATACGCAGCGCAAGATGTAACTATTTTCGCAATTCTGACCAGAACACTGGTAGGGGCAACGTGATGCATCCCGCATTGCCAGCCAACAATAGACATATTAAAATATTCTTACAGCTACACTACTACTGACATGAATCGTTCTAGGCCCCAAAAACGTGGTTTTCAAGTTCATTTCGTCTGTTGTTCTAAATGTAGGGAATGGAGAGAGTTGTCAAAAATATCAAGTGGACAGTGTTACCCGCAGGGTTCCAAAGGGTAAATACATTAAGTTTGGTTCAGATCGGTGAAACGATGTAGATTTGTGCCAAAGGGTCTAAATGCAGGGAATGGAGTGGTCAGTTTGAAATTTCACGTAGACAGTGTTACTCGTCGGGTTACAAAGGGTAAGAATACGAACTTTGGTTCAGATCGGTGAAACTGGGTAATTTTTTGCAAAGGGCCTAAATACAGGGAATGGAGTGGTATGTCTTAAATTTCATGTAGACAGTGTTACTCGCAGGGTTCCAAAGGGTAAGTAAACAAACTTTGGTTCAGATTGGTGAAACGGTGTAGATTTGTGCCAAAGGGCCTAAATGCAGGGAATGGAGTGGTCTGTCCGAAATTTAATGTAGACAGTGTTACTCGCAGGGTTCCAAAGGGTAAGTATACATATTTTGGTTCAGATCGGTGAAACGGGGTAGATTTTTGCCAAAGGACCTAAATGCAGAGAATGGAGTGGTCTGTCTGAATGTTATTTTACTCTCCGTTTTTATACTGGTACTATGACGAATGTATAGATTGAATTGGAGATATTCTACTGCCACACTTCTTTGCACAAACATCACATATTATATTGTAAATTAAGAGGAGGGTCGCCTCCGTAGCGTAGCGGTCAGCATGGTTGGGTAGTTTATTGGCTGAGGAATAACCCACCCACCAAGGGAAGATGATTAAGAGAAGGAAGTAGATTTGGGATTGGAAAAGAAGGATAGAAAAATAGGAGGAGAGTCCCACAAAATTAATAAGTTTAGTTTTAAACACACTTAAAGGTGGTTGCCACCGAAAATCCGCTTTCGGATACCTAAAATGAGTGAGGACTTGGTCTAAGCTGACGAGAAACACAGATAGAACTTGGGCTGTTTGCAAGAGAGTGGCTTTCGTATAATCCCTCTCAAGCATATATGAAACTACTATGGGGAAGAGTGCTGGTCTGGCAAGACTGAGAGGAACAAATTTACTGTATGTCTTCTCAAAGAAATTAGGTTTTACAAAGTAATTCAAAGAATGCCAATGATTTAACTCAGGTTTGGTATTTTCAATTTCCAAAATTATGGAGTTCCTGTAAGGGCGACCAAGTGTCTCTAAAAAGGAAAATGATAAAAGATTATGCCTTATTGGGTAATCTTGGTAAATGAACCAATGGTTGCATTGGAAAATGGCTAAGCTTTTACTCAGCGAGGAGCCGGCTAAAAGTTTAGACAAAAAGAAACACTTATCTTTTAGAAAACTGACCATAAGTTTTCGGAGAGGGTCTCCACAAGCAGGTAGCTGGCTTAGCGAGCTTTACTTGCCTTACTGGCCAATTAGAATTAGCTATTAACGCTAAGAAGAACTTTAGTGAGGTGAAAATTAAGAGTTCTTGCTCAAATGCAACAAATGGTGAAAGCTCTATTAATGATTTTAATATCATTGAGTGAGGAGAGTCAAGGAAGACAGGACTTTGCCTAAACTTTATATTCGTAAATGAAAAAGCGAAGGGAAACGATTCGTTTATTTTACAATTAGAAGAAGTTTGAGGAAATTAACAATTATGCAATATAATTTTAACAAACATAGTTCATTTGAACTTTTTAACAAATAGGGTCGCAGACCTCTCAACATTAAACGGTTGCTCCAGGCAATTGACAATTTACTAGGTTTCAAACCTTGCATGTTTCTAAAATCTTTATAAGATTTTTAAACAAATGAACAATGAAATAATTAAAGCTTGAACGTGAATTGGAGTACAAAGAGTGCACCTTAAGAAATTCTGGAGAGAATGTTCTAGAGAAAGTGACAACTTTGAAAATAACAATAATAACAACATGAAAAATAAGATAGAAGTTCTCACAACTTCCTGTATTTATACAGAATTAATATATGAGAATTATACAAAGAGGGCAGGTCACTTACTGTGAAACCTGAAGAAAGTGAAAGGGAAAGTTCTAGACTTCCCAAGTTTGAGCAGGAATCACTAGCCAAATGGGACAGTTTCCATTTCGTGAAACCTGAACATGACTCGCTCAAGAGTTTAAAGAATTGTTTTCCCTGATTATGGGAAAGGAACAACGTGAATTTAAAACTTGTATCACACAAACAATTATGCAGAATTTAATTAATGTTAAACTAGCAAAGTTGGAAGGGCACTTCGTGAGTGACACCTTATAGAAAAGTTTCAATTTTATTAATAATGGTTGTTAGTAGAAGGTTGAGGAAAGATCATTGGGATATAGGATCAATGTTCATGGCCGTATTTAATATAACCGGACGATCGCGACGCGGTAGAAACGTGGAGCAAGCACTGTTTATCACTGTAGTCTATGACGATGGATGCAAAGTTCACTGTAGAAACACTAAAGTTTATGAAAAAGAAAGTTATTGCAATTATGGAAATAACCGGTTTACACTATATAGGTGAGAGTCTATTTCTTGAAAAAGTTGTGATTTACAATTAAATGCGCCATAGAATGTTCCAGAGGTTCCAGCGGTGGAAGAAAGTTAGCTATTGCAAAAATTTGTAAGGAAGATTCCTCATTTTAAATATCATTGTCCCAAGTGAGCGAGAAACACTTTACGGCAAGACTCGCAGATAGAGTACAAGATCTAGAAGGTTCCAGAACGACCTTAGCAGAAAAATGGGGTTGAGAAAATCCAACGGAGGAACTAGCTTTATAATTATAGACAGCGGGTATTAGATAATATCCCACGTAGCGAGAGGATTTCTCATTTGAACAGCTTAAGAAAAGCTCTTTTTTAGTAAGGTTGGCTTATACAAGCAAAAGCTCAACATGGCAAATCCCACGAAGAATGATTTTTGCCCCAAAGTAAATAATTTCACACTGTCTATAAATTATAATTAAAAGCACGTGGAAGTTAAAACCATGAAGATGTGGTTAAAACTTTTAAAATGGTACTTATCTTGATTTCATGTTGAAGTCGAAGTTTCCGTTGATGACTACTTAGCCAACATGGCGTAGAAGAGGGTGAGCCTCTTGGTTTGAGGAGGCAAGCTCGAGCGGAGCTTTGACTGACCGAGTCAACTGCAGACTGAGAAGTGAGAGCAGCTCAACGGAGCACGGAGGGACCGAGGAAGGGGAAAAGAGTGGGGGGTAGGAGACAAAAGGAGAACATATAAACATTACCAACTTTAAAACAGAAAATTAATCTCTTGCTGAGCTGATCTTCTAAGAGTTGATAACAGATGATACTAGCGCAGCATGGTGAGTAAAGACGTAGACGTAGTCCTCTTGCTCCAAGAGAAAATAGCTGGCGATGGTAACAGGATCTGGTGGCCAAATGGATAAGTAAGTCCTCTAGCACCAGGAAGAGTTGAGGAGCTTCAGAGATTCGCTGCGAGGTGACGCTGGGTGGGTCACAGAAGTTATATATCTAGAACAGACTTATGAAGACATAAGAGATATGCCCAACAAGGAGAAAACAGATGATCACTGTTGGTGTTTGACAAAGAGGAAGGAAGAAATGAACATGCAAAGAGCAATAAAAATTATATCTCAGGTACCGTGTATTCAAAGAATACACCATACTGGGGGGAAACACCAACAGAGAGCAAATAAACAGTTACACATTTAAAGGAAGAGGAGCGATCAAAGACAGGGGTCTTGTAATCGAACCGTTAATGGTCAAGACTCTGATGACCCTGACTCTCCCATCTCTTCCAGGGTAACACCTAGTCACTCTACCGGAAGTCCAGACTAGAGGGGGAGAAACATCCCTAACCAAGACCAAGTCCCCCACTTTAATGTCGGGACTGGAAAGAAACCACTTCTGCCTCCGTTGCAAGGAAGTTAAATATTCCAAGTTCCATCTCTTCCAAAAAGAATTACGGAGGGCCTCAAGTTTACGCCAAACAATAGGTAAATTAAAATCCCTGTAAGAATTGGGAAGAGGAGGGGCAGAAAGAGAAGTGCCGATAAGGAAGTGACCAGGGGTGAGTGGAAGTAGGTCATCAGGGTCATTGGAAAGCGGAGTTAAAGGGCGAGAGTTAACAACACCTTCAATCAGAACAGACAGTGAATTGAATTCTTCGTAAGTCAGAATTCGATTACCTAAGACTTTTCTTAAATGACGTTTAGTGAGCTTTACGCAAGATTCCCACCTACCACCATGATGCGGAGCGTAAGGAGGTATGAAGCGCCATTTGAAACCTTTTGAATAAGAAAAATTAGAGATTTGTTCCATGGCAGGAGAGGAAGTGAGAGCTTTCTTCCACAGGGAAGCTGCGCCCTGAAAGGTGGAAGCGTTATCAGAGAACATCTCAGAAGGAACACCACGCCTAGCAGTGAAACGAGAGACAGCTGATAAAAAATAAGAAGTAGAAGCATTCGTTACTAGTTCCAAGTGGATTGCGCCGGTAACCATGCAAACAAAGAGAGAAATATAAAGCTTACCAAACAATTTGCGTTTAGCTTCAGGAGAGTTTCGTTGATATTGGAACGGACCCATATAGTCCACGCCAGTTAAAGCAAATGGGCGTATAGGAGAAGAACGAAAAGAGGGCAGATCGCTCATTAATTGAGTGTTGATTTTAGGTTTCGCTTTGAAACAAGGAATGCACTTATGAATTACAGAAGAAACTTCATGAATTCCATTTATAATCCAGTACTTTTCCCTTAAGAGGCAAAGCAGAGTACGTGTACCAACATGAAGATTACGGTAATGAAAGTCACGTATAATTAAGGAAGTTACGTGATGTTTGGAAGGCAAAATAACAGGATGCTTTTTGTCTTCAGAGAGTAAAGATTGCGAGAGCCTTCCACCTACCCTGAGTAACCCATGGTCATCAAGAAACGGGGCTAAAGCACGGAGACGGCTGGATTTGGGAAGATCTCTTTTAGAAGAAAGCAATGACAATTCAGAAGAAAAGGCTTCTTGCTGTGTCAGTTGTAAAATCATAATGGTAGCGAGATTCAATTCATGATTGGTAAGGTGTGGTTTAGGGAGAAGAGGTTGGTCAACCACAAGATATTTCCATCTAAGGAGATAGGCGACAATTCGTAGTAATTTATGAAAAGAAGAATAGCGGGACAACAA
Organism: Meconema thalassinum; assembly: GCA_946902985.2. NCBI lineage: Eukaryota > Metazoa > Arthropoda > Insecta > Orthoptera > Tettigoniidae > Meconema > Meconema thalassinum. Next base: position 461,477,945 of record OX336391.1, on the reverse strand, counting down.
AGGATGAGAAGCGTTGGAAACAAGACACGAAGCAATGGGTAGAGGTACTTTAGCGTCAGGCAAGTTGGAGTTTGTAGCTGGGGGTTTAGAAGGCCATGAGGAAGATTCTTCGATTAGCCACGAGGGCCCATGCCAGTACAATTGGGAAGCTGCCAATTGAGAGGGTAAACAACCACGAGAGATAATATCAGCTGGATTATCCGCACTGGGAACATGTCTCCATTGACATCCAGAAGAAAGAGTTTGAATTTTGGAAACCCTGTTTGCAACGAAAGTTTGCCAGTGAGAGGAGTTCTTGGCGATCCAAGAAAGGGCGATCATGGATTCGCTCCAGAGATAGATTTGCGAGAATTCGACCTTTAACACTTCCCGTAATTTCTTGACAAGTTCTGCAGCCATGAGTGCAGCGCACAGTTCGAGCCTAGGCAAAGTGATAGTTTTAAGAGGAGCGACCTTCGATTTGGCACAAACAAGGTTGGAAACTAGAGATCCATAGAGTGAATCGTGATAAACTAAATATGCACAGCATCCATAAGCTTTTTCGGAACTGTCCGCGAACACATGAAGGAAAAAAGATGCATTAGAATGAGAGCTGATTAAATTCCTGGGAATTTCAATAAGGGAAAGATCCAGCAAATTGCTGCGAAACGAGAGCCAACGATTAAGAAAAGAAAGAGGGACAGTGTCATCCCATTCACATTTAAGCGACCACAGCTCTTGCATGAAGAGTTTGGCTATAACGATAACTGGGGCAAGGAATTGAAGTGGATCAAAAATTTTTGCAATTTCAGAGAGAATTTGTCTTTTTGTATTAGGAAGCTCTTCTGCGAGCGAAACTTTATAGATAAGAGTGTCAGTGCTAGTGCACCAGTGAACTCCTAGAGTTTTTATAGATTCGGAGTTACCACAAATTTCGACAGAAGAAGGATCTACGTCTTCGATGGGAAACTGAGCGAGAAACTCAGGGGAGTTGGAGTTCCACTTATGGAGTGGGAAACCTCCATTCCTTAGTAATGCCTGAAGTTCTAAAGATACAAAAGAAGCTTCCTCCAAAGAGGGGAAGGATTGCAAATAATCGTCAACATAGAATGACGTAGTTAGTGCTTCAGAGGCTTTGGGGTTAAATAAATGACCATCTTGAGAGGCTAGCAAGTGTAGGGATCGGATAGCAAGAAAAGCAGAGGGTTTTAAGCCATAAGTAACCGTTTTCAAGCGAAATACCTTAATGGGCTTACTGGTTTCATCACGCCACAAGATTCTTTGAAGATCTCGTTGTTCTGGTTGAATTAACACTTGACGGTACATCTGTTTTATGTCGGCTATGACAGCTATGGGAAATAATCGAAAGTTTAAGAGTATAGCAGATAAATCTGATTGAATAGCAGGACCAGAATAAAGAGTGTCGTTAAGGCTGTTGCCATTAACGTCGGGTGATGAACCATTGAAAGCAACTCGAATTTTATCTTTTACAAGAGGGTTTTTCCACACGGGATGATGATTTAAATAAACCGTTTCAATTGGGGGGTGCAATTCATCATTAGATTTGTTAACAACTTCCATATGATCTAAGCTTTCATACTCATCCATGAAATCAGTGTACTGTTGTTTAACAAGAGGTTCCTTTTTGAATTTGCTCTCGATAGCAAAGAGAGCTTTTCGAGCATTAGACTGAGAGTTGATAAGTTTAGGAGGATTGTGTAATCTTGGCATTTGAACAACGAACCGGCCATCAAAAGAACGAGTGGTGGTGTTCAAAAAAAGTTGCTCACAGAATTCATTTTCTAAAGAGGTTACATTAGGAGAATCAACATTTTCAAGCCTCCAGAACTGTTCCAGGTCAGTATTGGAGAAGTAACATTGCGATGCGGGTTGAGGAGAATAATGGGGAAGTTGCCCTGTGACGATCCATCCAAAATTAGTGTCTCTGGCGACCACGTTTGAGGATAACTTACGAACCTGTTTACGTAGGCAATTCCAGAAAACATTGGCACTAAAGAGTATGTCAATAGGGTTCTGCATATTAAAACAAGGATCGGCTAGCCTTAAATGCGAGGGAATGTTTAACCCTGAAATATCCACAGAGTGACTTGGAGTGTCTTCTCCAATGCTATTAAGAATTAGACAATTAAGTTTAAGAAAGTTGTTTCTATGACAAGTATCTCTTATAGTTAGCTTTGAGAATTGTAAAACTTGCGATTTTGAGCTGTTGATGCCCGACACGTTGATAGAAGTGGGGTTTACAGGTAGGCCTAGTTTTCTAATCAAGGAATTGGACACAAAATCATGAGTTGCCGCTGAGTCTAGAAGACCGCGTGCACGGACCCAGTTGCCAAAGTTATCCTGAACTTCGATTTGGACAGTAGACAACAATACTTGAGCACTGCGAATGGACTTGGCATTTTGAATATAAGATGAAGCATTAGAATTGTTAGCACTATCATTTTTCGGCGAAGTAGATGCTGTCGATGACCTTGCCTGATCATGACGATGTAGCAGAGTATGATGAGCCTTTTCACAATGGTAGCAAAGTCTTGTGGACTTACAGTTAGAAGCAGAATGCGTGGGCGCTAGGCAGTTGAAACAATGTTTGTTTTGAGCGACTAATTTTCGTCTGTCATCGACTGACATTTCTTTAAAAGATTTGCAAAGGTATAGGGCATGGGGATCTTTACAAAGTATGCACTTTACAGGTTCGTTTAAACTTTTGCGAGGTTCGCTTTGCGTGTTTAAAACAATAGAGCTAGCAACACGACGTTCACTAGACCTAGTTGGGTAACCAGTGGAGTTTGATTTGAATTTGGATGAGCTGGACCCGGGTTTTTGGGTATTGGACGCTGAGCGTTCACTTTTGGATTTGATGGACATTAATTCGAATTTGGAACTAGGAGATGAAGGTTCACTTTGATTAGCTAGAGCGGTTAAAAGTTGGCATCTAGCGTTTATGAAAGTGACTAAATGCTCGTAAGAGTAGTCGTCTTCTTTAGAAAGTTCAATTTCCCAAGCTTTGAGGATAGCAGCATCAACTTTAGAGACTACTAAATGTATTAGGAAAGTATCCCAATGTTCAGTAGGTTGATCTAATTGGGACAAAGCTTTAACGTGGAGTTGGGTAGTGTCAATTAAAGTACGCAAACTAGTGACGTCATTGTGCTGTGACGCAGGTAGGTTAAATAGAGCTGCATATGGCGTTGAATACGTAAACGTAAATTTCCATATCTTTCTTTTAATAAATTAAAGGCAATGGGGTAGTTTTCGGCACGCAGAGGAAGTGCTTCAACTAACTGCAAAGCTTGACCTCGAAGGATAGATCTCAAGTAATGCAACTTGTAAATGACTTGAATGTCTTCATTGTCATGAACAAGGGAGCAAAATAACTCATAGAAAGAATCCCAAGCAGATTCATCTCCAGAAAAATGGGGTAAATCAATTTTCGGTAAAGTAGGTTTGGGCTTGTGAGTGCCCTCACGGAAAGAAGTTTGGGGTTCGTGAAGGGAACCAGGAACAGAAGCTTCCTTTTTCTGCTCCTCTTCGAGTTGGCGTATTATTTTGAAAGCAGAACCTATGCCTTCGTAATATAAGTTTTCTACTTCGACACGATCTTCTGTTTGATTAAGCATGCAAGTTTCTATTTCAGTTTGAATGTTACAGTAGTTTTCATATGAACGTTCAAAATCCTTTACACGATGTTTCAACAAGTCTAATTGCGCGTCTGAGGGATCTAATTCTTTTATGTACCTTCTGAATCGGGTAATTTGCCCTTTATAGGATGCTCGTTTAGAAGTAAGTTTTTCATCCTTATCCTTATCAGTGGGAGCCATATTAAAGAAGGTAAATGAAAATGTAACTCACGAAACTGTGGAACCTTGGAAATGCTGTCAAGCTGGCAGCAGCGAATGAGTAGAAAGAATGGGACACACCATAGGAGACAGGAGCGGCCTCTTTCCCGTTCACAGGCTTTGCACGATGTGGTTATAGCTGAAATATTCAACACAGATATTAGAAATATGCAAAGTATTGTCAAATAACACTTTTTTAAAAAGAAAAAAGAAAAAATGGGCTCTCCCGGGTTTCGGCACCAAATTTTGGGTAGTTTATTGACTGAGGAATAACCCACCCACCAAGGGAAGATGATTAAGAGAAGGAAGTAGATTTGGGATTGGAAAAGAAGGATAGAAAAATAGGAGGAGAGTCCCACAAAATTAATAAGTTTAGTTTTAAACACACATAAAGGTGGTTGCCACCGAAAATCCGCTTTCGGATACCTAAAATGAGTGAGGACTTGGTCTAAGCTGACGAGAAACACAGATAGAACTTGGGCTGTTTGCAAGAGAGTGGCTTTCGTATAATCCCTCTCAACCATATATGAAACTACTATGGGGAAGAGTGCTGGTCTGGCAAGACTGAGAGGAACAAATTTACTGTATGTCTTCTCAAAGAAATTAGGTTTTACAAAGTAATTCAAAGAATGCCAATGATTTAACTCAGGTTTGGTATTTTCAATTTCCAAAATTATGGAGTTCCTGTAAGGGCGACCAAGTGTCTCTAAAAAGGCAAATGATAAAAGATTATGCCTTATTGGGTAATCTTGGTAAATGAACCAATGGTTGCATTGGAAAATGGCTAAGCTTTTACTCAGCGAGGAGCCGGCTAAAAGTTTAGACAAAAAGAAACACTTATCTTTTAGAAAACTGACCATAGGTTTTCGGAGAGGGTCTCCACAAGCAGGTAGCTGGCTTAGCGAGCTTTACTTGCCTTACTGGCCAATTAGAATTAGCTATTAACGCTAAGAAGAACTTTAGTGAGGTGAAAATTAAGAGTTCTTGCTCAAATGCAACAAATGGTGAAAGCTCTATTAATGATTTTAATATCATTGAGTGAGGAGAGTCAAGGAAGACAGAATTTTGCCTAAACTTTATATTCGTAAATGAAAGAGCGAAGGGAAACGATTCGTTTATTTTACAATTAGAAGAAGTTTGAGGAAATTAACAATTATGCAATATAATTTTAACAAACATAGTTCATTTGAACTTTTTAACAAATAGGGTCGCAGACCTCTCAACATTAAACGGTTGCTCCAGGCAATTGACAATTTACTAGGTTTCAAACCTTACATGTTTCTAAAATCTTTATAAGATTTAAACAAATGAACAATGAAATAATTAAAGCTTGAACGTGAATTGGAGTACAAAGAGTGCACCTTAAGAAATTCTGGAGAGAATGTTCTAGAGAAAGTGACAACTTTGAAAATAACAATAATAACAACATGAAAAATAAGATAGAAGTTCCCACAACTTCCTGTATTTATACAGAATTAATATATGAGAATTATACAAAGAGGGCAGGTCACTTACTGTGAAACCTGAAGAAAGTGAAAGGGAAAGTTCTAGACTTCCCAAGTTTGAGCAGGAATCACTAGCCAAATGGGACAGTTTCCATTTCGTGAAACCTGAACATGACTCGCTCAAGAGTTTAAAGAATTGTTTTCCCTGATTATGGGAAAGGAACAACGTGAATTTAAAACTTGTATCACACAAACAATTATGCAGAATTTAATTAATGTTAAACTAGCAAAGTTGGAAGGGCACTTCGTGAGTGACACCTTATAGAAAAGTTTCAATTTTATTAATAATGGTTGTTAGTAGAAGGTTGAGGAAAGATCATTGGGATATAGGATCAATGTTCATGGCCGTATTTGATATAACCGGACGATCGCGACGCGGTAGAAACGTGGAGCAAGCACTGTTTATCAATGTAGTCTATGACGATGGATGCAAAGTTCACTGTAGAAACACTAAAGTTTATGAAAAAGAAAGTTATTGCAATTATGGAAATAACCGGTTTACACTATATAGGTGAGAGTCTATTTCTTGAAAAAGTTGTGATTTACAATTAAATGCGCCATAGAATGTTCCAGAGGTTCCAGCGGTGGAAGAAAGTTAGCTATTGCAAAAATTTGTAAGGAAGATTCCTCATTTTAAATATCATTGTCCCAAGTGAGCGAGAAACACTTTACGGCAAGACTCGCAGATAGAGTACAAGATCTAGAAGGTTCCAGAACGACCTTAGCAGAAAAATGGGGTTGAGAAAATCCAATGGAGGAACTAGCTTTATAATTATAGACAGCGGGTATTAGATAATATCCCACGTAGCGAGAGGATTTCTCATTTGAACAGCTTAAGAAAAGCTCTTTTTTTAGTAAGGTTGGCTTATACAAGCAAAAGCTCAACATGGCAAATCCCACGAAGAATGATTTTTGCCCCAAAGTAAATAATTTCACACTGTCTATAAATTATAATTAAAAGCACGTGGAAGTTAAAACCATGAAGATGTGGTTAAAACTTTTAAAATGGTACTTATCTTGATTTCATGTTGAAGTCGAAGTTTCCGTTGATGACTACTTAGCCAACATGGCGTAGAAGAGGGTGAGCCTCTTGGTTTGAGGAGGCAAGCTCGAGCGGAGCTTTGACTGAACGAGTCAACTGCAGACTGAGAAGTGAGAGCAGCTCAACGGAGCACGGAGGGACCGAGGAAGGGGAAAAGAGTGGGGGGTAGGAGACAAAAGGAGAACATATAAACATTACCAACTTTAAAACAGAAAATTAATCTCTTGCTGAGCTGATCTTCTAAGAGTTGATAACAGATGATACTAGCGCAGCATGGTGAGTAAAGACGTAGACGTAGTCCTCTTGCTCCAAGAGAAAATAGCTGGCGATGGTAACAGGATCTGGTGGCCAAATGGATAAGTAAGTCCTCTAGCACCAGGAAGAGTTGAGGAGCTTCAGAGATTCGCTGCGAGGTGACGCTGGGTGGGTCACAGAAGTTATATATCTAGAACAGACTTATGAAGACATAAGAGATATGCCCAACAAGGAGAAAACAGATGATCACTGTTGGTGTTTGACAAAGAGGAAGGAAGAAATGAACATGCAAAGAGCAATAAAAATTATATCTCAGGTACCGTGTATTCAAAGAATACACCAATTGTTAGCTGCCGCCCCGGAGGTCCTGGGTTCGATTCCCGGCTCTGCCACGAAATTTGAAAAAAGGTATGAGGACTGGAACGGGGTCTACTCAGCCTCGGATGTTCCAAATGAGTAGAGGGGGTTCGATTCCCACCTCAGCCATCCTCGAAGTGGTTTTCCGTGGTTTCCCACTTCGTCTTCGGGCAAATGCCGGGATGGTACTGCCCCCGTAAATTGAATTATATTGAGACCACGATGGCTGTATTGGCAAATATGAATAAAGTTATGGATGTCATAGTTGTGACGTGTATATTCATGACGTAGGCACGGATGACGTAGAATTCATGCAAGTAGGCTGGTTGAGCTGAGATTCTTGGTGACGTCATGATTTTGTTCGAGAAAGATCTGAGATTTACGACGCAGTCGCAGGAAACAAGGTATCGTGCTAAGGAAGAAGTTACGCTATTGGAGGAAAGACTCGAACCAATGAACGATAGTTTGGAAGGAAGACGGAGATTGCTGAAACTACGATATTTAATTACTTTTGGCATGCAGATTTGTGGAAAACTATTTTCAGTTATGGCATTGATTTGGAATTTTGAAGAAATTAATTTTGAGTTTTTGAAATTTGAAAATCCGTCAAGTATAGCCAAAGTTAAAACTTCTAGCAATGACGGAGCAACAGGCTGTGGAAGGGATGGATACGCCCCTTAAGAAGTTGATAAAAGGTCGTGCACAGGATAGAGGAGCTCTCATACCGCTCTGATATCTCTCACATATCTCTCATACCGATGATACCGCATATATATTTCAGATGTCATATAGTCATTTTCGAGTGAATAAGTGAAGCAAGTTGTCTTTAGCGTGTGGTTAAAGCCCGGCGCATCGAACGAACACGGAGCAGTTCCATTTTACGCTGTTCGAAACTAGGTGAAGTTGAAACGCTCACATTAACGTTTCTACCAGATAAAATATATATAGTTAACTTCTGCCTTTATTATAATTCAATTGGGCAGTACAACATTGAGGTGTGTAGAAGATTTAAACAATTTCACAGTTATACTTTGAAAGATATTGGCATTTTAAGGCTGCAGACAAAAGTGATTTTCTCGCCACCTGAGAGGCACTTTTAAATTTCCACAGTATACACTACGGCTGACACGTGCATCGCAACCGTGATATTGGAGAATACGTTTGGTAATACAACGATACATTCTACTATGGAACATTATAGTCTGGCAGTGCTTTCAATGATTATAACAGAAGTGAAGATGGAAGGCTAAGGCTTTAATGCAATTGGGACATATATCGATGGAGTGAAGTAACAGCATGGAACTTCGTTAATCGTCATTCTACAAAAGCGAGCATGTAGTGAACATCCAACTACACTCATGCATCGTGAATCCATCGCTGAATTATATCAAATGACAGTGGAAATATCATCATACTCCACGATTATGAATATTTCCGCGGAAATAACTACAATAAACTTCATGGCGAATTCCTACCAGAATTTCCGGGAACTTTCAAGAGAGGCCAGGGTGGACCCGGCTCATAAAGAAGAGTTTTGCCAGAGGGATGTCTTTCGTATACATGGAGCAGTGCAATTTCCGGAGGAGGAAGCAGTTCGATTCTCCGAGGACGCTGATTCCAGGTTCGAGGTCGGAGAGCATCTTCACGCTGGTGAATTGGAACCAACAGCAGTTTTCTTTGAAAACTTTCCTCTAGAACTTCAATCAACAGATAAGGTAGTCGTGAACGTTTCTTGTATTATTTGAGTCATGTAGCGATATCTGAGCAACCTTTTTTCCTATATTTTCTGTCCTATATTTTGCCCCATTTTCTGGCTTGACATTTCTGTACTCAGTACACTTCGATGATTTATGCCTTTTTCTACGATTTGTTGAGACATTGTTATGTCATTGGCATACTTAAATAATTTTGGATCAGTTGAGACTGATAATTTAGATTCACTCAGTAATTTGCATATTTTTGTAGTCACGATTTGACTGTAAAGTTAATGATTTGCTATGGCAGATTTGAAGTCAGACAGCGTGTCAATTTATTAAAGTAATTCTATTCAGTAAATTACTTTGACCAATTTTCTGTCATCCTCAAGAAAGAACAATGATTAAATGATTTTAGAGCGTTAAAATCTAATACGTTATCGACGATCTTTGAAATACTAGTCGTCTTATGAACATGATTGCAACATAGACATTTATCATTGCATTATAGACAATTTTATGAAATATGAACTTTGATTACGATTTATTGAATACACTATAGTAATGAACATTTGATAGGAATTTTTCTCAATTACAGATTGGAACAATAATGTTTGCATTCCACAATCTAATTGTATTCTATTCGACTATTTATGCAGTTTAGATGAACTTTGATTGAAGATAGTATTTTTATACTGCGTTACTTTGAAGATATTAATCTCAATTTTGATAGACCAGGGAGGAGTGTCTAATCGTATTTGCTATTAAATTTATTTGTGATTGGCAAATTTTTACTTCATATCGATTCATGAATGAAACCCACGAAGGTTGAATAATAACAGTCATTAATACAATTGATGAATATAAGAATTTTTAAAGAGGAACAATGGATGTATAATCGTTAGTTCAGTGGACATGTAAAAGTCGCTGATGAATAATGCCCTTGAATAATGAAGGAGGTTCCCACAGTAATAAATGAAGTTGATGAATTTATAAGTGGAGGTTTTTGTATGTAGTGTGGAAGATTTTTATGCCATATATATTGAGATATATGATGAATTCTGGGCCTATTTTTGTGCAATTTTGTGCATTTTGAGCGAAGTATTTTCCCGCTGAATGTATTGTCCTGGTTCTTTGAAAGTTATTCATGTGAAGATACTGTTAAAGTTAACAAGAGTGTTAAATAATTTGAGATAAAGATTTTGAATGGAGGTTACCGTCACAAATAATTATAATAATTATTAAACCTTATTAAACCTGAATTTGACATTTAAATATAACTAACCTTCATTGGTCGATTATATCACCACGATTTGAGTAATTATCAACCGGATAAACGTGAGGTTTAATGTATTTCTTGTATAAATAATATAAACAATATTAATATTGTAAATAATTTTGTAAATATCTTTGATAATAATTTGAAATGAAAGTGATTAATAGAGGCGTGTATAAAATTTTTAATTGTCGTTTGACATTGTTATAAACAATTTATTATTGTTATACATAATTAATGAATTTGTTATAAACATTTGGAGTTTTGTTATTATACTCTAAACAACGCTCATTAAACAAGTGGATTGAACAATTAGATATGATTTGGGATTGTTGGAGTATTCCACTGGTGTTTGAATGGAGCATTTAAAAGATTTGCGTGATAATATTTCAGTTGAGATGTGGACATTTAACGTGTTTTGAAGGGAGAGCTAAGCTCTGATGTAACTCGCATATGCTAGGGTTGAACGGACAGGTGAGTCCACTTTGACGATGCAGGTGCATTGCAGCTGGCCCGGACAACTGTATGATAGAGGCCAAGGACGTTTACATAATAGCCTTGTGGCTATAAATAAAATGTGAAGTATATAAACACGCACAACCAATTGATATATGTGTCTCGTCCCAAATCCCGTTTCCATTCCAAGTGCATTATTATTTTTACGTTATTTTGAGCTTGAGAAAGCTGAAACATTGTATGTAGAGTATACAAGTCCGACAGGAGGACATGGTTATGTGGACAATGACTTCTGATTGCCACGTGGATTTTGTTGTTTTATTTTTGTTAAATTCATTCTTTATGTGAAATAAATTATTGTGCAGTTTAAAGTTTCTCGTTTTCGTTATGGTTCATTTTTAATATCATGGTGGAGGTTATTGTGAGGGCATACTTTAAGTGATCCAGTTGACAACCCAGTCCCCGAGATAAATTTAAAAGGTAAGTAAAGGTAAGTATGAACCCCCGTATATTTTGGTGTGTTCCACAATAATTTCTTGTTAACTATTGTGCTCTAATCTCGATAGTATCTGTCAGTGCCATTTTCATTGATGTAGCTATGCCGGTGCGATTGATTATTGGCAATCCGATTGAGGGGGCGGATATCTGACAGCCTACTATCCTGATAACGGGGACAGTAGGATTGGCGACCCTAAAACGTGGGGAATGTTCAACAAAACTGGATTACCAGGTTGAACACCAGTAGGATTGGCGCAATCAACGTGTGGGGTTCGATCGACTGAATAACATTGGATTACCAAGTTATTGCAGTAGAATTGACACCGCAATTTTTTTTTTGTGGAGTGTTCGAATAACATTGGATTACCAAGTTATCGATGTCAAAGGGATTGTGAAGACTCAAATAAAGAGGTTGATTCTTTGTTAGATGTCTTAGCCAATTGTAGAATTTGAGAGTGTGATTATATAGGAATTAAATGTTGTATTGTATTAGGAAAATTACACTCAGAAAAGATCAGATCCTATACAACTTGAGAGAGGTTAAATAGGCTGGAAACTTAGAAAAATCGCCTATGATCTGGAATCTTATTTTATTTGACCGGCTTATGACATGGGTAGTCATATTAAAGATAAAATTAAATTATTTGGATTGTAAATGTAAATTATTTGTGTTAGGATATTTTAAAATGAACCAAAGAAACTTGAACATGTGCTTGAGTTTATTTCAACATGAAGTGTCTACGAAGGTTAATTATAAGGTAATTATAAGTTAGATTTAAGACAGAAAATTGCTCAAAACTTATATATGGTGAAAAATGTTGCTCAGATGTTGTTATTTTGCTCTGTTTGATGTATGTCCCTAAAGCAGTTTATTATTGAAATATTATTGAAATGGCAGATGAAAGTATTAAGAAAATGTTGGAGGAGATGTCCAACAATATGAGGGAGATGAGAGCTAGCATTAATGAAAGTGTGAAGGAGATGGAAGCTAGGAATACTAGTCGAATGGAGGAGAATGCTAGTAGAATGGATGAAAGTTTGAAAGTTCTTCAGACCAGTTCTGCAAACCTAGGAAATAATGTGTCGCGTTTACAGATCAATACCCAGGGAATCGAGAATGCTGTAACTGACATGCGCACAGACGTGTCCAATGTCCATAAAGATTTATCCAATGTGCATAAAGATGTGTCTGATGTTAAAATTGATGTTTCTAAGGTACAGAAAGATCTTACTATGTTGAATCTTGATGTTGCCAATGTCCGGGGTGATATTTCATGTGCTAGAGCTGAAGTAATTGTTGTTAGGAATGATGTTGCTAATGTACAAGACAAAGTAGAGGAAATTCAAAGAGAGGTTAGAAATGCTCGAACTGATGTGTCAAATGTTCAAGTTGACATCAATAATATTCATTCAGATGTTAATGATATGCAAAGCGATATCAATAAGATACAAGTAGAAGTCAATACTGTTTTTATAGACATTGCTAAAGTTCAAACTGATGTTAACAAAGTTAGAGAGGAAATTGAAACTTCAAAAACCCTTTGTACTCGCAACATTAGTGCATTAACAACTTGGTTAGTTGACGAGTCTGTTAGGACAACAGCTTCTTTAGCTGGTTTAAAATACGATGTAGAGGTCATGAGAACCCAAGTATTAGATCACAATCGTTTACTTAAGGAAGACATTGAAGTAGATGTCGCGGAAATGTTAACTGCAAATGTAACGGTTTGGAAAGATGAATGGAACAGGTCAAGTGGGGAACATGTCGATCAGATTCAGGAGCGAATTGAAAGAAAACTTGCCAGTACACAAGTAGACATTAATAATGAAGTAGTTCAGATTAGGAAAGACTTGAATGTAAGGATGGATTCGCTATCCGAAAAGCAGGTAGAGGATAGAACTCAGATAGGTCAGGACGTGCAAGCATTAAAAACTGCGTTAGAGGAACAGATTCATAAGGTTGTCTCTGATGTTAATGAAACTACGAGCAAACTGCAGAATTTGAAACTAGGAGAAGCTAGCATGATGGAAACCTATAAGGAAGAGTTGATTAGGAAAGTCATCACGGAAATCACAGACAAGGTTACTGAAGGATTGACTGGTGAAGAGGATAGAAATTATGTGAGAAGATGTAACCTCGCTACAGAAGAGAGAGATATTAGTCCTGAGCAACGTATATCCAGATTCAGGGAAGAAGAAGAGGATAGAAATATTGAACCTAAATGGAAGTATCGTGATAGTGGGAAACATTATATGGATTCATATCCGAGAAATGTGACAGTCATCCGGAATTTTGAAGACAAACCTCAAAAATTTAGCAACACTGATAGTCTCACACCGATCGAATATATCAGGAATCTTAAAGACTATTTCATGGAAGCCCACATTCCTAGAGAGAGAGAGAGATGAGAATCGTAGAAAGATTTCTAGCTGGAGGACCCCTTGAGTGGTTTAGAGCATTTCGGTACACTTTCAGCAATTTTGACGAATTTGCAGAGGCACTGATAAAACGATTCTGGTCAATAGAAGCTCAGAATTCATTAAGAGCTGAGGTATACTCGAGGAAGTATTCAGGTACTCTTCCAACACGGTACGCTGATTTCTTCACGAGTCAGCTATCACGCTTGAGATTTTTGCAACCCCCATTGTCAACAGAGCAGTTGATAGGTGCGATTTCACGTATGCTGCCTGTGGAAGTAAGAAGACTGATCATATCGTCAAATATCAGAGATTTGACCAGTATGGACGAATTATTGAGAAGGCTTGACTACACGAGTCCAATGCCAAATTTGGTACAAAAAGGTCAGAGGCACGAATTCAAAGACGTTAATACAGTCTACATGGATCAAGTGCAGAAAACTGATAAGCCTGACGAAAAAAAAACTGAAAATGTAGGTCCTCACAGGAATAATTATTTCCGCAACAACAGATCCCAAGGTTACCGTCCATATCAGCAAAGACGAGGCTGGAATAATAATAGAGGGAATTACAACAACGGAAGAGGTAGATACTATAACAATGGTTATACTAGAAACTACAACCGAAATAACCAGTACCAGAATCAGAATCAGAATTCTCAAGGTCAGGTTATGACACCCGACAAGTATCAAGAGAGAGAGAAAGAAAGTCAGCAGTATCTGAAGGAATTACGAGAAAAGGAAGCTGAAAACCAAAAGAAAAGACAGGATGTAGTGATCGATCCTGGTCCTTCTACAAGTCAGCAGAACTTGGAAAACAGGAATTCAGGACAGAAGAGAAAGTAGAAAGGAGAGAATGCATTAGCCACACACAAACCAGAGAAGAAGAGACTTATGATTAAGGAACATAGAAGAAATATCATACAAGAGTAGAATATAATTCAATTTCGTGTTCAAGTGAATTGAGATATTTATAACACAGAGTTTAAAAACATTTTGCAACTGTTTTTAAAACGTGGTGAAGGGAGAATGCCCCCGTAAATTGAATTATATTGAGACCACGATGGCTGTATTGGCAAATATGAATAAAGTTATGGATGTCATAGTTGTGATGTGTATATTCATGATGTAGGCACGGATGACGTAGAATTCATGCAAGTAGGCTGGTTGAGCTGAGATTCTAGGTGACGTCATGATTTTGTTCGAGAAAGATCTGAGATTTACGACGCAGTCGCAGGAAACAAGGTATCGTGCTAAGGAAGAAGTTACGCTATTGGAGGAAAGACTCGAACCAATGAACGATAGTTTGGAAGGAAGACGGAGATTGCTGAAACTACGATATTTAATTACTTTTGGCATGCAGATTTGTGGAAAACTATTTTCAGTTATGGCATTGATTTGGAATTTTGAAGAAATTAATTTTGAGTTTTTGAAATTTGAAAATCCGTCAAGTATAGCCAAAGTTAAAACTTCTAGCAATGATGGAGCAACAGGCTGTGGAAGGGATGGATACGCCCCTTAAGAAGTTGATAAAAGGTCGTGCACAGGATAGAGGAGCTCTCATACCGCTCTGATATCTCTCACATATCTCTCATACCGATGATACCGCATATATATTTCAGATGTCATATAGTCATTTTCGAGTGAATAAGTGAAGCAAGTTGTCTTTAGCGTGTGGTTAAAGCCCGGCGCATCGAACGAACACGGAGCAGTTCCATTTTACGCTGTTCGAAACTAGGTGAAGTTGAAACGCTCACATTAACATTTCTACCAGATAAAATATATATAGTTAACTTCTGCCTTTATTATAATTCAATTGGGCAGTACAACATTGAGGTGTGTAGAAGATTTGAACAATTTCACAGTTATACTTTGAAAAATATTGGCATTTTAAGGCTGCAGACAAAAGTGATTTTCTCGCCACCTGAGAGGCACTTTTAAATTTCCACAGTATACACTACGGCTGACACGTGCATCGCAACCGTGATATTGGAGAATACGTTTGGTAATACAACGATACATTCTACTATGGAACATTATAGTCTGGCAGTGCTTTCAATGATTTTAACAGAAGTGAAGATGGAAGGCTAAGGCTTTAATGCAATTGGGACATATATCGATGGAGTGAAGTAACAGCATGGAACTTCGTTAATCGTCATTCTACAAAAGCGAGCATGTAGTGAACATCCAACTACACTCATGCATCGTGAATCCATCGCTGAATTATATCAAATGACAGTGGAAATATCATCATACTCCACGATTATGAATATTTCCGCGGAAATAACTACAATAAACTTCATGGCGAATTCCTACCAGAACTTCCGGGAACTTTCAAGAGAGGCCAGGGTGGACCCGGCTCATAAAGAAGAGTTTTGCCAGAGGGATGTCTTTCGTATACATGGAGCAGTGCAATTTCCGGAGGAGGAAGCAGTTCGATTCTCCGAGGACGCTGATTCCAGGTTCGAGGTCGGAGAGCATCTTCACGCTGGTGAATTGGAACCAACAGCAGTTTTCTTTGAAAACTTTCCTCTAGAACTTCAATCAACAGATAAGGTAGTCGTGAACGTTTCTTGTATTATTTGAGTCATGTAGCGATATCTGAGCAACCTTTTTTCCTATATTTTCTGTCCTATATTTTGCCCCATTTTCTGGCTTGATATTTCTGTACTCAGTACACTTCGATGATTTATGCCTTTTTCTACGATTTGTTGAGACATTGTTATGTCATTGGCATACTTAAATAATTTTGGATCAGTTGAGACTGATAATTTAGATTCTCTCAGTAATTTGCATATTTTTGTAGTCACGATTTGACTGTAAAGTTAATGATTTGCTATGGCAGATTTGAAGTCAGACAGCGTGTCAATTTATTAAAGTAATTCTATTCAGTAAATTACTTTGACCAATTTTCTGTCATCCTCAAGAAAGAACAATGATTAAATGATTTTAGAGCGTTAAAATCTAATACGTTATCGACGATCATTGAAATACTAGTCGTCTTATGAACATGATTGCAACATAGACATTTATCATTGCATTATAGACAATTTTATGAAATATGAACTTTGATTACGATTTATTGAATACACTATAGTAATGAACATTTGATAGGAATTTTTCTCAATTACAGATTGGAACAATAATGTTTGCATTCCACAATCTAATTGTATTCGACTATTTATGCAGTTTAGATGAACTTTGATTGAAGATAGTATTTTTATACTGCGTTACTTTGAAGATATTAATCTCAATTTTGATAGACCAGGGAAGAGTGTCTAATCGTATTTGCTATTAAATTTATTTGTGATTGGCAAATTTTTACTTCATATCGATTCATGAATGAAACCCACGAAGGTTGAATAATAACAGTCATTAATACAATTGATGAATATAAGAATTTTTAAAGAGGAACAATGGATGTATAATCGTTAGTTCAGTGGACATGTAAAAGTCGCTGATGAATAATGCCCTTGAATAATGAAGGAGGTTCCCACAGTAATAAATGAAGTTGATGAATTTATAAGTGGAGGTTTTTGTATGTAGTGTGGAAGATTTTTATGCCATATATATTGAGATATATGATGAATTCTGGGCCTATTTTTGTGCAATTTTGTGCATTTTGAGCGAAGTATTTTCCCGCTGAATGTATTGTCCTGGTTCTTTGAAAGTTATTCATGTGAAGATACTGTTAAAGTTAACAAGAGTGTTAAATAATTTGAGATAAAGATTTTGAATGGAGGTTACCGTCACAAATAATTATAATAATTATTAAACCTTATTAAACCTGAATTTGACATTTAAATATAACTAACCTTCATTGGTCGATTATATCACCACGATTTGAGTAATTATCAACCGGATAAACGTGTGGTTTAATGTATTTCTTGTATAAATAATATAAACAATATTAATATTGTAAATAATTTTGTAAATATCTTTGATAATAATTTGAAATGAAAGTGATTAATAGAGGCGTGTATAAAATTTTTAATTGTCGTTTGACATTGTTATAAACAATTTATTATTGTTATAAATAATTAATGAATTTGTTATAAACATTTGGAGTTTTGTTATTATACTCTAAACAACGCTAATTAATCAAGTGGATTGAACAATTAGATATGATTTGGGATTGTTGGAGTATTCCACTGGTGTTTGAATGGAGCATTTAAAAGATTTGCGTGATAATATTTCAGTTGAGATGTGGACATTTAACGTGTTTTGAAGGGAGAGCTAAGCTCTGATGTAACTCGCATATGCTAGGGTTGAACGGACAGGTGAGTCCACTTTGACGATGCAGGTGCATTGCAGCTGGCCCGGACAACTGTATGATAGAGGCCAAGGACGTTTACATAATAGCCTTGTGGCTATAAATAAAATGTGAAGTATATAAACACGCACAACCAATTGATATATGTGTCTCGTCCCAAATCCCGTTTCCATTCCAAGTGCATTATTATTTTTACGTTATTTTGAGCTTGAGAAAGCTGAAACATTGTATGCAGAGTATACAAGTCCGACAGGAGGACATGGTTATGTGGACAATGACTTCTGATTGCCACGTGGATTTTGTTGTTTTATTTTTGTTAAATTCATTCTTTATGTGAAATAAATTATTGTGCAGTTTAAAGTTTCTCGTTTTCGTTATGGTTCATTTTTAATATCATGGTGGAGGTTATTGTGAGGGCATACTTTAAGTGATCCAGTTGACAACCCAGTCCCCGAGATAAATTTAAAAGGTAAGTAAAGGTAAGTATGAACCCCCGTATATTTTGGTGTGTTCCACAATAATTTCTTGTTAACTATTGTGCTCTAATCTCGATAGTATCTGTCAGTGCCATTTTCATTGATGTAGCTATGCCGGTGCGATTGATTATTGGCAATCCGATTGAGGGGGCGGATATCTGACAGCCTACTATCCTGATAACGGGGACAGTACCTTCTTCAAGGCCACGGCCGCCTCCTTCCCTCTTCCTTGCCTATCCCTCCTGACCATCCATTACCTTCCCTCATGAGGCCCCTGTTCGCTTTGCAGGTGAGGCCGCCTGGGCGAGGTGCCAATCACACCTCACCAGTTGTATCCACTCCGATTAGATGTTCCCAGCTCTAGGACACTGCCCGTAGAGGCGGTAGTGGTGAGTTCCCTCGCTGAGTCCGCGGGTTCCACCAACCTGGAGGGTAAACGACTAAGAAAAAAAAAGAAATTAAGAGGAGGAATGGAATTATAGTCTCTAGCCTATCTATAGACTACTAGAAATAATCTATCTCTCTCTATATATAAATGAAAGTTTGTCTGTTTTTTCTGAATTTCCACGGAAATTCCCGATATTTGCGCGTTTCAAACTATTTTATGACCGATGCGCGCAATAATAAAATTTTTGTCTGTCTGTCTGTCCGTCTGTATATTGGAAATATCTGTTCCCGAAGGATACAGGATGTAAAATTGTCCGATTGAGCTATGTACATTAACAAATTCACAAAGAAATTTGATAAAATGATCCGGCTAGCTCAAAACAGTTGCCAGCGTTTCGCCCCAGTGTACCAATGGGCTCTTCAGTTGGTTATGGTACACCTCACCAAGACGCGTGGCTAGTACATACTGAGAAGGCCGCTGCAAGGCACTAAATGTCGCCACGAGCAGCGCCAATGTACTACGGAAGCCAAAACTTCCTTTCAAAAATAATGTTAGCTTACCTTGCTAATCCATATTGGAAATATCTGTTCCCGAAGGAAACAGGATGTAAAATTGTCCGATTGAGCTATGTACATTAACAAATTAATGTACATTAACAAATTCACAAAGAATTTATCAAATTTTCATCCTGTTTCCTTCGGGAACAGATATTTCCAATATGGATTAGCAAGGTAAGCTAACATTATTTTTGAAAGGAAGTTTTGGCTTCCGTAGTACATTGGCGCTGCTTGTGGCGACATTTTGTGCCTTGCAGCGGCCTTCTCAGTATGTACTAGCCACGCGTCTTGGTGAGGTGTACCAGAACCAACTGAAGAGCCCATTGGTACACTGGGGCGAAACGCTGGCAACTTTTTTGAGCTAGCCGGACCATTTTATCAAATTTCTTTGTGAATTTGTTAATGTCTGTCTGTATGTCTGTTTGTTTGTCTGTGGACAACTTCGTGTCCTTATAACTCGAGAACGGCTGGGTGGATCGACGTAAAATATGATACAGATATCCATCAGAGGCACGACACTAATCATTGATGTAGCTCTTCTCCATACCTCTCATAAAAGGGGGCCTACCCCCTTAAAATACATGCTGAAATAGGCGTAGAAGGGTGAGACAAAGCTCATTTTCAGCCCCTCAATGTAAGAAACGAAACTCGTGGGCCCTTAATGGACCCAGAAAACCACATTTTGAGGCCCTAAAACCAACAGTTTTTGAGATATTCCCAGAAAATTAATTTCATTTAATACAACAAGTAGTTCCGTGAAGAACTATACAGCCTATTTTTATATATCCTACTCATGTTAATTGCCTCTATCAACATACAAAATTTCAGTTTGATTGTTGCGACAGATTCGTAGATATTGAGAACCGTCTAAATATTTCAGATGATCACCAGGTTGGATTTTTGTTTATGTACTATTATATGAATATTATTGTGTGCGTGTGGTATTCAGACTTCAATCACATGATTAGGACACAAGAAGTAGAAACGAGATTTTAAAATTTCGCACAGCTGCCATCTTGAGGTTATGTAAACAATTGGCTTAAATTAGACGCCAGTGCATTACAATGTGTATAAACATTTGCTGTACCATGTTTCATTTCGTTTGGATGGTAAAATCTCGAGAAATATCTATTTAAAAGTCTCAAATTCGCTTGGCCACCATGTTGGTTTTGTAGGTACCAGGTTTTTGAATGTCTCATAGGTGATATTCTAGTAGTTCCCTTTATCACCGTACAAAATTTCAGAGTGATATCGGTAATAGTTTCGGAGATACTGAATGCTGGTGAAATATTTCGCACAGCCGCCATGTTGGATTGGTGAGACACAATAAAATTTGAAGCGCACGTCTGAGGTCGGCCGGAATGGTGCTATGTTCTTACCGAGTTTCATTGAAATCGCTCCATCCGTTTAGAATTTATTAGGGGGACACTCACACACACACACCATCACACACACACACACGCACACACAGACACGCGGACAAAAGGTGATCTCATAAGCCTATTTTTTCATAAAATGAAAATAGGCTAATAATGAAAGAATGCAAGCCGGTAACCATGGCAGCACAATCTCAGAGGTCCATCTATTGTTGTAAGACGCAATGCAATTCCATTAATTACATCACTGTGAAGGTTTGCAAACGGCTATAAGGTTATAACGGATCCAAATTAAGCTGTAAAATTCATCAATACATATAATGCGCTTAAGGGGGTCAAGGGGTACCCTAGATTTTTTTCACACGATTTACACGTGCGGGTATGGTACAGAAGGTCTATTATATCCCTATCCCTATATTGTTATATTATTAACTTATTATAATTATTATTATTATTATTATTTTTATGGCGTACAACGACGAGACAAAGTTCATTTTCATCCCCTTGGTGTCAGAAACAAAGCTCGGGGCCCCTAAAGAGCCGTAAAGGGTCCCTGAAAACAACAGTTTAAGGCTCTAAAACCAACAGTTCCTAAGATATTCCAAGAAAACGAATTTCACTTAATAAACTAATGAAGGAATGCAAGCCAGTAACCAAGACAACAGTATCTCAAGAGGTGACATCCAACTTTCCATTTATTTCTGCAAGACGTAATGCCACTCCATTTATTACATTTCTGCGAAAGTTTGCAAATGGCTATAAGGTTATCACGGAACCAACTAAAACTGTAAAATTCATCAATGCGCTTAAGGGGTTCAAGGAGTACCCGAGATTTTTTTCACACTACTTACACGTGCGATATGTAGTAGAGAAGGTCTATTATATCCCCAAACAGCAACATTATTTTAAAAAACACCTGATTTGAAATAGTATTTTTTGCTGCTTTTAGGAATTTGGGTCATTGGAGGCTAAAGAACTTAAATTTTCATAGACCACAAGCCTTTACAATTTTAAAAGGGGTCTTCCTGTGGTTGGGGACTTGACACAACGGTGAGGGTCAGTTCGTATGTGACGTATATTGCGATTCGTCTACGAGGTTTATAATTTTATTTTCAGGTCAGGAAGAACATGTTAGGTAAATTTAGTTTGAGAGAACATTTTAACTAACCATTTTTCTTTGTCTACAAACAGGTTCCAAGCCCCTAACCAGCTCAATTGATAACGTCTGGTTATTAATACCGAAGACCGTTCGAAGAATGGGTACTTCTGCTAGTATATATATATATATAACTCAATGTTGGTTTGTCTGTCTGTTATTTATACTAATCTACACCGTTTAGGGCACTTGCCATGTTGTGGTTTTACATCAGTCGACATGTAATGGCTGAGAGTTGCATAAATAGCCTTCTTCCTTTCTGCCACATTGGGCATGTGATTTACGATGGCATTCCTATAATAACTTGTCAGTTTTGTTATGGTAGCATTAGTAAGTGCCCCTTTGGCAAGCCCTCCAAGGCTCACTCCTTTAGTCTTCCATGACTGTACAACCTGTCTCAGACCGGTACCCATTCTTTTTGCGACATGATTGATCCATTCTTCTTTCTTCACTGTTACTTCACTCCCATACACAATTTCATGAATCAGGTGATTGAAAGTTTTAGAGTCACTGTCTGACAGAATTGTAGTGTAGCGCATCTGCCCATGTGAAATGGAACGATTCCATAATGAATGTGCAGCGAACATTTCCATGGCTACAGAACTACCTTCATAATTCTTGTCACATTCCCCACTAGATTTATGTCCTTCATACCATACAAGATATTCTGGGGACTGGTCACCAAGTTCAGTGGCAGAAATAGTACACATGGCACAATACTTTGAGACAACCTCATAGTCAATCACTATATAGACCTGTCAATAAATAAATTGCTATGCCATACCATAAGCAGAAGTGTGTCCCCGCTTGTGCCATGTCCCATCATACGATACAGAAATATCTAACACACTTTCATCCTTACTACCAGCCTCAATATAAGCTCTTCGTACAACAGCCACTGACTGGGACAAGATATTGTCTTTGACAGTTTTTCTCTCTGCTGCCAAAACAGACATATGCCTAGAAAATGTATTCGAGTCCATGTCTGCCTTTCCCAGAGCAGCACTAAACTTTTCCAAGCCTCTATGTCCTACACCTGCTGGCCCCGGGGTGTTGGGGTAGCGCGCCTGCCTCTCGCCCAGAGGTCCCGGGTTCGATTCCCGGCTCCGTCATGGATTTTAGAAACTGGCGTGAGGGCTGGAACAGGGTGCACTCAGCCTCGTGAGAACAATTGAGTAGCTGTCTGACAGTGAGACAGCGCCCCGATCACGAAAACCAATATTAACGGCCAAGGGGACCCGACGCGCTGACCACGCGTCACCCCAATATCTGCAGGGCAAATGGCTGGGCAGCGGTCGCTTGGTAGGCCTAGGCCCTCATGGGCTGTAGTACCAGGGGTTATTTATTTTTTATGTCCTACACCTAGGCCTAAACAAGCATCTACACGCCTCCTATTTATCTCAAATGGAGATCTTTGAGATTTATTTTCTGCTTCAACACGAGGACTGGTATAAGTTTGTGTTGGACTGAACCCACAATTTGAACACTTTACACAAAGTTCATGAGCTAAACCATGTCTCTCCCTTAGCTGAACAGTTAGTGGACCTCCACAACAATAACTACAATTTAGTTTCTGTACTAAAGCACATAATGCACTGGTGTGAGTAAAAACATATTTCACATTTTCTTCACTTTTAGAATTAAAAACATTCACTTCACTATAAATCATGGATGTTCCTGGTAATTCATCTGGTTGAGCCATGACATCTTTCTCGACTTGATTAGACCTACTGACCTCTGGCCATCTACCAGCAACAGTTTCAGAGTATTATCTTTACTCTTCTTACTTCTACATCTTGGTTTATGCCAACGCACAGTGGGTTAAAATGGAAATCTAGGGGGAAAAATATGTTTACGTTTTAATCATGAATTTAGAGTGAAAGTAACGTATATAATTTGTTTACTTCATAATAAACATCAGTTAAGACCTTTTTAAAGCTACATCTACACATGCAAGAAATTGTCTCTGAATAGGAGTTGGATAGAGCATTCAGTTATCTCTTCAGAACAATTTTCTACCCCTAATTTACTTTTAACGAGGTCACAAAGTTCCACTTTTGACATAATCGTCGAACCCGGTGCTTCAAACAGTTGTAAACGTGTGAGAACTGGTTGCGCGGTGATCACTTTTCGTGATACTTTCAATGTTTAGCTTGGCCCATTTGTCGGTCAAATTTGTTTCTTGTTACCGAGATCCCCGAATAGTAATTATTTCTTTGTAAATGTATTAATTGCTTAAACTATATGTATAACCTTGTTATTTATCACCTAATTCATAGATATTATAGTTACTCACCTAGTGTTTAAGGCTTCCGCAACACATCACTACAACGACTACACTGAGCCTGTCTGCTGCTTACCTGTTGTCGCCACGAGCTCGTGACGTCATTTCCTTGGCCAACCAATAGCAGCGGTGTTTTTGGTCAGCTGCCTTCCTCGGCGGGTTTTCGCCGCTATAAAATCTCGAGTCATCTTCTGGGTGACGTGCCACTCTTCATACATTCTTCGGCCACGACTCAACGGGCCACTCCGATGCCACTCTTCATCAATTCTTCGGCCACGACTTTGCGGGTCACTCTGGGACGCTATTCTTCGGGCTTACTCTACGGCCAACATTCTCCTGTAAACATGTGATAATCTGCTTTTTGGTCACCACTCTGAGACCAATAATCTTCAAATATTCTCGCCAAGACTTTTCAAGTACCGCAGTGAGAATCATCATCTACGACCAATAATAATAATCTTCATGGTGCACTATCTCGCAGTGAGGAAAGGCACAAGGAAGGAATGTCAACAGTACTTGCTACGCGCCGTGGTCAGCCAGGACCAACCAAGTTTGTAAACATACTCCAATCTCTCCAGTGCACAACAACAGCAGTGATACCTCTCAAATGTGTGGAGGGGGTTGCCTACTGGGACTGACAAATGTTCATACGTGACTGTGTTTGTATACATTTCTTCGCTTGAGGGATGATTAACTCCGGACATACCCTCCACTAAAGTGTCGCCAAAGATAAGTTTTTTAGCACTCATTTATAGATATTTTTTTTGCCTCTTCTATTTTAAGAAGACAAAGTTGATCTTTGCCATGAACTTTTTAATAAGAAGCTCAAGTATTTTCTTCAGTGGTTATTAATTGATGTTTAGTTTACTTAAACAGTATATTAATAAATTGCATATTTGTTACCTATTATGTTTAATTGTGAAATCCTTCAGCCCCTTACATTAACGCATAATTCAGTCTTATTGCTTCACCCTAATGATATTGAATCCAAGCTAATGCTTGTTGCTGTTTTCCCTCTATGAGTTGGAGTTTTCTGGGGCAAACTCCACCACGCGGAATCTTCTAAAACGTAAAATAACTAAGTAAGTTGCAAAAAGATGCAAAAAATCTTATAACAGGCGTAAACTACAAGGCATTATCTACATTTTAACATTAAGTAGAAAGTGACGCAGAGTGACGCGACATACTAAAAATCTAAGTGAAAATATAATTTAAAAAACAAGAAGTTCCGTGAGAAACTAAAGAGCCTACTTTTATTAAAATTTAAGAATCATGCCAATGATTAATCTATATTATGGATCTATCTAGAATAATGACGAAATTAAGTTGGTAATATCGAAATTTCTAATTATTTCGAAATACTGTATAGGGTTACAAACAAAGAGGTATTAAGACGAGTGGGAGAGGAGAGATGTTTCTGGCGACTGCTAATGAAGAGAAGAGATAGGTTGGTAGGACACATACTAAGACACCCAGGAATAGCAAGCTTAGTTATGGAAGGAAGGGTCGAAGACAAAAACTGTAGGGGTAGACCAAGGTTAGAATATGTTAAACAGATTGCCTCCGATGTAGGGTGTCGGAGCTATGTAGAGATGAAACTATTAGCTCAGGACAGGGAGGCATGGAGAGCTGCATCAAACCAGTCAAAAGACTGAAGACTCAAACAACAACTGTATACCTGGCATAACGTAGCCTAATAGAGAACTACAGTTGGCAGCCCTGGTGACTGAATATATTCTTAGTTCCATCTCTTAAGGTACAGAATACAAAATGTGGTTGACGTCCGATGGATAGCATGGAGGTTATATGCAGTTAAATATTGGATCTAACAGCGCGCGTAAAATTATGTTGGCAACAATGACATACATGTATTGGTCAGAAATAATCTAAAATAATATGATCTATTGTTGTGTCAATTTGGAATGAAATCCATTAGTTAGTATAGAAGTTACATGCATTTTAAAATTAGACCTATCAGCAGGCTTAGAATCATGTTGGCAGCACTGGCGTAGGCCTATATAAGTTACTTCAAATTAATCTAGAATGCCAGGTACTATACGTGTGCAAAGTTTAGAGCTATTGGCTTGCATACTTTCTGATACATTGATATTAGGGTAACAAAAATAGAGACTGTATTTATTAACAGTTGGCAGCCCAGGTTAATGTTAAGAATCGGCATAGTCATATATGTTATGGTACACATAGCACACACAAAATTTGTTTGAAATCCAAATGATAGTATAGAAGTTACATGTATTTAAAGTTGGATCTCTCATTAGGCTTAGAATCATGTTGGTAGCACTGACGTATATAAGTTACTCCAAATTAATATAGAATTTCAGGTACTATAGCCTACGTGTGCATAGTTTAGAGCTGTCGGCTTGCATACTTTCTGATATATGGGAATTTGGATTTAAAAAATGAGTGCATTTATTAACAGTTGGCAGCCCTGGTGGCTCATTAAGAATACGCTCGGTCATATCTGTTCATGTACACATAGCACATACGATATTTGGTTGACATCCAATTGATAGTGTAGAAGTTATATGCATTTTAAATTTCGACCTATCAGCATGCTTATAATCATTTTGGCAACACTGCCATGTATGGCCTCCTGGAAATTAAACTGCAATATTATTATCTATACGTGTGCCAATTTTGAAATAGCTCCCATTCATACCTTCCAAGATATCCAACATGGAGCTCAAATTTCAATTGCGATTTTTCAGCAGTTGGTAGCACTGACATCATTTTCAAATATGGCCGTGAGATATTCGGGTATAGATCTTTACTCCTACCAAATTTTGTTTCGATTGCTGCAGCCGTTTAGGAGTTGATAGGGGGACACACACACACAGCCAGACAGAAAGACAGACAGAAGGACAGACAGACAGACACACATATGCCCGATCTCATAAGTCTACTTTTTCCTCGTTTTTGCAAAATGTGAAAAGTAGGCTAATAATAGTTAAATATTATATAGTACAAATATAGCTAAAATTACGTAAAAATTACGCCCATTAATAACTGAAACACGTTACAAAGATCATACCTTCAGCTGCATGTTCCATCTTAAAGCATCACACTAACCACAAAGACAACCAAACCACAGCCACTTACATTCACCCTCCAATTCAGACTGCTCGAACAGAGCTGACAGATTTACACTAAGATGCATTTATATCCCAGAATAGTGAACGGCAATTATATGAGAATGCTGTAGACGAAATCATTTTGATTTTTAGCCTACTTTTCACATTTTGCAAAAATGAGGAAAAAGTAGACTTATGAGTTCGGGCAAATGTGTGTCTGTCTGTCCTTCTGTCTGTCTGTCTGTCTGTCTGTCTGTCTGTCTGGCTGTGTGTGTGTCCCCCCCCCCCCTATCAACTCCTAAATGGCTGCAGCAATCGAAACAAAATTTGGTAGGAGCAAGGATCTATACCTGAATATCTCAAGGCCATATTTGAAAATGATGTCAGTGCTACCAACTGCTGAAAAATCGCAATTGAAATTTCAGCTCCATGTTCGCTTTTTTGGAAGGTATGAATGGGAGCTATTTCAAAATTGGCACACGTATAGATAACTAGCTGAAGTACCCGTGCTTCGCTACGCGTCATAAATAAATTAAAATGTGAAAGTGACAGTTAAAACAGGGGATAGGCGAGGTGCTGCGCAGAGGGAGATTAAGGATGGAACATTTTGTCCAACTACACCGTTCGGCGTTGACCGTGTTTTATAGCACAAATTTAGGTTTTACTCGCTAACCGTTGGAGATACCTTTCGGATAGAAAATGTAATTTTAAACCTCGTATATGCCATCAAAAGTTTGCTATTTCTTAGCGTTCACTTTTTATTTGAAATGGAAATATGAAAGTTTGAAACCAAAGGGTGTAGTGACGTCACTAAAATGGTCGCCATAGTGCAAAGTATTGAAATCAAAAGTAGCCTATATGTTAACCAGTTAAATCAGCTACTTTCATGTAAAATTCATGTAAGTCGGACCAGTGGTTCTTGCGTGATTGAGTAATACACAGACACACACCATCTCATTTTTAGCCTCGCTTCGCTCGCGTCATAGTCGTGTCATATTGTTATTCAATTAAATGCAGGTTTAACCCCGTTAACACCCCTTTAGAACCTGAATATCCAAAAATCCCTCCTTAGTAGACATTTTCGACACACAACAAACATATCCCCTTCTTCTAACTTCAATAGTTTTGATTGGTCGATGAGAGTGAACATCCAAAAATCCTTCCTTAGTGGACGTTTTTATTCCAGAATTTCACCCCTCCCCATATGCCCCTTAAATTGGATTTATGAAAAAAAAACGGTCGAACATCTACATATTTTAATTATTTATTCATTTATTAATTTTTAAGGTGATTGGAACTCGGAGAAAATCAAACTCCTCGTCTATGTCGTTTAAGAGATACACGCTCCGTTCGGAATCTTTCAACCCCCACTTTTCATCCCTTTCACCTCATAATATACACCACATCCAAAAACCATTAGACATGTGTCAGCTTATTTTAAATGATTAGTATATATGCCAAGTATCACATCCCCAAATGAAACCACTCATGAGATATTGTTATTCAATGAAATTCACGTTTACCCCCTTAACACCTCATTAGAACCTGAATATCCAAAACTCTTTCCTTAGTGGACGTTTTCGACATACCACGAACTTATCCCCAAAATTTCATGTTTCTAACTTCAATAATTTTTGCTGGGCGATGATGAGTGAGTGAGTCAGTCAGGACATTTTCTTTCATTAATATTTGAGAATTTCACCCCTCCCCAAGAACCCCTTAAATTGGATTTATGAAAAAAAAACGGTCGAAACCCTATTTACTTATTTAAAGCTGTTTTCCCCCTGAGTTTGATAAGTGAGTAAGTAAGTCAATCAGTTAGGACACCTTCTTTCCTGTTCCCCCCCCCCCGAATTTCACTCCTCCCCATGGGTCCCTTAAATTGGATTTATGAAGAAATGGTCGAACACCTATTTACTTATTTTTAAGCTGCTTTTTCCGCTGAATTTCAAACCTATCCCCTATGTTGAATAAGAGATACAGTACACGCTCCGTTAAGAATCCTTCAACCCCCAATTTTCTCCCCTTTCACCTCATAATATACACCATATCGATAAACCCTTAGACATATGTCTGCTTATTTTAAATGATTAGTTTGTATGCCGAATATCACATCCCCATATGAAACAACTCGTGAGATATTGTTATTCAATGAAATGCAAGTTTAACCCCCTTAACACCCCTTCAGAACATGAATATCCAAAAATCCATCCTTAGTGGACTTTTTCGACAAACAACGAACATATCCCCAAAATTTCAAGTTTCTAACTGCAATAGGT
Organism: Meconema thalassinum; assembly: GCA_946902985.2. Lineage (NCBI taxonomy): Eukaryota > Metazoa > Arthropoda > Insecta > Orthoptera > Tettigoniidae > Meconema > Meconema thalassinum. The sequence goes on along the minus strand of OX336391.1, from coordinate 461,448,728 downwards.
TTGCTGGGGGATGATGAGTGAATATCCAAAAATCCTTCCTTAGTGGACTTCTTTCACCAGAATTTCATCCCTCTCCATGAGCCCCTTAAATTGGATTATGAAAAAACGATCGAACACCTATCTACTACTTTTTCAACCTGATTTTTCTCCCTGAGATTCTTACTTTTTGCCTCTGTCTTTTAAGAGATACTTGCTCCGTTAAGAATCCTTCAACACTCACTTTTCACACATACACCTCATAATATACACCACATCGAAAAACCCTCAGACATGTGTCTTCTTATTCTTAATGATGAGTTTATATGCCTAGTATCCCATCCCAAAGGAAATCATTCGGGAGATATTGTTATTCAATTAAATGCAAGTCTACCCCCTTAACACCCCTTTAGAACCTGAATATCCAAAATTCCTTCCTTAGTGGACGTTTTCAACATACAACGAACATAGCCCCTTAATGTCATGTTTCTAACTTCAATAATTTTGGCTGGGGGATAATGAGTGAGTAAGTCAGGACATTTTCTTTCAATTATTTTTCAGAATTTCACCCCTCTCATGAACCCCTTAAATTGGATTTATGAAAAAAAACGGTCGAACACCTATTTACTTATTTTTGAGCTGTTCTTCCCCCCTGAGTTTGATGAGTGAGTGAGTTAGGACACTTTCTTTCCTGTTTTCCCCCCAGAATTTCACCTCTCTCCAAGGGCCCCTTAAATTGGATTTATGAAAAAACGGTCGAACACCTATTTACTTATATTTTAAGCTGTTTTTTTCCCGCCGAATTTCAAACTTCTCGCCTATGTCGTTTAAGAGATACACGCTCCGTTAAGAATCCCTCAACCCCCAATTTTCACCCCTTTCACCTCGTAATATACACCTCATCGATAAACCCTTAGACATATGTCTGATTCTTTTAATGATTAGCTTATACACCGAATATCACATCCCCAAAGAAACAACTCGTGAGATATCGTTATTCAATGAAATGCACCTTTACCCCCTTAACACCTCTTTAAAACCCGAATAACAAAAATCATTCATTAGTTGACGTTTTCGATATACAGCGAACATATTCCCAAAATTTCATGTTTCTAACTTTAATAGTTTTCGCTGGGCGTGACGAGTGAGTGAGTCAGACAGGACATTTTCTTTCAATTATTTTTACCAGAATATCACCCCTCCCCATGGGCCCCGTAAATTGGATTGATGAGAAAACGCTTGAACACCTATTAACTTATTTTTAAGCTGTCTTTTTCCCCTGAGTTTGATGATTGAGTGAGTTAGTCAGTCAGTTAGGACACTTTCTCTCCTTTTTCCCCCCAGAATTTCACCCCACCCCATTGGCTCCTTAAATTAATTTATGAAAAAACGGTGGAACACCGACTTACTTATTTTTTAAGCTGATTTTTTTTCGCCGAGTTTCAAATTTCTCGCCTATGTCGTTTAGGAGATAGGCCTACACGCTTCTTTAGGAATCCTTCAACCCCCAATTTTCACCCTTTTCACCTCATAATAATACACCACATCGAAAAACCCTTAGACACATGTCTGCTTATTTTTAATGATTAGTTTATATGCCGAGTATCACATCCACAAATGAAACCACTCGTGAGATATTGTTATTCAATAAAATGCAGGTTTAACCCCCTTAAGACCCCTTTAGAGCCTGAATATTCAAAAATCCTCCCTTAGTGTATGGTTTTGACATACAACGAACATATCCTGAAAATGACATGTTTCCAACTTCAATATTTTTGGCTGGGCGATGATGAGTGGGTGAGTGAGTCAGGACATTTTCTTTCAATTTTTTTCTTCAGAATTTCACCCCTCCCGATGAACCCCTTAATTTGGTTTATCAAAAAAACTGTCGAACACATATAAGTTATACTTATTTTTAAGCAGTTTTTCCCCCTGAGTTTGAAGAGCGAGTGAGTCAATCGGTTAGGACACTTTCTTTCCTGTTTTTTTTTTACACAGAATTTCACCCCTCGCCATAGGCCCCTTAAATTGGATTTATGAAAAAAAAACCGGTCAAACACATATTTACTTATTTTTTATGCTGATTTTTTCCCGCTGAGTTTCAAACTCCTCGCCTATGTCGTTTATGAGATACAGGCTCCGTTAGGAATCTTTCAACCCCCACTTTTCACCCCCTTTCACCTCATAATATACACCACATCGAAAAACCCTCAGTCACATGTCTTCTTATTTTTAATGATGAGTTTATATGCCGAGTATCACATCCCCCAGTGAAACCAATCGGGAGATATTGCTATTCGATGAAATGCAGGTCTACCCCCTTAACACCCCTTTAGAACCTGAATATCCAAAAATCCTTTCTTAGTGGGCGTTTGCGGCCCTTGAATAAGCTGCATACCAAATTTTATTCCAATCCGTTGGGTGGGTTCTGAGATTTCGTGATGAATGTGTGAGTGAGTGAGTGAGTGGTATTTGACAAATATCTAGTAGATAGTGTCAAGTCTTTGTTATGCTATACTCGGTTGACAGTGCTGTGTGAGCAGTTGAGTAACTAACGGGATTTCAAGTAAAGATCCTCATTTTCTATACCGGTAGTGCAGAGCGCAATTGGCATCCAGACGGCCGTGTCTCGACTTGAGCTATGTTGCCATGGAAACTATCTGCCTTGCCATTCCTTCATGAGTATATTTTATGATTTGATTAGCCTGTTTTTGAGTGAAAAAGGGCCGAAATCAGAAGAATGAGAAAGACTATCGAAAATTCATGTAGCCAGCGGTTCCTTCTGGGTCCTAAACTATGTGTATGCAAAATATGGTTGAGATTGGTGGAACGGTGTAGATTTGTATACGGAACCAACATATATACATACATACATACATACATACATACATACATACATACATACATACAGACTTTCACTTTTATATATTAGATAATATTGCAGTTAAATTTCCATGAGGCCATACATGGCAGTGTTGCCAAAATGATTATAAGCCTGCTGATAGGTCCAAATTTAAATGCATATAACTTCCACACTATCAATTGGATTTCAACCTAATTTCGTATGTGCTATGTGTACAGAAGCAGATATGACTGAGCGTATTCTTGAGAGCCACCAGGGCTGACAACTGTTAATAAATGCTCTCATTTTTAAAAATCTAAATACCTATATATCAGAAAGTATGCAAGCCGACAGCTTTAAACTATGCACACGTATAGTACCTGACATTCTATATTAATTTGGAGTAACTTATATACGTCAGTGCTACCAACATGATTCTAAGCCTGCCGAGAGGTCCAAATTTAAATATATGTGACTTCTATACTATCATTTGGATTTCAACCAAATTTCGTGTGTGCTATGTGTACCATAACAGATATGACTATACCGATTCTTAAGAGTAACCAGGACTGCCAACTGTTAATAAATACTGTCTCTATTTTTGTTACCCTGGTATCAATATATAATAAAGTATGCAAGCCATTAGCTCTAAACTTTGCACACGTATAGTACCTTCCAATCTAGATTAATTTGGAGTAACTAATATAGGCTTACGCCAATGCTGCCAACATGATTCTAAGCCTGCTGATAGGTCCAATTTTAAAATGCACGTAACTTCTATACTAACTAATGGATTTCATTCAAAATTGACACAACAATAGATCATATTATTTCAGATTATTTCTGACCAATACATGTATGTCATTGTTGCCAACATGATTTTACGCGCGCTGTTAGATCCAATGTTTAACTGCATGTAACGTCCATGCCATCCAGTGGACTTCAACCAAATTTTGTATTCTGTACCTTAAGAGATGGAACTAAGAATATATTCAGTCACCAGGGCTGCCAACTGTAGTTCTCTATTAGGCTACATTATGCCAGGTATACAGTGTTTCGAACTAATTAGAAATTTCGATATTACCAACTTAATTTCGTCATTATTCTAGATAGATCCATATGGATTAATCATTGGCATGAATCTTAAATTTTAAGAAAAGTAGGCTCTTTAGTTCGTCACGGAACTTCTTGTTTAATTATGAAAATAAAATAATTTTGTCCTCCTAGATTTCGATTTTGACCCACTGTGCAACGAGAACTAACACAGTACATTTTGCTTAGCAAGGGCGAAAACAAACTCACACGACACCAGTACGTAAACAAAACCACCTGTAGGCTACTGTGTATCAAATATCAGCATGGATCAACATAAAGAACTCTGGAGTCAACATAAAATTAACATCCCTAAAATATTGTGATAATATAGCTGAAGGGTGCATACCTTGATACATAAAATAATCCACTATAGTACACAGTAGACAGATTATGCCAGACTTCAATTCTGAAACATGTTTGCATTTTTGTATTCATTATATTTAGTATCTATGTTCCGGTTCATCACGTAGTAGCCTAATATTTATCTTGCTTACCGCCAGATAGAAGCGCCACAAAGGAACTCAGTATTTGAACTCGTGTCGGGGAAAATCTGGCTGTAAATTAGCAAAATAAGTACAGAAATACTCGCCTCAATGAAAGTTCGTAGAAGACAGGTTTTAATGTACCAACTTTAAAGGCAAATTCTTGACTGGAGCAATATTTGTCTGCACTCAGCAGAGAAGTGTGCAGACCACAGGGAATGTAACTGGTCTAGGCACCCAGTGTGTTTGATGCACTTGTCTTATCCAGTTATCTCTACTGTAAATCAGCGTATTCAATTCCTCTTGGCAATCCTTTTCAATGTTTCCTCATTCTTGACCTTACTTACCTACGAAGTATTTTGCATCCCCTTGTAGCATCACATCGCAAATGCCTTTTTTGAACTCGACCAAGTGTTCCAAAAATTATGGTGGTGGTTTTTAGGATTTAAAAAAATCTCCGGGGTTATAACTTGATAGACAATATCCCCGGGCTAATGAGCAAGATCTCCCAGGCCCTAAAATGAATTAGAAACCACAACAACAGACATTGTCCTGAGAGGAGAATTTATGAGCATGGTCATTGATCTGCTCAATTATCAAACAGGTCATGATTTGAGCTTACACATGGAGTGGATCTGGAGGGTAGCCAAGTCCATCTGCTAATGGCATTAACCTCTTATTAATATCTAGTGTGTGCTCACTGCCGCGTACTTTGCTCTTCAGTGGAGTGTTCGGTAAACACTAACTGTGCCTTGCTCACAGATCTAATAGGCCTACATTCCTCTTGAAAAACTGTATTGATTAAATCACCGATCAGATGAAATGTGGTAGATGGTAATGGGATTGGAAATAGTTTTTATAGGGTGTAAGAACACGATCATCTAACCCTAGTAATATTCATACAAGATGAAGATGGGAAAATAGAATAATTACGTCTCCTCTCAAAAGTTGGGGTATAGCGAAATAAAAGAAAATAGTCGTCAAAGGCTGGAAAATGAGGGACACGCTGGGCCTCAAGTTGTTGTTGTTGTTGTTGTGAATTCATTTAGGGAGATCTACGACATCGTGATCATTTAGCCACGTGTACGTGTGTGTAAAGAGGATATAAAAAGTAGGTTAGTACATGCAAGGAAAGCATTTCTACAGGAAATGAATCTGTTGACATCGAATATAGATTTAGGTATTAGGAAGTCATTTTTGAAAGCCTTTGTCCGGAGCGTGGTACTCTATGGGAGTGAAACTTGGACTATTGGTGCAGCAGAAAAGAGGAGAATTGAAGCGTTTGAAATGTGGTGTTATAGGAGAATGATGAAGATCAGAAGGGTAGATAGGGTTACAAACGAAGAGGTATTAAGAAGAGTGGGAGAGGAGAGATGTTTCTGGCGACTGCTAAAGAAGAGAAGAGATAGGTTGGTAGAACACAAACTAAGACACCCAGGAATAGCAAGCTTAGTTATGGAAGGAAAGGTCGAGGACAAGAACTGTAGAGGTAGACCAAGGTTAGAATATGTTAAACAGATTGTCTCGGATGTAGGGTGTGGTAGCTCTGTAGAGATGAAACGATTAGCTCAGGACAGGGAGGCATGGAGGGCTGCATCAAAGCAGACAAAAGATTGAAGACTCAAACAACACAACTTGGGTGTGATTAGAATTTGTCTGATAGCCTCTATAACTGTGATGTCTGTAATAAAGTGTGTAATTGTAATTGAGGTAGGATTTCGGCGGGAAGCGACCGTGGCATTAAGTCAGTTACCATCCCAGCATGTCCCTGGAGTAGAAGTGGGAATCCATATAAAACCGTTTCCAGGATGGCTGAGGTAGGAATTGAACCCTCGTCTTCTTGCTTTTGCCTCACGAGGCTCAGTGTACCCCATACCAGCCTTAGACAAGAATTTAATTTCTTGGCAGAACCGGGAATCGAACCCGGGCCTCCGTGGTGACAGCCAAGAATGCTAGTCACTACGCCACGGGTATAACAGCACCAGGATGTGAAGAGAGTGCAAGTTCGGAGATCGCAGGTTTGGATCCTGGCGCTGACATTGGCTATCCTTAGTGTGGTTTCTCCCCGAATGTTTCCACACCCCCTCCAGGCAAATGCACGGATAGTCCAGGGTCACCTACCCTATCCATGCCCCTAAATCATGTGAGTCCCAGTGAAGCCATCTGTTGCATGAACTTTTTAGGAATTATTTCTGTTGCAGACATGACAATGGGGCAAACGATCTTCTATTATTTCCATACACAGCTCGATGCACGAGTAATTCTTTACCTACTGGGCATACATCTTCTGTATATTGTGGTTTAAGAGGGAAAGCTATAGAGCTGTTATTTCTATGTCTTCTTCTCCTCCTCCTTCTTCTCCTTCTTCTTCTCCTCCTTCTCCTCCTTCTCCTTCTTCTTCTCCTTCTTCTCCTCCTTATTCTTCTCCTCATTCTTCTTCTTCTCCTCATTCTTCTTCTTCTCCTACTTCTTCTCCTTCTTCTTCTCGTTCTTCTTCTCCTTCTTCTCGTTCTTCTTCTCGTTCTTCTTCTCCTTCTTCTTCTCCTTCTTCTTCTTCTTCTTCTTCTCGTTCTTCTTCCCCTTCTTCTTCTCCTCCTCCCCCTTCTCCTTCTTCTTCTTCTCCTCCTTCTTCTTCTTCTCCTTCCTCTTCTCCTTATTTTCTTCTTCTCCTTCTCCTTCTTCTTCTTCTTCTTCTCCTCCTCCTTCTTCTCAATCTTCTCCTTCTTCTTCTTCACCTACTTCTTCTCCTTATTTTCTTCTCCTCCTCCTTCTTCTTCTTCTCCTTCTTCTTCTCCTTCTTCTCCTCATTCTTCTCCTTCTTCTTCTCCTCATTCTTCTTCTTCACCTCCTTCTTCTCCTTCTTCTTCTCCTTCTTCTTCTCGTTCTTCTTCTCCTTCTTCGTCTCGTTCTTCTTCTCCTTCTTCTTCTTCTCGTACTTCTTCTTCTTCTCCTCCTTCTTCTCCTCCTCCTTCTTCTTCTTCTCCTCCTCCTTCTCCTTCTTCTTCTCCTACTTCTTCTTCTTCTTCTCCTTCTTCTTCTTCTTCTTGACGTTTCGGCCAGCTATAGACCACGTTATTTCAACTGTTCTCTTCCTCGAGCTTTAACATTCGCCCAGTAACGCCTCATGTGCTCGATACTGCTGTTTCATGGCTTCAGGCCTGTTGTTATTTTAGACTTTTCCTGGAAACCCAGGTGTTCTTTTAGTTTCATCTTAAGCGGCAAACACATCTGAATATCTTTGTATGTAATTCTTACTTCTTTTAAATCCTTTTCTATGTCTGTGAACCAAGCTCCCTTGGTTTTCTCACCTAGAAAGTAAGTACATATTTTGTTTGACAATCGCATTGGGCTCAGTCTTGTTAATTGACCATAGAACACAATCCTCCTCTTTCTCATCACGTGAGTGATTTTGGTCACGTGTGTGTAGAGTTCATGGTTGGTCTCCGTCTGTAATCACTGTTTTCCTTGACTGGGCCCAAGATTTTCCGTAGGATCTTCCTTTATTTGGTTTCAAGTCTCTCCATGTCACTATTACTTTTATTATTTTGATTCGTTATGTCCAAGTAAGCAGCATGTTTGATGATTCATATTTCATTCCCAATCTCTCTTCTTACGATCACTGTGTTCTCATTTCCATTCGTCTGTCCATCCTGTATTCTTCAGGGGCAGATGATCTCGTAGTTACGCCCCTTAAAACCTCAATAACTAACAAACTAACTTGTATTCTTCCGTGTAGGTTTCTCAGCAATTTGGCTCCGTTTATTCGGGAATATGATTTATTTTGTCAAATTTCTGAAGACCGGTTCAATAGAATATCAGTAACATAGTGTTATTTCTTTATTGACTCAACTAACAGTTGGTAACATGACTCATATCGGTATATTACGTACAAGAGGGGCAGATGACCTCGTAGTTCCGCCCCTTAAAACAACAATAACTACGTACAAGAAACAGAGTAAATCACACTTTGAAAAGCATACATTTTCAACAAATATAACATGGAAGTTTGACAGTTATTTTTTTCTAGTAATGTTATCTACCACGCCTCCTTCTGAAAAGGGTCCAAGAAAATCCCTGTGTGTATTCCAAAATCCTCTAACGATGCTGAAGGTCTTCAGAATTGCAGCCTTTTATGCAAAAGTGTGGGTATAAATGAGAAGATTTAGTTTGGCTACATTTACTGAAAAAGATTAGGTGTCAGACCAGTGAGAGAAAAGAGGAAGGTAAGGATTGTCACATTTTTAGCCTATTTTCATTTATGAAAAAGAAAGAAAAGCTTATGAGATCACCTTTTGTCCACGCGTGTGTGTCCCATAATAAAATCTAAACGGCCGAAGCAGTTTCAATGAAACTCGGTAAGTGCATACTACTACATTTTCCAAACTCGACAGTGCATATCAAATTTTAATACGTTTCACAAATCCAACATGGCGGCCGCGCGAAATGTTTCACTGGCATTATATATCACCGCAACAGTAACAGACATCACCATTAAATGTTGTACGGTAATAAAGGGTACTACTAAACGTTCATCTATGTGACATTCATAAACCTGTTAAGTACAAAACGAACATGGCGGCCAAGGGAAGTTGAAACATTTAAATAGACTTTTCTCGTGATTTAATCATCCGAGCGTAGTGAAACGAGGGACATCAAATGCAATGCACTGACATCTAATATAGTTCAATTGTTTACATAACATCGAGATGGTGGCTGTGCAATTTTCTTTTATATCTTGTGTCCGCGATCGAAGGGAACGTTTGAATAATAAACCTATCCAATAATCTTCATCTAATGGTACATAACTCTACGACCTGCACATATAACACTCCAGCATGGTGATCATCCAAATTATTTAGAAGGCTCTCAATATCTACAAATCTATTACAGTAATCAAACTGAAATGCTTGCCACGGTGGGTGAGTGGATAGCGTGTCGGTCTACCAACCCCAAGAATGCAGGTTCGCTCCTGGCCGTGGTAAGTGATTTTTTGAAAGGCGGCAAAAATACGACACGCATGTCATACGATGTTGGCATGTCAAAGAACCCATTTGAATTCAGTAGGCCGTATTCATAATAGCAATATTAATCTCGGGAGTTTCCGCCAACACAAAGTTCCCCATTTCTCTACTAGAAAGCGCTATAGTTTCAAGGAGCTTAGATATCTAACCTCCTTGACTTGCATAGTGGTTCAAAGAACAACAAAATTCGACATGCAAGCTACCCTTTGGGTGTCAAATAACAAAGCTTGCACCCATCATCCGAGGCCATACGATATTATTATTATTATTATTATTATTATTATTATTATTATTATTATTATTATTATTATTATTATTATCAAAATGAAATTTTGTATATTCATAGAGGCTATTAACTTAGGTTCACCTATGGATCATTCAATAACTGGTGAGCACAAAACCAACATGGCGGCAACGCGAAAATTAATATTTACATTTAATATTCTCGTGACTTTTCATACCAACACGGTGAAACTGGGCACGGTATATCTTTACACAAGCCTTAATATACTGACGTCTAATTTAATGGAATTTTATTAGAAATTAAAAATGGCAGCTGTGTTTGTAAAAAATCTCGTTTTCATTTCTCGTGTCCAAAGTAAGACCAATAGGCTATTTCGTTCTTCAAGAAACTACTTGTTTTGTCTCCTGATTCTCCATAGCTAGTGGAGCATATTTCTCAATGATCTCTCTGTATTTATGATTGATATTATGGTAATTCAGGACAGCTATGCCAATCAAGTCCGTATGTTGGTTCTTCTTGTCAGTTAAAGTTAATTATTATTGTTATTACTTTTATTATTATTATTTATTGTTTGACAACATTTTCACGGCAAATACCCGCTGCATTTTATGTTACAGCCTGGTTGGGCCTTAGCAAGGAACCTTCTGTATTGAGATAATTTCGAAGGCTATGCACTGTTCAGAGACCTCACATTACTGTACATCCATGTCATGCCCGCAGTCTTCACGAGTGTCCTTCATTTATAGGATGAGCTAAATTTCCATCTGAATCATCGAACATTGCCGAGTTTTCGACCAGGGTATTTTCACAAGGAACTTCCTAACAATATGGCAGGTGTTAAACAGAACTGCCTTCTGTAGTTCAATATATATCTGCGGGTGCAGATTCAATATTGATAGACTACTGTGGAGAGTTTTGGGTATAACACCAGTACACTATATAATATTGTTACGTGCCACCCCCTAGTGGCACTTTTGTTAACTGGATTACGGTAGGGGTACAAAGCACAACACCAATTACTGCTTAAAGAAATAATTAACTTTATTGTGGCCAGAAAATTACACTAATCAGCAAATACAAGCAATTAGGAGCCTTCTCCAGTTTCCTCAAGTCTCTTCCTTATGCGCTCTTGGCCCCTTTCACTTGCAACAGACCACAGAAGTTAATCCGTCCTAATGAGTTCGGTGGCCTTGGCAGAAGCTACCTGCCCCTCTTCCAGGTACAAAAAATACAATTACTTACGAGCACTTGATGTACGCTGTTCACAAGCTGGGAGAAACAATGTCACAGGATTTCGTAACTCGCACAGCACTTCGTCACCACACTTCTGTCGCACAAGATAATCGCTCACACTAGCTCGTAAAACACAACAACAACAACTGCTTCACGGGTCACTCTTATATAGCCGGCCGGTGACTCAATAAATGCTTCTAGATCCATCCAGAGTCCACGGCTTCTCGAGGTTTCCAGCGCTGGTCCAGTCACGAATGTTCTGGACTATCCCTTTGTCTGTAGTAGCCCTGTTGCATAAGGCGCGCGCAATACGGGAGGCGGCCACAGCCCAGCCCAGCCCTGGGGCAGTTGTGACTCATGCGGCGAGTGATGACACAAACTCACAGCCGTAACACCACCCCCTTCCTAAAAAGGCTGATCGTCCCGATCAATCATTGGTCCGTCTGTGTCCCGCCGTAGGCTGCCAGGCGATCTCGATGCACGATCTTCATCTTCGCCCTCGGGTTCCGCTGGATCCTGTAGACGACATCGTTGATCCGTTTCACGACTCGGTACGGGCCCTCCCAGGACTTCTGAAGTTTGGGTGACAGGCCTTTCTTCCGTAATGGGTTGAAGAGCCAGACCAGGTCGTCCTCGTGGAATCCGCCGGCATCCGTCTGCTGGTCGTATCGGGTCTTCATTCGGTCGGTCTCGATCCGCAGTTTCCTCCTCGCGAACGCGTGCACGTCCTCCAGTTGGTCGACCAGTTCTTGACAATACTGGCTTACCGGGATCGGATCATTCCCAGGTCGGCCGAAGGCAAGATCGACAGGTAGACGGAGCTCCCTCCCAAACATGGCCCGGGCTGGTGTGCACCCGGTGGCTTCATGCACGGCGGCGCGGTAGGCCAGGAGAAATAGTGGAAGATGTTTGTCCCAATCCCTCTGGTGCTCGCTGACGACTATTCGGAGATGGTTCTCGATGGTGCGATTGAATCGCTCTACCATCCCGTCGGACTGAGGGTGTAGCGGCGTCGTCCGTGTCTTCCGGATTCCCAGCAGCTGGCATAGGTTCTGGAACACCTGCGACTCGAAGTTCCTCCCTTGGTCGGAGTGCAGCTCCAGGGGTACTCCGTACCGGCTGACGAATTCTTTCACCAGGGTCTCTGCAATCATCGCGTCTTCTTGGTTAGGGAGCGCATACGCCTCCGGCCATTTGGTAAAGTAGTCGCTGACGACTAATATGTAGCGGTTCCCTGCCTCGCTTAACGGGAATGGCCCAGCAACATCGATGGCCACTCTCTCCATGGGGCCGCCCACGTTGTAGGTCTTCAGTGGACCCCGTCGTCTTCGTCCTGGGCCCTTGCTGGCTGCGCAATCGTGGCACCTCGCACAGTGGTTCTCCACGTCTGTTCGGCATCCGATCCAGTAGAACCGCTCTCTCAGCTTCTCCAGGGTCTTCTTTATCCCTAGGTGTCCACCAGATGATCCTCCATGAACTTCCTTCAGGACTTCCTCCGTCATAACCTTTGGAACGACGACTTGTTCCCGAGATGTCTTCCCATCGGTGCTCTCCCAGGTACGGCAGATGAGGCCATCCCTTACAATCAGCGAGTCCCACTGCGCCCAGTACGACTTAAACTTTGGGCTGCAGTCACTCACAATGTTCCACCCGGGTCTGGGGACACAGGCCCTCTTCCATTCGGCTATCAGTCCCAGGTCATCATCTTCTGCTTGTGCCCGCGTGAAAGATTCGCGGCTCCAGCTCCCTTGAATTTCCACGGTAGTCCTTCGGCACTGTATCCCGGTGTTCTCCTCCCTCCTAGTACAGAAGGTGCAGTCTTCGGGGCACGGTCTTCGTGACAGGGCGTCGGCGTTAGAATGCAGTTGGCCTTTCCTGTGCTGAATCTCAAAGTTGTACTGTTGAAGCCTCTCTAACCACCGCGCGAGTTGACCCTCGGGCTGCTTGAAGTTCAGGAGCCACCGCAGGGATGCATGGTCGGTCCTGATGAGAAATTCTTGCCCGTACAGGTACTTGTGGAAGTGTTCAATGGTCTTCACGATGGCGAGCAGCTCCTTCCTGGTGACGCAGTAGTTCCTTTCTGGCTTTGACAAGGCCTTGCTGAAGTAGGCCACTACTCTCTCCTCGCCGTCCACTACTTGCGACAGGATTCCCCCTATGCCAAAGTCGCTGGCATCGGTATCGACGATGAACCTTGTTCCAGGTCTGGGGTAGGCCAGAATAGGCGCGGTGCACAGAGCCTGCTTGAGTTGTTTGAAGGCACTGTGGCATTCTGCTGTCCACGTGAAGAGTTGGTCCTTCTCAGTCAGGCGATGTAAAGGTTTGGCGATGTCGGCGAATCCCCTCACGAAGCGACGGTAATAAGTGCAGAGTCCCAGGAAGCTTCGTAGTTGGGACTTGTCCTTCGGAACTGGCCACCCCCTCACAGCTGCGGTCTTCTCTGGGTCGGTGCGCACCCCTTCCTCGGAGACGATATGCCCAAGGTACTGGACCCGCTTCTGGAAGAGCTGACACTTCTTGGGGCTCAACTTCAGCTGGGCAGCCCGTAGCTTCAACAAGATCTCCTTCAGGTTGCTGTAGTGCTCCTCGAAGCTTCTCCCCAGAACGATGACGTCGTCTAGGTAGACCAGGCAGGTCTTCCAGTGTAGTCCCCTCAGAATGGACTCCATTAGCCTTTCGAAGGTCGCAGGGGCGTTGCACAGACCGAATGGCATGACGGTGAACTGCCAGAGCCCGCTGCCCACAGAGAACGCCGTTTTCTCGCTGTCCTTAGGGTGGACCTCCACCTGCCAGTAGCCACTCTTCAAATCCAAGGTGGAGAACCATCTTGACCCTGATATGGTGTCCAGCGTGTCGTCGATCCGGGGTAGAGGGTAGCTGTCCTTCTTCGTGACGTCGTTCACCCGCCTGTAGTCCACGCAGAACCTGGTGGAACCGTCCTTCTTCTTCACAAGCACGACCGGAGAACTCCAAGGACTATGTGATGGCTCGATCACCCCTTGCTCCTTCATCTCTTCTACCATCCGGTCGACTTCGGCTTGCTTGGCGAGCGGGACACGTCGGAATGGGGCCCTAATCGGTGCGCTGTCCCCAACGTCGATTCTGGGCTGGACCAAGCTTGTCCTGCCGAAGTCTTTGCTCCCCACGGAGAAGACATCCTGGAATTCGCGTAGCAGGTCCTGAAGTTGGCGTGATTGTTCCTCGTCTAAATGGTCCTGGGATCCTTGGTACAGCTTCTGTAGTTCTTCTGGCAGTGTGCGTCTTCTTCGGTTGTCCGTCTGCAGGTGTCCGTCCGTCGTGTCGGTGATGCGGGCAATCCAGGTAACGGGCTCGCAGACTCCTAGGTTGGTGTCCCGGTGAACCGTAATGTCGTAGTCGTTCAGGTTGGACAGGCGGACGTACGGCCGAGACGTCGTGTTGATGAGGGTCTTGGCAACTAGCAACCCTTTTGTCTGGATGTCCTCATATTTTGGCTCGAAGACAGCCGCCACTCCCTCAGCAGTTCCGTCGACAATTACGGCAGCGCTGACTTCCGTCCTGGCGGGAACGATGACGTCTTCTCTCAGCCTTACTCGTCGTGCGGTGATGGACTCGTGCGCAGGTTGCAAAGCAAGTTCCTCACCTCCGAAGTGCAGAGTGTTGGTACTCAGGTCCAAGATGATGTTGTTCTGGTCCAGGAAGTCCAGTCCGATGATCACTTCGTTTGATACGTCAGCCACAAGCACTGGATGCTTTATCACCCGTCGACCTATGACGAACTCCAGTGATGCTTCTCCATGTACCGGTGCGGTCTCTCCGGTCGCGGTTATTAGCTGGAGGTTCCTTTGTGTGGGTTGCACTCTCCACTTCGGGATCACAGTGGGATTGACGATGGTCCTCGATGCTCCCGTGTCGATCAGCATGGGCCAGCTCACTCCGTTGATGACTCCGTCGACCATCAGGCTGCTATTGTCCCTCCGTAACTTCGTCACACGCACTTGGACTGCCGGGGCTTGACGACTGTCACAAGCCAACCTTTGCCCCCCAAGGCTGGCTAATACTCGTTTCCCTGGGCCGCGCGGTTTTCAGACGACTGATTTCCCGTCGGATACCCTCGGCGGCGGCGATCACCGCATTCCTTGCTCAGGTGGCCTTTCTTACCGCAGGCCCAGCAAGTCGGTAGTCCTCTTCCAGGCCGCCTCTCCGGTTGTCTTCCGGCTGTGTCGTTGCTGGTGGTGCCGCGACTATCGAAGAAACGGCTTAGCGCCTCCATCAATTCGTCGGCCAGGGGCTTGGTCTCGTTGGTTTTTGCTGGTTCGTCGACGTCCACTTGACGCACCCGCGCGTGCATTCTGGATGCCTGTTTTGCCGTCTCGAATTCAAGTGCGTGGCTCAGCGCATCTGCCAGGGTCTTATTGCGCGCGAGTCGCAGCGCCTGTTGAGTGTCCGAGTCCCGTAGCCCGTCGGTGAAAGTCTGCGTCGCTATCTGCTCCAGAAAGTCGGCCGGCGCTGTTGGGTAGGCGAGCCTTACGAGGCGTGCGATGTCCATCTCGAACTCCTGCAGGGTTTCCGCGTTCTTCTGTACCCGGGTCCGGAGCTGCATCTGGTAGGCCTGCTGAAGATGGCTATCTCCATATCGGGACTCCATATGGGCGATCAGTGCAGCGTAGTCCTGGGATCCAGTCGGGATGGCCTGAAGGACGTTAAGGGCGTCGCCTCTCAGCGCTACAAAGAGAGCTGTAGCCTTTTCTGTGTTGTTCCAGTTATTTATGGAACAGGCTGCCTCGAACTGACGTAAGTAGGTGCTCCACGGGACCTTTCCGTCGAAGGTTGGGGGCGTCACTCTGCTATGTCCCGTTCCTGATATTCCCGGTGTAACGGTGGGTGGGCGTTGGCGCAGCTCGGCAACTTCCTCTCGTAGAGCGTTGAATTCCTCTTTCACCCCCGTCAGTGGGCGTTGGCGCAGCTCGGCAACTTCCTTTTGTAAGGCGTTGAATTTCTCTTCCACTGCCGTGACTTCCTCACGCAGACCCAGTTCTAATTTCTTCAGGTCCTGTGTCAACTTATTCTGACCGTCTTCCATCTTCTTCTGGCCGTCCTCTATCCTCTCCAGGTCCTCCGCTAGCTTCTTCTGGCCGTCTTCTAGTTTGGCAGTTAGGTCCTCGGATAATTTCTTCTGGCCGTCCTCCATCTTCTTCAGGTCCTCCGCTAACTTATTTTGGCTGTCCTTCAGGTCCTCTGCTAACTTCTTCTGGCCATCCTCCATCTTCTTCTGGCCGTCTTCCATTTTGGCAGTTAGGTCCTTGGTTAAATTCTTCTGGCCGTCCTCCATCTTGGTTTCCATGCCATTTAACTTTTCTAGCAGTGCTGCCAATTTCTCCTCCATTTTAGTTGTTTGTCTTGTAAAGGGCATGCACTCACAGGAAAATTAGAGAAAATGACCTGCTCGGGTTTTGAAACCAGGACCGTCAGGTGTTGTGCTTGAGTTCGTAATCCCACTTCTGACACCAGTTGTTACGTGCCACCCCCTAGTGGCACTTTTGTTAACTGGATTACGGTAGGGGTACAAAGCACAACACCAATTACTGCTTAAAGAAATAATTAACTTTATTGTGGCCAGAAAATTACACTAATCAGCAAATACAAGCAATTAGGAGCCTTCTCCAGTTTCCTCAAGTCTCTTCCTTATGCGCTCTTGGCCCCTTTCACTTGCAACAGACCACAGAAGTTAATCCGTCCTAATGAGTCCGGTGGCCTTGGCAGAAGCTACCTGCCCCTCTTCCAGGTACAAAAAATACAGTTACTTACGAGCACTTGATGTACGCTGTTCACAAGCTGGGAGAAACAATGTCACAGGATTTCGTAACTCGCACAGCACTTCGTCACCACACTTCTGTCGCACAAGATAATCGCTCGCACTAGCTCGTAAAACACAACAACAACAACTGCTTCACGGGTCACTCTTATATAGCCGGCCGGTGACTCAATAAATGCTTCTAGATCCATCCAGAGTCCACGGCTTCTCGAGGTTTCCAGCGCTGGTCCAGTCACGAATGTTCTGGACTATCCCTTTGTCTGTAGTAGCCCTGTTGCATAAGGCGCGCGCAATACGGGAGGCGGCCACAGCTCAGCCCAGCCCTGGGGCAGTTGTGACTCATGCGGCGAGTGATGACACAAACTCACAGCCGTAACAATATTATTGGGATTGTAGTCACCGACTCAAGTTTCCACATCTGCTTTACCTCAATTGCCCGCTCTGTGTACTTAGATATTTTAGTAGCAGCTGTTGTTTGGATGTTTTGAGTTTTGGGACATCAGATATCTATCAGTAATGCCTCTCTGTGATCCTTATTGATGACAATGATATCTGGCCGGTTGGTACTGGCTGCAACATCTGTCAAAACTCCTCTATCCTAGTAGAGCTTGTGTGTGGTATATTCGAGGACTGCGGATGATGTGTATTTCCAATAGGGTACGGAGCTTTGAAGAAGTTTGTACTTCAAGGTCAGTTTCTGGTGGATAATGTTGGCAACTCGATCGTGTCGTTGTTTGTAGTCAGTGTTGGCAAGGTGGGAACAACCTGATACAATGTGTTGAATGGTCTCACTACATTTGCCACAGCGGCGACACTTCTCACTCTGTTGCTGGATCTTTGATGATATAGGCTATTTACGATAGCTTCGAGTAGCAACAACTTGGTCTTGGATAGCTACAACAAATTCTTCTGTTACTATTATTATACATGTATTGAAGAGCTATGAGAAGACGAGATGTGGTGAGATATAAACTTCAAATATTAGGCAAAATAATTTTGAACACCTCTAAAGTCATGCATTTACAATGTATCATGTATCACGACAGGATAAGATGTAGGAATTCTTGATTACGTCACATACCAAACCGCGAATACACATGGTATCATCAGTTCAAACTAACTAGATGTCAAGGTCTACAAGCTCGTTAAATTTCATAAGCCATCAGAGCTGCTAAGAACGATCAGTAATGTTGTCTTGTATCACGTAATACGCATTCTCTAGTGACCTTGTCAGCAAACTTGTATTTGGTAATGGAATGACAGAAGCATTCATTGCCAGTGTGTTGGGTATACTGTATTTTAGCCGCGTAGTCACCATCATCTTGACCTCAAGACTCAAGCTAATAGTCAGAACATTTCGTCATACAACATAGGTGCACGTAATTTCTAAGAACACGCTCATTCATTGGTCGGAAGAAACTATTCTTGTGTTCCGGTTTGGCTTCCCACGGCCAAGAATAGCCATTAGAACATTTACCGATGCGTCAGAGAATACAGGTATTATGGAGAGAATTGTTTTACGTCACTTCAACAATGATTAAGAACAATGGATAAAAATTGTTGTTTTGTTGTTGTTGTTAGTAATTATTTTAAGAGCTTGGAACATCAAGGTCAAGAATCATGTGTGCATGTTGAACTTGTCTGATAACCTGTGCTATTGTGGTGTCCGTAAAAGTGAGTGTAGCTGTATAAGATGATGATGTTAATTGTTGTTTTAAGGGGCCTAACCTCGAGGTTATCGGCCATTAATGGTTTGGGTGATATTCTTTTTTCTTTGTCGTGTGGCCTCCTGAGAGACCGAGTGCAGGTCGTTCTAAACGATGCCCGTGGGCGACCTGCATGTCGGGATGAGAGATGGAATGGATGAAGGTGAGTGAAACTGGACAAGGATGTGGAAGGAAGCGGCCGTGGCCTGTCAGATAGATAGATAGATAGATAGATAGATAGATAGATAGATAGATAGATTTACCATCAACAGGATAGGCACCCAATTACAGATGATATAATAATCAGTTTTCAGAAGGTACCGTCCCATCATTTGCCTGGTGTTGGAAATGGGAAACCATGGAATACCATTTCAAGGACGGTCGACGGAGGGGCTCGAGCCCACGCGTCTACCGAGTCAGCACAGAGCTAGGCCCCATGACTTAACGCTGCGGTTTAGCGAGCGTAGCCACTGCTGTCGGTCTGGGTGATAGTGATATTGAATGATAATGCCATGAAACCAACAACAAGAACTAACTACCAACATAACAACTAACTTACATATTAAAAGAAGAAATGAGTAAATAACAAGTAGTTCCGTGAGGAACTATACAGCCTATTTTCATATATCCTACTCATGTTAATTGCCTCTATCAACATACAAAATTTCAGTTTGATTGTTGTGATAGATTCGTAGATATTGATAACCGTCTAGATATTTCAGATGGTCAGATGTACTATTATATGGAGATTATTGTGTACGTGTGGTATTCAGACTTCAATCGCATGATTAGGACACAAGAAGTAAAAACGAGATTTTAAAATTTCGCACAGCTGCCATCTTGTGGTTATGAAAACAATTGAAATAAACTAGTTGGCAGAGGATTAACATTTGTATAAGCATTTAACGTGCACATTTTCACTGCACTCGGATGGTTAAATCGCGAGAAACGTCCATTTAAATATTTATACTTCGCGTCACCGCCATGTTGGATTTGTGCTCACCACGTTACTGAAAGTCATATAGGTGACCTTATGTTCATAGCCTCTATGAACACACACAAAAATCAGTTTGATTTCTGTAAAAGATTCGTAGATATTGAGAACCGTCAAAATATTTCGGATGCTCGCCATGTTGGATTGTTATATGTATAGGGCATAAATGTACCGTTAAAGGAAAATTATTGCGTAGCTTCATTATTCAAACTTTCACTTCGATCGCATGATTACGACACAAGAAATAAAACTTAATTTTAAAATTTCGCACAGCCTCCATCTTGAGGTTATGTAAACAATTGAACTAAATTAGATGCCAGTGCATTGCAATATGTATTATCATTTACTATACCACATTTCACTGCACTCAGATGGTTAAATCACGAGAAAAGTCTATTAAAATGTTTCAACTTCGCTTGGCCTCCATGTTCGTTTTGTACTTTACAGGTTATTGAAAGTTACATAGGTAAACTTGTGTCAGTGCCCTTTATCACCGTACAAAATTTCAAGGTGATATCGGTAATAGTTTTGGAGATTCTGAATGCTGGTGAAATATTTCGCACAGCCGCCATGTTGGATTGGTGAGACACAATAAAATTTGAAGGGCACGGTCGGGGTCGGCCAGAATGGTGCTATGACCTTACCGAGTTTCATTGAAATCGCTCGTGCGGTTTAGAATTTATTAGGGGGACACACACACACCATCACTCACACACACGCACACACAGACACACGGACAGAAGGTGATCTCATTAGCCTATTTTTTCATAAAATGAAAATAGGCTAAAAGGGAAAAGAAAAGAAATAATGGACAGGATGAAAAGAAGTGCCCTCAACCCATGAAGAATGAGGATTGAGGGACTTGGATTAAATAGGAGCCATGAATGGCAGATAGGACAGGGAAAGAGGAGAGGGATCGCCCCAAAGTCAGTGGAAAAAAGGGGGAAATAAAGACCCAGCTCAGGATCCCTCGGAGTCGACAACTCCCTAACTCACCAACCGTGAGCCCTTGAGGGTGTAGCACTATCCAGGGTGCACCAGAAGGGGTGGGGCTACACACACTCTGTGTAGGGCCCTGTGCAGACAGCCATAAGATATCATGAAAAGATAAAGAGGCCTGACCCCTCGAAGAATGAGGGTATCATGAAAGATGAGACAAGGGCCAATTTAGGCGGGAAAGTGAAAACTCCCTATGCCTCGGATACCCTAATACCGTCGGGGTTGGAAGAGGACGAGTGTTGACCGAGGGAGGCCAACAGGAAAGATAACTGAATGAGCCTGGCACAAGTAAATGGAAGCAATGCTGGACTCAGCTGAGGTCCCGTTTTTGCCAACCCACGTCCCCCAAGTTGTGAGCCTCTGGGGGGAGCTTTATAAGAGACAGGGATGAGGTTGGTACAACGGGACTTGAAATAAGGTACTATCCCGGCATTTTCGTGGAATGGTTGGCTCACAGACGTTCATTTCTTTGTCAAGATCTTCTGTCCTCCTCTCACAACTGGTGGGCGAACAGGGGACCTCAGCTGAGTCCGGCATTGTTTCCACTTACATGTGCCGTGCTCTTCCATTTCATCTCTCGTGTCGACCTCCATTGGTCAACTTTTGTTGTTTTTGACCACGGTGGGATTAGAGTAACCGAGGCCTAGGATGTTCTTCATTTTCCCAACTTAATTGGATCTCGTCTCTTCCTTCTTGCCCACCTCGTGGTGAAGGGCTAGCATTCTTGGTTGTCACCCCAGAGTTTCGGGTCCGAATCTAGACTCTGCCAAGAAATTTAATTCTGGTCTGAGGGTTGAAACTGGGTACACTCAGCCTCGTGAGGCGAAACGAACAAAATATGGGTTAGATTTCCACGTCAGCTATCCGGAAAGTATTTATCCATGGTGTCCCACTTTTACTCCAAGCAAATACCGGGATGCTTCCTAACATGAGGCCACACCCGTCTCCTTCCAAATCCTTAACTGAATTACAAATACTCTCACTACTACTGACACTCCAATAACACAGCTTATCGAATAAGTTCTACACAAACCAAATACACGGGGCTAAATGACTGCGATGTTCAAGTCCCTCAAATGAATCGACGACAACAAACATATTTTATCATGTAAAATGATCTTGTCGACTTCATCGTTATGCTTTGGTCTACCGTTATGCGTTACGGTTACGGCGTGTATGACGTCATCATGTTGTTCAGTGCATAAGCACCGAGTCTGAGTTTACTCCTGGGGTCTGGCGTTATGCGATACGGAGACGGCGAGTGCGTGACGTCATGCAGCAGAGTGCACCTCCCGCTCTCCGTTCCCCGCGCGGGAAGCCTGATATAAAGGGTAATGGAGTCTGTTGAGTCTGAGTTTACTCCTGGGGTCTGGCGTTATGCGATACGGAGACGGCGAGTGCGTGACGTCATGCAGCAAACTGCACCACCCGCTCTCTCTTCCCCGCGCGGGAAGCCTAAGTTAATGGGTAATGGAGTCTGTTGAAAGAGTCCTCCTGCGTCTTTCTAACATGTGTAGCATTTGTAGCATGCGTCATTTGAAATTATATAAAGTCTAGTCTCTCAGATTGACTGTATCTTTTTTCATAAACTAGTTGGGGGAGGAAGACTGTTTTGTTGATGGGATCGTCATTTCTAGGTTTTGCGTCGTTAAAATAAATAGTTATTTTTCCAGGTGCTTAATGCTTTAATATTTATTAGTAATAGTTACCACACTTACTAAGTTTTCTGACAGGTTTTTGATGTGTAACATCTTTCCACTCGGTTGCTGGATATTTTTGCGGGAGTGATTTTAGAAAAGGGACCGAAATGTGTAAGAGGAAACAAAGAGCGCGCGGTGGAGGAGATTGGTACCACGACGTACTGTCGGCCAACATACAGCCCTATGTGGAATGTATATCGCATACGGTTTACTTCAAGGTTTGGAGGCCCCATTAAAGATATTCCTACAATAAATCATCTTCAAGTTGTCGTTCTTTGGTGTGAAAATATTCATTATATCATATTTGCTGAAAACAATTATGATTTATTAAATCTTCATACTTTTGGTGTATGCCTATTTAATGTAGGCATTCGAGGTTCTGTCGGCCAACATACAGCCCTATGTCGAATGTATATCGCATACGGTTTACTTCAAGGTTGGGAGGCCCCATTAAAGATATTCCTACAATAAATGATCTTCAAGTTGTGGATCTTTGGTGCGAAAATATTCATTATATCATATTTGCTGAAAAAAATATTTATTAATGAATTATTAAATCTTCATACTTTTGCTGTGGAATGTATATCGCATACGATTTACTTCAAGATTTTGGAGGCCCCATTAAAGATATTCCTACAATAAATCGTTGCAGCTATGCAGACGCCAAACGTACAGCACAGCATCGACCCAGTTGGAGAAGACTCGTCGCAGGGGCAAACCAGTACTCAGACTGAATTACTCTAAGTAAGACCACGACGTACCTCGTGCATGCGCACCGGTCAGCATTTGGCACTGGAGTTTACAAGTAGTTATTTCAATGGCCAACAGAGTTCACTGTTAACAAGGGATTTGCGCTCCCGGCAGACACATAGTAGGATAACATGGCACATGTTACACATCATATGCGACCACTGTAAGGTTAGTATTTTTATATATTTTTTATTTTTGTTTTTGGAGGTCAGAGACTTTCTGTGGGTGTCATTGTAGTTTGGTGGTTGGGTAGGTTTTTGCTAATAATTAACCTTACCCACAAGAGAAGATGAATAAAGAAGTAAAGGGAAGTGGGTTTCGGACAGAGGAACAAGTGTGGATAATAGGAAGAAAGTCCAACACTAAATACAAATAATCTTTAGAGAAGAGTGTCACCGCAAAGCCCGTGAAATCACTAAAGTGAGTGGGGACCTGAACACAGCTAACGGGAAACGCAGCTAGAGCTTGGGCTATTTGCAGGCGAGAGGAGGAGGTACCTTCCCTCCCAAGCCAAGATTCAGCTACTATGGGGAAGGGTGGCAGTCTGGCAAAGAAAAAATAATGAGTTTCCTTTGTATCTTTGCAAAGGAGTTTGTTTCAAACAAATATTTTGAAGAATACAAATAGTGTGAATTGGCCGTGATGTTTTAATACTTGAAATTGTAGAATTTCTAAAAAGCGACCGAATGTTTCCAAGAAGGATAGGGATGACGCAATTATACCCTTGGGAATAATTTTGATAAGAGCACCAATAGCTGCATTTAGGAATGACTAAGCTTTTACCCAGCAAAGCGCCGACTTAAAGTTTAGACAGTGAGAAACACTTAAATTTTGAAAACCAACCATAAGTTGTAGAGAACATCTCAACAAGCAGGAAGCTGGCGTAGCGAGCTATGCTTGCCTTACTGGCCAGTTAGAATTAGCTATCTAAGCTAAGAGAGGCTTTAATAAGTTTATAACTAAGTGGAACCGTTATTAATTTTGTTTGTGAGGTTTTTAAAGTTAAGCCCATAGGAAGAGTGAGGGAAGACAGGATCTTGCCTAATCGTTATTTTTGAGAAACGATAAATCAAAAGAATAAATCTTGATTTATTTAGCAATGCAAAAAGGAGTAATCAATATAACAAATATATATTTAAATAGGATCACGAGGAAAAATGGGGCAAGTTCCCTTTCGTGAAACCTGGATTAAAGAGATTATTGAAAGGTTTGGTAGACAATAACCAATTCTTGTGCTAGCAAGAGAAGAAATAGATTAATAAGCAGTTTCTAACTGCTGATATTTATACAGATTGAATAAATGAGACGTGGAGAAAATTGGGAGGGCGCCTATGGTTTGGCGAGGCCTCGTTGCAAAATACATAAATTTAAAGATTAACCTAATTTGTTAGTAAAGAGGAGTTGAGGAAGAGGAAATAAGAACTTTGTAGAGAAAGTTTTTGGCCTATTTTATTCATTTCGGACGAGTGCGACGCGGATAAGAAATCAAACGAGCACTGTTTCACTATAGTCTATTGACGTGGCTGAAAAGTTCACTATTGTAGCACAGAAAGTTTATAGCAAGGAAAGTTGTTGAGATGGTGAAAAATAACTAGTTGCACTAGATTTGCGAGAGTCTATTGAGTGGAAAAACTTGTAGGTTATAGTTGAATGCAGCAGAAAAATTCCAACGGAGGAAGAAAAATTAGGTGTTGATTAGCAGTTCATAAGGAAGATTCCTTAGTTTGAAAAAGTATTCCCATATGTGAGTGGAAAATACTAGAATGTTTAGCATGTAGATGAATTGTTTGGCATGGAAAATTCCAGAAAAATCATGACGGTTGAAATTGACAGAAAAAGTCCAGCGGTGGAACGAGATAAGTTTTCTACAGACAGTGGGTAATTTAACGATGTCCCAAGTTGTGAGAAATTATCTCAGTTAATACGCATAAGAAATGCTGCTTCATATTAAGATTAGCTTAGATAGACAAAGCCCAACCTCGAAAATCCCGCGAAGATGGCTATTGCCCACATTTATATATATCACACTGTCTGTAAAATGATGGTTAAAAGCATGTAGCTATTTAAAATCAATTAAAATTAGTTGAAGAACGTTGAAGTAGTACTTAGCTCATTTCTGATGAACGGCGATTCCTTGTTGACCGTTAGTCAGGAATTCACAACATGGCGAAGATTTGAATTATGTCTCTCAAGTAGAGGAGACGGGCCCTAGTTAGGCTCCAACTGAAAGTCGAGACGACTGTAGCACAAGTGAGGCCAGCTCAACGAAGCGCGGAGAGACCAGGGAAGGGAAAAGAGTGGGGGTAGGAGACAAAAGGAATACACATAAGAATAACCAACATTGTAACAATAAATTCTTTTGATGAAATGGTCTTCAAAAAGTTGATAGCAGGCGTCACTAGCGAAGCCTGGTGGAACACTCACAGGTAGTGTAAGCAAAATATACCAACAAAGAGAAACCAGGAGATCACTGTTGGTGTTTGCGAAAAAAGGAAGGGATGAACTAAAGCAAAGAGAAGCAAAAGCTTACTCTGTCTTCCCGTGTATTCCAAAGAATACACCAGTGGTGTTGATTACTTTTTCACATACCGTATTTCAGCAACTAGCAACCCGCGCCGGCTTCGTCCGGTAACTTGAACGGTTTATCCAGCGTAAGCTTAAACGGCGCACGGACGGCAGGTTTTTCCTTGACTCGTTTCACTGAAATCGTTACTTCTCGTCTTCCTTTAGCCATAAATGAATGTTTTTCTACAGAAACCTTCTTCGAGAAATCCTTTACAGAACGGTGAAAACCACATCAAAATTTATTCAGTGGTTCTCGAGGTTACCCGTTACATCCAAAAATTGGGGACTTTGTTTTATACTATGTAGCAGGGGCGTATATAGAGTTTTATTTTGGGGGTTGCCCAACTGGGGGTTAGGGGGCATGGAATATGTCCCAAAGAAAAGGGGGTCTGGGGTTCCTCCCCAGGAAACGTTTATATAATTTGGTGCAGAATGATGAGTTTGAAGGCTATCTGGCAACACTTTTTCAACCAATTTTCTTGTGATGTTTTATATTTGGTTAATGTCAAACACAACTAAGATCGTTTTATGTTACATTTTATTGATACAATCATCTTGCCCACATTATAGTGTTTACATGGAAAGAATTAACATTACTGTTTTGATTTACTACTTACTGTACACTATAATATAAAGTCAAGGTTTCTTGAACATTATCAAATCGGGTTATACTTTCATCGACAGTGATGTGTATGTGTATGTGAATAGATAACAACCTTAGACCGTTGAGTCTGTTTCCAGAAGTTTTTTTTTTTGTCGTGTGGCCTCCTCAGAGGCCGAGTGCAGGTCTTTCTATTCGACGCCCGTGGGCGACCTGCGCGTCGGGATGGAATGGATGAAGATGAATGAAACTGGGCAAGGATGTGGAAGGAATCGGCCGTGGCCTATCAGAAGGCACCGTCCCAGCATTTGCCAGGTGTTGAAAATGGGAAACCACGGAAAACCATTTCAAGGACGGCCGACGGTGGGGCTCGAACCCACGCGTCTACCGAGTCAGCAGAGAGCTTGGTCCCATGACCTAACGCTGCGCTTTAGCCAGCTGAGCCACTACTGTCGGTGTTTCCAGAAGTGGAATTTCTGAAGTATGTCTTCAACCAATTCAAACTCCAACTCCGTTCGGTGGAACTGGTAGCTACAGAGAGAGGCAAATTTGCCATAAGTTTGATAAAGATATAAAAGTTAGGGAAGAAACTTTTGTCGCACGCTTCAAGGGCACTTGTGTGCTGATCTTGGTAGGTTCATAAGAGCGAAAGCACTGGAGAGTAATAAGAGGTTATGTTGTTACACACAATATAAGAGCTTATTGTCACACTGTTTACATCACTCTACATTCGCCTTGTCTTGCAACGTTGCCATATGTCATTTAGTAATAATCGTACATGATGAGTGTATTGGTTTTAAAATGTTTTAATTAATAAACAAATATTATATGTGACAATTGTTTTGGGGGGGAGGCTGCCCCCCCCCCCCAGGCATCCCCCTTATATACCCCCCTGCCATGTAAAGATTGGAATTGTTTTGTGTTGACCAACTGAAAATTACAATATCAATAATTGAAGAGTATCTTGAACATTAGTAACACTGGAAAACGTGAGTTCAAAAGTCTCCATTAAAGTGACGAGCCTGGTAAGTAAGGTATTGATGAACAATGTGCAGTTTCCGAAGCGATCAGCTGATGACTCACACGCACGCGTCTGCAAAGCACCTGTTGGCTGGTTCAGCTACCTCAGTTAAGAGCCGGCCGGAGTGGGAACGGCCGACCACCAGCCCAGCACTTGTTGTAACATGGGTGAAAAGTTTGTGAAACGTTTTATAAAGAAACGGGACAAGGTAAAATTATTTTGTTCCTATAGCCCGCTGTAGTATTTTATACACTTTTCATCGGTGCAAAAGCATATCGAACAGGAATACAAAGATAGTTATAAAAAGTGTAGTTAAAATCACAATTCTCCATATAAAATAGAGTTCTGAACTGCAATTTTCCTAACCTCTTCAATGCCTTCAGATGATGTTGAAAACAGAAACAAACTCCACTGCAAGACAGCTTATAGTTTTCTCTATTGTGCTACTGAATCATATTTTCAAATTAAGAACTCTGTATATGTTTAATCGTGATTTTAGAAAATGTCAGCATATTGAGTTGCTAATGCTAGCCGTGTCGAGGTGCTGGCAGTTCAGGCAGTTACCGTCAGATACCGCATCGTCGCAAAGTCATGTCCTTGAAACAGGGTGAAGTAAGACAGAGCCGGCTTCTGAGAGATGGTAATCTCATGCCAGGAAGTGATGAAATCAGCTCATGTCCAGGTGCTGTCAGTCGCTTCATTACAATCAGTGCCGGATCCAGGCTTTGCGGTGCCCTGGGCGATATGATACGGTCGGGCCCTCAACAATAGAAAATATAAAAAATATCAAATCAAATGGAAAATAGTTTTGTAATAATAATAAAATAAAGAATAGTTACAATATTTTGAATACACTACGGTACATTCTTTTAATAATATGAAAGAAACCCTTAAGTCCCCTTGAAGAAGATTATGTAAACTATGAAATATTAAAATATTACTTTGCGACTCTTTTTCTCGGATGAAGTCTTCCATCATTTCACTGAAATCTATACTTGCTAAACGGTCACGGGAGGTCATAGCTGCACTGAAAAAAGAATATGAATTATAAATTAGTTTGAAAAGTATAATTAATTAATCAATTAGACTTAGACAACAGATGTTTGAGCAGACTCCCAAAGAGAGACAACCGGGAAAGAAGTGGAGGGAGGAGAGACAGAGGAAGCATAGTGTGTGTGTATGAGAGGTTTTTGGGGAAAAAAAGAAGGACCAGAATTAAACATGAAAATTGATTGTGTTATAACGCTCTCCTTATGGGGAATTAACGAATAAATAAATAATTAATCAATTAAATTTAAAACAATCCATGACCCCCCCCCCCCCCCCCGGACCGCGGGGCCCTGGGCGGTCGCCCTCCCCTAGATCCACCCCCGATTACAATCGTCTGCTTTCTAGGTCATCATATTATGGTGTGTGTCCTACAGGTCTTTTGCAGTTCCAGTGTTTATTATGAGCTTTTTAGTTCTTTCTAACATGTCTGTAATATAGTATAGGCTACTTTCAAGATTATGCCATTGTTGTACTGTAAATAGAGTTGTTGTTGTTGTTGGAGGTGGTGATTCGTTTAGGAGCTTTGTGACATGGTGGTCATGTAGCCGCGTGCACTTGGGTGTGTGTATAATGTGTCTAATAACCTGTGTTATTGTGATGGTTGTATTAGGGTGTGTATTTGTATTAGGGACGGGTTTTGTATATGCGGCGGCCGTGGCCTTAAGTTAGATACCATCCCAGCATTTGCCTGAAGCATAAGTGAGGAAACAACTTCCAGGATGGCTGAAGTAACAATGTAACCCTTCTCTTCCCAGTTCTGCCTCACAAGCCTCAGTGTATCCCATTCCAGCCCTCAGCTCCTAAACCTGGACCTCTGCGTTGACAGCTAAGAAGACTAGCCACTACGCCACGAGGTGGATTGTAAATAAAATGTTGCTTTGTCAGTCTAAATATGATGTAGCGACTACTGGGCTTTTGAAGTTACAGTAATTATTATATGAGTAGCAAGCAATCACTAGTTAGTAACCATCACTAAAGTGGGCCTGAATTTCATTAAATTAATTTGTTTATTTATTTATAATTATTTGTTTGTTTATTTATAGTTCTTCTAACAGGTTACAACCTAACTACGAGAAATAACAATATGAATTACACTTAATATTTTTCTTACACTAATATAAAATGATACTTATAATACGTATGACTAAATATTATTCTAGTAAGTATCGTATTTGAAATTATGTTAAAAGTCACTGATAAGGAGCGTATGATATTAAGTGATTTCTCTACAAAACAAATGAACAAAAGGTGCTGTCTGATATATGGAAATGTGTGCATGTTTTTTTTTTTTTTTTTTTAGATATTGAATGTGTTCGATACAGGCGAATGTTTATATTACTCTGTATTGGTTCTTGGACAGTGGAATATTATACGTATCGGTCTTATTGACCGCGAAGGAACATATAGTTCAAATTCAGATGACAAATAAGGTCTATCAAAGATGTTATCAAATTATTTAATGTAATAACCTGCCTACTTTTCTCTAAAGTCTTTAAAGAAAAAGTTCCATTAATAAATTATGCTTAGCATTTTTAAAGGAAATGTGTAGTTTATGTTATCGTCAATCTCGCGATCAATAGCCACGGGACCTCCTTTTTACGTGGAATCCGAACTACTGGACATGACGTTTCACTTCGAAAATCTCACATCATTGACTGGGAACCGAACCCGGTCCGCTGTGGTGAGAGGCCAACAGCTTGACCACACCACTGGGCCACCACATTCCCGCTTAGCATATTTAGGATATACATTTGTCCTTTTGTATTCCAAGAATATAGGGAATTTATTTTTTATCGATTCAACTCTATAGTTAGCATTCGCACATCTTGGGTTCCAAACTATTGAGCCAAATTCAAGTCAACTTCATACGAATGCATTATACTGTACAATCTTTAGCAATGCACAGGTTCCTAAAATAAAATGTGCATCTTCTTATAAATCCCAGCATTTTGAATATATCTCAAAAATTCGATCAATACGGTGAGAAAAGGATAACTTTTTTTTCTTCATAGTATAGCCTACCATAAACCTAGATGACTTGAGATGGGAACTACATAGGAAATGGTGGTGTTTTATATCAAAGTTTTCGTGTAAATGCAATCGGATGACACTTATAAATCGAAACAATTTGTTTTGTTCCAATTTATTGTTTCTTCATCTTTTGGAGCAGCATACAATCCCATAACGAATAAATGTATTTAAACGATTACACGACATTTGCAAATAATAATAATAATAATAATAATGATATATTGGCATCCCGGAGATGGTTAATTAAGGTAAGATTACAGAGGCACAAGATTCGATCCCAGGGGAACACCAGAGGGTGAATGGAGCTTTTCTCTATGATACAAAGTGTTGCGTCTTACATACTGTAAGTATGATCCGTAATAGGACATTTTCGTAAGTTGTAGGCTACGTCATGGTTAACTCTACCAATAATCTGTATATATTACATCGACTCGTTATCCTTTAATTTAAACCAGATGACTCCTGATTCGTGAAAATTGGTTATTGTTGATCATCGAGGGATGAATCCGTGTTATGAATCGTGAATAAAATGGCATGTATGCCTGAATAATACATTAGGCCTATGTGTTCATGAAGTGTTTGCTCGTAAAGTTAGTTTGGGGCAAACTTAGTAGCTACCGGTACTGTTCGGTAGTTAAGAATTAGTGAAATCTTACCCGACTTGTGAATATGACTGACTTTAGTAAGTTTCCATTTCTCTGGAAATATCAAAGACTTGATTGATAAATTAAATTTAATATCTAGAGGATAAGTTAAGCCTCCGTGGCTTAGGCGGCAGCACGTCGGCCT
This sequence comes from Meconema thalassinum, assembly GCA_946902985.2. Lineage (NCBI taxonomy): Eukaryota > Metazoa > Arthropoda > Insecta > Orthoptera > Tettigoniidae > Meconema > Meconema thalassinum. The sequence continues at coordinate 461,417,835 of OX336391.1, read as the reverse complement.
CTCACCGCTGGGTCCGTGGTTCAAATCCCGGTCACTCCATGTGAGATCTGTGCTAGACAGAACGGAGGCAGACAGGTTTTTCTCCGGGTACTCCGGTTTTCCCTGTCAAAATGTCATTCCAGCAACACTCTCCACTATCATTTCATTTCATCTGTCATTCATTTAATCATTGCCCCAGAGGAGTGCGTCAGGCCTCGGCAGCCGGCACAGTTCATATCCTCGCCGCTAGATGGGGGCTTCATTCATTCCATTCCTGACCCGGTCGGAGACTGGAAGCAGGCTGTGGATTTTCATTTTTCATCAAGAGGATAAGCTATTTTTTTCCCGGATCGTTTTTTAACAAATATGGAAGAATAACCCTCTTGTGTCCCATATATTCATCGTAAGTATCGGAGTGAGAATGTCACTACGGGTTACCTCATAATAATTAAGATGTCAATTTCGAGATGACTTTCTAGGTTATCAGGCGTTAAAATGTCATAGTTGGATCCATTTTGGCAATATACTGATGAGTAAGGCTAGGATTTTAATGTAATATCTATCATCATCATAGCAAACACTCATATCGAGTAGATTGGCCTTTCAATCCGGAAGTCTCTCATTGGTGAGTTCGGAGGTGACTATACAGCCCAATGCGGGAGGCACACGATTTGCCGCAGTGATGACAGATGGTTCCACGTGGGGCATCTGCGTTCCTTCCATTTCTTCTATGTAATATTACATTAAAAAATTTGAAATATGTAACATTGATTTAATTTTTATATAAATCATATACATTACACATGATATTGCTTGTAGATTCTTCATTTTATTCATTATATTTTTTGCAAAATAAAGGATGGTACACTAATTAATTAATTAATTAAGCATGTTCATATTATAGCAAATTTAAATAAATTCCATGATTATGTATGCGTACGGAAGAGTACCAAGGGAAAAGAAACTGAGGATTCTGAAGTGCAGTATTATGGTATCCAGGGAAGGCTGCTACAGGCATTCCAAAGTACCGTGTTTGTGTTTATAATGAAGCTGCGGTAAGAGTTGATGCTAGGATGAGTTCCTGGTCTAAGTTGTTACAGGAATAGGCTGAAATCTTTCACCACTACTACTGATTTTTTATATAGGCTATAATATTGTCTTTTGTAGCTTTTCAGTCGGTCAACACGACTGTGCCCAATGAATGGGCGGGGTACAAGATGTAAATATGTAAATACACTCCTGGAAAAAGTTACATGCATTAGTTAATTATCACAATTGCCCCATATAATTGCACCATATTTGTTCATGAATAGTGATGTGATGATCGTGGGAAACGGATCTTAGTTTTCTTTCCCTTGAGCAACTGAATTTGTAGTTTCTGGACATTTTTTGGTTGTTGATGAGGAAAAGGCAATGCGAAAGGAAGAGCTGAAGCAACTCAGTCCTGATAATAATATGCTATAGCTTATCGTTGAAGTTAATCCTGTGTGATGAGAAATGTAATTTCAAAAAAGGTATTCTACATTTTTTTAAATATCGCCTTTGTTAAGAATAAAAGAAAAAATAACTTGTCATGGTTACTTACAAAAACACGTAAATATAATTCTAGGAAATAAACAGCAGTTTTTCAGCATACTACTAAGTTACAGGTATACTAGGAAGTAGGCTTCCTTACGTATCTTTTCCATGTTATCGTAAACACGATGAGTTATATTTTGAAATATTCGAACAGAAGTGTTGAAAATTTACTTTTCAACTCCTTTCAGGAATTAGTTTAGTCTGAAGGATTCTTTATCACAATTAAGGTTATTATGAAGATAAAACAAAAGTTCGGTGCTTTTCAGTCGGTCAACACGAATTTACCCAAAAGATTTGTAAATTTTTCAGGATTAGGGTATAATCCAACTCTTTTGGGTACATTCGTGTTGACCGACCGAAAAGCACCAAACTTTTGTTTACTAAGGGAACACTGAAAAATGGCTTCAAACCCCACAATGTCAGTATGAAGATGTTTATGAAAGTAAATGATTGAATATACACAATCTAATTGAGCATGAGCAACAACAACGACGGCGTGAAACCTTATTGTGTTTCGGTTTCGAACTTCGCAACATAGGCAGTTTTATGTAAGGAAGGTCTGTAAGGAAATGGTAGAGCTTGAAGAATAACATTTTATTTCTTTCTGCGTTATCACATTCTGCATAATATACTGTTTTAAAGACCATCTCGTGGTGTAGCGTTCTTGTGTGTGACCCCCGGATGCAAGGCCTTAGAGAGTGGTGATGGGCCCTGGGGCTGGAGAATCCTGCACTCCCTCACCTCTATTGCCAAATTATGTAATGTTAATTTATAATCCTCCTAAATAAGCAGAAACTGATAGTAATTTTAGAAATAATAATAATAATAATAATAATAATAGTATTAATAGAAGCCGCCGGTGGTAGAGAGTTCAACATGTGCTCCTCCCCCCCCCCCCTCCCCCCACATGCAAGATCCGGAAAATATTTTAATTATTATTATTATTAATAATAATAATAATAATAATAATAATAAGACGGCTGAGGTGGGATTCAAACCCACGCTCTCTCGATACCAGCGTGGTACGAGGTAGTGCGTTAGTGTGTATATTTGGGATTCAGATGAGGATTGTGAAGGAGTCGGCTGCATTTGTCTGGAGTAGAAGTGATGATAATAATAATAATAAAAATAATAATAATAATAATAATAGTAATAATAATAATGTTATTGCTTTACGTCCCTTTAAACATCTGCGGCTTTAGGAGAGGCCGGGGTTTTGGAAGTTTGCCCCAAAGGGGATCTTTAACCTGCCAGTAAATTCACTGACACGGCTCCCTCGCATTTGTGCACCTTCCAATGTCAGCTGGCTGTGCCAGGATTCGATCCTGCAATCTTGGGCACAGCAAGTAAGAACGTTACCCCTGAGCCACGCAGCCAGAGTAGAAGTGAGAAACCACGGAAAACCACTTCCAAGAAGGCTGAGATGGGAATCGAAACCACATCTTTTCAGTTTTGCCTCACGGGGCATTCCAGCCCTCAGACAAGAATGAATCGAATTTCTTGTCGGCGCCGGGAATCGAACCCGAACCTCTGGGGTGACAGCCAAGAATACTAGCCGCTACAACACGAGGAAGGCCAAGGATATTTCAGTCACTTGTGAATTCCGTAATCCGTAGTTTAACTATTAGCTTATCTATAGCAAAATATTTCGGCCATTCAATTGGAAGTAGCCTATACAGACTATCACTTCGAAATTTCTGGTCGCGATATTCTTGAAGCGCATTGCCACGAGATTGCATTTCCCCAGTGTTTGGACCCCGGAGCAGTTAGAACTTTCTCGCACGCGCGACCTTGAACCACCCTCACCACAGTAGTAGTAGGTAATCTGTGCTCACAGTAGGGGGTAATCCGTGCTGATACCTATGTACGGGCCATGTAACTACTAGGGGACAGCGACTACAACGAAACTAGTGGCAACGTTTTGAAATGAAAGGTGAAATAGGAACTGACTCCGGCCGCCTCTTAAGTGCAACTTGTTTGGTCTCCACTTAAAAATAGATGTTCCGGACTGCAGGAATGTAGGCTCAGCATACCAACGAGCGGGTGTCAGTTTTACCAGTGTCAACACTCCATCCGGGAACACATCCCTTGGGTGCTTTCACCTCAAAGTGACTCTTGACAGGTGGCAGGTGGCAAGGGACATGTAACATACCAAAATAGCAAGATGCGGGTAATAACAGTTGGGCTATTTCTTCTTCTCCCTGGCGGCTTCGGTGGCGTAGTCGGTAGCATGCTGAGCTTCTATGCCCAAGATAGCGGGTTCAAACCCGGCCGAAGCCGTCAGATTTTTTAAGAGCGTTAAAAATCCCTCAGTATGCCTCCCTTCGGAGGGGAAGTAAAGCCGACGGCCCCATGTCATAGAGATATGGCATTTTAAAGAACCTTCCACTAATTGCATCTGTGTGAAGCTAAATTGGATAGGTTAAGAATGTAAACAACGCTCTTAGGTTTCTACGTTCGTTGCCAAGAGCCGACTGCGGTGCCGTCTAGTAGCTAAGTTCTGAACTTGGCTTAGTAGTCGTTGAAGGTGGCGCTTGGCGGCAAAAGTAGGAACTATTTGAAAAATTCTAAGTTGCAGTACTTAAATTAAAAAAACAGATAACACACACTAATACAGTCATCACAATTAACACCGGTTATCAGACAGATTCTACACACATAGTACAGTACAGCTAGAATGGTTTTGTTCCAAAAACTGTGCTATGGTTGCCCTTTTCTAAATCGTTAGAAAAGCACAAAAAAAGCTTAACTCTACATTTTGGAATAATTTGCACGATCATTATGTAGGAAAACTAAAAAAAGCGTTTTTCTGTGAATTGACGTATTTTAAAGAAAAGTTTATTAAACAAAAAATGTAGACGACATTGTCACCTACAATTCGTCTCATTGAGGTCATGTCATACGTTTTGAAATGCAGAAGCTAGGTGGCGCCAAAGTTTCCAAAAAGGTGTTTTTTCACGTTTTGTCCTAGAAAAAAATAGTTTTTTCACGAAAGAGTGAATCAAAAATTTGTTCCCCTCAACATTGTCTGCAACATTTATTTAAACGTTTGTTTCCTCCGACTTACCGTTCCAAAGTTATAGCGCAGCAAATGCAACGCTGCGTAGTCAAGGCTACTATTGTTACTGCGGAGAGAGCGGTGGGCATAATTTAGACAGGGACCGGTGTCAGACAGCTGCCTAAAAGGCTCGGTCAAACAGGACGCGGGCTGTGTTTGTTAATTAGCTCAAACAATCATATCTAATTCAATCGCAGCGTATCAATCATAACTGTACACATATTAACCTTTGTGCCATCTGAATAGTACAATTTTCACACTTCGGCAGACTATAACTTTGGAACGGTAAGGTGGAGTAAAAAAATGTTTCAATAAATGTTGTAGACAATTTTGAGAGGAACAAATTTTTGATTCGCTTTTTTTGAAAAAAAAATTCTAGGACAAAAAGTGAAAAAACCCTTTTTGGAAACTTTGGCGCCACCTAGCTTCCTCATTTCAAAACGTATGACATGACTTCAACGAGACGATTTGTAGGTGACAATGTCTTCTACATTTTTTGTTTAAAAAAACTTTTCTTTAAAATACGTCGATTCAGAGAAAAACGCTTTGCAATGTTTTCTTTTGAGTTTTCCGACAAAATGATCGTGCAAATTATTCTAAAATTCAGAGTTAAGCTTTTTTTTGTGCTTTTCTAACAATTTACAAAAAGCCAACCATAGCACAGTTTTTGGAACAAAAGGTTTTTTTTTTTCTGTGCAGCTGTCCTGTACTAACACCCAAAGTACACGGAGCTACATGACCGCGTTGTCGCAGCCCCTAAACTTAAGAACCAACCAACTTCTTTTCCCTTCCATTGAATTCTGTTAGGAACCACACCGGGATGGTCGAACTTCGCTAATTAGGTTAAACCCAGTCATGTCAGCTAACGCTAACGGGTTTGGGAAGAGAGTGAGGTAGGCAATCTCTCCTCAAATGTTGGTTAAGCAATCAGTTTACTGATAGCTATGTACACCTGGATCCTCTGGAGTTTCCGTAGATATCATAATCAGTGCAGCTAACATGTTATCCATGTACAGTCAAAGAAGTGCAGGATTGCGAGTTATAGGAAACTAAGTTTGAGTTGTTACAACGGGGCCAAAAGCGGAGGTGTTCCAACAAGGAATTCATTTAGGAATGCACCTTATTTTGTAGCAGAATACATAGGCTATAAGCATTTTGGTTCCCAACATATAGTTTTAAAGCACATAGTGCAGGCTATAACTTGCTTGTTTACGAAGCTACAACATAAAAATTAAAATGTGCAGATCTGAATAATAGTTGTGAAATTCAAAGAAAATAACCAAACCTTATCTTTATCAAGTGCAAGGCTAAAGAAACTCAGGAATCTGGAATACTAACAAAAGTTGCTAATGAGTAGTATCGAATACGTCTTTGAGATTGCGAGATAGTACAGTACAGCTGGAATGGTTTTGTTCCAAAAACTGTGCTATAATTGGCTTTTTGGAAATCGTTAGAAAAGCACAACAAAAGCTTAACTCTAAATTTTAGAATAATTTGCACGATCATTTTGTCGGAAAACTATAAAAAAAAACATTGAAAAGCGTTTTTCTCTGAATCGACGTATTTAAAAAAAGTTTTTTAAACAAAAAATCAAGAGGACTTTGTCACCTACAATATTCGTCTGATTGAGGTCATGTCATACGTTTTGAAATGCAGAAGCTAGGTGGCGCCAAGGTTTCCAAAAAAGTGTTTATTCACGTTTTGTCCTAGAAAAAATTGTTTTTCACAAAAGAGTGAATCAGAAATTTGTTCCTCTCAAAATTGTCTGCAACATTTATTTAAACGTTTCTTTCCTCCGACTTACCGTTCCAAAGTTATAGCGCAGCAATTGCAACGGTGCGTAGTCAGGGCTACTATTGTTACTGCGGAGAGAGCGGTGGGCATAATTTAGACAGGAACCGGTGTCGGACAGCTGCCTAAGGCTCGGTCAAACAGGACGCGGACTGTGTTTGTTAATTAGCTCAAACAATCTTATATATTTCAATCGCAACGTATCAATCATAACTGTACACATATTAACCTTTGTGTCATCTGAATAGTACAATTTTCACACTTCGGCAGACTATAACTTTGGAACGGTAAGGCGGAGGAAAAAAATGTTTCAATAAATGTTGTAGACAATTTTGAGAGGAACAAATTTTTGATTCGCTTTTTTGTGAACAAAACATTTTTTCTAGGACAAAAAGTGAAAAAACACTTTTTTGGAAATTTGGCGCCACCTAGCTTCTGCATTTCAAAACGTATGACATTACCTCAATGAGACGAATTGTAGGTGACAATGTCCTCTAAATTTGTGGTTAAAAACTTTTCTTTAAAATACTTCGATTCAGAGAAAACGCTTTTCAATGTTTTATTGAGTTTTCCGACAAAATGATCGTGCAAATTATTCTAAAATTCACAGTTAAGCTTTTTTGTGCTTTTCTAACGATTTAAAAAAAGCCAACCATAGCACAGTTTTTGGAACAAAAGATTTTTTTTTTCTGTGCAGCTGTCCTGTACTAAGAGTAGATATGAAGATCAGCGCAGGTTGACACATTCCGACAATATATACCTCCACATCCAGTTTGGAGTGGGGGGCAGTGAAACACGCCTCAGGCAACTTCCTCTGTTAGGATTTCCCTAATTGACCCCAGTGAGAACCCATTAGCGGAGCGTGGTATCACCCAACTACGTCTCAATTTCAAATTCTCATCTTTTGTTGTTTCTTTCTCCCTTCCTTTCCAGTATTCCCTCATCATTTCACTGTGATGCTTCTATTCTAGGACCACTTTTGAGCAGATTTCTTTTTATCATTTTAAATGATCTTGTCGACTTCGTCGATACGCTGGGGTCTGGCGTTACGTTACGGTGACGGGACGAAATGTACTCTGATGCACTGAGGTGTGTGACGTCATAGTACCGCTTGGTGCATGTGTCCCCCGACAATCTCTACTTAGTATAAGACAAAAATCCCCGATTCTTGGATGTCACGGGTAATCTCGAGAACCACTGGATGGATTTTGATGCGGTTTTCACCATTCTGTAAAGAATATCTCGAGGAAAGATTCTTTAGAAAATAATTTATGTATGATCAAAGGAAGCCAAGCAGTAACGATTTCAGTGAAAAAGTCGAAAACAAACTTGGCGTCCGTGCTCTTCTTAAGCTTACGCCGGGCAAACCGTTAAACATATCAATATACTATGAGCGTAAGAATTGGTCTGCATGAAAAGTTCTACAAAAAAGTCCGTGAGAGCATATTTCTATCTTCAATACGTCGCCCACTATAAGTGTTTTTAGACTGGATGGAAGGGGCGCGTCCCCGCGCGCTAGACCTTGCTTTGCCATTGGTTTGCACTTGCCGTTCGCGAGTAATTTGAAACAAGATAAAATGATACAAAGTCTAGTCTTTCAGACTGACTGTCACTTTTTCCTTCTGCCTTGAAATATATCCATATTTAACACCTTATTTCTAAAACTCTCTCTTTTCATAGTGTCATCTTGTCTTAAGATGGTCAACCTTGCACTTTGCCCCTAAGCGGGCGGGCGTAGTTACTGCCTGCATCTCATTGATGCATGCGCATTCGCGATACGTATAATCTGAATATGAATAATAATCCAGCCATTTCGAAGAATAGATGATGTTGTTAATTCATTTTAGGACCTTGGGACATCTTGGTCATTAGTCCCATGTAGTCGCGTGTGTGTGCTGAATTGGTCTGATTGGTCTGTGATGAATGTAGTAGTGTGGTTAGTTGAAGATTGAGGACAGGGTTGGGGTAGGCGCCCCGGGACTTGAAACAAGGTACTATCCTGGAATTTGCCTGGAGGGAGTGTGAAAAAGAAAAAGGAAAATTACTCAGGATACCCGCTGTCAGCTGCGGGATTTGAACCTACGATCTCCGGACATGCTGCAGCTGCCCGCGCGGTCTTGATTACACGATTTAACGAGCACAGCAATGCTACAAAACTCAACGTCAGGAAATAGTAAAAGCGTCGACGCCGTGTTTAGCCGATTTATTAATCATTTGATGGTTGGTTCGTTCCTCAGTTAAGGGGCTGCGACAACACAGTCATGTAGCCCCGTGTACTTTGCGTGTGAGTAGAATTTGTTGGATAACCGGAGTTAATTGTGATGACTGCATTAGTGTGTGTTATCTGTGATTCAGGTAAGGACTGCAGACGATCAATTTTAAGTAGTTTCTACTTTTGCCACCAACTGCTACCGTCCATGACACCTAGCTGTGAACATGACAACTAGATGCCACCGCAACCAGTACCTAGCGTAGAACGTTGGAATTTAATGAGCGTTAGTCAAATCTAACATACAAATTTAGCTTCACACAATAGTAGTTAGTGGAAAGTTTTATTACATGCCATAAATCTATGGGACTTGTAACACGTCTTCGGCCGGGTTTGAACCCGTGATCTTCGGCATAGAAGCTCAGCATGCTACCAACTACCCTTCCAAAGCCGCTTAATCATTTGACGACTGGAGAGTATATTTCATACTTCTCTCTAGCTGTTCTTTGCTTGTTCTGGGTTTGTACTTGTCCCCGCAAGTTCAAGCAAGATATAGCTAACTTTGTGTAAACAACATTATAAAGAATCTGGTTTACAGACCTATCCTCATGCAAATTGTAAGTGGTGTAAACACGTGCTCGTCTGTAATATAACCTTGTTAGAAAGGTTACATATTCTTCATATAGATCTGAAAAACATATCCATGATTCGATGTTCCTCAGAATAGTGGAGAAATTGTATTTAAAACAGATTACACACACTAATAGAGCCATCACGATTAACACCGGTTATCAGACAGATTCTACACACACCCGAAGTACACGGGGCTACATGACCGCGTTGTCGAAGCCCCTAAAGGGAGGAACCAACCAATGTATTATTTCAGACTATGATCAGCTGATTAGTATTTACCCCCACGAATCTGTATAAGCAAAGAGTAGGCTACTGAGCTTTTGAGAAGTGAAAGTGATCCTGTTGTAGGAGGCAGTAGACGAAGGACGATATACGCCGGCTAGGGAAACCACTCTTCTGACTTTGTGCGACGAGCGATCATCGCCAGCGATGTGCGCCCGGTGATCATCGTCGGAGCCAAACCGTACCTTGAGCCTATATTTCAAATGCTCAAATTAGGCTAAAAAGGGAGGAATAAAGAGATGATGATGATAATAATTTTTGTTTTAAGGGTGTCTGACATTGTGTAGTAAGAAAGTAGATCTAATTTTATTCTCCGAGTTAACTTCTAACCGAAAGCTGGGTTTCTGTTGAATGTTATGTATGCGTGTACATCAGCCAAAAATCAACGTAATCTAAGATGTTCTCGTGTGGTTCTAATTGAAATACGAGACGTCACATAACAAGCAGGGGAATTTTGGTGTCGGTCTTTGACCGCAGAATGTTCCCAAGAATTACCGTTACGTCATAACTCTGTGAATCAGTATCATTTAATACACAGGAAATGAGGAGTTTGCAGCAGGTTCTGAGGACTGGACACCAGCCAAAGTCTTCTCCAACGGAGCGGAGAGAAAGGAAAGGGCAACATTCTTGCTGCTACTTATTGATACTTGGAGTTGGAGACTATATTTACATTGCAATACAGCTAGCTTGAGCATGTAGCCACTCAAGTGCATTAAATTCACTGCAAGAATCGTTTGATCATTACCCGCCCAGTCGTATGGTGAAACTTCAGCTAATACTGTATTGTAAGTCTATTGCAGGTGTACCAAGTAAGGCTCATCAGCAGGCATTTGGTACACCCTGTCTGGAACCCGTTGGGATAGTAAACCTTGCACTAGATCCCATGTTATTATTATTATTTATAGCCTATTTTCGTTTATAAAAAATAGGCTTATGAGATCACCTTATGTCCGTGTGTATGTGTATGTGTGTGTGTCCCCTAATAAAATCTAAGCGGTTCGAGCGATTTCAATTAAACTACTATTTCGTCCGACCCCAACCGTGCCTTTCAAATTTTATTACGTCTCTCCAACCCAACATGGCGGTTGTGCGAAATATTTCACCGGCTCATACCTATACACCGCACGGTACACTACACTAACTCCTTCGTAGTTTCTACTGCACGATTATGGGACAACCTGCCGCGCTCTGTCAGAGGAGCAATCCCGTCTAGCTTCAGGCAGCAATGCCAGCTGTACATATCACAAAAGAAATGAAAGCTGAACTCAACACGTCAAATATTTGAATCCTTTTGCTGAGTTATATTTGTGTTTCTAATTTACATTTTCTTTATTTTCTGTTTAGATACCTAAATGTTTTCTTACATCCTTTTAAATGCGCTTTGCAAAATCAATAATAATAACTCATCCATGATGCTTATCATCATCATCAACATCATCACATCATTAGGTTCACTTTTATTAGTGTTTGTGTTTCCCTATTACTTTCTTACTTTAGCAATAATTAACTAATTACAATAATTTTTCCTACGCCATGCTTACCTGCCAATATATGTATTGTGATCGGATCTGAAATGTATTCCTGTTAGATTTAAGTACCATTGTTAAGTTCTGCAAATAATGTAATAATGTATTAATTGTAAAATCTGGTTAGATGGCCCTAATCTTGCCAGACAAAATAAAGCTATCTATCTATCTACCTCCGAAACTATCACCGATATCACCCGTAAATGTTTATGGTGATAAAGGGCACTACTAGAATTTCACCTATGTGACTATCAGAAACCTGTTAAGTACCAAACGAACATGGCGGACAAGCAAAGTTGAAACAATTAAATAGACTTTTCCCGCGACTTAAATATCCCACCACCGTGAACATGGTACAGCAAATGTTTACACACATTGTATTAATAATGCACAGATGGCTATGCAAAATTTTAAAATTAAGTTTTTATTTGTTGCGTTCTAATCAAGCAATCAAGTCAACGTTTGAATAATGAACATACGCAATAATTGGCATCTAAAAATATATAACTACTAGCAGAAGTACCCGTTCTTCGAACGGTGTTCGTTGTTAACACCAGACATTATCAATTGAGCTACTGTTGCAATGGTTAGCGGTTTGTCATTCCTTCAAGTTTATCAGAACGAATTTAGTTTACTGGGAATATCACACACACTTAATTTAAGGCCCTTTAAAATGTAGTTTTCGGAGACCCTTTATAGATTCCCGAATTTTGTGTCTCACATTGAGAAGCGCAACATATGTTTAGTCGTCCTTCTAGGATAATTTTTATATTTCGCCCATTTTAGCATATATTGAGAAGTTTTTCTCTATATCCACCCTTCTACTGTATGAAAAGTACGGTGAAGAGTTTTAAAAATGATTGGTGTATTGACTCTCATGGTTACCATACCTAATTTTACGGTGCACCAAGCATCCGAACACGAGGTATAGGCTTACATAAAGATACACAGAAAGACAGACAGACAATTCTATTGTCTACAACATATTACCCAGATATCCAAATATGGGTATATCTACCACACAGTATCAAATAAAATCATCCTTACGTTGAACCCGTATGTCGACAAAAAAAAAAAGTTGAAATGTGCTCTCAGACTAAATTCACCTAACGTGTTCTTCCTGACGTGAAATACAATTGAAAGCCTTGTAGACGAAACGCAATACACGTCACATAAAAACTGACCCTCTACGTTGTGCTAGTTGCCCATACACAGGAAGACCCCTTTCATAAATTATAAAGGCTTGTGGTGCATGAAAATGCAGGTTCTTTAGCCTCAAATTGCCCAAATTCCTAAAAGCCGCAAAAAATACTGGTTCAATTCAGGAATTTTTGAAAATAATGTTGCTGTTTGGAGATATAATAGACCTTCTGTACTATATGTCGAACGTGAAAATTGCATGAAAAAATTCAAGGTTACCCCTTCACCCCCTTAATTGCATTGATGAATTATACGGTCTACGTTAGTTCCGTGATAACCTTATAGCCATTTGCAAACTTTCACAGAAATGTAATAAATGGAGTGACATTGCTTCTTACAGAAATAGATGGAAAGTTGTATGCCACCCCTTGAGATAATGTTCTCATGGTTATCGATTTGCATTCCTTCATTAGTTTGTTAAATTAAATTAAATTAGTTTTCTGGGAATATTTTAGAAACTGTTGGATTTAGAGCCTTATAATGTAGTTTTCGAGGATCCGTTAGGACCCCCGAGTTTTGTTGCTGGCAGCGAGGGGATTTGTCTCGTCGTTGTACGCCATAATATAATACTAATAATAATATAATATAGGGAGAAATTATAACACCTATTTTTATTTTATTTTTAATTCAGCCAATGGCCAAGTACTTTTCTTTTCAGGACGGGTCAGGGAAGAGATATTATCAGAGAAAGAAGCATTCACATCACGCATGAGCAAAATGGAAATGGCCTACCATTTAACTAAGGGCATCTATAAGAAAAGGTCAATATCCTTCAACGCAAAACTAAAACATTACTGCAGTGTCATCCGTCCGGAGGTCTTGCATGCTTCTGAATGCCTCACGATGAACAAAAAAGGCTTGGTCGAAAAACTGGAGGCCAAAGAAAGGAAAATGTTGAGAAAGATATCGGGTTCCATCAAAGACAATGGGGAATACAGAAGACGGCATAACCATGACCTATATACTCATGTGGAGAAGATAAGCAACGTCATCCGGAAGAGAAGGTTACCATTTTTTGGGCATGTGAAACGAATGAGCCCAGCGAGACTGACCAACCGCAGCATAACTTACTTTCAGGAGAGGAAAACAAAATGGGCCTGGTGCATTGAACTGGATAAAGATCTGAAAGAAGTGGGGATTACACCAACAGACATTCAGGAGCGCGCCCCACTCAAAGGGAAACTTCAAGCTTGTAAAGGTTTACAAGAAAAACCGAAGCTGAAAACGGGAAAGATTTTGACCCAGGAACGGAAGGAAGTCCACCGAGAACGAATGCGGGCGTACAGGGCAAACATCAAAGCCAGTAGGAGACGGTTGGAATGACGCGGTCCATAGATGGCCTATACGAAATGAATGAATGAATGAATAATATGGGTATAGGAATATAATGGACCTGCCGTACCACACCCGCAGGTGTAAATCGCGTGAAAATATTCTCGAGTACTCCTTGATCCCCTTAAGCGCATTATACGTATTGATGAATTTTACGGCTTAATTTGGTTCCGTGATAACCTTCTAGCCGTTTGCAAACTTTCACCCTAATGTAATTAATGGAATTGCATTGCGTCTTACAGCAATAGATGGACCTCTGAGAATCCGTTGGCATGGTTACTGGCTGGCATTCGTTCATTAGCCTACTTTCGATTTTTGCAAAAAATGAAAGTAGACTTATGAGATCAACACAGGGCGAAAAAAGTGTGTCTGTCTGTGTGTGTGTATGTGTGTGTGTGAGTCTGTGTGTGTGTGTGTGTGTGTATGTATGTGTGTGTGTGTGTCTGTGTGTGTGTGAGTGTGTGTACTCTGAATGTCTGTCCCCCCCCCCTATCAATTAGAACACGGTGAATGCGAATTGAACGAAATTTGGTACAAAGGTAACACTAGCAAAGGACACCTCAGTGTCATGTTTTATATCGCCGCCATCTTGACGGAAACGTAATGGCGGCCACTCAAACGTTCAAAACGTAAAATCAAATAACGACTAACCAAATCATCTGATCTCTACCAAATTTGGTAACAACATACCTTCGTATAGGATGCGTCATGTGACCAAACTACAAGGTCGTCCGCCATACCATTTCAGGATGGCGGCCGTGCGAATTATGCAAACTTTATAATCCATATCATGGGACCCACCAGTTCCGATTATCGAGCCGAGAATCGTTTTAACTGTTCCAGAGGAAGAGGCACGTTCGAAATTAAAAGTTTATTTTGTAATACTATAGTGCAGACGTGATTTTAAAAAGCTGAGCCGATTCAGTAATAAGACAAGATGGCAGCGGATATCTTGTGCCTGACTTATATTTCATTAATTTGAGTATTGCATGCAATATAGCGTACTGATACAAAATAAATAAACTTTGTATGAAATGCTTTATATATAAATAATATACTCCAGTGATGAAATCGTTTAGTATAAATCATTATTTGCTAACAAGTTCTATGTAAGTCATTTTATATAGACCGATATTCGTTGACACAATTAGCTCAGTGGTAGAGCGTTAGCCTATCGCTCAAATGCCTATGGTTCAAACCCGATCAGAGCTAGGTTTTTTGCTTGAAATGTTATATGTTTATTGTTTTGTAATGACTCAGACGTTTTAAAATTAAGCGTTATATTGTGCATATTATGGGGTAAAATATATATTTAATTAAAACATAATTCGCCAGCAGATTTACTCGAGACATCTAGCTGCCGAAAAGGTAACTGCCTACTTATTAACTTCCAGATTTTATTGAAAAGTTTCTTCTTCTGGCCGCTAGAATGCACTCGCTCTGTTAGGATTATATTGTTCGATATTTCACCACTAGATGTCACGACTAGTCTACGTGGGACTCCATTGATTACTATACCATTGGCATTCTATGCGCATCGAATTTGAAGAATGACAAGATGATACTACGATACATTTTTACTTTTTATTTTAAAGGGTTTGTAACAGCCTATTTTGCGTTACTTGAAAATGTTATTTGAAGTAAAGAACAAAACGATTTCATATAGTAACTGAATTCAAGCCGTTGGTGTTAGTTCAGGTTATTAATTACTACTTTTATTTCAGGCAAATAGCAATCGAAAATATCCACATAGTTTGTATACACACGTCTCTATAGGGTCATGGAAAGATTTGTTAATTCAATTAGGGTTGTGAAAGTCATGCACAACCAGACGTGTAAAGACATGCCTCAACTCAAAGTTGGATGTTGCCCACGGCAGGTCGTATATGTAATAATAATAATAATAATAATAATAATAATAATGTTATTGGTTTTACATCCCTTTTAACTACTGCTGCTTTTAGAGACAACGGGGTGCCGGAATTTTGGCCCGAAGGGGATCTTTAACGTGCCAGTAAATGTATTGACATGGCTCCCTCGCATTTGTGCACCCTCAAATGCCAGCTGACTGCGCCAGGATACGAACCTGCAACCTAGGGCCCAGCAAGCGAGAACGTTACCGCTGAGCCACGCAGTCTGTCCTGTCGATTATGTCTCCAGATCCATAACATTCTTGATATACTTCTTATCTTTCTTTCTTTCTTTCTTTCTTTCTTCAATGATGGTAGCAGTTTTTATCTAGGTTGTGGCGTTTGGTAGAGGTAAATCGTTTCTAAGGTCTTCAACAAAGAATAGTTCTATTATACTCTTTGATAATAACAACGAGTTATAACTAACTCATACATTTAGGAGAAAGTAGGCTATATGTTCTTTACTGAACATCTTGTTAGTTTATTAAATTAAATTAGTTTTCTGGGAATATCTCAAAAACGGTTGGTCTTCGGTCCTTGAAATGTGGTTTTCGGGGACCCGAGTTCCGAGTTTTGTCTCTGACATTGAGGGGCTGAAGATGAGTTTTGTCTCGTCCTTCTACGCCTATTTCAGCCTGTATTTTAAGGGGGTAGGCCCCCTTTTAAGAGAGGTACGGAGAAGAGTTACATCAATGATTAGTGTCGTGCCTCTGATGGATATCTGTACCAAATTTTACGTTGATACACCCAGCCGTTCTCGAGTTATAAGGGAACAAATTTGTCCACAGACAAACAAACAAACAGACCGACAGATATAAAAATTATTTTCGCGCGCATCCATCATAAAACAGTCTGAAACGTGTAAACAACTCAAATTTCCGTAGAAATTCAGAGAAAAACACACAAATTTATCATTTTTATATATAGAGATATATACTGCACCGCTCGGTGTTGACCGTGTTTTATTGCACAGATTCTGGTTTTACTCGCTAACCGTTGGAGATATACGAAAAGTGATAAGGACCTTTCGGATAGAAAATTAAATGCTAAAGCTCATGTATACCATCAAAAGTTTGCTATTTCTTAGCGTTCTCTTTTTATTTGAAAAGGAAATATGAAATTTTGAAATCAAAGGGTGTAGTGACGTCACAAATGTCGATTTTACTCGCTAACTGTTGGAGATACATGAAAGGTGTTAGGGACCTTTCGGATAGGAAATTAAATTTCAAAGCTCGTATGTCCCATCAAAAGTTTGCTATTTCCTACCGTTCTCTTTTTATTTGATATGGAAGTATGAAATTTTGAAACCAAAGGGTCTAATGACGTCACTAAAATTGTCGCCATTTTTTAATAGTGCAAAATTTCGGAATCAAAAGGATCCTATATGTAAACCTGGTAAATCAGCTACATCCATGCAAAATTTCATTTAAATCGGACCAGTGGTTCTTGAGTTATTGAGTAACAGACAGACAGACAGACAGACAGACATACACCATCTCATTTTTAGCCTATTTTCAATTTTGAAAAAATAGGCTTATGAGATCACCTTTTGTCCGTGTGTGTGTGTGCGTGTGTGTGTGTGTGTGTGTGTGTGTGCGTGTGTGTGTGATTCGTGTGTGTGTCCCCCCCTAATAAAATCGAAACGGCTGGAGCGATTTCAATGAAACTCGGGAAGTTCATAGCACTATTCCCGGCGACCTCGACCGTGCCCTTCAAATTTTGTTACGTCTCTCCAATCCAACATGGCGGCTGTGCGAAATATTTCACTAGCATTCAAGATCTCCGAAACTAATACCGATATCGCCCTGAAATTGTGTACGGTGATAAAGGGCACTACTAGAAGTACACCTATGAGACTTTCAAAAACCTGGTGACTACAAATCAACATGGCGGCCAAGCGAAGTTGAGATATTTAAATAGACTTTTCTCGCGATTTAACTATCTAAATCTAATGAAACTTGGTACAGCAAATGTTTATACACATTGTAATGCACTGGAGTCTAATTTAGTTCGATTGTTTACATAACCTCAAAATGGCGGCTGTGCGAAATATTTCACTGACATTCTATATCTCCGAAACAATTACAGATATCACCCTGCAATTTTGTACGGTGATAAAGGGTACTGATACAGGTATACCTATGTATATTTCATAAACCTGTAAAGTACGAAACGAACATGGCGACCAAGCGAATTTAAAATATTTTAATATACTTTTCTCGTGATTTAACTCTCTGAGCGCAGTGAAATGCGGTACAGTAATTGATTTTGCTGATTGTAATGCACTGCCATATAATTTAATTCAATTGCTTACATAACCTCAAGATGGCGGCTGTGCGAAATTTTAAAATTAAGTTTTAATTTCTTGTGTCGTAATCATGCGATCGAAGTGAAAGTTTGAATAATGAACTTAGGCAATAATTGTCCTTGAATGGTACATAACTCTATGGCCTATACACATAACACTCCTAAATGGTGAGCTCCCGAAATATTTAGACGGTTCTCAATATCTATGAATCTTTTACAGCAACCAAACTGAATTTTTTAATGTTCATAGAGACTATGAACATATGTTCACCTATAGGACTTTCAGGAACCTGGTGAGCACAAATCCAACATGGCGGCGACGCGAAGTATAAATATTTAAATGGACGTTTCTCGCGAATTAACTATCCGAGTGCCGTGAAACGTTGCACGTTAAATGCTTATACAAATGTTGATCCACAGGCATCTAATTTATTTCAATGGTTTGCATTATCACAAGATGGCTGCTGTGCGTAATTTTAAAATCTCGTTTTTACTTCTTGTTGTCTAATCATGCGATTGAAGTTTGAATACCACACGTACACAATAATCTTAATGTAATAGTACAAAAATAAAAATCCAACCTGGCGACCATCTGAAATATTTAGACGGTTCTCAATATCTACGAATCTGTTACAGCAATTAAACTGAAATTTTGTATGTTGATTGTGGCAGTTAACATAAGTAGGATATATGAAAATAGGCTGTATAGTTCTTCACGGAACTACTTGTTATATATTAGTATGATATGGCCTATATATAAAAAATAATTAACATGGCGACCATCCAAAATATTTAGACGGTGCTCAATATTTAGGGCTGGCTGCGTGGCTCAGGGGTAGCGTTCTCGCTTGAAGGGCCCAAGGTTGCAGGTTAGTATACCGGCGCAGTCAGCTGGCTTTGAGGGTGTCCAAATGCGAGGGAGCCGTGTCAGTAGGTTTACTGGCACGTTAAATATCCCCTTCAGCTTGCCACGGTGAGTGAGTGGGCAACGTGTCGGTCTACTAACCCCAATCTTGCAGGCTCAATCCTGGCCGTGATAAGTGATTTTTGAAAGGCTGCAAAAATTACAACACCATGTCATACTGTGCCCGTTTAGACCGGAGTCCGCACGACCACATATGCATTTTACCAATAATCAGTCAGCACGAGAGTCAAAATATCCCGGGGCGCCAGATGGGTTAAAGCTAATCGCAAAAACGACATCAAATGAAAAAAATGCTCTACTGATTTTTGGCTCAATGCAACAATAAGGATAGAAGGAGATTCAACTGGGCATAACACATCATGTAAAATTATCTCATTTTATTTTGAATTTAAAATTGACTGCAAAATAAAATGCTCAAAGTAGCATCACTCACGTGTGGCGACCCACACTCCTATTTACACAATGTACAGAAATTTTCCAACACATTGGACAATTATCTTTGGAGACACAAGTCTGATTATTAGTCCTGTAGACTGTGTTCCAAAATTATATCGATGATTCATGATTAAATCCAGTTCAAATTTAATTGCCTTTACTGGAAATACTGTAGTTCACTGTTTGAATTTTTACACAATATTAACACTCGTAGAATAAATGTTCATAGAATTTTTAACTTTCACTTATTTTTCCAGTTTCAAAAAATATTGTCAAAAAATATTATTATTTCTGAATCAACACAAATTATGTACACATATTAATAACAACTGAAAAGTATTTGACCTTTGAGCATAGCATCGAAGAACTGTGCGAAGCACAACAAAAATTAATTGTTCATCTGACATTAAACGTTTCGAGAAGTGACTCGATTATGAACTTCAAGTTCCTAACAAAATATATGATTTCTGAATCATCAACTTGATCAATAAATTGTTGGACCATTCAACTATTTGATTCTCCACTTGGAATCATTATTAAGAAAAATATTTATATTTATGGCCATTTTAGTAACTTTCACAACTTGCAATTCTTCGACAGAATGCGGAAATAAGAATTGTAGCTTCATAATAAATTCATTTAGTTCATGGCACTAGGATTGAAAACATCCTTAAAATTATTCGTGGTTATAGAATTATTTTTAATTGGCAGTGGCCCATTCTATTATTTTTATAAGAATAATATTCCAACAACAACGGCAAAGGTCTTCCTCTGAAGAAGAATAAAATACTATCATGACAAATCCGGGTTCTAGCAAAATCAAAATCTTAATGGAATCCGTAAACAAGGTTGAAATAAGAACTGATGGTTTTTAAGATATAACCTTCGGGTCATTCAAACGACGCAATGTGTAGTTCCAATACTCCTTCTATAACCCTGAGCCATCGAACCTGCTATTTGATTGATGCTCAAATAAAAACCTCCTCATTCCTGCGACTTAAACATGCGCACCTGGGAATGGCATTTCAACTACTCCACACACATAAATTTTCTTCCCAAAATTTATACAATAAATCAAGCCTCTGCTTGTTATCAACACTGGAAGATTTATAAACTTACAAGTTTATTTTATTTTACCATTCAGTTCAACCCGTGAAGTTACCATACTTATGATAATCTTTATTTCACTTTCGAATGTGTATCTACGTCATGATTTTATATAAATACAAAAATATCCTAATTGTTACAAATATCATTTGCTTCCCGTTTCATGCCTCTCCGTGGTATCTGAAAAATATACTTTGCTCATTGCAAATATTAACTGTTCATCCAGAACTGTCATGTTGGTTGAATGCGGGCTTGCGCTAACCACTCTCCTTCGGAAAATCACCTGTTCCAAACTAGAAATGATTAAACTACTTCATAAGCTCTCTCTCAATAAATATGATTATTAGAAAATATAAGATCCAAGAATTATTTAGAAAAGTTATGAAAATCATTATTATTATTATTAGTGGATTATTATTATTATTATTAGTTATATTATTTTAAATATATTTAATTATTATTTCATTATGTGAGAATCCACATGTTCGAATCTTCGAATATGGATAAAATATCCATTCCTCAACAAAAATAATTATTAACTTTTACAGTTACATCGGCTGTTTTCCGTGATTATCCAAAAATATGAAATATTAAAATAAATGCTCGTTATGCTCGGTCATCGATCCTAAACTGTTCTGAGTGCTGAAAATACTCAGAATAACTCTAATATGTCTTGCGTAAATCATTGCAAGATTTAAATACGAAGAAAAATAAATGTGTTGGTCATCTGCAGAAAATGAGTTTGTTCCAATTAGCTAGGCATAATATAAAGTCAAAATGTGGCTTACATTTCTCGTTGGTCTTGAAGCGTAGTGAACCTGGTCTGTACCAGATTTATCCAGATACATGCCCTATCGGACACGCACGTCTAATCCTTGTATCGGCCGCCATTATATACCCACAATCTGTCTAACAATTCATAGTGGTAATATCTCTTGAAGTTTGAAGTAACTGCTGATCCATTTTAATATTGGCTCCTGTTAACGCCATAACAGTTTGCTTAAATGGGGTCAGATCTAAATGATCTATTCTCAAATATGTCAGTTGTAACATAACTCACGGTAATCTTTTCAGTACAAGAAAACACTGACAGTCTAAACCAATCAACGGCTGTTCTGAAGATCGTTCCCTGGGCATGGCTTATCACCATCTATCATGCGCGAAGCAACTTATAGTTTCCCTTCGTCGGCTAATGAACAACACCGTGATAGACTGGCCTTCAATATACTGAAAGATCGGAGTGGTTATCAAGTTACAAATATGAAACTGACTAAATTGGACTAAAATATCCAAGTATTAGATTATTATTACTGGACTGTGACAAAGTACTTTCTAGACAAAGTCTAGCATATGTCCATATAGAAATAAAGTATTTCACCAGTGTCCGTAGAAAAATATCAATCACCTTAGTGATTCACTCTTCCTGAAACTTACTATGTTCCACGTGTATCGCAGCACTTTTGTAACTATCACAATTTGAAATATCTTCTGCGTAGATCCGGCAACCATGTGTCTTGGCTCAACGTGGCAGCAGCACCTTGCCTAGCAAGAGCTTGTTTGGAAGTGAGCTGATGTTGCTTGGGCCGGCCGGCTTTTATTCAAAACGGTCAGGGTCGCGCTGAATCACGCTGAAATCTGGAAATCCTCATATCTCTGGTATCCCTTGTCCGATTCACTTGATACTAAGTGCATTCTCTTTCATTTGGCCGTGCCAGTAATCTGATCCAAGTCTCAAGTCTCTACTCCATGGCTAACTATTTAATCAACAAATAGTCTCGACCTCTGCTACTACTCGCTACGTCACTTGACATGCTCTTAGCTGCATAAAATTTCCAATCCCTTCTAGAAGTAATGGAGCGCGATATTCAAATATCTCAACTTTCAAAAGCGGCTGTAGCCTTTCCCTTGATATCTAGGTGTCTGAATCTTGGAATACCTATTCCTAGAGTTGGGCACATCCACCCCACACCTAGCAAAAAAATAAAAATTGAAAAATTTTTATTTTTCCTATCTACACGTTAAATCATCTGGTTCTTGAATAATAAATCTTCAAATTCGCTGCATTATAAGTTCGCACGATGTTACCAGTTCGTGTATTGGCGATTTCATAGCTTCCATTGTTGTTTACTTCCACAATACGATAGGGTCCAGCGTAAAGGCTTGCAAACTTCGAGTACACTCGATTTTGCACGTCAGAGGGTGTAGGTCTTTTCACTAAAACAAGAGTTCCTACGCGCAAGGGTCTGCGAAAACGCTTTCCTCTCACTCTGCGCTCTCTTTTCTCAGCTTGGCTCCTCAACTTGTCTAAAGCTAGAGTTTCCCTCATCTGACGACTTGGTTCAATCTCAGGTGGAATAGAGATGATTCGATCCCATAATCTTGTTGGTTTAATTCCATGATGAAGCAACATGGGAATCTGTCCAGTACTCTCATGAATAGTAGAGTTGATGGATTCGGATGCTAATGAGAGAACATCCATCCATTTCCAATGCTCATTTGGACAATGGAGGCGGCAAAATTTTGCTATCTCAGCCATCACGCGTTCTGCTGGATTGCTTTCAGGATGTCTGATAGAACAAAACAATTGTCTAATCCCAAGATCATTCATGATGGTTCTAAACTCTAAAGATGTAAATTGGGGTCCACGATCTGACAAAAGGAATTCCGGTTTGCCTGCTTCCGGAATTACGTTGTCTCTAATTCTCTTCGCACAATATTTTGCGTTTGCCTTCTGAATTGGGTGTAACATAGTGTATTTGCTGAAAACATCCATGGTCACCAGAATATATCGGTTACCTCTTTTAGACTTTGGGAGAGGACCATATAGATCAGTCGCGAAGATTTCACAAGTCTTAGAAGGAATAATAGGCCTTGGTAATTCTCTCAGTAATCTGGAATTATGTTTACTCCTTTGGCATAAGTCGCATTCTCGAATAGAGTTCCTGACAGTTTGTCGCATTCGCTCCCACGAAAATTTCTCTTGTATCATGTTGACCGTCTTATCTACTCCAGCATGACCTGCAATTCGATGTGCCATCCAGATAATGGGTTTTTGCATTCGTGGAGGTATCACTACTCTCAGATTCGTATGGTCGGGATCTGCAAACTTGTAGATTAAACCATCTAACATCATAAAATCTCTTGAAATTCTTTCTGTATCCACAAAATCATCATCATTTGGATCCATGTCTCCCTGTAGAAAACGAAAAATGTTTCTAAAACGTCGGTCTCTCCTCTGGGATAAATGCAACAATCTTAACCTTCTCAAGGTATCTTCATCCTCCTGCGTCAGGTTAAATTGAAAAACCTTAGATGTAGACTCCACTGCTCTACTCAATAAATCAGCTCCAACGTTCAACTTTCCAGGAGTGTGTTCAATAACTAGGTTGAATTGTTGAATAAAAAGTGACCATCTAGTTATCCTATCACTGGCAAAGTTTGTTCTCAAGATAAACTCCAATGCATGGTGATCAGTCCTCACAATTACTGAATGTCCAATTAACATTTTCTTCCACGACTCCAACGCGAAGATTACAGCAAGTGCTTCTAACTCTGTGGTGTAATAATTCCTTTCTGATGGACGAAGTTTCCTGCTAATGAACGCCAGGTAACGTCTCTTGTGATCGTCATCTTCTTGAAGAAGAATAGCTCCAATCCCTACGGTGGATGCATCAGATTCTATGATGAAATTCTTGGTAAAGTCAGGATACTCCAATTTCACGCTGTTTACCAATAACCTCTTGGCATCTTGAAATGATTGTTCACAATCTTCATTCCATTTCTATTTGTTTCCTTTCTTTAATAACTCCTGCAATGGAGCAACCGTCTTGGTGAAGCTTGGACAATGCCCTGCAAAGAATTGGCATGTCCCGAGAAAACTGTGGACATTCTTCACTCTAGTAGGTCTAGGGAAA
This sequence comes from Meconema thalassinum, assembly GCA_946902985.2. Lineage (NCBI taxonomy): Eukaryota > Metazoa > Arthropoda > Insecta > Orthoptera > Tettigoniidae > Meconema > Meconema thalassinum. The sequence continues at coordinate 461,393,649 of OX336391.1, read as the reverse complement.
TTTGCAATCACCTGTATCTTTGTCTCATTGGGACGGTATCCTTCACCATCCAAAATGTGGCCCAAAAATTTTATTTCCTTCCGAAAGACCTGACATTTTCGAAGGTTTACTTTAAAGTTCGCTTTTCTCAAATCTGCGAATAACATCTGAAGATGTAACAAATGTTCCTCCTTAGTCTCAGATGCAATTAGGATATCATCTATGTAACGAATTGCTATCTCCTTTACTTCAGGACTCAAGTTTTGTTCCAGTGCTCTGATCAAAACAGATCCAGATGTTTTGACTCCAAATGGTAGACGGCGGAATACATATGTCTGCTGGTCAAACATAAATCCTGTAAACTTTTTGGAATCTTCACTAAGCCTAATGTGGTGGTAGGACGAAGTGAGATCAATGTTAGAGAACCAGACCTTGCCTTGGAATTTCCTTAACAGTTCCCTAATGATTGGTGGTCTGTCATACTCTGGCAGCAATCTTGAATTCAAATTTCGCGCGTCTAAACATAGTCTCAGACTTCCGTCTTGTTTAGACACTACTGCTAATGGATTGACATAAGAGGTAGTGTACTTTTCAATCACATCGTTACTTTCCATCTCTTTGATAAGCACTTTTACCCTCTCTCGATGCTTTTCCGCTACCGGATACAATTTAGCATGGAAAGGTGCATCATCATTTACACGAATACGATATTCAAAATCTTTAATTTCACCAGGTTTAATATCAAAAATATCGTGATACTCTTCCAAAATTTTTCCTAGCTCTGGGGACTCCTTCTCAGTGTCGACTTCTCTTCCTTCAGCTTCATGAAAAATCAGAGACCATTGAGCATCTCCCTCGATGTCTTCCTCTTCTTTTCCCTCGAAGTTTATCTCTTCGGTATTCTTGAATCTGATCGTCTCTGTCTTCATGTCTATCACTGCTTGATATTTCTGAATGAAATCCGCTCCCAATATCATGTCAAAAGCCATGTCCTTCATTACTACAAACACATGTCGGAAATCATGTCCTCCAATAGTAACACATAAGTATAATTGCGTTTTACACAGAGATATTTTATTGGGTATTATTCCTTGGATCTTAATTCCTGATACTGGAATCTCCTCTAAATTCTCTTTGAGCTTCCACAGAATATAAAGCTTCTCGCTCACAAGACAAAGCATAGCCCCAGTATCAATCAAAGTATCGACAGGCATACCGAATACTTCGCATGATATGATTGGCATTTTAATTCTTGTACCCATTTCTTTCCGTTCATCATAATGTTGAATTAAGTCATCATCCTCTGCTTGCCATTTAATAATCCTGGAAGTGAAAGTGTTTAAAATTCTATCTTCTACTGTGAATTCGAAGTTTTTTTTTTCTTTTCCAATCCCCCGGGATTGTTGTGTTCCCGATGGATATGGTTCATTGTGCTTCTGTTCCAAGAACTGCAAGTTTTCTTGGTGTCTTTCTTCCAAGTTCTTCCTCGTCTCCTTATTGAACTCTTCATTGGACGGACGAGTATTCACATTCCCTCTGTTATTGTAGTTATTGTTTCTACCATAGTACCTTCTTTCCTGGTACCTTCCCTGATTATCCCTGGGCCTTCTCCATCGAGTATTATATCGATATCCACCATCCGGTCTCGCATAAGGTTTGTAACTGTATCTGTTACTGTACTGATTCCATCCTCTTTTATTGGGCTCTTCCCTCGGCGTTTTCTCTTCTCGCCCCTCTCGAATCTCTCGAGGTGTTTGGGAATAACTGTCGGCCATAACAGCGTACACAGCGTTGTTATTCTTTCCTCCCTTCTGATGGAAGAATTGAGCGTTCGTGTGATCAAGCTTCTGCAATACCTCGTCAAATTGCTCCATATTATAAATGTCAGCAGCGATCAAAGTTCTTTGAACGACCGCTGGAAACTGACGTATTAATGCAGTAATTAATTCATTATCTGGCATCGGCGGATCTAAATGTTGTAGTTTAGAAAGCTGTCCAGAAAAGTACGTAGAGTATCAAGTAGGTTGTGACGTCGAGAACCTCTTTGATTATAATTCTGCTCTGACTTGCTGTTGGGTTTCCGGGGACCAAAACTTTTTTAATAACCCACGGGAAAACTCCTCAAAATTGGTTAGAGTGGACCTAAAAGCTCTAAACCAAAGAAGTGCAGGACCTTCCAAAAATTTCCCTATCACTCGGATCTGTCTTTCCTTAGGGATTTTGGAATCTTTTAGGTAATCACCTGCTTCTCTCAAAAATTCTACGGGTGTCACAGAATCTCGCCCTGAAAATTTAGAAGGCTTATCCTCTACATTCTTGAATACAGTTATGGGGTTGGATTGAAATACTATCCTGACCTCATTCTGTCTTTGACTATCAGTTTCTCTAGCTGCTCCTAGGTTTATCTGTATCTTTTCTTCTCCCCTCATACTTGACATTTTCAACAGATGGTCAGACTGTTTCTCGTCCTTGATTTGGGTTTTCATAGCCTCAAGTTCCTTATGGTTTTCTTCTGCCATTTTTTTAATTGCTTCGGTTTCCTTACAGTTCTCCTTGACATCAGTGGATATCTGGTTCATAACAACCTCTTGACTTTTCAACGACCCTGTCATATCTGATATGTTCTTCTGAGTTGCTTGAATATCTTTGGAAATTACTTGAATATGGGATGAAAAAGATTCCCTAATTTCCTTGATTCCCTCTTGGTTCTCCAGCTAGAGTGTGTCTTTAATTTCACCGATAACTGTGGTTTTAATTTCAGTTTGTAATTCATTAATCACACCTTCTCTTATTTCTCCCATTACGAGTTCTTTGAATTGTTCTGTCAAACGTTGAACAACTAGAATTGCCATCTCATTGCTCTCTTTCTTCACTCTGACTTCTAGGTTGATCATGTCTTCACCAACTTTCCTAAGACCATGTTCTATCCTATCAGCTAAGCTTTGGGATCTTAGATCGGCATCGCGAAATTTATCGTCCATTAAACTTGCGTTAGTGGCTAATGAAGTTTCGAGCTCATGTGTTTTTTCGCATAATTTAGTCATTTTACTCTCAAGTGACATTTTCAAAATTTTGGAATTCTCTTTAAATTTATTTTCCATAGAATTAAATTTACTATTTAAATTTTCTTTCAAGTTATCTTTTAACCTGCTTTCTAACAAATCGGAATTTTCCTTGAGTTTATCATCTAAACTTTCTTTCAAGTTACCTTTTAAAGAATCAGAATTTTCTTTAAGTTTATTTTCTAAAGAATCAGAATTTTCTTTAAGTTTATTTTCTAAAGAATCAGAATTTTCTTTAAGTTTCTCATTTATACTTTCTTTAAGTTTATTTTCTAAAGAATCAGAATTTTCTTTAAGTTTATTTTCTAAAGAATCAGAATTTTCCTTAAGTTTCTTTTCCAAAGCCTCAGTATTTTCTTTCATAATGGCTGCTACACGCAGTCCAGCTTCTTTGGAACTCTCTTCCAAACTCCTCATAATCCTCATCATCTCTTCCATAATTTTCAATTATTATTCAAAACTTAGGGGTATACATGATGGCAGACACAAGATTATAATTAGAACAAGAAATATGAATAGCTAATTGGAACACTCTAATAAAATGAGATTTGTCCTAATGTCGACGTGATGGAAAAACAAAATTCTCTACTTTTACGAATTACATTTACCACAATATCACAAGAAAAATATGCAAGTTCTCAAGTATCCTCCACCTGGATTCTAATAATGCGTATGTCCAGTCATCGAACGTTTACTACTGAATTTACTTTACGCCCTAATGGTTAAGCCATTATCAAAAATAATTAAACCCATTCTAATTATTAACCCAGTTAAATTTTTAATTTTCCCCACTAATTGGGTTTCCTACTAACTTATTCATCCAAACCAGACATCTCTAAACTCCCAAAATATCTATATAAAAATTATCACAATTTAAATCGGCATGCGATTGACCATGTCTAACTCGAGCCCCACGTTCGAAGCCATTTCTCTCTCTATCTTATTTTATGTGCCCGTTTAGACCGGAGTCCGCACGACCACATATGCATTTTACCAATAATCAGTCAGCACGAGAGTCAAAATATCCCGGGGCGCCAGATGGGTTAAAGCTAATCGCAAAAACGACATCAAATGAAAAAAATGCTTTACTGATTTTTGGCTCAATGCAACAATAAGGATAGAAGGAGATTCAACTGGGCATAACACATCATGTAAAATTATCTCATTTTATTTTGAATTTAAAATTGACTGCAAAATAAAATGCTCAAAGTAGCATCACTCACGTGTGGCGACCCACACTCCTATTTACACAATGTACAGAAATTTTCCAACACATTGGACAATTATCTTTGGAGACACAAGTCTGATTATTAGTCCTGTAGACTGTGTTCCAAAATTATATCGATGATTCATGATTAAATCCAGTTCAAATTTAATTGTCTTTACTGGAAATACTGTAGTTCACTGTTTGAATTTTTACACAATATTAACACTCGTAGAATAAATGTTCATAGAATTTTTAACTTTCACTTATTTTTCCAGTTTCAAAAAATATTGTCAAAAAATATTATTATTTCTGAATCAACACAAATTATGTACACATATTAATAACAACTGAAAAGTATTTGACCTTTGAGCATAGCATCGAAGAACTGTGCGAAGCACAACAAAAATTAATTGTTCATCTGACATTAAACGTTTCGAGAAGTGACTCGATTATGAACTTCAAGTTCCTAACAAAATATATGATTTCTGAATCATCAACTTGATCAATAAATTGTTGGACCATTCAACTATTTGATTCTCCACTTGGAATCATTATTAAGAAAAATATTTATATTTATGGCCATTTTAGTAACTTTCACAACTTGCAATTCTTCGACAGAATGCGGAAATAAGAATTGTAGCTTCATAATAAATTCATTTAGTTCATGGCACTAGGATTGAAAACATCCTTAAAATTATTCGTGGTTATAGAATTATTTTTAATTGGCAGTGGCCCATTCTATTATTTTTATAAGAATAATATTCCAACAACAACGGCAAAGGTCTTCCTCTGAAGAAGAATAAAATACTATCATGACAAATCCGGGTTCTAGCAAAATCAAAATCTTAATGGAATCCGTAAACAAGGTTGAAATAAGAACTGATGGTTTTTAAGAAATAACCTTCGGGTCATTCATACGACGCAATGTGTAGTTCCAATACTCCTTCTATAACCCTGAGCCATCGAACCTGCTATTTGATTGATGCTCAAATATAAACCTCCTCATTCCTGCGACTTAAAAATGCGCACCTGGGAATGGCATTTCAACTACTCCACACACATAAATTTTCTTCCCAAAATTTATACAATAAATCAAGCCTCTGCTTGTTATCAACACTGGAAGATTTATAAACTTACAAGTTTATTTTATTTTACCATTCAGTTCAACCCGTGAAGTTACCATACTTATGATAATCTTTATTTCACTCATGATTTTATATAAATACAAAAATATCCTAATTGATACAAATATCATTTGCTTCCCGTTTCATGCCTCTCCGTGTTATCTGAAAAATATACTTTGCTCATTGCAAATATTAACTGTTCAACCAGAACTGTCATGTTGGTTGAATGCGGGCTTGCGCTAACCACTCTCCTTCGGAAAATCACCTGTTCCAAACTAGAAATGATTAAACTACTTCATAAGCTCTCTCTCAATAAATATGATTGTTAGAAAATATAAGATCCAAGAATTATTTAGAAAAGTTATGAAAATCATTATTATTATTATTATTAGTGGATTATTATTATTATTAGTTATATTATTTTAAATATATTTAATTATTATTTCATTATGTGAGAATCCACATGTTCGAATCTTCGAATATGGATAAAATATCCATTCCTCAACAAAAATAATTATTAACTTTTACAGTTACATCGGCTGTTTTCCGTTATTATCCAAAAATATGAAATATTAAAATAAATGCTCGTTATGCTCGGTCATCGATCCTAAACTGTTCTGAGTGCTGAAAATACTCAGAATAACTCTAATATGTCTTGCGTAAATCATTGCAAGATTTAAATACGAAGAAAAATAAATGTGTTGGTCATCTGCAGAAAATGAGTTTGTTCCAATTAGCTAGGCATAATATAAAGTCAAAATGTGGCTTACATTTCTCGTTGGTCTTGAAGCGTAGTGAACCTGGTCTGTACCAGATTTATCCAGATACATGCCCTATCGGACACGCACGTCTAATCCTTGTATCGGCCGCCATTATATACCCACAATCTGTCTAACAAGACATAGTGGTAATATCTCTTGAAGTTTGAAGTAACTGCTGATCCATTTTAATATTGGCTCCTGTTAACGCCATAACAGTTTGCTTAAATGGGGTCAGATCTAAGTGATCTATTCTCAAATATGTCAGTTGTAACATAACTCACGGTAATCTTTTCAGTACAAGAAAACACTGACAGTCTAAACCAATCAACGGCTGTTCTGAAGATCGTTCCCTGGGCATGGCTTATCACCATCTATCATGCGCGAAGCAACTTATAGTTTCCCTTCGTCGGCTAATGAACAACACCGTGATAGACTGGCCTTCAATATACTGAAAGATCGGAGTGGTTATCAAGTTACAAATATGAAACTGACTAAATTGGACTAAAATATCCAAGTATTAGATTATTATTACTGGACTGTGACAAAGTACTTTCTAGACAAAGTCTAGCATATGTCCGTATAGAAATAAAGTATTTCACCAGTGTCCGTAGAAAGATATCAATCACCTTAGTGATTCACTCTTCCTGAAACTTACTATGTTCCACGTGTATCGCAGCACTTTTGTAACTATCACAATTTGAAATATCTTCTGCGTAGATCCGGCAACCATGTGCCTTGGCTCAACGTGGCAGCAGCACCTTGCCTAGCAAGAGCTTGTTTCGAAGTGAGCTGATGTTGCTTGGGCCGGCCGGCTTTTATTCAAAACGGTCAGGGCCGCGCTGAATCACGCTGAAATCTGGAAATCCTCATATCTGGTATCCCTGGTCCGATTCACTTGAGACTAAGTGCATTCTCTTTCATTTGGCCGTGCCAGTAATCTGATCCAAGTCTCAAGTCTCTACTCCATGGCTAACTATTTAATCAACAAATAGTCTCGACCTCTGCTACTACTCGCTACGTCACTTGACATGCTCTTAGCTGCATAAAATTTCCAATCCCTTCTAGAAGTAATGGAGCGCGATATTCAAATATCTCAACTTTCAAAAGCGGCTGTAGCCTTTCCCTTGATATCTAGGTGTCTGAATCTTGGAATACCCATTCCTAGAGTTGGGCACAATACGATGTTGGCATGCCAAAGAACCCATTTGAATTCAGTAGGCCGTGTTCATAATGACAAAATTAATCTCGGGATTTTCCGCCAACACAGGGTTCCTTATTTCTCTACTAGAAAGCGCTATAGTGTTCAAGGAGCTTAGAATCTAACCTCCTTGACAACAAAATTTGACATGCAAGCTACCCTTTGGGTGTCAAATAACAAAGCTTGCACCCGGTACTCAAGACCATACGATATTATTATTATTAGATCCCCTTCGGGGCAAAATTCCGGCTCTCCGGCGTCTTTAAAAGCCGGAGTAGTCAAAAGGGACGTAACACCAATAACATGTCAATTACGAATATATTACAGCAATCAAACTGTAATTGTGTACGTTGATAGTGGCAATTAACATAAGTAGGATATATGAACTTAGGCTATTTAGTTCTACACGGAACTACTTGTGTACATCGTAATGCCCGTCTAAGGAGCGCAGTTGAACCTATAAGGTACGTTCAAAAAGTAACGAGCCGGTGGCTGGAATGCGCAAACCGGTGACTACATCGGCTAATCGTGGCGTATGCAACGAGGTGTGGTTATGACCAGAGCGTGGAAGGTCACAGCCCGTCACTAGAGGGCACGCGTGCACGTCACGTGACGATACAAAGCGAGCATCAGCATTCATCAATCGTCCAACGCTGCCAGTCGCATTGCAAACAGTGACATGGAGGCGTCAACCGAAGAGCAAAGAGGTGTTGTTTGGTTTCTGACAGCGGAAGGAGTAGGGGGAACGGACATTCATCGCCGAATGTCCCAAGTGTACGGCGAACACTGCATGTCCCTTGCAAGGGTCAAGGCGTGGCACAAGCACTTCAGGGAAGGACGGGTGTCGTTAGCCGATGATGCCCGGTCTGTGTCTGCCCCCTGCATTACCGATGACAACGTCCAGCTGGTTGATGCACTCATTACCCAGGACCACTGAGTGACAGTGAACGCCATAGGCACCGTGGTCGCTCCAGGACAATGCACGATCTCATACGGCCAACACAGTCGCGCCAGTCCTGCAGAAATTCAAATGGGAGGTTCTCAGCCACCCTCCATACAGTCCAGACCTCTCTCCCTGTGATTACGCCATGTTTGTTCCCCTGAAAAGGGCTCTGTGGGGCCAACGATTCACCTCGGACGCCGACGTCCAGTTGTACGTGCGGAACTGGTTCGATTCGCAGCCCAGGGAATTTTATGAGACAGCCATTCACCGCCTCGTGTCACAGTGGGACAAGTGCCTCAACAGCCAGGGCCAATACTTCTAACATACAGGTACTGATTTCTCTAATTATGCCTCCGGCTCGTTACTTTTTGAACGCACCTTATATATTGCTGATCTTGCTTTTTTGTCTACCCAAAATCTCTTCATCTCCTCGCTATGGTTCTTTCTACGCTGCTCCATCCAAGTTGTGTTGGATGCAATGTTTGGGTGGTCTGAAATAATTGATGATTATCAACTACTAATTTAGATCTATCCTGGCGCAGTCAGCTGGCATTTGATGGTGTGCAAATGCGAGGGAGCCGTGTTAGTAGATTCATTATTTTATTGATATTATTATTATTATAATTGTTATTATTATTATTATTATTATTATTGGCAGATTCTTGATATTGGGGTAGTGTGCATGCCTCTCACGTGGAGGCCCTGGGTTCAATTCCATCAAGAAATTTAGAAACTGACGTGAGGCTGGAACGGTGTCCACTCAGCCTCGTGAAGACAATTGAGAAGCTGTGTGACAGTGAGGCAGTGACCTGGTCATGGGAACAAAGATTAATGACCAGGGGGATTGGACGCGCTGACCACGCGTTACCCCACAATCTGAACGTCGATTGGCTGCGCAGCGGTCGCTTGATGGAACAGGGCGCTCCATTGGATGTGATGTGGTGCCACTAGGAGTTTGGGTGGATTATTACTAGGGCATTCTATAAGTAATGGTAACACTACCATAGCATAACAAAGAATATTATTTGGTTAATTTGGACATTATGAACTTCCTGCCATGTCAAAAATACGTTGCCAAATCCTTGGAAGACGACGCGACGCAATCCATCGCCAGCACCATTCCTCGATATCTCTCCCACTGATCGATCTAGAGCTCTCACGTTGTTAACTCTTGATTGAAATCGTACACCTCGTAGAGGTTTTTGATCTTTGAGAATAAGTCGTAACTACCAGGGCTCATGTCAGGTGAATTTGGTGGTGTTTGAGTACTTCCCAGTTCCATTTTGAAAACAAATTCTTCACTATTGTGGTTACATGTCAACGAGCATTGTCATGAAACACAATAGGACTCCCAATGGCTTCAGGTCATTTACGACCCCATGCTGGGGGCAAATGATGTTCCAAGTAACGCAAGTAGTACTCGGCGTTTACCATAAGGTACAGTATGTACAGTGCCGGATTAAGGTAAAATGAGGCCCAAGTCCCTCAGATTTTTGGGTCCCCTTTATTTTTTTTTAAATATTTTTTTATTTTTTATCACCTGTACATTTTTAAAGTATATATAAGAGATTTTTTTCTCAAGATGAATAATACACTTTTTACTAAATCATAATTGTGCCGTTAATACGTCACTTCTTACCCTTACTGCTCTGTTTAGTCGATGGTCTCTAGGACTCTGCCTGCAGTGGAGATATCAGTTCTCTGTTTTGCAGCTAGAGAGCTGCACCACGGTAAGAAGTTGATAGTAGCCTTGTGTCTGCTATATGTATCTTATGCGCATGACCAGTCATCCTGATGTTTTGAAGACAATTGCTGTTTGTTTTTGATGATGATTCTGAAAAGATCTGTGAAGATCTTTGGACTGGAAAGAAGTGAGTAGTTATTTACTGCGAGTTCCAACACGGAACTAAATAGCCTATGGGCTGCTTAATCCTGCATGTGTTTGTATTACACAAGTGGAGTGACAGTACCCTTCGACTTTTCGAAACTACTGCTGATATATATATTTTGTATGTAAATTTTGATATTGAAGGCTTCAGTTAGATTTCGGGTATTTTATTCTTTGGGAGTATGGGAGTGAGTTTAGTTCTGTAAGTGCCCCTATGGCAATGCAGGATTTGTTTTGTTTTCGGATCTTCTGTTGGGTTTCTTAACTATACATGCCAGTCAGCTGGGATGTGAACAGAGAAGGATCGAGGGAGCCATTGCTGAAGTTCTCTCTTCTTATGAAGTTCTTCTGGAAATTAAAAGATTTTAATGGTGGGTTGGTTTGGCCATAAGTTTTATATGTATTACAACGTGTGTGAGCTTTTGAAAATACGACGTGAAGTTCTTAAAGTGTTTGAAAGTACCTTAATTCATGCAGCTGATGAAAACTTCTAAGATTGAAATTGTAGGCTATTCCTTCGATGATAATGAGGCCTATATGATTGATAGTTGGGTAACTGTCGTGACATGTATGCTGGATTACATAAGTCTTTCTCCGTGCGAAGGCAAGTACTGGGAACGTGAACTATTTCCACATCTTCTAGTTTTGTTAAATCTAATCTTGTTGTTAATGTTATTGTAAATGTAATGTTGAAAAATGTCAATAGAAGTTGTTCATTTAAGGAACGCAAGTGTATCATTTCTAGGTCTAGGCTCGGAATACTATTCTGGGTATGTTTCTTTTGGGCCTGGTCATTCCAATTAAGGGGGATTCTCCTGCGTGTCAACTTGTATCATGAGCGTGGTTAAGATTATTTACCACCTCTACATTTAATAGAGGTCAACTTGCTGGTTATAGACATGGAAGTGATTAGATATTAAATGAAATTATGTAAAGTGTTTATGATATTTTAAAATAATCTCTAATTATTGTATTTTTAGCCTACTTTCGATTTTTGCAAAAAATGAAAGTAGACTTATGAGATCAACACAGGGCGAAAAAAGTGTGTCTGTCTGTGTGTGTGTATGTGTGTGTGTGAGTCTGTGTGTGTGTATGTGTGTGTGTGAGTCTGTGTGTGTGTGTGTCTGTGTGTGTGTGAGTGTGTGTACTCTGAATGTCTGTCCCCCCTATCAATTCGAACACTGTGAATGCGAATTGAACGAAATTTGGTACAAAGGTAGCACTAGCAAAGGACACCTCAGTGTCATGTTTTATATCGCCGCCATCTTTACTAAAACTGAATGGCGGCCACTCAAACGTTCAAAACGTAAAATCAAATAACGACTAACCAAATCATCCTATCTCTACCAAATTTGGTAACAACATACCTTCGTATAGGATGCGTCATGTGACCAAACTACAAGGTCGTCCGCCATACCATTTCAGGATGGCGGCCGTGCGAATTATGCAAACTTTATAATCCATATCATGGGACCCACCAGTTCCGATTATCGAGCCGAGAATCGTTTTAACTGTTCTAAAGGAAGAGGCACGTTCGAAATTAAAAGTTTATTTTGTAATACTATAGTGCAGACGTGATTTTAAAAAGCTGAGCCGATTCAGTAATGAGACAAGATGGCAGCGGATATCTTTTGCCTGACTTATATTTCACTAATTTGGGTATTGCATGCAATATAGCGTACTGACACAAAATAAATAAACGTTGTATGAAATGCTTTATATATAAATAATATACTCCAGTGATGAAATCGTTTAGTATAAATCATTATTTGCTAACAAGTTCTATGTAAGTCATTTTATATAGAACGATATTCGTTGACACAATTAGCTCAGTGGTAGAGCGTTAGCCTGTCGCTCAAATGTCTATGGTTCAAACCCGATCAGAGCTAGGTTTTTTGCTTGAAATGTTATATGTTTATTGTTTTGTAATGACTCAGATGTTTTAAAATTAGGCGTTATATTGTGCATATTATGGTGTAAAATATATATTTAATTAAAACATAATTCGCCAGCCGATTTACTCGAGACATCTAGCTGCCAAAAAGGTAACTGCACGCAGACCTACTTATTAATTTCCAGATTTTATTGAAAAGTTTCTTCTTCTGGCCGCTAGAATGCACTCGCTCTGTTAGGATTATATTGTTCGATATTTCACCACTAGATGTCACGACTAGTCTACGTGGGGCTCCATTGATTACTATACCATTGGCATTCTATGCGCATCGAATTTGAAGAATGACAAGATGATACTACGATACATTTTTACTTTTTATTTTAAAGGGTTTGTAACAGCCTATTGTGCGTTATTTGAAAATGTTAATTGAAGTAAAGAACAAAACGATTTCACATAGTATCTGAACTCTACCGTTGGTGCTAGTTCAGGATATTAATTAATACTATTATTTCAGCCAAATAGCAATCGAAAATATCCACATAGTTTGTATACACACGTCTCTGTAGGGTCATGGAAAGATTTGTTAATTCAATTAGGGTTGTGAAAGTCATACGCAGCCAGACGTGTAAAGACATGCCTCAACTCAAAGTTGGATGTTGCCCGCGTCAGGCCGATTATGTAATAATAATAATAATAATAATAATAATAATAGTAATAATAATAATGTTATTGGTTTTACGTCCCTTTTAACTACTGTTGCTTTTAGAGACGCCGGGGTGCCAGAATTTTGTCCCGAAGGGGATCTTTAACGTGCCAGTAAATCTACTAACACGGCTCCCTCGCATTTGTGCACCCTCAAATGCCAGCTGACTGCGCCTGGATACGAACCTGAAACATACGGTCCAGCAAGCGAGAACATTACCGCTGAGCCACGCCGCCAGTCCGGTCGATTATGTCTCCAGATCCATAACATTCTTTAGATACTTCTTATCTTTCTTTCTTCAATGATGGTAGCAGTTTTTATCTAGGTTGTGGCGTTTGGTAGAGGTAAATCGTTTCTAAGGTCTTCAACAAAGAATAGTTCTATTATACTCTTTGATAATAACAACGAGTTATAACTATACTCATACATTTAGGAGAAAGTAGGCTATATGTTCTTTAGTGACCATCTTGTTTGTTTCATGTTATTTTACACCAAAACCAAATGGATAATCGAGCTATGCCTGCCATTTCATACTTGAATAAAAGTGAGGTGGCCTATGAGATATTGATTAGAAAGGGATCTCCATCCTATCATCGAGAATTAGATGTCATTGCTTTAAGGAAACTAAAAGGTGTGCCTGTTGTCATTCCCTCTCATGACAATATCTGTTGGGATGTAGGTAAGTCTGACATTGTACCCTCTGTTTCTTGCTTATTGGATTCGTTAGGTGGTTTGAATTGTGTTGGAAATCAGTCTGCTTCGCAATTGAATCGTATTAAGTACAGATCCATTCATTGGATTAATAGATTGCACGACTTGATTGAAGTTTGGTCACGAAGTGATAAGATATTTTCTGAAGAGTTATCTAGATTGCGAGCTAAACTTGTTGAGTATTATGACCAAATCTTTGCTGAGGTTTCTGAAGGTGAGAGTAATGATTCTGTTGTGTGTGCGAGTGGTGGTATTAATAATTGTGATGAAGCGTGTGAAAATAGTGATGGTCTTAATATTATCGAGAATTTAGAACGTGTGTCATTGAGTGAAAATGAAAACATGGTAGATAATTTTGAAAATAGGAATACTTCTGATGTTAATAGTCGGGTAGGGTCGTCAATCAGTTTATCCAGGGGTAGGTCGTGTACAATTAGGCCTGATGTGAACAAGCAAAGCAATTTCATAGAAAAAGGTATCTCGGTAAATACTCCTGTACCAAATGTCTCTGCGATTAGGACTCCACTTAATCTGAATTATAGCTGTTCTGGTGTTAGCAAGTCTGTGCAGACTGGGAGGAGTCTATTAGATAAAAGTGAAGCGATTGATTGTGATATTTTCAATCCTCTATTGAGAAATTGTTCTTGGTCTCAGAGTAACGTACCGATGCATGCCATGCCTGATAATGGTGTTAGGTTCCAAAATATTCCCAACCCCGTGAATTTAATTCTAAAAGACTTCCATGTGTGCGATGGCACTGATAGTGACCTATTGGTAAAATTTTTAAGGAAGGTGATAGAATTAAGAGATGCTGCGGTCATGTATGGGTTATCCGAGTTGCAAATTTTTAGGATCGTATACCCATGTACGAATGGTTTACACCGAGACAAGTTACTCGAGTGCATGTCTGCTAATTATTCTTTGGAATATTTTCAATCTGAAGTTTTAAATTATTTTATTTCCCCTCGTCTGTTGTCTGATTTACAAAGGGATTATTTGTTTCGAGTACAACGCATGGACGAAACGTTAAGTAATTATTTTATGGACATCAGATGGTATGTATGCTAGGTTATTTGCTGTTGGGTTGTCTGAACAACAAATCGTTACTTCAATGGTGGAGGGAATTAATCCTAATTATAGATTATCGTTAGCTATGAATACCAAACCCAAAAGCTATAAAGAGTTCAACGATATTGTCTTCGAAGCAGAGAAAGTTAATAAAGCTAATTTAAGGCGCGTGGATGGTCCAGGGAGGTTATGTTCTACTGGTTTCCCTCCTTCTGGAGCTATTGTTGATACTAATTATTTTCAGAAGCGTGAAAGATGCAGCATGCTGACAGATATAACCAGCCTGACCAGAGTAGAAACATTTTTCTTAGTAATGATTTTCAGCATAGTAGCAGAGAACTAGTACCAGTTCGTGTGGGTGCGGTGACTCCTCAATGGCGTAACTTCAAGAGACCCGATAGGGGTAGCAACAAAGGTAGGAGATGTGATCGTTGTGGATCATATGATCATCTACGTCGATGGTGTGATGCCACTGTGAATCGTTATTATCGAATTTTGAGTTGTGTGATTTGTATTTTTCTAAATTGTATTAGACAGACAAAATCATTTTCTTGTGTGCATGGTATGGGTATTTTGTTATGTGAGTACAATTTTCTAAATTGTACTAGACAGGCAAGATCATTTTCTCGTGTGTATGGTATTTGTGGACGTTGAGTGATAGTGTATATTTAGCTTTGTTTTGGTAATTGGGTGGTTTGTTGTTGCTTTTGATGGTAAAATAAGTTTAGGGTTTTATTATATTTAATGGTTTTAAGGTATTTTAATGTATAACAGAATATATAAATTGGGATCTCGTTAGGATATCATTGGGCATCTTACGATCCTAATATTATCAAGGAATGGGACTTGATTGGGTGATATAAGGTGTTCAAAAATGTGATGGTAGGTATTTACAAAACAATTCCATTTGAGTCTCCAAGTAAGTGTCTAGAGTGCACTTTTAATCGCTTGTTGATTTCGGAATGTAAAGAATTACAGGTGAGTTGAGGTTATAAGAAGTATGTCGAAAGGTAATTGTTGCTGTTGGTCGAAGAGAATATGTCAAGGGTAATTATGGTGATGAGTCGACATATTAATAGTGTTTCAGGGTAAATTTATTTTGTGTATGTCGGTGTTCTAATGTGATCCTATTTATATTTTTGGTAGATTTTTGGGATATTTGTGGGTGGTAACTTGTTGTATGTAAGGTGTGATTTTTTGAGGTTATGGATGTAGGAATGTAAGCTTTCTAATGTGATTTTGTTTGTCTGTACGTGTGGTCTGGTTATTAATTTATTGTAGAGTCTTTTGGTTGATCTTGGGATTTGCTTGAGATCTTTCATTTTTTTATTGATTTGCTAATTTTTCGTTATGTATGTAATTTCCTAAATTTGTGCAGATCTTTAAAATGGACACAACCTTTATCGTGTGGATGTATGTTTGAGTGTGAGATGTAGGCTTTGCATATTAATTTGGGTGGGATGTTTCGTTTCTTGTTATGGTGTCAAAATAAGGTTAGGTTTCTAGCGATTTTTGGGTTAACTTATTAATTTAATTTATTACCGAAAGTATAATCTAGTATTTGTTAAAATACCTTTCAATGAGGTAAGTATTAGTTTAAGAGAATTACCTTACGATCCTTGACATTTTCTGTATGGGATCTGGTTTAGGTGAAAGAAAGTAATTATTAGTTGT
This sequence comes from Meconema thalassinum, assembly GCA_946902985.2. NCBI lineage: Eukaryota > Metazoa > Arthropoda > Insecta > Orthoptera > Tettigoniidae > Meconema > Meconema thalassinum. Next base: position 461,377,437 of record OX336391.1, on the reverse strand, counting down.
AAGTTTTGTGTTGTTAATATTAAAGGGTAATGTATTTGTGTCATTGTGTTTGAATAGGCGTTTTAACGAGAACTTGGTTATATTCTGGTATTTTCTGGGTAATTTGTGGGTGGTAATTTGTAATTTTGTTGATTGTGTGAAAAGGAGGTTATGTGAGTGGTGTTATGAAAGGGTTGTGTGTTTATTTTGTTGGTTTGTGCGTGTCGTCTGATTCTGCTATATTTTTCATTTTTGGGAATTTGTTCGTTGTTTGGTCGAATTTTATGGGCGTTTCTTCTTTTGTTTTTTTCCTCCGGTTGGTGTTTGTCTGGTCAGGGTTTCTATGAGTGGAAACAGATGGGCGATGAAGGATTTAACCTGCATTTAGTTAGTCCTGTGAAATTTTTATTATTTTCTTTGGCAAGCAAGCTCATTTACATTTAAGTCTATATCTGTATAGGTGGAAAGTATTTGTTGTCTGTTAATAAGAGAGTTCATTTTATTTGGAAATAATGTCTGTATAATGAAAAGATTATTTTGGTTGTTAACGATGAGAAATATTTATTACATATGAGTACATGAAATAAAAAAAATAAAATCAAGGATTGTAAAACTTAAAACCTTGATTGTAAAAGATGTGGAAATTTATCTTTTTTGGAATTCGATTTTGTCTAAACTCTTGCCAGATTTAATTGAAAGGTTATATATTATGCTGTTTCGAAATTCATTTTATTGTGTGTTAGTTGTAAGATCTACTTGGAGATTGCTTCTGCAGTGAAGATTCTTTGGTGTATAATGTGAGGCAATCCAGAGCCCGGATGACTAAGCTGTCGCCGAGAGATCTGTACGAATGGGAAACTACCTTCGTCTATGTTTGGAGACTTCGTAGATACAAATTTATATTGTATTTGTACGAGAAATCCTGTATTTGTAAATTTGTGTCATTGTAAGATTTTTTTTGAAGCGTGATAGTACTAGCAAACGTTCTTGACAAGATGTCAAAACCTGGAAACGAGATGCTAGTGTGATTTAAAATTGGTGGAAGAATGTGAAAATACTTTATTTGGCATGAAGAGTTCATATTCTAATGTGTTGTGGTAATTTACTGATTGGCAAAAAAAACACACTTTATTTTGCATGAAGGTTTGCATGTCAGCATGATGTAACTAATTCTATTTTCATTGACGTGGTTGTTGAACCAACGTCAAGCTTGTAGAGGGGGAGATTTGTGCCGTTAATACGTCACTTCTTACCCTTACTGCTCTGTTTAGTCGATGGTCTCTAGGACTCTGCCTGCAGTGGAGATATCAGTTCTCTGTTTTGCCGCTAGAGAGCTGCACCACGGTAAGAAGTTGATAGTAGCCTTGTGTCTGCTATATGTATCTTATGCGCATGACCAGTCATCCTGATGTTTTGAAGACAATTGCTGTTTGTTTTTGATGATGATTCTGAAAAGATCTGTGAAGATCTTTGGACTGGAAAGAAGTGAGTAGTTATTTACTGCGAGTTCCAACACGGAACTAAATAGCATATGGGCTGCGATTCCTGCATGTATTTGTATTACACAACTGGAGTGACAGTACCCTTCGACTTTTCGAAACTACTGCTGATATATATATTTTGTATGTAAATTTTGATATTGAAGGCTTCAGTTAGGTTTCGGTTATTTTATTCTTTGGGAGTATGGGAGTGAGTTTAGTTCTGTAAGTGCCCCTATGGCAATGTAGGATTTGTTTTGTTTTCGGATCTTCTGTTGGGTTTCTTAACTATACATGACAGTCAGCTGGGATGTGAACAGAGAAGGATCGAGGGAGCCATTGCTGAAGTGCTGTCTTCTTATGAAGTTCTTCTGGAAATTAAAAGATTTTAATGGTGGGTTGGTTTGGCCATAAGTTTTATATGTATGACAACGTGTGTGAGCTTTTGAAAATACGACGTGAAGTTCTTAAAGTGTTTGAAAGTACCTTAGTTCATGCAGCTGATGAAAACTTCTAAGATTGAAATTGTAGGCTATTCCTTCGATGATAATGAGGCCTATATGATTGATAGTTGGGTAACTGTCGTGACATGTATGCTGGATTACATAAGTCTTTCTCCGTGCGAAGGCAAGTACTGGGAACGTGAACTATTTCCTCATCTTCTAGTTCTGTTAAATCTAATCTTGTTGTTAATGTTATTGTAAATGTAATGTTGAAAAATGTCAATAGAAGTTGTTCATTTAAGGAACGCAAGTGTATCATTTCTAGGTCTAGGCTTAGTAATGTGGTCTCGGAATACTATTCTGGGTATGTTTCTTTTGGGCCTGGTCATTCCAATTAAGGGGGATTCTCCTGCGTGTCAATAATTATATACATATATAAGTTACATACATTTCAATTGAAACGATAATCGTTATTTGAAAACATTTCAGATGATTTGTTGAACAATTTAACAAATCATACTATATTTTACTTCTGTAAAATGTAATCAAACATTTTTTATTTTGTTTTTTCGGTTAATGAAATCTTCTACATGTCATCAAAATCAATTTCCCGCAGAACATCTGACTCGATATACTGTACATTAAACTTAGCATGTCTAATCGTTCTTGTGACATGATACTTCTTTGCGCACTTTTCATCCGTTTCAATTTTGAAAACGAGCGCTCCGCAGAACAATTCGTTATCATGAGGGTCAGGAAAATGCGAAAAGCATTTTCAACGTTCGGAAAAACAGACTCAAGCTTGTGTTGAATAAGAATTTCGTAAAGTTCAGAATGAGTGAACTCAGTTTTTAAAGGACATTGTAATTTAATATAATGTTGGAACTGTCTCAGTTCTGGATAAAAAAAATCTAAATCTTCGGAATAAAATGTTGGGCCCCCCAGATAATTGGGGGCCCTAGGCCTGGGCCTAGTCGGGCCTAATGGGTAATCCAGCACTGCAGTCTGTACCAAGATTATGCCTTCTTAATCATAACACACAACAATTATCAGTTTCAACGATCCTGCAATACTCTAAACCTTTTTTACATGGACGTTTCTCGCAATTTAACTATCCGAATGCAATGAAACTTGGTAAATCCTTATACAAATGTTAATCCAATGGCATCTAATTTATTTCAATTGTTTCCATAACCACATGATGGCAGCAGTGCGAAATTTTAAAATCTCGTTTTTACTTCGTGTGTCTTAATCATGCGATTGAAGTTTGAATACTACACGTACACAATAATCTTCTTGTAACAGTACATAACTCTAAGACCTACATATATAAAAATCCAACATGGCGACCATCCGCAATATCTGTGAATCTATTACAGCAATCAAACTGAAATTTTGTATGTTGATAGTGGCAATTAACATAAGTAGGATAAATGAAAATAGGCTTTAGTTCTTCACGGAACTACTTGTTTTTGATGTGTAACATCTTTTCACTCGGTTGCTGGATATTTTTTGTAAGACTGATTTTGGAAAAGGGACAGAAATGTGTTACAGGAAGCAATGAGCGCACGGTGGCGGAGATTGGTACCACGACGTACTGTCGGCCAACATAGTGTTGCTTCTCGGTAGCTGGATATATTTTGTGGGAGTGATTTTGGAAAAGGGACGGAAATGTACAACAGGAAAAAGGAAACCTGGTCGCGAACCAATAATGCTAGGGACTTGTATGAGGTGTTGTAGGACTCGGGGTGACGGCCCCTTTTTTTTCATGATTTTGTGATTTGCAGAGATGGGTAAATCCAGAGAAAAATATATGCGAAATTATCGACAAAGAAACGTGAGAAAAATTAAAAACTGGAGGAGTACAGTCGAAAAGAAATGACTTCTCATATATTTCATCTCAATTTCATAGTAGGATAACATGTCAGATGTTACACATCATATGCGACTACTGCAAGGCTCGTAATTTTTTATCCCAAGTTCGTTATTAGTTTTAAATCCCATTAAATTACTGAGGTTTTTAAAGACGCCGGGTTCCGGATTTTTTCCCAGAAGGGGATCTTTTACGTGCCAGTAAATCTACTGACATGGCCACTTCGCATTTCCGCATCCTCTAATCACCCAAGTTCCAGAGTAGTGACCGGTGCTTAAATACAATGAGATATTATAGTGGCTGAAGAAAATATACTTTCGAACAAATGACATGGGAATGATAAGGCTTTGATAAAGTCGTTCCACACCCAAGTACACGGGGCTAAATGACCACGATGTCCAAGCCCCTCAAATGAAACAACGAAACCAACACAATAAAGTCTTGTTAAACACATTGAATATATACACACGCCCATTAAACTGAGATTCTCATTGTTGATTATTATTAATAACTGATAAAATAAATATTATTAGTGTTGAAGTTAATTTGTTATAGGAAGAAAAAAGTTTAATCAGTTTTAGAAGGTAGAATTTGAAATAGAATAAATATTATTAAAATAATGAAGCATTGAAATTTAAAATTTTAACTAGGAATGACCCGGCAGACGTTGTCCTGCCAATCAAAGAAAGTGTTTTAACTTTGTTTCTTGAAGTGCTTTTGGATACACAATATTTTTTTTCAATTTCTGTTAACTGCCTCTAAACTATCGTGAATTGAATTAACTAATTTAGAAACATTCGTTGGAGCGAGCACAACAACTCTCCAATGTTTCATCGCAAACGGATAAATGGCATTTAACGCATACGGGATTTAGTTTAAATGATTCGTGCGCTGTCACACATTTGTTGAATCTACTCGTGTTCTACCAACTGTGAAATGGATTTACTAAGTTAGAAAGCTTCAGGTAAGTGTACACAACAACTCATCAAAGTTTCATCGCAATCGATGAATAGTATATGAACGCATACAGAATTTTGTTGGAACGCTTCGCGCGTCGTCACTCATTTGTTACATCTACTCTTGCGCTACCAATATTGTAAAATGGATTTACCAAGTTGAACACCTTCCCTGGCGTGTACACAACAACTCATCAAAGTTTCGGAATCGGATGAATGACATATGAACGTATACGTGATTTTCTTTAAACGATTCGCGTGCCGTCACTCATTTGTTGAATCTACTCATGCGCTACCTATTGTAAAATAGATTTACTAAGCCTGAAACCTTCTCTGGCGTGTACTCAATGATTCACCAAGGTTTGATCGCAATCGGATGAATGATATATGACCGCATACGGAACATTGTGGAAACGATTCGCGCGCCGTCGCTCATTTGCTGAATCTACTCGTGTGCTACTTATTAAAAACTGGATTTACTAAGACAGAAACATTTCCTGGAGTGTACACAACAATTCACCAAAGTTTCATCGTAATCGGACGAATGGTATTTGAACGCATACGGGACCTTATTGAAACGCTTCGCGCGTCTTCGCTCATTTGTTGAATCTACTCGTGTGAAACCTCCTGTGAAATGGATTTACTAAGTTAGAAACCCTCACGTAAGTGTACACAACATCTCACCCAAGTTACATTGCAATCGGATGAATGGTATATGAACGCATACGGGACTTTGATTATAAGTTCGCGCGTCGTTGCTCATTTGTTGACTCTACTCGTGAGCTACCTATTGTAAAATGGATTTACTAAGTAAGAAACCCTCACGTAAGTGTACACAACATCTCACCCAAGTTTCATCGCTATCGGACGAATGGTATTTGAACGCATACGGGACTTTGTTGAAACGCTTCGCACGTCGCCGCTCATTTGTTGAATCTACTCGTGCCCAACCTCCTGTGAAATGGATTACTAAGTTAGAAGCCTTCACTTAAGTGTACACAACAACTCATCAAAGTTTCTTCTCAATCTAAGAATGGAATATAAACTTATACGGGATTTTGTTGAAACGCTTCGCGCGTCGTCACTCATTTGTTGAATCTAGTCGTGTGCTACCTAATGTGAAATAATTTACTAAGCCAGAAGCCTTCTCTGGAGTGTTCACAACATCTCACCCAAGTTTCATCGCCATCGGACGAGTGGTATTTGAACGCATACGGGACCTTTTTGAAACTCTTCGCGCGTCGTCGCTCATTTGTTGAATCTATTCGTGCGCTATCTATTGTAAAATGGATTTACTAAGCCAAACACCTTCCCTGGAGCTCACTCAACATATCACCCAAGTTTCATGGCAATCGGATGCAAGGTATATGAACGCCTACGGGACTTTGAAACGCTCTAACTTGCAGAGACAAACAGTTGAATTCGACATCACTGCCACCTTTGGTATAAAACACAACTTTTCGCCACGGGCGGAGTGTATGTTATGGCGGTAGTTGCACAGGTTGCGACCAGGTGGCTCTAACGTGCAGAGACAAACCGTCTAAAGACATCAGCTTTCACGAAGGCCAAGGCTAGTGGTTTCCATGACAACTGTTTTTGACTTTATACTGTGGTTCTAAAATTGTGTGTAAATTGTGGTTCTAAAATTGTGTTCATTCCACCTACCGGGTTAGATTGTGAATCTAAACCATACATGGACCCACCCTAATATACATACCAAATTCCATCAGAATCGGTTCAGTCATTTAGGAGGAGTTCAGTCACATACACACGTGTCGAAGAATTATATATATAAAGACAAGCTGATCCGGCAGACGTTGTCCTGCCAATCAAAGAATGTGTTGTAACTTTGTTTCTTGAAGTGCTTTTGGATACAGAATAATTTTTCAATTTCTGTTAACTGCCTCTAAACTATCGTGAATTGAATTAACAAATTTAGAAACATTGGTTGGAGCGTGCACAACAACTCATCAAAGTTTCATCGGAATCGGATGAATGACATATTGAACCCTTTAGTATTGCAGTGTTTATAAGCAAGAATCTTGAGCAAGGGGTCGCGCTCAGTTCATAGTGTGATGTTTACGTTCGCCAAACAACATGCTCTACTAAGGGAAGGGTCATAGGATTAAAACTATAATTAAGAAAGGAAGTGACAAGGCGTAAAATAATAACATAATTTAATGACTATTAGTGCAAATAAAATGAATATAGACAACAACAAAAATAAAATTCCTCCCTGAATCTTCCCATGACAGAAATATCTATCAAACGTTGAGGAGTCAGACGGATCTCCCCCTTATAAAAAATGTGGATCCAAGTTCCACTAACTTGCATTGGGATTTCATGTACGCGTAATGACTAACTACGAGGAATGAGTACTTGGATGACTGTTCGTTTACTTCGGGTAACAGCCACGATGCTTACGAACAATCATCTCGTAAATCAACGTTTACGGATATAGGACATAACACTAATAAAAACCCTTATAAATTATTGCTGACACACAGTCTAAAATCTAATATTTACAGGAATCTCCCTCGAGACCCTCCTTCAATGCGATGACGCATCTGACAAATGAACTGCCAACACGGCCAATTGCTCAATACACAAACAAGGAAAAGACAGCATCGCACGTGACTGAACGGGTCAATAATACGGAACATAAACATGGAATGAAACCAACAACAACAAAAGCCTCACCGGCTGAGATTACTTTATATGAACAAAAATGCACGTTAAGCTAACGCTTCGGAGATTATAGTGATTCGTAGGCAACTCCCATATATTTAAACAATTTTTACCATTGATCAGTTCTTATTCTGTATTGCAAGTATTATACGGAGCCAACAAGCACTCCACTAATGACCTCGATGCAATCCTTTCAGCCCGCCTTGTGAAACAGCTTCCCCCTTCCTCAACTCTGTCATCGTCCTGCCCCAGTGTGTAAAAATAACATGAGCAACTGTCCCGTTATCTCGTAGAATCAACAGCAACAAATCTCAACCACATAAACATATGGTAAGACCTTAATCGATATAGCCACATATGTCCTCGCAAGGTAACCATATGGACTCGGCACCAAGCTGACAGAAATCAGTCTACGCTGAAATTCCCGCTTGTAATGACCAATAAAGTACACACACACACACACACACACACTGCTGGGAATGATATAACACATTTCACACAGGTCGGTTGAATCTGATCCTCACAATCTATTTAAAAATATTAAAACCTACGAGAGAGCTGACTGCTCTTCGCCACAACACACATTGCTCCAACGGCAATAAACTCACTGAATCTGATCAATAATAAACATTACAAGATTAATTTACCCTCCAATCTACTGCATGATTATACTAATTCAGTCCTACTTCTGAAAACACAATATATCTCCGAGAGACGCTTCTTAATCGCACTACGTAAACATATGCGAACACGGTCGTCCCCATAGCCACGCTAGTTAAAACAAACAAACAAGAACTTACGACTATCAAAATTTGTGCGAGCTGTTTCCATGCAAAAGGTATGTCAGACCAAAACTAAATACACTACGTTAATCAACACAAGCAAGATATTTACAAACAAAATATGTCCCATATACCATAAGTTAATTTGTCAGATAATAAGAAAATTATTCAGTACTCATCCTCGGCCAGTCACCGTCAACGAACAACTGCAGCCATCTCCCTACTTAATGCTGCTTAGCTCATCTCAAACATCTCGACGGAGTGTTGACAGTTCCAAACTTCTTCCAGGATAAGCGATGTCATCTCTCGTGCTGATGCAAAAAGTTATAGATTATTTCACACTCGATATCTGTTTACTAAATTCACCGTTTCAGGTACTTATTTCCCCAGAACAGTCTGTTGGCGAATTGTCGATGATACTGTCCCTACAAAATAGTACTGTGACTATCTATCACACTAAATTTACAACACATTGATATTAATAAAAATCTGTGTCCTCATGACACGCAAAGTACAAGTGCCTTCGTCCTCAGACGCACAAAATGTAATAATAACCTGTGTCTCCCGACACACACAATGTAATAGTAATGTCTTGGCTCTTCACGCCACTTATAAATGAACTGGCCCTAGGTATCGATAGAGGGGGAAATTATATAAAAATTTATCAAAATAATAGTGGTACAGGAATGGAACAAATATCACCAAACTCGTAAAATTGCGCAGGTCAAGAATATGCCCATTAATCCTAGAATCGATCGTAGAGATGTTGTCTAGCCGATCTCCCGCGTTAATGCTAGCTATCGCGTGCCCAAGCTAGACTTGGCGCGTTCGTAAGCATTCATCTCTCATTGGTTCCACTTTTTCAATAACTTCGCGGTTTTTATCAGACCTCGGCCTCGTAGGAGTGTCCAGTAGTCCCATCAGCCACTCACGTTACTGCATTATATTTTTTCTAGGCGCGAATATTACAATGAACATACCATAAGCGTGTCTCACCACGCGTCCCTTCTATTTTGAGGTAGCCACCACCTGTCTTTCGAAACATTGCTAGGCTCTTTCTTTTCACAGTCTTAAAGTATTTAGCCCTTTGTCAAACTGCTGCAGGTATGTTCTCACTGTCTCCAACAAAATGCTTGAAGTTTCCTCATCTTCGTCTGGCTATTTCATGACGCTGGTGGAAATATTAATTAATTGTAGAAATAAAACATCGAATCATTTATCCATCAGAGGATAAAGGGTTCACAATTCCTCCACTCACAAATTTCGAACTTAGGATAAAGTCGATAATTTTTAAAAGACTTACGTGGGCCAATATGTTTTATTTCAGAATCACCCCTTTTCTATTACTTGGTCTAGCCGCTCCTGTCTTGAATGGCATTTACTCGTTTTATTTCCTGCTTGGACCTCACCCTCTCAACTGCTTGCGTGACGCGCTGATGCCTTAGGCAACACTCTGCCCGTCTCGTTAATGTTTGTCCACACCATCTCCACTTCTTCCTTCACGTGCCGTACTCAACTGCCCCCCGTCCTCTTGGTTGATGTAGGACGTCCATATATTTAAACTGCATCATTATTTCGGCGCTCCCATGGTTCGCTTCTTCGATCCGTTTTTAAATTGGCTGCATTGTAGGCCGACATTGTTCCTGTGCTTAACTCTTTCACTCTGTATGCATTATTTCCTAGGTTTCTTGCAATAGAATAGGGTCCTATGAACTTTTCACAGAATTTGCTGAAGATCTTCTTCTCTGGATCAGATGTAGCGGGTCGTTTCACCAAAACGAGCTGGTTGATTTCTAGATCACGGTGAAATCTCTTATTTCTCAATCGCCGTAATCTGCTTTTTTTCTCATGTAGGCTCTCGTTCTCTCTATTCGCAGGTCAGGTGCTATCATGGGATCTTGTGGGCAGTTAATTATGCTTTTCCACGTTCTCACTGGATACTCGTTTTTGTGTAAGACCATAGGGATCTGTCCTGTTGACTCGTGCCTGGTAGAATTCATACATGTCTCTACATCCTTAATTTTATCCACCCACTTATGATGTTCTTTGGGAATGAAGATTCTCAAGTATGATGTTACACATTTTATTGCTCGCTCACTTGGATTAGCTTGGACATGTCGGATACTGCTTAAAACGTGTTTTATACCCATGTCCTCCATACCTTTCTTGAATTCGGCGCTTGTAAAATAGCTGCCATGGTCTGACAATATAAATTCTGGTTTTCCAAGGACTGGAATAACTCTATTTCGAATACGACTGAGTACTTGTTTCGATGTAGTTTTCTGAATTGGGCGTAATACGACAAACTTAGAAAACACATCAATGCACACTAGCAAGTGACGGCAACCTCGTCTACCTTTCGGGATTGGACCGAAACAGTCCAGGACCACTAGCTCGCATGGTTTCTGAGGTAGCAATGGTCTAGGATACTGCCTCATTAAATAGTTATTGGGCTTTGTCCTCTGACAAAGATCACAAGTCGTAACGACGTCACATATAGTTGTTCTCATACGTGGCCATGTAAATGTCTCTCCTATTGTCGCTTCGCACTTGTCTACTCCGACGTGTCCGTAACTTTCGTGAGTATGCCATGTCAATCCTCGCTGTAAAGATGCAGGTACTAGTATGCGTAACTTGGTGTGGTCATTATCTACCCATTTGTGCAGCAAATTGTTGACATAATCATATCTTCCTTCTTTGGCTTTCGCTTCTCGAAATGCAGGTGTTCCTGAAGGTAGTTGCTTTCTGAAGTATTGAATTATTAGCATCATCCATGGTTCCGCTTCCTGTTCTCGCTGTATCTCACGTATCTCCTCCAAGAATTCCCGGTCCTTCGGTGTTAACTCCAAGTGTTGTACCATCGCTGTTTCTTCAACATCAGGCTCTGGGTTCCTGCTGAGTGCATCAGGAAACACGTTCATCTTCCCTGGACAATGTTCAATCTCAATGCTAAACTGCTGAATATATATAGACCAACGTGTCACACGTTCGCTTGCCATCGACGTCTTAAACAAGAATGTTAGTGCCTTGTGATCAGTCCTGACAACAATGGGGTAGCCATAAATTATTCGTTTCCATTGTTGTAGCGCATGAAGGATGGCCAACAGCTCTAGCTCCGTTACAGTATAATTGCGCTCGTGCTTACGCAATTTTCGGCTGACAAATGCCAAATATGTTTTATGTTGCAGGTTAGCTGGATCTTCTTGGTAGAGCATGGCACCTATACCAATTAGTGAAGCATCCGCTTGGATTATAAATGTGTGCTTGAAATCTGGATATCCTAACTTAATGCAGTTTTCCAGTAGCTGTTTTGTTGCTTGGAACGCCATTTATTATTCTTTTTTAGCATTTCCTGCATTGGAGCTACAGTCTCCGTGTAACCTGGACAGTTTTCTTTAAAGAATCCCGTTACGCCTAAGAAAGCCCGAATGTGCTTGACTCTCGTTGGTGTAGGGAAATTCTTTATCGCTTCGATCTTAGCTGGGTTTGGCTTCACTCCCTCCTTGTCAATGATGTGACCCAAATATAAGATCTCGCTCTTGAAGAAATGCGATTTCTTCAGGTGTACTTTGAAATTTGATGCATTAAGGTTGCCTAATACTTTATCTAAATTTTCCATGTGCATTTCAATGTTGTCGGATGCCAGTAGAATGTCATCAATGTAGCGCACCGTCATCTCCTTAACTTCCTCGGTTAGATTCCGATCCAGGGCTCGGATTAAAGCACAGCCCGCTGTTTTGACTCCGAAGGGCATTCGGACGAAGCAGAACGTTTGGTTATCGAATAAGAAGCCAGTTAGAAGCTGTGACTTCTCATCCAATTCAATATGGTGGAAACTGGACGTCAAATCAACTGATGAATAAATGCTCTTGTTCTTAAAGCCTTTTAGTACGTCTCGGATAATTGGTGCTCTGTCATACTCAGGAAAAATGAGTCTCATGTTGAGATTTCTGGCATCTAAACAAAGTCTAATAGATCCATTTGGTTTTGTGACTGCCAAAATCGCATTTAGATAAGGTGTAGGTGTCTTCCTTATCACTCCAGCTTGTAACATCTCATCTATAATGACCTTGACTTGACCACGATATTTTTCCGGAATTGGGTACAATCTACTTTTGAAAGGTGACCAATCCTCGACTTGCATTGAATATTTGAAATTTAATATTTTCCCAGGTACTGTATCGAATACTGCTTTGTGCTTCCTTAAAATCTCTTCCAATTGTTTTCTATGTTCACCCCCAAGTTGAATGTCATTGAGCAGCTCCTGTAGTAACTCTTCAAATTGTGCATCACTGTCATCTCCTTCTGTTAATAAAGACCATATCTCCTGGGATTCACTCTCCTCATCTAGTTCCACAACAGCTCCTTCTATGATGTTATCTTCTGCCTTTCGTATCTCCTCTTCCGTCTCTTCCGATATTGCTTCCAATGCCCAAGAATTTACATCTCTTCTGGTAGTGATTTCATCCATATGCAATCCCACGTTCTTCAGTTGATCATACTCTCTAAAACTGACTGTGTTCATGTGCAAATCTATCACTGCCTGATAGTCACAAATGAAATTTGCACCAAGAATTATATTGAAATTCATCTTTGCCATGATAATGAATGTTTGCCCAAAAGTGTGTTCCAATATGTTCAGTTCTAAGTATGCCTGACGTTTACAAGTGACGGTGCGTTCAGGAATAACACCCCTCACTTTGAGTTGTGGTACGGGAATCACAGGAATATTCTGACTCCGTCCCAACTCTCGAACCAAGGCCTCCGATACCAGACTGATCTGCGACCCCGTATCCAATAAACATCTGATATTAATTCCACCAATCCTCGCGTAAATAATGGGTAACTGCCTAATTTCATCGTTCCGTGGTTTCACCGTCTCCTCCAGGCAATCTTCTGGCAAAGCAATCCATTCTTGTATGTTCGCTACTATCCATCCATCTTCAACTTCCGACTGTTGCGTTTGTAGACTGTCTCCTTTATCCAAATTTAGATTTTTTTTTAGCTCCGCTGCGACTCCCGTTATCATTTTGTCACCCACGCCCCTGACATTCCTCTTGTCTCAGTAGACTTCCAGCTTCCTCAGTATGTGTGTCTAGATTCTTCATGTTCCCAATGGCTTTCTCCCATCGTCCTTGCTCTCCACCTTGACTAGCGTGTAATTCCTCTAGGTAATTTTGTGATTGAGCGTGCCTATCATCCCAGTCATTTCGATAATTACGTGCCACTCCTTGATTTTGATCTCTCCTTCCTTTCCATCTTTGATTCCCATTGTAATCACCGTATCTTCCATAAGGCCTCTCATTTCTTCGATTTTCACGCCATTGCTGATACCCTCTCTGTTGATATCTATTGTTGCCTTGATATGACCTATTGTTATAGTTATTCTCGTTACGCTGGTACGGTCTGTTTTCTACCTCTTCCTGGTTCCGCCTAGGTGTGGATGTGCTTGTATTTGTACCCTGCGTTTTCGTGTTCGCCTGTTTTGGTTTTATGACCTTTGTCGTATTGACTAACTCCAGTTGTCATCCTCCTCTATAAGGATTATGAGATGTAGTCTCATCTATCTGGCGTAATATCTGTTCTGCATGTAAGGCCGTACTAACGTTCGCTGCGACTAGTATTTGTTGCACGTTGACTGTTAATTGCCGCGCTATAGTCATCACCAGATCCGCTTCATTTAAAGGGTAATCAAGGTCGCGAAATTTTAGCATTTGCATGTTAAAGAAATCTGAGTATTTCGTTTGCTGGGTAGTTTGGTATTTCCTAGAGTAAAGCTCCATTCTTAAACTCTGTTGTAATGCCGGCGACCAGTACTTGCGCAGAAACGCGATTTTAAAATCTGCCATAGTTCCAAATGTATATTTAAAGCATGACGAATGAAAGAGAAAGTGAGAAGACTCATCAAGTTCAAGCGCGCCCCGCCAGTCAGCGTTGGAGGGGGCAAGTTCCACGCTGCCGGTGTCAGCTCAGCTGGTCTTAGGGATGCTGCTAAGGGAAACGAATGACTTTGTAACTAATACTCTTTTAAAAAGTAATTAGCGATTACAATTAAAATCGCACGGCAAGGCACAATGGAAAATATAATTCACGGAAATAAGAACTACGGTATTCATTACATGTTACGAAAAGCACAGATTCCTGGAGTATACAGACACAGATTTAAAAGAAACATAATCCCCAGCATATTAAAACAAGCACTCATAAACTATTTAAAGTAACACTCTACTTACCAATTCATTTTGTCGGCTACTGGACTTTCGAAAGCTTGCGTGAAGACTTGGCGGATGTTCGAGATTGCAAATCTCGGCGGATTTCCTTCGTTCTGAAGAAAAATCGGCACTTTATATAATGATAAACAAGTCTGGGGATAACATCCATGACATGCTGAAGACAACAGCCAGCTCCTGAAGGATCAACTGAAATTGTTTCTATGGAATCGATGCAATCAAAAAATATTTCGCTCCACATCGAATTTGAGTTTAATTTTCCGGTAAATGGCTACTTTCTCGGCCTGGAAAAGAATGTCACATACACTTCTCGAAGGACGTGTTAGAAACACTTCATTGTTCATTGACCCATAGTCCTTTATTTCGGTAAGAACTGAAAATTTATTTAGATTATTGTCACGCAGTGAATGAGCACAAGGCGAACACTTAATAAATTTAGAAGAGTGCTTAACAACATAGCCAGCCAAATGGTACACTAAACACTTATCAATCGAAGAGTTTCGAACTGCGCTGTCAGATTCAGGTACAGAGCTTTCCCAGTCTTCGATATTTACTGCATCTCGAACCACAATTTTTTCCTTAATGGAAGTTTCCACTGATTCCTTCACTGTCTTGTTATGCACTTCCACATTCCGGGCTAATATACGCATCTGATTAACATACGAGGTCAAGATCTGCTCCCGTTTAGGTTCACAATTTCCCCCAACATTTAAAGCCTGTTTTATAGGGACGTATATACAATGAAGTAGATGCATATGAAGGAAATCTATTGTCGATGGATGATCATCTGAACTGAAAGACCGCATAATTCCGAAGTGCCGTTCCAAGGGATCTTGGGTGAGCTTTCCTGCCAACACATCCTTATAACCTTTCTCCCAAAGCCATTCACACATCCCCAAAGTACTCTGTAGGGTTACTACTAGTGATTCCAAGGTTCTATTGGAGGCAAAGGTGTTATTGGTAGATCTCACGGTCTGAAGAAAATTAACAATAGCTGTATGAGAAGGTGAACCTTTACGAAGAGCCTGAGACGGAATGAATGCATTGAGTGCATCAGCAACAACATTTATATCACTGGTAAATGTCTCAGTGTCCTCACTACCTTGTAATCCTGCCAGTCCCATTTCTCGATAAAATTTAATACCTTTGGCAACACTGTCACTGAAAAGTTGGAATGCAAGCCTAGCGTCCATTCTCTGGAAAGATGATGGTTCTAAATGAGCAACTGTCAGCTTGGGGCATGCTCTAAGCCCAGCATACCCTGAGAGATCTTCTTTGAACAGTTCCCTATAAAAATTGAAATTAATAATTTTGTCATGATAGAGAAGTTCTACTTTATCATGAAAGTGGTTTCTTATGCATTTCAATACATGAACGATGTCGGAGAAAGCCCAGATCTTTCTCGTAACATCTGCAGGATTAAGGATGTGAGGTTGTAGAGAGCTTGTCTTGCCACTAACTCCTAACGATCTCCAGGCCTTTTTATTTGTCTGACTACCATCACAAGTAAAGTTAACCACCCTCGCCCCAGCCTCTTCTAACTGCAAAATCACCTGTATTAAAAATTTTGCGAGAATATCCCCTGGAGTAGAATTTCTGCTTGCATAAACAGCAACTGGCTGTACCCAATTATGCATGAATGGTACGAACATAAACACCAGAGCGTGATTTGCAAGTACGTTCTTCTGGAGATCAGGTGTGTGTTCACCTAAATCAACTAATCCATCTACTTTATGAGAAAAACTATTAAACTGGATTTCTTCTCTTAGCTTCACTTCATCGAAAATTACAACACCGTAACGTGAATTATCATTCTTTTCTTCCTTAAAATAGTCTGAAATAGCATTTATACTATGCGTATTAACTCCATAAGGGCACTTAAGTCCTTTACAAAGTTTTCTCAAGTGACTTTCTGAGGGCAGAGGCAAGAGATTATGTCGCCGACAATGACGAAATCCTTTCGGTGAATTTATTCTCAACAATAAACTCTCTAAAATGAATTCATTGCTGTACCTCATACCATTGGGAGATTTTACCTGGCATTTCTTGAGCATAGTGTCTATTATCATCTTTTCCTTCTTGCTAAGGTGTTTGTTATCTTTGTAATTAAATGCCTGTGAATGTCGAACCTGCTTCTCCAGCAAATTAATTCTTGATTTTGCTGAGTTGAGGCAGGATCTAACGCGAATTAAATTACGGTTAGCATTCTTTAGGCGCCTTTTGAGCAATATTATAGACTTTTCAGCATCGGTAAGTACACTAGAATGACCCAAATTCTTATCAACATTAGACTGACCTTTTAATGCCTCATTCGTTGCTTCACTCCCATCTTCAATCTTCTTTCTTCTCTTCCTGGTGGTATCGAGATTCTTTTTCCTGTTAGGAGCTTTACGGGACTTACTCTCACTTGACAGGTACTTCGGTAAATTAGGGAAAATATGAGGCACTGCTCCAGGACGTAACTTCCACCTCAAACGTGAGATTTTCACTTCTTCACCATTCACTATAAAATTATCTGATTTTACTATCAAATCATCAGAGAAATGAATTTGACAAATTCTACTACTACGCGTTAACTTCGTATCCTTTCGTGGAATAGCTCTGGCACATTTTTCAAATTGATTTGTATCCTTCGGTGGTGAAAAAAATCGTATATCGTCAACTACTCGACCATACCCTGACTTGCAGCCAGGTACAAAACAATAAGGCATGTTGAACTATTAAATGAACCAAGCCACATAAGAAATATGTTTGAAGTACACAAAACACAAAACGCTGATGTACACAAGACACAATGAACTGAATTTAAGAACTGAAAGCAAAGAAAATTCAATTTAATTCACACAAATATCTCACACAGTAACTTCTCGCGCACTTTCTATGACCCGGCTCGACGGAAACACAGCACGTGTTGGACATAATCGCTTACAGTGCTTGTAGCGGCGGGACCAGAAACTACCGTGCTAAAATGGCGGAGTCCTCACACTAGGTCCTTCTATTCGTCATGTTTAAAGCTTAAAAACCATGTAAGGACATTTCCTGATAAAAATCTCTCCATCATCCTTAACCTACGTGCTTCAGGTACCCCAGTGTCATTATAATGATCTTCAATTTCTTTAATAAAGGCTTTAGGTGTCACCCCTGAATTCTCCGTGCACTTCTGCGGTTTATAATCGTTCGAGCGAATTACTTGGATATGTTGTGTGGGCTGATGACCGTCCTGTGGCGTGGAACTCCTTTTAATATTCTTGCGAAATCCCTCCGTGTTTGTCGTTAATGGGCTCTCTGTCTGAGTTTGACTACCTGCTGTGCTCGTACCCTCCGGGCTATTTGAGTCGTCCTGCTTATCTTTCATTGTTCCCGTTTTAAATATTGAGGATTGTTCTATCGACCTCAGTTCAGCTTTAATGATCCTGTCTGTTTGTTCTTTAAGTTTACTCTTAATTTCTTGCTCTAATGCTTGAATACGAGTATGATTTTCGCCTACTGTCTCAAGGATGGTTGATCTTTCCTCTTTAGAATCGATATTCATTTTTCGCCAATCTTTTCTGATTTGCTCCTTAATTGTGCTTACTTTCTCCTCAATCTGGTTCTTAGTGTCAATCTGGCTTTTCCATTCTTCCAATCACGCGCTATTTTCGTCGATGGTATTCTTTAATTGATCCTGATCCGCTTCTAGGCTTTTCCATTGCTCCGCTGATTTTATTTCGAGACGATCCATATCTTTAATTATGCCGGATATATTTTCATCTACCGCTGATAATTGTTGTTGAATGACCTTGCCGCTTTTTTCCATTTCCTTAAATCGTCCTTCCAACTTATCCTGAGCTATCTTGACCTCGCTCGTACTCATAGTGCATGCTAGCTCAATTTGCTCTAATTTACCTAACACCTTTTCATCCAGAATGCTAAGTTTTTGATCAACTATAATTTCCATTTTCTTAATCTGATCTAATTGTTTTTCATTGTTTTTACTAACATCTAGGGCCAGCAATACCATCTGTTGATTAGTGTGATGCTTCATCTCTGCGGTTAACGAAGCTAATTGGTTCGTGTTTTTAACATTCTGCGCCTCTAACTGCGAATTTATAGTGTCATTGATTTCACTTTTTAATAATCTAGCTTGTTCCGCCTGATATTCATTTTGTTCAAACCTACTGTTATTTAATTGTGTCCGCAATGATTCACTTTGTTCAGATAGTTTTGTGTTTAGTGATTCACTTTGTTCGGATAGTTAAGTTTTTAGTGATTCACTCTGCTCAGACAATTTGTATATAAACTCACTTTGTTCTAACATAGTATTGTTTAGTGATTCACTTTGTTCGGATAGTTTAGTTTTTAGTGATTCACTCTGCTCAGACAATTTGTTTATAGAATTACTTTGTTCTTACATGGTATTGTTTAGTGATTCACTTTGTTCGGATAATTTCGCGTTTAATGCTTCACTTTGTTCTAACATACTATTGTTTATTTGTTCAGATAATTTCGCGTTTAATGATTCGCTCTGTTCTGATAGTTTAGTGTTTAATGATTCACTCTGTTCCGCCAATTTGTTGTCCAATAATTTCTGTGTCCTACTAGCAGCACTTTCAATGATTTCTTGAATCTGTTCTACTGTTGCCATGTTATACACTTTATATGAGACATTAGGGAAATGGCATAAAGCAATGTCCCCTGACACACACATACAATCCCAATGCACATTTAATTTCTTTACCCTACTCAGTTCATTTATATTTTACATTTAATCCCACTAGTCAGTCGCATCTCTGAGTGGTTCTAATTTTACTCAATTTAATTTAAACCAAAACACATATTTAGTCATTAAATTGTTATCCTGATCTGATATTAACACTGACTAATTAACAAAATATTAATTGTCATTTAAGGCTACCAGCCTCCTAACATTTTCATGAGTTTGACTTTCTAAACAAATCTAGTTTTAACTTTAATCATTGGGCGCCCGATATCACGTATATTATTTTTACTTTAATTCAATAGACAAAAACGTGAACCGTATTTTACATTGCAAACTCCTGATTTTAATTTATATTTCACACAGTTGGCGGTATCCTCTTCGCCTCAATTACTTTTAATAAAATATCACTTTCCGGTGATTAAAATACTGTCATATCTGCCACCACTTGTGGCCTGTCAGTTTTACTCAAATACGCCAACTAAATATGTTCCAGCAGCGAACCAGCAACAAAATATACACCTTCATTGTTGCATCAGTTTGTAAACCCAACTACGCTTACATTGACATGTGCAATTTCTTTGCCGTTACACCACAGTGAACCGCCCCACGCTTGGCCGCGCCAGTTTACCTCCTATGAACCCCTTAGTATTGCAGTGTTTATAAGCAAGAATCTTGATCAAGGGGTCTCGCTCAGTTCATAATGTGATGTTTACGTTCGCCAAACAACATGCTCTACTGAGGGAAGGGTCATAGGATTAAAACTATAATTAAGAAAGGAAGTGACAAGGCGTAAAATAATAACATAATTTAATGACTATTAGTGCAAATAAAATGAATATAGACAACAACAAAAATAAAATTCCTCCCTGAATCTTCCCATGACAGAAATATCTATCAAACGTTGAGGAGTCAGACGGATCTCCCCCTTATAAAAAATGTGGATCCAAGTTCCACTAACTTGCATTGGGATTTCATGTACGCGTAATGACTAACTACGAGGAATGAGTACTTGGATGACTGTTCGTTTACATCGGGTAACAGCCACGATGCTTACGAACAATCATCTCGTAAATCAACGTTTACGGATATAGGACACAACACTAATAAAAACCCTTATAAATTATTGCTGACACACAGTCTAAAATCGAATATTTACAGGAATCTCCCTCGAGACCCTCCTTCAATGCGATGACGCATCTGACAAATGAGCTGCCAACACGGCCAATTGCTCAATACACAAACAAGGAAAAGACAGCATCGCACGTGACTGCACGGGTCACTAATACGGAACATAAACATGGAATGAAACCAACAACAACAACAAAAGCCTCGCCAGCTGAGATTACTTTATATGAACAAAAATGCACGTTAAGCTAACGCTTCGGAGATTATAGTGATTCGTAGGCAACTCCCATATATTTAAACAATTTTTACCATTGATCAGTTCTTATTCTGTATTGCAAGTATTATACGGAGCCAACAAGCACTCCACTAATGACCTCGATGCAATCCTTTCAGCCCGCCTTGTGAAACAGCTTCCCCCTTCCTCAACTCTGTCATCGTCCAGCCCCAGTGTGTAAAAATAACATGAGCAACTGTCCCGTTATCTCGTAGAATCAACAGCAACAAATCTCAACCACATAAACATATGGTAAGACCTTAATCGATATAGCCACATATGTCCTCGCAAGGTAACCATATGGACTCGGCACCAAGCTGACAGAAATCAGTCTACGCTGAAATTCCCGCTTGTAATGACCAATAAAGTACACACACACACACACACTGCTGGGAATGACATAACACATTTCACACAGGTCGGTTGAATCTGATCCTCACAATCTATTTAAAAATATTAAAACCTACGAGAGAGCTGACTGCTCTTCGCCACAACACACATTGCTCCAACGGCAATAAACTCACTGAATCTGATCAATAATAAACATTACAAGATTAATTTACCCTCCAATCTACTGCATGATTATACTAATTCAGTCCTACTTCTGAAAACACAATATATCTCCGAGAGACGCTTCTTAATCGCACTACGTAAACATATGCGAACACGGTCGTCCCCATAGCCACGCTAGTTAAAACAAACAAACAAGAACTTACGACTATCAAAATTTGTGCGAGCTGTTTCCATGCAAAAGGTGTGTCAGACCAAAACTAAATACACTACGTTAATCAACACAAGCAAGATATTTACAAATAAAATATGTCCCATATACCATAAGTTAATTTGTCAGATAATAAGAATATTATTCAGTACTCATCCTCGGCCAGTCACCGTCAACGAACATCTGCAGCCATCTCCCTACTTAATGCTGCTTAGCTCATCTCAAACATCTCGACGGAGTGTTGACAGTTCCAAACTTCTTCCAGGATAAGCGATGTCATCTCTCGTGCTGATGCAAAAAGTTATACACACATCAAAAAAAGTTTTGCATCACCTCGGTTCCAAGAGTTCCGGAACCGTTAAATACAAAGGGAATAGAGATCAACACAAACAACATTTCAGCTCGTTTTATTGCTCATGAGACCCACACATTGCATGTTGTACCATCATACAGCTAGACTTTCAGCATTTGTGGTCCAGATTGCAGTACACACCACTACCTCTAATACCCAGTAGCACGTCCTCTTGCATTGATGCATGCCTGTATTCGCCGTGGCATACTATCCACAAGTTCATCAAGACACTGTTGGTCCAAATTGTCCCACTCCTCAACGACAATTCGGCGTAAATCTCTCAGAGTGGTTGGTGGGTCAAGACGTCCATAAACAGCCCTTTTCAACATATCCCAGGCATGTTCGATAGGGTTCATGTCTGGCGAACATGCTGGCCACTGTAGTCGAGCGATGTCGTTATCTTGAAGGAACGCATTCACAAGATGTGCACGATGAGGTCGAGAATTGTCGTCCATGAAGACAAATGCCTCTCCAATATTCTGCCGATATGGTTGCACTACGGGTCGGAGGATGTCATTCAGGTATCGTAAAGCCGTTTCGGAGCCTTCCATGACCACCAGTGGCGTACGTCGGCCCCACATAATGCCACCCCAAAACATCAGGGAACCACCACCTTGCTGCACTCGCTGGACAGTGTGTCTAAGACGTTCAGCCTGACCAGGGTGCCTCCAAACACGTCTCCGACGATTGTCTGGTTGAAGGCATATGCGACACTCATCGGTGAAGAGAACGTGATGCCAATTCCGTGGGGTCCATTCAGCATGTTGTTGGGCCCATCTGTACCGCGCTGCATGGTGTCGGGGTTGCAAAGCTGGACCTCGCCATGGACGTCGGGAGTGAAGTTGCGCATCATGCAGCCTATTGCGCACAGTTTGAGTTGAAACACGATGTCCTGTGGCTGAACGAAACGCATTATTCAACATGGTGGCATTGCTGTCAGGGTTCCTCCGAGCGGCAATCCGTAAGTAGCGGTCATCCACTACAGTAGTAGCCCTTGGGCGGCCTGAGCGAGGCCTGTCATCGACAGTTCCTGTATCTCTGTACCTCCTCCATGTCCGAACAACATCGCTTTGGTTCACTCTGAGACGCCTGGAAACTTCCCTTGTTGAGAGCCCTTCTTGACACAAAGTAACAATGCGGACGCGATCGAACTGCGGTATTGACCTTCTAGGCATGGTAGAACTACAGACAACATGAGCAGCGTACCTTCGTCCTGGTGGAATGACTGGAACTGATCGGCTGTCGTACCCCCTCCGTCTAATAGGCCCTGCTCATGCATGGTTGCTTACATCTTTGAGCAGTTTTAGTGACATCTATGAACAGTCAAAGGGACTGTATCTTGGATACAATATACACAGTCAACGTCTATATGCCGGAGATCTGGGAACCGAGGTGATGCAAAACTTTTTTTGATGTGTGTAGATTATTTCACACTCGATATCTGTTTACTAAATTCACCGTTTCAGGTACTTATTTCCCCAGAACAGTCTGTTGGCGAATTGTCGATGATACTGTCCCTACAAAATAGTACTGTGACTATCTATCACACTGAATTTACAACACATTGATATTAATAAAAATCTGTGTCCTCATGACACGCAAAATACAAGTGCCTACGTCCTCAGACGCACAAAATGTAATAATAACCTGTGTCTCCCGACACACACAATGTAATAGTAATGTCTTGACTCTTCACGCCACTTATAAATGAACTGGCCCTAGGTATCGATAGAGGGGGAAATTATATAAAAATTTCTCAAAATAATAGTGGTACAGGAATGAAACAAATATCACTGAACTCGTAAAATTGCGCAGGTTAAGAATATGCCCATTAATCCTAGAATCGATCGTAGAGATGTTGTCTAGCCGATCTCCCGCGTTAATGCTAGCTATCGCGTGCCCAAGCTAGACTTGGCGCGTTCGTAAGCATTCATCTCTCATTGGTTCCACTTTTTCAATAACTTCGCGGTTTTTATCAGACCTCGGCCTCGTAGGAGTGTCCCATCAGCCACTCACGTTACTGCATTATATTTTTTCTAGGCGCGAATATTACAATGAACATACCATAAGCGTGTCTCACCACGCGTCCCTTCTATTTTGAGGTAGCCACCACCTGTCCTTCGAAACATTGCTAGGCTCTTTCTTTTCACAGTCTTAAAGTATTTAGCCTTTTGTCAAACTGCTGCAGGTATGTTCTCACTGTCTCCAACAAAATGCTTGAAGTTTCCTCATCTTCGTCTGGCTATTTCATGACGCTGGTGGAAATATTAATTAATTGTTGAAATAAAACATCGAATCATTTATCCATCAGGGGTTAAAGGGTTCAATATGAACGCATAAGTGATTTTCTTTAAATGATTCGCGTGCCGTCACTCATTTGTTGAATCTACTCATGCGCTACCTATTGTAAAATAGATTTACTAAGCCTGAAACCCTCTCAGGCGTGTACTCAATGATTCACCAAGGTTTGATCGCAATCGGATGAATGATATATGACCGCATACGGGATATTGTAGAAACGATTCGCGCGCTGTCGCTCATTTGTTGAATCTACTCGTGCGCTACTTTTTAAAAACTGGATTTACTAAGACAGAAAGATTTCCTGGAGTGTACACAACGATTCACCAAAGTTTCATCGCAATCGGATAAATGGTATATTGACGCATAAGGTACATTGTTGAAATGATTCGCGTGCCGTCACACATTTGTTGAATCTACTCGTGGGCTACCTATTGTAAAATGGATTTATTAAGCCAGAAACTTTCCGTAGGGTGTACACAACATCTCACCCAAGTTTCATCGTAATCGGACGAATGGTATTTGAACGCATTCGGGACCTTATTGAAACGCTTCGCCCGTCGTCGCTTATTTGTTGAATCTACTCGTGCGAAACCTCCTGTGAAATGGATTTACTAAGTTAGAAACCCTCACGTAAGTGTACACAACATCTCACCCAAGTTTCATCGCTATCGGACGAATGGTATTTGAACGCATACGGCACTTTGTTGAAACGCTTCGCACGTCGCCGCTCATTTGTTGAATCTACTCGTGCGCAACCTCCTGTGAAATGGATTACTAAGTTAGAAGCCTTCACATAAGTGTACACAACAGCTCATCAAAGTTTCATCTCAATCTATGAATGGAATATAAACTTATACGGGATTTTGTTGAAACGCTTCGCGCGTCGTCACTCATTTGTTGAATCTGGTCGTGTGCTACCTAATGTGAAATTGATTTACTAAGCCAGAAGCCTTCCCTGGAGTGTACACAACATCTCACCCATGTTTCATGGCAATCGGATGAATGGTATATGAACGCATACGGGACTTAGAAACGCTCTAATGTGCAAAGACAAACATTAGAATTCGACATCACTGCCACCTTTGGTATAAAACACAACTTTTCGCCACGGGCGGAGTGTAAGTAATGGCGGTAGTTGCACAGATTGCGACCAGGTGGCTCTAACGTGCAGAGACAGACCGTCCAAAGACATCAGCTTTCACGAAGGCCAAGGCCAGTGGTTTCCATGACGACTGTTTTTGACTGTATATTGTGGTTCTAAAATTGTGTGTAAATTGTGGTTCTAAAATTGTGTTCATTCCACCTACCGGGTCGGATTGTGAATCTAAACCATACATGGACCCACACTAATATACATACCAAATTTCATCAAAATCGGTTCAGTCGTTTAGGAGGAGGTCAGTCACATACACACGTGTCGAAGAATTATATATATAAAGATAATGTGGTAGTAGCGACTATTTGATCGTTATCATAGTATACGTCAAATACAATGTAATTTTCTTTGTCGTTTGGGTCATCTATGGACCACGCTAGTGCAACTGCGTTCTCCCTCGATCCCTCACATTTGCCCAGTATTCCCACAGTCTTCTTCGGTGAGCTTCCTTCCGTTCTTCGGTTCACATCCTGCCAGTTTTCATTTTGGGTTTTGGCTGAAAATTCCTTATTTCCCCAAGTTTCTTCTTCAATGGGTCACGTTCCAAGATGTCCTCATGTGATATCCCCAGGTCTTGTAGGTATATTTCTACCTCTGTAAACCAGACCCGTTTGGTTTTCTTTCCCACAAAGTAGGCACAGATTCGATTGGACAATCTTCCATGCATTATTATTATAATTATTATTATTATTATTATTATTATTATTATTATTATTATTATTATTATTATTATTATTATTAGGTTCGCTTGAAAGAGCATTACAGGTTACATATATATGTTTAATTGCTATCTTGACTATGGTATGTTAGGGATCCAACGATAGCAGTATCTACTGCGGACTCCTTAATATGTGGATTCGAAACCCACGTTGGCCTTCTTGGCCAAATATTGACTACAAAATACACAAATATATATTTACTTCACTTATCGTATCAAACGTATTAAATGGAGTGGAAGTACGGCGTGTAGAAGAAGGAGGAACCCTGGAAGCTATAGTAAGTTAGTTTGCTAAATTATGTGGCTGCTAATTTGGTCAGCAAACAGTGACGCAAGAATGATGTATGAGGATAAGTATTCGAAAGCATATTGCAAAAAGAATAATCAAAAACTAGACACGACTGAAATTGAGTGGAGGGGGTAGCATTTTAAAAGTAGGATATCACCACTAAATGGAGCATCAACAAATAATGGTACTGGGTGGAAGGGGTATGTAATATACTGGAATGACTCGGATAATAATATTATTGGTTTAACTTCCCTTTTAACTGCTGCGGTTTTTAGAGACGCTGGGGTGCCGGAATTTTGTCCTGAAGTGGATCTTTTGCATGCCAGTAAATCTGTTGGCACGGTTCCTTCGCATTTTCGCATCCTCAAATTACAACTGACTGCACCAAGATTCAATCCTTCAACCTTGGGAACTGCAAGTGAAAAGGATACCGCTGCACCACATAGCCAGTCAGAAAGATTAGGGATAGGTTACTTATAGGATAGGGACTTACAAAAGGTGTGCGAAAGTGAAGAAGGTTAAGGGATAGAGAATTGCAGGTACTTAGGGATGAGTGCAGTAACAAGATAACCTCAACAGAGTTCTGTAAAATAAGACAATATATGAGAATAAAACCTGAAGGTTTAACGTAAATAGTTGGTTGGTTGGTTTAGGGGCTGCGACAACGCGGTCAGGTAGCCCCATGTACTTTGGGTGTGTGTAGAATCTGTCTGATAAACGGTGTTAATTGTGATGACTGTATTAGTGTGTGTATCTGTTTTTTAATTCAAGTAAGGACTGCAGACATTCAATTTTTCCAAGTAGTTCCTACTTTTGCCGCCAAACGCCACCGTCAACGACCAACTAGCTCAGAACTTATTTACCAGATGCCACCGCAGTCGGCTCTTGACAACGAACGTAGGAACCTAAGAACGTTAGTCAAATGTTAACCTATATATAATTTAGCATCACACAGGTGTAATTAGTGGTAGGTTCTTTAACATGCCATAAATCTATGACATGGGACCGTCGGCTTTACTTCTCCTCCGAAGGAAGGCATACTGAGGGATTTTTAACGTTCTTAAAAAATCCGACGACTTTGGCCGGGTTTGAACCCGCGATCTTGGGCATAGAAGCTCAGCATGCTACCAACTACGCCACCAAAGCCGCTAAACGTCAATAGTAATGAGGAGGATAATTTGGTGGTCAATGGAGGTGTAAAAGAGCAAAGCATTGAGGGAAAATTAGGCCTATTCAACGTTACCATGGGAATATGAGGTAGGAAGACGACAGATAAGAAACACAAGGAATGGGGCAGGAGATGATAGTATAAACAATGAGACTAGTTGTATTAAGATGTGGAACATTGAGATCGCCTATCCCACAGCGTGAGTTAAATGACTGTCACATTTGGTAATGGATGTTATCTGGTAAGTGTTCACACACAGCAGAGCATCCCATGGGTGGAGTTCTGTCTCTTGTAGACAGGAGATAGACCAGAAGCTCTTCATGTTCTCAGCCATTACTTAGCTTATTATCAGGTTGGGCCATGTGGTGACCCATCACACTGCGTTAACTTCCATCACAACCACTTCAATTGGAGCCGACTTGTCGTGTAAGAGCAGTTAGTAAATACTCCAATCAACAGATGGTTAATAATAATAATAATAATAATAATAATAATAATAATAATAATAATAATAATAATAATAATAATAATAATAATTTACTCAACTTACAGTTGGTAACATGACTCATATCGGTACATTACGTACAAGAAAATGAGTAAAGTCACACTTTGAAAAGCCTATAGCATACATTTTCAAACCCTATAACATAGACGTTTGACAGTTCATTTTTTAGCCTATTTTCATTTATGAAAAAATAGGCTTATGAGATCACCTTTTGTCCGTGTGTCTGTCTGTGTGTGCGTGTGTGTGTGTGTGTGTGCGTGTGATGGCGTGTGTCCCCCCTAATAACTTCTAAACGGCTAGAGCGATTTCAATGAAACTCGATAAGTTCATAGCACTATTCCGGGCGACCCAGACCGTGCCCTTCAAATTTTGTTACGTCTCCCCAATCCAACATGGCAGCTGTGCGAAATATTTCACCAGCATTCAATATCTGCGTAACTATTACCGATATCACCCTGGAATATTTCACGGTGATAAAGGAAACTACTAGAAGTTCACGTATGTGACATTTGAAAACCTGGTAACTACAAAACCAACATGGCGTCCAAGCGAATTTGTGACTTTTAAATAGACTTTTCTCGCGATTTAACCAACGAAACGCAATAAAACTTGGTACAGTATATGTTTATACACAGTGTAATGCACCGACATATAATTTCGTTCAATTGTTTACATAACCTCAAGATGGCGGACGTGCGAAATATTTCAACGGCATTCTATATCTCTGAAAACAATAGCGCTATCACCCTGAAATATTGTACGGAGATAAAGGGCACTACTGGAAGTTCATCTATAAGACATTCAGAAACCGGTTAACTACAAAACGAATATGGCGGTCAAGCGAATTTGAAAATTTTAAATAGACCTTTCTCGCGATTTAATGATCCAAACGCAATGAAACTTGGTACAGGAAATGTTTATACACATTGTAATGCACTGGTATCTAATTTAGTTCAATTGTTTACATAACCTCAAGATGGCGGCTGTGCGAATTTTAAAATTAAGTTTTTATTTATTGTGTCGTAGTCATGCGATCGAAGTGAAAGTTTGAATAATAAACCTACGAAATAATTTTCCGTTAATTGTACATGACTCTATGGCCTATACATATAACAATCCAACATGGCGACCATCCGAAATATTTAGATGGATCTCAATATCTACGAATCGATTAAGGCAATCAAACTGAATTTTTTAATGTTCATAGGGGCTATGGATATAAGTTCACCTATCGGACTTTCAATAACCTGGTAATCACAAAGTCAACATGGCGGCGACGCGAAATATAAATATTCAGATGGTCGTTTATCGCAATTTAACCATCCGAGTGCAGTGACACTTGGCACAGTAAATCCTTATACAAATGTTAATCCACTGGCATCTAATTTTTTCAATTGTTTCCATAACCACAAGATGGCAGCTGTGCGAAATTTTAAAATCTCGATTTTTATTTCTTGTGTCCTAATCATGCGTTTGAAGTTTGAATACTACACGTACACAATACTCTTCATGTAACAGTACATAACTCTAAGACCTACATGTATAAAAATCCAACATGGCGACCATCCGCAATATTTAGTCGGTTCTCAATATCTACGAATCTATTACAGCAATCACACTGAAATTTTGTAGGTTGATAGAGGAAATTAACATAAGTAGGATATATGAAAATAGGCTGTATAGTTCTTCACGGAACTACTTGTTTAGTAATATCTTCCACGTCTCCTTTTCACAAGACGGTCCTAGAAAATCCTTCTGTGTATTCAAACATCCTCTAACGATGCTGCAGGTCTTCAGAATTGCAGCCTTGTGTGGAATAGTGTTGGTGTATATGGGGAGATTTAGTGTGGCTAGATTTACTGAAAGGGAATTACGTGTCAGGCCAGTAGGAGAAAGGAGGAAAGGAAGGATCTCCACATTCTTTTGTCTCCTGATTCTAGCCACCTCCATAGCTAGAGGAGTATATTTATCAATCTTCTCTGTGTATTTATGTTGTATATTATGGTCATTTGGAACAGATATGTCAATCAAGTAGGTGTGATGGTTCTTCTTATCAGTACAAGTTATGTCTGGCCTATTATGAGGAGTTGTTTTGTCAGTTAGAATAGTGTGATCCCAATACAGCTTGTAATCTTTGTTTTCCAGCACACTTTCTGGAGAGTATTTGTAATAAGGCGTCCTGTCTTGTATGAGCGATTGGGTTAGGGTGAGTTCTTGATGAATGACTTTGGCAACATCGTTATGCCTCTCAGTGTAAGATGTTGGCACTAGAATTGAAAGAAAAGATAATAATAATAATACTTGATTTGAATATAGACGATGGCATAACCATGAGCTGTATATTCATATCCAAAAGATCTGTGTTGTTATGAGGAAAATGAGAATTGCATTTTATGGCCACTTGCTACGAACGAAACCCACATGATTGACGAACCGGATATATCCCTATTTTAAAGATAAGAAGACCAAGCCAGCCTGGTTCGAAGAGGTGGAAAGTGACCTATAGGAGGTGGAGATTACCTGTGATGATATTCAAAAACGCAATCCCCTCAGGAAGAAAGTAAACGACCACCAGGGTTTTAAAGAAAAACCAAAGTTGAAGACGGGAAAGATGTGGACAGAAGAAAGAAAAGAGCAACACTGGCAACGTTTGAAGGAACACTGGGTAAAGATCTAAGCCCAGTGAAGACAGTTTAAATAACGTGGTCCTTAGTAGGCCGATACGATTAAAGAAGAAGAAGAATACTTGGTTGTGAAATCCCTATCTTATACCGAGTAGAATGAGCTGTACCATATTTATGAGAAATTAAAGGTAATAATATATGTCGTTTCTTCTGGAGGAAAAAGAACACTACAACAAGAAGATGGTATATTGGCTTTCATGGCCAGTGAATTAAAACTCAGCCATCTTTCTAGGTTTGTGCCGTGTCTTGGGTGGAGTTTCGCCTAGGACTCCAAGCTGGCTTATTGGTGGGCTCTTTTTGGAAGCATTCATAGGGAGATGAGGAATGCTTGAGCTTTTAGCTCTTGCAGTGAAGAGGTGCAGGTGCGCTTCATAAGAAGGGAGGTAGCACGCAGTTCGCTACTCCTGGGGAGCTGCGGACACCAAGATCCCGCTGACGAGCCAGCTTGGTGTCCTAGGCGAAACCCCACACAATACACGGCACAGACCTAGAAATATTGCTGAGTTTTACTACAACAAGAATTTAGAAGACCGAAGAGACTGGTCAGATGAACAATGGAAGCAGGCCAGTGGACGTATGCAGGAGTTCTGGGCACCGAGAAAACTCCGCACGAGGGAAAAGAAATAAAGTTGTAGCGTGATCCTAAGTGGCCAATTCGCTTGTAGTAGTAGTAGTAATAGTAATAATAATAATAATAATAATAATAATAATAGAAGGCTCTGACTTGGTGAGGCTGATGGTATCGAGACTTCTCCTATTTATATAGTTTGTTTCGCTATTTCATGTCTACTCGAATGTTTTATGGTTTAGAAGATGTTTTTGAGTGATTTACTGACAGTACACAGTGTTTAATAGTGATTGTGCGAGGTTTTATAGTGATATTTGGATATCATACGTATGTGCATAAAACTTGTTTACGTCGTTACCTAGGAATTGCTGGTACAGGTTAGGTTAACATTACCACAAATACTTCGTATAAAATAGTTTAGTCTTTGCCCTGTATTGTGTGTTTATTACTCCGTTTACCCAAGTAGTCCAATTGGGCCCCTGTAATAGATATTCATTGTGTAATATTGTTTACCGTATTTCTTTAGAGACGGAGGTTAGGATCGAGTGAACTGATATCAGTTGGATCACATATTTAGAAAGAAACTACGTCGATCAGTCAAAACAGGGGCGTATATAGAGTTTTATTTCGGGGGGTGCCCAAATGGGGGTTAGGGGGCATGGTATAGGCCCGAAGAATAAGGGGTCCGGGGTTCTCCCCTGGAAACTTTTGTATAATTTGGTGCAAAATTATGAGTTTTAAGGCTATCTGGCATCACTTTTTCAACCAATTTGTTGTGATGTTTTATGTTTGGTTAATGTCAAACACAACTAAGGCCATTTTATGATACTTTTAATTAATACAATCGTCTTGCTCACTTGATAGTATTTACAAAAAATATCATAACTGTTTCGATTTACAACTCACACTATAATATAAAGTCAAGGTTTCTTGATGCATTGCCAAATCGGTTCATAAATTCATCGTCAGTGAAGAGTATGTCTCAGTGAATAGATGACATTACTAGACCGTTGAGTCTGTTTTCACAAGTAGAATTTATTAAGTATGTTTTCAACCAAGTCAAACTCCGTTCGGCAGTACCAATAGCTACAGAGAGAGGCAATTTTGCCAAAAGTTTGATAAGGGTATAAAAGTTAGGGAAGAAACTTTGGTCACACGCTTCAAGGGCACTTGTTGCTGTTCTTGGTACGTTCATAAGAGCGACGGCACTGGAGAGTAATAAGAGGTTATGTTGTTAAACATAAGATCAGAGCAAACTGATTGTCACACTCTTCACATCGCTCTACCTTCGCCATGCTTTGCAACGTTGCCATGCGTCACTTAGTAACAATAGTACATGATTATATTGTTTTTTATTGCTTTAATTCATAAACAAATAATATATGTCACAAAAATTTAGCCCCCCCCCCCCTCATTATATACGCCCCTGAGTCTAAATAACACACTAACATTCACAGGAATGTTGTAAACCTTGCCATAGATATAAAAGGCAATACCCAGTGTCCTACGACAATGGTGAATTCTGAATTAATTAAACGCCCGCTACCGGAGGATCGTCCGGGCACGTCTAGTTCTGGCGCAGGACGTGGCAGTTTACAAGCCACCAGTACTGGCAGGTTGTACATGCAACGGACAACTGCCATTTCATCTGAAGAAACCCCCGCTGCCAACGAAAATTCTGCTGATACCCAACATCAACAGATAAGCACCACCGAAAGTGCTTTGCAGAATTCACTTGGAACCACCAAGGCTGGCCGCAGTAGACAACGCTTGCAATGGACACGTGAAATGAATACAGACGTCATGCGTTTCTACTTCCTAGCTACAGACATGGAAATAAATCTTACTGGATATAGAACTGCTCTACATTCTACGTTTATAAGTAAATACTCCCATTTGAATATCACAGAACAGCGAGTAAGTGATCAGCGTAGAACCATAATAAGGAACAGTCTCCTAAGAGAATTTGAAATTCAACAGATTAAAGATAGGGTTCTCTCAGAACTACAACCCAAGCAGGAGACCAACAATGAAGATCATTCTGCCGTTAACCTAGCCAACACACCACGTCAAGTTATTGCAGAAAGTAGTCAACCTTCCGTAGTCGAAATTGAAGGCAATAGTAACACACTGGAGGATCGTAGAAAATGATGAACATTTTACAGACAGCATTAATGAAATAGGACGATAGTGATCCAAATTCAAGGGGTATTACTCTCAAGCTAAGGTTTAAAAGTAATAATAGCAGACATATAATTGAGTATGTAAACAATTGCTTGGCTGCATTCTTAGAAACAGTAGATTATCTTAAGGACTTCCATTTGCTCATATACTGCGCAGCTGTTACTGTGTTATCACGCCATGACCAGGTGCCCAGCAACCAAAACTTTAGTCCCCGTACAGAAAGAATACCTCCGTGGGAACGACGAATCAATAATAAAATAATGTCGTTGCGTAATTTAATAGGTCTACTCACACACTATGCTTCAGATAATAGAACTCAAATGA
Organism: Meconema thalassinum; assembly: GCA_946902985.2. Lineage (NCBI taxonomy): Eukaryota > Metazoa > Arthropoda > Insecta > Orthoptera > Tettigoniidae > Meconema > Meconema thalassinum. Next base: position 461,343,940 of record OX336391.1, on the reverse strand, counting down.
TCACTTCAAAAATCATGAGGATAATTTCAAACATAAACAAGTAGTTCCGTGAAGAACTATACAGCCTATTTTCATATATCCTACTAATGTTAATTGCCCCTATCAACATACTAAATTTCAGTTTGATTGCTGTAATAGATTCGTAGATATTGAGGACCGTCTAAATATTTCGGATGGTCACCATGTTGGACTTTTATATATGTAGGGCTTAGAGTTATGTACTGTTACATGAAGATTATTGTGTACGTGTAGTATTCAAACTTCAATCGCATGATTAGTACACAAGAAGTAAAAACGAGATTTTAAAATTTCGCACAAATGCCATCTTGTGGTTATGGAAACAATTGAAAACATTAGATGCCAGTGGATTAAAATTTGTATAAGGATTTACTGTACCAAGTGTCACTGCACTCGCATGGTTAAATTGCGATAAACGACCATCTGAATATTTATACTTCGCTCCGCCGCCATGTTGGATTTGTGATCACCAGGTTATTGAAAGTCCTATAGGTGAACTTATGTCCATAGCCCCTATGAACATTAAAAAATTCAGTTTGATTGCTGTAATAGATTCGTAGATATTGAGAATCGTCTAAATAGTTCGGATGGTCGCCATGTTGGATTGTTATACGTACAGGCCTTAGAGTCATGTACTGCCCCCGTAAATTGAATTATACTGAGACCACGGTGGCTGTATTGGCATATGTGAATAAAGTTATGGCCGTCATAGTTGTGACGTGTATATTCATGACGTAGGCACGGATGACGCAGACTTCATGCAAGTAGGCTGGATGAGCTGAGATTCTTGGTGACGTCATGATTTTGTTCGAGAAGGATCTGAGATTTACGACGCAGTCGCAGGGAAGCAAGGAATTGTGCTGAGGAAGAAGTTACGCTATTGGAGGAGAGGCTCGAACCAATGAATGATAGCTTGGAGGGAGACGGAGATTACTGAAACTACCACATTTAATTACTTTTGGAATGCAGAATTGTGGAAAACTATTTTCAGTTATGGCATTGATTTGGAATTTTGAAGAAATTAATTATGAGTTTTTGAAATTTGAAAATCCGTCAAGTATAGCCAAAGTTAGAACTTCTAGCAATGACGGAGGAACAAGCTATGGTAGGGTTGGATACGCCCCTTAAGAAGTTGATAAAAGGCCTTGCACAGCAGAGAGGAGGTTCTCATGTCTCATGTCTCAGGGCTCAAGTTCTCATGGCTCATTTTCTCATTCTCATATTGTCAGACTTCGAGTTCTTAATTCTGATAGAACAAGTATAAATTATTCATGTGAAGTTACTGTAAAAATTAACAAGAGTGTTTAAATAATTTGAGATAACGATTTTGAACGGAGGTTACCGTCACAAATAATAATTATTAAATCTTATTAAACCTGAATCTAAAATTTAAATATAACTAACCTTTATTGGTCGATTATATCACCACGATTTAAGTAATTATCAACCGGATAAACGTGTGGTTTAATGTATTTCTAATATAAATAATATAAATAATGTAAATAACTATGTAAATATCTTTAATAATAATTTGAAACGAACGGGATTAATAGAGGCGTGTATAAATTTTTCAATTGTCGTTTGACTATGTTATAAACAATTTAAAATGTTATAAATAATTAATGAACATTTTGTTATAACATTAAGCCTTTTCGTTATTATACTCTAAATAACGCTAGTTCAACAATTGGAATATACAATTAAACAAGATTTGGGATTATTAGAGTAATCCATTGATATTTGAATGGAGCATTTAAAAGATTTGCGTGATAATATTTGAGTTGAGATGTGAACATTTAAAGTGTTTTGAAAAGGAGCTAGGCTCTGAGGTAACTAGCATATGCTAACATTGGGTGGACAGGTGTGTCCATTTGACGAAGCAAACATGCGACACGGTGCAGGGTGTATTGCAGGTGGCCAGATAACTGAATGGTAGAGGCCAAGGTCATCTACATAGCAGCCTTGCGGTTATAAATAAAATGTGAAGTTCATGAACAAGGAAACAAATGCTTTATGTCTCGTCCCAGCTCCCTTATCCATTCCAATGTGCATTGTTATTATTACGTTCTTTTGAGCTAGAGAAAGCTGAAATTTTGTATGTGAAGTCTACAAGTCCTACTGGAGGACATGGTTGCATTGACAATGGCTTCTTATTGCCACGTATATTTTGTTGATAAACTTTTTTAAGTTATTTTTTTTTAATGTGAAATAAATTATTGTGCAGTTTAAATTTTCTTGTTTCCGACTTGGTTCATTTTAAATATCGTGGTGGAGGTTATTGTGAGGGCATACTATTAAGTGATCCAGTTGAAAACCCAGACCCGAGATTAAATTGAATAGGTAAGTAAAAGGTAAGTATGAACCCCCGTATATTTTGGTGTGTTCCACAATAATTTCATGTTAACTGCTGTGCTCTAATCTCGGTAGTATCTGTCAGTGCCATTTTCATTGATGTAGCTGTGCCGGTGCGATTGATTATTGGCAATCCGATTGAGGGGGCGGATATCTGACAGCCTACTATCCGGATTATCGGGGACAGTAGGATTGGCACCGCAATTTCGTGGGGCTCGACAAAACTGGATTACCAGGTTGAACGCCAGTAGGATTGGTGCAATCAACGTGTGGAGTGTTCGAATAACATTGGATTACCAAGTTATCGATGTCTATGGGATTGTGAAGACTAAAATAAAGAGGTTGATTCTTTGTTAGAGGTCTTGGCCAATTATAGAATTAGAGAGTGTGATTATATAGGGATTAAATGTTGTGTTGTATTAGGAAAATTACACTCAGAAAAGATCAGATCTGATACAACCTGAGAGAGGTTAAATAGGCTGGAAACTTAGAAAAAAATCGCCTATGATCTGGAGTCTTATTTTATTTGACCGGCTTATGACATGTTTAGTCATATTAAAGATAAAATTAAACTATTTGGATTGTAAATGTAAATTATTTGTGTTAGGATATTTAAAATGAACCAAAGAAATTTGAACATGTGCTTGAGTTTATTTCAACATAGGGTGTTTATGAAGTTAGTGATAAGCTAATTATAAGTTAGATTTAAGACAGAAAATTGCTCAAACTTATATATGGTGAAAGATGTTGCTCAGATGTTGTTATCTTGCTCTGTTTGATGTATGTCCCTAACGCAGTCTATTATTGAAATATTATTGAGATGGCAGATGAGAGTATGAGAAAGATGTTGGAGGAGATGTCCAACAGTATGAAGCAGATGATGGAGGAGAACGCTAGTAATTTGTCTATTAGGCTGGATGAAAGTTTGAAAGTTCTTCAGACCAGTTCTGCAAACTTGGAAAATAATGTGTCGCGTTTACAGACCAGTAACCAGGGAATCCCGAATGCCGTGACTGACATTCACAAGGATGTCTCGGATGTTAAAGTAGATTTATCCAGTGTCCATAAAGATTTTTCCAATGTACATAAGGACCTTAATATGTTGAAACTTGATGTTGCTAATGTCCGGAGTGATATTTCATGTGCTAGAGCAGAAGTAATCGTTGTTAGGAATGATGTTGCTACTGTACAAGACAAGGTAGAAGAAGTTCAAAGAGAGATTAGAAATGTTCGAACCGATGTGTCAAACGTTCAAGTAGACATAAATAATATTCATTCTGATGTTAATGATATGCAAAGCGATATCAATAAGATGCAAATAGAAGTTAATACAGTTTTTGTAGACATTGCCAAAGTTCAAACTGATGTTAATAAGATTAGAGAAGAAATTGAAACTTCAAAAACGCTTTGTACTCGTAACATTAGTACTTTAACAACTAGGTTGGTTGACGAGTCTGTTAGGACAACAGCTTCACTAGCTGGATTAAAACATGATGTAGAGGTCATGAGGACCCAAGTCTTAGATCATAATCGTTTACTTAAAGAAGACATTGAAGTAGATATTGCTGAAATGTTAACTGCAAATGTAACGGTTTGGAAAGATGAATGGAACAGGTCAAGTGGGGAACATGTCAATCAGATTCAGGAGCGAATTGAACGAAAACTTGCCAGTACACAAGTAGATATAAATAATGAGGTAGTTCAAATTAGAAAGGACTTGAATATAAGGATGGATTCGATATCCGAAAAGCAGGTAGAGGATAGAACTCAAATAGGCCAGGACGTGCAAGCATTAAAAACCGCGTTAGAGGAACAAATTCATAAGGTTGTCTCTGATGTCAATGAAACTACGAGCAAACTTCAGAATTTGAAACTAGGAGAAGCTAGCATGTTGGAAACGTATAAAGAAGAGTTGATTAGGAAAGTCATCACGGAAATCACAGATAAGGATCCAGAAGGATTGACTTGTGAAGATAATAGAAATTACGTGAGAAGATGTAACCTCGCTACTGAAGAGAGAGATATTAGTCCTGAGGAACGTATATTCAGATTCCGGGAAGAAGAAGAGGATAGGAATATTGAACCTGAATGGAAATATCGTGATAGTGGGAAGAATTACATGGATTCATATCCAAGAAATGTGACAGTCATCCGAAACTTTGAGGACAAGCCTCAGAAATTTAGTAATACAGATAGTCTAACACCGATAGAGTATATCAGAAACCTGAAAGACTATTTTATTGAAGCCCATATTCCTAGAGAAAGAGAAATGAGAATCGTAGAAAGATTTCTAGCTGGAGGACCCTTTGAGTGGTTCAGAGCATTTCGGTACACTTTTAGTAATTTCGATGAATTTGCAGAGGCACTGATAAAACGATTCTGGTCAATAGAAGCACAAAATTCATTAAGAGCTGAGGTATACTCGAGGAAGTATTCAGGTACTCTTCCAACACGGTACGCTGATTTCTTCACGAGCCAGTTATCGGGCTTGAGATTTTTGCAACCCCCATTGTCGACAGAGCAGTTGATAGATGCTATTTCTCGTATGCTACCTGTGGAGGTGAGAAGGCTTATCATATCGTCAAATATCAGGGATTTGACCAGTATGGACGAACTATTGAGAAGGCTTGATTACACGAGTCCAATGCCAAATTTGGTTCAAAAAGGTCAGAGGCACGAATTCAAAGACATTAATACAGTCTACATGGATCAAGTTCAGCAAACTGATACGCCTGCTGAAGAGAAAACTGAAAATGTAGGTCCTCACAGGAACAATTATTTTCGCAACAACGGATCACAAGGTTACCGTCCATATCAGCAAAGACGAGGCTGGAATAACAATAGAGGGAACTATAATAACGGAAGAGGTAGATATTATAATAACAATGGGTACAATAGGAACTACAACAGAAATAACCAGTACCAGAATCGGAATCAAAATTCTCAAGGTCAGGTTATGACACCGGACAAGTATCAAGAGAGAGAGAAAGAAAGTCAGCAGTATTTGAAGGAATTAAGAGAGAAGGAAGCTGAAAACCAGAAGAAAAGACAGGATTTAGTGATCGATCCTGGTCCTTCTACAAGCCAGCAGAATTTGGAAAACAGGAATACAGGACAGAAGAGAAAGTAGAGAGGAGAGAATGCACTAGCCACACACAACCCAGAGAAGAAGAGACTTATGATTAAGGAACATAGAAGAAATATTATCCAAGAGTATGCCAATAATAATTCAATTTCGTGTTCAAGTGAATTCAGATATTTATAACACAGAGTTTAAAAGCAATTTGCAACTGTTTTTAAAACGTGGTGAAGGGAGAATGCCCCCGTAAATTGAATTATACTGAGACCACGGTGGCTGTATTGGCATATGTGAATAAAGTTATGGCCGTCATAGTTGTGACGTGTATATTCATGACGTAGGCACGGATGACGCAGACTTCATGCAAGTAGGCTGGATGAGCTGAGATTCTTGGTGACGTCATGATTTTGTTCGAGAAGGATCTGAGATTTACGACGCAGTCGCAGGGAAGCAAGGAATTGTGCTGAGGAAGAAGTTACGCTATTGGAGGAGAGGCTCGAACCAATGAATGATAGCTTGGAGGGAGACGGAGATTACTGAAACTACCATATTTAATTACTTTTGGAATGCAGAATTGTGGAAAACTATTTTCAGTTATGGCATTGATTTGGAATTTTGAAGAAATTAATTATGAGTTTTTGAAATTTGAAAATCCGTCAAGTATAGCCAAAGTTAGAATTTCTAGCAATGACGGAGGAACAAGCTATGGTAGGGATGGATACGCCCCTTAAGAAGTTGATAAAAGGCCTTGTACAGCAGAGAGGAGGTTCTCATGTCTCATGTCTCAGGGCTCAAGTTCTCATGGCTCATTTTCTCATTCTCATATTGTCAGACTTCGAGTTCTTAATTCTGATAGAACAAGTATATATTATTCAGTGAAGCAAGTCGTCATTAGCAAGTGTGGTAGAGCCCACAGCATCGAACAAGCATTGAGCGTGCAGCAGTGCAATTTTACGGTTACTAAAACTAGGCGAAGTTGGAGCGCACACATAAACGAGTCTACAAGATTATCTATCAAGAGTTAGCTACTACATTTATGCTAATTCAATTGTGCATTACAATATTGAGGCGTGTACGAAAGTTGAACATTTTCACTATTATACTTTGGAAGATATTCGCATTTTAAGACTGCAGACAAAAGTGATTTTCTCGACACCTGAGAAGCACTTTTATAATACCACATTCTACGCTACGGCTGACACATGTATTGCAACCGTGATACTGAAGATTACATTTGGTGATACAACGCTACATTCTACAATGGAACTATATAATCTGGCAGTACTTTCGACTATTATTATAACGGAAGTGGAGATGGAAGACTAAAACTTTAATGCAATTGGGACATACATCAATGGAGTGAAATAGCAGCATGGAGCTTCGTTAATCGTCATTCTACAAAAGCGAGCATGTAGTGAACATCCAACTACACTCATGCATCGTAATCCATCGCTGAATTACATCAAATGGCAGTGGAAATATCTTCATACTCCACAATTATGAACATTTCTGCGGAAATAATTGCAATAAACTTCATGGCGAATTTCTACCAGAACTTCAGGGAACTTTCAAGAGAGGCCAGGGTGGACCCGGCTCACACAGAAGAGTTTTGCCGGAAGGATGTCTATCGTTTACACGGAGCAGTGCGAGTTTCGGAGGAGGAAGCTGTTCTATTCTCCGAGGGCGCAGGTTCCAGGTTCGAGGTCGGAGCACATCTTTACGGTGGTGAAATGGAACCAACAGCAGTCTTCTTTGGAAATTTTCCTCTAGAACTTCAATCAACAGATAATCTAGTCGTGAACGTTTCTTGATTTATTTGAGCCATTTAGCGATATCTGAGCAACCGTTTTTCCCATATTTTCTGTCCCATATATTTTGCCCCATATTCTTGCTTGATATTTCTGTACTCTGTACACTTTGCTGATTTATGCCTTTTTCTACGATATATTCATCATTATTATGTCATTGGCATATTTAAATAATTTTGGATCAGTTGAGACTGATATTATATATATTCTTTCAGTAATTTGCATATTTTTGTTGTCACGATTTAACTGTAAAGTTAACGATTTTCTATGGCAAATTTGAATTCAGACAGCGTGTCATTTTATTAAAGAAATTCTATTCAGTAAATTACTTTGACCAATTTTCTGTCATCCTCAAGAAAGAAGAATGATTAAAAGATTTTAGAGCGTTAAAATCTACTACTTTATCGACGATCTTGGAAATACTAGTCGTTTTATGAACATGATTGCAACATAGACATTTATCGTCAATTCTGAAATACCATTGCATTATAGACAATTTTATGAAATATGAACTTTGAGTACGATTTATTGAGTACACTATAGTAATGAACATTTGATAGGAGTTTTTCTCAATTGTAGATTGGAACAATAATGTTTGCAGTCCACAGTCTAATTGTATTCTATTCGACTATTTATGCACTTTAGATGAACTTTGATTGAAGATAGTATTTTTATACTGCGATACTTTGATGATATTAATCATAATTTTGATAGACCAGGGAGGCGTGTCTAATCGTATTTGCAATTAAATTTATTTTTGACTGGCAAATTTTTACTTCATATCGCTTCATGAATGAAACCCACGAAGGTTAAATATAATAACAATTTTGATACAATTGATGAATATAAGAATTTTTAAAGAGGGACTATGGATGTATAATCGTTAGTTCAGTGGACGTGTAAAAGTCGCTGATGAATAATGCCCTTTAATAAGTGAAGGAGGTTCCCAAAGTAATGTTGATGATGATGATGAATTTATAAGAGGAGGTTTTTGTGTGTATTGTGGAAGATTTTGATGCCATATATAATGAGATATATGATGAATTATGGGCCAATATTGATGCAATTTTGTGCGTTTTGAGCGAGGTATTTTTCCGCTGAGTGTATTGTTCAGGTCCATTGAAAATTATTCATGTGAAGTTACTGTTAAAATTAACAAGAGTGTTTAAATAATCTGAGATAACGATTTTGAACGGAGGTTACCGTCACAAATAATAATTATTAAATCTTATTAAACCTGAATCTAAAATTTAAATATAACTAACCTTTATTGGTCGATTATATCACCACGATTTAAGTAATTATCAACCGGATAAACGTGTGGTTTAATGTATTTCTAATATAAATAATATAAATAATGTAAATAACTATGTAAATATCTTTAATAATAATTTGAAACGAACGGGATTAATAGAGGCGTGTATAAATTTTTCAATTGTAGTTTGACAATGTTATAAACAATTTAAAATGTTATAAATAATTAATGAACATTTTGTTATAACATTAAGCGTTTTCGTTATTATACTCTAAATAACGCTAGTTCAACAATTGGAATATACAATTAAACAAGATTTGGGATTATTAGAGTAATCCATTGATATTTGAATGGAGCATTTAAAAGATTTGCGTGATAATATTTGAGTTGAGATGTGAACATTTAAAGTGTTTTGAAAAGGAGCTAGGCTCTGAGGTAACTAGCATATGCTAACATTGGGTGGACAGGTGTGTCCATTTGACGAAGCAAGCATGCGACACGGTGCAGGGTGTATTGCAGGTGGCCAGATAACTGAATGGTAGAGGCCAAGGTCATCTACATAGCAGCCTTGCGGTTATAAATAAAATGTGAAGTTCATGAACAAGGAAACAAATGCTTTATGTCTCGTCCCAGCTCCCTTATCCATTCCAATGTGCATTGTTATTATTACGTTCTTTTGAGCTAGAGACAGCTGAAATTTTGTATGTGAAGTCTACAAGTCCTACAGGAGGACATGGTTGCATTGACAATGGCTTCTGATTGCCACGTATATTTTGTTGTTAAACTTTGTTAAGTTATTTTTTTATGTGAAATAAATTATTGTGCAGTTTAAATTTTCTTGTTTCCGACTTGGTTCATTTTAAATATCGTGGTGGAGGTTATTGTGAGGGCATACTATTAAGTGATCCAGTTGAAAACCCAGACCCGAGATTAAATTGAATAGGTAAGTAAAAGGTAAGTATGAACCCCCGTATATTTTGGTGTGTTCCACAATAATTTCATGTTAACTGCTGTGCTCTAATCTCGGTAGTATCTGTCAGTGCCATTTTCATTGATGTAGCTGTGCCGGTGCGATTGATTATTGGCAATCCGATTGAGAGGGCGGATATCTGACAGCCTACTATCCGGATTATCGGGGACAGTATCTTTAAAGAAAAATTATTGCGTAGGTTCATTATTCAAACTTTCATTTCGATCACATGATTACGACACAAGAAACAAAAACATAATTTAAAAATTCGCACAGCCACCATCTTGAGGTTATATAAATAACTGAACTAAATTACATACCAGTGCATTACAATGTTTATAAACATTTGCTGTACCAAGTTTCATTGCGTTTGGATCATTAAATCGCGAGAAAAGTCTATTTAAAACTTTTCAACTTCGCTTGGCCGCCATGTTCGTTTTGTAGTTAACCGGTTTTTGAAAGTCTCATTGATGAACTTCCAGTAGTGCCCTTTATCTCCGTGCTAAATTTCAGGGCGATACCGGTAATAGTTTCCGAGATATAAAATGCCGGTGAAATATTTCGCACAGCCGCCATATTGAGGTTAGATAGATAGATAGATAGATAGATTTTTATTAATTCCATTTGATCAAATACATGCATTCAATACATTTTTGATATAGGACACGTCAGAATTTACATGCATAAAATAAAAGAACTAACAGGTATATATTACTAAGATTAAAACTATTTATAACTTATTATAATAGCAAATCTTAATAGATACAATCTTATTGCACAACTATTTACACCTCACTCTATTATCATAATATGAAAACTTAATTCTATAAATACAACAACATACAGCTAGGTATTAAAATTAAATTAAAAAAGTAAAATATAGTTATAGATTCCATCACTCCTATACGCTAAAATATTCAACTACTGAGTAAAAACAATGGCACTGCAGATAAGCTTTCAACATTCTATCAAAGGTTTTTATTTTTGGGGCCAGTTTTATATACTGGGGTAGTTTATTGTATAATTTAACTCCAGTGTGAAAAGTTCCTTTTTGATATATGCTTGTGTGTGTGTGTGAAATATGAATGTTTTGATTTTGTCTTGTGTTATGCCTATGAACATCATTGTTTGTTTTAAGAAAAACATCTTTATTCATTAAATTCTTTTTAAAAAACATAATACTTTCAAAGATATATATGCAGGGCAGTGGGAGAATGTTTAAATCTTTAAACAGAGGTCTACATGATTCTCTAGAGTGTACATTTGCCATAATTCTAATCGCTCTCTTTTGTATCCTAAACGTGCTTAGTACATCTGGCGACATACCCCAAAATATGATCCCATATCTTAAGTATGAATGGAAATAAGCAAAATAAGTATTTCTTAATGTGTGCATGCTAGTGCAGGTTTTCAAAATACGTAACGCAAAGCACATCGAGTTCAGTTTAGTATTCAGATATTGTATATGTTTATTCCATTTCAAGTCTTGTTGTATCCATAGTCCTAAAAACTTTGTTTCTGATTTATTTTCTATTTGATGACCATTTAATGTTATATTGGGCATCGCAGGATTCCTATTCTGTATAGTGTGGAAATTTAGACATACTGTCTTTTTATAGTTTATTATGAGGCGATTATCTTGTGACCATTTGGTTAACTCTCCTGTAACGGAGTCAGCAGACTGCTGTATGGCCTGTTTAGTTTCACCTTTTATTACGAGTGTTGTATCGTCCGCAAACAAAATTTCCTTATGTGAATGAACGTGCTGTGTTATATCATTGATATATAGAAGAAAGAGTAGTGGGCCCAAAACCGATCCCTGGGGTACTCCAAATTCAATAATTCCCTCATTGGACAATGTTTCATTAAGTAATTTGGTTCCATCATCCTTGTGTCTCAAGCTTACTATTTGTTTACGCCTTGTTAAGTAAGACTCTATCCATTTATTAGCTAGACCTCTAACACCATATTGATTTAGTTTGGTAAGGAGGATTTTATGGTCAACTACATCAAATGCTTTCGATAAATCCAAGAATAGGCCAGTTACATGTTCCTTATTGTCAATTAATTTCAGTATACTATTACTACATTCGTAAATTGCTGTCTGTGTAGATTTTTCCGTTCTAAATCCATGTTGTGAGTTTGATAATATTTTATTTTTTTCTATGAAACTTATCAGTCTCTTATACATAATTTTTTCCACAATTTTTGCAATACCAGTTGGTAAGGTAATAGGACGATAGTTATCTAATTCATCTTTTGAACCATTTTTGTGCACTGGAATTACTTTTGATAACTTCAAAATATCCGGGTAAGTTCCTGAGAGAATTGAACTGTTTATTAAGTGCGTAAGTGGATTTATTATATTTTCTGCACATTTCTTTAAAATTGCATCAGGGATGCCATCAATGCCAGCACAGAATTTATTTTTTAGCTCTTTTATAACTATTCTTACCTCTTCACTTGTGACATGATTTATAAATAAAGAATCACTGCATATATTTATTTTATTATTAGAATTTAGTGTATTTACCTGTGATTTATTTAATAATTTTTGCGGAATTTCCAGAAAATAGTCATTAAAAGTGTTTGCTATTTCCTCTGGATTATTAATCACTTTATTATTTCTGGTCAGTGTAATGTTCCTTTGTATTTTAGCAGATTTTCCAGTTTCTTTCTTTATTACAGACCACATAGCCCTGTTTTTATTAGATGATTGGGAAATAAAATTATCATTATGCATTTTCTTTGCTAGTCTTATTACCTTATTTAATATGTTAGTGTATTTTTTGTAGTATAAATTGAATTCAGGTGTTGTGTGGTATTGTTTATATAATTTGTGTAGAAATTTCTTTCTTTGACATGAATTTATAATCCCTGTTGTTATCCAATTGCTAGTTTTGTTATTTTGAACAGTTCTTCGTTTAAAGGGGAATGCTATTTCAAAATAGTGTTTTAGGGTACTGTTAAATGCATTAAATTTATCATTTACATTTTCTAGTTCATAAATTTCTGACCATGTTTCCTTATTTAATAAGTCATTGAAATATGTAACATTTGATTCAGTGAATGACCTGCACTTTGATTTTACTCCATTATCATTATTATTGATTACTTCGGATACTTCAAAACTCAGTATTTGTCCATGGTGGTCACTAAAACCCGGACAATAGACTTCTATTGAATGGTGATATTTATCTGTATTTATAAAAATTTGATCAGGAGTGGTTTTACTAAATTTTGTTATTCTTGTTGGTGTATTTACTGTAGGTTTCAGTCCATAGGAAATTAGTAACTGGTTTAATAATTCACAATTTCTATCAAGTTTTAAGAAATCCACATTTACATCCCCACAAATTATTATATCGAAATTTACTTTGCTCATGTTATTGAGTAACAATTCTAGTTTATCTATAAATAGAGGAAACTTTCCTGACGGAGAACGGTATACGCATACAATTATTAACTTAAACTGCTGAATTTTTACGGCAGAGAATTCAAAATCCTGTTCCATAATTAGATAATCATAAGCTGTTATCTGTTCATGATCTAAATTATTTCTTAAGAAGATGCAAGTACCACCATGGCTAATATTAGATCTAGAGTATTTACTAGCTTGTATAAACCCTGGGAATTGAATTAATTCGAGTTGTTCCTCTTTCAGCCAATGTTCTGAAATACATAGTGCTGAGATGTCTTTAAGTTCATTTTTAAGCATTAGATTTATGTAATCAATTTTATTATAAAGAGACTGGACATTCTGGTGGTAAATTTTAAATTTGTTACTTTTGCAAGCTTGTGTTGGTGATTTATTTACATTATTATTATCATAATTGTTATTATTATTGTTGCTAGACAAATCCGAAATACCATTGTTGCACTCCGTTAAATTTGACTTCAAAAGATGTGAATGCCAAACCTCACGTTTGGCTTCTTCTACCAGTTTCCCTGCTTCCACTCTAATGATATTACTGTTGAATTATTCTTACCATTTGAATTTACAATTTTGCAGATTTCATCACTAAGATACTCTTTTCCTAATCTATTTAAGTGTAGGCCATGCCGAGTGTGGAACTTCCTGTCTAATTTACTTACATCTACAATTTGGACATTTGGAAAACTCTTACAAATTTTATGAATTTTTCCATTTGTAGCCTCTATTTCTACATTTACACATGACTTGGGAATTAAATCGTGTCTCTGCGGAATATTTACAATAATGACATTTGTTTTTTGCATGGATGGCAATGTACCCTTTAAATCTTTGATTACCTTTTTACTCTCATTTCTATAGACGTCGTTTGCTCCAGCGATGATCACTGCGTAGTCCTTTGCAGTAAGGGACGCACACTCTCCTATCATCCCGTTCGTGACTTCTGCAATCTGAGCTCCTGGCTTCACTGTCGAAGTGACCTCCATTTCTCGGCTTCTCTCCAAAACGCTTGCTGCTACATCTCGCCCGTGGCTATCCACAAATATCCGCATCTTCCTGGATTTTCTCTTTATCACTTTCTTCTTTTCTTCTTGAGGAAAGTCATCATTTTCTTCGACAAGCACTCCAAATGAATTTGAGACGGGAATTTCAGTTACATGTACTCCATTTATAGGCCTAGGCTTATTCAATCTTACCTTACCAGCAATCACTGTCGACCAAGTTTCCTTGCTTTCCTCTCTGTTTCCTTTTAATTTATTCAACTCTTCCATTAACTTAGCAATATCTTCCTTTAGCAGCTTTATAATTTCGTCTTTTGAGGACAGTTCGTTTCTCAGGTTATGACATTCGCATGACGGTAGCGGTAGGCCTACATTACGACAATCGGTTTCACTTTTCTCCTCATTCAATTTTACCTGAGATCTTGTGATGATTTTATTTGCATTTTTTACGTAAACAAGTGAACGAAGTTAGATGTCGGTGCATTACAATGTGTATAAACATATACTGTACCAAGTTTCATTGCGTTTGGTTGGTTAACTCGCGAGAAACGTCTATTTAAATGTCGCAAATTCGCTTGGCCGCCATGTTGGTTTTGTACTTACCAGGTTTTCAACGGTCACATAAGTGAACTTCTAGTAGTTCCGTCTGTCACCAAACAAAATTCCAGGGAGATATCGGTAATAGTTTCGGAGATATTGAATGCTGGTGAAATATTTCGCACAGCCGCCAAGTTGGATTGGTGAGACGTAACAAAATTTGAAGGGCACGGTCGGGGTCACCCGGAATAGTGCTATGAACTTACCGAGTTTCATTGAAATCGCTCCAGTCGTTTAGATTTTATTAGGGGGAGGGGACACACACACACACGCGGACAAAAGGTGATCTCATAAGCCTAATTTTTCAAAATTGAAAATAGGCTAAAAACAAAGGGAAGCATGAAATCTTGAATATCACGGATGACTACAAGCAAAAACTGGCAGTACAAGCAGCAAAACTCAAGAGATACAAGGAAAGTTATCAGAGAAGAACACAAAATTATCACTATAGAGTCAATGAGAAAACCTTCCACGTGAATCTTGTTGGCAGCCGCGAACGATCAATCTCTAAAACGCCGAATGAGGAGGAAATAAGCAACTTTTGGCGTAATATGTGGTCTAACCCGGTGCAGCATAAAGAATTTGCAGAATGGATCCATAAAATCAACGAGAAGCACTCACATATTAATCAAACACAAGAGTTAGTCATTACTGAACAGGACATCAAAATAGCCATCAGCAAAACACACAGCTGGAAAACTCCGGGACCAGACAAAATTCCGAACTATTGGTACAAAATTTTTACCAGCACACACAGAGAATTAGCTGATCTTGTAACTCGGGAAATCTATAATTCCGAAGAATTCCCACACTTTCTCACCGAGGGACGAACCTACATATTGCCTAAAAGTGATGATACAGCTAATCCAGCAAACTAGAGACCAATAACCTGTTTGCCGACGCTCTAAAAGATCATCACATCGGTCATCACTAATGTCATTTATTGTCACATGTACCAGCATAGCATCTTGACAGAAGAGCAAAAGGGTTGTAAGAGAGGCGGCAAAGGCTGCAAGGAACAACCCACCATTGACAGTGTGATTATACACCAAGCGCAGAAGCAACCACGTAACCTCTTCTTGGCTTATATCAACTATAGAAAAGCATTCGATACGGTACCCCACAGCTGGCTCATCCATACCCTTGAGATATCCGAGTAAACAAGACACTCATCAACTTCATTGCTATCACTAAGCAATTTTGGCGTACCAAAATCATCTTGAAATCTAACATCACTACCACTGAAACAGAGATCATACACATCAAACGTGGTATCTTTCAAGGCGATGCCTTAAGTGCACTGTGGTTCTGTTTATGTCTCAACCCTTTATCAGAGACTCTGAAGATAAACAACTACGGATACCAAATAAAAGAAAATAAACAAAATCTCCTCAAAGTAAATTATCTCTTTTATATGGATGACATAAAATTGTATGCAGCAAATAGGAACCAACTGACATCACTCATCAATATAACAGATAACATTTCGAAGGACATTTGCATGGAGTTAGGCACTGGCAAATGCAAAATCAACAGCATCAATAAAGGACAGTGGTGTAGA
This sequence comes from Meconema thalassinum, assembly GCA_946902985.2. Lineage (NCBI taxonomy): Eukaryota > Metazoa > Arthropoda > Insecta > Orthoptera > Tettigoniidae > Meconema > Meconema thalassinum. The sequence continues at coordinate 461,327,866 of OX336391.1, read as the reverse complement.
ACAGAGGGAATAAGCATTACAGCTGATGAGCGAATAGACAGCAAGGGGAAATATGAAACATTTAATAACTAGGATTTGAGCAAGTAGTTGGAATCAACAGTAAATCTGAGAAAGAGAACCTCTTCCAGAAATTTACTCATAGACTTCGACTTCTGCTGAAAACAAAGCTTAGTGCTCATAACCTAACAAAAGCTATCAATTCATATGCTATATCTGTGCTGATGTATTCATTTTGTGTTTTAAAACGGTCACAAACAGACCTAGAGAACATTAACAGAATGTTGCATCCCAATGTTTGTATAGAGAGAGAGTAACAACACCCAGAAATGAAGGAGGCAGAGGTATTCTTGATGTTAAAGCTCTGCACAATCAACAAGTTATACATCTAAAGAATTACTTTCATTCTCGGAAAGATATCAGTGTTTTACATCGAGCGGTGGCACACACTGATTTCAACCGCACTCCTTTGAACCTCCATGAAGGAAATTTCGTCATGAAAGACAAGAACACACTGAAGAGAGAGAAAGTGGAGAGATGGGCTGGAAAAGAACTTCATGGCAGATTCTACAACCAGTGCAATGATACGAATATTGACAAACAGCTTTCGAACACATGGCTGTCAAGGGGAGAGCTGTTTCCAGAAAATGAGGGATTTAACCAGGCGATACAGGACAAAGTTATCACTACAAGAAGTTATAGGAAACACATCCTGAAAGACCAGACTGTTTAATTTGATGAACGCAGGAAGTGAATTCCGGCCCAGAAACCATACAGCATTTTACCAACAGCTGCAGAATTCTAGCGCGAACATCTTACACTGAGAGGCATAACGATGTCGCCAAAGTTATTCATCAAGAACTCGCCCTAACCCGATCGCTCATACACGACAGGACGCCTTATTACAAATACTCTCCAGAAAGTGTGCCGGAAAATGAAGATTACACGCTGTATTGGGATCGCACTATTCAAACTGACAAAACAACTCCTCATTATAGACCAGACAAAACTTTAACTGATGAGAAGATCCATCACTCGTACTTGATTGACATATCTGTCAAGAATGACCATAATATCCACTATAATTACACAGAGAAGATTGATAAATATACTCCTCTAGCTATGGAGGTGGCTAGAATCTTGAGACAAAAGAATGTGACGATCCTTCCTTTCCTCCTTTCTCCCACTAGCCTGACACCTATCTCCTATTCAGTAAATCTCGCCACACTAAATCTCCCCATATACACCCACACTATTGCACACAAGGCTGCAATTCTGAAGACCTGCAGCATCGTTAGAGGATTTTTGATTACACAGTAGGATTTTCTTGGACCCTCTTGTGAAAAGGAGACGTGGAAGATATTACTAAAAAAAACTGTCAAACGTCAATGTTATATAGTTTGAAAATGTATGCTATAGGCTTTTCAAAGTGTGACTTTACTCATTTTCTTGTACGTAATGTACCGATATGAGTCATGTTACCAACTGTTAGTTGAGTAAATAATGATAATAATAATAATAATCATAATAATAATAATGTGGACAGATATTTTTTGTTGTAGACACCCTGTGTCTTGTATAAGCTCTCTTCATTTTCATTAACCTAGTGTTCTGCGCGATTTTCTCTTTTCCCGTCGGTTCAAGCACTTCACCTAGGTATTTAAAGTGGGTGACTCTATTGATCTAGCCATATTTCGTGTTTAAATTCTGTATGTCGAATTTCGTACAGAAAAACTCTGTCTTTTGGAACGAAATCTGTAGTCCTACTTTTTCGGCGCACTCTTGGAGTACTTCTATCTGTCTGATTGATGTGGTTTCGATATCTGAGAATAGTGCCAGATCATCCGCCAAGGCTAGACATCCAACCTCCAGTTCGTCCTTTGGTCGTCCTAGTCGCACTAGCCTCCAGTAACCTTGAAGTCTCAGCTCTTTCTCCCATTCCTTGATAACTTTGTTCAGCACTAGGTTGAAGAGGAGCGGAGAGAGCCCGTCACCTTGGCGAACACCTGTATTGATCTGAAATGGTTCTGAGATTTCCCCCATGAATTTCACTTTTGATGTCGTGTCTGTCAGTGTCTGTTTGATCAATCGCAAGGTCTTGCTATCCAAACCTTGCTCGTGTAAAATGTTGAACAATGGCTGACGGTCAATGGAGTCATATGCCTTCTGAAGTCAACGAAGGTACATATAACTGGAGTATTCCTAAGGGCTTTGATTTTCAATATACGTTTTAGGTTGAAGATTTGTTCCGCGCAGGACCAGGACGAAATCCCGCCTGGTAATCGCCAATCTTGTGTTCCAGCTGGTCCTGAGTCCTTTGGAGTAGGCACGCTGAGAGGATCTTGTACGTAACTTGTAATAGTGAAATGCCCCTGTAATTGTTTACGTCAGAGCGGTCGCCTTTTTTGTGTACTGGGTGGATCAATGCACATTTCCACTCATCTGGTAGCTTTTCAGATGTCCAGATGTCAGTGATAATCTGTGTGAGTTCCCTAAGTGAGTGTGGCCCTAGGTTTTTCAGTAGTTCGGCCACTATGCCGTCTTCACCAGATGTCCTGTTGTTCTTGAGTTTAAGGATGTGCCTGTGAACTTCCTCTTGTGTCGGAGGTAATGAGTCTGCGTTCTTGACTGTAGGTTCTTCCTCTGAGAATCTCTCTATTGGTTCTGGACAGTTGAGAAGTTCAGAGAAGTATTGCGCCATCACCTTGCAATTTTCCTTATTCGTCAGTGCTAATTTTCCATCACATTTTCTGAAGCAAAGGTTTGGTGGTGTGTACCCTCTGATGTGTCCTGCAAACGTTCTGTAGAACACCCTTACGTTGTAGTTACGGAAGTTGTCCTCAATGGAGTCCAACTGTGCCTTCAGGTATCTCCTCTTGGATTGTCTGATCATTTTTGCGGTTGTTTTTCGTGTTTCATGGAAAGTCTGTAAATTTTCTGAGGATTTTTTACTGTTGTATTTCTGATGTGCCAATTTCCTGGTAATGAGTGCATTCTCACAATCAACATCCCACCAAGGATGTTTGGAATTCTTCTTCAAAGGAATGAGAGCTTGTGCCGTTTCTAAGATTTTTCGGTGGAAATTTTGCCAGTCATTGGCATGTTCTTTTTCCCAGACTTCCTTCACTCCAGAGTCTGGGATCTGTGTCAAATTTTGGTAGGGGGGTTTTCTCACAGAAAGTTCTCTTTGGGGTGAACTTGACCTTGACGCGGGTTAGGTAATGGTCAGAGTCAATGTTGGCTCCTCTACGTACCTGCACATCATGAATCTCCTTCTGTACTGGATATGAGATTGCCACATGGTCGATTTGGAACTCACCTAACTGCTGGACTGGAGAACGCCAGGTTTTCTGTTTTCTAAGAGATGTTGACATGAGCTTGAGGTTATTCTGCTGGCAGAGTTCTAAGAGTCGTGTGCCATTTGTATTTGTGAATTTATGTGCAGGATAGTTTCCGAAAGTTTTCCTGCACATCTTTTCTCTACCGGTCTGTTCATTGAAGTCGCCCATTAAGAGTTTGACGTCATCCCTGGGGACTTTGGACATCACTGTGTCAAGGGTCGACCAGAATTTTTCTGCGGACTGTGGATCGCTCTTGTTAATTTGGTTATTGGGGGGCGTGTGCGTTGATCAGTGTGATTTTTTTGTTGGCGCACCGGAAGCGCATGCTCATCAATCTGTTGTTTACTGGAGTAACTTCTTCTAAGGATTCCACTATGGTCTTGTGAACCATGAAGGCCATCCCCAGAAGTGGAGCGCCTTTGGCAACGCGCCTGTCAGTCTTGCTCTTGAACAAGCGGTAATTGCCGTAGTTCATGGTGTCTTGGATCCATTCCAGCTCAACCGATGCAATTGATGCTCCACCAGCCCAGCCTGCCGTGCCTTCGAAAACTCCCTCGTTAGCCCTGCCGAGTCGTCCGCTGCTCTGCTTGATCAACTGTTCTCTTCGCGGTCTGACCTCTTCAGGATTTAAGAGGGCTGATCCCGTATCTCTGGCCAGTCTTCCGAACGTCGCTGTCGAGGGAACATCGAGCCTCTCAGCCCCTCCTTCTGCCCACAACCCCTTCCTGCTCCCGCCACATCCCGTCAAGCCGCCATTTAACAAATAATTAAATAACTAATCTGCGCGCTCAGTGTCACAGCCCCAACTGTACTTAAACTGGATAACCCTGAGCGACAGAACAGTTATTTTCTCTTTTCTTCTCTTTTACGATCTGCCAGAGCATTTGATCACCCCCTCTCCCCCCTAATAACTTCACACAAAACATGAACTCTACACACTCAGACAAACACAATAACTGGATAGAGAAACTGGACACGTCCGAGCCCCTCTACGCCACGAGATGCGAGGACATCCCCAAGGATAATGACATGCTCATGATCCATCCAGCCCCCTCTTACATTCCTCACAATAGATACAGAGAGATAATCTGCCAATTACTTGCCCCTCACTTTGATAGCATTGCCTGTATTGAAGAGACTATTCAACACTACATTACGGTCATTCCTAATGATAATGACCACTTCAATACAGTAGAGAATGCTCTGAGCAAGCACCCAGACATTCCTCGGAGGATGCTTATCTGTCCTGACCCAAACTCTGAACCTCCTGTCTCAGATATAATCTCTGAGAGCTCTGAAGACTCCCGCTCTGACATAGAGGATAATCCTGACATTGAACAGGAAGAGCCCACGCCAACAGTCCCGGAAACTAGCGATCACTGGACTCAAACCTCTAAGGCTCTTATTAAGCCTCCGGCCAAGCCCAGGAGGAAGAATAAGAGCATTCAGACCTCTCCGCACCAGCTCATTCTTTATGCCACCAGCCCAATCGCCACTGACACTACAGCAGTCGCTATACCTTCAGTTAACGCTGCTACACCTGAGCCCTCAGCCTCCCCAACAGATGTCAATCCTTCAGATGACACTGTTACACCTGAATCCCAAGCGTCCCTCCCCTCTACACCCACAAGTACACTGACGTTGCGACGTCTGCTCCAGCGGGCGTCGCGGCGCCCTCCCCCGCGACAACAGTCCACTCTCATCATCCAATGCTATCGTTGCCAAAGACTGAATCACGCTGCTCATGATTGCAAGTATGACGTTAGGTGTAACCGATGCGGTGGACCGCACCGTCATACCCAGTGTTCAGTGCCCAGGGACTCCCCCGCGTGTGTAAACTGCAGGGGAAATCACGCCGCCTCCTATTTAGGATGTAAATTCATTAAAGAGGCGCTTAAACACCAACACCGGCAACGACAGCGTACATCCATGCCCAAAAACATTCCCTCCCTTCTCTCCATGCGTATTCCACCTCCATGCCCCAGTAAATTAAACACTACCGCCCTCACAAGTATACTACAAATCCTCCAACAGCTAATCACTTGCTAAATTTAGCTCCCCTACACTCCAGGTACTCACTCATAACCCCTCTTGCCCCGTGGCCTGCTGCGCGCCTGCTCGGAGGGACGGCCTCGGCCGACCCCTTCCGGGATGGTGCCCAGTGGTCCGTGGGCCCTGCACGATGCTGTAGGTGTCGTGAGCTGCCCTTCTGTTTCTTTCTTTCTTGTCTAGCCTCAATTTAAGTACGCTACGAGCCTTACGGCTCACTTTGATTCAATATGCAGCTGCATTCTATCTCTCGCTAACCTACCCATCTCCAACTTCCTAATCCTTCCCACCACCCTACCTCAGGTCACATCCTGGCCAGCTTGATTTAATGCAAATACCCAATCATTCCTAATTCATCAAGTCAAAATTAAACCTGTCTATACCCTTGATATAGCTCTAAAGGCCCCTAGATGGGCTGAGAGGCTAAAAATCACGCAACGAAGCCGGCTTTTTAAGCCGGCTTCGTTTGCTTGGGCGCTGACGCTGACGCTGTCATGGTGTCTTCATCTGTGATACGTGTCTCCTGCAGCGCAAGGATTAGAAGCTTCTGTCTATCGAGTTCTGTCACTAGATTGTGCAACTTTCCAGGCTGTATGAGAGTGTTGATGTTTAGAGTGCCTACGTATGTTGGTGTCTTATGTGGAAGTTTGCCAGAGGACTCAGATTTTCTCTGAGGCCGTGGTTGCCCGGGTCCCCCCAGAGTCCGAACGCCCGGGTGCCGTCAGTTGACGGGTGGATTGGTTACCACCTGGGGTACTATTGTCATTATTTGCACGCGCCATGGTTACTTGTAAGAAATGGGGTCTAGTGGTTATCCACTAGGTTTCTTAGAACCAGAGATTATTAGCTCCTGGAGCATGTTTACAGCCGCACCACTTGGTGAACAGACTTTGACCATAAGCCGCCCAATCTGGGAACAAACGCTTTTGGATTTGGAGTTCTTTATTGGTGGGGAAACCACCTGGCTCTTCCGCTCCATCCATCGTTGGGAATCTTAGATTCCTCTTCCGCCATCAGGACCGTTGACCAATTTTCACCTAGTAAACCTAGGCAGGGACCCTTACAGGGTGCTACCATCCGGAGCCAGATGGACCCAGGTTTTTTAACGAGGTGTTACTCCTCCCCCTCCTCCTTCCGCATCGCTTACGAGATGAGGCCCCGGGCTTGGGACCGGCAGTGGCGGAGTTTAAAAAAATATATATATTACTTATCACGAATCACAGGAGGCTGCCAAGAAATCTCCTGTACTGATTACATGAGAAGGCACAACCAAGTAGCTAAAATAGTGCACCTACACCTTGCTCAGAAGTATTTATTATCTAAAAATACTTTGCCATACTATCAGTAGGCTATGTTCCAGATGCCGTTTTGGAGAAGCCTGCTCACAAGTTGTTCGGTGGCGTAGTTGGTAGCATGCTGAACTGCTGTGCCCAAGATCGCGGGTTAAAACCCGGCCGAAGTCGTTGGATCTTTTACGAGCGATAAAATTCTTCAGTAGACCTTCCTTCGGAGGGGAAGTAAAGCCGGCGGTCCTATGCCATAGATTTATGGCATATAAAAGATACTTCCACTAACTAAACTTGTGTGAAGCTAAATTTCTATGTAAGAAAGTTGGAACTACTTGAAATTGAACGGAACTTGTAGCTCACTCCATGGGTGTCCACTTGAAGCAGGTACACCCTCTGGCGAGCCGAACATGTCCTTGGACACTCCTGGCACTAAAAGCCAAACGCTAAATAAATAAATAAATAAATAAATAATAATAATGTATGCATGTACATGAGATGTTATGAAAGTCTATCTGGCGGTTGTATTTTACGGCTGGATGCCCTTCAATGTAAGACAGTTGCGTCTTACTTTTTGGCAAAATTTTCATGTCTCATCACGTCCTTACTAATGAATAACACTTTAAATACGAGGTGTTTTCAATCAAAACCCATTCGACTCGTGCTATGTGATGTGTTTATGCTTAGGGTTGGAAATACGCTTGCGTAAGTGGAGATTAGTGTGTGGCTCTGGCGTTGTGGTAGGATACTTCTTCTTTGCTTTGTTTGTAGACACAGTTATCATATCGAGATTGCTGGTGGGATTCAGAACCCGTCTGGGCAAGACCAAAGAGCAGTTATCCAGTTTTTAACGCCAGAGGGTTGTAAGCCAGTGAAGAGTTATCGGAGAATTGCTGTTGTATATGGCAACAAGATGTTCCGTGACGAACTAAAGAGCCTACTTTTCTTAAATTTAAGATTCATGCCAATGATTAATCTTTATGGACCTATCTAGAATAATGACGAAATGAATTTGGTAATATCGAAATTTCTAATTAGTTCGAAATATACCTGGCATGATGTAGCCTGATAGAGCACTACAGTTGGCAGCCCTGGTGACTGAACATATTCTTAGTTCCATCTCTTAAGGTACAGAATACAACATTTGGTTGAAGTCTAATGGATAGCATGGACGTTACATGCAGTTAGACATTGGACCTATCATGTTGGTAACAATGTCATGCATGTGTTGGTCAGAAATAATCTGAAATATGATGATCCCTTGTTGTGCCAATTTTGGATGAAATCCATTTGTTAATATAGAAGTTACTGGAATTTTAAAATTGGACCTATCGGCAGGCTTAGAATCATGTTGGTAGCATTTACATACATTAGTTGCTCCAAATTAATCTAGAATGTCAGGAACTATACGTGCGCAAAGTTTAGATCTGTTGGCTTGCATACTTTCTGATATATTGATATTGGGGTAAAATATATAAACACCATTTATTAACAGTTGGCAGCCCTGATTGCTCTAAAGAATATACACAGTCATATCTGTTATGGTACACATAGCACATACGAAATTTGGTTGAAATCCAATTGATAGTATAGAATATACATGTAATTAAAAATTGGTCTTTCAGCAGGCTTAGAATCATGTTGGTAGCACTGACATACATTAGTTGCTCTAAATTAATCTAGAATGTCGAGCACTATACGTGTGCAAAGTTTAAAGCTGTGGGCTCGCAAACTTTCTGATATATTGGTAGTTGGATAAAAAATAGAGAGAGCATTTATTGACAGTTGGCAGCTCTGGTGGCTCTTTAGAATTCGCTCAGTCATATCTGTTTATGTACACATAGTACATACGAAATTTGGTTGAAATCCAATTGATAGTGTAGGAGTTATATGCATTTAAAATTTGGACCTATCAGTAGGCTTAGAATCATTTTGGCAACACTGTCATGTATGGCCTCCTGAAAATTAAACTGAAGTATTATTATCTATATGTGTACCAATTTTGGAATAGTTCCCATGTATGCATTGCAAGATATCCAACATGGAGCTCAAATTTCAATTGCGATTTTTTAGCAGTTAGTACCACTGACATCATTTTCAAGTATGACATTGAGATGTCCCGGTATAGATCTTTACTCATACCAAATTTGGTTTCGATAGCTGCAGCCGTTTAGGAGTTGACAGGGACACACACACACACACACACACACACACACACACAGACAGACAGACAGACATTTTCCCGGATCGATCTCATAAGTCTACTTTTTCCTCATTTTTGCAAAATTTGAAAAGTAGGCTAAAAAATAACCGGCCTAATTCTAGGGAATGGAGAAGGCTGTCCGAATTTCAAGTAGACAGTGTTATCTGCAGGGTTTAGAAAGGTAAGGACGTAAAATACGTACGTTGTCGAAGACTCGGTTACGGAATGTTCCGCAATGGCTATGAGGAAACGACGGATTTGCCTCGTCCTGGTCTGACAGACAAAGTTGTGATGTCCGTGCCCATAAATGCACCAACAATAAACGTAAACCTTGCTATAACCTAGAAAGCGAGATCTGCTCGTTGAGACCGCAATAATTTACCTTATTTCAGTATAGATATTAGCTCCGTTGTCAATGTCCAATCGCCCTGAAAGCCTTAACCTTCATTCCAATGTTCACAATCAGAATGTAAAAAATGAACTGCTTCTGTTTCCACTGCTGTCATAAAGTTGTCAGTGAATTGCCCTAAATTGTTGACTGCAGGAAGAACAAGGCAATAAAATACACCTGAAGATAATATTGTTTTGGCAGATTGCCAGTCGAGAGAGTGGAGTGTTCTGTCTTTTAAATGGCAAGAGGGGCGGATTTATGACTTGTGAATCAAACTCTCAGGATACTTTATTATTAGCAAAGTTTAAAGGAACAAAGCTTGTTATTTTACGTGACCATTTTGTGATAGCCAACAACGAAGATAAATATTTTAAAGCGTGGAAGGAGTCGCAGACTCACTGTACTTTCGTAAGACAGATCCATCTACGAATGAGAAGTCTGTTTATGTACAGTAAACCTGCTGATAGGAGATTAAAATCGAGAAAGAGCTTCTAACTAGTCAACCATTACAAGGAACAGTAGCATCAGCACGAGTTTCCATCTGGAAGGAGAGAACTAGCAATTTGTCTGATTGGATAGAACCGAGAGGATCTCTACCTCCTGGTCACACAGAGATCTGGACAATCTGGAAATCGCTCAACAGACTGCGAGCTGAAGTTGCAAAATCATGGGGCAACTTGTGAGCAGACTGCAAGCTATAGTTGCAAGATCATGGGGCAACTTATATAAGTGGCATTTTCCGACCAAGACAGCATCTCTCATGTTGTCCGTTGCGCCCATCTAGCTCTACAATGAGTGGTTTGACTCAAGCAAATTCAAATGCTCTCGAAGTAGCTAAGTATTGGGCAGTTTTTTTTTTCATGTTTATGTCCTTTTTTCTTTTTATACTTCTGACATGAATAAATAAATTACTCTCGATTATCCGTGTTAATGCGGCCCTGAAATCACACGGATAATTGAATAACAGGGATTATACACACTTCCATAACCTTACCAGAAACCGGCATTCTATTTAAATAAAATAATAATCATTTACTGCAGCAAATAGCCATGCCGAGATACAAAACTAATACTAATAACTTAAATCTTACTCATCAAAGTGTCTATATACAAAGTGTCTGACAGGTTCTGTTTGCTATGTATATAGTTATTCGCAGCAGAAGCATGTTAGCGATACTTTCCTCTGGGCGCAGGAAATGGCGTGATATCTATCACAAGCACTACCACACAGAGAACAGGTGCATTGGGGGCCTGGGTCATGAAATCCTCTTGCTGTGCATATCTTAAAATGAAAACCGTGGACTGCAAAACGGGTGATCGTATGCCGCAGTTCAAAGTTGGCATTCATCCAGTCCGTCGACATAAGAGCTTCTGTGGAGTAGAAATCAGGCCATATGTCATTACGCTTGAGGTTTAGTTCTTCGATCAGTCTCTGGTATTGCACTGTTGATGGTAGGGAGTTCTCCAAACGCAGGTCTTCTATGAAGAAAGTCTCCCTTGCTAGTACGTACGTTAGACGAGATGGCGTGTATTTTGATAAGTGCAGAATTTTCTTTAGGAAAGTAGACTTAACTCCGCTTAAGTCCGCTGTCCTTGGGGTAAATCTGAGACTTGTCTCATACAAAACTGTCGCTTACAGTGACATCGGACAAGAGTGTAAACTCTCAAAGAATACCACGAAAGTGGGGGAAAAGCAGCGCATCAATGCGGTTCTCTTCAGGAGGAAAAAATTTACTTAAAATAAATCTATAAATGTCGATGCCTCGGTGTGAGTAAAGGGCAATTCTCCGAGTCTTTCAACGCAATGTTATATTAATGATTATATTACGATTTACAGTTCGAATCTCGTTATATACAGTAAGGTTAGTTAGTTCTATAAGGGTTTGTGAGCTTCGTATGAGTATTATGCACGTGTAGGCTGTAAACAAACATTATAGGCCTATAGTCAGTCGGGAGTTGGCACGCTTACAGTGTACACCTGTACGACAAACGGGCTGTGATCAGATAAGTAACCATATAGGTAACAGAATTCAAGTGTATGTTCTAATTCTACTTTATTGTGTTTAACTGTATAGCCTACAGGGCGGCTTCGATGGCGTAGTTGGTAGCATGCTGAGCGTCTATGCCCAAGATCGCGGGTTCAAACCCGGCCGAACTCGTTGGATATTTTAAGAGCGTTAAGAATCCCTCAGTATGCCTTCCTTCGGAGGGGAAGTAAATCCAGTGGGCCCATGTCATAGATTGAAGGCATGTAAAAAAACTTTCCACTAACTACAATTGTGTAAAGCTAAATTTGTAGGTTAGATTTGATAGACGCTCTATTAAAAGTTCAAACGATTGCCGCCAGGTGCCAGTTGTGGTGCATCTAGTAGCCAAGTTCGCAGCTAGGTGTCGTTGACGGTAGCATTTGGTAGCAAAAGTAGGAACTACTTGAAATTGATCGTCTGCAGTCCTTACCTGAATTACAGATAACACACACTAATACAGTTATCACATTTAACACCAGTTATCAGCAGTAGCGAAGCTGGAGGGGAATCTTTGAGCCATAGAATACCCATTCCATTCTCAAGGAACATGCACATTTAAATTGTCCTATTTTTCATTGGAGTAGGCAAATTAAATCTCTAGCTTTCGGTATTTATCTCTGTAGCCACAGTGGGATTGATACCAGCTTAGAATATGCACAGTTAAATTGTCCTATTTTTAATTGGCGTAGGCAAATTAAATCTCTAGCTTTCGGTATTTATCTCTGTAGTCACAGTGGGATTGACACCAGCTCAATAGCAATAGGGTATAGAGCTAGTGTTGCGCCCATAAACGAACAAGCAAGAGCGCGGGACTGAGCAGCCAGCAAGTCTCCTTTGAATGAGGCTCAAGTCTCTGTGGATAGAGAAGGAAATTGCGCATACGTCCAGCGGAAGGTCGATATCTGACCAACGCTGAATTTGTCAGCACAGAACCTAGGTTCCAAGCTGTGTACAGGCCGGACGTTTGTTTTAGACGATTACCCTTAACCTTGAATCTTGCGAGTGAGCCTGTACACAGTCAGTCTCTAGCCCTATCGCTTCACATTTGTCACCACCGGTCTGATGTAATGGAATTCAAGACTTGAGCTCGTGACGACACCACTGTGGAGACAGTACAGTCGACGTCTAAGTATTGTGGGACGCGGAAGTACACGTTACATAGTTACGAACAGAACGCCATTATATTTGCCAATGACTGTACTTCAGCAGTAGTGTCAGATAGATGGCATATTGGTTTTCACGGCCAGTGAATTAAAACTCAGCAATTCTTCTAGGTTTGTGCCGTGTCTTGTGTGGGGTTTCGCCTAGGACACCAAGCTGGCTCATCGGCTCACGGCACAAACCTAGAAGAATTACTGAGTTTTTTTTGTGTCAGATAGCTTTGTCAATCATCTGACTGCATGGGGCAGGTGACAACAATACAGGTACTGTAGTAACTCGCCTCCAGGCTTCCATTAAGATTTTTCACTCGTCTAAAACAATCGTCCAGCCTGTATTCGTGAGGCAGGCGGTATTTCAACGCGTACATGTTCGTTTGTGAGTTTTAAAACATGGATCAGTGTAGTGAATGAATAGTGTATTTAAAATCAGGGCCATTTTCTTCGTTGTCCTATGAAGAGAAATGTGCAGTGACAGAGAGAATATCAAAATCTCATCTAATATTGTACAGAGTGATAAACATCAGTCATGTAAATTCCAATCCCAGTGGTATGAGTAGTATGAATGGCTAACAGCAAGTGTAACAACGGACACGATGCATTGTTATGTTTGTTTTTTGTTTGGTGGCGATAGTAAAGAATGGAGTGAAACTGGGATTGCGTGATGTTAAAAATTTTCATCGTAGAGAACGAAAGCTCCAAATTTCTAAGAAACATATTCTTAATTGGGAACGATATCATCTTCTGGGACAACACAGAATAGAGCATGCTCTATCAGAGGCAGCTCGGATCTCGGGTCTCTAGCTCAATGAAATGGTGAGTCATCATAGACGATATCTACTTCCTAGGAAGACAAGAGCTCGCGTTTCGTGGAGACTACGAGAGTGATCAGTCAGAAAATAAAGGCAATTATCTAGAAAATATTGGCCATGCTTGCGCAAGAAGAGCAGTTTGTTAGAGAAAAGTCGGAATACTTATCAGGGTTTAAAGGGACTCCAAGGGAAATTCAAAATGAATCAATCGAATGCGCAACGTTATTAGTGACGGAAACAATTCATAAGGATTTAGACTTGGTGGGATGTGTGTCAGTTCAGGCAGATGAAACACTAGATGTTTCTTGTAAATCACAGATGAGCGTTATATTTTGTTACTATGAGAACGATTCAGCACAAGGATGGTTTATGGGATTCTTTGATGTATGAAAAGAAAAAAACGTAGAACGTGTATCTACTGTTATCTTGAATGTGATGAACGACAGCAAAGTTGACAAGAAGAAGCTAATCTGTCAAACTTATGATGGAGTTTCAGTGATGGCAGGTTTACATGGTGGCGTTAATGCGATAATTAAACAGCAATGCCCTAATGCAATGTTCATTCATTGCTACGCTCACAGACTTCATCTGGTACTTTTGTATGGTGCCAAAATGATTAAGAAAGATTGTTTGTTTATTTATGATTTGACAGCCTTTCACACATTTTTCAGTAAATCTTCAAAACGATCTGTACTTTTAAGAGAAGCATGTTTCAAAATCCCTCAAGCAAGCCCTAACACACTGGAATTATCACTCCATAGCTAAAACAACTATAACTGGTCATTTTCAGTACCTAAGAAGAGCGATGTCTCATATTACTGACAATGATGAAGGAAGACTGGGATGGAAATGCCTATAGTGACTATGTTGGTTTCTTAAGAAGATTAGAAGATCCAACCTTCATTTTTGTTGTGTTTTTATAATAAAATATTTGTTTACATTGACTACTTATATAGCGTGCTGCAAATACAGTGTACAACCAATATCAGCATTTGCAATCAAGAAGTAAAACTTGCTGTAGCAATTGTAAAATCTCTTAGAAATCAGGAAACTGTGGAGGAGTGCTTCAAAGACGTCAAGGCACTGAACAACCAGGCAGGATCATTTATAACACTAATAGCCCTAGCTTTTGAAATAATTGATACCATAGTGACACAGATGGAACCAAGATTTGAAGATCTGAATACCGCACCTTTAATTTCTTTGAATTACTCGATGAAAAACAGTTCCTTGCTAATAAATTAGTATTTCCGTCACTTAAGTTGAGTGTATTGATGAAAAGGTATCCATGATTTGACACTGGGCAACTTCAAAATGAACTCACAAATGCATATTCTGACCAAACAAAGCACTTGCCTGCAGGTTTGTCACTAAATTATTATTTGAACAACGGCCTTGGAAATATATATCAAAAAACTGTTTTAAAAATATAAGCTGCCTGTTGGGCCGTAAATGTAATATGTTTTTAAAATTAGTACTTGCCCCACTTGGGCGTACAAATGCAATGATGTATACCTGGAGTAATGTGGACAAACCACAATAACACTTCATATTGGGTGGGCGCCATCGGGTTCAATGCAATCTGAACACCGAAATAAACACATGATCACTTACCATTCTACCTCGGCTATGTAGACTCTTCTTATCCCAGCCCGTAGGGAAACTAAGTTTCCAACCAGCGTAATATTTGCAATGGGAGGATAGGTTCGTCTTATAGCTACTTCTAACTACAAGGAGGAAACACGGAGAATGAATTTAAAGAATGAATTGTAATGATATAAGAAAGAACAACAATGCAAGACAGCGCCTCATAAGACTAATTCTTACCTTTCCTGCTTCTACTGCTTCAAGTGAACGAAGTATGAGTGCATTGAAGAGAGTTAAGACATTTTTAAGGGACTCCATATCAGATTCTAGACTGAGCAATTTGAGTAATCTGGCTATTGAGAAGAGTTTGGTGAACTATCTTTCTAGGGATGACATCATCAATGAACGCATCATTGACATCTTTGCTGAGCGAAAAACATGACGACTGGAGTTTATCTATAAAAAACTATAAGATATGGACTTTAGAATACACAGTTGCATGAATGTAGCTTCGCCACCGGTTATCAGACAGATTCTACACACACCCAAAGTACACGGGGCTACATGACCGCGTTGTCGCAGCCCCTAAACTGAGGAACCAACCAACCATAATACTCATACGTAGTTCTCAAACCGTTATAAAGCAAACTACCTTCTATAACGAGATGCAAACTGCCAATCGTAATACAAACAATCGCAATACCCATTATATTTATAATAAGACCACACCGAAAAATATCTGTAAATAAATTATACCACAACTCTAGTGAACAGGATCTATTAACGACAACTTGACGGGCGAAACGCGTCATCCCGAATGGATCATTATTTAATAGATTGTGACTAATACATGTAATTTTTTAAGGAGTGTATATATTTACTTATTTATAATATAACAATATACAGAGCGTCCGCAAAGTCTCCCCGCAGCGGCGAGCTACGTGGATCTCGCCTTGCGGTACGTGTTAGGTTGGCAGTACATTCGTTTCGCTGTATACGCAAAGTTTCACCGCAGCGGTTGGCATAAGCATGCACCTGTTCCGTGTTGACATTCAACTGGACTGATAGGGTGGGGAATACCGGTTCATTATTGCTGACAATGAGTGCCTATGCGTGGCAGTGTTGACCCTGTAAGTTGTGTTCTTGTCAAGTTCTGTACGCTGAGTCTAGTGGGAATGCTTACCACTGAAGGATGTGTCTTTTTAGTGGAAGAGGTTTTCCGTGCTGGTGGAAACATTACGGTGAATAGTGTCAATACCGTATACAGTATATAATTAAATTACTTCATTTAAAGTAATTGTTTTCCTTGTAACAACATGACATGAATGAACTGCCAACCAAACACATCCCGCAAGGCGACACACGCGCTGCGAAGAGACTTTGCGGACACACTGTATAATATAATATAATATAATATAATATAATATAATATAATATAATATAATATAATATAATATAATATAATATAATATAATATAATATAATATAATATAATATAATATAATATAATCTCTACTTAGTATTGTGCCCTTTTGAACAAGAAATATGCAAATCACGGTCCAGCTGCTCAGTCTTATCTCTTTGGGGGGCATAGAACGTCCTCCCACTGAGTGATTCACATATTATAGGATCAAGCTTAGGATAACACTTCACTGAAATGAAATTCAAAATCCTACTATAAAACTATTTCATTATCAAAATTTGGCGCTACAACACACAAAATCAAACTGAATCAACTTCACACTTGTTCTAATGAACAGGAACAAATGAGGCGCCTAGAATCAAAACCCGCCAAATCCATATTTTATGAAAATTGAGATAAGCATTGTTTCATATAGCTTTTGCTGCGCTGAATTCATTAAAACTGTTATTTTGTTACAAAACCCGCTACATCCTACTGTAAAACGAAGTCAAAGTTGAGGCTTAGTTGCAATATCCGCCAAGTCCAACGACAGTTTCACCATTTTTGATCACAAAACCCGCCACATCCACATCAGCCAATAGGAGCACCCAGATCCGCCATCTTACCTTCCATGATGCTTTGCGAAGTGTGTACTCTTTACCTACGTGCATTAGTCGGAGAATGTACCCCTGCCTGACGTGATTAGAATGGTTTATGTTGTTGTACTTTCTGATAATAATTTGTTTTGGATAATTTTGACAAAGAACGAGAAGAACAATAACATTCTGGTCTGGGTGATGTTTTCCACAGAACTGACATTTGCGAACACAAACGTGTCACGAAACCTGATTTTGATATGACTCACGTAAAGCCAGAAGCCATAAACAGAGGGATTGTCCTTCAGGCACAAGAAGTGAAAGATGTTTCGAGACTGCTTTCGAAGCATTCTGGAGAAAGATAGAGGGAAAATGTAGAGCTGCAGTTTTATTGCAATCTGCAAAGTCGAGGCGAACACGAAGAGAATGATGATGATTGAGAAACTACTATTGAGGATGAGGTAGAAACAGAAATTGTGTAGCTATAACTTCCAGTAAAGAATGTGATTTAATAGTTGAATGACGATAGTTTTGTCTCTAAAGGCCTGGACCATAGTAATTGAATATTAATTTAATTTGACGCTATTCCTTATTATTATTGTTCAGTACTGTAGGCTACAGTATTGCCGGCCCCGTGGTGTTGGAGTAGTGAGCCTGCCTCTCACCCGGAGGCCCCGGGTTCGATTCTCGGCTCCGTCAGGGATTTTGGAAACTGACGTGAGGGCTGGAACGGAGTGCACTCAGCCTCGTGAGGACAATTGAGTAACTGACAGTGAGGCAGCGCCCCGATCACGAAAACCAAGATTAACGGCCGAGGGGACCCGATGCGCTGGTCATGCGGCACCCCAATATCTGCAGGCCAAATGGCTGGGGATTAGGCCCTTCACGGGCTGTAGTGCCAGGGGTTATTTACTGTACAGTATTATTACCCTTTCAGGAATTGATTGCCGGCGGTGGAGATGGGAACTACTCTTTATGTAATTGTGTCACACGTCAGCTTGCTTCGTTGACAGGTACAGTCGCGCGTGTAGGATATGACTCAGCTCCAGTTTTGGATTTATCTGTCCATGGTGACATGAGCTCCTGTGACGCTTATCTGACGCAATGCAGCGTGACCTATGTGCAGATTGAACTCTGTCATCGCTGTGTCCTCCGCTTCGCCCCGCAGAGCTCATGCTACAATAAACCTAAACGCTGGCACAGCCACACTCAGCGGCAATCAAATCTTGAATGGGTAATATGAGTTTAATTCTTTTTCTGTTTATTCTAATAAAACACAACCGCCCCTTAAAACAACAATAACAACAACAACAACAAAACACAAAAATTATACGATTTTTTATTTTATAACCTATATTTAGTTAACTTTCATTCAAATATTAATTTCTGAATAAAGCTTACGCAGTTTCTACAATCTCTTAGCAACTTCAAATGTATTAGGGCTCTTTGGTATCAAAACCTGCCAAATCCAAATCTTAGTAACAAACCCCGACAAATCCGAATTATTGCTTTATATTTTTCTACATACATTTTTACTATATCGGGGATCAGCTTCGTACTTCGTCACTGTTTTTAAAAATAATTCATTCATTTTTTTAGTGAAAAAAGTATTTCGTTTTGGGTATTGGTTCGTTTGTGACAGTTTTTGCCACTTTGCCGAAAAAGTGAAGGAATGGATTTGGTGGGTTTTGATTCTAGACACCTCAATTACACATTAATCAAACAAAATCAATAACTGAGTTTCCACTGAACCCTAAACAAATTATCAAAACTGATTTCACATCCATTTAGCAACATTATAAAATTCTCTCAAAAGGAGCTCTAAAAGTCTCGGAAAAATTATTACATATAAATTTCCGTTTAAAGACACATTATATATTATCAATTTGAATATATTAAAATTATGAGTTAATAAAATTTAATGGTATCAACAATTACCATTCACTTGGGTACCATCTGATATTCACAAAAAAATCCTCTCGGCACGCCGGAAGGCGGAGGTAGATTTCACCGGGCAAACTAGGGGATTGGCTATAATAGGCAAAATATGCAGGTTTTCGTAGGAGGATCAGACCTCATTGATTGCAAGAAAGTATTTTACATTTGGAGGTTAAAAATCAACTTTTTTTTTCGTTTTTGTATGCATATTTTTATCATTTTATTGTCTAAGGGGATGGTAACCTTCTTGTCATTCGGGGTTCATTTTTAGCCTATTTTCAATTTTGAAAAAATAGGCTTATGAGATCACCTTTTGTCCGTGTGTGTGTGCGTGTGTGTGTGTGTGTGTGTGTGTGTGTGTGATTCGTGTGTGTGTCCCCCCCCTAATAAAATCTAAACGGCTGGAGCGATTTCAATGAAACTCGGAAAGTTCATAGCACTATTCCCGACGACCTCGACCGTGCCCTTCAAATTTTGTTACGACTCACCAATCCAACATGGCGGCTGTGCGAAATATTTCACCAGCATTCAATATCTCCGAAACTATTACCGATATTACCTTGACATTTTGAATGGTGATAGAGGGAACTACTATAAGTTCACTTATGTGACTTTTGGAAATCTGGTAACTACAAAACCAACATGGCGGCCAAGCGAATTTGCGACTTTCAAATAGA
This sequence comes from Meconema thalassinum, assembly GCA_946902985.2. NCBI lineage: Eukaryota > Metazoa > Arthropoda > Insecta > Orthoptera > Tettigoniidae > Meconema > Meconema thalassinum. The sequence goes on along the minus strand of OX336391.1, from coordinate 461,308,403 downwards.
CGTTTCTCGCGATTTGACCAACCAAACGCAATGAAACTTGGTACAGTATATGTTTATATACATTGTAATGCACAGACATTTAACTTCGTTCAATTGTTTACATAACCACAAGATGGCGGATGTGCGAAGTATTTCACCGGCATTCTATATCTCTGAAACTATTAGCGGTATCTCCCTAACATTTTGTACGGAGATAAAGGGCACTACCGGAAGGTCATCTATAAGATTTTCAAAAACCGGTTAACTACAAAACGAACATGGCGGCCAAGCGAATTTGAAAATTTTAAATAGACCTTTCTCGCGATTTAATGTTCCAAGCGCACTGAAACCTGGTACAGGAAATATTTATACACATTGTAATCCACTGGTATCTAATTTAGTTCAATTGTTTACATAACCTCAAGATGGCGGCAGTGCGAATTTTAAAATTAAGTTTTTATTTCTTGTGATGTAGTCATGCGATCGAAGTGAAAGTTTGAATAATGAACCTACGCAATTATTTTCCTTTAATGGTACATGACTCTATGGCCTATACATTTAACAATCCAACATGGCGACCATCCGAAATATTTAGACGATACTGAATATCTACGAATCTATTTTAGCAATCAAACTGCATTTTTTAATGTTCATAGGGGCTATGAACTTAAGTTCACCTATAGGACTTTAAATAACCTGGTGATCACAAATCCAACATGGCGGTGACGCGAATCATAAATATTCACATGGACGTTTCTCGCAATTTAGCCATCCACGTGCAGTGAAACTTGGTACAGTAAATCTTTATCCGAATGTTAATCCACTGGCATCTAATTTATTTCAATTGTTTCCATAACCTCAAGATGGCAGCTGTGAATTTTTTTTAAATCTCCTTGTTTTTTCTTGTGTCCTAATTATGCGATTGAAGTTTGAATACTACACGTTCACAATAATCTGCATGTAACAGTACATAACTCTAGGACCTACATATATAAAATCCAACATGGCGACCATCCGAAATATTTAGTCGGTTCTCAATATCTACGAATCTATTACAGCAATCAAACTGAAATTGTGTATGTTGATAGAGGCAATTAACATAAGTAGGATATATGAAAATAGGCTGTATAGTTCTTCACGGAACTACTTGTTATACTTCTGATCACACTGTCCTTATGCAAGGTTTGGAACTGATGTGTAACTATCTGACAGTCTGTTACTTCTTCTCGCAAAATTTCATCTCCCGCAGAGATGTTTTGTTGGTTCCTCAGTTTAGGGGCTGCGACAACGTGGTCATGTAACCCCGGGTGTGTAGAATCTGATAAACGGTGTTAATTTTGATGACTGTTTTAGTGTGTAATTCAGGTAAGGTCTGCAGACGGTCAATTTTAAGTAGTAGTTCCTAATTTTGTACCATATCCTAACGTGAACGACACCTAGCTGTGAACTTGGCTACTAGATGCCACCGCAACCAGCAACTTGCAACGAACGTTAGAACTTCTCCTCCAAAGGAAAGAATGCTGAGGGTTTTTTAGCGCTCTTAGAAAATCCGACGACTTTGGCCGGCTTTGAACCAGCGACCTTGGGCATATAAGTTCAGCATGCTACCAGTTAGCCACTTCCCACAGTCAGATGGAAAAATGAATGTGATCTCGTGCAATGGCGTTGTCTTGGCAACCTCTGATAGCTCATCCCTCATCAATTTAGAAGCGTTGTCACGGTAACCTCTGATGGCACTTGCCATGTTCTTTAATTCCGAAATCATTTTTCTCATCCCTTGGCGTAATGGTAGGTCAGATCAAAAATTCTTTCAGACAAAGTTTTAGGTAATTATTAGGGGAATATTTTCCATTATGTACGGGTTTGATATTGTGCCTATTAAGAGAGATATGATTAATGTTTCCCGAAAAAAAAACACTTTTTCCACCCCTTTGGTCAATGGTTGGTGCTATCAAAAAACCTATTTGACATAAATTTTTGGCACTTATCCGACAAATATTATGAACTTTGAATTGATTCGATATTTCACGTATTAAGAGAGTTATAGCGACATTTCACTTTTTCGAAAAAAAAAGCCCCCCCCACCCCATTTTCACCCCCTTTAACCGATTTTGCCCATTAACGAACTCGACCGATTTTTTCAGGGGTTACATATTATGTAAAACATTAAAGTGATTGGTGCAAAATTACGGCAGTTATCGTGTCCACAACAAACTGATATATATGCATATATATACACACACATATATATATAAACTTTTGAACTGACGGTGGTTTGGGGGATGTGAAACACGAAGATATGTCGAAATTTTCCGGAAGTCGAAACATGGCACCCATTGCAATAGTTAGCTTTCTGATGAAATCTACCTAAAATAGGCTACATAATTTAAAATACTACCATCAACGACACCTAGCTGTGAACTTGGCTACTAGATGCCACCGGAACCATCAACTCGCAACGAACGTTGGAACTTCCCCTCCGAAGGAAAGCATACTCAGGGTTTTTTGGCGCTCTTAGTAAATCCGACGACTTCAGCCGGGTTTGAACCCGCGACCTTGGGCATAGAAGTTCAGCATGCTACCAGTTCCGATACCGAAGTCGCTTCCCACAGACATATGAAAACAGAATGTGATCTCGTGCAGTGGCGTTGTCATAGCAACTGCTGATGGCTCAACCCGTATCAATTAAAAGTAAAGTTGTCATGGCAACCACTCTTGGCACTTGGAATTTTCTTATAATTTAAATCATTTTGCTCACTCCGTGGCGTAATGGTGGGTCATATCGAAAATTCTTTCAGACAAACGTTTTAGGTAATTATTGGAGGAATATTGTCCATTTTGTACGGTTTTGATATTGTGCCTATTAAGAGAGATATGATTAATGTTTCCCGAAAAACCCACTTTTTTCCACCCCTTTGGTCAATGGTTGGTGCTATCAAAAAACTTATTTGACATAAATTTTTGGCACTTATACGACACATATTATGAACTTTGAATGGATTCGATATTTCACGTATTAAGAGAGTTATAGCGAAATTTCACTTTTTCGAAAAAAAGCCCCCCATTTTCACCCCCTTCGACCGATTTTACCCATTAACGAACTCGACCGAGATTTTATAGGGATACATGTTATGTAAAAAATTCAAAGTGATTGGTGCACAATTACGGCAGTTATCGTGTCCACAAGAAACTGATATATATATATACATATATACATAAATTATATATAAACTTTTGAACTGACGGTGGTTTTGCGGTCTGGGGGATGTGAAACGCGAAGATATGTCGAAATTTTCCGGAAGTCGAAACATGGTACCCATTGCAATAGTTAGCTTTCTAATGAAATCTACCTAATATATCATTCCTCTCTCCAACACTACCAAACTGTATTTGTTTTCGGGAATCTCATGCACCACAAGCGTTGGAGATTACTGATTTACTCGACTCAAAGTAGACTCCCAGCTACCCGATATCTCCAACAATCACTTGGGAACAATAACATTTATCATGCAACAATACAAAGGGATTTTCATTATTGTCTCAAATGACAATCTAATTATTCATGAAGTGCGGATCTATAATGCAACGGCAAGGATAAATAATCATAGTAAAACTCGGTACAGATTACCGGTCCGTGAAAGGTTTATATAGAAGAAAGCAGACAGGGTCTGTCTGTTTTCTTGGTCTACCCCAACAGTGCCCTTCATTAAGAAAACGCCGAGACACTTCAGGCTTAAATTTATGAGGGTGGAGGCGAGTCAATGCTCCCTCCCTCCTGGACGGCCATTTACACACAGCTTTCAAACAAGCGTGAATCTGAGACTTGAAAAGGCTACACATCACTTTTATTTAACAACAATATTCTGAGGTTCTAATGACCTATTTCTGTAGCTCATGTATAATTATAATTTCGGAGTTTTAACACTGGCAAGTAAGAATACAATAAAACCAATCATAATTAAGGGGCTTCCGACGTAAGAGAATTCCGGTTCGATTCTCTGGCCAGCCTCTAGGATACTTTCATTCTCGAGGGCTTAGGGCTAACTCCTAGAGCGAGGGTATCTGACCACTCCTCCAAATAATAATAGCGACATTGGGAAAAGGTATTCGCACACAATTCTGCGCTTGACAAATAATGTAGCACCCTTTAAAGTTTGTCACTGCAAACACACACATAATCATTTACTTCTGTCCAGCTGATCTCCCCAATTATAACCTCATGGCATTATTTTCACCGCAATTATAGCGTGACCATTAATAATATAGCGCTCATTGGCGACAATCAATACATTCGTGATGCCTTCCAAAGTCTAACATTTATTTCAACGTAATTAATTAATTAATTTCTTCGTCCACAAATAATAGATTTGCCTTTAACTTAATCTCGACATTTCATTTACAAGAACACAACTGGTTTAATAATTATCATTATCATTATTTTTATCATTATATTTAGCACACAATGGCTCATACTTGAATATTACTTCAATAAATGGTTTATCCATTACACCATTCTTATAATTTTTAGCACATAAGCTCCTACTTGAATATTATTTCCATAATTTTTAACCTTTTTTTAAAATATTATCCCGTTTGCCTTTTTAAATAATATTGTTTTTCATTTACTAGTATTCCACTGAATACGATTTCTTGTGATTACACAATACAATTTTTAGTAATATGTTTAGTTTAATTATTAGATCCCCCACTTATCATTCTTACACAGTTTTACATCCCTGATTTTCAATGCTGGAGAATACTTTCTCCAGGGGTACCATTGTTACACGAGATTCCCGAATCCAAAACACATAATACATTTTAGTGTTACTTACATGATTTATCCGGCCACATTGTCCGAATACCAGCGGAGAGACATTTGGCCCACATTAGATTTCTCACGTCATGATGATACACATATTTTTACTAATTAAATTGCCCTCTGAATTACACACTTTTAGATTAATATGACAGATTACACACATTTTACACTACACAAAAAAATATAACTTTCACTATTTATATTTACACACACAGAATTTCACTTTTGTGGCATCAAACACTGCCTCACACACGTGAATCCTTTCTGATCCAAATCCTAGGGGTGCAAGTTTCGACCGCTGACTTCTACCTCCTATTTTGATATTGACAGTCTCGTACGAAATCAACCTCCTTGGCTACGAATTCTCCCCTAATTCTGGTGTTGAATTTTATCGGCACTTTGAATACTGCACGATAATATTGTCTTTTCCGGTTTGCAATTGTCTATATGGGAAACGGTATGTGGTTATGTTTACCCCTGAAGTCACTATACTGCGCTTGACAATTGTCTTACTGAATTCTGACGGCTATTGTCTTTTCTTTGCGGAGTACTTCCTTGAAACTCCACGTGGCTACTGATGTCTATTTGTAGACTCCTAACTCTATCGCCACTTTGTCACGCTAATCTCCTCAAATCAGGAAAATTAGGTGTTAGCTATGTTTGACCCTACTGTGGTTATACTAACGCACTGGGAAAACGTCTTAGAGTATCTACTCTCTGCTGATGTCTCGTATACTTTCGAGATATTACGATGTCACTTCAAATACTAGTGTCTGGGCTTCAACTATCCTCGCCGGCTAATGTATGTTTTTGCTCGAAGTTTATAACTTGGCCTAACACCGTAGACTATTTTATTTTCGAAGTTCTGTGGATACTTTCCTTTCGAAAAGAACTTCACGTTTTTAAAGCTCGGCGACACTGAAGAAAGCTGGACAGTACTTCTTTTTAGAGTACTTCCGCGTCGTGATACAGGTTCGAGTCCCACTGACTGAACAAGACTTCCGGTGCTGACGAGCAGCACGACCAATACGTGGTCGGATGGATCACTGCATTTACTGTTGAATACTTGTCGAACAGTATAACCTTCCCTGAGGTTCGTTGTATGCTGAATGATTGTTGGTTGATCCAGCACGACCCGCTCTCGCGGTCGCTCAAGACTAAATGTTGGTTGATCCAGCGTGCAGCACTCCTGCGCTCACTGAGACTAAATTGCATGATGCAGCACCTCCGTTCGAGGACTGTTGTAAACTGCATGCACTTTGTGATACAGCGTCTCCCCTCAAGGAGTCCTTGTAAACTGCATGATTTCCCTTGGGCTCCTGGCCCTTATATTCGATTCTGGTAAAAATAAATAAATTTATCTTCTTCTCCACTACCAATTTCCAAAATAATCGTCGTACGATGTTAAAAAAAATATCTCTGAAAAGCTGAGGTTTTAAACGTCTCAACAATATCTAAGTTTACAGGAATCGATCGTACAAATCTTTAATATTAATTCAAATGATCTCTTCAACCATGTGGGCGGTGTATTCTTGTTGTCTCCCACCTTCAGCTCATGGTTCGGGGACTCACCGACTAAGTAATGATGAATTTGCATTTCTTTCCTGTACAATTTCTATGGACTTTATCCACTCTAAAAAATCTCTTTCCCTGGATAATTAACACTAATGGAGTCCTTTCTGTATTTTAATGCCCGCAAATGGCTTAATTTCAATTATTTCTCTAATTTCCTGGCTCCTCCCTTGAAGCAACGATGCCATTTTACTGTCGACTCAGGGCTATTTCCGAATCTCTCTCATTCAATGGAATATTTTTCAGATCTATATTTATCGCGTGCGTAACCGGCTCTCTGGTGACTGTTCAGTGACCTCACCGGGCAGCTGTGGCCTGGCAATCTATGGTTGCACAACTTATTCATGCCTCACGCAATATGATGCAGTATTACCTTCTCAACTTACTTCAGAACTCTATTCTAAAGCCTGCATTAATTCTTTCTTTTCCACAATACAAGGATATGGGTTCGATACTGCACCTCTCCCATGGGTTCAGTATAAAACAAAGTCCCCGATTCTTGGATGTTACGGGTAAACTCGAGAACCACTAGGTGGATTTTGATGCGGTTTTCACCATTCTGTAAAGAATATCTCGAGGATGATTTCTGTAGAAAATAATTTATTTATGATCAAAGGAAGCCGAGCAGTAACGATTTAAGTGGAAAAGTCGAAAAGAAAAGACTGGCGTCCGAGCGCTCTGAAAGCTTACGCTGGGCAAACTGTTAAAAATATCTAAATACTATGAGGGTAAGAATTGTTCAGCATGAAGAGTTCTACAAAAAAGTCCGTGAGAGCATATGTCTATCTTTAATACATCGCCCACTAAAAGTGTTTTTACGTTTCAATTTCTTCCAACCATGTCCATTCAACTACTGAGGCGACAGTTGACGAGCTAGCTAAGGGCGAGTCTATCATCCCTGTTACAGCCTTGCTAGAGGACGAACTTATTGCCCCAGATATAGCTAGCGGCAAGCCGTTGAGTCGTGTTGAGTTAAGACTTCAGAGAAGGGTCGTTGTGGTTGGAGTTTCCCTGGAAGTGCAACTCGGGTTTTCTTCATTTCCCCTGTGAAACACAGTCAGGTTAAGATTGAACGGAAGGGGGATTTGAGTTTCATACACGTCGCCATTCCCTGGAAGTGCAACTCTCATTTCGCCTGTGAACTTTTCGTTCCGCAAAATTCACAGCCAATTTAAGATTGGACGGAAGGGGGATTATATTATATTATATTATATTACTAGCAACCCGGCCCGACTTCGCCCGGCAACAGTTGTGAGTGCATTTCGTGATAAGCGCTTCTTTACGATGTCAATGAACTACGATCTATAACCGTTTTAAGTCTCGGCATGATGGGTTAAAATCACTGACTGGACTATGAACTATATTATCATGCAGATGCATGTGCAAAAAATACTTGTCAGACGTAATTTAAGAATGGCGAGGTGTATGAAACACAAATCCCCGTTCCGTTCAATCTAAAAACACTTATAGTGGACGATAAATTGAATATAGAGATGTGCTCTCGTGTAAGTTTTTGTAGAACTTTTCACGCTTAACAATTCTTACACTCATTGTATACTGATATTTTTAACGGTTTGCCCAGCGTAAGCTCAAAAAAAGCACGGTCGCCAGGATTTTTTCGACTTTTTCTCTAAAATCGTTACTTCTTGGCTTCCTTTGATCATAAATAAATTATTTTCTACAGAAACCTTCCTCGAGGTATCCTTTACAGAATGGCGAAAACTGCATCAAAATCCATGCAGTGGTTCTAGAGATTACCTGTGACATCCAAGAATCGGGGACTTTGTTTTATACTAAGTAGAGATTATACGCCAATCAGTATAATTTAATACAATATAATCCCCCTTCCGTCCAATCTTAACTTGACTGTGTTTCACAGGCGAAATGATGAAAACCCTAGTTTCACTTCCAGGTAAACTCCTTACACAACGACCCTTCTCAGAAGTCTTAACTCAACACGACTCCACGGTTTGCTGCTGGCTGTATCTGGGGCAATAGGTTCGCCCGCTAGCTAGGCTGTAACAGGTATGATAGACTCGCCCTTAGCTAGCTCGTCAACTGTCGCCTCAGTAGTTGAATGGACATGGTTGGAAGAAATTGAATCGTAAAAACACTTATAGTGGGCGATGTATTAAAGATAGACATATGCTATCGCGGACTTTTTTTGTAGAACTTTTCATGCTGATCAATTCTTACACTCATAGTATATTGATATTTTTTACGGTTTGCCCAGCGTAAGCTTACAGTACAAAACGATCGGACGCCAGGTTTTTTTCGACTTTTCCATTGAAACGTTACTGCTCGTCTTTCTTTGATCGTAAATAAATTATTTTCTACAGAAACCATCCTCGAGATATCCTTGACAGAATGGTGAAAACCGCATCAAAATCCATCCAGTGGTTCTCGAGTTTACATGTAACATCCAAGAATATGGGACTTAGTTTTATACCAAGTAAAGATACTGATTGGCGTATAATCTCTACTTAGTATAAAACAAAGTCCCCGATTCTTGGATGTCACGGGTAATCTCGAGAACCACTGAATGGATTTTGATGCGGTTTTCGCCATTCTGTAAAGGATATCTCGAGGATGGTTTCTGTAGAAAATAATTTATTTATGACAAAGGAAGTCAAGCACTAACGATTTCAATGAAAAGGTAAAAAAAACTGGCGTCCGTGCGCTTTTTAAGTATACGCTGGTCAAACCGTTAAAAGTATCTATATACTATGAATGTAAGAATTGTTCAGTATGAAAAGTTCTAAAAAAAATGGGAGAGCATATCTCTATCTTCAATACATCGCCAACTATAAGTGGTTTTACGTTTTCATTTCTTCCAACAATTTCCATTCAGTTACTGAGGCGACAGTTTACGAGCTAGCTAGGGGAGAGTCTATCACCCCAGTTACAGCTTTGCTAGCGGACGAGCTTATTGCCCCAGATACAGCCAGCAGCAAACTGTCGAGTTGTGTTGAGTTAAAAACTTCAGAGAAGAGTGGTTGTGTTTGGAGTTTCCCTGGAAGTGCAACGTGGCTTTTCTTCATTTCGCCTGTGAAATTTTCGTTCCGCAAATTTCACAGTCAAATTAAGATTGGACGGAAGGGGGATTTGTGTTTCATACACCTCGCCATTCTTAAATTACATCTGACAATAATTTGTTGCACATGCATCTCTATGATAATATAATTAACAGGTCAGTCAGTGATTTTAACCCATCATGCCCAGACGTAAAACGGATATTGGTCGTTGTTCATTGACATTGAAAAAAAAAGCGCTTATCACGTAATGCATTCATAACTGTTCCCGGGCGAAGCCGGGTCGGGTTGCTAATATAATATAATGCCCAGTTATTTGGGCAAATTTGTGTTGACCTACTAAAGAGTAATAGCTAACAAAACATGATATTGCATTATCCTGTTATGCAAATTTGAATCAGTATGATTCTTTAAAGTTGACCGAAATAGAATTTTCATAAGAAATATTCTCTTATCTTTAATTATGCAATAGTTGGAATGATTACCCTTTCACGAATTGATTGCCGGCGGTCGAGATGGGAACTATTCTTTGTTTACTTGTGTCACACGTCAGCCTGCTTCGTTGACAGGTACAGTAGTGCGAGTAGGATATGACTCAGCTCCGGTAGCTATCCGTGGTGACATGAGCTCCTGTGAAGTTTATCTGCGCTTCTAAGACAGGTAGCGCACGCAATGCTGCTTGACTTATGTGCAGACTGCACTCTGTCATCACTGTGTTCTCCTCTTTACCCCCGCGGGGCTCCTGCTACAATAATCAACAAATGGTGGCGCAGCCAGGCTCAGCGGCAATCAAATCTTCAATGGGTAATACTCAATTACCTAACCTAAAGTATGTCCTTATTACACGTTGATCAGTGACACTGAAAACATGTGTATCCTTAGGGTGTTCCTTGAATTCAAGATTAGCTGACGGATGCTAAAATGCCTACCTCTCACATGAGCTGGGGAACTCACGATGAGAGTTTTGGCAACTCCACTTTTGCGTGTTCAGAACCTCAAAATGCATCTCAATTTCAATTTATCGGTATACACGTCCCACTTTATGCTTCTAAATAACAGCCTTTTACTTGTGGTTTAAATTTTAGCCCAAGACAACCATTGTAGTTCGTAAGTAAGTAAGCCGGCCCCGTGGTGATGGGGTAGCGCATCTGCCTCTCACCTGGCGGCCCCGGGTTCGATTCCCGGCTCCATCAGGGGATTTTAGAAACTGACGTGAGGGCTGGAACGGGGTGAGGACAATTGAGTAGCAGTCTGACAGTTAGGCAGCGCCCCGGTCACTAAAACCAGGATTAACGCCCGAGGGAACCGATACGCTGACTTCGATAATGCAGGCCAAATGGCTGGGCAGCGGTTGCTTGATAGGCCTAGGCCCTTAATGGGCTGTAGTGCCAGGGGTTATTATTATTATTATTATTATTATTATTATTATTATTATTATTATTATTATTATTATTGTTATTATTATTATTATTAAGTAAGTAAGTATAGCTGTACAGTTTTAGCTGGATGGATATCATGGTCATTTAGCTCCGTATACTTGGGTGAGTGTGAAAGTTTGTCTGATAACCTGTGTTATTGTGATTTTTGTATAAGTGTGTGTTATTTGTAATTCCATTGAGCGCGGTGGCCGTGGCCTTAAGTTAGGAACCATCCCGGCATTCGCACGAAGAAGAAGTGGGTAACAACGGAAATCCACATCCTGGATGGCTGAAGTGGGAATCGAACCCATCTCTTCTCAGGTTTGCCTCACGAGGTCGAGTGTACCCGGCTCCAGACTCTCAGACCAGAATTAAATTAAATTCAAGATTGCCGAGAGCGCAAACTTCTGAAAGGTTTTATGAAAACATTAAAGAATCATAACTAAGGAGGTTCTTTATAGGGAATGTTCAAATTAGCCCCTCCCGCCACTCCAATTAAGCTACTTCCACTCTGAGACCTTGCAAATGTTGAGTAAAATCTCCAAGCTATTTTTATTATAACGATGCAACAGGCTACACCGGTTATTTAATATTCAGTGATTGAAATATAATAAGCTTTGCTATGTTAATTATGATCTGCTGTTTTATAAGTCTTGAAACTAATTGCTTTTGCATATTACACATCAAACTTAGATTACTACAGAAACTCATTAATTGACAGTTATGAAAATAGCCCGACATAATGAGGTTCTGCAAGATTGTAAACCAAAGATAGACATTAAATATGCAAACAAAACAATTAACATAAATATGATGAAAAACACACCACAGGCATATCATACCTGTTTCTCTTTCCTCATTAAAATCCAATAGAAATAACAAATAGATTGCACTGAATCTTTCCGTCAAGCTTGCTAACAATAATAAAAACAAGAAGTTCCGTGACGAACTAAAGAGCCTGCTTTTCTTAAAATTTAATATTCGTGCCAATTATTAATCTATATGGATCTATCTAGAATAATGACGAAATTAAGTTGGTAATATCGAAATTTCTAATTAGTTCGAAATACTGTATACCTGGCAAAATGTAGCCTAATAGTGAACTACAGTTGGCAGCCCTGGTGATGAATATATTCTTAGTTCCATCTCTTAAGGTACACAATACAAAATTTGGTCGAAGTCCAATGGATAGTATGGACGTTACATGCAGTTAAACATAGGAACTAACAGCGTACGTAAAATCATGTTGGCAACAATGACATACATGTATTGGTCAGAAATAATCTGAAATAAAATGATCTATTGTTGTGTCAATTTTGAATGAAATCCATTAGTTAGTATATAAGTTATATGCATTTTAAAATTGGACCTATCAGCAGGCTTACAATCATGTTGGCAACACTGACGTATATTAGTTACTCAATATTAATCTAGAATGCCAGGTACTATACGTGGGCAAAGTTTAGAGCTATTGGCTTGCCTATTTTATGATATATTGATATTAGGGAAACAAAAATAGAGACACCATTTTTTAACAGTTGGCAACACTGGTTGCTCTTAAGAATACGCATAGTCGTATCTGTTATGGTGCACATAGCACATACAAATTTTGGTTGAAATCCAAATGATAGTATGGAAGTTACATGTATTTAAAGTTGAACCTATCAGCAGGCTTAGAATCATGTTGGTAGCACTGACGTATATAAGTTACGCCAAATTAATATAGAATGTCAGGTACTATACGTGTGCAAAGTTTAGAGCTGTTGGCTTGAATACTTTCTGATATGTGGGGTATTTGGATTTTTTTTTAAATCAGGGCATTTATTAACAGTTGGCAGCCCTGGTGGATCTTAATAATATCCTCAGTCATATCTGTTTGTGTACACATAGCACATACAAAATTTGGTTGAAATCCAGTTGATAGTGTAGAAGTTATATGCATTTAAAATTTGGACCTATCAGAAGGCTTATAATCATTTTGGCAACACTGCCATGTATGGCCTCCTGGAAATTAAACTGCAATATTATTATCTATACGTGTGCCAATTTTGAAATAGCTCCCATTCATACCTTCCATGATATCCAATATGGAGCTTAAAATTCAATTGCGATTTTTCAGCAGTTGGTAGCACTGACATCATTTTCAAATATGGCCATGAGATATTCAGGTATACATCTTTACTCCTACCAAATTTCGTTCCGATTGCAGAAGCCGTTTAGGAGTTGATAGGGGGGAAACACACACAGCCAGACAGACAGACAGAAGGACAGACAGACAGACAGACATACATTTGCCCGATCTCATACGTCTACTTTTTCCTCATTTTTGCAATATGTGAAAAGTAGGCTAAAAATGTGGAAGTCATATCACATGGGTGTAATTAATAGGGAACGGATTATTTGGTTTTAAAATGGTCATTTTAGGTTTTCAAAGACATAAAACAGTTTTCTTTTAGGGTTTTAATAGGTAGAATAGGGTTTTATATTTATGGTGTAGCAAAAGTTGACATAAATCGCGCCAAGCTTAAAATGAATGCCTAATTATTGTTAGTAGAAAATTTGATTGCAACGAGAGTGTAAATATTTTACATAATGATATGTTTTTTATCAAAATGATCACCGAGAACTGCACACTTTTAAGCAATATTTGCTCTTCTTAAATATGTTAGTTATTCTAATTCAATAAAACCAAGAATGTCAGAGGTAATTTTCACACTGTAGTCCGTTTTATTGACTTCTTAAATTTAGAATATAGGGAATTTGGAAACAATAAGAGATTTATCCCTACTTTCCTTACTGCAAATAAACAAACAATAAGATATGAGCAGAAAAGTGCTCTTGTATTTTAAATTTCTGTCAGGTAGGATTTTTCTCATTCAATTAGAGCTAGGAATAAATACACACATCAAAAAAAGTTTTGCATCACCTCGGTTCCAAGAGTTCCGGAACCGTTAAATACAAAGGGAATAGAGATCAACACAAACAACATTTCAGCTCGTTTTATTGCTCATGAGACCCACACATTGCATGTTGTACCATCATACAGCTAGACTTTCAGCATTTGTTGTCCAGATTGCAGTACACACCACTACCTCTAATACCCAGTAGCACGTCCTCTTGCATTGATGCATGCCTGTATTCGCCGTGGCATACTATCCACAAGTTCATCAAGACACTGTTGGTCCAAATTGTCCCACTCCTCAACGACAATTCGGCGTAAATCTCTCAGAGTGGTTGGTGGGTCAAGACGTCCATAAACAGCCCTTTTCAACATATCCCAGGCATGTTCGATAGGGTTCATGTCTGGCGAACATGCTGGCCACTGTAGTCGAGCGATGTCGTTATCTTGAAGGAACGCATTCACAAGATGTGCACGATGAGGTCGAGAATTGTCGTCCATGAAGACAAATGCCTCTCCAATATTCTGCCGATATGGTTGCACTATGGGTCGGAGGATGTCATTCAGGTATCGTAAAGCCGTTTCGGAGCCTTCCATGACCACCAGTGGCGTACGTCGGCCCCACATAATGCCACCCCAAAACATCAGGGAACCACCACCTTGCTGCACTCGCTGGACAGTGTGTCTAAGACGTTCAGCCTGACCAGGGTGCCTCCAAACACGTCTCCGACGATTGTCTGGTTGAAGGCATATGCGACACTCATCGGTGAAGAGAACGTGATGCCAATTCCGTGGGGTCCATTCAGCATGTTGTTGGGCCCATCTGTACCGCGCTGCATGGTGTCGGGGTTGCAAAGCTGGACCTCGCCATGGACGTCGGGAGTGAAGTTGCGCATCATGCAGCCTATTGCGCACAGTTTGAGTTGAAACACGACGTCCTGTGGCTGAACGAAACGCATTATTCAACATGGTGGCATTGCTGTCAGGGTTCCTCCGAGCGGCAATCCGTAAGTAGCGGTCATCCACTACAGTAGTAGCCCTTGGGCGGCCTGAGCGAGGCCTGTCATCGACAGTTCCTGTATCTCTGTACCTCCTCCATATCCGAACAACATCGCTTTGGTTCACTCTGAGACGCCTGGAAACTTCCCTTGTTGAGAGCCCTTCTTGACACAAAGTAACAATGCGGACGCGATCGAACTGCGGTATTGACCTTCTAGGCATGGTAGAACTACAGACAACATGAGCAGCGTACCTTCGTCCTGGTGGAATGACTGGAACTGATCGGCTGTCGTACCCCCTCCGTCTAATAGGCCCTGCTCATGCATGGTTGTTTACATCTTTGAGCAGTTTTAGTGACATCTATGAACAGTCAAAGGGACTGTATCTTGGATACAATATACACAGTCAACGTCTATATGCCGGAGATCTGGGAACCGAGGTGATGCAAAACTTTTTTTGATGTGTGTACTATTTTTTTAGGAACAGATGACGTCGTAGTTCCGCCCCTTAAAACAACACTAACTAACTAAATACTAACTTGTGGTTTACTTTTAGAAATTATGTTTTAAGAATTCAAATATACTACAATAAATGGAACAAAACTGCAAATAGGTATTTTTAGGTCCTGGCATATAATTTAGGTAGCCGGCCCTGTGGTGTTGGGGTAGCACGCCTGCCTCTCACCCGGAGGCCCTGGGTTCGATCCCCGGCTCCGTCAGGGATTTTAAAACTGACGTGAGGGTTGGAACGGGGTGCACACAGCCTCGTGAGGACAATTGAGTAGCTGTCTGACAGAGAGACAGTGCCCCGATCACGAATACCAAGATTAACGGCCGAGGGGACCCGACGCGCTGATCACGCGTCACCCCAATATCTGCAGGCCAAATGGCTGGGCAGCGGTCGCTTGGTAGGCCTTAGCCCGTCATGGGCTGTATAGTGCCAGGGGTTGACTTGACATATCATTTAGGTTTTTGGATCTTTTGTGTGTGATTCGGAAAAGTATTAATGCATTATTGTATTTAAAAGTCTTCTTCTTCTTTCCTATTGTTTATCCCAGTACGGGGTCCGCTGCTTTACTACATCTTCTCCACTTTCTCCTGTCGTTGACATCTGCAGGTTGTAAGCCAACATCGTGCATATCCGTCTTAATATTGTCGATCCAACGCTAGGGGCAGATGACCTCGTAGTTCCGTCCCTTAAAACAACAATAACTACCTAACTATCGATCCAACACTTCGCAGGTCGTCCGCGAGGTCGCAGTCCACCCGGGTCCAGTTTGAAAGCTACTTTGGCGACAGAGTCGTCCGGCATTCTCATAACATGACCATGCCAACGGAGACGAGCTTCCCTCACCTTCTCCGTAATTGATTTGACACCTATTTGTTGTCGAATATCTGCATTTCTAACATGGCCATATCTAGTCAGTCCAAGTGTCCAACTGAGCATCTTCATCTCCATCGTGTGCAGAGCCTGTTCATGTTTTCTTGTCATGGAGCGGGATTCTGCCCCATAAATTGCTGCCGGACGTACAACTGTCTTATAAACTTTTACCTTTAGGTATTTAGGCATCTTTTTGTCGCAGAGGACACCAGTGACCTGTTTCCGTTTGAGCCAGGCATGTTTGTATTTAGAAGTAAGGAAAAAATATAGGTAAAAAAGAATCCGATCCTTAATAATAAAGTTACACGTCCATTTGGCATGCCAAAGACTCCCCGAAAAAATTTAAAAAGTCCTCTCGGCACGCCGGAAGGCGGAGGTAGATTTCATCGGGCAAACTTGGGGATAGGCGAAAATAGGCAGAATATGCACGTTTTCGTAGAAGGATCAGACCTCATTTATTGCGAGAAAGTATTTTATAATTGGAACTTAATTAACTTTGTTTTTCGTCATTTTATTCATATTTTGTGCATTTTCTTTTCTTATGGGGACGGCAAGCTTCTTGTCATTTGGGGTACATTTTTGTACTTGTGGTCACACTGTCCTTATGCATGGTTTCGACCAGGGGCGGCCGCTCCTTATGTGCTGAAGTGCTGCAGCACACTGCTTTATTTGAAAATAAATTATTTTAATAGTAGGCTTAGGCCTATCATCTACAAATACAACGCTTTAAAAAAGACGTCAAGCAAAGAGTAGGAAATATTTATACTCCCCTCACTTCGAGGTACAGAACAGATACGGTACGAGGTATCTAGGCGTGCGCTCCACTCCGTGCACGGCGTTAGCTGTGCAGATCACAGCCCAGCGAGAATTTCCAAGTTTATTGGCAGCATACGTGAATTTTGTCTTCTGCGCATGCGCGCCCAACTTTTCCCTTGTGTTCTGGATGTGCTGTTGGGACAACAGCTAAGACCAGTCATCACAGCGATTCTTTGTTCGACCACAGAGAGGCAGCACTGGTCACATGGAATGTGAACGTGACCAGTGGCACTATCTAGACACAGCAATAGGATTTAAGAGGGAATCGCTCAAAGAAAATGGGGTAAAAAACGCAGAGGAAGCCATCAGCTGTTCCCGCTAGAAGGTCTTTTTCAATACACCCAACTTAATTATTCTATAGCCACATTTTGTAAATCGATGTACTATAAAAATTATAATGTTTATGTCGTCAAAATAAGGACATGATTATTGTGATGCCTAGTTCATAAATAGTTCATAACTGAGTAGTACTGTTTTTGCGCGGTCACACCAAGTGTTTCGTGAATATTTTGTAATTGCAGGTGTTATTACCATGTACAATCAGTTGCAGTCAAGAACAGCTGATGCTGTGAAGATAAAATCCGCTGTGTCACGAGAACACACGAGAAGCCCACGATCGCTTCCAAATCTTGGATCACCTGGAAGCAGCAAAACTGTTAGATTCCACCAACTTGGAACGATTTTCCAAAACGTTTCCAGATAAAAAAAAACTAGGTGTAACTGTTCATGCCTACAGCATGCTGGAAAAGAAAAGGCTCAGAACAGAACTATCGGTTCTGTACTGTAGGCCAGATTTTAGGAATATTGGTGGGGCAGTCCCTCTTCTGCATTTCATAATATCCAGTAATCTGCAAGGTACGTTCTGCCAAACAAGCAAGCTTCTGAGGATATTAGTAACAACACCCATGACTAATTCAGAGCCTGAGAGGTGTTTCTCATCGCTGAAGAGGATCAAGACCTTTCTGCGGAACACCATGGCACAAGAAAGACTAAGTGCCTTCGCTATGCTCTCCATTGAGAAGAAGACGGTCTCCAGTATAGAGGGGTTCAATGCCAGGGTGATTGACAAGTTCTGCAGCAAGAAGGAGCGACGTATGGACTTCATTTTTCGTCACTCAGTGAGTGTTTCTATATGTTTATATAAAAAAAATTGGAGGGAGGGTCAGGCCTACAGCACACAACTAATTTTCTACACCAGCCGCCACTGGTTTCGACACTGATGTGTAACTATCTAACGGTCAGTTACTTTTTCACGCAAAATTATATCTCCCGCAGAGATGTTGGTTGGTTCCTCAGTTTAGGGGCTGCGACAACGCGGTCAAGTAACCCCGCGTACTTTGGGTGAGTGTAGAATCTGTCTGATAAACAGTGTGAATTGTGATGGCTGTATTAGTCTGTAATTCAGGTAAGGACTGAAGACGGTCAATTTCACGCAGTAGTTCCTAATGTTGCTACCAGATACTACCGTCAACGACACCTAGCTCTGAACTTGGCTACGAGGTGCCACCGAAACCAGCAGCTCGCAACGAACGTTGGATCTTCCCCTCCAAAGGAAAGCATACTGAGGAATTTTTAGCGCTCTTAGAACATCCGACGACTTCGGCCGGCTTTGAACCCGCGAACTTTGGCATAGAAGTTCAGCATACTACCAGTTACGTCACCGAGGCCGCTTCTCACTTAGTCAGATGGAAAACTAAATGTGATCGCGTGCAAGTGCGTTGTCATGGCAACGTCTGATAGCACATCCCTCATCAATTTAGTAGTGTTGTCATGGCAACCTCTGATAGCTCTTGGCATTTTCTTGTAATTCCGAAATCATTTTTCTCATCCCTTGGCGTAATGGTGGGTCATATCAAAAAATCTTTCAGACATAAATTTTAGGTAATTATTAGGGGAATATTGTCCATTTCGTACGGTTTTGATATTGTGCCTATTAAGAGAGATATGACTAATGTTTCCCGAAAAAAAAACTTTTTCCCTCCCCTTTGGTCAATGGTTGGTGCTATCAAAAAACTCTTCAAACATAAATTTTTGGGCCTTATTTGACACATAGTATGAACTTTGAATGGATTCGATATTTCAAATATTAAGAAAGTTATAGCGATATTTCACTTTTTCGAAAAAAAAGCCCCCCATTTTCACCCCCGTTGACCGATTGTGCCCATTAACGAACTCGACCGAGATTTTATAGGGATAAATATTATGTAAAAAATTCAAATTGATTGGTGCAAAATTGCGGTAGTTATCGTGTCCACAAAAAGTGATATATGTATATATATATATATATATATACATAAATTATATATAAACTTTTTAACTGACGGTGGTTTTGGGGTCTAGGGGATGTGAAACGTGAAGATATGTCAAAATTTTCCGGAAGTCGAAATAAGGTACCCATTGCAATAGTTAGCTTTCTAATGAAATCTACCTAATACCTCTCGGCACGCCTGAAGGCGGAGGTACCACCGGGCAAAGAAAAAAAAATGATTTCACTAAATTTGCCAAAATTGTTGTATACTTTGCGCCGATAAAGGTCTATTAATAATAATAATAATGCGCGTCAGAGTAGCAGTGGAAGATAAAATCAACAAGGTAGCAAATGGATGGGGAAAAGACGTCTTGCTCGACCCGGTGCTGGGCCCAAGGTTTTCGGAGCGAGCAAAAGATGATTTCCAAAAAACCAAATGCAAACGAATAATTGCTTAATGCAATAATCAAAAGTGCAGAAACGAGATTCCCATAAAATTAATTAAATAAATCCCAGAGCCGTGTTAATCGTGCCTTTGTTACGTCACAAAGACAAGATTGACGAAATCGAGATAAGGATAAGGATAAGGAAGGGGAACTTAAATGTAAGAAATGAAAAGACAAGGGAGCTATATTACTTAAAATATAAAAATGTATTAAGGATAAAAGAAAGAGCGTGTACACGAAATAAACAAATTATTTAAAACAAAGAAAAAAGGCAAGCTAATACAAGCTCAATAATACAAAAGAAACCCAATACCAAGAATAAAGAATTCAAAAACTTAAAAAAAACTGAAAAGCACGACAGAACCTGAGTACCGCTCAACAACATGAATC
This sequence comes from Meconema thalassinum, assembly GCA_946902985.2. Lineage (NCBI taxonomy): Eukaryota > Metazoa > Arthropoda > Insecta > Orthoptera > Tettigoniidae > Meconema > Meconema thalassinum. Next base: position 461,288,405 of record OX336391.1, on the reverse strand, counting down.
TAACGAAAAGATACAAACTTGAAAGAAAATAAAACGAAACTTACAAAAGTTAGAGAGAAACGACAAACTTGCAAAAAGTCAAACTTCGAACTGCTAAGACGCGAAGCTTTTCATGATGTTATGTAAACATACCGGAGGGAAGGGGGAGGAGTGAGGGGAGTAAAACAAAGGGGAGAGAGATCTCACGGAGATAGGAGGAAGGAGAAGACAAGGGGAATTATAATTAAGTTATGTAATACGGCGAAAATCGAAAGAGAAAAACAAAACAAAAGGAAAATGAGATATACGGAGATACATTACATTACAATTGACTTGGGACGAAAGAGACCGGTAAAAATCGAAAGCACGCTATAATAAAATAGGCTTATATTCCAACATAATGCCGCACCAACGCGACATATAAAAAAAAGAATAATATGACATCGGAGCTGGAGAAAATCCCAGTTAACCACCGTCACATATATTCTATAAACAAAAGGGACACGTATTAGTGGGACGTTGGACATCAGTCCCGTTACCTCACACATACTGTCCACAAACAAAGGTCCAATTGCTACCAATCAAATGAAACATTTGTGGTACAAAGAGACACCGACGCAAAAGACGAGCACTAAGGCCCGACAGGAAATATATATAAGCCAAGACGCAGAAACGCAATACTTTCGAATCTTACAGGTATTAACCAAAATAATAAAACTGTGAGAAGGGCACATAACAAAAGCAACAAAAAGAACTCCGCCGTATGACATTACGCAAGGTCCCGGAGATCTGGTTCAAGGATTAAAATACTAACAATAACATCTTGAAAAGGAAAGAGAATTAAGCAAAAGAAGGAACGTTTAACAAAAACAATTACATTGCGTTAGATAGAAATACATTGAGCCGTACTCACATTCCGCTGCGCCATGAGGGTGGGCCTCTGCCCGAATACACACGTTCGCCTTACATCTCGGCGCGTCTAAGACTGACTTAGCTTCTGTCCCCCCAGAGGGGAGAGAAGCCTCTCAGAAAAATCAAATGCGTAGTTTGGGAGTGGCCCCAAACTCGCGTCAAATATTGTCAGAGCCAATGGCAGAACGAATTGCACAACAAAATGCAAGGTAGCAACAACACTAGCCAATACGAGAGAACAAGGCAGTATGTAGCCAGGGGTTGCACAACGTTAGACAGAGAGATACATACAGACAAACTGCGCACTTTTAAACTCTCGAGGCGTAATATAGAGATGTCACAACACATGACAATAATAATAATAATAATCATGATGATAATAATAATAATTACAATAAATTCTGAAAAGTGGTTCAAATTCCACCGCTTTCTCCAAAAAAAATTCTTTTACATAACAAAGGCATAAAAGAATTTTTTCTTTTTCATAACAAAATTATATAAAATAACATTCTTCGATTAGATACATTTGAACAGGGTGAAGGAAAGAAGATTACATCATGTACACCAGATACACACATGAAAAATTAAGACATAATAAAATGTTCTCACATTTCTCTTATTCATAAGACGCAGCTTAATTAAAAGTTCTTTGAACGTCATAACTTCCATAAAAGGCTTGACGAAACGCAAGTCTCTTTTCTCAAACACACATATATTTTCATACACACGTATTCACGAAGATGTTCACTGGTGAGGAAAATTTTTTCTTTTTTGGTACGAAAGAAAAAAAAGACTTTAAAATGAAATTAAAACAACAAAAATTGAAATTATATAAAGGATCAGTACAGCCGTGAAATAAAGGCGGATCCTACCTCTACTGCACGTCAATACGTCACACATATTAAAAATGGATGTACCAAAAAGAAAATAATGATAATAAAACGGTCAATCTTGAGCTAGACTCTGCCAGATGACGTGGAGAAAGCGAAGTCTTCTTAATGGCGACCTTCTGGAAATCAGCCAATTTTCTAATAATAAAAGAAAGAAAAAGGTTAAATCATGATCACAAAAAAAAGATAGAGGGGAGCATCCTTTATACGAAATAAGACTTGCGTCGGGGAAATATTTGGGGTTACATAAGCTGCGTAATAGTTAAAGTGGATTCATTCTGCCAGCTGGAAAGTGAAGGTATGAATAGACTGGGTCGTCAGACCATATTACAAAAGAGTAAAGAGCCGTGAACAGGGTCTAAAGGATACACCGGCCACTTCTCAGGTACTTGGAGACTAGCTATCGTCACCGGAAACACTCTCCAAATATATGACAGTTACAGGAAAATAATATACATTATCTTAGAGAAAAACATATTAGATTGAAATGATTTATAAAAACATGATTTCACAAAAAACGTAAAACAGAAGTTACGATTAATAGTAAACAACTATATCAATAAACAAATCACTGTCACTACAAGAAAAGAATGTAAGTCAACAGACCATCTCAGGCACTGCCGAACAATAGCAAGTCGTGTCTGCAGCTTGGACAATGGGCCGGGCCGGCTCCCTACAACAAAAGCAGGCAGGTACTGGAAATTGCCTTAGGCAGTAGTATAGTTCAACACATCTTTCGAAATCCTCCGTGTAACTCAGGCGGCCACGGGTGTCTCCTGCCTAACTAGATACATAGAAGGAGTAAAGGGGCAAAATATACTAATAACCTTCATCAAAAGACATTAGGTACTAACAAATAAAAGGGAATAATAACTCAAAGTAGCTGTCGAAAAAAAAAAAAATGCCATCCCGGACAGAGAACGAAAATCCAAATAATTACGTTACAAAATACCTTCCAAATAAAAGGAACAGACTGGAACCTCGCATAAAACCAATCAAGACCAGACATACAATCAATCAAACTCGAAACCCAATAATAAATATTACCAACCCACAAAAATAAAATGGTTACTGCGTCAATATACGGGCCGTAGACCTCAGAGGTACCGCATTAAAAAATTAAAGACACAGAGGGTATGGCCTATCCCATACAAATATAAGAAAATTGGGTAATGCACGCCAGAGTAGTTCACACGAACATCAATGTCCCATACCAAGGATGCCGTAGACCTAAAATGGTTGGTATCTCTGAGTAATACTTATCGTATATTTGGTTTGCCAATAAAAACGAATAAATAGTTCGTACGTAATATATATATAGTTTAAATTGAATAGGGTATAAAATCAAAATTGAACTAAATTTGAATCCACCCACAAATAACTGTTGATAAAAATTCATTAAACTCATTGACACACACATTCATCTCAAAATACAACCAACAACAACAACACTACATACATACTCCTTCCCATAAACAAATCAAAATTTCCCCATTACATCAGAATGCTAATATGAGTCGTTGGAACACCATGGAAACTCAAATAACGGACTACAGGTCATCGTGACAAACTTCATCCCATACTAAAGATTGACGAATCGTGTGGAATCTATGTACATCCTAAGTGGGCGTCGAAGCCGTGGGACAGGTCCCAAACCCTAATTCCGACGGAGACCTCACCTAGCAGGTTTCCCAACGAAATACACACTGCCATACTGAACATATAGTAACATCAAGCTTACCGTATATAAACAATTTTAAATGAAAACCTACATTGAAATCCCCTGACAAAAATAAAACAATCACCCTCCCTAATTATGAAACAAACTTAACTCCCAATCATAACACACATAATAGCTCAACAGACCATTCATAACTGAGACAACAAACACTTTACTAACATCAAACGTTAGTATAATTACGCGAGGCTCAAGGTGGGTCGGGGTGACCGTAGGATTTAAAGAGACGGTTCCCATAAGTGGGCCTACCTTCATTGGGGAAAATTTCGGAGAAAGAGGGGCGGGGGTTTTTAGGCTGCACGGTAATGACAAGAAACCTGTCAGCAGCTGTTCCAGACCGAGACATATGAAGGGGTGAGGCGAGTTCTGAGAAATATCACAGTCAACTAAGCGACTATTTACAACAAAGGTAAGGACTCAAACCCTTGAGAGAAATGCATTTTCTACTTCACAGAAAGTAAAATAAAAACGTCCACAACACTGACGAAATGAAAAGGAAGAGAAAGCAAACAAAATTTCCTGTCGCCTTAAAATCACCGTTAACTAAACAAATGTCTACTAGAGGAAGCAAATACATAAAAGTAGGTTACAATACCGTGACGTGTCGTGTTCCAGCGATGCGATGTACTCACTGATATGTTGCCACTGTTCACCTCGAAGCTGGGTCTTTTGGATGTCTTGTTTACTTGAGGGACTAAACCACCTTTCCTTGGAGATAGGTTTCCTGGATGCCCGTAGTTCACACAGAAAGTAACTTCACCCTTTCTTCAGGGGTGGGGAAAAACAATTCACTGAATTCCTTAAACTCAAAGAAAAACAAATTTTAATACAATGTAAATGAAGAGAAAAATAATAAAAGGTTAATAACTTGAGAGAGGTGAGGAGGGAACGATTTCGCACGCAACCACGCGATCTGCTACCATTGCGCCGTTAAAGGTCTATTAATAATAATAATAATGCGCGTCAGAGTAGCAGTGGAAGATAAAATCAACAAGGTCGCAAATGGATGGGGAAAAGACGTCTTGCTCGACCCGGTGCTGGGCCCAAGGTTTTCGGAGCGAGCAAAAGATGATTTCCAAAAAACCAAATGCAAACGAATAATTGCTTAATGCAATAATCAAAAGTGCAGAAACGAGATTCCCATAAAATTAATTAAATAAATCCCAGAGCCGTGTTAATCGTGCCTTTGTTACGTCACAAAGACAAGATTGACGAAATCGAGATAAGGATAAGGATAAGGAAGGGGAACTTAAATGTAAGAAATGAAAAGACAAGGGAGCTATATTACTTAAAATATAAAAATGTATTAAGGATAAAAGAAAGAGCGTGTACACGAAATAAACAAATTATTTAAAACAAAGAAAAAAGGCAAGCTAATACAAGCTCAATAATACAAAAGAAACCCAATACCAAGAATAAAGAATTCAAAAACTTAAAAAAAACTGAAAAGCACGACAGAACCTGAGTACCGCTCAACAACATGAATCTAACGAAAAGATACAAACTTGAAAGAAAATAAAACGAAACTTACAAAAGTTAGAGAGAAACGACAAACTTGCAAAAAGTCAAACTTCGAACTGCTAAGACGCGAAGCTTTTCATGATGTTATGTAAACATACCGGAGGGAAGGGGGAGGAGTGAGGGGAGTAAAACAAAGGGGAGAGAGATCTCACGGAGATAGGAGGAAGGAGAAGACAAGGGGAATTATAATTAAGTTATGTAATACGGCGAAAATCGAAAGAGAAAAACAAAACAAAAGGAAAATGAGATATACGGAGATACATTACATTACAATTGACTTGGGACGAAAGAGACCGGTAAAAATCGAAAGCACGCTATAATAAAATAGGCTTATATTCCAACATAATGCCGCACCAACGCGACATATAAAAAAAAGAATAATATGACATCGGAGCTGGAGAAAATCCCAGTTAACCACCGTCACATATATTCTATAAACAAAAGGGACACGTATTAGTGGGACGTTGGACATCAGTCCCGTTACCTCACACATACTGTCCACAAACAAAGGTCCAATTGCTACCAATCAAATGAAACATTTGTGGTACAAAGAGACACCGACGCAAAAGACGAGCACTAAGGCCCGACAGGAAATATATATAAGCCAAGACGCAGAAACGCAATACTTTCGAATCTTACAGGTATTAACCAAAATAATAAAACTGTGAGAAGGGCACATAACAAAAGCAACAAAAAGAACTCCGCCGTATGACATTACGCAAGGTCCCGGAGATCTGGTTCAAGGATTAAAATACTAACAATAACATCTTGAAAAGGAAAGAGAATTAAGCAAAAGAAGGAACGTTTAACAAAAACAATTACATTGCGTTAGATAGAAATACATTGAGCCGTACTCACATTCCGCTGCGCCATGAGGGTGGGCCTCTGCCCGAATACACACGTTCGCCTTACATCTCGGCGCGTCTAAGACTGACTTAGCTTCTGTCCCCCCAGAGGGGAGAGAAGCCTCTCAGAAAAATCAAATGCGTAGTTTGGGAGTGGCCCCAAACTCGCGTCAAATATTGTCAGAGCCAATGGCAGAACGAATTGCACAACAAAATGCAAGGTAGCAACAACACTAGCCAATACGAGAGAACAAGGCAGTATGTAGCCAGGGGTTGCACAACGTTAGACAGAGAGATACATACAGACAAACTGCGCACTTTTAAACTCTCGAGGCGTAATATAGAGATGTCACAACACATGACAATAATAATAATAATAATCATGATGATAATAATAATAATTACAATAAATTCTGAAAAGTGGTTCAACTTACAAAAGTTCCATATGTTTAGCATACGACAAGCCCCATCTTCTTCTAAATAAATACATACAGGGTCATTATCTATGTGCGCCCCGATAAACACGGCAAGCTAAGTTGGTTGTGACTGACGCAGATCGCGTGCGCACGTACCCGGTTCAGCCAGTGATAGGCGCGCACTTTCACACTTTTACCAAACATGCTCAATAATGTGTACTTACAGTGCTCATAGGCGGTGCTGAACATGTACTCTCTCTCTTGTAACACACACCTGACATCTTCTGGTGAAAGAATGTCTGCCAACTCTTTTATTATTCACGGAGCCTGTTTCCTTGAATCGTTTAGCGAGTCTCCTAATTGTACTGGCATTAGGCACAGGTCTTCCTGGAAACTTGATTCGAAATTTTTGTCTCGTTTCAGAACAAGATTTTCTGCTTTTCATATACGAACTATTGATTTACACACGTTCGCGCAATGTGAATTGGTGTCTAGGAATGGCCAACAATCACGGTAATCACAACACTCACTAAACATGCAACACTAATGCCTACGTTTTGCAGATACACGTCCATATGAATGACAAAACACGTGTGAACTAACGATATGAGTCAGCGGAGCGCGTCACCACCGGTTGAACGGCGTACGCGCGCCCGCGATCTGTGCCAATCGCAGCCGGCTTAGCTTGCCGTATTTATCGGCGCGCACATAGATAATGACACTGTAGATAGGGAACGTTTGTTTGTACTTTGTATTGCATGAAGGTAGTGTTCACAGTCTCAAAAATGTTGAGAATGCCCGGTATAGGTACCGTAGTAATCCCGTCACATAAAAACTGATTTGTGATATTACCTAGGGTTATTTAATGTTGAGATCAGTAAGCAAGGTGAGCCATTTAGCTTTCCGTTAGCCAATTTTAAAAACCTCAACTTGTACCAAAAATTATAGGTTAGAGCTTGTTAAAACTGGTTTCTCATAAAGTATTCTTATCTTCCGCATCTTCTGCTATGTTCACTTGTTGAAACAAAACACTTTATCGTCTTGGCAAGCAGGCCTCACCACATAATTCTCGTGTTAAATGAAGTCTGGGAAACCATACACTAATGGTTGATCGAGTGAGGTCCAAAACCTGTTCTCAAACTTCCTCCTGATTGATTTAGTTGCGCAATTTTAGATGGATAGATTTAAACAGATGATTGATTGCTTGGTTGACTGATGTATTTATATTGGTGGATCCATACTGTGAAATACAACCTGTTCGAATTTTCTTGAAGTCCAGCTGATGATCTGTCATCGCGGAGGTCTGTGTTCGATTTAATGCTCTGCCAAGGAATTTAATTCTGGTCTGAGGGTTAGAACTGGGTACACTCAACCTCTTGAGGCAGAACTGAGAATAAATCCTGGAAGTGGTTTTCCGTAGTGTCCAACTTCTACTCCAGGCAAATGCCGGGATTGTTATTATCTCAAGGCCACAGCCGTCTCCTTCCCAATCATCGCCTTAATTACTAATATACACGCTACAGGTAGGCCTACTACATACATCACAATAACACAGGTTATCAGACAAATTCTACACACACGAAACTACACGGGGCTGAATAACCACGATGCCCAAGCCCCTGAAATGAAGCAACAACAACAACATTTTCTTGATTCTATGTCTTGGTCTATTTCGAGGCGAAGTGAATAGCATTCGTGGATGTCACTGCGGAGGTCTAAGTGCAATACTGGGCTCTGCCACTCTGGAATGTGGTACACCCAACCTCGTGAAGCATAATTGAGAAGTAGTAGGTTCGATTCCCTATTAAGACATACTAGAAGTGGTGTTCTGTTGTATTCCACTTCTTCTCCAGGCACCTATATTAAGGTCAAGGACACCTACCCAAATTCTAGTTTCAAACACAGATACACACATTATTAAAGCTAACACAGTGACACAGGTTATCAGACAGATTTCACACACATGCAAGTACATGGGGCTACATGGTCATGATGTCACAAAGTCAATATATGAATCCACCAGAACAAAAACAATTCTACGACAATGTCTGTTACGCTATCAGCCCGGAATCTGGTTGGGTCTTCAAAAAGAGCTTCCTTAGGTACTGTAATATAGGTAGGAACCCAAAAAACCTAAAGCAGCGCTATAATGAGGCGTACCAGGCTATGTGAGGAGTGAGGTAGTTTGCCATTGCTCTCTCACTGACCCCATGTGTAAAATCCACAGGCACTGGCGGTGCCCCAACCGTCATTACTCAACACCACTCATACCTCAGTAGCTTCCATACAATCTCGACCGATTTCCACTACCTTTTTGTGATTGTTGTTGTTGTTGTTCGATGATGGTAGAATTCAATCCCAGCTTCCTCATGAATTCTGGCTTCTACTTCCTGCGCCTGACTGTGCGGAACTAACCTGGTTAATACAATTAGTGCTATAAAAACACAAATTATCACTTTCCGAAATTATATTAGGCAAATGGTTAAAATAGTACATTATGCAACGAGCCTATAATGGCTATAATTAAGACACGAGTATTTTTTATAAAACGAGCGTATGCGAGTTTTATAATTTCCATACGAGTGTCTTAATTACCATTATAGGCGAGTTGCATACGACTGTTTATGTTCGACGATAATTATAACTTTATTATATGTTTTAACATAAATATTCATAAATATCTGTTGAGAGTCAGCTACTGGAATTTTGTGATCGCAGAGCGAGCGTTGGGTGTTATATCTCTGCCTTTCAAGAGCTTTGAACGACCGACGCATGCGCTCTGTGTGTTTGCAATGCCATATGCAAACCATATGTTTACATCTGCCGTCCCTCAGTAATATTGTCACCGGTGTCAGTTGAAGACAATGCGCTGTGTAGAAATTAGTGTTGGTGATTTTAAGGTACAGTGCTATTTTTTGTCTCATATTCGCCAGTTTATTTACGCGAACATATGGACGGTGGGTATTCCATGTCGGTAATTTATTATAGTTCGATGTTGTGTTTATGTCCGACATGTTGGATTTTGAGCGCATGCGCGAAGTTATCGTTACCTAATTGGTCAATGAACGAGCTCTGATTGGCTGGAGAAACTGTATCATAATGGAAAACAGTGTTATAATGACCATCATTATGATACAGTTATCTGACACATAATAGTGAGGGTCGAACATAAATATTGGTAAAGAACGGCACACCACTCCCATGATTAGGTGCATAGATAATTCTGGTAGGTCCCAATTTATTCAGAGAATTCTCCTACCCTCTCATGTGATGACAAGTGCGAGAAGTAATAATAATCAGTAGACCTTGGATTTTTAAGTACCAAAAAGTACTGGTTTAGGCACCTAATATAGGCGTTAAAACTGGTAAATTAGGCTCCAACCTATTACTATACCGACAGCAGTGGTTACCGGTTGAGTTAGCCGTGGTCGTTACGGCGTGGCAGCAGGCAGTCGCTCACATCCGGGAGGCGAGGAGGTTCGAATCCTCCCGCCGGCAACCTTTAAGATGGTTTTCTGTGGTTTCCCATCTTCCTTCCAGGCAAATGCCGGGGTTGGTCCCTAACTATAGGCCACAGCCGCTACCTTCCAACTCCTCGTCCTTACATGCAAACTTTCCCCCCAGACAACACTCCACACGCGACGGTACTTGTAGCTCACCCAATGGATGTCCGCTTAGAAGCAGCTTCAAATTGGCGAGCCGAACATGTCCTCGGACACTCCCGGCACTAAAAGCCATACGCTAAAAAAAGAAGCAGTGGCTACACTCGCTAAAGCGCAGTGTTAGGTCATGGGGCCAAGCTCTCTGCTGACTCGGTAGACGCGTGGGTTCGAGCCCCTCCGTCGGCCGTTCTTGAAATGGTTTTCCAAGGTTTCCCATTTTCAACACCAGGCAAATGCTGGGACGATACCTTCTGACAGGCCACGGCCGCTTCCTTCAACATCCTTGCCCAGTTTCATTCATCTTCATCCATTCCATCTCTCATCCCGACGCGTAGGCCGCCCACGGGCATCGACTAGACAGACCTGCACTCGGCCTCTCCGGAGGCTACACGACAAAAAAACTATTAATATTAGGAACAACGAATTGTCTTTGGGTGATCAGTTAATGCTTTAATATAAGTAACAACAAGAAAAAAAATTGTTGTCAATAAATTAAACAGTAAACAATTTTTCAGGAACTAGGAGCAACTCTAAATACGAAATCAATTAATTGTCTCTTTATGGAGCTTGTTTTCATATTGTGGTTATTTATTTATTTATTTATTTATTTATTTTATTTAGCGTATGGCTTTTAGTGCCGAGAGTGTCCAAGGACATGTTCAGCGTGCCAGAGGCTGTAGCTGCTCCAAGCGGACACCAATGGGGTGAGCTACAAGTTCCGTTCAATTTCAAGTAGTTCCAACTTTCGCTACCAGATATCACTGACACCTAGTGGTGAACGTTGAAACTTTTATAGAGCGTTACAATGAAATCTAACCTAGAAATTTAGCTTCACACCAGTTTATTTAGTGGAAGGATCTTTTACATGCCATAAATCTATGACATTTTACCGCCGGCTTTACTTCCCCTCCGGAGGAAGGCATACTGAAGAATTTGAACGCTCTTAAAACATCCGAGGACTTTGGCCTGGTTTGAACCCGCGATCTTGGATACAGCAGTTCAGCATGCTACCAACTAAAATATTTTCACTTCACAGTATATTACTAACATTCTTTTTTTTTTTTCAAAATTGTCACCGGTCAGACTATGCCTTTGTCCGACAAAATCATTTTAAAAGCAGAAAAACACCTTTCAACTCAAACAAATGTTGCACCCTCTTATCTGCATTCCTGACAACTTTCACTTCAGTCATTTCGCCACCCTCTTCATTCGGTCGAGCATCAATTCCCCTCGATTTTCCTTAATTCAACTCGGTCCTCCAAGAGATCCAAAAATGAGTTCCTCAACTCCGCTCAGGCTTTGGCAAGGGGTCGGCACAGGGGTTATCCTCAACGACGTAAACAAGTGTCATAACCGTCCTGCTCGCATACCAAGGACCGGGTCAAACAAACACATTCTGCATCGCATTAGCGAATTCTTGAATGCAGCTGATTTTTCCGTTCTAGGCTGGAAAACAGTCTTTTCAGAATACGCAGCTGATACCGAATTTTTTTTAGGTACAAATTATTCGCCTATTATTATCATCTAAATTTTATTTTATAATGTCTGACTAGGTTAAAAAAACATGCAAACATTTAATTATGCTCATGTTAAAAACAATGCATAAAATTTGTAGAAAAAAAATAGAAAACTTGGCAGACTTATTTAAAAGAATATTATGATTAATTTTAAATCACTTGTATTTTCTGCCATGTAAGATGAAATATGCCAAAACACTTTATACCTGATTTAACGAATGAGCGAACTTGACATCAGAGCGGTTGACCGATGGCAAAACCATGTCTTACGAACACCACCACGCCATCGGTCAAACGCTCTGAAGTCAGCAGGAGGGTTGTTATGACATTTGTTTACGTCATTGAGGATAACCCCTTTGCCGACCCCTTGCCAAAGCCTGAGCGGAGTTGAGGAACTCATTTTGGGTCCCTTGGAGGACCGAGTGGAATTAAGGAAAATTGAGGCGAATTGATGTTCGACCGAGTGGAATTGATGCCCGCCCCTTCATTCTCTAGGAAAGTGACCTTCGGAGCGCCAGGCATGCAATAAACTGCTGCATAGTCGAATGACTGAATTCAGTACTTGTTTCTCTTTTATGTAATCTAATCGTTTTCAATTACAGTTTCCGTAGTACAGAACCTTATTTGCCTTACTAGTTTATAAACACCGCCAATTTAGAACAAACCTTCCCAGCAATACACTGAAAATATACTTTTATGCCTTTTAGGCACTAAAAATATAGGCCTACAATAGGCACCAACGGGTCAAATAGGCATTTTAGGGCCCTAATGAACTTCATAGGAATTCATAACTTTTCATGCAACGCAAATATATCTCATCGCCTACTTTCCATCCTCGAAAATTGAAAATCCACAGCCTGCTTCCAGTCTCCGACCGGGTCAGGAATGGAATGAATGAAGTCCCCATCTAGCGGCGAGGATATGAATTGTGCCGGCTGCCGAAGCCTGTCGCACTCCTCTGGGGCAATGATTAGATGAATGACAGATGAAATGAAATGATAGTGGAGAGTGTTGCTGGAATGAAATTTGGACAGGGAAAACCGGAGTACCCGGAGAAAAACCTGTCCGCCTCCGTTTTGTCCAGCACAGATCTCACATGGAGTGACAAAGGACCCAAATACAGTAGGCATTTAAAAGAACCCACGTGAGGCCCACGGATCAAATGTGACCCTTCAGCTGGAAAATGTTGGCGTCCCTGTACCACAAAATGCAAAAGAAATTATCATTACGTTTCATCGCATTCAGATGAATGGTATATGAACGCATACGGGACTGTATTGAAACGATTCGTGCGCCGTGAATCATTTGTTGAATCTACTCGTTCGCTACCTATTGTAAAATGGATTTACTAAGTAAGAAACCGTCGCGGGAGTATACACAACAACTTACCAAAGTATCATCGCAATCGGATGAATGGTAGCCTATATGAACGCATACGGGATTTTGTTTAAACGATTCGTGCACCGTCACTCATTTGTTGAATCAACTCGTGCACTTTGTAAAATGGATTCACTATGCCTATATCCATCCCGGGAGTGGGCACAAAAACTCATCAAAGTTTCATCGCAAATGGATAGATGGTATACGAACGCATGCGGGAATTTGTTGGAACGAATCGAGCGCCAACACTCATTTGTTAAAACTACTTGCACTTTATCTATTGTAAAATGGATTCACTATGCCTATATCCATCCCGGGAGTGGGCACAAAAACTCATCAAAGTTTCATCGCAAATGGATAGATGGTATACGAACGCATGCGGGAATTTGTTGGAACGAATCGAGCGCCAACACTCATTTGTTAAAACGACTTGCACTTTATCTATTGTAAATTGAATTTACTATGCCTATAACCATTTCGGGAGTGTGCACATTAACTCACCAAATTTGATCGCAATCGGATGAATGGTGTATGAACGCATAAAAGACGAACAAACAAATTCAGTATTTGCGCCAAAAGGCCTAAATGAAGGGAATGGAGAGGGCTGTAAGAAATTTCGAGTAGGCCCTAGGTATATGGGTATGTATTTGCTTATTTATTCACTTATTTATTTACTTATTTATTTATTCTCTTATTTATTTATTTATTTATTTATTTATTTATTTATTTATTTATAATGTTATTGGTTTTACGTCCCTCTTAACCACTGCGGCTTTTAGAGACGCCGGTGCACCCGAAATTTGCCCCAAAGGGGATCTTTAACGTGTCAGTAAATCTATTGACACGGCTCTCTCGCATGTGCGCACCCTCAAATGCCAGCTGACTGTGTCAGGATTTAATCCTGCAACCTTCGGGAACAGCAGGCGAGAAAGTTACCGATGAGCCACGCAACCAGTCTATTGATTTATTTATTTATTTACCGGTTTTTATTTCTTTCTTTATTTATTTATTCGTAAAAATCTGATCACCCTAGACGACATTTTTGAACGTAACTTTGACACACGTCTACTACAGGCAAATGCTGGGATGGTTCCTAACTTAAGGTAACGGCCGTCTCCTTCCCAACCCTCACTTGACTTACAATTACGAATACAGCCATCACAATAAGATAGGTTATCAGACAAATTTCACATACACCCAAGTACACGGGGCTATATGGCCACGCTGTCACAACCCCTAAAATAAGCTACGTTGTCATCGTTCGAGTGAGAACGACGAATAGTGGTTGGCCGTGGTCAGCAGACCAGCACCTAGTAAGGTAATCTGTGGACCAGCAGTAGAACTGTAGCTATTCAGTTGGTTTCAACTTTCACTCAGAGATCGCAGCACCTACTTGCACTCTGCAGTTGGGAACAATCTACGCACTATTTTCCCATCTCCTTCCCTTAAATATCCCAAAAAGTGTTGTTGTTGCTTCATCTGAGGGGATCATACTGCCCCGTGTACTTGGTTGTATGGAAAATGCGTCCGATAACTTGCGATATTTAGGTGTCTGCAGTAGTATGTGTATTTGTAATAGAGATCTATTGAGAAGGAAGCTGCCGTGGCCTCACATTAAATACCAACCTGGTATTTGCCTGGAGTATAAGTGGGAAACACGGAAATCCACTTCAAGGATAGCTGAGGTGCCTCACAAGTCTGAGCCCTCAGACCGTTATTACATTTCTTGGCAGGACCTGGAATCAAACACTTACCCCCCGGGGTGACAGCCAAGAAAGATAGCCACTGCGCCACGAGGCGATCCCTAAAGAACTAATTGACGTATAGCCTATTCATTTATGTATTGTTAATATTTACATGCACACAAGAAAACAATTTAAAACATCGATAACAAAACATTAGATAAACATTATTATTATCATTAATTGTCGCCTCCGTAGCGTAGCGGTCAGCATGATTAGCTGCCGCCCCGGAGGTCCTGGGTTCGATTCCCGGCTCTGCCACGAAATTTGAAAAGTGGTACGAGGACTGGAACGGGGTCTACTCAGCCTCGGGTGGCCCAAATGAGTAGAGGGGGCTCGATTCCCCCTCAGCCATCCTCGAAGTGGTTTTCCGAGGTTTCCCACTTCGTCTTCGGGCAAATGCCGGGATGGTCCCTTCTTCAAGGCCACGGCCGCCTCCTTCCCTCTTCCTTGCCTATCCATCCTAACCATCCCTTACCTTCCCTCATGAGGCCCCTGTTCGCTTTGCAGGTGAGGCCGCCCGGGCGAGGTGCCAATCCCAGTTGTATCCCTCACCAGTTGTATCCCTTCCGATTCGATGTTCCCCGCTCTAGGACACTGCCCGTAGAGGCGGTAGTGGTGAGTTCCCTCGCTGAGTCCGTGGGTTCCACCAACCTGGAGGGTAAAAAAAAAATATATATATATATATCTTTAATTTCTCATCAATATGGTACAACTCACTCTACAAGCTGCGGATTTTGCAATCAAGTATCATGAAGTAAATCTTTACTGTGATAAACATAACCTAAAATATGATAAGTACTGTATCCAGCAACACTGCCTTCTGTATTCTGGCAATCATGTGTTTCATTAGCAGTTCCCCCTAGCCATTACCAACGTCTTTGGAACAATCACTGGCAATATTCTCACGCATTTTAGTCCCCATAGTTTTCGTATTTCTTCAGCCAACGGTGCGTATTTGTTTGCTTTTTGATCCTGGGTTATTATTATGATTATACCGACAGCAGTGGCTCAGCTGGCTAAAGCGCAGCGTTAGGTCATGGGACCAAGCTCGCTGCTGACTCCGTAGACGCGTGGGTTCGAGCCCCACCGTCGGCCGTCCTTGAAATGGTTTTCCGTGGTTTCCCATTTTCAACACCAGGCAAATGCTGGGACGGTACCTTCTGATAGGCCACGGCCGATTCCTTCCACATCCTTGCCCAGTTTCATTCATCTTCATCCATTCCATCTCTCATCCCGACGCGCAGGTCGCCCACGGGCGTCGAATAGAAAGATCTGCACTCGGCCTCTGAGGAGGCCACACGACAAAAAAAACATTGTTATGAAAAACAACAAACATTAAATCCACCCCAGTAGGTCTTTTAGGCTACATTTGACTTTTCTTGTCTAGAAAACAATAAAATATCCCCAACGCCTATTTTATAACAGATTACTCTGGCCACGGTCGACTCTAGAAAGGTCGGAAGGTTCAACCTGACAACACTGTAGCTACGGCTATTGTCAGTCATACTTCGTCACGAGCGCCTGAACTGAAACAGCTGTTTGCTAGCAAAAGAGGCGTCAAAAACTACGGAATTAACATTGGGCCAACATAATGTAGGCTACATGGTTAGCAAAACATCTGTTGATTTTTAGCCTATTTTCAATTTTGAAAAAATAGGCTTATGAGATCACCTTTTGTCCGTGTGTGTGTGCGTGTGTGTGTGTGTGTGTGTGATTCGTGTGTGTGTGTCCCCCTAATAAAATCTAAACGGCTGGAGCGATTTCAATGAAACTCGGAAAGTTCATAGCACTATTCCCGGCGACCTCGACCGTGCCCTTCAAATTTTGTTACGACTCACCAATCCAACATGGCGGCTGTGCGAAATATTTCACCAGCATTCAATATCTCCGAAACTATTACCGATATTACCCTGACATTTTCTATGGTGATAGAGGGAACTACTATAAGTTCACTTATGTGATTTTGAAAACCTGGTAACTACAAAATCAACATGGCGGCCAAGCGGATTTGCGACTTTTAAATAGACGTTTCTCGCGATTTGACCAACCAAACGCAATGAAACTTGGTACAGTATATGTTTATATACATTGTAATGCACCGACATCTAACTTCGTTCAATTGTTTACATAATCACAAGATGGCGGATGTGCGAAATATTTCACCGGCATTCTATATCTCTGAAACTATTAGCGGTAAAACCATGAAATTTTGTACGGGGATAAAGGGCACTACTGGAAGTCCATCTATAAGACTTTCAAAAACCGGTTAACTACAAAACGAACATGGCGGCCAAGCGAATTTGAAAATTTTAAATAGACCTTTCTCGCGATTTAATGTTCCAAGCGCACTGAAACCTGGCACAAGAAATATTTATACGCATTGTAATCCACTGGTATCTAATTTAGTTCAATTGTTTACATAACCTCAAGATGGCGGCAGTGCGAATTTTAAAATTAAGATTTTATTTATTGCGATGTAGTCATGCGATCGAAGTGAAAGTTTGAATAATGAACCTACGCAATAATTTTCCTTTAATGGTACATGACTCTATGGCCTATACATTTAACAATCCAACATGGCGACCATCCGAAATATTTAGACGATACTGAATATCTACGAATCTATTTTAGCAATCAAACTGCATTTTTTAATGTTCATAGGGGCTATGAACTTAAGTTCACCTATAGGACTTAAAATAACCTGGTGATCACAAATCCAACATGGCGGTGACGCGAATTATAAATATTCACATGGACGTTTCTCGCAATTTAACCATCCGCGTGCAGTGAAACTTGGTACAGTAAATCCTTATACGAATGTTAATCCACTGGCATCTAATTTATTTCAATTGTTTTCATAACCTCAAGATGGCAGCTGTGAAAATTTTAAAATCTCCTTGTTTTTTATTGTGTCCTAACTATGCGATTGAAGTTAGAATACTACACGTTCACAATAATCTGCATGTAACAGTACATAACTCTAGGACCTACATATATAAAATCCAACATGGCGACCATCCGAAATATTTAGTCGGTTCTCAATATCTACGAATCTATTACAGCAATCAAACTGAAATTGTGTATGTTGATAGTGGCAATTAACATAAGTAGGATATATGAAAATAGGCTGTATAGTTCTTCACGGAACTACTTGTTATTTACACATGACCAGTGTTACAATCGGAAATAAATGAATAGCGTGCATATGCTCGTGAAAAGTTGTTATAAGAGCCAAGCAGCTGATATTAGGCATGAGTGACACGGAAATAATTTACCAACATAAAAGTGTTCAGCAAAATAAAGAAAATTATTTTGGTTTCTTTTCGTATTTTACTACTCTGGAGTATGGTAATAAAACAATTGGCGGTGTTATAATAATAATATGGAGTAAGTAGATGCAATTCAGGGTTATGTGATGCAAAAAATGTAGGCTCTCTCCCATAACATCTTCACACTGTTGGCCAATAATAAACCCTCGATTCCGCCGCACATGTATGTAGATAATTTACTACCATTATAGAAATAGTCTGTTGCTGCTGGTATTCCATAACTGTATCAGGTTACTTCTGTTTCCTTCCTAAAGTGCTGCAACTTTCTCTTCCCATAACCAAGTTTGCTGACATCAACAGCATCATTCCTTGCCTGTGAATAATTGTTTAGCAATACATTGGCAATAACTGAAAGTATTTTTTTCACTTAATTGACTAATTTATGCAATCTACGAACCTTTTCGAAGGTTCTCTAATCCAGGCCTGGCGCAGATTTTCGTCACTTGGGAGCCTAAACACAGGTGTGTAGCCTCCCTTACTTGGTTAATTTGCATTACAGTTGGGGATACAACATGTATCTGGCATTGTTACGGTGCCGAAACATTCCAGGAAAATCAAAGTTTAAAACATGAAGTACGATATGTGATAATTCCATGTACCGTAGGCATTTAAAAATACCATATTTACCAGATACAAAGCACACTCGTCAGTGTGTTCTCGATTAGGGATTACAGTAAAAACAACTCATCTGGAAGGGTAGTATAAACGCTACTATAAAGCGTATAAACTTAAAAAGCGTAAGAAACAAAATATAGAAGGAAATATCCCTATGAGATAAACAAGAACACCTGCCAGACTGAACGTTTCCTCGTGTTCCCGCCTGACAAGGGTATGACTGATGAACATGTTGCCAAGTCTCAGCCTTCCGACCTGTCTAGAGTCGACCGTGCTCTGGCTAATTACTTTGTGGTGTAGCGGTTAGCATTCTTGGCTGTCATCCCTGAGGTGCGGGTTTGATTCCAGGCCCTGTAAGAGAAATGTAATTATGGTCTGAGGGCTGGAACGGGGTACACACACTCTGCCTTGTGTGGCAATCCTGACTAGAGGAGAGCTCGATTCCCCCCTCAGCCATTCTGGAAGTGGATTTCCGTGATTTCCCACATTTACTACAGGCAAATACCGGGTTGGATTTTAATCGGAGGCCAACAGCTAAGGCGCTAGCTCGTGCTTTGCTGACGTGAAGATAGCATGGGTTCGAATCTCATCTCGGCCGTCATGAAAATGGTTTTCCATGGTTTCCAATTTTGACTCCCATTGTGGTGGAGCCACTTGGTGAACTACTGGTGAACTAAGGAATACACAAACTTGTACAATATCAGACAATCTGATTTGCCACCTAGTGTTTTTTTTTTCGCTATCGTTTTACCCTCCAGGGTTGGCTTTTCCCACGGACTAAGCGAGGGATCCCACCTCTACCGCCACTGAGGGCAGTGACCTGGAGCTTGAGAATTTGAGTCAGGGATACAACTGGGGTGTGTGACCAGCATTACGCCCAGGCGGCCTCACCTGCAAAGCGAACAGGGGGCCTGATGAAGGGATGGGAAGAGTGGGACGGTTAGGCAAGGAAGTAGGAAGGAGGCGGCCGTGGCCTTACCGTAGGAACCATCCCGGCATTTGCCCGAAGACGAAGTGGGAAACCACGGAAAACCACTTCGAGGATGACTGAGGTGGGAATCGTAATCCCCCTCTACTCATTTGGGCCACCCGAGGCTGAGTAGACCCCGTTCCAGTCCTCATACCACTTTTCAAATTTCGTGGCAGAGCCGGGAATCGAACCCAGGACCTTCGGGGCGGCAGTTAACCATGCTGACCGCTACGCTACGGAGGTGTGTTAATATTTGACGCTTTATTCTTTGTCATTGTTTCTTCAGGTGTTCCAAAATGATAACTAATGTGTAAGTTAGTAGTGTGTTTCAATTAAATGTGTCCAACACAATTGTGGTATCAATTATCATACCATCAACAGCTTGCCACGGTGGGTGAGTGGACAGTTGGTCACTGGTCGTGGCCGAGTGCGGTACGTGTGTGCGCGCTGTGTGACCGCATTGGAAGAAGTTACGGTTCCTAATACCGGTGCTTCCTTAGTTCCACGTGTGTACTGACCTCCCGTGTGTCATTCGGACAATATTTTTTTAAGTAGTGTTCCAGATAGGACAACAAAACCAGAAACCCAGAAAACCCCGCTGAAAATCATGTCCGGATACCAGAGAAAAAACACCGTACGCTGCCAATGGGACAGGCAGAGTTCTCGCCCCTCACCAGGAGAAATTCACCGCTGGATTGGCGATACCCTCCGGTTGACTGTCGACCAAGTAGAAGCCATCCAGTTAAATGCGCACGAAAAAAACATGTACATCAAGGTAATCACCATATCTATTTATCAGAAATTGTTAAATACTTTTGCAGATCCTATTAAATTTCAGTATGATTCTGGCGAAATGACCAATGTTAAGCTCTCCACAGCGGATTCCAATTCTACCACAGTGCGTATATTTAATGTCCCACTCGAAGTACCCCCTGAAATTTTCAAATCCGTCCTGTCGAAATATGGCACTGTGAGTGACGTCAGGAAAGAACAATGGTCTTCTGCTTATCAGTTCCCGGTGTATAATGGAATACGTGCCGTAACTATGGAAATCAAGCAAGATATCCCCTCCACTGAGGCTTTTGGTGGCCATTCTGGCTATATAACGTATAATGGACAGAAACAGACCTGTTTAATTTGCAATGCTACCACACATCTCCGTATTAACTGCCCAAAGAAAATGATTCCCCTCGGTATAACTCCTACACAACAACGACGTGTACAATACTCGGAAGTTGTGACGCAGCAAACGTCATATGAAAACATGATCATTGATCAGTCAGCTGGGACAACACCAGGAGTGACCTCGGATACATCTGACGCAGAACTGATACCTTGCCCTGACCAGAGCTGCGAGACACAGAGTGCCCCTGTGCTCTCGGCAACCTGTATCGCAGCCTCTGAACCAACTCTGCCGTTACTACAGGCTGCCACAGAAATTTTGTCTTCACTGCCCCAGACTTCGCTGGTCCCTACAGACTCACTTAAGACTGTTGATCGGGGATCCGAGAACGTCTCTAAGAAGATTAAAACAAATGCCTCGATTGCCGTACCAGCCCCGAAGAATAAAACTGGCTCCACAAACGTTTCCGCAGCTGTGAAAAAGAAACAAAATCTTCTTTCTACGTCATCTAGGGACCCACGAACGCTCTCAACCGCTGACAGCCGGCCTATGAATGGCAGTCAAAAGGAACTATCTCAACCTAATTTGACATAGTGCACCAGGATAATTCTCACCTGTGTCTTCTTTCGAGTCCACCTTCCAGTATGTCTAGCACAGCTTTTATACTTCTCGTAATGGCGCAATTTCTCACTGTGGCCACTGTGAATATCAATGTAATAGAATGCCCTCTGAAATTTCAACTGTTGGAGAGATTCCTTCGAGATGCTGACATTGACATTGCTTTCCTTCAAGAAGTTGCTATACCGTGTTTACCCATATCTGCCTTCTACAAACAATACATCAATACCGGTAATACGAATAGAGGGACCGGATTCCTCATAAGACATGATATCCCACTCGAAGGTGTGCTATGTCATCCATCAGGACGCATAATATCTGGACACATAAACAATACCACCCTGATAAATGTATATGCCCCATCCGGGTCTAATAAACGTGTGGAACGGAAAATGTTCTTTCAACAGAGTATACTGCCTCATCTGCACGACGTTAAGGAAAAACTTATTCTTGCAGGGGATTTCAATTGTATTCAACGCCCAGAGGATTCCACTAGTCCATACAGAGGTGTCAACCCGGCTCTCAGGACCCTTCTTACCTCCCTACACCTCATTGATGCTGTGGATAGTTTAAGGGTGCCCCTGCCCCATTACACCTGTATAAGTCACAACTCCTCATCACGACTTGACCGCATCTACTTTTCACAGGAACTCATCCAGCCTAGACGATATGAAGTGATTCCTGCCAGTTTCACTAACCATCATGCTGTCGTATGTACAATCTCTTACCCCCATCCCATATTTCACATAGGAAGAGGTTATTGGAAGCTGAATTGCTCGCTGTTACTGGAGGAGGAATGCCAAGATATTTTCAGACAACACTGGATTCGATGGGTCCAACAAAAAGGCAAATTTCGCGACTGCACAGACTGGTGGGATATTTTAGTTAAACCAGGGATCCGCCGCGTCTTTAAGAACATATATTACCAACGAGGTCGGGAAAGACGGGATACAGTTGAATTTTACTATCGAGTTCTTCGCCAGCTCCAGCAAAGATCTGATGCTGGGGAGCGTATATATGACCAGATCCGGGAAGTTAAAACCAAGCTCCTGTCTCTACAGCAACGAACGCTCGCTCATATCAACGTGGCTTTAAAAGATCGTACAGTGCTCCCGGACGAAAGTGCAAGTGTATACCATATCGCCAAAGGACAACGTGAGCGGCAACGTAAATATATCCACCGCCTCCGCACCAGTACTGGAAGTGTCGTCACCTCCCCTGACGCTATACGTAGTGAAATATCATTATTTTATCAACGGTTCTACGCTAAGGCTCCCATTGATCCACAGCAGGTGACCCTATTGCTGTCATCTTGCAGTACCAAACTATCTCCGGACAACAAAACTCTGCTCAGCGCGGATATTACGGATGAAGAGATTCACTCTGTGGTTAAACGACTCCCAAACAACCGCTCACCTGGCATTGATGGACTGCCATATGAAATGTATAAACACTTCTGGCCTCTCATTGGCAAAGAATTTTGTCATGTCCTGCGTACCATTCTCCAACGTCGTGCTCTTTGTCAATCACATCACGAGGGTACCATAGTCCTCATACCAAAAACATCCTCTCCCATGGCAGTTGGTGACTTCCGACCAGTTACTCTGCTCTGCAGTGACTATAAAGTCCTTACCAAAGTACTTGCATGCCGATTGAAGACTGTTCTACCTGATATCATTGGTGATGAACAATGTTGCAGTATTCCTGGAAGAACTCTGTTAACAAACTTAGCGATACTACGGGACCTACACCTAAAAGCCGAAATGCTCCCCACTGAGCCAATGAGTTTTCTCACCTTAGATCTTGATAAAGCTTTCGACCGCATCAGTCATGAATACTTGTACATGGTCTTGCAACACTTCGAATTTCCTGAAATCCTTATTGACTACATTCGTATGATAAATTGTAATGCTACGTCTAGAGTGCTCGTCAACGGTTTTCTTTCCCCTCTGATTCCAATACAACGATCAGTTAGGCAAGGATGTCCCCTTTCTATGCTACTTTTTGTCATTGGCCTTGAACCGTTCATTCGGACTACCCAGGTGAAGCTACAGGGTTACAAACTGTCCACACATGTTTTTGGAATGTGCGCCTATGCTGATGACGTATCAATATTGATCCGCAATGAAGAAGACATCTCCCACATCGATAGCGTCCTTCAGCTCTACCATATCGCCTCTGGAGCACAATCGAACCCCCAGAAAACTGCTTTGCTTCCGCTCAATACTAACTCAGTGATTACCCCACAGCCCTGGTTCCGGATAGTAAATGAGGTGAAAATTCTTGGCATTACCTGGAAGCAATCGCTTCTGGACACAGTGCAAGTTAACTGGACTAAGGTCATTGCCAAAGTTAGGGGAGTCCTGATCCAATTTGGTCAAAGAAACCTCAATATAGTGCAACGGGTCATGGCCCTCAACGTGTTTGCGCTCTCTAAAATATGGTATGTCGCACAACTTTTCCCACTTCCCAAAATGTTTGAGAGCCAATTGGCAAAATATACAGGTTGGTTTATATGGCAAGGATTTTTGTTCCGAGTACAACGGGAACAGTTGTATCTCCCATCCCGGCAAGGCGGGCTAGGGCTAACAGCTCATGGCATGAAATGCCGTGCACTCCTCTGCAAGAACGATATCACCATTCTTTCCCAACATGACACTTTTACGAAAGCGCTATACAAAGATATTCGAAACACAGCCCGTGGTTGTGATAGAGCTTTGCCGAAGATATTTAGGGACCATCAACAGCACCTTCTGGAAACTGTTCGCCAAATGCCATCAGGGATTGTTCCAACGACGAAAAGTATCTATAACATGTTGCGGCAAGTGGTACACTCCAAACCGCGAATAGAGGCCACCACCCTCTATGTCCATTGGCCCACTGTTTGGAAAAATTTTGGGGCTATGTCCATTTCTTCTGCTGTACACTCCCAAGTTTTTATCTTCCTCAACGATCTCATCCCAACCGCTCTACGGCGATATACCATCCATCTTGAAGCTTACCCATGGTGTACTATATGTGGTCAAACTGATACGGCGATACACCGCTTCACATCATGCACGCGAGTTGCCTCCACGTGGCTGTGGTGTAAGGGAAAAGTATGTCAACTATTAAATGTGCCCTCGAATGACCTTGATGACAGGAAGTTGGTTCGTTTGACGGTGACCGCCTTCCCCCAAATTAAACAGACTGCCATTGTGTGGATAATGGGCCAATATGTACACTTCGTGATGGACAATGATCAACATTTCTCTTTCCTGGATCTCAGGTATCACCTGCAAAAAGAGCGTTGGAAGCTTAGTGAAAGTGGACAATTATACGATAAATATGGACACTATCTGGATTTCTTGTGATGTATTAGTCTGGTATTTATCATATCTGAAAATTCTGTAATTCTGTAAAGAGCTAATAAAAAAAAGTAGCTATGTGGTTAAGGCGAAAAAAAAAAAAAAAAAAAGTGGATAGCGTGTCGGTCTTCTAACCCCAAGATTGCAGGTTCGCTGCTGGCCGTGGTAAGTAAATTTTGAAAAGTGGCAAAAATACGACACGCATGTGATACGATGTTGGCATGTCAATTAGCCCATTTGAATTTAGTAGGCCTTGTTCAAAATGGCAAAAATAATCTCGGGAGTTTCCGCCAACACAAAGTTCCTCATTTCTCTACTAGAAAGCGCTATAGTGTTCAAGGAACTTAGATATCTAACCTCCTTGACTTTCATAGTGATTCAAGGAACAACGAAATTCGACATGCAAGCTACCCTCTGGGTGTCAAATTACAAAGCTTGCACCCGGCACCGAGGCCATACGATATTATTATTAACAGGACTACGATCGACTTCCTTCCGAAATTCCTTCCCTGAACCTTCCTTAACTAGACCCAAGTTAGCGATCACCTGTCACCGTCCCAGTTGTATCTGCTGAAAAACTGCGTTCAGCTCACTAGACAGCGTCCTCACGACGGAAGAGGAATGATCCCTCGCAGAGTCCGTGGGTTAAAACAAAGCTGGGAGGATAAGCGATTTAAACAAGATGTTCAGTAAAGAAAATATAGCCTACTTTCTCCTAAATGTATGAGTATAGTTATAACTCGTTGTTATTATCAAAGAGTATAATAGAATCATTTCTTGTTTGAAGACCTTAGAAACTATTTACCTCTACCAAACGCCACAACCTAGAAAACAACTACTACCATCATTGAAGAAAGAGAGAAAAGAAGTATCTCAAGAATGTTATGGATCTGGAGACATAATCGACCGGACTGGCTGCGTGGCTCAGCGGTAACGTTCTCGCTTGCTGGGCCCTAGGTTGCAGGTTCGTATCCTGGCGCAGTCAGCTGGCATTTGAGGGTGCACAAATGCGAGGGAGCCGTGTCAGTATATTTACTAGCACGTTAAAGATCCCCTTCGGGCCAAAATTCCGGCACCCCGGCGTCTCTAAAAGCAGCAGTAGTTAAAAGGGACGTAAAACAAATAACATTATTATTATTGTTATTATTACATAATCGACCTGTCGTGGGCAACATCCAACTTTGAGTTGAGGCATGTCTTTACACGTCTGGTTGTGCATGGCTTTCACAACCCTAATTGAATTAACAAATCTTTCCATGACCCTACAGAGACGTGTGTATACAAACTATGTGGATATTTTCGATTGCTATTTGCCTGAAATAAAAGTATTAATTAATAACCTGAACTACCACCAACGGCTAGAATTCAGTTACTATGTGAAATCGTTTTGTTCTGTACTTCAAATAACATTTTCAAATAACGCTCAATAGGCTGTTACAAACCCTCTAAAATAAAAAGTAAAAATTTATCGTAGTATCATCTTGCCATTCTTCAAGTTCGATGCGCATAGATTGCCAATGGTATACGGTACTAACCAATGGAGTCCCACGTAGACCAGTCGTGACATCTAGTGGAGAAGTATCGAACAACATAACCCTAACAGGGCGAGTGCATTCTAGTGGCCATAAGAAGAAACTTTTCAATAAAATCTTGAAGTTAATAAGTAGGCCGGCGTGCAGTTACCTTTTTGGCTGCTAGATGTCTCGAGCAAATCTGCTGGTGAATTATGTTTTAATTATATATATATATATATATATATATATATATATATATATATTCCACCGTAATATCCACAATATAACGCTTGATTTTAAAACGTCTGAATCATTACAGTCGCCTCCGTAGCGTAGCGGTCAGCATGGTTATCTGCCGCCCCGGAGGTCCTGGGTTCGATTCCCGGCTCTGCCACGAAATTTGAAAAGTGGTATGAGGACTGGAACGGGGTCTACTCAGCCTCGGGTGGTCCAAATGAGTAGAGGGGGTTCGATTCCCACCTCAGCCATCCTCGAAGTGGTTTTCCGTGGTTTCCCACTTCGTCTTCGGGAAAATGCCGGGATGGTACTGCCCCCGGAAATTGAATTATATTGAGACCACGATGGCTGTATTGGAAAATTATCAGTAAAGTTAAGGATGTCATAGTTATGACGTGGATATTCATGACGTAGGCACGGATGACGTAGGATTCATGCCAGTAGGCTGATTGAGCTGAGATTCTTGGTGACGTCATGATTTTCTTCGAGAAAGATCCGAGATTTACGACGCAGTCGCAGGAAACAAGGTATTGTGCTAAGGAAGAAGCTACGCTATTGGAGGAGAGACGAGAACCAATGAACGATAGTTTGGAAGGAAGACGGAGATTGCTGAAACTACGATATTCGATTACTTTTGGCATGCAGATTTGTGAAAATCTATTTTCAGTTATGGCATTGATTTGGAATTTTGAAGAAATTATTTTTGAGTTTTTGAATTTTGAAAATCCGTCAAGTATAGCCAAAGTTAAAACTTCCAGCAATGACGCAGCAACAGGCTATGGAAGGGATGGTTACGCCCCTTAAGAAGTTGATAAAAGGTCGTGCACAGGAGAGAAGAGCTCTCATAATCATACTGATACTGATACGCTCAGATCTCATACTTGTGATCGCATATATATTTCTGGTGATATAGTTATTTCCAAGTGATTCAGTGAAGTAAGGTGTCTTTAGCGTGAGGTGAAAGCCTGCCGCATCAAACGAACTCGGAGCAGTTCCATTTCACGCTGCTCAAAACTAGGTGAAGTTGAAACGCGCACATTAACGTTTCCACCAGTCAAGATATCAACCGCTAACTTCAGC
Source organism: Meconema thalassinum (assembly GCA_946902985.2). NCBI lineage: Eukaryota > Metazoa > Arthropoda > Insecta > Orthoptera > Tettigoniidae > Meconema > Meconema thalassinum. Next base: position 461,260,967 of record OX336391.1, on the reverse strand, counting down.
CTTAATGATAATTCTATTAGGCAGTATAACATTGAGGTGTATACAAGATTTGAAGAATTTCACAGTGATACTTCGAAAGATATTGGAACTTTTAGGCTGCCAACAAAAGTGATTTTCTCGCCACAGGACAAACACTTTTATATTCCACATTATACACTACGGCTGACACGTGGAGTGCAACAGTTTGGTATTACAACGATACATTCGACTATGGAACACTATAATATTGCAGTGCTTTTGATCATTATAACTGCAGTTGAGATGAAAGGCTAAGGCGTTGATGCAATTGGGACATACATTATTGGAGTAAAGTAACAGCATGGAACTTCGTTAATCGTCTTTCTACAAAAGCGAGCATGTAGTGAACATCCAACTACACTCATGCATCGTTAATCCATCGCTGAATTATACCAGATAACAGTGGAAATATTTTCATACTCCACAACTATGAATATTTCTGCGGAAATAACTACATTAAACTTCATGACGAATTCCTGCAAGAACTTCAGAGAACTTTCAAGAGAGGCCAGGGTTATCCCGGCGCACAATGAAGAATTTTGCCGGAAGGATGTTTCTCGTATCCACGGAGCAGTGCCATTTCGGAGGAGGAAGCAGTTCGATTCTCCGAGGACGCTGATTCCTGTTTCGAGGATGGAGCTCATCTTTAAGTTGGTGAATTGGATCCATCGGCAGTCTTCTTTGGGGAATTTTTCTCTGGAACTTCAATCGGCAGATAAGGTAGTTGTGAACGTTTCTTGTATTATTTGAGTAGTGTAGCGATATCTGAGCAAACATTTTTCCCATATTTTCTGTCCTACCTTTTGCCCCATTTTATTGATTGATATTTTTGTACTCAGTACACTTCGATGATTTATGCCTTTTTCTTCGATTTTTGAGACATTGTTATGTCATTGGCATACTTAAATAATTTTGGATCAGTTGAGACTGATATTAGATTCTTTCAGTAATTTGCATATTTTTGTAGTCACGATTTGACTGTAAAGTTAACGATTTGCTATGGCAGATTTGAATTCAGACAGCGTGTCATTTTATTAAAGTAATTCTAATCAGTTAATTACTTTGACCAATTTACTGTCATCTTCAAGAAAGAAGAATTATTTAAAAGATTTTAGAGCGTTAAAATCTTTTTCGATATCGACGATCTTTGAAATACTAGTCGTCTTATGAACATGATTGCAACATAGACATTTATCATTGCATTATAGACAATTTTATGAAATACGAACGTTAATTACAATTTATTGAATACACTATAGTAATGAATAATGAAGATAGGAGTTTTTCTCAATTCTAGATTGGAACAATAATGTTTGCATTCCACAATCTAATTGTATTCTATTCGACTATTTTGCATTTTAGTTGAACTTTGTTTGAAGATAGTATTTTTATACTGCGTTACTTTGAAGATGTTAATCTCAATTTTGATAGACCAGGTAGGAGTGTCTAACCGTATTTGCTATTAAATTTATTTGTGATTGGCAAATTTTTACTTCATATCGATTCATGAATGAAACCCACGAAGGTTAAATAATAACAGTCATTATTACAATTGATGAATATAAGAATTTTTAAAGAGGAACAATGGATGTATAATCGATAGTTCAGTGGACGTGTAAAAGTCACTGTTGAGTAATGCCCTTGAATAATGAAGGAGATTCCCACAATAATTAATGAAGTTGATGAATTAATAGTGGAGGTTTTTGTGTGTAGTTGGAAGATTTTTATGCCATATATATATAGATATATGATGAATTTTGGGCCAATTGTTGTGCAATATTTTTGTGCGTTATGAGCGAAGTATTTTCCCGCTGAATGTTGTTCTTGTTCTTTGAAAGATTATTCATATGAAGATACTGTTAAAATTAACAAGAGTGTTAAATAATTTGAGATAAGGATTTTGAATGGAGGTTACAGTCACAAATATTAATAATTATTATTAAACATTATTAAACCTGAATTTGACAATTAAATATAACTAACCTTCATTGGTCGATTATATCAACACGATTTGAGTAATTATCAACCGGATAGACGTGTGGTTCAATGTATTCCTTGTATAAATAATATAAACAATTTAATATTGTAAAATAATTTTGTAAATATCTTTGTTAAATAATTTGAAATGATAGTGATTAATAGAAGCGTGTATTAAATGTTCAATGGTCATTTGACATTGTTATAAACAATTTGTTATTGTTATAAATAATTAATGAACTTTTGTTATTAACATTTAGAGTTTTTTTTATACTCTAAACAATGCAAGTTAAGCAAGTGGTTTGAACAAATAATCATGATTTGGGATTGTTGGAGGAATCCAATGGTGTTTGAAGGAAGCATGTAAGACATTTGCGTGATAATATTTCAGTTGAGATGTGAACATTTACGTGTTTAAAGGAGAGAGCCGAGCTCTGGGGTAGCACGCTTATGGTAGGGTTGAACGAACGGGTGTCCGCTTTGACGACACAGGTGTTTTGCAGCTGGTCCGGACAACTGTGTTACTGAGACCAAGGGCGTTTCATAATAGCCTTGTGGCTATAAATAAAATGTGCAGGATATAAACACGCAAAGCAATTGATATGTGTGTCTCATCCCAAATCCCGTTTCCATTCCCATTGCATTGTTATATTTTCGTTGCTATAAGCTTGAGAAAGCTAAAACATTATATGTAGAGAATACAGGTCCTACAGGAGGACATGGTTATGTGATCAATGGCTTCTGATAGCCACGTATATTTTGTTGTTTCATTTTTGTTAAAAATCATTCTTTATGTGAAATAAATTATTGTGCAGTTTAAAGTTTCTCGTCTTCGGTCTGGTTCATTTTAAATATCATGGGGGAGGTTATTGTGAGGACATTTAAGTGATCCAGTTGACAACCCAGTCCCCGAGATATATTTAAGAGGTAAGTAAAGGTAAGTAATAACCCCCGTATATTTTGGTGTGTTCCACAATAATTTTCTTGTTAACTATTGTGCTCTAATCTCGATAGTATCTGTCAGTGCCATTTTCATTGATGTAGCTATGCCGGCGCGTTTGATTATTGGCAATCCGATCGAGGGGGCGGATATCTGACAGCCTACTATCCGGAGATCGGGTACAGTAGGATTGGCGAACCCTGAAACGTGGGGCTTGTTCTACAAAACTGGATTACCAGGAGGATCGCCGCAATTCGGTGGGGCTCGATTGTCTCGATTGGCATGTTCTACAAAACATTGGATTACCAAGTTATTGCAGTAGAAATGACACCGCAATTTTGTGGAGTGTTCGAATAACATTGGATTACCAAGTTATCGATGTCAAAGGGATTGTGAAGACTCAAATAAAGAGGTTGATTCTTTGTTAGATGTCTTAGCCAATTGTAGAATTTGAGAGTGTGATTATATAGGAATAAATGTTGTGTTGTATTAGGAAAATTACACTCAGAAAAGATCAGATCGTATACAACTTGAGAAAGGTTAAATAGGCTGGAAACTTAGAAAAATCGCCTATGATCTGGAATCTTATTTTATTTGACCGGCTTATGACATGTATAGTCATATTAAAGATAAAATTAAACTATTTGGATTATAAATGTAAATTATTTGTGTTAGGATATTTTAAAATGAACCAGAGAAATTTGAACATGTGCTTGAGTTTATTTCAACATGAAGTGTCTACGAAGGTTAATTATAAGGTAATTATAAGTTAGATTTAAGACAGAAAATTGCTCAAATTTATATATGGTGAAGAATGTTGCTCAGATGTTGTTATTTTACTCTGTTTGATGTATGTCCCTAAAGCAGTTTATTATTGAATATTGTTGAAATGGCAGATGAAAGTCTGAGAATTATGTTGGAGGAGATGAAAGCTAGCATGAATAGCAGTATGAAGCAGATGATGGAGGAGAATTCTAGTAATATGTCTATTAGGCTGGATGAAAGCGCGAGGGAAATGAAAGCTAGCATGAATGAAAGTGTAAAGGAAATGGAAGCTAGGAATACTAGTCGAATGGAGGAGAATGCTAGTAATTTGTCTGCTAATTTGAGAGATAGCATGAATGAAAGTTTGAAAGTTCTTCAGACCAGTTCGGCAAACCTAGAGGATAATATGTCGCGTTTACAGATTAATACCCAGGGAATAGAGAATGCTGTAACTGACATGCGCACAGACGTGTCCAATGTGCATAAAGATGTGTATGTTGTTAAAATTGATGTGTGCAAGGTACAAAAGGATCTTACTATGTTGAATCTTGATGTTGCTAATGTCCGGAGTGATATTTCTTGTGCTAGGGCTGAAGTAGTTGTTGTCAAAAATGATGTTGCGACTGTCCAAGACAAGGTTGAGGAAGTCCAAAATGTTAGAACTGATGTGTCCAATGTTCAGGTTGATATTAATAACATTCATTCGGATGTAAATGAGATGCAAAGTGATATAAATAAGATTCAAGTAGAAGTCAACACAGTTTTCGTAGATATTGCTAAAGTCCAAACTGATGTAAATAAAGTCAGGGAAGAAATAGAAAATTCGAAAACACTTTGTACGCGTAATATGAGTGCATTAACGACTAGGCTAGTTGATGAGTCAGTTAGAACGACAGCGTCTTTAGCAGGTTTAAAGTATGATGTAGAGGTCATGAGAACCCAGGTATTAGACCATAATAGATTACTTAAAGAAGATATCGAAGGAGACATAGCAGAAATGTTAACGGCAAATGTAGCAGTATGGAAAGACGAGTGGAATAGGTCAAGTGGGGAACATGTAACCCAAATTCAGGAACGTATTGAAAGGAAACTTGCCAGTACTCAAATAGATATTAACCATGAAGTAGTACAGATTAGGAAAGATTTAAGCGTAAGGATGGATTCGCTTTCCGAGAGACAAGTAGAAGATAGAACACAAATAGGTCAGGATGTGCAAGCATTAAAATCTGCGTTAGAGGATCAGATTCATAAAGTTGTCTCTGATGTAAATGAAACGACGAGCAAATTGCAGAATTTGAAGCTAGGAGAAGCTAGTTTAATGGAGACCTACAAAGAAGAGTTAATCAGGAAAGTCTTAACGGAAATCACTGACAAAGATACAGAAGGCTTGGCTTGCGAAACTAATAGGAATTATGCCAGAAGATATAACCTAGATCCAGAAGAGAGAGACGTGACGCCTGAAGAACGTATAACCAGATTCAGGGAGGAAGATGATGAAAGGAATAGGGAACCTGAGTGGAACTATCGAGATAGTGGGAAAAACTACCCGGATTCATATCCGAGGAATGTAACGGTCATCAGGAATTTTGAAGACAAACCGCAAAAATTCAGCAACACTGATAGTTTAACGCCTATAGAATATGTCAGGAACCTCAAAGATTATTTCATCGAAGCTCACATTCCCAGAGAGAGAGAGATGAAGATAGTGGAAAGATTTTTGATTGGAGGACCCCTTGAATGGTTTAGAGCTTTTAGATACACATTCAGTAACTTTGACGAGTTTGCAGAGGCATTAATCAAACGATTTTGGTCCATAGAAGCGCAGAATTCGTTAAGAGCGGAGGTTTATTCAAGAAAATACTCAGGTACACTTCCAACACGGTACGCTGATTTCTTTACGAGTCAATTGTCCCGCTTGAGATTTTTGCAACCCCCATTGTCAACGGAGCAATTAATTGATGCGATTTCTCGTATGCTGCCTGTGGAGGTGAGGAGACTAATCATTTCGTCAAACATCAGGGATTTGACCAGCATGGACGAATTACTGAGGAGATTAGACTACACAAGTCCAATGCCTAACGTGATACAGAAAGGTCAAAGGCATGACTTCAAAGAAATAAATACTGTATATATGGACCAAGTTCAGCAAACTGACAAGCCAGATGAAGAGAAAACTGACAATGTAGGTCCTCACAGGAATAATCAGTTTCGGAATAACAGATCGCAAGGTTACCGTCCGTATCAACAGAGAAGAGGCTGGAACTATAATCGAGGCAATTACAACAATGGAAGAGGCAGATACTACAACAGTAATGGTTATAACAGAAATTATAATAGAAATAACCAGAACCAAAATAGAAATCTGGTATTACTACGCAGACCTGTCAAGGCGGTTGTAAGTAAGAAAATCTACCCCAAATTTGGATTAGTGTTCATGGGTCCGTTCCGAATTGCGAATGCCTATGGAAACAACTGTTATGAACTTTACGATGATGAGAATAATGTCGTTTATGGCAAGTTCAATGCTGGGAACTTGAAGAAATATTATCCGAGAGTAAGCCAATAATAATTCAATTTCGTGTTCAAGTGAATTGAGATATTTATAACACAGAGTTTAAAAACAATTTGCAACTGTTTTTAAAACGTGGTGAAGGGAGAATGCCCCCGGAAATTGAATTATATTGAGACCACGATGGCTGTATTGGAAAATTATCAGTAAAGTTAAGGATGTCATAGTTATGACGTGGATATTCATGACGTAGGCACGGATGACGTAGGATTCATGCCAGTAGGCTGATTGAGCTGAGATTCTTGGTGACGTCATGATTTTCTTCGAGAAAGATCCGAGATTTACGACGCAGTCGCAGGAAACAAGGTATTGTGCTAAGGAAGAAGCTACGCTATTGGAGGAGAGACGAGAACCAATGAACGATAGTTTGGAAGGAAGACGGAGATTGCTGAAACTACGATATTCGATTACTTTTGGCATGCAGATTTGTGGAAATCTATTTTCAGTTATGGCATTGATTTGGAATTTTAAAGAAATTATTTTTGAGTTTTTGAATTTTGAAAATCCGTCAAGTATAGCCAAAGTTAAAACTTCCAGCAATGACGCAGCAACAGGCTATGGAAGGGATGGTTACGCCCCTTAAGAAGTTGATAAAAGGTCGTGCACAGGAGAGAGGAGCTCTCATAATCATACTGATACTGATACGCTCAGATCTCATACTTGTGATCGCATATATATTTCTGGTGATATAGTTATTTCCAAGTGATTCAGTGAAGTAAGGTGTCTTTAGCGTGAGGTGAAAGCCTGCCGCATCAAACGAACTCGGAGCAGTTCCATTTCACGCTGCTCAAAACTAGGTGAAGTTGAAACGCGCACATTAACGTTTCCACCAGTCAAGATATCAACCGCTAACTTCAGCCTTAATGATAATTCTATTAGGCAGTATAACATTGAGGTGTATACAAGATTTGAAGAATTTCACAGTGATACTTCGAAAGATATTGGAACTTTTAGGCTGCCAACAAAAGTGATTTTCTCGCCACAGGATAAACACTTTTATATTCCACATTATACACTACGGCTGACACGTGGAGTGCAACAGTTTGGTATTACAACGATACATTCGACTATGGAACACTATAATATTGCAGTGCTTTTGATCATTATAACTGCAGTTGAGATGAAAGGCTAAGGCGTTGATGCAATTGGGACATACATTATTGGAGTAAAGTAACAGCATGGAACTTCGTTAATCGTCTTTCTACAAAAGCGAGCATGTAGTGAACATCCAACTACACTCATGCATCGTTAATCCATCGCTGAATTATACCAGATAACAGTGGAAATATTTTCATACTGCACAACTATGAATATTTCTGCGGAAATAACTACATTAAACTTCATGACGAATTCCTGCAAGAACTTCAGAGAACTTTCAAGAGAGGCCAGGGTTATCCCGGCGCACAATGAAGAATTTTGCCGGAAGGATGTTTCTCGTATCCACGGAGCAGTGCCATTTCGGAGGAGGAAGCAGTTCGATTCTCCGAGGACGCTGATTCCTGTTTCGAGGATGGAGCTCATCTTTAAGTTGGTGAATTGGATGCATCGGCAGTCTTCTTTGGGGAATTTTTCTCTGGAACTTCAATCGGCAGATAAGGTAGTTGTGAACGTTTCTTGTATTATTTGAGTAGTGTAGCGATATCTGAGCAAACATTTTCCCCATATTTTCTGTCCTACCTTTTGCCCCATTTTATTGATTGATATTTTTGTACTCAGTACACTTCGATGATTTATGCCTTTTTCTTCGATTTTTGAGACATTGTTATGTCATTGGCATACTTAAATAATTTTGGATCAGTTGAGACTGATATTAGATTCTTTCAGTAATTTGCATATTTTTGTAGTCACGATTTGACTGTAAAGTTAACGATTTGCTATGGCAGATTTGAATTCAGACAGCGTGTCATTTTATTAAAGTAATTCTAATCAGTTAATTACTTTGACCAATTTACTGTCATCCTCAAGAAAGAAGAATTATTTAAAAGATTTTAGAGCGTTAAAATCTTTTTCGATATCGACGATCTTTGAAATACTAGTCGTCTTATGAACATGATTGCAACATAGACATTTATCATTGCATTATAGACAATTTTATGAAATACGAACGTTAATTACAATTTATTGAATACACTATAGTAATGAATAATGAAGATAGGAGTTTTTCTCAATTCTAGATTGGAACAATGATGTTTGCATTCCACAATCTAATTGTATTCTATTCGACTATTTTGCATTTTAGTTGAACTTTGTTTGAAGATAGTATTTTTATACTGCGTTACTTTGAAGATGTTAATCTCAATTTTGATAGACCAGGTAGGAGTGTCGAACCGTATTTGCTATTAAATTTATTTGTGATTGGCAAATTTTTACTTCATATCGATTCATGAATGAAACCCACGAAGGTTAAATAATAACAGTCATTATTACAATTGATGAATATAAGAATTTTTAAAGAGGAACAATGGATGTATAATCGATAGTTCAGTGGACGTGTAAAAGTCGCTGTTGAGTATTGCCCTTGAATAATGAAGGAGGTTCCCACAATAATTAATGAAGTTGATGAATTAATAGTGGAGGTTTTTGTGTGTAGTTGGAAGATTTTTATGCCATATATATATAGATATATGATGAATTTTGGGCCAATTGTTGTGCAATATTTTTGTGCGTTATGAGCGAAGTATTTTCCCGCTGAATGTTGTTCTTGTTCTTTGAAAGATTATTCATATGAAGATACTGTTAAAATTAACAAGAGTGTTAAATAATTTGAGATAAAGATTTTGAATGGAGGTTACAGTCACAAATATTAATAATTATTATTAAACATTATTAAACCTGAATTTGACAATTAAATATAACTAACCTTCATTGGTCGATTATATCAACACGATTTGAGTAATTATCAACCGGATAGACGTGTGGTTCAATGTATTCCTTGTATAAATAATATAAACAATTTAATATTGTAAAATAATTTTGTAAATATCTTTGTTAAATAATTTGAAATGATAGTGATTAATAGAAGCGTGTATTAAATTTTCAATGGTCATTTGACATTGTTATAAACAATTTGTTATTGTTATAAATAATTAATGAACATTTGTTATTAACATTTAGAGTTTTTTTATACTCTAAACAATGCAAGTTAAGCAAGTGGTTTGAACAAATAATCATGATTTGGGTTTGTTGGAGGAATCCAATGGTGTTTGAAGGAAGCATGTAAGACATTTGCGTGATAATATTTCAGTTGAGATGTGAACATTTACGTGTTTAAAGGAGAGAGCCGAGCTCTGGGGTAGCACGCTTATGGTAGGGTTGAACGAACGGGTGTCCGCTTTGACGACACAGGTGTTTTGCAGCTGGTCCGGACAACTGTGTTACTGAGACCAAGGGCGTTTCATAATAGCCTTGTGGCTATAAATAAAATGTGCAGGATATAAACACGCAAAGCAATTGATATGTGTGTCTCATCCCAAATCCCGTTTCCATTCCCATTGCATTGTTATATTTTCGTTGCTATAAGCTTGAGAAAGCTAAAACATTATATGTAGAGAATACAGGTCCTACAGGAGGACATGGTTATGTGATCAATGGCTTCTGATAGCCACGTATATTTTGTTGTTTCATTTTTGTTAAAAATCATTCTTTATGTGAAATAAATTATTGTGCAGTTTAAAGTTTCTCGTCTTCGGTCTGGTTCATTTTAAATATCATGGGGGAGGTTATTGTGAGGACATACTTTTAAGTGATCCAGTTGACAACCCAGTCCCCGAGATATATTTAAGAGGTAAGTAAAGGTAAGTAATAACCCCCGTATATTTTGGTGTGTTCCACAATAATTTTCTTGTTAACTATTGTGCTCTAATCTCGATAGTATCTGTCAGTGCCATTTTCATTGATGTAGCTATGCCGGCGCGTTTGATTATTGGCAATCCGATCGAGGGGGCGGATATCTGACAGCCTACTATCCGGAGATCGGGTACAGTACCTACTGTGAGGCCACGGCCGCCTCCTTCCCTCTTCCTCGCCTATCCATCCCAACCTTCCATCCATTCCCATCCCTCATGAGGCCCCTGTTCGCTTTGCAGGTGAGGCCGCCTGGGCGAAGTGCTGATCACACCTCCCCAGTTGTATCCATCCCGACCAGATGTTCCCGGCTCCAATACACTGCCCATCGAGGCGGTAGTGGTGAGTTCCCTCGCTGAGTCCGTGGGAACCACCAACCTAGAGGGTAAATTGACTAAATAAAAAAAATATAAAGAAATGAATCATTACAAAACAATAAATATATAAAATTTCAAGCAAAAAAAACTGTGAAGGGTTTTGAACCATAGGCATATGACTGATAGGCCAACGCTTTACCATGGAGCCATTTGTGCCATCGAATAACAGGCTATATAAAATGACTTACATATAACTTGTTAGCAAATAATGATTTAGACTAAACGATTTCATCAGTGGAGTATATTATTTATTATTAAAGCATTTCATACAAAGTTTATTTATTTTGTATCAGTACGCTATATTGCATACTCAAATTAGTGTAATATAAGTCAGGCACAAGATATCCGCTGCCTTCTTGTCTTCTAACCGAGACGGCTCAGCTTTTTAAAATCACTTCTGCACTATAGTATTACAAAATAAACTTTTAATTTCGAACGTGCCTCTTCCTTTAGAACAGTTAAATCGATTCTCGGCTCGATAATCGGAACTGGTGGGTTCCATGATATGGATTATAAAGTTTGCATAATTCGCACGGCCGCCATCCAGAAATGGTACGGCGGATGACCTTGTAGTTTGGTCACAAGACGCGTCCTATATGAAGGTATGTTGTTACCAAATTTGGTAGAGATCGGATTATTTGGTTAGTCGCTATTTGATTTTACGTTTTGAACGTTTGAGTGGCCGCCATTCAGTTTTGGTAAAAAATGGCGGCGATATAAAACATGACACTGAGGTGCCTTTGCTTGTTCTACCTCTGTACCAAATTTCGTTCAATTCGGTTTCACCGTGTTCGAATTGATAGAGGGGGGGGGGCAGACATTCAGAGTACACACACTCGCACACACACACAGACTCACACACACACACACATACACACACACAGACAGACACACAATTTTTGGCCCTGTAGTGATCTCATAAGTCTACTTTCATTTTTTGCAAAAATCGAAGTAGGCTAAAAATAAATAAATCCAAAACATGACACTGATTTTTGATATGTAACATCTTTCCGCTCGGTTGCTGGATAGTTTTGTGGGAGTGATTTTGAAAATTGGGGATGGAAGTGGATTGGAACGATCGAGCTGGTAGTGGTGGATCAAACGGAAGTATGCACTGCCCGCTCGATCGATCAAACGGAAGTGTACTAGCTGGCAGTGGTGGACAACGGAAGTATGCATTGCCCGCTCGATCGATCAAACGGAAGTGTACTAGCTGGCAGTGGTGGACAACGGAAGTATGCACTGCCCACGCGATCGATCGAATGGAAGTGTGCCCTAGCTGGCAGTGGTGGATCGAACGGAAGTATAAGACGCACTGCCAACTCGATCGATCGATCAATCCAGCTGGCACTGGTAAGAGAAACAATCAGCGCACGGTGCCGAAAATTGATACCATGACGCACTCTCGGCCATGTGGAATGTTTATGACATACTGAACGGAAAACACTCATGCGAACTCTGGTGTCAAGTGATTTAAACAAATGGCATGGTACATATTCGAAGTCTTCGTATCAGTAGTTAAATGGTAAAATGCCTTAATATCAAACATTGTAAGTAGTCGGCATTGCATTGGCATAAGGCATTTTAAACTCAATGTCACTCACGAACATTGGGTGATATGAATAAAACGGAGTATATGCTCATGCGCAACAATTTTGTAGTATATACTCAGAATGGTATGAATAAAAAGTTGAAGTTTAAACTCACTGGGAAGTACATACTCAAGGGTGGGAGTAAATGCTCAGTTAGTGAGTATATACTCCAATGTGGTATGAATAAAAGGAGTATATGCTACACATCTGAAGTATATACTCACAATTTGTGAAGTCTGGCCATTACCATGCTCAGCATTATCGAAACAAGAAAATTTTAATGAAACTTAATTCCGTAATGCAGTATTATTGGAACGTGGAAATAAGTCACCATCTTGTGCTCAATATTTGCGTAGTCGAAATAGCCGTGGGGTTATTGCGTATGACTGTGAGTAGGAAATATAGGCCGAAGCTGGGACAGGAGCTAATGGGCAAGATGGCCGCCACGCGCAACCAGCCCTATGTTATTCTTATGGAGGGGTCAGTCATAGCTGGGCCAGGGGCTAATGGGCAAGATGGTCGCCACGCTGTCACAGGGGGAGGTCGGCCATGTAGTTGCTAAATGGAATATTTATTACTATTATTATTTTTATTATTATTAGGTAATTATTGAATGATAGCTTGCCACGGTAGGTGAGTGGTTATCGTGTCGGACTACCAACCACAAGCTTGCAGGTTCGCTCTAGGTCATGGTAAGTGATTTTTGAAAGGCGGCAAAAATTACGACACGCATGTCATACGATGTTGGCATGTCAAAGAACCCAGGGAGAGGTCGGCTGTGTAGTTGCTAAATGGAATATTTATTATTATTATTATTATTATTATTATTATTATTATTATTATTATTATTATTTCTGTCTGTCTGTCTGTCCTTCTGTGTGTCTGTCTGTTCTTCTTTCTGCCTGTCTGTCTGTGTGTGTGTCCCCCCCCTATCAACTCCTAAACGGCTGCAGCAATCGAAACAAAATTTGGTCGGAGTAAAGATCTATACCTGAATATCTCACGGCCATATTTTAAAATGATGTCAGTGCTACCAACTGCTGAAAAATCGCAATTGAAATTTGAGCTCTATGTTGGATATCTCGGAAGGTATGAATGGGAGCTATTTGAAAATTGGCACACGTATAAATAATAATATTGCAGTTTAATTTCCAGGAGGCCATACATGGCAGTGTTGCCAAAATGATTATAAGCCTGCTGATAGGTCCAATATTTAAATGCATATAACTTCTACACTATCAATTGGAATTCAACCAAATTTCGTATGTGCTATGTGTTCATAAACAGATATAACTGAGCGTATTGCTAAGATCCACCAGGGCTGCCAACTGTTAATAAATGCTCTCAATTTATTTTTTCCAAATACCAATATATCAGAAAGTATGCAAGCCGACAACTTTAAACTATGCACACGTATAGTACCTGACATTCTGTATTAATTTGGAGTAACTTATTTACGTCAGTGCTACCAACATGATTCTAAGCCTGCTGAGAGGTCCAACTTTAAATACATGTAGCTTCTATACTATCATTTGGATTTCAACCAAAATTTGTATGTGCTATGTGCACCATAACAGATACGACTATGCGTATTCTTAAGAGCAACCAGTGTTGCCAACTGTTAATAAATACTGTCTCTATTTTTGTTTCCCTAATATCAATATATCATAAAATATGCAAGCCAATAGCTCTAAAATTTGCACACGTATAGTACCTGACATTCTAGATTAATTTGGAGTAATTATTATACGTCAGTGCTGCCAACATGATTCTAAGCCTGCTGATAGGTCCAATTTTAAAATGCCTGTAACTTCTATACTAACAAATGGATTTCATTCAAAATTAACACAACAAGAGATCATATTATTGCAGATTATTTCTGACCAATACATGTATGTCATTGTTGCCAACATGATTTTAAGCGCGCTGTTAAATCCAATGTTTAACTGCATGTAACGTCCATGCTATCCATTGGACTTCAACCAAATTTTGTATTCTGTACCTTAAGAGATGGAAACAAGAATATATTCAGTCACCAGGGCTGCCAACTGTAGTTCTCTATTAGGCTACATTTTGCAAGGTATACAGTATTTCGAACTAATTAGAAATTTCTATATTACCAATTTAATTTTGTCATTATTCTAGATAGATCCATATAGATTAATCAATGGCATGCATTTTAAATTTTAAGAAAAGTAGGCTCTTTAGTTCGTCACGGAACTTCTTGTTATTATTATTATTAGATAATTATTGATTGATCATGTACAATCAAGACCAGCCTTATATTGCCCACTTTATGGTGTAGTGGCTAGCATTGTTGGCTGTTACTGTGGAGGCCCGGGTTCGAGTGCTGGCTCTGTCAAGAAATTTAATTCTGGGCCGAGGGTTGGAATGGGGTACACTCAGCCTTGTGAGGCCGAGAGCTGGAATGGGGGTACACCCAGCCTCATGAGGTGAAAGTAAGAAAAGGTGGATTTCATTCCAACCTCAGCCATTGTGAAAGTAGTTTTTTGTGGCTTCCCACTTTTACTCTAGGCAAATGCAGGGGTATATCTTAACTTAAGGCCACGGCAGCCTCTTTTCCAAAAATTGTTATTGGAATTATAAATACACGCACTAATACAGCCTTTACAATAACACGGGTTATTAGACGAATTCCACACACCCAACTACACAAAGCTGATAACGTATATATCCCTATGTTTTAGCTATACAGAACTAATGAAAAAGCACTGATATATTTTTAGCCTACTTTTCACATTTTGCAAAAATGAGGAAAAAGTATACTTATGAGATCGATCCGGAAAAATGTGTGTCTGTCTGTCTGTCTATCTGGCTGTGTGTGTGTCCCCCCCTATCAACTCCTAAACGGCTACAGCAATCAAAACCAAATTTAGTATGAGTAAAGATGTGCACCGGAATATCTCACGTCCATATTTGAAAATGATGTCAGTGCTACCAACTGCTGAAAAAACGCACTAGAAATTTGAGCTCCATGTTGGATATCTTGCAAGGTATGCATGGGAGCTATTCCAAAGTTGGTACACATGCAGATAATACTATTTCAGTTTAATTTTCAGGAGGCCAACAATGACAGTGTTGCCAAAATAATTTTTAAGCCTTCTGATATGTCCAATGTTTAAATGCATATAACTTCTATACTATCAATTGTATTTCAACCAAATTTTGTATGTAATATTTGTACATAAACAGATATGATTGAGCGTATTCTTAAGAGCCACCAGGGCTGCCAACTGTTAATAATTGCTCTCTCTATTTTTTTTATCCAAATACCAATATATCAGAAAGTATGCAAGCCAACAGCTTTAAACTATGCACACGTATATTCTGACATTTTAGATTAATTTTGAGTAACTTATATACGTCAGTTACATGATTATAAGCCAGCTGATAGTACCAATTTTTAAATACATGTAACTTCTATACTATCAGTTGGATTACAACCAACTTTCGTATGTGCTAAGTGTACCATAACAGATATGACTATAAGTATCGTTAAGAGCAATCAGGGTTGCCAACTGTTAATAAATGCTGTCTATTTTTAGCCTATTTTCAATTTTGAAAAAATAGGCTTATGAGATCACCTTTTGTCCGTGTGTGTGTGCGTGTGTGTGTGTGTGTGTGTGTGTGTGTGATTCGTGTGTGTGTCCCCCCCTAATAAAATCTAAACGGCAGGAGCGATTTCAGTGAAACTCGGTAAGTTCATAGCACCATTCCCGGCGACCTCGACCGTGCCCTTCAAATTTTGTTCCGTCTCACCAATCCAACATGGCGGCTGTGCGAAATATTTCACCAGCATTCAATATCTCCGAAACTATTACCGATATCGCCCTGAAATTGTGTACGGTGATAAAGGACACTACTAGAAGTTCACCTATGAGACTTTCAAAAACCTGGTGACTACAAAACCAACATGGCGGTCAAGCGAAGTTGAGACTTTCAAATAGACTTTTCTCGCGATTTAACTATCCAAACATAATGAAACTTGGTACAGCAAATGTCTATACACATTTTAATGCACTGGAGTCTAATTTAGTTCAATTGTTTACATTACCTCAAAATGGCGGCTGTGCGAAATATTTCACTGACATTCTATATCTCCAAAACTATTACAGATATCACCCTGCAATTTTGCACGGTGATAAAGGGTACTGATACAAATTTTCCTATGTATAATTCATAAACCTGTAAAGTACAAAACGAACATTGCGACCAAGCGAATTTGAAATATTTTAATAGACTTTTCTCGTGAGTTAACTCTCTGAGCGCAGTGAAATGTGGTACAGTAAATGATTTTGCAGATTGTAATGTACTGCCATCTAATTTAATTCAATTGTTTACATAACCTCAAGATGGCAGCTGTGCGAAATTTTAAAATTAAGTTTTTATTCCTTGTGTCGTAATCATGCGATCGAAGTGAAAGTTTGAATAATGAACCTAGGCAATAATTGTCCTTGAATGGTACATAACTATATGGCCTATACATATAACAATCCTAAATGGCGAGCTTCCGAAATATTTAGACGGTTCTCAATATCTATGAATCTTTTACAGCAACCAAACTGAAATTTTTATGATCATAGAGACTATGAACATATGTTCACCTATAGGACTTTCAGTAACCTGGTGTGCACGAATCCAACATGGCGGCGACGCGAAGTATAATTATTTAAATGGACGTTTCTCGCGAATTAACTATCCGAGTGCCGTGAAACGTTGCACGTTAAATGCTTACACAAATGTTGATCCACTGGCATCTAATTTATTTCAATTGTTTGCATAATCACAAGATGGCTGCTGTGCGTAATTTTAAAATCTCGTTTTTACTTATTGTGTTCTAATCATGTGAAGTTTGAATACCACACGTACACAATAATCTTAATATAATAGTACAAACATAAAAATCCAACCTGGCGACCATCTGAAATATTTAGACGGTTCTCAATATCTACGAATCTGTTACAGCAATTTAACTGAAATTGTGTATGTTGATAGAGGCAATTAACCTGGGCCGGATATATGAAAATAGGCTGTATAGTTCTTCACGGAACTACTTGTTTACCCTAATATCAATATATCAGAGAGTATGCAAGCCAACAGCTCTATGCTTTGCACACGTATAGCACCTGACATTCTAGATTAATTTGGAGTAATTAATACAAGGCGGTGCTGCCAACATGATTCTATGCCTGCTGATATGTCCAATTTTAAAATACATGTAACTCCTATACTAACAAATGGATTTCATCCAAAATTGGCGCAACAAGATATCATAATATTTCAGATTATTTCGGACCAGCACACGCATGGTATTGTTGGCAACATGCCTTTACGCGTGCTGATAGATCCAGTGTCTACCTGCATGTAACGTCCATTGGACTTCAACCTAACTTTGTATTCTGTACCTTGAGAGATGGAACTAGGAATATATTCAGTCACCTGGACTGCCAACTGTAGAGCTCTATTAGGCTAAATTATACCAGGTATATTTTGAAGTAATTTGATATTTCGATATTACCAACTTAATTTCGTCATTATTCTAGATAGGTTCATATACTGTAGAATAATCATTGCCATGAAAAGTAGGCTGTATAGTTTTTCACGGAACTTCTTGTTTAATCTCACATCACATTAAGTGGAGAATTGAAGTGTTACAGGAGAATGATGAAGATTAGATGGGTAAATACGGTCACAAACAAAGAGATATTAAGAATAGTGGGAAAAGAGAGTTGTTTCTGACAACTGCTAATAAAGACAAGAAATAGGCTGGTAGGGAACATACTAAGACACCCAGGAATAGCAAGCTTAGTTATGGAAGAAAGGGTTGAGGTCAAGAACTGTAGGGGTAGACCAAGGTTTGAATAGGTTATACAGATTGCCTTGATGTAGGGTATGGTAGCTATGTAGAGATGACATGATTAGCTCAGGACAGGGAGGCATGGAGAACTGCATCCAATCAGTCAAAAGACTGAAGATTCAAATCAACAATACCGAATTGGTAAGACTTACCTCAGTATAGCATTCCTTTTTAACTACACGGGGGCTGATGACCAAGGTGTCCCAAAGTTTTTTACACACCAAAGTTTACGAGGCTGTCAGCCTAAACATTTTTTAAGCTACATGAGACTAGCAGCGGAAAACATAAAACAAAACACAACACGGGGGGCTGATGACAGAAATGTCCCTATATTCATGTAAACACACGAGCCTGATGACCACATTATTCCAATTTTTTACACTTAAACATGCTATACTAATGATCAAATACTCCCTTAGCAAGTCCAGAGACAAAGACTGCTACTACATTGCCAACAGGCACTATTGATGCGTTGACAGTTGACAGAAATATAATCTATTTCCGGTCGTGACATGCTCTGACGTATCAATCATTTCAATCATAGCTTTATTATACAGACATGGAATAACATTATTCTGTAGCCAAGATCGACCATTTTATTGGTCCAATGGTGAGTACTTTAGTACTTGAGGTCTTAGCTTGAAAACATACTTAGGACTAGGAGAGGTAACACTAAAGAGAGAGAGAGAGAGAGAGAGAGAGAGAAAAGGGAGTAATAGCTCAGTGGTCAAGATGTTTCCCTCTCCTTACAAAGACCCCGGGGTACACTCAGCCTTGTGAGGCAAAACTGAGAAAATGTGGGTTTGATTCCTACTTCAACCATCCTGGAAGTAGTTTTTCTGCGGTTTTCCACCTCTACTCAAGGCAAATGCTGGGATATATCTTAACATAAGGCCACGGCAGCCTCTTTTCAATCCTCATCAAAATTACAAATACACACACTAATACAGCCATTACAAATCATACAGGTTATCAGACAAATTCAACACACACCTAAGTACACGACGACTAAATGATCATAATGTCAAAGCCCCTTAAATCAAACAACTACTACTACTACTACTACTACTACTACTACTACTACTACTACTACTACTACTACTACTACTACTGTAATATTCATGTCCACCTCGTTGTATAGCAGTTAATAATCTTGGCTGTCATAATATTGAAGTACAGATTCGATTCCAGGCTCTGCTAAGAAATTTAATTTTTGGTCTCAGGACTGAAACGGGGTACACTCAGCCTTGTGTGAGAAGAGGTGGGTTCGATTCCCACATCGGCATTCTTGGAGGTATTTTCCGTGGTTTCACGCATCTACACCAGGAAAATACCGGGATGGTTCCTAACGTAAGGCCACGGCAGCCTGCTTTGAAATCCTCATTTCAATTAAACGTACTTGGTGTATTCTTGGAATACACGGTACCAGAGATTATAATTTTCAATGCTTTTGCATGTTCTTTCCTTCCTCTTTGTCAAACACCAACAGTGATCTTCTGTTTTCTCTTAGGGGTTCAGGTCGCTTATATCTTTTATGAGTCTGTTCCAGATATATATTCTATGACCCACCTAGCGTCATATAGCAGCGAATCTCTGAAGCTCTTCAACTCTTCCTCGCGCAAGAGGAATTCCTTCTCCATCTGGCTACCAGATTTTACTGCCATCGCCAGCTATTATCTCCATGAGCAAGAGAACTACGTCTACTCTTTTACTCACCATGCTGTGCCAGTATCATCTGTCATCAACTCTTTGAAGACCGGCTCAGCAAGAGGAGATCAATTTTTTGTTTTAAAGTTGGCAATGTTTATATGTTCTCCTTTTGTCTCCTACCCCCCACTCTTTTTCCCTTCCTTGGACCCTCCGTGCTCCGTTGAGCAGGTCTCACTTCTCAGTCGGCAGTTGACTCGATCAGTTAAGGCTCCTCTCGAGCCAGCTTCCTCAAACCAAGAGGCATACTCTCTTCTACGCCATGTTGGCAAAGTAGTTATCGTCATACGGAACTTCGCCTTCAACATGAAATCAAGATAAGTACCATCTTAAAGTTTTAACCTCATCTTCATGGTTTTAACTTTCACGTGCTTTTAACGATACTTTTATAGACAGTGTGAGATTATTTATTTTGGGGCAAAAATCATTCTTCGTGGGATTTGCCATGTTGAGCTTTTGTTCGTACAAGCCAACCTTACTAGAAAAGAGCTTTTCTTAAGCTATTTAAATGAGAAATCCTCTCGCTACGTGGGATATTATCTAATACCCGCTGTCTATAATTATTATTTATTTTGGGGCAAAAATCATTCTTCGTGGGATTTGCCATGTTGAGCTTTTGTTCGTACAAGCCAACCTTACTAGAAAAGAGCTTTTCTTAAGCTATTTAAATGAGAAATCCTCTCGCTACGTGGGATATTATCTAATACCCGCTGTCTATAATTCACCAAGCTAGTTCCTCCGTTGGATTTACATTAGCCCATTTTTCTACTAAGATCGTTCTGGAACCTTCCAGATCTTTTACTTTTTCTGCAAGTCCTGCCGTCATGTATTTCTCACTTATTTGTGAGAATGCTATTTAAAATTGAAGAATCTTCCTTCTAAATTACTACAATAGTGAATTTTCGTCCACCGCTGGAATTTTCTATGGCGCATTTAACTGTAATCCACCATTTTCTCCAGCCGTAGACTCTCGCCTACC
Organism: Meconema thalassinum; assembly: GCA_946902985.2. Classification (NCBI taxonomy): domain Eukaryota; kingdom Metazoa; phylum Arthropoda; class Insecta; order Orthoptera; family Tettigoniidae; genus Meconema; species Meconema thalassinum. The sequence goes on along the minus strand of OX336391.1, from coordinate 461,240,322 downwards.
TAGTGCAACCAGTTCTTTTCAGCATTGTAAAAACTTTCTTTCTCATAAACTTTGTGTTTCCACAGTGAACTTTTCATATATTTCAACCAACTATAGTGAAAACCAGTGCTTGCTCAACTTTTCTACCGCGTCGCGATCGTCCGTTTATATTTAAATAAGGCCATGAACATTTTTCCTCAATCCCCTATTTCTCTTTCCTAACCTCTTACTAACAATTCGTAATAAACTTTTAAATTTAGGTCTGTTTCAATAAGGTGTCACTCTATGAAGTGCCCTTCCATTTTGCTTGTTTATCATTAAGTAATTGCTGTATAATTACGTGGTTTATACACGTTTCAAACTTACATCGTTTCTCCCTTCAAATAAGGGAAAACAATTCTTTCAACTCTTGTGTGAGTTATTTTTAGGTCTCACTAAATGGAAACTGCCCTATTTGGCTCGTGATTCCTATCTAAAATATAGGAGGTCGAGAACCTTCCTTTTGATTATCTCTTCAGGTTTCACAGTAAGTGACCTGCCCTCTTTTGTATAATTCTCATAAAGTAATTCTGTTTAAATATAAGAAGTTGTAGGAACTTTTATTTTATTCTTCATGTTTTCCTTATTGTTATTTTCGAAGTTGTTATTCTCTCTAGAATATTCGTTTAGAAATTTCCTATAGTACACTCCTTGTACTCAATTTAATGTTTAAACTTTAATCATTTCATTGCCTTTTTAAAATCTTACCAAGATTTTAGTACCAGGTTTAAAACCTTAAAAATTATTATTTGCCTGGAGCAATTTCTAAATGTTGTTGGAGGTCTGCGACCCCAAATTGTTAATAAGATTGAAACATATTTAATTGTTAAATTTATCAACTTCTTTGCATTGTTTAATAAATTAAATATTTGGTTTTGGATTCATCATTTCTCTGATACTACAGTTAGGCAAGATCCTGGCTTTCCTAGCTCTTCCTAGGTTTATGCCCTCGTTCATACTCAATAAAGCTTTTACTATTTGTCTTGCCAGACTATCACCCTTCCCTATAGTACTTTCATTCGTGCTTGGGAGGAAATACACTAAAGCCTTTCTCTGGCAAACTGCCCAAGTCTTAGCTGCGGTTCCCGTCAGCTTCGACCAAGTTCGTACCTACTTTAGGTATCCGAGAACGGATTTGCGGTGGCAACCGCTTCTAAGTGTGTTTAAAGTTAAACTTATTAATTTTGTGGGACTCTCCTCCTATCTTTCTATCCTTTTTCTACAATTCAAAACCTACTTCCTTTTCTTAATCATCTTCCCTTGGTGGGTGGGTTATTCCTCAGCCAATAAACTACCCAGTACTCACACTCTTACTGGTTATTAAGATGTTTAAGCATATTCTAACACAACAAAAACATAGGTTGGTAGGACGTATATAGTCATACACTCACACCATAACAAGCTTAGTTATGGAAGAAAGGGTTGAGGTCAAGAACTATAGGAGTAGACCAAGGTTAGAATATGTTAAACAGATCGCCTCTGATGTAGGGTATGGTAGCTATGTAGAAATGAAACGAGTAGCTCAGGACAGAGAGGCATGGAGAACTGCATCAAATCAGTCAAAAGACTAACGACTTAAACAACAGCATACAATTGGTATTTCTTACCTGTACAGGGATTGTCTTTTTGTTGATATTCATGGAAAAATCAACACTAGCTTTTATTTTAGCTAAACCCTCGGTATTAGACTATTTAAGGTCTAATGCATTAATTGCTAAGGCTTTGTGACATACCATAGTGTAATGGTAAATGCCTGTTAACTAAGAGCGACTGACAACTTTCACATGAACACGATTCCTGTAAATTATCTAATATCCAATGAAATTTTATAAATAAAGAGGTGTTAAGATACCCACTAAACCCTTTTATTAAACACGTGAGTACATGGAGCTATATGGCCTTAACGCCTCAACTTGTCTACACACTCTAGTATACGGGGAGCTAACCGCCTATACTATTCTACCGTATACCATAATAATGAGTAATTACAGATATACCTTAATTTTACAACATATGCACTCAACACACGGGGTGATCGAAAATATGCTAAAATACACACCGGTGAATAATAATGATTTATTAGTGATGTCCTGCATGGAACTGACTAGCTGTACCGAGCAGTCAAGCAGAGAAAACGTGAATTGCAACTTGGCGAAACACGACCTCACATGATAACGCAGGCGCCCATATATGTTAAAGACTTAGGATCTGATCAGACAGTAAGAATATTTCATTTACTTTAAATTTTGTAACTTATTCATTTTATTGTCTATTGATGTATTGTTGCAAAATTGTGGGTTTGATTCACAACTCTGAAGACTGAAACAGAGCACTGTATAGAAATAAAAGGTTTGATAGCTTAGTGGTTAACCAGTTTTACCTTTACTGTAAAGACCAGGGTTTGACCCCGACTCTGTCATGAAATTTAATTCCGGTTGAAGACTGAAACAGTATACATTTAGTTTAAAGGCAAAACCGGGGAGATGTTGATTCGATTTTCACTTTAACCATTTTTTTATACATTTCATTTTTTACTTTTACAGAAAGACAATGCTGGGACGGTACCTACCTTAACACAACGGCTGTTTTCTTTTACATTTTTGCTAGGTTTGTTTATTTATTTGTTTTATCCATGTGTAGCTAGCTCTATAGGCGTTGACTTGAAAGACCTGCTCCCGACCTCGTAGGAGGTAACATGACAAAAAAAAAATATTTTTCTGTGGTTTGTGTAAGGAGGACCATTTGGTCATAGAAACCACACAACATGTAGTATTTTATTACATACTAGCAATCCGCCCCAGCTTTGCTTGGGGAACAGTCATTTTAGTAATTGAATGGAGATTGTTGGAAGGAATGAAAACGTAAAAACACTTAGTCGGTGATTGTCCTGAAGCTATTAGGCCTCAAATTATACATTTATGCTACGGTATGTAAAAGAACCTACCACTACAATTGGTAATGTGTAACCAAATTGATCAGTTATAGTTGATTGGTTACAAACACTTAATGCCATTTTATACTTTCATATTAACTATGAAGCATATATATATATATTTAGTATAGTTCTCTGTTTTAGCTGTTAGAGCTGGAAACGAATTAAGTCATCTAGTGCAGCAGCCTATTAATGGTTGCAACGTGGAGATATAACTATAAATCTTTTGATTCATGCTTGCAAATAACAAGACATTTCTTATTACCGTAGTGAACCTGAATTAAGGCTTGTGCCTAATAAAGTATTATTGCAAAGCTAAACAACGTTTAACATACTGTGATGCCCTTGTGGGAGGGATTATTGTGATTTGGGCTATAAAAGGAAAGTTAATGATGAATGGACATGAACATTAAAAATAAAAAATAAATATTTGTAAACTAGTGTAATGTCCTATTTGCTATTAAATAAAAACAGTATCGCTCGAGTATGATTTTGTTTTTATTTAGAAATGTAGACCAACATTTCACACATTGTATATTTAAAATTCACGTTTCACATATTGCAAATATTGAAAATATTAGGTTAAGGTGAAAGCAAAAGAGGGTGCAAAAGTGGGTGCAACCTAACCTAATCTCAACTCACCTAACCTAATCTGACCACACCTGTCTACTGAACCTTTCCTAATCTAATCTTTGCTAACCTCACCTGACGTGGCCATACCTGTTTGTAAGCAGCAACAACACACCAAGATTCCATGAATTCCAGAATACTTTTAGGATAAATATTGACTCTCAACTCTTATAACTAGGTCCATCCTACTGTCAAAAACACAATATTTTTTAATATCTTTGCTCGACCCCCAGCGGGATCAGTCAAAAGGACCTGGGGCCCGTCCACAGGGACCCGTCAACAGGGGCCCCGTCAAAAATGACTCCCTTCAAAAAGGACCCGTCAAAAGGGGCTAGTCAACAGGGACCAGTCCAAAGGGACAAATCAACAGGGATCAATCAAAAGGGGTTATCGCCTCAAGGTCTGACATACCCCTCTGATTATTGGTTTGCCTATCGACAAGCGCCGCTTGGAATCCTTTTTAATCACCCCTCGTGGGTTGGGTTAGGTTAGGTTACACTACAGCCGCCATCTTTAAAAAGGCCGCGGGAACATTGGTGTTTACCGGCAGTCTTCGGAAAAATGTCCAACAATACCTCATACAATGCCCTAGTCTTATTGATTCGCGAGATATTAACAAAAGTGCACTTAGGCCCTTTGTCAAAATTTCTAAAATATATTCAGTGTTGGGCAATCAATAATAGCCACCTCTTTAACTATATACTTGTTTTTGTTGACCATAAAACTTTGAGTATCCATCACCAGTGTATGTGGCATGTTTACGCTTGCATAGATCAAAACCAACTGACTACTCACTACTTGGGTTTAGAAATTACATTTACTCAAATCACATTCTAGTAAAAGTCGTGCCTACTATAAACTGCACCCACTTTTGCACCCACTTTACATCCACTTTTGCACTCACTTTTACATCCACTTTTGCACTCACTTTAGCACCCACTTTTACACTCACTTTTGCACCCACTTTTGCACCCACTTTTACATCCACTTTTGCACACACTTTTACACTCACTTTTGCACCCAATTTTGCACCCACTTTTGCACTCACTTTTACATCCACTATTGCACCCACTTTTGCACCCACTTTTGCACCCACTTTTGCACCCACTTTTGCACCCACTTTTACACCTACTTTTGTACCCACTTTTGCACTTACTTTTGCATCTACTTTTGCACCCACTTTTGCACCTACTTTTGCACCCACTTTTGCACCTACTTTTGCATCCACTTTTTCACCTACTTTTACAGCCACATTTGCACCCACTTTTTGAGTAAACATAAACTCATTTGTCAAATTGTGAGAACATTACATCATCTGACTTTAAAAAAATAGGCATGGTTGTTGTCGAGACTGAGATAAGAGAGGGGTAATGAATGTATAGCGATAGGAACTGAAAACTCATTATCACATTAGTAGTGACATCGAGCAAAGATTTTTAAAAATATTGTGTTTTTGACAGTGGGATGGACCTAGTTATAAGAGTTGAGAGTCAATATTTATCCTAAAAGTATTCTGGAATTCATGGATTCTTGGTGTGTTGATGTTGCTGCTTACAAACAGGTATGGTCACGTCAGGTGAGGTTAGCAAAGATTAGATTAGGAAAGGTTCAGTAGACAGGTCAGGTGTGGTCAGATTAGGTTAGGTGAGTTGAGATTAGGTTAGGTTGCACCCACTTTTGCACCCTCTTTTGCTTTCACCTTAACCTAATATTTTCAATATTTGCAATATGTGAAACGTGAATTTTAAATATACAATGTGTGAAATGTTGGTCTACATTTCTAAATAAAAACAAAATCATACTCGAGCGATACTGTTTTTATTTAATAGCAAATAGGACATTACACTAGTTTACAAATATTTATTTTTTATTTTTAATGTTCATGTCCATTCATCATTAACTTTCCTTTTATAGCCCAAATCACAATAATCCCTCCCACAAGGGCATCACAGTATGTTAAACGTTGTTTAGCTTTGCAATAATACTTTATTAGGCACAAGCCTTAATTCAGGTTCACTACGGTAATAAGAAATGTCTTGTTATTTGCAAGCATGAATCAAAAGATTTATAGTTATATCTCCACGTTGCAACCATTAATAGGCTGCTGCACTAGATGACTTAATTCGTTTCCAGCTCTAACAGCTAAAACAGAGAACTATACTAAATATATATATATGCTTCATAGTTAATATGAAAGTATAAAATGGCATTAAGTGTTTGTAACCAATCAAATATAACTGATCAATTTGGTTACACATTACCAATTGTAGTGGTAGGTTCTTTTACATACCATAGCATAAATGTATAATTTGAGGCCTAATAGCTTCAGGACAACCACCGTCTAAGTGTTTTTACGTTTTCATTCCTTCCAACAATCTTCATTCAATTACTAAAATGACTGTTCCCCAAGCAAAGCTGGGGCGGATTGCTAGTATGTAATAAAATATTACACGTTGTGTGGTTTCTATGACCAAATGGTCTTCCTTACACAAACCACAGAAAAATATATTTTTTTGTCATGTTACCTCCTACGAGGTTGGGAGCAGGTCTTTCAAGTCAACGCCTATAGAGCTAGCTACACATGGATAAAACAAATAAATAAACAAACCTAGCAAAAATGTAAAAGAAAACAGCCGTTGTGTTAAGTTAGGTACCGTCCCAGCATTGTCTTTCTGTAAAAAAGAAAAAAAAAGAAAAAAAAACCAAGTGGTTCCGTGAAGAACTATACAGCCTATTTTCATATATCCTACTTATGTTAACTGCCACTATGAACATACAAAATTTCAGTTTGATTGCTGTCATAGATTCGTCGATAATGAGAAACGACTAAATATTTCGGATGGTTGCCATGTTGGATTTTATATATCTAGGCCCCAGAGTTATGTACTGTTACATGAAGATTATTGTGTACGTGTAGCATTCAAATTTAAATCGCATGATTAGGACACAAGAAGTAACAAGGAGATTTTAAAATTTCGCACAGCTGCCATCTTGTGGTTATGGAAACAATTGAAATAAATTAGATGCCAGTGGATTAACATTCGTATAAGGATTTACTGTACCAAGTTTCACTGCACTAGGATGGTTAAATTGCCAGAAACGTCCATGTGAATATTTATACTTCGCGTCACCACCATGTTGGATTTGTGATCACCAGGTGATTTAAAGTCCTATAGGTGAACTTATGTTTATAGCCCCTATGAACATAAAGACATTCAGTTTGATTGCTATAATAGATTCGTAGATATTCAGAGCCGTCTAAATATTTCGGATGGTCGCCATGTAGAATTGTTAAATGCATAGGCCATAGAGTCATGTACTGTACCCGATATCCGGATAGTAGGCTGTCAGATATCCGCCCCCTCAATCGGATTGCCAATAATCAAACGCGCCGGCATAGCTACATCAATGAAAATGGCACTGACAGATACTATCGAGATTAGAGCACAATAGTTAACAAGAAAATTATTGTGGAACACACCAAAATATACGGGGGTGCATACTTACCTTTACTTACCTCTTAAATATATCTCGGGGACTGGGTTGTCAACTGGATCACTTAAAAGTATGTCCTCACAATAACCTCCACCATGATATTTAAAATGAACCAGAAACGAAGACGAGGAACTTTAAACTGCACAATAATTTATTTCACATAAAGAATGATTTTTAACAAATGAAACAACAAAATATACGTGGCAATCAGAAGCCATTTACCACATAACCATGTCCTCCTGTAGGACCTGTATTCTCTACATATAATGTTTTAGCTTTCTCAAGCTTATAGCAACGAAAATATAACAATGCAATGGGAATGGAAACGGGATTTGGGATGAGACACACATATCAATTGCTTTGCGTGTTTATATACTGCACATTTTTATTTATAGCCACAAGGCTATTATGAAACGCCCTTGGTCTCAGTAACACAGTTGTCCGGACCAGCTGCAAAACACCTGCATCGTCAAAGCGGACACCCGTTCGTTCAACCCTAGCATAAGCGTGCTACCTCAGGGCTCGGCTCTCTCTTTTAAACACGTAAATGTTCACATCTCAACTGAAATATTATCACGCAAATGTCTTACATGCTTCCTTCAAACACCATTGGATTCCTCCAACAATCCCAAATCATGATTATTTGTTCAAACCACTTGCTTAACTTGCATTGTTTAGAGTATAAAAAACTCTAAATGTTAATAACAAAAGTTCATTAATTATTTATAACAATAATAAATTGTTTATAACAATGTCAAATTACCATTGAAAATTTAATACACGCTTCTATTAATCACTATTATTTCAAATTATTTAACAAAGATATTTACAAAATTATTTTACAATATTAAATTGTTTATATTATTTATACAAGGAATACATTGAACCACACGTCTATCCGGTTGATAATTACTCAAATCGTGTTGATATAAACGACCAATGAAGGTTAGTTATACTTAACTGTCAAATTCAGGTTTAATAATGTTTAATAATAATTATTAATATTTGTGACTGTAACCTCCATTCAAAATCTTTATCTCAAATTATTTAACACTCTTGTTAATTTTAACAGTATCTTCATATGAATAATCTTTCAAAGAACAAGAACAACATTCAGCGGGAAAATACTTCGCTCATAACGCACAAAAATGTCACAACAATTGGCCCAAAATTCATCATATATCTTTATATATATGGCATAAAAATCTTCCAAACTACACACAAAAACCTCCACTATTAATTCAACAACTTCATTAATTATTGTGGGAACCTCCTTCATTATTCAAGGGCATTATTCAACAGCGACTTTTACACGTCCACTGAACTATCGATTATACATCCATTGTTCCTCTTTAAAAATTCTTATATTCATCAATTGTAATAATGACTGTTATCATTTAACCTTCGTGGGTTTCATTCATGAATCGATATGAAGTAAAAATTTGCCAATCACAAATAAATTTAATAGCAAATACTGTTAGACACTCCTGCCTGGTCTATCAAAATTGAGATTAACATCTTCAAAGTAACGCAGTATAAAAATACTATCTTCAAACAAAGTTCAACTAAACTGCAAAATAGTCGAATAGAATACAATTAGATTGTGGAATGCAAACATTATTGTTCCAATCTAGAATTGAGAAAAAATTACTGTCAAATGTTCATTACTATAGTGTATTCAATAAATTGTAATTAACGTTCGTATTTCATAAAATTGTCTATAATGCAATGATAAATGTCTATGTTGCAATCATGTTCATAAGACGACTAGTATTTCAAAGATCGTCGATATCGAAAAAGATTTTAACGCTCTAAAATCTTTTAATTATTCTTCTTTCTTGAGGATGACAGAAAATTGGTCAAAGTAATTAACTGAATAGAATTACTTTAATAAAATGACACACTGTCTGAATTCAAATCTGCCATAGCAAATCGTTAACTTTACAGTTAAATAGTGACTACAAAAAGTACGCAAATTACTGAAAGAATCTAATATCATCAGTCTCAACTGATCCAAAATTATTTAAGTATGCCAATGACATAGCAATGTCTCAAAAATCGAAGAAAAAGGCATAAATCATCGAAGTGTACTGAGTACAAAAATATCAATCAAGAAAATGGGGCAAAAGGTAGGACAGAAAATATGGGAAAAATGTTTGCTCAGATATCGCTACACTACTCAAATAATACAAGAAACGTTCACAACTACCTTATCTGCCGATTGAAGTTCCAGAGAAAAATTCCCCAAAGAAGACTGCCGATGGATCCATTTTATCAACTTAAAGATGAGCTCCATCCTCGAAACAGGAATCAGCGTCCTCGGAGAATCGAACTGCTTCCTCCTCCGAAATGGCACTGCTCCGTGGATACGAGAAACATCCTTCCGACAAAATTCTTCATTGTGCGCCGGGATAACCCTGGCCTCTCTTGAAAGTTCTCTGAAGTTCTTGCAGGAATTCGTCATGAAGTTTAATGTAGTTATTTCCGCAGAAATATTCATAGTTGTGGAGTATGAAAATATTTCCACTGTTATCTGGTATAATTTAGCGATGGATTAACGATGCATGAGTGTAGTTGGATGTTCACTACATGCTCGCTTTTGTAGAAAGACGATTAACGAAGTTCCATGCTGTTACTTTACTCCAATGACATATGTCCCAATTGCATCAACGCCTTAGCCTTGCATCTCAACTGCAGTTATAATGATCAAAAGCACTACAATATTATAGTGTTCCATAGTCGAATGTATCGTTGTAATACCAAACTGTTGCACTCCACGTGTCAGCCGTAGTGTATAATGTGGAATATAAAAGTGTTTCTCCTGTGGCGAGAAAATCACTTTTGTTGGCAGCCTAAAAGTTCCAATATCTTTCGAAGTATCACTATGAAATCGTTGAAATCTTGTATACACCTTAATGTTATACTGCCTAATAGAATTATCAAAAAGGCTGAAGTTAGCGCTTGATATCTTGACTGGTGGAAACGTTAATGTGCGCGTTTCAACTTCACCTAGTTTTGAGCAGCGTGAAATGGAACTGCTCCGAGTTCGTTCGATGCGGCAAGGCTTTCACCTCACGCTAAAGACACCTTACTTCACTGAATCACTTGAAAATAACTCTATATCACCAGAAATATATATGCGATCACAAGTATAAGATCTGAGCGTATCAGTATCAGTATGAGTATGAGTATGAGAGCTCCTCTCTCCTGTGCATGACCTTTTATCAACTTCTTAAGGGGCGTATCTATCCCTACCATAGCCTGTTGCTGCGTCATTGCTGGAAGTTTTAACTTCGGCTATTCTTGACGGATTTTCAAAATTCAAAAACTCAAAATTAATTTCTTCAAAATTCCAAATCAATGCCATAACTGAAAATAGATTTCCACAAATCTGCATGCCAAAAGTAATCGAATATCGTAGTTTCAGCAATCTCCGTCTTCCTTCCAAACTATCGTTCATTGGTTCTCGTCTCTCCTCCAATAGCGTAGCTTCTTCCTTAGCACAATACCTTGTTTCCTGCGACTGCGTCGTAAATCTCGGATCTTTCTCGAATAAAATCATGACGTCACCAAGAATCTCAGCTCAATCAGCCTACTGGCATGAATCCTACGTCATCCGTGCCTACGTCAAGAATATCCACGTCATAACTATGACATCCATAACTCTACTGATATTTGCCAATACAGCCATCGTGGTCTCAATATAATTCAATTTCCGGGGGCAGTACCATTAAAGGAAAATTGTTGCGTAGGTTCATTATTCAAACTTTCACTTCGATCGCATGATTACGACACAAGAAATAAAAACCTAATTGTAATATTCGCACAGCCGCCATTTTGAGGTTATGTAAACAATTGAACTAAATTGGATACCAGTGCATTACAATGTGTATAAACATTTCCTGTACCAGATTTCATTGCGTTTGGATTATTAAATCGCGAGAAAAGTCTGTTAAAATTTTTAATTCGCTTTGCCGCCATGTTCGATTTGTAGTTAACTGGTTTTTGAAAGTCTTATAGATGAACTTCCAGTAGTGCCCTTTATCTCCGTACAAAATTTCAGGGTGATACCGCTAATAGTTTCAGAGATATAGAATGCCGGTGAAATATTTCGCACATCCGCCATCTTGTGGTTATGTAAACAATTGAACGAAGTTTGATGTCGTTGCATTGCAATGTGTATAAACATATATTGTACCAAGTTTTATTGCGTTTGGTTGGTTAAATCGCGAGAAACGTCTATTTAAAAGTCGCAAATTCGCGAGACCTCCATGTTGGTTTTGTAGTTACCAGTTTTTCAATAGTCACATAGGTGAACTTCTAGTAGTTCCCTTTATCACCGTAAAAAATCCAGGGTGATATCGGGAATAGTTTCGGAGATATTGAATGCTGGTGAAATATTTCGCACAGCCGCCATGTTGGATTGGTGAGACATAACAAAATTTGAAGGGCACGGTTGGGGTCGCCCGAAGTTGTGCTATGAACTTACCGAGTTTAATAGAAATCGATCCAGCCGTATAGAAGTTATTAGGGGACACACACACATACACCTCTCTCACACACACACACACACACACACGCGCGCGCGCGCACACACACACACACACACAGACACACGGACAAAAGGTGATCTCATAAGCATATTTTTTCAAAATTGAAAATAGCCTAAAAATGGTTAAAGTGAAAATCGAATCAACATCTCCCCGGTTTTGCCTTTAAACTAAATGTATACTGTTTCAGTCTTCAACCGGAATTAAATTTCATGACAGAGTCGGGGTCAAACCCTGGTCTTTACAGTAAAGGTAAAACTGGTTAACCACTAAGCTATCAAACCTTTTATTTCTATACAGTGCTCTGTTTCAGTCTTCAGAGTTGTGAATCAAACCCACAATTTTGCAACAATACATCAATAGACAATAAAATGAATAAGTTACAAAAAGTAGGGGGGTGATGGCGCTTCTAACGAGTGTCATGGCCGCCGCGTGAGTCCAAGCCAATATCTCGCAAACCCATGGTCGGATTTTAATAAATGAGGTGTCGTTGGACTCGGGTTGACGCCCTCTTTCCAATGGACCATTCCTTTCAACCCCTAAATAAAACCTACCCCTACTAGGGGGTGAAATTGTAATTTTTTTAGTGAAAGTCTCTTTTCAAATGGGACATGTATAAGGTGCGCTGCTAAAATGAACTTAAACGTTGTTGCTCATATCGCGCATGCGTTTTACGAGATGCCGCTATGGATTTACATTTTTGTTTTTTGTTTTTTACGCATGCGCACTGGGGATTTTTGTAAGAGGGCGAGCTCTTTGAAAAAAAATGATTGATATGAAGAGGTTTTGGTGGTGAGGAGAGAGCCAGATACTCGCCTACTTTCCTACGAAGTTTGCCGATATCTCTCAAACGCAAGGTCGGATTTGGACGTGTGACGTGTCAAATCGCTTGTCTCGAAGCCCTTTATATGTTATTAATAGGTTAGAGTTTTGAGAATGAGGGAAACAGGCTTTTTTGGGGTAAAACCATGATTTTAGTTTTTTCTGATATTTCACGAATGCCTGGTCGGATTTGGTCCTATGACGTGTCAAATGGCTTATCTCGAATCCCTCTTTATTTTTGTAATAGGTTAAAGTTTTTTAGAATGAGGGAAACAGAATTTTTTGTTGTAAAACCGTGATTTTAGACTTTCTGTTATATCTCACAAACCAATAACTCCAGAGACGTATACGAGGGGTCGTAGGACTCGGGGTGACGCCCCTTTCCTCCCCCCTTTCGAATATAGTATTTATGTTTAAAAAATGCGAAAGGGCCTAACGACAATTATGTTGAAAACATTTCAGTTTTTAAAACTTTTCTTAAATCTGTCTAAAATGTTCATGACGAGTGGTTGTAGATAGAAAGAGACGATACTACTGGACACGTGTTTCAACGAAGCTATTACTGGCCACGGTGGTGATATACCAATACAGTATTCGCTATTTCGATGAGACCGCGGGTCGAGGGTTCGTTTTCAGATTTTTCCTATGATGGAATTCCTAATTCCTAAACCCCCTGAAGGGGGTCTTTAACGTGTAAACGATTATGAGTGACATGGCAAATGATAATTCCTTGATCCGATGAAGTTGGCTTTAGTTAGAACAAACAGAACTTGGTTATATGTTGCTTGAAATGAGTATAGAAAACAAACTTGCTGGGGCAGACTGACAGGATGTGAATGTTATTTGAGCTTATTGGAATGCCTTGACTTGACTTGACAACAGGGCAATGAAAAAAAAAAAAGCACAGAGATGCTGAGGACACTTGAAGGTCAAGCGATATGGCAACCATGGTGGGAGGGGGAAGCTAGGATGATGTCGCCGATCATGTTCAATGTTCAATGGATGAATTTATATTTTGCGAAGCATTGTTTGGAGAGGGTCATGTGACGACTTGTTTTAAGGGTATTTATTTTTTCGATGTTTCCTATGGTGGACTCATTGATTGAAATAATCCAAAACTGCTAGGGCATGGCCTTGAGATTTTATAAACCGATAATGGGATTTTGACATACAAGATCCACTCAGAACTTGACATGATGTCATTCATTTATGGCTTATGAATTTCCCCAAAAAAGACCCAAAACAACAAGATCATGGACTTTTGCTTTTCATAATATATTGCAAACCCATAATGTAAGATGTTTACTGTGAGTGACGAAATCTAGCTAGGTAAAGAAAGAATTATTGTAGGATATATGTATGGTGACTGACACGTCTTTGACCATTGGAACTTGTTTTCAGATCTGACTGTAGTACATAGGGAGTATAGGTTGTAGGCATGGATTGACAAACGGTGCACACAAAATTCAATTTATCGAATTAAGAGTAGACTATCATTAATTAATTGGTTAAAGAGTGTAGCTAAAAATATAAAAAATGGTGACTACATTAAACTAAACTGAACCAAGTCGAATCAAACCCAACTGAAAAAAACCAAGCCTAAAGCAAACCAAACCTAATCATGAACAAGCCAAGGGCTTAAGTGTAAAACTTGTGGGGGAATGCAGTCATTGGCAATGTCCAAAGAAAGGGATAACGCTCTACCTCTAGAGGGTAAGGTAAAGCTAGCGCATGGTGCTAATGCATATTCCCAAGTACATGAACCACACACACACAACTATCCTATGCTGTTTTTATGAGTTAACGGTTAAAACTTACTCAGTGGTTACTGAGCAAGATGGTCGCTACACACAACAAGCTTTAAATACTTGAGGGTAATAATCTATACACACACACACACACACACACACACACACACACACGCTTGTTCTAAACTAAACTGTCTTGCTGGCAGTGCTCACACAGTAGGCAAATGACAGAAATGCTTGGCTAACAGAAATACAATCATTTTCGTTTCTCTAATGTTACCAGCTAACCATTACATGCTATAGTAGTGAGCACATGTGCCTCTTGCACTGGAGATCGTAACTTGATTTCTAGCTCTAAGGCCTAGAATGAATCAAACTAAGAAAGAAGGGTATGGTGACGCAGTGGTTAAACTGTTAGCCTTTCACTAAGGTAGACTAGGGTTTGATTTTAGGTTAATATACATGTCATAAACAAACAAACAAAAAAGCAGAGATAATGTTTAAAACTGATTACACTTGTCTCTTTTCAAATTATTACTTAGATTGCAAATACAAAGGTGGACTGGGTTTGATATACAGTTAATGCTGCCTATCGCATACTAGCCTGTAAGAAAGCCAAACAAGCAAAAGGCGTAGGTAGAGCAGTGGTAAAATCGCTATGTGTAGAGAACTACCTAACGGTTTTATGAACTGGCAATGGTATGTCGCATAAACAGTGCAGTATACAATCCAGCAACCATAATTTTTATCTTGTGGAACAGAGAAAACATATATATAGAGAGAGATATAGAAAGCTTGTGTATGTATGGGTAGAATTGATTGTTTGACCAGAGAAAATACGATGAGGTAGGGTGGGGAGAGGGAGAATCAACACGTATATATGAATGGTAAATAGTATTTTTGTTTTTTTCAATAGTTTTGTTTTTCAAATGCAGTGGTAGATAGCCGTTATTTTGTAAAACATTCTTACTTGCAGTAGTAATAAGACTCTATGGTTTCGCTAACACATAGATAGACTGAATTATTGCCATGGTCAAGCACTCACATTAAGATCATTTACAAAATCATAAAATGAAAAATAAAAAATCTTGTTTTGGAAATATCGTTTTTCAACAGACACAAAATAAATAAAAATGTGTAAACAGCAAAATGGAAAATCCATGGTCAAGCACTCACATTAAGATCATTTACAAAACCATAAAATGAAAAATAAAAAATCTTGTTTTGGAAATATCGATTTTTTTTTCAACATACACAAAATAAATATATAAAAAATTTGTAAACAGCAAAATGGAAAATCCATGTTTCCATATAGACAAAATTTATAAACCTTAAACGGACAATTAAGAAAATATATGCAAATTGGAAATTGACAAATGTGTAAATATGAAAATGGAAAAATCCATGTTTCCATATCATGAAATTGAAAAACATCAAACTGTCATAAAAAAATGCAAATGGAAAATTGACAAATTGCAATGTGTGAAATGTGAAATTGAACAAATGGCTATCATTATTTTAAAAAAAAAGAACATGGTGCTCTATGGTTGAGGTGTGAAACAAACCCTCTCTACTTATTTGGACCACCCGAGACTGAGTAGACTAGTTTTAGTTGTCATACCGCTTTTAAAAGTTTGTGTTAAATCTAGGAATTGAACCCAAGAGCTTGTAGGGGAGATCCAAGGTTATAATATGTTAAACAGATAGCCTTGCATGTAGGGTGTGGTAGCTATATAGAGATGAGACGTTTCGTTCGGGGGAGGGAGGCATGGAGATCTGCATCAAACCAGTCAAAAGACTGACGACTCAAACAACAACATGTAGAGCTCACCAAAATAATGTTGTGTAACGGTAAATGTTAGTCAACGAACAGTAATGCATTACTAAAACCCATGACACGATACCTAAGAGCTTTTCTAAAATTATTTTATAATGCCTTTAACCCTATATTAAACACCCAGTTCACAAGACTCATAACTGCAATGTTATGGTCAAACAAAACAAAATCTATATTTCAAAACAAACAAGTGGTTTAGTGAATGTATACTGGAAAAAGTTTTATAAACACTCAAGTCCACAAAAATAATTAAATTAGTAACAGTCAGGTTGACCGAGTGGTTATGGTGTTTGACTTAAGTTCAAATTTTCTGTACAAGAAAGCAAGGTTTCGAATCCCTTACCTGATATAACTATTGCCTCAACATGGCTTGACCACACTGTATTATTGTGTACTCGGTACACAAACCATAAATAGAGTGAGTTGTTTAAGGTCACTCTCTTTGCGAACATAGTCAGAGACTGTTGATGGTTAACAATTGCATTAATAGTGGGACATAGGGATAGCAATTAAGAAAAACAGACATACCCATACACTATTTTTATTTATTTAATGTAAGTACTTGTACAATAGTTATATACAAACTACAACTCTCTTTTGTCTATAACTATTTAGTCCTTTTCGATCCACTTGCATATCAAGGGCAGATGACTTTGTAGTTCAGCCCCTTCAAACAACAACAACACTACTTCTTGCATAGTCTGTGATGTTGATGACTCTTGAGGCGTGGAAGATGGATACAACATAACTTTTACAACAGGGGTTAAACGTTGCTCAACAAACAATGCACTATTTTGAGTAGCAACATCTTTCTCTTGTACTAACTTTTTAGCATTCTGATGATTTTTTTGTCAACACCATCAGTGTTTTGTCTGGAGCACTACATTGATGATCACTCACACTTAAAACCACACCATTTCTACTTTTCATATTGCCTCGACATCTTGTTGACTTTTGTTTTGAGCATTGCCAGAATATTATTCCTTTTACATTTTGTCGTCTATAATTATAAGAGTAGCCTTTATAGAGTACACGTTGTTTACCTCGGTTAGTTGTAGTAAGTTCCAAAGTAGTAACTAACCTGTTAGTATGATTTGCATACTACAAAGGTTATTTCTGTTCTGGTAATAGAATTATTTAGCGTTGGCTTTTATATTTAATATGTACAGTTTAAAGTGATAGAAAAGTGGTAGAAACGTGGTAGCAAAGTGGTAGACAATTGGTAACATAGTGGTAGAAAAGTGGTAGAAAAGTGGTAGAAAAGTGGCAGAAAAGTAGTAGAAAAGTGGTAGCAAAGTGGTAGAAAAGTGATAGCAAACTAGAAAAGTGGTAGCAAAGTGGTAGAAAAGTGGTAGAAAAGTGGTAGCAAACTACAAAAGTGGTAGAAAAGTGGCAGAAATGTAGTAGAAAAGTGGTAGCAAAGTGGTAGAAAAGTAGTAGCAAACTAGAAAAGTGGTAGCAAAGTGGTAGAAAATATTACATGTATTGTTAAGAAATAGTTTAAGCGGTTACATGGATTCATTACACTATAATTTTAGCATCACGAAGCTCATTTTCTATATCCAAAAGTTCTTCCTCATATTTAGTATGACCAGCCTGTTTACAGGTATGCAAGTACTGAAGCCGCTGGATTAGCTTACTGGGATTGTTCCAGTAAACAAATTTAACAAATGATTTTTTTGGGTTTAAACCATTATCATCATCATCATCATTATCATAATCATCATCATCAATATAATTATCATCAATATAATCATCATCACTATTACTATCTAATCCTTTTTGTTCATCTTGCAATGCAACAACCTTTGGCATAGTTTGTGTTGTCTTTGATAGTGTTAGAGGTTTCTTAGACGTTAACGACTGTCCTAACATGTCTTTTTTAGGAGATAATAAATGCTCTTTAACAAACAAAGCACTATCTTGAGCCACACTATTTTTTTCTTGGTCTTGCTTTTTTACCTTGGTTAGAGTATTTTGTCCATTTAAATGAGTATTATTTTGAGATTTACAATGATGATCGATTGAAATAAGTACGTTGGAGCCTTTTGTCTTAATCATTCCTCGACACTTTTTAGATCGTTGTTTCGAACAGCACCAAATAACAGTTCCATTTTTATTAGTTCTTTTTACAATATATGCATATCCTTTATAGTAAGCACATGGCTTACCATAGCTAATCGTTGATACTTCCATGTCAACTGTTAAGCATAAACTAATCTCTAGTAAAGTTAACTCGATAATAAAAATGATTGTTTGTAGTATGTGCAGTTTAAAGTAAGAGCAAAAGTGAGAGTCAAATGGTATAAAAGTGTTAGCAAAGTGGTGGAAGAGTGGTAGCAGTTTATAGTAATCATGATCTTTTTTACTAGAATGTGATTTGAGTAAATGTAATTTCTAATCCTTAGCAGTGAGTAGTCAGTTAGTCTTGGTTCAGACAAGCGTAAACAGTTCTCCAATGAATCAGAGATCAAGATTTTCATTATGAAACAGTTGTGTAACCAATTAGGTATCGGTACTTGATAGCTTCACACATGAACAAAAATTCCAACATATCTGACTTGAATTACATGATTTGAAAGTTGACAAAGAATATCCAATCAACCATTGTAGTTACAATGTCAAACACACAGAGACAAAATCAGCATGAACTTTTAAGTTACAGGAAAATTCTATGAAATAGACTATGCAGGAAATTTGGAAATACACATCAGAAGTTTGCAACACCATCCTTCTAGCCTATATAAATTATCGACATGGAAAGTGTGCACTGCCCCTAACATTAAACCAATTTATCAATAACACAAGTCAACAATCAAAACATTTTGTGTTGAGTCTATCATTTAATGCATATATTCTTTCTACATTGAACAGTAACAAAAAACGCCATTCATAATTAATTAAGTTTGCTTTAATTCTTTATGTAATGATATATACATATTTAAAGTTTTGGCTGACTGTTCAGGGTGAATCGGCTTTGAACACATAAGAGAGGGAATATTTTAAGACTTAACCTCAGCTCACCTAACATAACCTAAATTTACCTAACCTAACCTTGTCATATAGGTAAGAAACGGGTCAAGCTATGCTTTCGACTGCCGAGTTTCAGCTACTTTTCAAGGTTACTCTCCCGAACATTGCCGGAGACTGCTGATAAACACTTATATTCCCACGGCGGCGGCGCGCAATGACTTACATGACGCGCTTCCCCCTTTTCATTGATCCCTGTTGATTTGTCCCTTTGGACTGGTCCCTGTTGACTAGCCCCTTTTGGACGGGCCCTTTTTGAATGGAGTCATTTTTGACGGGTCCCTGTGGACAGGTCCTTTTGGCTGATCCCTTTGGACCGGACCCTTTGACATAATTTGGATAATTGCATGGGCCAGTCCATAGGTTATCCAATTATCCAATTATCCAAATTATGTCAAAGGGTCCGGTCCAAAGGGATCAGCCAAAAGGACCTGTCCACAGGGACCCGTCAAAAATGACTCCATTCAAAAAGGGCCCGTCCAAAAGGGGCTAGTCAACAGGGACCAGTCCAAAGGGACAAATCAACAGGGATCAATGAAAAGGGGGAAGCGCGTCATGTAAGTCATTGCGCGCCGCCGCCGTGGGAATATAAGTGTTTATCAGCAGTCTCCGGCAATGTTCGGGAGAGTAACCTTGAAAAGTAGCTGAAACTCGGCAGTCGAAAGCATAGCTTGACCCGTTTCTTACCTATATGACAAGGTTAGGTTAGGTAAATTTAGGTTATGTTAGGTGAGCTGAGGTTAAGTCTTAAAATATTCCCTCTCTTATGTGTTCAAAGCCGATTCACCCTGAACAGTCAGCCAAAACTTTAAATATGTATATATCATTACATAAAGAATTAAAGCAAACTTAATTAATTATGAATGGCGTTTTTGTTACTGTTCAATGTAGAAAGAATATATGCATTAAATGATAGACTCAACACAAAATGTTTTGATTGTTGACTTGTGTTATTGATAAATTGGTTTAATGTTAGGGGCAGTGCACACTTTCCATGTCGATAATTTATATAGGCTAGAAGGATGGTGTTGCAAACTTCTGATGTGTATTTCCAAATTTCCTGCATAGTCTATTTCATAGAATTTTCCTGTAACTTAAAAGTTCATGCTGATTTTGTCTTTGTGTGTTTGACATTGTAACTACAATGGTTGATTGGATATTCTTTGTCAACTTTCAAATCATGTAATTCAAGTCAGATATGTTGGAATTTTTGTTCATGTGTGAAGCTATCAAGTACCGATACCTAATTGGTTACACAACTGTTTCATAATGAAAATCTTGATCTCTGATTCATTGGAGAACTGTTTACGCTTGTCTGAACCAAGACTAACTGACTACTCACTGCTAAGGATTAGAAATTACATTTACTCAAATCACATTCTAGTAAAAAAGATCATGATTACTATAAACTGCTACCACTCTTCCACCACTTTGCTAACACTTTTATACCATTTGACTCTCACTTTTGCTCTTACTTTAAACTGCACATACTACAAACAATCATTTTTATTATCGAGTTAACTTTACTAGAGATTAGTTTATGCTTAACAGTTGACATGGAAGTATCAACGACTAGCTATGGTAAGCCATGTGCTTACTATAAAGGATATGCATATATTGTAAAAAGAACTAATAAAAATGGAACTGTTATTTGGTGCTGTTCGAAACAACGATCTAAAAAGTGCCGAGGAATGATTAAGACAAAAGGCTCCAACGTACTTATTTCAATCGATCATCATTGTAAATCTCAAAATAATACTCATTTAAATGGACAAAATACTCTAACCAAGGTAAAAAAGCAAGACCAAGAAAAAAATAGTGTGGCTCAAGATAGTGCTTTGTTTGTTAAAGAGCATTTATTATCTCCTAAAAAAGACATGTTAGGACAGTCGTTAACGTCTAAGAAACCTCTAACACTATCAAAGACAACACAAACTATGCCAAAGGTTGTTGCATTGCAAGATGAACAAAAAGGATTAGATAGTAATAGTGATGATGATTATATTGATGATAATTATATTGATGATGATGATTATGATAATGATGATGATGATGATGATAATGGTTTACACCCAAAAAAATCATTTGTTAAATTTGTTTACTGGAACAATCCCAGTAAGCTAATCCAGCGGCTTCAGTACTTGCATACCTGTAAACAGGCTGGTCATACTAAATATGAGGAAGAACTTTTGGATATAGAAAATGAGCTTCGTGATGCTAAAATTATAGTGTAATGAATCCATGTAACCGCTTAAACTATTTCTTAACAATACATGTAATATTTTCTACCACTTTGCTACCACTTTTCTAGTTTGCTACTACTTTTCTACCACTTTGCTACCACTTTTCTACTACATTTCTGCCACTTTTCTACCACTTTTGTAGTTTGCTACCACTTTTCTACCACTTTTCTACCACTTTGCTACCACTTTTCTAGTTTGCTATCACTTTTCTACCACTTTGCTACCACTTTTCTACTACTTTTCTGCCACTTTTCTACCACTTTTCTACCACTTTTCTACCACTATGTTACCAATTGTCTACCACTTTGCTACCACGTTTCTACCACTTTTCTATCACTTTAAACTGTACATATTAAATATAAAAGCCAACGCTAAATAATTCTATTACCAGAACAGAAATAACCTTTGTAGTGTGCAAATCATACTAACAGGTTAGTTACTACTTTGGAACTTACTACAACTAACCGAGGTAAACAACGTGTACTCTATAAAGGCTACTCTTATAACTATAGACGACAAAATGTAAAAGGAATAATATTCTGGCAATGCTCAAAACAAAAGTCAACAAGATGTCGAGGCAATATGAAAAGTAGAAATGGTGTGGTTTTAAGTGTGAGTGATCATCAATGTAGTGCTCCAGACAAAACACTGATGGTGTTGACAAAAAATCATCAGAATGCTAAAAAGTTAGTACAAGAGAAAGATGTTGCTACTCAAAATAGTGCATTGTTTGTTGAGCAACGTTTAACCCCTGTTGTAAAAGTTATGTTGTATCCATCTTCCACGCCTCAAGAGTCATCAACATCACAGACTATGCAAGAAGTAGTGTTGTTGTTGTTTGAAGGGGCTGAACTACAAAGTCATCTGCCCTTGATATGCAAGTGGATCGAAAAGGACTAAATAGTTATAGACAAAAGAGAGTTGTAGTTTGTATATAACTATTGTACAAGTACTTACATTAAATAAATAAAAATAGTGTATGGGTATGTCTGTTTTTCTTAATTGCTATCCCTATGTCCCACTATTAATGCAATTGTTAACCATCAACAGTCTCTGACTATGTTCGCAAAGAGAGTGACCTTAAACAATACACTCTATTTATGGTTTGTGTACCGAGTACACAATAATACAGTGTGGTCAAGCCATGTTGAGGCAATAGTTATATCAGGTAAGGGATTCGAAACCTTGCTTTCTTGTACAGAAAATTTGAACTTAAGTCAAACACCATAACCACTCGGTCAACCTGACTGTTACTAATTTAATTATTTTTGTGGACTTGAGTGTTTATAAAACTTTTTCCAGTATACATTGACTAAACCACTTGTTTGTTTTGAAATATAGATTTTGTTTTGTTTGACCATAACATTGCAGTTATGAGTCTTGTGAACTGGGTGTTTAATATAGGGTTAAAGGCATTATAAAATAATTGTAGAAAAGCTCTTAGGTATCGTGTCATGGGTTTTAGTAATGCATTACTGTTCGTTGACTAACATTTACCGTTACACAACATTATTTTGGTGAGCTCTACATGTTGTTGTTTGAGTCGTCAGTCTTTTGACTGGTTTGATGCAGATCTCCATGCCTCCCTCCCCCGAACGAAACGTCTCATCTCTATATAGCTACCACACCCTACATGCAAGGCTATCTGTTTAACATATTATAACCTTGGATCTCCCCTACAAGCTCTTGGGTTCAATTCCTAGATTTAACACAAACTTTTAAAAGCGGTATGACAACTAAAACTAGTCTACTCAGTCTCGGTTGGTCCAAATAAGTAGAGAGGGTTTGTTTCACACCTCAACCATAGAGCACCATGTTCTTTTTTTTTTAAATAATGATAGCCATTTGTTCAATTTCACATTTCACACATTGCAATTTGTCAATTTTCCATTTGCATTTTTTATGACAGTTTGATGTTTTTCAATTTCATGATATGGAAACATGGATTTTTCCATTTTCATATTTACACATTTGTCAATTTCCAATTTGCATATATTTTCTTAATTGTCCGTTTAAGGTTTTTAAATTTTGTCTATATGGAAACATGGATTTTCCATTTTGCTGTTTACAATTTTTTTATATATTTATTTTGTGTATGTTGAAAAAAAATCGATATTTCCAAAACAAGATTTTTTATTTTTCATTTTATGGTTTTGTAAATGATCTTAATGTGAGTGCTTGACCATGGATTTTCCATTTTGCTGTTTACACATTTTTATTTATTTTGTGTCTGTTGAAAAACGATATTTCCAAAACAAGATTTTTTATTTTTCATTTTATGATTTTGTAAATGATCTTAATGTGAGTGCTTGACCATGGCAATAATTCAGTCTATCTATGTGTTAGCGAAACCATAGAGTCTTATTACTACTGCAAGTAAGAATGTTTTACAAAATAACGGCTATCTACCACTGCATTTGAAAAACAAAACTATTGAAAAAAACAAAAATACTATTTACCATTCATATATACGTGTTAATTCTCCCTCTCCCCACCCTACCTCATCGTATTTTCTCTGGTCAAACAATCAATTCTACCCATACATACACAAGCTTTCTATATCTCTCTATATATATATGTTTTCTCTGTTCCACAAGATAAAAATTATGGTTGCTGGATTGTATACTGCACTGTTTATGCGACATACCATTGCCAGTTCATAAAACCGTTAGGTAGTTCTCTACACATAGCGATTTTACCACTGCTCTACCTACGCCTTTTGCTTGTTTGGCTTTCTTAAAGGCTAGTATGCGATAGGCAGCATTAACTGTATATCAAACCCAGTCCACCTTTGTATTTGCAATCTAAGTAATAATTTGAAAAGAGACAAGTGTAATCAGTTTTAAACATTATCTCTGCTTTTTTGTTTGTTTGTTTATGACATGTATATTAACCTAAAATCAAACCCTAGTCTACCTTAGTGAAAGGCTAACAGTTTAACCACTGCGTCACCATACCCTTCTTTCTTAGTTTGATTCATTCTAGGCCTTAGAGCTAGAAATCAAGTTACGATCTCCAGTGCAAGAGGCACATGTGCTCACCACTATAGCATGTAATGGTTAGCTGGTAACATTAGAGAAACGAAAATGATTGTATTTCTGTTAGCCAAGCATTTCTGTCATTTGCCTACTGTGTGAGCACTGCCAGCAAGACAGTTTAGTTTAGAACAAGCGTGTGTGTGTGTGTGTGTGTGTGTGTGTATAGATTATTACCCTCAAGTATTTAAAGCTTGTTGTGTGTAGCGACCATCTTGATCAGTAACCACTGAGTAAGTTTTAACCGTTAACTCATAAAAACAGCATAGGATAGTTGTGTGTGTGTGGTTCATGTACTTGGGAATATGCATTAGCACCATGCGCTAGCTTTACCTTACCCTCTAGAGGTAGAGCGTTATCCCTTTCTTTGGACATTGCCAATGACTGCATTCCCCCACAAGTTTTACACTTAAGCCCTTGGCTTGTTCATGATTAGGTTTGGTTTGCTTTAGGCTTGATTTGGTTCAGTTGGGTTTGATTCGACTTGGTTCAGTTTAGTTTAATGTAGTCACCATTTTTTATATTTTTAGCTACACTCTTTAACCAATTAATTAATGATAGTCTACTCTTAATTCGATAAATTGAATTTTGTGTGCACCGTTTGTCAATCCATGCCTACAACCTATACTCCCTATGTACTACAGTCAGATCTGAAAACAAGTTCCAATGGTCAAAGACGTGTCAGTCACCATACATATATCCTACAATAATTCTTTCTTTACCTAGCTAGATTTCGTCACTCACAGTAAACATCTTACATTATGGGTTTGCAATATATTATGAAAAGCAAAAGTCCATGATCTTGTTGTTTTGGGTCTTTTTTGGGGAAATTCATAAGCCATAAAAGAATGACATCATGTCAAGTTCTGAGTGGATCTTGTATGTCAAAATCCCATTATCGGTTTATAAAATCTCAAGGCCATGCCCTAGCAGTTTTGGATTATTTCAATCAATGAGTCCACCATAGGAAACATCGAAAAAATAAATACCCTTAAAACAAGTCGTCACATGACCCTCTCCAAACAATGCTTCGCAAAATATAAATTCATCCATTGAACATTGAACATGATCGGCGACATCATCCTAGCTTCCCCCTCCCACCATGGTTGCCATATCGCTTGACCTTCAAGTGTCCTCAGCATCTCTGTGCTTTTTTTTTTTCATTGCCCTGTTGTCAAGTCAAGTCAAGGCATTCCAATAAGCTCAAATAACATTCACATCCTGTCAGTCTGCCCCAGCAAGTTTGTTTTCTATACTCATTTCAAGCAACATATAACCAAGTTCTGTTTGTTCTATCTAAAGCCAACTTCATCGGATCAAGGAATTATCATTTGCCATGTCACTCATAATCGTTTACACGTTAAAGACCCCCTTCAGGGGGTTTAGGAATTCGGAATTCCATCATAGGAAAAATCAGAAAACGAACCCTCGACCCGCGGTTTCATCGAAATAGCGAATACTGTATTGGTATATCACCACCGTGGCCAGTAATAGCTTCGTTGAAACACGTGTCCAGTAGTATCGTCTCTTTCTATCTACAACCACTCGTCATGAACATTTTAGACAGATTTAAGAAAAGTTTTAAAAACTGAAATGTTTTCAACATAATTGTCGTTAGGCCCTTTCGCATTTTTCAAACATAAATACTATATTCGAAAGGGGGGAGGAAAGGGGCGTCACCCCGAGTCCTACGACCCCTCGTACACGTCTCTGGCGTTATTGGTTTGTGAGATATAACAGAAAGTCTAAAATCACGGTTTTACAACAAAAAATTCTGTTTCCCTCATTCTCAAAAACTTTAACCTATTACAAAAACAAGATGTTCAGGAAAGAACATATAGCCTACTTTCTCCTAAATGCATGGGTATTGTTATAACTCTTTGTCCTTTTCAAGGAGTATGATTGAATGTTGGTTGTAGTAGCTTGTTGTAATACAACATGCTATAGGGATATTAAACATGAATATGAAGTGCCCTTTGCTAGTGCTACCTCTGTACCAAATTTCGTTCAATTCGGTTTCACCGTGTTTGAATTGATAGGTGGAATCGATTTGCACACATACTTGGCCACCATCTCCAAACTATTGGGCTGATGTTCTTGCAGTTTGGTCAGAATATGTTTCCCACATAAAGATATGGTGTTGCAATATTTGGTAGAGACTAGATTATTAGGTTGGTCGTAGTTACATTTTAGCTTTTAACATTTGGGTGGCCGCGATTACGTTTCCGTCAAGATGGCGGTGATATAAAACATGACACTGAGGTGCCCTTTGCTAGTGCTACCTCTGTACCAAATTTCGTTCATTCGTTTCCACCATGTTTGAATTGATAAGGGGAATCGATTTTCACACAAAGATGGCCGCCATCCGCAAAATATTAGGCTAATGACCTATTAGTTTGGTCAAAGGATGCTCCCTCCATAAAGGTATGTTGTTGCTAAATTTGCTAGTGATCGGATGATTAGGCCAATCGTAATTTGATTTAAGCTTTGAACATTTGTGTGGCCGCCATTACGTTTCCGTCAAGATGGCGGCGATATGAAACATGACACTGAGGTGCCCTTTGCTAGTGCTACCTCTGTACCAAATTTCGTTCCATTAGGTTCCTCCGTGTTCGAATTAATAGGGGGAATCAATTTTGACATAAAGATGGCCGCCATCCGCAAACTATTAGGCTAATAACCTATTAGATTGGTCAAAGGATGCTCCCTACAAAAAGGTATGTTGTTGCAAAGTTTGGTAGAGATCGGATGGTTATGTTAGTCGTAATTTAACTTAAGCTTTGAACATTTGTGTGGCCGCCATTACGTTTCTGTCAATATGGCGGCGATATAAATCATGACACTGAGATGCCCATTGCTAGTGCTATCTCTGTACCAAATTTCGTACCATTCGGTTTCACCGTGTTTGAATTAATAGGGGGAATCGATTTTGACACAAAGATGGCCGCCATCCGCAAACTATTAGGCTAATAACCTATTAGATTGGTCAAAGGATGCTCCCTACAAAAAGGTATGATGTTGAAAAGTTTGGTAGAGATCGGATAGTTATGTTAGTCGAAATTTAACTTAAGCTTTGAACATTTGTGTGGCCGCCATTACGTTTCTGTCAATATGGCGGCGATATAAAACATGACACTGAGATGCCCTTTGCTAGTGCTACCTCTGTACCAAATTTCGTTCCATTCGGTTTCACCGTGTTTGAATTAATAGGGGGAATTGATTTTCACACAAAGATGTCCGCCATCCGCAAACTATTTGGCTAATGACCTATTCATTTGGTCAAAGGATGCTTCCTCTATAAAGGTATGTTGTTGCAGAATTTGTTAGAGATCGGATGATTAGGTTAATCGTAATTTGATTTAAGCTGTGAACATTTGTGTGGCCGCCATTACGTATCCGTCAAGATGGCGGCGATATAAAACATGACACTGAGGTGCCTTTTGTTAGTACTACCTCTGTACCAAATTTCGTTCCATTCGGTTGCACCGTGTTCGAATTAATAGGGGGAATCGATTTTCACACAAAGATGGCCGCCATCCGCAACCTATTACGCTGATGACCGATTAGTTTGGTCAATGTATGCTCCCCCCATAAAGGTATGTTGTTGCAAAATTTGGTAGAGATCGGATGATTAGGTTAGTCGTAATTTGATTTAAGCTTTGAACATTTGTGTGGCCGCCATTACGTTTCCGTCAAGATGGCGGCGATATAAAACACGACACTGAGGTGTCCTTTGCTAGTGCTACCTTTGTACCAAATTTCGTTCAATTCGCATTCACCGTGTTCGAATTGATAGGGGGGGACAGACATTCAGAGTACACACACTCACACACACACACAGACTCACACACACACATACACACACACAGACAGACACACTTTTCTCGCCCTGTGTTGATCTCATAAGTCTACTTTCATTTCTTGCAAAAATCGGAAGTAGGCTAATAAGAAGACAAGTTTCTGAGGGTTTTTCGATGTGGTGTATATTCTGAGGTGAAAGGGGTGAAAAGTGGGGGTTGAAGGATTCGTAACGGAGCGTGTATCTCTTAAACGACATAGGCGAGAAGTTTGAAACTCAGCGGAAAAAATCAGCTCAAAAATAAGTAAATAGTTGTTTGACCGTTTTATCATAAATCCAATTTAAGGGGCCCATGGGGAGGGGTGAAATTCTGGGGGGGGGGGGGGGGAAAGAAAGTGTCCTAACTGATTGACTGACAGACTCACTCATCAAAGTCAGGGAGAGAAAACTGCTCAAAAAGAAGTAAATAAGTGTTCGACAGTTTTTTAATAAATAAAATTTAAGGGATTCATGGGGAGGGATGAAATTCTGAAAATAAAAATTGAAAGAAAATGTCCTGAACCACTCACTCACTCATCGTCGCCCAGCCAAAATTATTGAAGTTCGAAACATGACATTTTGGGGATATGTTCGTTTGTATGTCAAAACTGAACACTAAGGGAGTATTTTCGGATATTCAGGTTCTAAAGGGGTCGTAAGGGGGTTAAACCTGCATTTTATTGAATAACAATATCTCACGAGTGGTTTCATTTGTGAATGTGATACTCGGCATATAAACTAATCATTAAAAACAAGATGTTCATTAAAGAATATATAGCCTACTTCTCCTAAATGTATGAGTATAGTTATAACTCGTTATTATCAAAGAGTATAATAGAATCATTTCTTGCTTGAAGACCTTAGAAACTATTTACCTCTACCAAACGCCACAACCTAGAAAAAAACTAGTACCATCATTGAAGAAAGATAGATAAGAATTATCTCAAGAATGTTATGGATCTGGAGACATAATCGACCGGACTGGCTGCGTGGCTCTGCGGTAACGTTCTCGCTTGCTGGGCCCTAGGTTGCAGGTTCGTATCCTGGCGCAGTCAGCTGGCATTTGAGGGTGCACAAATGCGAGGGAGCCGTGTCAGTAGATTTACTGGCACGTTAAAGATCCCCTTCGGGCCAATATTCCGGCACCCCGGCGTATCTAAAAGCAGCAGTAGTTAAAAGGGTAGTAAAACAAATAACATTATTATTATTGTTATTATTACATAATCGACCTGCCGTGGGCAACATCCAACTTTGAGTTGAGGCATGTCTTTACACGTCTGGTTGTGCATGGCTTTCACAACCCTAATTGAATTAACAAATCTTTCCGTGTCCCTACAGAGACGTGTGTATACAAACTATGTGGATATTTTCGATTGCTATTTACCTGAAATAAAAGTATTAATAACCTGAACTAGTACCAGCGGCTAGAATTCAGTTACTATGTGAAATCGTTTGTTCTTTACTTGAAATAACATTTTCAAATAACGCACAATAGGCTGTAACAAACCCTTTAAAATAAGAAGTAAAAATGTATCATAGTATCATCCTGTCATTCTTCAAATTCGATGCGCATAGAATGCCAATGAAATACTATCAATGGAGTCCCATGTAGACCAGTCGTGAAATCTAGTGGAGAAATATCGAACAATATAATCCTAACAGGGCGAGTGCATTCTAGCGGCCATAAGAAGAAACTTTTCAATAAAATCTGGAAGTTAATAAGTAGGCCGGCGTGCAGTTACCTTTTTGGCTGCTAGATGTCTCGAGCAAATCTGCTGGCGAATTATGTTTTAATTAAATATATGTTTTGCACCGTAATATGCACAATATACGGCTAAATTTTAAAATATCTGAGTCATTACAAAGCAACAAATATGTAAAATTTCAAGCAAAAAACCAAACTCTGATGGGGGTTGAACCATAGGCATATGAATGACAGACAAACGCTTTACCACGGAGCCATTTGTGCCAACGAACATTGATCTATATAAAATGACTTACATAGAACTTGTTAGCAAATAATGATTAAGACCTAACGATTTCATCAGTGGAGTATATTATTTATGTATAATGCATTTCATACTAAGTTTATTTATTTTGTATCAGGACGTTATATTGCATGCAATACTCAAATTAGTGAAATATAAGTCAGGCACAAGATATCCGCTGCCATCTTGTCTTCTTACGGAGACGGCTCAGCTTTTTAAAATCACTTCTGCACTATAGTATTACAAAATAAACTTTTAATTTCGAACGTGCCTCTTCCTTTAGAACAGTTAAATCGATCCTCGGCTCGATAATCGGAACTGGTGGGTCCCATGATATGGATTATAAAGTTTGCATAATTCGCACGGCCGCCATCCTGAAATGGTACGGCGGATGACCTTGTAGTTTTGTCACAAGACGCGTCCTATATGAAGGTATGTTATTACCAAATTTGGTAGAGATCGAATAGTTTGGTTAGTCGCTATTTGATTTTACGTTTTAAACGTTTGAGTGGCCGCCATTCAGATTTGGTAAAGATGGCGGCGATATAAAACATGACACTGAGGTGCCCTTTGCTTGTTCTACCTCCGTACCAAATTTCGTTCAATTCGGTTTCACCGTGTTCGAATTGATAGGGGGGGACAGACATTCAGAGTACACACACTCACACACACACACAGACTCACACACACACATACTCACACACACAGACAGACACACAATTTTTGGCCCTGTAGTGATCTCATAAGTCTACTTTCATTTTTTGCAAAAATCGAAAGTAGGCTAATAAGCAGACATGCGTCTAAGGGTTTTTCAATGTGGTGTATATTATATGGTGAAAGGGGTAAAAAGTGGGGGGTGAAGGATTCCTAACGGAGCGTGTATCTCTTAAATGACATAGGCGAGAAGTTTGAAACTCACCGGAAACAAGATGTTCAGTAAAGAACATATAGCCTACTTTCTCCTAAATGCATGGGTATTGTTATAACTCTTTGTCCTTTTCAAGGAGTATGATTGAATGTTGGTTGTAGTAGCTTGTTGAAATACAACGTGCTATAGGGATATTAAACATGAATATGAGGTGCCCTTTGCTAGTGCTAACTCTGTACCAAATTTCGTTCAATTCGGTTTCGCCGTGTTTGAATTGATAGGGGGAATCGATTTGCACACATACTTGGCCACCATCTGCAAACTATTGGGCTGATGTTCTTGCAGTTTGGTCAGAATATGTTTCCCACATAAAGATATGGTGTTGCAAAATTTGGTAGAGACTAGATTATTAGGTTGGTCGTAATTACATTTTAGCTTTTAACATTTGGGTGGCCGCGATTACGTTTCCGTCAAGATAGCGGTGATATAAAACATGACACTGAGGTGCCTCTTGCTAGTGCTACCTCTGTACCAAATTTCGTTCATTCGGTTCCACCGTGTTCGAATTAATAGGGGGAATCAATTTTGACATAAAGATGGCCGCCATCCGCAAACTATTAGGCTAATGACCTATTAGATTGGTCAAAGGATGCTCCCTCCATAAAGGTATGTTGTTGCAAAGTTTGGTAGAGATCGAATGGTTATGTTAGTCGTAATTTGATTTAAGCTTTAAACATTTGTGTGGCCGCTATTACGTTTCTGTCAATATGGCGGCGATATTAATCATGACACTGAGATGCCCTCCGCTAGTGCTATCTCTGTACCAAATTTCGTTCCATTCTGTTTCACCGTGTTTGAATTAATAGGGGGAATCGATTCTGACACAAAGATGGCCGCCATCCGCAAACTATTAGGCGAATGACCTATTAGATTGGTCAAAGGATGCTCCCTCCATAAAGGTATGTAGTTGCAAAATTTGGTTGAGATCGGATGATTAGGTTAATCGTAATTTGATTTAAGCTTTCAACATTCGTGTGGCCGCCATTACGTTTCAGTCAAGACGGCGGCGATATAAAACATGACACTGAGGTGCCCTTTGCTAGTGCTACCTCTGTACCAAATTTCGTTCCATTAGGTTCCTCCGTGTTCGAATTAATAGGGGGAATCAATTTTGACATAAAGATGGCCGCCATCCGCAAACTATTAGGCTAATAACCTATTAGATTGGTCAAAGGATGCTCCCTACAAAAAGGTATGTTGTTGCAAAGTTTGGTAGAGATCGGATGGTTATGTTAGTCGTAATTTAACTTAAGCTTTGAACATTTGTGTGGCCGCCATTACGTTTCTGTCAATATGGCGGCGATATAAAACATGACACTGAGATGCCCTTTGCTAGTGCTACCTCTGTACCAAATTTCGTTCCATTCGGTTTCACCGTGTTTGAATTAATAGGGGGAATTGATTTTCACACAAAGATGGATGCCATTCGCAAACTATTAGGCTAATGACCTATTCATTTGGTCAAAGGATGCTTCCTCTATAAGGGTATGTTGTTGCAAAATTTGGTAGAGATCGGATAATTAGGTTAATCGTAATTTGATTTAAGCTTTGAACATTTGTGTGGCCGCCATTACGTTTCCGTCAAGATGGCGGCGATATAAAACATGACACTGAGGTGCCTTTTGTTAGTACTACCTCTGTACCAAATTTCGTTCCATTCGGTTGCACCGTGTTCGAATTAATAGGGGGAATCGATTTTCACACAAAGATGGCCGCCATCCGCAAACTATTACTCTGATGACCTATTAGTTTGGTCAAAGGATGCTCCCCCCATAAAGGTATGTTGTTGCAAAATTTGGTAGAGATCGGATGATTAGGTTAGTCGTAATTTGATTTAAGCTTTGAACATTTGTGTGGCCGCCATTACGTTTCCGTCAAGATGGCGGCGATATAAAACATGACACTGAGGTGCCTTTCGTTAGTACTACTTCTGTACCAAATTTCGTTCCATTCGGTTGCACCGTGTTCGAATTAATAGGGGGAATCGATTTTCACACAAAGATGGCCGCCATCCGCAACCTATTACGCTGATGACCTATTAGTTTGGTCAAAGTATGCTCCCCCCATAAAGGTATGTTGTTGCAAAATTTGGTAGAGATCGGATGATTAGGTTAGTCGTAATTTGATTTAAGCTTTGAACATTTGTGAGGCCGCCATTACGTTTACGTCAAGATGGCGGCGATATAAAACATGACACTGAGGTGTCCTTTGCTAGTGCTACCTTTGTACCAAATTTCGTTCAATTCGCATTCACCGTTTTCGAATTGATAGGGGGGGACAGACATTCAGAGTACACACACTCACACACACACAGACACACACACACACAGACACACACACAGACTCACACACACACATACACACACACAGACAGTTACACTTTTTTCGCCCTGTGTTGATCTCATAAGTCTACTTTCATTTTTTGCAAAAATCGAAAGTAGGCTAATAAAGAGGGTTTCGAGACAAGCCATTTGACACGTCATAGGACCAAATCCGACCAGGCATTCGTGAAATATCAGAAAAAGTCTAAAATCATGGTTTTACCCCAAAAAAGCCTGTTTCCCTCATTCTCAAAACTCTAACCTATTAATAACATATAAAGGGCTTCGAGACAAGCGATTTGACACGTCACACGTCCAAATCCGACCTTGCGTTTGAGAGATATCGGCAAACTTCGTAGGAAAGTAGGCGAGTATCTGGCTCTCTCCTCACCACCAAAACCTCTTCTTATCAATCATTTTTTTTCAAAGAGCTCGCCCTCTTACAAAAATCCCCAGTGCGCATGCGTAAAAAACAAAAAACAAAAATGTTAATCCATAGCGGCATCTCGTAAAACGCATGCGCGATTTGAGCAACAACGTTTAAGTTCATTTTAGCAGCGCACCTTATACATGTCCCATTTGAAAAGAGACTTTCACTAAAAAAATTACAATTTCACCCCCTAGTAGGGGTAGGTTTTATTTAGGGGTTGAAAGGAATGGTCCATTGGAAAGAGGGCGTCAACCCGAGTCCAACGACACCTCATTTATTAAAATCCGACCAAGGGTTTGCGAGATATTGGCTTGGACTCACGCGGCGGCCATGACACTCGTTAGAAGCGCCATCACCCCCCTACTACAAAATTTAAAGTAAATGAAATATTCTTACTGTCTGATCAGATCCTAAGTCTTTAACATATATGGGTGCCTGCGTTATCATGTGAGGTCGTGTTTCGCCAAGTTGCAATTCACGTTTGCTCTGCTTGACTGCTCGGTACAGCTAGTCAGTTCCATGCAGGACATCACTAATAAATCATTATTATTCACCGGTGTGTATTTTAGCATATTTTCGATCACCCCGTGTGTTGAGTGCATATGTTGTAAAATGAAGGTATATCTGTAATTACTCATTATTATGGTATACAGTAGAATAGTATAGGCGATTAGCTCCCCGTATACTAGAGTGTGTAGACAAGTTGAGGCGTTATGGTCATATAGCTCCATGTACTCACGTGTTTAATAAAAGGATTTAGTGGGTATCTTAACACATTTTTATAAAATTTCATTGGATATTAGATAATTTTCAGGATTCGTGTTCATGTGAAAGTTGTCATTCGCTCTTAGTTAACAGGCATTTACCATTACACTATGGTATGTCACAAAGCCTTAGCAATTAATGCATTAGACCTTAAATAGTCTAATACCGAGGGTTTAGCTAAAAAAAAAGCTAGTGTTGATTTTTCCATGGATATCAACAAAAAGACAATCTCTGTACAGGTAAGAAATACCAATTCTTATGCTGTTGTTTAAGTCTTTAGTCTTTTGACTGGTTTGATGCAGTTCTCCATGCCTCTCTGTCCTGAGCTAATCGTTTCATTTCTACATAGCTACCATACCCTACATCAGAGGCGATCTGTTTAACATATCTTCTCTCACATGGTGTGGAAGCGAGGGGCTGATAGTCACGGCAGCAGGCAGAGGGCGCCCAGCACTGCGCGGGGTTGCCAGACCGCCCGCTACATTATTACATCTCGTGGTGCTGTCTGTGGCTCTCAGTGGAGATGTGGAGATGAACCCAGGACCGAATAAGGTGTGTATAATTTGTGATTCGAAGGGTCGTGTGAATCAGTTATTTATGACATGTACATCTTGCCACTCTCAAGCGCACAGAACTTGTGCAAAAATCAGTGCTTCAAAACACAAAATAATCACCTCTGGGAAACAATCGTGGCTATGTTGGAACTGTTCTTTACCTCAGTTCTCTAACTCATTTTTTAATACATCGACACAGAGTGTAAATAGTGTAGATAGTGACGTAACACCCTCGGATAGCAAAGCATTGTCCATTTTTTCCTTCAATGCTCGAAGTGTAACATGTCCCTCCAAACAACCGGACCTGCGTTCTTGTCTCACAGCACTTAATCCGTCAATTGTGTGTTCAGGGGAGACATGGCTGAAAAAATCCACTAACGACCCAGAAATATTTCCGGTAACATACACCATGTTCCGCAAAGATCGAACCTGGACATCAGGGGGAGGGGTACTAATAGCCATGAAACCAGAGTTAAGGCCTGTTCGCCAACGGGAGCTTGAAACTGATGCTGAGGCTGTGTGGGTGGAATTCACGTGTGCGAACAATACATTTCTAATAGGCTCTGTATACCGTGCTCCAAATTCAACTCGGCACATCAATGATGAACTTTTGGAGTCCCTCCGTCGTGTACAATACATCCAGCACAAATACAAGGCCATTTACATAACAGGCGATTTTAATTTAGAAATAGACTGGCAAAACTCTCCTCCCACTCCCAAGGATCCCATTGCTAATGAATTCCTTACCGCATTCTACGATTTATTCCTTGACCAATTAATAACCGAAGCAACTCGAATCACACAAACTACACGCTCCACAATAGACCTATTCCTAACAAGCCTTCCTTCCTCCGTACAGAAAGCTGAAGTCATACCCGGTTTCAGTGATCACGCAGCCATCTTTACCACATTGCATTACAACAAACCACGCAGCAAGAGCACAGTGAGGACAGTATACAATTACAAAAAGGCAGACTGGAAATTGCTATCATCTTTATTCCTCAAACACCTTCCCACCCCATGTATTCTGGACACCAGCGACATCAACTCAGTGTGGCACGCCTGGCGAAATTGTTTCTTTGAATGTGTGGATATAGCTATACCGAAAATAACCATTAGTGGGAAGAAAAATTCTCCATGGGTGACGAAGGAAGTCATTAAAATGATTAGGAAAAGGAACGTTTTATACAAGAAATGGAAAAGTTGCTCAACTGACATCATGTGGGAAAAATACAAGAACATCAGGAACCAAACAAAGAAATTAATTCGCGAAACATACGACCATTATATTCACAAAATAAGCAGCACCAGTGAAATGTGGAAATTTTTGTCCAGAAGACGCGGCACCGCTGCGCCAGCCTCATTTCACTGTAACGGTACATTCCTCAGTGCACCCCAAGATATTGCAACAGCGTTCAGTGACAGTTTCAAGCAGAACTTTTCTAAGCCGGATATGACCACGAACCTGCTTCTGCCAAGGTCATCACTTCCACCCCTCCCACTCTCCAACCTGTACTTCACAACAACTGAGGTGATTCAGAGCCTACGGAAGATTAGACCACATGCGGCGACCGGCCCCGATGATGTTCCCGGACGGATCCTGCTGCAGTGTGCGGAAGCATTAGCGCCCTCTCTGAGTGCGTTATTCAACCTGTCTATCAACCAAGGTTCTGTGCCGTGTGGGTGGAAATGTGCTAACGTGGTGCCAATCTATAAGCAAGGTGACAGAGAAGATGTTGCAAATTACAGACCGGTGTGTCTAACATCTATAATTTGTAAATGTATGGAGCGGCTAGTAGCAAACAGTGTGCTGGAATTCCTACGGGAGAACAATCTGCTCGACCCAAATCAGCACGGTTTTCTTCCGGGTCGTTCTTGCACTACTCTATTGACAAAAGTCATTGATGAGTTTCAGTTCTACTTGAATCAGCCAGAAGTGAAACAAGTGGACTGTATTGCACTGGATTGGGCTAAGGTCTTCGATCAAGTGTCTCATGAAAGACTTTTGTTAAAGCTACAGCAGCTTAACATACGGGGTAGCTTACTTGCATGGGTGAGGTCATTCCTAGAGGGTCGAACACAGTGTGTGGTGTACGGAGGAGCTCGATCGCAGGCTGCTCAAGTTACTTCTGGAGTGATTCAGGGCTCTGTGATCGGACCTCTTCTCTTCACTATATATGTGCTCGATCTTCCTGGCTGTGTCACCTCATCAATGTCACTATATGCAGATGACACCGTGCTATACAGGGGCATTAAATGTGAAGAAGATTCCCTCTGTCTTAAATCAGATCTGGACAACTTATCGCTGTGGTGTTCTGTGAATAATTTAAATATAAATGTACAAAAATGTAAATACATAAGAATAACCAGGTCACAAAAACCCATTAAGAATGAATACAAAATTATGAACAGTGTCATCCCACAGTGCACAAACTTAAAGCTATTAGGGGTAACAATCTCCGACACCCTGAATTGGAACATGCAAAGTGAAGAGGCAAGATGTAAGGCCACCAAAGTTCTGGGTTTCTTGTACAGAAACATGAGAGGTTGTAAACCTAGAGCCTTCAGGATGGCTTACACATGCATGGTCCGTCCGATATTAACGTACGGCTTACCTGCTTGGCATCCCACTACAGCGGAAAACATGAACAAGCTCCAGCGTGTGCAGCGCCGCGCAGAAAGGCTAATAGCTCGTTATTCCCCTTCCCCTTTGTCAAAATTTCCATCTATAGAGGCAACGGCCAAACAAATTGATCTAATTTTTCTTAAAAAATCCCTTACAGGTTCCATTAATATTGACCCTTTTTGCCGACTGTCATTGGCATATCGGTCAGTTCGGAGAGGACGAGGTGTAACCCTCGTTCCGCCCTTCGCACGTAGCAATGCTTACCTGACAGGTTTCTACGGCCGCTCTGCGCGGTTATGGAACGCGCTGCCAGGGGATGCCAAGATCTTGCCTCTTAGGAAATTCAAGCCGTACGTAAAAAAGTACATTGTATAAATAAACGTATGTATGAGTGATTGATTGTCTCGCTGAATGAATGAGTATCTGAATGGAATGAATGTATGTATCGCGTGATCGAGGTTATGAAAGTGCGTGCGTGAGAGAGTGAGTGAACAGGAAAATGTACTATGTCAATATTCTAAATATGTAAATACTGCAAATATCTTTGTAAAACTTGTAAATATTGTTAAAACAAATGTAGATGTAAGCTGTGCCTGTGAAGCATGAAATATGTATGTGGGGCTTGCCCTTTTTCACTAGGCCTTCCATACTTCGTGTACGATTTATGGTAAATAAATAAATAATAATAATAATAATAATATTCTAACCTTGGTCTACCCCTATAGTTCATGACCTCAACCCTTTCTTCCATAACTAAGCTTGTTATGGTGTGAGTGTATGACTATATACGTCCTACCAACCTATGTTTTTGTTGTGTTAGAATATGCTTAAACATCTTAATAACCTGTATGGGTGTGAGTACTTTTAATTCAAATGAGGATTTCAAAGGAGGCTGCCGTGGCCTTACGTTAGGAACCATCCCGGTATTTTCCTGGAGTA
The DNA here is from genome assembly GCA_946902985.2 of Meconema thalassinum. NCBI lineage: Eukaryota > Metazoa > Arthropoda > Insecta > Orthoptera > Tettigoniidae > Meconema > Meconema thalassinum. The sequence goes on along the minus strand of OX336391.1, from coordinate 461,201,593 downwards.
GATGCGTGAAACCACGGAAAACCATCTCCAAGAATGCCGATGTGGGAATCGAACCCACCTCTTCTCACACAAGGCTGAGTGTACCCCGTTTCTGTCCTGAGACCAAACATTAAATTTCTTAGCAGAGCCTGGAATCGAATCTGTACTTCAATATTATGGCAGCCAAGATTATTAACTGCTATACAACGAGGTGGACATGAATATTACAGTAGTAGTAGTAGTTGTTTGATTTAAGGGGCTTTGACATTACGATCATTTAGTCGTTGTGTGTATTGAATTTGTCTGATAACCTGTATGATTTGTAATGGCTGTATTAGTGTGTGTATTTATAATTCTGATGGGGATTGAAAAGAGTCTGCCGTGGCCTTATGTTAATATATATCCCAGCATTTGCCTTGAGTAGAGGTGGAAAACCGCGGAAAATCTACTTCCAGGATGGTTGAAGTAGGAATCAAACCTACATTTTCTCAGTTTTTGCCTCACAAGGCTGAGTGTACCCCGGGGTCTTTGTAAGGAGAGGGAAACATCTTGACCACTGAGCTATTACTCCCTTTTCTCTCTCTCTCTCTCTCTCTCTCTCTCTCTTTAGTGTTACCTCTCCTAGTCCTAAGTCTGGATTCAAGCTAAGACCTCAAGTACTAAAGTACTCACCATTGGACCAATAAAATGGTCGATCTTGGCTACAGAATAATGTTATTCTATGTCTGTATAATAAAGCTATGATTGAAATGGTTGCTACTTCAGAGCATGTCACGAAAGGAAACAGATTATATTTCTGTCAACTGTCAACGCATCAATAGTGCCTTTTGGCAATGTAGTAGCAGTCTTTGTCTCTGGACTTGCTAAAGGAGTATTTGATCATTAGTATAGCATGTTTAAGTGTAAAAAATTGGAATAATGTGGTCATCAGGCTCGTGTGTTTACATGAATATAGGGACATTTCGGTCATCAGCCCCGTGTGTTGTATTTTGTTTTATGTTTTCCGCTGCTAGTCTCATGTAGCTTAAAAAAAAGTTTAGGCTGACACCCTCGTAAACTTTGGTGTGTAAAAAACTTTGGGACACCTTGGTCATCAGCCCCCGTGTAGTTAAAAAGGAATGCTATACTGAGGTAAGTCTTACCAATTCGGTGTTGTTGATTTGAATCTTCAGTCTTTTGACTGATTGGATGCAGTTCTCCATGCCTCCCTGTCCTGAGCTAATCATGTCATCTCTACATAGCTACCATACCCTACATCCACGGCAATCTGTATAACCTATTCAAACCTTGGTCTACCCCTACAGTTCTTGACCTCAACCCTTTCTTCCATAACTAAGCTTGCTATTCCTGGGTGTCTTAGTATGTTCCCTACCAGCCTATTTCTTGTCTTTATTAGCAGTTGTCAGAAACAACTCTCTTTTCCCACTACTCTTAATACCTTTTTTGTTTGTAACCCTATTTACCCATCTAATCTTCATCATTCTTCTGTAACACTTCAATTCTCCACTTAATGTGATATGAGATTAAACAAGAAGTTCCGTGACGAACTAAGGAGCCTACGTTTCTTAAAATTTATGATTCATGCCAATGATTAATCGATATGGATCTATCTAGAATAATGACGAAATTAAGTTGGTAATATCGAAATTTCTAAATAGTTCAAAATACTGTATACCTGGCATAATGTAGCCTAATAGAGCACTACATTTGGCAGCCCTGGTGACTGAATATATTCTTAGTTCCATCTCTTAAGGTACAGAAACAAAATTTGGTTGGAGTACAATGAATAGCATGGACGTTACATGCAGTTAAACATTGGATCTAACAGCGCGTGTAAAATCATGTTGGCAACAGTGTCATGCTTGTATTGGTCAGAAATAATCTGAAATAATATGATCTATTGTTGTGCCAATTTTGAATGAAATCCATTAGTTAGTATAGAAGTTACATGCATTTTAAAATTGGACCTATTTGCAGGCTTAGAATCATGTTGGCAGCACTGACGTATATTAGTTACTCCAAAGTAATCTAGAATGCCAGGTACTATACGTGTGCAAATTTAGAGCTATTGGCTTGCATTCTTTCTGATATATTGATATTAGGGTAACAAAAATAGAGACAGCATTTATTAACAGTTGGCAGCCCTGGTTGCTCTTATGAATACGCATAGTCATAGCTGTTATGGTACACATAGCACATACGAAATTTGGTTGATATCCAAATGATAGTATGGAAGTTACATGTATTTAAAGTTGGACCTCTCAGCAGGCTTAGAATCATGTTGGTAGCACTGACGTATATAAGTTACTCCAAATTAATATAGAATGTCATGTACTATACGTGTGCATAGTTTAAAGCTGTCGGCTTGCATACTTTCTCATATATATTGGTATTTGGATAATAGAAATTAAGAGCCTTTTTTAACAGTTGGCTGCATTGGTGGTTCATAAGAATACGTTCAATCATATCTGGTTATGTACACATACAACATACGAAATTTGGTTGAATTCCAATTGATAGTGTAGAAGTTATATGCATTTAAATATTGGACCTATCAGTAGGCTTATAATCATTTTGGCAACACTGTCATGTATGGCCTTCTGGAAATAAAACTGCAATATTATTATCTATGTGTGTGCCGATTTTGAAATAGCTCCCATTCATACCTTCCAAGATATCCAACATGGAGTTCAAATTTCAATTGCGATTTTTCAACAGTTGGTAGCAGTGACATCATTTTCAAATATGGCCGTGAGATATTCAGGTATAGATCTTTACTCCTACCAAATTGTATTTCGATTGCTCCAGCCGTTTAGGAGTTGATAGGGGGGGGGGGGGACACACACACAGCCAGACAGACAGACAGACAGACAGAAGGACAGACAGTCAGACAGACAGACAGACACACATTTTCCCGGATCGATCTCATAAGACTACTTTTTCCTCATTTTTGCAAAATGTGAAAAGTAGGCTAAAAATATATCAGTGATTTTCATTAGTTCTGTATAGCTAAAACATAGGGATATATACGTTATCAGCTTTGTGTAGTTGGGTGTGTGGAATTTGTCTAATAACCCGTGTTATTGTAAAGGCTGTATTAGTGCGTGTATTTATAATTCCAGTAACAATTTTTGGAAAAGAGGCTGCCGTGGCCTTAAGTTAAGATATACCCCTGCATTTGCCTAGAGTAAAATTGGGATGCCACAAAAAACTACTTTCACAATGGATGAGGTAGGAATGAAACCCACATTTTCTTACTTTCACCTCATGAGGCTGAGTGTACCCCCATTCCAGCTCTCGGCCTCACAAGGCTGAGTGTACCCCATTCCAACCCTCGGCCCAGAGTTAAATTTCTTGACAGAGCCAGGACTCGAACCCGGGCCTCCACAGTAACAGCCAACAATGCTAGCCACTACACCATAAAGTGGGCAATATAAGGCTGGTCTTGATTGTACATGATCAATCAATAATTATCTAATAATAATAATAATAATAATAATAATAATAATAATAATAATAATAATAAATATTCCATTTAGCAACTACACAGCCGACCTCTCCCTGGGTTCTTTGACATGCCAACATCGTATGACATGCGTGTCGTAACTTTTGCCGCCTTTCAAAAATCACTTACCACGACCTAGAGCGAACCTGCAAGCTTGTGGTTGGTAGTCCGACACGATAACCACTCACCTACCGTGGCAAGCTATCATTCACTAATTACCTAATAATAATAAAAATAATAATAATAATAAATATTCCATTTAGCAACTACACGGCCGACCTCCCCCTTCGACAGCGTGGCGGCCATCTTGCCCATTAGCCTCTGGCCCAGCTATGACTGACCCCTCCATAAGAATAACATAGGGCTGGTTGCACGCGGCGGCCATCTTGCCCATTAGCCCCTGTCCCAGCTTCGGCCTATATTTCTTACTACTGTGAATCTAGAGATCTTGGGTTCGAATCCTGGGCGGGGTAGATATTTTTGCTACCAGATTATCATTTTAAACGATATTTATCATATCAATATGACTCATCTCAACAGAATCCATATGAAATTACGTGTTGGTCTGTGAATCAAGAGGACCTGTTTATAAGGAATTTAAGGTTATGAGCGGTGTCGCGTCTATTAATCTAGTTGATCCATATCGTATTCTTTATTTAGGCTAGTGCTGGTGGAAGCTACAAATCATCAAATAAAATGAGTTCCGTATTATAACTACAATATCTGTAAAACACTCCCTTTTACAATAGATTAATATTTGTGCCAATCTATATACTGTATATACTATAAAATACCGGTGTGTCAACAATTTCCCGTGAGGTTTCTTCTATGTCAGATGTTACACATCATATGAGACTACTGTAAGGCTCGTAATATTTTTCATTTTTTTTTTAAATTTTTATTTTAGTCGTTTACCCTCCAGGTTGGTGGAACCCACGGACTAAGCGAGGGAACTCACCACTACCGCCTCTACGGGCAGTGTCCTAGAGCGGGGAACATCGAATCGGAAGGGATACAACTGGTGAGGTGAGATTGGCACCTCGCCCAGGCGGCCTCACCTGCAAAGCGAACAGGGGCCTCATGAGGGAAGGTAAGGGATGGTAAGGACGGATAGGCAAGGGAGAGGGAAGGAGGCGGCCGTGGCCTTGAAGAAGGTACCATTCCGGCATTTGCCCGAAGACGAAGTGGGAAACCACGGAAAACCACTTCGAGGATGGCTGAGGGGGAATCGAACCCCCTCTACTCATTTGGGCCACCCGAGGGTGAGTAGACCCCGTTCCAGTCCACGTACCACTTTTCTAATTTCGTGGCAGAGCCGGGAATCGAACCCAGGACCTCCGGGGCGGCAGCTAACCATGCAGACCGCTACGCTACGGAGGCGACAATTTTTTTTTCATTTGTATCAAAATAATATAGATTAATCTCTTAACTTTCTGTTGATGTATGGTAAGGTTACGTTATGATTACAATGTGTTTACAGACACTGTTTTTCTAATTCTGTACATTTTGGAAAAAAAACTCCAGCATTTGACACATGAATCTGTTGTAGTTGTAGGGTAAAAATGCCGCCGATTACAGCGACTAACGATGGTCTAGCTTTTCCCGGGATTTTACCACATTCTCACCAGGAAAATTCTGGGATAGTAGGGCCTACTTTATTTCAAGATATGGACCGAATAACCCAATCAATGAACCTAATAATTAAAATAACACACTTGACTACTGCCCCTTCTACAGGCAACACAGAAACACAGGTTATCAAACGAACTCAACACACATATGTATTGGACTAATGACCAAGGTTTTCTAAGCCCCCTTTTTTTTTTCATGACTGGAGGTTTTGATGGGATTCAGAACTGCTCTTATATTCATGAGACGCTCTTGTTTCAACAGCTTAAGAACTTGTGCCAGCTATTTGAATAGCAAATTACAAGGAGATCAACTCAGAGCCGATTTCCTTCTACACGGCGACATGAGCGTAAAGAACCAAAGTGGCATCATTTTAGGTTTCAAGAAAAGTAAAATGAAGAAGTGTGTAGCCGGAAGTGGCTTAAATGGAAAGTCGGCGAGGTGGCGCAGTTTCTAGAAACCAATGTTGTCAATAAGTTTAAAAGATAAGTAATAGTTTCCGAATAGTTTCTCATAAATAATACGCTTCTTGTCCCATGTTCTTACATTCTCCTGAGATTTTCAAAATGTAAGTGACGGCTCCTAACGGTTTCGCGGCTGTCCGCTAGGGGCGCTGTGGTGTTTTATCAACATGACCTTCCGCTGAAGGCACTGCAGTGGTTTATCAACATGACCTTCCGCTAGGGGCTCTGCAGTGGTTTATCAACATGACCTACCGCTAGGGGCACTGCATTGGTTTATCAACTTGACCTACCGCTAGGGGCACTGCAGTGGTTTATCAGCATGACCATCCGCTAGGGGCACTATAGTGGTTTATCAACATGACCTTCCGCTGAAGGCACTGCAGTGGTTTATCAACATGACCTTCCGCTAGGGGCACTGCAGTGGTTTATCAACATGACTTCCGCTAGGGGCACTGCAGTGGGTTATCAACATGACCTTCAGCTGAAGGCACTGCAGTGGTTTATCAACATGACCTTCCGCTAGGGGCACTGCGGTGGCTTATCAACATGACCTTCCGCTGAAGGCACTGCAGTGGTTTATCAACATGACCTTCCGCTAGGGGCACTGCAGTGGTTTATCAACATGACCTTCCGTTGAAGGCACTGCAGTGGTTTGTCAACATGACCTTCCGCAAGGGGCACTGCAGTGGTTTATCAACATGACCTTCCACTAGGGGCACTGCAGTGGTTTATCAACATGACCTTCCGCTACGGGCACTGCGGTGGTTTATCAATTTGACCTTCCTCTAGGGGCACTGTAGTGGTTCATCAACATGACCTTCCTCTAGGGGCACTGCGGTGGTTTATCAACATGACCTTCCGCTAGGGGCACTGCAGTGGTTTATCAACATGACCTTCCACTGAAGGCACTGCAGTGGTTTATCAACATGACCTTCCGCTAGGGGCACTGCAGTGGTTTATCAACATGACCTTCCACTAGGGGCGCTGTGGTGGTTTATCAACATGACCTTCCACTAGAGGCACTGCAGTGGTTTATCAACATGACCTTCCGCTAGGGGCATTGCAGTGGTTTATCAACATGACCTTCCGCTAGGGGCACTGCAGTGGTTTATCAACATGACCTTCCGCTAGGGGCACTGCAGTGGTTTATCAACATGACCTTCCGCTAAGGGCACTGCAGTGCTTTATCAACATGACCTTCCGCTAGGGGCACTGCAGTGGTTTATCAACATGACCTTCCGCTAGGGGCACTGCAGTGCTTTATCAACATGACCTTCCACTAGGGGCACTGCAGTGGTTTATCAACATGACCTTCCACTAGGGGCACTGCAGTGGTTTATCAACATGACCTTCCGCTAGGGGCACTGCGGTGGTTTATCAACATGACCTTCCACTAGGGGCACTGCGGTGGTTTATCAACATGACCTTCCGCTAGGGGCACTGTAGTGGTTTATCAACATGACCTTCCTCTAGGGGCACTGCAGTGGTTTATCAACATGACCTTCCGCTAGGGGCACTGCAGTGGTTTATCAACATGACCTTCCACTGAAGGCACTGCAGTGGTTTATCAACATGACCTTCCGCTAGGGGCACTGCGGTGGTTTATCAACATGACCTTCCGCTATGGGCACTGCGGTGGTTTATCAACATGACCTTCCACTAGGGGCACTTCAGTGGTTTATCAACATGACCTTCCGCTAGGGGCACTGCAGTGGTTTATCAACATGACCTTCCACTAGGGACACTGCGGTGGTTTATCAATATGACCTTCCGCTATGGGCACTGTGGTGGTTTATCAACATGACCTTCCACTGGGGGCACTGCAGTGATTTATCAACATGACCTTCCGCTAGGGGCACTGCAGTGGTTTATCAACATGACCTTCCACTGGGGGCACTGCGGTGGTTTATCAACATGACCTTCCACTAGGGGCACTGCAGTGGTTTATCAACATGACCTTCCACTAGGGGCACTGCGGTGGTTTATCAACATGACCTTCCGCTAGGGGCACTGCAGTGGTTTATCAACATGACCTTCCACTAGGGGCACTGCGGTGGTTTATCAATACGAGCTTCCCCTAAGGCAGGGGATCTCAAACTTTTTCTTTCGCGCCCCCCTTCTGAAACATGAAATAGCTAGCGCCCCCCCCCCCTATTCCCATTTCCTTTCTTAGCACTTCTCATAGGCTACTTCCCACACACACAAGAAGATCACACAAGAACTACTGTGTATGATCCTGCCTAATTAGGATTTCAACTACCAGTTACATATACAAAGCCGAACAATCAGGTTGCAGGCATCATTCATCAAGCACTCGCACAGAAATATAAATTAACTGAGGAGTTTATCCCTTACTACAAGTATCATCCATCATCTCTCCTCGAAAATGAATTGTGTAAAATATATTGCGACACTGGTATTGTGAAAGACAAAACAATAGATCACTATTCTCCATGCATAATCGCGCATAATTTCACGGCTGCAGGAAGAAGTAATTTCTCACCTATATGGTGATTTGGATTTCGCAAATAAATAGGATACCTCCAACGATGCTCTTAGCGCTTTCTTAGGGACTGTTGCGTGCCTTTCTAGGAATGTAACCTTCCTTTTAGTTGTTGCTCGTGGCGCTTAAAAAATGCTAAAGGTTTACTTACACAGTCTGGATGTTTAGTCTGCAAGTGTCTCTTAAGTTTCACTGTCGTTTGCTAAGATCTCCAAACAAAGAACGCATTGAGGTTGTTCCTGATTATTATTCGAAAGAATGCTGGTAAAGCCTAATGTCAGATAATCGTCTTGATATTTACGCATTTTCACTTTGTGTGTAGAATTAATAATCCTGATGGGAGAAGACGTAGACGTGGAAGAACAATGAACTTTGTTTAAATTCGAACCTTGTTCTTTTTCCGAAGGATGGCAAGCATTATCACTTTCATGGGGTCTCTTTTTACCACTTCTAATAAGCCACTTATCCATGGGTAATGGCGTCACTCGTATCAGTTTATTGTAAAGTTTGCTAACCACGCTCTAGAATTCACCTGTTCACTCACTGTCTTTGATCTGTCTGGAAGGGCCTAGCTGAATTCGAATCGGCAATGGCAGAAATAGAAGAATCCATTCTTGGAATCCATTCTTGAAAGGAAGTGGCGGTCACATTGTCAAGCGGCTCATTGTCATTAAGTGTTTGGTAAGGAGATGTCACTGCGGGTGGCGAGTGAAAGGGAGCTGTGTGGGAAATGTTACTCGCCACCTTTTCTCAGAATTCCTGCTAGCAGGATCTACTGGTCAGTTCTTGTGAAATAAGACAGCAAAGGTACGAGTTTATTATTCTTGAATGGTTAGTTAGTTTATTGTTGTTTTAAGGGTCGGAATTACGAGGATTCTTGAATATTTGTTACAGAATATGTAATATAAATATTTCAATCAAAGCCGGCGAACCCCTTTATCACTCTCTGCGCCCCCCTGGGGGAGAAGGGGGCGCCCCCACATTCAGAACCCGTGCCCTAGGAGCACTGCGGTGATTTATCAACATGACCTTCCACTTGGAGCACTGCGGTGATTTATCAACATGACCTTCCACTTGGAGCACTGCGGTGATTTATCAACATGACCTTCCGCTAGGGGCACTGCGGTGGTTTATCACCATGACCTTTCACTAGGGGCTCTGCGGTGATTTATCAACATGACCTTCCCCTAGGGGCACTGCGAAGATTTATCAACATGACCTTGGGATTGGGGCACTCTGTTGGTTTATCAACATGACTTTCCGCTTGACGCACTGTGGTGGTTTATCAACGTGACCTTTCGCCTGGGGCACTGCGGTGGTTTATCAACATGACCTTGCACTAGGGGCACTGTGTTTGTTTATCAACAAGACCTTCTGCTAGGGGCATGGCGGTGGTCTATCAACATGACCTTTCGCTTGGGGCAATCCGGTGGTTTATCAACATGACCTTCCCCTAGGGGCACTGCGAAGATTTATCAACATGACCTTCGGATTGGGGCACTCTGTTGGTTTATCAACATGACTTTCCGCTTGATGCACTGTGGTGGTTTATCAACGTGACCTTTCGCCTGGGGCACTGCGGTGGTTTATCAACATTACCTTTTGCTAGGGGCACTGTGTTTGTTTATCAACAAGACCTTCTGCTAGGGGCATGGCGGTGGTCTATCAACATGACCTTCCGCTTGGGGCACTGCGGTGGTTTAGCAATTATTGAGGTTTAGTCAGTTGTCTTCCACTCAGGAGTCCGAAACTATGTGCGTAAATGTATTTCTCCTCTTCAGTTATAAATAAATAAATAAATAGCAGTATCGTATGTCTACAGCATGGTATTGACGGTACTCATCAATCATAGTAATTGGCTGCAAGAATTTTAAACAATTTTTAATCGGTTGATTAGCAATTTCTGTTTAAATGAGATGAGATGTCACCGTATTAATATTTGGAACTGATACTTGAGTAATAATAAAAGATCCAATTTTCTGGCCTTATAAATTAATTGAGATGATTTAAATTTTGGAATGTCAAAATTTGGGTTATGCACGATCGATGTCTTTTCAGTCATCTGAGTTCTTCCATTCGAGTACGCGAAGAATAGTAATAGCTGGTGGCACTGCGCAGGGGGTGTCAACCAGATAGGGATCATTTGGCACCATCGGTGTAGTAGCACGTGCCAGTCGTATGGAGCGCTGTATATCGTGTATATCGTGTTGCCAACATATGCATGATACAACGTTGTAATTAAATTGCAAACATATCACTATATTTAGTCAATAAATATACACATAATTCCTAATTGACATTTCCTTGCAATTATCTTGCTCACAGACGATAATTACGGCACTTATCATTAAATAAACATTATTTCTACTGGGTTGGCGGCACTGACCATACCATGGCGGCTCTGTTTATGAGTTGTATGCAATAATATTGGCCGTATACAAATAAGCTAAATAAGCTAATGTTGTGTTCTATCTCATCTTTCTTATATCAAATTGTCTTCGTGGTAATGAGAAGTGAACAGTTCTTCTTCTGCTACGGCGAGTAAGTACGCTTATTTTAAGAATTTAAGTTTTGTATTTCTGTAGTGGTTGTGAAAAATATCGGCCTAGTTTTGAATTGATATTAGACGCAGGTGACATTCTACTTGACATATCAATTAACTTTCACTATTATTTATCCCATAGGTAGACCTACCAAATTCTGTGAACTGTGCCTATCACCGGAAGAAGGAAAAAAACAAATCGTAAATCGCTGTTCTCGAAATAGCAGAGGAATATATGGCAATTACTCTCCTAAGAAATGATCCAGTCTATGACCAGGTAAGAAGTCTGTGTTACCGTAATGTTTTGGCAGTAGGTAGTGGAACTAGGTACTGTGGGTTCTCGTAATGGATTTTTTTAATACGCCTATAATGTAGACCTACGGTAGAGTACAAGATGAATAAGGATGGGTTCCATAAACCATTGCAACAACTTGATTACAACTCGCAGAAATATTTAAATGAGCCTATTGCATGTGTGTACTGAAGATCTTGAGGAGTGTGAATAATCAATTAATTAATTTCGCATTGCAATAGAATATAAATCTCATGATTCATGACAACGTGTCTAAGCAATAATTTTTCCCCTTCCTTGAATTTCAAATTATTACAGTATTCAAAACAGATCAGTTCAGTTAGAATAGGTGGTAATGCCATGTAGGACTGTAATTACAGGCTATTAAAACTTAACACACACACCCCATGGTCTAATAGGTCTAATGGCCTATATCATATAGTCTTACCAATGTGTAACTATATACATTAATGTGTTCTTGTCCTGTGGAACGAAGTCCAACGTGAATATACTTATGCTAAGTCATGGTGCTAAAGTAGTCGACTCGTGTAATGTTCTGCGACCCAAATACCATTCAAATGCACCTGTCCTCCTCTAATAAGCCAAGAACAAACAAATGTGTAGATGTGTTTCCTTGCATATTCATGCTATGGGCACTTTGTATTTATTTTTGTAGATACACAGGAAAATAAGCTGTACGTTTATGTTATGGTAGGAATGCAGTGTTTGGGCTCGGTGTTCAGTTGGTCGAATTGGTAGTAATGGCAATACTGATGTAGGACTGTAATTACAGGTTATTAAAACTTAACATACACCCCCATGGTCTAATAGTTTTAATGGCCTAGGATCATATTATAGTCTTAGCAATGTGTAACTATTAACGTCAGAAAAGTTGGATGGCGCAGCCACGCGGTAGAATGTTGAAGCTGTAACATTGTGACTGGTGAGGTTTATTTTCATGGTGAAACATTGATGTCCTGATGGAAACAGAAAGGAATTTGTCAAATTCGAGGAGGTACTGCTCTGTATACGGTTGCAAATTGTATAAAATGGGTACGAAATCTCTTCACTACTTTCCTGTACAAAAAGTTCAGAGAGAAAGATGGGATACGGCGCTGTCAATTGGAAAACGTGTTACACGTTACATGACAGTGTGCAGTCTGAATTTTTGTGAAGACGACTTCTTTCCACAGCTTAAGCACCGATACTGTTGATTATTGATAGTTATTGTCTCTAATTGTACTCACAAGGATTTAGCTACATCAAAAATACTGATAAACTTGTAGCCTAATACTTCTGTGTCGTACATAGAATGTAATCCGTTCTTCGCAAACTTATTTTAGGGGTTCTTCCGATTGACAATAGTCGAATGGTTAGAAAACTTAAGAAAAATGCTGTCCCTAGCCTTAATTTGCCAGAGAATTTATATTCTTGCCTTTAAACAGCAAGTAGGCCTATGTAGCTCAATATTTGCAATATTGAAGTATTATTTGGCTTAAATTGTGTTTTTGTCTATGATCTCCTTACTGTTGAATTTAGTTAATTAATGTGTAAAATCTTAGTTTTAAGTACCGGTTTGGAAACCCATCATCCCAGGCAGGCCGGTAACACCTATACTACTCACGCAGATAGGTCACTTAGCCGTAATTTAGAAGTTGTAGTGATTTTAAGTATACATATACGGTAATGTAGCAGGAGACCTGATCGGCCTAGGCTATTCTAACTTAAATTAGTTTCCATTTCAAGGTTTTTCAGTTTTGAGTGCGAATAGTTGGTTTGAAAGTTGTACAACAGTAAGGAGAGTATGTTTTGTATAGGTTTTAATTGGTATTATGGTTTATGTCGAGCTGGGGAGTGAATTTGATTTAGCTTAAAGTGTAGTTTTAGATCTGTTCCGCTTGCTTATGACAAGTTCAAATGGAGACTCCAGCTTTGTTAAATATCTGTATTTTAAATATTTAATTAAATAACTTATATTGATAAAGAGGATGCCTCCATTTTAACTTGTCTGTGGCAAGAGATTAATAAATTTATATTCTTGCCTTTGAACAGCAAGTATGTAGGTCAATATTAGCAATATTGAAGTATGATTTGAGCATCCCAAGTAACGCTTCTTTGAACCCAAAACATTCATGCAAATTCAGGGTTGCTGGATTCAATTTATTATCAGGGAGTCGTCCTTTGTGTTATGTGAGATATATACAGTGGCGGATCCAGGCCTTGCGGAGCCCTGGGCGATATGATAAGGTGGGGCCCACAACAATAGGTAATAATAAAAAAATCAAATCAAATGGAAAATAGTTTTGCAATAATAAAAAAATAAAGAATAGTTACCATACTTTGAATACACTACAGTACATTATTTTAAGAAAATGAAAGAAACCTTTATGTCCCCTTGATGAAGATTATGTAAACTATGAAATATTAAAATATCACTTTGCGACTTCTTTTCCCGGCTGAAGTCTTATATTATTTCACTGAAATCTAAACTTGCTAAACGGTCACGGGAGGGCATAGCTGCACTGAAAAGAAGACTATGAATTATAACTTAGTTTGAAAAGATTGAAACGTATAATTTATTAATTAATTAAATTTTAAAAATCCTTGGCGCGGGGCCCCCAGGCCGCGGAGCCCTGGGCGGTCGCCCTCCCGTAGATCCGCCCCTGGATATATATATTGTGAAATTAATAAAAACATCGACACCGCTAAGCTCCCAAGTACAGGCTTCATAAATGCAACGGCAGACAGTAAATTAACTATCTACAGGTGGGTAATATTTTTAACTGGTAGTAATTAAGCACTGCATTTAAATTGATTATACAAATATTTCTATCAATAAAAGAAAATATGTAGTATTTTGCCATCATAAATTAGAATACATAACAAACGCACACCCTATCACTGTCTTGCTTACGTCTCGTCACTATCTCGCCGCTATATTGCAAACAGCTGACCGTAAGCTCCTCCCCCGTTTCGGACGTCATGTCCCGTGGAACTAAGGCCAACGTGAAAATGCAATAAAACCATGGAACCATTGGCCCGATAACCCCACCCTTATCTGCCAATTTTTATTTTATACTCTTGGTAAGTTAATAAGTGTTAGGTTCTGTCGATGATATTCTGTAACCGCGAGATAGATACAAGACAAATATAATTGATTTATTGTATGCCAATGTAATGGTTGATATACCTATAGGTAGTATTTTATTCCCACACGTTATTTACAATATTTTTCAACACGTAGGATGCCAATGTCTAAGCTTACATGGAGGGATTTTTCATCAATTGATTCTGTAGTAAGACCACCGTGTGGTGTGGTTGCTGCCACTCCTGAGGTCCTGGGCTAGTTTCCAAGCTTGATTAAGCAATTTAATTCTGGTCTGACTGTTGGAACGGTGCACACTCATCTTTGTGAGGCAGAACTGAGAAGAGGTAGGTTCGATTCTCACCTCGGCCATCCAAGAAGTGGTTTTCCAAGGTTTCCCCACTTCCTCTCCAGGCTAACGCTGGGATGGTTCCCAACTTAAGGCTACGGCTGCCTCCTTTCCAGTCCTCACCTGAATTACAGGAAGTATACACACTACCACAGATACCACAATAACACAGATTATCATACAAATCATACACTCCCCCAGGGACTCACATCTAGTGGGACGTGGGTTGGCGACCACGGGGCCCCAGCTGAGTCCCGCATTGCTTCTACTTACTTGTGCCGGGCTCCTCTCTGTCTTCTTGCCTGTCGACCTCACTTGGTCAACTCTTGTTCTCTTCCGACCCCGACGTTATTAGGGTATCCGAGGCCTAGGGAGTCTATTCCTTTCCCGCCTTAATTGGCCCTTGTCTCATCTTTTCTGATGCCCTCCTCCTGCGAGGGGTCAGCCTTCTTTTTCTTTTCTTGTTATCTCCTGCCTTCTGCTCAAGGCCCTCAAGGGGCAGGGTGTATGTAGCCCCACCACCTTTGGTGCGCCCTGGATATTGCTACACCCTCAGGGGCTCACGGCTGGTGAGTTCGGGAGATGGCGACCCCGGGGGATTCCTGAGCTGGGTCCGGTTTTTCCCCTTTTTTCCATTGCCTCTGGGGCCTATCGTGGCTCTCCTTCCTTCCAAGTGTCTCGATCCTCATTCTTCGAGGGTTTGAGGGCATTTCTTTTCCTCCTGTCCTTTGTTTGCCTTATTCTCCTTTTGTTTTCCATTTCTTCTTCTAGTAGCCTATATAAGTTTGTAGTTAGTTTCATTTATAGTTTACATTTGATTTTCATCTTCACGATCACCCAAACCATTAGGGGCCGATAACCAAGATGTTAGGCCCGTTAAAACAACAAATATCAACAAATCATACACACTTCCAAATACATGGGGCTAAATGAATATGTTATCGAAAGCCCTAAATGAATTAATACCAAAAACACAATGATTCTTTTAAAATGTAGTTAACTTATAGTAGGTGCAAACATACACATGTCAGCAAATTCAAGTTCCCCGTTTCAAGCATTAAGTTACACATTTATTAAGTTTACTGTTTCAACATACACACTGGTATGTGTTGTAGGAATTTGCGGTTCATCGGTGTCAGCCATTACATCAAGGAGGAACTAGGTCCATTATTATGTGCTGGACCCTACTGTTATACTTTGGCAAGAAAGAAGAAAGGAACATGCCTCAACACATACTTTTAGGAGGACCAGATTTGATTACTGTATTTTTGCTAAGTTTGATCTTGGCTCTTGCTGTTATCTTCTCTTCATTGACAACTTTTTAAATAAAACATGATGAATTCTAGCAGTATTGAGTGTTTTTCTTTTGTTTCATTGAAAGTCCTATTTCTCCCTTCCCCTTAACAGCACGACATGGAATGTACTGTATTAGTGTGTGATGATAATTTTTAGTGTAGCCTACTTACTGCATTTCACCCTTCAAAATTTTTAACTGGATATATTTTAAAGGGCATATGAAATGAACTACTGTATATATATTTTGTGATATCCAATTCTTTTTCTGTCCCCTAATGTATTTGGCACTAATTACACTAACAATTTTAGTGTGATGAGGATCTGGTTTCACCACCTGATCCTTAGCATTCTCTCTTAAAATTTTACTGTTATTGCTAACAGCATCAAGCATTTTAAAATATGAATTTTCTCCCTTCCCAGTACTTTTCCTTTGTAGTTTTTTCTAATAACTAATTGGTTATAGGCCTACTTGGGCCATTTTCAAGCTGAGTAATAATATGCTGCAGGCCATGCAGTAGCCTAATTTTTGTCACCAATGCAATATGCTCCAATTGCAACTGAAAGAAATTTAAACATGTATATTCGTGATGAGGTTATGTCCTAAATGCTGTGATTGTTCATTTCAAAGTTCTGGAATTCACAATTTCCCACTTTGTTATTATTTTTATTAATTTTTTCTGTTATTGGTATTTTGAATGTGATTTATTTCTTGTAGATCATATTATTATCTCCACACTTAAAAACGTGCCATAAGCATTGGGAGATTGTGATTTTCGGAACATTGAAGTGGGCAGAGCATTTAGGACGAGAATATTTAGCGGAACGAGGGGAAGGGGCAGGGTGGAGGGGAGGGGGCGGGAGGGTTAGTGTTTACGAGATCTGCTCATAGGTGGCGCTACCGGTCGATATGTTGCTAGTACATCAGTCAACCACCAGACAGCGCTGAAGTCTTAGGTACCAAGAATAAGCATGGCTGTTGGCCATCTGTAGTAGTAGGTAATCTGTGGCACTGCGGCTCAGAAGATCAAATAGTTCTGAGAGCTGCCGCAAAGTAGCGTTCATCCAAACCAGGTGCAGCAATCTGTCGGCTTTCAGTGCAACTCAGTACAAGAGCTGTTATGGCAGCGAGCTGTTTTACCGGCCGAGTGCATTGAACGGTGTCGGTCCGAGAAGAATGACCCCGAACTTGAAGAGGACAGACAGTGTGACCTCGTCTATTGGCGCCATCTATTGAACCGTGTCCCACAGGTTGTTAGCAGCACAATGGAGATAAGAAAGGTCTCCAATGATGTCTAGACCAGGGGTTCTCAAACCATTTTGTCGCGCCCTTCTTCTGAATCATGAAATATCTAGCGTCCCCCCCCACCCTTATTCTTCTTTCCTTTCTTAGCACTTCTCATAGGTAAAGTAAAAAGGAAGCTTGTAGTTTAACGTGACCGTTAATCTCGCGATCATAAGCCACGGGACCTCCATTTTACGAGGAATCCGAACCACAGGACATGGCATTTCACATCGAAAATCTCACATGCAGTGACCGGGAATCGAACCCGGTCCGCCTTGGTGAGAGGCATACAGCTTGACCGCTGCACCACCACGCCCCCTCATAGGTAAAGTCTTGCGCGGATAAACAAAACGTTAACCGCATCCGCCCCGCATCCGCACGACTGTTATCCACATCTGTCCCGCATTCGCACGACTGTTATCCGTTTCCGCCCCACACCCGCACGACTTTTCCGCATTCACACGCTTGTTATCCGAATCTACTGGCATTACAAACCATTTCCTGTTCGGAGTGTTAATTATGCTTAATGACATAAATTGAATGAGATTAGCTTAAATCATCGTACATTTGTCATGAAAAAAATACAGTGTGGTCCACCAGCCCCTTATTATTTTTGGAGGAAGGCAACCCAACTAACGCGGATATCACAGTCATCCTAAAAACATTAGTACCTGCTCCTTTACGTCCATTGTACAACTTCACCGTTGAGTACAGGGTCTTTCATATAAAGTAAGAACGCCAAGCGGCGGGTTTGTTATCCGCTAGTGTGGTGGCCTTGACCGAGCTTGGGGCGAGCCGTGCCCCGTGCTTTAAGTGTGTGTACAATCCTCTATGAAATATTACCATATAAAAGTTGCTGGAAGTGTCGTCCTTCCTGGGTTATACAGGCATTGTATCTGGTAACCACATTTTGGCTGACGCGAGTGAGTCATACCACTGTATTTTTTTTCTGATTTTTTTATATTTTGTGATTTTATTGAGCACTGAACCAGTAGTGTCCAAGTTATTTACAATTACGTGAATCTGTGCTAGTGAAGGTGGCACTTCATCAGGAAATTGCTGAACAAAAGCATCACGTACCCGCCGAGCCGAATCGTAATTGAAATAAATTTTACATACAAAAATACGATGTTGCAATGATAACTGTCTCAACATTTTAGCAGCTGAGGTTCAGACTGGCGACTGACAACACCTGCACGCTTATTGCAAGGTCAAGTTTCTACTATGCGCGCGCTTTCAATACTACAGCAGGAGGCCGTGGCGCGTCACAAGCTTGGCCAAGCCGGCTTCAGCAGCGAATGACAAAACCGCCGCTCGACGTTCTTACTTTATATGAAAGACCCTGTACATCCTCGCGATTATAGTGGAAATCAATAGTGGCAGTGTTCTTTCAATGACCTCAAATATAATGCATGATTGAAACGATCAGAGCTCCGAATAACACCTTCTTGCGTTTGGACAGGATGTGTCTACGAATAGATTCAATACGTGCCAGCAATACACTATGGTTCTCGGTAGCCATGGTGGCTAAATCAAGAATTGCTAGAGTAACATCGGCGAAGTCACCTTGTAGTAGGTTCGAACCTTGAACTAGTAATATTTTTTTATTTGCTTAGTGTAGTTTATTGTGGATGTATTATGGACGCATATCTATCTGTTCCAACGAGTGTTTTTTTATTTGGTCCTCAAAAGGGCCGTACTTATCCGATGGTACGCAGCCAGATTGGTATTGTATTGTTATTGATTTAAGGGGGCGGAACAGCAAGGTCATCTGCCCCAAAACAGATTGGACGACGACATAATGATCTAAACTCAGACTCACAAGACGACCCACATAACAAATCTACGAATAAATATATCAGACCGAAACTATAATTTCTTTCAACAGCGTCTGTGCGAAAAGCGCTTGCTATACACATACAGTAATAGTTAGTTAGTGAGGTTTTAAGGGGCGGAACTACGAGGTCATTTGCCCCAAATATACAGTAAATACAGATAATTATAACATTATTGGTTTTACGTCCCTTTTAACTGCTCTGGCTTTTAGATACGCCGGGGTGCCGGAATTTTTCTCCGAAGGGGATCTTCAACGTGCCAGTAAATCTACTGACACGGCTCCCTCGCATTTGCGCACACTCAAATGCCAGCTGACTGCGCCAGGATACGAACCTGCAACCTTGGGCACAGCAAGCGAAATCGTTACCGCTGAGCCTCGCAGCAAGGCAGAAATTACAGAACGTGTCGTATTATTATTCTGGGATAAATATTGAACTATTAAAACTCTAATTATCACGAATAGAGTCGCCTCCGTTGCGTAGTGGTCAACGTGATTAGCTGCCACCCCGGACGTCCTGGGTTCGATTCCCGGCTCTGCCACGAAATTTGAAAAGTGGTATGAGGACTGGGACGGGGTCTATTCAACCTCGGGTGGTCCAAATGAGTAGAGGGGGTTTGATTCCCACCTCAGCCATCCTCAAAGTGGTTTTCCGTGGTTTCCCACTTCGCCTTCGGGCAAATGCCGGGATGTTACCTACCGTACGGCCTCGACCGCCTCCTTCCCTCTTCCTTGCCTATCCCTACCGATCTTCTCCTCCCTTCCCATCCCTCAAGAGGACCCTGTTCGCTTTGCAGGTGAGGCCGCCTGGGTGAGGTGCTGATTCCACCACCCCAGTTGTATCGCCCGAACGATATGTTTCAAGCTACAGGACACTGCCCGTAGAGGCGGTAATGATGGGATCCCTCGCTGAGTCCGTGGGAAAACCTAACCTGGAGGGTAAAATCGACTAAAAAAATAATAATTATAACGAATAGTATCCATCCATGGTTTTGAACAGTATTTAGGAAAAATAACCATTTAAATGAGACAAGAAAATAACTTTCCCTATCGTCCTCGTAGATAATGTGAACAAAACCAAGTCGAAATCTTGCTGTTCGAGGTAGGGAGGGTATAATAAAATAGTTTTAAAAAAAATTAAAAAATCTGCCGTTGGATAGTCTTGAACCGGGATCTTCGAATGAGCGAGCAGGCGCAATAACATTTGCACACATTTACAACATACTCTGTAGGGTTTTGTTGCGCTTCTTATTAAAGCGTATAGTAAAATATTCAATTATTACAGTTAGAACTTAAATCTGGATTGGAATGCATTCATTACAAAATGCTAGCGTGTGATACACTTCGGTCATACAAGCAGGTGTACTGACGAAGAGAACAGAATCATACAGGATTTTAGTACCTGCTTCCTTGCCAGCGAGTGTCGTGTGATACGGACCTTAAGATATGCTAAGACTTTTTTTAAATATAATAACAAAACAAGATGTTCGGTAAAGAACATATAGCCTACTTTCTCCTAAATGCATGGGTATTGTTATAACTCTTTGTCCTTTTCAAGGGATACAATTGAATGTTGTTTGTAGTAGCTTCTTGAAATACAACGTGCTATACGGATATTATACATGAATATGGTGTGCCCTTTGCTAGTGCTACCTCATAAAAAAAACCATTCAATTCGGTTTCACCGTGTTTGAATTGATATGGGGAATCGATCTGCACACATAAATGGCCGCTATCTGCAAACTATTGGGCTGATGACCTTGTAGTTCAGTCAAAAGATGCTTCCCACAAAAAGGTATGTTGTTGAAAAATTTGGTAGAGATCAAATGATTAGGTTGGTTGTAATTTGATTTAACCATTTTAACATTTGGGTGGCCGCCATTCCGTTTCCGTCAAGATGGCGACGATATAAAACATGTCACTGAGGTGGCCTTTGCTAGTGCTACCTCTGTACCAAACTTCGTTCCATTCTGTTTCACCGTGTTTGAAAAATAGGGGGAATCGATTTGCACACATACATGGCCGCCATCCGCACATTATTGGCCTGATGACCTTGTAATGTGGTCAAAAGATTCTCTATACATAAAGGTATATTGTTGCAAAATTTGGTAGAGATCAGATTATTAGGTTGGTCGTAATTTGATTCAAGTTTTTAACATTAGGATGGGCGCCATTACGTTTTCGTCAAGATGGTGGCGATATAAAACATGACACTGGAGTGCCCTTTGCTAGTGCTACCTCTGTACCAAATTTCGTTCAATTCGGTTTCACCGTGTTTGAATTGATAGGGGGAATCAATTTACACACATACATGGCCGCCTTCTGCAAACTAATGGGCTGATGACCTTGTAGTTCAGTCAAACGACGCTTGCCATATAAATATATGTTGTTGCAAAATTTGGTAGAGATCGGAAGATTAGGTTAGTCGTAATTTGATTTAAGCTTTGAACGTTTGGGTGGCCGCCATTACGTTTCCGTCAATATGGCGGCGATATAAAACATGACACTGAGGTGCCCTTTGCTAGCTCTACCTCTGTACCAAATTTCGTTCAATTCGGTTTGACCGTGTTCGTATTGATAGGGGGTGGGGGCAGACATTCAGAGTACACTCACTCACACACACAGACGCACAGTCACACACACACACACACAGACAGACACACAATTTTTGGCCCTGTGTAGATCTCATAAGTCTACTTTCATTTTTTGCAAAAATCGAAAGTATGCTAATAATACCACGGGAATTTCTAAGGAATACGTATACGTTGATGCAAGCACTGGCGATCAGAATATCCTTCGATATGTTGTTGTTTTGTTTCATTTGAGGGGCTAGAATATCGCGGTCATTTAGCCCCGTTTACTTTGGTGTGTGTGTAGAATTTGTCTGATAACCTGAGTTATTTCGGGCTTGTAATGATGTGTGTATTTGCAATTAAGGATTTGGAAGGAGGCGGCCGTGGCCTTAGGATAGAATCCATCCCGGAATTTGGCAGGAGTAGAAGTGGGAAACCACAGAAAACCTTTTCCAGGGTGGCTGAGGTGGGAATCGAACCAACTTCTTCTCATATTTGCTTAACAAGGCTACGTGTACCCAATTTCAGCCCTCAGACAAGTATTACATTTCTTGGCAGAGCTGGGAATCGAACCCGGATCTCCGGAGCGACACTTCGATATGTTATGTTAATATTCATGCCAGTTTTTTAATCTTCTGCCATTACAGGTCACGTGGCATAACGTACCAATTCGATCGTATTCTCTTTATAAATCAGCAAAATGCAACGTACTCTTCACAAAAATACGTCGTAAGGCAATAAATGTGGCAATGTAGTTACATCCCGGCTAAAATGGAATGTGGGCTTCCGTTCAAAATAGTATGCCCACTACTGGATTCGAAGCAGCATTTTACCCGTTCGACCCCACCATGTACGGCCAGGCTTTAAACCTCTCAGCCACCAACACATGGTAGGTATCGTACGCTAAAGGTGCTGTGGTTACTGTAGCCGTCCCACCTCAAACGTTTAAGTCCATCTCCAAGTCTTCAATCACGGTTTATGGTGTTGATTTAACTTTCTACTATTACAGATCACGTGGCGTAAGCTATTAATTCAATCGTATTACGTGTATGTGTGTTATTTCAAGGAGCAGTAAGTCAAATGTTAGTAGAATGGGCCATAGTATTTGGCGGGGAAAAGTTTGTCGGTTTTTCTTTGCTAGACCCATGACCCAATTACATTGCTGTCACACAGTCAGAGCGCAGAGCAATATCGACCATCGGGAGAAATGCGATGTTAGTTGGGTTTCATAAAACTAAATAATAAGGGGCGGGTGAATCACACTGTATATATACTGTGTGTCATAAACATCCGGTTCTTAATAATGTCATTAAACAAGTTCGGATTGTATTCTAAAAACTATCAGCAAATTTACTCCAAACATTATCCGCAGCTTATCCGCTATCCGCACAGCCTTGCAAACTATATCCGCATGGCGAAACATTTTGCGGATATCCACGGGTTTATCCAAGCAGGGATTTAATCATAGGCTACGTCACACAAAGAAGAAAAAAACAGCACAAGAAGTACAGTATTTGCTTCTGTCTAATTACCACAACTACCAGTTACAATAATATTAATAATAATAATAAGAAGAAGAACACAAAATTTACTATTCATAGAGCACATCAAAGTTCACTGCAACTGCTCATAAGCCACTTATCCATGGGTAATGGCGTTACTTGCCGGGGCGTCATAAATTTTTGGCGCATATATTATTTGTTTATGTATTAAAACATTAAAAACTAATATATTCGTAATTATCATGTACTATTGTTACTAAGCGACGTATGGCAACGTTGCAAAGCAAGGCGACGGTAGGGCGATCTAAACAGTGCGACAATCAGTTTGCTCTCAACTTACGTGTAACAACATAACCTCTTATTACATTCTAGTGCCTTCGCTCTTATGAACGTACCAAGAACAGCAACAAGTGCCCTCGAAGCGTTTGACAAAAGTTTTTTCCCTAACTTGTATACCCTTATCAAACATTTGGCAAATTTGCCTCTCTCTGTAGCTACCGATACTGCCGAACGGAGTTTGAGTTGGTTGATAACATACTTAGGAAATTCTACTTCTGAAAACAGACTCAACGGTCTAGTATTGCTATCTATTCACAGAGACATACATCTCACTGACGATGAAGTTATAAACCGATTTGGTAATGCTTCAAGAAACCTTGACTTTATATAATAGTGTAAGTTGTAAATCAAAACAGTAACGTTAATTCTTTCCATGTAAACACTATCAAGTGAGCATGGTGATTGTTTTAATAAGAAGTAACATACCATAAAATGGTCTTAGTTGTGTTGGACATTAACCAAACTTAAAACATCACAACAAATTGGTAGAAAAAGTGATGCCAGATAGCCTTAAAATTCATCATTTTGCACCAAATTATTTAAAAGTTTCCCGGGGAGAACCCCGGACCCCCTATTCTTTGCAGCCTATATCATGCCCCCTAATCCACGGTTGGGCACCCCCCGAAATAAAACTCTATATACGCCCCTGGTTACTTGTATCAGTTTATTGTGAATTTGGCTAATCACTTCCACTGAGCAGGTACTAGAATTCACCTGTTCACTCACTGTCTTAGAAATTACGGCAAAGGCCTGGCTGATTCGAGTCGACAGTGGCCTAAATAGGAGAATCTATTCCTGTAAGGAATTGGCGGTCATTGTCAAACGGTTTATTGTAATAAGTGGTTGTTAAGTGTTTGGTAAGGATATATCGCTACGAGTGGCGGGTGAAAGGGTGCGATGTGGGAAATGTTACTCTACACCTTAACTCAGAATTCCTGTTGGCAGAATCTACTGGTTAGTTCTTGTGAAGCAAAAGTACGAGTGTATTATTCTTGAATGATCGTGGGAGCTTCCTCCCTATGATAGGTTCATGGATATGAGGATAGCGATATTTGTTACAGAATACGAAATATAAATATTTCAGTCAGAGCCGGCGCCCCCGTTCATCATTCTCTGCATCTCCCTCCCCCCCCCCCCCAACACCACCCCCCACCCCCACCCCCTCCGCCTTCAGAGGCGCGCCCCCCACTTTAAGGAACTCTGGTCTAATTGATTAAATTACTTTGACACCTGTTAAAACTCAATATTAATAATAGAAATCACCTTTTAACTGTCTTTGAAGTGACTGCAAAGGTCTGGCTGAATTCGAGCCAACAATGGCAGAAATAGAAGAATCTATTCTTGTCAATTCTATTCTTGGTCTAGACCAGTGGGTTGTCAACTGAGGGATGCAGACCCAATACAATTGAAAGTGACCCAAGGAAACTGTAGCTTGTTGTTGTTAATTCTCATTCGGGACTTGGGACATCTCTGATCATCAGCCCCGTGTACTTGAGGCGGGGGTGTGTCAAATTTGTCTGATAACCTATGTTTCTGTGGTGACTGTAGTAGTGTGTTTAGCGGGAATCGGGTACTTGATATAAGCTACTATCTTGGCATTTACCTGTAGGGAGTGTGGATAAACCCAGGGAAAATACACACGGGATAGCCACTTACCTCCGATCTCTAGACTTGTTGCAGTTCCGAAAGCAGTGGCCCATGGAAGCTGTAGGTAGTTAAATCTTGCAAGCGCAATGCAAAGCTGCAGGGTCCCAACTGTTTTCTACTATTCGTGAGCAAAGTACTGAACCTCCATATTTAATTTTTAAATTAATGCAGCCTATGGCCAATTTTTTATATTCAGGATGGGCCAGGGAAGGGATTTAGGAAGGAAATTGGCCGTGGACCTATTGAAAGGAACCGTCCCGGTTATCAGAATAATACTACCCAGGTATACCTGCACAAGTTATTATTTATTTTATTTAGCGTATGGCTTTTAGTGCCGGGAGTGTCCGAGGACGTGTTTGGCTTGCCAGAGGCTGTAGCTGCTTCAAGAGGACACCAATAGGGTGAGCTACAATTGCCGTTCAATTTCAAGTAGTTCCAACTTTCGCTACCGGATGTCACTGACACCTAGTGGTGAATGTTGTAACTTTGATAGAGCGTTACAATGAAATCTAACCTAGAAATTTAGCTTCACACAAGTTTAGTTAGTGGAAGGATCTTTTACAGACCATAAATCTATGACATGGGACCGCCGGCTTTACTTCCCCTCCGAAGGATGGCATACTGAAGGATTTCAACGCTCATAAAAAATCCGACGACTTCGGCCGGGTTTGAAACCGCGATCTTGGGAACAGCAGGTCAGCATGCTACCAATTACGCCACCGAAGCACAAGTGAACGGGACTGATGATCAGGTGGACCCTATTTTCCTTAATTTAAGCGATAACAAACATCGAATCCTCTTTGGAAACCACGAAAACCATTTTGAGGACGGCCAAGGTGGAATTCGAACCCACGCTCTCTCGATGTCAGCGAGGTACGAGGTAGTGCGTTAGCACTGTCTGCCACCGTGGCTGGTTTCTTACTTGATATGATATATACCTATAGCAAATAGCTTATAAAGATAATAGCGGGAACTCCTCGCCAAAACAGGAGACAGCGCTCCCCAGCACCGCCTAGCGGTCCGAGTTGGCAACGTAAGACCAGCTGATTTACAACCGTGCGATCCAACCATACAATTAGAAGAAATTATTGACCTGTGGATGACCTAATTATCCAATTGTAATGGTTGGTACGGGGAGTATTTGTGCCATATATGGCTGTAATAATTATAATCAACAAAGTGACCCAAAATCTTTCTTCAGGTTCCCAAGAAATAAGGAAATGTAAGTATGAATTTATTGTAAACAAGTAGCCTACCATTACACTGATATTTTGGTTTTCTTTTAATACAGAATGCTTTTACATTATAATTTAGCATATTTTTGCATGTTCTTTATATATTTACAGATGCACGCAGTGGGTTATTCGAAGCAAAATGCTTTTCCCTAATGTCACACAAAATGTCAGAAATATTTAGATGCAATTTTGATCAATTTTTGACTTCACAATGCAATTTCGGTCGGTGCGCACTCAAAAATGCTAGCTGTGGGTGGCAAGAAGAGTAATGCTGTCAACTTGCACCAAGAGATGGCACTGTGATCGCTGTCTCCAGGCGAGTGCATGCTTTCACGGCCGAGTTTCCGCTATTATCTTTATAAGCTATTTGCCTATAGTACCTAATAGGCTATGTAGTTTCTCAATGTACACCGGAGATTCGTTTTTTCGACATTTGGTAAATTGAATTATTGGATCAATTAGAACCAGATGTATTTCCTTTGAAATCATTATTAACACCAATGTTCCTTACCTAGCAACAATAGCTCAGAGTGGTAAGTCGCTCCCTATGACGGCAAATCTACTAATTTGAGGCTGTCGCACTTTAAAAAAAGTACATAAGTGCCATCGTATAGTTGGCATAGACCTGCAATATAAAGATCCATGGTTCGAATTCAGGTGATTATACAGTGAGTATGCCCTCACATACACACACAATTCAGGAAAATACTGTGATGGTAATTTTTTAAAATCTTGGGACAACCAACTCCATAGTAGATCTTACAATAATTACACTTACTATTACAGTTACCACATTAACGCAGGTTATAAGAATGCACAAGTACATGGGACATATGTTAGGTATGTAAAGACAATTTCAGCTTCGCTAATTACAGAATCAAATCGCCAATAATATTATCTCTATTAGTTTTCACGATATTACTTTTTGGTTTAGTGTGGTACACCCAAGATGGACACGCTATAGTGTTAAAATTGTGTATCTTCACGGTGAAGAGGTGAGGGCTACGAAGGAGATTACAATCAAACTACAGTGAGTCCAGGAATGTTCTCCGCAGCGCCTACATGCGTCTGCGAAAGAAGTTACGTTGGCAACACGGCTGCCGCTTGCATCATATTAGCCTTTCACAAAATGATTGCCGGCGGTCGAGATGGGAACTATTCTTTGTTTACTTGTGTCACACGCCAGCCTGCTTCGTTGACAGGTACAGTTGCGCGAGTAGGATATGACTCAGCTCAAGTAGCCTGTATCATCGTTTAACTGACCGTGGTGACATGAGCTCCTATGACGCGCAATGCTGCTTGATTTATGTGCAGAATGCATTCTGACATCGCTGTGTTCCCTAATAACAAGCAAACAGTATACTTTGTACTCACCACAGCCATTCATAACAGATGCTGGAAGTGCTGATGACACATACGCTCGCTAATTGCAATGCACACTGACGATTTCGACAGGCCACACGTGTGGGATTCACCCTGTCAAAGACACCTTGCTACCAACTAAACCGATGAGGCAACCACTCACAGCTGCACGTAACCACTGCGGAGAACATTCTCGGGCGCCCTGTATAATATGGCATCTTATGAGCTGTACAGTTGTGAGAATGCGCACCTTCGAACAGAAAAAATCAGATGTCCTTACGCAATACTAGTTTGATACCAACATTGGTGGAATGTGAGGCAGCAATTCAGAAGTTATAAGAGAGAAGCAACTTCAGGGCCTTGGAGAGTGAGATTGGGCCCTGGAGCTAATATTTATCTCTCCACCTCCCCCGATCTTGCTTTTCTCGGTGTATCCCTCTAAATTAATTGTACTTTCTAACGTCCTAAATATGTGTGGAATTTTCTACAATAATCCTTTATAGTGTTCAGTCCTACGGTCGACACGACCCTAGGACCTGAAACTCTAACACACCCTTTCACCTATAAAACTACCCCTACAGGCTAAGCCATAAGCCTCATACACTTCCTGTAAACAAGCAGGCGCAGCGGTCTAGCTGTCAGCCAAGCTTACATCATTCATAAACAAACACACTATCGACGGAATCTAGAACACCAACAGTGACGACACGCTGAGTCAGCAGCACGGGAGGCCTTAAAAGGTAGGCCCCAGGAAGGTCTATTATCCATCGCGGCCGGCGGCTCTGCATCTCCAGTTCCAGCACCAGCTCCAGCACGTCATCACCAGGTGAGAACAGAGTGTGCTCAGATCTCCTTACAAATTTGTACTTCATCACCCAAATTCACACTTGTACTTGTAACACATTGTTCTACACTTGTCCATTAGTAAAAGGGACATCAGATCACCACAACTGACCAAATAAATACTTGGTCAGTAAACACTCATCTTGTACTCATTTCACTTGTTTTTACATCCTGACACCCAACCTGCTATTATTCCTAATTGCCCCTGACCGTGAACGCCAGGAATTGCACCGTCAGGCACTCCATTGTCTTCACGTAGCCGCTAGCCAGCAGCGGCCAAGTAGCCGACTTCGCAAGTGAGCGCGCTCCCGCTCGCTCATACTTGATTGCTAATCAAAGTTAATAGCTCTTTCTTAGGCATACCTCCCTTAACGAGTAAACACACCCCATAGGATTGTACCACCGTTACATCGCAACCTATAACAGACATTTACACTAGTAGTTTCCCCCTATTACGGGAAACTGCACCTTTTCTGAAACCACCCCTAAATTATACATCTACATACCCCTGTTCATCCCTTCCCCCAACACCGGGATAGAACAATAGGTTGGTGGTCAGTATTTTAACCGCCTACCAAAAGGACAATGTATATTGTCAAAGATGCAGATGGTGTAATATTTCACTCATATTTCAACTAATTATGGCGGAAGTCCTAATGTTTCTGTAAACCAAATATTTTGTTTATCCCCCTTGACCTTGGGTGCTAGATTAATGTCTTAATAACGCAATGGAAATAGAAAAGTTCCATGACGAACTAAAGAGCCTACTTTTGTTAAAATTTAAGATTCATGCCAATGATTAATCTATATGGTCCTATCTAGAATAATGACGAAATTAGGTGGGTGATATCTTGACTTACTTGACTTATGTCCTTTTACTCTTTTGCAGAGCACAGGGCTTCGACAAAGCAGCGCCAGCGTATCCTATTTTGAGCCACGGTCTTGAGTTCGCCATAGGTCTTTCCTTCTTGTTTTGCCTCATCCATCACACTGCGTCTCCATGACTTCCGCGGTCTTCCTCTCTTCCGCTGTCCTTGGGGGTTCCAGAATAAAGCCTGTCTCTCCACTGCATTTTGTTCTTTACGTAGGGTGTGGCCAATCCATTTCCATTTCCTCCGTTTTATTTGTATACCAATAGGTTCTTCTTTGGTTTGCTGCCAAAGGTCTTCATTTGAAATGACTCTTGGCCGGAAGATACGCTTTATTCTTCGTAAGCATCTGTTTATGAATACTTGCAGCTTGTGGGTGATCTCTGAGGTAACTTTCCACGTTTCACAGCCATACAGCAGTACTGTTTTCACATTTGTGTGAAAAATGCGCAGTTTCATTTTCATCGATATTTCTCTGGCCCTCCAAATCGGATAGAGTATGAATGCCACATTGGCTTTCTGGATCCTCATTTTGGCATCAGCTGTTGCTCCTCCATCCTGCGTAGTACACTGCCAATATTTGTGAACTCTTCGACTTCCTGAACATCTTCGTCATTGACTCTGAGGTTCTGCTTGCTCTTCGCATTGACCTTCATCACCTTTGTTTTCTGAGCATTTATCCTTAGGCCCACTGCTCCAGCATCTCTCTCCTGGTCCTGCAGCTTTCTGAGTCAATAGACATATGTCATCGGCAAACTCTAGACTCTCCAATCTCTCGACCAGTCCCCACTGGATTCCTCTCTGCCTTCCCTCAACAACTTTTCTCAAGACATCATCAAGGACAAGGAGGGAGATAGTCGGAGATAGGACACACCCTTGTCGCACACCAGAATTTATGGAGAAGGGCTCCGAGAGCTTCCCTTCGTGGATTACTCTATATGTGAAGTCGTCGTAGGTCTGCTTGATGATCTTGCCTATTTTCGTTGGCATGCCATACTTTTGTAGTGTTCCTCACATGGCGTTCCTTTCCAATGAATCAAAAGCCTTCTCAATGTCCACGAAAAGAAGAAATAAGCTAGCATTGTACTCATTAAACTGTTCAATAATGATCCACAGAGTGTTAATTTGGTCGATGCATGAGCGGTTGCTCCTGAAACCTGCTTGTTCTTTGCGAAGTCGTTTTTCTATCCTTGTTTTTACTCTGTTGAGTATCACGCGAGTCCTCACTTTACTGGGAATTGAAAGTAAAGTGATACCTCTCCAATTGTGACAGTTGGTCAGGTCACCTTTCTTCGGTAATTTGACAAGGAGTCCCTCTCTCCATTCCTTTGGCAATTTTTCCTCGTTCGAGACTTTTGTAAACAGTGGATGCAACATATCGGCCGTCATATCAGGATCAACGGTTAGAAGCTCAGGCGCTATGTTATACACTCCTGGGGACTTTCCATTTTTTATTTGCTGATTGCTTCTTTGATCTCACTTCTTGAGGGTGGTTCTGTGTTGATGCCGTCCGTTTCACCATCTTCATTTACATATGGCATCTGCCTATCTTCCTCTACGTCGTCTCTGTTCAACAACTCCATGAAGTGTTCCTGCCATCTGTTTAATTTTGCTTCGTCATTAGTGAGCATGTCTCCTTGTTTATTCTTAATGGGTCTACTTTGTTTAAATTTCTTCTTGGCGAGTTTCCTCGTAATGTCTGTCATACAAGCCTTTCATATTTCTCTCTCTTGTTGCAGTCTCTGCTTATTCAGCAAGGTTTGATACCCACTTTTTCCGGTCTGCTTTTGCATTCTTCTTTACTTCCCGGTCTTTAGCACGATATGCTGCTTGGAGTTCAACTTTCTGGGTTCGTGTCCTGCAATTATTCAGCTTGAGTTTCAGCTCTCTACGTTGTTCTATACACTCCCAAGTGTTTGTTGTCATCCATTGTTTCCTCCTGGTGTTCTTGAAGCCAAGTACCTCCTCTGCTGTGTTTGTTAAGGTAGTCTTAACTTTCTCCCAGTGTTCTTCAACATCATCTCCATCCACCTGCAGGGCTGTAAACCTGTTACTGAGGTTGATCTTAAAATGTTCCTTGTTTCTCTCATTCTATAGTTTTCCAACATCAAACCTTTTCATTTGTTGCTCAAACCGTTTCTTTGCAACTGCAATCTTAACTCGGATGCGGGCAGTTACTAGATGGTGGTCACTGCCTATATCTGCTCCTCGTCGATTTCTGACATCCAGAAGTGACCTTCTCCAGCTTCTGCTAATTGTCAGGTGGTCAATCTGGTTTTCGGTTCGCATATCTGGAGATACCCATGTCACTTTGTGGCATTCTTTATGAAGGAAGAGGGTTCCACCGATAACGAGTTCATTTCTTGCACAAAAGTCTACCAGCAGTTCTCCATTCTCATTCATGACACCCAATCCATGTTGGCCCATTATTTGTTCAAGTCCCAGGTTTTCAGCTCCCACTTTGGCGTGGAAGTCTCCCATAACTATCACAATATCCCTCTTGTTTATGGTCTGCATAGTAGTCTGGAGTTCTGAAT
This sequence comes from Meconema thalassinum, assembly GCA_946902985.2. NCBI lineage: Eukaryota > Metazoa > Arthropoda > Insecta > Orthoptera > Tettigoniidae > Meconema > Meconema thalassinum. Next base: position 461,169,926 of record OX336391.1, on the reverse strand, counting down.
AATATTTTGCCTTGTCCTCTGCTTCGGCTTCTTCTGTAGGTGCATAGCATTGGACCACCGAAACATTTATGACCTTCCCCTTGAACCTTGCAGTGGTAATATCTAAATTCCTAATTAATGTAGCCCAATAGAGCACTACAGCCTGGTGACTGAATATATTCTTAGTTCCATCTCTTAAGGGTCAGAATGCACATACAAAATTTGGTTGATGTCCAATGGATAGCATGGATATTACATGCAGTTAGACATTGGATCTATCAGCGCGCGTAAAATTCATGTCGGCAACAATGTCATGCATATGTTGGTCAGAAATAATCTGAAATATTATAACCTCTTGTTGTGCCAATTTTGGATGAAGTCCATTTGTTAGTATAGAAGTTACATGTATTTTAGAATTGGACCTATCAGCAGACTTAGAATTATATTGGTAACATTGACGTATATTAGTTGCTCCAAATTAATCTAGAATGTCATGCATTATACGTGTGCATAGTTTAAAGCTGGCGGCTTGCATACTTTCTGATATATTGGTATTTGGATAAGAAAATAGGGAGAGCATTTATTAACAGTTGGCAGCCCTGGAGGCTCTTAAGAATAGGCTCAGTCATGTGTGTTTATGTACACATAGTACATACGAAATTTGGTTGAAATCAAATTGATAGTATAGAAGTTATATGCATTTAATCATTGGACCTATCGTCAGGCTTAGAATCATTTTGGCAACACTGCTATGTATGGCCTTCTGGAAATTAAACTGAAATGTTAGAATCTATATGTGTGTCAAATTTTTGAGTAGCTCCCATGCATACCTTCTAAGATATCCAACATGGAGCTCAAATTTCAATTACGTTTTTTCAGCAGTTGGTAGAACTGACGTCATTTTTAAATACGGGCTTGAGATATTCAGTTATAGAACTTAACTCGTACCAAATTTCCTTTCGATTGCTGCAGCCGTTTAGGAGTTGATAGGGGGGCAGATAGACAGACAGACAGACAGACAGTCAGAAGGACAGATATACAGACAGACAGACAGACAGACATTTGCCCGGATCGATCTTATAAGACTACTTTTTCCTCATTTTTGCAAAATGAGAAAAGTAGGCTAAAAATAACAAGTAGTTCCGTGAAGAACTATACAGCCAATTTTCATATGTCCTACTTATGTTAACTGCCACTATCAACATACAAAATTTCAGTTTGATTGCTGTAATAGATTCGTAGATATTGAGAACCGACTAAATATTTCGGATGGTCGCCATGTTGGATTTTGTATATGTAGGTCCTAGAGTTATGTACGGTTACATGAAGATTATTGTGTACATGTAGCATTCAAACTTCAATCGCATGATTAGGACACAAGAAGTAAAAACGAGATTTTAAAATTTCGCAGAGCTGCCATCTTGTGGTTATGGAAACAATTGAAATAAATTAGATGCCAGTGGATTAACATTCGTATAAGGATTTACTGTACCAAGTTTCACTGCACTCGGATGGTTAAATTGCGAGCAACGTCCATGTGAATTAAGTAAAAATTCAGACTTTCACGATCGGCATTGAAATAGGAATGTCTGTTTAGCGGGCCTATAGGCCGTGTTCTAAGGACATTTTGTTGTCCTGACGTTTCGCTGAAAACTGCGTTGAGCATGTTCGCAGGTTACATTAAGCGAGGTAAAACAAGTAAACAGAAGATATATAAATAGTCAACAACCCACACATAGAGGCTACCATAGCAACGGCGTACCACATAAAAGTAATGCATCAAGGACAGGGCTGCTCTTCTGTTGCATCTTCTCGTCTACGACGGTCAATGAGGGCAGGCTTGAGGGGATTAAGGACTGGAAGCCAAGCTCTGTTCACACGTTCTGCTTCCTCCTTAAGATTGAAGCTGTTAGTATGCTTCAGGATTTCAATGGCCTCCCTTTGTAGCCTGACATGATAAGGCACCGTGGTGGACAGAACTTCGGTGTCTCCATATCTTATGTCGTGACCTGTGAGTAGGGAGTGTGCTGCAACAGTGGATTTATTTGTTTGTCCCAGCCGGCTGTGTCGTTCGTGTTCCTTGAGGCGAGTAGCAATACTTCTTTTCGTTGTTCCAATATATACTTGGCCACAATCACACGGGATTTTATAAAACCCTGCCGCGGTCCGCTAAAGATAAGCGACATCCTCATACCGCGGCAGGGTTTTATAAAATCCCGTGTGATTGTGGCCAAGTATATATTGGAACAACGAAAATAAGTATTGCTACTCGCCTCAAGGAACACGAACGACACAGCCGGCTGGGACAAACAGATAAATCCACTGTTGCAACACACTCCCTACTCGCAGGTCACGTCATAAGATATGGAGACACCGAAGTTCTGACCATCACGGTGTCTTATCATGCCAGGCTACAGAGGGAGGCCTTGAAATCCTGAAGCATACTAACAGCTTCAATCTTAAGGAGGAAGCAGAACGTGTGAACAGAGCTTGGCTTCCAGTCCTTAATCCCCTCAAGCCTGCCCTCATTAACCGTCGTAGACGAGAAGATGCAACAGAAGAGCAGCCCTGTCCTTGATGCATTACTTTTATGTGGTACGCCGTTGCTATGGTAGCCTCTATGTGTGGGTTGTTGACTATTTATACACACATCAAAAAAAGTTTTGCATCACCTCGGTTCCCAGATCTCCGGCATATAGACGTTGACTGTGTATATTGTATCCAAGATACAGTCCCTTTGACTGTTCATAGATGTCACTAAAACTGCTCAAAGATGTAAACAACCATGCATGAGCAGGGCCTATTAGACGGAGGGGGTACGACAGCCGATCAGTTCCAGTCATTCCACCAGGACGAAGGTACGCTGCTCATGTTGTCTGTAGTTCTACCATGCCTAGAAGGTCAATACCGCAGTTCGATCGCGTCCGCATTGTTACTTTGTGTCAAGAAGGGCTCTCAACAAGGGAAGTTTCCAGGCGTCTCAGAGTGAACCAAAGCGATGTTGTTCAGACATGGAGGAGGTACAGAGATACAGGAACTGTCGATGACAGGCCTCGCTCAGGCTGCCCAAGGGCTACTACTGTAGTGGATGACCGCTACTTACGGATTGCCGCTCGGAGGAACCCTGACAGCAATGCCACCATGTTGAATAATGCGTTTCGTTCAGCCACAGGACGTCGTGTTTCAACTCAAACTGTGCGCAATAGGCTGCATGATGCGCAACTTCACTCCCGACGTCCATGGCGAGGTCCAGCTTTGCAACCCCGACACCATGCAGCGCGGTACAGATGGGCCCAACAACATGCTGAATGGACCCCACGGAATTGGCATCACGTTCTCTTCACCGATGAGTGTCGCATATGCCTTCAACCAGACAATCGTCGGAGACGTGTTTGGAGGCACCCTGGTCAGGCTGAACGTCTTAGACACACTGTCCAGCGAGTGCAGCAAGGTGGTGGTTCCCTGATGTTTTGGGGTGGCATTATGTGGGGCCGACGTACGCCACTGGTGGTCATGGAAGGCTCCGAAACGGCTTTACGATACCTGAATGACATCCTCCGACCCATAGTGCAACCATATCGGCAGAATATTGGAGAGGCATTTGTCTTCATGGACGACAATTCTCGACCTCATCGTGCACATCTTGTGAATGCGTTCCTTCAAGATAACGACATCGCTCGACTACAGTGGCCAGCATGTTCGCCAGACATGTACCCTATCGAACATGCCTGGGATATGTTGAAAAGGGCTGTTTATGGACGTCTTGACCCACCAACCACTCTGAGAGATTTACGCCGAATTGTCGTTGAGGAGTGGGACAATTTGGACCAACAGTGTCTTGATGAACTTGTGGATAGTATGCCACGGCGAATACAGGCATGCATCAATGCAAGAGGACGTGCTACTGGGTATTAGAGGTAGTGGTGTGTACTGCAATCTGGACCACAAATGCTGAAAGTCTAGCTGTATGATGGTACAACATGCAATGTGTGGGTCTCATGAGCAATAAAACGAGCTGAAATGTTGTTTGTGTTGATCTCTATTCCCTTTGTATTTAACGGTTCCGGAACTCTTGGAACCGAGGTGATGCAAAACTTTTTTTGATGTGTGTATATCTTCTGTTTACTTGTTTTACCTCGCTTAATGTAACCTGCGAACATGCTCAACGCAGTTTTCAGTGAAACGTCAGGACAACAAAATGTCCTTAGAACACGGCCTATAAGCCCTCGAAACAGACATTCCTAGTCCATGTGAATATTTATACTTCGCGTCGCCGCCATTTTGGATTTGTGATCACCAGGTCATTTCAAGTCCTATAGGTGAACTTAAGTCCATAGCCCCTATGAACATTAAAAAAATCAGTTTGATTGCTATAATACATTCGTAGATATTCAGAGCCGTCTAAATATTTACGATGGTCGCCATGTTGGATCGTTAAATGTATAGACCTTAGGGTCATGTATCAATAAAGGAAAATTATTGCATAGGTACATTATTCAAACTTTCACTTCGATCGCATGATTACGACACCAGATATAAAAACTTAATTTTAAAATTCGCACAACCGCCATCTTGTGGTTATGTAAACAATTGAACTAAATTAGATACCAGTGAATTACAATGTGTATAAACATTTCCTATACCAAATTTCATTGCGTTTGGAACATTAAATTGCGTGAAAGGTCTATTTAAAATTTTCAAATTCGCTTGGCCGCCATGATCGTTTTGTTGTTAACCGGTTTTTGAAAGTCTTACAGACGAACTTCCAGTAGTGCCCTTGTTCTCCGCACAAAATTTTAGGGTGATACCGCTAATAGTTTCAGAGATATAGAATGCCGGTGAAATATTTTGCACAGCCGCCATCTTGTGGTTATGTAAACAATTGAACGAAGTTAGATGTCGGTGCATTACAATGTGTGTAAACATATAGCCTACCGTACCAAGTTGTATTGCGTTTGGTTGGTTAAATCGCGAGAAACGTCTATTTAAAGGTCGCAAATTCACGTGGCCGCCATGTTGGTTTTATAGTTACCAGGTTTCAAAAGTCACCTAGGTGAACTTCTAGTAGTTCTCTTTATCACCGTAATAAATTCCAGGGTGATATCGGGAATAGTTTCGGAGGTATTGAATGCTGGTGAAATATTTCACATAGCCGCCATGGTTATTAGGGACACACACACACACACACCTCTCTCTCTCACACACACACACACGCACAAAAGGTGATCTCATAAGCCTAGTTTTTTTCAAAATTGAAAATAGGCTAAAAATATGGTAATAAAAATAATGCATTTTAATTTTAATTTTTATTATCCTTTTTAGCCTATTTTCATGTTATGAAAAAATAGGCTTATGAGATCACCTTTTGTCCGTGTGTCTGTCTGTGTGTGCGCGTGTGTGTCTGTGATGGTGTGTGTGTGTGTCCCCCAACAAATTCTAAACGTCTGGAGCGATATCAATGAAGCTCGGTAAGATCATAGCACAATTCTGGCCGATCCCGGCCGTGTCCTTCAAATTTTATTGTCTCTCACCAATCCAACATGGCGGCCGAGCGAAATATTTCACCAGCATTCAGTAGCTCCAAAACTATTACCGATATCTCCCTAAAATTTTGTACGCTGATAAAGGCAACTACTAGAAGTTCACTTATGAAACTTTCAAAACTACAAAACCAACATGGCGGCCAAGCGAAGTTGAGACATTTAAATAGCATTTTCTCGCGATTTAACCATCCAAACGTAATGAAATATGGTACAGCAAATGTCTATACACATTGTAATGCACTGGCGAATAATATAGTTCAATTGTTTACATAACCTCAAAATGGCGGATGTGCGAAATATTTCACTGGCATTCAATATCTCCGAAACTATTTATGATGTCACCCTAAAATTTTGTACGGTGATAAAGGGCACTGCTAAAAGTTTATCTAGGCAATTTTCTAAAACCTGTAAAGTACAAAACGAACATGGCGGCCATGCGAAATTGAATAATTTTAATAGACTTTTCTCGTGATTAAACCATCTGAGCGCAGTGAAATGCGGTACAGTAAATGATTATACATATTGTAATGCACTGGCTTCTAATTTAGTTCAGTTGTTTACATAACCTCAAGATGGCGGCTGTACGAAATTTTAAAGTTCAGTTTTCATTTCTTGTGTCGTAATCATGCGATCGAAGTGAAAATTTGAATAATGAAGCTACGCAATAATTTTCCTTGAATGGTACATAACTCTATGGCCTATATATATATAACAATCCAAAATGGCGAGCATCCGAAATATTTTGACGGTTCTCAATATCTACGAATCTTTTACAGCAATCAAACTGAAATTTCGTATGTTCATAGAGGCTATGAACATAAGTTCACCTATATGACTTTCAGTAACCTGGTGAGTACAAATCCAACATGTAGGTGACGCGAATTATAAATATTTAAATGGACGTTTCTCGTTAATTAACTATCCGAGTGCAGTGAAAGTTTGCACGTTAATGCTTATACAAATGTTAATCCACTGGCATCTAATTTATTTCAATTGTATTCATAACCTCAAGATGGCAGGTGTGCGAAATTTTAAAATCTCGTTTTTACTTCTTGTGTCCTAATCATGTGATTGAAGTTTGATTACCACACGTACACAATAATCTTCATGTAATAGTACATAAAGAAAAATTAAACCTGGCGAACATCTGAAATATTTAGACAGTTCTCAATATCTACGAATCTATCACAACAATCAAACTGAAATTTTGGATGATGATAGAGGCAATTAACATGAGTAGGATATATGAAAATAGGCTGTATAGTTCTTCACGGAACTTCTTGTTTCTTTATCTATTAACTTTAATTGTTTACTATTTTTAATTCTTTAATAATGCTTAATATGCCTCTACATTTTAAAAATAAATCTCTATATATATAAAAATGAAAGTTTGTCTGTTTTTTCTGAATTTCCACGGAAATTTGCGATATTTGCGCGTTTCAGGCTGTTTTATGACGGATGCGCGCAAAAATGAATTTTTTGTCTGTCTGTCTGTCTGTGTCTGTGGACAACTTCTACGAGACCTTATAACTTGAGAACGGCTGGGTGGATCAACGTAAAATTTGATACAGATATCCATCAGAGGCACCACAAGTTCATTGATGTAACTCTTCTCCGTACCTCTCATAAAAGGGGCCCTACCCCCTTAAAATACATGCTGAAATAGGCGTAGAAGGGTGAAACAAAGCTCATTTTCAGCCCCTCAATGTGAGAAACGAAACTCGGGGGCCCTTAAGGGACCTCGAAAACCACATTTTAAGGCCCTAAAACCAATAGTTTTTGAGATATTCCCAAAAAACTAATTTCACTTAATAAATTAATGAAAGAATGCATGCCGGTAACAATGGCAACAGAATCTCAGAGGTCCATCTATTTCTGTAAGACGCAATACAATTCCATTTATTATATTACTGTGAAGGTTTGCAAACGGCAATAAGGATATAACGGATCCAAATTAAGCTGAAATATTCATCAATACATATAATGCGCTTAAGGGGTCAAGGGGTAATCTAGAATTTTTTAACGCGATTTACACGTGCGGGTATGGTCGGGAAGGTATATTATATCCCAATGCCTATTTTGTTATATTATTATTATTATTATTAGTATTATTCTTTTAATTATTATCATTATTATGACGTACAACGAAGAGACAAAGCTCATTTTAAAACCCTTGGGGTCAGAAACAAAACTCGGGGCCCCTCAAGAGTCGTAAAGGGTCCCCGAAAACTATATTTTAAGGCTCTAAACCCAACAGTTTCTTAGATATTCCCAGAAAACTAATTTCATTTAATAAACTAAAGAAGGAATGCAAGCCACTAACCATGACAACAGTATCTCAAGAGGTGGCATCCAACTTTCCATCTATTTCTGGAATACGTAATGCCACTCCATTTATTACATTTCTGTGAAAGGTTGCAAATGGAGTACCCTAGATTTTTTTCACACGACTTACACGTGCGTTATGTCGTGCAGAAAGTCTATTATATCTCCAAACATCAACATTATTTTCAAAAATTCCTGAATAGAAATAGTAGACTGTTTTTTGCTGATTTTAGGAATTTGGGCCATTGGAGGCTAAAAACACTGAATTTTCATGCACCACAAGCCTTTATAATTTATAAAAAGGGGTCTTCCTGTAGTTGGGCACGTGACACAACGGTTAGGGTCAGTTCGTATGTGACGTGTATTGCGATTCTTCTACGAAGTTTTCAATTTTATTTTCACGCCAGGAAGAACACGTTAGGTAAATTTAGTTTGAGAGCACATTTTAACTAATAATTTTTCTTTGCCAACAAACAGGTTCCAAGCCCCTAAACATTGCAACAGTAGCTCAATTGATAACATCTGGTTATTAATACCAAAGACCGTTCGAAGAATGGGTACTTCTGCTAGTGAGCTTATAAAAATGACATTTCTAATAATTTTACCATCTAAATTGTAAAATTATAAAAGCAATGATAAGCATTAAAATGTTAAAGAAAAAAGAAAAATTAAAAGTAATGATAATTAAAATTAGGCTAAAATAATTAAATGTAAATAAAAACAAATAAAATACTGTATATTTACTACTGTACTATTCTGCCCTGTGAAGGGTTATGAACTATTCAAGCATTTGTTTGTTAACGGAGCTGTGTCGACTAAATTCCCCACCTCGAATATTTTGAATTCTTGCTTCATATTATCTGTAATATTTTAAATATTACTTCACTTTCAACTTGTCCGTCTGAAAAGACACTGATCGCGGAGATACAAGATGATGGAATAGGCAATTGTTGATGGAAGAAAATGTTCAGATGTTTCAAAAATTTTAAGAAATTTTAGCTTTTCAATAAATATAAAATGTATTCAATTGTCTTAAAATTGAAATGATTTTTTTAAATATTTCCCAGGGACTTATATTAGCCTACTTTCGATTTTTGCAAAAAATGAAAGTAGACTTATGAGATCAACACAGGGCGAAAAAAGTGTGTCTGTCTGTGTGTGTGTATGTGTGTGTGTGTGTCTGTGTGTGTGTGTGTGTGTGTGTGTGTGTGTGTGAGTGTGTGTACTCTGAATGTCTGTCCCCCCCTATCAATTCGAACACGGTGAATGCGAATTGAACGAAATTTGGTACAAAGGTAGCACTAGCAAAGGACACCTCAGTGTCATGTTTTATATCGCCGCCATCTTGACGGAAACGTAATGGCGGCCACACAAATGTTCAAAGCTTAAATCAAATTACGACTAACCTAATCATCCGATCTCTACCAAATTTTGCAACAACATACCTTTATGGGGGGAGCATCCTTTGACCAAACTAATAAGTCATCAGCGTAATAGTTTGCGGATGGCGGCCATCTTTGTGTGAAAATCGATTCCCCCTATTAATTCGAACACGGTGCAACCGAATGGAACGAAATTTGGTACAGAGGTAGTACTAACAAAAGGCACCTCAGTGTCATGTTTTATATCGCCGCCATCTTGACGGAAACGTAATGGCGGCCACATAAATGTTCAAAGCTTAAATCAAATTACGATTAACCTAATCATCCGATCTCTACCAAATTTTGCAACAGCATTCCTTTATAGAGGAAGCATCCTTTGACCAAATAACTAGGTCATTAGCCTAATAGTTTGCGGATGGCGGCCATCTTTGTGTGAAAATCAATTCCCCCTATTAATTCAAACACGGTGAAACCAAATGGAACGAAATTTGGTACAGAGGTAGCACTAGCAAAGGGCACCTCAGTGTCATGTTTTATATCGCCGCCATCTTGACAGAAATGTAATGGCGGCCACACGAATGTTCAAAGCTTAAATCAAATTACGATTAACCTAATCATCCGATCTCTACCAAATTTTGCAACTACATACATTTATGGAGGGAGCATCCTTTGACCAATCTAATAGGTTATTAGCCTAATAGTTTGCGGGTGGCGGCCATCTTTATGTCAAAATTGATTCCCCCTATTAATTCGAACACGGTGGAACCGAATGGAACGAAATTTGGTACAGAGGTAGCACTAGCAAAGGGCACCTCAGTGTCATGTTTTATATCGCCACCATCTTGACTGAAACGTAATGGTGGCCACACGAATGTTCAAAGCTTAAATCAAATTACGATTAACCTAATCATCCGATCTCTACCAAATTTTGCAACTACATACCTTTATGGAGGGAGCATCCTTTGACCAATCTAATAGGTCATTCACCTAATAGTTTGCGGATGGCGGCCATATTTGTGTCAAAATCGATTCTCCCTATTAATTCAAACACGGTGAAACCGAATGGAACGAAATTTGGTACAGAGATAGCACTAGCAAAGGGCATCTCAGTGTCATGATTTATATCGCCGCCATATTGACAGAAACGTAATGGCGGCCACACAAATGTTCAAAGCTTAAATCAAATTACGATTAGCCTAATCATCCGATCTCTAGCAAATTTAGCAACAACATACCTTTATGGAGGGAGCATCCTTTGACCAAACTAATAAGTCATCAGCCTATTATTTTGCGGATGGCGGCCATCTTTGTGTGAAAATCGATTCCCCTTATCAATTCGAACACGGTGAAACCGAATGGAACGAAATTTGGTACAGAGGTAGCACTAGCAAAGGGCACCTCAGTGTCATGTTTTATATCACCGCTATCTTGACGGAAACGTAATCGCGGCCACCCAAATGTTCAAAGCTTAAATCAAATTACGACTAACCTAATCATCCGATCTCTACCAAATTTTGCAACACCATATCTTTATGTGGGAAACATATTCAGACCAAACTGCAAGAACATCAGCCCAATAGTTTGCAGATGGTGGCCAAGTATGTGTGCAAATCGATTCCCCCTATCAATTCAAACACGGTGAAACCGAATTGAACGAAATTTGGTACAGAGGTAGCACTAGCAAAGGGCACCTCATATTCATGTTTAATATCCCTATAGAAAGTTGTATTTCAACAAGCTACTACAACCAACATTCAATCATACTCCTTGAAAAGGACAAAGAGTTATAACAATACCCATGCATTTAGGAGAAAGTAGGCTATATGTTCTTTACTGAACATCTTGTTTTTCATTTATATTTTCTCTCACAAACCGACAGCGGGCTACGCTCGCTAAAGCGCAGCGCTAGGCTATGGGGCCAAGCTCTCTGTGCACTCGGTAGACGTGGAATCGAGCCGCACCGTCGGCCATCTTTGAAATGGTTTTCCTTGGTTTCCAATTTTCAACTCCAGGAAAATGCTGGGACGGTACCTTCTGACAGGCCAAGGCCACTTCCTTCCACATCCTTGCCCAGTTTCATTCATCTTCATTCATATCATCTCTCATTAACTCATCTGATGAGGTTGGCATCAGGAAGGGCATCCGGCCGTAAGAACCACTGCCACACTGACTTTCATCGCATCTCATCCCCGACTCCGTTGGAAATGGGAATAATAAGGGGTAGACATTCGTATTTTGTCTCCCAAGACAGTAAAAAACACGCAAGCAAGCGACTGCACGTTGCTCAGTGGACCCGTGCTCTTCAGGACATCTGGGCCCAAGGGCTACATCTCCATCACTCCCTCCTTCTTATAGGACCCGGGAACCTTATACGAGACAGTTAATCTCGCGTTCATGAGCCACAGGACCTCTATATTTTACGTGGAATCCAAACCACAGGACGTGATATTTTTCTTTGAAAATCTCTCACGCATTGACCGAGAATCGAACCCGCTCCACCTTAGTGAGAGGCAAGTATATGACCACCGCACCATCATGCCCGAAAGTCATAAGGGAGAAGGCAACTTAGATACATACATACATAAATATTGTTTCCGATAAATCTCATGATCCTTGTTTAATCCATTCAAATGACGGTAGGCTAATAATCGCTACTTGAGTCTGAAGGGTTAAGCGGAAGTGAATGATTATAACCAGTAAGCCATTAGAATTACTCAAGTACGGTACTACTGAGGCTATGGATTGTTGCCCGATTAACTTGATTCTTTCAAGCCAGTAATTCCCGTAATATCATAACAGTATTGTCCTGTCGAGTTTAGAAAAACTATTGCTTGACTTAATAGCGAATAGGCACAACGTGACTACGATGTGTATAACATAACTTACAACGGTACCTTTGTAGTTAGTTCCAGAACACCGTCCATCTTCCCTCCTAGTAATAAACGTCAAGGAAACCGTGTTGGAGTCAGATGTTTCTTTAACTTTACGGCACACCTACAGTAGTTGAGTTGGCAGTTAAAAATGGAAATGGAGGCATTTGTATTCCATGTATAGCGGCTAGCATTCTTGGCTGTCACCCTGGGATCCAGGATCGAATCTTGGCTCTGGCAAGAAATTTAATTCTGTTCTGAGGGATAGAACGGGTCACAACACTCAATTTCGTGAGGCAAAAATGAGAAGAAGTGTGTTCGATTCCCACCTCAGTCATCCTGGAAGTGGTTTTCCGTGGTTTCTCACTTTTATTCCAGGCAAATGCCGGGATGGTTCCAAACTTAAGGTCACTACCACCTCTTTCCCATTTGGCTAGGTCCCAGAAACATGACGTGTCACTAAATATATATATATATATATATATTCTTAGTCAGTTTACCCTCCAGGTATGCTTTTCCCACGGACTCAGCGAGGTATCCCACCTTTAGCGCCTCTACGGGCAGTTTTCTGGAGCTTGACATCGCGTCGTGGGATACAACTGGGGAAGCGGGAATAGCACCTCGCCCAGGCGGCCTCACTCCAAAGCGAACAGGGGGCCTCATGAGGGATGGAAGAATGGGACGGATAGAAAAGGAAGAGGGAAGAAGGTGCTCGTGGCCTGACAGTAGGTACCATCCCAGCATTTGCCCGAAGACGTAGTGGGGAAACCACGGAAAACCATTTCGAGGATGGCTGAAGTGGGTTTAGCACCCCCTCTAATCGTTTGGACCACCCGAGGCTGAGTAGACCCCAATCCAGTTCACATACCACTTTTCAAATTTCGTGGCAGAGCCGGGAATTAAACCTCGGACCTCCGGAGTGGTAATAAGCACGCTGACTACTACACCACGGAGGCGACTAAATAAATAAACAAATAAATAAATACATACATAGGAATGGCCTTCTCCCGGCAAACATGCAGCGTCGCACATTTGACTGGCTTGAAGCGGAGACACAGCCAGTGTGCAACCCGCTCAATTCGTGCAGGCATGGAATTCATCCGCTATTCAGATCTGGCGATCAGGGCAATGTCATCAGTATAGGCCGAGATAGGAGTCAGAGGAGAATTAAGTAACAAAATTAAGAATACAAACTTTAAAGCAAATGAAAAGATGAAGACAAGAACATTGTGCAGAGAACAAAGGAAACAGAAGCACAGTCAAAGGATGAAGAGATTTTGGGAAGAGAAGAGGAAGAAGCGAGAGAAGTGAAAATCGTGTCTTCATGAGATATTTAATTGCAAACACTGTCCATCAGGGCAAAAATGATGTGATAATAATAATAAATAAATAAATATGTAGTCAAACTCGAAAGAAAAGGAAATTACATCTTATTGTATAGTTGCCCGTCTAACAAACTCTGAATACTTAACTAGCACAAAACAAACCAATGAAATTAATAAAACCTAAATACGGTATTATCAAAGATATATTTGTTTATCTTCCTTGGATAAGAGGCCTTGATTGATAGCATTCTTCGTCAGTTTCAACTTCTGCTTTTCGACTCTGACCTTAAGATAATGCCTAAGGAAGTCTGTACACACTAGTGAGTCATTGTTTTTCTTAGTATCTCTGACATTGTCTTAATGTGTAGTTTCTAATTTCTGTCAGGATACTGTGAGCAGATGCACCTTCACATTGCCTCCTATACCTCCGTTTACGGAGTGCTATTTGGGTCTTTAAGTAGGAGAGGGAGAAATTTGGCAACAAGCTATGCAAATACTGTATATAACCTACACTATTTTAGTTACAGGCCTTTAGTGGAAACTTGCGTAACTTCTCTGGTTTGTTGGTGTTATTTATTTTTTTGTTATGGTAAATGTTATGTGTATTAGTGGCTATTGACGTTCAACTGTTGGATGATTCCTCAGTTTAGGGGCAGCGACAACGTGGTCATGTAGCCCTGTGTACATTGGGTGTGTGTAGAATCTGATGACTGTATTAGTGTGTGTTATCTGTAATTCAGGTAAGAACTACAGGCGATCAATTTCAAGTAGTCCCTACTTTTGCTACCGTCAACGATACCTTGCCGCACCCTTGGCTCCTAGATGCCACCGCAACCGGTACCTGATACCGAACGTTGGAACTTAATAGAGCGTTAATCAAATATAACTTACTAATTTCGCTTTACATAATTTTAGTTAGTGGAAGGTTCTTTTACATGCCATAAATCTATGACATGGGCCCCTTTTACTTTACGTCCGAAGGCATACTGAGGATTTTAACGCTCTTAAAAAACCGACGACTTCAGCCGGGTTTGAACTCGCGATCGTGGGCATAGAAGCTCAGCCTGCTAGACCTTCAACTGTCAGTTGTAACTCTTCAGCCGGTCAACAGGAATTTGCCCAATGCGTGGGCGGGGTACAATGTATATAATACAATCTTTGTCCGAAAAGTTTGGTGAGTGTTATTATGTATACTGATCACGGTAGTAAAAGTGCGCCAGTTTTGAATCCCGCACCGGAAAGGTCAAGGCATGTCTGAACAAGTTCCCGAGCGTTGGCGCAGTACGTGTGCTTTTCGTGCATAAACAGCTCATTTTAGAGTGAGTGTGCAGTGCGTGCGGTCGAAACTAAACACTGGATCAGCGAACGAACATGCTGTTCTGTTTCAAACTTGGGAATTTATGCAACCTTCCATGCACATCTGTTCGACAGGTGGCAGTGAGAAGGGCGAATGTTCCGAAGAATGGAATGGTCTGAAAAACCATCGTCACGGGCGACGAGACCTGGTGCCTGAGGTACGACCCCGAAGGCAAGCGTCAAGGTATGGAGTGGCGTGGTCCAGGGTCACGAAAAGCAAAATGGTGCGCACTGAGAGATCCCGCATCAAGACAATGCTGGTGGTGTTCTTCGACTCTAAGAGTCTTATACATACAGAATACCTTCCTGAGGGCACCATGTTAAATGCCACTACATACTTGGAAATATTGAAACGTCTGCTGGGGCGGATCAAGCGGGTACGACCCCCGTACGCCAACCGTCCATATTTTAACACAGATGGAAAGTGAAGTGATCACTTATCCTTAATTCAAAATTTAAAACATTTGGAATTCTTCATCAAATATTGAATTCCGTGTCCCCTTACTTAATTATAACAAAAGATCACATAATACTAACAAAAGTGACAAGCAGCGTAAGTTAACAATAAACTTTTGAAACTAAAATAGTTTATAAATTTGTAGACATAGATGAATAACCTGAGTGCAAAGGATCCGATGAAGATCGCTTGACGATTGAAACTGTTGGAGTATTCTTTGGAATACACGGTCAGTCAGAGTTAGCTTTTGCTGCTCTTTGATTTATATATTTTATTTAATTCCTTCATTTTCTCCTTGTGCACAGATTTATTTGGTCTTTGAGTCTGTTCTAGATTTGTAACTTCCATGGAGAATCTAGCGGCATCTAACAGCTAACTGTCGAAGTTCTTCAATCTCTCTGAGCTCAAGAGGACTTCCTCACCAATTCACCAGGCGTCGCCTTTGTCGCCAGCTAACATCTCCTTGAAGACACCGCTCCATGAAGATTTCTATTTCCTGTATGAGAATTTCATTTTTTCCATGTTGCATATTCTGTTATACACTCTTTTGTTCCCCTCTCCTTTCCCCGTGCCTACCTACCTCTGTAGTGTGAGGAATCGCTCTCACTTCTCCTAGTTCGGCCGTCGAGTGTACAGTGGAAAGCCCTCTCAGGGCCAGTCTCCTGTCCTTATGAGACATTTTTAAACCAGACGCCATGTCTGTATTTTAAGTCAACGGTCACAAGGAGCCATCGCCTGATCAACATGAAAAAGCTAAGTACCAATCTTCAATGATTTTAGACTCATTTTAATGGTTTTAAAATGCGAAACGCTTTTAATACAATTTTATAGGCAGTGTGTGGAATTGCTAACTATTGTGCAATAACCGTCTTCGTGAGATTTTCCTTGTCATGCTTTAGCTATCTAAGCTGGCTATTTGACATGAAATTCAGTACTTCTTGTACGAAATAAATGTGAATACCTTCCCACCAAGAGGGATTTAATTCAAATTAACCACTGTCTATAAACTTAGCTTTTTTCCACCGTGGGAACTCTCTTGCCCTATTTAACTGTCATCATGGCTCTGGAACTTTCCACATGAACCAATCTTTCTACCAGTAAAGCAATCTAGTATTTTCCATGCCAAATAAGGGAATACTTTTCCTCACCGAGGAATTCATGTTACATTAACTGCTGGTCAAAACCTAATTTGCTTTCCACCGTGGGAACTTTACCTCATCATTCGACTGCAACCCATAAACATTCCATCGCAATAAACTTGTTCAAGCTCAAATTAAATTAAGTGTTCTACATAACTGCAATAACTTTCTTTTGTTCTACGAACTCACATACATTGTAACAGTGAACATTTTCAACTTATCAGCAAATTATCAGTGCTTCGAATTCGCGTGTGCTAATCTCAACCGCGCCGCGTACGTGAGAGAAATAAATCTGGCCAGGACTCTATCCTAAAGTTCCTATTTCCCTTTTCCCAAATACCTTTTACTAACCCAATTCAGTTTAAGATCTACAACCAGCTAAATTACATAGAGGCCTCGCTTGAAATCAAGCGCCCTCCCAAATTTGTTCCATTTCTCATATAGTAATTCAGCTTAAACTGTGGCTAGTCCACATTCTAATTTGTATTGTTTTTTCCTTCTAAAATTAGGGAATTGTACCTTTTCTAATTATAAAGGAGTTAGCTAATTTTGTAATCCAGGCTTCGTTAATGCGACCAGTGCATTTTTTGGTATATTACCTTAAGTAATTTATGTTTAAAAATAGCGGTGATTTCCGCTTGTAATTTGTTCTTCTTTTTCTGTTGCAGTCAGGAATCCAATATATTTGTTCATAGCCCTTTCGATTGCCACAAAGGCATTCAAAAGGTGCTTAGATCATACCTAATTTAACTTTCAAATTTAAAATTGCTTTACAATTATCGTTACAAACTTCAAATTTCTTAATCGTGAGCACAGTTTTTAAAATCTTTGTAAGACTATAGTGCTTTATCAGGTTCGAAACTTGTACTCCATTTAATATTGTTTATAAATTGTAAACCTCTTATTATTAGGTCTGAGACCTTGGCATTTTATAACCCATTGTTATTCTTAACTCAAATTAAATCCCCACCTAAGTATTGTTAATCAGTTCAAAAATTTATAGTTTGTTAAATAAATCAATTGTTTTCTTTTTGCTTTATCTTTCTCGCTAGAATCACGATTAGGCAGGACCTTTTCTTCCCTGATTCCTCCTCTAAGCTTAAGCTCTCTTTACGAAAAAGGATAATCTCTAAAATAATAAAGTCTTTACTACTTGTTGCATTTAAAATAAAACTTCAAGTAACAACTTTTTCAAAGTTTCTCTTGGTTGTCATAGCCAATTCTAGCAAGCCATTGAGGCAAGTATAGCTAGCTCCGCAAGCTTCCTACTTGTAGAGATTTTCTCTCTGACATATGTGTTGTTTTCAAAATGTAAGTTTTGTTTGAGTTAGGTTTGAGGTCTTCCTCTGTTCTAAACTTTTAATCGGCATCTTGCTGGGTAAAAGCTCAGTTTTCCTTAAGTGCAACAATTGGTATTCGTATAAGATTTTCACAAAAAACAATAACATCATCGCTAAAATCATCAAAAATACTTTGTCTCTTCACTCTCTGGGAGCATTCGATTGGTTTGCCAGAGATCCAACAGTGCCGAGAAATAAAATTATTACTCCAAATTCAAATCTTTCCAGCATTCTTAAATGCATAATAAAATCTAACCCTTCTGAAGGGAAAGTTATTACATCCTTTCCTTTTGGCTTACTTTGTCTTGCCAGAGTACCACCCGTCCCCATAGTACCGGAATATCAGCTCGGGAGGGAAAGAGCAATCACCGAGCGCTTGCAGGTAACCTCAATTCCCGCTGCGCTCTCCGCTTGCCTTGAATAGGCCCCCAGTAAAGTTAGGTTCCTCCTAGGTTTAGCACAGCGAAATTTCCTTTTATATACACATTTACTTAAACCTTAGTGTTGGTTTCTTAACCTATCTACCAATACTTGTCTCCACGCCGAAACCCATGTCCTTTTCTCTCTTATCATCTTCCCTTAGGTAGTGTTAATCCTCAGCAAAAACCTACCAACTGGTCATCGAAGTGTATTCATATTAGTCTCATGTGATTACAACCCATTACAATTTAAGAACAATCCCGTTGACGGACTGAAAAGCATTTGAATTTCCTTTACTAAGGCACCCCTGAAAAATGGCTTCCAAAACAATAATTAAGAATATGATTTAAAGATTTAAGGTGTAGTACATTTATTATTTTCTAAGTGAATAGAAGCTTAAACAAGATTGAAGTATTGGAATTCATTTTCAGTGTTGCCTAGTTCTATTAAAGAAAGCTTTTATGTCGGTCAATAGCTTGCCACAGTGGGTGAGTGGTTATCGTGTCGGTCTACCAACGCCAAGTTTCCAGGTTTGATCCTGGCCGTGGTAAGTGATTTTTGAAATGCGACAAAAATCACGACACGCATGTCATACGTTGTTGGCATGTTAAGGAACCCATTTGCATTGAGTAGACCGTGTTCATAATGACAAAATTAATCTTGGGATTTTCCGCCAACACAAAGTTTTTCCATTCTCTACTGGAAAGCGCTATAGTGTCAAGGAGCTTAGATATCTAACCTCCTTGGCTTTCATAGCGTTCCAAGGAACGTCAAATTTCGACAAGCAAGCTGCCCTCTGGGCGTCTAATAACAAAGCTTGCATCCGGCACCAGAGGACATACGATATTATTAATATTATTATTAGTCGGTCAAACCAAATTGTGCCCAATTACATTAGACTGGAAAACAAGTATTTAATGAGTGGCTTCAGTGGCGAAGTTTGTAGTATGCTGAGCTACTGTGCCCAAGATTGCGTAAGTTCCAACGTTGGCCACCAGGTGCTGGTTGCGGTGGCATCTAGTAGCGAAGTTCACATGTAGGCGTAGTTGATGGTAACATTTGGTAGCAAGAGTAGGAACTACTTAAAATTGATCGTCTGCAGTCTTTACCTGAAATGCAGATAACACTCATTAATACAGCCATCACAATTAATACCGGACAGATTCAACACACATCCAAAGTACTGTGCCCAATGAGACACGGCTGACTGGCATCGAACTCGGGTCTTATCAAAGAAGACCAGGCCCATGATTCCGCATAGAATCGAATCATTGATCTCTGAGGGGGAACAGACACATTGAACCCGAAGAACAATGAGTTATATCTGCATATAAGTATAAGAGCAGGATTTCACGGCTAGAACGGGAATATCATAGCTTTTAAGGTAGATTATTGCGGAAATATACCAGCCTATGTACGTTTTAGAAGCCAGAATGCAAGAAAGCGAACCAGCTTGACAGTTGACAAATCGTGGTTAGCGAAGGGGTGTTCCTAGGTGACGCCAAGGTACTAATTTTCGTCTGACTGGAGAAGCGGCCCAAGATTAATGGCTCTGGGATCCACAGTCTTACAAGGCATAGAAGTGGAGTGGGGGCAGTCGCCCACATAAATTAATTGATTACAGCCAATTGGAGCAATGAATTGAAATGAAACTTACACCCAGATGCATGTATTCTAGGGAAGATAATTTAGGAGTGTTCTCACGCCTAAATTAAAGCCTGCATCTATAAACGAACCTCTGCACAGACCTCATCCGCTTCGGAGGAAGGTTTTGTAGATGAGCCGAGGGGAAGTACCAGAGTAGCGTCATGAGGCAATGGAAGAAGGCAATTAATTATAATTAATTGGCCGAAGCGATTGCTTGCACGCGTGTGATTTTGGGACCTCCACACTTAGACAAGCGATGATCATACTTCACTTTGTTTGGAAATGTATTATATCAAGAAGGGAGTCGGTCCTGGTCATCCAGTGGACTATGTTTCACAAGGGAGCTTTACATAGGAGAAGCTTCGCAGGAAAGTCAGTTGGTCTTCAGTTCGTCTTGACTCAACCCGTAAGCTGGCACGCTGCCAGATCACGCAAAGAAGTGCGCGGAATTTATAAAGTATTAACGCTCAAATGTATTAGCGGTGAACAATGGAAAGCGCATCATGCAACTTCATAACAGACTCAAATCCTGAACGTGTGAACGTATGGTGGGTTGAACGCCCCATGCCTCGAAAGACCGTGAGTTAGCTGGGATACGAACACATGTTCCATATGATGACTATTGGGTACAGTACATGGGGCTACATGATCGCGTTGTTGCAGCCCCTAAACTGAGGAACCAACCAACACTGTATTCTTCATATTTGTAAATACAGTATCTACTATATTCAATGCTAGGAAAATGTTAAATGAATACTGAGCGATTCTAATTAGGTTATTGCTGTGGTGATGGTTGTTTTAGGGGATATTAAATCGTGATCACCTGCCTTTAATTAGGTAGTTAATCTCACGAGCCATGGTATACTTAACGATTCTTCAAGTCAGAAGTACCTCTGAAAGAGGTCTCTCTGCCACTGTTGAATCGTTTATGTTGCACGACAATAGTGAACATACATTTTTCAGTAATTTTGTCACGTGACATACCATTTTAATGGCGCAAAGAAATAAATACTGTGTGATGATTGTACATTGATCTACATACTTCTTCACTGCTCGTTTTCGTTCCCAATATTATCTTGAGCCATGTTAATTTTTTTTCTTCTCTGTTGGGAGATGGGTTTTCCGAGCGATCTTGGGCATCAAGATCAGATATCCTGGAGGAATTCAAGTATTTGTGTACTTCATTTAGCCACATACTCCCAGTCTTATAGCTTTTATCGGCTTCGGTGGCGTAGTCGGTAGCATGCTGAGCTTCTATGCCCAAGATCGCGGGTTTAAACCCGGCCGAAGTCGTCGGATTTTTAAGAGCGTTAAAATCCTTCAGTTTGCCTTCCTTCAGAGGGGAAGTAAAGCCAGCAGATCCATGTCATAGATTTACGGCATGTAAAAGAACCTTCCACCAAATAAACTTGTGTGAAGCTAAATTGTATTTTAGATTTCGTTGAAAAGCTCTATTTAAGTTCCAACGTACACCACCAGGTTGCAGTGACATCTGGTGGTGAAAGTTGGAACTACTGTAGTTGAAAGCGACCGGAACTTGTAGCACACCCCATGGGTGTCCACATTGAATCAGCTACAGCCTCTGGCGAGCCGAACATGTCCTCGGACACTCCCGGCACTAATAGCCATACGCTAAGTAAATAAATAACCAAGAAGAAATCTATATGTAAGTCGATTGTCCATTCGTAAAAGGTGCCCGTAGAACTTCAACTACCTGCATCGCACTCTGGTGTTGGCCGTTTCCAACTGTTGATACAGTTCAGAGTTTGCTTTCAGTCGGTACGTTCCATCTGGGAGCAATCTCGGCCAAAGAATTTACCTTAAGTTACGTATTTCGACTTTCTTCGTATCACTCATGGTGCCTTTGGTGTTCATCAGTAGGGTCTCTGCTGCGTATAGACAACAGTTTTGAAATAACGGATCTTTGCATTCTTCGAAATGCACTTCATGTTAAAACGGTTACGACAGTTGGAAGGCTGCACTGAGTCTATTACATCTTTCTACTCGTTGCGTAGTGGCTGGCGTTCTTCACTGTGACAGCGGAGGCTCGGGTTCCATTCCCGGCTCTGCCAAGAAATTTAATTCTGGTCTGAGGTTTGGATCAGGGTACACTCAACCTCGTGAGTTAATGTGTGTTAATGTAGTGCATTTTTATCCTATTTTCATTTTATGAAAAAAAAATAGGCTTTTGAGATCACCTTTTGTCCGTGTGTGTGTGTGTGTGTGTGTGTGTGTGTGTGTGTACGTGTGTGTCCCCCAAATAACATCAATGAAACGCGTTGAGTTCATAGAATAATTTTGGCCGACCCCGACCGTGCCCTTCAAATTTTATAACATCGCACCAATCCAACATGGCGGCTGTGCGAAATATTTCACCGACATTCTATATCTCCGAAACGATTACTGATATCACTCTGAAAATTTGTACGGTGATAAAGGGCACTACTAGAAGTTCACCAATGAGACTTTCAAAAACCTGTTAACTACGAAACGATCACATCGGCCAAGCGAAATGTATACTTTTAAATAGACCTTTCTCGCGATTTAACCATCCAAACACAATGAAACTTGGTACAGAAAATGATTAAACACACTGTAATGAACTAGCATCTAATTTAGTTCAATTGTCTACATAACCTCAAGATTGCGGCTGTGCAAAATATTTCACCAGCATTCTATATCTCCGAAACTATTACTGATATCATTCTGAAATTTTGTACGGTGATAAAGAGTACTACTAGAAGTTAAGCTATGAGACTTCTGAAAACCTGTAAAATACAAAAAGAGCATGGCGGTCAAGCGAACGTGAAACATTTAATAGACTTTTCTCTTGATTTAATCCTCTGAGCGTAGTGGTACAGTAAATGTTTATACACATTATAATGCAGTGGCATCTAATTCAATTCAATTGTTCACATAACCTCAAGATGGCGGCTGTGCTCAATGTAAAAATTAAGTTTTTATTTATGTGTATTAATCATTCGATCGATTTTAACGTTTGAATAATGAACCTACGAAAAAATCGTCATCTAACAGTACATAACTCTGTGGCCTACATATATAAAAATCCAACATGGCGACCAACCGAAATATTTAGACGGTTCTCATTATTTACTAATCTATGATAGCAATCAAACTGAAATTTTGTGTGTGGATAGAAGCTATGAACATAAGTTCACCTATGGGACTTCCAATAACCTGGTGAGCACAAATGCAACATGGCGGCGACACGAAAAATAAATATTAAAATGGACGTTTCTCGCGATTTAACCATCCGAGCGCAGTAAAACTTGGTACGGTAAATGCTTATACAAATTGTAATCCACTGGCATCTAATTTATTTCAATTGCTTTGATAACCATAAGATAGCAGCTGTGCGAAATTTTAAAATCTGATTTTCATATCTTGTGTCCTAATCATGCGATTGTAGTATGAATACTAAACCTACACAATAATATTGATGTAATCTATATAAACTGCTCAAAAAAATTAAAGCACCACTTTTTCAATAGGCCACCAAATTTTGAAAAGTAGACGGCACAAGCTCGAAATCTCAGTATGACGTTTGTCCTGGCGCCTACCAAGCATATGCTTCAGCACAACTCCCCAACTTGAGTAGTTTCGGGGTAGCACCCCGAAAACCAGCCCATTTTCGAAAACCGCAAATTGAAGTTTGCGAAAAACGCTGTAGGACTTCTCGCAGGTTGCCAAAGCAGTCCAAAACGAATGAGTCTTGCTCTTAAAGGTTCCACAAACACGTTGAAATCGTTACATTTGACGTTTGAGTATTTTCAACCCCCTTATCATCTCCTAAACATGGACTACCATTGGGGCGTCTGAGAAGGTACCGGGTGTGTTTAACCACCTGAAAACCAGCACACCGTCCTCAGTTGCTGACTGAGTAAGATCTTAGGGCCTCCGGCAATGTTCACCCCCCCCCCCTAACACCCTAAGCCCTCTCGATTCACCCCTAAGGAAGGTTTTAATCGAGATGTTCATCAGTGCTGTGAATGGGGTGTCTTCCCCTAACGTTTAAAAAAAGGAGCTGCGCCTGTGTCACCACCCCTTCCCCTGCTACCCCCGTTTGTATGATTTTTCGAATCAGGCCCTTTTTTGGGGCTGAAACGACGTCTTAATCGCTGAAAGGTCTGTAAAGGTCCTTAGAGGTAGTGGTGACACGAAATCAACCCCTTCCGATCGTTGATTGACATTCCGTCCCCCAAACTTGAAATTTTTGCACACCCAACCCTCCCTGTCTGGACGCGTAACGCGTCATGGCAGAGTTTTCAGAGTTGGATGAAAATTAAGCTTATGGCCTGCAATCGAGCCCAAAACAGCAGGTTGGATGGAATTCATCGGTAGGGTGGGAAACGGGACCAAAACGTTTTCAAAAAATATACAGCCTCTAGTAAGTACACCCATGCATAGGCAACCCACATCACGTCCTTGCGTGCGGGTTGCCTGTGATCGGCAATATTTTACAAAGGTTGGAAATGGGAGAAAAATGACGTGAAGTGGGTTGCCTATGCATGGGTGTACTTACTAGAGGCTGTATACTTTTTTGAAAACGTTTTGGTCCCGTTTCCCATCCTACCGATGAAATTCCATCCAACTTGCTGTTTTGGGCTCGATTGCAGGCCATAAGCTTCATTTTCATCCAACTCTGAAAACTCTGCCATGACGCGTTACGCGTCCAGACAGGGAGGGTTGGGTGTGCAAAAATTTCAAGTTTGGGGGACGGAATGTCAATCAACGATCGGAAGGGGTTGATTTCATGTCACCACTTCTTCTAAGGACCTTTACAGCCCTTTCAGCGAATAAGACCTCGTTTCAGCCCTTAAGAAGGGCCTGATTCGAAAAATCATAAAATGGGGGGTAGCAGGGAAAGGGGTGGTGACACAGGCACAGCTCCGTTTTTGAAACGTTAGGGGAAGAACCCCCATTCACAGCACTGATGAACATCTCGATTAAAACCTTCCTTAGGAGTGAATCGAGAGGGGGTGGTTTGGTCCCATGCCAGTTGAGGGTGTTAGAGGGGGGGGGGGGGTGAACATTGCCGGAGGCCTTAAGAACTTACTGCAATCAGCAACTGAGGACGGTGTGCAGGTTTTCAGGTGGTTAAAGACACCCGGTACCTTCTCAGACGCCCCAATGGTAGTCCATGTTTAGGGAATGATAAGGGGGTTGAAAATACTCAAACGTCAAATGTAACGATTTCAACGTGTTTGTGGAACCTTTAAGAGCAAGACTCATTCATTTTGGACTGCTTTGGCACCCTGCGAGAAGTCCTGCAGCGTTTTTCGCAAACTTCAATTTGCGGTTTTCGAAAATGAGCTGGTTTTCGGGGGTGCTACCCCGAAACTACTCAAGTTGGGGAGTTGTGCTGAAGCATATGCTTGGTAGGCGCCAGGACAAACGTCATACTGAGATTTCGAGCTTTTGCGGTCTACTTTTCAAAATCGGTGGCCTTTGAAAAAAGTGGTGCTTTATTGTTTTTAGCAGCATATATAAAAGAAAGTCGTGTTAGTTATACACTATTTATAACTCAAGAACGGCTGAACCGATTTGGCTGAAAATTGGTATGAAGGTAGCTTAGAACCAGGAAATGGACATAGGATACTTTTTTTTTATCCCGTGACATGACATAAAACGTCAAAGAGAATACAAGTCACTATAAATCGTACCGCAAATGACACCTAAAATAAACTCACGAAGGAATGGCAAGGCAAGTCTTTTCCAGGCAACAGTAGCTCTTGACGAGACACGGCCGACTGGATGCGAGCAGCGCTCTCCCCTACCGGTATAGAAAATGAGGCTCTTAACATGAAATCCCGTTAGTTACTCAACACAATTTGTATTCTCTTTGAATCATCATTAACAAAGCCGCGACGATCGAATCTTTCCCGACAAAGCCATAATGCAAGAAGGATACGAAACATTGCGAATGAAAAGACTGAAGAAGATCAAGAAATTGCCCGTGAAGAGCGCCGCGTTAGTATGGCTCGACTTCGTGCTTCTCAATCACAAGAGCAAAGTGAGGCAGCCCGTGAAACGGCTCGGTTGGCAATGCGAAATCGTCGAGCCAACAACAGAGATCAAGAAGTAGATAATTTGTAGATTATTAGATTGTTTCAGCAGTATTGCGTCGACATGTACGTCGAATTAGAAACGGAGCGTTTAACTTTCATTAGGTTGAACCAAGCCAAACTGCGTTCTGAGGAGTATATCCATTTACGTGAGGCAATTCGTACTGAAGGAAATGCAGCTAATATTGGTCGATTAACTATTCTGCCGGCAACGTACACAGGTAGTTCACGTCATATGCATGAATATGCGCAAGATGCAATGAAATATGTTCGTCATTACTGTCGGCCAGATCTCTTTATTACTTTTACCTGTAATCCAAAATGGATAGAAATTGTTCAATTGCTGCTTCCTGGACAAACATCAAATGATCGACACGACATCACAGCACATGTATTCAGGCAAAGAATGCGGCCCCTGATGAACTACATTGTTAAACAACGCGTCTTTAGAAATACTCGATGCTGGATGTATTCAGTCGAATGGCAAATACTAGGCCTGCCGCACGCAGACATTCTTATTCGGTTAGTGGAAATAATTCAACCAGACCAAATAGATGATATCATATGTGCCGAGATTCCCAATTACGAAGCCGATCCAGACCTACTTGATGTTGTAATTACAAATATGATTCATGGACCGTGTGGCGCCATCAATCCCCACTCACCTTGCATGGTTGACGGAAAGTGTTCCAAACGATATCCACGGAAATGAACGGCGGAGACCGTCACTGGCAACGATGGTTATCCACTGTATCGGCGTCAATCATCCGATGATAACGGTCGAACTATCACAGCAAAAGTGAAAAGAATGGATTTCGTTGTCGACAACAGTTGGATTGTTCCATATTCGCCACTTATTTCCAAAACGTTCAAGACACATTGCAACGTTGAGTATTGCAACTCAGTAAAGTCCATAACATACATTTGCAAATATGTCACGAAAGGCAGCGATATGGCGGTTTTTGGCATCCAATCCTCCAATAACAACGATGAAATTGCGCGCTATCAAGTTGGTCGTTATGTGAACTGTAATGAAGCGATTTGGCGTATATTCGCATTCCCTATTCACGAACGTCATCCTACTGTTGTGCATTTGGCGGTGCATCTGGAGAATGGTCAACGATTATATATCACGGCTTCGAATGTTGTTCAACGTGCTGAAACACCTCCAGCGACAACATTGACCTGTTTCTTTGCGATCTGCCAAAGCGATCCGTTTCCACGAACTTTGCTTTACTCGGAGATGCCACGTTATTACATTTGGAATTCTTCATCGAAGAATTTTCAACGACGGAAGCAAGGCGATGCGGTTCCTGGTTATCCGGATGTGCGTTCTAATGATGCTCTTGGTCGTATGTATGCAGTTCATCCAAAGCATGATGAATGCTTATATTTGCGGTTGTTGCTGGTAAATGTGCGTGGGCCAACGTCATTTGAGACACTACGGACTGTTAATGGTATAATATTCCCAACATATCGTGCTGCATGTGAAGAACTCAATTTAGTAGAAAACGATAGATACCCATTGGGATACGACAATTGTTGAAGCCATTATCTCTGCAACTCCAAGTCAGATACGCACATTATTTGCTATCATCATTTCGACATGCTTTCCATCGAGCCCATCTAACCTGTGGCACAAATACAAGGATAATATGTCAGAAGATATTTTACATCAAATTCGTGTCAGTTCCAGAAATCACGATCTTGAGATGAATGAGGAGATACATAAACGGGCTTTACTCTTGATCGAAGACATGTGTTACCTCATGTGTGGTAGTTTATTAGTCACGTTAGGAATATCAGCGCCAAATCGTGAAATGAGTGACGCATTTAATCAAGAATTGGAACGGGAACGTGAATATGATCACCAGGAATTAGATTTAGTAGTTCAAACGAATGTACCCCTGTTGAATCCCCAACAAAAGGAAGTTTATGATACACTAATGATGGCAATTGATGATGGAAATGGTGGTTTATATTTCCTGGATGCCCCTGGTGGAACTGGTAAAACATTCCTCATGTCAGTAGTTTTAGCCACTGTTCGTGCGAAATCCAACATTGCGGTTGCCGTTGCTTCTTCTAGAATAACAGCCCTATTGTTAGAAGGATGTCGTACGGCTTATTCAGCATTAAAATTGCCGTTAAATCTTCAAACTATTGAAGAACCAACATGTAATATAGCACACAAAAAAGTCAGCAATGGCCAAAGTTTTATCAGCATCGAAAATCATCATCTGGGACGAATGCACAATGGCGCATAAATGTGCATTAGAAGCACTTAACCGAACATTGAAGCATCTACGCAATGACTCCAGATGTTTTGGAGGAGCAATGATTTTACTGTCTGGTGATTTCCGCCATACACAGCCAGTAATTCCAAGATCAACGGCTGCCGTCGAAATAAACGCTTGCCTAAAATCATCGAATCTATGGCGCTATGTGAAGAAACTTCAGCTGACAACAAACATGAGAGTTGCATTGCTTAATGATACTTCTGCTGAAGATTTCTCTGAGCAATTGCTGACTTTCGGTAATGGTCGAGTACCTGTCGACGAATCGAGTGGATTGATTTCATTTCCTCATAATTTCTGTAACTTTGTCTCATCGAAAGACGAACTAATCAACAAAGTATTCCCAAACATCATTACTAATTACAAAAATAATGAATGGTTGAGTGAGCGAGCAATTTTAGCGGCTAAGAATAAAGATGTAGATGACCTAAACTACATCATTCAGAATGAGATCATTGGAACAATGCATTCATTCACATCTATTGACTGTAACAAATGAAGATGAAGCCACCAACTATCCAATTTAATTTTTAAACTCCTTGGATGTGCCTGGCTTACCACCGTACAATTTACGCCTAGAGGTTGGCTCCGTAGTAATCATGCTTCGAAACATAAACTAACCAAAACTGTGCAACGGTACGCGTTTGGTGGTAAGTAAATTGATGAACAATGTGATTTACGCGACGATACTCAGGAAAATTCGAAGGTGAGGAAGTTCTCATTCCAAGGATCCCGATGATCCCAATCGATATGACGTTTGAGTTTAAAAGACTTCAATTTCCGATCTGCCTTGCATTCGCCATGACCATTAACAAATCACAAGGCCAATCCTTGAAAGTTTGTGGTTTGAATCTGGAATATCCATGTTTTTCCCATAGTCAGTTATATGTGGCATGTTCACGGGTCGGAAGACCATCTGCGTTGTTTGTTCTTGCGCCTGATAATAAAACAAAAAATGTCGTGTATCACAAGGTACTTAACTGAAGAGTGCAACCTATGCACCAAAATACATGAACAATAAAGAATCATTAA
Source organism: Meconema thalassinum (assembly GCA_946902985.2). Lineage (NCBI taxonomy): Eukaryota > Metazoa > Arthropoda > Insecta > Orthoptera > Tettigoniidae > Meconema > Meconema thalassinum. The sequence continues at coordinate 461,140,731 of OX336391.1, read as the reverse complement.
AATACTTATTTTTTAAATTTGTATTTCCTAATAAAAAATTGAAATTAATAAAATCAAAAATCTGCTTATTTGTTGCCTCTAAGGCGGAACAGAGTTCGCCGGGTCACCTAGTAGTACATAAATCTAAGTCCTACATACACTAGGCTACTGTTTGTAAAAAGTGAAACACCTAGAAGAAATTGTCGGAGACACTCCCAGAACAGGGGTCGTGTAGGACTGCGGTACCATACTAAGTGATTGAAATCACATAGAGATGGCGGGCACACTGGCCCACCAGTACCCTCTGTCGTGGGACCGGACAAGTCAGTGTTCCACATAGCTCTGTCGGCGTGGGGCTGTCATACCAAGTGGAAACGTGTAAGCAAGTGCAACGATGCCTCGCCGACATCACAGGGTGGACTATCAGCATGTGAGTGTGGTTGAACGGGGCAGAATGCTTGGGCTCGGGCGGGTCTGTCGTTCCCGGACATTGCGGCTCGTTCAGGGAACGCTGCGTTAACAGTAAGGCGTATGTTGATCCAGTGGAGAGAGGAGGGCCGCACACAGCGACAACAGGATTCAGGACGACGCAATGTGACTACAGCGCGAGACGACCGCCATCTTCTCCGCAATTGCCGTATCGGTCAGAACAGCGTCGTCCTCGGTGTTGGCTCGACGTTGGAGCACTGCAGCGGGGGTGGACATGTCTGCGTCGACGGTGCGGCTAATGCACCTAGACAAGGTAAAATGAGCGAAATCACAACAAATCAGTTACAGATATGCTTACTTCTTAGATCCTACCCATTTTATAGATTTTTTCATGTGTTTTCTCTCACTAAATTTGTTTCTATTAACTTCTCTATTTCTAATATATGTTCTAAGTCTTGCATACACGTTAATGGCTTCTTAACATACACTCGGGAATAGTAAATGCAGCCTATTTTTTAACACTATCACTATTCCCGGTTGCCGATTAAACCCGAATAGAGGACCATGTATTTCTAACAGGGGCGTATATAAGGGGGGTGCTGAAGTGGCTCCAGCCACCCCCCCCCCCCCCCCCTGAAGAAAAGCCAATAAAAATTAAGAAAGTGTTGCTTTGGTAAGAGCATAATATAATTGTAAATTTGGTTGTACCCTAATCTTAACTTATCGGCTAAGTTATAAACAATATTAAAATGGAAATTATACTAACTCGTGGTGTAGTGGGTAGCATTCTTCGCTGCCGCCCCAGAGATCCGAATTCGATTCCCGGCTCTGCCAAGAAATTTTAATTCTAGTCTGAGGGCTCGAACGGGGTGCACTCAGCCTTGTGAGGTAAAGCTGTGAATTTCACAGTACGTCTTTTGAGAAATACATGTAACAAAACTGTTTACCTTTCTGCTTAGTAAATTGACAAATATTTAGATATTTTCCATTCATACTCCATAGATCACAATAGAAAGTTCATCAAGTATAAAATTTTATTTCAGTGTTGTGTTGTATTTTTCAACTTTTTTTGTATTGCCAGTAAAAATTGTAGGCTGTATAAACTTTGAATCTTATCTAAAATAAATACACAAACTTATATGCTGTAAGGTATTGGTTGATATTTCTGGGTATTTTGCGGTGACAATCCCATTTTTCCAGGACAGTCAAGCCCCCCCCCCCCCCGATTTTTTTCTATAAACGCCCCTGATAAAAACACCTTTTCAAATTCTTTCACTAAACTAAACCAAGATGGCTGCCCCCCTTCCGGATTTCGAGCGAATTTTGTAATTCTTCCAAGGCTAGGGTCAATATCCCAAACACGGGAAAGCAACGTAGCCAGCGATGTACTTAACCCCCTTCGTCCTCTGCCCATGTAATTTCGCCCTCAACATCTCAATCTTCTGTAATAAAACCATACCAATACACAAATATGTTTTTATTCATAAAACTATATCATAAATAATTACATTGCTTTATAAATAATTTAATATCACTATTTAAAATATTAAAAACCAATTCAATATAATTTTCATGAAACTATGAATGTACAAATTATGTAAAACTAGCAGTAGTACCCGGCTTCGCCCGGTGGAATGATGATAATGTTTTAAGGTCTCCTTAGAAATATAATGGACTTAAAATCTAAGTCATTTGCCCCCAAAGACAATGAGGGAGTAATATCTAGGTCATTTGCCCTTTTGATAAGGATGATAATAAAAACTACTGTTGAATTGACACGTCAAACTTACAAACTACCGTAATAGAAATACATATTTCAAAATTCACAGGCGAGGAAGACTTATTGTGTGTGGTGATTAATGGTGTAATGGGCGTAACATCTACTGTAGGTCATTTGCTCTTATGATGAGGATGATAAGGGAAACTACTACCGGTATTGAATTGACACTTCAACGTATAATGTACACAATGTACTGTAATAAAAATAACTATATGGTGGCTTCGGTGGCGTATTTGGTAGCATGCTGAGCTTCTATGGCCAAGATAGCGGGTTCAAACCCGGCCGAAGCCGTCGGATATTTTAAGAGCGTTAAAAATCAGTCAGTATGCCTTTCTTCGGAGGGGAAGTAAAGCCGGCGGTCCCATGTCAGATTTATGGCATGTTATTGAACCTTCCACTAATTACACCTGTGTGAAGCTAAATTGGATAGGTAAACAACGCTCATAGATGTCTACGTCCGTTGCCAAGAGCCGACTGCAGTGGCGTCCAGTAGCTAAGTTCCGAACTTGGCCTAGTAGTCGTTGACGGTGGCGCTTGGCGGCAAAAGTACGAACTATTTGAAGAATTCTAAGTTGCAGTTTGTACTTAAATTAAAAAACAGATAACACACACTAATTCAGTCATCACAATTAACACCGGTTATCAGACAGATTCTACACACACCCAAAGTACACGGGGCAACATGACCGCGTTGTCGCAGCCCCTAAACTTAAGAACCAACCAACCAAAAATAGATATTTTAAAAATCACAGTCGAGAAAGACTTTATGCGGCGGTGATTATAGGTATGATAGGGTAAGTATACACATTTTGTTTTCGATCGGTGAACGATGTAGATTTGTGCCAAAGGGCCTAAATGCGTGGAATGGAGTGGTCTGTCCGAAATTTCGGGTGGACAGTGTTACTCGTCGAGTTCCAAAGGGTAATTATGTAAAATCTGGTTGAGATCGGTGAAACGGTGTAGTTTTCTGCCAAAGGGCCAAAAAGCAGGGAATAGTGTGGTCTGTCCGAAATTTAAAGTGAACAGTGTTACTTGTCGGGTTCTACGGGTAAGTATATAAAATTGGGGTCAGATCGGTGAAACAGTGTAGATTTGTGCCAAACAGCCTAAATGCAAGGGATGGAGTGTGGCCTCGCCGCAATTTCAAGCAGACAGTGTTAGTCGCAGTGTTCCAAAGGGTAAATATACAAATTTTGGTTGAGATCGGTGAAACGGTGTAGATTTGGGCCAAAGGGCCTAAATGCAGGGAATGGAGTGGTCTGTCCGCAATTTCAAGCAGACAGTGTTACTCGCTGGGTACCAAAGGGTAAATTTACGAATATTGGTTCTGATCGGTGAAACGGTGTAGATTTGTGCCAAAGTGCCTAAATGCAGGGAATGGGGTGGTCTGTCCGAAATTTTAAGTGGACAGTGTTACTCGCAGGGTTCCAAAGGGTAAGTATACAAAGTTTGGTTCAGATCGGTGAAACGGTGTAGATTTGTGCCAAAGGGCCTAAATGCATGGGATGGAGTAGCCTCTCCGCAATTTCAAGCAGACAGTGTTAGTCGCAGTGTTCCAAAGGTAAATATACAAATTTTGGTTGAGATCGGTGGAACGGTGTAGATTTGGGACAAAGGGCCTAAATGCAGGGAATGGAGTGGTCTGTCCGCAATTTCAAGCAGACAGTGTTACTCGCAGGGTTCCAAAGGGTAAGTATACACATTTTGGTTCAGATCGGTGAAACGGTGTAGATTTGTGCAAAAAGGACCTAAATGCAGGGAATGGAGTGGTCTGTCCGAAATTTCAAGCAAACAGTGTTAGTCGCAGTGTTCCATAGGGTAAATATACAAATTTTAGTTGAGATCGGTGAAACGGTATAGATTAGGGCCAAAGGGCCTAAATGCAGGGAATGGAGTGGTCTGTCCGCAATTTCAAGCAGACAGTGTTACTCGCAGGGCACCAAAGGGTAAGAATACGAATTTTGGTTCTGATCGGTGAAACGGTGTAGATTTTGACCAAAGGGCCTAAATGCAGGGAATGGGGCGGTCTGTCCGAAATTTTAAGTGGTCAGTGGTACTCGCAGGGTTCCAAAGGGTAAATATACAAATTTTGGTTGAGATCGGTGAAACGGTGTGGATTTGGACCAAAGGGCCTAAATGCAGGGAATGGGGTGGTCTGTCCGAAATTTCAGGTGGACAGTGTTACTCGCAGGGTTCCAAAGGTTAAATATACAACTTTTGGTTCAGATCGGTTAAACGGTGTAGATTTGTGCAAAAGGGCCTAAATGCAGGGCATGGGGTGGTCTGTCCGAAATTTAATGTTGACGGGGTTACCCGCAGGGTTCCAAAGGGTAAGTATACAAATTTTGGTTCAGATCGGTGAAACGGTGTAGATTTGTATACATAACAGACAGACAGACAGACAGACAGACAGACAGACAGACAAACTTTGTGCTTTATATATATAGATGTGTTAAAAACTGTTTTGTGACGTCACATTCTCTGGAATTGTCAATATCCTCAGTACAAATAGCCTGCCAACCTTACTATAGCTGAAGCTCTAACGGCTCTGTTTCTGCTCCTGTCTGCCTTAAGTTCAGAGGTTTGGCTCAGTGTACTATCATTGGGCAGATTTTGAGAAGGGACTGCAGATTTATTTAGTACTCTTTTCAATGGAAGTCCTAAAAGGTGTTTTTTCATATCATCTTGATAATCAGTAGGCAAGAAATGCTTACTACAAATACGTGCATTTTTACGTTAATACTGTCTTTCCTGTGGCACTTGGTAACCCATTGCTTTGAAATATCACTATCAGTTGGGAATCGGTGGTAAATGACGCCTACCTCACATTCCTTGGTGTTGCGGTAGGTATTTCCACAGCTCATGTTTCATTGCGATTCTAAAATACTAAATCGTTTACGTATATAATTAAAGCTCGAAAACTGGAACGAATTATTAGACAATAACCTGCTTAAACACTGACGATGGACAACGCTCATGTACAACACATACAATGAACTTTCTGTGACACTGAATCAAACAAACCAACAAGCCAAGTGGGCAAGCTCGGCTTACAACCCTATGACGTCACACGGCCAACGTCCCCCACCCCTCACCGGCAGCAGCGGCTTCGGCCAAACTTCAAAAGAGTGGCTGAGCCCTTACTAGCTTTCGCGGCCCTGGGTTGAGTGGCGAAATGTAGTGTTTTCGGACGAGTTCCGCTTCAACCTGCCCGCCGTGGAGAATGCAATCAGGCAGACTGTATTGTTGAGCGGCATAGCGGACAAACACCAGTTTGGGGCGCAATTGCCTTTAGCAGGCGATCGCGTCTCGTACGCCTTGCGGGCAGTCTAAACAATGACCGCTACATCAGGGAAGTTTTACAGCCCGCGGCACTGCCCCTCTTGCAGGCCATTCCACAGACCATATTTCAGCAGGACAATGCCCGCCCGCATGTGGTGAGGAATGTGGAAGCATTCTTCGCAGAACGACGGATACCTCTGCTTCCCTGGACTGCCTGTTCACCTGATTTGTCGCCCATCGAACATGTCCGGGATATGGTCGGTCGGCAACTTGTTCGTTCAGGTCCATCTGTTGATGCTTTGTGCACGCGCCCACAAACCGCGTGTGACGGTATTCCCCAGCAGCGTATACAAACGCTGTGTGATTCCATGCCACGACGTCTAGCGGCTCTGAGTGCAACACGAGGTGGCGCGACGCCGTACTGAAGATCAATCATCAACGTGCATGTACCGGACTGTCCTTCTAATCAGTAATGTATTGTCATGTACCTAATCTGTGGTATATAGTGCAATGTGGTCACATCTCTTGTTCTTGGTGTTTCACTTTCTACAAACAGGGTAACCTATACATAAAAATCCAAAATGGCGAATATCCGAAATATTTAGCCGGCTCTCAATATCTATGAATCTATTACAGCAATCACACTGAAATTTTGTATGTTGATAGAGGAAATTAACATAAATAGGATTTATGAAAATAGGCTGTATAATTCTTCACGGAACTACTTGTTTTGTTATGTCGCTTGGAACCACCAACACCCAACACAAGATCAGGACCTGGCAGTTGTGTTGGTGGGAAATAACCTTGCTCAAGTGAACCAAATAACGACCGACAAGTGATTTGAATCATGCAAGTGTGTTCAGAATGATTCGACAATTTGTTTATTTTTCGGAGTTAGAATCCAGTGTTTTAGGTAGATTTCATTAGAAAGCTAACTATTGCAATGGGTCCCATGTTTCGACTTCCGGAAAATTTCGACATATCTTCGCGTTTCACATCCCCCAGACCCCAAAACCAACGTCAGTTCAAAAGTTTATATATAATTTATGTATGTATATATATATATGTATGTCAGTTTCTTGTGGACACGATAACTGCCGTAATTTTGCCCCAATCACTTTGAATTTTTTACATAATAAGTATCCCATTAAATTCTCGGTCGAGTTCGTTAATGGGCAAAAATCGGTCAAAGGGGGTGAAAATGGGGGGCTTTTTTCGAAAAAGTGAAATATCACTATAACACTCTTAATACATGAAATATCGAATCCATTCAAAGTTCAAAATATGTTTCGGATAAGTGCCAAATATTTATGTCAAGTAAGTTTTTTGATAGCACCAACCATTGACCAAAGGGGTGGAAAAAAGTGTTTTTTTCGGGAAACATTAATCATATCTCTCTTAATAGGCACAATATCAAAACCGTATGAAATGGAAAATATTCCCCTAATAATTACCTAAAACTTTTGTCTGAATTTTTTTTTTGATATGACCCACCATTACGCCAAGGGATGAGAAAAACGATTTCGGAATTAAAGAAAATGCCAAGTGCCATCAGAGATTACCATGACAACGCTTCTAAATTGATCAGGGATGAGCTATCAGAGGTTGCCAAGACAACGCCATTGACGAGATCACATTCATTTTTAGCCTACTTTTCACACTTTGCAAAAATGAGGAAAAAGTAGACTTATGAGATCGATCCGGGAAAATGTGTCTGTCTGTCTGTCCTTCTGTCTGGCTGGCTGTGTGTGTATGTGTGTGTGTGTATGTGTCCCCTTATCAACTCCTAAACGGCTTCAGCAATCGAAACCAAATTTAGTATGAGTAAAGATGAATACCGGAATATCTCAAGCCCATATTTGAAAAAGATGTCAGTGCTACCAACTGCTAAAAAACGCATTAGAAATTTGAGCTCCATGTTGGATATCATGGAAGGCATACATGGGAGCAATTCCAAAAATGGCACACATGTAGATAACACTATTTCAGTTTAATTTCCAGGAGGCCATACATGACAGTGTTGCCAAAATAATTTTAAGCCTTCTGATAGGTCCAATTTTTAAATGCACATAACTTCTACACTATCAATTGGATGTCAACCAAATTATGTACGTAATATAAGCACATAAGCAGGTATGACTGAGCGTATTATTAAGAGCCACCAGGGTTGCCAACTGTTAATAATTGTTCTCTCTACTTTTTATCCAAATACCAATATATCAGAAAGTATGCAAGCTGACAGCTTTAAACTATGCACGCGTATAGTACCTGACATTTTACATTAATTTGAAGTATCTTATATACGTCAGTTCTACCAACATGATTCTAAGCCTGCTGATAGGACCAATTTTTAAATACATGTACCTTCTATACTGTCAGTTGGATTTCAACCAAATTTCGTATGTGCTATGTGTAATATAACAGATATGAGCAATTGGGGCTGCCAACTGTTAATAAATGGTGTCTATATTTTTTACCCTAATATCAATATATCAGAAAGTATGCAAGCCAACAGGTCTATACTTTGCATACGTATAGCACCTGACATTCTAGATTAATTTAGAGTAATTAATATATGTCAGTGAAGCCAACATGACTCTATGCCTGATGATAGCTCCAATTTTAAAATACATATAACTTCTATACTAAAAAATGGATTTCATCCAAAATTGGCACAAAAATATATCATAATATTTCCGATTATTTCTGACCAGCATACGCATGAGATTGTTGCCAACGTGCTTTTACGTGTGCTGATGGATCCAATGTATAACTCCATGTAACATCCTTTGGACTTCAACCACATTTTGTATTCTGTACCTTAAGATATGGAATTAAGAATATATTCAGTCACCAGGGCTGCCAACTGTATTGCTGTATTAGGCTACATTATGCCTAGTATACAGTATTTCGAACTAATTAAGACATTCCGATATTACCAACTTAATTTCGTCATTATTCTACATAGGTTCATATACTGTAGATTAATCATTGGCATGAATCTTAATTTTAAGAAAAGTAGGCTCTTTAGTTCCGCACGGAACATCTTGTTCCATCTGACTATGTGGGAAGCGGCTAACTGGTAGCATGCTGAACTTCTATGCCCAAGGTCGCTGGTTCAAAACCGGCCAAAGTCGTCGGATTTTCTAAGAGCGCTAAAAATCCCTCAGCATGCTTTCCTTCGGAGGGGAGGTTCCAACGTTCATTGCAAGTTGCTGGTTGCGGTGGAATCTAGCAGCCAAGTTCACAGTAGGTGTCGTTGACGGTAGTATTTGGTACAAAATAAGGTGCTACTACTTAAAATTGACCTTCTGCAGACCTTAACTGAATTAGAGACTAATACAGTCATCACAATTAACACCGTTTATCAGACAGACTCTACACACACCCAATGTACACGGGGTTACATGACCACGTTGTCGCAGCCCCTAAACTGAGGAACCAACCAACATCTCTGCGGGAGATAAAATTTTGCGCGAAGAAGTAACAGACTGTTAGATAGTTACACATCAGTTCCAAACCTTGCATAAGGACATTGTGATCAAAAGTATTAAAATGAACCCCAAATATGACAAGAAAGTTACCATCCCCATAAGACAATAAAATGTTAAAAATATGCATAGAAAGACGAAAAAAAGGTTAATTAACCTCCAATTTTAAAATACATTCTCGCAATAAATGAGGTCTGATCCACCTACGAAAACCTGCATATTTCGCCTATTTTAGCCTATCCTCTAGTCTGCCCGGTGAAATCTACCTCCGCCTTCCGGCGTGCCGAGAGGAATTTTTTATTTTTGTGGACGGAATATGATTTATTTTATTGTGTATGTTTCATGGCATATTTCACGACATAGACCCGTGGTTGCGTCCTTATCAGGGCGTTGGGTCAAGTTTATTTCTGGTTAGATTTAGGGGAGGTTTTACATTTGTTTTATTTTTGTCTTATTTCCGTGCATAAAAGGGAGAGTTAGTTTCTAGATTCTTTTGTATTAGTGAGTTTAGTTAAATAAATTCACCTTTGTTAACATACCCTGACGTGTTTTGTAGTTTTATCCCTGTGATTTCATCTTCGCAATCCTAGGATGGAAATTTTACTTAAGCTAGTGGACTGAGTGCGACCCCCAGAAGAGAGTCCCATCCCAGAAGGCTCAGGTTTGAAGGGTACAATATGGAAACGAGATTCGGGTGGCAAAGAAGCCACATGAAATCTATCAATGTATTGAAAAACCAATCACAGATTCCATTACAAATGGAGACTGAAATCGTATGGTCCCATATACAGAACGGGTGACAATATGCTAACAAAGAAAATTTTAAACCTACAGTAGCACTATCTCTGAAAAGCCACAACAAATGGCTGGTAGAAATAAAACAAGACCTTCAAGAAATTGGCATCAACGAATAAATCATACACCATATACCGAGATTTATATCCCTTATAAACTGGCACAAATCTACCGAGGATCCTACAAGGTAGAATATATATGATTATGATGATGATAATTGCTTTTTAAGAAGCCTATCATCTAGATTATCGGCCCCTAAAGAAGAATACAGGATGGACACAAGAACACAAAAGAAAAAAGGAAGGAAGGAAGCTTGTAGTTTAACGTGACCGTCAATCTTGAGATCATGAGCCACGGGACCTCCTTTTTACGGGGAACCCGAACCACAGGACATGTCATTTCACTTCGAAAATCTCACATGTATTGACCGGGAATCGAACCAGGGCCGCCTTGGTGAGAGGCATACAGCTAGACCGCTGAGCCACCACGCCCCCAACACAAAAGCGAACACGGTGAACTGATGAAGATATATTGCGAGGAAAAGAGGAAACATTGTGCTAAATAAGTTTCAACGTGCTCCTTAGTTGGGCATTACGAATCAAAAAAAAAGAGTTCTATATCCCTTTTAACTACTGCGGCTTTCTAGACGCCAGGGTGCCGGAATTACCTCTTAAGTGAATCTTTAACGTGCCAGTAAATACAGTATATTGGCATGGCTTTTGGCATTTATGCACCACCAAAACCGAAATGACAACGTCAGTATTCGATCCTGTAACCTTGGATACAGCATGCGAGAATGTTACTGCTTAGCCACGTAGCTAGCCACAAAGTACAGTAGTTAATCTCAATGTTCCACCCATTAAGGCAACGAGCATTTCCCGCACCAAACTTTTATCACTGTCGGTGGATCTTGCCAGATGAAGGAAGGAATAACCAGACTGAAGCCAAAATGCGCTCCTCACGTAAAGCAGGATGATGAACAGGTAGCAGGTGTTCATAATGACACAACAGCTATAGCTGATGCAATATCCCATATCAGCACAGCTGTCTAGAGAAAGCCATAGCAAGCACGTTAACGACCCATGGGTCTTGTCGAACCCGGAACTCGAGGAACACCCGATTGCAAAGAAGCAGAACCCAGTTGGACAGCCAGAGTAGCCTAACTACACAACTTTCTTCTCCAGTACTGGTGTACAACCGTGTAGACAGAATATAGTCATTAGAGCACTAACTTCAGGTTAAATAAATCGCCTATGTCAACAAAGCAGTGTTGTCGCGTCATAGAAAAATAAGCTCTGTGTGTGATAAGTTTCAACATAAATGATAGATGTCATCGTCACGCGCTAGAATACTCATATTATATAATTCAGTAAAACCTGCCTAAAGCGGAAATCAATCATTCCGGATTTATTTGTCCGTTTTCACAGGTTTCCGTTTTACAAAGGGTGGAGATTTAATAGGACAAAATGCACTACAATGAAATACTGTGTTATTACATATGATTACAATGATTTTTTTTTTGTAAGGTGCGTTCAAAATGTAACGAGCCGGAGGCTGAAATGCGCAAACCGGTGACGACATCAGCTAATCGTGGCGTGTGTAACGAGGTGTGGTTCCGACCAGAGCGTGGAAGGTCACAGCCCGTGGCTAGAGGGCATGCGTGCATGTCACGTGACGGTACAAAGCGAGCAACAGCATGCATCAATCGTCCAACGCTGCCAGTCGCATCGCAAACAGTGACATGAAGGCGTCAACCGAAGAGCAAAGAGGTGTTGTTCGGTTTCTGACAGCGTAAGGAGTAGGGGGAACGGACATTCATCGCCGAATGTCACAAGTGTACGGCGAACACTGCATGTCCCTTGCAAGGGTCAAGGCGTGGCACAAGCGCTTCAGGGAAGGACGGGTGTCGTTAGCCGATGATGCCCAGTCTGGGGGCACCCCCCTGAATTACCGATGACAACGTCAAGCTGGTTGATGCACTCATTACCCAGGACCACCGAGTGATAGTGAACGTCATAGCCGCCGTGGTCGCTCCATGACAAAGCACGACCTCATACGGCCAACACAGACGCGGGAACTCCTGCAGAAATTCAAATGGGAGGTTCTCGGCGACCCTCCATACAGTCCAGACCTCTCTCCCTGTGATTACGCCATGTTTGGTCCCCTGAAAAGGGCTCAGTGGGGCCAACGATTCACCTCGGACGCCGACGTCCAGCTGTACGTGCGGAACTCGAACACATCGCAGCCCAGGGAATTTTATGAGACAGCCATTCACCGCCTCGTGTCACAGTGGGACAAGTGCCTCAACAGCCAGGGCCAATACTTCTAACATACAGGTACTGGTTTCTGTAATTATGCCTCCGGCTCACTACTTTTTGAACGCACCTTATAAATATAGGTCCGTAAATAAAAATAAACAAAATAGGTTCACATGTATTACACTCTATTTTCAACTTACGTACACGAATTTCAGTTTCTCTGCTCGTTTCTTTATTTCCACATGTCTTTCAAAGTGCATTGTCGCGACTTATTTACAAGAGAACGTTGTATGATCTCGTTTGCATCCTGCATTAACTCCAGGAGTTCTGGAACATTCTTGGAAGCTGCAAATTCTTGAAGGTCACTCACAACAGATAGTGCTTCTCCAAAAGTGTGTAGTCTTAGCTCCCTTTCGTTCCCTTCATTGTTGTTGTCTTCCATTCCTTCAAAGACTTCGCACCTGCTGTTTTCCGCAGCTATATCACTTTGAATGTCTTCAGTCGTTAATGCTTCTTAAACCTTTGTTGCAAGTACAGTCGCGCTCAAAATTTAGTATTGTTCATAGCTTTGTATTATGGATAAGATAATCCATCTTGGTCAGGTTATTTACGCCTACAGTTCCGGAATTTATTTCCGTTTCCGCGTTAGGCAGGTTAACGGTTAACAAAGGGTCCGGTTTCAGAAGGTTTTACTGTGTAATAATTAATCTTAACACGAGTTTTGGAATGTTCACAAAATATTTTCTGCTTGGTCAATATCCATCTACACATTCAACATAGCCTATAACACACTTCCCCACTGATCATATCTCGACGACTCAAATTATGTTGTTAACCACATTTTAACCGGGTTTCTGCGTGTGGGTTTCGATTGGCTTCAGCGATTGCAATTAAACTTGGCAAGAGTTTACAGCTACAAAGTTTCACGCCAGCCGTACCTTTAAAATTTGAATAATTGTCACCAATCCAACATGGTGGCCGCGCGAAATATTTCACAGGTATACATTAGGTAATCAATCTGAAAAGTTGTATGGTTACAAAGGCGACTAAAGAAAGGTAACATATGTGACTTTCAAGAACTCTTTAAGTACAAAACAACCATGGTACACTCGTGAAATTAAATTATTGAAATGAACCTCATTCGCGACTTAATCATATGATTGCAGTGAAACTTGACACGGCAATTATTGTTTATTTAAAGCCCAATACATTGCCATCTAATGTAATTCAATAATTATGAGAAATTCAAGATGGTGGCTGTGCAAGACTTTAAAATTCTGTTCATATTTCCTGGGTCCTAATTAAGCGATATGCAGTATGTAATTTGAAATTGTCGTCATACACTTCATGGCAGCGGCTTCGGTGGCGTTGTTGGTAGCATGCTGAGCTTCTTTGCCCAAGATCGCGGGTTCAAACCCGGCCGAAGTCGTTGGAATTTTAAGAACGTTAAAAATCCCTCAGTATGCCTTCCTTCGGAGGGGAAGTAAAGCCGGCGGTCCCATGTCATAGATTTATGGCATGTTAAAGAACCTTCCACTAATTACACCTGTGTGAAGCTAAATTATATATAGGTTAAACATTTGACTAACGTTCTTAGGTTCCTACTGTACCCTTATATCTCGATGATCCACCAATATCCTCCGTCTGGAAATAATCTGGGATTGTAGCATCTTGACGCCCCGGCTAAAAACGACATGGTGCCACTTGGCGAAAACACTCAGAATAAGGGACAGGTATTTTCTCAAACGGAATGTGCTGCAGTATCTAACTACAGAACAGTAGGGTCATCGAACTACTTAGGATAAAGAAAAATAACTCTATAAAAATCTCGGGCGTAAGGATACGGATTAGGTCCCTCGGGAACTTCCACCCTACAGCACATTCCTCTACAATCTAACTACAAGTATAATGCCAGTTTCCTATCAAACAATCAGGAAATCGTCAACACGAATCCGTCTATTTATTTAAAAAAACAATACACATCTCGTGTCACCGAGCTTTGATTAAATGCTCTCGAAAATAAACCATGAAATAAAATATATGACTAAGTGTCATTAATCCAAATACAAGTACAAATTGTTTCGCTAAGAAACCGTAAAAATTGTTACGTGTAAGCTTAAATAAGCTTTTATACAGCGAACAACTGCTGTGCCCTAGGTGACGGGAGTTTATAACAAGAAAAATGTTATAAGTTAAATATTTAAATAATCCCAAAAATAAATGACGTTACCCATGACGTAGATCTCAGTCATTACAAATACTAATCATTACTCTATACAATTCATCTCCCGCACCCTGATATTAATATTTCTTCCTCTAAGAAGCGCAAAATCTCTACACAAAGTTTTAAGGTTTAAATTTAAAATATAAAATACTCCTAAATCTATTTACGAATTTATCTGAAATACATTTAATATAACATTCTATACAACGAAAATAATCACGTCGTAGTTCGTCAATTACTTAGAAATAAAATATTTACACCACGTTCGTTCCTTTCTCCCGACAATACAACATGTAGTTGTCCTTCCACATTACTTCTAAATCTCAACGGGCTTCAGAAATATATTACTTCACTCTACTTAGTCTTGTTCGTGTTTTACGTTAACATCTGGGATTCCATAATCCATAACATTAAGTAGAGACTAGTTCAAAAACCTCCTACAACTTATCTGTTCATGTAATAAAAAATACTTAATAAAAATACAAATTTCCACTCGTTGAATAACTACCATAAATGACAAACATTAGGATAAGAACCATTTAATAGATCTCAGTTTACTCTCAGCTTCAACAAAGATCCATTAAACCCTATAATTTCTATCAGATTTAACTTCATCCAGGATCCGCTGTCCTGTGAATTTCAAGGAGTTTCAACTCTATTGAGACTATTTCAATAACATCCACAATTAATAAACTTCCGTAACAATTCTCTTATAACTTCTTACTTTCATGAAATACATGCGTCTGTCCATACAGACATTTCCTAAAAAATAGATCAATGGCTATACACTGGCTCATTGCCTCACTACAAATACCTCCGTCTACAACGGGAATAATAAATCTCATCCATCGAGATACTTCGCAAACTTCCATAACATTTATTTCTCTACACTTTCCTATAATAAACCCTTCTTTCAGTCATCACAATCTTAATGAACATATAATAAAAACAAGATGTTCAGTAAAGAACATATAGCCTACTTTCTCCTAAATGCATGGGTATTGTTATAACTCTTTGTCCTTTTCAAGGAGTATGATTGAATGTTGGTTGTAGTAGCTTGTTGAAATACAACGTGCTATAGGGATATTAAACATGAATATGAGGTGCCCTTTGCTAGTGCTACCTCTGTACCAAATTTCGTTCAATTCGGTTTCACCGTGTTTGAATTGATAGGGGGGAATCGATTTGCACACATACTTGGCCACCATCTGCAAACTATTGGGCTGATGTTCTTGCAGTTTGGTCAGAATATGTTTCCCACATAAAGATATGGTGTTGCAAAATTTGGTACAGACTAGATTATTAGGTTGGTCGTAATTACATTTTAGCTTTTAACATTTGGGTGGCCGCCATTACGTTTCCGTCAAGATAGCGGTGATATAAAACATGACACTGAGGTGCCCTTTGCTAGTGCTACCTCTGTATCAAATTTCGTTCATTCGGTTCCACCGTGTTCGAATTAATAGGGGGAATCAATTTTGACATAAAGATGGCCGCCATCCACAAACTATTAGGCGAATGACCTATTAGATTGGTCAAAGGATGCTCCCTCTATAAAGGTATGTTGTTGCAAAGTTTGGTAGAGATCGGATGGTTATGTTAGTCGTAATTTGATTTAAGCTTTGTACATTCGTGTGGCCTCCATTACGTTTCAGTCAAGATGGCGGCGATATAAAACATGACACTGAGGTGCCCTTTGCTAGTGTTACCTCTGTACCAAATTTCGTTCCATTCTGTTCCACCGTGTTCGAATTAATAGGGGGAATCAATTTTGACATAAAGATGGCCGCCATCCGCAAACTATTAGGCTAATAACATATTAGATTGGTCAACGGATGCTCCCTCCATAAAGGTATGTTGTTGCAAAGTTTGGTAGAGATCGGATGGTTATGTTAGTCGTAATTTAACTTAAGCTTTGAACATTTGTGTGGCCGCCATTACGTTTCTGTCAATATGGCGGCGACATAAATCATGACACTGAGATGCCCTTTGCTAGTGCTACCTCTGTACTAAATTTCGTTCCATTCGGTTTCACCGTGTTTGAATTAATAGGGGGAATTGATTTTCACACAAGATGGCTGCCATCCGCAAACTATTAGGCTAATGACCTATTCATTTGGTCAAAGGATGCTTCCTCTATACGGGTATGTTGTTGCAAAATTTGGTAGAGATCGGATGATTAGGTTAATCGTAATTTGATTTAAGCTTTGAACATTTGTGTGGCCGCCATTACGTTTCCGTCAAGATGGCGGTGATATAAAACATGACACTCAGGTGACTTTCGTTAGTACTACCTCTGTACCAAATTTCGTTCCATTCGGTTGCACCGTGTTCGAATTAATAGGGGGAATCGATTTTCACACAAAGATGGCCGCCATTTGCAAACTATTATGCTGATGACCTATTAGTTTGGTCAAAGGAAGCTCCCCCGATAAAGGTATGTTGCTGCAATATTTGGTAGAGATCGCATGATTAGGTTAGTCGTAATTTGATTTAAGCTTTGAACATTTGTGTGGCCGCCATCACGTTTCTGTCAATATGGCGGTGATATAAAACATGACACTGAGGTGCCCTTTGCTAGTGCTACCTCTGTATCAAATTCCGTTCATTCGGTTCCACCGTGTTCGAATTAATAGGGGGAATCAATTTTGACATAAAGATGGCCGCCATCCGCAAACTATTAGGCGAATGACCTATTAGTTTGGTCAAAGGATGCTCCCTCTATAAAGGTATGTTGTTGCAAAGTTTGGTAGAGATCGGATGGTTATGTTAGTCGTAATTTGATTTAAGCTTTGCACATTCGTGTGGCCGCCATTACGTTTCAGTCAAGATGGCGGCGATATAAAACATGACACTGAGGTGCCCTTTGCTAGTGCTACCTCTGTACCAAATTTCGTTCCATTCTGTTCCACCGTGTTCGAATTAATAGGGGGAATCAATTTTGACATAAAGATGGCCGCCATCCGCAAACTATTAGGTTAATAACATATTAGATTGGTCAACGGATGCTCCCTCCATAAAGGTATGTTGTTGCAAAGTTTGGTAGAGATCGGATGGTTATGTTAGTCGTAATTTAACTTAAGCTTTGAACATTTGTGTGGCCGCTATTACGTTTCTGTCAATATGGCGGCGATATAAATCATGACACTGAGATGCCCTTTGCTAGTGCTACCTCTGTACCAAATTTCGGTCCATTCGGTTTCACCGTGTTTGAATTAATAGGGGGAATTGATTTTCACACAAAGATGGCTGCCATCCGCAAACTATTAGGCTAATGACCTATTCATTTGGTCAAAGGATGCTTCCTCTATACGGGTATGTTGTTGCAAAATTTGGTAGAGATCGGATGATTAGGTTAATCGTAATTTGATTTAAGCTTTGAACATTTGTGTGGCCGCCATTACGTTTCCGTCAAGATGGCGGTGATATAAAACATGACACTCAGGTGACTTTCGTTAGTACTACCTCTGTACCAAATTTCGTTCCATTCGGTTGCACCGTATTCGAATTAATAGGGGGAATCGATTTTCACACAAAGATGGCCGCCATCTGCAAACTATTATGCTGATGACCTATTAGTTTGGTCAAAGGATGCTCCCCCGATAAAGGTATGTTGTTGCAATATTTGGTAGAGATCGCATGATTAGGTTAGTCGTAATTTGATTTAAGCTTTGAACATTTGTGTGGCCGCCATCACGTTTCTGTCAATATGGCGGCGATATAAAACATGACAATGAGATGCCCTTTGCTAGTGCTACCTCTGTACCAAATTTCGTTCCATTCGGTTTCACCGTGTTTGAATTAATAGGGGGAATTGATTTTCACACAAAGATGGCCGCCATCCGCAAACTATTAGGCTAATGACCTATTCATTTGGTCAAAGGATGCTTCCGCTACAAGGGTATGTTGTTGCAAAATTTGGGAGAGATCGGATGATTGGGTTAATCGTAATTTGAATTGAGCTTTGAACATTTGTGTGGCCGCCATTACATTTCGGTCAAGATGGCGGCGATATAAAACATGACACTGAGGTGCCTTTTATTAGTACTAACTCTGTACCAAATTTCGTTCCATTCGGTTGCACCGTTTTCGAATTAATAGGGGGAATCGATTTTCACACAAAGATGGCCGCCATCCGCAAACTATTACGCTGATGACCTATTGGTTTGGTCAAAGGATGCTCCCCCCATAAAGGTATGTTGTTGCAAAATTTGGTACAGATCGGATGATTAGGTTAGTCGTAATTTGATTTAAGCTTTGAACATTTGTGTGGCCGCCATTACGTTTCCGTCAAGATGACGGCGATATAAAACATGACACTGAGGTGTCCTTTGCTAGTGCTACCTTTGTACCAAATTTCGTTCAATTCGCATTCACCGTGTTCGAATTGATAGGGGGGGTCAGACATTCAGAGTACACACACTCACACACACACAGACACACACACACAGACTCACACACACACATACACACACACACACACACAGACTCACACACACACATACACACACACAGACAGACACACTTTTTTGGCCCTGTGTTGATCTCATAAGTCTACTTTCATTTTTTGCAAAAATCGAAAGTAGGCTAATACTGGTTCTCTCCCTGCCTCAATTTAATAGGTAATGCGATAAAATGATAATCTTTAAATAAAATCTTATTTCTTTATTTCACTCACATTTCTCAAAATTCTTTCAACAAACTGTAACATTTCTTCCATTTCATCATTACGTTATTTCTTACTTCAAAATATGCTCTCGTACGCATCTGTTAATTCCACATTATAATACTTCACAAATTCTTTCTTTACTGTCTGTTCAACAAATGCTAATACTTTCAAAAAAAAAACATTACTTCCAAACTTTCTTCACTAAATTCCTTTCATTATTTCTCAGTTCGTGACTTTCTCTAGATCTCTACAATAGATCTTTCGTAATTACATTCTTTGACATATACTTCCTTTCACATACTTGGAAAACATTTCCATTATTACATTTATTGATAAAACATAGATATCGTTCGATTTAATACACGTTTGAACTTTACAATAACAATTCTGAACAAACTACAAAATCCTGAGCTTAAGTATAAAATCTGAATTAAACTATAAAATCTCCCTTCAAATTACGAATATCGCAAAAATCGAAAATCGAAATCAAAAATCCCTAAAATTCCGAAGTCGTCGAAAAATACTATCAAACATCCGCATGATGTTTTTGCGAATAATACAATGGAAACTGCAATAAACTAATAAACAATATCGAAAAATGGCATTCAACAATAGTTTTCGGATATTCAAGATCTACAATTCTACATAGTGGGATATTTAGCGTTGGTCCTTGGACTACCTTGTGCTGGGTTAGAGTTGACATGAAGTGGACTCCCTTTGGTTACCCATTAGAAACGGAATGTTTCTAGCGGCTTAAGACTGTGTGGTGGTCAGCATTCTTGTCCAAATCTCCCTCCGAATATCTCGTGCGGTCAGGTACTGGGATTCGAAATCGATCATCATCGTGCTGTCTCCTCCTTCCGCCGATGACTCTTCTGATTGAGATGGGATAGCCCTTCCTCTGTTCGGCACCGGGTAATTCCCTGGTCGCCCTCGTACATGAATAACTTGCAGGCCTCTTCCCCCATAGTTCCCTGTAGATCGTCATTTGAGATGGTAATATGACTGATGATTGTAGACTTTCTATTACGAGAGAGATGAGATGTTAATCTCCCCCGAGATGTTGATGTTAAGTCATTTCGGATGTTCTTGATGCTATCATAGCGTTGTTCCCATAATTGTTTAAGCGTTCATCACGACGCATGTAGAATCTTCATGAAATTCCTCCCTCAACTTTTGATTTTTTATCATCTTGAAGCTGTAGCTTTGTCGTATAAATTTAATATTGTTTCCTCACTGAATATCTATGTTACTGAGTGCCTTCAATGAACAATTCTATCTCTTTCGTTCAACTTGGAGACTGGTTCGTTGTAACGTCCTTCTACTTCGAAGTCGTGGTTGATAAGAGCCTCGCTTCCTCTCGTCTTTTCTCCGCGTCTCTTTTCCAAAAAGCGCGTCCTTTTCAATCCATGGCTCTGATTGGTTGCTTATATTAATTGATAAAACTCTTCATTAATAACTTAAGAACTCGGCTGTAATTATATTCAATCGTTCTTAATTATCATTTAACACTCTTCAAGATGGTTTAATGTAATAACTTTGTCCTAGTAATTATATATGTTAATTACTCTGTTGGTGTTAATTTTAATAGGCGGCTTCCCATTGGTCATGGTCGCGAGTCAGTCTCGCGTCGGCTCCCTCTTCTTTCTCTTGCCACACGCTTAGTTCCTCTCCCCATTCTTTTTCACTCGGGCGTCCTCGAGACTGCACGGGTTCTAAGTAATCCAAGCGAAGCTTGTTCCGAGTCCCCTTGCGACTACTAATTTGCTATTGGCCGGTCGAATTAACTCAGTTAATTCACTCTCTAACCAAACCAGTTTTGTGTTCGCTTCCAGCATCGATAAATTTTAACATGGGCTAATTTAGAAAACTTTCCACTACTTGTATAATTTTCTGTCTCGTCTCCCCAAACGCGTACACTACGTTCGTCGTCAAGAGCCGACTGCGATGGCATCTGGTAACTAAGTTCTGAACTAGTTGGTCGATGACGGTGGCATTCGGCGGCAAAAGTAGGAACTACTTGAAAAAATTCAACGTCTGCAGTCCTTACTTGAAATAAAACAGATACACACACTAATACAGTCTTCACAATTAACACCGACTATCAGACAGATTCTGCACACACCCAAAGTACACGGGGCTACATGACCGCGTTGTCGCAGTCCCTAAACTGAGGAACCAAACAACCAACCATACTTCATGACAATTAATATTGTAGCTCTTAGTCGGACAACACAAAATTATTCCAATTACTGGAATTCATCAGTAAAGCTAAAATATTAATAATTGTAAATAAGACAACACTGAAAAATTGCTTTAAAGCTGTCTTTACTCCAATGATAATATAAGTAATGTACCAAATCGTATTTAGTACATCACATGGAAAACCTATTTCATTTATGTGGGAATTTTGAAATGAAAAAGGTCAGTAGAATATATAACAAGTAGTTCCATGAAGAATTGTACAGCCTATTTTCATAAATCTTACTTATGTTAATTGGCTCTATCAACATACAAAATTTCAGTTCGATTGCAGTAATAGATTCGTAGATATTGAGAACAGTCTAAATATTTCGGATGGTCGACATTTTGATATATGTAGGCCATAGAGTTATGTACTATTAGAAGACGATTATTACGTAGGTTCATTATTCAAACATTAACTTCCATTGCATGATTAATACACAATAAATAAGAACTTAATTTTAAAATTTCGCACACCCGCCATCTTGAGGTTATGTAAACAATTGAACTAAATTAGATGCCAGTGCATTACAATGTGTATAAATATTTACTATGCCATATTTTACTGCGCTCAGATGGTTAAATCGCGAGAAAAGTCAATTAAAATGTTTCAACTTCGTTTTGTATGAACTTGTAGTTATGCCCTTTATCCCCGTACAAAATTTCAGGGTGATATCGGTGATAGTATCGTAGATATAGAATGCCAGTGAAATGTTTCGCAGAGCCGCCATCTTGAGGTTATGAAAGTAATTGAACTAAATTAGTTGCCAATGCAATACAATGTGTATAAACATATGCTGTAACAAGCTTCATTGCGATTATATGGTTAAATTGCGAGAAAAGTCTATTTAAATTTTCAATTTCGTTAGGCCACCATGTTCGTTTTGTAGTTAACAGGCTTTTGCAAGTCTCATGGGTGAACTTGTAGTAGGGCCCTTTATCATTGTACATAATTTCAGGGTGATATGAGTAATAGTTTTCGAGATATAGAATGCCGGTGAAAATTTCGCACAGCCGCCATGTTGGATTGGCGAGACATAATAAATTTTGAAGGGTACGGTCCGGATTGGCCAAAATGATTCTATGACCTCAACGAGTTTCATTGATATTACTCCAGTCGTTTAGATTTTATTAGGGGGGGGGGCACACACACACACACACATACATACACCTACACACACGAAAAAAAGGTGTTCTCATAAGCCTTTTTTTTTTTTCATAAATGAAAATGGGCTAAAGATAGGCTATTTAGTTCTTCAGGGTATTATTTGTTTCTACTTGCCATCAGTGAACAAGATTCAAATATATAAGGATGATAATCGGCTTATTAGATAGTGTGTATTCTATTTAGTAGCACGTATTTACACTGGAATACTAACGTTATTCAATGGACGGCAACCTCCGTGGCTTAGACGGCAGCACGCCGGCCTCTCGCCACTGGGTCCGTGGTTCAAATCCCGGTCACTCCATGTGAGATTTTGCTGGACAAAACGGAGGCAGATAGGTTTTTCTTCGGGTACTCCGGTTTTCCCTGTCAAAATTTCATTCCAGCAACACTCTCCACTATCATTTCATTTCATCTGTCATTCATTTAATCATTGCCCCAGAGGAGTGTATCAGGCCTCGGCAGCCGGAACAGTTCATATCCTCGCCGCTTAGATGGGGGATTCATTCATTCCATTCCTGATCCAGTCGGAGACTGGAAGCAGGCTGTGGATTTTCATTTTCATTCAATGGACGCTTAATACCAATAATAGGTAAACTTTACTTACAGTCCACAGCCTGCTTCCAGTCGACCGACCGGGTCGGGGATGGAATGAATGAAGCATCGATCTAGCGGCGAGGATATGAACTGTGCCAGCTGCCGAAGCCTGTCGCACTCTTCTGAGGCAATGATTAATTAAATGACAGATGAAATGAAATGTTACTAGGGAGTGTTGCTGGAATGAAATATCGACAGGGAAAACCGGAGTACCCGGAGAGAAACCTGTCTGCCTCCGCGTTGTCCAACACAGATCTCACATGGAGTGACCAGAATTCGAACCATGGACCCAGTGGTGAGAGGCCGGCATGCTGCCGTCAGTAGTGGAGTAGTGACAGTTCTGCCCCCCCCCCCCCTCTCCCTCTGACGTCACATACTAACCCGCAATACATTCAGGGGCAAAGCCGATATCACTCGAATGCATGGTCCGATTTCGACAAATGAGGTGTCGTTGGACTTGGTTGACGCCCTCTTTCCAATGGACCACTCATTTCAACCCCTAAATAAAACCTACCCCTACTAGCGGGTGAAATTGTAATTTTTAGTGAAAGTCTCTTTTCAAATGCGACATGTATAAGGTGCGCTGCTAAAATGAACTTAAACGTTGTTGCTCATATAGCGCATGCGTTTTGCAGGAGGCCGCTATGGATCAACATTTTTGTTTTTGTTTCGTACGCATGCACACTTGGGATTTTTGTAAGAGGGCGAGCTCTTTGAAAAAAATTATTTATAAGAAGGGGTTTTGGTGGTGAGGAGAGAGCCAGATAGTCGCCTACTTTCCTACGAAGTTTGCCGATATCTCTCAAACGCAAGGTCGGATTTGGACGTGTGACGTGTCAAATCCCTTGTCTCGAAGCCCTATATATGTTATTAATAGGTTAAAGTTTTGAGAATGAGGGAAACAGGCTTTTTGGGGATAAAACCATGATTTTAGACTTTTCCGATATCTCAAGAATGCATGGTCGGATTTGGTCCTATGACGTGTCAAATGGCTTGTCTCAAAACCCTTTTTATTTTGGTAATAGGTTAAAGTTTTTGAGAATGAGAGAAACAGAATTTTTTGGGGTAAAACAGTGATTTTAAACTTTTTGCTATATCTCGCGGACCAATTATGCTAGAGGCGTGTACGATGGGTCCAAGGACTCGGGGTGGCGTCCTCTTTGCTATAGACCACTCGTTATATTTTTTAAAATTTGGAAACTCGATTTTGGGGTAAACACGTGTTTTTTGTGATTTTTGCCGATATCTCACGAACCAATAAGCCTAGAGACGTGTACGAAGTGTTACTTTTTTCGTCGTGTTGTCCTCTTGCCGAGGACGTTCGTGTTGAGCAGGAATGAAAAACCATGTTGAGGTAAAACCGTGATTTTATGCTTTTTGCTCTATTTCGCAAAACAATAACGATAGAGATGTGTACGCGGTGTTCTAGGACTCGGGCTAACGCCCCCTGTTTGAAACTATGTTTGAAATTTTGACAAAGGGCCTAACGCCATACATGTTGAAAAAGAATTATTTACCTGTTTATAATGTTCATGAAGCGTGGTGGTTGAGAGAGACAATACTGCTGGGTGTGTGTTTCAACGAACCTGTTGCTGACCACGGTGGCTGTGCTCAATAGATCAATCGCTATTTCAAAAAGTCGGTTAATGACAGAGCGAGGGTGCGTTTTTTCTGATACTTTACCCCGAAGATGATCTTTAACGTGTAAACGGTGGTGAGAACTTGGTTCTATGTTGGTCGAAGCGTGTACAGAAAACAAACTTGCAGAGGAGCAGGAGGTGAATGTCATTTGAGCTTATTGGAATGCGCTGATCTGACTTGACAACAGGTGCAATGGAAAATGACAAAGACGCAGAGGACACTTGAAGGTGAAATAATCTGACCATCGCGGTGGCAGGGAAGAGCGAAATGCATGCATACACGTGTGAGATGACATGTACGCTAAACAAGTTACATCCTGTTTGCTTTGTACGTGACAAAATGCAAGTTCATGTGAAATTTGACCTAGCACAGGTGTTCACCTTGGACGTTATCTGTCCACGTGCATGATAACAGAATGTTCAAAGCGTGGGAAAAAATGATTATACATGCAACGTAGCATATATAAAGACATGTCGTCATCATGTCCACTCTCACTTGGGTGACTACCTTTGAACACACTGCGTTGCGTGAAACACGTGGTCTTGTTTAACAGTTTTGGTGTTGGTGGAAAATACTTAACTTTGTTGTGGGGTAGGTATTTATATATATATATTTATTCATTTATATATTTATTGATTTATATCGCACCCTTCAATAAAGCATGGTTTTGTCGAGAGTCGTCTACGGGGTCGTGTTCAGTCCTGACTGCGTTACACAGCAAAGTTCGCTTAAAACAACATGCTCTAATGAATAGAAAGGTTCATGACAGAGGCTATACTAGAAATAAAAAAAATGAATAACAAGTAGAATAAAAGATATTTAATGACTAAAAAATACGTGCATAATAATAATAATAATAATAATAATAATAATAATAAATAAAAACAAATCCTCCCTGACTTTTACCCCCTTTATAAATAATAATAATAACACTGAGCGGTAGGAACTCGCTCGTCACAACAAGACAATGTGAATGCAGCTTCACATAACTGATAAAATCATAACATAAGCATTTGAGCGGTATGAACTCACTCGTCACAACATATGGATACAAGTACACTTTTCTCTGGTCAAGAAGTCATATAATGTGTGGTTTACTGTTCGTTAATAAGAAACTGAGTACTGATGCGAGTCCGTTTACAACTGAAACAGACATGTTGCTTACGGAGTGCATCTTTTAAATCACACTACGGCTATGGGACCCACCCTTAATTAATACACTACAACTACTACTGACACATGCAAGATCTAATAATAAAACAGAATGAAGAATCTCCCGGAGATTCTAGCTGGTGCAGGAGCACACGGAATAAAAAAGAGCATGCCAGAAATAGGCCAAAAACCGCTGTCATCAACTTGGGAACATAGCTCCGCGCATCCTAACGTGACACGGGTCAAGAACGCATCCAAAATAAACACACCAAAAATTGAACCAACAACAACAAAATACAAGCCTAACGGCTGAAAAAACAATGTTTACATTTATATGAAACGCCAGACAAACACGAATTTCGGTGGCTACCTTACAATTATGGACGGCTCCCATTTAATCAATCAATACTCATTATAACCGATCAGGTTTTGTGAATTTAAAACAACATCATAAATTGCAGTACAGGAAGCAAGCCTATTCTAATGACAAGACATGTTATCTGATTGAGCTCCCCCTACTTGTATGAGTCACGCTGACCTTCAAATACCTCACTCAATCTGGCAAGCTAGGTGCAGTTTTCCCTCTGGAAAAGTCAACATATCTCACGCATCCCCTGGATGGCGAGAAACAAATATATACCACGAGTTCAGCCCCGCGAGGTCATGAACTGGGTTGACGTGGAGCAAGTCAGTATAATTACCATGATATATTCTCGCTAGCACATCATAAAAAAATCACATACGCACCCATAGCTTGGACTGAATCTCAAACACACACACTCTGGGTCGGCTCAAACAGATCAACAATACTGCATCCATTGACACATTAACAAAAACACACAACAAGAACTCGGGTGCAAAGTGCCATCCCGTTCAAATCTGCTGGAAAGCAACTATCAAAAACAATCCTGATCCGTCATAAAATTCTACTCACAAATAATCTTTTACCCTCCAAATTCTATTTTGTTTATCTCAAAATTAATTCAGTTCCATTTTTGTTGTAAGGCAAATCTCCGAATAATAATGCTTGACCGCGATTTACGCAAGGGAGATCGAGCATCGGCTGCGCGTCCCTGCGTAAAGTTAAACCAAATACAATCACAAAATATATAAATTACGCAACGCTCGGCTAGTCCCATATTTAATGTGTCAGTAAAACAAAAACTAATAATCTACATTACCAAGCAAGCAAACAAATATTTACAAAAAATATCCCATAACACCGTAGCTGACTTAATAAATAAATAAATTTATTTGGTACTCAATCCTTTAAAACAGCGCCAAGGATACGTCTGCAGCCATCTCCTTTAAGATGTTTATCTGGTCATCGACATCTTCAGGCAAATGTCCAGCTGGTTCCCAGATCCATCCTCGTTCTTAGACGTCATCACGTGCTGAATTAGATAAAGTTTTTGTCAGATACACACACGATATAATTCCTACTATATTCACCTGTCAAGTACTATATTCCTTGACAGTCTATTTGGTGAATTACTTCGATGAACTGGTCCTACTGATAGTGCTGGGACTATAAATAAATCACTGAACTTACACTATAATAAAAAAGTAATGAGTTCCGTCCTCAGACGTACAAAATTTGTAATACGTTCCGTCCTCAGACGAACAAAAATTAGTGGTCCTCCTCGACGCATCTTGGATCCTTATAAATGACACAGACTAGGGTAGGTGTGGAAGGGGATCTATTAAAAATATTCCATAATAACTAGCAGACTAGCATGCGATCGGTATCATAGAGTTCGTAGCAGTGTGGAGGTTACGATTATGCTATAGCCGGCTTGAATCGATCGTGGAATTAATCTGTAGATAACTCCCGCGTTAATCTACCCGTGCGCGTTCCCAAGCCGAGTTCCCGCTAAGACAAGGCGTCTTGATACTATTGGCCTAGACTCTTGTATGTCTTTGCGCGTTTTTACAAACATTTCTGCCGTAGGGAGTGGTTCACCTGATGATAGACCAATTACCTTGTAGCATTCGATTTCTTCCTTGGCGCCAATCTTCATAGCAACAAGCCATAGTGTGCGTCCCCAAGCCAACATTCGCGCTTAAAGTTGCACCTGTTCTATGTCTCAAGAATATATACGCATCCTCCTAAAATACCACAGGAGCTTAAACCATTGTGTCCTCTCGGCCACTGATTTCTCAATATTTTCCCAACACCGTCTGGCTCTCATATCTGTTGTCTGTATAAATGTATCAAAAGATGATGAATAAATATTAGAATCCTTTATATAGCCTGTGGATAAAGGGTTCACAACCCCCCTGCATGGAAAAAATCGAACATAACAAATAGTCGATTTTTTTACAAATACAAAACATCTGTAATCCATTTCTGCCAATCCTAGAAAAATCTCCCTCTCATCAGTCTAGTCTAGCCGCCACTGTCGTTGGAGTCAAACACTTGCTCGTGTTTACAACCCGTTTCCTCATTCATTCAGACATTCCGCAAACCAGCCTGCTTGACTGATCGCCTAAGGCTAGTATCTCCCCTTTCCAGTGCCCTTATCTCACTCGCTCGCTCTCCCGCTGTGTTGTCATCGTCAGAGCTCATTAGTGTCTGACCACAGCAGATTGTTCTCTACTTCCTCGTTCTACTGACGTACTCACTGACCCTCGTGTAGTTGGATGTGCAAAAAGGACGTCCATATATTCAATTTGCAGCATTATTTCGGCGTTCCCAAGGTTCGCTAGTATGATACAACTTTAAATTCGCCGCGTTATAGACAGACATTGTACCTGTACTCAATTCTTTCACTCTGTATGCGTTGTTACCAAGATTCCGTACAATACAGAAGGGGCCAATAGATTTTGGACTGAACTTGTTAAAAACCTTCTTCTCTGGATCAGATGTCGCTGGCTTCCGTACCAATACAAGCTCGTTGACTACTAGTTCTCTGTGATACCTTTTATTTCTGACACGACGTAATCTGCGATCCGCCTGGTTTCTCATATGGACTCTCGTTCTCTCAATTCTCAATTCATGACCAACCATGGGATCTTGTGGGCAATTGATGATGTTGCTCCACGATCTTACTTGATATTCGTTCATGTGCAAGACCATGGGAATCTGGCCTGTTGACTCATGTCTAGTTGTATTCATACAGGTCTCTACATCTTTGATCCTGTCTACCCACTTGTGATGTTCATTGGGAATGAAGATCCTTAAGTATTTGGTAATACATTTTATAGCGCGTTCGCTTGGATTTGCTTGGGGGTGGCGAATGCTACTAAACATGTGTTTTACATCCAAGTCTTCCAGACCTTTCTTGAATTCGGCACTCGTAAAATAGCTTCCGTGGTCCGACAATATGAATTCTGGTTTTCCAAGGATTGGAATAACTCTATTTCGAATACGACTGAGTACTTGTTTCGATGTAGTTTTCTGAATGGGACATAATACGACAAACTTAGAAAACACATCAATGCACACTAGCAGGTGACGGCAACCTCGCCTACATTTTGGGATTGGACCGAAACAGTCCAGGGCCACTAGCTCGCAGGGTTTCTGAAGTAGCAATGGTCTAGGATACTGCCTCATTAGGTAATTATTCGGCTTTGTCCTCTGACAAGGATCGCAAGTCTTTATTACGTCACAAATGGTAGTCCTCATTCGCGGCCATGTAAACGTTTCTCCAATGGTCGCCTGTGCCTTGTCTAATCCCACGTGACCGAAGCATTCATGTATGTGCCAAGTAAGTCCTCTTTGTAATGATGCAGGTACCATGATACGTAATTTGGTGTGTTCTTCATCTATCCATTTATGCAGTAAATTGTTAAGGTAGACATATCTTCCTTCTCTGGCTTTTGCTTCTCTGTAGGCCGGGGTTCTTGCTGGTAATTCCTTCTTAAAGTACTGGATCATTTGGTACATCCACGGTTCTGCTTCCTGCTCTCGTCTTATCTCCCGTAATTCCTCCAAGAATGCATGGTCCTTTGCTGTTAACTCAATATGCTGCACAATCGCTGTTTCTTCGGTATCAGGCTCGGGGTTCCTGCTTAATACATCCGGAATTACATTCATTTTTCCTGGGCAATGCTCAATTTCGATGTTAAATTGTTGTATGTAGATGGACCAACGTGTCACACGCTTGCTAGCCATAGATGTCTTGAACAAGAACGTTAGCGCTTTGTGGTCTGTTCTAACAACAATGGGGTAACCATACACAATTCGTTTCCATTGTTGGAGAGCATGAAGTATTGCCAACAATTCGAGTTCCGTGACCGTATAGTTGTGCTCGTGTTTACGCAATCTGCGGCTCACAAATGCCAGATAATCACGACGTTGAAGGTTAGCTGGATCTTCTTGGTATAACATTGCTCCTATACCAACCATGGAAGCATCCGCTTGGATAATAAATTTCCGTTGAAAGTCTGATAACCTAGTTTGATGCAATTTTCCAGTAATAATTTTGTCTCTTGAAATGATTTCTCACACTCAGCGTTCCAAAGCCATTTGTTGTTCTTCTTCAGCATTTCCTGCATAGGTGCTACGGTTTCAGTATATCCTGGGCAGTTTTCCTTAAAGAAACCCGTCACGCCAAGGAAAGCTCTGATATGTTTCACTCTCGTTGGTGTGGGGAAATTCTTTATCGCCTCTATCTCGGCAGGGTTTGGTCGCACTCCCTCCTGGTCAATGATATTCCCCAAGTATAAAATCTCCTTCTTGAAGAAATGGGATTTCTTCAAGTTGACTTTAAAATTTGCAGTTCTAAGGTTGTCCAAAAGCTTATCCAAATTGTCCATATGTGTCTCAATGTTATCTGAAGCCAAGAGTATATCGTCAATATATCGTACCGTCATTTCCTTCACTTCTTCAGTCAGGTTCCGATCCAAGGCTCGAATTAATGCGCATCCAGCAGTTTTAACGCCGAAGGGCATGCGGACGAAGCAATATGTCTGATTATCGAACAAGAAGCCAGTAAGGAGCTGTGAATTCTCATCCAGTTCGATATGGTGAAACGAACTCGTCAGGTCTACTGATGAATAGATGCTCTTGTTCTTAAATCCTTTTAAGACGTCTCTGATGATTGGCGCTCTGTCATACTCAGGAAAAAAAGGCGCATGTTTATATTTCTGGCGTCTAGACAAAGTCTAATGGATCCATTTGGTTTTGTTACTGCCAAAATCGCATTTAAATAAGGTGTAGGAGTCTTCTTAATCACTCCAGCTTGCAACATATCATCAATAATCCGTTTTACTGGCTCTCGATGTTTTTCTGGTATAGGGTACAACTTGCTTCGAAATGGGGACCAATCCTCAACCTGCATAGAATACTGAAAGTGTATTATCTTCCCTGGAACTGTGTCAAACACTGCCTTGTGTCTTCTTAAGATCTCCCCAAGTTTCTTCCTATGTTCCACCCCTAGTTGTATGTCACTGAGCCGTTCCTGTAATAGTTCTTCAAACTGAGTATCGCCGTCCTCTCCTTCTGCTAGTAAGGCCCATATCTCCTGAGAGTCACTCTCGTCATTTAATTCCACAACAGCCACATCTATAAGGTCATCTTCCGCCTTTCGTGTCTCCTCTTTTGTCTCCTCTGCTATTGCCTCCAATGCCCATGAACTCACGTCTTTCCCTGTAGTGATTTCATCCATGTGTAAGCCCACATCCTTCAGTTTATCAAACCGCTTTTCAAGACCATCCTGTGCCGTTTTAACCTCACTGTTATTTACCGTGCATGCTAATTCTATCTGAGCTAGTTTTGCTAATACAATCTCGTCCAAATCATTTAATTTACGGTTGAACGTATCCTCTAATTTTTGTATCTGACCTAGCTGTTTGTCATTATTCTTACTTATATCAAGCGCGAATTGTACCATCTGCTGTGTAGTGTATTCTTTCACATCTGCAGATAATGTAGCTAACTGACTCGTATTTCGACTTTCTTGCGCTTCTAACTGTTTGTTTATATTTTCATTTACTTGCGCTTGTAATGAGTTACCCTGTTCAATTAATTTAATTTCTAATGACTCACTCTGCTCCTCTAATTGTTTGTTTATATTTTCATTTACTTGCGCTTGTAATGAGTTACCCTGTTCAATTAATTGTGCCTTTTGTTCAGATAATTGTGATTTTATAGTGTCATTCATTTGAGCCTGGAATGCCTCATTCTGTTCAGATACTTGTGCATTCTGTTCAGCTAATTGTGCATTCTGTTCAGATAATTTACTGTCTAATTTTTCGCTCCGTTCCGCTAATTGTGCATTCTGTTCAGATAATTTACTGTCTAATCTTTCACTTTGTTCTCTTAATAGTTTCTGGGTTCGTGCCGTAGCACTCTCAATAATCGCCTGGATCTCTGCGACCGTCGCCATTTTCACACACAAAAAATATATCACTGAGAAGACAGGAGGATGGCATGCAAACGTCTCCCTGACACACACATATATAATTCTTGACATACATTTACTTCATTTGACCACATTCAGTTCATTTAAACTTATTCCCTTTACTCCCGCAAACGAATCATCACTGAATGGTTCTAACTTTACTTAATAAATTTTTAACCCCGCACATATTCAGTCATAAATTACTATCCAGATCTGATGTTAACACAGACCAATTAACAAAGTATTAATTGTCATTTAAGGCTACCAGCCTCCTAACATATTCATGAGTTTGACTATCTAAACAAATCTAATTTTATATTTAATCAATGGGCGCCCGATTTCACGTACATTATTTTACTAATTACATCAATAAACAAAACGTGAATCGTATTTTAACTTGCAAACTCGTGATTCTACTGTATATTCCATTTTCTTGGCGGTAATTCTCTTCGCCGTATTTACGTTAACAAAATATCACTTCCGGTGATCTCAAACAGTCAAAAACAGCGAAACACCACATGTAGGGTAACAGCTTGTTTATGATTCGCTAGAAAAGCCCAAAACAACGAAACGCTCCACGGTATGACACCAGCTTATCTATGCTGTCTATCCACCGTGTTCTAGTAGTGAACTAGCAACGAACTAGCCCCACTTGGCGCGCCAGCTTGTCTATGCACCCTTCAATAAAGCATGGTTTTGACGAGAGTCGTCTACGGGGTCGTGTTCAGTACTGACTGCGTTACACAGCAAAGTTCGCTTAAAACAACATGCTCTAATGAATAGAAAGATTCATGACAGAGGCTATACTAGAAATAAAAAAAATGAATAACAAGTAGAATAAAAGAAATTTAATGACTAAAAAATATGTGCATAATAATAATAATAATAATAAATAAAAACAAATCCTCCCTGACTTTTACCCCCTTTATAAATAATAATAATAACACTGAGCGGTAGGAACACGCTCGTCACAAAAAGACAATGTGAATGCAGCTTCACATAACTGATAAAATCATAACATAAGCATTTGAGCGGTATGAACTCACTCGTCACAACATATGGATACAAGTCCACTTTTCTCTGGTCAAGAAGTCATATAATGTGTGGTTTACTGTTCGTTAATAAGAAACTGAGTACTGATGCGAGTCCGTTTACAACTGAAACAGACATGTTGTTTACGGAGTGCATCTTTTAAATCACACTACGGCTATGGGACCCACCCTTAATTAATACACTACAACTACTACTGACACATGCAAGATCTAATAATAAAACAGAATGAAGAACCTCCCGGAGATTCTAGCTGGTGCAGGAGCACACGGAATAAAAAAGAGCATGCCAGAAATAGGCCAAAAACCGCTCTCATCAACTTGGGAACATAGCTCCGCGCATCCTAACTTGACACGGGTCAAGAACGCATCCAAAATAAACACACCAAAAATTGAACCAACAACAACAAAATACAAGCCTAACGGCTGAAAAACAATGTTTACATTTATATGAAACGCCAGACAAACACGAATTTCGGTGGCTACCTTACAATTATGGACGGCTCCCATTTAATCAATCAATACTCATTATAACCGATCAGGTTTTGTGAATTTAAAACAACATCATAAATTGCAGTACAGGAAGCAAGCCTGTTCTAATGACAAGACATGTTATCTGATTGAGCTCCCCCTACTTGTATGAGTCACGCTGACCTTCAAATACCTCACTCAATCTGGCAAGCTAGGTGCAGTTTTCCCTCTGGAAAAGTCAACATATCTCACGCATTTCCTGGATGGCGAGAAACAAATATATACCACGAGTTCAGCCCCGCGAGGTCATGAACTGGGTTGACGTGGAGCAAGTCAGAGTAATCACCATGATATATTCTCGCTAGCACATCATTAAAAAAATCACATACGCACCCATAGCTTGGACTGAATCTCAAACACACACACTCTGGGTCGGCTCAAACAGATCAACAATACTGCGTCCATTGACACATTAACAAAAACACACAACAAAAACTCGGGTGCAAAGTGCGATCCCGTTCAAATCTGCTGGAAAGCAACTATCAAAAACAATCCTGATCCGTCATAAAATTCTACTCACAAATAATCTTTTACCCTCCAAATTCTATTTTGTTTATCTCAAAATTAATTCAGTTCCATTTTTGTTGTAAGGCAAATCTCCGAATAATAATGCTTGACCGCGATTTACGCAAGGGAGATCGAGCATCGGCTGCGCGTCCCTGCGTAAAGTTAAACCAAATACAATCACAAAATATATAAATTACGCAACGCTCGGCTAGTCCCATATTTAATGTGTCAGTAAAACAAAAACTAATAATCTACATTACCAAGCAAGCAAACAAATATTTACAAAAAATATCCCATAACACCGTAGCTGACTTAATAAATAAATAAATTTATTTGGTACTCAATCCTTTAAAACAGCGCCAAAGATACGTCTGCAGCCATCTCCTTTAAGATGTTTATCTGGTCATCGACATCTTCAGGCAAATGTCCAGCTGGTTCCCAGATCCATCCTCGTTCTTAGACGTCATCACGTGCTGAATTAGATAAAGTTTTTGTCAGATACATACACGATATAATTCCTACTATATTCACCTGTCAAGTACTATATTCCTTGACAGTCTATTTGGTGAATTACTTCGATGAACTGGTCCTACTGATAGTGCTGGGACTATAAATAAATCACTGAACTTACACTATAATAAATAAGTAATGAGTTCCGTCCTCAGACGTACAAAATTTGTAATACGTTCCGTCCTCAGACGAACAAAAATTAGTGGTCCTCCTCGAAGCATCTTGGATCCTTATAAATGACACAGACTAGGGTAGGTGTGGAAGGGGATCTATTAAAAAATATTCCATAATAACTATCAGACTAGCATGCGATCGGTATCATAGAGTTCGTAGCTGTGTGGAGGTTACGATTATGCTATAGCCGGCTTGAATCGATCGTGGAATTAATCTGTAGATAACTCCCGCGTTAATCTACCCGTGCGCGTTCCCAAGCCGAGTTCCCGCTAAGACAAGGCGTCTTGATACTATTGGCCTAGACTCTTGTATGTCTTTGCGCGTTTTTACAGACATTTCTGCCGTTGGGAGTGGTTCACCTGACGATAGACCAATTACCTTGTAGCATTCGATTTCTTCCTTGGCGCCAATCTTCATAGCAACAAGCCATAGTGTGCGTCCCCAAGTCAACATTCGCGCTAAAAGTTGCACCTGTTCTATGTCTCAAGAATATATACGCATCCTCCTAAAATACCACAGGAGCTTAAACCATTGTGTCCTCTTGGCCACTGATTTCTCAATATTTTCCCAACACCGTCTGGCTCTCATATCTGTTGTCTGTATAAATGTATCAAAAGATGATGAATAAATATTAGAATCCTTTATATAGCCTGTGGATAAAGGGTTCAATATATATAATTACATGCAATTATTTATTGCTTAGGTAATTAATGATTTTGTTTATTTATTTGTTTGCAGATAACCGGTATACCTTACATGTCTGAGAGAGAAGAAACCATTGCACTTTTGAGCCCACTAGAAGAAAAAAGCAAGAAGCCACTGCAAGTGAAGGTGGGATTATTTTTTTAAACTAACTTGTTTCATTTTTTGTTTCATTTTTTTATGAAATGCATGTATTAACCTGAATTTAGGTATTTATAACGGTTTATTTTATTTATTTTTAGAAACTTGGAAATAAAAGCCTTACCGCCGTAGCAGTCGCTGAAAACCCGAGACGCAGTAAAGTGCAACCATTGTTTCCAGGCAGTGAACTATTTAAAACTCAGGTAAGCCTAACATAAAATTCTATTCCATTTTACCACTACTGAAAACTCGTAGACAAAAAATTCATTACCTGTACATGACTAGGACGATGATTGCTTTTTTGATTAATGACTATGTATTGGCAACCGGTACAAGACCATATTGGTTGTTTACCGGTAAACTACAAGGCCATATTGGATTTTGTAAAAAACAAAAATTTTAATTTAACTGACATGTCGTTCCCTATAATAATAATAATAATAATAATAATAATAATAATAATAATAATAATAATATCGTATGGCATTGGGTGCCGGGTGCAAGCTTTGTTATTTGACACACAGAGGGTAGCTTGCATGTCGAATTTAGTTGTTCCTTGACAATGAAAGTCAAGGAGGTTAGATGTTAGATATCTAATCTCTTTAAATTCTATAGCGCTTTCTAGTAGAAAAATGAGGAACTTTGTACCTTGTGAACTCAATGAATATTCACAGGTTTGAACATGATCATCTGAACAAAATGACATGATATTATTATG
The DNA here is from genome assembly GCA_946902985.2 of Meconema thalassinum. Classification (NCBI taxonomy): domain Eukaryota; kingdom Metazoa; phylum Arthropoda; class Insecta; order Orthoptera; family Tettigoniidae; genus Meconema; species Meconema thalassinum. Next base: position 461,104,346 of record OX336391.1, on the reverse strand, counting down.
TTTTGTTTATGTATTGGTTAAAGGGGAATGTAAATGACTGCAGCTTTATAAAAAGAAAATAAGTACATGGGTTACTGTTAGTGCCGACATACAGTTTATTATAATTGTTATGGTGTTTTGATATATTAATGCCAATTAACGTTAAAGTTTTATTTACAAGTCTTGATTGATTGAGTGATTGGTTATTTTGTTTGCTTTTAGGTGTCGTCATGCGCCATTAACGTAATGAACAGACAGTGAACAAGCATGCATTGTGCTTTAAAGTACTCTGTGCAACGTTAATAACTTACAATAAGAAAAAGTTTTATTATAACAACCGTTGGTTAACATTTGAATCCTGGCATGTAGGCTTTTTGTCGACACATGAACTTGCAAAAGTAGTTTTTTTTTTTTTTTACTTGAACCGAGAAGATGTGGTGCGCTGTGTGTTTTGTCGTATTGAACTTTCACACTGGGAAGAAGGGGATGTTCCCTTTAGAGACAATTTGCGATGGTCTCCTTGTTGTCCTTACATGCTTGGAAAACAAGTGGGTAACATACCTGTGTATTTATTTTACCGAACCACAAGACCATTGGCCGCTACTTACGTTGCTGAATCACAAATAAATAATAATGATGTATTACCAGCCAACAACGGTAGTGTCGATATATGTGGTCCATATGCCATAGACAGTGTTGAATTGTCATGTGCTTTTGAAAAATTGGGAGTTTGCAAGACTAAAGCACTAGCACACCCAGAGTACAGCTCTGGTGAAAAACGTTTAGAATCTTATAAAAATATTTGGCCATTAATTTTAAAACACCTTACCAAACAACTAAGTGAAGCTGGATTTTATACTGGCGAAGGGGATAAAACAATATGTTTTTATTGTGGATTTGCTTTAAAGGATTGGCAAATGACTGATGACCCTTTTGTGCAACACGCTCGTTGGTTACCTAACTGTAAATACATGGCGTTGCTTAAAGGTCAGGAATTTGTGAACACTATTCGTAAAGAAAATATGATTGCAGCACAATACTTAAAAGTGCCTTTAGAGTTAGAACACGCGGAGCAAATACACGAGGCTGAAAGAAAAGACTTGTCTCACGAACAGATACAAAAGTGTTTCCAATTTTTTTTTTTAAATATAACGAGTGGTCCATAGTAAAGAGGACGCCACCCCGAGTCCTTGGACCCATCGTACACGCGTCTAGCATAATTGGTTCGCGAGATATAGCAAAAAGTTTAAAATCACGGTTTTACCCAAAAATATTCTGTTTCCCTCATTCTCAAAAACTTTAACCTATTACCAAAATAAAGAGGGTTTAGAGGCAAGCCAATTGACACGTCATAGGACCAAATCCGACCATGCATTCCTGAGATATCGGAAAAAGTCTAAAATCATGGTTTTACCCCCAAAGAGCCTGTTTCCCTCATTCTCAAAACTTTAACCTATTAATAACATATATAGGGCTTCGAGACAAGCGATTTGACACGTCACACGTCAAAATCCGACCTTGCGTTTGAGAGATATCGGCAAACTTCGTAGGAAAGTAGGCGACTATCTGGCTCTCTCCTCACCACCAAAACCCCTTCTTATAAATCATTTTTTTTTTCAAAGAGCTCGCCCTCTTACAAAAATCCCAAGTGTGCATGCGTACAAAACAAAAACAAAAATGTTGATCCATAGCGGCATCCAGCAAAACGCATGCGCTATATAAGCAACAACGTTTAAGTTGTCATTTACACTTTCACGGGCCGTGTTACTATTCATAATGTTGAATTTTGGGCTTATGCCGTGTTTTATTATATTAATATTCGACGCGTTTCGAAAGAAACCATGTCTTTCTTCGTCAGGAATAATCTGGAATACGACAATGTTGCTAAGAGAAAGCAACGAAGAACATATAGAATGTGCCCAAATATGGACGCCATTATAGCCCCATGTTAGGGACAACGGAAAGCAGCAGTGAATTACTTTCTCAGGGTTCTGATAATAGGTAGCCAGGATTCACTGAGATTGTAGCTGGTGTCGCGGTTGAAATTATCTGGGTGTTTACGTATTTCAACCGCTTCCCTGATGATTCTGGGACGATATTGCTTTATACGGGCAAGAACATCCACTCCTTGGAACATGACATCATGGCCAGGTGTTAAAGCATGATAGGCAACAGCTGATTTATCAGGTTGAATGAGCCTGATACATCTATTATGTTCCTTAATGCGAGTGCATATTGTTCTCGAAGTCTGCCCGATGTAAACCTTGCCACAAGTACAGGGAACTCTGTAGATACCCGGTTGTTTCAATTTAGGCAAACTGTCCTTAGTTGGTCGCAGGAGTTGCCTAATCTTAACAGAAGTTCCAAATACAGTCCGTATGTTGTACCGACGTAGGATTTTAGCAATACGATCCGTCGTGTTATGTATGTACGGAAGGTAAGCAGTTCCTCTTACATCTCTTTTCTCAACTGACGTCCTATTATTATTTGTTGGTTTCAGAACCGTAGAAATCAAAGCCTTGCTATAACCGTTGCTCTCAAAGGTGGTTCGCAGGGTGTTAATTTCTTCTTGAAAAGAAGACACTTCACAAATCCTCCTAGCCCTGGTAGTTAGAGTTGTAAGGATGCCATGTTTCTGGGCAGGGTGATGGTGAGAACTTGCGTGGAGATATCTATTGGTGTGTGTTGGCTTACGAAAAACGCTGTGTCCTAAAGATCCATCCTCTTTCTTGGTGACGAGAACATCTAAAAAGGTATTTTGCCGTCAGATTCCTTTTCCATGGTGAAACAAATAGAAGGGTGCTGGAGATTAAGATGATCCAGGAAATGGCTAAGATTTTCCTCACCTTCCGTCCAAACAACGAACGTGTCATCCACATAACGCCACCAGATCTTCGGTTTGAAAGGAGCCGACGACAAAGATTTCTCTTCAAATTTCTCCATGAAGAAATTAGCCATGGGTAGTCCTCTCTCTCCTGTTGTGGCTAATTTCTTCATGGAGAACTTTGAAGAGAAAGCTTTGTCGTCGGCTCCTTTCAAACCGAAGATCTGGTGGCGTTATGCGGATGACACGTTCGTTGTTTGGACGGAAGGTGAGGAAAATCTGAGCCATTTCCTGGATCACCTTAATCTCCAGCACCCTTCTATTTGTTTCACCATGGAAAAGGAATCTGACGGCAAAATACCTTTTTTAGATGTTCTCGTCACCAAGAAAGAGGATGGATCTTTAGGACACAGCGTTTTTTGTAAGCCAACACACACCAATAGATATCTCCACGCAAGTTCTCACCATCACCCTGCCCAGAAACATGGTATCCTTACAACTCTAACTACCAGGGCTAGGAGGATTTGTGAAGTGTCTTCTTTACAAGAAGAAATTAACACCCTGCGAACCACCTTTGAGAGCAACGGTTATAGCAAGGCTTTGATTTCTACGGTTCTGAAACCAACAAATAATAATAGGACGTCAGTTGAGAAAAGAGATGTAAGAGGAACTGCTTCCCTTCCGTACATACATAACACGACGGATCGCATTGCTAAAATCCTACGTTGGTACAACATACAGACTGTATTTGGAACTTCTGTTAAGATTAGGCAACTCCTGCGACCAACTAAGGACAGTTTGCCTAAATTGCAACAACCGGGTATCTACAGAGTTCCCTGTACTTGTGGCAAGGTTTACATCGGGCAGACTTCGAGAACAATATGCACTCGCATTAAGGAACATAATAGATGTATCAGGCTCATTCAACCTGATAAATCAGCTGTTGCCTATCATGCTTTAACACCTGGCCATGATGTCATGTTCCAAGGAGTGGATGTTCTTGCCCGTATAAAGCAATATCGTCCCAGAATCATCAGGGAAGCGGTTGAAATACGTAAACACCCAGATAATTTCAACCGCGACACCAGCTACAATCTCAGTGAATCCTGGCTACCTATTATCAGAACCCTGAGAAAGTAATTCACTGCTGCTTTCCGTCGTCCCTAACATGGGGCTATAATGGCGTCCATCTTTGGGCACATTCTATATGTTCTTCGTTGCTTTCTCTTAGCAACATTGTCGTATTCCAGATTATTCCTGACGAAGAAAGACATGGTTTCTTTCGAAACGCGTCGAATATTAATATAATAAAACACGGCATAAGCCCAAAATTCAACATTATGAATAACGTTTAAGTTCATTTTAGCAGCGCACCTTATACATGTCGCATTTGAAAAGAGACTTTCACTAAAAAAATACAATTTCACCCCCTAGTAGGGGTAGTTTTTATTTAGGGGTTGAAATGAGTGGTCCATTGGAAAGAGGGCGTCAACCCGAGTCAAACGACACTTCATTTGTCAAAATCGGACCATGCATTCGAGTGATATCGACTTTGCCCCTGAATGTATTGCGGGTTAGTATGTGACGTCAGAGGGATAGGGGGGGGGGGGGAGGCAGAACTGTCACTACTCCACTACTGCCGTCTAAGCCACGGAAGCTTTTACTTACAGTCAAATGGTTGAAATTGAAGTTTTCTTCAAGTAACACTGTAGGTTTTCCACGTGGTTTTTTGAAGTTTAATGCAGTAATATCTCTCTTAAACGGCCATGGTGGCGAGCAACGGTCTAGCTCACGCCTCGATGGCATGGGGAGAGCGTGGGTTCGAATCCCACCTTGTCTGTCCTGAGAATGGTTTTCGTGGTTTCCTATTTTCTTACAAATACCAACACGGCTCCTTTCAACAGGTCCTCAGCTGATTTCCTTCAAAAATCTCTTCCTTGACCTTTCCGTAACTAGTTAGCAGTCGCGTGAGTGATCAGCCTGCCATCCCCAGTTGTATCTGCTGACGAAGTATGTTCATCTCCAACACACTGTCCTTGCGACGGTAGATGAATGATCCCTCGCAGAGACTGTAAGTGAAGTCAGCTTGGAGGATAAGAGATTTTTTATAGATTACTGTAGAAGTAATAATTACTTGTATATTTTTCTTGTTATTAATAATTCGTTTTTGAAACTTGGGACATTTTGGTCATCAGCTCCATGTACGTGTGTGAGTGTCCAATTTGTCTGATAATTTGTGTTCTTGTGGTGACTGTAGTAGTCTCTGTAATTCAAATTATTAGGGTCGGGAATGGGCAAGTTTCCTCGGGACTTGAAAAGGGGTCTTTTCTCGGGATTTACCTAGAGGTGGTGTGGAAAAAACCGGAGAAAATCACACTCATGATAGCCACTGTCAGCGAAAGGATTCGAACTCTTGATCTCCTGACCCACTGTAGCTTCCAATAACGGTTGTGGTGAACGATTTATCACGCACTGCTAAGCCGCGTTGTCTCCCTATTTATCCACCTCGTGGTGTAGCGGCTAGCATTTTTGGCTGTCGCCTCATAGGTCCAGGCTCAATTACCCACTCTGCCAAGAAATTGCATACTGGTCTGAGGGCTGGAATGGTGTACACTCAGTCTCGGGGGTTAAAACAGAGAAGAGGTGGATTGGAATCATTCCTCTGCCATCCTGGAAATGGTTTTCCGTGGTTTCCCACTTCTACTCAGGCAAATGCTGGAGTGGTACCTAACTTACCGCCACGGCCACCTCCTCCCCACTCCTCATCGGTATTACAAATACACACACTAATACAGCATCACAATAACACAGGTTATCAGACAATACTCTATTTACATACATACATACATACACAAACACACACCCAAATACACAGGGCTAACTGACCACGATGTCGAAGCTATTCAAATCAAACAACTGTCATCTTATCTGTGAGTCCACCTCGTTGCGTAGTGGCTAGCATTCTTTACTGTCGCCGTGGAGGTCCGGACTGGATTCCCGGCTCTGCCACTAAATTTAAGTCTGGTCTGAGAGCTGGAATGGTGTACACTCAGCCTTGTAAGGCAAAACTGAGAAGAGGTGGGTTCGATTCCTACCTCAGACATCCTGGTAGTAGTTTGCTGTAGCTTCCCTCTTCTATTCCAGGAAAATGCCGGAATGGCACCTAACGTAAAGCCACGGCCGCTTCCTACCCACCTACAGACATCACAGTGACACAGGTTATACACACATCTAAGTACACGGGGATACATGACCCCGATGTCGTAAAGACCCTAGATAATCAACAACTCCTATCTGTGATGCCATTACTATTTAGCCAGACTGTACGGTTGTTCTCGGATATTAGGCAACACTGTTTCTCCCGTATGATCGTGGAATACATTTGTTGTGAATTTAAGCAGTGGTTATCACGAAATCTTAATAAAACATACTGTGTGAGAGTTCCCATGTCGATGGTACGTGGTCGTGATGTACTGCAGCACTTAGTGGGGATCGATCGTGAGGCATAAATACTCACATCACGACATATGTAAACAAGTGAGTCGATATTCCCACAACACAGGAGCTAGTCACCATTAATCAAACAATTAGCTCTGGAAAAAATGTACGGTGGAAAGAGCAGGTGTTCACCAAAACACGGATAAATCCTTATGTTGCAATGAGGCCTCACTGGCTCCATCATCAAGTGTCATTTGTAACTCTTTGCCCAATGATTGGGTGAGGTTCAACGTATAAATACGTAAATACACTCCTGAAAAAAAGTACATGTAGGCTAGTAGTTAATTATCAATATTAAAATAGGGCAGTTTAGAATTACGCGTTTCGACTCTCAAGTGGCCATCATCAGATCTGATCACTGTGACTCGGATGTTTAAGACCTAAAAATAGCCCAAATATGCAGGCAAAAATGACCTTAAAAATGACGAAATATGATTTAAAAATGACAAAATATGACGCAAAAATGATTGATTTAAATATGGCCGTTTTTTAAATTATAAATCCAAGCAAAAGTCCCTTCGAGATTAAACTGTTAAATAAATTCTTCATTCCTATTTTCATATTAATGTTTAAGAGATTATTTACAGTCTATATCAGTAATCACTAGTTCCCGTTCGGTAAGTTGAAGATGAATGCACACCTACACCTGCCGTCAAACTATCGAAATATGACGACCTTACCAAAAATGCTCAAATTATGACTTAATGGTAAAGAAATGTTCAAAATATGCACTTATATGACAAAAAAAAAGAGATACGAGCCTTACAGTAGTCGCATATGATGTGTAACATCTGACACGTTATTCTACAATGAAATTGAGATGAAATGTATGTGAAGTCATATGGAATGTTATCCTACTCGTAAACTACAAAGGTTTGTATTTGCGGATGTATTTCTTAGGGCGTCTATGACATGTTTCCGTACACAGATGACCCAGATCCCCTGGAGGAGCCTCTCGTGCTATGAAAGCCGTTAAAGAAATGCACCCGATCCTCTCAGGATGTGGGTTCGAAGGACGGGGTCGTTCGAAGTACCATTTCTTTCGGTGGATGGTACCCGGATAACCTCCTCTTACGGGCTCATACACCTTTTTTTAGCCTATTTTCAATTTCGAAAAAATAGGCTTATGAGATCACCTTTTGTCCGTGTGTGTGTGTGTGCGTGTGTGTGTGTGTGTGTGTGTGTGTGTGCGTGTGAGGTGTGTGTGTGTGTCCCCCTAATAAAATCTAAACGGCTGGAGCGATTTCAATGAAACTCGGTAAGTTCATAGCACTATTCCCGGCGACCTCGGCCGTGCCCTTCAAATTTTGTTACGTCTCACCAATCCAACATGGCGGCTGTGCGAAATATTTCACTAGCATTCAATATCTCCGAAGCTATTACCGATATCGCCCTGAAATTGTGTACGGTGATAAAGGGCACTACTAGAAGTTCACCTATGAGACTTTCAAAAACCTGGTGACTACAAAACCAACATGGCGGTCAAGCGAATTTGAGACTTTTAAATAGACTTTTCTCGCGAGTTAACTATCCAAACATAATGAAACTTGGTACAGCAAATGTTTATACACATTGTAATGCACTGGAGTCTAATTTAGTTCAATTGTTTACATAACCTCGAAATGGCGGCAGTGCGAAATATTTCACTGACATTCTATATCTCCGAAACTATTACAGACATCACCCTGCAATTTTGTACGGTGATAAAGAGTACTGTTACAAGTTTACCTATGTATATTTCATAAACCTGTAAAGTACAAAACGAACGTGGCGACCAAGCGAATTTGAAATGTTTTATTAGACTTTTCTCGTGATTGAACTCTCTGAGCGCAGTGAAATGTGGTACAGTAAATGATTTTGCAGATTGTAATGCACTGCCATCTAATTTAATTCAATTGTTTACATAACCTCAAGATGGCGGCTGTGTGAAATTTTAAAATTAAGATTTCATTTCTTGTGTCGTAATCATGCGATCGAGGTGAAAGTTTGAATAATGAAGTTACGCAATGATTTTCCTTTAATGGTACATAACTCTATGGCCTATACATACTGTATAACAATCCTAAATGGCGAGCTTCCGAAATATTTACACAGTTCTCAATATCTATGAATCTTTTACAGCAACCAAACTGATTTTTTTTTATGTTCATAGAGACTATGAACATATGTTCACCTAAAGGACTTTCAGTAACCTGGTGAGCACAAATCCAACATGGCGGCGACACGAAGTATAAACATTTAAATGGACGTTTCTCGCGAATTATCTATCCGAATGCCGTGAAACGTTGCACGTTAAATGCTTATACAAATGTTGATCCACTGTCATCTAATTTATTTCAATTGTTTGCATAATCACAAGATGGCTGGTGTGCGTAATTTTAAAATCTCGTTTTTACTTCTTGTGTTCTAATCATGCGATTGAAGTTTGAATACGACACGTACACAATAATATTAATGTAATAGTACAAAAATAAAAATCCAACCTGGCGACCATCTGAAATATTTAGACGGTTCTCAATATCTACGAATCTGTTACAGCAATTAAACTGAAAGTTTGTAAGTTGATAGAGGCAATTAACATTAGCAGGATATATGAAAATAGGCTGTATAGTTTTTGAGAGGATCAGAATATTAATGTCCATAGGCAGTTGAACTGGACTGGTACGAACTAAGACGTCGTACAGCTCTTTCGATAACCACCCGGCATTCTTCGATATTAGACCAGGGGGGTAGAGCATATTATAGTTAAAATTCATCAGGTATTTGGTTTGTTAATGCTCTATCCTTAGTAAATGTAACTTATGTTTTATGCTTGTTGGTATTTTTACCTTGTAACGTAATTTGTTTGTTCTACGTTGAGTCCAGCAGTAGTTCGTGCTGTTTATTCATAAGTAAAGGCTTTCTGCTTGGACAAACTTTCCCTGTATTGGTGTAGTGGTTATTTCTGAGGTAATTCCCTCTTATTTCTCTGAATCTTGCAATGGTTGATGAGGAGACGCTGAGCCGTGTCCTGGACGGGATGATGGCAAACATTAACGCCTCATTCGCTCAAGTAAGAGGAGAGCTTGGTAATGTAAGAGGTGACAGGCACCGTAAGAGAGGATCTAGGTAACAATACAGCCGCCTTAGGTCAAGTTAGAGGTGACCTAGGTAACAGTACAGCCGCCTTAGATCAAGTCAGGGGTGACATTAATGTTGTAAGAAACGATATAGAAGCAACCAATATCACATTGAATGATATTAGGGGTGACTTAGGCAACAATGCTGAGGCCCTCAATCAAACTAATACTACCTTATTGGCTAACATGGTAACACTTAACGAAGTGAAAGGTGACATCGACCGCATTAGGGGGCATGACGGTGCTAATACCGTTTCCCTTGTAGGAGTTAGGCGAGGTGTGGAGGAAAACACCAACACACTAGCTCGACTTAGGGAAGATCTCACCCAAGTTCGCGCAGACATGGAGACACAAAGGGCTGAATCGAATGCTAACTTACTAGCAGGTTTAGCTTCTGTAAGAGTGGACATGGTGAAACACCACAAAGAGGCAAATGAACAATTAAACACACTATCTGAAGACCTTTCGACAAACCGTACTGAGGTGCAGGACTGGTTAACGCAGATCGACGAGACTATTCAAACGCACAAGGATGAGATAGCGACGGATATCGCCACCACAAAATACGAAGTAGAAGAACAGAAGACTAGCGTCGACACTGTCGTAAAGGATGTGAGAGACGAGATGGATTCCTTAAGGCATAGACTGGAGGAAGTCGCAATCGCCGAACACTTGAGACTCAGTAATAACGTCAGACTGTCAGTTAGGGAGATAGACACTAACCTCAGAGGAGAGATTCGTAGGCTACAAGAGCAGATCAACGACTTGTCATTAGAAGCGTTAGCACACCCGCTCTCGAACAAATAGAACAGACACTTACAGCAATGGTAGGAGCTCAACAGCAGAGTATTCCTAACACAACTACTCTTAACACGAATACTCCCACTATGAATGTTCCTAATGCGAATGCAAACGCTTGCAGAACGTGGAGTCGTACTTCCGCGACACCATGGTCACTCCAGAGAGAGAAATTAGGGTTATAGAACGCCTTTTAACGGGTCAGGCAAGCACTTGGTACCGCGCATTCTAGTACGCATTTAATGGGTACCAGGACTTTAAGGAAGCTCTTCTGAGAACTTACTGGAGCGGAGACATCCAGCAAGGAATTCGCGCCGAGATGTACAATAAGCGGTATAGCACAAATCAGCCCTCGAGATATGCGAATTACTTTGCGACTCAGTTGTCGAAATTGAGATGTCTTCAGCCGCCCTTATCGGAACCAGAGCTTATTTAGACTATCACACGGCAGAATCCAGCCGATGTGCAACGAACCCTTATTGCATCAAATGCATCTACTTTCGTAGAATGTGATTTAATCCTGAGGAGGATCGATAGCACAAACGATCAGTATGCTACACACAAGCCCAGAGGGGAAAATCGACCGATAAACCTTACCACTGTGGATATAGTGTCTCGGACACCTAAACCAGCACAGGTTGTTTCGGAACCTTACCGAAGGAATGATACGGGACCTGACAGAAGAACTTGGAACCGTAGGCCATATGATCGGTCACGACAACAGGAAAATCGAGGACACTGGGGGAGAAGGTTTGAAAATAGGAACAACAACAACAACAGTGATAACCAGAGAGGCAACAGGCGAGGTCGTAATGACAACCCTCGTAACCGACAATCCGGCGATATACGCCGCGATTATCGTTACAGTGGAGATTAACTCGAAGATCGCGATCCTCGTGCGCATGCCGACCGAGACTGGAGAGGTCGCGTTCGCGAGAGCAGAGAATACATCCGGCAGTTGCGGAACTCACAGGACAATGAAGAGCGAGAATCAGCATCTTCGAGGGAACGGAAAAGTAAACCGAAAGCCCAGGAGCAGCGGAAGAAGAACGCCTCCGCTGACGTTGGACTTCTCATAACCAGCGCAGAGACGAATGGTATCGACTTCAAGATGGTTTGACTCGAACCAGACGTAATGAACGACGACTGCAAGACCTCGAAGGAGATAGTTTTGGAGATCTATTCGATGAGAATTAATGCCCATTGAGAGTGCAGAGAATTTTTTTTCCGACGAACCACTGATGACGAACGACGAACTACCCGCAGAAGATGATGATGGAGAGAGATTGGGAACCTTCAACGCCGCCAATCAAAATAAATATTATGAAAATTAGGACTGGTTTTGATGGAGAGGTATATGAGCCCGCCTAGGCTCATGTGTTTAATATTTCTTTGAGAGCATACTCGCTCCTTCTGCTCAGTTCGACAGAACGCACTCTCAAGCTTCCTCATGAACAATCCGCTATTGTGACTTCGGCGAGGACAGCTTATTTTCTTCCTGGGGATATATTACCTACAATTTTGATTCCACATATCTCAGGATCATGCCATATTTAATTCTGCATAATTTAACCATTTCTTTGCCTTTAGAACTGGTAAATCATATTTTAGGTAAAGGTATTTTCACCGCAGACACGCGGGGGATGAAGTAATTAGTCGCTAAATGACTCAACCACTTCCTTGGAATCAGGAAGCAGTTGCTAGCTGCAACACACCGTCTTGAGAGTCCGTCGTGACTACACGTGTTGTGTCAATTGTCCGTCTTATAGACGAAGGCCACAATAGGTATAAGTGCATACCCCAGAATTGGGAGGATAATTATCTACAGCCATCAAGCTGTGTGCTACGATAGATTTCATCGAAAAGTATTTATTTCAGCCGTGTAAGGCTAGTGCATCATTATTTAGCAAGTGTGAATTTATTTGTGTGAATTTGACATATTTTTCACCAGACCACGAGGACCGTCTGAAGTTAGACAGGAAATATTAAGGCTACAGCTACGTTTAATAGCCTAGTAAATAAAGCTAGTAACACTGACTATGGAAATGCTACGCATCGCACGTGTGCCATTGTGATTACACAGATTTTTAGTGATCTAACCAAGTGTAGAATCTGTGAGGGATACCACGTATATCACAAAGCCTGTGGCTGGTAAAGCAGAGCTATTTTCCAACCACCTGAAAAATTAAAGCCAGTGATAGCATTTGTACTACGTAATTTAATTATAGATGCAGTGATATTAATTGCCACGATTCATTTTGAAACACGCCACGAGATGACCATATTTCAACGTCACCGAAAGAACGTCCAGATGCAGTAACTCCTTATGATGAGGGAGGAACCGAGGAAATAAACCCGACCACCATGGGAATGTCTAACCAGCACCCTGAGAAACAAGCCGCGTACAAGATGAAGGAGCAAGAGGACAGGCTAGGACCATTGGCCTAATGCATGAACATGCCAGGAGCCATGGAGGCATGTTACCCCTTCCAACGGAAAGTTTGGAAGGTGAACAACATGAAACCGTAATCGTGAGTCCTGTACCTTCATCATGTACAAGGTTTGTCCAGGTGGAAGTAATTTTGAAGTATTTTAGCCGAAACTATGATATTTGACCACTTAGGCAGGATTAGTGCACATTTTTCTTCTTGGCACTGGGACAATCTTTAGTTAGACACCGAACCCGTGTTCTATACGGCAGGTGCGCATTTCATTTGTATATATATTTTTTCAGTGTAATGATAAGCCTGCCAAGTGAAGGCTTTATTTTATGTCATGTAAACGACAACGTCAAACATAAGATGTAAACTTCTGAAATTTAGGGAGCGTCCCATATTTTAGGCCCCTTCTTTTGAGTTAAAACACCATCATTAGCGTATCATTTCTCAGCCGACTGATACTGAAACATGTGTTATGTACTATTTATTTGACATTTTTGTGAGTACTATTTACCACGAGAAGTTCCTGGGAGGAACGAACCCATATACAGTAAGATTGGTGGGTAAATCTACCTCGTATCATTTTAAACACGTAGCAGAAGTTAGATGTTGTTATTTGTTTATGAATGTGCCAAGCCATGCACATAAACCCACGTGTTCAAAGAATAGGATGCTTGCCACGGTGGGTGAGTGGTTATAGTGTCGGACTACCAACCCCAAGATTGCAGGTTCGCCCCTGGCCATGGTAGTGATTTTTGAAGGCGACAAAAATCACGATACTCATGTCATACGTTGTTGGCATGTTAAAGAACCCATTTGAATTCAGTAGGCCGTGTTCAATGGCAAAATTAATCTCGGGATTTTCCGCCGACACAAAGTTCCTCCATTCTCTACTTAAAAGCGCTGTAGTGTCAAAGAGTTTAGATATCTAACCTCCTTGACTTTCATAGCGTTCAAAGGAACGACGAAATTCGACATGCAAGCTACCCTCTGGGTGTCAATTAACAAAGCTAGCATCAGGCACCCGAGGCCATACGATATTATTATTATTATTATTATTATTATTATTATTATTATTATTATATCAAAGAATAGGATGAGTGACATATCTGTCACGTCAATGCAGTTAGACTGCAGAAGTGTACAGTCTTTATTTTAATCTTCTTTGGGATTATTGCAACGTTATATGATATGAAAGGGTAAAACATGATAAGAAACACTATTAGGGAAGTGATAATCTATCTGAACGCTATCTGCAGAGCACACCAGGACTTGATTTAGTGTCTCTGACAGATGAAAATGAACAGTTTTTGTAACACAATTTGTACGATGCCACGCCGTACGCCATGCTATGTAAAGCTTGTTTGACACGCGATAGCTAGTGGTAGGAACCTGTTACTACCCAGAATTCAAAGCGAGACGACTACATTGACTTGTTATTAATGCCAATTTACGTCACAATCATAGGAATTTGAAAGTCAGTGTCAATGATATAACCATGCTTTGGGGACAGCTACGTGAGCTGTGAAACACCTGTTATTTGTTTACCATGTTTAAGAGTGAGGGAGCATTCGCTGACACGAATTCCTTAAATGTTTGCGCTGATGAAAATGAATCATCTAGCGTGTTATAAAAAGGTTTAAACCATATGTTAATTGACCCAGTTTTTGTATTAAGTCAGGCTAGCCAATGTTATTGTTGGGTCTGTGAACACATTATGGTATTTAGGCAGGACGGATTAATGTTCGCCTTATTGTTGGTTTATTCCGGCGTCTATTTGATCTGTGGCCAAGGCGACCGATGATATTTGCATGCAGTTGGTGTAAGACGCGCTAACCTGTGTTATTGTTGACTTATAGGAGTCATATTCTTCGAGTGAATCTCAAGGGAGTTCACATGCTGCCGACGACTGGTGTCCTAAACTGAACTATCTAATACAGTACTTAAACCTTCTGATAAATCAAAAGCATAATTATCCTAAACCAACGGATTAATTAATTAAATAATTACAGCCATTACATTTTGCAACCATTTGCTTGTTGTTGATTGACACCGTGATTTCGCATCATTTCCAGTGGGAGATGACTTTTAAATGAGCTGACACTTTTTTTTTCGACGACATGAATCTTCCGGGACCAGTAGTTCATAAATTATGGCCTGCGTGATTCAAAGCTTGTAAGTCGCAGTGATGATTGCGCATTGCCACTTTAATTTACATGCTTGAGATGACGACTGGGTACAAAGAGTATCTCAGTTCGCGAAGACAGGCTAGTACTAAGTGTTCATTGATTATTTCCAAGTGTATTCACCCTAGTGTACCCTGTTTAGATGTAAGAGTGTTATGCAGTTTTTTTTATTGTTAGTGGTCAAACTATCCTTAGATTTGGTAATAAACATTTGATTACGACGCGTCTCGTCGTAATACTTTCGTTCACATAGGATTTAGACAGATGTTAAATGTAATAGTAACTGTGGACGTGGTATCATTCTAACCTAGGGATTGGTTTGCTTGATGTTAAATGTAACTTGTACCGAGTAATTTGTTGTAACTTTGCTCCGCGTTAATTCTTCTAGTACCACGCGCCTAGCTTAGTTGTTGCTTTGTTTCTTGTAACTAGGACTTCACGAGGGTACTTAACGTCATTGTAGGGATCGACTCATTATTGTATTTAGATCAGCGGACTAGCCGATTTCGACCCTCGGAAGTAGTTTAGGGGTCTTTCTTTGAATAAATCATTCACGATATTTTACTTATGACTGGATCTCCTTATTGTTAGCTTTGAATTTGCGGATGTATTTCTTGGGGCGTCTATGACATGTTTCCGTACACAAATGACCCTGATCCCCGGGATCAGGCCTCTCGTGCTATGTAAGCCCTTAAAGAAATGCACCCGATCCTCTCAGATTGTGGGTTCGAAGGACAGGGTCGTTCGAATTACCATTTCTTTCGGCGGACGGTACCCGTATAACACGGGCTCATTATATTCAGCAAAACATCGAACTCTCGATCTCTGATAAATTTATTTTGTGATAACTTCCCATTTAAGTGATATAGGGCAGCTCAACGGCACAGATGGGCATTATGGATACTTGTTTCCCAACCTAATGATTTGCCTAGAGTGATATGAGTGTATATATCTTTATTTTATCCGTCTGCTCTAAAATAAATTTAGGATATTGATTTTAACAATTTCAAATTATTCCTGTAAATTTGAACTTCTCCAGAATCAGTGATACTTTTTTATTTTCTTGTTTGTGAGGTATTTGTCATGTCGAACCTAGCATGCCTATCCCTTTAAACGACCCTAGATATTCGACCTCTTGCCTGTCCGAGCTAGTTGTTATGATTTTTTCTTATTGGACAAATATTTCCAGGGCTTAATTTTATTTTATCGCCCGAGTCCCTTCTTCGGTTTCTCGTTGAAATCGCCAGGCCAACGTGACGTCGGGGAAACGGGCACAGCGATTTGGCACCCTAAACGTGAGGGCGACGTTACGTTAGGCAGCAAATGGATGCCGAGCGTGATTAGCTCGACGGTTTGGTAACTTTTTTTTGCGGTCCATTTTTGAGATAGTTGGATAGTCAGACGAGTTCTCATATCTAGCGATGTCATTGAATCAGTATTTTTAAAATTCAAATATGGATGTTGTTTGTTTAACTTATCAGGTAAAGATAAATGCCAGGATAATTGGAAGTTTGAGAAATCGATGTGCTCTATTTATTAGACGTAAAACCATGTTTTGAATTCATTCGAATATATTCAGTCTCGTGGTCTTGGTTCGTCATCTTACTATTAAGTTTCCCTAGCCTTAAGTATATTTATATATTTGTGTGATAATAATGGCTGGTGTAGCAGAAGCGGAAGGACCCCAGGGCATTATTGCTCAAATCCAAAGGGGCTTTAGCAGATTGTATGAGGATTTCAATGTGTTAAATAACACTTTAGCTGCTGATAAGCAGGAACTTACAGATAGTTTAGCTGCTGATAAGCAGGAACTTAAAGATAGTTTAGCTGCTGATAAGCAGGAACTCAATGCACGAATAACTACATTAAATGAAAGTTTAGCTGCTTATAAGCAGGAACTTAGGAATAATTTAGCTGCTGATAAGCAGGAACTTAAATATAGTTTAGCTGCTGATAAGCAGGAACTTAAGGAAAATTTGGCTGCTGATAAGCAGGAACTTAATACACAAATATAATTACATTAAATGAAAGTTTAGCTACTCATAAGCAGGAACTAAAAACCAATATTGACAATTTATCATGCAACGTGCAGTTGATAAAAGATGATACACAGGATATCCATGCTGTTATATTAAATTTAAGACCTGATATATTAAAAGCCAATATGGAAATAGAAAGTATTAACTATTCTATAATAAATATTAAATCAGATATTCAGTCATTAAATACATATACTCAAATGGTATCTAGCGATGTAAAAAGTCTAGATGTCCGTTTGCAAACGCAAATTGAGCAAGTGCAAGCAGATGTTGAAAAGAGGAATTCAGCCATAGACAAAAAGTTAGATGCTTGTGATACAAGACTTACCCATAATCTCAAAGTTCTTAGAAATGAATTGCATACCCACGTATCAGGGCAAGTAAACGCTGTCAAGACACAATTTGTAGACAGATTGCAAAGATTAGAGGAGTTATCCCCGACAGGATAATTAAATGTAAACAACAGGTTATGTTAGACATGGAACTTGCCGGAAGGAAGATACAACACATCTTCCTGGTCTTATCAAATTCAAATTTCAATATCATAATCGGAGTTGATTTCATCTCTGACAATGGTCTAGTCATTGATATGAATAACCGATATATATATATATATATATATATATATATATTTTACTTCCACCGAGGGACTGAGAGAAGTGGCTCGTGAAATCGAAGTGTGGGAATTTGGAGATATGGATGTCATGAATGAAATGATCAATTCAGGAGAAACAGAGGAAAGGAATATAGAAGGAGGAAAAATCAACCCAGAAACTCAACAGAAGTTGAATGATTTAATAGAAGAATATGATGATATTTTCTACAGCAAACCAGAACTAAGTTAGTTAAAAATTTCGAGTATGAAATCCATTTAACTGATGCTACTCCTTTTCGAAAGAAATTATACCCGATTCCGGAAAAATGGCAAGCTGAAGTCGAAGACATGATCCAGAAGATGGAAGATGATGACATCATTTGTCGAATGCCCACGCCTTTCCTTAATCCACTGGCAGTTGTGCAAAAAACGAATGGACAACTACGCTTATGTCTAGATGCGAGAGGATTTAATGAACGTCTGCTCTTGGAACACGATAGACCTCCAAAAATTCGAGAAATTTTGAGGAAATTTGAAGGAAAGACATATTTTTGTACCATCGATTTGACTTCATCATTTTACCACGTAGCGTTATCTGAAAATTGCCGCAAATACACAGGTTTCCTATTTAACAACATAACCTATGCTTTCAAGAGAATGCCTTTCGGTTTGAAGAACAGCGGTCCAGTGATGATAAGAGCATTTGATTCCAACTTAACGCAAGAAGTCAAAGCGAATGTGACATGCTACATAGACGATATAATAATTGCATCTACAGACGGGGAACAATATTTACAACACCTCAGATTATTGTTTAAAAATTTGAAAGCAGCCAACTTCAAAGTTAACCGTGACATGTACAGATTTTTTCACACAGAAATCAAGCTTTTAGGTCACATCATCGACGGAAATGGATATAGGCCTAATGCTACAAAGATTCAGACAATGAGTTTCCCCAACCGAAGAAAGAACGTCAAGTTAGACAATTGTTAGGAATGTGTCAATTCTTTTCGGCGCACTGTCCTAACTATACGGAGGTGATGGCACCACTCCAGAATATGTTGAAATTAAACAATAAATGGAAATGGAGTGAAGCATGTAGTGAGACGTTAGATAGAGCTACACAAATATTGGTTTATCATATTAAATTTGAATACTCCGATTTCTCTCGTAATTTCTTCATAGAATCTGATGCGTCAAAGATTGGTGTGAGTGCTGTATTGTATCAAATGGATGCCGATGGAAAACTCCACTATCTCGCATTTGCCAGCCGCAAACTTAAAAGCCATGAAGTCAATTACACCGTGACCGAATTGGAAGTATTAGCTGCCATATATGCTTTAAAGACTTGGTAAAAGATATTGATAGGATATAAAGTCACAATAATCACCGACCATCAAGCTTTGCAATTCATGTTGAAAACGGATCTTGCTAATGATAGAATTACCAGATGGACCTTGTTCTTGCAGCAATTTAACGTAGAAATAGTTCATCGATCTGGCAAGTTGAAGCTATTAGCCGATGTTCTAAGCCGTAATCCTTGTGGGGAAGACATACACCTGATTGAGGTAATTCCGGAAGATGCGGATACTTTAGATAAACTTAGAAGAATCGCAGCATCGCAGAAGAGATATGAACCCTTGGGAAACATGTATCAATTTCTAATGAAGAGAATGGACCAGCATGATCCGAATTTCATCCCATCTTCGAGACAAGCGGGAGACTACCACATCGTGGGAGACGTTGTCATAAAATATGTGGACAGGGATCATACGAAATTGAGAACAGTCATACCACCCAGACTTGTTAACAAATTAATCCGGCTAGTCCATCGCTCAACGGGACACTCCGGACTGGATAAGACTCTGTAAACGGCTAAAGAATCTTTTATTTGAAATTGTATGAGGGAAACCATACGCCAGGTTATAAGTTACTGCGATAATTGCCAGCAGAGCAAACATGTATCGAAGCTAGCTAAAGAACCACCGATTGCTATAATCCTGTCCAAACCGAGAGAATTATATGCAACGGATATCTATAGCCCAATTCCGAGTTCGTTTAAACCAGTATATCTTGGTTACATTCGACGTATTCTCTAAACTGGTAATGTTGCACCCGATTCAGAAAGCTACATCACGATACATCATAAGGCGGCTAGAGAATTGTGTTTTCAAAGAAGCCGGCAAACCTGAATTCTTATTAAGTTATCATGGGAGCCAATTCACAAGTCAAGAATTTCAGCAGGCTATGGAAAGGCTAAACGTAAAGCATATCCTATATACTATTAGATATCCTGAACGAAATCCCGCAGAAAGAATAATGTCTGAAATTGGAAAATTCTGTCGAATTTACTGTTCAGATAATCATGAAAAATGGATGAATGTTAACCTATCATTGAAGTATGCCTTAATTCGACTATACATGAAAGTACATCGCAAGTGCCATACACATTATATTTTGGACGCAAACCAGAGAGAATATGGGATGGGATTATTTCCACACCGCCAGAAATAACTCAATCCTTCCCCACGCACATAGCCTTGGCTAGAGAGAGCTTGGAACGCCACGCCAAAAAGATAAAGAAAAGACAGGCAGGAAGAAAATTCAGAGAACCTCTACGGGAAAACGATTTAGTCCTGATAAGGAGACCAGTATCCTCCAAATTACCTATGAGAGTCTATAACAAATTCGCTAAGCTTTATTATGGTCCAGTGAAGATTGTAGGAGTATTCGGCAACAACAGTTATCGTTTGGCAGAAATACACTCCGACCGAGTGATTGGAAACTACAACACTGGAAATCTAAGAAAATATTTCAAACCAGAGGATTAAGACTGGACAGACATGTTAGATTTTTTCACATAATCTTAGCATAATGATATTTTATAAGTCTTCTTACCAAAACTTATAAAAACCAGGAGAGGGGAACATGTGACCGAAATCCACCATGTTGCTCTGCTCCGATTGGGGATAATTTAATTGCCGAGATTCGCAAAGCAACCTTGAAAGTATTTGATGTATGGAACATATTGAAATGTATTCCAGCATGTATTTGTAACAGACCCAGAGCTAAGAAACGTTCTTCATATTTATTCAAGCTGAAATAAAAGGAACTATCATATGGCCTTGAGCTAATATTTATCGCAAGCGAGAGTCGAACACCTTCAAGGGAAGGCACTCCCAACGTCTTTGACCGCCCGTGACGCAACACATGAGGGGTGATAGTTTCCCTACGCACCGCTTTGAATGACCAGATGACCATGAGGTGTGCACTCTGGCAGTACAAGAGGCCAGACATTAGAGTATATGCTCTCGCTGGTTAAACACATGTGTGCGCGGAAACGATGTTTCTATTACATTCGGAAGGCGTGTGATTGCACTATTTAACTAAGCATCACAATTTGCTAGTGATATGCTGGTACTTGAAATATTTTCTTTACCATTAACAAGTAAAGTAAAATCAGTTTTATTCTACAAGTGGCTGATATACTGTAAGTAATGATTGAATTATTATTCAGTGAAAACACTCACAGCACCACATCGGACTGGAAATATTCACCGTGGTACGCAGTACAGTAGACACTAATTTGCAACATGTTGCAGCTCACAACGCATGGTGGACCTTGTCGCATTCTGACACCAGGCACACAGATAGATAATGTTGAACCCTTTCGATACAATAGTTGTACCACATTCAACAGAATAGGATCAACATTTAATTCAATTGCTAGCAAGTGCATGAATGAATAATGAACAGTAATGCAATTACATTGCTAATTCCATTTTTATAAAATACAGGGAACATTTCTTTAACAGGGACGTACACCTAATTTTTCTTAGGGGGTGTATGAAGTTATCCACTATGCTACTTGCAATAAAGAACGGGAACATGGAAACTCTTATACAGACTCTCTTACAATTCAAGATGATAGCTTAAGCTATTAACAGGGAGACTTAATGGCAGGGATGAGTCCGGGATCTGAGGGACTGAATTCACGATAGATCAGGCGTCACGACGATGAAGACATTACAAGAGTACCTTAAGCATCGATCTTGCAAAATTAAGACCAAGATTAACCCGCCGTGGGTAAACACATGGGCGACACATTCACCGTCAACCAGGGCACACATTCAGACCACTTCCGGCTGAAATTATATGTCAAGCCATTACCATGAAATAATTATGTCATTTCTTCCAGGTGACAAATGTTTCGAATGAATTTCCAAACTAAAGAGCAAATAATTAATGGATATTAAGAGTAATTACACGTATATACATGTATATTATGATATTTAATAATTTGTTCTATGGCTGAATTCCAATATTGAATTAACTTACTCTAAACTTAGTTTCGTTCTTCCTCATGGCGGATTTTACCAAGAAGGCGATTGCAGAACTATTTTTTTAAGCTTGATAATTAATTTATGGCACAGTAATTATCATCAGGATTCATGATCTGTGATCTTAAACCCTTCTGTAATTTATTCAGATTGTATAAGAATACGAAGCCTATAATGATCGTTAGCATTAAGAGATTCTGACAAGTTTTATGATTGCCGTTTAACAACATGTATAATGGTTTAAGGATTATTTGACATAATGTCAAAAGGAATTTGGAAATGCACTTTTAATAATAGCACAATTAATAAGCGAGTTGTAGACACTTTATTGTGGTCTAATAGTGGCAACTGTTGGAAATGAGATATTCCATTCCAATGTATTAATAGATTAATAATTAATGAATTTCTTCGATGATATAAATGATTGTGATTATGCCAGGATGTATAGGGGTCTATGCAGTCCTAGGTCAAATGGTATTAGTATGTGCTTTATATTAGTAATTATATTTAATATTTCCAATTGTGGAACATAGTGCAATGACAGTTTTTTCCTGTCCAATTAATCGTCATTTTGTGCACTGTTGTCAGAGTTAAATGAGCTGGTCAATTTAGAATTGATAAATTATGCAGATCACAGGCAATTCTACAGTATTCTAATTAGCCTACTTTCGATTTTTGCAAAAAATGAAAGTAGACTTATGAGATCAACACAGGGCGAAAAAATTGTGTCTGTCTGTGTGTGTGTATGTGTGTGTGTGAGTCTGTGTGTGTGTGTGTGTGTGTGAGTCTGTGTGTGTGTGTGTCTGTGTGTGAGTGTGTGTACTCGGAATGTCTGCCCCCCTATCAATTCGAACACGGTGAATGCGAATTGAACGAAATTTGGTACAAAGGTAGCACTAGCAAAGGACACCTCAGTGTCATGTTTTATATCGCCGCCATCTTGACGGAAACGTAATGGCGGCCACACAAATGTTCAAAGCTTAAATCAAATTACGACTAACCTAATCATCTGATCTCTACCAAATTTTGCAAAAACATACCTTTATGGGGGAAGCATCCTTTCACCAAACCAATAGGCCATCAGCGTAATAGTTTGCGGATGGCGGCCATCTTTGTGTGAAAATCGATTCCCCCTATTAATTCAAACACGGTGCTACCGAATGGAACGAAATTTGGTACAGAGGTAGTACTAACAAAAGGCACCTCCGTGTCATGTTTTATATCGCCGCCATCTTGACGGAAACGTAATGGCGGCCAAACAAATGTTCAAAGCTTAAATCAAATTACGATTAACCTAATCATCCGATCTCTACCAAATATTACAACAACATACCCTTATAGAGGAAGCATCCTTGACCAAATGAATAGGTCATTAGGCTAATAGTTTGCGGATGGCGGCCATCTTTAAGTGAAAATCAATTCCCCCTATTAATTCAAACACGGTGAAACCGAATGGAACGAAATATGGTACAGAGGTAGCACTAGCAAAGGGCATCTCAGTGTCATGTTTTATATCGCCGCCATATTGACAGAAACGTAATGGCGGCCACACAAATGTTCAAAGCTTAAGTTAAATTACGACTAACATAACCATACGATCTCTACCAAACTTTGCAACAACATACCTTTATGGAGGGAGCATCCTTTGACCAATCTAATAGGTTATTAGCCTAATAGTTTGCGGATGGCGGCCATCTTTATGTCAAAATTGATTCCCCCTATTAATTCGAACACGGTGGAACCGAATGGAACGAAATTTGGTACAGAGGTAGCACTAGCAAAGGGCACCCCAGTGTCATGTTTTATATCGCCGCCATCTTGACTGAAAAGTAATGGCGGCCACACGAATGTTCAAAGCTTAAATCAAATTACGATTAACCTAATCATCCGATATCTACCAAATTTTGCAACTACATACCTTTATGGAGGGAGCATTCTTTGACCAATCTAATAGGTCATCAGCGTAATTGCTTGCGGATGGCGGCCATCTTTGTGTGAAAATCGATTCCCCCTATTATTTCGAACACGGTGCAACCGAATGGAACGAAATTTGGTACAGAGGTAGTACTAACAAAAGGCACCTCAGTGTCATGTTTTATATCACCGCCATCTTAACGGAAACGTAATGGCGGCCACACAAATGTTCAAAGCTTAAATCAAATTACGACTAACCTAATCATCCGATCTCTACCAAATTTTGCAACAACATACCTTTATGGGGGGAGCATCCTTTGACCAAACTAATAGGTCATCAGCGTAATAGTTTGCGGATGGCAGCCATCTTCGTGTCAAAATCTATTCCCCCTATTAATTCGAACACGGTGCAACCGAATGGAACGAAATTTGGTACAGAGGTAGTACTAACAAAAGGCACCTCAGAGTCATGTTTTATATCGCCGCCATCTTGACGGAAACGTAATGGCGGCCACAGGCCACACAAATGTTCAAAGCTTAAATCAAATTACGATTAACCTAATCATCCGATCTCTACCAAATTTTTCAACAACATACTCTTATAGAGGAAGCATCCTTTGACCAGATGAATAGGTCATTAGCCTAATAGTTTGCGGATGGCGGCCATCTTTGTGTGAAAATCAATTCCCCCTAATAATTCAAACACGGTGAAACCGAATGGAACGAAATTTGGTACAGAGGTAGCACTAACAAAGGGCATCTCAGTGTCATGTTTTATATCGCCGCCATGTTGACAGAAACGTAATGGCGGCCACACAAATGTTCAAAGCTTAAGTCAAATTACGACTAACATAACCATCCGATCTCTACCAAACTTTGCAACAACATACCTTTATGGAGGGAGCATCCTTTGACCAATCTAATAGGTTATTAGCCTAATAGTTTGCGGATGGCGGCCATCTTTATGTCAAAATTGATTCCCCCTATTAATTCGAACACGGTGGAACCGAATGGAACGAAATTTGGTACAGAGGTAGCACTAGCAAAGGGCACCTCAGTGTCTTGTTTTATATCGCCACCATCTTGACTGAAACGTAATGGCGGCCACACGAATGTTCAAAGCTTAAATCAAATTACGATTAACCTAATGATCCGATCTCTACCAAATTTTGCAACTACATACCTTTATGGAGGGAGCATCCTTTGAACAATCTAATAGGTCATTCGCCTAATAGTTTGCGGATGGTGGCCATCTTTATGTCAAAATTGATTCCCCTATTAATTCGAACACGGTGGAACCGAATGGAACGAAATTTGGTACAGAGGTAGCACTAGCAAAGGGCACCTCAGTGTCATGTTTTATATCGCCGCCATATTGACTGAAACGTAATGGCGGCCACACGAATGTTCAAAGCTTAAATCAAATTACGATTAACCAAATCATCCGATCTCTACCAAATTTTGCAACTACATGCCTTTATGGAGGGAGCATCCTTTGACCAATCTAATAGGTCATTCGCCTAATAGTTTGCGGATGGCGGCCATCTTTGTGTCAGAATCGATTCCCCCTATTAATTCAAACACGGTGAAACCGAATGGAACGAAATTTGGTACAGAGATAGCACTAGCAAAGGGCATCTCAGTGTCATGATTAATATCGCTGCCATATTGACAGAAACGTAATGGCGGCCACACAATTGTTTTAAGCTTAAATCAAATTACGACTAACATAACCATACGATCTCTACCAAACTTTGCAACAACATACCTTTATGGAGGGAGCATCCTTTGACCAATCTAATAGGTCATTCGCCTAATAGTTTGCGGATGGCGGCCATCTTTATGTCAAAATTGATTCCCCCTATTAATTCTAACACGGTGGAACCTAATGAACGAAATTTGGTACAGAGGTAGCACTAGCAAAGGGCACCTCAGTGTCCTGTTTTATATCACCGCTATCTTGCCGGAAACGTAATCGCGGGCACCCAAATGTTAAAAGCTAAAATGTAATTACGACCAAGCTAATAATCTAGTCTCTACCAAATTTTGCAACACCATATCTTTATGTGGGAAACATATTCTGACCAAACTGCAAGAACATCAGTCCGATAGTTTGCAGATGGTGGCCAAGTATGTGTGCAAATTGATTCCCCCTATCAATTCAAACACGGTGAAACCGAATTGAACGAAATTTGGTACAGAGGTAGCACTAGCAAAGGGAACCTCATATTCATGTTTAATATCCCTATAGCACGTTGTATTTCAACAAGCCACTACAACCAACATTCAATCATACTCCTTGAAAAGGACAAAGTGTTATAACAATACCCATTCATTTAGGAGAAAGTAGGCTATATGTATACTGAACATCTTGTTTTTTAAATGCAACTGTTACATCATCGCAATCTGAATAATTTAATTAATCCCATAAGGATATGTTGAATCCAAATACTTATTTGAGAATGACTGGAGTGATTTATAACCAATTTTTGAGTGGCTACGTTAGATCAATGCTACATTGAGCTGAGATGTTTTCCATAAGGAAACATGAAATTATTGTGGTATTATAATAATAATAATAATAATAATAATTTATTTCCTATAATTAATGTAATCCAATTAATTTATTAACGGTCATTAATGACAATCTAATGTATGTAAATATCAGGAATATGTATAATTTGTTTGTGAATTATTAATTTAGTTTGTATAATGGGAAGGAAATAAATGTTTAGTTAATTATTTTTCTACAAAGCTGAAACTGATAGTGAAGTGGTTTATTTAAATTTATATTCAGCTAAATATCGAACTCTCGAACTATGATAAATTTCTTTTGTGAGAACTTCCCATTTAAGTGATATAGGGCAGATCAACGGCACAGATGAACATTATGGATACTTGTATCCCAACCTAATGATTTGCCTTGAATGATAGGAGTGTATATATCTTTATTTTGTTCGTCTGCTCAAAAATAAATTGAGGATCTTGATTTTAACCATTTCAAATTATCCTGTAGATTTGAACTTCTCCCGAATCAGTGATACTTTTTTTTAATTTTCTTGTTTGTGAGGTATTTGTCCTGTTGAACCTTGCATGCCTATCCCTTTAAACGACCCGAGATATTCGATCTCTTGCCTGCCCGAGCTAGTTGTTATGATTTTTATTTTATTGGACAAATATTTCCAGGGGTTAATTTTATTTTATCGCCCGTGTCCCTTCTTCGGTTGTTCGTTGAAATCGCCGGGCCAACGTGACGTCGGGGAAACGGGCACAGTACACATCAGTCTCCTTTTCAGATGGCTAAGATTGCAGATACAAACATAATCGAGGTTTCCAAAGAATGCTGTAGACACGAAAATTAACAATCTGGCAGGCATTTCTCGTTCCCTCACCAGAAGAGGATGAGTTAAACACCTGAATTGTGACCGGTGTTTCCAAACACCCTGTATACAGCAAGTATTTTTTAAATCACTTATTCACCCAGCTCGGCTTCACGCACGGACTCTGCGAGGGATCTTTCCTCTACCGTTGCAAGGACGGTGTCTGGGAGCCTGAACACACTTTGTCACCAAATACAACTGGGGATGGTGACAGGCCGTTTGCCTAAGCTACCGCTAACTGGAGTCTAGTTAAGGAAGGGTCAGGGACGGGATTTTGGAAAGAAGTTACCATGGACCTGTTTAAAGGAAACGTCCCGGTATTTGCCTGGCGGTGAAAATGGTAAACCATGAAAACCATTTTCAGGATGGTTAAGGTAAGATTTGAACCCACGCTCTCCCGATGCCTTGACTGGCTGCGTGGCTCAGCGATAACGTTCTCGCTTGCTGGGCCCTAGGTTACAGGTTCGTATCCTGGCGCAGTCAGCTGGCATTTGAGGGTGCGCAAATGCGAGGGAGCCGTGTCAGTAGATTTACTGGCACGTTAAAGATTCCCTTCGGGGAAAAAATCCGGTACCCCGGCGTCTCTAAAAAGCTACAGTAGTTAAAAGGGACGTAAATCCAATAACATTATTATTATTCTTTATTTGTTTCACCCAACTTTGGGGTACATGAAATCAATCACTTTTTTTTATTGATTTGAGCTTTCCTTTTGGCCCAGTATTGCCTCATCCTTTGAGATCTTGCTTCCCTTTCTTCGGCCGAGATGTGGATCGTACGCTTTTGTTTGATTTTCAGTTGGAATCGTTGTTTCTTATCCTTGGTGACGGTTTTGGCTGTTTTGTCCATGAGCATGGTGTCTGTAATTTGGAGTTCCACAAGGTCTTTCTCGGTTTCCTTAAACATTATTATTATTATTATTATTATTATTATTATTATTATGCTATCTCCCGATGCCAGGCGTGGCACGAGATAGCCACCGTGGCTGGTATTATTATTATTATTATTATTATTATTATTATTATTATTATTATTATTATTATTATTATTATTATTCATTCATTCAATTTCGCTAATCGGCCAACTAGGGACCACGATAAGCCTCATTAGCCTACTTTCGATTTTTGCAAAAAATGAAAGTAGACTTATGAGATCAACACAGGGCGAAAAAAGTGTGTCTGTCTGTGTGTGTGTATGTGTGTGTGTGAGTCTGTGTGTGTGTGTGTCTATGTGTGTGTGTGAGTCTGTGTGTGTGTATGTGTGTCTGTGTGTGTGAGTGTGTGGACTCTGAATGTCTGTCCCCCCCTATCAATTCGAACACGGTGAATGCGAATTGAACGAAATTTGGTACAAAGGTAGCACTAGCAAAGGACACCTCAGTGTCATGTTTTATATCACCGCCATCTTGACGGAAACGTAATGGCGCCCACACAAATGTTCAACGCTTAAATCAAATTACGATTAACCTAATCATCCGATCTCTACCAAATTTTGCAACAACATATATTTATAGAGGAAGCATCCTTTGACCAAATGACTAGGTCATTAGCCTAATAGTTTGTGGATGGCGGCCATCTTTGTGTGAAAATCAATTCCACCTATTAATTCAAACACGGTGAAACCGAATGGAACGAAATTTGGTACAGAGGTAGCACTAGCAAAGGGCATCTCAGTGTCATGTTTTATATCGCCCCCATATTGACAGAAACGTAATGGCGGCCAAACAAATGTTCAAAGCTTAAGTTAAATTACGACTAACATAACCATACGATCTCTACCAAACTTTGCAACAATATTCCACTATCGAGAAAGCATCCTTTGACCAATCTAATAGGTTATTAGCCTAATAGTTTGCGGATGGCGGCCATCTTTATGTCAAAATTGATTCCCCCTATTAATTCGAACACGGTGGAACCGAATGAACGAAATTTGGTACAGAGGTAGCACTAGCAAAGGGCACCTTAGTGTCATGTTTTATATCGCCGCCATCTTGACAGAAACGTAATGGCGGCCACACAAATGTTCAAAGCTTAAGTTAAATTACGACTAACATAAACATCTGATCTCTACCAAACTTTGCAACAACATTCCTTTATGGAGGGAGCATCCTTTGACCAATCTAATAGGTCATTCGCCTAATAGTTTGCGGATGGCGGCCATCTTTGTGTCAAAATCGATTCCCCCTACTAATTCAAACACGGTGAAACCGAATGGAACGAAATTTGGTACAGAGATAGCACTAGCAAAGGGCATCTCAGTGTCTCGATTTATATCGCCGCCATATTGACAGAAACGTAATGGCGGCCACACAAATGGATAAAGCTTAAATCAAATTACGACTAACATAACCATCCGATCTCTACCAAACTTTGCAACAACATACCTTTATGGAGGGAGCATCCTTTGACCAATCTAATAGGCCATTAGCCTAATAGTTTGCGGATGGCGGCCATCTTTATGTCAAAATTGATTCCCCCTATTAATTCGAACACGGTGGAACCGGATGAACGAAATTTGGTACAGTGGTAGCACTAGCAACGGGCACCTCAGTGTCATGTTTTATATCGCCGCCATCTTGACGGAAACGTAATGGCGGCCACACAAATGTTAAAAGCTTAAATCAAATTACGATTAGCCTAATCATCCGATCTCTAGCAAATTTTGCAACAACATACCTTCATGGAGGGAGCATCCTTTGACCAAACTAATAGGTCATCAGGCTAATATTTTGCGGATGGCGGCCATCTTTGTGTGAAAATCGATTCCCCTTATCAATTCGAACACGGTGAAACCGAATGGTACGAAATTTGGTACAGAGGTAGCACTAGCAAAGGGCACCTCATATTCATTTTTAATATCTCTATAGCGCGTTGTATTTGAACAAGCTACTACAACCAACATTCAATCATACTCCTTGAAAAGGACAAAGAGTTATAACAATACCCATGCATTTAGGAGAAAGTAGGATATATGTTCTTTACTGAACATCTTGTTTTACATTCTGGCATTTGCTCATTTTTTGCTTGATCCACATTGCCTTCATGAGCTCACTGTGTTTAGCACGACGTTCCTCTGTCCATTTCGCACCAGTTGTCCGTTTTTCGTCCCGGAAAGTCCCAAACGTCTTGATGGCTGCTCTATAAAGATTTCGGTCTTGTGCATCTTCTGCTCGTATCCGCATTTCTTTCAGATCTTTCTGGACGTTAACATACCATGGCATTGTCGTTTTTGGTTTTGAGTCGAATATACTGAAGATACGTTTCGTCCATCGGGAATCGATCATCCGTCGCATATGACCGTAGAAGCAAACTCTGCGTTTTCGCATTGTGTCTGTGATCTTCTCTATCCTCGAGTAAATTTCTTGCCTGGATTTTCGGATGTAGATGCCATTTTTGTAGTCTGGGCCAAGTATGATGTGTAGGATCTTTCTTTCTTTCTTTCTTTCTTTCTTTTCTCACTAACTTCGCGAGCAAACATTTCTCGGATAGGATAAGGCATTCAGATGCATATAGCGGTACTGGTTTGATGACAGTGTTGTAGTGACGAATTTTTGTGTTCATAGAAAAGCACTTTTTGTTATATATATGTTGCGGGTGGTTTGAAAAGCGACTTCCATTTTCTTGATTCTTGCTTCTATGGCTTCCTTGTCAAGGCCATTTTGCTGGATCCATTCCCCAAGATATTTAAATTTATTAACACGGTTTATCGTTCCATATTTGGTGTTTAGTTGTGCTGTATCATCCTTGATGTTCGACATTACTTCTGTCTTTTGAAAGGAAATTTGTAATCCTGTTCGTTCTGCTACTTCCTTCAATATATTGACCTGTTCTGTTGCACTTTCGAAATCTTCTGTCATCAGGGCTATATCATCAGCGAATGCTAAGCAATCTATTTCCACTCCGTTTTTCTTCGTCCCGATCCTTTAAGGTTTGTAAAGGCCTCCTTCTTTTAACTTCTGTCGCCAATTCTGTATTACCTTTTCAAGCCCGCAGTTGAACAACAGAGGTGACAGGCTATCTCCCTGTCGAACACCTGTCTTGACTTCAAAGGGTTCAGAGATACATCCTTGGAATTTGACTTTGGATGTGGTATTAATTAGGGTTGCCCTTATTATCGCCAGCAGTTTCATATCAACTCCCATTTCTGCAAGTATGTTAATCAACACATCACGGTCGATGCAGTCGTACGCTTTCTTAAAGTCTACAAATGTCGATACATACGTTCGACCTCTCAACACATAGTACCTAATTATGGTTTTTAGGTTAAAGATTTGTTCTGCAGTCGATCGGCCTTTCCTAAAACCCCCTTGGTATTCTCCGAGTTTGTGTTCAACTTGCTGTTCCAGTCTTTCAAGGATGGAAAGTGACAGGATCTTGTAAGCTACTGACAGAAGAGAAATACCACGGTAGTTGTTCACATCTCTTATATTTCCTTTCTTGTGTAAAGGATGGATCAAAGCTATCTTCCAGTCCTCTGGGAGTTGTTCTGTCTCCCATATATCTACAATGGTTTGGTGTAGGATGTCAATTGCTTCTTCTGGGGCATGTTTCCACAGTTCTGCAATCATGGAGTCTTCACCAGGAGCCTTGTTATTTCTCAACATCTTTATGTGGCGTTTGATTTCATCGCGATTTGGTGGAGAAGATGGCAAATTGTGGTTCATTTGTTTGTTTGTTCTGATGGGGTTGGATGGCTTTTCACAATTTAGGAGGTCGTTAAAATACCCGGCTAAAATTTCGCAGTTTTCCTCGTTGGATGTTGCTAGAGTTCCATCTTTTCTTAGAAAACAAAGGGAAGGTGCCTTGTATCCTTGTATCTTCTTTTTAAAATCCCTGTAGTATTCACGGGTCTCATTTCTGTGAAAGTTTTGTTCAATTTTGTCCATTTGTTCTTTTTCATACTTGCGTTTCTCGCTGCGTATTATTTTTGCTGTTTGTGCTCGTTGGTCTCTATAGATGTTCCAATCTTCTTCCTCTTTGGTGGTGTAGTACTTTTTCCAAGCATTTAGACGATCCTTTAAGGTCTTCTCGCAGTTATTGTTCCACCATGTGTGTTTCTTCCTCTTCTTGGTTTCTGCTACTTCTTTTGCAGCGTTTATCATCTGCTTTCTCGTGCTGTTGAAGTCTTTTTCCACTGGTTGGGCAAGTTCTTTGAACTCATTCTCCCTATCTCTGAGCATATTTGTTTCGAAGCGAATTATGGTAGGTTTGTTTTTCTTTTTGTTTAGTGGAATGGGCCGGAACTTTATTACCGATACATAGTGATCTGAGTCTATGTTCATTCCCTTTTTTACGGTAACGTTCATGATTTCCGGACTAGATCTTCGAGATATCGCAACATGGTCTATTTGGAACTCTCCTAATGTTTTGTTCGGGCATCTCCATGTAGTCTGTTTTATAGGTAGGTGACGAAAGTGTGTTGACATCAGCTGGAGGTTATGGTTATTACATAGTTCAATGAGGCGTTCTCCATTCTTGTTAGTTCTATTGTGTGCTGGATAGAGCCCAACGACATTCCTGTATTTCCGTTCACGTCCTACCTGTGCGTTGAAATCACCCATTAGGATCTTGACGTGGCGTTTCGGGATTTTTGTCAATCTAGCATCCAAGAGGTTCCAAAATCTATCAGTGTCTTCCAACTCTTTTTTGTTTTGTTCATTAGTTGGAGCATGTACATTGACTAGCGTGTATGTTTTGTTTGCAAAGCGCAGAGATATTATTATTATTATAGTTTATTGTTTGACAACATTATCACGGCAAATACCGGCTACATTTTCTGTTACAGCCTGGTTCGGCCTTAGCAAGGAACCATCTGTACTGAGATAATTTCTATTACATTGATCAGAGACTTCACATCCATGTCGTGCCCGCAGTCTTCACGAGTCTCCTTCATTTGTAGGATGAGCTATGTTCCCATCTGGATCATCGAGCTTTGCTGAGTATTCGGCCAGGGCATTGTCACCAAGGAACTTCCTAACAATATGGCATGTGTTTAACAGAACTGCCTTCTGAACTTCAATATATATCTGCGGGTGCAGATTCAATATTGATAGACTACTGTGGAGAGTTTTCGGTATAACACCAGTACATGATACAATTATTGGGATGGTAGTCACCGAATCAAGTTTCCACATCTGCTTTATCTCAATTGCCAGCTCTGTGTACTTAGATATTTTAGTAGCAGCTGTTGTTTGGATGTTTTGAGTGTTGGGACATGCGATATCAATCAGTAATGCCTCTTTGTGTACTTTATTGATGACAATGATATCTGGCCGGTTGTTACTGACTGCGACATCTGTCACAACTCCTCTGTCCCAATAGAGCTTGTGTGTGGCATTTTCGAGTACTGCAGATGGTGTGTATTTCCAATAGGGGACGGAGCTTCGAAGAAGTTTGTACTTCAAGGCCAGTTTCTGGTGGATAATGTTGGCAACTTGATCGTGTCGATGTTTGTAGTCAGTGTTGGCAAGGTGGGAACAACCTGATATAACGTGTTGAATGGTTTCACTACATTTGCTACAGCGGCGACACTTCTCACTCTCTGTTGTTGGATCTTTTATGATAAATTTCCGATAGCTTCGAGTAGCAACAACTTGATCTTGGATAGCTACAACAAATCCCTCTGTTTCCGGAAAGAGGACCGAGTGGGTCAGCCATGCGTGCGACGCTAACTTGTCGATGTGAGGCTGGTCCAACTCATGTGGAAACTTCCCATGAAGCGCCTTCTGTTTCCAATTCCCGATCTTGTATTCAGTAGTTTTAATTTCTTTTACTGGTGAATCTAAAGATGACAGATGGAGCGGTGTGTAATTATCATCAGCTGAAGATACAGTTTGGTGGAGATGGGATGTTTCTCCTTTGTTGTGGAAAAATGCACGCATAGTTGTCACTTGTTTTGTATGAAGGTTCATGATGTCTCTCAGTCCTCTACCACCTTCTGACCGAGGTAGAGTCAGGCGCTCTGTTGCTGATTTCGGATGGTGCATTCGATGGCGTGATAAAAGCACCGATGTTTTTCGTTGCAGATCGTGCAGTTCAGTTTGAGTCCTCCTGATTATACCAAAGGAGTATGTAACTACGGGCATTGCAAATGTGTTAACTGCCTTAATGATATGTTTAGCGCTAAGTTTTGAAGAGAGAACACTGCGAAGTCGTGAAGTATACTGCTCAGTTATGTTCTTCTTGATATCACCATGTCTGAGACGGGTACTCTGGGCGAACCCAAGATATTTGTACAATGCGCCTTCCTCCAACGGCTGAATACTTCTCTGTCCCTCTCCAACAGGTATTCCTTGTGCAGAGTGCGAGCCTCTAATAACAGTCTGTGTTCTGCACTTATCAAAACCAAACTGCATATGGATATCTGAAGAAAAGCTCTGAGTGATAAAGATCAGATATTGTAGGTGCACTTTAGTTGATGCATACAGTTTAATGTCATCCATGTAAAGAAGATGGTTCATCTTGTACGCTTCACCATGATTACCTTTAATACTAAATCCGTAGTTGCTACTGTTCAGGATTTGCGAGAGAGGATTCAATGCCAGACAAAACCAGAGTGGGCTTAGCGAGTCTCCTTGGAAAATTCCTCGGCGAATCGGTATTATTGAAGATGTTAAACGAGTGCCACCCACTGTAAGTTGGAGGGCAGTGCTCCATGAAACCATTGCGCACTTCAGGAAGTTCACTATAATAGGGTTGACCTTGTAAATCTCCAAGCTCTGTATAAGCCATGTATGAGGCACGGAATCGAAAGCTTTTTGGTAATCAATAAAGCAGGCATAAATATGTCGTGATCTACGACAGGCCTGCTCTAATGCAACGGCATCAATAGTGAGCTGTTCCTTACATCCTTGAGAATTCCTTCTGCAACCCTTTTGCTCCTCTGCGAGAATGGCGTTTTCCTCACAATGCGCACGAATTCGATTTGCAATAATGGATGTAATGATCTTATAAAAGTTTGGCAAGCAGGTGATGGGGCGATACTTAGATGGGTTTGTGATTTTAGAGTCCTTTGGCTTGAGATAGGTTAACCCTCTGGCTAGGAAAACTGGAAATGCAGCAGGATTTTCCAGAAAACATTGTATGTGAATAGCCAGTAAACGGTGGGTACATGTGAGCCTTTTATAGTAGTAATTA
This sequence comes from Meconema thalassinum, assembly GCA_946902985.2. Classification (NCBI taxonomy): domain Eukaryota; kingdom Metazoa; phylum Arthropoda; class Insecta; order Orthoptera; family Tettigoniidae; genus Meconema; species Meconema thalassinum. The sequence continues at coordinate 461,069,104 of OX336391.1, read as the reverse complement.
TGGATCCGGTCAATTCCAGGTGCTTTCCAATTCTGTAGGCTGCTGATGACCTGGCGTAGTTCCTCAACATCAACGTCTGTGTGTGCCACTTGATTTATTCGTCTGGTAGCATTCTCTATTTCCTTAAACCACGGAGCTTCATTGTTGTGTTCTTCCGGCCTAGACCATATTGATGACCAGTAGTCGGTAACACTCTCCGCACTGGGTCCTTCTGGAGAATCATCCCGAACTTGAGGTGTCTTTTTCAGGTCTTCATAGAACTTTCTCTCATTTCTCTTGAAGTCATTGTTCTGTTTCTTCCGTTCGATAGTGTTCTGGTATCTCTTAAGACGCTTAGAGAGGGCTGCAAGTTTTTGTTTATAAGTATCAAGTACTTCTGTTATCACTGCGTCCTCGGGGACCTGAAATTCTTCTGGTGAGGAGTCCATCATGATCCTTCGTATGCGGTTGTTCAGACGTCTACTTCTCACTCCATTCTTATACTGTTGCAGTCTGTTCACATTCTGGCGTAGTTGTTCAATGCGTTGTTTTAAACGTTTTTCCCATGGTGGATCGCTGGGTTTCCTTGAAGCAGACTGTTGGTTTGGAGGGCGTGGCCTACCCCCATTAATTCGTACTGCAGCTAGTGCTGCACAATAGATAGCCGTATGAACCTCCATATTATTATTATTATTATTATTATTTATTTAATTCACCATTACAAACATGGGTTACTCTAAAGCACGGGTTAAACCAAGTGCTTTACAACAATACATAAAAACTATAATTTAAACTATAATACATACATATCATGTATATACAATATATAGAGTTCAATATCACTCATTCACTAGCAAGGATGGATCGCACAATATTGCATGTGGACAATAGGACAGAATGCTGCATACTCTTGTAGATGGTCGGCGGAAGATCCAATTCTTTCAGACTCTTGTGGAGTGTGTGAGGTATGAGGCCGTTGACTGACAAGATTACAGGCACTATCCGGACGCAGTTCATCTTCCATATCCTCTTGATTTCCTCTGCAAGCTGTCTATACTTGGCGATTTTTTCATTGTGTTTCCGTTCGATATTGGTGTCGTTGGGGAATGCTATGTCTATTATAAATGTAGTGCCATCAACCTTATTTACTACTATGATGTCTGGTCGATTGTGATCTATTGTTTTATCTGTCACAATACCAGTGTCCCAATATATTTTACACAATTCATTTTCGAGGAGGGATGGTAATAATAATAATAATGTTATTGGTTTTACGTCCCTTTTAACTACACTGACTTTTAGAGACGCCGGGGTGCCGGAATTTTGCCCCGAAGGGGATCGTTAACGTGCCAGTAAATGTACTGACACGGCTCCCTCGCATTTGCGCACCCTCAAATGCCACCTGCATCCTTGGGCTCAGCAAGCGAGAACGTTGCCCCTGAGCCACGCAGCTAGACAGGAGGGATGGTGGATGATACTTGTTGTAAGGGATAAACTCCTCAGTTAATTTATATTTCTGTGCGAGTGCTTGATGAATGATGCCTGCAACCTGATTGTGCCGTTTTGTATATTCAACTGATGCTAGTATTGGGCAACCTGCAGTGACATGGTCAATGGTCTCGAGATGAATGGCGCATCGCCTCCATTTGTCTGAAATTACACTGGTATCTTTGATGATGTATTTCTTGTAATTTTTTGTAGCAATGACTTGATCTTGGATGGCAATTGCGAATCCCTCTGTTTCTCCAAACAGTCGACCACTTTGTAACCACATACACGATGCGTTTTTTCAATACTCTGTTGGGATAGGTTGCTGTAGTATTTTCCATGAAGGGTCATTTCTCCCCATGCCTTTTCTTTTTCAGGTTTAATTATTATTATTATTATTATTTACTCAACTTACAGTCGGTAACAGAACTCATATCGGTGCATTACGTACAAGTAAATGAGTAAAGTAACACTTAAGCCTATAGCATACATTTTCGAACTATACGGTATAGCATAGACTTTTGACAGTTAATTTTCTTTTCTCTTCTTATCTTCCACGTCTTCTTTTCACATGAGGGTCTAAAGGAAAATCCTAATGTGTATTCAAAAACCCTCAAACGATGCTGCAGGTTTTCAGAATTGCAGCCTTTTGTGCAATAGTGTGGGTGTATATGGAAAGATTTAGTGTGGCTAGATTTACTGAAAAGGATTTAGGTGTCAGGCCAGTGGGAGAAAGGGGGAAAGGAAGAATCGTCACATTTTTTTTTGTCTCCAGATTCTAGCCACCTCCATAGCTAGAGGAGTACATTTATCTATCTTCTCTCTGTATTTATGGTGGATATTATGGGCATTCGGAACAGATATGTCAATCAAGTACGTGTGATGGTTCTTCTTATCAGTTGAAGTTATGTCTGGTCTATTATGAGGAGTTGTTTTGTCTGTTTGAATAGTGCGATCCCAATACAGCTTGTAATCTTCGTTTTCCAGCACACTTTATGGAGAGTATCTGTAATAAGGCGTCCTGTCGTGTATGACAGATCGGGTTAGGGGGAGTTCTTGATGAATGACTTTGGCAACATCGTTATGCCTCTCAGTGTAAGATGTTGGCGCTAGAATTCTGCAGCTGCTGGTAATATGCTCTATGGTTTCTGGGCCGGTATTGCACTTCCTGCATTCGTCATCTATAACAGTCTGATCTTTCAGGATGTGTTTCCTATAACTTCTTGTGGTGATAACTTTGTCATGTATCGCCTGGTTAAATCCCTCAGTTTCTGGAAACAGCTCTCCCCTTGACAGCCATGTGTTCGAAAGCTGTCTGTCAATATTCTTGTCATTGCACTGGGTGTAAAATCTGCCATGAAGTTCTTTTCCAGCCCATCTCTGCACCTTCTCTCTGTTCAGTGTGTTCTTGTCTTTCATGACGAAATTTCCTTTATGGAGGTTCAAAGGAGTGTGGTTGAAGTCAGCTTGTGCTACCGCTCGATGTAAAACATTGGTATCTTTCCGAGAATGAAAGTAATTCCTTAGATGTATAACTTGCTGATTGTGCAGATCTATAGCATCAAGAATACCTCTGCCTCCTTCATTTCTGGGTGTTGTTACTCTCTCTATACAAGCATTGGAATGCAACATTCTGTGTTTAGTAAGCATAGTTCTTATCGTGCGATTAATTTTCTCTAGGTCTGTTTGAGACCATTTTAAAAGACCAAACGAATACAACAGCACAGATATTGCATATGAATTGATAGCTTTTGTTAGGTTATGAGCACTAAGCTTGGTTTTCAGCAGAAGTCGAAGTCTATGATTAAATTTCTGGTAGAGGTTCTCCTTCTCAGATTTACTGTCGATTCCAACTACTTGCTCAAATCCTAGATTTTTATATGTTTCATCTTTCCCCATGCTGTCTATTCGCTCATCAGCTGTTATGCTTATTCCCTCTGTTCTACACCACTGTCCTTTGTTGATGCTGTTGATTTTGCATTATTATTATTATTATTATTATTATTAAATATATAATTCGTTGAGGCCATTTAGGACCACGTTAAGTCTTGCTACACTTGGCAATTTGTTTCGCTTTCCTCTGAGCCCAGAATTCCCTCATTCTCTGTGAGTGGGCCATCTTGCGCTCCGCTGTCCAGGTGGTACCTTGTCTTCTTTTCGGGTTCGATGTCTCGTCTCGGGTTAGCCCAATAGTCAGTATCTTTTTGCGGAAGAGATCTCTATTGAAGGCGTCGTCGGGTTTTAGATGCAGCATTTTGAGGTCGTCTTTGGTATTCATAAACCAGGGCATTGTGGTTTTGGGTTTGGAGTCAAAGAAATGAAAAAATTGTTTAGTCAGCCTGTTTCCGTCCATTCGTTTGAGATGACCGTAATACCATGCCCGCCTCTTACGGATCGTTTCTGAAATTGTCTCTATTTCATTGTCGACTTCTTTGTTGGATTTTTTTATAGTGGATACCATTCTTGTAATTTGATCCCATTATACCTCTGACGATTTTGCGCTCTTTTTTCTCCAGTTCTTCATGAAGTCCTTTATTAGCATTTGGGGATAGGGTTTCGGCTGCATACATAACTACTGGCTTCAGAACAGTTTCATAATGACGTAGTTTAGTATTTTTGGACAGACATTTTTTGTTGTATATTGAGCGCGATGTTTGATAGGGTATTTCGGGTTTGCGTACTCGTATTATTATTATGATTATTATTATTATTATTATTATTATTATTATTATTATTATTATTATTATTATTATCATTATTATCAGGACTAAACTTGCTACACAAGCTGAGAGGAGGATAATTTATACAGAGCGTCTAGTGATTTCTCCCACCACCCCACTCGGCCTCTCATCTTGCAAATTAATGGTAGCCTTGGATGAGACTGTATTAATGTCTCATGCCGTCATCACATTGCTATCAGCGTTCAAGAGTCAACGTTTATATACAGCAACTAAGCTCTATGAGAATAAGGTATCCGGCCCACCAACTTCGCTAGCAATATCTCAAGTCCTGCGTGGATGTGGATAACAGTCGCGCGGATGCGGGGAGGATGTGAATAACAGTCGCTCGGATGCGGGCGGATGTGAATAACAATCGCGCGGGTGCGGGGTGATTGCGAGGCGGATGTGAATTACAGTCATGAGGATGTGGGGCAGATGCGGGGCGGATGCGGATAACAGTCGTGTGGATGTGGGCCGGATGCGGATAACAGTCGTGCGAATGCGGAGCGGATGTGAATAACTGTCATGCGGATGTGGGGCGGATGCGGGGTGGATGCGGATAACAGTCGTGTGGATGCGGGCTGGATGTGGATAATGTTTTGTTTGTCCGTACAGGGCTCTAGCGGTATCGCATCTCTTAGTTTCCATGCCTCTTCTCCGCCTAGCCAGTTGAGTGGTTGCTCACCATGCAATAGGGAGTTGCATCTAGTCCGGAGATCGGAGGTTCGAATTCTGGCACTGACAGTGGCTATCTGGAGTATAGATTATGCATCATCCCTCCAAATAAATCCCGGCAAGGTACTTTTATTGTAAGTCCCGGGGCAGCTTCCCAACCCTAACCCGAATATTTTTGTGTTTATTCTTATTTCATCTGAGGGACTTAGAGCTCGTTGTCATTTACTCCCATTTACTTGGATAAATGTATGTGTTTATTGGATTTGTCTGACAACCTGTGTGTTTGAGGTGTCAGTAGTCATGTGTGTATTTGTGATTTAGGTGAGGATTAGGAAGGAGCTGGACGTGGCCATAGGTTAGAAACCATCCCGGCATTTTCCTGGAGTAGAAGTGGGAAATCACAGAAAACCACTCCAGTTCTAAAGGGTGACAAGCAAGAATGCTAACCAATGCACCATGGGGTGGACCCTATTAATTACAGCTACTCACGCACTAATATTGTCACCACAGACAATCATGTTGTCAGACAAATTGAACACACACCCAAGAACACAAGAATGACGACCAAAGATGTCCCGAGTCTCTAATACGTATTAAAAACAACAACAACAAATCGTGTTGGTCTTCTAGCGTAGTGACGAGCATTCTTGTCTGTCTGTCACCGTGGAGGTCCGGGTTTGAATCCCGACTCTGTCAACTAATCCATGATGTGTCTAGACACAAAACGAGTCACATACAAAACCACCGGAAGGACAACCTACTAACTATTTGTATAACATTCACGCTTATAATAATAATAATATGATAATAATTGTTGTTTTAAGGGGTCTAACGTATAGCTTATATAATAATAATAGTAATAGTAATAGTAATAATAATAATAATAATAATAATAATAATAATAATGATAATAATAATAATAATAATAATAATAACAAGAAAGATGCCTCTCCGAATCGATATCTCATCTAAAACAATAATAATAATAATAATAATAATAATAATAAAATCATGACCACACAATTTCAAAAACCTCCACACAAGTTAACCACATGGAGATCGCCCAATAATAAACAGGGTGAAAACCAAATTGACCATATCGCAATTTCCTAGAAAAACACAAAATACATTTTTAAACGTCCGAGCTCGCAAAGGCGCCTTTGAATCAGACCATCATCTTCTCCAAATTAAGACGAAATTCCAACCCAATAGAAAGAAAAAAGGCCCACCCAAAAATATCAAACCAGATCCAGAGTACTTGAAACTCCACAAGGAAGAAATCATAATGCAAATTAATCAGGAGACATCAACAGACTGGCAGAAAATAACGAAGAAAATGCAGGAAGTCATGAAACTAGGACAACCTCCTCGCACAAGAAAACATCGTTGGTGGAATGCAATTTGCGATCGGGCAGTTGACAACCGAATGACTGCGTGGAAAAAGTTTAACATTCACAAAACTGATGAAAACTGGGAGAACTTTCTTAAAACCCAAAAATATGCCTCCAAAACAATTAGGAAAGAAAACGAGGATATGACAACAACAGACTCCATGAAATCCAGCAGGATTTCAACCAACTTAATACTAGAAACTTCTACAAGACGTTTAGAGAAAACTTAAAGGGATATCAGGCTCCCAGCATGTGCTTCAAAAAACCCGATGGCACGTTGGAAACTAACGCGAAAGAAAACTGTAAAATATTAGCCCAATACTTCAACTCCCTTCTTAACTGCGAACCACCCCAAGAAAAACTTGCCTTCACTCCTCCGGTTTCCACACACCCGGACTCACAACCCCCTGACCTAGAAGAAATTCAGGAGATCATCCAAAAGCTCAAAAATAACAAAGCACCAGGAGAAGATGGGATCATTGCTGAATTCTGGAAACTGAACGATCCTACACTTACGCAGAAACTTCATCACCTTATTTCAGACATATGGATGATGGAGCGAATACCAGAAGACTGGAAATGTGCTCTAATTCATCCGTTACACAAAAAGGGTGATAAAACAGACATCAGTACTTACAGAGGAATATCCCTGCTTATAAAATCCTCTCCAAGGCACTTTTAAACAGGCTAGAACCCCAGGCGGATCCACTAATTGGTGAATACCAAGTCGGATTCAGAAAAGGGCGATCATGTACTGAACAGGTGTGGAACTTAAAAACAATATTACTAATGAAAAAGTGTTGAAATACAGTAATAACATTCGTCGACTTCAGAAAAGCGTATGATTCTGTAGACCGTGAAACCCTTTTTATGATCATGGAAGAATTCGGGATAGACAGAAAGACCCGAAAAATCATTGAACAGACGCTTACAGGAACTATGTCCAAAGTGAAATTCATGGGTGAAATATCAGAGTCCTTTGTCATCAAAACTGGAGTTCGACAGGGGGACGGATTATCCGCAATGCTCTTTAATATTGTTCTAGAAAAGATCATTAGGGAAAGGGGACCTCATGTGAAAGGCATTCAAATTACTATAAAAAAGAGAACCGTCTTACAGTCAAGTGCCTCGCTTTTGTGGACGATATTGCCATTATCACTAACACCAGACATGAAGCCATACACGCAGTGGAAAAATTACATGAAATTGCGCAAAGAACCGGACTACAAATTTCTTATGAGAAAACCCACTATATGGAAAGACGGCCAGAAAATAACTCATCTTTAATCACACAATACGGTAAAATAACACAAGACCCCCATTTTAAATACCTTAGTGAAATCATACAGTCCTCGGGAGTAAACCGAATCGCCAATGAACAAAGAATCACCAAATTACAGAAGGCCTACAAGCTAGCCTGGGCTCACTACAACAAGAAGTGCATCTCGCTAGACGCAAAATTAAGGCACTATACAACGGTGATTCTTCCGGAAGCAACTTACGCAGCCGAAACAATGGTGATCAACGGTCATTCCAAAATTAAGGATATAGAAAAACAGGAAAGAAAAATTCTCAGAAAGATTTACGGGGCAGTCAATAATAACGGTATGTGGATGAAGAGACCTCAAAGCGAACTCTACCAAAAGATCCACACGATAACGGAAGTAATCAGAAAACGGCGAGTACAATTTTATACACACATTTACAGGATGGAAAATTTCAGAACGGCGAAGAAATTGCTCAACGTTATAACACGGAGTAAGTGTGGCATGGAGTGGCTGACAGAGGTTCAGAGGGACCTACAACAGGTCAACATTGAAAATCTTGAGGACCGCACCGAGTGCAGGAATACAATCAAAAATGTTAAGTTTGATCATAGACCATCACGGCAGCCTGGAAGAAAATGGACAGCTGAGCGGAAGAAGGAGCATTTTGAGAGGATGAAGAGATTTTGGGAACAGAAGCGGGAAAACGCCAGAAGATGAAATCATGTATTCAAATTCAATCGCTCTCCTAAAGGGGAACAATCGATTAACTAAATAAATAATAATAATAAAAATAATCATAATAATGTCGGCCATGGAGGCCGATAGCGCTGACGCGCTAGCTCGTGCCTCGTTGGTATCAGGAGAGGGAGGGTTCAAAACCCACATCAGCCTTCCTGAAAATGTATTTTTGTGATTTTCCATTTTAACCCCCAGGCAAATGCTGGGAAGGTTCTTTTCAACTGTTCACGGCCGACTTCCTTCCGAAATTCCTTTCCTGACTCTTCCTTCATTAGCGGTCACCTGTCAAAATCCCCAGTTGTATCTGCTGACAAAGTGTATTCAGATCCAAGTAACTGTCTTTGTGGCGGTAGAGGAATGATCCTTCACAGAGTGCGTGGGTGAAGCCAAACTGAGAGGATAAACTATATAAAAATATAATTAATACACAAAAAACAAACGATATTACAAAAGATATTAGGCAATGGATGGGTTGATGGGTGGGTACGATTACGATCCATTGATGAACAATTTAGTGCTGTAAGATAAAACCAATAACATCGCCCATTAAAAACAAAATATTGCCCTTATACAAGAACATCCTCTATGTGACTAAAGAGATCTCGGACTTCACAAAATCTTAGGCAACGAATCGCGGATGGCTCCAAGAATGTAAGAAATACCTGATGCAAATTATTATCCAAAATAATAGAACCCACAATTGATGTAAATTTAGATAAATGGTTAAAAATAACTTATATAAGGGATTCAACGTGGCATCTGAACCGAGAAGATGGAGGAAACCTTCTCAAGATGCACGAAAATGGCACTGATCGATTGACTCAAGAGATTCGGTCAGGATATCAATGCCGGCATGCACACAAGATCTAGAAACTCCACGTGTAACTTGTTGTTCACATGCAGTTCAAAGAGCCTCAATTTGAAAGTAAGTATTATTATTATTATTATTATTATTAATTTAATTTAATTTATTTATTTATTTAATACTATTAATGTAATGATCGTGTTGCCTCCGGAGAGGCCGAGTGCAGGCCTTTCTAGTTGACGCCCGTGGGCGACCTGCACGTCGTAATGAGTATGAAGTTATGATGAAGGCGGCACATACACCCAGTCCCCGAGCCATGGGAATTAACCCCAGGAGATTAAAATACCTGATGGCCCGGCCGGGAATCGAACCCGGGGCATTTCGGGCCAAAGCCTAGCACATTGACCATTTAGCCACGGAGCCGGACATTAAATGCTTTTAATATTACATTATTGAGATATGTCTCACGAATCTGACGGCATATTCAGTAGAGATTATCTGTGTAACGGCTACAAGGGCTTTAGGAATATCGTCCCATTGTTGGACGTCATTTGTAACGGCTAATTTCGTCGTTGGATATCGCTCTACAAGTTGGGCGATCATTTATAACGTTTCTACAGCTATTACAATCAATACTCCTTAAAACCACCTCATCGTTCTTATTTAGCATTGGCCTGTCTAGACAGACGACATACACTTTATTAATTTAGTTTTACTGGGCGCCAGCTATCATTAAGATAACAAATTAAAATTTTATTTAGCCACGGCCGCTCCCTTCCTTGGGCCATGATCTATCATCGGAGCGTAGGGCAATAAACTTGCTCTATGAGATACTCTTTGCATTTCAACTATCCTATATATTCAACTCCCAATGAACAAGACATTTTAATTAATACTGGTTTATTTACAACAAAATTATTAATAACATTTGATCTGAGGTTTCGAGTTGTGTACAATATGTGCATTAATATTCCCTAATTGCTGGGCAATATTGACTGTCTTCTCTCTAGCGCTGATCTTCTGTGTTGATAATAACTCGGTCCACATACCTGGTGCCTTGTGGTTCAAAGTCCATCTCGTTGGTCTGCTTGTAGGCTAATTTGAGATCTTAAGCCAACACGCGTTTATTGACCTTTGAAAACATATGTTTTCACTTTGCTAACTGTACTTCGTCTAGTTGTTGTGGTTGTTGTTGTTGCTGCTGCTGCTTTTTTCTGAGTTTGATCACCATGGTAAGCAAATTTGAACAAACCAGCCTAATTGAATTCACTAAGTCCCATCTTACTGAGGGACTGACGGAGTCTACGACTCACAAAGTCAATGAGTGAGTGCGTGATCGAATAAGTGAATGACAGAATAGAATCTATAGAATTGAATAGCCAGTGCTGAAGTCGCGCTGGGCTTTTATACACTCTGAATGGTCCCAATGTTTCGCGGCATAAATTTGCCCGCTATCTATCAGACCAATTATAGCAAAGCATTTCTCAGTCCTCAAGCGTCGCGTTACTTTTCCGAGCGGGAATACAGGCCCGCGTACTTCAAATATTCCACTCAGTACCCACTATTCCTCTCGTTGCGCATGTACAATTTTCCGCCAAATCTTTCTCCAAGCCCTTGTCTCCTGTCAGCTTGGCTTCGTTCGAGAAATACATTTTCTTGCAATATGTTGCTTCACCGTCCGTAACTTCTTCCAACCATGCCCGTCCTGTCTTTACAATTAAACTAATAAAACAGCCCTAGACCCCTATAAAAACCCAGTTTCTTAATCTAAACACTTGACAATATTATATATGATTATGGTAATGACGTGAATATGGTATGGCCCCTCCCTTGATATTAATGGGTGAATAAAACGATATAACTTTGATATTTCAATAATAATAATAATAATAATAATAATAATAATAATAATATGAAAAAATGAAAATCCACAGCCAGCTTCCAGTCTCCGACCGGGTCAGGAATGGAATGAATGAAGCCCCCATCTAGCGGCGAGGATATGAACGTGCCGGCTGCCGAGGCCTGACGCACTCCTCTGGGTCAATGATTAAATGAATGACAGATGAAATGAAATGATAATGAAGAGTGTTGCTGGAATGAAATTGTGACAGGGAAAACCGGAGTACCCGGAGAAAAACCTGTCTGCCTCCGTTTTGTCCAGCACAGATCTCACATGGAGTGACCGGGATTTGAACCACGGACCCAGCGGTGAGAGACAGGCGTGCTGCCGCCTTAGCCACGGAGGCTTCAATAATAATAATAATAATAATAATAATAATTACACAATGACTTTAATAATAATAATAATAATAATAATAATTTGTACCGTAATCAAGATTACGTTACATCTGTGAGACATATTAATTATTATTTACAACATATATACGGATTGTATTTCAATACAAGATTGCATGCAAAATATATGTATTTTTTTCTTTTCTATTTATAGGTCGCCTCCGTAGCGTAGCGGTCAGCATGGTTAGCTGCCGTCCCGGAGGTCCTGGGTTCGATTCCCACGAAATTTGAAAAGTGGTATGAGGACTGGAACGGGGTCTACTCAGCCTCGGGTGGTCCAAATGAGTAGAGGGGGTTCGATTCCCACCTCAGCCATCCTCGAAGTGGTTTTCCGTGGTTTCCCACTTCGTCTTCGGACAAATGCCGGGATGGTACCTACTGTAAGGCCACGGCCGCCTCCTCCCCTCTTCCTCGCCTATCCATCCCAATCTTCCATCCCTTCCCATCCCTCATGAGACCCCTGTTCGCTTTGCAGGTGAGGCCACCTGGGGGGAGTGCTGATCACACCTCCCCAGTTGTTTCCCTCCCGACCAGATGTTCCAGGCTCCAGGACACTGCCCATAGAGGCGGGTACTGGTGAGTTCCCTCGCTGAGTCCGTGGGAACCACCAATCTAGAGGGTGAATTGACTAAATAAAAAAATAAAAAATATCAATTTATAGACTACAGTAACTTATATATTTTAATTATTAGACTGTTATTTATTTATTTTTGTATGATTTTGTCTTGTTATGATATTCTGTTTTTTTTCTTCATTTTTAAATACGGTATACATATTATTAGGGACAGATGACCTCGTAGTTCCGCCTCTTAAAACAACAATAACTAACTAACTACTACATATTATTATTATCATTATTATTACAATTAATAAGAGGAATAATAAGAATAATAATAACGCGAGGCCCGTTAGAGTGGTTCTCATGGCCTGTACTGCTGCACCTTGAAGGCCGTCTAGTCCCGACCTTTCCCCGTCTGGCTGAGATGATCACATCGCTGTAACGGTGCAGGATGTTGTTTACAAATGCCACAGACATTACACACTCTGAAGATGAGGCATGGAGGGATAATGGAAGGCAAACAGGTGTCAATTAATAACTTATAATGAATCCAATGTGATTTTCAGAGCTACCACACACTCAAGTTGGCTGAGGTGCTTCCATACTGTGTCCTAGATTTCGGGCTTGTACAGTATGTCTACCCCGTATCCTTCACGTTACAACGAGGTTAGAGATCAGAGGGAATACATTTCAGTGTGGCAGGTATTCTTCTTAATGGACGGATGCCCTTCTTCACGTCAACCTCATTGGAGGAATTACTGAGAGATGAAATGAATAAAGACGAATGGAACCCGGCAACGAAATACAACACTAAATATGTTTTGAATATGTAGTGAAATGAAAATCCACAGCCTGCTTCCAGTCGACCGGCTCAGAGATTGAAATGAATGAAGCCCCCATCTAGCGGCGAGGATATGAACTGTGCCTGCTGTCGACGCCTGTTGCATTCCCCTGGGGCTCGGTTTTAAATACGTACAGGGTCATTAAGTGTGTGCGCGCCAGTAAACACGGCAAGCTAAGCCGACTGTGACTAGCGCAGATCGCGGCCGAACGCACCCGTTGGGTGTCCGTCTCGAAGCAGCTACGAAACTGGCGAGCCGAACATGTCCTCGGACACTCCCGGCACTAAAAGCCAAACGCTAAAAAAAATTAAGTAATAAAAATTGTTCCTTATAATAATGTACAAATCCAGATTTATTTTCATTGGGTTAAATGGACTCATTTTGGGTGTTACTACAGGGTCATTATGTGTGCGCGTGCCAGTAAACACGGCAAGCTAAGCCGGCTGTGACTAGCGCAGATCGCGGCCGCGCGCACCTGGTCCAGCCGGCGCACTTTCACACTTTTACCAAACATGTTCAATAATGTGTACTTATAGAGCTCATAGGCGATACTGTAAATGTCCTCCCTATCTTGTAACACACACCTGACATCTTTTGATGAAAGAATGTCTGTCATTATTTACGGAGCCTGTTTTCTTGAATCGTTTAGCGAGCCTCCTAATTGTACTGGCATTAGGCACAGGTCTTCCTGGAAACTTGATTCAAAATTTTCGTCTCTCTTCAGAACAAGATTTTCTGCTTTTCATAAACGAATTATGGATATACACACGTTCGCGCAATGTAAATTGGTGACAAGGAAAACTGGAGTAGCCGGAGAAAAACCTGTCTGCCTCCGCTTTGTTCAGCACAAATCTCACATGGAGTGATCACGGACCAACAATCACAGTAATCACAATACCCACTAAACGTGCAACACTAACTCATTTTGGAATGAGAAGGAATGAAGCTTGTAGTTTTACCGTTAATCTCACGATCCATTTTTACGCTGAATCCGAACCACAAGACGTGATATTTCTCTTCGATATTCTCACATGCATTGACCAGCGTTCGAACCTGGTCCGCCTTGGTGAGAGGTAAACAGATTGACCACTGGACCGCAACCCCTCATTTTTGTATGTAACAAATGACTAGAGAAGTATTTCAGGTTGATGCTTAGAATTCACATTAAGGCGGTATAACCCATAAAACATTATGTGTTATGTTCCTTAAATACTTCCTTTCTACATTTTCAACTGATGGACTGTCTTATTTATGTCAAAACACCTTAATATTGAATTTCAAGTTTCTAGGTTAATGTAAGCAAGGTTAATAGCGTTCAACTCTTTTGCCATTTTCTCTGTAATTAGGACTTGTTGTGACATTTCCATGTACGTATCTACTCTGTTTAGCATCCTACTTTGTAAATGTCATCAATAGCAGTTTCTTACCCGCGGTACATGGTTTCTTATGAAAGTAAATTAATATCAACAGGGGTCATAGCCTACTGCCACAGAAGCCAAGTTTTATTTTCACCATTTCTGTTGCTATGGCAACGAAATATCCCGTAACCTCTTTCAATGTTCAATAAAGGTCGATTCACACTATACGTTACGTAACCTTTCCGTTTCCTTTCCATCACATCACCGTGCATGAAAGTTTACTGTATTTTAAATGAGTGCATGCACACTGCACGTTACATACACCTTCCGTGACCCTTCAGTTTCCCGACAGGATTGTTTGGCAGCAATGTTTACGGAACGTATGCGGTCACTTATTGACAGTGTGCACTAGCAACCATTTCCATTCCGTGTCTAGAAGGCTTGTTTTGGCCTTCGGTTTTGGCGCTCTGTGTTTATTCACTGGCATTAACCTGGGTTAGGTTTGGTTACAGTTTGCGGTTACATTCGCCAAAACGAAATAGGTTATAAGAAAAGTTAGCAATATGGTGACGAAAGATATATTGGAATTGATATGGTGAATAAATAATGGTATTGGAATTGATATGGTGAATAAATAATGATGATGATGTTGACCAAATGTGTTTCCTACAATATATAGAGGGCGAAACTATTTTTAAAAATATCGCAATGGCTCTGAATGCTTCCAGAGAACAGTATTTCCCCCAGGGGCTCACATCTAGTGGGACGTGGGTTGGCGACCACGGGACCCCAGCTGAGTCCGGCATTGCTTCCACTTACTTGTGCCGGGCTCCTTTCCGTCTTCTTTACTGTCGACCTCCCTTGGTCAACTCTTGTTCTTTTCCGACCCCAAATGTATTAGGGTATCCGAAGCCTAGGGAGTATTTCACTTTCCCGCCTTAATTGGCCCTTAAGGTCGATTCACATGGTTTCTTATGAAAATAAATTAATAACAACAGGGGTCATAGCCTACTGCCACAGAAGCCAAGTTTTATTTTCACCATTTCTGTTGCTATGGCAACGAAATATCCCGTAACCTCTTTCAATGTTCAATAAGTCTTCTGTTTCCCCAACTCCACATTTAATTTAAATATTAAACCTGATGTATACTGTGCGTTGAATGACTATCGTTCTATCAAAATGTCAAGATAAATTGGCTGATTAATTTTGAGTGCAATCACGGATAGAAGCATAGTTTGTCTATTATTAAGTAACACCGGGTCAGTTAGCCGTGGTCGTTACGGCATGACTGATGGCAGTCGCTCACATCCGGGAGGCGAGGAGGTTCGAATCCCCCCGCCGGCAACCTTGAAGATGGTCTTCTGTGGTTTCCCATCTTCCTTCCAGGCAAATGCCGGGGTTGGTCCCTAACTATAGGCCACAGCCGCTACCTTCCAACTCCTCGTCCTTACATTCCCGCTTCCCTCCCCAACGGTACTTGTAGCCGCAAGTTGGCATGACTCATATCGTTAGTTCACACGTGTTTTGACATTCATATGGGCGTTTATTTGCAAAGCTTAGACGTTAGTGTTGCACGTTTAGTGGGTATTGTGATTACTGTGATTGTTGGTCCGTGATCACTCCATGTGAGATTTGTGCTGAACAAAGCGGAGGCAGACAGGTTTTTCTCCGGCTACTCCAGTTTTCCTTGTCACCAATTTACATTGCGCGAACGTGTGTATATCCATAATTCGTTTATGAAAAGCAGAAAATCTTGTTCTGAAGAGAGACGAAAATTTTGAATCAAGTTTCCAGGAAGACCTGTGCCTAATGCCAGTACAATTAGGAGGCTCGCTAAACGATTCAAGAAAACAGGCTCCGTAAATAATGACAGACATTCTTTCATCAAAAGATGTCAGGTGTGTGTTACAAGATAGGGAGGACATTTACAGTATCGCCTATGAGCTCTATAAGTACTCATTATTGAACATGTTTGGTAAAAGTGTGAAAGTGCGCGCCGACCGCCGGCTGGACCAGGTGCGCGCGGCCGCGATCTGCGCTAGTCACAGCCGGCTTAGCTTGCCGTGTTTACTGGCACGCGCACACATAATGACCCTGTAGTAACACCCAAAATGAGTCCATTTAACCCAATGAAAATAAATCTGGATTTGTACATTATTATAAGGAACAATTTTTATTACTTAATTTTTTTTAGCGTTTGGCTTTTAGTGCCGGGAGTGTCCGAGGACATGTTCGGCTCGCCAGTTTCGTAGCTGCTTCGAGACGGACACCCAACGGGTGAGCTACAAGTACCGTTGGGGAGGGAAGCGGGAATGTAAGGACGAGGAGTTGGAAGGTAGCGGCTGTGGCCTATAGTTAGGGACCAACCCCGGCATTTGCCTGGAAGGGAGATGGGAAACCACAGAAGACCATCTTCAAGGTTGCCGGCGGGGGGATTCGAACCTCCTCGCCTCCCGGATGTGAGAGTATAGAGGGAGTTATTATTGAACATTGAAAGAGGTTACGGGATATTTCGTTGCCATAGCAACAGAAATGGTGAAAATAAAACTTGGCTTCTGTGGCAGTAGGCTATGACCCCTGTTGTTATTAATTTACTTTCATAAGAAACCATGTACCGCGGGTAAGAAACTGTTATTGATGACATTTACAAAGTAGGATGCTAAACAGAGTAGATACGTACATGGAAATGTCACAACAAGTCCTAATTACAGAGAAAATGGCAAAAGAGTTGAACGCTATTAACCTTGCTTACATTAACCTAGAAACTTGAAATTCAATATTAAGGTGTTTTGACATAAATAAGACAGTCCATCAGTTGAAAATGTAGAAAGGAAGTATTTAAGGAACATAACACATAATGTTTTATGGGTTATACCGCCTTAATGTGAATTCTAAGCATCAACCTGAAATACTTCTCTAGTCATTTGTTACATACAAAAATGAGGGGTTGCGGTCCAGTGGTCAATCTGTTTACCTCTCACCAAGGCGGACCAGGTTCGAACGCTGGTCAATGCATGTGAGAATATCGAAGAGAAATATCACGTCTTGTGGTTCGGATTCAGCGTAAAAATGGATCGTGAGATTAACGGTAAAACTACAAGCTTCATTCCTTCTCATTCCAAAATTTCAGGAACAAGGAATCCGTTTTCCTCATTTTCAATTGACTTAGGAGCGGTTCCTCTCCATTTGCATTTCCTATCTGCCTCAGCCCTAATACTTGGAGGAATTTATTTTCCTTGTTCCTGAGTTTGTCCTGGCCTTTTTCTAGCATGTAAATACAGTAGTTGTAAGTCAATAGTTCATTTTAGTTCTAATTTTTAATTTCACCATCATCTTTATTATCACTCCAAACCAGAAGGAGCCGATGACCTATTTGTAACGTTTCTTAAAACAACAATTCTACTATATTCATCATCATCATCACACACGCATCACTATTGACGTCACAATAAGACAGAAAGTTCTACACACACACATTCAAATACACGGGGCTGCTGATCATGACGCCAAAAATCCAGAGCAAAAAGGAACACTAATAAAATATTAGAGAAACAACTTGACCTTTGTGGGAAGTGATTTCGCATTGACTTATGTGAATCGTTTGTGTGTTCAGCTATGAGACAAATTATAATAAACACTGAAAGCAAGTACAGCTAGAAATTTTGATAACAGTACTAAAATAGCTTTCATTACTTGGAGAGTCATTATTACCAAGAATCCATTACCACTCTTAAAGGACGTCCGTTTAAAAGGAACATACAATAGCAATATTTACACAGTCATTAAAGAAATTCGATTAAATCTATTGTGGATTTACACAACAATTATAAATCTGATAGGAATAACATACCAAGTAATTTACATATTTAAGTTGCGGGTGATGTAATTCAATTCTATATTGTAAATGTGTTTGCTGAATTCTCTCTACTACATTCTTTCCGTACATTTGCATACTCTTTCAACCCTATTGTGGAGTTTTCAGACATAATAGCCTTCAAGTTCGTCGACCCATGGAACTGTTTTATTATTCAGTTAATTCAATTCTATCAAAGAGTCAATTTGTTTTCAGTTTCTACTGGGTCCTCAATTCTGCTTCGTAAATTAGACTTCGTGCAATAAACCTCAAGCATAAACAAATCACTATACACGCAAAGGCTTCATAATCTGTTTATGAACGCGTGTCTTGCATAACATAGAGCAGCGTCCAAGAATTCATTTTAGAAAACTTAGAATCCGGGTTGGTTGGTTGGTTCCTTAGTTTAGGGCCTGCGACAATGCGGTCATGTAGCCCCGTATACTTTGGGTTTGTGTAGAATCTATCTGAACCGGTGTTAATTGTGATGGCTGTATTAGTGTGTGTTATCTGTTTTAATTCAAGTAAGGACTACAGGCAATAATTTCAAGTAATTCCTACTTTTGCCTCCAAATGCTACGGTCCACGACACCTAGCTTGCGGACTTGGCTACTAGATGGCATCGCAGTCAGCATCTGGCGGCGAAAGTTGCAACTAATATAGATTTTCAATTCTAACCTACAAATTTTGGCTTCACACAAGATAGTGTAGTTAGTGGAAGGTTATTTTTCATGCCATAAATCTGTGACATGGGACCGCCGCCTTTACTTCTCCTTCGAAGGAAAGCATACTGGGGTATTTTAACGCTCTTAAAGAATCCGATGACTTCGGCCGGGTTTGAAACCGCGACCTTGGGAATAGAAGCTGAGCATGCTACCATCTACGCCATTGAAGCCGCCTACTTAGAATCCATTTTTCAGTTTCACCTTGATTGATTGGAATGTTTTAAAAATATAGTTATATTCTCTTGGTCTTTACTAAAACTTGCGAGACACTTCTATTTAAAACTTACGGTACTTGCGAGGGCCCTCGGACAAATGAGTGAACGTAGGACAATGAAACGATGTGGAAACCTTTGGCAGGACATAAGAGACATAACGAATAAACCATTAACCCTCTCAGTGCCACACGCCGATCAGATCGGCTCTCGCTGCTCGTGCCAAAAGTACCAAAGCCGATTCAATCGGCGCGCTGTTTATCTTATATTTTGTAGATTTCTGTAGGCATATGTCCGTGATTGTTTCATACTGTTGGAAAGGTGAGGTTTCAAGCTTGCCTGTGCGGTGTTTACTTTTTTCATTCGAAGTGCGTTACGCAATTGGTTTGAGTTTGTATTCACGCCGCCCCTTTGCACTGCCCCAATCACGCGCGTTCCCGCCAAAATTACGGTGCAGTTGTTTTCTTCTTGTTGAAGTTTTCTGCCTACAGATGTATCTAAGAACTTTCTACAGCTGGAAACGTAGTGTTTCTTTGAATATGACTCTTAGGTGTCGTTAATTTGGGATCAAATCTGATTTTTTACAAAAAAGAAATTGAAAATTGAACAATTATCAGAATAACCTCAATTAAAAATGTTTAGATACCGTATTTACTTTTATGAACGTAATGTATGAAAGAATGAGGTAAAATAATAATTCTATCATTGAAAATGTTATGATTTTTTTGAATAGTCTGCATGACCATTGAAAATGGCTTGGCATTCTTGGCAAGTATTTCAGGAAATGGCTTGGCACTAGGAGGGTTAAAGGGAACACATTTAATTTCCACATGAGTGGGAATCAGGTGTAAATGGCGTACCATGTTGACAGTCCAGGTTACAAAGGATGCGCCATGTGACGACGGCTGCATCCACGATGTATTGTTGAATATTCCTAATAAAGAAGAAGATAAATTAATTAATAAAATGTACCAGTTTCGGGCATATTATCGTCATCTTCAGCAGTGTTTTTATAAAGAAACTAAATTAATTACGAGTAAAGCTTTGTTGTGAATATTTTACTTGGCTTTTCTAAGAAAAATCTTATAATAGTAGGCTACATTATGCAACAAGCCTATAATGTCAATAATTAAGACACGAATATGTTTATAAAGCGAAGCGAGTTTTATAATTTACATACCAGTGTCTTAATTACTATTATAGACGAGTTGCATACAACTGTTTATGTTCGACGATAATTATAACTATTTTATGTTCGAAATATTCATAAATATCTGTCGAGATTTCACCAGTTTTATGTGCCGTACTGAATAGAGCGCATGGGACGCAGAGAATACCTTGTATTCGACCACGGCCTCCTCGAATACCCCACTATGACACTAGCCAACATGGTGGTTGTGCGAAATATTTCACCAGCATTCAATATCTCCGAAATTATTACCGATATCACCCTGAAATTTTGTACGGTGATATAGGGAACTACTAGAAGTTCACCTATGTGACTTTTGAAAACCTGGTAACTACAAAACCAACGTGGCGACCATGCGAACTTGCGACTTTTAAATAGAAGTGCCTCGCGATTTAACCAACCAAACGCAATGAAACTTGATACACTATATGTCCATACACATTGTAATGGACCGATATCTAACTTCGTTCAATTGTTTACATAACCTCAAGATGGCGGCTCTGCGAATTATTTCACCGGCATTCTATATGTCTGAAACTATTACCGGTATCGCCCTGAAATTTTGTACCGAGATAAAGGGCACTACTCGAAGTTCATCTATGGGACTTTCAAAAACACCGGTTAACTACAAACGAACATGGCGGCCAAGCGAAGTTGGAAGTTTTAAATATACTTTTCTCGCGATTTAATGATCGAAACGTAATGCAACTTGGTACAGCAAATGTTTATATACATTGCAATGCACTGGTATCTAATTTAGCTCAATTGTTTACATAACCTCAAGATTGTGGCTGTGCGAATTTTGAAATTAAGTCTTTATTTCTTGTGTTGTAATCATGCGATCGAAGTGGAAGTTTGAATAATGAACCTACGCAATAATTTTCCTTTAATGGTACATGACTCTATGACCTATGAACATAAGTTCACCTATAAGACATTCAATAACCTGGTGTTCACAAATCCAACATGGCGGCGACGCGAAGTATAAATATTCACATGGACGTTTCTCGCAATTTAACCATCCGTGTGCAGTGAAACTTGGTACAGTAAATCCTCATACAAATGTTAATCCACTGGCATCTAATTTATTTCAATTGTTTCTATAACCACAATTTGGCAGCTGTGCGAAATTTTAAAATCTCGTTTTTACTTCTTGTGTCCTTATCATGCGATTGAAGTTTGAATACTACACGTACACCATAATCTTCATGTAACAGTACATAACTCTAAGACCCACATATATAAAAATCCAACATGACGACCATCCGAAATATTTAGTTGGTTCTCAATATCTACGAATCTATTACAGCAATCAAACTGAAATTTTGTATGTTGATAGTGGAAATTAACATAAGTAGGATATATGAAAAAATATTTAGTTCTTCACGGAATTACTTGTTGTTTGAGTCTTCAGTCTTTTGACTGGTTTGATGCAGCTCTCCATGCCTCCCTGTCCTGAGCTAATCGTTTCATCTCTACATAGCTACCACACCCTACATCCGAGGCAATCTGTTTAACATATTCTAACCTTGGTCTACCCCTACAGTTCTTGTCCTCGACCCTTCCTTCCATAACTAAGCTTGCTATTCCTGGGTGTCTTAGTATGTGTCCTACCAACCTATCTCTTCTCTTCATTAGCAGTCGCCAGAAACATCTCTCCTCTCCCACTCGTCTTAATACCTCTTTGTTTGTAACCCTATCTACCCATCTGATCTTCATCATTCTCCTGTAACACCACATTTCAAATGCTTCAATTCTCTTCTTTTCTGCTGCACCATTACTTGTTCGAAATTCAAATCTACCGAGGATTTTCTTCTCTGGAATATTAAGTATTATTATTATTATTTTTAGTAGACTAGTAGTAGTAGTAGTAGTAGTAGTATTAGTAGAGGAGTTACGTTCCTCAGTTGGCTTCTGGCCAATGTTGGTGGGTCAAAATCTATTTAGAGGAGATTACTGATGACAGCCATCCATTCAGTTCTGCTGTATTGTGCGGAAATATGGGCGGATGCCCTGGATAAGGAAATTTATGGGAAGTCACTAGCGCAAGTACAGAGGCTGGGTGCTTTGCGCGTGGCATCTGCATGTCGCACGGTCTATTAAGAAGCAGTTCTTATTATTGCCGGGATAGTTCCATTTATTTTCTTGCGAAAGAACACAAGCACATTTACTGAACGAAATGTGATGTAGGTTTACAAAATGCAAGACGAACAGCAAGAGTACAAACCTTTCATAATTGTCAGATCAAATGGGAGCAAGGAAACCGAAGCCAGTGGAATAACAGAATGATCCTTCAGGTGCATGTTTGGACAGAGAGGAAACATGGCGAGGTTGGTTATTATCTCGCTCAGTTCTTGACTGGCCATGGGTACTTCTGTTCTTATCTTAAGAAGATGGGGAAGGTGGATTCACCAGATTGTATCTACTGTGTTAATGAGCTAGATAATGCTAATCACATATTCTTCTCTTGTGGGTACAAAATAGACAGTCTCTTCAAGAGCACATTGATGGAGAGATATCTCCTGACAATATTGTTGCGGTGATGCTACAAAATGTAGAAAATTGAAAGCAGGTAGCAAGTTGAAAATTTCCTCTGAACAAAGAAGACAGATTTGGATCGCCAATTCTCTACGGAAGAGTGCCCTGCAGGCAAACATAAAATGACTATAACCTGAAGTGAAAATCCACAGCCTGCTTCCAGTCCATCGACCGGGTCAGGGAATGGAATGAATGAAGCCCCCATCTAGTGGCGAGGATATGAATTGTGCCGGCTGCCGAAGCCTGTCGCACTCCCCTGGGGCAATGATTAAATGGATGACTGATGAAATGAAATGATAGTGGAGAGTGTTGCTGGAATGAATTATGACATGGAAAACTGGAGTACCCGGAGAAAAACCTGTCTGCCTCCGCTTTGTCCAGCACAAATCTCAAATGGAGTGACCGGGATTTCATTTCTTCCACCCTCCCAGTGGCTTCGATGGCGTAGTTGGTAGCATGCTGAACTGCTGTGCCCAAGATGCGGGTTCAAACCCGGCCGAAGTCGTCGGATATTTTTAAGAGCGTTAATATCCTATAGTATGCCTTCCTTCGGAGAGGAAGTAAAGCCGGCGGTCCCATGTCATAGATTTATGGCATCTAAAAGATCCTTCCACAGACTAAACTTGTGTGAAACTAAATTTCTAGGTTGGATTTCGTTGGAACGCTCTATCAAAGTTTCAACGTTCACCACTTGGTATCAGTGACATCTGGAACTACTTGAAATTGAACGGAACTTGTAGCACACCCTATGGGTGTCCGCTTGAAGCAGCTACAGCCTCCGGCGAGCCGAACATGTCCTCGGACACTCCCGGCACTAAAAGCCATACGATAAATAAATAAATAAATAAATAAATAAATAAATAAATAAATAAATAAATAAATTCCTCCCCCACCCCCACACAAAAAGATATTGTAGCAGTAGAATATTGTCAAGTTATACCTTGAATCCTAAGAGCCTGCCAGGCGTCGTAAACGCACAAATAGTAGAAGAAGGTAGAAATTATTTTTCCATGACATCCTGTTTGAGATGGAGGACATGTCAGGGAGACAGATGAAGGAGGGGTAAAACTGTTGGTGACTGTCTCCAAGTTTGCGAGGGCAAGGACACTGCAGTTACCGCCGCTTAGCGCCACCATCGATTTTATCGTCCAACCTCGACCACGTCTCGACCAAGAAATCCTGACAGGAAACCTTTTCTGTTTAACATTGGCCTACAGTGTGTGCCACAAATACATGAGTACATGACTCAAGGAACAACAACTCTGCATCTGAGGTTAATGCCATGTTAACATTCGTTATTATTGGCAGGTACTCACAAACAAAATCCAAGTTGTTCTACATTACTTCTATTATTTTGTTTTAAACGCGAGCAATTGGATTTAACCCGTGTAGTGCCAGGGGCCTGATATATCGGCCGAGGGAGTTCTGCTAAGAAATGCCATGGGCCGGCCAATCGGGCCCGTTTTTGTGCAATTTTTTTCTCTGTCTCTTTTCTGAGTGAGCTTTGAACTTTGTGCTCTCTGGTGAGCAACCATGGGACCCAGTGGAACACAATTGTCGATAGCCTCACAAATCGTTTCCTGCACTGCGATGTGTCCTGTTGCAAGTCCTATTGCAATTTCACTTACAGTGACACGTCTGTCTTCTATAATGATAAGGTTTTGAATATTCCCGAAGGGAATATGATATAGTTTCCATTTGAGCGGATGAATTATTAATAAATGATAAAAATGGTCCGGTTAGCTCAAACAATGCCAGCGTTTCGCCACAGCGTGCCGTTGGGCTCGTCATTTGGTACAGACACACCTACAAATACGCGTGGCTAGCACATACTGAGAAGGCCATGCAAGACACAAAATACAAGTAGTATTGCGTCACGAGCATGCCAATGTGCTACGGGAGTCAAACTCCCTTTCATAAAAACAAAAGCCTTACCTTGGTAATCCAAATAAGGTTTTGAATAATCCCGAAAGGAATATGATGTAGTTTCCATTTGAGGGGATGAATTATCAATAAATGATAAAAATGGTCTGGTTAGCTCAAACAATGCCAGCGTTTCGCCCCAGTGTGCCGTTGGGCTCGTCAGTTGGTACAGACACACCTATCAATACGCATGGCTAGCACATACTGAGTTATTTGGATTGCAAAGGTAAGGCTTGTGTTTTTATGAAAGGGAGTTTGACTCCCGTAGCACATTGGCATGCTCTTGACGTCAATACTGCTTGTATTTTGTGTCTTGCATGGCCTTCTCAGTATGTGCTAGCCACGCGTATTGGTAGGTGTGTCTGTACCAACAGACGAGCCCAACGGCACACTGGGGCAAAACGCTGGCATTGTTTGAGCTAACCGGACCATTTTTTTTTTTTTATCATTTATTGATAATTCTATAATGATGTTATCAACACGTGTCGTGTTGCACTCGGTGGAGGCAGTTTGAGGGTGCCCGCCACGCTGCTGATCTTGAATGCTCAACTTTAAAATATTTCACCCATCTCTGAAAACTCCTAGAACCCATCCACACATCTCCATAAGCACGCTGAAGTCTCAGCGGCAGGGATTCCTTCTTTAACAAGGAATTGTATCACAGCACGTTGACGAAAAGAAACATCGATGTTAGTCATTTTGTGACTCTCTTGTGTGGTCACGTGATAAAAGCTTATAACGTCAGAGTAACAGCACGTGTTCCGGAAAGTCGAAAGATTACGCCGCACCCTGATGTACATGCTCATTCTATATTAAAGGATTGTGATTAAAGAAGAAAATGCTGCTGATGACTTTCAGTATGGCTATACGTAACATGCTGGGATGGTACCTGACTTCCAGTCCCGGGGTGCCTATATCTAGAGCCCTCCGTGGATAAACAAAACGTTATCCGCATCCGCACGACTGTTATTCGCAGCCGCCCCACATCCGCACAACTGTTATCCGCATCTGCCCCGCATCCACACGACTGTTATCCACAGCCGCCCCACATCCGCACAACTGTTATCCGCATCCGTCCCGCAACCGCATGACTGTTTTCCGCAGCCGCCCCACATCCGCACAATTGTTATCAGCATCCGCCCCACATCCGCATGACTGTTATCCGCAGCCGCCCCACATCCACACAACTGTTATCCGCATCTGCCCCGCATCCACACGACTGTTATCCACAGCCGCCCCACATCCGCACAACTGTTATCCGCATCTGCCCCGCATCCACACGACTGTTATTCGCAGCCGCCCCACATCCGCACAACTGTTATCCGCATCTGTCCCGCATCCACACGACTGTTATCCACAGCCGCCCCACATCCGCACAACTGTTATCCGCATCCGTCCCGCAACCGCATGACTGTTTTCCGCAGCCACCCTACATCCGCACAATTGTTATCAGCATCCGTCCCACATCCGCATGACTGTTATCCGCAGCCGCCCCACATCCACACAACTGTTATCCGCATCCGCCCCACATCCACACGACTGTTATCCGCATCCTCCCGCATCCGCATGACTGTTGTCTGCATCCGCCCCGCATCCACATGACTGTTATCAGCATCCGTCCCACATCCGCACAACTGATATCCGCATCCGTCCTGCATCTGCATGAATGTTATCCGCAGCCGCCACACATCCGCACGACTGTTATCCGCATCCGTTCTGCATCTGCATGACTGTTAACCGCAGCCGCCACACATCCGCACGACTGTTATCCGCATCCGTCCTGCATCTGCATGACTGTTAACCGCAGCCGCCACACATCCGCACGACTGTTATCCGCATCCGTCCTGCATCTGCATGAATGTTAACAGCAGCCGCTCCACATACGCACAACTGTTATCCGCATCCGTCCCACATCCGCATGACTGTTAACCGCATCCGTCCCACATCCGCATGACTGTTATCCGCATCCGCCCCGCATCCACACGACTGTTATCCACAGTCGCCCCACATCCGCACAACTGTTATCCGCATCCGTCCTGCATCTGCATGAATGTTAACAGCAGCCGCCACACATCCGCACGACTGTTATCCGCATCCGTCCTGCATCCGCATGACTGTTAACAGCAGCCGCTCCACAAACGCACAACTGTTTTCCGCATCCGTCCCACATCCGCCTGACTGTTAACCGCAGCCGCCACACATCCGCACGACTGTTATCCGCATCCGTCCCGCTGATGTATTTCTCGAAATACACGGTAAGGCAGAGTTGGCATTTGCCGCTCTTCATTCTCTTATATTAATTCACTTATTTAGATTTCCTTCCCACAAACACCAACAGCGAACTTTTATATTTTGTTTGCCCCGTGCACTTGTTCATGGTTGTTTTAAGTTTGTTCCAGAAGCGCATATTCTGTGGAACCAGCCTGGCAACGCCTTGCAGCTGCCTTCTGAAGTGCTTCCATTGCCTCAAGTCCAGAAGACTTCCTCATCAACACATCAGGTTTCGTCATCATCGCCAACCAGCTACTCCGTGGAGAAGCATTACTTACATGAGAAATTTTGTATTTATAATGTTTCCCATGTTTGTATAACCTCTTTGGTTTGCTTCCCCTACCCGCTCGCTCTCCCTTCCCCTCGCTCGCCTAGCTCAGACGTGTTCGGTGGCGTTCGCCCCTTCGCGCGTTGCTCCGTTCGTTCACTCATCTACTTGTGGTCAAGCCGGCAAGGCTTCAGGAGGTCTCGTCCTCTTCATCGTTCTCACTTGTGTGTCAGATGTTAACACTTACAGTTGGAGCCTACCTAAGGCTTGTGTCCTGTCTACTCGAGACATTTTTTAAATATCTACGCCATGTTGTGGATTTAAGCTAACGGTCGCCATGGATCATCTACTCTGCAAACAATGAGCTAAGTTCCAAACTCTAATGGTTTTCACCACATTTTAATGGTTTTTAAATAGCGAAATGCTCTTTAAAACAAATTTATAGACAGTGTGAGAAATTTCAAATTGTTGTACTATAACCGTCTTCGAGGGATTTTTCTAGTCATGCCATGGCTCCTAAGCTGACTTTAAAACCTGAAAATTTAGTACTTCTTGTACGATTTAACTGAGAATGCTTCTCACACCTTGGGATTCTTGTTAAAACACCCACTGTCTATATAAAACTTAGCTTTGCTCCTCCGTGGGACCTTTTTGCCCAATTCAACAAACATCAAAATTCTGGAACTTTCTGGGTCAAACGACATTTCTAAAAGTAAAGCAAGCTAGTATTTTCCACTCTAACATGGAATTACTCCTCCTCACTGAGGAATTTGAATCACAGTTACTGTTGTTAAAAATCTGATCTGTTTTCCTCCGTGGGAACTTCTCTTCAGCACTCAACTACAACCCATACAAATTTCTAACGAAATAAACTCTCTCAAGCTAAAATTCAACTAGTGATTTACATAATTGCAATAACTTTTCTCCTTGTGAACTTTCTGTGCTGCAATAGTGAACTTTTAAAATACATCAATAGACTATAGTGAAAACAGTGCCCGTTAAACCACCAACCTTGTCGCGTCTGAATGAGAGCAATATAAATCTTGCCAGGACATTTTCCTAAAACCTACCCAAAATTTGGTGCCGAAAGCCGGGAGAGTCCATTTGTCAATATTTTGCAAATTATTAATATCCACTTTGAATTTTTCAGCTATAACTTCACTGTGCAAAATCTGATGAAGGGGATAGAGGTAGTTCCTGTCTTCTTCAGCCTGACTTACTTGCAACCTGTCTTCTGCTGCCAACCTGACAGCATTTTCAAAATCTCTCTACAGTTCCATAAATTATACTTCAATTTACCCAATTCATCATGTCAACTGAAAAGAATGAAACTCTCATTGCTAGGCGTTCTTCCTATAAAGGCCAACTCACCAGATTTAGAAATTTCATTACTAAAATAACTCCCGCCGATTTGACCCAGATGTCTTAACTCAACGCTTAAAGTTGTACGAACGGTCTTACGATTATTACGACCAAATCCAAACCGACATCGAATCTGCCTGCCCCGAACTTCAATCCGATCGAGATGAAGTCGAACCTTTGTACTTTGAAGGGATCGCAAAAGCCCACCAACTGATTCGCAATATCTCAGAACCGGGCACTAGGGTCATCAATCCGGTCCAGTTCGCACCCACTTCAGTCCGTGAAGACACTCATCAACCGAAACCTTCACTTCTGAAGATAAGCCTGCCTGTATTTTCAGTCCAGGAAGGTGAATGGAATTCCTTTTACGAGTTATTCAGCTCTCTCATACACAATAACAAAGCTATTCCCGCTATCCACAAATTTTACTATCTGAGATCTTGTCTTAAAGAGTCCACTCTAAAAGCCTGGGAAATAGAATTAGCTCACAAAACTGGGTATTCCTTCGAACATCTTATCTCGTTACTCAATAGCCGGTGCCAATTCCTTACCGCACTTTCATTTCTGTGTGAAAGTGCTAAAATTAGTCCCCTGTGTCACAACAACTTGGATACCAAACTTGTCTCTTCAAATGGTCATCAGCCCCCATCTGTCGAGAACAAGCAAACTCGTTCTACCCCTTTCAACCGTCCAGGAGAGCATACTAGGCCGCTCAACAAATCTTTAAAATGCACATTCTGTAAGGTTTCTCACGCTTTATATTCATGCAAATCCTTTAAAGAATTGTCTGTTGACGACAGAAGGAAATTTGTCTCCAGTAATAAATATTGCCTTAACTGTCTGTCGCCAAAACATTCAGCTTCAAATTGTACGTCAACCAGGCTCTGTTTTCATTGCGAAAACCCGCATCACACTTTACTGCACCGTCATAATCAATCGAGGTTATAAGTACCTCCTTCTTCAAACTCTACGCAGAACAGCTCTGAACAAACGAGTGCGTCTTCCTGCATTTCTAATGTCAGGACCTCTCACAATGCGCAAGTCCTGTTGTCCACTGTACAATTCGAAATTCAGGATAAATTTGGAAATTGGGTTCGAGCCCGTGGACTTCTCGACTCTGCTCAAACTCACAACTTTGTTTCCCAATCGTATATTAAAAAACTAGGTCTTTCTTCATCACCCACTTCCATCAATGTATCCGGCATTGACAATTTGAAAACTCAAGCTTTGCAGTCTTCAAAATTAAAAATTAGAGACATCTGTCAAAGAAACACCAATCTTAACTTAAACTGTCTCATCCTTAACAGTATTTGTAAAGACACCCCTAGCCACTCTATTAACACATCCGGTTTAAAGATTCCTTCGCATTTAAGGTTAGCTGATCCTCAGTTTAATGTTCAATGTTCCATTGACATTCTTTTCAGTGCCAATTTTTTTGGAATTGCCTTCGTAAACAAGTTCGTAAACTATCTTCAAACGTGGCCGCTAGAAACACTGATTTTGGTTGGGTTGTTACTGGTCAAATCCAACATCCCAGTCTTCAAACTAACTCGCAATGTCATTTTGTTACCGCTGATTCAAATTCCTGTTCTAAAAAAGAGAACACTTAGGTTTCCGATCTCAGCTCGTTTCAAAGCAGCTTGCCGAAACAATGTCTTGGTGTCAGCAACTACGCCACTGCCGTAAGCTACTCCATGGATTTTGTTTCATTTTCGCACAAAATGGCAATTCAAGTTCGCCTCGCCTTGGGTCGCTTGGTTTACTGTCTCGTGTCATTCCTTGTAGCCGGTAATTGGTTAAACCTTTTATCGAAAACCATCATTTCGCTGTGGAGAATAAGTTCTACCCTAAAACTTCCCCATACGGGAGAACGGTAACGCATCAGGCGAAAGCCTGGACAAAATAACTACTGTGGTCAAGAAAATTAGACTGAAGCGGTGCGGGGTAGTGGGCATGAAATACGTGACTAGAAAACCAATATAGGTAGCAATACATTAACAATTGTTATTTCTAATAATAAATTTATAATCAATAAACAAATTGCACTTAAGTGCTTATCACAGAAATGAACAATTATAAATGGAGAAAAAGTGTGAGGGCCTGATGACAGAAACCCAGATTAAAGAAATATCAATGAAACAAGCTTGTTTAATTGGAGAGAAGTTGAGCTTAACACATAAAAATGCACTTTATAAAAAGAGAGAACCATGAAACTGATTAAGAGTATAAAATGATTAGTATAATTTAAATGCTTCATAAAATTAAACTTATCTTTGAAGAGCCAGCTCCTTAAAAGTTCCAGCTAGCATAAATGTTGATTTAAAAGTCCTCACGGTTTCTTCAGAAGGAGGCGTACATGGCCTAGAGATATGTACACCATTGATAAAAATGTCAACTTTCTCTTCTTTTCTTGCGAAGGAATGACATTTATAGCTTCCAAGTGATGATCCAGCAGTATTTCGAAAGACGAATCCAAGTATCCCATCTAAGGTGAAGGTGAAAAGTACAACAGCTGGCAATTATTCTTGCCATCTTGAGCAATACGTCATGGTGCAGATCTTGTGACGTAGCTGCTAGGTAGCGTAGAGACTAGCGATGGTGTCATGAGATGCAGTAGCGGTGACCAGCAGGTTGAAGTGATCAGAAGTGATGATTGATCAGAAGTGGTGATTGATCAGAAGTGGTAAAGAACGCCAGCAAGTGGCGTCTTAAATAGGGATCATGGAACCATCTCGAAGCTGGAGATCGCCCGACCAGACAAAAACCTGCCATTGGTCGAACGAAAGTCAAGGTGACGTCAGTCGACACTACTCAGCGGACAGCGGATCAACCAGTAGATGCCCTGTATGTCGGGAGTGAGGACGCTTGAGGTAGCGAGCGACTGGAACACTCAAGGTGAGAACTATAATATCTATGAATAAGTGATTGATAACAAGATTATGCATAAGGTTTAAGCAATTAATACGTTTACAAGGAAATAATTACCATTCGGGGATCTCGGTAACAAGAAACAAAATTTGACCGACAAATGGACCAAGCTAACCATTGAAAGTATCACAAAAGTGATCATGCTCCGAGAACTCCGAATGAAAACAAACAAAAGAATCAGTCAAAGCAAAACATGGATAACAGACGAGGAGACACTAAGACTCGAAAGGCAAAACAGAGATAGCAGAGATGGGTCTAGTATAAAGACCTTTACTAGTTAAAACATCAACAACTCTGACGCGTTTATCACGGCCAAAGTGGCAGTGAATAACTCTGCCTAGGTTCCACACGAGAGGCGGAGATGGGTCTCGAAGAAGAACCATGTCCCCCACTCGTACATCTGGTTGAGGAAGCCGCCATTTCTCACGGCTATTTAGCAAGCTGAGATATTCTAACTTCCATCGGTGCCAAAAAGAACAGCGCAAAGATTCTACTTTTCTCCAAAAGATAGGTAAGTTAGGATCACAGCGTCGAACCAGCAAAGGCGGAGTAGCAGCAAGCGAACAGCCAATCAGGAAGTGACTGGGTGTTAAAGGTAAAAGATCCTTAGGATCGTTTGAAAGAGGGGTCAGAGGTCTGGAATTTACAATACCTTCGACTTGAATAATTAAAGAGTTGAATTCCTCATAAGAAAGTATGGTAGGACCAAGAGTTTTCTTAAGCTGTCTTTTAGTAAGTTTGATGCAGGACTCCCATCGGCCCCATGATGGGGAGCATAAGGCGGGGTGAAATGCCATTTGAAACCTTTAGAATAGGAAAAGTTAGAAATTTTTTCTTTAGCAGAAGGGGAGCTTAACACTTTTCCCCAGAGATCAGAAGCGCTTACAAAAATTTTTGCATTATCTGAAAAAACTTCAGAAGGAACACCCCTTCTAGCAGCAAATCTAGAAAAGGCGGCCAAAAAGTAAGATACAGAAGCGTTCGTAACCAACTCAAGGTGGATATCTCCCGTCACCATACATACAAATAACGAGATGTAAAGTTTACCTAAGATTTTGCGCTTAGATGAAGAGGGATTAGTCTGATATACGTAAGGACCTGCGTAATCGATCCCAGTAAGAGCGAAGGGCTTACTAGGTTCTGAACGAAATGGAGGTAAATTACCCATAATCTGCGTGGCGGGCCGTGGTTTAACCTTGAAGCAAGGTATACACTTTTAGGTAGATTTCATTAGAAAGCTAACTATTGCAATGGGTACCATGTTTCGACTTTCGGAAAATGTCGACATATCTTCGCGTTTCACATCCCCCAGACCCCAAAACCACCGTCAGTTCAAAAGTTTATATATAATTTATGTATATATGTATCTATCTATCTATCTATATATATATATATATATATATATATATATATCAGTTTCTTGTGGACACGATAACTGCCGTAATTTTGCACCAATCACTTTGAATTTTTTACATAATATGTATCCCTATAAAATCTCGCTCGAGTTCGTTAATGGGCAAAATCGGTCGAAGGGGGTGAAAATGGGGGGCTTTTTACGAAAAAGTGAAATTTCGCTATAACTCTCTTAATACGTGAAATATCGAATCCATTCAAAGTTCATAATATGTGTCGGATAAGTGCCAAACATTTATGTCAAATAAGTTTTTTGATAGCACCAACCATTGACCAAAGGGGTGGAAAAAAGTGGGTATTTCGGGAAACAATAATCATATCTCTCTTAGTAGGCACAATATCTAAACCGTACAAAATGGAAAATATTCCCCTAATAATTACCTAAAACTTTTGTCTGAAAGAATTTTTGATATGACCCACCATTACGCCAAGGGATGAGAAAAATGATTTCGGAATTTTAAAAAATGCCAAGTGCCATCAGAGGTTACCATAACAACGCTTTTAAATTGATAAGGGATGATCTATAAGAGGTTGCCAAGACAATGCCATTGAGATCACATTCATTTTTAGCCTACTTTTCACACTTTTCAAAAATGAGGAAAAAGTAGACTTATAAGATATATCCGAGAAAATGTGTCTGTCCTTCTGTCTGTCTGTCTGTCTGTCTGTCTGTCCTTCTGTGTGTCTGGCTGTGTGTCCCCCCTATCATCTCCTAAACGGCTGCAGCAATCGAAACCAAATTTAGTGTGAGTAAAGATGTATACCGGAATATCTCAGGCCCATATTTGAAATAGATGCCAGTGCTACCAACTGCTAAAAAAACACACTAGAAATTTGAGCTCCATGTTGGATATCTTGGAAGGTATACATGGGAGCTATTCTAAAATTGGCACACATGTAGATAATACCATTTCAGTTTAATTTCCAGGTGGCCATACATGACAGCATTGCCAAAATAATTTTAAGCCTTCTGATAAGTCCAATTTTTAAATGCATATAACTTCTACACTATCAATTGGATTTCAACCAAATTTTGTATGTAATATGTGTAAATAAACATATATGACTGAGTGTATTCTTAAGAGCCACTAGGGCTGCCAACTGTTAATAATTGCTCTCTATTTTGTATCCAAATATATCAGAACGTATGCAAGCCGACAGCTTTAAACTATGCTCACGTAAATTACCCGACATTTTACATTAATTTGGAGTAACTTATATACGTCAGTTCTACCAACATGATTCTATGCCTGCTGATAGGACCAATTTTTAAATACATGTAACTTCTATACCAACAAATGGATTTCATCCAAAATTGGCACAAAAATATATAATATTTCAGATTATTTCTGACCAGCACTCGTATGACATTGTTGCCAACAAGCTTTTACGTGTACTAATAGATCCAATGTCTAAATCCATGTAACGTCCTTTGGACTTCAACCACATTTTGTATTCTGTACCTTAGGAGATGGAAGTAAAAATATATTCAGTCACCTGAGCTGCCAACTGTATTGCTCCATTAGGCTACATTATGCCTAGTATACCTTATTTCGAACTAATTAAGACATTTCGATATTACCCACTTAATTTCGTCATTATTCTAGATAGGTTCATATACTGTAGATTAATCTATGGCATGAATCTTAATTTTAAGAAAAGTAGGCTCTTTAGTTCGTCACGGAACTTCTTGTTCCATCTGACCATGAGGGAAGCGGCTAACTGGTAGCATGCTGAACTTCTATGCCCAAGGTGCTGGTTCAAAGCCGGACAAAGTCGCCGGATTTTCTAAGAGCGCTAAAAATCCGTCAGCATGCTTTCCTTCGGAGGGGAAGTTACAACGTTCGTTGCAAGTTGCTGGTTGCGGTGGCATCTAGCAGCCAAGTTCACAGCTAGGTGTCGTTGACGTTAGTATTTGGTACAAAGTTAGGTACTACTACTTAAAATTGACCGTCTGCAGACCTTACCTGAATTACAGACTAATACAGTCATCACAAATAACACCGTTTATCAGACAGATTCTACACACACCCAATGTACACGGGGTTACATGACCACCTTGTCGCAGCCCCTAAACTGAGGAACCAACCAACATCTCTGCGGGAGATAAAATTTTGCGTGAAGAAGTAACAGACTGTTAGATAGTTACACATTAGTTCCAAACCTTGCATAAGGACAGTGTGATCACAAGTATAAAAATTAACCCCAAATGACAAGAAGGTTACCATCCCCATAAGACAGTAAAATGTTAAAAGTATGCATAGAAAGACGAAAAAATGTTAACTAACCTCCAATTGTAAAATACTTTCTCGCAATAAATGAGGTCTGATCCTCCTACGAAAACCTGCATATTTTGCCTATTATAGCCTATCCCCTAGTTTGCCCGGTGAAATCTACCTCCGCCTTCCGGCGTGCCGAGAGGATTTTTTTTGACAACAGAAGATACCTCATGAACGCCATTGATGATCCAGTAGAGTTCACGAATTTGACAGAGCAAGGTGCGAGTGCCAACATGAAGGTGTTTATAATGAAACTTTTTTATTATAAGGGTAGTGATAGGATGCTTTGAAGGAAGGATGATGGGATGCTTTTTCCCATCCTCACAACTAGACATAGCTAATCTTCCACCCACATGTATTATGCCGTCCTGGTCTAGAAAAGGAGTGAGTGGTGAAAGCCTGCTAGACTTGGGTAAATCTTTACCACTTATAAGAGCTTGCTTTTCAGGAGCAAATACTTCCTGCTGAACAAGTAACAAAATCTTGCAAGTAGCAAATTCTAACTCTACTCTGGAGAGAAAGGGTTGAGGCTTCAAAGGTTGATCAATTACTAAATATTTCCATCGGAAGATATAAGACACTACACGAATCAATTTATCAAATGAAGAGTATCTATGAAAAAGGCTAGTAGAAGTAGAAGTAAGATGCGACGTGACAGGGTCATTACGGGCATCAGGTATTTCTTCTGCAAATTGATTAGCTAAGCGAGGCCAGCAAGATGATTCTTGACTTAGCCAAGGAGGACCATTCCAGTACAGGTCTGAAGAAATCAATTTTTTAGGCGTGCAACCACGTGATATTATATCCGCGGGGTTTTCACTGCTAGGAACATGTCTCCATTGTTCAGAATGAGAGACTTCATGAATCTTAGAAACGCGATTTGCCACAAAGGTATTCCAATGAGAAGAAGGCTTGGAAATCCAAGCTAATACAATAGAAGAATCGCTCCAAAAAAATGTGCGGGAAAATTTTAACTTTAAACTGATATTTAGTTTAGTAGCTAATTCTGTTGCCATTAAAGCAGAGCATAATTCTAATCTCGGCAATGATACTGTTTTAAGTGGAGCAACTTTTGATTTAGCGCACACTAAATTAGAAAATCCAGGGAAAGTGGCTGCGGAACGTCCTACTATGTATGCACAACAGCCATAAGCCCGTTCTGAACTATCAGAAAATACATGCAGGTCATACTGCTGGCATAAGAGATTAGAAATTAAAAGGCGGGGTATAAAAACCTTGGAGAGATCCAGCAAACTGCTGCGATACTCTAACCATTCTTCTACAAGAGGTAGGGGGAGATTTTCATCCCAGTCTGATTTTAATGACCAAAGCTTTTGCAAGAACATTTTTGCAACAATAACTATAGGAGCAATATATTGCAAAGGATCAAAGATCTTTGCGATTTCTGACAGAACTTGTCTCTTAGTTACAGGGGGGAGATTCTGACAGATGTACCTGATAAGAGAAGGTATCAGAAGAAGGACACCAAAAAACACCCAATGCTTTTACGGCTGCTTCATCAGTAGGAATGGCAACAAATTCATCAACTGGGACCTCTGATGAAAATTTTGATATAAATTCAGTAGAATTTGAAGTCCATTTATGGAGCGGAAAACCACCTCCTAGGAGCAGGGATTTCAAATCTTCGCACACAAGGAGTGCTTCAGAAATATTAGGGAAAGAGCACAAGAAATCGTCAACATAAAATGCCGTTTTTAATGACTCAGAGGCCAAAGGATGATACAGTTGACCATCTTGCTCGGCTAACATGTGGAGAGACCGAATCGCAAGAAAGGCTGAAGGCTTCAGGCCATATGTCACAGTCTTCAATCTAAATATCTTTATGGGTTTGGAACTCTCATCGCGCCACAATATTCTTTGCAGATCTTGCTGTTCAGAATTTACGAGAATCTGCCGGTACATCTGCTTAATATCTTAGATTACAGCAATAGGAAACCTTCGAAAATTAAGCAAAACAGAGGTGAGATCTGTTTGAATCGCGGGACCACATTGCAAGGTATCATTTAAAGAGATTCCATTGGAATCTGGTGATGAGCCATTGAAAACTACTCTTATATTGTCTTGTGTTAAGGAATTTTTCCATACCGGGTGATGATTTAGATAAACTATTTCATTTAAAGGATGGTCAATTTCTTCTGATTTAGAAATTACCTCCATGTGATTAGATGATTCGTATTCCTCCATAAAGGAAGCATACTGAGTTTTGACAGAAGCATTTTGTTTGAACCGATTTTCAATAGCAAATAGTGCCCTAAGTGCTCTGGAATGCGAGCCCGTAATGGCGGGAGGATTAGGAATACGTGGAAGAGTTACTATAAATCTGCCTTCAGCAGTACGGACAGTGGTTTCCTTGTATAACTTTTCACAAATTTCGTTAGAAGAAGAAGAAGTAGCCTGAACATTCTCAAGATCCCAGAACTTGGTTAGCTCTTGACTCAAATCGGTACCAACAAAATAACAATTCGATACAGTTTGAATAGGATTACGGTATATTTGGCCAGTAGCAATCCAACCAAAATCAGTTTCGCGGAAGAAAACATTAGGAGCAATTTTTACTTTATTGGAATGAAGACATTGCCAAAATACGCTTGAGCTGAAAAGAAGCTCTACGGGCGAAGCTCGGTTGAAATGAGGGTCAGCTAGCTAGACAAAATTCGGGATATTCCAACTTTGAATAGGATAAGAAGTGCCAGGAATATTGTTGCCTATAGACTTGATAATCAAACAATCTAATTGCAACTGCGTACCAAGATTATTAGAGTCCTTCAGATCCACTTTAGCAAAGCTTAAGGATTGCGATTTGGAGCAGTTTATGCCTGTAACCTCTATTGAGGTAGGATGTTTTGGGAGGCCTAACTTTTGTACCAACGATTCATTAATAAAATTGTTGGTAGCGGCATTGTCCAATAATCCCCTGACAGATACCCATTTCCCGTGAGAATTTTTCAATAGAACCTGCACGGTAGATAATAAAACCTGGACTTTGCCAAGCGAGGTGGAACTTTGAGCATACGACTGCGCACTATTTTGAGAAGTCTCAGAATTAGACTTGATATTGGAACTGCTTGGTCCTGATAACCGTGATCTTTCATGCCTGTGCAAAAGGGAATGGTGTCTAGCCTTATAATGAAAGCATAAACGTTGTGAACGGCAATTGTTTAACATATGCGTTCCTGACAAACAGTTGAAACAGTGTTTTTTGTTCGTAGTGAACTTTCGTCTTTCATCTACTGATAAAGATTTAAATACATCACAATTATATAAATTATGCGATTGCTGACACAGACCGCACGTTTGCATTTGGTTAGGTGACCGAGCATCAACAGGAAGAGCCTGTGATCTTAAAATTCTTTGATTAGATCTGCTAACCTTATCTTTTGAGAAGGCTTTTGAATCTGAACTACTAGTTTTTTGATTAGCTATGGCGGAAAAGACTTGGCTTCTGGCCTTCAAAAAGTTAATAATCGCCTCATAAGTGCATTGCAAATTCTGGGAAAGTTCTGTTTCCCAGGCTTTTAATGTATTTGCATCCAATCTTGCAGAAATGAGGTGAACTAGAAATAAATCCCAGTGATTTACAGGTTGGTTTAAATTGGACAATGCTCTGACGTGTAGCTCTGCAGTGTCAATCAACTTACGAAGTGATAAACTGTTATCTGCTTGCACGTTAGGTAACTCGAATAAGCTTTGTATATGGCGTTGAATAGATAAACGAATGTTCCCATATCTATCCTTAAGAAGATTCAGAGCAACTTCATAATTATCACTGGTCAAAGAAAGAGCTTGAATCAGGTTAAGTGCGTTGCCTTGAACTGCCAGACGCAAGTAATGAAATTTTTGTATTACTGGTATAGAAGTATTCTCATGTACTAAAGAATTGAATAATTCAAAAAATGGCTCCCATTCTATGTCCTTACCAGTGAATTTGGGTATTTCTAATTTGGGTAATATAATGCGTGAAGAAGATGTAGAAGATGCTGCAGAAGTTTGATCTTCTTGTTTTTCTTTTTAAGTTAAAGCCCTAATAAGCTGTTTAGCTTCAGCAAATCCCTGATAGTATAATTTTTCAACTTCCAACCTATCACTTTGCTGGTCCGGATGCTGAGTTTCTATACTGCATTGTATCTCATCATATTTCTCAAAGGCTTGTTCATAATTCTTAAGCCTCTGCGAAATTATGTCAAGATTACGCTCTTGGGGTTCAAGCTCCGTTAAGAAAGTACGAAACCGTGTGAGCTTGCCCTTACAAGAGGCTCTGGCGTTGCTGAGTTTTTCATCAAGGTTAGGCATATTAAAAGTTGTTTGTTACTCACGTCAATATTGTGACTTCGAGTACTGGAAGCCAGAAGATGACAGCTTGCTAGGTAGTAAGGTTTAGTCTGATGCGGAAGAAACCGGTCTAGCTTACGTTTCTCTCCTCTCCTGCTGAACATGCGCCTCAAGCTGAAACGTACAATGTGAATTAGTGTTGAAACACAATGAACAAAAATTGTTAATGTAAAATCCAAGATATGAAATTTGTATAGGGATCCAGGGGGCAACAGATATGTTTCCCGGGGGTGAGGCACCAAAAAAGTTGGAGAATAAGTTCTGCCCTAAAACTTCCCCATACGGGAGAACGGTAACGCATCAGGCGAAAGCCTGGACAAAATAACTACTGTGGTCAAGAAAATTAGACTGAAGCGGTGCGGGGTAGTGGGCATGAAATACGTGACTAGAAAACCAATATAGGTAGCAATACATTAACAATTTTTATTTCTAATAATAAATTTATAATCAATAAACAAATTGCACTTGAGTGCTTATCACAGAAATGAACAATTATAAATGGAGCAAAAGTGTGAGGGCCTGATGACAGAAACCCAGATTAAAGAAATATCAATGAAACAAGCTTGTTTAATTGGAGAGAAGTTGAGCTTAACACATAAAAATGCACTTTATAAAAAGAGAACCATGAAACTGATTAAGAGTATAAAATGATTAGTATAATTTAAATGCTTCATAAAATTAAACTTATCTTTGAAGAGCCAGCTCCTTAAAAGTTCCAGCTAGCATAAATGTTGATTTAAAAGTCCTCACGGTTTCTTCAGAAGGAGGCGTACATGGCCTAGAGATATGTACACCATTAATAAAAATGTCAACTTTCTCTTCTTTTCTTGCGAAGGAATGACATTTATAGCTTCCAAGTGATGATCCAGCAGTATTTCGAAAGACGAATCCAAGTATCCCATCTAAGGTGAAGGTGAAAAGTACAACAGCTGGCAATTATTCTTGCCATCTTGAGCAATACGTCATGGTGCAGATCTTGTGACGTAGCTGCTAGTTAGCGTAGAGACTAGCGATGGTGTCATGAGATGCAGTAGCGGTGACCAGCAGGTTGAAGTGATCAGAAGTGATGATTGATCAGAAGTGGTGATTGATCAGAAGTGGTAAAGAACGCCAGCAAGTGGCGTCTTAAATAGGGATCATGGAACCATCTCAAAGCTGGAGATCGCCCGACCAGACAAAAACCTGCCATTGGTCGAACGAAAGTCAGGGTGACGTCAGTCGACACTACTCAGCGGACAGCGGATCAACCAGTAGATGCCCTGTATGTCGGGAGTGAGGACGCTTGAGGTAGCGAGCGACTGGAACACTCAAGGTGAGAACTATAATGTCTATGAATAAGTGATTGATAACAAGATTATGCATAAGGTTTAAGCAATTAATACGTTTACAAGGAAATAATTACCATTCGGGGATCTCGGTAACAAGAAACAAAATTTGACCGACAAATGGACCAAGCTAACCATTGAAAGTATCACAAAAGTGATCATGCTCCGAGAACTCCGAATGAAAACAAACAAAAGAATCAGTCAAAGCAAAACATGGATAACAGACGAGGAGACACTAAGACTCGAAAGGCAAAACAGAGATAGCAGAGATGGGTCTAGTATAAAGACCTTTACTAGTTAAAACATCAACAACTCTGACGCGTTTATCACGGCCAAAGTGGCAGTGAATAACTCTGCCTAGGTTCCACACGAGAGGCGGAGATGGGTCTCGAAGAAGAACCATGTCCCCCACTCGTACATCTGGTTGAGGAAGCCGCCATTTCTCACGGCTATTTAGCAAGCTGAGATATTCTAACTTCCATCGGTGCCAAAAAGAACAGCGCAAAGATTCTACTTTTCTCCAAAAGATAGGTAAGTTAGGATCACAGCGTCGAACCAGCAAAGGCGGAGTAGCAGCAAGCGAACAGCCAATCAGGAAGTGACTGGGTGTTAAAGGTAAAAGATCCTTAGGATCGTTTGAAAGAGGGGTCAGAGGTCTGGAATTTACAATACCTTCGACTTGAATAATTAAAGAGTTGAATTCCTCATAAGAAAGTATGGTAGGACCAAGAGTTTTCTTAAGCTGTCTTTTAGTAAGTTTGATGCAGGACTCCCATCGGCCCCATGATGGGGAGCATAAGGCGGGGTGAAATGCCATTTGAAACCTTTAGAATAGGAAAAGTTAGAAATTTTTTCTTTAGCAGAAGGGGAGCTTAACACTTTTCCCCAGAGATCAGAAGCGCTTACAAAAATTTTTGCATTATCTGAAAAAACTTCAGAAGGAACACCCCTTCTAGCAGCAAATCTAGAAAAGGCGGCCAAAAAGTAAGATACAGAAGCGTTCGTAACCAACTCAAGGTGGATATCTCCCGTCACCATACATACAAATAACGAGATGTAAAGTTTACCTAAGATTTTGCGCTTAGATGAAGAGGGATTAGTCTGATATACGTAAGGACCTGCGTAATCGATCCCAGTAAGAGCGAAGGGCTTACTAGGTTCTGAACGAAATGGAGGTAAATTACCCATAATCTGCGTGGCGGGCCGTGGTTTAACCTTGAAGCAAGGTATACACTTTTAGGTAGATTTCATTAGAAAGCTAACTATTGCAATGGGTACCATGTTTCGACTTTCGGAAAATGTCGACATATCTTCGCGTTTCACATCCCCCAGACCCCAAAACCACCGTCAGTTCAAAAGTTTATATATAATTTATGTATATATGTATCTATCTATCTATCTATATATATATATATATATATATATATATATATCAGTTTCTTGTGGACACGATAACTGCCGTAATTTTGCACCAATCACTTTGAATTTTTTACATAATATGTATCCCTATAAAATCTCGCTCGAGTTCGTTAATGGGCAAAATCGGTCGAAGGGGGTGAAAATGGGGGGCTTTTTACGAAAAAGTGAAATTTCGCTATAACTCTCTTAATACGTGAAATATCGAATCCATTCAAAGTTCATAATATGTGTCGGATAAGTGCCAAACATTTATGTCAAATAAGTTTTTTGATAGCACCAACCATTGACCAAAGGGGTGGAAAAAAGTGGGTATTTCGGGAAACAATAATCATATCTCTCTTAGTAGGCACAATATCTAAACCGTACAAAATGGAAAATATTCCCCTAATAATTACCTAAAACTTTTGTCTGAAAGAATTTTTGATATGACCCACCATTACGCCAAGGGATGAGAAAAATGATTTCGGAATTTTAAAAAATGCCAAGTGCCATCAGAGGTTACCATAACAACGCTTTTAAATTGATAAGGGATGATCTATAAGAGGTTGCCAAGACAATGCCATTGAGATCACATTCATTTTTAGCCTACTTTTCACACTTTTCAAAAATGAGGAAAAAGTAGACTTATAAGATATATCCGAGAAAATGTGTCTGTCCTTCTGTCTGTCTGTCTGTCTGTCTGTCTGTCCTTCTGTGTGTCTGGCTGTGTGTCCCCCCTATCATCTCCTAAACGGCTGCAGCAATCGAAACCAAATTTAGTGTGAGTAAAGATGTATACCGGAATATCTCAGGCCCATATTTGAAATAGATGCCAGTGCTACCAACTGCTAAAAAAACACACTAGAAATTTGAGCTCCATGTTGGATATCTTGGAAGGTATACATGGGAGCTATTCTAAAATTGGCACACATGTAGATAATACCATTTCAGTTTAATTTCCAGGTGGCCATACATGACAGCATTGCCAAAATAATTTTAAGCCTTCTGATAAGTCCAATTTTTAAATGCATATAACTTCTACACTATCAATTGGATTTCAACCAAATTTTGTATGTAATATGTGTAAATAAACATATATGACTGAGTGTATTCTTAAGAGCCACTAGGGCTGCCAACTGTTAATAATTGCTCTCTATTTTGTATCCAAATATATCAGAACGTATGCAAGCCGACAGCTTTAAACTATGCTCACGTAAATTACCCGACATTTTACATTAATTTGGAGTAACTTATATACGTCAGTTCTACCAACATGATTCTATGCCTGCTGATAGGACCAATTTTTAAATACATGTAACTTCTATACCAACAAATGGATTTCATCCAAAATTGGCACAAAAATATATAATATTTCAGATTATTTCTGACCAGCACTCGTATGACATTGTTGCC
This sequence comes from Meconema thalassinum, assembly GCA_946902985.2. Lineage (NCBI taxonomy): Eukaryota > Metazoa > Arthropoda > Insecta > Orthoptera > Tettigoniidae > Meconema > Meconema thalassinum. The sequence goes on along the minus strand of OX336391.1, from coordinate 461,025,539 downwards.
AACAAGCTTTTACGTGTACTAATAGATCCAATGTCTAAATCCATGTAACGTCCTTTGGACTTCAACCACATTTTGTATTCTGTACCTTAGGAGATGGAAGTAAAAATATATTCAGTCACCTGAGCTGCCAACTGTATTGCTCCATTAGGCTACATTATGCCTAGTATACCTTATTTCGAACTAATTAAGACATTTCGATATTACCCACTTAATTTCGTCATTATTCTAGATAGGTTCATATACTGTAGATTAATCTATGGCATGAATCTTAATTTTAAGAAAAGTAGGCTCTTTAGTTCGTCACGGAACTTCTTGTTCCATCTGACCATGAGGGAAGCGGCTAACTGGTAGCATGCTGAACTTCTATGCCCAAGGTGCTGGTTCAAAGCCGGACAAAGTCGCCGGATTTTCTAAGAGCGCTAAAAATCCGTCAGCATGCTTTCCTTCGGAGGGGAAGTTACAACGTTCGTTGCAAGTTGCTGGTTGCGGTGGCATCTAGCAGCCAAGTTCACAGCTAGGTGTCGTTGACGTTAGTATTTGGTACAAAGTTAGGTACTACTACTTAAAATTGACCGTCTGCAGACCTTACCTGAATTACAGACTAATACAGTCATCACAAATAACACCGTTTATCAGACAGATTCTACACACACCCAATGTACACGGGGTTACATGACCACCTTGTCGCAGCCCCTAAACTGAGGAACCAACCAACATCTCTGCGGGAGATAAAATTTTGCGTGAAGAAGTAACAGACTGTTAGATAGTTACACATTAGTTCCAAACCTTGCATAAGGACAGTGTGATCACAAGTATAAAAATTAACCCCAAATGACAAGAAGGTTACCATCCCCATAAGACAGTAAAATGTTAAAAGTATGCATAGAAAGACGAAAAAATGTTAACTAACCTCCAATTGTAAAATACTTTCTCGCAATAAATGAGGTCTGATCCTCCTACGAAAACCTGCATATTTTGCCTATTATAGCCTATCCCCTAGTTTGCCCGGTGAAATCTACCTCCGCCTTCCGGCGTGCCGAGAGGATTTTTTTTGACAACAGAAGATACCTCATGAACGCCATTGATGATCCAGTAGAGTTCACGAATTTGACAGAGCAAGGTGCGAGTGCCAACATGAAGGTGTTTATAATGAAACTTTTTTATTATAAGGGTAGTGATAGGATGCTTTGAAGGAAGGATGATGGGATGCTTTTTCCCATCCTCACAACTAGACATAGCTAATCTTCCACCCACATGTATTATGCCGTCCTGGTCTAGAAAAGGAGTGAGTGGTGAAAGCCTGCTAGACTTGGGTAAATCTTTACCACTTATAAGAGCTTGCTTTTCAGGAGCAAATACTTCCTGCTGAACAAGTAACAAAATCTTGCAAGTAGCAAATTCTAACTCTACTCTGGAGAGAAAGGGTTGAGGCTTCAAAGGTTGATCAATTACTAAATATTTCCATCGGAAGATATAAGACACTACACGAATCAATTTATCAAATGAAGAGTATCTATGAAAAAGGCTAGTAGAAGTAGAAGTAAGATGCGACGTGACAGGGTCATTACGGGCATCAGGTATTTCTTCTGCAAATTGATTAGCTAAGCGAGGCCAGCAAGATGATTCTTGACTTAGCCAAGGAGGACCATTCCAGTACAGGTCTGAAGAAATCAATTTTTTAGGCGTGCAACCACGTGATATTATATCCGCGGGGTTTTCACTGCTAGGAACATGTCTCCATTGTTCAGAATGAGAGACTTCATGAATCTTAGAAACGCGATTTGCCACAAAGGTATTCCAATGAGAAGAAGGCTTGGAAATCCAAGCTAATACAATAGAAGAATCGCTCCAAAAAATGTGCGGGAAAATTTTAACTTTAAACTGATATTTAGTTTAGTAGCTAATTCTGTTGCCATTAAAGCAGAGCATAATTCTAATCTCGGCAATGATACTGTTTTAAGTGGAGCAACTTTTGATTTAGCGCACACTAAATTAGAAAATCCAGGGAAAGTGGCTGCGGAACGTCCTACTATGTATGCACAACAGCCATAAGCCCGTTCTGAACTATCAGAAAATACATGCAGGTCATACTGCTGGCATAAGAGATTAGAAATTAAAAGGCGGGGTATAAAAACCTTGGAGAGATCCAGCAAACTGCTGCGATACTCTAACCATTCTTCTACAAGAGGTAGGGGGAGATTTTCATCCCAGTCTGATTTTAATGACCAAAGCTTTTGCAAGAACATTTTTGCAACAATAACTATAGGAGCAATATATTGCAAAGGATCAAAGATCTTTGCGATTTCTGACAGAACTTGTCTCTTAGTTACAGGGGGGAGATTCTGACAGATGTACCTGATAAGAGAAGGTATCAGAAGAAGGACACCAAAAAACACCCAATGCTTTTACGGCTGCTTCATCAGTAGGAATGGCAACAAATTCATCAACTGGGACCTCTGATGAAAATTTTGATATAAATTCAGTAGAATTTGAAGTCCATTTATGGAGCGGAAAACCACCTCCTAGGAGCAGGGATTTCAAATCTTCGCACACAAGGAGTGCTTCAGAAATATTAGGGAAAGAGCACAAGAAATCGTCAACATAAAATGCCGTTTTTAATGACTCAGAGGCCAAAGGATGATACAGTTGACCATCTTGCTCGGCTAACATGTGGAGAGACCGAATCGCAAGAAAGGCTGAAGGCTTCAGGCCATATGTCACAGTCTTCAATCTAAATATCTTTATGGGTTTGGAACTCTCATCGCGCCACAATATTCTTTGCAGATCTTGCTGTTCAGAATTTACGAGAATCTGCCGGTACATCTGCTTAATATCTTAGATTACAGCAATAGGAAACCTTCGAAAATTAAGCAAAACAGAGGTGAGATCTGTTTGAATCGCGGGACCACATTGCAAGGTATCATTTAAAGAGATTCCATTGGAATCTGGTGATGAGCCATTGAAAACTACTCTTATATTGTCTTGTGTTAAGGAATTTTTCCATACCGGGTGATGATTTAGATAAACTATTTCATTTAAAGGATGGTCAATTTCTTCTGATTTAGAAATTACCTCCATGTGATTAGATGATTCGTATTCCTCCATAAAGGAAGCATACTGAGTTTTGACAGAAGCATTTTGTTTGAACCGATTTTCAATAGCAAATAGTGCCCTAAGTGCTCTGGAATGCGAGCCCGTAATGGCGGGAGGATTAGGAATACGTGGAAGAGTTACTATAAATCTGCCTTCAGCAGTACGGACAGTGGTTTCCTTGTATAACTTTTCACAAATTTCGTTAGAAGAAGAAGAAGTAGCCTGAACATTCTCAAGATCCCAGAACTTGGTTAGCTCTTGACTCAAATCGGTACCAACAAAATAACAATTCGATACAGTTTGAATAGGATTACGGTATATTTGGCCAGTAGCAATCCAACCAAAATCAGTTTCGCGGAAGAAAACATTAGGAGCAATTTTTACTTTATTGGAATGAAGACATTGCCAAAATACGCTTGAGCTGAAAAGAAGCTCTACGGGCGAAGCTCGGTTGAAATGAGGGTCAGCTAGCTAGACAAAATTCGGGATATTCCAACTTTGAATAGGATAAGAAGTGCCAGGAATATTGTTGCCTATAGACTTGATAATCAAACAATCTAATTGCAACTGCGTACCAAGATTATTAGAGTCCTTCAGATCCACTTTAGCAAAGCTTAAGGATTGCGATTTGGAGCAGTTTATGCCTGTAACCTCTATTGAGGTAGGATGTTTTGGGAGGCCTAACTTTTGTACCAACGATTCATTAATAAAATTGTTGGTAGCGGCATTGTCCAATAATCCCCTGACAGATACCCATTTCCCGTGAGAATTTTTCAATAGAACCTGCACGGTAGATAATAAAACCTGGACTTTGCCAAGCGAGGTGGAACTTTGAGCATACGACTGCGCACTATTTTGAGAAGTCTCAGAATTAGACTTGATATTGGAACTGCTTGGTCCTGATAACCGTGATCTTTCATGCCTGTGCAAAAGGGAATGGTGTCTAGCCTTATAATGAAAGCATAAACGTTGTGAACGGCAATTGTTTAACATATGCGTTCCTGACAAACAGTTGAAACAGTGTTTTTTGTTCGTAGTGAACTTTCGTCTTTCATCTACTGATAAAGATTTAAATACATCACAATTATATAAATTATGCGATTGCTGACACAGACCGCACGTTTGCATTTGGTTAGGTGACCGAGCATCAACAGGAAGAGCCTGTGATCTTAAAATTCTTTGATTAGATCTGCTAACCTTATCTTTTGAGAAGGCTTTTGAATCTGAACTACTAGTTTTTTGATTAGCTATGGCGGAAAAGACTTGGCTTCTGGCCTTCAAAAAGTTAATAATCGCCTCATAAGTGCATTGCAAATTCTGGGAAAGTTCTGTTTCCCAGGCTTTTAATGTATTTGCATCCAATCTTGCAGAAATGAGGTGAACTAGAAATAAATCCCAGTGATTTACAGGTTGGTTTAAATTGGACAATGCTCTGACGTGTAGCTCTGCAGTGTCAATCAACTTACGAAGTGATAAACTGTTATCTGCTTGCACGTTAGGTAACTCGAATAAGCTTTGTATATGGCGTTGAATAGATAAACGAATGTTCCCATATCTATCCTTAAGAAGATTCAGAGCAACTTCATAATTATCACTGGTCAAAGAAAGAGCTTGAATCAGGTTAAGTGCGTTGCCTTGAACTGCCAGACGCAAGTAATGAAATTTTTGTATTACTGGTATAGAAGTATTCTCATGTACTAAAGAATTGAATAATTCAAAAAATGGCTCCCATTCTATGTCCTTACCAGTGAATTTGGGTATTTCTAATTTGGGTAATATAATGCGTGAAGAAGATGTAGAAGATGCTGCAGAAGTTTGATCTTCTTGTTTTTCTTTTTAAGTTAAAGCCCTAATAAGCTGTTTAGCTTCAGCAAATCCCTGATAGTATAATTTTTCAACTTCCAACCTATCACTTTGCTGGTCCGGATGCTGAGTTTCTATACTGCATTGTATCTCATCATATTTCTCAAAGGCTTGTTCATAATTCTTAAGCCTCTGCGAAATTATGTCAAGATTACGCTCTTGGGGTTCAAGCTCCGTTAAGAAAGTACGAAACCGTGTGAGCTTGCCCTTACAAGAGGCTCTGGCGTTGCTGAGTTTTTCATCAAGGTTAGGCATATTAAAAGTTGTTTGTTACTCACGTCAATATTGTGACTTCGAGTACTGGAAGCCAGAAGATGACAGCTTGCTAGGTAGTAAGGTTTAGTCTGATGCGGAAGAAACCGGTCTAGCTTACGTTTCTCTCCTCTCCTGCTGAACATGCGCCTCAAGCTGAAACGTACAATGTGAATTAGTGTTGAAACACAATGAACAAAAATTGTTAATGTAAAATCCAAGATATGAAATTTGTATAGGGATCCAGGGGGCAACAGATATGTTTCCCGGGGGTGAGGCACCAAAAAAGTTGGAGAATAAGTTCTGCCCTAAAACTTCCCCATACGGGAGAACGGTAACGCATCAGGCGAAAGCCTGGACAAAATAACTACTGTGGTCAAGAAAATTAGACTGAAGCGGTGCGGGGTAGTGGGCATGAAATACGTGACTAGAAAACCAATATAGGTAGCAATACATTAACAATTTTTATTTCTAATAATAAATTTATAATCAATAAACAAATTGCACTTGAGTGCTTATCACAGAAATGAACAATTATAAATGGAGCAAAAGTGTGAGGGCCTGATGACAGAAACCCAGATTAAAGAAATATCAATGAAACAAGCTTGTTTAATTGGAGAGAAGTTGAGCTTAACACATAAAAATGCACTTTATAAAAAGAGAACCATGAAACTGATTAAGAGTATAAAATGATTAGTATAATTTAAATGCTTCATAAAATTAAACTTATCTTTGAAGAGCCAGCTCCTTAAAAGTTCCAGCTAGCATAAATGTTGATTTAAAAGTCCTCACGGTTTCTTCAGAAGGAGGCGTACATGGCCTAGAGATATGTACACCATTAATAAAAATGTCAACTTTCTCTTCTTTTCTTGCGAAGGAATGACATTTATAGCTTCCAAGTGATGATCCAGCAGTATTTCGAAAGACGAATCCAAGTATCCCATCTAAGGTGAAGGTGAAAAGTACAACAGCTGGCAATTATTCTTGCCATCTTGAGCAATACGTCATGGTGCAGATCTTGTGACGTAGCTGCTAGTTAGCGTAGAGACTAGCGATGGTGTCATGAGATGCAGTAGCGGTGACCAGCAGGTTGAAGTGATCAGAAGTGATGATTGATCAGAAGTGGTGATTGATCAGAAGTGGTAAAGAACGCCAGCAAGTGGCGTCTTAAATAGGGATCATGGAACCATCTCAAAGCTGGAGATCGCCCGACCAGACAAAAACCTGCCATTGGTCGAACGAAAGTCAGGGTGACGTCAGTCGACACTACTCAGCGGACAGCGGATCAACCAGTAGATGCCCTGTATGTCGGGAGTGAGGACGCTTGAGGTAGCGAGCGACTGGAACACTCAAGGTGAGAACTATAATGTCTATGAATAAGTGATTGATAACAAGATTATGCATAAGGTTTAAGCAATTAATACGTTTACAAGGAAATAATTACCATTCGGGGATCTCGGTAACAAGAAACAAAATTTGACCGACAAATGGGCCAAGCTAACCATTGAAAGTATCACAAAAGTGATCACGCTGTGAGCTGTTTTTCAATCCTTTCGCTGTTTAGTAGGATGGGTAGTTTATTGGCTGAGGAATAACCCACCCACCAAGGGAAGATGATTAAGAGAAGGAAGTAGAGTTTGGATTGGAAAAGAAGGATAGAAAAATAGGAGGAGAGTCCCACAAAATTAATAAGTTTAGTGTTAAACACACTTAAAGGTGGTTGCCACCGAAAATCCTCTTTCGGATACCTAAAATGAGTAAGGACTTGGTCTAAGCTGACGAGAAACACAGATAGAACTTGGGCTGTTTGCAAGAGAGTGACTTTCGTATAATCCCTCTCAAGCATATATAAAACTACTATGGGGAAGAGTGCTGGTCTGGCAAGACTGAGAGGAACAAATTTACTGTATGTCTTCTCAAAGAAATTAGGTTTTACAAAGTAATTCGAAGAATGCCAATGATTTAACTCAAGCTTGGTATTTTCAATTTCCAAAATTATGGAGTTTCTGTAAGGGCGACCAAGTGTCTCTAAAAAGGAAAATGATAAAAGATTATGCCTTATTGGGTAATCTTGGTAAATGAACCAATGGTTGCATTGGAAAATGGCTAAGCTTTTACTCAGCGAGGAGCCGGCTAAAAGTTTAGACAAAAAGAAACACTTATTTTTTAGAAAATTGACCATAAGTTTTCGGAGAGGGTCTCCACAAGCAGGTAGCTGGCTTAGCGAGCTCTACTTGCCTTACTGGCCAATTAGAATTAGCTATTAACGCTAAGAAGAACTTTAGTGAGGTGAAAATTAAGAGTTCTTGCTCAAATGCAACAAATGGTGAAAGCTCTATTAATGATTTTAATATCATTGAGTGAGGAGAGTCAAGGAAGACAGGATTTTGCCTAAACTTTATATTCGTAAATGAAAAAGCGAAGGGAAAAGATTTGTTTATTTTACAATTAGAAAAAGTTTGAGGAAATTAACAATTATGCAATATAATTTTAATAAACATAGTTCATTTGAACTTTTTAACAAATAGGGTCGCAGACCTCTCAACATTAAACGGTTGCTCCAGGCAATTGACAATTTACAAGGTTTCAAACCTTACATGTTTCTAAAATCTTTATAAGATTTAAACAAATGAGCAATGAAATAATTAAAGCTTGAACGTGAATTGGAGTACAAAAGTGCACCTTAAGAAATTCAGGAGAGAATGTTCTAGAGAAAGTGACAACTTTGAAAATAACAATAATAACAACATGAAAAATAAGATAGAAGTTCCTACAACTTCTTATATTTATACAGAATTAATATATGAGAATTATACAAAGAGGGCAGGTCACTTACTGTGAAACCTGAAGAAAGTGAAAGGGAAAGTTCTGGACTTCCCAAGTTTGAGCAGGAATCACTCGCCAAATGGGACAGTTTCCATTTCGTGAAACCTGAACATGACTCGCTCAAGAGTTTAAAGAATTGTTTTCCCTGATTATGGGAAAGGAACAACGTAAATTTAAAACTTGTATCACACAAGCAATTATGCAGAATTTAATTAATGTTAAACTAGCAAAGTTGGAAGGGCACCTCGTGAGTGACACCTTATAGAAAAGTTTCAATTTTATTAATAATGGTTGTTAGTAGAAGGTTGAGGAAAGATCATTGGGATATAGGATCAATGTTCATGGCCGTATTTAATATAACCGGACGATCGCGACGCGGTAGAAACATGGAGCAAGCACTGATTATCACTATAGTCTATGAAGAAGGATGCAAAGTTCACTATAGAAACACTAAAGTTCATGAAAAAGAAAGTTATTGCAATTATGGAAATAACTGATTGCACTATATAGGTGAGAGTCTATTTCTAGAAAAAGTTGTGATTTACAAGTAAATGCGCCATAGAATGTTCCAGAGGTTCCAGCGGTGGAAGAAAGTTAGCTATTGCAAAAATTTGTAAGGAAGATTCCTCATTTTAACTAGCATTTTCACAAGTGCGTGAACAATACTTGACGGCAAGACTCGCAGATAGAGAACAAGATCTCGAAGGTTCCAGAACGACCTTAGCAGAAAATGGGGTTGAGAAAATCCAACGGAGGAACTAGCTTTATAATTATAGACAGCGGGTATTAGATAATATCCCACGTAGCGAGAGGGTTTCTCGTTTAAATAGCTTAAGAAAAGCTCTTTTTAGTAAGGTTGGCTTATACAAGCAAAAGCTCAACATGGCAAATCCCACGAAGAATGATTATTGCCCCAAAGTAAATGATTTCACACTGTCTATAAATTATAATTAAAAGCACGTGGAAGTTAAAACCATGAAGATGAGGTTAAAACTTTTAAAATGGTACTTATCTTGATTTCATGTTGAAGTCGAAGTTTCTGTTGAAGATTACTTAGCCAACATGGCGTAGAAGAGGGTGAGCCTCTTGGTTTGAGGAGGCAAGCTCGAGCGGAGCTTTGACTGAACGAGTCAACTGCAGACTAAGAAGTGAGAGCAGCTCAACGGAGCACGGAGGGACCAAGAAAAAGGGGAAAGAGTGGGGGGTAGGAGACAAAAGGAGAACATATAAACATTGCCAACTTGAAAACAAAAAATTTATCTTCTCTTGCTGAGCCGGTCTTCTAAGAGTTGATAACAGTTGATACTAGCGCAGCATGGTGAGTAAAGAAGTGGATGTAGTCCTCTTGCTCCAAGAGAAAATAACTGACGATGGTAACAGGATCTGGTGGCCAAATGGATAAGTAAGTCCTCTAGCACCAGGAAGAATTGAGGAGCTTCTGAGATTCGCTGCGAGGTGACGCTAGGTGGGTCACAGAAGTTATATATCTGAAACATACTTATGAAGACATAAGAGATATGCCCAACAAGGAGAAAACAGATGATCACTGTTGGTGTTTGACAAAGAAGAAGGAAGAAATGAACATGCAAAGAGCAATAAAAATTATATCTCAGGTACCGTGTATTCAAAGAATACACCAACCGTCTCCTTCCCTTTCCTCACACTTGGAAGCCGCATTTAAAGCCGCTTGATAATCTGCGTTCTTTAACTTTAAGGACAATAATTCTTAATCATAATTTCTCTCTCAACCTCCTGGCTTTTTCTTCGTTGTTTAGATGAATTAAGCTTTTTTCTGTTGGCGATTGTTGGGTTCCGTGATCCTCAATATTATGCGAAACTGATTAATTGCTTTGTTTCATATGTCCTTAAATTGGGTTTTCATGTCCAAACCACGTATGACTGCATGTGAAACTTGTTCTGCTTTAATGTTTGGCTGGTGGTATTTACCCCTTTTGTTTACCTTCAACCTGGTGCTTCACAGTCTTGTTTATTTACGAATTCAAGTAATAACAAGTCATTATCTATTGTCTCCACATATGACAAAGGTCATAGTGTGTTCGTCTTATCTGAAGTTAGGCAACCTGCCAACTACTGTAAAACAGTAGGAAAACCGAGTTGCTCCAGTAATTCAGGAAGCCGCTCGCCTTTTTGGTCACTGATCTGTCTAGTTATTTATACTCGTTATCTCGCTATACTATGTGGGTCAAGGTCATGTTTACCTATCTCGGTCACTTGTCCACACTCGAAGCCGAAGTTTGCTCCGATTGGTTTTCAATGAAATCTTTATATATCCTTGCTGCGCGTAACTTTGGTATTTTTTGTAATTATTTTCCACTTTTGCTGTTTACTGTCAAACAAACTTTATCTTTTCTTCTTGTTACATTTGATAAGTTTTTGCATCTATTCCTGTTACGTCGCGTTTCTTGCTGACTTAAGTATTTTTCTATTTAACCCTTTTGGTGCGCATTATAACTTAAGGTCATCGTTTATGGCTACTAGATTATTGGTACCTATGGCGTTCTTGCCTTCTACTCGCATAGTTTTCTTACTTATTTTGTATATTAGTAGCCTTAATCAATGTACTTGCTCTTATACGCTTTGTTTATATTTGTTAAGTCTTTCTTCGCATCTTGTTGTGATCTTTATTGATGCTTTGTTTCTCGCAGCTACTAGCTGCTTTTTGATTGACGGCTATTGTATTTCTTGCCCGTTGACCCCGCATTCCAACAATTCTGATCATTTACTTTTCCTAACATTTGGTCAGTTCTATATAGGCACCTCTCCTTTTTTCCTTTCCCCCTCAAGCCTGGATCTTTGGCGGAATGATCGATTGCTACCCGGGTGGGAACGGAAGAGTCAAGGAGGGGAAGATCTTGATAACCAATGGGTATATTACAAGACCCCGCTCAATCAGCGCTACTCTTCTATTCAATTTTTAATATCGTGTTTTCATTCTATGTTGGTGTTGGCCGCCGACCCCCAATATGGTGTATTTCTCGAAATACACGGTAAGGCAGAGTTGGCATCTGCCGCTCTTCATTCTCTTATATTAATTCACTTATTTAGATTTCCTTCCCACAAACACCAACAGCGAACTTTTATATTCTGTTTGCCCCGTGCACTTGTTCATGGTTGTTTTAAGTTTGTTCCAGAAACGCATATTCTGTGGAACCAGCCTGGCAACACCTTGCAGCTGCCTTCTGAAATCCTTCCATTGCCTCAAGTGCAGAAGACTTCCTCATCAACACATCAGGTTTCGTCATCATCGCCAACCAACTACTCCGTGAAGAAGCATTACTTACATGAGAAATTTTGTATTTATAATGTTTCCCATGTTTGTATAACCTCTTTTGTTTGCTTCCCCTACCCTCTCGCTCTCCCTTCCCCTCGCTCGCCTAGCTCAGAAGTGTGCGGTGCCGCTCGCCCCTTCGCGCGTTGCTCCGTTCGTTCACTCATCTACTTGTGGTCAAGCCGGCAAGGCTTCAGGTTTCGTCCTCTTCATCGTTCTCACTTGTGTGTCAGACGTCAACACTTACAGTTGAAGCCTACCTAAGGCTTGTCTCCTGTCTACTCGAGACATTTTTAGCCTATTTTCAATTTTGAAAAAATAGGCTTATGAGATCACCTTTCGTCCGTGTGTGCGCGCGTGTGTGTGTGTGTGTGAGAGGTGTGTGTGTGTGTCCCCTAATAAAATCTAATCGGCTTGAGCGATTTCAATGAAACTTGGTAAGTTCATAGCACTATTCCCGGCGACCTCGACCATGCCCTTCAAATATTGTTACGTCTCACCAATCCAGCATGGCAGCTGTGCGAAATATTTCACTAGCATTCAATATCTCCGAAACTATTACCGAAATCGCCCTGAAATTGTGTACGGTGATAAAGGGCACTACTAGAAGTTCACATATGAGACTTTCTAAAACCTGATGACAACAAAACCAACATGGCGGCCAAGCGAAGTTGTTGTTGTTTGAGTCTTCAGTCTTTTGACTGGTTTGATGCAACTCTCCATGCCTCCCTGTCCTGAGCTAATCGTTTCATCTCTACATAGCTCCGACACCCTACATCCGAGGCAATCTGTTTAACATATTCTAACCTTGGTCTACCCCTACAGTTTTTGTCCTCGACCCTTCCTTCCATAACTAAGCTTGCTATTCCTGGGTGTCTTAGTATGTGTCCTACCAACCTATCTCTTCTCTTCATTAACAGTCGCCAGAAACATCTCTCCTCTCCCACTCGTCTTAATACCTCTTTGTTTGTAACCTTATCTACCCATCTGATCTTCATCATTCTCCTGTAACACCACATTTCAAATGCTTCAATTCTCCTCTTTTCTGCTGCACCAATAGTCCAAGTTTCACTTCCATAGAGCGCCACGCTCCAGACAAAGGCTTTCAAAAATGACTTCCTAATACCTAAATCTATATTCGATGTCAGCAGATTCCTTTTTTGTAGAAATGCTTTCTTTGCCTGAGCCAACCTACTTTTTATATCCTCTTTGCTTCGTCCATCACTGGTTATTCTGCTTCCTAAGTAACAGAAGTCTCCTACTTCCTTCAGCTTTTCACCTGCCAATTTGATCTCCATAGAGGTTTCTGATTTATTTCGGCTGCATTCCAGTATTTTTGTTTTACATTTATTAATTTTCATCATGAATTCTTTCCGTAAGACGGAGTCCATACCCTTCAAAAACTCATTCAAATCCTCAGGCTTATCGGCCAAGATGACGATGTCATCAGCAAATCTCAGAGTTGAAATTATTTCTCCTTGAATCTTCACTCCCACTTGAAATTTTTCTCTAATTTCCTTCATTGCTTGTTCAATGTAAAGATTGAAAAGTATGGGTGATAAGTTGCAGCCTTGCCTTACACCTTTCTGAATACCAGCTTCTCTCTCATGTCCTTCAACTCGAATGACTGCTGTCTGGTTTCTGTACAGATTGTATATCACCCTCCTATCCCTGTACTTTATTCCAATCGATTTCAAAATGTCAAACAATTTAGTCCAATCAACATTATCAAAAGCCTTTTCTAAGTCTACAAAAGCCATGAACGTTCTCTTATCTTTCCTTATTCTACCTTCCAAAATCAGCCTAAGACTTAGTACAGCTTCCCTTGTTCCTACATTTCTCCTGAAACCAAACTGGTCTTCACCCAACTCCGTTTCTATCTGGCTTTCAATCCTCTTGTAAATTATTCTAGACAGGATCTTTGAAGCATGAGTAATCAAGCTGATTGTACGGTAATCTTCACATCTGTCAGCTCCCACTTTCTTTGGTATAGGGATGATTACATTCTTCTTGAAATCAGGGGGTACCTCACCTGTTTCATAAATCCTACACACCAAGTGAAATAACCTGATCAGACCTTCATCTCCTATGCAGCGTAGCAACTCAATCGGTATATCATCTATGCCTGGTGCTTTGTTCCTGCTTAAGTCTTCCAAAGCTCTATCAAATTCTGATCTCAATATTAAATCTCCTTTCGCATCCTCATCAATTTCCTCCTCCCTTTCCATTACATGATTCTCAATCTCCTTTCCCTTATACAAACTCTCGATGTAATCTTTCCATCTCTCAACCTTTTCTTCCCTATCTGTTAGAGGCTTTCCATTTGTGTCCTTAATATTACAGCACTTAGTCTTCTTTTCCCCAAAAGTATTCTTAATCCTTCGATAAGCTGTGTCTACTTTTCCTAATTTCAGACAATTTTCTATACCTGCACATTTCTCTTTCAACCATTCTTCTTTCGCTTCCTTGCACTTCTTGTTAACCTCATTTCTCAGACGCCTGTATTCTGCTTTCCCCTTTTCATCTCTTACATTCTTGTGTTTCCGCCTTTCATCCATCAATTCTAGTATATCCTGAGTGATCCACGGTTTTCTCCCTATTCTTTCTTTCCTACCAATGTTTTCTTCTGCGGATTTTGTTATTTCATTCTTCAAAAGTGCCAATTCGTCTGCAATTGAAGTTGGTTTAGGGTTTTTCATTAGTCCTTCCTTTATACTCTTCTTGAATCTTTCGTTTACATCCTTCTCTTTCAGTCTGTCTATCGCCCACCTTTTTGGCTTTTGACTTTTCTTCAGTTTCTTCAACTTTAATCTGCAATTCATTACAACCAGATTGTGGTCAGAGTTTATGTCAGCACCAGGATATGTTTTACAATCTAAAATCTGGTTTCGAAACCTCTGCTTGACCATAATGAAGTCGATTTGGTAACGCCCTGTATCTCCTGGTCTCATCCATGTGTATATTCTTCTATTGTGGTTATTGAATAAGGTGTTAGCTATGACCAATTCATGCTCGGTGCAGAATTCTACCAGCCTGCTTCCTCGATCATTCCTTTCACCTAATCCGAAATCTCCTACTATCTTCTCTTCTCTCCCTTTTCCTACCACAGCATTCCAATCTCCCATTACTATAACATTTTCATCACCCTTGATATACCTCAGAATTTCATCTATTTCTTCGTAGACCTTTTCAACATCCTCATCATCAGCTTGACTGGTAGGCATATAGACTTGTACCACTGTGGTGCAGGTAGGTTTAGTATTGATTTTTGCTACAATAATCCGTTCACTATATTGCTCATAATATTCCACCCGCTGTCCAAGTTTCCTACTCAATATGAGGCCAACCCCTGCTTGGCCATTGTTTGATTTACTGCTAATGACCCTATAGTCTCCTGACCAAAAGTCCTGTTTTTCCTGCCAGCGCATTTCACTAATCCCAACCAAATCCAACCTCAACCTATCCATTTCCCTTTCTAAGTTTTCTAACCTTCCACTTCCTAGCAGACTTCTAACATTCCACGCTCCGATCCGTAGAATGTCAGATTTCCTCTTTGTCACTTCTGTGATGTTAACCCCCTCTCGAGTAGTCCCCACCCGGAGATCCGAACGGGGGACTAGTTTACCTCCGGATTGAAATTTTACAAGGGAGGAGGCCATCATCACATGTAATTATGCATAGAGAGGTGCATATCCTCGGGAATAGCATACGGCTGTAGTTTCCCGTTGCTTTCAGCCGTGCAGCAGGACGCAGTGTAGCCATTATTTGGCTTATATTATCAATATCTTAACCGTCTATAAGACTAGTAAAGAATTGATTTATTCTGAAAGGCTGCTACTCCCTTTCAGAATAAGTAAAAGCAATTCTACTAACAAAAATACTAACCTTCTACCGTACTAACAATTAAATACCAATATTCTACTAACAAAAAAGATACTAAATTTCCACCAACAACAAATACTACCACTAAAACAGTCTGTCACCAGGCACACTCACATGCACCCTCACACATCACAGTCTACTGAAACAATGAACTATAACTAATAAACAATGCAACTGCTACCAGACACACTCACACACGACAGTCTAATAGAACAATGACATATATCTAATAGACAAACTAACTACCTACTTACAACTAAAACTAACTACATACTTACTGTACTGTTATTTGAATTGACAATATTTACAAAATGCAATTTAGATAGAAAATACTTACAAAATGTAATTTAGATTCAAAACAGTCACAAAATGAAAATTAGGGGGACGTATGCAAAATTGCAGTCCAGTAAAAAAGTTACATTTAAACGAGCATTACATTTCATTGCCGCTTTAAAACCTATAATAGGTTATGGACCCAGAACGATTGGCTCAGATTTAAATTAACTGAAAACTGGAAACAGCGGGATCAAGCGGACACACAAAGTTGAGACTTTTAAATAGACATTTCTCGCGATTTAACTATCCAAACGTAATGAAACTTGGTACAGCAAATGTTTATACACATTGTAATGCACTGGTGTCTAATTTAGTTCAATTGTTCACATAACCTCAAAATGGCGGCTGTGCGAAATATTTCACTGACATTCTATATCTCCGAAACTATTACAGATATCACTCTGAAATTTTGTACGGTGATAAAGGGTACTGATACAAGTTTATCTATGTATATTTAATAAACCTGTAAAGTACAAAACGAACATGGCGACCAAGCGAATTTGAAATATTTTAATAGACTTTTCTCGTGATTTAACTCTCCGAGCGCAGTGAAATGTCGTACAGTAAATGATTTTGCACATTGTAATGCACTTCCATCTAATTTAATTCAATTGTTTACATAACCTCAAGATGGCGGCTGTGCGAAATTTTAAAATTAAGTTTTTATTTCTTGTGTCGTAATCATGCGATCGAAGTGAAAGTTTGAATAATGAACCTAGGCAATAATTGTCCTTGAATGGTACATAACTCTATAGCCTATACGTTTAACAATCCTAAATGGCGAGCTTCCGAAATATTTAAACGGTTCTCATTATCTATGAATCTTTTACAGCAACCAAACTGATTTTTTTTTTGTTCATAGAGACTGTGAACATATGTTCACCTATAGGACTTTCAGTAACCTGGTGAGCACAAATCCAACATGGCGGCGACGCGAATTATAAATATTTAAATGGACGTTTCTCGCGAATTAACTATCCGAGTGCCGTGAAACTTTGCACGTTAAATGCTTATACAAATGTTGATCCACTGGCATCTAATTTATTTCAATTGTTTGCGAAATCACAAGATGGCTGCTGTGCGTAATTTTCAAATCTCGTTTTTACTTCTTGTGTTCTAATCATGCGATTGATGTTTGAATACCACACGTACACAATAATCCTAATGTAATAGTACAAAAATAAAAAACCAACCTGGCGACCATATGAAATATTTAGACGGTCCTCAATATCTACGAATCTGTTACAGCAATTAAACTGAAATTTTGTATGTTGATAGAGGCAATTAACATGAGCAGGATATATGAAAATAGGCTGTATAGTTCTTCACGGAACTACTTGTTTAAATATCTACGCCATGTTGTGGATTTAGGCTAACGGTCGCCATGGATCATCTACTCTACAAACAATGAGCTAAGTACTAAACTCTAATGGTTGTCACCACATTTTAATGGTTTTTAAATAGCTAAATGCTTCTTAAAACAAATTTATAGACAGTGTGAGAAATTTCAAATTGTTGTACTATAACCGTCTTCGAGGGATTTTTCTAGTCATGCCATGACTTCTAAGCTGAATTTAAAACCTGAAAATTTAGTACTTCTTGTACGATTTAACTGAGAATGCTTCTCACACCGTGGGATTCTTGTTAAAACACCCACTGTCTATATAAAACTTAGCTTTGTTCCTCCGTGGGACCTTTTTGCCCAATTCAACAATCATCAAAATTATGGCACTTTCTGGGTCAAACGACATTTCTACAAGTAAAGCAAGCTAATATTTTCCACTCTAACATGGAATTACTCCTCCTCACTGAGGAATTTGCATCACAGTTACTGTTGTTAAAAATCTGATCTGTTTTCCTCCGTGGGTACTTCTCTTCAGCATTCAACTACAACCCATACAAATTTCTAACGGATAAACTCTCTCAAGCTAAAATTCAACTAGTGATTTACATAATTGCAATAACTTTTCTCCTTGTGAACTTTCTGTGCTGCAGTAGTGAACTTTTCACATACCGGTACATCAATAGACTATAGTGAAAACAGTGCCCGTTATACCACCAACCGTGTCGCGTTCGAATGAGAGCAATATAAATCTGGCCAGGACATTTTCCTAAAACCTACCCACCCGCATCCGCATGACTGTAGTCCGCATCCGCCCCGCATCCGCACAACTGCTATCCGCATCCATCCCGCATCCGCATGACTGTTATCCGCATCCGTCCCGCATCCACACGACTGTTATCCGCATCCGTCCCACATCCGCATGACTGTTAACCGCAGCCGCCCCACATCCGCACGACTGTTATCCGCATCTGTCCCACATCCGCACGACTGTTATCCGCATCCGTCCCACATCCGCACGACTGTTATCCGCATCCGTCCCACATCCGCATGACTGTTGTCTGCATCCGTCCTGCATCCGCATGACTGTTATCCGCAGCTTCCCCACATCCGCACGACTGTTATCCGCAGCTTCCCCACATCCGCACGACTGTTATCCGCATCCGTCCCACATCCGCACGACTGTTATCCGCATCCGTCCCACATCCGCATGACTGTTATCCCCATCAGTCCTGCATCCGCATGACTGTTGTCCGAAGCTTCCCCACATCCGCATGACTGTTAACCGCAGCCGCCCCACATCCGCACGACTGTTATCCGCATCCGTCCCACATCCGCACGACTGTCATCCGCTTCCGTCCCACATCCGCATGACTGTTGTCCGCAGCCGCCCCTTTTCCATACAACTGGTATCCGCATCCATCCCACATCCACATTACTGTTATCCGTATCCGTCCCGCATCCGCATGACTGTTATCCGCATCCTCCCCGCATCCGCATGACTGTTATCCACATCCGCCCCGCATCCGACCTGCATCCGTCCCGCATCCGCATGACTGTTATCCGCATCCATCCCGCATCCGCATGACTGTTATCCGCATCCACCCCGTATCCGCATGACTGTTATCAACAGCCGCCCCACATCCGCACAACTGTTATTCGCACCCGTCCCGTATCCGCACGTTCGTTATCCGAATCCGCTGACATATAATATTTGTAACTTATTAGATAGAGCATAAAGTATTAAAGCAACACATTTGAGGTTATGTATGTCATCTACTATGTTTAAAATGAATTGTCTACAACCATAATCGCAACCCTCTTCAGTGCGGAGTGCTAATTATACTTAATGGCTTTATTTGAATGATATTAGCTTAAATCATCATCTTACATTTGTCATGGAAAAACATAACGGAAAAATAAATATCATGACCATCCAGGTCCTAGTAATGATATTCAAGGAGTTCGGATTGTATTCTAAAAACCATCCGCAAATTTCCTCTAAACATTATCTGCAACTTATCCACTATCTGCACAGCCATGCAAACTATATCCACACGGCGAAAATTTTTGCGGATATCCGCGGGTTTATCCACGGATATCCACATCCACGCAGGGCTTTACCTCTAGTTCACTACTATCCCCTGATCTATAATTTTTGAGAAGGAATAATTAGCTTGATGGATAGTATTTTGTTTACCTTGAGCTGTATGTATGTGTAGGTTTATACTGCAGCAACGTTTCTTTATACAAGGATTCACAGAGGTCGAGTTCTGGTTCTAGTTAAAGGGATTCATTCCTGAAAAACTAGCATGCACATGATTTGTAAAATAGAAGAACTAGACTTATAAACCTGCTCGTCTTGTTCACTATGCAAGATTTCACAGCGATCGAATCATTCAGTGATGAGTTAGGCGAATTCATGAGAAAGTTATTTGCGTGGCATCTATAACAAGATGTTCAGTAAAGAACATATAGCCTACTTTCTCCTAAATGCATGGGTATTGTTATAACTCTTTGTCCTTTTCAAGGAGTATAATTGAATGTTGGTTGTAGTAGCTTGTTGAAATACAACGTGCTATAGGGATATTAAACATGAATATGAGATGCCCTTTGCTAGTGCTACCTCTGTAAAAAAAAACTTTCAATTCGGTTTCACCGTGTGTGAATTGATCTGTGGAATGGATTTGCACACATGCATGGCCGCTATTTGCAAACTATTGGGCTGATGACCTTGTAGTCAGTCATAAGATGCTTTCCACAAAAAGGCATGTTGTTGCAAAATCCGGAAGAGATCAAATTATTAGGATGGTCGAAATTTGATTTAAGCTTTTAATATTTGGGTGGCCGTCATTCCGTTTCCGTCAAGACGGCGGCGATATAAAACATGACACTGAGGTGCCTTTTGCTAGTGCTACCTCTGTACCAAATTTCGTTCAATTCGGTTTCACCGTGTTTGAATTGAGAGGGGGAATCGATTTGCACACATACTTGGCCACCATCTGCAAACTATTGGGCTGATGATCTAGCAGTTTGGTCAGAATATGCTTCCCTCATAAAGATTTGTTGTTGCAAAATTTGGTAGAGACTAGATTATTAGGTTGGTCGTAATTACATTTTAGCCTTTAACATTTGGGTGGCCGCGATTACGTTTCCGTCAAGATGGCGGTGATATAAAACATGACACTGAGGTGGCCTTTTCTAGTGCTACCTCTGTACCAAATTTCGTTCCATTCGGTTTCACCGTGTTCGAATTAATAGGGGAATCGATTTTCACACAAAGATGGTCGCCATCCGCAAAATATTAGGCTAATGACCTATTAGTTTGGTCAAAGGTTGCTCCCTCCATAATGGTATGTTGATGCAAAATTTGGTAGAGATCGGATGATTAGGTTAGTCGTAATTTGATTTAAGCTTTGAATATTTGTGTGGCCGCCATTACGTTTCCGTCAAGATGGCGGCGATATAAAACATGACACGGAGGTGCCCTTTGCTAGTGCTACCTCTGTACCAAATTTCATTCCATTCGGTTTCACCGTGTTCGAATTAATAGGGGTAATCGATTTTGACACAAAGATGGCCGCCATCCGCAAACTATTAGGCTAATGACCTATTAGATTTGTCAAAGGATGCTCCCTTCATAAAGGTATGTTGTTGCAAAATTTGGTAGAGATCGGATGATTAGGTTAGTCGTAATTTGATTTAAGCTTTGAACATTTGGGTGGTCGCCATTACGTTTCCGTCAAGATGGCGGCGATATAAAACATGACACTGGGGTGCCATTTGCTAGTGCTACCTCTGTACCAAATTTCATTCCATGCGGTTTCACCGTGTTCGAATTAATAGGGGTAATCGATTTTGACACAAAGATGGCCGCCATCCGCAAACTATTATTCTAATGACTTATTAGATTTGTCAAAGGATGTTCCCTTAATGAAGGTATGTTGTTGCAAAATTTGGTAGAGATCGGATGATTAGATTAGTCGTAATTTGATTTAATCTTTGAACATTTGTGTGGCCGCCATTACGTCTCCGTCAAGATGTCGGCGATATAAAACATGACACTGCGGTGCCCTTTGCTAGTACTACCTCTGTACCAAATTTCGTTCCATTCGGTTTCACCGCGTTCGAATTAATAGGGGGAATCAATTTTCACACAAAGATGGCCGCCATCCGCAAACTATTACGCTGATGACCAATTAGTTTGGTTAAAGGATGCTGCCCCCATAAAGGTATGTTGTTGCAAAATTTGGTAGAGATCGGATGATTAGGTTAGTCGTAATTTGATTTAAGCTTTGAACATTTGTGTGGCCGCCATTACGTTTCTGTCAAGATGGCGGCGATATAAAACATGACACTGAGGTGTCTTTTGCTAGTGCTACCTTTGTACCAAATTTCGTTCAATTTGCGCTCACCGTGTTCGAATTGATAGGGGGGACAGACATTCAGAGTACACACACTCACACACACACACACAGACTCACACACATACACACACACAGACAGACACACTTTTTTTTGCCCTGTAGTGATCTCATAAGTCTACTTTCATTTTTTGCAAAAATAGAAAGTAGGCTAATAAATGCAAAGAACTATATAGATGTATGTACCAAGCCCGTAATTATGGTAGTTGTACACTATAGGCTACATTCGTTTACAAACATCGGATCAGTCCTTGACGAGTTAAGGAAATTTCTTCCTGAAGATTTGACATGTGCGCCATGTATAATTTAGAAGTCATGCATGTGCAGTATGTATCAGTAAATAAAGATTATAATATTGGCTCATTACTCATAGTTTCACCATGATCGTAGGAATAGAACACTGGGAATAAAAACTAGTTTTTGATATTTAACACAGCTCCCTTCATTTCCTTTTTTAGCAAAATTTCATTTTATGAAAAAAATAGGCTTATGAGATCACCTTTTGTCCGTGTGTCTGTGTGTGTGTGCGATTGTGTGTATGTTACCCTAATAACTTCTAAACGGCTGGAGTGATTACAATGAAACTCGGTAAGATCATAGCACCTTTCTGGCCAACCCCGACCGTGCCCTTCGAATTTTTTTGTCTCTCAACAATCCAACATGGAGGCTGTGCGAAATATTTCACCTGCATTCAGTATCTCCGAAACTATTACCGATATCGCCCTACAATGTTGTGCTATGATAAAGGGCATTACTAGAAGTTCACTAATAAGACTTTCAAAAACAAGGTAACTGGGTAGGTTTTTGCTAGGAATTAATCCTACCCCCAAGGGAAGATGAAGAGAAAAAAAAAGGGAAGTGGGTTTCGGACTAAGGAACAAGTGTGGATAATAGGACGAGAGTCCAACACCAAACAAAATAAATGTAAGTGAGTTAGTGACGAGTGTCACCGCAAAGCCCGTGAAACACCTAAAGTGGGTATGGACCTGGACTTAGCTAACTGGAAATGCGGCTGGAGCTTGGGCTATTTGCCAGCAAGTGAAGTTTGTGCTTTCCCTTCCCAGCCTAGACTTGGGTAATATGGGGAAGGGTGGTAGTCTGGCAAGACAAAGAATGACAGAATTGTTGTATATCCTTTCAAAGGAATAAGGTTTAATCAACGGTTTTGAAAGGCGCAAATAATTTAAATTCGCCGAGATGTTTTTAGTTCTTGGAATTGTAGGATTTCCAAGGAGCAACCGAATGCTTCCAGGAAGGGTAGCGATGAAGCAGTTATCGTGCTTTTGAAAACAATTTGATTGATTTTGAAAGGTTTTAAATTTTGGCAATAACAACAATTGTTGCATTCAAGAAAGGCTAAGCTTCTATCCAGCAAAGTGCCGACTAAAAGTTTAGACAAGAAGAAAAACTTAAATTTGGAAAACCAACCATAAGTTATAGAGAAAGTCTCAACAAGCAGGAAGCTGGTGGAGCTAGCTATACTTGCCTTACTGGCTAGTTAGAATTAGCTATAAAAGCTACGAGCGACTTTGAAAAAGTTTTTGCGGAGAGTTTTTGTTCGGATGCAACAAATACTGGAACCTTTTTAACATTGATGCTCGAGTTTCTTAAAACGAGAATGAGCTTTCGGGTAGAGTTAGGGGAGGTAGGATCCAACTTAATTGTTATTTTATAGAAAATGATGAAGCAAAAGGATATAGTTTGATTCATTTAACAATACGTAAAAATATGATAACTTTAAAAACTGTAAAATGTGCACTTTAAATTTTAAACCTATGAGGTCTCAGACCTCTAAATTTGTTGAAGTTTGCACCAGGCGATTAACAAAATTTGGTTTAGAACCTCTTGAAAGCACCAAATCTACATAAGATTTTAAAATAGTGCTGAGATTAGCAAATTTAAAGTTTAACAATAAATCAGGTACGATATATATACTTTAAGAATTCCTAATTGATGTTCTAAAAGTATGAACAAATGTTAAATTTGAAATTATAACAAAAAAAAGAGAGATAAATTAAATAGAAGTTTCTATAACTTCTTATATTTATACAGTAATTACGATTATAATTTATACAAATAGGGCAGATCACTTATTGTGAAACCTGAAGAGAAAAAATAAGAAGAAGTTTCTAGAACTTCTATGTTTATACAGGATCACGATGAAAATGGGGCCAGTTACCCTTTCGTGAAACCTGGAGAAAGAAAAGTTAGAAAACTCACTTGTGAGTTGAAATAATTGAATTCCCTAATGAAAAGAGGAAAAACAATATGATTTGAGGTGTGTACTAGACACCAATGATGCAGAATTACTTGTGAAAAACAGTACAAAATTGGGAGGGCACTTCTATAGAGTGTCACCTCATTGAAAAGAACCTAAATTTTACAATTATTATAATGTGCTAGTGAGGAGTATGAGAGGAGGAAATAGGAGAATCAAGAAAATGTTTATGGCCGTATTTATAGCTTTCGTTCGAACGCGACGTCGATGGTCGTTGAATGGGCACGGTTATGCACTGTAGTCCGTTTAAAAATTCACTATTGCAACAAGGAAAGTTTATCAGACGAAAAGTTATTGTAATTGTAGAGATCACTATTTGAATTTTAGTTTGAGAAAGTCTATTGCGCTGTGACGTTTATAGATGGTAGTTGAATGCAGCGGACAATTTCCAACGAAGGAAGACAAATTATATGCTGATCAGAAGTATTTTCAACATAAATTCCTCAGTGAGGAGCAAGCATTCTCATATTTAGGTGGAAGGCACTTGACGGCATTACTTGCAAAAAGATGATTTGCTGTAGAAAATTCTAGAGTTGAGAACAGTAGAATTGAGCAGAATATCCCGCAGAGGTGAAAGCTAAGTTTTTATAGACAGTGGGTTTAATAAGACTCCCACGGGGTGAGAACTCATTCCCAGATACTCAGTACAAGAAGTACCTTTTCATTTTAGAATGCTAGCTGAAGTAGCTACAAATATATCAAGAAGATCTTTTGAAGGCGGATTTTGCATCACATAGCAATCTCACACTGTCTATAAAATCAAGTTAAAAGCATTTAAAACTTAGTGAAATCATTGAAGTAGTACTTAGCTCATTTTGAAGAACGATGATGATCTGGATGACGGTTGACGTTAAGATTAGGACATGGCGTCCTGATTTAAAAATGTCTCAAGTAGACAGGAGACAAGCCTGAAGTAGGCTCCAACTTTATGGTTTGACGACTGACCCAGAAGTGAGAGCAGCTCGACGAAGCACGGAGGTACCAAGGAGGGAACGGCGTGGGGAAAAAAACAAAGGAACATACATATGAAATAACAACTTGAGAAATAAAACTAAAAGTAATCTTCAAGGAGTTGATAGTAGGCGTCAATAGCGAATCCTGGTGTAAGGGTGCGTTGTAGAAGTCCTCTTGAGCATGGAGATGTTAGCTGAAGATAGCGGCGACATCTTGTGGCGGGGTTAAGAAGGAAGTCCTCTTGAGCCTGGAGATGTTCAGGAACTTCAGCAGTTAGCTGCTAGATGCCGCTAGGTAGGTCATGGAAGTTATATCTACAACAAACTTACAAAGAAAATAAGCAAGGTGCTTATATAAAAGAAAAAGTAAGAAATCACTGTCGGTGTTTGCGGAAAAGGAAGGAATGAATTAAAGCAAAGAGCAACTAAAAGCTACCTCTATCTTACCGTGTGTTCCAAAGAATACACCAGTAACTACAAAACCAACATGGCGGCCAAGCGAAGATGAGATTTTAAAAAGACTTTTCTCGCGATTTAACCATCAAAACGTAATGAAACTTGGTACAGCAAATGTTTATACATATTGTATTGCACTGGAGTCTAATTTAGTTCAATTGTTTACTTAAACTCAAAATGGCGGCTGTCCGAAATATTTCACTGACATTCTACCATATCTCCGAAACTATTACAGATATCACCCTGAAATTTTGTACGGTGATAAAAGGTACTGATACACTTTTATCTATGTAACATTCATAAACTTGTCAAGTACAAAACGAACATTGCGGCCAAGCGAATTTGAGATATTTTAATAGAATTTTCTCGTGATTTAACTCTCTGAGCGCAGTGAAATGTGGTACTGTAAATGATTATACAGAGTGTAATGCACTGGCATCAAATTTAGTTCAATTATTTACATAACCTCAAGATGGCGGCTGTGCGAAATTTTAAAATATAGTTTTTATTTCTTGTGTCGTAATCGTGCGATCGAAGTGAATTAAGAATAATGAACCTAACCAATAATTTTCCTTGAATGGTACTGCCCCCGTAAAATGAATTATAAGGGATGAAAATGGGAATAATACATTTCTTCAAAGCCCATGATAAAATTTAACCAATGAATATGATGGCTGGAACTTGGCAGAAACCAGTCGTGAGGCGACGTCGCGCTAGGAGGGAAATTCCGTCACGTGATAGTATTGCGCAATGGAAGTTTTGAGAAGCTTGGAATCGACCTAGCAACAGTGAATATTCCCAGGATTAACTTAGATATTGTTATAAATTATCCCATTGGATATGAGCTTACAGCCAATAGGAAGAAGTTTTAGAGAAGACGGGAGTTCCTGCAACTAAATTTTTATGGATATTTAATTCATTTAAGCCCTTAAAGAATGAATTTACATATTGGAAAAGAGAAGAATATGATAATAAAATATTGGAAATATTTTATAAGTTAGTTAGAGCTTGTAGTGACATTTACTGAGCAAATTATTTATCCATTTTTCGATACAGTATTTATGTACTCCAAGTATAGCATTTTTATTCTTCGAAATTTATTATAGTGATCGTCTAGCGATGCTATTACCTTCGTTTGTTAGGAATCCAGTTTCTGAACTGAGATTAATTACTTGTTCGAGGAACAAGATTTTGTCATTTCCTTTGAGGAAATTCATTTTGAATACAGGTGATAGACATTTTCGTCTATGTTACCCATTAAATTAATTTTTATTAGTTTAATTTGGGCATTTTATCCGTCGAGAAGAAACGTCAAGAAAGAAGATCTTGGTAGTGATATATTGTAAAATATCATGTCACATTGTGGAAAAGAAACATTTAACGTGGACACGATTATTATCGTCAGAACTCATAGACATTCGTTCTGAATGAAGAGAATACGAATATGACTAACTGTATGTTTTTATTGAAGAAAGCTTTGAACTTTCAGTCATTTAATTTATTTGAAGCTAGAATCTTCTTGGAAGATTATTTATCATCCGACGTTAGGGTAGTTATCGTTTGATATCCTCGTCGTGATAGATTCTTGTTGGACACCAACACATAGATATGATGTTGTGATTAATTACTTACGAGGAGTAATATCATGTCACGTTGTAGACATAATATTCCTTCTTCGATTAAAGTCGAACCCAGATGTGTGAAGATGAGATGTAGTATTTTTATTAAAGGTATGCACGACAGTTTATACTTATCAGAGTATCGTTTCATGAGTATTAAGTGAGGAGGTTCAGTATCGTGAATTCCAGAGGTCGTTAAGATGTATAAATTATTAATTTAACAATTGTTGTTATTGTTCATCAGACCAGCGATTGTGGTGACAACGCTGTGAAATTATGCCCTTTTGAAGGAATGCCAGGTTGATAGAAGTGGAGTTGATAACCCTTGATAGTGTTTTTTTGTGTATTTCCGTATGTAGTTGGCATACGAGGTTATTGCGAAGGTGTGTTCCGCATTTTATAGTACAGTCATTGCGTGGGCATGACTAGTGTTGGCAAAGGCATTTAGACTGTGAGTAGAGAGTACTCCTTATTTTGTTATACACGACTTGGAATTTAGATAGGACAGGAAGGTTCACGGTTGAAATTGGAACAGGAAATTGATGATGACAGCTGTTATGCTATACTTTTATCGAGATTATTAAACCAGACTTGTAACAGCATATGTTTGACCTTCAGTGGTCGAATGTATTAAACTTATTTTGACACCAGATCCGATAGGAGAGACTAGTGGTGGTTATTTCTGGTGATGTAGACGATATTAAAGATCACAGTTCACTGTATTTGACATAACTGCTAGATCAGAGCGCAGGCTCGACTGTATTGAGACGCTATTACTTTGGAAGGACTATAGCTGGTGCTATAAGCGTCATTATAAATTATTTTAGTGTTAATCTTTATTATTTATCAATCAAGTGTATAACGTGTGAAGAATAGGAAGTTTTCGTTTGTTTAACGTAAAGATTAGAGTGTGAATGAGTATGTGATTGCACGTGGTTTGTTTCTTGTTCAGTGCGAATGAAGTGAATTCCTTTGGGACGTCACAATGCGAGAGTGTGAATGTTAGTGTGTATAGAAGTTTTATGCCAGTAGCATGTAGGATTTGAGTGCAGTTCACGTATTTGTCTGACGTGAATCTGTCTTCATTTAGCACAGTTTTCATTGTAATGAAAAACTTGTTTCCAACCAAGACCATAGCAAGGCCAGGCCAAGCAAATGGGGAGAGATGTGGCGAACCACCCGGCTCGCCCTTTTTCTTTTTTTTTAAACCAGTCAGACTGGGAATGTAGCGGTGAATGTTATGTCATCGTACACGTGGCAATGGTCGCGTGCGCCGAGCGCCCATATGTGCTTGAGAGCGTGCCAGAAGAATGTTAATACACCGAGGTGTGTAATTGTTGTACAGCTTGTTGTATGGACCCAAGCTACACCAAATTCTGTCATTATGTTGATAGAACGCTGTTCTGTCAGTGGCGTGAGAGTGGAGATGAACGAATGGGAGTGTGTATTTTATTTTGTAGTGTGAATGTTTAGTTTTAGTTTACATTTGTTATTAAATTGTTTAGTTTTATTAGAAGCCGTGTTGTCGTGAATTTTTTTAGATATAAGGAGATGCAACTGTGAAACACATTTTAGGTCCAGAGAAGCTGACCACGAGATTCCCGAGATTAAGGTAGGTGTTTTACCGCGAGCTAAGTGTATTTTTCATGTAATTCACAGTTGTATTTTAATTTCCGCCGCGTATATTCATGAGGATCTAGTTGGAGGTAGATTTTTGACTTGTATTTTGCGCCGGAGAAGTCAGGGTCTACGAATCCCGCCGTCGCTTCGGATATCCAACAGACCGCCTCTAGAATATACGGGGACAGTGGAAAGATGGCACCCTAGACTTAGGGGCCATGAAAATAGCTTCGTGAGGCCATTTAGAAGCTATCCAGATGACAGCTTAATTTTTAAGTTTATGGGATTAATTAACCATATCATCTGCGATGAGCTAGAGTGTAATTATATAGGTTATATTTGCTTTGTGTTTAATAGGATTGCACTCAACGAGAGATCAGATCTTATGGATAGCCTGAGAAAGGAGTAATAGTTTTTTTTTTGGAATGACCTATGATCTGAATCTATTTTCATTTTACCGGCTCATGGTTATTGGTGGCCATGCTAATGTAAAGCTAACTTGTTTAATGGTGATAAATGTAAATATTCTTTATGTTAGTATATCTAAAATAAATCACACGCCAACGTTTAGGTACTGGTATTTTAGAATAAGATGTAGGGCGATTTAGCATTAAGTTAATGTTAAGGCGAGACGATAAGATGCCCAAATACATGGATTGAAAGGATGCTCTAAAGTGTTGCTATATTGCTCTATTTGTTTGTACTCCTATAGTACATTTATTATTGATATTGTTGCAATGGCAATGATGGCGGCAGACGATGTCCGTAAGATGATGGGAGAGATGATGGAGAAAATGGACAAGAACATGAATAAGAAATTGGATAGTGTGGAAAATCAGATTAAAGAGAATCTGAAAGTAAATGTTACTGATTTACAGAGGAAATTGTACGAGGCAAAGCAGGACCGAGAGCAGCTAAAGAAAGATCGACGGGTAGATCTTGACACGATTGTTGTCAAGGTGGGTGAAAGTTTTAAGGGGGATATTCAGGGTATGCAAAATTCTTTACAGGGATTGCAGACCAGCTCCGCTGAATTGAAAGAGGATGTTTCTCTGGTGAAAAATAATGTTGCCAGTGTACAAGATAATGTGTCTCTTGTGAAATCAAATGTTGATAATGTTCAAACTGATGTTGTGCTTGTAAAAACAAAAGTAGATAAGGTACAGGAGAATGTAAACAATATGCAAATCGATGTTAATAATGTCCAGACAGAAATAACTAGTGTACAAAATGATATCGGTAAAGTACAGTCTGAGGTTAATTCGATGTTTGTTGATGTGAATAAGGTCCAAGGGGACATTAATAAGATCAGGAAGGAAGTGGAAGTGTCTAAAACTCAATGTTCAGAAGGTATAGGTGCTTTGAGATCGCAATTTGTTGACGATTCTCTAAAGACCATTGTTTCTTTAGCCGAATTGAAGACAAATGTTGATACTCTGCGTAGTCAGGTGATAGACCACAATAAAATTTTGAAAGAGGACAATGGACTAGATATAGCTGAAATGTTGAAGGCTAATGTTGTCATTCGGAAAGACGAATGGGATAAGTCGAGCGCAGAACATATTAAGTTAATTCAGGGTAAAGTTGAAAGTAAGCTTGCCAATACGCAATTACAGATCAACCGTGATATGTCTGTTAGGTCGGATCTAGGGAAGCGTATTGATCAACTATTACAGAGACAGGTTGACGACAAGAATCAATCGGTCGAGGAGAATCAAGCGTTAAAAGTGACGTTAGAAAGTCGTAGTAAACGGTTAGATGAAAGGATAGACACTGTAGTCACCGTCGTAAATGAGATTAAGGAAGGAAAATCCACTAACATTGAGGAATACATTAGTGGGAAATTGAAAAATCTGAGCTTAGGAGACGTGGCAGATCATGAAGTCTATAAGGAGGATACGAAGAAAGAAATTGAGAAGCAAGTGAAAGAGTTGATTGCAGAGATAGAAGAGAGGGAGAAGATAGAAACGGAGGACTATGGAGATTATCGTAGAAACCTCAGTACGGAAACAGGAGATAGGGAAGTGAGACCAGAAGAAAGGATGTTAAGACACCGTGAAGGACTCGAGGATAGGAATAGAGAACCCGAAAGAGAAAGGAAGGAATATCGTCCCAGTTTCCAAGATTCTCAACAGAGACACGTGACGATAATCCGTAATTTTGAGGACAAACCGCGTAAATTTACCAACCTCGATTCTTACACCCCAATTGATGATGATGATGATGATAATTGTTGTTTTAAGGGGCCTAACATCTAGGTTATCGGCCCCTACACCCCAATTGAGTATATCAGGAATATCCGTGACTATTTTGCGGAGGCTCACATTCCGAGAGAACGAGAGATGAAGATAGTGGAACGCTATATGGGAGAAGGCCCCCTTGAATGGTTTTGCGCCTTCAGGTACACATTTGTGGACTTTGAGGAGTTCGCAGAAGCCCTCATGAAACGTTATTGGTCCGTGGAAGCGCAGAACAGTTTAC
Source organism: Meconema thalassinum (assembly GCA_946902985.2). Classification (NCBI taxonomy): domain Eukaryota; kingdom Metazoa; phylum Arthropoda; class Insecta; order Orthoptera; family Tettigoniidae; genus Meconema; species Meconema thalassinum. The sequence continues at coordinate 460,994,825 of OX336391.1, read as the reverse complement.
GCGCAGAAGTATACTCGAGGAAGTATTCGGGTACATTACCGACGCGTTACGCCGATTTCTTCACAACGCAACTTGCCCGGCTACGTTTTTTGCAACCCCCTCTGTCCACGGTACAATTAATAGATGCCGTTGCCCGAATGTTGCCAGTTGAAGTGAGAAGACTGATAATTTCGTCAGGAATCAGAGATTTGGCCGGCATGGACGAACTTCTTCGGAAATTGGATTATACCAGTCCAACGCCCAATGTCGTAGCTAGAAACCAACGTCAGGACTACGAAGATATTAATACTGTGTATATTGATCAGACACAGCAAACAGAAAGCCCTAAAAACAGGAGAAAGGAAATGTAGGTCCAGAAATACCTATTTTAGAGATAGGCGACCTGAACCAAGGTATAGGAGATTCCGTGGTGGCCGTCCCTATCAACAACAGCAAGGACAAGGAAACTACCAAGAAAGTCGAAGAAGCGGTTTCTTCCACAATAATAATAATCATCGCAATAACAATAATTATAATGGTCGAAACAACCGCAATTACCAGAATCAGAACAGCGAGAGACCACAAAGAAATGAGGTTACGACCAAAGAGAACTACGATGAACGCCATCAAGAAGGAAAACGATACTTGAAGGAATTAAGAGAAAAGGAAGGCGGAAACGGAAGTAATTCGAACTTGAGTGAAGATCCGATTCCCAGTACGAGTAAAGAGAAACCCAATGAGAAAGACTCGTATAGGAGATACGGAGGAACACCGGTAGGACGATGAGAGAAGTAGGAGGAGAGCAGAAATACCACCACGCAAGACTAGAAGAGGAGAACGGTCCAATAGATATATCTGAGACGTACGCAGGGAAAGAAGAAAGAGGAAAACCGTTCCGAATTGAGACTGTCTATGGGAATAATTGTTATGAGCTGTGTGATGAAGAAATCAATGTCATTTTGGGAAAATACAATGCAAAGAACTTGAAGAAATATTTTAAGAAAGTAGGCTGAAAATTATAATTCATTTTCGAGTTCAGTGACATGCCTAGGTCCTGATTCGATGTGGTTAAAAACAATCTTGCAACTGTTTTTAAACTGAGATGGGAGGGGAATGCCCCCGTAAAATGATTTATAAGGGATGAAAATGGGAATAATACATTTTTTTCGAAGCCCATGATAAAATTTAACCAAGGAATATGATGGCTGGAACTTGGCAGAAACCAGTCGTGAGGCGACGTCGAGCTAGGAGGGAAATTCCGTCACGTGAGAGTATTGCGCAATGGAAGTTTCGAGAAGCTTGGAATCGACCTAGCAACAGTGAATATTCCCAGGATTTACTTAGATATTGTTATAAATTATCCCATTGGATATGAGCTTACAGCCAATAGGAAGATGTTTTAGAGAAGACGGGAGTTCCAGCGACTAAATTTTTATGGATATTTAATTCATTTAAGCCCTTAAAGAATAAATTTACATATTGGAAAAGAGAAGAATATGATAATAAAATATTGGAAATATTTTATAAGTCAATAGCAGGTCGCTATTGGAAGAAATAAGCGATTTGCTAGAGCCCGCGCGAATTCGAGAGGGACCTCGGAAAGGCGGCTAAAATCGGTAGACTTGGAGGGGAGACGCCAAGCACCGAGGCTCTTGTGTATCTGAACGTCGAAGAGGTCAGACGTGTGACATTGGAGTAGAAAGGAGTTCCGAGTGTTTCACCGGTCTGGTAGAAGGAGACCCGTGGAGACAAGGCTTGAGCGAGAGGAATCAGGAGACGACCGCGCCTTGAATCTAGGTGAAGTTGCGAGGTTTACATTTACCGCATTAACTTCGGTCTGATCGACTTCAGAGAATTCATTTCAACTAGGTATTGTAGCTGACTAGCAGATACTGTATATTGCAAACTTACAGAAGTTTGGAAGAATTATTTCAGCAATTATAAGCGGATTTGCGAAGCGCGAGAAAAGTGTTTTTCTCCAGCGCGATACGACACTTTGTCCGAGCGACTGCAGCTCAGGCAACAGCCACCCGTGAGTACGAGTGTGTATTACTATTGCTTGTGTGGAACTGTATCACAACACTTAGGATGGAGATGTATTCCATAGTGAAGAACAAAATTCAGTCTAGCATTATGAAGATTATTATGGACTAGATTATTATGTGCGCCAGGAGTATAGGCAGATAGAAGCAATATAGGCAGCGATGGAGCTTCGTTAGAGGAGACTGTTCGTGAATGTCTACTTAGTGAGCAATCATGAGACTCAATGCACAACTCCATTCTAGTGCATTCTCGTCAAACATGAGCTGAACATTAACATCAGAGACTATAGAACGATGTTCAGATTCCATCTACATGAATGTTCGATATACAAGTGAGGTCCAAGACTTTCTCTTCAAATGTATTTTGAAGTGGAAAGCAGAACTTTCGACGCTAGTCACTGTTATAATGAGACTGTGCTGTGACGGAGATAGAAGAAGCATCAAGATTTTCAAGAGGTCCAGGGTTATCCCGGTCAAAATGAAGATGATGATTGGAGGCCCGCAGTTTGATTCCGGTCGGAGCTTGCTGTTTCCAGTGGGGGAATTCGTTCCTTTCCTGAGGTCACGAGTTCGTGGAGACGAACTAGGATCCAGCCCAGATCTTTGGGAGATGTAACATCAGAGTATTTTGTTATACTCTATCTTGATCTTCTAGACTTCGAGACCAGGTAGCAGTGTTCACTCACCTTGTAGTTAGTGCTTGTAGTGACATTTACTGAGCAAATTATTTATCCATTTTTCGATACAGCATTTATGTACTCCATGTATAGCATTTTTATTCTTCGAAATTTATTATAGTGATCGTCTAGCGACGCTATTATCTTCGTTTGTTAGGAATCCAGTTTCTGAACTGAGATTATTTACTTGTTCGAGGAACAAGATTTTGTCATTTCCTTTGAGGAACAGTAATTTATTTTCGACGTTTTTGTATTCATTTTGAATACAGGTCATAGACATTTTCGTCAATGTTACCCATTAATTTTTTTTTTTATTAGTTTAATTTGGGCATTTTATCCGTCGAGAAGAAACGTCAAGAAAGAAGATCTTGGTAGTGATATATTGTGAAATATCATGTCACATTGTGGAAAAGAAACATTTAACGTGGACACGATTATTATCGTCAGAACTCATAGACATTCGTTCTGAATGAAGAGAATACGAATATGACTAACTGTATGTTTTTATTGAAGAAAGCTTTGAACTTTCAGTCATTTAATTTATTTGAAGCTAGAATCTTCTTGGAAGATTATTTATCATCTGACGTTAGGGTAGTTATCGTTTGGTATCCTCGTCGTGATAGATTCTTGTTGGACACAAACACATAGATATGATGTTGTGATTAATTACTTACGAGGAGTAATATCATGTCACGTTGTAGACATAATTTTCCTTCTTCGATTAAAGTCGAACCCAGATGTGTGAAGATGAGATGTAGTATTTTTATTAAAGGTATGCACGACAGTTTATACTTATCAGAGTATCGTTTCAAGAGTATTAAGTGAGGAGGTTCAGTATCGTGAATTCCAGAGGTCGTTAAGATGTATAAATTATTAATTTAACAATTGTTGTTATTGTTCATCAGACCAGCGATTGTGGTGACAACGCTGTGAAATTATGCCCTTTTGAAGGAATGCCAGGTTGATAGAAGTGGAGTTGATAACCCTTTGATAGTGTTTTTTTGTGTATTTCCGTATGTAGTTGGCATACGAGGTTATTGCGAAAGTGTGTTCCGCATTTTATAGTACAGTCATTGCGTGGGCATGACTAGTGTTGGTAAAGGTATTTAGACTGTGAGTAGAGAGTACTCCTTATTTTGTTATACACGACTTGGAATTTAGATAGGACAGGAAGGTTCACGGTTGAAATTGGAACAGGAAATTGATGATGACAGCTGTTATGCTATACTTTTATCGAGATTATTAAACCAGACTTTTAACAGCATATGTTTGACCTTCAGTGGTCGAATTTATTAAACTTATTTTGACACCAGATCCGATAGGAGAGACTAGTGGTGGTTATTTCTGGTGATGTAGAAGATATTAAAGATCACAGTTCACTGTATTTGACATAACTGCTAGATCAGAGCGCAGGCTCGACTGTATTGAGACGCTATTACTTTGGAAGGACTATAGCTGGTGCTATAAGCGTCATTATTAATTATTTTAGTGTTAATGTGTATTATTTATCAATCGAGTGTATAACGTGTTAAGAATAGGAAGTTTTCGTTTGTTTAACGTAAAGATTAGAGTGTGAATGAGTACGTGATTGCATGTGGTTTGTTTCTTGTTCAGTGCGAATGAAATGAACTCCATTGGGACGTCACAATGCGAGAGTGTGAATGTTAGTGTGTATAGAAGTTTTATGCCAGTAGCATGTAGGATTTGAGTGCAGTTCACGTATTTGTCTGACGTGAATCTGTCTTCATTTAGCACAGTTTTCATTGTTATGAAAAACTCATTTCCAACCAAGGCCATAGCACGGCCAGGCCAAGCAAATGGGGAGAGATGTGGCGAACCGCCCGGCTCGCCCTTTTTCTTTTTTTTTAAACCAGTCAGACTGGGAATGTAGCGGTGAATGTTATGTCATCGGACACGTGGCAATAATCGCGAGCGCCGAGCGCCCATATGTGCTTGAGGGCGTGCCAGAAGAATGATAATACACCAAGGTGTGTAATTGTTGTACAGCTTGTTGTATGGACCCAAGCTACGCCAAATTGTGTCATTATGTTGATAGAACGCTGTTCTGTCAGTGGCGTGAGAGTGGAGATGAACGAATGGGAGTGTGTATTTTATTTTGTAGTGTGAATGTTTAGCTTTAGTTTACATTTGTTATTAAATTGTTTAGTTTTATTAGAAGCCGTGTTGTCGTGAATTATTTTCGATGTAAGGAGATGCAACTGTGAAACCCATTTTAGGTCCAGAGAAGATGACCACGAGATTCCCGAGATTAAGGTAGGTGCTTTACCGCGAGCTAAGTGTATTTTTCATGTAATTCACAGTTGTATTGTAATTTCCGCCACGTATATTCGCGAGGGTCTAGTTGGAGGTAGATCCTTGACTTGTATTTTGCGCCGGAGCAGTCAGGGTCTACGAATCCAGCCGTCGCTTCGGATATCCAACAGACCGCCTCTAGAATATACGGGGACAGTACATAACTCTATGGCCTATACATATAACAATCCAAAATGGCGAGCATCCGAAATATTTAGTCGGTTCTCAGTATCTACGAATCTTTTACAGCAATCAAACTGAAATGTTTAATATTCATAGAGGCTATGAACATATGTTCACCTATAGGACTTTCAGTAACCTGGTGAGCACAAATCCGACATGGCGGCGACGCGAAGTATAAATATTTAAATGAAAGTTTCTCGCGATTTAACTATCCGAGTGCAGTTAAACGTTGCACGTTAAATGCTTATACAAATGTTAATCCACTGGCATCTAATTTATTTCAAATGTTTGCATAACCAGAAAATGACAGCTGTGCGAAATTTTAAAATCTCTTTTTTACTTCTTGTGTTCTAATCATGCGATTGAAGTTTGAATACCACACGTACACAATAATCTCAATGTAATAGTATATAAATAAAAATGCAACCTGGCCGCCATCTGAAATATTTAGACGGTTCTCAATATTTACGTATCTATCACAACCTTCAAACTGAAATTTTGTATGTTGATAGAGGCAATTAAAATGAGTAGGATATATGAAAATAGTCTGTATACTTCTTCACGGAACTACTTGTTACAATTGAATTACAGCAGGCGCCAATATATGAATATCTATATGAAGATTCATTATATCATGTTTCACAGCAATTGGATTATTAAATCACTAGGAATGTCAATTTCATAATTTTACTTCACAAGGCCACCTAATTAGTTTTATACTTACCAGGTGTTTGAAAGTTGCATATGTCAACTAAATTTAGTGCCCTTTGCCACAGTACTAAATTGTAGATTGATTCCTGAAGTAGTTTCTCAGATCTTGTGTACTGGTGAAACACGCTGTCGCCATATTTGGCTTGTGACATATCTTAATTCGAAATGCACCGTCTGGGTCTTACTGTTTACTAGTAAGACCAAACCAACTTCCCTTAGGTATTGCCCTATAAACTAAAACGTTATTAGGGGCAGCCACAGACAGACAAACAAACACACTAATGTTGGTCTTATGAGCCTATATCTCATAACGTAATGGAAATAGGCTTAAAATTACCGTATTGTTCCACCATACGGTGGTAGGGACAGCTTGTTGTTGTTGTCGTTGTCTGATTCTTCAGTCGTTTGACTGGTTTGATTCATCGCTCCATGCTTCCCTGTCCTGAGCTAATCGTTTCATCTCTTCGTAGCTACCACACCCTACATCCGAGGCAATCTGTTTAACATATTCTAACTTCGGTCTACCCCTAAGTTCTTGTCCTCGACCCTTCCTTTGCTATTCCTGGTTGTCTTAGTATGTGTCCTACCAACCTATATCTTCTCTTCATGTGCAGTCAACAGAAACATCTCTCCTCTCCCAATCGTCTTAATACCTGTTCATTTACAACCCTATCTACCCATCCGATCTTCATCAATCTCCTGTAACACCACATTTCAAATGGTTCAATTCTTCTCTTTTCTGCTGCTCCAACAGTCCAAGTTTCACATCCATAGAGTGCCACGCTCCACATATAGGGTTTCAAAACTGTCTTTCTAATACCTAAATCTATATTCGAGGTCAAAAAATTTATTTTCTGTAGAAATACTTCCCTTGCCTGAGCCAACCTACTTTTTATATCACCTTTGCTTTCTCCATCACTTGTGATTTTGCTTCCTATGTAACATAAGTCTCCTACTCCTTTAGATTTTCACCTGCCAATTCGACGTCCATAGGGGTCTCTGATTTATTACCGCTGCATTCCAATATTTTTTCTTACATTTATTAATTTTCATCATGAATTATTTCCTCAAGACAGAATCTATACCATAGAAAGTCATTCAAATCTTCTGGTGTAGGCCTACCGGCTAAATTGACAATGTCATTGTGAGGTTTGAAGCCATTTTTCAGTGTTGCCTAAGTAAATAAAAGTTTGGTGCTTTTCAGTCGGTCAACACGAATGTACCCAAAAAGAGCTGGGTTGTGCCCTAATACTGAAATAAATTACATGAGATTAATAAATACACTAGGATGACCAGTTTAGATCGTCAAGCGATCATCATCAGATCCATTACACTTAGGCTATAACATCTATGTTTGAGAATACAGGTGAAAAGTATTTACAATATGTACAATTATTTAGTTGCAGTATTGGTAATGCAACTGTCGGTCTATGCTAATTGTAGTATATCTAATGTTAGGTGAAATGCTAAAATGGTGATAAAATCCGGAGTTTGTCTGTTTGGGGTGATTATATGGTTATACAAAATCGAACTGGTGCCAGAGTGAACACGAAACTGCCCGAAGTTCCAGTCAGGGAGACAAACCGGATAAGTATCAACCTGTATTATTTCAGTATAACCATAGTTAATTTTGTATAACCATATAATCACCCCAAACAGATAAACTCCGGATTTTGATCACCATTTTAGCATTTCACCTAACATTAGGTATACTACAATTAGCATACACCGACAGTTGCATTACCAATACTGCAACTAAATAATTGTACATATTATAAATATTTTTCACCTGTATTCTCAAACATAGATGTTATAGCCTAAGTGTAATGGATCTGATGATGATCGCTTGTCGATCGAAACTGGTCATCCTAGTGTATCTATTAATTTCATGTAATTTATTTCAGAATTAGGGCGCAACCCAGCTTTTTTTGGGTACAATCGTGTTGACCGACTGAAAAGCACCAAATGATGATTATGATGATGATAATTGTAGTTTTAAGGGGCCTGACATCTAGGTCATCGGCCCCTAATGGTTTGGGTGATCGTGAAGATGAAAATGAAATGTAAACTTATAACTAAAACTAACTACAAACTTATATACTGTAGAAGAAGAAATGGAAAACAGAAGGAGAATAAGGCAAATAAAGGACAGAAGGAAAAGAAATGCCCTCAATCCTCGAAGAATGCGGATTGAGGGACTTGGAAGGAAGGAGAGCCAAGAAAGGCAGATAGGAAAGTGAAAGAGGAGAGGGTTTTCCCCACGGGTAAGGGACAAAAGAGGGAAACCGGACCCAGATCAGGTAACCCTCGGGGTCACCAACTCCCGAACTTACCAGCCGTGGGTCCCTGAGGGTGTAGCAATATCCAGGGTGCATCATTTGGTACAATATCCAGGTGAGCAGAAGGCAGGAGACAACAGGAAAAGGAAAAGAAGGTTGACCCCACGCAGAAAGAGGGAATCAGGAAAGATGAGACAAGGGCCAATTAAGGCGGAAAAGGAAGAGACTCCCTAGGCCTCGGATACCCTAATACCGTCGGGGTCGGAAGAGAACAAGAATTGACCAAGTGAGGTCAACAGGAAAGAAGACAGAGAGGAGCCCAGCACAAATAAGTGGAAGCAATGCTCGACTCAGCTGGGGTCCCGTGGTCGCCAACCCACGTCCCACTAGATGTGAGCCCCTGGGGGGAAAAGAACCAAACTTTCATTGACAATGTCATAAGCAAATCTCAGATTTTTAATTATTTCTCCTACCTAAGTTAAAAAAACATTTGCCCCACATTTCATCCCTGGCTCTTAAAGGCATGCATAATAAAGGGTAAAAATACATCATTGTTCGCTCGAGCAAAGCCAGGCACGGTCGCAAGTCCAACATTAGCTCTGTAGGATATTACTGACATATTTGTGGCACTAGGTTACGCCCCCACCCCGATCAGAGACATCCGCGATTTAACGTGGGCGGCCGAACTTGAGTTCAGATGTCGTGTGGTTCTAACTGCGGATCAGTCACGTAACAGCCAGGAGGGAGAATATGTCTCTAAATAGACACTACTATTTCTGCTATCATGTGGAAAAAAATAGAAAGAAATTTATGAGCTCTAAATACAGAAATGGAGCACATGCCACGTGATAATCTTGATGAATAAACTTCTTGTATGTAGGATCCAAGTATAGACACGTAAATGCGCACTAACTACGGGATGTCACGCGTAAGTTGAGGAATACGTGATTTAAATGGGAACAATATGGAAGCTGTCAGTCCCTTTTAAAATTAAATTAATACCAGAGAAGTAGCCTATCGTGAATGATTTCCGAATCCTCGAAAATATAAATCATAGACGTCTCAAGAATTACCGCAGTTAAACAGAGTAAATGAGTTAATAATGTTAACTTTTTACAACTTAATTGGTCTTACCTACATACTCGTTTTCAACATAATCGCCCTGCTGATGAACACACTTATTAGTTTCTTGATACCATCACTGTGCAATGTTTCACATTGACAATGAAAAACACAGCCTCACTTCTCTTTTCACTGCATCGTTAGAATAAAAGTGATGTACCCTATTGTATTTATTTATTTACTGTTTATACTCTCTGCATGCTCCAGTACATAAGAAGTACTACATGCATTACAATACATTTTATAAATGAACAAAATATATTGCATTATAATAATTCAATTTCAAGATGACTTAATCTTAATAATATCAAACAATATTATTCTTCGTTTTTCCTAAGAGCTTGAAAATCCAGAGCATTAACATATTTAGAAAATTCCTTCAAATACTTTTTAATAGCACAGATTTCTGAATCGGCCAGTTTTAGTCTCTATTAACACTATTAATCAAGAATTGCCTAATATTTTTCACTTCACTGCACACGAAAATTATATGATCTATAGTCTAAGGGATGCTTTTACAGGAACACTCGGGATTACGTATAATTTTAAGTCTGTGTAAGTACGAAGCAATATTTCCATGTCCAGTCATTATTGTAGTCATATTAGGTGTTAAGGTGATTTTGGATTTTAATCAACCTGCAACTGTTGGAAAGAATTCTTTTGTAAGTCTCCCTTTTAAGTTTGTTCCGATTTTTGTTGCCATTCATGAATTGATTCTTCTATGAGATTTTTTTTAAAGTTCAGATGGGTATATTATCGAAAGAAACCTCACTTAATTTTGTAGCCTACTTTGCAATTTTATCAGCCAGTTCATTGCCTGCAACACCTGTATGTGCCTTAACCCATTTAAAATTTACTATCCAATTTTTTTCTTTTTATAATATCTGTAGTCCTTCTTATATTCTCAATTAGTTCGTTATGATTTCTGAAGTCCGCAATGGAGTCAATTGCTATTTTACTATCTGTGTAAATAATTACTTTCTTATCTTCATCATTTAAGTTTTGTGAACAGATTAAAATCCGATGGTGCCAGGTCAGGACAAGGTGCATGACAAGGAACAAAGAATGAACCAGGACACTCAATCTGCCGCGTTGTCACTGCGTGCGAACGAGCGTTTTCATGCTGGAGAAAGAGCTGCTCCACATGTGGACAATCGATATTGTTATTTTTCAGTCGGTCAATAAAATATAGTCTAACCTAATTGCTGGACTATGCGAAAAAGAAAATAACCTGAAGAAATTGCATGTGATTAAGTATGGACTACACAAGAGGGAGAAACTATAAGGTGCGTTCAAAAAGTAACGAGCCGGAGGCTGGAATGCGCAAACTGGTGACTACATCGGCTAATCGTGGCGTGTGTAACGAGGTGTGGTTCCGACCAGAGCGTGGAAGATCACAGCCCGTCACTAGAGGGCACGCGTGCATGTCACGTGACTATACAAAGCGAGCAGCAGCATGCATCAATCGTCCAACGCTGCCAGTCGCATTGCAAATAGTGACATGGAGGCGTCAACCGAAGAGCAAAGAGGTGTTGTTCGGTTTCTGACAGCGGAAGGAGTAGGGGGAACGGACATTCATCGCCGAATGTCACAGGTGTACGGCGAACACTGCATGTCCCTTGCAAGGGTCAAAGCGTGGCACAAGCGCTTCAAGGAAGGACGGGTGTCGTTAGCCGATGATGCCCGGTCTGTGTCAGCCCCCTGCATTGCCGATGACAACGTCAAGCTGGTTGGTGCACTCATTACCCAGGACCGCCGAGTGACAGTGAACGCCATAGCCGCCGTGGTCGCTCCACGACAATGCACGATCTCATACGGCCAACACAGTCGCGTCACTCCTGCAGAAATTCAAATGGGAGGTTCTCGGCCACCCTCCATAGAGTACAGACCTCTCTCCCTGTGATTACGCCATGTTTGGTCCCTTGAAAAGGGCTCTGCGGGGCCAACGATTCACCTCGGACGCCGACATCCAGCTGTACGTGCGGAACTGGTTCACATCGCAGCCCTGGGAATTTTATGAGACGGCCATTCACCGCCTCGTGTCACTGTGGGACAAGTGCCTCAACAGCCAGGGCCAATACTTCTAACATACAGGTACAGGTTTCTGTAATTATGCCTCCAGCTCGTTACTTTTTGAACGCACCTTATAAGTGATGACATGTTTCGCTCATCAGGCGAGCATCTTCAGATCTTGATAGTGGTTTCCCACTTTTACTCCAGGTAAAGATTACGGTCCTTTTCTCAGCTGGATAACAAATACACGCACTATTACAGTACAGCCATCACAATAACCCAGGCTAATACTCAAATGCTTCGCACAACCCAGTACACGGGACTAGATAACCACGATGTCCAGGCCATCTAATGAAACCCCACAGCTACTCTTCCTGGTGCTAACCCCATCAAGAAGAGGGCTCTACCTTTCTGCATCTTTCTCTCCACTTTGTCCGGTCTGCTGCAGCTTATGTGGAAAATGCGCCAGCAGCATGATGTCTTCTCGCAAATCACCCACCTTCATCTTCCTCGGTCGACCTAGGTGTCTCCGTCCTTCTGGAGTGATCCGAGTAGACTACTACCTATACGGTCAGAGTTTATTCTGACCACAGGGCAGATCCAAGACAGCCACGCATCCATCATTGCATCAGGAATGGGAGTGTTTCTGAGGGGTGTTTCTCACGGTGTCGTCTCTGAGAGAGTCAAGTCGTATCACTCTCATAGATCATCTCAGCATACACGTCCTTACAGAGGGCAAAATTGTACGCAATTAGAACTGCATTTGAGACTGGAAGCAGCCAAGATTGATAAGCGTGCTGAGTTCTCATATCCACTCTAACCAGAAACACTATTGCAACTACTTCCTTCAGCATGCATTGAAGGCCAACTTACGCGCAGACAGACTCCTGGAGGAGTTGGTTCGAGCTTTTGGTCAGAGAAAATAAGAGAACATAAAGTGCATAATCACGTTATGGTGTTTGAAGCCATTATCTCAATTAATTCTGCAACTAATTAAGTGTATATATTGTAAATATTTCCACACATATTTTCAGACATAAATTTTATAACCTAAGAGTACTGGATCTGATGATGATCGCTTGACGATCGAAACTGGTCATCCAAGTGTATTTATTAATCTTATGTAATTTCATTCAGGATTAGGGAATAACCCATCTCATTTGGGTACAATCGTGTTGACCGACTGAAAAGCACCAAACTTTTGCATATTCACATGGTTTATTCCAAATCTAGCGGATGTACTTACCATGTTAAAATTTCATCCTCCCTAGAGGTGATCCAAATACATTTGGGGATGAAATAAGACCACATTTCATGTATTCTGTTCAACATGTATGAAAGGTATTAATGAGATTGGGTGGTTCACGTCCGCATTGTTCTCTTGTTAGTCAGGCAAAAGTAAAAGTTTTTTTTCGTGTGGCCTCCTCAGAGGCCGAGTGCAGGTCTTTCTATTCGACGCCAGTGGGCGACCTGCACGTCGGGATGAGAGATGGAATGGATGAAGATCAATGAAACTGGGCAAGGATGTGGAAGGAAGCGGCCGTGGCCTATCAGAAGGTACCGTCCCAGCATTTTCCTGGTGTTGAAAATGGGGAAACCACGGAAAACCATTTCAAGGACAGCCGACGGTGGGGCTCGAACCCACGCGTCTACCGAGTCAGCAGAGAGCTTGGTCCCATGACCTAACGCTGCGCTTTAGCCCGCGTAGGCACTGCTGTCGGTGGTAAAAGATAAAAAGGTACTGCTTTACGTTCCTGTAATTTTCATATCCATGCTATTTTTATCGGTGCTGACTTGTGTTGGTTATTAAGAATACCACGTAAAGTACACATAATAAATTATTAGCCATGCAAAAACAAAATAACAGAAAAGTAAATAATATATCTTATTTATGTCGACATGAATATACAAACAGGCTACTATTTTACTGTTTTACTGCTAAGCACGTTTCAAGTCCTTGCATATTCATAACATTAAAACATATCTCACTGGTTATAAAGATATATTTGTTCAAAGATAGGATTCATTCTAAAATTCGTACGTTGATGTGTATCCGTTTAGTTAAAGTAACACTAAATAGAATACAGAGTGTTCAAGAAAAAAAAACAAGTATTTTAGGAGATTACTGTGTACATCAAATTAACTTACCTCATGAAGTTGGAGTGAGGAAGGGAAACTGGCCATAAAAACCACCCACCACATAGACATTCATCATATCCATTGCTTGCCACGGTGGGTGAGTGATTATCCTGTCGGACTACCAACCCCAAGCATGCAGGTTCGCTCCTGGCCGTGGTAAGTGATTTTTGAAAAGCGACAAAAATCACAGCACGCATGTCATACGTTGTTGGCATGTTGAAGAACCCATTTGAACTTTTATAGCGTTGCAAGGAACGACAAAATTCAACAGGCAAACTGCCCTCTGGGTGTCAAATAACAAAGCTTGCACCCGGCACCCAAGGCCATACGATATTATTATTATTATTATTATTATTATTATTATTATTATTATCGCATCTCATCTCCTATATCGTTGAAAAAAACATAAATAATAAGAGGTACACATACATACGTTACGGTAAGTATCAAAACAAGAAGAAGAAAAGGCTTTATGTACCTACCAGTCCTAAGTGCACAGAAACACTTGTTCATAGTACGTGCTCAATGTGGTCTCCATTCATTGCAATACACCCTTCTGCTCCTTTAAAGTAAGTTAGACAAAACAGCAGGTATCCAGAGTTATGAGTAACGTATACAAACGCACACTAAGGGACACCTTGTAGAGTTGAGGGATGAAAAAGTCGGTATTTTTTATAAATGTGTAAGGGAAGGTCTATTCTAAAAGCTGGCAGATTTTTTAACCTTCCGGGCCTCTAAATGCCTCTATCTGGGCATTTAATTATGGTGCTCAACTGACAGGCTGGCATGTGTCAGAAATTCATGGCTATTTTTTATTTTTTATTTACAGTAACTTAAGTTTTTTTAAAACAGTCAGTACACTTTTCTCAGAAACTACTGAACTTATTGAATGACATTTTTATGGGTCTGTCTGTTAGGTAGTCAGCCCGAAGGCTGGTTGGATCCTCAAAAAGCACCACTGTTAGGTTATATGGGTAGAAACCCACAAAAACCCAAGGCAGCGCTATATTGAGGCGTACTCGGCAAGAGGAGTGAGGTAGTTTGCCATTGCTTTCCTCACTGAGTCAGTATAGCAGTACTAACCCTATGAGTAGAACCTTTCACAGCATTCACAGGCACTAACTGTGCCCTGAATGTAATTACTAAGCACCACCCATACCTCAGTAGCTTCCATATAATCACAGCCATGAATGAGACTGAGACATCGGTGAAAAGCCACATTTTACTCTAGCCTGTGCCAACAGACAAATGCAAATGTATTACATTCATCAAGAGATGGCAAACAGGCCAAATTTTTATGGGTATGCATGGGGTAATCATAAACACAATAGGTGAAATATAACTGGATATAAACTGACATCAAGCCCTACATAATAGTAAATATTAAAAAAAATATTTGGTGCATCAAAAATATTCTTAATTGGCGAAATAATAATATAATGAATAAGATATGTTACCTACTGTGTAAATCTAACCCTATACAACTTATGTGGGCAATTTAGTTGCTCTCTGTCGGCTACTTTCTGAGAAAAGTGTACCTAAAGAGATTGAAACATTCTCAAAAATATTTTTCAAGTAAAATTCAAAATTCATTTCATATAATCTGGGCATTTGAATCATACCAAACTTCTTTCTCTCGGTTGAGGCCATATCACTAAATGCATGTGTGAAGTTTCAAAGCTTTAAAGTTAATGGTATAGGAGTAAGATGGCCTTAAAATTTATTATAATATTGTGCTCAGTTCCAAGGTGAATTCTACAAGGTGTACTTAGCTGGAACCACACAACTGGCCTGTTTGTCGGAGAGACTGCCCATATCCGCAACCAAACGTTTGTTGATATCGCAACTTTTCAGTCGACCAACACAATATAATGCCAATTACTGGTATATGTTCATGTGTTATAGATTAAATTACTGATTCGGATAACTTTGCCTCTTCTCCAACTATTTACACAGTCGGTTTAGGTACTTGTCGCTTCGTGGGATAAGTTAGAATATTCACTCACGGTAACAAACCTGTCCTTGCGTGTTCAGTCACGTTGTCGTGAAGTGTTTCACCTCCTCGTCTGAAGCGAATTGTCGACCTCCGAGGTGCTCCTTCAAGTGAGGAAACAGGTGAAAGTTGCTTGGAGTGAGGTCCGGACTATAGGGAGGGAAGTCAATGATGTCCCAGCGAAACCACTTCAACAGTGTAGAGGGTCTTCTGGGTTGTATGAGGTCGTGCGTTGTCGTGAAGGAGGATGACTCCCTCGCCTCGGTTAGAAGTTCTGGCCACAGTTACATATTTTGCCCACAGAAATCGAATAACTGAGCGGATCTCTTCGCGAGACCAGTTTTCCAAACGATCCATTATTACTTGTTTACCTACTATTAGCGCTATAGGTGGCGGGTGGCTGTAACTATGCATAGTTACCAACCTTATGTATTTGAATTTCAATACTAAACTTTCTTCGGCTTTTCCAATTAATTGGGGTCGCCGGAGCCAACCAGGCTCATTTTGGATTTGGCCGGGGATTTAAAGCCGGATGCTCAGTTCCTTTTATCATCGTACAAAATTCCAGGGTGATACTGGTATTAGTTTCGGAGATATTGAATGCTGGTGAAATATTTCGCACAGCCGCCATGTTGGATTGGTGAGACGTAACAGAATTTGAAGCGCACGGTCGGGGTCGTCCGGAATAGTGCTATGAACTTACTGAGTACCATTGAACTCGCTCCAGCCGTTTAGATTTCATTAGGTGGGACACATACAAACGAATCACACACATACGCACACACACATAGACAGACACACGGACAAAAGGTGATCTCTTAGCCTATTTTTTTTTCTTAAATGAAAATAGGCTAAAAATCCCTGTCGAAGCCGGGGCCTCTGGGTGAGAAGCAGGCGTACTATCTCAACACCACAGGGCCGGCAAACTGCAGTCTATCTCATACGCTACTTAGTTACGATGCTTTGTATACGTATTACGTCAGGGAGATTACGAGCTATAACTTGTAAGGAACCTTGAATGCCATGAAGGTGTAGTTACGAACATGGCTACTCTTAAATAAGAGATACTACCACTTACAGGCGAGGCATTACTCCACTGCTGAGTAAATTTTAATACCAGCTACCGGTCACGCAGTATTGTTCACAGAGAATCCTTAGCAAGCGCGGTAAAGGAACGATATCCGAGCAGGTGGGGCATAAATAAATTGTGTATAGACGGGCAAACGACTGATTAAGTCATAGCTAGAAACCTTCATTTCTAGCAGGTGCTAGCACTCGGTGTTCAACTTCTATTCTCAGAAAGAACAGCTATGTAATATTTAAGCATGCGATCACAAACCCAATCGTCGTTTTGGGCAAGCACATCAATTATGCCGAAAACAGTTACTATATCATTGTCTTGGACAACAAAGACATACTATGTACATTTTTACATCTTCTTTTTAAGTGAAATGGCTCAGAATTTACTAGACTACTTCTCTATTAACAAGGAAGACAAATGCACACACTAGTACATACATCACAGTGACACAGGTCATCAGACAAATTCTACACACACCGAAGTACACGGGGCTACATGACAACGATGTCTTGTTTATTTGTTAAAACGCAGTTTTTAAACCAATTGTCGATATTTATGAAATTAGAATACAGTTCGCGACTTCTGCGGGAAATTCTTTCTTTTGAATGCAGGATCGGGTACTTGTAAACGTTCTGTGTGTATAGACAACCCGCCTGACTTTACTGTTGTGCGGGCTCAGCGCAACACCGTCCTGCGAGGGGCTATCGTCTTGTTTATTTGTTTAAATGCAAATTTTAAGTAAATACGTATATTTCCGTTGACTTTTCAGGAAATGTAAGATTTTTCCTGTATTATGAAGATGATTAGGAAAATTTTGGCACAAACCGCATCTTCTAACTCCCTCTGGTTTAAGAGCTTGAGTTTTGTGAAACATACAACTTAGCGTATTATACAATAAAATTGTATTGCAGCCAATGGCCATTAATTTTCTTTTCAGGATGGGCCAGGGAAGAGATTTTGGAAGAAAATCGGCCATGGACCTATTGAAAGGAACCGTCCCAGCATTTGCCTGGTTGTGAAAATGGAGAAACCACGAAAACCATTTTTAAGACGACCGTGGTGGGATTTTAACCCACGGTCTCGTGCTTCGCGGGCTTGTGCACAACAACTCACCAAAATTAATTTGTTGAAATAATTCGCGCGGCAACACTCACTTATAGAAGCGACTAGTGCGCCACATATTGTCGGTCGATATATATGGTGTTATATGTTATCATTTGACTTGAAAACCTGGGATCTAAGCTGAGATTGGGTAATAATATTCTATTTAAATTGTGTGGAACTTCATGGGGTGCTTCAGCGAACACATTACGACGTACTGCGCTTGGCCTCGTATACTCTGCAGCTGAATACTGCTCTTCAGCATGGCTTAACAGTTGCCACGTAAAGAAAGTCGATGTACAACTTAACACTACCATGCGTATCATCTCCGGTACTCTGAAGCCTACTACAACACACTGGCTGCCAGTCCTGTCTCACATTGCTCCACCAAGCTTGCGACGATCAAGAGCCCTTGTTCAAGAATATGGTAAGATCATGTCCAATCCAACTCTACCCATCCACAGGGATGTTGCAGATCTCTGGAGACAAAGGCTGTAATCCCGTACGCCACCAGTAAAAACAGCTAAGAATCTAATGGATGCTGGTTTCAATTTAAAAGAGAAATGGAAATATCAATGGTTTCGTACAGCTCCGGAGTAGCCAGGACTCTTTAATCCAAACCATGCCCCAGCTGGTTTCAGATTGCCGAGAAGAACGTGGTCATCACTAAACAGGTTCCGCACTAATTGTGGAAGATCTGCATTCTCCCTTCACCAGTGGGGCTTCAGGGACTCTCCAGCATGTGATTGTGGTGCGTTGGTTCAGACCATGCACATAATGGACGAATGCCCTCTGCGTGCTTATGGTGGAGACCAGAAAGATTTTGCTGATGTCTCAGTATCTCTAGTGCAATGGATAAATAATTTAGATATCCATGTGTAATTGTTCACTACTTTGTACCATGTATTCTTTGCAGGTTTTTGGTTGGTTGGTTCCTTAGTTTAGGGGCTGCGACAACGTGGTCATGTAGCCCCGTGTACTTTGGGTGTGTGTAGAATCTGTCTGATAACCGGTGTTAAATGTGATGGCTGTATTAGTGTGTGTATCTGTTTTTTATTTCAAGTAACGACTGCAACTTTGAATTTTTCAAATAGTTCCTACTTTTGCCGCCAAACGCCACCGTCAACGACTATTAGGCCTAGTTCAGAACTAGACTACTAGACGCCACCACAGTCGGCTCTTGGCAACGAACGTAAGAGCGTTGTTTACATTCCTAACCTATACAAATTTGCTTCACACAGGTGTAATTAGTGGAAGGTTCTTTAACATGCCATAAATCTATGACATGGGACCGACGGCTTTACTTCCCCTCCGAAGGACGGCATACTGAGAGATTTTTAACGCTCTTAAAAAATCCGACGGCTTCGGTCATAGAAGCTCAGCATGCTATCGACTACGCCACCGAAGCCGCTTGCTGGTTTTAGATAGATTTCATTAGAAAGCTAACTATTGCAATGGGTGCCATGTTTCGGCTTCCGGAAAATTTCGACATATCTTCGAGTTTCACATCCCCCAGACCCCAAAACCACCGTCAGTTCAAAAGTTTATATATAATTTATGTATGTATATATATATATATATATATATATATATATATATGTATATATGTATATATGTATATCAGTTTTTTGTGGACACGATAACTGCCGTAATTTTGCACCAATCACTTTGAATTTTTTACATAATATGTATCCCTTTAAAATCTCGGTCGAGTTCGTTAATGAGCTAAATCGGTCAAAGGGGGTGAATATGGAAGGCTCTTTTCGAAAAATGGAAATATCGCTATAACTGTCTTAATTAAAGAAATATTGAATCTATTCCAAGTTCATAGTATGTGTCGGAAAAGGCCCTAAAATTTATGTTTGAAAAGTTTTTTATAGCACCCACCATTGACCAACGGGGTGGGATAAAGTGGGTTTTTCGGAAAACATTAATCATATCTCTGTTAATAGGCACAATATCAAAACCGCACAAAACGGACAATTTTCCTCCAATAATTACCTAAAACTTTTGTCTGAAAGAATTCTCGATATTACCCACCATTACGCCACGGGGTGAGCAAAATTATTTAAATTATAAGAAAATTCCAAGTGCCAAGAGAGGTTGCCATGACAACTTTACTTTTAATTGATAAGGGATGAGCCATCAGCAGTTGCTATGACAACGCCACTGCACGAGATCACATTCAGTTTTCATATGTCTGTGGGAAGCGACTTCGGTATCGGAACTGGTAGCATGCTGAACTTCTATGCCCAAGGTCACGGGTTCAAACCCGGCTGAAGTCGTCGGATTTACTAAGAGCGCTAAAAAACCCTGAGTATGCTTTCCTTCGGAGGGGAAGTTCCAACGTTCGTTGCGAGTTGATGGTTCCGGTGGCATCTAGTAGCCAAGTTCACAGCTAGGTGTCGTTGATAGTAGTATTTTTAATTATGTAGCCTATTTTAGGTAGATTTCATCAGAAAGCTAACTATTGCAATGGGTGCCATGTTTCGACTTCGGGAAAATTTCGACATATCTTCGCGTTTCACATCCCCAGACCCCAAACCGCCGTCAGTTCAAAAGTTTATATATATGTGTGTGTATATATTTGCATATATATCAGTTTCTTGTGGACACGATAACTGCCGTAATTTTGCACCAATCACTTTGAATGTTTTACATAACATGTAACCCCTTAAAATATCGGTCGAGTTCGTTAATGGGCAAAATCGGTTGAAGGGGGTAAAATGGGGGGGGGGGCTTTTTTTCGAAAAAGTGAAATATCGCTATAACTCTCTTAATACGAGAACTATCGAATCCATTCAAAGTTCATAATATGTGTCGGATAAGTGCCAAAAGTTTATGTTTGAAAAATTTTTAAGGCACCAAACATTGACCAAAGGGGTGGAAAAAAGTGGTTTTTTTTTTCGGGAAACATTAATCATATCTCGCTTAATAGGCACAATATCAAAACCGTACAAAATGGAAAATATTCCCTTAATAATTACCTAAAACTTTGTCTGAAATAATTTTTGATCTGACCTACCATTACGCCAAGGGATGAGAAAAATGATTTCGGAATTAAAGAACATGCCAAGTGCCATCAGAGGTTACCATGACAACGCTTCTAAATTGATGAGGGATGAGCTATCAGAGGTTGCCAAGACAACGCCATCGCACGAGATCACATTCATTTTTCCATCTGACTGTGGGAAGCGGCTAACTGGTAGCATGCTGAACTTATATGCCCAAGGTCGCTGGTTCAAAGCCAGCCAAAGTCGTCGGATTTTCTAAGAGCGCTAAAAATCCCTCAGCATGCTTTCCTTTGGAGGAGAAGTTCCAACGTTCGTTGCAAGTTGCTGGTTGCGGTGGCATCTAGTAGCCAAGTTCACAGCTAGGTGTCGTTCACGTTAGTATATGGTACAAAATTAGGAACTACTACTTAAAATTGACCGTCTGCAGACCTTACCTGAATTACAGACTAATATAGTCATCACAATTAACACCGTTTGTCAGATTCTACACACCTAATGTACCCGGGGTTACATGACCACGTTGTCGCAGCCCCTAAACTGAGGAACCAACAAAAATCTCTGCGGGAGATAAAATTTTGCGTGAAGAAGTAACAGACTGTCAGATAGTTACACATCAGTTCCAAACCTTGCATGAGAACAGTGTGATCACAAGTATAAAAATGAACCCCAAATGACAAGAAGGTTACCATCCCCATAAGACAATAAAATGATAAAAATATGAATACAAAAACGAAAAAAAAAGTTAATTAACCTCTAAATGTAAAATACTTTCTTGCAATCAATGAGGTCTGATCCTCCTACGAAAACCTGCATATTTTGCCTATTATAGCCTATCCCCTAGTTTGCCCGGTGAAATCTACCTCCGCCTTCCGGCGTGCCGAGAGGAATTTTTTGTATAATATTGTATATGCATGTCCATTATGTAAAATTCCATACGCGTAATAATAATAATAATTTGACTAACGGTATAAAGTTTGACAAACCCGGAATTGTCTCACAGTGACAGACGACGAGCAGCTCATGCTGCCAACTTTCAAATTATATTATACAGTAAGTGCAAGTTTCAGTGCCAGCATGAGTGACAAGAGTTAATAAAACCCTGCTTCAACCCAACAGTAGGAAATTTTTATATAAATCGCCATGTTCGTAGTGATGTGACAGAAATGGTAAAAAAAATACATTGTTAGTAACTAATTTAAGGTGATGCGGGGTATTAAGGAAAATACTGGAGCTATTCCTTAGAAAAAGAAATAGATGCTTGCTGGTGTCACATGGCAGCTCAGAAGAAAATACAGTTGTTCGTGGAATTCGAACTGGAGACTTTTACAAGATAAGATAATTACTGGCAGATAATTTCCACATTCCTGTGAGACAGCCTGTTGTGTTGCGATCAGGGTCAAAAGTGCACGTACAGTAATTAATTCTGAGAATGAAACTTGAGACCGGCTTGGGGAGAGTTATGCTGTTTCCCTCCTTAGAATGTAATGTAATCTCATAGCAGACCGTCTAGAATGTTAAAAAGAATGTGCTCAGAACGTTTGGAGGGAAAAAAGGACCTAGAGACCCATGGTTGGGGGCCGTGCGTGGACTATGGGAAAGTATTGTACAGTGTTGCCAACCGGAGCAGTATATGTATGGTAATTTCTCTACCTCTATGCCTACTGGCCCGGTTATTGGGCCTTGCATCAAGGGTCTTAGAAGGTAACTTAAAATTAGGTAAATGTTCAACTGAATACATTGCAATACAATACAATACAATACAATATAATAAAAAACAATACAATGCAGTGCAATGCAATACAATAAAATACAATACAATACAATATAAATAAATACAATGCAATGCGATACAATGCAATACAATACAATACAATATAATAAAAAACAATACAATGCAGTGCAATGCAATACAATACAATACAATACAATATAAATAAATACAATGCAATGCGATACAATGCAATACAATACAATACGATACAATATAAATAAATACAATGCAATGCGATACAATGCAATACAATACCATACGATACAATATAAATAAATACAATGCAATGCGATACAATGCAATACAATACCATACGATACAATATAAATAAATACAATGCAATGCGATACAATACAATACGATACAATATAAATAAATACAATGCAATGCGATACAATGCAATGCAATACCATACGATACAATATAAATAAATACAATGCAATGCAATACAATACAATACGATACAATATAAATAAATACAATGCAATGCGATACAATGCAATACAATACAATACAATATAAATAAATACAATGCAATGCGATACAATGCAATACAATACAATACGATACAATATAAAAAAATACAATGCAATGCGATACAATGCAATACAATACCATACGATACAATATAAATAAATACAATGCAATGCGATACAATACAATACGATACAATATAAATAAATACAATGCAATGCGATACAATGCAATGCAATACCATACGATACAATATAAATAAATACAATGCAATGCGATACAATGCAATACAATACAATACAATATAATAAAAAACAATACAATGCAGTGCAATGCAATACAATACAATACAATACAATATAAATAAATACAATGCAATGCGATACAATGCAATACAATACCATACAATATAATAAAAAACAATACAATGCAGTGCAATGCAATACAATACAATACAATACAATATAAATAAATACAATGCAATGCAATGCGATACAATGGAATACAATACAATACAATATAAATAAATACAATGCAATGCAATGCGATACAATGGAATACAATACAATACAATATAAATAAATACAATGCAATGCAATGCGATACAATGGAATACAATACAATACAATATAAATAAATACAATGCAATGCAATGCGATACAATGGAATACAATACAATACAATATAAATAAATACAATGCAATGCAATGCGATACAATGGAATACAATACAATACAATATAAATAAATACAATGCAATGCAATGCGATACAATGGAATACAATACAATACAATATAAATAAATACAATGCAATGCAATGCGATACAATGGAATACAATACAATACAATATAAATAAATACAATGCAATGCAATGCGATACAATGGAATACAATACAATACAATATAAATAAATACAATGCAATGCAATGCGATACAATGGAATACAATACAATACAATATAAATAAATACAATGCAATGCAATGCGATACAATGGAATACAATACAATACAATATAAATAAATACAATGCAATGCAATGCGATACAATGGAATACAATACAATACAATATAAATAAATACAATGCAATGCAATGCGATACAATGGAATACAATACAATACAATATAAATAAATACAATGCAATGCAATGCGATACAATGGAATACAATACAATACAATATAAATAAATACAATGCAATGCAATGCGATACAATGGAATACAATACAATACAATATAAATAAATACAATGCAATGCAATGCGATACAATGAAATACAATACAATACAATATAAATAAATACAATGCAATGCAATGCGATACAATGGAATACAATACAATACAATATAAATAAATACAATGCAATGCAATGCGATACAATGGAATACAATACAATACAATATAAATAAATACAATGCAATGCAATGCGATACAACGAAATACAATACAATACAATATAAATAAATACAATGCAATGCAATGCGATACAATGGAATACAATACAATACAATATAAATAAATACAATGCAATGCAATGCGATACAATGGAATACAATACAATACAATATAAATAAATACAATGCAATGCAATGCGATACAATGAAATACAATACAATACAATATAAATAAATACAATGCAATGCAATGCGATACAATGGAATACAATACAATACAATATAAATAAATACAATGCAATGCAATGCGATACAATGGAATACAATACAATACAATATAAATAAATACAATGCAATGCAATGCGATACAATGGAATACAATACAATACAATATAAATAAATACAATGCAATGCAATGCGATACAATGGAATACAATACAATACAATATAAATAAATACAATGCAATGCAATGCGATACAATGGAATACAATACAATACAATATAAATAAATACAATGCAATGCAATGCGATACAATGAAATACAATGCAATACAATATAAATAAATACAATGCAATGCAATGCGATACAATGGAATACATTACAATACAATATAAATAAATACAATGCAATGCAATGCGATACAATGGAATACAATACAATACAATATAAATAAATACAATGCAATGCAATGCGATACAATGGAATACAATACAATACAATATAAATAAATACAATGCAATGCAATGCGATACAATGAAATACAATACAATACAATATAAATAAATACAATGCAATGCAATGCGATACAATGGAATACAATACAATACAATATAAATAAATACAATGCAATGCAATGCGATACAATGGAATACAATACAATACAATATAAATAAATACAATGCAATGCAATGCGATACAATGGAATACAATACAATATAAATAAATACAATGCAATGCAATGCGATACAATGGAATACAATACAATACAATATAAATAAATACAATGCAATGCAATGCGATACAATGGAATACAATACAATACAATATAAATAAATACAATGCAATGCAATGCGATACAATGGAATACAATACAATATAAATAAATACAATGCAATGCAATGCGATACAATGGAATACAATACAATACAATATAAATAAATACAATGCAATGCAATGCGATACAATGAAATACAATACAATACAATATAAATAAATACAATGCAATGCAATGCGATACAATGGAATACAATACAATACAATATAAATAAATACAATGCAATGCAATGCGATACAATGGAATACAATACAATACAATATAAATAAATACAATGCAATGCAATGCGATACAATGGAATACAATACAATACAATATAAATAAATACAATGCAATGCAATGCGATACAATGGAATACAATATAATGCTGACAAAATGTGTATTTTAAGTTCGACGATGTTGGAATGTAAATATTATATGTCAGAAAATTGTATCATAATGGGGGCCATTATAGTACTACTTTTCATTATGATATAGTTTCTCCCACCAATCACTGCTCATTCATTGACCAATTAGGTAAGGATAGCTTCGCACATGCACTCAAAATCCAACATGTTGGACATGAATTGAATTATTTGAAAGTTGACAATGTAAGGATATCCGATCAACCATTGTAGTTACAATGCCAAACACAAAGACAAAATCAGCATGAACCTTTACGGTAACAGGAAAACACTATGACATGTAAGAAATTTATGAATCTACGTCCAGAAGTTAGCAACACACCATCCTTCTACCCTAGCCTATATTAATTACCGACATGAAATGTGTACACCGTCCGTAATGTTTGCATAAACAAACTGCGGAATAATGCAAAATAAATAGCACTGTACCTTAATATCCGCAACTCCAATTTCTACACAGGGCATTGATTCTTACGATTTCGCCGACAATTTTAGTGAATGCTGTTGTTGACATAAACACACCAGAACATCGTGGATAAAGCATTAGATCCATGGGAATTATAACCCAGCTCTCTGTTAAGTAAATGGATTTCTTGTGCGTAACATTTTCGCCAGATATAATGACTGTTCTATTTGGTACTCCATTGATTTGTCTTCCGTTGACATTCTATACGCATAGAGTTTGAAGAATAACAAGTTGATAATACGATACATATTAATTTTAAATCGTTTGTAACAGCCTATTGTGTGTTATTTTACCAAAATAAAAGAAATGATCCCACATAGTACCTGTGTGCTATCTGTTGGTGCTAGTTCAGGATGAACAATGTTTCAAAGCTTTTGGATTTGTTATTGGGTAGAGAGCAAATGCTGAGTCCACACATTTCCCAAGAAAAGAAGAAGAAAGCTTTGGAAAGTCTTTAATGCATAGTGGGAAGCCAGCGCATGCGCTCTTCACCTAAGTCAGCTGATAGAATCTCGACAGATATTTATGAATTTTTATGTTAGAACATATTATAGTAAAATTATAATGATCGTCAAATATAAACAGTCATATGCGACTCGCCTGTAATGGTAATTAAGACACTCGTGTCTTAATTATTGCCATTATAGGCTTGTTGCATAATGTACTATTCGATAACAGAATGAAGTATTTTATGTAACTTGAAAAGCCCTGCCAACGTCTAGTGTGAGATGTACTTCACCACCATTACTTCATCTGCACCTAGGGGCATAATACAGGGATGGTAATGTAATAAAAGTGAATAATAATCGTCTCGATACACTAAAAATCATCGGTAGTTTGCTAGATAATCAGTGTGTAAAAAGCAGAGGTTCATCAATCGGGAAGTTTATCTAAAATAAATTTAAAAGATCCAATTATAAAATTTATTTATTTATTTATTTATTTATTTATTTATTTATTTATTTATTATCGTATGGCTTTTAGCGCCGGGAGTGTCCGAGGACATGTTCGGCTCGCCTGAGTCTGTAGCTGCTTCCAGCGGACACCCTAAAGGGTGAGCTACAAGTTCCGTTCAATTTCAAGTAGTTCCAACTTTCGCCACCAGATATCAATGATACCTAGTGGCAAACGTTGGAACATTGATAATAATACAGTACTAATAAAAAATAACAAAATAACAATTTTAGTAAATAACGTTTTAAAATAGTACAATCAAATTCAAAATTAAATCCTAATTATGAAAATCAAAATTTAAATCAGAACAATTAAACTTAAATTCAAATTTAAAAAATAGCGTAATGAAAAACAAAATTAAAAATAAAACAATTGAAATCCAAAAGGAAATTGAGCAACATTAGGATATCAATAACATTTCAGTTATAACAATTAAAATCAAAATTAATTAAAATAAAAAGTAATTTTCGGGCTATTAAAATAAAAATTAAAATTAGAACAATTTACATCAACGTTTAAAATTAGAACAATAAGAATCAAAATTAAAGTTAAAATAACGTAACTCAAAATTATATTTAGAACAATATTAAAAACAAAAGTAAAATTAGAATATTCAACATCAACGTTTAAATTAAAACAATCAAAATTAAAATAAAAATGAAAATAATGTTAATTCAAAATTAAATTACTACAAATAAAATTATAATTCAAGTAATAAAATTTAAAAATTAAATTAGAGCAATAAAAATAAAAAATTAGATCAATTAACATAACGTTTAAATTAGAACAATTAAATTTAAAATTAATCTAAAATAATGAAAATCGAAATAAACTAAAATAATGAAAATCAAAATTAAATTTAGAGCAATTAACATAAAAATTTGTAATAGAACAAAGTTCAAATATTAAATTACAACAAATGAATCAATGTTAAAAAGAGAATTATTAAAATCAAAATTAATATTACTTCAATCGAAATTAAAATTACAATTAAAATCAAAATTGAAATTAGAGAAATTAATTTTTAAATTAAAATCATAAAAATTAAATAAAAGTTTAATTTGGAACAATTAAAACACAATAAAATCATTTTAAAATATTGAAAACCAACATTATTTACTAATCCTACGAATATTAAAAAGATTAGCTCGGACCTATATTGCCAATGTACTATACATTTAACTAGAATACAGACGAATTCCTTTTCTATTCAAGTAGATGGTTCTGACACGAGTCGATATATTTTTCGCCGGGATATATTTGTAGCTGTCAGGAATCTTCCAGATTTCAAGATGGTTTCCTTTCTCAGGTTGCTTGGCTCTTATTCAGCTGACGATGCAGTTGTCCGGAAGTCATTTGACATGTCTCCCTCCACCTTGTCGGAACGTCGATCCAACTTCAGAGAGCTACTGGTCGGTATTATAGTAGCTATAAATCCTGGCCTCCCTTTGTCCCGAGTTCTCTAAAGAGATTCATTAACTATGTTCACTGAGTGAATGATGTCTCGGAGAGAATACAGTGCCTCGTCATTAGAAGAATGACGATACGTGCATTGCTTTGGTATTGCGCTTCTTAAAACGTTATCATGCTCATACTGCTTTCCTTGTGCTGATCTAATGGCGGTTTTAGTAATAATGGTGATTGTTGTTTTTCAGCAGCAAAACATCTTGGTCATCTGCCCAAATGGTTTGGGTGATAGTGAATCTTACGATGAAATTAAAACGACACTGAAAGTAACTACTGACTTACAACTGACTTGGTCTATTTGAAAATAAAAAGCATTGACATTTACCATGTTAGGAAATGTTTGATATTTTCCGTTTTGATTAATAATTATTAATTAATTAATGTATTGATAAATTAATGAATTTTCATTGAGGTCTTCATCAGCCATATTGCGCATATCTGTTCTTAAAACTAGCGTTAAAATTATTCTAAATTCGAAATGGATATCCTTACAATATTCAATTGCTTAAACGTTCCTTATTCATGAATTCCTCGAGTGCTGGTTTAGCGATAAAATATTTCAACATTTATGGTTAATTCAATTTTGCTTATGAAACCTAAATAAAAGGTTACAAATTGTACCAAAGATTTAATAGATGGTCTTAATTTTGTACTGACACTGATAGGCGTTATATTTTTAAAGTTGTCTATTAATAGAAGATGAACAATAACAAACGAAAAAAGGGAATATGCCAAATAAAAGACAGCGGGAAAAAATGCACTCAACCCGCGAGGAATGAGGATTAAGGGACTTACAAAGATGTAGAATCTTGAAACGCTGATAGGAAGAAAGGGAATATCTCTAAATAGTGCAAAACAAAGTTCCGATTCTTGGATGTAACGGGTAATCTCGAGAACCACTAGATGGATTTTGATGCGGTTTTCACCATTCTGTAAAGGATTTCTCGAGGAAGGTTTCTGTAGAAAAGCATTCATTTATGATCAAAATAAGCCGAGAAATAACAATTACAGTAAATCGAGTCGAAGAAAAACCTGCCGTTCGTACGTCGTTTAAGCTTACGCTGGGTAAACCGTTAAAAATGTCTATATACTAGGAGTGTAAGAATTGTTCAGCATGAAAAGTTCTACAAAACAGTCCGTGACAGCATATCTCTGCCTTGAATACATCGCCCACTATAAGTGTTTTTACTTTTTCATTTCTTCCAACAATCTGCATTTAGTGGAAATTTAAATTACAAGCTTCGGAGCGAGTTTACGAGCTAGCGAACGACCCTACCACCTCAGATTCAGCCAGTATCAAACTGTCAAGTCGTTTCGAGTTAAGACGTAAGGGAAGAGTATATGTGTTGGGAGTTTCGCTGTTCACCTTGACTTTTTTGAATTGCTTCTGGGACCTGCCGTTCGTGCGCCTTTTATACTTACACTGGGTAAACCGGGCGAAGCTGGGCGGATTGCTAGTTGAGTATATAAAAGACAGTAAAAGGAAATGCACTCAATCCATAAAGAATGAGGATTAAGGGGTTTACAAAGCAGTAGAGCAATGAAACGCTGATAGGAAAAAGGGAATATGCGATATAAAAGACAGGGGAATAAATGCACTCAACCTGCGCAGAATGAGAAATATGGGACTTGGAAAGCAAAAGAGCCATGAAAGGCTAGTTTAAACAAGTAGTTCCGTGAATAACTAAATAGCCTATTTTCATATATTGTACTTATGTTAACTGCCTCTATGGATATACAAAATCTCAGCTTGATTGTTGTAATAGATTCGTAGATATTGAGAATCGTCTAAATATTTCGGATGGTCCTTCAGAATGTCTTCCTTTGGAGGGGAAGTAAAGCTGGCGGGCCCATGTAGTAGATTTATGGCACGTAAAAGAACCTACCACTACAATTGGTAGTGCGTAGCTAAATTCTTAGGTTATTTGGCTGGTTAGAAACGCTCTATGAACTTTCAACATTCACCAATAGGTGTCAGTGACAGCCAAAGTTGGAACTACTTGAAATTGAACTTGCAAGACCCTATGGGCGTTCAATTTAATTCCCCGCTATAGCCATTGGCTCCAATTCAAATATAATATTATATTTGATTTATTATCCACCGACAGTAGTGGCTACGCTGGCTAACGCGCAGCATTAGGTCATGGGGCCAAGCTCTCTGCTGACTCGGTAGACGCGTGGGTTCGAGCCCCACCGTCGGCCGTCCTTGAAATGGTTTTCCGTGGTTTCCCATTTTCAACACCAGGCAAATGCTGGGACGGTACCTTCTGACAGGCCACGGCCGCTTCCTTCCACATCCTTGCCCAGTTTAATTCACCATCATTCATTTCATCTCTCATTAACTCCTCTCCTGAGGTTGGCGTCAGGAAGGGCATCCGGTCCTAAAAATCATCGCCACAAAGACTTCCATCGCATCTCATCCCCGACCCCGTTGGACAAACAGGAATAATAAGGGGTAGACATACATATTTGATTTATTATCGATTTGCATTGCTCACACTGTGCTTAATAGCTTAAGAGCCTTCGTTTCTCAGCTATTACTATGATTTTAAAAATTTGCCTAAGAATGAAGATTTTAAAGAAATGTCATGTGATTCACTTTATTTTCCAGTCTGTTGATGTAACGTTGTTGTTGTACTTGATTCTCATAATTACACTCATTATGAGTGGGGCTATAAACTCGATAAGAACTCAATTATCACGGATCTCACACTAGCACCTTTTGTGTCCAATCAATTAAACTGGGAGTATGAATACTTATCAAGTGAAACAATAATTGTTCAGCTCAGCATTGTTCTACCTTACACAGTTCATTGATACAATGGTTTACACGCAGGCAGGGGTCCTCAAAATATTCCCATTAGGACTGTTCCCTAGTGCGATGTGTTAATCCTACAGGGACCAAGGTTTGGTTGTTACACGGAGGACCAAGATGGGGATTATAGTGTACTGAAATGTCTCCCATGAGTCCAACCCTTCGTCCACGTCGTGCGAGACGGGCAACGTCATAAAGTAGGGGATTGCTTGGTGGGGTGATGTACAGTGGGGTCTGTGTGTGCCCCGTGACCGCTTTGCTAGCTGTGAAGGCCCAGCAGGAACCCTGAAGAGTGGCGACTAACGGGCCTCTGGTGAAGATGCTGCTGCCTTTTAGTATGTGGGGTTGGTTACCCAAAGGCTAAGGGAAGAAAACCCTGATTAAAAATTACCCGTCCTCCGGAGGAGGTTGGACGGAGGGCTGACACCCCACTCTGTAAAATAGGCCAAGTTGCAAAACTTCAACGAAAGAAAGCCGGACTGATTAATGGAGACAAACTTGGCGTGGAAAAGGACAATGATAATGGACCATCAGTGCATGAGAACCAGATGGAAGAATGGAGTTATCGAAGATCTTCAGGAAATGGGTTACAGACATTGGAAAGCCTTAGTGATGGAACGAGATAATGGTGGAAGGTTGTTGAAGAGGCCAAGGTTTACAATAAACTGTAGAGCCATAGAATAATATTAAGAAGAAGCATACTGAAATAAATTATGAAACACCATTTCATGAAGGATTTTAAGGAAAACTTCAGTATTGTGCCCATGTGGACATTGGCACAAGAGAACCCTTGACCTTTTATACAAAAATATGGTAGAATTTTATAGAAACTATAAGGAGCCAAGGAGAGAATTCGTTGTGAAACAGTTTCAGAAACCCAGCCAGGAAGTGCAGGTGGTCTATGAAAAATACCAGCGGATACATAAAGTCCCATTATTTTGACATTTTAAGTACAAAAAGCTATTAGAGAGGCAATTATAGAAGTAAGCGAATGCCTAGTTAAAGAGTCTTAATGGACACTCGAAATTCCATGAGGTAGCGATTCCAGCAAGAAGTTATTGCGAGCCAAGTGTGGCTTTTATGAGAGATCTACTTTTTTAATGACTCACTTGAGGTGAGACCATGGGAAATGCAAGCTAGCAGAAATTCGAATATATAAATAAGGGATTCCCCGTCATAAAACCTGACAAACTAAATACACAATGTTTAACGTGCTATGAAATTTAGACGAACACAGGAACATAATAATTCAGAGAGTTGGTGGACCTGTAAAATAGGCACTTGAGAAAACGCTTAGCTAAGACGACGTCATTTGGAATCCCAGCCAAGTGCTATGAGAGGATAATCGGTAAGGAGGTTGGCCCCGAAATGTGTATAATAACTATTTTGATTAATTAAAAACTAACCTATGAACGAATTTTATTCCGCCAAGAAGCAACCTTAAAGATAATGCATTTTACATCTGGAAATAAATTATAGACCAGATTGGAGCAATGAGTCGAGAGTTGAACTCCCGGAGTTGTAAGGAACTAATTTCTGCGTCAAATCGAATAAATAAGGACTCGAGGATGCCAAAGTACATCAGTTGATCAGGAAGCCTCGGGGAGGCACGTCAGAAATCAGTTAGATCCAAGAAGCCTCGGGTAGGCACGTCAGTTACACAGTCTTCAAGAAGCCTCGGGGAGACACGTCAGTTATTCATCAGTCAGTTCAGTCGATAGACCCCAGGGAGGTTGTGCTACGCTATCAGAGACTCATTAGTTCGAGTTCGGACCTAAGTATAGGTCACACTATTCAAGTAATCAGATTAAAACTTTCAGTGAAGACGCGCTACGCTAATTCTTAGACGGATTTGCACCAAGTAAGCAATTCAGAGTTAGGGACTCTGAGTGAACATAAAAGTTTATGGAACATTTATATTAAAAGACTGCAAAGTAAAGAACATTAGAGGTCGAAAAGCAATCAGTGAATCCGTAGAGCGGAGGCAAGTTACGTCACGCCAAAGTAAAGGCGATTCGAAAACATTAACTCCCAGAGGGGACGTTAAAGAACATTATAGTGAAATCGCATAGTGCAAAGACAGTACGAGAAACACGAATTGAAAGGGAAAGGAAATAGCAGCTATAAATAGGAATAGAAAGTATAAGGACTTCGAACTGGAAGCCAAGCTAACATTGTAAAAGCTGCGATAGACAGAGATAGGAAAGGAGGTGGCGGCAAAAATTACGAACACTTTCGCCCTAAGCAAATAGGCCGAATTCAGAAGGCCACGTACAATAAATAGATTCCGGAGAGACTAAGGAAAGAAAATACTAACCAGAAGTAGGAAATTCGTAGAAGGAGTAATCACACGTTCCATGCGGACTAGGGAGAGTGCATCAGGATCATTAGTGCCGTGATGTTTTCATCGCAACACGCTGAGATATGGTCCGTGTGTCGTGTACATAGTAAATAAGAGTTTTAAGTGTAATAAGTGTTAGAAAGTAGAGTAATAATGTGTCAAAAAGTGTACAAGTGTAAAATTGAAGATCAGGAAATGAAAATGGTCCATTGTTGTGTAAACGTGTTTTATTGAAGCAATAAGATGGGTGAATACATCCAGAGATTTGGTCATCAACCGAACATCACATGGGGTGAGTAGGATATTTAATTATCTTAAATGTTGTGCCATGTGCTAACTATTAAATTGTGAAATGTATAAATAACCAAGTAAATGCACTAGTAAGTGAATAAATAACGTTAAAATGTGTTGGAAAACCGCAAATATAAGTTTTCAAAATATAAGATAATTGTTGAAGTGCAAAGTAATAATAATAATTGAAACCCGTAAAAATGAATAAGTAACTATGATAAATGAAATCTGAGAGGAGAAATCGAGTATAATGAAGTTATTGGCATGTAATTTATGCCGTATAAATGAAATGTAAAAGTAACAAGTAGTTCCGTGAAGAACTATACAGCCTATTTTCATATATCCTACTCATATTAATTGCCTCTATCAACATACAACATTTCAGTTTGATTGCTATGTTAGATTCGTAGATACTGAGAACCGACTAAATATTGCAGATGGTAGCCAGGTTGGATTTTTATTTATGTACTATTACATGAAGATTATTGTGTACGTATGGATTTCAGACATCAATCGCATGATTAGGACACAGTAAGTAAAAACGAGATTTTAAGCACAGCTGCCATCTTGTGGTTATGAAAACAATTTAAATAAATTAGATACCAGTGGATTAACATTTGTATAAGCATTAACGTGCAAAGTTTCACTGCACTCAGATGGTTAAATCGCGAGAAACGTCCATTTAAATATTTATACTTCGCGTCTCCGCCATGTTGGATTGGTGCTCACCAGGTTACTGAAAGTCATATAGGTGAAATTAAGTTCATAGCCTCTATGAACATAAAAAAAATCAGTTTGATTGCTGGAAAAGATTCTTAGAAATTGAGAACAGTCAAAATATTTCAGATGCTCGCCATTTTGGATTGTTATATGTATAGGCCATAGAGTTATGTACCATTAAAGGAAAATTATTGCGTAGCTTCATTATTCAAACTTACACTTCGATCGCATGACTACAACACAAGAATAAAAACTTAATTTTAAAATTTCGCACAGCCGCCATCTTCAGTTTATGTAAACAATTCAACGAAATTAGACGCCAGTTATTTACAATATGTATAATCATTTACTGTACCACATTTCAATGCGCTCATTTGATTAAATCACGAGAAAAATGTATTTGAATGAATCAACTTCGCTTGGTCGCCATGTTCGTTTCGTAGTTTACAGGTTTTTGAAAGTTACATAGATAAACTTGTAGCAGTGATCTTTATCACCGTACAAAATTTCAGGTTGATATCATAAATAGTTTCGGAGATATTGAATGCCTGTGAAAAATTTCGCACAGCCGCCATTTTGAGGTTATGTAAACAATTGAACGAAGTTAGATGTCGGTGCATTACAATGTATATAAACATATACTGTGCCAAGTTTCATTGCGTTTGGTTGGTTAAATCGCTAGAAACGTCTATTTAAAAGTCGCAACTATCGCTTGGCCGCCATGTTGGTTTTGTAGTTTCCAGGTTTTCAAAGGTCACATAAGTGAATTTCTAGTAGTTCCCTATATCACCATACAAAATTCCAGGGTGATATCGGTAATAGTTTAGGAGATATTGAATGCTGGTGAAATATTTCGCACAGCCGCCATGTTGGATTGGTGAGACGTAACAAAATTTGAAGGGCACGGTCGGGGTCGCCCGGAATAGAGCTATGAACTTACCCAGTT
This sequence comes from Meconema thalassinum, assembly GCA_946902985.2. Taxonomy (NCBI): domain Eukaryota; kingdom Metazoa; phylum Arthropoda; class Insecta; order Orthoptera; family Tettigoniidae; genus Meconema; species Meconema thalassinum. Next base: position 460,959,081 of record OX336391.1, on the reverse strand, counting down.
TCATTGAAATCTCTCCAGCCGTTTGGATTTTATTAGGGGGGAGGGACACACACACGAATCACACACGCACACACACACGGACAAAAGGTGATCTCATAAGCCTATTTTTTCAAAATTGAAAATAGGCTAAAAATGAATAAGCACGATAATAACAATAATAATAATAATAATAATAAGTGTTGAGTGGTTATACTCCGAGGATAATGAGTAAATAATTGAATAATTTCATTCCGTAAGTAAATAATGAAGTGATAAATAATAACGAATAATAATAACAAGTAGTTCCGTGAAGAACTATACAGCCTATTTTCATATATCCTACTTATGTTAATTGCCTCTAGCAACATACACAATTTCAGTTTGATTGCTGTAATAGATTCGTAGATATTGAGAACCGACTAAAAATTTCGGAAGGTGGCCATGTTGGATTTCATATATGTAGGTCCTAGAGTTATGTACTGTTACATGCAGATTATTGTGTACGTGTAGTATTCAAACTTCAATCGCATAATTAGGACACAAGAAGTAACAAGGAGATTTTAAAATTTCGCACAGCTGCCATCTTGAGGTTATGGAAACAATTGAAATAAATTAAATACCAGTGGATTACCATTCGTATAAGGATTTACTGTTCCAAGTTTCACTACACTCGGATGGTTAAATTGCGAGAAACGTCCATGTGAATTTTTATATTTCGCGCCGCCTCCATGTTGGATTTGTGAACACCAAGTTATTTAAAGTCCTATAGGTGAACTTAAGTTCATAGTCCCTATGAACATTAAGAAATTCAGTTTGATTGCTATAATAGATTCGTAGATATTCAGAGCCGACTAAATATTTTGGATGGTCGGCATTTTGAATTGTTAAATGTATAGGCCATAGAGTCATGTACCATTAAAGGAAAATTATTGCGTAGGGTCAATATTCAAACTTTCAATTCGATCGCATGACTACATCACAAGAAATAAAAAATTAATTTTAAAATTCGCACATCCGCCATCTTGAGGTTATGTAAATAATTGAACTAAATTAGATACCAGTGCATTACAATGTGTATAAATATTTCCTGTACCAGATTTCAGTGCGTTTGGAACATTAAATCGCGAGAAAGGTCTATTTAAAATTTTCAAATTCGCTTGGCTGCCATGTTCGTTTTGTAGTTAACCGGTTTCTGAAAGTCTAATAGATGGACTTCCGTAGTGCTCTTTATCTCCGTAAAAGATTTCAGGGAGATACCGCTAATAGTTTCACAGATATGGAATGCCGGTGAAATATTTCGCACATACGCCATCTTGTGGTTATGTAAACAATTGAACGAAGTTAGATGTCGGTGCATCACAATGTATATAAACATATACTGTACCAAGTTTCATTGCGTTTGGTTGGTTAAATCGCGAGAAACGTCTATTTAAAAGTCGCAACTTCGCTTGGCCGCCATGTTCGTTTTGTAGTTACCAGATTTTCAAAGGACACATAAGTGAACTTATAGTTGTTCCCTTTAACACCATACAAAATGTCAGGGTACTATCGGTAATAGTTTCGGAGATATTGAATGCTGGTGAAATATTTCGCACAGCTGCCATGTTGGATTGGTGAGTCGTAACAAAATTTGAAGGGCACGGTCGGGGTCGCAGGGAATAGTGCTATGAACTTACCGAGTTTCATTGAAATCGCTCCAGCCGTTTAGATTTTATTAGGGGGACACACACACACGAATCACACACGCACACACGCACACGCACACACACACGGACAAAAGGTGATCTCATAAGCCTATTTTTTCAAAATAGAAAATAGACTAAAATGAACTCGAGTTGAAATAATTGAATAATTGAAGGATCTTTGGGATACCTTTAAAGTAATGAAGTAATAATGCTGTTCAGATCATAAATATAATGAATTAAAGTAAATGTTGATAAAACGAACACCCTGAGAAATATATTATGTAATTTGTAGGCTATATGCCATGTTAAATGAAAAACGTCCAAGTAAAGACCAGTAACGTAATGCCGCGATATTAGCAAAGTTGAGTTGTTGAGGATATTTGTAGTATGCAATGAAAGTCCAAGTTATTAAAGTATTGTGTTGCCAAAATGGGCCAATAAATAATTAATGAATAAAAAGTAGCATCAAGCTAGCAAATGTGTATTCCATAACATACTTATTCGAGAGATCAAAAAGGTGTATTAATTGTCGGAAAATCGTCGTCGTGTGAAATGAAAAATATAAGACAGAATTGGGGTATGATGAAGATCTCCTGATGTCTGCCTTACAAATATATAAAGGGTTGCGCCCATGGAAAATCCAGAGGGTTTTCGCCAGTCAGCAAAAGAAAGGTATATTATGGTTTGCAACCAAAGTGGATGAGTTAATTCCCACTGGAATAGCTGTGAGTATGTAAGTCAGTCTGGAAGTAATAACAGGTTTCTACGAGCTATTATATGACAGGGGAAACCAGTAGCTGTTTCCGAGCCTAATATTATATAACCTATCCTAAAGTGGCCAGCATCGTTGTTGTGTCCGACCAAAATAAAGTGTGTGAAATGAAACATATAAGACAGAATTGGGGTATGATGAAGATCTCCTGATGTCTGCCTTACAAGTATATAAATCGTCGTGATCTCAGGATATTGCATTGGTTATGAGGAAAATGGAATGAATAATAAAGTGAGGAATAATAGATGAATCAATGAGTGAGCTTGGACAGTCATACATCTTTTAAGGGAAGAAATAAACAGAAGTCGCGAGGGTTGAATGAATGGAGATAAGACTAGGTCGTAAATTTAAAGCTAAGTAGCGTGAAGGAGGGGAGTCTAGCGACCTTGCTGGCTCTTACAGACCGCAGTGAAGCTAATACAATAGACGCTTTGTGTGCGAAGGTTTTAAGATCTGAACAAGAAGTAGCCATAAAACAGATATATTAAGCAAATTTGTTAAATAAAGGTGCTATAAGAATATAATGTAAATTGTTGTATTGGTGGGTTTTAGACAATGGTCCCCATCCTAAGTTTGAAGTAAATCCATAATATTTGACCATAGCAGTCAAGGAATAAGATATTTAGAAAAGTACCGATTTCTTCCTCAAAATGATTAAATAAATAACGGACAAGCGAATAATTGAGTTTTGGAAGTACACCAATTAATGAAAGATGATAATAGCACATGACGCTTCATTAATGAACCACCTTGGTGCACGAGAGACAAGTTGTAGGACGTGAGTTCGATTCACGGCAGGTTTTAAGGTGTTGATCTGTTGTGTTAAAATGTAAAAACCCAAGGCTTAAATGGAAGGAAATTAGTGCAGTTTGAAAGTAACTGAATGCAATGCAAATCATGAAAGTAAAGATAAATATAGCCCTGAAGGGATTATAATAATACGGTAAATGTCCGTAAGCCTTGGAGGATTTTTCATAAAGTGATAGGCATGCTTTGCGCCTAAATGAACAGAAAGGAAAAACTGTAAGAAATAATTTTTGTGTTAATAATAATAATAATAATATCGTATGGCCTCGGGTGCCGGGTGCAAGCTTTGTAATTTGACACCCAGAGGGTAGCTTGCATGTCGAATTTCGTTGTTCCTTGAATCACTATGCATGTCAAGGTGGTTAGATATGTAAGCTCCTTGAACACCATAGCGCTTTCTAGTAGAGAAATGAGGAACTTTGTTGGCGGAAACTCCCGAGATTAATTTTGTCATTATGAACACGTCCTACTGAATTCAAATGGGTTATTTGACATACCAACATCGTATGACATGCGTGTCGTATTTTTGCCGCCTTTCAAAAATCACTTACCACGGCCAGGAGCGAACCTGCAATCTTGGGGTTAGTAGACCGACACGCTATCATCTCATCCACCGTGGCAAGCTATTTTTGTGTTGATTGTTGATGATAGATATCAGCTCAAGTGAGCTAAGCAAGATAATTCCAGAATATAGATTTGAATGATTTTTGATGATTTTATTGATTTGATTTTGGTTTTGGGATTTAGACCAAACAGTTGATGTTTATCTTTATTAATTGTAATTCCCTGGGTATTTTTAGTGAATAAATTCATATTAATTGTAATATGTTAGTTATCTTTTGTAGTCTTGATGATCCATTAGTGTTTCCATATCTGAATGTGAGATCATGCCGTGGGATGAACGGTACACACCCCGAAGCCGAAGTAGCTTAGCCAGGTGGTGATCAAGCATTCTCCGAGTGAATCGGGTACAGTATAAAATAATTAATTGAAATTAAATTCACCCAAATATTAATTACAAACACAAATCAAACACAAACATCTCTCTAGTCATTGTCATTTCCAGGCTCACATTGTATACAGATTACAGTTTTCTTGCTATGTTTGCCACAAACATGTTTCAAACACTTTACACAAACAACCTTGGACATCCCTAACTTATCACGTGACGTGGACACCCATAGTATTTATAAGTAGACAAATTTGTCCGCACTTGGACCAAGGGCCATAGCGGGTTTGATTACTTCCTAAGGTTAGAAAAATACTTTAAATTAATTAAGTTTATTATGAAAGGTTACTTATGACTCAAATAACAATATCATTTACTCTCAACAATTCAAAACAATATATCCCTCGGATCTTTCGGAAAAATCTTTTTTTTTTTTTTTGCTTTGCCTCTATTTTCAAGCCCGGTTGGTTTCTGATGCAACTCAAGTAATTATCGTCAAAATAAAGTGGCTTTTATTTGTTATATAAATGCATACTTCGAACATTCGTTACCATTAGATCATATTTTGAGCATTTTTTTTTTTTTTTTTGAAAGAACGTCATATTTCGGTAGTTTGACGGCAGATGTAGTTGCACAATCATCCTCGTCAGAGAGAAACGAAGGGAAGCGGTATTCAACGATATCACCTACAAATATCACCGGTTTGGTGAATGAGGATAAACAGGTTTGATTGCGCTGTTTTGAGGAATCGATATTGACGGAAATCTACTTGATAGACGTGAGTAAACAAATAAGATGACGACACTCGGTGCAATAGAGAAAATAAATAAGAACATAAGTGATGCTCCGGTCAAAGCAATCAAAGTTTTACATAACCTCATTTTCGAGCATATACCAGACGACAGAAAGAATCGAAAGCGACTCCGAGAGTTTCCTGGATTCGATTTTGACGAAAATTCCATTGAAGAGGAAGCTAAGAAGAAATGTATCGAAGAAACATTTTCCAAGGCTGATCTGTTGCGTGTTTCTCAGATTCTTAATACCGAGATCGGGACAAAGGAGGTAATGATTAACACCATTTGTTATTACTTGAGAAATTTGGATGAACTCGCTACTAATATAGACGATGATGACGAAGATGAAGAAGACGAAGTGAGCGAAGAGGAAGACCAGTACAGAAGGTATAGAGTATAGAGAACAACATACGTTTTCAATGTTGTTCCGCGACGTAGAGGGCGCTATGAAAACATTTAACGGTAAGGATGGTTACCCAGTGAAGAAATGGATCGCAGATTTTGAGGAGACGTCAATCTCGATGGGATGGAGTGAGCTGCAAAAGTTTATCTTCGCTAAGAAATCACTCGATGGTTTAGCTAAGCTTTTTATTCAAGGTGAGAAAGGACTGATGTCCTGGACTGCACTGAAGAAGGCCTTGAAAGAGGAGTTTGACGAGGCGGCAAGCAGTGCAGAAATTCACAAGTTGTTAACCCAGCGACGAAAAAAGCGCGACGAATCTCTACAGGAGTACTTTCTTGTGATGAAGGAAATCGCCAGTAGAGGTGATGTTGAGCAAGTTTCTCTGTGTCAGTACGTGATTGATGGGATCGAGGACGATTCAGGATCAAAACTTCTTCTCTATGGAGCAAGGAATTCCAAGGATTTCAAGGAGAAAATGAAAAGTTATGAGATGGCAGTGAAGTCTTTGCCAAAGAAAAGCACTAAGTATAATAACAGTAATTTTCAAGGAAGTGCCAACGAGAAGGACGGAAAGTGCTGGGGCAGTACAAAGAAGAAAGAGGCGAGTAGTGGAGATAGATGTTAAAATTGCGGTGGATCTGGTCATAGTTCAAAGGAATGTGAACACAAGGATAAAGGCAAGAGATGTTTCAACTGCAACGAGTTTGGCCACATTTCATCCGAGTGTAAAAAAGAGAGGAAGAACGATAAGAGGAATAATAAGCAAGGTATCAATCTTATTGATGAAAAGAAAAGCTGCCTCAAGTTCAAAGAGGTTAGTTTGGGTCAGCAGAAACTTCAGGCACTTATCGACTGTGGCAGTCCTTATAACCTACTGCGACAAAACATCCATAAGACCATGGGTTCCCCAGGATTGAAGAGCACGGATCTTGTTTTGAAAGGATTCGGTAATGGTTTTGTTGCTCCTCAAGGTTACTTCACAACAGTCGTTGAAGTAGACGAGCTGGAGTTCCAAACCAACGTCTATGTTGTTTCTAATGATACTATGGAGAGGGACATGGTTATTGGTAACGATCTATTGGATCAGGGTGAGGTCATCCTGAGCAAGCAAGGAGTTACCATCAAGAAACTAGAGGTCCCAATGATGTTGATCAGGGTAGCCGACGAACAGGAATTTGATATCGAGAACTGCGTTTATGAGGAAAAAAGGGAACAGATCCAGGATTTTGTAGCGAGATATGTACCAAAGAAGACGAAATCTACTGATGTCAAGATGAAGATCACATTGAAAGAAGAAAAACCGATATTTAGCAGGCCCAGATGAATGGCACCGCTTGAGAACGAATTTGTCGATGAGCAAGTCGAGGCGTGGCTGGAGGAAGATATCATAGAACCGAGTCAATCAGAATATACATGCCAAGTGGTGGTAGTCAAAAAGAAAAATGGCAAAAAGCGACTTTGTACTGATTTTCGTCCAGTGAACTCAATCGTGGTTAGGGATCTATTTCCCCTGCCAGTTATAGAGGATCTTCTGGACAAGTTACAGGATCCTACGGTGTTCTGCACCTTGGATCTCAGGAACGGATTCTTTCACGTGGAAGTCGAAGAAAGAAGTCGACGATATTTGTCATTCGTAACGCGTTCTGGACAGTACCAGTACAAAAAAGTTCCATTTGGATTTACTAACTCACCTGCAGTCTTCCAACGCTTTATTAAAGCTGTGTTCTGGGAGTTAATCCGAGAGAACATAGTGTTTACCTATATGGATGACTTAATCATCCCAGCGAAGGATGACGACGAGGCACTCCTACGATTGAGACGAGTGTTGGAATTAGCTGCAGAGTACGGGCTGGAAATCAACTTCGAGAAGTGCCAGTTTCTGAAGAGGAGGGTACAGTTCCATGGATACACTATTCAACGTGGACAGATTCAACCCGCCACTGAGAAGGTCCTTTCTGTACAAAACTTCCCGGAGCCAAAGACGATCGCTGCGCTGCAGAGCTTTCTCGGATTGGCTGGCTATTTTAGAAAATTTATCCCAAATTTCTCGATTGTAGCCAAACCACTGAGCGATCTGTTGAGAGGTAAGCCGGAGTTCAAGTTTGGCGAGGAACAACGACGTGCATTTTTTGAGCTCAAACGTCTTCTCGCTTCAGAACCTGTGTTGAAGATATACAACCCGAAATACGAGACGGAGCTGCACACTGACGCCAGCAAGAGTGGGTATGGCGCTGTGTTGTTACAAAAGTACCCAGAGGACAACAAACTACATCCAGTCTCATACATGAGTAAAAAGACGACGATACAGGAAGAAAAATACAGCAGTTACGAGCTCGAGATCTTAGCTGTGGTGAATGCATTAAAAAAAAGTATAGGGTGTACTTGCTTGGAATTCCGTTCAAGATCGTGACTGACTGTATCGCATTCCAAAAGAAAATGCACAAAAGGGACCTGGTCCCACGAGTAGCTAGATGGGCTATGGCCTTGGAGGAGTTTGACTATACCATCGAACACCGAACTGCAACCAGGATGAAACATGTCGACGCCCTGAGCCGATGTCCAGCAGTGATGTTTGGATTCCCTGATGGCTTTGCAGCGAGGATCAAAATCGCCCAGAGAAAAGACGAAGGATTGACAGCGATAAAAGCGACACTGGAGAAAGGGCCTTACGAAAACTTCATCGTCAGAGATGGACTGCTGTTTAAATTTGTTAACGGGCGAGAGACGTTGGTGGTCCCGCGGGCAATGCACCATGAAATCATCAGAGCTGCACATGAGAAGGGACACTACGCTGTTAAAAGGACTGAAGAAGACGTGAAGCAGGAATATTTTATTCCAGACTTGGCCATCAAGGTGAAACGAGTCATAGCCAACTGTGTGAAGTGTCTGGTGGTTAACAGGAAGGCAGGCAAGAAAGAAGGTTGGTTACATCCGATGTTCAAGGAGAGTGTGCCATTGCACACCTACCACATGGATCACATTGGACCACTTAAGTCTACACACAAGGGATATGAACACATCTTCTGTGTGATAGACACCTTCACGAAGTTCACCTGGCTGTATCCTGTGAAAACTACCAAATCGGCCGAAACGATTGAAAAGATGGAGTTTCAGAGGACGAACTTTGGAAACCCAGTTCAAGTGATCACCGACAGGGGGCCATCGTTCACCTCCCATGAGTTCCAGGACTACTGTAAATCGCAGAGTATCAAGCACGTCTTGATCACAGCTGGACTGCCAAGAGCCAATGGTCAAATCGAGAGAGTCAACTCGACAGTGACCAAGATCATCGCTAAACTTAGCATTGACGATCCAACAAAATGGTACAAGTTTGTACCATCCGTCCAACGAGCTATCAACTCTACGTTCCAGAAGAGCATCGGAAAGTCACCTTTCGAGCTGCTGACAGGAGTCAGAATGCACAACCAAGATGATCTACGTATAGTGCAACTCATCGAAGAGGAGCTGATCGATTCGTTCAACGAAAAACGTGATCAGATGAGAGAAGATGCAAAAAAGCAGATAGAAAAAGTACAATCTGAAAATCGTGCTGAATTCAACCGACGACGTAAGGAGCCTAAGAAGTATCAGGTCGACTACCTGGTTGCCATCAAACGCACTCAGATCGGTCCACATCTGAAACTAAAAACCAAAAGTCCAGGACCTTATCGAGTGACTCGAGTTAAACTCAACGATACATATGATGTCAGCAGAGAAGGAGACCATGCTGGACCAAGAATCACATCGTCCTGTGCGGAGTTCATGAACGGGCGGATCTTCTTCATCCGGGTCGGATGAGGATCAGGACGGCCGAATGTGGGAGCCGGATGAGGATCAAGACGGCCAAGTATGGGATCTAGGGGGCGCAGGAGTAAGCTCAGCGCCATTGTCTGAGAATTAAAAGAAGAGAAGCATATTCCGAGTTCCGACGAGCCGCGAACCACATCCCCTTAATTCTCTACTGTATTTTAATCCGGTTTAATTTTTTAAATAAATAATTCAGTTCTATATTCGATGCTTGTGAGTGTCATGATCTGGAAACCGTTTTCCACAATATTACAAACCAAACATTCCCATAATCAATCCATTGTCGTCAACCATATTTGATCCGTCCAATATTTTATTTTGCCTTTTTCTTTGATCTTGTAATTTAAGACTGGTAGGTTATCAGCCTTCCGAGCCCGAGCTCAGTGATGGAGCTGCCATCTAAGGTGCTGAGCCACCTGGTTTGTTATCAAAGTGACCTTCTTCTAGGCGAATTGCCTTCTCCACGGCTCATAGAGTCTCACCTACCCTTACCCATACCTATTGGTCTGGGTATATATATATATATATATATTTAAAAAAAAAAGGATCATATAAAATTGATATTAATTCAAAAGGTAGGGATCACCAGCTATTACAAGGGGAAGAATGTGTACATAACCTAAAATTGTAAACGTTGATTGACAACTATAAAGATCAGTCACCTCACACAAACGTGCGGGTTGTCTTGGGCATGATATAGATGGCGCTGGAGGCCCGTGTGCTCTTCCTCAATGAATACAAAGAACTACGAAAAATCAAATCAACGCAAGATAAACAAACATGTCTGCAATTTAGGACACACAAACATACTGAATGGTGCATTTGAGTGAACTAGCATAATGAGAGCACAGATTCATGAGATAACAGGAACCGACACTGGCAAAACAATCAAAAATCCGTGCAAACACACGATGATCCCTTAAAACAACACAATACAACATCAAATGACAAATCCGTGACAGCACCACATTCCAAGATCTTATCATGGCCCCCATACATGTATGGGTGATAGTATTTTCAATATGTAAACCTATTTAGTAGCAGTAGTAATTAAACTAACACAATTTGTCATTGGTTCGTATTTTGGAGTATGCATTTTTGTCGAACCAAATTGACTTGTCAAAGTTCATTTTCTCGACTTTCCAGACTAGCCGTGAACATTATGGTGTTTGAAGCCATTTTTCAGTGTTTCCTTAGTAATCAAAATTTGATGTATTTTAGTCGGTCAACACGAACAAGTCTTTCCTGTTTCTCAATCGACGGATTTTCTATCTTGGAAGGGTCTCCGCAGCATAGAGGAGTTCTGGAGTTACTACTGAGCTGTAGTAACACATTTCGCTGGGAGGTGGGGAACATGGATTTGCAAGTACCTTGAGATAGTTTAAAAATCATTTTCACCTTTATTGCTCGTTCCCCTCTTTTCATTACCATTGTGAGTTAGAAACTCGCCCAGGTACTTAAATTTCTCATTTCTCTCGACATCTCCATACGGTGGCTCAAACTTGCCATTCTAAAATAGCCAAGAGAAGGGAAATTTAACTCGTCTGAGGGTTAAGGCACCACACCATCCTGGTCTTCTCTTAAGACAAGCACATTGGAGTTTTCAAAACTCGTCCTGCTGGGAAATATGTATGAAAAGATTCATAACCTTACAACAATCGTGTCGGGTTAGAAACAAAGGAAATAATAGGAGATTAAAAAATAAAAGGTGTGCCCGGTCCCGCGGTGAATTGGTTAGTACACTAGGCTTTGGTCGGCAGGGTCCCGAGTTTGATTCCCGACTGATTTTAATCTCACGGTGGGTTAATTTCCCTGTCGGAGACAGGGTGTATGCGCCATCTTTAGAATCAATTAATCCTAATTAGGACGCTAAACTAGAAAGAACTGTATTCGTTCTCCCAGGAGACCACAGGACATTATTATTACGCCAGGTCTCAGAGACCCTAAGTTCTCAAGCGTCGGAAGAAACCAATTGCTGACCATAAGAGATCAGACAGGAAAGATAAAGAAGTACAAGGCAGTATTATACGTAGCTCGTGACCCTGTCATCACTACCAACTATTTTTGAGCCATTTAAAGGCGTGGTTACTATCCACATACAACTAAGACCCGAGGTGAGGGTAATTAAATACATAAATAATTTAATGTTCGACGATGTTGGAATGTAAACAGTATATGTCAGAAAACTGTATCATAATGAGGCTCATTATTTTTAGCCTATTTACATTTATGAAAAAATAGGCTCATGAGATCACCTTTTGTCCGTGTGTCTGTGTGTGCGTGTGTGTGTGATGGTGTATGTGATGGTGTGTGTCCCCCCTAATAACTTCTAAATAACTGGAGCGATTTCAATGAAACTCGGTAAGTTCATAGCACTATTCCGGGCAACCTCGACCGTTCAAATTTTGTTACCTCTCACCAATCCAACATGGCGGCTGTGCGAAGTATTTCACCAGCATTCAATATCTCTGAAACTATTACCGATATCCCCCTGGAATTTTGTACGGTGATTAAGGGAACTACCAGAAGTTCACCTATGTGACTTTTGAAAATCTGGTAACGAAAAAGCCAACATGGCGGCAAAGCGAATTTGCGACTTTTAAATAGACGTTTCTCGCGATTTAACCAACCAATCGCAATGAAACTTGGTACAGTATATGTTTATACACATTGTAATGCACCGACATCTAACTTCGTTCAATTGTTTACATAACCTCAAGATGGCGGCTGTGCGAAATATTACACCGGCATTCTATATCTCTGAAACTATTGGCGGTATCGCCATGAAATTTTGTACGGAGATAAAGGGCACTACTGGAAGTTAATCTATGAGACTTTCAAAAACCGGTTAACTACAATACGAACATGGCGGCCAAGTGAATTTGAAAGTTTTGAATAGACTTTTCTCGCGATTTATTGATTCAAACGCAATGAAACTTCTTACAGGAAATGTTTCTACATATTGTAATTCACTGGTATCTAATTTAGTTCAATTGTTTACGTAACCTCAAGATGGCGGCTGTGCGAATTTCGAAAATTAAGTTTTTATTTCTTGTGTTCTAATCATGGGATCGAAATCAACATTTCCATGATGAACGTACACAATAATCATCATCTAATAGTACATAACTCTATGGCCTACATATATTAAAATCCAACATGGCGACCATCAGAAATATTTAGACGGTTCTCAATATCTATTAATCTACTACAGCAATCAAACTGAAATTTTGTAAGTGTATAGAGGCTATAAGTTCACCTAAGGGACTTTCAATAATCTGGCGAGCACAAATCCAACATGGCGGTGACGCGAAATTTAAATATTCAAATGGGCGTTTCTTGCGTATTAACCATCCGAGCGCAGTGAAACTTGATACGGTATATGCTTATACAAATTATAATCGACTGGCATCTAATTCATTTAAATTTATTTCATAACCACAAGATGTCGGCTGAGCGAAATTTTAAAATCCCGCTTTTATTTCTTGTGTCGTAATCATGCGATTGAAGTTTGAATAAAACACCTACACAATAATCTTCATGTAATAGTATTTAAATCTAAGGCCTATAATATCAAATCCAACATGGTGACCATCCAAAATATTTAGACGGTTCTCAATATTTACGAATCTATTACAGAAATCAAACTGACAATTTGTATGTTGATAGGGGCAATTAATATTAGTAGGATATATGAAAATAGGCTATTTAGTTCTTCACGGAACTACTTGTTCATTATGAAACAGTTTCTCCCACCAATCAGAGCTCAAGAAACAGTTGTGTGACCAATTAAGTAAGGATACCTTCGCGCAAGCGCTCAAAATCCGCTGTAAACAATAGGTGTTCTGTGTTGGCAAGCAAAGTGAATGGTCTCTGCGTTCGGAGTGCCTTGACCCAGGCATGCGCTTTGTTCAGTCAGCAAAGCCAGCGCGCCCTGTTCACTAACTGAATCCCACAGATATTTATGAATATTTATGTTAAAACATATAATAAAGTTATAATTATCGTCGAACATAAACAGTCGTATGCACTAAAATATATAAAGAACTTTCTTCGGCTTATCCCAATTGATTGGGGGTCACCGAAGACAACCAGGCTCATTTTTGGTTTTGGCCGGAGATGTAAGGCCGGATGCCCTTTCTGATGCCACGTGATTTTTCAAGTGAAGTTTTCACCCCGTTGTCACCGGGATTCGAACTCCGACCGTCTGGGTGAAAGACAAGCACCTAAGCCACTGCGCCATCTCACTCCCCATAAATGACAGAAGGCATCAGGGTACATCTTGTGTGTAGGACCTTACGTTATGCACCACCCTGCCATTTACATGGTAACTATTTCTAGGATAAATGAGTTGGTTGGTTCCTCAGTTAGGGGCTACGACAACGCGGTCATGTAGCCCCGTGTACTTTGGGTGTGTGTAGAATCTGTCTGATAACCGCTGTTAATTGTGATGGCTGTATTAGTGTGTGTTATCTGTTTTTAATTCAAGTAAGGACTGCAGACATTCAATTTTCAAGTAGTTCCTACTTGAGCTACCAAACGCCGCCATCAACGACAAGTAGTTCTGAAGTTGGTAACTAGATGCCACCGCAGTCGGCTTCTGGCGACGAACGATGGAACCTAAGAGCGTTAGTGAAATCTAACCTATAATTTAGCTTCACACAAGTGTAATTAGTGGAAGGTTCTTTTACATGCCGTAAATCTATTACATGGACCCCCCGACTTTACTTCCCCTCCGAAGGAAGGCCTATTGAGGGATTTTTAATGCTCTTAAAAATTCCGACGACTTCAGCTAGGTTTGAACCAGTGATTAGGATGAATGAGGTGAGAATCGAACTCGTACCTCCTCGGTGACATCACTACGTCACGAGGCGGAGCCACGCGGGAGAATGTTTTATCTCCAAGTAGTTGGTGTTTGAGCACACCTCAGATAAGATACCTTGCCGGTCTGCTAGGCTTCACGTGTGAGAATGTTTACTTTCAAAAGGGTGGTATTTCAACACGTGTGTCCGCACGCACTTCTCACCTTGTTAAGTCATTCATGCGTGCAGCACTTAATTATACTGTAGCCTACTTGCATCGCACGGCAAACACTAGAGAGTTCCTTGTGTATTCAAGGAACATGATCCTCCCACCACGATAGCTCAGCACTTTTCCTGTTGCTTGATGTTCCCTTATTCGGAACTGGAGGCTAGGCCCTTTGTTATCAATATCATAATTCCCGTATAGGCCTATGAATATCTTACGTGGGTTGTAAATATAGTAGTTGGCAACATAGAAAACAAGAACATATTTAGCCTACGTTTATCATTTTGCAAAAATTAGCAAAAAGCAGACTTATGAGATCGATCCGGGAAAATGTGTGTCTGTGTGTGTGTGTTCCCCTATCAACTCCCAAAACGGCTGGAGCTATCGAAATCAAATTTGGGAACAGTAAAAATCTATACCTGACTATCTCATGGCCATATTTTAAATTGACGTCAGTGCTACCAACTCCTGAAAAATCGCAATTGAAATTTGAGCTCTATGTTGGATATCTCAGAAGTTATGCATGCGAACTATTCCAAATTTGGCACACATATAGATAATAACATTCCAGATAAATTTTTGGAAGTCCACACATGCCAGTGTTCCCAACATGATTCTAAGCCTGCCGATAAGTCCAATTTCTAAATACATGTAACTTCTATACTATCGATTGGATTTCAACCAAATGCACTATGTATACTACAACAGATATGACTGTGCGTATTCTAAAGAACCACTAGGGCTGCCAACTGTTAATGAATGCTCTCTCTATGTTTTAACTCTAATATCAATATATCAGGAAGTATGCAAGCCAACAGCTCTAAACTTTGCACACGTATAGCCTAGTGCCTGACATTCTACCTTAGTTTGGTGTAACGTATATTCATCAGTGCTGCCAACACGATTCTAAGTCTGCGGATAGGTCCAGCTTTTAAGTGCATATAACTTCTATATTATCAAATGGATTCAACCAAATTTCATATGTGCTTTGTGTACCATAACAGTTATGACTATGCGTATTCGTAAAAACCAGCAAGGCTGCAAACTGTTAATAAACGCTCTCTCTATTTATTTAATCCTAATAACAATATATCAGAAAGTGAGCAAGCCATCAGCTCTAACCTTTGCACACGTATAGTACCTGACATTCTGGATTAATTTGGAGTAACTAATATACCTCGGTGCTGCAAATATGATTCTAAGCTTTCTGATAGTTTCAATTTTTATACTTCTATACTAAGAAATGGATTTTATCCAAAATTGGCACTTTAATAGATCGTGATATTTCTGATTAATTCTGAGTATCACATACATGGCATTATTCCCAACATGATTTTACGAGCACTGATATATCCAATATCAAACAGCATGTAACGTCCATACTATTAATTAGACTTCAACAAAATTGTATATGTGCATTCTATACCTTAAGAGATGGAACTAAGAATATATTCAGAGTTACCAGGGCTGACAACTGTAGAAAGTTACCTATTAGGCTACAACATTTCAGGTGTATTTCAAACTGCAGTTCTTAGAAATGTTAGTATTACCAACTTGATTTCGTCATTATTCTAAATAGGTCAATATAGATGGCATGAATCTTAAATATTAAGAAAATTGGGCTCTTTAGTTCGTCACGGAACTACTTGTTTTGAAACTTACATGGAAAGTACATTTACATCCCTTCAATATAATCCCTAACATAGCCCTTTATAATTTTCCAAATCCGTGGTAATCGCTGAATGTCATTAGCGAGGTTGTTTTTGTTGACTACTCTGATGGGTTGTCCTACTGCACGATGCACTGATTCATCTGCAAACCTCTTGTTTATAAATGGTTCTTTCAGCCGTGAAAACAAGTCGTAGTCACAAGGGCTAGTCAGGGGAATATGGAGGGTATTGCAATACCTCCCTACCCCTTATCTGTAGAAATTCAGACACTGCTCCTGCGGCATAACAACGATCATTATCATGCAAGATTTATTTATTTCGAGTCATAAGCGTAGTAAAAAAAACATAGGAAACAAACCAAAGGTTGATAAAATATAATACAATGTAACACGAATCTTAAATGAAAAACAAAACAATATCAGCCCAAAATTTTGCAACAGTAAAAGCGTTGTCTGAAGCATCAACAAGCTCTTGTGTGGAACATGATGTAGGACATCTAGGACAGTTAATTAGGTGTTTAGTTGTCTGTTCCTCCCCGCAGTCACACAAGGTGGAAGATTCCTTCAAAAAGCCCCATTTGAACAGGTTGTCCTTAGTTCGTCCGACGCCACTCCTGAGCCGATTTAAGTACTTCCACTCTCTCCAGAATGATGAAAGGTGAATTGTCTCTTAGGAAATTTTGATGTTTGCGCCACATAACTGTACGTAAGTTGTGTACGAGAAAATGTTGGTGGTATTCGCTATTGCCATTTTTGTCTTGAGGTAAGGCATGGCTAATGATAACACCTTCACTGTGGTTTGTCATTATCAGCATGACTTTCACCATAGATCAGGCATTCTCAACCTGGTTCTCTTCAAATTTGGTAATTTCATCCTATGAGCCAAAAAGTGCTCGTGAACACAAGCAATTCTGAATTTCATTTATGAGTAACACGAAAGGTGCTCGACTGTCCGCACGTAAATATATCCCATCTGTATGATTCATGCCAGCAGATGCAGCATGCCTGGTGAGTGGTGAATATCTAGCTACTTCAGCACTTCTGATGGAGGGAGAGAGAGTTGGGGGTAAGGAAAGAGAGCCGCATGCTTGTCGCATTATTATTATTATTACTGTGTATGTTTAGCTTACTCCTTATTCTGCATTCTCCATTACCCTTCGGGATCCCTTGACGAAGTGCCACAACTGTTGGAATTAGCCTGAGAACACTATCTCCCAAGGTGACATCCAACACCGCTATGATAATCTCAATGCACAGGGCTACATCAATATGATTTCGCAAAGCATCTGATTGAATAAATGAAAGAATGAGTGAATTAATTAACCTGATAACCTGTGTCATTGTGCTGTCTGTAGTAGATACTGCGTGTATTTGTAATTCAAATTAGGATTGTGCACGAGGCGTCCATAGTCATTAGGAACCATTTCACCGGGTGAGTTAGCCGTGGTCGTTACGGCATGGCTGCAGGCAGTCACTCTCATCCGGGAGGCGAGGAGGTTCGAATCCCCCCGTCGGCAACCTTGAAGATGGTCTTCTGTGGTTTCCAATCTTCCTTCCAGGCAAATGCCGGGGTTATTTCCAACTATAGGCCACAGCCGCTACCTTCCAATTCCTCGTCCTTACATTCACACTTTCCTCCCCAGACAATACTCCACACGCGAGGGTAATTGGAGCTCACCCCATGGGTGTCCGCATAGAAGCAGCTGCAAACTCTGGCTAGCCGAACATGTCCTTGGACACTACCGGCTCTAAAGGCCATACGCAAGAAAATAAAAAATTTCAAAGAGGAACCATTCCGGCTTTTGTCTGTGGTAGAAGTATCTATTCATCTATGATAGCAATTGTGTATGTTGATAGAGGCAACAAACGTAAGTTCACCTATGGGACTCTCAATAACCTGGTGAGCACAAATCCAACATGGCGACGAAGCGAAATTTAAATATTTAAATGGACGTTTCTCGCGATTGAACCATCCGAGCGCTGTATAACTTGATACGGTGAATACTTATACAATTTTTAATTCACTGGCATTTAATTTATTTCAATTGTTTTCATAACCATAAGGTGGCAGCTGTGCGAAATTTTAAAATCTGGTTTTCATTTCTGGTGTCCTAATCATGCAAATAAAGTTTTAATACTACACCTACACACTAATCTTCATGTAATAGTACATAACTCTAAGACCTACATATAGAATCCAACATGGCGTCTATCCGAAATATTTAGACGGTTCTCAATATCAACGAATGTATTACAGCAATCAAACTGAAATTTTGTATGTTGATAGGGGCAATTAATTTAAGTAGGATATATAAAAATAGGCTGTATACTGTAGTTCTTCACGGAACTACTTGTCTTTTTGTCGTGTGACCTCAGGAGAGGCCGAGTGCAGGTCTTTCTAATAGACGCCCGTGGGTGACCTGCGCGTCGGGATGAGAGATGGAATGGATGAGGATGAATGAAACTGAGCAAGGATGTGGAAAGAAGCGGCCGTGGCCTGTCAGAGGGCGCCATCCCAGCATTTGCCTGGTGTTGATAATGGTAAACCACGGAAAACCATTTCAAGGACGGCCGACGGTGGGGCTCGCATCCACGCGTCTATCGAGTCAGCAGAGAGCTTGGCCCCATGACCTAACACGTCGTTTTAGCGAGCGTAGCCACCGCTGTCGGTAGCTGGGAATCAAAGCCATCTCTTCACACGTGAGTATATCCCGTCCTAGTCCTCGGACCAGATTACATTTCTTCACAGAACTGATCGAACCGGCAACTTTGAGGATAGCAGCCAATAAAGCTAGCCACCACACCACGTCTTGGTCTAACTTATAGTAAAGAATTTGACTGTGCAAAACTCGTTCATTTAACCCAATTACTTGTTGTTGTTGATTCTTTAGGGGCTTTGCGACATCGTAGTCATGTAGCCCCGTGTATTTAGGTGTGTGTAGAAATTGTATGATAACCTGTGTCACTGTGATGTCTGTACTAGTGTGTGTACTGTACTTGTAATCAAGGTAGGATTTGTGTAGGAAGTGACCATGGCCTTAAAATAAGTTGGCTTACCATTCGTTCATTTACCTGGAGTAGAAGTGGAAAAACACGGAAAACCGCTTCCAGGATGGCTGAGGTGGAAATCGAACCCACCTCTTCTCAGTTTAGATTCATGGGGTTGAGTGTATCCCATTCTAGCCCTCAAACCAGAATTAAATTTCTTGGCAGAACCGGGAATCGAACCCGGCCTTTGTGGTGACAATTAAGAAAGCTATTCACTATGCTACGATGCGGACTAACCCAATTATTAGTAAATCTCTGAATGTTAAGAATTCAGTATCGTACAGATGTTCACTAATTGGGAGCTGTTGTATTGCATACTAGAACTAACTCGCCATATTACGATTCAAGTACGCCGCATCATAATACTGGAGTAATGTTAGTAGTCCTCGACGAATCACAAGGCGAGTGGTGATACGGTTCTGATGTAACGAATACAGCTCATAACGAACTCGGAAGAGGTAGATCGGAAAATAAGACAACAATATGGTTCACGTAATTAAGAAAGTTGATTCCAACACGCAGCAAGTCTTAATTGAGTGTTTCAAATCAATACCGGATTTAGATCCAACGTGTTTCTCTATAAGATTGTCCGCATAGTGGCTATCAACGCGAAGGCCCGGTTTCGATTGCGGGCTCTACCTAGAAATGTCATTCTGGTCTGAAGGTTGAAACTAGGTACATTCAGCCTCGTGAGGTGGGTGGTTTCGATTCCAACCTCCACTATCCTGAAAGTGGTTTTATGTGGTTTCCCCTATTCTAAAAGAAATGAAAATTCACAGCCTGCTTCCAGTCGACCGACCGGGTCAGGGATTGAATGAATGAAGCTAGCGGCGGGGATATGAACTGTGCCGGCTGCCGAAGCCCGTCGCACTCCCCTGGGGCAATGATTAAATGAATGACAGATGAAATGAAATGATAGTGGAGAGTGTTACTCAAATGAATGTTGTGACAGGGAAAACCTGAGTACCCGGTGAAAAACCTGTCTGCCTCCGCTTTGTACAGCACAAATCTCACTTGGAGTAACCGGGATTTGAACCACGGATCCAGCGGTGAGAGGCCGGCGTGCAGCCGCGTAAGCCACGGAGGCTACTCCCCAATTCTACTCTAAGAAAAGTCCGGGCCACGGTTGCCTGTTACCTAAATCCTAGCTCCATTTACAATTACACACACTGCTTCAGCAATCAAAATAACAGAGGTTATCAGACATATTAAACGCACTCAAGTACACGGGGATACATGGCCACGATGTCGCAATGCCCCCTAGTGAATTCAACAACGACATCATGTCTACCGATACCACCATGCGCTCACTCAGCGTGTTCAAGCAGTGCTGCCAATCGATAGCGACAATGTAGGAATATGCTGATATTGAGTACACATGTGTGGCGCGGGCTGTACAAACGAATTAGGACGATAGCGCCAAGTCCACGAAGTATGGTCCCGCTGGCACCCAAATAGCTTGCTTGGATCAATACACATTGGCTGCAATGTCGCTGGTCTACCAGGTACGGTTCACATACACATCTACCGACATTCACTCTTACATTCCTCTGACTGCCTTGCGGTGTAGCGGCTAGCATTCTTGGTTCGATTCCTGGCTCTGTCAAGAAAATCAAATTTGGTCTAAGGACTGGAACGGGGTACACTCAGCATCGTGAGGCAAAATTGAGAAACTTTGGGTTCGATTCCCACCTCTATCAGCCTGGAATTGGTTTTCCGTTTTTTCTGCTTCAACTCCCGGAAAATGCTGGGATGGTTCCTAATTTAAGGCCACGACCACTGATCCGTTACTACGTTATTAACGGACCGATGAGAAACGAGTTGTTGTATAGTCTGCCATCTGAAGGTTTATATTTGAAGCGCAACCTGTTCTGGAGTAAATAAAACGCACCCGCTGTGGAGTTTGTGCTCTGGCTCTGTGGAACTCGACTGCAGTTATTGATATGTCGAGAGAATCGTGTGGACAAAGAGAAGAAGTGAGGGTCGGAGACATAACTTCTACTATCGTTTGGTCTGCTTAAAGATGCTGTTGTCTAATTATGAATATATTTACCGGATTTGGAAACGATCGATGGGACATGACGGGATTATGGCTATTGATACCACAACTAAAAGGACAGGAAAATGGAATTGTTATTAAAATGTTATATCATCGAGATCAACCAGAACGTCGTATCCAAAGCTAAGTGTCATACCGGTATTTTATCTTGAAGCCTATTATCAAAGAGTGAAGTGTAATATGCAGTTAAGCAAATAGTGTCATGTCCTCCCATCCTTTGGTGATAGTATGTCCCTAGTTCCTGCGGTATTTAAGTTAGATTGGAGATTGTACTTGTTTTTGGTTATACTTGCTTGTCTATTGTCCTCCCCTTTGTATACATAGCGTGGAGAGGAAACGCGTTGTTGCTTGGGTTTTTATTTATGTTAGGTTTATTGCCGTTTTTGTTGTTGATTAGTTTGATTGGTGTTATTTTTCTGCCGTTTTTTCTCATTGTTCGTCATGAAACGTGATTGTAGTTTGGGAGGTATTTCTTACTAACGTCTACTCCTTGTAATAGTTTGGGATGTTACGAGATTTTTGAGGGGTTAGTAATTTTAATTTAGTTCGCGTATTTTGCGCCTCGACGTGGAGGGTGTGTGTTTGTGCTTCAGATGATTTTCTGTCCTTGTCTGATAGTCGGAACACTCATCAATATTTTATTTGTTTATGTATTAAGGGTTATTGTGTTTCTTTTGAGATGTCAGTCATTCGTGCAACCTTAAGGATAACCGACTAGGTTTTCTTATTTTCCTTAAGGACTGGGCTGACATATTCATTGGTTTGTGTCGAAAGGCTTTTCATGGTATAATCACGTTTCTAGACATGTGGTTAAGGGTGGGTTAACGTCTTGTTTAAGTGGGAGCTTGACCGAAAGTTGAGGGTAATTTATGGGGTTGTGTTTGTTGCTTTCGGTCGGGAAACAACGTGCGTACTCTTTACGTTTATTAAATGAGGTGTATCGATTATTCTTGCGGTTTGTGATATGTGTGTTTGTGGCAAGTACCCGGGAACTGTCATTGATGCTCATTTTACTTTCGGCAAGATGATTGAATCTCATACTTTCGTCCGAGAAGAAGATTTATTCAGAGAGTTTATGAAGTCAGTTGCTGTTTTGTTTTGAGGAGTTGTAAATTGTTTCTCTTAAAGGTTGTGTATGTTTTTCTTTCCTTTATTTATGGTCGTCGACGTGTTATACTGTAGTAAGTGGATGATGTTTTGACCGATACCGTAGTTATCTGTTTACTGTAGTTCTTATTTGTGAGACATATTGTTTAGTTCATTTAAGGGGTTTTGTTCTTGGTTGATACGACTTCATATGCTTTTTAGACTATCTCTTCTGGTTACTTTCTGTAATCAGCCTGTGGTGGGACGAACGTATTATTTCTTATTTATTTTAATCAGCTTTCCCATTGAAATCACAAATGGTTATTTCGCTACGATCTCCAATCTAACTAGGGTTAGGCATCTCTGCTCTCCCTTTTGATAGTCTTTTCATTGTGTGTGTTTTATTTTAATGTTTACCTCTTGCTAATTTGTATACTTTTATTTACAGCCCCCTCACCCCTCATTTACCATTTCATGCGCTACTCACGTCCCCTTTGTTATGTCTTTTATATGATTAAAATTTTGTCTACAACCTTTACTCGAAGAGTGTAGTAATTTTTTTAGTAATCGATTCTCCATCTATTTCTTAAGGTGCGAGTCAACTCGACTTAGGTCTCTACGGTCCACGTCCTAAACCGCCTTCTCAACCACCTCCTTCCCAATACTCACCTGAATTTTAAATCCACACACTAGTACAGACATCACAATAATACTGGTTATCGAACATATTCTACACACACCCATGTAGGACTATATGGGACTACCCTGCTCGGGTCCAAGCTCTGTGAACTTGAGAGGTGAGGTGACGTGGGAGGCGGAAAGTAAAGGACCTGTCAACAGCCCGCCGTGTTATCTGCAATTTCTGTCTATTCCAATACTGCTTACATAGGGCCGTTGCCTAAATCACTGAGATGTTGCGAATGAGTGAGTGAGTCACCGACCAATGTATTTGGTTCTGGTACTATGCACAGACCGGGAGCCCCACACATCAATTCTCATCGTCCGCGATCCACATTCCTCTCAGGTTCACAGGTCTTAGACTCGAGCAGTACATGGCCAGTATGTCGTAAAGCCCTTAAATCAGGCTGTTCCAGTCGAGCTGCTCGTCAGTGTGGAGCGGAGTACTCACCACCTTGCGTGAGTAAACCTGCAACATGCAATAAAGCTCTGCTGTGGGGGCTGCCGTCACTGCGCGGTGGTTACATCAAGACTGGCAGGAAGCTCATGGACTTGTGCTATGTCCTTCGCCCAGTGACGTATTGGCTATCACCCCCAGTCCTTCTCCAACCGTGCTCCGAGCATCACTGCTGAGTACTCGCGTGTACGCATATACAAACTCGTGGATTTGGAACAGCCTGCCCTAAATGAAACAACAACAACAACTAGGCGGATGATCTCCATCACCTCTGCCCTGGTGTATGACGTCAGGCGATGCTACGGGCAAGGTAAACTAGTCCGTCCCGTTGTGTGTTACACTTAACACTATCAGCTGTTTGGAGGTCACAGGTGAATGTAGAAGATACACACAGACTTCATTTATCAAATACTCACCGTCCTTGACTAACCCAGCATCTCATAGTGGTCCAACATCACACTTGACTCTGTAGCTTGATGAAAAACGTTTAGAAGATGAAGGATTTTAGCCCGAAGGCTGGTTTGCATCTCCAAAGAGGTGATCCTGAAACTCCTGAACCGGAGTTTACTTGCGATAGGGTGACCACTCCTCCATCCCTTCCCCCGCCAACATCACGTTGTCCTCAAGAGCCGGCCACACCACCAGGGTCTCACCACGCCCAATGTTGCTTAACTGCGAACATCTCATGGGATCCGGTGTTTTTCAACATGGCCAAGCCATTGGAGGAAAAAGGTTCACTTGACTTTTAATCGCGCATTCCTGACCCATTGGACCTCCATTTTACATGTAATCTGAACGTGACATTTGAATTCTGAAATCTCTTAAATAAAAACAAGTGTCCTGACTGACTGACTGACTGACTGATTCAATGACTCACTGACTCATCATCGCCCAGCCAAAACTATTAAAGTTAGAAACATGAAATTTTGGGGATATGTTCGTGGTAAGTCGAAAACGCGCAGTAAGGATGGATTGTTGGATATTCAGGTTCTAAAGGGGTGTTAAGGGGGTAGACCTGCATTTCATTGAATAACAATATCTCCCGATTGGTTTCATTGGGGCATCTGATACTGGGCATATAAACTCATCATTAAAAACAAGATGTTCAGCAGAGAACATATAGCCTACTTTCTCCTCAATGTATGGGTATATTTATGACTCTTTGTCCTCATCCCTAACACAATCACCTCTACCACAATGTATTGTTTGTTTTCTTTTATATTGATAACTAGCAGAAGTACCCATTCTTCGAACGGTCTTCGGTATTAATAACCAGATATTATCAATTGAGCTACTGTTGCAATGTTTAGGGGCTTGGAACCTGTTTATTGGCAAAGAAAAATTATTAGTTAAAATGTGCTCTCAAACTAAATTTACCTAACGTGTTCTTCCTGGCGTGAAAATAAAATTGAAAACTTCGTAGAAGAATCGCAATACACGTCACATACGAACTGACCCTAACCGTTGTGTCACGTGCCCAACTACAGGATGCCCTTTTATAAATTATAAAGGCTTGTGGTGCATGAAAATTCAGTGTTTTTAGCCTCCAATGGCCCAAATTCCTAAAATCAGCATAAAACAGTCTACTATTTCTATTCAGGAATTTTTGAAAATAATGTTGATGTTTGGAGATATAATAGACCTTCTGTACGACATATCGCACGTGTAAGTCGTGTGAGAAAAATCTAGGGTACTCGATTTGCAACCTTTCGCAGAAATGTAATAAATGGAGTGGCATTACTTATTCCAGAAATAGATGGAAAGTTGGATGCCACCTCTTGAGATACTGTTGTCATGGTTAGTGGCTTGCATTCCTTCTTTAGTTTATTAAATGAAATTAGTTTTCTGGGAATATCTAAGAAACTGTTGGGTTTAGAGCCTTAAAATATAGTTTTCGGGGACCCTTTACGGCTCTTGAGGGGCCCCGAGTTTTGTTTCTGACCCCAAGGGTTTGAAAATGAGCTTTGTCTCTTCGTTGTACGCCATAATAATGATAATAATTAAAAGAATAATACTAATACTAATAATAATAATATAACAAAATAGGGATAGGGATATAATAGACGTTCCGTACCACACCCGCACGTGTAAATCGCGTTAAAAATTCTAGATTACCCCTTGACCCCTTAAGCGCATTATATGTATTGATGAATATTTCAGCTTAATTTGGATCCGTTATAACCTTATTGCCGTTTGCAAACCTTCGCTGTAATGTAATAAATGGAATTTTATTGCGTCTTACAGAAATAGATGGACCTCTGAGATTCTGTTGCCATTGTTACCGGCATGCATTCCTTCATTAATTTATTAAGTGAAATTAGTTTTTTGGGAATATCTCAAAAACTGTTGGTTTTAGGGCCTTAAAATGTGGTTTTCGGGGATCTTTTAGGGCCCCCGAGTTTCGTTTCTCACATTGAGGGGCTGAAAATGAGCTTTGTCTCACGCTTATTTCAGCATGTATTTTAAGGGGGTAGACCCCCTGTTATGAGAGGTACGGAGAAGAGTTACATCAATGATTAGTGTCGTGCCTCTGATGGATATCTGTATCAAATTTTACGTTAATCCACCCAGCCGTTCTCGAGTTATAAGGACACAAAAAATTGTCCACAGACAGACAAAAATATATTTTTGCGTGCATCCGTCACAAAACAGTCTGAAACGGGCAAATATGTCAAATTTTCGTAGAAAAGCCGAAAAATCAGACAAACATTCATTTTTATAAAATAGAGAAGGGATATAATAGACCTTCCGTACCACACCCGCACGTGTAAATTGCGTGAAAAAAATCTAGAGTACCCCTTGACCCCTTAAGCGCATTGTATGTATTAATGAATATTTCAGCTTAATTTGGATCCATTGTAACCTTATAGCCGTTTGCAAACCTTCACAGTAATGTAATAAATGGAATTGCATTGCGTCTTACAGAAATAGATGGACCTCTGAGATTCAGTTGCCATGGTTACCGCCATGCATTCTTTCATTAATTTATTAAGTGAAATTAGTTTTCTGGGAATATCTCAAAAACTGTTGGTTTTAGGTCCTTAAAATGTGGTTTTCAGGGGGCCCCGAGTTTCGTTTCTCACATTGAGGGGCTGAAAATGAGCTTTGTTTCACCCTTCTACGCCTATTTCAGCATGTATTTTAAGGGGGTAGGGCCTCTTTTATGACAGGTACGGAGAAGAGTTACATCAATGATTAGTGTGGTGCCTCTGATGGATATCTGTATCAAATTTTACGTTGATCCACCCAGCCGTTCTCAAGTTATAAGGACTCGTAGAAGTTGTCCACAGACACACAGACAGACAGACAGACAAACATTTTATTTTTGCGCGCATCGGTCATAAAACAGCCTGAAACGCGCAAATATCGCAAATTTCCGTGGAAATTCAGAAAAAAACAGACAAACTTTCATTTTTATATATAGAGAGATTAGCCAGTAAGCGTCAAAATCAATATTGTAGCCTATACTTTATGATGATTGAATAACAAAACTACTAACTTATTGTAATGCATTCACGTCCGTTAATCTCTATATTAACTCAGCCTGCAAAGTTAAGAATCTTCCGTTTTGGGTATCTTCCCCTTTAAAAATCCGCGCCGATCACAGTAGGTTGGTGCAGCGACCTATCAGTGAATTAATCTTTATGTTGTACGCCTATGCACTGCCATCGTAATGTACTACGATGGCAGTGGCCTAAGGGTGTTGAATGAGTAGGCAGTTTAAAGTTGCCAAGAGGGAGGCGATCCAGCTGGCAGTGTTTAAAGGTAATCGGAGCGCGATCGTGGCTAATAGTTGAACTACCAGTATTACAAAATTGCCATACTTCAGGAGGCCAGGTATTTACAAAGCGGTAAGTTTGGAACAATATTACACACATAACCCACAAGAGGACAGCACCGTACAGAGGCATTAAGAAGGCTGTGGTTAATGACAACGTGTATCTAGTTCTTCTATTCTCCTTTTCCTAATGTCTTCTGTTTATGTGCGATGCTGTGATTTTATTAATAAACGAGTGTATACATTAGCCTCTCCTTTGAGCTAAATTACATCTTATTCAGTATCTGTGGAAAGAGCTCGTGCACATCATTTGTAAAAGAATTCAAGAAAAAAAAAAGTTTACTGTAGCAGTACTCGATCCCCAGACAACTGCGTGACAGACCAACACGCTAGCCCAAAGCTAATGCTATCCTTATCATCATGGTGCTCTTAACTGACATATTAGATACAACCTGTTGGCAAATAATGACTTTAAATAAACGATTTCTTCACAGCAGTACATCTTCATTAAAGATAATTTCATACAAAGTTTATATTATTGTATCAGTAGGGCATATCACATACAACTTACTAAAACTATTGAAATATAAGACAGGCACATGAGGACAGCTGCCATCTTGTCGTGTGACACAGACAGCTCAGCTCTTTTAAGCCACTCATACAGTATAATATTATAATATTAAATTATAATAAATAACGGATCACGACCTTCAGGATAGCTTAAACCACCCTAGGCTCGATAATCGGAATTGGTGGGTCTTAAGCTATTGATTAAAATGGTTGAATAATTCACACGGCCACCATCCTGAAATGGCACGGCCGATGACCTTGAATGTTGAAAGAAAGACGCATCCTATACAAAGGTATGTTGTCACCAAATTTGGTAGAGATCGGATGATTAGTTTAGCCGTAATTTGATTTTACGTTTTGAACGTTTGAGTGGCCGCCATTCTGTTTTGGTAAAGATGGTGGCGATATAAAGTATGACACTGAGGTGCCCTTTGCTAGTGCTACCTCTGTACCAAATTTCGTTCAATTCGGTTTCACCGTTTTCGAATTGATAGGGGGGGGGGCAGACATTCAGAGTACACACACTCACACACACACACAGACTCACACACACACATACACACACACAGACAGACACACAATTTTTCGCCCTGTGTTGATCTCATAAGTCTACTTTCATTTTTTGCAAAAATCGAAAGTAGGCTAATAAGAAGACACGTGTCTGAGGAATTTTCGATGTGGTGTATATTATGAGGTGAAAGGGGTGAAAAGTGGGGGATGAGGGATTCCTAACGGAGCGTGTATCTCTTAAACGACATAGGCGAGGAGTTTGAAACTCAACGGAAAAAAATCAGCTTAAAAATAAGTAAATAGGTGTTTGACCGTCTTTTCATAAATCCAATTTAAGGGGCCCATGGGGAGGGTGAAATTCTGGGGGAAAATAAAGGTAATATGTAAAATTATACATGGCCTATGTTGTAGGCAATAACACATTACATCTTTTTTGTCTCTTGCTATTTCATCATACGACGAATACTTAGGGAGTTATTAATCATTTTGTACTTTTTGGCCGGAATTTTCTAAGTCTCACGAATGACAAAAAAATTGATTCGAATTAAATTTCAAAATTAGCTTTTTTAATACTTTTATTATATTTTTCACGTCTTTTAGGGTCCGAAACCAACATGATATTTTGATGGTTTTTTTCGTCCCATGCATTTTTGGTTTCAGGTGATAGAATTATTTTTCCACTAGGACCCATGCTTATCTATTATATAAAACAAAGTGTCCTGACTGACTCAGCATCGCCCGGCCAAAACTATTAAAGTTAGAAACATGAAATTTTGGGGATATGTTCGTTGTAAGTCGATAACGCCCACTAAGGAAGGATTTTTGGATATTCAGGTTCTAAAGGGGTGTTAAGGGGGTACACCTGCATTTCAATAAATAACAATATCTCCGGCTTGGTGTCATTGAGCGATGTGATACTCGGAATATAAACTCATCATTAAAAATTAGAAGACTCGTGTCTGAGGGTTTTTCGATGTGGTGTATATTATGAGGTGAAAGGGGTGAAAAGTGGGGGTTGAAGAATTCCTAACGGAGCGTGTATCTCATAAACGACATAGGCGAGGATCTTGAAACTCTGCGGGAAAAAATCAGCTTAAAAACAAGATGTTCAGTAAAGAACATATAGCCTACTTTCTCCTAAATGTATGAGTACAGTTATAACTCGTTGTTATTATCAAAGAGTATACTAGAATCATTTCTTGGTTGAAGACCTTAGAAACTATTTACCTCTACCAAACGCCACAACCTAGAAAAAAACTACTACCATCATTGAAGAAAGATAGATAAGAAGTATCTCAAGAATGTTATGGATCTGGAGACATAATCGACCGGACTGGCTGCGTGGCTCAGCGGTAACGTTCTCGCTTGCTGGGCCCTAGGTTGCAGGTTCGTATCCTGGTGCAGTCAGCTGGCATTTGAGGGTGCACAAATGCGAGGGAGCCGTGTCAGTATATTTACTGGCACGTTAAAGATCCCCTTCGGGCCAAAATTCCGGCACCCCGGCGTATCTAAAAGCAGCCGTAGTTAAAAGGGACGTAAAGCAATTAACATTATTATTGTTATTATTACATAATCGACCTGCCATGGGCAACATCCAACTTTGAGTTGAGGCATGTCTTTACACATCTGGTTGTGCATGGCTTTCACAACCCTAATTGAATTAACAAATCTTTCCGTGACCCTACAGAGACGTGTGTATACAAACTATGTGGATATTTTCGATTGCTATTTGCCTGAAATAAAAGTATTAATTAATAACCTGAACTAGCACCAACGGCTAGAATTCAGTTACTATGTGAAATCCTTTTGTTCTTTACTTCAAATAACATTTTTAAATAACGCACAATAGGCTGTTACAAACCCTTTAAAATAAAAAGTAAAAATTTATCGTAGTATCATCTTGCCATTCTTCAAGTTCGATGCGCATAGAATGCCAATGGTATACGGTACTAACCAATGGAGTCCCACGTAGACCAGTCGTGACATCTAGTGGAGAAATATCGAACAATATAACCCTAACAGGGCGAGTGCATTCTAGTGGCCATAAGAAGAAACTTTTCAATACAATCTTGAAGTTAATAAGTGGGCCGGCGTGCAGTTACCTTTTGGCTGCAAGATGTCTCGAGCAAATCTGCTGGTGAATTATGTTTTAATTAAATATATATTTTCCACCGTAATATGCAAAATATAACGCTTAATTTTAAAACGTCTGAATCATTACAAAACAATAAATATATAACATTTCAAGCAAAAGAAAAACTCTGATGGGGTTTGAACCATAGGCATATGAGTGATAGGCCAACGCTTTACCACGGAGCCATTTGTGCCAACGAACATCGTTCTATATAAAATGACTTACATATAACTTGTTAGCAAATAATTATTTAGACTAAACGATTTCATCAGAGGAGTATATTATTTATTTATAAAGCATTTCTTACAAAGTTTATTTATTTTGTATCAGTACGCTATATTGCATGCAATACTCAAATTAGTGAAATATAAGTCAGGCACAAGATATCCGCTGCCATCTTGTCTTCTTACCGAGACGGCTCAGCTTTTTAAAATCACTACTGCACTATAGTATTGCAAAATAAACTTTTAATTTCGAACGTGCCTCTTCCTTTAGAACAGTTAAATCGATTCTCGGTTCGATAATCGGAACTGGTGGGTCCCTTGATATGGATTATAAAATTTGCATAATTCGCACGGCCGCCATCCTGAAATGGTACGGCGGATGACCTTGTATTTTGGTCAAAAGACGCTTCCTATATAAAGGTATCCTATTACCAAATTTGGTAGAGATCGGATAATTTGGTTAGTCGCTATTTGATTTTACGTTTTGAACGTTTGAGTGGCCGCCATTCAGATTTGGTAAAGATGGCGGCGATATAAAACATGACACTGAGGTGCCCTTTGCTTGTTCTACCTCTGTACCAAATTTCGTTCAATTCGGTTTCACCGTGTTCGAATTGATAGGGGGGGACAGACATTCAGAGTACACACACTCACACACACACACACACACACACAGACTCACACACACACAGACTCACACACACACATACACACACACAGACAGACACACAATTTTTGGCCCTGTAGTGATCTCATAAGTCTACTTTCATTTTTTGCAAAAATCGAAAGTAGGCTAACATTTTTTGCAAAAATCGAAAGTAGGCTAACATTTTTTGCAAAAATCGAAAGTAGGCTAACATTTTTTGCAAAAATTGAAAGTAGGCTAATAAGGAGACAAGTGTCTGAGGGTTTTTCGATGTGGTGTATATTCTGAGGTGAAAGGGGTGAAAAGTGGGGGTTGAAGGATTCGTAACGGAGCGTGTATCTCTTAAACGACATAGGCGAGAAGTTTGAAACTCAGCGTTAAAAATCAGCTCAAAAATAAGTAAATAGTTGTTTGACCGTTTTATCATAAATCCAATTTAAGGGGCCCATGGGGAGGGGTGAAATTCTGGGGGGGGGGGGGAACAGGAAAGAAAGTGTCCTAACTGATTGACTGACAGACTCACTCATCAAAGTCAGGGAGAGAAAACTGCTCAAAAAGAAGTAAATAAGTGTTCGACAGTTTTTTAATAAATAAAATTTAAGGTGTTCATGGGGAGGGATGAAATTCTGAAAAAAAAATTGAAAGAAAATGTCCTGACTCACTCACTCACTCATCGTCGCCCAGTCAAAATTATTGAAGTTAGAAACATGACATTTTGGGGATATGTTCGTTGTATGTCAAAACTGTACACTAAGGGAGTATTTTCGGATATTCAGGTTGTAAAGGGGTCTGCATTAAACCTGCATTTTATTGAATAACAATATCTCACGAGTGGTTTCATTTGTGAATGTGATACTCGGCATATAAACTAATCATTAAAAACAAGATGTTCAGTAAAGAACATATAGCCTACTTTCTCCTAAATGCATGGGTATTGTTATAACTCTTTGTCCTTTTCAAGGAGTATAATTGAATGTTGGTTGTAGTAGCTTGTTGAAATACAACGTGCTATAGGGATATTAAACATGAATATGAGGTGCCCTTTGCTAGTGGTACCTCTGTAAAAAATTTCATTCAATTCGGTTTCACCGTGTTTGCATTGATATGGGGAATGGATTTGCACACATACATGGCCGCTATTTGCAAACTATTGGGCTGATGACCTTGTAGTCAGTCATAAGATGCTTTCCACAAAAAGGCATGTTGTTGCAAAATCTGGTAGAGATCAAATTATTAGGATGGACGTAATTTGATTTAAGCTTTTAACATTTGGGTGGCCGTCATTACGTTTCCGTCAAGATGGCGGCGATATAAAACATGACGCTTAGGCGCCCTTTGCTAGTGCTACCTCTGTACCAAATTTCGCTCCATTCGGTTTCACCGTATTTGAACTAATAGGGGGAATCGATTTACACACGAAGATGGCCGCCATCCGCAAACTATTAAGCGAATGACCTATTAATTTGGTCAAAGGATGCTTCCTCCATAAAGGTATGTTGTTGCAAAATTTGGTAGAGATCGGATGATTAGGTTAGTCGTAATTTGATTTAAGCTTTGAACATTTGTGTGGCCGCCATTACGTTTCCGTCAAGATGGCGGCGATATAAAACATGACACTGAGGTGCCCTTTGCTAGTACTACCTCTGTACCAAATTTCGTTCCATACGGTTTCACCGTGTTCGAATTAATAGGGGGAATCGATTTTCACACAAAGATGGCCGCCATCCGCAAACTATTAGGCTGATGACATATTAGTTTGGTCAAAGGATGCTCCCCCTATAAAGGTATGTTGTTGCAAAATTTGGTAGAGATCGGATGATTTGGTTAATCGTAATTTGATTTAAGCTTTGAACATTTGTGTGGCCGCCATTACGTTTTTGTCAAGATGGCGGCGATATAAAACATGACACTGAGGTGCCCTTTGCAAGTGCTACCTCTGTACCAAATTTTGTTTCATTCGGTTTCACCATGTTCGAATTAATAGGGGGAATCGATTTTGACACAAAGATGGCCGCCATCCACAAACTATTAGGCTAATGACCTATTAGATTGGTCAAAGGATGCTCCCTCCATAAAGGTATGTTGTTGCAAAATTTGGTAGAGATCGGATGATTATGTTAGTCGTAATTTGATTTAAGCTTTGAACATTTGTATGGCCGCCATTACGTTTCTGTAAATATGGCGGCGATATAAGACATGACACTGAGGTGCCCTTTGCTAGTGCTACCTCTGTACCAAATTTCGTTCCATTCGGTTTAACCGTGTTTGAATTAATAGGGGGAATCGATTTTGACACAAAGATGGCCGCCATCCGCAAACTATTAGGCTGATGAGAAATTAGTTTGGTCAAAGGATGCTCCCCCTATAATGGTATGTTGTTGCAAAATTTGGTAGAGATCGGATGATTAGGTTAGTCATAATTTGATTTTAGCTTTGAACATTTGTGTGGCCGCCATTACGTTTCCGTCAAGATGGCGGCGATATAAAACATGGCACTGAGGTGTCCTTTGCAAGTGCTACCTTTGTACCAAATTTCGTTCAATTCGCGTTCACCGTGTTCGAATTGATAGGGGGGGACAGACATTCAGAGTACACACACTCTCTCTCACACACACACACACACACACACACTCAGTGGCTCACACACACACATACACACACACAGGCAGACACACTTTTTTTCGCCCTGTGTTGATCTCATAAGTCTACTTTCATTTTTTGCAAAAATCGAAAGTAGGCTAATAAGCAGACATGCGTCTAATTGTTTTTCAATGTGGTGTATAGTATAAGGTGAAAGGGCTAAAAAGTGGGGGGTGAAGGATTCCTAACGCAGCGTGTAGCCTATCTCTTAAATGACATAGGCGAGAAGTTTGAAACTCACCGGAAAAAATCAGCTTAAAAAAAGGAAATCGATTTTCGACCGTTTTTTCATAAATTCAATTTAAGGGGCCAATAGGGTGGGGTGAAATTCTGGAAAAAAAGAGAGAAAGTGTCCTAACTGACTGACTAACACACTCACTCATCAAACTCAGGGGAGGGCCCATGGGGAGGGGTAAAATTCTGGTAAAAATAATTGAAAGAAAATGACCTGACTGACTCACACACACATCATCGCCCAGCGAAAACTATTGAAGTTGGAAACATTAAATTTTGGGAATATGTTCGCTGTATGTCGAAAACGTCATCTAAGGAAGGATTTTTGTTTATTCGGGTTCTGAAGAAGTGTTAAGGAGGTAAACGTGCATTTCATTGAATAACGATATCTTATGAGTTGTTTCTTTGGGGATGTGATATTCGGCATATAAACTAATCATTAAAAATAAGCAGACATATGTCTAAGGGTTTATCGATGTGGTGTATATTATGAGGTGAAAGGGGTGAAAATTGGGGGTTGAAGGATTCTTAACGGAGCGTGTAACTCTTAAACGACATAGGCGAGAAGTTTGAAATTCAGCGAAAGAAAAAAACAGCATAAAATATAAGTGAATAGGTGTTCGACCGTCTTTTCATAAATCCAATTTAAGGGGCCCTTGGAGATGGGTGAAATTCTGGAAACAAAAAAACAGGAAAGAAAGTGTTCTAAGTGATTAACTCACTCACTCATCAAACTCAGGGGGGGAAGAACAGCTTAAAAATAAGTAAATAGGTGTTCGACAGTTTTTTTTTTTCATAAATCCAATTTAAGGGGTTCATGAGAGGGGTGAAATTCAGAAAGATAAATGAAAGAAAATGTCCTGACTTACTCACTCATCAACGCCCAGCCAAAATTATTGAAGTTAGAAACATGAAATTTTGGGGTTATGTTCGTTGTATGTCGAAAACGTCCACTGAGGATGGATTTTTGGATATTCATGTTCTGAAGGGGTGTTTAGGGGGTTAAACTTGCATTTCGTTGATTAACAATATCTCACGAGTTGTTTCATTTGGGGATGTGATATTCGGCATATAAATTAATCAATAACAAGAAGTTCCGATAAGAACTATACAGCCTACTTTTCATGCCAATGATTATTCTACAGAATATGAACCTATCTAGAATAATGACGAAATTAAGTTGCTAATATCGAAATTTCCAATTAGTTCGAAATACTGTGTACCTGGCGTAATGTATCCTAATAGAGCACTACAGTTGGCAGCCCTGATGACTGAATATATTCTGAGTTCCGTCTCTTACGGTACTAAATAAAAAATTTGGTTGAAGTCCACTGGATAGCATGGACGTTACATGCAGTTAAACATTGGATCTAACAGCGCGCGTAAAATCATGTTGGCAACAATGTCATGCATGTATTGGTCAGAAATAATCTGAAATAATATGATCTATTGTTGTGTCAATTTTGAATGAAATCCATTAGTTAGTATAGAAGTTACATGCATTTTAAAATTGGACCTATCAGCAGGCTTAGAATCATGTTGGCAGCACTGACGTATATTAGTTACTCCAAATTCGTCTAGAATGCCAGGTACTATACGTGTGCAAAGTTTAGAGCTATTGGCTTGCATACTTTCTGATATATTGATATTAGGGTAACAAAAATAGGGACAGCACATATTAACAGTTGGCAGCCCTGGTTGCTCCTTAGAATACGCATAGTCATATCTGTTATGGTACACATAGCACATACGAAATTTGGTTGAAATCCAAATGATAGTATGGAAGTTACATGTATTTAAAGTTGGACCTGTCAGCAGGCTTAGAATCATGTTGGTAGCACTGACGTATATAAGTTACTCCAAATTTATATAGAATGTCAGGTACTATACGAGTGCATAGTTTAAAGCTGTCGGCTTGCATACTTTCTGATATATTGGTATTTGGATAAAATAAATTAGGAGCATTTATTAACAGTTGGCAGCCCTGGTAGGTCTTAAGAATACGCTCAGTCATATCTGGTTATGTACACATACAACATACGAAATTTGGTTGAATTCCGCTTGATAGTGTAGAAGTTATATGCATTTAAAAATTGGACCTATCAGGAGGCTTATAATCATTTTGGCAACACTGCCATGTTTGGCCTCCTGGAAATTACACTGAAATATTATGGTCTGTACGTGTGCCAATTTTGAAATAGCTCCCATTCATACTTTCCAAGATATCCAACATGGAGCTCAAATTTCAATTGCGATTTTTTAGCAGTTGGTAGCACTGACATCATTTTCAAATATGGCCGTGAGATATTCAGGTATAGATCTTTACTCCTACCAAATTTTGTTTCGATTGCTGCAGCCGTTTAGGAGTTGATAGGGGGGGACACACACACAGCCAGACAGACAGACAGAAGGACAGACAGACAGACAGACAGACACACATTTGCCCGATCTCATAAGTCTACTTTTTCCTCATTTTTGCAAAATGTGAAAAGTAGGCTAAAAATAAGCAGACATATGTCAAAGGAGACATATGTCAAAGGGTTTATTGATATGGTGTATATTATGAGGTGAAAGGGGTGAAAATTGGGGGTTGAAGGATTCTTAAAGGAGCGTGCACCTATTAAACAACATTAGCGAGAAGTTTGAAATTCAGCGGATTAAAATCAGCTTAAAAATACGTAAATAGATGTTCGACCGTATTTTTTTTCATAAATCCCATATAAGGTGTTCATGGGGAGGGGAGAAATTCTCAAGAAATAAAAAAATGTCCTGACTGACTCACTCACTTATCATCGCTCTGCCAAAATTATTGAAGTTAGAATCATGAAATTTTGGGGATATATTCGTTTTATGTCGAAAACGTCCACTATGGAAAGATTTTTGGATATTCAGGTTGTAAAGGGGTGTTACGGGGGTAAACGTGCATTTCATTGAATAACAATATCTCACGATTTGTTTCATTTGGGGATGTGATACTTGGCATATAAACCAATCATTAAAAACAAGATGTTCAGTAAAGAACATATAGCCCACTTTCTCCTAAATGCATGGGTATTGTTATAACTCTTTGTCCTTTTCAAAGTGTATGATTGAATGTTGGTTGTAGTAGCTTGTTGAAATACAACGTGCTATAGGGATATTAAACATGAATATGAGGTGCCCTTTGCTAGTGCTACCTCTGTACCAAATTTCGTTCAATTCGGTTTCACCGTGTTTGAATTGATAGGGGGAATCGATTTGCACACATACTTGGCCACCATCTGCAAACTATTGGGCTGATGTTCTTGCAGTTAGGTCAGAATATGTTTCCCACATAAAGATATCGTGTTGCAAAATTTGGTAGAGACTAGATTATTAGGTTGGTCGTAATTACATTTCAGCTTTTAACATTTGGGTGGCCGCGATTACGTTTCCGTCAAGATAGCGGTGATATAAAACATGAAA
This sequence comes from Meconema thalassinum, assembly GCA_946902985.2. Taxonomy (NCBI): domain Eukaryota; kingdom Metazoa; phylum Arthropoda; class Insecta; order Orthoptera; family Tettigoniidae; genus Meconema; species Meconema thalassinum. The sequence continues at coordinate 460,921,680 of OX336391.1, read as the reverse complement.
CTGAGGTGCCCTTTGCTAGTGCTACCTCTGTACCAAATTTCGTTCTTTCGGTTCCACCGTGTTCGAATTAATAGGGGGAATCAATTTTGACATAAAGATGGCCGCCTTCCGCAAACTATTAGGCTAATGACCTATTAGATTGGTCAAAGGATGCTCCCTCCATAAAGGTATGTTGTTGCAAAGTTTGGTAGAGATCGGATGGTTATGTTAGTCGTAATTTGATTTAAGCTTTAAACATTCGTGTGGCCGCCATTACGTTTCTGTCAATATGGCGGCGATATTAATCATGACACTGAGATGCCCTTTGCTAGTGCTATCTCGGTACCAAATTTCGTTCCATTCGGTTTCACCGTGTTTGAATTAATAGGGGGAATCGATTCTGACACAAAGATGGCCGCCATCCGCAAACTATTAGGCGAATGACCTATTAGACTGGTCAAAGGATGCTCCCTCCATAAAGGTATGTAGTTGCAAAATTTGGTAGAGATCGGATGATTAGGTTAATCGTAATTTGATTTAAGCTTTGAACATTCGTGTGGCCGCCATTACGTTTCAGTCAAGATGGCGGCGATATAAAACATGACACTGAGGTGCCCTTTGCTAGTGCTACCTCTGAACCAAATTTCGTTCATTCGGTTCCACCGTGTTCGAATTAATAGGGGGAATCAATTTTGACATATAGATGGCCAACATCCGCAAACTATTAGGCGAATGACCTATTAGATTGGTCAAAGGATGCTCCCTCCATAAAGGTATGTAGTTGCAAAATTTGGTAGAGATCGGATGATTAGGTTAATCGTAATTTGATTTAAGCATTGAACATTCGTGTGGCCGCCATTACTTTTCAGTCAAGATGGCGGCGATATAAAACATGACACTGAGGTGCCCTTTGCTAGTGCTACCTCTGTACCAAATTTCGTTCCATTCGGTTCCACCGTGTTCGAATTAATAGGGGGAATCAATTTTGACATAAAGATGGCCGCCATCCGCAAACTTTTAAGCTAATAACCTACTAGATTGGTCAAAGGATGCTCCCTCCATAAAGGAATGTTGTTGCAAAGTTTGGTAGAGATCGGATGGTTATGTTAGTCGTAATTTAACTTAAGCTTTGAACATTTGTGTGGCCGCCATTACGTTTCTGTCAATATGGCGGCGATATAAAACATGACACTGAGATGCCCTTTGCTAGTGCTACCTCTGTACCAAATTTCGTTCCATTCGGTTTCACCATGTTTGAATTAATAGGGGGAATTGATTTTCACACAAAGATGGCCGCTATCCGCAAACTGTCAGGCTAATGACCCAGTCATTTGGTCAAAGGATGATTCCTCTATAAAGGTATGTTGTTGCAAAATTTGGTAGAGATCGGATGATAAGGTTAATCGTAATTTGATTTAAGCTATGAACATTTGTGTGGCCGCCATTACGTTTCCGTCAAGATGGCGGCGATATAAAACATGACACTGAGCTGCCTTTTGTTAGTACTACCTCTGTACCAAATTTCGTTCCATTCGGTTGCACCGTGTTCTAATTAATAGGGGGAATCGCTTTTCACGCAAAGATGGCCGCCATCCGCAAACTATTACGCTGATGGCCTATTGGTTTGGTCAAAAGATGCTCCCCCCGTAAAGGTATGTTGTTGCAAAATTTGGTAGAGATCGGATGATTAGGTTAGTCGTAATTTGATTTAAGCTTTGAACATTTGTGTGGCCGCCATTACGTTTCCGTCAAGATGGCGGCGATATAAAACATGACACTGAGGTGTCCTTTGCTAGTGCTACCTTTGTACCAAATTTCGTTCAATTCGCATTCACCGTGTTCGAATTGATAGGGGGGGACAGACATTCAGAGTACACACACTCACACACACACAGACACACAGACACACACACAGACTCACACACACACATACACACACACAGACAGACACACTTTTTTCGCCCTGTGTTGATCTCATAAGTCTACTTTCATTTTTTGCAAAAATCGAAAGTAGGCTAATAAGCTGGCACATGTCTAATGGTTTTTCGATGTGGTGTATATTATGAGTGAAAGGGGTGAAAAGTGGGGGTTGAAGGATTCCTAACGGAGCGTGCATCTCTTAAACGATATAGGCGAGGAGTATGAAACTCAAAGGAAAACAATCAGCTTAATAATATATACATAAATAATTAAATAAATAGGTGTTCGACCGTTTTTTCATAAATCCAATTTAAGGGGCACTTGGGGAGGGGTGAAATTCTGGAAGAAAAACGTCCACTCAGGAAGGATTTTCGGATATTCACTCTCATCGACCAACCAAAGCTATTAAAGTTAGAAGAATGATAGGCTATTTTGGGGATATGTTTGTTGTGTGTTTACTAAGGAGGGATTTTTGGATATTCAGGTTCTAAAGGGGTGTTAGCGGGGTTAAACCTGCATTTCATTGAATAACAATATGACACGACTACGACGCGAGCGAAGCCGCGGGTACCTGCTAGTCTAACATACAATAACCGAGGATTGAACCCAGACCGTCTGGGTTAAAGGCAAGCAGTGCAGCTTGATGGTTGGCCTTCTTCGCAACAGATGGGTTTTGAAAACTGACAACGTTTTTAACACACCGTATCATATGCAAGGTTTATTTGTTCTTATTTAATTTAGGAGTTGGGGACATTGTGGTCATTAGTCCCGAGTACTTGTGTGTGTCTCCGTCCCACCAAATAACGTTTTATCGTACGACAGGACCAATGTTATTGCGATTTAGGGTCGGTTCTACCACATCCGGGCAAAGGGGCCGATAACTTGCCCGTTGGAATAAGTAAGCATTTCCGTTCGACCATCAACGGGTAGCGCTATCGGCGGTATAAACTTCGTCTACCCGGAGAGTAAATTTTAGGGAGCTTCGAGAGGTCGATAAAGCATTACCAGCCAGATTTGAGGCGTGCGTAAATGTTTCTTTGCATCATCTATGCTGTAAATGACCTCTTCATAAATTACTACTAATAAAATGAGAATCATTTGGTAGTTTTGTTGTCACATAATGATATAATTACAATCATTTATTAAGTATAAGGGATGTAACAGTTACTGAGCATATTTTATTTTAAGGTTATGGAAGAGATAATTGACGTCCTGGAAATGTATAACTTTTTTGTCTGCGAAGAAGAAGATGCAGTCACACGTCCAAAGCGGAACAGAGATCGGCTGAAGCATTATGAAATTTGGTCGAATGAGGGGTTCTTCGTCCTGTTCAGGCTACACAAGCCAACAGTTTTATATTTTGCTGCTGTTGATTGGACATGAAATACGACCGCCTAGTGATTACCGTACGGTACCATCATAGATTTCAAAACATTATCTCAATTACATTTTTAGGAATACTGTATGTAGCGCTCATATAATTTAATAAATTCGCACAAGTGTGCATGAGAAATACAGAGTGTACAGGACATTATTCAGGTTCTGTAGGCCTACTATACATTGTCACTGACTTGGTGTTTTGCTTATACAGCATAAGACCTGATATTTGGGGCATTGCATTTTACAGTTTTCTACATCACTAGAGCCATGACAAACAGAACTACGTTCTTAGGCTTGTGGTGGCGCGTTATACGGTCAATGGTTTTCATTATAAAATATGTGTGACAAAATCATTCCATCCGCCGAACGAAATGTGTAAATGTGAACTTTGCAACAAGACCTATCCAAGATACCGTCTATAGTTGTGCAAAAAGAGTGATAGCCTATCTCTCGTAGAATACAGCAAAGAGAACTATCTAATTATTATGCACAAAAGTGCGCATTCCGTTTCACTCATTTGCAGAGTTTACAAACAAACTTGTCGCCTGGAATGTGATAATTTGATTTGACATACATTTTATGATTGAACCTATGCACTGCAAGCCTTGTCACAACATGTCTGTAGCTCATATAGGCCTAAGCCTGTATTCAGATTGCAAAGCAGCCTATTGCTAGAAACATATTTCACTGGCTATTCCTCCTTGAAAAGCACGGCGTGCTTGTCTAGTTTTCGATTATCGAGGTTAGGTATGGTTATTCAGTTGCATTCCTCCGAGAAATGAATGACATGCTAGGTTTATACTGCCCAGAAGTGTCGCGAGAGGTTTTGGTACTATATCTTGTTGAAACCAAAGAGCACGTGCTATCAACCGTAGGTAATCTGTGCTATCAACAAACAACGGACAAAAGCGAAACGAAAAGAAACTTAACGCATCTACCGATAGGTGGCTCACTCATCGATTACTCAAATTTAACAAAAATCAGGCTGGCCACCATCTGTATTTCGCAATAAGGTTCCGCGCAGCTGCCCGGAACTTGCACGGAAGTGGTAGAACGCTGCCCAAGATGCACAGAGGTTTACACCGGCAGATAGTTTATCACCCGGGTTGCTGCCCGCAACTTTTACCCGGATGTGGTAGAACCGGCCCTTAGTGATAAGTTACCTCAATCTACGGATGACACCTTTGCCGTGCCTTTCAAATTTCCCTTATTGTCACTAAAGCATGATGCTTTAGAGAGATGAGATTCTTTGTATGATGAATCACTACTATAATATTTATGTTCGACCCTGGCGAAATGTAAATATTATATGTCAGAAAACTGTACTATAATGAGGCTCATTATAGTACATGTTTTCATTATGATACAGTTTCTCCCACCAATCAGAGCTCAAGAAACAGTTTTGTGACCAATTAGGTGAGGATAGCGTCGCAACTGCGCTCATTTCCATGGCCCCCTATTTTAAATTTCACTGCGTGGCGAGCGTCATAGTGAGATATTCCAGGAGGCCGTGGTCAAATACAAGGTATTCTCTGCGTCCCATGCGCTCTGTTCAGTGCATAAAACTGGTGAAATCTCGACAGATATTTATGAATATTCATGTTCGAACATAAAATAGTTATAATCATCGTCGAACATAAACAGTCGTATGCAACTCGCCTATAATGGTAATTAAGACACTCGTATGGAATTTATAAAACTCGCTACGCTCGTGTTATAAACATACTCGTACCGACAGTAGTGGCTACGCACGCTAAAGCGCAGCGTTAGGTCATCGGGCCAAGCTCTCTGCTGACTCGGTAGACGCGTGGGTTCGAGCCCCACCGTCGGCTGTCCTTGAAATGGTTTTCCGTGGTTTCCCATTTTCAACTCCAGGCAAATGCTGGGACAGTACCTTCTGACAGGCCACGGCCGCTTCCTTCCACATCCTTGCCCAGTTTCATTCATCTTCATCCATTCCATCTCTCATCCCGACGCGCAGGTCGCCCACGGGCGTCGACTAGAAAGACCTGCACTCGGCCTCTCAGGAGACTACACGAAAAAAAAAAAACATACTCGTGTATTAATTATTGCCATTGTAGGCTCGTTGCATAAACTACTATTATGTACTAGTACAGAAACTATACAGAAACTTAAATTTAACAAGTTATCGAAGATGGCATGCGTGTCAATTATTCAGGGATGATTCATACAACTCGTTACTGAATAATCCAATCTGCTTGAAATATTGGTGCATATTATTATTCAACTGTTTTAAAAATCCAAGATGGTGGCTGTGCAAATTTTTTTAAACGCTCTCGTACCCTAATCAAGCGAATGATGAGATACGTTGTATGATGAAGCGGCCGCATGAAATATGTCACCAGTACTCAGTATCTCCGAAACTAAAAGTTAGTATGGTTATACACGACTATAGAGTAAGCTCATATAATTTATGTGACTTTCAAACATTCATAAACACTAAAACAACATGGCGGCCACGCGAGCTTCAAATATTTAATTTAACTTCTCTGGCAATCTATAGCACAACAAATCTTGGTTTAGAGCAAAACATATTGGCGCATAATATTATTTAACTGTTTTAAAATTTCAAGATGATGGCGGTGCACATTTTCTTAACACACATTTTATCACTCGTACCCTAATCAAGCAAATGATGAGATACTTTGTATGATGAATCAGTACTACAGTATACAGTAATATTTATGTACTAGTACATAAATCTATAACTTAAATTTAACAAGTTATTGATGGCAAGCGTGTCAAATATTCAGGGATGATTCATACAACTCGTTACTGAATAATCCAAACTGCTTGAAACATTATATACTGAAACACTAACTAGAGACTAATCCTATAGATACATAGATTTGTATTTTACAATTCATGAATTAGAAATGGCACGCATTTTTAATACATGGATTAACCTAATTCGTAACTTAGAAATGTAAAACATACTATTCTTTCTCATATCCTAATCGTGCTATTGAATTGAAACTTGGTATGTTGAATCACTAATAGAAACCTTCATGTATGTAAATCTATGACTTGTTTTTCTCAAATTATAGATGGCGCACATGTCAATTTCTGATATTTGAATTCATCTATGACGGAAATATACGATCTCAGTGAAAATTGATATACTGGATCGCAACTAGCGTCCATACTTACAGGTGTAAAATCCATGTATAAAAAAAGTCAACCCCTGGTATCATACAGCCCATGAAGGGCCTAGGCCGACCAAGCAACCGCTGCCCAGCCATTTGGTCTGCAGATATTGGGGTGACGCGTGATCAGCGCATCGGGTCCCCTCGGCCGTTAATATTGGTTTTCGTGATCGGGGCGCTGTCTCACTGTCAGACAGCTACTCATTTGTCCTCACGAGGCTTAGTGCACCCCGTTTCAACCCTCACGTAAGTTTTTAAATCCCTGACGGAGCCGGGAATCGAACCCGGGGCCTCCGGGTGAGAGGCAGGCGTGCTACCCCAACACCACGGGGCCGGCATAAAAATCCATATATTACTTTCCATAAACCATAGATGGCACGCATCTCAATTCCACACACATGCTCGCTATGTCTACCCCCTATTAATCTCGTCTCAAACGCGGTCAGGGACGAGATGCGTTGATGGTTTCTACGGCTGGATGCCCATCCTGACGCAAGCATCACGAGAGGAGTTAATGAGAGATAAAATGAAGGAAGACGAATGAAAGTTCAATTTCAAATAGGTCTAGTTCCAACTTTAGCTACAAGACCCCACTGTCGCCGACACTGTCACCTAACGGAAAACGTTTGAACATGATAGGAGTTAGCTACACACCATCAATTGTAATGGTAGGTTCTTTTCCACACCATAAATCTATGACATGGGCCCTCTGGCTTTACTTCTCCTACGAAGGAAGGCGTAATGAAGGATTTCAATGCACTTACAAGTCAGATGACTTCGGCCTGGTTTGAACCCGAGATCTTGGGCCCAGCAGTTCAGCATGCTACAGACTACGCCACGGAAGCCGTTGAGTTCACCTAATTTCTTACTGAATGATTTGATATCAGAGTACCTGGCATAGTGAACTCATACTATAATCTAAATTTACATGTATTGCTTCCCTTTTACAAACTGTAGATTGCGTAGCAAGACCATTACAATTCTATCAGCAAGTTCGATATCTAATCTGGAATAAGCAAGTGACACTAAGATCCAAACAAACTCTGCCTCGAACATACTTTGTCCCTGTATTAAATTTGGGTTGGAAACATGCACAACTACCAAATAAAAAATGACAGAAGACTTCAGGCTTCAGAAATGCAGTTTCTAAGAAGCATACTTCAAAAAAAGAGAGACTAGAATTTATATCATTTCCAATGACGCATGCTACAAATGCTATGTTAGAAAGGACTCTTTCAAAAGACTCCATTACAGCATGAGATTAAGCTTTAGTAGATATTGTTTTAATCCCTTGGTTGGGGGGTAGTTTGGGATAAAACACGCTTTGTGTCACTGTACTAATTTGGAAGACTGTTCCTGGGTGAGAGTAGCTTCCCGTAGCTGGGAGAGCTTACTAGTGTAGTGTGTTGTTTAGTGTTTAATCTCCAGGGGGTGTTCCTGCAAAGATGCAAGTGTTTGTTAGGGGATGGATCTCTAAATGCAGGCTACTATACTAGCCTGCCAGCTGAGCGGAATGAGTAATACAATGAACGTGCTAAGTCAGCGGCTCGACGCTAGGCAGTCGAGTCGCGTGCCGTGATTACAATGGAGTCTGACAAAGCAATTACTGGCTACTACGGTCACGGACAATTGTGACGAATGTCAGGCGGGGTATGAGGATGTGAAGTGGAGTGTAATTAGTAATGCAAGTGTAGTTTACTGACCATGTGTTTATTGGTCAGTAGATGTAAATTGGTATGTCCCTCTTGGGGAATTTACGCAAGTATGAAGTACAATTTGTGTGTACAAGTTATGGGTAGGTGTTCACAAAATAAAGGAGTCTGAGCACGGCTGAATCTCACCTGATGATGATACTGGAACAGACGTCGGCTAGGGCCGCTGGCGACGCACAGAGTAGAACAGATAATGGCTCCAGTTAGGACTCCACTCTTATACTTCCCGGCGCTGCGTGGTCAGCATTGCGTAAATGTAGCTGCCCTAGATAGTTGTTGGTGTAGATGTTTATGTATGTTTTGCAAGTAGTTGGCTAACCTACCAGGCTGGGTGGCCGCCGCTTGCTGTGTATGGATAATGTTCTGGTCTTAGGGTGTTGCCAGTTGTGGTGGTTTTGGTAAAAGATGGGGGGTGGCTCTCAGGGGGTACTGCCCCCACGGGCTGTACAAGTCCCCCTCATCGATTAGTTCGCGTCCCCACGAACTGGAAGTAGACTGGGCGCGTCGATGTGACATTCTCTTCTTGGTTTCCCCTCGTACCTCTCCTTCTTTGTCTTCCGTGTCGGTCTAGGTGTGTCGATGTTGTGTTGATGTGAGTCCAGCGTGTGCTCAGAGGGGTAGGTTTTGGGAATACATGTTATACATAGTTGATCTAGAGTTGCTTATTTTTAAGAGTGGACATTTGAAATGAAGGTACAACAAAAAAATATACGTGATCGTGACATTAAATATATATATTGGTGTTATCCAGGGAGGGAAAAAAAATGGCTGGACGGGTGGTTGTGCCGTCCGGCGCTGTGTTGGAGAAAAAAATTGCTCCCTGCAGTGTATTGTGTGAAAGATAGAAGAAGATAGCAAAAATAGGTGCCCCAGGGTATAAGTTAAAGGAATATATCAGAATGATTTATTGTTGGGATGAAACGGGACACCTTCACAAATTTTATCGTTAGTAGAAAGAAAAATGAAAGAAACAAAAGCATAGTCAGTGTGCGTGTATATGTGTACATTGGTGGTCATGATGATGATAACAGGTATGACCTGATAATAATAATAATAATAATCATTACCTTTATGATATTCCTGATTTTATGTGTCTTTTTGTGTTGAATAGTGTTGTAAATGACTGGTTATGTAGGGAGAGGGGTGCTAAGATGGTATGCCGTAGTTAGTATCTTGGCCATCCTGATGGCGCTATCCATCTCTGCTCCAGTCATTGAAGCATCGATGGCTTGGCGCGGGCAAACGTCAAAACCGAGTGTGCGTCTAGCCTACCCCCTCTACGGCCATTAACACATTTTTGTTTTGCAGATGACGAGGATTGCACACAAGCCTTTTGTAAATATATTTCCAACACCAACTTGTACACACTCTCCTATATCACAAACACATACACCCTCGCATACTTTTAGTTGCACCCTTAAAGGTCAGCAGTCAGCGGTGGACAGCATACGTGGTATGATGAATATCGCTGAACGCAAACACATCCCGCACACGCAAATGAAGCGTTACTTCAGGATCGAAGGGCGGCACGGAGGTTGTAAGAGCCGAACCTTCGACCCTAAGGTGGAATTCCGACCCACGACGGAAAACCACGAGGTTATATAATAAGTACAAGGAAGGTATAGCGGACTAGCCACTAAACCGCACCAGGAACGGCCGAATAGGGAGCGGTAGTCAAGGCATGACGGTAAAGTGCGCCTCATATCCATCCCCATGCATGGAATATCCTACCCACATACCAGGGATATTATTATTACACCTGCATGGAATTTTTAAAATTTTTGCACACCTGGGAAGTACCTACCCCGCGGTCGTGAATAGCGGGGGCGAGTGCACGTCGGTGTTTTGTTGTGTTTTTTTTTACGTCCTTGTATACGGGAAGTCTCTGATGTTACGTATTGTAACGGCTACCTTTGTCGTTGGATATCGCTCTACAAGTTGGGCGATCATTTATAACGTTTCTACAGATATTACACTCAAGACTCCTTAAAACCACCTCATCGTTCTTATTTAGCATTGGCCTGTCTAGACAGACGTCATACACTTTATTAATTTAGATTTACTGGGCGCCAGTTATCGTAAAGATAACACATTAAAATTTTATTTAGCCACGGCCGCTCCCTTCCTTGAGCCAAGATCTATCATCGGAGCGTAGGGCAATAAACTTGCTCTATGAGATACTCTTTGCATTCCAACTATCCTATATATTCAACTCCCAATGAACAAGACATTTTAACTAATACTGGTTTATTTACAACAAAATTATTAACATTTGATCTGAGGTTTCGAGCTGTGTACAATATGTGCATTAATATTCCCTAATTGCGGGGCAATATTGACTGTCTTCTCGCTAGCGCTGATCTTCTGTGTTGATAATAACTCGGTCCACATACCTGGTGCCTTGTGGTTCAAAGTCCATCTCGTTTGTCTGCTTGCAGTCTAATTTGAGATCTTACGCCAACACACGTTTATTGACCTTTGAAAACATATGTTGTTTTCTTCTTCTCGTTGTTGTTGTTGTTGCTGCTGCTGCTTGTTTCTGAGTTTGATCACCATGGTAAGCAAATTTGAACAAACCAGGCTAATTGAATTCACTAAGTCCCATCTTACTGAGGGACTGGCAGAGTCTACGACTCACAAAGTCAGTGAGTGAGTGCGTGATCGAATATGTGAATGACAGAATAGAATCTATAGAATAGCCAGTGCTGAAGTCGCGCTGGGCTTTTATACACTCTGAATGGTCCCGATGTTTCGCGGCATAAATTTGCCCGCGACCCATCAGACCAATTATAGCAAAGCATTTCTCAGTCCTCAAGCGACGCTAAAACTTCTCCGAGCGGGAATACAGGCCCGCGTACTTCAAATATTCCACTCAGAACCCGCTATTCCTCTCGTTGCGCATTTATATATTCCGCCGAAATCTTTCTCCAAGCCCTTGTCTCCAGTCAGCGTGGCTTCGTTCCAGAAATACATTTTCTTGCAATATGTTGCTTCACCGTCCGTAACTTCTTCCAACCATGCCCGTCCTGTCTTTACAATTTAACTAATAAAACAGCCCTAGACCTCTATAAAAACCCTGTTTCTTAATCTAAGCACTTGACAATATTATATATGACTATGGTAATGACGTGAATATGGTATGGCCCCTCCCTTGATATTAATGGGTGAATAAAACGATATAACTTTGATATTTCAATAATAATAATAATAATAATAACACAATGACTTTAAAAATAATAATAATAATAATTTGTACCGTAATCAAGATTACGTTACAAAACGTCCCCATGGTTTCATAAAGAATGTAATGAATGATGAAATCACAAATTTTCCCTTTAAAACTTAACAGGAAATACACTGAATATACATATATGACCCTTCAAATTACATACATAATGATTATACCCTTTTCATTTTCCTTGATTGATCTGCACTCTTCTTGCAATGTTACATAAACATTCTGATTGTCCTGTGCAGTCATACAGGATTTACATGCTACATTTGTTCTTGTAGTCCCTTACAATAACAGAACACAATATATATTGCTTCTTGTTTCACGCAACACAAGTGATTTATCTCACTTCCACCAATTCCTTAGAGCCACGACACGACTCTAATTATAAACACACGGCAGTCTGCCCTTCTTGCAGCACTTGCTCTTTTCTATGATATTTCCTCAGATTGAAAATGTTATATGTACCAATAACACAATTTTCCTGATCTTTCAATAAGTAGGCATTCTTTCCTATCCTCTTCGAAACGACATAAGGTCCAGTAAACAATAAAAACAGCTTTGACATTTTCCCTTCCAATGCACAAGATGGCAACGGCTTACGTAACAAAACTTCGCTACCTACTTCCAATTCGTCGTAGATCCCCTTCTGTCGGCGTTTCCTTTGGTTTCCTGACTTTACTAAGTTGTCCCTGGCCAACAGAAGATAATACTCCGTGGAGTGTCCCTCACCCGGATCTAAACCTATCATTCGTGCTATTTCGTTGGAGGGCTTCCTTCCATAACGAATTTCATATGGTGAACATCCCGTACTCTCGTGTAACACTGAGTTTAACCAGCGTTCGGCATCACCCAACCGTGAGAACCACGCGTTGTGTTTGTCGTGCACGTATGTACGGAATATTCTTCCAATGGATTGCATAGACCGTTCAACCATGTTGCCTTGTGGATATCTAATTGAAGAGTAGATAATCCGGGTACCTAGTTCCGTCAGCTTGGTAGTCCATATTTTAGACGTGAACTGGCTTCCATGATCGCTAAGTATACTGAGTGGGCATCCAAACTCAGGAATATACTTTTCTGCTATCTGTTTGACACAACACCTTCCCGTAGCTTGTCTCAAGGGATATAATTTGACAAATTTACTGAATGCGTCAATTATTACCATTATAAATTGGTATCCGTATCGAGACTTCACCAGTGGCCCATACAGATCAACACACACAAGCTCTCCCGGCTTCTTGGCTATTACCGCTTGATACTCTCCAATCAAGTGCCGATTTGAGTGCTTCGCGCGTTGGCAGAGATCGCAAGTAGCAAGAATCTTCCTAATCTTCCTTCCCATAGCTTTAAAAAAGAAATGCCCTTTAATGGCATACAGAACTTTCCTGGCTCCGAAATGACCCAATTGAGCATGAAAGAACCAGATTAAATCTTCCTGTAAAGATTCTGGTACACACACTTTCCACTCACCATCTCTATCTTTCCTAGATAGCATACCTTGATATAGCCCGTACTTGAGCCTCCCTACTGATAACTCACCATCATTGCTGCTTCTCACCAAGCGGACAATGTCGCCTAATACTCTGTCTCTCTCCTGTTCAACAGACATATTTCGTAAACGTACTCTCTCATCCTCCTGCACTATACGTTTACCAACACACACTAAGATGCCTTCTTTCACTCCTATATTGATTTCACACTCTTCACTATGAATGTGTCTGCTCAGGTAGTCTGCTAAATTATTATTCGTTCCACTGATATGTTTGATACTGAAATCATATTCACTCATGGCTAGCGTCCAACGTGTCATCCTATTACTAGTTAACCTGCTAGATTTAATGAACGTTAGCGCCTGATGATCGGTCCAGATTTGAAAGTGCGTGCCTAGCACGTAAACCCTAAATTTACTCATTGAGTAAATAATTGCCAAGAATTCCATCTCAGTAATTGTATAGCGTTTCTCAGCCATTGACAAACCTCTACTTGCCAACGATACAATGCCTAACTGACCCTGATCATCGTATTGGCATAGGCAGCCTGCAATACCAACCTCTGATGCATCCGTGATTACTATAAACTCTCTATCATACCTAGGGTGTTTCAGCATCACTGTTCTACTGAATCCTTCTTTCAGCGTTCTGAAGGCTTCCTCGTGGACCTGTGTCCATTTCCACACACTCTTACTCTTCAACAATTCTCTAAATGGTTCTAATAACCCTGCATACTGGACAACAAAGCGCCTGAAATAATTGAGAACACCAATAAATGACCTTAATTGCTTACTATTACGTGGAGACGGCATACTACTAATTTTCTCTAGCCTAGATGACTCTGGTGTAGCACCATCTGCAGAAACAGTGTGTCCTAGAAAAGTTATGTGGTGTACACAAAATTCAGATTTTTCCAGTTTCAAAGTGAAACCCCCTTCCCATAATTTACGAAAAACTATACTCAAGTGATCTATATGTTCCTCGAATGTATGTGACGCAATAACTATGTCATCCACATAATTCGTAACAAACTCACTAGTCTCTGGACCTAGTACCTTCCCCTACTCTGTTCAAATTCTCGTTCCTCGTATTTGCTGTGCGTCCCCCATTGTCAAGTCGTCTTTCGTAATTCGCATTTCTGCCTTGTTCTCTTCCCCTCTCTCTCTCACCCTGCCCGAAATTATCTCCTCTACTTATTGGCTTGTGGTCGGTCCTACTATTTTCAAGAGAGTCAAAGTTTTCCAATAGCTTCTCGAACCCGTCAATAGTAGTAATATTCTGCATGAAGAATGCTTCTTTAATTATATCAGGAAAATGCCTTAATAATGTTTTAATTACCTGTGATTCAGTCTCTAAACCTTCTAAATTCTGGCATATGAGTACATGCGCTAAGAAATACTCTGTGTACGAAACACCATCTCTCCTTTGGTACTTTCCAAAAATAATGTTACATCTTTCTCTTTCTTGCACATTTTCATTCCAGTACTTGGCTATGAACTTCTCTTTCAATTTTCTAAAACTAGTCATCTGGTATTTATACACACTGAACCATGACCTTGAATCCCTAACAAAGGATTTATCTAGCATCTCAAGTACTTGTTCCCATTGAACGATCCCCTCTTCTAAATCTTTAGCGAACTTCTTTTCTACTGTTATTAAGAATTCCATTGGGTTATATGCCTTGCCTGTGAATACTGGCAAATCTGCCTCTTTAGTTAGAAATCTACTTAAATTTCCTATTTGTACATTACCGCTATTTGTTGCTATTTGCTTCTGACATCTCTGCAATTTCTCCTCCATTTTATCTGTTTTACTCGCTACTTCTTCACTGATACTGTTAAATTTACTGTTAACCTCTTCCCTAATTTCTTGATTATCGCTCTCTAGTTTATTTTCTAAATTACCTATTTTAGCAATATTATTATCACACTTGACCTTCATACTGTTGACTTCTCCTTCTAAGTCAACCCTAACCTTACTACATTTAATTTTCACTTCCTCGTCAATTTTGTCAACTCGCTCCGACACTTGTTGCATTCTGGCATCAACCTTAAGTGACCATGATTCCTCCACCTCACTAATCCTGTTTTCTAACTTATTGTGAAATTCTCGGCCTACTTCTTTAATTTGTCTATTGAAGTTCTCTGTGGCTTCATCAAACCTCTTACCTTGTTCATCTAGCTTCTTACTCTGCTCAGAGAACTTAAGATCTATTGATTTCTCTAATTGATCACTACGCACGTCAAATTTCTTACTTTGTTCCTCTTGCTTCTTACTCTGTTCAGCTAGCTTCTTACTCTGTTCCTCTAACTTAATACCTATGTTTCTGTTCTGTTCCTCCTGCTTCTTACTCTGTTCTGTTATCAGCATCGTCAGGTTTCGAAGCCAGGAAGGATTCTCCCCCTCATTACTCTGGATGTTTGTAGCCCCGTCTTGTTTATTTTCCTCAGTTTCCTGATTATCGCTTACTTTTGACATCTCATCATTGGTACCCTGCACATCTAATTTCGACATTTTAACTGATCTTATAATACTACGGTTTCTCAAATTTATGTTCCCCAAATTATCCCTGTTACTCATTACCCAAAAAACAACTCATCAAAGGAACACTCCTAATTTATAACCGTAGTTCCCTAACTTGATATATGCCTCTTTATTGAAAAACTCGGAATGAATGCAAAGAGTACTCGTTTATATCGTACATGAAAACAACTTTAAACTTTAACATACTTGAAATAAACTGGATTTATACATAATATCCATTCACTTCAGTACGATATTTCGTAGCCCCACATTGGTTGTGCCATTTGTAACGGCTACCTTTGTCGTTGGATATCGCTCTACAAGTTGGGCGATCATTTATAACGTTTCTACAGATATTACACTCAAGACTCCTTAAAACCACCTCATCGTTCTTATTTAGCATTGGCCTGTCTAGACAGACGTCATACACTTTATTAATTTAGATTTACTGGGCGCCAGTTATCGTAAAGATAACACATTAAAATTTTATTTAGCCACGGCCGCTCCCTTCCTTGAGCCAAGATCTATCATCGGAGCGTAGGGCAATAAACTTGCTCTATGAGATACTCTTTGCATTCCAACTATCCTATATATTCAACTCCCAATGAACAAGACATTTTAACTAATACTGGTTTATTTACAACAAAATTATTAACATTTTATCTGAGGTTTCGAGCTGTGTACAATATGTGCATTAATATTCCCTAATTGCGGGGCAATATTGACTGTCTTCTCGCTAGCGCTGATCTTCTGTGTTGATAATAACTCGGTCCACATACCTGGTGCCTTGTGGTTCAAAGTCCATCTCGTTTGTCTGCTTGCAGTCTAATTTGAGATCTTACGCCAACACACGTTTATTGACCTTTGAAAACATATGTTGTTTTCTTCTTCTCGTTGTTGTTGTTGTTGCTGCTGCTGCTTGTTTCTGAGTTTGATCACCATGGTAAGCAAATTTGAACAAACCAGGCTAATTGAATTCACTAAGTCCCATCTTACTGAGGGACTGGCAGAGTCTACGACTCACAAAGTCAGTGAGTGAGTGCGTGATCGAATATGTGAATGACAGAATAGAATCTATAGAATAGCCAGTGCTGAAGTCGCGCTGGGCTTTTATACACTCTGAATGGTCCCGATGTTTCGCGGCATAAATTTGCCCGCGGCCCATCAGACCAATTATAGCAAAGCATTTCTCAGTCCTCAAGCGACGCTAAAACTTCTCCGAGCGGGAATACAGGCCCGCGTACTTCAAATATTCCACTCAGAACCCGCTATTCCTCTCGTTGCGCATTTATATATTCCGCCGAAATCTTTCTCCAAGCCCTTGTCTCCAGTCAGCGTGGCTTCGTTCCAGAAATACATTTTCTTGCAATATGTTGCTTCACCGTCCGTAACTTCTTCCAACCATGCCCGTCCTGTCTTTACAATTTAACTAATAAAACAGCCCTAGACCTCTATAAAAACCCTGTTTCTTAATCTAAGCACTTGACAATATTATATATGACTATGGTAATGACGTGAATATGGTATGGCCCCTCCCTTGATATTAATGGGTGAATAAAACGATATAACTTTGATATTTCAATAATAATAATAATAATAACACAATGACTTTAAAAATAATAATAATAATAATTTGTACCGTAATCAAGATTACGTTACAGTATGGCGGCAGACGGAACGTGACTTTCGCCAGTGTCCGTGTGTTGACATTGTTGTGCATTCTGGGAGGGCCAATGTGTTAATCTGTCCTGTTTTGGCTACCGATGTTGTGTGGACATTTCTTTGCCTTGTGTAATTATCTGTATTATCGGGTGTTATATGCCTTCATACGGCGGGCGTGTATAGTGTCCTTGATGAGTTTGCGTCCATGGCGCACGCTTACTACGTAGTTCAGGTCAGATACCTTCCTACAGACTTTGAAGGGACCTGACCAACGTGGCAGGAGGAACTCGGACACATTTTTCTTACGGGCGGAATTGGAAACCATAACCAATTGCCCGGGTGTGTATTCCACGGTCTTCCTTCGCCGATCGTACCGTTCTTTTTGTTTTTTCTGTGCCGCGGCTATGTTCTTTCTGGCGTCCATGCGAACTATCTGCAGGTGCTCTAGCCGGGCTGTATTGTCTGGGAGAGTGTCCTGTGGGAAGCATATGTTGTCTATGGGACTTCTAGGTGTATATCCATGCAACAGGAAGTGTGGAGAGAGTTTTGTGGCCGTGGATATGGAAGTATTGTAGCTAAATGTAATGGGCTGCAAATAATTGTCCCAGTCCGTCCCTGTGTCCCCCGTGAATTTGGCTAACGCTATTCCAATTATTTTATTCATACTCTCCGTGAGTCCATTGGTTTGTGGGGAAAAACTCGTGGTCGTGTATGCCCTTATCCTGAGTACCTCCAAAAACTGTTGGAGCACTCTCGAGGTGAAAATAGTCCCTCTATCGGATAATAGGGTTTGAAATAGGCCATATCGTGTGACTATGTCAAATAGGAACTCGACTATGCTGTTTGTGTCTGCTTTGGGAACAGCCTTTGTAATCATATACCGGGTGAGATACTCTGTGGCCACAAGTATATATTTATTGCCTCTTTCAGATGTGGTGATGGGGCCTTTCACATCTATCCCGACTCTATGGAATAGCTCTCCTACGGGAATAGGGTTGAGTAGTCCATGAGACTTGCCAGATCTTGCTTTAAATCGCTGGCAAGTGTGACATGTCTTTACGAAGGTGTATATGTCGGCCTTCATGTTTACCCAGTAATACTTGTCCCGGATTCTATGGTATGTTTTATGCGTACCCAAATGTGCCCCTGCTATTGGGCGATTATGGTGTCCGGTCATGATACTCTCTTTCAATGAATCCGGAACCGCTATAGGTGCATTATCGTGCATGGCTGTGGGTTTAAATTTCAGTACCCCGTCTTTGTCTAGAAAAAATCGCCTAGACAGCCGACGTCTTGGAATCCACCTTATCCAAGTTTTCTAGTGCCATTAGAATCTGTTTCAAGTCTGGATCACGTTCTTGCTCCTGCTTGATGTTAACCACCGTCAGGGCAAAAGTGGGCATGTCGTCCCAATCGTGGTCCTTACTGTCATCTGGGGGATCGGCTACTGGCAGCCTAGACAACCCATCTGCATCTAGGTGTGTAGCGCCTTTCTTGTGCTTGACCACGAAGTTATATTCGTACAGGCGGAATAAAAACCTGTTGAGCCGCGAATTCGGGTTTTTGAATTTGTCCCAAAAAAGCAGGCTCGCGTGGTCAGTCACTACCGTGAACTGGATACCATAGAGGTATACCCGAAAATAGTTCACTCCCCATGAAAATGCCAGCATTTCCCGCTCTGTGGCAGAGTATCTAGTTTCGACGGCCGTTAATTTTATGCTAGCATAAGCTATTGGGCCGTATGCGCCCTTCTGCATCTTCCTGTAATAGGGCCGCTCCCAGTCCGTACTGGCTGGCGTCCACGTGTAAAAAGGTGGGCCTATCACTATGGAAGTGTTGCAGTAATGGTGGTGTGGTCAATAGTTGCTTCAGTGTGTTGAAGGCATCTATATGTTCCTGTTTAATGTTGAAGGGCGTCTTCTCACGTGTGAGTTCGGTTAGGGGATGGGCGATGTGCGCGAACCTGTGGATGTATTTTCTGTAATAAGAGGCGAGACCGATGAAGCTGCGCAATTGTTTCAAATTTGTGGGTATTGGGATGCCCGTTATTGCGTCAGTCTTCGCTGGGTCGGGAATAATACCCTCTCTGTTTACAATATGGTCCAATATGTTAATCTGCTGTCTGGCGAATTGACATTTCGCAGGTTTAAGCCTTAATTTGGCCTCTCTGATCTTTGCGAAAGCCTCCTCCAAGTGTACGAGATGCTCGTCAAAGGTGTTGGAGAAGACTGTTATGTCATCCACGTAGACTAGCACTGAGCGCCATTTTAGCCCTGAAAATGTTTTATCCACTAGCTTTTGGAAGGTCTGACTGGCGTTACGGAGGCCCATTGGTAACCTTGTGTAGGTATAGAGGCCGTTTTCTGTAACGAACGCCTGCTTGTGCCTGTCCGGTTCATAGACGTGGATTGAATAGAATCCACTATAACAATCCATCGAACTGAACCAGCTAGCCCCACCGAGGGCATCCAAATAGGTGTCGGTCCTTGGTAGTGGATAACTGTCATTTTCGACTAACTTATTGAGCCTACGGTAATCAGTACAGAACCTGTGGGAACCATCCCGTTTCTTGGTCAGCAAGACCGGTGCACTGTAGTTCGAAATTACTGGGACGATGACCCCCGCCTCGAGCATCTCTGTGATCTGGGTGTCGATGGCGTGTCTCTCCTTCTGACTCACCCTGAAGGGGGGCTGGTGGACTGGCCGGTCACTGGTGAGTGTGACGTGGTGTTCGATAAGGTCTGTCACTGCGAGATCCTTCAACGAATGGGCAAAGATATCCCTATTGGCTTCCAGGAGCTCCGTGAACCTTTTATTTTGCTCCGGTGTCAGGTCCTGTCTGTGAGTCTGATTGGCCGCCTTATCTCTGTGTGTGTCTGTGTGTTTGCTGATTGTGTGCAATGTAGAGGCCTGGTGCTCGTGGATTTCTCACTCCGCTCGAATCCCATCTGTGTTTCTGGTGTATATCATGGGATGTGTGGTGAGCCTCTGGTCATGCTTTAAAAGCAACTTGCCGCTAGCAAAATTTATGCTAGCTTCATACTTGACGAGGAAATCCATGCCAATTATGGCTGACGCAGAAGGATGTTCTATAACGAACATGGGGTGTGTTGTTGCAAAATGGTCTAGCCTGAGGTGTATGTTTGCCACCCCCGTGTTTTCTAGCGTCTGAGCATTGGCCGCTACCAGCCGGATGTCGCCCGTGACACCGTGTATCTGCCCTTCGGTAACGTGTATTCTGTTGACACAGCTTATAGCTGCGCCGGTGTCAATTAGGGCTTGCACCCTGTGGCCATTTATGCTGGCGTGTACCGTCAATGCCGATGCCTGGAGTCCTTTGCCCTGCAAAGATGTGTTGTATAGGGTGTATGTTGTTGTTGTTGCTACTGGCGTAATGTCCTTGTCACTGTATGTGCCAGTGTTGCTGCCCTGCGTGACATTTGTGCTGGGAAGGCATGGAGCTGGCCGCTTATTTTACTTGGCTCGTTTAGCCTCTCGGCTTACTTCCTGGCTCGAGCTCTTTGTCTCGGTCAGCGAAATGTGTCCATTCAGTACACTGCCTGCTCTCTTCATTGCCCGCGCTGTGAAAATACAGGGATTCTGGCGAACGTTTAATGAGTTGATAGTTCCCAGTTTTTGTATATGTGTGTTGTTCCTTTCTCCCTCCTGGGGGGGGGTGTGTCTGCAAACCTAACTGTACGTTTGCATTTGTGACCTCGTTTTTTGTTCCAGGCGGTCGCGAGTTCGACTCCTGTTGCTGGCTCCCCTATGCCAAGTGAGCTCGCGCCCTGCGCCTGTGTGGGGTCACTTCCCGCCCCGTGTTGTGGTGTAGGGGGGTATGGTTTCCTGTTTGGAGGGTGTGGGTTTGCCTTTGGTTTGTTTGCGCGTGATTGTGAGGGGTGTATAGTGTCCCGCCCTAGGGTTCCCCGTAAATAGTATGTGCAGGTCCCTGTCAAATCCCGCGGTCGTGAATAGCGGGGGCGAGTGCACGTCAGTGTACACGTGTATGTTTGTTTTTAGTACCTTGCCGAGAGCGGTCACCTCTACGGCGCCGGCATAGGTACCGTCCCTACCCATGTATTTATGGTAGTCCGCCCCGGTCTGGAATGGGTTTTCCCGCTCGTCCGATACAGAATCCCGGTACTCTTTCCAGTTGGCCAGGATATGTTGGACCGTTTTCTGTCTGTAGTCCCTGTGATGATCCTCGGTATGCCGGACTAAGAAGCTAATGGCCCTGAACAGACAGTTGCCGTCCCCTTGTACGGGGTGTGTTTGGAAACGGTCCAGGGGCGGATCGTCAGCCTTGGCTTTAGTTGGCTGTTTCTTCCCCTTGCTCTTACGAGTCTGTTTAAGTGAGGGGCCATTCTGGTGTTGTGTTAGGGGAGGAACCTCTGCCGCTTTTTCAGCTGGCCGAACCTCCCCGTCTAAGCGTTTTTTGGAAACGTGGGCGTTCGTCTCCCTGTGCTGTATGTAGGCCCCCCCTCGGGGTGGCTGCGCCAACTTCCCGCTTGCGGTGGGTAACTAGGTGTGGGAAGTATTGCCCCCCTGTCTGCCCGGCGGGGTGCCTCATCCCTAAACTCCCTCGGGTGTTCGTCGGGGAGTGGATAGTTTTCCGGGCCCTTTGTGTATGTGTCTCTCGTTTCCCGTCGTTTTTGTGGGTTTATTGTCCGGCGGTTATTGCCCGGCGGTCCGTTTTCTTGTCTCCGCCAGGGTGGGGTGTATGTTTGCTGCTGCGGGGGCGGGTTTTCCCGGCGATTCCCCTTTTCCCTATACTGGGAGGGTGCATATCCCTGTCTGCCTGGTGGTGGGTTCTCCCGGTACTCCCCGTTTCCCCTGTGTTGTGGGGATGCATATTCTTGTCTGGTTGGGGGTGGGTTTCCCCGATAGTCCCCATTTCCCCTATACTGTGGGGATGCATAGCCTTGCCTGCGTGGGGGCGGGTTCTCCCGATAGTCCCCATTTCCCCTATATTGCGGGGCTGCATAGCCTTGCCTGCTTGGGGGCGGGTTTTCCCGATACTCCCCGCTTGCCCTGTATTGTGGGGCAGCATAGCCCTGTCTGCTTGGTGGCGGGCTGCTTCGCCGGGGGATGCTGTGTTCGTACTCTTCAGGGTAGTACTCCGGTGTGTATGGGGATGATGGTCGCCGTGAGGGGTATGTTGGCTCTACGTCCGCGTATGATACCGGTTAGTACCGCGGAGGGTAGTGTGGCCTGTCCTGTGTATGTGGTGTTGTTGGCCGCTGTGGAGGGTAGTATATTTTCTCCCTCTCGTAGTGTCTCCTATCCGTGTGCTCCCTGTCCCTTTCGGGATAATAGAGTTCTCCCATGTCCGTGTGTTCATCCCTAGACGGTCTTCCACCTGCTTGGATGGCAGCTATCGTAAGCTTCTCCATCCTGTCCACTAGTTCATCCATCTTCTGCCTGTTATCGTCCTTTTGTGGATGAAAGTGCTGATTCACGGCTTTCTCCGTAGCTTTTTCCGTGATCTTTTTCCCTGCCTCTATTGTTTTAATGTTGTTTAACATGTGTTGGACCGTGGGGTTATTCATGATGCATAACTTGTCCACGATGGATGGTCTAAGGCCCTGCATTAGCAGCTTAACTTTTTGTTTATTCGTCATAGCTGCGTTATATTTGTCGCACATCAGCAATTTTGCGTTTACGTATGACTGTGCACTTCCCTTAGGCCCCTGTGACCTCTGTCGAATTTGGTCATACAGGTCCTCATCATCTGGTATGAACTGGAATTCACTTTTCAACAAGAAAGTGATTTCCTCCCATGTGGCATCTTCTAGGTTGTCCTCATGGAGCTCATACCATGTCATGGCCGCCTTCGTGAGGTATGCAGGGAGGAGCCGTTTTCTGACTTCATCGCTCCAGCCATTGATCCGAGCCGTTCTATTGAACGCCTTGAGGTATTCCTCGGGATCCTGGCCTTCCCCCGTGAACTTTGTGGGGTGGATCATGGGGTATTCTGTGTGCCTGTTCATTTCCTGTTCGTCTGTCTCTTGTTGGCTGTGTATGGATTCTGATCTGTTTATGCTGTTCGCACTGCTATCGTGTGCCAAGGTGTTTGTGTTGTTCTGAGGGGAATTAGCCTCACTCCCCGTGTACGACACGTGTGTTACGTTACCAGGTGGCTCGTCACCTGATATATCGTCACTGACCGCAGGTGTGATGTCGTACTGTGTGGACTTCACTACTTCCGCAGTCCTGTCTAGATCCTGTTTCACTGTTTCCAAAATAGTGTGTATATCTAGGACCGCCTCTGTCGTGTAATTGTCTGCCTTAACAGTGTCTGTATCTAGTAACTGTGTGATGCGCGCGAGCCGATTATTAGTCTTCTGCTCTGTGATTTGCAGTTGCTGCAGCAATAGGGGGTGGAGTGTTGGCAAGCAAACTGCTTCACTAGCGCTAGATATTGGCGATTCTTGTCCGTGCGCACTGGCCTGGGATCGTGTAAAATGTGTTACTTGTGCTGCCGCTGCAGGGTGTTGAGCGCGGATTTCTAATGCCTTTAATTCGAGGTCCTGAAGGAGTTGTACCGCAGTGTGTTCAGTTATCAAGTCGCTGTTCTTAATTCTTAATTTTGGCAGGAGTGGAGTTGTGCTAGCCGACAAATGGTGCGTAAAGTCCCTTAGTGTGGTTCTAAACGTGGTCATTTAATTTACACCGACCTTGCACTATGGGGAGGGTGGGGGTGGGTATAATAATATAAATCCCTGTGTAACAAAGGGGGGTAGATAAAAAGAAAAAGTGTGGGACGTAATTTAAAAAAAAATTAGTCTCGCTTGGCTGCTTGTGGTACGGCTCGTTCTACCACGAGGGCTCGTTGTATGAGTCCTACCCTTATTGTGCGTGGTAGTAGTGCCTCCACCAAATATGTTTTAATCCCTTGGTTGGGGGGTAGTTTGGGATAAAACACGCTTTGTGTCACTGTACTAATTTGGAAGACTGTTCCTGGGTGAGAGTAGCTTCCCGTAGCTGGGAGAGCTTACTAGTGTAGTGTGTTGTTTAGTGTTTAATCTCCAGGGGGTGTTCCTGCAAAGATGCAAGTGTTTGTTAGGGGATGGATCTCTAAATGCAGGCTACTATACTAGCCTGCCAGCTGAGCGGAATGAGTAATACAATGAACGTGCTAAGTCAGCGGCTCGACGCTAGGCAGTCGAGTTGCGTGCCGTGATTACAATGGAGTCTGACAAAGCAATTACTGGCTACTACGGTCACGGACAATTGTGACGAATGTCAGGCGGGGTATGAGGATGTGAAGTGGAGTGTAATTAGTAATGCAAGTGTAGTTTACTGACCATGTGTTTTTTGGTCAGTAGATGTAAATTGGTATGTCCCTCTTGGGGAATTTAAGCACGTATGAAGTACAATTTGTGTGTACAAGTTATGGATAGGTGTTCACAAAATAAAGGAATCTGAGCACGGCTGAATCTCCCCTGATGATGATACTGGAACAGACGTCGGCTAGGGCCGCTGGCGACGCACAGAGTAGAACAGATAATGGCTCCAGTTAGGACTCCACTCTTATACTTCCCGGTGCTGCGTGGTCAGCATTGCGTAAATGTAGCTGCCCTAGATAGTTGTTGGTGTAGATGTTTATGTATGTTTTGCAAGTAGTTGGCTAACCTCCCAGGCTGGGTGGCCACCGCTTGTATGGATAATGTTCTGGTCTTATGGTGTTGCCAGTTGGGGTGGTTTTGGTAAAAGATGGGGGGTGGCTCTCAGGGGGTACTGGCCCCCCCCCCGGGCTGTACAATATGATAGCACTATTACTCTCAACAGACTCCATTATTAACACGCTTTACGTAAACTGTAAGTAAGCAAGTTTAACGAACGATCCACAGACTCCATTTAAACTGTAAATAAGCAAGCTTAACGAACGAACACGCAAGTACAGAGATAGCAAGAATCACCTGAACGCTTCATGATCAACAAGTTGCAAGTCATTCAGTATCACGCAGCTAGCGCGTAGGCTTCCCGCGCGGGGAACGGGGAGCGGGAGGTCCCCTCTGCTGCATGACGTCACGCACTCGCCGTCTCAGACTTGGTGCATATGCACTGAACAACATGATGACGTCATACACGCCGTAACCATAACGCATAACGTTAGACCCAAGCATAACGACGAAGTCGACAAGATCATTTGAAATGATAAAAACTGGGAAATACAAAGTAAGAAATGAGAAGTTTAGAGAACAAGCTGGAATAAATCAGTCCCTAAAGTATACCATAACTAGGGCATGTATGCGATGGTTTGGTCACGTCAAACGTATGACAGAAATAAGAATTTCAAAACAATGGTTGTATACTGAGATTACTGGAAAGAGAACTGTTGGGAGACCTAGGAGGATATGGCTGGACCAAGTGAAGGAAGATATCACATCCACGGGATTCAACTGGGATGAAGTCTTTAAGGAGCAGTGGTACATAAATATATTAAAATGGAGAGCGCTCGTAAACCACACCCGGGAAACTGGAGTGGAAACTTGATGATGATGATGATGATGACGACGATGTATTTCCCCGAACAAGCCAGGGACTAAAAGTCCGTATTCCAGACCAATGCTTAGAGTGAAACTATCTGGCATGTAATGTTCAAGTGCAGATCTTCTCAATTATAGATGACGCTCGTGTTGTAAATTAAAAACAGAATCTCATACTCTTCCATGTACCGTACTTCTTGATTCTATCGCAGTTGAAGTTGATGAAATATACTAGTGCAATTAAAGAAATATAATGCTGTTTTAAATGTTGTATTATTTATTGGTCGCCTCCGTGGTGTAGAGGTCAGCATGATTAGCTGCCACCACGGAGGTCCGACGTTCAGTTCCATGCTCTGCCAACAAATTTGAAAAGTGGTATGAGGACTGGAACGGGGTCTACTCAGCGTCGGGTGGTCCAAATGAGTAGAGGGGGTTCGATTCCCACTTCAGCTATCCTCAAGGTGGTTTTCCGTGGCTTTCGTCCTCGGGCAAATGCCGGGATTTTACCTAACGTAAGGCCTCGATCGCCTCCTTCCCTCTTCCTTGCCTATCCCTCCCACTCTTCCCATCCCTTCAAAAGGCCCCTGTTCGCTTTGCAGATAAGGCCGCCTGGGCGACGTGCTAGTCACACTCCCCAGTTGTGTCAGAGTATGAAGCTCCAGGACACAGCCCTCAGTGGCAATAGAGGTGAGATCGCTCGCTTGGGAGAGCCCCTCCGTGGGAAAATCCAACCAACCCTGGACTGTAAAATTGTAACGGAACGGAATGATTTATTGATGGAGTGCATAAGTAGGCTATTTCTAAGAGTTTAAGGTATTTGTTATTATTGACCCATATTTTATCATACTGTAAGCCATAATCTATAAGCAATTAAATCCATCGTATAGAAAGGCTGTTAACAGTAATTTCAGGGAGAGTTTTAGGAAATAAAGTAACAGTAGAATATATGAATGTAAGCTATATTAGTTTTGTGTATATTAAGGCTTTCACGGCCCGATTATACAAATAATTCATGTTTTTTGGGCTAAAGCCGTGTGTTTTTAGATTAGAACCATACGTTTCGGAGAAACCTTGTCTCCTTTTTCAATGGAATCAAACAATGTGGCCAAAGAAAGTATATCAATGAGATTACAAAAAAAAACAAAAAATATAGATAAATTCCTCGGTTCGTCACCAGAGAGCAGCTGCCAGAAATTACTGTATGGACCATGGTCGAACGGCGGACTGAGTAGTAAGTAAGGAGAAGGTAAAGTGGGTGGGGTGAAAATATAGACTCTCCTCGAAGAATGAGGATGTCCAAAAGAAAATGGGGGGGGGAGAGGTGGGAGGGTTAGATGGATATAAGGAAACATAAACAAAAGGGAAGTTTATCTGAACGATACCTAACGTCATACAAGCAACGGCGAAAAAACAGATGGAAACTCCTCCAGTGACGAACAAAGGAGATCAAATCCAGGCTCAGTAGCCATAGAGGATAAATGTACAATTTGAAAAAGGAGACAAGGTTTCTCCGAAACGTATGGTTCTGATCTAAATAAACACGGCATTGGCCCAAAAAACATGAATTATTTATATATTAGTTTTTCACAGAACTACTTGCTATCAGAAAGATATGTGGTCGATCTTCATGCTTGTGAGAAAAATAAATCTCTACATAGCATAAAACAAAGTCCCTGATTCTTGGATGTAACGGATAATACAGAGAACCAGTGGATGGATTTTGGTGCGGTTTTCACCATTCTGTAAAGGATTTCTCGAGGAAGGTTTATGTACGAAAACATTCATTAATGGCCAAAAGCAGCCGAGCAGTAACAATTTCAGTGAATCGAGTCGATGAAAAACCTGTCATCCGTGCACCTTTTAAGCCTACGCTGGGTAAACCGTTAAAAATATCTATATACTATGAGTGTAAGAATTGTTCAGCATAAAAGTTCTACAAAAAGTCTCCGACAGCATATCTCTATTTTAATACATCGCCCACTATAAGTGTTCTTATGTTTTCATTTCTTCCAACAATACCCATTCAGTGGAAATTTTAATTATTAACTTCGAGTTTATGAGCCAGCGAGCGAGCGAGCCTATCACCACAGATTCGGCCAGCATCAAACTGTCGGATCGCGTCGAGTAAAGACTTCACAGAAGAGTATACTGTGTTTGGAGTTTCGCTGTTCACCTCGGATTTTCTGGATTGCATTGAGGACCCGATGTCCGTGTGCCTATTGAGCATACGCTGGGTGAACCGTTAAAGATACCGGGCGAAGCCAGGGTGGGTTGCTAGTAAATAAATAAACTATTATTATTATTATCATTATTATTATTATTATTATTATTATTATTATTATTATTATTATTATTATTATTATTATTTCAAACTTCTCCCATGCATTAACCAGGAACTGAACCCAGACAGCCTGTGTGAGAGGCAAACAGCATGACCACTGTACCATCATCCCCCTGATTATATAAAATCAGATAATAGCTCTCCTTGCAGCCGTCATATTCGTAGGCACTCGTGTATGCGGATCATGTTTTCTGTGTTGGTAAGCCTGATGAGCTGCATGTCTGTTCTGGTGTTAGTGAAGATTATCGTATGTGTTCCCTGGGACTCGTTAACAGAGAAACACCTGCGCCTCTCCCCTTGTACCCGGATGAGTGGTAATCTAGTGTATGTCCACCATTAACCATATTCTCATCCCGGGGATTCACTGTGGAGCAGGCATGCAGAGATGGTTGCATTATCTCCCTCTCGCCAGTAGAACCGTGAATCTACAGCGTCAACATTTTGTAATGCAAATTTGTTTAGCCACAGTTCAACTGGCTTTTTTCTTTCGAATTTTCTGTAGTCAAAATAGAAGTGATACTTTTAGAATGGATAGAAACTTGGAGTATTAAACGCATAAGGTTCGTAAGTAACAAAAAACTAGAAAAGCCTAAAACTTGAAAATCAGTACTTTCAATTCAAATTATTGGGTTATAACCAGGTCACACAAATGGTAGGGGCAAGCGGGGCTATAGACCCGAGTCCCGGATTAGCTGAGGGTCCCAAGGAAGTAAAAGGACTTAGAGTGGATAACTTAAAGTTAATGTCTCAACTACACTAGTGTCCAAAAGTTAAGCATAGGTTACGAATAAGCAGGGCAACAGGAAATGACCACAAATTGCACGTCATATGCACATATCAACCTTACGTGTTCGCTCTATATAGGAAATGAGTATTCCCTGCTTTGACTAGCAGCGTAACCGCAAGGCAAACACAGCCAGTGTCTGCGCCCCATATTCCCTCAGTCGTGTTTGCCCTGTTATAGTGTGCGGAGTGTAGCCTCGTGGTGAACGTGACAACATAATGGCACAACGACGCCATTAGGACCCCGTTTTGCAGGGTAAAATACTCGGCTGACTGCAAGCAAGCCAAACACAGACCGAAGTCGCCGTATCCTTGAATGTGGCACAAAGTATTATTCCAGACCTTGGAGACGATTTCGAGACACAGGAGATGTTAGTCGTATGCTAGTACCAGGTCGACCAAGAGTAACCACCCCACAGCAGGACCGATATCTGGCCTTAACCGCCCGACGAAATCAGAATGCACCTGCTAGACATGTCGGTGGAAGTTGCAGCCGTCTCAGAGGTTGCCGTTTCCCAGCAAACCATGTACCGGAGGCTCAGAACAGCAGGGATGTTTGCCAGACGTCCAGCGGCGTGCGTCCCGCTCACTCCAGCACAGAGACGTCCCGTTCAAAACTGGACCGGGAATGAATGGAGGCATGTGCTGTTCACAGATGAATCCATCTTCAGTTTGCAGAACGATTCTCGTCGCACATTAATCTGGAGAGAACCGGGTAGCCGGTACAATCATAGGAACATCGTGGAACAGGACCAGTATGGTGGTGGTGTCGTCATGGTGTGGGATGGCATCATGTTGAATGGCCGTACGGACCTACACATTTTAATGGGTGGTCCGGGAAACACTTTGAACGCTCGGAGATACAAGGATGAGGTACTGATACCACATGTTCGACTCTTCAGAGGTGCGGTTGGTCCAGACTTCCCCTTAATGGACAATAATGCCCGACCGCACCGCGCTGCTCTGGTGGATGGATTTCTGGCTGGGAAAGACCTTCATCGCATGGACAGGCCAGCGAGGTCTGCGGATCTGAATCCTATAGAACATGCCTGAGATGCATTGGGGAGGCGAATTGCATCCCGTCAGCCTCCCCCAAGGACCCTCCAAGACGTTCGCATTGCCCTTTCGGAGGAATGGGATCGACTGCCACAAGAGGGCTTGCCACATCGCTGCGAAGCATGTGTGGCCGTTAGGGTAACCATACACCCTATTAACAGCATATTTTGTTGTGGAAGACATTGCCAAGTTTTGTTAGTTGTTGTCAAAGGTGTACCTTAGCTATCAAAACCTTTCTGACACTGTTTCTTTGGACAAGTTGCGCAACATATGTCGTGTGATTCAGCTGCCGTTTGTTCAGCAATCCGTCTGACTTTTCTATCAGGCAGTATGGCCTCGTTTAGTGATTATGCCTAACTATTGGACATTAGTGTATTATTAAATGTTCTGATATGACTCAGTTCGATGTAAATACAGCCGGTGAATAGTATCCAAAACATTACAAAGAGAACATAATATAACTAATTTTACAAAATAATAACGATTGTGTTTTCATTTCTCTTCCGGGGAAAATGTCGAAGTTGCTGAAGTTCAAGAGCTCTTTGAGGAGCATAAAGTTTCTAACTCAATATCAGAAAAAATTGACTCTTCACTTCTTACATTTCTGAAAGGAGCATGGCTTACAGTATTCTGGTGGAGCCTGAAGATGCTCAGAGGCTTCGGTGGCGTAGTTCGTAGCATGCTGAACTGCTAAGTCCAAGATCGTGGGTTCAAATCCGGCGGAAGTCGTTGGATTTTTAAGAGCGTTAAAATCCTTCCGTAGGCTATGCCTTCCTTCGGAGGCGTAGTAAAGTCGGTGGGCCCATGGCATAGATTTATGGCACGTAAAAGAACCTACCACTGCAATTGGTAGTGTGTAGCAAAAACTTTTAGGTTCGGATATATTTGGCTAGTGAAGCCCCCGTGGCTTAGGCGGCAGAACGCCGACCTCTCACCGCTGGGTCTGTGGTTGAAATCCCGCTCACTCCATGTGAGATTTGTGTTGGACATAACGGAGGAAGACAGGTTTTTCTCCGGGTACTCCGGTTTTCCCTGTCACAAATTTCATTCCAGCAACACTCTCCACTATCATTTCCTTTCATTTGTCATTCATTTCATCATTGCCTCAGAGGAGTGCGACAGGCTTCAGCAGCCCGCACAGTTCATATCCTCGCCGCTAGATGGGGGCTTCATTCATGCCATCCCTGACCCGGTCGACCGACTGGAAGCAGGCTTTAGATTTTTGATTTTCATATTTTTGGCTAGTGAGAAACGCTCTATTAAGTTCCAACGTTTGCCACTAGGTGTAAGTGACACTAGCGTCTGGAGTACTGGAAATTGAACTTGTTGGAAGTCCTCGTCCGTTCAATCAAAAATACCCAGCTATGGCCATTGGCTGAAATTCAGATACAATGAAAATTGAATTTTCATTTCACATCGATCAATATCTTGAAGTAAAAGAACAACCAATGAGAGACCAGGAATGAACCGTATTTAAAAGATTAAACGTAACGTATGCTGTGAGTTGAATGGAAGTGGTTCTGTCTAAAATAGCAAGACACCGACTGATTAAAATAACGGACAGTCCAGCTTCGTGGATAGAGTGCTGGACGTTTGAGAGGCGCCGAATTCGATTCCTTGCTTAGTTGGGGATTTTAACTTCGTATGGTTAATTGTCCTGTTTTGGATATTGAGTGTTTTAAGAATAATTTTCTTGCAGCCAGTGGCCATACATTTAATATGAAAATATGCTCAAAATTCTACATTATAAATTTGAATATTCACGAATACTCTTTATTCGTGATATACACTTACGTATAACGCTCACATTGTTCGTTCACACACGCATTTATTATTCGGGTCAAGGGTAATTTAATTCGAATTTAATTTATGTATTTTGACGTGAACAACATTCATTCCACATTTCATTCTCATAACGAAGCGCTAGTCACCTACGGGTGTTCACGACAGGGTGTACCAGGCCTTTTCATTTTCATTTAGAGTCCCGGATCTCTTCCGACCCCGACGGTATTAGGGTATCCGAGGCCTAGGGAGTCTCTTCCTTTCCCGCCTTAATTGCCCCTTGTCTCATCTTTTCTGATACCCTCCTTCTGCGAGGGGTCAGACTTCTTTTTCATTTCATGTTTTCTCCTGCCTTCTGCTCAAGGCCCTCAAGAAGGCAGGGTGTATGTAGCTCCACCACTTCTGGTGCACCCTGGATATTGCTACACCCTCAGGGGCTCAGGGCTGGTGAGTTCGGGAGTTGGCGACCCCAGGGGGTTCCTGAGCTGGGTCCGGTTCCCCCCCTTTTTTCTATTACCTCTGGGGTGGACCCTCTCCTCTTTCACTTTCCTATCTGCCTTTCATGGCTCTCCTTCCTTCCAAGTCCCTCAATCTGCATTCTTCGAAGATTGAGGGCATTTCTTTTCCTCCTGTCCTTTATTTGCCTTATTCTCTTTTCTTTCCAATTCTTCTTCTAGTATATAAGTTAATAGTTAGTTCTTAGTTATAGTTTACATTTCGTTATCATATTCACGATCACCCGAACCATTAGGGGGCCGATAACCTAGATGTTACGCCCCTTAAAACAACAATTATCATCATCATTGTAAGGTTCCAGTCTACTTCACCTTGGGTTAAATGGACTAACTTTGGGTGTTACTGTAAAATGACTATAGAAATGAAAAGACTTCTGGTATTTGCATGCAGCTTAAGTTTTTTTTTAGTTCAAACAATCTTAAAAGATTGAGGACCTCTCCAGGAATTGTCCTCTGGATCCCTGTACGTTTTTTCTTAAGTATGTCTGATAACCCCTATTGCAGTCACAGTGACACCATCACTTTGGTGTAGTTGGTAGCATGCTGAACTGCTATGCCCAAGATAGCGGGTTCAAACCCGGCCGAAGTCGTCGGATTTTTAAGAGCGTTCAAAATCCCTCAGTATGCCTTCCTTCGGAGGGGAAGTAATGCCGGCGGTCCCATGTCATAGATTTATAGCATGTAAAAGATCCTTTCACAGACTAAACTTGTGTAAAGCAAAATTGTTAGGTTAGATTTCGTCAGAACGCTTTATCAAAGTTCCAACGATCACCACTAGGTATCATTGATATCTGGTGGCGAAAGTTGGAACTACTTGAAATTGAACGGAACTTGTAGCTCACCCTTTAGGGTGTCCGCAGCTACAGACTCAGGCGAACATGTCCTCGTACACTCCTGGCACCAAAAGCCATACGATAAATAAATAAATAAATAAATAAATAAGTAAATAAATAAATAAATAAATAAATAAATGGAGCACACTCGCCCCTTTCACTTTCTCATGCTGCTAATCCTTCCCTAATTAGACCCGTGTCCTGGCTGGAAATACCCACACCTCTTCCTCGAGTACACAAGCCACAGTTATTTACGATAGTCTGTGACTCACCACTAAATGCTTGTCCTAAACACAGTTCCTGTATTATGATTCACACTGCTTCGCTGTCCGAAGGAACAGACTCACTTGGCTTCGCAATTCGCACGGCACGGACCAGGGTCGCTCTTATATATCGGGGCTGATGACTCCACATATGTTCCCAGAGTAGGCCAGGGTTCATGGCAACTCCAAGACCTTCCCCAGAATTCCATTACCGGGTGGACCGCGAACTTTCTGGACCATGCCTTTGTTCTTGCTGGCTCGTTGCGTAAGCCGGTGGGTGACACAGAGGCAGGGGTAGCCTGGGGCGGGCTGTAATGAAGCAATCCCGCACTCAACCCCTTATCAGAGTTGTGACACATGTCATTGGAGCTTACTAGATGACTGCCTTTAACTATTCAAAGCAATAAAGTCATTTATGTTCGACCCTCACTATTATATGTCTGGAAACTGTATCATAATGATGGTCATTATAACACTATTTTTCATTATGAAACAGTTTCTCCCACCAATCACAGCTCAAGAAACAGTTGTTTGCCAATTAGATAAGGATACGTAGTTGTAGTTGTTGCTATAGTTGCTATTTTACTATTGAGCCAACGTTGATTTATTAACCATAAACCATGTTTGTAGTAGTAACTGTGTCTAAAATTAGCCTTCATGTTCCGGGTCATAAAACAATAGTATATTATGCAACGAGCCTATAATGGCTATAATTAAGACACGAGTATTTTTATAAAACGAGCGTATGCGAGTGTCTTAATTATCATTATAGGCGAGTTGCATACGACTGTTTATGTTCGACGATAATTATAACTTTATTATATGTTTTAACATAAATATTCATAAATACCTGTTGAGAGTCATCCACTTGAATTTTGTGATTGGAGAGCGAACGCTGGGTTTGATACCTCTGTCTTTCAAGAACTTTGAACGACCAACGCATGCGCTCTGTGTGCTTGCAATGCCATATGCAGGCCATATGTTTACATCTGCCGTCCCTCAGTAATATTATCACCGGAGTCGTTTGAAGGCTGTGTAGAAATTAGCTTTGGTGATATTAAGGTGCAGTGCTATTTCTTGTCTCATATTCGCCAGTTTATTTACGCGAACACATGGACGGTGCGTATTCCATGTCGGTAATCCCTATATATATTATAATTGTGAAAATCTGTGTGTCCGTGTGTGTGTGTGTGTGTGAGTGTGTGTGTTAGTTTGTTACCTCTTGACACTAAAACGGCTGGACGGATTTGGATGAAATTTGAAATGGAGACAGCTTATACCATGGGATAACATATAGGCTGCCTTTCGTCCGGAAATAAATCATTGTTCCCGTGGAATGGGCAACATAACTGAAAAGTCACCAAAAATACTCAAACAGGACAAAATATCGTAGTTGTCGCACAAAGACCGGACAAAGCTCATTTTACTCCCCTCGATGCAAGAAACAATACTCGGTATGTCCCTGCGGGACACCGAAAACTACATTTTAAGGCTCTAAAACCAACAGTTTCAAAGATATTCGCAGAAAACTATCTTCGCTCTGATTGATGAACTAATCGCAAGTCCGTTTCCATGGCAACACTACCTCAAGGTATGACATCCGATTTTCTATATATCCCTCTAGGAGGCAATGCCAATTCATTTATTATCATTTTCAAGATATATATAAACACAATAAGAACAGGGTAGCGCGCCTGCCTCTCATCCGGAGGCCCCGGGTTCGATTCCCGGCTCCGTCAGAGATTTTAGACACTGACGTGAGGGCTGCAACGGGCTGAACTCAGATTCGTGAGGACAATTGAGTAGCTGTGAGGCAGCGCGCCGGTCACGAAGAACAAGATTAACGGCTGACGGGACACTATGCACTGACCACGCGTCACCACAATATCTGCAGGCCAAATGGCTGGGAAGCGGTCGCATGGTAGGCCTAGGCCCTTCATGGGCTGTAGTGCCAGGGGTAAAAAACAATAAGGGGAAGCGCCTTCTAATACCACCTTTAATTTTTAAACACTACAGTAGCGGCTATTAAATAAAGGTAGCGATATAGCTACGTTCAATTTCATAAACACTGGGCTCACAAATCCCGTATAGTTAAGTACAAATATCGGTCTGGTCATAATTTCAATAGCAACGAAGCTCTGAGGCGGCTATTGCCGTTTCCTTAACACTTAAGGCATCCCGCCGTCATATACCTCAATGTGCACTTACCAAATTGTGAACCAGTCTATTTTACTGAAAAGAATTTCTACTGGCATCCCGCCGTCATATACCTCAATGTGCACTTACCAAATTTTGAACCAGTCTATTTTACTGAAAAGAATTTCTACTAGCGAGTATCCACTCCGGCAAAAACCACACTCACTATATTTTCCAAAATTTACACAAGACATGATTTTTAAAGCACTCTTCTGTATGTTGAGGTACAGAGACATACCACATGGAAAGATACAATAAAATGTTGGCAAATCTGAGTTCAAGGAACTGCTGTCCAGAATAGGCTTTCGGTACAGGTTATGCGGCCCATGTTCGTAACATGGAATGTTTTCCTTTGCCAATGCATCTACACCATGTGCGAGGGCAACGCATTTCAAAGATCTCTAAAAACACAATAATCAGGAAATTGGAGAACAATTTAAAGTCGGAGTGAAGATTCAAGGAGAAATAATTTCATCTCTGAGATTTGCTGATGACATCGTCATCTTGGCCAATACGCCAGAAGATTTGAACGAGTTTTTGAATGGTATGGACTCCGTCTTGACGAATGAATTCATGATGAAAATCAATAGATGTAAAACAAAATTATTGGAATGCAGACGAAATAAATCAGAAACCTCTATGGACGTCAAATTGGCAGGTGAAACGCTACGGAAAGTAGGAGACTTCTGTTACCGGTACTTAGGAAGCAAAATAACCAGTAATGGACGAAGCAAAGAGGATATAAAAAGCAGGTTGGCTCAGGCAAGGAAAGCATTCCTACACAAAAAGGAATCTCTTGACATCGAATATACATTTAGGTATTAGGATGTCATTTTTGAAAGCTTTTGAGTCACTATAAGGAAGTGAAACTTGGACTAATGGTGCTGCAGTAAAGAGGAGAATTGAAGCGTTTGGAATGTGGTGTTACGGGAGAATGATGAAGATCAGATGGTTAGATAGGTTATCAAATGAAGTGCTCTTAAGACGAGTGGGAGAGGAGAGATGTTTCTGGCGACTGCTAATGAAGAGAAGAGATAGGTTGGTACGACACTTATTAAGACACCCAGGAATAGCAAGCTTAGTTATGGATGGGAGGGTCAAGGACAAGAACTGTAGGAGTAGACCAGGGTTATACAGATTGCCTCGGATGTAGGGTGTGGTAGCTATGTAGTGATGAAACGATTAGCTCAGGAGAGCGAGGCATGGAGGGCTGCATCAAACCAGTCAAAAAACTGAAGACTCAAACCACAACAATCGGGAATTTTAATTACTTAGAGAGGCATGTGAGGCAAAAGGGTTGTTGGAGAATTTCAATCCCTGGGATGTAACACTGGAAGTGACTGCATAATGTACATCAGCGACCAAGGTGAGAGATATTTTACTATAGGTCTATTAATAGCGAAATGTTGACGTTCAAATCATCAATAAGTGTGGCAAAATTATACCCAGAATAGCTTAAGGAAAAATACTTTTAATTCCCCATATTCAGATAGATTTGCCATTCCAGGTGTACGTTTAGACAAAACCATTTTTTCACATGGACAACTGTATGTGGCGTGCTGGCGAGTATCCGGACAACAAAATCGTTATGTCTCAGCAGAAGATGGCAAAACCAAAATTAAGTTTTCAAATGTGTTCACAACTCTATAAAATTCCCACTTTGCTGCTCATATCTATATACTGTATGTATCAGAATTTTCAGAATTTGAATCTACCCACCTGTAGCCGCGATTGCTGTAATAGAATAAACCAATTATCAGCAATAATGCATCGTCCCCATTGTCTTCATCGCGAGCGAAGCCGCGGGTACCTGCTAGTTTATTATAGTTCGATGTTGTGCTTATGTCCGACATGTTGGATTTTGAGCACATGCGCGAAGGTATCGTTACCTAATTGGTCAATGAACGAGCTCTGATTGGCTGAAGAAACTGTATCATAATGAAAAACTGTGTTATAATGACCATCATTATGATACAGTTTTCTAACACATAATAGTGAGGGTCGAACATAAACCATATTTCAGCACTTATATTGAGTTATTGATGACAACGTGAAGAACAGCTCTATAAAGATCACCTTACGTCTCCAAACGTGCAGCTACACTCTTATCGACGTGGAAAGCAAAGGACGAAAAATGCCTTACGGGATACTGGCCTATTTAATCCTTCAGTGTCACTGAAATATGTTGAACTATTCTCTGAGTGATCTTTCTTTTTTTAAGGAAATGTTTTAATACCTGGTATATTGGCTTTCACGGCTAGTGAATTAAAACTCAGCAATGTTTCTAGGTTTGTGCCGTGTCTTGTGTGGGGTTTCGCCTAGGACACCAAGCTGGTTCATCAGCGGGCTCTAGGTGTCCCCAAACGGGCCCCCACAGGAGTAGCGAACTGCGCGCTACTTCCCTTTTATGAAGCGCACCTGCGCCTCTTCACTGCGAGAACTTAAAGCTCAAGCAGCCTTAACCTCCCTATAAAGGCTTCCAAAAAGGATGGTATATTGACTTTCACGGCCAGTGAATTAAAACTCAGCAATTTTTCTAGGTTTGTGTCGTGTCTTGTGTGGGGTTCGTCTAAGACACCAAGCTGGTTCATCAGCGGGCTCTTGGTGTCCCCAAACGGGCCCCCACAGGAGTAGCGAACTGCGCGCTACTTCCCTTTTTATGAAGCGCACCTGCGCCCCTTCACTGCGAGAACTTAAAGCTCAAGCAGCCTCAACCTCCCTATGAAGGCTTCCAAAAAAGTTGGTGTATTGGCTTTCACGGCCAGTAAATTAAAACTCAGCTAATTTTCTAGGTTTGTGCCGTGTTTGTGCCCTCTGATGAGCCAGCTTGTGTCCTAGGCGAAACCCCACATAAGATACGGCACAAACGTAGAAAAATTGCTGAGTTTTAAGATCTAATTATTTTTATTTCGCTTTTATTATTATTGGTTTCAGCCCACTAAGGAGCGCTTATGACTAGTTCTTCCTTCTCTCCTACGAGAGGGGTCTCCTGCACTTAGACACTTTGGGAGGCGGGGACCAATATTTAACCATATCAGCATATTTGGATCGTTGTTGGACATCAAAGACAGAAATCCCAGCGGAATCCAAGTCTTTTTGGACTTCATTGAGTCTTGTAGCTAGTGGCTTCGGTGAAGTAGTTGGTAGCATGCTGAACTGCTGTGCCCAAGATAGCAGGTTCAAACCCGAAGTAGTCGGATTTTTTAAGAGCGTTAAACATCCTTCAGTATGCCCTCCTTCGGAGGGGAAGTAAATCCGGCGGTCCCATGTCATAGATTTAAGGCATGTAAAAGATCCCTCCACAGACTAAACATGTGTGAAGCTAAATTGCTAGGTTAGATTTTGTCGGAACGCTCTATCAAAGTTCCAACGTTCACCACTAGGTATAATTGATATCTGCTAGCGAAAGTTGGAACTACTTGAAATTGAACGGAACTTGTAGCTCATCCTAAGGTGTCCGCTGGAAGCAGCTACAGACTCAGGCGAACCGAACATGCCCTCGGACACTCCCGGCACTAAAAGCCACACGATAAATAAATAAATAAATAAATAAATAAATAAATAAATTCTTGTAGCTTTTAATCAAGGAGAAGATCCGCTTGGTAAGCCTGCCACTGTCCATTCGCAGGAGGTGCCCGTAGAACTTCAGCCGCCTTCGTCACATGCTGATGGTGGTCCTTTCCAACCGTCGGTACAGTTCGGAGTTGGCTTCCAGTCGGTAGGTTCCATCTGGAAGCAATCTCGGCCCATGACGTTTCCTGAAGATACGTCTTTCGATCTTCTCCAGATCATCCATGGAGAGTCTCTGCGGCGTACAAATCCTGCGGCCTGACAACAGTTTTGTAATGACAGATCTTGCCAGTCTTCGAAATGCACTTCTTGTTATAACGGTTACGAGACAGTTGGTAGGCTGCGTCGAGTCTGTTGATTCTTTTTTGATATTGTTTATAAAACATTTTAAATGAGGAAAATAAAATATCAATAAGTTCAGGAGTAAAATGCATATATACTTACCATTTCGGTTTGGTAAAGGTTAATCCGAATTGAATATTGTTAAATATATAATGTTGTACAATCCGCCCTATCAATACTAAAATAATGTGTAGTTTATTATTATTTAACCGAACATGTTTCAAGAATATACAGTACAGCGTTCAAATTAGTAGCGTTTAACATTAATGAAATAAAAATGGATATCTGTACAAATAATTTGATTAAAATTAAAGTTCCAAATAAATAAACAAATAAATAAATGAATTTTCAAATCATCACCATCATCATTTCCCCTTTTACGGCTGACACTGGGTGGGGGCAAATATGGTTCATCTCCACTTTGTTCTGTCGTTCCACCATTCCTCTTCCGACACGGTGTTCCAATCCAGGTTCCGTTTTCTAATGCTACACTTCACCGAGTCCATCCAACGTATTCTTGGTCTTCCTCGTCTTCTCTTCCCTGTCATCCGCCGTTCCAGTGCTCGTCATGGTAGCCTTTCTTCACTCATCCGTTTGACATGTCCAAACCATCTCAATCTGTTTTGCTCCAGTTTGTCATTTAGTTTCTGTACTCCCAGTTCTTTCCGTACATCCTCATTTCTCACTCTATCTCTCCTCGTTTTCTGGATCACACTTCTCGGGAATCTCACGTCAGCTGCCTGTAATCTGCTCTCATCCCTCTCAGTCATTGCCCAAGTTTCTGCTGCATATGTCATTACAGGAACATATATCTTTGTGAAAATAAAACAACCACCACCTGGATTCAAGAAGTCAAGAAAGATCTGGAAAGGAGCAACATAACAGAAGAAGAATTATTCAAAATAGAGGTTTTTAGGACGGAAGTCTCGCAACTGGAAAAATTACAAGGGAGGAAGGAAAAGAAAACAGGCGCAAAGTGGACTGAAGACAGGAAAAGGAAACATAGTGCAACGATGAAGGAATACTGGAAGAAAGGGAAAGAACAATTTAGGAGGACTAATTGAAATTGTAACGTGATCCTTAGAAAGCCGTAACTCAAGAAGAGATAAATAATTAAATAAATTTTAAAAACAGTGTTTTCAAACAGTAGAAAATGTTG
This sequence comes from Meconema thalassinum, assembly GCA_946902985.2. Lineage (NCBI taxonomy): Eukaryota > Metazoa > Arthropoda > Insecta > Orthoptera > Tettigoniidae > Meconema > Meconema thalassinum. The sequence continues at coordinate 460,881,280 of OX336391.1, read as the reverse complement.
CTTCTAGATTGGAGTTGCGATGGACTGTGTTGAACTTGTAAATACAGATACAGGGAATTGTGATATCTACTCTCGACATCGACAAAAATTCACAACCTCACTTGCCAACCCTCATTCGCTACATTTGTTCGAAGTGCTTCAAAAACATTTATATACCCTACAAGGACCCAATCCTTTGATATACTGTACTAGCAGGTACCCGCGGCTTCGCCCGCGATCAAGACAATGGGGACGATGCATTATTGCTGATAATTGGTCTATTCTACTACAGCAATCGCGGCTATAGGTGTGTCCATTCTAATTCTGAATTATCTGATACATACAGTATATTGATATGATCAGCAAAGTGGGAATTTTATAGAGTTGTGAAGGTCTGCACGGTTCGATGTTACAATATGTTAACACATTTTAAAATTACGTTTTTGGTTTTGACATCTTCTGCTGAGACATAACGATTTTGTTGTCCGGATGCTCGCGAGCACGCCACATACAGTTGGCCATGGGAAAAAATGGTTTTGTCTAAATGTACACATGCTACTGTTAAGTGTGTGTCATTGCGTTTGTTAAAGAAATTGCGAATATTGTTTGAAGAGGGAACTGCACTCTTGCACACTGGAATGGCAAATCTATCGGAATATGGGGAATTAAAATAATCTTTTCTTAAGCTATTCTGGATGTAATTTGGCCATACTAATTGATGATTTGAACGTAAACATATCCCTATTAATAGACCTATAGTTAAATATCGCTCACCTTGGCCGCTGATGTACACTATGCAGTCTCTTCCAGTGTTCCATCCCAGGGATTGAAATTCTCTAACGACCCTTTTGCCCCACATGCCTCTCTAAGTAATTAAAATTCCTGATTGTTGTTGTTTGAGCCTTCAGTTTTTTAACTGGTTTGATGCAGCCCTCCATGTCTCCCTCTCCTGAACTAATCGTTTCATTTCTACATAGCTACCACACCCTACATCCGAGGCAATCTGTTTAACCCTGGTTTACCCCTACAGTTCTAGTCCGCGACCCTCCCATCCATAACTACTGTCGACCAAACTATGTACTCGAGTTTGAAGTTTGTTTGTGAAGTAACCGATAGACCTATATAAAATCCAATAACATCATAATTTTTGTCGTTCTATTTTACGTTAGATCATGTAGGTTTGGAATTTTTAATTTATATTTTAATATTTTTTATCACAGTTGGAACACAAGAAGTGCCCGTTCTTAAGCGATTTTCAACAATGCGTCACATTTAAGAATTATTATCTCACAAACCCGTCATCAGATCGAATCCAAATTTTAACACAATATACATTGGAATGTTGTATAACAGGTTTATTCATTTTAAAATTTTGTGTGTCCAAGAAACAAAGTTGTTATCATTTTTGTAAGGAAACTTTTCCTCGGCTCGGGATGGTTTGAAAATGTAGTTCTTGATCGCGTTGTAATCCTTATACATCAAAACGGTATGCTGTATGATTGTGAAATACGTAAATTAATTCACTTATTTTATATCGGTTTGTATTTGTACGGAGAATTAAGACATGGTTCACCAGTTAGCCGCTCCGGTGAAAGCAGTACATCATTGCCAAGATGGGCTACATCACGCGTCATGGCGCGTCTCGCTCGGAAGTGATGGGCTCCATATCAGCAACGCTGTACAGCATTTCCTGGAGCGGCTAGCTGGTGAACCATGTCTTAATTCTCCGTACAAATACAAACCGATATAAAATAAGTGAATTAATTTACCTATTTCACAGTCATACATCATAACGTTTTGATGTATAAGGATTACAACGCAACCAAGAACTACATTTTCCAACGACCCCGAGCCGAGAAAGAGTTACCTTACAAAAATGATAACAACATTCGTTCTTGAACACACACAATTTTGAAATTAATAAACCCGTTATACAACATTCCAATGTATATTGTGTTAAAATTTGGATTCGATCTGATGACGGGTTTGTGAGATAATAATTCTTAAATGTGACGCATGGTTGAAACACGCTTAAAAACGGGCACTTTTTGTGCTTCAACTGCGATAAAAAATATTAAAATATAAATTAAAAATTCCAAACCTACATGAACTAACGTACAATCGAACGATGAAAATGATGATGTCATTGGATTTTATGAAGGTCTATTGGTTACTTCATAAACAACCTTCAAACTCGAGTGCACATAATATTTGGGTCGACAGTAAGCTTGCTATTCCAGGGTGTCATAATATGTGACCTACCCTCCTATCTCTTCTCTTCATTAGCAGTCGCCAGAAACATCTCTCCTCTCCCACTCGTCTTAATACCTCTTCATTTGTTACCCTATCAACCCATCTGATCATCATTCTCCTGTATCACCACATTTCAAAAGCTTCAATTATCCTCTTTTCCGCTGCACCATTAGTCCATTAGTACAACTCAGCAACTTTTCTAGGTTTAAGCCGTGCCTTGTGCGGGGATTCAATGGCCGTGAAAGACAAAATACTAACTTTATTGAAATAAGATTGCCCAATTCCTCAGTAAGATAATTTAAGAAACAATAATAATTAGCGTGACAGCCGGTAGAATACGACACATTCGACTGTGAATATACGTTGCAGATCATGGTTAAAAACGAAAAAGAGCAGATCAAAATTGGAAAACAAAAATATTCAGTTAACAAAAAACAAATTTATAAAGAAAATGAAAGCATACCGTGCGAAATAGAAAGTATCTTAACATTGTAAATTCGAGTAAACTTCTGAAAGCTCGCTTACAACAACCAGCCGCAAGAGTATAAAATTAGACTCAAAATCACACTCAAAATCACGATCGTATCCTAGCCCCAAAAGCAACATCTATAAATAAAACTTATCTCATTTTACGCGTATCAATGCGAGGACAACGTTCGTGGTTAAAAGTGGGAATCGAACCCAGCGTTTTAAGGCCCTAAAACGAACGGTTTTCGAGATATTGCCAGAAAACTATCCCCGGTCTGCGATATTTCAGCGGTTGCCATAGTAACGTTGATCTGTTTCTCAGAGGGAACACAGTTATTTGGGAATATCTCCGAAACCGTTCATTTTAGGAACTTAAAAAGTGTGTTTCGGTGTCCCTACAGGACCTCCGAGTATTGTTTCTCGTATCTGGTGGCTTAAAATGAGCTAAATCCGAACTTTGTACCGACTGTCCTTGCTCAGTGCCAAAGGGCCGAAAAAAGTCACTTACAAATTGAATTTTCAAAAACCGTTTCTTAGTGGGCCTCTACATACTCGGATCAACCAACATGCAAAATTTCAGCTTTCTAGGTCTAGTGGTATGAGCCCTGCGTCAATGCCAATGCCAAAGGGCCGAAAAAAGTCACTTACAAATTGAATTTTCAAAAACCGTTTCTTAGTGGGCCTTTACATACTCGGATCAACCAACATGCAAAATTTCAGCTTTCTAGGTCTAGTGGTTTGAGCCCTGCGGTGATGAGTCAGTTTTGGATTATACTGTATATAAGAGATGAATGATATCCTGTATTACAAGTTTCATTCAAACAAATTCTATGCTTCTTGTGCCAAGCAGGTTGTACTTGTATCAGAGTTAATATTGAATGGTACTGTTCTGGCGTTAAATAGTATCCTGAGAATCAGCTGTTATTGGAGATATTACACCCTCTGTCTGAAAAGTTCGGTGAATGGGCAATATTACGAACGGAGTGTTGGCTTACCTGAAACAGCCGTTACTGTCGTTCGAAGTAATCCCCGTGGATGGTTATGCACTTCTGAGAACGACTGAACAAGTCCTGGAAACTCCTGGCATAGTCTTCTTTAGGAATAACCTTCAGTTTGGGTCGTCAAAACTATAAATTGAAAGCAAGAGAGAAGCGTGAATTTATGCAACCTGCCTTGCAAACCTGGTAGACGGGCGGCAGTGAGAAGGGTGAATTTAAGCAACCTGACGTGCACATCTGTTCGACGGGTGGCAGTGAGAAGGGTGAATATTCCGTGGAATGGAATGGTCCTGAAATCCATCGTCATGGGTGACGAGACCTGTTGCCTGAGGTACAACTTCGAAGGCAAGCGTTGTCTATCAAATCTCTTTCTAAATGTAACGTTGTCCTAACCTCATACACCATATGCTTTAAACTAACCTATGATCACGTTCCATCACGTCGGGTTTCTTAAAGCCACTTTGTTTTGAAAAGGCTATATTTGGATCTTTAAGCATTCAGGCTCTTCATTGGTTATAGAGCTACACGGATTGGTGAAGTATTGGTGTTACATATCTACCATATCAAGGAACTACTATTTGTCATGAGCAGCTGATCACTGTCACCATCTATTTCATTTCATTTTGATCTGTTCTTATACCCTAAATTTTATGGTGCACCATATTAGGTGTTCTACGCTTTGTTTTTGTTTTTTCAATAGCTGATGAAAGGGATAAAATGTAATTAATCCTCGAAACATGTACTGAAAACAAGTTAAATAATTAAATTTTTCTGTATAGTATTGATTCAGGCGGATGTTCAATTCTTGTTAATAACTATTTTAAATGCCAGGATGGAACCTGCCGTAAGGCCACGGCCGCCTCCTTCCCGCTTCCTTGCCTAACCGTCCCACTCTTCCCATCCCTTCATCAGGCCCCCTGTTCGATTTTCAGGTGAGGCCGCCTGGGCGTAGTGCTGGTCACACACCCCAGTTGTATCCTCGACTCAGAGTCTCAAGCTCCAGGACACTGCCCTTAGTGGCGGTAGAGGTGAGATCCCTCGCATAGTCCGTGGGAAAAACCGACCCTGGAGGGTAAAACGATAGCGAAAAAAATGTGTTAAAAGTCGCAGCTTCATCCTCCTAGATATGCTTTTGTTTTCCAGATGGGATTCAGTTGAACAAAGGCCCCATTTGCTTTTCAGATGCGACTCTTAATGTCCTCTTCCGCTCCTCCAGTTGCAATGACAATACTGCCAAGATCGAGGAATGAGTTCTATGTCTTTATCGTATATAGACAATTTTCCATCAATCCTTAACTCACAACTAATCGGCATTAATTATTGTTGATCCCCGGCACGCTGGAATACCGAAATTTTGTGTCGCAATACCCAATACGCAAAGAAATAGCCGTAAGATACAGCACTGACCTTTGAATTCCGTCCTCAAAAACAAATAGGCGTACGACTGTTTCCTAATATTTGTTTTCTATTTCTCTGAACTGACCTATATCACGCGATACAATAAAGACCTTTAGTGATACCGGGTTCGTGATTCACGAAAGGTGCGGCAATACACTGTACGAGCTGCATGACGCTTATCAGACCATGAAAGTTCTTGGAAAGGTACCAGTCAGCCAGTGGAGCCAACTTCAATTGACTCCATGCTTAGAAGCAGGGTTGGGGAGTGAAGCGTAACGAGTAACGCCGTTACTTGTGACCTTTACTTCTGCACAGTTACCAACCGTACGTATTCGAATTACCCCACACTACTAATTTCTCTATAACGGGGGGCGTGATGGCGCAGTGGCTTAGCTGCTCACCTTTCACACAGACGGTTGGAGTTCGAATCCCGGTGATAGCAGGGTGGAATTTTCACTTAAAAAACAAGTAGTTCCGTGAAGAACTAAATAGCCTATTTTCATATATCCTACTAATATCAATTCCCTCTATCAACATACAAATTTTCAGTTTGAATGCTGTAATAGATTCGTAGATATTGAGAACCGTCTAAATATTTTGGATGGTCACCCTGCTGGATTTTTATATTATAGGCCTAAGATTTATGTACTATTACATGAAGATTATTGTGTAGGTGTTTTATTCAAACTTCAATCGCATGATTAGGACACAAGAAATAAAAGCGGGTTTTTAAAATTTCGGTCAGCCGCCATCTTGTGGTTATGAAAATAATTTAAATGGATTAGATGCCAGTCGATTAAAATGTGTATAAGTATATATCGTATCAAGTTTCACTGCGCTCGGATGGTTAAAACGCAAGAAACGTCAATTTGAATATTTAAATTTTGCGTCGCCGCCATGTTGGATTTGTGCTCGCCAGATTATTGAACGTCCCATAGGTGAACTTATGCTTATAGCAACTATACACTTACAAAATTTCATTTTGATTGCTGTAGTAGATTAATAGATATTGAGAACTGCCTAAATATTTCGGATGGTCGCCATGTTGGATTTTAATATATGCAGGCCATAGAGCTATGTACTATTAGATGATGATTATTGTGTACGTTCACTATGCAAATGTTGATTTCGATCGCATGATTAGAACACAATAAATAAAAACTTAATTTTCGAAATTCTCACAGCCGTCATCTTGAGGTTATATAAACAATTGAACTAAATTAGATACCAGTGCATTACGATGTGTATAAAAATTTGCTGTACCAAGTTTCATTGCGTTTGGATCATTAAATCGCGAGAAAAGTCTATTTCAAACTTTCAAATTCGCTTGGCCGCCATGTTCGTTTTGTAGATAACCGGTTTTTGAAAGTCTCATAATGAACTTCCAGTAGTGCCCTTTATCTACGTACAAAATTTCATGGTGATACCGGTAATAGTTTCAGAGATATAGAATGCCGGTGTAATATTTCGCACAGCCGCCATCTTGAGGTTATGTAAACAATTGAACGAAGTTAGATGTCTGTGCATTACAATGTGTATAAACATATACTGTACCAAGTTTTATTGCGTTTAGTTGGTTAAATCGCGAGAAACGTCTATTTAAAAGTCGCAACTTCACTTGGCCGCCATGCTGGTTGTGTAGTTACCAGGTTTTCAAATGTCACATAGATGAACTTCTAGTAGTTCCCTTTATCACCGTACATAATTCCAGAGTGATATCGATAGTAGTTTCGGAGATATTGAATGCTGGTGAAATATTTCGCACAGTCGCCATGTTGGATTGGTGAGACGTATCAAAATGTGTAGGGCACGGTCGGGGTCGCCCGGAATAGTGCTATGAACTTACCGAGTTTCATTAAAATAGCTCCAGCCGTTTAGAAGTTATTCGGGGGGGACACACAAAAATCCATCACATACACACCATCACACAGATACGCACACACAGCCAGACACACGGACAAAAGGTGATCTCATAAGCTTTTTTTTTTTTTTTTTTTCATAAATGAAAATAGGCTAATAACGCCTCAGCGAGTGGGAACTATGTCCGCTTGCACCTGTTGCCATGGTAACTAGGTGTCGGAAACTTGTCGATGTAAAACTGTCCATTCCCCGCAGAGCCCCAACCCCAAAGAATTTGCAAGTTAAAATCGTCAAACGATGTCACAGATAAAGTATATTCACCTTTCTCCTCATAAAAATGAGTCAAAAGTGTGATTATTAAACCAATCACGGAGTGATGTGCGTGTGTCTGCCTGTCTGCCCCACATTAACTGAACGGTTCCTCCGATATCAATAACATTTTATTTGTTGGTAGTAATGATTCCAGGCATCTGACTTCGATCGTTGTAGCCGATGACATTTTTAATAATAATAATAATAATAATAGTCTAATGTTATCGGTTTTACATCCATTTTAACTACCGTGGCTTTTAGAGACGCCGGGGTGCCGGACGTTTGCCCCGAAGGGGATCTTTAACGTGCCAATAAATTTATTGACACGGCTCCCTTACATTTACGCACCCTCAAATGCCAACTGGCTGTGCCAGGATTCGATCCTGCAACCTTGGTCCCAGCAAGCGAGAACGTTACCATTGAGCCACGCAGCCATGTACGAATTTTACAGGTGTAGTTCCCTCACATTCCTGGTTAACTAGCGGTTCCCCTTTAAAATCTAGCTGGGCGGATATGTTAACATTCCATGGCTTCCTGGAGCCAAGACTTTCCCAGCGCGAGGCACAGCGTTGTCAACTTTCCACCGTAGCCACTGAGAGCAAGAAGCGATACTGGACAGAACTATGTGCAGATGTGCAACACTGGACACCTGATACCTGCATGTGACACGAGCTGGCCGCCAGGGAGGGACTTTGGAGTCCACGTGGAGTGATAGAGGAAGCATTCTATTGGTCAACAACCGTCAGCTATTGGTCAGTAGCAAACAATGGTTATTGTCGGCGCTTGCTACTGCCTTACGTTTGAATCGCCGCCCGTTAATCAGGAAAGTGAGGGAGCTATACCTTTAAAGAACTCTAAAACAGCTGGGTCAATTTCGACCAAAATTTATGTTAACATAGTATTTACCACCAATACACGATTTAGGTAGTTCCAGAACATTCCATAGTTGCCAACCGTCAGTAATAGGTGGTACCAATTTTATAGTTATCCTTGAAGAACTCGGAAACGGCAAACTCAAATTTGACCAATTTTTGTTTGAACAAAGTATGCACCACCTATGCATAATTAATAAAGTTTCAAGTCATTGCATTGATGTTAACCGTAAGTTATACGTTGTACAAACCTTAGATTTATCCTTGAAAACCCCCGCAAACGATTTAGGCCTACGCTGATATTTTGTTCACTCCTCCACTACATAAAATGTGAAGTTTTAGGTTCTTTCTTGTGACGCCAACAAGTGGCGGCTGGTAATGAGGTTTCAGTATCGCACAACGGCCAGATTTTTTTTCAATAACAAAAGAATATACTGTAATAATAATCTTTTAGCAATAAAATGTTTTCTCTTTCATGCCCAGGAATTCATAGATTCATGCTTCATTAATTCAGTAAATCTTGTAGTACTGTGAACTGTTTGAGAAAGCGAAGCGTGCCAACAGTACCGGTGGGTGAGTGGTTATAGTGTCGGACTACCAACCCCAAGATTGCAGGTTTGCCCCTGGCCATGGTAAGTGATTTTTAAAAGGCGACAAAAATCACGACACTCATGTCATACGTTGTTAACATGTTAAAGAACCCATTTGAATTCAGTAGGCCGTATTCAATGGCAAAATTAATCTCGGGATTTTCCGCCAACACAAAGTTCCTCCATTCTCTACTTGAAAGCGCTGTAGTGTCAAGGAGTTTAGATATCTAACCTCCTTGACTTTCATAGCGTTCAAAGGAACGACGAAATTCGACATGCAAGCTACCCTTTGGGTGTCAATTAACAAAGCTTGCACCAGGCACCCGAGGCCATACGATATTATTATTAGTAGTAGTACAGGATAGGAGCGCTCGCCATGAGGTCGTTGCCAGGCTCAAGCACCGACCAGATCTCAATAGTAGAGGATATGACTGAGATGCTAGACTGAGTAAGATCTATTCCAACAGTTAACGCGGCTGGTTGTTGCCCGCTGATTGCAACAAGGTAAGAGAGAGACGGATAAAGACATCCGAGATGCTCCATGCACTGCCGATACCATTGTCTCGCAATATAAAATGTGCGTGATTGGCGACACTTGCGGTTTATTCTTGCTCTCGTGTACAGCTTACACTGTTTTCTTCTCGAGATGCCTTTCAAATAACTTATAATCCCTTTATTCCCGAGCTGAATGCAATGCTCTCTGGACTGCGGTATTCGTGACGAATGAGTTACATCAGTTTTACAGCGCACGTGTATACCGTCTTCTCTGATATCAAGCAGTATTTTATCTTTTCTACCCCGCCCCCCTCCTCCTAGTAAAAATAGTGCAGTACCCAGAACAAATATTCGCCAGCCGCCACTGCCACCAACCAATACTAATAGGTCGTACTAATCTCCTAGTTACGTGGGTTGGCAACCACGGGGCCCCAGTTGAGTCCGGCATTGCATCCACTTACTTGTGCCGGGCTCCTCTCCGTCTTCTTTCCTGTCGACCTTACTTGGTCAACTCTTGTTCTCTTCCGACCCCGACGGTGTTAGTGTATCTGAGGCCTAGGGAGTCCCTTCCTTTCCCGCCTTAATTGGCCCTTGTCTCATCTTTTCTGATACCCTCATTCTTCGAGGGGTCAGCCTTCTTTTTATTTCCATGTTATCTCCTGCCTTCTGCTCAAGTCCCTCAAGGAGGCAGGGTGTATGTAGCCCCACCACTTCTGGTGCACCCTAGATATTGCTACACCCCCTAATAAAGCATAATTAGAATTAGAAGATCACCCAGCAATTATAACCGTATAAAAACCTATACTCGTACAACTTTAAAAAAAAACTAAATTAAATGAAAACATCATTGACAAAAAAATGGTAAACCATTCAAACCAATAACACTAAAAATAAACTAAAAATAGGGGAGAAATAACATAAAAATAATTTGTTAACAAAGGATAAGTGGATTCCCTAGTTAAAAGTTTAATTACATCCGCAAACGGTTGAGGTAACCCAACAAACCCAACTTTATTAGGCCCCTTTCGAATTTGAATGTAACCTAACACTGGTGAATTCGGGAGTTGGCGACCCCGAGCGATTCCTGAGCTGGGTCTGGTTTCCCCCCTTCTATCCATTACCTCTGGGGCGGACCCTCTCCTCTATCACTTTCATATCTGCCTTTCATGGCTCTCCTTCCTTCCAAGTTCCTCACTCCGCATTCTTCGAGGATTGAGGGCATTTCTTTTCCTCCTGTCCTTTATTTGCCTTATTCTCATTTTGTTTTCCATTTCTTCTTCTTGTATATAAGTTAGTAGTTAGTTTTAGTTATAGTTTAGGCCTACATTTCATTGTCATCTTCAGGATCACCCAAACCATTAGGGGCCGATAACCTAGATGTTAGGCCCCTTAAAACAACAATTATCATCATCAATCTCCTAGGTGCTATTTTGAAAATCTCAAAATGATTAATCACGATTGTTATAGTCGTTGTAAACATAATCAATAGTCATCAGGTAAAATTTGAGTCTTTGCGAGTAAACTAACAACCTTGAAAACTATGCTGTTACAAGTAACTTTACATCGCTAAAATGTTTTACCGCATAAAACTTTCCTCTATAGACATTTTTATTGATTTGAAATACCTGACTTCATTAATGCTCCTCTCTCAAACGGAGTAATTGAATTACAACATTCCATCATACCGGTTTGGTGGTGGCTTCCTTCCTCTTTTATCTGCTAAGCGCTACTTGTAAAGAATGTTGTTTGTTTGCGAGTTTAAGGGTGTTTCTCCCTTGTACCTCAGTCTTGGCTATTGATTTCCCGTCAAAACTGCTTGCCTTGTGCCTGCCGACAAATCATATGGCGGGTATTATTAACGCACACAGCACACGCATTAGCCGAGAAGATAAACGGATAATGACACGATTATCTCCTGGACTGTTATGTTACACAAACACCTGTCTCACTGAATTTTAGCCTATGTGTGTCAGCCGAAGAGATAAAATCCAAAACACACTACTAACGGAAGTACTCTCTGCTTGGTTGGCTAAAATGTATCAAGATATTGCTTAAAACGAGATATTCAGTAAAGAACATGTATCCTACTTTGTACCCTACTTGGGTGGGACTAGAGTTATAACTGTCCTTACCAAGCACTTCCTAATTGAATGTTCTTGTGATGAACGTTAAGAGTTATAGTGTGGCTGCAGAAAGTCGCTCACATCCGGGATGCGTGGAGGTTCGAATGCCCCGCCGGCAACCTTAAAGTGAATTTCTGCGGTTTCCCATCTTCCTTCCAGGCAAATGCCGGGGTTGGTCCCTAATTATAGGCCATAGCAGCTACCTTCCGATTCCTAGTCCTTCCATTCACCCTTTCCTCCCCAGACAACACTCCACACGCGACGGTACTTGTAGCTCACCCCATGGGTGTCCGCTTAGAAGCAGCTACTAACTCGGCGAGCCGAACATGTCCTCGGACACTCCCAGCACTAAAAGCCATACGCTAAAAATGGGGGTAAAAAGAGTTATAGTTTACTAAATTTCGTTGTAATTACGCTATTGCATCTACAATCATTGATTCTAACATTAGAAACGTACGTTCATCCTCCGTCTCGAAAGTATAACCCGACAAGTTAGTACTATGTCTTTACCATGTTTCATTGAAATCGACTCATGCACCACGAGTGTTTCGCCGCACAATCCCAGAACACTCATGGATACAATCATCTACGATCTAGTATCTAGTGAAACATAAACTTTTTGACGCATTTCCAGACACACGCGTTCTAGCTTTGTATTCGTACGGAGCTGGGGTGGGGGCTCGGGAAGAGTCGTTAGGGATGAGAGAGTTGGACTAGCAGCAGTTTGCATCAACATACGAAAAATAGGCTTATGAGATCACCTTTTGTCCGTGTATGTGTGCCCCTAATAAAATCCAGACGGGTGAGGAAGATTCACCCCAGATTGGTTGAACAGTGTGGTGTTGTTCCCTAGCCTCTTAATTGGGTATGACATATGTTATAATTTAATGGGCATGACGAATGTATACGTACTCCATCTTTTACCGCTAACACCGCCTGGGCGTGTCGAGTTTTCACGGCATAGCGAATGTCTTCGAGAAAATTGATGTTTTGGCAGCAGGTTGGCAGCAGTTACAATATTTCCCGCCTCCTGTATGTTGGTTGTTTTTTTGTTTTTGTATTTGATTTTGTGTTCGTTTCTGCTTTTTTTTTTTAATAAATGCATGTTTTTGCTTTGTGTTATTTTTGTTTTTGTGTTTGTTTTCTATATTTGCTTTTGGTTTTGGTTTGCGTTCTTTTTCTTTTGTTATTGCTTTGTGTTTTTTTGTTTTTGTGTTTGTTTTCTGTATTTGCTTTTGATTTCAATTTTTGCTTTCAGGTTTTTGAATTTGTGTTCATTTTCTTCTCTTCTTTTTCTTTTGTTTTTGAATTCTTGTTTTTGCTTTGTGTTTTTTCTGTTTGTTTTCTGTATTTGCTTTTGTTTTTTATTTTTGCTTTTTTATTTTTTTGTTTTTAATTTTGTGTTCGTTTTCAGCTATTCTTTTCTTTTGAAATTTGCGCTGCTTTTCTTTGTTTGCTTGTTTATTTGTTTTGTGTTTGTTTTTCGCTTTTTCTTTTGTTTTTTAATTCTGCTTTTTGCTTTCTGTTTTGGCCATGTGTTTGTTTTTGCTTTGTGCCGGGAGCAATACAAGACAATCAATGAAAGCAAACCTACACGTTTGATCACGATAGCATTTGTTACGTTTTATTTGCACCTCTCAATGTGCGGAAATGAACAGTTTAGGTCATACGGACAAAACTCTTAAGTTCTAATCAGGTAAATGACCTTGTAGGGACGTTACGCACAATATCAAAGCCTCGCCATTTAACCTTAAACTGGTTTTATAAGCAATTCGCCACACCGTAGTCGTTATGAACTAGATTACTTAAGATAGAGGTTGCGTGCTGCGTGGGAGTGTTTGCCGGTGCACCACTTAATAATCGTTCCCAAGGTCTTCAATGCCCCGAGGATCGACCTTGTTACGTGCTTCTGGTTTTCACTTCACTTCACTTTTTGTACTTGTCTACCACTGCCAGTGGGTTAGCGCCTCTGGCTACGACACCATTTCAATGCAATGCACTGGAATGCACTGTTCTTTTGTTGGATGGTCGTTGGAAACCATCACCTTCCTTGAGACCGTGAGAGAGACGTAATTAATACACAGTAATGTGAGTGTTGTTGGTTCGTTTAAGAGCATAGGACAACTTAGTCATCACCTTCGTGTACTTAGGTGGATGATCAATTTGAATGACTGGCTGCGTAGCGGAGTTGTAATATCATCGTTTGCCGTTCCCAAGGTTGCAGAATCGAATCCTGACAGTCAGTTGGCATTTGAGGGTTCGCAAAAGCGTCAGTAGATTTACTGACACGTTAAAGTTCCCCTTCGGGACGAAAATCCGGCACTCCGCAGTCTCTAAAAGCCGCAGTAGTTAAATAGGACGCAAAAGGAAGTCAACAAAAAAAAAAGTCAACCCCTGGCACTATCCAGCCCATGACGGGCTAAGGCCGACCAAGCGACCGCTGCCCAGCCATTTGGCCTGCAGATATTGGGGTGACGCGTGATCAGCGCGTCGGGTCCCCTCGGCCGTTAATCTTGGTATTCGTGATCGGGGCGCTGTCTCACTATCAGACAGCTACTCAATTGTCCTCACGAGGCTGAGTGCACCCCGTTCCAATCCTCACGTCAGTTTTAAAATCCCTGACGGAGCCGGGGATCGTACCCGGGGCCTCCGGGTGAGAGGCAGGCGCGCTACCCCAACATCACGGGGCCGGCGGACGCGAAAGGAAAAACATTATTATTATTATTATTATTATTATTATTATTGATATTATGAATTTTTATGATAACCTGTGTCTCTGTGGTGACTATAGTAGTGTGTATAACTGTAATTATTAGGGTCGGGAAAGGGGAAGTGTATTGCATGCTGAGCTTCTATGCCCAAGATAGCGGGTTCAAACCCGGCCGAAGCCGTCGGATTTTTAAGAGCGTTTAAAAATCCCTCAGTATGCCTTCCTTCGGAGGGGAAGTAAAGCCGGCGGTCCCATGTCATAGATTTATGGCATGTTAAAGAACCTTCCACTAATTGCACCTGTGTGAAGCTAAATTGGATAGATTATTGTAAACAACGCTCTTAGGTTTCTAAGTTCGTTGCCAAGAGCCGACTGCGGTGGCGTCTAGCAGCTAAGTTGTGAACTTGGCCTAGTAGTCGTTGACGGTGGCGCTTGGCGGCAAAAGTAGGAACTATTTGAAAAATTCTAAGTTGCAGTACTTAAATTAAAATAACAGATAACACACACTAATACAGTCATCAAAATTAACACCGGTTATCAGGCAGATTCTACACACACCCAAAGTACACGGGGCTACATGACCGCGTTGTCGCAGCCCCTAAACTTAAGAACCAACCAACCAAAGGGGAAGTGCCCCGAGACATGAAATGAGGTACTATGTTCCTGGAGGGATTATGGATTTTTTTTTAATTAATGATTTCTTATATAAGGGAAGAGATGTATCGGAGAAAACACCTTGGAGATGTAGATTAGCACTTTAAGGAACGGAATATCAAGATCATCAGCCACTAGGGTGTGGATAATTATGAGAATGAATTAGAATTAATGCTACTACTAATTTCTGGTTTGTAGAGGAAATGGATTTTAAAGATGATTCATACTGTCGTTGTGGTTTTACGGAATGGAACAGTGCGGTTATCCACCCTTATTCGTAAAAATCCAGAAGATTTCCCGGCGGCGCCAGCAAATTTAATTCTAGTCTGAGCATTGGAATAAGACACACTCAGCCTTCTGAGGTGGAAGCGGAATTCTGGAAGTGGTTTTCCATGTTTTCCCACTTCTACTCCAGGCAAATGTCGGGAAGGTTCCTAACTTAAGACCACGGCCGCCTCCTTCCCAATCCTCACCTAAATAATAAATACACATACTGGTACAGCCATCACAATAACACAGGTTATCAGACAAAACGTCCATATATATCCAAGTAGCCTATTACTGTTTCACCCAGAAATCGTTCAACATTCTCCCTACATCTCTCGTGCTTCTTCAGTCCTTAACCCCTCTCTTGCACGTAGATATGTATACGATCTTGAAGTCCGACACCAACAATTGACAACACTTTATACTGATGGGTCAAAATTACCCTCTCCCTCTGGTGTTGGCGCTGTTTTATTACATCCCCGCCATGCAATATATCTCCTCTATCAAGCTAGCGCACACTCTCTCTATTTTTTCCGCAGAAGCCTTTGCCATCCATCAAGACCTCATATACAGGGTGTAATAAAAATATACGGCACAAACTCCAGGACACATTCCTTACACATAGACGAAGAAATTGTGTTATATGAACATGGGTCCGGAAACGCTTTGTTTCCATGTTATAGATCATTGATTCCAAATCATTAATCATGGGAAACACACAAGAACAGTACGTACCAGCATGCCACATGAAATCCTACTCACAGGGGAAGTTCAATATGCCCTCCGTGCTCATTGATACATGCATCAACCCACCGTCGGTAGTAGTGAATCTCGGATGCGCTGAAGTATTCCTGGAGGATTGCGTTTGGTTCCTCAGCCTTCCATAATACGGGAACGGAGACTCTCAACATCTTGTACTGGGGTTCAATACGCAAGAGCTTTCAAATTCCCTCACAAATAAAAGTCCAGTGATTTTAGGTCCGGAGAGCGTGGAGGCCAGGCATTTGGTCCACCTCTACCTATCCATCTGTCACCAAATCTGTTATTTATAAGCCGACAGACATTAACACTAAAATGAGGAGGTACATGTTTTGTCGCACAGCTAAAGGCACATTTGCTAAGTTTACGATTCAATCATGCCCTTACACCGGTATACATGGCCAGATGCAATCTTCGTCCTTCAAATGTATGCGTATGTCACAAAGAAGTCGGTACTGCACCCTTATATCTGGATGATCCAACAAAATCCCAGGCTGGAAATAATAATGGATTGTAGCATCATGAAGTCCCGGCTAAAAACAACATGGTGCTACTTGGCGAAAACACTCAGAACAAGGAACAGGATTTTTTCAAAGCGGAATGTGCTATAGTAACTAACTACAGAACAGTAGGGTTCTCTATCCAGTCAGGAACAATGAGAATCTATGAAAATCTCAGGCGTAAGGATGCGGATTAGGTCCCTCGGGAACTTCCACCCTACAGCACATTCCTCTACCATTTAACTACAAAGATAATGCCAATTTCCTATAAAAGATCAGGGAATCGTAAACACGTGCCTGTCGTATTTATTGCTAAACAATTACACGTTTCCTATCACTAGCATTGATTGTATGCTCTAATAACTTTCAATAAACTCTAATGACCAAGTGTCATTGCTTCAAAAACATAAAATACATGTTCGTTTCCTTGAGAAACCATGAAATATTATTTTAAACGCTTTAATAAGCTTAAATAAAATCTTGTGTTAAATAACAGCGAACAATTGCTGTGCCCTAGGTAACGGGAGTTTTATAACAAGAAAAATGTTATAAGTTAAAATTTAAATATTCCCAAAAATGAATTAAGTTACCCCTGACGTAGATGTAAGCCTCCGTGGCCTAGGCGGCAGCACGCCGGCCTCTCACCGCTGGGTCCGTGGTTCAAATCCCGGTCACTCCATGTGCGATCTGTGCTGGACAAAACGGAGGCAGACAGTTTTTTCTCCGGGTACTCCGGTTTTCCCTGTCAAAATTTCATCCCAGCAACACTCTCCACTATCATTTCATTTCATCTGTCATTCATTTAAACATTGCCCCAGAGGAGTGCGTCAGGCCTCGGCAGCCGGCAAAGTCCATATCCTCGCCGCTAGATGGGGGCTTCATTCATTCCATTCCTGATCCGGTCGGAGATTGGAAGCAGGCTGTGGATTTTTCACCCCTGACGTAGATCTCCGTCATTACAAAGACTATTCATTGCTCTATACAGTTATATCCCGCGTCCTATCTCTTACATTCTTCTCATGGAAGCGATAAAACTCTCTATTTATATATAAATTATAAGTTAAAACAAAATAATAATGCGCGTAAATGTAATTATGAACCTTTCTTAAAATACTTAATATAATTTTATGTACAACACAAAATAGTGACGTCGTAGTTCAGCAACTACTTAATATAAAATAAAATATATACAACGCTTCAACTGCTCTCTCCTGACAATATAAAATAAAATTGTCTTCCTATCATTTTACTGCCTCTCAACGGACTTTAGAAAATACTTCTTCACTCTACTATGTCTTGTTCGTGTTACTGTGACAATCCGGGATTCTATAATCTATACAATTAAGTAGAGACATAGTTCAAAGACCTCCTATAACTTGTTTGTTCTCATAATAAAAATACTTAATAAAAATACAAATTTCCACTACGTTAAATAATTACCGTAAATAAAATATCTGATTAAGAACCATTTAAATAGATCTCAATTTACTCTCAGTTTCAACAAAGATCCATTAAATCCTATAATTTCTTTCAGATATAACTTCATCTATGATCCGCTGTCCTGTGAATTTCAAGGAGTTTCAACTATATGAGACTATTGCAATAACTTCCAATACTAATAAACATCTGCATCTTCATAAACATCCTATTTCAACTTCACATATGCGCAAGTCTGTAACTACAGACATTCCTTCAACAATTGACCAATGGCTCCCAATTGCCCATTGTCTGACGATAAATACCTCCGTCTGCTACGGGAATAATAAATCTCACTCTCAGAGATGCTTCGCAGTTCCTTTCAAAAAACATATACTTCTTAATTCACTTCTTATTAACAAATTCCTTTCATAGTTGCAACAACCATAATAAAAATATTTAATAACAAGATGTTCAGTAAAGAACATATAGCCTACTTTCTCCTAAATGTATGAGTATAGTTATAACTCGTTGTTATTATCAAAGAGTATAATAGAACTATTCTTTGTTGAAGACCTTAGAAACGATTTACCTCTACCAAACGCCACAACCTAGATAAAAACTGCTACCATCATTGAAGAAAGAAAGAAAGAAAGAAAGAAAGAAAGAAAGAAAGAAAGATAAGAAGTATATCAAGAATGTTATGGATCTGGAGACATAATCGACCGGACTGGCTGCGTGGCTCAGCGGTAACGTTCTCGCTTGCTGGGCCCTAGGTTGTAGGTTCGTATCCTGGCGCAGTCAGCTGGCATTTGAGGGTGCACAAATGCGAGGGAGCCGTGTCAGTACATTTACTGGCACGTTAAAGATCCCCTTCGGGCCAAAATTCCGGCACCCCGGTGTCTCTAAAAGCAGCAGTAGTTAAAAGGGATGTAAAACCAATAACATTATTATTATTATTATTATTATTATTATTATTATTATTATTATTATTATTATTATTATTATTATTATTACATATACGACCTGCCGTGGGCAACATCCAACTTTGAGTTGAGGCATGTCTTTACACGTCTGGTTGTGCATGGCTTTCACAACCCTAATTGAATTAACAAATCTTTCCATGACCCTACAGAGACGTGTGTATACAAACTATGTGGATATTTTCGATTGCTATTTGCCTGAAATAAAAGTAGTAATTAATAACCTGAACAAACACCAACGGCTTGAATTCAGTTACTATGTGAAATCGTTTTGTTCTTTACTTCAAATAACATTTTCAAGTAACGCAAAATAGGCTGTTACAAACCCTTTAAAATAAAAAGTAAAAATGTATCGTAGTATCATCTTGTCATTCTTCAAATTCAATGCGCATAGAATGCCAATGGTATAGTAATCAATGGAGCCCCACGTAGACTAGTCGTGACATCTAGTGGTGAAATATCGAACAATATAATCCTAACAGAGCGAGTGCATTCTAGCGGCCAGAAGAAGAAACTTTTCAATAAAAACTGGAAGTTAATAAGTAGGTCGACGTGCAGTTACCTTTTTGGCAGCTAGATGTCTCGAGTAAATCTGCTGGCGAATTATGTTTTAATTAAATATATATTTTACACCATAATATGCACAATATAACGCTTAATTTTAAAACGTCTGAGTCATTACAAACAATTAACATATAACATTTCAAAAAAAAGCTAGCTCTGACTGGGTTTGAACCATAGGCATTTGACCGATAGGCTAACGCTCTACCACTTTTTTTTATTAGCTCTTTACAGAATTACAGAATTTTCAGATATGATAAATACCATACTATTACATCACAAGAAAATCCAGATAGTGTCCATATTTATCGTACAATTGTCCACTTTCACTAAGCTTCCAACGCTCTTTCTGCAGGTGATACCTGAGATCCAGGAACGAGAAATGTTGATCATTGTCCATCACGAAGTGTACATATTGGCCCATTATCCACACAATGGCAGTCTGTTTAATTTGGGGGAAGGTGGTCACCGACAAGCGAATCAACTTCCTGTCATCAAGGTCATCCGTGGGCACATTTAATAGTTGACATACGTTTCCCTTACACCACAGCCACGTGGAGGCAACTCGCGTGCATGATGTGAAGCGGTGTATCGCCCTATCAGTTTGACCACATATAGTACACCATGGGTAAGCTTCAAGACGGATGGTATATCGCCGTAGAGCGGTTGGGATGAGATCGTTGAGGAAGATAAAAACCCGGGAGTGTACAGCAGAAGAAATGGTCATAGCCCCAAAATTTTTCCAAACAGTGGGCCAATGGACGTAGAGGGTGGTGGCCTCGATTCGCGGTTTGGAGTGTACCACTTGCCGCAACATGTTATAAAGACTTTTCGTCGTTGGAACAGTCCCTGAAGGCATTTGGCGAACAGTTTCCAGAAGGTGCTGTTGATGGTCCCTAAATATCTTCGGCAAAGCTCTCTCACAACCACGGGCTGTGTTTCGAATATCTTTGTATAGCGCTTTCGTAAAAGTGTCATGTTGGGAAAGAATGGTGATATCGTTCTTGCAGAGGAGTGCACGGCATTTCATGCCATGAGCGGTTAGCCCTAGCCCGCCTTGCCGGGATGGGAGATACAACTGTTCCCGTTGTACTCGGAACAAAAATCCTTGCCATAGAAACCAACCTGTATATTTTGCCAATTGGCTCTCAAACATTTTGGGAAGTGGGAAAAGTTGTGCGACATACCATATTTTAGAGAGCGCAAACACGTTGAGGACTATGACCCGTTGCACTATATTGAGGTTTCTTTGACCAAATTGGATCAGCACTCCCCTAACTTTGGCAATGACCTTAGTCCAGTTTGCTTGCACCGTGTCCAGAAGCGATTGCTTCCTGGTAATGCCAAGAATTTTCACCTCATTTACTATCCGGAACCAGGGCTGTTGGGTAATCACTGAGTTAGTATTGAGCGGAAGCAAAGCAGTTTTCTGGGGGTTCGATTGTGCTCCAGAGGCGATATGGTAGAGCTGAAGGACGCTATCGATGTGGGAGATGTCTTCATTATTGCGGATCAATATGGATACGTCATCAGCATAGGCGCACATGCCAAAAACATGTGTGGACAGTTTGTAACCCTGTAGCTTCACCTGGGTAGTCCGAATGAACGGTTCAAGGCCAATGACAAAAAGTAGCAAGGAGAGGGGACATCCTTGCCTAACTGATCGTTGTATTGGAATCAGAGGGGAAAGAAAACCGTTGACGAGCACTCGAGACGTAGCATTACAATTTATCATACGAATGTAGTCAATAAGGATTACAGGAAATTCAAAGTGCTGCAAGACCATGTACAAGTATTCATGACTGATGCGATCGAAAGCTTTATCAAGATCCAAGGTGAGAAAACTCATTGGCTCAGTGGGGAGCATTTCGGCTTTTAGGTGTAGGTCCCGTAGTATCGCTAAGTTTGTTAACAGAGTTCTTCCAGGAATACTGCAACATTGTTCATCACCAATGATATCATGTAGAACAGTCTTCAATCGGCATGCAAGTACTTTGGTAAGGACTTTATAATCACTGCAGAGCAGAGTAACTGGTCGGAAGTCACCAACTGCCATGGGAGAGGTTGTTTTTGGTATGAGGACTATGGTACCCTCGTGATGTGATTGACAAAGAGCACGACGTTGGAGAATGGTACACAGGGCATGACAAAATTCTTTGCCAATGAGAGGCCAGAAGTGTTTATAAATTTCATATGGCAGTCCATCAATGCCAGGTGAGCGGTTGTTTGGGAGGTGCTTAACCACAGAGTGAATCTCTTCATCCGTAATATCCGCGCTGAACCGAGTTTTGTTGTCCGGAGATAGATGGGTACTGCAAGATGAAAGCAATAGGGTCACCTGCTGTGGATCAATTGGAGCCTGAGCGTAGAACCGTTGATAAAATAGTGATATTTCACTACGTATAGCGTCAGGGGAGGTGACGACACTTCCAGTACTGGTGCGGAGGCGGTGGATATATTTACGTTGCCGCTCACGTTGTCCTTTGGCGATATGGTATACACTTGCACTTTCGTCTGGGAGCACTGTACGATCTTTTAAAGCCACGTTTATATGAGCGAGCGTTCGTTGCTGTAGAGACAGGAGCTTGGTTTTAACTTCCCGAATCTGGTCATATATACGCTCCCCAGCATCAGATCTTTGCTGGAGCTGGCGAAGAACTCGATAGTAAAATTCAACTGTATCCCGTCTTTCCCGACCTCGTTGGTAGGATATGTTCTTAAAGACGCGGCGGATCCCTGGTTTAACCAAAATATCCCACCAGTCTGCGCAGTCGCGAAATTTGCATTTTTGTTGGACCCATCGAGTCCAGTGTTGTCTGAAAAGATCTTGGCATTCCTCCTCCAGTAACAGCGAGCAATTCAGTTTCCAATAAGCTCTTCCTATGTGAAATATGGGATGGGGGTAAGAGATTGTACATACGACAGCATGATGGTTAGTGAAACTGGCAGGTATCACTTCATATCGTCTAGGCTGGATAAGTTCCTGTGAAAAGTAGATGCGGTCAATTCGTGATGAGGAGTTGTGACTTATACAGGTGTAATGGGGCAGGGGCACCCTTAAACTATCCACAGCATCAATGAGGTGTAGGGAGGTAAGAAGGGTCCTGAGAGCCGGGTTGACACCTTTGTATGGACTAGTGGAATCCTCTGGGCGTTGAATACAATTGAAATCCCCTGCAAGAATAAGTTTTTCCTTAACGTCGTGCAGATGAGGCAGTATACTCTGTTGAAAGAACATTTTCCGTTCCACACGTTTATTGGACCCGGATGGGGCATATACATTTATCAGGGTGGTATTGTTTATGTATCCAGATATTATGCGTCCTGATGGATGACATAGCACACCTTCGAGTGGGATATCATGTCTTATGAGGAATCCGGTCCCTCTATTCGTATTACCGGTATTGATGTATTGTTTGTAGAAGGCAGATATGGGTAAACACGGTATAGCAACTTCTTGAATGAAGGCAATGTCAATGTCTGCATCTCGAAGGAATCTCTCCAACAGTTGAAATTTCAGAGGGCATTCTATTACATTGATATTCACAGTGGCCACAGTGAGAAATTGCGCCATTAAGAGAAGTATAAAAGCTGTGCTAGACATACTGGAAGGTGGACTCGAAAGAAGACACATGTGAGAATTATCCTGGTGCACTATGTCAAATTAGGTTGAGATAGTTCCTTATGACTGCCATTCATAGGCCGGCTGTCAGCGTTTGAGAGCGTTCATGGGTCCCTAGATGACGTAGAATGAAAATTTTGTTTCTTTTTCACAGCTGCGGGAACGTTTGTAGAGCCAGTTTGATTCTTCTGGGCTGGTACGGCAATCGAGGCATTTGTTTTAATCTTCTTAGATACGTTCTCGGATCCCCGATCGACCTGCTTAAGTGAATCGGTAGGTACCAGAGAAGGTGGGGGCAGTGAAGATAAAATTTCTGTGGCAGCCTGTAGTGACGGCATAATTGGTTCTAAGGCTGCGATACAGGTTGCCGATAGCACAGGGGCACTCTGTGGCTCGCTGAGCTGGTCAGTGTAAGGTACCAGTTCTGCGTCATGTGTATCCGAGGCCACTTCTGGTGTTGTCCCAGCTGACTGATCAATAAGCATGTTTTCATGTGACGTTTGCTGTGTCACAACTTCCGAGTATTGGACACGTCGTTGTTGTGTAGGAGTTATACCGAGGGGAATCATTTTCTGTGGGCAGTTGATACGTAGATGTGTGTTAGCATTGCAAATTAAACAGGTCTGTTTCTGTCCATTATAAGATATGTAGCCAGAATGGCCACCAAAGGTCTCAGTGGAGGGGATATCTTGTTTGATTTCCATAGTGACTGCGCGTATTCCATTATACACCGGGAACTGATAAGCAGAAGACCATTGTTCTTTCCTGACTTCACTCACAGTGCCATATTTCGACAGGACGGATTTGAAAATTTCAGGGGGAACTTCAAATGGGACATTAAATATACGCACTGTGGTAAAATTGGAATCCGCTGCGGAGAGCTTAACATTAGTCATTTCGCCTGAGTCATACTGAAATTTAATAGGATCTGCAAAAGTATTTAACAATTTCTGATAAATAGATATGCTGATTACCTTGATGTACATGTTTTTTTCTTGCGCATTTAACTGGATGGCTTCTACTTGGTCGACAGTCAACCGGAGAGTATCGCTAATCCAGCGGTGAATTTCTCCTGGTGTGGTGCGAGAACTCTGCCTGTCCCATTGGCAGCGTACGGTGTTTTTCCTCTGGTATCCGGACATGATTTTCAGCGGGGTTTTCTGGGTTTCCTGGTTTTGTTGTCCTATCTGGAACACTACTTGAAAAAGTATTGTCCGAATGACACACGGAAGGTCAGTTCACCCGTGGAATTATCGGAAGCACCGGTATTAGGAAACGTACACTCTTCCAATGCGGTCACACAGCGCGCTCACACGCGCCTCACTCGGCCACGACTGGTGACCAACTGACTGAGCTAATTGTGTCAACGAATATCGTTCTATATAAAATGACTTACATAGAACTTGTTAGCAAATAATGATTTATACTAAACGATTTCATCAGTGGAGTATATTATTTATCTATAAAGCATTTCATACAAAGTTTATTTATTTTGTATCAGTACGCTATATTGCATGCAATACTCAAATTAGTGAAATATAAGTCAGGCACAAGATATCCGCTGCCATCTTGTCTTATTACTGAATCGGCTCAGCTTTTTAAAATCACTTCTGCACTATAGTATTACAAAATAAACTTTTAATTTCGAACGTGCCTCTTCCTTTAGAACAGTTAAAACGATTCTCGGCTCGATAATCGGAACTGGTGGGTCCCATGATATGGATTATAAAGTTTGCATAATTCGCACTGCCGCCATCCTGAAATGGTATGGCGGACGACCGTGTAGATTGGTCACAAGACGCATCCTTAACGAAGGTATGTTGTTACCAAATTTGGTAGAGATCGGATGATTTGGTTAGTCGTTATTTGAATTTACGTTTTGAATGTTTGAGTGGCCGCCATTCAGTTTTAGTAAAGATGGCGGCGATATAAAACATGACACTGAGGTGCCCTTTGCTTGTTCTACCTCTGTACCAAATTTCGTTCAATTCGGTTTCACCGTGTTCGAATTGATAGGGGGGGACAGACATTCAGAGTACACACACTCACACACACAGACACACACACACACAGATCACACACACACACATACACACACAGACTCACACACACACATACACACACACACAGACAGACACACTTTTTTCGCCCTGTGTTGATCTCATAAGTCTACTTTCATTTTTTGCAAAAATCGAAAGTAGGCTAAAAATACTGATTTTATCAATGAATCAATTTAACAGGTAATACGATAAAATACTAGTCATCAAATAATCTTATTTCTTTGCATCCTGCACATTTCTATAAGAGCTTTCAATTTTCTACAGTATTCCTTTAAATCTTTCTTCACATTCTTATTACTTCAAAATACGCCAAAATTCGTATTTAACTTCACATTTTATTCCTTTACATATTCTTTCTTTAATATATTTCTCACAATTTTAATACTTTATAATTGTTAGTCTAATAATTTATAAGATCGTGACTTTGCGTATATCTCAACATAAGATCTTTAAGAATTGCGTTCTTTAAAAACAGATCTCTGTATAACATTCTTGGAATAAATTTCCGTCATTATTATCGTTAACAAAAAACGAAATCTTACAATTCAAAAATTAACAAAATGTGATCTGAACACATTTAAACTTTACCATAAATATATCCTGAACTAAACTGTAAAATCTCCCCATTCAAATTTCGAAAGTCGCAAAATTCTAAAAAATGCTAAAAAATTCTAAAGAAAAATTCCAAATTCTCAAATTCGACGAAAAACGTGAATAAACATCCGCATGATGTAGTTATGAAAATATAACGTCGAAAATTACAATAATATCGTTAAAATGTAGAAAAATGGCATCAATAAATAGTTTTTCGGATATTCTTAAAAGGTCTACAAAAAATCTACAAATTGGGACATATCGTTGGTCCGAAGACTAGCTTGTGTTACGTTAAAGATGACTAGAAGTGGGCTTCCTTTCCTGTCCTTTAGAAACGGATTGTTTCCAAGCGCAAGACTGCCTGATGCAGTTTGGTCTGCTCCGGTCTCGTACAGAAGTTCCCATGCGGACAGGTCCGGGATTCGAACTCCATCATCATCGTGTTGCCGTTCCTTCCACTGGTGACTCTTCTTGTATGAGACGGGATAGCCCTTTCTCTCTTGAATGGCACCGGGTCCTCCCTGGCCACCCTCGTACTGGAAATTTTTCTATCTTCTTACGCCAAAGGTCTGATATATGTTGTCATTTTAGTTGTTGAAATGACTTGTAGATGTAGAAATTCTGCATGGGAGAGAGGAGATGTTAATCTCTCCCGTGAGATTGATGTTATGTCATTTCGAATATTCTTGCTGCCATCATAGTTCTGTTCCCATAACTTTTTAGTTGACCATCATAACTGCTGTAAATTCGTTAGTAAATTCCTCCCTCAACTTCAGGAATTTCGACATAGTTGATACTGTAGATTGGTTCTATTAACTTTGTAATTTGATGAATGTCGACTTCATATATCTTCTTGCACAAACTAAGTGCCTTCGATGGTGAATTTATATTTGCTTTGTTTAATTGTCGAGTAGCTTGTTGAGACGTCCTTCTCCGTTGAAATCGCAAATAATAAGAGCCCAGAGTATTCTATCATTTCCCTCTCATCAAATTTCCAAGCCCGCGTCCTTTTCAGACCAAGGATCTGATTGGCCGCTGATGGTTGATGATCATAATAATCCTTAATTAAATAAATAATTAATCGCATGTTTAATAAATAATTCTTATTTATTATTTAATATCTTCTATGATATTGCGACGTATTAAAATCGTCCTGGTAATTAGCAAAGCTCATTGCATTTCTTGATCTCGTTTAAGTAAGGCCGCTTCTCATTGGCTGGCTGTCGCGTGCTGTACTCGCGTCTACCCCTTCCACTCTCTAGACACACTTCGTCGCGCGCGCAAGGGTTGGCTCTCTTCGGGAACACTCGATTATCCTCGTGCACTCTCGTTCGGGCTTCGTTACAACCACGCAGTTTGACTGCAAGTTCACGCACGTGGCTGGTAACCTTCTCATAGGCTGGCCGAATTAACTCAGTTAACTGTGCGATGTACAAAACTGGTTTTGTGTCAACTTCCAGCGTAGCAATATTTTAACATGGGACAATTTAGAAAACTTTTGACGAGATGAATAATTTCGTGGCCCATATCCATATAAGAGCACAGTACCATTAATCATTTAGTTTTCCTGTGTTCTCTTTACGACACTCAACGTAGCCTATTACTCTTCTCCACACGTTACTTTATTTGGGTTTCCAGCTGCCCCTAACCATCTCTGTTCTCCTTCATTCTCCCATCTCCTCCGTTCTTTTTGCCTTAAGCGGCCCATAGATGGTCAATATTATTGTACAATATAGATTGCACAATATTTTGACGGTTACCCCCTAGACGTTCAATAATATTGTGCAATTATTTTGTGTGTGCAATAACTTGAGTCGTGTGAAGGCAATATTGAAGGTTGTGCAATATTTTGCGCAAACACGAGCACAGACGTACAACCTCAATGGCAATATATTGTGCAACCTCCACACAACGGCAAAATCAGTCTCCGCCAGGGTTTCATGTTTCGTATCCTGAGATAATATGTCCATCGTAATGATGGAAGCAGTAGGTGTTTCTTGACCTGCAATAAGCTTCATTTCCTCGGAATACCATAGCACAGATCCAACATACTCCGCACTGGCACCACTTCTCTCAGCATCGCGAATACGTTTCAATTCTTTGCAGAAGTTGGTACGCAATTTGTTTTTACCACATGTTGTTTGTCCGCTTCTTGGTATTGTTCGCGGTATTTTTCTAAGAGCGCATCAAACTGCTCCCCCGTTTTAGTACGATTACTGTAATCCTTGCACTTCTCATCCCAAAGAGCTACACTTCAACAAATTCTAAAATAAATTGTTCTTCTGCATTCTTGTCACCCATGATGACCCGAACTTGACCACTTATGTATACCAACTGGCGGGACATTGCACAATACTGCCAACAGACGGCACAATATTTTCCCGTTTGCACAATATATTTTCAGCTTTTTGAAAATCACGCAATTTATTGCACAATTTTTCAATATCATGTACACACGGTCAATTATATTGTACAACCCGAAATATTGCGCAATAATATTGACCGTCTATGGGCCGCTTTACTAAAATATTTTCAGGGATGTCACCTGACTTTGTAACCATATTTTCCCCTTATGGGTGACGCTGTCGTGTCCTGTGTAACTGTAGCAAGTCGCTAAGATACGTCACTTAGTGTGAAGAATTGAACCTTCTTGTGTGCCTGTCTGTATACGTGTTTCCTTTTATCTTACGAAGTATTTCAAATTTTCATAGTATTGGATACTCCCTAAGTTCTACGGTAATAGTCGTGATCGTGACTGGGTAAAGAGCATGCTATGCCCAACACCTCCCCTCCAAGAAGAAGAAGAAGAAACTGCAGCAAAGTTCCGAATATGGGTGAATTTCATGCTATATTTTGTATTGGCCATCTGTTGAACACATTCATCATTACATATACAGTATATATAGGTCCTACTTTCATACTGCCAATGCGGATGTATACGGGATATAGATGGGGTTATATCCACCCTTCGGACAAAAGAAAACATTAATTGGGCTTATTTTATTCAATAAATAATTATTTCGATCGCTCAGTAGCTTATTAGCCCAAGTAATAAACCAGTAGTTCCGTAAAGAACTAAAGCCTATTTTCATAAATCCTACTTATGTTAATTGTCCCAAAATTTCAGTTTGATTGCTGTAATAGATTCGTAGATATTGAGAACCGACTAAATATTGCGGATGGTCGCTAGGTTGGATTTTTATATACATATAGGTCTTAGAGTTATGTACTGTTAAATGAAGATTATTGTATACGTGTAGTATTCAAACTTCAATCGCAAGATTAGGACACAAGAAGTAAAACGAGATTTTAAAATTTTGCAAAGCTGCCATCTTGTGGTTATGGAAACAATTGAAATAAATTAGATGCCAGTGGATTAACATTTGTATCAGTATTTACTGCACCAAGCTTCACTGCACTCGGATGGTTAAATTGCGAGAAACGTCCATGTGAATATTTATACTTCACGTCGCTGCCATGTTGGCACCAGGTTATTGAAAGTCCTGTAGGTGAACTTATGTTCATAGCCCCTATGAACATTAAAAAATTCAGTTTGATTGCTGTAATATAATCGTAGACATTGAGATCCGTCTAAATATTTCGGATGGTCGCCATGTTGGAGTGTTATATGTATAGGCCATAGAGTCATGCACCATTAAAGGAACATTATTGCGTAGGTTTATTATTCAAATCTTCACTTCGATCACATGATTACGACACAAGAAATAAAAGCTTACTTTTAAAATTCGCACAGCCGCCATTTTGCGGTTATGTAATCATATGAACTAAATTAGATACCAATGCATTACAATGTGTATAAACATTTGCTGTACCAAGTCTCATTGGTTTTTGATCTTTAAATCGCGAGAAAAGTCTATTTAAAACTTTCAAATTCGCTTGGCCGCCATGTTCGTTTTGTAGTTAACCGGTTTTTGAAAGTCTCCTAGACGAACTTCCAATAGTGCCCTTTATCTCCGTACAAAATTTCAGGGTGATACCGGTAATAGTTTCAGAGATATAGAATGCCGGTTAAATATTTCGCACAGCCGCCATCTTGAGGTTATGTAAACAATTGAACGAAGTTAGATTACGGTGCATTACAATGTGAATAAACAAATACTGTACCAAGTTTCATTGCGTTTGGTTGGTTAAATCGCGAGAAACGTCTATTTAAAAGTCGCAAATTCGCTTGGCCGCCATATTGGTTTTGTAGTTACCAGATTTTCAAAAGTCACATAGGTGAACTTCTAGTAGTTCTCTTTATCACCGTACATAATTCCAGGGTGATATCGGTAATAGTTTCGGAGATATTGAATGCTGGTGAAATATTTCGCACAGCCGCCATGTTGGATTGGTGAGACGTAACAAAATTTGAAGAGCACGGTCGGGGTCGTCCGGAATAGTGCTACGAACTTACCGTGTTTCATTGAAATCGCTCCAGCCGTTTAGACGTTAGTAGGGGGACACACGCACGAATCACACATGCACACACATACACACGTACAAAAGGTGATCTCATAAGCCTATTTTTTTTTTTCATAAATGAAAATAGGCTAAAAAAATCGTCTTTCCAAAAGCCTGTGGATGGTATGCTTCCCACTAACATAGGCGTATTTAGGGTATGTCAAAACAACATTGTAGCCTATGTTTGCTCCATCTCATAATTTCCTTTTACTACACACATCAAAACAAGTTTTGTATAATGCTTGCCAAGAGTCGTAGTGGTCTGAAACTCATTAGTCGTTCTTGCGTGTGTGTATATTGGCTGTGTACACTCGCCTGTGTCAATGAGGATAGATCTGTACGAGTGTGGAGACGTATGCACGGCTAATACATCCGAGACCGAGACCAACAGGGAGGAGGTGGTGGCATCATGTATGGTCACCGAACCCCTCTTGTGATCCAGGGCGTATGACAGGGATACTATCCTGGCACCTGTAGTGAAAGGCTATGCTGACAATTTCGGCCCTAATTTCACTTTCGTGGACGATAACGCTCGCCCGCACAGAGTCTTTCTTTCTATGCTCCCGATCTGAATTGTGTAGAGCAGGCGTGCTCACTGCTTAATAAATAAGGCCGTCCTCCTCATAGCCTATATAATAAAAATGAATCGCTAAATGTGTTGCTAAGCGCAAAACTTCAGAACGGCTGGACCAATTGGTCTATTTTTTTTTTCAAATATTCGTTTAAGTCCGAAAAAGGTTTTTATGAAGAAAAAGTGGAAAAATTGCCCGGAAAACGTTAAAATCCCATTTTTCAGTGCTTAACAATGCGCTGCTATTGTTACTGGTGAGGTGGCAGTAACACAGTTTGCCAACAGATACCGCCAAAGGCAGAGTCTAAGTGTGGTGGCAGTAACGCAGTTTGCCAACAGATACCGTCACGGGCAGTGTCTAGGTGTGGCAGCAGTTGCACAGTTTGCCAACAGATACCGTCATGGGCAGAGTCTAGGTGTGGCGGCAGTTGCACAGTTTGCAAACAGATACTGCCAAAGGCAGAGTCTAAGTGTGGCGGCAATTGCACAGTTTGCCAACAGATACCGTCACAAGCAGAGTCTAAGTTGCGATTGCGATTAGGGAATGTTCGAGGACCAACATCATTCCAACATTTCCGAACAGTTAATGGTGAATTGTGTAGCTCTTACAGAGAAGCCTGCCTACGTTTGCAACTGTTAAAAAATGATGCTCAGTGGGATCAAACTCTCACTGATGCTGTAAATGATGGAACTGGAGGGATTTACTTTTTGGGCGCTCCCGGGGGTACAGGATTTTTTTAAATTTCATTGATTGTTTAGCAAACATTCGCTCACACAATGAAATTGCACTCGCACTTGCTTCATCAGACATTACAGCTACATTGTTGGAAGACGGTCGAACAGCCCATTCAGCGGTAAAATTGCCGTTGAATATGCCAAGCAACGAAACTCCGACCTGCAACAGTTCGAGGAACTCTGCAATGGCAAATGTTTTGCAGCAATATAAATTGATAGTCTGGGATGAATACACTATGGCACATAAAATGTCTTTGTAGGCATTAGACCGAACCATACAAGATCTGCGGAACCATCAAAACCGATTTGGTGGTGCGATGATTTTGTTAGCGGAAGATTTTCGTCAAACATTGCCAGTGATTCCACGGTCAACGCCAGCTGATGAACTCAATGCATGTTTTAAGTCCTCCATTTTGTGGAAATAGATCAAGATACTACATTTAAGTAAGAATATGCATATCAAGTTGCAAAATTATCCAGCTGGAGAAATATTTTCAAAACAACTCCTTGACATTGGAAATGGCGAATTCCTTCCTGACTTTTTGACTGGCTGCATTACATTTCCTGACAATTGTTGTCAGTTTACTGATTCAAAAAACGAACTCATTCAAAAGGTGTTCCCAAACGTTGCTCAAAATTACAGATCATATTATTTGGTTGAACGAACGATCTATTTTGGCTGCCAAAAACATCCATGTAAATGACTTAAATTTCAAAATTCAAAATGAAATTTCCGGTGATTTGAGGACAAACAAATCATTTGATTCCGCTAACAACCAAGAAGATGTCAACTATCCACCCGAATTTTTGAACTCGCTGGATTTGACAGGATTTCCGCCTCACAATCTTCAATTCAAGGTCGGACCGGTGGTCATAATGTTGCGAAATATCAACCAACCGCGCCTTTGTAACGACACACGGCTAGCGGTGAAAAAAATAATGAACAACGTGATCGACGCAACCATTCTAAAGGGAAAGTACAAAGAAGAAGACGTTATGATACGACGCATCCCAATGATTCCTACTGACATACCATTTGAATTTAAACGACTGCAGTTTTCAGGGCGGCTTGCTTTTGCTATTACCATAAATAAATCACAGGGGCAGTTCTTGATTGGTTGCGACATTGATCTTGAAAACTCATTTTGCCTGTTACCGTGATGAAAAACCATCAACGTTGTTGGTTTACGTTCCAGGTAATCAAACAAAAATATCGTTTACCATAATGCATTACAATGAAAATATCATTTAACTGAAAATCTTATTATTACATGTGCAAGAAGTATTTCATTGTGTGGGAGTAAATTATTAGCCACACCCAAGAATTGTGATCATGTTAAAACAGCTTTTTTTTACGGAATTTTATTGGAATTATTTGCCCCAAAGAAAGAATATTACGTTTAGGCACATTATCTTCACAGCATCAACTTATCAAATTCGATTTGCAACGGGGGATACTTATGGCTAAGTGAGGGATTTGAAGACCTGCCAAACAGTTTCCATCTGCGTAACAGTCAGTCAGGGTTATTTCTGCGTAGTGATATGCAGATATCCTTTCAAGCATTTCCTTAGTCACTATGAAGATATTAATATTGCAACTACTGAAAACACATAGGTTCTTAGTAACTTTTGGTAGCAGTAGAAAATCAACTCATTTCATGTTGATGATGTAGTGATTTGCATTATTCTGATTTTTGCGTGCAGTACAGACTGAATTGGAGTTCAATACATTGTCATTTATTTTGACAGAAGACGTCTGTCGGGTCATCTAGTTTATAATAATTTGTATTTCCTTCCATACGTTGGCATTTTGGCATTATTAAAGAAAGCTTTTCAGTCGGTCAACACAAATTACATTACGCGGGAAAATAAGTAGGCTATTTATACGCCTTAACCTGAAAAATATAACATCAGATATTTAACACAAAATAACACGCTATATACAGGGTGTTACAAAAATGTATGGCACAAAATGCTGGACACATTCCTCACACGTAGACGAAGAAATTATGTTATATGCACATGGGTCCGGAAACGCTTTGTTTCCATGTTACACCTCATTGTTTCCAACTCATTAAGCATGGGAAACACACAAGAACAGAACGTTATAATCAAGGGGAACATACACTCTTGGTTACGTTGTCATTATCGTAGGTGCACCGCCAGTGTTTTGTTTTACGTGGCCATGTTGTCATGCGACTTAGCAGATGTGCCTTTAGCTGTGCGACAAAACATTTACTTCATGCACGATGGAGCACCTCCTCATTTTAGTATTAATGTCCGTTGGCTTTTAAATAACAGAATTGGTGACAGATGGATAGGTAGAGGTGGACCAATTGCCTGGCCTCCACGCTCTCTGGACCTAAAATCACTGGACTTTTATTTGTGAGGGCATTTGAAAACTCTTGTGTATCGAATCCCAGTACAAGATGTTCAGAGTCTTCGTGCCCGTATTATGGAAGGCTGTGAAACCATACGCATTACTCCAGGGATACATCAGCGCATCCGATATTCACTACGACGCGACGGTGGGTTGATGCACGGAGGGCATATTGAACATCTCCTGTGAGAAAGAGTTTCATGTGGTATGCTGGAAACAATGCGGTATAACATGGAAACAAAGCGTTTCCGGACCAATGTTTATGTAACATAATATCCTCGTCTACGTGTGACGAATGTGTCCTGGATTTAGGGCCGTACATTTTTGTTACAACCTGTCTGGGGGTACTTAATCGGATGACAAGTTTCGAACGTCGGGCATTCATCTTCAGATCTAATTCACTTAGGCTTAATCGGTGTACGATGTTCATGAATTACACTTATGTATAAATATTTATGTATAACTTGCAACCCGCCTGGTATCTTTAGCGATTTACCCAGCGTAAGCTAAAAAAGGCGCATGGACGGCAGGTCCCAGACGCAATTCAGAAAAGCCGAGGTGAACAGCGAAACTCCAAACACAGTATACTATTCTCTGAAGTCTTAACTCGACACGACTTGACAGTGCCGAGGCTGGGGTGATAGGCTCGCTCACTTGTAAACTCGCTCCGAAAATAGTCATTAAATTTCCACTGAATGGACATTGTTGGAAGAAATAAAAACGTAAAAAACACTTATAGTGGGCGATGTATTAAACATAGAGATATGCTGTCGCGGTCCTTCTTGTAGAACTTTTCTTGCAGAACAATAATTCTTACACTGATAGTGTATAGATATTTTTAATGGTTTGCCCCAAGGTAGTCAGAGTATATTAGGTAGGTCATTCCCGCTCGCTGCGCTCTCATTGGCTCACCGGGCGTAAGCTTAAAAGGCGCACGGACGGTAGGTTTTCCTTCGACTCGATTAACCGAAATCGCTACTGATTGGCTTCCTATGGTCACAAATGATTTTTTTTGTGTGCAGAAACCTTCCTCGAGAAATCCTTTACAGATGGTGATAGCTGCATCAAAATCCATCCAGTGGTTCTCGAGATTACCCAGTACATCCAAGAATCGGGGACTTTGTTTTATATTAAGTAGAGATATTTAGATTACATAAGTATGTTAAGCTATCAAGTATAGGGTAAACAATTATAAAGCAAATAATAATTAAAAAATTACAGTCAGTCTGAAAGACTAGACGTTATATCATTTCAAACGACGCATGCTACAAATGCTACACATGTTAGAAAGGCTCAGGAGGGCTTCTCGCTTCGCTCGAAGCCCAAGGACTCTTTCAACAAACTCCATTACCTATTAACTTAGGCTTCCCGCGCGGGCACCTCTTTAAGGGTCACCCTGTATTTGAGTCTGACATCTTTTACGACTCTTTAAGAGTCACCCATTATTTGAATCTGATATCTCGCAAACATCTTTAAGGGTCACCCTGTATTTGAATTGAATCTAACATACTGTACACCTCGTTAAGTGTCACCCTGTAATTTGCTCTGACATCCTGCACACCTCTTTAGGAGGCACCCTGTATTCTTATCTGGCATCTTGTATATCTCTTTAGAAGACACCCTGTATTCTTGTATGACATCTTGTACACCTCTTTAGGAGTCACCCTGTATCCTTGTCTGACATCTTGTGCACCTCTTTAGGAGTCACCCTGTTTTCTTCTCTGCCATCTTTTACACCTCTTTAAGAGTCACCTTGTATTCTTATCTGGCATCTTGTGTATCGCTTTAGGAGTCACCCAGTATTCTTGAGTAACATCTTGTACACTTCTTTAGGAGTCACCCTGTAATCTTGTCTGACATCTTGTGCACCTCTTTAGGGGTCACCCTGTATTCTTCTCTGCCATCTTGTACACCTCTTTAAGAGTCACCTTGTATTCTTAATTGGTATCTTGTGTATCTCTTTTTGTGTCACCCTGTATTCTTATCTGGCATCTTGTACTGTATTTTGCTCTGACATTCTGCACACCTCTTTAAGAGTCACCTTGTATTCTTATCTGGCATCTTGTGTATCTCTTTAGGAGTCATCCAGTATTCTTGTGTGACATCTTGTACAGCTCTTTAGGAGTCACCCTGTAATCTTGTCTGACATCTTGTGCACCTCTTTAGGGGTCACCCTGTATTCTTCTCTGCCATTTTGTACACCTCTTTAAGAGTCACCATGTATTCTTATCTGGCATCTTGTATATCTCTTTAGAAGTCACCCTGTATTCTTGTGTTCGCTTCACTCAAAGCCCCAGGTTGCTCGACGCCCCAGGACTCTTTCAACAGACTCCAATAACCATTAGCTTCTGCTTCCCGCATGGCTGCATGACGTCACGCACTCGCTTCCCGCATGGCTGCATGACGTCACTTCCGTCTCCGTCTCCGTAACGCATAACGTTGGACCCAAGCATAACGACGAAGTCGACAAGATCATTTGAAATGATAAAATATTACGAGCCTTACAGTAGTCGCATATGATGTGTAACATCTGACATAGAAGAAACCTCGCGTGAAATTGTTGATACACCGGTATTTTATAGACTACTATTATTGGCACAAATATTAATCTATTGTGAAAGGGAGTGTTTTACAGATATTGTAGTTTATAATGCGGAACTCAGCTTTTATTAGATGATTTGTAGCTTCCACCAGCACTAGCCTAAATAAAGAATACGATATGGATCAACTAGATTAATAGACACGACACCGCTCATAACCTTAAATTCCTTATAAACAGGTCCTCTTGATTCACAGACCAAAACGTAATTTCATATGGATTCTGTTAAAATGAGTCATATTGATATGATAAATATCGTTTAAAATGATAATCTGGTAGCAAAAATATCCACCCCGCCCAGGATTCGAACCCAAGACCCCTAGATTCACAGTCATACGCAATAACCCCACGGCTATTTTGACTGCAGAAAAAGTGTGCACAAGATGGTGACTTATTTCCACGTTCCAATAATACGGCATTACGGAATTAAGTTTCATTTATATTTTGCTTGTTTCGATAATATTCCTGAGTGACATTGAGTTTAAAATGCCTTATGCCAATGCAATACCGACTACTTACAATGTTTGATATTAAGGCATTTTACCATTTAAATACTGATACGAAGACTTCGAACATAGACCATGTCATTTGTTTAAATCAAGCAAAGCTTGTAGTTTAACGTGACCGTTAATCGCGAGATCATGAGCCACGGGACCTCCTTTTTACGTGGAATCCGGACCACAAGACATGGCATTTCACTTCGAAAATCTCACATGCATTGACCGGGAATCGAACCCGGACCGCCTTGGTGAGAGGCATACAGCTAGACCGCTGAGCCACCACGCCCCTTGTTTAAATCACTTGACACCAGAGTTCACATGAGCGTTTTCCGTTCAGTATGTCATATACATTCCACATGGCGGAGAGTGATTTATGGTATCAATTTTCGACACCGCGCGCTAATTGTTTCTCTTACCAGTGCCAGCTGGATCGATCGAGTTGGCAGTGCGTCTTATACTTCCGTTCGATCCACCACTGCCAGCTAGGGCACACTTCAATTCGATCGATCGAGCGGACAGTGCATGCTTCCGTTGTCCACCACTGCCAGCTAGTACACTTCCTTTTGATCGATCGAGCTGGCAGTGCATACTTCAGTTGTCCACCACTGCCAGCTAGTACACTTCCGTTTGATCGATCGAGCGGGCAGTGCATACTTCCGTTTGATCCACCACTGCCAGCTCGATCGTTCCGATCCACTTCCGTCCCCAATTTTCAAAATCACTCCCACAAAACTATCCAGCAACCGAGCGGAAAGATGTTACACATCAATAATTATTATTATTATATTATTATATTGCAACAAACATGCTCCTCTCTTTCCTTTTCCTGTCTCATCTCCGTGTGTCATGGCAGACTGAAGTCACCGAGTTGTGTCGCTTAGAAGTGTAGTGTATTTTTAACGTGTTCTCGCAATCGTGTGTCCATTTAAACCAACAATCCGGTGAGTGAAATTACTGTACATCAGTCGTCAAAAGAAATCAGGCTGCCAAATATACTCTAAAACCCTTAATCATCTACATTTATACATAGTAGAACTCAATTTTAGGTTATACAATGTCTGGAGGGAAAAATAAAAACACGAAGCGTAATGCGCAGAATCGCCAACAGGTGCAGGAAGACTGTCAGCGCTCTCCCTCGGCAAAGATGGGAAATGCTGGCATTAACCACACAGAGGGCAGCACTGATGAACACGGCGACTTGTCAACATTAGTGCTAAAAATCGTAAATGACTTGGTTAGCCAGCCCTCCTTCTTGTCAAGGCTTGTTGATGAGATCACCTCAAAAGTAATAGAGGGTCTCAAAGCATCCATTGATTTTAACACTAAGGTGATAGATGATATGGAAAAGAAAATTAAGGCCAGCGAGGAGGAAGTGCAATCACTGAAAGAGGAACTGCGTGAAAGGACTGATACAATGGAGCAATACTCCCGACGGAATTGTATCCGGGTGTTTGGTATGGAAGAAAATGATGGTGAATCGACTGATGATCAGCTCGTCCTTAACTTGGCAGAACAGCTAGGAGTAAATATAAAAATTGAGGACATTGACAGGACCCATAGGGTAGGCTCAAGAAACACCCAGAAGCCACGCCCCATCATATGTAAATTTGTCTCCTTTGCCAAGCGGAATGCGCTCTTTCAGGCGAAGAAGAAATTGAAAGGAACTGGGACTGTAATTAGGGAAGACCTAACCAAGTTACGGTTGGAATTGCTCCACAAAACAATCGACAAGGTGGGAGTTAAGCATTGTTGGTCCAATAATGACGTCATCTTTGCAGTTAGCCGAGGTATTCGTCAGAGGCTGACTAATTTCTATGACCTTAGATTGATCTAAGTTAGTGTGATCAGTGTTATATCCCTTACTAATGTAATTTTAACTTTAACCAATTGATTGTACCAACTGTATACCATAATACCGGTACCTATTGCTCGAAAACAAGTAAGGCTGGGAAACTTAAATTTAAGAAATACCACATTCCTCTTTGGCAACAACATTTTAAAAAATGTCTGCTAAATTCTATAACGTTTGTAAATCTGCCTTTACCAAATAGACACCAATACTGGGCTATACTGCTTGCTATTAGTTCCAAGCTTCCTTCCCTTATTGAACAGGTTGGCATTTATTTTTTTGTTTTTTTTTTTAATATTAAGCTTCTCTCTTAGGTAGCCTACCAGTACCAAGCCTTTTCCAACAATTAATCAGCTTTAAACACTACTTGCGTCTTTACTTACTTGCTTACTTGCTTTCACCTTTCGCTCCCAGCCCAAACCCATCTTTCTTCTCCTCTGCACGTTGTTGATGTTAATGGTGAGTGTGAGCTATAGGCTACTGCATGACATAGATATTGTCATACAGATCAGGCAAAACAAAGTTAACCCAGTTCGCAGTTGATTTAATGGCTGCTAGCTCAGGACTGCAAGAGTCCTCTCTCTCTCCTCTGACAGACATTTAGTGAGATTAACCCCAATGGATGGTAATTATTATGAATAATAGTTCTTCAGCTGCCACCTGAAACCATCACTGTTATGTTTTCAGATTAACATTTCCATTCTATCCTTACATCATGCGATGTGAATACATTTTATGTTCTGTAAGCATACCTATATTGGGTACAAGCTGGAGACTAGTAGGCCTGCTTTAAACCACATTCAACTTTAATTTCATTTTATCCGTATTTCCTTTTTTTGTTTGTTTTTTAATTCAACTTATCACAAATGTTAAATTAAATGTATAGTCTATATAGCTATAACGTACACTATGTCTTGAGATATAAAACCTTAATTGCATTTTCAGGGTGTGTTGGTTGGTGAGTGACAAGTGACTTTAAACTATACCTATCTCAATTCTAGACAGATCTGATGACATGACTGTGTATTTCCAAAATGTCCAAAAGGACCTGTCAACAATGACCTGTCAACAGGGACCCGTTCACAGGGACTCGTCCACAAGGACCCGTCCACAGGGGCCTGGGTGTGCGTGCGGGAGGAACATACGATTACGTCAGCAAATCATCTCATCTAGTTTCAAATCTAGCCACTACGGCGCGTGCAACACACAGAAAGTGCGTGGGAACATACGATTACGTCATCGAAACATGAACTCACTTGTCTGTTGTATGAGTAACAGTTTAGTAGTGGCATCATGCAGCAAAAGACGTTTACTTACACAATCCATCATTATGGTAAGCTTTTTTTCTTATCATTATGGAAATCTCCTTATTAGGACCCGTCCACAGGGACCGGCGTGTGCGTGGAGGGGATCATACGATTACGTCAGCAAATCATCTCATCTAGTTTCAAATTTAGCCACTACGGCACGTGCAACACACAGGAAGTGCGTGGGAACATACGATTACGTCAGCGAAACATGAACTCACTTGTCCGTTGTATGAGTATCAGTTTAGTAGTGGCATCAAGCAGCAAAAAACGTTTACTTACACAATCCATCACAATCCATCATTATGGTGAGCTTTTTTTCCTTATCATTATGGAAATCTCCTTATTAGAATAAAATGTTATAGTGGTTCTGGTCACTTATAGCTAAACTGTAAAAAATATTTTTTTTTGTATCTTTATAGGCTACTACAACAAATATTCTCAATGCTATGGGGGAAGTACTGTTGATCAGAGAGAAAAAAAGCTCACTGAATTACCAATGCATACTCTTTTCCGTATCATTAACATTCAAAAAGTGGACACAATGTATGGTGAACGTGTACTATGTGTTAGTGAAAATTTTCAGACATTCCTTTCTACACGTTTTAATGATATGTCAGAAAGTGTGCTCGAGGATCTAAATCGTGGTAGACATTCTCTATATCTAATTTATGAGGGTATAAAAACAATAGATGTATTGTACATTCTGACTTTGAAGTTAGGTTAGGTTAGGTTAGGTTAGGTAAGGTTAGATTTGGTTAGGTTAGGTAAGGTTAGGTTAGGTTAGGTTAGGTGAAGTTGGGTTAGGCAGAATGGCTGCGGTATGAATCAAAAGCCAGCTCATGTCAGTTTTGCCTCACAAGGTTGAGAGTAACCCATTCCAACCCTCAGCCTAGAATTAAATTTCTTGACAGAGCCAGGACTCGAACCCGAGCCTCCACAGTAACAGCTAAAAATTCTAGCCACTACACCATAAAGTGGGGCAATATAAGGCTGGTCTTGATTGTACATGATCAATCAATAATTACCTAATAATAATAATAGTAATAATAAATAAATAATAATAATAATAATAATAAATATTCCATTTAGCAACTACATAGCCGACCTCTCCCTGGGTTCTTTTACATGCCAACATCGTATGACATGCGTCTCTTAATTTTTGCCGCATTTCAAAAATCACTTACCACGACCAAGAGCGAACCTGCAAGCTTGGGGTTGGTAGTCCGACATGATAACCACTCACCCACCGTGGCAAGCTAGCAATCAATAATTACCTAATAAAATTAATAATAATAATAATAATAATAATAATAAATATTCCATTTAGTAACTAGACGGCCGACCTCCCCCTGTGACAGCGTGGCGGCCATTTTGCCCATTAGCCACTGCGCTAGTTCTGACTGACCCCTCCATATGAATAACATAGGACTGGTTGCGCGCGGCGGCCATCTTGCCCATTAGCCCCTGCGCCAGAACCGCTCTTTATTTCCTACTATCATAATATTATTCATTGTTTTGATTGAGCACACGACCTATAAGGACGAATGATGAAACGAAAAGAAGACAGTTTGTAGCTGGTGAGACCAAAGACTATATAACAGAAAGATCGGATACACAATACAAAATGGCGGTTCCAACATTCGACTGTAGCGGAATCTTCGTGAAATTAGTTGTCTTTCGTATACAGCATTTGTTGTCATTCAAAGAGATGTTGACATGACTGCGTCATTAGCAAAATGGCTGCTGATTGTGCAAGAGCATTTCAGTCACAACGTAATCCATCCTTTGAGAAGTTTTAATTAAATTATGTGTACATAATCCCGTTCTGCTTATTGTATGGATACATGCGACATTAGAACCCGAGTGGAACAGGTAGAAGTTAACGATATCATGTATGGATACATGCGATATTAGCGCCCGAGTGGAGCAGGTAAAAGTTAACGATATCGTGACGTAATTAGGGAACCGATCGCCCTATACCAATGAATGTTATAATTATATTGGAAGTATTGAGACACCAACCGAACGAAATAAAACAAAAATGGCATGAAGAAATATTCTGTTTTGGCGTGATTCAAACCGCATAGAAGATTGTTGAGTGAATGCGTTAAGTCCCCAAGGAGATTTGATCTGTGTTAATATCAAGTTAGATTTATTATTGGGGCGGCGTTGAATATCATGATACAGTGTTAGTCGTTGTCGCCTAGCGACAATATGTCCGTCAAGTCATTCGATTCTATTTTTGTGTGACCTTGAAGGAAGTAATATTCGCAATTATTTTAATACACGAATGCTATAATCAAGTAAGGTGTGTATCAATCGATAATGCGTGACGGGCATTACATTTTAAGACAACAAACGTCGTCGTAGCGCAAATACTTCCCGAGATATTTCAGTTTTAGTAAAGGGAGATTCTTTTTGAAACTATTTTCATATATAAGATTTGTTAAACAAGTACCAAAACCGACGTAATATTGCGCTGTGACAGACCTTGGCTTCCTAATTTATTGTGGAGGCTAAGGACAGGCACGAAGAATAAGACGAACAGAAAAAGCGAGAAATCAATCCAGAGATAATGCTGTGACGTCATAGCATGTTAATTTGTCACTCCCATCGACTTGGAGGATATATGTTTCGTTAATTTTTTGACCAGATTCTACATTCTAAGAAAAGATTCTAAGACTTCTAGAAAATCAATTTTCTTAGTAGAGGATCTAGTCACCTAAAATAAGTGTTAATTACTCGAGTAGTACGGATGTGACAGGCAAGACTGGTCTTATACCACTGTTGTCACCGGGCACAAGGGAGAGATTAAGAACCAGTGCAGCATTGTTCTTAAACGAATACAGTAATGTTCCTATAAAATAGTTCATCTGATGTAATTCTTTTTTTTTTTTTCAGCATACAACATAATGATTCTCTAAGTGATCAGAAATCTGTTAATGCATTTTGTTCTAATACAGCTCCTTTGCTGTCCGCGTGTCAGTACACACTGAGTGGGTTTAGGCCTAACTGTATATGGAGTTTTGTAGCCAACTCTCGCTTGTCTTCTAGTAGTTCCTAGAGACAATGTCCCAAGGCGCTAGCAGTCATTTCAGGTTACCAATTAGTTCTGTTTGTAACCAATAGATGGCAGGATAATCTTCGATTTTTTTCGAAACCTGTATTAGCCTACTTTCGATTTTTGCAAAAAATGAAAGTAGACTTATGAGATCTACTCAGGGCCAAAAATTGTGTATGTCTGTGTGTGTGTGTGTGTGTGTGTGTGAGTGAGTGAGTGTGTGTACTCTGAATGTCTGTCCCCCCTATCAAGTCGAACACGGTGAAACCGAATTGAACGAAATTTGGTACAGAGGTAGAACTAGCAAAGGGCACCACAGTGTCATGTTTTATATCGCCGCCATCTTGACGGAAACGTAATGGTGGCGACCCAAATGTTCAAAGCTTAAATCAAATTACGACTAACCTAATCATCCGATCTCTACCAAATTTTGCAACAATATATATTTAAATGGCGAGCGTCTTTTGACCAAACTACGAGGTCATCAGCCCAAGTGTTTGCAGATGGGGGCCATGTATGTGTGCAAATCGATTCCCCCTATCAATTCAAACTCGGTGAAACAGAATTAAACGAAAGGGCACTCCAGTGTCATGTTTTATATTGAGCCATCCTGACAAAAGCGTAATGGCGGCTTCCCAAATGTTAAAAGCTTGAATCAAATTACGACCAACGCAATCATCCGATCTCTACCAAATTTTGCAACTATATATATTTAAATGGCGAGCGTCTTTTGACCGAACTACGAGGTCATCGGCCCAAGAGTTTGCAGATGGTGGCCATGTATGTGTGCAAATCAATTCCCCCTATCAATTCAAACACGGTGAAACAGAATTAAACGAAAGGGCACTCCAGTGTCATGTTTTATATTGAGCCATCCTGACAAAAGCGTAATGGCGGCCTCCCAAATGTTAAAAGCTTGAATCAAATTACGACCAACGCAATCATCTGATCTCTACCAAATTTTGCAACATTATACCTTTACGTATGAAGAATCTTTTGACCAAACTACAAGTTCATCAGCCCAATACTTTGCGGATGGCGGCCATGTATGTGTGCAAATCGATTCCCCCTATCTATTCAAACATGGTGAAACCGAATTGAACAAAATTTGGTACAGAGATA
This sequence comes from Meconema thalassinum, assembly GCA_946902985.2. NCBI lineage: Eukaryota > Metazoa > Arthropoda > Insecta > Orthoptera > Tettigoniidae > Meconema > Meconema thalassinum. The sequence goes on along the minus strand of OX336391.1, from coordinate 460,837,215 downwards.
GCACTAGCAAAGAGCACCTTAGTGTCAAGTTTTACATCGCCGCCATCTTGACGGAAACGTAATGGCAGCCACCCAAATGTTCAAAGCTTAAATCAAAATACGACTAACCTAATCATCCGATCTCTACCAGATTTTCATATATTCATATGGCGAGCGTCTTTTGACTAAAATACAAGGTCATCAGCCCAATAGTTTGCAGATGGCGGCCATGTATGTGTGCAAATTGATTCCCCCTATCAATTCATACACGGTGAAACCGAATTGAACGAAATTTGTTACGGAGGTAGCACTTGCAAAGGATACTCCAGTGTGATGCTTTATATCGCCGCCATATTGACGAAAACGTAATGGCGGCCACCCTAATATTAAAAGCTTGAATCAAATTTCGACCAAACTAATCATCTGATCTCTACCAAATTTTGCAACATTATACCTTTATGTATTGTATAAAGAATCTGTTGACCAAACTACAAGGTCATCAGTACAATAATTTGCAGATGGCGGCCGTGTATGTGTGCAAATAGATTCCTCCTACCTTTTCAAACACGCTGAAACCGAATTGAACGAAGTTTGATTCAGAGGTAGCACTAGCAAGGGGAACCTCAGTGTAATGATTTATATCGCTGCCATCTTGACGAAAACGTAATGGTGGCCACCCAAATGTAAAAATCTTAAATCAAATTACGACCAACCTAATCATCTGACCTCTACCAAATTTTGCAATAACATACCTTTATGTGAGAAGCGTTCTTTGCCCGAGGTACAAGGTCATCAGTCCAACAGTTTGCATATGGCGTCCATGTATGTGTGCAAATCGATTCCCCCTATCAATTCAAACACGCTAAAACTGAATTCAACGAAATTTGGTACAGAGGTAGCACTAGCAAAGGGCACCTCAGTGTCATATCTTATATCGCCGCCATCTTGACGGAAACGAAATGGCGGTCACCCAAATATTAAAAGCTTCATTCAAATTACGACCAACCTAATCATTTGACCTCTACCAAATTTTGCAACAACATACCTTTTTGTGGGAAGCATCTTTTGACCGAACTACAAGGTCATCAGCCCAAACGTTTTCAGATAGCGCCCATGTATGTGTGCAAATCGATTCCCCATATCAATTCAAACACTGTGAAACCGAATTGAATGAAATTTTTTACAGAGGTAGCACTAGCAAAGGGCACCTCATATTCATGCTTAATATCCGTATAGCATGTTGTATTTCAACAAGCTACTACTACCAACATTCAATTACACTCCTTGAAAAGGACAAAGAGTTATAACAATACCCATGCATTTAGGTAAAAGTTCTTTACTGAACATCTTGTTTTTACCATCTAATTCAACATTTATTCCTATTTTGTAAGTAATATGACCGTTTCTGATCATGGGAATGCAGGGAAAACGTCTTGTTTACTTTCTATTACATGAAAAATGCTGGATGCGTAATGATCGATATTCTTTGATTCAGGTTCATCGATACAAGTGAATTCTATCGATTCTGTACGTATCGTATTTAAATGTGTGCCCGTTTATTTACATTCTTTCGGAATATTTATTCTTTGATTTCTAGTATTAATGTAGTTCCGTGGTAGTGGCACTACACTCGTCCGTAGAATTTGTTAAAACGTAATCTATCAGGTTGATGTTCGTGACTGACGGCTAGCGTGGAGTGTGTTGATGGAAATCTGCGGTAATATATGCGTTGCATACTTGAAAAAATCTGCATTTTTAACCAGTGACGTTACTATGCTTGCTTGCAGAATGCTGAGCGGCATAACTCAGCTCTCTAAGAGGACCAACAGCTTCGGGTGGATGAGTCCCTTTAGGTGAGGTGATGGGTGGAGGAACTGCCCCCCAAAATCCATAAAGCAGGGTTTGTACCCCAGGTTAGGGGCAGCAGCAGTTAGGAGTATGTCTGCGGCAGATGATCATTTTATGACAGTGGCAAAGACTCCACTGCGTGCGAGAGAAGGCAATGGTAAACCACTTTCGTAAAGTACAATTTCACCAAGAAAACTGCATGGAATATGACTGACGGAAATTATGATGGTATAGTGCCAGAAAATGAGACCCTCAGGTTGGAAGGCACTCAATATGCTACTGGGGAAGAGCTTCGGATCTTTCAGAGTACTGGTGATGCTATGCGGCAAATGCTACTGATGCTGCCACTCAAGAAATGAGAATCCGCAGTTGCAAGGACATGGAATGTGCGGAGTATGTATCAAGGTAAATTAGAAATTGTAAAAAAAGAGATGACCCGCTTGAATATTGATGTCTTAGGAATTACCGAACTACGATGAAGTGGTTTTGGTCAGTTGAAATCAGGAGAACACATAATATATTACTCAGGACATGAGGAAAGGAGAGAGCAGCAAACTGCGTGAGCTACGACATCATTAGTGATCTAGTGATTTCCATAAGGTTAAAAAGGGCAACCTTTTAATATGACCATCATACTGGTATATGCCCCAACAACTGATGCTGATGATGATGTATTCTATGCTCAGGTTCAAGCAGCTATGGATAATACCTGCCGACAAGTTGTGTTGCTTCTGATTGGCGATTGGAATGCAAAAGTTGGGAAAGGCAAAGAGGGTAATATTGTGGGTCTTTATGGCTTAGGTGATCGAAACGAGGCTGCGGAGCGGCTTATCAGTTTTTAGCCTATTTTCAATTTTGAAAAAATAGGCTTATGAGATCACCTTTTGTCCGTGTGTGTGTGCGTGTGTGTGTGTGTGTGTGTGTGTGTGTGATTCGTGTGGGTGTCCCCCCCCCTAATAAAATCTAAACGGCTGGAGCGATTTCAATGAAACTCGGTAAGGTCATAGCACTATTCCCTGCGACCCCGACCGTGCCCTTAAAATTTTGTTACGACTCACCAATCCAACATGGCAGCTGTGCGAAATATTTCACCAGCATTCAATATTTCCGAAACTATTACCTATATTACCCTGACATTTTGTATGGTGATAAAGGGAACAACTATAAGTTCACTTATGTGACCTTTGAAAATCTGGTAACTACAAAACGAACATGGCGGCCAAGCGAATTTGCGACTTTTAAATAGACGTTTCTCGCGATTTAACCAACCAAACGTAATGAAACTTGGTACAGTATATGTTTATAAACATTGTAATGCACCGACATCTAACTTCGTTCAATTGTTTACATAACCACAAGATGGCGGATGTGCGAAATATTTCACCGGCATTCCATATCTGTGAAACTATCAGCGGTATCTCCCTGAAATCTTTTACGGAGATAAAGGGCACTACGGAAGTCCTTCTATAAGACTTTCAGAAACCGGTTAATTACAAAACGAACATGGCAGCCAAGCAAAGTTGAAAATTTTAAATAGACCTTTCTCGCGATTTAATGTTCCAAACGCACTGAAATCTGGTACAGGAAATATTTATACACATTGTAATGCACTGGTATCTAATTTAGTTCAATTGTTTACATAACCTCAAGATGGCTGTATAGTTCTTCACGGATGTGCGAATTTTAAAATTAAGTTTTTATTTCTTGTGATGTAGTCATGCGATCGAATTGAAAGTTTGAATATTGAACCTACGCAATAATTTTCCTTTAATGGTACATGACTCTATGGCCTATACATTTAACAATTCAACATGGCGACCATCCAAAATATTTAGTCGGCTCTGAATATCTACGAATCTATTATAGCAATCAAACTGAATTTCTTAATGTTCATAGGGGCTATGAACTTAAGTTCACCTATAGGACTTTAAATGACTTGGTGTTCACAAATCCAACATGGAGGCGACGCGAAATATAAAAATTCACATGGACGTTTCTCGCAATTTAACCATCCGAGTGTAGTGAAACTTGGAACAGTAAATCCTTATACGAATGGTAATCCACTGGCATCTAATTTATTTCAATTGTTTCCATAACCTCAAGATGGCAGCTGTGCGAAATTTTAAAATCTCCTTGTTACTTCTTGTGTCCTAATTATGCGATTGTAGTTTGAATACTACACGTACACAATAATCTGCATGTAACAGTACATAACTCTAGGACCTACATATATAAAATCCAACATGGCGACCATCCGAAATTTTTAGTCGGTTCTCAATATCTACGAATCTATTACAGCAATCAAACTGAAATTGTGTATGTTGCTAGAGGCAATTAACATAAATAGGATATATGAAAATAGGCTGTATAGTTCTTCACGGAACTACTTGTTGTGAATCTAATAACCTTTTCATTACCAACACATGTTTCAAGCAACCAAAACGTCGGCTGTATACCTGTACATCATCACCTGATGGGAAATACAGGAATCAAATCGATTACATAATTGGGTCTAAAGATGTGGCGAAGTTCCATTATAGCAGCAAAAACTTGGCCTGGCGCAGACTGTGGATCTGATCATGAACTACTGACATGTAAATTACAAGTCAAACTTAGAAGGAATATTAAGAATGTCCAACACCCGAGATATGACTTTGCAAACATTCCCACACTATTTAAAACATCAGTTAAGAATCGTTTTGAGATCCTAAATCTCCTTGATCGAGAACCTGAGGAAATTTGGTGCGAAGTTAAAGACATTGTTAAAGATGAATGTAAGAGCAAATTGTTGAAGGATGAGAAAAAAAACTTCACATTCGATGCCATCAGAAACTATTAAAATAGTGAAGAGAAGGAAGGAAGCCAAATTTCAGAAGGATAGGCCTAAGGAATATAATTTAAGTGACGGGTCTAATGTGAAGTCCTTACTGTATTTCTGTACAAATATTACGGTTTAACTAATGAAGCAAGGTACCTACATATATTTCCTAGATTAATCGAGTATTCAGTCCATAGACCGGTCTGTTGTCACAAAATAATACCAAGCAGTAGTCCACCTATATGATTGGTTGCTGTTCTTTTTTTTAGTATTGATATGTAGTTTCTCAGTTAAATTGCGGGAAACGTCCATGTGAATATTTATACTTCGCGTCGCCGCCATGTTGGATTTGTGATCACCAGTTTATTTAAAGTCCTATAGGTGAACTTAAGTTCATAGCCCCAATTAACATTAAAAAATCAGTTTGATTGCTATAATAGATTCGTAAATATTCAGAGCCGTCTAAATATTTCAGATGGTCGCCATGTTAGATTGTTAAATGTATAGGCCATAGAGTCATGTAGCATTAAAGGAAAATTATTGCGTAGGTTCATTATTCAAACTTTCACTTCGATCGCATGATTACTACACAAGAAATAAATATTCAATTTTAACATTTGCACAGCCGCCATCTTGAGGTTATGTAAACAATTGAACTAAATTAAATACCAGTGCATTCCAATGTGTATAAACATTTCCTGTACCAGATTTCATTGCGTTTGGAAAATTAAATCGCGACAAAGGTCTATTTAAAAGTTTCAAATTCGCTTGGCCGCCATGTTCGTTTTGTAGTAAACCGGTTTTTGAAAGTCTTATAGATGAACTTCCAGTAGTGCCCTTTATCTCCGAACAAAATTTCAGGGTGATACTGAACCCATGTACCATTGGTTCAAGGGGTCGAATCCATGTATTATGGTAAAAAAGAAGGAAGGAAAGATACAGTCTTCAGTGGAACATAGAAAGATTTTATACAAGAGAACTGGTTTAATCTTGTGCAAGAATATGAGCCCAGGTGGCCAGGAAATGATATCATGCATGACGCACTGATAAGGAGCGATCATGGCTATAATTAGAACGAGAGGAACTTTCCGTTCAGAGTGACAGAGAGACGGTTTCGGAAATTGAGCTTGCGTTGCAGTAAAATGGCAACCGCGCTGTTATGCAAGAAGAGGAATAATTAGATTTAAGCCATTTGCGAACATAAAAGTAACAAAAGAAATACATCATTGTGAATCATTTCGGAACAGAGATTTTTGTGTGGAGAAAAAGGTTTTAATAACTGCCTAGGAAAGAAGTGCAAACGTGGCATTACGTCAATAAAAGTTCCCCGAGACCCGCGGTGGTGGGGATTAAAAATCAACTACAACACCCACGAATCTTAAGAGTAAATTTCATTTAATATCTCAGAATTGTACGATCGATTTTCACGTGCAAAGAAATCAGTTAACGTTTAGAAAACAAGCTTTCCAGAGATATAATTTTTAAAAGTGTGCGACCATTGCTTTAAAAGTTGGTTATGAAAAAGACAAGGATTTGATCGTTTTGTCGCCGATTTGTATAAAAGCCCTGGCCGTGCCAGGCAAATCATGCACTACTTACTAGACCTCGAGAGATCGTGATACTCTGTATCACCAACGAGCACCCGTAGGGAGTGGCCGAGAAGTATCAACATAGTATCGCCGTGTGAAGACTTAGGAAAATCCTAGTACAGGATTTAGTTCAGCCAGCATCAGTCTTTATTGTGAAAGTTCCGTATTACAGTCAAAATAGGCTGCGAACTTAAAGAACAGGCGATAGGTCTTCAATAACAGTTCAGTAAAACGACAGAAAGTATCGTATCGTAACGTTTGAAGTACCAACGATAGAAAAACAAACAGTTCTATAAAAGTTAAGGAACCCGATCAGGGTCGGACAAAAAAAGTAACGCCTAGTGTATCAAAAGATAGGAACTAGAGCGAAGAAAATACGAAGGGAAAATTTAATCCAAGACATTGTCTAACAGGAGACAAACGAACAGTAAAAGCATTAAGCTACGAAACTAATTAAAGGAATAGCCGTAAGTGCTAGGGAATCATAGGTCACCGATAAAATATTCGAAAGGCCGTAACAGAACAGACTGTAGCTAGACCAATAAATAGTGTCTAGAAAGAAGCGATTTCGAGCAAATAAAAATGGAAGCCGATCGTCAGGAAACCGGATTTGAGGAATAGCCGTTCCAGGGAGGGGTAGATTGATTGAGACTTTCATCATCTTGCCAGATAGGAAGCCAACGTCTAAGAGTGTCAACCCTTGGAAACGGGAAAGAAGGAATCACGTGTGTAAAGGCAAAAAGCAAAGCCTTAGTGATTAAAAGCAGTGTATTGTGAATATAGTAAAATCCGTTTAAGTGTTATAATTTTTAGTGGGTGTATTTGTGTATGATAAAAGAATATAAAATTGTATTCACTATGTTACCAGTGTTGAAGATAAATAATATGTTTGTGTATCAAGAAGTGTTAATGTGTAAAATGGAGTTAGGGAAGATGGCTTAAACACATTCAAGTGGGCAAAATGAAACATCGTTGGAAAGTCCGGTCGGGGACCGACATATCATGTGAGTAACCATTTCATTGTGTTATGTGTTGGGAGGATTTGCGTACAAACCACCTGAGAACGAAAAGAATAGCGTTGTTTTTAAATAATAAAGAACAGAATAATAGCGCGATCTGAACGATTAAAATGGAGAAAGTATAAAATAATTATGTGAAATGAATAAATCCCTTAGGGGAAATGTATGAAATAAAATATCAGTGTATTGGATAATTGATTAAATTATATGAAAGCAAGCGTAATAATAATAATAATAACAAGTATATAAATGAAGTTTATGTTGAACTAGCAGTAGTACCCGGCTTCGCCCGGTGGATTGATGATAATGTTTTAAGGTCTCCTTAGAAATATAATGGACTTAAAATCTAAGTCATTTGCCCCCAAATACAATGAGGGAGTAATATCTAGGTCATTTGCCCTTTTGATAAGGATGATAATAAAAACTACTGTTGAATTGACACGTCAAACTTACAAACTACCGTAATAGAAATACATATTTCAAAATTCACAGGCGAGGAAGACTTATTGTGTGTGGTGATTAATGGTGTAATGGGCGTAACATCTACTGTAGGTCATTTGCTCTTATGATGAGGATGATAAGGGAATCTACTACCGGTATTGAATTGACACTTCAACGAATAATGTACACAATGTACTGTAATAAAAATAACTATATGGCGGCTTCGGTGGCATATTTGGTAGCATGCTGAGCTTCTATGCCCAAGATAGCGGGTTCAAACCCGGCCGAAGACGTCGGATATTTTAAGAGCGTTAAAAATCCGTCAGTATGCCTTTCTTCGGAGGGGAAGTAAAGCCGGCGGTCCCATGTCAGATTTATGGCATGTTAAAGAACCTTCCACTAATTACACCTGTGTGAAGCTGAATTGGATAGGTAAACAACGCTCATAGATGTCTACATCCGTTGCCAAGAGCCGACTGCAGTGGCGTCTAGTAGCTAAGTTCCGAACTTGGCCTAGTAGTCGTTGACGGTGGCGCTTGGCGGCAAAAGTACGAACTATTTGAAGAATTCTAAGTTGCAGTTTGTACTTAAATTAAAAAACAGATAACACACACTAATACAGTCATCACAATTAACACCGGTTATCAGACAGATTCTACACACACCCAAAGTACACGAGACTACATGACCGCGTTGTCGCAGCCCCTAAACTTAAGAACCAACCAACCAAAAATAAATATTTTAAAAATCACAGTCGAGAAAGACTTTATGCGGCGGTGATTATTGGTATGATGCGCGTAACATCTAGGTCATTTGCACTTATGATGATAATAATAAGGTAATGAAAAAATGACTACTAAACGAACATGGTGTTATTTTAAAACTGATATAGGTAATTCAGGTGTCTAGCTTCGATGTCTTCCAAAGTCTCAACCTTATTTTCAGGCTTAGGCCTGTACTTGATGCGTCTAGTGAAAGAGCGTACTGCTCGACAAAGACAAAGAATATAGGTCCAAGCTGCACGAACCTGAGATGATCGCGGATTATGACGAAAAAAGATGACACACGTTCGGGGTTCCCCGTCCTATACAGATTGACCGGGAATCACTCACTGTTTCGCAACGGCCCTGTGCTGGCATCAGCATAGACAGCAGGAGATAACACGGCGGGCTTTGGAAAGTACTCTCAAGTCACCTCGCGATGAATCAGCAAGCTATTCTCACAACTGACCCCCCCCCAGGGTCTCACAACTTGTGGGACGTGGGTTGGGCCAAAATGCAGGGAATGGAGTGGCCTGTCCAAATTTTAAAGTGGACAGTGTTACTCATCGGGTTCCAAAGGGTAAGTATACACATTTTGTTTTCGATCGGTGAACGATGTAGATTTGTGCCAAAGGGCCCCAATGCGTGGAATGGAGTGGTCTGTTCGAAATTTCGAGTGGACAGTGTTACTCGTCGAGTTCCAAAGGGTAATTATGTAAAATCTGGTTGAGATCGGTGAAACGGTGTAGTTTTCTGCCAAAGGGCCAAAAAGCAGGGAATAGTGTGGTCTGTCCGAAATTTAAATTGAACAGTGTTACTTGTCGGGTTCTACGGGTAAGTATATAAAATTGGGGTCAGATCAGTGAAACGGTGTAGATTTGTGCCAATCAGCCTAAATGCAAGGGATGGAGTGGCCTCGCCGCAATTTCAAGCAGACAGTGTTAGTCGCAGTGTTCCAAAGGGTAAATATACAAATTTTGGTTGAGATCGGTGAAACGGTGTGGATTTGGGACAAAGGGCCTAAATGCAGGGAATGGAGTGGTCTGTCCGCAATTTCAAGCAGACAGTGTTACTCGCTGGGTAACAAAGGGTAAGTTTCAGAATATTGGTTCTGATCGGTGAAACGGTGTAGATTTGTGCCAAAGTGCCTAAATGCAGGGAATAGGGTGGTCTGTCCGAAATTTTAAGTGGACAGTGTTACTCGCAGGGTTCCAAAGGGTAAGTATACAAAGTTTGGTTCAGATCGGTGAAACGGTGTAGATTTGTGCCAAAGGGCCTAAATGCAGGGGATGGAGTAGCCTCTCCGCAATTTCAAGCAGACAGTGTTAGTCGCAGTGTTCCAAAGGGTAAATATACAAATTTTGGTTGAGATCGGTGAAACGGTGTAGATTTGGGCCAAAGGGCCTAAATGCAGGGAATGGAGTGGTCTGTTCGAAATTTCGAGTGGACAGTGTTACTCGTCGAGTTCCAAAGGGTAATTATGTAAAATCTGGTTGAGATCGGTGAAACGGTGTAGTTTTCTGCCAAAGGGCCAAAAAGCAGGGAATAGTGTGGTCTGTCCGAAATTTAAATTGAACAGTGTTACTTGTCGGGTTCTACGGGTAAGTATATAAAATTGGGGTCAGATCAGTGAAACGGTGTAGATTTGTGCCAATCAGCCTAAATGCAAGGGATGGAGTGGCCTCGCCGCAATTTCAAGCAGACAGTGTTAGTCGCAGTGTTCCAAAGGGTAAATATACAAATTTTGGTTGAGATCGGTGAAACGGTGTGGATTTGGGACAAAGGGCCTAAATGCAGGGAATGGAGTGGTCTGTCCGCAATTTCAAGCAGACAGTGTTACTCGCTGGGTAACAAAGGGTAAGTTTCAGAATATTGGTTCTGATCGGTGAAACGGTGTAGATTTGTGCCAAAGTGCCTAAATGCAGGGAATAGGGTGGTCTGTCCGAAATTTTAAGTGGACAGTGTTACTCGCAGGGTTCCAAAGGGTAAGTATACAAAGTTTGGTTCAGATCGGTGAAACGGTGTAGATTTGTGCCAAAGGGCCTAAATGCAGGGGATGGAGTAGCCTCTCCGCAATTTCAAGCAGACAGTGTTAGTCGCAGTGTTCCAAAGGGTAAATATACAAATTTTGGTTGAGATCGGTGAAACGGTGTAGATTTGGGCCAAAGGGCCTAAATGCAGGGAATGGAGTGGTCTGTCCGCAATTTCAAGCAGACAGTGTTACTCGCAGGGCACCAAAGGGTAAGAATACGAATTTTGGTTATGATTGGTGAAACGGTGTAGATTTGGACCAAAGGGCCTAAATGCAGGGAATGGGGTGGTCTGTCCGAAATTTTAAGTGGTCAGTGTCACTCGCAGGGTTCCAAAGGGTAAATATACAAATTTTGGTTGAGATCGGTGAAACGGTGTGGATTTGGACCAAAGGGCCTAAATGCAGGGAATGGGGTGGTCTGTCCGAAATTTCAAGTGGACAGTGTTACTCGCAGGGTTCCAAGGGTTAAATATACAACTTTTGGTTCAGATCGGTGAAACGGTGTAGATTTGTGCAAAAGGGCCTAAATGCAGGGCATGGGGTGGTCTGTCCGAAATTTTATGTTGACAGGGTTACCCGCAGGGTTCCAAAGGGTAAGTATACAAATTTTGGTTCAGATCGGTGAAACGGTGTAGATTTGTATACATAACAGACAGACAGACAGACAGACAGACAAACTTTGTGCTTTATATATATAGATTATATGAAAGTAGTAGCTTTCGAGCTCCTTTAAAAGAATAAATACAGGTTGTGAACACATGTTCTTAAAATAAAGCGATTATTGGCACGGGAGAGGAGAAATATAAAATTGAGATATATAATAAAATGTTGATTTTTGAATTTATCAGTTCTTTGAAGGCAACTTGGCTCAGTAACATGTAAGCGCTGTGAAGCGCATTAAAGAATTTTGTCACGCTAGGAATGCGTTTGAATACTCGGTTAATGTAATTATGAGGGGCAGTTGGTCGCAGTAATTGAGCTATGGTAAGTCCTCTGATCACGAGGCCATGTGTGTGTTATATTGTAGAAGGGTGTGAAATATTTGTTGTATTATGAGCGCAGGTTATAGACAGAGGTCGCCCTAAGTCGCGAATGTGTAAGTCCTCCAGTATGGGATATGGTTCCCGAGGCAGTGAAAGGAATCGAACCCAGGTTCGTATATTATTGAAGCCCTTAAATATTTGTTGTTGTATTGAATTATTCTTACCCACCAATGAGGATACTTCATAATTAATAAATGCCGAGTTTAAGAGAATAAGGTCTTGTGAACCTCAATAAAAATAGTATAATGAAAGCCATGCTTGTTCAAAGAACTAAATAATGAAACAGCTGTGTAAGCTAAGAGTCGTTCGTCCCGTGTGGACGAGGACCGTAATGTCTGCCTCCCCTGACAATAAATCGCGCTAAGTGGCCCGGCCAGACCCCCCCCCGCCACTGATGTTGTGCTAGGTTTGAATAGCCGTCTGTTTTGAAGTTATTTTATACAAGAGTGTAGAGTTTGTTTTAACGACCCGGTCTTCGAACCGAGGTTCCTTTAGTTGAAGATTACCGCTTGCAAGTTCAGATCGTTGCTTTCTATTGATATGAAGGTCTTTTAAGACAAGAACGATAAGTCCCTAATGTAATATAATGTAGGAATTCACGAGTTCAGTGAAGACAATTAGATTTCGGGAGTGATCTTAATTTTTGACATGTTCAAGTAGTCTTCTATAACTCGGGAGTACGCAGATGTTTTCCCAATCACAGTAGTGAATTGTTGACTGAGAGAGATGGTAACCCATGAACATGTGAAAGCCCAAAATTTAAGTAAATGTGTAACAGTACTTTTAGGAGAATTATATATTGTTTTAATTATAAGATACTCATATAATAGGAAGTGAGGTGTGGTAAAAGAATAACACAGAGTATGTAAAAGTATCGAGCCTATTGGAGCTCTTGATTTTATGAAATTTTAAAGGGATACTTTATGGAAGTGAAAAGAAATGTAAGTTTGTTGGTTTATAGGAAACCTTTTATTATGATTTAACCTTTGTTTGTTTATGTATTCCTTGTTCACTCTGAACAAGTTAGAAGTATTAGTCAGTATTTTATTTGTTTATATTGTTGTAGCGCCATATATTTGGTTAATTAAATGTTTTATAGTAGGATTTGATTTTGTTTATTTATTTTGGAAGTGTATCCTCTATTTAATCCAAAATGTGTGAGTCACAGAGTGGGAGAACATACCATAACCCCGAAAATCCCAATTTGAGCATTGCTGGCATACTGTGATTTGCATATTTCATGCTAAATGGGCACAGGGGGGCATAGAAGTACTGTGCTAGGATTAATAATTAGAGGAACACTTAAGACGGTCATATCATGTTAAAGTAAAGTAATGATAGAAGTAGCTACAAAATATAATGTTAACTGACCGCATGGGACCCTGGAAACTCACACCGAGCAGCCCTAAATATAATAAACCCCCCTAGCAAACACATTTAATGGCGCCCAGTACGTAGGGATGAGTTTTCCTAGGGAAAACCCGAGTTTTCTTGAAAAGTCAAAATTTTCATTTAAAAAATGGTTTTTCGAAATTTTTGAATTTTTAAATCACTTCCATAAAGGTTTTGACATTGAATGAGTATATCAAAAGGGTACGTTTTAGTAAACACCTGTACTAAGGTAAAAATTTTGAAATTGGGACACAAGGGTTCGTAGTACCATCTCTCATGCATGAACTGGCGATGTGGCATAGTAGCCCACTGTATTCTTATATTGTGGATAAGATGTGTACGATGATGGAGATAAAGGAGTGTTTGGATGAGCATTTCCAAAAGACTAAGGAGGAGATGATAAGAATAAATAAGGGAAGTAACAAAATTTCAAAAGCAGAGAATAGGGAAGAGAGGCAGGGGCTTTTGGACGCTTTAAAGGCGGAAAGCAGTGAACAGTTAGAAGCCATAAATGAGAATTTAAAAGCTCTTAAAACTGACAGTGTTAAGATAGAGAATAAGTTGGACAGCCAACAGGGTGAAAATAAAAAGGATTTCGAATCCATAAATCAAAGTTTGGGATCTCTCAAAATTAATAGTGATAGCATGGGGAATAAATTAGAAGCTATCGAGGCCGACTGTATAAGAATGAACAGTGAACTGAATGCTGAGATAGATAAAATGAAAACGGAAAATGAAAAACAGTTGAAAGTGGTAAAAGATGAGACGTTAGAGTCTATAAAAGCTGACAGTAAAGCAAATAACGAGGTACTGAAAGCTGAGATAGAAAGCAAATTGGATAGTATAAAAACAGAAAATTCAGACCATTTTTCAGCACAATCCAAGGTTTTGGAAGATAAACTAGAGATCATGGAGACTAAAATACAAAGTAATATAAATGAGAAAATAGAAGAAACAATGAATATCAAATTTCAAGATTTTGACACGGGGTTGGGGAGTAAGTTAAATGAGTCAAAAAGGGAATGCCAAGAAAATTCTGGAATTTTGAATGAAAAGTTGAGTTTCATGGAATCTAAATTAAGTAATATGGAAGAAAAGGGTGATAATTGTGAAAAGAAACTTGTAACCCAGATCCAAGAGGTGCGAACAGAGTTAATGGGTCAGATAAAATCTAGCAGGAGTATTTGTGAAACATCCCGGACGGAGATAAAAGATAGTCTTGATAGGCTAGAAGGCAGATTTAAAGGGGTGGAGAACCAAGTAGGAAAACTTGAGGAAAAAGTAGTGGGAGTTCAGGCCGAAGTAAATGATATGAGAATTCAAAATAAAGAAGATGCAAAGAACAGGAAAAATCAATTTGATCATTTTACCGGGCAGGTAGATGAGAACTTGAGGAAGCACGAGGAGGAAATAAATAAGAGATTAGGTACATACGAAAAGCATATCCAGGGAGAAAGAGAGCAACGAAATGAAGAAAATAAGGAGAATACCCAGAAGATAGAGGAAATAAGTAAGGGTATCAATGGGGTTCAGGAAACCATAGGAACATTAAAAGGACAAGTAGGAAAAACCAATACTGAAGTAAACCGAGTCCAAGACGAATTAATGGTATTGTATAAAAATCAAGGGAAAACTGAGGAAAAGCTTGAAGAAATTAAGGGAGATATGGTCAAAGGACAAAAAGAAATGGAGAAGAAGATAAAGGAGATACGAGAAGACTTAGATTCCAAAGGTGACGTTAAGCCAGAAATTATAGAAAAACAGGTCATGGTCATCAAGAAAGAGGTAGAAGCACACTTAGCTGAAATGAGGGATAGTTTCAGGGAAGAGAAATTCCAACTTGAACAAGACATGGAAACCAGTAAAAAGAATCAAGAAAGAATTCAGAATGAATTGGGATCCCGGTTGTAAAGGACTGAACACAAGAACAGTCAAATGGAAATTCAACTTACGGCTCATGAAGAAAGTGCCCGAAGTGAAAGGAAATTAGAATTTGAAAGTCAGGATGAATTTCAAAAGACAGGATGGGTAGATCCCCATGAAAAGGCACTAATCAAGATAGGGACTTAGGAGGGGAGAGCCCTTATAAAAACCCAGGATATCCAATGGCGATGTCAACCCCTTATATGAACCAAACAAATGGTCAAATAATAAATATCATCAAGTCAAATGAGGACAGACCGGTGAAGTTTACAGGGAATAATATGTCGATTACTCCTAAATACTGGTTGAAGGAGGTCACAGAGTACTTGAATGAAATGAAAGTTCCTCAGGATCGGAGACTGAGAGCAATTGAGAAGCTGTTGGCAGGTGATTGTCTCACCTGGTTCAGGAGTTTCAGGTACACATTTGACACGGTGGAAGGTTTTAGAGAAGCTTTTCTCAAACGATATTGGGCATCAGATGTCCAAGAGAATCTGAGGCTAGATCTGTACTCTAGGAAGTATAGTACTAATGCCCCCACTAAATATTCAGAAATTTTCACCGCTCAGCTGTGTAAATTCCGGGAACTTGACATTGCTCCTGCTGAGAACGACCTGTGTGCCGCCATTGCAAGACAACTTCCATATGAGATACAGAGGTTGTTAATCTCATCTAAAGCCAGAAGTGCTGTGGAAGTGGAGAGCGTCTTACGTCAATTAGATATGACGACTTCACACGTTACTCCCAGGCATCAAAGACAGACTGAACAAGTACATATGGCCAGCAGTCAAGAAAATAGAGAGAAACCATTGACCAGAAATCAGTCAACTAGTACTGATACTCAGGGATTGGGTCGAAAATATGGACATCAAGAGCCTAGGGGAATACAGCCATACCATAGAGGAGGATATCGGGGAAGAAATCCTAGGAATACGTGTTATAGGCAACAAGAGAACCGACCCTATAACAATAATAGAGGCAGGATAACAGAAAGAGATGGGAAAATTATCCCAGAAGGAATGTGAGACCGGAGGATAGAGACGATGAATATCGGGCCGAAATAGAAGAAAGGTATCAGGAAAGTCTTCGTTACATGAATGAACGAACAGACGAACCTGAAATGCAAAGAGTCCGTTGGAGTGAGGCAATAAAGAACCGAAAATCACCCGACCGACTAGAAGGAGCTCAAAGCTTGGAGTTACAAGCTCAATTGAAGAATGAGGGGAAAGGAAACCCTCAGGATAAAAAAACTCCAAATTTAAATCATCAAAAGTGGAAACATACCAGGAGCTGGGAGGAGGTAGAAATTGTAAACTGGATAGCAAGACCAGATGAGCTAATTAAAGAGGATGTGGAAGGAATCCCACCTATTAGAAGGGAATTACCTATCATCATGTTAAGGATAGAAGGATTACTGGTCAGGGCATTAATTGATACTGGATCAACCATAAGTTTAATAACGCAAACCCTCCTAAATGAATTACAAACAAGAGGTCGCATACTGAAAATTCCCACCTCAAGTGTGAAGATTAAGGGAATTATTCAGGAAAAATCTTTGACATGTAAATTTCAGGTATACATTGATTTGATCATGGGGAACACTGAAATTTCACAATGCTTTTTGCTGGTAAATCAATTGCCATATAATGTCATATTAGGCATTGATTTTATCCGTGAGAACAAGGTCATAATAGACCTAGCGCAGAATTGCATTAGGATTCAGAGAGAGGATGTGGACGGACAAAACGTTAATCTACAGGAACAGGACGCAAAAATAGAAGAACAGGTATGGCATGTGGAAGAAGTGACCGAGGAAGGTTGTAAGGACATAGAAAAGGTATTTGAAGTCCTAAACATAGAACTTGAAGATAGTTTGGAAACCGAGTTCGAGACCAACCTGTCAGGAAAAATAGAGGAAGCTAAAGTTAACCTCGAGAACAAGGAAAAATTAAAGGAATTGCTATTAAAATACAGGGACGTATTTGATTCCAAGCCAGGGAAGATTGAAAATTTTAAATACGCTTTTCAAGTAAATGATTGGGCACCGTTCAGACAAAAACCATACCCGGTTGCAGAAAAACATTACACACAAACGAAGAAAACACTGCAAGAGATGAGAGATGCAGGTGTTATAGAAAAGATGGCGACACCATATGTTAGTCCATTAGTAATTGTGAGTAAACCGGATTGCTCAGTAAGGGTGTGTTTGGATGCCAGGAATTTGAACGCGAAAATTATACCAGAAAATGATTCGGCACCACCCATAAAAGAAATACTGAGGAAATTTAAAGGCAAGAAAATTTTTACAAATATCGACATGACTTCTTCATATCATCATCTCGAACTTGAAGAGAAAACCAGTCTCTTAACTGGATTCCAGTTCGACCAACAAACATATTGCTTTAAGAGATGTCCGTTTGGATTGAAGACCGCGGGATCCGCCTTAATAAGAGCGCTTGATCGCAACCTATCAGAGGAAGTAAAAGATTGTACTATCCGTTATGTGAATGACATATTGCTTACCTCGGAAAACATTGAAGAACACTTGGAAAAGTTAAAGAAATTATTGGAAGTTTTAAGAAGGGCTAACTTTAAGATTAACTTGAAGAAATCAAATTTTTGTCAGAGACAAGTTATATTTTTGGGGCATGTGATTGACAAGGATGGTGTCAAACCAAATCCATGCAAATTAGAATCAATAAGAGATTTTCTCAGGCCTTTGAAGGTGAAAAACGTTCGCCAGTTTTTGGGATTGATTGGATTCTTCTCAGGACATTGTCCGTCATACACCAAAACTGTTGCACCACTACAGGACCTTCTGAAGAAGGGAGGCAAGTGGAAATGGACGGAGGAAACAGAAAAAGCATTTATAGAGGCTAAGGAAATGCTCTTAAATTATGTGAAGCTAGGATATCCTGATTTTAATCAGAGATTTGTAATACAAACGGATGCATCCCAGATTGGAGTAGGGGCAATGCTATATCAGGAAAACCCGGAGAACCATCAGAAGAAAAATTATCTAGCTTTCACAAGTCGGAGACTGAAACCACACGAGAAAAATTATACAATCAGCGAGATTGAGCTGATAGCGATATTGCACGCGTTGCAATTTTGGCGAAAGATTGTATATGGGTTTCAAGTCATATTAAGGACTGATCATAAAGCCTTAACCTTTTTGATGAAGACGGATTTATCCAGTCAAAGGTTGATGCGATGGGCTTTATATATCCAACAATTCGACGTAAATATAGAGTATTGCCCGGGTAAAGAAAATGTAGTTCCAGATTATTTAAGTAGACAGCTAGAGTCCACAGAAGAGGAAGTAATGGCTATTGATTTGGAAGACAGGGATCAGCGCACTTTGAATGAATTAAGAAGCATTGGTCAACGACAACGTGAGGATCCATGGATGAACATGCTCATATCTTTCTTGGAAGGGAGTTTGATAAGGGGAACACCTGCGTATACTGAAGCTAATAAGATAGCTCAGGATTATACGTTCTTTAATGGATTATTGTATAAGTTTGCGGACTCTGACCATACACGATTAAGGATCGTTGTACCTGCGATTTTGCAGAGGAAAATGGTATGGTTGGCCCATAGATCGTTCGGACATATGGGAGTCGACAAAACAGACTCGATGCTGAATGAAGCATTTGTATGGCCGAGACTGAGAGAAACTGTAAGGGATACGCTCAAGACATGTGACCTATGTCAAAGGATCAAACCAAATGCGTTTTGATGAGACAAAGGCCAATACCATTGTTGCCCGAGAGGCCAGGTCAAATTATTTCCATTGACAATTTCGGACCTTTGCCAAAGGCTAGGAGAGGAAATAGACACATAATGGTGGCTATGGATGTTTTCACGAAAATGGTTGTCCTTGCTACCATACAGAAGACTAGTACCAAACAGGTGTTAAAACGACTCAAAGAAAAAGTGATACCTATTCTGGGAAAACCAGAGAACATGTTATCGGATCACGGTAGTTGTTTTACAAGTGTAGAATTTAGACAGGAATTAGAGAGACTTGGAATACGTCAGATACTGTCTAGTATTCGCCATCCTGAGGCAAATCCTGTGGAAAGAGTGATGAGGGAAACGGCCAAGTACTGTAGGATATATTGTGCCGAGGAAAATTGGAAATGGATAGATATCCTGGATATTATCGAATTTTGTATAAATAATACAATCCATGAATCCAGAGAGACCTTGGAATCTGGTCATTCCTAGGCCAGCCGACGCTCAGCCTGGAAGAGATGTACGAGTTAGAAGAGCCTTTGAGCATCTAAAAGCTCAAGCTGATAGAAGGCAAAGAAGAAACCGGCACAAGAGGTATCATCGACCACTATTAGCAGGAGAAATGGTGTTAGTGAAAAGACCAGCCATTTCGGATCCAGGAAACCGTGTGTACAAGAAATTCCAGAAAATGTACCACGGACCTTATCAAATCATAAGAGACTTAAGAAATAAGGCCTATAGAATTCGGCACTGTGAAACGAATCACGAAGTGACCATGAATTCAGCAAATTTAAAAGTATATTACCCTCCCGAAGACTTCGATGAAGCAAATGAACAAGCCCTGGTTATGGAACAATTTAGAGATGATGAATCCACTTTTGGTAGAAACAGGAGTAAGGTAGAACAAGGAAACAGAGTTCAACCATTCAATTGCGAATGCGAATTAGAGAAACTGTATTGTGAGATAAGAAAAATAATTGATTTTGTTGAAAAGGAAAATTTCAATTTAAGAAGAGAGAATGATGAGATAAAGAAACGGGTAGGGATAGACCACACCCGTAACGAAGAATTATGTTCTGGAGCCTTTTAGTCCAGAAAAATAAGAAAGGAAGAAAGGGTAGGGACAGAGCGTACTGAACCTACACTATTACCGGATATGACTTAAAAGGTGGAAAACCCTAATTATCGTGGGATTCTATGAGAATAGAAACAAAAGGAACGGAGAAATGTTATGATGGCTTCGACACTAAAGAAAAATAAGATTTTTATGAAAATTAATAAAATAAATTTCCTCAAAATTTCGAAAATTTATTTACCTAAGGAGGGGAGAGATACCAGTGCATTACAATGTGTATAAACATTTCCTGTACCAGATTTCATTGCGTTTGGAACATTAAATCGCGACAAAGGTCTATTTAAAAGTTTCAAATTCGCTTGGCCGCCATGTTCGTTTTGTAGTAAACCGGTTTTTGAAAGTCTTATAGATGAACTTCCAGTAGTGCCCTTTATCTCCGAACAAAATTTCAGGGTGATACCGCTAATAGTTTCAGAGATATAGAATGCCGGTGAAATATTTCGCACATCCGCCATCTTGTGGTTATGTAAACAATTGAACGGGGTTTGATATCTGTGCATTACAATGTGTAGAAACATATACTGTACCAAGTTTCATTGCGTTTGGTTGGTTAAATCGCGAGAAACGTCTATTTTAAAGTCGCAAATTCGCCTGGCCGCCATGTTGGTTTTGTAGTTACCAGTTTTTCAAAAGTCACATAGGTGAACTTCTAGTAATTCCCTTTATCACCGTAAAAAATTCCAGGGTGATATCGGGAATAGTTTCGGAGATATTGAATGCTGGTGAAATACTTCGCACAGCCGCCATGTTGGATTGGTGAGCGTAACAAAATTTGAAGGGCACGGTCGGGGTCGCCCGGAATAGTGCTATGAACTTACCGAGTTTCATTGAAATCGCTCCAGCCGTTTAGAATTTATTAGGCACACACACACACACGGACAAAAGGTGATCTCATAAGCCTTTTTTTTTTTTATAGAAAATAGGCTAAAAATACATCTTCGGTTTCCATTACACAGTTGCATTTTATCCTACTGTATCTCCGCTCAATATGCCAATCCTACCAATGTTTCCTAATTCCTCATGCATAAATAAACATGACAGATTACAGCATTAACAATGATGAAAGATACTTATGAATTGCTAAAATGTTTTTAAAGGATGCATATAAAGAGGCTTGATAAACCCTGTATCATCATTCAATTTAAACATTCCCACAGAGCTCTAATCAGAAGCTCATTTTATGTGCAAGAGGAATGCAGAATAAACCTCCCTCCGAATAACTTGTAGGCCTAACCTGAACATGATCCATGTTAAGAGCTGTTTATTGGTCCACAGATAAACCTACCATTTAAAAACTTGCACATAGGCTACTAATCATGTTATGGTGCAAGAGGTTTCTCAGTCACTCTCTGGTTGCTAATCCTTAACCTACGGCAATTTAAACAAGTAGTTCCGTGAAGAACTATACAGCCTATTTTCATATATCCTACTTATGCTAACTGCCACTATCAACATACTACATTTCAGTTTGATTGCTGTAATAGATTCGTAGATATTGAGAACCAACTAAATATTTCGGATGGTCGCCATGTTGGATTTTATATATGTAGGTCCTACAGTTATGTACTGTTACATGAAGATTATTGTGTACGTGTAGCATTCAAACTTCAATCGAATGATTAGGACACAAGAAGTAACAAGGAGATTTTAACATTTCGCACAGCTGCCATCTTGTGGTTATGGAAACAATTGAAATAAATTAGATGTCAGTGGATTAACATTCGTATAAGGATTTACTGTACCAAGTTTCACTGCACTCGGATGGTTAAATTGCGAGAAACGTACATGTGAATATGTATACTTCGCGTCGCCGCCATGTTGGATTTGTGATCACCAGGTTATTTAAAGTCCTATAGGTGAACTTAAGTTCATAGCCCCTAAGAACATTTAAAAAATCAGTTTGATTGCTATAATAGATTCGTAGATATTCAGAGCCGTCTAAATATTTCGGATGGTCGCCATGTTGGATTGTTAAATGTATAGGCCATAGAGTCATGTACCATTAAAGGAAAATTATTGCGTAGGTTCATTATTCAAACTTTCACTTCGATCTCATGATTACGACACAAGAAATAAAAACTTAATTTTAAAATTCGGAAAGCCGCCATCTTGAGGTTATGTAAACAATTGAACTAAATTAGATACCAGTGCATTACAATGTGTATGAACATTTCCTGTACCAGATTTCATTGCGTTTGGAACATTAAATAGCGAGAAAGGTGTATTTAAAATTTTCAAATTCGCTTGGCCGCCATATTCGTTTTGTAGTTAACCGGTTTTTGAAAGTCTTATAGATGAACTTCCAATAGAATGTCAGGTACTATACGTGTGCATAGTTTAAAGCTGTCGGCTTGCATACTTTCTGATATATGGGTATTTGGATTTTAAAAAAATGAGAGCATTTATTAACAGTTGGCAGCCCTGGTCGCTCCACAATTCTAAGACTCCGCAATTCCACAATACAAAATTTCACGATTCTAATATTCAACAAGTCCTTAATTACAAAATTCCAAAATTCCAAAATTTCAAAAGTACACAATTGATTAATTTTACAACTCCAAAACTCCAAAATTCCACAATTCCAAAATTCCAAAATTCCAAAATTTCACATTTTCAAAATTCCAAAATTCCTCAGCAACAATCTAACAATCCCCCAATTCCACAAGTTCAAAATTTCACAATTGCACAATTACAAAGTTCCAAAATTCCAAAATTCCAAAATTCCACAGTTCCAAAGTTCACAAAAATTGTCCACCTTCTGAAACCGGTGACATCCTTGAGTTTTCCCCTCACAGGGACTCACAGCTATTGGGGCGTGGGTTGGTGACCACGGGCATTGCTCCCACTTACATGTGCATGGCTCCTCTGTGTCATCTTTCCTGTCGAACTCCCTTGGTCAATTTTTGTTCTCTTTCCAACCCGACGGTATTAGGCCTAGAGAGTCTTTCAATCTCCCGCCATAATTGGCACTTGTCTCATCTTTTCTCATCTCTCATTCGAGGGGTCAGATCTCTTGTTTTTCTTTTAAGGTGTCTCCAGCCTTCTGCTCAAGTCCCTCGAGGAGGCAGGGTGTGAACCACCCTCACTTAAGGTGCACCCTCACTTAAGGTGCACCTTCAAGGACTCGTGGCTGGTGATTTTGGGAGTTGGCAACCCCGAAGGATTCCTGAGCTGGGTCCGGATTTTCACCTTCTCCAATTGACTTTGCGGCGGACCCTCCCCTCTTTCCCTTTCCTATTTGCCTTTTATGTATGTACTTCTTTCGAAGTCCCTCAGTTCTCGGCCTTTAAGGTTGAGGGTATTTCCTTTCCCCGTCTCTTATTTCCCTTATTAGTTCCTTTTGTCCTTTTCTTCCTCTAGCCCGTAAGTTAGTTTTAGTTCTAGTATTCATTTCGGACCGATAACTGGAATGTTGGGCCCATTAAAACAAGAACTATCATCATCATATTGGAATGCAGCCGAAATAAATCAGAAAACTCTATGGATATCAAATTGGCAGATGAAAAACTAAAGGAAGTAGGAGACTTCTGTTACTTAGCAAGCAAAATAACGAGTGATGGACGAAGCAAAGAGGATATAAAAAGTAGGTTAGCTCAGGCAAGGAAAGCATTTCTGCAGAAAAGGAATCTGTTGACATCGAATATAGATTTAGGTATTAGGAAGTCATTCTTGAAAGCCTTTGTCTGGAGCGTGGCGCTCTATGGAAGTGAAACTTGGACTATTGGTGCAGCAGAAAAGAGAAGAATTGAAGCGTTTTAAATGTGGTATTACAGGAGAATGTTGAAGATCAGATGGGTAGATAGGGTTACAAACGAAGAGGTATTAAGACTAGTGGGAGAGGAGAGATGCTTCTGGCGAATGCTAATGAAGAGAAGAGATATGTTGGTAGGACACATACTAAGCCATCCAGGAATGCAAGCTTAGTTATGGAAGGAAGGGTTGAGGACAAGAACTGTAGGGGTAGACCAAGGTTAGAATATGTTAATCAGATTGCCTCGGATGTAGGGAGTGGTAGCTATGTAGAGATTAAACGATTAGCTCAGAACAGGGAGGCATGGAAAGCTACATCAAACCAGTCAAAAGGCTGAAGACTCAAACAACAATAACATTATCGTTTTTAGTGGTAGAAGTTAACTCTCATTTTGAGCAAGTTTCGAAATAGTTCGTGGAGTGAATGTTCTCATCAGAAGTGTTTCAGATGAACCTACTTTAGAACATGACTCAGCTCTGCCGACTAACAGCTGTGCAAGTCAGCTAGCACTTGAGAGAATGCTTATTCACTTAAGTCAATATCTAGTAACACAGATGTGTGACCCGGCATTCCATATGACCGCTACAAATTATACGTTTATCAAGCTGTTGTAGTTGCCACTCTGCTATATTATATTTATTTTTATTTAATACTACATTTGTGAGGATAACCATTTTATTACTATATTTCATTTATTACAATTATTATCATTAACTCTTCCTTTCCTATTTAGATTTAAGTCATAAATATCTATTTTTAGATTTTTAATTCTTAATTGATTTTCATTTTAAGCTGAATATGTCCTCATTGAAGATCGAAACATGTCCCAATACATAAAGTATATATTTGTTAAGTATTGATTTTGCGTATCATTTTAAACGTTTAATTCTAATACCAATACGGATATTTAAAAACATTTGTGTTTACAGTGGCAAATGTGTTTGCATTCTACTCTGCTATATGGCTGCGAAATCTGGGTTACTTACAGAAGGTACCTCTTACCTCTAGAAAAATGTCATCAACGATGCCTTAGGAGAATTCTTGGTATTAAATAGCAGGACTAGTGCATTAGAGGAAGCTAGCACAATTAGTATAGAGGCTCTCATAATAAAACACCAACTTCGATGGACAGGACATGTAGTTCGCAAAACAAATCTTATATTGCCAGCTGAATGTCGGTCAGAGTAAGCAGGGTGGGCAACAAAAACGCTACAAAGATGTTCTGAAAACCAACATGAAGAAATGTCAAATTTATACAGGTATCTGGGAGGCTGTCGCACCCAACCGATCAGAGTGGCGCCGCAATGTCCATCACGGCCACTTGCTCTACGAACAAGAGAGAAGAAGGCTGCAGGCTGAAAAAAGAAATGCCAGAAAAGAGCGCATGAATCGCAGAATAATCAAACCCTAAGATTCATTGGCTGCTCAAGGCCTTGTGTGCCAATATTGTGGAAGAGTGTGTGGTTCTCGGATCGGACCGTACAATCACCAAAGAACTCACGCAATATGAATAGGCCTAATATTGGTTTACAGCGAACATTTACATAACCGTACTTTGGAAGACAATCATACTCTTATCACGAGTGATAGCCTAAATAATAATAATAATAATAATAATAATAATAAGATCGACAATTTCAGTGAAGACTGAAATATTACCGAATAGCACATACAGTGCTTCCCAATGAAACCTTTATTTATTTATTTATTTATTTATTTATTTATTTATTTATTTATTTATTTATTTATTTATTTATTTATTTATTTATTTATTTATTTATTTATTTATTTATTTATTGATGTGTAACATCTTTCCACTCGGTTGCTGGATATTTTTGTGGGAGTGATTTTGAAAAATGGGACGGAAATGATTGGACGGATGTGTGCAAGACGCACTGCCAGCTGGATCGTATCCCTCCTGGACGTTCATCAACAAACAAAAATATTTCTTATTTACACACTAATAGGCCTAATACATAACAATTACATGACTCTCTTCTCTTTCTTCACTGCCTATTTGATATTTCTACTCTCGCACTGCCTTCTTGATTGTTCTTGCACTGCCTTCTTGATACTCCGCTGCTAATCATATCAATATGACTCATTTTAACAGAATCCATATGAAATTACGTGTTGGTCTGTGAATCAAGAGGTCCGGGAACTGGGCAAGTCTTTCATGATCTACTGCTGTGCACATTGCATTTACTCGCAAGTTGGCCTATTTATAAGGAATTTAAGGTTATGAGCGGTGTCGCGTCTATTAATCTAGTTGATCCATATCGTATTCTTTATTTAGGCTAGTGCTGGTGGAAGCTACAAATCATCTAATAAAATGAGTTCCGTATTATGAACTACAATATCTGTAAAACACTCCCTTTTACAATAGATTAATATTTGTGCCAATAATATTATAAAATACCGGTGTATCAACAATTTGCCGTCCTTGATACAGTTTTCCGTGGTTTCCCATTTTCAACTCCACGCAAATGCTAGGACGGTACCTTCTGACAGGCCACGGCCACTTCCTTCCACATCCTTACCCAGTTTCATTCACCATCATTCATTTCATCTCTCATTAACTCCTCTCGTGAGGTTGGCGACAGAAAGGGCATCCGGCCGTAAAAACCATCCGCCACAAATACTTCCATCGCATCTCATTCCCGACCCCGTAGGAAAACGGGAATAATAAGGGGTAGACATAAAATACCGGTGTATCAACAATTTCGTGTGAGGTTTCTTCTATGTCAGATGTTACACATCATATGCGACTACTGTAAGGCTCGTAAAGTTTTTTTTATTTGTTTATTTATTTACAAGCTGTACTCAGCATGCGTTGCAGTGCCAAGCAAAGAAAGTGTTGGCGTTGCACTTTTGTTTGTTGAAGTGCTTTTGAATACACAATATTTTTTCAATTTCCGTTAACTGCCTCTAAACTATCGTAAAATGGTTTACTAATTCAGAAACATTCGTGGGAGCGTGCATAGCAACTCACTATAGTTTCATCGCAATCGGATGAATGGTATATGAACGCATACGGGACTTTGTTGAGAAACGATTTGCGCGCCGTCGCCCATTCGTAGAGCCTACAGTACTCGTGTGCTACCTATTGTAAAATATTTACTAAGCCAGAACGCTTTACTGGAGTGTACACAACAATTCACCAAAGTTTCATCGCAATCGGATGAATGGTATATGAACGCATACGGGACTTTATTGAAACGTTTCGCTCGCCGTCGCTCATTTGTTTAATCGACTCGTGCGCTTCCTACTGTAAAATGGATTTACTAAGCCAGAAACCTTCCCTGGAGTGTACACAACAACACGCCCAAGTTTCATCGCTATCGGAAGAATGGTATACCAATGCATAGGAGACATTACATACATACATATATAGCCTGCATACATACATACATACATACATACATACATACATACATACACACTTACATACAAACTATCACGTAACATTCTTTTTATATAGAGAGATTTATTTACTTATTTATTTATTTATTTATTTACCGTATTTATTTATTTATTTATTTATTTATAAAGTATTATTAAAGTTAATGCTTTTTTTTCAGTTGCGGGATCGAATCTTGACGCAGTCAGCTAGCATTTTAGGGTGCGCAGTAGATTTACTGGCACGTTAAAGACCCCTTCTGGGCAAAATTTGGCCTCCTGGCGTCTCTCAAAGCTGCAGTTGTTAAAAGGGACGTAAAATCAATAACATTATTATTTTTATGTTCGACCTTCACTATTATTTGTCAGAAAACTGTACTATAATGAGGCTCATTATAACACTATTTTTCATTATGAAACAGTTTCTCCCACCAATCAGAGTTCAAGAAACAGTTGTTTGACCAATTAGATAATTACATGCGCTGAGTTCCACGGCCTTCTAATGTAAATCACACTGCCTGGCCTAGTGTCATAGCAGAGCAATCGAGGTGGCCATGGTCAAATACAAGGTATTCCCTGCGTCTCATGCGCTCTGTTCAGTACATAAAACTGGCGAAATCTCGACAGATATTTATGAATATTTATGTTCGAACATAAAATAGTTATAATAATTATCGTCGAACATAAACAGTCGTATGCAACTCGCCTACACTGGTAATTAAGACACTCGTATGGAAATTATAAAACCCGCATACGCTCGTTTTATAAACATACTTGTGTCTTAATTATTGCCATTATAGGCTCGTTGCATAATGTACTATTATTATTATTTTCAAATTCAGGAACGTGGAGCAACCATCTTTGCTCCCTGTCGTTTATTACTGTGATTGGATAACTTCTGTATGATACCATTCCCTTATCAGCAGGAGTACGCATTGTGGTGCGCAAGTCAGTATTATTAGGCTGCCAGTCCAGAGGCCCTGGTTCTATTCCCGGCTCTGCCAAGAAATTCAGAATGGGTTTGAGGTTCTGGCATGAAATCGCTGGCATTCAAGTCGCCCAAGGGATGTAAGTTCCAAAAGCTTGAATCAGGTTACACTACTGTAGCATACACCTGATAATGTTGGCACAATATTCCCATGTACAGGTTTGTCTGACAGTCTGATCTATTTTTAGTTGCTTGTTCATTAGACCGTGAATGGCGCGCACATCCTGACACACTTGGAGGAGTTTGCGGTACTCGAGGGCTTTCTGCAATTACTGCTCCTGTCTGCCTGCCTGACCGGAGAACACTTAACTGTTCTCAGCAAGTAGGTCGCGAGCATGGAGATGAGTCACGTGCCCCTCTGAATAGATGCTCGCCAAAGAATGTTGTAAATAGATTTGTTGAAACTCTAGAGAAAACCATTTTCGTGGTGTAGTACCACCTGAGTCGTCCAGTTGCAAAACTCGTTTAATCCAATTCTGAATAAGGATCATGTCGTAAAATTATTTATGTTCGACCCTGGCAATTATATGTCTGAAAACTGTATCATAATGATGGCCATTATAACACTATTTTTCATTATGAAACAGTTTCTCCCACCAATCACAGCTCAAGAAACAGTTGTCTGACCAATTAGATAAGGATACCTTCGCGCATGCGCTCAAACTCCAACATGTCGATATAAATGACCGAAAGTGCACCGTCCATATGTTCGCGTAAATAAACTGGTGAATATGAGACACTGTACCTTAATATCCCCAAATCCAATTTCTACACAGCGGGTTGTTTTCAAACGATTTCGGTGACATTTTTACTGAATACTGGTGCTCAATCTGCACATATGGCATTGAAGCACACAGAGCGCATGCGTCGGTGGTCAGAGAGCTTGGAAATCAGAGCTATCCTACCCTGCGCATCAACCGATCACAAAATTCTAGTGACAATCTCAACAGATATTTATGAATATTTATGTTAAAACATATAATAAAGTTATAATTATCGTCGAACATAAACAGTCGTATGCAACTCGCCTATAATGGTAATTAAGACACTCGTATGGAAATTATAAAACTCGCGTACGCTCGTTTTATAAAAAATACTCTTGTCTTAATTATTGCCATTATAGGCGAGTTGCATAATGTACTATTATATAATTAGTTTATTTTATTTTACTTTATTTTATTTTATTTTACTTTATTTTATTTTGTTTTATTTTGTTTTGTTTAATTTAATTTTTATTGTTTTATTTTATTTTGTTTTGTTTTATTATATTTCGTTTTCTTTTGTTTTAAATTGTTTTATTTAAGTTTTTGTTTTGTTTGTTTGTTTTGTTTTATTTTATTTCGTTTTAATTTTGTTTTGTTTATTTTTTATTTTGTTTTGTTTTATTTTGATTTTGTTTTGTTTATTTTGTTTTATTTTATTTTATTTTGTTTTGTTTTGATTTTCCAGAAATCAAACATAAAACCAAAAACAAAAAACACGAAGCAAAAAGAAAAATTCAAAAAAAGAAAAAGCAGAAAACATACACAAAACCAAAACCAAGAAAGAAAAGCAAAAATAAAATTCAAAAGCAGAAGCCCAAAGCAAACACATAACCAACATAACATAACCAAAAACACAAAGCAAAAAGAAAAAAAGTAGAAAACAACAAACACAAAAGATACACGAAAGTTCAGAGAAACGTTTCTCATGAAAATGATTCTCATTCACAAGTGGATTGAACGAGTTTTGCAACTGGACGACTCACCTAAACACATGCCTCTTGCTCTGGAGGCTCCAGGTTTTATACCGAGCTCCTTTAGGGATTTTATAAATAATGTGAGGTGCAATTGAATAGCTGCCTGATCCGAGAGGCAGCGGCTGCGTTTAAGAAAGCCAAAGATGCACTCTGCACCCTGATCACTAAGGTTTGGATGTTAAGGAAAAGTCATATTATTTTCCTGAGCTAATTTTGACCGAAATCTGAAAAATAAGTTTGAATGACGGGTCCCTGACCACGTTTAAAGCAATTTGATGTTGCCTATAAATGCATATTTTGGCCATTTTTATTGGTTTGGTAATATTTGGTCATATTGTAGTGATATAAGGTCATATTTTGTTATAATTTCAGCATTTTGTTTAAATTGAGGCGTCGTTAACAAGCACGTATCATCTGCGTCGAGTTTCAAACACAGGATTTTTCTTTCTTTTCCCGGAACAGGCAGATAGCAGGCTTAGAAGACCTGATTCCAAGAAGGTGCAATAAACCTCCTGTTAGGCAGTGTTCTAACTTACGCCGACATATATCATAAAGCATACTAATACTTCGTTTTTTTTTTGTTTTCTTTTAAGAAAACCGTGCAAGAACTGCATCTCAAGGCTATGATGCCGAATGAATGTTGAACATTTTAATGTGATGTAGCTCTCTGTCAGTTTGTATGATTAAACTTGTCTGGTGTGTTATCGCTGATCACGTTTTGGCACTTACGACGTTTACTGTATGTTAGTGATACTCTACCTATCCCAAAAATTCATGTCATATTTCGTAGTTTTTAGGTCATATTTTATAGTTTTTAGGTCATATTTAGCTAGTTTTTAGGGCATATTTGCTTGCATATTTTGTACTTCTTTAGGTCATAAACTACCGAACCCTACTGATCACAAGTGGCATCTGCGTCATGCACCCTGATGACACGTGCTTTCACACCTACATGGCACATGTCAGATGTATCATCCTATCTTTTCATATTCAGACGTACTATTCTACCTTTTCTGAAGTAGACGGGCTGGGGGATGTTTTATCAATTCAAATGATCTTGTCGACTTCATCGTTATGCTTTGGTCTACCGTTATGCGTTACGGTTATGGCGTGTATGACGTCATCATGTTGTTCAGTGCATATGCACCGAGTCTGAGTTTACTCCTGAGGTCTGGCGTTATGCGATACGGAGACGGCGAGTGCGTGACGACATGCAGCAGAGTGCACCTCCCGCTCTCCGTTCCCCGCGCGGGAAGCCTAAGTTAAAGAGTAATGGAGTCTGTTGAAAGAGCCCTCCTGAGCCTTTCTAACATGTGTAGCATTTGAAATGATATAAAGTCTAGTCTTTCAGACTGACTGTATTTTTTTCTTCTTTGGAGTACTACTCACAAGTCATAAAAGCTATGAAAGTACTTACAGAACGGTGGGTTGGAAACCTCGGTTAGAAATTATAGGTAGCGCCAGATGATTTTAAGGACAGTTTTTGGCTAAACGGGTCAGTCGTGAGCCTCTCTTCTTCATTTTTCTGAGGGCGACCTCGGAAGGTGCGAGTCAAATTCATGATAACATAATAGACCCGCACAAGAAAGATGCACGCTGATAAAAACCAGCCTGCTGGTCTTCAAGCCGCACGTTCCACTTGCTTCCAGGATGCCTCGGTGTGTAACCTTTCGTTTGAACACTTGAGTTAAAAATCATTTTAAAAAATTATATTATCTTAAACAAACTCCCCCCTCTATATAAAGCACCTTTAGGAGCACCATTCCCTTCCACGAGTCATCACCTACGGATCACGTCTCCCCGTTTGAGATTAGGTCTGGTGTTTTAAGTCACATTGTCATAGTACATGTATTATTTAACTATCTTTCCCCACATTTGTGTTAACAAATGTAATTGCTTATTACTTGGTTGTTAGCTCCTAACCTCTTTGTAGTTATAATAAGATATCCGGGAGGGCACCAATTCATAAACAGTATACTTATGAACAAATAAACAAATACTAATTCGATAGTGAACATGAGAACTCTTTCATCTCATGGGATGGTGCGATTTGATCACGAACCAGAACACAATCATCATCGGCTTTAACTCGAATCCGAGTATAAATCTTCTTCCTTCAGTCCAGTTTGTGGATGTGTTTACGGTGACTAAAGAGTCCAATCCTGGCATGGAACAAGCGACCACACAAGTCGCATAGTATTGCTGGAGGAGGACGTGGTTGGGCTGCTCGAAGTTTCCTAGCTTGACGCTTGGCCTCTTCATGTATGCGTCGATCCCTTTCAAACGTCTTTACAGTATCCGAGATGGTACGGCGCCAAGTTGAGTGGTCTTCAGCCAGCTTGTCCCAGGTTTGTGAATCAAGACCTGTCAATTTCAGGGTCTGCTTAAATTGGTCCTTGTAGCGCCTCTTAGGACCACCATGAGGTCTGGTGCCATAGCATAACTCACCATATAGCATTTGACGAGGTAATCTCACATCACCCATCCGATGGACATGACCAATCCATCTAAATTGGTGACCTATTATGGATGATTCTATGCAGTTGAGTTGAGCCTTTTCCAGAACAGCAATATTGGTAATGCGGTCTTCCCATTTAATCCTCAGGATTGATCGAAGTTTTTGTTGGTGGAAACGCTCAAGCTTCCTAAGATCACGTCGGTAAAGGGACCACGTTTCACAGCCATACAACAATGTAGAAATGACTACTGCTTTGTACACCATAAGCTTTGTACTCATGGACAGATCTTTATTCATGAAGACCCGGTGCGCTAATCGTCCATATGCTGCATGGGCTGCGCCAATTCTCTTATCCACATCCTGCTCACAGGTACAGCTCACAGAAATGGTACTGCCCAGGTACGAGAAGTGGTCAACCTGTTCTAATGGCAAATTTGAAATGGAGATATTGAACTGAGGAAGAGGTGTGCCTGGTGAAGGTTGTGCCAAGACTTTAGTCTTGTTGACATTTATGGTAAGACCAAAGCGATCACATGCACTTTTGTAACAGTTAACTGACTCTTGCAGCTCTTCTGGTGTGAGAGTTGGTGACGCAGCGTCATCTGCATACAACATGTTAGTAACATTAGTAACCTGAGTTTTCCTCAAGGAGCGGAGACGAGTTAGGTTGAAAAGCCCTCCATCAAAACGATACTTGATCTCCACACCTGGGATGTTTGTGGGTGAATCATAAAGCATTGCAGCCAAGTACAGCGCAAAAAGCGTTGGAGCCAGTACACATCCTTGTTTCAGTCCATGGGTAATGGGAAACTCATCGGACATCTTATTCTGATGGCAAACCTGACCTGTCATGCCATCATGGAGAGCTTTGATTAGATCTACAAAACGCTGAGGGCAACCAAACCGCTTCAGCACTGCCCACATGGCTGGTCATGGAACCGAATCAAATGCCTTTTCCTAGTCATAAAAGACTAAGAAGAGTGGATTTTGTTGTTCTCTACATTTTTCTTGTAGCTGTCTCACACAGAAAATCAAGTCAATTGTGCTTCTGGAAGTTCTAAATCCGCATTGTGACTCTGGGAGGATCCTCTCAGAGATAACCTTGAGGCGGTTAAGTAGAATTCTCGCAAGAATCTTCCCCACAATTGATAGCAGTGATATACCACGGTAGTTGCCACAAACACTGCGATCACCCTTTTTAAAGATAGTGACGATAGTGGCATTCTTTAGGTCTCCAGGTACCTTTCTTGATTCCCATATTCTGAGGATAAGGATGAAAATTCTTGTTTTGAGGGAATGACCTCCGGCTTGAATTAGTTCCAGAGGGGTGTTATCTGGGCCAGGTGCTTTTCTGGGTTTCAATTGGATGAGAGCTGCACTGAATTCATGATAAGTAGGAGGTACTGCCAACCACAGTTGTTCAGGTTGTTGCAGCACATCACAGAGGAAGTCTTCAGCAGCTTCTGATGGACGATTTAGGAGATTGGAGAAGTGCTCCTTTCAGCGTTCCAAGATTTCTTGACTATCAGTTAAGGTAGTGGAATTATCAGCGCTTTTCAGTGTACCTGATGATGAGCGAGATGGTCCATATATTTCCTTGAGTACGGCATAGAAGTTCCTCAAGTCTCGAGCATCCGATAGTCTCTGCAGTTCCTGAGCCTTCTGTTGCCACCAAGTATTTTTAATCTGCCTTATCTGCGTCTGGCATTTACCCTTGAAATCCAGTAGTTTATCTCTCTTTGTGTTGGAAGTTGGTTCTTGAAGATGGGCAAGATAGGCATTCATTTTGGCATTGATGAGAGACAGAATTTCCTCATTGTTTTCATCAAACCAATCTTGTCTTTTCCGCACTATAAAACCAATGGTTTCCTCAGCTGACTGTGTGATAATCTTCTGTAATGTGGCCCATTCTTGCTGAATATCATTTGTTACTGGGTTTTCTGATAAGTGGGTGACGATCCTGTTTCCAAAATGTTTGTACATGGATTCATCCTGAAGTTTGGATGTATTAAACTTCTTTCTTGGCAAATTTTTGATGTTCCTAGGTGGTTTAGGTCTGATGGATATCCTGAGCTTACATATGAGAAGTTTATGATCTGTCCAACAATCGTCTATATTCCTTGCTGTTCTGGTAATAAGAGTGTCCTTCTTATCACATTGCCGGGTAATGATATAATCAAGAATGTGCCAATGTTTGGAACGAGGATGCATCCACGTGGTTTTGAAGCGGTCAGGTAGCCGGAACTGCGTGTTGGTAATGAAAAGTTCGTGTTCTGCACAAAGACCAAGAAGCAACAGTCCATTGGGATTACATTTTCCGAGTCCCTGTTTGCCCATCACATTATTCCATAGCCTGTGATCTTTCCCAACTCTGGCATTGAAGTCGCCGAGGAGCAAGAGTTTATCTGCAGATGGTACCTTGGAGATGATTTCACTTAGCTGATTATAGAACTGAGCCTTTACTTCATCATCAGAATCTAAGGTAGGAGCATAGGCAGAGATGAGTGTCATAAAGGAACTTCCTGAGAGTGGTATACGGAGAGTCATGAGCCTTTCGCTGATTTCAATGGGCGTAAGTTGGTGATAATTTACCAGTTTGGTCTTCACAGCGAAGCCCACACCATGAATACGACATTCACCCTCCTCCTTTCCTTTCCAGAAGATGGTATATCCTGTTCCAGATTCAGTAATCTTGCCTTCAGCAGACAGCCTAGTTTCACTGAGATCAGCAATGTCAACGTTGAGTCTTGATAACTCATGGGTTACGAGAGCTGACCTTCTCTCAGGTCTAATGTTATTGTCCAAATCAAGCAAGGTTCTGATGTTCCATGATCCAATAATCAAATTGTGATTCTTAACTGTTTTTGAGTTTCGACCGCATGAGGGGTGACCTGCTGAGTGCGGTTGCTCAGCCGGACCAAGATTGTGACTTCCGATGTTTAGCCCACCTTTTCTAGGGCCTTCCCCATGTGGGGTGGGCAGCGGTGATCCTAAATAGGCCTGCCCAAACACAGATGCAGGACCAAATTCCTGAGTAGTCACAGAGTCTCCGGAAGACGACCATCACACATCTGCTGCCAACGTGCAGGTCCGAACTAGGGGCTTCCAATTACACCCATAACCTGCCCCCACCGTCCATATCCCATCGCCGTTGGACTTTGAAAAGTGACGTTCGGAAGAAGTGCCACTGGCGTGAATTTGTTTAGGGTGGATCTCAGCTTGCCAGGACGAGACCCACACACTATGATCTCTGAGCCTTATCCTGCGGCTCACAAAGAATGAGACATGCAGGACCGAACACAGAGACTGCAACGAACTGCCGCATACTCAAGTACTACTGAGGTACGCCTTTACAGCCAGTCCGTCTGGCGTGGCCTCTTCCGCCTCTATGACCGTTAGGAGCAAAGAGAGTGATTGGCTCCTCATCCGCTCATTTTGCCGTTGGGCCAAAACCTGCCCATCATAACTATGGACAATAGTTTGACCTATTACACCTGAGCAATAGGCTGCCCCTTCCGCCAACCACACTGTGCCAGAGTTCACCTCTTTCACTGCAGGTACCGTTGAGGACTTCACCGTAACCCTGGCAAGGGACCCTAACAAGGTACTACCAGCCGGGCCAGCTGGACCAGGGTTTTTTAAAGAGGTGTTACTCCTCTATCACTCCCTACTTGATCATACTATATATATATATATATATATATATATATATATATATATATATATATATATATATATATATACTGTAACACTGTATAACACTACACTATGTGCTATTGCACCACACACCAGAACACAATAGATAACAAGGCAAGATACTGTAATATAATTATTATTTATTGAAATATAACTTGCAATGTGGTAGAAGAAGGAGATGTAATAAAACTAGTAACTGTAACTCTTTCATAAAGAGAAATCATTTTTATTTTATAGCACCAATCTCACAGCCTCTTCTTTCAAAATACTTCCTAAGTTGACCATATGAATGCATTATACAGTGCATCAATGATGTGGATATTTCATGACACTACTATGGAAAATAGTGTTCTCAATCGAATTTCTTTGTATACAGTCAATGTAGTAGAAACGAGAGAATATCCCAAATCATATACTCGCGTCTCGCGACAGACTTGGCTGGACAAGCTGATTGGTCGCTCTGACCAGGATCGAGACATAACTTTAACCTCACTTGTGTAACACAGGCGATTGTTATCCCAGTCACGTTTTAACGACGTTTACAAAATTATATTTATTTAAATGTGTTCAAAATTTTGAAACCTCATTACAGGAGCCCCCCTTCTCGAATCTATAAAAGTTTGCATTCTTACGAGTGGTTGAATGCCTTAACTTAGTTTTGGTAAGATAACGAACAGAAAAATTCTGTTGTATTGTCACTAACAGCCCACTAGAGCGACGAAAGAAGATTGATCGCTGGTCTACTGCTTTAATCTATAATTTTATTAAGAATAATACTGTTCATTTCATTTCATCTGTGTGCTAAGCTTTTGTTGATGAAAAACTTGTGTCTCGTGACAGACTTTGCTGGACAACTCTTGTTCTTGTACTGTACGAGAAGCTGGAATGGATAAGTTAAGGAAGTAACGTCGAGTTTTGATGACGTCACACCATTCAACCAATCAGCTTATCCAGCCAAGTCTGTCGCGAGACGCAAGTAAATCATATATCCTCTCACCACAGGTCTCATGCCATCTTCTTTTCTATTTACCCCTTATTGTCTCTTTTCTATGGAATCCTTAAAAACTAGAGTAGGCACTCTTTGCTACACTCTTATGCCATTAGTTCACAATATTACCACTACAAAGTTCCACGGCCGTGCCAGCCATCTTGCATATCACCAATACATAGTCAGTTTAGTTCTGCATTTTCTCACTACCAAAGAACATAGTGCATACAGTATACTGTTGTAGCTTAACATACATGGTTTCTGGAAACATTTCAACATAGATCCTGCCACCACGACGCACAGTGGGGCCCTAGCAAGGAAAAGCTGGCCAAAAGTACAAAAATCAAATCCCGGAATTCTTAGTCAAATGTTCCGTTTCCATACAGTAGAAGACCACGTGCATCGTATATCGATAAGGAAATGATCCAACAAATAGTCTACTGTACTCCTCACTGCGGAAGTCTGAACTGCCACGTCACCCACTACGCGACTCATTGAGTAGTCGATAAGTGGAGAGAGTGCTGTGTTTTCAAGTTGTTACCATCCGTCCTGTGTTCACATCAGAAATAGTAACCACGATGGAATCGTCACTTGGAGGTATGCACTGTAATATAGTTCATAGTTAAATTCGTACGATTTCAGTAAGGTTCCGGGTACGTCCGGGCTATAACTTTAACTTTTTCTGCTACTGAAGGTAGTCATATTATAATAACATCAGCAAAGGTTTGCGAATATTTGCGTATCTCTGTTGTATAGTACTTTCTTTAAGGCCGGTCGCGGCCAATTATTTTTTTCATATTTAGGTAACTGTATTATGTTATCTTCTTTTCCTTCAGGATCTGGCTGTACTGATATTATCCTAACAAGGCGGACCCTGTATGATGTAATAAGGCATTCAAGGAAGAAAAAAGTGAGCGTCAGTCTGAAAGACTAGACTTTGTATCATTTTAAATGCTACAAATGCTAGAAAATGCTAGAAAGGCTGAAGGCTTCTCGCTTCGCTCAAAGCCAAAGACTCTTGACATTTTAGAAAATTATCTGCATAATACTTATCTTGCTTATCATGTTTCAAATTACTCGCGAACGGCAAGTGCAAACTAAGGGCAAAGCAAGGTCAAGCGCGCGGGATGCCGTCACGCTCACCAGAGCGCGCGGGGTCGTGCCCCTTCCATCCAGTCTAAAAACACTTATAATGGACGATGTATTGAAGATAGAGAAATGCTCTCAGGGACTTTTTTGTAGAACTTTTCATGCTGACCAATTGTTACGCTCATAGTATATTGATATTTTTATGGTTTGCCCAGCGTAAGCTTAAGAAGCGCACGGACGCATAGTTTGTTTTCGACTTTTTCACTGAAATCGTTACTGCTTGGCTTCCTTTGATCATACATAAATAATTTTCTACAGAATGTTTCCTCGAGATATCCTTTACAGAATGGTGAAAACCGCATCAAAATCCATCCAGTGGTTCTCGAGATTACCCGTGACATCCAAGAATCGTGGATTTTTGTCTTATACTAACGAAGTAGAGATTGTCGGGGAACACATGCACCAAGCAGTACTATGACGTCACACACCTCAGTGCATCTGGGTACATTTCGTCCCGTCACCGTAACGTAACGCCAGACCCCAGCGTAACGACGAAGTTGACAAGATCATTTAAAATGATAAAACGTGGGGGATTAATTGTGTATCTTGAAGGAATACGTGAGGAAAAGCTCACTGCATGCTCGGAACATCTAACTTCGGATTTAAACAAGGGGCTGTCCTATTTTATCTCCGATTTCAAGAATAAGTGGCAAGCAGCCAGCATTTTCATTTCTCAAAATGAACAGGCGATGGCTGGAAATGTCCGTCACATTCCCAAACTACTCGGCTGCAGGTTGAAAGAAAATAGGTCGACCACTGTAGCAATTCCATGACAATTAAGCCGTTATTCAGTTATAATAATGTGTTTCTGTCACTTACGTTACTAATATACCGTTCATTTAAGCTTTACCATCTTTTTCCCCTTTCGGCCCCACTGTGTGACGCAAGTAACCTGCAACTTGCCACTTCGGTGTGAAAACTGCCCATTAAGTGACACATTGGTCTGACCACGCGTCAACAATCAGGCCACGCTGTTCCAAATCCACGAGTTTGAGTATGCGTACACGCGAGTACTCAGTAGTGATGCTCGGAGTACGGTTAGAGACGGGGGGTGATAGCCAATACGTCACTGGGCAAAGGTCATAGCACAAGTCCATGCCCTTCCTACCAGTCTTGAGTATCCACCGCACAGTGACGGCAGCCCCCACGCCATGGCTGTATTCCATGTTGCAGTTTTACTCACGCAAGGCGGCGAGTACTCCACTGCTCACTGGCGAGTAGCTCGGCTGGAACAGCCTGACTCAGGCAATATGGCTGAGCAGTGACCGCTTGGTAGGCCAAGGCCCTCAATCGAATGTGGAGGCAAAGGGGTTACTGATAATTTAACAGATAAGCTCTCCACTGTATGCTCAGGGGATCTTAAAACAATGAGGTAACAAGAAATCTCACGGGTGTCGTTCCTCCGCGTTTTCGAATATTCTACCAGGGCCGAAACAGGAGACAACAGCTTTATCATGCAACCGTTAGATGGTGCACATGTTGTGTCAGAACTGAGCAATATCAGGTTGAAATAATATGGCTCCATGCACGGCTATATAGTAAACGTGGAAATGGGTATTGTGTTAAATTTTCTGCGTAGGTAACAGATGAATCGTGGGTGTATTATGTGATGTTAAGTATCCTTGTCATGGAGACACTGGTTGGTTGGTTGGTTGGTTGGTTGGTTCCTCAGTTTAGGGGCTGCGACAATGCGGTCATGTAACCCCGTGTAATTTGGGTGTGTGTAGAATCTGTCTGATAACCGGTGTTAATTGTGATGACTGTATTCGTGTGTGTTATCTGTTTTTTAATTCAAGTAAGGACTGCAGACTTTGATTTATTTTAAATAGTTCCTAATTTTGCCGCCAAACGCCACCGTCAACGACTACTATTTCAGAACTTAGCTACTAGACGCCAACGAAGTCGGCTCCTGGCGACGAACGTAGGAACCTGAGCGTTGTTTACATTTTAATCTAATTTAGCTTCACACATGTGTAATTAGTGGAAGGTTCTTTAACATGCCATAAATCTATGACATGGGACCGCCGGCTTTACTTCCCCTCCGAAGGAAGGCATACTGAGGGATTTTAACGCTCTTAAAAACACGATGACTTCGGTCGGGTTTGAACCCGCGATCTTGGCCACAGCAGTTCAGCATACTACCAACTACGCCACCATGGAGACACTCCTCGTGTCCACCTCAGAAGAAAGTCCGAACAGGTCAATCCCCAACTTTTGAATATATTTTCCATATTAGTAACCAGATGCACTTTATTTTCAAAATATTCCAAGAAACTTTCAGTTCTGATGACTTACACAAAAAAAAAAAAAAAATGTTTAAATATTCATTAACATTTGACATCCTTAATAGAATTCAAAATATTATTGTTTCAATTCAAATTTTCCTGTATATACTCGTATTTCATGTTTTGTAAGAATATCCATTTATTTATTTGTTTATTTATTTACCGACAGCTGTAGCTACGTTCGCTAACCCGCAACTCTAAGCCATTGGGCCAAGCTTTATGCGGACTTGGTAGACGTGGGTTCGAGCCCCAGCGTCGGCCGTCCTTGAAAAGGTTTTCCGTGGTTTATCCATTTTCAACTCCAGGCAAATGCTGGGACGGTACATTCTGACAGGCCACGGCCGCTTCCTTCCACATCCTTGCCCAGTTTCATTCGCCATCATTCATTTCATCTTCCATTAACTCCTTTCATGAGGTTGGCGTCAGGAGGGGCATCCGGTCGTAAAAATCATCCGCCACACTCACTTCCATCGCATCCCATCCCCGTCCCCGTTGAAAAACGGGAATAATAAGGGGTATACATACATACTGTGCCCTTTTAGCCAGAAATATGCAAATCACAGTATGCCAGCAATGCTCAAATCGGGATTTTCGGGGTTATGGTATGTTCTCCCACTCTGTGACTTACACATTTTGGATTAAATAGAGGATACACTTCCAAAAATAAAAACAAAATCAACTCCTATTATAAAACATTTAATTTACCAAATATATGGCGCTACAAACAAATTAAACACATAAACTACTGACCAATCCTTCTAACTTGTTCAAAGTGAACAAGGAATACATAAAATCCAACAAATGTTATATTAAAATACATGGTTTCCAACAAACTTATAATTCTTTTCACTTCCATAAAGTATCCCTTTTAAAGTTCACTACAATCATGAGCTCCAATGGCTCGATACTTTCCAATATAAACGGTGTTATTCTTTACACATCTCAATATCTATTTTATGAGTTTCTTATAATCAAAGCAATATATAATCTTATTTAACGTCAATGTTACTCCTTTACTTAAAATTTTGTGCTTTCCACAAGGTTCTCATGTTACCACCTCTCTCAAGTTAACAATTTCACTACATTGACTGGGAAAAATACATGTGTACTCCCGAGTTATAGAAGACTACTTGAACAAAGTCAAAAATTATGATTACTCCCGAAATCTAATTGTCTTCACTGAACTCGTGAAATCCTACATTACTATACCATTACATTAGGGATTTATATTTATTATTATTTGTCTTAAAAGACCATCATCTCATAATTACATGTGATGATGGCCTCCTCCCTTGTAAAATTTCAATCCGGAGGTTCGGATCTCCGGGTGGGGACTACTCGAGAGGGGGTTAACATCACAGAAGTGACAAAGAGGAAATCGGACATTCTACGGATCGGAGCGTGGAATGTTAGGAGTCTGCTAGGAAGTGGAAAGTTAGAAAACTTAGAACGGGAAATGGATAGGTTGAGGTTGGATTTGGTTGGGATTAGTGAAATGCGCTGGCAGGAAGAACAGGTCATTTGGTCAGGAGACTATAGGGTCATTAGCACTAAATCAAACAATGGCCAAGCAGGAGTTGGTCTCATATTGAGTAGGAAACTTGGACAGCGGGTGGAATATTATGAGCAATACAGTGAACGGATTATTGTATCAAAAATCAATACTAAACCTACGTGCACCACAGTGGTACAAGTCTATATGCCTACCAGTCAAGCTGATGATGAGGATGTTGAAAAGGTCTACGAAGAAATAGATGACATTCTGAGGTATATCAAAGGTGATGAAAATGTTATAGTAATGGGAGATTGGAATGCTGTGGTAGGAAAAGGGAGAGAAGGGAAGATAGTAGGAGATTTCGGATTAGGTGAAAGGAATGATCGAGGAAGCAGGCTGATGGAATTCTGCACCGAACATGAGTTGGTCATAGCTAACACCTTATTCAATAACCACAATAGAAGAATATACACATGGATGAGACCAGGAGATACAGGGCGTTACCAAATCGACTTCATTATGGTCAAGCAGAGGTTTCGAAACCAGATTTTGGATTGTAAAACGTATCCTGGTGCTGACATAAACTCTGACCACAATCTGGTTGTAATGAAATGCAGATTAAAGTTGAAGAAACTGAAGAAAAGTCAAAAGCCAAAAAGGTGGGCAATAGA
Source organism: Meconema thalassinum (assembly GCA_946902985.2). Lineage (NCBI taxonomy): Eukaryota > Metazoa > Arthropoda > Insecta > Orthoptera > Tettigoniidae > Meconema > Meconema thalassinum. The sequence goes on along the minus strand of OX336391.1, from coordinate 460,794,876 downwards.
CGGACTGAAAGTAAAGGATGTAAACGAAAGATTCAAGAAGAGTATAACGGAAGAACTAATGAAAAATCCTAAACGGACTTCAATTGCAGACGAATGGGCACTTTTGAAGAATGAAATAACAAAATCGGCAGAAGAAAACATTGGTAGGAAAGAAAGAATAGGTAGAAAACCGTGGATCACTCAGGATATACTAGAATTGATGGATGAAAGGCGGAAACACAAGAATCTAAGAGATGAAAAGGGGAAAGCAGAATACAGACGTCTGAGAAATGAGGTTAACAAGAAGTGCAAGGAAGCGAAAGAAGAATGGTTGAAAGAGAAATGTGCAGGTATAGAAAATTGTCTGAAATTAGGAAAAGTAGACACAGCTTATCGAAGGATTAAGAATACTTTTGGGGAAAAGAAGACTAAGTGCTGTAATATAAAGGACATAAATGGAAAGCCTCTAACAGATAGGGAAGAAAAGGTTGAGAGATGGAAAGCTTACATAGAGTGCTTGTATAAGGGAAAGGAGATTGAGAATCATGTAATGGAAAGGGAGGAGGAAATTGATGAGGATGCAAAAGGAGATTTAATATTGAGATCAGAATTTGACAGAGCATTAGAGGACTTAGGCAGGAACAAAGCACCAGGCATAGATGATATACCGATTGAGTTGCTACGCTGCATAGGAGATGAAGGTCTGATCAGGTTATTTCACTTGGTGTGTAGGATTTATGAGACAGGTGAGGTACCCCCTGATTTCAAGAAGAATGTTATCATCCCTATATCAAAGAAAGTGGGAGCTGACAGATGTGAAGATTACCGTACAATCAGCTTGATTACTCATGCTTCAAAGATCCTGTCTAGAATAATTTACAAGAGGATTGAAAGCCAGATAGAAACGGAGTTGGGTGAAGACCAGTTTGGTTTCAGGAGAAATGTAGGAACAAGGGAAGCTGTACTAAGTCTTAGGCTGATTTTGGAAGGTAGAATAAGGAAAGGTAAGAGAACGTTCATGGCATTTGTAGACCTGGAAAAGGCTTTTGATAACGTTGATTGGACTAAATTGTTTGACATTTTGAAATCTATTGGAATAAAGTACAGGGATAGGAGGGTGGTATACAATCTATACAGAAACCAGACAGCAGTCATTCGAGCTGAAGGACATGAAAGATAAGCTGGTATTCAGAAAGGAGTAAGGCAAGGCTGCAACTTATCACCCATACTTTTCAATCTTTACATTGAACAAGCAATGAAGGAAATTGGAGAATAATTTAAAGTGGGAGTGAAGATTCAAGGAGAAATAATTTCAACTCTGAGATTTGCTGATGACATCGTCATCTTGGCCGACACGCCTGAGGATTTGAATCAGTTTTTGAATGGTATGGACTCCGTCTTACAGAATGAATACATGATGAAAATTAATAAATGTAAAACAAAAATACTGGAATGCAGCCGAAATAAATCAGAAACTTCTATGGAGATCAAATTGGCAGGTGAAAAGCTGAAGGAAGTAGGAGACTTCTGTTACTTAGGAAGCAGAATAACCAGTGATGGACGAAGCAAAGAGGATATAAAAAGTAGGTTGGCTCAGGCAAGGAAAGCTTACCTACAAAAAAGGAATCTGTTGACATCGAATATAGATTTATGTATTAGGAAGTCATTTTGAAAGCCTTTGTCTGGAGCGTGGCGCTCTATGGAAGTGAAACTTGGACTATTGGTGCAGCAGAAAAGAGGAGAATTGAAGCATTTGAAATGTGGTGTTACAGGAGAATGATGAAGATCAGATGGGTAGATAGGGTTACAAACGAAGAGGTATTAAGGCGAGTGGGAGAGGAGAGATGTTTCTGGCGACTGCTAATGAAGAGAAGAGATAGGTTGGTAGGACACATACTAAGACACCCAGGAATAGCAAGCTTAGTTATGGAAGGAAGGGTCGAGGACAAGAACTGTAGGGGTAGACCAAGGTTAGAATATGTTAAACAGATTGCCTCGGATGTAGGGTGTGGTAGCTATGTAGAGATGAAACGATTAGCTCAGGACAGGGAGGCATGGCGAGCTGCATCAAACCAGTCAAAAGACTGAAGACTCAAACAACATCTCATAAGAAAGCAAACGATCTGAACTTGCAAGCGGTAACTTTCATCTACAAGAACCTCGGTTCGAATCCCGGGTCATTAACAAACTCTAAACACTCATGGTGTATTATTACTTCCAACAGACGGTCCCCTCCGACCTACCACACTTTCAATAGCGAGGGGTCGGACCGTAACACTCAACTCGATTTATTGCCGAGGAGGGAGACCCTAAGTTTCGCCGACACGGGACGGCTACACTCATGCTTTAAAACAGCTATTTCTTATACACAGTTCTCTGAACAGACCTGGCGTTTCTTTCATTCATTTTAACAACATTATTTAGGTTCATTGACCACTCTTGTAACCTTGGCATTTATTAATTATGAAGTGTCATCATTGATGGGTAAGAATACTTCAATACAACAACAATATTTAGGGGCTTCAACAACTAGACGAGTCTGGGTTCGACTCTCTCAACTGCCTCGGGAACCAATCCCATACTGGAGGACTTATATAAATGCGACTTAGGGCAGCCTCGGCCTTATAACCTGCGCTCATAATACAATAAATTTGCACCCTATTATAATACAACATAACACACATGGCCTCGTGATCTACATCATTATATGGAGGACTTATCATAGCTCAATTACCGCAATCAACTATCCCTCACAATTAATTTACCAAGTATATTTAGATTCAACGCCTTCCTAGCGTGACAATTTACTTTAATGCGCGACAATGCGCTATACATTACTTTAAGGCCTAGCGTCTTCCAAAGAACTGATAAATTCAAAATCACATTTGATCTATATCTCAATTTTTATATTAATCCTCTCCCGTGACAATAATCGCTATACTTTAAGAATATGTATTCACACCATGTATTTATACTTTTACAGGAGCTCAACAGCTACTACTTTCATATAATTCAACTTAATCTTCATTTATATAATTTTATTATTATTATTATTACGCTTGCTTTCATAACATTTATCAAATTTACTGATATTTTATTTCATACATTTCCTCTAAGGGATTTCTTCATTTCACATAATCATTTTATAATTTCTCAATTTTTATTTGTTCAGATCGCGCTCTTATTCTGTTATTTGTTTTTCAAAAACATCCCTACTTCTTATTCTCAGGTGGATTGTACACAAACATTTCCCAACACATAACATAATGAAAATGGTTACTTACATGCTCTGACGGTCCCCCGACCGTACTTTCCAACGATGTTTCATTTCGCCCACTATTTGTGATTAAACCATCTTGCTCAAATTCATTTCATACACTGACATATCTTGATACACATATAACTTATATACTTTAAACACTGGTAACATTTTAAAATACACTTCTGTATCCTTCTATTACACACAATAAAATCACTGAAAAATTACTATCTAACACAAATTTTATATATTTACACTACACTTATTCTAATCACTGAGGCTTTGATTTGGCCTTGCACACGTGATTTCTTGATTCCCCGTCTCCAAGGGTGAAACTAGTAAATGTCGGCTTCCTATCTGACCAGAATATGAAAGTCTCGAAAACTCTACCCCTCCCTGGAATGGTACTTCTTCAAATCCGGTTTCCTGATGATCGGCTATTATTATTATTATTAGCTCGAACTTGCTTCTTTCTAGACCCTACTAGTTGTCTAGCGAAAGTCTGTCTTGTTCACGGTCTCCCAAATACTCTATCGGTGACCTATTATTTTCTAGCATCTAATACTCCTCGTAACTTAGTGCTTTTTATAGTTCGTTTGTTTCCTTGAAACAACGTCTTGAATTCAATTCTCCCTCCTGATTATTCTGTCCTTTAATTCCTATCTTTCCAGAATACTATGAGGACCTTATTTTGTCCGACCCTGATCGGGTTCTTTAACGTTAATAGAATGTTTGTTTCGATGTTATGGTACTTCAAAACGTTACGATACTCTTGGTCGTTTAAATGAACGTTATTTGAAGACCTATCGCCTGTTCTTTAAGTCCGCAGCCTACTTTGACTGTAATACTGAACTTTTCACTGTAAGACTGATGCTGGCGGAACTAGATCCTGTATTAGGATTTTCCTAAGTCTCCACACGGCGATACTATAATGATACTTCTCGGCCACTCCTTAAGGGTGCACGTTGGTTGTCGATACAGCGTATCACAACCTCTCGAGGTCTAGTAGGTACTGCATTTACGGTGATATAGCTTCACGTCCCCTGGACGGAATAATACTTGTTGCACTGTATGACCTCCCCTGAGGTTCATACGTCTGAATACTGCGTGATGCAGCACCTCCCCTCAAGGAGTCTGTTGTGAACTGCATGATTGGCTTGGCTCTGCCAGGACTTTTATACTCTTTGGCTAAAAAAAAGATAAAATCCACGTCTTTCTCAGAACCAACTTTTGAAGTAATGGTCGCCCACTTTTAAAAATTATATCTCTTGAAAGCTCGTTTTCTAAACGTAAACTGACTTCTTTGCACTTGAATATCGATCGTGCAGTTCTGAGATATTAAATAAAATTCGGTGTTCAGCTGTGTGGGTGTTGCAGTTGATTTTTAATTCCCCCCTCCTCGGGTCTCGGGGAACTCCCAATGACGTATGGCCACGTCGGCACTTCTTTCCTGGGCATTTATTATAACATCTTTCTCCACACAAAAATCTCTATTCCGAAATGATTCACAATGCTGTATTTCTTTAGTTAATTTTATTCTTGCAAATGGGTTAAATCTCATTATTCTTCTTCTGACACTGCTGCGCGGTTGCCACTTTCCTGCAACGTAAGGGCAATTTCCGAAACACGCTCGAAGTCACTCCAACGGAAAATTCCACTCGTTCTATTTATATTCGTGACTGGCTCCTTATCAATGCGTCATGCATGATCTCATTTCCTGGCCACCTGGGATCCAGTATATTACACAACGTTATGCTCGCCCTCTTGTATAAAATCTTTCTATGTTCCACTGAATACTGCATATTTCCTTCCTTCCTTTTTACCATAATTCATGGATTCGACCCCTTGAACCAATGGTACATGGGTTCAATACATACATTTATTTTTATTTTATTTTCAGTTCGTTAGGGCCATCTATGGACGATGCTTGTGTTTTAGCTGTATGTTTCTTGCTGTCATCGTCGTTGTTTGTCACGATTGATGTTCTGAGTGGTGGGTTTGGCAATTGCTATCCTTGTAGGTGCCTTGAGCTTTTCTGATGGCCCAGTCCCCACAGGGGCTCACATCTAGTGGAACGTGGGTTGGCGACCACGGAACCCCAGCTAAGTCCGGCATTGCTTCCACTTACTTGAGCCGGGCTCCTCTCCGTCTTCTTTCCTGTCGACCTCACTTGGTCAACACTTGTTCTCTTCCGACCCTGACGGTATTAGGGTATCCGAGACCTAGGGAGTCTCTTCCTTTCCCGCCTTAATTGGTCCTTGTCTCATCTTTTCTGATACCCTCCACCTGCGAGGGGTCAGCCTTCTTTTTATTTTCCTTTTACCTCCTGCCTTGCGCTCAAGGCCCTTAAGGAGGCAGGGTGTATGTAGCCCCACCACTTCTGGTGCACCCTAGATATTGCTACACCTTCAGGGGCTCACGGCTGGTGAGTTCGGTAGTTGGCGATCCCGAGGGAATCCTGAGCTTGGTCCGGTTTCCCCCCTCTTATCCCTTACCTGTGGGGCAGACCCTCTCCTCTTTCACTTTCCTATCTGCCTCTTATGGCTCTCCTTCCTTCCAAGTCCCTCAATCCGCATTCTTCGAGGGTTGAGGGCATTTCTTTTCTTCCTGTCTTTTATTTCCCTTATTCTCCTTTTGTTTTCCATTTCTTCTTCTAGTATATATTAAACCCATGTACCATTGGCTCAAGGGGGTCGAATCCATGTATTTTTGTAAAAGGAAGGAAGGAAATATACAGTCTTCAGATGAACATAGAAAGATTTCATGCAAGGATGCTAGAATAACTTTGTGTAAGAAGCTGGACCCAGGTGGCCAGAAAATGAGATCATGCCTGACTCATGGATAAGGAGCCGGTCACGAATATAAATAGAAGGAGTGGAAAGTTCCAGGCGTATAAGAGAGAGCACGTTTTGGAAATCGCCCTTACCTTGCATTAAAACGGCAACAGCGCAACTGTGCCAGAAGAAGAATAATTAAATTTAACCCATTTGCAAGAATAAAAGTAAGTAAATAAATACAGCATTGTGAATCATTTCGGATTAGTGATTTTTGTGTGGAGAAAAAGCTTCTAATAATTGCCCAGGAGAGAAGTGCAAACGTAGCATACGTCATCGGGGATTTACTGAGACCCGAGGAGTGGGGAATTAAAAAATCAACTGCAACACCCACACAGCTGAAGACTAAAAATTATTTAATATCTCAGAAATGCACGATCGATTTTCATGTGCAGTGAGGTCATTTTACGTTTAGAAAACGAGCTTTCTGGAGATATAAGTTTTATAAATGTGCGACAATTAGTTCAAAAGTTGGTCACGAAAAGGACTAGGATTTTATCTTTTTTTGACGAAATAGTATAAAAGTCCAGGCCAAGCCAGACCAATCATGCAGTTTCGACAGCCCGAGGGGGGCGTCAGGCTGTATCAGTATATGCAGTTATTCTGAGAGCCCGAGAGGGGGCGTCCGGTTGTATCAGAACATGCAGTATTATTCCGTCCAGGGGACGTGTAGCTACATCACGCAGTATTCAAACGTATGAACCTCAGGGGAGGTCATACCGTACAACAAGTATAAGCAGTTAATGCAGTTCACGACAGACTCCTTGAGGGGAGATGCTGTATCACATCGTATAGCCAGTATCCGACAGCAGAGGGCGTCGCTGTATCGACAACAAACGTGCACCCGTAAGGAGTGGCCGATAAGTATTATCAAAGTATCGCCGTGTGGAGAATTAGGAAAATCCTAATTACAGGATTTAGTTCCGCCAGTATAAATTTTACAGTGAAAAGTTCAGTAATTACAGTCAGAATAGGCTGCGAACTTAGAGAACCGGCGATAGGTCTTCAAAAATACAGTCCAAGTAAACGACCGAAAGTATCGTAGCAGTTTTGAAGTACCGTAACAGCGAGATAAACATTCTATCAACGTATAAGAATCCGATCAAGGTTGGACCAAAAATAAGGTTCGCATAGGGTTCTGAAAAATAGGAATTCGAGGACAGAATAAGCGGAAAGGAGAAGTAAATTCTAGACATCGTGGCAAGGAAACCAACGAACTATAAAAAGCACTAAGTTACGAGGAGTATTAGTTGCTAGAAATCAATAGGTCACCGATAGATTATCTGGGGGACCGTAGACAAGACAGACTTTTACTAGACAACAAATAGGGTCTAGAAAGAAGCAGTTCGAGCTAATAATAATAGCTGATCGTCAGGAAGCCGAAATCGAAGGAGTACTATTCCAGGGAAGAAGTAGATGGTTCGAGACTTTCATATTGGTTAGAGAGGAAGCCGACATTTACGAATTTCACCCTTGGAGACGGGAGGTCAAGAAATCACGTGTGAAAGGTTTAATAGGGCCTTAGTGATTAGAATCTGTGAAGTGTAAATATATAAAAAAATTTGTTAAAGAGTAATATTTTTTAGTGATTTTTATTGTGTATTATAGAAGAATACACCAGTGTATCTTAAAAATGTCACCAGTGTTTAATATATCTGAGTTATATGTGTGTCAAGATATGTCAATATATGAAATGAATTTGTGCAAAATGGAGTAATCACAAATAGTGGGCAAAAAATGAAACGTCGTTGGGAGGTACGGCATTGGACCGTCCGAGCATGTGAGTAATCATTTTCATTATGTTTGGTGTTGGGGAAGTGTTTGTGTACAATCCACCGGAGTTTGAGAAATAGGGATGTTGTTGAGTAACAAATAACAGAATAAGGGCGCGGTCTGAACAAATAAGAATTGTGAAATTATAAAATAATTATGTGAAATAAATAAATCCTTTAGAGGAAAAGTATGAAGTAAAATATCAGTATATTTGATAAATATTGTAAAAGCAAGCGTAATAAAAATTATAATAATGAAAAGTATATTAATGAAGATAAATTTGAATTATATGAAAGAAATAGCTTTTGAGCTTTTGTAAGGAATGAAGACATGATATGAATACATGTTCTTAAAGTATAGTGATTATCGTCACGGGAGAGGATAAATATAAAAAAATAGAGATGTAGATCAAATGTTGACTTTGAATTTACCAGTTCTTTGGAAGACGCTAGGCTTTAAAGTAATGTGTAGCGCATTGTCGCGTATTAAAGTAATTTATCACGCTAGGAAGGCGTTGAATCTAAATATACTTGGCAAATTAATTTTGAGGGATAGTTGATTGCGGTAATTGAGCTATGTTGTAAGTCCTCCAGTATGGGATAAATTCCCGAGGCCATGTGTGTTATATTGAATTAAATAATAGGTAGCGTATTTGTTGTATTGATGAGCGCAGGTTAGACTGAGGTTGCCGTAAACGCTGAATTGTTGTAAGTCCTCCAGTATGGGAATGGTTCCCCAGGCAGTTAAGAGAGTCGAACCCAGACTCTTATAGTTGTGGAAGCCCCTAAATAATCGTCGTTGTATTGAATTATTCTTACCCATCAACGATGACACTTCATAATTAATAAATGCCAAGGTTACGAAAGTGGTCTATGAACTTGATAATATTGTTAAAGATTGAATGAAAGGAACGCCAGGTCTGTTCAAAGAATTGTGGAAATGAAATAGCTGGTTTAAAAGCATGAATGTAGCGGTCTCGAGACGAGACATAGAGCCTTCCCTCCCTGGCCATAAATCATGTCAAGTGTACGGTCAGACCCCTCGTTGTGGTAGGGTCGAAGAGAACCGTCTGGAAGAAGTAATCATACACCGCGAGTGTTTAGGAGTTGTTAATGTCCCGGGATTTGAACCGAGGTCCTTGTAGATTTGAAAGTACCGCTTGCCAGTTCAGATCGTAGCTTTCTTGTGTTAAAATGGTATTTTAAGACAAAGAAATAAAAATCCCTAGGGTAATGTTGTATTGATGTAGGATTTCACGAGTTCACTGAGGACAATTAGATTCCGGGAGTAATCATAATTTCGACTTTGTTCGAGTAGTCTTCGGTAACTCTGGAGTACACAGGTATTTTCCCGATCACTGTAGTGAATTTGTTATCTTGAGAGAGATGGTAACGTGGAGAACATTGTTGAATGCTAAAAATTTAAGTAAAGGAATAACATATATTGTAAAGATGATTATATATTGTTTTAATTACAAGAAACTCATAAAATAAATATTGAGGTGTGTAAAAGAATGACACCGTTCATATTGGAATGTATCGAGCCAGTGGAGCTCGTAATTATATTGAACTTTTAAAAGGGATACTTTATGGAAGTGAAAAGAATTATAAGTTGGTTGGTTTGAAAGAAACCATTTGTTTTAATATAATGTTTGTTTAATTTTTATATCTTCCTTGTTCACTTTGAACAAGTTTAGAAGGATTTGGTCAATAGTTTATTTGTTTTATTTGTTTGTAGCGCCATAATTTTGGTTAATTAAATGTGTTAAAATAGGAGCTGAATTTGTTTTTATTTTGGAAGTGTATCCTCTATTTAATCCAAAATGTGTAAGTCACAGAGTGGGAGAACATACCATAACCCCGAAAATCCCGATTTGAGCATTGCTGGCATACTGTGATTTGCATATTTCTTGCTGGAAGGGCACAATATGTTAGTAGTTAGTTTTAGTTATAGTTTACATTTCATTATCCTCTTCACGATCACCCACCCAAACCATTAGGGGCCGATAACCTAGATGTTAGGCCCCTTAAAACTACAATTATCATCATCATCAGATGGCCCAGCAGTAATATACTTCATTTTTCTACAAAATTAAATCGTGCGCTCCTCAGAGCATTTCCTGGTCTCGTCTGTGGGTAGCTCCTGTGAGGGACGTTACAATGGGTGTAGTTTTGACAGTTACATATGATAGTTACTCCGGCCATCTATGTCATTTTGATTAATATGGAGTTCCGCAAGATTTTTCTCTACTTGCTTCATCTACAAGAATCCAGTGGCTTTGCCCTTGTTAGCAACCTTGAAGATCCTATGGACAGGTGTCCGTAGAAAGTAAGTCGCCTTCTTCTGATAGAATCTATGAGATTTTCTTGATGCCGGTAGAGTTCACGATTTGGTTTATACCATCGTCTTCCATCTGGTAGAATCCTTGGTCCTACTATCCTTCTCAGGAACTTTCATTCTTGCACCTCAAGGGTTCTTAATGGAGTCTTCTTAGTTAGATATAGGCACTCAGCTGTTAGAGGACTGAATGTCTGACTACTGCTATCATTTATTTATTTATTACTTATTTATTTACTTATTTATTTATTTATTTATTTGCACCTAAATATAGCATTAGTAATCGTTTAACTCTACGTTTTAATTAGAATAGATTTTGCCTTTGATGAAAGCTGAAGAAGACTCCGTTGAAGGGTCGAAACATGTTCTTTAATTCATTATATCCTTCATGAATCGTAATGATAGGCATATTATTTTTAAGAGGAATCCGTCCCCAAAGAAATGTATAGTGCAGGCTGTTCCTGCCGAGCAGCTCGCCCCTGAGCAGCGGACTACTCACCGCCTTGCGTGAGTAACCCGGCAACATGCAATTCAGATCTGCTGTGGGAGGCTGCCGTCACTTCGTGGCGGTTACATCAAGACTGGCAGGAAGCGCATGGACTCGTGCTATGACCTTCGCCCAGTGACGTATTAGCTATCACCCCTAGTCCCTCTCCAGCCGTGGTTCGAGCATCACTGCTGAGTATTCGCGTGTACGCATACTCAAACTCATGGATTTGGAACAGCCTGGTATAGTGGCAGCGCATATTAGCTTTCACGGCCATGAACTATAAATGATGCAATTCTTACAGATGTCTCACTTTCCACGTTAACGAGCGACGACTCAATCGATGGTCAGTAGCTTGTGCCGAGAATAACCGTTGTTTGCTGCTCACCAATAGCTTGCTTGCTCTGCCTGCTCGCGTTCCAGGTCTCCATTGTTGCCCAGTTGCACGTAGTTCTGTCCACTCTCGCTTCTTGCTCTCAGTGACTACAGTGGAGAGTTGATAACATTGTGCCTCGAGCTGGAAAAGCCTTGGCTCCCCGTAGACATGGAACGTCAACATATCCACCCAGCTAGATTTCAAAGGCGAGCTTGTCAGATCCGGGTATTAAACCAGTGCCTCTGTGGTGACAGCCTGTTTATTTAATTTTAATTTTAATTTTAATTTTAATTTTAATTTTAATTTTAATTTTAATTTTAATTTTAATTTTAATTTTAATTTTAATTTTAATTTTAATTTTAATTTTAATTTTAATTTTAATTTTAATTTTAATTTTAATTTTAATTTTAATTTTAATTTTAATTTTAATTTTAATTTTAATTTTAATTTTAATTTTAATTTTAATTTTAATTTTAATTTTAATTTTAATTTTAATTTTAATTTTAATTTTAATTTTAATTTTAATTTTAATTTTAATTTTAATTTTAATTTTAATTTTAATTTTAATTTTAGTTTTAATTTTAATTTTAATTTTAATTTTAATGTTAACAAGAGTGCTAGCTACTACATTGGCATTTCAGTGTGGGAAAGCAGTTCAAGGATGGTCGAGGTAGGAATCGAACCCACTCATGAGGCCGAGTGTTCTCTGTCCCTGTCCAAAAGCCAAGGATGGCAGCCAACAAAATTAGCCGGAGAATCCAAGTGTCAGTGAACGAGTTCAGTCGTGTGGATTAAGTGTGCTGATTTATTCTCGAATTGATTGGTTGCAGGACTTCAATTGGGAAGTTTTCCAGGTTAATTGTGAGTACAACGAGTCTACTCATGTAATTGAACACAGGACTGTGATATGCTGTTAATATAGAGTGAAAAAATATCATTTTATGTTTTACGAGTGCCAGATCAAATCAACAAAAGTCGACAATTGAATAACGTAATTCAGCGAGGCTTGTCCAAAGCCCTTCGCTACCCAAGAATGGCTACTAGTAATGGCATCGACCATTACATAACCCTACTAATAGTTCGTTCTACAATGTAACCAAGAAATCCCTTCCAAGTTACGCATCCGTAATTCCATCAACCCCTGGTAAAGAACAAGCAATTATCATAGACGCACATGACGGAATCCCATTAAAGGATTATATCCTCACTGTTTGTAAAATAACTAGTCCTGATAACATACGGTATGTATCTCGCATTTCTAATTCAAGAATCTGCATATTCCTATCGAATAAAAATCTTGTTCAAGAATTATCCTTAAACCACCCTGTAATCAACATCAACAACATTGACCTTTCCCTACGTCCACTAATAGTTCCAAACAAACGGGTGATATTATCAAATGTCTGTCCTATTTTACCTAACTCAGTCATTACAGACTACCTTCAACAACTGAATATCAAACCAATGTCCTCCATATCTAACCTCAAGACTGGAATTAATATCCCAGGTTTTGCACATACTCAGCTTCCGCCGACAACTCTATGTTAAACCCTGTGACTTTAACAAACTACCACCTTCATTCCAGATATGCTACGAAGGAACGAGTTATTAGATATACACCTTCTCTGATATCCCAACCTGCTTTACTTGCAAAGAAGAAGGCCACTTGGCCCGTGCATGTCCATTGCTAACTAATCCTTCAGACGAAGAAAACCAACCTTTCAACTTACCTCCAACCCCTTCAAAGGAGCAACCATCCAATCCAGCCGGCAATACTTTGGAGCATGAACAGGATAAGAATCCTCTTCAAAATATTGAACACAATACCGACTCCCTTCCTACTTTTCAAAACTCTCCTCTAATGGAAACGTCCTTGAATGGACAACTACCGCTACCTGAAATCAACAAAGAATCGTCTACCACCATACACCATGGAATAAAACGACCTTTACCTCCAAGTGACTCCTCAGATATCTCTTCCAGAGCTGACATCAAGTCCTTCTGTGATGACCTCTCTATATCGGGAGATGATAAAGCAGATGATGAATTCCCTACTCTGGGCTCAAAAAAACTCCAGACATAATCCAACCTAAGAAAAAAAATAGTTCCGTGAAGAACTATACAGCCTATTTTCATATATCCTACTTATATTAACTGCCACTATCAACATACAAAATTTCAGTTAGATGGCTATTATAGATTCGTAGATATTCAGAGTCTTCTGAATATTTCGGATGGTCGCCATGTTGGATTGTTAAATGTAAAGGCCATAGAGTCATGTACAATTAAAGGAAAATCATTGCGTAGGTTCATTATTCAAACCTTCACTTCGATTGCTTGATTACGACACAAGAAATAAAAACTTAATTTTTAAATTCGCACAGCCGCCATCTTGAGGTTATGTAAACAATTGAACTAAATTAGATACCAGTGCATTACAATGTGTGTAAAAATTTCCTGTACCAGATTTCATTGCGTTTGGAACATTAAATCGCGAGAAAGGTCTATTTAAAATTTTAAAATTCGCTTGGCCGCCATGTTCGTTTTATAGTTAAACGCTTTTTGAAAGTCTTATAGATAAACTTCCAGTAGTGCCCTTTATCTCCGTACAAAATTTCAGGGTGATACAGCTAATAGTTTCAGAAATATAGAATGCCGGTGAAATATTTCGCTCATCCGACATCTTGTGGTTATGTAAACAATTGAACCAAGTTAGATGTCGGTACATTACAATGTGTATATTCATGTACTGTACCAAGTTTTATTGCGTTTGGTTGGTTAAATCGCGAGGAACGTCTATTTAAAAGTCGCAAATTCGCGTGGCCGCCATGTTGGTTTTGTACTTACCAGTTTTTCAAAAGTCACATAGGTAAACTTCTAGTAGTTCCCTTTATCAACGTAATAAATTCCAGGGTGATGTCGGTAATAGTTTCGGAGATATTGAATGCTGGTGAAATACTTCGCACAGCCGCCATGTTGAATTGGTGAGACGTAACAAAATTTGAAGGGCACGGTCGAGGTCGCCCGGAATAGTGCTATGAGCTGACTGAGTTTCATTGCAATCGCTCCAGCCGTTTAGAATTTATTAGGGGGGACCCACACACACACGCACACACACACGGACAAAAGGTGATCTCATCAGCCTTTTTTTTTTTTTTTTTTTTTTTTTTTTTTTTTTTTTTTTCAAAATTGAAAATAGGCTAACAATGAAATTGAATTCCTTCAACTTAGAAAATCAACTCCTCCCTGTGAAAGAAGTGATAGAAGCTGATCCCTCTAACTTTTCACTTGACTTTTTACAACTAAAAAGTCTTTTTGAGAATACTAAAGGTGCATCAGCACCTAATGCCTTAACCATTGCACTATCTTACACATCTAGTATTGAAGAACTCATCGAGACTATGCGCAAACTTCATCCCTACTATCAAGACAAGAACATCAAGAATAGTAACACTCGACTTATCAAGAAACTACTCAATGCACTTAATAATGACAGCAACTCCTCTCCTCCTATAACTCCTCAACCCGAAATGAACCCAAGCCAATAATCCTTCTATTTAAATAATCTTCATGAATCCCAGTATATTACAGTGGAATATAAACGGGTATTACCCCCAATACGAATACTTGAAAATTTTAGTCAATGAACATCAACCTCAAATAATCTGCTTACAAGAAACCAACTTTAGAGACCACAATGTGGCTATTATTAAACATTATACAGCATACTACAAAAACCGCAACAATCCTACTTACGCAAGCGGAGGAGTTACCACCTACATTAGCAATAAAGTTCCTCAAAAAGAAATTCCACTAAATACAAAATTGGAAGCAGTAGCATCTATGATCTTCCTTTCACTTTCCTTCTGTATCTGCAATATATATCTCCCCTCCAGCCATAAAATAGACCTGCAAGACCTAGTGGATCTAACAAACCAACTTCCCAAACCATTTATTCTCTTGGGTGATTTCAACTCCCACGGCACCGTTTGGAACAATGACTATACAAATAAAAGAGGAAAAATAATTGAAACACTAATAGATTCTGAAAATTTAATCCTGCTAGACTCCAATGGTCCTACACACTGGGATACACAGCACGGAACGTTCAGCACAATTGATCTATGTTTATGCACTGCAGACATAGCAGCAACATTCATATCGAACGCTAGTAAAAACCTCTATGGAAGTGATCACTTCCCTATATCAATTAATAAAAACAACAAACTTCACCCTCAAATTAATCCAAAGAAATGGAACTCAAAACATGCCAACTGGAGTCAATACAGAGAAAATATCAAGACTGAGCTCAACAGATTGCCGCCATCTTACCTCATCAAAAATTACAATATCAACTATATTGTAAACGAATTCACTAAGGCAATAAATACTCAAAGCCGCAGAAAAATCAGTCCCTAGAATTAACAATGTAACCCACAGAGGAGTAATTCCTTGGTGGAACAAAACATGTAAAGAAGCGATCAAAATCAACAATCAAGCTTTTTACAAATACAAACGACACCCTACTCTTGAGAATAAATTAAATTTTTAAAGAAGTCGAGCAAAAGCACGAAAAGTTATCAAAGAAAGCAAACGAAATTTCTGGCTAAAATACGTGTCCTCTCTTTCCAATCAGACCCCTCAGAACTCTGTTTGGGAATACTTACGGAAAATTAAAGGAATCCAAAATCCCTCAAAAACAATAACTCTCTCAACAAAATCTGGATCAACAATAACCAACCATCTAGACATTGCCAATACCTTAGCCAAAAACTTTGCAAAAATATCAAGTGATTCCAATAATGAACAAGTACTCTCAAATTTCCGTGGACCTGACAATAACTCACTCTCAGACTTCTTTGATAATACCAATGATAGTTACAATGATAAAATTAGCATAAACTAAATATCTCAAGAACTCAACTACTGCCGAAACTCTAGTCCTGGCCCTGATGATATAATATATGAATTCTTGAAAGAACTTCCCCCTGACGGATTAGAATATCTCACCGACATTTTCAACTTCATTTGGACTCAGAAAGTATTTCCAGATGCTTGGAGGAAAGCCATAGAGATTCCTATACCCAAACCAGGAAAGGACCACATGATTCCTGATAATTATCGACCAATAGCTATAACATGTACTATGTGCAAATTAATGGAAAAAAATATTAATAAAAGACTAAAATGGATACTAGAGCAGCAGAATTTCTTTACACAAGAACAGTGTGGTTTCAGACAATTTCACTCAACAACTGATACCTTAATAACCTTAGAATCAGAAATTCTAGATGCTTTTCGACATGGACTCCATCTCCTAGCAGTCAGTTTAGACATACATAAAGCATATGATACGATACGCAAAACTCAAGTCATAGAAACCCTAAAACAACACAATATCAAGGGAAATATGATTGGATTCATACACAATTTTCTACAGAACAGAAGCATCCAAGTCCGAGTTAACGGTGCCCTATCTCAAGAAATCAGGTTAGAGAAAGGAGTCCCACAGGGTTCAGTCATTGGTGTAACCCTTTTCTTAGTAGCCATAAATGGCATAACTTCCTGCATCAACCTCCCAGTAAGCTCTTGCCTCTTTGCGGATGACATCACCATTTTCTGCAAAGGCCGTAATCTATCAACAACCCAAAAATCCCTCGACAATCTTGCCAATTGCGAGAATCTTACAGGCTTCATTTTCTCTGCAACCAAAACCAAATACATTCTATTTTCCAAACAGAGAAGACAGAATGAACAACCAGAATTATATCTCAAGGGAAATAAAATCGAAATGGAAAAAGAGAAATAAAACAAGTAGTTCCGTGAAGAACTATACAGCCTATTTTCATATAACCTACTTAGGTTAATTGCCTCTATCAACATACACAATTTCTGTTTGATTGCTGTAATAGATTCGTAGATATTGAGAACCGACTAAATATTTCGGATGGTCGCCATGTTGGATTTTATATATGTAGGTCCTAGAGTTATGTACTGTTACATGCAGATTATTGTGAACGCGTAGTATTCAAACTTAAATCGCATAGTTAGGACACAAGAAAAAACAAGGAGATTTAAAAAATTTCGCTCAGCTGCCATCTTGAGGTTATCTAAACAATTGAAATAAATTAGATGCCAGTGGATTAACATTCGTATAAGGATTTACTGTACCAAGTTTCACTGCACGCGGATGGTTAAATTGCGAGAAACGTCCATGTGAATATTTATAATTCGCGTCACCGCCATGTTGGATTTGTGATCACCAGGTTATTTAAAGTCCTATAGGTGAACTTAAGTTCATAGCCCCTATGAACATTAAAAAATGCAGTTTGATTGCTAAAATAGATTCGTAGATATTCAGTATCGTCTAAATATTTCGGATGGTCGCCATGTTGGATTGTTAAATGTATAGGCCATAGAGTCATGTACCATTGAAGGAAAATTATTGCGTAGGTTCATTATTCAAACTTTCACTTCAATCGCATGACTACATCACAATAAATAAAATCTTAATTTTTAAATTCGCACTGCCGCCATCTTGAGGTTATGTAAACAATTGAACTAAATTAGATACCAGTGGATTACAATGTGTATAAATATATCCTGTGCCAGGTTTCAGTGCGCTTGGAATATTAAATCGCGAGAAAGGTCTATTTAAAATTTTCAAATTCGCTTGGCCGCCATGTTCGTTTTGTAGTTAACCGGTTTTTGAAAGTCTTATAGATGGACTTCCAGTAGTGCCCTTTATCTCCGTACAAAATTTCAGGGTTTTACCGCTAATAGTTTCAGATATATAGAATGCCGGTGAAATATTTCGCACATCCGCCATCTTGTGATTATGTAAACATTTGAACGAAGTTAGATGTCGGTGCATTACAATGTATATAAACATATACTGTAGCAAGTTTCATTGCGTTTGGTTGGTCAAATCGCGAGAAACGTCTATTTAAAAGTCGCAAATTCGCTTGGCCGCCATGTTGGTTTTGTAGTTACCAGGTTTTCAAAAGTCACATAAGTGAACTTATAGTAGTTCCCTCTATCACCATAGAAAATGTCAGGGTAATATCGGTAATAGTTTCGGAGATATTGAATGCTGGTGAAATATTTCGCACAGCCGCCATGTTGGATTGGTGAGTCGTAACAAAATTTGAAGGGCACGGTCGAGGTCGCCGGGAATAGTGTTATGAACTTTCCGAGTTTCATTGAAATCGCTCCAGCCGTTTAGATTTTATTAGGGGGGGACACACACACGAATCACACACACACGCACACACACACACACACACGCACACACACACGCACACACACACACACACACGCACACACACACGGACAAAAGGTGATCTCATAAGTCTATTTTTTCAAAATTAAAAATAGGCTAAAAATACTGGGAATGACCTTTGACAGCAAACTAACATGGAACTCTCATCTTAAAACTTTAAGAAACGACTGCCTACGTCGAATTAATGTTCTCAAATCATTAGCAGCTAACAACTGGGGAGCTAACGCTCATGTACTGCATTAATGTCCACGTACAAAGCAGTCATCCGTTCTAAGTTTGACTATGGCTCCATTATATACAATTCAGCCCCAGCATCAGCACTTAAATTACTTGACCCTATTCAAAACACATCTCTAAGGATCATCTTAGGAGCTTTTAGAACCTGGTGAAATATTTCGCGCAGCCGCCATTTTGGATTGGTGATACGTAATAAAATTTGAAGGGCACGGTCGGGGTCGCCAGGAATAGTGCTATGAATTTACCGAGTTTCATTGAAATCCCTGCAGCCGTTTAGAAGTTATTAGGGGGGACACCCACTCACCTCTCTCACTCACACACACACACACGCACACACGCACACACAGACACACGGACAAAAGGTGATCTCATAAGCCTATTTTTAGCCTATTTTCAATTTTGAAAAAATAGGCTTATGAGATCACCTTTTGTCCGTGTGTGTGTGCGTGTGTGTGTCTGATTCGTGTGTGTGTGTGTCCCCTAATAAAATCTAAACGGCAGGAGCGATTTCAATGAAACTCGGAAAGTTCATAGCACTATTCCCGGCGACCTCGACCGTGCCCTTCAAATTTTGTTACGACTCGCCAATCCAACATGGCGGCTGTGCGAAATATTTCACCAGCATTCAATATCTCCGAAACTATTACAGATATTACCCTGGCATTTTCTATGGTGATAGAGGGAACTACTATAAGTTCACTTATGTGACTTTTGAAAACCTGGTAGCTACAAAACGAGCATGGCGGCCAAGCGAATTTGCGACTTTTAAATAGACGTTTCTCGCGATTTGACCAACCAAACGCAATGAAACTTGGTACAGTATATGTTTATATACATTGTATGCACCGACATCTAACTTCGTTCAATTGTTTACATAATCACAAGATGGCGGATGTGCGAAATATTTCACCGGCATTCTATATCTCTGAAACTATTAGCGGTATCTCCCTAAAATTTTGTACTGAGATAAAGGGCACTACTGGAAGTCCATCTATAAGATTTTCAAAAACCGGTTAACTACAAAACGAACATGGCGGCCAAGCGAATTTGAAAATTTTAAATAGACCTTTCTCGCGATTTAATGTTCCAAGCGGACTGAAACCTGGCACAGGAAATATTTATACACATTGTAATCCACTGGTATCTAATTTAGTTCAATTGTTTACATAACCTCAAGATGGCGGCAGTGCGAATTTTAAAATTAAGTTTTTATTTCTTGTGATGTAGTCATGCGATCGAAGTGAAAGTTTGAATAATGAACCTACGCAATAATTTTCCTTTAATGGTACATGACTCTATGGCCTATACATTTAACAATCCAACATGGCGACCATCCGAAATATTTAGACGATACTGAATATCTACGAATCTATTTTAGCAATCAAACTGCATTTTTTAATGTTCATAGGGGCTATGAACTTAAGTTCACCTATAGGACTTTAAATAACCTGGTGATCACAAATCCAACATGGCGGTGACGCGAATTATAAATATTCACATGGACGTTTCTCGCAATTTAACCATCCGCGTGCAGTGAAACTTGGTACAGTAAATCTTTATCCGAATGTTAATCCACTGGCATCTAATTTATTTCAATTGTTTTCATAACCTCAAGATGGCAGCTGTGAAAAATTTTTAAATCTCCTTGTTTTCTCTTGTGTCCTAATTATGCGATTGAAGTTTGAATACTACACGATCACAATAATCTGCATCTAACAGTACATAACTCTAGGACCTACATATATAAAATCCAACATGGCGACCATCCGAAATATTTAGTCGGTTCTCAATATCTACGAATCTATTACAGCAATCAAACTGAAATTGTGTATGTTAAATAGTGGCAATTAACATAAGTAGGATACATGAAAATAGGCTGTATAGTTCTTCACGGAACTACTTGTTTCAAAATTGAAAATAGGCTAAAAATGGATAAAAATAACTACGATTTGAATTTTGTAAATTTAAAACCTTGCATTTAATAACAATATGTTGGTGTTTCCTAGGAAATGTAGGATATATAATTGTTGTACTGTATAAGATTTTTATGACAGGCACGGTTACAATATTAAAATTGTTTATACTCTGTATGTTCCCCTATTAAGGATACTTACGAATTCATGCAAATGATTATCTTACGTGAAGCTAGTTATAGTATAGTCACGACGGCCACCGCACCCAACGCACTCTTTGCCCTACCTGTGATCTACGAAGCTTGGAACATGTACGACGTAGCTAAGTAGTTGCCTGTGCCCTGGCCATAGACCATCACCTCCTCATCTTCGTCCAACCCAGCACCATGCCTTATGCAACGATACATACGATTTTTTATCCCTTATCCTCCAAGCTCGGCTACACACTCGGATTCTGCGAGGGATCAGTCCTCTACCGTCACATTCCCAGATGGTGTCTCGGAGCTGAACACACCTTGTCAGCAGATACAACTGGGAATGGTGACAAGGGCCAATCTCCCTGGCGACTACGAACTTGGGTCTAATGAAGGAAAGGGCAGCGAAGGGAGTGGAAAGGAAGACGGCCGTGGACCTGTCGAAAGGACCATCCCAGCAATCGCCTGTAGGAGAAGTGGGAAACAATTTAAAGACACTTTCAGGATGGCTGAGGCAGGAAGTGACCCACCTCTATTCAGTTTGTTTGCACAACGAGGCTAAGTGAACCTCGTTCCAGCCCTCAGACCAGAATTAGATTTCATGGCGGAGCCAGAATTCGAACCTGGGCCTTCGTGGTGACACGGTATTTTACAGGGACAAATAAACAAATCAGTCTGTGAAAACTATCTAGCCACATCCCACGCAACTGCATGTTACAAACACATACTTGCATGGAACTTGATACTTCGAACCCTCGCGCACTGTTAACTATCACACATCCTACACGCTCTTGTCATTTGAGTTAATTATTGTTGTTTTAAGGGGCGTAACTACGAGGTCATCTGCCCCTGCTTGCCATTAGAGCTAAGGCGACGCTCGACCTACAGCGCGCACTTCCCAGTCTATACAATACCTGCTCTCGGTCTGTGCGTGCACCTCCTGTTTTAAATACGTGTTCTGCGTATCTGTGCTTGTTTTACGGGTTCATTCGAGTTACCCACACTGAATTAATAGTGGCGCTCACGATTCCTGTTATCTTCTAGCCCGTAAACACACATCTCGTTGTATTACCCCGGTTTAGGGAAAGGAACCGACGTCTTTCAGACCTGGTAATAAGCAAAGTTCGGTTAATCAATATCGAATAATGAAAAATTAATCGAATTACAGATTAATTGGCTAACCGAAGAATTGATTAATTAGAAGTTTAAATGAGAAGTCATTGCTTAAGATGAGTTACGCTTATTTTAGGAGTAGAAGTGGGAAATCACGGAACACCACTCCCAGGATGGTTGAGGTGGGAATTGAATCCCCCTCTTCTCAGTTTTCCCTCGCGAGACTGACTGCACTCTGTTCCAGCACATGGCCCAGAATGAAAGTTCATAGTAGAGCCGGGAATCGAATTCGGACATCCGGGGCGAGTGGAATCGGTCTGATAATCTGCGTCGTAATGATGGCTGTAGTAGTGTGTGCGTACTTGTAATTGAGGCTAGCATTTTGGAAGAAGGAGGCTTTGTCGTTAATTTAGGAACCTCCCCGGCATTGACCTGGGAGAAGAAGTGGAGAACCACGGAGAAAACTTCCAGGATGGCTGAGGTAAGAATCGAACACACTTCTTCTCAGTTTTGCTCAAGAGGCTGAGTGTCCAAGTCTCAGTCCAGAAAATCTCGTGGCAGAGCCGGGAATCGAGCCCAGACCACCGCGGTGACAGTCAGGAATGTTTCTATATTATATTATCAATACAGTATAGCCAACGGTCTGGCCATGTAGAAACACCGGATTCCATGAGAACTCCGCAGTTAAGCAGCATTGGGCGTGGTTGGACCTTGGATGGAATGCCGCTTCAGTGGGACTACGGGCTTTTGACGGGGAAATGAGGAGCTGAAAGGCCCTGGCCACCCTACCGCACTCAAACTCCGGCTGTGGGTAGCTTCTTTTTTATTTCGATGAGTAACATCTTTGCACTCGGTAGCCTATCCGTATATTTTTGTGGAGGTGATTTTGAAAAATGAAACGGAAATTGGTGGGATGGAAGCAATGAGCGCGCGCGGTGGCGGAGATTGATACCATGACGTACTCTCGGCCATGTGGCTATGTGGAATGTATATCGCATACGGTTTACTTCAAGGTTTGGAGGCCCCATATTCCTACAATAAATCATATTCAAGTTGTCGTTGTTTGTTGTGAAAATATTCATTGTATCATATTTGCTGAAAACCGGTCAAGATTTGGCACTGCAGTTTTACAAGTAGTTATTTCAATGACCAACAGAGTTCACTGTAAACAGGGGATAACATGTCACATGTTACACATCATATGCGACTACTGTAAGGCCCGTTTTATTATTATTATTATTATTATTATTATTATTATTATTATTATTATTATTATTATTATTATTATTATTTACTTGTTTCTGTTTATAAGCTTCCAGTGTTTGGTTTCTTTGTACATTGAAGACGTCACAAACACCCAGTCCCCGAGTCAGAGGAATTAACCTCAGGAGATTAAATTCCCCATGGCCCGGCCGGGAATCAAACCCGGGACCCTTCAGGCCAAAGCCTAGCATGCTAACCAATTAGCCACGGAGCCGGACAGTCTTCGGGCAGAATACCGATAGTAATAAAAATAAATACAGTATGTACATTGGAGAATACGCTGTTACTTAAGAAGGAACTTGTTGTTAATTCATTTAGCGCCGTGTAGTTGGGTGTGTGTTGAACTTGTCTAATAACCTGTATTTATATGATAACTGTAGTAGTGAGTGCCTGCCCCGCGGTGTTGAGGTAGCGCGCCTGCCTCTCACCCGGAGGCCCCGGGTTCGATCCCCGGCTCCGTCAAGGATTTTAGAATCTGATGTGAGGGCTGGAACGGGGTGAACTCAGTCTCGTGGGGACAATTGAATAGCCGCCTGACTGTGAGGCAGCGACCCGGTCACGAAAACCAAGATTAACGGCCGAGGGGACCCGACGCACTAACCACGCTTCACTCCAATACCTGCAGGCCAATTGGCTGGGCAGCGGTCGCTTGGTAGACCTAGGCCCTTCATGGGCTGTAGTGCCACGGAGTTGGTTAGGATGGTAGTAGTGTGTGTAACTGTATTAGGGACAGGGAAATAAGGTACTATCTCGGCCCTTGCCTGGGAGGAGTGTGGAAAAAATGGGGAAAAACATTCAGGATAGCCGTTATCAGCCCCGGGACTCCAACCTACGATATCCGGACTTTCTGCAGCTGCCCTTGTGGCCGTGACAATTTAATGAGCAAGGCTACGCCACGGGACTAAAGAGGAACTTTGTATTGATTTTGCGCTCGCGAAAATGTAGGCCTATCCTTCTGGTGTACAAGCCTATGCTATATTGATCATTTTCATGATATCTCTATATTTTTATTTTTTTAGCATATGGATTTGAGTGTCGGGAGTGTCCAAGGACATATTCGGCTCGCCAGAGTATTGTAGCTGCTTCTACGCGGACACCCATGCGGTGAGCTACAAATACCGTCGCGTGTGAAGTGTTGTCTGGGGAGGAAAGTGTGAATGAAAGGACGAGGAATTGGAAGGTAGTGGCTGTGGCCTATAGTTAGAGACCAACCCTGGCATTTGTCTGAAAGTAAGATGGGACCACAGAAGACCATCTTCAAGGTTGCCGGCGGGGGAATTCGAACTCCTGGCCTCCCGGATGTGAGCGACTGCCTGCAGCCACACCGTAATGACCACGGCTAACTCACCCGGTTATAAAATGTTAATAAACTAACTCAATATAATTATACACTATATAATTCTACTATGGTGTTAAGATAGTGTTCTGAATGAAATAATGCACGCAATAAATAATTAACGACTGAAAATTATGCAATCCTAATTTATACAAAGAATAATGAAGTTTAATTAACAGATAAATATTTAATGATGATGAGGAGTGCCTGTAACCTCGTAGAATGGTTACAAGGTTAACGAGGATATAGGCTCTTATACCATTTCAGCTAAGTACGTGCTTTGCAGAGATAATAAATTAATCCACTTATCTCATGTAATAATTAAATAACCTACTAAATCAGACATAATATAATTTATTTGGCACTTAATTTTACAACTAGTGATTCCAAGACCGTGTTTTCCATTTGAAAAGCCCTAATTTAATGGCTAATTATTGTGCAGATGACTAGGGGTATTGAAGTCAACACATACCACCCGTTTGATTTGTTTTTACTACATTAACTTGATCACATCTGTAGCTATAAATCCCCTCACCGTGGCACCACAGGCCATGAAGAGCCTAGGCCTACCAATAGACCGCTGCCCAGCCATTTGGCCTGCAGATTGTGGTGTGATGTGTGGTAAGTGCGTCAGGTTCCCTCGGCCGTTAATCTTGATTTTCATGATCGGAGCGCTGCCTCTCTCATCAGACAGCTGCTCAATTGTCCGCACAGAGCTGAGTGATCCCGTTCCAGCGCTCACATTAGTTTCTAAACTCCCTGTCCGAGCCTGGAATCAATCCAGGGGCGTCCGGGTGAGAAGCAGATGCGCTATCCCCAACACCCTGGGGCCGGCGTAGCTATAAATATGTGCTGAATTAAGATTTTGATTAATATAGCTTCTTTGAGGTATATACAATGTTGTTGTTTGAGTCTTCAGTCTTATGACTGGTTTGGTGCAGCACTCCATGCTGAATTCAAATGGGTTCTTTGACATGCCAACATGGTATGACATGCGTGTCGTATTTTTGCCGCCTTTCAAAAATCACTTACCACGGCCAGGAGCGAACCTGCAATCTTGGGGTTTGGTTGACCGACACGCTACTCACCCACCGTGGCAAGCCTTGCTGCCTTTCAGCACCGTTTGCGTACTTAATGTTGGCTGCACTGCAAGATTCCCGCGTGTTACAGTGCTATTGTAATTACATTTGTACAGGATTTAGGTGGTTTTTACGTTACAAATCCATTTTAAAATAAAATATCAAGTGAAATATCCATTCTGGATAGCTTTATGCCGCACTTATCTGACCAAGGAGCTGAAAGGCATTAAGTCACGTTTGCAAAATGTATTAGAAAAATATGTTAATTAAATTAAAATTAATAAAACGCTGACACAAATATAATCTGCTTCACAACATAGATGACTAGTATAGTGTGTTTGATAAGTTCTGACCTGTCAATGATGTTTTATCTGTCTCTTGAAAACTGACTTAAGGCTTTTCAGCTCCGACCGATTCAATTGTGATTATTTTCTTTTTGGATTCAGACAAATTTTGTTTTTTTCCGTTTTTGATTTGTACTTTTTGATCTTCTATTATTAATTTTGATTGTTTTATTGCATTTTGATTAATTTTGATATGTTTGTGTTTTTATTTTATTTTAAGTATTCATTTCGTATTTCTTTTCTTTTTGAGGGTTTTGTTTTTTTTTGACAAATTTTGTTTGTTTTGGGGGAAGTGGTGGAAGCAGAAGCGTGTCCCGTATTCGTCGCTCAGACGATGTCTACCATTCTCGGATTAAGGGAGCTACGAATATTTGTGCCTGTGTCAAAAGTTCCACCCGCCTGTGAATTGTACCCCTGTCTCCCACACGTGTGAAACTTCTTTCAGCTGAATGGCGTGTTCGGTGCGCTGCTTATGAGTAGGGCCCTGAGCGGATAAACAAAATGTTATCCGCATCCGCCTCGCATCCGCACGACTGTTATCCACATCCTCCCAGATTTTGCACGTCTGTTATTCACATCCTCCCCGCATCCGCACGACTATTATCCGCATCCGCCCTGCATCCACACGACTGTTATCCACATCCTCCCAGATTTTGCACGTCTGTTATTCACATCCTCCCCGCATCCGCACGACTATTATCCGCATCCGCCCTGCATCCACACGACTGTTATCAGCATCCGCCCCACATTCGCACGACTATTATCCACATCCGCACGACTATTATCAGCATCCGTCCCACATTCGAACGACTATTATCCGCATCCGCTCCGCATCTGCACTACTGTTACCGGATCCGCCCTGCATCCGCACGTTTGTTATCCGAATCTACTGGCATCACAATACTATTTTAAATAAGATAAAGTATTAAAGCAACATATTTAGACATTTGAGAAGAAAGTCGTTCCCTTAGGTTTGTATGTCATTTGCTATGTTTTAGGTAGATTTCTTTAGAAAGCTAACTATTGCAATGGGTCCCATGTTTCGACTTCCGGAAAATTTCGACATATCTTCGCGTTTCACATCCCCCAGACCCCAAAACCACCGTCAGTTCAAAAGTTTATATATAATTTATGTATAAATGTATCTATCTATCTATCTATATATATATATATATATATATATCAGTTTCTTGTGGACACGATAACTGCCGTAATTTTGCACCAATCACTTTGAATTTTTTACATAATATGTATCCCTATAAAATCTCGGTCGAGTTCGTTAATGGGCAAAATCGGTCAAAGGAGGTAAAAATAGGGGGCTTTTTTCGAAAAAGTGAAATATCGCTATAACTCTCTTAATACATGAAATATCGAATCCCTTCAAAGTTCATAATATGTGTCGGATAAGTGCCAAAAATTTATGTCAAATAAGTATTTTGATAGCACCAACCATTGACCAAAGGGGTGGGAAAAAGTGGGTTTTTCGGGAAACATTAATCATATCTCTGTAAATAGGCACAATATCAAAACCGCACAAAATGGACAATATTCCTCCAATAATTACCTAAAACTTTTGTCTGAAAGAATTTTTGATATGACCCACCATTACGCCACGGGGTGAACAAAATGATTTAAATTATAAGAAAATGCCAAGTGCCAAGAGAGGTTGCCATGACAACTTTACTTTTAATTGATAAGGGATGACCATCAGCAGTTGCTATGACAACGCCACTGCACGAGATCACATTCAGTTTTCATATGACAGTGGGAAGCGACTTCGGTATCGGAACTGGTAGCATGCTGAACTTCTATGCCCAAGGTCGCGGGTTCAAACCCGGCTGAAGTCGCCGGATTTACTAAGAGCGCTAAAAAACCTGAGTTTGCTTTCCTTCGGAGGGGAAGTTCCAACGTTCGTTGCGAGTTGCTGATTGAGGTGGCATCTAGTAGCCAAGTTCACAGCTAGGTGTCGTTGACGGCAGTATTTTAGGTAGATTTCATTAGAAAGCTAACTATTGCAATGGGTACCATGTTTCGATTTCCGGAAAATTTCGACATATCTTCGCGTTTCACATCCCCCAGACCCCAAAACCACCGTCAGTTGAAAAGTTTATTTATAATTTATGTAATATATGTATATATATGTATAACAGTTTCTTGTGGACACGATAACTGCCGTAATTTTGCACCAATCACTTTGAATTTTTTACCGAATATGTATACCCATAAAATCTCGGACGAGTTCGTTACTGGGCTAAATCGGTCGAAGGGGATGAAAATGGGGGACTTTTTTTTTCGAAAAAATGAAATATTGCTATAACTCTCTTAATATGTGAAATATCGAATCCGTTCAAAGTTCATACTATGTGTCGGATAAAGCTCAGAAATTTATGTTTGAAACTTTTTTTGATAGCACCAACCATTGACCAAAGGGGTGGGAAAAAGTGGTTTTTTCGGGAAACATTAATCATATCTCTGTTAATAGGCACAATATCAAAACCGTACAAAATGGACAATATTCCCCTAATAATAACCTAAAACTTTTGTCTGAAAGAATTTTTGATATGAGCCACCATTACGCCAAGGGATGAGAAAAATGATTTCGGAATTGTAAGAAAATGCCAAGAGCTATCAGTGGTTGACATGGCAACACTACTAAATTGATGAGGGATGAGCCATCAGACGTTGCCATGACAACGCACTTGCGCGAGATCAGATTCAGATTTCCATCTGACTAAGTGTGATGAGGCTTCGGTGACTTAACTGGTAGCATGCTGAACTCCTATGCCCAAGGTCGCGGGTTCAAAGCCGGCCAAAGTCGTCAGATTTTCTAACAGCGCTAAAAATCCCTCAGTATGCTTTCCTTTGGAGGGGAAGTTCCAACGTTCGTTGCGAGTTGCTGATTGCGGTGGCATCTAGTAGCCAAGTTCACAGCTAGGTGTCGTTGACGGTAGTATCTGGTAGCAACATTAGGAACTACTGCTTGAAATTGAGCGTCTGCATTCCTTACCTTAATTACAGACTAATACAGCTATCACAATTCACACCGTTTATCAGACAGATTCTACACTCACCCAAAGTACACGGGGTTACATGACCACGTAGTCGCAGCCCCTAAACTGAGGAACCAACCAACATCTCTGCGGGAGATATAATTTTGCGTGAAGAAGTAACAGACCGTTACATAGTTACACATCAGTGTCGAAACTTTGCATAAGGACAGTGTGACCACAAGTATAAAAATGGACTCCAAATGACAAGAAGGTTACCGTCATCATAAGACAATAGAATGTTTAAAATATGCATAAAATGACGAAAAACAAAGTTAATTAATCTCCAATTATAAAATACTTTCACGCAATAAATGTGGTCTGATCCTTCTACGAAAACCTGCATATTCTGCCTATTTTCGACTATCCCCAAGTTTGTCCGGTGAAATCTACCTCCGCCTTCCGGCGTGCCGAGAGGACTTTTTTTATTTATTTTGTATTTATTGGGTTCATTCTATACATGCTCCACTACAAGGTAGTACGGTATACATGCTTTGAACTATTTCACAACACTATATCGAAGTCTTTTGTAGTTTATAAATGTTTACTTACTTGTGACTAATCTTAATTGTTTTTAAATCTTGAAGGTCTAAAGAGTTCACATATTTTGCAAAGAGTTTTGAATATTTTTTAATGAGAACAGACTTGTATGTTGGCCAGTAGTCATCTTTAATTAAACTGTTTCTAGGGATATCTCCGTCGCTTTTCACTACATTACAATCGAAGATTAGGTGATCCACTGTTTGTGATCCTTCGTTGCAGGATCAGTTAGGACTGCGTACTATTTTAAGCCGATGCAGATAAGAATTAATGTTTCCATGACCAGTTAGTATGCTATGTTTAAAATGGATGATATTCAGCCATAATTGCTACCCTTTGCAGTTGAGAGTGTTAATTATGTTTAATGACATAATCTGAATGATATTATCGTAAATCATCATCTTACATTTGTCATGAGAAAAACATTACGGAAAAACATATATAATAAACATCACGGTCCTAGTAATGATATTGAAAAAGTTCGAATTGTATTCTAAAAACTATCCGCAATTTTACTCCAAACAATATCCACAGCTTATCCGCTATCCGCACACCTATGCAAACTATATCCGCATGGCGATAAATAATAATAATAATAATGATACATTTTCCGCGAAGGGCTTTACGTATGACTGCCACCACACTCCAAAGTGTACCTCAGCCATCCACATAGATATTTGACTGTACTGCTCGAGACTAAGCTGGGTGAACCTGAGAGGAATGTGCATCGCGGACTCTCAGTAGTGGTGTTGACGAGTGATGAGGTTTCTCGGTCCGTGCATAGTACAGAACCAAATACATTGGTTGGTAACTCACTCAGTTGTTCCTAACACCACAGTGGTTAGAGCAACGGCCGAATGTTAGCAGTATTGGAATAGAAAGGCATACCATATATCACGGTGGCCTGTTGACAGATCCTTCTCTTCACGCCCGACCCTTCCCTGCTCTTTCTCCTCACCCCGCAAATTCATAGAGCTTGGACTCGAGCAGTACAGGTCCCCTCGCACACTCTATTGTACTGTATCCATGTGCAGTATTTACAGTTTGATAATGAAGTAACTGCTTTCGCCGGTGGATTGAAAATTGGTTGTAACACAACTGCGACGGACAATGTCTGAAATGTATGAGTACAGGGTCATTCATATAAAATATGAACGGCAAGCGGCAGTTTTGTTATTCGCTTTTACGGTGGCTTTGGCCGAGCTTGTGGCGCGCCATGGCCCCCTGCTGTACTATTGAAATCGCGCGCATAGTACATACGAGGGCTGTTTTCTTATTCAAGTCCCGATGGACTGTATAAAAATAACAGATTGACATACCAAACTGATTTTACCACTCAATGTTTGTTTGTTATATTCGTATGTCTCAACATAATCGCGAAAACGATTGAAACATTTGTCGTATCGTTACACCTGCTCTCCAATGCCCTCAGCAAAATATTCTGCCGCCACTGAGGTGGGTACGTCTAGAGAGTCTCCTGCAGTGTTTCCTTTTTGGCAAGGCGTTGCCGCCCAACCATACCTTCAATGCTCGAAAAAGGTGAAATTCATTCAGTGCTGGTTTGGACTAAACGGCAGATGGTCCAAAACTTCACACTTGAATTCTTTGAAAAATCTATCGTAACGTTGGTACAGTATGGTCGTCAATGGTTTTCACCTTTTTCGAGAATTGAAGGTATGGTTGGGCGGCAACGCCTTATTTAAACACAAATTGTGCTAAATGTTCCGGCATAACTCAACAAAATGACAGTGTTTCGCCCCGGTGTGCATAGTCCATAGTGCACTGGCTTTGCTCGTGACGTGGATACACATGTATCAAATACGTCTTGCAATGGCCTTCCCAGTGTGTACTAGACAGTGTCTTGGTGAGGTGTGCTTTAACCAACTGAAGAGCCCAATCGCACACCGGGGCGAAACACTGTCATTTTGTTGAGTTATGACGGAACATTTAGCACAATTTGTGTTTAAATATATAATGGCTCAACGGACAATACATATTTTTCTTTTGAAAATTATACGGCAACGCCTTGCCAAAAAGGAAACACTGCAGGAGACTCTCTAGACGTACCCACCTCAGTGGCGGCGGAATATTTTACCGAAGGCATTGGAGAGCAGGTGTAACGATACGACAAATGTTTCCATCGTTTTGGCGATTATGTTGAGACATAAGAATAAAACAAGCAAACATATAGTAGTAAAATCAGTTTGGTATGTCAATCTGTTGTTTTTATACAGTCCATCGGAACTTGAAAAAAAAACAGCCCCCGTATGTAGCCTACTACGCGCGCGCTTTCAATAGTACAGTAGGGGACCATGGTGCGCCACAAGCTTGACCAAGGCCTCCGCAGGAGCGAATAAAAAAATTGCCGCTTGCCGTTCTTACTTTATATGAAAGACCCTGTATATGTATTGTGCCCGTTCAGACCGAAGTCCGGACGACCACATATGCATTTCACCAAAAATCAGTCAGCACGAGAATAAAAATATCCCGGGGTGCCAGATGGGTTAAAGTGACTACAATAACTCAACAAAAAATGCTTTACTGATTTTCGACTCGATGCAACAATAAGGATAGAAGGAGATTTTTTGAAATGAATGCATCCGATAAAATTAACTCTTTTATTTAAAACTTTAAAATTGAATGAAAGTATGCCAAAATG
The DNA here is from genome assembly GCA_946902985.2 of Meconema thalassinum. Taxonomy (NCBI): domain Eukaryota; kingdom Metazoa; phylum Arthropoda; class Insecta; order Orthoptera; family Tettigoniidae; genus Meconema; species Meconema thalassinum. Next base: position 460,762,824 of record OX336391.1, on the reverse strand, counting down.
GCATAGAAGATGAACGACGAATCATATGTTATGTACAAAATATACAATTTCACCAACACATGAACACTTAAGAATTGAGACGAAGGTCAAATGGTCCTGTTGACTTCGCTCAAAAGAATTATTTACAGTAGTAGGGTTTTGTCAGTGCAAATTTAATTGTCTTTACTGATCCCTATATTATTTGAGTATTCACATATTGAAATGAAAAAAAATATCACTCGTTGAAAATATATCACAGTTCACTTTTTTCAAAATATCGTAGCAAATTCACTAACACTTCAGGATTCAGTTATCTCAGGATTTGTTCTAATACAAAGTTATTAACAAGAAATAGAACACAATATCATTTACATGGACCTTGAGCATTTGGATTCGAAGAACTTCGATAAACAGAAAATATTTATTGAATCATCTGTTCTCGATCCAAAGTCTATTTAGAACTTTTGACTCAATCAAGAATATAATTGTCAAAATATTATTATCAACAAAATATAAATTCCATTCAATATGGATTCAACCATTTAATCAATTAATTATCACTTGGAAATATTATTTAGAAAATTGGAAATATTATTCAGAAAATTCATCATGAAACAATTTCATTTGTTATTATGAAAATTTCAATAAATTGACAAAATGTCAAATATGTTAATCATCAAACTTATTTGCAAAGTGTTTATATATTTTTGCAGGATCACAAAATCCTCTCAGTTTGTAGTGGTTGTTAAGAAGTAACAGTTTTAAATAATTAACAGCATCGGCCCATTCGATTTAAATGCGTCAAAAATCACATAATCATAATTAGCATCTAGACAACGGTAAAGTCTTTTCGTAATGAAAGGTACAAGTTGTACAATAACAATTCTTGGGTAAGCAATTCTTAGGAATACTTCTAGAACACGTGGGTAAACTGCGAATAGACAATGATGGCTCAACAAAATAACCTTGACGAAAGTGTGGCTAAATTCGACTCCTCTACTAAATCAAAGTCATCCAACCTACAGTATGATTGATGCTTCATTTCACACAACCTCATTCCTGCGACTTAATTGCGCACTCAGAATGGCATATTTAACTCTCTGCACACACAACAATTATTTCTTCCCAAATTATACAGAATAATCAAGCCTTTGCTTGTTACGACAACTGGAAGATTTATAAATGGGTAAACTCCACCAATGAGTTTACAATAATTTTTACCATCAGTTTAAAACATGAATGACTCCACACCGTGTCTATTCTTAGCCAAACGTTTTGAAAGACGTTGTTCAGTAATGATTTTATTTTTATACAAACTCTAGCAAAAACCCTGTTTTATACATGCTTTTAGCTTCCCGTATCACTACTGTCCGTGTCTTCTCAAAGATTTAAACGCATAGTGCAAGCGTGAAATAATTCCACTGAATTAATATGTTATTTATTTGTGGGCATGCGTTAACCACTAACCTTCGGAATCAACAAGTATCCGATCTTAGAATATTGTTTCAAATGTTAAATGTATAATCATACAACCTGAAAATGATAATTAGAAATCACAAATATTATTATTATCTCAGAAAATAGAAAAATAATTGTTGTTACTAAATCAACATTATTATTATTATTATTATTATTTCCTCAACAAAAGGATTTAAAGTTGTTAAACTGTTCGGGGAATATCATCCTCCACTTCTAAATAATGGATAAATATCCATTCCTCAACTTAAATTTCTTATTAAATCTTCAGTTACGACGGCTGATGACTGCGATTAGAAAAATATCAAAATTAAATAAATGCTCGTCCTGCTCTTCCGTAAATTTCGAATCATTGACTTGTGAGTGTAAAAACTACTCAGATCAAAGCTTCTATTGAAAAAGAAAATATTTGCAACAGCAAAAAAAAACATATCGATGAATAGGAAATATGTGTTGGTAAGACTGTAGAAAAATATGAGAAATCCAGCTAACTACGCATAAAAATAATGCAAATTTGTAGCTTACATTCTTGTAGATCTTGATGCTTGTAATCTGGTCTGAACCAGATTATTCAGTCTTCTTGTCCCCATTAGGACCCTTATTTATAATCTTGTATCGGCCTCCATTTTATACCCGCAATGGTCTTACACAGACATAGCGGTATTCATACTTGAAGCCTTAATATCTTGAAGAAAAATGTTACCAGCTTCAAAAGCTGAAGTAAAGTTGACAGGGGTCTGATCAAAGTGATCCATGATGAAAATTATTAACACGACCCAACTATGATGTGTTCAGTACTCCTAATACGCTTATAATCTTGTTCAGCACTAGTACAAATTCTGTCGAGTTTGCTGGGCAGAGTTTCTCACTCTTCAGATTGCGCAAGGCAAAACTGTATTCCCAATATCGGCTAAAGAATTGTACTGTGCAAGAATGGTAATAAAAGTACTGATTTATCTTGGCTAGTCCACTAACAAGACAAAATCTTGTCCTCTGACTGTTGGATTAATCCAGCTTTGAATAATTGTGGACAGAAGAAAGAAATGTAGACAAAGTCTACCATATGTCCAGTTGTAGCAGTAAATAATTACCAGTGCCACAAATTTTTATCACTTCGGTGATAACATTTGAAAAGTTCGAAGATCACTAAAATGTTTAACACTTTCCTAATACCAGTAACCATGTACTGTCGAAACACTAAGTCCCAGCAACTGTGCTGTAAATAACGAAGAATTTGCAACCATGTGCACGAAGATTATAAAAGTGTTCGGAGTCGTAGAGTGTTTAGCGGCTAGAGCGCTTACGAAGTACTGCACGTCCATAGCAACGGAGTGCTTATGGAGAAGTGAACATACTTAGCTCGGGCGGGCGTGCCTTATATACTCCTCAGCTGGCTACTCGAGGTCACTGCGGAAAAAATGCTGGAACTAAAACATCTCATATCTCAGCTTCCGCTCAATCAATTTCCTCGAAATAAAGCACATTCTTCCTCCCTTGTCCGTGCCAGTAATCTGATATTAGTCTCAAGATTCTACTCCATCGGGAAATATGTAATGACATTTTAGCCTCGACTATGACGTTCTCGGCCTACGTCACTTAACCATTTATTGGCTGTCGAAAGCTTCCAAATCCGTCTAAGAAGGTTTGGCGCGCGCTATTCAAACTTTCAATTCTGGACTTAGCATTGTGGCCTGTACCCTCAAATCTAGGCAACTGGATTTGGGCACAGTATATATGATTTAATAAAACGTGTATTATTCATCTTGAGAAAAAACTCTTGTATATACTTTATTAAATGTACAGGTGCTAAAAAAATAAAAATTATTTGAAAACAAGAAGTTCCGTGAAGAACTATACAGCCTACTTTTCATGCCAATGATTATTCTACAGTATATGAACCTATCTAGAATAATGACAAAATTAAGTTGGTAATATCGAAATATCAAATTAGGTCAAAATATACCTGGTATAATGTAGCCTAATAGAGCACTACAGTTGGCAGCCCTGGTGACTGAATATATTCTTAGTTCCATCTCTTAAGGTACAGAATACAAAATTAGGTTGAAGTCCAATGGACGTTACACGCTGTTAGACACTGGATCTATCAGCACGCGTAAAAGCATGTTGCCAACAATACCATGCGTGTGCTGGTCAGAAATAATCTGAAATATTATGATACCTTGTTGTGCCAATTTTGGATGAAATCCATTTGTTAGTATAGAAGTTACATCTATTTTAAAATTGGACATATCAGCAGGCATAGAATCATGTTGGCAGCACTGCCTTGTATTAATTACTCCAAATTAATCTACGTCAGGTGCTATACGTGTGCAGAGTATAGAGCTGTTGGCTTGCATACTTTCTGATATGTTGATATTAGGGTAAAAAAATATGGACAGCATTTATTAACAGTTGGCAGTCCTGATTGATCTTAACAATACTTACAGTCATATCTGTTATGGTACACATAGCACATACGAAATTTGGTTGAAATCCAACTGATAGTATAGAAGTTACATGTATTTAAAAATTGGTACTATCAGCAGGCTTATAATCATGTTGGTAGTACTGACGTATATAAGTTACTCCAAATTAATCTAAAATGTCAGAATATACGTGTGAATAGTTTAAAGCTGTTGGCTTGCATACTTTCTGATATATTGGTACTTGGATTTAAAAAAATAAAGAGAGCAATTATTAACAGTTGGCAGCCCTGGTGGCTCTTAAGAATACGCTCAATCATATCTGTTTATGTACAGATATCACATACAAAATTTGGTTGAAATCCAATTGATAGTGTAGAAGTTATATGCATTTAAACATTAGACCTATCAGAAGGCTTAAAATTATTTTGGCAACACTGTCATTGTTGGCCTCCTGGAAATTATACTGAAATAGTATTATCTGCATGTGAACCACTTTTAGAATAGCTCCCATGCATACCTTGCGAGATATCCAACATGGAGCTCAAATTTCTAGTGAGTTTTTTCAGCAGTTGGTAGCCCTGACATCATTTTCAAAAATGGACGTGAGATATTCCGGTGCACATCTTTACTCATACTAAATTTGGTTTTGATTGCTGCAGCCGTTTAGGAGTTGATAGGGGGGGGGGGACACACACACAGCCAGACAGACAGAAGGACAGACAGACAGACAGAAGGACAGACAGACAGACACACATTTTCCCGGATCGATCTCATAAGTCTACTTTTTCCTCATTTTTGCAAAATGTGAAAAGTAGGCTAAAAATAAAGGGGCCCAAAAGATCTGAGGGACTTGGGCCTCATTTTACCTTAATACGGCACTGATCACATCACATATTTATTTTTAAGGGTTGTTTATTCGCATGTCTCACTAAATGAGATTATATTGTGTTGGCCGACTGAAAAGTTTCAATATCGCCAACCTCTGCTTCTCTTACCCTCTACAGCCTAACTCATTAACCTGTGGCCCACGCGAGTCGGATATTTTAATTCTCAGCCTTCAATATAAATGGCTTGTACTATGTGTACCATACCCGACCTAATAATGTTTCATGGTGTAGTCACGTGATAGATTTTGAACCAAGAACAATGATTGTGTGGCCTACTAAGTGGCCGACTCAGATGGTGCGGTCATCTGAATAGAATGGGAGAGGAGAGATTACCTGAGAGGTTAATGAGTTAGGTTGTCGAGGATACCTCTTCACAGTTTAGCCTTACAAGGCTGAATGTACCCCGTTCCAGACCTCAGTCAAGAATTGACTTACTTACTAGAGCCGGGGTTTGAACCGGGAACTAAGAAGTGGCAGGTAATGATAATTTGAATGTATCTATTACTTTGGAATCTAATGGCTTCTGATATTGAATGCCTTTCTGGATTTCTGTCAGATGTCCAACCAATTGAAAAGGGAGACAGATTGGTAACATCTTCATGTTATTCTACACAGCTGTCAATTTAATGGGCTGTCCTCTCCCCCATAGCTCATTCAATAAATTGTTCGTTATACTTGTTAAAGGATACTTGATAATGAACTCTCAATATCTCCATTCACCCAATTTCTCTGTTGCCATATTTCATTTGGCAGCCAGCCAGAAGCTTGTGTACTGAATCTTGGAATTCAAAATATCGTCTATCAGTGTCTTCTGTTTAATCGTTTAAACGTTTCTTTAAAATTTAAACAACAAAAAGTTTTTTAACAAATCGTTTCCTAATTAAACGTTATAAAATGCGTAGATACTAATCATTATGAAGATAGTATAGCTATTATCCATGTTAACTGAATATGAATCTATAATTATAAGAACCGCCTTGTCAAACACTAGAAGGTAGTTTACTAATTAAAATATTCGTACATATTTCGTTATTACATTGATAACCTCTTCAGCGTAAGAAAATCTTAGAAAACTATATCAACAAAGAACCAAAAAGAAAATGGATATCCTTACAGAAATTAATTAATTTAAAATAATTGAATGTGCACAAAAAGAATAATAGAAACATAATATTATAAATCAATTAACAATGAATTAAGCCAGGGGTGAACAACCCGCGGGCCTCAAAGTCTCTTTATGCGGCCCCCGGATAAATATTTGATAGTATTGAAAATGTGAATATATGTACTGTATATTGTGATTGATGAGATTTTTCCCATTATTGTAGGCCCTAGTTAAAATGAGAACATTATAAAAATGTTAAAAAATACATTAAATTATTATTGGACAGATTTTATGTTTTGCATAACCAGAGGGAAATTTGCGCATTGCCATCTCTAACATTGAACCTGTTATTGGCAGACTATTGAAAATAAACAATGCCAAGCATCACATTAGGGGTATTAGGCTACTACTTGATTTGATGGTCAATTTGACGTTATATTGATTTTCATTTTTATATACTGTACTTTGATGTTAAGAATTCTGTATTTTGTAAAAATAAAAATTTTACAAACTTGTGATAGTATTATTTTATTTTATATACCCCTAACCCTTTTCGAATTAGGAGTAAGTTGATTGTAAATCAGTAATTTGATAACTTAATATCGCAATTTGCCCAAAAACGTCAAAAATGGATTTAAATAATTAAGAGGACACAAAAATGGTATTGAAACACTTTTTTTGTCTGCTGGTAAAATAGGTTATTCAGATAATAGTAAAATTAGCTTTAGCGGTTGGGTTTGGCAAGTGCCTACGTGAAAAGGTCATTTGCGGCCCGCCATTTATTATGTAAAAATAAACTTGGCCCCCCATATAAAAAGGTTGAGCACCCCTGAATTAAACGTATTGTATGAAGGAAACGTATATAGGATCTTGTTGAATGTCAGGGGTTAATACAGGGTCTTTCATATAAAGTAAGAACGCCAAGCGGCGGGTTTGTTATCCGCTAGTGTGGTGGCCTTGACCGAGCTTGTGGCGAGCCGTGGTCCCCTGCTCTAAGCGTGTGTACAATCCTCTATGAAATATTACCTTATAAAAGTTGCTGGAAGTGTCGTCCTTCCTGGGTTATACAGGCATTGTATCTGGTAACCACATTTTGGCTGACGCGAGTGAGTCATGCCACTGTATTTTTCTGATTTTTATTTTGTGTTTTTTATTGAGCACTGAACCAGTAGTGTCAAAGTTATTTACAATTACGTGAATCTGTGCTAGTGAAGGTGGCTCTTCATCAGGAAATTGCTGAACAAATGCATCACGTACCCGCCGAGCCGAATCGTAATTAAAATAAATTTTACATACAAAAATACGATGTTGCAATGATAACTGTCTCAACATGTTAGCAGCTGTGGTTCAGACTGGCGACTGACAACACCTGCACGCTTATTGCAAGGTCAAGTTTGTACTATGCGCGCGCTTTCAATACTGAAGCAGGGGGCCGTGGTGCGTCACAAGCTCGGCCAAGCTGGCTTCAGCAACGAATGACAAAACCGCCGCTCGCCGTTCTTACTTTATATGAAAGACCCTGTACTTCCAGCAAGGCACAAAGAATGATGTAATACGTATAAATAATTCAAAAGATAAACGTTATTCAATCTTGAATAGTATTGCTGCAAAACATCGATTGTTTATAAAAACGTATATATAGGACGTTAATTAGTAAACTACCTTCTAGTGTTTGACAAGGCCGATCTTATAATAATTATAGATTAATTAAACGTTATCTGATTACAGTTTTATTATTTGAAATCTAATATATTTTTAAGCCAGTTTTCACTTACATTGGGTTGCAATTTTGTTTCCTTAGTTTAATACACGCACCGTAATAATATTTTTAGCCTATTTTCAATTTTGAAAAAATAGGCTTGTGAGATCACCTTTTGTCCGTGTGTGTGTGTGTGTGTGTGTGTGTGTGTGTCCCCTAATAACTTCTAAAGGGCTGGAGCGATTTCAATGAAACTCAGTAAGTTGATAGCACTATTCCGGACGACCCCGACCGTGCCCTTGAAATTTTGTTACGTCTCACCAATCTAACATGGCGACTGTGCGAAATATTTCACCAGCATTCAAGAGCTCCGAAACTATTCCCGATATCACCCTGGATTTTTACGGTGATAAAGGGAACTACTATAAGTTCACCTATGTGACTTAAAAAAAACTGGTAACTACAAAACCAACATGGCGGCCACGCGAATTTGCGACTTTCAAATAGAAGTTTCTCGCGATTAAGCAACGAAACGCAATAAAACTTGGTACAGTATATGTTTATACACATTGTAATGCACCGACATCTAACTTCGGTCAATTGTTTACATAACCACAAGATGGCGGCTGTACGAAATATTTCACTGGCATTCTATATCCCTGAAACTATTAGCGGTATCACCCTGAAATTTTGTACGGAGATAATGGGCAATACTGGAAGTTCATCTATAAGACTTTCAAAAACCGGTTAACTACAAAACGAACATGGCGGCCAAGCGAATTTGAAAATTTTAAATAGACCTTTCTCGCGATTCAATATTCCAAACGCAATTAAATCTGGTACAGGAAATGTTTATACACATTGTAATGCACTGGTATCTAATTTAGTTCAATTGTTTACATAATCTAAAGATGGCGGCAGTGCGAATTTTAAAATTAAGGTTTTATTTCTTGTGTCGTAGTCATGCGATCGAAGTGAAAGTTTGAATAATGAACCTACGCAATAATTTTCCTTTAATGGTACATGACTCTATGGCCTTTGCATTTAAAAATCCAACATGGCGACCATCCGATATATTTAGACGGCTCTTAATATCTACGAATCTATTATAGCAATCAAACTGAATTTTTTATGTTCATAGGGGCTATGTATATAAGTTCACCTATAGGACTTTCAATAACCTGGTGATCACAAATCCAACATTGCGGCGACGCGAAGTATAAATATTCACATGGACGTTTCTCGCAATTTAACCATCCGAGTGCAGTGAAACATGGTACAGTAAATCCGTATATGAATGTTAATCCACTGGCATCTAATTTATTTCATTGTTTCCATAACCACAAGATGGCAGCTGAGCGAAATTTTTAAATCTAATTGTTACTTCTTGAATCCTAATCATGCGATTAAAGTTTGAATGCTACACGTACACAACAATCTGCATGTAACAGTACATAACTCTAGGACCTACATATATAAAATCCAACGTGGCGACCATCCGAAATATTTAGTCGGTTCTCAATATCTATGAATCTATTACAGCAATCAAACTGAAATTTTGTACGTTGATAGTGCCAATTAACATAAGTAGGATATATGAAAATAGGCTGTATAGTTCTTCGCGGAACTACTTGTTATGTTTGGCGGGTGTTATTGTTGGTGAAATAAACAACTTTCCATCCATCAGCTTTACAGCTTGAGATGTATACCGATATTTCAAATATCGGATGGCGGTATTAAATACTCTAAAACACCAGTCTACCACTCCACTGTGCATTTATTCCTCACACTAGACTAGTGAACTCAAAAACATTCGTAACACTTCCCTCAGAATCAGTCAAAACGTCAGTCATTTCCTAAAGAAAAATCTTGAGGTTATGAAAACAGTTGAATTAAATTAGATGCCAGTGGATTAAAATGTATTGTTACGGCTGTGAGTTTGTGTCATCGCTCGCCGCTTGAGTCACAACTGCCCCAGGGGCTGGGCTGTGGCTTGCCTCCTGTATTGCGCGCGCCTTATGCAACAGGGCTACTACAGACAAAGGGATAGTCCAGAAGATTCGTGACTGGACCAGCGGTGGAAACCTCGAGAAGCCGTGGACTCTGGATGGTTCTAGAACCATTTATTGAGTCACCGGCCTGCTATATAAGAGTGACCCGTGAAGCAGTTGTTGTTGTGTTTTACGAGCTAGTGTGAGCGTTTATTCTGAGCGACAGAAGTGTGGTGACTTGCGAAACCCCTAGTGTAGCGGCGAAGTGAGGAACATACAGGGGACTGCCGTGTTCTGAGTAAGTGTGCTTTCACTGAGTGTCAGATATTGTGGTGTCGAAATTAAGTGACATTGTTTCTCCCAGCTGGTGAACAGCGCGCAGCAAGTGCTCGTAAGTACTGTAGTAGGCGCACTTTAGAAAGAAGTTGCATGTAGTTCTGTCAAGGCCACTAGGCTCATTAGCGGCAGGATTAACTTCTGTGGTTTGTTGACAAGTGGAAGGGCCAAGAGCGCTCAAGGAAGAGACTTGACGAAACTGGAGTAAGGCTCCTAATTGCTTGTATTTGCTGATTCGTGTAATTTTCTGGCCACAATAAAGTTAATTATTTCTTTAAGCAGTAATTGGTGTTGTGCTTTGTACCCCACCGTAATCCAGTTAACAAAAGTGCCACTAGGGGGGTGGCACGTAACAACTGGTGTCAGAAGCCGGATTACGAACTCAAGCACAACACCTGACGGTCCTGGTTTCAAAACCCGAGCAGGTCAATTTTTTAAAAAAAATTCCTGTGAGTGCATGCCCTTTACAAGGCAAACAACTAAAATGGAGGCGCAATTGGCAGCATTGCTAGAAAAGTTAAATGGCATACAAGACGGCCAGAAGAATTTAACCAAGAAGCTAACTTGCAAATTAGAAGACGGCCAGAAGAAGATGGAAGACGGTCAAAATAAGTTAGCGGAGGACCTGAAGAAGATGGAGGACGGCCAGAAGAAGATGAAAGACGGCCAGAAGAAGTTAGCCGAGGACCTAACTGCTAAATTAGAAGATGGCCAGAAGAATTTAACCAAGAAGATAGAGGACGGCCAGAAGAAGATGGAAGACGGGCAGAATGAGTTAGCACAGGACTTGAAGAAATTAGAACTGGGTCTGCGTGAGGAAGTCACGGCAGTGGAAAAGAAGTTCGACGCCTTAAAAGAAGAAGTTGCTGAACTACGCCGACGCCCGCTGACGGGGGTGGAAGAGAGATTTAACGCTCTACAGAAGGAATTTGCTGAGCTGCGCCGACACCCGCCGACAGGGATGGAAGATAGATTCAAAGCCCTACAAGAGGAAGTCGCCGAGCTGCGCCGACGCCCGCCGACCGGGGTGGATGAGAGAGTCAAAGCCCTACAAGAGGAAGTTGCCGAGTAGGGGGGTAAGGCGGTTTCCAACCAGTGTCATGGCCGCCACGTGAGTCCAAGCCAATATCTCGCAAACCGATGGTCGGATGTTGACATATGAGGTGTCGTTGGACTCGGGTTAACGCCCTATTTCCAATGGACCACTCATTTCAACCCCTAAATAAAACCTACCCCTACTAGGGGGTGAAATTGTAATTTTTTAGTGAAAGCCTCTTTTCAAATGGGACATGTATAAGCTGCACTGCTAAAATGAACTTAAACGTGGTTGCTCATATCGCGCATGCGTTTTACGAGATGCCGCTATGGATGAACATTTTTGTTTTTGTTTTGTACGCATGCGCACTTGGGATTTTTGTAAGAGGGCGAGCTGTTTGAAAAAAATGATTGATAAGAAGAGGTTTTGGTGGTGAGGAGAGAGCCAGATAGTCGCCTACTTTCCTACGAAGTTTGCCGATATCTCTCGAACGCAAGGTCGGATTTGAACGTGTGACGTGTCAAATCGCTTGTCTCGAAGCCCTTTATATGTTATTAATAGGTTAGAGTTTTGAGAATGAGGGAAACAGGCTTTTTGGGGGTAAAACCATGATTTTAGACTTTTCCGATATCTCACGAATGCATGGTCGGATTTGGTCCTATGACGTGTCAAATGGCTTGTCTCGAAACCCTTTTTATTTTGGTAATAGGTTAAAGTTTTTGAGAATGAGGGAAACAGAATTTTTTGTTGTAAAACCGTGATTTTAGACTTTCTGTTATATTTCACAAACCAATAACGCCAGAGACGTATACGAGGGGTCGTAGGACTCGGGGTGACGCCCCTTTCCTCTCTCTTTTCGAATATAGTATTTATGTTTAAAAAAATGCGAAAGGGCCTAACGACACTTATGTTGAAATCATTTCAGTTTTTAAAACTTTTCTTAAATTTGTCTAAAATGTTCATGACGAGTGGTTGTAGATAGAAAGAGACGATACCACTGGACACGTGTTTCAACGAAGCTATTACTGGCCACGGTGGTGATATACCAATACAGTATTCGCTATTTCGATGAGACGGCGGGTCGAGGGTTCGTTTTCTGATTTTTCCTATGATGGAATTCCTAATTCCTAAACCCCCTGAAGGGGGTCTTTAACGTGTAAACGATTATGAGTGACATGAAAAATGATAATTCCTTGATTCGATGAAGTTGGCTTTAGATAGAACAAACAGAACTTGGTTATATGTTGCTTGAAGTGAGTATAGAAAACAAACTTGCTGGGGCAGACTGACAGGATGTGAATGTTATTTGATCTTATTGGAATGCATTGACTTGACAGGGCAATGAAAAAAAGCACAGAGATGCTGAGGACACTTGAAGGTCAAACGATATGGCAACCATGGTGGGAGGGGGAAGCTAGGATGATGTCGCCGATCATGTTCAATGGATGAATTTATATTTTGCGAAGCATTGTTCGGAGAGGGTCATGGGACGACTTGTTTTAAGGGTATTTATTTTTTCGATGTTTCCTATGGTGGACTCATTGATTGAAATAATCCAAAACTGCTAGGGCATGGCCTTGAGATTTTATAAACCGATAATGGGATTTTGACATACAAGATCCACTCAGAACTTGACATGATGTCATTCTTTTTATGGCTTATGAATTTCCCCAAAAAAGACCCAAAACCACAAGATCATGGACTTTTGCTTTTCTTAATATATTGCAAACCCATAATGTAAGATGTTTACTGTGAGTGACGAAATCTAGCTAGGTAAAGAAAGAATTATTGTAGGCTATATGTATGGTGACTGACACGTCTTTGACCATTGGAACTTGTTTTCAGATCTGACTGTAGTACATAGGGAGTATAGGTTGTAGGCATGGATTGACAAACAGTGCACACAAAATTCAATTTATCGATTCAAGAATTAAGAGTAGACTATCATTATTTAATTGGTTAAAGAGTGTAGCTAAAAATTAAAAAATGGTGACTACATTAAACTAAACTGAACCAAGTCGAATCAAACCCAACTGAACCAAACCAAGCCTAAAGCAAACCAAACCTAATCAAGAACAAGCCAAGGGCTTAAGTGTAAAACTTGTGGGGGAATGCATTCATTGGCAATGTCCAAAGGAAGGGATAACGCTCTACCTCTAGAGGGTAAGGTAAAGCTAGCGCATGGTGCTAATGCATATTCCCAAGTACATGAACCACACACACACACAACTATCCTATGCTGTTTTTATGAGTTAACTGTTAAAACTTACTCAGTGGTTACTGAGCAAGATGGTCGCTACACACAACAAGCTTTAAATACTTGAGGCTAATAATCTATACACACACACACACGCTTGTTCTAAACTAAACTGTCTTGCTGGCAGTGCTCACACAGTAGGCAAATGATAGAAATGCTTGGCTAACAGAAATACAATCATTTTCGTTTGTCTAATGTTACCAGCTAACCATTACATGCTATAGTGGTGAGCACATGTGCCTCTTGCACTGGAGATCGTAACTCGATTTCTAGCTCTAAGGCCTAGAATGAATCAAACTAAGAAAGAAGGGTATGGTGACGCAGTGGTTAAACTGTTAGCCTTTCACTAAGGTAGACTAGGGTTTGATTTTAGGTTAATATACATGTCATAAACAAACAAACAAACAAACAAACAAACAAAAAAAGCAGAGATAATGTTTAAAACTGATTACACTTGTCTCTTTTCAAATTATTACTTAGATTGCAAATACAAAGGTGGACTGGGTTTGATATTCAGTTAATGCTGCCTATCGCATACTAGCCTGTAAGAAAGCCAAACAAGCAAAAGGCGTAGGTAGAGCAGTGGTAAAATCGCTATGTGTAGAGAACTACCTAACGGTTTTATGAACTGGCAATGGTATGTCGCATAAACAGTGCAGGATACAATCCAGCAACCATAATTTGTATCTTGTGGAGCAGAGAAAACATATATATAGAGAAAGATATAGAAAGCTAGTGTATGTATGGGTAGCATTGATAATTTGACCAGAGAAAATACGATGAGGTAGGGTGGGGAGAGGGAGAATTAACACTTATATATGAATGAATGGTAAATAGTATTTTAGTTTTTTTTCCCAATAGTTTTGTTTTTTAAATGCAGTGGTAGATAGTCGTTATTTTGTAAAACATTCTTACTTGCAGTAGTAATAAGACTCTATGGTTTCGCTAACACATAGATAGACTGTATTATTGCCATGGTCAAGCACTCACATTAAGATCATTTACAAAATCATAAAATGAAAAATAAAAAATCTTGTTTTGGAAATATCGTTTTTCAACATACACAAAATAAATATATAAAAAATTTGTAAACAGCAAAATGGAAAATCCATGGTCAAGCACTCACATTAAGATCATTTACAAAATCATAAAATGAAAAATAAAAATCTTGTTTTGGAAATATCGATTTTTTTCAACATACACAAAATAAATATATAAAAAATTTGTAAACAGCAAAATGGAAAATCCATGTTTCCATATAGACAAAATTTAAAAACCTTAAACGGACATTTAAGAAAATATATATAAATGGGAAATTGACAAATGTGTAAATATGAAAATGGAAAAATCCATGTTTCCATATCATGAAATTGAAAAAACATCAAACTGTCATTTTAAAAAATGCAAATGGAAAATTGACAAATTGCAATGTGTGAAATGTGAAATTGAACAAATGGCTATCATTATTTAAAAAAAAAAAAGAACATGGTGCTCTATGGTTGAGGTGTGAATCAAACCCTTTCTACTTATTTGGACCACCAGAGACTGAGTAGACTAGTTTAAGTTGTCATACCACTTTTAAAAGTTTGTGTTAAATCTAGGAATTGAACCCAAGAGCTTGTAGGGGAGATCAAAGGTTATAATATGTTAAACAGATAGCCTTGAATGAAGGGTGTGGTAGCTATATAGAGATGAGACGTTTCGCTCGGGGCAGGGAGGCATGGAGATCTGCATCAAACCAGTCAAAGGACTAAAGACTCAAACAACAACATGTACGTTCACCAAAATAATGTTGTGTAACGGTAAATGTTAGTCAACGAACAGTAATGCATTACTAAAACCCATGACACGATACCTAAGAGCTTTTCTAAAATGATTTTAAAATGCCTTTAACCCTATATTGAACACCCAGTTCACAAAACTCATAACTGCAATGTTATGGTAAAACAAAACAAAATCTATATTTCAAAACAAACAAGTGGTTTAGTCAATGTATACTGGAAAAAGTTTTGTAAACACTCAAGTCCTCAAGACCAATTAAATTAGTAACTGTCAGGTTGGCCGAGTGGTTAAGGTGTTTGACTTAAGATCAAATTTCTGTATAAGGAAGCAAGGGTTCGAATCCCTTACCTGACATAACTATTGCCTTAACATGGCTTGGCCACACTGTATTATTATGATACTCAGTACACAAACCATAGATATAGTGTATTGTTTAAGGCCACTCTCTTTCTGAACATAGTCAGAGACTGTTGATGGTTAACAATTGTATTAATAGTGGGACATGGGGATAGCAATTAAGAAAAAACAGCCAATACCCATACAATATTTTTATTCATTTTAGTTTTTTTTTACAATAGTTACACACTGAATACAACTTTTTATCTCTTTACCATTGTTTGATATAGATTTTAAACACAACGCTTGTTGTAGATCCTTTTACAACTTTCTCTAGGTACTCTTGTTCTTAAAAACTGGGGAAGCCGCAATGGTTTTATAGACATTAAACCCTCATTCTCTTCTTTTTCATCATTATCATAATTATTATTATAAATATTATCTTTATAATTATTATAGTCATTGTCACCATCATTATCATCATCATCATCCTCAACATTACTAGAACTATCCAATTCCATTTTTTCCTTTTTAAAAGGGATCTCTTGAAGAGTCTGTGTTGCTTTTGATAGTGTTACGGGTTTATTGAACGTTGACAACTGTCCTAACATGACTTTTTGAGGAGATAAATGTTTTTTCATAAGGAAGTCACTATGTTGAGTAACACTATGTTTTTGTCGGACTTGCTTTTTCTTGTTATTTTGATCATGTTTTGTTAACACTAACGGTGTTTCATTTGGTATACCACATTGATGAGTACCCACACTTAAGACCTTACTATGTTTACTTTTTAGATGACCTAGACATTTTGTTGTTCTTTGTTTTGAGCACTGCCAAAATATGATGCCATTCGCATTTTCTCGCTTATAGTTATAAGAGTACCCATGATACAGGGCACGTGGTTTACCTTTATTGGTTATAGTATATTCCATAGTAGTCACTGACTTGTATAGTCGATCCGCCTACTACAAAGGTCTGAACACTTGTGGTGAAAGAATGATGTTGTGTTGACGTTTTATGCAGGATAATGTTGGTGGCATATGTGGGTGGCTTATGTTGATGACATGTGTTGTTGGCTGATTTTGGTGGCTTATGTTGATGGTTTATGGTGGTGGCTTATGTTGATGGCTTATGTTGGTGGCTTATGTTGATGACATATGTTGGTGACTTATGTTGATAGCTTATGTTGGTGGCTAATGTTGATGACATATGTTGTTGGCTTATGGTGGTGGCTTATGTTGATGGTATATGTTGCTGGCCTATGTTGATGGTTTATGTTAATGGCTTAGGTTAATATCTTAGGTTGATGGCATAAGTTGATGGCTTATGTTGGTGGCTTATGGTGGTGGCTTATGCTGGTGGCTTATGCTAGTGGCTTATGGTGGTGGTTTATGGTGGTGGCTTATGTTGATGACATATGTTGGTGGCTTAAGTTGGTGGCTTATGTTGGTGGCTTATGGTGGTGGCTTATGGTGGTGGATTATGGTGGCTTATAGTGGTGGCTTATGGTGGTGGTTTATGGTGGTGGCTTATGTTGATGACATATGTTGGTGGCTTATGGTGGCTTATGGTGGTGATTTATAGTGGTGGCCTATGTTGGTGGCTTATTTTTGGTGGTTTACGTTAATACCTTATTTGTAATGGCTTATTTGACAAGTTATTGTTGTCAATGTATTTAGAGGATTTTTCTCTTGGTTTTGGAAAGTATTTCAACTCTTTTTTATGGTAGCATAATGCTTACCGCCATGTTTGTAAGCAACAACAACACACTAAAATTCCAAGAATCCAAAGTACTCTAAGGTTAATGATTGTCTCTCAACTCCATTCAACGTCTAGTCAAAAAACATTATATATTTTTCACATTTTACAAAAAAGGTAAATTGGGAAAGTAAGCTATATGTTTAAACTAAAAATCATATCAAATCATATGCTAACTCCAACACCTACGTCTACCCCAATCTCAGTCAAAAAAATTTAATATTCTTCAAATTTTTCCAAAACAGTATTTGGAAAGTAGGCCATATTTTGAAAACTAATCATCCTATAAAGTCATATATATATATATACTGAAACCAATGGCTTTTATATCCTTAATCTTAAGAACAAAATATGGAATTTTTGACATTTTTTCCAAAAATGTTCATTTTAAAACGGGGCTATATTTTGGAAACTAGGAATTTTACAAGAAAGTTTGTTTAACGTAAATGGCAGGTATTTACCCCCACTACCCGCAAACCAAGTCCCAGGTCTCTGGGGAAAAATCCAAAAAAAGTTCAATTTGGAAAGTAGGCAATATTTTGAAAACTAATCATCCTAAAAAGTCATATATAGACTCAAACCAATGGCTTTTATGTCCTTAATTGGTAGAACAAAACTTAACATTTTTTCAGTTTTTCCAAAAAAGTCCAATTTTCAAAAATTGTCTATATTTTGGGAACTAAGAATTTTACAAAAAAGTTTGTTTAACGAAAATGAAAGGTCTTTACCCCCCTCTACCCAAAACATAAATTTCAGGTCCCTAGGACAAAAACTGTGCAGTATATATATATATATTTTTTTTGGGGAGGGGGTCTATATTCACTTTACCTCTCCCACTTTACAAGATGGCGGCCATAGCTTAACTTAACCTAGCCTAACCTAACCTGACCTACGAGGTGTGATCAAAAAGTTCCAAAAATGTGGCTGCAACTTAACCAAACCTAGCCTAGCCTAACCTAACCTCCCTGTTGACTAGCCCCCTTTGGACGGGTCCTTTTTGAAGGGAGTCATTTTTTTTACGTGTCCCGGAGGACGGGTCCTTGTTGACGGGTCCCAGTGGCGGGTCCTTTGGACTGATCCCTATGGACTGGCCTTGCATTTTATCCAAATTATGTTAAAGGGGACCCGCCACTGGGACCCGTCAACAAGGACCCGTCCTCCGGGACACGTAAAAAAAATGACTCCCTTCAAAAAGGACCCGTCCAAAGGGGGCTAGTCAACAGGGAGGTTAGGTTAGGCTAGGCTAGGTTTGGTTAAGTTGCAGCCACATTTTTGGAACTTTTTGATCACACCTCGTAGGTCAGGTTAGGTTAGGCTAGGTTAAGTTAAGCTATGGCCGCCATCTTGTAAAGTGGGGAGGTAAAGTGAATATAGACCCCCTCCCCAAAAAAAATATATATATATATACTGCACAGTTTTTGTCCTAGGGACCTGAAATTTATGTTTTGGGTAGAGGGGGGTAAAGACCTTTCATTTTCGTTAAACAAACTTTTTTGTAAAATTCTTAGTTCCCAAAATATAGACAATTTTTGAAAATTGGACTTTTTTGGAAAAACTGAAAAAATGTTAAGTTTTGTTCTACCAATTAAGGACATAAAAGCCATTGGTTTGAGTCTATATATGACTTTTTAGGATGATTAGTTTTCAAAATATTGCCTACTTTCCAAATTGAACTTTTTTTGGATTTTTCCCCAGAGACCTGGGACTTGGTTTGCGGGTAGTGGGGGGTAAATACCTGCCATTTACGTTAAACAAACTTTCTTGTAAAATTCCTAGTTTCCAAAATATAGCCCCGTTTTAAAATGAACATTTTTGGAAAAAATGTCAAAAATTCCATATTTTGTTCTTAAGATTAAGGATATAAAAGCCATTGGTTTCAGTATATATATATATATGACTTTATAGGATGATTAGTTTTCAAAATATGGCCTACTTTCCAAATACTGTTTTGGAAAAATTTGAAGAATATTAAATTTTTTTGACTGAGATTGGGGTAGACGTAGGTGTTGGAGTTAGCATATGATTTGATATGATTTTTAGTTTAAACATATAGCTTACTTTCCCAATTTACCTTTTTTGTAAAATGTGAAAAATATATAATGTTTTTTGACTAGACGTTGAATGGAGTTGAGAGACAATCATTAACCTTAGAGTACTTTGGATTCTTGGAATTTTAGTGTGTTGTTGTTGCTTACAAACATGGCGGTAAGCATTATGCTACCATAAAAAAGAGTTGAGATACTTTCCAAAACCAAGAGAAAAATCCTCTAAATACATTGACAACAATAACTTGTCAAATAAGCCATTACAAATAAGGTATTAACGTAAACCACCAAAAATAAGCCACCAACATAGGCCACCACTATAAATCACCACCATAAGCCACCATAAGCCACCAACATATGTCATCAACATAAGCCACCACCATAAACCACCACCATAAGCCACCACTATAAGCCACCATAATCCACCACCATAAGCCACCACCATAAGCCACCAACATAAGCCACCAACTTAAGCCACCAACATATGTCATCAACATAAGCCACCACCATAAACCACCACCATAAGCCACTAGCATAAGCCACCAGCATAAGCCACCACCATAAGCCACCAACATAAGCCATCAACTTATGCCATCAACCTAAGATATTAACCTAAGCCATTAACATAAACCATCAACATAGGCCAGCAACATATACCATCAACATAAGCCACCACCATAAGCCAACAACATATGTCATCAACATTAGCCACCAACATAAGCTATCAACATAAGTCACCAACATATGTCATCAACATAAGCCACCAACATAAGCCATCAACATAAGCCACCACCATAAACCATCAACATAAGCCACCAAAATCAGCCAACAACACATGTCATCAACATAAGCCACCCACATATGCCACCAACATTATCCTGCATAAAACGTCAACACAACATCATTCTTTCACCACAAGTGTTCAGACCTTTGTAGTAGGCGGATCGACTATACAAGTCAGTGACTACTATGGAATATACTATAACCAATAAAGGTAAACCACGTGCCCTGTATCATGGGTACTCTTATAACTATAAGCGAGAAAATGCGAATGGCATCATATTTTGGCAGTGCTCAAAACAAAGAACAACAAAATGTCTAGGTCATCTAAAAAGTAAACATAGTAAGGTCTTAAGTGTGGGTACTCATCAATGTGGTATACCAAATGAAACACCGTTAGTGTTAACAAAACATGATCAAAATAACAAGAAAAAGCAAGTCCGACAAAAACATAGTGTTACTCAACATAGTGACTTCCTTATGAAAAAACATTTATCTCCTCAAAAAGTCATGTTAGGACAGTTGTCAACGTTCAATAAACCCGTAACACTATCAAAAGCAACACAGACTCTTCAAGAGATCCCTTTTAAAAAGGAAAAAATGGAATTGGATAGTTCTAGTGATGTTGAGGATGATGATGATGATGATAATGATGGTGACAATGACTATAATAATTATAAAGATAATATTTATAATAATAATTATGATAATGATGAAAAAGAAGAGAATGAGGGTTTAATGTCTATAAAACCATTGCGGCTTCCCCAGTTTTTAAGAACAAGAGTACCTAGAGAAAGTTGTAAAAGGATCTACAACAAGCGTTGTGTTTAAAATCTATATCAAACAATGGTAAAGAGATAAAAAGTTGTATTCAGTGTGTAACTATTGTAAAAAAAAACTAAAATGAATAAAAATATTGTATGGGTATTGGCTGTTTTTTCTTAATTGCTATCCCCATGTCCCACTATTAATACAATTGTTAACCATCAACAGTCTCTGACTATGTTCAGAAAGAGAGTGGCCTTAAACAATACACTATATCTATGGTTTGTGTACTGAGTATCATAATAATACAGTGTGGCCAAGCCATGTTAAGGCAATAGTTATGTCAGGTAAGGGATTCGAACCCTTGCTTCCTTATACAGAAATTTGATCTTAAGTCAAACACCTTAACCACTCGGCCAACCTGACAGTTACTAATTTAATTGGTCTTGAGGACTTGAGTGTTTACAAAACTTTTTCCAGTATACATTGACTAAACCACTTGTTTGTTTTGAAATATAGATTTTGTTTTGTTTTACCATAACATTGCAGTTATGAGTTTTGTGAACTGGGTGTTCAATATAGGGTTAAAGGCATTTTAAAATCATTTTAGAAAAGCTCTTAGGTATCGTGTCATGGGTTTTAGTAATGCATTACTGTTCGTTGACTAACATTTACCGTTACACAACATTATTTTGGTGAACGTACATGTTGTTGTTTGAGTCTTTAGTCCTTTGACTGGTTTGATGCAGATCTCCATGCCTCCCTGCCCCGAGCGAAACGTCTCATCTCTATATAGCTACCACACCCTTCATTCAAGGCTATCTGTTTAACATATTATAACCTTTGATCTCCCCTACAAGCTCTTGGGTTCAATTCCTAGATTTAACACAAACTTTTAAAAGTGGTATGACAACTTAAACTAGTCTACTCAGTCTCTGGTGGTCCAAATAAGTAGAAAGGGTTTGATTCACACCTCAACCATAGAGCACCATGTTCTTTTTTTTTTTTAAATAATGATAGCCATTTGTTCAATTTCACATTTCACACATTGCAATTTGTCAATTTTCCATTTGCATTTTTTAAAATGACAGTTTGATGTTTTTTCAATTTCATGATATGGAAACATGGATTTTTCCATTTTCATATTTACACATTTGTCAATTTCCCATTTATATATATTTTCTTAAATGTCCGTTTAAGGTTTTTAAATTTTGTCTATATGGAAACATGGATTTTCCATTTTGCTGTTTACAAATTTTTTATATATTTATTTTGTGTATGTTGAAAAAAATCGATATTTCCAAAACAAGATTTTTATTTTTCATTTTATGATTTTGTAAATGATCTTAATGTGAGTGCTTGACCATGGATTTTCCATTTTGCTGTTTACAAATTTTTTATATATTTATTTTGTGTATGTTGAAAAACGATATTTCCAAAACAAGATTTTTTATTTTTCATTTTATGATTTTGTAAATGATCTTAATGTGAGTGCTTGACCATGGCAATAATACAGTCTATCTATGTGTTAGCGAAACCATAGAGTCTTATTACTACTGCAAGTAAGAATGTTTTACAAAATAACGACTATCTACCACTGCATTTAAAAAACAAAACTATTGGGAAAAAAAACTAAAATACTATTTACCATTCATTCATATATAAGTGTTAATTCTCCCTCTCCCCACCCTACCTCATCGTATTTTCTCTGGTCAAATTATCAATGCTACCCATACATACACTAGCTTTCTATATCTTTCTCTATATATATGTTTTCTCTGCTCCACAAGATACAAATTATGGTTGCTGGATTGTATCCTGCACTGTTTATGCGACATACCATTGCCAGTTCATAAAACCGTTAGGTAGTTCTCTACACATAGCGATTTTACCACTGCTCTACCTACGCCTTTTGCTTGTTTGGCTTTCTTACAGGCTAGTATGCGATAGGCAGCATTAACTGAATATCAAACCCAGTCCACCTTTGTATTTGCAATCTAAGTAATAATTTGAAAAGAGACAAGTGTAATCAGTTTTAAACATTATCTCTGCTTTTTTTGTTTGTTTGTTTGTTTGTTTGTTTGTTTATGACATGTATATTAACCTAAAATCAAACCCTAGTCTACCTTAGTGAAAGGCTAACAGTTTAACCACTGCGTCACCATACCCTTCTTTCTTAGTTTGATTCATTCTAGGCCTTAGAGCTAGAAATCGAGTTACGATCTCCAGTGCAAGAGGCACATGTGCTCACCACTATAGCATGTAATGGTTAGCTGGTAACATTAGACAAACGAAAATGATTGTATTTCTGTTAGCCAAGCATTTCTATCATTTGCCTACTGTGTGAGCACTGCCAGCAAGACAGTTTAGTTTAGAACAAGCGTGTGTGTGTGTGTATAGATTATTAGCCTCAAGTATTTAAAGCTTGTTGTGTGTAGCGACCATCTTGCTCAGTAACCACTGAGTAAGTTTTAACAGTTAACTCATAAAAACAGCATAGGATAGTTGTGTGTGTGTGTGGTTCATGTACTTGGGAATATGCATTAGCACCATGCGCTAGCTTTACCTTACCCTCTAGAGGTAGAGCGTTATCCCTTCCTTTGGACATTGCCAATGAATGCATTCCCCCACAAGTTTTACACTTAAGCCCTTGGCTTGTTCTTGATTAGGTTTGGTTTGCTTTAGGCTTGGTTTGGTTCAGTTGGGTTTGATTCGACTTGGTTCAGTTTAGTTTAATGTAGTCACCATTTTTTAATTTTTAGCTACACTCTTTAACCAATTAAATAATGATAGTCTACTCTTAATTCTTGAATCGATAAATTGAATTTTGTGTGCACTGTTTGTCAATCCATGCCTACAACCTATACTCCCTATGTACTACAGTCAGATCTGAAAACAAGTTCCAATGGTCAAAGACGTGTCAGTCACCATACATATAGCCTACAATAATTCTTTCTTTACCTAGCTAGATTTCGTCACTCACAGTAAACATCTTACATTATGGGTTTGCAATATATTAAGAAAAGCAAAAGTCCATGATCTTGTGGTTTTGGGTCTTTTTTGGGGAAATTCATAAGCCATAAAAAGAATGACATCATGTCAAGTTCTGAGTGGATCTTGTATGTCAAAATCCCATTATCGGTTTATAAAATCTCAAGGCCATGCCCTAGCAGTTTTGGATTATTTCAATCAATGAGTCCACCATAGGAAACATCGAAAAAATAAATACCCTTAAAACAAGTCGTCCCATGACCCTCTCCGAACAATGCTTCGCAAAATATAAATTCATCCATTGAACATGATCGGCGACATCATCCTAGCTTCCCCCTCCCACCATGGTTGCCATATCGTTTGACCTTCAAGTGTCCTCAGCATCTCTGTGCTTTTTTTCATTGCCCTGTCAAGTCAATGCATTCCAATAAGATCAAATAACATTCACATCCTGTCAGTCTGCCCCAGCAAGTTTGTTTTCTATACTCACTTCAAGCAACATATAACCAAGTTCTGTTTGTTCTATCTAAAGCCAACTTCATCGAATCAAGGAATTATCATTTTTCATGTCACTCATAATCGTTTACACGTTAAAGACCCCCTTCAGGGGGTTTAGGAATTAGGAATTCCATCATAGGAAAAATCAGAAAACGAACCCTCGACCCGCCGTCTCATCGAAATAGCGAATACTGTATTGGTATATCACCACCGTGGCCAGTAATAGCTTCGTTGAAACACGTGTCCAGTGGTATCGTCTCTTTCTATCTACAACCACTCGTCATGAACATTTTAGACAAATTTAAGAAAAGTTTTAAAAACTGAAATGATTTCAACATAAGTGTCGTTAGGCCCTTTCGCATTTTTTTAAACATAAATACTATATTCGAAAAGAGAGAGGAAAGGGGCGTCACCCCGAGTCCTACGACCCCTCGTATACGTCTCTGGCGTTATTGGTTTGTGAAATATAACAGAAAGTCTAAAATCACGGTTTTACAACAAAAAATTCTGTTTCCCTCATTCTCAAAAACTTTAACCTATTACCAAAATAAAAAGGGTTTCGAGACAAGCCATTTGACACGTCATAGGACCAAATCCGACCATGCATTCGTGAGATATCGGAAAAGTCTAAAATCATGGTTTTACCCCCAAAAAGCCTGTTTCCCTCATTCTCAAAACTCTAACCTATTAATAACATATAAAGGGCTTCGAGACAAGCGATTTGACACGTCACACGTTCAAATCCGACCTTGCGTTCGAGAGATATCGGCAAACTTCGTAGGAAAGTAGGCGACTATCTGGCTCTCTCCTCACCACCAAAACCTCTTCTTATCAATCATTTTTTTCAAACAGCTCGCCCTCTTACAAAAATCCCAAGTGCGCATGCGTACAAAACAAAAACAAAAATGTTCATCCATAGCGGCATCTCGTAAAACGCATGCGCGATATGAGCAACCACGTTTAAGTTCATTTTAGCAGTGCAGCTTATACATGTCCCATTTGAAAAGAGGCTTTCACTAAAAAATTACAATTTCACCCCCTAGTAGGGGTAGGTTTTATTTAGGGGTTGAAATGAGTGGTCCATTGGAAATAGGGCGTTAACCCGAGTCCAACGACACCTCATATGTCAACATCCGACCATCGGTTTGCGAGATATTGGCTTGGACTCACGTGGCGGCCATGACACTGGTTGGAAACCGCCTTACCCCCCTACTTTGCCGAACTGCGCCAACGCCCACTCACGGGGGTGGAAGAGAAAGTCAACGCTCTTCAAGAGGAAGTTGCCGAGCTGCGCCGACGCCCGCCCACAGGTACACCGGGGACACCAGGAACGGGACAGAGCAGAGTGACGCCCCCAACCTTCGACGGAAAGGTCCCGTGGAGCACCTATTTACGTCAGTTCGAGGCAGCCTGTTCCATAAACAACTGGAACAGCACGGAAAAGGCTACAGCTCTCATTGTAGCGCTGAGAGGGGACGCCCTTAACGTCCTTCAGGCCATCCCGACTGGATCCCAGGACTACGCTTCACTGATCGCCCATATGGAGTCCCGATATGGGGATAGCCATCTTCAGCAGGCCTACCAGATGCAGCTCCGGACCCGGGTACAAAAGAACGCGGAAACCCTGCAGGAGTTCGAGATGGACATCGCACGCCTCGTAAGGCTAGCCTACCCAACAGCGCCGGCCGACTTTCTGGAGCAGATTGCGACGCAAACCTTCACCGACGGACTACGGGACTCGGACACTCAACAGGCGCTGCGACTCGCGCGCAATAAGACCCTGGCAGATGCGCTGAGCCACGCACTTGAGTTTGAGACGGCGAAACAGGCATCTAGAATGCACGCGCGGGTGCGTCAAGTGGACGTCGACGAACCAGTAAAAACCAGCGAGACCAAGCCCCTGGCCGACGAATTAATGGAGGCGCTAAGCCGTTTCTTCGATAGTCGCGGTACCACCAGCAAAAACGTAGCCGAAGGACATCCGGAGAGGCGGCCCGGAAGAGGACTACCGACCTGCTGGACCTGCCGTAAGAGAGGCCACCTGAGCGAGGACTGCGGTGATCGCCGCCGCCAAGGGTTTCCGTCGGGACAGTCAGTCGTAGGGAAACCGCGCGGCCCAGGAAAGCAAGTATCAGCCAGCCTAGGGGGGCAAAGGTTGGCTTGTGACAGTCGTCAAGTCCCGGCAGTCCAAGTTCGTGTGACGCAGTTACGGAGGGATAATAGCAGCCTGATGGTCGACGGAGTCGTCAACGGAGAGAGCTGGCCCATGCTAATCGACACGGGAGCATCGAGGACCATCGTCAGTCCCACCGTGATCCCGAAGTGGAGAGTGCAACCCACACAAAGGAACCTCCAGCTAATAACCGCGACCGGAGAGACCGCACCGGTACACGGCGAAGCATCACTGGAGTTCGTCATTGGTCGACGGGCGATAAAGCATCCAGTGCTTGTGGCTGACGTATCAAATGAAGTGATCGTCGGACTGGACTTCCTGGACCAGAACAACATCATCTTGGATCTGAGTACCAACACTCTGCACTTCGGAGGTGAGGAACTTGCTTTGCAACCAGCACACGAGGCCGTCGCCGCACGACGAGTAAGGCTGAGAGAGGACGTCATCGTTCCCGCCAGGACGGAAGTCAGCGCTGCCGTAATTGTCGACGGAACTGCTGAGGGTGTGGCGGCTGTCATCGAGCCAAACTATGAGGACATCCAGACAAAAGGATTGCTAGTCGCCAAGACTCTCATCAACACGACGTCTTGGCCGTACGTCCGCCTGTCCAACCTGAACGACTACGACATTACGGTTCACCGGGACACCAACCTAGGAGTCTGCGAGCCCGTTACCTGGATTGCCCGCATCACAGACACGAAGGACGGACACCTGCAGACGGACAACCGAAGAAGACGCGCCCTGCCAGAAGAACTACAGAAGCTGTACCATGGATCCCAGGACCATCTAGACGAAGAGCAATCACGCCAACTTCAGGACCTGCTACGCGAATTCCAGGATGTCTTATCCGTGGGGAGCAAAGACTTCGGCAGGACAAGCTTGGTTCAGCACAGAATCGACGTTGGGGACAGCGCACCGATTAGGGCCCCATTCCGACGTGTCCCGCTCGCCAAGCAAGCCGAAGTCGACCGGATGGTAGAAGAGATGAAGGAGCAAGGGGTGATCGAGCCATCACATAGTCCTTGGAGTTCTCCGGTCGTGCTAGTGAAGAAGAAGGACGGTTCCACCAGGTTCTGCGTGGACTACAGGCGGGTGAAAGACGTCACGAAAAAGGACAGCTACCCTCTACCCCGGATCGACGACACGCTGGACACCATATCAGGATCAAGATGGTTCTCCACCTTGGATTTGAAGAGTGGCTACTGGCAGGTGGAGGTCCACCCTAAGGACCGCGAGAAAACGGCGTTCTCTGTGGGCAGCGGGCTCTGGCAGTTCACCGTCATGCCATTCGGTCTGTGCAACGCCCCTGCAACCTTCGAAAGGCTAATGGAGTCCATTCTGAGGGGACTACACTGGAAGACCTGCCTGGTATACCTAGACGACGTCATCGTTCTGGGGAGGAGCTTCGAGGAGCACTACAGCAACCTGAAGGAGATCTTGTTGAAGCTACGGGCTGCCCAGCTGAAGTTGAGCCCCAAGAAGTGTCAGCTCTTCCAGAAGCGGGTCCAGTACCTTGGGCATATCGTCTCCGAGGAAGGGGTGCGCACCGACCCAGAGAAGACCGCAGCAGTGAGGGAGTGGCCAGTTCCGAAGGACAAGTCGCAACTACGAAGCTTCCTGGGACTCTGCACTTATTATCGTCGCTTCGTGAGAGGATTCGCCGACATCGCCAAACCTTTACATCGACTGACTGAGAAGGACCAACTCTTCACGTGGACAGCAGAATGCCACAGTGCCTTCGAACAACTCAAGCAGGCTCTGTGCACCGCGCCTATTCTGGCCTACCCCAGACCCGGAACAAGGTTCATCGTCGATACCGATGCCAGCGACTTTGGCATAGGGGGGATCCTGTCGCAAGTAGTGGACGGCGAGGAGAGAGTAGTGGCCTACTTCAGCAAGGCCTTGTCAAAGCCAGAAAGGAACTACTGCGTCACCAGGAAGGAGCTGCTCGCCATCGTGAAGACCATTGAACACTTCCACAAGTACCTGTACGGGCAAGAATTTCTCATCAGGACCGACCATGCATCCCTGCGGTGGCTCCTGAACTTCAAGCAGCCCGAGGGTCAACTCGCGCGGTGGTTAGAGAGACTTCAACAGTACAACTTTGAGATTCAGCACAGGAAAGGCCAACTGCATTCTAACGCCGACGCCCTGTCACGAAGACCGTGCCCTGAAGACTGCACCTTCTGTGCCCGAAGGGAGGAGAACACCGGGATACTGTGCCGACGGACTACTGTGGAACTTCAAGGGAACTGGAGCCGCGAATCTTTCACGCGGGCACAAGCAGAGGATGATGACCTGGGACTGATAGCCGAATGGAAGAGGGCCTGTGTCCCCAGACCCGGGTGGAACATTGTGAGTGACTGCAGCCCAAAGTTTAAGTCCTACTGGGCACAGTGGGACTCGCTGATTGTAAGGGATGGCCTCATCTGCCGTACCTGGGAGAGCACCGACGGGAAGACATCTCGGGAACAAGTCGTCGTTCCAAAGGCTATGACGGAGGAAGTCCTGAAGGAAGTTCATGGAGGATCATCTGGTGGACACCTAGGGATAAAGAAGACCCTGGAGAAGCTGAGAGAGCGGTTCTACTGGATCGGATGCCGAACAGACGTGGAGAACCACTGCGCGAGGTGCCACGATTGCGCAGCCAGCAAGGGCCCAGGACGAAGACGACGGGGTCCACTGAAGACCTACAACGTGGGCGGCCCCATGGAGAGAGTGGCCATCGATGTTGCTGGGCCATTCCCGTTAAGCGAGGCAGGGAACCGCTACATATTAGTCGTCAGCGACTACTTTACCAAATGGCCGGAGGCGTATGCGCTCCCTAACCAAGAAGCCGCGACGATTGCAGAGACCCTGGTGAAGGAATTCGTCAGCCGGTACGGAGTACCCCTGGAGCTGCACTCCGACCAAGGGAGGAACTTCGAGTCGCAGGTGTTCCAGAACCTATGCCAGCTGCTGGGAATCCGGAAGACAAGGACAACGCCACTACACCCTCAGTCCGACGGGATGGTAGAGCGATTCAATCGCACCATCGAGAACCATCTTCGAATAGTCGTCAGCGAGCACCAGAGGGATTGGGACAAACATCTTCCACTATTTCTCCTGGCCTACCGCGCCGCCGTGCATGAAGCCACCGGGTGCACACCAGCCCGGGCCATGTTTGGGAGGGAGCTCCGTCTACCTGTCGATCTTGCCTTTGGCCGACCTGGGAATGATCCGATCCCGGTAAGCCAGTATTGTCAAGAACTGGTCGACCAACTGGAGGACGTGCACGCGTTCGCGAGGAGGAAACTGCGGATCGAGACCGACAGAATGAAGACCCGATACGACCAGCAGACGGATGCCGGCGGATTCCACGAGGACGACCTGGTCTGGCTCTTCAACCCATTACGGAAGAAAGGCCTGTCACCCAAACTGCAGAAGTCCTGGGAGGGCCCGTACCGAGTCGTGAAACGGATCAACGATGTCGTCTACAGGATCCAGCGGAGCCCGAGGGCGAAGATGAAGATCGTGCATCGAGATCGCCTGGCAGCCTACGGAGGGACACAGACGGACAAATGATTGATCGGGACGATCAGCCTTTTTAGGAAGGGGGTGGTGTTACGGCTGTGAGTTTGTGTCATCGCTCGCCGCTTGAGTCACAACTGCCCCAGGGGCTGGGCTGTGGCTTGCCTCCTGTATTGCGCGCGCCTTATGCAACAGGGCTACTACAGACAAAGGGATAGTCCAGAAGATTCGTGACTGGACCAGCGGTGGAAACCTCGAGAAGCCGTGGACTCTGGATGGATCTAGAACCATTTATTGAGTCACCGGCCTGCTATATAAGAGTGACCCGTGAAGCAGTTGTTGTTGTGTTTTACGAGCTAGTGTGAGCGTTTATTCTGAGCGACAGAAGTGTGGTGACTTGCGAAACCCCTAGTGTAGCGGCGAAGTGAGGAACATACAGGGGACTGCCGTGTTCTGAGTAAGTGTGCTTTCACTGAGTGTCAGATATTGTGGTGTCGACATTAAGTGACATTGTTTCTCCCAGCTGGTGAACAGCGCGCAGCAAGTGCTCGTAAGTACTGTAGTAGGCGCACATTAGAAAGAAGTTGCATGTAGTTCTGTCAAGGCCACTAGGCTCATTAGCGGCAGGATTAACTTCTGTGGTTTGTTGACAAGTGGAAGGGCCAAGAGCGCTCAAGGAAGAGACTTGACGAAACTGGAGTAAGGCTCCTAATTGCTTGTATTTGCTGATTCGTGTAATTTTCTGGCCACAATAAAGTTAATTATTTCTTTAAGCAGTAATTGGTGTTGTGCTTTGTACCCCACCGTAATCCAGTTAACAAAAGTGCCACTAGGGGGGTGGCACGTAACAGTATGTACACATTAACAATACCAAGTTTCACTCAGATGAATAAATCGCAAAAAATATCCATTAAAATGTTTTAACTTCGCTTGGCCGGCATGTTGGTTTTGTATTTGACAGGTTTATATTATACAGGGTTAGCACAAATGATTTAAGCGATTTCATGTACATGTATTATTGAAAGTATGTAGCTTACAGCATTCACACACATACCAATTAAAAGAGAAACTCATCAAGTTTTTTCAGAGTGCTTGCTATAAATGCTCCATGTACCCTCTTCGCGTCACACGGTAAATATTTATACGGTAGTCCAATTCCGACCACACACTTTGGAGTATACCCTGGTTAATTTTATCTACAGCCGCATGGATCATACTCCTCAATTCAACAATATTAGCAATATTAACTGGCATGGGTGGTACATAAAGATATTGGATAAACCCCCTTAAAAAGAAATCACACGGGGTCAGATCAGGCAACCGGGAAGGCCAGCGCATAAAACAGTGATCTGTGATCGAGGTCCATCCAATCCAACGTTCAGTAAATTGTTCATTAAGATAGTGGTGGAAATGTGGGATAGCTCAACAGTTTCGTCGGGGGCAGACGGGCGACCGGTGAATGTTTTCTTAAACAGACATCCTGTGGTTACAAATTTCGAATGTCATGCACGCATAGTGTTTTTATTTGGAGGTTCCTTGTGAAATCGTGTCTGGAAATGTCTTTGAACAGTGATTATAGACTTAGTTGAGTGAAATTCAAGAACACAATAAGCACGCTCCTCGCCTGCGCCACCATCTCAGATACTTACACGTAGCTACCTAACTGCCAGGCAGGTAACACCACTTAGCGGGCGACCAGTGTACTAAGCCTTTTCGCAGTAAACTTAACACAAAACTTAGTGAGCTTCTCTTATAATTGTTATACAGTATGTGTCAATGCTGTAAGCTACCTACTTTCAATAATACATGTAGGGCTCACACGAAATTGCTTAAATCATTTGCGCTAACCTAATATAGCCTACAAATTTGACTACACAGTACCAATTGTAGTGGTAGGTTCTTTTGCATGCCATGAAACTTTGACATAGGCCCACCGGCTTTACTTCCCCTCCGAAGGAAGGCATACTCAAGGACTTTAACTCTCCTGAAAATCCGACGCCTTTGGCCGGGCCTGAACCCGCGATCTTGGGCATAGCAATTCAGCACGCTACCGACTACCCTGTTTTTGAAAGTCACATAGCTGAACTTCTAGTAGTACCCTTTACCATCGTACAAATTATTCTGGGTGATATCTGTTACTGTTGCTGAGATACAGAATAGGCCCTACCAGTGGAATATTTCGCGCGGCCGTCATGTTGGATTAGTAGTAATGTGTACATACCGACTTTAATTGAAATCGCTTTCGCCGTTTAGATTTTAATAAGGTGAATCACACACACACACGGGCAAAAGGTGATCTCATAAGCCTATCTTTTTTCATAAATGAAAATAGGCTAAAAAAGTAATCAATTAAATCATAAGCCACTATAAATTAAGAGCAAGTTAAATGGCTGAAAACCAATAAATTATTCATTCCGCATAGCCAATTGTTGAAGTTTGTGTAAAAAAGATAGAAAACATTGAATTGAAAGTGTCACTGAACGTTCCTTGGTCTAGTCCCAGGGTCCTCGAGCGCTCTCGACGGCCCAGCCACTATAACGCACGAGTATTTTCCAAAGCATAGTGTGTAAATAAGTCATGTGTGTTGCCTACCTTCCAGGCACGTGGTCATATTTTTAAACAAGCTGTCGTAAAATTACACCGTAGTGCCACAACAGCAGGTTAATTATTGATAGCGTGACAGTAGGTTATTTATAGAAGACATAATCTCGTGACAGTTATATATACAGTACTTACACGTAGTAGATAGAATATGCAGTCTACATGAAGTAAATGTATCAATGTTCATCAATATGCGTTACATTTTAGGTTATATTATACATTGCTATCTGTATAACGATGTGAAAACTGAGGATAGCAGAGTGACGTCACGGTGACAGGCGACGATCAGCACATGCTGCCAACTAAAAATTTACATTGCATTATTTTTAATATCATCATTTCAAAGACGAAGGTTATGTCGATAGGGAAGAAACACCAGAAAATAACCAGGTGAGTTAGCCGTGGTCGTTACGGCGTGGCTCCAGGCAGTCACTCACATCCAGGAGGCGGGGAGGTTTTAATCCCCCGGTCGGCAACCTTGAAGATGGTTATTTCCCATCTTCCTTCCAGACAAATGCCGGGGTTGGTCACTAACTATAGGACACAGCCGTTACCTTCCAATTCCTCTTCCTTGCATTCACACTTTCCTCCCCAGGCAACACTCCGCACGTGATGGTATTTGTAGCTCACCCTACGGCTGTCCACACAGAAGCAGCTACAAACTCTGTCAAGCCGAACATGACCTCGTGCACTCCCGGCACTAGAAGCCATGCGCTAAAGAAAACAGAAAATAGAATGTCAGGTAGGAGGAACTTAATTTTAGCAGGTAGAACATTTCAAGTACTTAGGTTGTATATTCTCTCCGGATGGTAGTATGGGGGAATAAATGAGGGGTCTAGATGCAAAACTCACGTTCTCCAGTTTTTCTAATTTTCCAGAAACTAAAATAAACTTCTTAAATGTATGTAACTAACTAATGGAATCTCTAAGAGACTTTGCTTTTGTTGCAGGCTATACTTAATTACACCTTCTTGTATAAACTATTTCTCATTATTTACATTAATTTATCTGAAAAATAGGTTTTATTGTTGAAGAATGTGACTTTTGCATCCAAACATCGCTGACTGTAAGTTTTGTGTGAACAAGTTGGAGAATGTTACTTATGACACTAAACAAAATTAATTACTACAGACAAAACAATAGACAAGTTGGCCAAGTTTGTGAAACATTTACACAAATGAAACCAATTGCATTGTTTGAATGCACATATTATGTATTTATTATGTAGAGGTTACGAGTTGAACAGACAATAATAATAATAATAATATTGGCTTGCAGCTGTAGAAAGTCACATTACCAGAAGCTGGCTTGTGATTGGCCAACAGGGAGAATGTGCTCTTTGCAAGTAAACAGTGTGAAGAATGATAGTTTTGCATCTAAATTTAGTTTTTGTCATTTAAAAACCACTGGATATTGTGAGTTTGGCTTTTCAGCACTAAGATAGTCGTGAATAGTTTGAAACCAAGAAAGTAGTGTGTAGTTTGGAACGAAGAATAAGAATGCCTTGCTAACTCAATTTCGAACAAGTGTGAAGAATGAGAGTTTTGCATCTATATCCCTCAAATAGGGTCGAGGTGTATCAAAGCTAATGCAGTGAGTTCTCAGTTGCGATCTACAGTATTCTGCAAGAAAGAAGTTAGTGTAGCCACGAATCTCTCCCTACATCGCTCAGTATTTAGACTGGCCTTGATTTATGGAAGTGAGAGTTGGGTAGATTCAGGGTATCTGATACATAAGCTAGAGGTAACTGATATGACGGTAGCACGAATAATTTCTGGGACACATAAATGGGAGCAATTTTTCTTTTTGATCGTGTGGCCTCCTGAGAGGCCGAGTGCATGTGGGCGACCTGCGCACCGTAATGAGGATGAAGTGTTGTTGAAGATGTCACATACATGTCCCCGAGCCAGGGGAATTAACCCCAGGAGATTAAACTCCCTGATGACCCAGTCAGAAATCGAACCCGGGACACTTCGGGCCAAAGCCTAGCGCGCTAACCATTTAGCCACTGAGCCGGATGGGAGCAATGGCAGGAGGGTACTCGTAATGAAGAGATAAAGGCTAAGTTAGAAATGAACACGCGAGATGAAGCTATTCGTATGAACCGACTCAGATGGTGGGGTCATGTGAAGAGAATGGGGGAGGAGAGATTACCTAAGAGGTTAATGAGTTAAGCTGTGGAGGGTAAGAGAAGCAGAGGTAGGCCTAGGAGGCGAAGGTTAGATTCCGTGTTGAACGATTTCAAAGTGAGAGGTGTAGAAGCAGAGGAGGCCACAGTGCTAACTGCTAATAGGGGATCATGGAGGCGACTTGTTCGCAAACAGAGGTTTTCTGACTAGGCTGTACGATTACATGACAGTTCGCCACACTGACACTTCCACACACTGCCCAAAATACTGACACAATTCGCCACAGTCCTTGGACGCAGCTACCTGTTTAATGACTCAGAAATAATCTCGACTGACAGTGCCACCCCCACCCCACCCCCCCACCCCCCCTAAGGCTATAGGCTTCGGCGATCATCGTTACAGCCGCACCAGTGACAATGCCCCTTAACATGATACTCATTTGGAGTGAAGAAAAGCGCTCGGTCTATGTACTTCATTACTAACACGGTCTCGAAAATATCATTGTGATGTAGTGTAATTTCCATCAAAATAAAATAAATGCAGAGTCTGATTTCCATCACACTTTATGCTGGCTGGGCACTGGCAAAATAATGACAAAACCGATAATTTTGGTGTGTTAAAAATCAGCTTTCTAGGCTTCGTCAGTTGTTGTTTTTTTTTCATCAATAATATTAACCTACTACATTTTCTGTGAATAGGCAACTGCATTCAGAAAACTTTTTTTTTGTCATTTTCGAACGTTTTTTAAATGTTCTCAATCCGTCCGTCCAGTTTGACATATTTTCGTCTTCTTTTTTTTTCCTTCCATGTTGAGCTCGGACTTTACAAATGCGCAGTTTGTCTTCTCAGCTTCCGTCTTCAACACTTTGACAATTTCTTTTAATTTGGGGTGAGGTATCCCGTAAGATTGTTGAGTCGGTTGTTCCAGCCCTCAATAGCATTCGTTGTCTTGTGTCGAGCTTGGTGGCTGTTCCACATCTCGATTGGAATGTCTTGGTTATCTTGCCAGTTGTCAACGAAGTAGTCAAAAACTGGCTAAGTTTGGGACTTTCTGGAGCTTGAGAGTGTATTTCCACCCATCCATCGAGCACATCTTCAGGCTTTAAAAACGCAAGTGCTGCGCACATACAGCCATAAAGGCTGATTTCGTTATTCTCTCGGTACTCCACCGACAATCCGAGATCCTGTACTTTTCTCCATAAGAATTTTGTCATGTGAAAATGACAGCCATGTATTGTCGTTGTTGGAAATACGTCTTTCAGAGAAGAAATTACAGCAGCTTCAAAATCCACATTTATGTCTTCAACTTGATCGTTTTCATAGTAGCCTTGGTGGTGGGGTGGAGATGTGTGTGGAAATGTCAGTCGAGATTATTTCTGAGTCATTAAACAGGTAGCCACGTCCAAGGGCTGTGGCGAATTGTCAGTATTTTGGGCAGTGTGTGGAAGTGTCAGTGTGGCGAACTGTCCGGACACCGACTGTACGCTGAATGGCAAAGCAGTCTCAAATGAAAATGTATGTATGCCATTATTATCACACTTTAATTCTTCACAGTTATTTTCAACTCATTACGAAATCTGGATACTGTTACACATAATGATGAGGTATATTTGAACCTTATTGACAGTTCTCTCATTGAACCTGGGGAACTAGGAATGAGATGTTATTAATATTCAGTGTGCGTTTTATGCATTCACTTGTGTGCTCAAGCGATCATGGTCGGTTATTTTACAAAAGATGAACATTGCGCCACAATGTGTAGCTTATTGTATCTCACGAGTTTCAGTGCCTATTCAGCTTGTATTTTGTCTCCACAGCTACTCCATGGTACGTATTATTATTTGTCTTGTAGTCGTTGACGGTGGCGATTGGCGGCAAAAGTAGGAACTATTTGAAAAATTCAAAGTCTTCGGTCCTCACTCGAATTAATAAACAGATAACACACACTAATACAGTCATCACAATTAACACCGGTTATCAGACAGATTCTATACACACCCAAAGAACACGGGCCTACATGAGCGCGTTGTCGCCGCCCCTTAACTGAGGAACCAACCAACTATCTTACAATAGAAATCATTTTGAATGTATCGGAGGGTTGATTAATGACGCAACAATAGTTGTATGTTAGAAACGGTGTTTTGATTGAAGCATAGAGCTGTGGGCTAATAGGTTGTTGAATTTGGTGATGGCTTTCACTTGAGTTGAATTCTGAATTCAAATTACAATTGAATTAAGCTCAAATCGCATACATATGCATGTAATTATACTATACATACTAAGATGTCATAATAGTACATTATGCAACGAGCCTATAATGGCAATAATTAAGACACGAGTATGTTTATAAAACGAGCGTAAGCGAGTTTTATAATTTCCATACGAGTGTCTTAATTACCATTATAGGCGAGTTGCATACGACTGTTTATGTTCGATGATAATTATAACTTTGTTATATGTTTTAACATAAATATTCA
This sequence comes from Meconema thalassinum, assembly GCA_946902985.2. Taxonomy (NCBI): domain Eukaryota; kingdom Metazoa; phylum Arthropoda; class Insecta; order Orthoptera; family Tettigoniidae; genus Meconema; species Meconema thalassinum. Next base: position 460,725,787 of record OX336391.1, on the reverse strand, counting down.
TAAATATCTGTGGGATTCAGTTAATTCAGTTAGTGAACAGGGTGCGCTGGCTTTGCTGACTGAACAGCGCGCATGTGTGGGTCAAGGCACTCCGAGAGCAGAGACCATTGACTTTGCTTGCCTACACAGAAATATGTTGGATTTTGAGTGCATGCGCGAAGGTATCCTTACCTAATTGGTCACACAACTGTTTCATGAGCTCTGATTGGTGGGAGAAACTGTTTTATAATGAAAAATAGTGTTATAATGAGCCTCTTTATGATACAGTTTTCTGATACATAATGCTTACATTTCGACATCGTCGAACATAAAGAAATTATGGGCCTTGAAGTACAGCAGACATGGAAAGGGCTCTGGGAGTGTACATACAAATGGAAACTTGGGGATTAACGAGTCCTGCCGCCAACAAAACATCACAAAACATACTGATGTGACACTTGGATTGTAAGAACGTAATTGCAAGTGTCAGTACTAAGATGCTTGGACATTCTACTATCTTGCCACTAGAAGTCGAAACCAGCTGGTGGAATATATTTTCAAATTGGGAGAACTGCGGTTTGGAATCACTATCAATAATATACAATACAAAAACTAGCATATCAGATAGCAGGGTCACATTTCACAAAATTTTAAGGAGGATTAGTTAGTTAGTTATTGTTGTTTTATGGGGAGGAACTACCAGGTCATCTGTCCCTTTAAGGAGGATACTTAAATGGTGGATGGAAGTGGTTTCATTCCTTTCGAGCGCATAATCCAGATTTAACCCTACATCTAGAAAAAGGTTCAATAGGATGAATGTTGTGTATTGAATCAATTTCATCAGTTCCTCATCCCAAAGCAAAATGCAATGTGACGGCCCAACGGGATGATGTTTTGACGAATAGCCCATACAAAAACGATTTGGAGATGGGAAAGAAATACAATTGGCACAGGCTAAATGTAAATAGTTAACAATTAAAACTGCTATGTCGAAAACACAAAGTCAAACAATCTCAAAGCCTCCAAACCTTAAAGTTATCAAATTTAAATCACCCCAGAAAATGAAGATGTATCCTAGCTAACCACTTCGACACATTGAAGTGACCTTAATACGATAATACTCCCTCATTAATGGTGTTGTTCCGTGTGTGAGGATCATTCTGTACAGTGTTTCGTGTGTCCATACTGGGCTCATGAGGGATGCGTGCAACCAAAATCACCGCTGGCAAAAGTTGTGTGTGTGGCCTGTCAAATAACATTCTATACTAAATGCAAGAAATCTTTGAGTTTATCACTTATGGCAGATAAAAATAATAATAATATTAATAATAATATCGAATGGTCTCGGATGCCGGGTGCAAGCTTTGTAATTTGACACCCAGAGGGTAGCTTGCATGTCGAATTTCGTTGTTCCTTGAATCACTATGAAAGTCAAGGAGGTTAGATATCTAAGCTCCTTAAACACTGTAGCACTTTCTAGTAGAGAAATGAGGAACTTTGTGTTGGCGGAAACTCCCGAGAGTAATTTTGCCATTATGAACACGGCCTACTGAATTCAAATGGGTTATTTGGCATGCCAGCAACGTATGACATGTGTGTCGTATTTTTGCCGCCTTTCAAAAATCACTTACCACGGGCGGGAGCGAACTTGCAATCTTGGAGTTGGTAGACCGACACGCTATCCACTCACCCACCGTGGCAAGCATAAAAATAATAATGTGAAAAGTAGTACGATATAGGCAAATTTACCGTAACTATTAGGGCCTAATATATTTCGTTTACCGGCCGGGGTGGCCGAGAGCGCTAACGCACTACCTCGTGCATCGCTGGTATCGGAAGAGCGTGATTTCAAACTCCACCTCGGCCGTTGTGTAAATGGTTTTCAGAGTTTCCCATTTTCACCACCAGGCAATTGCCGGGACAGTTCCTTTCAATAGATCCACGAATGATTTTCTTCCAAAATCCCTTCCCTAACCTGTCCTAAAAGGCCATTGGCTGTATTAATAAAATTATTAGTTTATTTTGTTTAAACATCGAAATGGTAGTGGAGATAAAAGAAACATAAAAGATACAGTCATCATAGAAATACATGAATTCAGACAAATTCAACACACACCCAAGTACACGGTACTGATGATCAAATATGTTCTAGAACCTGTGAAAATCTAAGGAAGTAGGAGACTTCTTCTACTTAGGAAGCAAAATAACCCGTGATGGATGAAGCAAAAAGGGTATAAAATGTAAGTTGCTAAGGCAAGGAAAGCATTTCTTTAGAAAAGAAATTTGTTGACATAAAATCTAGTTTTAGGTTATAGGAAGTCAATTTTGAAAGCCTTTGTCTGAAGCGTAGCGCTCGATGGAAGTGAAACTTGGACTGTTGGTGCAGCAGAAAAGAGAAGAATAGAAGCATTTGAAATGTGGTGTTACAGGATAATGATGAAAATCAGATGGGCAAATAGCGTAACAAATGAAGAGGTATTAAGATAGGTTGGTAGGACATATACAAAGACTCCCTGGAATAGCAACCTTAGTTATGGAAGGAAGGGTCGAGGACAAGAAAGGAAGGAAGGAAACTTTTAGTTTTACGTGACCGTTAATCATGCGATCATGAGCCACGGGATCTCCTTTTTACGTGGAATCCGAACCACAGGACATGGCATTTTACTTCGAAAATCTCACATGCATTGACCAGGAATCGAACCCGGTCCACCTTGGTGCACCGGTGCACCACCACGCCCCCTCGAGGACAAGAACTGTAAGGGTAGAGTAAGGTTAGAATATGTTAAACAGATTGCTTTGGATGTAGGGTGTGCTAGCTAAGTAGAGATGAATCAATTAGCTCAGGACAGGGAGGCACGGAATGCTGCATCGAACCAGTCAAAGGACTGAAGTCTCAAACACACACTAGAGCCCTTACGCGAACTAACAACAAGAAAACTCTTTCTTCTACTCACTCCCTAACAGCTGGAAACCGTGAAAATTCAAATTTTGGAACAACATGCTGTGGTTGTAATGCGACTCATGATGCGATGTCATCGCCCAACGCGCGACTTTGTGAATACAGCCTCGTGAACTACTGTACTTACTGAAAAATGAAAATCCACAGCCTGCTTCCAGTCTCCGACCGAGTCAGGAATGGAATGAATGAAGCCCCCATCTAGCGGCGAGGATATGAACTGTGCCAGCTGCCGAGGCCTGACGCACTCCTCTGGGGCAATGATTAAATGAATGACAGATGAAATTAAATGAAATGATAGTGGAGAGTGTTGCTGGAATTAAATTTTGACAGGGAAGACCGGAGTACTCGGAGGAAAACCTGTCTGCCTCCGTTTTGTCAGGCACAGATCTCACATGGAGTGACCGGGATTTGAATCACGGACCCAGTGGTGAGAGGCTGGCGTGCTGCCGGCTAAGCCACGGATGCTTCAACTACTGTACTTACTATTGTGCCCAATCGGTCACGGCAGACTGGCATCGAACTCAGGTCTTATCAGAGAAGACCAGGCACATGATTCTGCCTAGAGTCGAACCATTGATCTCTGAGGGGGAACAGCTACAGGGAACCCGAAGAGCAATGAGATGTATAATGACATATAATAATATCGCATGATTTCACGGCTTGTATGTGATTATCATAGCTGTTTAAGGGAATAATTGTCAGAAATTGCAGTCATATGTACGTTTTCAAAGTATAGAAACGTGAAAGCAGGCCAGCTTGACATTTTACTAATTGCAGCTAGCGAATGGGAGGAGATTCATGGCACCGGAGGGACTTTTTCCGTCTGGACCGAGGAGACGGCCCGAAATTAATGACTCTGGTATTCACCGCTGGACAACGCTTGAGACTGTAGTGGGGATGATTGTCCACGGAAATTAATTGATTGCAGCCAATTTGAGCATCGAAATGGAATAAAATGTACACCCAGGTGAATATATTCTGGGAGAGATAATTTAGGAGAGGTCTTACACTTAAATTAAAGCCTATATCTCTAAATAAGCCTATTAACACCGAACTTACGCTCGAGAGGAGTAATTTGGTGACCAGCCAGAGGGGAATCGCCATGGTGGCGTCATGACGCGATGGAATAAGGCAATTAATTGTAATTAATTGGCCGAAGCGATCGCTTGCACGCAAGTGATTATGGGACCTCCACGTCTAGATAAACAAGGTGTATACGTCATTTTGAATGGAAATACATTATTTCAAGAAAGGAGTCGCTCTCGTGTGTCCTGTGGACTACATTTTACGAGAAACCTTTATATAGGGGAAGCAGCACAGACCAAGCCAGTTCGTCTTGAGTTCATCTTCAGTTGCTCTGCAGTCTACACGTAAACTAAACGCTGCTAGTAAGTGCGCGAAATGTTAGAGTATATTTGAAGAACAATGGAAGCGTATCATACAGCTTCTAAATATAAATCATGAATCGCATAAGATTTAATCTACAGAAGATATTTATCCATTATTATACGCAAGTGTAATTTGCTACAGCGTAGCAATAATTTAAGATGGTTTTGGACACTGAATACCAGGAGGTATTGTCATACTTATAAATGACGCAGTATCGTCAGGATCATTGCAGTTATGAGAGCCCGAGAGGCATCACAAGTAATCATGACGGTGAAATAAACAGTATTGAAGGGAACGAGAATCGAACGCACGTACACGCAGATAGACTTTCACGGAGACCAGCGGTTGTCATAGTCATCGCATCTCTGGGGTCAGGCGTTAGGAGGAGTCCGACTAAGGATTAACCTGTGAAATAGTGAAAAAGTGTATATAAATTTTGTTATAGTGATTTCAAAAGTATTTATGTGTATTGTGAATAAAATGTGTCGTGTTAAAGTGAGAAAGCCACTGGTAAAAGTATGATTATCGTGTGTGAAAAATGTGATACCATGTGGTATGTTAAATATAACATGATGGCTTAAATCAAGCGTCATGGCAGGCCCGGAGCTGGCATGCTGGAATAATCCAGCGAGAATGAAAAGTGAGTACAAATTTACAATGTTATTCTAACTAAATAGTTCACCATACAACGAAACATCACTTTAAGAATAAAATGTAACAGTCACTTATTGTACGAGCTTTTCACCACTCGTATTTGGTAGAATATGGCTTGGAAGGTGATTTGTTTATGGCCATTCAGGCAAAAATTGTGATGAATGTAACGGTAATGTTAAATAATAATAATAATAATAATAATAATCTGGGGTCAGTAACAGTAAAGTAAAGTAATAGGCAATTCTGGCCTAAATAACGTTCAAAGTGTGTCATGTCTAATATAAAGATACTGTATTTGGTAAACAGTAGGAAAGTAACGTGAAATATAGCGAGATACGAGAGTTTTTCAGTGTCAAATGAAGTGTTGAATGAATATTTGATATGGTCAATTCTTAGGATTGTATTTGAGAACCATTAAAGTAATGTAAGCCAGTAAATTTATACTTGTTTTTGGGAGCTATTTGAAGCTTTGGCTTAAGTGTAATTGCAGAGAGGACGCGGGTACCTCAATAATTGAGTCATCTATGAGAAGTATTGTTTGAAGCCACATAGAGCGAGCGAAGTAACGTAGAATCCAGTGATTTACGACAATAATAGTGCGGGGACCATTCTAGCATAGCTTGCACGTTAGGTGAAAAGTTGGCTAATCTACGAGTTAGTATCGCCTTAGTGCATATTGCTATTATTCGCAGCGAATTGGACAGAGCCTGTCTGTATCCATCGCTTGCAGGAATAATTGCCACGAGGGAAGCTCTTCGAGACCCCGTGAGCACATGTATAAAATGATCTGCCCTGAGAGGAGAATCATGTTCGTCGTATAGGAAACGCAGATTTCCTTATATTATTGAGACAGCTGCTGGTGAGCAATCTTGTATTCTCATTATGATGCGCGTCCAAAGCCACTAGTATTCACCATAGAACGGCAAGGCTATTGCAGAATCCATCCCCAGCCATGAATGTTAATTAAGGAGCCGAGTTGAGCCCATTACACTATAAATATAGGTGTTAAATAATTAGAATGACTCAATTACTAGAGACAATACTCTGGGTCACTCCACTGTACTGCAATTGTAAACAAGGATGACCTTGCTAGCAGATGAGAGGGGTGTGGAAGTAGTCCACTGAGACAGCGGCCATCTTGCGCGGCCAGCTGGAAATAATTTTATTGCCTGCTAGGGAGAGGGGAGGTCGGTCGGCCGGATCCCTTTAAATTAGAGTCATAGTGGGACACTGAAGAATCTCGATATTTCGATATGTAATTAAGATATGATTGTTATGATGATGCCAATTGAATTAAATGATGTGTTTCAACACACATACATTGTCGGATCATTGAAATCGGATAATATTTGGCCCAGTTATTCTCTGAGGAGGAACACTGAACCAAATAAATTGTAGGCATCGTTTTAAAGTGCATTTTTGCCCAGTTCACACTAATTTATGCAGACGGGTATGTGATTTCTAAGAACATGACACGTTTGTAACGATAATAATTTCGACCAGACCCAGAAAATCGTTGTATGGTGAAACTATAAACATTTCTATCCATGTGTATTTTTGGAAGGGAAAACGTACCACTTTTTAAGCGTTTCATATTGATGGGAAGGAGGAAGATGATTCACACGACACAACAACATTTGTTAATTAAGGTATAAAATAATGAATTTATGTTAATGAAAGTAAATGCCCGTAAGAAACGGATTAATGTTTTATTATTACAGAACTAATGCCAATTAAAGTGATATGTGACTTTTGTGTTGTGATACTTCAGTTTTGTTAAATTGTGTCACATAAAGAACACTATGGAGACTCGTAGAGGTCTGAAGGTATCAATGATAGGATGCTAGAAATAGATTTGAGTGCAGTGTAGCACTAATTAGGAAGAAACTCACAAAATAACCCTGATTTTAATTGTGGGAATTAAAAATAATGTATCCTTTATTTGTATTTGTTGTATAGCCATGATTTTATATCAGTAAATGTTTAATTTAGGAATATGTTGTTTATTTCATGTAGAGTAGTTACCTGGTAGACTCAAATCCTGAGCATGTGGTCGTATGGTGGGCAGGAACGTCCCATACCTCGAAAGACCGTGAGTTAGCTGGGATACGAACACATGTTCCACATGATGACAATTGGGTACACCATAGCCGTGTCCGGCTCCGTGGCTAAATGGTTAGCGCGCTAGGCTTTGGCCCTAAGTGCCCCGGGTTCGATTCCCGGCCGAGCCATCAGGTATTTTAATCTCCTGGGGTTAATTCCTGTGGCTCGGGGACTGGGTGTATGTGCCGTCTTCATCATTACTTCATCCTCATTACGACGCGCAGGTCGCCCACGGGCGTCAACTAGAAAGACCTGCACTAGGCCTCTCCGGAGGCAACACGATCATTATTACTATAGCCGTGAATTGTTGGCACACTTATCATGAATATTTCTGTCGCCTCAATTGTGAGTTGTACTATTTTACGAGTGAAAGAGGATGAATGTCCACTAGGGTTCTGCTAGACAAGGTAATTACAAGTGCCAAACGTGACTTCAGGAAACCTAATGTTCTGTTTGAGAAGGTCACACAGCATGTTAGGATCTGCACATACCGTTTCTAGACTTTTCCACAATTCACTTCCTTTGTGTGATTTCAGCCCGCTACGAGAATTACGTGGTTTGTAGAATGTTCTAGTTCGCGTCACCTTAAATAAGTTGCGAACAATGTAACCTTGGTCCCCCATCACTACCAATATGATCGGGTGAGTTAGCCAGGGTCGTTACGGCGTGGCTGCAAGCAGTCGCTCACATCCGGGAGGCGAGGAGGTTTGAATCCCCCCGCCTTTAACCTTGAAGATGGTCTTCTGTGGTTTCCCATCTTCCTTCCAGTCAAATGCCGGGGTTGGTCCCTAACTATAGGCCACAGCCACTACCTTACAATTCCTCGTCCTTACATTCACACATTCCTCCCCAGACAACACTCCACACGTGACGGTACTTGTAGCTCACCCTATGGGTGTCCGCATAGAAGCAGCTACAAACTCTGGCGAGCCTAACTTGTCCTCGGACACTCCCGGCACTAAAAGTCATACACTTACAAATATAAATAAAACTTCAAACATGGTGATTTATGGTATAATCTCTTGCCGTTCGATTGAATCGTGGTAGTATTCATTGTTGCAACTTATGTTGGAAAGTCTCTATGTTTGCAGACACTTGGAAAAGTGGATCGTGGAAGGTACTCTAGATTGTACCCTGCTCTTCCATGTCTGCTGTACTTCCCATATTCTCTATGCCAATATTTACAATATAATTACATGCATATGGATGTGAATTGAGCTTAATTCAATTGTAATTTGAATAAGAATTCAACTCAAGTTAAAGCCATCACCAAATTCAACAACATATTAGCCTATATAAAGATGTCCCACAAAAAAGCAAGGAAGTGTTATACAGAAGCTACTATATCCCGATACTGACCTATGCTTCAGAAACGTGGACAATGAAGAAAAGAGACATAAGCAGAATACAGGCAGGTGAAATGAAGTTCCTGCGAAGTAGGATCGGAGTAACAAAAAGAGACAGGTTGAGGAATGAAAAGGTCAGGGAAATGGTGAAAGAGGAGCCCTTGCAAGGTAGGATTGAGACATTAAGACTGAGGTGGTATGGACACTTAAAGAGAATGGATGAGAAGAGGATCCCCAAGAGGATACATGAGATGCAGATGCATAAGAAACGACCAAGGGGAAGACCAAGAGATAGATGGCTGAAAGGAGTGGAGGAATGTGTCAAGAAGAGAGTCGAGGACTGGACCAGAGTAACAGCGGAGAGGTGGTGGGAAGAAAGGACTAAGTGGCGAGGCTTATGTTCCAAAGAGACCCAGCCTGGGGCTGGAAACTATACAAGATGATGATGATGATGATTAGCCTATATAGGCTAACTCAATTTATCATAAGTGGAGTTGAAATAATATGACCTCCCGATTCATGCCAGTACGATTTAGGAGCTCACTTGAGATACAATTTAGTCCACTACTCCATGCTTCAATTAAAACACCGTTTCTAACCTGCAATTAGTGTTGCGTCACTAATCAACCACCCGATACATTCAAAATGATTTCTATTGTAAGATAGCAATAATAATAGAAGCATGGAGTGCATAACCTTAGCTGTGGAGACAAAATACACGATGAATAGGCACTGAATCTCTTGAGATGCAAAAAGCTACACATTGTGGCGCAATCTTCCTATTTCTTAAAATAACTGATCATGGTCGCATAATCACACAAGTGAAGGTATAATTCGCACACTGATTACGTTTTGTGTGTGTAACAGTAATAGCGCTCTCAGATACAAAAGAAAGGCAACATGCGTTTGTTGTGAGAGTAATTGTAAGATTATATCAACAGTATGTCTAACTTTAAATGCAATTTTTGAAGAATGTATTTTTTCTGCACATTTGACCCATTTTCTCAGGAAGTTATTGAGATAGAGACTTGAAATTTTCACCACATTTGTATCATGCTGTGTCTGTTGCTTGGTACTGAAATTATTTAGTCAAGTGTAAAACATTTAAAATACCCTTTAAGAGCAGAACACTTTTCTCCAAAAATTAACCTAAATTTAAAAACAAGATGTTCAGTAAAGAACATATAGCCTACTTTCTCCTAAATGTATGAGTATAGTTATAACTCGTTGTTATTATCAAAGAGTATAATAGAACTATTCTTTGTTGAAGACCTTAGAAACGATTTACCTCTACCAAACGCCACAACCTAGATAAAAACTGCTACCATCATTGAAGAAAGAAAGATAAGAAGTATATCAAGAATGTTATGGATCTGGAGACATAATCGACCGGACTGGCTGCGTGGCTCAGCGGTAACGTTCTCGCTTGCTGGGCCCTAGGTTGCAGGTTCGTATCCTGGCGCAGTCAGCTGGCATTTGAGGGTACACAAATGCGAGGGAGCCGTGTCAGTACATTTACTGGCACGTTAAAGATCCCCTTCGGGCCAAAATTCCGGCACCCCGGTGTCTCTAAAAGCAGCAGTAGTTAAAAGGGATGTAAAACCAATAACATTATTATTATTATTATTATTATTATTATTATTATTATTATTATTATTATTATTATTATTATTACATATACGACCTGCCGTGGGCAACATCCAACTTTGAGTTGAGGCATGTCTTTACACGTCTGGTTGTGCATGGCTTTCACAACCCTAATTGAAAAAAAAGGAAGGAAGATTGTAGTTTTACGTGACCGTGAATCTTGTGATTATGAGCCACGGGACCTTCTTTTTACGTGGAATCCGAACCACAGGACATGGCATTTCACTTCGAAAATCTCACATGCATTGACCAGGAATCGAAAACCCTAATTGAATTAACAAATCTTTCCATGACCCTACAGAGACGTGTGTATACAAACTATGTGGATATTTTCGATTGCTATTTGCCTGAAATAAAAGTAGTAATTAATAACCTGAACTAACACTGAATCCAGTTACTATGTGAAATCGTTTTGTTCTTTACTTCAAATAACATTTTCAAGTAACGCAAAATAGGCTGTTACAAACCCTTTAAAATAAAAAGTAAAAATGTATCGTAGTATCATCTTGTCATTCTTCAAATTCGATGCGCATAGAATGCCAATGGTATAGTAATCAATGGAGCCCCACGTAGACTAGTCGTGACATCTAGTGGTGAAATATCGAACAATATAATCCTAACAGAGCGAGTGCATTCTAGCGGCCAGAAGAAGAAACTTTTCAATAAAATCTGGAAGTTAATAAGTATGTCGGCGTGCAGTTACCTTTTTGGCAGCTAGATGTCTTGAGTAAATCTGCTGGCGAATTATGTTTTAATTAAATATATATTTTACACCATAATATGCACAATATAACGCTTAATTTTAAAACATCTGAGTCATTACAAAACAATAAACATATAACATTTCAAGCAAAAAACCTAGCTCTGATCGAGTTTGAACCATAGGCATTTGAGCGATAAGCTAACGCTCTACCACTGAGCTAACTGTGTCAACGAATATCGTTCTATATAAAATGACTTACATAGAACTTATTAGCAAATAATGATTTATACTAAACGATTTCATCACTGGAGTATATTATTTATATATAAAGCATTTCATACAAAGTTTATTTATTTTGTATCAGTACGCTATATTGCATGCAATACTCAAATTAGTGAAATATAAGTCAGGCACAAGATATCCGCTGCCATCTTGTCTTATTACTGAATCAGCTCAGCTTTTTAAAATCACGTCTGCACTATAGTATTACAAAATAAACTTTTAATTTCGAACGTGCCTCTTCCTTTAGAACAGTTAAAATGATTCTCGGCTCGATAATCGGAACTGGTGGGTCCCATGATATGGATTATAAAGGTTGCATAATTCGCACGGCCGCCATCCTGAAATGGTATGGCGGACGACCTTGTAGTTTGGTCACAAGACGCATCCTATACGAAGGTATGTTGTTACCAAATTTGGTAGAGATCGGATGATTTGGTTAGTCGTTATTTGATTTTACGTTTTGAACGTTTGAGTGGCCGCCATTCAGTTTTAGTAAAGATGGCGGCGATATAAAACATGACACTGAGGTGTCCTTTGCTAGTGCTACCTTTGTACCAAATTTCGTTCAATTCGCATTCACCGTGTTCGAATTGATAGGTGGGGGACAGACATTCAGAGTACACACACTCACACACACACAGACACACACACACAGACTCACACACACACACACATACACACACACACAGACTCACACACACACATACACACACACAGACAGACACATTTTTTTCGCCCTGTGTTGATCTCATAAGTCTACTTTCATTTTTTGCAAAAATCGAAAGTAGGCTAATAATATATAGTTGTGCAACTACTGTATCTGCTGTAGATAAACTGTTCTAGTAGGGTGAATATAGATAGGAACATCCTAATATCTGTAAGAATTTCATTCTAATGTGTTTATTAGTTGCTGAGGTAATGGGTATCATTTTTAATGTTTTAACATAGGCGTTATACGACTGGCTGACTCCCCATAAGTTGGTTGCATGAGCTGATCGTCGTCTGACACCGTTGGTTGGTTGGTTCCTCAGTTTAGGGGCTGCGACAACGCGGTCATGTACTTTGGGTGTGTGTAGAACATGTCTGATAACCTGTGTTAATTGTGATGACTATATTAGTGTGTGTATCTGTTTTCAATTCAAGTAAGGACTGCAGACATTTAATATTTTTAAGTAGTTCCTACTTTTGCCGCCAAACGCCACCGTCAACGACTACTAGTTCAGAACCTGGTTACCAGACGCCACTGCAGTCGGCTTCGGGCGATGAACGTCGGAACCTAAGAGCGTTTGTCAAATGTTTAACCTAACCTAATTTAGCTTCACACAGGTGTAATTAGTGGAAGGTTCTTTAACATGCCATTAATCTAAGACATGGGACCGCCGGCTTTACTTCCCCTCCGAAGGAAGGCATACTGAGGGATTTTTAACGCTCTTAAAAAATCCGACGACTTCAGCCGGGTTTGAACCCGCGTCTGACACCGTGACGTCACTTCGCATTCGTCAGTTTTCACATCGTCAGAAAGACAGCAACGTACAACATAACCTAAAATACAACGCATATTGAAGAACATTGATACATTTACTTCATGTAGAATGCATATTCCATCTACTACGTGTAAGTACTGTATCTCTCTGTGTCTACCCCTCATTAATCCCGTTTCCAATAGGGTCGGGGATGAGATGCGATGAAATTCCGTGCGGCTGATTGTTTCTACGGCCGGATACCCTTCCTGACGCCAACCTCACGAAAGGAGCTAATGAGGGACGAAATGATTGAAGATGAATGAAAGTTCAATTTCAAGTAGTTCCAACGTTGGCTACCCGACGCCTCTGTCACCCAACGGCGAACGTTGGAACTTGCTAGAGGGTTTCTAAACCAAATAACCTACAAATTTAGCTACACACTACTTTTTACGGCGAGAACTAAAAGCTCTAGCAGCTCAAGGTTCTTTTTCATGCCATAAATCTATGACATGGGCCCGCTAGCTTTACTTCCTCTCCGAAGGAAGGCATACTGAAGGATTTAACGTTCTTAAAATTCCGATGATTTCGGTCGGGTTTGAACCCATGATCTCAACACTGGCTTTCACTGGCACCATGGAAGACCTCAACTCAGCACCACCGGAAGCAGTGAAGTGGGTGGCGGAATTGGACATTCACATTTAGTGAGACATACATCACTCGCACACAATGTGTACGTTTGAACTGTCAGAGTTGTTAGGTAGATAGTGATGCAACTATATTGTTGCTTGCCACATTGGGTGAGTGGATAGCGTGTCGGTCTACTAACCCCAAGATTTCAGGTTCGCTCCTGGCCGTGATAAGTGATTTTTGAAAGTCGGCAAAAATACGACACGCATGTCATACATGTTGGCATGTCAAAGAACCCATTTGAATTCATTAGGCCGTGTTCATAATGGCAAAATTAATCTCGGGAGTTTCCGCGAACACAAAGTTCCTCATTTCTCTACTAGAAAGCGCTACAGTGTTAGTGTTAGATATCTAACCTCCTTGACTTTCATAGTGATTCAAGGAACAACGAAATTCGACATGCAAGCTACCCTCTGGGTGTCAAATTACAAAGCTTGCACCCGGCCTCCGAGGCCATACGATATTATTGTTATTATTATTATATTGTTTTTATTCCTGGTTTTTTTTTCAAGCTTCGTAAATTGCTTTGACTGTATAGACATAATAATTTGTATTCACTTTGTTCTTATCTTCCCCTGGATGAATAAATAGTTTTTAGGTTGTGAATATTCATAATTCGCTAAATAAATAAATAAATAAATAAATAATTATAAATAATGAATTGGGAGAATAAAACTTTATAGCCCTTGACAAAATTAAGTCAAACACCATCTTCTTCTTCATGTGCCGTCTCCTCTAAGAAGGTTGGCGATCATCACAGCAATCGGGTTTTTGGATCTAGCAGCACTGAAAAGTTCACTGGAACTACACTTGAACCATTTTTTCTAGGTTGTCCAACCGAGAGATCCTTCTTCTTCTTCGACTCCTTCTGCCCCCAACCTTGAATAATTTCTTGTAGAAGACGATACCTGTCTCCTCTCATTATATGGCCCAAGTATTGTAACACCATACACACATTATAAAAATTATAAATCTTAAACAGAAGAGGAATAATAATAATATCGTATGGCCTCGGGTGCCGGGTGCAAGCTTTGTTATTTGACACCCAAAGGGTAGCTTGCATGTCAAATTTCGTTGTTCCTTGAAGCACTATGAAAGTCAAGGAGGTTAGTTATCTAAGCTACTTGAACACTATAGCGCTTTCTAGTAGAGAAATGAGGAACTGTGTGTTGGCGGAAACTCCCGAGATTAATTTTGCCATTATGAACACGGCCTACTGAATTCAAATGGGTTCTTTGACATGCCAACATCGTATGACATGTGTGTCGTATTTTTGCCGCCTTTCAATAATCACTTACCACGGCCAGGAGCGAACCTGCTAGCTTGGTGTTAGTAGCCCGACACATTGACCACTCACCCACCGTGGCAAGCTAACAGAAGAGGAAAAGGAGAGGACACCAGTCTCTATCTCTAAATTACATTGCCCCCATTGGCGATACGACACCCTGAGGGTACTAGTACATACCAGTTCAGCATGCTACTGACTACGCCACCGAAGACGGCGAGTAAGTACTGTATATACCTTGGTATAACTGTCACGAGATTATGTCTTCTATAAATAATCTACTGTCACGCAATCTACAATTAACCTACTTTTATGGCACTGTAGTGTGACTTTAAGACAGCTATGAAGGCAAGAATGGTTGGTTGGTTGTTTGTTTCCTTAGTTTAGGGCAGAGATTCCCAAACTGGGCGAATTCGATGTTTTGTTCCATACCTAACCATGATTACGAGATACGAGATAGCCTACAATACTTCACCCCATGTCTTAATTATCTCAACTAAGATATCTTGCTAGCTCCGCATGTAATAAATGCAATGACAACATTCAGGGCTTCCCGACCCGCTGTTGTGTTATCGGCAAATGCTAGTCAACTGGTGGTGGCAAATCACTCTCCGCCCGTCACACAGCCCGGTGAGGCTCCGTTCTATAGGCAAGGCTTTCACTGTACAACCAGTTCAACACATTTACAGTTTTTAACGTATTGGCAATCATCATTACTTACATGAATTTCAGAGTAGTTGCTGGAAATGCTGTCCTTCATTTTCTAAACACACTTTGCGCCAACGTAGGAAGTTGTGGAACAAACACTGTAATTCAACTTCAATGATATTTCGTATCAGTGCAGTTATTTCCTTCTCGAGAGCCACCAGAGTACGCGGATTATTTCTGTATCTCTTTTGTTTGAGGTTCCACCACAAGTAAAAATCGCACGGCACTGAAACTTACGAACACATTTACTGCAAAATCCTTCTTGAGTAGATAAGTTTCCACTATGAAAATACATGTTGTTGAGCCTATTTTCATTCTTGAAAAATTAGGCTTATGAGATCACCTTTTTTCCGTGTGTCTGTCTTAGTGTGTGTGCGTATGTGTGTGATTCGTGTGTGTGTCTCCCCCATAATACAATCTAAACGGCTGGAGCGATTTCAATGAAACTCGGTAAGTTCATAGCACTATTCCGGACGACCCCGACCATACCCTTCAAATTTTGTTACATCTCACCAATCCAACATGGCGGTTGTGCGAAATATTTCACCAGCATTCAATACCTCCGAAACTATTACCGATATCACCCTGGATTTTTTTACGGTGATAAAGGGAACTACTAGAAGTTCGCCTATGTAACCTTTGAAAACCTGGTAACTACAAAACCAACATGGCGGCTAAGCAAAGTTGCGACGTTTAAATAGACGTTTCTCGCGACTTAACCAACCAAACGCAATGAAACTTGGTACTGTATATGTTTATACACATTGTAATGCACCGACATCTGACTTCGTTCAATTGTTTACATAACCTCAAGATGGCGGATGTGCGAAATATTTCACCGGCATTCTATATCTCTGCAACTATTACCGGCATCACCCTGAAATTTTGTACGGAGATAAAGGGCACTACTGGAAATTCATCTATGAGACTTGTTCTATACCCAACCAAGTTCACGGGATACGAAGCAGACTACAGTACTTCACAGCAAGTCTTAATTATCACAACTAAGTTATCTTGTCAGCTGCATATGTAATAAACGCAATGACAGCATCCAGGGTTTCACGACCCGCTGTTGCAATCGGTACAGGCTATAAATATGACGGTGAGTCATTGCGACCCATCTGCGGCACGGCCTATGCGAAGTTCCGTTCTATAGGGTAGGCCCTCACTGTAGAATTATATCTAACTATTGGGCCCGTGCGAGCTTTCGCAACGTGAATGTAGGTTTATGGGGTAGTGGGGAAGAATGTGGGAGAACGAAGTTTTAAATATTGAAGTAATGTATTTATTGTTGTTAAACGGCATATGTACATGAGAAGAACACAAAGAATTATGTAGAACAGTGTTTTGTACTTGTCACAGCACCTCTTTGTAGCTAGCAGTATGCCGCGCTCCCGCCAGATGGCTGCCGCCGCCGCACTGCCCTGCGCTCTAGTGGCAGGCTCGCCTAGCAGTACGCCGCGCTCCCGCCCGATGGCTTCCACCACCACGCTGCCCTGCGCTCTAGCGGCAGGCTCGCCAGGTTACGGTGCTCCCATTGTAAATGTACATTTTTAAGGTGTTTATTTAATTGTGAGGCCTTTAAAGAGGAAGTGAGTGCGTTTCGGGCACACAAGGGGTTATGCGGAACCAGTAGGTACCCCATATGTGTAGGTTGGTGTTAACAGGACCTTATTTTCGGTACAAAACTGGAATGGGACCTTAGCAGAATAATATAAGGGGGATGACCCTTCTTAAACAGGGTCATTATCTATGTGTGCCCCGATAAACACGGCAAGCTAAGCCAGCGTTGACTGGCACAGATCGCGGGCGCGCCTACACGGTTCAGCTGGTGGTTAGCGCGCACTTTTACACTCTTACCAAACATGTTCAAT
The DNA here is from genome assembly GCA_946902985.2 of Meconema thalassinum. Lineage (NCBI taxonomy): Eukaryota > Metazoa > Arthropoda > Insecta > Orthoptera > Tettigoniidae > Meconema > Meconema thalassinum. Next base: position 460,708,708 of record OX336391.1, on the reverse strand, counting down.
AATTTGTACTTTCAGTGCTCATAGACGATGCTGAAAATATCCTCCCTCTCTTGTAACACACACCTGATGAAAGAATGTCTGTCAACTCTTTTATTATTTACGGAACCTGTTTCCTTGAGCCGTTTAGCGAGTCTCCTAATTGTACTGGCATTAGGCACAGGTTTTCTTGGAAATATGATTCGAAATTTTCGGCTCGTTTGAGAACAAGATTTTCTGCTATTCATATACGATTTATGGATATACAGTGAAACCTCTTTAAAAGACCACGCGTATTAAAAGACCACCCCTGTTAAAGACCGATATTTCTTGGAACCGATTTAAAACCTCATAAGGTCAATGTATTTGTTACCTCTATTTAAAGACCAAAGACCAGGCATTCTCAGTCTGACCTCTTTCAAAAGACCACTTCTCGTATGCCTTCCCATTGGAGATGGTGATGAGGGTGATGATGTAAACAATGGTTATGTTGGCACAGAACTGCATCAGCATACAATGTCAAGTGTTATGTAACGTATAAAAATATAAAAACCGGCTCTCCTAGAAGAATGTTCGAACTCATAACAAATAATGGACTTTCGAACTCACCCAGAGATATTCTAGAGAGTGAAATTGTTAAAACAAAAGTTGTGCTAATCTGAAACAGAGATCAATTCGTGACTTTTTTAAATGACAGAGCTCAGCAAATAACTAATTGTAATTATTTTGTACTAAATGTGAACCAATGCAGATAAATTTCATTCAAGTACGTGTTCCAACTGTACTTTAATAATAATGCAGTATAAAATTATTTTAATGCCTACCCATATTAAGAGACCCCCCCCCCCCCCTCCTCTAAAAGACCAGTTTTCTATGGAACCGTCACTGGTCTCTTAATAGAGGTTTCACTGTATACACGTTCGCGCAATGTGAATTGGTGTCTAGGCATGACCAATCACAGTAATCACAATACTCACTAAACGTGCAACACTAATGTCTATGCTTTGCAGTTACACGACCATATGAATGACAAAACACGTGTGGACTAACGATATGAGTCAGCGGAGCGCGCCAACCTCCGGCTGAATCGAGTAGGCGCGCCCGCTATCTGCGCCAGTCACAGCCGGCTTAGCTTGCCGTGTTTATCGGGGCGCACATTGATAATTACCCTGTATTAAAGATATGCCGGTCATTGGTGGCCGGTCGTAGGTGTGTGGGAATTCTTCTTAAAGCCCGAGTAGAACACTATAATAATAATATCTTATGGCCTCGGTGCCGGGTGCAAGATTTGTTATTTGACACCCAGAGGGTAGCTTGCATGTCGAATTTCGTAGTTCCTTGACTATGAAGGTCAAGGAGGTTAGATGTTAGATATCTAAGCTCCTTGAACACTATAGCGCTTTCTAGTAGAAAAATGAGGAACTTTGATTTAGCGAAAACTCCCGAGATTAATTTTGCCATTATGAACTCGGCCTACTGAATTAAAAGGGGTTCTTTGGCATGCCAACATCGTATGACATGCGTATCGTATTTTTTCCGCCTTTCAAAAATCACTTACCACGGCCAGGAGCGAACCTGCAATCTTGGGGTTAGTAGACCGACACGATATCCACTCACCCAACGTGGCAAGCTAGTAGAGCACTGAAACCGCTGAATAAGCACTTGCGCTGCTAAGGATACATTGCGCACTTTATTTGCATTGATCACAAAGGTATGAAGGCTCACTCTGCATGGAGACACCACTGTACACGTAAACTTCACATCGATCGGTTAAATGGGCAGCCGATTGTTTCCTACGCTTAGACATACCAATGCGTTTTTTAGTTAGAGGTATTGGCGAAATTTCCTGAAACATCATACAGGGTGTCATGCTTGCGCCAGTAAGTTATTATGAAGAGTAGTTTCCGGAATGTTAAACTGCCGGCCCGCTTCTCTAACTGGCATATTCTCTGTAACAATGACATGGACAGCTTTACGGAGGTCCTCCTGGGTCCATTTTGCTCTATCTGTTTTCCGTACGGTATGTATTTTCTGGGCATTTTGGCTGCAACAGGAAAGATAAGCAGCATTAGAGAAGAAAATTTAGTTACGCATTGGCTGCGCCGTCTCTCCCTGCGTTAACTCTCCTGAACTCATGGGAGAGATGGCGCACCTACGTGGAACGTGGCTTACCACATTCGAAAATGTGCTGCTGCACAGACAACTTAACCTACTATACACTCAAATGCCTATATGTTCGAAAATACTAAATGTTGTGGTCATTAAAAAGGTAATCTACGGACGTAAAATAAGTTCTGACACTCACCATTACCAGGTAATATGAAACTTCCTTCTGCGAACGGCTATATCCACTGAAACACAAAGAAACAAGCGTAGGTCTCGTTCGCAGCCGCTTCCATTCAACAACCTCCAAATGACCTACAACCTCCACAGCTCTTGCAGCCTGGGGTGCGTCATCTCTCCTGCCGCGTGATCTCTCCCGATTTTACCCTATGTACCTGTCAATAGAAATAAATGAGATATAATTGATCACCAAGCATCCATAAACCGAATACGCTAAGTTCATCCGACAAAAAACTCAAGCTCCTGAAGCAAAGAGATTTAAGAGGTGTGGTTTGCACTAAAATTTTCCAAGCCATCTCAATAGTACAAGAAAAATCTTGCATTTCTTGAAAAGTCGACTGAAATATTTTTATTTTCAAGATTACATATTTGACTTGCGCTCATAAATATGTGACTGTTGCTATTCAAATATGGACAAGTCACTACTCATTAAAATCTATTATATAATACGTTAAGTTCATCCGAAACTCCTGCACCAAAATCTTCCAAATCGTCACAATAGTAGAGGAGAAATCATGCATTTGTTGAAGAGTCAGCGGAAATATATGTATTTGTTTAAAACGTGTGCTTAAACAAATATAAAAGACGATAGCCCCTGTCAGAGCTGTGTCGCGCCCATCCCTCATAACACTAGGGCCAGGCGGGTAGTCTGTACTCATGGGGCGCACACAACCCATTGTGCATTGAAAAGAATATTCAACCCGCAACAGTGACGAATTGAGTCGTCCAGTTGCAAAATTCGTTTAATCCACTTGTGAATAACGATCATGTCGTAAAATTATATATTTAATTATTTTATTTTACTTTATTTTATTTTGTTTTATTTTCTATTGTTTAATTTTTAGCCTACTTTTCACATTTTGCAAAAATGAGGAAAAAGTAGACTTATGAGATCGATACGGGAAAATGTGTGTCTGTCTGTCTGTCTGTCTGGCTGGCTGGCTGGCTGGCTGGCTGGCTGTCTGGCTGTGTGTGTGTCCCCCCCTATCAACTCCTAAACGGCTGCAGCAATCAAAACCAAATTTAGTATGAGTAAAGATGTGCACCGGAATATCTCACGTCCATATTTGAAAATGATGTCAATGCTACCAAATGTTGAAAAAAGGCACTAGAAATTTGAGCTCCATGTTGGATATCTTGAAAGGTATGCATGGGAGCTATTCCAAAATTGGCACACATGCTGATAATACTATTTCAGTTTAATTTCCAGGAGGCCAACAATGACAGTGTTGCCAAAATAATGTTAAGCCTTTTGATAGGTCCAATGTTTAAATGCATATAACTTCTAAACTATTAATTGGATTTCAACCAAATTTTGTATGTAATAGCTGTACATAAATATATATGACTGAGCGTATTCTTAAGAGCCAACAGGGCTGCCAACTGTTAATAATTGCTCTCTCTCTCTATTTTTTTTATCCAAATACCAATATATCAGAAAGTATGCAAGCCAACAGCTTTAAACTATTCACACGTATATTCTGACATTTTAGATTAATTTGGAGTAACTTATATACGTCAGTTCGACCAACATAATTATAAGCCTGCTGATAGTACCAATTTTTAAATACATGTAACTATACTATCAGTTGGATTTCAACCAAATTTCGTATGTGCTATGTGTACCATAACAGATATGACTATAAGTATTGTTAAGAGCAATCAGGGCTGCCAACTGTTAATGAATGCTGTCTATAATTTTTTACCCTAATATCAATGTATCAGAAAGTATGCAAGCCAACAGCTCTATACTTTGCACACGTATAGCACCTGGCATTCTAGATTAATTTGGAGTAATTAATATAAGTCAGTGCTGCCAACATGATTCTATGCCTGCTGATAGGTCCAATTTTAAAATACATGTAACTTCTATACTAACAAATGGATTTCATCCAAAATTGGCACAACAAGATATCATAATTTTTCAGATTATTTGTGATCAGCACACGCATGACATTGTTGCCAACATTATTTTACGTATGCTGATAGATCCAGTGTCTAACTGCATGTAACGTCCATTGGACTTCAACCAAATTTTGCATTCTGTACCTTAAGAGATGGAACTAAGAATATACAGTCACCAGGGCTGCCAACTGTAGTGCTCTATTAGGCTACATTATACCAGGTATATTTTGATCTAATTAGTTATTTCGATATTACCAACTTAATTTTGTCATTATTCTAGATAGGTTCATATCTATATATTTAAAACAGTAAGGTGATTTTTGTTACCACGAGATTGAGAAAACGACAGAACCGATTTACTTCGTAGAGCACTCTAACGAAAGCTCTTGGCCTCTAGATTTGCAGAGTGTCTCTAAAATAAACAAATATATTACGGTATATTTTTAAATTAATATAGAAAATAGCAGAATTCTTGCCGCTCACGCATGCGCACAATCCGCCTGGGGTCATGACAAAATGGCGGTGAGAAGTCCATTAAAATGTAAGTTATTTAATAAGCTTCCATGTAATTGAAAACATACATTAACCAAGTTCTGACAATAAAATATAATAACAGTATGAACGTATACGAATGTGCAACATTGATTTATTTGGATAATGAAATTGATTATTTCCTTCAAACAGCGGCTTTTGAATATAATGAACGGCTCCGTCTGCTGCAAAACGTGAGTGCGAGAGTAGCCATGTGGTTAAGGCGACCGACTGTGGGTCCAAGAAGCGCCGGTTCGATCCTAGCCCTCGCCAGTATTTTTTTTTTTTTTTACCACTGAAATATTGTTTAATCAAGGAGTATTAGTAAGGTTTTATGTCTCTTAAAGATACTTATTTCTACATTCCCTCTAAATACGTTTTATTTTCGTTTTACCATTGCATTGCAGCATGTGATCAAGAGAGCAAACTGTTGTCCGCAGTACGCCGTTTAAATATCTGCAATCAGTTCCTATAACTGACAACAGATGGCAGTACATCGCCCATATAGTTCCATTAACTGACAGCAGATGGCAACACTATTGCATCGATATATTTAAAACACAAGACATGGCATGTTTTCACGTGATGGAAAATTATAAAGGAGGGGAATATTTAAGAAGGGAAATGTTGAGGAACATTAACCGACAGTTGAATGTGTAGGCTAGGTTGTTTATATACCTTAATATTGCAATTTCTTCCCAATGCTTCGGTGGTCAAGTTATTAGCGTCCTAGACTAAAAGTTATAATAATGCATCGTCGATATACTCTTAAATTATTAAAGAAATAAGTAGTTTTCCAGGCACTCGCGCGTGTCCACAATTGCTTTCGCCATGAGAGACACTTGGCAAATATAATTCGTTTGAAGGGCTCCGACATCTTGGTCACTCAGCCCCGTGTACTTGGGTGTGTATGTGTGAAATTTTCTCTGATAACCGGTGTTATTGTGATGGCTGAATTACTGTGTGTATTTGTAATTAAGGTGGTAAATGGCAAGGAGACGGCCAAGGCCTTAAGTTAGGAACCATCCCGGTATTTGCCTTAAGTGGAAGTGGGAAACCACGGAAAACCACATCCAAGATTATCGAGGTGGGAATTAAACCTTCCTCTTCTTAGTTATACCTCAAGAGACTGAATGTACCCCGATTTTGCCCTGAGACCAGAATTAAATTTCTTGGCAGAGCAGGAAATGTAACCCGGTTCTCCGGGGTGATAGACAAGAATAGGTGGGCCTCCATGTGTTAATACGATTTTTGACATGCACGGGACATAGAATTCAAAAACTGCCTCCATTAGGGTGACTGTCGAAGTGAGTATTGAGTATAGGCCTATGATCATTCCAGTAGTTGGCGAAGTGATTCTATGTTCCCCTGCAAAATGTACTGCCATAAACTATGACAGGTGATGGAAATTGCTTATTTAGAGCAGTTTCGTACTGTTTATAACAAAATGAAGAACGTCATTCTGAGCTGCGTTTTCAAGCTATTGCAAAAAAATTCGCTGGCAGGAACAATTATAAGGAATTTATTTTAAGCGATCAGTCTCATCGCATTCTCCTCACCAGCCAACTTGAGTATGAAAGTCTCTGGACGGTCATGTTGAACTTCATTGTATAAGACAATTGTTTAATGATTATTTGGTTAGAGTACTGAGTCTAACTACGGAGTTGATTTCGGCAATGGAAGTATTATTTGCAATTTAATATTTAGCGGCTCCGTTATTGCAGGACACTATAGTGTTATCGAATAATACGAAGCCACATTGAAAATCCAATATAAATAGGCCATTTCAGAAACAATTCCAGATATTATGCAGTACAGTGTACTGTAAGGTCCTTGACGATCAAATGTAAACATTGTTCTACATTGTATTTCTCTTGCGTAAAATCTATGCGTGGTTACTTTGGTCATTACTGTTGTGAGGGTAAAATTGATCTGCTGGAATATAAAATATTTGCCAAGCTGCAACAATGTAATGATATTAATTTAAAAGTCATTGAACTTATATCCAGTAGTTCAAACACATACATCAGCGTTAACAGATTGGATACTGAAGATGAAAGCCAGCTACTTCATTTCCCTATTATTGAATTTTTCAATTCCTTGGAATTAAGAGATTCGCCTCCACATACTTCGAACGTTTGAGCCGTAGATATGCTTCTTAGAAATCTGTACGTTTCCCAAGGACTCATATATGGTAATATATTAATTGTAAGAAATCGCTTGGATTCGGATATAATAGGTGCAGTAATATTAGGCAGAGAGCTCAAATCCTACGACTTGATTTAACACCTTTCGATAAAACACTTACAGGTACAGTACATTTTCTTTTAATAGGCAACAATGTCCTATTCGCTCGGCCTACTTTATCAAAATCAATCAAGCTCAAGGAGAAACTCTTGAACGTATTGGGCTATTTACCTCATCACGTTTTCAGTCATGACCAGCAGGATAGTGAAGGTGCAAAAAAGGTTCTGTTTGGGATGGTAAAGAATAAGAGGTGGAAGGATCCTACGGATTATGTTAGAATGGTGAACAAAAGGGGACAAGAGATAGAAAATAGGGAAGAACTGAAGAAAATGTGGAAAGAATATTTTGAAGAACACCTGAACCCAAATGGAAACCACGGCGAGGAGGAAGAAATCGGGGAAGAGGTACAGTAGATGAACTGCAAATAGAAAAGGACTTAACATGGAAAGAAGTGGAAGATGCAGTGAGGAAGATGAAAGGAGGGAAGGCACCGGGTGTGGATGAGTTGAGTGTGGAGATGGTGTGAGCAGCAGGAGAGGTGGGGATACAATGGTTGTACCGAGTGATGAAGACAGCATGGAAGGAAAGGAAGACCCCAGATGACTGGAAAAAGGGAATAATTATCCCGATCTTCAAGAAAGGTAGTAGAACAGAATGCAGAAACTATCGGGGAATAACACTGATGAGTCATTGTGCAAAGTTGTTTGAGAAAGTTTTGGAAAGGAGAATTAGGACAAGGATAGAAGGAGGGATGAGGGAAGAACAACATGGCTTCAGATCAGGAAGGTCCACAGTGGATTTCATTTTTGCTGTAAGGCAGTTACAAGAACAGCACTATGAGTATGGAACAGATCTACTGATGGCCTTCCTGGACATTGAGAAAGCATATGACAGTGTATGCAGAAACAAAGTATGGAAGTCCCTGGAGGATAGAGGAATATAAAAATGGTCTATAAGGAAGATAAAGGAGATGTACAAGGGAAGCGTGAGCTGTGTGAAAGTGGGAGGAGAGAGATCGGACTGGTTGGAACAGAGAAACGGCCTGAAACAAGGAAGTGCACTGTCACCGTTACTTTTCATTGTGGTGATGGATGACATAATGACCCGAGTGGCACAAGTAATTGGGGAAGGAAAGATGATAGCAATGGTGCTTGCAGATGATTTGATGATTTGGGGAAACAAGGAGGAGGAGGTACAGGAACAGTTGGACGTGTGGGAAGGAATAATACAAGGTTATGGGATGAAATTTAGCATAAATAAGAGTGAGATGGTGATCACAACAAGGAAGAAGGAAAGAACCACAACAGGAATAACAATTGGTGGGGAACAGCTGAAGGAAGTGGAGAGTTTCAAGTATCTGGGAAGCCTGATACAAGAGAATGGAAGAAACGATAGAGAAATAAATGAGCGGGGGAGACAGGCAGAAGCATTCCGGAGGAGTGTGAGAAGCATGTTATGGAGCAAGAATGTCCCTCAGAACAGCAAAAAGATCATATATCGGACGTACTATGTCCCTATCCTGACGTATGCCTCGGAGACCTGGGTTATGAAAGGAAGGGAGAAGAGCAAAATACAGGCCAGTGAGATGAGGTTCTTGAGAAGCAGTATTGGAGCTACAAAGATGGACAGAATAAGAAATGAGAGGACCGGAGAATTAATGAAGGATGAACCATTACAGACTGGTATAGAGAAATCTAGACTTAGATGGTATGGACATGTAAAACGAATGGAGGAGAAGAGGATACCCAGGAGGATACACGAGACGAAGTGGGAAGGAAAGAGACCAAGAGGGAGACCGAGAGACAGGTGGCTGAAGGGGGAGGAAGAAATCGTGAAGAAGAGAGGAGAAGACTGGACAAGGGTGGAGGCTGAGAGATGGTGGGAAGACAGAAGACGTTGGAGAGACTTGTGTTCCAACCAGACCCGGCCAGTGGCTAGAAACTGTGCAAGATGATGACCTCATCACGTTTTCAGTCATGACCAGCAATATATTTCAATGCTGAGAGTGCTATCTTTTGACGGCCCTAAAGTTGCAATAGTGCTAAAAAGTAATCGTACCAAGAATGTAACTTATATAAGAAGCTTCTTCAGTAATTTTGTTTTCCATTGTCCGTCATGTTTTGACGGGTTTCATCTAGTTTTTATTTATTTCATTTTTATTTAGTCAATTTACCCTCTAGGTTGGTGGATCCCACGGACTCAGCGAGGGAACTCACCACTACTGCCTCTATGGGCAGTGTCCTGGAGCTTGGAACATCTGGTCGGGATGGATACAACTGGGGAGGTGTGATCAGCACTTCGCCTAGGCTGCCTCACCTGCAAAGCGAACAGGGGCCTCATGAGGGATGGGAAGGGATGGAAGATTGGGATGGATAGGTTAGGAAGAGGGAAGGAGGCGGCCATGGCCTTACAGTAGGTACCATCCCGGCATTTGCCCGAAGACGAAGTGGTAAACCACGGAAAACCACTTCGAGGATGGCTGAGGTGGGAATCGAACCCCCTCTACTCATTTGGACCACCCGAGGCTGAGTAGACCCCGTTCCAGTCCTCATACCACTTTTCAAATTTCGTGGCAGAGCCGGGAATCGAACCCAGGACCTCCGGGGCGGCAGCTAACCGTGCTGACCGCTACGCTACAGAGGCGACAGATAGGTTCATATACTGTAGAATAATCATTGGCATGAAAAGTAGGCTGTATAGTTCTTCACGGAACTTCTTGTTTATTATTACTTTTGTTTTGTTTTACTTTATTCGTTTTATTTTGTTTTAAATTCTTTTGTTTTAATTTTGGTTTTGGTTTATGTTTTGTTTTGTTTTCTTTTGTTTTTGTTTTTATTTTGTTTTATTTTATTTTGTTTTATTTTGTTTTATTTTGATTTTATTTGTTTTATTTTGTTTGATTTTGTTTTGTTTTAATTTTATTTTCTAGAAAACAGACACAAAACCAAAAACAAAAGACACGAAGCAAAATGCAAAATTCAAACACAAAAGCAAAAGCAGAAAACAAACAAAAAAACATACAGCAAAAAGCACAATTCAAAACAGCAAAAGCAGAAAACAAACACAAAACAAAAACAAAAAAGACGAAGCAAAAAGCAAAATTCAAAAACAAAAGCAAAAGTAGAACCAAAAAACAAGAAACATACAGCAAAAAGCACAATTCAAAAAAGCAAAAGCAGAAAACAAACACAAAACCAAGAAAAGCAAAAAGTAAAATTCAAAAGCAAAACCACAAAGCAAACACAAAACCAAAAACCAAAAACCCAAAGCAAAAAGTAGAAAACAACAAACACAAAAGACACGTGAGGCAAGGCCAGAGAAACATTTCTCATGAAAATGATTCTTATTCACAAGTAGATTAAACGAGTTTTGTAACTGGACGACTCAATTGCACCCTGAGTTCATAAATATCGTCAATTTGTTTAAAAAGTGCGTTTAAACAAACAAACATATTTATAGAAGCCCGCATAACAGTAAAGCCGGGCGGGTGGTTACTGAACATGCGATATTTCTAGCACAGGTCCCCTAGTAATAAGTAATTAATTATGAAACCTACTTAATGAAAATAAGTTCCCAAACTTCCGCCTACATCCACGAGGGGATCTACTACGCCCACCCACCGTCTATTAAGGAGTTACAGTGACATTCATCGCAAGGTTTGTTAAAGTAACTACAGTACTTACAAGTCTACAAAGCTCCTGGCCACTTAAGTAATATCCCATAAATCCATATTTTATGAGTCAATGTCGGTTTAAAGTCGGCTTATCGTGGTCACAAAATAGGTTGGCAAGACTACAATCATTAACAAAACGATTTTACGTGACCGTTAATGTCGCGATCGTGAGCCACGAAACCTCCATTTTTATGTGTAATCTGAACCATGTGCCGTAATATTTCACATCGAACATCTCACATGCATTGACCGGGAATCGAATCTGGTCCACCTTGAGGAGAGGCAGGCAGCTTCACACTGGAGCACTACGCCCTTGAATTAATTAGAATATGTTCCCGAACTTTAATTTTCATTTAACAGGGGAGCCACTTCACACAAAAATTATGTACACTGAAATTCTGAAAACATGCACAGGGGAGCCACTTGACACAAAAGTTATGTACACTAAAATTCTGTAAAGCATGCACATGTATAAATGTACGTACCTATACAGGGTATTTCAGAAATACTTTACAAACTTTGGGGATTGGTTCCTTACACCAAAACAAGAAAAAAAAAGTTCATTTACACATATGTCCCAAAATCATTCGTTTTCGCTTTATTAGTGACACATTAATTGACAGCCTGTTTGAAAGTGTTTAACACATGAACTCATATCAAAAAAGATACGAGCCTTACAGTAGTCGCATATGACATGTAACATCAGACATGTTATCCTACTCGTATACTGCACAGCTTGGACATTCTTAAAATGTTAATTTACACTCCATTTTCATACTGGTACTATGTTGAATGTATAGATTCAATTGGAGATATGCTACTGTCACATTTGTGGCACAGCGGTCAAGCTGTTAGTCTCTCACCAAGGTAGACCGGGTTTGATTCCCGGTCAGTACATGTGAGGTTTTCGAATTGAAATGCCATGTCCTGTGGTTGGCATTCCACGTAAAAGGGAGGTACCGTGGATCATGATCGTGAGATTAACGGACACGCAAAACTACAAGCTTCCTTCCTTCCTTTTACATTAATAATTCATAATAACAAAGTGACACACAACGTCGACAATACTCTCAAATACTGTGAGCACATTCCTCAGTAACTATAACATTCATTATTCTCAAGGCTCTCATACAGTTCGTCGTAAACAATCAAAACATGGCTTCCTACAATCATGAAATGACCTAGTCTAACATATAATGAAAATACACCTTTTATTCCACTCATATAATAACATTCTGTTATGCATTTAATATTTGACTACTCACCCACAGCTTGACAATAATCCAGCTTACTTAAATGTCATTTGTCATCTTTGTCCTACCCCTTGTGATATTCAACCTTGAACGTGAAGCTTCATAAACTGCTCAATGACAAATGAAAGTCGGTGAAACATTTGCCACTGTGCTCGTCAAACCAGTGCCTGCTAAATGCACTGCCTACTGTATTGCCATAACATTCTCGCGCTACAGAGCACACACTGCCTTGTTTCCAATACACACATTTTCAATTGTATATCCAGCTGGCAGTGCGGTCTTTACTTCCGTCCGATCCACTTCCGTTCGATCCACTTCCACCCGATTCACTTACGTCCCATTTTTCTGGCAGTGCGTCTTCACTTCCGTTCGATCCACTTCCGTTCGATCCACTTCCGCCCGATTCACTTCCGTCCCCATTTTTCAAACTCACTCCCACAAAACTATCCAGCAACCAAGCGGAAAGATGTTACACATCAAAAATGTTCCTGACACCACAGATAAAAGTCTAACGGACCGTGCAAGCCATGGAACGGGTCCTCCTCTGCCCAACAATCCCCTGTCCTGGAAGATCTCCTTCAGTACAGTGCGAACAAGGTGACTAAAGTGTGCAGGAGCCCCTTCATGCATCCACCACATACGTTGTCATATTTGCAGGGGCACATTGTCATGCAGTAAGTCTGAAAGGGTGTTCTGGATAAAGTCTCTGGAGACAGGACCTGTAAGACGTGCTGGTAGAACGTTTGGACTTACAATGCCAGCCCACACATTAATCCTAAACTGGTGCTGATGGCTAGCCTGTCTGGAAAACCTGGGCATTTGACAGTTTTTCCATCTGTCGGTGTCAGGAACCTTTTTTGATATGAGTTCATGTGTTAAACACTTCCAAACAGGCCATCAAGTAATGTGTCACTGTACAATGTTCTTTCATTAATAAATCGAAAACGAAGGATTTTGGGACATATGTGTATATGAACTTTTTTTCTTGTTTTGGTGTAAGGAACCAATCCCCAAAGTTTGTAAAAGTATTTCTGAAACACCGTGTATAAGAGTATTTTTCTTTCTACTCAATATTTTATTAGCCTATTTTCAATTTTGAAAAAATAGGCTTATGAGATCACCTTTTGTCCGTGTGTGTGTGCGTGTGTGTGTGTGTGTGTGTGTGTGTGTGTGTGTGAGGTGTGTGTGTGTGTGTCCCTAATAAAATCTAAACGGCTGGAGAGATTTCAATGAATCTCGGTAAGTTGATAGCACTATTCCCGGCGACCTCGACCGTGCCCTTCAAATTTTGTTACGACTCACCAATCCAACATGGCGGCTGTGCGAAATATTTCACTAGCATTCAATATCTCCGAAACTATTACCGATATCGCCCTGAAATTGTGTAAGGTGATAAAGGGCACTACTAGAAGTTCACCTATGAGACTTTCAAAAACCTGGTGACTACAAAATCAACATGGCGGTCACGCGAAATTGAGACATTTAAATAGACATTTCTCGCGATTTAACTATCCAAACGGAATGAAACTTGGTACAGCAAATGTTTATATACATTGTAATGCACTGGAGTCTAGTTTAGTTCAATTGTTTACATAACCTCAAAATGGCGGCTGTGCGAAATATTTCACTGACATTCTATATCTCCGAAACTTTTACAGATATCATCATGCATTTTTGTACGGTAATAAAGGGTACCGATACAAGTTTACCTATGTATATTTCATAAACCTGTTAAGTACAAAACGAACATGGCGACCAAGCGAATTTGAAATATTTTAATAGACTTTTCTCGTGATTTAACTCTCTGAGCGCAGTGAAATGTGGTACAGTAAATGATTTTGCAGATTGTAATGCACTGCCCTATAATTTAATTCAATTGTTTGCATAACCTCAAGATGGCGGCTGTGCGAAATTTTAAAATTAAGTTTTTATTTCTTGTGTCGTAATCATGCGATCGAAGTGAAAGTTTGAATAATGAAGCTAGGCAATAATTGTCCTTGAATGGTACATAACTCTATGGCCTATACATATAACAATCCTAAATGGCGAGCTTCCGAAATATTTAGAGGGTTCTCAATATCTATGAATCTTTTACAGCAACCAAACTGATTTTTTTTATGTTCATAGAGACTATGAACATATGTTCACCTATAGGACTTTCAGTAACCTGGTGATCACAAATCCAAACTGGCGGCGACGGGAAGTATAAATATTTAAATGGACGTTTCTCGCGAATTAACTATCCGAGTGCCGTGAAACGTTGCACGTTAAATGCTTATACAAATGTTGATCCACTGGCATGTAATTTATTTCAATTGTTTGCATAATCACAACATGGCTGGTGTGCGCACTTTTAAAATCTCGTTTTTACCTCTTGTGTTCTAATCATGCGATTGAAGGTTGAATACCACACGTACACAATAATCTTAATGTAATAGTACAAAAATAAAAATCCATCCTGGCGACCATATGAAATATTTAGACGGTTCTCAATATCTACGAATGTTACAGCAATTAAACTGAAATTTTGTATGTTGATAGAGACAATTAACATGAGCAGGATATATGAAAATAGGCTGTATAGTTCTTCACGGAACTACTTGTTTATTAATTAAAAAACGTTCTAATAAGAACTTGCCTCCATTTTTATGTTTCAAAACCTTTGTGACAAAGTGAGAGGGAGCCAAGTCAGTAGATGTACTGGCACAATGAATGAATGAATGATCGTGTGGCCTCCGGAGAGGCCGAGTGCAGGTCTCTCTAGTTGACCTGCGCGTCATAATGAGCTTGAAGTAATGATGAAGACGGCACGAGCCACGGGAATTAGCCCCAGGAGATTTAAAAAAATACCTGATGGCCCGGCCGGGAATCGAACCCCGGGCACTTTGGGCCAAAGACCAGCACGCTAACCAATTAGCCACGGCGAGTGTACCAAAACTTCCTACTTCGGTGCAACGTGTGTTTAGAAAATGAAGGACAGCTTTTCCAGCAACTTCTCTAAAATGCATGTAAGTAATGATGATTGATTACCAATACGTTAAAAAGTGTAAATGTGTTGAACTAGTTTGGCGCTATGCTTCTGCAAGCACCAGGCGGCTAGCCACAGTGCCCCGCCCGTCACACAGCGCATGCAAAGTTCCGTTCTGTAGAGAAAGCTCTCACTGTATTCAAATCCCCTAAAGCAGGCGTTCTCAAACCGGTGCTAAAAGCTCTATGAGATCCATTTTTCAATTCAGATTCTGTTGCACCAACAGAATAATAGTGCTTATATTACAAGTTTTGACAGTAAGAAATTGTATCATTTTGTGAAATACAGGGAGTCCGGGAATGTTCTCCGCAGTGGCTACGTGCAGCTGCGAGTGGTTGCGTCATCAGTTTAGTTGGCAGCACAGTGTCCTTGATAGGGTGAAGGCCACATGTATGTCCTTTGGGCTGTGGAATTCGTCAGTGTGTATAGTTATTTTATTGGAAGAGTGCAACAGTATGTTATGAATGGCTGTGGTGAATATAACGTTTACTGTTTGTTATGATACAAGCGACAGCCGTGCTGCCAACGTAACTGGTGACGTAATCTCTCGCAGCAGCTTGTAAGCACTGCGGAGAACATTCCCGGACTCCCTGTATTATTTTAAAGTAAGTAAGAATCATCCCTGTCTTATGAGTAACATGAAGTATGCTGTTTCGACTCGACTGTCCTCACGTAAATGTATTTTGTCGGCATGAATCATGCAAGCAGCTCTAGCATGCCTGGTGAGTGGTGAGTCCCCAGCTATTATTTTAAAATATTTGTTTTACGTCTCTTTTGACAACTGCGGCTTTTTTGAGACGCCGGGGTACCGGAAATTTGCCCTATAAGGGATCTTGATTGTGCCAGTAAATCTACTGAATTGGCTCCCTCGCATTTGCTGATCCTGAAATGCCATCTGACTGCGCCAGGATTCGATCCTGCAACCTTGGACACAGCAGGCGAGAACGTTACCACTGAGCCACGCAGCCAGCCCAATTTAAGTCAATACTGTATTGAAACTAAAACAAAAGTTTGATTATGGTAATTTATACCCATAAGCCTCCTTTGGAAGATACACCAAATTGAGAAACGCAGCTATGGAAGTAGAAAATAGTAGTCTAGTAAACGCCCCTTGTGTATTTAAAAGTGCGCCTGCATTGTATGTATCTGAAGCCTCCGTGGCTTCGGCGGCAGCACGCTGGCCTCTCACCACTGGGTCCGTGGTTCAAATCCCGGTCACTCTGAGTGAGATTTGTGCTGGACAAAGTGGAGACAGACAGGGTTTCCTCCGGGTACTCTGGTGTTCCCTGTCACAATTTCATTCCAGAAACACTCTCCACTATCATTTCATTTCATCCGTGATTCATTTCATCATTGCCATAGGGGAGTGCGACAGGCTTCGGCAGCCGGCACAGTTCATATCCTCGCCACTAGATGGGGGCTTCATTCATTCCATTTCCTGACCCGGTTGGAGACTGGAACCAGGCTGTGGATTTTCATTTCCATTGCATATATCTATTCAATGGTCACAATGGTTTTCACAATCTTAATAAGGATGACAACACCTGCCCTAGAAGAATCCCTCTAATTAACAACAGGTTTGGGATGGGAAGCAAAATTCGTGCGGCATATCAGCTCCACTGCCTTGCATCACTAGTGCCGACAACTATGAACAATAACCCTCCCTCAGGCGAGCCAGGTTCCAATGGAGCAGCTCGGCTGGACTGACGGTTGATATCGCCGAATGCAATCGTTAAGTCTCTGACAGCTGGTGGGATTTAATTAGGCTCACTGCGGAGTTCATTCAAACTCAGTCCTCTGCTGAAAGGTGCTAATCAACACCTGCCTCCCTTTCATTTTGCGTGGTAATGAACGTGGCCAACCAGGCGTGCTTTTGATCTGCCTCAAGCCAATATTAACTCCTGTATAGAGCATTCTTATACAGTCCTATTGGAAATAAAGATTACACAAGGTATTTTAACAAATATGGTTGCTCTTTCTGTCTGTAATTGTATCTAAAATCGTGGAGTTCATCACAGCGTCGTTGCAGAGAATTGAAATTTTCTACCCAACTTTTGGGGTACACGACAAGGATCTATCACACCAGAGTTAAGATGTTAATTAGGATGCATTATGCATAACATTTTAATGGAGTGTGGTCTCCGTGTGGAGTGCGTCGTAATAGAGATGAAATGAATTACGAAAATGACAAACCATCTAGGTCTGAAAGCAGCCAGAAGGGATGCGATCCGATCTAGCCAGCAGTGGTACCATGTGGAAAGTATACAACATACGGATTACTTCAAGGTTTGGAGGCGCCATTAGAAATATTCCTACAATAAATCATCATCAAGTTGTCGTTCTTTGGTGTAAAAATATTCATTAAATCATATTTGCTGAAAACAATTATGATTTATTAAGAGTCTGTTTTACAATCCCTGGATAAAAGTGATGGGCATCCGCTCACCGAGTAACTTTCCTCAACACGTTCATACTGAACAGTAAACGCTCATGCGAACTCTGGTGTCAACTCATTGAAACACAAACCACTTGTTTTCGTATCAGTATTTAAATGATATGCTTTTATATGAAACATTGTAACTAGTCGGCAAAGCCGGTATTATGTTTCTGCACAATGGCTATTCAGATATTAACCCACATTGCGGTAATGCAGTGATCAATGTAATGTATATATGATTTTATGCGGGAATTGGGCTAGCCTTTCATAGACCACTATAGGAATTCCCTTTACTGTCAAGTAGGCGTATTCATAACTAATTTAAAAGTCAATTCCACGTAGGAACATTATCGAAAAAAGCAAAATATTAATGGACCATAAAAAAAAGACTTCCATATTATTAACGGCACGTGGAAATGAGTATCTGTCTTCTATTCCAAATGTCTGTGGTTGAAATGGCTGCGTGGATAACATCTTGGTCTTCGAATCATGAGGTCTCAGGTTCGAACCACAGTCCCGGCAATTATTTATGCTACCGGATTATCGATTTAAACGATATAATTACTGTATATCATAATATTATGCGTCATTTTAACAGAATCTACATGAAATTACGATTTATCTAATTTTAATTACAATAGTTTGCACTAAGCAAGAGTTGGTAAATTTGATTGTGTGTTGTTGTTTTTTTTTTGTCAATTTACCCTCTAGGTTGGTGGTTCCCACGGACTCAGCGACGGAACTCACCACTACCGCCTCTATGGGCAGTGTCCTGGAGCTTGGAACATCTGGTCAGGATGGATACAACTGGGGAGGTGTGATCAGCACTTCGCCCAGGCGGCCTCACCTGCAAAGCGAACAGGGACCTCATGAGGGATGGGAAGGGAGGGAAGATTGGGATGGATAGGCTAGGAAGAGGGAAGGAGGCGGCCGTGGCCTTTGACGAAGGTACCATCCCGGCATTTGCCCGAAGACGAAGTGGGAAACCACGGAAAACCACTTCGAGGATGGCTGAGAGGGAATCGAACCCCCTCTACTTATTTGGGCCAACCGAGGCTGAGTAGACCCCGTTCCAGTCCTCGTATCACTTTTCAAATTTCGTGGCAGAGCCGGGAATCGAACCCAGGACCTCCGGGGCGGCAGCTAACCATTCTGACCGCTACGCTACGGAGGCGACCAAAATTTGATTGTATTAAACATTATTTCTAGTAGTCTATAGATAGGGGGTCGCCTCCGTAGCGTAGCGGTCAGCAGGGTTAGCTGCAGCCCCGAAGGTCCTGGGTTCGATTCTCGGCTCTGCCACGAATCTTGAAAAGTGGTATGAGTACTGGACCGGGGCCTTCTCAGACTCGGGTGGTCCAAATGAGTAGAGGGGGTTCGATTCCCACCTCAGCCATCCTCGAAGTTGTTTTCCGTGGTTTACCACGTCGTCTTCGGGCAAAGGCCAGGATGGTACTGCCCACGTAAATTGAATTATTCTGGGACAAAATGAGAGTATTTTCCGTCCCCATGATAACATTTAACCAGCAAATATAATTTCTGGAAGTGTGACACAGGAGGGTAGTGTTACAAGCTCGAGGCTGTGGGAGAGCTCGATCACGTGATATGTTGCACAATAGACGCTTCTAGAAGGCTATAATTGGCATAGCAACAGCGAGTTTGGAAATAAATATTATAAATATTGTTATAATTTATGCTATTGGATCCCAGCCCAGAGCCAATTAGAAGAGGTCTTATTGAAGACGGGATCAACTTCAATTACACAATTTGATGAAATTATGGATTTAGGTCCTTAGAAAAAGATGTTCTTATTTGGTAATGAAGAGAATAGGCTATTTAAAGAAATTATGTCTGATACTTTAAAAACCGCAGATCGGCTAATCTACGCAGTAATAAGCATTAGTAATCTACGCGCAAAATTATGGTGGGAGATTGATATGGCCGCCAAACTTTTAACTTGGAGGGGGAGATCCAAAGATCGAGGTTCTTATTCCAGCAGTCTTTGAAGAGTGAGGAAGTGTTTTTACTGGGTTAACGGAGATCCCAAGGCTTTGTCCGAGTGCGAAGACTGTCGACTTGTGGAGACGCGAGGATAGCTAGGTGGAACGTAGGAGATTGCCGCACTTCCATTTTACGTGAAGTTGTGAGGAACATTGAATTAATTATATCTCTTATATAATTGAGATCTGAATTTAACTAAGCGAATATATTTAGAGAACAGGTCGCATACTATATTCTGTGAAAAGTCGAGCGTTCTAAAACTTACCGTTTCGACAATATAAACCTGTTAAGTCAGATTTTCAAATGTGTTGGAAATAAAGCTGAATATCATTTTAGATTGCAACGTGAACTTGACGAACGCAGTTCAAGTGAACAGTAGCGGAGAACGTTTAATATTGGCGCAGTATATAAACAGTATCAGAATGACTATCATTATTCTTCAAATGTCTTCATTCAACATAATTAATATTGTTGATATGATGAACTAAATAGTCATGTGCCAGAGACATATTCGATAACAGGAGTTAAGATACAACGATGGAGCTTCGTTAGACAACATATTCTTGAATACAGACGTAGT
The DNA here is from genome assembly GCA_946902985.2 of Meconema thalassinum. Lineage (NCBI taxonomy): Eukaryota > Metazoa > Arthropoda > Insecta > Orthoptera > Tettigoniidae > Meconema > Meconema thalassinum. Next base: position 460,688,734 of record OX336391.1, on the reverse strand, counting down.
GTACGGTCCATCTTGTACATTTTCGTCAGTCTACGAACACTAATGTAACATCGATTAGCAATGGAAATATTTCATTCACCATTTATATGAATATTTCTATAAATTATATTCCGATGATGAGGCTGATACATATTTACGACGAAGAATGAAGATTCTACGGAAGAGATTTGTCAAGATAATAGGGGTAGCCCAGCAACACAGAAGAATTTGCCAGAAGGATGTCGTTCGAGCCCAGGCGAATGTTGGTGAATTCCAGAGAGGGACGTTTCCTATCTCTGAGGTCGCAGATCCGATGTTCGAATGCAGATCCATCTCAGTATCTTGTACTGAGGAAACATCTAAAGTATTGTGGGAATACTTACATAGATCTTCAAGTTTTCCTCCAAACAAGGTAGCAGTGTATCTCATTTATAGTATAGAGGTTGATTAGTGACATCCTGAGCCAACGATCTTATTCCATATTTCCATATTTTCACATTTCATGTATTTCAGTGTTTTCATGTATTTTACACTTCAGATGTAAGTTAAGATTTTTATGCTTCAAGATTATTTAGGAGATGATTGCCTTTCATCTATTTTTCAATTTTATTCTACGGATCAGTTGTGGAACTGACATTTAAAAAAAATATTTGAGAAATCTTATTGCCTCATAGAAGACTAGTCGTTTCGACTCTCGAATTTTAATAATTTGATTTAAACCTAGTATTCTGACATTGTGTCATAGCTTCAAATTATGTTCTTATTAAATTCAATTTCAGCACTTTAATGTAACAACATCTAACTTCAAGAACAGAGGAAACATCGAATGATATTGTAATATCATTATTGTACATAAACTGTCGACGATCTAAGAAATACTAGTCGTTTGATAAGACCGAAGTCTTAATCCCTATAAACATTCTTTGTGTAGAGTGGAAAAACATTACGACATTGACAAACCTTTTTATTATTTGTAAAGCTGGGAGCTTTGTTCATTTAATATGCTAGAGGAAATACCTTTTGATAGAAGATTATTCAAATCTTTGGCTAGGAATTCTAAGCTAGTTTATCCCGGTCAAGATTGAATTCTATCTGACACTATAAATAACATGTGTGTTATTTTACACTATTTGTGTAACATCACGTCATTTTGTCGACCTGATATTACAACGATAAACAATTTAAAGCTTGACAAGTGAGGTGAGTCACGAGTATTATTTTATTACATGTATTAGCGACAGACGAGTTAACAGTTAATTATCTTGTTGTGGAGTAAACTTTAGGAGGTTAATCACGACGGTCTAATATCGTTCATTACAATTGGAAGTTTCGTTTGAAGAACTTAAGCATGTATAATTGTAGTTCAGTAGTCATGTGGAATGATACTGAGGGTCATGCCATTATTTGAGAGAAGTTCCTACAGAAGGTATGTTAATAACAATTAATCCTTTTGGTTATTGTTTAACATAGTGGATGATAATTGTTTATGCCATATATACTGTTATATGAGGATTTGTAGAGCTATGAAGTGCTCACGCGAGGGAAGTTCCGAATTTTAAGGGAAGTCAAAGTATTATTGTTCTTTGATAAGAAGGCATGGATCATGATAAGAGCCGTTGTATACAAGTAGTCCAGTTCATGTGAAGTAACGAGTTTGCTGTGTTGACAAGAAGGGTTTTAGCGGAAATACAACTAGAGAAAGATTGTCTAATCATGTCTATAATACAATTATTATATTTTATTAAACCCGAAGTTATGTAATTACGTACAGTTAACTTTAATTAGTCGACTGTATTATCCCGACAATGTATTGAAACCCATATATAAGACGATGTGTAAGCAGTATATAAAACTACGGAATAATTATGTGGAAAACCAGTGTATATAATTAGTTGAGACTTGTATTGTAACCGAGAAGCCAGAATCTCGAAAATAACGTGTTAGCAACACTAAATAATGTATATTATTATGAACATACTCTATGCAAATAATTTTTGGAAATGATTTAATTAGTTAAATAATTTAGTAGGATTTATTAATCAATTGTTTTGGAATAGCGTGTGCTTTATGAGCGGATGTTTTTGGTATGAATGATTGTACACTGTTAAGAGTGATTGTGGAACCAAATTGGTTTAGAACAATATTGCGGGGTGCGAATGAAAAAGTGTATACAAATTTTCAGGATGATTGTTTAAGAAACATTGAAGTTATGTGCATTTTTCTAAGATCTAAATGTTAATTTTACGTGTATTATAAACGCACTCAAAAGCTGTCTCGATGTGGGCTGGCTAGAATTATTCACCGTTAGAGTTGGAGAGCGATGTCATAATATGAACATGTGGACACTCACCGCCTTGTATAAATTGTATTCAGTTCCGAGTGCAGCGTGGTGCTGGTGTTTCATTGATGAAACAAGCTAGCGCACGTGCGTTCTCCAAATGCGGGCTTGTGAATGAAATCATGTGTTAGGAATGCCACGAATGTAAGAGCCATCATTAAACGGTTTTATTTTTACGCAATGTAGGCCTAAAACAAGCCAAGATTTTTATCTACATAATTTTATTTTTACACAGCATTGTAATAAGATGTGGAGTAGAAAGGAAGTGTGAATGATTGCGTCTTTTTATTTTTATTTGATTGTTAAATTAGTTTATTGTTATTTTGTTTATACTAGGTTAGTTTACACCATTGTTAATAAATTTTATTCAGTTCCTTATTTGTTGTTGTTGGCGTGTGATTCATTTCAAATATAAGAACTAGGGTATTGTGGATGTATTGTAGGCGAAGCTGAATTCCCAGTCCCCGAGAAGGTAAGTAAAGGTAGGTGTTCCCCGTGTAGTTTGTTGTTGATCCACAATATTCTTGTAACTGCTGTATGTAAATCCCTAAAGGCAATGTTGGGAGCGATTTCTAATGTAGTAATTTGCCGGTACTGTTAGAAATAGGCAATCCAGCTGGGGCAATGGATATTCCTACAGGCTCCTTTCCGGATTTTCGGGTACAGTAGGAATGGCGCCCTATGAACTTTGGGGCCACGTAATTAGCTTCGTAGTGCCTCTAAAGGAAGTTGGTTTGAACATTTCTAGTGAAAGAAATAATTACCAGACTTGTGGGATGTCTTATCCAATTTCGGATGGACGTGAGTGTAATTATATAGGCTTATTTTAAATTGATATTAGGAAGGTTGCACTCAGATAAAGATCAGATCTTAGAAACCTGAGAGAGGTGTAGTAGGTATACAGTTTCGAAAAACGACCTACGATCTGAATATTTATTTTATTTCACCGGTACATGACGATTGCTAAGGTCATGTTAAAAATAAAGCTAACTTGTTTTCATGATTGTAATGGTAGAATTTTCTTTGTGGTAGTATATTTTAAGTGAGTCACAGGAAACGAACATTATGAGTAAGTTTATTTAACACAGGGTGTACTTTAAGTTAATGCTAAGGTATTTTAAGTTACTTTTAGACATTAAGGTGCTCAAAAATATATATGGAGTAGGATGTTGCTCAGATGTTGTTGTTTTGCTCTGTTGTCGTTTATGTCTATACAGCATTATATAAAGGGTTATTGCAATGGCAAGCCAGGATGTGAAGAGAATGTTGGAGGAGATGCATGTGAAGCTGCAAGAAAGTATGCAGCAGAATTTAAAGGATGTCCAAAGTGAAATCAAGACAAATGTGAATGTTGTTGAAGGTAAATTTCAGGAAGCGAAGCAGGACCTAGAACAACTGAAGCGTGAACGAAAGGACGACCTTGACATAGTGATTGTTAAAGTTGTTGATTCTATTACAGATAAAGTTGTAGAAAGTGTCAAAGAGAGTTTCGAAACTGAAATTCAGGAATTTCAGACTTCTTTAGAGGGTTTACATACTAGTGCCTCTTAAATGGTTGCAAATGTCACGCGTTTACAGGCCAGCTCAACGCAGATTCAGGATGATGTAAGTGGTGTACGAACAGAGGTCGGTACTGTCCAAAGTAAAGTTGATACAGTCCAAGTAGATGTATCCACTATCCGATCCAAAGTAGACTCAGTACAAGCGGATGTGTCTAATGTACAGTCCGATATTGGTAATGTGAGGTTAGAGGTGTCCAATGTCCAATCTAAAGTAGATACAGTCCAAGCTGATGTCACTAATGTTCAGGATGACATAAACAATATGCAGTCAGATGTCACTGATGTACGGTCTGACATAGGTAAAATACAAACAGAAGTCAATACGGTATTTGTAGATGTAACAAAAGTCCAGATGGACATAAATAAGATTAGACAAGAGGTAGAGGCTTCTAAAGAATTGTGTACACAGAATATAACTGCTTTAACGACACGTTTTGTAAACGATGCGTTAAAAACTACAGCTTCTCTGGCCGAATTAAAAGGTATTGTAGAAACTTTACAAACGCAGGTCATTGATCATAATAAAATTCTTAAGGCAGATATTGAGGAGGACATAGCTGTAATGTTAAAAGCTAATGTAGTTGTCTGGAAAGACGAGTGGAACAAATCCAGTGGGGAACACGTTAAGCAAATCCAAGATAACATAGAAAAGAAATTAGCCAGTACCCAAGTAGAAATTAATAGAGAGGTTATTGATGTAAGAAAGGATTTAGGTAAAAGGATTGATACGCTCACTGAAAAACAAGTAGAAGATAGAACTCAATCTAGTCAGGATGTGCAAGCTTTGAAAGAATCGTTGGAGAGTAAGACTAAAACGATAGAGGAACGATTAAACAAGGTTGTCACTAACGTTAATGCCATGAGTGAGGAGAAAACTAATGAACTAGAAGAATACGTACCGGTATCCAAGAAATTACAAAATCTTAATCTAGGAGATGTTGCCAAGCTTGAGACGTATAAGGAAGATTTAAAGACCGAAGTAGGACAACAGGTGAGAAAGATTATCGCGGAGATAGAAGAAAAGGAAAGGGAGTAGATAGATTTCGAAGATTCGGGGAATCAGACTAGAAGAAGTAGCCTAGAGATGGAAGAAAGGGAAAACAGGCCAGAAGAAAGATTATTCAGGTTTACGGAAGGTTTAGAAGAGAGGAGTAAAGAGCCCGAAAGTTACAATAGATATTTTCGACCAAACCTTCAGGATTCATATCCGAGAAACGTGACGGTCATAAGGAACTTTGACGACAAACCGCGTAAGTTCAGCAACCTAGATAGTTTCACACCGATAGAGTACATCAGAAATCTCAAAGATTACTTTATCGAATCGCATATTCCAAGAGAGAGAGAGAAATAAAGATCGTAGAACGCTATCTGTCAGATGGGCCCCTTGAATGGTTTTGTGCCTTTAGATATACCTTCATGAACTTCGATGAATTCGCAGAAGCACTAATAAAGCGTTTCTGGTCTATTGAAGCTCAAAATTCCCTACGCGCGAAGTATACTCACGAAAGTATTCAGGAACTCTTCCTACACGCTACGCAGACTTCTTCACGAGTCAGTTAGCCAGACTCAGATTTCTTCAACCCCCGTTATCTACAGCTCATTTGATAGACGCGATAGCCAGGATGCTCCCTGTTTAAGTCAGACGACTAATTATCACGGCAGGGATCAACGATCTAGCAAGTATTGCGGAATTGCTCAGAAAACTCGATTACACGAGCCCGATGCCAAACGTTGTTGCGAAGAACCAAAGGCAAGAATACAAAGAAATTAACACAGTATATCTTGACCAAACACAACAGACAGACAATCCGAAAGAATCAGAAAAGGGAAATATTGGTCCTGAAAGGAATAATTATTTCCGTGATCGTAGACCAGAACCCAGATAGAGGAGATTCCGTGGAGGTCGTCCATATCAGCAACAGCAAGGACGTAGTAACGATAATAGCAATGGCAACCGTAGAAGTGGTTATTATCACAATAATAATAATAATAACTACAGATACAATAATAATGGTTATTATAACAGGAATAACAATAGGAATAACCAAAACTATAATCGTAACAGAAACTCCCAAAATGAAATTATGACGAAGGAGAAGTATGATGAACGTCATAAGGAAGGAAAAGAGAATCTCAAGGAGTTGAGAAACAATGAGAATGGTAATGGAAGGGAAAATAAAAGCTTGATTATAGATCCCGGTCCATCTACTAGTCAGAAGGGGAACCATGAGAATGAGTCTCAAGGACAAAAAAAAATTTTTTTGAAACGGAATTAGAGGAGACAGGATATACTGCTACACAAAACCAGATTATGATAAACGAAATCTATGAGGTGAAAGACGAAGACCTACTCTTCGAGAAAGAGATTGTTAGAGAAGAAAGACCATTTGAGTTACCGATTATATGTGTTAATGTTGATGGACAAATATACAAGTCATTAATGGATACTGGTGCCATTATGTCTATCATATCGGATGATTGTTATCAGAAATTATCTAAGGGCAAAAAGATGACAGTTTTACCCGCATCTGCTGTTAAAGTGCGTGGTATTTTTTCAAGACAAAGCGGTAAAATGCAAAATCTAAGTTTTATTAAACTTTTAGATAAATGGAAGCACATATTAACACATTTTCATTGTGGTGAGCAAAATCAATTTTGATACCGTGCTAGGCATTGTCTTCATTACTAAAGTTGGAGCAGTAATTGATATGAAAATCCGAGTCATAAAATTTAGCGAAGGGTTAATAAACACAGAAGAGTTAGAAGAACAGGATTCGAATGACAGCCTAGATAAAGATCCTAGGGAAGAAATTATCCACCTCATTGTTGAAGAGGTAGAAAATGGAAGGGAAATGCCTACTCTCCTAGCAGATGGGTTTGACGAAATTCAGGATGAATTTGAATAGTTAATCATGGAGTTTAAAGGCATTTTTGATGATAAGCCTGGATTGATAAAGGACTACAAGTATAAGATTAGGCTTACAGATGAAACTCCTTATCAGAAGAGGATTTACCAGATACCAGAAAAGTACTATGAAGAAGTACGAGGGATAATCAAGAAAATGGAAGCTGACGGAATTATAATGAAGCAGGCGTCGTCTTACATCAACCCTATAACAGTAGTCAAGAAAAATAATGGTCAATTACGCCTGAGTCTCGTCGCCAGGACCATTAATTTAAAGATTTTGCCCGAGGCAGACCGACCGCCTAAAATACGAGATTTGCTCAGAAAGTTCAAAGGAAAAGCCTGTTTTAGCGTCCTAGATTTAACTTCTTCGCTTTATCAGATTGAGCTTGAAGAAGAAAGCAAACAGTACACAGGGTTTCTGTTTGACCAGACGTCCTGGGTTTTTCAGAGAATTCCCCTTGGCATGGTCAACAGTGGTCCAGCCCTGATTAAAGCCCTTGATAACAAACTTAACGATGAAGTTAAAAGGAACGTGCTTTGTTATATAGATGATTTAATCATATCTTCACCAAATGTCCAGGAACATCTTATACACTTGCGTAAGCTTTTTGAAAACCAGAGAGACGCAAATATAAAGGTAAACTTCGATAAGTGCCGTTTCATGAAAGAAGAAATTAATTTTCTCGGACACACCATTGATCAGCATGGATATCATCCGAACTTGCAGAAAGTGGAAGCTATTATGAGGTTCCCAAAGCCCACTAAGGTCAAACAAGTGCGAGAATTTGTAGGTGCGTGCCAATTCATTAGCAGCCATTGTCCAAATATTTCAGAGATTATGGCACCTCTCTATGACTTGCTAAAGAAAAATAACCGTTGGAAATGGAGCAGTACCACTGACGACGCGTTTGAGAAAGCTAAGGAGATGTTGAAAAACAACGTGAAATTAGAATATCCGGATTTTGAACGAACGTTCTACATAGAATCCGATGCTTCACGCGTAGGCATTAGTGCAGTCTTATACCAAACGGACGAAGAAGCAAATAAGCACTACATTGCGTTCACTGGAAGAAAGCTTAAGAAACACGAAGAGAACTATTTCACGACAGAACTCGAGGCGTTAGCTTTCGTGATAGCTCTTCAAGTGTGGAAGCAGATATTAATCGGACACCAGATTATAATTATCACCGACCATAAGGCACTCCAATTTATGCTTCAAACCGATATGTCGAGTGATAGATTAACTCGATGGGCCCTTTTCACTCAACAGTTTAATGCTACAATAGTCCACCAGCCAGGTAAGGACAATTTGTTGGCTGACGCATTATCACGTAACCCAGTTAGAAATTTGCAGATTAACCATGTGCAATTGGAAGAAGAAGATCAATAAACCGCTAGGAGATTAGCCCGAATCGGTGTGTCACAGAAGAGACACGCTCCAATTAGGAAAATGTACAGGTTCCTTAAGGATTACATGGACACAGCAGACCTAGATTATGCTGCTACTCAAAGGCGATCACGACACTGTGTATTGAGCGGAGATCTCGTGTGTAAATACGCAGACTCCGAACACACTAAGATTCGCATAATCGTGCCCCGTAATCTTGTCACAAAGTTAGTGTGGTTGGCACACCACTCTATCGGACATGGAGGTTTAGATAAAACCCTCAGTACTCTTAAGGAGAGGTTTGTCTGGACCAACATGAGATCCACTATAGTGAAAATCTTAAGATCATGTGATAAATGCCAGAGAGGAAAATTCGCATCAGAATTGTTGAAAGGAAGACTCAGAGCTATGATACCTTCTAAACCACGTGAGCTGATAGCCACGGACATTTTTGGTCCATGTCCGAAGGGATATCAGGGTAATCAGTTCCTGTTAGTGACTGTTGATGTTTTCACTAAATTCGTTAACATGAATCCTATGCAAAAAGCCAATACCAGAAATGTTGTGAGCAGATTAGAAAATGCTGTGTTTCCGAAGGCTGGGAAACGAGAATATCTCTTATCGGACCATGGAGCGCAGTTCACTTCAGCCGAATTCGCAGCAGACATGGAAAGGTTGGGAATTAAGCACATCTTTTCAAGCGTGCGTTATCCAGAGTCAAATTCAAGCGAACGCTATATGGCAGAATTTAGCAAATTCTGCAGAATTTTCTGCCCAGATGATCACCCCAGTTGGGTAAAATACGTGCCAATGATTGAGGATTGTTTGAACTCCACAGTTCAAGAAAGCACGGCAAAAGTTCCTATGATTCTTCACTTAGGAAGAATCCAGAAAGGCCATGGGACAATGTATTTGATTTCATTCCCAGATATCCTGATTTTGGAAGACAAGCGAGGATCGATATGGCGAAAGAAAGACTTCAGAAAGCAGCAGAGAAGCGCTTGAAACGAGTTACAGGAAAACGTTTCGGTACGCCGTTAGAAATTGGAAATATGGTTTTACTGCGCAGACCAGTGAAAGCGGACGTGAGCAAAAAGATATACCCCAAGTTCGGAGTTATCTTTATTGGCCCGTTCCGCATAAATAATGCTTATGGGAATAACTGTTATGAGTTGTTCGACGATGAAAATAACGTTATTCTAGGAAAATTCAACGCTAAGAATTTAAAAAAGTATCATAAGAAAATAGGCTAAAATAATTCAATATTCGAGTTCAAGTGACATATCAAAAGTCTTTAATTAGAATGATTAAAAACAATTTGCAACTGTTTTTAACTTGAGATGACGGAGGAATTCCCCCGTAAATTGAATTATTCTGGTACAAAATGAGAGTATTTTCCGTCCCCATGATAAAATTTAACCAGCAAATATAATTTCTGGAAGTGTGACACAGGAGGGTAGTGTTACAAGCTCGAGGCTGTGGGAGAGCCCGATCACGTGATATGTTGCACAATAGACGCTTCTAGAAGGCTATAATTGGCATAGCAGCAGCGAGTTTGGAAATTAATATTATAAATATCATATATATTATTTCAGTAGTTTAGATCCCTCCTGCGGCGCTCACAAGCGATCGATCGAGAAAAATGAGCATTCAAATGAAAGAGAATATATATTATCAGTGACGCATTGCAATCTAATTGCATATATATATATAATTTCTTTAAAAAATGACATTTAAAAAACTGTACGAAGTGTGCGATTTGCAGTTACTGTTGCTGCAGGAAGATACGCTCCATAAATGGTGTCCACTTTACATTTTGGCCGCTATGACGCCTGTTTCATGTCATTTAACATTCTGAGGTCTTTCCTTCATCATTTTGCATGGATTTCAGGAGCAGTAAATCATAGGAATGTGTACTCAAATCGTATCATTTCACAAATTATCAGTGACGAATTGCATTCTAATTTCTTAAATATATCTTTTTGTAAGAAGTGTGCGATTTGCAAACTTCTGATGCTCCAACAAGCTGCAATTATGAGTTGTCGTCTAAACCCTTAAAGCTATTAAACGTTAATTATTTTACAGGGTTTTCTTTTGCCTTCTAATTTCATAAATATCGATCATTTCGAATGGTTTTCAGGAACAGTAAATTAATGGATTGAGTAACCTAATCGTATAACCGGTGAGTGTTACGTCGTCCAAAACCTTAGAACTATTAAACATTAAGTTAATTCTTTTACACGTTATATTCTATCATTTCCCATCGTTTTCAGAATCAGTCGGCTAAATCATTGGATTGGGTACTCAAATCGTATAACCGGCGAGTGTTACTGCTAAGCTTTCAATCAATGAACTCTGCACACACATCCGTCTAAGCAATGGATTTATTAAAATCCAGGTTTGTTAATATGCCGCGATAGAGGTTTTTCTTCTGCATTCTAATTCCATAAATATCGATTTTCATAAAAATTGTGCGTTTTGCTATGTGGTTTTCAGAATCAGTAAATCAATGGATTGGGTACAGGTTTTTCTTCTGCATTCAAATTCTATAAATATCGATTTTTGTAATACGTGTGCTTCTTGCAAATAATGTTGCTGTAGACCCTATCATGCTATAATATGAGTTGTCGTCTAAAACCTTAAAACTATCATCATCATCATCATCATATAGGCCTCATAAATTAACAGTGACGAATTGCATTCTAATTTCATAAATAGGCCTATCAATGTTTGTAAGAAGTGTGCTATTGAACGTTAATTCCCTTACAGTTTTTCCTCTATCATTTCGCATGGATTTCAGAATTAGTAAATCAATGGATTCGGTAATCAAATCGTATAATTTCATAAATATCGAATAACCGGTGTTATGATGATCCAATTTTCAGTGATTGCGTTCTTAAGTTAGGGAACGTACTACTTGGAATGCTGACTGAATGTTAATGTATCGAATAACCGGAGAGTGTTACGGCTAAACTGTCAATCAATGGTCTCAGCACATAAATGGCATTATCAGGGACGAATTGCATTCTAATTTCATAAATATCAAAGAAAGAAACCAGCCACGCTGATCGTTGCACTTAGGAACAAGGAAGCCTCACTGTATGCGGGACGTGAGGAAGTTTTACAACGAGGGCTGTCCTGATAAGGGAGAAAGAGGCTCCTCAGCCAACAAGATAAAGCAGGAAATCTTGACCAAGATGCTTTCAGCCCGGAGTGCACCCAGAAGCAACAAACAGGAATTCTGCCCGGTATGTCAGAGGCAATGCATTAACGAGGACAGCACAATCGAATGCGCTAGGTGCAGAGAATAGACCCACGAGAACCGTACTGCCCTCATTGGTCAGTAAAGAAAGAACAGGAAACTGATATGGCTGTGTGAAATGTGTAAACCTGAGGCACTGGACATGAATAAATCCTATGGGGTGGTAATAGCCGCCCTTGCCGAAAAGGTCGAGGACCGAACACAATACATCAAAACCCGACTTCAGGAAAATCAGATCAAAGAAGCAGTATACAATGTTCACAGAATGAAACCAGCCACAGCACGCTCTCATGCTGACGCTCCACTCAATAAAGCGAAAGCACCCCTGTAGGTAACGTGCAAAGGAGTTTAGCGCAGAGCGCTTCACACAGGAACTGGAAAGCTGCCCTGCAGGCAGTGTATGAAGCCATTTTAACACTGATCGTTGCACTTAGGAACAAGGGAGCCTCACTGTAAGCGGGGCGTGAAGAAGTTTTCCAACGAGGGCTGTCCTGATAACGGAGAAAGAGGATCCTTAGCCAAAAAGATAAAGCTGGAAATCGTGACCAAGATGCTTTCATAAATATCGAATAACTGGTGAGTGTCATGATGAACCAATTTTCAGTGGTTGCCTTCTTAAGTTAGAGAACGTAGAGCTTGGAATCTAACTGAAACGTAAATAGTGTTCTACAATCATTTGGTTGAAATAAAAACATAACAACCTTTTTCCTTAAGTCACTCATTATAAATCTATTGGGGAAAGTGTGACTTATGAATATGCGAGATTTCTCGCACGGGTCCGCTAGTTGTTATAAATTATGCTATTGGATCCCAGCCCAGAGCCAATGAGAAGAGGTCTTATTGAAGACGGGATCAACTTCAATTACACAATTTGATGAAATTATGCAATTAGGCCCTTAGAAGAAGATTTTCTTATTTGGTAATGAAGAGAATATTAAAAGAAATTATGTCAGATACTTTAAAAACCGCAGATCGGTTAATCTACGCAGTAATAAGCATTAGTAATCCACGCGCTAAAATTATGGTGGGAGATTGATATGGCCGCCAAAATTGCGACTTGGAGGGGGAGATCCAAGGATTGAGGTTCTTATTCCAGCTGTCTTTGAAGAGTGAGGAAGTGTTTTTACTGGGTTAACGGAGATCCCAAGGCTTTGTCCGAGTGCGACGACTGTCGACTTGTGGAGACGCGAGGATAGCTAGGTGGAACGTAGGAGATTGCCGCACTTCCATTTTACGTGAAGTTGTGAGGAACATTGAATTAATTATATCTCTTATATAATTATGATCTGAATTTAACTAAGCGAATATATTTAGAGAACAGGTCGCATACTATATTCTGTGAAAAGTCGAGCGTTCTAAAACTTACCGTTTCGACAATATAAGCCTGTTAAGTCAGATTTTCAAATGTGTTGGAAATAAAGCTGAATATAATTTTAGATTGCAACGTGAACTTGACGAACGCAGTTCAAGTGAACAGTAGCTGAGAACGTTTAATATTGGCGCAGTATATAAACAGTATCGGAATGACTATCATTATTCTTCAAATGTCTTCAATCAACATAATTAATATTGTTGATATGATGAACTAAATAGTCATGCGCCAGAGACATATTCGATAACATGAGTTAAGATACAACGATGGAGCTTCGTTAGACAACATATTCTTGAATACAGACGTAGTGTACGGTCCATCTTGTACATTTTCGTCAGTCCACGAACACTAATGTAACATCAATTAGCAATGGAAATATTTCATTCGCCATTTATATGAATATTTTTATAAATTATATTCCAATGATAAGGCTGATACATATTTACGACGGAGAATGAAGATTCTACAGAAGAGATTTGTCAATATGCTAGGGGTAGCCCAGCAACACAGAAGAATTTTCCAGAAGGATGTCGTTCGAGCCCAGGCGAATGTTGGTGAATTCCAGAGAGGGACGTTTCCTATATCTGAGGTCGCAGATCCGAGGTTCGAATGCAGATCCATCTCAGTGTCATGTACTGAGGAAACATCTAAAGTATTGTGGGAATACTTACATAGATCTTCAAGTTCTCGTCCAAATAAGGTAGCAGTGTATCTCATTTATAGTATAGAGGTTGATTAGTGACATCCTGAGCCAACGACCTTATTCCATATTTCCATATTTTCACATTTCATGTATTTCAGTGTTTTCATGTATTTTACACTTCAGATGTAAGTTAAGATTTTTATGCTTCAAGATTATTTAGGAGATGATTGCCTTTCATCTATTTTTCAATTTTATTCTACGGATCAGTTCTGGAACTGACATTTTAAAAAATTATTTGAGGAATCTTATTGCCTCATAGAAGACTAGTCGTTTCGACTCTCGAATTTTAATAATTTGATTTAAACCTAGTATTCTAACATTGTGTCATAGCTTCAAATTATGTTCTTATTAAATTTAATGTCAACACTTTAATGTAACAACATCTAACTTCAAGAACAGAGGAAACATCGAATGATATTGTTATATCATTATTGTACATAAACTATCGACGATCTAAGAAATACTAGTCGTTTGATAAGACCGAAGTCTTAATCCCTATAAACATTCTTTGTGTAGAGTGGAAAAACATTACGACATTGACAAACCTTTTTATTATTTGTAAAACTGGGAGCTTTGTTCATTTAATACGCTAGAGGAAATACCTTTTGATAGAAGATTATTCAAATCTTTGGCTAGGAATTCTAAGCTAGTTTATCCCGGTCAAGATTGAATTCTATCTGACACTATAAATAACATGTGTGTTATTTTACACTATTTGTGTAACATCACGTCATTTTGTCGATCTGATATTACAACGATAAACCATTTGAAGCTTGACCAGTGAGGTGAGACAGGAGTATTATTTTATTACATGTTTAACATAGTGGATGATAATTGTTTATGCCATATATACTGTTATATGAGGATTTGTAGAGCTATGAAGTGCTCACGCGAGGGAAGTTCCGAATTTTAAGGGAAGTCAAAGTATTATTGTTCTTTGATAAGAAGGCATGGATCATGATAAGAGCCGTTGTATACAAGTAGTCCAGTTCATGTGAAGTAACGATTTTGCTGTGTTGACAAGAAGGGTTTTAGCGCGGAAATACAACCAGAGAAAGATTGTCTACTCATGTCTATAATACAATTATTATATTTTATTAAACCCGAAGTTATGTAATTACGTACAGTTTACTTTAATTAGTCGACTGTATTATCCCGACAATGTATTGAAACCCATATATAAGACGATGTGTAAGCAGTATATAAAACTACGGAATAATTATGTGGAAAACCAGTGTATATAATTAGTTGAGAATTGTATTGTAACCGAGAAGCCAGAGTCTCGAAAATAACGTGTTACCAACACTAAATAATGAACATAGATCTAAATGTTAATTTTACGAGTATTATAAACGCACTCAAATCAATCTCGGTGTGGGCTGGCTAGAATGATTCAGTTAGAGTTGGAGAGCGATGGCATAATATGAGCAGGTGCACACTCACCGTCTTGTCTAAATTGTATTCAGTTCCGAGTGCAGCGTGGTGCTGGTGTTTCATTGAAGAAACAAGCTAGCACACGTGCGTTCTCCAAATGCGGGCTTGTGAATGAAATCATGTGTTAGGAATGCCACGAATTTAAGAGCCTTCATTAAACGGTTTTATTTTTACGCAATGTAGGCCTAAAACTAGCCAAGATTTTTATGCTCATAATTTTATTTTTACACAGCATTGTAATAAGATGTGGAGTAGAAAGGAAGTGTGAAGATTGCGTGTTTTTATTTTAATTTGATTGTTAAATTAGTTTATTGTTATTTTGTTTATACTAGATTGGTTTACACCATTGTTAATACATTTTATTCAGTTCGTTATTAGTTGTTGTTGGCGTGTGATTCATTTTAAATATAAGAACTAGGGTATTGTGGATGTATTGTAGGCGAAGCTGAATTCCCAGTCCCCGAGAAGGTAACTAAAGGTAGGTGTGCCCCGTGTAGTTTGTTGTTGATCCACAATATTCTTGTAACTGCTGTATGTAAATCCCTAAAGGCCATGTTGGGAGCGATTTCTAATGTAGTAATTTTTCGGTGCTGTTAGAAATAGGCAATCCAGCTGGGGCAACGGATATTCCAACAGGCTCCTTTCCGGATTTTTGGGTACAGTACTTACTGCAAGGCCACGGACGCCTCCTTCCCTCTTCCTTGCCTATCCATCCTCACCTTCCAATCCCTCCCCTCATGAGGCCCCTGTTCGCTTTGCAGGTGAGGCCGCCTGGGCGACGTGCTGATCACACCTTCCCAGTTGTATCCCTCCCGACCAGATGTTCCAAGCTCCAGGAAACTGCCCGTAGAGGCGGTAGCGGTGAGTTCCCTCGCTGAGTCCGTGGGAACCACCAACCTAGAGGGTAAATTGACTAAATAAATAAAAAAAAGTCTATAGATAGGCAAGAGACTACGGTTTCATTCCTCCTCTTAATTTAATATGTGATGTTTGTTCAAACAAGTGGGACAGTAGCATAGCTCCAATTCAATCTATACATTCGTCATTGCGTAAGTTAACATTTTCAGAATGCCCAAGCTGCGTAGTATACGAGTAGGATAACATGTCAGATGACTTCACATACATTCCATCTCAATTTCATAGTAGGATTACATGTCAGATGTTACACATCATATGCGACTACTGTAAGGCTCGTATCTTTTATTTGTTTTTGTTTTTTATTTTGAGTTTTTTGTATTATGTTATGATATGTTATGTTATATTATGTTTTGTTTTGGTTTTGTTATGTTTTGGTTTTGTTTTTTGTTTTTTTGTTTGTTATTTTTTTGTTTTTTGTGTTTTGTGTATTGTGTTTTGTTTTGTTTTGTTTCGGCGCCAACGCTTAATATGATATCACTCTAGTAGAGTGGCTGTCATGCAGTCAAACATGTCAAACGTTTTTAGCTCAATTCTGCTCTTTCAATGAAAGCGGACTGTATGAATAGCTATTCCCTCTGCAAGGACCGAGTGATGGGAGCTGATAAATCTCCTGCCAGGTATCTCAGTGCCGTGAATATTGTTTTCATGAAACAAAAGCCTTCAGCTGTCACATGTAAATCAAGACTGGGAAAGCTGCACGTGATTGATGTGGGGTATGGATAAAACTGCTCTGTATTGATCTGAAGTAATCTCTTCCCTTTGAATTTAACGCACACAAAACTCCACACTGTCACGTGGAGCTGTTCAGGACTGGAGTCTCCAGAATAATCTTGGTAGCCCACATTGCCGAAAGAATACACTTTAAGTAATCACCTACAGATGACATCAGTTAGACTGTTAGATATTTCGCTACCCCGCCCTCCACTTCAACCACACGACAGGAATTTTAAGTCTTCAGTCTTTAGACTGGTTAGTGGCAGCTCTTCAAGTCGTGAACTATTTCATCTCTACATAGCTACCACACTCTCTGTTTAACATGCGCATACAACTCTTGTCCTCGATTCTTCCTTCCATAACTAGTATCAATATTCCTGGGTGCTTTAGTAACCTGCCAACCTATCTCTTCTCTTCATTAGTACAAGCTAGAAACATCTCTCCTCTCCCACTGGTCTTAATACATCTTCAATATTCTATCTGCTATCTAATCTTCATCAATCTCCGGTAATATAATACCACATTTCAAATGCTACTATACTCCTCTTTTCAGCTACACCAACAGTCTAAGTTTCACTTCCATTGAGCGCCAATCTCCAGACAAAGAATTTCAAAATATTACTTTCCAATAACCAAAATTAGTTAGTTAATTTTATTTTAAGAGGTGGAACAGTATGTTTGATGTAAACCAATTTATTTCCCGTAGAAAAGCTTTCCTTTCCTGTGCTAACCTACTTTATATATCATATGCTTCGTTCATCACTGCTTATTTTTAGCCTATTTTCATTTATGAAAAAATAGGCTTATGATATCGCCTTTTGTCCGTGTGTCTGTGTGTGTGTGTGCGCGCGTATGTGTGTGATTCGTGTGTGTGTGTGTGTGTGTGTGTGTGTGTGTGTGTGTGTGTCCCCTAATAAAATCCAAACGGATGAAGCGATTTCAAAGAAACTCGGTAAGTTCATAGCACTATTCCGGACGACCACAACCGTGCCCTTCAAATTTTTAAATTTTGTTACGTCTCACCAATCCAACATGGCAGCTGTGCAAAATATTTCCCCAGCATTCAATATCTCCGAAACTATGACTGATATAACCCTGGAATTTTGTACAGTGATAAAGGGAACTACTAGATGTTCACCTATGTGACCATTCAAAACCTGGTAACTACAAAACCAACATGGCGGCAAAGCGAAGTTGCGACTTTTAAAACATGTTTCTCACGATTTAACCAACCAAACGCAATGAAACTTGGTACAGTATATATTTTATACACATTGTAATGCACCGAAATCCAACTTCGTTCAATTTTTTACATAACATCAAGATGGCAGCTGTGCGAAATATTTCACCGTCATTCTATATCTCTGAAACTATTACCGGTATCACCCTGAAATTGTGTACGAAGATAAAGGGCACTAATGGAAGTTCATCTATGAGACTTTCAGAAACCGGTTAACTACAAAACGGACATAGCGGCCAAGCGAATTTGAAAGTGTTAAATAGACGTTTCGTGATTTAATGATCCAAACGCAATGAAACTTGGTACAGCAAATGTTCATACACAGTGTAATGCACTGGTATCTAATTTAGTTCAATTGTTTACAAAACCTCAAGATGGCGGCTGTGCAAATTTTAAAATTAAGATTTTATTTCTTGTGTGGTAATCATGCGATCGAAGTGAAAGTTTGAATATCGAACCTACGCAATAATCTTCCTTTGATGGTACATGACTCTATGACCTATACATCTAACAATCCAACATGACGACCATCCGAAATATTTTGACAGTTCTCAATATCTACGAATCTATTACAGCAATCAAACTGGTTTTTTTTTTGTTCATAGGGGCTATGAACATAAGTTTACCTATAGGGTTTTTCAATAACCTGGTGATCATAAATCCAACATGGCAGCGACGCGAAGTATAAATATTCACATGGACGTTTCTCGCAATTTAACCATCCGAGTGCAGTGAAACTTGGTTCAGTAAATCCTTATACAAATGTTAATCCACTGGCATCTAATTTATTTCAATTGTTTCCGTAACCACAAGATAGCAGCTGTGCAAAATTTTAAAATCTCGTTTTTACTTCTTGTGTCCTAATCATGCAATTGAAGTTTGAATACTACACGTACAAAATAATCTTCATGTAACAGTACATAACTTTAAGGCCTTCATATATAAATATCCAACATGGCGACCATCCGCAATATTTAGTCGGTTCTCAATATCTACGAATCTATTACAGCAATCAAACTGAAATTTTGTATGTTGATAGTGGTAATTAACATAAGTAGGATATATGAAAATAGGCTTTAGTTCTTCACGGAACTACTCGTTTTGGAATAAGAAAGGAGAAGGTAGAACTCATTGTTAAATAGTTAGAGCTCTCCCTATAGAACGGGGCTTCACAGTCGATGCGTGACGGCCAAGTGACTGTGTATAGACACCTGTCTATCAAGGCACTAGTGCAAGCAGCAGCGTAGCGCCCAACTAGTTCAACACATTTACAATTTTTAACGTATTTAATAACCATCATTACTTAAATGACTTTCAGAGTAGTTGCTGGAAATGTTGTCCTTCAATTTCTAAACTCACGTTGCATCAACGTAGGACGTTTTGGTACACTGGCTGTATATTACACCAATATACACTTTACAATACAAAAAAGTTTTTATACGAAGTCCTTACACTCTTTAATACATGTTTCGGCTCTGTGAGCCTTCTTCAGACAAACACATTAATGATTCTCATATGACAATCTATGTGTTGAACTTGTTAAGAAACTTTAAAAAAAAAAAAAATTACAATCGTCAAAGTTATTTAAAAATGAACATAAAATGCTTAAAGAGGTGTTATCTCCAGCGTCTTCATATCTACGGTTGTTGAACCAAAATGACAAAATTTTAAGCAAGGAACTTCCGTTCACCAGTAGCCAAAAGAATTTTTCATACACGATTTTTTACAAGATACTTGTACAATGAGGTCCTGTGTTTGAATTGGGATTTCAACGATGAAGGGCCTATGACCTGAACTTCTGCACATAGTCGAATTCTTTAAGCATTTTATGTCCATTTTTAAATAACTTTGACGATTGTAAGAAGTATTTTTTTAAGTTTCTTAACAAGATCAACACATAGGCTGTTACATGAGAATCATTAATGTGTTTGACTGAAGAAGGCTCACAGAGCCAAAACATGTATGTAAGAGTGTAAGGACATCGTATAAAAATATGTTTGCATTGTCAAGTGGATATTGGTGTAATATATCATAATCAATACGGGATAATCTAGAATAATGACAAAAGTCATAGATATTCACACTCGCTGTAATTCATTCTCACTGATATTTCGTATCAGTGCAGTTATTTCGTTCTCGAAGCCTCTAGAGTACGCAGATTGTTTCCGTAAGCCTTTTGTTTGGGGTTCCCCCACAAGTCAAGATCGCACAGCACTGAAACGTACGAATACATTCACTGGAAGACTTCTTTTTAAGAAGATAAATTTTCGCTAGGAAAATTCGATGTTTTGTTCTGTACCTACCCATGATCACGGTATACGATATAGCATACAATATTTCACCACAAGTCTTAACTCTCTGAACTAAGGTATCTCGCCGGTTGGGAATGTAATCAAGCTATGACCACATGCAGTGATTCCCAACCCAATGTTGTGTAACGGTAGATGCTAGTCAACTGGCGGTGGCTTTTCATCTCCTCCTGCCACACCACCCGTTCTATACAGGGTGATTCGAAAAAAATGTCTGATATTGCAACAGGGGTTAGGTGAGATTGGTCAAAACGAGAAGAAATGTTCCCATAAACATTTGTCCGGAAACAAATACCTGTTGAGATATGCACCATTATACCCGCAAGGAGGAGGCATTATGTTCGGTGGTGCAGGTGTCCTTCCGTTGAAGGTCTTTGCATGAGTTCGGATGTTCAGTCATAGTATGTGGTTGTGCTGGCACTGCAGTGCGCTACCCGCACCGATTGTTGGTCCCGTGCTGTGTGGATGACGTAAACAGTACGAGAGAGTATTCCTCGAGGGAAATTGCAAACATGTTGTGTTTTCTTTTTGCTATGGATTAGAAAATGGTAGTAGCATGGCCTCCCCGTTTTCTGGACCTTAATCCATTAGATTTCTGGCTATGGGGATATTTAAAGACATTGGTGTATGCCACACCCATCGACAATGTGCAGATGTTACAAGAGCATGTGACCAATGAGAGTGCCCACATCAGCGAGCAGCCAGGCGTTATTGCAAGAGTTGGGGATTCCTTGCGAAGAAGAGCCGAAGCATGTGGTAACCATGTGGAGGATCTCTTGTAACGTGCAGATGGTATCCGCGGACAGACCGCATGAAATCATCACAGCTCCTGGTTGGTGGTCTGGATGGATGTTTGACCAACGCGTGTTCTGTTAAACATGTCTGACAGTCAAGTGTTCATTAGAAGTAGCTGGCAGGAAGACATCCATTGTCTGAAGCGTACATACACAATACAAGTAAAATGGCTCATATCTCAACAGGTATTTGTTTCCGGACGTATGTTTATAGAAACATTTCTTCTCGTTTTGACCCATCCCAATCCCAGTTGCAATATCAGACACTTGTTTCGAATTACCCTGTAGAGGAGGCTCTCATTGTAGAATAACAAGTGAGTGTTCTTCTCTGGTTGCGCAATGGGTAGTGACGTCAGTAGTGAAACTCCCACTGCAGCCATCCTATCGAATGCCAAGTTAATACCACACCATGTTTGTATTTATGGTTCAAGAGAAATATTAGTGTTGGAAATGTCAGTTTCCTGTGCTGATACCTGTAAGATCATGGGATGCAATAACTATTCGCCCATAGGATACTTCTACTAATCAGGAAGAGAATTGTTGTCGAATCTTCTGACACACGTCATGAGTGATGCGCATGCTTCTTATGTTTCAGTGATAATGTCAGTCGCTTCAAGGTAAGTACAGATGGGTTTAATTCCACCTCCGTCATCCTAGAAGTGGCATCCCATTGTTTTATCATTTTTACTACAAACAAATGTCGGAAAGGATCCTTACTTAAAGCGTCCACTTCGTTGCGCAGTGGCTAGCGCTCTTGGCTGTCATCGTGGAAGCCCGGGTTCGATTCCCATCTCTACCAAGAAATGTAATTCTAGTCTGAGGGCTGGAACGGGGTACATTTAACCTCGTAAGGCTAAACTGAGAAGAGGTGGGTTCGATACCTACCTCAGCCATTCCGGAAGTGGTTTTCCGTGTTTTCCCACTTCTACTCCAGGCGAATGTCGGGATGATTCCTAAATTAAAACCACGGACGCCTCCTTCCCAATCCTCATCTGAATTACAACTACACACACTAATACAGCCATCACAATCACACAGGTTATCAGACAAAATACACACACATGGGCTACATGACCACGATGTCGCAAAGCCCCTAAATGAATCAACAACAACAACCTTACTCAAAGCGACGACCATCTTCTTCCAAATCCATACACTATTATAGACCCAATAAAAACACAGGTTATCAGTATATTCTAAACCCATGGCCACAATGTTTACATCACTAAATGAAACAATAAAATCTAGCAGAAAAAAAAAACAAATCCACCTGGTTGGACAGTGTCTAGCAATCTTGGTTGTCACCCCAGAGGTCCATGTTCGATTCCCGGCTATGTCAAAAACATTAATTCTGATTTGAGGGCTGGAACGGGCAGAAAATCGAAAAATGAGTTGGGTTTGATTCCCTCATCCATCCTGGAAGTGGTTTTCTGTAGATTCCCACTTCTACTCCAGGCAAACACTGGAATGGTTCCTAGCTTCACGTCTCCTTCTCATTTCTCACCTGAATTACAAATGCATACACTACTACAGACACGACAATCATACAGTTATCAGGCTAATTTTACATACAAACACACCCAAGTACATGGAAAAAAATGGACACGATATCCAAGCCCCTCAAATAATTTAACAACAACACAGGCCTTAAAATCAGAGCAATTTCAGTTTGCTAAAATTTACCGTTTGAATCCTGTATGTATACACTACTGTAATAGCCTACATGACATTTAAAGCGGCTTCGGTGACGTAGTTGGTGGCTTCTATGCCCAAGATCACGGTTCAAACCCAGCCGAAGTCATCGGAATTTTTAAGAGCGTTAAAAATCCTTCCTTCCTTCGGAGGGAAAGTACAGCCGGCGGGCCCATGTCATAGATTTATAGCATGTAAAAGAACCTTACACTAACTACAATTATGTGAAGCTAAATGTGTAGGTTAGATTTGACTAGCTCTCTATTGGTTCCAACGTTCGTCACCAGGTGCCGGTTACGGTGGCATCAAGTAGCCAAGTTCACAGCTAGGTGTCGTTGACGGTAGCATTCAGTAGCAAAAGTAGGAACTAATTTAAATTGATCGTCTGCAGTCCTTACCTGAATTACAGATAACACACACTAATACAGCCATCACAATTACCACTGGTTATCAGAGAGATTCTACACACACCCAAAGTACACGGGGCTACATGACGGCATTGTCGCAGCCCATAAACTGAGGAACCAACTAACCACCAGAATCAGAGCAATTTCAGTTTGCTAAAATATACCGCTTGAATCCTGTATGTATAAACTATTACAATGCATGTGATTTACATGGAAAGCAATACTTAAATGAATTTTAATCGAGTTGATTGAAACAGTACATGAGTTTATAAGCTTGCGGTAGATTCAGCTAATGGAATTGACAGGAAATGGGATTTCATGGGAAACACCACGCCTGCTATGGCTCATATGAGAACCAATTATGGAAGTGATGCATGCTTGTTCCACAAATGGTTATGCAATGAGATGGAAAACACGGAAATAAATGATTACAGCAGTAACAAAACTAATTCATTTAAGTCTCAAATACAGTTTTAATGATTGTTGCTAGCACGCATAGCATTCTGCTTCATTAAAGCGTTTGCTCTCCTCGGCAGGTACAACACTGCCATGGATACCAGTTCACCGGACGGGACGCGATAACACCTGCCACTGAAACAAAATATAACTCTAGCCACTAGACTATATTGATACGGTGAAACATTTCGATGAAAATTTTATCTACTGTAAATCGGTTGAGTAGTTTTTACGTGAAAGAGTAACAGACAGACATTAGACCCTACTGGACTTTTATATTATTATTATTATTAGTAGTAGTAGTAGTAGTAGTAGTAGTAGTATTCTTGTTGTCGTTTCGGCCATCTACGGACCACGCCATTTCAACTACCCTTTTCCATGTCTTTGCGCCTGGGCCTTAACGTTCCGTATTCGATTCCTATGCTGTTCTTCCTCGCTTCACTCCATGTCTTGCCAGTTTTTAGTTTTGGCTTTTCTTGGAATACATGATGTTCTTGGAGTTTCGACTTTAGTGGAACACGCTTCTGGATATCCTCCTGGGTTATTCCCACTTCTCGCAGGTCTTGTTCTACCTCGGTGAACCACGCCACCTTGGTTTTCTTGTTTTGAACTCAAACGAGCTATGTGGCCATAGAAAACTATACTTCTCTTACGAATGGTGTCCGTGATCTTTTCTACATGTGGGTAGAGTTCATGATTGTGTGGTCTTCTGTGCTCTTCATTTTCTTTGATTGGACCTAGGATTTTTCTCAAGATCTGCCTTTCTCTTATTTCTAGCTTCTCGATCATACCCTTTCTACTTATAGCAAGGCGTTCAGCACCATATAGAGCCTCCGGTCATATTACTGTCGTATCTTGGCATTAAAGGATATTGATTTCTTCCTGTACAGTAGACATTTTTAGCCTATTTTCAATTTTGAAAAAAATAGGCTTATGAGATCACCTTTTGTCCGTGTGTGTGTGTGTGTGTGTCCCTAATAAAATCTAAACGGCTGGAGCGACTTCAATGAAACTCGGTAAGTTCATAGCACTATTCCCGGCGACCTCGACCGTGCCCTTCAAATTTTGTTACGTCTCACCAATCCAACATGGCGGCTGTGCGAAATATTTCACTAGCATGCAATATTTCCGAAACTATTACCGACATCGCCCTGAAATTGTGTACGGTGACAAAGGGCACTACTAGAAGTTCACCTATGAGACTTTCAAAAACCTGGTGACTACAAAACCAACATGGCGGTCAAGCGAATTTGAGACTTTTAAATAGACTTTTCTCGCGATTTAACTATCCAAACGTAATGAAACTTGGTACAGCAAATGTTTATACACATTGTAATGCACTGGAGTCTAATTTAGTTCAATTGTTTACATAACCTCAAAATGGCGGCTGTGCGAAATATTTCACTGATATTCTATATCTCCGAAACTATTACAGATATCACCCTGCAATTTCGTACGGTGATAAAGGGTACTGATACAAGTTTACCTATGTATATTTCATAAACCTGTAGAGTAGAAAACGAACAAGGCGACCAAGCGAATGTGAAATATTTTAATAGACTTTTCTCGTGATTTAACTCTCTGAGCGCAGTGAAATGTGGAGCAGTAAATGATTTTGGAGATTGTAATGCACTGCCCTATAATTTAATTCAATTGTTTACATAACCTCAAGATGGCGGCTGTGCGAAATTTTAAACTTAAGTTTTTATTTCTTGTGTCATAATCATGCGATCGAAGTGAAAGTTTGAATCATGAACCTAGGCAATAATTGTCCTTGAATGGTTCATAACTCTATGGCCTATACATATAACAATCCTAAATGGCGAGCTTCCGAATTATTTAGACGGTTCTCAATATCTATGAATCTTTTACAGCTACCAAACTGAATTTTTTAATGTTCATAGAGACTATGAACATATGTTCACCTATAGGACTTTCAGTAACCTGGTGAGCACAAATCCAACATGGCGGCGACGCGAAGTATAAATATTTAAATGGACGTTTCTCGCGAATTAACTATCCGAGTGCCATGAAACGTTGCACGTTAAATGCTTATACAAATGTTGATCCACTGGCATGTAATTTATTTCAATTGTTTGCATAATCACAAGATGGCTGCTGTGCGTAATTTTAAAATCTCGTTTTTACTTCTTGTGTTCTAATCATGCGATTGAAGTTTGAATACCACACGTACACAATAATCTTAATGTAATAGTACAAAAATAAAAATTCAACCTGGCGACCATCTGAAATATTTAGACGGTTCTCAATATCTACAAATCTGTTACAGCAATTAAACTGAAATGTTGTATGTTGATAGAGGCAATTAACATGAGCAGGATATATGAAAATAGGCTGTATAGTTCTTCACGGAACTACTTGTTAGTTACTTGATAAACCGTTTCCATTTTTCTGATCGGTGATGTAAAGGTTTCTTTCTCCGAGGTGTTTGGTTCTATCCATTCTCCAAGATATTAAAATGATTATTAATTATTTGTTACCAATAAAGCCTCCGTGGCTTAGGCGGCAACATGCCAGCTTCTCACCGTTGGGGTCCGTGGTTCAAATCTCGGTCACTCCATGTGAGATTTGTGCCGGACTAAGCGGAGGCAGACAGGTTTTTTCTCCGGGTACTCCGGTTTTCCCTGTCAGTATTTCACTCCAGCAACACTCTCCACTCTCATTTCATTTCATCTATCATTCATTTAATCATTGCCCCAGAGGAGTGCGACAGGCTTCGGTAGCCGCTAGATGGGGGGTTCATTCATTCCTCTCCTGACCCAGTCGGTCGACTGGATGCAGGCTGTGGATTTTCATATTTGTTACCAAGGAAATGAAAATATGAAACATAACTCTTGCCACTATGTTGAAACGGTGAAGCATTTCGATGAAAATTTCAACTAAATTGGTTGAGTAGGTTTGCGTGAAAGAGTAACAGACAGACACTAGTAGACTTTTATATAACAACTAGCAGGTACCCGCGCCTTCGCTCGCGATCAAGAAAATGGGGACGATGCATTAATTGATCTATTCTATTACAGCAATCGCGGCTACAGATGGGTCAATTCTAATTCTGAAAATTCTGATACATACAGTACAGTATATTGATATGAGCAGAAAAGTGGGATTTTTTTTGAGTTGTCAAAGTCTGCAGGGTACGATGTTACATTATATGAACACATTTTAAAATTACGTTTTTGGTTTTGCCATCTTCTGCTGAGACATAACGATTTTGTTGTCCGGATACTCGCGAGCACACCACATATAGTTGCCCATGGGAAAAAATGGTGTTGTCTAAATGTACACCTGCTGCTGTTAAGTGTGTGTGTGTCATTGCGCTTTGTTAATAGAAATTGCGAATATTGTTTGAAGAGGGAACTGCACTCTTGCACACTGGAATGGCAAATCTATCGGAATATGGGGAATTAAAAGTATTTTTCCTTAAGCTATTCTGGGTGTAATTTTGCCACACTTTTGATGATTTGAACGTCAACATGTCGCTATTAATATACCTATAGTAAAATATATCTCACCTTGGCCGCTGATGTACTCGTACATTATGCAGTCTCTTCCAGTGTTACGTCCCAGGGATCGAAATTCTCCAACAACCCTTTTGCCTCACATGCCTCTCTAAATAATTAAAATTCCTGATTGTTGTTGTTGTTGCTTGATTCTTCAGGTTTTTTCTGGTTTGATGCAGCCCTCCATATCTCCCTCTCCTGAGCTAATCGTTTCATCTCTACACAGCAACCACACCCTACATCCGAGGCAATCTGTTTAACCCTGGTCTACACCTACAGTTCTTGTCCACGACCCTCCCTTCCATAACTAAGTTTGCTATTCCTGGGTTTCTTATTTATGTGTCCTACCAACCTATATCTTCCCTTCATTAGCAGTCGCCAGAAACAACTCTCCTCTCCCACTCGTCTTAATACCTCATCATTTGTTACCCTATCTACCCATCTGATCTTCATCATTCTCCTGTAACACCACATTTCAGACGCTTAAATTCTCCTCTTTTCTGCTGCACCATTAGTCCAAGTTTGACTTCGGTATAATGTCACGCTCCAGACAAAAGCTTTCATAAATGACTTCCTAATACCTAAATGTATATTCGATGTCAACAGATTCCTTTTCTGTAGAAATGCTTTCCTTGCCTGAGCCAACTTGCTTTTTATATCCTCTTTGCTTCGTCCATCACTGGATATTTTGCTTCCTAAGTAACAGAAGTATCTTACTTCATGTAGCGTTTCACCAGCCAATTTGATGTCCTTAGAAGTTTCTGATTTATTTCGCCTGCATTCCAATAATTTTGTTTTACATTTATTGATTTTCATCATGAATTCATTCCTCAAGACGGAGTCCATACCATTCAAAAACTCGTTCAAATCCTCTGGCGTATCGGCCAAGACGACGATGTCATCAGCAAATCTCAAAGATGAAATTATTTCTCCTTGAATCTTCGCTCCCAATTTCCTGATTATTGTGGTTTTAGAGATCTTTGAAATGCGTTGTCCTCGCACATGGTGTAGATGCATTGTCAAAGGATAACATTCCATGTTACGAACATGGGCCGCATAACCTGTACCGAAAGCCTATTCTGGACAGCAGTTCCTTGAACTAAGATTTGCCAACATTTTATTGTATCTTTCCATGTGGTATATCTCTGTACCTCAACATTCAGAAGAGTGCTTTAAAAATCATGTCTTGTGTACATTTTGGAAAAGGTAGTGAGTGTGGTTTTTGCCAGAGAGGACGGGATGCCTTAAGTGTTAAGGAAACGGCAATAGCCGCCACAGAGGTTCGTTGCTACTGAAATAATGACCAGACTGATATTTGTACTTACCTATACGGGATTTGTGAGCCCAGTGTTTATGAAATTGAACGTAGCTATATCGCTACCTTTATTTAATAGCCGCTACTGTAGTGTTTAAAAATTAAAGGTGGTATTAGAAGGCGCTTCCCCTATTTTTTTTTACCCCTGGCACTACAGCACATGAAGAGCCAAGGCCTATCATGCGACCGCTTCCCAGCCATTTGGCCTGCAGATATTGTGGTGGCGCGTGGTCAGTGCATAATGTCCCCTCAGCCGTTAATCTTGTTCTTCGTGACCAGCGCCCTGCCTCACAGCTACTCAATTGTCCTCACGAATCTGAGTTCAGCCCGTTGCAGCCCTCACGTCAGTGTCTAAAATCTCTGACGGAGCCGGGAATCGAACCCGGGGCCTCCGGACGGGAGGCAGGCGCCCTACACTGTTCTTATTGTGTTTACATATATCTTGAAAAATATAATAAATGAATTGGCATTGCCTCCTAGAGGGATATATAGAAAATCGGTTGTCATACCTTGAGGTAGTGTTGCCATGGAAACGGACTTGCGATTAGTTCATCAGTCAGAGCGAAGATAGTTTTCTGCGAATATCTTTGAAACTGTTGGTTTTAGAGCCTTAAAATGTAGTTTTCGGTGTCCCATAGGGACATACCGAGTATTGTTTCCTGCATCGAGGGGAGTAAAATGAGCTGTGTCCGGTCTTTATGCGACAACTTCGATATTTTTTCCTGGTTGAGTATTTTTGGTGACTTTTCAGTTATGTTGCCCATTCCACGGGAACAATGATTTATTTCCGGAGGAAAGGCAGCCTATATGTTATCCCATGGTATAACTGTCTCCATTTCAAATTTGATCCAAATCCCTCCAGCCGTTTTAGTGTCAAGAGGTAACAAACTAACACACACACTCACACACACACACACGGACACACAGATTTTCACAATTATAATATACTAGCAGGTACCCGCGGCTTCGCTCGCGATCAAGAAAATGGGGACGATGCATTAATTGATCTATTCTATTACAGCAATCGCGGCTACAGATGGGTCAATTCTAATTCTGAAAATTCTGATACATACAGTACAGTATATTGATATGAGCAGAAAAGTGGAATTTTTTTTGAGTTGTCAAAGTCTGCAGGGTACGATGTTACATTATATGAACACATTTTAAAATTACGTTTTTGGTTTTGCCATCTTCTGCTGAAACATAACGATTTTGTTGTCCGGATACTCGCGAGCACACCACATATAGTTGCCCATGGGAAAAAATGGTGTTGTCTAAATGTACACCTGCTGCTGTTAAGTGTGTGTCATTGCGCTTTGTTAATAGAAATTGCGAATATTGTTTGAAGAGGGAACTGCACTCTTGCACACTGGAATGGCAAATCTATCGGAATATGGGGAATTAAAATTATTTTTCCTTAAGCTATTCTGGGTGTAATTTTGCCACACTTTTGATGATTTGAACGTCAACATGTCGCTATTAATATACCTATAGTAAAAACTACTAAAGGACATGTAGATTCTGCATATCAGATGGTAAAGATTTTCTTTGGTAAGAGATGTAACAAGAGTAATGCCATAAGTAATGCAGAGGGAGTAATTCTCGATGATCATAGCGATATTGCAAAAAGGTGGAAAAATTACATTGAAACCCTATACGAAGGTGTACATTTACAGGAAAATGAAGTACTTGAGGAAGAAGATGAAGTAACAGAAGATAATTTAGGCTTCCAAGTACTGAGAGAGGAATTTGAATTAGCTCTACGAAGACTGAAGGATAATAAGGCGCCAGGCATTGATAATCTCAAAGCTGAACTCCTCAAGAAAAGCGGACCTCGTATGAAGGAGAGATTGCTCAAACTTGTACAAAACATCTACATGGACGGAAAAATACCGGCTGATTTTGAAAAAAGTATAATGATCCCTATACCAAAGAAAATGGCAGCAAAACATTGTGAACAATATCGCACTATCAGTTTAGTCGTACATGCATCAAAAATTATCACCAACATAATATTAAGACGAATTGAAAAGCAAATTGAAGAATTTCTGACTGAAGATCAATTTGGGTTTGTTAAAGGTAAGGGTACTAGAGAAGCTATATTGGCATTGAGACTTTTACTTGAAAAAAGATTGGAAAAAGACCAAAGAACTTATTTATGCTTTGTGGATATTGAAAAGGCTTTTGATAATGTACAATGGATAAAAATGTTTGAAATTCTCAAAAACATAGGAGTCCCATATAGAGATAGAAGAATAATCTGGAATTTGTACAAAAATGAAATTGCAGTAATTAAAATTGGAAATGAACAAGAGGAAGCAAAAATAGGGAAAGGAGTTAGACAAGGCTGTGCTTTGTCTCCCATGCTTTTTAATGCCTACATCCAGGATGCATTGAATAAGGTTCAAGAGGATTTGAATTTAGGAATAAGGATACAAGGTGAACAAATAAATATGATTAGATTTGCAGATGACATTGCCATAGTTGCAGATAGTGAACAACATCTCAAACAAATAATAGTAAAAATGGAGGAAATCATGGCTAATGAATACAAGATGAAAATAAATAAGTCAAAGACGAAAGTTATGGTCTGCGATAAAAAGGCAGACTCAAGTATGAAATTAGTGGTGGGCAACAAAACACTAGAAAATGTTCAAGAATTTAAATATCTCGGAAGCAAAATTACCAAAGATGGAAGAAGCAAGAAAGAAATCAAATGTAGAATTTTACAAGCCAAATTAGCATTTCACAAAAAGAAACGTTTATTCACAACAAACTCTATTAATCTTAAAACCAGAAAACGATTATTAAAAGCGTATGTTTGGAGTATTGCCCTTTATGGTTGCGAAACGTGGACAATTGGAAAAGAAGAAAAAAGGAGGATAAATTCTTTTGAACAATGGTGTTATAAAATAATGCTAAAAATTAGTTGGACAGAAAAAATAACGAATGCTGAAGTATTTAAAAAGGTGGAGGAAAATTATACCTTATGGAAAAGCATAAAGAGGAGGAGGACTAGACTGATAGGACATATTTTGAGACACGATAGCCTGCTGAAAACGGTATTGGAGGGAATGGTTGAAGGCAAAAGATGTCGAGGAAGACCACGCCTACAATATGTACAGCAAATCATGTCTGATGTAGGATGCAGAAACTATGAACAGATGAAGAGGAAAGCTATAAATAGAGCCGACTGGAGAACTGCCGCAGACCAATCCATGGATTGAATACTTAAGAAGATAGTAAAATATATCTCACCTTGGCCGCTGATGTACTCGTACATTATGCAGTCTCTTCCAGTGTTACGTCCCAGGGATCGAAATTCTCCAACAACCCTTTTGCCTCACATGCCTCTCTAAATAATTAAAATTCCTGATTGTTGTTGTTGTTGCTTGATTCTTCAGGTTTTTTCTGGTTTGATGCAGCCCTCCATATCTCCCTCTCCTGAGCTAATCGTTTCATCTCTACACAGCAACCACACCCTACATCCGAGGCAATCTGTTTAACCCTGGTCTACGCCTACAGTTCTTGTCCACGACCCTCCCTTCCATAACTAAGCTTGCTATTCCTGGGTTTCTTATTTATGTGTCCTACCAACCTATATCTTCCCTTCATTAGCAGTCGCCAGAAACAACTCTCCTCTCCCACTCGTCTTAATACCTCTTCATTTGTTACCCTATCTACCCATCTGATCTTCATCATTCTCCTGTAACACCACGTTTCAGACGCTTAAATTCTCCTCTTTTCTGCTGCACCATTAGTCCAAGTTTGACTTCGGTATAATGTCACGCTCCAGACAAAAGCTTTCATAAATGACTTCCTAATACCTAAATGTATATTCGATGTCAACA
Source organism: Meconema thalassinum (assembly GCA_946902985.2). Classification (NCBI taxonomy): domain Eukaryota; kingdom Metazoa; phylum Arthropoda; class Insecta; order Orthoptera; family Tettigoniidae; genus Meconema; species Meconema thalassinum. The sequence goes on along the minus strand of OX336391.1, from coordinate 460,656,572 downwards.
GATTCCTTTTCTGTAGAAATGCTTTCCTTGCCTGAGCCAACTTGCTTTTTATATCCTCTTTGCTTCGTCCATCACTGGATATTTTGCTTCCTAAGTAACAGAAGTATCTTACTTCCTGTAGCGTTTCACCAGCCAATTTGATGTCCTTAGAAGTTTCTGATTTATTTCGCCTGCATTCCAATAATTTTGTTTTACATTTATTGATTTTCATCATGAATTCATTCCTCAAGACGGAGTCCATACCATTCAAAAACTCGTTCAAATCCTCTGGCGTATCGGCCAAGACGACGATGTCATCAGCAAATCTCAAAGATGAAATTATTTCTCCTTGAATCTTCGCTCCCAATTTCCTGATTATTGTGGTTTTAGAGATCTTTGAAATGCGTTGTCCTCGCACATGGTGTAGATGCATTGTCAAAGGATAACATTCCATGTTACGAACATGGGCCGCATAACCTGTACCGAAAGCCTATTCTGGACAGCAGTTCCTTGAACTAAGATTTGCCAACATTTTATTGTATCTTTCCATGTGGTATATCTCTGTACCTCAACATTCAGAAGAGTGCTTTAAAAATCATGTCTTGTGTACATTTTGGAAAAGGTAGTGAGTGTGGTTTTTGCCAGAGAGGACGGGATGCCTTAAGTGTTAAGGAAACGGCAATAGCCGCCACAGAGGTTCGTTGCTACTGAAATAATGACCAGACTGATATTTGTACTTACCTATACGGGATTTGTGAGCCCAGTGTTTATGAAATCGAACGTAGCTATATCGCTACCTTTATTTAATAGCCGCTACTGTAGTGTTTAAAAATTAAAGGTGGTATTAGAAGGCGCTTCCCCTATTTTTTTTTACCCCTGGCACTACAGCCCATGAAGGGCCTAGGCCTATCATGCGACCGCTTCCCAGCCATTTGGCCTGCAGATATTGTGGTGACGCGTGGTCAGTGCATAATGTCCCCTGAGCCGTTAATCTTGTTCTTCGTGACCGGCGCCCTGCCTCACAGCTACTCAATTGTCCTCACGAATCTGAGTTCAGCCCGTTGCAGCCCTCACGTCAGTGTCTAAAATCTCTGATGGAGCCGGGAATCGAACCCGGGGCCTCCGGACGGGAGGCAGGCGCCCTACACTGTTCTTATTGTGTTTACATATATCTTGAAAAATATAATAAATGAATTGGCATTGCCTCCTAGAGGGATATATAGAAAATCGGTTGTCATACCTTGAGGTAGTGTTGCCATGGAAACGGACTTGCGATTAGTTCATCAATCAGAGCGAAGATAGTTTTCTGCGAATATCTTTGAAACTGTTGGTTTTAGAGCCTTAAAATGTAGTTTTCGGTGTCCCGTAGGGACTTACCGAGTATTGTTTCCTGCATCGAGGGGAGTAAAATGAGCTGTGTCCGGTCTTTATGCGACAACTTCGATATTTTGTCCTGGTTGAGTATTTTTGGTGACTTTTCAGTTATGTTGCCCATTCCACGGGAACAATGATTTATTTCCGGAGGAAAGGCAGCCTATATGTTATCCCATGGTATAAGCTGTCTCCATTTCAAATTTGATCCAAATCCCTCCAGCCGTTTTAGTGTCAAGAGGTAACAAACTAACACACACACTCACACACACACGGACACACAGATTTTCACAATTATAATATACTAGCAGGTACCCGTGGCTTCGCTCGCGATCAAGACAATCGGGACGATGCATTATTGCTGATAATTGGTTTATTCTATTACAGCAATCGCGGCTACAGGTGGGTAGATTCAAATTCTGAAAATTCTGATACATACAGTATATAGATATGAGCAGCAAAGTGGGAATTTTATAGAGTTATGAACACATTTGAAAACTTTAGTTTTGGTTTTGCCATCTTCTGCTGAGACATAACGATTTTGTTGTCCGGATACTCGCCAGCACGCCACATACAGTTGTCCATGGGAAAAAATGGTTTTGTCTAAACGTACACCTGGAATGGCAAATCTATCTGAATATGGGGAATTAAAAGGATTTTTCCTTAAGCTATTCTGGGTATAATTTTGCCACACTTATTGATGATTTGAACGTCAACATGTCGCTATTAATAGACCTATAGTGAAATATCTCTCACCTTGGTCGCTGATGTACATTATGCAGTCACTTCCAGTGTTACATCCCAGGGATTGAAATTCTCCAACAACCCTTTTGCCTCACATGCCTGTCTAAGTAATTAAAATTCCCGATTGTTGTTGTTTTAGTCTTCAGTTTTTTGACTGGTTTGATGCAGCCCTCCATGCCTCGATTTCCTGAGCTAATCGTTTCATCACTACATAGCTACCACACCCTACATCCGAGGCAATCAGTATAACCCTGGTCTACCCCTACAGTTCTGGTCCTTGACCCTCCCATCCATAACTAAGCTTGCTATTCCTGGGTGTCTTAATAAGTGTCGTACCAACCTATCTCTTCTCTTCATTAGCAGTTGCCAGAAACATCTCTCCTCTCCCACTTGTCTTAATAGCTCTTCATTTGATACCCTATCTAACCATCTGATCTTCATCATTCTCCCGTCACACCACATTCATTTCAAACACTTCAATTCTCTTCTTTACTGCAGCACCATTAGTCCAAGTTTCACTTCCTTATAGTGACTCAAAAGCTTTCAAAAATGACATCCTAATACCTAAATGTATATTCGATGTCAAGAGATTCCTTTTTGTGTAGAAATGCTTTCCTTGCCTGAGCCAACCTGCTTTTTATATCCTCTTTGCTTTGTCCATTACTGGTTATTTTGCTTCCTAAGTTCCGGTAACAGAAGTCTCCTACTTCCCGTAGCGTTTCACCTGCCAATTTGATGTCCATAGATGTTTCTGATTTATTTGGGCTGCATTCCAATAATTTTGTTTTACATTTATTGATTTTCATCACGAATTCATTCGTCAAGACGGAGTCCATACCATTCAAAAACTCGTTCTAATCTTCTGGCGTATTGGCCAAGATGACGATGTCATCAGCAAATCTCAGAGATGAAATTATTTCTCCTTGAATCTTCACTCCGACTTTAAATTGTTCTCCAATTTCCTGATTATTGTGTTTTTAGAGATCTTTGAAATGCGTTGCCCTCACGCATGGTGTAGATGCATTGTCAAAGGAAAACATTCCATGTTACGAACATGGGCCGCATAACCTGTGCCGAAAGCCTATTCTGGACAGCAGTTCCTTGAACTCAGATTTGCCAACATTTTATTGTATCTTTCCATGTGCTATGTCTCTGTACCTCAACATACAAAAGAGTGCTTTAAAAATCATGTCTTGTGTAAATTTTGGAAAATGTAGTGAGTGTGGTTTTTGCCGGAGTGGATACTCGCTAGTAGAAATTCTTTTCAGTAAAATAGACTGGTTCACAATTTGGTAAGTGCACATTGAGGTATATGACGGCGGGATGCCTTAAGTGTTAAGCAAACGGCAATAGCCGCCTCAGAGCTTCATTGCTATTGAAATTATGACCAGAACCGATTTTTGTACATAACCATACGGGATTTGTGAGCCCAGTGTTTACGAAATTGACCGTAGCTATATCGCTACCTTTATTTAATAGCCGCTACTGTAGTGTTTAAAAATTAAAGGTGGTATTAGAAGGCGTTGACTCTAATTTTTTTTACCCCTGGCACTACAGCCCATGAAGGGCCTAGGCCTACCATGCGACCGCTTCCCAGCCATTTGGCCTGCAGATATTGTGGTGACGCGTGGTCAGTGCATAGTGTCTCCTCAGCCGTTAATCTTGTTCTTCGTGACCGGCGCGCTGCCTCACAGCTACTCAATTGTCTTCACGAATCTGAGTTCAGCCCGTTGCAGCCCTCACGTCAGTGTCTAAATTCTCTGACGGAGCCGGGAATCGAACCCGGGGCCTCCGGACGGGAGGCAGGCGCGCTACACTGTTCTTATTGTGTTTATATATATCTTGAAAAAGATAATAAATGAATTGGCATTGCCTCCTAGAGGGATATATAGAAAATCGGATGTCATACCTTGAGGTAGTGTTGCCATGGAAACGGACTTGCGAATAGTTCATCAATCAGAGCGAAGATAGTTTTCTGCGAATATCTTTGAAACTGTTGGTTTTAGAGCCTTAAAATGTAGTTCTCGGTGTCCCGTAGGGACATACCGAGTTTTGTTTCTTGCATCGAGGGGAGTAAAATGAGCTTTGTCCGGTCTTTATGCGACAACTTCGATATTTTGTCCTGGTTGAGTATTTTTGGTGACTTTTCAGTTATGTTGCCCATTCCACGGGAACAATGATTTATTTCCGGACGAAAGGCAGCCTATATGTTATCCCATGGTATAAGCTGTCTCCATTTCAAATTTCATCCAAATCCGTCGTGCCTTTTTAGTGTCAAGAGGTAACAAACTAACACACACACTCACACACACACACACGGACACACAGATTTTCACAATTATAATATACTAGCAGGTACCCGCGGCTTCGCTCGCGATCAAGTCAATGGGGACGATGCAATTGTACACCTGCTGTTAAGTGTGTGCGATTGCGCTTTGTTAATAGAAATTGCGAATATTGTTTGAAGAGGGAACTGCACTCTTGCACACTGGAATGGCAAATCTATCGGAATATGGGGAATCAAAAGTATTTTTCCTTACCTATAGTAAAATATCTCTGACCTTGGCCGTTGATGTACATTATGCACTCTCTTCCAGTGTTACATCCCAGGGATTGAAATTCTCCAACAACCCTTTTGCCTCACATGCCTCTCTAAGTAATTAAAATTCCCAACTGTTGTTGTTTGAGTCTTCAGTTTCTTGACTGGACTGATGCAGCCTTCCATGACTCCCTCTCCTGAGCTAATCGTTTCATCTCTATATCGCTACCACACCCTACATCCGAGGCAATCTGTTTTACCCTGGTCTACCCTACAGTTCTTGTCCTTAACCCTCCCATCCATAACTAAGCTTGCTATTTCTGGGTGTCTTAATATGTGTCGTACCAACCTATATCTTCTCTTCAATAGCAGTCGCCAGAAACATCTCTCCACTCCCACTCGTCTTAATAGCTCTTTATTTGTTACCCCATCTACCCATCTGATCATCATCATTCTCCTGTAACACCACATTACAAACGCTTCAATTCTCCTCTTTTCTGCTGCACCATTAGACCAAGTTTCACTTCCTTATAGTGTCACGCTCCAGACAAAAGCTTTCAAAAATTACTTCCTAATATCTAAATGTATATTCGATGTCAACAGATTCCTTTTCTGTAGAAATGATGTCCTTGCCTGAGCCAACCTCTTTGCTTCGTCCATCACTGGCTATTTTTCTTCCTAAGTAACAGAAGTCTCCTACTTCCCGTAGCGTTTCACCTGCCAATTTGATGTGCATAGAGGTTTCTGATTTATTTTGGCTGCATTCCAATAATTTTGCTTTACATTTATTGATTTCCATCATGAATTATTTCCTCAAGACGGAGTCCATACCATTCAAAAACTCATTCAATTCCTCTGGCGTATCGGTCAAGATGACGATCTCATCAGCAAATCTCTAAGATGAAATTATTTCTCTTTGAATCTTCGCTCCCACTTAAAAATTTTCTCCAACTACCTGTTTATTTTGTTTTTAGAGATCTTTGAAATGCGTTGCCCTCGCACATGGTGTAGATGCATTGTCAAAAGAAAACATTCCATGTTACGAACATGGGCCGCATAACCTGCACCGAAAGCCTATTCTGAACAGCAGTTCCTTGAACTCAGATTTGCCAACATTTTATTGTATCTTTCCATGTGGTATATCTCTGTACCTCAACACACAGAAGAGTGCTTTAAAAATCATGTCTTGTGTAAATTTTGGAAAAGGTAGTGAGTGTGGTTTTTGCCGGAGTGGATACTCGCTCGTAGAAATTCTTTTCAGTAAAATAGACTGGTTCACAATTTTGTAAGTGCACATTGAGGTATGTGACGGCGGGATGCCTTAAGTGTTACGGACACGGCAATAGCCACCACAGAGCTTCGTTGCTACTGAAATAACGACCAGACTGTTATTTTTACTTAACTATACGGGATTTGTGAGCCCAGTGTTTATGAAATTGAACGTAGCTATATCACTACCTCTATTTAGTAGCTGCTACTGTAAAACTTTCTTCAGCTATTCCCAATTAATTGGGGTCGCCGTAGCCAGCCAGGCTCATTTCGGTTTTGGCCGGGGATTTAAGGCCGGATGCTCTTCCTGACGCCACGTGATTTTCCAGGTGAAAATTCCACCCCGCTGTCACCGGGATTCGAACCCCGGCCGTCCTGGTGAAAGGCGAGAAGCTAAGCCACTGCGCCATCACGCTTCCCTAGAAGCCGCTACTGTAGTGTTTACAAATTAAAGGTGGTATTAGAAGGCGCTTTCCCTATTTTTTTTACCCCTGGCACTACAGACCATGAAGGGCCTAGGCCTATCATGCGACCGCTTCCCAGCCATTTAGCCTGCAGATATTGTGGTGACGCGTGGTCAGTGTACCGTGTCCCCTCGGCCGTTAGTCTTGTTCTTCGTGACCAGGGCGCTGCCTCGCTATCAGACAGCTACTCAATTGTCCTCACGAAGCTGAGTGCACTCCGTTGCAGTCCTCACGTCAGTGTCTAAAATCTCTGATGGAGCCAAGAATCGAACCCGGGGCCTCCGGATGAGAGGCAGGCGCGTTACCCTGTTCTTATTGTGTTCATATATATCTTGAAAAAGATAAAAAATTGATTGGCTTTGCCTCCTACAGGGATATGTATATAAAATCGGATGTCATACCGTGAGGTTCAGTTGCCATGGAAACGGACTTGCCATTATTTCATCAGTTTATCAGAGTAAAGATAGTTTTCTGCGAATATCTTTGAAACGGTTGGTTTTAGGGCCTTAAAATGTGGTTTTCGGTGTCCCGTAGGGACCTACCGAGTATTGTTCCTTGCATCGAGGGGCGTAAAATGATCTTTGTCCGGTCTTTTTGCGACAACTTCGATATTTTGTCCCGGTTGAGTATTTTTGGTGACTTTTCAGTTATGTTGCCTGTTCCACGGGAACAATGATTTATTTCCGGATGAAAGGATGCCTATATGTTATCCCAGGGTATAAGCTGTCTCCATTTCAAATTTCATCCAAATCCGTCCAGCCGTTTTAGTGTCAAGAGGTAACAAACTAACACACACACACACACACACACACACGGACACACAGATTTTCACAATTATAATATATATAGGGAATATAGGGATATAGGGATATAGGAATATAGGGATTAGTATTTATACGTATTATTATTAAATACTTGTTACCAATGAAAAGCAGCTCTATAGAAATCTTGGCGATTCTAGAACAAAAATTGGGAGTTTACCGTAAATTTGTATCGCTCAAAAATATGCGAAATAAGATATTCAGGAAAGAACATATAGCCTACTTTCTCCTAAATGCATGGGTATAGTCATAAAGCATTGTCCTTTTCAAGGAGTTAAATTGAATGTTGGGTGTAGTAGCTTGTTGAATAAGATCGTGCTATTTTATATATTGACTGAATTCTCACTTAAATATGGACTAGAGAGCAAACAATAGCCTCCATTTTGACCCAACGGGACGGCACAGCCCAGCACGATACGGCACGGTTGGCCTAAACTGTTAGGCACTGCTATGGTATAATAATGTAATTCTATTATAAGATGTTAATATCCTACGAGTCGCCTCCGTGAGGACAGTTTAAACCACCCTCTGTACGATAAACGGATTTGGTGAGGCCGGGCCTAAGTAACGGTTAGGCTATAATACTTGCATGATTCATACGTCCACCATATTGAAACTACTTGGCTGATGACCTTGCAGTTTAGGCAAAAGACACTTCCTGCATTATGGTATATTTTTGTAAAATTTGGTATAAAGATTAGGTTAGTCGTAAATTGATTTAAGATTTGAACATTTGGGTGGCAGCCACTACGTTTCTGTAAAGATAGTGGTGATAATAAACATCACACTGGGGTGTCCTTTTCTAGTGCTACCTCTGTACCAAATTTCGTTCAATTCAGTTTCATCATATTTGAATTCATAGGGGGGGGGGGGTTGATATACACACTCATACACGCGATTTGCACACATACACGGCCGCCGAACTATTTGACTGATGACCTTGTGATTTGCTCGAAAGACGCTTCCTACAAGAAGATATTGTACCCGTCTATAAGCAAAATTTGATAGAGATCAGATTAGTCGTAATTAGATTTAAGCTTTGAGCATTTTGGGGGCCACCATTACTTTTCCGTCATTATGGCGGTGATATAAAACATGACACTAAGGTGTCCTTTACTAGTGCTACCACTGTACCAAATTTCGTTGAATTCGGTTTCGTCGTGTTTGAATTGATAGGGGGGCAGATACACACAAACGTGATTTGCACACAAACATGGCTGTCATCTACAAACTATTTGGCTGATGACCTTGAAATTTGTTCAAAAGACGCTTCCTATGTTGTTGCAAAAGTAGAGAACAGATGATTAAGCTAGTCGTAATTTGATTTAAGCTTTGAAAATTTGGGTTGACACCATTACGTTTCCGGCAAGATGGTAGCGACATAAAACAACGCGCTGAGGTGTCCTTTGCTAGTGCTGACCAGTGCTTTATCCGGGGGGAACGCGGGGTTACGCGTGCCCGTTAAACATTTGAAAACTGTTTAAGAAAGAAATATTGGTACTGTGCCCAAAACCAAGAGACCATGTTAGGTTGACGCGTGTATGGATACGGCAACATTTTATGCAACCGACCTGCGGTTACGTCATGCACGCGATGTATGTGTCCACGTTGCTGGTTCATTGACCAGCGGTTACATCACGCAACAGGTGACTGATTAACGAAAGAGCGCGTGCGCGGAATAACCACGTGACTGCCTCAGTGCAGCGGTGAGTTGTCGAGACTCATATGTGGACAGAGAGATTTTTGTGTTCTAAGGAAAAGTATCGCAGCCATGCGTGAGGTGGATTTATCTATCGTGTGCGGGGCGCATCGCAAGTTAACGAAGAGCATAGTACGGCTTTGTGGACAACGGGAGCGCTAGAATACGAATCTTGAAACCTGTGAATATAAAATCCAATGCCATTTTTATTTTTAAATTTTGGAGTTATGCAAAAGGGCTCTATGGCCATGTATGACTGGCTATATTAGTTCGTGCTTTTCTACCTGGCAGAATGGGAACTTACTGCTTAAGTCGCTCGGCAGAGGCTTGTTATGAAAGTGTGTATTCGAAGGTCGAGGCAAGCCTTTAAGATCACAGCGTTTCGGCACTTACAATCTGTGCTAAGTTGGTCGTAATTGTACTAATCCTTGAGGAGTACAGAACATTATCGTCGCGGTGGACTGGCACTACACGGGGTGGAATATCACCATTTCTGTTGAAATAAGAGCCGTGTACCACATAAGGACTTGTGAAATCCGTCATGGAGCCAGAACGTTTCCTAACATGCGCAAATTTGTTGCCGTATTATTTCAATCTGAACTTTTTCTCATTTAACATGGGTAACTATACCGCCACAAGGAGGCTCGAGAGGATGATTTAACCACCAATGGGAGATGCAGATTTTGTGGGAAGCCGCATTCGGACTGGCATGGAACGGTACGGGGAGTTCCGAGCCTGAATTCGGGGGGGGGGGCAAGAAAATCATCTTACTGGAAAATGGAAAAAGGAGAAAGAAGATGGGGAGGACGATGGAAAACGTGGTACCCTGCTTCAAGATCCAGATTTGTGCCAGGCTTGTTCAACAATTATCTAACCATTTTTTCGACCAGTCGGTGAGCCACACTTCTCCTTATTTAAGTAGAATGGGTAGACTATCTACTCATTTTAGTTAGCCATTATACCAGTCATGTGATTAATTAGTTAATTATATAATTAAGTAGGTAATGAATAAGTCAACATTTTGAGATTAGAAAGCATGCTTTTTGGAACCAGAATTTATAATCTGATAATCATTATCAGATGCTCACAGCACTTAAGTGAATTTTAAGGGTGGAATTAGTTGTCATGATACTAGTATGGGATTTCATCGTATTTCAGTTCAAATCCAATTACAATTTTTTTTTTCTCACGAGCTTTAAGTGGACGATCATTATCGTTTGATGATTATGTTGATGATTACTTTTGCTTCACATCGTAATGACCTTCAATATTCTCAAATATTTAGGAAAATTTCTTCGAATATTTCTGCTTGCTGAGAGATGCATAATCAGTTCGAATTTGAGATCTCATTGATTATGGTAGGCCAGTATGGTTTTCCAGTAATGATATTCATCCATGGTATAGATTTGAGCCATGCTACCCTATTTTCGATTTTGGATCATCAGTTTTCTAATTATAGGAGGTAAGGACTCCAATTTCAGAGATCGTTCTTTGTTTTCAGTTTGAGTTTGAATTTGAATTTGATTTTGAATTATTTTTTAACACGCTCTGTCCATTTGAATTTGTTGTTCAAACACAAAAGAAAACTATTGGTGTGCTTTCTTATGTGCACAGGTGATCTGAGTTAATGATAGATAATAACTAAGAAAAATACAGTCAGATATATCAGTAGTGGTCGATACTATACAAAGATGAATCATAAGAATTATATTCACATATTCTGTGAATAATTACTAAGTGCAAGCTTGTAAAAATATATATAATAATAATAATAATGTAATATTGCAATATAAACAAAAAAATGATTTATAAGATAAACTGACTACAGGCATTAATAGTTGAAATGTGGACCTACTATTTTTTTTTGTGAGAACTAGTCAGTGTACAGAGTCGTGCTGTTGTATAAATTTCACTATACATTGATCGTGATGGCAGAATTGACTTATTACTAGAAGAATTTTCGTTATCAAACGAGTCCACGTAATTTCTTAAATGGATAATCAATGATAGCAGACCTGATACGCATTGTTGGGAGTATTTTTTTATTGAATCTATACATAAGTTTGTCAACGTCGTAATAATTATAGAAAGGTCTGATGGATATTTAAATGGTTGAATTGATGAATTTATGAAACAATTAAATGGTAAATAATTAAATGGATAAAGAAAGGATTTGTAAAATGGAAAGGAAAGAGTTTGTAAATAAGTAAATCATTAATTGATGGACACGTGGATAATTAATATTAGGCAATTATGTCACGAACAATTTATCCGTAAACAATTTGAAGCTTGGGAACTTGTGAACAGTGCAGTTTTTGCAGACGAATAGTTCATTGTTGGAACACATGCGAATTAAGCATAAATGATTGATCATTCCACAAATTGTAGAAAATCATTGGTGTTTGCAATTAACTCACTAATTAGAAATAATACGCACTGATGAACTGAATTTACCACAAATAAGATTAAATGAAAATGCTGTAAATATTAGGAAAATATAGTTGTAAAATAGATAATTTAATTAAATGTAAATTTGTTAATATTATGAAGTTGATTGAAGGTCTGATGGAGACTTTAATTATTTAGTTATTTAATTATTTTTGATTGCGATTGGCACTTAGGTTTGTGCAATTTGAGGTAATTTGTTTAGCTAGAATGGAAATCTACATGACTTATTTCCAGGCGAGTTCATTTTTCCTAAATTAATTTGTCTATCCCAAATATGTTGTAATCTGGTCACGTAATTTCACATTTAATTAATTGAGGCACCATATGATGAACATTCTGGGTGTACGACAGTTCCTCATAGTCAAATTGAACACTATTTAAATTTGTATTTTCAGTCAGAAGTCACTTTATAAAATCTCCTAATTTCATTATATCCAAGGTTAGGTCCGAGGAGATTCATTGACCCTATTCAACTAAATTTTTCTTTCTCTCTCGATATGAGTTTTTTTTTTTTTTTTTTTTTTTGCAGTCCACAGCAAGTAATAAGTTAGATTGAATCCCTGAGGTAGGATAGGACTGGATATTTTATTTTGGTTGTTACTTGTTGGTTTGTGGGCTGAAAATAAATGAAACCTTTTTGATTTTATGAACGTTTTTGCACTTCTGATTTTTACTAATCTGTATTTTCTTTTCAGTGTTAGGATTGATTTGGATCTAGGGGGAAATTGATTTTCCCAGGTACGCCTCTCCTTTTAACCCCACCGAGATCACTCGAGGTCTCATTCCTCAAGCATTTTTTTTTGTGATCAAATTGCACCTAGATCCCAATCAGGTTTTTTATGTATGCTTTGATCCCGGATTTTTCGGCGTGATTCGCGATGTCTTTTGCCGGGCCATCCGATCCACTGTCGATGGACGAGGACATAGGTCATACAAAATTTCGCCCATACGTGTTTGGCCACGAATAAGATAGATGGTACCACGCGGTGGTGTTGCAAATATAAAATGCAACCAGTAAAATTGGACAACCAGAGTGCGTTGAGTTTCCATTGGCATTTTCGTTTGGATAACTCAATTTTATTGGATTACCATGCTTGAGATGTTTGAATGAGATGCTAAGGATTTACCTTTTCTTTCGTGATGATCTAATTACCTTTTGTAATTGGATGTTTTTCTTTGGACAGTACAGATGGAAAAATCACAAGTATTTTCTGTTGGATGTTATGGTAGGTCTCCGTTCTTAATTATTTGTAAATGTCTGGTTATTAGTAATCAGAAATGGTTCATTTATTTAGTTCATAAGCATAAATTAATCACATGACTGGGTATGGTAGAAATTGTGGTGCAACTTTGGTGTTTGGTCATTCTGGAGAGTCTCCTTAAATATTATATATATTTTTGTGTATTTATGTCTACTGAGATGGAGGAGGAGTTGCGAAAATGTTCGCTGAATTCAAAGAGGAGTTTAAGAACGATGTTAAACAAAGTCAAATGGAATTGGAGGGCAGGTTAAAACATAGTTTGAAACAAAATCATGAGGAATTAAAACAAAGTCACTCTGAAATTAAACAAAGTCACTCTGAAATTAAACAAAGTTATGCTGAATTAAAACAAAATTATAACGAATTAGAAAAGAAAATTTCACAACATAGAACTGAGGCAGCGGCTCAATCGTTACAAACCAAGGGCGAAATAATTGAGATACTGAATTGATAGCTACAAGTCAAGTTCAGACAGATAACAGCATGGAAGCTAAGATAGACGCATTGAAGGCTACGATGCAAGATAATTAATGAAAGGTATGGGAAAGATAGGAAAGAATGTAGACCAAGTGAACACTCAAGTCAAGATTTTAGAGGAAAGGCTAGAACAGAACATTAAAGGAATGGGAAAGGATCTCACCTCACACGTGGACAAACTCAAAGAGGATAGTCAAAAGGAAATAGGAGAAGTTAGAAAAGAGTTGAAGGAAACTGCTACAGTCATTCGTGACGATATAACGACACAGACAGGGAAGGTGGAAAAGAGAGTAGTCGAAATGGAAGAGAAAATGGGATCGTTAGCTCAAGACGTTGACGCGAACAGGAATCACGTGGACGAGGAAATCAGAAGGATTAGTAAGAAACTCACAGAAGCTTCTGAAGAAAAGATGACACAAGGGGCGAAATTAGAATCCATCAGTACCGGATTAGATAAGGTCAAGGAAGATTTGTATGGGGCAATTTCGTCAATTGCGGACAAAATGAAGATACTGGAAGGAAGTCAGCTGGATCGGATGACGCGTATAGAGCAAACATTACAGACAGATAACACACCCAGATTGACAGAAAGTAATGAGCCAGAAAATAGTCCGGAGAGGTGGTATAGAGATGCAGAATTGACACCTGGTAGATCAAGCTATTCGAGTCCTTTTACGATTATCAGAACACAAGATGATAAACCGAAAAGATTTAGTGGCGTAGGAGTCATTACACCGATCGAATTCCTACATGATCTCAGAGATTATTTGGACGAACATCGAATCCCGAGGGAACGTGAGATTCGGGTAATTGAGAGGTCACTTGAAAACCAAGCTTTGACCTGGTTTAGGGCGTTCAGGTGCACTTTCTTGAACTTTGAAGGATTTGCGGCGGCATTTCTAAAAAGGTTCTGGAGTTCAGAGGATCAGCTTAGTATAAGGGCCGAACTGTACTTTCGAAAATACTCGACTTCAAATCCAAATCAATATGCGGCGTATTTTAATACACAGCTCGCCAGACTTCAATTTTTAGAAACCCCATTAGCTGAGGAAGAACTTATACAGGCTATTAGACGCCAGTTCCCTGTAGAGGTCCAACGAATGCTTATAATGTCAGGGGCAAACCATTTAAAGGTGTGCGATGAGATTCTACGGAAACTAGACCACACTAGTGCATTAATGCATCCGCGAAATAGTAGAATGGAAAACCAGCAGGTTAATCTAGTGGTGGCAGACCAGAAAGTTCAAACCGAGCCACAGCAGAGGAGAGAGTTCCAAAACTCAGGAAATTGGAGGGGTCAACAGGAGAACAGAGGACAAGCTTATGCGAATAGAAGGTGGAACCAGGATAGACGGCCATACAATAGGCAATACCTATATGGTGATGCTCAGGGGAGGAACACATGGCAACAAGGGAGAAACCGATACCATACGTATAATAGACAATGGAGAAGAAATGAAGATGGAAATAATCGGACGGATCTGGGAGATAGACATGCGGAAAGCCAGGATTATATGCAAAGCAAGAGAGAAGCAACGCAAAATAGCGAAAGGCAAGAACAGACAGATCCAAGACCTAGTACGAGTGGCGTGAATACAAGAAATAAAACGCCAAATTCAAGAAATCAGACACAATAGATTCCATAAGTTCACGATTCACCATTGACATCATCGATATCCATCAGATATTTCAACGAGGAACAGGATTGGAAGATACAATGCTGGCAATTTAAGGAGATATTACCAATGAGGCTTGGTTGAGCACTTGGTTGGCACATGATGAGAGAGTATAAATTGTAATAGACTGAAATGAAAATGAAAATCCACAGCCTGCTTCCAGTCTCCGACCGGGTCAGGAATGGAATGAATGAAGCCCCCATCTAGCGGCGAGGATATGAACTGTGCCGGCTGCCGAGGCCTGACGCACTCCTCTGGGGCAATGATTAAATGAATGACAGATGAAATGAAATGATAGTGGAGAGTGTTGCTGGAATGAAATTGTGACAGGGAAAACCGGAGTACCCGGAGAAAGACCTGTCTGCCTCCGTTTTGTCCAGCACAGATCTCACATGGAGTGACCGGGATTTGAACCACGGACCCAGCGGTGAGAGGCCGGCGTGCTGCCGCCTAAGCCACGGAGGCTTCGCTGTAATAGACTGAAATAAGCTCACTTATTCACTTTTTTCATGGGGAAGGAGGAGTATGTGCCCAACACCAAGAGACCATGTTAGGTTGACGCGTGTATGGATACGGCAACATTGTATGCAACCGACCTGCGGTTACGTCATGCAAGCGATGTATGTGTCCACGTTGCTGGTTCATTGACCAGCGGTTACATCACGCAACAGGTGACTGATTAACGCCAGAGCACGTGCGCGGAATAACCACGTGACTGCCTCAGTGCAGCGGTGAGTTGACGAGACTCATATGTGGACAGAGAGATTTTTGTGTTCTAAGGAAAAGTATCGCAGCCATTCGTGAGGTGGATTTATCTATCGTGTGCGGGGCGCATCGCAAGTTAACGAAGAGCCTGGTACGGCTTTGTTGACAACGGGAGCGCTAGAATACGAATCTTGAAACCTGTGAATATAAAATCCAATGCCATTTTTATTTTTATATTTTGGAGTTATGCAAAAGGGCTCTATGGCCATGTATGACTGCCTATATTAGTTCGTGCTTTTCTACCTGGCAAAATGGGAACTTACTGCTTAAGTCGCTCGGCAGAGGCTTGTTATGAACGTGTGTATTCGAAGGTCGAGGCAAGCTTTTAAGATCACAGCGTTTCGGCACTTACAATCTGTGCTAAGTTGGTCGTAATTGTACTAATCCTTGAGGAGTACAGAACATTATCGTCGCGGTGGACTGGCACTACACGGGGTGGAATATCACCATTTCTGTTGAAATAAGAGCCGTGTACCACATAAGGACTTGTGAAATCCGTCATGGAGCCAGAACGTTTCCTAACATGCGCAAATTTGTTGCCGTATTATTTCAATCTGAACTTTTTCTCATTTAACATGGGTAACTGGACCGCCACAAGGAGGCTCGAGAGGATGATTTAACCACCAATGGGAGATGCAGATTTTGTGGGAAGCCGCATTCGGACTGGCATGGAACGGTACCGGGAGTTCCGAGCCTGAATTCGGGGGGGGCAAGAAAATCATCTTACTGGAAAATGGAAAAAGGAGAAAGAAGATGGGGAGGACGATGGATAACGTGGTACCCTGCTTCAAGATCCAGATTTGTGCCAGGCTTGTTCCACAATTATCTAACCATTTTTTCGACCAGTCGATGAGCCACACTTCTCCTTATTTAAGTAGAATGGGTAGACTATCTACTCATTTTAGTTAGCCATTATACCAGTCATGTGATTAATTAGTTAATTATTTAATTAAGTAGGTAATGAATAAGTCAACATTTTGAGATTAGAAAGCATGCTTTTTGGAACCAGAATTTATAATCTGATTATCATTATCAGATGCTCACAGCACTTAAGTGAATTTTAAGGGTGGAATTAGTTGTCATGATACTAGTATGGGATTTCATCGTATTTCAGTTCAAATCCAATTACAATATTTTTTTTGTCTCACAAGCTTTAAGTGGACGATCATTATCGTTTGATGATTATGTTGATGATTACTTTTGCTTCACATCGTAATGACCTTCAATATTCTCAAATATTTAGGAAAATTTCTTCGAATATTTCTGCTTGCTGAAGATGCATAATCAGTTCGAATTTGAGATCTCATTGATTATTGTAGGCCAGAATGGTTTTCCAGTAATGATATTCATCCATGGTATAGATTTGAGCCATGCTACCCTATTTTCGATTTTGGATCACCAGTTTTCTAATTATAGGAGGTAAGGACTCCAATTTCAGAGATCGTTCTTTGTTTTCAGTTTGAGTTTGAATTTGAATTTGACTTTGAATTATTTTTAACACGCTCTGTCCATTTGAATTTGTTGTTCAAACACAAAAGAAAACTATTGGTGTGCTTTCTTATGTGCACAGGTGATCTGAGTTAATGATAGATAATAACTAAGAAAAATACAGTCAGCTATATCAGTAGTGGTCGATACTATAAAAAGATGAATCATAAGAATTATATTCACATATTCTGTGAATAATTACTAAGTGCAAGCTTGTAAAAATATATATAATAATAATAATGTAATATTGCAATATAAACAAAATATGGATTTATAAGATAAACTGACTACAGGCATTAATAGTTGAAACGTGGACCTACTATTTTTTTTTGTGAGAACTAGTCAGTGTACAGAGTCGTGCTGTTGTATAAATTTCACTATACATTGATCGTGATGGCAGAATTGACTTATTACTAGAAGAATTTTCGTTATCAAACGAGTCCACGTAATTTTTTAAATGGATAATCAATGATAGCAGACCTGATACGCATTGTTGGGAGTATTTTTTTATTGAATCTATACATAAGTTTGTCAACGTCGTAATAATTATAGAAAGGTCTGATGGATATTTAAATGGTTGAATTGATGAATTTATGAAACAATTAAATGGTAAATAATTAAATGGATAAAGAAAGGATTTGTAAAATGGAAAGGAAAGAGTTTGTAAATAAGTAAATCATTAATTGATGGACACGTGGATAATTAATATTATACAATTATGTCACGAACAATTTATCCGTAAACAATTTGAAGCTTGGGAACTTGTGAACAGTGCAGTTTTTGCAGACGAATAGTTCATTGTTGTAACACATGCGAATTAAGCATAAATGATTGATCATTCCACAAATTGTAGAAAATCATTGGTGTTTGCAATTAACTCACTAATTAGAAATATTATGCACTGATGAACTGAATTTACCACAAATAAGATTAAATGAAAATGCTGTAAATATTAGGAAAATATAGTTGTAAAATAGATAATTTAATTAAATGTAAATTTGTTAATATTATGAAGTTGATTGAAGGTCTGATGGAGACTTTAATTATTTAGTTATTTAATTATTTTTCATTGCGGTTGGCACTTAGGTTTGTGCAATTTGAGGTCATTTTTTTAGCTAGAATGGAGATCCACATGACTTATTTCCAGGCGAGTTCATTTTTCCTAAATTAATTTGTCTATCCCAAATATGTTGTAATCTGGTCACGTAATTTCACATTTAATTAATTGAGGCACCATATGATGAACATTCTGGGTGTACGACAGTTCCTCATAGTCAAATTGAAAACTATTTAAATTTGTATTTTCAGTCAGAAGTCACTTTATAAAATCTCCTAATTTCATTATATCCAAGGTTAGGACCGAGGAGATTCATTGACCCTATTCAACTAAATTTTTCTTTTTCTCTCGATATGAGTTTTTTTTTTTTTTTTTTTTTTTTTGCAGTCCACAGCAAGTAATAAGTTAGATTGAATCCCTGAGGTAGGATAGGACTGGATATTTTATTTTGGTTGTTACTTGTTGGTTTGTGGGCTGAAAATAAATGAAACCTTTTTGATTTTATGAACGTTTTTGCACTTCTGATTTTTACTAATATGTATTTTCTTTTCAGTGTTAGGATTGATTTGGATCTAGGGGGAAATTGATTTTCCCAGGTACGCCTCTCCTTTTAACCCCACCAAGATCACTCGAGGTCTCATTCCTCCAGCATTTTTTTTTTTGTGTGATCAAATTGCACCTAGATCCCAATCAGGTTTTTTATGTATGCTTTGATCCCGGATTTTTCGGCGTGATTCGCGATGTCTTTTGCCGGGCCATCCGATCCACTGTCGATGGACGAGGACATAGGTCATACAAAATTTCGCCCATACGTGTTTGGCCACGAATAAGATAGATGGTACCACGCGGTGGTGTTGCAAATATAAAATGCAACCAGTAAAATTGGACAACCAGAGTGCGTTGAGTTTCCATTGGCATTTTTGTTTGGATAACTCAATTTTATTGGATTACCATGCTTGAGATGTTTGAATGAGATGCTAAGGATTTACCTTTTCTTTCGTGATGATCTAATTACCTTTTGTAATTGGATGTTTTTCTTTGGACAGTACAGATGGAAAAATCACAAGTATTTTCTGTTGGATGTTATGGTAGGTCTCCGTTCTTAATTATTTGTAAATGTCTGGTTATTAGTAATCAGAAATGGTTCATTTATTTAGTTCATAAGCATAAATTAATCACATGACTGGGTATGGTAGAAATTGTGGTGCAACTTTGGTGTTTGGTCATTCTGGAGAGTCTCCTTAAATATTATATATATTTTTGTGTATTTATGTCTACTGAGATGGAGGAGGAGTTGCGAAAATGTTCGCTGAATTCAAAGAGGAGTTTAAGAACGATGTTAAACAAAGTCAAATGGAATTGGAGGGCAGGTTAAACCATAGTTTGAAACAAAATCATGAGGAATTAAAACAAAGTCACTCTGAAATTAAACAAAGTCACTCTGAAATTAAACAAAGTTATGCTGAATTAAAACAAAATTATAACGAATTAGAAAAGAAAATTTTACAACATAGAACTGAGGCCGCGGCTCAATCGTTACAAACCAAGGGCGAAATAATTGAGATACGTGAATTGATAGCTACAAGTCAAGTTCAGACAGATAAGAGCATGGAAGCTAAGATAGACGCATTGAAGGCTACGATGCAAGATAATTAATGGAAGGAATGGGAAAGATAGGAAAGAATGTAGACCAAGTGAACACTCAAGTCAAGATTTTAGAGGAAAGGCTAGAACAGAACATTAAAGGAATGGGAAAGGATCTCACCTCACACGTGGACAAACTCAAAGAGGATAGTCAAAAGGAAATAGGAGAAGTTAGAAAAGAGTTGAAGGAAACTGCTACAGTCATTCGTGACGATATAACGACACAGACAGGGAAGGTGGAAAAGAGAGTAGTTGAAATGGAAGAGAAAATGGGATCGTTAGCTCAAGACGTTGACGCGAACAGGAAGCACGTGGATGAGGAAATCAGAAGGATTAGTAAGAAACTCACAGAAGCTTCTGAAGAAAAGATGACACAAGGGGCGAAATTAGAATCCATCAGTACCAGATTAGATAAGGTCAAGGAAGATTTGTATGGGGCAATTTCGTCAATTGCGGACGAAATGAAGATACTGGAAGGAAGTCAGCTGGATCGGATGACGCGTATAGAGCAAACATTACAGACAGATAACACACCCAGATTGACAGAAAGTAATGAGCCAGAAAATAGTCCGGAGAGGTGGTATAGAGATGCAGAATTGACACCTGGTAGATCAAGCTATTCGAGACCTTTTACGATTATCAGAACACAAGATGATAAACCGAAACGATTTAGTGGCGTAGGAGTCATTACACCGATCGAATTCCTACATGATCTCAGAGATTATTTGGACGAACATTGAATCCCGAGGGAACGTGAGATTCGGGTAATTGAGAGGTCACTTGAAAACCAAGCTTTGACCTGGTTTAGGGCGTTCAGGTGCACGTTCTTGAACTTTGAAGGATTTGCGGCGGCATTTCTAAAAAGGTTCTGGAGTTCAGAGGATCAGCTTAGTATAAGGGCCGAACTGTACTCTCGAAAATACTCGACTTCAAATCCAAATCAATAAGTGGCGTATTTTAATACACAGCTCGCCAGACTTCAATTTTTAGAACCCCCATTAGCTGAGGAAGAACTTATACAGGCTATTAGACGCCAGTTACCTGTAGAGGTCCAACGAATGCTTATAATGTCAGGGGCAAACCATTTAAAGGTGTGCGATGAGATTCTACGGAAACTAGACCACACTAGTGCATTAATGCATCCGCGAAATAGTAGAATGGAAAACCAGCAGGTTAATCTAGTGGTGGCAGACCAGAAAGTTCAAACCGAGCTACAGCAGAGGAGAGAGTTCCAAAACTCAGGAAATTGGAGGGGTCAACAGGAGAACAGAGGACAAGGTTACGCGAATAGAAGGTGGAACCAGGATAGACGGCCATACAATAGGCAATACCTATATGGTGATGCTCAGGGGAGGAACACATGGCAACAAGGGAGAAACCGATACCAAACGTATAATAGACAATGGAGAAGAAATGAAGATGGAAATAATCGGACGGATCTGGGAGATAGACATGCGGAAAGCCAGGATTATATGCAAAGCAAGAGAGAAGCAACGCAAAATAGCGAAAGGCAAGAACAGACAGATCCAAGACCTAGTACGAGTGGCGTGAATACAAGAAATAAAACGCCAAATTCAAGAAATCAGACACAATAGATTCCATAAGTTCACGATTCACCATTGACATCATCGATATCCATCAGATATTTCAACGAGGAACAGGATTGGAAGATACAATGCTGGCAATTTAAGGAGATATTACCAATGAGGCTTGGTTGAGCACTTGGTTGGCACATGATGAGAGAGTATAAATTGTAATAGACTGAAATGAAAATGAAAATCCACAGCCTGCTTCCAGTCTCCGACCGGGTCAGGAATGGAATGAATGAAGCCCCCATCTAGCGGCGAGGATATGAACTGTGCCGGCTGCCGAGGCCTGACGCACTCCTCTGGGGCAATGATTAAATGAATGACAGATGAAATGAAATGATAGTGGAGAGTGTTGCTGGAATGAAATTTTGACAGGGAAAACCGGAGTACCCGGAGAAAAACCTGTCTGCCTCCGTTTTGTCCAGCACAGATCTCACATGGAGTGACCGGGATTTGAACCACGGACCCAGCGGTGAGAGGCCGGCGTGCTGCCGCCTAAGCCACGGAGGCTTCGCTGTAATAGACTGAAATAAGCTCACTTATTCGCTTATTTCATGGGTAAGGAGGAGTACGTGCCCAACACCAAGAGACCATGTTAGGTTGACGCGTGTATGGATACGGCAACATTTTATGCAACCGACCTGCGGTTACGTCATGCAAGCGATGTATGTGTCCACGTTGCTGGTTCATTGACCAGCGGTTACATCACGCAACAGGTGACTGATTAACGCCAGAGCGCGTGCGCGGAATAACCACGTGACTGCCTCAGTGCAGCGGTGAGTTGTCGAGACTCATATGTGGACAGAGAGATTTTTGTGTTCTAAGGAAAAGTATCGCAGCCATGCGTGAGGTGGATTTATCTATCGTGTGCGGGGCGCATCGCAAGTTAACGAAGAGCATGGTACGGCTTTGTGGACAACGGGAGCGCTAGAATACGAATCTTGAAACCTGAGAATAGAAAATGCAATGGCATTCTTATTTTTATATTTTGGAGTTATGAAAAAGGGCCCTATGGCCATGTATGACTGGCTATATTAGTTCGTGCTTTTCTACCTGGCAGAATGGGAACTTACTGCTTAAGTCGCTCGGCAGAGGCTTGTTATGAACGTGTGTATTCGAAGGTCGAGGCAAGCTTTTAAGATCACAGCGTTTCAGCACTTACAATCTGTGCTAAGTTGGTCGTAATTGTACTAATCCTTGAGGAGTACAGAACATTATCGTCGCGGTGGACTGGCACTACACGGGGTGGAATATCACCATTTCTGTTGAAATAAGAGCCGTGTACCACATAAGGACTTGTGAAATCCGTCATGGAGCCAGAATTTTTCCTAACATGCGCAAATTTGTTGCCGTATTATTTCAATCCAAACTTTTTCTCATTTAACATGGGTAACTAGACCGCCACGAGGAGGCTCGAGAGGATGATTAAACCACCAATGGGAGATGCAGATTTAGTGGGAAGCCGCATTCGGACTGGCATGGAACGGTACGGGGAGTTCCGAGCCTGAATTCGGGGGGGCAAGAAAATCATCTTACTGGAAAATGGAAAAATGAGAAAGAAGATGGGGAGGACGATGGAAAACGTGGTACCCTGCTTCAAGATCCAGATTTGTGCCAGGCTTGTTCCACAATTATCTAACCATTTTTTCGACCAGTCGATGAGCCACACTTCTCCTTATTTAAGTAGAATGGGTAGACTATCTACTCATTTTAGTTAGCCATTATACCAGTCATGTGATTAATTAGTTAATTATTTATTTAAGTAGGTAATGAATAAGTCAACATTTTGAGATTAGAAAGCATGCTTTTTGGAACCAGAATTTATAATCTGATTATCATTATCAGATGCTCACAGCACTTAAGTGAATTTTAAGGGTGGAATTAGTTGTCATGATACTAGTATGGGATTTCATCGTATTTCAGTTCAAATCCAATTACAATGTTATTTTTTTTGTCTCACAAGCTTTAAGTGGACGATCATTATCGTTTGATGATTTTGTTGATGATTACTTTTGCTTCACATCGTAATGACCTTCAATATTCTCAAATATTTAGGAAAATTTCTTCGAATATTTTTGCTTGCTGAGAGATGCATAATCAGTTCGAATTTGAGATCTCATTGATTATGGTAGGCCAGTATGGTTTTCGAGTAATGATATTCATCCATGGTATAGATTTGAGCCATGCTACCCTATTTTCGATTTTGGATCACACGTTTCTAATTATAGGAGGTAACGACTCCAATTTCAGAGATTGTTCTTTGTTTTCAGTTTGAGTTTGAATTTGAATTTGACTTTGAATTATTTTTAACACGCTCTGTCCATTTGAATTTGTTGTTCAAACACAAAAGAAAATTATTGGTGTGCTTTCTTATGTGCAAAGGTGATCTGAGTTAATGATAGATAATAACTAA
This sequence comes from Meconema thalassinum, assembly GCA_946902985.2. Taxonomy (NCBI): domain Eukaryota; kingdom Metazoa; phylum Arthropoda; class Insecta; order Orthoptera; family Tettigoniidae; genus Meconema; species Meconema thalassinum. Next base: position 460,632,867 of record OX336391.1, on the reverse strand, counting down.
GAAAAATACAGTCAGATATATCAGTAGTGGTCGATACTATAAAAAGATGAATCATAAGAATTATATTCACATATTCTGTGAATAATTCCTAAGTGCTAGCTTGTAAAAAATATATATATAATAATAATGTAATATTGCAATATAAACAAAAAAAATGGATTTATAAGATAAACTGACTACAGGCATTAATAGTTGAAACGTGGACCTACTATTTTTTTTGTGAGAACTAGTCAGTGTACAGAGTCGTGCTGTTGTATAAATGTCACTATGCATTGATCGTGTTGGCAGAATTGACTTATTACTAGAAGAATTTTCGTTATCAAACGAGTTCACGTAATTTCTTAAATAGATAATGAATGATAGCAGACCTGATACGCATTGTTGGGAGTATTTTTTTATTGAATCTATACATAAGTTTGTTAACGTCGTAATAATTATAGAAAGGTCTGATGGATATTTAAATGGTTGAATTGATGAATTTATGAAACAATTAAATGGTAAATAATTAAATGGATAAAGAAAGGATTTGTAAAATGGAAAGGAAAGAGTTTGTAAATAAGTAAATCATTAATTGATGGACACGTGGATAATTAATATTATACAATTATGTCACGAACAATTTATCCGTAAACAATTTGAAGCTTGGGAACTTGTGAACAGTGCAGTTTTTGCAGACGAATAGTTCATTGTTGGAACACATGCGAATTAAGCATAAATGATTGATCATTCCACAAATTGTAGAAAATCATTGGTGTTTGCAATTAACTCACTAATTAGAAATATTACGCACTGATGAACTGAATTTACCACAAATAAGATTAAATGAAAATGCTGTAAATATTAGGAAAATATAGTTGTAAAATAGATAATTTAATTAAATGTAAATTTGTTAATATTATGAAGTTGATTGAAGGTCTGATGGAGACTTTAATTATTTAGTTATTTAATTATTTTTGATTGCGATTGGCACTTAGGTTTGTGCAATTTGAGGTAATTTGTTTAGCTAGAATGGAAATCTACATGACTTATTTCCAGGCGAGTTCATTTTTCCTAAATTAATTTGTCTATCCCAAATATGTTGTAATCTGGTCACGTAATTTCACATTTAATTAATTGAGGCACCATATGATGAACATTCTGGGTGTACGACAGTTCCTCATAGTCAAATTGAACACTATTTAAATTTGTATTTTCAGTCAGAAGTCACTTTATAAAATCTCCCAATTTCATTATATCCAAGGTTAGGACCGTGGAGATTCATTGATCCTATTCAACTAAATTTTTCTTTTTCTCTCGATATGAGTTTTAAATATATATTTTTGCAGTCCACAGCAAGTAATAAGTTAGATTGAATCCCTGAGGTAGGATAGGACTGGATATTTTATTTTGGTTGTTACTTGTTGGTTTGTGGGCTGAAAATAAATGAAACCTTTTTGATTTTATGAACGTTTTTGCACTTCTGATTTTTACTAATCTGTATTTTCTTTTCAGTGTTAGGATTGATTTGGATCTAGGGGGAAATTGATTTTCCCAGGTACGCCTCTCCTTTTAACCACACCGAGATCACTCGAGGTCTCAGTCCTCCGGCATTTTTTTTTTTTGTTTGTGTGATCAAATTGCACCTAGATCCCAATCAGGTTTTTTATGTATGCTTCGATCCCGGTTTTTTCGGCGTGAATCGCGATGTCTTTTGCCGGGCCATCCGATCCACTGTCGATGGACGGGGACAGTACATTTTTATCTAGTCCGGCAAATATAACTTCCGACTTGAAAGTTCATCGATCATTGGCGTCAACGAGCTGTTCACAACAGCTGGAGGAGATTTCGAGTATTCCTCGATTTAAATCAATCTATCGAATCAGTTTCTTTAGGTCGGCAACTCGGCACTCAGTTCTTATAAGAGCACAGGCTATTGTTTGGAGGCGGGGTAGGTTGTTATTTTGTGTGTGTGGTTAGTTTTGAAGGATGAATAAAATACTGAACTATTTAACATCCACCCCGGCATCGAAAAGACTGAAAGTTAATTATTCGAACACAAACAATGACCGGACTTCGCAAATTGCCGAAAATTGCAAGATCGTGATGACTTGTCGACTACAACTGGGAGTACTCCTTAAATATTTTTAGAAAAAAATTCACTGCTGCTACCTATGTACTAAATATCGTGTTTGAATTGATAGCGTGGGGGGGGGGGGGTGTCAGATTTACTCACACACACGGACAAAATGATAACTTTTGGCCCGTGTATAAGTAGATCTCCCAAGTCTAATTTTATTCTTTGTAAAAGTCGAAAGTAGGCTAAAAATATTTTTTGGAACGAAACTAACGAAACAAGTAACTAAGGCACGAAAATAAGAGTTTGTGCTCTTATAGCAACGCATAGGCGACACTAGTGACCTAGCATTTAAAAGTGATCAAACAACACGTAACTAAAAACTTCCTTTCATATAGTAACGCAATATACACACATCAAAAAAAGTTTTGCATCACCTCGGTTCCCAGATCTCCGGCATATAGACGTTGACTGTGTATATTGTATCAAAGATACAGTCCCTTTGACTGTTCATAGATGTCACTAAAACTGCTCAAAGATGTAAACAACCATGCATGAGCAGGGCCTATTAGACGGAGGGGGTACGACAGCCGATCATTTCCAGTCATTCCACCAGGACGAAGGTACGCTGCTCATGTTGTCTGTAGTTCTACCATGCCTAGAAGGTCAATACCGCAGTTCGATCGCGTCCGCATTGTTACTTTGTGTCAAGAAGGGCTCTCAACAAGGGAAGTTTCCAGGCGTCTCAGAGTGAACCAAAGCGATGTTGTTCGGACATGGAGGAGGTACAGAGATACAGGAACTGTCGATGACAGGCCTCGCTCAGGCCGCCCAAGGGCTACTACTGTAGTGGATGACCGCTACTTACGGATTGCCGCTCGGAGGAACCCTGACAGCAATGCCACCATGTTGAATAATGCGTTTCGTTCAGCCACAGGACGTCGTGTTTCAACTCAAACTGTGCGCAATAGGCTGCATGATGCGCAACTTCACTCCCGACGTCCATGGCGAGGTCCAGCTTTGCAACCCCGACACCATGCAGCGCGGTACAGATGGGCCCAACAACATGCTGAATGGACCCCACAGAATTGGCATCACGTTCTCTTCACCGATGAGTGTCGCATATGCCTTCAACCAGACAATCGTCGGAGACGTGTTTGGAGGCACCCTGGTCAGGCTGAACGTCTTAGACACACTGTCCAGCGAGTGCAGCAAGGTGGTGGTTCCCTGATGTTTTGGGGTGGCATTATGTGGGGCCGACGTACGCCACTGGTGGTCATGGAAGGCTCCGAAACGGCTTTACGATACCTGAATGACATCCTCCGACCCATAGTGCACCCATATCGGCAGAATATTGGAGAGGCATTTGTCTTCATGGACGACAATTCTCGACCTCATCGTGCACATCTTGTGAATGCGTTCCTTCAAGATAACGACATCGCTCGACTACAGTGGCCAGCATGTTCGCCAGACATGAACCCTATCGAACATGCCTGGGATATGTTGAAAAGGGCTGTTTATGGACGTCTTGACCCACCAACCACTCTGAGAGATTTACGCCGAATTGTCGTTGAGGAGTGGGACAATTTGGACCAACAGTGTCTTGATGAACTTGTGGATAGTATGCCACGACGAATACAGGCATGCATCAATGCAAGAGGACGTGCTACTGGGTATTAGAGGTAGTGGTGTGTACTGCAATCTGGACCACAAATGCTGAAAGTCTAGCTGTATGATGGTACAACATGCAATGTGTGGGTCTCATGAGCAATAAAACGAGCTGAAATGTTGTTTGTGTTGATCTCTATTCCCTTTGTATTTAAAGGTTCCGGAACTCTTGGAACCGAGGTGATGCAAAACTTTTTTTGATGTGTGTATATAGAAGAAAATCAAGTAATTCCGTAAAGAATTAAATAGCCTATTTTCATATATCCCTCCGGTCATTTCCATTAAAATTCGCATGCCTATTACAAGGATTTTCCTAGAATCATCCATAATCCCTCCCTATATTATTCTGCTAAGGTCCCATTCCAGTTTTGTATCGAAAATAAGGTCCCATTAACACCAACCTACACATATGGGGTACCTACAAGTTCAGCAAAATCCAATGCGTAAGCGAAACGCACTCACTTACTCTGTAAATGCCTTACAATTAAATAAATACCTTAAAACATGTATATTTACAATGAAATAATGCATCACGGTAACCATGGTAACAAAATCTCACAGGTCCATCTATTTCTGTAAGACGCAATGCAATTCCAATTATTACATTGCTGTGAACATTTCCAGACGGTTATAAGGTTATTATGGAACCAAATTAAGCTGTAAAATTCATCAATACATACAGTATAATGCGCTTAAGGGGGTCAAGGTGCACTCTAGAATTTTTTCACGCAATTTTCACGTGCGAGTGTGGTAGGAACGGTCTTTTCACTCGATTATAAAGGGTCTCCGAAAACCACTTTTAAAGGTCTTTAAATTAACAGTGTCTGTGATATTCCCAGAAAACTAACTTCGCTCTGATATACCTATGAAACAAGATGTTCAGTAAAGAACATATAGCCTACTTTCTCCTAAATGCATGGGTATTGTTATAACTCTTTGTCCTTTTCAAGGAGTATGATTGAATGTTGGTTGTAGTAGCTTGTTGAAATACAACGTGCTATAGGGATATTAAACATGAATATGAGGTGCCCTTTGCTAGTGCTACCTCTGTACCAAATTTCGTTCCATTCGGTTCCACCGTGTTCGAATTAATAGGGGGAATCAATTTTGACATAAAGATGGCCGCCATCCGCAAAATATTAGGTTAATAACCTATTAGATTGGTCAAAGGATGCTCCCTCCATAAAGGTATGTTGTTGCAAAGTTTGGTAGAGATCGGATGGTTATGTTAGTCGTAATTTAACTTAAGCTTTGAACATTTGTGTGGCCGCCATTACGTTTCTGTCAATATGGCGGCGATTAAAAACATGACACTGAGATGCCCTTTGCTAGTGCTACCTCTATACCAAATTTCGTTCCATTCGGTTTCACCGTGTTTGAATTAATAGGGGGAATTGATTTTCACACAAAGATGGCCGCCATCCGCAAACTATTAGGTTAATGATTTATTCATTTCGTCACAGGATGCTTCCTCTATAAGGGTATGTTGTTGCAAAATTTGGTAGAGATCGGATGATTAGGTTAGTCGTAATTTGATTTAAGCTTTGAACATTTGTGTGGCCGCCATTACGTTTCCGTCAAGATGGCGGCGATATAAAACATGACACTGAGGTGCCTTCTGTTAGTACTACCTCTGTACCAAATTTCGTTCCATTCGGTTGCACCGTGTTCGAATTAATAGGGGGGATCGATTTTCACACAAAGATGGCCACCATCCACAAAGTATTACGCTGATGACCCCTTAGATTGGTCAAAGGGTGCTCCCTCCATAAAGGTATGTAGTTGCAAAATTTGGTAGAGATCGGATGATTAGGTTAATCGTAATTTGATTTAAGCTTTGAACATTCGTGTGGCCGCCATTACGTTTCAGTCAAGATGGCGGCGATATAAAACATGACACTGAGGTGCCCTTTGCTAGTGCTACCTCTGTACCAAATTTCGTTCCATTCGGTTCCACCGTGTTCGAATTAATAGGGGGAATCCATTTTGACATAAAGATGGCCGCCATCCGCAAACTATTAGGCTAATAACCTATTAGATTGGTCAAAGGATGCTCCCTCCATAAAGGTATGTTGTTGCAAAGATTGGTAGAGATCGGATGGTTATGTTAGTCGTAATTTAACATAAGCTTTGAACATTTGTGTGGCCGCCATTACGTTTCTGTCAATATGGCGGCGATATAAAACATGACACTGAAATGCCCTTTGCTAGTGCTACCTCTGTACCAAATTTCGTTCCATTCGGTTTCACCGTGTTTGAATTAATAGGGGGAATTGATTTTCACACAAAGATGGCCGCCATCCGCAAACTATTAGACTAATGACCTATTCATTTGGTCAAAGGATGCTTCCTCTATAAGGGTATGTTGCTGCAAAATTTGGTAGAGATCGGATGATTAGGTTAATCGTAATTTGATTTAAGCTTTGAACATTTGTGTGGCCGCCATTACGTTTCCGTCAAGATGGCGGCGATATAAAACATCACACTGAGGTGCCTTTTGATAGTACTACCTCTGTACCAAATTTCGTTCCATTCGGTTGCACCGTGTTCGAATTAATAGGGGGAATCGATTTTCACACAAAGATGCCCGCCATCCGCAAACTATTACGCTGATGACCTATTGGTTTGGTCAAAGGATGCTCCCCCATAAACGTATGTTGTTGCAAAATTTGGTAAAGATCGGATGATTAGGTTAGTCGTAATTTGATTTAAGCTTTGAACATTTGTGTGGCCGCCATTACGTTTCCGTCAAGATGGCGGCGATATAAAACATGACACTGAGGTGTCCTTTGCTAGTGCTACCTTTGTACCAAATTTCGTTCAATTCGCATTCACCGTGTTCGAATTGATAGGGGGGGACAGACATTCAGAGTACACACACTCTCACACACACAGACACACACACACACACACAGACTCACACACACACATACACACACACACAGACTCACACACACACATACACACAGACAGACACACTTTTTTCGCCCTGTGTTGATCTCATAAATCTACTTTCATTTTTTGCAAAAATCGAAAGTAGGCTAAAAATGACAAACCAGTGCACCAGTAGCTGAATTGATAAAGTCTGATTATTCATACCAAGGATAAATCAGTCATAGCATTCATGATTGAGATTTTGCCAAGTGGACTCTTTACAACTAGAATATTCGTGGGCGAAGCCGCGACGGGTAATGCTAGTCTATAAATATTTAAATTTTGCATCCCCGCCTTGTTGGTTTTGTGTTAATCAAGTTATTGAAAAGCCCATAGGTGAACTTATGTCCGTAGCCTCTATCAACATACAAAATTTCAGTTTGATTGCTGTAATAGATTCGGAGATATTGAGAACCGTCGAAATATTTCGGATGATCGCCATGTTGGATTGTTACAAAAGATTATTATTCAAACTTTCACTTCATTCGCATGATTACGAAACAAAAAGAATTAAAAAATACTTTAACATTTCGCACAGCTGCGATCTTGTTGCTATGAGAAAAGTTAAATTGAATCAGATGTCAGTAGATTAAATCTTTATAAACATTTATCGTACCAAGAATCACTGCGCTTGCTTGATTAAATCTAGAGAAAATTCCATTCAAATATTTTAACTTCGCTTGGCCACCATGTTGGTTTTGTATTTACCATGTTTTTAAGCATCACATAGTTGGACTTAACTAAGTATTCTCTATTCAATGTACAAAGTTTCAGGGTGATACCAGTAATAGTTTCGGAGATATAGAATACCAGTGAAATATTTCACACTGCCACCATGTTGGATTGGTGAGACGTATTAAAGTTCGAAGGCCACGGTCGGGGTCGGACAAAATAGTACTATGTCCTTACCAAGTTTCATTGAAGTCGCTCCAACCGTTTAGATTTTATTAGGGATACACACATACGCTCGCACACACACAGACAGACAAAAGGTGATCTCATAAGCCTATTTTTTAATAAATTAAACTAGACTAAAAATGAGATTATTCATAACATTTCTCACATGGGTAACGTTATGCCATAACATTCCCTACATTATTTGTTAAAAATGGATATGTAAAGAACTAATATGATTGATTTCTTAGCAAAATAAATTTTGGGCCACCAAGAATGCAAATTCTTGGCATAATTCAAATTTATTTATTTCGTATGCTTCCTCGACTTACTGTACAAGGCTGCGAATATACAAAGCTTAACAATCATAATGAGGTGAAAGAAGAAAAATTAGAAGGTTAGACTATCAAAATACGAGTATTGAACTATGAAATGTATGACACATAAATTAGAATAAAAGACCGGAAGAGTGGACAAACCGCAACTAAAAATAAATAATTAAAATAGCTATTCAGCCTTAAAATACACATAATTTACTAATATTGGTGATTTATCAAAATACTAATGGATCCTTTAAGGGCTGTTACTGCTATGGTATTAATGGTGGCATTTGGGATACGTAATTATCTACACGTAGCAGCAAAAAGAGAAAATATTGTTCACTGGGCCCCCACTAATAACCCAAAACTTATATTTCTTGAAGGCGGTACTTTTCCTTGTATAAACGGACTGTAGGCTCTTAAATATCCTTCTTTTCTTTGTTCACTTCATCTGGCTGCTCGACATGGGTTTCAAAACGCACGGTTAGATCCAATATATAACCCTTCTTATTATCCTCCTTGTAGGCTATGATGTCAATGGGCCTGGTACTGCCTTGCGTGGCTAGCTCTGAAACTTCTTCATGCACCACGAAGCCAACATCCCTCAGACTCTCCGCAAGGATGGATCTTACTGAGTGATCTTGTGTTTCGTAGAGCCTCACCATAGTTTCAAGGACATGAGGGAGGATTTCAGCGGCGACAAAGGTTATCGTCCCGGCTTCTGCCTGGTACAGCTCTAACTGTGGCTACATTACATACAAGCTTCAGCCCATCCTTACATTCAGAGCTGGAAAGACCGTTGTGATGCCACACCCATTTATTAGGTGGCGTGACCTGCTTGTAGAGAATGACTCCTTTTCCTTTCTGAGTTAACCGACACCACGCTTCAAACTGTTGATCTCTAAAATATGACCGTACTTTTTGAGTGTCTACAAAGTTATCTCGAGGACCAAGAAATGTTTGTGGTCCACCTATGCCAAGTTTTGTTAAACAAACGTCGACTTCTTTTCCAATTTCTCTCGTGTTCAGAATGTATTCATTTTGTGTTTTACTGAGAGTTCGTAAACCATTTATTTGCTGGAGCACAGCCTCCCATTGCATCCTAAATAATCCGAGACCTTTGTACTTTCTGTGAGTATAGACCATTGCGTCTAGAGCATCTGTGGGTAATTGAATTGTATCTTTCAAAGCTCCCTTTGTCATTTTGTCGGCATCGTCTAGAAATTTCATTGGAATTGATTTTAATGGCATTGCCAGGAACGTATAGATGAGGGATGGACAAATGGAAGTGTTCATAATACAGAATTTTTGGTCAGGATGTAATAGCGGGCTAGACGAAAGGAGATCGAATTTGTCTTTCAGATCCGTCAGGGCCTCTTGTGGTTTGAAAAGACAAATGTCAGAAAATTGTATGCCTAGGTAACGAACGCATTCGTCAGAGGATATGCATGAGATAACGGTGTCTGGAGAGATTTCAAGGTGGTAGATAGTTAGTTTTCCTTTGAAAATATTGATAGCTACAGATTTTGCCAGATTTATTTCCAACCCAATAGTTTGGAATCTTGACATGGCCATTCGAGTAAGCTCCAAAGCTTATTTCTCATCCTTAGCTAACAGAACCGTGTCGTCTGCAAAGCCAAGCACTGTTACTAGACTTAAACTCGGAAATAGGTTGTATCCAAACTCGCTGGTGATTGATTCTTCAGACAATTCATTTAGTATGTGATCTGTGGCCAAATTGTATAATGTGGGCGAGAGTGGAGACCCTAGCATTACACCACGTCCTAGAACAATGGTTTTTTGTTTCTCTACGATTAACTTCAACGCAAGTCTGGTTATTAGACTGCAGATTTAGAACTATAGTAGCTAATTTAGAAGATATAGGAGATACTACAAGTGATTTCTTTAATGCAGGTGTCCGCTGTTATCAAATGCCTTTCTGATATCTAAGAAGGCGATAGTGATTCTGAGTTTTAGCTGATACCATAGTTGACCTAAGTAAGGATGTGTTCATAAGTGTACCAGGTGATCGAGTAAATCCACGCTGATACTCATTGAATGAGATGAACTCTCTGAGACATCTGTCTAGCACTCTTTCGATGGCTCTGAGAACTACGGAAACAATTGTGATTGGTCTCCAGTTCAAAATATCATCTGAATTCCCCCCTTTATCAATCAATACCGTTCTGGCTCTCTGAATGCAAGGAGGAACGTGTACCGTCTGCAGCATTCTTGTGGCAATTAGAGCGATAATTTCTATAGCCAGTCCAACCTACATAACTCCAGGTAAGACGTGATCAGGACCAGGGACGTATCAGATTGTATCATTTTTATTGCGACGGATATTTCTTACTGTTACGTATGTGTCATCTAAAGTGATCCTCTCAGTATCATTGAGCGATGAGATGTATTCTTGTTTGACATTGTCATTGGGGTTAGAGAAATGTGAAATGAATGCATCGAACACGGTTTCCTAATCAATCCCATAACTGGGCTTATCATTCATAAGTACTGATCTAATTACTTTCCGACGTTGGTTGTAGTAATTAAATTGTGTTAGCTGGTATTTATACTTATCACAGCGTTTTTCTCTGTCCTTCTTCGTAGACCTCTCAGGATTAGAACTTTGCGTATAAGTTCTTTGAGTATTATATGTTACGGCTATTCTTCCTGGCTTCATAATACTTTATAGTGGGGAGTTTTGGGCCGGGTAGAAGATCGATAGCATTCGCCAAGAAGTGGACGAATTGTTATTCATAACAGCAACACTACGTTCCGTGAACTTTTATTTAGCTGTTTTCATTTTAATTCATGCATGATCAAACAGAGACACATGCAGAAAATGAACAAAGGGACATTTGACCACTGTTGTGATATCAAATGAATGTCCTTTAAATCCGAGAGAAGTTCAATCAAGATCCAATTGTATTCAGAATGAAAATTAGAAGTTAAATTGTCATCAACAACTACCAGCCGAGAGAAATTAGAACTCACTTTTATTTATACGAAAGCAAACTTGTATCGCAAATGCCGAGCAAATTGAAGTCTATACATGATTTATATACACAGTCAAACCTCACGTTTACATATTAAAACAGGAGAAGGATTATTGAATAAGAGTTTAAAATCAGGAAGAGGCAAGGTTTACCTTCTTAATTACACTCCGTCCCCATTTAGTCGTTTGGACTGGGTTTTTGAAAAAATTATTGACCACGCAATTCCTGATTTAAAAGATAATTTTTCATTAGTTTTATATTTCTCGCTCCTGCAGTTTTGAGATAAGAGCGCAAGATCACCGAATCTTTTACTCCTAAAAATTCAAAATACGGAAAATCATTACTCTTTGATTAAAAGCACTCGTATCAAATTTCATGTTTGTAGCTCAAGAGGTTTTGAAAAGAGCCTAGGCCTATAGTATAGATTCGCTCCAAATTCAACCCCATCCCACTGTAACATTTGGGATGAATTTTCAAAGAATAATTCGATCACGTATCTCCTTTTTCTTTCTCCTAATTTTCACATTTCGTTCAGACCATTTTAGAGATATGCTCAGGTTTAAGAAAATGTTTAACTCCAATTACCATTCCAAAAATTCATCAAATCATAATTTCCTATTCCTTCACTCTCGGCAAAGAGTATGCATGTCAAGGTTTAAGTTTGTACGCCAAGTGATTTCGGAAAAGGCATAATTTGTAAACCCCTATTTCTCATCCATTAGAATTCGAATTTTCTATAATATCATCTTATCCCTTGCCTACACATATAAAAGAACGTTTTTGCCAAATTGTAAGTTCCAGTTTCCGAGATTTTAGAAATATGGTGATGAACTAGTGAGTAAGTGAGGTTCACTGTCTGAAATATAATGAGTTATATCATTTAGGAGCTTCTACACAGTGGTGATCATCCCAGCGTACTTGGGTGTGTGTAGAATTTGTTATCTTGTATTATTGTCGGCCGTTTTTGGAATGACTCTTCCTGGTTTTCCACGTTTAACTCCAGTCAAATACCGGGATGGCACGTTCTAATTGGCGACGGTTGCTTCCTTTATCCTCCTTGCGCAGTTTAATGCATCAGAAAGGGCATCCAGCCGTAAAATCCATACACCTCTTAGAAATTCACCTCATTCCTTACCACGCCAGTAGTAGGATCACTGAAGTGTGATTCGAATACATCTCTTCTCATTTTTGCCTCACGAGGTTGATTGCACCCCTTTCAAATTCGAAGAGAAGAATTGAATTTCTTGCTAGAGCCAAGTTTCAAGCCCAGGACATTTGGTACTGAAGTCTTAATACCTACCCTGTCATCACGGAAGGTAGCAGACGTAATATTAATATTAGTCCATTCTATACAAAAGTTTCGCGAGCCTCCGTGGCTTAGGCGGCAGCACGCCGGCCTCTCACCGCTGGGTCCGTGGTTCAAATCCCGGTCACTCCATGTGAGATCTGTGCTGGACAAAACGGAGGCAGACAGGTTTTTCTCCGGGTACTCCGGTTTTCCCTGTCACAATTTCATTCCAGCAACACTCTCCACTATCATTTCATTTCATCTGTCATTCATTTAATCATTGCCCCAGAGGAGTGCGTCAGGCCTCGGCAGCCGGCACAGTTCATATCCTCGCCGCTAGATGGGGGCTTCATTCATTCCATTCCTGACCCGGTCGGAGACTGGAAGCAGGCTGTGGATTTTCATTTCTATACAAAAGTTTCATAATGTCAGTAATTGAGGTCCGTATTGACTAACTATAAATTAGAAAGAAATAAGGGGATTCTGCCTTTCCAATACTTGTATTGAACCAACTCACAGGTACATGTTTCGAAGGTAAAACTCCTTCTTCCTCAGCCTGTACATAAAAATATCAAAGATAAATAACCTTTATAAGAACATAAGTTGCATGAATAAAGATTTGTGAAATAAATAATATGAAGTTCAATTGTTTCCGTTTCTCCTTGGAAGATCTTCCAATTGGATATCCAGGCCTGGGTGCATTAAAAAAGCCGCTGAGTAAGGCCGGTGTTGTGAGTCGCTATTTGGTTGCGTCATCGTTTTTCGAACTAGTCTCTATGCTGTCCTTGGAGAATATCATGGCAAAGAAATCAACATAATCCCTGTAGTAGTGCCATGTCCCGCTGTATGTAGTGTGTTTGGGCGTGAACAACAGCAGATCAAAATACGTGTCTCAAACAAATATCACTCCTTTGCTTGTCCAAAGACATACTAGGTGAGAAGGGGAAAGGAAATAGAGGACGGGAATAAAAATTAAGGAAAAAAACAAGAAGTTCCGTGAAGAACTATACAGCCTACTTTTCATGCCAATGATTATTCTACAGTATATGAACCTATCTAGAATAATGACAAAATTAAGTTGGTAATATCGAAATATCAAATTAGTTCAAAATATACCTGGTATAATTTAGCCTAATAGAGCACTACAGTTGGCAGCCCTGGTGACTGAATATATTCCTAGTTCCATCTCTTAAGGTACAGAATACAAAATTAGATTGAAGTCCAATGGACGTTACATGCAGTTAGACACTGGATCTATCAGCACGCGCAAAAGCATGTTGCCAACAATACCATGCGTGTGCTGGTCAGAAATAATCTGAAATATAATGATATCTTGTTGTGCCAATTTTGGATGAAATCCATTTGTTAGTATAGGAGTTACATGTATTTTAAAATTGGACATATCAGCAGGCATAGAATCATGTTGGCAGCACTGCCTTGTATTAATTACTCCAAATTAATCTACAATGTCAGGTGCTATACGTTTGCAAAGTATAGAGCTGTTGGCTTGCATACTTTCTGATATATTGATATTAGGGTAAAAAAAAATATAGACAGCATTTATTAACAGTTGGCAGCCCTGATTGCTCTTAACAATACTTACAGATATTCTGTTATGGTACACATAGCACATATGAAATTTGGTTGTAATCCAACTGATAGTATAGAAGTTACATGTATTTAAAAATTGGTACTATCAGCAGGCTTATAATCATGTTGGTAGAAGTGACGTATATAAGTTACTCAAAATTAATCTAAAATGTCATAATATACGTGTGCATAGTTTAAAGCTGTTGGCTTGCATACTTTCTGATATATTGGTATTTGGATAAAAAATAGAGAGAGCAATTATTAACAGTTGGCAGCCCTGGTGGCTCTTAAGAATACGCGCAGTCATATCTGTTTATGTACAGATATTACATACAAAATTTGGTATAATCCAATTGATAGTGTAGAAGTTATATGCATTTAAACATTGGACCTATCAGAAGGCTTAAAATTATTTTTCCAACACTGTCATGGTTGGACTCCTGGAAATTAAACTGAAATAGTATTATCTGCATGTGTACCAATTTTGGAATAGCTCCCATGCATACCTTGCGAGATATCCAACATGGAGCTCAAATTTCTAGTGCGTTTTTTCATCAGTTGGTAGCACTGACATCATTTTCAAATATGGACGTGAGATATTCAGGTGCACATCTTTACTCATACTAAATTTGGTTTTGATTGCTGCAGCCGTTTAGGAGTTGATAGGGGGGGGGGGACACACACAGCCAGCCAGACAGACAGACAGACACACATTTTCCCGGATCGATCTCATAAGTCTACTTTTTCCTCATTTTTGCAAAATGTGAAAAGTAGGCTAATAAATGTGGAATGTTTATGAAGTGCCGATGGCTGTTGTTTTGGGGTGGATGAATGCGAAAATAGAGAGATATAATCATTATTGAATTGGGAAAATAAATGGTATGAATAGTGGAATACAGCTGATCAATTTATCTATTACTATATAATGCGTCTATTAGTGTTCTGTATAAAATACTGGTTTCAAAAACTATTTCATTAAGATTGTGGGAAGGGTTAAATCTCTGTGCATAGAGCATTGCTGAAGCTAATGGTTTCAATAGAAAATATGTTAACAGTATTATTATCAAAATCAAGAACAAACCCGCTTCCAGATTAGCAAAAGAGGATAAAGAACCTTCCACTTATGCAATGTTCACCTTTGTGAATCAATCCACCTACAATGTTACTTGTGTACTCAAAAAATATAAAGTAAAAGTAGCTTTCAGAACCAACAACACTAATCACAATAAATTTTTCAACTCGCATATTCTCAATAAAACAAACAAATATAATAATTCTGGCATCTACAGAATCAAATGTAATGATTGTGAAGCGGATTACGTGGGACAAACAGGACGAGGGTTCAACACCAGATTTTTGGAACATGTTAATGCCTCTAAACATAATAAATTTTCGGCTATAGGCAACCATATGGTAGAAACCGGTCACAAATTCACAACCATAGAGAACGATTTAGTTATTTTTCACCAAGAAAACAAAGGCACACTCATGAATATTCTGGAAAAAATAGAGATTGACAAAGCACAGAGATTAAACCCTTCCCACAATCTTAATGAAATAGTTTTTGAAACCAGTATTTTATACAGAACACTAATAGACGCATTATATAGTAATAGATAAATTGATCAGCTGTATTCCACCATTCATACCATTTATTTTCCAAATTCAATAATGATTATGTCTCTCTCTTTTCGCATTCATCCACCCCAAAAAAAACAGCCATCGGCACTTCATAAACATTCCACATTTATTTTTTCTTATTTTTTATTCCCGTCCTCTATTTCCTTTCCCCTTCTCACCTAGTATGTCTTTGGACAAGCAAAGGAGTGATATTTGTTTGAGACACGTTTTTTGATCTGCTGTTGTTCACGCCCAAACACACTACATACAGCGGGACATGGCACTACTACAGGGATTATGTTGATTTCTTTGCCATGATGTTCTCCAAGGACAGCATAGAGACTAGTTCGAAAAACGATGACGCAACCAAATAGCGACTCACAACACCGGCCTGACTCAGCGGCTTTTTAATGCACCCAGGCCTGGATATCCAATTGGAAGATCTTCCAAGGAGAAACGGAAACAATTGAACTTCATATTATTTATTTCACAAATCTTTATTTATGCAACGTATGTTCTTATAAAGGTTATTTATCTTTGTTATTTTTATGTACAGGCTGAGGAAGAAGGAGTTTTACCTTCGAAACATGTACCTGTGAGTAGGTTCAATACAAGTATTGGAAAGGCAGAATCCCTTTATTTCTTTCTAATTTATACAAAAGTTTGGTCTTTTCAGTCGGTAATCTCATGAAATTTATTTCAGGATTAGGGCATAACCCAGCTCTTTTTGGGTACATTCGTGTTGACCGACTGAAAAGCTCCAAACTTTCGTTTACTTAGGCAACACTGAAAAATGGCTTCAAACCCCACAATTGTGTCCATTCTATACGTTAGTGGATCACATAGTTATAAGCCCATCAAGATACGAGCGACGCTACACCAGCGTTTGTTGTTTATAGCACCTGAGTCTTACCGGACGATGAGGGGATTACAGCGCAGCAATGACGGACTACTGTTGTTGTTTATTAAATGTGAGGATTTGTGACAGCGTGGTCAAGTAGCCCCGTGATCGTGGTTGTGTGTGTAATTTGCCTGATAACTTTTGTTATTGTGATGGCTGTATCAGTGTTTCCAGTTGTAATTCTGATGAGGATTGTTGATACTTTACTGCGGTGCCATGTAAATAGACTGTGAAATACTTCTTGTTCTTTCTCAACTTGATGCTGTTGGTTTCCCATTATTTATTTAATTTTTATTTATTTTTGTATTTATTTATTCATTTATTTATTTATTGTGCATTTGTCTCTTTGTTTAATTTTATGTTTATTTATTCTGCCTATTTCAGCCAGCACAGTTCATATCTTCGCCGCTAGACGGGGGTTTCATTCATTCCATTCTCTGACCCGGTCGGTTAACTGGAAGCAGGCTGTGGATTTTCATTTTTATTCTGCCTATTTATTTTTATTTATTTACTTACTTATTTGTTTCTTTGTTTGATTGTTTTTTGTTTCATTTTTCCTTTGTTTCCTCGTTTCTATGCTACTTTTTTCTTTGTTTCATTGTTTCTTTGTTTTCTCGTTTCTTTGTTACTTTGTTTCTTTGTTTTAATATTTCTTTGTTTGTTTATCCATGTGTTAATTTTTTTCTTTGTTTGTTAATTTATTTATTCGTTTCTTTGTTTCATTGTTTATTTATTTGTTTCTTTGTTTATTTAATTGTTTCTTTGTTTCTTCGTTTCATTGTTTCTTTGATTTCTGTTTCTTTGTTCATATATTTTTATATTTGCTTATTTATTTACTTGTGTATTTGTTTCTTTGTTTCTATGTTTCTTTGTTTCTTTGTTTCTTTGTTTATTTATTTATTTATTTATTTATTTATTTATTTATTTATTTATTTATTTATTTATTTATTTATTTATTTACCTTTTTTAAGAGCAAATGGTGCAAACAAAAATCTTGTTCCTTGAATTTTAGGTCCGACAACAGCAAGATAATTAAAACATTGGATTGCACTTCCCACTGCGGATAAACAGATGGAACAGTGCTGGGGCTGACGTGATCTCGCCCGTCACAATGAGAAGGAAGCCCTGTAGAGGAAATTAAATTATCTCCAGCGCTGGATGTTCGCCCTCTGCGTGTGAGTGGATCTCTTGGCGTGATTCCAGTGGAACAAGTTAATTCCTTTTCAAAACTGTTTTCACTCTAGGGCTGTAATTACTGGGAAATGAAACTGGTTTTGACACTTGAATGTCCTTTCATTTCTTATTTCTCACACCACGTCTGGTCGTTGCTCTACTATCGAAGTTGCGTCACATCCAGGCAAATATGATATTATTTGTTTTATTATGTCCACTTGGTTTCTCACCTGCCTCCATGGCCGTGAGGGTTGACATGTAGGTTCAGAAATCTCGTTCCTTAAAATTCAGCGTGCGTCTAAAGTGTTCTGTGAATGAATACAATAACAACAATAAAAGAGAAGTTACAAACAAACTAGCCTTAATCGCCTTGAAAGTACTCTTCATTGACCACAATAAACGTTTGACAACGACTAGGCCTATACAGCTGTTGGCAACAGGCAGCGAAGGCGTCTTTTAGAATCGATCGAAGTACTGGTGTCACACGTCTTCGAATGCCCGGTATGTCAGCACAATGTGTGCCTTTACAGATTCACTTGAGGTGGGGAAGCAAAAAGAAGTCTGCATGTGTCAGATCCGGGAAGTACGGTGGGAAGAACAGTTAAGCGCTGCTAATCCGAGAAGTTGCGCACACGGATCAGAGTGTATGGGATACATGGGTAAACTTTTTAAGGGGAAGGTTAGATGCAATACAAAATAATCTAGGTGGACCGAAAAATAAACATCATATATATTATTTTAGTAGTATAGATCCCTCCTGCGGCACTCACAAGCGACCGATCGTGAAAATGAGCATTCAAGTGAAAGAGAATAGACATTAGCAGTGACGAATTGCACCATCATTCCATAAATATCAATAATTTCTTTAAAAATGACTTAAAAATATGTACGAAGTGTGCGATTTGCAGATACTGTTGATGTATGAACATACGCTCCATAATTGTTATCCACTTCACATTTTGGTCGCTGTGACGCCCGTTTCATGTCATTTTAACATTATGAGGTCTTTCCTTTATCATTTTGCATGGATTACAGAAACAGAAAGCAAAGGAATGAGTACTCAAATCGTATAATTTCATAAATATCGAATAACCGGTGAGTGTGACAGCACACCCCGCACACAAATGACATTATCAGTGACATATTGCATTCTAGTTTCTTCAATATCAATTTTTGTAAGAAGTGTTCGATTTGCAAAACCTATTGGGGAAAGTGTGGTTTATGAATATGCGAGATTTCTTGCACGGGTCCGCCAGTACGTTTTTATTTCTGGATTTTTAATCAAACAAAACTTATAGGCTACAGTGGTAGAAACCCTTCAGTATTTGTTAGAAGAGGACAAGTGAAACTGTGACTGTGCTTCTAATAGTTTTTCATAATCTGTTTGAAACTGGGATGAGCTGATTCTTTGTAGCGGAGCTAATTCGTGGTGCGTCAATCTATTCCTGACGCTTATTTTTGCGAAGCTTCATTGTAGAAAACACCTGTTCACAGATATAGGAAGTTGCGAACATTGCAGTTATCTTCTGTGCATGAGATTTCAAGTATGGGAAGCTTGATTTTGGTAAGGCCTTGTAAAACTCAAGTTTCGAGACGTTGAGGAATAGTTGCTTCAATTCATTGTTACATTGTAACTCAATCAGTTCTAGTTGCAACTCTGTTACACAAAACGCATAAA
The DNA here is from genome assembly GCA_946902985.2 of Meconema thalassinum. Taxonomy (NCBI): domain Eukaryota; kingdom Metazoa; phylum Arthropoda; class Insecta; order Orthoptera; family Tettigoniidae; genus Meconema; species Meconema thalassinum. Next base: position 460,613,752 of record OX336391.1, on the reverse strand, counting down.
CACAATGAGATTGAGACAGTTTTTCACTTCTAGATACACAGGGAAAAAAATATGACCAATGTGTAATTGTAGGTAGTATAATTCGATCTCCCCTGGGGCTCAAAACTTGTGGGACGTGGGTTGGCAACCACGGGACCCCAGCTGAGTCCGGCAATGCTTCCGCTTACTTGTGCCGGGCTCTTCTCCGTCTTCATTCCTGTCGACCTCTCTTGGTCAACTCTTGTTCTCTTCCGACCCCGACGGTATTAGGGCAGCCGAGGCCTAGGGAGTTTTTACCTTTCCCGCCTTAATTGGCCCTTGTCTCATCTTTCCTGATCCCTCATTCTTCGAAGGGTCAGCCTTCTTTTTCTTTTCATGTTCTCTCCTGCCTTCTGCACAAGGCCCTCAAGGAGGCAGGGTGTATGTAGCCCCACCACTTCTGGTGCACCCTGAATAGTGCTACACCCTCAAGGGCTCACGGCTGGTGAGTTTGGGAGTTAGCGACCCCGTGGGATTCCTGAGCTGGGTCCGTTTGGTCCCCCTCTTTCCTCTGTCCTTGGGACGGGCCCTCTCCTCATTCCCATTCCTTTCTGCCTTTCATGGCTCTCGTTCCTTCCAAGACCCTCAATCCTAATTCTTCGAGGGTTGAGGGCATTTCTTTTCTTCCTGTCCTTTATTTGCCTTATCCTTTATTTGTTTACCATTTCTTCTTCTAGTCTGTACTTTGCCCATAACTGGGGTTTGGGTCGACGTTGTAGCGGAGGAGCCTCCACATTCCAGTCCTGCACAACTCTGACCGAACACACCACGTCGGATGCGTCGCAGTAACCGTTTCAAAACGTTCTCGTAGATTGCGACGTTGATAATTTGGCCGTCCAGTAGGAACTCCCGGTGGATCATGTCATTGCGACCAACAATGTCTTGATTTTGGATTTTTGCAGGTGGCTCCTTTTATAACGTGGGAAACGTATTATGCACCTTCAAAAGACGAAAAACTACATACCTGGGACATATCGTGCTGAACACCAAATATCGACTTCTCAAGTTGATACTGGAAGGATCGAAGGTCAAAGAAGAAGGGGCCAAAGAAGGATTTCCTGGGTGGATAATGTACCGATTTTGCAAATCAGTACATGTTCATCTTTATCTTCGAGACGCAGTAGAACTCCAGGTCTGACAGGATTATCATGGGAGCATACACCAAGCCTCTTCTGGGAATTCTATTCGCCTCTCTGGCGCCTGACTGTTGGTGAAATGGGTTCGCCAAGCCCTTTTTCTGCCAGGATTTGTACCCTTTGTGTGTCCTGTCACTTAAAGTATGTCGAGGGAGATAAATCAAGCCTTGTATCTGTGAACATTGGAAATGTGAACACTTCCTGTCAGCTACATTTGGCCAAGGTCTTGTTCTCAGAAAATCTTGCAAGAACATTGTGTAACGCCTCAACTCCTGGCAAGTTTCTACGCACTAACTGTGTGGGGTGATATTCAATGGTACCAACTCAAACCTTGGACTCTGGCCTTGTTTTGGCCCGTTGCGCCACTAGTCGCATTTGGTATTACTGAAGTAGTGTGGTGGGGGTACATTGGAATCCAGGGTTGTGGCCTGTGAATCCAGAGACAGTGTGTGGAGGACCTTGCCGACATAAAGACTCTTAAGCAATTGCCTCCGGAAAAACTGATAGTGCAGTTTTCTCGGAGGGCTGGAAGACACCGGGTGATACTATCATAACTTAATTCTAAGGGGCAACTAAAAAAAAAGTTGAATACAAACTTTGACTGCAAAATTTTGGTAATGTGATTCTAAGGCCATGTGTCGGTGGACCATAATGTGAACTAGATACAGACTTTGACATTTTATTTAGTATATCAGTATGTAATATTTTGGAATTTTATTTAGTATATTAGTATGTAATATTTTGGAAGGTCTTGTGTAATTTGGTGATACGGTTCTATGTAGGTTACTGCAGGGTGGGTTACTTATTGCCCTATTTCCCGTTACCTGGATGGGAACCTCGTGGATTTAATTTTGGTCAGATAGGCTTCAAAGGAGAGTCAGTGCTGGACTCTGAAGCTTCTCGGACGCTTTCGTTCCCTAAGGAACGCGTTTGTTGCTTTATGCAATTTGTTTGTGAAATGGCACCGGGCCTGAATTTCATGTTGTTATATTACCTTTTATCCTTGTGGATGATATTACCCTCTGTTCAGTAATTCAATTAATCGTATGATGGGGAAATGAAATTTTGCCAACTGGGCAATGACTGACTGTATTTTATTCACAATATTACCCGGTACTTGATTCTGCATTACCTTTTTAAATATTAGCCTAAGCGGTTAAGGGTTTTAGTTGTAATTTAATAGTAATTTAATTGTATCATTTCTAGATTTTTATTATACTTTGACATTTGGGTGTTGTTTTTAGCCTACTTTCGATTTTTGCAAAAAATGAAAGTAGACTTATGAGATCAACACAGGGCGAAAAAAGTGTGTCTGTCTGTGTGTGTGTATGTGTGTGTGTGAGTCTGTGTGTGTGTGTGTGTGTGTATGTGTGTGTATGAGTCTGTGTGTGTGTGTGTGTGTCTGTGTGTGTGTGAGTGTGTGTACTCTGAATGTCTGTCCCCCCTATCAATTCGAACACGGTGAATGCAAATTGAACGAAATTTGGTACAAAGGTAGCACTAGCAAAGGACACCTCAGTGTCATGTTTTATATCGCCGCCATCTTTACTAAAACTGAATGGCGGCCACTCAAACGTTCAAAACGTAAAATCAAATAACGACTAAGCAAATCATCCGATCTCTACCAAATTTGGTAACAACATACCTTCGTATAGGATGCGTCTTGTGGCCAAATTACAAGGTCGTCCGCCATACCATTTCAGGATGGCGGCCGTGCGAATTATGCAAACTTTATAATCCATATCATGGGACCCACCAGTTCCGATTATCGAGCCGAGAATCGTTTTAACTGTTCTAAAGGAAGAGGCACGTTCGAAATTAAAAGTTTATTTTGTAATACTATAGTGCAGACGTGATTTTAAAAAGCTGAACTGATTCAGTAATAAGACAAGATGGCAGCGGATATCTTGTGCCGGACTTATATTTCACTAATTTGAGTATTGCATGCAATATAGCGTACTGATAAAAAATAAATAAACTTTGTATGAAATGCTTTATATATAAATAATATACTCCAGTGATGAAATCGTTTAGTATAAATCATTATTTGCTAACAAGTTCTATGTAAGTCATTTTAAATAGAACAATATTCGTTGACCCAATTAGCTCAGTGGTAGAGTGTTAGCCTATCGCTCAAATGCCTATGGTTCAAACCCGATCAGAGCTAGGTTTTTTGCTTGAAATGTTATATGTTTATTGTTTTGTAATGACTCAGATGTTTTAAAATTAAGAGTTATATTGCGCACATTATGGTGTAAAATATATATTTAATTAAAACATAATTCGCCAGCAGATTTACTCGGGACATCTAGCTGCCAAAAAGGTAACTTCCAGATTTTATTGAAAAGTTTCTTCTTCTGGCCGCTAGAATGCACTCGCTCTGTTAGGATTATATTGTTCGATATTTCACCAATAGATATCACGACTAGTCTACGTGGGGATCCATTGATTACTATACCATTATCATTCTATGCGCATCGAATTTGAAGAATGACAAGATGATACTACGATACATTTTAACTTTTTATTTTAAAGGGTTTGTAACAGCCTATTTTGCGTTACTTGAAAATGTTATTAAGCGTTATATTGTGCACATTACGGTGTAAAATATATATTTAATTAAAACATAATTCGCCAGCAGATTTACTCGAGACATCTAGCTGCCAAAAAGGTAACTTCCTGATTTTATTGAAAAGTTTCTTCTTCTGGCCGCTAGAATGCACTCGCTCTGTTAGGATTATATTATCGAAAATATCCACATAGTTTGTATACACACGTCTCTGTAGGGTCATGGAAAGATTTGTTAATTCAATTAGGGTTGTGAAAGCCATGCACAACCAGACGTGTAAAGACATGCCTCAACTCAAAGTTGGATGTTGCCCACGGCAGGTCGTAATAATAATAATAATGTTATTGGTTTTACATCCCTTTTAACTACTGCTGATTTTAGAGACACCGGGGTGCCGGAATTTTGGCCCGAAGGGGATCTTTAACGTGCCAGTAAATGTACTGACACGGCTCCCTCGCATTTGTGCACCCTCAAATGCCAGCTGACTGTGCCAGGATACGAACCTGCAACCTAGGGCCCAGCAAGCGAGAACGTTATCGCTGAGCCACGCCGCCAGTCCGGTCGATTATGTCTCCAGATCCATAACATTCTTGATATACTTCTTATCTTTCTTTCTTCAATGATGGTAGCAGTTTTTATCTAGGTTGTGGCGTTTGGTAGAGGTAAATCGTTTCTAAGGTCTTCAACAAAGAATAGTTCTATTATACTCTTTGATAATAACAACGAGTTATAACTATACTCATACATTTAGGAGAAAGTAGGCTATATGTTCTTTACTGAACATCTTGTTTATTTAATGATGGCAGTCAGTAGGAAGTTTGTTTCTGTTCCCTTCACCATGTGTGGCAAGATTAAAATTGTCGGCCTTTCTGAGTACGTCCAGCCTTCCATTCAACAAGCTGGTCTTGGCATTAGCTTCGTCCCGCCTGATCTCTTATCCTAAATTAAATCAGGGTGTTCTTGAATACCACGAAAATTGGAACATTCACTCCTAGGTTGTTAGCCTACTTTCGATTTTTGCAAAAAATGAAAGTAGACTTATGAGATCAACACAGGGCGAAAAAAGTGTGTCTGTCTGTGTGTGTGTATGTGTGTGTGTGAGTCTGTGTGTGTGTGTGTCTGTGTGTGTGTGTGTGTGTGTGAGTGTGTGTACTCTGAATGTCTGTCCCCCCCTATCAATTCGAACACGGTGAATGCGAATTGAACGAAATTTGGTACAAAGGTAGCACTAGCAAAGGGCACCTCAGTGTCATGTTTTATATCGCCGCCATCTTGACGGAAACGTAATGGCGGCCTCACAAATGTTCAAAGCTTAAATCAAATTACGACTAACCTAATCATCCGATCTCTACCAAATTTTGCAACTACATACCTTTATGGAGGGAGCATCCTTTGACCAATCTAATAGGTCATTCGCCTAATAGTTTGCGGATGGCGGCCATCTTTGTGTCAGAATCGATTCCCCCTATTAATTCAAACACGGTGAAACAGAATGGAACGAAATTTGGTACAGAGATAGCACTAGCAAAGTGCATCTCAGTGTCATGATTAATATCGCCGCCATATTGACAGAAACGTAATAGCGGCCACACAAATGTTTAAAGCTTAAATCAAATTACGACTAACATAACCATTCGATCTCTACCAAACTTTGCAACAACATACCTTTATGGAGGGAGCATCCTTTGACCAATCTAATAGGTCATTAGCCTAATAGTTTGCGGATGGCGGCCATCTTTATGTCAAAATTGATTCCCCCTATTAATTCGAACACGGTGGAACCGAATGAACGAAATTTGGTACAGAGGTAGCACTAGCAAGAGGCACCTCAGTGTCATGTTTTATATCACCGCTATCTTGACGGAAACGTAATCGCGGCCTCCCAAATGTTAAAAGCTAAAATGTAATTACGACCAACCTAATAATCTAGTCTCTACCAAATTTTGCAACACCATATCTTTATGTGGGAAACATATTCTGACCAAACTGCAAGAACATCAGCCCAATAGTTTGCAGATGGTGGCCAAGTATGTGTGCAAATCGATTCCCCCTATCAATTCAAACACGGCGAAACCGAATTGAACGAAATTTGGTACAGAGGTAGCACTAGCAAAGGGCACCTCATATTCATGTTTAATATCCCTATAGCACGTGGTATTTCAACAAGCTACTACAACCAACATTCAATCATACTCCTTGAAAAGGACAAAGAGTTATAACAATACCCATGCATTTAGGAGAAAGTAGGCTATATGTTCTTTACTGAACATCTTGGTTTTTTTTTGCTGTGAACTCAGCTGACCTAGCGAGTAATTAAATTAGGCCTTTTCTGTGTGTAATAAATTATTAATTTTTGGTATGGTAATATCATGTTGATGAATTATATTTTGATATGCTAATATTATTATTATCATTCGGTTATTCAAAGGGTAAAGGGGGGATGAGAGCCATTACAGTGGTAGCGAGAGCATGATTCTGATCTTCTTGTCACAACATTATGCCAATTGACCTTCCTTATGGCTGCATGTATTTATTTAATAACTTAAATTCAGGATCTAATTTAAACTGGGCCCTCCTCCTTACTAATCTTTTCTCCACATAGGTAGGATTGTTTCAAACTCTGTGTAATGATTAATTTGTGTTCTGTTACATGAAATTTATGTACGATGGCTTCCCGCAAAATCATCGTGAAATACTTATCAGATGAAGTGGTAACCTACGAATTGCTGTTACGTAACCTTGAAGTGCCCAGGGATGCAGAACTAGCGCGCCAGAGTCTGGAGTATGCCGTGAATTTTGCAGCAACTCTTCCAAAGCTGTCAACTGCTGAATTCAAACTTGGTGAGTCTAAGTTATGTGACTCAGTTAAAGAAATTTGTAACGTATTTAAGTATTGTTTCAGTGAAGTAGAATGTAGCCCTGTTGATCTCACCAAATTGAAAGCTCGAATTGATTACCTATATCTCCGATGTGTGGATTTGTTGCAATCTGATGAGGAACGTCCCATCGCCGAGTTGAAAGGTTTATTAGAGGCTGAAGTTAATTTAGTGGAATGTGCTCAGACCTTGGACACTGTTAATCGTGTTAGTGGAAGTGGGGAATTATTGAATTCAACTCCTGCATGTAGCCGTAATGTCTCAACAAGTCTAGGCGCCAGTCTGGCTGAAAACGCAACTGGCCAAGTTGGTAATCGTGTCACTGAACCTGCCGCAATCCGTGGCAACGGAATAGCTCGCTTGCCCGACAGCTGTGAGAGTCGAGAGATTTTTCCCATTGTCGGTAACCGTACCTTTAATCATGAAACTGTGACAACAAATTCTCTGCTTGGCCAGGCAGCGTTAGGTCCTGATATGGTGATACCAGTTTCGAATACCATTAATCCTAATGCTGTGATGGCTTCTGTGCCAAATAATACCAGCAACGTAACCTTCAACCTCCCCGGACGTGAAAATTGTACTTGCAGTTGTAATTGTGTAACTTGTAACTCCGTCTCTGCTGTTGTCGCCTCACCTCGTGTAAGGAGGTGGTAATCGAACCCCAGTCTGTCTTAAATTTCCCCTCATCTAGTTGTAATCCTGTTAGTGTCGGTGCTCGAGAAGTAAATTCTGGAGATACTTCCGGGTCTGTTTCATCATTTAAAGTGCCGGCTATCTCAGGTCATCAGGGGCCTACAGTGACACAAAATTCTCCTTCAGAACCGGTTAGGGATTTAAATTCTGTTTATCGAGACTCTCAGGGGAGTGTTTCAAATTCAGGGCGTAACCTCGTTTCTTCATCTTGTTCCGGAAACCAAAATTATGTGCAAGGAAATCCATGTGCCGAAATGCCAGGTCGTAACGTGTCCAATGATGAGCATTCTAATTATTCTGTTTTTTCTAAGGCCAGCTTTGGTTCTGTCAGTCACCCCATTTTGGGTTTTGTTTCAAAGTTATCGGGTAGAAGTATGGACACGGCTGAAGGCATCGTTGATTTTTTGAGAATATTGGTCGATATTCATGATTGTGCTATCCAATTCGGTGTCAGCGACCAAGTGATCTTTCAATTAATATCCTCCCATGTGTCGGATACGTTGGGAACCTATGTGACTAGTGCCATGTGTGAAGGTTGGAGTGTGGAGAATTTTATGTCCGAGGTGTTGCGAGTATTTGTGCCCATCAGGTCGCTCGATACTATGAAGGGACGTTACCTGTACCGAGCTCAGGGTATTAACGAGCCGTTAAATTCATACATTGTGGACATATCCAGGTTTGTAAAAGTCTTTAGAGTGGATATGCCAGAGGCAGAAGTGGTAAGGCTTATTTTGGCCGGTGCTACGCCGGAATTTCGGAATTGCCTATGTGTTGGAACTAATCCGAGTACGATTAGGGAACTGCGTTAAGCCGCTATTCAGGCCGAATCCGTGCGTTCGGTTGATATCATAAGGTGTGCAAATAGCATGCCCCCTCCCTTCATTAACCTTGTTCCGTTTGTTCGACCTCCCTCGGTTCGACCACCACCTGGGGCCGGTCGTCTTTCCCATATTTCGCCTAGGAGTAGTAGTAATCGTCCTGTGACGTGCTTCAACTGTGGACAGCAGGGCCACATGGCGTGGAACTGTCCGGTGAAAAGGAATTGACTATGCCGAGACAGGCATCCTGAAATCCACCTTGCCAAGGATCAGCGATGTGCATTGGAAAATGAGATGACGAGGGATGACGCCAAAGTTATCGGAGCAAATGGTGTCTGTTCTAAAGTTTCAGATGTAGTTCTACCCTCTCCTATGGTTGAAATTGCAATTAATGACGCATGTGTAATAGCTTTTTAGACTCGGGAAGTGCTGCTTCGTTGGTTAGCGAGAATTGGTATTTGTCAATGAAACTCATCTGTAAATTCAGTGACCTGTCGAAGGTAGATGTTAAGTTGGTTTCTGCCAACGGTGCTCAATTGGACGTTCTTGGTTCTGTGAAGTTTAAAGTTCGGATTCATAAATTTTGTTGGAAATTTTCCTTTTGGATCATTAAGAATTTGTCATGTCCTATTATTCTGGGCGCTAATTTTTTTGCTTATACTGGCTTACTGCTAGATATGCAACACGAATCATTCTGGTTCAGGTTTTGTTCTGAGGTAAAATTTAAATTTCTTTCTACTGCTGTCCCTAGCGCGAGTGCTCATGTTGTCAACCGTGATGCTGAACCCGTCTTGTCCACCGGGGTTGAATCCTTGGATTTAAGTAATTTATCTGACGCTCAAGCTAAAGAGATTCGAGATTTGTGTGGGTATTTTCCCGAGGTGTTCACTGACGAATTAGGAATGACTAAGATCCTGGAGTATAAAATTGAAGTAACGGATACTATACCCGTCAGACATCCTCCCTACCGTTTGAGTCCACCCAAAATGTTGGAATTAAAGAAATTAATCGATCAGGTGTTACTGGATGGAGTGATTCGACCCTCCACATCAGCATATTCCTCACCTGTGTTCTTAGTACCTAAGCCAAATGGTGGTTTTGGGCCAGTCGTAGATTATCGTAGGTTAAACAAAAAGATTGTTTTAGAATCCATCCCTCTTCCTGATTTACATAGCTGTTTTTCCTGGTTCAAAAACGCCTCCTATTATAGCCTCATTGACCTGATGCAGGCATATTTCCAAATTCCGTTAGCTGAAGAATCTAAGCATCTGACTGCATTCGCCACCGATTGGAATCTCTTTGAGTATTGTCGATTGCCTTTTGGTCTCTCTACAGGGGGCGCTGTGCTTAGTAGGCTTCTTGATCACGTGTTTTCTGGCATCAAATTTGATTATTTGTATCACTACCTGGACGATGTCGTTGTTTACAGCGAGACGTTCGAAGACCACGTGCGCCATCTTCGTGAAGTATTTGGGAGGTTAAAATCTGCTGGTCTAACCGTAAAGTTGTCTAAAGTGTCCCTTGCTTAACCTAAAATTGGCTTTCTTGGACATGTTGCTTCTGCTGAAGGTGTTTCGGTCGATGACTCCCGAACCCAAGGAATTAGAGATTTTGCACCCCCTAAAATGTGAAAGGAGTAGCCCGATTCGTGGGAATGGTTGGCTTTCTGCGCAAATTTATACCCAATTTTGCACAGCGGGCGTTGCCACTTAATCGTCTGCGAAGGTCTGACGTGAAATTTGAATGGGGTCCGTCGCAGCAAGCAGCTTTTGACGATTTGAAGGAGGCACTGTGTAGCGCTCCTGTCCTCGCTGTCCCTGATTTCAGTAAGAAGTTTATAATCCAGACTGATGCGTCGCTCGGTGCTGTAGCTGCTGTGTTGTTTACAAGAAAGTGAGTTAGGTAGACGACCTATTGGTTTTGCTTCTCGAACTCTGTCCCCTGCTGAAGTAAATTATTCCGTATACGAGCTTGAGGGGCTCGCAGTGATGTTTGGACTGGAGAAATTCCGAATGTATGTCGAACATGTTCCTTTCGAACTTGAAACCGATAACCAGGCCCTGAGCTGGGTCCTGGCTAGACCTCGAACCACTGGGCGAATCGCCAGGTGGGCAACCCGTATTTCATCATTTCAGTTCACCGTTCGTCATATAAAGGGTTGTGAAAATGTCATAGCCGACTCCCTTAGCCGCATGTATGAAGAAGTTCCTAATAAATGTAAGAATCTCGTTCCCGAGGAAAATCATGAAAATATTTGTGCTGTGTCACTTAAGCGTCTCTATGGAGAAATTCCTGACAGGTGTGAAACTCCCTCTTTAGAGGAACCCGTTGTTGTTGGGGCTAATTCAGCTCAACACATGTTAGTAAATTCACCGTTATTGTTTGGAGACATTGCTGACCATCAGAAGGAAGATCCCGTCTTGTGTGACTTAATTGCTCGATTAGTTTCTGGAGAAGAGATAAAACCTTATATTTTAAAGTCTGGTGTACTGTGTTGTGTAACTAGGCGTGATAGAAAGCCTAAAGTTGTTTTGCCTACTCAGCTGATAAATGGCATGCTAATGTATTTTCACGAGTCACCCGCTGGAGGTCACCTAAGAATATTCAAAACTCGACAGAAAATAAGGCAGTCTTTTGTTTGGAAGGGTCTCGATAAGGATGTGAGAAAGTTCGTGCTGGGGTGTCATGATTGTAAAGTGAGTAAGCCTACCGTCAGTGGTAAGGTTGGTAAGTTAGCTTCCGAATCTGCGTCCAGGCCCATGGAACGCTTGTATGTGGATTTCGTTGGGCCCCTCCCGCGGTCTAAACTAGGTAATCGTTTTGCCTTTGTTTGTGTTGATGGTTTCTCTCGCTTTTCGTGGATTTTTCCCACTAGAAATTGTGACTCTGCTACTGTCATAAGATGTTTAAAGTCTGTTTTCTCTTCCTTTGGTCCTAGTCAATACCTGGTGTCAGATAATGCCAAGGCTTTTGTTTCTCATCAGTTTAGAAAATTTTGTTTTGATTATTCTATTTCCCATGTCACCACGACACCTTATTACCCCAACCCTAGTTTGGCAGAGAGAGTTAACCGAAATTTGAGAGCTGCGCTTATCGCATATCATCGTGACAATCATGCCAAGTGGGATTCGTCACTACATTGGTTACCCTACGCCTTCAATACTGCTGAGCATGAATCCCATGGGAAAACGCCTTTCTCACTTATGTATGCGTTCGTCCCAAATTCCCCTCTAACGAATCTGTGGTCACTTCATGATCTGCTTCCTGACCAACCCTCTCCTGATCGTGTCAGAGAAATCTGGAAGGAGGCCAAAGCTGCTATAAAGATCTCGCATGATAAGCTGGCTAAGAGATATAATTTGGGCCGAAAACAGGGTGGATATTCTGTCGGAGATTTTGTGTATGCAAAAAACTTCTGGGCTAAGGCCCCAGGTCGTCAGGTATCAGGTAAACTGCAGCCAAAATATGAGGGCCCCTATGAGATTCTGTCTTTTCCTTCTGAAGTAACAGTGTTATTAGAGGATCTGTCTAGGAAACGTGTTTTTAGGACTCATATATCGAATTGTAAACCTGCTAGTGAACGAGAAACTCGAGATGTGTAAAAGGTGAAATTATGATGTTCTATTTCCTGTGAATGCGATGATATGAAGTTCAGGGCAATGGGAGATGGTCTAGTTGTTCCGCTGAAGTCAAATCTCTTATGTCATCTTTTGTAATCCTCAAGAAAGGCTGTGATCTGCTTCTGTTAGCTGAGTTTTGTTCATCGTATTCGTGGTTGATATTTTTGAGTAATTTTTTTTTTTGATAATTTAGTGATAATTTTGTTAGGTTGGTAGTGAAATTTTGATTTAATGGAAAATAAGGTGTGATGCTGCAGAGTGATGCTCATTTCGGTGTGTTGTTCAGCTGCTGACGTGAGGGCTTTAGAAATTGTATCAGTGATCTGGAAAATCTTCGAATTGCAATCTCTTGTCGGTTGAAAATGTATCTGGTTAGGTTAGTCAGTAGGTTACTTGTAATCTGCGGTATATACTGTTAGACTGCTGACTTGCTGGTATTGTCACAACGTTCATGTGATTGTAGTTGGAAGCATAGTTCATGTATCCCCGTATACTTGAGTGTGAAAAAGAAAAATTAAGTTCGATTAGCATCAGCTTCGAGCTGGTAGCCAGGCTATAGCGTTAGTCAGTTGTTCTATGCATCGAGATAGTGTTGCACTGGAGATGTCGTGCTTGTTCTGGAGAAATTTGAGGTATCTATTAGTTGGTGAGCTAACTCTCGTTCTGTGTAAGGTGCATTTTCCTTGGGGACAATAACCACCCCGTGCATTTTAAAAAATTATCATTTTGTCACCTCAGTGACCTTGTAATTCTGTGTGTGGAACATGATGGGGTGTGTGGGAGATGTTGAAAGTGGAGAACATGTGAATTTGGGGACAGTAACCGCCCCGTACATTTTGAAAATTTATCATACCATCAAATCTGTGATCCTGTAATTCTGTATTTTGAGCATGCTGTGGCATGTCGAGGACCGCTGAGTTGGAGAATCTGAAGTTTTGAGGATATTAATCACCTTGTGCTTGTAGAAATGTGTCACATGACACCTATGGGTGTTCGTTGTAGTAAAGTAGATCTGTGTATGGGACCATGGAAGCGGTTTGTTGTCTGTGTGGGAGTAAAATTTGTAAGTAATTTGTGTTTTTTTTTTAATGGTGGAGCCACGTTCGTTTAGATGTGTCTTGAAAATTGGTTGGTACCAACTTGAATTTGTGTCTAATTCTGCTGAGCTATGTGCTTTGGGAGTAGAAATAGTGTAGCCTCCGCACCGGGCTCGTAGTTGTTGTTGGTTTGATATTGGATAGGTTCCGTGCCTAGAAGATGGCATCTTGATTTTGAGAAGATGTTTTAATTTTGAACATGTGGTGTAACGTTTTGCGAGTTGGTTCTCAGGATAGGTGTGATCACCTTAGTGTCCTGAGTTCGGTTGGTCATCCTACAGGAACTCTTGGGGAGTTGTAGACTGTTAGGGTGCGTTGGCGAGTAGCGATGAAGTTATTTGGTGAAATTTGGTTAGGTGCTCGTATGTAAATTGGTTGGATCGTGGTGTCTATTGTTTAACGTGGTTTCCCCATTTGGTTATTGTTCTCGTGGAAGGTAGTTGCTGTTTTCTGTCGTTCGTGGGATGGCCACCGTGGACGGTTAGGGGCAGCGACTGGTGAAATGAGACAGTGACTTTGGTATTCATTATGTTTCAATATGTGTCACATACCTGAGACGATCCATATGGTTTGATTATGGTATGTTGTGTTTTTTTTTTAAATGTTTTGATGCTTACTAAATGTGTTCTGTTTTCCTACGGTACTGCGTGAGGCCATCAAAGTAAATGTAAATTCATTTTTGAGTATGTTTAACTGTTTTGGAAGGGTACCAGTGAGTTCCCCCTTGCATTATTTCTATTTTGATGGTGTTGCCCATAAAATTTCAGGGAATTTCGGTGGGAAAATATCTGAAATTTTGTAAATATTATGGTTTCTGGATGTTTTAGTCAAACATTGGTTGATATAAGTTGATTTGGTTATTCTTGCTAAGTATTGTAGTGAACTTTCAATTAAGCTTCTTAACGTCAGTCATATCGTGTAGTTGGTTGCCCCTTTCGGTGATTTTCATACTTCAGTGAACCTTAACTATGCCCTGGAACCCCTGTCTTGGCGCAGAACCTTGTTCGTGGCCTCAAGCATCCCGTGTGTGACTTGAAAGACTCTTAAGTGAACTTCGATGGCACACTAATGCTTCGTGTGATATTTTTTTATCCTTCCTGGGATAACTTAAGTTGTTTAGGGCTGTTTGACTGGCCTGGAACGCTTGTTCCCTTTAAGGGAACTGTATTTGGACCATACGCTGCTGTTCTGATGTGTGTTTCAGTGGTCACTATGTGGGACGTGTACTACCAATCTGGGCCCAGTTTGGAGGTACCATCTAGGTCCCATGGCATCATTCTACCCGAGGAGATCTACTTCAAGGTCTGCTGGCGGAGATTGGAGTAGCCTCTTCAGCTGCCAAGAGACCGGCTGGACACCATCACCCTGTTTGTCATCTCCCCGTCGTCTTCCTTTGGAGGAGGAGGATGTACCGATTTTGCAAATCAGTACATGTTCATCTTTATCTTCGAGACGCAGTAGAACTCCAGGTCTGACAGGATTATCATGGGAGCATACACCAAGCCTCTTCTGGGAATTCATTTCGCCTCTCTGGCGCCTGACTGTTGGTGAAATGGGTTCGCCAAGCCCTTTTTCTGCCAGGATTTGTACCCTTTGTGTGTCCTGTCACTTAAAGTATGTCGAGGGAGATAAATCAAGCCTTGTATCTGTGAACATTGGAAATGTGAACACTTCCTGTCAGCTACATTTGGCCAAGGTCTTGTTCTCAGAAAATCTTGCAAGAACATTGTGTAACGCCTCAACTCCTGGCAAGTTTCTACGCACTAACTGTGTGGGGTGATATTCAATGGTACCAACTCAAACCTTGGACTCTGGCCTTGTTTTGGCCCGTTGCGCCACTAGTCGCATTTGGTATTACTGAAGTAGTGTGGTGGGGGTACATTGGAATCCAGGGTTGTGGCCTGTGAATCCAGAGACAGTTTGTGGAGGACCTTGCCGACATAAAGACTCTTAAGCAATTGCCTCCGGAAAAACTGATAGTGCAGTTTTCTCGGAGGGCTGGAAGACACCAGGTGGTACTATCATAACTTAATTCTAAGGGGCAACTAAAAAAAAGGTTGAATACAAACTTTGACTGCAAAATTTTGGTAATGTGATTCTAAGGCCAAGTGTCGGTGGACCATAATGTGAACTAGATACAGACTTTGACATTTTATTTAGAATATCAGTATGTAATATTTTAGAATTTTATTTAGTATATTAGTATGTAATATTTTGGAAGGTCGTGTGTAATTTGGTGATACGGTTCTATGTAGGTTACTTCAGGGTGGGTTACTTATTGCTCTATTTCCCGTTACCTGGATGGGAACCTCGTGGATTTAATTTTGGTCAGATAGGCTTCAAAGGAGAGTCAGTGCTGGACTCTGAAGCTTCTCGGACGCTTTCGTTCCCTAAGGAACGCGTTTGTTGCTTTATGCAATTTGTTTGTGAAATGGCACCGGGCCTGAATTTCATGTTGTTATATTACCTTGTATCCTTGTGGATGATATTACCCTCTGTTCAGTAATTCAATTAATCGTATGATGGGGAAATGAAATTTTGCCAACTGGGCAATGACTGACTGTATTTTATTCACAATATTACCCGGTACTTGATTCTGCATTACCTTTTTAAATATTAGCCTAAGCGGTTAAGGGTTTTAGTTGTAATTTAATAGTAATTTAATTGTATCATTTCTAGATTTTTATTATACTTTGACATTTGGGTGTTGTTTTTTATTTAATGATGGCAGTCAGTAGGAAGTTTATTTCTGTTCCCTTCACCATGTGTGGCAAGATTAAAATTGTCGGCCTTTCTGAGTACGTCCAGCCTTCCATTCAACAAGCTGGTCTTGGCATTAGCTTCGTCCCGCCTGATCTCTTATCATAAATTAAATCAGGGTGTTCTTGAATACCACGAAAATTGGAACATTCACTCCTATGTTTTTTTTTGCTGTGAACACAGCTGACCTAGCGAGTAATTAAATTAGGCCTTTTCTGTGTGTTATAAATTATTAATTTTGGGTATGGTAATATCATGTTGATGAATTATATTTTGATATGCTAATATTATTATTATCATTCGGTTATTCAAAGGGTAAAGGGGGGATGGGAGCCATTACAGATAACATAAAGCAGTGGACAGGATTACCCAGCATCGATAAATTATTCCACATCGCAGTTCATAAGCAAAAGATGCATCATGTGGTCGCTAACAACCATCCGAAGAAGAAGAAGAAGAAGAGGGGAAGAAGAAGAAGAAGAAGAAGAAGAAGAAGAAAACCTGTGAACAGATCATCAAAGATAGTCGCTTGTAGTCCACTGACCTGGTACAAGTGTTCGAAATTGTTTGACTTAAATATCAACGATACGTTCCAGAACCTGTAGAGTTAAATTTCTTGATAGAACCGGACCACCGCTGTGGGGACCAACGATAATCACCACTACACGAGGCGCACAACTTAAGATCGCTATCCTGTCTGTATGTTCTTACCCAGAGTTTACCACCTTTCTCCGAGGAAATACTGAAGTACTAATCCATTACATTGTGTGATGCTTAACCCAATTCTGGGGCCGATAACCTAGTTGTTAGGCACCTTAAAACAACAATTATCATCATATTAACCCTATTCTCGACACTAATGATGGTTCTGCTCATGATTTACTGCCATGAAGAGAAGCAAAAGACGTGTCGATGGCAACGTATCTAGCACCTAACTGAAATACCCAACACTATACTTTAATTTAACACCAAGGTATTCAGTGAAGAACATATTATAGCCTACATTCTCTTGAATGTGTAGGCATAATTATATCCATTGTTCTCATCGTGCAGTATAATTTCGTTGAATGAGGGGTGGCTAACTAAAGAAGTAAGCACGTTAGCATACAGGCCTTGTACGAGGCTTCGAAATTTACACCCAGGTTTTCAAACAAATGTGCAAATCACTAGATTAAGTGGAAAACTGTTAAAAAATTGGATTACAAAACATTCAACAAACAAGCCAAACCCCGTGGTATTACCGCCCAAGAAAAGCCTTGGCCAACAGAGGGACCGCTTGTAAATGTTACGGTAAAAGATTTGAGAGACTTGAAATGAGTATTTAGATCGTAGGCTTTCACGGCCGGTGTCTAGTTTATCATCTAGGCTTACAGGATGGAGCCGCATCTTGTATCGGTGATTGTTTCCCGACGTTTCGACTGTCATTGCAGCAGACTTACTCATGGGTAGGTACGAGTTGGTGTCCGTACTGAAATGACAGCCGAAACGTCGGGAAACAATCACCAATACACGACGCGGCTCCATCCTGTAATCCTAGATGAAAATGAAAATCCACAGCCTGCTTCCAGTCTCCGACCGGGTCAGGAATGGAATGAATGAATGAAGCCCCCATCTAGCGGCGAGGATATGAAATGTGCCGGCTGCCGAAGCCTGTCGCACTCCTCTGGGGCGATGATTAAATTAATGACAGATGAAATGAAAATCATTTTATGATAGTGTAAAACTCAGGGAAAACCGGAGTACCCGGAGAAAAACCTGTCTGCCTCCGTTTTGTCCAGCACAGATCGCACATGGAGTGACCGGGATTTGAACCACGGACCCAGCGGTGAGAGGCCGGCATTCTGCCACCTAAGCCATGGAGGCACCCGTAATCCTAGATGATAGACTTTAAATAAGGTACCATCCCGGTATTTTCTTGGAGAGGAAATTTGGCATGCAGATTGCTTGGTGACGAATGGTCAGCGCGTTGGTTCCCCTCGGTTGTTAATCGTGATTTTCCCGACCAGGCCACTGCCTCACTTTCAGACATCTCCTCAATTCTCCACGCGGGGCTGAGTGCACACCGTTCCAGCCCTCAAGTCAGTATCTAGAATCCCTGATGCAGCTCGGAGTCGAACCCGGGGCAGGCGCGCTACCCCAACACCACGCAGCCGTCACAAAATACAGTACAGGTACAGTGGAATACAGTTATTATGATTTTATGGAACAAACTTGTTTGAAACTGTATAGTACAGGATACTTCAAAATATTCCTCATTTGCAATTTCTATTTTATAACTGAACTTCCTTCAGAGCTATATTTATTAATGCCATCGGTGTAAATGGGGTTCAAACTCGATGTATTAGGTTTTAAACCCCACCGCTTAACCGACTGGGTCACACAACCCGAGCGCCCATGCCTGTAGTAAACCTGAGAAACTACAAAAATATATTTTACAGAATAATGGCTGTCGTAATCAAAGCTACTTGTCTCTCTAGACCCCCGGCACAGCCGTGCGTGCTAAATCCTGCTCCATGACTGCGATGGGGCGCTGCAGCAGGTCCATAGATCACTCGTTTGAATACCGACGCCGACAGCATCCATTATGAGTGTGTTTTCTCCCTGGATTTTTCAAAATATCCTCCAAGGAAATGCCGGGATGTTACCTTATTTCAATTCCCCTCAATCCCTTACCGTATCAATTACAACTGTTGTTGTTGTTGTTGTTATTTCGTATTAGGGACTTGAGAAAACTTGGCCCCATATACTTGGGTGAGTATTGAGTTTGTTTTCCTGTGGTGGCTGTAGTGGTGTACGTGGCTGAAATTATTTAAATTTGGGAGAGGGTAGGTGCCCCGGTTACTAAATAAGTTACTATCCCAGCATTTGCCTGGAGGGAGTGTGTGGTAAAGCTCAAGATTGCCGCTGTCATCGCTGGAATTCAAACCTCCAATCTCCGGACTTAATGCTGCTTCCCATCGAGGGAGGCGTGGTGGTACAGTGGTCAAGTTGCTTGCCTCCCAATAAGGTGGATCTGGTGTGATTTTCGAAGTAAAATATCACGTCCTGTGGTTCGGATTCCACGTAAAAATGGAGGTCCAGAAGCTCATGATCGCAAGATTGATGGTAACGTAAAACTGGAAACTTCTTTACTTTTCCCCTTCGCCAGGTCGTAATAATTACAGTTGCACACTCATAATCACCACATAAACACAGGTTATCAGACAAATACAACAGTCCGCCTCGTTTATAGTAGCTAGCATTCTTGGCTGTCGCAAAGGTCCGAGTTCGATTCACAGCTCTATCAAGAAAAATAATTCTGGTCTGAGGGCTGGAACGGGGTGCACTGAGCTGCGTGAGGCAAAACTGAGAAGAGGCAATTTTGATTCCTACCTCAGGCATCCTAGGTTTTCCACTTCCACTCGAGGAAAAATGTTGATGCTTTAACATCTCTCTGGTAGCAGTTGTAAATGAAACACCTCGTTAATCACTTATGATAATTTATTAACTACATTCTAAAACTAAAGTCAATATATTATGAACCACGCCATTGCTCTCGTGATCCCACACGAGGACGAGGGAAGGTATAGTCTGTATTGCCAATACTGAACGCTGACAGCTGTCAAAGCTAGCGCGTGTTGCCACTCAGGCAGATCATGACTCATAACATTCCAAGAGGCTTGCAGGAAGACACAAATACTGGGGAAGTTGGCCCCCTTCCTGGTGGTCTAATGACCGTGTCGAGTGAAGGCAGAGTAGAACATTGCGTCAAACCACGTGGTCACTGATGTGTCGGCATACATTGTAGCACTGCTCGCTGTTGCTATGGAGACCGTTACCCCTCTCGTCTCCACTCCTCACCTGACCCTTCAAGCAGATGACAGCTTTCACCGTTCATCTTTTGTAAATCAGAGTACAACAACGCTTTGCCTAATGACTGCCAGACTCTACTGCGGGCTGCAGCCGTCTGTGGGTACGGAGTGAACAACCCTTAGTCCAGGGTGTAGCACCTGACAGCCCGGATGGTTCCTAACTCAAGGCCACGACCGCTACGCAAATCCTGCTTCAGTTACAAATACACACACTAGTACAGACATCGCAGTAACACTGGTTATCTAACAAATTCTACACACACCCAAGTCCACAAGGCTACATGACCACAGTGTCCCAAAGACCCTAAAAGAAACAACAACAACAAATGCAACACAGGGGACTGACTGGCATCCACGATGTCTCTAGTCCTTAAAATGAACTAATATCAACTGATTTTCAAGTCCACATACTGCGGCCACCTTGGTTCCCGCATTAGACCACTGTGCAACCCTACTCCGTGGTGACTGTACACACGAGAACATGGCACCAGTGCTTAAGTCGGCTTAGTGGTGACTTAAGTAGCACAAAGCCGCGCTACTTCTGAAAGCTGGAATTTGATCTCCAGCTTCTCATGCAAGCTAAACAAGTATGAGCCTTAATCCTGGGTAATTCCACGGAGGGTGTGCCTCAGTTTCATTCGCTCACCGAACTTGCTAACTCAATATTCAATCGGCATCGCGATACGTGCTATTGACACTCGCTGTGTATGTTTACCGCAATGGCAAGGAGCAAGGCCAAGTGGAGCGTAGCCTACAGTACAGTGGTTTCCATGCTCTATAATTCCGATATTTCTTTAAGTGCTCTGCATTCTAGTGAATCAGACGTTGAACTGTTTCAAAGCATGTTACCATGGGATCAAGAGTGGATCATGGTCCGGCAGCTTACAAAGCGAATGTATATGAATACAAGAGGATTGTTATTTATTTATTGATCAATATTATTAATATTGTATTATTATTATTATTATTATTATTATTATTATTATTATTCAGGGTGAAACTGTAAGATCAACACTTCCTTTATTTATTTGTTTACTTACTTATTTATGCTTATTTATGTATTATTTTATTTATTTATTTATTTGCGTATTTATTTATTTATTTATTTATTTATTATTTATTCAATTATTTATTCATGTATTTGTTTAATTATTTATGTATTTATTTATTCATTTATTCATTTATTTAATTATTTTCATTTATTTACGAATTTCTTTTTTATTTTAATTTATGTATGTCATTTTTATTTTCTTATTTATTTAGATTTTTTCTTTTATATTTATTTATTTACTTATATATTTATATTTATTTTATTCAATTACACATTTATTTATTTGTTTATTTATTTATTTACGTATTTAATGAATTATTTACAGCCAAGAGTGCTAGTCACTACGCAACGAGGTGAACCCGTGTACTTGGCTGTGTTGGTGTGTGGAATTTTTAGAATAACCTGTGTTATTGCGATGGCTGTACTATTGTGTGTATTTGTAAATCGGTGATAGGATTGAGAAGGAGGCGGCCGTGGCCTTAAGTTAAGTACCATCCCGGCATTTTCCTGGAGTAGTAGTGGGAAACCTTGGGCAACCACCTCCAGGATGGCAATGCTGGGATGGTTCCTAATTTAAGGCCACGATTGCCTCCTTCCAAATACTAGCCTCAATTACAATTGCACACATTTCTACAGACATCACAATAAAACAGGTTGCTAGACAAATTTTACGGGATTAATGGCAATGTTGTCGTAAGCGCCTAAATGAATCAACAGCAACAACAAGTAAAATATGCTTAACTTCAATTGATGCCTATTTTCCTGGGACAAGCTTCAAATGAGTAAGTTATAGGTTGTCTTAGAAATATCACACAGTGATCTGTTATTTATGCACAATTTGTGCGTTTCACATATTCGTTATTATTATTACTATTATTGGAAAATTCACAATATGGTTTAGTATTTTAACATGTGGGAGGCATGGCGGTACAGTAGTCCAGACGCTTGCCTCTCACCAAGGCGGACTGGGTTCGATTTTCGGTCAATTCATGTGATATATTCGAAGAGAAATATCACGTCCTGTGGTTGGGATTCCACGCGTAAAAATGGAGGTCCCATGGGTCATGATCACGAGGTAACGATCACGTTCAACTACATGCTTCCTTCCTTATTTCCTTCCTTTCTTCGTTCCTTCCTTCCTTCCTTCATTCCGTCTTTCCTTTCTTTCTTTCTTTCTTTCTTCCTTTCTTCTTTCCTTCCTTATTTCCTTCTTTGTTTCCTTACTTCTTTCCTTCCTTACTTCTTTCCTTCCTTCTTTCGTTCCTTCCTTATTTCTATCTTTTCTTCCTTCTGCCTTTCCTTCCTTCCTTCTTTCGTTCCGACCTTCCTTATTTCTATCTTTCCTTCCTTCTGCCTTTCCTTCCTTCCTTCCTTCCTTTTTTCGTTCCTACCTTCCTTATTTATATCATTTCTTCCTTCCTTATTTCCTTCCTTTCATCGTTCTTTTCTTCCTTCCTTTCTTCGTTTCTTCCTTTCTTTCTTTCTTCTTTTATTCCTTCCTTTCTTTTTTCTTCCTTCTTTCCTACCTTCATTCCTTCCACTCTTCCTTCTTTTCTTCTTTCTTTCCTTTCTTCTTTCGTTCCTTCCATATTTCCTTCTTATCTTCCTTCCTTTTTTCCACTCTTCCTCCTCCCTTCCTTGTTGCTTTCCTTCCTTCTTTCCTTTCTTGCTTCCTTCCTTCCTTACTTCCCATCTTCCTTCCTTCTTTCCTTCCTTTCCTATTTCCTTCCTGCCTTATTTTCTTCCTTCCTTTATTTCTTACTTCCTTTCTTCCTTCTTTCCTTCCTTTCTTCGATCCTTCCTTCTTTCCCTACTTTCTTCCTTCCTTATTTTAACATGTGAAGTGAATTAGAATAATGTTAAGATCTCATTTACTCGTACTAGTAGCGTCTTTCAAATAATTTTGATAGAATTCCAAAGTAAATTAAAATGATATTCGATTACGTGTAAATGTTGATCAGAAAATTATAAAGAAACGTTGATTGCAGAATTAAGCACGGTATGTCAAGCATGTAATTGTTGAGACACAGTAATCCCATGGTTGGGAAACACTGACCTCATCTTCTTTGAAAAATCTACCCGATTATTGATGAATGATAATAGGAGCGATAGAACAACCCAATACAGAGTCTAAATATTGACGTTACCTGGCAGTTAAATCCCTAAGTGCTTGAAATGTTGTGCGTTAAATGGCGGTCTTAATAGCACTTCATGGTTAAACATGGTTAGGTTCTCTTTTACAAATATTTAAGGGATTTTGCTGACTAATAGCACACGATCAATTATGAGTATTACGATCATTCAGCGTAGAATTTCCACTCGCTACTGAAATCTAATCAAGTTAATGCCAAATCATCCCGGAAGAGATAACGGTATCTCCTAATGACTATTATTAATAACCATGTGTTTGCATCTTTGATTTAACCTTCTGTCGGGTGCGCTGCCAAACTGATTGCGGCAAGCCTGGATTTCTTGGTGTCCGTGCCCGGATCCCCACAGGAGTAGCGAACTATGCACTACATCCGCTTCTTTACTGCGAGAGCTTAAAGCAGGACACCAAGAGCCCACTGAGGTTCCTAACTGGGTGTTCCTCAGCGAAACCCCGCTCAAGACACGGCATAAACCTAGAGACATTGCTAAGTTGTATTCCTTGGCCGTGAAAGCTAATATACCAAATCACAAGAAGTTTGATGTTTAGATGGGTGTTCCGACTTGCAGCACGGTTTGCGGCGCACGCCCGGTCGTGTGAACCAGAAAGACGCGCCCGGTGGCAGGTTAAAGATAACAGGTACAAAATAATTTTAGTAATATGATTTAACGTCCCTTTTAAATAAATCTAATAATATGATTTTTACGTCCCTTTTAAGTACAGTTGGGTAGCATTTAGAGAGTCAGTGGTGTTGGAATCCTTCCTTGAAGAGGATTTTTAGCGTGTCAATAAATCTACTGGCAGGACACCCTCGCATTTAACCCTTATAGTGCCAGGGACTGATATATCCGCCACGTTATTTACACAATTTTTATTATTATTCGGCGGGTTCAGCAGCGTAGTTGGTAGCATGCTGAGCTTCTATGCCCAAGGTCGCGTGTTCAAACCCGGCCGAAGTCGACGGATTTTTAAGAGCGTTAAAAATCCCCCAGTATGCCTTCCTTCGGAGTGGTAGTTAAGCCGGCAGTCCCATGTCATAGATTTTTGGCATGAAAAAAACCTTCCACTAACTACACTTGTGTGAAGCCAAAATTTGTAGGTTAGGTTTGATTAATGCTCTTAAATTCCAACGTTCGTCACCGGGCGCTGGTTGCGACGGCATCTAGTAGTAGCGAAGTTCACAGCTAGGTGTCGTGGACGGTAGCTTTTGGTAGCGAAAGTAGGAACTACTTGAAATTATCGTCTGCAGTCCTTACTTGGATTTAAAACAGATAACATAGACTAATACAATCATCACACATAACACCGGTTATCAGACAGCGCCTACACGCATCCAAAGTACACGGGGTTACATGACCGTGTTGTCGCTGCCCCTAAACTGAGGAACCAACCAACCTTTATTATTATTGCCAGCCACGCAGTGCTATTAGTGTTGTAACCAAGACAACGCGGGAATGATTCTCTCTCTCTCTGATCGCAGGTTCAAACCCGGCCGAAGTCGTCGGATTTCTTAAGAGCGTTAAAAATCCCTCATTTTGCCTTCCTTCGAAGGGGAAGTAAAGCCGGTGGTCCCATGTTATAGATTTATGGCATGTTAAAGAACCTTCCACTAATTACACCTGTGTGAAGCTAAATTATAGTTAAACATTTGACAAACACTCTTAGGTTTCTACGTTCGTCGCCAGGAGCCGACTGCGGTGGCATCTGGTAACCAAGTTCTGAACTAGTAGTCGTTAACGGTGGCGTGTGGCGGCAAATGTAGGAA
The DNA here is from genome assembly GCA_946902985.2 of Meconema thalassinum. Classification (NCBI taxonomy): domain Eukaryota; kingdom Metazoa; phylum Arthropoda; class Insecta; order Orthoptera; family Tettigoniidae; genus Meconema; species Meconema thalassinum. Next base: position 460,589,349 of record OX336391.1, on the reverse strand, counting down.
CTACCTGAATAAAAACAATGTCTGCAGTTCTTACTTGAATTGAAAACAGAAACACACACTAATACAGCCACCACAATTAACACTGGATATCAGACAGATTCTACACACACCCAAAGTACACGGGGCTACATGACCGCGTTGTCGCAGCCCCTAAACTGAGGAACCAACCAGCCAACCATCTCTCTCTCTCTCTCTCTCTCTCTCTCTCTCTCTCTCTCTCTCTCTCTCTCTCTCAGGATATATCGATGTTCGGTGAATAATTTGACTTATAATAAATATTCTTTCAACATGCTGAAATCAGCTAACATCCCGCGCTTGTAATCTTTGAAGTCGTGTTTATTAACGCTCTTGCTCTGAGCTAATTAAGATAGGCCCTCTTTGAAGGAAGAGGAAATCGAAAAGGTTTTTAAAAAGGATACTATTTAGGTTGCGTAGGTTGTAAAAATTAGGATATGTGAAAAGATACAATTTAAAGTATTTTAATTAAACAAATGCATCATAATGCTAATCATTTAGAATTTAATAAGTTTATAGTACATTATAAGAGCCTCCGTGGCTCAGGCGGCAGCACGCCGGCCTCTCACCGCTGGGCCCGTGGTTCAAATCCCGGTCACTCCATGTGAGATCTGTGCTGGACAGAACGGAGGCAGACGGGTTTTTCTCCGGGTACTCCGGTTTTCCCTGTCACAATTTCATTCCAGCAACACTCTCCACTATCATTTCATTTCATCTGTCATTCATTTAATCATTGCCCCAGAGGAGTGCGTCAGGCTTCGGCAGCCGGCACAGTTCATATCCTCGCCGCTAGATTGGGGGCTTCATTCATTCCATTCCTGACCCGGTCGGAGACTGGAAGCAGGCTGTGGATTTTCATTTTCATAGTACATTATGCAACAAGCATATAATGGCAATAATTAAGACACGAGTAGGTTTATAATTTCCATACGAGTGTCTTAATTACCATTATAAGTGAGTTGCATACGACTGTTTTATTCGACGATAATTATAACTTTTTATGTTCGAACATACATATTCATAAATATCTGTCGAGATTTCGCCGCAGTGCGCATGGGACGCAGAGAATGCCTTGTATTCATCCGTGGCCTCCTAGATTACTCCACTATGGCACTAGTCACGCAGTGAAATTTAAAATAGGAGACTGTGGAAGTCAGGGCAGGTGCGATGCTATCCGTATCTAATTGGTCACACAACTGTTTCTTGAGCTCTGATTGGTGGGAGAAACTGTGTCATAATGAAAAGTACAGTTTTCTGGCATATAATATTTACATTTCGCCATGGTCGAACATAAAAATTTATTTACCAGCTACGGAAAATAGAATCATCATTCTAAAAGATAATTGCTGTCATACATTTGTAATTTCACTCAACTTGTCTTGAGATTATTGACAACCATTCATAATAGCTAGGCATCAAAAGGGTTAAGCACCCTGAGATCCTGCAACATTGGGCTTAGTAGGCAAGAATGTTAACTCTGCCTCCACTTAGCCAGCACAAAACGATATTGTCCCACTAGCTCCACATCACATTTGCATGATATACGGTAAGATTTGTTATTCAACTACTTCTCTTATCTTAATTGTTACGGAGATTAATAGTGTAATATTTAAACATTATTTTGTCAGTAGGGCATGACATAAAACATTTCAGATTGAAATGGACTCATTAATAATTTATGACAAGTGAAGTAGAACAATATAAATGGAAAAACTGTGTGTAAATATTTATGAAATGATAATGGAAAGTTATTGGATTTTTTAATTTAGAGAGTGAGTGTAAATAATTACTTTTTATTAGGAGAATACATTAGGATAGCAATCGGCTTCGGTGGCGTAGCTGACAGCATGCTGAACTGCTGTGCCAAAGATAGCGGGTTCAAACCCAGCCGAAGTCGTCGGATTTTTAAGAGCGTTAAAATCCTTCAGTATGCCTTCCTTCGGAGGGGAAGTAAAGCCGGCGGTCCTATGTCATAGATTTATGGCATGTTAAAGATCATTCCACAGTCTAAACTCGTGTGAAGCTAAATTTCTAGGTTATATTTCGTTGGAACGCTCCATCAAAGTTCCAACGTTCACCACTAGGTATCAGTGACTTCAGGTAGCGAAAGTTGGAACTACTTGAAATTGAACGGGACTTGTAGCTCACCCTATGTGTGTCCGCTTGGAGCAGCTACAGCCTCTAGCGAGCCGAAAATGTCCTCGCACACCCCTGGCAGTAAAAGCCACACGATAAATAAATAAATAAATAAATAAATAAATAATAATTAGGATAGACTCAAATACAGAAAATTAATTTGTCACAAGTTTTATTCAATGCCATTTTATTTTATTTTTATAACCCCACTTGATAATGTTTTCTTCCCTATGAACTTACAACTTTTCCTATAGGGATTTACGTCTGAAATTTTCGAAATTGTAGATTCTGGGGGATACTTGAGCTGGGTCCATTTTCTCCTTGGCTTCGGAATGTACCTTCTACTGTAAATCAGGTGATTTCAATCCATGGTCCACTAATCTGTGAATAGTTCAAGAGCGGATCATTAGTAATGAAAGTCGTCAAATCTCTCTGCACTAAACTTACAGGAAAATTCGAATAATGTAATCAAAACAAAACGTGTGACACTCTGCAATAGCAAGGCTCCCCTTTCAGTGGAAATCCTAAAAAAAATTACTGCCAGTTCCTTAAGAGAAAATACAGGTTCATTATCTATGTGCAGCTCGATAAACACGGCAAGCTAAGCTGGCTTTGACTGGCGCAGATCGCGGGCGCGCGTACACGGTTCAGCCTGTGGTGGCGCGTTCCGCTGACTCATATCATTAGTTCACACGTGTTTTGTCATTCATATGGACGTGTATTTGCAAAGCTTAGACGTTATTGTTGCACGTTTAGTGAGTATTGTGATTACTGTGATTGTTGGTCATGCCTAGACACCAATTCACATTGCGCGAACGTGTGTATATCCATAATTCGTACATGAAAAGCAGAAAGTCTTGTTCTGATACAAGATGAAAATTTCCAATCAAGTTTCAAGGAAGACCTGTGCCTAATGCCAGTACAATTAAGAGGCTCGCTAAACGATTCATGGAAACAGGCTCCGTAAATAATTCAAAAAAAAAGTTAACAGACAACGTTGCGTTCTTACTGAGCAAAAATTAGACGAGATTGCTGTCCATTCTTTCATCAGAAGATGTCAGGTGTGTGTTACAACAGAGGGAGGGCATTTTCAGTATCGGCTATGAGCACTGTAAGTACACATTATTGAACAAGTTTGGTAAACGTGTAAAAGTGCGCGCTACCACCGGCTGAACCGAGTACGCGGGCCCGCGATCTGCGCCAGTCAATCACGGCTTAGCTCGCCGTGTTCATCGGGGCGCACATATGTAATGACCCTGTATAACTAAGACTAACTGTTAAACATGGGAAATAATTTCAGCGCCTTGCAAAATATGTTAATGCATCTCAACTTTACTTAGTATAAAACAAAGTCCCCGATTCTTGGATGTTACGGGTAAACTCGAGAACTACAGGATGGATTTTGATGCGGTTTTCACCATTCTGTAAAGGATATTTCGAGGATGATTTCTGTAGAAAATAATGTATTTATGATCAAAGGAAGCCGAGCAGTAACGATTTCAGTGGAAGAGTCGAAAAATACCTGGCGTCCGAACGCTTTGTAAGCTTACGCTGGGAAAACCGTTAAAAATATCTAAATACTATGAGTGTAAGAATTGTTCAGCGTGAAAAGTTCTACAAAAAAAAGTTCGCGATAGCATTTGTCTATCTTCAATACATCGCCCACTATAAGTGTTTTTACGTTTTAATTTCTTCCAACCGTGTCCATTCAACTACTGAGGCGACAGTTTACGAGCTAACTAATGGCGAGTCTATCATCCCTATTACAGCCTAGCTAGCGGGCGAACCTATTGCCCCAGATACAGCCAGCAGCAAACCGGTGAGTCGCGTTGAGTTAAGACTTCTGAGAAGGGTGTTTGTGTTTGGAGTTTCCCTAGAAGTGCAACTCAGGTTTTCTTCATTTCGCCTGTGAAACACAGTCAAGTTAAGATTGGACAGAAGGGGGATTTGAGTTTCATTCACCTCGCCATTCCCTGGAAGTGCAACTCTCATTTCACCTGTGAACTTTTCGTTCAGCAAAATTCACAGTCAATTTAAGATTGGAAGGAAGGGATATTATATTAAATTATACTGAATGGCGTATAATCTCTACTGTTCCCTTGCGTCATTATATGGAACATGTATTCGAATCCCAGCTTGCTCACGGTCTTTCGAGGTATGGGGCGTTCATCCCACTATACGACCACATGTTCAGGATTTGAGTCTGTCAGGTAACTACTCTACTTAAGAAACAACAAACTCCTAAATAAAGAATTTAATGATATTAAATCATGGCAAACACCAAAAAAAACACAAAAACTACAGTTACATTTACACTCCCACAACACAGATCAAATATCTGGAGTGCGCAGATGACAATTCGAAACAATAAGACAAACCCTAGCATGTTTCATCTGCACTCCGCAGCTCTGTTTCAATAATACAGGGATTACATCCTCTCAAATGCACTGGTCTCTCCAGGCATGCTGCAACATTTCTTGTGAGTCCCTTTTCTTATGGTTGGCGCTCTTCCGCACCCAAATATATCCTATTCTTCCTAACACTTATACTTTTTGACATTGGCGAATGTTCATTGTGTCCTTCACACCATTTAATTAATCTTAATTTAACATAACACAACAATAAAAACACAAATTATAACTGAATAATCATTATATGTAATCATTACAGATTCAAATATTTGTCCGTTCTGAATCGGAACCTTTTAACTTCAACAAAATTGATCTCATTACATTTGTTTTTGTTTAACATTATGTTGTCTTTGCGCACCATCATTTCCTTTCCCATAGATTTCAAAAGCTGTTATGAGTGACCTTCCCCTCCAAAATATACATAATTACTGATTTAGCTTCACCATACAACAATCTTTGGTCTTGTCATGTCGTTACATTTGTTACAAGTGTGTCATATAGTGCAATAATGCTACCCGTCTGAGTAAATTATAGGATGGAAGCTTGCAGTTTAACGTGACCGTTAATCTTGAGATCATGAGCCACGGGACCTCCTTTTTACGTGGAATCTGAACCACAGGACATTTCACTTCGAAAATCTCACATGCATTGACCGGGAATCGAACCCGGACCACCTTGGTGAGAGGCATACAGCTAGACCGCTGAGCCACCACGCCCCTCTGAGTAAATTATCATAAACTGGGTAATTACTCTTTACAATTGCATCTTATTATTTGGTGCAGTTAAGATGTCCTCAGACATCAACTTGGCCAAATATTATCCGATTTCTATGATCCAACATCCTATCCCCATGGATATGATGCATATAATTCCTTTAATACAATAATATCAAGCACTTTTCAATGATTTCCAGAGATGACTAGATTTTTCAGTGTTCCAGTACAAACTTAGAAAGGAAAAGGGACACGGTCGATTAGCTCCCCTCGCTGTGTACACAATAGGGTCGCTAAGGTCCGACCCCTCCAACATGGCTACTGCGGCCTTCACTCTAGCTCTGGTCTCCCTGACCGATATTCAACTGGTAAACAAAACTTGCCACATGCTTTCTCTCTCTGTGCAGCTCTTTCAGGGGGTAATGATTTGGATGTGTCATTATGAACGGAGTCGATCTAAGTATTTAACACCTACACTTAGGGTATTTAATTGGCTCAATTCGGCTCTCAATTAATATTCTTAACAAGGGATGGGTTTCCAGTAGCGTCGCCGTTATTAGGATGCAATCAGTGGCTCTGAACGCGTACCAGTCGAGTTTCAAACTGTTATCTTGCTGTACGGGTACGAATATATTAAGGAAATCACCATGTTTCCTACTCGAAGACATTGTCTTACCTCCACGGGTAGATCAATTATTATAATGGCTCACACAGGGGTCAAAGTTATGCCTGGTGGCGAAGAATATGCTAACAGTGGGTTACAGATGCCATCTGGCCCAACTCTGTTGCTATAATATGTATGCTCTCAGACTATACAACCACATCGTTGATTCGAAGATTGGCCTACTAAATTCACCAACGCGCGAACTACCTGGATAATCCCTGCGATTATTTACGCAAATCTCTGGATTCTACGTTAGGCATGCACGCTTATTGCAGCTAAAATAACATTCCTGTTAGATGACGCACTCATATCCGCCCTTAATTTAATTATTATGTCAAGGCTTTACATTAGCTCTAAAACAAAGTATCATTTTACTGGCAATTATATGATCTGCCTTAATGGCTCTCAAACACAACAATGTAGCAATTAACATTATTTAATATCTCAATTACACTGAAAATCTCTTTATCTCCCTGATATATCTTTCTCTTTTCCATTCTTCACAATAACACTGTATTCTTTTATCGGACATGACACACTTTGCACGTTTCTTAGGCATCAATATGCCGATTTTACATTTATTATTGACATTGACCTCTGATTATTACTATATTATCAATTAACATTACAGTTACTTTTACCAACATCTTACGCATTAATTGTCGTAAGTTTATCATTCTCAAAGCAATATATTTACTAAGATACGAGGAATGTGAACTCGTATACAAATTACTGCAAATTCTCAGTATTTGATGGAATGATATGTTGTATGGTGAGCCCTAGAATCATAGTAACATTATTTGGATGGTACTCACTTTTTAATTCTGGCTGGATTTATCCAACAGTACAACACTTCGCCCACCATTCTGATGTCTTATAACACATCATAACTTTTCACAAAGAACATCGAATATGGTTTGAACGTGTTGATCACAACTTGTAATACAGGCATTTCACACTTTAAAATATACCATATTTTCTTTATCACATAACTTTAAACACTTTATGTTATCACTTTTATCACTAACTTTACATTCGATTTGTACACACGAAGCCTTATTGGGCTTTCCACTACTACGTGATTTCAGATCTGCGATGCTGCAGAATTCTGATATCCACCTGTCTCCTCCGAAAGTCCGTCTCGAGTAGGTGTGTTCGTCTCCCGCCTCCTACTGTTCCTATCTTCTAGTGTTTTGCTTATGTATTTATCACAAATACTTGTGATACTTTCCTGGTCCCATTGCTCTGTAGTATCCGTTACAAATATTATCTGACACTTTAAAGATCATAACTATCCCTGTAGATAAGTTCATTGTCCATCATAATCATAATGTAATTTTCCTGCGCTGTATTGATTAATATTCGCGTATAATGCCTGATTATATGTCTGCCGTAGACTGTTCATAATATTAATGCAGAAATACCTTAAATGGACTGCATAATGCATCTTTCATTGTCTATCACAAAGATTCTGATTATAATGCGTTTGCGTACTGCGCGCACTTATTTCCTGTCGATGGACAGCATGTCGTCCCACGAGCTGAGTCAAAGAATAATTGACTCTCCCCAACTCCATCTTCCATATAAGGGATTCTGACAAAATATAGTTCTCGTTCATCTCGGGAGCGGCTCTTTTCTGATATATCGCGTTTTCCGACAAGGTAACGCATGATTCTTGATCGTCTTTCCACGGAGGGTTCAGATTCACTTGCCCGGTGATTCCTTCGCTCAATTAATTAATATTAATTGCTTTGCTCCATGGCACGGTAACGCTATCTCCGGTGAATCCCCTCCTGCTACGAGACCGACCAATGCCCCTCCGTGGTTTTCCTGTGAATTATCCTATAATCCAAAACAGGCTTTAATTTAGGTGTTTTGACATGCCTAAATTACCTTTCTTTGAATATAAGCATCTGGGTGTAAGTCTCATCCCGTTAGAATGCTTCATTTGCCAGTAATTAATTAATTTCTCTCGATGACCATCCCCTCTCTGCTTCTCTGCCTTGTCCGACGGGGGTTTTCTTGGTCATTATTGGTCATTATTCCCACCCCAGTGACGCCAAGAAATAGTCCACTGGAGACTGTCTGCGCCTCCTACTTTCAAATCCACTTTGTCAACCTGTCAAGTTGGCTCGGTTTTCTGTAGCTTTGCTCGAATGTTAGTACATTGGCTTGCAGTTCATACAATATTCCAACTTATTATTTAATAAAATTCCCGTTCCAGATGTGGAATTAAGCTTTTATTATCACTTTCCATTTTTATATCAACCGACAGTAGTGGCTCAGCTGGTTAAAGCGCAGCGTTAGGTCATGGGACAGAGCTCTCTGCTGACTCGGTAGACGCGTGGGTTCGAGCCCCACCGTCGGCCGTCCTTGAAATGGTTTTCCGTGGTTTCCCATTTTCAACACCAGGCAAATGCTGGGACGGTACCTTCTGATAGGCCACGGCCGATTCCTTCCACATCCTTGTCCAGTTTCATTCATTCACCTTCATCCATTCCATCCCTCATCCCGATGCGCAGGTCGCCCACGGGCGTCGAATAGGAAGACCTGCACTCGGCCTCTGAGGAGGCCACACGAAAAAAAAAATATATCATTGTCCCTTGGGTTCACTGTGGTTGTTCCCCCTCAGAGATCAATGGTTCGGTTCTTGGGAAAATCATGGACCTGATTCTTCCTCTTCATAGACCCAGGTTTGATGCCAGTCAGCCCACGTACCATTGGGTACACTATTTAGTATAAAACTAAGTCCCCGATTCTTGGATGTCACGGGTAATCTCGAGAACCACTGAATGGATTTTGATGCGGTTTTCACCATTCTGTAAAGGATATCTCGAGGAAGGTTTCTGTAGAAAATAATTTATGACCAAAGGAATTCAAGCACTAACGATTTCAGTAAAAAGGTCGAAAAAAAACTGGCATCCGTGCCCTTTTTAAGCTTACGCTGGGCCAACCGTTAAAAATATCTATATACTATGAGTGTAAGAATTGTTCAGCATGAAAAGTTCTACAAAAAAGCCCGGGAGAGCGTATCTCTACTTTCAATACATCGCCAACCATAAGTGTTTCTACGTTTTCATTTCTTCCAACAATCTCCATTCAGTTACTTAGGTGACAGTTTACGAGCTAGCTAATGGCGAGTCTATCACCCCAGTTACAGCTTAGCTAGCGGACGAGCTTATTGCCCCAGATACAGCCAGCTGAAAACTGTCGAGTCGTGTTGAGTTAAAAATGTTAGAGTGGTTGTGTTTGGAGTTTCCCTGGAAGTGCAACTCGGCTTTTCTTCATTTCGCCTGTGAACTTTTCGTTCCGCAAAATTCACAGTCATGTTAAGATTGGACGGAAGGGAGATTTGTGTTTCATGCACCTCGCCATTCTTAAATTACGTCTGACAAGAATTTGTTGCATGATAATTAATAGTCCAGTCGATGATGTTAACCCATCATGCCGAGACGTAAAACGGATATTGGTCGTTGTTCATTGACATTGGAAAAAGCGCTTATCACGTAATGCATTCATAACTGTTCCTGGGCGAAGCTGGGGTGGGTTGCTAGTTAAATCCTAAAACCTGAAAATCAAATTTTGTAACACTGGCATCAAGTCTAATAATTTGTACACCTCTCTGTGGTTTAACTAGATAATTAGACAATGAGATGCACTGTTTAGTTAAGCTCCCCCAGGGGCTCACATCTAGTGGGACGTGGGTTGGCGACCATGAGGCCCCAGCTGAGTCCGGCATTGCTTCCACTTACTTGTGCCGGGCTCCTCTCCGTCTTCTTTCTGTCGATCTCTCTTGGTCAACTCTTGTTCTCTTCCGACCCCGACGGTATTAGGGTATCTGAGGCCTAGGGAGCCTCTTCCTTTCCTGCCTTAATTGACCCTTGTCTCATCTTTCCTGATACCCTCATTCTTCGAAGGGTCAGCCTTCTTTTTATTTTCAAATTATCTCCTACCTTCTGCTCAAGGCCCTCAATGAGGCAGGGTGCATGTAGCCCCACCACTTCTGGTGCACCCTGAATAGTGCTACACCCTCAAGGGCTCACGGCTGGTGAGTTGGGGAGTTAGCGACCCCGAGGGATTCCTGAGCTGTGTCCGGTTTCCCCCCTTTTATCCATTAACTCTGGGGCGGACCCTTTCCTCTTTCCCCTTTCCTCTTTCCCCTTTCCTTTCTGCCTTTCATGGCTCTTCTTCCTTCCAAGTCCCTCAATCCGCATTCTTCGAGGGTTGATGGTATTTTTTTCTTCCTGTCCTTTATTTGCCTTATTTGTTTTCCATTTCTTCTTCTGGTATATAAGTTAGTAGTTAGTTTTAGTTATAGTTTACATTTCATCATCCTCTTCACGATTACGCAAACCATTAGGGGCCGATAACTTTCGATGTTAGGTCCCTTAAAACAACAATTATCATCATCATCATCATCATCATGTTTAATTCGGCATGTTGTGTGAAATCAGAAATGCTCATCACCAGAAGAGCGATGTTTGTGTTTACTTTCATTTTCAGCGAAGTGAACAATATTAAATTTTCAAAAGTGATTAAAATTTTCTATAACTATACGAGTGGTGATCAGAAATTAAGGTCACAAGGTCGATATTCGTGGAGAGAAATTAGCAGTGTGGGGTTATTTATTTATTTATCATATGGCTTTTAGTGCCGGGAGTGCCCGATGACATGTTCGGCTCGCCAGAGGCTGTAGCTGCTTCAAGCAGACACCCATTGGGTGAGCAACTACTTAAGCTACCAGATGTAATTAGAAAACATACGGTTGGTATCTGTGCAAAGTTTCAGCCACCCGCCACCTACAGCGCTAGTTGTAGGTAAACAACTAATGGCGACCGTTTGGACAACTGGTGTCACGAAGAGATCCCATCACTTATTCGATTCCTCAATGGGCGAAACATGATGATGATGTGGAGGAGGATAAGGACCATGATGATGTTGACGAGTATGAGGATTATTATTTGTTTAAAAGTAGGAACAGCGAGGTCATTAGTTGACCTGATAGCCTCTAATTGTCATCTATGCAGTTGTAAAATCCAATCCAGAAAACCTATTTCCATTTAACTTATAAAATCCTTTTACTCCCTAAACATATTAAAAACACCGTGCAGCCCATCGTATTTTTACTTGACCTGCCAAGCGACCGCTGCCCAGCCATTTGGCTTGCAAATTGTGGGAGTGACGCATGGTCATGACCTTGGGCCCTCTCGGCCGTTAATCTTGGTTTTCTTGACCAGGGCGCTGTCTCACTGTCAGTCATGCAACTCCATCTCCTGGCACAAGGCCGAGTGCACCCCGTTCCAGCCCACTCATCAGATTCTAAAATCCCTGACAGAGCCAGGAATCGAACCCCAACACCATGGGGCGGTTCTCCTAAACACATTACTGCCCAAAAATTCAACAGAAAATAACCATGATGATGATGATAATTGTTGTTTTAAGGGGCCTAACATCGAGGTTATCGGCCCCTAATGGTTTGGGTAATCGTGAAGATGAAAATGAAATGTAAACTATAACTAAAACTAACTACTAACGTATATACTAGAAGAAGAAATGGAAGACAAAAGGAGAATAAGGCAAATAAAGGACAGGAGGAAAAGAAATGCCCACAACCCTTGAAGAATGCGTATTGAGGGACTTGGAAGGAAGGAGAGCCATGAAAGGCAGATATGAAAGTGAAAGAGGATAGGGTCCGCCCCAGAGGTAATGAACAAAAGGGGGAAAACCGGACCCAGCTCAGGAATCCCTCGGGGTCGCCAACTACCGAACTCACCAGCCGTGTGTCCCTGAGGGTGTAGCAATATCCAGGGTGCACCAGAAGTGGTGGGGCTACATACACCCTGCCTCCTTGAGGGCCTTGAGCAGAAGGCAGGAGATAACATGAAAAGAAAAGGAAGGCCGACTCCTCGCAGAATAAGGGTATCAGAAAAGATGAGACAAGGGCCAATAAAGGCGGGAAAGGAGGAGACTCCCTAGGCCTCGGATACCCTAATACCGTCGATGTCGGAAGAGAACAAGAGTTGACCAAGTGAGGTCGACAGGAAAGAAGACGGTGAGGAGCCCGGCATAAGTAACTGGAAGCAATGCCGGACTCAACTGGGTCCCCGTGGTTGCCAACCCACGTCCCACTAGATGTGAAGAAAATGACCAATGTTTTCCTTCATTGAACATCTTGTTCCTCAAATGTCTCGAATTGAACACTTTTATACCCTTTCCCTCAACCTGTACCACTACTGGAGCACAGTCCAGAGGAACTCGCCAGCTGACCGGTGTGGTAATTCTACAGTTGGCAATATACACTCCTCTCCTCTCCAGGTGATCGTCCACGTGGCCAGCACACTCGGCTACATTCGAGTGCACTCGGCAATGCTCGTGTGCTAGTGCAATGCGGCTACATTGGTGCAGGGGGGTGATTTATTCAACCCCACCTCCATATCTTTGATCTTTTCACCTATTTCCTTATACCTTCACTTCTAGCCAGACGGCCATTGAACTACTGAATGTATAACATGGCACGGTATAGATCGCTTTGCATCGCGGTCATGGCAACCAGTAGAATATCACGACACCCCACGACGTAATCAAGCGCGTTAAATCTCTCACCATGACCGCGATGGGGATCTGCATCTAATCCGGAGATCAGAGTTTCGAAACCTGGCGCTGGCAACGGCTATCCTCAGTGCGGATTTCCCCGTGTTCTTCTACAATCACTCCGCCAAATGTCGACATAGTGGCCTACCGTATTTCAAGTCCCGGGACACATACCCGACTCCCGACCATAAAAAATTAAACTTATACACACTACTAAACCGACAATCTGAACACATACCCAAGAACAAGGGACTGAAGACCAGCATGTCCCAAGCTTCTAAAATGAATTCAAAATAACTAGAATACGTGACTATTACTGAATTACGTACTTTAAAACAAAAGCCATTTGCAAGGAAAATATTTCATATGTTTGTTCAAGAATTGTGGACGTATGCAACTATTAATAACGGAGAAAAGAGCAGTGGTCGGCTAATATAATAATAATAATAATAATAATAATAATAATCTCCATATCAGTATGCAGAAAGTAGTTATTTTAGAGACCTACTCCATAGTCCGTTCGTTCCTCATCCTACCGATATAGAGAACTCCACTCCATCTTGCAACAAATGCCGATGAAATGGTGAATTGTACCCAATTACATGGTGAACATTTGAATGAATGATGATAATAATAATAATAATAATAATTAGAGGGCCTGTGCGAAAAATCTTGCATGTGTTAAACCACCCGTCCGACTTTGCTGATCAGCGGGCTGGACGTGGCACAGTTTTGGCTGGGGCTTCCGTCTTGTTTATTTGTTTAAACGCACTTTTTAAAGAATAATGTCCCTGCTGCGATTAATTATCTTTCTTATGAATGCTCATTTATTACTATCGGTTACTTGATTGCCGCAATGTGTATATACCACCCACCCAGCTTTATTGTTATACGGACTCGACGTGGCACCGTTCTGGCAGGCATTATGGTCTTGTTTATTTGTTTAAACGCACTTTATAAAGAAATAAATATACTTCCGTTGACGTTTTTAGAAATGTAAGATATTTCCTGTACTATTGAGACAATTTGGAAGATTTTGGCACAAACTGCGCCTTGTAACTCCTTCTGGTTTATGAGCTTGAGTTTTGTGAAACATACACCTTACATTAACGTTGTATGATAGGTTTAATTTCTTTCATTATTACCATAGGTATGTTATTCCTGTGCTTATAATCATCATCTTTGCCTTAAGAGACAGCCCTCTGGTAACTACACAAAGAATCAACACCTTTGGGACAGAAATCGTGCTGAGGCTTTGTGATGCCAGTTAGCCTTAATAACGATTTTCATTTCTGAAGATGAAGTGCTATTACTCCTAATGGCATTGTGATAGTACACTGTTATTATGTTAATAACAGCGTCAGTGAGCTTATTTTTAACTTGCAAGGGTACGTCATCCTCTAATAATGTTAACCTTAAAATTTAGCCTTGAAATTTCTAATTTGAGTCCCCATACGTTTTTGGACGTGGCCAACACACACTATTTTATTGATCTTTATGTTCGACCCCCACTATTATGTGTCAAGAAACTGTATCATAATGATGGTCATTATAACACTCTTTTTCATTATGATACAGTTTCTCCAGCCAATCAGAGCTCGTTCATTGACCAATTAACCAATTAGGTAACGATACCTTAACGCGTGCGCTCAAAATCCAACATGTCTATATAAATTACCGAAAGTGCACCGTCCATAATGTTCTCGTAAATAAACTGGTGAATATGAGACACTGTACCTTAATATCCTTAAATCCAATTTCTACACAGCGGGTTGTTTTCAAACGATTTCGGTGACATTTTTACTGAATACTGATGCTCAATCTGCACATACGGCATTGAAGCTCACAAAGCGCATGCGTCGGTTGGTCAGTGAGCTTGGACATCAGAGATATCCTACCCTGCGCAGCACCCGATCACAAAATTCTAGTGACAATCTCAACAGATATTTATGAATATTTATGTTAAAACATATAATAAAGTTGTAATTATCGTCGAACATAAACAGTCGTATGCAACTCGCCTATAATGGTAATTAAGACACTCGTATGGAAATTATAAAACTCGCATACGCTCGTTTTATAAAAAATACTCGTGTCTTAATTATAGCCATTATAGGCTCGTTGCATAATGTACTATTATTGTATGGCCCATAAGGCTGCATTTCATTGATTGCACTGCAGCGTTTTATATCGCAATCCCCAATTTACAGTAATTGACATATTTCAGCCCTCGCTTTTCTTCTGACCGACGAAACGGAATAAAGGTTTAATTCCCCCCACCTCCAGGCTACTATAGTGCGGGACAAAGCATTGCAAGCCTGAAGGTCCCGCGTATTCGGTGCGGTGTTGTCCTGTATGTTCTCGCATCCAGCACACGATTGCAGGTACGGTGCAATAGCATGGCAACACCGCCGGGTGCGGGGTGGAGAGTGGAGCGGAGGGACCGTTGACCTTCAGGCCTGCAATGCTGTGAACCACACTTATAGCTATAATGGACACGTTCTTTATTCCACACTATCCCTTATTTCACAACTTATTGCGTTCTTGGTATGTAGTTGGGAACAGTTATACCCCTGCCTGTGTGATTTGTTTTACACACATCTCACAAAGGAAGTATCAGGCAAGACAGGTCGAAACCCATTTTGAAACTTTGTAGACGCAATCGTTGTACCTGACATCCTGGTACGCAGGCATAACGGCTGACGGAGCTGGACATCCCTGCGGCACTCGGAGTAGTATCGAGGCGGGGCGTATATGCTGACTGGAGCGTGCGGTTACTTCCGACCCACCTGAAAGTGCTTGGGCCGTCAGGGCTGTCCCATCCAACATGTACGGTACTCTCTACTTCCCATTGATATTTATGAGAGATTCGCTACATGATTTCGGAGCCTTGCAGTTCAATCTGGTGGCTGATTTTCCGCACGTTGTCCTCTTATAAGTTAGTACAACGATTACGTCCACAAAGTTTCAAGATAGGCTTCGACCTGTCTTACCTGATACTTCCCTTGTAAGCACATTTCTATGCTACAGTGTTTTCATTCCCATTCGAATCTTTCACATACCTTACATACTGATATAAGTACGGTACTTCTAAATTCACGACCTTACTAGTTTCAGCTCCAATGGCAACAGCTGTGAAGTGCGGCCCCTCAGCCCAGTTCCATCACGAGACACTCATCCTCAGAAGAATTGCTAAATTCAGGGGCGGCTGTATCAGCCTGCATCATATACATTCTTCTGAAACTTTGGTAGTGGCATCAAGAATATAATCAACAATAAACTCGTGGGTACTTTTGCGTAAAGGTGGTGGCATGTTCATAACACAGGTGAGTCTCGTTATTCCGAACCCCGCTATTCTAAAAATCCGCCTATTCCGCACAGAGTTCATAAAAAATACAGAATGTTCTTTTTATTTTTTCACTTGAAGCAGAACAAAACTGTTCACTTTTAACGCGTTCTTTATCCAGTCACTAATCGTTGCTTTTCCCACACCATATTCGAGTGATAATTTAGCAGCTCTTTCTCCCTCGTCCAGTCTTTTTAATACTTCAAGTTTTTCTTTTAATGTACCGGCACATTATCTACGACTTCGTTTACTTGCCATGTTTAATGTTGAACAGATGACGTCACAGACGTGAGTCGTGTGTATGGAATGCGGTACGAGGGGGATAGATACTGCTCGGGTCTAACATCCGTGGACCTGACAGGAATGCGGAGCGTTGACGTTTATGATGATAGATGAGCCAGCTTCCCAGTCCAGTCCTTGCGTAGTAACAGAACCAAATACATAGGTCGGTGACTCACTCACTCGCAACACCACAGTGGTTTGAGCAAAGATCCTATGTTAGCAGTATTGGAATAGACGGGAATTTCTTTCTTTTCTTAGTCGTTTACCCTCCAGGTTGGTAGAACCCACGGACTCAGCGAGGGAACTCACCACTACCGCCTTTCCAGGCAGTGTCCTAGAGCTGGGAACATCTAATCGGAGGGGATAGACGGGAATACCAGGTAAAACGGCGGGCTGTCGACAGGCTTCTCCCTTCTTGCCTGCTCCTTACCTGCCTCTGCCCTTCACCCCGCAAGTTCATAGAGCTTAGACCCTAGCAGTAGGGTGGGGGTGGGGTGACGAGTCTTATTTTTACAACACAACACTCCGTTATGAGTAGTCTAAGGTCACGGTCTGACTTACACTGGAACTGTTCACGGGCTGACCAATACTGTGTAGAGCTGACACTAGCAGATGCCCCCACACTTAATGTACGCCTTAACATGTCAATACGTTGATATTATTAATGAAATCCGCCTATTCCGAAATTTCCGCTAAACCGAACAGGGTTCGGTCCCAATTAGTTCGGAATAGCGGGACTCTACTGTAGTACAAAACACACTTACACCTTGTAGTCCTTGTAAATGGGAAGTTTTGAAGCCATTCTTTCAATGTTGCATACTGTCACTTATAACCCTTCAGTCGGTCAACACGAATTACAAGGAACAGCAGCAACAGCTCGAGTTGCCGTGTGGAAGGAGAGGACCAGCAATCTGTCTGAATGGATGGAACCAAAGGAATCTCTACCTCCTTCCTGGTCACACAGAGAACTGGCTAATCTGGAAGTCCCTGAACAGATTGCAGGTGGAAGTTGCAAGATCCAGGGAAAACTCATATAAGTGACATTTTCCGACCAAGACAGTCCTGTGTTATTGTGGCGCAACCCAGACAACACAACACCTCTTCTCCTGTCCATTGTGCCCGTACAGCTGCACAGTGAATGACTTGACTGAAGCTAATTCAAGTACTATCGAAGTGGCTAAGTTCCGGGCAGAAACTGTTGGTTGGTTGGTTCTTAAGTTTAGTGGCTGCGACAACGAAGTCATGTAGCCCCGTGTACTTTGGGTGTGTGTAGAATCTGTCTGATAACCGGTGTTAATTGTGATGACTGTATTAGTTTGTGTTGTCTGTTTTTAACTCAAGTAATGACTGCAGACTTTTGAATTTTTCAAATAGTTCCTACTTTTGCCGCCAAACGCCACTGTCAACGACTACTAGTTCAGAACTTAGCTACCAGACGCCACCGCAGTTGGCTCTTGGCAACGAACGTAGGAACCTAAGAGCATTGTTTACATTCTTAACCTATACAATTTAGCTTCACACAGGTGTAATTAGTTGGTTGGTTGGTTCTTAAGTTTAGTGGCTGCGACAACGCGGGCATGTAGCCCCGTGTACTTTGGGTGTGTGTAGAATCTGTCTGATAACCGGTGTTAACTGTGATGACTGTATTAGTGTGTGTTATCTGTTTTTTTTAATTTTAAGTACTGCAACTTAGAATTTCTCAAATAGTTCCTACTTTTGCCGCCAAACGCCACCGTCAGCGACTACTAGTTCCGAACTTAGCTACCAGACGCCATCGCAGTCGGCTCCTGGCAACGAACGTAGGAACCTAAGAGCGTTGTTTACATTCTTAACCTATACAATTTAGCTTCGCACATGCATAGTTAGTGGAAGGTTCTTTAACATGCCATAAATCTATGACATGGGACCGCCGCGCTGGCTGTTTGAAGTCGTCTGTTGAACACATACTTGTGTGCATTTTATGTTTTGTACTTCTGACACGAAAAAATAAATAAATAACACGAATTTCCCCAGTGACTGGGCAGAGTAAGATATACAGGGTGTTTCTAAATTCCCATTACAGAGTTTGAGGGCTTGTAGACGGTGTCCGGAAACGTACCGTCTCCCCGCTACTCGCTAAAAACCACCACAGCACACGTTCACAGTTCCCGCTTGTTCAAAACCCAGACTTCATCGTGTGAAAAGCGAACCTGCGATCATAGGATCAGAAGGCAGAACTTACCCACTCATCCACCACGGAAGTTGCGCTTTGTCTCACTATCTAGGCTGTAGAGCTGACCTGATTACCTACTGGAAGCCATCTCGAGCCCACGACCTCACGAAGCGATCGCTCAGTTCCGTTAGAAGATACAATGTAGCGTGGCGCGGATAATCACGGAGATGCTCCTGTACCGTACCGCACTTCAATAATAAATTGCCGAATGGCCCGCAGAGTGCGGCTCGCTCGTGGTTTTGTCATTACCTGGTCTAATTGACTCAGCATGACCTCAGCCGAAACCAAACTCGTCCACATAACAGCCACTGTTACCGACATCGAGAGTGGTATTTATTCTAGTCATCGTGTAAATTAACTTTTAGACACAAATATTGCGTCGAATCCTTCATCAGACAACATTGCTATGGTAGTTCTTTTTAACTTCAACTGTCTGAGTTCGATTCCCGGTCAATGCATGTGAGATATTCAAAGTGAAATGGCATGTCCTGTGGTTCGGATTCCTTTTAAAAAAGGAGAACCCAGGACTCATGATCACGAGATTAATGGTCACGTAAAACTACAAGCTTCCTTCCTCCCTTCTTTCCTTCCTTCAGGGGCAGATCACCTCGTAGTTTTGTCCCATAAAACAACAATAACTAACTTCCTTCCTTCCTTCCTTCCTTCCTTCCATCCATTCTTCCTTCCTTTTAACATGAACTGTGGATCTATTTGTGACTGGTTGGTTGGTTCCTCAGTTTAAGGCAGCGGCAACGCGATCATGTGGCCCCGTGTTCTTTGGGCGTGTGCAGACTCTGTCTGATAACCGGTGTTAATTGTGAAGACTGTATTAGTGTGTGTTATCTGTTATTCAGGTAAGGACTGCAGACGGTCAATTTCAAGTAGTAGTTCCTACTTTTGCTACCAAATGCTACCTTCAACGACACCTAGTTGTAAACTTGGCTACTAGACGCCACCGCAACCAGAACCTGGCGACGAACGTTGGAACTTAATAGAGCGTTAATCAAATCGAACCTACAAGTTTTGTTTCACACAATTGTAGTTAGTGGAAGGTTCTTTTACATGACATACCTCAATGACATGGGCCCGCCCGCTTTACTTATTCTCCTAAGGAAGGCATACTGAGGGATTTTATCGATCTTAAAACATCCCACGATTTCGGCCGGGTTTGAACCTGCAATCTTGGGCATAGAAGCTCAGCATGCTACCGACTACTACTGTATTTTAAGTGTGCGAGTGATCTAGGCCTAAATGGTTACCATGGCAACAAGGCTCTCAAAATGGGTCCACTGCTAGGAATTGCATCAAATCAATGTTGCCTTATAATAATATCCGCGCAGAACACTAGGTTAATAACAAGTAGTTCCGTGAAGAACTATACAGCCTATTTTCATATATCCTACTTATGTTAATTGCCACTATCAACATACACAATTTCTGTTTGATTGCTGTAATAGATTCGTAGATATTAAGAACCGACTAAATATTTCGGATGGTCGCCATGTTGGATTTTATATATGTAGGTCCTTGAGTTATGTACTGTTACATGCAGATTATTGTGAACGTGTAGTATTCAAACTTCAATCGCAAAATTAGGACACAAGAAAAAACAAGGAGATTTTAAAATTTTTCACAGCTGCCATCTTGAGGTTATGGAAACAATTGAAATAAATTAGATGCCAGTGGATTAACATTCGTATAAGGATTTACTATAACAAGTTTCACTGCACTCGGATGGTTAAATTACGAGAAACGTCCATGTGAATATTTATAATTCGCGTCACCGCCATGTTGGATTTGTGATCACCAGGTTATTTAAGGTCCTATAGGTGAACTTAAGTTCATAGCCCCTATGAACATTAAAAAATGCAGTTTGATTGCTAAAATAGATTCGTAGATATTCAGTATCGTCTAAATATTTCGGATGGTCGCCATGTTGGATTGTTAAATGTATAGGCCATAGAGTCATGTACCATTAAAGGAAAATTATTGCGTAGGTTCATTATTCAAACTTTCACTTCGATCGCATGACTACATCACAAGAAATAAAAACTTAATTTTAAAATTCGCACTGCCGCCATCTTGAGGTTATGTAAACAATTGAACTAAATTAGATACCAGTGGATTACAATGTGTATGAATATTTCCTGTACCAGGTTTCAGTGCGCTTGGAAAATTAAATCGCGAGAAAGGTCTATTTAAAATTTTCAAATTCGCTTGGCCGCCATGTTCGTTTTGTAGTTAACCGGTTTTTGAAAGTCTCATGGATGGACATTCAGTAGTGCCCTTTATCTCCGTACAAAATTTTAGGGAGATACCGCTAATAGTTTCACAGATATAGAATGCCGGTGAAATATTTCGCACATCCGCCATCTTGTGATTATGTAAACAATTGAACGAAGTTAGATGTCGGTGCATTACAATGTATATAAACATATACTGTACCAAGTTTCATTGCGTTTGGTCGGTCAAATCACGAGAAACGTCTATTTAAAAGTCGCAAATTCGCTTGGCCTCCATGTTGGTTTTGTAGTTACCAGGTTTTCAAAAGTCACATAAGTGAACTTATAGCAGTTCCCTCTATCACCATAGAAAATGTCAGGGTAATATCGGTAATAGTTTCGGAGATATTGAATGCTGGTGAAATATTTCGCACAGTCGCCATGTTGGATTGGTGAGTCGTAACAAAATTTGAAGGGCACGGTCGAGGTCGCCGGGAATAGTGCTATGAACTTTCCGAGTTTCATTGAAATCGCTCCTGCCGTTTAGATTTTATTAGGGGGGGGACACACACACGAATCACACACACACACACACGCACACACACACGGACAAAAGGTGATCTCATAAGCCTATTTTTTCAAAATTGAAAATAGGCTAAAAATGAAGAGAGCCTTATACAGGGTGTCTACAACAAAAAATGTCTGTCCACATTCACTAAACTTCGTCATTACAACACGGTTATTAAACCCGAGGCTTTATGCTAGTGAGGCATTGGCATTACACACTAAGGGCGACTTGAAAAAAATCCTCACAGAGGAAAGAAAAATTATAAGGAAAATTATTTGACCAAAGCACACAGATTAAAAGGATACAGGCTTCACTCCAGAGGCATCACAGAGAAATTGTCCAACCTCACAGCACACATCAGAAAGAGGCGACTAAAATTTTACGGCCACATCAGTAGACTCCCACAAACCAGACTCACCAACAAAATTCTTAGATGCATACTGTTGCTCAAGAGTACTACACCCTGGATGATGCAAGTCAAAATTGATCTGGTAAAAGCACAGTCGACCCAGAAAACGTCATAGACAAAAGCGTCATTCGACACAAAGTATACAAGTGGGAAGTGTTGTCAGAGAGAGCAGCACCTACAGCCCAAAGACCAAAGTGGACCGAAGAAAGGAAGAGGGTATTTAGTGCACGAATGAAAGAGTTCAGGAAAGACAGGAAGAACAAAAAGTCATGATTGCTTCGCATGGTCTAATAGGCCTGTAACGTGTGAAATAAATAAATAATAATAATAATAATACAGTATCATTTGGAATATTTAAATGGTCTCCTACTGGAATGTAAGATATGTAGGACAATACGAACATTGTAGACCAAACTTCCGATACACCACCACAAACATTAGCATAGTGTTATTATTCCTGAGCGTAACGTTGATAAAAATATTACTTTGAAAGACGTATAATTATAATAATAATAATAATAATAATAATAATAATAATAATATAAGGTGCGTTCAAAAAGTAACGAGCTGGAGGCTGGAATGCGCAAACCGGTGACGATATCGGCTAATCATGGCGTGTGTAAAAAGGTGTGGTTCCGACCAGAGTGTGGAAGGTCACAGCCCGACGCTAGAGGGCACGCGTGCACGTCACGTGACGATACAAAGTGAGCAGCAGCATGCAGCAATCGTCCAACGCTGCCAGTCGCATTGCAAACAGTAACATGGAGGCGTCAAACGAAAAGCAAAGAGGTGTTGTTCGGTTTCTGACAGCGAAAGGAGTAGGGGGAACGGACATTCATCGCCGAATGTCACAAGTGTACGGCGAACACTGCATGTCCCTTGCGAGGGTCAAGGCGTGGCACAAGCGCTTCAGGGAAGGACGGGTGTCGTTAGCCGATGATGCCCGGTCTGGGGCACCCCCCTGCATTACCGATGACAACGTCCAGCTGGTTGATGCACTCATTACCCAGGACCGCCGAGTGACAGTGAACGCCATAGCCGCCGTGGTCGGATATGTGCACACCATCATGAAGGAACCGGGTGAGTTAGCCGTGGTGGTTACGGCATGACTGATGGCAGTCGCTCACATCCGGGAGGCAAGGAGGTTCGAATCCCCCCGCCGGCAACCTTGAAGATGGTCTTCTGTGGTTTCCCATCTTCCTTCCAGGCAAATGCCGGGGTTGGTCCCTAACTATAGGCCACAGCCGCTACCTTCCAACTCCTCGTCCTTACATTCCAACTTCCCTCCTTCCCTCCCCAACGGTACTTGTAGCTCCCCCATTGGGTGTCCGTCTCGAAGCAGCTACAAAAACTGGCGAGCCGAACATGTCCTCGGACACTCCCGGCACTAAGAGCCATACGCTAAAAAAAATTAAAAAAAAAATAAAAAAAAATCATGAAGGAACGACTGCACATGCGCAAAGTGTGTGCCCAATGGGTGCCCCTCAGTCTTCAAACACACCAGGAAGCATGTCGAATGGCCCACTGTCTTGGTCATCTGCAGCGCTATGCGAGGGAAGGGAATGGCTTCCTGGCACGAGTGGTGGTTGGCGATGAGTCATGGTGACATCACTGCGAACCAGAATCCAAACGACAAAGCCTCCAGTGGAAGCATCCAGGATCACCACCACCAAAAAAGGCAAGGCCATCCACACGAGTGCAGGAAAGGTATCCTCCGGCTCGTTACTTTTTGAACGCACCTTATATAATAATAATAATAATAATAATAATAATAATAATAATATATCCGTGTTTAGATGCTTCTCAGCATTACGGAGGAACGTTTAATGTTTTATTTACAAAATACTCGGAAAGGTACAGCAGATCCCTTACTTTATTGTCCCACTTAATCGGGTATTATGTAAAGTAAAGTTCCAGTCAGCAGTGTTACCAATTAAGTGACTTCATTACTAAATATAGCAATTTTTCCTAAAATATGGCAACAATTTTC
Source organism: Meconema thalassinum (assembly GCA_946902985.2). Lineage (NCBI taxonomy): Eukaryota > Metazoa > Arthropoda > Insecta > Orthoptera > Tettigoniidae > Meconema > Meconema thalassinum. The sequence continues at coordinate 460,565,790 of OX336391.1, read as the reverse complement.
CTTTAAAATTAGTATTAATAAGATAACGGTTCAGCGACAATTTAACCTCCCATTGGAAAAAACAAGATGTTCAGTAAAGAACATATAGCCTACTTTCTCCTAAATGTATGAGTATAGTTGTAACTCGTTATTATCAAAGAGTATAATAGAATCATTTCTTGGTTGAAGACCTTAGAAACTATTTACCTCTACCAAACGCCACAACCTAGAAAAAAAATTACTACCATCATTGAAGAAAGATAGATAAGAAGTATCTCAAGAATGTTATGGATCTGGAGACATAATCGACCGGACTGGCTGCGAGGCTCAGCGGTAACGTTCTCGCTTGCTGGGCCCTAGGTTGCAGGTTCGTATCCTGGCGCAGTCAGCTGGCATTTGAGGGTGCACAAATGTGAGGGAGCCGTGTCAGTAGATTTACTGGTACGTTAAAGATCCCCTTCGGGCCAAGATTCCGGCACGCCGGCGTATCTAAAAGCAGCAGTAGTTAAAAGGGACGTAAAACAAATAACATTATTATTATTGTTATTATTACATAATCGGCCTGCCGTGGGCAACATCCAACTTTGAGTTGAGGCATGTCTTTACACGTCTGGTTGTGCATGGCTTTCACAACCCTAATTGAATTAACAAATCTTTCCATGACCCTACAGAGACGTGTGTATACAAACTACGGTATGTGGATATTTTCGATTGCTATTTGCCTGAAATAAAAGTATTAATTAATAACCTGAACTAGCACCAACGGCTAGAATTCAGTTACTATGTGAAATCGTTTTGTTCTTTACTTCAAATAACATTTTCAAATAACGCACAATAGGCTGTTACAAACCCTTTAAAATAAAAAGTAAAAAATGATCGAAGTATCATCTTGCCATTCTTCAAGTTCGATGCGCATAGAATGCCAATGGTATACGGTACTAACCAATGGAGTCCCACGTAGACCAGTAGTGACATCTAGTGGAGAAGTATCGAACAATATAACCCTAACAGGGCGAGTGCATTCTAGTGGCCATAAGAAGAAACTTTTCAATAAAATCTTGAAGTTAATAAGTAGGCCGGCCTGCAGTTACCTTTTTGGCTGCTAGATGTCTCGAGCAAATCTGCTGGTGAATTATGTTTTAATTAAATATATATTTTCCACCGTAATATGCACAATATAACGCTTAATTTTAAAACGTCTGAATCATTACAAAACAATAAATATATAAAATTTCAAGCAAAAAAAACTCTGATGTGGTTTGAACCATAGGCATATGAGTGATAGACCAACGCTTTACCACGGAGCCATTTGTGCCGACGAACATCGTGCTATATAAAATGACTTACATATAACTTGTTAGCAAATAATGATTAAGACTAAACGATTTCTTCAGTGGAGTATATTATTTATTTGTAAAGCATTTCATACAACGTTTATTTATTTTGTATCAGTACGCTATATTGCATGCAATACTCAAATTAGTGAAATATAAGTCAGGCACAGGATATCCGCTGCCATCTTGTCTTCTTACCGAGACGGCTCAGCTTTTTAAAATCACTTCTGCACTATAGTATTACAAAATAAACTTTTAATTTCGAACGTGCCTCTTCCTTTAGAACAGTTAAATCGATTCTTGGCTCGATAATCGGAACTGGTGGGTCCCATGATATGGATTATAAAGTTTGCATAATTCGCACAGCCGCCATCCTGAAATGGTACCGCGGATGACCTTGTAGTTTGGTCACAAGACGCGTCCTATATGAAGGTATGTTGTTACCAAATTTGGTAGAGATCGAATAATTTGGTTAGTCGCTATTTGATTTTACGTTTTGAACGTTTGAGTGGCCGCCATTCAGTTTTGGTAAAGATGGCGGCGATATAAAACATGACACTGAGGTGCCCTTTGCTTGTTCTACCTCTGTACCAAATTTCGTTCAATTCGGTTTCACCGTGTTCGAATTGATAGGGGGGGACAGACATTCAGAGTACACACACTCACACACACACACACAGACTCTCTCACACACACACATACACACACAGACAGACACACTATTTTTGGCCCTGTAGTAATCTCATAAGTCTACTTTCATTTTTTGCAAAAATCGAAAGTAGGCTAATATATATTTTTTCTCTATTACTAACACAAGAATCTAGCGACGTTTGATTGCTATTTGGCAATTTACTTAACCTGATTTGGCAACACCGCTAGTTAACCAGGAAGACTTGATCACGCATGCCTTTACTTTTTTTGGAACCTTATTTTTACCTACTCCTTTATGATAAATCCAGCCCCATGTCCACAATAGAGCGGAAGGGCCCTCTAATCATCTCGTGGTGTAGAGCCATTGAACTTAACCCGTCTGTCTACCCCTTATTATTGCCGTTTTCCAACGGGGTTGGGGATGAGATACGATGGAATTCCATGTGGCGGATGGCTTTTACGGCCGGATGCCCTTCCTGGCGCCAACCTCATGACAGGAGATAATGAGAGATGAAATAATAAAAATAATATCTTATGGCCTCGTATGCCGGGTGCAAGCTTTGTTATTTGGCACCCAGAGGGCAGCTTGCATGTTTTGTTGTTCGTTGAAACACTATGAAAGTCAAGGAGGTTAGATATCTAAGCTCCGTGACACTATAGCGAAATAAGGAACTTTGTGTAGGTGGAAAATCCCGAGTATTTTGCCATTATGAACACGGCCTACTGAATTCAAATGCGTTCTTTAATATGCCAACATCGTACGACATGCGTGTCGTGATTTTTGCCGCCATTCAAAAATCACGTACCACGACCAGGAGCGAACCTGCAAGCTTGGGGTTAGTAATCTGACTCGATAACCACTTCAGCAGACCATGTCAATACGAGACCACATGTGGCAACCAGAACCACCAGCGAGCTTCGGTCATTTCACTGGGAGAGTCTGAACCACCCACCAGACAGTCCGGACCTCATCCCTAGTGATTGCCACGTTTTTGGTTCGCTGAAGAAGTTCCTGGCAGGACAGCGATTCACGTGCAACGATGACGCCAAGACAGCAGTCCGACGATGGTTCCACAGTCAGCCGCCTGAATGCTACCACAGGGCATCTCAAATTTAGTGTTGCGATGGGACAATTATCTGAACAAATGTGGAGACGATGTGGAAAAACAGTTTAAGGTACGTACTGTAAAACAGTACGCATATTTGTAATTACCTGTATGAATTTCTGTTTGTCTAAAAAGACAGATGTTCAGCAAAGAACATATAGCCTACTTTCTCCTTAATGTATGGTTATACTTAGCCTATAACTCTTTGTCCTCACCCCTAAAACAATCATCTCCACCATCATGTATTTTTGTTTTCTTTTATATTGACATTTAGCAGCAAGTATGTGTCTAAATCAATATTATATACTGTACTTTATGTTGTGGGGTTCTAAATGAACACACTTTTATGGAGAGCTCACCCCTCTTCACTCTACTAATAAACACACCCAGTCGGAAACAAGACACAACTTAGCGATACAGCCAGGCTAGATAAAAAAAAGGGGGGAGGAAAATTATGGGGTTTTATTAGGTAAATGTTATCTGGATCAGGTGTACGATGTAGGCTACTTTATTCTGCAATAAACCAAGGCGGTATTCGCGACAGAATTAAAAGTGCCGGGACGTCCTCAAAGACCGGGTAGCGCGTAGTTGAATGGCTATAGGTCCACGCGTGGCGAGGAATGTTCCACGGTCTTTCATAGTTGTAGACCCACCTCATTCAATAACATACATCTTATCTAGATTTGGCAACATCCCACAAAAACACATCTCGCTGACTTCACACAGCACATATAAACAGGGGGGAGAAAGGGAAAAACCAATGTCGTTGAGATAACAGCCCATTGCAGTCGACCACACCTGGAGTGAGATTGAACACGAAACTGGTCGTAGCTCCAGCGAGGATGACAACCAGATAAGTAGTAGCCTGTAATATTACAGTTTAAACATAGTTGATTTTTTACAACCATATAATCACTCCAAATATACAAACTCCGGATATCTATCACCATTTAGCATTTCACCTAACATCATATAAGTTATACTACATTTAGCATACACCGACAGTTGCGTTACCAATACTGCAACTAAATAATTGTACATATTGTAAATATTTTCACCTGTATTTTCAAACATAGATTTTATAGCCTAAGTGTAATGGATCTGATGATGATCTCTTGACGATCGAAACTGGTCATCCTAGTGTGTTTATTAATCTCATGTAATTTATTTCAGGATTAGGGCATAACCTACCTCTTATGGGTACATTCGTGTTGAGCGACTGAAAAGCACTAAACTCTTGTTACCTTATGTTGATTGAATAACAAAACTACTAACTTATTGAATTGCATTCACGTCTGTTAATCTTGATATGAAGCCTCTAAACTTAAGAAACCTTCGTTTCAGGTATCTGCCCTTTATAAATCCGCCACGATCACAGTAGGTTGTTGCTGCAACCTAGCTATGAATTAATATATATCTTGTACACCTCTGAGTGTTGAATGGGCAGGCAGTTTAAAGCATCCAGGAGGGAGGCGATCCAGCTGGCAGTGCGTAAAGTTAATCGGAGCGCAGTCATGGCTAGAAGTTGAACTATTACCAAATTGATATCCTTCAGGAGGCCAGCGATTTGCACAGTTGAATGTTTGGAACAATTACCCACGTACCCCCCCCCCCCCCCCTTAAAAGGACAGCACCATACAGAGGCATTTAGAAGGCTGTGGTTAATGACAACTTGTATCTTGTTCTTCTACTGTCTTTTCTCTAATGTCTTCTGTTTATGTGCGATGCTGGGGCTGTGATTATTAATAAACGAGTGTATACATTAGCCTTTTATTTAGTATCTGTGGAAAGAGCTCGTCCACGTGATTAATAAAAGAATTCAAGTAAAACAAAACTTATCTTTAGTCAGTTACGAACCCCAGCCGCCCGCGTGAGAGAATAACGCGCTAGCTGAGAGCCAAACATGTAGGCTACATTACATCTCAGTGTTATTTACCGACTTACATACAACGTGTTAGCAAATAATGTCTTGAAATAAACGATTTATTCACTGTGGTACCGTACATTTCATACAAAGTTTATATTATTTCTATCAGTAGGCTATATCGCATACAACATACTCAAACTACTGAAATATAGGACAGGCACAAGAGGTCAGCTGCCATCTTGTCATGTGACAGAGACGGCTCAGCTCTTTTATGCCAATGATAAAGTGTAATATTATAATAAATAACGAGTCACGTCCTTTAGGATAGCTTATACCACCCTCGGCTCGATAATCGGAATTGGTGGGTCCTAAGCTATTGATTATAATGTTTGCATAATTCACACGGCCACCATCTTTAAATGGTAGGGCTGATGACCTTGTAGTTTGTGCACAGGACACGTCTCATACGTAGGTATGTTTATACCAGATTTCGTAAAGATCCGATGATTAGTTTGGTCGTAATTTAATGTTAAGTATTGATCATTTGAGTGGCCGCCATTACGTTTTGGTAAAGATAGTAACAATATAAAACATGACACTGAGGTGCCACTTGCTAATGCTACCTCTGTACCAAATTTCGTTCAATTAGATTTCATCGTGTTTCAATTGATAGGGGGGGAGGGGGACGATATACACACACTCACACACACAGACCCTGTGTAGATCCTAAAAGTCTACTTTCATTTTTTTTTTGCAAGAATCGAAAAAAGGCTAAAACAAGATGTTCAGCAAAGAACATATAGCCTACTTTCTCCTAAATGTATGGGTATATTTATGACTCTTTGTCCTAATCCCTAACACAATCACCTCTACCACAATGTATTGTTTGTTTTCTTTTATATTGATAATTAGCCAGTAAGTGTCAAAATCAATATTGTATACTTTATGATGATTGAATAACAAAACTACTAACTTATTGTAATGCATTCACGTCCGTTAATCTCTATATTAAGCCAGCCTGCTAAGTTAAGAATCTTCCGTTTTGGGTATCTTCCCCTTTAAAAATCCACGCCGATCACAGTAGGTTGGTGCTGCGACCTATCAGTGAATTAATCTTTATGTTGTACGCCTATGCACTGCCATCGTAATGTACTACGATGGCAGTGGCCTAAGGGTGTTGAATGAGTAGACAGTTTAAAGTAGCCAAGAGGGAGGCGATCCAGCTGGCAGTGTTTAAAGGTAATCGGAGCGCGATCGTGGCTAATAGTTGAACTACCAGTATTACAAAATTGCCATACTTCAGGAGGCCAGGTATTTACACAGCGGTAAGTTTGGAACAATATTACCCACTTAACCCACAAGAGGACAGCACCGTACAGAGGCATTAAGAAGGCTGTGGTTAATGACAACGTGTATCTAGTTCTTCTATTCTCCTTTTCCTAATGTCTTCTGTTTATTTGCGATGCTGGGGCTGTGATTTTATTAATAAACGAGTGTATACATTAGCTTCTCCTTTGAGCTAAATGACATCTTATTCAGTATCTGTGGAAAGAGCTCGTGCACATCATTTGTAAAAGAATTCAAGAAAAAAAAAAGTTAACTGCAGCAGCACTCGATCCCCAGTCGACTGCGTGACAGACTAACACGCTACCCCAGAGCTAATCCTATCCTTAACATCATGGTGTTCTTAACTGACATTAGATACAACCTGTTGGCAAATAATGACTTTAAATAAACGATTTCTTCACAGCAGTACATCTTCATTAAAGATAATTTCATACAAAGTTTATATTATTGTATCAGTAGGGTATAACACATACAACATACTAAAACTATTGAAATATAAGACAGGCACATGAGGACAGCTGCCATCTTGTCGTGTGACACAGACAGCTCAGCTCTTTTAAGCCACTCATACAGTATAATATTATAATATTAAATTATAATAAATAACGGATCACGACCTTCAGGATAGCTTAAACCACCCTAGGCTCGATAATCGGAATTGGTGGGTCTTAAGCCATTGATTAAAATGGTTGAATAATTCACACGGCCGCCATCCTGAAATGGTACGGCCGATGACCTTGAATGTTGGATGAAAGACGCGTCCTATATAAAGGTATGTTGTCACCAAATTTGGTAGAGATCGGATGATTAGTTTAGCCGTAATTTGATTTTACGTTTTGAACGCTTGAGTGGCCGCCATTCGGTTTTGGTAAAGATGGCGGCGATATAAGGTATGACACTGAGGTGCCCTTTGCTAATGCTACCTCTGTACCAAATTTCGTTCAATTCGGTTTCACCGTGTTCGAATTGATAGGGGGGACAGACATTCAGAGTACACACACTCACACACACACACACACAGACTCACACACATACACACACACAGACAGACACATAAGTCTACTTTCATTTTTTGCAAAAATCGAAAGTAGGCTAAAAATGGGGCAAAGACTTGTCGATCCACCCACGTACAATTAATTTCCTAGTGCCTAAAATAAATTAAGTCTACATGTATTATGTACACATTCAATACTAGGGGTCTTCGGTACTGAAAATTTGGGTTCGGTACGGTTCGGTTCTGTAAAAAAAATTGTACTTCGGTTCTGGGTACAAAATCGGTTCGGTATATTTCGGCTGAGTTTCACACGCTAAACTAGAGTAATTTGTAAACCATTAACAAAAAGTAACACACGACTTCTAATGATTATAAAGTAAACAAAATATTTGCCAAATAGCACAATTTTCATTTAAAATAGAGAAAAATGTACAGCTAATAATCTCATACAATGTTCCATTAACTTTCAAACTTGCCCTTTTATTGTGGAGTAAGCCAATTGATGCATATATTAAATAGACATTAGGTTCACACTGGAACACTTAAGTCCATAATTTAATTTTATTAATCAGAAGAGTTATTGTGCTCTGGTATTTAACTAACTATTGAAGTAAAACATTGATCATAAAGGACAATACATTGGATGTATAAAAAAAGGTATCCTTAAATTACGGTATTTATGTCTCTTGTACCGAACCGAACTTTTTACCGAGTTTTTTTTATCGTTTCGAACCGAGGTCGGTGATTTCCTTTGTACCGTACCGTAACCGAAAAATCGGTGCACCGTCGACCCCTACTAAATACGACACTTCTCACAACCACCCTTTTGTGTGAAAAGTGTTCTATTTACTGTGTAAATGCTTGTAATTTCCCGACCAATCTAATTTGAGCACACTCGTGTTTACCGACTGAAAAGCTTCAAATAATGAATTATTTACTCACTTATTAGAGAATTTCTCATACAAATGAGAGGTTGTATGAGAAGTTGTTATTTTTGTGGGGGCTTAGACTCCGTAGACATTTGTTATTGTGATGGCTGTATTAGTGTGTGTATTTGTGATTCAGGTGAGGATTGCTATCAGTTAGGAACTATCCTGCCATTTGCCTGGAGTAGAAGTGAGGAAACCACGGAAAACCTCTTAAAATATGGCTGAGGTGGGAGTCGGACCCACCTCTTCTCAGTTTTGCTTCACGAGGCTGAGTGTACCCCGTTCCAGCCCTCTGTGTAGAATTACATTTCTTGGCAGAGTCGGGAATCGAACCCGGACCTCCGGGGCGACAGCCAAGAATGCTAGTTGCCACATTACGATGTGATCTGAAATACTGTTGGAAGCCTGGTAAGTCACTAACAAAGTGGCAGTGGAGATTAAGATTATTTTTTTCAGCCATCCTTATTCCCAGACGATGCCATGAAAGGACGGTAGCACTTAGTTTTGAAACAGTCTGTATATCCTCTCACACATACATACATGAAAGAGGTCACGCTATACTGCTCTCTGTGATTCAAGATAATGATCTGGGTCATACATTTGAAATGTTTCTTTCATCTTCCCAGTGGAGAAACACACGCAATAGGAGAATAGAACAAAGTATGTTGCGTGCCTGAAGTCCATTAGAGTGAGTCCCGACTTTGGTTATGGGGCTGCGCGTCTTTCGAGACAGGTAGGTTAATCCCCAACTCATACACTCACACTCACTTTTCTTCTTAACAGATCCAAAATCACAGAATATTAACTCACTGTTCCTCGCAACAGATCCAAAGTCACAGAATATTAATAACATACCGTTCCTCGCAACAGATCCAAAGTCAGAGAATATTAGTAACACACTGTTCCTCACAACAGATCCAAAGTCACAGAATATTAGTAACTCACTGTTCCCCTCCGAAGGAAGGCATACTGAGGAATTTTTAACGCTCTTAAAAAATCCGACGACTTCGGCCGGGTTTGAACCCACGACCTTGGGCATAGAAGCTTAGCATGCTACCAACTACGCCACCGAAGCCACCGGCTTAATATAATCCTCAGATGTATTTGTTAACAAAGTGTGTTCGGACACCGTCCTTGCGACGGTAGAGGAATGATCCCTTGCAGAGTCCGTGGATGAAGCCGAGCTGGGAGAACAAGCGACTTTTCACAAAATATTGTAGATAACTAAAACAAAACTAAGTACGTCAAGTACAGTGAGCTCCTTCTCTGTAGAACGGAACCTCGCAGGCGCCACGTGGAGGGGGGGGGGGCACAGGCGCTAGCACCAGCGTAGCGCCCAACTAGTTTAACACATTTACACTTTTTACCGTATTTAATAATCATTAATAAGGTTCGGAGGTTAAGGAAAAGTCATATTTTTTCCTGAGCTCATTTTACCCGAAATCTGAAAAATAAATTTGAATGACGGGTCCCTGACCACGTTTAAGGCAATTTGATGTTGCCTATAAATGCATATTTCGGCCATTTTTATTGTTTTGGTCATATTTTGTCATATTTTAGTACTTACTTACTTTACTTTCCGTGTCCGGGAGACACACTAAATTCTTCCTTTCCAGAACTCTGCAGCTCTTATCCCTCGGTCTGTGGCCAACATAAGGTCTTCCTGGCTGCAGGTTTCATTAAGATCTTTGCACGTGAGCAGGTGTTGTGGAGTCTGGATTTCTCCACAGGCACATCGTGGATCTTCTGCATAACCCCACTTCACAAGGTTGCTACGACACTTAGGCACTCCTGTTCTCATCCGGTTTAAGGACCTCCAGGTGGTATAAGGCAAATGACTACTACTGCTCAGTTCTTCTTTAGGGGTAAACCCCTCTGGTACTATTTGTTTCCAGAGTGACACACGCCGGGCGTCTGGCTTGGTATGGAAGAGTACTGTTCTCTTAATAAAACTCCTCCTGGATCTTAGGCGAGGAGTGGTCACCTTGTGGTTGAACATAGAATGTCTGGGATCTGTTTCAAGCTTTTGTCTCTCTTTCTCTGCTGCCACCCTGCGTCGAATAACTGGAGGTGCAATGCCAGCGAGAGGGTAGATCTTCTGCACTGGAGTAGGTCTCAGACATCCAGTGACAATACGTGTGGACTCGTTAAGAGCTATGTCCACTTGCTTAGTATGGGCAGATGCTCCCCACACTGATGATCCGTACTCTCCTGCTGCAAAGCAAAGTCCCAATGCTGTTGAACGTAGAACCTGAGGGTTCGCTCCCCATGTTGAACCTATCAACTTCCACATTATGCTATTTCTTGAGCTGATCTTGCACTTCAATTCTTAACAATGTTTCCTGAAGCTGAGGGTACGATCAAGCTTGATTCCCAAATATCGAGGCGTTTCACAGCTTTCGAGTGTCACTCCTTTCCAGACAACATTCAACTTTCTCCGGGCCTCTTTGTTGCGAAGATGAAATGCGCATACTTGTGTCTTTCCAGGGTTAGGTTTCAGGTGATTCTGGGTGTAATAATTGTCTAATCTCTCAAGAGCATTGGACAGTTTTCCCTCCACCTCCTCAAAGCTCTTACCCTGTACAGCAATAGCGGTGTCATCCGCATAAATAAATCGCCTGGCCTCTAAATATTCTGGCTGGTCATTTGTATAAATGTTGAATAGTAATGGGGATAACACACTGCCTTGAGGTAACCCGTTTTTCTGGTTCCTCCATCGACTTTTATTCCCTTGAAGTGTAACATAGAACCTTCTGTTCTGGAGCATCCCACGTATGACATTTGTTAGATTCATGTCCTTAGTGATGTTGTACAGCTTGGCTATGAGCTTCTTATGGTTCATATTTTAGTGATATAAGGTCATATTTGGTTATAATTTCAGCATTTCTGTTTAAATTGAGGCGTCGTTAACAAGGTACGGGTTTTCTGCGTCGAGTTTCAAACACAGGATTTCCGAATAGTGTAGTAGATATATTTTTCTTTCTTTTCCCGGAACAGGCAGAGAGCACGTTTAGAAGACCTGATTCCAAGAAGGCACTCCTCTACACACTTGGCACTCAAGACGTTTACGGTTTGTTAGTGATACTCTACCTATCCCAACAATTCATGTCATATTCATAGGCTTTTTAGGTCATATTTAGCTAGTTTTTAGGTCATATTTCCTTGCATATTTTGTACTTCTTTAGGACATATACATCCGAACCCTAATCATTAATACTTACATGAATTTCAGAGTAGTTGCTGGAAATGCTGTCCTTCAATTTCTTAACACACATTGCACCAACGTAGGAAGTTTTGGTACACTCGTTGTAATTCATCCTCACTGACATTTCGTTCTCGAGAGTCTCCAGACTAGGGGATGTCTATGTATACCTTTTGTTTGAAATTTCCCCACAAGTAAAAACCGCACAGCGCAGAAACTTACGAGCACATTTACTGCAAGACTTCCTCTTGAGAAGATAAGTCAATGTTTTGTTCTATACCTAAACATGTTCACGGGGTACGAGATAGGCTACAGTAATTTACCACAAGTCTTAATTCTCTCAACTAAGGTATCTTGCCAGCTGTGAATGTAATCAATGCTATGACAGCAACCGGTGTTTCCCGACGCGCTGTTGTGTACATGGTAAATGCTAGTCAACTGTCCGTAACTCATCTCTCTCCCCCAATCCGTCACACGGCCCCGGCGAGGTTCCGTTCTATAGAGAAAGACCTCACAGCGTAAACATACATATCAAAACATGTAAATTTAGACCGTAATTTTACATAGAAACATTCAGTTAAATAGAAAAATTTATTTTGGCCGCTCAAAGTGAAGGCAATCCCTACAGTTGAAATATTCCAAACGCAGTCCGAAAATAAAGCTAATTTTATCTAACGATTGAATATTTCCAGAATTTGACAAATTGGCTTTCACGGACAAATAATAAAAATTCAGAATTATTTCAGGTTTCTGCCGTGTCTTATATGACGTTCGCCAAGGTGCACTAAGCCAGTCACATCAGCAGGTTATCGGTGCACCTTGCAAGGTGCACCAAGAGTATGCTGACGAACCTCTATTAGTGTATCTAGACGAAACCCTTCAAAAGACACAGCAAAAACCTAGAAGGATTACTGAATACCCAGAATTGTTACTGTTCTTACAAAGATGAAAACCACCGTGTTAAGTTAAGTTTGTAGGAATTCAAAACTCGCATTTATTTCCAAGAAAACGAAAAGAAATAGCATTTCTTAGCCAATATTTTTTGGCCAACTTCACCGGCTGCCGTGGCCGAGAGCGCTAACGCACTACCTCGTGCCTCGCTGGCATCGGGAGAGCGTGGGTTTGAATCCCACCTAAGCCATCCTGAAAATGGTTTTCGTGGTTTACCATTTTCACCACCAGGCAAACGCCGGGACGGTTCCTTTCAATAGGTCCACAGCCGATTTCCTCCCAATATCCTTTCCCTGACCCGTCCTGAAAAGGAGAGTACATGGCCATTGGCTGCATTCATCAAATTATTCAGCCAATTTCGCTTTTTTCTTCTCGCTAATTAAATACAGCTAAAGACCAATCACATGAGCCAAAGAATGTGAATTTACATTACGTGGCGTGTTCAGGACACGTTACGCAAATATCCCCAAGATCACCTCACGGCGCAGTGGCTAGCAATTTTGGCTGTCGCCTGGGAGGGCCGGTTTGATACCTGGCTCTGTCAGAACATTTAATTCTTATCTGGAGGCCGGAACGGGGTACACTCAGCCTTGTGGGGCTAAACTGTGAAGAGGCGTGTTCGATTCTCACCTCCATCATCCTGGAATTGCTTTTCCGTGGTTTCCCGACTTGTACTCCAGGTAAATGCCGGGTTGGTTCCTAAATTACGGTCACGGACGCCTCCTTTCCAATTCCCCTCTGAATTTCAACTACACACATTAATACAGCCATCACAATTACACAGGTTATCAGGCAACAATTATACACATCCAAGCCCCTCAAACGAAACCACAACAACAACACATCCATCGCCAATGCTAAAAACCACAAAGTCTAACGATGAGTTACAGTTTAAATGTAAGAGAAGGTTGAAGACCTCCAGATCATAGCATCGCCACTTACGTCACCACGGTCATGACCTGGGAGGCGCATCCACTTCGTGACCCAATGTCATCGTCGTGAACGGGACTCGCTACAGTACGTTAACAGCATTTCCGTTCACGTTCGCTTTTAATCACGTTCGGAACCACAACAACTTCAAGGTAGAGTCTTTTAATGGAGATGCCCAGAACTGTGGTAAGCGTCTTTTTATACGTAGCATACACCGCCAAAAGCACATTTCAGTATATATCTATACACAGTATAAAATAAATACTCCGACTTTGTCTGTAGCCCTTAGGGGTGTAGACCGCTTAACGTTACCCAGGCTGTGACCAGCCGTTCTTGAGTCTCTTACATCAGTCAGAGAATACCGTGATAACTAGGAACCAGATTTTTAGCCTACTTTTCACATTTTGCAAAAATGAGGAAAAAGTAGTCTTATGAGATCGATCCGGGGAAAATGTGTGTCTGTCTGTCCTTCTGTCTGTCTGTCTGTCTGTCTGTCTGTCTGTGTCCCCCCCCCCCCCATCAACTCCTAAACGGCTCGAGCAAACGAAACCAAATTTGGTATGAGTCAAGATCTATACCGGGACATCTCAACGTCATACTTGAAAATGATGTCAGTGCTACCAACTGCTGAAAAATCATAATTGAAATTTCAGCTCCATGTTGGATGTCTTGTAATATATACATGGGAACTATTCCAAAATTGGCACATATATAGATAATAATACTTCAGTTTAATTTTCAGGAGGCGATACGTGACAGTGTTGCCAAAATGATTATAAGCCTACTGATATGTCCAATGTTTAAATGCATATATCTCCTACACTATCAATTGAATTTTAACCAAATTTCGTAAGTACTATGTGTACATAAACTGATATGACTGAGCGTATTCTTAAGAGCCACCAGAGCTGCCAACTGTCAATAGATACTCTCTCTATTTTTTATCCAAATACCAATATATCAGAAAGTATGCGAGCAAACAGCCTTAAACTTCGCACACGTATAGTGCCTTACATTCTAGATTAATTTGGAGCAACTAATGTATGTCAGTGCTACCAACATGATTCTAAGCCTGCTGATAGGACCAATATTTAAATACATGTTACTTCTATACTATCAATTGGATTTCAACCAAATTTCGTATGTGCTATGTGTACCATAACATATATGACTATGCGTATTGTTAAGAGCAATCAGGGCTGCCAACTGTTAATAAATGCCGTTTATATTTTTTACCCTAATATCAATATAGGCTATCAGAAAGTAAGCAAGCCAACAGCTCTAAACTTTGCGCACGTATAGTACCGGCCATTCTAGATTAATTTGGAGCAACTAATGTACGCCAGTGTTACCAACAACATTCTAAGCCTGCTGATAGGTCCAATTTTAAAATACCAGTAACTACTACACTAACAAATGGATTTCATCCAAAATTGGCACAACAATAGATGATAATATTTCAAATGATTTCTGACCAACACATGCATGACATTGTTGCCAACATCATTTTACGCACGCTGCATTAAGTCCAATGTTTAACTGCATGTAAAGTCCATGCTATCCATTGGACTTCAACCAAATTTTGTATTCTGTACCTTAAGAGATGGAACTAAGAATATATTCAGTCACCAGGGCTGCCAACTGTAGTGCTCTATCAGGCTACATAATGCCAGGTATATTTCGAACTAATTAGAAATTTCTATAATACCAACTTTATTTCGTCATTATTCTAGATAGCCTAGGTCCATATAGATTAATCATTGGCATGAATTTTAAATTTTAAGAAAAGTAGGCTCTTTAGTTCGTCACGGAACTTCTTGTTAGCCTACTTTTCACATTTTGCAAAAATGAGGAAAAAGTAGACTTAAGAGATCGGGCAAATGTGTGTCTGTCTGTCTGTCTGTCTGTCTGTCTGTCCTTCTGTATGTCTGTTTGGCTGTCTGGCTGGCTGTGGGTGTGTGTGTGTGTGTGTGTGTGTGTGTGTGTGTCCCTATCAACTCCCAAACGGCTGCAGCAATCGAAACAAAATTTGGTAGGAGTAACGATCAATACCTGAACATCTCACGGCCATATTTGAAAATGATGTCAGTGCTACCAACTGCTGAAAAATCGCAATTGAAATTTGAGCTCCATGTTGGATATCTTGGAAGGTATGAATGGGAGCTATTTCAAAATTGGCATACGTATAGATAATGATGATGCAATTTAATTTCCAGGAGACCATGCATGGCAGTGTTTCCAAAATGATTATAAGCCTGCTGATATGTGCAAATTTTAAATGCATATAACTTCTACACTATCAATTGGATTTCAACCAAATTTCGTATGTGGTATGTGTACATAATCAGATATGACTGAGCGTATTCTTAAGAGCCACCAGGGCTGTCAACTGTTGATAAATGCTCTCAATTTGTTTTGTCCAAATACCCATATATCAGAAAGTATGCAAGCCGACAGCATTAAACTATGCACACGTATAGTACCTGACATTCTATATTAATTTGGAGTAACTTATATATGTCAGTGTTACCAATATGATTCTAAGCCTGCTGAGAAGTCCAACTTTAAATACATGTAACTTCTATACTATCATTTGGATTTCAACCAAATTTCGTGTGTGCTATGTGTACCATAACGGATATGACTATGACGATTCTTAAGAGTAACCAGGCCTGCCAACTGTTAATAAATACTGTCTCTATTTTTGTTACCCTAATATCAATATATCAGCAAGTATGCAAGCCAATAGCTCTTAACTTTGCACACGTATAGTAACTGGCATTCTAGATAAATTTGGAGTAACTAATATAGGCCTACGGCAGTGCTGCCAACATGATTCTAAGCCTGCTGATAGGTCCAATTTTAAAATGCATGTAACTTATATATAATGGATTCCATTCAAAATTGACACAACAATAGATCAGATTATTTCAGATTATTTCTGACCAATACATGTATGTCATTGTTGCCAACATGATTTTACGTGCGCTGTTAGATCCAATGTTTAACTGCATGTAACGTCCATGCTATCCATTGGACTTCAACCAAATTTTGTATTCTGTACCTTAAGAGATGGAACTAAGAATATGTTCAGTCACCAGGGCTGCCAACTGTAGTTCTCTATTAGGCTACATTATGCCAGGTATACAGTATTTCGAACTAATTAGAAATTTCGATATTAACAAATTAATTTCGTCATTATTCTAGATAGATCCATATAGATTAATCATTGGCATGAATCTTAAATTTTAAGAAAAGTAGGCTCTTTAGTTCGTCACGGAACTTCTTGTTAGGTTTTAAAAATTGTAATTTTCAAAAAAATAAACTGGTTTTAGGTTTTTAATTTGTAGAATAGTTTTTTAAAGTAGGTTTTAGGTAGATTTCATTAGAAAGCTAAACTATTGCAATGGGTCCCATGTTTCGACTTCCGGAAAATTTCGACATATCATCGCGTTTCACATCCCCCAGACCCCAAAACCACCGTCAGTTCAAAAGTTTATATATAATTTATGTATATATGTATATATGTATCTATATATATATATATATATATATATCAGTTTCTTGTGGACACGATAACTGCCGTAATTTTGCCCCAATCAGTTTGAATTTTTTACATAATAAGTATCCCATTAAAATCTCGGTCGAGTTCGTTAATGGGCAAAATCGGTCGAAGGGGGTGAAAATGGGGTGGCTTTTTTCGATAAAGTGAAATTTCGCTCTAACTCTCTTAATACGTGAAATATCGAATCCATTCAAAGTTCATAATATGTGTCGGATAAATGCCAAAAATTTAAGTCAAATAAGGTTTTTGATAGCACCAACCATTGACCAAAGGGGTGGAAAAAAGTGGGTTTTTCGGGAAACATTAATCATATCTCTCTTAATAGGCACAATATCAAAACCGTACAAAATGGACAATATTCCTCCAATAATTACCTAAAACTTTTGTCTGAAAGAATTTTTGATATGACCCACCATTACTCCACGGGGTGAGCAAAATGATTTAAATTATAAGAAAATGCCAAGTGCCAAGAGAGGTTGCCATGACAACTTTACTTTTAATTGATAAGGGATGAGCCATCAGCAGTTGCTATGACAACGCCACTGCACGAGATAACATTCAGTTTTCCATCTGTCTGTGGGAAGCGACTTCGGTATCGGAACTGGTAGCATGCTGAACTTCTATGCCCAGGGTCGCGGGTTCAAACCCGGCTGAAGTCGTCGGATTTACTAAGAGCGCTAAAAAAACCTGAGGTTGCTTTCCTTCGGAGGAGAAGTTCCAACGTTCGTTGCGAGTTGATGGTTCCGGTGGCATCTAGTAGCCGAGTTCACAGATAGGTGTCGTTGATGGTAGTATTTTAGGTAGATTTCATTAGAAAGCTAACTATTGCAATGGGTACCATGTTTCGATTTCCGGAAAATTTCGACATATCATCGCGTTTCACATCCCCCAGACCCCAAAACCACCGTCAGTTCAAAAGTTTATATATATATATGTATATCAGTTTCTTGTGGACACGATAACTGCCGTAATTTTGCACCAATCACTTTGAATTTTTTTACCGAATATGTATACCCATAAAATCTAGGTCGAGTTCGTTACTGGGCTAAATCGGTCGAAGGGGATGAAAATGGGGGACTTTTTTTTTGAAAAAATGAAATATTACTATAACTCTCTTAATATGTGAAATATCGAATCCGTTCAAAGTTCATACTATGTGCCGGATAAAGCTCAAAAATTGATGTTTGAAGAGTTTTTTTATAGCACCAACCATTGACCAAAGGGGTGGGAAAAAGTGGGTTTTTCGGGAAACATTAATCATATCTCTCTTAATAGGCACAATATCAAAACCGTACAAAATGGACAATATTCCCCTAATAATTACCTAAAACTTTTGCCTGAAAGAATTTTTGATATGACCCACCATTACGCCAAGGGATGAGAAAAATTATTTCGGAATTATAAGAAAATGCCAAGAGCTATCAGTGGTTGCCATGGCAACACTACTAAATTGATGAGGGATGAGCCATCAGACGTTGCCATGACAACGCACTTGCGCGAGATCAGATTCAGATTTCCATCTGACTAAGTGTGAAGCGGCTTCGGTGACGTAACTGGTAGCATGCCCAAGGTCGCGGGTTCAAAGCCGGCCAAAGTCGTCGGATTTTCTAAGAGCGCTAAAAATCCCTCAGTATGCTTTCCTTTGGAGGGGAGGCTCCAACGTTCGTTGCGAGTTGCTGATTGCGATAGCATCTAGTAGCCAAGTTCACAGCTAGGTGTCGTTGACGGTAGTATCTAGTAGCAACATTAGGAACTACTGCTTGAAATTGAGCGTCTGCATTCCTTACCTGAATTACAGACTAATACAGCCATCACAATTCACACCGTTTATCAGACAGATTCTACACTCACCCAAAGTACACGGGGTTACATGACCGCGTTGTCGCAGCCCCTAAACTGAGGAACCAACCAACATCTCTGCGGGAGATATAATTTTGCGTGAAGAAGTAACAGACCGTTACATAGTTACACATCAGTGTCGAATCCTTGCATAAGGACAGTGTGACCTCAAGTATAACAAGTAGTTCCGTGAAGAACTATACAGCCTATTTTCATATAGCCCACTTATTGCAACTATCAACATACACAATTTCAGTTTGATTGCCGTAATAGATTCGTAGATATTGAGAACCGACAAAATAATTCGGATAGTCGCCATGTTGGATTTTATATATGTAGGTCCTAGAGTTATGTACTGTTACATGCAGATTATTGTGTACGTGTAGTATTCAAACTTCAATCGCATAATTAGGACACTAGAAGTTACAAGGAGATTTTAACATTTCGCACAGCTGCAATCTTTAGGTTATGGAAACAATTGAAATAAATTAGATGCTAGTGGCTTACCATTCGTATAAGGATTTACTGTACCAAATTTCACTGCTCTCGGATGGTTAAATTGCGATAAACGTCCATGAGAATATTTATAATTCGCGTCGCCGCCATGTTGGATTTGTGATCACCAGGTTATTTAAAGTCCTATAAGTGAACTTGAGTTCATAGCCCCTATGAACAATAAAAAATTCAGTTTGATTGCTACAATAGATTCGTAGATATTGAGAGCCGTCTAAATATTTCGGATGGTCGCAATGTTGGATTGTTAAATGTATAGGCCATAGAGTCATGTACCATTATAGGAAAATTATTGGGAAGGTTCATTATTCAAACTTTCACTTCGATCGCATGACTACATCACAAGAAATAAAAACTTAATTTTAAAATTCGCACAGCCGCCATCTTGAGGTTATGAAAACAATTGAACTAAATTAGATACCAGTGCATTACTATGTGTATAAATATTTCCTGTACCAGATTTCAGTGCGTTTGGAGCATTAAATCGCGAGAAAGGTCTATTTCAAATTTTCTAATTCGCTTGGCCGCCATGTTTGTTTTGTATATAACCGGTATTTTAAAGTCATATAAATGGACTTCCAGTAGTGCCCTTTATCTCCGTACAAAACTTCAGGAAGATACCGCTAATAGTTTCAGAGATACAGAATGCCGGTGAAATATTTCGCACATCCGCCATCTTGTGGTTATGTTAACAAATGAACGAAGTTAGTTGTCGGTGCATTACAAAGTATATAAACATATACTGTACCAAGTTTTATTGCGTTTGGTTGGATAAATCGCGAGAAACGTCTATTTAAAAGTCGCAACTTCGCTTGGCCGCCATGTTGGTTTTGTAGTTACCAGGTTTTCAAAGATCACATAAGTGAACTTATAGTAGTTCCCTTTATCACCATACATGATGTCAGGGTAATATCGGTAATCGTTTCGGAGATATTGAATGCTGGTGAAATATTTCGCACAGCCGCCATGTTGGATTGGTGAGTCGTAACAAAATTTGAAGGGCACGGTCGAGGTCGCCCGGAATAGTGCTATGAACTTACTGAGTTTCATTGAAATCGCTCCAGCCGTTTAGATTTTATTAGGGGGGGACACACACACGAATCACACACACACACACTCACACACACACGGACAAAAGGTGATCTCATAAGCCTATTTTTTCAAAATTGAAAATAGGCTAAAAATGGACTCCAAATGACAAGAAGGTTACCGTCATCATAAGACAATAAAATGTTTAAAATATGCATAAAATGACGAAAAACAAAGTTAATTAATCTCCAATTATAAAATACTTTCACGCAATAAATGAGGTCTGATCCTTTTACGAAAACCTGCATATTCTGCCTATTTTCGCCTATCCCCAAGTTTGGCCGGTGAAATCTACCTCCGCCTTCCGGCGTGCCGAGAGGACTTTTTATGTTTCAAGTGTAGCAAACGTTGGCATAAACTGCGCAAAATGTTAAAGTTAATGCCTAATTATAAAATCTGATTGCAACGAGATTGTATGGTACATTGCAACGAGCCTATAATGGCAATAATTAAGACGCGAGTATGTTTATGAAACGAGCGTAAGCGAGTTTTATAATTTCCATACGAGTGTCTTAATGACCATTATAGGCGAGTTGCATACGACTGTTCGACGATAATTATACAGTGGAATTTTGATAATTCGAACCTCAAGGGACCAGTAAAGAGATTCGAATTATCCAAAAATTCGAATTAAGAAAGTTCTTTAAAAAGGGTAAAGAAGATATTCAAATTTTAAGTTTTCATGCAAGAACCTGTATTAAACATTATATTACATAGGTGTTTAACAAGTAAAGTGCTTATATACTAGCCTATGTATTAGGTTTACATAATGATTTACGTTCAACAAAGCATATTAACAGACAACGGTACTGTGAATAACCTCAAAAACTTCTAATGATAAAATGAAACCAAAATGTACTATTCACCTATTTAACGACAGTAGTAATCCAGCAATCTAGTTAAGTCTTAGAGAAATCGACTGTTTTTCCAAAAAGTTCGAGATTTTTACCTGTTTGCTACAATTAAGTCTCTCGGCCATCACAAAAGAATCTAACAAATTTAAGGAACGGAAAACGGAATCACTTCGTAATTTCTACTTTCAAAAGAACGCCTAAGTTCTGTGATGTGGTTTGTTGCTTGGTCTGCACTCGGAACATTTTTTTTTTTCCACGAGTTCGTCGCCAGATGCGTCGTCACCATCTTGTTTTTCGGAGTTCAGTACATCGGCGATGATTTCTGCGTCGGTCAGCTCACCACAAACTGCGACATTTTCGGCCTTTTACACGTAAAAACTTCGAATTATCCAAAATATAATTCGAATTAACCACGATGTTTTAGCATTGATTGTATATAAAATGCTAGGGACCAAGAGAAAAAATCGAATTAAAGAAGATTTCGAATTATAGAAGTTCGAATTAGCCACGTTCCACTGTAACTTTATTGTATGTTTTAACATAAATATTCATAAATATATATGGGATTCAGTTAGTGACCAGGGCGTGCTGGCTTTGCTGACTGAACAGAGCGCATGCGTGTGTCAAGGCACTCCAGACGCAGAGACCATTCACTTTGCTTGTTAACACAGAACACCTATTGTTTACAGCGGATTTTGAGCGCATGAGCGAAGGTATCCATTCCTAATTGGTCACACAACTGTTTCTTGAGCTCTGATTGGTGGGAGAAACTGTTTCATAATGAAAAATAGTGTTATAATGAGGCTCATTATGATACAGTTTTTTGACACATAATAGTCAGGATTGAACATAAAATATTTTACATAATGATACGTCATCAAATTATCACAGAGTACTTCACACTTTTAGGCAAAATTTGCTGTCCTAAAATAAGTTAATTATTCAAATTCAATAAAACCAAGGATGTCGGAGGTGATTTTCACACTCTAGCCCGTTTTATTAACTTCGATTATTCAGAATATAGGATTCTTGGAAATAATAAGAGATTTATTCCCAATTTCCCTGCAGTAAATAACCTAACAATAAGATATAAGCTGAAAAGTGTTGAAAATATTTGGATTTTCTGTCAGGTAGGATTTCTTTCAATCAACTATAGTTAATAATAAATACTATCTTCAGATTTAATTTTAAAATTTATTGACAAAATATTCAAGTATACTGTACTACAATAAATGGCACAAAACTGCAACAATTACGTCGATTATTTTTTGGTACTCGCATATCATTTAACTTTTGTAGGTACTACTGAGTGTGATCGGAAAAGTAGTAACGTATTTTTAGCCTATTTTCAATTTTGAAAAAATAGGCTTATGAGATCACCTTTTGTGTGTGTGTGTGTGTGTGTGTCCCTAATAAATTCTAAATGGCTGGAGCGATTTCAATGGAACTCAGTAAGTTCATAGCTCTATTCCGGGCGACCCCGACCGTGCCCTTCAAATTTTGTTACGTCTCACCAATCCAACATGGCGGCTGTGGGAAATATTTCACCAGCATTCAATATCTCCGAAACTATTCCCGATATCACCCTGGAATTTATTACGGTGATAAAGGGAACTACTATAAAATCACCTATGTGACTTTTAAAAAACTGTTAACTACTAAACCAACATGGCGGCCAAGCGAATTTGCGACTTTAAAATAGACGTTTCTCGCGATTTAACCAACCAAACGCAATGAAACTTGGTACAGTATATGTTTATACACATTGTAATGCACCGACATCTAACTTCGTTCAATTGTTTACTTAACCACAAGATGACTGATGTGCGAAATATTTCACCGGCATTCTATATCTCTGAAACTACTAGCGGTATCATCCTGAAATTTTGTACGGAGATAAAGGGCACTACTGGAAGTTCATCTATAATACTTTCAAAAACCGGTTAACTACAAAACGAACATGGCGGCCAAGCGAATTTTAAAATTTTAAATAGACCTTTTTCGCGATTTAATGTTCCAAACGCAATGAAATCTGGTACAGGAAATTTTTATACACATTGTAATGCACTGGCACGTAATTTAGTTCAATTGTTTACATAACCTGTGCGAATTTTAAAATTAAGTTTTTATTTCTTGTGTCGTAATTATGCTATCGAAGTGAAAGTTTGAATAATGAACCTTCGCAATAATTTTCCTTTAATGGTACATGACTCTATGGCCTATACCATAACGAATAGAATAAGAAGTGATATCACTGGCCTAGTACGCCTGGTCCGCCGCAGCGCAGCGCTGGCTCCGATTTGTGATGTAAGTTAGCATTGGCGCTTACGAGATTTTAAAAACCTTGCGACCTGTTTTACATGTTAAAACACCGCAAGATATTCTCATAGGCGCTAATAAGTTCGACATCTCCACTTACCTGTGCCCAATTACAATTTAATAAGTCGTCTCCTGTAATAGTCCAGTTTCGTCAATAAGCGAAGACAGAGAGCAAGTTCAAAATGCAATTAGTTTTGCCAGCTATCGGTAAATTTAAAAAAAGAACGGAAAAATTAACCTCGCTATCAGAAAGGATTTCTTCACATTGTTACACATTTTACATTCCCTTAACAGAATTGCAACACAGCAAAAAAAAAAGCCGTACGAACGGAACTTTACCGTAGATTACTATAAAATTCAATAATAACCATAAATTTCACTCCACAAACACCAAAATCAGTAAACTACCATCATTTCAGAAGAACTTAACATTAAACAGACATAGAAGGCATAGTCATGACCCCTTCATAGAGTAGGCTATTGCCTAAACCCGATCACGGCTCCTTCAACTTTATTTAGAATATTACAAAAATCAATGATACCCATAAATTTCACTCCACAAACACCAAACTCAATAAACTACCATCATTTCAGAAGCACTTAACATTTAACAGACATAGAAGGCACAGTCATGATCCCTTCTTAGAGTAGGCTATTGCCTAAAACTGATCACGCCTCCTTCAGCATTACGGTACATATATGTTTTTTAACTCATTGTCTTTTTATTCTCATCCCTTTCTTCACAGTAGTCTTTAATGGCATCAAGAGCATTTTTATTTACACCATACTGGACAAATACTTAGGAAAATTAGGAAATATAATATGTGGAACAGAATAGTCTTTCAATCGCCAGTTGGTTCTTGGGAGAAGTTCTACTTCCTTCCCTTCTATCACAAATTTGTCAAATTTAACAATTAAATATTCTGAAAAGTGAAAAGTAGGACTTTTCAGTAAGTTCCCTATCCTTCCCTGGTATGGCCTCTTTGCACTTGATAAAACGTTCCTTATCTCTAGGAGGTTTGTAAAACCGTCTGACCTCTTTACAGTCCCCATAGCTAGATCTGCATCCTGGTACAAAAGAGCAAGGCATCGTCACTACTCACATTAAGCACTCATGAAAATGTAAGGGCTAAACTGCTGTTTACTTACATCAAATAACAATAAAATGAACACCCGAATATAACGTCAACACACGACAAGAAATTAAATTCCATTTCAGTTAAAGCTATCTACAATAGCATTTCAAGTATTAATACTATGAAGTAATAGTGTAAGCACTTGTATATCAATAAACGTTTGCACAGAACACCACCAAAACACTCCGACCGATTAAATAATTAATATATCGCACATAAACACATAAACATATGTGGAAATCAACAATCTCAAGTCGACTGTAGCGCTGCGTAGCGGCGAGTGCCAACCCGATCCGTATTCATTACATGCTATTGAGGGAGAAGAGATAACACTTTATATTCTATTCGTTATGCCTATACATTTAACAATCCAACATGGTGACCATCCGAAATATTTAGACGGCTCTGAATATCTACGAATCTATTATAGCAAACAAACTGATTTTTTTAAATATTCATTGGGGCTATGAACTTAAGCTCACCTATAGGACTTTCAGTAACCCGGTGATCACAACTCCAACATGGCGGCGACGCGAAGTATAAATATTCACATGGACGTTTCTCACAATTTAACCACCCAAGTGCAGTGAAAATTAGTACAGTATCCTTATACGAATATTAATCCACTGGCATCTAATTTATTTCAATTGTTTCCATAACCACAAGATGGCAGCTGTGCGAAATTTTAAAATCTCCTTATTACTTCTTGTGTCCTAATCATGCGATTGAAGTTTGAATGCTACACGTACACAATAATCTTCATGTAACAGTACATAACTCTAGGACCTACATATATAAAATCCAACATGGCGACCATCCGAAATATTTAGTCGGTTCTCAATATCTACGAATCTATTACAGCAATCAAACTGAAATTTTGTATGTTGATAGTGGCAGTTAACATAAGCAGGATATATGAAAATAGGCTGTATAGTTCTTCAAGGAACTACTTGTTTTTAGGTAGATTTCATTAGAAAGCTAACTATTGCAATGGGTACCATGTTTCGACTTCCGGAAAATTTCGACATACCTTCGCGTTTCACATCCCCCAGGCCCCAAAACCACCGTCAGTTCAAAGGTTTATATATAATTTATGTATATATGTATATATACATGTTTATATATCAGTTTCTTGTGGACACGATAACTGCCGTAATTTTACCCCCAATCACTTTGAATTTTTTACATAATAAGTATCCCATTAAAATCTCGGTCGAGTTTGTTAATGGGCAAAATCGTTCGAGGGGGGTGAAAATGGGGGGGGGCCTTTTTCGAAAAAGTGAAATTTCGCTATAACTCTCTTAATAAGTGAAATATCAAATCCATTCAAAGTTCATAATATGTGTCGGATAAGTGCCAAAAATGTATGTCAAATAAGTTTTTTGATACCACCAACAATTGACCAAAGGGGTGGAAAAAAGTGGGTTTTTCGGGAAACATTAATCATATCTCTCTTAATAGGCACACTATCAAAACCGTACAAAATGGAAAATACCCCCTAATAATTACCTAAAACTTTTGTCTGAAAGAATTTTTGATATGACCCACCATTACCCCAAGGGATGAGAAAAATAATTTCGGAATTAAAGAAAATGCCAAGTGCCATCAGAGGTTACCAAGACAACGCTTCTAAATTGATGAGGGATGATTTATCAGAGATTGCCAAGACAACGCCATTGACGAGATCACATTCATTTTTAGCCTACTTTTCACACTTTGCAAAAATGAGGAAAAAGTAGACTTATGAGATCGATCCGGGAAAAGGTGTCTATCTGTCTGTCCTTCTGTCTGTCTGTCTGTCTTTCTGTCTGGCTGGCTGTGTGTGTGTCCCCTATCAACACCTAAACGGCTGCAGCAATCGAAACCAAATTTAGTATGAGTAAAGATGTATACCGGAATATCTCTCGCACATATTTGAAAAAGATGTCAGTGCTACCAACTGCTAAAAAAAACGCACTCGAAATTTGAGCTACATGTTGGATATCATGGAAGGTATACATGGGAGCTATTCCAAAATTGGCACACATGTAGATAATACTATTTCAGTCTAATTTCCAGGAGGCCATACATGACAGTGTTGCCAAAATAATTTTAAGCCTTCTGATAGGTCCAATATTTAAATGCATATAACTTCTACACTATCAATTGGATTTTAACCAAATTGTGTATGTGATATGTGCACATAAGCAGGTATGACTGGGCGTATTCTTAAGAGCCACCAGGGCTGCCAACTGTTAATAATTGCTCTCTCAATTTGTATCCAAATACCAATATATCAGAAAGTATGCAAGCCGATAACTTTAAACTATGCACACGTATAGTACCTGACATTTTACATTAATTTGGAGTATCTTATATACGTCAGTTCTACCAACATGATTCTAAGCCTGCTGATAGGACCAATATTTAAATACATGTAACTTCTATACTCTCAGTTGGATTTCAACCAAATTTCGTATGTGCTATGTGTAATATAACAGATATGACTATAAGTATTCTTAAGAGCAATTAGGGCTGCCAACTGTTAATAAATGGTGTCTATATTTTTTATCCTAATATCAATATATCAGAAAGTATGCAAGCCAAGAGGTCTATACTTTGCATACGTATAGCACCTGACATTGTAGATTAATTTGGAGTAATTAATATAAGTCAGTGATGCCAACATGATTCTATGCCTGATTATAGCTCCAATTTTAAAATAGGCCTACATGTAACTTCTATACTAACAAGTGGGTTTCATCCAAAATTGGCACAAAAAGATATCAAAATATTTCCGATTATTTCTGACCAGTACACGCATGACATTGTTGCCATCGTGCTTTTACGTGTGCTGATAGATCCAATGTCTAACTCCATGTAACGTCCTTTGGACTTCAACCACATTTTGTATTGTGTACCTTAAGAGATGGAATTAAGAATATATTCAGTCACCAGGGCTGCCAACTGTATTGCTCTATTAGGCTACATTATGTCTAGTATACAGTATTTTGAACTAATTAAGACATTCCGATATTACCAACTTAATTTCGTCATTATTCTAGATAGGTTCATATACTGTAGATTAATCATTGGCATGAATCTTAATTTTAAGAAACGTAGGCTCTTTAGTTCGTCACGGAACTTATTGTTCCATCTAACTATGTGGGAAGCGGCTAACTGGTAGCATGCTGAACTTCTATGCCCAAGGTCGCTGGGTCAAAACCAGCCAAAGTCGCCGGATTTTCTAAGAGCGCTAAAAATCCCTCAGCATGCTTTCCTTTGGAGGGGAGGCTCCAACGTTCGTTGCAAGTTGCTGGTTGCGGTGGCATCTAGCAGCCAAGTTCACAGCTAGGTGTCGTTGACGGTAGTATTTGGTACAAAATTAGGTACTACTACTTAAAATTGACCTTCTGCAGACCTTACCTGAATTACAGACTAATACAGTCCTCACAATTAACACCGTTTATCAGACAGATTCTATACACACCCAATGTACACGGGGTTACATGACCACGTTATCGCAGCCCCTAAACTGAGGAACCAACCAACATCTCTGCGGGAGATAAAATTTTGCGTGAAGAAGTAACAGACTGTTAGATAGTTACACATCAGTTCCAAACCTTGCATAAGGACAGTGTGATCACAAGTATAAAAATGAACCCCAAATGACAAGAAGGTTACCATCCCCATAAGACAATAAAATGTTAAAAATATGCATAGAAAGACGAAAAAAAAGTTAATTAACCTCCAATTGTAAAATACTTTCTCGCAATAAATGAGGTCTGATCCACCTTCGAAAACTTGCCTATTCCCTAGTTTGCCCGGTGAAATCTACCTCCGCCTTCCGGCGTGCCGAGAGGATTTTTTTTATTTAGAAGTAAGGAAACAAATAGGTAAGCATCTAGGAATCCGGTCCCTACTGATAAATAAAGAAAAAGTCTGACCCCACGAATATTGAAAGTATCAGGAAAGAAGACACAAGGGTCAATTAATAAGGGAAGATGAAATACACCTTAAGTCTCGGATACCTTGGTACCATCGAGGTCGGGAGGAAGGAAACTTGCAGTTTTATGTGGCATTTAATCTCGCGTTCATAAACCACAGGACCTCCTTTTTATGTGTAATGGGAACCATCGGACCTCGAAAATCCAATATGTATTACCGGAAATCAAACCCGGCCCACCTTGGCGAGAGAACGTGGCAATATAATGTCCTAGTCGGGATCAGAAGATAACAAGAGTTGACCAACGGACGTCAAAAGAAGGAAAAGATGTGTGCGGCGTAAGTGAAATCAATGCCGAGCTCATTTGGGTCCCGTAGTCGCCAACCCATGTCCCTTTAGTTGTGAGTTCCTTAGAGAGGAAGAATCCGAACCACAAGACATGGCATTTAACTTCGAAAATCACACATGCATTGACCGGGAATCGAGCCCGGCCCACCTTGGTGATGAGTTCTTTAGGGGCATGGACATTTGAAAGTACTGTATGTTGGCGGGTCGCATGCGTTATGGGATCCACGGAACGGCCTCTGTTCCAATTACAGTAGTTTTCTAACTTTCCTCGTTAACGAGCGGCGACTCTAACGTTACTCAATAGCACACCATTCTTTGCTGCTGGCCAATAGCTGATGGTTCTTGACCAATAGCACGCTTGCTCTCTGACTCCACGTGGAGTCGGAAGTCTAATCCTGACTTCCAGCTCCTTTGTTAGTACCACAGTTCCATGCAATTCTTTCCAGTCTCGCAAATTGCTTTCTGTGGCTACGGTGGAGAGTTGACAACGCTGTGCCATGAGCTGGGAAAGCCCTGGCCCTACGCAGTCATGGAATGTAAACATGGTCACCCTGCTGGGTTTCAAAAGTGAGCCGGTCGTTAATTAAGAAAATGAGAGAACTAAATCATACAAACTTCATTCATGATTCCTGGAAACTACACGCTATAATTCTTCCGTTGGCTCTAGTGCCGCTGCACTTTGTGCCTTCATTTAAAGACGACGAGCTATGACTTAAGGCAATGAAATTTTATCAGGATGACCAATCACTCCTATTATTTCATAAATTATTTACTACTTAATGACTCTTACGTTTTGTTACAATACACTCCTGAGCTGTACGACTCTCTGCTTCATCTCACTTCTATGTTCCATACACAGGACTGGAAGATCATTGCCTACTGCAAGGCCAACAATTGGTTGATTCTTAATCGATTGTTATTATGTAAATACATGGGTTGATTTTTAAGTAGTGGCAATTATTTTGTTTCTAAATACTTATAGTACATTATGCAACGAGCCTATAATGGCTATAATTAATTACCATTATAGGTGAGTTGCATACGACTGTTTATGTTCGACGATAATTATAACTTTATTACACGTTTTAACATAAATATTCATAAATATCTGTTCAGTAACTAGAATGTTGTGATCGGGTGGTGCGCTAGGTAGCATATCTCCATGGTCCAAGCTCTCTGGCCGACCGACGCATGCGCTCTGTGTGCTTGCAATGCCATATGCAGGCCATATGTTTACATCTGCCGCCCCTCAGTAATATTGTCACCGGAGTCGTTTCAAGAACATGCGCTGTGTAGAAATTAGTGTTGGTGATTCTAAGTTATAGTGCTATTTCTTGTCTCATATTCGCCAGTTTATTTACGCGAACATATGGACGGAGCGTATTCCATGTCGGTAATTTATTATAGTTCGATGTTGTGTTTATGTCCGACATGTTGGATTTTGAGCTCATGCGTGAAGGTATCGTTACCTAATTGGTCAATGAACGAGCTCTGATTGGCTGGCGAAACTGTATCATAATGGAAAACAGTGTTATAATGACCATCATTATGATACAGTTTTCTGACACATAATAGTGAGGGTCGAACATAATAGTACATTATGCAACGAGCCTATAATGGCTATAATTAAGACACGAGTATGTTTATAAAACGAGCTTTAGCGAGTTTTATAATTTCCATACGAGTGACTTAATTACCATTATAGGCGAGTTGCGTACGACTGTTTATGTTCGACGATAATTATAACTTTATTACATGTTTTAACATAAATATTCATAAATATCTGTTCAGTAACTAGAATGTTGTGATCGGGTGGTGCGCTAGGTAGCATATCTCCATGTCGCAAGCTCTCTGGCCGACCGACGCATGCGCTCTGTGTGCTTGCAATGCCATATGCAGGTCATATGTTTACATCTGCCGCCCCTCAGTAATATTGTCACCGGAGTCGTTTCAAGAACATGCGCTGTGTAGAAATTAGTGTTGGTGATTCTAAGGTACAGTGCTATTTCTTGTCTCATATTCGCCAGTTTATTTACGCGAACATATGGACGGTGCGTATTCCATGTCGGTAATTTATTATAGTTCGATGTTGTGTTTATGTCCGACATGTTGGATTTTGAGCGCATGCGCGAAGGTATCGTTACCAAATTGGTCAATGAACGAGCTCTGATTGGCTGGAGAAACTGTATCATAATGGAAAACAGTGTTATAATGACCATCATTATGATGATGATGATGATGATAATTGTTGTTTTAAGGGGCCTAACATCGAGGTTATCGGCCCCTTCCATCATTATGATACAGTTTTCTAATACATAATAGTGAGGGTCGAACATAAACATTCTTATGGTTCAATGTTATGCAGGCCTTCGATGTAACCACCAGCGTTGTGTACAATATGTTCCTCCCGATGCGGAAGCGGCTGGATCCCGTTGTCACTGCCTAATCTATTGATGGTCCGAATAGAGTGGCTGATAGTGCTAGGCTGCATAGAGCAGGAGCAGTGTCTGAATTGTATTATCATTGGCACTGGGAAGTGCTTTACTACCCACCATACTCTCCTGATGTATGTCCGTGCATCTTCGATATAATCCTAAGATGAAGGAATCACTTCACACTTGAAGACGTTCATCAGACAACTGACCGCTACATTCGCACCATCAACAGATTAGGCAGTACCGATGGGATCCAGTGATTTCCTCATCGCTAGGAACACATTGTACACAACGCTAGCGGTTACATGGAAGGCCTGTAAAACATAGAACCATGTAAGAATGTTAAGTATCGAGAAAAAAAAATAGTTGCCACTATTTAAAAATTAACCCATATATTTGGTCTGGATCTTCATGCCAACAATTTAATACTTAATTAATTGTAATGGTGGAAGTACTGCTTGAGTCCAAGCACTGTGAACCTGGAAGGAATGTGAATCGCTGACGATGAGGAGAGATGTGCGGGTTCCCAGTCCGTGAGTAGTAACAGAACCAAATACATTGATTGGTCACTCACTGACTAATTTGCTACACCACACTGGTATAGGCAACGGCCCTATGTTAGTAGTAGACTATTGGAATAGACAGGAATTCCAGATAACACAGCGGGCTGTTGACAGACCCTTCTCTTCCCGCCTCCCGCGTCACCTCACCCCTCAAGTTCACAGAGCTTGGACCCGAGCAGTAATTAGACTGGATCTTCATGGCCGCAAAACTACTCATACAATTTAGCTGAAATCTTGCATGAACATAGAAAAACGGAAAAACATTAGACCATTGTCCTTCCGAAATGTTGCACAGTTTCAAGTTACGTTTCATTTCAGTAGCAGGCGCCGAGCATCCCACCCGGCGAACAGGTATCCATAGCAGGTTGTATTTATTCACCCTTCACCGCTGTCCTCGCTACAAAATGTTTGCTTCCGATTAAGAGTTTATTTACTCAGGTTAGAACAATAAAATTGTTCGGAGTGAAAGATACACACACAAGTACGTACTGTACATTTTACCCACAAGAAGGTATATGTTTGAAGTCACATCGAGGGAAAAGTAAGTGTGTTCAGTATCGTTTGCGGGATATGGTTGCAGTGCATTAGTACAATACGGAATGCAAGCAGAGAAATATCGACCTTCCTGACAACATGCGTTAGCTAGGCTTCATAAAACAATACAGGGTCATCGAAAAATAATGCCTAGATTTTAAATAATTGCTATAAAAAACTATTACAGGTAATGTAATGGTTTTAGCCTTAAAATGCGAGGAAACGGTTTTTTTTTCTTCATGCCTTAGAAAGTTTTAATGTGAGCTTCGTTTGTTGCTCTGCAGTGGTGCGTACGGCGTACCTCCGCGTATGGCGTGCCTTGCATAAAAATGACACGCTGTCCAATCTGTTGTCCGATGTCTTCTATTTGAGCATTTGTCCAAGCATTTAGAGGTAATTTAGACTCCAATAAGCCAATAAATAAATAAATAAATAAATAAATGTAATACATAAATAAATACAATATACATATAGGCAAATGAATCTATAAACTAATAAACAAATAAATGAATAAATCTACTATATATATATATATAAATGAATGTTTGTTTGTTCGCCCTTATGAGTAAATACACCATTCATCCGATTGAGATCAAATTTTGGTGTCATTTAGGTAGCCACGTTCGCAGATAGGTGTCGTGGATAGTAGCATTTGGTAGCAAAAGTACAAACTAGGTACTTGAAAAAATTTATCGTCTGCAGTCCTTCTACCTGAATCACAGATAACACACACTGATACAGCCATCACAATTAACACCGGTTATCAAACAAATTCTACACTCGCCCAAAGTACACGGGGCTACATGACCGCGTTATCGCAGCCCCTAAACTAAAGAACCAACCAACCATCAAATTTTGGTGAGTTGTGCACACTCCCAGGATAGTTATTGGCATAGTAAATCGAACTTATAGTCTAATAGATAGCGCGCGAGTAGTTTTAACAAATGAGTGTTAGCGATGCGTTCATACACCATTCATCCGATTGCGATCAAATTTTGGTCAGTTGTGCACACTCCCGGGATGATTAGAGGCATAGCAAATCCAATTTACAACAGGTAGCGCGCGAGTAGTTTTATCAAATGAGTGTTGGCGATGTGTTCATACGCCATTCATCCGATTGCGATCAAATTTTAATGAGTTGTGCACACTCCCAGGAGGTTATAGGCATAGTAAATCCAATTTACAATAGATAGCGCGCGAGTAGCTTCAACAAAATGGGGCAGAGCAATAAACGGAAATCACATTGAAACTTACTAAGGTGAGAAAAATTGTTATCTATTCCACGCATTTGAAGGCTACATCCATTACATTACCACTATTAGTATTTTCATATCAATTATTTAAAATCTAGGCATTATTTTTCCATGACCCTCTATTATTAGGGGCAGCTGATTCGCCTGGTTTAAAGGGACAAAAGGTAAAGCATAATGGACGCTCTCTTTCTCGAAATATTCAGTGAGGCTCAGCCTACGCTACGGAATCGCGCCTGCAATGCACAGGTGGAAAGGAATTTTGAATCGTGCATATTCTTGCCTGGAGAAGGTGGTTGGTTGGTTCTTAAGTTTAGGGGCTGCGACAACGCAGTCATGTAGCCCCGTGTACTTTGGGTGTGTGTAGAATCTGTCTGATAACCGGTGTTAATTGTGATGACTGTATTAGTGTGTGTTATCTGTTTTAGCCTATTTTCAATTTTGAAAAAATAGGCTTATGAGATCACCTTTTGTCCGTGTGTGTGTGCGTGTGTGTGTGTGTGTGTGTGTGATTCGTGTGTGTGTCCCCCCCCTAATAAAATCTAAACGACAGGAGCGATTTCAATGAAACTCGGAAAGTTCATAGCACTATTCCCGGCGACCTCGACCGTGCCCTTCAAATTTTGTTACGTCTCACCAATCCAACATGGCGGCTGTGCGAAATATTTCACCAGCATTCAATATCTCCGAAACTATTACCGATATTACCCTGACATTTTCTATGGTGATAGAGGGAACTACTATAGGTTCACTTATGTGACTTTTGAAAACCTGGTAACTACAAAACCAACATGGAGGCCAAGCGAATTTGCGACTTTTAAATAGACGTTTCTCGTGATTTGACCAACCAAACGCAATGAAACTTGGTACAGTATATGTTTATATACATTGTAATGCACCGACATCTAACTTCGTTCAATTGTTTACATAATCACAAGATGGCGGATGTGCGAAATATTTCACCGGTATTCTATATCTCTGAAACTATTAGCGGTATCTCCCTAAAATTTTGTACGGAGATAAAGGGCACTACTGGAAGTCCATCTATAAGACTTTCAAAAACCGGTTAACTACAAAACGAACATGGCGGCAAAGCGAATTTGAAAATTTTAAATAGACCTTTCTCGCGATTTAATGTTCCAAGCGCACTGACACCTGGTACAGGAAATATTTATACACATTGTAATCCACTGGTATCTAATTTAGTTCAACTGTTTACATAAACTCAAGATGGCGGCTGTGCGAATTTTAAAATTAAGTTTTTATTTCTTGTGATGTAGTCATGCGATCGAAGTGAAAGTTTGAATAATGAACCTACGCAATAATTTTCCTTTAATGCTACATGACTCTATGGCCTATACATTTAACAATCCAACATGGCGACCATCCGAAATATTTAGACGATACTAAATATCTACGAATCTATTTTAGCAATCAAACTGCATTTTTTAATGTTCATAGGGGCTATGAACTTAAGTTCACCTATAGGACTTTAAATAACCTGGTGATCACAAATCCAACATGGCGGTGACACGAATTATAAATATTCACATGGACGTTTCTCGCAATTTAACCATCCGAGTGCAGTGAAACTTGGTACAGTAAATCCTTATACAAATGTTAATCCACTGGCATCTAATTTATTTCAGTTGTTTCCATAACCTCAAGATGGCAGCTGTGAAAAATTTTAAAATCTCCTTGTTTTTTCTTGTGTCCTAATTATGCGATTGAAGTTTGAATACTACACGTTCACAATAATCTGCATGTAACAGTACATAACTCTAGGACCTACATATATAAAATCCAACATGGCGACCATCCGAAATATTTAGTCGGTTCTTAATATCTACGAATCTATTACAGCAATCAAACAGAAATTGTGTATGTTGATAGTGGCAATTAACATAAGTAGGATATATGAAAATAGGCTGTATAGTTCTTCACGGAACTACTTGTTTAATTCAAGTAAGGACTGCAGACTTTTGAATTTTTCAAATAGTTCCTACTTTTGCTGCCAAACGCCACCGTCAACGATTACTAGTTCAGAACTTAGCTACCAGACGCCACCGCTGTCGGCTCTTGGCAACGAATGTAGGAACCTAAGAGCGTTGTTTACATTCTTAACCTTTACAATTTAGCTTCACACAGGTGTAATTAGTGGAAAGTTCTTTTAACATGCCATAAATCTATGAAGAAGGTGGATGCGTAGCATAATAATAATGTTATTGGTTGTACGTCCCTTTTAACAACTGCGGCTTTTACAGACGCCAAGGTGCCGGAATTTTGCCCCGAAGGGGATCTTGAACGTTCCTCTAAATCTACTGACACGGCTCCCTCGCATTTGCGCACCCTCAAATGCCAACTGGCTAAGCCAGGATTCGATCCTGCAACCTTGGACACAGCAAGCGAGAACGTTACCGCTGAGCCACGCAGCCAGCCAGGGGAAGGCGTAGCAGTGAGCCTTTTATGAGAACGCGGTCTTTACGCCACACAAAGTTTGGCCCGTGTTTGGAAGAAGCTAACCATCACTGCCTCCAAGGATTGCAGTGCGTGAACGTGAAAGCGACATTCACTCTCACAATTGAGGCAAGTCTTCCGCGTTTGGAACATTCCTCAGCTGTGCGTAACATAATCTCCCAATTACCGCTGGTCATATTCCCAATGACGTTATGCAACATGTTGTCTTGTTGTCGGTCCAAGCATCGTGTGCTGCCTTTTGTGGTCTCGGGGTAGACAACGTATTCAGACTCAGTCCTAAAGACCCTGGATTCAATTTCCAGAAATATAATGAGGTACACTCAGCCACATGAGGCAGAGTTGAGAGGAGATGGGTTCAATTCTCACCACAGCCTTCCTAGAAGTGGATTTCCGTTATTTTCCATTTCTACTTCAGGAAAAAAAAGCAGGGATTGATCCTAACTTAAGGCATGGCCGATTCCTTCACAATCCCAGTCCCAATTACAAATACTTATGTTACTACGGACACCACAATAACACAGGCTATCAAGCAATTTATTTATTTATTTATTTTCATTGATTTGCTTATTTATTTATGTGTTTATTTAATTATTTGTTTATTTATTTATTTATTTTCGTTGATTTATTTATTTATGTATTTGTATATTTATTTATTATTTATTCATTTATTTATGTACAGTATTTGATAATTTATTTATTTATATATTTATTTATTCATTTATTTGTTTATTAGTATTTATATTCATGTGTCTATTTGTATATTTATTTATGTGTTTGTTCATTTATTATTTATTTATGTATTAAATTCATTTATTTGTATATTTAGTTATTGGTTTAATTATTGGCTTATTTATTTACGTATTAATTTCTTTATTTGTTTATTGGCTTATTCATTTATGTATTTATTTATTTGTTTATTCATTTGTATATTTATTTATATATTTATTTGGGTATCAAACTGAAATATATCAAATTGGTGGAAGCATGCTATGAAGATTCAAGTTGTCAAGTACGGTTCGCAAACAAAATATCAACTCCTTTCACGGTTCCAAATGGATTGAGACAATAAGATGTTTTTTAATATTGCATTGGAAAAGGAACGACGTGTAATTGGTTATGACAGAGAAATGGATATGATTGGTACTAACACAATCTTGGCATTTGCTGATGATGTGTTAATAATGGGAGAATCATTAGATCTGATAAAATCCGACACCACAAAGTTCATGAAAGAAGCCAGAAAAATGGGATTACTTGTCAATGCTGAGAAAACTAAATATATGATCATTTCACGCCGACAGAATTTTGATGCCACTGTTAGTATTGACGGACATACGTTTGAACGAGTGGAGAAATTTATATACTTGGGCTCGATTTTCTCCAGTAAAAGTGAGATTGGAAAAGAGATCCAACAGAGGACTATTAGTGCCAATAGTACCTTTTTTGGTCTCAATAACTTATTTAAGTTACGCTTAATTTCACAAAACAGCAAGGTCAAGTTATACATGACACTAGTGAAACCGGTTCTGTTATATGGATGCGAGTCATGGGCGATCTCACAGACACTGGAAGAGCGCATTTGTGCATTTGAGAGGAAAGTGCTCAGAAAGATATATGGACCTATTTACAATAGGGAAGAAGGAAGATGGGAAAGGAGGGGAAAAAGAGGACTTAACCAACGTTTTGGGAAAGCTGATGTGGGTAGGATCATCAGAGGAAGACGGCTCCAGTGGATGGGACATATCGTAAGAGTTGTGGAATCTATCCCTAACAGTGTGTTCAATGCTCAGCTGATTGGCAATCGTCCAAGAGGCCGTCCAAGGACGAGATGGAAGGATAGGGTGATGAGAACGTTGCAGCAGGTGGAACCAACATCAGTACTGGATGATGCAATGGATAGAGAAAAACTGAACGGCATTTGTAACAAATGCTTGAGATTGTGATCGGGATAATGCCTCCTGTGTAATTGATTAGGATAGTGTTTTGTAATATTGTATATTTGATGTGTTTGTTGTTTCTTTGTTTTCTGTCATGGGCCTTAATGGCTTGATATGTACAATAAATGATGATGATGATGATGATATATGTATTTGCTTATTTGTTTATTTATTATTTTATGTATTAATTTCATTTATTTGTTTATTTGCTAATTTGTTTACTTGTTTATTAATTTACGGTATTTATTTATTTTATTTATTTATTTATTTATACATTCATTTTTTCATTCAAACAGTTAGTTTGATTTTATTTGGTAGATTGTTTGTTTAGTTTGTTTGTATGTTTGTCCCTGGCTATATCGGGGTCTGTGTACTCGTATATTGGAGAAACGTTGTTTCTCGAGTATGGGCACACTGAACTGACACGAACAGGAACCTGGTAAACACTCTTCCACCCCCTTGCTGTACAGTCGGGATCACGGGGCGGCTAATATCCGTAGGAAGCTGCAAATGGCAGGAAGTACAACACCGGGACACGACGCCCCTTGTCAAGGGGTATAATAGGCCGGTCAATAAACTGTCAATGTTTTTGTACTGACCTGTTATATATTGATATTTTCATTATCAAATGGTCAATAATATCATCATTAATAATATTTTATTACATTAATGAATATAGAGTTGAAGTGCCGATAATTATCTCAGTTCACACATGGTTTTCTTAGAAAAGCCAATGCAATGAGTTCTCAGTTGTGATCTTCAGTATTCTGCAAGAAAGAAGTTATTGTAACGACGAAACTCTCCCTACATCGTTCTGTATTTTCTGTATGGAAGTGACAGCGGCGTAGATTCAGGAGCATTGGCAGCAAGGTACTCGTAATGAAGAGATAAAGGCTAAGTTAGAAATGAACACGCTAGATGAAGCTATTGGTATGAGCTGACTCAGATGGTGGGGTCAAATATGGAGAATGGGGGAGGAGAGATTACCTAAGAGGTTAATGAATTCGCCTATAGAGGGTAAGAGAAGCAGAGGCTGACCTAGGAGGCGATGGTTAGATTCAGTACTGAATAATTTCAAAGTGAGAAGTGTAGTAGCAACAGAAGAGGCCACAGTGCTAACTCGGACATGGTTTACAGAATTTTTGTGTATACAATATTCGACATTATAATGGAATCTGTTTGCAAACTGAGGTAGGTAAACCCACCACTTTTGAAATTATGAATAAGGCTATTTGATAGCCGGAGTTCAGTAGGCAGATGAAATGGAACTTCTACGACGCTGAAATGCAATGTCCAAGTCCTTAACTCAAGAAACACTGCCCTGCAGTGAACCAGGGAATCGGTACACAAATGATTCCTAATACTGTATAAAAACGCGTACAGAAATGAGTGCAATATTATAATTAAATAGTACCGGCCGCGATGGCCGCGAGCACTAGCCCGCCACTTCGTCCCTCGCTGGTATCGGGAGAGCGTGGGTTCAAATACCACCTCAGCCGTCCTGAGAATGGTTTTCCGTCTATTCATTTTCACCCCCCTGGCAAATGCCAGGACGGTTCCCTTCAACAGTTCACGGCCGATTTCCTTCCAAAATCCCTTCCCTGGTCCTTCCTTAATTAAACCCGAGTTAGTGGTCGCCTGGGCGATCGGCCTGTCACCACCACCAGTTGTATCTGTTGACAAAGTGTGTTCAGCTGCCAGACACCATCCTTCCGACATAGGAGGAATTATCCCTCGCAATGTCAGCGGGTGAAGCCGAGCTGGGAAGATAAATGGTTAATAAATTAATAATAATAATAATAATAATAATAATAATATTAATAATAATAATAACCGCTGTTGTAACAATGAACGACATTCTCTTTCAGCATCTGTCCCAGAAATCATATTGTTTCAACCATGTTCAGACTGCAATTTACGTTGGAGCGATAGCTGTGATACGAGTGACAGGAGGTAGATTATGGCGACCTAAATATACCTCAGGTCGACAGAAGAAGATGCCAGCTTGGGAGATACGTTTACGAAAGTCTGTTGATGAACTGAGAGTAAATATCGGAAGAATGCATCAGTATGTTGCAGGCAATAGAAGTAAGAAGGTTGTTCAACGTGTTAAAATGTTGAGCCATACGAAGAGTAAACATGCAAAGTATAATCCTCCGAACTGTAGCCCCCTTGAGATCCTAGACACATTAAAGCAACAACTTGAGGCAAAGGCACAGAGATTACGTCGATATAAAGAATCGATCGAACGAAAGCAACAGAACAAGCTATTTGTTACCAATGAGAAACGGTTCTATAGGAATCTTGACGATCCTGGAACTCAAATGGGCAGTTCACCGCAAAAAGAAGAGGTAGAGAATTTCTGGTCATCCCTATGGTCGAATGCTGGAGATTATAACAGCAGCGCTAAATGGATTACGGAGGAGGAGGAAAGGATGTCAGAAATTGACACGATGAGTGACTCTTCGGTATCAACTGAAGATGTGACCCGTGTGGTTAAGGAGACCCAAAATTGGAAAGCGGTATGACCAGATAACCTCCACAACTTTTGGATCAAACGTTTCACTTGTACTCATGAGCATCTTGCCCGCTGCTACACAGATTTCATCCAAAATCCACAGCTTATCCCCTCTTACTTGAGATGCGAGGTTAAAACATACCTTCTGCCAAAAGGTGGTAGAACCAATGATCCTTCCAAATATCGACCTATCACCTGTCTGTGCACCCTGTATAAGATATTTACATCTTGCATTGCACGTAAGATTTGTGAACACAAAAATCTTCATAACATCCTGGCTGAAGAGCAGAAGGGGTGCATGAAGAAGTCTCAAGGTTGCAAAGAGCAACTTGTAATCGATGCAGTTACTATGGAACAAGCAGGAAAGATGATGCGTAACCTCTACATGACCTTTATTGATTACACGAAAGCTTTTGATTCAGTGCCACATTCCTGGTTAATCCAAACCCAGAAGATATATAAAGTTGATCCTGCCATCATTATAAGTCTGCAACATATGATGTCCCATTGGGGGACCAATTTATTAATGTCTATTGGAGACACATGTATGGAATCGGGATTTGTTCAAATCAAAAGAGGTATCTTTCAGGGTGACAGCTTGAGCCCTCTATGGTTCTGCTTGGCGCTCAATCTGCTATCATCATTGCTGAACAATGCAAAGTGTGGTTTTCCAATTAAGCACCATGGTATAGTCAAATACAAAATTTCTCATTTGATGTATATGGATGACATTAAACTACAGTATATGCATCCTCTGAGAAACACATCGACAATCTAATTGCAATAACTGCTTCATTTTCTTCTGATATTGGAATGTCCTTCGGATTAGATAAGTGTCGCAATCTCACCATTCGGCGTGGAAAATTAGAGGCCCGAGCATTTCAACTTGACGACGGTTGTTTCATAAAGCCTATGGAAGGTAATGAGACCTACAAATATCTTGGTCTCCTGCAATCTAATCGAATTGATCATAAAGGTATTAAAGATAGAACCGTAGCTATCTACAATCAACGCCTTAACAAGATTTTAAAATCAAAGTTGAATGGAAAGAACTCCTTTAAGGCTATTAATACCTATGCTATTCCTGCTCTGACATATACTTTCGGTATTATCAAATGGACGCAGACTGACTTGGAGAACACCCTAATTAGGACACGTACCATCTTAACAAAACACACATGTCTCCACCCTAAGTCAGCTGTTGAGCGATTGACAATCCCGCGTCAAAGAGGTGGACGAGGGCTCTCGGACATTATCCAATTGCATGCAAGGCAAGTGAGGAACCTTCAGAGATATTTTCTGGGAAGACATGACTCTCCTGTACATCAAGCCGCTGTGAAGGCAGATGATAAGTGCACACCGCTGGATCTTCTTCACGTAAGGGATATACAGTACAGTTAGCCACTGATGAGGAATGTTCAGCCATCAAGCTTCAGCAGTGGACGCAGAAAGCTCTGCACGGTCGTCATCCGTATGATCTCAACCAGAAACATGTCGACTTTGATGCGTCGAATAGCTGGTTGACTCATGCGGACCTATTCACTGAGACTGAAGGATTCATGTTTGCAATCCAGGATCAAGTTGTGGCTACCAAAAACTATCTTAAATATATAGTTAAGGCAAATATTCAGGATGATAAATGCAGAAGATGCCAACTAGAACCGGAAACAATTCAACATATCACAGGAGGCTGCCAAGCAATCTCCTGTACTGATTACATGAAAAGGCACAACCAAGTGGCCAAAATAATGCACCTACACCTTGCTCAAAAGCATTTGTTATCTGATAATATTTTGCCTTACTATCAGTATGTTCCTGACGCCGTTTTGGAAAATCCCAGTCACAAGTTGTTATGGGACCAATCAGTTATTACTGATAAAACCATACCAGGAAACCAGCCAG
This sequence comes from Meconema thalassinum, assembly GCA_946902985.2. NCBI lineage: Eukaryota > Metazoa > Arthropoda > Insecta > Orthoptera > Tettigoniidae > Meconema > Meconema thalassinum. Next base: position 460,523,295 of record OX336391.1, on the reverse strand, counting down.
ATATCGTTCTTGTGGACAAGATGCAGAAGAGAACCTTCCTAATTGATATTGCAGTGCCCAATTCCTATAATCTGCAACAAACCTGCTGTGATAAGCATCACCAAATATCTGCCTTTGGCTGAGGAAATACGGCAAATGTGGAGACAGGAAAGTGTAGTGGTTCTGCCCATAGTAATTTCTTCTACCGGCATCATCCCCAAATTATTGGCTCGTAATCTACAAATATTGGGAATACATCCTGGTCTACATATCACCATGCAGAAGGCCGTCATCTTGGAGACCTGTTCCATTGTTCGCTCGTTTCTCAATGTGCCACCTTAAGAGAATTAGCCATACCGTCTTGCAAACAAGCCGACGATATGTTGATATGTCCCACTTATGTGGTGAAATGAATGTAGAAATAATAATAATAATAATAATAATAATAGCAATTGAAGATAATGTAATGAAACATCAAGCATAAAATAATACAAAAACGTGCTTAAGTGGGATTCTAACCACCTACAATTGGTAACTTTATCAAATGTTAAGCATGCTATCCCCTAGACCACTATCACACGATATGGGATAACCTTTATAAGCTACAGATACGGAACGTAATGTATTACCCTTTCACGAATTGATTGCCGGCGGTCGAGATGGGAACTATTCCTTGTTTACTTGTGTCACACATCAGCCTGCTTCGTTGACAGGTACAGTTGCGCGAGTAGGATATGACTCAGCTACAGTAGCATGACGCTTATCTGCACTTCTAAGGCAGGTAGAGCACGCAATGCTGCTTGACTTATGTGCAGACTGCACTCTGTCATCACTATGTCCTTCTCTTTATCCCGCGGGGCTCCTGCTACAATAATCAACAGACGGTGGCGCAGCCAGGCTCAGCGGCAATCAAATGTCAAACGGGTAATATCTGACGTACGAAATCTGTATGTAATAGTTGGGCTTCCATTAAGATTATATATTCTTAGGTTTATTCATGAGTAGTTCGCTGGAATGAGAAGATAGCCAGCGATTCCATGACTCAAGCGCTGGGTACCGCATGGCGAATGAAGTGAAACTTTGTTAACTTTCCATTCTTATGTCAGTTTTATTAATGTTAGGAGCCATTAAATGTTGAATTAATAGTTTTTCGGAACGTGCTGTATCCTGACGCTTTTAGTGAATGCTCATTTATGTTATTCCATTACATAGTTTCTGTAATATATGTACAGAACCGTCTCCAATCCTTAGTGAAATAATATTTAAGAGACAATAATTATACTGGTAATAATAATAATAATAATAATAATAATAATAATAAAACTTTCGTCGGCTTTTCCCAATTAATTGGGGTCGCCGGAACCAACCAGGTTCATTTTGGTTTTGGCCGGGGATTGAAAGTCAGATGCCCTTCCTGACGCCACGTGATTTTTCAGGTGAACATTCCACCCTACTGTCACCGGGATTCGAACCCCGGCCGTCCAGGTGAAAGACGAGCAGCTAAGCCACTGCGCCATCACGCTCCCCTAATAATAATATTATCCCATTATTATTGTTATTATTATTAATATTATTAACAATAATAATAATGGGCTAATCAAATGGTCCCCTGTTGAGATGGAAGACAGCACATCGAATGCACTAGGTCAGGACTTCAATACAATACGTCGTGCTGCTCAGAAATATGAGAGAACTGGGAATCCTTCATGATCGATCAAGTTTAAACAAACAAATCTAATATTAGGAAATATTTCCAGGGTATATCGACGGAAAATGGCCTTTTCCAAATTATGATTCCTGCCAATAAAGATAGGTAGCAGAACGTGGTGACACAAAGTGGAAACAAATATTATCTCAATATTTCCATGGTAAAGACCCTAAAAATCACATCATGGAACTTATATATTCTGACAATCAAGATTTTACTTCACTAATGCTAGCAGAACGTAGTGACACAAAGTAAAAACAAGAACTCTCTCAATATTTCCATGGTAAAGCCCATACAAATCACATTATGGAACTTGTGTATATCCTGACAATCGATATTTTACTCCACTGAAGCTAGCAATGTGTGGTGATACAAAGTGGAAACAACAAACTCTCGATGGAAATCACCCACGACAATTAGATAAAGATGGAATTGATAATGATTCCTCAAATGAATGGCTACTACGTGAGAACCTTCATGGGTTATCAACATGGTTTATAATGGTGATTCAAGATAATGTAAGCACTACAAAGAACCATAGAAGATACATCGTGGATGATAAGTGCCGAAGATGTAGAGTCATAAATGAGATAGATGATCATGTGATTGGAGTGTGTTTGATTTTAGCTGGAGTAGACTACACCATTGGACACAGCAAACCAGTAAAGAACTTGCGCAAACAATTAACTAACAGATCAAATTTACCAGATGGGAAATCTGAACCATACTACAATTTCACACTTACGTCCGTACTTGAAAATGAGTAGCACAATCTGTACTTGTGCAGGTACCATAAACGAAAACCGTTCATCCGTGGTTCTCATTGGCAAGGAATATCGAGTACACCTGATTGACATTGTAGTACCCCTCAAGGAAATGTATGCAAAACCTATGCCCAGAAGACCAAAAAATATATAGATTTGACTGATAAAATATGGCAAATTACGAAGGAAAGAATTCATGATGAAAATCAATAAATGTAAAACAACAAGAAGTTCCATGACGAACTAAAGAGCCACTTTAATTAAAATTAAGATTCATGCCAAAGATTGATCTACAGTTTATGAACCTATCTAGAATAATGACGAAATTAAGTTGGTAATGTCGAAATGTCTAATTAGTTCGAAATATACCTGGTATAATGTTGCTAGAGCACTACAGTTGGCAGCCCTGGTGACTGATTATATTCTTAGTGCCATCTCTTAAGGTACAGAATACAAAATTTGGTTGAAGTCCAATGGACGTTACATGCAGTTAGACATCGGATCTATCAGCACGCGTAAAAGCATGTTGGCAACAATGGATGCGTGAGCGGGTCATATATAATCTGAAATAGTATATCTTGTTGTGCAGATTTCGGATGAAATCCATTTGTTAGTATAGAAGTTACATGTATTTTAAAATTGGACCTATCAGCAGGCATAGAATCATGTTGGCAGCACTGACTTACATTAATTACTCCAATATTAATCTAGAACGTCAGGTGTTATACGTGTCCAAAGAAAAGAGCTGTCGGCTTGGATTCTTTCAGATATATTGGTATTTGGATTTTAAAAAATAGAAATTATTAACAGTTGGCAGCCCTGGTGGTTCTTAAGAGTACGCTCAGTCATATCTGTTTATGTACACATATTACATACAATATTTGGTTGAAATCCAATTGATAGTGTAGAAGTTAAATGCATTTAAAAATTGGACTTATCAAAAGACTTAAAATTATTTTGGCAACACTTTCATGTATGGCCTCCTGGAAATTAAACTGAAAGAGTATTATCTACATGTGTGCCAATTTTCAAATAGCTCCCATGCATACCTTCCAAGATATCCAACATGGAGCTCAAATTTCTAGTGCGTTTTTTCAGCAGTTGGTAGCACAGACATCATTTTCAAATATGGGCTTGAGATATTCCGGTATACATCTCTATTCATACTAAAGTTGGTTTCGATTGCTGCAGCCGTTTAGGAGTTGATAGGGACACACACACACAGCCAGGCCGACAGACAGACAGACAGACAGACTGAAGGACAGACAGACAGACACACATTTTTCCGGATCGATCTTGTAAGTCTACTTTTTCCTCATTTTTGCAAAATGTGAAAAGTAGGCTAAAAATAATAGACTGTAGCCGAAATAAAACAGAAATCCCCATTGACTTCAAATTGGCCTGTGGAAATCTAAAGGAAGTAGGAGACTTCCACTACTTGGGAAACAAAATAAGCGGTAATGGATAAAGCAAAGAGGATATAAAAGTAGATTGGCACAGGCAAGGTAAGCATTACTACAGAAATTTGTAAAATCAAATATAGTTTTTGGTATTAGAATGTCATTCTCTGCAGCGTGGCACTCCATGGAAGTGAATCTCGGACTTTGACGCAGCAGAAGAAAATGAGAATAGAAGCATTTGAAATGTGGTGTTTCAGGAGAATTATGATGAACAGATGGGAAGATAGAGTAATAAGTGAAGAGGTATTAAGATGAGTGAGAGAGGAGAGATGTTTCTGGCGACTGCTAATAAAGAGAAGAGATACGTTGGTAGGAAACTTACTAGGGCACCCAGGATCAAACTTTGTTATGGAAGGAAGGGTCGAGGACAAGAACTGTAGGGGTAGAAGAAAGCTAGAATATGTTAAGGGGGGATGTAACCGATGAGGGGTCAAAATATCAAAATCTTGAAATATATATTTTTGTATGTATTATCTTTTCTGTACTTACTTACTTCGTTGGCCACACGAACCGAAGTCGGTTCATTGCCTCACTCTTTAGCCTCTTCTATTGGTCTCTGTTGCTAGTCATGTTCTCGTTGGCTCCCAGTGTCTCCAGGTCTTTCTTGACTCCATCCATCCACCTCAGTTTTGGTCTACCCAGGGGTCTCGTACCTTGTGGTTTCCCTTCTAGCACTGCCTTCACCATTTTCTCTTCGCTTCTCTTCTCAGGACATGTCGCAGCCATTCAATTCATCTGCTCTTTATTACAGCTGTCACATCGGGCTCATTAAACAGCGTGGGGATTTCAATATTATTTCTTCTTCTAAAGATTCAATTTTCAGATACTGGCCCAAAAACTTTTCTTAACACCTTGTTTTCAAAAGTTATAATTTTTCTCTCCATTTTCTTGCTCAGTGTCCGTGTTTCCGCCCCATAAATTAATACTGGTCGCACGATTGTCTTGTAAATGCGGAGTTTTGTTGTTTTCGTTAATAGCATGCTGGTAAATAGTTTATTCATTGAAAAGACACACCTCTCTGCAGATTTTAGCTGGTTCATTACTTCCCCCTCCATGTTGTTGTTGGCATTGACTGTACTCCCTAGGTATTTGAAAGACCTAGTCTTCCCGAATTCCATATCTTCTATTGCTAGTACTCCCTCTGTTTCCTCGTCATTGTTTCTGGTTACACTCATATACTCTGTCTTATCTTGATTGATCCTCAGACCCACTCTTTGTGCTTCTTCTATTAGAACTTTAGCTGTTATTTTTAGTTCCTCTTCCTCCTGCGCTAAAACCACAATGTCATCGGCAAATGCTAAGAGTTTCACTTCACCACCTACAATCGTACCTCTTCCAATCGAAGTTGCTCTTTTTAGTGCTTTTTCCAAAAATCCAAGTTAAACAGGCTAGGCGATATGCAATCTCCCTGTTTGACACCCGTCTCCAAAGTAAAACATTCAGATTCCTTGCTTTCAACTCTCACTTTACATTCCGTTTTCTCAATGCACATTCTTGTCAGCCCGATCAGTTTCGAAGGTATTCCCGATTCTTCCATTATCCTCCAGATGCTTTCTCTGTTGACACTATCATAGGCCTTTTTGAAGTCTATAAATAGGCAGTATACCTTCTTATCAAATTCCCACGTCTTTTCAATTATCTGTCTGAGTATGAATATTTGGTCTGTTGTCGACGTGCCTTTCCGGAAACCGGCCTGGTGTTCTTCAAGATTTTCCTCTATGTATGGTAGTATCCTATCTATGTAAGAGAATGCGCGCAAGAATCTTGTATGCGCTACATAATAATGATATGCCCCTGTAATTCTCACACTTGGTTCTTTTTCCTTTCTTATATATTGGGCATATTACTGCTTGTTGCCATTCATTGGGCATCTTTTCATTTCTCCATACTTGCAGCATCAATCGATACAGTGCATTTCTCCATGCTTCTCCACCTTGTTATAGCAGTTCTATTCTCCATACTTGCAGTATCAATCGATACAGTGCTTTTCTCCATTCTTCTCCACCTTGTTATAGCAGTTCTATTGCCATACCGTCGGTTCCTGGAGCTTTGCCTTCTTCATTTGCTCTAGAGCTTCATCCATTTCCTTTATTGTAGGCTCCTCCATATTTGGTTGGGGTCCTTCATATGCCTTTGTTTCCTCAGTCACTTCTTTTTCCTCAGGGACATTCAACAATCCTTCAAAATAGTCCTTCCATAACTTCATGCTCTCTTCTTGACCAGCCACCAAATCACCTTCATTGTTTTCCATCGCTACGATTCTTGGTCTGTACCCTGTCTTGAAATACCTTGCATACCTATAGAATTCTCTTACATTGTTCTTGTTTCTGTCTTCTTCAGCTTTTTCCAGTTGCTTGTTGATGAACTGCCTCTTTTATTTACGTATTACTTTCCTTGTTTCTCTCACTGCCTCCAGGTATTCTTCTCTGGATTGTGGGGTGTCGTTATCTAGCATCCTCTGTTTGTACTTCTTTCTCTTTTTAATCGCCTCTTTGCACTCCTCACTGTACCATATCTTCTCCTATCCTTTATTTTCTTTCTTCTTTAGGTGTTCCTTTGCAGTCTTAGTCACAATGGATTTGAATGTTTCCCAGCTGTTATCTTCCCCTTCCTCTTTCCTTTCTCCTTCTTCTAGCTCTTCCAGAACTTGAAAACGATTTGGTAGCTTTAGCTGGTACTCACTTCGTGTTTGCTCATTTTCCAGTGGGCTTACATCTATTTTACCTTTTAGTGCGCCTGCTTTCGTCATCTTCTCTCGTGATATTCTTTGTTTCGCTTTAATTAATACGAGATTGTGATCACTTCCCACTTCTGCTCCTCGTACTGCTCTGACATCCTCGATCCCACTTGCATGTCTTGAATCCGCCAAAACGTGGTCAATCTGGTTGGTATATCGCCCTCCTGGAGCGTTCCACGTTCCTAGGATCTTCTTGTGTGGGAACATTGTGCTTGCGATCTTCATGTCCTTTGCAGTTGCAAATGTTACCAGCCTTAATCCATTATCATTAGACTCTTTGTGTAGGGTGTGCGGCCCGCTTACACCTCTATTTGCAGTTTCAACACCAACTTTTGCGTTTGCGTCCCCTATCACCATTTTCATGTCGTATTGCGGCATCCCGTCATATACTTGTTCAACCATTTCATAAAAGCAGTCCTTTTTCTCGTCGTCCTTTTCTTATGTAGGGGCATGTACTGCGAGGATGAACATGCTCTGAAACCTTCCCTTCATTCTCACGTAGCAGAGCCTTTCGCTGATTGCTTCATATTTAACCACAGCGTGCACTATTTTATTGGTGACTGCTATTCCTGTTCCAAGTTGCCCTTTTGTTCCTCCAGTCTCACTGTGAAATATAGTGTAGTTCTCTCCCTTCTATATGCCTTCCTCTTTCCATCTGATCTCCTGTAAGGCAACCACATCCATATTGTAATTGCACAACTCCTCCTCCAATGCCTTCACTGCTCCTGGTGCCTTCAGCGTTCTAATATTCCACGTCCCCATCCGTAAATGTTTGTATCGTAGTCCTTGTCCTTTGCCATGTCCGTCAACATATGAATCCATCTCCGAGGCTTGTTTTGCGTGTTTTGCAACAGTCGTTCTTTAACAGGGTGGGTTGTCGGCCCGACGCCCAACCCCCAACTTGGAGGGCCAAGATTTGTGTAGGGTTTACTCCCATAGAGAGACTGGCTTCACTTCGCTTTGCAGATCTCCCTCTACCCATGGATTTCTGTTGGGGTTTGCCTTCCCTTAGCCTTTGGGGTGCGACCCTACCTGCAAGGCAGCAGGGGCAGCACTTATTTACTTATTTTCTATACATTTCAAAAAGATTTCAAGCTCATAACTCAACTGGAAGTATTCTTTTTAAATATCTGATGCTGTATGCCTAGAGCCACGTGCCACATTTTATCTCTCAATAATCTTACATTCACAGAATTAAATTTTATTCGCTGGTCATAAACTCCTCTTATTTTGTGGGACATCTCCACAAATGGGATCTCTTTGGAATGTGATGTGCAGTTCTGCAGTTCTGCCACTAGGTACCGTTGTGGTTTACTTTGGGAATGGTTTGGAACCAAGCTGCGCAGATTATTGAAGGAAAGTCTGTCTGTCAGGTCGTCAGCCCATAGGCTGGTTGGATCCTCAAAAAGTGCCACCGTTAGGTTATGTGGGTAGATACCCACAAAAACCCAAGGCAGCGCTATATGGAGGCGTACTAGGCAAGATGAGGAGAGAGGTAGGTTGCCATTGATTTCCTCACTGAGTCAGAACAGCAGTACTAACCCTATGAGTAGAACCTTTCACAGAATCCACAGGCACTGACTGTACCCTGAATGTAATTAATAAGCACCACCCATACCTCAGTAGCTTCCATATAATCACAGCCATGAGTGAGACTGAGACATCTGTGAAAAGCCACATTTTACTCTAGCCTGTGCCAACAGACAAATGCAAATGTACTGCATTCATCAAGATGAAGGAAAGTAAAGGCAAAAAAAAAATGAAGATGGAAAGCCTCTGGTTTGGAGAGGGCGATTTATCCTGAAAGAAATTGACTCTTTTCATATTTATTATGGAAAGGCAAATAGAGACAAGATGTTCAGTAAAGAACATATAGCCTACTTTCTCCTAAATGTATGGGTATAGTTATAACTCTTTGTCTTTATCAAAGAGTATAATAGAATCATTTCTTGTTTGAAGACCTTAGAAACTATTTACCTCTACCAAACACCAGAGCTTCAGAAAAACTACTAACATCATTGAAGAGAAAAAAGAGATTACATACCTCAAGAATTTTATGGAACCGGACACATGCTCGACCTTCGTGGGCAACATCCAACCTTGAGTTGAGGCATATGTTTACACGTCTGGCTGTCCATGGGTTTCACCACCTTAATTGTAATTACAAATCTTTCCATGACGCTACAGTGATGCGTGTATGCCAACGATGGGACAAGCATGTGAACGCTACCACTTAGAGTTCTGTAGTAAAAGAAAACAATCAATCAAAGACTATGCAATCAAATCGCCAGAGCGCAATGTTAATGTACATGTTTATTCTTTATTTTCGATTGCTATTTGGCTGCAATAAAAGTATTAATTAATATCCTGAACTAGCACCAACAGATAGAGTACAGGTACTATGTGGAATCGTTTTGTTCTTTAGTTAAAATAACATCTTCAAATAACACACAATAGGCTGTTACAAACGCTTTGTATAGTATTATCAACTCGCCATTCCTCATATTCGATGCGTATTGAATGCCAACGGAAGGCAAACGAATGGAGACCCACATAGACCAGTCATGACATCTCGCGGAAATGTTTCGCATAAGTTAAGCCTAATAGGGCGAGTGCATTCTAGCGGCCATAATAGAAAACTTTTCAATTACAGCTGTTCCAACGCCCAGGCCGGTGCACAGCTCATATCCAGTTGGCGGTGATTGTAACCCTCATAGTTCATCTGGTTGCTGTTAGATGTCTCTCGTGCAGATCTGGTGGTGAATGTTGTTTTAATTAAATATATATTTTCCACTGTAATATGCACAATATAATGCTTAATTTTATAACGTCTGAATAATTACAAAACAATAAATATAAAAAAATCAAGCAAAAAAGACAACTTTAATAGGTTTTGAACCCCGTCCAAACGGGAGATAGACTAACGCTTCAGTGGACCATGAAAATGCGCACCACGTGGCAACCAGAACCATTAGCAAGCTCCAGTCAGTAGCCTCCAACAGTCCGGACCTCGTCCCTAGTCATTTCCACGTAGTTTGGTACGCTGAAGAAGTTCCTGGCAGGACAGCGATTCACGTGCAACAATGACGCCAAGACAGCAGTCTGAATATGGTTCCACAGTCAGCTGGCTGAATTCTACCACAGGGGCATCCCAAATTTAGAGCTGCGACTGGAAAAATGTCTGAACATATGTGAAGACTATGTGTAAAATTAGTGTAAGGTACGTAGAACAGTACATATATTTGTAATTATCTATATGTATTATTACTTGGCTAAAAAATAGGGGCAAAGACTTTTCTATCCGCCCTCGTAAATGAGGTGATAATTCATTGTAATCTGCATAATTGATTTGCATTTTACCAGACAATGATCTGAGAATAACATTAATAATAACTATCGGAACCATGCGATAACTCTCGCCACCCACTTTGTTTTATTGGGGTGTTGGCTCGACGCGACACAGTTCTGGCAGGTGTTATCGTCTTGTTTAACGCACCTTTAAGCAAATTGTCGATATTTATGAAATCAGACGCAATTCGTCACCACTGAGGGTAATTCTCTTTCTTTTGAAAGTTACGACCGGTTGCTTGTACACATCCCCTGTATAGGGTATACAGTATACTACCCACCCAGCTTGACTGTTATGCGAGTTTGATGCGGCACAGTTTTGGCAGGGGCTATCGTTATCTTTTTGTGTTTAAAAGCACTTTGTAAACAAACATTGTAATTTTATTATGTTTCCGTTGACTTTTCAGAAATATAAGCATTTTTCCTATACTACTGAGACGATTTGAGAGATATTGGCACAAGCCACACCTTCTAACTCCCTCTAGTTTAAGAGCCTGAGTTTTGTGAAACATACACCATAGCGTTATACACGTGTATCTCTATTGTGAAACATACAGCTTATTAGCGTTATATATCTCTACTTAATATCAAACTAAGTCACCAATTCTTGGATGTGACGGGTAATCTTGAGAACCACTGGAGGGATGGTTTTGATGTGGGTTTCACCATTCTGTAAAGGATTTCTCGAAGAAGAATTCTGAAGAAAATCATTTACCTATGACCACAGGAAGCCGAGCAGTAACAATTTCAGTGAATCGAGTCGATAAAAAACCTACCGCCCGTGCGCCTTTAAGCTTACGCTGGGTAAACCGTTAAAAATATCTATATACTATGAGTGTAAAAATTGATCAGCATGAAGAGCTCTACATAAAAGTCCTTGACAGCATATCTCTATTTTCAATATATCGCCCACTATAAGTGGTTTTTTTTCTTCATTTCTCCCAACAATCTCCATTCAATTACTAGCTTTGGAGACAGTTTACGAGCTAGATAGCTAGCGAGCCTATCACCCCAGTTTCAGCTTTAGTTCCGCGAAATACACAGTCAAGTTAAGATTGTACGGAAGGGGGATTTGTGTTTCATGCACCTCGCCATCCTTAAATTACGTCTGACAAGAATTCGTTGCACATGCTATCTCCATGTTAATAAAATTAATAGCCCAGTCAGTGATTTTAACCCATCATGGCGAGACGTACCACGGATAGAGGTTGTAATTCATTGAAATCGAAAAAAGGACTCCTTTTAAGCTTTCACTGGGTAAACCATTAAAGATACCGGGCACACGGGTTGCTAGTATAATACTGTATATGTTAAAGAAAGCTTTTCAGCCGGTAAATAATTTAAAAAACTTAACGAGCCTTACAGTAGTCGCATATGATGTGTAACATCTGACATAGAAGAAACCTCACGTGAAATTTTTGACACACTGGTATTTTATAATATTATTGGCACAAACATTAATCTATTGTACAGTAAAAGGGAGTGTTTTACAGATATTGTGGTTTATAATACGGAACTCATTTTATTATATGATTTGTAGCTTCCACCAGCACTAGCCTAAATAAAGAATACGATATGGATCAACTAGATTATTAGACGCGACACCGCTCATAACCTTATAAATAGGCCAACTTGCGAGTAAATTCAATGTGCACAGCAGTAGATCATGAAAGGCTTGCACAGTTCCCTGACCTCTTGATTCACAGACCAGCAAGTAATTTCATATGGATTCTGTTAAAATGAGTCATATTGATATGATAAATATCGTTTAAAACGATAATCTTACTTACTACTTACTCCTTGGCGCTACAGCCTTGGCCTCCCGGACAATCTCCACCCATTCTTCCCTGTTGACTGCTTTGGTTCTCCATCTTCTGACTCCCATCCTTCTCAGATCCTCCTCCACGTTGTCCAGCCATCTGGTCCTAGGTCTTCCCCTCACACGCCGTCCTCCTGGCTTCCCATTGAAGACCTTCCTTACTAGCCTGTTCTCTGTCATTCTTTCTACATGTCCTAACCAACGCAGTCTACTACTCTTTATTTCCACTACTATATCTGGCTTACCATACAACTCTCTTATCTCCATATTATTTCTGATTCGCCAGAAATCACCTTCTTTTACTGGTCCATATACTTTCCTAAGTATTTTCCTTTCCCATCTCCTTAACAATTCCTCATCACCTTGTGTCATGGTCCAAGTCTCCGAACCATACATCACCACAGGTCTCACTACCGTACGATATACAGTCAGCTTCAGATTTCTATTAAGACTTCTTGATTTTAAAACTTTGCTTAAAGCGTAGTAACTCCTATTTCCAGCTGCTATCCTTGCATGTATTTCTTCTCTCATGTCATTGTTTTCAGCTATCATTGACCCTAAATATTTAAAATTTTTACAGCGTTCATATTCTTTCTCATTCAGTTTCACATTTTTCTCTGATTCATTATATTTTCTCCTAGATGATAGCATATACTTAGTTTTTGACTGATTAATCGTCAATCCAATCTCTGCCCCGTATTCCTCTAATTTCCTTAGCTTCTCTTCCAAATCCTGTTTCCTCCTAGATAATAAATCAATATCATCTGCATAAGCAAGGTCTTGCGTCACTCGGTTAAGCAATGTTCCTCCTGCGTTGCCCTCTTGTATCCTTCGCATTACATTCTCCAAGGCAATGTTAAACAGTAAGGTGGAGAGAACATCACTCTGTCGTAATCCTTGGTTAACTTCAAAGGTATTTGATAGAATACCTTCAACCTTTACTTTACATATTGTTCTTTCCAAAGTCATTTGTACCATTCTTGTTAATTTATTAGGTATTCCTGCCTCTTCCATTGCCTTCCATAGCTGATTCCTTTTAATGCTATCATATGCTTGTTTAAAATCTATAAACGGCTGGTGTACATCAATGTTGAACTCGTAACATTTTTCTAGGATCTGTATGATGGTAAAAGTCTGGTCCGTAGTACATCTATTAACTCTGAAGCCACACTGGTAATCTCCTAGATATTCCTCTTCATATATTCTCAACCTTCCAGCTATAATTTTTGCTAAAACTTTATACACAATACACAGCAATGCTATCCCTCTATAATTACCACAGTCTGCTTTGTCATGTTTCTTATGTATAGAGCAGAGTATTGCTATGTTCCACTGCTCTGGCATTTGCTCCTTTTGCCATATCTCTACCATGTTCTTATGCAATCGTCTTGTTAGTTCTTCCCCTCCATATTTTATCATTTCTGCTGTGATGTTATCTTCTCCCGGCGCCTTATTATTTTTAGGGCCTTAATATCATTTTCAACTTCTTCCAATGTGGGTTCCTTGACTGATTTCATGTCCATCTCTACTTCATTTTGTTACTGTCCCATCTCCTCCCTCTGTCCAACTTCTACCTCACCTTCATATCCAATTTCTGCATTCAGCAATTCACTAAAATACTCCACCCATCTATTTAACATATCATCTTTACCTCCAATCAAGTTGCCTTCCTTATCTTTACAGAAAGCTGCTCTGGGTTGAAATCGTTTCTTTATATCTTTAACCCTTGAATAGAACTCTCTGGTTTCCTGAGCCGTCTTTCTCTCTTCTAACTCCTCAATCCACTGCTCCTTAAAATCTCTCTTCTTCTTTCTACATTCCTTGTCTGCTTCTTTTCTCTTCTCCCTATATTCCTCTACAGTAGTTCTTGTTCTTCTTTGTAACATTCTTCTTCTTGCCTCATTCCTTTCTTCAATCTTCTGTCTACACTCTTCATCAAACCAATCCTGCATCCTCAGTTTCTTCTTTCTGCCCAGCACAGTTTCCGTCGTGTTTTGTATTATTATATCTTTGACCGTCTGCCACTGTTCTTCTATACTTTCTCCTTGCTTCTCTTCCACTTCATTAAGCTTATTTGTCAAAACCATTGTATATTGCTGAGCTATGCTTTCATTCTTTCTTAATTTAGCATCATCAAACCTATGTATAACAGCTCTCTTAATCTCTCTGTACTTGGCTATCCTTTGTCTGTATTTAACTCTTACCAGAAAAAGATCACTATCTCCGTCTGCTCCTCGACAGCTATCCACTTCCAACACATCTGAGGCATGTTGTCTCTCTATAAGCACATGATCAATTTGGTTTTCTGTGATCCCATTAGGAGAGCACCATGTCACTTTCCTTATATCCTTCCTTTGCATCCATGTGCTTTTGATAAGCATGTTACTGCCTATAGCAAAATCAATCAGTCTAATACCATTATCATTGGCCACCTCATGTAAACTCTCCTTTCCCGCTGTACTCCTGTAGGCAATTTCTCTTCCCACTTGTGCATTAAAGTCCCCCATAACAACCTTAACATCATGCTCTGACACTCGTGCTAGTTCCTGTTCCAGCTGCTCATAGAAAAGATCATTTTCTTCCTTCTCTGCATCTTCGGTTGGTGCGTAGGCCTATGTACAGATGAAGGATATATTGAAGAAACGGGCTTTCACTCTTAATTCACACATCCTTTCGTTAACAGGCTTAAAATTTGGTATATCAATTTTATACTCATTATCGACAAGAAAACCTGTCCCTCCATATCCTCTGTTCCCACAACTATAGAACAGGGTGTGTGTCCTCGTGGCAAGTATTCCAATTCCATTCCATTTTACCTCTTGTATTGCTGCCAGCTTTACATTATATCTCTTCATTTCCTTCTTCAAGTTCCGTAATCCTTCAGGTTTACTCAGTGTTCTTACATTCTATGTCCCAAAATACCAATTCATGTACCGTTTCCGTTGCCAAGGTCGTTTATCCATTTCATCCGTCCGGTTTCCTTTGTCCTTTGGTTCCGTAACAAGTGATTTTTTCCGGGGTAGGGTTGTTAGCCCCACGCCCAACCCCCAACCTGGAGGACCAGGGTACCGCTCTTAGTCTGGCTCATCACCTTAGGCCTTAGCCTGTCCAGCTTGGGTGACCCTACCAGGAGCCGAAGCTCCCGCTGGCATAGCCCCAAGGATCATTTGAGCTCGCAAGCCTCCAAACACCCGGCAATACCTGGTTGCCTTCTGCAAGGTGACGGTACCGGCGGGAGGAAAACGATAATCTGGTAGCAAAAATATCTATCCCGTCTGGGATTCGAACCCAAGATCTCTAGATTCACAGTCAAAGACGCTAACACCACGGCTATTTCGACCACGCAAATATTGAGCACAAGAAGGTGACTTATTTTCACGTACCAATAATACTGCATTACGGAATTAAGTTTCATTTATATTTTGCTTGTTTCGATAATGTTCCTGCGTAAAATTGAGTTTAAAATACCTTATGAATAGGCCCTCTTCTGAGTAAATAGAATGTGTTCAGCAATAGTTCATGAAGGCTTGCCTAGTTCCCGTATAAACACAACGATATATATTATATTGATGACTGCATTACCGTTATGTGGGTTAATATTTGAATAGCCCCTGCCGACTACTTACAATGTTTCATATTAAAGCATAACATCATTTAAATACTGATACGAAGACTTCGACCATGTGCCAAGTGCTTTGTGTTTCAATCAGTTGACACCCGAGTTCGCATGAGCGTTTACCGTCAGAATGACAGTGTTGAGAAAAGTTACTCGAGGAGTGGATGCCGATCACTTTAATCCAGAGTTTGAAAACAGACTCTTAATAAATTAAAATTGTTTTCAGCAAATATGATATAATGAATATTTTTACACCAAAGAACGACAACTTGAATATGATTTATTGTAGGAATATTTGTAATGGCACCTCCAAACCTTGAAGTAATCTGTATGAGATATACATTCCACAGCAGCCAGGAGCGATACGATCCAGCTGGCAGTGCGTCTTACACACTTCTGTCCGATCCACTTCCGTCCCATATTTCAAAATCACTCCCACAAAAATATCCAGCAACCGAGTGGAAAGATGTTACACATCAATAATAACATCCACTTCATAACGCAGATTGATGGATGTTTTGCTACCGGAGTGTGTCTGAAATAGCCGTCCTAAGAACGTGCAAGTGAAACTAATGGCATGTATTCTGACAATGTTATCTCTCTATCAGAATACGTAATAAGAGAGTGAATTACTCAACACAGCATTAAAAAACATTACGTAAATGTGGTGGTGGGGGGAAAAGTGTTTCACACTTCCCACTGCAGTGGACTCGTCGCATCGATCCCCGCCAACACGTTTTACTGCCCGACCTCTGTGTGTTGTAAGGTAGAGGACCACCCGTGGCCAGGGGAAGGGGGAAGGATTCACACTCGCACAATTACTGCAAATCACACAATGGGATTAACACCGGCAGAGATAAATCCAGTTCAAAACCTATTGACGGCCGGCCTTGAAATTGTTTCCAGTTTCCGGGTTTGATTCCCCGCTCTGTCAAGAAATTTAATTTTAGTCTGAGGGCTGGAACGGGGTACACCACTCATCTTCGTGAGGCAGAAGAGGAGGATTTGATTTCTACCTCAGGTATCATAGATGTGATTTTTCGTGGCTTACCAACTTCCACTGCAGGCGGGTGCCGGGATGGTACCTAACTTAAGGTAACGGCAACCTTCTACCCAATCCTATCCCGAATTACAAATAGCTTACACACTGGCTGTTACCGCGGAGGCCCGGGTTCAATTTCCGGCTCTGCCAAGAAATTTAATACTGGTCTGACGGGATGGAACGGCGTACTCTCAGCCTCATGATGTACAACTCAGAAGAGGTGGGTTCGATTCCTAATTTTCTATTATTTATGTTCTATTATTTATATTGTGAATGTTGTTCGAAACGTATTTCAAATTATTTTTATATTTACCTACTGTAGTTCCTTGTGATACGATATGCTATTATTATTATTATTATTATTATTATTATTAATTCGATAAAGCCACCTATGGACTACAAATACACAACAATTATTCAGGTCTTCGTCTTCAAGGTGATTTTTCCCTGCCGTTTAGCTTCCTGCCAGAGATTTTTCAATCTTTGACTCCTTCTCAATCTCTCTCCCACTGAAAGTGTGAGTCTTCTTATGGGGGGATCCTTCACACTTGCCACTTAAATTCTGAATCTTGTCCTGTCCCACCCTTCAACCAGTCCACTATTTGCACTTTTTAAGTCTTGACATACCTCCTGAAGCCATGTAGGTTATACTGTATCTTCCACTTCTCTTGAAAGTTAAGAATTCTATTAGCTAACCTTTCAGTTCCCAATCGCTTAATATGCCCATAGAACATCAATCTTCTTTTTCTCATAATGACTTAAATCTGACACGCTATATACTGGTCCTACCAAAAGTTTACGGATACCTGCAAATTTCATGATCATTATTTCTGTTCCTATACTTTTGGTCTCAGGCATGCGAATTTTTACAGGGACATTGAACGTGTTTTGAGGAACATTTTGAGCATTTATTATGAAAACATCAGTGTTAGTTTTAACGTTACGCATTTTCTTTTTTGTTTAAGATAAGTGTGGAAAAAGTGTGTATTTTTCACATTTGAAGCGATCTGGACAGTACACTCTGAGGATTGTATCCACAATTTTGATTGTGAAGAAACACAGATACCTGTAGAATATTTATAATTGCAATAGAACACAACAATGTGCTTCCGTTAAGAAATATCACCAGTTTCATAGCCCCAATTAGAAGTAAACAGACATATATTATTTGGCCTTGGCTGGGCGGGAGACTCTTCAAGCTACAGGTACAGAGATCCTTTGTTTCACGTTGTAGTCCTACAGTTGCAGCACTGGATTGGATCAAGAACAGCTTCCTCCTGTGTCAAAGAATGTATGTCTGTTGACTTTTTCTGCGGTTCTATTTCAGGCTATAAAACTGGTGATATTTCTTAATGCAAACAACACATTCTTGTGTTCTATTGCAATTATAAATGTTCTACATGTATCTGTGATTCTTCATAACCAAAATTATGGATGTAATCCTCGTAGTGTTCTGTCCAGATCGCTTCAAATATGAAAAATACACAATTATTTTCACACATCTTAAAACAAGAAATTTTGTAACTTCAAAATTAACACTGGTGTTTTCATACTAAATTCACAAAATATTCCTCGAAACACGTTCTGGGTCCCTGTAAAAATTCATGTGCCTGAAACCAAAAGTATGGGAACAGAAATAATGATAATGTAATTTGCGGGTGTCCGTAAACTTTTGGTAGGACCTGTAATATGATCTTAATGTAGTGTAATGTATTGTGTTTTCTACTCCTACTTGTTACTATGTCTATAAACCCTAATCCTATTCATATAGAGCACTACTGTAAAGGAACTCTAAAGCTCTAAGTGTAACCGAGAAAAAACATCAATCAATCAGCCTTCCTGGAAGTGGTTTTCCGTGGTTCACCACTTCTACTCCAAGCAAAATACCGGGATGGTACCTAACTTAAGGTCACGGTCGCTTGCTACCTAAATCCTACCTCGAATACAATTACACACACTAGTACAGAAGCGGCTTCGGTGGCGTAGTCGGTAGCATGCTGAGCTTCTATGCCCAAGATAGCGGGTTCAAACCCGCCGAAGGCGTCGGATTTTTTATAAGCGTTAAAAATCCTTCAGTATGCCTTCCTTCGGAGGGGAAGTAAAGCCGGCGGTCCCATATCATAGATTTATGGCATGTTAAAGAACCTTCCACTAATTACACGTGTGTGAAGCTAAATTAGATAGGTTAGGAATGTAAACAACGCTCTTAGGTTTCTACGTTCGTTGCCAAGAGCCGAATGCGGTGGCGTCTAGTAGCTAAGTTCTGAACTAGGCCTAGTAGTCGTTGACGGTGGCGTTTGACGGCAAAAGTAGGGAGTATTTGAAAAATTCTAAGTTGCAGTCTGTACTTAAATTTTAAAAAAACAGATACACACACTAATACAGCCAACACAATTAACACCGGTTATCAGACAGATTCTACACACACCCAAAGTACACGGGGCTACATGACCACGATGTTGCAAAGTCCTTAAATTATTCAAAAACAAGTTTCAGTGCCAATTTCGAACAAACGGAGCATTGATAACCTTCAAGCCATTTCTCGGTTGTGCCTTATTTACAATTAATATTATAGATTTTGGTCGGTCAACACAATATCATTCCATGTAGGCTACTGGAATATGTGAGACATGACCTGAAATAAATTACATATGATTAAGATTTATATATATATATATTGCTGCGGACTATTGAAGAAGAAGAAGAAGAAGACGACGATAACTAAGGGATGACATGTTTCGCTCGTCAGGCGAGCATCATCAGATTCAAATAAGCAAGACAAATAGTTCAACAAAACACTACCAAAACAACAGTGACACCCACAGACAGTCTTTGTCTTCCAAAAAGACGGCTTCGGTTGCGTAGTTGGTAGCATGCTGAGCTTCTATGCCCAAGTTTGCGGGTTCAAACCCGGCCGAAGTTGTAGGATTTTTAAGAGCATTAAAAATCCCTCAGTATGCCTTCCTTCGGAGGGGAAGTAAAGCCAGCGGGCCCTTATCATAGATTTATGTCATGAAAAAGAACCTTCCACTAACTTAACTTGTGTGAAGCAAAATTTGTAGGTTAGGTTTGATTAATGCTCTTAAGTTCCAACGTTCGTCACCGGGTGATGGTTGCGATGGCATCTAGTGGTTGCCAAGTTCAGAGATAGGTGTCGTGGACGGTAGCATTAGGTAGGGAAAATAGGAACTACTTGAATTTTTCGTCTGCAGTCCTTACTTGAAGAATTAAAAAAGAGATAACACACACTAATACAGTCATCACCGGTTATCATACAGGTTCTACACACACCTAAAGTACACGGGGCTACATGACCGCGCTGCCGCAGCCACTCAATTAAGGAACCAACCAAACATCCTCCAAAAAACAAAATACAAGAAAACCTGTCAAAAAGGTAGTAAGTGTTGTAATTCATCATCGTCATTTCCCCTTTTTCCAGCTGACACTGGGTGGGGGCAAATATGGTTCCTCTCCACTTTGTTCTGTCGTTCCACCATTCCTCTTCCGACCCGGTGTTCCAATCCAGGTTCCGTATACTAATGCTATTCTTCACCTAGTCCATCCAACGCATTCTTGGTCTTCCTCGTCCTCTCTTCCCTGTCATCCGTCGTTCCAATGCTCGTCTTGGTAGCCGTTCTTCATTCATCCGTTTGACATGTCCAAACCATTTCAATCTGTTTTGCTCCAGGTTGTAATTTAGTTTCTGTACTCCCAGTTCTTTCCGTATATCTTCATTTCTCACTCTGTCTCTCCTCGTTTTCTGGACCATACTTCTCAGGAATCTCATCTCAGCTGCTTGTACTCTGCTCTCATCCCTGTTAGTCATTGTCCAAGTTTCTGCTGCATATGTCATTATAGGAACATAATATGCTTTGTACATAACTTCATTAGCCTTAATTGGTATATCCTTTACCATACTGGTCCCCGTACCAGTTGGTAGAAAGCACTCTCGAGTTGTATTCTTCTGCTAATTTCCAAATCTAGTCGTCCATCTTCAGTCAGTTTAGTTCCCAAGTATTTGAAGTGTTTCACCACTTCCAATGCCTTATCTCCTACTTTGATTACTCCTTTTCCTTCTTTCTTATCTCTACTCCTCACCACTGTTTTACTCTTCTCCACATTTATCTTCAATCCCCATTGCTCAATCTTTTCATTTATTACGTTTAACTGTTCTTGTACCTCCATCTCATCCTTGCCCCAGATCACAACATCGTCTGCAAACAACATTACTTCATCATTGCCCTTCTATAGTCTTTCATTGCTGCCTCATGATGTCATCCATCACCATTAAGAACAATAATGGTGACAAATATGGTTCAGCCTCGGAAAATAAGTGTTGTAATTATTACTGATAAATATAAAGGCATTAAGCACCGAAAAAGTGGGAACTATTTATTTTAATGTTGCAAAAACTTATAAATGACTATCGCATCATCCAGAACCAGTCTCCCTCCCGCAAACTATTATGTTTATTTATTTATTTATTTATTTATTTATTTATTTATTTATTTATTTATTTATTTATTTATTTATTTATTTATTTATTTATTTATTTTCGACTCCGACTATTATATGTCAGATAACTGTACTATAATGAGGCTCATTATAACACTATTTTTCATTATGAAACAGTTACTCCCACCAATCAGAGCTCAAGAAACAGTTGTTTTACCAATTAGATAATTAGATGCGCTGAGTTCCACGGCCTTCTAATTTAAATTTCACTGCCTGGCCTAGTGTCATAGTAGGGTAATCGAGGACAATGCATTCTCTGCGTCTCATACGCTATGTTCAGTACATAAAACTGGCGAAATCTCGACAGATATTTATGAATATTTATGTTCGAACATAAAAGAGTTATAATAATTATCGTCGAACATAAACAGTCGTATGCAACTCGCCTATAATGGTAATTAAGACACTCGTATGAAAAATTATAAAACTCGCATACGCTCGTTTTATAAACATACTCGTGTCTTAATTATTGCCATTATAGGCTCGTTGCATAATGTACTATTATTTATTTATTTTTTGTTTATTTATTTGTTTATTTACTTATTTTTTATTTATTTATTTATTTATTTATTCATTTATTTATTTAATGTCTTCAGTACTGGTGAAGTTAGGGCTCTTGGCCCTTTTTTTACACTTAACCACGCAATATGGTACCAGTACAGATGAGGCAATTTTGGAAACACAAAAAATAATTATAATGATAAATAACGAGTAAATTTATTCTGCTAATACTATTATTGATGAAAAAGGCACAAGAATTATTATTATTATTATTATTATTATTATTATTATTATTATTATTATTATTATTATTATTATTATTATTATAAAAATAAGGTGTGTAGAGATTTGATGCCATTCCTTTTTCAGTGTTGCCTATAAAAATAATTTTTGTAGCTGCAGTATTGCTACAAAAAGCCTATGAAGGCTGTGATACACTTAATCAGTAAACCCTAATTTACAGTAGAAATGTGAACTAATATGCGGAATGAACTACAAGTACAGTTCTCTGTTGTGATGATTACAAGTTATAACTACAACATAAAATATTATTATATTTATTAAACACAATGTGTACTGAGAACAAAAATGAAAAAGTTACATTGTTGTGATTTCACCAATCTTTAGATTGCTCAATTAGTGAAAAAGTCCTATTTTTACACTCCTGCAGGTGAT
The DNA here is from genome assembly GCA_946902985.2 of Meconema thalassinum. Taxonomy (NCBI): domain Eukaryota; kingdom Metazoa; phylum Arthropoda; class Insecta; order Orthoptera; family Tettigoniidae; genus Meconema; species Meconema thalassinum. Next base: position 460,501,131 of record OX336391.1, on the reverse strand, counting down.
ATTTCCGGCACCGTTCATTACATAGCTTACAGATGCAGCTGTCCTTAGGATCATGGTAGGTGCTTTCTGTGCAAATATTTCCATGAAAGCCGTGTACTGCAAATCGTGTGTACAGGTGTCGGAGTTGGAAGTTTGGTCCTTTCCAGCAGTCTGATGTCATTGCGTCTGTTTCTCTAATCCCCTCCGGTATCTGTCTTGCTTTGCTGCTCCTCTCTTCGATGAAGGTTGCGTATGATTGTGTCTCCGATAAACTATCAATAACCTGATGAATATGAGAGGGCTATCTTAAAACATGTTCAAACCTGCATGGATATTGCTGCCTATGAAGAAGAGAATGTTTCCATTCTGTCTGCAAATTATTATTAGCCTACTTTTCACATTTTGCAAAAATAACTATTTCTTGTGAATTTTGAGATGGATAACACTCTTTTGAGGAAGCTAGATTTAACGCTTTCCAGCTTTCTTAGATTTCCGACCGTCAGGTAGTTCCAGAATACTTGTATTCCATAGGTGGCCGTCGGCATGACTTTGATCTTGAATAGTGCCATTGCTGTTGAAACTGACAGTAGTTGTAATTTGGGTATGTCATATATTGCTTTTGCTGCAGCTGCTGTTCGTAGGCCTACTTGTATGAGTAGTGAAAACATAATTCCCGTAGTTTGGAGGGTGACCCCCCAAGTATTTGAAATTTGTTACGAATTCTAAGGGAGAGTTGCCACAAGTGAAATGATCCCCCTTTGCAAGTTTGCCTCCTCTCCTGAATTTCATTGCTTTGGTTTTCGAGCCATTTATTTCCATAGAGTTGTATGTCCCCCAGTTCCTGATGTCGTCTAATGCCGTTTGTAAATGTTTAGGGCTTTTGGAGAGAATGGCCATGTCATCCGCGTACATCAGTAGTTTTACATTGACGTTTATAGCGTTGCCGATATACGCTGTCATGACGTTGAATAAGACCGGACTCATCGGATCTCCTTGCAAGACCCCTCGTGTTTGCATGATGTCATTCGATGTAGTTATGCCATCATACACCGCTATATGGTTTGCATCAAGGATAGACTTGATGGTTTGGAGCTCCTGACTTGATTTGCCTAATATGCTCTCCAATTTCTTTACCAATGTTGATCTGCTGATGCTATCAAAATCTTTGGAGTAGTCTATGAAGAATACATTTAGCGGGGAGTTGCGATGAGCGAGTGATAGAGTTATTTCCTGAATAATTTCTTGCACCGCGTGCAGTGTTTATCTGCCTGGAGTGAATCCATATTGGAATGTAGGTATATTTGCATAAAGGTTTTGCGCGATGCGTCCTAATAGGACTTTGGAGAACTGATTAAACATTACACTCTCTAGAGCAATTCCTCTATAGGAGTTCGGGTCTTCTTTCCTTCCTTTGCCTTTGTAAAGTACTATTATAGTTGATCTTCTCCATTGATGCGGTATTGAATTCATCATAAGACATTTGTTGAATAGAGCAGTTAAAGGCTCTGCTATGTCTTGTAAGGTGTCTTTTAGATGCTCCATGTAAATTCCGTCTGGCCCAGCCACTTTGTTATTTTTGCCGTTTCTTATAAGATGGATAAAATATTGCGTGTTTACTAATAATGTGTTCAAAAAGCTTCTGTTGATACTTCTCTGAAGTTTTAGAATGTCTGCAAGCTACGCATATATCGAGGTTTGGTGCATACTATGTTTTGTAAATTATTAAATACTGTCCAGGCGGGGACACCAAGAGCCCGCTTATGAGCCAGCTTGGTGTCCTAGGGGAAACCCCACACAAGACACAGCACAAACCTAGAACACTTGCTGAATTTTAACTGTAGCTTACTGTTTCAGAACTTTCATAGAAGCATGTAGGCCTATCTCATGAAAAGTCTTCAAATTATAATGCAAAGGAAATCACTACATTGCTATTTTTTATTTTTTCTTAAGCGTATGGCTTTTGGGGCCGGGAGAGTCCGAGGACATGTTCGGCTCCCCAGTTTTGTAGCTGCTTCGAGACGGACACCCAATGGGTGAGCTACAAGTACCGTTGGGGAGGGAAGGAGGGAAGTTGGAATGTAAGGACGAGGAGTTGGAAGGTAGCGGCTGTGGCCTATAGTTAGGGACCAACCCCGGCATTTGCCTGGAAGGAAGATGGGAAACCATAGAAGACCATCTTCAAGGTTGCCGGCGGGGGGATTCGAACCTCCTCGCCTCCCGGATGTGAGCGACTGCCATCAGTCATGCCGTAACCACCACGGCTAACTCACCCGGTTACAGTGCTATTGAGAAACTATCAATAACCTGATGAATATGAGAGGGCTATCTTAAAACATGTTAAAACCTGCATGGATATTGCTGCCTATGAAGAAGAGAATGTTTTCATTCTGTCTGCAAATTATTATTAGCCTACTTTTCACAATTTGCAAAAATGAGGAAAAAGTAGACTTATGAGATCCGGTAAATGTGTGTCTGTCTGTCTGTCTGGCTGGCCGGCTGTGTGTGTGTGTGTGTCCGCCCCCCCCCCCCCCCATCAAATCCTAAATGGCTGTAGCAATCGAAACAAAATTTGGTAGAAGTTAAGATCTATACCTGAATATCTCACGGCCGTATTTCAAAATGATGTCAGTGTTACCAACTTCTGAAAAATCGCAATTGAAATTTGAGCTCCATGTTGGATATCTTGGAAGGTATGAATGGGAGCTATTTCAAAATTGGCACAGGTATAGATAATAATATTACAGTTTAATTTCCAGAAGGCCATACATGGCAGTGTTGCCAAAATGATTATAAGCCTGGTGATAGGTCCAAACCTTAAATGCATATAACTTCTATACTATCAATTGGATTTCAACCAAATTTCGTATGTGCTATGTGTACCTAAACAGATACGACTGAGCGTATTCTTAAGAGCCACCAGGGCTACCAACTGTTAATAAATGCAAGCCGACAGCTTTAAACTATGCACACGTATAGTACCTGACATTCTATATTAATTTGGAGTAACTTATATACGTCAGTGCTACCAACATGATTTTAAGCCTGCTGAGAGGTCCAACTTTAAATACATGTAACTTCTATACCATCATTTTGATTTCAACCAAATTTCGTGTGTGATATGTATACCATAACAGGTATGACTATGCCGATACTTCAGAGTAACCGGGGAGGCCAACTGTTAATAAATACGGTCGCTATTTTTGTTACCCTAATATCAATATATCAGAAAGTATACAAGCCAATAGCTCTAAACTTTGCACACGTATAGTACCTAGCATTCTAGATTAATTTGGAGTAACTAATATACGTCAGTGCTGCCAACATGATTCTAAGCCTGCTGATAGGTCCAATTTTAAAATACATATAACTTCTATACTAACTAATGGATTTCATTCACAATTGACACAACAATAGATCATATTATTTCAGATTATATCTGACCAATACATGTATGTCATTGTTGCCAACATGATTTTACGAGCGCTGTTAGATCCAATGTTTAACTGCATGTGACGTCCATGCTATCCATTGGACTTCAACCAAGTTTTGTATTCTGTACCTTAAGAGACGGAACTAAGAATATATCCAGTCACCAGGGCTGCCAACTGTAGTTCTCTATTAGGCTATATTATACCAGGTGTTCAGTATTTCGAACTAATTAGAAATTTCGATATTACCAACTTAATTTCGTCATTATTCTAGATAGATCCATACAGATTAATCATTGGCATGCATCTTAACTTTTATGAAAAGTAGGCTCTTTAGTTCGTCACGGAACTTCTTGAATAATAGTGCAAAATATCACAATTAAAAGTATCCTATATGTAAACCTGGTAAATCAGCTACATCCATGCAAAATTTCATTTAAATCGGACCAGTGGTTCTTGCGTTATTGCGTAACACACAGACAGACACACACCATCTCACTTTTAGCCTATTTTCAATTTTGAAAAAAAAAAAAGGCTTTTGAGATCACCTTTTGTCCGTGTGTGTGTGTGCGTGTGTGTGTGAGGTGTGTGTGTGTGTGTGACCCCCCTAATAACTTCTAAACGGCTGGAGCGATTTCAATGAAACCCGGTAAGTTCATAGCACTATCCCGGACGACTCCGACCGGACCCTTCAAATTTTGTTACGTCTCACCAATCCAACATGGCGGCTGTGCGAAATATTTTACCAGCATTCAATATCTCCAAAACTATTCCCGATATCACCCTGGATTTTTTTTACGGTGATAAAGGGAACTACTAGAAGTTCACCTATGTGACTTTTGAAAAACTGGTAACTACAAAACCAACATGCCGGCCATGCGAATTTGCGACTTTTAAATAGACGTTTCTCGCGATGTAACCTTCCAAACGCAATAAAATTTGGTACAGTATATGTTTATACACATTGTAATGCACCTACATCTAACTTGGTTCAATTGTTTACATAACCACAAGATGGCGGATGTGCGAAATATTTCACCGGCATTGTCTATCTCTGAAACTATTACCGGTATCACCCTGAAATTTTGTACGGAGATAAAGGGCACTACTGGAAGTTCATCTATAAGACTTTCAAAAACCAGTTAACTACAAAACGAACATGGCGGTCAAGCGAATTAAAAATTTTAACAGACTTTTCTCGCGATTTAATAATCCAAACGCCATGAAATCTGGTACAGGAAATGTTTATACACATTGTAATGCACTGGTATCCAATTTAGTTCAATAGTTTACATAACCTCAAAATGGCGGCTGTGCGAATATTAAAATTAGGTTTTTATTTCTTGTGTCGTAATCATGCGATCGAAGTGAAAGTTTGAATAATGAACCTACGCAATAATTTCCCTTTAATGGTACATGACTCTATGGCCTATGCATTTAACAATCCTACATGGCGACCATCCGAAGTATTTAGACGGCTCTGAATATCTACGAATCTATTATAGCAATCAAACTGAATGTCTTTATGTTCATAGGGGCTATGAACATAAGTTCACCTATAGGACTTTAAATAACCTGGTGATCACAAATTCAACATGGCGGCGACGCGAAGTATAAATATTCACATGAACGTTTCTCGCAATTTAACCATCCGAGTGCAGTGAAACTTGGTACAGTAAATCCTTATACGAATATTAATCCACTGGCATCTAATTTATTTCAATTGTTTCCATAACCACAAGATGGCAGCTGTGCGAAATTTTAAAATCTCCTTGTTACAGTACTTCTTGTGTCCAAATCATGCGATTGAAGTTTGAATGCTACTCGTACACAATAATATTCATGTAACGGTACATAACTCTAGGGCCTACATATATAAAATCCAACATGGCGACCATCCGAAATATTTAGTCGGTTCTCAATATCTACGAATCTATTACAGCAATCAAACTGAAATTTTGTATGTTGATAGAGGCAATTAACATAAGTAGGTTATATGAAAATAGGCTGTATAGTTCTTCGCGGAACTACTTGCTTTTTTATCATTTCAAATGATCTTGTCGACTTCGTCGTTATGCTTGAGTCTAAAGTTATGCGGGACGGAGACGGTTGCGTTACGGAGACGGAAGTGACGCCATGCAGCCGCGTGGAAAGTGACGTCATGCAGCCGCGCGGGAAGCGAGTGCGTGACGTTATGCAGCCACGCGGGAAGCCAAAGATAATGGATAATGGAGTCTGTTGAAAGGGTCCTGGGGCGTCGAGCGAAGCGAAAAGAATACAGGGTGACTCCTAAAGAGGTGTACAAGGTGCCAGATAAGAATACAGGGTGACTCCTAAAGAGATATACAAGAGGCCAGAAAAGAATACAAGGTGACTCTTAAAGAGGTGTACAAATGGCAGAGAAGAATACAGGGTGACTCCTAAAGAGGAGCACAAGATGTCAGGCAAGAATACAGGGTGACTCCTAAAGAGGTGTACAAGATGTCACACAAGAATACAGGGTGACTTCTAAAGAGATATACAAGATGCCAGATAAGAATACAGGGTGCCTCCTGAAGAGGTATGCAGGATGTCAGAGCAAATTACAGGGTGACACTTAACGAGGTGTACAGTATGTTAGATTCAATTCAAATACAGGGTGACCCTTAAAGAGGTTTGCAAGATATCAGATTCAAATAATGGGTGACTCTTAAAGAGTTGTAAAAGATGTCAGACTCAAATACAGGGAGACCCTTAAAGAGGTACCCGCGCGGGAAGCCTAAGTTAATGGGTAATGGAGTCTGTTGAAAGAGTACTGAAGCTTCGAGCGAAGCGAAAAACCCTCCTGAGCCTTTCTAATACGTGTAGAAATTGTAGCATGCGTCATTTGAAATGATATAACGTCTAGTCTTTCAGACTGACCGTAATTTTTTTTGTTGTAAAATATGCATAAACCGAGTTTAGAAGTATTAGATGCCACTTTTCAGTGTTGCATAGGTGAGTTAGCCGTGGTCGTTACGGCATGACTGCTGGCAGTCGCTCACATCCGGGAGGCGAGGTGGTTCGAATCCCCCCACCGGCAACCTTGAAGATGGTCTTCTGTGGTTTCCCATCTTCCTTCCAGGCAAATGCCGGGGTTGGTCCCTAACTATAGGCCACAGCCGCTACCTTCCAAATCCTCGTCCTTATATTCCAACTTCCCTCCTTCCCTCCCCAACGGTACTTGTAGCTCACCCATTGGGTGTCCGTCTCGAAGCAGCTACAAAAACTGGCGAGCCGTACATGTCCTCGGACACTCCCGGCACTAAAAGCCATACGCTAAAAAAAGTGTTGCATAGTAATCCGTTATAAAATGCTTTCCAATCGGTCAACACAATTGTGCCAAATTACATTTGGTGGGGAGCACAAATATTTAAACACCCCAACCTGAAACAAATATTACATGAATTATTTATCACTGAATTCACACACAAACAAAACAGGGGGGTAATTGATTGGATGACATGTTTCCATCGTTATGTGATCATCGTCAGATCATGTTGACCAAGGCTTAGATAAGGTACGGCGGTTATGTTTACACAACATCATCATTAATTGTATTTAAAAGGCCATTAAGGCCCGGGGCAGCGGCTTCGGTGGCGTAGTCGGTAGCATGCTGAGTTTCTATGCCCAAGATAGCGGGTTCAAACCCGGCCGAAGCCGTCGGATTTTTTAAGAGCGTTAAAAATCCCTCAGTATGCCTTCCTTATGAGGGGAAGTAAAGCCGACGGTCCCATGTCATAGATTTATGGCATGTTAGAGAACCTTCCACTAGTTATACCTGTGTGAAGCTAAATTGTATAGGTTAAGAATGTAAACAACGCTCTTAGGTTTCTACGTTCGTTGCCAAGAGCCGACTGCGGTGGCGTCTAGTAGCTAAGTTCAGAACTTGGCCTAGTAGTCGTTGACGGTGGCGCTTGGCGGCAAAAGTAGGAACTATTTGAAAAATTCTAAGTTGCAGTCTGTACTTAAATTAAAAAACAGATAACACACACTAATACAGTCATCACTATTAACACCGGTTTTCAGACAGATTCTACACACACACAAAGTACACGGGGCTACATGACCACGTTGTCGCAGCCCCTAAACTTAAGAACCAACCAACCAAGGCCCGGGGCAGGAAACAAGAGAATAGCAACTAAAAGACACAGGTATTAATTACAACATGAGGGACTATATTATGACTTGTGGACAACTGTTGGTCACAAATGTTCCTCCACCTTCCCCTGTCCCTTGCATCTTCCACTGTTGCTGATGGTGCCACCTTTCCTAGAGCCATTATCGTCCGTTCCTTCCATCCTTTTCTAGGGCGGTCTCTCGGGCGACTCCTAGTTGATGCTGAGTTGAAAACAAAACTGGATATGGAATCCTCCCTCCACTCTAATAACATGACCCAACCGTTGCAACCTTCTCCTCTCTAGAATTCGGTTGATGTTTGCACTTATGTACAATTATTTATTTAAGCGAAAATTCCCCTACAGGAGAGCGATTGAACTTGATAACATGATGTCATTTGGAGGTGTGTCTCCTCCGCTCCTCCCAAAATCACTTCATTCTCGCGGAATGCTCCCTCTTCCTCTCATCCGTCCAATTTTATCATTTTAAATGATCTTGTCGACTTCGTCGTTACGCTGGGGTCTGGCGTTACGTTACGGTGACGGGACGAAATATACCCAGATGCACTGAGGTATGTGAAGTCATAGTACCGCTTGGTGCATGTGTTCCCCGACAATCTCTACTTCGTTAGTATAAGAAAAAAAATCCCCGATTCTTGGATGTCACGGGTAATCTCGAGAACCACTGGATGGATCTTGATGCGGTTTTCACCATTCAGTAGAGGATATCTCGAGGAAAGATTATGTAGAAAATAATTTATGTATGATCAAAGGAAGCCAAGCAGTAACGATTTCAGTGAAAAAGTCGAAAACAAACTTGGCGTCCGTGCGCTTCTTAAGCTTACGCTGGGCAAACCGTTAAAAATATAAATATACTATGAGCATAAGAATTGGTCAGCATGAAAAGTTCTACAAAAAAGTCCGCGAGAGCATATCTCTATCTTCAATACATCGCCCACTATACGTGATTTTAGACTGGATGGCAGGGGCAAGTCCCCGCGCGCTGGAACTTGCTTTGCCCTTGGTTTGCACTTGCCGTTCGCGAGTAATTTGAAACAAGATAAGCAAGATAAGTATTATGCAGATAACTTTCTAACATGTCAAGAGTCTTTGGCTCGAGCGAAGCGAGAAGCCTCCAGCCTTTCTAGCATTTTTCAGCATTTGTAGCATTTAAAATGATACAAAGTCTAGTCTTTCAGACTGACTGTCACTTTTTTCCTAGGTTGTCGTACAATTATATTTACAATTATTATTCACCTTGTCTTTGTAATGTAATAATTGTAACACAGGTTATCTGACGAATTCCACATTAATTACATGGGGCTGATGACCTATGTGTCCAAATCCCCTAAATAATACAACTATAGACTAATTGAAACATTGAAATGGTTTTAGGGTATAACGCCCCACGGAACGGCCATATCTGTTGACTAAGACATGAAAATGTGACAGAAATCGGGATTTCAATCTCGATCTCCAGCTGTCCATGCAGTTGGTTTTCGCCACGTATTACACAAATGCGGCCACGCTCCAACATAGGCATATTTTTAAGTCTTAGATGTCGAGGCATTGGTGTAAGTCACTGAAACACACCGGCCTGGATCCCGGGATGTTCAGTTTTGACAACCCCCTGGTGGGAATCTTATGAGATACTTCCTGCTTGTACAGTACGTGTGCTAAACCGCTCTGTGCCACATCCTCACCGGAAGTTTGCATTACCGTAGCATGCTCAAGATTCTAGGAAGGGCAAGTAGTCGGTATTACTCAAGCATATACTTGTAAATATCTGAAGAAATCCCTTGCTTTTGTTTCCTAATCGGAAAATCCCGTCACAAACTATTCTCACCGTGACCATGATATTCAATTCTATTAGATCTTAAGAAAGGGTATACTTTGAGTTGCTGTTGTTTGCTCTGTGCGGTTATGGAACACACTGCCACGGGACGCCCGGAACTTTCCTCTTTGGAAATTCAGGTCGTTCGTAAGAGTAAGTACATTGTGTAAATATACATCTATATGAATGAGTGTCTTACTGAATGAATGAGTATCCGAATGAAGCAATTAAATTACTGAATGAATTAATGAGTAAATGAATGACTGAATAAATAAGTGAATAAATGGATGGATGACTGAATAAAATAATGAATAAATGAGTGAATGACATAATAAATTCATTAATGCATGAATGAATGACTGGATAAATGAATGATACAATAAATTAATGAATACATGTATGAATGACTGTTTAAATTTATGAATAAATGAATGAATGACTTAATAAATTTATGAATGACAGAATAAATGAATGACTGATTAAATTAATGAATGAATGAATAAATGAATAAACGAATGAATGAATAAATGAATTACAGAATATATTATTGAAAACAAGAATGACTGAATAAATAATTGAATAAATGAATGAATTACTGAATAAATAAATGAATTACTGAATAAATTGATGAATAAATGAATGAATAAATGAATGACAGAATAAATTCATGGAAAAAATGATTAAATGTATGAATAAAATGAATCACTGAAGAAATAAATGAGTGTATGGAGTGAATGAGGTGATGGAAGTGCGTACGTGAGAGAGTGAGTGAACAGAATAAAACGTACTAGGTGTACATTAATCTTATTATTAATATTCAAATTAAGTAAATATCCTACGGTACTGCAAATATCTTTGTAAGAAGCAAATATGGTAAAAACAAAATGTAGAAGTAAGTTGAAACCTAAAATATGAATGTGAGGCTTGCTTGCCCTTTTCCACCGGGCCTTCCATATTTCCAGTACGATTTATGGGAAATAAATAATAATATTATTAATAATAGTAATGCATCCCTGTCCTGAGCTAATCGTTTCATCTCTACATAGCTCCCACACCCTACGTCCGAGGCAATGTAATTAACATATTCTAACCTTGGTGTGCCCCTGCACTTCATGTTCTCAACCCATCCATCCATTAAGTTTACTATTCCCGAGTGCTTTAGTATGTTACCTACCAACCTACAGTATTTCTTCTCTTCACTAGCAGTCACCAGAAACATCTCTCCACTCCAACTCATCTTAATACCTCCTCATTTGTTACTCCACTGTACTGTATCTACCCATCTGATCTTCATCATTCTCCTGTAACACCACATTTTAAATGCCTCGTCATTTCCGCTGTATCAACAGAATATTAATATTTAATTAACCTTCAAAACCAAAGTTTGTGGTTCCGATTCCAGCTTAGTTCCATGGTATTAACGAGAATTATCGTGTTGGAAGCCATTTTCACTATTGTCTTAGTAAACAAAACGTATGCTTTTCAGTCGGTCAACACGATTAATCTCATGTAATTTTTTTCCGGGTTAGTGCATAACACCCAAGACAATCGGGTGCAATCATGCTGACCGACAGAATAGCACAGATTTCTATTAACGAGTGTTTTAATATGTTAGTTATTGTTGCGAGATAATTTGTCCCTTGTTTTAACATGGTGCTGGTGGTGGTGACGATGGTTGCTATAAGGGATGTAACATCTGAGTAATCTGCCTCTGATGGTGGAAATGTAAACTGGTACTACTGCAAAAAAAAAGAACTAACTAGGAAAAAAACAATGACGTGTTGGAAGCCATTGTTCAGTATTCCCTTAGTAATCGAAATGTAATGATATTCTGTCGGTCAACACGATTGAACCCAATTATTGTAATGGGTGGTTCCCTAATCCTGAAAAAAATTTACATGAAATTAATACATAGCCTACACTTGGATGACTAGTTTCGATCGTCAAGTGATCATCATCAGATCCTTTACACCTAGGCTATTAAATCTATGTCTACAAGTATAATATCATAACCCATAGGCTACATGAGAAATCTTCATTCAGTTTCGAAATTGAGCAGGTTAATATAATGTTGATAAACTTATATACAACCAACCCAAATAAATATAAATAACATTTTTGCAGTCATCACTTCCAACGACGTGATTATCCGGTATACTCGGTCCAAAATAACACTTCCTCTTCAGGCAAGCTTGAAACCTCAACTTTCCAACAATATGAAACGAAGTGACATCTATTCGTAGGAATGTTCAAAATTGACAACACCATCTTTCTCTTTTTCGTGCGAGGAGCAAAAGCCGATCAAATCGGCGCGTGACACTAAGAGCGTAATAACGGGGTTTTACGAGGTAAAGTGTAGGCTACAGTGTTATAGGCGTTCTTAGGTTAGTTGAACTAAACAAAATTTGATAAATTAGTAATGATTGAGCAAAATTAATGTGATTATTTCCTTTTATAATCAATCAGAACATAATTGAAAACTAAATTAGGTTTCAAAAAGTATCACTAAATTAGGTTTCAAAAATAGAGACAATGTCTTATTCAACAATGCAGAGAAGACTTTCTATCGGACGGTGCATGTGAAAGAAATATTAAATGAATTATTTATGACTTAATAAACACATGTCTTGTACAAAAAGGAGGGGAAATCTGTTATTAGGTAATTTTGTCCAAAAAGTGTGTTAATTAAGTGATAAGTGATTGTTGTTTTAAGGTTTATCAGCCCCTAATAGTTTGGTGATCGTGATAATGAAAGATGATAACAGGAAAACTTCAACTAGAACTACCTACGAACTTATCAACTTACTTACATTACACCTAAAAGAAGAAATGAGTGAATAAGAAATGAAAAGAAAATGGACAGGAGGAAAATAAATGCCCCCAATCCACGAAGAATAGGGATTGAGGGACTTGGAAGGAAGGCGAGCCATGGAAGGCAGGTAGTAAAGGAAGAGAGGAGAGGGCCCGCCCCAAAGTCAGTGGAAAAATGGAGGAAAAAACGGATCCCTTGAGGTCGCCAACTCCCGAACTCACCAGCCATAAGCCCTTGAGGATGAAGCACTATCCAGGGTGCACAAGAAGTGGTGTGGCTACACAAAAGTTTGGTGCTATTCAGTCGGTCAACACGAATGTACCCAAATAGAGCTGGGTTATGCCCTAATCCTGAAATAAATTACAGGAGATCAATAAATACATGTAATTTATTTCAGGATTAGGGCATAACCCAGCTCTATTTGGGTACATTCGTGTTGACCGACTGAAAAGCACCAAACTTTTGTTTACTTAGGCAACACTGAAAAATGGCTTCAAACCTCACAATGGTGTGGCTACATACACCATGCCCCCTTGAGGGCCTTGTGCAGAAGGCAGGAGATATCATGAAAAGGAAAAGAATGCCGACCCCTCGAAGAAAGAGGGTATCAGGAAAGATGAGACAAGGGCCAATTAAGGCGTGAAGTTTAAGAAGACGGAGAGGAGCCCGGCACAAGTAAGTGGAAGCAATGCCAGACTCGGCTGGGGTCCCGTGGTCACCAACTCATGCCCCACAAGTTGTGAGCCCCTGGGGGTTAAGTGGTAAGTATATCATGTAATATTTCTCCTCCTTATATAAGTGTGCACAATCGTGTTGCCCGGCGGAAATCATTCTATGATAGATTAATACGCTGAATACTGACTTCTATAATACTTCGAAATCCTAGATCGTAATAATTCCACTTCCTACCCGGGACTGATGACAAATATATCCTTCAGCCAGCTCAAATATTCTGAAGCTTTATTTATGTTCAGATATAAAGAAGGTCTTATTTGTCTTAATACTGAACACAAGATCAGCTAACCAGTTATACATGGAGTCAACAAACTCAACTAGATATGATATTAAAAGCGTTTCCTATTCAGCCAGCACATCTTATAACAACTTACCTCCTAAACTGAGACAAATTATCAACTTAAATCTTAAACAAATTCAAAAAGGAAGCATCCGGGTACTTCCTGAAACAATATGTTGAAAAATATGATGAACCCATTAACACTGAATAAATGCTCCTACCACCTTAGTATTATATAAGTTACTCAGCCATATTTGTAAAGGGCCCCCCTTGAGCTACCAGCTCACCGGGACTTTCTGTACCCAGTAAATAAATAAATAAATAAATAAATAAAACAATAACTTAAGCACCCCCAGTTCTTGGATCCTGGCTACGCTCCTGTACATTCCTTTTAATTGTGGCTTTAGAGACGCTAGCGCATTGGAATTTTGTGCATAGAAGGAATCATTAACGAGCTTTCCCGACACGTTCGGATGTCACTGGGTTTGAATCCGCATATTGGGTTTTTAGGTCAGTACTACAGTAAAACTGTTTGCCTGACAACTCTTTTCCTATTCGGAAAGATAATCTCCATACACTCAAGCCATATTTCATTCTTATCATTATAGCCGAGGCGCTGTTTCGACACATGGTACCGTGGAAGTCGAACCCGCAACCTCGAATGCGACATAAACCAGCATTGTTCAGGTGACCCACCTCTACTCCCAGTCGAACGCGCACGCTACTCAACAAGACTTGATTATTTATCGAACTTAATTACTTAGCCTGTACTCAGTAGGCTATACATGCTGGTGAAAATTACACCGCTGTTATTATTCGTATAATACTTCATAAATGATGGAGAGAATGATATTTTATGCGTGTTTATGCCTACGTGCTTATTGTTAGCGAGATTTGTTTACCAAACATTGGCAGCCCTGCCTCGTTGTAAGCTTGTAGTAGAGCGAGGGAGCTCAGTGCTCGCGCTGCCGCCCTGGTGGCTGGATGTTGAACCGTGTTGCTGTGTCTTGCGGATGTGCATGTTTCTACAGAAGTCGTCAATATTCGTGGTGCGCTTTGCCTTGATTGTGGATTAGTTTGTGTTTTTGTGAGTGCGAAATGCAGAACAGCTGAGAACTCGGGTAAGTGTTGTTTCTCCATTCAGGATAATAATATGTTGGTATTTGTTTCAAATGACCTGCATGACTCCCTCTCGCCTGCCTCTCTCGCTGTCTGGCAGAGCTGTTTGACAGTTAGTCTGTCCTACTTGCCGTGCAATGCGTATTTTATTTCAGCAACGAGGCGTTGACTTGCTTCCCGGATGTGATCTTTAGTGTAGTAATCTCATATCCTTGTAATGTAACATTTGCCGTATCTAACAAGACAAACCGACATGTGGTCCACCTCTTCTGCGGTGGATATGTGTATAAGTGACGTTGTCGCAATAATTAGATATTACGTGATGAACCAGGTGTTGACTGTCTGATTCCTCCGGTCAGTTTTGTCTGACGTCAATGTACCTCAATTCTGTATAAAAGGGGGGAAAAAACTAATAGCATGGATGGATGGTATTTAACTTAACTTATTATTTAGTCTTGAATTATTTTTGTTAACTTATAGAATCGTACCATATATATTTACCATTTTATTGTGATAATAGTTATCCGTATTGAACTATAATTTAATTTATTGTATGAGTATCCATTCCTCATAATAACAATTGTTAACCAAGTTTATAATCCAATCACGCTGACTCTGAAGAAGGTATCAGTATAATACCGAAACATGCACGGTTGTCGTTTAATAAATATTACATTTTTTAGTATTGGATAAGGCGGATGTCCATCAAATCAATAAATATATTTTTTGTTGTCTAACGTGCTGACAATCGAGTACCCTTCAAAAATTACCTCTCTTTTGTACCTTCGTAATTTAATTGTGAATATTTCAGAAGTACAGTCATTTTAAAATCTTAGACTGTGCCAAAGGGTTACAGGATCGAATCCTGGTGTAGTCAATTTTGAGGGAGCCGTGTCAGTAGATTTAATGGAACGTTAAAGATCCCCTTCGGGGTAAAATTCTGGCACCCAGCCGTCTCTAAAAGCTGTAATTATTAATTTATTATTCGATCCATGATGAGGCCGACATATGGTCCCCTCTACTGTTGTGGATATTTGTATAGGCTAAGTTTAGATATTAAGCTACGAGTTGAACCAGCTGTATACACTTACGGGTGTTTAAATGTGGATTAAATTGCACGTACCCTCCAGGGCAAAATTCCAGCGCCTCGGTATGGGTAAAACCAAAGATCAAATTGTTCGCTAAATGTTCCTTCCAGCACACCGGTATCGTTAAAAGCCACGGTAGTTAAACGGGGCGTTAAATGAGTTCCAGAATCATTATCTACTGTGTGAATTTGACTACCTCCTTTCAGAAATAATAGTTTATCGACTGAAGTTTTAGGTTGGAGAACTGTATTACAAAATTTTTGTTCCGTTTGAGGCGACAATTTGACCTAGGTTACATCCTTTGCGCTTCTTCTTCTGACAGCGACATCTTCTGTCACTACAGTTTCCGATCAAAATTATTGGAGTATTGACGTAGGCAGTTCATAAGGTAGATCTCTTATTTTAATAGCATAATTTTACTACCATTTTTAATTATTTGCAAGCTATTCCATTTTTTATTTAAAACATTTTTTGTAGGCCTAAGGATATAAATTTCTTTTTGGCTTTGTTAACTAGTGTTAAGATTTAATATCAATCACGCTGAGGAAGGTATCAATGAAATGCCGAAACATGTACGATTAATAATACAATTAGTGTTTGACTAGGCGGTTTTAATAAGATAATACTATCAGTCAACACGGTTATTAATTATTACCATTGCCATAATGGTCAATTTTTACGCATTTTATGCAGCCAATGGCGTTAAAATACAACATTAATACATTGTAAATTAGATCTAATCTGTGCTGTACTCCAGCAGTGATTTCGTTCATTTGGAACATTCACCAAAATGGTATCGTGAGCACGATCTAGAATTCTAATTGATACATTGGAAGAAGAAGGCTTTAAGCTTATTACCAAACCAGACCTAAAAACCTACTATGCCTATAATGGGAGCAGCACAATAGACATGGTATTTCTTAAAGGAAACAACAGGAGATTCTCATGACATCAATACCGGTAGTCATTTTAGAATTCTCACTAGTTCTAATACAGAAGCCATTTACAATGTTGCCTTTTTGACAGTTGTTATTGCAACTTTTCAGATGGTCAACACCATAGAATCCCTATTAACTTATTGGGACATGAGAAAAATAACCACAAAAAAACTACAGGTGATTAAATAAGTGTGGAGTGCCAGAACAAAACTCGATAAGTTAAATCCACCTTTGCTGCATCCGTGCTTTTGTAGTCCTGGGAGAAGCATGGAGTAAAACATTATTTAAAATATGATTCTACAAACATTTTCTATCAATAGCCGCCCAATCAACCTTAAAACGTTGTTTGAAATGGCATAAAGTCCACGGTGTTTATTACATTCTGTAATAATTCCTTTCCTTGGCTTATCGGTTTTTGTTCCGGCGCTCCTCTAAATAATACAATACACACTGGTTCACATAGCTAACGCCCACTTTTCAATACAAATGTATTTTTACTATCACACTCCCAGGCCCGGCGAGAGGGAGGGGCAAACGGGGCTGCATGGGCCCAGTCTTGCCGAAGGGCCCGCGAAAGTAGAAAACCCCCGAGTAAACATATTTATCCAATTTTACGTATTTGCCAACATAATTGACATTTTATTATATTCAATGTATCTGAATGAATTGAATATGGTAAAAAAAAATACTATAAAGAAAACGTGTAAATAATCGTTAATCATTTATCTTCATATCTTTGCGGCCAGAGAAATATTAAAGTTTCCACTGATTATAGGGAGAAAAGTTTCTAACTATCATTTCAACTAATAGCTGCTAAGCTACATTTATGAACCTTCGCAAAGTTTAGTAGGACTACATAAGAAAGGCGTTGAACTTGTTCTTGTGATAAGATAGAGTAAAATTTTCGGTCAGATACAACAGAAACGACATTGAAAATTTACAATGAACAAAATTAGTACGTTCCAAAAAAAAGTAAATTAGAAAATTCGAAGTTTTTTGTGGGCCTTAAAAATAAAACAGCAAATTTGATATTTACACGATGTCACGGGGACGAAACAATATGAAGGGGGCCCGTAAGTGCCCTAGGGCCCGTACTCGCTCTCCACGGGCCCGCTCACTCCCAGTAGCTATGTGAATCTTGAACCCAATACAGGAAACAATAAGTAGATCATGGCCAAGGTCATGGATATACACAATATGCATTGCTCAACAAATGTTTGGACTACCGTCATCAATTGTGTGCTGACGCTGCCACAGAGGAGTGGGACCTCTTACCCCAAGATAAACTTGGTCTCATTCAGAGCAAGACTGATACTGATCATGAGATACAGATTTTCAATGTTATTGTTTTCAAAAGGGACACTTAGAAGCGAGTTCGCTTTGTTTTTGTACCGTTATTCACGATTGTTATTGTTTTCAGAAGGGCTGATGTTTAGTTTGTTAATAAGTTATTGTATAAACTCCAATGGGTTTACTATAAGAAGTCATTGTAGTAGATAATATATATATTCCAAACTTTTGTTGAGCAGTGTATATACAGTATTAAAACACGGCAATTTTTCTAATTTTGTGCCGTGTCTTGTGTGGGGTTTCGCCTAGGACACCAAGCTGGCTCATCAGCGGGCTCTTGGGGTCCCTGCCCGGACCCCCACAGGAGCAGCGAACTGCACGCTACCTCCTTCTTTATGAAGTGCACCTGCGCCTCTTTACGGCGAGAACTAAAAGCTCAAGCAGCCATAACCTCCCTATGAAGGCTTCCAAAAAGATAGTATGTACCAATACAAGAATGGGCAGGTGCGATTCATAAAAATGGAGGTAGCACTCAGTTCGCTACTCCTGTGGGGGTCCGGGCGGGGACACCAAGAGCCCGCTGATGAGCCAGCTTGGTGTCCTAGGTGAAACTCCACACAAGACATGGCACAAACCTAGAAAAATTGCTGAGTTTTAATTCACTGGCCGTGAAAGTCAATATACCATCTAAATTTCTAGTTATGCAAGCAAACTCATCGGACCAGGAGCAGACTTTGAAAACACAGTATCTAAATTAATTGCTTGGAGCTTTCTTTCTAATACACTAATTCATTTTGGGAAAATAAATATGCCAAATCTGCATGGAATTGTGCACCAGTTAATTTGAAAAAATATACCCAGACGTTTCGACGTTCGCTGACGAGCGAAAGATGATTCAGGCAATGTGTAGGAATGACATTTGAGGAGCACCGTAAAAAAGAACGATAAGTCAAGCGACGCATTATTGCAGAATGTAACTTAATCACCCCTCCTCTTCTCAGTTTTGCGTCACTAGGCTGAGTTTACCACGTTCCAGCCCCTTGTTCTACGTGATGACGGGTCGTCAGTAGACCTCGTCAAGCGGGAGAGTGGTTATTTAACGCTTGAACATAGGAATGAGCCACTTTTCGATACATCTTCAATATGATGATACAAACTTTCAGGGATGATAGAGGAAGGCAAATGGATCAATGTGAGATAAGAAACCATAGTACGGAAACCGTGTAAACGAACGAGTCACAAGTTATAAGCATAATGCTGCTCGTTCAATACAATTGATGTGCGCACGCCAGTGGCGTTTATGGGTGTTTACACGTGCCAACCCCATATCGTTGGCTGCCGGCACGTTAAGGAACGCATGCGGGAAGAAATTCCACCACCTCGGCGTCTGTTAAGAACTACAATTGAGGACGGACGTTAAACAACTGAAGACCCCACGGAAAGAACAGGACAAGTCCATTTGTTTTCGAAAATTAGTTTATGGCGCATTCTGGTGGCCAGCCATCGTCACTGCAGATCAGTTGAAATTACTCACAAGAGAGAGAACGAATTCACAAAGACAAAGGGAGTCCTATGACCAGTGTCGGATTAAGGTAAAATGAGGCCCAAGTCCCTCAGATTTTTGGGGTCCCATCATTTTATCAAATATTTTTTTTATTTTTTAGCACCTGTACATTTAATAAAGTATATACAAGAGTTTTTTCTCAAGATGAATAATACACTTTTTATTAAATCATATATACATATATACATGCATTTCAATTGGAACGATCATCGTTATTTGAAAAAAATTCAAATGATTTGATGAACAATTTAACAAATCATACTATTTTTTTACTTCTGTATAATGTGATCAATTTTTTCTGTTTTTTTTTTTCTTTTTTTCAATGAAATCTTCTACAATGTCATCAAAATCAATTTCCCGCAGAACATCTGACTCGATATACATTAAACTTAGCATGTCTAATCGTTCTTATGACATGATACTCCTTTGCGCACTTTTCATCCGTTTCAATTTTGAAAACTAGCGCTCCGCAGAACAATTCGTTATCATGAGGGTCAGGAAAATGCGAAAAGCAATTTTAACGTTCAGAAAAACACTCAAGAATTTCGTAAAGTTCAGAATGAGAGAACTGTTTTTAAAGGACATTGTAATTTAATATAATGGTGAAAACTGTCTCAGTTCTGGATGAAAATTTTCTAAATCTTAGGAATAAAATTGAACTAAATTAGAAATTGCTTTTTTGGCATTCATTATCTGATAGTTCCATATCAGCTAAAAAAGAAAATTTCTCCGAAATCTCCAAATAAATTTTGCCTCGTTTGTTAATTTTGCTTCTGAGCGTATCAATAACTGGAAGAAACCCGTTTAAACGAAAATTAACTCGAGCAGTATTTACCACTTTTGGAGCTTTTCCATCGTTAGGTCTTATTGTTCTTCGACGAATTCGCTCTTTGACGAATTTGGTATCAGGCAAAATTGGTTTGGCTTTGTTTTCAAATTCGGCAAACTTTTCTCTTTTCTTATCTAAGGATTTTTCCAACTAGGCGTACATAAGTGCGCATGTTTTCAGATTAATTTGTTCTGACTGCAAAGCTTTGCTTGTGGCTCGAAAACATGTACATTGGAATGTTTTATAACTGGTTTAATAATTTTAAAATGTTGTGTGTCCAAGGAACAAAGTTATCACTTCTATAAGGTAACTTTTTCTCGGCTCGGGGTGGTTGAAAAATTGCGTTCTTTGTCGCGTTGTAATCCTTATATATCAAAAGGCTATGCTGCAGGACTGTGAAATACGTAAATGAATGTACTTACTTTATATCAGTTTGTATTTGTACGGGATAAAACAATTCAAACACTAAAGATGGCTTTCCTTTTTTAGTTGTAATAACATAGGATTCTTCCGTTCTTGTAAAGCAAACTTAACACAGATGTTGACTGGTTGCAAGTCACATGATAAATAAGGGCTCATAGTGTCTTCCAATCAGTCTACATAACGGGGTAATCCCGCCTACCCTAGAAAGATGTGTTAGAAATTCACAGATTCCACCGATACATCAGTGCTTGGGTCGCTAGTGGCCCGATGGCAAATTGGTGGGTCGCATCTGGCACGACACCTACTCGTGTTCCAGAATCATTATCTACTGTGTGAGTTTGACTACCTCCATTTAGAATAATAGTTTAATGCAACCAATGGCCATAAAATACAACTCAATTTCTTTAGGTAACCATCGCGCGATTACTATTATTACATTGTAAATTAGATCTGATTTCTGCTGTATTCCAACAGTGATTTCGTTCTTTTGGAACATTCACCAAAATGGTATCGTGAGCACGATCCAGAATTCTAATTGATATATTGGAAGAAGGATTTAAGCTTATTAACAAACCAGACATAAACACCTACTATACCTATAATGGGAGCAGCACAATAGACCTGGTATTTCTTAAAGGAAACAACGTTAAGGTGAAAAAACAGGAGATTCTCTTGACATCAATACCGGCAGTCCTTTTAGAATTCTCACTAGTTCTAATGCGGAAGCCATTTACAGTGTTGCCTTGTTGACAGTGTTCATATTGCAACTTTTCAGATGGTCAACACCATAGAATCCCTATTATTGGGACATGAGAAAAATAACCTAAAAAACTACAGGTGATGAAATAAATGTAGAGTGCCGGAACAAACCCCGGTAAGTTATATCAACTTTTGCTGCATCCGTGCTTTTGTAGTCCTGGGAGAAGCATTGAGTAAAAAATTATTTAAAATATGATTCTACAAACATTTTCTATCAATAGCCGGCCAATCAACATTAAAAAAATGTTTGAAATGGCATAAAGTCGACAGTGTTTATTACATTCTGCAATAATTCCTTTGCTTGGCTTCTCGGTTTTTGTTCCGGCGCTCCTCAAAATAATACAATACACACTGATTCACATAGATAACGTTCACTTTTCAATACAAATTTCTTTTTACTATCACTCACTCCCAGGTCCAGGCCCCCAGAGTAGACACATTTACCCAATTTTACGTACAGTATTTGCCTACAAATTTGACATTTTATTATATTCAATGTATCTGAATGAATTGAATATGCTACAAAATACTATAATGAGAACATATAAGTTAAATAACCATTATCTTCATATCTTTGTGGCGGTCAGAGAAATAGTAAAGTTTCTATTGTTTATAGGGAGGAAAATTTCTAAATAACATTTCAACTAATAGCTGCTAACCTCCATTTATGAACCTTTGCAAAGTTTAGTAGGCCTACATAAGATTGTGAAAGGCGTTAACTTGTTCTTGTGATAATAGAGTATTATTTTCGGTCAGATACAACAGAAACGACATTGCAAATTTGCAATGAACAAAATTAGTACGTTCCAAAAATAAAGTAAATTAAAAATTCAAAGTTTTTTTAGTGGGCCTTAAAAATAAAATAGCAAATTTGATATTTTCACGATGTCACGGGGACGAAACAACATGGAGGGGGCCCGTAAGTCCTAGTCCTAGGGCCCGTACTCGCTCTCCACGGTCCTGCTCACTCCTACTGTCGATTAAAGTATTATGTGCACTCGAGTTTGAAGGTTGTTTGAGAAGTAACCAATAGACCTACATAAAATCCAATCACATCATTATTTTACGTTAGTTCTTGTAGGTTTGGAACTATTAATTTATATTTTAATATTTTTTTTATCGCAGTTGGAACACAAAAAGTGCACGTTTTTGAGCGTGTTTCAAAAATGCGTCACATTTAAGAATTATTATCTCAAAAACCGGTCATCAGATCGAATCCAAATTTTAACACAATATTCATTGGAATCTTGTATAACTGGTTTATTAATTTCAAAATTGTGTGTGTCCAAAAACAGTTATCATTTTTGTAAGGTAACTTTTTCTCGGCTCGGGGTGGTTGGAAAATGTTGCGTTGTAATCGTTATACATCAAAAAGTTATGCTATATGACTGTGAAATACGTAAATTAATTCACTTATTTTATATCGGTTTGTATTTGTACCAGGAAATAACACATGGTTCACCAGCTAGCCGCTCCGGGAAAAGCTGTACAGCGTTGCCGAAATGGTGCCCACGCGCATCATGGCGCGTCTCGCTCGGAAGTGATGGGCTCCATCTCAGCAACGCTGTACAGCTTTTCCCGGAGCGGCTAGCTGGTGAACCATTGTTATTTCCTCGAGCAAATATAAACCGATATAAAATAAGTGAATTAATTTACGTATTTCACAATCACACAGCATAACCTTTTGATGCATAACGATTACAACGCTAGCAAGAACTATATTTTCCAACCACCCCGAGCCGAGAAAAAGTTACCTTACAACAATGGTAACAACTTTGTTTCTTGGACACACAAAATTGTGAAATTAATAAACCAGTTATACAACATCCCAATGTATATTGTGTTAAAATTTGGATTCGATCTGATGACGGGCTTTTGAGATAATAATTCTTAAATGTGACACATGGTTGAATCACGCTTAAAAACGTGCACTTTTTGTGTTCCAACTGCGATAAAAAAATATTAAAATATAAACTAAAAATTCCAAACCTACATGAACTAACGTAAAATAGAACGACGAAAATGTTGATGGTATTGGATTTTATGTAGGTCTATTAGTTACTTCACAAACAACCTTCAAACTCGAGTACACATAATACTTTGGTCGACAGTAGTATCTATGTGAATCTTGAACTCAATTCGGGAAACAATACGTAGATCTTGGCCAAGGTCATGGATATACACAATATGCACTGCTCAACAAATGTTTGGACTACCGTCATCAATTGTATGCTGACGCTGCCACAGAGGAGTGGGACCTTTTACCCCAAGATAAACTTGGTCTCATTCAGAGCAAGACTGATACTTATCATCAAGAGATACAGATTTTCAATGTTATTGTTTTCAAAAGGGACGCTTAGAAGAGAGTTCGCTTTGTTTTTCTACCGTTATTCACGATTGTTATTGTTTTCAGAAGGACTGATGTTTAGTTTGTTAATAAGTTATTGTATAAACTGCAATGGGTTTACTATAAGAAGTCATTGTAGTATAATATATATATTCCAAACTTTTGTTGAGCAGTTATATACAGTATTAAAACTCGGCAATTTTTCTAGGTTTGTGGCGTGTCTTGTTTCGCCTAGGACACCAAGCTGGCTCATCAGCGGGCTCTTGGGGTCCCTACCCGGACCCCCACAGGAGTAGAGAACTGCGCGCTACCTCCCTCTTTATGAAGAGCACCTGCGCCTCTTTACTGCGAGAACTAAAAGCTCAAGCAGCCATAACCTCCCTATGAAGGCTTCCAAAAAAGATAGTATATACCAGTACAAGAATGGGCAGGTGCGATTCATAAAAAGGGAGGTAGCACGCAGTTCGCTACTCCTGTTGGGGTCTGGGAGGGGACACCAAGAGCTCGCTGATGAGCCAGCTTGGTGTCCTAGACGAAACTCCACACAAGACACGGCACAAACCTAGAAAAATTGCTGAGTTTTAATTCACTGGCCGTGAAAGTCAATATATACCATCTACATTTCTAGTTATGCAAGCAAACTCATCGGACCTGGAGCCGACTTTGAGAACACAGTATCTAAATTAATTGCTTGGAGCTTTCTTTCTAATACACTAATTCATTTTGGGAAAATGAAAATGCCAAATGTGCATGGAATTGTGCACCAGTTAATTTGAAAAAATATACCCAGACGTTTCGACGTTCGCTGACGAGCGAAAGATGATTCAGGCAATGTGTAGGAATGACATTTGAGGAGCACCGTAAAAATGAAAAACGATAAGTCAAGCGACGCATTATTGCAGAATGTAACTTAATAAACACTCACGATTTTGTTGTTGTTTGAGTCTTCAGTCTTTTGACTGGTTTGATGCAGCTCTCCATGCCTCCCTGTCTTGAGCTAATCGTCTCATCTCTACATAGCTACCACACCCTACATTCGAAGCAATCTGGTTAACATATTCTAATCTTGGTTGACCCCTACAGTTCTTGTCCTCAACCCTTCCTTCCATAACTAAGTTTGCTATTCCTGGGTGTCTTAGTATGTGTCCTACCAACCTATCTCTTCTCTTCATTAGCAGTCGCCAGAAACATCTCTCCTCTCCCACTCGTCTTAATACCTCTTCGTTTGTCACCCTATCTACCCATCTGTTCTTCATCATTCTCCTGTAACACCACATTTCAAACGCTTCAATTCTCCTCTTTTCTGCTGCACCAATAGTCCAAGTTTCACTTCCATAGAGCGCCACGCTCCAGACAAAGGCTTTCAAAAATGACTTCCTAATACCTAAATCTATATTCGATGTCAACAGATTCCTTTTTTGTAGAAATGCTTTCCTTGCCTGAGCCAACCTACTTTTTATATCCTCTTTGCTTCGTCCATCACTGGTTATTTTGCTTCCTACTTCCTTTAGCTTTTCACCTGTCAATTTGATGTACATAGAGGTTTCTGATTTATTTCGGCTGCATTCCAGTATTTTTGTTTTACATTTATTAATTGTCATCATGTATTCATTCCGTAAGACTCATTCAAATCCTCAGGCGTATCGGCCAAGATGACGATGTCATCAGAAAATCTGAGTTGAAATATTTCTCCTTGAATCTTCACTCCCTCTTTAAAAATTTTCTCCGATTTCCTTCATTGCTTGTTCAATGTAAAGATTGAAAAGTATGGGTGATAAGTTGCAGCCTTGCCTTACACCTTTCTGAATACCAGCTTCTCTCTCACGTCCTTCAGCTCGAATGACTGCTGTCTGGTTTCTGTATAGATTGTAGATCACCCTCCTATCCCTGTACTTTATTCCAATAGATTTCAAAATGTCAAACAATTTAGTCCAATCAACGTTATCAAAAGCATTTTCTAAGTCTACCTTCCAAAATCAGCCCAAGACTTAGTACAGCTTCCCTTGTTCCTACATTTCTCCTGAAACCAAACTGGTCTTCACCCAACTCCGTTTCTATCTGGCTTTCCAACCTCTTGAAAATTATTCTAGACAGGATTTTTGAAGCATGAGTAATCAAGCTGATTGTACAGTAATCATCACATCTGTCAGCTCCCACTTCCTTGGGTATAGGGAAAATAACATTCTTCTTGAAATCAGAGGGTACCTCCCCTATCTCATAAATCGGCCGTCCTGAAAGTGAATTTCGTGGTTTCCCATTTTCACTGCCAGGCAAATGCCGGGATGGTTCCTTCAATAGGTCCACGGCCGATATCCTTTCATAATCCCTTCCCTGACCCGTCCTGAAAATAAAAATTACATGGCCATTGGCTGCATTAATAAAATAATAAAATTATTAAATCATACACACCAAGCGAAATAACCTGATCAGACCTTCATCTCCTATGCAGCGTAGCAACTCAATCGGTATATCATCTATGCCTGGTGCTTTGTTCCTGCCTAAGTCCTCTAATGCTCTGTCAAATTCTGATCTCAATATTAAATCTCCTTTCGCATCCTCATCAATTTCCTCCTCCCTTTCCATTACATGATTCTCAATCTCCTTTCCCTTATACAAACTCTCGATGTAATCTTTCCATCTCTCAACCTTTTCTTCCGTATCTGTTAGAGGGTTTCCATTTGTGTCCTTAATATTACAGCACTTAGTCATCTTTTCCCCAAAAGTATTCTTAATCCTTCGATACGCTGTGTCTACTTTTCCTAATTTCAGACAATTTTCTATACCTGCACACTTCTCTCTCAGCCACTCTTCGTTCGCTTCCATGCACTTCTTGTTAACCTCATTTCTCAGACGTCTGTATTCTGCTTTCCCCTTTTCATCTCTTACATTCTTGTGTTTCCGCCTTTCATCCATCAATTCTAGTATATCCTGAGTGATCCACGGTTTTTTACCTAATCTTTCTTTCCTAACAAAGTTTTCTTCTGCGGATTTTGTTATTTCATTCTTCAAAAGTGCACATTCGTCTGCAATTGAAGTTGGTTTAGTGTTTTTCATTAGTCCTTCCTTTATACTCTTCTTGAATCTTTCGTTTACATCCTTCACTTTCAGCCTGTCTATTGCCCACCTTTTTGGCTTTTGACTTTTATTCAGTTTCTTCAACTTTAATCTGCATTTCATAACAACCAGATTGTGGTCAGAGTTTATGTCAGCACCAGGATATGTTTTGCAATCCAAAATCTGGTTTCGAATCCTCTGCTTGACCATAATGAAGTCGATTTGGTAACGCCCTGTATCTCGTGGTCTCATCCATGGGTTAATTCTTCTATTGTGGTTATTGAATAAGGTGTTAGCTATGACCAACTCACGCTCGGTGCAGAATTCCATCAGCCTGCTTTCTCGATCATTCCTTTCACCTAATCCGAAATCTCCTACTATCTTCCCTTCTCTGCCCTTTCCTACCACAACATTCCAATCTCCCATTACTACAACATTTTCATCCCCCTTGATATACCTCAGAATTTCATCTATTTTTTCGTAGACCTTTTCAACATCTTCATCATCAGCTTGACTGGTAGGCATATAGACTTGTACCACTGTGGTGCAGGTAGGTTTAGTATTGATTTTTGCTACAATAATCCGTTCACTATATTGCTCATAATATTCCACCCGCTGTCCAAGTTTCCTACTCAATATGAGACCAACCCCTGCTTGCCCATTGTTTTAGTGCTAATGACCCTATAGTCACCTGACCAAAAGTATTGTTCTTCCTGCCAGCGCATTTCACTAATCCCAACCAAATCCAACCTCAACCTATCCATTTCCCTTTTCTAACCTTCCATCTCCTAGCAGACTTTAACATTCCACGCTCCGATCCGTAGAATGTCAGATCTCCTCTTTGTCACTTCTGTGATGCTAAACCCCTCTCGAGTAGTCCCCACCCGGAGATCCGAACGGGGGACTAGTTGACCTCCGGATTGAAATTTTACAAGGGAGTAGGCCATCATCACATGTAATTATGCATAGAGAGGTGCATATCCTCGGGAATAGCATTATGGCTGTAGTTTCCCGTTGCTTTCAGCCGTGCAGCAGGACGCAGTGTAGCCATTAGTTGGCTTATATTATCAATATCTTAACCGTCTATAAGACAAGTAAAGAACAGATTTATTCTGAAATGCTGCTACTCTCTTTCAGAATAAGTAAAGAGCAATTCTACTAACAAAAATACTAACCTTCTACTAACAATTAAATACCGTACCAAAATTCTACTAACGAAAAATTACTTAAGTTCCACCAACAACAAGTACTACCACTAAAACAGTCAGTCGCCAGGCACACTCACATGCACCCTCACACATCACAGTCTAATGAAACTATGAACTATATCTAATAAACATGCAACTGCCACCAGACACACTCACGATTTTGTAGCATTTCAAAATATCTTTTTATGGTTGATCGATCGGTTGTTGCTTATTTTAGGTCATGTAGCCTCCTGTATTTGTGTGTGATAACCTGTATTATTGTGAAGGCTGTACTAGTGTGTGTATTTGTAAATTGGGGATATGATTGGGAAGGAGGAACCTGCCTGGAGTAGAAGTGGGACACCAATTCGAGGATGGTTGAGGTGGGAATCAACCCTCCTCTTCTCAGTTTTGCGTCACTAGGCTGAGTTTACCACGTTCCAGCCCCTTGTTCTACGTGATGACGGGTCGTCAGTAGACCTCGTCAAGCGGGAGAGTGGTTATTTAACGCTTGAACATAGGAATGAGCCACTTTTCGATACATCTTCAATATGATGATACAAACTTTCAGGGATGATAGAGGAAGGCAAATGGATCAATGTGAGATAAGAAACCATAGTACGGAGACTTTGTAACGAACGAGTCACAAGTTATGAGCATAATGCTACTCGTTTAATACCGTTTACCTGCACACGCCAGTGGCGTTTATGGGTGTTACACGTGCCAACCCCATATCGTTGGCTTCCGGCACGTTAAGGAACGCATGCGGAACGAAAATCCGCCACCTCGGTGTTTGTTAAGAACTACAATTGAAGACGGGCGTTAAACAGCTGAATACCCCACGGAAAGAACGGGGTAAATCCATTTGTTTTCGGAAATGAGTGTATGGCTCATTCTGGTGGCCAGCCATCGTCACTACAGATCAGTTTAAATTAATCACAAGAGAGAAAAAGAATTCACAAAGACAAAGGGAGTCGTCCCCCAAGTTCCTATGACGCAGGGAAGAAATGTTCATGGTTTGTGGTACGATAAGAGAATTCCGCCTCCACCATAAATTATATAAATGATGCTTCAGTTTCCGGGCGAAGCCGGGGCGGGTTGCTAGTTTCAAATAAAGCGGAATGTCACCGAGATTTTTATTTTTATATGATAAATGTTATTGGTTTTACGTCCCTTTTAACTACACTGGCTTTTAGAGACGCCGGGGTGCCGGAATTTTGCCCCGAAGGGGATCTTTAACGTGCCAGTAAATGTACTGACACGGCTCCTTCGCATTTGCGCACCCTCAAATGCCAGCTGACCGCGCCAGGTTTCGAACCTGCAACCTTTTTTTATTTTTAATGGAAACAGAAAGAACATCCCACATCCTCTCACTTTTTTCCTATTTGAACTTTAGTTGTTATTTGCTTTACATGTACATCCTTTATAGGAAATAAATTTGGCTAAAAAGCTATATTGCTTGCCATCAATTGGGGTGTTTTTTTATTAAGTATTTCTTTTTAGTGTTGAAAGTTTAAATTCGTTTTCCTGAAAAATTTACAGAATGTGACTTACCTCGTTTTTCCCCTGGAGTCTTCAACTGCGATTATTAATAACTGTTGACTCGATCGTTTCCGTACTATGCTTCCTTATTTCAAATGGACCCATTTGCCTCCTCCCATCATTCTGAAAGTTTGTATGTAACATCATCACGGATACAACCTGTAGGCTATTATCTACATTAATGGTACATGTTACGGCATTATATGCCTTCCTCAGCTTGTGTTATTTCCACTTAAATTTAACAGTTTTTTAAACAATAGTAGGGGTAGATTCTCTCTATCCAAACGTCATCCTCACCTGCACGTGGTACACCCTGCTCCATACTGACGAGGCTCTGACGACCGAATAACTCCCGGGATAAGGAGTTCCCCTCTCTCCTGCCAACGGCTTATGTAAGGCGGATGAGCAGATTGAGGTTAGGGCACTCTCTTGCCCTTGAGATGGGAAACTATCTCTTAAGGCGGATGAACCAATAATGGTCAACGGCATAGAAGACCTCAACGGTGGACCAAGCGCATGAGCAACTAGTATTGCCCGAACGGTTGGGAAGGCGGATGAAGGCTGCAACAGTCCAGGACCACCAGTCGTCATAGCTTCTATGCCACTGGATAAAGGCCCTGTATCTGTCAAGTACTGTGTGTCTGTTGATGTGCAACAACATGCCCACGTTAAAAGATGTCACGCACAGGCGTCTTCTAAACAACGAAGGAAGGATACAAAATCTATTCGCCAATTAATCACAAGTCCTGCGGCGATCGGGGAGTTGTGACGGGAGCAGGATTGTGTTGTCTGGGAGCTCCTAGTGATGAACCGGCACGTAGGCGACGAATGTGTGATCTTCGCTTTGCTTGAGGATGGGCTGTAGAGCAATTCGTATGCTGCATTCGTGACTAAGCAGGCCTGTTTAGGATCCACTCTGCTTACCCTGAATGGGGAGGGGGCTAAAAAAGGTGCCCTAAAAATAGTCAGCCTAATATCACCCGACTGGATAACCGCGTTCAGAGGGTACACCACAAGCGGTCGAACCACAATGAAAATTAATTTTGCTACATGGAATGTCCGTACTTTGATGGACAATGACACACATAATCGACCACAAAGGCGAACGGCAATTGTTGCCCGTGAGCTGAAAAGATTCAACATTCATATTGCCGCACTCAGCGAAACAAGGTTAGCCAATGAAGGACAACTGAAGGAACATGGAGGTGGCTACACTTTCTTCTGGAAAGGGAAAGACACTGAAGATCAACGTATTCATGGAGTTGGCTTTGCCATTAAGAACGAGCTTGTCAACCTTCTCGATGAACTTCCACATGGTATAAATGAAAGGCTTATGACACTACGACTAAAGTTAAAAAACAGCCGACGAGCGACTGTAATTAGTGCATATGCTCCAACTCTCACCTCTGATGATGAACAGAAGGAAGTATTTTACTCTCAACTTGATGTGATCTTGAAGGATATACCGCAATCTGATAAAATCATCCTCCTAGGAGACTTCAATGCTCGCGTTGGAAGAGACGCAGCATTATGGGCTGATGTTATTGGAAAAGATGGTGTTGGGAAATGCAATTCTAATGGGACACTCCTTCTATCCAAGTGTTCTGAACATAGCCTCGTAATCACAAACACACTATTCCGACAGAAGGACAAATTTAAGACTTCATGGCAGCATCCTAGATCAAAACACTGGCACCTACTTGATTACGTGATTGTGCGAGCAAGAGACAAGCGTGACGTACTACTCACAAGGGCTCTGACAAGTGCTGATGACTGCTGGACGGATCATCGATTAATAAGATCTGTAATGACTCTACAAATTCTCCAAAAGCACAGAAAACAGAGAAAGCACATCAGGCGCAGGGTGAACACCGAACGTTTACAAAACGTTACTGCTAAAAGGAAATTTCATGAACTTCTGAATGAAAAGTTACCAGATAATTACCCTGAAAAGGTTGAGGAACATTGGCAAACAGTCAAGTCTGCTATACTCTCAGCGTGTGAAGAATCGATTGGTTTCGTCAAGATGAGGCATGCTGACTGGTTTGATGAGAATGATGCAGAAATCCAGAATCTTATTGATAAGAAGAGGAAAGCATTCCATGCATGGCAAGCCAATCCAACTTCTATCTCCAAACAGCAACTGTATAAAGATGCAAAGGCTGAAGTGCAAAGGAAAACTCGGGTCTTGAAAAATCAATGGTGGATCTCCAAATCCCGTGAAATGCAGCATCTAGCCGAAACGAATAATACTCATGCTTTCTTCAAAGCAACAAGAACTATATATGGGCCACATTATCATGGTTTGAATCCTCTGCAGTCTAAAGATAGCACGGAACTTCTTAGAGACACAAACTCCATTAATTCCCGTTGGAAAGAACATTTTGAAGAGCTACTCAACAGGGACACACAGGTTGATAATAACATTTTCACCCAACTTCATCAGAGACCTCCTAAATACCATCTTGATGATCCTCCGCCTCTATCAGAAATTGAATCTGCCATCAATCAGCTCAAAAACAATAAAGCATCAGGCATGGATGGGATTCCTGCTGAGCTCTTTAAAGTAGGGAATACTACTCTAGTTCATCACATACACCAACTCATACTTAAAATATGGACTACCATTACCATACCTAAAGACCTAAGGGATGCCTTGATAATAACCATCTTTAAGAAAGGTGATAGGGCACAATGTGGTAATTATCGAGGTATATCGTTGCTTTCTGTTGCTGGTAAAATCCTGGCCAACGTCTTATCCAACCGTTTGAAGCCGTTGGCCGAAGAAATACTGCCTGAAACTCAGTGTGGCTTTCGACCTAATCGAAGCACAACTGATATGATCTTCTGTGCTAGGCAGATGCAGGAGAAATCCCGAGAGCAAGGACGCCCTCTATATATGGCTTTCATAGATATTGTTAAAGCATTTGATTCGGTCAATCGAGAAATGCTATGGAGGATTCTTGCCACACTTGGCTGCCCCCCAAAATTCATTCAAATTCTTCGATTGCTACATGATGATATGAATGGCACGGTCCTTAACAGCAATGGCCCTGGAGAGCCATTTAAGATTACAACGGGTGTCAAACAGGGATGTGTGATTGCCCCCACACTCTTCTCAATATATGTTAGTGTTGTACTAAATTTGGTCCAAGAAAAGATTCCAAAGGGTGTTGAAATTATATCCAGGACAGATGGAGGTTTATTCAATCTCAACAGATTACGTGCAAAAACTAAAGTGTCAGCTACATCCGTTCTTGATCTCCAGTATGCTGATGACAATGTCATCTTAGCAAATTCAGATGAAGATCTTCAAACCACCCTGAATGTGTTCAATGAGGCATACAGAAGCATTGGTCTGGATATAAACACCAATAAAACACAGGTTCTTCATCAGCCTACATCACATGACAGGGCTACTGCTCCTGCTATCATGATTGATGGACATAAACTAAAGAATATAGATCATTTTCCCTATTTGGGTAGTCACCTATCAACAAATGCAAACATTGACGCTGAGATTCAACACCGCCTCCAATGTGCCAGTGCAGCCTTTGGTCGTTTGCTCGTTCGCGTGTTTGACAACCACGACATTAGCATTCTAACAAAATTATACGTTTATCAAGCTGTTGTAGTTCCCACTCTGCTTTATGGCTGCGAAACCTGGGTTACTTACAGAAGGCACCTCGTATCTTTAGAAAAATACCATCAACGATGCCTTAGGAGAATTCTTGGTATTAAATGGCAAGACCGGCGCACTAACACAAGTGTTTTAGAGGAAGCTAGCACTATTAGTATAGAGGCTCTCATTATAAAACACCAACTTCGATGGACAGGACATGTAGTTCGCATGCCTGAGTCCCGCCTACCAAAACAAATCTTATATTGCCAGCTGAAAGTCGGTCAGAGAAAGCAGGGTGGGCAACAAAAACGCTACAAAGATGTTCTGAAGACCAACTTGAAGAAATGTCAAATTGATACAGGTAACTGGGAAGCTGTCGCATCCGACAGATCAGAGTGGCGCCGCAACGTCCATCAAGGCCACTTGTACTTCGAACAAGAGAGAAGAAGGCTTCTGGCTGAAAAAAGAAATGCCAGGAAAGAGCGCATGATTCGCAGAATGATCAACCCCCAAGATCCATTGGCTGCTCAAGACCTTGTGTGCCAATATTGTGGAAGAGTCTGTGGTTCTCGGATCGGACTGTACAGTCACCAAAGAACTCACGCAATATGATTAGGCCTAATGTTGGATTACAGCGAAGATTTACATAAATGTAACTTGGAAGACAATCATACTCGTATCACGAGTGATAGCCTAAATAATAAAAAGAGACAAATTACTATACAGTATACATTTCAATGAAATTTTTATTACAAAATTTTGATGATCAATTTTATGATAAAAAACTTTAGAAAGAAAATTCTTAAATTAGTCGGTAAAACGTAGTCTATTAAAATCTGGAAGTTCCAACCATCGTCGAAATTCTATTGGCGTTTTACAGACTACGTAAAGAATTTTATATCTCATGTTATTGAAAATAAAAATCCACAGCCCGCTTTCAGTCGACTACTGGGTTAGGGAATGGAATGAATGAAGCCCCCATCTAGCAGCGAGGATATGAACTCTGCCGGCTGTGGAAGCCTGTCGCAATCCCCTGGGGGTAATTATTAAATGAAATGACAGTGGAGAGTGTTGCTGGAATGAAATTTTCTGACAGGGAAAACCGGAGTACCCGGAGAAAAACCGATCTGCCTCCGCTTTGTCCAGTACAAATCTCACATGGAGTGACCGAGATTTGAACCACGGACCCAGCGGTGAGAGGCAAGCGTGCTGCCACCTAAGCCACGGAGGCTTTCTTAAGTTATTAATCATAAAATTGATCATTAAATTTTTCTTACAAAAATGTCATTGACACGTGTGTATAGTAATTTTTGCAGTCACTTCTTCTTGTTTGGTCGTTTGGGCCAGCTATGGACCACGGTGCTTGTGCTTTAGCTGTTGTCTGGCACCTCTGGTGATTTTGGTGGATTGTTTGGCGGCTGCTTTTGTGCTGACATTTTGAGCCTTTCTATTTTCTTGCTGAACTCTATTTTAAGTTCCTCGGACCGTTTACTGGACGCGTTGTGTGAACTTCTGTGATGCATGTGAGGAAAAGCCTGGTTTCATTACTGTCAGACGGTAGCTACTCCTGTCAATTATTCTGTCTTGCTGAATATTAAGTTCAGAATAATCCTTCTCAATTTGTTTCATCCACAAGGACCCAGTGGATTTACCCTTCTTGGCTACCTTTTGGTCACTAACTGAATTATTGTTTAAAAAATTAAATTTGTGTAAATAACACTTAAGTTACTGAGGAAGGCATATAATGCCGAAACATGTGCAATTAGTGTAGATGATAGCTGTATTGAAAAGTGGATCATTCCAGCATTCAAGTGTTAACAACTCAATACGGGAAAAACAATCGACCATGACTAACGTCATTAATATACCGGGTCTTTATATATGTGCGCACGAGTAAACACGGCAAGATAAGCCGGCTGTGACTAGCGCAGATCGCGGCCGGTTCAGCCGGTGGTGGTGTGCACTTGCACACTTTTACCAAATATGTTCAATAATGTGTACTTACAGTGCTCTTAGGCGATGCTGAAAATGTCCTCCCTTCTTGTAACACCCACCTGACAACTTCTGATGAAAGAATGTCTGTCATCTCTTTTATTATTTACGGAGTCTATTTCCTTGAATCGTTTTGCGAGCCTCCTAATTGTACTGGCATTAGGCACAGATCTTCATGGAAACATGATTCGAAATGTTCGTCTCGTTTCGGAACAAGATTATCTGCTTTTCATATACGAATTATGGTTATACACACGTTCACGCAATGTGAATTGGTGTCTAGGCATGACCAACAATCACAGTAATCACAATACTCACTAAACATGCAACACTAACGTCTAACTTTTGCAGACAAAACAAGTGTGAACTAACAATATGAGTCAGCGAAGCGCGCCTACCACCGGCTGAACCGTGTAAGCGTGGCCACGATCTGCGCCAGTCACAGCCGGCTTAGCTTGCCGTGTTTACTGGCGCGCGCACATATAATGACCCTGTACACACAGAGTGGTGACTTGTTTACAATTTTTAATTCAGAATAGTCTATTTTATGTATTTATTGTTGAATATGCCTTATTTGTTTTAATTGTTATTTGATAAACCACGTTGTTTCTTCTTTTCACCAAGTAAGGCATAATTGTCACGGCCCACTATCTATTTTATATAAACCATTTTCATTTCTTCATCCACTGGCAGTGAGCTATTTTTATCTTCATTAGGGCCGATAACCTAGAAGGGCGAGGTAGCGCAGCGGACAAGCTGTTGGCTTCTCACCACAGTAGACGGGGTTCAATTCCCGGTCGATGCATGTGAGATTTTCAAAGTGAAATGGCATGCACTGTGGTTCGGATCGACGCAAAAAGGAGGTACCGTGGCTCATGATCGCGAGATTAACGGTCACGCAAAACTACAATCTTCCTTCCGATAACCTAGACGTTAGGTCCCTTAAAACAAGAATTATCATGATTACCAGATTTAAATTTCTTGTCAGAGCAGGGAACCGAACCGGGGCGACAGCCGAGTATGCTAGCCACAACACCACAAGGGGGTCCTAAAATTTATATACGGTGTTTTCACTTCTCAATTTCTGATTTAAATGTTTCGTTGTCAATATTTCTTGAATGGTGGTCCGCCCACCGTAAGAGGAACCGCATTGCGCTAGTTCGACCTTAAAAGGGCATGTTTTAATGATTGTGAGACTAAAGGTGTTCCAACCGCAGTGTCGTCAAATACCACGCCCTGTGGGAGAAAAAATGATTTGTTTTTAGGGAAACTGCATGTTAACCCATAGTGTGACGGTGGGCCGATATATCGGGCGAGAGATCTATTGCAGCGGCTTCGGGGGCGTAGTTGGTAGCACGCTGAGCTTCTATGCTCAAGGTGCCGGGTTCAAACCCGGCCGATGTCGTCGGATTTTTTAAGAGCGTTAAAATCCCTCAGTATGCCTTACTTCGGAGGGGAAGTAAAGCCGGCGGTCCCATGTCATAGATTTATGGCGTATAAAAGAACTTTCCACTAATTACATTTGTGTGAAGCTAAAT
This sequence comes from Meconema thalassinum, assembly GCA_946902985.2. Classification (NCBI taxonomy): domain Eukaryota; kingdom Metazoa; phylum Arthropoda; class Insecta; order Orthoptera; family Tettigoniidae; genus Meconema; species Meconema thalassinum. Next base: position 460,464,635 of record OX336391.1, on the reverse strand, counting down.
TATAGGTTAGATTTGACTAACGCTCTTAGGTTCCAACGTTCGACGCCAGGAGCCGACTGCGGTGGCATCTAGTAACCAAGTTCCGAACTAGTTGTCGTTGACGGTGGCGTTTGGTAGCAAAAGTAGGAACTGCTTGAAAATTGAATGTCTGCAGTCCTTACTTGAATTAAAAACAGATAACACACACTAATACAGTCATCACAATTAACACCGGTTATCAGACAGATTCTACACACGCCCAAAGTACATGGGGCTACATGATCACGTTGTCGCAGCACCTAAACTGACGAACCAACCAGAGGTATATTGCTAATGTCATGGGCCCAGTTATTAATTTTTAAAATATTATTTCCAGCCTCGTAGTCCTATCAGTGTTGTAACCAAGACAACGCGACAATCATTAATTTCTCTGGATGTATCTGTGTTTGAGTTCCGTGAATAACTGAATGTATATACGTATTCTTTGAACAAGTTCCAGTACAATGAGCTGACTTCCCTTTAGGGAAATTAGTTTTCTGGGAAAATCTAAAAAAAAATTGGTTTTAGGGCCTTAAAATGTGGTTTTCGGGGATAAAGTGTACGTTACTACTTGCAGTTCTCTACAGAAGGTGCTCAAAATAACTACCACCAGCTGTAATGAAGGTGTCTATGCGCAGCATCATTGACTGTCTCACACGCTCCCATATTCCCGGCGTCTGTCGTATCTGCTGACATTCATGCTCCATTCGCTGACGCAGCATGTCCACGTTATGAATAGGTGTGGCATACACAATGGCCTTTAAATGACCCCATAAGTAGAAGTATAATGGATTGAGGTCAGGAGAACGAGCAGGCCACAGTGTCGGTCCCTGACCCCCTATCCATTTGTTTGGACTTGAATAGCGAAGAAACGTACAAGTGGCCTGTGTGCCCTCCACAAATGACCAACCAGCATCGTGCCACCGTCTATGTTATGTACACCACAAACAATGCTTGTAACATGGCAACGAACGCACATGCACCATATGTTTACCGGACATGTTTTGCTTGTTGTCAGGTCCTCTATCGAATCCTCGTAGGTTTCCGATATATTTAGTTACACCCTGTATATAGGCTATTCGAATTACCCCCCACTACTAATTTCTCTATAACACACGACTCTCCTTGTAACCTTAATTGCTGATCACCCCTCGTAATTAGAAGTATAAATGATTAGCGCGCTAGGCTTCGGCCCAAAGTGTTCCGGGCTCGATTCCCGGCAGAGCCATCAGGGATTTTAATCCCCTGGAGTTAATTCCCGTGGCTCGGGGACTGGGTGTATGTGCCGTCTTCATTATCACTTCATCCTCATTACGACGCGCAGGTCGCCCACGGGCGTCAACTAGACATACCCGTACTCGGCCTCTCCGGAGGCCATACGATCATCATAATTAGAAGTATTTCAAGGGGCGGGGAGAAAAACTTTGTGCATAGGGGCCCTCAAGCGGCCCTGGTCCTGTATGGCACAGTGTTTATAGGAACTTCGAGAATATCTGCGGTTTTGGGCTTTCACAGTGGTATTGGCGTAGGACGGAAGGAACTTGGCCTGGGGCAAGTGGCGTGAAAGCAATGTGCAATGACAAGATAAGAAAGATGAACTTGGAAGGTTTCCAACAACCAGGGATAAACAAAAGACTCTTGCCGTTTTTTTTTTTAGTTTAAACGTTACAATTGATGGCACAAGTCCTGTTTCATTTAAATACGAGGTGCTGCCACGTCCCATCCGGCGAACAGGTATCCATGGCAGGTTGCATATATTCACCCTTGCCCACACTGCTTAATATTAGATTTAGATTCATTTGTTTACTCAAGTGAGAACAATGAATCCGCCTGCTTATCATCTCTTGGTGAATGTAGTGCATTTGCATCTGTCCGTTGGCACAGGCTAGAGTAGAATGTGGCTTTTCACCGATGTCTCAGTCTCATTTATGGCTGTGATTGTATGGAAGCTACTGAGGCAAGAGTGGTGCTGAGTGATGGCCTTCAGAGCCTGTGGATGTTGTGAAAGGTTCATCTGTTGTGCTGGCTCAGTGAGGAAAGCAATGACAAACTACCCCACTCCTCACCTTGCCAAGTACGCCTCAATATAGTGCTCCCTTGGGTGTTGATGGGTTTCTACCCACATATCCTACGGTGGTACGTTTTGAGGGTCCGATCAACCTCCGGTCTGATTATTCAATAGACAGACAGAACAATGAAAGTGCTATAGTATTTACACAAATCGTCAGCGTTTTCTTAAACACACCAATATGTTTGGCGAAAGGCTCTAAGACTGCGGCAGTTCCAGTTACCGTTGGCACGGTATATGAAAGAATGTTTACCATAATCTGTACGCTGTGGTCGGCCCTTAACTTAGAAAGAATTATTATAATACCGAATTATAGATTAATCGGCTAACGAAAGAATTAATTGATTAGTAGACACGAGATTAAACAAGTAGTTACGTGAAGAACTACACAGCCTATTTTCATATAACCTATATGTTAATTGCCACTATCAACATACAAAATTTCAGTTTGATTGCTGTAATAGATTCGTAGATGTTGAGAACAGACTAAATATTTCGGATGGTCACCATGCTGGATTTTTATATATGTAGGTCCTAGAGTTATGTACTGTTACTTGACGATTATTGTGTACGTGTAGTATTCTAACTACAATCGCATGATTAGGATACAAGAAGTAAAAAACCAGATTTTAAAATTTCGCGCAGATGCTATCTTGTGGTTATGGAAACAATTGAAATAAATTTGATGCCAGTGGATTAACATTTGTATAAGGATTTACTGTACCAAGTTTCACTTCACTCGGATGGTTAAATTGCGAAAAACGTCCATGTGAATATTTATATTTCGCGTTGCCGCCATGTTGGATTTTTGATCACCAGGTTATTGAAAGTCCTTTAGGTGATCTTATGTTCATAGCCCCTATGAACATTAAAAAGCCGTTTGATTGCTATAATAGATTCGTAGATATTCAGAGCCGTCTAAATATTTCGGATGGTCGGCATGTTGGATTGTTATATGTATAGGCCATAGAGTCATGTACCATTAAAGGAAAATTATTGCGTAGGTTCATTATTCAAACTTTCACTTCGATCGCATGATTACGACACGAGAAATAAGAAGTTAATTTTAAAATTCGCACAGCCGCCATCTTGAGGTTATGTAAACAATTGAACGAAGTTAGATGTCAGTGCATTACAATGTGTATAAACATATACTGTACCAAGTTTTATTGCGTTTGGTTGGTTAAATCGCGAGAAACTTCTAGTTAAAGGTCACAATTTCGCTTGGCCGCCATGTTGGTTTTGTAGTTACCAGGTTTCTAAGTGTCACATAGGTGAACTTCTAGTATTTTCGTTTATCGCCGTAAAAAATCCAGGGTGATTTCGGTAATAGTTTTGGAGATATTGAATGCTGGTGAAACATTTCGCACAGCCGCCATGTTGGATTGTTGAGACGTAACAAAATTTGAAGGGCACGGTCGGGGTGTTCCGGAATAGTGCTATGAACTTACCGAGTTTCATTCAAATCGCTCCGGCCGTTTAGAAGTTATTAGGGGGGGGGGGGCACACCCTCACAAACACCATCACACACATACAGACACACGGACAAAAGGTGATCTCATAAGTCTATTTTTTTTTTATAAATGAAAATAGGCTAAAAATGAAGTTTAAATGAGAGGTCATCCCTTAATTTGAGTTACGCTTATTTTCGGGATGATGTATAGAAATCAATAAAAGTAACTTTTTGCCTAGATATACAAATTGTCCTTCCTTGTTTGTGTTAACAAGTGTATACGATACACCCTCAGGTCTAATGTTACCTGTATGAAGGACAGATAACCTGATAGCAAAGGCCTGCAATATTTGCCCTGTACAATCGGAATTCTCGTACTGAGAAAAGATGGAGCCAAGCTATTGCAACCAGTTCACTTGACTCTCCTTCACGTCTCTAGTTGGTTGATTTGTTAGTTATTGAGGTTTTAAGAGGCGGAAATGGTACAAAGAAAGACCACTAGATTTGTGCTCAGTGACTTGAATCCCAGGAGCAGTGTGATCCGTATCTTAAATCAACTTGGGTGGCAATCAATTGAGGCTAGGAGAATGAACTCTAGACTCTGCGCTATGTAGGGTACAACACGTACTGTGTACAGATCAACCAGCTGGGGTGATCTTAGCAAACGTATGGTAAAGCTCACTCACATAAGTTAGAGCCGACCACAGCGTACAAATTTTGGTAAATATTATTTCGTGCTTGCCACGGCGGGTGAGTGGTCAACGTGTCGGTCTACAAACCCCAAGCTTGCAGGTTCGCTCCTGGCCGTGGTAAGTGATTTTTGAAAGGCGGCAAAAATTACGACACCATGTCATACGATGTTGGCATGTCAAAGAACCCATTTGAATTTAGTAGGCCGTGTTCCTAATGGAAAAATTAATCTCGGGAGTTTCCGCCAACACAAAGTTCCTCATTTCTCTACTAGAAAGGGCTGTAGTGTTCAAGGAGCTTAGATATCTAACCTCCTTGACTTTCATAGTGCTTCAAGGAACAACTAAATTCGACATGCAAGCTACCCTTTGGGTATCAAATAACAAACCTTGCACCCGAGGCCATACATATTATTATCATTATTTCGTAAACCGTGCCATTGATAACGGGAACTGCCGCAGTCTTAGAGCCTTTCCCCAAACATACGAGTATAGATGTGTGTTTAAGAAATGACTGGCGATTTGTGTAAATACTCCAATTTAATTGTTATTGAATTGTTATGTATGATTGTTTATTTGCTATGTAGCTTATACCCAATTTGCCTCCGGGCGACACACCCGCAATTGCAATAAAAATGTGTGAATGAATAGCGAGGTCATCTGGCCCATTCTACATCTCTCATAACAACGTGGTATCTAGCCCTGACCCTGCCGCTACTCACCACTTTGTAGTGATGAACGCGAGTGACGCTTGGACTTGCGAGAATCAAGCCTAGCGGTTCCGAGTCTGAACGAGTAACCCGTTCGAAGGACTCTGCTCTCCACGGTGACGTCACGATCCGGCACAATGCGGCAAAATTCCCAACACTCGCTTAACTTGCGAACGACTTTCCTCCAAGACGGGGACGCTAGTGATTTACAAGCGAAATCGTTTGCAAAATGCACGCTATGTATGCTTCATATTATAATTATAAAGCAATAAATATAATAAAAATCTAGTTTAAAAGAAACTCCTCGCCGGGAATCGAACCCCGGACTGCCGGGTTGGAGTATGCAACTTGAACCACTCAACCAAAGATGTCGGTAATTATATAAGCGTTATCAGCACCCATATATACTACTGCTTAGCAAATGAGCACATGGAAGGAAATCTCTCTTCAGTGTAAAGCTTTCTTTTTTCTTGTATCACTCCACTTCTTGCAGGCTTTCAATTTTGAATATTCTCTTATAACACTGTGCATTAATGGGTAACGAATACAATACTTGGCTATAGGCGTACCGACATTATTATACATCGTGTTGTTTCCATACATGGCTCACAGATAACGCTGACGGCGTCCTCGGCCTCGATTCCCGACCGCGAGTCCACTCGCAGCCCATCACTACCACTTTGTCTTGTTGACTCTCGCGTGGACCAACTGGGAGACGCACCTCAACTCTTCGTGACTGTCTGAGGAACTCCCTGTGTCTTACTCTGTGCATTCCCGTCTTAGATTATTCTTCCCCCTTCGGTATCAACTTCTATGGGGTTGCCTGCCAATTATAAATCGCCAACACTCGGGATGGCTAACTCCTATTAGTGCTCCACTCTCAATCTCTCGATGATGTCGCTTGGACTACCCTGAACCTTGTCCATGATTCATGGCTATCACTTCCTTGTTTACTTTTCTGGTAAATATTAGTGTTGACACAACTCGCCTCCACTATTTCCTATCTTGACGTATCAACAAGATTGGTTGGTTGGTTTCTCAGTGTCGCGAAAAAAGCGACCAGCGAACTAAGCGACCACCACGGAATTTTAGTAGTTAGTGGGACGTAAAGCCAAAAACATTATTATTATTATTCTATTATTTAGGCGTGTTTAAAATCAGCTTTAAAATAGCGTCATCAGTACAATTTTTAAACACTGATTTCCATCACACTTTATCCACGCTTTGGACTGGCTAAATGATAGAAAGACATTTCTATTATTTAGCCGTGTTTAAAATCAGCTTTAAAATAGTGTCGTCAGTACATTTTTTGTAATGTTTTAAAAAGCAATATTTACAGATATATAAACATGCATTTACTGTACAGAGTGTTTTCATGATCGTGAACTTAATCCAACTTTTGAAGGTAGGAGAGGGTTTGGAGACATGCCATTATGTCACCCGTTTCTTCATACTTCTTCATTGTTTTTTCAATACCCGCATCCATTTTTCTGTATTTGAGTTTTCTTCGCTTTCCTTCCAGATTCAGTTGTAATTTCATATACATGCATGCTGAGTCTAGCTATAAACCGGTTGGGAATAACCCGGTTGAATTACTTCGGGCGATGTGATGGGCATGGGTCAGGGTAGCTTGGCCGCTTAGTTCTCATATTCCGTGCTGGTCGATTAATTCGATGGTCGTTTTGTTCAGATATCCCATGGGTCTGGGTAGATTGGCCGCTTAGTTCACATATTCCGTGCTGGTCGTTTAATTCGATGGTCGTTTTGTTCAGATATCCCATGGGTCTGGGTAGATTGGCCGCTTAGTTCACATATTTCGTGATGGTCGATTAATTCGCTGGTCGCTTTGTTCATGTATTCGGTTTCTCAGTTTTGGGGCTGTGACAACGCGGGCATGTAGCCTCGTGTACTTAGGGTGTGTGTAGATTCTGATAACCGGTGTTAATTATGTTGGCTGTATTGGTGTGTGTTATCTGTAATTCAGGTAAGGACTGCCGACGATCAATTTCAAGTACTGTAGTTCCTACTTTTTCTACCAAATGCTACCGTCAACGACACCTAGCTGTGAACTTGTCTACTAGATGCCACCACAACCAGCACCTGACGGTGAACGTTGGAACTTATACAGCGTTAATCAAATCTAACCAAGAAATTTAGCTCAGTTAGTTATTGTTGTTTTAAGGGGTGGAACTACGAGGTCATCTGCCCCTTAGAAATTTGGCTTCGCACAATTATAGTTAGCGGAAGGTTCTTTTACATGCCATAGATCTATGACATGGGACCACCGGTTTTACTCCCCCTCCGAAGGAAGGCATACTGACAAGGGGAAGATACGATGTATGGGTCACCGATTTGAACCATCTTTAGTACACGTGTTGGGCATGACCAGGCGTATACCAGGTGCAAGTAGTAAGGTGTGCTTCTCAGCCGTTTCCGAGTAATTAATTATTCGCAATTGCAGTGCGGCGTCCATGTGCTTTGTACGCTAGCAAGAATCCAACGAGCGCGTAGTGCAGTGATAAGAGCCGTGCTTCGTAAGCGCGGGATCGCTGGATCGAATCCCACCGGTGAGCTTTTGCAGTGTGTTGATTTTTTCTTTCTTTTTGTTTGTTTTTCTAACCATTGGCAATTTCCAATCAATACACATAGCATGAGTCACTGCTTGCGGGGTACGGGGTAGTCTGATGGTTCACAGACGAGCAATGCACAGACTGGGCCTTCCGTGTATAAATGTATACCGGTACATTTAATAGAATACACCTGACCGTGTATACTACCAATGTATTTGCAATGCCGATACTGTACATTATGTAATGTCACAAACGTTGAGCCCCATACAATGATTTCAGAATCCTTTTTCCCGCTCACATAACGCCTTATTACAATTGACTGCAAAATAAACATTGTTCATGACACCTAGATTATACGAATTGCCAATGTTTACAACAACAAAAAACACAACACACTGCAAAAGCTCGCCGAAGGGATTCGATCCAGCGATCCGGCACGTAGGATGCAGGGCTCTTACCGCTGCACCACACTCGCGTTAGTTTCTTGCACATGGCCGCCGCACTGCAATTGCGAATAATTAATTTCTCGGAAACGGCTGAGAACCGCACCTAACTACTTGAACCGGGTAAACGCCTGGCCATGCCCTACACCTGTACACAAGATGGTTCGAATTGGTGACCCATGCATCGTATCCTCCCCTAGTGAGGGATTTATAACGCTCTTAAAAATCCGACGACTTCAGCCGGGTTTGAACCCGCACTCTTGGCCATAGTAGCTCAGCATGCTACCAACTACTTGTCTTTTTTTTCTCTCTTTTTTAGCGTATGGCTTTTAGTGCCGGGAGTGCCCGAGGACATGTTCGGCTCGCCAGTTTTGTAGCTGCTTCGAGACGGACACCCAATGGGTGAGCTACAAGTACCGTTGGGGAGGAAAGTTGGAATGGAAGGTCGAGGAGTTGGAAGGTAGCGGCTGTGGCCTATAGTTAGGGACCAACCCCGGCATTTGCCTGGAAGGAATATGGGAAACCACATAAGACCATCTTCCAGGTTGCCGGCGGGGGGATTCGAACCTCCTCGCCTCCCGGTTGTGAGAGACTGCCAGCAGTCATGACGTAACGACCACGGCTAACTCACCCGGTTTTTAGCCTACTTTTCACATTTTGCAAAAATGAGAAAAAAGTAGACTAATGACATCGATCCGGGAAAATGTCTGTCTGTCCTTCTGTCTGTCTGTGTCCCCCCTCCCCTATCAACTCCTAAACGGCTGCAGAAATCGAAACCAAATTTAGTATGAGTAAAGATGTATACCGGAATATCTCACGTCCATATTTGAAAATGATGTCAGTGCTACCAACTGCTGAAAAAACGCACTAGAAATTTGAGCTCCATGTTGGATATCTTGGAAGGTATGCATGGGAGCTATTCCAAAATTGGCACTCGTTTAGACAACACTATTTCAGTTTAATTTCCAGGAGGCCATACATGACAGTGTTGCCAAAATAATGTTAAGCCTTCTGATAGGTCCAATTTTAAATGCCTATAACTTCTACACTATTAATTGGATTTCAACCAAATTTTGTATGTAATATGTGTACATAAAAAGATATAACTGAGCGTATTCTTAAGAGCCACCAGGGCTGCCAACTGTTAATAATTGCTGTCTCTATTATTTTATCCAAATACCAATAAATCAGAATGTATGCAATCCGACAGCTTTAAACTATGCACACGTATAGTACCTGACATTTTAGATTATTTTTGAAGTAACTTATATACTTCAGTTCTACCAACATGATTCTAAGCCTGCTGATAGGGCCAATTTTTTAAATACATGTAACTTCTCTACTATCAGTTGGATTCCAACCAAATTTCGTAAGTGCTATGTGTAACATAACAGATATGACTATAAGTATTCTTATAGCAATCAGGGCTGCCAACTGGTAATAAATGCTGCCTATGTTTTTTTAACCTAATATCAATATATCAGGAAGTATGCAAGCCAACAGCCCTATACTTTGCACACGTATAGCACCTGACATTCTAGATTAATTTGGAATAATTAATATAAGTCAGTGCTGCCAACATGATTCTATGCCTGCTGATAGGTCCAATTCTAAAATACATGTAACTTCTATACTAAAAATGGAGTTCGTCAAAAATTGGCGCAACAAGATATCATAATATTTCAGATTGGGCTATTTCTGACCAGCACACGCATGACATTGTTGCCAACATGCTTTTACGCGTGCTGATAGATCCAATGTCTAACTGCATGTAACGTCCATTGGACATCAACCATTTTTAGCCTACTTTCGATTTTTGCAAAAAATGAAAGTAGACTTATGAAATCAACACAGGGCGAAAAAAGTGTGTCTGTCTGTGTGTGTGTATGTGAGTCTGTGTGTGTGTGTGTGTGTGTGTGAGTCTGTGTGTGTGTGTGTGGGTGTGTGTGTGGGTGTGTGTGTGTGTGTGTGTGTACTCTGAATGTCTGTCCCCCCCTATCAATTCGAACACGGTGAATGCGAATTGAACGAAATTAGGTACAAAGGTAGCACTAGCAAAGGACACCTCAGTGCCATGTTTTATATCGCCGCCATCTTGACGGAAACGTAATGGCGGCCACACAAATGTTCAAAGCATAAATCAAATTACGACTAACCTAATCATCCGATCTCTACCAAATTTTGCAACAACATACCTTTATGGGGGGAGCATCCTTTGACCAAACCAATAGGTCATCAGCGTAATAGTTTGCGGAAGGCGGCCATCTTTGTGTGAAAATCGATTCCCCCTATTAATTCGAACACGGTGCAACCGAATGGAACGAAATTTGGTACAGAGGTAGTACTAACAAAAGACACCTCAGTGTCATGTTTTATATCGCCGCCATCTTGACGGAAACGTAATGGCGGCCACACAAATGTTCAAAGCTTAAATCAAATTACGACTAACCTAATCATCCGATCTCTACCAAATTTTGCAACAACATACCTTTATGGGGGAAGCATCTTTTGACCAAATTAATAGGTCATCAGCGTAATAGTTTGCGGAAGACGGCCATCTTTGTGTGAAAATCGATTCCCCCTATTAATTCGTACACGGTGCAACCGAATGGAACGAAATTTGGTACAAAAGTAGTACTAACAAAAGGCACCTCAGTGTCATGTTTTATATCGCCGCCATCTTGACGGAAACGTAATGGCGGCCACACAAATGTTCAAAGCTTAAATCAAATTACGATTAACCTAATCATCCGATCTCTACCAAATTTTGCAACAACATACCCTTATAGAGGAAGCATCCTTTGACCAAATGAATAGGTCATTAGCCTAATAGTTTGCGGATGGCGGCCATCTTTGTGTGAACATCAATTCCCCCTATTAATTCATACACGGTGAAAACGATTGGAACGAAATTTGGGACAGAGGTAGCACTAGCAGGGGGCATCTCAGTGTCATGTTTTATATCGCCGCCATATTGACAGAAACGTAATGGTGGCCACACAAATGTTCAAAGCTTAAGTTAAATTACGACTAACATAACCATCCGATCTCTACCATACTTTGCAACAACATACCTTTATGGAGGGAGCATCCTTTGACCAATCTAATAGGTTATTAGCCTAATAGTTTGCGGATGGCGGCCTTCTTTATGTCAAAATTGATTCCCCCTATTAATTCGAACACGGTGGAACCGAATGGAACGAAATTTGGTTCAGAGGTAGCACTAGCAAAGGGCACCTCAGTGCCATGTTTTATATCGCCGCCATCTTGACAGAAACGTAATGGCGGCCACACGAATGTTCAAAGCTTAAATCAAATTACGATTAACCTAATCATCCGATCTCTACCAAATTTTGCAACTACATACCTTTATGGAGGGAGCATCCTTTGACCAATCTAATAGGTCATTCGCCTAATAGTTTGCGGATGGCGGCCATCTTTGTGTCAGAATCGATTCCCCCTATTAATTCAAACACGGTGAAACCGAATGGAACGAAATTTGGTACAGAGCTAGCACTAGCAAAGGGCATCTCAGTGTCATGATTAATATCGCCGCCATCTTGACTGAAACGTAATGGCGGCCACACGAATGTTCAAAGCTTAAATCAAATTACGATTAACCTAATCATCCGATCTCTACCAAATTTTGCAACTACATACCTTTATGGAGGGAGCATCCTTTGACCAATCTAATAGGTCATTAGCCTAATAGTTTGCGGATGGCTGCCATCTTTATGTCAAAATTGATTCCCCCTGTTAATTCGAACACGGTGGAACCGAATGAACGAAATTTGGTACAGAGGTAGCACTAGGAAAGGGCCCCTCAGTGTCATGTTTTATAACACCGCTATCTTGACGGAAACGTTATCGCGGCCACCCAAATGTTAAAAGCTAGAATGTAATTACGACCAACCTAATAATCTAGTCTCTACCAAATTTGGCAACACCATATCTTTATGTGGGAAACATATTCTGACCAAACTGCAAGAACATCAGCCCAATAGTTTGCAGATGGTGTCCAAGTATGTGTGCAAATCGATTCCCCCTATCAATTGAAACACGGTCAAACCGAATTGAACGAAATTTGGTACAGAGGTAGCACTAGCAAAGGGCACCTCATATTCATGTTTAATATCCCTATAGCACGTTGTATTTCAACAAGCTACTACAACCAACATTCAATCATACTCCTTGTAAAGGACAAAGAGTTATAACAATACCCATGCATTTAGGAGAAAGTAGGCTATATGTTCTTTACTGAACATCTTGTTTTAATTCTGCACCTTAAGAGATGGAATAAAGAATATATTCAGTCACCAGGGTTGCCAACAGTAATGCTCTATTAGGCTACATTATACCAGGTATATTTCGAACTAATTAGACATTTCGATATTACCAACTTAATTTCGTCATTATTCTAGATAGATCCATATAGATTAATCATTGGCATGAATCTTAAATGTTAAGAAAAGTAGGCTCTTTAGTTCGTCACGGAACTTCTTGTTTTTTTTTTCTCTCTTAATTTGGCGTAACTATGACAGCGAGCTCAGCGCAATATGAATAACTCTGAAACCATACGCTTCATTTCCATGACACTTTAATATAAAGTTTTGATGCCATTCTTTCAGTGTTGCCCATACAAACTGTTAGTTGTAGCTCTTCAGCCGGTCAACAGTAATTTGCCCTATAACTGGGTGGTGTACAATGTAAGTTATATAATATATGAATAGGCATAGTAAGTAAATAACACTCCTGGAAAAGAATACATGTTTTAGTTTTGATCACTATATTCCTAACATATGCCCCATTATAATAGTGACCATAACTAATATATGTATTTCTTTTTCAGTAGTGTTATTTCATCATCATCATCTTCATTTCCCCTTTTCCAGTTGACGCTGGGTGGGGGCAAATATGGTTCCTCTCCACTTTGTTCTGTCGTGCCACCATTCCTCTTCAGACACAGTGTTCCAATCCAGGTTCCGTTTTCTAATACTATTCTCCACCGAGTCTATCAAACGCATTCTTGGTCTTCCTCGTCCTCTCTTCCCTGTCATCCGTCGTTCCAGTCGTAGCCTTACTTCATTCATCCGTTTGACATGTCCAAACCATCTCAATCTGTTTTGCTCCAATTTTATTCCGGAAAATACAGTCGCTAAGATTGGGTTGCATGCACCTCACCATTCTTAAATTACGTCTAACCAGAATTCGTTGCACATGCATCTCCATGATAATATATAATTAATAGTCCAGTCAGTGATTTTAACCCATCGTGCCGAGACTTAAAACATATATCGGTCGTAGTTAATTGACATAGAAGAAAAAGCGGTTATCACGTAATGCATTCATAACAATTCCCGGGCGAAGCCGGGGCGGGTTGCTACTAAACATATAACACTGCATTTTGTATGAAAGTATGTATGCTATTGAGTCCAATATCAGTTCCCATAATCACCAAAATGGAAAAGTTTCTTCATATTTATTTCTCAAATGTTTATACCTTATTCTATATGATTAAGATTCAAAGTACTGCACACACATAAATAGAATTAAGGTTGCAAATGTCATGGCAATAGTGTTAATAATTCAGGAGGAAATGCACATTTTGTAGACTACTAAAAAAATATCATTTGTAGCAAAATAAGTTTAACGTGAACGCGTTTATCGCTGCACCCACTTTACTGCATGAACTTTAAAGAGCCATGCCAATTAAACAAATGTACAAAAGTTCGTTTTGAGAAAGCAATGTAGTAACCAATAAATGGGTGTGTGACTATCTACCGCGCACCTTGCTCCAAAATCGAACGCGCGTAGATACTACCTGCATGTCATTGCTGCCTCTGTCAGGCGAGAACCAGGCGCGCATTTAAAGGCTAGTCCACACCAAAGTTAATGATCAATGTTAATGAAAAAATTTCTCAACATGTTTACTAAACATTTGTTAACAAACTTCTTCAACATTATGTCCACACCAAATAAACTTTTGTTAACAAACATCTTCAACATTAAATAAACTGTTTGTGAGGTTATAATGGATAGGGTCAGGAAGAAGAAACTACTTACAGCTGCATCTTTCATTATTTTAGTGAGTACAAAATTAGAGAAAAGCGCAGACGCAAGGCGTGGCAAAGAAAAATATTGGAAAGGCGTTTAGAATTAAGTTAATTAATATTCTCATGTGCTTCCTGGTATTTCAAAATTCCGCGTAATATACGAGTCGCTTGCGATTCGATAGTCGATTTTTAGAGAAGTAAAAGAGCATCGTATTCCGCGCTACGAATTTACAACCTTAATTGCGTCTTTGCGCATGCGCGAACGAAAATGTTAACGAAAACACGAAAAGTTAATGAAAAGTTTCATTCACAAAAAGAGATTTTGTTCATGAACATGCTCGAAATGTTAACGAACACGCTATTTTGTTTATGAACAGTCAAAAATGTTCATGAACAGTGTTCATTAACAAAGTTATCGGAAACATCTGGGTGTGGACGTACCTTAATGTAACACTTCATACTTTATTGCACAGCTGAACGTATGAGTCATTTCTAGGTCTGGATTTGTACTTGTCCCGGCAACTTCAATGTAAAAATAGCTAACTTTGTGTGAAACTGGTTTACACACCTATCCTCATGCAAATTGCGAGTGGTGTAAACGCCTGTAATATAACCTTACTAGAGAGGTTAACAAGTATTCATCATCTGGATCTGAAAAACATATCCATGATTCAATGTTCCTCAGTATAGTGGAGGAATTTTAACTTTTTTATATAGGCACAACATTTGTTATAGTCATATTTGAGAGCAATGAACAGTTAAAATGTTGGTTAATTTTACTTTAATTTTCTTCCCTTTCACCAACAGTAAACAAAAAGTTAAAACGTTAAAGGTTTTATTTTCTAGTTACGCCTAAAAGGTGTCAAATAGTGGAATATATTTACACTAAAATACTAAGTAGGTAGGCTATTATTTTTTATTTTTTGTAGTACCTTCTTCGACTCCGCAAACACCTGTTATGATCAAATAATGTCTTCACAACACCGGCTGAGGTTTAAGATGTATAAGACAGTATGTTCGCATATCAATGGTTCACAACCGGTGATCGGCTAAAGGTTGCAATGAGATATTGAGATAAATCCCAAGAAAAGATTACGGTCTACTTAAGCCTGGAGTCGTATAAGTTCTTGAAATAAAATAAGCCAAACTAGCATTACCCGTCGCGGCTTCGCCCGCGAATATTCTAGTTGTAAAGAGTTCACTTAGCAAAATCTCAATCATGAATGCTATGACTGATTTATCCTTCGTATGAGTAATCAGACTTTATCAATTCAGCTACTGGTGCAGTGGTTAGGGGTTTGTCATTCCTTCATAGGTATATCAGAGCGAAGTTAGCTTTCTGGGAATATCACAGACACTGTTAATTTAAGGGCCTTTAAATGTGGTTTTTGGAGACCCTTTATAGTCGGGTGAAAAATACCTTTCGTACCATACTCACACGTGAAAATTGCATGAAAAAATTCTAGAGTGCCCCTTGACCCCCTTAAGCGCATTATAACTTACTGTATGTATTAATGAATTTTACAGCTTAATTTGGTTCAGTGATAACCTTATAACCGTCTGGAAACTTGCACAGTAATGTAATAATTGGATTTATTTATTTATCGTATGGCTTCTAGTGCCGGGAGTGTCAGAGGACAAGTTCGGCTCGCCTGAGTCTGTAGCTGCTTCCAGCGGACACCCTAAAGGGTGAGCTACCAGTTCCGTTCAATTTCAAGTAGTTCCAACTTTCGCCACCAGACATCAATGATACCTAGTGGCGAACGTTGGAACTTTGATAGAGTGTTCTGACCAAATCTAACCTAACAAATTTTGCTTTACACAAGTTTAGTCTGTGAACGGATCTTTCACATGCCATAAATCTATGACATGGGACCGCCGGCTTTACTTCCCCTCCGAAGGAAGGCATACTGAAGGATTTTTAACGCTCTTAAAAAATCCGACGACTTTGGCCGGGTTTGAACCCGCTATCTTGGGCATAGGAGTTCAGCATGCTACTGACTACGCCACCGAAGCCGATGTAATAATTGGAATTGCATTGCGTCTTACAGAAATAGATGGACCTGTGAGATTCTGTTACCATGGTTACCGTGTTGTATTCTTTCATCATTTCATTGTAAATATAAATGTTTTAAGGTATTTATTTAATTGTGAGGAATTTAAAGAGTGAGTGCGTTTCGCTTACGCATTGGATTATTCTGAACCTGTGGGTACCCCATATGTGTAGGTTGGTGTAAATGGGACCTTATTTCCTGAACAAAACTGGAATGGGATCTTAGCAGAATAATATAGGGAGGGAATAATTACTCTCATGCATGACGGATTGTGACACTGATAGGTTCATTTCGATTATTTAGGCTACTGTAATTATACTTGTATCCGGCAGATGGTATTACATACAGCAAATCCCTCCGGAACATTCCCGATTCAGTATAAATTACTCGCTTCCTCACGAACATTTCCGAGACTTTGTTAGAACAATAAAAGTGTGCGAGTCTGCCACCGTCGCTTTCAGTTGTTTTCTTCGCGTTGATTCACAGCGTTTTGCTATGGATGCGTTCATTGTTAAGCGTAAGCTCGAGGAAAGTGAAAGTGTACAGTCATCTCCTACTGCCAAACCTTACTGTTTCTCCCGGACCGTCAAAGTGAACACATAATGAAGACAAAAGAAAGAAAACATTAAACCTGGACAGTTAGCGTGTGGATTTTCATGGAATAAGAACGAGGAACACCCTCTCCTGTGTGTGTAGTTTGTGGCGAAACACCTAGCAAAGTGAAGCGGCATCTTACTACAAAGCATCTTTATTATATTATCATTCAATAAAATGACTTGTTGTATTAAACTTCAATTTCTTAAAAAATTCAAGGATGGGTGCCCCAGGTTTTTAATGTTATTCCTCGGGGTGCCACGAACGTCAAAAGGTTGGGAATCACTGGTCTACAGAATTAACTACAAGTAGTATATGGGCAAGGAGGTATGCTAGTTCAGAGCGGAGAAAGAATAGAGTTGTTGTTGTTGTATTTGTTTCATGTAGGGGCTTTGCGACATCGTGGTCTTTGGGTGTGTGCACATAATTCGTCTGATAACCGTGCTCCTTTCTGACGTAATTCCTGTCCACCTCCCTTGGTCAACTCTTGTTCGCTTCCGAAGCTGACGGTATTACGGTATCTTAGGCCTAGAGAGTCTTCCACTTTCCCACCTTAATTGGCCATTGTCTCATCTTTCCTGATCCCTCATTCCTCGATGGGTCAGACCTCTTGTTTTCTTTTCATGGTATCTCCTAACTTCTGCCCCAGACCCTAAAGGAGGCTGGGTTACCGAATGTAGCCCTATCGCTTACGGTGCACCATGGATTGTGCTACACCCTCAAGGGCTCACGGCTGGTGAGTTAGGGGGCGATCCCGAGGGATTCTTGAGCAGGTTCCGTTTTCCTCTTCATTAATGCGTTTGGGGTGCATACTCTCCTCCCCAGGCGCGTGTATTCCATGGATGTAAGGTAAGAGGTACCCAAGTAAAATAATGACGGGCACAAGAATTATTTACTTTTGTTATAGTGATATTCCAGTCTCGTGTCCTGTATTGTTTTAATGAACCCATTCACACTTCGTTGTTTTTTGATGCCTACTTGCGGAGTCGCTTGCAGCAGCACAATAGCGTGCGTGACATGCCCTCTTTTGGGATTTCTTGGTACTGCAGGGTGAGTGAAAGCGAAGGCAGGAAGCAATTCCTTAAGTTGCATACCTTAGGCCGAAAACAAGGAGCGGTCAGTTTTCAAAGATAGTGTGTTTACTCGCTCATTATAGTTTGAAAAAGCGTGTCAGTGTTTGAGTAAAACAGCTTTTTATATGCTGTGTTAGAACGTGTGATTGTTTTACTGTGGTAGGCCGACATTTTTATAGTTGAGCGATATAATGTTGTCTAATGTAATATAAGGGAGTAGGGTATGCAGTAGACGTTTTTGTTTACACAAGTAGGCGTGAGAAATCTGTAAAAATATGGCACCGGGACTTGGGTCTAGAGATGACAGCATGTGATGTGCGGTAAATTTGAGAGTAAAATATTAATTTTATTAGGAAGTCGTCCAACTCCTCAATTGAGTAGGTCTATTAACACGAAAGTGAAAACTTGTATTCGGTATTTTAACTAAACGTATAACATTTACCATTGATTTCAATTGAGTTAGATTTACTTTCTAAGTTCAAAACATCCCAAACTTCTACAACTGGGTCTTCAATGATTTTGCGAAGAAAACCATTGCTTACCCTAAGTAAAATTCCACCACACGCCACTGCTCCTCCCTTTCCTATCTGTCGATTATGGCTCTCTTCCCTCCAAATCCCTCAATCGTCACACTTTGAGGGTTGAGGGCATTTTCCCCCCTGTCATTTATGTCCCCCATTCCTGTTTTTTTTTCATTTCTTCTTCTAGTGTAAGTCAATAGTCAGTTGTAGTAGATAGTTTTAATTTCATTATCATTTTCTTCACGGTCACCATATCATTAAGGGCCGATAACCTAGATATTAAACCCCATAAAACAATAATTATCATCTTCATATTTGTAATTTAAGAAATTACCAGAAAGAATTGGCGATTATTTATTCAGTGACAACAATGAACTATCATTATGCATCACAGATATCAGTCTTGGGCGGCTTCGGTGGCGAAGTTGGTAACATGTTGAGCCTCTATGCCCAAGGTCGCGGGTTCAAACCTGGCCGAAGACGTCGGATTTTTTAAGAGCGTTAAAAATCCCTCAGTATGCCTTCCTTCGGAGGAGGAGTAAAGCCGGCGGGCCTATGTCACAGATGTATGTCATGTAAAAGAACCTTCCACTAACTAAACTAGTGTGAAGCAAAATTTATAGGTTAGGTTTGATTAATGCTCTTAAGTTCCAACGTTCGTAACCAGGCACTGGTTGCGATGGCATCTAGTAGTAGCCAAGTTCACAGCTAGGTGTCGTGGACGGTAGCATTTTGTAGCGAAAGTAGGAACTACTTGAACTTATGGTCTGCAGTTTTGACTTGAATTAAAAACAAACAACACTCACTAATACAGTCATCACAATTAACACCGGTTATCAGACAGATTCTACACACACCCAAAGTACACGGGGCTACATGACCGCGTTGTCGCAGCTTCTAAACTAAGGAACCAACCAACCAGATATCAGTCTCTGATTGATATTCTTTCAGAAGATCAGTTAATGTACTTTTGCATGATTGGAACTTCCTGGATAATGCAATACGTAAACTACACGTCAGGCGTACTTCCAAACTGAAATGAAGTGCGCTAGGAGATCCCCATCATGCATGAAGCGCAGGACGTGGCGACTCTGCTAGGGGCACATTGTACAGGCAGCGTGTCCATAAAATGGTCAAGTATGCTGGTCCATTCAGCAGTCGCGGTAGTATCAATGAGGTGATCATCCCACTGGATAGCACGCCCCACCCACCTGGGAACCACCCACTGGATAGCACGCCACGCCCACCTGAACTATACCCAATATATATGGCTAGAAACGACCAAACAAACTCAAACTCATCCAGCAACTAAAGCATTCCCCCACGAGTCCCCTAAATTCATTTTCAACCCTGATACAGCCCAGCACACAGCAGATAGTAGCGAAATCAGAGTAAAACTCATGTGCATCATTGCCATCTGCTACACTCACAATTACACACTACATTACACTTACAGCCCTGATAAGGACCCCAAGGTACTAGTTAGCAACACGATCCATCTGCTAAACCATATAACCACCAACGACTACCAGTTGGCACCGTTTTTTACACTCGATAAAAGCCCGTATAACTTAAAACTTAAACAGATCCATTTTTCATATTATACTCGATTATCACGCTGAAGTTGCTACTGCTAACCATTAATCAAACCATCCAAACTATGGCGAGCGGGGATGATAAGTAGTTATGCTCCTTCTAGCATAATAAGTGAACATCATCCCAATCCGTCAGTGAACCAATGAGCGAAGTGGCAGTCAATAACTAGGCCAATTCACGCAATTATAAATCCCTCTACGTCATTATGCGAACATAAAATTCAAAACCCCATTGTCAAACCCCTCAATCAAATCAAATTAAATCGTAACAAAAACATTAAAATATGAATCACATTCTAGAAAGATTTATTAATTTAAAAAATCAGTTTAACCCCAAAATTAGATTCAAATCTAGGTAGAGGAACGCTTGTCGTGCCGGTACCTGGCGAATAATACAGCCCATGTCATTAAAGGCTAGTCAGGTACCACATGGACAACCAGCAATTGAGACACAATAGATATCCTAAATATCTGGGGGTCACATAGGATAGAACGCTGTCTTACAAACAACATCTCCAGAATGTTGCTGCAAAAATAGGAACCCGCAACAACATAATTCATAAGCTATGTGGAACAACTTGGGGATCCTCAGCTGCAACTCTGCGATGCTCAGCTCTAGGTTTGGTGTATTCGACTGCCGAATACTGTGCTCCTGTCTGGCTCAATAGTGCTCACACAAATATTGTAGATACCCAGCACAATGCGTCTTATCACTGGCACAATCAAATCTACTCCCATACATTGGCTACCAGTGTTAAGTCATATTCCACCTCCAGATTTCAGACGTAAAGAGGTTCTCCTAAGAGAATTCAATAAAATAATGAACAATCCAGGACTGCCGATACATGATGACATCAGCGATGCAATTACTGGTTCCAGAAAACCATCAATACGAGATGCCGTGAACTTGAGGAACAGCAACTACCAAACTTGCGTTGAGTGGCAGAAGAGACTCAACAACAAATGTTGTTCAACAATGCCTCCTGTGAAGAAGACTCCGCCACCTGGTTTCAACCTCCCTCGTTAGACTATGGTCCATATTGAACCGGATACGAACCAACCATGGGAACTGTGCAGCCTTCCACTACAAGTGGAACAGAATTTCAACGCCGTATTGTGACTGGTGCTACAGAACAGACGATCCTGCACATCATCACCGAGTGCAGCAAAAGAAAGTACAGTGGCTGTGCTAGTGACTTTGCTCTCGTGACCCCAGAGACTATTGACTATATTCAGAATTTGGATTTACGTATATAAATTCTCCTGTATCTCTAGCTATAAGCTAAATAAATAAATAAATAAATAAATAAATAAGGTACTGCCCCCGTAAATTGAATTATATTGAGACCACGATGGCTGTATTGGCAAATATGAATAAAGTTATGGCTGTCATAGTTGTGACGTGTATATTCATGACGTAGGCACGGATGACGCAGGATTCATGCAAGTAGGCTGATTGAGCTGAGATTCTTGGTGACGTCATGATTTTGTTCGAGAAAGATCTGAGATTTACGACGCAGTCGCAGGAAACAAGGTATTGTGCTAAGGAAGAAGTTACGCTATTGGAGGAGAGACTCGAACCAATGAACGATAGTTTGGAAGGAAGACGGAGATTGCTGAAACTACGATATTTGATTACTTTTGGCATGCAGAATTGCGGAAAACTATTTTCAGTTATGGCATTGATTTGGAATTTTGAAGAAATTAATTTTGAGTTTTTGAAATTTGAAAATCCGTCAAGTATAGCCAAAGTTAAAACTTCTAGCGATGACGCAGGAACAGGCTATGGAAGGGATGGATACGCCCCTTAAGAAGTTGATAAAAGGTCGTGCACAGGATAGAGGAGCTCTCAGAACTCATAATCTCAGAACTCAGAACTCATCCTCAGAACTCATACTCAGAACTCATACGGATCATACCGCTGATACCGCATATATATTTCAGATGTCATAGTCATTTTCGAGTGAATAAGTGAAGCAAGTTGTCTTTAGCGTGTGGTTAAAGCCCGGCGCATCGAACGAACACGGAGCAGTTCCATTTTACGCTGCTCGAAACTAGGTGAAGTTGAAACGCTCACATTAACGTTTCCACCAGATAAGATATCAAGAGTTAACTTCAGCCTTTATTATAATTCAATTGGGCAGTACAACATTGAGGTGTGTAGAAGATTTGAACAATTTCACAGTTATACTTCGAAAGATATTGGCACTTTAAGGCTGCTAACAAAAGTGATTTTCTCGCCACATGAGAAACACTTTTAAAATTCCACATTATACACTACGGCTGACACGTGGAGTGCAACAGTGATATTGGAGAATACGTTTGGTAATACAACGATACAGTCTACTATGGAACATTATAATCTTGCAGTGCTTTCAATGATTATAACAGAAGTTGAGATGGAAGGCTAAGGCTTTAATGCAATTGGGACATATATCGCTGGAGAGAAGTAACAGCATGGAACCTCGTTAATCGTCATTCTACAAAAGCGAGCATGTAGTGAACATCCAACTACACTCATGCATCGTGAATCCATCGCTGAATTATACCAAATGACAGTGGAAATATTTTCATACTCCACAACTATGAATATTTCTGCGGAAATAACTACAATAAACTTCATGAAGAATTACGACCGGAACTTCAGGGAACTTTCAAGAGAGGCCAGGGTGGACCCGGCTCACAAAGAAGAGTTTTGCCAGAAGGATGTTTTTCGTATCCACGGAGCAGTGCAATTTCGGAGGAGGAAGCAGTTCGATTCTCCGAGGACGCTGATTCCAGGTTCGAGGACGGAGCACATCTTCACGCTGGTGAAATGGAACCAACAGCAGTTTTCTTTGAAAACTTTCCTCTAGAACTTCAATCAACAGATAAGGTAGTCGTGAACGTTTCTTGTATTATTTGAGTCTTGTAGCGATATCTGAGCAACCATTCTTCCCATATTTTATGTCCTATCTTTTGCCCCATTTTCTTGATTGATATTTCTGTACTCGGTACACTTCGATGATTTATGCCTTTTTCTTCGATTTGTTGAGACATTGTTATGTCATTGGCATACTTAAATAATTTTGGATCAGTTGAGACTGATGATTTAGATTCTTTCAGTAATTTGCATATTTTTGTAGTCACGATTTGACGGTAAAGTTAACGATTTGCTATGGCAGATTTGAATTCAGACAGCGTGTCATTTTATTAAAGTAATTCTATTCAGTAAATTACTTTGACCAATTTTCTGTCATCCTCAAGAAAGAAGAATAATTAAATGATTTTAGAGCGTTAAAATCTATTACGATATCGACGATCTTTGAAATACTAGTCGTCTTATGAACATGATTGCAACATAGACATTTATCATTGCATTATAGGCAATTTTATGAAATATGAACTTTGATTACGATTTATTGAATACGCTATAGTAATGAACATTTGATAGGAGTTTTTCTCAATTATAGATTGGAACAATAATGTTTGCATTCCACAGTCTAATTGTATTCTATTCGACTATTCATGCAGTTTAGATGAACTTTGATTGAAGATAGTATTTTTATACTGCGATACTTTGAAGGTATTAATCTCAATTTTGATAGACCAGGGAGGAGTGTCTAATCGTATTTGCTATTAAATTTATTTGTGATTGGCAAATTTTTACTTCATATCGATTCATGAATGAAACCCACGAAGGTTAAATTATAACAGTCATTAATACAATTGATGAATATAAGAATTTTTAAAGAGGAACAATGGATGTATAATCGTTAGTTCAGTGGACATGTAAAAGTCGCTGATGAATAATTCCCTTGAATTATGAAGGAGGTTCCCACAGTAATAAATGAAGTTGATGAATTTATAAGTGGAGGTTTTTGTATGTAGTTTGGAAGATTTTTATGCCATATATATGAAGATATATGATGAATTTTGGGCCAATTGTTGTGCAATTTTGTGCGTTTTGAGCGAAGTATTTTGCCGCTGAATGTATTGTTCTGGTTCTTTGAAAGTTATTCATATGAAGATACTGTTAAAATTAACAAGAGTGTTAAATAATTTGAGAGGAAGATTTTGAATGGAGGTTACTGTCACAAATAATAATTATTATTATTAAACTTTATTAAACCTGAATTTGACATTTAAATATAACTAACCTTCATTGGTCGATTATATCAACACGATTTAAGTAATTATCAACCGGATAAACGTGTGGTTTAATGTATTTCTTGTATAAATAATATAAACAATATTAATATTGTAAATAATTTTGTAAATATCTTTGATACTAATTTGAAATGATAGTGATTAATAGAGGCGTGTATAAAATTTTCAATTGTCGTTTGACATTGTTATAAACAATTTATTATTGTTATAAATAATTAATGAACTTTTGTTATTAACATTAAGAGTTTTGTTTTTATACTCTAAACAACGCTAATTAAACAAGTGGTTTGAACAATTAAACATGATTTGGGATTGTTGGAGTATTCCACTGGTGTTTGAATGGAGCATTTAAAACATTTGCGTGATAATATTTCAGTTGAGATGTGAACATTTACGTGTTTTGAAAAGGAGAGCCAAGCTCTGAGGTGACTCGCTTATGCTAGGGTTGAACGAACGGGGAGTCCACTTTGACGATGCAGGTGCATTGCAGCTGGCCCGGACAACTGTATGACAGAGGCCAAGGACGTATCCATAATAGCCTTGTGGCTATAAATAAAATGTGAAGTATATAAACACGCAAAACAATTGATATATGTGTCTCGTCCCAAATCCCGTTTCCATTCCAAGTGCATTATTATAATTACGTTATTTTGAGCTTGAGAAAGCTGAAACATTGTATGTAGAGTATACAAGTCCTACAGAAGGACATGGTTATATGGACGATGGCTTCTGATTGCCACGTGGATTTTGTTGTTTATTTTTGTTAAATCATTCTTTATGTGAAATAAATTATTGTGCAGTTTAAAGTTTCTCGTCTTCGTTATGGTTCATTTTAAATATCATGGTGGAGGTTATTGTGTGGGCATACTTTAAGTGATCCAGTTGACAACCCAGTCCCCGAGATAAATTTAAGAGGTAAGTAAAGGTAAGTATGAAACCCCGTATTTTGGTGTGTTCCACAATAATTTCTTGTTAACTATTGTGCTCTATCTCGATAGTATCTGTCAGTGCCATTTTCATTGATGTAGCTGTGCCGGTGCGTTTGATTATTGGCAATCCGATTGAGGGGGCGGATATCTGACAGCCTACTATCCGGATATCGGGTACAGTACCACATTTTATGTAACGCCCGTACCTCTCTACCAACGCACTGTGGGACATTTGTTCATAGGAGTAATTAACTTAACGTTGAATACGTTTCTTAGGAAAGTAGGGGTCTCCATCTGAGCAAAAATGTAACATTAAGCAATTTCTTCAATTGTGTCAAACATTGAAGGGCTGAAGGGCCCAGAAAGGTTTCAAATTGTGAGCCTGGAGAAACTATCAAACTAAAAATAAAAATAAAAAAAATCACTTCCAGCCTAAATTTAGTTCCAGAAAAACAGCCTAAAATTCCTTGATTCTTTACTCGTTTTCTTTTTTCTTCAAATCCTAGCCAAATTAACTTATTTACATAATTCTTTATTTAAAAAGTATTGTGTCCATTGGTTCAATACTCGCAGGCGTATTTTGATTTTTTGAAAAATCTTCACACCGAAAGTACCTAGTTATAAGGGCTTAAGTGAAACTCTGCTTTGACTTACACTATCACTTTTAGCGGTAGAAAAGGCAAATCGCTAATCTAATCGACCGGATATGGTTGAGTTTCATTGACTATCACTAGCACTCGTAGTTGTAGAAAAGGCAAATCGCTAATCTAATCGACAGGATTATGGTTGAGTTTCATTGACTATCACTAGCACTCGTAGTTGTAGAAAAGGCAAATCGCTAATCTAATCGACAGGATTATGGTTGAGTTTCATTGACTATCACTAGTACTCGTAGTTGTAGAAAAGGCAAATCGCTAATCTAATCGACAGGATTATGGTTGAGTTTCATTGACTATCACTAGCACTCGTAGTTGTAGGAAAGGCAAACTGCTAATCTAATCGACAGGATATGGTTGAGTTTTATTGACTATCACTAGCACTCGTAGTTGTAGGAAAGGCAAACTGCTAATCTAATCGACAGGATATGGTTGAGTTTCATTGACTATCACTAGCACTCGTAGTTGTAGATAAGGAAAATCGCTAATCTAATCGACCGGATATGGCTGAGTTTCATTGTCTATCACTAGCACTCGTAGTTGTAGAAAAGGCAAACTGCTAATCTAATCGACAGGATATGGTTGAGTTTCATTGACTATCACTAGCACTCGTAGTTGTAGAAAAGGCAAATCGCTAATCTAATCGACCGGATATGGTTGAGTTTCATTGACTATCACTAGCACTCGTAGTTGTAGAAAAGGCAAAATGCTAATCTAATCGACAGGATGTGGTTGAGTTTCATTGACTACGCTAGCACTCGTAGTTGTAGAAAAGGCAAACTGCTAATCTAATCGACAGGATATGGTTGAGTTTCATTGACTACCACTAGCACTCGTAGTTGTAGAAAAGGCAAACTGCAAATCTAATCGACAGGATTATGGTTGAGTTTCATTGACTATCACTAGCACTCGTAGTTGTAGAAAAGGCAAACTGCTAATCTAATCGACCGGATATGGTTGAGTTTCATTGACTATCACTAGCACTCGTACTGGTAGAAAAGGCAAACTGCTAATCTAATCGACAGGATTATGGTTGAGTTTCATTGACTATCACTAGCACTCGTAGTTGTAGAAAAGGCAAATCGCTAATCTAATCGACAGGATATGGTTGAGTTTCCGGTGAACAATCGTCAGTCTACCGCGTGCCATCAGGCCGGCTCCTTGTAAGAAATGTTTAGTGTGTCCTTTAGGTTTGGAAAAGTGGAGGAAGCTAGGAACATTAATTGATTAACTGGATACTAGTCTGACATTAAAAGTATATTCTGAACATTGAGCTCCTTGCCTCAAGGGATTTTTCTTTAGCCTACTTTCGATTTTAGCAACAATTTAAGTTGTTGTTGTTTGAGTCTTCAGTCTTTTGACTGGTTTGGTGCAGCTTTCCATGCCTCCCTGTCCTGAGCTAATCGTTTCATCTCTGCATAGCTATCACACCCTACATCCAAGGTAATCTGTTTAACATATTCTAACCTTGGTCTACCCCTTCAGTTCTTGTCCTCGACCCTTCCTTCCATAACTAAGCTTGCTATTCCTGGGTGTCTTAGTATGTGTTCTACCAACCTACCTCTTCTCTTCATTAGCAGTCGCCAAAAACATCTCTCCTCTCCCACTCGTCTTAATACCTCTTCGTTTGTAACCCTATCTACCCATCTGATCTTAATCATTATCCTGTAACACCACATTTCACACGCTTCAATTCTCCTCTTTTCTGCTGCACCAATAGTCAAAGTTTCACTTCCATAGAGCGCCACGCTCCAGGCAAAGGCCTTCAAAAATGACTTCCTAATACCTAAATATATATTCGATGTCAACAGATTCCTTTTTGTAGTAATGCTTTCCTAGCCTCAGCCAACCTACTTTTTATATCCTCTTTGCTTCGTCCATCACTGGTTATTTTGCTTCCTAAGTAACAGAAGTCTCCGACTTCATTCAGCTTTTTACCTGCCAATTTGATGTCCATAGATGTTACTGATTTATTTCGGTTGCATTCCAATACTTTCGTTGACATATGAGATCCACACGAGTCAAAATTGTCAGTACGGTATGTCTATGTGTGCGTGAGTGTGTGTGTGCGTGTGTGTGTATATATATATATCTGTCGTCGTCCTCCTCCTCCCCCCCCCCCCCATCAATTCAAACACGACGAAACCGAATTGAACAAAATTTGGTACACTGGCATTAGCAAAGGACACCTCATTGTCATGTTCTATATATCGCCGCCATCTTGACGGAAACGTAATGGTGGCCACCCAAAAGTTCAAAGCCAATTGCGACTAACCTAATCATCTGATTTCTACCAAATTTTGCAACAACATACCTTCGTGTGAGAAGCGTGTTTTGACAAAAGTGCAAGGTCATCAGCCAAATAGTTTGAAGATGGAGGCCGTGTATGTATGCAAAACGATCCCGCTTATCAATTAAAACACAACGAAACCAAATTGAACCAACTTTGGTACAGAGGAAGCACTAGCAAAGGATAACTTTGTGTAATGTTGTAAATCGCCGCCATCATAACGAAAAAGAAATGGCGCCCACCCAAATGTTCTAAGCTTAAATCAAATTACGACTGATCTAATCATTCGATCTCTAACCAAATTTTGCAACAATATACCTTAATGTGGGAAGCGTCTTTTTCCCAAACTACAAGGTCATCAGCCAAATCGTTTCAAGATGCTGGACGTTTGAATCGTGCAGGTATTATAGCCTAACCGTAACCTACGATTCAACAAGGCCTACCCAAACCAAATCCGGTTATCGTACAGATGGTGGTTTAAACTGTCCTCAAGGAGGTGACCGATAGGATATTTTCGTTCTATATTAGAATATTACACTGCAGCAGTGACTTACAGTTCAGGCTGACCGTGCCGTCTTGTGCTGGGCCGTGCCGTCCCGTTGGGTCAAAATGGAGGCTATTGCTTTGCTCGCTAGTCCATATTTCAGTACATTGATATCCTTTTACGAATGTACTGAACAAAATAATACAAATTTAGTATCAAATGGTTTATAAAAACGGCAGAAAACGCTAATAAAATCGTTCATTGCAAAACAAAATATTCTAGGCAGTTATACTTAAGTTGTTGTTAACGCAGTTTTAGCATTGGGCGTGTGTATAGTAGTGGTAGCGTCTCAGAATCATAGCGTGAAGGCTTGTGATTAAAATCAGAGTAGGGGCGTGGAGGCGCAGCGGTCAAGCTGTTGGCCTCTCACCACGGCAGACCGAGTTCGATTCCCGGTCAATGCATGTGAGATTTTTCAAAGTGAAATGTCATGTCCTGTGGTTCGGATTCCACGTAAAAAGGGAGGTCCCGCGACTTATGATCTCGAGATAACGGTCACGTTAAACTACAATCTTCCTTCTTCTTCAAATCCGAGTGGGTTCAATTTTATTTACTTGATATTTTTATTATTATTTGAATTATAACTACTCACTCATAATAATGTTGATGTTCGACCCAAACTATTATGTGTCAGAAAACTGTATCATAATGAGGCTCATTATAACACTATTTTTCATTATGAAACAGTTTCTCCCACCAATCAGAGCTCAAGAAACAGTTGTGTGACCAATTAGATAAGGATACATTCGCGCATGCACTCAAAATCCAACATGTCTATATAAATTACCGAAAGTGCACCGTCCATATGTTCGCGTAAATAAACTGGTGAATATGAGACAAGAAATAGCACTCTACCTTAATATCCCCAAATCCAATTTCTACACAGCGCGTTGTTTTGAAACGACTTCGGTGACCGTTTTACTGAATACTGGTGCACAATCTGAACATATGGCATTGAAGCACACAGAGCGCATGCGTCGGTTGGCCAGAGAGCTTGGAAAACAGATATATACTACCCACCGCAGCACCCGATCACAACATTCTAGTGGCTGAACAGATATTTATGAATATTTATGTTAAAACATATAATAAAGTTATAATTATCGTCGAACATAAACAGTCGTATGCAACTCGCCTATAATGGTATGGAAATTATAAAACTCGCATACGCTCGTTTTATAAACATACTCGTGTTTTAATTATAGCCATTATAGGCTCGTTGCATAATGTACTATAAACTTACACATAGTGTATATTTGCAATCGAAAATATTGTATTTACCGTACTTATAACACCACATAATTCAACACTCGACTACAGCGATTAAAATGCGTTGTCCTTGATCCACGGTAGAGTTTGTTGTTGTTGATTCTTTAGGGACTTTTTTTTTGTCATGTGGCCTCCTGAGAGGCCGAGTGCAGGTCTTTCTAGTTGACGCCCGTGGGCGACCTGCGCGTCGGGATGAGAGGTGGAATGGATGAAGATCAATGTAACTGGGCAAGGATGTGGAAGGAAGCAGCCGTGGCCTGTCAGAAGGTACCGCCCAAGCATTTGCCTGGTGTTGAAAATGGGAAACCACGGAAAACCGTTTCAAGGACGGTCGACGGTGGGGCTCGAAGCCACGCGTCTACCGAATCAGCAGAGAGCTTGGCCCCATGTCCTAACGCTGCGCTTTAGCCAGCGTAGCCACTGCTGTTGTCTTTAGGGACCAAGCGGCATCATAGTAGTGTAGCCCGGTGCTGTGTACTTGGGTGTGCGTAGAAGATTTTGATAACCTCTGTCACTGTGATGTCTATACTAGTGTGTGTACTTTTGAACGAGGAAGGATTTGGGTAGGAAGCTGTTGTTGTTGTTGTTGTTGTTGTTGTTGTTGTTGTTGTTGTTGTTGTTGTTTCATTTGAGAGGCTTGGACATCATGGTCATTCAGCCCCATGTACTTAGGTGAGTATTGAATTTTGTCTGATGACCTGTGTTATTGTGGTGGCTGTATTAGTGTGTGTATTTATAATTCAGGTGAGGATTAAATCGATCCATGTATAATATAGAAGTTGTATTTCAACAAGCTACTACAGTCAACATTCAACTATACTTCTTGAAAAGGTCTATGAGTTAAAACTATACCCATGTATTTAGGAAAGAGTAGGCTATATGTTCTTTACTGAACATCTTGTCCTGCTATGATCTAAGGGAATACCGGGTGAGTTAGCCGAGGTCATTACGGCGTGGCTGCAGGCAGTCGCTCACATCCTGGAGGCAAGGAGGCTCGAACCCCCCCGCCGGCAACCTTGAAGACGGTCTTCTGTGGTTTCCCATCTTCCTTCCAGGCGAATGCCGGGGTTTGTCCCAAACTATAGGTCACAGCCGCTACCTTACAATTCCTCGTACTTACATTCAAACTTTCCTCCCCAGACAACGCTCCACAAGCGACGGTACTTGTAGCTCACCCCATGGGTGTCCGCCTAGAAGCAGCTATAAACTGGAAGGAAGATGGGAAAACACAGAAGACCGTCTTCAAGGTTGCCGGCGGGGGGGGGGGGGTTCGAGCCTCCTTGCCTCCAGTCTTTGCCCCTATTTTTATCCTCGTATTTTGTCTTTTTCATCCCTCACATGAGTCGTTCAGTTGCAAAACTCGTTTAATCCACTTGTGAATAAAAATCCTTTTCATCAGAATGTTTCTCTGGACGTAAACTCACGTATCTTTTCATTTTGTTGTTTTCTACTTTTTGCTTTGTGTTTTTGGTTTTGGTTTTGGTTTTTGTTTTCTGCTTTTGCTTTTGTTTTTTGAATTTTTCTTTTTGCTTCGTGTCCTTTGGTTGTGGTTTTGTGTTTGCTTTCTGGAAAATCAAAATAAAACAAAATATAATAGGACAAAATAAACAAAACAAAATTAAAATAAAACAAAACAAAACAAAATTAAATTAAACAATACATAATAAAATAAAATAAGTAAAATAAAATAATTGAAAAATTATTTTTACGACATGATACTTATTCACAAGTGGATTAAACGAGTTTTGCAAATGGACGACTGACTTATAAACATGCGTTTAAAAGTTTTTAGTTTCTTCTTCTCTGTGACTTACGTTTCTTTCAACGTGCCCCGATGTTTATAACAGTTTCTGAATTTTCCGTTTCTTCATTGAAATGTAGCCCAAGCCAGCTGGTTGCTACAGAGGAGTTAATCCTGACCTCATCCTTCAGAGAACAGCGAGCGAGGTCTGCCTTGAGGCGCTCGCTAGGAGGCTTGAGTTTTTCCAGGAATACTCAAGTGTTCGCTAATGTATGTGGAGACTAGAGGCTGTTCTCATCGAGTTCATTGACCTCGTGAACTGTACCTATTTTAAAGTAATAATATCGTATGGCCTCGGTGCCGGGTGCAACTTTGTAATTTGACACCTAAAGGGTAGCTTGCATGTCGAATTTCGTTGTTCCTTGAAGTACTATGAAAGTCAAGGTGGTTATATATCTAAGCTCCTTGAACACTATAGCGCATTCTAGTAGCGAAATGAGGAACTTTGTGTTGGCGGTAAATCCCGAGATTAATTTTGCCATTATGAACACGGCCTACTGAATTCAAATGGGTTCTTTGACATGCCAACATCGTATGACATACGTGTCGTAATTTTTTCCGCCTTTCAAAAATCACTTACCGCGGCCAGGAGCGAACCTGCAAGCTTGGGGGTTAGTAGCCCGACACGTTAACCACTCACCTACCTTGGCAGGCTTATTTTAATGTTTAAAAAATCTATATTTAATTTTGATAATAATGGCGTTTTTATTATTTATTTATTTCTTGACCTTCTATGGGCAACGCTTGACGGTCTTTACATTATGTTTTGGCTTCTCTGCCAGTATCTTCTTCTCATCCTTTCTCCAACTTCCCTCTTCTGTTCTTCTGTGTAGGTTCTTGTCTTTGTCACTGGCACCACCCCGTCTCCTGGAAACCTCTGTTCTTAATTAGTCCTCTAAATTTCTTCCAATCTGCTATGTCGTCTTCTTGTACCCCATGTTGGCTAGGTCCGTTCTCACTTCTCGAAACCAATTGAGCTCTGTCTTTCTCTTCCTGAAAAATTCGGACGTTCTTTTTGTCACTGTGTTGCCATCCATCCTCAGGAGGTGCCCATAGAACTGTAATCTCCTCTTCTTCATCAGTTCATCCACACCTTCAGTTTTCTGGTACAATTCTTTGTTTGGTCTTACTGTAGTTTTCTCTCACCATCTTTTATCCTTGGGCCCAGGATTTTCCTAAGCATTTTTCTCTCTTTTTTCTGACATCTTCATGCCCACCTTTCCCAATCATGTCCAACGTTTCCGCTGCATACAGATATTCGGGTTTGACAACGTGTCTAGGTGTCTTAGTTTAGCCCCTTAGGATAGCGCTTTGTTGTTAGATAGATAGATAGATAGATAGATAGATAGATAGATAATGCCTTTAATGGTGGCGAAGTTACGGCTCAAGGCCCTCTCTTACACTTAACCACAAATAACATTAATAGCCATAAGAATAGTGATAATATGAATAATGATAGAATCATTAATTTCAAAATGCTCACAGTAAAGTACCCTTCAATACGTAATTACAGTAATCCAATCACTCATCTCGTTCATTAGATGGTCTTCTGTGGTTTCCCATCTTCCTTGCAGGCAAATGCCGGGGTTGGTCCCTAACTATAGGTCACAGCCACTACCTTCCAACTCCTCGTCCTTACATTCCAACTTTCCTCCCCAACGGTACTTGTAGCTCACCCATTGGGTGTCCGTCTCGAAGCAGCTACAAACACAGGCGAGCCGAACATGTCCACGGACACTCCCGGCACTAAAAGGCATATGCTAAAAATAAAATAAAAACATCTCATTCATTCGTTCATTCATAATTTATCCAAGAAGTCAGCGGGATCCACCCAGCAAATACTCGCAAATACTCGCAGCAAGCCACTTTAAACTTGCGATGAGAGGGATTGTCTCTAATGTTCGCCGGTAGCAAATTCCATGACCTGGACGCAGAGATTATGAACGAGCGATTGTAAACAGCAGTACGGTTTATAAGTATGGCAATAGAGGAGCCAGATCTCGTATTATGGTCATGATTAGACGAGAGGTAAGAAAACGGTGTAACAAGATAGTTAGGGTATTAGAGGAAAGTATATTGTGCAGTAGTGATAACATGTGGAGTTCACGACGCTGGTGCACTCGAAGCCACGACAGCTCCTTAAAATAGGGTGATATATGATCATCATATCGCAGACCAAAGATATATCTTACACAGTTGTTGAGGCACCGGTCCAGTTTCTTGTTACTGTCGCAGGTTATTTCAGTCAACACAGTGTCACAGTAGTCAAATATAGGTAGTATCAGAGAGCGAATTAGTTGTACTTTAAGTCGAACAGAGAATACATTACCGAACCGTTTCAGAGGATATAAGCATTTATGTACTTTATTACATGTGCTTATCACCTGTTTAGTCCAATTTAGGGTCTCAGTTATAATAATTCCTAAGTTAGTCACTGAAGTAGAGTAGGGTATGATTTTATTGTTTAGAATTATTGGAGAGATGTCACGTTGCTTGAGGGAATATAAGGTTTTACTGGTACAGATAATAATCACTTGAGTTATATTTGGGTTTATCAATAAACTGTTTTTATTTGCATAGTCACTAAGATGTTGTAGGTCAGATTTTATTTTAATTATTGCATTATTGATATCACTCGGTTTTGAATGATAGTAGATCTGTAAATTATCCGCATACACTTGCAATTTGTAAAAATTAAGAAATTACTGTTGTAAGTGCCTTTCGTCAATTGGTAAGCCATTTTCATTTTTCTTATCCGGTCTTTGAGAGCTCTTTTTTCTGACCCGTTCTCCTCTATTCATTCGCCTAAGTAAGTTGATTAAAACTTTTAACTCTCTCAATAGCAATTTTATTTTAATCCAAAAAGATAGACCATGAGGTGCAAGGATTGCATATGGACCACATTTTGGTGTAGGATAGATCTCGACGTTCGGTGGTGTTTCAGGGAGTTGAAATGAAAATCCACAGCCTGCTTCCAGTCGACCGACCGGGTCAGGGAATGGAATGAATGAAGCCCCCATCTAGCGGCGAGGATATGAACTGTGCCGGCTGCCGAGACCTGTCGCACTCCCCTAGGGCAATGATTAAATGAATGACAGTTGAAATGAAATGATAGCGGAGAGTGTTGCTGGAATGAAATTTGTGACATGGAAACAGGAGTACCCGGAGAAAAACTTGTCTGCCTCCGCTTTGTCCAGCACAAATCTCACATGGAGTGACCGGGATTTAAACCACGGACCCAGCGGTGAGAGGCCAGCGTGCTGCCGCCTAAGCCACGGAGGCTTTTTTCAGGGAGTTATAGAGATTTAGTTTTTTTTCGTGTGGCCTCCTGAGAGGCCGAGCGCAAGTCTTTCTAGTCGACGCCTGTGGGTGACCTGCGCGTCGGAATGAGAGATGAGATGAATGGTTGAAAGTGGACAAGGGCGGCTTCGGTGGCGTAGTCGGTAGCATGCTGAGCTTCTATGCCCAAGATAGCGGGTTCAAACCCGGCCGAAGCAGTCAGATTTTTTTAAGAGCATTAAAAATCCCTCAGTATGCCTTCCTTCGGAGGGGAAATAAGCCGGCGGTCCCATGTCATAGATTTATGGCATGTTAAAGAACCTTCCCCTAATTGCGCCTGTGGGAAGCTAAATTGGATAGGTTAAGAATGTAAACAACGCTCTTAGGTTTCTACGTTCGTTGCCAAGAGCCGACTGCGGTGGCGTCTAGTTGCAAAGTTCTGTACTTGGCCTAGTAGTCGTTGACGGTGGCGCTTGGCGGCAAAAGTAGGAACTATTTGAAAAATTCTAAGTTGCAGTACTTAAATTAAAATAACAGATAACACACACTAATACAGTCATCAGAAGCAAATGCCGGGACGGTACCTTCTGATGGTCATTTCCTTCCACATCCTTGTCCACTTTGGTTGGTTCTTAAGTTAAGGGACTGCGACAACGCGGTCATGTAGTCCCGTGTACTTTGGGTGTGTGTAAAATCTGTCTGATAACCGGGGTTAATTGTGATGGCTGTATTAATCTGTAATTCGGGTAAGGAATGCAGACGCTCAATTTCAAGCAGTAGTTCCTAATGTTGCTACCAGATACTACCGTCAACGACACCTAGCTGTGAGCTTGGCTACTAGATGCCACCGCAATCAGCAACTCGCAACGAACGTTGGAACCTCCCCTCCAAAGGAAAGCATACTGAGGGATTTTTAGCGCTCTTAGAAAATCCGACGACTTTGGCCGGCTTTGAACCCGCGACCTTGGGCATGCTACCAGTTACGTCACCGAAGCCGCTTCACACTTAGTCAGATGGAAATCTGAATCTGATCTCGCGCAAGTACGTTGTCATGGCAACGTCTGATGGCTCATCCCTCATCAATTTAGTAGTGTTGCCATGGCAACCACTGATAGCTCTTGGCATCTCTATATATATAAGAATGAAAGTTTGTCTGTTTTTTCTGAATTTCTACGGAAATTTGCGTTATTTACGCGTTTTAGACTGTTTTATGACGGATGCGCGCGAAAATGAAATTTTTGTCTGTCTGTCTGTCTGTCTGTCTGTCTGTTTGTTTGTCTGTGGACAATTTTGTGTCCTTATAACTCGAGAACGGCTGAGTGGATCAACGTAAAATTTGGTACAGATATCCTTCAGAGGCATGACACCAATCATTGATGTAACTCTTCTCTGTACCTCTCATAAAAGGGGGCCTTCTCCCTTAAAATACATGCTGAAATAGGCGTAGAAGGGCGAGACAAAGCTCATTTTCAGCCCCTCAATGTGAGAAGCGAAACTCGGGGGCCCTAAAGGGACCCCGAAAGGGACCCCGAAAACCACATTTTAAGGCCCTAAAACCAATAGTTTTTGAGATATTCCCAGAAAATTAATTTCATTTAATACAATAATGAAAGGAAGCTAGCCGGTAACCATGGCAACAGAAATTCACAGGTCCATCTATTGCTGTAATATAAGACGCAATACAATTCCATTTATTACATTACTGAGATAGTTTGCAAACGGCTATAAGGTTATAATGGAACCAATTAAGCTGTAAAATTCATCAATACATATAATGCGCTTAAGGGGGTCAAGGGGTACTGTAGAATGTTTTTACGCGATTTACACGTGCTGGTGTGGTACGGAAGGTCTATTATATCTGGTCCCTATATTGTTATATTATTATTATTATTATTACACTACTGAAAGGAAGACCCCAGAGGACAGGAAAAAGGGAATAATTGTCCCGATCTTCAAGAAAGGTAGTAGAACAGAACGCAGAAACTATCGGGGAATAACACTGATGAGTCATTGTGCAAAGATGTTTGAGAAAGTTTTCGGAAGGAGAATTAGGAAAAGGATAGGAGGGATGAGGGAAGAACAACATGGCTTCAGAGCAGGAAGGTCCACAGTGGATTTGATTTTTGCTGTAAGGCAGTTACAAGAACAGCACTATGAGTATGGAACAATCTAATAATGGACTTCCTGGACATTGAGAAAGCATATGACAGTGTATGCAGAAACAAAGTATGGAAGTCCCTGGAGGATAGAGGAGTAGAAAAATGGACTATAAGGAGGATAAAGGAGATGTACAAGAGAAGCGTGAGCTGTGTGAAAGTGGGAGGATAGAGATCGGAACGGGATGGAACAGAGAAACGGCCTGAAACAAGGAAGTGCACTGGCACCGTTACTTTTCATTGTGGTGATAGATGACATAATGACCCGAGTGGCACAAGTAATTGGGGAAGGAAAGATGAAAGCAATGGTGTTAGCGGATGATTTGATGATTTGGGGAAACAAGGAGGAGGAGGTACAGGAACAGTTGGACGTGTGGGAAGGAATAAGACAAGGATATGGGATGAAATTTAGCATAAATAAGAGTGAGATGGTGATCACAACAAGGAAGAAGGAAAGAACCACAACGGGAATAACAATTGGAGGGGAACAGCTGAAGAAAGTGGAGAGTTTCAAGTATCTGGGAAGCCTGATACAAGATAATGGAAGAAACTATAGAGAAAAAATGAGCGGGGGAGACAGGCAGAAGCATTCCGGAGGAGTGTGAGAAGCATGTTATGGAGCAAGGATGTCCCTCAGAACAGAAAAAAGATCATATATTGGACGTACTATGCCCCTATCCTGACGTATGCCTCGGAGACCTGGGCTATGAAAGGAAGGGAGAAGAGCAAAATACAGGCCAGTGAGATGAGCTTCTTGAGAAGCAGTATTGGAGTTACAATGATGGACAGAATAAGAAATGAGAGGACCAGAGAATTAATAAAGGAGGAACCATTACGGGATGGTATAGAGAAATCTGGACTTAAATGGCATGGACATGTAAAACGAATGGAGGATAAGAGGATACCCAGGAGGATACACGAGACGAAGTGGGAAGGAAAGAGACCGAGAGGAAGACCGAGAGGAAGACCGAGAGGAAGACCGAGAGGAAGACCGAGAGACAGGTGGCTGAAAGGGATGGAAGAAAGCGTGAAGAAGAGAGGAGAAGACTGGACAGGGGTGGAAGCTGAGAGATGGTGGGAAGACAGAAGACGTTGGAGTGGCCTGTGTTCCAAACAGACCCGGCCAACGGCTGGAAACTGTGCAAGAGGATGATGATGATGATACTACGGCCTACAACGACGAGACAAAGCTCATTTTCAACCCTTTGGTGTCAGAAAAAAAACCTCGGGGCCCCTAAACAGTCGTAAAGGGTCCCCGGAAACTACATTTTAATGCTCTAAAACCAAGAGTTTCTGAGATATTCCCAGAAAACTAATTTCATTTAATAAACTAATGTAGGAATGCAAGCCAGTAACCATGACAACAGTGTCTCAAAAAGGTACATCCAACTTTCCATCTATTTCTGCAAGAAGTAATGCCACTCCATTTATTAAATTTCTGTGAAAGTTTGCAAATGGCTATAAGGTTATCACGGAACCAACAAAAACTGTAAAATTCATCAATGCGCTTAAGGGGGTCAAGAGGTACCCTGGATTTTTTCACAAGACTTAAACGTGCGATGTGTCGTAGAGAAGGTCTTTTATATCTTCAAACAGCAACATCATTTTAACAAATTCCTGAATTGAAATAGTTTATTTTTTATTTTATTGTTTTGCTTTTAGGAATTTGGGCCATTGGAGGCTAAAAAACCTGAATTTTCATGCACCAAAAGCCTTTATAATTTATTAAAGAGGTCTTCCTCTGGATGCGCGCTTGACACAACAGTGTGGGTCAATTTTTATGTGACGTGAATTGCATTTCGTCTACGAGGTTTTCAATTTTATTTTCACGTCAGGAAGTACACGTTAGGTAAATTAGTTTCAGAGCATATTTCAACTAATCATTTATCTTTGTCGACAAACAGGTTCCAAGCCCCTAACCATTGCAACAGCAGCAGCTCAAATGTTTACGTTTGGTCATTAATAACGACGACCGTTCGAAGAATGGGTACTTCTGCTAGTTTTCTTATAATTCCGAAATCATTTTTCTCATCCCTTGGCGTAATGGTGGGTCATATCAAAAATTATTTCAGACAAAAGTTTTAGGTAATTATTAGGGGAATATTGTCCATTTTGTACGGTTTTGATATTGTGCCTATTAAGAGAGATATGATTAAAGTTTCCCGAAAAACCCACTTTTTCCCACCCCTTTGGTAAATGGTTGGTGCTATAAAAAAAACTCTTCAAACATAAATTTTTGAGCTTTATCCGGCACATAGTATGAACTTTAAACGGATTCGATATTTCGCGCATATTAAGAGAGTTATAGCAATATTTCATTTTTTCGAAAAAAAAAGTCCCCCGTTTTCACCCCCTTCAACCGATTTAGCCCGGTAACGAACTCGACCGAGATTTTATGGGTATACATATTCGGTAAAAATTTCAAAAGTGATTGGTGCAAAATTACGGCAGTTATCGTGTCCACAGGAGCCTCCGTGGCTTAGGCGGCAGCACGCCGGCCTCTCACCGCTGGGTCCGTGGTTCAAATCCCGGTCACTCCATGTGAGATCTGTGCTGGACAAAACGGAGGCAGACAGGTTTTTCTCCGGGTACTCCGGTTTTCCCTGTCAACATTTCATTCCAGCAACACTCTCCACTAACATTTCATTTCATCTGTCATTCATTTAATCATTGCCCCAGAGGAGTGCGTCAGGCCTCGGCAGCCGGCACAGTTCATATCCTCGCCGCTATATGGGGGCTTCATTCATTCCATTCCTGACCCGGTCGGAGACTGGAAGCAGGCTGTGGATTTTCATTTTCATCGTGTCCACAAAAAACTGATATATATATATATATATATATATATATATATATATATATATATATTAACATACATAAATTATATATAAACTTTGAACTGACGGTGGTTTTGGGGTCTGGGGGATGTGAAACGCGAAGATATGTCGAAATTTTCCGGAAATCGAAACATGGTACCCATTGCAATAGTTAGCTTTCTAATGAAATCTACCTAAAATACTACCATCAACGACACCTGTCTGTGAACTTGGCTACTAGATGCCACCGGAACCATCAACTCGCAACGAACGTTGGAACTTCTCCGAAGGGAAGCAAACTCAGAGTTTTTTAGCGCTCTTAGTAAATCCGACGACTTCAGCCGGGTTTGAACCCGCGACCTTGGGCATAGAAGTTCAGCATGCTACCAGTTCCGATACCGAAGTCGCTTCCCACAGACAGATTGAAAACTGAATGTTATCTCGTGCAGTGGCGTTGTCATAGCAACTGCTGATGGCTCATCCCTTATCAATTAAAAGTAAAGTTGTCATGGCAACCTCTCTTGGCACTTGGCATTTTCTTATAATTTAAATCATTTTGCTCACCTCGTGGCGTAATGGTGGGTCATATCAAAAATTCTTTCAGACAAAAGTTTTAGGTAATTATTGGAGGAATATTGTCCATTTTGTACGGTTTTGATATTGTGCCTATTAACAGAGATATGATTAATGTTTCCCGAAAAAACCACACTTTCCCACCCCTTTGGTCAATGGTTGGTGCTATCAAAAAGCTTTTCAAACATAAATTTTAGGGCCTTGTCAGACACATAGTATGAACTTTGAATGGATTCAATATTTCATCTATTAAGAGAGTTATAGCGATATTTCACTTTTTCGAAAAAAGCCTCCCATTTTCACCCCCTTTGACCGATTTTGCCCATTAACGAACTCGACCGAGATTTTATGGGTATACATATTATGTAAAAAAAATCAAAGTGATTGGTGCAAAATTACGACAGTTATCGTGTCCACAAGAAACTGATATATATTGAACCCTTCAGAAAAGCAGTGTTTAATGTAAGAAATCTTAATCAAGGGGTCGCGCTCAGTTCCTATGTGATGTTTACGTTCGCCAAACAACATGCTCTACTGAGGTAAGGGTCATAGGATATAAACTATAATTAAGAAAGAAAGGTGACAAGATGTAAAATAATAACATGATTTAATGACTAATAGTGCATAAAAAAAGAAAATAAACAACATTAATAAAAATAAATCCTCCCTGAATTTCCCATGACAGGAATCTCTATCAATGCTGACGAGTCAGACGGATCTCCCCTTTATTAAAATGTGGATCCTGGTTCCACTAACTTGCAATTTGGGTTTTATGTATGCGTAATGACTAACTACGAGGAATGAGTACTTTGGATGACTGTTCGTTTACAGCGGGTTAACAGCCACGATGCTTACGAACAATCATCTCGTAAATCAACGTTTACGGATATGGAACATGACATTAATAAACAAGTAGTTCCGTGAAGAACTATACAGCCTATTTTCATATATCCTACTTATGTTAACTGCCACAATCAACATACAAAATTTCAGTTTAATTGCTGTAACAGATTCGTAGATATTGAGAACCGTCTAAATATTTCAGATGGTCGCCAGGTTGGATTTTTATTTTTGTACTATTACATTAAGATTATTGTGTACGTGTGGTATTCAAACTTCAATCGCATGATTAGAACACAAGAAGTAAAAACGAGATTTTAAAATTACGCACAGCAGCCATCTTGTGATAATGCAAACCATTGAAATAAATTGGATGCCAGTGGATCAACATTTGTATAAGCATTAAACGTGCAACGTTTCACGGCACTCGGATCGTTAATTCGCGAGAAACGTCCATTTAAATATTTATACTTCGCGTCGCCGCCATGTTGGATTTGTGCTCACCAGGTTCCTGAAAGTCCTTTAGGTGAACATATGTTCATAGTCTCTATGAACATTAAACAATTCAGTTTGGTGTCTGTAAAAGATTCATAGATATTGAGAACCGTCTAAATATTTCGGGAGCTCACCATTTAGGAGTGTTATGTGTATAGGCCAAAGAGTTATGTACCATTCAAGGACAATTATTGCCTAGGTTCATTATTCAAACTTTCACTTCGATCGCATGATTACGACACAAGAAATTAAAACTTAATTTTAAAATTTCGCACAGCCGCCATCTTGAGGTTATGTAAGCAATTGAATTAAATTAGATGGCAGTGCATTACAATCTGCAAAATCAATTACTGTACCACATTTCACTGCGCTCAGAGAGTTAAATCACGAGTAAAGTGTATTAAAATATTTTAAATTCGCTTGGTCGCCATGTTCGTTTCGTACTTTACAGGTCTATGAAATATACATAGGTATACCTGTATCAGTACCCTTTATCACCGTACAAAATTGCAGGGTGATATCTGTAATAGTTTCGGAGATATAGAATGTCAGTGAAATATTTCGCACAGCCGCCATTTTGAGGTTATGTAAACAATTGAACTAAATTAGACTCCAGTGCATTACAATGTGTATAAACATTTGCTGTACTAAGTTTCATTACATTTAGATAGTTAAATCGCGAGAAAAGTCTATTTAAATATCTCAACTTCGCTTGGCCGCCATGTTGGTTTTGTAGTCACCAGGTTTTTGAAAGTCTCATAGGTGAACTTCTAGTAGTGCCCTTTATCACCGTACACAATTTCAGGGCGATATCGGTAATAGTTTCGGAGATATTGAATGCTAGTGAAATATTTCGCACAGCCGCCATGTTGGATTGGAGAGACGTAACAAAATTTGAAGGGCACGGTTGAGGTCGCCGGGAATAGTGCTATGAACTTCCTGAGTTTCATTGAAATCGCTCCAGCCGTTTCGATTTTATTAGGGGGACACACACACACACGAATCACACACACACGCACACACACACACACACACACACACACGCACACACACACGGACAAAAGGTGATCTCATAAGCCTATTTTTTCAAAATTGAAAATAGGCTAAAAATCCTCTCGGCACGCCGGAAGGCGGAGGTAGATTTCACCGGGCAAACTAGGGGATAGGCTATAATTGGCAAAATATGCAGGTTTTCGTAGGAGGATATGACCTCATTTATTGCGAGAAAGTATTTTACAATTGGAGGTTAGTTAACATTTTTTCGTCTTTCTATGCATACTTTTAACATTTTACTGTCTTATGGGGATGGTAACCTTCTTGTCATTTGGGGTTAATTTTTATACTTGTGATCACACTGTCCTTATGTAAGGTTTGGAACTAATGTGTAACTATCTAACAGTCTGTTACTTCTTCACGCAAAATTTTATCTCCCGCAGAGATGTTGGTTGGTTCCTCAGTTTAGGGGCTGCGACAAGGTGGTCATGTAACCCCGTGTACATTGGGTGTGTGTAGAATCTGTCTAAACGGTGTTATTT
The DNA here is from genome assembly GCA_946902985.2 of Meconema thalassinum. Classification (NCBI taxonomy): domain Eukaryota; kingdom Metazoa; phylum Arthropoda; class Insecta; order Orthoptera; family Tettigoniidae; genus Meconema; species Meconema thalassinum. The sequence continues at coordinate 460,421,465 of OX336391.1, read as the reverse complement.
GTGATGACTGTATTAGTCTGTAATTCAGGTAAGGTCTGCAGACGGTCAATTTTAAGTAGTAGTACCTAATTTTGTACCAAATACTAACGTCAACGACACCTATCGGTGAACTTGGCTGCTAGATGCCACCGCAACCAGCAACTTGCAACGAACGTTGTAACTGCCCCTCCGAAGGAAAGCATGCTGACGGATTTTTAGCGTTCTTAGAAAATCCGGTGACTTTGGCCGGCTTTGAACCAGCACCTTGGGCATAGAAGTTCAGCATGCTACCAGTTAGCCGCTTTCCTCATAGTCAGATGGAACAAGAAGTTCCGTGACGAACTAAAGAGCCTACTTTTCTTAAAATTAAGATTCATGCCATAGATTAATCTACAGTATATGAACCTATCTAGAATAATGACGAAATTAAGTGGGTAATATCGAAATGTCTTAATTAGTTCGAAATAAGATATACTAGGCATAATGTAGCCTAATAGAGCAATACAGTTGGCAGCTCTGGTGACTGAATATATTCTTACTTCCATCTCCTAAGGTACAGAATACAAAATGTGGTTGAAGTCCAAAGGACGTTACATGGATTTAGACATTGGATCTATTAGTACACGTAAAAGCATGTTGGCAACAATGTCATGCGAGTGCTGGTCAGAAATAATCTGAAATATTATTAATTTTTGTGTCAATTTTGGATGAAATCCATTTGTTGGTATAGAAGTTACATGTATTTAAAAATTGGTCCTATCAGCAGGCTTAGAATCATGTTGGTAGAACTGACGTATATAAGTTACTCCAAATTAATGTAAAATGTCGGGTAATTTACGTGTGCATAGTGTAAAGCTGTCGGCTTGCATACTTTCTGATATATTTGGATACAAAATAGAGAGCAATTATTAACAGTTGGCAGCCCTGGTGGCTCTTAAGAATACACTCAGTCATATATGTTTATGTACGCATATTAAATACAAAATTTGGTTGAAATCCAATTGATAGTGTAGAAGTTATATGCATTTAAAAATTGGACTTATCAGAAGGCTTAACATTATTTTGGCAACGCTGTCATGTATGGCCACCTGGAAATTAAACGGAAATAGTATTATCTACATGTGTGCCAATTTTAGAATAGCTCCCATGTATACCTTCCCAGATATCCAACATGGAGCTCAAATTTCTAGTGCGTTTTTTTAGCAGTTGGTAGCACTGGCATCTTTTTCAAATATGGGCCTGAGATATTCAGATATACATCTTTACTCATACTAAATTTGGTTTCGATTGCTGCAGCTGTTTAGGAGTTGATAGGGGGGACACACACACACACACACACACACACAGCCAGACAGAAGGACAGACACATTTTCCCGGATATATCTTATAAGTCTACTTTTTCCTCATTTTTGAAAAGTGTGAAAAGTAGGCTAACAAGAAGTTCCGTGAAGAACTATACAGCCTACTTTTCATGCCAATGATTATTCTACAGTATATGAACCTATCTAGAATAATGACGAAATTAAGTTGGTAATATCGAAATATCTAATTAGTTCAAAATATACCTGGTATAATGTAGCCTAATAGAGCACTACAGTTGGCAGCCCTGGTGACTGAATATATTCTTAGTTCCACCTCTTAAGGTACAGAATACAAAATTTGGTTGAAGTCCAATGGACGTTACATGCAGTTAGACACTGGATCTATCAGCTCGCGTAAAAGCATGTTGCCAACAATACCATGCGTGTGCTGGTCAGAAATAATCTGAATTATTATGATATCTTGTTGTGCCAATTTTGGATGAAATCCATTTGTTAGTATAGAAGTTACATGTATTTTAAAATTGGACATATCAGCAGGCATAGAATCATGTTGGCAGCACTGCCTTGTATTAATTACTCCAAATTAATCTAGAATGTCAGGTGCTATACGTGTGCAAAGTATAGAGCTGTTGGCTTGCATACTTTCTGATATATTGATATTAGGGTAAAAAGAATATAGACAGCATTTATTAACAGTTGGCAGCCCTGATTGCTCTTAACAATACTTATAGTCATATCTGTTATGGTACACATTTCACATACGAAATTTGGTTGAAATCCAACGGATAGTATAGAAGTTACATGTATTTAAAAATTGGTCCTATCAGCAGATTTATAATCATGTTGGTAGAGCTGACGTATATAAGTTACTCCAAATTAATCTAAAATGTCAGAATATACGTGTGCATAGTTTAAAGCTGTTGGCTTGCATACTTTCTGATATATTGGTATTTGGATTTTTAAAAAATAGAGCAATTATTAACAGTTGGCAGCCCTGGTGGCTCTTAAGAATACGCTCAGTCATATCTGTTTATGTACGGATATTACATACAAACTTTGGTTGAAATCCAATTGATAGTGTAGAAGTTATATGCATTTAAGCATTGGACCTATCAGAAGGCTTAAAATTATTTTGGCAACACTGTCATGGTTGGCCTCCTGGAAATTAAACTGAAATAGTATTATCTACATGTGTGCCAATTTTGGAATAGCTCCCATGCATACCTTGCAAGATATCCAACATGGAGCTCAAATTTCGAGTGCGTTTTTTCAGCAGTTGGTAGCACTGACATCATTTTCAAATATGGACGTGAGCTATTCCGGTGCACATCTTTACTCATACTAAATTTGGTTTTGATTTCTGCAGCCGTTTAGTAGTTGATAGGGGGGACACACACACAGCCAGACAGACAGACAGACAGACAGAAGGACAGACAGACAGACACACACATTTTCCCGGATCGATCTCATAAGTCTACTTTTTCCTCATTTTTGCAAAATGTGAAAAGTAGGCTAAAAATGAATGTGATCTCGTCAATGGCGTTGTCTTGGCAACCTCTGATAGATCATCCCTTATCAATTTAAAAGCGTTGTTATGGTAACCTCTGATGGCACTTGGCATTTTTTTAAATTCCGAAATCATTTTTCTCATCCCTTGGCGTAATGGTGGGTCATATCAAAAATTCTTTCAGACAAAAGTTTTAGGTAATTATTAGGGGAATATTTTCCATTTTGTACGGTTTTGATATTGTGCCTATTAAGAGAGATATGATTAATGTTTCCCGAAAAACCCACTTTTTTCCACCCCTTTGGTCAATGGTTGGTGCTATCAAAAAACTTATTTGACATAAATTTTTGGCACTTATCCGACACATATTATGAACTTTGAAGGGATTCGATATTTCACGTATTAAGAGAGTTATAGCGAAATTTCACTTTTTCGAAAAAAGCCCCCCATTTTCACCCCCTTCGACCGATTTTGCCCATTAACGAACTCGATCGAGATTTTATAGGGATACATATTATGTAAAAAATTCAAAGTGATTGGTGCAAAATTACGGCAGTTATCGTGTCCACAAGAAACTGATATATATATACATAAATTATATATAAACTTTTGAACTGACGGTGGTTTTGGGGTCTGGGGGATGTGAAACGCGAAGATATGTCGAAATTTTCCGGAAGTCGAAACATGGTACCCATTGCAATAGTTAGCTTTGTAATGAAATCTACCTAAAAACCCTTAAAAATGTAATGCTGACACACACCCTAAATCTACTATTTACAGGAATCTTTCTCGAGACCCTCATTTAGCGCGATGACGCACTTGACTAGGAGCTGCCAACACTGGCCAATTGCTCAATACACAAGCAAGGAAATACAGCATAGCACGTGACTCACGGGTCACTGAATGGAATATAAACATGGAATAAACCAACAACAACAAACGCCTGACTGGCTGATATTACTTTATATGAACAAAACTGCATGTTAAGCTAACGCTTCGGAGATTATCGTGATTCGTAGGCAACTCCCATTTATTTAAACAATTTTTATCATTGATCAGTTCTTAATTCTGTATTTCAAGTTATTACGGAGCTACACCGGCACTCTCCCCTAATGACCTCGCTGGCAACCTTCAGTCAGTCTTGTGAAACATCTCCCCTCTATTAATACCTGTCATTGTCCCAAGTCCAGTGTGTAATAATAACTGACCAGCTGTGCCGTTATCTCAAGGAATCAACAGCAACAAACTCAACCACCTTAACATATGGTCAGACATTAATCAAAATATCCACAATTGCCCTCGCAAGGTCACAATATGGATTTGTCACCAAGCTGCCAGAAATCAGTCTACGCTGAAATTCCCGCTTGTAATGATCACAAATACACACACTCACACACACTTCTGGGAATGACATTACGTTTTTCACACAGATCGGCTGAATGGATGCTCACAAACTATTAAAAAAATATTAAAACCTACGATAGAGCTGACTGCTCTTCGTCACAAATCACATTGCTCCAAAGGCAATAATTTCACTGAATCTGATCAATAATAAACCAAAAGAAATTAATTACCCTCCAATCTACTGTATAATTATATTACTTCAGTCCTACTTCTGAAACACAACATATCTCCGAGAGACGTTTTTAACCGCATCGCGTAACATATGCAAACACGGTCGTCCACATAGCTACGTTAGTTAAAACAACAAACAAGAAAAGAACCTTCTACTAATTACATATGCGAGCTGTTTCCATGCAAAAGGTGTGTCAGACCAAAACTAAATATACTACGTTAATCACACAAGCAAATTATTTACAAAACAAAATATGTCCCATACACCATAAGTTTATTTATCAAATAATAAGAATTATGTTCTCATCCTCGGTCAGCCACCCGTCAAAGAACATCCGCAGCCATCTCCCAACTGGATGCTTCTTATCTCATCTCAACCATCTTGACGGAGTCTTGATAGTTCCAGGCTTCCTCCATGGTCAGCGATGTCATCTCTCGTGCTGACTCAAAAATTAAATTATTATACACTTGATATCTGACTACTAAATTCGCCGTTCGGGTACTACTTTCCCCAAAACTGTCTGTTGGCGAATTATCGATGCTACTGCCCCTACAAATATAGTACTGTGACTATCTAACACTGAATTTAACACTTTTAATAATAATTTCTGTGTCCTTCATTACACGCAAAAGTATAAATGTCTACGTCCTTAGACGCGCAAAAATGTAATAAGCTGTGTCCTCGACACACCAAATATAATAAGCTGTGTCCTCGACACACCAAATATAATAAGCCATGTATTGGTTATTCACGCCACTTATAAATGAACCGGCCCTAGGTATAGATAGAGGGGGAAATTAGATAAAAATTTCACAAAATAATGGTGGTACAGGAATGAAATAAATATCATTGAACTCGAAAAATAGCGCAGGTCAAGAATATGCCCATCAATCCTAGAATCGATCGTAGAGATGTTGTCTAGGCGATCTCCCGCGTGAATGCTAGCCGTAGCGTGCCCAAGCTCGACTTGCCGTGCTGGTAAGCATTCTTCTCCCATTGGTTCCATATTTTCTGTAACTTGGCGGTTTTTATCAGACCTTGGCCTAGTAGGAGTGTCTAGCATATTCATCAGCCACTCACGTTACTGCATCATATTTTTTCTAGGCGCGAATATTACACACATCAAAAAAAGTTTTGCATCACCTCGGTTCCAAGAGTTCCGGAACCTTTAAATACAAAGGGAATAGAGATCAACACAAACAACATTTCAGCTCGTTTTATTGCTCATGAGACCCACACATTGCATGTTGTACCATCATACAGCTAGACTTTCAGCATTTGTGGTCCAGATTGCAGTACACACCACTACCTCTAATACCCAGTAGCACGTCCTCTTGCATTAATGCATGCCTGTATTCGTCGTGGCATACTATCCACAAGTTCATCAAGACACTGTTGGTCCAAATTGTCCCACTCCTCAACGACAATTCGGCGTAAATCTCTCAGAGTGGTTGGTGGGTCAAGACGTCCATAAACAGCCCTTTTCAACATATCCCAGGCATGTTCGATAGGGTTCATGTCTGGCGAACATGCTGGCCACTCTAGTCGAGCGATGTCGTTATCTTGAAGGAACGCATTCACAAGATGTGCACGATGAGGTCGAGAATTGTCGTCCATGAAGTCAAATGCCTCTCCAATATTCTGCCGATATGGTTGCACTATGGGTCGGAGGATGTCATTCAGGTATCGTAAAGCCGTTTCGGAGCCTTTCATGACCACCAGTGGCGTACGTCGGCCCCACATAATGCCACCCCAAAACATCAGGGAACCACCACCTTGCTGCACTCGCTGGACAGTGTGTCTAAGACGTTCAGCCTGACCAGGGTGCCTCCAAACACGTCTCCGACGATTGTCTGGTTGAAGGCATATGCGACACTCATCGGTGAAGAGAACGTGATGCCAATTCCGTGGGGTCCATTCAGCATGTTGTTGGGCCCATCTGTACCGCGCTGCATGGTGTCGGGGTTGCAAAGCTGGACCTCGCCATGGACGTCGGGAGTGAAGTTGCGCATCATGCAGCCTATTGCGCACAGTTTGAGTTGAAACACGACGTCCTGTGGCTGAACGAAACGCATTATTCAACATGGTGGCATTGCTGTCAGAGTTCCTCCGAGCGGCAATCCGTAAGTAGCGGTCATCCACTACAGTAGTAGCCCTTGGGCGGCCTGAGCGAGGCCTGTCATCGACAGTTCCTGTATCTCTGTACCTCCTCCATGTCCGAACAACATCGCTTTGGTTCACTCCGAGACGCCTGGAAACTTCCCTTGTTGAGAGCCCTTCTTGACACAAAGTAACAATGCGGACGCGATCGAACTGCGGTATTGACCTTCTAGGCATGGTAGAACTACAGACAACATGAGCAGCGTACCTTCGTCCTGGTGGAATGACTGGAACTGATCGGCTGTCGTACCCCCTCCGTCTAATAGGCCTTGCTCATGCATGGTTGTTTACATCTTTGAGCAGTTTTAGTGACATCTATGAACAGTCAAAGGGACTGTATCTTGGATACAATATACACAGTCAACGTCTACATGCCGGAGATCTGGGAACCGAGGTGATGCAAAACTTGTTTTGATGTGTGTACAATGAACATACCAGAACCGTGTCTCACTGCGCGTCGCTTCTATTTTGAGGTGGCCACCACCTGTCCTTCTGAATCATAGCTATGGTCATTCTTTTCACAATCCCACGTATTTAGCCTTTTGTCAAACAGCTTCAGGTTTGTCCCCAATGTCTCCAGCAAATGCTTGAAATTTCCTCATCTCCGTCTGGTTATTTTCATGATGCTGGTAGGAATATTTATTAATTGAAGAAATAAAACATCGAATCATTTATCCATCAGAGGGAAAAGGGTTCAATATATGCATACATAAATTATATATAAACTTTTGAACTGACGGTGGTTTTGGGGTCTGGGGGATGTGAAACGCGAAGATATGTCGAAATTTTCCGGAAGTCGAAACATGGGACCCATTGCAATAGTTAGCTTTCTAATGAAATCTACCTAAAAACAGATACACACACTAATACAGTCATCACAATTAACACCGGTTATCAGACAGACACACACTCAAAGTACACGGGGCTACATGACCGCGTTGTCGCAGCCCCTAAACTTAAGAACCAACCAACCAAAGTATCAGGTAAGATAGGTCGAAACCTGTCTTGGAACTTTGTGGACGCAATCGTTGTACTATACGAGGACAACGTGTGGAAAATCAGCCTCCAGAGGGCTCCGAAATCGTGCCTGACATCCTGGTACGCAAGCATGATGGCTGGCTGAGCTGGACATCCCTGCGGCATTCGGAGTTCTCGCGTGGTGAGGCGTATATGTAGGTTGCTTCCCACTGACCTTGAGTGCCTGGGGCGTCAGGGCTGTCCCTTCCAATATGTACAGTTTTCGCTAGCCTACTTCCCTTTGATTTATATGAGAGATTCGCCTCATGATTTTGGAGCCTTGCAGTTCATTCTGTAGGCTGATTTTCTGCACGTTGGAACTTACTCTTATAGTACAACGATTGCGTCCACAAAGTTTGAAGATAGGTTCGACCTGTCTTACGTGATACTTCCCTAGTGAGCATGCAGAGGAGACAAAGCATCCTCGTGGCCTATGCCCTCCCTCAAAGGGTGAAGAAAGACCGAATTTCGGGACCCAAACCCACCGTGATCTTGGGATGTATTATCTTAGTATTGTAAGTCCCCGTCCGGATGGCCCCATTTCACTCCAGATTCTGTTTTCAGTTCATTTAGGAGCTCGGAGAATCCTGTTCATCATACACACATCAAAATGAGTCTATTGCCATGGTGCACAGTGAGGATGAAAGTGAGGACGGACTTATTTATTAAACAGTATCCAGGCCTGCTCTACATAATTGGAATCGGGAGCATAGGCAGGCCATTCCATTTTGTGAATACCGTTCTCCTGAAGAAAGGCATTGACAAGGCTCTGTGCGGGCGAGCGTTATCGTCCACGAAAGTGAAATTTGGGCCGAAATTATTAGCATAGCCTTTCACTACAGGTGCCAGGATAGTACAGTGCGCCCGGGAATGTTCTCTGCAGTGCTTACAAGCTGCTGCGAGAGGTTACGTCACCAGTTACGTTGGCAGCACGGCTATCGCTTGTATAATAACAAACAGTGAACTGTATACTCATCACAGCCATTCATAACTGATGCTAGAAGTGCTGATGACACAAATGCTCGCTTATTGCAATACACACTGACGAATTCGACAGCCCACACATGTGGCCTTCACCCTATCAAGGACACAGTGCTGCCAACTAAACAGATGACGTAACCACTCGCAGCGGCACGTAGCCACTGCGGAGAACATTCCCGGGCGCCCTGTATCCCTCTAACGTATGCCTGTCACACGCCCTGGGATGTACACAAGAGGGGTTCAATGACCATACATGATACCACCCCAATACATTGCACCACCTGTTGATATCGGTCTCAGATGTATTGGTCGTGCATAAGTTCACCGGGTCGTCTCCACACTCGCACAGATCTATCCTTATTGACACAGGAGAGGGTACACGGCCGATATACACGGACGCAAGAATGACTAACGGGTTTGAGACCACTACGACTCTTGGCTAGCAATAGGCAAAACTTTTTTTGAAGTGTGTAATTGGATGATCTACCTCCGAGGCGTACTGTAGTGACTAATTCTTCGCTGTCACTGCAGGGGTGCGGGTTCGATTCCCTACTCTACCCAAGAAATTTACTTCTGGTCTGAGAGCTGGTACGGGAGATCTGGTACGGGATTCAATCAAGCCTCGTGAGGCAGAACTGAGGAGACCTGGGATCGATTCCTACCTCAACTATTCTAGAAGTTGTTTTCCTTTTTTATTCCACTTCTACTCGAGAAGATTGCTGGGACGATGCCTAAATTGGGGCCACGGCCGCCTCCTGCATTACAAGTACACACACTAGTACAACCATCACAATGGCTCAGGTTATCAAACGGATTACGCACACACCCAAGTACACGAGACTACATAACCACGATGTTTAAAAAACCCTAAATTAATCTAAAACAACAATAATAGGGATATGTGTTGAATTTGTCAGACTGTTTCCCTCAGACGTCACTCTTCTGACGTATAAGAATTTTATTAACGTCAGCCAATTACCGACAGGACGACTGCTCACTTCGATGATTAAGCACCATACTTGTAGAGTTATCGCTGAGCTCTTATCACGTCTTTCTTTTTTTGTTATTTACTAATCACAACACTTACCGCTGCTCTTTTGTTTACAAAGAACACGAACAAAGGAGTGATATAATTAGGGATTTATGCACTATTTTATTGATTTCTTTACAAGCTTCGGTTGGTAATACATTTCGTCGTTCTTTTGTTGACAATGGAACATCAGCGTAGGTCGTAGGTTTCTGAATTCATTGACACGGTTGTGTGTTGATAATACCCACGACAAATTACAAAGATTGCGTTGAAAATCCAGATTATGCGTGAAATATAGCGATTTGAAGCTATTCTTTTTCAGTGTTACCTTGCGTGAAATAGTAATTATAAATGCAACTCGTGCTATAGAAATATTCTAGATAAGTGACTTCGTCAGTCGGGCGCTTATCGGTAATATCAAAAGTATTCCTTACCTCATAATCTCTTCCGAAACCGGCCACGGTGGCCGAGAGCGCTAACGCGCTACCTCGTGCCTCACTGGCATCGGGATAGCGTGGGTTTGAACCCTACCTCGGCCGTCCTGAAAATGGTTTTCGTGGTTTCCCATTTTCACCCCCAGGCAAATGCCGGGACGGTTCCTTTCAATAGGTCCACGGCCGATTTCCTTCCAATATCCCTTCCCTGACCCGTCCTCAAAAGAAAAGTACATGGCCATTGGCTGCATTAATAAATTATAATCTCTTCCAAAGGGATCATACCGAAGTCGCAAGGCCAACCTAGATAAATTGGGGCTCCACCATAATCTGCATACTAGCTTGCAGAAAGTAGTTATTTTAGAGACCTGCTCCATAGTTTGTTCGTTCCTCAACCTACCAGTTTAGAGAATTCCACTCCATCTTGCAACAAATGCCGATGAAATGGTGAATTGTATCCAACGATATGGTGAGCTTATGAGACATAATAATAATAATAATAATAATAATAATAATAATGAAAATCCACAGCCTGTTCCAGTCGTCCAACCGGGTCTGGGATGGAATGAATGAAGCCCCCCATCTAGCTGCGATGATATGAACTGTGCCGGCTGCTGAAGCCTGTCGCACTCCTCAGGTGCAATGATTAAATGTATGACATTAAATGGAATGTTACTGGGGAGTGTTGCTGGAATGAACGTTTTTACAGGGAAAACCGGAGTATCCGGAGAAATACCTGTCTGCCTCCGCTCTGTCCAGCTCAAATCTCACATGAGTGACCGGCATTTCAACCACGGACCCATCGGTGAGAGGCCAGCGTGCTGCCGCCTAAGTCACGGAGGCTTAGTAATAATGATAATAATACTCGAAAATATTTAAATGTATCAGAAAAGAGAGGAAGAATTTAATTAATTCTGGTGGAGAGCAGAGCCTGGCTTTTACACTTCATCCTAGACTGCCCCGTGGTGTAGCGGCTAGCGTTCTTGGCTGTCACCCTGGAGGTCCGGATTCGATTTCTGGCTCTGCCAAGAAATTTTAATTCTGGTGTGAGGGCTCGTGAGACTAAACTGAGAATAGAAGAGGAGAGTTCGATTCCTACCTCAGCCATCTTGGTAGTGGTTTTCCGTAGTTTCCCCACTCCTACTCCAGGCAAATGCTGGGATGTGTTCTAGCTTAAGTCCACGGCCACCTCCTTCCCCATCCTATTCTAAATTTATAAATACACACACTAGTATAGCCATCACATAAACGCTGGTTATCGCACAAATTCCACACAAACACACACCGAAATACATGGGTCTATATGACCACGATATCATAACCCCTAAAATAAGCAACAACGACAGCTCCAAATATTTGTACACTTTTTTATCATTTTAAATGAAATTCTCCACTTCGTCGTTACGCTGGGGTCTAGCGTTACGTTACGGTGACGGGACGAAATGTACCCAGATGCACTGAGGTGTGTGACGTCATTGTACCGCTTGGTGCATGTGTTCCCCTACAATCGCTACTTCGTTAGCATAAGACAAAAATCCCCGATTCTTGGATGTCACGGGTAATCTCGAGAACCACTACAGTAGATGGATTTTGATGCGATTTTCACCATTCTGTAAAGGATATCTCGAGGAAAGATTCTGTAGAATATAATATATGTATGATCAAAGGAAGCCAAGCAGTAACGATTTCAGTGAAAACATCGAAAACAAACTTGGCGTCCGTGCGCTTCTTAAGCTTACGCTGGGCAAACCGTTAAAAATATCAATATACTATGAGCGTAAGAATTCGTCAGCACGAAAAGTTCTACAAAAAATGGCCGCGAGAGCATATCTCTATCTTCAATACATCGCCCACTCTAAGTGTTTTTAGACTGGATGGAAGGGGCACGTCCCCGCGCGCTCTGGTGAGCGTGCGGTATCCCACGCGCTTGACCTTGCCTTGCCCTTGGTTTGCACTTGCCGTTCGCGAGTAATTTGAAACAAGATAAGCAAGATAAGTATTATGCAGATAATTTTCTAACATGTCAAGAGTCTTTGGCGAGAAGCCTCCAGCCTTTCTAGCATTTTTCAGCATGTGTAGCATTTAAAATGTCTTTCAGACTGACTGCCACTTTTTTCATCATGTTTAATCCTGCAGGTAGTGCGTATTCGGAATGGCGACATCAATCAATGTGACTTCTTTCAATCTTTAGCTGAAGATCTTTATATCAGGGCTTATTATGTTTCAGTGTTCTTTCAGTAAGCTCAGTCCAATCCCAATACAGACTGAAATATTAATTTTCAGCCACATTCTCTGGAACATACTGGCAGTACGGTACCTTGTTCTGTTTTAAAAGTTGGAGTTTCCTAACTAGTTCTTGGTGCAGGATCTTTGGAACAGCATCACCAGGGCCGTATTTCTAAATAGGCTAAGTAGGCTGCAGCCTAGAGCGGTAAATTTTCAGGGGCGGCAGTTTGGCAAAAATGAAGTAATGCAGACGTTAATAATATTCCGTACGAATTTAAGAATACATGTTACTTAAAAAATATGTTTTAGTCCTTATACAGTTTTTCCTGCCTTAGAAGAGTTACGAACTATCAGCGAACTAGTATTTCTGAAATACGGTTAAACTCACTTTCATTACTTTGTATTGAGGCAAATACAACAAAAACACTTTCATATGAGGACATTATTAATGAGTTCGCCATTCAGAAATCTCGTAAGAAAGCTATGTGAATTTGAACATCAAGATTACGTGGGGTGAGTTGTTTTAGAGAAGTTTGTATATTGTTCAACAAATAAACCAGTAATTAACTACATCTTGTGTAATTTCATTTCACCATATAGGACAACTTAATTCGAAATGTACACAGTTCTTCATTACGCAAAAGGTAGTCATTAGCATTACAATATGTAAATATAGGTAAAATAGTGATCACTGATCTCCAAGAACAAATTCATTAATTAAGTTCAAAACCCATTTAATTTTTTAACGAATCTTAAAAGAAGTAAGTAAAAAAAACAAGTAGATAAGTAAGTGCATTTTACCAATTATTAAGTAAGCCATTACATTTGTAGTTTTATCTAAACTAAATGAACTTTGTTTAAAAAAGATGAAAATGCCAACGAACTCTATCAATTTGTGGTATAAAACAAATGTATTGGCTAAATATGAACTATAGAGGGGGTGACAAATGGACTTTAGCCTATAGGCGGCATACTCTTAAATCCGGCCCTGAGCATCGTGCCTGCGTTTATATTCAGTTCCTGATAGCTGCGTGCATCCAGAGGTCATATGTTGAATACTTTGAGACTTGACACCCATTGCGACATTTATCAGTAAGCAATGGCACGTCAAGAGACTTGGAATTGTACGAATAGCCATCTCAAGTACAGTAGAATCCCTCTCGTTCGCCCTCGGCTGCTCTGCCCCTCGGGTTGATCCGACCGTGCTCGAGCTGAACTTGTCCCGACTCGTAGCGGTGATTCACTCACTACCCGTCGTGACATTGTTGTTTAAAGGTTCTTCTAGGGTCTAAAGTCCAGGTGCTGAGTGTCCGGCTCTGACGTTTGGTGATGGTGGGAGAAGAGGGGGTAAAGCGAACAATATCGCCAACTTACCGCAATGAGAAGCTGTTAATAGAACCTTGAAACTTGCCATCATTTTAATTCTTCTCTAGCGTCTTCACTGTAACGTGGAAGTCCCAAACCCTATTTGCAATTTTATGCATCATTGTGTTATTCCGACATTTTGCGATTACAAAACCTAAATTCTTCGATCGCAGTGGAATTCTGCCTATGTTGGCGAAGTCGCTTTCTACCATGAAGAATGTTGTCTCCTGTACCAAGCAGCGGGTTTCCCGGTCTTTAAATTTAGCTCGATGTTGCAAGGGCTCTCTTCTGTTGCTCTTTGTGCTAGTACAGGTTTGTTGTTTTATTGTCTTGTGTGTGCACACGGGTTGTATGGAACTGCGCCCAAGCTTCACTAATGACCCTGGTCATTAGCATAAACCTTTCAAAAGTGGCAGTGGAACTGCGCCCATTGAGAGCGGTCAGGTAGTTTCCCCTCCCTCCACCCCTCTACCGAATTTTGTTGTCGTGTGGTGTGAATTTGAAATGACTAATTTCAAATCGGTTGTGTCTTGATTGCGAACAAGTCACAAACCGTCCATACTGCGAACAACTAAATATACCCTGTCCAGATTGCGGACAAGAGATTAGTGTTGGCCTGGGATACATAAAACAGGTACAGTTTTCAAAACAGACTAATTAATTTTTGTTCTAGCAATATTAGCATTAATGGTACATTTGGATGTTTTCGACAACCTAACCATATTTGAAAAATAGTTTTGTTATTGCAAATGTTTAATAATCTAGTTTGAGGTAATCTTACCATTTAGAAGATTATTATATTTTTTTATTGTATAACAAAACTAGAGGGGTAGTTATTTATGGTGGATTAGAGAGAGTTGTATTATTATTATTAGTATTATTAGTGTAGCCTCCGTGGCTTAGGTAGCAGCGCGCCGGCATCTCACCGCTGGGTTCCGTGCTTCAAATCCTTGTCCTTGTCCTTGTGAGATTTGTGCTGGGCAAAGCGGAGGCGGGACAGGTTTTTCTCCGAGTACTCCGGTTTTCCCTGTCATCTTCCATTCCAGAAACACACTCCAATATCATTTCATTTCATCTGTCATTCATTAATCATTGTACCAGAGGAGTACGACAGGCTTCGGAAGCCGGCACAATGCCTATCCTCACCGCTAGATGGGGGCTTGATTCATTCCAACCCTGACCCGGTCCAATGACTGGAAAAAGGCTGTGGATTTTCATTATTATTATTATTATTATTATTATTATTCGCCTCTGTTGTGTAGTGGTTAGTGTGATTAGCTGCCACCCCCGGAGGCCCGTAGTACAGCTGCTTATCGGGACGGGGGACTACCTCTTATTCTCAGCAGTTCCGAAGCTAGTGGTGGGAGACAGTCCGTCACTTCCCCTTAAACCGACCTTGGGCTAACAGCCGACTTGACTGTGGGCGCAGTTCAATCGGCCTAATTGAAAGGACCTGGAAATACCACTGATTATGGGCGCAGTTCCATATCTCCCGTGCACACTTACCGGTGAACTGTGTGTTATTATATTACTTAAGTAATATGGTCGGTGGTTCGTCAGATCTCATTTAAAAAAAAGTCCTCTCGGCACGCCGGAAGGCGGAGGTAGATTTCACCGGCCAAACTTGGGGATAGGCGAAAATAGGCAGAATATGCAGGTTTTCGTAAAAGGATCAGACCTCATTTATTGCGTGAAAGTATTTTATAATTGGAGATTAATTAACTTTGTTTTTCGTCATTTTATGCATATTTTAAACATTTTATTGTCTTATGATGACGGTAACCTTCTTGTCATTTCGAGTCCATTTTTATACTTGAGGTCACACTGTCCTTATGCAAGGATTCGACACTGATGTGTAACTATGTAACGGTCTGTTACTTCTTCACGCAAAATTATATCTCCCGCAGAGATGTTGGTTGGTTCCTCAGTTTAGGGGCTGCGACAACGCGGTCATGTAACCCCGTGTACTTTGGGTGAGTGTAGAATCTGTCTGATAAACGGTGTGAATTGTGATGGCTGTATTAGTCTGTAATTCAGGTAAGGAATGCAGACGCTCAATTTCAAGCAGTAGTTCCTAATGTTGCTACCAGATACTACCGTCAACGACACTTAGCTGTGAACTTGGCTACTAGATGCCATCGCAATCAGCAACTCGCAACGAACGTTGGAGCCTCCCCTCCAAAGGAAAGCATACTGAGGGATTTTTAGCGCTCTTAGAAAATCCGACGACTTTGGCCGGCTTTGAACCCGCGACCTTGGGCATGCTACCAGTTACGTCACCGAAGCCGCTTCACACTTAGATGGAAATCTGAATCTGATCTCGCGCAAGTGCGTTGTCATGGCAACGTCTGATGGCTCATCCCTCATCAATTTAGTAGTGTTGCCATGGCAACCACTGATAGCTCTTGGCATCTATATATTTAAAACACTAAGCTGATTTTTGTTACCGCGAGATTGAGGGAACGGTAGAACCGATTCACTTCGTAGAGCAATCTGTCGAAAGCTGTAGGCCTGTAGATTTTCAGAGTGTCTTTAAAATAAACAAATATGTTACCACATATTTTTAAATTTATAAACAAAACTGCAAAATTATTGGCTCAAGCGCATGCGCAGAATCATCTTGGTTAATGACAGACATGGCGGATGTCCACCGCGTATTTATGCAATAGTTAGTTATAAGAATTATAATAAAGGAGGGGAATAATGATTATGAAGTTTCCACGATATAAACAGGAATAGAATATTATAAAAAACGGGAAATGTAGAAGAACTTACACGGACTGTTGAGAGTGAATGTTGTTTAAGTAACTTAATATTGTACTCTTTTAACAGTGGTTCAGTAGCTCAGACGGTAGCGATGAAAGTTCTTAATTTATGCATCGCACAATGGAAGCAGTTCGAATCCCACCTCCGACATATATTTTTATTTCTCAATTATTCTTTCTGACTATTGGTAATACATTGTCTTAACATATTTTACTTTTATTATTCCCGTAAAGTAAGGAATTCTCCACGATTTACGTTCCCATATACTTTTAAATTATTAAATAAAAGATGGCCACAATCGCTTTCGCCATGAGAGACAATTGACGAACATAATTCATTTGTTGGACTCAGACATCGTGGTCACTCAGCCCCGTCTACTTTGGTGTGTGTGTGTGTGTCAAATTTTCTCTGATAACCTGTGTTATTGTGATGGCAGTACTGATGTGTGCATTTGTAATTAAAGTGGGGAATGGGAAATTGGCGACCGAGGCTTTAAGTTAGGAACTATCCCGGTATTTACCTGCAGTGGAAGTGGCAAACCGCGGAAAACCACATCCCAGATTGTTGAGATGGGAATCGAACCTTGCCCTTCTTAGTTTTGCCTCAAGAGTGCGCTCCGTTCCAGCCCTCAGACCAGAATTACAGTTCTAGAGAAATGGCGGATAAAGGATTCACCGTATCGTAGTGTGATCTTTGTTTTTGAGAATTAAAAAGAGGGGACTGAAGAACTTCAACAGACGTTTGAGTTCGTTTGTTGTTTAAGTAACTTAATATTGGTTTAGAAGTCTGTTGACTGGGTGGCTCAGGGGTAACATTGCGGACCCAGGAATGAATTTTGCATTGTCGAAGGAGTCTCACCTCAGACATGTATTTCTATTTCCTAATTATTCTTTCTGGCTATTGGTAATTCATTGTCTTAACATATTTTGCTTTTATTATTCCCGTAAAGTAAGGAATTCTCCACGATTTGCATTGCCATATACTTTTAAATTATTAAATAAAAGATGGCCACAATCGCTTTCGCCATGAGAGAAAATTGACGAATATAATTCATTTGATGGACTCAGACATCGTAATCACTCAGCCCCGTCTACTTTGGTGTGTGTGTGTGTGTGTGTAAAATTTTCTCTGATAACCTGTGTTATTGTGATGGCTGTACTGATGTGTGCATTTGTAATTCAAGTGGGGAATGGGGAATTGACGACCGAGGCTTTAAGTTACGAACTATCCCGGTATTTACCTGCAGTGGACGTGGCAAACCACGGAAAACTACATCCCAGATTGTTGAGATAGGAATCTAACCTTGCTTTCCTGAGGTTTGCCTCAAGAGTGCGCCCCGTTCCAGGCCTCAGACCAGAAGTAAATTTCTTGGCAAACCAGGGATCGAACCTGGAATCCGGGGCGATAGCTCAGAATGTAGCCTTAAGATTGGGCTTCCCTGTGTTAATACGATTTTTGACAAGCACTGAGCATATAGTCTAACTCTTAAACTCCCTCCATTACGGTGGCTGTCGAAGAGAGTCTATGCTCATTCCAGTAGTTGGCGAAGTATGTTCCCTTGCTTAATTTACTGTCATGGAAATGCAAAGGATTGTACCTACATCAGGTGATGGAAATTGCTTATTTAGAGCAGTTTTGTACTGTTTATTCCAAAATGCAGGACGTTATCCTGAGCTGCGTTTGCAAGCAAATTGCAAAAATTGTTGCTGGCATGAATAATTATAAGGATTTTATTATTGGCGATCAGTATCATCGCATTCTCATCAGTAACAAACTTGAGAATGAAAGTATCTGAACTTCATTGTATACGTGAATCATCTTCATTTTCATTCGATCAGTATCATCGCATTCTCATCAGTAACAAACTTCAGAATGAAAGTATCTGAACTGCATTGTATACGTGAATGAATGAAAATCCACAGCCTGCTTCCAGTCGACCGACCGGGTCAGGAATGGAATGAATGAAGCCCCCATCTAGCGGCGAGGATATGAACTGTGCCGGCTGCCGAGGCCTGACGCACTCCCCTGGGGCAGTGATTAAATGAATGACAGATGAAATGAAATGACAATGGAGAGTGTTGCTGGAATGAAATTTGTGACAGGGAAAACCGGAGTACCCGGAGAAAAACCTGTCTGCCTCCGCTTTGTCCAGCACAAATATCACATGGAGTGACCGGGATTTGAACCACGGATCCAGCGGTGAGAGGCCAGCGTGCTGCCGCCAAAGCCACGGAGGCTCACGCATTGTATACGTGAATATTATTGTTTATTGATGATTTGTTTAGAGTACATAACATTGAGTCTAACCACGCTGTTGATTTTGGCAATGGAAGTATTATTTGCCATTTAATATTTGGCGGCTACGTTGATGCAGGCCACTATAGTGTTATTGAATATGACGTTAATTTGGAGAGAATTGCTGCAATAAATATACCCATTTGACGAAAAAAGAACATTAGCCACAAAAAAGTGGGAAATCGTAGAAAATACGAAGCCAATTTTAAAATCTAATATAAAAATGCCATTTCAGAAACAATTCCAGAAATTATGCCGTCAGGTGTATGGTCCTTGACGAACAAATGTAAACATTGTTCTGCACTGTATTTCTGTAGCGAGAAATCTACGCCTGGTTACTTTGACCTTTGGTGTTGTAATGGCAAAATTAATTTTCCTAAATATAAAATATTTGACAGACTGCAACAATTTATCACTGGAAATGATATCTCAAGGAATTTAAGAGAGAACTTCGTTAATGTATATTTAAAAATTATAAGCGACGGTTCCTGCGGCCAGTTGTATATATTTCCTCAGAATTCTTGAATTCCTTGGAATTAAGTGATTTACTTCCACATACTCCAAACGATTGACCCATAGATATGCTCCTGAGAAATCTGAAGTTTCCTAAGGGCATCTAAATGCTAAAATATTAATTATAATAAATATGTACGAAAATTGCTTGAATTTGGAAATAATAAGTGCAGTTAAAATTAGGCGGAGAGATCTAACCCTTCGACTTGATTCCATATTAATTATATGAAATATGCATGAAAATGCTTGGACTTGGAAATACAGTGTGGAAATATTTATTGCATCACCTTCTAAAATTGACATTTTTAAAAATAATAATCGAATAACTGACCTAAATTGGCCTGAAATCCCTCTACTTCTATCAGAAATGAATATACGCAGTAATGTTTGTCAATTTTATTTTATTCTCTATTTTTGTTTGTATAAAAAGTTTTTTTAAAAATAATTTAACACTTTCTTGAAAAATGGGTGTAGGAGGATATGTCAGCTATTCTGTTTGTCCTTCTGAAATATGAATTCTAATGTTGAAACAAACCCTGCGTATTAATGTTGTAACATGACACTGATCAATTTTAGTGTTTGTTTATACACAATTGCCTTATATGAATGCACTGTTGCCATTTAATACTTTGTTGCTCCACCGCGCGCCTTAATCACCCCTTGGCATCGTGAAGGCACTGAAAGAATTAACTTTTTACAGTACTTCTCACTCAGTTCATGAAACCACACACGAACAAGGCCCTCTAACAGTTCCCGTTTATTCCGTGGCATCTTTTTGGTGATAACATTGCCTATAACCTTCCAACAGTTCTCAATAGGATTGAGATCTGGGCTGTTTCCAGGGCACTCTAACACTTGAACCCCATTTTGTCGAAGGAAGGATTTTACCTGAATTGTAAAAATATGTGATAATTAACCAAGAATGGCATCAGCTTCGTGCTTGGTATAATTATTAATCATAGGAATCACCTTCAAAGCTCTATAGCAAGGAGCGGAGTCATCCTGAAAAATGCATCTGGAAACACCTCCAAACTGGTCTCTTATTGTGGGCATAAGCTTCCTTTCAAGGATGCTTAGACATCCGCGTTGACAGTGCCACTTATGAAGTTCAGACGAACTACTCTGTGATTAGAAATGCCCCCCCCCCCCCCCCCCCCCCGAGACCATCTGTCCTTGTGGGTGTTTGACAGTATGTGTTATACATGATGGTAAAAATTCTTCACCTTTTCTTCGATGCCCAAACACTTTTCCATCTGAGTCATGCAGATTAAATTTGGACTGGTCTGAAAAGATTACTCTGTTCCACGTCTCTGGTGTCCATGTCACATGTGCTTTTGCCCATTTTAGCCGCTGTTGTCGCAGTTTCTTGGGCAATAAAGGCTTCTTTTTAGGTCGACGGGCTGAGAGTCCAGCTTTCAGTAGTCTATTTCTTGCAGTTCTACTGATTACTGAGATGACGCACATTCCTTCCCAGTCTCGCTTTAGTTCAGTTGATGACTTGTGACGATCTTTGGGCGAAAGCCTTTTCAATATCCTGTCCTGTTTGGCAGTAGACGCCCTTCTTCGACCTCTTCCTTTCTCTCGATCAATATTTCCTTCCTCCCTGTATTTTTTCGGTAACCTTGAAATTAAAACCTGTGTTAGAGGCTATCTCTCTGGTGCTGAGACCAACAGACGAATAAGCAACTAGAGCAGCTTTCTTTTCTGGCGTTAATTCAACTGACCTGCCCATCTTCTCACTGCAAAGTCTCAACTCTAAATGACTGTATAAACACTGGCATCATTGTAAAAATAAACGACAACAACAAAGAGTTGTGTATTGTTCGAAGAAATGTGAGAAGAAGTCAAACTATCAAGGCAACAATGTGTCTACAATGTGTCTACAATGTTTGACAACGATTAGACTGGTATAACCTGAAGCAAACAGCTGTAAAAGACAAAATTACGAAGTAATTAATGGTGATGCAATAAATATTTCCACCACGTGTAAGTGCAGTTAAAATTAGGCATAAAGGTCTAATCCTTCGACTTGATTTAACACCACCGGATAAAACAATCATTTTCTTTTAAGAGTCAACATTTTCCGATTCGCTTGGCATACTTTATCACAATCAATAAAGCTCAAGGGGGAACTCTGGAACGTATAGGTCTCAATTTGCCTCATCAAGTTTTCAATCATGGCTAGCAGTATGTTGCAATGTCTAGAGTGCAATCTTTTGACGCCCTTAAAGTTTCAACAGTGTCAAAAAATAATTGTACAAAGAACGTATATAATAAAATTCTTCAGTAAATATTTTCTTATAGGCCGTCATGTATTGACGGGTTTCAACTAGTTTTCTTATAATTCCGAAATAATTTTTCTCATCCCTTGGCGTAATGGTGGGTCATATCAAAAATTCTTTCTGGCAAGTTTTAGGTAATTATTAGGGGAATATTGTCCATTTTGTACGGTTTTGATATTGTGCCTATTAAGAGAGATATGATTAATGTTTCCCGAAAAACCCACTTTTCCCACCCCTTTGGTCAATGGTTGGTGCTATAAAAAAAACTCTTCAAACATCAATTTTTGAGCTTTATCCGGCACATAGTATGAACTTCGAACGGATTCGATATTTCACATATTAAGAGAGTTATAGTAATATTTCATTTTTTCAAAAAAAAAGTCCCCCATTTTCATCCCCTTCGACCGATTTAGCCCAGTAACGAACTCGACCGAGATTTTATGGGTATACATATTCGGTAAAAAAATTCAAAGTGATTGGTGCAAAATTACGGCAGTTACCGTGTCCACAAGAAACTGATATACATATATATATATAAACTTTTGAACTGACGGTGGTTTTTGGGGTCTGGGGGATGTGAAACGCGATGATATGTCGAAATTTTCCGGAAATCGAAACATGGTACCCATTGCAATAGTTAGCTTTCTAATGAAATCTACCTAAAATACTACCATCAACGACACCTATCTGTGAACTCGGCTACTAGATGCCATCGGAACCATCAACTCGCAACGAACGTTGGAACTTCTCCTCCGAAGGAAAGAAAACTCAGGTTTTTTTAGCGCTCTTAGTAAATCCGACGACTTCAGCCGGGTTTGAACCCGCGACCCTGGGCATAGAAGTTCAGCATGCTACCAGTTCCGATACCGAAGTCGCTTCCCACAGACAGATGGAAAACTGAATGTTATCTCGTGCAGTGGCGTTGTCATAGCAACTGCTGATGGCTCATCCCTTATCAATTAAAAGTAAAGTTGTCATGGCAACCTCTCTTGGCACTTGGCATTTTCTTATAATTTAAATCATTTTGCTCACCCCGTGGCGTAATGGTGGGTCATATCAAAAATTCTTTCAGACAAAAGTTTTAGGTAATTATTGGAGGAATATTGTCCATTTTGTACGGTTTTGATATTGTGCCTATTAAGAGAGATATGATTAATGTTTCCCGAAAAACCCACTTTTTTCCACCCCTTTTGTCAATGGTTGGTGCTATCAAAAACCTTATTTGACTTAAATTTTTGGCATTTATCCGACACATATTATGAACTTTGAATGGATTCGATATTTCACGTATTAAGAGAGTTATAGCGAAATTTCACTTTATCGAAAAAAGCCCCCCATTTTCACCCCCTTCGACCGATTTTGCCCATTAACGAACTCGACCGAGATTTTAATGGGATACTTATTATGTATAAAATTCAAACTGATTGGGGCAAAATTACGGCAGTTATCGTGTCCACAAGAAACTGATATATATATATATATATATATATATATATATATATATAGATAGATAGATACATATATACATATATATATATATATAGATAGATACATATATACATATATACATAAATTATATATAAACTTTTGAACTGACGGTGGTTTTGGGGTCTGGGGGATGTGAAACGCGAAGATATGTCGAAATTTTCCGGAAGTCGAAACATGGGACCCATTGCAATAGTTAGCTTTCTAATGAAATCTACCTAACATGTGAAATATTTTATGTAGTCCACGCTGTTATATATTTCGCGGTACATAACCGGCAACGCTGTCTCCCTCCCTCATGAGAAATGTCAGAGCCGGACACTCGATGGCTGTACTGTAAGCTGCGTGAACCTGAGAGGAATGTGCATCGCGGACTATGAGAAGAGGGGTTGACGAGTGATAAGGCATCTCGGTCCGTGCATAGTACAGAACCAAATACATTGATCAGTGACTCACTCGGTCATTCGTAACACCACAGTGGTTTGAGCAACGGCCCTATGTTAGCAGTATTGGAATAGAAAGGAATACCAGATATCACGGCGGAATGTTGACAGACCCTTCTCTTCTCGCCTGACTCTTCCCTGCTCTTTCCCCTCACTCCGCAAGTTCACAGAGCTTGGACCCGAGCAGTAGGCCTAATTGTTATCACTTGTCCGTTTTAGTGCTCCATCATCTCTCGTGCTGTTTCTGTCGTCCGTGTTTAGTACAGCACGTACTTCACTGTGAAGCGTTTAGTGCTTCCTGTTCGTTGGTTTTACGACATTATTCTTCTGTGTTCGTTACAGTACTGTAAAGTAATTTGTTTACTGTACATTGTGTGTACTGTGCAGAAACAATTCACTGGCATTTACTGGAATGTCCACTTGGGGCACCAATACTTCATGAAACAAGTTTCTTGATGTTCAAATCCGGCCGAAGCCGTCGGATTTTTTAAGAGCGTTAAAAATCTGTCAGTATGCCTTCCTTCGGAGGGGAAGTGAAGCCAGCGGTCCCATGTCATAGATTTATGGCATGTTAAAGAACCTTCCACTAATTGCACCTGTGTGAAGCTAAATTGGATAGGTTAAGAATGTAAACAACGCTCTTAGGTTTCTACGTCCGTTGCTAAGAGCCGACTGCGGTGGCGTCTGGTAGCTAAGTTCTGAACTTGGCCTAGTAGTCGTTGACGGTGGCGCTTGGCGGCAAAAGTAGGAACTATTTGAAAAATTCTAAGTTGTAGTACTTGAATTAAAAACAGATAACACACACTATTACAGTCATCACAATTAACACCGGTTATCAGACAGATTCTACAAACACCCAAAGTACACGGGGCTACATGACCGCGTTGTCGCAGCCCCTAAACTTAAGAACCAACCAAGTTTCTTGATCTTCTTGTTCACTTTTCTCTCTTGATCACCCGAGTTTTGTCCTTTTAATGTCGATGCTTCTCCTTTTTTCCCATTAAGATATTTTATTATTTTCTCTTGTTTTCGTATTTGCAACGTTTTGCGATTTGTTTTCGCATTATTGATTGCGGTAGACTTAAATACATAACTCTAAGTTCACAGATGTAAAGAAAAGTATTTATTCAAACATAACATTTTCATATAAAATATAATAATCGTTTGCATCGTCACAGCCAGGTAGTTCACATGGTTATAAATAAAACCCTGCGCGGATGCGCATATACGCAAATTTTTTCGCCATGCGGATAGTTTGCATAGGTGTGCGGATAATCTGCGGGTAATGTGTAGAGTAAATTCGCGGATAGTTTTTAGAATAAAATGTTGATATGGATTTAAAAATAATAATTTTAGTTTTTGTAAAGATCTGTCTCTTTCACGTTTCTTGTTATTTCCCCATTTGCTTTCGCTTAGATTGTATGAGCATAATAGAGAAGTGAGAGAAGCAAATCATTGAAATACCCTCAATTAGTGTTGACTTATCCCCCAAAAAAGACCTCTATACCTGCGCTTTCTTGCGTGGGTATATCTGACGACTAGGTAAGTGTTATAATTAGCCATTCACTGTTTCACTTGCCGTTACTCAGAGGGACAAAACTCAGTCAACATTGTCTTGCGATTCACACACAGCCTAGGTGAACAAATTTCTCCTCAAATATCTAAATGTGTTGCTTTAATACTTAACGCTTTATCTAATAAATTAAAAGTATTATTGTAACGTCAGCCTCCGTGGCTTAGGCGGCAGCACGCCGGCCTCTCTCCTCTGGGTCCGTGGTTCAAATCCCGGTCACTCCATGTGAGATCTGTGCTGGACAAAACGGAGGCAGACAGGTTTTTCTCCGGGTACTCCGGTTTTCCCTGTCAAAATTTCATTCCAGCAACACTCTCCACTATCATTTCCTTTCATCTGTCATTCATTTAATCATTGTCCCAGTGTAGTGCGTCAGGCCTCGGCAGCCGGCACAGTTCATATCCTCGCCGCTAGATGGGGGCTTCATTCATTCCATTCCTGACCCGGTTGGAGACTGGAAGCAGGCTGTGGATTTTTTCATTGTAATGTCAGCGGAATCGGATAACAAAGGTGCGGATGCGGATGACAGTCGTGAGGAAGGGGGCGGATGCGGACAACAATCGTGTGGATGCGGGGCGGATGCGGATAAAAGTCGTGCTGATGTGGGGCGGATGCGGATAAAAGTCGTGCTGATGTGGGGCGGATGCGGATAAAAGTCGTGCTGATGTGGGGCGGATGCGGATAAAAGTCGTGTGGATGTGGGGCGGATGAGGATAACATTTTGTTTATCCGCGCAGGGCTCTAGTATAGATCTAATACCAGATCAGTACACGTGTCAGACATAGCTCATTCACGGAGGCTGCATGATACAAGAGCGAAATACTCGCTTTTCGGAAGATGTGACAACATCTGGGTTGTCGAATAGTGTTGATGTGGTTGGCGAAAGTGACTGACAATCCTCGGGGTCACCAACATCGTTGTGTTATCAGTCACAGATTTGCTTACTCCGAGAGTGACGGAAATAAAGACGAACGTGTAGGTATAGCAATGGACAGCAATGACAGCATTATAAATAATAATGCAGGGCTTAGTGAAGCAATGGGGATAGGCGGATCCGCGCCTGTTGGAGATACAGTCAGCTGTGACTATGTTTGTATATATCAGTTTTATATGTTGAAGGAGGTGTATAATTAAATTAGTCAAGTTCATTAGCATCATTTATTATTCACAGCAATTCATTAGTTGACACTCTGAAATGGCTGCTGTCCTTAAAAAATATTATTTACTGAGCGTGTAATTCGCTACGGACAAATGACTGATTCAAACGCAGCAGGCCCGTGACGTATTCCCGCGCGCTCTCTCATTGGTCGAGAGTTATGAGCTAACCTGTCTTCTACAAACCTTGCGTGAGGCCTGGGTCCTTCATGGACTGTAGTGCCAAGAGAGTGAATGGTCTGTGAATAACTGTGATATAATAATCATAATAATCGCTATCCAGGCTCTCGATTTTGATTTTTTTATAAAATGCATTTGAGCCCAGAAACATTCTGTATGGGTAAATTGAGAGAAAAATCATGGGAGTAGGGCTATTGGAGGAATCCTCATTTATCACTCCCCGGCTTGTCGTTCTTTTTTTTTTCTTTTTGTTGTCTTGACCTCTTTCTCCATTTCTCTTCGACTGAGAGTAATGTGTACCCTCAAATTAATTAGACCTCTGTCTCGGTGACAGCTACCCACTCATTCTGACAATGAAACTTGACAATCCAATTTTGCTGACGCGCTGGAACTTACCTCTGGCTGCTCGAGGAAAGACAAAGTGTCATCTAAAGCCTGCCCGAGATAAGGAGGTCGGCAGTTCACCATTACATCCAGTGTTGCCAATTTAACAACCTCCTTAGTTAAGCGCATTAAGTCACACACCACGTTGGAGATCAGGTTGGCGCACGTTCCGAGAACCGTGGTGAAAATGCCGGCGCGCTGGCAGTGGCCATAATTAGTTTGTTATAGATTCTGGTGGCTACTCTATATCGTGGTCATGTAGCCCCGTATACTTAGGTGTGTATACATTGGTAACCTGTGTCATTATAATAACTACTAATGAGTGTAATTAGAGGTGGAATTTTGGTAGGAAGCAGCCATGGCTTTCATTTAGGTAGACTACCATCCTGATATTTGCCTGGAGTAGAAGTAGGAAACCACGGAAAACCACCTTTAGGGTGACTGATGTGGAAATCTTCTCAGTTCTGCCTAACAAGTCTGAATATATTCGTTCCAGCCCTCAGACCAGAATTAAATTTCTTAGCAAAGCCAGAAATCAAACCGGACTTCCGCGGTGACAACCAAGCATGCTGCCCACTACACCAAGACATTTAGTTTGTCTCGATTTTAACTTCATTCACTGAATTTGCCCGCCTCTTTACGTAGTTTAAAAACAAAGGTTTATATTTCCGCCTGAATCAACACTTTTATGTTTTTTTTGTTTTTTGTTTACATTCGAATTGAGCCACTATGGACTACGGAGTAACAATCAAAATCAATGTTTCGTTCTAGATCGTCTGCCAGCTTTGATGTCCTGCCAGTATCTCTTGAGCACATCATTCAGCGCCTTCTTCTGATCTTCTGAAAGAGGTCCCCTCCGTCTTTTGGGTTCTGCCCCTACCTTAAATCCCTGGTAATTTTTGATTAGGTGTCTGAATTCTCACCTGTTCATAATTTTGCAGTCCGGGATACCAATTTCTAGAATGTCTTTGTTACATTCTTCAAACCATGCCAATTTTTTCTTTCTTATTTGGTTTCACGAAATTCCAAATTTTCTTTGTTAGACGATCGTTGGACATTCTGAAAATGTGTCCATAGAACAACAACCTTTTCCTTTTTATTGTTGACGTGACTGGTTCTATCTTTCTATATAACTCTTCGTTCGACTTCAAACGTATGTGCCCGTCAACCCATCTGTTGCCTAAAATTTTTCTCAATACCCTGCGTTCTCTTTTGACCAACTGGTCGACTAGTCCCCGCCTGTTCATAGTCCAAGTCTCCGAAAAAATTATTAACAAAGTTGTGCATGGAAACGGTACATCTTCGCATCTGTCACACCGTCACCAACCACATTAATTTGATCTGTACCTCAATTAATTCAACAACCTATTATAATTGTGCACCACATCAGGTTAAGTGACCATTGATAGTTAAGTGCTACGCTTTATAATAATTTCGTTCATTTAATGCTTTATATTTGGCTGTTGAAGGGGACAAAAGTTGTTCATTAGTCCCCGAAACATGTACCGTTTCCAAGAACAACTTTGTTAACTTAATAATGTTTTCATTAAAGTATTGATTCAGGCGGAAATGTAATAGTACATTATGCAACGAGCCTATAATGGCAATAATTACCATTATAGGCGAGTTACATACGACTGTTTATGTTGGACAATAATTTTAACTTTATTATATGTTTTAACAGAAATATTCATAAATATCTGTGGGATTCATTTACTTCAGTTAGTGAACAGGGCGCGCTGCTTTGCTGACTGAACAGAGCGCATGCGTGGGTCAAAGCACTTCGAAAGCAGAGACCATGTACTTTGCTTGGCAATGCTATTGTTTACAGCCTGCATGATGACTAGTGCCGTCCAGCTCTAGCATTCACTAATATTGTCACCGAAGTCGTTTGAAAGCAATACGCTGTGTAGAAATTGGGGTTGGGGATATTAAGGTACAGTGCTATTTCTTGTCTCATATTCGCCAAATTATTTACGCGAACATATGGACGGGGCACTTTCCATGTCGGTAGTTTATATAGAAGGATACTGTGTTGCTAACTTCTGGACGTAGATTCATAAATTTCTTGCATATGTCATAGTATTTTCTTGTTACCGTAAAGGTTCGTGCTGATTTTGTCTTTGTTTGGGATCGTAACTACAATGGTTGATCCGATACCCAATTTGAACTTTCAAATCATGTAATTCATGTCCGACATGTTGGATTTTGAGCGCACGCACACGCGCGAAGGTATCCTTACCTAATTGGTCAATGAATGAGCTTTAATTGGTTGGAGAACCTGTCTCATAATGAAAAACAGTACTATAATGACCATCATTATGATACAGTTTTCTGACGTATTATATGTACATTTCGACATCGTCGAATATAAACCGTTTTTAAAACTGTATAATCTAAGCACATCAATACGGAACCATTATAAGTGATTTAAATCGTAGAATCTTTGCGTAGTTCCTAGCACTCTTGGCTGTCTTCGTGGAGGCCCAGGTTCGATTCCTGCCTCTGACCTGACATTTAATTCTGGTCTGAGGACCGGAACGGAATACACTCAGCCTCGTGAGGCAAAACTGAGAAGAGGTGAGTTTGATTCTTTCCTCAGCTATTCTGGGAGTGGTTTTCCATGGTTTCCCACTTCTACTCCAGGCAAATGCCAGGATAGTATCTAACGTAAGGCCACGGCCGTTTCCTACCCAATCCGACATAATTATAATACCAAGATATGCAACACACGGTTTTCACCACAAGCGGCCGTAACCAAAGATTCCATCAACCGGAAGAAGACTGCGTGTGCAAACTGTCGGACAAACACTGTGAAAGATATCATGCTCAAAATTGCAGGAAAAAGGACAATCTCAATAATGGCATGTTGCTGCCCAAAAATGATATGGACAAGCTCTCTCCACAGATACAAAATAAAATTATATTTGGTTCAAAGGAGAGACTAATGTATACTCGTTTATTCACAAACCTCTTCCCCGCAAGGAACATAGGCTAACCAATGCAAAAAAGAGAATTGAAAATCAGATACACATGGACATCCACAGCCTTCTCAATCTGACGGTGCTGCCCTCTCGAGGTTAGGTGAGTAACTAGAACATTATGCAACGAGCCTATAATGGCGAGTTTTATAATTTCCATACGAGTGTCTTAATTACCATTATAGGCGAGTTGCATACGACTGTTTATGTTCGACGATAATTATAACTATTTTATGTTCGAACATAAATATTCATAAATATCTGTCGAGATATGTACTGAACACAGCGCATGGGACGCAGAGAATACCTTGTATTTGACCTAGGCCTCCCCGATTACTCCACTATGACACTAGTCACGCAGTGAAATTTAAATTAGGAGGCCGTGGATGTCAGCGCAGGTGCGATGCTATCCTTACCTAATTAGTCACACAACTGTTTCATGAGCTCTGATTTTTGGGGGATACTTTGTCATAATGAGAAATAGTGTTACAATGACTCTCATGATAAAGTTTTCTGACTTATAATATTTACTAGCAGAAGTACCCGTTCTTCGAACGGTGTTCGGTGTTAACACCAGACATAATAATAATAATAATAATAATAATAATAATAATGTTATTGGTGTTACGTCCCTTTTAAGTACTGTTGCTTTTAGAGACGCACCAGACATTATCAATTGAGCTACTGTTGCAATGGTTAGCGGCTTGTCATTCCTTCATAAGTTTATCAAAACGAATTTAGTTTTCTGGGAATATCACACACACTGTTAATTTAAGGGCCTTATAATGTGGTTTTCGGAGACCCTTTATAGACTCGCGAATTTTGTGTCTCACATTGAGAAGTGCAACATATGCTTTGGTCGTCCTTCTAGGATAATTTTTATATTTCGCCTATTTTAGCAAGTATTTTGAGAAGTGTTTCCCTATATCCACCCTTCTACTGTATGAAATGAACGGTGAAGAGTTTTATAAATGATTGGTGTATTGAATCATGTTTACCATACCTAATGTTACGATGCACCAAGCATCCGAACATGAGTTATAGGCATACATAAGGATACAAAGAAAGACAGACAGACAGACAGACAATACTATTGTCTACAACATATCACCCAGAAATCCAAATATGGGTATATCTACCACACAGTATCAAAGAAAATCATCCTTACGATGAACCCGTATGTCGACAAAAAAAAAGATTAGTTGAAATGTGCTCTCAAACTAAATTCACCTGACGTGTACTTCCTGACATGAAATAGAATTGAAAGCCTTGTAGATGAAACGCAATACACGTCACATAAAAACTGACCCTCTACGTTGTGTTGGGTCCCCATACACAGGAAGACCTCTTTCATAAATTATAAAAGCTTGTGGTGCATGAAAATTCAGGTTCTTTAGTCTCAAATGGCCCAAATTCCTAAAAGCCGCAAAAAAATGCTGATTCAATTCAGGAATTTTTGAAAATAATGTTGTTGTTTGGAGATATAATAGACCTTCTGCACTATAAGTCGCACGTGAAAATTGCATGAAAAAATCCTAGGTTACCCCTTGACCCC
Organism: Meconema thalassinum; assembly: GCA_946902985.2. Classification (NCBI taxonomy): domain Eukaryota; kingdom Metazoa; phylum Arthropoda; class Insecta; order Orthoptera; family Tettigoniidae; genus Meconema; species Meconema thalassinum. Next base: position 460,390,256 of record OX336391.1, on the reverse strand, counting down.
CTTAATTGCATTGATGAATTACACAGTCTACGTTGGTTCCGTGATAACCTTATATTTGCAAACGTTCACAGAAATGTAATAAATGTAATAAATTGCTTCTTACTGAAATAGATGGAAAGTTGGATGCCACCCCTTGAGATAATGTTGTCATGGTTACCGATTTGCATTCCTTCATTAGTTTGTTCAATTAAATTTAATTAGTTTTCTGGGAATGTTTCAGAAACTGTTGGTTTTAGAGCCTTATAATGTAGTTTTCGAGGACCCTCGAGTTTTATTTCTGGCACCGAGGGGCTTTGTCTCGTCGTTGTACGCCATAATATAATACTAATAATAATAATATAACATAGGGATAGGAATATAATAGACCTGCCATACCACACCCGCAGATGTAAATCGCGTGAAAAAAATCTAGACTACCCCTTGACCCCCTTAAGCGCATTTTACGTATTGATGAAATTTACAGCTTAATTTGGTTCCATAATAACCATCTAACCATTTGCAAACTTTCACACTAATGTAATTAATGGAATTGTATTGCGTCTTACAGCAATAGATGGATCTCTGAGAATCTGTTGCCATGGTTATCGGCTTGCATTCGTTCATAGTTTATTAAATTAAATTAGTTTTCTGGGAATATGTCAAAAACGGTTGGACGTAGGACCTTAAAATGTGCTTTTAGGGCCCCCGAGTTTTGTCTCTCACATTGAGGGGCTGAAAATGAGCTTTGTCTCGTCCTTCCACTCCTATTTCAGCATGTATTTTAAGGGGGTATGCCCCCTTTTATGAGAGGTATAGAGAAGAGTTACATCAATGATTAGTGTCGTGCCTCTGATGGATATCTGTACCAAATTTACGTTGATACACCCAGCCGTTCTCGAGTTATAAGGGAACAAAGTTGTCCACAGACAATCAAGCAAACAGACAGACAGACCAAAACATTATTTTCGCGCGCATCTATCATAAAACAGTCTGAAACGTGTAAATAACTCAAATTTCCGTAGAAATTCAGAAAAAAACAGACAAATTTAATTTTTTATATGTGTAGAGATATACTGCACCGCTCGATGTGACAGTGTTTTATTGCACAAATTTAGGTTTTACTCGCTAACCGTCGGAGATACACGAAAAGTGAAAAGAACCCTTTGGATAGAAAATTAAATGCTAAAGCTCGTGTATACCATCAAAAGTTTGCTATTTCTTAGCGTTCTCTTTTTATTTGAAATGGAAATATGAAATTTTGAAACCAAAGGGTGTAGCGACGTCACTAAAATGGTCGCCATTTCTTAATAGTGCAACATATCGAAATTAAAAGTATCCTATATGTAAACCTGGTATTTCAGCTACATCCATGCAAAATTTCATTTAAATCGGACCAGTGGTTCTTGCGTTATTAGGTAACAGAAAGACAGACACACACCATCTCATTTTTATATATTAGTACTAGCAGAAGTACCCGTTCTTCGAACGGTGTTATATATTAACACCAGACATTATTATTATTATTATTACTGTTGCAATGGTTAGCGATTTGTCATTCCTTTATAAGTTTATCAGAACGAAAGCGACAAAATTCACGACACTCATGTCATACGTTGTTGGCATGTTAAAGAACCCATTTGAATTCAGCAGGCCGTGTTCAATGGCAAAATTAATCTCGGGATTTCGGCCAACACAAAGTTCCTCCATTCTCTACTTGAAAGCGCTGTAGTGTCAAGGAGTTTAGATATCTAACCTCCTTGACTTTCATAGCGTTCAAAGGAACGACGAAATTCGACATGCAAGCTACCCTCTGGGTGTCAATTAACAAAGCTTGCACCAGGCACCCGAGGCCATACGATATTATTATTATTATCAGAACGAAGTTAGCTTTCTGGGAATATCACACACACTGATAATTTAAGGGCCTTAAAATGTGGTTTTCGGAGACCCCTTATAGGCTCGCGAATTTTGTGTCTCACAATGAGAAGCAACATAAGCTTTGATCGTCCTTCTAGGATAATTTTTATATTTCGCCTATTTTAGCATGTATTTTGAGAAGTTTTTCCCTATATCCACCCTTCTACTGCATGAAAAGTACGGTGAGGAGTTTTATAAAGGATTGGTGTATTGACTCATGTTTACCATACCTAATTTTATGATGCACCAAGCATCCGAAGACGATTTATAGGCGTACATAAAGATACACAGAAAGACAGACAGACAATTCTACAACATATCACCCAGATATCCAAATATGGGTATATCTACCATACGTATCAAACAAAATCAGCCTTACGATGAACCCGTATGTCGACAAAAAAAAAATTAGTTAAAATGTGCTCTCAAACTAAATTCACCTAACGTGTACTTCCTGACGTGAAATAGATTTGAAAGCCTTGTAGACGAAACGCAATACACCTCACATTAAAAATGGCCCTCTACGTTGTGTTAGGTCCCCATACACAGGAAGAACTCTTTCATAAATTATAAAGGCTTGTGGGGCAAGAAAATTCAGGTTCTTTAGCCTCAAATGGCCCAAATTCCTAAAAGCCGCAAAAATGCTGATTCAATTCAGGAATTTTTGAAAATAATGTTTCTGTTTGTAGATATAATAGACTTTCTGTACTATATGTCGCACGTTAAATTGCATGAAAAAATTCTAGGTTACCCCTTGACCCCCTTAATTACATTGACGAATTATACAGTCTACGTTGGCTCCGTGATAACCGTATAGCCATTTGCAAACTTTCACAGAAATGTAATAAATGGAGTAGCCTAATAATAATATCGTATGGCCTCGCATGCCGGGTGCAAGCTTCGTAATTTGACACAGCTTGCATGTCGAAATTTCGTTGTTCCTTGAATCACTATGAAAGTCAGGAGGGTAGATATCTAAGCTCCTTGAACACTATAGCGCTTTCTAGTAGAGAAATGAGGAACTTTGTGTTGGCGGAAACTCCTGAGGTTAATTTTGCCATTGTGAACACGGCCTACTGAATTCAAATGGGTTCTTTGACATGCCAACATCGTATGACATGCGAGTCGTATTTTTGCCGCCTTTCAAAAATCGCGTACAGGCCGGACGTTTGTTTTAGACGATTGCCCTTGAACTTTAAGCCTGAGGGTGAGCCTGTACACAGTCACTCTCTCACCCTATCACTTCACATTTGTCACCACGGATCTGATGTAATGGAATTCCAGACATGAGCAGACAGTACAGTCCACGTCGAAGTATTGTGTGACACGGAAGTACACGTTACGTAGTTACGAACAGAACGTCATTATATTTGCCAGTGACTATACTTCAGCAATAGTGTGAAACAGCTTTATCAATCATCGGAACGCTTGGGGCAGCTGATAACAACACAGGTAGTGTAGTAACTCGCCTCCAGGCTTCCATTAAGATTTTTCACTCGTCTAAAACAAACGTCCGGCCTGTACCACGGCCAGGAGTGAACCTGCAATCTTGGGGTTAGTAGACCGACACGCTATCCACTCACCCACCGTGGCAAGGTATAAATGGAGTGACATTGCTTCTTACAGAAATAGATGGAAAGTTGGATGCCACCACTTGAGATAATGTTGTCATGGTTACCGATTTCCATTCCTTCATTAGTTTGTTATGAAAAAAATGAAAATCCACAGCCTGCTTCCAGTCGACCGACCGGGTCAGGAATGGAATGAATGAAGCCCCCATCTAGCGGCGAGGATATGAACTGTGCCGGCTGCCGAAGCCTGTCGCACTCCCCCGGGGCAATGATTAAATGAATGACAGATGAAATGAAATGATAGTGGAGAGTGTTGCTGGAATGAAATTGTTTGTTTGTTATATTAAATTAAATTAGTTTTCTGGGAATATTTCAGATACTGTTGGTTTTAGAGCCTTATAATGTAGTTTTCGAGGCCCCCTAGTTTTGTTTCTGGCACCGAGAGGTTTTGTCTCCTCGTTGTACGCCATAATATAATACTACTAATAATAATAATATAATATAGGGATAGGAATATAATATACCTGCCGTACCACACCAGCAGGTGTAAATCGCGTGAAAAAATTATAGTGTACCCCTTGACCCCCTTAAGCGCATTATACGTATTGATGAATTTTACAGCTCAATTTGGTTCCGTGATAACCTTCTAGCCGTTTGCAAACTTTCACACCAATGTAATTAATGGAATTGCATTGCGTCTTACAGCAATAGATGGACCTCTGAGAATCTGTTGCCATGGTTTCCGGCTTGAATTCGTTCATTAGTTTATTAAATGAAATTAGTTTTCTGGGAATATCTCAATAATGGTTGGTTTTAGGGCTTTAAAATGTGGATTTCGAGTTTTACCTCTCACATTGAGGTGCTGAAAATGATCTTTGACTCGTCCTTCTCCTCCTATTTCAGCATGTATTTTAAGGGGGTAGGCCCTCTTTTATGAGAGGTACGGAGAAGGGTTACATCAATGATTAGTGTCGTGCCTCGGATGGATATTTGTGCCAAATTTTACGTTGATACACCCAGTCGTTCTCGAGTTATAAGGGAACAAAGTTGTCCACAGACAAACAAACAAACCTACAGACAGACCAAAAAATTATTTTCGCGCGCATCCATAATAAAACAGTCTGAAACGCGTAAATAACTCAAATTTCCGTAGCAATTGCGAAAAAAAACATACAAACTTTACTTTTCATGTACGTAGAGATATACTGCACCGCTCGGTGTTGACTGTGTTTTATTGCACAAATTTAGGTTTTATTCGCTAACCGTTGGAGATACACGAGAAGTGATAAGGACCTTTTGGATAGAAAATTAAATGCTAAATCTCGTGTATGCATCAAAGGTTTGCTATTTCTTAGCGTTCTCTTTTTATTTGAAATGGAACTATGAAATTTTGAAACCAAAGGGTGTAGTGTCGTCACATATGTGGGTTTTACTCGTTAACCGTTGGAGATACACGAAATGTGATAGGGACCCTTCGGATAGGAAATTACATTTTGAAGCTCGTATGTGCCATCAAAAGGTTTCTATTTCTTAGCGTTCTCTTTTTATTTGATATGGAATTATGAAATTTTGAAACCAAAGGGTGTAGTGACGTCACTAAAATGGTCGCCATATTTTAATAGTGCAATATATCGAAATTAACAGTATCCTATATGTAAACATGGTAAATCAGCTACATTCATGCAAAATTTCATTTAAATCGGACCAGTGGTTCTTGCGTTATTGAGTAACAGACAGACAGACAGACACACACCATCTCATTTTTATATATTAGTATGATGATGATGATATTTCGGCATGGTCGAACATAAAAAAATGTATATGTCAGTATGCACATAGTGCGCTTTCATTAAATAATAATCCTAGATGAAGAACACTTTTTGCCATGGTAACTACCGGATATCCGTGTGTGTTATATATTTTTGGCACGCCAATCACAGATAGACCCTCCCAGCCACAAAACTTATCATTCAGCATGCCAATATGACGTGGCTCCAAGGATTAGACGCACATTTCCTCCATGATGGCAGCGATGCATTCATTTACTGTTGGGAAAAGTGCTTTGCTAAGAATGTAGTTGTTGTTATTGTTTATTTCAGGGGCTTTGCGACATCGTCGTCATATAGCCCCGTGTATTTGTGTGTGTGTGTGTGTGTGTGTGGAATTTGTGTGATAACCAGTGTTAATGTGATGGCTGTACGAGTGTGTGAATTTGTAAGTTGGGATAGGATTGGGAAGGAGGGGGTCGTGGCCTTAAGTTAGGAACCATCCCAGCATTTTCCTAGAGTAGAAGTGAGGAAATAAGGACGGAAAACCACTTCCAAGATGGCTGAGTTGGTAATCAAACCCTTCTCTTCTCCGTTTTGCCTTACGAGGCTGAGTGTACCCCGTTATAGCCCTCACAACAGAGTTAACATTTCTAGGCAGAGTCGGGAATTAAATCTGGACCTCCAGCCAAGAACGCTAATCACTACACCACGAGGTTGTTTTCTTTTTTGTTAAGAATGGTTCACCTATGTTGAGTAGACCACCTCGTGGTGTAGCTTTTAGCATTCTTGGCTGTCGACCCGGAGGTCCGGTTTCGATTCCCTGCTCTGCCAATAAATTTTAATTCTGCTGTGAGGACTGGAAAGAGGTACACTCAGCCTCGTGTGCCAAAATTGAGAAGAGGTGGGTTCGATTCCCTCCATGCCATTCTGGAAAAAGTTTTCCGTGGTTTTCCACTTCCACTCCAGGCAAATGCTGGGATATTTCCTAACTTAAGGCCACGGCCACCTTCTTCCCAATCTTTAATTTTTGGCTCTTCAGTTGGTCAACAAGAATTTTCCCAATGACTGGGCGAGGTACAATGTGTAAAATATGTAAATACTGTAACACTCGTGAAAGTATTACATGTATTATTTAGTTATCACTATTGCTAAATTTCCCCATAATACTTGTAAGTTCTTTCCAGGAGTGTACTTTGTACCCCACCCAGTCACTGGGAAAATTCGTGTTGACCGACTGAAGAGCAACAAATGGAAATTTTCTAGAGGCAACACTGAAAGAATGGCTTCAAAACTTTACATTTCTTCCAATTCTCACCTGAATTACAAATACGCACACTAATACAGCCATCACAGTAACACAGGTTATCACACACACCCAAGTGCACGGGGCTAAATGACCACGATGTTGTTAAGTCCCTTAATAAATCAGCAACTAAGTTCATTAGTAATCATATCCGTCCCTACTACAGTGTACAGGGTGATTGAAAAAGAACTCGTTAGTTTTAATGTGTCCTAGAATCAGTACAAAGAGACATACACTATTCTAGTTTGTGGTGTGTGATTCATCAACTCTACAAGTTTGGCTCCCCTGCAGTTGGCAGGTCTGCTTGACCTTGAGACGGCCCCAGTGCTGTTTGTTTCCTCTGTTCCCTCAGTTCAGACCAGGCGTCCGTGCAATATGTACTCCGCAACAGAAAGCGCAGTGTGTTATTTGGCTTGGGAAAACTGAGTCAGTTGTAACAGTGCAACGTAATTTTAGACGTCAGAATGGTGGTGAACCACCTACAGCAAAACCTATCCGTCATTGGCTAAAGTCTTTCTAGGAAACCGGTAGTGTTTTAAAAGCAAAATCACCAGGTAAACAGAGAACTTCTGAAGATGTTGTTGAACAGATCCGTGTTTCATGTGTTCGGAGCCCGAAGAAGTCATTGGCCAGACGTAGTCTACAATTAGGAGTGCCTAAAGGTACTGTGTATGATGTTGCACGTAAAAGACTTAAGTTGTGCCCCTTCAAATGGCAACTGTTACATGAAATAAAAATAAAAACTTGGAGAGTTGATGAATCACATACCACAAACTAGAATAGTGTATGTCACTTTGTACAGATTCTAGGACACATTAAACCTAGGGAGTTCTTTTTCAAACACCCTGTATTTTATATCTGCTTGTAAAATAAAGTTTCTCCATGCGAGCTCTTGTTACCTTACTTTTTGAAAGTCCTTTGTATTTGTCGAATATTTATTCTCCGTCCTACGTCCGGATTCGACTCTCTCCGCTGTGTGGTCCTTGTGAGCAAGCAGCCACATAAAGGCGAGCAAACTTTCCAACTGGCATATTAATAGCGCTGCTAAGGAAAGTATGTTTAGGTCGGCCACCTCCGTCTGGTCTGTCGAACAGGAGGATTCCAGACGATAAACTGGTTATTAGAGTTGTCTGAGCATGTCAAACACACGGTGACTGCCAAGCCTCTGTACTTAAAAGGGGAGATATGACTGATTTTTTTAACTTTCACAGTTTTCATCATATTATTGCCAAATTTTAACCACTTGCATAGACTCTTGCTGGCATCTAATGTTCTAATTTATGATTTATTAGCTTTCTTAGGTTTTGAGATATTGCCCTTTTTTAATTTAAAAAAAGGTGGCATGAAAAAAGTCCCTTGCGAGAAAGGTTTCGTTTGATCAAGCTGAATTTTAGCCTACTTTTCACATTTTGCAAAAATGAGGAAAACGTAGACTTACGAGATCGATCCGGGCAAATGTATATCTGGTATGTCTGTCTGTCTGTGTGTGTGTGTGTGTGTGTGTGTGTGTGTGTCCTATAAACTCCTAAACGGCTGCAGCAATCGAATCCAAATTTGGTATGAGTATAGATCTATACCTGAATGTCTCAAGCCCATATTTAAAAATTATGTCAGTGCTACAAACTGCTGAAAAACCGCAATTGAAATTTGACCTCCATGTTGGATATCTTGGAAGGTATGCATGGGAGCCATTCCAAAATTGGTACACATATAAATAATAATATTTCAGATTAATTTCCAGGAGGCCATTCATGGCAGTGTTGCCAAAATGATTCTAACCCTGCTGATAGGACCAATTTTTAAATACATTTAACCTCGATACTATCAATTGAATTTCAACCAAATTTCGTATGTGCTATGTGTGCCATAACATATGTGAGTATGCTTATTCTTAAGAGCAACCAGGGCTGCCAACTGTTAAAAATGCTGTCTCTATTTTTACCCTAATATTAATATATCAGAATGTATGTAAGCCAACAGCTTTAAAATTTGCACACGTATAGTACCTGACATTCTATATTAATTTGGAGAAACTAATATACGTCAGAGCTGCCAACATGGCTCTAAGCCTGCTGATAGGTCCAATTTTAAAATACATGTAACTTCTATACTAACAAATGGATTTCATCAAAAATTGGCACAACAAGAGATCATAATATTTCAGATTATTTTTGACCAACACACGCATGATATTGTTGCCAACATGATTTTACGCGCGCTGATAGATCGAATGTCTAACTGCATGTAACGTCCATGCTATCCATTGAACTTCAACCAAATTTTGTATTCTGCACCTTAAGAGATGGAACTAACAATATATTCAGTCACCAGGGCTGCCAACCGTAGTGCTCTATTAGGCTGCATTATACCAGGTATATTTCGAACTAGTTAGAAATTTCGATATTACCAACTTAATTTCGTCATTATTCTCGATAGGTCTATATAGATTGGCATGAATCTTAAATTTTAAGAAAAGTAGGCTCTTAAGTTCGTCACGGAACTTCTTGTTAAAACTCAGATAGTTAAAATGTGTCGTAGTCAGTAGCATGCTGATGGTGGGTGGGTTTAAACCCGACCGAAGTCGTCGGATTTTTAAGAGGGTTAAAATCCTTCAGTATGCATCCTTGGGAGGGGAAGTAAAGCCGGCGGGCACATGTCATAGATTTATGGCATGTAAAAGAACCTACCACTGCAATTGGTGCTCTGTAGCAAAATGTGTAGGTTATATTTGGCTAGTACACAACGCTCGCCGCTAGTATTAGTGACAGTAGCATCTGGTAACCAATGTTGGAACTACTTGAAATTGAACTTGTTGGGAGCCCTCGGGCGTTCAATCAAAAATACCCAGCTTATGGCCATTGGCTGCGGTTCATATATACATATAGTTAAGATGTATAGAAACAATAATTGCTCTGGTGTTTGGTGCTTGATGGATACTGTTCTTTCCATGAATATTGAAACTCTCATTTTATAAAATTGTCTGTTGTAGCTCTTCAGGACCTCGTGATTTTCAGTTCATTTAAAGTTTGAAACAGAACCTTTCAATGACCTTCCCATACTTTCCGTCATGGGAAATAATCTTAACCTTGCTTAAGGAATTTCGGTATGTTCTATATTGTCCACGTTAATTTTCAAGTCTGTATTCAACTTTTTCTCAGAAACTACAGTAAAATCTGTCTTAAATGAAACTTCATGGGTCCAAGAAATGTTTCCGTTATAGACAGGATTTCTGTTAATACAGATCAGCATTAAACTATATACGAGTGTAAATACCTATAGGCCTACTGTGGTTTGGTACACACCTCTTGTTAATAATCCAGGGGTTACACCAATTGCATGATAAACACTAGCACTAACAGCAGACTACACACATTGTCGTCTACTTCATCATTGTCATCGCCGGCGTCATCCTCTTGTTTCTTTCCTTGGTGGTAATGCTCGACAAATTCTGCGATGTTTTATAACGCTAGCTTCCATAACTTCAGTTTGAGCGTTTAAATATACAAATCTAAATGCTCGACAAATTAAGTGTTTTCTTTTCTAACTCTAGTTAAATTAACTTTAGTTTTAGCGTTTGAATCTGAAACAACGCGCTTTTCCCCTTCCATCACTTAAGGACTTAACAACTGCACAACTTTCTACAATTGGTCACTGAATCATATTAAATAAGAATTTTACAGTACTGTGAGGAGCAGTTCAAGTTTGTTCATTGTTCCTCATCATTACCCCTGTACGTTAATCATCACAAGAATATAGGGCATTTCATTGCCAAGTGAAGGTCGGACAAGACTTGGGAAATCTCCCCAAGGTCTGTTCAAACCAAGCAAAGTGAACATAAAGGGAAGTTGAATGAGTTCGTAAAACATTCCTGTACCGTAAATGAATTACTCTTCATCACAATATTTTCCGCTAAATAAACTATAAATTGTTTCAGTTTCCGCGTTAGACAAGTTCCGCAACATACAGGAAAATTATCAATAGTCCATAATTCATGGTACCGGTGATTTTATCAGTTGTGGACAGGATTCCGCTTATTAAAGGTTTCGTTAAAGAAAAGATTTACTGTATTAGCAGGAACTAATCGAAATCCTTTCAGAGGTGATCTTCAAAATTGTCTTCTTATTTTGACATGGGGTTTTTGAAAATAAATTTATTTTTGAATTTTGCATGATTTTCTTTTAAATACACAAGTACATTTTTATATGTACGAAAGGACGGGCAAACCAGCTAGTCGCCTTTAGCTGAAAATTTGAATGAACGTAGTTTATATACCAGGGAAAAACATGGACTATGCCGTTTCAATATGGTGGCATAAGTCTCGTTTCATTTCAGTAGCAGGCGTCGAGCATACCACCCGGTGAACAAGTATCCATGGCAGGTTGCTTCTCGTCGCTAAATTTTCACTTTCGATTCACAGTCCATTTACTCAGGTTAGAACAATAAAAATGTTAGGAGTTTACATTTATTACCCGAAAAAAAAGGACGAGCAACCATGGTGTAATAATAATAATAATAATAATGTTATTGGTTTTACGTTTCCTAACTACTGCGGCTTATAGAGACGCTCTTCATATACAGTACCTGTAGCAAGTTTAAATTATATTGCCGTCCGTGGAGACTCGTAATGGAATGGTATTTCCACTTTAACATGGTAATTGGTGTAATTTAGAATAACTGTACTCGTTCTGTCGGCAGCTTTTTGGGTGAGTAGTGTATTTGGCTCGCCAAATTAGACAGAAAAAAAGCTGGGAATGTTCGTGTTACACTGACTTTCAAGGACTCTCCATTAGTTGTATCCAAGCCTGAAGGGTGTCATCTCACAGGGGCAAGCAGTTACGAGCGCACGCCCATACAGCAGGAGGAAAGCACATTATTGTTCAATATCATTGTTGACAAAGAGTTACTCTGCTTTGTCTTCCACAATTACGACGGCAGTTTAATTTTCAACCTCCGATAGTAGGCGGCTTCGGTGGCGTAGGTGGTAGCAAGCTGATCTGCTATGCCCAAGGTCGCGGGTTCAGACCCTGCTGAAGTCGTTGAATTTTTTAAGAGCGTTAAAAATCCCTCAGTTTGCCTTCCTTCGGAGGGGAAGTAGAGGCGGCGGGCCCATGTCATAGATTTATGGCATGTAAAAGAACCTTCCACTAACTAAACTTGTGTGAAGCAAAATTTGTAGGTTAGCTTTGATTAATTTTCATAAGTTCCAACGTTCGTCAGCAGGCGCTGGTTGCGATGGTATCTAGTAGTAGCCAAGTTTACAGCTAGGTGTCGTGGATGGTAGCATTTGGTAGCGAAAGTAGGAGCTACTTGAACTTATCGTCTGCAGTCCTTACTTGAATTAAAACAGATAACACACAGTAATACAGCCATCACAATTAACACCGGTTATCAGACAGTTTCTACACACAGCCAAAGTACACGGGGCTACATGACCACGTTATCACAGCCTCTAAACTAAGGAACCAACCAACCAACCAACCTCCGATAGTACAGAAGAAATGTAAATAACAAAACGCTTTTCTTTTTCCCAAAACTTATTTTAGAAGCATAGGTACATCTCCCGAGCCTTGTAAGAAGTAAGTTGGAATATGAATCGATGATTTCGGATCCACCTTCAAAGGAAAAATACATAGTACATTGTGCAACGAGCCTATAATGGCAATAATTAACACACGAGTATGTTTATAAAACGAGCGTAGCCAGTTTTTTAATTTCCATAAGAGTGTCTTAATTACCATTATAGGCAAGTTGCATACGACTGTTTATGTTCGACGATAATTATAACTATTTTATGTTCGAACATAAATATTCATAAATATCTGTCAAGATTTCACCAGTTTTATGTACTGAACAGAGCGCATGGGACGCAGGGAATACCTTGTATTTGACCATGGCCTCCTGGAATACCTCACTATGACACTCGCCAAACAGTGAAATTTAAAATAGGGGACCATGGAAGTGACGCAGGTGCGATGCTATCCTTACCTAATTTGTCACACAACTGTTTCTTGAGCTCTGATTGGGGGGAGAAACAGTATCATAATGAAAACTTGTACTATAATGATCCTCATTATAGTGCAGTTTTCTGACATATAATATTTATATTTTACCAGGGCGAAACATAAATACTGTAGAACGCTTTTCAGTCGGTCAACACAAATTGTGCCCAATTACATTAGGCGGGAAACAAGTATTTATACACCCTAACCGACTGGCTGCTTGGCGCAGTGGTAACGTTCATGCCTGCTGAGTCCAAGGTTGCAGGATCAAATCCTGGCTCAGTCAGTTGGCATTTGAAGGTGTGCAAATTGTGAGGGGAGCCGTGTTAGTAGATTTACAGGCAAGTTAAAAATCCCCTTCCGGGCAAAATCCGGCATCAGTAGTTAAAAGGGACGTAAACCAAGATTTATTATTGTTATTATTATTATTATTATTATTTTATAAATACACAATCGTGAACTCTACTATCATGTAGTAAAGATCACAGACAAAATTCGTAAGATAAAAATAGTTTTCTATGGCCACATTGCTCGTATGAGTTCTACAAGGTTGAGCAATAGGATCTTCAGTTTGCTTCTTAACAAGAAAACCAAGGCGGCGTGGTTCACCGAGGTAGAAAAAGACCTGCGTGAAGTGGGAATAACCCAGGAGGATATCCAGAAACGTGTACCACTATAGTCGAAATTCCAAGGACATAAAGGATTCCATGAAAAGCCAAATCTAAAAACTGGCAAGACATGGACTGAAGCGTGGAAGAACAGCATAGGAAACGAATGCGGGAAGGGCGAACATTAAGGCCCAGGCGCAAAGACATGGAAAAGGGCAGTTGAAATAGCGTGGTCCGTAGATGGCCGAAATGACAGCAAGAAGAAGAATTATTATTTTATAAAAACCCTAACCTGAAAGAAATATTACTTGAGTTATTTATCACAAATTAACACGCTTTTATGTAAATAAACAAACGGGGATGGGGGGTACTTAATTAGATATTTGGGTGTTAAAATACTTGTTTTCCCGCCAAATGTAATTGGGTACAATTGTGTTGACCTACGGAAAGCTTTCTATAATGGAACTAGCCAAAACTGAAATATGGCCTTTAATACTTGAACATTAACTTAAATATATATTTTGTCCTTTCGGTACATCAACAAAACTATTAAGAAATATGTTTAACGTCACATTAATATTGAGTAGAAGACTGTTTTTCATTACAACCCCCCAGGGGCCCACGGCTATTGGGACGTCAGTTGGCGACCTCTGGACCCCAGCTGAGTTCGGCATTGCTTCCATTTACTTGTGCCGGGCTCCTCTCTGTCATCTTTCCTATCGACCATCCTAGGTCAACTCTTGTTATTTTCCGACCCCGACGGTATTAGGGTATCCGATGCCTAGGGAGTCTTTTACTTTCCCGCCTTAATTGGCCCTTGTCTCATCGTTCCTGATCCCTCATTCTTCGAGGGGTCAGACCTCTTCTATTCTCTTCCTATATCTCTGCCTTCTGCTCAAGGCCCTTAAGAAGGCAGGGTGTGTGTAGCCCCACCGCTTATGGTGCACCCTGGATAGTGCTAAACCCTCATGGGCTCACGTCTGGTGAGTTCGGGAGTTGGCAGGCCCGAGGGATTCCTGAGCTGGGTCCGATTTTCTCCCCTTTTTCCATTGTCTCTGAGGCGGACCCTCTCCTCTTTCCCTTTCCTATCAGTCTCTTCTGGTTCTCCATCCTTCCAAGTCCCTCAATCCGCATTCTCGAGGATTGAGGGCATTTCTTTTCCTCCTATCCATTGTTTGCCTTATTTTTTGTTTACCATTTCTCCTTAAAGTATGTAAGTCTGTAGTTATTATTGGTTATTGTTTTCATTACATTCTCATCTCATCTTTCACTATCACCCAAACCATTAGGGGCCGATAACCTACATGTTAGGCCCCTCAAAATAACAATTATCATCGTAGTTTCATTATTAATAACAGGAAAATTTGATTATATAGAACTAATAACAAACGTAAAACAAAAATAATAGAATACAGCCGAAATAAATCGGAAACCTCTATTGACCTTAAATTGGAAAGTGAAAAGCAAATGGAGGTGGCAAACTTCTGCAACTTAGGGAGAAAAATAATCAGTTATGGACGAAGCAAAGAAGCTCCATGACAGGCGAGTAGATCTCTTACGAAGCACTGCCCGACCTATTGCCCGCGAGACTTTTTTGTCCGGCCCGGGCCGTGCCGCCAAAACTTGGAAACAAGTTCCAGTCGTCGCACTAAACTAACGTATCCTGAACTTGATTTCATAATTTGATTATTAATTGTGTCAAATGAACATAAATACTCACTCTCTGTCATTCATGCTGTATGAGTGTATTGAATATCATCGCACTTCTATTTTAAAGGGATTTATTACAAATATTTAAATTTATTTCTGGTGTTTTATTTTTATAAGAAAATAAGCATCTACTGACACGTGCAGGACATTCACACTCATTTTAAACCACACATTTAAATGATGAAATCCATGAAAATCAGCTATGGAACTGAAAATCATATAACCATAATACACGCCATATCACACAAGGGATAACAATCCTCGTCACGTGTGGGACAAACTTCAATGCCTAACCTATAATTGACATGACAAAAATCTTTAAAAATGATGGTAGGTTTAGAACATAAAACCAACTTATAAAATTTTAAAAACAGCTAAAATTATTGAAGCATATTCACAAGAGGCAAAGATAATTGTAATTTTCTGTCAAGTGTGCGACAAAGAAGTTCTCAACTAATCATGGCTGAATTACTGCTCATAATTATCAAAATTATTATACTGATTACTGAAAATGTGTTATCAAGTACTTACTTTCTACAAAGAGCACAGTATAAATTTTTGAAGATCCTTTGTCTGCCCTGGCAAAGCCTCGAAAACTGACCAATTTTTTTACTGCTTCATAACAAATCAGGTGGTTGCCATCTTAGATGAGAAATGCCAACTTAAAAGAGTAAATTTTAGCAAAATGTTATTCCATATATTAAATTTAAAGCTTAGATACATAATACTAGCACTTTTTATTTTAACATTTGAATTTTTGACTTTTGGTCTAAATGTCCTGTTTTCTGTGGAAAGCTCCTTTTTCCACTACAAATAAATATAGAAAATGGCAACAATACTAAAAAAAACTAAGCTCAGACAGCCACAAGACTCACCATATTGCACCTATATTTTTTTAAAAAATTATATATCCCTCAAAACCCCCGGAGTGTTATTGGCCCGCAAGGTCCCCCAACTATTTACAATGTGGCCCTTAGTTCAAAAAGGTTGGGCACCCCTGCCTTACGGGCTCTTGAATCAGCTAGCCGCTGAATTTCCCAGAATACCAGCCAGTATTTGTGGGCGTTACTGAGGAGGGAATTACCCCAGCTCGAACGGCTAAAACCGACTGGCAGTGCGCTTAACATACGAAGATATGTCTGTTCTACTACCCATCACGGCATTTATCTGTAAAACCCCGCATTAGTGTACAATCAATGTTCGGAAGTTACTGCGTCCAAAGATTGCAGAAACACAATTCGCAGCAGAAACTTACGTGCAACAGGCAATTCTGACCATTATATTAACAAGAAACAGATGTGGTGCAGTATCATGTGGCAAAAGGTTGAACACTTGCTTGCAACAAGAAATCTTAACACAAGCAGTACCGTGTTGAGATAGTTATCTTTCTCACAATAGAAGATACTGTGTTGTCCTTCGTTCGACGTTGAAGTGTAAATGTTGAGTTTCGATGAAGTGATTAAAACACAGCCGAATGGAACAGTACGCACCCTTAACAAGGGCAACTTGTAGACATACTCCATTATTTACAATGTTCCCGCATTGCAATAGTCCAAACTCAAATGCCACGGTGATCACTAGGGCCCGGATTTACATGCACTAAAAAACCTGAAAATATGCACTAAAAAGTTAGAATATACGCACGGAAAATAATGAAACATGCACTTAAAACATGCAATTTTATTCACTTACCTATTTACAGGTAACATTTGTTGCAAAAAGAAGCATCACAATAGGTAACTAGTAGTCTTTCAATGTTTTCTGGAGACAAACTATGTCTATTGTCCGTCAAAATGAGTTTATAGGCTGAGAATGATCGTTCTACATCAACTGATGTGATTGGACAGTACTTATACACGGGCACCAAAGTTTCGGAGCATACATCTGGCAAGGATACCCTAGTTCCACTCAAGTATTGACTAATTAACTTAATCTTCTTCAGTCCTGGGTTCGAATTCAACACCTTTTCTTACTTGCATTTAATCTTCTCTCCAATTTCGCCTGGAGCGGAATTCAATGAAGATGCAGCTTTCTCAACGAGATCAAGTGATTCATGGAGGGGAGTACCAGAAGATTCTAAGCTCTCAATGGCTTTTGGAAGTTCAGAAAAATGTGCATGAATGAAATTCACATCTTGATAAACAGTAGCGGTTTCAAACACAACTTTTGCATCACGGACACACGCAATATGCTCATCTTCAAGTTTTGTAACCACTTCTTTCACTTCATTAAAATTCTCCTGATAAAATGATACTGCAGATAACCATAGAGCGTTCCGACGAAATCTAACCTAACAATTTAGCTTCATGCAAGTTTAGTCTGTGGAAGGATCTTTTACATGCCATAAATATATGACTAGGGACCGCCGGCTTTACTTCCCCTCCGAGGGAAGGCATACTGTAGGATTTTTAAAGCTTTTTAAAAATTCGACGACTTCGGATGGGTTTGAACCCGCTATCTTGGGCACTGAAGTTCAGCATGCTACCAACTACGCCACCGAAGCCGCCACTTTTACAGATGAATGGTATTGATAACTATTATCATAGGTACAACTGTATACTTTAAACCCACTTTCAGTCGGTTTTCGCCGTTCGAGCTGGGGTACTTCCCTCGTGAGAGCGAATAACTGGTACCTCCATTAGTCGAGGTGGCACAAGTCTGTATAGTGTCATAAATTATTCTAGTACACGTATGGTAGTTAGTGGCCTTAACTGCATTCATGAATTTAAGTGTGTTATAAAAGCCTGTAACAGAGGTTGTATTTCAATAGTGGAATACGCCATTTGAATCCGATTTAATATGAGTGTTCAGAGTATAGTACGTTGTTTAAGCTCCTGAAACGTTATGCCCATATTCCAACTCCTGGTGTAGCGGCTAGCGTTCTTGGTTGTCGTTCCGGAGGTCCTGGTTCGATTCCAGGCTCTGCCAATAAATTTAATTCTGGTCTGAGGGTTGGAACGGGGTACACTCAGCCTTGTGAGAAGAGGTGAGTTCGATTTCCTGCTCAGCCATTCTGGAAATGGTTTTCCCCATTTTCAACTCCTGTCAAATGCTAGGACGGTACCCTCTAATTGGCCATGGCCGCATTCTTTCCATCTCACTGTCCAGTATCATTCATCTTCATTTCTTCTCTCATTAACACCTCACATAAAGTTGGCATCAGGAAGGGCATACGGCCGTATAAACATTCGCCACATAGACGTTCATTGCATCTCATTTCCGACTCTATTGAAAACGGGAAAAATAAGGGGTAGACATACAACTGACTTTACCAGTGAATAATATTGGTGCATGCAGTTTTTATTTCAGGAATGTGGTGTTATACTGTATATATAGTTACCCGCCCACTGATTGGACAATTAGCGCGTAGACCGACTGAAAAGCATAAATTGATAGTTTTTACAGGAAACGCTCAAAAAATTACTTCACATGCTTGAATAATACGTAAACGGAATTAAGTTCGAGACCCAGCCAATTTCGTCTTGTTCAGCTCTTACCGTAATAGATAAATTAAAAATATCAACCTCTGCTTCACACTCGCCAACAGTTCAACTTTCTCCTGACAGATGAATACTGACCAGTAATTTACGTCATATTATCCACGCTTCGCCCCTCATTCTGAGCTATGAAGAATTTAGAAAGTATCTTACGTACTTACACCTGTTAGGATGCAGGGTATGATTGGGCTAACTTACAACAAGGACTTCTAGTCTCGAAAAGACCCAACAGATTTAACACTTTCCAGAGCAAAACTATTTATTATTTTTATGAGTTTTTACATTTTAATGTATTTGAATTATTATAATTATTAATGAAACTAAGCCTCCGTGGCTTAGGCGGCAGCACGCCGGCCTCTCACCGCTGGGTCCGTGGTTCAAATCCCGGCCACTCCATGTTGTGCTGGACAAAGCGGAGGCAGACAGGTTCTTCTCCGGGTACTCCTGTTTTCCCTGTCACAATTTCATTCCAGCAACACTCTCCACTGTCATTTCATTTCATCTGTCATTCGTTTAATCATTGCCCCAGAGGAGTGTGACAGGCTTCGGCAGCCGGCACAGCTCATATCCTCGCCGCTAGATGGGGGCTCCATTCATTCCATTCCTGACCCGGTCGGAGACTGGAAGCAGGCTGTGGATTATCATAATTATTAATGATGTTTTAATATTATTTTTTGTTTCTCTAACATTAATGTTTATATATTTATTTTTAATTTTCAATTTGTTCCTATATATTTAATGTTGATGTTTTTATTGAATTAACTAATTTTGAATTGATTTTTACAATTAGTTTCATAATTCCTTTATAGTTAGGTTTATTATTTTAATTTTTATATTCTTTTAGAAGTGTAATAATATTTTTATGATTTATATTTCTATATTTAGACCTATATTTTATGTTTACACTTTAATTGTTAATGTTTTTAGCTTAATTTCTTTTTACAGTTTATCAAACACATTAGTCAAGTAGATACCGTATTTGATTTTCAGAAATACTAGCACTTCGACATGAAAATTCTGCAAAATTTGGCTTAAAGATTCAATTATCAGCATATTTGGAACCATAAACTGTCTTTATGACAGGTGGTTGATATAGAGACCGCTATCTCATAAAGGGTTAAAGAAATCCCTCTCAGAACACCGGAAGGCGGATGTAGATTTTATCGGGCAAAGAAAAATGTATCGAATTCACTAAATTTGCCAATTGTTTGTTGTACACCTACAAAAGTTCCCCATGTTTATCATAAAAGAAGCTCCATCTTCTTATACTGTAATTCCAACAACATATTTCTCATCCCTTGGTGTAAGGCTGCTTACAATGGGTGGATACGATGCATGGGTCACCGATTCGAACCATCTTTAGTACACGTATACCAGGTGCAGGTGGTAAGGTGCGCTTCTCAGCCGTTTCCGAGAAATTAATTATTCGCAATTGCAGTACGGCGTCTATGTGCGTTGTACGCTAGCAAAAATACAACGAGCGCGTGGTGCAGCGGTAAGAGCCCTGCTCAGTATAAGGGCGGTCGGCCGATTGGAAACGTTTTCCCATGAGACGAACCATTAACAGTGACGTGTATTGTGCGACACTTCGTAGCCTGCGCAAGTCCATCAAGAACAAACGGCCTGGACTGCTCACGAAGGGAGAGATTCTGCTCCATGATAACGCTCGCCCACACGTTTCTAACGTCACACAAGGTGTACTGGCCACGTTCAAGTGGGAGCAACTTGAACCTCCGCCCTACAACCCGGACTTGTCACCCTGCGACTTTCATCTGTTTGGTCCGTTAAAAAACATCTCAAGGAAAATCGTTTCCAATCGGACGACGAACTAAAGGACACCGTACAGGATTGGCTGCTGTCACAACCACAAGACTTCTGGGAACAGGGAATCCTGCGGCTAGTGAAGCAGTGGGACACCTGTGCACAGGCCTGTGGTGATTACTTTTGAATAACGAATAAAGTGTTCCCACAGTATCATTTCGTACCTTTCCATTTGAACACCCCTCGTTCAAATGGAAGGGTCCGTAAGACCTTGTCGTAGGGCCCGTGGTTGCTCTCTACGGCCCTGATACCAGGCCCCTTAAAGCAACAATCATCATCATCATAGCGATGCCCGTACTCGTGGCGGATGATCAAAGATATCCTAAGCTCGTAATTAAAGCAACAATGAAGCAACACGGACACCATTAAAGGCTCGGTCACACAGAAAGCGATCTGTCGCGGCGGTCAGGCGGTCCAGTTGTATTTCCCCAAGTTGCATCAACCCTAGCACACAGAACGCGGTCTACCGTCACCCGCTAGTCCTTGTCGTGACGATGAGCGATCCGGTTGTACAAATTTACAGATTGCCCGCCTTTAGGGTGACCACCCGTCGAAGGGAGGAATGAGGGACAAGACAGTCAAAAATGGGGGACATTCCACAATTTTGGGGGACAGCTACATTTTTAGCTGTAATTTTTAAAACAACAATTTTAATATTTTCAAAAGCATTGTGTTGCCAATTTCCTTCTTTTTTGACCAAGAGTGCTCTTACTGAAGTAATCATTTCCCTTTATCCAGCTGGAGCCGGGTAGGGGCCTTACTGAAGTAATAACATACAAAAATACTGAACGTCTTCTTGCAAAGTTTGCAAAACGCCTTGTGCACGTTACAGCGATCAGGAGATAAGTACGGCATGTTGGATTCCCACTTTGAATTATATGAGCATAGGCCTACACGTTTATTTTTCCCTTTCGCCTTCACGGGTTTAAATGATGGATTCCATTTTTGTGACGAAGTAGAAGTACAGTCATCATCACTATCCGACGTCGAATCCGTTGCATAAATCACAAAAACTTAAAAAAGTAAAACACCAGTTAATACAACACGTTTATGCTGATGCGCTTCGTGCTACAGAATGGCCACACACGCCACGCCACGGACTCGCCATTATAACTCGGAAGTTATAAGGCTCATCCGGTACGTTTCTCCAAAGATACTATCATTATAACCTGCTCCTTGGCACTTTCAAAGATTATACTGTTGGCGACGGTTACGCTATGTTTAGTTGAAGCTAGATGGCAGGACGGTTACCTCTTGTGAAAATTCATATCGATGACAGTAAGACGAAAAATCGTTCACATAGAAAACAAAACAATTGCGGGACAAATGCCTTACAAAATACCTTAAAATGCGGGACGTCCCGCAAATTGTGATGAATGACCAAACTGAAGTATTTATTGAAACTGTGCGTAAATACACATATTTGTTCGACAGTTCACACGAACGTCATAAAAATATTTTAAAGAAGGCTGAAACATGGAATCGTGCAATTACATTCTCGCGACATACGAACATTCTTGAAAATCCTATATTTTATGTGACTCCAGTTCGATACATAAGCGGTGGTAATCTCCTAATTGCTCTCTCTTCTTATTGATGTCATGCACCCAACGTTGTCTTTTCTTCTTTGTGTTTTGCAAAGCAAATAGGAGAAGGAGTTGTTCTTCGTCCGAGCTCACACAAATGTATCGCGTCCTATGTAACGTCCCCATATCGCAGACCGCCGCACAGTGGTCTTTTTAGGGTATCTGGCCGCGCAAAATACCTTTGCATATAGAAATGGTCTATAAACCTTAAAATAACTGTTCAAAATTATGTAAAACAATTTCCTTATTCTCATTTATAAGAATTTCAGTTTGACTGTCGCCCCGGAGGTCCAGGTTCGATTCCCGACTCTGCCAAGAAATTTTAATTCTGGTGTGAGGGCTGGTAAGGGGTACACTAAGCTTCCTGAGGCAAAACTGAGAGGAGGAGGGTTCCATTCCCACCTCAACCATCCTGGAAGTGGTCCCGGATGTCCGGCTTCGATTCCCGGCTCTGCCAAGAAATGTTACTTCCGGTGTGAGGGCTGGTACGGGGTACACTAAGCTTCCTGAGGCAAAACTGAGAAGAGGAGGGTTCGATTCCCAACCCAACCATCCTGGAAGTGGTTTTCCGTGGTTTCCCCACTTCTACTCCAGGAAAATGCTTAGATGGATCCTAAGTTAAGGCCACGGCCGCCGTCTTCCCAATCCTATCCCAAATGTACAAATAGTAGTACAGGTATCACAATAACACAGGTTATCACACGAATTACACATACACACCCAAAATACATGGGACTATACGACCACAATGTCGCAGCCCCTAAAATGAGCAACAACAAGTTGAGGTTAAACTTGTCGCAATTTCCTTCGTTTCGAAAATTCACTACACTCCACGAATGATTGAGAAGGACGACCCACATTACCTGTATTGCCTCTCCATGTTCCCTTCCAGGCTATTCTTATTTTGTGACAAACTTTCTTAAGGTCCTGCGATTGGCAACCCACGTTTTTCTTAACTGCGCGGAAAAATTAATTCGATTTTTTTTCTAACATTATCTTGAATAGACTGTCCAAGGGATTTCAGATCACCGTTTTCTATGAGATACGTTCAAATCCTTTCGCTTTTCCACCTGCTTGGCGCCAAGCATCGTAAAAATCGTTCCGCGAAAATCCTTCCGACAACACTAAAAGGAGAGCAAAAGCCAAAGTTGCAAAACGTTGCAAATAATTTTTACACAGAAAACATAATAGGGTGTAGGCTATAGGCTAATAGAAAGAAATTCACCAATGGTTGACAATTGTGAATTTCCTGATCTGAAAACCTATAAAAGAAGAATTATTTTATAACAAAAATTCACTATTTTCAAACGTTTATCAAATAAACACAGCGATTTTTATAAGATTTTGCAAATTTCCTAAAGAAAGATCATATCATAGTCTGTCATATCCAATGGCAAACGATGAAGATAGCTGAACTAACAAGACTTTAAAAGCACAAGATTCAAACACAAATAATGAGCATTGCTTCCAGCTGTGGATGCGATAAGGAACGTCCTACTTCAGCAGTCTTTCACATTCCAGTGGGTGAACAAATAAGACATATAAGTACAGTTCTGAGGTCCTCTGACATTGCTGATACTCAAAATGTCATACAACATGAAAAAACAAGGCGTTTATTTTTGACATTTTGAGCGCCCAGATCGTGCATAAGGACCACTGTGCGACGCGACGACCGCTGGATCGCTACCCGCCGCGACAGACCGCTTTGTGTGTGGCCGAGCCTTGCTGTGTTGTGAAGTCAGCACTGAGTTTAAATACAGGTCACGGTCAGCCTCTCTCGCCTCGCAGCAAAACAATAACACACAGCTACTTAGCTCGCAGCATTACAGCGGCTATCTCATCATATTAACAGTGATGTAATAAAGATGAGCATGACACCTCATTTCTAGAGATCCATTCATTCTAGACAATTACGCCCTTCAGTACCCATTCTATTCTGCAAGCCTCTTGCGTGCATTAGGAAACGTAGGTCAAACAACTCGTCGAGTCACCATAGCTAAAGCCCTACGCGGATGCGGATGCAAAACATTTCGCCATGCGGATATAGTTTGCCTGGCTGTGCGGATAGCGGATAAGCTGCGGATAATGTTTAGAGTAAATTTGTGGATAGTTTTTAGAATACAATGTTGAACTGTATTTTTAAATTATAATTTTAGATATTGCTAAGATCTGTGTCTTTTACGTTTCTTATTATCTCCCTATTTGCTTTCGCTTGGATTGTATAAGAATAATAGAGAAGTGGGAGAAGCCAGTCATGGAAATACCCTCAATTAGTGTTCACTTATACAAAAAAAAAAAAAAAAAAAAGAGAAGTCCTTTATACCTGCGCTTGCCTGCGAGGGTAAATCCGAAGAATATGTAAGTGCTATAATTAGCCACCCGCTGTTATACATCGCGTTACTCAGAGGGGCAAAAAACAGTTACCATTGTCTTGCGATTCATACATAGCATAGGTGGACGTATTTCTCCTCAAATGTATACATGTGTTGCTTTAATAATTATGCATTATCTAATAAATTAAAAAAAATAATGTATTGTCAGTGGATTCAGATAACAAACGTGCGGATAACAGTGCTTCGGACGCGGGGCGGTTGCGGATAACAGTCGTGTGGATATGGGTCGCATGCGGATAACGTTTTGTTTATCCGTGCAGGGCTCTAACCATAGCCTACTGAATAGCCTACTACCCCTCGCGCTGTCTTCTGGAAGGCATGTGGAGGGGGAGGGGGCCGAGGGGATGGGAGTGAAAAAGCAAGGGGAACGGAGATGACGCCCTTGTAGTGTTTCAGTACTAATCAAGACTGTTAAGTACCGTACCTCTTTGTTACAATTTCCTACGGAAAACTACTTCCAGGCGGATGAGAATCCGCGTATTCTTAGTTTTGCCTCATGAGGCTGAGTGTACCCCGTTCCAGCCCTCAGACCAGAATTAAATGTCTTGGCAGAGCCGGGAATCGAACCCAGGCCTCCGTGGTGACAGTCAAGTGTGTTAGCTAATACGCAACTTCTACTCCAGGCGAATACCATGACGGTTCCTAAATTAAGGCCACGGCCTCCTCCTTCCCAATCATCTGAATTACACACATTAATACACTAACACAGGTTATCAGACAAATTCCACCCACACCCAAGTACACGGGCTACATGACCACGATGTCGCAAGACCCCTAATTAAATCGACAACAGCTACAATTCTCTATTACTGTTACGTTATTCACAAGACAACTGAATATACAGTAGGTTACACAGTCATGAAAATCCACAGCCTGCTTCCAGTCTTCGACCGGGTCAGGAATGGAATGAATGAAGCCCCCATCTAGCGGCGAGGATATGAACTGTGCCGGCTGCCGAGGCCTGACGCACTCCTCTGGGGCAATGATTAAATGAATGACAGATGAAATGAAATAATAGTGGAGAGTGTTGCTGGAATGAAATTTTGACAGGGAAACCGGAGTACCCGGAGAAAACCTGTCTGCCTCTGTTTTGTCCAGCCCAGATCTCACATGGAGTGACCGGGATTTGAACCACGGACCCAGCGGTGAGAGGCCGGCGTGCTGCCGCCTAAGCCACGAAGGCTTCAATATAGGTTACACAGTAAATTGTTTAAAACATTGTTGCCATCAGAATTGCAAATGTTTTCAACATTGAAGGTTATTTTTACGGATATAGGAAGGTACGATGTACCTCCTTTCAGAAAACCGACGCCGGCATTGACGGGAGTATTGAAGGTTCCGGGACACTCTCACTTGACCGTTTGCGCTTAAATATGGCTCTTTGGCGTATGCGTGGGGAAAATGAAAACTGGTCTTTAATTATTGAAGATTGTCCAGTATACTGTAACATACACCACAATGGAAAGACTAGACTTGGCAATACACAGTTACATTTGTACGATGAACACATACACTTATGAATGCGGGACGGAGGGAGGGGGGAGCCCAGGTAGATAAAAGATCCTCGCACACAGGAAACTGCCCCCAGTTGAGAGCAGACAGTGACGAAGTTAGCTGCTCTCGCCCGGACCGTATACGACTCAATCAGATAAGTAATCGGTACAATACAATCTGAACTGACCATTTCACAATAATCACATACCCACACTAAGCGAGCAAATTTGGAGGTCAATCACCACTTTCAGTATCTTAACCAACTTCACATAGAATATAACTAACAAATATTGACTAGTTACAGTGTTACAATGTTTCATATTAAAGCATATCATCATTTAAATACTGATACGAAGAATGAGACCATGTGCTTTGTGTTTCAATCAGTTGACACCAGAGTTCGCATGAGCTTTAACCGTCCAGAATTCAATTTTGACCAATCACATAAACTGTACTGTAGACGTTCGTTGATACTTCTGTCGAGTAGTAGCTCGCCGAGTAACCTTGCAGGTTTCGAATGCCGAAGGGATAAAAGTGTTCAGCAAAGTTACTCGGGGAGTGGATGCCCATCGCTTTTATCCAGAGATTGAAAAACAGGCCCTAAATTGACCAACTTACCCACCACATTTAATCCCTTGGCAGCGCTACCTAGCGATTGAAAAACACAATATGGCGTTTAATGCTGGGAGTACGCTACTCCGAACTTTGCCCAGCGATTGAAAAACAGTCCCTTAGTGTAATGGATCTGATATGATCGCTTGACGATCGAAACTGGTCATCCAAGTGTATGTATGTATGTATTCTTTATTGACAGACAGATAGAATCCACTAGTGACAATATAATAATTAACAATAAAATTTACAAGTATAAACAAAACAAAAACAGCAAACACGAACAAAAAAATAGAAATACACTAGTCTATTATAAATCAACAACCACAACCATACAGACACGCACTCAAACATCCTATCTCAAGCATTCATTCATACAATCCCTTTGTACAAAAAACATTGAAATAATTATTACAGAAAAGGGAAAACTATCTATAGTAAACGGAATAGGGCAAAAACATATAATAAAAGATAAGAAGAAAAAGTTCAGAAACTCGGAAAAAAGTAATAAGAGTGACATTCGAGGATCTAGATAAGAGCCAACAAAAAATACATTACTTCAGTCGCTCGTACATTCAATCAAAAAATCAATCAACCATTCATTCCATACTAAACCTACGTGCACCACAATGGTACAAGTCTATATGCCTACCAGTCAAGCTGATGATGAGGATGTTGAAAAGGTCTACGAAGAAATAGATGACATTCTGAGGTATATCAAAGGTGATGAAAATGTTATAGCAATGGGAGATTGGAATGCTGTGGTAGGAAAAGGGAGAGAAGGGAAGATAGTAGGAGATTTTGGATTAGGTGAAAGGAATGATCGAGGAAGCAGGCTGATGGAATTCTGCACCGAACATGAGTTGGTCATAGCTAACACCTTGTTCGATAACCACAATAGAAGAATATACACATGGATGAGACCAGGAGATACAGGGCGTTACCAAATCGACTTCATTATGGTCAAGCAGAGGTTTCGAAACCAGATTTTGGATTGTAAAACATATCCTGGTGCTGACATAAACTCTGACCACAATCTGGTTGTAATGAAATGCAGATTAAAGTTGAAGAAAGTGAAGAAAAGTCAAAAGCCAAAAAGGTGGGCAATAGACAGACTGAAAGTGAAGGATGTAAACGAAAGATTCAAGAAGAGTATAAAGGAAGGACTAATCAAAACCCCTAAACAAACTTCAATTGCAGACGAATGGGCACTTTTGAAGAATTAAATAACAAAATCCGCAGAAGAAAACTTTGGTAGGAAAGAAAGAATAGGTAGAAAACCGTGGATCATTCAGGATATACTAGAATTGATGGATGAAAGGCGGAAACACAAGAATGTAAGAGATGAAAAGGGGAAAGCAGAATACAGACGTCTGAGAAATGAGGTTAACAAGAAGTGCAAGGAAGCGAAAAAGAATGGTTGAAAGAGAAATGTGCAGGTATAGAAAATTGTCTGAAATTAGAAAAAGTAGACACAGCTTATCGAAGGATTAAGAATACTTTTGGGGAAAAGAAGACTAAGTGCTGTAATATTAAGGACACAAATGGAAAGCCTCTAACAGATGGGGAAGAAAAGGTTGAGAGATGGAAAGCTTACATAGAGTGCTTGTATAAGGGAAAGGAGATTGAGAATCATGTAATGGAAAGGGAGGAGGAAATTGATGAGGATGCAAAAGGAGATTTAATATTGAGATCAGAATTTGACAGAGCATTAGAGGACTAAGGCAGGAACAAAGCACCAGGCATAGATGATATACCGATTGAGTTGCTACGCTGCATAGGAGATGAAGGTCTGATCAGGTTATTTCACTTGGTGTGTAGGATTTATGAGACAGGTGAGGTACCCCCTGATTTCGAGAAGAATGTTATCATCCCTATACCAAAGAAAGTGGGAGCTACAGATGTGAAGCTTACCGTACAATCAGCTTGATTACTCATGCTTCAAAGATCCTGTCTAGAATAATTTACAAGAGGATTGAAAGCCAGATAGAAACGGAGTTGGGTGAAGACCAGTTTGGTTTCAGGAGAAATGTAGGAACAAGGGAAGCTGTACTAAGTCTTAGGCTGATTTTGGAAGGTAGAATAAGGAAAGATAAGAGAACGTTCATGGCATTTGTAGACTTAGAAAAGGCTTTTGATAACGTTGATTGGACTAAATTGTTTGACATTTTGAAATCTATTGGAATAAATTACAGGGATAGGAGGGTGATATACAATCTATACAGAAACCAGACAGCAGTCATTCGAGCTGAAGGACATAGAGAGAAGCTGGTATTCAGAAAGGTGTAAGGCAAGGCTGCAACTTATCACCCATACTTTTCAATCTTTACAGTGAACAAGCAATGAAGGAAATTGGAGAAAAATTTAAAGTGGGAGTGAAGATTTAAGGAGAAATAATTTCAACTCTGAGATTTGCTGATGACATCGTCATCTTGGTCGACAAGCCTGAGGATTTGAATGAGTTTTTGAATGGTATGGATTCCGTCTTACGGAAGGAATTCATGATGAAAATTAATAAATGTAAAACAAAAATACTGGAATGCAGCCGAAATAAATCAGAAACCTCTATGGACATCAAATTGGCAGGTGAAAAGCTGAAGGAAGTAGGAGACTTCTGTTACTTAGGAAGCAGAATAACCAGTGATGGACGAAGAAAAGAGGATATAAAAAGTAGGTTGGCTCAGGCAAGGAAAGCCTTTCTACAAAAAAGGAATCTGTTGACATCGAATATAGATTTAGGTATTAGGAAGTCATTTTTGAAAGCCTTTGTCTGGAGCGTAGCGCTCTTTGGAAGTGAAACTTGGACTATTGGTGCAGCAGAAAAGAGGAGAATTGAAGCATTTGAAATGTGGTGTTACAGGAGAATGATGATCAGATGGGTAGAGAGGGTTACAAACGAAGAGGTATTAAGGCGAGAGGGAGAGGAGAGATGTTTCTGGCGACTGCTAATGAAGAGAAGAGATAGGTTGATAGGACACATACTAAGACACCCAGGAATAGCAAGCTTAGTTATGGAAGGAAGGGTCGAGGACAAGAACTGTAGGGGTAGACCAAGGTTAGAATATGTTAAACAGATAGCCTCGGATGTAAGGTGTGGTAGCTATGTAGAGATGAAACGATTGGCTCAGGAATGTAGAGATGAAACGATTGGCTCAGGACAGGGAGGCATGGAGAGCTGCATCAAACCAGTCAAAAGACTGAAGACTCAAACAACAACATTCATTCAACCACATGTTCAATCAATCAATCAATCAATAAACGCAAATAGAAAATAACACAAAAGTCTTACACTAATTAATCACATGAATTTTTTTACAGAGTAGGGGAATAACCCTTCACAATTGGGTGCAATCAACACTGAAAATTCCGAAATTAGACGAAACTCAAATTAAGCGATGACCTTTTATTTAAACTGCTGTTCTTATCTCGTGTGTACTAATCGATTAATAGATTCTTCGGTTAACTGCGTAATCTATTATTTGGTTAAGTAATCGAGTGAACGATCAGTCGAATAATCGATTAATCGTTTTCAATTAATTTCAAATTTTTTGATTATCCAAATATCGCTTATTACTAGCTCTATTTCGGATGAAACTTACAAGGGGACCCTACGGCAATCGGATTTTTGTAATTTTCCCCGCTTCGGGTAGGTAAAGCTCAGACCTCGAACAATAATTTCCCAAAGCCGTTCGATGCCATATTCATAAATTCTCCAGAAAATCGACTTCCAAGTTTTCCGAGCGCTTCATATCCAGTAATGATGTTACCCAGTTCGAGCAGGACGCGTGGCTCATCCGGTAACGTTCGGGCCCGGTAATCTCCAGGACGCTAGTTAGTCTCACTTCGGGTGCTATATATTTTTCTTTTCTTCTTTCAATTCATATACTGCTAATGTGATTGAAATTTAAAAATCATCAAGTCTGTGTTAATTAACAGATATGTAGTTATAATTGCCAATGAAAAAACGCACGTCTCATTTTTAATTATCTCTTATTTGAAATTGCGAATAAGGGACAAAAATAATATCCAGCAATAATATTCACACCTTGTAAATTAATAAAAATATAAATAGAAGAATAAATGTAAACAATAGAATGAGTAAAATTGAATGTGATCGAATATTTGAACATGGCGGTTTCTTCGAGATTTGTCATTATTCCGAATAACAGTTCTGCGTGTATCGTGTATATGAATTCAAAGGAAAACAAGAAGTTCCGTGAAGAACTATACAGCCTACTTTTCATGCCAATGATTATTCTACAGTATATCAACCTATCTAGAATAATGACGAAATTAATTTGGTAATATCAAAATATCTAATTAGTTCAAAATATACCTGGTATAATGTAGCCTAATAGAGCACTACAGTTGGCAGCCCTGGTGACTGAATATATTCTTAGTTCCATCTCTTAAGGTACAGAATACAAAATTTGGTTGAAGTCCAATGGACGTTACATGCAGTTAGACATTGGATCTATCAGCACGCGTAAAAGCATGTTGGCAACAATGTCATGCGTGTGCTGGTCAGAAATAATCTGAAATATTATGATATCTTTTTGTGCCAATTTTGGATGAAATACATTTGTTAGTATAGAAGTTACATGTATTTTAAAATTGGACATATCAGCAGGCATAGAATCATGTTGGCAGCACTGACTTACATTAATTACTCCAAATTATCTAAGAGGGTCAGGTGCTATACGTGTGCAAAGTATAGAGCTGTTGGCTTGCATACTTTCTGATATAGGCCTATTGATGTTAGGGTAAAATAAAGACAGCATTTATTAACAGTTGGCAGCCCTGATTGCTCTTAACAATACTTATAGTCATATCTGTTATGGTACACATAGCACATACGAAATTTGGTTGAAATCCAACTGATAGTATAGATGTTGCATGTATTTAAAAATTGGTACTATCAGCAGGCTTATAATCATGTTGGTAGAACTGACGTATATAAGTTACTCCAAATTAATCTAAAATGTCAGAATATACGTGTGCATAGTTTAATGCTGTTGGCTTGCATACTTTCTGATATATTGGTATTTGGATAAAAAAATAGAGAGAGCAATTATGAACAGTTGGCAGGCCTGGTGGCTCTTAAGAATACGCTCAGTCATATCTGTTTATGTACAGATATTACATACAAAATTTGGTTGAAATCCAATTGATAGTGTAGAAGTTATATGCATTTAAACATTGGACCTATCAGAAGGCTTAACATTATTTTGGCAACACTGTCATGGTTGGCCTCCTGGAAATTAAACTGAAATAGTCTTATCTACATGTGTGCCAATTTTGGAATAGCTCCCATGCATACCTTGCAAGATATCCAACATGGAGCTCAAATTTCTAGTGCGTTTTTTCAGCAGTTGGTAGCACTGACATCATTTTCAAATATGGACGTGAGATATTCCGGTGCACATCTTTACTCATACTAAATTTGGTTTTGATTGCTGCAGCCGTTTAGGAGTTGATAGGGGGACACACACACACAGCCAGACAGACAGAAGGACAGACAGACAGACAGACAGACAGACACACATTTTCCCGGATCGATCTCATAAGTCTACTTTTTCCTCATTTTTGCAAAATGTGAAAAGTAGGCTAAAAATATAGCACCTGAAGTGAGACTCGAACTACCGTCCCGACGATTACTGGGCCCGAACGTTACCGGATGAGCTACGCGTCCTGCTCGAACTGGATATGAAGCGCTTGGAAAACTTGAAAGTCGATTTTCTCGAGAATTTATGAATATGGCATCTAACGGCTTTGGGAAATTATTGTTCGAGGTCTGAACTGTACGTACCAGAAGCGGGAAAAATTACAAAAGTCCGATTGCCGTAGGGTCCCCTTGTTAGCTGAATCATTATAATCCTAAAAGCAAACAGCAAAGATATGTATGGAAATCTCCATCGTCACCAAAACCAAGGAAAATAAACTTGGTGGCTTCTGCTGGGAAAATTACGGTCAAATCATTTTTCGATATTCAGGGGATGCTGTGTCAGCATTTTGTACCAGCACATACGATGGTAATTACAGTTTATCAGAGGAATGTACTGAAAACTCTTCGAAAACAATACCAGAGGTGAAAAAGACACATTTAAAAGCACCAGGTTGGATGCAGGACCACGATATTTACAATAACTTCTTCTTCTACGTGATCAGGCCCAGTGGACCGCGCGCTGCTACAAGTTTCCTTCTCCATTGACTCCTATCCATAGCTGCCATCCGCCAACTGTCCACACGTATCGCTGCCTGTTGCAGATCTTCATGGAGTCCATCACTCCACCGCTTCCTTGGTCTCCCTGGAGGTCTCCTTCCTGTGGGGATGAAATCCAGTAGCTTCTGTGGCCATCGGTGGTGTTCCATCCGGGCTACATGTCCGGCCTACTGCAGTCTTCTGGTTTTTATGGTTCCAGCTATGTTGGCATCATAGGTCTTCTACTTCATGATTGTGTCTAATCCTGCATTCACCCGTGGGTACATCCCTCACCAGTCCGAAGATCTTCCGAAGAACTTTTCCCTCAAATACGAGTAGTTTTTAAAATAACACACACTACAAATGGTTGTTACTCAATATCTCAATGTGGCGTGTGTTCATCCTTCCTACAGTGTCGGCCTAGTCTCGTATGACTTTTCTACTTATTTCCCACTCTGTAGAAACACAATCTTCCCTATACAAACTGTAATTATGTTTATGTTCGACCCTGACTATTATATGTCAGAATACTGTATCATAATGATGGTCTGTATAACACTATTTTTCATTATGAAACAGTTTCTCCCACCAATCACAGCTCAAGAAACAATTGTTTGACCAATTAGGTGAGGATGGCAACGCATCTGTGCTAAGTTCCAAGGCCTTCTAATTTAAATTTCACTGCCTGGCCTAGTGTCATAGTGGGACAATCGAGGAGGCCATGGTCAAATGCGTCCCATGCGCTCTGTTCAGTACATAAAAACTGGCGAAATCTCGACAGATATTTATGAATATTTATGTTCGAACATAAAATAGTTATAATAATTATCGTCGAACATAAACAGTCGTATGCAACTCGCCTATAATGATAATTAAGAGACTCGCATACGCTCGTTTTATAAATATACTCGTGTCTTAATTATTGCCATTATAGGCTCGTTGCATAATGTACTATTTTGATCATTATTATATTGTGGCAATGGTAATCATAAATGAATACACTTAGTTGTTTCCATGAGTGTAATTTACTGTAAGTATTGTACCCCGCCCAGTCATTGGGCAAAATCGTGTTGACCGACTGAAGAGTGAGTTAGTTGTTGTTTTAAGGGAGCGGAACTACGAGGTCATCTTCCCCTCTTAACACATATTAAATTATACCAATTTCGAATATACAGTATATTTTGAGTTGGAAGCCGAAATATCACAAAAAAAACTAAAAGAATAAATCAAAAAATTAAATAAAACTAAATATTAATTCACAAAAATTACGGAAAACAGAAAGTTCAATTTTCAAAAAAAAAAAGTTCTTTGAGTGGTTGGTTGGTTGGTTGGTTCTTAAGTTTAGGGGCTGCGACAACGCGGTCATGTAGCCCCGTGTACTTTGGGTGTGTGTAGAATCTGTCTGATAACCGGTGTTAATTGTGATGACTGTATTAGTGTGTGTATCTGTTTTTTAATTTTAAGTACTGCAACTTATAATTTTTCAAATAGTTCCTACTTTTGCCGCCAAGCGCCACCGTCAACGACTACTAGGTCTAATTCAGAACTTAGCTACTAGACGCAACGAACGTAGAAACCTAAGAGCGTTGTTTACATTCTTAACCTATCCAATTTAGCTTCACACAGGTGCAATTAGTGGAAGGATCTTTAACATGCCATAAATCTATGACATGGGACCGCCGGCTTTACTTCCCCTCCGAAGGAAGGCATACTGAGGGATTTTTAACGCTCTTAAAAAATCCGACGGCTTCTTTGAGTGAACGCGCACTGGGAAATTTAGAATGCTGGCCCTAACCCACTCTCACTTATAAAGCGGATGACGAGATCAGCAGCCACCACGTCATCGGCTAATATAAGTTTGAGTGTCATCTGCAAACCAATGTTTCTTTTTAAGTCAGCAAGATCCACACACTCGGCTAAAATGTGGACCACGGTGAAAACGGCACCACAGGTAGAAAGTGGGGGGTCTTCCCTTCTCATTAGGTACGAGTGGGTGGATCTTGCATGATCTATCCTCAGCACACACAAAATGACGGACTCCCTCCGTGACCGTAAAGAGGTCCGCCACACGCGAGTAGTTCCCTTGATCGCTCTCAGTTTACTGGGCAGTGAGTCAGCTAGCCACTGACTCTCCCAGAATGCCAGTACTCGTCAGCTTAACTGAGAGCGAATATCTCTAGCGGGCACCACTAATAATAATAATATCGTATGGCCTCGGATACCGGGTAAAAACTTTGTTATTTGACGCCCAGATGGCAGCTTGCATGTCAAATTTTGTTGTTCCTTGGAGCGCTATGAATGTCAAGGAGGTTAGCTATCTAAGCTCCTTGACACTAGAGCGCTTTCTAGTAGAAAAAGGAGGAACTTTTGTGTTGGCGAAATATCCCGATATTAATTTTGCCATTATAAACACGGCATACTGAATTCAAATGGGTTATTTAACATGTCAACAACGTATGAAATGCGATTTTTCAAAAAATCACTCACCACGGCCAGGAGCGAACCTGAAAGCTTGAGGTCGGTAGTTCGACACGATAACCACTCACCCTTCGTGGCAACGCAGCGGGCATTACTGAAAAGTTAAAATAAATAACAGAAGTCAGCGGGGGCGATTTTGAAGGACCTATAAGAAGAGGCTCCCAGTATGTCTTCTAAAGACTGGAATAAAGGAGGGATAAGTGCATTGCATTCAATGGGGGCTACTTTTATAAAGATCCTCACAATTAGGACGATTATTTTTACAATCATTTATGATCATTCCTTATTGAACAGTCCTCGTAAATAGTGACCATGGTTGCTGCTAACAACCATACCCATAAAGTTGATACTAAAATGTTGATTCATAGATATTATTGATTTTCATTATATGTGAGTTTAAAGCCCGAAATATCGCAATGAACCTGATCGCACCCTATTTATAGTAGTAGCCTATCTTCGAAAGTAAGATTTGCAATGTTAACTTTGATTCATTGCTGTATGGCCTTCATTAAGGAATCAGGACAATAAACTGAAAGTATGAACAGTTAATGGCAAACTTTTGTCGGCAGTAGACAAGGGAAGGTCACAATACGAAATGATACTCTTCCATTGACGGTCAACCGCCTGCATCAGGGGTGACCAACTTGTTCTGTGGTCTCATCGATTTTTCATCGGTAAAACTGTTCACATGTTTTCAGTGGTCCTTGCAATCTGTGTTGACCACACACGTGGCACCAAAACTACAAGTTTTATTCAGAAAGGAAATTGTTTGGTTTTTACCTTTGGCTATAAAATATATTTAAAAGGAAGAATATTTAACATATGAAGGATGCAGGGAAATAATGGGTTATATTTTTATCTGCATGAGAGGTTCTTTCTTGGTTTTGGAAAGAATGAGTCAGATATAAGACTAATGGTGGCTGGGTGTTGCACTATTTTCACTTAGGAGGCTTCATATCAGAGAATATGATATACTATAGCCCACATGTGTGCGATAAAACCGACGTAGCTCACTCATAATAACGCCGCAGTCCAGACAATATCAACATAAATACTTATTAATCGCATGGAATTTTTTCTCGGGATTACGGAACCACTCAATTACAATCGTGTTGACCGACTGAAAACATCAATTTCTGTTACTAAGGCAACACTGAAAATTGGCTTCAAACTCCATAATTTAAAAATATATATATTATTTTGTAATGTTTAAAATTTTAAATAAAATCAATTCTTCTTCTTTCGATTCGGCCATCTGAGAACCACGTCATTTCAACTGTTTCTTGTTGCATCGAGCTTTAACATCCTCCCAGTACTTTAGCATTAGTTCTCGATGCTGTTGTTTCCTTTCTGCAGTCCACTTCTTGCCAGTTGGAAGCTTTGGCTTTTCTTGGAAACATCGGGTGCTGTTAGTTTTTGTTTAAGGGTGGCACGTTCCCAAATATCGTTGCCTGTAATTCCCACTTCTTGTAAATCTTTGTCCACCTCAGTGAACCAAGCTCCCTTGGTTTTCTTTTTGAGGAAGTAGGTGCAAATTCTATTTGTCAATCGTGCTGGGTTCATTCTTGTTATATGACAGTAAAAGGCAATTCTCCGTTTCCTCATGGTATCAGTTATTTTTTTCCACATGGGTGTAAAGTTCGTGGTTGTACCGTCTCCTTATATTCCCCATTTTCTTTTACTGGTCCCAAGATTGTTCTTAGAATTTTTCTTTCTTTCACTTCCAGATTCTCTGTTAGTCCCTTGCGATGCATTGCAAGACACTCTGCAGCATACAAAGCCTCTGGACGGATGACTGTTTGGTAGTGTCTTAACTTGGCATATTAAATTAATTACGATTAATTCATAAAATTTGCCAACTATGTCTACGTTTGTAGCAAACAACACAGGTCTTGCCGAACCTCCCTACCAGTAGACGGGCATTGTTTTGTGCAGTGTTGTCGACTATCCCAACTCATAGTGTAGCATCCATCAATAAGCTTGTTGAATGTATTTCATAATTTTGGGACTGCCAACATAACGTGCACATTCCACACAGTCGTGTCGTGACTTAGGCTCAGGAACGCCGTATCCTGCGTGTAGAAGTGAGAACATGCGAGATGACGGGCAGATGTAATGCGGACAGAGTGAGATTAAAAGAAACACGCCATGATTTGGGACCTTGAATGGCTGTCATGTTTTAACATGGACCAAAACCATGGGCTACAAACACGCATACTTGCTTCAAAAACAAGTAGACTGTCTATATGGTCCTAGGTAATTCCCGGTAATTCCCGAGCATAGCCGCATTTATGGAACTATTATTTGAGGCAAGGAGAGCGACATAAAAATAAATAAATAAAGAAAGAAAGAAAGAAAGAAAGAAAATACACTGACCGGCAAAAATAAAGTGGAGCAGTTAAAAAAGTAGGCTAATATAAGTAGTATAAAATTAGCTATGAAAAAGATGCAATCACATTTTAAAAACTTTTCACGCATTAAAACACACATCTGAAACATCCGTGAACAGAAATTGATATGACATTTCTTTGGGTGTTT
Source organism: Meconema thalassinum (assembly GCA_946902985.2). Classification (NCBI taxonomy): domain Eukaryota; kingdom Metazoa; phylum Arthropoda; class Insecta; order Orthoptera; family Tettigoniidae; genus Meconema; species Meconema thalassinum. Next base: position 460,352,779 of record OX336391.1, on the reverse strand, counting down.
TATTACGACCAATTACCCCCCCCCCCCCCCCCCCCAAATCTTCGATGAGCCTATCTTAATGGTTTTATGACGGGAAGTGCACTGTAAGCGCTTAAGGTTTATGACTGTTGCCGCTCGCTTATTGTTGTTCTAGGAATAACAACTGGCATTTCTTGAACACCTGTGAACCATTGTCATGCATTTTAGTAAGTTATCCATGTGCAGTTCACACTAAAACATGCCTTTTAGCAGTGAAGGAGCGGCACAGGCAGTTGCATTGGTGGAGGATGGCCGCAGCATCCGTTATGTGGCTGAGGTCATTGGATCATCCCTTGGTAGCATTCACCGTGCAGTGCAACGTTACTGAGAACTCCAAACATACGACAGGAGACGAGGGTCAGGCCGTAGAAGAAGTACAAGTGCCAGGGATGACAGATTTCTCACCCTGCAAGTTCTGCGTGATCGCCATACCACAGTAGTCCAGGCACGAAATCAATTTGAAAATGTCAGAAATGTTAAACCCTTACGCAAGTGAATGTACTCTGACTTAGCAAATAGCGTATGGGGCCTCCTCTGGCAACTCAACATACCGCGGACCATTCAAAGTCTCTTCCAGAACAACTAGGGGGCCCATTCCATACCAGGAACATGCACCCCAGACCATAACAGAGAAACCACCACCCTGGATCACACCTTCGAGGCAGGCGGGATCCATCGATTCATGTGATCTGCGCCACACACGGTGCCTCCAATCGGCATGGTGTAGTTGAAATCGTGATTCGTCCGACCATATCAAGTTACGCCATTGTTCCAGTGACCATCTTTGGTGATTGGTGGCAAATATCCGATGACGTTGGGTTAACAGTGGCACCCGTGTGCGGCGCCGGCTCCCATACCCCCACGGAAGCCATGTTCTTACAGATTGTCTACTGGGAGACGTGTTGAATTGAGCAGTGATTCGTTGCATTGTTGCCCCTCTGTCACTATTGACAAACCGTCTCAGATGACGCCGGTCACGGTCATCGAGGGTGACTGGACGGCCGGTCGTTCGTCTGTTGTGGACGGTGACACCTGCATTCAACCATTCACGATACATCCTGGACACTGTTGACAGTGTGAAGCCGAATTTTCGCACCACTGCCGAAATTGCACTTCCCATCGAGATAATCAAGCTTGGAGGCATATTATGTATGCCTATGAAAATGCGGGAACCTGGTACTCTCAGTGAGCTCCTTATGCCCCCTAATTAAATGTAATGTTTGTTTTTTGATATAATTTGTAGTACGTTTTTGTTTTGATATGATTTTGCTCCGTACTGATATAGGTCGGCAGTGGGTACAATGTATGATTATTTTTTTTTGTTTGATTTTAAATTATTTATAATGAATATGATTATCTCCCTATGCACTCTTCGACTTTTTCACTGAAATCGTTACTGCTTGGCTTCCTTTGATCAAAAATAAATTATTTTCTTCAGAAACCTTCCTCGAGATATCGTTTACAGAATGGTGAAAGCCTCATCAAAATATATCTAGTGGTTCTCGAGATTACCCGTGACATCCAACGATCGGGAACTCTGTTTTATACTAAGTAGAGATAATAAACTAAATTATAATTAAATATTTTTACTTTCTGTCACATATTTCAGAAATATTTAATACATAAAAAAGAAATATTTCCCCGATTTTTAGCACCTAAAAATCCGAGCCTTAGTTATCATGTATCGCTTGCATGTTCACACACACGCGACGTTGTCGCGCACAAGGTGTAAATGTTAGTTGTCCCCTTTTTCTGTCCCGGAACACGACATAACTTTCAAATTAACCTCGACCCCACTTTCCCTCTCTGAATTATTTATGTGTAATATGGAGCGTCTTACGAGCCATCCTGTTGGTTATTGTGCTTACCAATCTTGCCCAATCCGTGGACTCCCAATGCATTTTTGAACACGTCTGGGACTGGAGCAACTTCATGGGCTCTTTTAAGTGAACAACTGTAACTTACAGTGGCGTACAACATGCACATGCTGAGGGTAAAATAATAAATTACCAGCGGACACATGCAAGAACTTTGACATTGCTATAGTGCATTGGCGAAGCTGGAGGGGAAGCTTTGAGGCTTAGAAAACTCATTTTCTTCTTCTTCCTTTGCTTTGGCGTTTGTCCCGCCTCGTGGCAGGATCCGCTATTTGAATCCGCTATCTCCACTTTACTCGGTCATGGGCCATGTCCGGATGTATGTTGACGCTTTTCAAATCCCTGTGCAGTGTATCGGCCCAACGTTGTCTCGGTCGCCCCTTTGGTCTTATTCCGGCGACCTCTAGTGTGTAGCCCTTCTTTTGCAATCTCCTGACCGTAGCACATGCCCAACCATCGCAGACGACCGTCACGCATTTTGTTGTTGATTGCCGCGATACCAAATCGTTCCCTAATTCTCTCATTGGGGATGTGATCCAACCTAGTAATGCCAGCTGTCCATCTAAGCATCTTGGTCTCCTTGACACTTAGCCGACGTTCCGCTTCCTTGGTGATCGGCCAACATTCAGTACTATAAAGCGCCACGGGACGAATGACAGTGCGATAAATCTTCGAGTTTAGGTGGTCTTTCATCTGGCGATCGCACATGACACCTGTCGTTGTTCGCAACTTCATCCACGCAACATTTCTTACGTTGACCTCCTCGGTGAGACGACCTTCAGCAGTTATCGTAGAGCCAAGATATTTAAATGTTGTCGTTCTAAGCAGATCATCGCCGTCGACTTGGATTGTTCCGATTTCTCCTGAATCCTTTGTCATATATTCTGTTCTAGCTTTGTTAAGCCGCAGACCATATTGACTTAATCGATCACTCCATTCATGGACTTGATGTTGGAGATCCAGCTTGTTTTGAGCGGCCAAAATAGTGTCATCAGCTTAAAGAATGGTCCATGGTAACGGTTGTTGTAGATCTGCAGAAACGAATAACCATTTTATTATCAAGGAATATGCACATTTAAATCCTCCTATTTTCATTGGCATAGGCAAATTAAATCTCTAGTTTTGGTATTATTCTCTGCAGCCACGGAAGGATTGACGCCAGCTTCTCAGCGCGAGACTGAGTCTCCTTTGAAACAGGCTCAAGTCTCTGTGTAGAGAAGGCAATTGCGCATGTGCCAAGCGGAAGAATGCGTCAGAGAGCCTAGGCTCCAAGCAGTTCTTTCGTGAAGCGGGCGGTATCTTAGCGCGTTCATGTTTGATAGTGAGTTTTAAAACATGAACCAGTGTAGTGATTTAACAGTGTATTTAAAATAAAGACCACGGTGGGTGAGTGGTCAACGTGTCGGTCTACTAACCCCAAGCTTGCAGGTTCGCTCCTGGCCGTGGTAAGTGGTTTTTGAATGGCGGCAAAAATTACGACACCATGTCATACGATGCTGGCATGTCAAGGAACCCATTTGAATTCAGTAGGCCGTGTTCATAATGGTAAAATTAATCTCGGGATTTACCGCCAACACAAAGTTCCTCATTTCTCTACTAGAAAGCGCTATAGTGTTCAAGGAGCTTAGATAAGCCTCCTTGACTTTCATAGTGCTTCAAGGAACAACGAAATTCGACATGCAATCTACCCTTTGGATGTCAAATAACAAAGCTTGCACCCGGCACCCAAGGCCATACGATATTATTATTATTATTATTATTATTATTATTATTATTATTATTATTATTATTACATTTCCTGTTTCTACTGCTTCGAGTGAACGGAGTCATGAGTGCATTGAAGAGAGTTATGACTTCTTAAGGAACTCCATATCAGATACTAGACTGAGCAATTTGAGTACTCTGGCTATTGAGAAGAGTTGGGTGAACTATCTTTCCAGTGATGACATCTTCAAAGAACGCATCATTGATATCTTTGCTGAGTGAAAAACACGACGACTGGAATTTTAGAATACACTGTTGCATGAGTGTAGCTTCGCCACTGCAAATGTTGTTGTTGTAGTTGTTGTTGTTGTTGTTGCTGTTGTTTGAGTCTTCAGTCTTTTGATTGGTTTGATGCAGATCTCCACGTCTCCCTGTCCTGAGCTAATCGTTTCATCTCTACATAGCTACCACACCCTACATCCGAGGCAATCTGTTTCTAACCTATCTCTTCATTAGCAGTCGCCAGAAACACCTCTCCGCTCCCACTAGTCTTAATACCTCCTCGTTTGTAACCCTATCTACCCACTTGATCTTGATCATTCTCCTGTAACACCACATTTCAAACGCTTCAATTCTCCTCTTTTCTGCTGCACCAATAGTCCAAGTTTCACTTCCATAGAGCGCCACGCTCCAGACAAAGGCCTTCAAAAATGGCTTCCTAATACCTACATCTATATTCGATGTCAACAGATTCCTTTTCTGTAGAAATGCTTTCCTTGCCTGAGCTAACCTACTTTTTATATCCTCTTTGCTTCGTCCATCACTGGTTATTTTGCTTCCTAAGTAACAGAAGTCTCCTACTTCTTTTAGTTTTTCCCCTGCCAATTTGATGTCCATAGAGGTTTCTGATTTATTTCGGCTGCATTTCAGTATTTTTGTTTTACATTAATTCTCATCATGAATTATTTCCTAAAGACGGAGTCCATACCATTCAAAAACCCATTCAAATCCTCAGGCGTGTCTGGCAAGATGACTATGTCATCGGCAAATATCAGAGTTGAAATTATTTCTTCTTGAATCTTAACTCCCACTTCAAATGTACGATTCATTAACAGTTGTAAAATATCACGCGTTATCTCTCTCATGTGACGTACTTGATATCTCGCTTCCGACTAGGCCTATATAGTGCTGTATGTCAAGCTTGGTTTGCTAAACAAGAAGCATCTTCCATTACTTCTCAGTAACGTCTCTGGAGAGCTAAACTTATCTCAGTTCAATTCCCACTCCCCAGTGGTTCACAGCTAGTGGTGACCACGGAATCCTAGCTGAATCCAGCAATAAACAATAATATTGTATGGCCTCGGGTACCGGGTGCAAGCTTTGTTATTTGACACCCAATGGGTAGCTTGCATGTCGAATTTCGTTGTTCCTTGAAGCACTATTAAATTCAAGCTCCTTGAACACTATAGTGTTTTCTAGTAGAAAAATGAGGAACTTTGTGTTGGCGGAAACTCCCGAGATTAATTTTGCCATTATGAACACGGCTTACTGAATTCAAATGGGTTCTTTGACATGCCAACATCGTATGACATGGTGTCGTAATTTTTGCCGCCTTTCAAAAAATCACTTTCCACGGCCAGGAGCGAACCTGCAAGCTTGGGGGTTTGTAGACAGACACGTTGACCACTCACCCACCGTGGCAAGCTAATCCAGCATTGCCTCCACTTACTTGTGTTGGGCTACTCTCTTTAACCTTTCTTGTCGACCTCCCTTGATCAATTCTTGTTTTCTTTCGATACCGACGGGTTTAGGGTATCCTAGGCGTAGGGAGTCTTTCACTTTTGCCATCCGCTGGCGTGTAGCTGACGTGCTAGCGTGCCCGGTGTTTCTCATCTTTACCGATATCCTCTTTCTTAGAGGAGTCAGACCTCGTCTTTTTCCTTTCATAATATCTCCTGCCTTCTGCCCAAGGCCCTAAAGGAGGCAGGGTGTTTGTAGCCCCACCACTTATCGTGCACCCTGGATAGTGCTACACCCTCAAGGGCTCACGGTTTGTGAGCTGGAAAGTTTGCAACTCCGAGGAATTCCTGAGCTTGGACCGGGTTTTCCCCTTTCCCCAGTGACTATGGGGTGGATCCTCTCTCCATTCCCTTCCCCGACCGTACTTCTTTCCAAGTCTATCAATTCTTATTCTTTTGGGAATTGAAGGCATTTCTTGTCCCTGTCTTTTATTTCCCTTATTCCTTCTTTTTGTCAGTTTCTTCTTCTAGCCCAAAGGTGTGCATACAACACGCTGGACGCCCTGGCACGTCAGCTACACGCCGGCTTGCTTCTGACGCGGAAGGCTTTGCAGCGATGGTGGGTGGGGGCAATATGTCTGTCTTGCTGACTTTCCCGTCTCACTCCCTCCCGTACTTTCTTCGCTGTGTTGTAATTGATCGGTCGAGCGTCAAACTGTATTCAATAAGTTATATTGTAAATATGGTTGGTTGGTTCCTCAGTTTAGGGGTCATGTAGCCCCGTGTACTTTGGGTGTGTGTAGAATCAGTCTGTTAATTGTGATGACTGTATTAGTGTGTGTTATCTGTTTTTTAATTCAAGTAAGGATTGCAGACTTTGAATTTTTCAAATAAATCCTACCTTTGCCGCCAAACGCCACCGTCAACGACTACTAGTTCAGAACTTAGCTACTAGACGCCACCGCAGTCGGCTCCTGGCATCGAACGTAGGAACCTAAGAGCGTTGTTTACATTCTTAACCTATATAGTTTAGCTTCACACAGGTGTAATTAGTGGAAGGCTCTTTAACATGCCATACATCTATGACATGGGACCGTCGGCTTTACTTCCCCTCCGAAGAAAGGCATACGGAGGGATTTTTAACGCTCTTAAAAATCCGACGACTTTGGCTGGGTTTGAACCCGCGATCTGGGGTATAGAAGCTCAGCATGCTACCAACTTCGCCACCGAAGCCGCTATGAAAACAAATTGAAACAAAACGAAAACAATGCGTTTTATGATAGCTTATCAATATTTCTGAACGTTTAATGCTAACAAGGGAAGTATTAGGTAAGACAGGTCGAACCCTACCTTGAAACTTCGTGGACGCAATCGTTGTACTATAAGAGAACGTGCGGAAAATCAGCTGCCAGGTTGAGCTCCGAAATCGTACCTGACATTCTGGTACAGAGGCGTAACGGCTGACAGAGCTGGACATCCCTGGGGCACTCGTAGTTGTCGCGTGGTGAGGCGTATATGCAGGCGGTCGCGTAACCGGCCTTGATTGTCTGGGCAGTTAGTACTGTCCCTGCCAACATATGCGGTACTTGTTATTTCCCATTGATTTATATGAGTGATTCGCCACATGATATCGGAGCCTTGCAGTTTAATCTTGCAGCTGATTTTCCGCACGTTGTTCTCATATACAGGTTCTTTCACTTAAAGTGAGGCCGGCAGCACGGCACGACGACGCGTGGAGAGTCGGACGGGCACATGGCAACTCGCTGAGCTTGGGGTAAATAGAGCACCCGTACGAATCGCATGTAAATAACAAGCACTTATAACACATAATCAAAGTAATATCATTGTCATGGAAGATGTTGAAAATGTCCTTCACCTGCATCTACTAATTTCTGGCATCTTCTAAGAAAATTTTCATTCACACGCCCATTATTTCATCTACCGAGATAGCCTCAATTTCTCTCGTGATATTTAGTTTGAGTTCATCTAGAGTGTGAGGGTTTGTTGCATAAAAGCGGCTTCGGTGGCGTAGTTGGTAACATGCTGAGCTTCTATGCCCAAGATAGCGGGTTCAAACCCGGCCGAAGCCGTCGGAAATTTTAAGAGCGTTAAAATCCCTCAGTATGCCTTCCTTCGGAGGGGAAGTAAAGCCGGCGGTCCCATGTCAGATTTATGGCATGTTAAAAGAACCTTCCACTAATTACACCTGTGTGAAGCTAAATTGTATAGGTTAAGAATGTAAACAACGCTCTTAGGATCCTACATTCGTTTTCAACAGCCGACTGCGGTGGTGTCTAGTAGCTAAGTTCTGAACTAGGCCTAGTTGTCGTTGACGGTGGCGTTTTGTGGCAAAAGAAGGAACTATTTGAAAAATTCAAAGTTGCAGTCCTTACTTGAATTAAACAAGAAGTTCCGCGACGAACTAAAGAGCCTAATTTCCTTAAAATTTAAGATTCATGCCAATAATTAATCGATATGGATCTAGAATAATGACGAAATTAAGTTGGTAAAATCGAAATTTCTAAATAGTTCGAAATACTGTATACCTGGTATAATGCAGCCTAATAGAGCACTACAGTTGGCAGCCCAGGTGACTGAATATATTCTTAATTCCATCTCTTAAGGAACAGAATACAAAATTTGGTTGAAGTCCAATGGATAGTATGGACGTTACATGCAGTTAAACACTGGATCTAACAGCTCGCGTAAATCATGTTGGCAACAATGTCATGCATATATTGGTCAGAAATAATCTGAAATAATATGATCTATTGTTGTGCCAATTTTGAATGAAATCCATTAATTAGTATAGAAGTTACATGCATTTTAAAATTGGACCTATCAGCAGGCTTAGAATCATGTTGGCAGCTCAGACGTATATTAGTTACTCCAAATTAATCTAGAATGCCTAGTACTATACGTGTGCAAAGTTTAGAGCTATTGGCTTACATACTTTCTGATATATTGGTATTTGGATAAAATAAATTGAGAGAATTTATTAACAGTTGGCAGCCCTGGTGGCTCTTAAGAATACGCCCAGTCATATCTGGTAATGTACACATAGCTCATACGAAATCTGGTTGAATTCCAATTGATAGTGTAGAAGTTACATGCATTTAAAAATTGGACCTATCAGCAGGCTTATAATCATTTTGGCAACACTGCCATGTATGGCCTCTTGGAAATTAAACTGAAATATTACTTTCTATACGTGTGCCAATTTTGAAATAGCTCCCATTCATACCTTCCATGATATCCAACATGGTGCTCAAATATCAATTGCGATTTTTCGGCTGTTGGTAGCACTGACATCATTTTCAAATACGGCATTGAGATACCCAGGTATAGATCTTGACTCCTACCAAATTTTGTTTCGATTGTTGCAGCCGTTTAGGGGTTGATAGGGGAGGACAGACACACACACAGACGGACAGACAGACAGACAGACACACACACACACACACATTTTCCAGGATCGATCTCATAAGTCTACTTTTTCCTAATTTTTGCAAAATGCAAAAAGTAGGCTAAAAATAAACACACCCACTAATACAGCAATTACAATTAACACCGGTTATCAGACACATTCTACACACACCCAAAGTACACGGCGCTACATGACCACGTTGTCGCACTCCTTAAACTGAGGAACCAACCAACCAACCAACCTTTGTTGCATAAACCTTATTTTTCAATTTTCCCCATAAATGAAAATTGAAGCGATAGGCTCTTACACTAGGCAATAACACGCTATAACATTTTGGAACACAATAACAATTAAACAATAACCACGTACACACGTTATAAACTTATAACTTAACACGCGTAACTTAAAATAGGCTACAAACGAAATAACGAAGTCAACATTACTCGTCAAATCCTGCGTCGCAACTGTCTCAGCTCCGTGTTGCAATGCTCGTCTGACCTTTGGCGTGACCTCCTACTGGATGCGCTGCGCCAGCCGTGCGGCCGGCCCCACTTTAAGTGAAAGACCCTGCGTCCACAAAGTTTCAAGATAGGTTTCGACCTGTCTTACCTGATACTTCCCTTGTCAGCACGTAATCTGCAAGTACCAGTACGTGGAGGAACACGCGAAATACTGTATAATTTAGATTTGTCGGACAACCATCGCATTGGACGAATAGTTTGTTTGTTTGTTTGTTTGTTTACTTCTGGTGAGTTAGCAATCCTAACTTGACTTGGTCAGGCGCGGCAAAGAGCTGTCGCTGTGCCCATGGTGTAACTACAATGGTGAGGCGGATCGCTCTCTCTCTCTCTCGTGCGGATGACGTCACAACGGGAGCGTTGCGTCGGTGACACAGCACTCTGTAATGCGGCTCTGGTCATAATAATATAACCTGAAGGCATTAATAAAAGCATTTATTATAACACTGTACATACTTTGTATTGTAAACACTGATAATAATGTTGGTAATTATGAATACGGCGTACCTCTAAACAATAGTAATGGCCCTTTAACGAGATCCACTATTTTTTCACATTGGTGAATTTACACATTTTGCGATTCAATTTTCTCTGTGAATTGCCGAAACTTATTTTTCTGTTTAAGTCACGCAACCTAATATATGTTCGGGTTCGAGCTAAACAGTGAATAACCTCAAATGCAATATTAATATGAGGCAATTTTCTCAAGGTCCTGCTGGTTAATTCATTGAATATAAACTTATCAGTTGATAGCGAATTGCCATGAAATTTATGAAACTCAGCGTCCATTGTCTTTGCAACTTCCATAAGTTCATTAGAGGGATACAAAATATTTCCCCTTGAAATAAACTGGATCCAATCTGGGCCTTCTTTACTGGGTTCAAGTTCTTGAGATAATGTTCCCAAGTTTTTGTACTTATCCCTGAATCTGTGTGCTTCATATCCTCTTATGTATTTTAAACCTTCGTTGTTCATTTCATCTTTAAAATCCGAGAGATCAAATTCATCGAACAATTCATTCTGATGATCGGTCATTTCAAACAAACTCATGTTCATTTCCTCAGTTTCGTAATTTGATTCAACAAATAAAGTAGAAACTAGTTTTTCTTCGTCAGGAGCATCCACGATATCAGGAATACGTTTGGCAACATTCACTAACGCAGTCTGCGAGAAACAGGTGTCAGTTTCTGTTTCCATTGGTTTAATCAGACACTTTTCGTCAATATCCTCCTCTGTATTTCTATTTACAGTAAAAATTGAAGCAGAGTGCTTGCCCAAAATGTACCATTTCAATCTATATTTAATGTCCAGAGGAGATGGGTGATCATTGAAGCCTCCCATTCCTCTAATATACGAGAAAAGGTTCTCCAAAATATCTTGATTTAGACGATAAGTTATTATGTACTCGACTTGGTATATCGGCTTCAAATATTTAAAAAGGTTAACTAGAGACGTGTTGCTTAGTAGAATTCCTTTTTGAAATGGGAGTAAGGCTTTATGTCGGCCTACTCTCATGGACGTTATCAACTCATTAACATTATTTAGCAAACTGATTTGCTTATCTAAATCAGTACCAAATGCATTTCTTTCAGAATGACTCCCAAATTTGTTCTTAGCATTAAATAAGTCAAACCAGTCATTTATTAATTTTATACATCTAGCCGCTTCTTCCCAGTCAATGTTTTTCATCAAACCTTTCCCTCCACACCATTCAAGAGCCTTTGATACCTGGTTTGAAAGTACTTGAGCTGCAGGCCGAACTTTTTGTCTCTCTGATCCCTTTTAATCTAAATGATATCTGCTAATTTTGTGCGCAATAGTGAGTTCAGAAGAAGACATAGAAATTAGTAGTTCCAAACATTCCTTGTTCACTTTTTTCCCATTGAACAGCACAAATCCCTGATCTAACAAATGATTTCTCACAAGTTTCAATAAATGAGGAATGTCCGCAAACACAAACACTTTTAAGGAATCGTTGCTTGGATGATTGAAGAAACATTCCTTATTATGTCCAATATTAAGCTCTGACCACAAGCCCATATTCCCAGACCCCATATAACTTGTAATGGCTACAACAGTGAAGCCTGCAGAATGTAGATTCGATGCTATTCCAAGAATAATATCTTTTTTCATTTTTCATTCTTTGGTCAAAGGCATAATAAAGAGGCTGCTTCCACTGACCAATCAAACCTCGTGCCATGACAACTTGGCAAGTTTTGTGAGGGCCAATTTTCTGCTGGTTGCTTCTGTCGATACACATGCGATTTGAAATATAAATTTCGTCAAATGTCAATACAGTCAAGCGTTCCAATTCGGTTAGTCCTGCTGATTTATATTTCATTAGTTTCACAACATCTTGCAAAACACCCTGCTCTAAATTCAAACATTTAGCCCAATCACGTAACGTCGTCAGTCCTGGCAAGGGATAGTTATTAGCCCTTAACCCTTTATGGGTCATTGGTCTCTATATTAACCACCTGTCATAAGGACAGTTTATGCTTTCAAAGATGCTGATAGTTGAATCTTTCAGCCAAATTTCGGAGAATTTTCATGCCGAAGTGCTAGTATTTCTAAAAATCAAATGTTATATAGGCTACGTACCTACTTGACGTAATGTGCTAGATAGAATTTAAAATAATAAAACTAAAAACATTAACAATTTAAATGTAAGAATAATACATAAATATGGAAAGACAAATTATAAAAATAAAATTACAACAATAAACGAAATATACAAATTATAATAATAAATATGACGATAAGAAATATGAAAATAATCGTAAAAATCAATTCAGAATTAATTAATTAAATTAAAAATGAAACATAATAAATCTATAAGAACATAAATTAAGAATTAAAAATAAATATATAAACATTAAAGTTAAAAAAAAAAAAATAACATTAATAATAATAATTAAAATAAATTAAAATGTAAAAACACATAAAAATAATAAATAGTTTTGCCCTATAAAGGGTTAAAAACCGGTAGGCTTTAGGGCTCACACTTCTGAGTGATATAGCCGCCGCTATATCGTCAGAACACCAATTAATTTTCTTACGTTTCTCTGTACTTAATAAATGTTTTATTTGACCTGGAGTGAAGACTTTACCCAGTATCGTCTGAATTTCTTTGCAACGACTGTTCCTCAGATCGGCGATTTCTTTCTTCAACGCCGAATGGTCTGCACATAAATCATCGTACTTTTGTTTCCAAGCTTCGGATTCCTCACGTACCTCCTCAACTAATTTCTTCAAAGTGTTGACCTCATCTTCATGAGAACGAGTGCTTAAAAGGAAAGACATTCGTTGAATTATCAGGTTTATTTTTTGAACTTATATTGGAACTAGAGTAGCCTACGTTTCTATTCACAAGAGCAATATTTCTTTCATATGACCACTAAACTACGGCTGCATGAAGGTCAAGATTCGATTAATACTATAGCTACACCAGGCTTTAATTAAACTCATGATATCAATGTCTCAACGATCTGGTGAAAGCAGTGCTTTATTCCGCTAGTTACCTCTCTTCCAAGTATCATAATGAACCTTAGTTGTATTGTGCGTGTAAAATAAACAAATTCACCTTTTATTATTAAATGAGACTTCAATGTTCAAAAACAAAAAGAAGCTTACCTTATTAACTCCTTCGCATTCAAGCAGGTATGTTTAGATTGTATTCCTTCGGTGAGTGTTTCATTGTTATGTATAATTTCACTTATAACACTTTTACGACGCCTCTTTTCCAGCCTTATCGACCGACTTTCAGCTTCTTCCAGAGATCTTTTCCTTTTCCTTTGTGTAATTTGAGGGGACTTTGGTAGATTTTCAGTCGGAATGACATCTAATTTTAAAGTTTTACTGTGCACTGGAGTATAGTTCAACAATTGCTGTCGAAGTGGAATAGCAAAACTGTCTTTAGTGAAATGAAGAGAACATACTCGAGCTGAAATCATAATAATAATAATGTTAATAATAATAATAATGCTAATAATAATAATAGACCCTAATAATCTCCACTCGTAATTGTTATTTGGTTTGCCTATTCATTTCTATAATATTCTTTAATATCTCAGTTTGAAAATGCGTCCAGAGCTATTGCAATGTTTTAATTTTAGAGAGAAATAATTTAAAGAATGATTTACTGTTCTGTTCACAACAGACAGATTAGTTTTAGAAATCATAACTTACCATGCTTTAAATTAAACATGTCCTCCCTCCTGCAAGCTCTGACCCATGAGCTCGCTACATCTTTGTCTTGTGGAAATACAAAGTATTTTATATTAGACCCTTTTGTTTTCCTGGAGTAGTTGTTGCAACCATACATAGCACAATTCGGCATTGCATCCCACTTTCCGTCGGCAGAGATTAAGAAATACAATACTTTCACTAGCAACGCACACACTTGTCAACATTAGCTGATCACGCACTTGACTCCCGCCTATAGCCACAACTCGCAGTTGCCCCCGTTCTGACGTCATCCGCATGAGAGAGAGGGAGCTGTGCCATCAGTCAGGACAGGCAGCCCGGCCAAGAAGAGCCTGCCTGCTGGCGTGCGGCGCAGCATAGGGGGCACGGCGAGCGTTCAGAGAATGGACGCCTCTGTTCTAGCCCGTGAGTTAGTTATAAGTAGGGCTCGGATTTGTAGCCTACTTTTCACATTTTGCAAAAATTAGGAAAAAGTTGACTTATGAGATCGACCCGGGAAAATGTCTGTCTGTCTGGCTGGCTGGCAGTGTGTGTGTCGTCGCCCCCCCCCCCCCTATCAACTCCTAAACGGCTGCAGCAATCGAACCCAAATTTTGTATGAGTCAAGATCTATGCCTCAATAGCTCAATGTCATATTTGAAAATAATGTCAGTACTACCAACTGCTAAATTATCTCAATTGAAATTTGAGCTCCATGTTGGAGCTATTCCAAATGTATCACACGTATAGATAATAATACTTCAGTTTAATTTCTATGAGTCCGTACGTGACAGTGTTGCCAAAATGAGTCTACACCTGCTGATAGGTCCAATTTTTAAATGCATATAACTTTACACTATCAATGGGATTTCAACCAAATTTCATATGGACAATGTGTACTTAAACAGATATGACTGAGCATTTTCTAAATAGCCACCAGGGCTGCCAACTGTTAATAAATGCTCTCTCTATTTCTTAAAATCCAAATACCAATATATCAGAAAGTATGCAAGCCGACAGCTTTACCTGACAGTAGTACCTGACATTCTAGATTCATTTGTAGTAACTAATTTACGTCAGTGCTACCAACATGATTCTAAACCTGCTGATAGGACCAATTTTTAAATGCATGTAATTCCTATACTATCAATTGGATTTCAATCAAATTTCGTAAGTGCTATGTGTACCATAACTGATAACTGTGCGTATTCTTAAGAGCAACCAGGGCTGCCAACTGTTAATAAATACTGTCCCTATTCTTTTACCTTAATATCAATATATCAGACAGTATGCAAGACAAAAGCTCCAGACTTCCCACATGTAGGCTATAGTACCTGACATTCTAGATTAATTAGGAGTAACTAATATACGTCAGTGCTGCCACAAAGATTCTAAGCCTGCTGATAGGTCGAATTTTAAAATATATGTAACTTCTATAACAAATGGATTTCATCCAAAATTGGCTCAACAATAGATCATTATATTTCAGATTATTTCTGACCAACACATGCATGACATTGTTGCCAACATGCTTTTACGCACGCTGATGGATCCAATGCGTAGCTGCATGTAACGTCCATGCTATCCATTGGACTTCAACCAAATTTTGTGTCCTGTATCTTAAGAGATGAACTTAGAATATATTCAGTCACCAGGGAGTCCAACTGTAGTGCTCTATTAGGCTACATTATGCCAGGTATATTTCGAACTAATTAGATATTTCAATATCACAAACTTAATTTCGTCATTATTCTAGATAGGTCCATATAGATTAATCATTAACATGATTCTTAAATTTTAAGAAAAGTAGGCTCTTTAGTTCGTCACGGAACTTCTTGTTAGATTCTATTAATCGGGAAAATATTTTTTTTGTATTAAAAATACCTGGAATATGTGACAAAAAAGTAAAACCATTTAATTATAATTTAGTTTATTAATATGCAGCACTCACGAATTCAATTTATTCTATGTCTCTCTGACTGTTGATGCATTATAATACACAACGCGATACATCACAAATGTGCATCACAAATGACTGACTATTATCGCGAAACACTTATTCTGATGGCGCGAAACTGCGGCAATATGTTTCTTGCCCTTGAGGTGTTGTGTAACTTGAGATCGCTGTTCAGCCTTGATTGCTTTTCCACATGGTTGGCAGAACAGAACGCCCCCATCAGAAGTAAAATTATCTTTAAATTCTGCAACAGACGATAACTAGTAGGTGTTTTTACTTTAGGCATCGTAGAACTGCCTTACACTTCCCAGTGCCAGAAATGAGCTGCATGCAGGGGAAGAATGGGGGGGGGGGGGGGAAGGGGGGGAGGTCTAGCACGTGGTGCAATATGGCTATGGACAAGGAAATCCCTGGCTTCCGCAGTGAGTGGCACGGGGCGACAAGTTAAGAATAATACAGTTGCAAGTTGACGTACAACTGCAAGAAGTTTAGATAGCTCACAGGTTTTCCCCGTTGAAGTAATACAGAAAACAAAATACAATATCTAGCATACTGATTTTAAAAATGTAAATATTATGTCTTTTTATGTGCTAATAAGTGAAAGGAAGGAATTTACGTACTTATAGAAAAATGCTTAAAATATGTATTCACATAAAAATACCTAAACAACCTAGCCCTAGTTATAAGGTGTAGTTAGTTTTAATTCTAGTGCCCATCAGCATTTTTCATTGCCATCCAAAACATTTGGGACCGATAACCTAGATGATAGACCCCTTAAAATAATTATCATTGCTATCGGAACCGTATATGATTTAACTGCTGAAATGGTGGTCACATAGCTCATCTTCGCGAGATTAACGGTCAGACCTTTCACTAATTACATGCTTCCATTTATCATCAATGCGGTCATGAAAACCCAGTTCTGGAATCATAGGCGTATTTGTCATAATGCGTCATGCCGATTATTAGTAATGGTTGGAGGTCGGATGATCGGCAGTTATTTTGGTTACATGCCGCCTATAATATAGGAAATAGACAATAAAACGATGAAATTATAGACTTGAGCGGCCCATCAGAATTCAGTAAGAGTCCTTTCTTCGATACGTCATCCGGCGACATAACCGTGCTCATTAAAGGCCACACCGCGACGTGACGGGTAGCTGCAGGAACTCCAGAGATCGGAGGTTTGAATACCGGCGCTGATAGTGACCAACTTGGGTGTGGTTTTTTTACAGTGAGATTCTTTTGGAGTGGGGCCAGCGGCCGACTGCCGGTCGCGAGCATCTTCCGCCAGCCAAACTAGCTCGGGCTGCAGGGTTGCGCGGAGGCGAACTAACCAGGGTCATTAATGTCAGTCACTCAACTTTCATCAACGAGGGTGTGAAGTGTCAGCGCACAGATAAGAAGGTAACATAGCACCTTCCTGCAAGATTTAATTAAAGAAGCACAGATGTTTTTTATATTTCTTGGGAATCTGGATGACCTCACGTCACCAGATAAAGGTTAGAACATATCATTTCACAGAAGATGCTGATAATCTTCTCCTTCAGCTGACAGACAGTAACTTTGGAAGTTACATCGTTACATTATGTAGCTACTCCTGCGTGCTTACTGTAATTAATCGAAGCACGAACCTAAGCTCATTTGATGTTTAATTGTGGTGTAATTTAACATTCAAAGTGTACAGATCAATTACCCGTACTCTAGTGGAGCTGGAGAACAATATACGGCAGCAGATATCCCTCACAAGAGAAGGGAATCACAACGTGTAAACGCTAATTTATTTACACGGTACAACGCCTGTCTGTCAGCAGAAGGAGAACACTCTCAGCATCTTCTGTGAAAAGGTAAGTTCTTTAATCATGATTTGCTAGTGAAATTATCATTAATTAATGTACTTTGTTACGGTTTCCACCTGAGGGCAATCTGCGGCCCGAGCTCGGTTGGCTGGCAGAAGGCGCGCGTGCCCGGCAGCCGGCCGCCGCCCCGCTCCAGCAAAAGAATCTCCGTGTATATTCGCTCGAGACAAATGCCGGGATAGTACCTTATTTCAAGACCTGGGACACCTACCCCAACCCATCGAACCTGTTTCAGCTGTACTCCCACTAGTCATTATAACTTTTTAGTCGGTCAAAACTATTACAATCCCAATTATGGGGAAATACGAGGGGTGATCAGAAACTATGGTTTCAAGGTCGATATTCCTGGAGTTTCGTCTGTTATAGTGAAATTAGTAGTGTGAGGGTAATTCGATTACATACAGTTGGTAACTGTGCGGAGTTTCAGCCACCTGCCACCTACAGCGCTAGTTGTAGGTAAACAACTATTGGTGACTCGTTTGGAAAACTTGTCTCACGAAGAGTTATGCTCAGTTATTCGATTTATGTGGGCGAAACATGAATCAGTGGCTGAAATTCACCGGCAGCGTTATCTTCCTTCATGACTACGCGCGACCTCATTCAGCCCAGAAGAACATCACGCTGTTGATGTGGTTCCACTGGGATATGCTTGCCACGGTGGGTGAGAAGTCAACGTGTCTGTCTGCTAACCCCAAGCTTGCAGGTTCGCTCCTGGCTGTGGTAAGTGATTTTTTTTTTGAAACGCAGCAAAAATTACGGCACCATGGCATACGATGTTGGCATGTCAAAGAACCCATTTGAATTCAGTAGGCCGTATTCATAATGGCAAAATTAATCTTGGGAGTTTCCGCCAACACAAAGTTCCTCATTTTTCTACTAGAAAGCGCTATAATGTTCAAGGAGCTTAGATATCTAACCTCCTTGACTTTCATAGTGCTTCGAGGAACAACGAAATTCGACATGCAAGCTACCCTTTGGGTGTCTAATAACAAAGCTTTCACCCGGAACCCGAGGTCAAACGATATTATAGTATTATTATTATTATTATTATTGGGATATCATTGACCACCCTCTCTACAGTCCGGACCTCGCTCCAAGCGACATACACCTGTTTTCTCACTTGAAGGAGCACCATGGTTGGTTGGTTCTTCAGTTTAGGAGCTGCGACAACGTGGTCATGTAGCCCCATGTACTTTGGGTGTGTGTAGAATCTGTCTGATTACCGGTGTTAATTGTGATGGCTGTATTAGTGTGTGTTACCTGTTTTTAATTCAAGTAAGGACTGCAGACGATAATTTCAAGTAGATCGTACTTTCACTTCCAAATGCTACCGTCCACACACCTAGCTGTGAACTTGGCTACTGCTAGATGCCATCGCAACCAGCGCCCGGTGACGAACGTTGGAACTTCCGAGCATTAATCAAACCTAACCTACAAAGTTTGCTTCACATAAGTTAGTTAGTGTAAGGTTCTTTTACATGCCATAAATCTATGACATGGGCCCGCCGGCTTTACTTCCCCTCCGAAGGAAGGCATACTGAGGGATTTTTAACGCTCTTAAAAAATCCGATGACTTAGGCCGGGTTTGAACCCGCGTTCTTGGGCATAGTTCAGCATGCTACCAACTGCGCCATCGAAGCCACCAAAAATAATCTATTGTATGTGCTATCAGTTGGCCGTATTGGTTGTATGAAATAAAATGTAGACTACACGTTTCGCTGCATGTTTTGTAACCATAGTTTCTGATCCTCCTTCGTATGATGTTAACTGGAATAATAGGCTAATCCCTCTCGGCACACCGGAAGGCGGAGGTTGATATGAGTCGTCCAGTTGCAAAACTCATGTAATCCACTTGTGAATAAGAATCATTTTCATGAGATACGTTTATCTGGACTTTGCCTAGCGTATCTTTTGTGTATGGTGTTTGTATTTATGGTTTTTGTGTTTGCTTTGTGCTTTTGTTTTTGAATTTTACTTTTTGCTTTTCTTTCTTGGTTTTGGTTTTGTGTTAGTTTTTTGATTTGCTTTTTTTAAAATTGTTTTTTGCTTTGCGTTCCTTGTTTTTTGTTTTCTGCTTTTGCTTTTGTTTTTGAATTTTTCTTTTTGTTTCGTGTTTTTTGTTTTTTGTTTTATGTTAGTTTATGGAAAGTCAAAATAAAACAACAAACTAAACAAAACGAAATCAAAATAAAACAAAACACAATAAACAAAACAAAATAAAATAAAACAAATCAAAACAAAAATTAAAATAAACCAATTTAAAACAAAATAAAACAAAACGAAAGCAAAACAAAACAAAAGCAAAATAAAATAAAATAAAATTATACAAAACAAAACAAATTAAAAGAAAATAAAATAAAATTAAATAAAAAATAAAGTAAAGGTATTCACAAGTGGATTAAACGAGTTTTGCAACGGGACGACTCATATCAGAGATTTCAATGTTACTAACTTAGGAAAAATTAGGCAAAACTTAGAAAAGACGGGATCGATTCCTACCTCAGCGATCCTCAAAGTAGTTTTCCGTTGTGTCTTCACTTCTACACCAGGCAATTACCAGGATGATACCTAGCTTAAGGCCACGGCCGCTTCCAACCCAAATCCTACCTCAGTTACAAATGCACACACTAATACAGACATGACATTGACACAGTTTATCAGACAAATTCTACACACATCCTAGTAGACGGGACTACATGACCACAATACCCGTCACTCGAGGCAACTAAAAGGCCACCACCCCATAATACACCCTGGGTAGAGGTTCTACACCATATAAGGCCAGGTTATGCGATATTGTACGTTTGCTTGCGTTTATGGTTGGTTGGTTCCTAAGTTTAGGAGCTGCGACAACGCGGTCATGTAGCCCCATGTACTTTGGGTGTGTGTAGAATCTGTCTGATAACCGGTGTTAATTCTGATGACTGTATTAGTGTGTGTTATCTGTTTTTTAATTCAAGTACGGACTGCAGACTTTGAATTTTTCAAATAGTTCCTACTTTTGCGGCCAAACGCCACCGTCAACGATAAGTCTACTAGCTCAGGACTTAGCTATTAGACGCCACCGCAGTCGGCTCCTGGCAATGAACGTAGGAACCTAAGAGCGTTGTTTACATTCTTAACCTATATAATTTAGCTTCACACAGGTGTAATTGGTGGAAGGTTCTTTAGCATGCCATAAATCTATGACATGGGACCGCCGACTTTACTTCCCCTCCAAAGGAAGACATACTGATGAATTTTTAACGCTCTTAAAAAATCTGACGACTTTGGCCGGTTTTGAACCCGCTATCGTGGGCACAACAGTTCAGCATGCAACCAACTACGCCACCGAAGCCACTTCTCGAGGCAACTAAAAGGCCACCACCCCATAATACACCCTGGGTAGAGGTTCTACACTATATAAAGCCACGATATTGTACGCTTGCTTGCGTGCATGGTAGAGCGTGATCACTAGGGCTAGGATTTCGATGACTTTGCATCCTTATTTGGTTAGCCAAATTCATTAATGAGTTTTATATTAATGTGTTTCATTGTAAGAGGTGCTGAACTAAGCATATTTGTTAGGGAATTTATGCTTGTCACGGTGGGTGAGTGGTTATCTTGACGGACTGCCAACTCCAAGTTTGGGGGTTCGCTCCTGGCCGTGGTAAGTGCCTTTTGAAAGGCGACAAAAATCACAATACGCATGTCATAGATGTTGGCAAGTTAAAGAACCCATTTGAATTCAGTAGGCCGTGTTCATAATGGCAAAATTAATCTCGGGATTTTCCGCCAACACAAGTTCCTCATATCTCTACTAGAAAGTGCTATAGTGTCAAGAAGCTTAGATATCTAACCTCCGTGACTTTCATAGCGGTTCAAGGAGCGATAAAATTCGACATGCAAGCTGCCCTCTGGGCGTCAATTAACAAAGCTTACAACCGGCACCCGAGGCCATACGATATTTATTATTATAGGGAATTTATTTCGCATTTTCCCTCATTTTGTAAGATTTGGCATTGTAGGGGTTTTTATTGTGTTTTTATGCATTTTTCATTACTAATCGGGATTTATTGCATTTTATATGCATTTGAAGTACTTCTTGGGTGTACAATACTTTACTTTTTTTTAGTTTTCAAGAGTATTCATCATCATCATTGGTTTTCAGTCCTAAGACTGGTCAGTTGCCATAAAAACATGTCCAGATCGTCCTGTTATTTGCCGCTTCCTTCATTGAATTGTAATTCTATGCTTGGGTGTCGTTTAGAATTTGTTTAAGGAAGGTATTTCTAGGTCTTCCTCGTAGATGTTTTCCCTCAATGAACCCTTCTGCCACAGTTCTCATTAAATTGGAGTGGTGCATTGTGTGACCCCACCATGCGAGACGACGTTTACGGATTGTGCGTGCATGTATACCCCATTTTATTCCTGTTTCTACGGGATTGGGGATGGGATGCGATTAATTTATATATGGTGGATAGTTCTTAAAACCGGATACCCTCCCCGACACTAACCTTGTGAGAGGAGATGCATGGAACTGGGCGAGCAGTTGAAAGGATGTGGCCGTGGTCTGTTAGAAGGTTTGGTCCTGCCATTTGAGTTGATCTAAAAATGGGAAACTGTGGAAAGTCACTTCAAGGACAGCCAACGGTAGTAGTACAGTACAGTTGGAATGGTTTTGTTCCAAAACCCGTGCTATGGTTAACTTTTTGTAAATCGTTAGAAAAGCACAAAAAACGCTTAACTTTAAATTTCGGAATAATTTGTAGTATCATGTTGTCGGAAAACTTAAAAAAAATGGAAAGCGTTTTTCTCTGAATCTAGGAATTTTAAAGAAAAGGTATTTAAACAAAAAATGTAGAGGACATTGTTACCTACCATTTGTCTCTTTGAGGTCATGTCATACGTTTTGAAATGCAGTCCTCCCTTGAATCGAAGACAGATAACACACACTAATACAGTCATCACAATTAACACCGGTTATCATACAGATTCTACACACACCCAAAGAACACGGGGCTACATGACTGCGTTGTCGCAGCCCCTAAACTGAGGAACCAACCAACCATAAACATACTCGTGTCTTAATTATTGCCATTATAGGCTCGTTGCATAATGTACTATTGTTTAGTTCTTAACTTTCGGTAACTTCATTAAATAAACTTTATCTTTACTATAATATACTAATTTATCATGCCTCCGTGGCTTAGGCGGCTGCACGGCAGCCTCTCACCGCTGGGTCCGTGGTTCAAATCCCGGTCACTCCATGTGAGATCTGTGCTGGACAACACGGAGGCAGACAGGTTTTTCTCCGGGTACTCCGGTTTTTCCTGTCAACATTTCATTCCAGCAATACTCTCCACTAGCATTTCATTTCTTCTGCCATTCATTTAATCATTGCCCCATAGGAGTGCGTCAGGCCTCGGCAGCCGGCACAGTTCATATCCTCGCCGCTAGATGGGGGCTTCATTCATTCCATTCCTGACCCGGTCGAAGACTGGAAGCAGGCTGTGGATTTTCATACTAATTTATCCTAAGTGATTTTGAATTTATATTCAGAAACCAGATATCAGAGTAAAATATTTGCAATTTTAAGGGCTTTTATAAATTTATTAGGGCATTGTTTTGAGATTTTTAGGTCATAACTCATTTTTTAAAGTGCATTTTTCGTTGTTTTATAGGGCATTAAAACCCTAGCCTTAGTGATTATGAAACCTGAGCTGTGCACAAAATGAGATCTCAATTTGCAAGTCAGTTACAGTTACCAGGAGCCGATGTGAGCAGTTCCGTAGCAACAAGTGAAGTGACTGTTCCTCCCCTTTCACTCAAGCTTCAGCATTTGAGGCGTTCCCGACCAGAAGGGACAACCCAACAACTATAAGTTTCCAGAAAAATGCCATTACAATTTTCTATCAAGGACGAACTCGACACTGGCTATTATTCTTGTTCTGTGATTTCTACCGATAAATATAAATGGTAATAAAACAAAACTCTTAATGATCTTATATATAAAAGTGAACGTCTGTCTGTCTGTCTGTCTGTCTGTCTGTCTGTCTGTCTGTATGTATGTATGTATGTATGTATGTATGTATGTATGTATGTATGTATGTGGGTTTGTTCTGTATACAAATCTACACCGTTCCGCCAATCTCAACGACATTTTGCATACACATAGTTCAGGACCCAGAAGAACCAGCTGGCTACATGAATTTTCGATAGTCTTTCTCATTCTTCTGATTTTGGCCTTTTGGCACATGAGCAAAGGCTAATAAATTCAGAAAGTCAACTGATGAAGGAATGGCAAGGCCAGTCGTTTCCATGGCAACAGTACCTCAAGTCGTGAATACCAAGTTTCCATCTATCTCTGTAAGAGGCCACGCCACGCCACTCAGTTTTCTCCGCGGCAACATTAGTTCGAGACATGAACACCAGTTTTCCATCTATCTCTGTACGGGGCTATGGCACTCGACATTTTCTCCACGGCAACAGTAGGTCAAGACATTCACTCATTCATTCGTTTAATTGCAATTGGGGGTGAGTCCCCCGGTGGCAAATTAGATATTCATAACAAATAAATAATTGTACATAACAATTCACCAACAATTAAACTGGAGTATTTACACAAATAGTCAGTCTTTTCTTAAACACACCTATATGCTTGGGAAAAGGCTCTAAGACTGCGGCAGGTAGAGAGTTCCAATTATCAATGGCACGGTTTACGAAAGAATATTTACCATAATTTGTTCGCTGTGGTCGGCCCTTAACTTTGAAAGGATGATCGCTCCTACCCATGTAAGTAGGCTTTTCCATACGTTTGCTAAGCTCACCCCATGCTGGTTGATTTGTATACTTGCTGTACATAGCGCAGAGTCTTGATTTCGTCCTCCTAGCCTCAAGTGATTCCCACCCAAGTTTATTTAACATACGGCTCACACTGCTCCTGGGATTTAAGTCACTGAGCACAAATCTAGCGGCCTTTCTTTGTACCATGTCCAACTCATAAATGAGCCCTACTTGATATGGATCCCAAACCGCCGAGGCGTATTCCAGAATAGGTCTTACAAATGACAAATATCCTAATTCTTTAGCAGAGGTACTACTTCCTTTTAATACCCTCATTACAAAATGCAGGGATTTGTAAGCTTTAGAAACTACACATCCTATATGACTACTCCATTTCATATCATTTCTTACGTGAACGCCCAAATGATCACTAGGTTTCCATTCATCTCTGTAAGAGGCCAGGGCATTATACATATTGTTTTACAATATTAACAGGATTCGTTGTAGAGAATTAAAATTAAAAGAGGAATACATTGGCTAACCCTGCGCATGCTCTGCTACGTTATTGTTCTTTTCGACTACGGTAAGTTTACAGTGAGTTAATATTGCACTTGAGTAACATAAGAGTGGAGGAGAGCTATGTTCCAAACTCACTTAGGGGCAAAATGAATACAGTATACTCTACGAAATATATTGGCATGTATCTTTCTATAACATATAAAGACACCTCCCGGGCAACGCCGGGTACAATAGCTATATTATTGTAATTTACACTTGACATGAATGGAATAATAATAATAATAATAGTTTAATAGTCTATTGCATGAGAAGTGTGGTATGAGGATAAATAAAAAGAAATACAAAATAATGGCATGCACTAGGGATGGCGACCAAATAGGCAATGTGCTAATGGATGGTGAAAAACTAGCCCAAGTAAAGGATTTCAAATATCTGGGGAGCTTGATCACATCAAATGGAAAAGTGTACGAGAGAAGTAAATGCTCGAATCGCCCAGGCAAAAGAAGCCTTCTCAAAAAAGAAGTCTTTACTAACATGTGCGAAAACACTTCGTGAAAAGTTTTGTATGGAGTATTGCAAGTTATGGCTCTGAAACATGGACTCAGCGACAAGCAGATATATCAAAACTTAGGGCATTCGAGATGTGGTGCTGGCGACGACTACTAAAGATACCTTGGACTGATAAAGTCACGAATGAGAATGTTCTCAAAAGAGCAAAGGAGACACGTACCTTGGTTGAATCCGTAAATAGAATAAGGAATAGTTTTGTTGGCCATTTGTTTTGTCATTCTGACTGGTGCACCACACTCTTCGAAGGGTAGCTAGAAGGAAAGAGGAGTCGAGGAAGACCAAGGACTCAATTCATAGACAGCATTAAAGGCAAGCACACTTATTGCCATTTGAAACTCCAGGCCAGAGAAAGAAGACGTTTTGGAAGACATGCATGTTACCCACCAACCTAGCGGTTGAGAAGGAGAAGAAGTAGTCTAATAATACAAAGGAATGCGTACAATCGATTCGTCATACTCAATAGAAGTATCACTTTCACAATGGTAGGTTGGTTGGTTCCTCAGTTTAGGGACTGCGACAACGCGGTCATGTAGCCCCGTGTACTTTGGGTGTGTGTAGAAGTTGTCTGATAACCGCTGTTAATTGTGATGACTGTATTAGTGTGTTATCTGTTTTCAATTGAAGCGAGGACTGCAGACATTCGTTTTTTCAAGTAGTTCCTACTTTTGTCGCCAAACGCAATCGTCAACCACTACTAGTTCAGAACTTGATTACCAGATGCCACCGCAGTCGGCTCCTGGCGACTAACGTTGGTTCCTAAGAGCGTTTGTCAATTGTTGAACCTATATATAATTTAGCTTCACACAGGAGTAATTAGTGAAAGGTTCAAATAATATGATAAAATTGGTCCGGCTAGATCAAACATAAAATGCCAGCGTTTCGCCCCGGTGTGCCGTTGGGCTCGTCAGTTGGTACAGACACACCTCACCAATACGCATGGCTAGCACATACTGAGAAGGCCATCACAAGACACAAAATACAAGTAGTATTGACGTCACGAGTGATGCCAATGTGCTACGGAAGTCAAGCTCCCTTTCATAAAACAAAAACCTTACCTTGGCAATCCAAATAGGTTATGAACATTCCCGAATGGGAATGTTCATAACCTATAGTGAAAGGTTCTTTAACATGCCATAAATCTATGACATGGGACCGCCGACTTTACTTCCCCTCCAAAGGAAGGCATACTGATGGATTTTAACGCTCTTAAAAATCCGACGACTTCGGCCGGGTTTGAACGCGCGATCTTGGGCATAGAAGCTCAGCATGCTACCTACTACGCCACCGAAGCCAACTCACTTTCACAATATTCGATGCCATTTCTAATGGTTGAACAGTTTGTTGGTGTTGTTTTGTTTTTGCTAAATTAAGGTGATTTGTGACATCGTGGTCATGTAGTCTCGTGTAATTGGGTGAGTGTTGAATTTGTTTGATAACCTGTGTTATTGTCATGGTTTTACTAGTGTGTGTATTTGTAAATTGGGGATAGGATTGGGAAGGAGACAGCCGTGGCCGTACGTTAGGAACCGTCCTGGCATTTGCATGGCGTAGAAGTGGGAAACCACGGATTTCTGATTGGGGAAATGAACCCTCCTGTTCTCAGTTTTGCTTCATGAGGATGAGTGTAACTTACCCTTCATTGAGCTTGGAGTATCGGGTGAGAAGAGCGTTTGGAGTGGGGACACCACGGTCTCTCTCCAGTTCGCCCTTCTGATCCGCGTAGCTACTGGTAAATATTTGTACATAACAAGTGTGTTGCTTGTAGGGTATGTAAATTTTTGTTTCCCGCCAATTGTGATGGGCACAATTTGTGTTGACCGACTGAAAAACTTTCTTTATTAGAACTAGGCAACACTGAAAAATGGCTTTTCATTCATTCATTCATTCATTCGTTTATTTGCAATTGGGGGGGGGGGTGTCCCCCGGTGGCAAATTAGATATACATAACAAATAAATAATGATACAGTACATAACAATTCACTAGCAATTAAACTGGAGTATTTACACAAATAGTCAGTCTTTTCTTAAACACACCTATATGTTTGGGAAAAGGCTCCAAGACAGCGGCAGGTAGAGAGTTCCAATTATCAATGGCACGGTTTACGAAAGAATATTTACCATAATTTGTTCGCTGTGGTCGGCCCTTAACTTTGAAAGGATGGTCGCTC
Source organism: Meconema thalassinum (assembly GCA_946902985.2). Classification (NCBI taxonomy): domain Eukaryota; kingdom Metazoa; phylum Arthropoda; class Insecta; order Orthoptera; family Tettigoniidae; genus Meconema; species Meconema thalassinum. Next base: position 460,325,473 of record OX336391.1, on the reverse strand, counting down.
CTACCCATGTAAGTAGGCTTTTCCATACGTTTGCTAGGCTCACCCTATGCTCGTTGATTTGTTTACGTGTTGTACATAGCGCAGAGTCTAGATTTCATCCTCCTAGCCTCAAGTGATTCCCACCCAAGTTTCTTTAACCACGGCCGACTGAATGCGCTCATACCGGCCTAGACAATGAGACCTTTTTCATGAAATCTTGTTAGTTACTCAACTGCTCACACAGCGCTGTTCACCAAGCATTGCACGACTAAGACTTATCTCTACTTAGTGTAAAACTAAGTCCCCAATTCTTGGATATCACGGGTAATCTCGAGAACCACTGGATGGATTTTGATGCGGCTTTCACCATTCTGTACAGGTAATATCGAGGAAGATTTCTGTAGAAAATAACTTATTTATGATCAAAGGGAGCCAAGCAGTAACGATTTTAGATTTCAGTGAATAGGCCGAAGAAAGAACTTGACGTCCGTGCGCTGTTTAAGCTTACGCTGGACAAACCGTTAAAAATATCAATATACTATGAGTGTAAGAATTGTTCAGCATGAAAAATTGTACAAAAAAGTCCGTGTGAGCATATCTCTATCTTCGATGCATCGCCCACTATAAGTGTTTTTAGTTTGGACGGGAGGGGGATTTGGCTTGCACCTCGCCATTCTTAAATTACGTCTGACAGGAATTCCTTGCACATTCATAACTGTTCCCGGGCGAAGCCGGGGCGGGTTGCTAGTGACACTATTATAGTATCATTATAATTCCCACAATATCAAAATGCAAATTATATCACAAAATAAAATAGCGTGCTAATAAATCTAAGAGAAATTAGACATACCTTGCACCTCGTTACAGTTGAATTCGATCAGAATCACTCGGTTTTCATTAAAGTTTATGCATTTTTCTGCTGAACGGTTTGGAAGTTCGGCCACAGGAAACTAGGACTGTTATTTACTTAAACTATTCATTTTTGTATTTTTGTACTATTTGTGTTCATGATTTCGTTACATTGTCAGAATTACCGACAGTAGTGGCTACGCTGGTTAAAGCGCAGCGTTAGGCCATGGGGCCAAGCTCTCTGCTGACTCGGTAGACGCGTGTGTTCGAGCCCCACCGTCGGCCGTCCTTGAAATGATTTTCCGTGGTTTCCCATTTTTCAACACCAGGTAAATGCTGGGACGGTACCTTCTAACAGGCCACGGCCGCTTCCTTCCACATCCTTGCCCAGTTTCATTCATCTTCATCCATTCCATCTCTCATCCTGACGCGCAGGTCGCCCACGGGCGTCGACTAGAAAGACCTGCACTCGGCCTCTCAGGAGGCCACACGAAAAAAAATATGTCAGAATTAATGCTTTAATTAGTAGGGTATACTATTCAGTGTACCTATTATAAATAAAATCCGTGAGGTTTCTCACCTCCCCATATTACGAAACCCGTTTGCCTAATACGGGGAAAGTGCACTTTTAAAGTTAACAATAATATCAGAGGGTATTACATCAAACGTGCCCATATTTGTAATATACATAGTATATCGCCTGAGGTTTACATTGGTGAGAGAACCAAAATTATTCCGTTCCTTCTTATGTCTAATGTGAGCCCTATAAAAAAAAACTCCCCATATTTGGCGACTTTCCTCTACCCATTTTAGAAGATACCTTATGCACTGGACAGCTGAATCCGTGATTAATTGTATAGGTAGCTTCGTAAGTCTCAGAACTCAGGAAGTCCTTTCTAGCAGCGTTACTAGCAGCTTTCAAAGTTTCAAGGTAAGAAAGAAAATATTCCTCTAGCCAGTTTCGGCGACTGACATTTAATGAGAAAAAATGCCCTTTATCTGGATTTCTAGACTGAATATGATGATATGTGATGCTTACGTCATGCATAGCGAACCATTTATTAACGTTTTTCAAAAAAAATGGTTGCTTCTGCGTCCATGAATGTGTACGCTTCCGGGTGCATGCCTATATTTTCTTTCAGTGTACTAATGGCACCAATAACTTCTGACGAGAACACTTCCTTGGCACACCGAACATTCATTTTTTTTTTCAAATTTAGTGGGCTCGATGTGTTTTTTAGTGAGGTGTCTGACCGGTTTGACGATCTCACCCTTTTGCATTGTGTATAGTAATGACAAGTATTTCCCTGAAATTATTCCAGTACCATCAGTCATCTCTCGTTACAGAAACTGCCTTCTAATGTTTTTTTTTTTTAGAATGTGACAATGATCAAAACTAGGGAATACATTCCTAGACTCGTCGTATGGGTGATTGACCATTGGTTGCAAATTCCCTCCCCCTAAATGCCTCATCATTGTAGTGTTAGTTTTGTGATTATCAGAGACAGTTATTATAATTATGAAACCGCATTGTTCAACCTCGAGAATAACGTCCAGCAGGAGTTTATGTAAGTCCCGTCCTGACAGCTGCTTCGTGAAAAAGAAGGCACACGGTATCTGATAATTTGTCGAAAGATCTCTTAGCACAAAACACAACACACGATTAGCTGCTACTTGTTCCCGGCTGTAATTTTGATCCTCTCTTTTGATCCTCTCTTTCCTTTTAATGAGACGGTGCTGGAGTAGTGTCCTTGTAGCCGAAGAAGGTGCAAGGTATGTCTAATTTCTCTTAGATTTATTAGCACGCTATTTTATTTTGTGATATAATTTTAATTTTGATAATGCGGAAATTATAATGATAATAATTATATAGTGTCACTAGCAACCCACCCCGGCTTCGCCCGGGAACAGTTATGAATGTGCAAGGAATTCCTGTCAGACGTAATTTAATAATGGCGAGGTGCAAGCCAAATGCCCCTCCCGTCCAAACTAAAAACACTTATAGTGGGCGATGTATCGACGATAGAGATATGCTCTCGCGGACTTTTTTGTAGAATTTCTCACGCTGAACAATTCTTACACTCATAATATACTGATATTTTTAACGGTTCGCCCAGCGTAAGCTTAAAAAGCGCACGGACACCAGGCTATTTTTTCGACCTTTCCACTGAAATCGTTACTGCTTGGCTCCCTTTGGTCATAAATAAATTATTTTCTACACAAATCTTCCTCGAGATCACATTTACAGAATGGTGAAAGCAGCATCAAAATCCATCCAGTGGTTCTTGAGATTACACATTTAATATACGTACTGTACAGCTGATTCCTTATCGCGCCTATAATGGGAGGGGAGTGCGCTCTACCGGCAACGAGTAGAAACTTTCCAATTACATGTTATACATGGGTTCTGACTGGGAATGTCAAGGCCGGTATAGAGCGCAGCTCGTATTCAGTCGGCCGTGCTTTAACATACGGCTCACGCTGCTCCTGGGATTAAAGTCACTGAGCACAAATCTAGCGGCTTTTCTTTGTACCATTTCCAACTCATTTATGAGCCCTACTTGATATGGATCCCAAACCGCCGAGGCGTATTCCAGAATAGGTCTTACAAGTGACAAATATCCTAATTCTTTAGCAGAGGCACTACGTCCTTTTAATACCCTCATTACAAAGTGCAGGGATATGTAAGCTTTAGAAACTACACATCCTATAAGACTACTCCATTTCATATCATTTCTTACGTGAACGCCCAAATATTTGCAAGAATCATTGCAAGAAGCTTATATCACTTCAATTTGTTGTTAATGTTTTTATTTGTTTAACGTGTTTTCAACTTCTGTCTTTTATTTCAGGTAAGCGGTGGGCAAAAAGAAAAAATCTTGCTGTATCCTGGGGATGCATATTCCTCCTAAATTGGGTGAGTCTAATTATGTCGAGAGAAATAATGTTTATCATCGAGCCGAGATCCTCTGATCCATCTGTCCATTTTTCATAGTACAGTATATCAGGGCGAATTCAAATACATTCATCTACAACAATGTTCACTGTTACCAATCGAAATGGACTCAAAAAATAAAACAATAATGTTATTTATTTATTTATTTATTTATTTATTTATTTAGCGTATGGCTTTTAGTGCCGGGAGTGTCCGAGGACATGTTTGGCTCGCCGAGGCTGTAGCTGCTCCTAGTGGACACCCAAGCGGTGAGCTACAAGTTCCTTTCAATTTCAGGTAGTTCTAACTAAGATGTCACTAACACCTAGTGGTGAACGTTGGAACTTTGATAGAGCGTTTCAACGAAATCTAGCCTAGAAATTTAGCTTAACACAATTGTAGTTAGTAGAAGGATCTTTTACATGCCATAAATCTATGACATGGGACCGCCGGCTTTACTTCCCCTCCGAAGGAAGGCATACTGAAGGACTTTAACGCTCTTAAAAAATCCGATGATTTCGGGCGGGTTTGAACCCGCGATCTTGGGCACAGCAGTTGAGTATGCTACCAACTACGCCACCGAAGCTGCTAATTTAAAAAAAAACGTCGCATGTCGAGTTCGCCTTTCTGGTCGGGAACGCCTCATGTACTCGCCCGTGTATGAAGCTAATTTTGTTCGCATCTGAGGTTTTGATGTTTTTAATTCATTTTAGGGGCTTGGGACACGTTGGTCATAAGCCCCATGTAGTTGGGTGTGTATTGAACTTGTATGATAACCTGTATTCCTGTGGTGACCGCAGTAGTGTGTGTAACTATATTCGGTATAGGGATAGGGTAAATACCCCGGGACTTAAGTAAGGAAGTATCCCGGTATTTGCCTGGAGGGAGGATGGATGAGCCCGGGAAGAAACTACACTCAGGATTGACTCTCTGTGCCAGGATTCGAACCTGAGGACTTGAAAGAGCTACCCTCACGGCCGTGGTGCACGATTTAGCGAGCAAGGCTACGTCGCGGGATAGCTGAAATTTTGTGCTATTAGATGAAAATCACGCTCTAAAAGTACACGCGCTTGCATTACCTTGCAGACACTTAAATATATGGTCTGATGACCACGATGTCGGGAGCTTCTGAATCAACTGCAGTTTACGTTGAAGTTCTGCTGGCATGTTTACATTTGAAGGAGAAGCAAGAGGGAAGGAAGGACACTGCCAAGAGTGACTAGTGAAAGTTTCAAACCTACTTCCATCGTTCATGTCAACAACATTAAGTGTACGTCTCTACTGCTTCGAACGCCACCAATACATACCGTAATTGGTTATTAAAACGAATGGCCCGGTAGACTCACGCCTTTCAAGGCGAGCATGTCCTTGCATCATCTGGAAGGAAACTGTAACAGATGTGCTGGCCGTGATTCTTATTTAGTGCACATGCATTCTACAAGCTGAGTGACAGGGACTCATGTCTAGGAAGATAAACGTGGCAACAACGTGTGTTTGTGTAGAATCTGAGGAGTGTCGGAACAAAAACCGGTAAGTGGAGTAAATAATAAACCATAAATAAGTTACTGATAATTTTGTGGCAATTCAAACAAATTTTTAAGTTAACTTAGATGTAGCAATTTACGAACCAAAATGTTCGTAACATCGTAATTATTTTAAAAATACAATTCACCCAGAACCAAAACCCAAGCCCCGTGGTAACACAACCCATGGCCTACAAATCGCAGGATGAAGCGTGGTCAGTACGTTGGGTCCCCTCGGCCGTTAATCTTGATCTCTGTGACCGAGAAAACCACGGAAAGAACGCTTCTAGGACAGCTAATGTGGGAGTCAAACTCGTCACCTCTTTAGTTTTGCCTCACGAGGCTGAGTGTCTCGCGTTACAACCGTCAGTTTGGCGGAGTCGAGAATCTAATCCAGGACCTTCTGATCCAAACTAGCAATACGTAGGCTACCGGAAGACCGTAGAAAGCGCCTGTTCTCAGCTTTCTTTTGTTTTGATTGAGTGTTCAGGATCCATGCATATTTGAATACAGGCAAAACTCATTGATTAAACACATTGTTTCTTGGGATATTACATTAAGCTACGATAATTAGTTACCGTATATTAAAACTTCAATCTGTACCGCCTCATAAAACCAATCTACTTTATTCCGAATGATGTCTCTTGTTTATAATGTCACCAGCAGACATACAATGCAACAGCTGTTCCCGCCAGGTAATAACGTAGATCAGTTGTGTCGAACACAATTACCAAATGTGATCCTTAAAGTTCTACTTTATATACAGGATGTTTCAGCAAGAGCATGCTGAACGGATATCGACATTCTAGGCCAGCACACTGAGAACATAGGGAACAATGTGGTCTCCAAGGACACTCAAAAACCCCTGGTTACCTCTATAATGTGTTAAAACCAATGAACTCCGTCCACAACAGAGAAAATAGATTTACTAATTTTACTCTACAGATTAGCGGCTTCGGTGGCGTAGTCGGTAGCATGCTGAGCTTCTATGCCCAAGATAGCGGGTTCAAACCCGGCCAAAGCAGTCGGATTTTTTAAGAGCGTTAACAATCCCTCAGTATGCCTTCCATCAGAGGGGAAGTAAAGCCGGCGGTCCCATGTCACAGATTTATGGCATGTTAAAGAACCTTCCACTAATTACACCAGTGTGAAGCTAAATTGGATAGGTTACGAATGTAAACAACGCTCTTAGGTTCCTACGTTCGTTGCCAAGAGCCGACTGTGGTGGCGTCTAGTAGCTAAGTTCTGAACTAAGCCTAGTAGTCGTTGACAGTGGCGTTTGGCAGCAAAAGTGGGAACTATTTGAAACATTCTAAGTTGCAGTCTGTACTTAAAATTAGAAAACACATACCCACACTAATACAGCCATCACAATTAACACCGGTTATCAGACAGATTCTACACACACCCAAAGTACACGGAGCTACATGACCGCGTTGTCACAGCCCCTAAACTGAGCAACCAACCCCAACCAACTCTACAGATTCAGAGAAAATAGATTTACTAAATTCTACTCTACAGATTCCTGTCACCGTAGAACTAAATACAGTAAATCATATAAATCATTCCTTTGCACAGCATCACGGCTCTTTAATACATTCCAGCTTCACTCAATTACAAGCTCTGTTAACACTACACAACTCAAGAAATACCTAATGTCAAGATTCCGGAAGGAATGCGAAACACGTCAGTTGTTGAATTCGTAAACCACGAATATGCTTACAACCAAAAATATAAATAGTCCATACAAATTACTTGAAATATATCCATGGCATACAGTTTTAGCCTACTCTCGATTTTTGCAAAAAATGAAAGTTAGACGTGAGATCTACACAGGGCCAAAAATTGTGTGTCTGTCTGTGTGTGTGTATATATATATGTGTGTGTGTGTGTGTGTGTGTGTGTGTGTGTGTGTACTCTGAATGTCTGTCCCCTCCCCCTTTCAATTCGAACACGGTGAAATCGAATTGAACAAAATTAGGAACAGAGGTAGCACTGGCAGAGGGCACCTCAGTGTCATGTTTTATATCGCCGCCATCGTGACGGAAACGTAACGGTGGCCACCCAAATGTAAAAAGCTTAAATCAAATTACGACCAACCTAATCATCTGATCTCGATCAAATTTTTCAACAACATACCTTTATTTGAGAAGCGTTCTTTGGCCAAGCTACAAGGTCATCAGTCCAATAGTTTGCATATGGTGGCCATGTGTGTATGCACATCGATTCCCCCTTTCAATTCAAACACGGTAAAACCGAATTGAACGAAATTTGTTACTGCACCCGAATCCCGCATAGTCATAGCCTATATCCGCAAAGATAGAAAAGGATTGTAGGGAGGTCTATACCCGGCAGGTAGATCAACGCTACCCTACTAGGATAATGACTAGGGAACCCTCGATGCATACCGGTCATGCAATAACACTACCGGTTAGTTACACATTTACATAAACAATGAACTATCCTAAACACAAAATGGTAGGACGAGAATCTCGGCTCTCGGGTGTGAACGGCGAACGTTGAGACTAACTTGAACTCTAGTAACTAATTCGCAGTATTATCGCATGTCGATCGCAAGAATGAAGTGATGATCAGATTTATAAAAACGAACAGGCAAACAAAAACTAGTGCCTGGGATTTATTTCCAAACAAATACAGATAATTAAATAAAATAATCCCTATCGCCATGAATAAATAAACATGTTAACTTTAACTAATACACACGTCAAATAGATCTACTATTTGTAGAATAAGTGTATCTAAATATGCTTGTTACAGTAATGTAACGATATTAAGTTTCATAAAATATTTACAGAACTTTACAGTCACCCTGTGGCTGTGTTATTGAAAATGGTCTGATAAAAATCAGCTGTTCACTCATGAAAAATGAAGATAACAATTCAAAACCCTACATTATACACGGGTGTGCGTCGAGTGTAACTGTCTACTCTAATAAAATTGTTATTAATAATATATGGTTTAAATATTTACATTATTTACAAATCTCGTGCTTCACACGGTTCAAAAATTACCATTAACACTGTCAGTCGCGCTCTGACAGCTTCATAGTGTCTCTGTTACATAAATTACAGTTCTCCAACAATGCTTCTACCAACGATAAAATTGTCAGGTATCTCTAGTGGTGTGTCATAATAAATAAGCCTGAGTATCAAACAATTAAGTTAAATACAGCTTGGAATGTCGTGTCAATAAATAAAACAATAGGATAAAGATCGATGCGAAACTACTCAAGACTTTATACATTACGTGGATCATTTACAAATACTCTCAAACATAAACAATTCAAACATTTACCTCTGTGTTAGCGCTTTCACTCATCCTGTAACAATTCGTTGCTCCACATAGCAATATATTCCTTCCTTCCGCAATACAGTGAACTTATCAAAGGCGTCTTACTAAGCTCTAAACATGTCATACATCCTTCCTTTCCTCTTTATAAACAATCTTCACAACTCCGCACGGCATTACTTGAAAAACCCATCTTGCTACACACTTGTAGAAGATTTAGTCATTTTACTAGATAACTACACTAGAGTATGTTACCGTTCAGAATGCACTCCTGACACTCAACTCCTCTCTAAATTATTAAACCTCGTGCATCAAATTACAACAATTACATGTTCGTTCACATTAATACAATTCACAAAGTCCTCCTTATTCCTTTCATTAGCGCTTTACGTTCTCTATGATCCATAATAAACTTGTTCATTCACATTACCAAACGTTAACAATGTTACTTAGTAGTTCGCTCGTCTTTTAGTTATTAATAAAAATAAATTCATATCCTGCCGCTTCTGGTGTAAGTTTAAATATATGAACAATTCATATTTAAGTTGTTTTTAAGATACAAGACCGTAGGTAGACTAACATATCTCCTGGTCTATTCATCTCAGTTAAACAATGTTTATACTTTAATTGTTGATAAATATAGGCATCATTTGACCTCAATTGTCAATACCATGATCCTAATTTATAGTGTATATTCGTAATATAATAGTTCAAGACAATTTAGTTGTCTAATAAGTTGTATTCCGCTATTGGAATTTTATAATAGTCCAATTGTTATAAATAAATATATCAGATGTATATTAACATCGTAATGTTTGTTACATAATGTTATAGCATCTCACAATTATGCTTTACTTGATAACCATGCATTATAGACATATAAATGTATACTTTCGCTGTTACGCATAGAAATTGTTAATACCAATTATAATGTTCAAATGTTCTTACAATTTGTCAATATTTACGCTCTTCTCCAAAATACAATGTGATCGAATAATCAAAACATTCTCAAGTTATCTTGACATTATCGAATTATCTTAGCCTTATCGACTTATCTAAGTTTTATCGAAGCATTCCTTTATAAAACGAGGATCGTTCAAAAGTGAGTCATACAACGTTTCCTTCAGAATAAAAATACAAGAAACGCAAATCTAAGTTGAAATGAATTAAATAACGTCTCATACGACACATGACGACGTATCAAAAATTACAATGAAACTCTACAATTTAAGCTATTAAAAGACAAAGAATAAAGATAAGAATAACTACAAATGATGTTGGTCACTCCAGAAATGGACCTCTACTACTACAGCAAAACTACAGACATGAAACAAACGGTTGTTCTACCTTGAGACGTCTTCTACAGCCAGGGAATACCTCTGTCAGCTGTCCTAGATGTTGCGTCGAAGCTGTCATCGTTCGTCTCCCAGCGAAACCAGTTACTGCCAAGCTCGTTCGTCAGCTGCGGTGGACCCCTGCTCACTTGGCCTGCCACCTGTTCCGCATCACGGCTTGAGCTGCTAACGGTAGCTGCGTCATTTTCTCGGCCAGCGGCCTGGAAACTGCGATTCCCAGTTCGATCGGCTGCAAATGGTCTTCGTCTTCTTATCTCTGTCCTGCAGAGTGGTCTCGCCATTGTAGATCCGCAAGTCCTGGATTGACATCTCGTCCTGGTGAAGTTGGACATCTTGCTTGTGATGTAGAAATTCATATTTGAATACTGCAAGTTGGTGTGCAGTTGTAGCTATGTCGATCCTTGAATTTTCGAGTCACTCTGACCTCCCAATCCATGATATAGATTAACCTCCTTTCATTTTACTTAGTTCTCCATAATCTCTTCTTCAATAGACGTATAATAAGCTTCTCCTCCCCGACTTATGATTTCTGCCATCATGTAGACTGTGATGTAGCTTGTGATGAAATACTGCTGTATATTTATATTTGAAATAGTTGCAGCAATATCGTTGCTTTCAGTAGATAATGTTCTTAATTATTGCTTCTGCGTGAAGTGCTGCTTATAGGCGAAGTCTCGTTCTAAAATTGTAATGCTTTTATACTCGCTGTTCTCTCCAATAATGTAAAATGCGTTTCGCCGGCTTCTCTTCCCAACTTCCTCGGCGATGTCTTGGTTGTTTGATGGTACAACGGTGCTTATCGTCCGGGCTAATGCTGTGTTCAAAAACTGCTCCTTTGTTGTGCGCGTGCGTGAAACGCGTCTGCTCGTGGCCAGTCGCTATGAGAAAATGTCCAGCCATGCTTCTCCTTCGCGGCGCGTGTCAGTCCTGGCCTAGCTTCACTAGCCTCCAACACATGTATATTAATAGAAATATACTCATATTCGCTCCATGATTCAATAATTTATATTTATTTTCAACTAAATAAATTTCATATTGCATTCTACACTTGTAGATGTGCTTATTTCTCTTAATATCTGCCAAATTTATATAAAAGCGATTCACACAAAAATTATGTGCTATTAATTGATTGGCTGTTGAAATATTCTGAAAAAGGCTCCTGGGTCTAGCCTCTTCTCCACGGGTCGTGTGCATTGCTTTGCTATGATAGCCTTGCTAACCAGACTGGTTTTCTCATGCCAAACATGAAGCTTTGTACAAAATCCAGCTTCGAATGATCGAGCTCTTCCTTAGTTAAAATCTCATTCACCAGAATATTTCCAAATAATAAATTCCTCATAATGCTTCAAATTTCTCCAAAATACTTCCATTATGCATCATTTACATCCCATAATACATATATATTTATTAAATTATTTGAATTCCAAATTTCCAATTTTTCCTTCCAATGGTGCACAAGTCGTTCGAACCTTGGCTCGGTCAAAGGTCCTAAGCTGGGCTGAATTAGAGTTCAGTACAGAGGTAGAACTAGCAAAGGGCACCTCAGTGTCATGTTTTATATCGCCGTCATGATGACGGAAACGTAATGGTGGCCACCCAAATGTTAAAAGTTTAAATCAAATTACGACCAACCTAATCATCCGATCTCTACCAAATTTTTCAACAACGTACCTTTATATAAGAAGCGTTTTTTGACCAAGCTACAAGGTCATCAGTCCAATTGTTTGCATATGGCGGCCATGTATGTGTGCAAATCGATTCCCCCTTTCAATTCAAACACGGTTAAACCGAATTGAACGAAATTTGGTACAGAAGTAGCACTAGCAAAGGGCACCTCAGTGTCATGTTTTATATCGCCGCCATTTTGATGGAAACTAAATGGCGGCCACCCAAATGTTAAAAGCTTAAGTCAAATTACGACCAACCTAATCATTTGATCTCTACCAAATTTTGCAACAACATACCTTTTTGTGGAAGCATCTTTTCACTGAACTACAATGTCATCCGCCCAATATTTTGCAGATGGCCATGTATGTGTACAAATAGATTCCAGATATCAATTTAAACACAGTGAAACCGAATTGAATGGATTTGTTTTACAGAGGTAGCACTAGCAAAAGGGCACCTCATATTCATATTTAATATACGTATAGCAGGTTGTAATTCAACAAGCTACTACAACCATCATTCAATTATGCTCCTTGAAAAGGGCAACGAGTTATAACAATACCCATGCATTTTGGATAAAGTAGGCTATATGTTCTTTACTGAACATCTTGCTTTATAATATCTTTAGTAACCAAGATACAACTACCGTGGAATTGATAGTAGTTCGAATAATCATGTCCCTCTTGTACTTGTTTTAGTACACTAATAGATCATATTAGAATTCGCATAAAAATTGTAGTCCTTTTTTAACGTTCCATTATTTGTGTTTTTTCAATAGATTTATTCATTCATTAGGTATGTTATTCATTTAATTATTATATTCGAATTTGTAATATTCGTCTTGTATACGACATTTTGCTAATTGGCTTGTTTAGTTATAAGTGCCATTCATATTTTGTTTTATTAGTTAAGCTAGGTTTAGTTTCTTATTACAATACTTCAAGCCAGAACATTGTATACGCTACATAAAGGGGCTCTTTAGCCTCAGTGGCAGTTCTCTATGAATAAATTCAAAGGTGCTATGGACGTAAACATGTGTAACACAACTTGGGTTACTACACAGATAGCCAGTGAACAGATGGGCATAGACATGTAGTCGACCAATGTTTAAGTTTGTGGTTCCTCTACCGTCCGGAAGATAGTTTGGTCATTTGTTCATCATGCGTCGTTGCCATACTTGTATCAAGGTTGGTGGCTGTCATGTTGTGGAACTGTATGATTTTGTACACACTGATGCTGTAACTCTGGTCTGTTCATGGCAAGGCCATCAGTTACAGTGTAATAATGTACACATTTACAGTAAATATAAAAACTCAAATATGCAATGAACAACAACCGTGCAGGACACTTTACTGTGTAACCGAAGTTTACATATTTACACCAGTGTACGCATTTACTATCGACAAACTTAAGGACACCCCAGTCGTGTTGCACATGTTTACGTCCATAGCACCTTAGTGTTCTTGGAGACCACATTCTGCCGATGTTCTCAATGTGCTGGCTTAGAATCCGCTCAGCACGCTCTTACTGAAACATCCTGTACGGTATATAAAGTAGGACTTAAGAGTCGCATTTGGTAATTTGGTTCGACACAGCTAATCTACGTTATTACCCGGCGAAAACAGCTACTGCATTGTATTTCTGCTGGTGACATTATAAACAAGAGATATCATCGAAATAAAGTAGATTGTTGGTTTTATGAGGCGGTAAAGATTGACGTTTTAATGTACGATAAGTAATTGCGGTAGCTAGATCCAATATATATCTTACTAGCAGAAGTACCCGCTCTTCGAACGGTCTTCGGTATTAATAACCAGACGTTATCATTTGAGCTACGGTTGAAATGGTTAGGGGCTTACCATTCCTTCATAAGTTTATCAGAACGAAGTTAGTTTTCTGGGTATATCGCAGACACTGTTTATTTAAGGGCCATAAAATGTGGTTTTCGGAGACCCTTTATAGACTCTCTAGTTTTGTGTCACACATTGAGAAGCGCAACATATGCTTTGGTCGTCCGTCCAGGATATTTTCTTAATTTTTCGCCTATTTTAGCATGTATTTTGAAAAGTTGTTCCTTATACCCACCCTTCTATGAAAAGTACGTTGAAGAGTATTCTAAATGATTGGTGTATTGACTCATGGTTACAATACCTAATTTAACGATGCTCCAATCACCCGAACATGAATTATAGGCGTACATAAACATAAATATATATCAACCACACTGTATCAAACAAAATCATCTCTACAATGAACCCGTTTGTCGACAAAAATATGATTACTTAAATCGTGCTCTCAAACTAAATTCTCCTAACGTGTACTTCCTGACGTGACAATAATATTGAAAACCTCGTAGACGAAACGCAATATATGTCAAATTAAAACTGACCCTCACCGTTATGGACATTGTAATTTGTTCAGTTAAGGATTTGACCTTCCTAGAAAATTATGGTGTCGCCTCAATAGACTGAGAACCAGGCACGGCCGTTGCAATTACCTATGCCATAAGTGGGGTTGGATAGATTCCCCATTGTGTCAATGCAATGAGGAGGAACAGACCATGGACCATATCATCCAGCGCTGCCCTCTACACGCCTACTCCGGGAGCCCTAGTGATCTGTTTCATCTTCGAGAATGTACTGCGGAATGGCTCCAAAACTTGAACTTGAACTTGGATTTGTGATTTGTTTTTATGTAATTCACCATACGATTAAATAAACCGTTATGGAAAGTCCCCATCTCCAGAAAGACTCCCTTAATAAATTATAAAGGCTTGTGGTGCATGAAAATTCGGTATTTTTAGCCTCCAATGGCCCAAATTCCCAAAAGCTGCAAAAAACACTATTCCAATCCAGGAATTTTTGAAAATAATGTTGCTGATTGGAGATACTTTAGACCTTCTGTACAACGTATCACATATCGCACGTGTAAGTCACGTGTAAAAATTCTACGGTGCCCCTTGACCCCCTTAATCGCATTGTTGAATTTTACAGCCTATGTTTGATTCCACGATAACCTTATAGCCATTTGCAAACTTTCACAGAAATGTAATAAGTTGAGTGGCATTGCTTCTTACAGAAATAGATGGAAAGTTGGATGTCACCTCTTGTGATACTGTTGTCATGGTTACCGGCTTGCATTAATTCATTAGTTTCTTCTTGTTCTTCTTCTTTTGGATGGGCCAGCTAAGGACCACGACGTTCAACTTTTCAGCTTGGCGAGGGACTTGATGTTTGCCCAATATTCGCGCATTCTCTGGCTATGCTTCTCCTATCTCTCTTTTGTCCAGATGATGCCGGTTTTCTTGCAGGGTGATCTGTCCAGAAAACTCTTCTGTTTAAGTATCTTTCTGAGATGTGATCGGCTTCTAATATCACTTTTCATTATCTTCAGTTCTTGGATATCCTTGTTAACCATTGTTAGTGACTGTGTCAAGCTCTTTCTATTCCCCCAGTAGTTGAGAAGCCGGTTGGTTAGTCTTGTTGGGTTCATCAATGAGGCATGTCCATAGAAAGCCTGACGTCTCTTCCTGGCCACATCTGTGATTTTGTCAGTATATTTATATAACTCCTGATGTGGTGTTCTTCTGTACTCGTCATCTATTTATCAGTTTATTAAATGAAATTAGTTCTCTGGGAATATCTCAAAAACGTGGTTTTAGAGCCTTAAAACGTAGTAGCCTCCGATTCACCGAGGGGCTGAAAATGAGTTTTTGTCTGGTCCTTCTACGTCATAATATAATAATAATCATAATAATAATTTAATAATATAGGGATAGCGATATAATAGACCTTTAGTACCACACCCGCCCGTGTAAATCACGTGAAAAAATTCAAGAGTACCCCTTGACCCCCTTAAGCGCATTATATACGTATTGATGAATTTTACAGCTTAAGTTGGTTCCGTGATAACCTTATAGCCGTTTGCGAACGTTCACAGTAATGTTTTAAATGAAATGGCATTGCGTCTTACAGAAATAGATGGACTTCTGAGATTGTGTTGCCATGGTTACTGGCTTGCATTCTTTCAATAGCTTAAGTTAGTTTTCTGGGTATATCTAAAAAACTGTTTGTTTTAGGACCTTAAAATGTGGTTTTCGGGGCCCGTAGGGCTCCCGAGTTTTGTTTCTCACTTTGAGACGCTGAAAATGATTTTTGTCTCGTCTTTCTACGCCCATTTCAGCATGCATTTTAAGGGGGTAGGCCCTCTTTTATGAGAGGTATGGAGAGGAGTTATATCAATAATTACTTTCGTGCCTCTGATGGACATCTGTATCAAATTTTACGTTGATCCACTCAGCCGTTCTCGAGTGATGCACGTGCAAAATTGTACATAGACAGACAGACAGACAGACAGACAGACAGACAAAAAAATTGTTTTTGCGCGCAACCGTCATAAACCAGACTGAAATGCATTAATAACTGTAACTGCCGCGGAAATTCAGAAAAAACAGACAAACTTTTATTTTTATATATAGAGAGATTACAGTGCCACGTTTTATTTTGTTTGTTCAGTATGTTTTTCAGCCGTTGAAGGGGATACAATTTGATTAATCCCCGAAACATGTACTAGAAAAAAGTTTAATAATTAATTTTCTTTATAGTATTGATTCAGGCGGTGTACAATTCTTATTAGGAACTATTTTAGCATATCAATACGGAACCAGCATGAGTAATTTAAATAATGTAATTAGTAATTTATGTTTTATCTGGTTAAAAACATTATTGTAATGCCAGTCGATTCGGATAACAAACATGGTAATGCAGATAAGTCATGTGATGCGGGACGAATGCGGATAACAGTTGTGCGGATGTGGAGCGAATTCGGATAACAGTCGTGCAGATGCGGGTCGGATGCGGATAACAGTCGTGCGGATGCGGGTCGGATGCGGATAACAGTCGTGCAGATGCGGGTCGGATGCGGATAACAGTCGTGCGGATGCGGATAACGTTTGTTTATCCGCGCAGGACTCTACTTATTTGGACACTGCTCTTCGTCACAGCTTTGTCCCCTCCTCGTCCCACAAGACTCCAGCTAAGACGATCAACATACTCTAGCGTAACCAATAATAATGTCTGCGGCGCTTATCTCTACTTAGTATAAAACAAAGTCCCCGATTCTTGGATGTTACGGGTAATCTCGAGAACGACTGGTTGGATATTGATGCGGTTTTCACCATTCTGTAAAGGATATCTCGAGGAAGGTTTCAATAGAAAACACATTATTTATGATCAAAGGAAGCCAAGCAGTAACTATTTTAGCGAAATAGTCGAAAGAAGCTTACGCTGGGCAAACCGTTAAAAATATCAATATACTATGAGTGTAAGATTGTTCAGCATGAAAAGTTCTACAAGACGTCCGCGAGAGCATATCTCTATCTTCAATACATCGCCCACTATAAGTGTTATTACGTTTTCAGTTCTTCCAACAATCTCCATTCAATTACTGAGGCGACAATTTCCGAGCTAGCTGGGGGTGAGCATATCACCCCAGTTACAATCTAGCAGTGGGCGAGCCTATTACCCCCAGCAAACTGTTGAGTCGTGTTGTGTTAAGAATTCAGGGAAGAGTGGTTGTGTTTGGAGTTTCCCTGGAAGTGCAACTCAGGTTTTCTTCATTTCGCCTGTGAGCTTTTCGTTCCGCAAAATACACAGTCAAGTTAAGATTTTGGACGGAAGGGGGATTTGTGTTTCATGCATCTCGCCATTCTTAAATTATGTCTGACAAGAATTCGTTGCACATGCATCTCCATGATAATATAATTTAAGTCCAGTCAGTGATTTTAACAGATCATGCCGGGACGTAAAATGGATATAGGTCGTAGCTCATTGACATCGAAAAAAGAACCGCTTATCACGTAATGCATTCATAACTGGTCCCGGGCGAAACCGGGGTGGATTGCTAGTTTAACATATAATTAATTTAGACTGACAGTGATTTCTTTCGAGGGATAAACGTTATTTCTATCATAATCTCAAAATGCCTCTTATAAATATTCTCTTTATCGCAAAAGAATTGATAAGAGTAATGGGGCGATTTCCGAGCTATGGCTCTCTGGTACGATGTGCGAATCGAATATGACTGATTCCGCTTATTACCCACATATGGCTGGTTGTGCGCAATTAAGATGCAAGCTGCCACTTGCCTCTGTTGAATATTAATGGTTGAAACCAGTTTACTGATTTGCATGTGACTTTCTACTGCGCCGCTCGTGTGGCTGCAATTTAAAGATTCATTTAAAACAGGACCCGCTCAATAACAACCTCGAGGACATCCTTCTCTCTTCCTCTTAGTTTAAATCTAAGTCACACAACAAAATCCGTGTAAGCTCTGCACACTGATGTTACTTTGTCTCCATAGAACATAGAGCGTTGTAGGTCTTACGGGGTTTTACTTGTAACGGAAGCCACTCTACAATGACAAGGGGAGGTCGCCAAGTAGTTTACTAGAAAAGCGTTCAAATTTGGAGAGTTTGCTCTTCATAGAAAAATATTTTGGCCCTGTTCGAGCGTTTGTGCCAATGGGCCTTAGTGTGTTCAAAATTGAACGTTGAAAAACAATCCTTAAACTTTGGTAGTCTTATTCCCACACACGTTCCCGGCTCGTCTCCGTGGCGTAGTCGATAGCGCGTCGGCGTTCGAAATATAAGTTAACGTGATCGGGACCTACCTTGATCTTTTTTTTTTTTGATGTGTAACATCTTTCCGCTCGGTTGCTGGGAAGTTTTGTGGGAGTGATTTTGAAAATTGGAGACGGAAGTGGACGGAACGATCGAGCTGGCAGTGGTGGATCGAACGGAAGTATGCACTGCCCGCTCGATCGATCGAACGGAAGTGTACTAGCTGACAGTGGTAGAAAACGGAAGTATGCACTGCCCGCTCGATCAATCGAACGGAAGTGTACTAGCAGGCAGTGGAGGAAAACGGAAGTATGCACTGCCAACTCGATCGATCGATCCAGCGGGCAGTGGTAAGACCCAGCTGGCAGTGGTACGAGGAACAATGACCGCACGGTGTCTGAAATTGATACCATGACCTACTCTCGGCCATGTGGAATGTATATGACATACTGAACGGAAAACGCTCATGCGAATTCTGGTGTGAAGTGATTGAAACAAATGACATGGTACATGTTCGAAGTCTTCGTATCAGTATTTAAATGGTAAAATGCCTTAATATCAAACATGTAAGTAGTCGGCATTGCCAGTATTATGTTTCTGCACAATGGCTATTCAAATATTAACCCACATAACGGTAATGCAGTCATCAATATAATATAATCGTTGTGGTTATACGAGAATTGAGCAAGCCTTTATGAACTATTACTGAATGCATTCTCTTTACTCACAAGAGGGCCTATTCATAAGGCAATTTAAACTCAATTTCACGCAGGAACATTATCGAAACAAGCAAAATATAAATGAAACTTAATTCCGTAATGCAGTATTATAGGAACGTGCGCAAAATTTGCGTAGTCGAAATAGCCGTGGGGTTAGTGCTTATGACTGTGAATCTAGAGATCTTGGGTTCGAATCGCGGACGGGGTAGGTATTTTTGCTACCAGATTATCATTTTAAACGATATTTATCATATCAATATGACTCATTTTAACAGAATCCATATGAAATTACGTGTTGGTCTGTGAATGAAGAGGACCTGTGTATAAGGAATTTAAGGTTATGGGCGATGTCGCGTCTATTAATCTAGTTGATCTATATCGTATTCTTTATTTAGGCCTGTGCTGGTGGAAGCTACAAATCATCTAATAAAATTAGTTCCGTATTATAAACTACAATATCTGTAAAACACTCCCTTTTACAATAGATTAATATTTGTGCTAATAATAGTATAAAATACCGGTGTATCAACAATTTCACGTGAGATTACTTCTATGTCAGACGTTACACATCATATGCGACTACTGTAAGGCTCGTAATTTTTTTTATCTTTCTGTGACATTTTTTTCTTTTATTTTATGTTTGTGGTACAATATTTAATTTGGCAGATTACATCAAGTAGCCTACTTTATTATGTGTTGTTGCTTTTTCTATTTGCAATATTAATAAATTAATATTTACGTTATTGTTTACTTACAGAAAGTTTAGCTTGATGGTGGAGCAGAGTGGAACAGAGGGAAGGACTCTTGCGTTTCTGCATTAGACTCGGCACAGTGTGAATGAACGCGGCGTCGCCGGCCACTCTGCATTTAAATTCCAACAAATAAAACTTCAACACGTTTAAGCGTTTCGGACGAATAATGATGTTAAAATATTGTACATAGCTCCAAAACCGAAGAGACCACAGCAAATACATTATAGAAAACGTCAAAGACAATAAGGGATGTATCAGTAAAATAAACCAAAATGTGCTGACCAAACTCTGACTTCAACTCGTAACCTTCACTTCTCCACGCCAACACGCTAGCGACTACGCCGCGGAGACGAGCCGGGGACATGTGCAGGAATAAACTACAAAAATTCGAGGATTGATTTTCAACGTTCAATTTTGAACACACTAAGGCCCATTGGCACAAACGCTTGAACATTGGCAAAATATGTTCTTATGAAGAGCAAACCCTCCAAATTTGAACGCTTTTCTAGTAAACCACTTGGCGACCTCTCCTTGTTAGTATTGTTACCTTTCTTGTTCTGATGTAACAACTCTAAACATGTCATTTTCGTCATAATAGCGATCTAAAATTACCTTCATTATTGCATTTATGAACGCCGTATCGGGTTTATTAAGTCTTAGCAATTTTCACTTTTAGTTCCGGGGTTAGAACGCTGGAAAGAATAGCCACGCAACTCGCTGTATCACGTCAGAGGGCCGGTGTTTTAACTATCCGGGTTATGACGCAGGTCATGTTTTATTCCCTCATTCATTTGCCAGACAGTTTGATGGCGAGCTCTACAAACCTTTTTTTTCTCTCTCGGATATCTATCCGATACTTATCTGACGCAATTAAGTATCGCAGCGAAGATTTACACTGAAATAGCCGAAGACAAGGCGTGTTTTAACAGTTTATGTCCAAACGCAAGTAGATTTTCATGGTTACGGATTGTTATAATGGCCAAGATAATAAGTTTTTATTAGCTATGATTGAAAGAGCTATCTGTATATTCATTGCTAATAAATCATGTAGGTTACCAACGTATTTTTTTACGCACTATGAGGTATATTTATAGACTTGAAATAACAAGAGCTCAGTTGTGAATAACTTCGAGTTCGAGATTTCATGTCGGTAGATGATCATCTCTGAGATTTACAGATGACATATTCATCCTAGCCTATTCACCAGACTCCCCAAGGGCTCACATCTTGTGGGACGTGGGTTGACGACCACGGGGCCGCAGCGGAGTCCGGCATTGCTTCCACTTACTTGTACCGGGCTCCTCTCCGTCTTCTTTCCTGCCGACCTCACTTGGTCAACTCTTGTTCTCTTCCGACCCCGACGGTATTAGGGTATCCGAGGCCTAGGGAGTCTCTTCCTTTCCCACCTTAATTGGCGGTTGTCTCATCTTTTCTGATACCCTCCTTCTGCGGGGGTCAGCCTTCTTTTTCTTTTCAACTTCTCTTGCCTTCTGCTCAAGGCCCTCAAGGAGGCAGGGTGTATGTATCCCCACCACTTCTGGTGCACCCTAGAAATTGCTACACCCTCAGGGGCTCACGGCTGGTGGGTTCGGGAGTTGGCCACCCTGAGTGATTCCTGACCTGTGTCCGGTTTTCCCCCTTTCATCCATCACCTCTGGGGCGGACCCTCTGCTCTTTCACATTCCTATCAGCCTTTTATGGCTCTCCTTCCTTGCCAGTCCCTCAATCCGCATTCTTCGAGGGTTGAGGGCATTTCTTTTCCTCCTATCCTTTATTTGCCTGATGCTCCTTTTGTTTTCAATTTCTTCTTGTAGTATATAAGTTAGTAATTACTTTTAGTTATAGTTTACGTTTCATTATCATCTTCGCGATCACCCAACCAATTAGGGGCCGATAACCTAGATGTTAGGCCCCTTAAAACAACAATTATCATTATCATCTATGCACCAGAGGATTTGAATAAGTTTTCAAATGGCGAGGACTCCGTCCTGAGGAAAGAATTCATGATGAAAATCAATAAATGTAAAACTAAAGTAATGGAATGCATCCGAAAGAAATAAGAAATTCCTTTTGATGTCAAATTGGCAGGTGAAAAACTAAAAGAAGTTGAAGATTTTTGCTACCTACGAGGTAAAACAAGATATTCAGTAAAGAACATATAGCCTACTTTCTCCTAAATGCATGGGTATTGTTATAACTCTTTGCCCTTTCAAGGAGTATAATTGAATGTCGGTTGTAGTAGCTTGTTGAAATACAACGTGCTATACGGATATTACACATGATATGAGGTGCCCTTTGCTAGTGCTACCTCTGCAAAAAAAAATCAATTCGGTTTCACCGTGTTTGAATTGATATGGGGAATGGATTTGCACATATACATGGCCGCTATCTGAAAACTATATGGCTGATGACCTGGAAGTTTTGTCAAACGATTCTTCATACATAAAGGCATACTGTTACAAAATTTGGTAGGGATCAGATGAATAGGTTGGTCGTAATTTGAATTAAGCTTTGATCATTTGGATTGCCGCCATTACGTTTTCGTCAAAATGGCGGCGATATAAAACATGACACTGAGGTGCTCTTTATTATTGCTACCTCTGTACTAAATTTCGTTCAATTCGGATTCACCATGTTTGAAAAGATAGGGGGAATCGATTTGCAGACAAACATGGCCGCCATCCGCAAATTTTGGGCAGATTACCTCGTAGTTTGGTCAAATGATTTTCCATACATAAAGGTATAATGTTACAAAATTTGGTAGAAATCAGATGAATAGGTTGGTCGAAATTTGATTCAAACTTGGGTGGCCGCCATTACGTTTACGTCAAGATGGCGGTGATATAGAACATGACACTGAGGTGTCCTTTGCTAGTGCTCCCTCTGTATTAAATTTCGTTCAATTCGGATTCACCGTGTTTGAAAAGATAGGGGGAATCGATTTGCAGACAAACATGGCCGCCATCCGCAAATTATAGGGCAAATTACCTCGTAGTTTGGTCAAAAGATTCTTCTTACATAAAGGTATAAGGTAACAAAATTTGGTAGAGATCAGATGAATAGGTTGGTCGTAATTTTAATTAAGCTTTGAACATTTGGGTGGCCGCCATAACGTTTTCGTCAAGATGGCGGCGATTTAAAACGTGACACTGAGGTGCCCTTTGCTAGTGCTACCTCTGTACCAAATTTCGTTTCAATTCCATTTCACCGTGTTTGAAAAGATAGGGGGAATCAATTTGCACACAAACATGGCCGCCATCCGCAAATTATTGGGCAGATGACCTCGTAGTTTGGTCAAAAGATTCTTCATACATAAAGGTATAACGTTACAAAAATTTGGTAGAAATCAGATGAATAGGTTGGTCGTAATTTGATTTAAGCTTTGAACATTTGGGTGGCCGCCATTACGTTTACGTCAAGATGGCGGCGATATAAAACATGACACTGAGGTGCCCTTTGCTAGTGCTACCTCTGTACCAAATTTCTTTCAATTCGGATTCACCGCGTTCGAATTGATAGGGGGGACAGACTTTCAGAGTCCACACACACACACACACACACACACACACTCACACACACACATTTCTTGGCCCTGTGTTGATCTCATAAGTCTACTTTCATTTTTTGCAAAAAATCGCAAGTAGGCTAAAAATATAGACACCATTTATTAACAGTTGGCAGCCCTGATTGCTCTTAAGAATACTCATAGTCATATCTGTTACTTAACACATAGCACATACGAAATTTGGTTGAAATCCAACTGACAGTATAGAAGTTAAATGTATTTAAAAATTGGTCCTATCAGCAGGCTTAGAATCATGTTGGTAGAACTGACGTTACTGAAGTTACTCCAAATTAATGTAAAATGTCAGGTAATACACGTGTGCATAGTTTAAAGCTGTCGGCTTGCATACTTTTTGATTGGTACTTGGATAAAAAAGAGAGAGCAATTATTAACAGTTGGCAGCCCTGGTGGCTCTTAAGAATACGCTCAGTCATATCTGTTTATGTATACATATTACATACAAAATTTGGTTGAAACCCAATTGATAGTGTAGAAGTTATATGCATTTAAAAATTGGACTTATCAGAAGGCTTAACATTATTTTGGCAACACTGTCATGTATGGCCTCCTGGAAATTAAACTGAAATCGTATTATCTACATGTGTGCCAATTTTGGAATAGCTCCCATGTATACCTTCCAAGATATCCAACATGGAGCTCAAATTTCTAGTGCATTTTTTAGCAGTTGGTAGCACTGACATCTTTTTCAAATATGGGCCTGAGATATTCTGGTATACATCTTTACTCATACTAAATTTGGTTTCGATTGCTGCAGCCGTTTAGGAATTGATAGGGGGGGGGGCACACACAGACGGACACACAGACAGAAGACAGACAGACAGACAGACAGACAGAAGGACAGACAGACATTTTCCCGGATCGATCTCATAAGTCTACTTTTACGTCATTTTTGCAAAGGGTGAAAAGTAGGCTAAAAATGAATGTGATCTCGTCAATGGCGTTGTCTTGGCAACCTCTGATAGCTCATCCCTCATCAATTTAGAAGCGTTGTCATGGCACTTAGCATTTTCTTTAATTCCGAAATCATATTTCTCATCCCTTGGCGTAATGGTGGGTCATATCAACAATTTTTTCAGACAAACGTTTTAGGTAATTATTAGGGGAATATTTTCCATTTTGTACGGTTTTGATATTGTGTCTATTAAGAGAGACATGAAACCACTTTTTTCCACCCCTTTGGTCAATGGTTGGTGCTATCAAAAAACTTATTTGACATAAATTTTTGGCACTTATGCGACACATATTATGAACTTTGAATGGATTCGGTATTTCACGTATTAAAAGAGTTACCGTATAGCGAAATTTCACTTTTTCGAAAAAGACCCCCATTTTCACCCCTTTGACCGATTTTGCCGATTAACGAACTCGACCGAGATTTCAATGGGATACTTATTATGTAAAAAATTCAAACTGATTGGGGCAAAATTACGGCAGTTATCGTGTCCACAAGAAACTGATATACACATATATATATATATATATATTATGTGCGTATGGACCCTATTGGATCACGCATTACATTTATGATTCGCCTTTCTAACAGACCATATTGCTTTCATTTTCTCACTGTGTGCTTGTTTCCTTTCTTCTGACCACTTAGTCCCCGATCTTCTGGGGACTTCATTCTCTGGCTGTACCACCCATTTATTTATCTTCTGACGGTAGACATTTCTGTCTAGTATTTCTGACGTTTCTATCCGGGCCTTTTCCGGGTCATTTTTAACATCTTGTATCCAAGATACGTTCTTCAGTTTTCCAGAGTATGTCAAAATCTTGTGAGTTAACCTTGAAGATGAGAGTCTGTGAACGTGTCCATAGAATTTCAGTCTTCGTTTCCTGATGTCTGCGGCGAGGTTGGATAGTTTTTCCGTGGCTTTGCGTGATTTGAGTCTATACCCTTCTTCACTTTTCTCTGGGCCCAGAATTTTCCTCAAGATCTTTCTTTCCTCCTTCAAGATATTTTCCAGATCACCTTTCTTATTAAGTACCAAGGTTTCACTTGCATACAGCACTTCAGGTTTAATCACCGTATTATAGTGTTTGATTTTTGTATGTATGGACATGCATTTCTTGTTATAGATGTCACGGGTTCTCCAATACGCTCTTTTGAGTTTTTGTAATCGAACTTTCTGAGCTTCCTTTTCCAATCCTGTTGGTTCTAGGATCTCACCGAGATATTTAAAGTGTGGAACCCGTTTGATGTACCCGTATTTTGCTTGTAGTTCCTGGATGTCGAACCTAGTGCAAATAAACTTGGTCTTCTCGAATGAGATTTGCAACCCAGTTTTCTCAGCGCATTCCTATGTATATATATATACATAAATTATATATAAACTTTTGAACTGACGGTGGTTTTGGGGTCTGGGGAATGTGAAACGCGAAGATATGTCGAAATTTTCCGGAAGTCGAAACATGGTACCCATTGCAATAGTTAGCTTTCTAATGAAATCTACCTAAAACAGATACACACACTAATACAGCCATCACCGGTTATCAGACACATTCTACACACACCCAAAGTACACGGGACTACATGACCGCGTTGTCGCAGCCCCTAAACTGAGGAACCAACCAACCAACCAACCAACCAGACATCAAATTGGCAGGTGAGAAGCTAAAGGAAGTTGGAGACTTCTCTTACATAGGAAGCAAAATATAACCAGTGATTTACGAAGCAAAGAAGATATAAAAAGTAGGTTGGCGCAGGCAAGGAAAGCATTTCTAGACAATAGAAATCTATTGACATCAAATATAGATTTAGGAATTAGGAAGTCATTTTTGAAAGCCTTTGTCTGGAGCGTGGCGCTCTATGGAAGTGAAACGTGGACTGTTGACGTAGCAGATAAGAGGAGAATAGAAACATTTGAAATGTGGTGTTACAAGAGAACGATGATCAGATGGGTATATAGAGTAACAAATAAAGTGGTATTAAAACGAGTGAGAGGAGATATGTTTCTATCGACTGCTAATGAAGAGAAAATATAGGTTGGTAGGTCACTTACCTACTAAGACACTCAGAAATAGCAAACTTAAGTTATGGAAGGAAAGGTCGAGGACAAGAACTGAAGGGGTAGATAAAGGTTAGAATTTGTTAAAAAAGATTGTCTCAGATGTGGGATGTAGTAGACTAGCTATGTAGAGATAAAACGATTAGCTCAGGACAGGGAAGCATGGATTGCTGCATCAAACCGGTCAAAAGACTGAAGACTCAAACAACAACAACAACCTGATTTTTTTTAAATGTGGAACTTCGAGGTTATCTGCCCTTTCAGATCATTAGGGAGAAATAAGTAGCCCCTTGGGGTGTATCTAAAGAACACCCACATGAACACATAGTTTTTCTGGATGGATATCTTAGTCTGCTTGTGTGAGAAGTGTTTTATTAAGTGTTTAGATAATACTACGGACCCGTGCGAGAAACCTCGCATGTTCATAAACCACACTTTCCCCAATAGGTTTATAAATAGAGACTTAAGAAGAAAGGTTGTTATATTTTTATTCCAATCAAATGATTATAGAACACTTTACATTTCAGTTAGAATTCCAAGTTCTACGTTCCCTAACTTAAGAAGGCAATCACTGAAAATTGGATCATCATAACACTCACCGGTTATTCGATATTTATGAAATTATACGATTTGAGTACCCATTCCTTTAATTTACTGCTTCTGAAATCCATGCAAAATGATTAAGGAAAGAACTCAGAATGTTAAAATGACGTGAAACAGGCGTCACAGCGGCCAAAATGTGAAGTGGACACCAATTATGGAGAGTATTTATTATTTATTTATTTAACAGTATCTGCAATTCGCACACTTCGTACATTTTTTTAAAGAAATTATAGATATTTATGAAATTAGAGTGCAATTCGTCACTGCTAATGTCTATTCTCTTTCATTTGAATGCTCATTTGTCACCGACTGAAAAGCTTCAGCTGATAAGCTGTACTTAGGCAACACAGAACAAGTAGCTCCGTGACGAACTAAAGAGCCTACTTTTCTTAAAAGTAAGATTCATAGCAATGGTTGATCAACGCGTATACAAAAGCTGCCTAGAATGTTGGTTGTTTGGTTTAGGGGCTGCGACAACGCGGTCATGTAGCCCCGAGTACTATGGGTGTCTGAAAACCAGTGTTAATTGTGTTGGCTGTATTAGTTTGTGTTATCTGTAATTCAGATAAGGACTGCAGACGATCAATTTCAAGTAGTTCTTACTTTTGCTACAAACTGCTACCGCCAACGACACCTAGCTGTGAACTTCACTACTAGTTGCAACCGCAACTGGCACCTGGCTGCGAACGTTGGAACTTAATAGAGCATTAATCAAATCTAGCCTACAAATGTATCTTCACACAATTTTAGTTAGTGGAAGGTTCTTTTACATGCCCTCTGGCCGCTCACCAGGGGCTCACATGTAGTGAGACGTAGGTTGGTGACCACGGGACCCTAGCTGAGTCCGGCATTGCTTCCACTTACTTGTGCCGGGCTACTTTCTGTCTTCTTTCTTGTCGACCTCTTTTGCTCAACTCTTGTTCTCTTCCGACCCCGACGGTATTAGGGTATCCGAAGCCTAGGGAGTTCCCGCCTTAAATGACAAATTGACAGATTGACAGATTGAGACGGTTTGGACATGTCAAACGGATGAATGAAGTAAGGCTACCAAGACGAGCACTGGAACGACGGTTGACAGGGAAGAGAGGACGAGGAAGAACAAGAATACGTTGGATGGACTCGGTGAGGTATAGCATTAGAAAACGGAACCTGGATTGGAACACCGTGTCGGTAGAGGAATGGTGGAACGACAGAACAAGGTGGAGAGGAAGCATATTTGCCCCCACCCAGTGACAGCTGGAAAAGGGGAAATGATGATGATCTTCGTTTTTACTTGTTTTATACAAATAAGGCATAAGTGTTGGGGATCACTGTCTGCTTTATGTAAACCATTTTAGTCTTCATCCCCTGGCAGTGTGCTATTTTATCCTCATTTCATATCATTTCATTAGAGGCCGATAACCTAGATGTTAGGCCCCTTAAAAGAAGAATTATCATTCTCTAAGGCAGGGCCATCCAGTCATTGCGCTCCGGGAGCGCGACCGCGCTCGGGGAGCACTGGGCAGTCAGACTAGCGCTCCTTCCCCTACCACCACTACACTGTGGCAGCGAGGAGACGGACGATGTTCGGACCACGCTGACTAGCTACGTACGTACAGTCATGCGGCTGACGGCTCTTGTGGGAATGTTAACATATTAATAGGGCTGTTTTCCATAACAAATATACCGCATATACAAATCGAATGGTACTCCGATGTATGGAATGTGCAGGAAACGAACACAAGTGTTAAGTAAAGAATATTGTGATTTATTCCAGACTGAAACTTGAACGTATTAGAGAGGAAAATTCAACAAAAAATTGTGTTCTTTTTAACACGATACATCTCTGTAGCACACTAAACATTTGGCATGCTCTTTATAAGCTGTACAGAAAAATGAAATTTCCCATTCTGCTTAAAAGATTGCTGCTTCACCACTCCTTTTTTTTTTCGTATGCTGTTCAGTCATGACCACTGCGAAACTGATTTACTTACACGCTGTCAACAACGCTCATTGGACTAGACTAGCGACTGTTGGATCGGCTGCACACTTCACCGCGATCAGCTAGCGAAGCTCCTCCCACCACTTTTGAAACTACCTTTCAACAAAGCGCTCGGAGCACTGTCTTAGAGCGCTGTCTGGATGGCCCTGCTCTAAGGTGTGCAAAGGTGACCGATAAGGGTGTGTGATTACTAGAGCCCTGCGTGGATAAACATAACGTTATTCGCATCCGCACGACTGTTACCCGCATCCGCCCCGCATCGCACGTAATTTAAGCGTATTCGCAAGTTTGTTACCTGAATCAACTGGCATTACAATAATATGTTTAATTAGATAAAGCATAAAGTATTAAAGCTAGACATTTGAGTCGTTCCCCTAGGCCAGGGGTGCCCAACCTTTTTCAACTAAGGGCCACATTGTAAATAGTTGGGGGACCTCGCCGGCCAATAATACTCCGGGGGGTTTGGGGGTGAGGTATGGATTTATTTATTTTTAAAATATAGGTTCAATATGGTGAGTTTTGTGGCTGTCTGAGCTTAGTTTCCTTAGTATTGTTGTCGTTTTCTATATTTATTTATAGATAAAAAATAAAACACTAAGAAAAATTAAATCGTTTTAATAAATCCCTTAAAATAGAAGTACGATGATATCCAATACACTCATACAGCATGAATGACAAAGAGTGAGTATTTATGTTCATTTGACACAATTATCAATCAAATTATGAAATAAAGTTCATGATAATTTAGTTTAGTGTGGCGACTGGAAAAGCTTTGTACCGGTAATTAAAATTTCTCTCCACTTAGGATCGAGCTTAGTTGTAACTTACCAATCATTAATAAGAACTAGCATTACCCGTCGCGGCTTTGCCCGCTGGGTAGATTATTGGCTGAGGAATAACCTAACCACCAAGGGAAGATGATTAAGAAAAGGAGATAGGTTTCGGACTGGAGAAAAAGGATAGAAAAATAGGAGGAGAGTCACACAAAAGTTATAAATTTAACCTTAAATGCACTTAAAGGCGGTTGCCACCGCAAATCCGCTCTCGGATACCTTAAGTGGGTAAGGGCTTGGTCTAAGCTGACGGGAAACACAGCTAGAACTTGGGCGGTTTGCAAGAGAGTGGCTTTAGTATATTCCCTCTCAAGCATGCATCTGCTTACTATGGGGAAGGGTGGTGGTCTGGCAAGACTGAGAGTAACAGATTTATTGTATGTCTGTTCAAAGAAATTCGTTTTTGCAAAGTAATTCGAAGAATGCCAATAATTTGAATCAGGTTTGGTAATTCCAGTTTTCGAAATTATGGAGTTCCTGAAAAGGCGACCAAGTGCTTCCAAGAAGGATAATGATAAAAAATTATACCTTGGGGAGTAATTTTGGTAAGTGGACCAATGGTTGCATTTGGAAATGGCTAAGCTTTTACTCAGCGAGGAGCCGGCTAAAAGTTTAGACAAAAAGAAACACTTATCTTTTGGAAAACTGACCATAAGTTTTCGGAGAGGATCTCCACAAGCAGGTAGCTGGCGTAGCGAGCTTTACTTGCCTTACTGGCCAGTTAGAATTAGCTATTAAAGCTAAGAGAAACTTTAACGATATTACCACTAAGAGTTCTTGCTCAAATGCAACGAGTGGTGAAAACCCTATTAATAGATTTAATGGCATTGAGTAGGGAGAGCCAAGGAAGACAGGATTTTGCCTAACCGTTGTACTAGAAAAATGAGAAAGCGAAAATAAACGCTTAATTTATTTAACAATTCAAAAGAAGTTGATAACTTTAACAAATATATATTTTCAATTTGGTTAACAATTTTTGGGTCACAGACCTCAGAAAACATTAAACGTTTGCTCCAGGCAATTGACAATTTATGAGGTTTCAAACCTTATATATGTTCTAAAATCTTTATACGATTTAAAAAAAGACAAATGAAGTAATTAAAGTTTAAACATTAAATTGAGTACAAGGAGTGTACTATAAGAAATCTCTGAGAGAATATTCTAGAGAGAGTGACAACTTCGAAAATAACAAAAAGAAAAACATGAAGAATAAGATAGAAGTTCCTACAACTTCTTATATTTAAGCTGAATTACTTTATAACAATTATACAAAAGAGAGCAGGTCACTTACGGTGAAACCTGAAGAGAAAGTCAAAAGGAAGGTTCTAGACTTCCTATGTTTAAGTAGGAATCACGAGCCAAATGGGGCAGTTTCCATTTCGTGAGACCTAGAAATAACTCACTCAAGAGTTAAAAGAATTGTTTTCCCTGATTATAGGGAAGAAACAATGTAAGTTTGAACCGTGTATACAACACGTAGTTATACAGAAATTAATTAATGATAAACAAGCAAGATAGAAGGGCACTTCGTAGAGTGACACCTTATAGAAAAGTTACAATTTTATTAATATGGTTTGTTAGTAGAAGGTTGAGGAAAGATCGTTGAGATTTAGGATCAATGTTCATGGCCTTATTTAATGTAAATGGACGATCGCGACGCGGTAGAAAAGTGGGACAAGCACTAGTTATCACTATAGTCTGTTAAATAGATGAAAATTTCACTGTAGAAACACGAAAGTTTATGGGAAAGAAAGTTATTGCAATGATGAAAATAACTGATTGCACTAGGTAGGCGAGAGTCTATTTCTTGAGAAAGTTGTGAATTACAATTAAATGTACCATAGAACATTCCATCGGTGGAAGAAATTTCGCTATTGAGCTTTAATTCAGAAGTAAGATTCTTCAATTTTAAATAGTATTCTCACAAGTGAGTGAAAATTACATGACGGCAGGACTTGTAGATAAAGTACAGGATCTGGAAGGTTCCAGAACGATCTTAATAGAAGAATGGGGTCAAAGATAATCCAGCGGAGGAACTAGCTTGGTGAATTATAGACAGCGGGTATTAGATAAGGTTTCCCAATTAAATAGCTTAAGAAAAGCTACTTTCTATTAAGGTTGGCTTAGACAGACAAAAGCTCAACATGGCAAATCCCGCGAAGAATGATTTTGCCCCAAATAAGTAATCTCACGCTGTCTATAAAATATCGTTAAAAGCATGTAGAAGTTAAAACCGATGAAGATGAAGTTAAAACTTGAAGTAGGTACTTATCTTTGTTGCATGTCGAAGGTGAAGTTTCCTTTGACGGATGCCTAATGTGCCAACATGGCGTAGAGAGTGTCTCTTGGTTTGAGGAGACTGGCTCTGGTTGAGCCTTGACTGACCGAGTCAAATGCCGACTTACAAGTGAGACCTGCTCAGCGACGCACGGAGGGTCCAAGGAAGGGAAAGAGTGGGGGTATGAGACAAAAGGAGAACATATAAGCATGACCAACATTGTAAACTTAAATTCTCTTGAGGAAATGGTCTTCAAAGAGTTCATAGCAGGCGATACTAGCACAGCATGGTGAGTGAAAAAGGAGACTAAGTTCTCTTGCTCATGGAGATAAAAGCTGGCGATGGCGACGAGATCTGGTGGCCAGATGGAAAAGGAAGTCCTCTTGCACCAGGAAGAATTGAGGAGTTTCAGAGATTCGCTGCTAGATGACGGTAGGTGGGTCATGGAATATATATATCTAGAACAGACTCACAAAAGATATAAGAGACATGATCACCAAAGAGAAAATAATCACTGTTGGTGTTTGATGAAGAAGAAGGAATGAACATGCAAAAGCATTAAACTTCATATTCTCTCGTACCGTGTATTCCAAGAATACACCACCCGCGAATATTCTAGTTGTAAAGAGTACACTTAGCAAAATCTCAATCATGAGTGCTATGACTGATTTATCCTTGGTATGAATAATCAGACTTTATCAATTCAGCTACTGGTGCAGTGGTTCGGGGTTTGTCATTCCTTCATAGGTATACCGGTGCGAAGTTAGTTTTCTGGGAATATCACAGACACTGTTAAATTAAGGGCCTTTAAATGTGGTTTTCGGAGACCCTTTATAGTCGGGTGAAAAATACCTTTCGTACCACACTCACACGTGAAAATTGCGTGAATAAAATCTAGAGGGCCCCTTGACCCCCTTAAGCGCATTATACTGTATGTATTGATGAATTTTACAGCTTAATTTGGTTCAGTGATAACCTTATAACCGTCTGGAAACTTTCACAGTAATGTAATAATTGGAATTGCATTGCGTCTTACAGAAATATATGGACCTGTGAGATTCTCTTGCCATGGTTACCGTGTTGCATTCTTTCATTATTTCATTGTAAACATACATGTTTTAAGGTATTTATTAATTGTGAGGCATTTAACGAGTAAGTGAGTGCGTTTCGCTTACGCATTGGGTTATGCTGAACCTGTAGGTACCCCATATGTGTAGGTTGGTGTTAATGTGACCTTATTTTCGGTACAAAACCGGAATGGGACCTTAGCAGAATAATATAGGGAGGGATTTTAAGTGTTCATCAGTGAAGCAATGACCTTGGGTAGGGGTGCGTGCGCACTGCTTTGCCCAGTTGGCTTCAGTTGTGACACGGCGCAGACGCGGAACGGCGCGCCAGACAACATAGTATCGCGGGCCGTAAGTTGGGCAGTCCTGCCCTAGGCTATGTGTGTCATTTTCTATGTTTAAAATGAATGTTATACAGCCAGAACTGCAACTTTTTTCAGCTCGGAATGTTAATTGTGCTTAATGACAATTTAAATGAGATATGTCATGAAAAGAACATGAAAGAAAAAAAGTCATAACACCAAGTTCGGATCGTATTCTAAAAACTATCCGCAAATTTACTCCAAACATTATCCGCAGCTTATCCGCACAGCCATGCAAATTACATCCACATGGCGAAATATTTTGCAGATATCCGCGGGGTTATCCACGGATATCCGCATCCGCGCAGGGCTTTAGTGATTATCCCCTTAGCACCTCTCAGACTATTTCTCTGTTCGCCGCAGATAGGAAGTAATTAGGGCACCTCACTGTGCAGTAATATTTACTCCCTAATAACAGTGATGCACCTACTTGTGGGCTCTACGGTTCAACTTCATAGCACATCTCAGCTACTGTGTGCTTGTATTATCCATTATCTATTTTATAGACTAGAGTGCGCGTA
Source organism: Meconema thalassinum (assembly GCA_946902985.2). Classification (NCBI taxonomy): domain Eukaryota; kingdom Metazoa; phylum Arthropoda; class Insecta; order Orthoptera; family Tettigoniidae; genus Meconema; species Meconema thalassinum. Next base: position 460,291,526 of record OX336391.1, on the reverse strand, counting down.
CTAACCTTTCAACTGTTTACGAGCATAGCTATTAATCGGGAGAAACGTGATCATCAACTGATCCCGGATGTTCTGCAATTATTTTGGTCATAGTAGATACTTAAAAGAACGCAGGAAATAAGGTCGTAAAATAATAAAATTAGCAATTAAAACGCAGATAATGTTCTAACGTACTTATTTTAGTCCTCTCAACTAGATTTACCTTTATCGGTTGATTTGCTACGCCCGTTAACACTTAAAGGCCAACTTATCACTAGATGTGTGGAAATGCCACCATCAACTGTCCTTGAAATTGGTTTCCATGGTTTCCAATTTTCAACTCGACAGTCACTCCCTTCCAACTTTCTCCATTTTGATTAGGGTGGAGTCTTTATTTATTTATTTATTTATTCATTCATTCATTCATTCATTCATGAATTTATTTATTTATATATCTAATATATTTATTTATTTATCGTCTATATTTATTTATATATTTATCTATATTTTTATATATTTATTTATTTATTTATTAGATGACCCGACAGACGTCGTTCTATCAATGTATTGAACTTCAATTCAGTCTGTACTGCACGCAAAAATCAGAATAATGCAAATCACTACATCATTACCATGAAATGAGTTAATTTTCTACTGCTACCAAAAGTTACTAAGAAACTACGAGTATGTGTTTTCAGTAGCTACTGTATATCTTCATAGTGACTATGGAAATGCTCGAAAGGATATCAGCATATCACTGCCCAGAAATAACTCTTGACTGTTGCGTGGATGGAAAATGTTTGGCAGGTGTTCAAACCCCTAACTGAGCCGTAATTATTCCCCGTTGCAATCAACACTATGAAGATAACATTCCATATGAAGGTAACATTCCATAAAAAATAAAAAACGGCTGTTTTCATTGGTGTAAGAGTGTTCCTCACATTATCACAATTCTTGGGTGTGGCTAATAATTTACTGAAATACTTCTTGCAAATGTAATAATACTGACCAGTCCCAAAGAATATTCTTCTGTTAAATGATATTTTCATTGTAATGCATTATGGTAAACGATATTTTTTGTATGATTACCTGGCGCGTAATCAAAGTTGATGGTTTTTCAACACGGGAACAGGCAACATACAATTGGCCAAGCATGAAACAATGGTTTTGAAGATCAATGCCGCAAACACTCAATGACTGCCCCTGTAATTTATTTATGGTCATAGCGAAAGCAAGCCGCCCTGGAAAGTTCAAACGTTTAAATTCAAATGGTATCTAAGTGGGAATGATTGGGATGCGTGGTATCAAAACGTCTTCTCCTTTGTACATTCCCTTTAGAATGGTTGCTTCGATCACGTTGTTCATCAATTTTTTCACCGCAAGCCGTTACAAAGACGCTGTTAGTTGATATTTTGGAACATTATGACCACCGATCAGACCTTTAATTGAAGATTGTGAGGCGGCAATCATGTCAAATCCAGCGATTTCAAACATTCGGGTGGATAGTTGACATCATCTTGGTTGGTAGTGGAATCAACTGATTTGTATGACCTCAAATCTCGGCATTTTCATTTTGAATTTTGAAATTTAATTAATTTACATCCATGTTTTTGTAAGCCAAAATCTATCGGTCGATCAACAAAATATGACTCTGTAATTTTGAGCAACGTTTGGGAACATCTTCTGAATGAGTTCGTTTCTTGAATCAATAAACTGACAGGAAATCTAATGCAGCCAGTCATAACGTCGGAAGGAAATTTGCCATTTCCAATGTCAATGAGTTGTTTTGAAAATATTTCTCCAGATAGATAATTTCGCAACTCGACATGCATATTCTTGCATAAATTTTGTACACACATCAAAAAAAGTTTTGCATCACCTCGGTTCCAAGAGTTCCGGAACCTTTAAATACAAAGGGAATAGAGATCAACACAAACAACATTTCAGCTCGTTTTATTGCTCATGAGACCCACACATTGCATGTTGTACCATCATACAGCTAGACTTTCAGCATTTGTGGTCCAGATTGCAGTACACACCACTACCTCTAATACCCAGTAGCACGTCCTCTTGCATTGATGCATGCCTGTATTCGTCGTGGCATACTATCCACAAGTTCATCAAGACACTGTTGGTCCAAATTGTCCCACTCCTCAACGACAATTCGGCGTAAATCTCTCAGAGTGGTTGGTGGGTCAAGACGTCCATAAACAGCCCTTTTCAACATATCCCAGGCATGTTCGATAGGGTTCATGTCTGGCGAACATGCTGGCCACTGTAGTCGAGCGATGTCGTTATCTTGAAGGAACGCATTCACAAGATGTGCACGATGAGGTCGAGAATTGTCGTCCATGAAGACAAATGCCTCTCCAATATTCTGCCGATATGGTTGCACTATGGGTCGGAGGATGTCATTCAGGTATCGTAAAGCCGTTTCGGAGCCTTCCATGACCACCAGTGGCGTACGTCGGCCCCACATAATGCCACCCCAAAACATCAGGGAACCACCACCTTGCTGCACTCGCTGGACAGTGTGTCTAAGACGTTCAGCCTGACCAGGGTGCCTCCAAACACGTCTCCGACGATTGTCTGGTTGAAGGCATATGCGACACTCATCGGTGAAGAGAACGTGATGCCAATTCCGTGGGGTCCATTCAGCATGTTGTTGGGCCCATCTGTACCGCGCTGCATGGTGTCGGGGTTGCAAAGCTGGACCTCGCCATGGACGTCGGGAGTGAAGTTGCGCATCATGCAGCCTATTGCGCACAGTTTGAGTTGAAACACGACGTCCTGTGGCTGAACGAAACGCATTATTCAACATGGTGGCATTGCTGTCAGGGTTCCTCCGAGCGGCAATCCGTAAGTAGCGGTCATCCACTACAGTAGTAGCCCTTGGGCGGCCTGAGCGAGGCCTGTCATCGACAGTTCCTGTATCTCTGTACCTCCTCCATGTCCGAACAACATCGCTTTGGTTCACTCTGAGACGCCTGGAAACTTCCCTTGTTAAGAGCCCTTCTTGACACAAAGTAACAATGCGGACGCGATCGAACTGCGGTATTGACCTTCTAGGCATGGTAGAACTACAGACAACATGAGCAGCGTACCTTCGTCCTGGTGGAATGACTGGAACTGATCGGCTGTCGTACCCCCTCCGTCTAATAGGCCCTGCTCATGCATGGTTGTTTACATCTTTGAGCAGTTTTAGTGACATCTATGAACAGTCAAAGGGACTGTATCTTGGATACAATATACACAGTCAACGTCTATATGCCGGAGATCTGGGAACCGAGGTGATGCAAAACTTTTTTTGATGTGTGTATCTTGATCTGTTTCTACAACATGCATTGAGTTCCATCAGCTGGCGTTGACCGTGGAATCACTGGCAATGCTTGACGAAAATCTCCTGCAAACAAAATCATCGCACCATCAAATCGGTTTTGATTGTTCCGCAGATCTTGCATGGTTCGGTCTAATGCCTCCAAAAGACTTTATGTGCTATCGTGTATTCATTCCACACTATCAATTTACATTGCTGCAAAACCTTTGCCATTGCAGAGTTCCTTGAAATGTTGCAGGTCGGAGTATCGTTGCTTTGCATATTCAACGGCAATTTTTGCGCTGAATGGGCTGTTCGACCGCCTTCCAACAATGTAGCTGGAATGCCTGATGAAGTAAGTGCTAGTGCAATTTCATTATGTGAGCGAATGTTTGCTAATATCAATGAATTTAAAGAAAGTTTTGTACCCCCGGGAGCGTCGAAGAAGTAAATCCCTCCATTTCCATCGACTTTCATAAGGGTATGAAATACATACTTATGTTGTTGGTTCAACAGCGGAAGATTTTTGCGAACTGATTCTCTTAAACCATCGAGATCGTACATTTTTTCGCGTTGCAACTCTTGATTTAAAGCGTTGTGCATCGGGCGATTGGGTACGGCCATACCTAATTGAGATAATCCTTTGTTGGGCATCATCAAGGACATGTTCTCAATTGATATAAACTCCTCGTTGTATATTTCTTCACTGTTATGCGCATTTGATGCAAGATATCGTCACACATATCATCTTTGTATTTTATCCAGAAATCAATTGGTTTGGTGGGAAGCATGTTGATATAATTATAGAAAACAATGTTCGTATTTGATGAGGTTGTAAAAAAATTACAGCATCATGAGAGTCTGATCCCAATGAGCGTCTTTTTCTTACAGTTGCAAACGTAGACAGACTTCTCTGTAAGAGCCACATAATTCTCCATTAACTGTTCGTAAATGTCGGAATGATGTTGGTCCTCGAACATTCACTAATACCATTTCGAGTTCTTCGACCAAAATTGCTCCGCCTGCTTCTAATTGGCGGCATGAGTCTTGAAATTAGTATATAATGTAAACACACACAAAATAAAACAATCAACCAAAGATAAATCAATGAAGTTGTTTGTCGGTTGAGAAGTGAAACAAAAGCTGTCGTCATGGAGATCGCTAGCCTGAGTGAAAACTGAAGTCTTTGGATTGTCTCTGCCAATGGCGGTGTCTGTTGGCAAACTGTGTTCCTGTCGCGACACTAGTAACAATAGTAACGCATTGTTAGGCATTGAAAAATAGGATTTTTACGTTTTCCGGACAAGTTTTCCAATTTTTCTTTTCATAAAAGCCTTCTTGGGATTTAAACGAAACGAATATTTAAAAAAAAAAACATTTGGTCCAGCCGTTCTCGAGTTTTGCGCTTAGCAACACATTTAGCGATTCATTTTTATTATGTAGATTTATTTATTCATTCATTCATTCTTCGTCTTCTTCGTTATTAACTTGCTATTTGGCTTGATGGTTTTCGCCTTTCGTTTCCTCCCAAAATCTCTTCATGAATGCACTGTGTTGCATCTTGCGTTCTGTTGACTACTTCCTACCAGTTTCTTTTTTAGGTTTCTATATGAATTTGTGCTTGCGTACTACAGGGCGCCCGAGAATGTTCTCCGCTACGTGCAGCTGCGAGTGGTTGCGTCATCAGTTTAGTTGGCAGCACTGTGTCCTTGAAAGGTGTACTCCCGCGCGTTTGGGCTGTAGGCTGTCCAAATCGTCAGATAAGCGAGCGTGCATGTATTCAGTGTGTAACTTATTGCAGTAAGCGAGCGTTCAGGTAGATTACTGGAAGAGTGCAACAGTATACAGGCAGTAATGTTTACTCCTGAAGAGAGAGTTCTTTTGGTGGAATAAGTTTTTCACGAAGGCGATTGGTTTATAGAAAATGTTAAATTAAGATTTCAGGCGCGGATTCCTAATTCAAAGTGTCCAAACCGTGATAACGTTCGGGATTCGATAAGTAAATTTCGTGTGACTGGCTCAGTTCACGATGTACCGGGAACAGTCAGGCCTATGCTTTTAACAGACGATAAACTTGATAAAATCTCCGATATAATGCTGCGGAGTCCAAGTAAATCAACACGAAAATTAGCTCAACAAACAGGGCTTCAGTTGTTCCCTTATAAAGTTACCGTGGTTCATGAATTAAAGCAAACTGATTACGGAAAAAGAGCGATGTACTGTGAAAGGTTCCAAAGATTCATAAATCGACATGGACTTGACGTTTTAAATAAAACTTGGTTTTTTTTTCAGATGAAGCATGTTTTTACTTATCCAGCTATGTAAATTCCCAAAATTCACGAATTTGGTCTTCAGACAATCACAATGCACTAAGACAATTACCATTGCATTCACAGAAAATTGGCGTATGGGTTGCCATATCACGAGCACGCGCAATAGGGCCAATCTTCTTTGACAGTTCGGTGAATTCTGATGTCTCGGCTCCAAGATAATTCAAAAGTCTCAGTTAAATGAAGACGAATTGAATGTTCTTTCTTTTAACAGTACAATGTTACAGCACATACGTCCCACCAGTCGCTTCACCTTTTAAATCAACTTTTTGGGATAGAATAATAACTAAAGGTCTCTGGCCACCACGGTCTCCCGATTTAACCCCGCCAGATTATTTCATTTGGGGTGCGGCGAAATCTGAGGTATACAAAACTAATCCAAAAACGATTGAGGAACTTAAAATTAATTTTATGCAGTTCCGCAAGAAACTTTAGTGAAAATTTTCGACAGTATGTGTTGATGTCTGTCTTCGAACACAAGGGCACAACTTCCAGCATCTGTTATGAATGGCTGTGGTGAGTACAAAGTTTACTGTTTGTTTGTTATGATGTAAGCGGCAGCCGTGCTGCCATCGTAACTGCTGTAGCTAGCTCTCGCAGACGCACGTAGGCGCTGCGGAGAATATTCCCCGACTCAATGTATTTTACTAAAGGCTCCACGATTTTCTATGATGTCGTCTCTGATATTTATTTCCTGGAGGTCGGCCTTTGTTTCTTCTAGCCAGATTATGTTGACCTTCTTTGAGTTGATTACTTGAAATAATCTTCTGGTTAGTCTGTCACTGTCCATTCTATATATATGGCCATAGAATGTCAGACGTCTCTTGCGTACGGCATCAGTCAACCTGTCAGTAAAGGATTAGAGGTCCGCTGTTCTCTTAATCCACATTCCATTTTATCTCGTGGGACCTTAACATTTTCCGGTGAGTTTTCCGTTCTCGCTTTTCAATTTCTATAATTGATTTATTTTATATTTTTTAATTTATTGTTTTCTATTCCTTGTTCTTAATTCGGTGGCGTAGTCGGTAGCATGTTGGACTGCTATGAGTAGTGTATTTGTAACAGTTCCGCAGCCACCTCCACCTCCCCACCTCACAAGATGGCGGCAGTGTGATATCTCTCGAACTTATGGTCGGATTTTGACAAATGAGGTGTTGTTGAACTCGGGCAGACACCCCCTTTCCAATGGACAACATATATCAACCCCAAAAATAAAACCTACCCCTACTAGGGGGTGAAATTGAATTTTTTAGAGAATCTCTCTTTCCAATTGCAACATGTGAGAGTTTGAAAGCCGATATGGAATGTAACGTTGTTCTGCAAACCAATAATCAAAGAGGGGCATGTTAGGCCTTGAGGTGAGAGCCCCTGTTATTGTTGACGAGCCCCCTGCTGTCGGGCCCCTGTGGATGGGTTATTGTTGACAGGTCCTTGTGGACGAGTCCTTGTGGACAGGTCCTTGTGGACAGGTCCTTGTGGACGAGTCCTTGTGGACGAGTCCTTGTCCCTTTGGACGGGTCCCTTTGGCCTGGTTCCTACGGACTAACCAATGAATTTATTTAAATTATGTCAAAGGGCCTAACTACATTTTGTGTGTGAATTGACGTTGTTCACCACTACTATAATGGGATAACGATATGAAAGGAAAGTGACGAAATACATGTGAACACGTGTGAAATGACCTTATTACCGTCCTCCTTGTGAAACAAGTCACATCCTGTTTTGCTTCATACGTGAGAAAATGAGAGTTCGAACCCGTGGTCGGATTTTGACGAATGAGGTGTCATTGAACTCGGGCTGATACCCCCTTTCCAATGAATAACATATTTCCACCCCAAAATAAAACCTACCCCTACTAGGGGGTGAAATTGTAATTTTTTTAGAGAATCTCTCTTTCCAATTGCAACATGTGAGAGTTTGAATGCCGATATGGAATAAAACGTTGTTCCACACAAGAGACATGTGTTTGGTGGATAGCCACTATGAATTAACATGCTTGTTTTTGTTTTTTGTTTTTTACGCATGCCCACTCATAGCTTTTGTAAGAGGGCAGGCTTTTTAAAAGATGGCGGCTGTAGTGTAACCTAACCTAACCCAACCCACGAGTGGTGATCAAAAAGTATTTTAAGTGACGCTTGTCGATTGGCAAACCAATAATCAAAGAGGGATATGTCACGCCTTGAGGTGATAGCCCCTTTTGATTGATCCCTGTTGATTGATCTCTGTTGATTTGTCCCTTTGGACTGGTCTCTGTTGACTAGCCCCTTTTGGACGGGCCCTTTTTGACAGGGGGTCATTTTTGATGGATCCTTTTTGACAGGTGCTTTTCGACGGGTCCCTGTTGACGAGTCATTGCTGACGGGTCCTTGTTGATGAGCCCCTGTGGACGGGTCATTGTTGACGGGTCCCTATTGACAGGTCATTGATGACAGGTCATTGTTGACGGGTCATTGTTGATGGGTCCTTGCTGACAAGTCCCTGTTGATGGGTCCCTGTGGAAGGGTCCCTTTAGACCGGCCCCTTTGGACTGGTCCCTATGGACCGGCCCTTGAAATTTATCCAAATTATGTCAAAGGGCCTAACTACATTTGTGTGTAAAGCAGTGTGTTGAACTGACGTTGTTCACCAGTCCTTACTACTACAATTGGATAACGATATGAAAGGAATTGATTAACTAGACATGAGTTAACTACCAACGAAACACTTTGGCGACTCTGCTTGTTATTGACCAATGAGTAGGGTTTTAGAAAAACTGTTTGCTATTTTGGGTTATATACAAAAAATGCTTAGACCTTTTGAGTGACTATGTTTGTTAAACAAGACATTATACCAGACACGATTAGGATTCTTATGTAGCTCAGACAAGGAAAGAATTTCTACAGAATCTGTTGACATTGAATATAGATTTAGGTATTAGGAAGTAATTTTGAAGGCCTTTGTCTGGAGCGTGGCACTCTATGAAAGTAAAACTTAGACAATTGGTGTAGCAGAAAAGTGGAGAATTGAAGTGTTTGAAATGTGGTGTTACAGGAGAATGATGAAGATTAGATGGCTAAATAGGGTTACTAACAAAGAGGTATTAAGACGAGTGGGGGAGAAGAGATGTATCTGGCGACTGTTAATGAAGTAAAGAGATAGGTTGGTAGAACACGTACTAAGACACCCAAGAATAGCAAACTTAGTTAAGGAAGAAAGGTTCGAGGACGAGAACTGTAGGGGTAGACCAAGTTTAGAATATGTTAAACAGATAGCCTTGAATGTAGGGTGTGGTAGCTATATAGAGATGAAACGATTAGCTCGGGACAGATAGGCGCTGAGATCTGCATCAAACCAGTCAAAGGACTAAAGACTCAAACAACAACATGTAAGTTCACTAAAATAATGTTGTGTAACGGTATATGTTAGTCAACGAACAGTAATGCATTACTAAAACCCATGACACGATACCTAAGAGCTTTTCTAAAATGATTTTAAAATGCCTTTAACCCTATATTGAACACCCAGTTCACAAGACTCATAACTGCAATGTTATGGTAAAACAAAACAAAATCTATATTTCAAAACAAGCAAGTGGTTTAGTCAATGTATACTGGAAAAAGTTTTGTAAACACTCAAGTCCTCAAGACTAATTAAATTAGTAACTGTCAGGTTGACCGAGTGGTTAAGGTGTTTGACTTAAGATCAAATTTTCTGTATAAGGAAGCAAGGGTTCGAATCCCTTACCTGACATAACTATTGCCTTGACATGGCTTGGCCACACTGCATTATTATGACACTCGGTACACAAACCATAGATATAGTGTATTGTTTAAGGCCACTCTCTTTCTGAACATAGTCAGAGACTGTTGATGGTTAACAATTGTATTAATAGTGGGACATGGGGATAGTAATTAAGAAAAACAGACAATACCCATACAATATTTTTATTAAATTCATTTTATAATAGTTACACACTGAATTCAAGTCTATCTCTTTACCATTGTTCTATATAGATTTTTAAACACAACGCTTGTTGTAGATCCTTTTACAACTTTCTCCAGGTACTCTTGCTCTTAAAAACTGGGGAAGCCGCAATGGTTTTATAAACATAAAACCCTCATTCTCATCTTTTTCATAATTATCATCATCATCATCATCATTATGAATATTATCATCAAAATTATTATAGTCATTGTCACCATCATTATCATCATCATCATCATTCTCAACATCACTAGAACTATCCAATTCCTCTTGTTTGTTTTCCACAGGGACCTCTTGTAGAGTCTGCGTTGCTTTTGATAGTGTTAAGGGTTTTTTGAACGATGGTATTTGTCCTAACATGTCTTTTTGAGGTGATGATGAATGCTTTTTAACAAACAATGCACTATCTTGAGCAGCAATATATTTTTCTTGGACTTGCTTTTTTACCTGGGTTAGAGTATTTTGCGTATTTAAATGTGTATTAATTTGAGATTCACAATGATGTTCTTTTGAAGTAAGTACGTTGGAGTCTTTTGTTTTAATCATTCCTCGACACTTTTTGGATCGTTGTTTTGAACATCGCCAAATAACAGTTCCATCTTTATTGGTTGTTTTTACAATATATGTATATCCTTTATAGAAGACACATGGCTTGCCATGACTGGTTGTTGAGACTTCCATATCAACTAATACATATGAATTAAATTTTAGTAAAGTCACATGAACAATCTTTAGATTACAAGTGATTTACACACACACACACTTTCCTAAATGTCAAGATTTATGGATGTTGTTTTCCGCCAACAGCTGCTTACTGCGTATGACAAGGCTGGAGACTGGTAGGTGAGACGGTCTTTCACGATGTGAACACTGTAACAGGCAGTAGTCAACTGACAATATTCTTATACCCTAGTCAAGGTTAACAGGTACGTACTGCGTATGACAAGACCGTACACTCGTAGGTTAGACCGTATTTTTTGTTTGTTGCTAAGGATCCCATATATACCCTAGACATGTTAGTTCTGAACACTTAGTGGTTAATTGTATATATTGAATTTAAATACACAGCTCATACAAGCACGTTTTGCGGATGGGAGGGGTGAGAGGCTGGCAAAAAGGAAATGTTCTGGTTTAATGAAACGTCATGTCCTAGTAGGCGCGATTTATAGTAGACGCAATTGATAGTAGGCGCGATTGATAGTAAGCGTGATTGATAGTAGACGCGATTGATAGTAGGCGCAATTTGACATGGGCGCGACTCAGATCATTTTTGATATCATAAACTTACAGTGTCAATGTTTATACAAAGTACAAGGTAGAGGGTATTTTAAGACATAACCTCAGCTCACTTAACATAACCTAACTTTACCTAACCTAACTTTGTCACGTGACATGTTCTACAAGTTTAGACTTGCTTTAAGACTGATTATGACGTCATAGATTGATGGGAGGGGTGAGAGGCTGACAAAAAGGAAATGTTCTGGTTTAATGAAACGTCATGTCCTAGTAGGCGCGATTTATAGTAGACGCAATTGATAGTAGGCGCGATTAATAGTAGACGCAATTGATAGTAGACGTGATTGATAGTAGGCGTGATTTGACATGAGCGCGATTTATAGTAGACGCGAAAGATAGTAGGCGCGATTGATAGTAGGTGTAATTGGTAGTAGGCGCGATTTGACATGAGCGCGATTTATAGTAGACGCAAATGATAGTAGGCGTGATTGATAGTAGACGCAATTGATACTAGGTGTGATCAGGTACTTGTTGCATATCAAAAGGCTGTACACTCGTGTGTTAGACACTCTATCTTGTTAAGGACCCCTATATATTCCCTATACAAGGCTATACATGTTAGTTCTAAACACTTAGTGGTTATTTGTATTTTAAATTTATATACACAGGTTATACAAGCACGTTTTTTTCACACAGTAAAACTTTGTCAAATAGCCACATGCGACACGCAAAGTATGTTTCCGCTATCTAGCGGTGACTATGGAAACTACCTGAACATATCCTAATCTAATCCTAGCTAACTTCACCTGACGTGACCATACCGGTTTGTAAGCAACAACAACAACAACAACAACAACAACACACTAAGATTCCATGAATTCCAGAGTACTTTTAGATTAATTATCGACTCTCAACTCTTATAACTATGTCTATCCCACTCTGTCAAAAGCACGATATTTTTTTAAAAATTTTTGCTTGATGTCAATACTAAAGTGATAATGGGTTTTCCGATCCTATCACTATAAATTCATTACCCCCACTCTTATCTCGGTCTCGACAACAACCATGCCTATTTTTATTATGTCAGATGATGTAATGTTCGAGTGCAAAGTGGGTGTAAAAGTGAGTGCCAAGTGAGTGCAAAAGTGAGTGCAAAGTATGTGTAAAAGTAGTTGTAAAAGTGAGTGCAAAAGTGAGTGCAAAAGTGGGGTGTAAAAGTGGTACCCTATTTGTAATGGCTTATTTGACAAGTTATTTTGTGGTACCCTATTCGTAATGGCTTATTTCACAAGTTGTTTTTGTCAATGGATTTAGAGGATATTTCTCTTGTTCATGGAAAGTATCTCAGCCCTTTTTATGATAGCATAATGCTTACCGTCATGTTTGTAAGCAACAACAACACACTAAAATTCCAAGAATCCAAACTACTCTAAGGTTAATGATGGTCTCTCAACTCCGTTCCACGCCTAGTCAAAAACATTATACATTTCAAATTTTTCAAAAAAGGTAAATTGAGAATGTAGGCTATATATTTAAACTAAAAAATCATATGCTAACTCCAACACCTACGTCTATCCCATTCTCAGTCAAAAAATATATATATTCTTTAAATTTTTCCAAAAAATATTTGGAAAGTAGGCTATAATTTGAAAACTAATCATCCTAAAAAGTCATATATAGACTCAAACCAATGGCTTTTATGTCCTTAATCGTTAGAACAAAACATGGAATTTGACATTTTTCCAAATATTGATCATTTTTAAAAATGGGCTATATTTTGTAAACTATGAATTACACAAAAAATGTGTTTGACAAAAAAAATGACAGGTATTTACCCCCTCTACCCACAAACCAAGTCCCAGGTCTCTGGGACAAAATCCAAAAAGGTTCAATTTTGAAAGTAGACGATATTTTGAAAACTAATCATTCTAAAAAGTCATATATAGACTCAAACAAATGTCCTTTAAGTCCCTTAACGTTAGAACAAAACTTAACATTTTTTTCATTTTTTCAAAAAAAAGTCCGATTTTCAAAATTGCCTATATTTTGGAAACTAAGAATTAGTTCCAAAATGGCGGTTGTAGCTTAACTCAACCTAACCTAACCCTACGAGGTGTGATCAAAAAGTTGCAAAATGGCTGCCGTATCTTAACTTAACCTTTGATTGATCCCTGTTGATTGACCTCTTTTGATTGATCTCTGTTGATGTATCCCTTTGGACTGGTCCCTGTTGACTAGCCCCTTTGGACGGGTCCTTTTTAAAGGGGGAGTCATTTTTTTACGGGTCCCGGAGGACGGGTCCGTGTTGACGGGTCCCTGTGGGCGGGCCCCTTTGATATAATTTGGATAAAATGCACGGTCCAGTCCATAAGGATCAGTCCAAAGGAACCGCCCACAGGGACCCGTCAACACGGACCCATCCTCCGGGACCCGTAAAAAAATGACTCCCCCTTTAAAAAGGACCCGTCCAAAGGGGCTAGTCAACAGGGACCAGTCCAAAGGGATACATCAACAGAGATCAATCAAAAGAGGTCAAACAGGGATCAATCAAAGGTTAAGTTAAGCTACGGTAGTCATTTTGGAACTTTTTGATCACACCTCGTAGGGTTAGGTTAGGTTGAGTTAAGCTACGACCGCCATTTTGGAACTAATTCTTAGTTTCCAAAATATAGGCAATTTTGAAAATTGGACTTTTTTTTTATGAAAAAAATGTTAAGTTTTGTTCTAACGTTAAGGGACTTAAAGGACATTTGTTTGAGTCTATATATGACTTTTTAGAATGATTAGTTTTCAAAATATCGTCTACTTTCAAAATTGAACCTTTTTGGATTTTGTCCCAGAGACCTGGGACTTGGTTTGTGGGTAGAGGGGGTAAATACCTGTCATTTTTTTTGTCAAACACATTTTTTGTGTAATTCATAGTTTACAAAATATAGCCCATTTTTAAAAATGATCAATATTTGGAAAAATGTCAAATTCCATGTTTTGTTCTAACGATTAAGGACATAAAAGCCATTGGTTTGAGTCTATATATGACTTTTTAGGATGATTAGTTTTCAAATTATAGCCTACTTTCCAAATATTTTTTGGAAAAATTTAAAGAATATATATATTTTTTTGACTGAGAATGGGATAGACGTAGGTGTTGGAGTTAGCATATGATTTTTTAGTTTAAATATATAGCCTACTTTCTCACTTTACCTTTTTTGAAAAATTTGAAATGTATAATGTTTTCGACTAGGCGTGGAATGGAGTTGAGAGACCATCATTAACCTTAGAGTAGTTTGGATTCTTGGAATTTTAGTGTGTTTTTGTTGCTTACAAACATGACGGTAAGCATTATGCTATCATAAAAAGGGCTGAGATACTTTCCATGAACAAGAGAAATATCCTCTAAATCCATTGACAAAAACAACTTGTGAAATAAGCCATTACGAATAGGGTACCACAAAATAACTTGTCAAATAAGCCATTACAAATAGGGTACCACTTTTACACCCCACTTTTACACCCCACTTTTGCACTCACTTTTGCACTCACTTTTACAACTACTTTTACACTTACTTTGCACTCACTTTGCACTCACTTTGCACTCACTTTTACACCCACTTTGCACTCGAACATTACATCATCTGACATAATAAAAATAGGCATGGTTGTTGTCGAGACCGAGATAAGAGTGGGGGTAATGAATTTATAGTGATAGGATCGGAAAACCCATTATCACTTTAGTATTGACATCAAGCAAAAATTAAAAAAAAAATCGTGTTTTTGACAGAGTGGGATAGACATAGTTATAAGAGTTGAGAGTCGATAATTAATCTAAAAGTACTCTGGAATTCATGGAATCTTAGTGTGTTGTTGTTGTTGCTTACAAACCGGTATGGTCACGTCAGGTGAAGTTAGCTAGGATTAGATTAGGATATGTTCAGGTAGTTTCCATAGTCACCGCTAGATAGCGGAAACATACTTTGCGTGTCGCAGGTGGCTATTTGACAAAGTTTTACTGTGTGAAAAAAAACGTGCTTGTATAACCTGTGTATATAAATTTAAAATACAAATAACCACTAAGTGTTTAGAACTAACATGTATAGCCTTGTATTGGGAATATATAGGGGTCCTTAACAAGATAGTGTCTAACACACGAGTGTACAGCCTTTTGATATGCAGTAAGTACCCGATCATACCTACTATCAATTGCGCCTACCATTAATCGCGTCTACTATCAATTGCGTCTACTACCAATCGCGCCTGCTAGGACATGACTTTTCATTAAACCAAAACATTTCCTTTTTTGTCAGCCTCCCACCCCTCTCATCAATCTATGACGTCATAGCCATAGTCAGCCTTAAAGCAAGTCTAAACTTGTAGAACATGTCACGTGACAAAGTTAGGTTAGGTAAAGTTAGGTTATGTTAGGTGAGCTGAGGTTAAGTCTTAAAATACCCCCTCTCTGCCTTGTACTTTGTATAAACATTGACACTGTAACTTTATAATATCAAAAATGATCTAAGTCGCGTCCGTATCAATCATGTCTACTATCAATCGCGCCTACTATCAATCACGTCTACTATCAATTCCATCTACTATCAATTGCATCTACTATCAATTGAGCCTACTATGAAATGCGCTTACTACAAATCACGCCTACTATCAATCACGCCTAGTATCAATTGCGTCTACTATCAATCACGCCTACTATCATTTGCGTCTACTATAAATCGCGCTCATGTCAAATCGCGCCTACTATCAATTACACCTACTATCAATCGCGCCTACTATCAATTGCGTCTACTATAAATCTCGCCCATGTCTAATTACGCCTACTATCAATCGCGCCTACTATCTTTCGCGTCTACTATAAATCGCGCTCATGTCAAATCACGCCTACTATCAATCACGCCTACTATCAATCACGTCTACTATTAATCGCGCCTACTATCAATTGCGTCTACTATAAATCGCGCCTACTAGGACATGACGTTTCATTAAACCAGAACATTTCCTTTTTGTCAGCCTCTCACCCCTCCCATCAATCTATGACGTCATAATCAGTCTTAAAGCAAGTCTAAACTTGTAGAACATGTCACGTGACAAAGTTAGGTTAGGTAAAGTTAGGTTATGTTAAGTGAGCTGAGGTTATGTCTTAAAATACCCTCTACCTTGTACTTTGTATAAACATTGACACTGTAACTTTATGATATCAAAAATGATCTGAGTCGCGCCCATGTCAAATTGCGCCTACTATCAATCGCGTCTACTATCAATCACGCCTACTATCAATCGCGCCTACTAACGTTTGCGTCTACTATAAATCGCGCTTACTACAAATCACGCCTACTATCAATCACGCCTAGTATCAATTGCGTCTACTATTAATCACGTCTAGTATCGATTACACCTACTATCAATTACGTCTACTATCTATTGCATCTACTATAAATCACGCCTACTAGGACATGACGTTTCATTAAACTAAAACATTTCCTTTTTTGCCAGCCTCTCACCCCTCCCATCCGCAAAACGTGCTTGTATGAGCTGTGTATTTAAATTCAATATATACAATTAACCACTAAGTGTTCAGAACTAACATGTCTAGGGTATATATGGGATCCTTAGCAACAAACAAAAAATACGGTCTAACCTACGAGTGTACGGTCTTGTCATACGCAGTACGTACCTGTTAACCTTGACTAGGGTATAAGAATATTGTCAGTTGACTACTGCCTGTTACAGTGTTCACATCGTGAAAGACCGTCTCACCTACCAGTCTCCAGCCTTGTCATACGCAGTAAGCAGCTGTTGGCGGAAAACAACATCCATAAATCTTGACATTTAGGAAAGTGTGTGTGTGTGTAAATCACTTGTAATCTAAAGATTGTTCATGTGACTTTACTAAAATTTAATTCATATGTATTAGTTGATATGGAAGTCTCAACAACCAGTCATGGCAAGCCATGTGTCTTCTATAAAGGATATACATATATTGTAAAAACAACCAATAAAGATGGAACTGTTATTTGGCGATGTTCAAAACAACGATCCAAAAAGTGTCGAGGAATGATTAAAACAAAAGACTCCAACGTACTTACTTCAAAAGAACATCATTGTGAATCTCAAATTAATACACATTTAAATACGCAAAATACTCTAACCCAGGTAAAAAAGCAAGTCCAAGAAAAATATATTGCTGCTCAAGATAGTGCATTGTTTGTTAAAAAGCATTCATCATCACCTCAAAAAGACATGTTAGGACAAATACCATCGTTCAAAAAACCCTTAACACTATCAAAAGCAACGCAGACTCTACAAGAGGTCCCTGTGGAAAACAAACAAGAGGAATTGGATAGTTCTAGTGATGTTGAGAATGATGATGATGATGATGATAATGATGGTGACAATGACTATAATAATTTTGATGATAATATTCATAATGATGATGATGATGATAATTATGAAAAAGATGAGAATGAGGGTTTTATGTTTATAAAACCATTGCGGCTTCCCCAGTTTTTAAGAGCAAGAGTACCTGGAGAAAGTTGTAAAAGGATCTACAACAAGCGTTGTGTTTAAAAATCTATATAGAACAATGGTAAAGAGATAGACTTGAATTCAGTGCGTAACTATTATAAAATGAATTTAATAAAAATATTGTATGGGTATTGTCTGTTTTTCTTAATTACTATCCCCATGTCCCACTATTAATACAATTGTTAACCATCAACAGTCTCTGACTATGTTCAGAAAGAGAGTGGCCTTAAACAATACACTATATCTATGGTTTGTGTACCGAGTGTCATAATAATGCAGTGTGGCCAAGCCATGTCAAGGCAATAGTTATGTCAGGTAAGGGATTCGAACCCTTGCTTCCTTATACAGAAAATTTGATCTTAAGTCAAACACCTTAACCACTCGGTCAACCTGACAGTTACTAATTTAATTAGTCTTGAGGACTTGAGTGTTTACAAAACTTTTTCCAGTATACATTGACTAAACCACTTGCTTGTTTTGAAATATAGATTTTGTTTTGTTTTACCATAACATTGCAGTTATGAGTCTTGTGAACTGGGTGTTCAATATAGGGTTAAAGGCATTTTAAAATCATTTTAGAAAAGCTCTTAGGTATCGTGTCATGGGTTTTAGTAATGCATTACTGTTCGTTGACTAACATATACCGTTACACAACATTATTTTAGTGAACTTACATGTTGTTGTTTGAGTCTTTAGTCCTTTGACTGGTTTGATGCAGATCTCAGCGCCTATCTGTCCCGAGCTAATCGTTTCATCTCTATATAGCTACCACACCCTACATTCAAGGCTATCTGTTTAACATATTCTAAACTTGGTCTACCCCTACAGTTCTCGTCCTCGAACCTTTCTTCCTTAACTAAGTTTGCTATTCTTGGGTGTCTTAGTACGTGTTCTACCAACCTATCTCTTTACTTCATTAACAGTCGCCAGATACATCTCTTCTCCCCCACTCGTCTTAATACCTCTTTGTTAGTAACCCTATTTAGCCATCTAATCTTCATCATTCTCCTGTAACACCACATTTCAAACACTTCAATTCTCCACTTTTCTGCTACACCAATTGTCTAAGTTTTACTTTCATAGAGTGCCACGCTCCAGACAAAGGCCTTCAAAATGACTTCCTAATACCTAAATCTATATTCAATGTCAACAGATTCTGTAGAAATTCTTTCCTTGTCTGAGCTACATAAGAATCCTAATCGTGTCTGGTATAATGTCTTGTTTAACAAACATAGTCACTCAAAAGGTCTAAGCATTTTTTGTATATAACCCAAAATAGCAAACAGTTTTTCTAAAACCCTACTCATTGGTCAATAACAAGCAGAGTCGCCAAAGTGTTTCGTTGGTAGTTAACTCATGTCTAGTTAATCAATTCCTTTCATATCGTTATCCAATTGTAGTAGTAAGGACTGGTGAACAACGTCAGTTCAACACACTGCTTTACACACAAATGTAGTTAGGCCCTTTGACATAATTTGGATAAATTTCAAGGGCCGGTCCATAGGGACCAGTCCAAAGGGGCCGGTCTAAAGGGACCCATCAACAGGGACTTGTCAGCAAGGACCCATCAACAATGACCCGTCAACAATGACCCGTCATCAATGACCTGTCATCAATGACCTGTCAATAGGGACCCGTCAACAATGACCCGTCCACAGGGACTCATCAACAAGGACCAGTCAGCAATGACTCGTCAACAGGGACCCGTCGAAAAGCACCTGTCAAAAAGGATCCATCAAAAATGACCCCCTGTCAAAAAGGGCCCGTCCGAAAGGGGCTAGTCAACAGAGACCAGTCCAAAGGGACAAATCAACAGAGATCAATCAACAGGGATCAATCAAAAGGGGCTATCACCTCAAGGCGTGACATATCCCTCTTTGATTATTGGTTTGCCAATCGACAAGCGTCACTTAAAATACTTTTTGATCACCACTCGTGGGTTGGGTTAGGTTAGGTTACACTACAGCTTCCATCTTTTAAAAAGCCTGCCCTCTTACAAAAGCTATGAGTGGGCATGCGTAAAAAAAAACAAGCATGTTAATTCATAGTGGCTATCCACCAAACACATGTCTCTTGTGTGGAACAACGTTTTATTCCATATCGGCATTCAAACTCTCACATGTTGCAATTGGAAAGAGTGATTCTCTAAAAAATTACAATTTCACCCCCTAGTAGGGGTAGGTTTTATTTTTGGGGTTGATATATGTTGTCCATTGGAAAGGGGGTGTCTGCCCGAGTTCAACAACACCTCATTTGTCAAAATCCGACCATAAGTTCGAGAGATATCGCACTGCCGCCATCTCGTGAGGTGGGGAGGTGGAGGTGGCTGCGGAACTGTTACAAATACACTACTGCTATGCCCAAGATAGCGGGTTCAAACCCGGCCGAAGTCGTCGGATTTTTAAGAGCGTTAAAAATCCTTCAGTATGCCTTCCTTCGGAGGGGAAGTAAAGCCGGAGGTTCCATGTCATAGATTTATGGCATGTAAAAGAATTTTTCACAGACTAAACTTGTGTAAAGCAAAATTTCTTAGGTTAGATTTCGTCAAAACGCTCTATCAAAGTTCCAACGTTCACCACTAGGTATCATTGATATCTGGTGGCGAAAGTTGGAACTACTTGAAACTGAGCGGAACTTGTAGCTCACCCTTTAGGGTGTCCGCTGGAAGCAGCTGCAGGCTCGGGCGAGCCGAACATGTCCTCGGACACTCCCGGCACTAAAAGCCATACGATAAATAAATAAATAAATAAATAAATAAATAATTCTTTATATATGTTTGGTGGTTATGGGTAAGTGTGAAAGACAAGCAACACAAATGTTGGAACACCCAGATAAAATTTGTCAAATATATGGGATGAAAATAAATGAGGGGGGGGGGGGGGGAGTATGGTCATACGTGGATAAGGTTGAAAAATTACAATAAAATTAGAAGATGAAATTGAACAAGTAGATAGTTTTAAATACCTAGTAAGTTGGTTAAACAAGAAATTATATCCACCGAAGAAATAAAAACATGATTGCAATAGCAAAAGAAGCCTTTAGTAATAAGAAAATAAGCTTATTTCGTGGAGCAATGAAAGTAAGCCTAAGGAAGAGCTTAGTGAAATGTTTTGTTTGGAGTGTAGCAATATGTGGAGCGGAAACTTGGACTCTTGGGAAAGACGACAAGAGAAGAATAGAGGCTTTCAAAATGTGGCTGTGGAGAAGAATGGGGAGAATAAGTTTGAAGGACAAAGTGAGAAATGAGGAAGTATCAAAGAAAGTAGGAGAAGAAAGAATGATGCTAAAGAAAAGGAAAAGAAAAATGCATTGGATTGGACACTGCCTAAGAGGAGATGGTTTGGGTAAAAGTGCATTACTGTAGAAGGGCCAGTCCAAGGGAAAACCCAAAGAGGAAGAAGAAGGTTTCAGATTCTGGATTCCATCAAGATTGATAAATCTTATCCCCCAGTGGCTGACATCTCGTGGGACGCGGGTTGGCGACCGCGGGACCCCAGCTGAGTCCGGCATTGCTTCCACTTACTTCTCCCGGGCTCCTCTCCGTCTTCTTTCCTGTCGATCTCCCTTGGTCAACTCTTGTTCTGTATTAAGGTATCCGAGGCCTAGGGAGTCTTTCACTTTCCCGTCTTATTGGCCCTTGTCTCATCTTTCCTGATCCCACCTTCTTCGATGGGTCAGACCTATTGTTTTCTTTTCATTATATTTCCTTTTCTCTTTAAGATTCCCGCACTGTTTTTGTTAATTGGCTCCCCGTGTATCTAAATTCCAAGTAGGTTTTTTTGTTTCATCTACCCCTCCATTTTGTAGGTGTTTCCAATCTCCGTTGCATTTTGTAAATATTTTCGATCTAAATTGCATTTTGTGAGTGTTTTCAACCTCAATTGCATTTTGTAAGGATTGATAATCTAAATTGATTTTTAGTAAGTCTTTCAATATAGGGTCTGGGACATTTGTGAGTATTTTGAATTCCCATTGCATTTTGTATTCTCAACCTAAACCGCTTTTTTTCAAGTACTTTCAATCTAAATTGCATTTTGTAGGGTGCGCATTTTGCAAGTATTTTGATTCTCAATTGAATTTTGTGGGTATTTTGAATCTAAATTACATTTTGTAAGTATTTTAAATCTAAATTGCATTTTGTAAGTATTTTGAACCTCAATTGCATTTTGTACGTATTATCAATCTCATTTGCATTTTGTAAGTATCTCGACTGTACATTGCATTTTGTACGTATTTTGAACTTAATCTACATTTTGTGCGTATTTTTAAATCTATTCCTTTTGTGAGTATTTTCGTTCTAAATTCCTTTTTGTAAGTATTATCGCTCTCCATTGTGTGAGTAGTTTCAATCTGAGGTCCCTTTTGTAAGTATTTTCCTTATCACTTAATTTTCGTTCTGGTTTCCACTTCATTGACATTTTCGCTATCACCCAGACCATTAGGGGCCGATAACCTAGATGTTAGGCCCCTTAAAACAACAATTATCATCATCATGATAACTCTTATGAGCTGCTGAAACGTGCTGCTGAAGACCGGATAAAGTGGAGAGACCGACCCTGAGGAAGCCTGCCATTGGGCAGAAACTACTGATGATGATGATGTTGATGATGATATATTTTAATATTTTTAATATTTTTTTAAAATTCGACATAATTATATTTATTTGTCATTTCTTTTATTAACTAGTTCAGTGAGTTTCACTGGTCAGGCAGAGCATTATATTTGAAATTATGTAGTCTTGAATAGCTCGACTGATATCATTTCTAACATCGCATAAACAGCCCAAACAGTATAGGTACATTTTAACTAAAGTACTGTATTGTGCTGTATAACTCTATCTATATGCGTATGCATATCCACATGTTTTTGTGTTCAGTTCCGGGATTTGTTACGGTATTATTTCGGGATTTGTTGCGGCATTATTTGTGTGTCGAATCCTTTCTGGCGCGGCAGTGTGACGCAATTTGTTTTCACGGAGATAACAGTCTGTGCTGGCAATGTATGTCAATAGACCATTGTGGTACGGGCTTTGTATTTCACTTAGAGTGAGTTATGCGATTAGTTTTAATGCATGCATACATTCAAGGGAAGATGAGTGTTACAAACAAACCCCTTCGTACTACAGCCCGTGAAGGGCCCTGCCTCCCTCCCCCCCCCCCCCTTCCCCTCTTCTCCAGGGGCTCACATAAGTGGGACGTGGGTTGGCGACCACGGGACCCCAGCTAGGTCAAGCATTGCTTCCACTTGTGCTTCCTGTCGACCTCTCTTGGTCAACTCTCTTGTTCACTTCCGACCCAGACGGTGTTAGGGTGTCCGAAATCTAGGGAGTCTTTCACTTTCCCGCCTTAATTGGAAATTGTCTAATCTTTCTTGTTACCCTCATTCTTCGAAGGGTCAGCCTTCTTTTTCTTTTCATATTATCTCCTGCCTCCTGCACAAGGCCCTCAAGGAGGCAGGGTGTATGTAGCCCCACCACTTCTGGTGCACCCTCGATAGTTTGGAAGTTGGCGGCCCCGAAGGATTCCCGAGCTGGGTCCGTTTTGTTCCCTTTTTCCTCTGTCCTTGGGGTGGGCCCTTTCCTATCTGCCTTTCATGGCTCTCCTTCCTCCCAAGTCCCTCAATCTTCATTCCTCGAGGGTTAGGGCATTTCCTTTCTTCCTGTCCTTTATTTGTCGTATCCTTTAATTGTTAACCATTTCTTCTTCTAGTATGTAACTTTGTACTTAGTGTTATAGTTTTTTCTCATCTCATCTTTCACTCTCACCCAACCCATTAGGGGCTGATAACCTAGATGTTAGGCCCCTTTAAACAACAATAAAATTATCATCGTCACTGTCAAACTGCACAGCTACTCAAGTGTCCTCTCGAGGCTGAGTAGGCCCCGTTCTAGCCCTCACGTCAGGTTCTAAAATCCCTGGTGGAGACGGGAATTGAACCCGGGGCCTCCAGGTGAGAGACAGACGTGCTACTCCAACAACATGGAGCCTGCATTATTCTAGTACAGCGATAGCCTTCCCTATAGCACCGATGCTTTCTTGGGCCGTGAGACCCGCGGAGAGTGTTGAGTCAGCGCCAGATAAGTAGCATATACCGTTGCACAACAGCACGTCGGGAAGTCCCTACATGCGGTCATAGCCTTGATTACATTCCTAGCAGGCACGATACCGTAGCTCAGGGAGTTAAGACTTGTGGTGAAGTACTATAGCCTGTCTCGTATCCCAAATGAATATTAAATACGTACGAATGTGTAAATGGGAGCCTCCGTGGTTTAGGCGGCAGCACGCCAGCCTCTCACCGCTGGGTCCATGATTCAAATCCCGGTCACTCCATGTCAGATTTGTGCTGGACAAAGCCGAGGCAGGCAGTTTTTTTGTACCGAACTCCAGTTTTCCTTGTCACAATTTAATTCCAGCAACACTCTCCACTATCATTTCATTTAATCTGTCATTCATTTAATAATTGCCCCAAGGAGAGTGCGACAGGCTTCGGCAGCTGGTACAGTTCATAACCTCGCTGCTAGATGGGGGTTTCATTCATTCATTCCATTCCCTGACCCGGACAGTCGACTGGAATCAAGCTGTAGATTTTTCAAAAAAAAGTTTAAATGTGTTAAACTGCTAGTAGTTGGACGCTCCGCTCCTGTTAGCGCCAGTGCCCAGGTGGCTACGCACAGTGGCCCACCCGTCACGCGGCGCATCCGTGGCTCCGTTCTATAGGGAGGGTCCTTACTGTGGTGTCAAGTTTTGAAGCCATTTTTAGCCTACTTTCGATTTTTGCAAAAAATGAAAGTAGAATTACGAGATCTACACAGGGCCAAAAACTGTCTGTGTGTGTGTGTGTGTGTGTGTGTGTGTGTGTGTGTGTGTGTGTGTGTGTACTCTGAATGCCTGTCTCCCCCCCCCCCCCCCCCTCTCTACCAATTCGAACACGGTGAAACCTAATTGAACAAAGTTTCGTACAGAGGTAGCACTAGCAAAGGGCACATCAGTGTCATGTTTTATATCGCCGCCATCTTGACGGAAACGTAATGGCGGCCACCCAAATATTCAACGCTTCAATCAAATTAAGACTAATCTAATCATCCGATCTCTACCAAATTTTGCATTATTTTTATATGGCGAGCGTCTTTTGATTAAACTACAAGGTCATCAGCCATGGCGGCCATGTATGTGTGCAAATCGATTCCCCTTATCAATTCAAACTCGGTAAAACGGAATTGAACGAAATGTGGTACAGAGATAGCACTAGCAAAGGGCACCTCACTGTCATGTTTTATATCGCCGCCATCTTGACGGAAACGCAATGGTGGCCACCCAAATGTGAAAATCTTAAATCACATTACGACAAACCTAATCATCTGATGTCTACCAAATTTTGCTACAACATAAATTTAAGTGAGAAGCGCCCTTTCACCAAGCTACAAGGTGATCAGTCCAATAGTTTGCTTATGGTGGCCATGTATGTGTGCAAATCTATTCCCCATATCAATTCAAACACGGTGAAACCGAATTGAATGATTTTTTTTACAGAGGTAGCACTAGCAAAGGGCACCTCATATTCATGTATAATATCCGTATAGCACGTTATATTTCAACAAGCTACTACAACCAACATTCAATTATACTCCTTGAAAAGGACAAAGTTATAAGAATACCCATGCATTTAGGAGAAAGTAGGCTATATGTTCTTTACTGAACATCTTGTTCAGTGTTGCTGAGCCAGAGTGTAAGCTGAGGCGAACGAGGAAACTTGCGCATTCCCGCCAGCATAACTCTGTCTCCTTCTATCACACTCCCTTCCCTTGCTTGTAGCACGCCAGTGGCCAGCGGCTTGCACTCTGGCTCAGCAAATACGGCGAGTCCATAGATTTGAATCGCGCACCCGGAAGTAACAAATTAACCCCATTTTCTCGAAGGGAAAAATTTTCTCCACCAATCCGATTGCGGCATCTTCTTTTACATAACACGCAGAGCGTCCATGATTTTTTTGTCGGTATAATTAAGATACACCCTGTATTTACAAAAATAATAACACTTCTGAAAAAAAAAAAAGCATCGTTTGAGAGTTTCAAATGGTCACGTTTTACAGTTAAAATGGACCAATCGGGTGTTTTAACAGAATCCTCCCTAATGATGAACCTTTCGTCGAAGTGTTTATGCATACAACAGAGCTTGCCGAAGGGACACATTCAGTTCGATGGATGGCTAAGATCCACTTTTGTTTCCCAACCAAGTCAGTAGGGAATTTAAACACTGAAATATTAGGCTGTTTTGAACTGTAGTTGCTTCTGCAACCAGGTACACAACACGACGTGGGCACAATTCACCATATTCACACACGTTTCAATCATTGATAACTTCACTGCTGCGAGGTTCAGCTCAGCCTACAAGTCACAGGCGAGAAGTG
Source organism: Meconema thalassinum (assembly GCA_946902985.2). NCBI lineage: Eukaryota > Metazoa > Arthropoda > Insecta > Orthoptera > Tettigoniidae > Meconema > Meconema thalassinum. Next base: position 460,265,765 of record OX336391.1, on the reverse strand, counting down.
AAGCGGCCGGCCACTTGTGTGACGTAACGACCAACGTGGAGGGGAAGCCGTAAGGCCTGTCTATCTAGTTGGCCTTGCCTAACGCGCTGATAGACAGATGTAAACAGTTGACTACGCACTCAATTTAGAACGACAAATACTCATCAGACGAGTAATATTCAATTGGTGACACACTAATTCATGGAACTGTCTAACGTAATTGATTTTTTTCTTACAAAGATCTTTAATATTATTATATTTCAAAAATATATATTAGGGTTTCATTTTAATTAAGACTGGCTGCGTGATACAGCGATAACGTTCTCGCCTGCTGTGCCCAAGATTGTCGGATCGAATTCTGGCCCAGGCAGCTGACTTAGAAGGTGCGCAAATACGAGGGATCCCCTTCAGGACCCAAGCGCGGCATATCTAAAAGTTCAGATTTTAAAAGGGTCGTAAAATCAATAACATTATTTTTATAATAATAATTATTATTGATATTCCTTAATTCGTTTCATCCAGCTTTGGGGTGCTAAAGCAATCACGTTTTAATATTCTGTACTTTCCCTGTAGCCCAGTATTACCTCATTCTTTGTGGTCTTGCTTTCCTTTCTTCATTAGAGATTTGGATCTTTCTCTTGGGTTTTACTTTGACTTGGAACCGTTGATGCTTGTGGATAGGCCTGTTCTCTAGTTATTTAGGTGTTAGTTTTCTATGTAATAAATAATTTGGAAACCTGTGTTTATATTTGACATTAGATCGAATTAAGATTTAGCTTTTATATTATACAAGCAGAAGTGCCCATTCTTCGAACGGTCTTCGGTATTAATAATCAGACGTAATCAATTGAGCTACTGTTGCAATGGTTAGGGGCTTGGAACCTGTTTGTCGACAAAGAAAAATGATTAGTTAAAATGTGCTCTCAAACTAAATTTTCCTAACGTGTTCTTCCTGACGTGAAAATAAAATTGAAACCCTAGTAGACCAATCGCAATACACGTCACATACAAACTGACCCTCACCGTTTTGTCAAGTCCCCAACCACAGGAAGACCCCTTTTATAAATTATAAAGGCTTGTGGTGCATGAAAATTCAAGATCTTTAGCCCCCAATGACCCAAATTCCCAGTCAGCAAAAACTACTATTTCAAATCAGGAGTTTTTGTAAGTAATGTTGCTTTATTTCTTTATTTCTTTCTTTCTTTCTTTCTTTCTTTCTTTCTTTCTTCAATGATGGTAGTAGTTCTTTTCGAGGTTGTGGTGTTTGGTAGAGGTAAATAGTTTCTAAGGTCTTCAAGCAAGAAATTATTCTATTATACTCTTTGATAAAAACGAAGAGTTATAATTATACTCATACATTTAGGAGAAAGTAGGCTATATGTTCTTTACTGAACATCTTGTCGGAAATTATAATCCAGCCAATGAATTGATAATTGTAATAAAATTATCTACCGGTATCACACAAAACAGAACCAACCATGTATATATGGTTGTGACTGTTTTACCCATGAGCATATTTTATGAGATTATTATTATAAGTGTGTCATATGTCACCATATCGTTGGGTACAATTCACCATTTCATTGCCATTTGATGCGAGATGAAGTGGAGTTCTCTATACTGGTAGGTTGAGGAACGAACCAACTATGGAGCAGGTCTCTAAAATAGCTACTTTCTGCATAGTATGCAGATTACGGTGGAGCCCCAGTTTATCGAGGTTGGCCATCAGTGACTTCTGTATGATCCCTGTGAAAGAGGTTGTGATAGGCAATACAGTGACATATTCCTCTCGCCACATCTGTCGGATCTCTTCAGCAAGAGGCATGTATTAGGTCACTTTCTCAGCATAACTGTGTCTGATATTATGCGATTTAGGGACTGCGATGTCTATTATAAGAGTTTTTTTCTTCACTTTAGCAATAAGAATGTCTGGCCTGTTTGCTGATTGTTATTATTATTATTATTATTATTATTATTATTATTATATTTCAATTTGGCTCTCCTGGTCAATCAAATTCTTTAAAGTCCCACTATCCTCATAAATCGAGGGTTGAAAACATGTCCTTCTACTGTTTTTCTTCTAGTAGTAAGATAAGGGTTTTCTGCGTTATAGGCTGGCCTAAACCTCCGGGAGGCGTGATGGTGCAGTGGTCAAGTTGCTTGCCTCTCATCCACCTCTATTCCCGGTCAATGCAAGTGAGGTTTCCGAAGTGAAATATCACTTCCTGTGTACACTGATATAGGCCTATCTAATATTAACCATTAGCTTCTCATGCTACCATCACGGTGTAGAATATCATATTAATATAGGTTTATTCTGTCTTTTCCAGGTAAGTGATGACATCACCTGGTGGATGATGTCAGGACTCGGGAGGCTATCTTCTGCCTGTAAACTACATGTAAATCCAACCCTGAATGAAATCTTCACTGGTTTGTATAGGCTATATTCCCAATCAAAATCATCCTTGAAGTAACTAAGGTGGCGTCAGGAAATACGATGGCAAGTGCTCTCACGGGGGACAAATACTCCCATCAGGAGTGAGGCAAGGGACCACAGCTCTATCATGAAGCTTAACGTTAGATGGTGCATTAGACCCTTGGAATATCATTTGGATTATGGAAGCGCGCACGAAAATATGGTAAAGCATTCAATTGATAGCTTTTCGTCCAACTAACATCTTCAGATCTAATTTTAAGGATTAATTTATGATGATGATGATGATGATGATGATTGACCCTCCTGTGGCAAAACTGGGAAGAATGGGGATTGATTCCTACCTTAGCCATCCTGGAAGTGGTTTTCCGTGGTTTTCCACTTGTACTCCAGGTAATTGCCGGGGTGGTACCTAACATAAGGCCACGGCCGCTTCCAACCCAAATTGCAAATACATACACTAGTACAGTCATCACTGTGACACAGGTTATCAGACAAATTCTGCTCGCACCCAAGTCCACGGGCCTGAATGGTTGATTCCTCAGTTTGGGGGCTACGACAACGCCGTCAATTAGCCCCGTGTATTTTTGGTGTGTGTAGAATCTGTCTGATAACCGGTGTAAATTGTGATGGCTGTATTAGTGTGTGTTATCCGTAATTCAGGACTGCAGACGATCAATTTCAAGTAATTCTTACTTTTGATACCAAATGCTACCGTCAACGACACCTAGCTGCAAACTTGGCTACTAGATGCCATCGCAAACAGAACCTGGCGGCGAGCGTTGGAACTTAATCAAATCTAACCTAGAAATTTAGCTTCATACAATAATTGTAGTTAGTGGAAGGTTTTTACTTTGCAATAAATCTTTGACATGGGCCCGCTGGCTTTACTTCCTCTCCGAATGAAGGTATACTGAGGGATTTTAACGCTCTTATAAAATCCGACGACTTCGGCCGGGTTTGAACCCACGATCTTGGGCATAGAAGCTCAGCATGCTATAAACTACGTCACCGAAGCTGCCACGGGGTTGAATGACCAAAGTATCCAATTCCCTCAAATTAAACAACAACAACAAATAACTGACAAGGTAACTGAAAACAATATCACGTACATTGTGGTGTTTGAAGCCATATTTTCAGTGTTGCCTTAGTAAACAAGAGTTTAGTGCTTTTCAGTCGGTCAACACGAATGTACCCAAAAGAGATGGGTTATGCCCTAATCCTGAAATAAATTACATGAGATTAATAAAACACTAGGATGACCAGTTTCGATCGTCAAGCGATCATCATCAGATCCAATACACTTAGGCTATAAAATCTATGTTTGAAATACAGGTGAAAATATTTACAATATGTACAATTATTTAGTTGCAGTATTGGTACTGCAACTGTCAGTGTATGCTAAATGCAGTATATATGTTAGGTGAAATGCTAAATTGTGATGGCTATCCGGAGATTGTACTTTAGAGAGATTATATGGCTGTAAACTATGGTTAAAATATAAAATTTTAGGCTAACTACTTATCTGATTGTCTTCCGTACTACAGCTATTCGCAGTTTCCGTGCTCACTTGAACTCGCTGTGCGGTCGACTGCGGTGGTTATCTTAACGACTGGTTTTTCCCAGCCTTCCCCCCCTGTCCCTACGTGCTGTGGGGAGTGATCGCGATGTGTTTATGTGAGGTGTTGCCAACCTAGATAAGATGTATGTTATTGAATGAGGTGGATCTACAACTATTAAAGACCGTGGATTAGTCCTCGCCACGCGTGGAGCATAACCCATTCGAACTAAGCGTTGACGGTCTTATGAGGACGTCCCGGCACCTTTAATACTGCCTCTAATATGGGCCTTGGTTTATTGCAGAAGAAAAGTACATCGTACACCTGATCCAGATAACATTTACCTATTAAAAACCCCCTAATTTCCCCCCTTTTTTTATCTAGCTTGGCTGTGTCGCTAAATTGTGTTTTGTTTCCGACAGGGTGTGTTTTTTAGTAGCGTGAAGAGGGGTGAGCTCTCCATGAACGTGTGTTCATTTAGATTGTTGGGATTGTTTCGTTTGGCTAGGTGTATCTCGATTGCTTCCTTTATGTCAAGAGCTCTGCCTTTCGAATCGTGATGGATTATTTTAAGGTCCGACTCTATGTTGGTAAAGCTATGCCCTGCGTCGCACACATGTTCGCACACGGCTGAATGTGTTCCGTATCTTATCGCATTTCTATGTTCATTATAACGTGTGTCTACTCGCCTTCCACTCTGCCCGATGTAATTAGCTTGACAATCGGTGTCTTGGCACGTTATAGAATATACCCCTGACCTTGAATACGGGTCACGTTTATTTAGATTACTATTTAGGAGGTGCCTAGCGGTTGTGTTTTTCGTCGTGAAAGCTATCTTTATGCCTTGCTTTTTGAATAGGTTAGTGATTTTATATGTATTCGCATTCACATAGTTGAAACGCGCAAATTTTTTCTCATTACTGTCCGGCTTGGGAATCGTTTTATCTTTATTTTTATGTTTGGCTATAATTTGATTTATTTTGCTTGGCGAGAAGTTGTTTTCCTTTGCTATTTGCATAATAGTTCTTATTTCCTTATTATAGTTGTCTTTTGACATGGGTATGTTTAAAGCCCTGTGCACCATTGAATTGAAACCCGCTAGTTTGTGCGTACTGGGGTGATTAGACTGGTTGTCGATTGCATGCGAGGTTTGTGTTGCTTTCCGGAATATGGAATATGAAAGGTCGTTGTCTTTACGTTCAATAGTTATATCGAGATAATTTATTTTCCGGTCTATTTCGGATTCCTTAGTGAATTTGATAGAATGGTGAAGGCTATTAATGGATTGGAGAATTGTTTCTTCGCTTGTTAGTTCAGTATCGTAGATGCAAATTACATCATCTACGTATCTTTTCCATATTACTATTCCCTTTGTTGAAGTCTTTTCTAAGAACGCATTTTCTAGTGCATTGATGAAGATGTCAGCGATTAACCCACTTAGTGGCGATCCCATTGCTAGGCCTTCTCTCTGTGTGTATATTTTATTGTCGAATTGAAACACGTTTTGGGTGAGAACGACCCTCAGTAATCTCACAATCTCTTCAATTTCTTTTACCGAATTGTTGGATTTTAAGTTGTTTTCGATAGTGTTGATTGCTTCAATAATCGGAATATTGGTGTACATGTTAGTTACGTCGAAGGATACTAGCCTGAAGCTAGGTTTCATTTGTAGGGTGTTCAATGCTGTTACTAGTTCTGTTGTGTTCTTTACAGAGTTGTTTTTGTCGTTGGAAAGACGGCATTTTAAGATTTTTAGTAACTCTTTGCTGATTTTGTAATTAGGGGCATTCCTACAATTGACTATTGGTCTCATTGGGCATTCCTTTTTGTGTATTTTTGGTTGTCCCCTCAATGACGGTATTTTCGGGTTCATGTTTATTAGTTTTGATTTTTCAGCTTTGGTCAGTATGTATTCTGTTTCTTTTAGCGCACTTTTTATTTGTTTTTGGAATTTGTTGGTGGGGTCTTTTGTTAATTCCTTGATTTCGTTGTTGTTTAGGAATTCGACTGTTTTTTCAATGTATTCTGTTTTGTTCAAAATTACTGTAGTGTTTCCCTTATCTGCTTTTGTGATGATTAAGTCATGTTCTTTTATTTTTTGTTTCAACGACTTTATTTCTTTGATTTGTTTGTTGTTTTGAATGTTATTGCTATCGCCCTCTCGTTTGAGGATTTTTTTGGCTTCGTTGGTGGCGAGATTTTTGGTTAATTCCCTGTCTTCTGCTGGGAGCTTGTGACTGGCTATCTCAATATCTGTGATTAACTGTTTTATATTGTGGTTCGTGTGTGCGTCTGTGCAGTTGTAGGGACAGGGGGGGAAGGCTGGGAAAAACCAGTCGTTAAGATAACCACCGCAGTCGACCGCACAGCGAGTTCAAGTGAGCACGGAAACTGCGAATAGCTGTAGTACGGAAGACAATCAGATAAGTAGTTAGCCTAAAATTTTATATTTTAACCATTGTTTACAGCCATATAATCTCTCTAAAGTACAATCTCCGGATAGCCATCACAATTTAGCATTTCACCTAACATATATACTGCATTTAGCATACACTGACAGTTGCAGTACCAATACTGCAACTAAATAATTGTACATATTGTAAATATTTTCACCTGTATTTCAAACATAGATTTTATAGCCTAAGTGTATTGGATCTGATGATGATCGCTTGACGATCGAAACTGGTCATCCTAGTGTTTTATTAATCTCATGTAATTTATTTCAGGATTAGGGCATAACCCATCTCTTTTGGGTACATTCGTGTTGACCGACTGAAAAGCACTAAACTCTTGAATATCACGTACATTGTGAGCCAGCTCAACGATAGTATTGTTTTGAGGGGTGGGACAGTGAGGTCATTGTATCGCCCCTGATAGATCGATAGATTTATTTTGTGTGATGTATGACTGTGGCTACCCCTTCAATTAACCGACGTGGACTCGCCTGATACTATAAGACATCTGCGCAGCCGTACGCAAACATAACAGTAATATTAAGCAACGAGTCGCAGAAATGAAATAGTGCCTAGGATAATAAAGTGTTCGGATAGTGCATAATGCCGCATGTCAATATCTCCCAAAAATTCATTAAAATGAAGTTTGTGATAAAATGATCGTTGCATTGCGTATAGTTGATACGCGTTTTCCACAGTGTCTTTTGTGTATGATTTTGGTAACAATTTTGTCTTCAGCTTTCATTCAACTATTGATATATAAGTGTAGGGCCCGGATGTTGATGACATGTCATCTTTTTACTGAGCTGTCTAAAACAATGCTCAAGTACATAGAAACTCCGGACGGGCCATCCCGTCTTCAAATATGTCAGTTTTATTTTGCATCTTTTTGCATTTTTTTTTGCTATTTTTCCATTTTAAGAGCATTTTTTTGAGTTTGGTAGATTTTCTTGGTCTTTTTTTTAGAGTAATCGGCCTTTTGAGGTCAGTTTTTCAATTTAGTCAAGTCACAGCTTTATATGAGGGAGTTACGTGTCTCATAGTTAAGAAGAAGCTAGTAGCTGTATACAAGATAATTTAAAATATTGAAATCTTGATTCCATTTCCTTAATCAACCGGGTGGAAACTAAGTCTTAGCAACAATCGTGGCGAAATTGCTGCGCGTGTTGCATCTAAACTGAAACAAGTGCTGGACGAAAACACCGGGTATAAAATATTATGCAAAATCTCAGACATTCTTTCTGGTGAAAACTACTGCATGGATGGGAGAGGAGGATTTACCAGCAAACGACCTTCCTCAATTCGAGTACGCTCCGATCACATCAGTTGATGTTGAACGCAGATTTTTGAGATATAAAAATTTGTTGGCTGATAACCGCATATCATTTACATTTGACAACATCAGAATGACATTTGTAGTGCAGTGCAGACTAAAGTGAACATAAACCTATTGTTAAGTGCTAGAAATCTATTTTCAGTTTGAGCTTAAGATGTCATTTTTTAAAATATTGGTGATTTTATCATTATAGGATCATTTTCTCCATTTTATAGTGCATTTTTCGAATTTTTAGGTCATTTATTAGTCATTTCTGTAAGTTTTAAATGCATTTTTTAAACTTTTTCACGGCAACGAAAGACTACGCGTTTGTATTATTACTAGAGAACCGATGCAAGAACTCTCCTTTGTGTATAAATTACCTATTTGGCTTTATTGGTAAGTATGCGGAGTCGACGCAACCCAGTTCTGACAGGGGCTCTCTTGTTTATATGTTTAATCCCACTTTTTAGACAAATTGTCCATATTTATGATATCAGTGTGCAATTCGTCACTGCTGTGGGTAATTCTGTTTCTTTTGAGTGCTCGTTCGTTAGGATCGGGTAGACGTACTTGTGAGTGCCCCATGTGTATATACCACCCACCCGACTGTACTGTTTTGCGGGCTGGACGCGAATCAGTTCTGGCAGGGGCTATCGTCTTGTTCATTTTTTTAAACACACTTTATAACCAAGTATATTACGGCTTCGGTGGCGTAGATGGTAGCATGCTGAACTGCTGTGCCCAAGATAGCAGTTTCAAACCCGGCCGAAGTCTTCGGATTTTTTAAGAGCGTTATAATCATTCAGTATGTCTTCCTTCGGAGGGGAAGGAAAGCCGGCGGTTCCATGTCATAGATTTATGGCATGTAAAAGATCCTCCCACAGATTAAACTTGTGTGAAGCTAAATTTGTAGGTTAGATTTCGTTGGGACGCTCTATCCAAGTTCCAACGTTCACCACTAGGTTTCAGTGACAACTGGTAACGAAAGTTGGAACTGCTTGAAATTGAACATAACTTGTAGCTCACCCTATGGGTGTCAGCTTGAAGCAGCTACAGACTCTGGCGAGCCGAACATGTCCTCGGACACTCCCGGCACTAAAAACCATACGATAAAGACATAATAAACAAGTAGTTCCGTGAAGAACTATACAGCCTATTTTCATATAGCCCACTTATTGCAACTATCAACATACACAATTTCAGTTTGATTGCTGTAATAGATTCGTAGATATTGAGAACCGACTAAATAATTCGGATGGTCGCCATGTTGGATTTTATATATGTAGGTCCTAGAGTTATGTACTGTACATGCAGATTATTGTGTACGTGTAGTATTCAAACTTCAATCGCATAATTAGGACACTAGAAGTTACAAGGAGATTTTAAAATTTCGCACAGCTGCCATCTTTAGGTTATGGAAACAATTGAAATAAATTAGATGCTAGTGGATTACCATTCGTATAAGGATTTACTGTACAAAGTTTCACTGCTCTCGGATGGTTAAATTGCGATAAACGTCCATGTGATTATTTATACTTCGCGTCGCCGCCATGTTGGATTTGTGATCACCAGGTTATTTAAAGTCCTATAAGTGAACTTTAGTTCATAGCCCCTATGAACAATAAAAAATTCAGTTTGATTGCAACAATAGATTCGTAGATATTGAGAGCCGTCTAAATATTTCGGATGGTCGCCATGTTGGATTGTTAAATGTATAGGCCATAGAGTCATGTACCATTATAGGATAATTATTGGGTAGGTTCAATATTCAAACTTTCACTTCGATCGCATGACTACATCACAAGAAATAAAAACTTAATTTTAAAATTCGCACAGCCGCCATCTTGAGGTTATGTAAACAATTGAACTAAATTAGATACCAGTGCATTACAATGTGTATAAATATTTCCTGTACCAGATTTCAGTGCGTTTGGAGCATTAAATCGCGAGAAAGGTTTATTTCAAATTTTCTAATTCGCTTGGCCGCCATATTTGTTTTGTATATAACCGGTTTTTTTAAGTCCTATAAATGGACTTCCAGTAGTGCCCTTTATCTCCGTACAAAACTTCAGGGAGATATCGCTAATAGTTTCAGAGATACAGAATGCCGGTGAAATATTTCGCACATCCGCCATCTTGTGGTTATGTAAACAAATGAACGAAGTTAGTTGTCGGTGCATTACAATGTATATAAACATATACTGTACCAAGTTTCATTGCGTTTGGTTGGATAAATCGCGAGAAACGTCTGTTTAAAAGTCGCAACTTCGCTTGGCCGCCATGTTGGTTTTGTAGTTACCAGGTTTTCAAAGATCACATAAGTGAACTTATAGTAGTTCCCTTTATCACCATACATGATGTCAGGGTAATATCGGTAATCGTTTCGGAGATATTGAATGCTGGTGAAATATTTCGCACATCCGCCATGTTGGATTGGTGAGTCGTAACAAAATTTGAAGGGCACGGTCGAGGTCGCCCGGAATAGTGCTATGAACTTACTGAGTTTCATTGAAATCGCTCCAGCCGTTTAGATTTTATTAGGGGGGGACACACACACGAATCACACACACACACACACACGCACACACACACGGACAAAAGGTGATCTCATAAACCTATTTTTTCAAAATTGAAAATAGGCTAAAAATAACCAAATATATATATTTCCGTTATATTTTCAATAAATGCAAGATTTTCCCTATACTATTGCGTCAATTTGGAAGATTTTGACACGAACCGCACCTTCGAACTCCCTCTGGTTTAAGAGGTTGAGTTTTGTGAAACATACACCTTAGCATTTTATATATTTTATTTATTTATTTATTTATTTATTTATTTATCTATTTATTTATCGTATGGATGTTAGTGCCGGGAGTGTCCGAGGACATATTCGGCTCACCAGAGTTTGTAGCTGCTTCCAGCGGACACCCTTAGGGTGAGCTACAAGTTCCATTCAATTTCAAGTAGTTCCAACTTTCGCTACCAGATATCAATGATACCTAGTGGTGAACGTTGGAACTTTGATAGAGCTTTCCGACGAAATATAACCTAACAATTTTGTTTCACACAAGTTTAGTCTGTGGAAGGATCCTTTACATGCCATAAATCTAGGACATGGGACCTCCGGCTTTACTTCCCCTCCGAAGGAAGGCATACTGAAGGATATTTAACGCTCTTAAAAAATCCAACGACTTTGGCCGGGTTTGAACCCGCTATCTTGGGCACAGCAGTTCTGCATGCTACCAACTACGCCACCGAAGCCGCATATATTTGATAATATTACATTATTAGAAGCCTTTCAGTCATTCAACGAGAGTGTGCCCAAATTAGATTAGTGTCTGAAATAATTTACAAGAATTATTTCTACACTGAATAAAACACTTCTCACAAAATGGGGCGGATAAATCGGATGCCCAGTTTCGTTCATCAAGCGAACATCTTCAGCTCCTCCTCGCGTAGGTTTGATTTAGGTCAGTGGATATATAACACTACCACAATAGTAGGGAAGAAGGAAATAAGTCTTAAGATCAAAAAGCAGATCTATAATGCAATCATCGCACCGATTACGCTATAATAATAATAATAATAATAATAATAATAATGTATGGCCGGGTGCAAGCTTTGTAATTTGACACCCAAAGGGTAGCTTGCATGTCGAATTTCGTTGTTCCTTGAATCACTATGAAAGTCAAGGAGGTTAGATATCTAAGCTCCTTGAACACTATAGCGCTTTCTAGTAGAGAAATGAGGAACTTGGTTTGGCGGAAACTCCCGAGATTAATTTTGGCACTATGAACACGCCCTACTGAATTCAAATGGGTTCTTTGACATGCCAACATCGTATGGCATGCGTGTCGTATTTTTGCCGCCTTTCAAAAATCACTTACCACGGCCAGGAGCGAACCTACAAGCTTGGGGTTAGTAGACCGACACGCTATCCACTCACCCACCGTGGTAAGCTACCGATTACGCTGTATGGTATGGAGAGTTTGGCATTACAAGATAAACATCTAAGTAGGATTACTGCCACAGAAATGAAGTTTCTGAGGAGAGCAGTAGGAAAGACAAGAAGAGATCGAGTTCGAAATTAGAGAATTAGAGAGGAATTAGGACAAAAAGCAATGGGTGAAGTGGTTGAGGAACGTCAGTTGAGATGGTACCGACATGTTACGAGAATGGAAGAAGTAAGAAAAATAAAACAAATACTTTAAATGCGAGTCAAGGGAGAAGCTGAACGAGGTAGACCCTGCATTACATCGGAGAATAGCATTGAGAGATTGGGACAGAAAAGAGGCAAAACTGTTGTGCAAATGATGATGATGATGATGATGATGATAATTGTTGTTTTAAGGGGCCTAACATCTAGGTTATCAGCCCCTGAAGAGAAGAGAATGAGAAGAGAATGTGCAGAAATAGAGCGGAATGGCAGAAATGGCTCAAAAGAGGCTACCCCGACGCTTGAAGGAAGGAGAAGAAGAAGAAGAAGTTTTATTTTATTTTAGTTAAACTGTGTAACGAGTCAGATATTTCAACCAATCTTATTGTTACGTGCCACCCCCTAGTGGCACCTTTGTTAACTGGATTACGGTGGGTATAAAGCACAACACACATTTACTGCTTAAAGAAATAATTAATTTTATTGCAGCCAGAAAAATACACTACTCAACAGCAATTATTACCTTACTCCAGTTTCCTCACGTCGAGAATACTTTCCCTTTCACTTGTCAACAGACCACAGTTAATCCTCTTCGCTAATGAGTCCGCTCCCGTACGCTAGCTGGAAATAGCTGCACTAGGTCTGTCACTGTACTATACACTGTTTCACAAGCACCACAATCACTTCCTCGCTGTCAAGAGAATCAGCTGCACTAGGGGTTTCGCAAGTCACCAAACTTCTGTCGCTCAGGATAATCGCTCACACTAGCTCGTAAAACACAACAACAACCACTGCTTGACAGGTCGCACTTATATAGCAGGCCGGTGACTCAATAAATGCTTCTAGATCCATCCAGGGTTCACGGCTTCTCGAGGTTTCCATCGCTGGTCCAGTCACGAATATTCTGGACTATCCCTTTGTTCTAGTAGCCCTGTTGCATAAGGCGCACGCAATACAGGAGGCAGGGCACAGCCCAGCCCTGGGGCAGTTGTGACTCATGCGGCGAGCGATGACACAAACTCACAGCCGTAACATTATGTTATTGCCTTAGCCTATTACATTTTAAAGTTGAAATGTTTTTGAATCGTTAGCTTCTATCGTTGCGAGCTATTGAAGTAATTGCGTAGTCTGTTCCGTTATGAACAGTTACTATGTAAATTTTACTTTTGTAGTTGGTTAGTTATGCTACACTTTAACAAACACTTCAAAGTAACTGAGTTGATACTGTAGTTTTGTAGACGTAGCTGATTTGTGGCTGCTCTTGTAGTTATGTCCACTTCAATACACGTCTCCATTTTAGCGCCCTATTTTTAGCCTCCTTTTCACATTCTGCAAAAATGAGGAAAGAGTAGTCTTATGAGATCGATCCGGGAAAATGTCTGTCTGTCTGTCTGTGTGCCCCCCCCCCTATCAACTCCTAAACGGCTGCAGCAATCGAAACCAAATTTGGTATGAGTAAAGATCTATACCGAGACATCTCAACGTCATACTTGAAAATGATGTCAGTGCTACCAACTGCTGAAAAATCATAATTGAAATTTCAGCTCCATGTTGGATATCTTGGAGTATATACATGGGAACTATTCCAAAATTGGCACATGTATAGATATTAATACTTCAGTTCAAAGATGATTAGCCTGCATGTTACTTCTATACTATCAATTGGATTTCAATTAAATATCGTATGTGCTATGTGTAGCATAACATATATGACTATGCGTATTGTTAAGAGCAATCAGGGCTGCCAACTGTTAATAAATGCTGTTAATATTTTTTACCCTAATATCAATATAGGCTATCAGAAAGTATGCAAGCCAACAGCTCTAAACTTAGCGCACGTATGGTACCTGCCATTCTAGATTAATTTGGAGCAACTAATGTACGCCAGTGCTACCAACATCATTTTAAGCCTGCTGATATGTCGAATTTTAAAATACCAGTAACTACTATACTAACAAATGGATTTCATCCAAAATTGGCACAACAATAGATGATAATATTTCAAATTATTTCTGACCAACACATGCATGACATTGTTGCCAACATCATTTTACGCACGCTGCATTAAGTCCAATGTTTAACTGCATGTAATGTCCATGCTATCCATTGGACTTAAACCAAATTTTGTATTCTGTACCTTACGAGATGGAACTAAGAATATATTCAGTCACCAGGGCTGCCAACTGTAGTGCTCTATCAGGCTACATAATGCAGGTATATTTCAAACTAATTAGAAATTCCTATATTACCAACTTTATTTCGTCATTATTCAAGATAGCCTAGGTCCATATAGATTAATCATTGGCATGAATTTTAAATTTTAAGAAAAGTAGGCTCTTTAGTTCGTCATGGAACATCTTGTTAGAGAAGAGTGTTATTTAACCATTATATAGCTTTGGGGCTATTAGGGAGAGTGGAAATTGTAAGTACCGACGTTTCGAGCCAGCTGCTTGTCCCTTTGTCAGGTTTGTAATGAAATCAGAAATGAGTTAACAATGTCATGTAGCCTCCATAGAAAAAGGTATAAGATAATTACTTCATGGCCTCCCGAGACCAAGAGGAAGTAATGAAACTAAAGAGGGCAGTCAGGATAACCATCAGCTCTATTAACGTCCTTTGATTGCTTGCTAATTTATATCGCCTCCCGAATGATTCGAGTTGTGAATTGTTTGCTTCGGTGGTGAGTTGGTAGCATGCTGAACTGCTGTGCCCAAGATAGCGGGTTCAAACCCGAAGAGCGTTAAAAATCCTTCAGTATGCCTTCCTTTGGAGGGGAAATAAAGCTGGCGGTCCCATGCCATAGATTTATGGGATGTAAAAGATCCTTCCACAGACTAAACTTGTGTGAAGCTAATTTCTTAGGTTAGATTTCGTTGGAACTCTCTATCAACGTTCACCACTAGGTATCATTGATACCAAAACCAACTTAAAGGATATAGAGCAAGTAAAGTCTATCTTCCTAAAGAAAGCATTGTGTATCGAAATTTACTCCGTCCCGGCTAATGTATGAGCTGTCTGCAGAGCCATTCTGTATTGAGCAAATCAGACTACAAATGCAGCTTCCATCTAGCGCTGCCTATCAGGAACTTCTTGTGGAATTTCATTTCATATGTCATTCATTTAATCATTGACCCAGAGGAGTGCGTCAGGCCTCGGCAGCCGGCACAGTTCATATCCTCGCCGCTAGATGGGGGCTTCATTCATTCCATTCCTGACCCGGTCGGAGACTGGAAGCAGGCTGTGGATTTTCATTTTCAATGGCCATTGGCTGCATTAAAACTATTATTATTATTAGTAGTATTGATATCTGGTAGCGAAAGCTGGAACTACTTGAAATTGAACGGAACTTGTAGCTCACCCCAAGGGTGTCCGCTGGAAGCAGCTACAGACTGTCCTCGGACACTCCCGGCATTAAAAGCCATATGATAAATAAATAAATCTCCATACAGATGAAATAAGTATCATCAAAAATAATTCGATGGTCATTCTGTATGGCATGTTCGGCCACAGCAGACTTCCCTGGTTGGCAAAGACGTAAATACCTACAATGTTCATTGACCCTTGTTGTGATTCTCCTACTTGTCTGACCAATTAATGCGTAATGTGATTTATTTCAGATATAGGAAATAAATTGTAACTCCCCGCTCAATATAATTGAACTCGTTCCTGTTGATCGATTGAAAACCTTCTAATAATAAATTACTTAGGCAACACTAAAAAGAACCTACAATATTTGTAATTAATACTCAGTAACGTGCACTACCGGAGCTAGACCAACATTATCAAAGTTCATTCAGTTTTGATATTTCTGTACTAATTAAGCAATCTGTTGCTGTTGCTTAAAGAAGAAAGATGTTTAGTAAACACATAGTCTACTTTCTATGAAATGTATGGATATAGTTATAACTAGGGACTGGACTTTTAGGTTTTCAAAATTGCCATTTTAATTTTAAAAAACATAAAATAGATTTTTAAGGTTTTTAATGGTAGAATGACATTTAAAATAGGTTATTATGTTTAAAGTGTAGCAAAAGTTGACGTAAACTGTGCAAAACTTAAAATTAATGATTGTTAGTAGAAAATCTGATTGCAACGAGAGTGTAAATATTTTACATTATGATACGTCATTTGTCAAACTATCACCGATAATTTTACACTTTAGGCAATTTTTGCTCTCCTTAAATATGTTAATTATTCAAATTCAATAAAACCAAGGATGTCAGAGGTGAGTTTCACACACTAGCCCGTTTAATTAACTTTGTTTATCTAGCATGTAGGAAACTTGGAAACATTAAAAGTTTTATCTCCACTTTCCTGACAGTAAGAATATGATAAGATATTTAGCCGCACTTCTCTTGATTACACTAAATAACCAAGTATCTCTTTAAAAAATATTGTTACGGCTGTGAGCTTGTGTCATCACTCGCCGCATGAGTCACAACTGCCCCAGGGCTGGGCTGTGCCCTGCCTCCTGTATTGCGCGCGCCTTATGCAACAGGGCTACTAGGACAAAGGGATAGTCCAGAATGTTCGTGACTGGACCAGCGATGGAAACCTCGCGAAGCCGTGAACTCTGGATGGATCTAGAAGCATTTATTGAGTCACCGGCCTGCTATATAAGAGCGACCTGTCACGCAGGAGTGGTTGTTGTGTTTTACGAGCTAGTGCGAGCGATTATCTTGTGCGACAGAAGTGTGGTGACGAAGTGCTGTGCGAGTTACGAAATCCAGTGGCATTGTTTCTTCAGCTTGTGGACAGCGAAATAGCCTGCAGCAAGTGATCGTAAGTAA
Organism: Meconema thalassinum; assembly: GCA_946902985.2. Classification (NCBI taxonomy): domain Eukaryota; kingdom Metazoa; phylum Arthropoda; class Insecta; order Orthoptera; family Tettigoniidae; genus Meconema; species Meconema thalassinum. Next base: position 460,249,076 of record OX336391.1, on the reverse strand, counting down.
TTGTGGTCGGTGAACATAAGGGAGAGGGACAGGTAGTTTCTGTCAAGGCCACCGTACTCATTAGGACGGATTAACTTCTGTGGTCTGTTTACAAGTGGAAGGCCAAGAGCGCATAAGGAAGAGACTTAAGGAAACTGAGTAAGGCTCCTAATTGCTTGTATTTGCTGATTAGTGTAATTTTCTGGCCTGTAATAAATTATATTTCTTTAAGCAGTAATTGGTGTTGTGCTTTGTACCCCCACCGTAATCCAGTTAACAAAAGTGCCACTAGGGGGTGGCACGTAACAACTGGTGTCAGAAGCCGGATTACGAACTCAAGCACAACACCTGACGGTCCTGGTTTCAAACCCCGAGCAGGTCATTTTCTCTAATTTTCCTGTGAGTGCATGCCCTTTACAAGACAAACAACTAAAATGGAGGAGAAATTGGCAGCATTGCTAGAAAAGTTAAATGGCATGGAAACCAAGATGGAGGACGGCCAGAAGAATTTAACCAAGGAGCTAACTGCCAAATTAGAAGACGGCCAGAAGAAGCTAGAGGACGGCCAGAAGAAGATGGAGGACGGCCAGAAGAAGTTAGCCGAGGACCTAACTGCCAAACTAGAAGACGGCCAGAAGAAGTTAGCCGAGGACCTAACTGCCAAACTAGAAGACGGCCAGAAGAAGTTAGCCGAGGACCTAACTGCCAAACTAGAAGACGGCCAGAAGAAGATGGAAGACGGTCAAAATAAGCTAGCGGAGGACCTGAAGAAATTAGAACTGGGTCTGCGTGAGGAAGTCACGGCAGTGGAAAAGAAGTTCGACGCCTTACAAGTGGAAGTTGCCGAGCTGCGCCAACGCCCGCTGATGGGGGTGGAGGAGAAATTCAACGCCTTAAAAGTGGAAGTTGCCGAGCTGTGCCAACGCCCGCTGATGGGGGTGGAGGAGAAATTCAACGCCTTACAAAAGGAAGTTGCCGAGCTGCGCCAACGCCCACTGACGGGGGTGAAAGAGGAATTCAACGCTCTACGAGAGGAAGTTGCCGAGCTGCGCCAACGCCCGCCCACCGTTACACCGGGAATATCAGGAACGGGACATAGCAGAGTGACGCCCCCAACCTTCGACGGAAAGGTCCCGTGGAGCACCTACTTACGTCAGTTCGAGGCGGCCAGTTCCATAAATAACTGGAACAACACAGAAAAGGCTACAGCTCTAATTGTAGCGCTGAGAGGTGACGCCCTTAACGTCCTTCAGGCCATCCCGACTGGATCCCAGGACTACGCTTCCCTGATCGCCCATATGGAGTCCCGATATGGAGATAGCCATCTTCAGCAGGCCTATCAGATGCAGCTCCGGACCCGGGTACAGAAGAACGCGGAAACCCTGCAGGAGTTCGAGATGGACATCGCACGTCTCGTAAGGCTCGCCTACCCAACAGCGCCGGCCGACTTTCTGGAGCAGATAGCGACGCAGACTTTCACCGACGGGCTACGGGACTCGGACACTCAACAGGCGCTGCGACTCGCGCGCCATAAGTCCCTGACAGATGCGCTGAGCCACGCACTTGAGTTCGAGACGGCAAAACAGGCATCCAGAATGCACGCGCGGGTGCGTCAAGTGGACGTCGACGAACCAGTAAAAACCAACGAGACCAAGCCCCTGGCCGACGAATTAATGGAGGCGCTAAGCCGTTTCTTCGATAGTCGCGGCACCACCAGCAACGACACAGCCGGAAGGCAACCGGAGAGGCGGCCCGGAAGAGGACTACCGACCTGCTGGACCTGCGGTAAGAAAGGCCACCTGAGCAAGGACTGCGGTGATCGCCGCCGCCGAGGGTATCCGACGGGAAATCAGTCGTCTGAAAACCGCGCGGCCCAGGGAAACGAGTATTAGCCAGCCTTGGGGGGCAAAGGTTGGCTTGTGACAGTCGTCAAGCCCCGGCAGTCCAAGTGCGTGTGACGAAGTTATGGAGGGACAATAGCAGCCTGATGGTCGACGGAGTCATCAACGGAGTGAGCTGGCCCATGCTGATCGACACGGGAGCATCGAGGACCATCGTCAATCCCACTGTGATCCCGAAGTGGAGAGTGCAACTCACACAAAGGAACCTCCAGCTAATAACCGCGACCGGAGAGACCGCACCGGTACATGGCGAAGCACCACTGGAGTTCGTCATTGGTCGACGGGTAATAAAGCATCCAGTGCTTGTGGCTGACGTATCAAACGAAGTGATCATCGGACTGGACTTCCTGGACCAGAACATCATCTTGGACCTGAGTACCAACACTCTGCACTTCGGAGGTGAGGAACTTGCTTTGCAACCAGCACACGAGGCCGTCACCGCACGACGAGTAAGGCTGAGAGAGGACGTCATCGTTCCTGCCAGGACGGAGGTCAGCGCCGCCGTAATTGTCGACGGAACTGCTGAGGGAGTGGCGGCTGTCATCGAGCCAAAATATGAGGACATCCAGACAAAAGGATTGCTAGTAGCCAAGACCCTCATCAACACGACGTCTCGACCGTACGTCCGCCTGTCCAACCTGAACGACTACGACATTACGGTTCACCGGGACACCAACCTAGGAGTCTGCGAGCCCGTTACCTGGATTGCCCGCATCACCGACACGACGGACGGACACCTGCAGACGGACAACCGAAGAAGACGCACACTGCCAGAAGAACTACAGAAGCTGTACCAAGGATCCCAGGACCATTTAGACGAGGAACAATCACGCCAACTTCAGGACCTGTTACGCGAATTCCAGGACGTCTTCTCCGTGGGGAGCAAAGACTTCGGCAGGACAAGCTTGGTCCAGCACAGAATCGACGTTGGGGACAGCGCACCGATTAGGGCCCCATTCCGACGAGTCCCGCTCGCCAAGCAAGCCGAAGTCCACCGGATGGTAGAAGAGATGAAGGAGCAAGGGGTGATCGAGCCATCACATAGTCCTTGGAGTTCTCCGGTCGTGCTAGTGAAGAAGAAGAAGAAGAAGAAGAAGAAGAAGAAGAAGAAGAAGAAGGACGGTTCCACCAGGTTCTGCGTGGATTACAGGCGGGTGAATGACGTCACGAAGAAGGACAGCTACCCTATACCCCGGATCGACGATACCCTGGACACCATATCAGGGTCGAGATGGTTCTCCACCTTGGATTTGAAGAGTGGCTACTGGCAGGTGGAGGTCCACCCTAAGGACCGCGAGAAAACGGCGTTCTCTGTGGGCAGCGGGCTCTGGCAGTTCACCGTCATGCCATTCGGTCTGTGCAACGCTCCTGCGACCTTCGAAAGGCTAATGGAGTCCATTCTGAGGGGACTACACTGGAAGACCTGCCTGGTCTACCTAGACGACGTCATCGTTCTGGGGAGAAGCTTCGAGGAGCACTACAGCAACCTGAAGGAGATCTTGTTGAAGCTACGGGCTGCCCAGCTGAAGTTGAGCCCCAAGAAGTGTCAGCTCTTCCAGAAGCGGGTCCAGTACCTTGGGCATATCGTCTCCGAGGAAGGGGTGCGCACCGACCCAGAGAAGACCGCAGCTGTGAGGGAGTGGCCAGTTCCGAAGGACAAGTCCCAACTACGAAGCTTCCTGGGACTCTGCACTTATTACCGTCGCTTCGTGAGGGGATTCGCCGACATCGCCAAACCTTTACATCGACTGACTGAGAAGGACCAACTCTTCACGTGGACAGCAGAATGCCACAGTGCCTTCGAACAACTCAAGCAGGCTCTGTGCACCGCGCCTATTTTGGCCTACCCCAGACCTGGAACAAGGTTCATCGTCGATACCGATGCCAGCGACTTTGGCATAGGGGGAATCCTGTCGCAAGTAGTGGACGGCGGGGAAAGAGTAGTGGCCTACTTCAGCAAGGCCTTGTCAAAGCCAGAAAGGAACTACTGCGTCACCAGGAAGGAGCTGCTCGCCATCGTGAAGACCATTGAACACTTCCACAAGTACCTGTACGGGCAAGAATTTCTCATCAGGACCGACCATGCATCCCTGCGGTGGCTCCTGAACTTCAAGCAGCCCGAGGGTCAACTCGCGCGGTGGTTAGAGAGGCTTCAACAATACAACTTTGAGATTCAGCACAGGGAAGGCCAACTGCATTCTAACGCCGACGCCCTGTCACGAAGACCGTGCCCCGAAGACTGCACCTTCTGTACTAGGAGGGAGGAGAACACCGGGATACTGTGCCGACGGACTACTGTGGAACTTCAAGGGAACTGGAGCCGCGAATCTTTCACGCGGGCACAAGCAGAAGATGATGACCTGGGACCGATAGTCGAATGGAAGAAGGCCTGTGTCCCCAGACCCGGGTGGAACATTGTGAGTGACTGCAGCCCAAAGTTTAAGTCCTACTGGGCACAGTGGGACTCGCTGATTGTAAGGGATGGCCTCATCTGCCGTACCTGGGAGAGCACCGACGGGAAGACATCTCGGGAACAAGTCGTCGTTCCAAAGGCTATGACGGAGGAAGTCCTGAAGGAAGTTCATGGAGGATCATCTGGTGGACACCTAGGGATAAAGAAGACCCTGGAGAAGCTGAGAGAGCGGTTCTACTGGATCGGATGCCGAACAGACGTGGAGAACCACTGCGCGAGGTGCCACGATTGCGCAGCCAGCAAGGGCCCAGGACGAAGACGACGGGGTCCACTGAAGACCTACAACGTGGGCGGCCCCATGGAGAGAGTGGCCATCGATGTTGCTGGGCCATTCCCGTTAAGCGAGGCAGGGAACCGCTACATATTAGTCGTCAGCGACTACTTTACCAAATGACCGGAGGCGTATGCGCTCCCTAACCAAGAAGCCGCGACGATCGCAGAGACCCTGGTGAAGGAATTCGTCAGCCGGTACGGAGTACCCCTGGAGCTGCACTCCGACCAAGGGAGGAACTTCGAGTCGCAGGTGTTCCAGAACCTATGCCAGCTGCTGGGAATCCGGAAGACAAGGACAACGCCGCTACACCCTCAGTCCGACGGGATGGTAGAGCGATTCAATCGCACCATCGAGAACCATCTCCGAATAGTCGTCAGCGAGCACCAGAGGGATTGGGACAAGCATCTTCCACTATTTCTCCTGGCCTACCGCGCCGCCGTGCATGAAACCACCGGGTGCACACCAGCCCGGGCCATGTTTGGGAGGGAGCTCCGTCTACCTGTCGATCTTGCCTTCCGCCGACCTGGGAATGATCCGATCCCGATAAGCCAGTATTGTCAAGAACTGGTCGACCAACTGGAGGACGTACACGCGTTCGCGAGGAGGAAACTGCGGATCGAGACCGACCGAATGAAGACCCGATACGACCAGCAGACGGATGCCGGCGGATTCCACGAGGACGACCTGGTCTGGCTCTTCAACCCATTACGGAAGAAAGGCCTGTCACCCAAACTGCAGAAGTCCTGGGAGGGCCCGTACCGAGTCCTGAAACGGATCAACGATGTCGTCTACAGGATCCAGCGGAGCCCGAGGGCGAAGATGAAGATCGTGCATCGAGATCGCCTGGCAGCCTACGGAGGGACACAGACGGACCAATGATTGATCGGGACGATCAGCCTTTTTAGGAAGGGGGTGGTGTTACGGCTGTGAGCTTGTGTCATCACTCGCCGCATGAGTCACAACTGCCCCAGGGCTGGGCTGTGCCCTGCCTCCTGTATTGCGCGCGCCTTATGCAACAGGGCTACTAGGACAAAGGGATAGTCCAGAATGTTCGTGACTGGACCAGCGATGGAAACCTCGCGAAGCCGTGAACTCTGGATGGATCTAGAAGCATTTATTGAGTCACCGGCCTGCTATATAAGAGCGACCTGTCACGCAGCAGTGGTTGTTGTGTTTTACGAGCTAGTGCGAGCGATTATCTTGTGCGACAGAAGTGTGGTGACGAAGTGCTGTGCGAGTTACGAAATCCAGTGGCATTGTTTCTTCAGCTTGTGGACAGCGAAATAGCCTGCAGCAAGTGATCGTAAGTAATTGTGGTCGGTGAACATAAGGGAGAGGGACAGGTAGTTTCTGTCAAGGCCACCGTACTCATTAGGACGGATTAACTTCTGTGGTCTGTTTACAAGTGGAAGGCCAAGAGCGCATAAGGAAGAGACTTAAGGAAACTGAGTAAGGCTCCTAATTGCTTGTATTTGCTGATTAGTGTAATTTTCTGGCCTGTAATAAATTATATTTCTTTAAGCAGTAATTGGTGTTGTGCTTTGTACCCCCACCGTAATCCAGTTAACAAAAGTGCCACTAGGGGGTGGCACGTAACAATATGGACTTAAGATTCAAATATACTACATTAAATGGAACAAAACTGCAATTTGGTATTTTTAGGCAGGCCTACTCGCATATGATCTAGGTTACTTTATGTACTACAGAAATAATGATTATGGCTCTTTTGAGTGTGATTGGATAAGTATTAAAACATTGTTGTGTTTAGAAGTAAGTAAAAATAGGTAAAAACCTACGAATCCGGTCCCCAGTTGTAACTATTAGTCCTGATTAAGAAGTGTTATGAACGTTACGTATTGTATCCTACACAAGATTCCGCATTTATTAAGCTTCGTTGTAATTCCACTTTTGTATCCAGAGGATTGATTGGAACATCGGAATACGTTCATCAAAAGATAATTCAATTAGGCCTATACTCCTTGATAAGGACAATGAGTTCTAACTTTACCCATAGATTTAGCAAAAAAAAATAAGCTAATGTTATTACTGAACATCTTGTTTAACACGGTGCGACTTAAAATTCGTAAAAGGTTTTTTTAATCAATAACTGACGAATGTGCTCGCTTAAAATAGGTGTTTTCTATCATGAAAAAATCTGCATGTATAATTATGAATTCATCCTTATTTGTAGCAAAGCATTTACTTGTCTTCCCTTTGATGTGCTGAAATCAAGACTAAATTATCTACTTCAATAATCAGACGTATCCGAACAAGGACATACAGGCATTGTGACATTTAATAAAAACTATCTGCTCATTAAAATACAAATTGTCCGTGCTAAATACTGACATCTGACAACCCTAGCAAGTGGTGTATCTTAATCGATCTCCCATAACACCGGTTGAGGGTTAAGATTGCGCCTTATGTTGTAATTCCCGTACGCATGAAAAAATGAAAATCCACAGCCTGCTTCCAGTCTCCGACCGGGTCAGGAATGGAATGAATGAAGCCCTCATCTAGCGGCGAGGATGTGAACTGTGCCGGCTGCCGAGGCCTGACGCACTCCTCTGGGGCAATGATTAAATGAATGACAGATGAAATGAAATGATAGTGGAGAGTGTTGCTGGAATGAAATTTTGACAGGGAAAACCGGAGTACCCGGAGAAAAACCTGTCTGCCTCCGTTTTGTCCAGCACAGATCTCACATGGAGTGACCGGGATTTGAACCACGGACCCAGCGGTGAGAGGCCGGCGTGCTGCCGCCTAAGCCACGGAGGCTTCTCTCCCGTACGCATGTAGAGATCAATAATTTATTTCACCTAATTGTGATGTTCGTAGGATCGATAATTCTCTTCGTTAACCCATTGGCACCAATACACTAACAAGAAAAAGCCCCTAAATAGTGGCTTCTTGCTAACGAGAACGCGCATTAGCCCTAGCCGTCGCGTGACACCTCGCTTAATGATCACCACGAGGCAGAATTCCCGAACCGAACCGAACCTTATTTCATCCTAATGATGGCAATACTAGGTGACCACATCGATGGCATGCAAGAAAAGTGGCACAAGGTAAAAGGAGAGCCAGTTTCTGTGACACTTTGGGAAATTTTATTGCTTATTGCAAATGACCCGCTATGTTTATAGGCCATAATATTAGCAATATATTTATGAAAAAATTGAACAAGTAGCAAATATTTCGTTTAGGCTTCTATGTGAAAGATATCAGCGAGTGTTCGTAAATATAATTTTAAAGTACAGTACAATATGGCCACGTTAGAGAAAAAATAGTTTTTAACAGTTACTTAACCCGTTGAGAGATTCGCCCGTCTATAAACGTTGCACGAGAACGTTTTCATTCATGTCCCCCATTTGCTTTCGAGTCTCGAGTCTATCCCTGGTATGTTCTGCCATCTTTTAGGCGGTAGTCTCGATTATCCGTAGTTAATTGCACGGATAATCGGAAAACGCGGATAATCCAAAGGCATGTGTTTATTGCAGGAGGAATAGTATATCTACCCCTTATTATTTCCATTTTCCAACGGGCTCGGGGATGAGATGCGAAGGAATTATTTGTGGCGGATGGTTTTTATGGCTGGATGCCCTTCCTGACGCCAACCTCATGAGAGGAGTTAATGAGAGATGAAATGAATGATGCTGAATGAATCTGGGCAAGGATGTGGAAGGGAGCGGCCGTGGCCTGTCAGAAGGTACCGTCCCACTATTTGCCTGGAGCTGAAAATTTGGAAACCACGGAAAAACCATTTCAAGGACGGTCGCCGGTGGGACTCGAACCCACGCATCTGCCGAGTCAGCAGAGAGCTTTGCCCCATGACCTAACGCTGCGCTGACCTAACACCACTGTCGGTGTTTATTGCAAGAGGAATGACTTGTATTATTAAAAAAAACAGTACCAAATAAAGTAGGCTATAATACTCACCCAGATTATTATTCTGTCCGTGATGGTTCTCTGCTTCCTCAACTCGAGACGGAATCATTGCCTAATTTGCTTGCAGAGACTCCAATACTGTCTAATTTCGGAATATTTAACTTTTGTTCGATTGCTACACCACTTGTTTACGTTTTCCCAACATACCGTATCTTACCGTACGACAACAGCTGTTGACCATTTAAGCGGAATGCAGACAGTACTTGCCTTCCATCAACCTTGAAATAAGCCTACCCCCACCTCCTTACGGAACTTACACTTCCCTATTACAAAACAAGACTGGACAAAGCAAGACGTCACAAAGTACTACCCTACGAGGGAATTGTTACCGCCAGACGTGGAGCGGGGCTGTTGTGCATACATTACGTCATCTCGCCTCGTTATGGCTGCCGCGTGTGGATGCGGAGCAAGAGGGGAAACGCATGTACAGGCATGCAATGAGAACACACCGCACAGAGGACGACACAGCATGAATCATGCACACAAATGACACGCGATGAGGTTTCGCTGGCGACAACTACACGTCTATCGTACGCGTGTGGCTGGGTGGAGCGCATTAGTTCCGATTTCCGCACCTGGTAACAATTCGCTGGTTGGGTAGTTCCGAACTAAAAATAACCTACCCCCACTGAGACTACACTGCAAATATATGTACGAAAAATAAATTCAAACGTAATCAATTTACAGTACAGTTTCAATTACAGAGAAATATTTATACTGTGAACTGTAGTCTCAATTATTTGTAATTAGGCGAAGACGTGGACGGTTAATCCGTAAACCTGATAATCCGCACACGGATAATCGTAAGTATACTGTAGTAAAACTTCAGTTTGGATCTTTGCTTCCGGAAGTAAATAAAACACTATTTTGTACTGTGAACTGGATTCACAATTATTTGTAATTGGGTGAAAACGTGCACGGTTAATCCGTAAACCGGATAATACGAACACGGATAATCGTGAGTATACTGTAGTACTACTTGAGTTTGGAATTTCGCTCCCGGAAGTAAATAAAATACCATTTTGTACTGTGAACTCAATTATTTGTAATTCGGTGAAAACGAGCACGGTTAATCCGTAAACCGGATAATCCGTACACGGATAATCGAGAGTATACTGTAGTACTAATTGAGTTTGGAATTTCGCTTCCGGAAGTAACTAACAGACTATTTTGTAGACGTCAGTCCTCTACAGATGAAGATCATCTGAGATGTAAACAGGAAAAACAAGGAAATCCTTCACGCCGCGTTGTGATTTCTGATCCAAGAATATCAATGTGTGTACCAGTGAGGAGCAACAAATATTACATGTCTACTGATTTTATGTATTAATTTTATTTTGGGCGCGTTAACTGGTATTGAGATGATCATCATTAGGTGCTGTGCAAGGCACATTGGGCAGCAAGTCTTCTCCAGCGATGTCGGTCGATCGCAACAACTTCGGCATCATCCCAAGGGATGCCAATGGTCCGGAGATCTTCTGTCATTGTTTGACGCCAAGTTCTTCGAGACCATCTTTGTTTCCTTCTTCCTCCCAGTGGTGCCCATCTTAGTAGAGTTAGTGGGTGACGGTATTCGGGCATGCGGAGGACGTGGCCAGCAAGTTGCAACCGACGCTCAGTTATAGTCGTTGACAGGAGTACTGAGTCTGATCTTCTTAAGAAGTCTTCATTTGTGACATGATCACGATAAGAGACTCCAAGAATTCGTCTAAGGCAATGTTGTTGGAAAACATCTAACTACTTACTTACCTTAGCCAGCGGCTTCGGTGGCGTAGTTGGTAGTTTGCTGAACTGCTGTGCCCAAGATAGCGGGTTCAAACCCGGCCGAAGTCGTCGGATTTTTAAGAGCGTTAAAAATCTTTCAGTATGGCTTCCTTCGGAGGGAAAGTAAATCTGGCGGTCGCATGTCGTAGATTTATGTCATGTAAAAGATCCTTCCACAGACTAAACTTGTGTGACGCTAAATTGTTAGGTTAGAATTCGTCGGAACGCTCTATCATAGTTCCAACGTTCACCACTAGGTATCATTGATATCTGGTAGCGAAAGTTGGAACTACCTGAAATTAAACGGAACTTGTAGCTCACGCTAAGGCTGTCCGCTGGAAGCAGCTACAGACTCAGGCGAGCCGAACATTTCCTCGGACACTCCCGGCACTAAAAGCCATACGATAAATAAATAATTAAATAAATAAATAAATTACCTTAGCCGTGAAATTCCATGTTTCACAGGCATGTAATGCAGTAGGTAAGACAAAACTGTTGAAAAGTGACATCAATGTGGCGACGCTTATGACTGGTGTCGACCAGATAGAGCGCACTTTTTCACTCAATAGGTTATTGCCGTGGAGGTAGTTGTTTACTGTGATCTTAATCTCCACATAGTACCGGGTGCCAGGGAATGCTATAAGGACATTTTGTCGTCCTGAGGTTTATTTGCTTTTCTTCGCATAGTGTAACCTGTGAACATACTGAAAGCACTCTTCAGCGAAACGTCAGGACGACAAAATGGCTTATAGGTAGAACCCTGCGCGGATAAACAAAACCTTATCCGCATCCGCCCCGCATCCGCACGACTGTTATCCGCATCCGCCCCGCACCCGCACGACTGTTATCCGCATCCTCCCCGCACCCGCACGACTGTTATCCGCATCCTCCCCGCACCCGCACGACTGTTATCCGCATCCTCCCCGCACCCGCACGACTGTTATCCGCATCCGCCCCGCATCCGCACGACTGTTATCCGCATCCTCCCCGCATCCGCACGACTGTTATCCGCATCCTCCCCGCACCCGCACGACTGTTATCCGCATCCGCCCCGCATCCGCACGACTGTTATCCGCATCCGCCCCGCATCCGCACGACTGTTATCCGCATCCGCCCCGCACCCGCACGACTGTTATCCGCATCCTCCCCGCACCCGCACGACTGTTATCCGCATCCTCCCCGCACCCGCACGACTGTTATCCGCATCCTCCCCGCACCCGCACGACTGTTATCCGCATCCTCCCCGCACCCGCACGACTGTTATCCGCATCCTCCCCGCACCCGCACGACTGTTATCCGCATCCTCCCCGCACCCGCACGACTGTTATCCGCATCCTCCCCGCACCCGCACGACTGTTATCCGCATCCGCCCCGCATCCGCACGACTGTTATCCGCATCCTCCCCGCATCCGCACGACTGTTATCCGCATCCTCCCCGCACCCGCACGACTGTTATCCGCATCCGCCCCGCATCCGCACGACTGTTATCCGCATCCGCCCCGCATCCGCACGACTGTTATCCGCATCCGCCCCGCACCCGCACGACTGTTATCCGCATCCTCCCCGCACCCGCACGACTGTTATCCGCATCCTCCCCGCACCCGCACGACTGTTATCCGCATCCTCCCCGCACCCGCACGACTGTTATCCGCATCCTCCCCGCACCCGCACGACTGTTATCCGCATCCTCCCCGCACCCGCACGACTGTTATCCGCATCCGCCCCGCATCCGCACGACTGTTATCCGCATCCTCCCCGCATCCGCACGACTGTTATCCGCATCCGCCCCGCATCCGCACGACTGTTATCCGCATCCGCCCCGCATCCTCACGACTGTTATCCGCATCCTCCCCGCATCCGCACGACTGTTATCCGCATCCTCCCCGCATCCGCACGACTGTTATCCGCATCCTCCCCGCACCCGCACGACTGTTATCCGCATCCGCCCCGCATCCGCACGACTGTTATCCGCATCCTCCCCGCATCCGCACGACTGTTATCCGCATCCGCCCCGCATCCGCACGACTGTTATCCGCATCCGCCCCGCATCCGCACGACTGTTATCCGCATCCTCCCCGCATCCGCACGACTGTTATCCGCATCCTCCCCGCATCCGCACGACTGTTATCCGCATCCGCCCCGCATCCGCACGACTGTTATCCGCATCCGCCCCGCATCCGCACGACTGTTATCCGCATCCGCCCCGCATCCGCACGACTGTTATCCGCATCCTCCCCGCATCCGCACGACTGTTATCCGCATCCGCCCCGCATCCGCACGACTGTTATCCGCATCCTCCCCGCATCCGCACGACTGTTATCCGCATCCTCCCCGCATCCGCACGACTGTTATCCGCATCCGCCCCGCATCCGCACGACTGTTATCCGCATCCGCCCCGCATCCGCACGACTGTTATCCGCATCCTCCCCGCATCCGCACGACTGTTATCCGCATCCGCCCCGCATCCGCACGACTGTTATCCGCATCCGCCCCGCATCCGCACGACTGTTATCCGCATCCTCCCCGCATCCGCACGACTGTTATCCGCATCCTCCCCGCATCCGCACGACTGTTATCCGCATCCTCCCCGCACCCGCACGACTGTTATCCGCATCCGCCCCGCATCCGCAAGACTTGCATAAAAATCCGCTGATATTTCAATTCTGTTTTCCTGACCTCCGCTTTAGACAAAAAACTGGCTATACTTCTTTGGCTACTTTCGCACTTGTGCCGCAGTAGGTTTGATGTGCCTGATTTGTGTCCAGAGTATGAATACACTTATTTACAGGTAAAACATCCTACTATATCGTTCATCTCTTTGGTTCAATTGAAAACGTAACCAAATATCTGCCTTATCCTTGACTTGAGCTTTGTTTCACGCACTATTGAATATTCACCTTGTTTTGTTTTAATAAATATTTTATCAATGTTGGTTAAATGATGTCCATACTCCCGGTCGCGGTAACATTTACTAAGTGAACTTCTCTTTAAGTTTGGAGAAAGGGATTGACATTTGGCCGGAACTTCCAAGTCAGTCATCATACTTCTGCCTCTTGACCCATCAATGTTAGCATAGTTGATGTCATAACTGTCTCCGTTGCAATATCACAGCCCACGCGTTTCAGTGCCAAGATTGAAATAAATCTACAGATAAACCTGGAACCAGATCTTCCAGGATAGCTTAGATAGCGAAGTAGCTGACTTGAGAAATGTTAATGATGTCACCACGATGAACTAACAAACTTATTGACAGCATTATATCTCGTGGGTAATGGCAGTGAGAAATTGATGATGATGATGATGATGATGAGATGTCAAGACCTTCTACTACAAACATACGGTACGGTACTTAATAAAATGTAGTTGAAAGCATATGAGTAAACTAATCTTCTCGTGTATAACTGCAAAACGTACCCGAATATTTCGTACGCAATAGGCTATAGGAGTATTCCTCTTTTAAGCATGAAGCTGTAGATTGGCATATCAAATATGAAATATTATCGAAAGTTCCACATCGTATTCTAAAAACTATCCGCAAATTTACTCCAAACATTATCCTCAGCGTATCCGCTATCCGCACAGCCATGCAAACTATATCCGCGTGGCGAAAAATGCTGCGGATATCCGCGGGTTTATCCGCGGATATCCGCATCCGCGCAGGGCTTTACTTATAGGCAGCATGGATGTCGCTTGTATCAAAACAAACGGTAAACTTTGTTCGCACCACAGCCATTCACAACAGATGCTGAAAGTGTTGTCCTTGTGATCCAACACTGACTTCAACACATCTACACATATTGTCGAAGACTTTCACTAAAGTTTCTTGCGTAATGGACTGCATATAATTAATGATATTCAGGTTAAGTTTTGGATTAGTTTGTGAGCACGAAATTTACTTATCAAATCCTGAACGGTATCCCGGTTTGGACACTTTGAATTAGGAAACCATGCCTGAAATTTTAGTTTCACATTTTCTGTAAACCGGTTGCCTTGCGAAAATCATACAGCATCCACCAAAGAAAGCTCTCTCTTAAATAGTAAACATTACCGCCTGTATACTGATGCACACTTCCACGCTTGCTTACTGCAATACACACTGACGATTTCGACAGCCTACACCCACACGTCTGGCCTTCACTGTACCGCTACACACCGTGCTGCCAACGTAACTGCTGATGCTACCCCTGGCAGCAGCGCGTAGTCACTGCGGAGAACATTTCCTGGCGCCCTGTATAAAGCCAAGTCCCCGATTCTTGGATGTAACGGGTAATCTCGAGAACCACTGAATGGATTTTGATGCGGTTTTCACCATTCTGTAAATAATTTCTCGTCGAAGGTTTCTGTAGAAACATATTCATTTATGACCAAAGGAAGCCGAGCAGTAACGATTTCAGTGAATCGAGTCGAAGAAAAACCTGCCGTCCATATGCCTTTTAAGCTTACGCTGGATAAACCGTTAAAACTATCTATATAGCCTACTATGAATGTAAGAATTGTTCAGCATGAAAATTTCTACTAAAACGTTCCGGAGAGCATATCTCTATCTTTAATGCATCGCCCACTATAAGTGATTTTACGTTTTCATTTCTTCCAACAATCTCCATTCAGTGGAAATTTAAATTGCTAGCTTCGGAGCGATTTTACGAGCTAGTGAGTGAGCCTATCACCCCAGTTTCGGCCAGCATCAAACTGTCGAGTCGTGTCGAATTAAGACTTCAAAGAAGTTTCGCTGTTCACCTCGGCTTTTTTGAATTGCGTCTGGAACCTGCCGTCCATGCGCCTTTTAAGCTTACGCTGGGTAAAGCGTTAAAGATACCGGGCGAAGCCGGACGTGTTGCTAGTTAGGTAATGAATCTAACGAATCGTAGTATTAAAATCATAAGTACTGTACCTTTGAAAGTGGGGTTCCCTGCCACTGTTGAATCTCTCAATTTGCAAACAAGAGTAGTCTGATGTTCACAGCAATATTGCCCTGTGGCATTCCATTTAAATGACGTAACTAACTCAATGATACTCAGATTATATTATTTGAATGGACATAGGCCTTAATAGCATAAATGCAGGTCCCGTGGTGTTAGGGAAGAGCACCTGCCTCTCACCCGGCGGCCCCGGTTTCGATTACCAACTCCGTCAGGGATTTTAGAAAATGACGTGAGGGATGGAAAGGGGTGGACTCAGCCTCGTGAGGACAATTGAGTAGCTATCTGACAGTGAGGCAGCGCCCCGGTCACGAAAACCAAGATTAATGGCCGAGGGGACCCGATGCGCTGACCACGCGTCACCCCAATATCTGCAGGCCAAATGGCTGGGCAGCGCAGTGGTCGCTTGGTAGGCTTAGGTCCTTCATGGACTGTAGTGCCAAGTTTATTCTATTTTTTTTTTCATTTATTAATAGCATCAATGTATTCGATCCCAATGTACAATTACATTCTAAAAACATCCTATTTTCACTCTACTTTGCAGCTATCCTGTTAACGACGTGGAAGGCAATGAACGAATAGCGGCTCATGGGCTGCTTGATCGGTACACAGCGCGGAACATAAAATTGGCGATGATCCACCAGCCATTTTCATAATTATTGGTTCTAGCAGAAATATAAACTACTCCATAATAGAGAAATGTTATGAAAATATTCGTTAGCGATCAATTCATTTGTTTTCATTTTAACGAGTTAAATAATTTACGAAATGCCAGACATGTAACTATCCAACACATTTTCAAGTTACAGCGTACGCAATCACTCGCTAAGAAAGTCTGCTCCTGTATTTAAGACGGTCTATCTCATGGTGTAGCAGCTAACATTCTTAGCAGTCGCCTCGGATGTCTGGGTTCGATTCCCGGCTCTGCCAAGAAATATTAACTCTGGTGCGAGGACTGTAACAGTTTACACTAGCCCCATGAGGGAAATATGAGAAGAGCAAGAGTTCGATTTGCACCTTACTTATCCTGGAAGTGATTTTCCGTGGTTTCCCACTTCTACTCCAGCCAAATAAAGGGATGGTTCTTAACTTAAGACCACGACCGCCTCCTTCCTAATCCTATCCACAATTAACAAATACAGTACACACCCTAGTGAAGCCATCACAATAACATAGGTTATCACCCTAATTACACAAACACCCAAGCACATGGGGCTACATGACCACGATGTCGCAAAGCCCTTAGTACGGTATAAGCAACTACAAAAAGCGTTTTGCTCCAAGGAGCGGCTTTGTGTACACATTATTATTTAGTTTCCACATTCCTTCAGGCAAATTTTAAGAACCCGAGGCACCTATCCCAATCCAAAAGCTAACATTTACAGTTGCTCACACTTCCTCAGCCGCCACAGAAACGTACGTTATCATAAATATTTATCGGACACCCAAGAATACGGGGCTGATAACCAACATGTCCCAAAGTCCTAACATGAATTGTTGTCTGTTAGTTGGTCAACCCGAAGGCTGGTTTGATCCTCAAAAAGTACCACCGTTAGGTTATGTGGGTAGATATCCACAAAAACCCAAGTTAGCGCTATATTGAGGCGTACTAGGCAAGATGAGGAGTGAGGTAGTTTGCCATTGATTTCTTCACTGAGTCAGTACAGCAGTACTAACCCTATGAGTAAAACCCTTCACAGCATCCACAGGCACTGACTGTGTCCTGAATGTCATTTCTCATCACCACCCATACCTCAGTAGCTTCCATACAATCACAGCCATGAGTGAGACTGAGACATAAGTGAAAAGCCACATTTTATTCTAGCCTGTGCCAATAGACAAATGCAAATGTACTGCATTCATCAAGAGATGACAAACAGGCCATAACATGAATTAACAAGACAAAAATTAACAAATGTCACTGATAAGGATATGTCCCGCTTTGCTTTTAAAAGCTCCAGAAGGACCGGGGATTGGCTCTTGGCAGTCCTACTGCTGTGGAAAGCGAAGTGGCTCTTCTAAACTCTCTCCTGTCACAACAAACAGTCCTGTTAATATAGCCTACTGTACTAACCCAGGTAGACGTTAATATTTGGCACGTTGCCATATCAACGCCTCGCGTGACTGCACTGCGGAATACTTTTCTTAGCTACTCCTGATTTTATTATTATTACCCCCCTACGATCATGGCCGCGATAGATAACAATCTCTCTCTAAGGAAGAGTGTAATTTTAATAAAATTAGGTCGGTTATAAAGTTACTAATGCTCGCTATATTTAGTAGAGTCTTGCACGCCTGAAGAACAAGGTCATGATATTGTTCAGTGCCTTTTTCGCTAAGCTAAGAACCCTTGTTTGACTGTAAACTCTCGAACCAAACGCCCACAGGGTAGACAAGTGCAGTGGCATACGCAAGATTTCTTTCTGGGGGGTTTCATTCATACAGTAGGGTAGTTGTGTACATTATTAAAATGATATTTCGATTCTTCTTCTTTCGTTTCACCCACTTTTGGGTACGTTGAATCAATATTTCACCGTGTGTTGTTTTTTCGTCAGTTCTCAGTATCTTTTCATTCTTTCTGATCTTCTTTTCCTCTCTTCTTCCGAGATAAGGGTTTAGATTTTAGTGTAGCTTTGTCTTGGAACCTTATATTTTATATTATATTTATATTATATTTTTCGTCTTCAATAATTATTTTAGATTTTCGATTGAGTAGTGAATTAATGTAATTTTTAATTCTACTACTGGTAGGTCTTTTCCGGTTTCTTTAAACCATGTGGGTTTTGTTTTGTGGTTACGGAAGGAGTCAAAAGATTTGTTTGGTTAATCTATTACAGTTCATTCTGAGAAGATGACCGTAAAAATGTATCCTCCCTTTTCTCATAGTATCAGAGTGTTTTTCAATTTCTCATTCTTGATGTGTTTTATCTAATTTACCTGAAATTTTGGTCCTATGATTTTTCTTAAAATTTTCCTTCCCTCAAATTCATATTTCTCCATCTGGCGTCTGTAATTCATGTTTAGGGTGTCTGCTGCGTGCAGTGCTTATAACATTTAATTTTGGACTCCCATGAAAGGGATTTCATGTTGTATGTATCTTTAGGTAGTTGGAAGGCCACTTAAAGTTTACTTTGCCTGGATTACATTGCTTTACATTCCCCCAGCATATTTCGAATATTATTCTTATGAAGAAATGAGTAAATAAACATTCTCTTTGCATGAAAACCAGTTTAATTCTATTTTCCAGCACAACAAAAAATGTTTTTTTTTATAATATTGAAATGCAAATATTAAAACTGAAATAATACAGTGGTATCAACATGTCCATACGTGACTGCTTATAATAGTAATATTATGTGTGAGAAAAATAAAGCTTTTCTCTCAGTGTTCTCACTGCCATTACTATTGACTCTTGAAATCTGCCTATCTTGATGGCTTTATCGGCATCTTTGATAGGAATAAATTGCATAAACTCCTCACGTACCGAATTACGAAACGGACACGCAGTGACACAAATGCACATTGAAGGCAAGTCGAAGCGTCGTGAAAAATCTCAGTATTCGCAAACTTTAAACAGCTAAACTGAGCCAAAGCTAGCGACAACGCTGAAGTATGAGTCTGGTTGGTTGGTTCCTTAGTTTAGGGGCTGCGACAACGCGGTCATGTAGCCCTGTGTACTTTGGGTGTGTGTATAATCTGTCTGATGATCGGTGTTAATTGTGGTGGCTGTATTAGTGTGTGTTTCTGTTTTCAATTCAAGTAAGGACTGCAGACATTGAATTATTCAAGTGGTTCCTACTTTTGCCGCCAAACGACACCGTCAACGACTACTAGTTCAGAACTTAGTCACCAGATGCCACCGCAGTCGGCTTCCGGCGACGAACGTAGCAACCTAACAGCGTTTGTCAAATGTTTAACTATAATTTAGCTTCACACAGGTGTAATTAGTGAAAGGTTCTTTAACATGCCATAAATCTGACATGGGACCGCCGGCTTTCCTTCCCCTCCGAAGGAAGCCATACTGAGGGATTGTTAACGCTCTTAAAAAATCCGACGACTTCGGCCGGGTTTGAACCCGCGATCTTGGGCACAGACGCTCAGCATGCTACCAACTACGCCACAGAAACCGCAAGGACGAGTCTCGCTGCGAGTAGAGTAGAGTATAGGGGATTTCCCAAGTGAAGGATATGGTCACCAGGGAACGGATTTCTATATAAATGGGCCTACATATCTATTTAGGCAGCTTAACTTAATTACTAGCTGAAACCCGTCAAAAATGACGGTCAATAGAAAAATATTTACTGAAGCATTTTCTTATGTAGGCCTACTGTATATTCTTTGTACGATGATTTTTTGGCTCTATTGAAACTATAAGGGCGTCAAAAGATTGCACTCTCAACATTGCAAAATACTGCTGGCCATGACTGAAAAATTGATGAGGCAAATTGAGACCTATACGTTCCAGAGTTTTCCCTTGAGCTTCATTGATTGTGACAGAGTATGCCAAATAAATTGGAAAATATTGCCTCTTAAAACAAAATGATAGTGTTTTATCGGATGCTGTTAAATCAAGTAGAAGGATTCAACCTCTCTGCCTAATTTTAACTGCACTTATTATTTCCAAATCCAAGCAATATGGTTGCATTTAGGAGCCCTTGGGAAACGTTCAGATTTCTAAGCAGCATAACGGTTCAAGCGTTTGGAATATGTGGAGGCAAGTCATTTAGTTCCAAGGAATTCAAGAACTCTGAGGAGTCTAATAAAACTGGCCGCAAACCGTCACATATAATTTTGGAATATAACGAAGAAATGCGATGATGTGCACCTCCATACATCTTAAAACAATGTGGACCGTATGGGTGTGGCACAGTAACATTGGCACCAAATGAAACGAAGGACATAGCATTGTACTGCCGATTAGTCTCTCTGAAATTCCTTGAGATATCATCTCCAGTGAAAAATAATTGTTGCAGCATGTCAAATGTTTTATATTTAGTCAGATTAATTTTACATTACAACAGCAAAGCTCAAAGTAACCAAGTGAAGATTTCTCTCAAGAGAAATACAGTGCAGAACAATGTTTAAATTTGTTCGTCAAGGACCCTACACTGTAACGGTATAGTATCTGGAATTGTATCTGAAATGCCGTATTCATATTGGAGTTTAAAAGTGGCTTCGTATTTTTCTCCGATTTCCCACTTGTTTGCGGCTAATGTTCTATTTCGTAAAATGGGTTTATTTATAGCAGCATTTCTCCCCAAATTAACGTCATAGCTTATTAAATAACACTATAGTGGCCTGCATCAACGCAGCTGCCAAATATTAAATAGCAAATAATAACTTACTTCCATTGCCAAAATCAACTGCGTGGTTAGACTCATTGTTATGTACTCTAAAAAAAATAATCAATAAACAACAATATTCACTTATACAACTAAGTTCAGAGACTTCCATTCTCAAGTTGGTTGCTGATGAGAATGCGATGAGACTGATCGCCAATAATAAAATCCTTGCAATTTTTGCAATTTGCTTGCAAACGCAACTCAGGATGACGAACTTCATTTTGAAATAAACAGAATGAAACTGCTCTAAATAATCAATTTCCATCACCTGTTGAAGGTACAATACTTTGCATTTCCATGACAGTAAATTATGCAAGGGAGCATAGAATCACTTCGCCACTACTGGAATGAGCATGGACTCACTTCGCCAGCCACCGTAATGGAGGGAGTTTTAGAATTATATGTTCAGTGTTTTTCAAAGATCGTATTAACACAGGGAAGCCCAGTCTTAAGGCTACATTCTGAGCTATCGCCCCAGATTCCAGGTTCGATCCCTGCTCTGCCAAGAAATTTAATTCTGGTCTGAGGGCTGGAACGGGGCGCACTCTTGAGGCAAACCTAAGAAGAGCAAAATTTGATTCCCATCTCAACAACCTTGGATGTGGTTTTCCGTAGTTTCCCACTTCCACTCCAGGCAAATACCGGGATAGTTCCTAACTTAAAGCCTCAGTCGTCAACTCTCCATTCCCCATACTAATTACAAATGCACACATCAATACAGCCATCACATTAACACAGGTTATCAGAGAAAGGTTTACACTCACACACCAAAGTAGACAGGGCTGAGTGACCACGATGTCTGAGTCCATCAAATGAATTATGTTCGACAATTTTCTCTCAAGGCGAAGCGATTGTGCCGATTTTCATTTTCAATTTAAAAGTATCTGGCAACGTAAATCATGGAGAATTTCTTACCTTACGGGAATAATAAACGTAACATATGTTTAGACAATGTAATACCAATTGCAAGATAGAATAATTGGGAAATAGAATTACATGTCTGAGGTGGGAATCAAACTCCTTCGACGATGCATAATCAATTTCGTTGTCCACAATGTTAGCCGCTGAGCCACCCAGACAACGAAATTAGAGTGCAATATTAAGTGACGTAAACAACAAACGCACTCAACTGCCAGTTACAGTTCATCAATATTTCCCTTATTTCATGATTCTATTCCAGTATATATCGGGATACAACATAAGCGATATTTCCCTTTTCAATTCTCATAAACAAAGATCACACTACGATACGGTGGATCTTTTATCCGCCATTTCTCTCAGGAAGAAACGCAATTGTGGCAACGCGCAATTGCCACATATAATACCTTTTTCCTTAAACATATAAAAATATACCGTAACATATATTTTCCTTTTAAAGACACACTGCAAATCTGCATGCCAAGAGCTTTCGTTAGAATGCCATACGAAGCCAATCGGTTAAGTCGTTTTCAAAATCTCGTGTGTACAAAAAATACATTAGTGTTTTAAATATATATGGCAACAGAGAATTCGTTACTTTACAGGAATGATAAAAGTGAAATATGTTTCTACACTCTAATACCAATCGTAGGAAGGAAGAAAACAAAAAAAAAACATATCCGAGGTGGGAATCGAACCCTCTCGACCATGCAAAGGATGGCAACAGAGAATTCGTTACTTTACGGGAATGAAAAAGTGAAATATATCTCTACAATGTAATACCAATCGTAGGAAGGAAGAAAATGAAAATAAATAAACGTATCCGAGGTGGGAATCGAACCCTCTCGACCATGCAAAGGATGGCAACAGAGAATTCGTTACTTTACGGGAATGATAAAAGTGAAATATGTTTCTACAATGTAATACCAATCGTAGGAAGGAAGAAAACGAAAATAAAAAAACATAACCGAGGTGGGAATCGAACCCTCTCGATGGGAACAGAGAATTCGTTACTTGACGGGAATGATAAAAGTGAAATATGTTTCTACAATGCAATACCAATCGTAGGAAGGAAGAAAACGAAAATAAAAAAACATATCCGAAGTGGGATCGAACCCTCTCGATCATGCATAATACAAATTTCTGGCCAGTAACCTTATCCCCTCGGCCAACCAGACAACTATGTGACACTGCAGTATTAAGTTATCTAACCAGTATACACACTCAACCTGCACTTTATGTCCTTCAATTCGTGGTTTATTTAATATAATTCTATTTCAATGCATATTGTAAAAACATAACTAACATTATTGGAGACCCTTTTTAATTCTCATAAACAAAGATCTCAGTTAGACGCGACCGGAATCGCCATTTTCCTTGTTGAGAAAGGCCATTGTGCGCATGCGCGAGAGTGTCAAATATTACATATTTCTTTAATCATTTAAAAATATACCGTAACATATATTTTCCTTTTAAAGAAACTCTGCAAATCTGCATGCCAAGAGCTTTCTACAATGCAATACCAATCGTAGGA
Source organism: Meconema thalassinum (assembly GCA_946902985.2). NCBI lineage: Eukaryota > Metazoa > Arthropoda > Insecta > Orthoptera > Tettigoniidae > Meconema > Meconema thalassinum. The sequence goes on along the minus strand of OX336391.1, from coordinate 460,226,027 downwards.
AGGAAGAAAATGAAAATAAAAAAACATATCCGAGGTGGGAATCGAACCCTCTCGATCATGCATAATACAAATTTCAGGCCAGTAACCTTATCACCTTAGCCATCCAGACAACTATGTTTCACTCCAGTATTAAGCTATCTAACCAGTATACACACTCAACCTGCAGTTTATGTCTTTCAATTCGTGGTTTATTTAATATAATTCTATTTCAATGCACATTGTAATAACATAACTAACATTATTGGAGATCCTTTTTAATTCTCATGAACAAAGATCTCAGTTAGACGCGACCGGAATCGCCATTTTCCTTGTTGAGAAAGGCCATTGTGCGCATGCGCGGGAGTGACAAATATTACATATTTCTTTAATCATTTAAAAATATACCGTAACATATATTTTCCTTTTAAAGAAACTCTGCAAATCTGCATGCCAAGAGCTTTCGTTAGAATGTCTTACGAAGCCAATCGGTTAAGTCGTTTCGTGGTTTATTTAATATAATTCTATTTCAATGCATATTGTAAAAACATAACTAACATTATTGGAGACCCTTTTTAATTCTCATAAACAAAGATCTCAGTTAGACGCGACCGGAATCGCCATTTTCCTTGTTGAGAAAGGCCATTGTGCGCATGCGCGAGAGTGTCAAATATTACATATTTCTTTAATCATTTAAAAATATACCGTAACATATATTTTCCTTTTAAAGAAACTCTGCAAATCTGCATGCCAAGAGCTTTCTACAATGCAATACCAATCGTAGGAAGGAAGAAAATGAAAATAAAAAAACATATCCGAGGTGGGAATCGAACCCTCTCGATCATGCATAATACAAATTTCAGGCCAGTAACCTTATCACCTTAGCCATCCAGACAACTATGTTTCACTCCAGTATTAAGCTATCTAACCAGTATACACACTCAACCTGCAGTTTATGTCTTTCAATTCGTGGTTTATTTAATATAATTCTATTTCAATGCACATTGTAATAACATAACTAACATTATTGGAGATCCTTTTTAATTCTCATGAACAAAGATCTCAGTTAGACGCGACCGGAATCGCCATTTTCCTTGTTGAGAAAGGCCATTGTGCGCATGCGCGGGAGTGACAAATATTACATATTTCTTTAATCATTTAAAAATATACCGTAACATATATTTTCCTTTTAAAGAAACTCTGCAAATCTGCATGCCAAGAGCTTTCGTTAGAATGTCTTACGAAGCCAATCGGTTAAGTCGTTTTCACAATCTCGTGTGTACAAAAAACAGCTTAGTGTTTTAAATATATAGATAATATGTATTATCTTTACGATTCATTGCATGTAGAGTTGAAATGTGGAATATTTATTTTCCATACTTTTCCATATTTGGACGTTTAGCACATATCTTCCATATTCGTAGTCATTAAAATCAATATAGTCCATATTTCGGCTTGAAACTATTAAATTCTAGTAAATTAGCAGTTCAGTTAATAATGGAGAAACAAGTTAAAATGATGTTGATGTATGAATCACAGCCAATGGCCGTAAAATGCCCGAGGGCTCCCAACAAGTTCAATTTCAAGTAGTTCCAACTTAGGCTACCAGTTGCTACTGTCACGAACACTAGCGGCGAACGTTGGAACTTGATAGAGCGTCCCTAGCCAGCCAACTATAACCTACACATTTTGACATACACCACCAGCTGCAGTGGTAGGTTCTTTTGCATGCCATAAATCTATGACATGGATCTGCCAGCTTTACTTCCTCTCCGAAGGAAGGCATGCTGAAGGCTTTTAACGCTCTTAAAATATCCGACGACCTCGGCCGGGTTTGAACCCGCTATCTTGGGCATAGAAGTTCATCATGCTGCCTATTACGCCACCGAAGCCGCTAGAAACAAATTGAAGAGCTATATTTAACAATTTAAACCGTAGTACTGGTAACGTTGAAGATGTGGAAGAAATGAAGATGGACACTGTAGAACCCTGGATATGAAGCAATGGCAAAGGTTACTGCAATTTTGTGTGGAGATTTAACGTAAAGTTTACATTGGATTTAATCCCAACAGACCTTGTGAAGTCCTATTATGCCTCCATTACCTCTTCTGATGTTGAACGCAGTTAAAGTCGATATAAATCTGTCCTTAAAGACTTTCCAGCACTTAAGGACACCACGTAGCCTACTCTTGCATGATGAAAACTTCGATTTTTTGAGTTTGGCGCTATAAAATTCTTCTTTCTTTTCTGAATCCAAATATATATATAGTTTGTTGGGGTTTTGATGTCTACAACTACCTTAAATTCGTTTTTTAGCCTATTTTCAATTTTGAAAAAATAGGCTTATGAGATCACCTTTTGTCCGTGTGTGTGTGCGTGTGTGTGATTCGTGTGTGTGTCCCCCCCTAATAAAATCTAAAGGGCAGGAGCGATTTCAATGAAACTCGCAAAGTTCATCGCACTATTCCGGGCGGCCTCGACCGTGCCCTTCAAATTTTGTTACGACTCACCAATGCAACATGGTGGCTGTGCGAAATATTTCACCAACATTCAATATCTCCGAAACTATTACCGATATTACCCTGACATTTTCTATGGTGATAGAGTGAACTACTATAAGTTCACTTATGTGACCTTTGAAAACCTGGTAACTACAAAACGAACATGGCGGCCAAGCGAATTTGCGACTTTTAAATAGACGTTTCTCGCGATTTGGCCAACCAAACGCAATGAAACTTGGTACAGTATATGTTTATATACATTTTAATGCACAGACATCTAACTTCGTTCAATTGTTTACATAATCACAAGATGGCGGATGTGCGAAATATTTCACCGGCATTCTATATCTCTGAAACTATTAGCGGTATCTCCCTAAAATTTTGTACGGAGATAAAGGGCACTACCGGAAGTCCATCTATAAGACTTTCAGAAACCGGTTAACTACAAAACGAACATGGCGGCCAAGCGAATTTGAAAATTAAAAATAGACCTTTCTCGCGATTTAATGTTCCAAGCGCACTGAAACCTGGTACAGGAAATATTTATACACATTGTAATCCACTGGTATCTAATTTAGTTCATTTGTTTACATAACCTCAAGATGGCGGCAGTGCGAATTTTAAAATTAAGTTTTTATTTCTTGTGATGTAGTCATGCGATCCAAGTGAAAGTTTGAATATGAACCTACGCAATAATTTTCCTTTAATGGTACATGACTCTATGGCCTATACATTTAACAATCCAACATGGCGACCATCCGAAATATTAAGACGATACTGAATATCTACGAATCTATTTTAGCAATCAAACTGCATTTTTAATGTCCATAGGGGCTATGAACTTAAGTTCACCTATAGGACTTTAAATAACCTGGTGATCACAAATCCAACATGGCGGCGACGCGAATTATAAATATTCACATGGACGTTTCTCGCAATTGAACCATCCGCGTGCAGTGAAACTTGGTACAGTAAATCCTTATACGAATGTTAATCCACTGGCATCTAATTTATTTCAATAGTTTCCATAACCTCAAGATGGCAGCTGTGAAAAATTTTAAAATCTCCTTGTTACTTCTTGTGTCCTAAATATGCGATTGAAGTTTGAATACTACACGTTCACAATAATCTGCATGTAACAGTACATAACTCTAAGACCTACATATATAAAATTCAACATGGCGACCATCCGAAATATTTAGTCGGTTCTCAATATCTACGAATCTATTACAGCAATCAAACTGAAATTGTGTATGTTGATAGTGGCAATTAACATAAGTAGGATATATGAAAATAGGCTGTATAGTTCTTCACGGAACTACTTGTTTTAATTAGCGTCCCATGTTCAGAATAATACACTTTTAACTTTGCCAGCTGTTTTCCGTTAATACTCATTTTTCATGTTTAGGTACCAATAACTAGGAAACCATTTAAGATAGAGGACTAATTTTTTTACATTAACTTGCCTAATGGAGTACTTGAATGTTAACCTATTTTCACTTCCAAAACATAGTAGGCATGGATTGGGAAAAGAAAAATTCATACATATTTTTGAATATATTTAAAAAGAAAGAGTTCGTTTTTTTTTTCTTGCATTCTGTCCCAATAATAATGAAACAAAGTGGTTACTCATCTGCCATGATCCATTCGAAGTATGTGAACAAAATTTGAGAATATTCGATTGAAAAACAACTGAGAAATGTGTACCTGAAGAAACTTATACAACATTTTTTTGAAAATGTATCTGTCAAAAATGGATGTATTTCATACATACTATAAAAGCAAAGTAGCACTACATGGTCAAAACAGCTCAGAATATATCGCTTCTTGTATGTGACAAGAATCATAGCTGTATCTTTAGCACAAACCCAGAAAATACTTATTAAAGCGATGCCACAAAAATAGACTTTTTCATCGTGTAAGAGTACGTGGTGTCCTCGGACACTCCCGGCACTAAAAGTCATACGATACATAAATAAATAAATAAATAATAAATAACATGGTGACCTTAAAAGAACATTTTGTAATCCATTGTTTTGGTAACGGAGAATAATAGTATATGCATATTTTAACGGTTTACCCAACGTACGCAAAAAAGGCACACGGACAGCGGATATTTTTTCGACTCGGTTCACTGAAATTGTTTCTACTCGGCTTCCCTAGGTCATTAATGTTTTTCAACTAGCAATCTTCCTTGAGAAATCCTTTACAGAATGGTGAAAACCGCATCAAAACCCATCCAGTGGTTGTCGATATTACCCGTTACATCCAAGAATCGAGGACTTTGTTTTAGTGTATTGTTTTCCAAGAACTCCAACGAATTGGGTCTTCTGGAGGTCATGTTAATAGTCTTTTGGATCTGTTGTTATGGAAGTTTGTGGAAGAAAATGTTTAGGTTGACGTTATTTGAATAGCCTTACTGAACATAGAACATACTGTAGACAGACAGTAAGGCTATTCAAAAACATTAACTTTAAAATTTTCTTCCACAGACTTCCACAATAACAGTTCTACTTTCAACGTGACCCCCACAAGAACCGATTCGTTACAGAGTTCTTGGAAATCGAGACACTAAATTTATATATATATTGAATGACAACTTCATACATTTTTAGCCTAATTTCATTTATGAAGAAATTGACTTATGAGATCACCTTTTGTCCGTGTGTGTGTTTGAAATTTTGTGTGTGTGCGTCCATGTGTGACTGTCCACACCCGCTCACTGGAAAAAATCTAAACGGCTCGAGCGAATTCAATGAAACTCTGTAAGGACATAGTAATATATTGTCCGACCCCAACCGTGCCCTTCACATTTTAATTCATCTCACCAATCTAACATGGCGACTGTGCGAAGTATTTCACCGGCATTCTATAACTCCAAAACTATTACTGATAGCACCCTGAAATTTTGTACGGTGATATAGAGCACTACTATACGTTCACAAATATGACTTTCAAAAACGTTTTTACTACAAAACGAACATGGCGGCCAAGAGAAGTTGAAACTCTTAAATAGACTTTTCTCGCGATTTAACCATCCACACGCAATGAAACTTGGTACAGCAAATGTTTATACATATTGTAATGCACTGACATCTAATATAGTTAAATTGTTTACATAACCTCAAGATGGCGGCGGTGCGTAATTTTCCAATTAACTTTTCATTTCTTGTGTGCTAATCATGCGATCGAGGTCAACTTTTGAATAATGAACCTTCGCAATAATCATTATCTAATAGTACATAACTCTATGGCCCACATATATACAAATCCAGCATGGCGACCATCCGAAACACACTGAAGAAAATGGAAATAGCAACACCATGAAGGCATTGGTCGTTTTTGTTGATTTTCAAGATATGGAACGATGCCATGTAGGTATGTAAAAGATCAAAGTTTCAGACCCATTGGATTGTTGCTACAGGTCTTCCCACGTGATTGGTCGCGGAGGAATCAACTCCAGTATACGGACTCTGGTGTAGCATAGTTGATTTGCAATCTGTGCAGTGAAGTGTTCCCCGTCAAATATGCCTCGACGACAGAGAAGAGCACGCTATCAACAACTGTCGCCGTTTGAGAGGGCTCGGATAATTGGGCTGTGTGAGGCTGGATTATCGCTAAGGACTGTCGCTGCACGTGTTGGCCGACAGGCATCTACGGTACAACGTGTATGCCAGCAGTGGTCAAATGAAGGTAGCAACAGTCGTAGACCTGGCACAGGCCCAGCGCTACAGACAACTGTGAGAGAGGATTGCCGCATCATTCGGATGGCCCGGATGGAACCCCATGCAACAGCAGCGCAAATTCGAGCAGCTGTGGCACCCCACGTTACACAACAAACAGTTGGTAATCGCCTGCGTGCAGCTGGCTTACTATCCCGTGTCCCTGTAGAAGGTGTTCCATTGACCCCACAACAGCGACGTGTAAGGCTGGCCTGGTGTCGAGAAGGATCGACGTGGGTCGACGAATGGCATAGGGTCGTCTTTAGTGATGAATTGTGCTTCTGTCTTGTCTGCAGTGATCGCCGGTATCGTGTGCGCCGACGTACCGGGGAGAGGGGCCGCCCAGACCTTATTGTCGAGAGGCACACAGGGCCAACACCAAGCATTATGGTCTGGGGAGCTATTGGCTTTAATGTGAAATCACAATTAGTGTTTGTTGAGGGCACTATGACTGCACGACAGTATGTTGATAGGGTACTCAATCCAGTGGTTGTCCCTATGATGGCGAACATTGCTAATGGGATGTTTCAGCAGGACAACGCCCGGGTTCACACTGCACGCATCTCCAGAGAAGCTCTCCTCGACATCACAACCTTAGAATGGCCCGCCCGATCCCCGGGCCACAGTCCTATTGAGCATGTGTGGGACATGATGGGTTGATAACTGGCCAACCGTCCTTAGCCACCCACAACTCCGGAACATCTGACCCGTGCAGTGCAGCAAGCATGGGCCACAATTCCTCAGGAAGCGATCCTGGGCCTTATTGACTCCATGCCTCGCAGAATTCATCAATGTATTGCAGCTCGTGGTGGGCACATCCTGTATTGATTCTTGTCCAAACTTGCAGTCAGAGGGACATGAAAGTGTAATTATCGAATCACAACCGAACACTCGTCCTGCATGTTCAATTGCAGCAATGTAGCACCACTCCTTCTGGGTGTTGCAATTTCCATTTTCTTCAGTGTAATTAGATGGTTCTCAATGCACACGAATCTATTAGAGCAATCAAACTGAAATTTTGTATGTTGATAGAGGCAATTAACATAAGTAGGATATATGAAAATAGGCTGTATAGTTCTTCACGAAACTACTTGTTTACTTTGTGGTTGCATTATTATTAGTAGTGAAAATCCTCAGCTTGCTTCCAGTCTCTGACCGGGTCAGGAATGTAATGAATGAAGCCCCCATCTAGCGGCGAGGATATGAACTGTGCCGGCTGCCGAGGCCTGACGCACTCCTCTGGGGCAATGATTAAATGAATGACAGATGAAATGAAATGATAGTGGAGAGTGTTGGTGGAATGAAAGTTTGACAGGGAAAACCGGAGTACCCGGAGAAAAACCTGTCTGCCTCCGTTTTGTCCAGCACAGATCTCACATGGAGTGACCGGGATTTGAGCCACGGACCCAGCGGTGAGAGGCCGGCGTACTGCCGCCTAAGCCACGGAGGCTTCATTATTATTAGTAGTATTATTAATATTATATTTGATAAAATGGTGCTCGGGTTCTTAGTATGGCGTGAAGGTAGCGATGAAAGTGTCAGAAAGGTTGAGAACACCAGCTCTAACGCATAGGCGCAAATCAGGGGTAGCACGGGGTGACGAGTACCACCCCAACATTAAAATTAAAAAAAAAGGGTTTAAATATACAGTTTTTTGCCTATTTTCATTTATTAAAAAAATAGGCTTATGAGATCACATTTTGTCCGTGTGTGTGTGAGTATGTGTTGTGTGTGTCCCCTGTAATAAAATCTATACGGCCGATTTCAACGAAACTCGGTAAGATCATACTACTATTTTCTCTGACCCCGACCGTGCCCTTCAATGTTTATTACGTCTCACCAATCCAACATGGCGGCTGTGCGAGATATATTACCGGCATTCTATAGGCTATCTCCCAAACAATTACTGATACAGCCCTGAAATTTTGTACAGTGGTAATGGACGCTACTAGAACTTCACATATGTGACATTAAAAAAAACTGTGAAATACAAAACTGAACATGGCGGGAAAGTGAAGTTGAAACATTTAAAAAGACTTTTCTCGCGATTTAACCATCCAAACACAGTGAAACATGGTACACCAAAATTTGTTTATACACATTTTAATGCACTGACATTTAATTTAGTTAAATTGTTAACATAACCTCAATATGACGGCTGTGCGAAATTTTAAAATTAAGTTTTAATTTCTTGTGTCTTAATCATGCGATCTAAATCAACGTTTGAATTATGAACCTACGCATTGATCGTTATGTAATAGTACATAATGCTATGGCCTACATATATAAAAGTCCAACATGGTGACCATCCGAAATACTTATACGGTTCTTAATACACACATCAAAAAAAGTTTTGCATCACCTCGGTTCCAAGAGTTCCGGAACCTTTAAATACAAAGGGAATAGAGATCAACACAAACAACATTTCAGCTCGTTTTATTGCTCATGAGACCCACACATTGCATGTTGTACCATCATACAGCTAGACTTTCAGCATTTGTGGTCCAGATTGCAGTACACACCACTACCTCTAATACCCAGTAGCACGTCCTCTTGCATTGATGCATGCCTGTATTCGTCGTGGCATACTATCCACAAGTTCATCAAGACACTGTTGGTCCAAATTGTCCCACTCCTCAACGACAATTCGGCGTAAATCTCTCAGAGTGGTTGGTGGGTCAAGACGTCCATAAACAGCCCTTTTCAACATATCCCAGGCATGTTCGATAGGGTTCATGTCTGGCGAACATGCTGGCCACTGTAGTCGAGCGATGTCGTTATCTTGAAGGAACGCATTCACAAGATGTGCACGATGAGGTCGAGAATTGTCGTCCATGAAGACAAATGCCTCTCCAATATTCTGCCGATATGGTTGCACTATGGGTCGGAGGATGTCATTCAGGTATCGTAAAGCCGTTTCGGAGCCTTCCATGACCACCAGTGGCGTACGTCGGCCCCACATAATGCCACCCCAAAACATCAGGGAACCACCACCTTGCTGCACTCGCTGGACAGTGTGTCTAAGACGTTCAGCCTGACCAGGGTGCCTCCAAACACGTCTCCGACGATTGTCTGGTTGAAGGCATATGCGACACTCATCGGTGAAGAGAACGTGATGCCAATTCCGTGGGGTCCATTCAGCATGTTGTTGGGCCCATCTGTACCGCGCTGCATGGTGTCAGGGTTGCAAAGCTGGACCTCGCCATGGACGTCGGGAGTGAAGTTGCGCATCATGCAGCCTATTGCGCACAGTTTGAGTTGAAACACGACGTCCTGTGGCTGAACGAAACGCATTATTCAACATGGTGGCATTGCTGTCAGGGTTCCTCCGAGCGGCAATCCGTAAGTAGCGGTCATCCACTACAGTAGTAGCCCTTGGGCGGCCTGAGCGAGGCCTGTCATCGACAGTTCCTGTATCTCTGTACCTCCTCCATGTCCGAACAACATCGCTTTGGTTCACTCTGAGACGCCTGGAAACTTCCCTTGTTGAGAGCCCTTCTTGACACAAAGTAACAATGCGGACGCGATCGAACTGCGGTATTGACCTTCTAGGCATGGTAGAACTACAGACAACATGAGCAGCGTACCTTCGTCCTGGTGGAATGACTGGAACTGATCGGCTGTCGTACCCCCTCCGTCTAATAGGCCCTGCTCATGCATGGTTGTTTACATCTTTGAGCAGTTTTAGTGACATCTATGAACAGTCAAAGGGACTGTATCTTGGATACAATATACACAGTCAACGTCTATATGCCGGAGATCTGGGAACCGAGGTGATGCAAAACTTTTTTTGATGTGTGTATATACGAATCTATAACAGCAATCAACTGATATTTTGTATGTTGATAGAGGCAATTAACGTAAGTAGGATTAATGAAAATAGGATATTTAATTCTCCTTGGAACTATTTTTTCTTCAGTGTGATATCGTCAGGTAGAGGTTGAATTGCAGAATCTATGACTGAAAATTTTGGTTTGTTAATCATGTCGGACTTACGGCCTTTGTACCGTTTGAATAGTGACTTACGTCTTTTACACCAGGTTCTAAAACACAGTCTCCTCATATGAATTAACTTACGCGTTTGTACCACCTGAAAGAGTCCATTTCTCTGAGCAGAACAGTGTTAAGAACCATAAATCGTTTTTTTTTTAACTTAAGCCCTTTCTACAGCTCTTCAAAGATACATCAGTGCGGTGAACGTAACGCTTGTGTATAAAGTTGCCAAGTAGGTGATTTTAGTGTGTGTTTTGAAGAAGCATTTATTCCGAGAGTTTGAATTCTTTAGATCACAGATTGCTTAAAGGAAAGTATTGAAATCATAACGTGTTTAGGCCCTGCGTGTATTTTTTTGAAGAAAATTATGCCATTGTACAACCCCACTAAGCTCAAATGTATAGGGTCACGTTGTCAAGAAGGGTGTACACCAATTTCTGCAGAATAATAAGAGAAAGGGCACATCTGAAATAAAATGCTACCTGCCGCCACTGACCCGAACACAATGTTAACAAGCTGCATGTTGTTTCAGAAACTGAACTTGGTTTTAACAAGTTGATGACAATAATCCGTGTGCTTGCACGCCAATGCACACTCTGTTTACCAACAACCGCGTACTACTGCAGTAGAATATCGCTGTTTTACACATTCGTTCCAGTATACTGCATTTTGTTTTTACAAACTGCATGATACCTAAATACCATTAACTGATCTCCAAGTTATAGCACAATATTTCCTTAGATCTTGTAGGCTCATTGTTAATGCCCGGATGTTTATGCAGTAGTATGGACTGTAATACTCTCTTTCTGTCGAGTATAGACCAGAGTTTCTCAAAGTGTTGTCCACGGACTCCCAGGAGTCCGCGAACTCACACCAGGGGGTACGGGACTAGTCTAAAAAAAAACAAAATATTAAAAATATGGACTTCATGGCCACCATATTGAGGTTATGTAAACAATTGAAATATATTAGATGTCAGTGCATTACAATGTGTATAAACATTTGGTGTGCCATGTTTCACTGTGCTCGGATGGTTAAATCGCGAGAGAAGTCTACTTTAATATTTCAAATTCACATTCCCGCCATGTTCGTTTTGTACTTAACAGGTTTTTGAAAGTCACATAGATGAAGTTCTAGTATTGCCTTTTATCACTGTACAAAATTTCAGGGTGATATCAGTAATTGTTTCGGAGATATAGAATGTCTAAAAAAATATTTCGCACAGCTGCCATGTTGGATTGGTGGGACGTAATAAAATTTGAAGAGCTCAGTCGGGTTTGGACAAAATAGTGCTATGACCTTACCGAGTTGCATTGAAATCGCTCCAGCCGTTTAGATTTTATTAGAAAGGGAGGGGGGCACATACATACACACACACGCGGTCAAAAGGTGATCTCACAAGCCTTTTTTTTTTTCATAAATGAAAATAGGCTAACAAATGGGAAGTTACATCAGAGCAACCAAAAGAAAAACAGTACAGTCCAAAGTGGTCGGAAGAACGTCAACAAGCCTTCTCGGAAAGAATGAAAGCCTATTGGAACAACAAGGAGGACCAAAAAAAGTTGATTGAGTTATTTGCTTAACATCTTCCATTTATTGGGAGAATTCGTTTAAAATAAAATTATACTACAACAAGCATGCACCTCTCTTTCCTTTTCCTATCTCTCTCCCTAAGTAGTGATGACATAGTTAGGGATTCACCACTCACCAGGCATGCTACAACTGCTTGCATGACTCATGTGGACTGTCAAGGTAGCGTCTTTCGTGTTACTCATGAAACAGGGATGCCCAATTATTCTTACTATAAAAGGAGGAGAATTTAAGCATTTGAAATGTGGTGTTACAGGAGAATGATGATAATCAAAGGGGTAGATAGGCTTACAAATGAAGAGGTATTAAGACGAGTGGGGGAGCAGAGTTGTTTCTGGCAACTGCTAATGAAGAGATGAGATGGGTTGGTAGGACACCTACTAAGACACCCAGGAATAGCAAGCTTAGTTATGGAAGGAAGGGTCGAGGACAAAAACTATAGTGGTAGACCAAGGTTAGAATATGTTAAACAGATTGCCTTGGATGTAGGATGTGGTAGCTATGTAGAGATGAAACGATTAGCTCAGGACAGGGCGACATGAAGCGCTATCAAACCAGTCAAAAGACTCGACAACATCATTATTAAAAAATACTATTTCACAAAATAATAAAATTCCTTACTGTCAAAACATGTAATGAAAACAACACTATTACTTGTATTTCGGTTCTTCAGAGCAGAATCTGAATTAAAGAATCGATCTCAGGGAAGCTGGTTCTTGCGAACATTTTTTGACTCGTATGACGGGAGCACCAAATTTCATTTAAAGAGCCACAGGTTGAGAGCGCCTGCTTTAAAGTAATGTAGGTATTGTATTCGAGGAGTGCGACATCCTGTGTGGAAAGCCCTGCGCGGATGTGGATATAGTTGCCATGGCTGTGTGGATAGCGGATAAGCTGCGGACAATGTGTGGAGTACATGTGCGGATAGTTTTTAGAATACATTCGAACTTGTTGAATATCATTGCTAGGACCCACATGTTTGTTACATATATTCGAACTTGTTGAATATCATTGCTAGGACCCACATGTTTGTTACATATATTCGAACTTGTTGAATATCATTGCTAGGACCCACATGTTTGTTACATATATTCGAACTTGTTGAATATCATTGCTAGGACCCACATGTTTGTTACATATATTCGAACTTGTTGAATATCATTGCTAGGACCCACATGTTTGTTACATATATTCGAACTTGTTGAATATCATTGCTAGGACCCACATGTTTGTTACATATATTCGAACTTGTTGAATATCATTGCTAGGACCCACATGTTTGTTACATATATTCGAACTTGTTGAATATCATTGCTAGGACCCACATGTTTGTTACATATATTCGAACTTGTTGAATATCATTGCTAGGACCCACATGTTTGTTACATATATTCGAACTTGTTGAATATCATTGCTAGGACCCACATGTTTGTTACATATATTCGAACTTGTTGAATATCATTGCTAGGACCCACATGTTTGTTACATATATTCGAACTTGTTGAATATCATTGCTAGGACCCACATGTTTGTTACATATATTCGAACTTGTTGAATATCATTGCTAGGACCCACATGTTTGTTACATATATTCGAACTTGTTGAATATCATTGCTAGGACCCACATGTTTGTTACATATATTCGAACTTGTTGAATATCATTGCTAGGACCCACATGTTTGTTACATATATTCGAACTTGTTGAATATCATTGCTAGGACCCACATGTTTGTTACATATATTTCTCCGTTATGTTTTTTTTTGGATGGTTGGTTGGTTCCTTAGTTTAGGGTCTGCGACAACGCGGTCATGTAGCCCCGTGTACTTTGGGTGTGTGTAGAATCTGTCTGATAACCGGTGTTAATTGTGATGACTGTATTAGTGTGTGTATCTGTTTTTTAATTCAAGTAGGGACTGCAACTTTGAATTTTCAAATAGTTCCTACTTTTGCCGCCAAACGCCACCGTCAACGACTACTAGGCCTAGTTCAGAACTAGACTACTAGACGCCACCGCAGTCGGCTCTTGGCAACGAACGTAGCAACCTAAGAGCGTTGTTTACATTCTTAACCTATCCAATTTAGTTTCACACAGGTGTAATTAGTGGAAAGATCTTTAACATGCCATAAATCTATGACATGGGACCGCCGGCTTTACTTCCCCTCCGAAGGAAGGCATACTGAGGGATTTTTAACGCTCTTAAAAAATCCGACGGCTATCTTGGGCATAGAAGCTCAGCATGCTACCAACTACGCCACCGACAAATGTAAGCTGATGATTTACGCTAATCTTATTCAAATTATGTCATTAAGCACAGTATTATCACTCTGAATTGAAAAGGGTTGTAATTCTGGCTGTATAACATTCATTTTAAACATAGCACATGACCTAAGGGAACGACTTTCCCTCAAATGTATAAATGTGTTGTTTAATACTTTGAAAATCCTCAGCCTGCTTCCATTCGACTGACCGGGTCAGGGAATGGAATGAAGCCCCCCCCCTCTCTAGCGGCGAGGATATGAACTGTGCCGGCTGCCGAAGCCTGTCGCACTCCCCTGGGGCAATGATATGAAATGATAGTGGAGAGTGTTTCTGGAATGAAATTGTGACAGGTAAACCCGGAGTACCCGGAGAAAAACCTGTCTGCCTCCGCTTTATCCAGCACAAATCTCACATGGAGTGACCGGGATTAGAACCAAGGACCCAGCGGTGAGAGCTGCCACATTAGCCACGGAGGATCTTGTTTAATACTTTATCTAATTGAAATATTGCGGATGCGGATAATAGTCGTGTGGATGCGGGGTGGATGCGGATAAAAGTCGTGCGGATGCAGGGAGGATGCGGTAAAAAGTCGTGCGAATGCGGGGCGGATACGGTAACGTTTTGTTTATCCGCGCAGGGCTGTGTTCTCGATTGTCGAACCACAGCCTTGATGGAATGGAGAACAGCCATTCGAGCACTTCATTTGAAGGTGAATTTCAGTGACTGTCAATACTTTAAATTCGTGTACCTGTCAAAAGCCTTTCTAACGATATATCAGTGCTGTCCTCGGTCGCGCCCTGGTTGGCAGCGGCACCTGTTACGGAGCTTGTTGTAACAAAGAGACTGTGTTTTGTTGTTGAAGTGTTCAACGGGTGTCATTGTCAAGACCTGCTGGTATGTGCACTTTCTCCCTAGCATTGAGCTTGTGGAATGGCACTATCATAACCGTAGCTTCATTAATTAGACGTGCCGCCGGTGGTGCTGACCCACTGATAAGCAAACTGGCCATAGGGTTCCCATAAACTCTCAAATGTCATCCTCTACCTAGATAGTAGTTTAACGTGACCGTTAATCTTGAGATCATGAGCCACGGGACCTCCTTTTTACGTGGAATCCGAACCACAGGACATGGCATTTCACTTCGAAAATCTCACATGCATTGACCGGGAATAGAACCCGGACCGCCTTGGTGAGAGGCATACAGCCAGACCCCAGTAGGGCTGGTATTTATAATCGATTACCCCTAGAATACTACCATTATTCAATTGACGTATATTAGGAACTTTGTGCTAAGGCACCAAATAGTTAAATGGTTCAAACTGTAACTATTTGTTTTATAGGTTAAGAATAATTTAAGGTTTGTAGCATGGCCACATCTCGCTGCTGGGTCATGGCAAGGAATCTAGTGCATGAAACTACGGGATTCTTTGTAAATAGCGGGTTCAAACCCGGCCGAAGCCGTCGGATTTTTTAAGAGCGTTAAAAATCCCTCAGTATGCCTTCCTTCGGAGGGGAAGTAAAGCTGGCGGTCCCATGTCATAGATTCATGGCATGTTAAAGAACCTTCCACTAATTGCACCTGTGTGAAGCTAAATTGGATAGGTTAAGAATGTAAACAGCGCTCTTAGGTTTCTACGTTCGTTGCCAAGAGCCGACTGCGGTGGCGTCTAGTAGCTAAGTTCTGAACTTGGCCTAGTAGTCGTTGACGGTGGCGATTGGCGGCAAAAGTAGTAACTATTTGAAAAATTCTAAGTTGCAGTACTTAAATTAAAAAAACAGTTAACACACACTATTACAGTCATCACAATTAACACCAGTTATCAGACAGATTCTACACACACCCAAAGTACACGGGGCTGCATGACCGCGTTGTCGCAGCCCCTAAACTTAAGAACCAACCAACCATTCTTTGTAATGGTCCGGCAGTGAGGTAGGAGGGGTCCATGCTCATTTGAGTGGCATATCTGTTTATGATGTTCAGTTGTTGGGTTTCTCTTTGTCAAGAATGATATCTAGATTATGTTCAGATTATGTCAGTAAGAAAGAGGTTATCTTGTTCTATGGAAAAAGGGTAGTATGGAGAGGAATCAGGAATGGTATGATGTTTTAATTATATGATATGTTCTGAGGTCTGGCAATTGTTTAGGAGAAATAAAAATACTCCCCCTCGTGCAAAACAACCACTGCCCTCAATTAAATAAAGTACAGTTACAATATTAATATACGGTATTACGCATGTAACACTTTATTTATATACACTGAATCCTCTGTGGTCTTTAAGGTTTAACACGTTAAGTTCCATCTTAAATACATCAAATAAAAGAGTAGTTTACTTTGACGTAAATAGCAGTACGTAGACTCTCCGGCTTTTATACTGTCTCTGGTTTTTATGAGGTTGTTTTTATAATCCCTCTGAAGTTGTAACGTGTTTTTCGAGGGGATTTTATGCAACTGGCATAAGTCAGTAGGAAGCCATTCTATATTTATTTACGCGGCAAATTGTTCAGCCAAGAGAATTTTTCATGTTAATTTATTATTATTATTATTAATTTATTATTATTAATTTATTATAATTATTATTAAGATATTTTCGGAGCATTTTATAAAAATTATAAGCATACAGATAGGTTTTCTATGTCTTAGAAAATACTATCAAGCAAATTATTACGAACGACAATATCATAGAAAATTATCTGATTACGGAATTTTACGGAGTTTTCGTCAGTTAGGGTATTTGAGAGACATGACTCACTGGGAATTCAAATACAAGCTGATTCCTGTCGAGAAGTATTACGCAAGCGGAGTTGCAGCGTCAAGAAAAGGCGAATGGTTGGAACGGAAAACGACTTCTCCCTCCCGCCGAGTGTAATGAGCCAGAGTGGGGATCTAGCGCGTAGGGTGCAGCCAATCAGTGGAGACCACGTAAGCTAGGAGTCGGCTGAAGAGTGGGGGAGCCGACAGGTGCATATATCGTTCGACGCGCCGTGGAACGTGGACTATCTGTGTAGAACTTAACGAGTACGGTGGCACGCGGAAGTCGCTCCGATGTTCCGTGGATTGGAGGACTGACTTTTGTAAAACTTAACCAGTGCGGTTGTACGAGTGTTTGGGTCCGATGTACTGTACCCATGCGTATAATCTCGATGGAAAATATGCTTCTGCCTCCAGCTAGCTTCAGGACTCGAGGGTGTACCGTCCTCCCACTGAGCAGTTGCATACTTTGGATTTGAGGCTAAGAGGTATCAACTCTACAATGATAAGGCACAACTCTATTCTAAAACTTTAATTCAGTAAATAAAATCATGGCTTTGAACAAATAAAACAATTCCCATAACCATAAAACAAAAGCAAACAAAAATTACTTTCCACAATCCACCAATAAACAAAATGTAATCATAATAAAATCATATCATACCACAAACCTTTACCCTTATGTGAACATCACAAAGATATTCTAGTGCGCTGATGCACGTACAACTTCAGAAACAAACTGTACATTGACACTACTGTCGTACAATGTGACTTCTTTAATATCACAACATTACTGATTCATAAAAACCTTCTTAATTTGACAATTATGTGTACCGTGTGTGTTTTGACCTTTCTTTTCCCACCAAATGCTTTACATGCATTAGCCTATTCTGGTGTTGCACAACAAACTACGTGCAACTCCATAATCATGTAAGCTACCCCTACTCCACTATTTATATAGTTCCACTGCATGCCGTTTTGTGATTTCATATAAAAACGTTATGTTATTGTTGTGTCGGATGGTGTAATTAAACTACCTTGCGCGCGTAGCCTGTGGAATCTGGTAACCAACTTCTGAAAAAGTTGTCAGTGACAGTATAAATGCAACGTCTAACCATTCGTTAGATAGCTAAAATCATGAACCATCAGGATAATATATAATTATCAATGTGTTCTTAAACCACATGGCTTCATTACTCAACATAACAATATTTCATTCATGTCATAACAGGGTCTAAAATCTGTTCCTTTCAACTTGCTTTCACGGTTCGCCTTGACCGTCCCCAGACCCTCTCCTCGAGCGGTCGGTATACAATAGCAGTGGGTTGGGTTTCCTCCCTAGCTCGACCCCCGCTTTTATGTTTGAAGGCTTACTTCCAAAGCATTGTAAGATTTTACAAGACAATACTGTGCTCCCAATGGCACACATATCTCAATGGACTTGAACTGAATATTATGCACACAGGTAGTGAATGAGCTTTATATTTATTCCTACCCCGAGGATAAAGTAATTACTGGCACCAAACGGGTCCATTCAACATGAAGGTACGAGGTTTCGTAAAACATTGGTCTAATAGGTAACCGGTGTCTTAAATAATATGCGGTCAGCCCAATGCTGCCGGTATGAGGTTCGCTTCAACAAGCCGAATCACTCACAATAACAAGTTCTCGGGGAACCATTAGAGTGTCGAGGTGTCCTCGTTTTCCTCGCACCTAATCACGGGATTCCAACCCGGAACATTCCATCCTTCATCAGAGTTAGGGTCCATCACTAAAACTCTGGCACAAAGTATATCTCCGCTATGCCCCCGGCATAGGAGATTTCATACGTAGAATAGACCACCTGGCTCCTTACCTAATGTTACGACTTCGTCCTATAATATTAAGAGAAATCTATCATTTACTCTATAAGCTTCTCACATAAGCTGCAAATTCAATTCACTAAAAGCTCTTCCATTCCTTGCATAATTATCTTCCCATTAATACAATATATTCTGATATCAAACTGTTCCTTTAATCCCGTAATGTAATCTTACTGTATAATCTTACTGCTTGGATCAATAAGTCTTGCAAATAGCGTAATTATTTCCTGCTTACAATAATTTCCTGATGCGTTCATTAATACCTTTGATATTCATAATTATTATTATTCTCACTGACATAAATTACCAAAATCATTCCTTATTATTATTATGATTTCTGACATATTTTACCAAAATCATTCCTTAGTATTATTATTATATTTCTGACATAATTTACCAAAATCCGACACAACCAATCCTCTCAAAACTCGAACAACTGTGCTCGTAACATTTACATAACTGATTGCCATCTTTAATTAATAGTGGTAATGATTAATCCACTTATTGATGCACATTAACATCTCAACTGTACAAAAATCAATACAATAATGATTAAACCTGGAGGGTCTACCTCCTAATCTGATTCTTACTGGCATCTTTACTGAAATCACGTCACATGCAGTGGCCTATATTCTCTAATTAACCATAATTTGTGGGGTACTCACATATCTCACGGCTTCTCATGGTGGCTTCAACCAATCATATCCTTCCAAGTCGCCTGCCATATGCAGGTTTAACGCGACATATTCATCTTGAATACACACATTTTATGACACACAACTTCCGTTAACCATACGGCACTTTGCATTTCTATAGGGAAGCTATTGCTCCCAAACATGTGACACTTTATAACACTTATAAAACCACTACTTTAAAAGATATTTTACATATGCTTTATACACAACACACGTCACTGTGTACACTTTTCATTGCTTGAAATTCCCTAGCAAAGATATCAAAATTGCAGGTGTTGACGGCATCTCCCGTGCTCCTATCAACTCCTGATTGAAAGTCTGGTTTACCTGCCCCTCGGAATTCACCAACAGTTTTTTTATACATACTCCTACGGTAAGCTTCTTGCGTCGCATAGATATGCTAACTTCCGTCCTGAGCGTTATTATTTGGTATCCTTAAAACATTACCAAATGCTTCGTAAAGTTTCTCCCAGCGCATTCCAGCGTACTTAGACATGAATGATCAGTCGATATTTGATACATTGCGCTTAACACTGTCCATAACTTTACACAAATTATTATTATTATTATTTACAATAGTTCTGCCACTCATCTTACACGATGCTTCCTACGTGAACAAGCCATTGTTCGTACTGCTGAGTATACCTGCAGCGCGATTATTATTAATAAAAGCTTATAAAATGCTTCACTCAAATGTAGAACTCTTTGTGCGGGCGTCCTTTCATGCACCGGACCAACATATGTTCCGCCATGACGACTGCCTGCGCCTCTCTTGACAAACTGTGACAAACTGGGGTGAGACTGGCTCCAACAAGTGTAAGACTCAACTAAGAACTGAATGAAGACTGAGTAGGACTGACCGCTCTGCTAAGGGTCGACTCCCTTATATCGCATTCACACAGAAAGTAGAGCGCAATCTTCCCGCGGGATCTTGGCTCCTCTCCTAGCATGATTCTGGTCTCGAAACCATGTTCATTGGGTTCCATTTTCTTCTCTGATCCCAGAACTGACTGCGTGCTGAAGAATCGCTCGGCCAATTAATTAATATTAATTCCTTTCTCTATAGCGTGATCTTGTGATCTCTCCCCACCCTTCTCAAATCCATTCTCCGTCGGGGAAGAACTGGGTCATTATTCAGGCCCTCACCCTCTTCCAGACGACAGAATGAGGTCAGAGAGATGGACGTGGCTCCACTGAACACCTCCCACAATTCTGGCCTAATTTGTAAAACGTCCACTCTGCACTTGCAGTGTTCCAAGCCCCATATAGCCTACACCAAGTAGTCTAATAATACTGTATTCTGCCCAATTTCCCTTCATTATTTTAATAAATAATGTCACTGCAACTGAAATCACGCCAGTGATTTAATATACACTTCTCTCTAGGGGTTTTTACAATGAAACTCCCTCCACAGACTTCGGGTTCGTTCCCTGGTGGAACCTTTATACTGAGATCACAGTCTCTGAGAACCACGTTCGATTCCAGTCAGCATAACCTCCTCGGGTTCAGTACGCACCATAGAATTATCTAATCTACCAGAATATCATCAAATAACGAAGAAGATGGCGACGTCCAGGAGACTGTGGGAAGCACACAGCATCATCCAGTACGAGGGAAATGCTTTAGCAATTTCCAGTGGTAAGCGCAAATGACGCAGAAATACGCAATCTCTCATTTTTCTTTGTTTTATATTTCATATTTCAGTAACTTCATAGCTTGGGAGTAAGAGTAAAATCTATAATTTATCAGACTCCGTTTTCACGTAATTTTCTATCGGTAATATTAAAATCGCAACGCTCCAATTTAAATTTTATACTTATTATTATTATTATTAATTTTGCTATACTTGTTTTATACAATAAATTCATTTCTTTTACAATGCAATCTTTGCTTTCAGTAGGTAGCATTAGATATAGACCAATTCCTTCTCCTGATACAATTGTTTGTTGGGTTAATGATCAAATCATACCACGATCTGAGTGAATAGATTCTTGAAGGTGTTCTACCAGAGCTAGACGTTGTTAAATACAAATTTAGATTTCAGCATTGCATTGAGGTCTTGGCGCCCATTAAAACAACATAGCTTAGGCATAGGTAAACTGCTACAATTATCACCCAACAGTGAGGGCTATAGAAACCATTACAAAGTGTTGCGACATACCTACATGAAATCCCCGACTTCTTTGTTATTGTCATAGAGAAACCTATATGTTGTTAAATTCAAGGATAGTTTCCTGGCAATACTTTAGTCTACCCAATGATTATGCCTCTAGAACTAATTGGCAGTAATAACAAAAACATTGACATCACAGCCATAGACCAGTAGAAGCACTGTTGGAAGATAGTGCGGTGGGGATTATAGAGAGGGAATTCTAAGCAGTTAAATTATTTATATACGTACATTTTACGTAATTATGTTGGTATTGTAGGGTTAATATCAGTTATCAAATAATCTATTAATCGAAGCATAAAATCGAACATTTGTTACAAATAAAAATTAATCGACTGTGCGTTTAATGGATTAATCAGTTAGTCGAAAAATTAATCGTTTTGTGCATTAATCTATGACCATTCACTACGCTCTCATAGAAGCAAAACCGACATTTAATTAATTAAAATATATTGAATCATATATTTTAATTAATGTACATTCGTTTTAACAATTAGACTAAAACAAAGTACAACAAAAATGTTCCTGTTCTATATTGTAAACATTGAACAAGAATTCAAAATATTTGCTGAAAACTCTTCCCAATTTGATTGTTGTTTGTCCTTCCACTGTCACTGACTCTAAAACAAAGAAGGACATTTGTTATATTTAGGCAATAAGTAACTTTTATAGACATTGTTATATTTAGGCAATAAGTAACTTTTATAGACATTGTTATATTTAGGCAATAAGTAACTTTTATAGACATTGTTATATTTAGGCAATAAGTAACTTTTATAGACATTGTTATATTTAGGCAATAAGTAACTTTTATAGACATTGTTATATTTAGGCAATAAGTAACTTT
Source organism: Meconema thalassinum (assembly GCA_946902985.2). Classification (NCBI taxonomy): domain Eukaryota; kingdom Metazoa; phylum Arthropoda; class Insecta; order Orthoptera; family Tettigoniidae; genus Meconema; species Meconema thalassinum. The sequence continues at coordinate 460,203,659 of OX336391.1, read as the reverse complement.
TATAGACATTGTTATATTTAGGCAATAAGTAACTTTTATAGACATTGTTATATTTAGGCAATAAGTAACTTTTATAGACATTGTTATATTTAGGCAATAAGTAACTTTTATAGACATTGTTATATTTAGGCAATAAGTAACTTTTATAGACATTGTTATATTTAGGCAATAAGTAACTTTTATAGACATTGTTATATTTAGGCAATAAGTAACTTTTATAGACATTGTTATATTTAGGCAATAAGTAACTTTTATAGACATTGTTATATTTAGGCAATAAGTAACTTTTATAGACATTGTTATATTTAGGCAATAAGTAACTTTTATAGACATTGTTATATTTAGGCAATAAGTAACTTTTATAGACATTGTTATATTTAGGCAATAAGTAACTTTTATAGACATTGTTATATTTAGGCAATAAGTAACTTTTATAGACATTGTTATATTTAGGCAATAAGTAACTTTTATAGACATTGTTATATTTAGGCAATAAGTAACTTTTATAGACATTGTTATATTTAGGCAATAAGTAACTTTTATAGACATTGTTATATTTAGGCAATAAGTAACTTTTATAGACATTGTTATATTCAGGCAATAAGTAACTTTTATAGACATTGTTATATTCAGGCAATAAGTAACTTTTATAGACATTGTTATATTCAGGCAATAAGTAACTTTTATAGACATTGTTATATTTAGGCAATAAGTAACTTTTATAGACATTGTTATATTTAGGCAATAAGTAACTTTTATAGACATTGTTATATTTAGGCAATAAGTAACTTTTATAGACATTGTTATATTCAGGCAATAAGTAACTTTTATAGACATTGTTATATTTAGGCAATAAGTAACTTTTATAGACATTGTTATATTTAGGCAATAAGTAACTTTTATAGACATTGTTATATTTAGGCAATAAGTAACTTTTATAGACATTGTTATATTCAGGCAATAAGTAACTTTTATAGACATTGTTATATTCAGGCAATAAGTAACTTTTATAGACATTGTTATATTCAGGCAATAAGTAACTTTTATAGACATTGTTATATTTAGGCAATAAGTAACTTTTATAGACATTGTTATATTCAGGCAATAAGTAACTTTTATAGACATTGTTATATTTAGGCAATAAGTAACTTTTATAGACATTGTTATATTTAGGCAATAAGTAACTTTTATAGACATTGTTATATTCAGGCAATAAGTAACTTTTATAGACATTGTTATATTCAGGCAATAAGTAACTTTTATAGACATTGTTATATTCAGGCAATAAGTAACTTTTATAGACATTGTTATATTTAGGCAATAAGTAACTTTTATAGACATTGTTATATTCAGGCAATAAGTAACTTTTATAGACATTGTTATATTTAGGCAATAAGTAACTTTTATAGACATTGTTATATTTAGGCAATAAGTAACTTTTATAGACATTGTTATATTTAGGCAATAAGTAACTTTTATAGACATTGTTATATTTAGGCAATAAGTAACTTTTATAGACATTGTTATATTTAGGCAATAAGTAACTTTTATAGACATTGTTATATTTAGGCAATAAGTAACTTTTATAGACATTGTTATATTTAGGCAATAAGTAACTTTTATAGACAGAATTCTATTTCGAAAGTAAGCGTAACTCAACTTAGGCGATGACCTCTCATTTAAACTTATTCCCTTAAATCGTGTCTACTAATCGATTATTCGATTCAACGGCAAGCCAATTAATTTATTATTTGGTTCGTCGATTAATCGATTTCGATTAATTTCAAATTATTCGATTTTTATCGATATCCAGGCGCCCTCTGGGATTTTGTGCGTGTGACTCCAGATTCAGTGTATTAATTTGTAAATATGTTGCCAATATGTTGTTGTTTTGTGATGTCTAATACGCCATACGATTAATAATATAATAATTGATTAATAATAATAGTCGATTAACCGATCATCCTTTATTACTAGCTCTACTCTCCAGCCCAATTACTGACTGGTCGGCTCGTAGTTGCTAAATACACTCACTGGCATAAAAAGCGAAACACTACGAATCTCAAACGAAACGCAATATTTGACAGTTGCATATCTGTTATAAATTGAATGTTGTAACTTGGCAGCGACATGGCGCTGTGTAGTGAGTTAATCATGAGTTAATTAGCTCATTTGAGAAGTTTCTGAGCAATAATATTGATAAACATTGTTGATCGTGACAATCACAACACTGTTACTTTTTCCCGCCTTTGGGCAAGAATATCCACAAACAGTTGTCTTAAGGTTTATTGCTGAAATTCTCGTTCCCCGTATTTTTGTGGACATTACTGATAGTTTACGACATTCGTAATCATAAAGTGCAACAGGTCGGAGGACAGTACGATGGATTCCAGGTTTCGATATTACCAAATTCGTGTTTGTGCACTGTTGTAATTGTCTAGATCAATAATGTGTATCAATAATTGTACTAATTAAGGTACAATAATTAACTTATGATACATTGCCACATTGTTGTAATGTCATAATACAATATTTGATTAATACAAAGTTTGGAACGGTCCAACATTGAGTTTAGTCGGAAATTCGTAGTGTTTCGCATTTTCTGCCGGTGAGTGTATTAAAAGTGACCGGGATGAAACTACCTGCTTAGAAACATTCTTCGCCCCAGAGGCGTAGCAGTGCGTGTTGAATCGTTCATTATGATCGTGGTGGGAGGCAGCAGCAAGTCCGGAGATCGAAGGTTCAAATTCCGGCGATGTCAGTGACTATCCTGAGTGGGTTTTCTTTTCGTTCTACGCTCTTTCCATACAAATGTCGTGATTTCAAGTCCCGGGGCACCTAGAGCATCCCCGGCTCTAATAATTGCAGTTACACACACTTGGTTGGTTCCTTTGTTTAGGGGTTGCGACAACGCGGTCATGTAGCCCCGTGTACTTTGGGTTTGTGTAAAATCTGACTGATAACCGGTGATAATTCTGATGGCTGTATTAGTGTGTGATATCTGTTTTAATTCAAGTAAGGACTGCAGGCAATAATTTTAAGTAGTTCCTACTTTTGCTACCAAATGCTACCGTCCACGACACCTAGCTTGCGGACTTGGCTGCTAGATGGCATCGCAGTCAGCTCCTGGCGGCGAACGTTGGGACTAATAGAGCGTTATCAATTCTAAACTACAAATTTTGGGTTCGCACAAATGTAGTTAGTGGAAGGTTCTTTTTCATGCCGTAAATCTATGACATGAGACCGCCGGCTTTACTTCCCCTCCGGAAGAAGGCATACTGAGGGATTTCTATCGCTCTTAAAAAATCCGACGACTTCGGCAAGGTTTGAACCCGCGATCTTGGGCTACACACACTACTACACTCAGACCACCTTCATGCTCAGCGGCTACCATTCTTGGATGCCACTTATGAGGTCCGGGTTCGATTCTCAGTTCTTCGAACGAATTTAATTCTGATTTGAGGGTTGGAACGGGGTACACGAAGCCTCGCGGGGTAAAACTAAGAGGCGGTAGATTCGATTCCCACCTCAGCCAACCTAAAAGTGTTTTTCGTGGTTTCCCTGCTTAAACTCTACGCGAATGCCGGGTTGGCACCTAGGTTAAAGCCACGGCTTCCTCGCATGTCATAGATTTATGGCATGTAAAAGATCCTTCCACAGACTAAACTTGTGTGAAGCTAAATTGTTACATTAGATTTCATCAGAACGCTCTATCAAAGTTCCAACATTCACCACTAGGTATCACTGATATCTGGTGGCGAAAGTTGAAACTACTTGAAATTGAACGGAACTTGCAGCTCACCTAAGGGTGTCCGCTGGAAGCAGCTACAGACTCAGGTGGGCCGAACATGTCCTCAGACACTCCCGGCACTAAAAGCCATACGATAAATAGATAATAAATAATCCACGAGTGTATTTTTTATATTTACATCTTGTACCCCGCCCATTCATTGGGCATAATTGTGTTGACCGACTGAAGAGCTACGAATGACAATATACACACACTAATACATCCATCACAATAACACAGGTTATCAGACTGCATGTGGGCCGAAGTGGACATGAAAGATGAAAAGATGCTTTAAGTAATACGTGCGGCTGGAATTTGGACAATGAGGATAACGGCCATATAAGTGGAAGCAACGTCACGCTTAGCTCGGGTCCCGTGGTCGCCAGCCCACATTCCACTAGTGCTAAGTCCCCTGGGGCGGGGTTGTATGGAAATGCACATGGGCGTAGATTACTCACTGTTTGTTAGCCTTGACGTACTTTATCCAGGATATTGGACCATAAAACTTAAGAGTGGTCGTTACATTTGGTGGTTAGAATTTCTATAGTTCCCATTATCACGTCCACGCGCTTGTTTAATATCAGCTGGTGATATTTGTTCAACCGCCGCATGGTTCAGCGGCAAACATCGTTGGATATATACTCCGGAGATCCGGATTCGATTTACGGCTCTGCCAAAAACTTTAATTCTGGTCTTACGGCTGGAACGGGGTACACTCAGCCTCGTGGGGCGACACTGAGAAGAGGAATATAGATTCCCATCTCAGTCATTTAGAAACGGTTTCAGTGGATTTCCACTTCTTATCCCGGGATGGTTCCTAACTGAAGGCCACGGTCGCCTCCTTCCCAATCCTCATCTGAATCAAAATCACACACCCCCAAGTGCACGGGACTACATGACAAGATTATGCAAAGCCCCTAAGACAATCAACAACAACAATAACAATAAATAATACTTGTTCGGGATTGTTTTGGAGGTTAAGTAGGATATCGTAACATACCCCCTGCAGTTTCGGGTAGCGATATTCGTTCAGGATTGTTTGGAGGTTAAGTGAGTTGTCGTAACATACCGCCTGGAGTCTCAGGTAGCGAAACTTGTTCGGGATTGTTTTGGAGGTTAAGTAGGGTATCGTAACATACCACGTGTAGTCTCAGGTAGCGATACTTATTCGGGATTGTTTTGGAGGTTAAGTGAGGTGTCGTAACATACCCCCTGGAGTCTCAGGTGGCGATTATTCGGGATCGTTTTGGAGGTTAAGTAGGGTATCGTAACATACCCCCTGGAGTCTCAGGTGGCGATACTTGTTCGGGATTGTTTTGGAGGTTCAGTGAGGTGTCGCAACATATCCCCTGGGGTGTCAGGTGGCGATACTTGTTCGGGATTGTTTTGGAGGTTAAGTCGGGTATCGTAACATACCGCGTGGAGTCTCAGGTAGCGATAATTATTCGGGATTGTTTTGGAGGTTACGTGAGTTGTCGTAACATACCCCCTGGAGTCTCAGGTGGCGATACTTGTTCGGTATCGTTTTGGAGGTTAAGTAGGGTATCGTAACATACCCCCTGGAGTCTCAGGTAGCGATACTTGTTCGGGATTGTTTTGGAGGTTAAGTACGGTATCATAACATACCCCCTGGAGTCTCAGGTGGCGATACTTGTTCGGGATTGTTTTGGAGGTTAAGTGAGGTGTCGTAACACACCCCCTGGAGTCTCAGGTGGCCATACTTGTTCGGGATTGTTTTGGAGGTTAAGTGAGGTGTCGTAACATACCCTCTGGAGTCTCATGAGGCGATACTTGTTCGGGATTGTATTGGAGGTTAAGTCTGGTATTGTAACATACCCCCCTGGAGTCTCAGCTGGCGATACTTGTTCGGGATTGTTTTGGAGGTTAAGTAGGGTATCGTAATATACTCCCTGGAGTCTCAGGTGGCGATACTTGTTCGGGATTGTTTTGGAGGTTAAGTAGGGTGCCGTAACATACCACTTGGAGTCTCAGGTGGCGATACTTGTTCGGGATTGTTTTGGAGGTTCAGTGAGGTGTCGTAACATACCCCCTGGAGTCTCAGGTGGCGATACTAGTTCGGGATTGTTTTGGAGGTTCAGTGAGGTGTCGTAACATACCGCCTGAAGTCTCAGGTGGCGATACTTGTTCGGGATTGTTTTGGAGGTTAAGTAGGGTATCGTAACGTACCCCCTGGAGTCTCAGATGGCGATACTTGTCCGGGATTGTTTTGAAGGTTAAGTGAGGTGTCGTAACATACCCCCTGGAGTCTCAGGTGGCGATACTTGTTCGGGATTGTTTTGGAGGTTAAGTGAGGTGTCGTAACATACCCCCCTGGAGTCTCAGGTGGCGATACTTATTCGGGGTTGTTTTGGAGGTTAAGTCTGGTATTGTAACATACCCCCTGGAGTCTTGGGTAGCGATACTTGTTCGGGATTGTTTTGGAGGTTAAGTCTGGTATTGTAACATACCCCCTGGAGTCTCAGGAGGCGATACTTTTTCGGGATTATTTTGGAGGTTAAGTCTGGTGTCGTAACATATCTCGTGGAGTCTTGGGTAGCGATACTTGTTCGGGATTGTTTTGGAGGTTAAGTGAGTTGTCGTATCATACCCCCTGGAGACTCAGGTGGCGATACTTGTTCGGGATTGTTTTGGAGGTTAAGTCTGGTATTGTAACATACCCCCCTGGAGTCTCAGGTGGCGATACTTGTTCGGGATTGTTTTGGAGGTTAAGTAGGGTGTCGTATCATACCACGTGGAGTCTCAGGTAGCGATACTTATTCGGGATTGTTTTGGAGGTTAGGTAGGGTATCGTAACATACCCCCTGCAGTTTCTGGTAGCGATATTCGTTCAGGATTGTTTTGGAGGTTGAGTGAGGTGTCGTAACATACCCCCTGGTGTTTCAGGTGGCGATACTTGTTCGGGATTGTTTTGGAGGTTAAGTGAGGTGTCGTAACATACCCCCTGGAGTCTCAGGTGGTGATACTTGTTCGGGATTATTTTGGAGGTTAAGTCTGGTATCGTAACATACCCCCTGGAGTCTCAGGTGGCGATACTTGTTCGGGATTGTTTTGGAGGTTAAGTCTGGTATCGTAACATACCGCCTGGAGTCTCAGGTAGCGATACTCGTTCGGGATTGCTTTGTATGTTAAGTCTGGTATCGTAACATACCACGTGGAGTCTCAGGTAGCGGTACTTGTTTGGGATTTTTTAGAGGTTAAATAGGGTATCGTAACATACCCCCTGGAGTCTCAGGTAGCGATAGTTGTTCGGTATTGCTTTGGAGGTTAAGTCAGGTATCGTAATATACCCCCTGGAGTCTTTGGTAGCGATAGTTGTTCCGGATTGTTTTGGATATTGTTCTGTAATATTTCAGGTTCGGATATTCAATGCTATGAGGGCAAACTCGAAACGATTTCCGTTCAGTGTTGCCAACGTCGAAGATTTTCGCCAAAACATAGACGTTACATAACCCTGGTGCTCATCGACAACGTTTGAGAGACAACGAAAATATACCTTCAGTCAATAAAATTATTATTAATGTTCTAAAGTACCGGTTTTGGTCACATTATGACCTTCATTAGCAATGTACACGGGTGGATCGAAAAGTTTGCCCATTTGTTTTCTTTTTTTGTCAACAAAGGTTACATATTATAGGTAATTACAAATATACGTAGTCGACTCCTCTACCTATATGTCCCTTACATTATTTTTCACATTTGTTCAGCCATTTGTCCCATCGCAGCACTAAATTAGAGATGTACCTGTGGTAGAATTCAGCCAGTTGACAGTGGAACCATCGTCGCACTGCTGTCCTGCGAGGAACTTCTTCAGCAGACCATGTCATTGCGAGACCACATGTGGCAACCAGAACCGCCAACAAACTCCGGTCATTTCACTTGGAGAGTCTGGACCACTCACCATACAGTCCAGACCTCGCCCCTAGTGATTTCCACGTTCTTGGGTCCGCTGAAGAAGTTCCTGACAGGACAGCGATTCACGTGCTATTCACGTACATTAAAAAACGTAAATGATATGCGTGTAGGCCTACCTAAAAATACGTAATTGCAGTTTTGTTCTATTTATTGTAGTATATTAGAATTTGTATTCCATAAATTTTAAAAGTAAACCTGAAGTTAGTGCTTATTCCCAAATCGAATTGATTGTGAGTAATCCTTTCAGCCAGAAAATTCTAATATTTTCAGCGCTTTTCAGCTTATATGTTATTATTTGGTTATTTACCGTCAGGAAAGTGGGAATAAATTTCTTATTATTTCCAAGAATCCTATATTCTATATAAACAAAATTAATTTAACGCGCTAGAGTGTGAAAATTACCTCCGACAATTTTGGTTGTAATGAAATTGAATAATTATCATATTTAAGGACAGCAAATATTGCCTAAAAGTGTGAAGTTCTCTGTGATAATTTGATGACGTATCATCATCATCAAATTCCAGCTCCAATCGCCCGAGTGTTGTTAACGAGCCCTCGCCACCTTTTCCTCTCCATGAATAGTTGGTCTTCATGGGTCCTTCTCCAGTCTAGCCTTTGCCTTCAAGATCATCCTTGATTTGGTCGAACCATTTCTTCTTTGGTCTTCCTACTGGTCTTTTTCCTGGGATAATCTTGTTGAAATAAGCTTTTGGTGTCCTCTCATCTCCCATTCTTTGAAGATGCCCATACCATCCTAATCGTTACTTCTGCAAATATTTTGTAGCACTGATATCTATGCCAGCCTCTATCCTGTTTGTTTCGTTCCTTATTTGTCTCTCCTTGTCCTTTGAAGCATTGTTCTTATAAACTTCATTTCGGATGCCTGAATCCTACTTTCTTCTCTTCTGGACAGGGTGCATGTTTCTACTCCGTAAGTTAGAATTGGGATGTAGTACGTCTTAAACAGTATATGTTTACACTTCCTGGGCACCTTATTATCCCACAGTAGTGTTCTAACTTGTGCATAGAAGGTGGCTGGCTGCATTACTAGTTCTATTTGTTACTTCACTGTTGCTGTTGTTATCCTTACACACTGTGCTACCAAGTTATTTAAATTGATCAACAATTTGTAGAGGCTGATTATTCAAGTATCATTATGTAAAATATTGACACTCTCGTTGCAATCCGATTTTCTACTAACAATTATGCATTAATTTATAGCTTTGCGGAATTTGTCAACTTTTGTTGCACTTAATCATCAAAACCTATTTAAATCCTACTGTATGCTCAACAAAATGATGTTAAATGGTCCGGCTAAGCTCAAATAATATACAGCGTTTCGCCCTAGTGTACCATTGGGCTTGTCAGTTGGTACGGTACACCTCACCAAGACGCTGAATAGTGATCACTGAGCAGGCCAAGGTAAGGTTTGCATTTGCTTTGGAAGGAAGACTATACTTCCTGTAGTGCTTTGGCATTGCTCGTGACGTCGATACTACAGTCATGTTATAATGTGTATCAAGATGTCTTGCATTGGCCTGATCAGTGAGCATCTTTAAGCGTCTTGGTGAGGTGTACTGTACCAACTGACAAGCCCAATGGTACACTGGGGTGAAACGCTGTACATTATTTGAGCTTAGCCGGACCACTTAACATACTTCTTTTTGTATAATCACAGCTCAAAGGACCATAGCAACTTGTTTCTCATTCGAGAACATTTTTTCGACTATTGTATGTTTTTGAAAACCTAAAATGTTAGATTTAAATACCTACAAATCCGGTCCCTAGTGATTAATATTTGATCATGGAGGAATGTGTAAAGATGTTACATTTATAGAGGCGCCTAAAACTATCTTTTTAGAGCCTAAAATCACAGGTCTCATGAGGACAGAGTTGGCTGTGATCGCAAGTGTTAGATTGTAATTTACCACGGACCTAGATACTGTATTATGTAGCCCTTGGGAGTGATCGGTTATCACAAGTACACTCTTGTTACAGCCACTCCTTCCTTCTCCCACCCTTGCCTTGCGGCGGAATAAGGACTCGATTATTCGCGTAACTGGAGACAAAGTGTCTCTGTTGTTTGAGTCCTCAGTCTTATGACTGGTTTGATGCAGCACTCCACGCCTCCCTGTCCTGAGCTAATCGTTTCATCTCTACATAGCTACCACACCCTACATCCGAAGCAATCTGTTTAACATATTCTAACCTTGGTTCTTGTCCTCAATCCTTCCTTCCTTAACTAAGCTTGCTATTCCTGGGTGTCTTAGTATGTGTCCTAACAACCTATCTCTTCTCTTCATTAGCAGTCGCCAGAAACATCTCTCCTCTCCCACTCGTCTTAATACCTCTTTGTTTGTAACTCTATCCACCCATCTGATCTATCCTTCTCCTGTAATACCACATTTCAAACGCTTCAATTCTCCTCTTTTCTGCTGCACCAATAGTCCAAGTTTCACTTCCATAGAGCGCCACGCTCCAGACCAAGGCCTTCAAAAATGACTTCCTAATACCTAAATTTATATTCGATGTCAACAGATTCCTTTTCTGTAGAAATGCTTTCCTTGCCTGAGCTAACCTACTTTTTATATCCTCTTTGCTTCGTCCATCACTGGTTATTTAACTTCCTAAGTAACAGAATTCTCTAAAATCTCAAAATGTAAGTCCATTTTACTTAAACCGTTGATGGGTTCGGTTGGTTGGTTGGTTCTTTAGTTTAGGGGCTGCGACAACACGGTCATGTAGCCCCGTGTACTTTGGGTGTGTGTAGAATCTGTGTGATAACCAGTGTTCATTGTGGTGGCTGTATTAGTGTGTGTTTCTGTTTTCAATTCAAGTAGGGACTGCAGATATTGATTTTTTTTCAAGTATTTCCTACTTTTGCCGCCAAACGCCACCATCAACGACTACTAGTTCAGAACTTGGTTAACAGACGCCACCGCAGTCGGCTCCTGGCGACGAAGGTAGAAAGCTAAGAGCGTTTGTCAAATGTTTAACTATAATTTAGCTCCACACAGGTGTAATTAGTGGAAGGTTCTTTATCATGCCATAAATCTAAGACATGGAACCGCCGGCTTTACTTCCCCTCCGAAGGAAGGCATACTGAGGATGTTTAATGTTCTTAAAAATCTGACGACTTCTGCCGGGTTTGAACCCGCGATCTTGGGCATAGAAGCTCAGCATGCTAGCAACTACGCCACCGAAGCCGCTCTGCTGATGGGTTAATTTATGAAACTTGTAGTTGCCAATGACAACATGCTCTTACGAATTGGACTGGCTGCGTGGCTCAGCGATAACGTTCTCACCTGCTATGTCCGGGGTTGCAGGATCGTATCCTGGCGCAGTCAGCTGGCATTTGAGGGTGCGCAAATGCGAGGGAGCCGTGTCAGTAGATGTACTGGCACGTTCAAGATCTCCGTTGGGACAAAATTCCGGCACCCCGGCGTCTCTAAAGGCCGCAGTAGTTAAAATGGACGTAAAACCAATAACATTATTATTATTGTTATTATTATATTATTATTATATCTTACGAAAACGACAGGAGGGGAGTGCTTCGTAACCACTCCCTCACTTTTTATCGCATCAACCACACTGATGCACGTATTAACCACATGGAATTGTTATGTCTTAAAGGGTCATTTTACATATGTGATAACCTCGTAGTGTAGCGATTAGCATTCTTGGCTATCACCCTGTAGGTCCGGGTTCGATTCCCGGCTCTGCGAAGGGCTGTAACGGGATACACTCAGCCTCGTGAGGCAAAACTGAGAAGGGCAGGGCTCGATTCCCATCAGAGTCATCTTGAAAGTGGTTCCTTACTTCTAATCCATGCAAAAGACGGGATGGTTTCAAATTTAATGCTACGGCCTTGAATTACAATAACACAGGTATCAGACAAATTTCACACATAAGTACTCGGTGTTACATGACCCCCAAATCAATGAACAATTATAACGACCAGGTGAATACAGATATTATACTGTTTTATTACCTTCGAGGAATCCTATACACATTCCCTATTACGGTCACTACATAATTTACATGTTGAGAATCACAAGTAGAGTAACCGGCGTTGACCTTTAGAGCTCAGGGGCAGGAACAGGGTGTAGAGCGGTGCGGGGAGCGGGACGAATACAGTACTTCCCTATCTGAGAACATTGACGCGCGTGACAGTAGGTTCTCACAATTAGACACAAACACGCTCAACGTGGTAAATGTTGTACGCTGCAGTAGTATACCGGGAGAATGGTATGGGGAAATGCAGAGCTAACTGCCGGTATCTGTAGCCGCGGACGAAGATCAACTACAAAACACATTGCACTCCATAACACTGCTTACAAACCCCGCCAGCGGACCCCTCTCCTCCTTCGGGTTTGACTACGCCCCTAGTTTAGTCTAATGTGCTATTTTCGAGTACTTTTCTAAGGACCGTCTTCACAAACTCTTTACTAACGATTAGTTAATTCCTATTTAACGAGAGTTAACACTTTATAGGATAGTGATCTATATATTAACCACCTACTATTAAAAATGGTTTGTAGGCTATTATCAAAGCTGTTAACCACATACTATAAACAAGTAGTTCCGTGAAGAACTAAAGCCTATTCTTAGCCTATTTTCAATTTTGAAAAAAATAGGCTTATGAGATCACCTTTTGTCCGTGTGTGTGTGAGGTGTGTGTGTGTGTGTGTGTGTGTCCCTAATAAATTCTAAACGACTGGAGCGATTTCAATGAAACTCTGTACGTTCATAGCACTATTCCCGGCGACCCCGACCGTGTCCTTCAAATTTTGTTACGTCTCACCAATCCAACATGGCGGCTGTGCGAAATATTTCACCAGCACTCTATATCTCTGTAACTATTACCGGTATCACCCTGAAATTTTGTACGGAGATAAACAGCACTACTAGAAGTTCATCTATAAGACTTTCAAAAACCGGTTAACTACAAAACGAACATGGCGGCCAAGCGAATTTGTGAATTTTAAATAGGCCTTTCTCGCGATTTAATGTTCCAACCGCAATGAAATCTGGTACAGGAAATGTTTCTACACATTGTAATACACTGGTATCTAATTTAGTTCAATTGTTTACATAACCTCAAGATGGCGGCTTTGCGAATTTTAAAATTAAGTTTTCATTTCTTGTGTCGTTATCATGCGATCGATGTGAAAGTTTGAATAATGAACCTACGCAATAATTTTCCTTTAATGTTACATGACTCTATGGCCTATACATTTAACAATCACACATGGTGACCAGCCGAAATATTTAGACGGCTCTGAATATCTACGAATCTATTATAGCAAGCAAACTGATTTTTTTTTTTATGTTCATAGGGGCTATGAACTTAAGTTCACCTATAGGACTTAAAATAACCTGGTGATCACAAATCCAACATGGCGGCGACACGAAGTATAAATATTCACATGGACGTTTCTCGCAATTTGACCATCCGAGTGCAGTGAAACTTGGTACAGTAAATTCTTATACGAATGTTAATCCACTGGCATCTAATTTATTTCAATTGTTTCCAAAACCACAAGATGGCAGCTGTGCGAAATTTTAAAATATCCTTGTTACTTCTTGTGTCCTGATCATGCGATTAAAGTTTGAATGCTACACGTACACAATAATCTTGATGTAACAGTAAATAACTCTAGGACCTACATATATAAAATCCAACATGGCGACCATCCGAAATATTTAGTCGGCTCTCAATATCTACGAATCTATTACAGCAATCAAACTGAAATTTTGTATGTTGACAGAGGCAATTAATATAAGTAGAATATATGAAAATAGGCTGTATAGTTCTTCACGGAACTACTTGTTATATATCCTACTTATGTTAATTGCCACTATCAACATACGAAATTTCAGTTTTGACTGCTGTAATAGATTCGTAGATATTGAGAACCGACTAAATATTGCGGATGGTCGCCATGTTGGATTTTTATATATGTAGGTCTTAGAGTTATGTACTGTTACATGAAGATCATTGTGTACGAGTAGTATTCAAACTTCAATCGCATGATTAGGACACAAGAAGTAAATACGTGATTTTAAAATTTCGCACAGCTGCCATCTTGTGGTTATGGAAACAATTGAAATAAAGTATATGCCAATGGATTAACATTTGTATAAGGATTTACGGTACCAAGTTTCACTGCACTCGGATGGTTAAATTGCGAGAAATGTCCATGTGAATATTCTATACTTCGCGTTGCCGCCATGTTGAATTTGTGATCACCAGGTTATTTAAAGTCCTATAGGTGAACTCATGTTCATAACCCCTATGAACATAAAAAAAATCAGTTTGATTGCTATAATAGATTCGTAGATATTGAGAACCGACTAAATATTTCGGATGGTCGCCATTTTGGATTGTTATATGTATAGGCCATAGAGTCATGTACCTTTAAAGGAAAATTATTGCGTAGGTTCATTATTTGTAGGCTATTATCAAAGCTGTTAATAGTAGAAACTTTCAGCCTAATTACAACAAAATATCTTATAAATAAAATAAATAAATAAATAAATAAATAAATAAATAAATAACCCCTGGCACTACAGCCCATGAAGGGCCTAGGCCTACCAAGCGACCGCTACCCAGCCATTTGGCCTTCAGATATTGGGGTGACGCGTGATCAGCGCATCGGGTCCCCTCGCCCTTTAATCTTGGTTATCGTGATCGGGGCGCTGCCTCACTGTCTGACAGCTACTCAATTGTCCTCATGAGGCTGAGTGCACTCCGTTCCAGTTTCTAAAATCCCTGACAGAGCCGGGAATCAAACACGGGGCCTCCGGGTGAAAGGCAGGCGCGCTACCCTAACACCACGGGGCCGGCAACAAAGTATCTTGTAGATGTAATATTTTTGATCAGCAAATATTGTATCTGTCTAGTTTTATGGTGCTGGATAAAATTTCAACTAGTAAATATAATCAAAAATATTACAATTAAACAATACAATAAAACATAAATATACAAATTAAAATATAACACACTAAAATATTAAAATAAAATTAAGATTATAAAATTAAAAAGTTAAAATTATAAAATTAAAAATAATAAATAAATATATCATTTTTTTAAATTTAATAAAAAATAATATTGAATAATAAAAATCAAAATAAACAAATTAGAGCTGAAATGAAAATTAAAAATTTAAAAAGTAAAGTAAAAATTAGAAGAAAAAAACGCCCTATAAAGGGATAATGCGTGGTAATCGTCGATTCATTTCACGAGGCCATTCGGGTTCCTAATTACTTAAATACGCTTTACGGCTCTTGCGCATGCGTAGGAGAAACATGGCGGATACGTGTAGCACTGATCATTGTTTGCGATGCTGCCTTGTGATTTTCTAGAACATAATTATAAAGGAAGGGAAATACAGAAAACCTTATTCGTGGCAAGAGCTTAAAATGTTATGAACAAAGTATTTAGGAGAACTGACAGTTGTGGGTAGGCGTATACATTGTTTACTTAGCTAAATGGGACACTCTCTCCCCACTAAGGAGTTTGGATCTCATTCCGGATATTTAATGTCTTTTCTGTATTCTTTCTTGCAGGGGGGGGGGGTATGTAAGGGGGTGCCCGGGGGTCCCGGCCCCCCTCCGAAATTGTTGTCATATATAATATTTGTTTATGAATTTTTTTTACATTCGAATTGAGCCACTATGGACTACGGAGTAATAATCAAAATCAATATTTCGTTCTAGATCGTCTGCCAGCTTTGATGTCCTGCCAGTATCTCTTGAGCCCATCACTTAGCGCCTTCTTTCGATCTTCTGAAAGAGGTCCCCTCCGTCTTTTGGGTTCTGCCCCTACCTTAAATCCCTGGTAATTTTAATTAGGTGTCTGAATTCACACCTGTTCATAATTTTGCTGTCCGGAATACCAATTTCTATAAGGTCTTTGTTGCATTCTTCGAACCATGCCAATTTTTTCCTCTTTGGTTTCACGAAATTCCAAATTTTCTTTGTTAGACGATCGTTGGACATTCTGGAAATGTGTCCATAAAACAACCACCTTTTCCTTTTTTATTGTTGACGTTAAAATCTATTATACTTATCATATACTATTGTTACTATTGTTACAAAGCGACGTATGGCAACGTTGCAAAGCAAGGCGAAGATAGAGCGATGACACAGTTTGTTCTCATCTTATGTGTAACAACATAACCTATTATTACTCTCCAGTGCCTTCGCTCTTATGAACGTACCAAGGACAGCATCACGTGCCCTTGAAGCGTGTGACAAATGTTTTTTCCCCTAACTTTTATACCCTTATCAAACTTTTAGCAAATTTGCCTTCCTCTGCAGCTACCGGTACTGCCGAACGGAGTTGGAGTTGGTTGAAAACATAGGCTACTTTAGAAATTCTACTTCTGGAAACAGACTCAACGGTCTAGTATTGTTACAGAGACATACATCACTGACGATGAAGTTATAAACCGATTTGGTGAAGCTTCAAGAAATCTTGACTTTATATAATAGTGTAAGTTGTAAATCAAAACAGTAACATTAATTCTTTCCGTGTAAACACTATCAAGTGAGCAAGTTGATTGTATTAATGAAAAGTAACATAAAACTATCTCAATTGTGTTTGACATTAATCAAATATAAATCATCATAACAAATTGGTTGAAAAAGTGATGCCAGACAGCCTTAAAACTCATCATTTTGCACAAAACTATACAAAGTTTACCGGGGAGAACCCCGGATCCCCTATTCTTCGGGGCCTATACCATGCCCCTAACCCCCGATTGGGCACCCCCCAAAATCAAACTCTATATACGCCCCTGCTCTCTTGGTATTTGTAACATGTATATGATCTTTAATAATTTCATTGTCATAAATGGGCTCTGACTCTTAGGTGCTAAAAATCAGGATAATATTTATTTTTATGTATTAACAAGATGTTCAGTAAAGAACATATAGCCTACTTTCTCCTAAATGCATGGGTATTTTTATAACTCTTTGTCCTTTTCAAGGAGTATAATTGAATGTTGGTTGTAGTAGCTTGTTGAAATACGACGTGCTATTGGGATATTAAAAATGAATATGCGGTGCCCTTTGCTAGTGCTACCTCTGTAAAAAAAAACATTCAATTCGGTTTCACCGTATTTGAATTGATCTGGGGAATGGATTTGCACACATACATGGCTGCTATTTGCAAACTATTGGGCTGATGACCTTGTAGTCAGTCATAAGATGCTTTCCACAAAAAGGCATGTTGTTGCAAAATCCGGTAGAGATCAAATTATTAGGATGGTCGAAATTTGATTTAAGCTTTTAACATTTGGGTGGCCGTCATTCCGTTTCCGTCAAGATGGCGGCGATATAAAAATGACACTGAGGTGCCTTTTGCTAGTGCTACCTCTGTACCAAATTTCGTTCAGTTCGGTTTCACCGTGTTTGAATTGATAGGGGGAATCGATTTGCACACATACTTGGCCACCATCTGCAAACTATTGGGCTGATGATCTAGCAGTTTGGTCAGAATATGCTTCCACATAAAGATTTGTTGTTGCAAAATTTGGTAGAGACTAGATTATTAGGTTGGTCGTAATTACATTTTAGCCTTTAACATTTGGGTGGCCGCGATTACGTTTCCGTCAAGATGGCGGTGATATAAAACATGACACTGAGGTGGCCTTTTCTAGTGCTACCTCTGTACCAAATTTCGTTCCATTCGGTTTCACCGTGTTCGAATTAATAGGGGGAATCGATTTTGACACAAAGATGACCGCCATCCGCAAACTATTAGGCTAATGACCTATTAGATTTGTCAAAGGATGCTTCCTCCATAAAGGTATGTTGTTGCAAAATTTGGTAGAGATCGGATGATTAGGTTAGTCGTAATTTGATTTAAGCTTTGAACATTTGGGTGGCCGCCATTACGTTTCCGTCAAGATGGCGGCGATATAAAACATGACACTGGGGGTGCCCTTTGCTAGTGCTACCTCTGTACCAAATTTCATTCCATTCGGTTTCACCGTGTTCGAATTAGTAGGGGTAATCGATTTTGACACAAAGATGGCCGCCATCCGCAAACTATTAGGCTAATGACCAATTAGATTTGTCAAAGGATGCTCCCTCCATAAAGGTATGTTGTTGCAAAATTTGGTAGAGATCGGATGATTAGGTTAGTCGTAATTTGATTTAAGCTTTGAACATTTGTGTGGCCGCCATTACGTTTCCGTCAAGATGGCGGCGATATAAAACATGACACTGGGGTGCCCTTTGCTAGTACTACCTCTGTACCAAATTTCGTTCCATTCGGTTTCACCGTGTTTGAATTAATAGGGGCAATCGATTTTCACTCAAAGATGGCCGCCATCCGCAAACTATTAGGCTGATGACCTATTAGTTTGGTCAAAGGATGCTGCCCCCATAAAGGTATGTTGTTGCAAAATTTGGTAGAGATCGGATGATTAGGTTAGTCGTAATTTGATTTAAGCTTTGAATATTTGTGTGGCCGCCATTACGTTTCCGTCAAGATGGCGGCGATATAAAACATGACACTGAGGTGTCCTTTACTAGTGCTACCTTTGTACCAAATGTTGTTCAATTTGCGCTCACCGTGTTCGAATTGATAGGGGGGGACAGACATTCAGAGTACACACACACACACACACACACACAGACTCACACACATACACACACATACACACAGACAGACACACTTTTTTCGCCCTGTAGTGATCTCATAAGTCTACTTTCATTTTTTGCAAAAATCGAAAGTAGGCTAAAAATACCTGAATTATGTGACAAAAAAGTAAAAATATTTAATTATAACTTAGTGAATATAAACAATATGCAGTACTCACGAATGCAATTTATGCTATGCCTCAATGACTACACAACGAGATACATCTTCAAGTTGTCCATTACAAATGAACGACAATTATCGCGAAACACTTATTTTGAAGGCGCGAAACTGCGGCATTATGTTTCTTGCCCTTGAGGTGTTGTGTAACTTGAGATCGCTGTTCAGCCTTGATTGCTTTCCCCACATGGTTGGCAGAACAGAAGTAAAATTAACTTTAAATTCTGAACACGTAGTTGCTTTTACTTTAGGCATTGTACCTAGAACTGCCTTACACTTCAAAGCGCCAGAATGTTTAAAAATTGTAAATATTATGTCGTTTTATGTGCTTAATATATGAAAAGTAGAAATGTATGTATTTACAGAAAAAGTGCTTAAAATATGTATTTACATAAAAAAATATTTATTCCTACCTAAAAATCCGAGCCCTAGTCATAAACATATTCTACGAGTATATTTATATTCATATGAAGAAAGTTCGTGTGAAACTCGGAAACAAACTCATTCTACCGCCATTGTAGCTTACGATTGTCTTTTTAGCGCATGGCTTTTAGTGCCGGGAGTGTCCGAGGACATGTTCGGCTCGCCAGTTTGTAGCTGCTTTTATGCGGACACCCATTGGGTGAGCTACAAGTACCGTCGTGTGTGGAGTGTTGTCTTGGGAGGTTTATTTTGACTGTAAGGACGAGGAGTTGGAAGGTAGCGGCTGTGGCCTATAGTTAGGGACCAACCCCGGCATTTGCCTGGAAGGAAGATGGGGAAGCCACAGCACAGTGGGTCAAAATCGAAATCTAGGAGGACGAATTTATTTATTTTCATAATTAAAAAATCAAAATGTATTACTTCTACAGCATTCTCATATAATTGCCGCTCACTATTCTGGGATATATAGGCATTTTAGTGTAAATCTGTCACCACTGTTCGAGCAGTCTGAAGTGGAGAGTGAATGTAAGTGGCTGTGGTTTGGTTGTCTTTGTGGTTAGTATGATGCTTTAAGATGGAACATGCAGCTGAAGGTATGATCTTTGTAACGTGTTTCAGTTATTAATGGGCGTAATTGTTACGTAATTTTAGCTCTATTTGCATTATATAATATTTAACTATTATTTTTAAAATTATATTTTCACTTAGATTTTTAGTATGACGCGTCACTCTGCGTCACTTTCTACTTAATGTTAAAATGTAGATAAAGTCTTGTAGTTTACGCCTGATATAAGATTTCTTGCATCTTCTTGCAACTTACTTAGTTATTTTACGTTTTAGAATATGCCGCGCAACCAGTTCTCACATGTTTACAACTGTTTGAAGCACTGGGTTCGACGATTATGTCAAACGTGGAACTTTGTGACTTTGTTAAAAATAAATTAGTGGTAGAAAATTGTTCTGAAGAGATAACTGAATGCTATATCCAACTCCTAGTCATAGACAATTTCTTGTATGTGTAGACGTAGCTTGAAAAGGTCAAAAAATTTTATTATGAAATAAACAAATAATATACGTTGCTTTCACTCTAAATTCATGATTAAAACGTAAAAATAATTTTGTCCCCCTAGATTTCGATTTTGACCCACTGTGCACAGGAGACAATCTTCAAGGTTGCCGGCGGGGGGATTCGAACCTCCTCGCCTCCCGGATGTGAGTGACTGCCATCAGCCATGCCGTAACGACCACGGCTAACGGTGTAGCTTACGATGGGCGAGGTAGTATTCAGCTGTTTCCCTCCACTTTAACGATGCTTTAGACAGTAGAGTGGTCAATTTAACGCAATTGCTTGTTAGTGGAAATTTAACGTGAAATTCTGTTTGATGAAATGCTCGTGAAAAGTTAAATATCCTTTAATGACGTTGGTGACAACGACCCTAAGAACTATAATACTCATTCGTGTGGAAACCAACCAAGGACTGGCAGGCAATAAGATTCACTCATTGCATACGTCATCTCTACAACCTTGACAAGTGCTGTTACGACACTAATTCTGCACGTGTGCTTCGTGGAGGCGTGCAGTGTTCATTTTGCACATCAGCTGTGATATGATTGGCCGTTTGCCAAGTGATATCAGACTACACGCGATAATAACAATCATTTGACCTACTGCCTCATTGGAATACCACAGGCTTGCATATCAGCTGCAGCATCCTACTATGTTGATCATGCTTCCAAACTCAAGATTGTGGGTGAATTCGATTCTTGCTCAGACTAATAGTGACAGCCTAGAGCAGGCTTTCTCAATATATCTGAGACTCTAAGCACTACCTGTCGAATATAATTATTTATTTAAGCGAAAATTCCCCTACAGGAGAGCGATTAAACTTGGATCACATGATGTCATTTGGAGGCGTGTCTCCTCCGCTCCTCCCAAAATCTCCTTCATTCTCGCGGAATGTTCCCGCTTCCTCTCATCCGTCCACTTTTTTTCCAGGTTGTCGTAATGATCTTGGTTCGAACTTAACATTCTTGATTTTCGTCTGGCACTCAGTTCGTTCTTCGAAATTTTGTTCAGGGGCCGATAACCTAGATGTTAGGCCCCTTAAAACAACAATTATCATCATCATCATCATCGAAATTTTGTATACTGATAATTTGTAAGTCTCTTTGTACCTCTTTAAGCCATTTTGTGCCACATTTGCTCTGTGTTATGATACTGAGTAGTTTATTGGGCAATCTGGAGGTGGCCATCCTGTGGATGTGAGTGTAAAATTTGGCTCTCCGTTTTCTAATTTCGTCTGTTATCGTAATGGTGTTTTGATAGAGTTCAGTACTAGGTCTCTTCATCCAAATGCCGTTTCTGTTGATTGCTCCGTAGATCTTCCGGAGAATGTTTCGTTCCTGCTTTTCCAGTTCCCTGATCTTGGAATGACCATCGATTACTATTGTTTCAGCCGCATATGTTGCTTCTGGAAGAATAACTGTTTTATAATGTCGTAATTTGGCGATTGTCGAAATGCATTTCTTGTTGTAATTGGCCCACGTTAACCTGTAGGCCTTCTGGAGCTTAGTGATTCTGTTTTCATTGGCGATTCGATTAAGTCCTGAGGGCTGTATAATTTCGCCAAGGTATTTAAAACTGCAGACTTGTGCATTTTACCGTATTTGGTGTTTAAAGGGGATATAATAATAATAATAATAATAATAATAATAATAAAGGGAAGTAAGACAGACCTCAACAATTATAGGGGTATTTCCTTGTTACCAATTACCTACAAGATCCTCTCTGTAGCCTTGCTCAATAGAGTCACTGCACAGCTAGACTCAGAGTTAGGTGAATACCAGGCTGGTTTCCGTATGACCAGATCTTGCCCAGAACAGATACACAATCTTAAGACAGTTCTCACCTACACGAACCGAGGTGGCCAGCCATGGGTGGTGGTTCTAGTAGATTTTCAGAAAGCTTATGACTCTGTGGATAGAGATACCCTTTTCTTCATACTACGGGAATTTGGTCTGGATGGGAGACACTACGATTAGTCTAAGCCACTCTGAGAAACACGACGTCCAAGGTCAGATTCAGAGGTGAACTATCCGAAAGCTTTCCAATCAGAACAGGAGTTAGAAAGGGTGATGGTCTCTCCTGTATTCTCTTCAACTGTGTACTGGAAAAGATCATTAGTGAATGGAGAACGATGCTACCACCGGGAGCTGGACTGAAGCTTGGTTACAAGAGAGACAACCTCTTCGTCCCTTGCCTAGCCTTTGCTGATGACCTCATTCTACTGGCAAATAACATAGAGGAGGCTACCTACAACCTACAGAGTCTTTATAGTGTAGCAGTTAAGACTGGTTTGAAGATCCAGAAGACTGAATGTATGACCAATATCAAAGAGGCCCCTTCTAATATTCCTCTCACAGACACTACCATACGAAAGGTACCTGCAGTTAAGTACTTGGGAGAATGGATTTCTGCGAATCAGAGCGAGAGCCTAGCAGTATATGCCAGATGTACCAAGTTTGAAAGGGCTTATCATTCCTGTCGTAGTATCTATTCATCTAAGTGCCTCTCCAAGAACCTCAAACTCAGACACTATAACTCCGTCGTCAAGCCATCTGTTCTGTATGCTTCTGAGTGCCTTGTAATGACCAGAAAGGGTCCACTCAGAAAACTGGAGTTAAAAGAGAGGAAGATCCTGAGGAGGATATTAGGTCCAATTAGAGAGGAAGGAGGCATTTACAGAATCCGTCATAATGTTGAATTGTATGAACACCAGGAGGACATCATCACGTCTATAAGGAAAAGACGCCTGGCCTTTATGGACACTTGGCACGTCTGGATTCTGAAAGACTCAGCAAAAGGATATTCACAGTAATAGGAAGAGGCAAGGCTTCTAAGAACAAATGGATTGCGTCAGTTAAGTCAGATATGGAACAACTAGATATCCCACGGGAACAAACTCGTGACCGTCTGCTGTTCCGTCAGGTCATCCGACAGGGCGTCTTTCCAACGTCCCTTACAAGTAAGAAGACTACAGGAGCTAAGTGGACAGAAGAAAGAAGACTGATTCACAGTCAGAAAATGAGGGACTATTGGAAGAAGACCCCAACTTTACAGAAGAGTAGATACGAGCCCCGTGGTACTAAGTAGGCCTAAACGAGAAAGAAAGAAGGATAATATCAGATAAGAAGATACACCACAGAGAGATATTTTTAGGCAAAATGTGCTAAAAATGAAAAGATTCCAAGGGAGAAAGGGAGAGATGATTGGTTCCTCAGTTTAGGGGCTGCGACAACGCGGTCATGTAGCCCCGTGTACTTTGGGTGTGTGTAGAAATTGTCTGATAACCGGTGTTGTGATGGCAGTATTTGCGTGTGTTAACTGTATTAATTCAGCAAGAACTGCAGACATTCAATTTTCAATTAGTTCCTACTTTTGCTACCAAACCTCAACGTCAACAATAACTAGTTCTGAACTTGGTTACTAGACGCCACCGCAGTCGGCTCCTGGTGACGAACGTTGGAACCTAAGAGCGTTAGTTAAATCTAACCTATAATTTAGCTTCTCACAAGTGTAATTAGTGGAAGGTTCTTTTGCATGCCATAAATCTATGACATGGGCCCGCCGTCTTTACTTCCCCTCCGAAGGAAGGCATACTGAGGGATTTTAACGCTCTTAAAAAAATCCGACGACTTCGGACGGGTTTGAACCCACGACCTTGGGCATAGAAGCTCAGCATGCTACCATCTACGCCACCAAAGCCGCCGGAAGGGAAAGAAAACCGGCTCAAAATGGTCCGAGGAAACGAAGAGGAAACATAGTGAGATGATGAAGGAATATTGGAGGAAGAAGATGGAACAGGAAAGGACAAAGCATTAAAATTGGCTCGTGGTCTCTAGACGACCCAAAACGAAAATAATAATAATAATAATAATAATAATGCTGCAACAACCATGCATCTATTTCCTTTTCCAATCTCTCTCTCTCCCTCTCAAGTTTTGAAATTGATTCACCACTCACCCACAGCTTGCATAACTCGTGCAGATAAGATACATGTGGACAGTCGAGACGAATCGGCGTATTTCGTGTTACTCATAAAACAGGGATGTCCAATTATATTTACTGTAGATTAAATGCACTATTTCACAAAATGATACTGTACAACTTTTGACAGTCTGAAATGTTAATGCAAACATTATTATTCCGGTTCTGTCAACAAAATTTGCATTGAAGAATGTATCTGAGGGGTGCTTGTGCTTGCGAACATTTTTTCGCTAGTAAGATTTGAAGAGCATCGGGGGTGAGAACGCCTGGCTGAGAGTCATATTTACGAATGAAAGTCTGTCTGGCTTCCTGGCCTTTTTAAAAACATGTCAATTTAAAAGTAATGTATCAGGATTGTATTCAAAGCCACATGTGAAATAGTTCATTGGAAACCAAGCAAAAATGATATGAAGGTTACCTTGTTGATGGTGGTGGTTGCGTTAAAGGACCCAAATTAGACCTCACTTTTCACGAAGAAACAATTCATATAAAATACATATTTCTGTATATAATTCATATTTCAGGTGTTATCTATATTTTCTGTGAAGTAACATTCCCTCTGTACATATGGTCATATAAAAATTACCCTGCAATAGCCTACTTTCACAAAAATAAAATAATTGGTCTGGCTGTATGTGTATCCGTCCATCTATCTGGTGTACATACATATAATATTTGCAAATGGGGGTGATTCCCCGGTGGCAAATTCTACAAGTACAGAAAATCACAAACAATAACATCAAGCACAATATACACAATTCGTAATTTAGGAACTATAGTAATTACATCGTAGTATTTAAACAAAATTTCAATCTTCTCTTAAACACATCAATATATTTGGGGAAAGGCTCTAAGGCTGAGGCAGTAATTCGTTCCAATTATCAATACCACGGTTAATGAAAGAATATTTCCCATAATTTGCACGATGTGGTCGGACTTTGACTTTATGTGGATGATCTGCCCTGCTCAGGTAGGTGGGATTTCCCATCCACTACCCCCACTTCCTTGAATTTGTAAACGCCTGGACCGAATTGAATAAAATTTGACATAGATGTAGCCCTCCTCTCATACACCATACCACACTTATTATGTTGTTATAATCTTAGTGATAGGTCGGTTTAGACTAGAGTATTGATCCACTATAAGCCTACAAAATTTCTCGAAGATAGTTTCATTCCGTGACGAAATAGAAGAATTAATTTCTGGGGAATTGATATTGCGCGCTGTCTGTGGTTTGTAGAAACTATGCTAGATAATTAAATATCAAGGGGTTGACTAAGATAATAGTGGCGGTTCATTATAATAATTGTCATTGTTATCACTAGGGCTCAGATTTATATGTAAATACATATTTTAAACATTTTTTCTATAAATACATAAATTCCTGCTTTTCACTTAAAAGCACATAAAACGACAAAATATTTACATTTTATAAATCAGTATGTTAGATCTTTCAGTTTATTGTATTTTTGTTCTGTGCTATTTCCACGGGGAAGAACCTGTGAGCTATCTAATCTTCATGCAGAGCATATATGTCAGCTTGCAGTTGTGTTTTTCTTATCTTGTCGCCCCGTCCCACTCACTGTGGAAGCCGGGGATGCCTAAAGTAAAAGCAACTTCAAGTTATCGTCTGCAGCAGTATGTTGCAGAATTTAAGGATACTTTTACTTCTGATAGTGGTGTTCTGTTCTGCCAACCATGTGGGAAAGCACTAAAGGCTGAACAGCGATCTCAAGTTACACCACACCTCGAAGGCAAGAAACATATTGCCGCAGTTTCGCACCTTCAGAAGAAGTGTTTCGCGATAATCGTCGGTCATTTGTGATGGACAACATGAAGATGTATCTCGATGTGTATTGTAATTCTTCAGCAGTCGGTGAGGTGTAGTATAAATTGCATTCGTGAATACTGCATATTGTTTATATTGTCATTAATAAACTAAATTATAATTAAATAGTTTTACTCTTTAAAACATATTTCAGGAATATTTAATACATAAAAATAAATATTTTCCCGATTTTTAGCACCTAAAAACCCGAGCCCTAGTTATCACTTTAATAGAATACTATAAATTATGAAAACTTTCGCACAATCACCATCTTCAATTTGGATACAATTAAAGTACTTCATACGCCAATGTATTCTATCGCCAGGAAACTTTATTTAAATATTTAAAATTCTCGTGGCCACCATGTTGAATTTATACTTAACTATGTGTCTTAACTTCATACCTGTAAATTACTGTTTAGTTTTCTATTACCTTACATAATTTCAGGTTAATATTTATTTTATTTATTTATTTATTTATTTAATAATTATTAGATACAACCATGAATAGGTCATTTTACACTAATATTATAACAATTTTAAATAATACTAGTTGAAACCCGTCAAAAATGACGGTCAATATAAAAATATTTACTGAAGAATTTTCTTATGTATGCCTACTGAATATTCTTTGTACGATTACTTTTTGGCTCTATTGAAACTCTAAGGGCGTCAAAAGATTGCACTCTCAACATTGCAAAATACTGCTGGCCATGACTGAAAAATTGATGAGGCAAATTGAGACCTATACGTTCCAGAGTTTTCCCTTGAGCTTCATTGATTGTGACAGAGTATGCCAAATAAATTGGAAAATATTGCCTCTTAAAACAAAATGATAGTGTTTTATCGGATGCTGTTAAATCAAGTAGAAGGATTAGACCTCTCTGCCTAATTTTAACTGCACTTATTATTTCCAAATCCAAGCAATATGGTTGCATTTAAGAGTCCCTGGGAAGCGTTCAGATTTCTAAGCAGCATAACGGTTCAAGCGTTTGGAATATGTGGAGGCAAGTCATTTAGTTCCAAGGAATTGAAGAACTCTGAGAAGTCTAATATAACTGGCCGCAAACCGTCACATATAATTTTGGAATATAACGAAGAAATGCGATGATGTGCACCTCCATACATCTTAAAACAATGTGGACCGTATGGGTGTGGCAGAGTAACATTGGCACCAAATGAAACGAAGGACATAGCCGATTAGTCTCTCTGAAATTCCTTGAGATATCATCTCCAGTGAAAAATAATTGTTGCAGCATGTCAAATATTTTATATTTAGTCAGATTAATTTTACCATTACAACAGCAAAGGTCAAAGTAACCAAGTGTAGATTTCTCTCAAGAGAAATACAGTGCAGAACAATGTTTACATTTGTTCGTCACGGACCCTACACTCTAACGGTATAGTATCTGGAATCGTATTTGAAATGCCGTATCTATATTGGAGTTTAAAAGTGGCTTCGTATTTTTCTCCGATTTCCCACTTGTTTGCGGCTAATGTTCTATTTCGTATAATGGGTTTATTTATAGCAGCATTTCTCCACAAATTAACGTCATATTAAATAACACTATAGTGGCCTGCATCAACGCAGCTGCCAAATATTAAATAGCAAATAATAACTTACTTCCATTGCCAAAATCAACTGCGTGGTTAGACTCATTGTTATGTACTCTAAAAAAATAATCAATAAACAATAATATTCACTTATACAACTAAGTTCAGAGACTTCCATTCTCAAGTTGGTTGCTGATGAGATTGCGATGAGACTGATCGCCAATAATAAAATCCTTGCAATTTTTGCAATTTGCTTGCAAACGCAACTCAGGATGACGAACTTTATTTTGAAATAAACAGAATGAAACTGCTCTAAATAATCAATTTCCATCACCTGTTGAAGGTACAATACTTTGCATTTCCATGACAGTAAATTATGCAAGGGAGGAGCATAGAATCACTTCGCCACTACTGGAATGAGCATAGACTCTCTTCGCCAGCCACCGTAATGGAGGGAGTTTTAGAATTATTTGTTCAGTGTTTGTCAAAGATCGTATTAACACAGGGAAGCCCAGTCTTAAGGCTACATTCTGAGCTATCGCCCCAGATTCCAGGTTCGATCCCTGCTCTGCCAAGAAATTTAATTCTGGTCTGAGGGCTGGAACGGGGCGCACTCTTGAGGCGAACCTAAGAAGAGCAAAATTTGATTCCCATCTCAAAACTCTTGGATGTGGTTTTCCGTGGTTTCCCACTTCCACTCCAGGCAAATACCGGGATAGTTCCTAACTTAAAGCCTCAGTCGTCAACTCCCCATTCGCCATACTAATTACAAATGCACACATCAATACAGCCATCACATTAACACAGGTTATCAGAGAAAGGTTTACACTCACACACCAAAGTAGACAGGGCTGAGTGACCACGATGTCTGAGTCCATCAAATGAATTATGTTCGACAATTTTCTCTCAAGGCGAAAGCGATTGTGCCCATTTTTATTTAATAATTTAAAAGTATCTGGCAACGTAAATCATCGAGATTTCCTTACCTTACGGGAATAATAAACGTAACATATGTTTAGACAATGTAATACCAATTGCAAGATAGAATAATTGGGAAATAAAATTTCATGTCTGAGGTGGGAATCAAACTCCTTCGACGATGCATAATCAATTTCGCTGTCACAATGTTAGCCGCTGAGCCACCCAGACAACGAAATTAGAGTGCAATATTAAGTGACGTAAACAACAAACGCACTCACCTCCCAGTTACAGTTCATCAATATTTCCCTTATTTCATGATTCTATTCCAGTATATATCGGGATACAACATAAGCGATATTTCCCTTTTCAATTCTCATAAACAAAGATCACACTACGATACGGTGGATCTCTTATCCGCCATTTCTCTCATGAAGAAACACCATTGTGGCAACGCGCAATTGCCACATATATTACATTTTTCTCTAAACATATAAAATATACCGTAACATATATTTTCCTTTTAAAGACACACTGCAAATCTGCATGCCAAGAGCTTTCGTTAGAATGCCATACGAAGCCAATCGGTTAAGTCGTTTTCAAAATCTCGTGTGTACAAAAAATACCTTAGTGTTTTAAATATATATGGCAACAGAGAATTCGTTGCTTCACGGGAATGATAAAAGTGAAATATGTTTCTACAATGTAATACCAATCGCAGGAAGGAAGAAAACAATAAAAAATTATCCGAGGTGGGAATCGAACCCTCTCGACCATGCAAAGGATGGCAACAGAGAATTCGATACTTTACGGGAATGATAAAAGTGAAATATGTTTCTACAATGTAATACCAATCGTAGGAAGGAAGAGAACGAAAATAAAAAAAACATAACCGAGGTGGGAATCGAACCCTCTCGACCATGCAAAGGATGGCAACAGAGAATTCGTTACTTGACGGGAATGATAAAAGTGAAATATGTTTCTACAATGCAATACCAATCGTAGGAAGGAAGAAAACAATAAAAAACTTATCCGAGGTGGGAATCGAACCCTCTCGACCATGCAAAGGATGGCAACAGAGAATTCGTTACTTTACGGGAATGAAAAAAGTGAAATATGTCTCTACAATGTAATACCAATCGTAGGAAGGAAGAAAATTAAAATAAAAAAACATAACCGAGGTGGGAATCGAACACTCTCGACCATGCAAAGGATGGCAACAGAGAATTCGTTACTTGACGGGAATGATAAAAGTGAAATATGTTTCTACAATGCAATACCAATCGTAGGAAGGAAGAAAACGAAAATAAAAAAACATATCCGAGGTGGGAATCGAACCCTCTCGATCATGCATAATACAAATTACTGGGTAGTAACCTTATCCCCTTGGCCATCCAGACAACTATGTGCTACTGCAGTATTAAGCTATCTAACCAGTATACACACTCAACCTGCAGTTTAAGTCCTCAATTCGTGGTTTATTTAATATAATTCTATTTCAATGCATATTGTAAAAACATAATTAACATTATTGGAGACCCTTTTTAATTCTCATAAACAAATATCTCAGTTAGACGCGGCCGGAATCGCCATTTTCCTTGTTGAGAAAGGCCATTGTGCGCATGCGCGGGAGTGTCAAATATTGCATATTTCTTTAATCATTTAAAAATATACCGTAACATATATTTTCCTTTTAAAGAAACTCTGCAAATCTGCATGCCAAGAGCTTTCGTTAGAATGTCTTACGAAGCCAATCGGTTAAGTCGTTTTCACAATCTCGTGTGTACAAAAAACAGCTTAGTGTTTTAAATATATAGATTAACAAAACAACAACGACAATAACAGGTAACAAATGGCAGTGATAGCAGCAAGGGACAAATCTCGGGAAAGACGTAGGGAATGATTGGGGTAGTGGGTGATTAGGAGGGTGAGGGGGTAGGGATTGAGGATGAAAGGGATCTTCTAATGTTATGTTTGAATGTTCTATAGGGAGAGAATATGTCAATATTTGGAAGGGAGTTGCTAAGGGTTGGCAGACGGTGGAAAATAGAGCGCTTCTGTACTTCAAGACGTGGGCGAGGTATGTGGTGTAAATGGTTCTGACGTGTTGAACGGGAGGGAACGTAGAGTGGGAAGTAGCTTAGTAGCATGTTACATTTTGTGTAACCATTCATAATTTTATGTAGGAAACACAGGTCAGTAAATTGTAGACGGCTTCTCAGGTCGAGTACATTGAGCTGATTTAAAATGTCGGATTTGGCAATGTGCCAGGATTGCGAGCTTTGACTATTGATATGAAGAAATTAAAGACACTGTTCAATTTAGAAATATTGGTTATTGCCGAGGCAGACCAAATTGGAGAAGAGAAATCTAGGATAGGGAGAACATATGTGGTGCATTAGCTTTCAGATATATTGAGTGATGGCCAAATATTGGACACGGCTGCCATATTGGAATAGTAACACTGAACTTTTAAAGACAAATTCGTAGTCAGTCGGAGTAGTCACTAAGTTGCGTTCAACGCTCCAGCCAATCAGACTTCCTTACGGAGGGAGAGAGACGTGGACACACAAACATGCATCTTATCTCTAAATACGTGAATCTGACTGTGGGTGTGCTTATCTAGCAACCATCTAAACGGCTCCACCATTCTCGATAAAAATTTCCGAAATGGGTTATCAGATCCATGGGTTTGTCTCCCAATATCTTAGGATGTCAGAGATACTGGGCAATTAAAATTTCAATGCATATCAAAATGATGATGAATTGGGATCTCCGGAATATAAACAGACGATGTACGTATTAGGGTGAGTTGAGTGAAACTTTGCACTCTGGCGAATGAAAGCGAATGGAATGCAGTAGTAGAACCTTGCTCCCACTTGACTGAAATGTTAATTGCTTCCTCATAAAAATCAAGGTAATAATGCGACAGTCGTTGGCCATATTCAGCAGAATGCATCGATGAGTCATCGCTTGGTCGCCAGATCATAGGTCTGATAAGTCAGATCTTGATTCTTGAAGTTTGATCTAATATCATTTGAGCTGATTTTAGTATCTAGCATCTCGGTGATGACATAATGCCGACGTCTGATATAGTTTCCAGATTGCCCTCAGTGGAGTATTTACGTTTTAAAGAACTCGTCGTCCACGGACTTGCTCTGTAGGTACGAGTATAACAGAAAGTATTGTCAGCGCGCCAGGAGAAGGATTTGATTGCTACAAGAATCCAGGGGCTTATATAAGGGGTGTGCCCCCCCCCCTCCCGAAGAAGTCAATAAAAATTAAGAATGTGTTGCTTTGGTAAGAGCGTAAAATAATATTGTAAATTTGGTTGTACCCCAATCTTAACTTATTGGCTAAGTTATAAACAATATTAAGATTGAAATTAGACTACGTCGTAATTACCGGCTAGCATTCTTGGCTGCCGCCCCGGAGGTCATAATTCGATTCCCGGCTCAGCCAAGAAATTTTAATTCTATTCTGAGGGCTGGAACGGGGTACACTCAGCCTTGTGGGGCAAAACTGAGAATTCCAGAGTACGGTACTTTTGAGAAATAAATTATCAACAACCCCTATTTACCTTTCTGCTTAGTAAGTTGACAAATATTTAGATAATTGACAATTCATACTCCATAGGCCATAATAGAAAATTCATTAAGTATAAAATGTTATTTATGTGTTGTGTTGTATTTTACAACTTTTTTTTTTGTATTGCCAGTAATTGTAGGCTATGTAAACTTTGAATCTTATCTAAAATAATTACACAAAGTTATATGCTCTAAGATATTGGTTGATATTTCTGGGTATTGTGCGGTGACCATAGAGGTTGCACATCGGAAACCTTAAATTCAGTTTTATCAAGTCTTAATCTGAAAAAGTTAACTTTAACAAATGAATAAGAGAGAAAACGTCCAGCAATCACTGGGCGTGATAAAGGGGATCAAGAGACATGAAAAGAACGAAGGATGATTGTAGTTTTACGTGACCGTTAATCTCGACATCATGAGCCACGGGACCTCCTTTTTACGTGGAATCCGAACCACATGCATTGGCCGGGAATCGAACCCGGTCCACCCTAGCGAGAGGCCCACAGCTTTACCGCTGCGCCACCACGCCCTGAAGAGAAATGAAATGACGATAGGAACCATCCCTCTATCTCGCAATTTCCATCTCTGTGTCAAGGGGACACGAAATGTCATGTAGTTCAAGGTGGCCAGCATGCATTGGAGTGCGCAGGGCGGTCGAATGAGGATGTCCTTTGAGATAGGCGGTAAATATTTTGAGCAACTGTTTTTGTAAAACCCAGTTGTCCAACTTAAAAAAAAAAATCCTACTCCTCTATCGCTGGTTTCATTGACTTAGGCATTCGTCATTATGGCTCGGAAAATGTGGATTTTTGTACGTAAATTAATTGGTTCCGTATAATGTCCTCTATGCATCCCTGGGCTAATCGTTGTTCTCAGTTCTCTCTTCCCTTGAATTTCTTGCAGGATGCTGATATTAGTCTTTTTTTTTCAATCTATTTAACCCGTAACATTCTCCGCCAGACCCACATCACAAAATCTTCAAGTCGCTTCCAATCCTGACATCTGATCGTCCAAGATTCACATACATACAGTAGCATACTACATACAAAGAACATGGCACATTTATTTTTAATTTCAATATCAAAATTTGCATTAATCACCAGTGTGAGAGTGACTGAAATATAATTTCCCCGCGGGGTAGTCATGTGCGTTCAGTGCTGGGTGAAACAGGAAGTGGACTAGTCGGCGAACTCTGTATCCTGTAATATTGCATCATCCCTGTCTAACAGAAGTCAGCCACCTATTAGTCGGCCACATCTGCGGACCAAACTAGTTCGCGACGGAAATGTCAGGACTTGTGATTTTCCACACAGGAATCCCGCGGACTAGAATGGCTGACAAAACAGAAAAATTTAATAGATTTTGTGCGCGAGTGCGCTTTTTTTTTAATGATTTGAGTCATCCTAACTACGAGGATGTAGTGAAGAAGCAGAAGCATGGCGAGAGATTACGTAGAAATTGGATCAACGCAGTAAATTACTCTATATTATTACATTATTATGTATATTCATTAATACAAAATTCAAACAAAACATAACTTAGACATAACAAGTATTTCTGTAAAGAACTAAATAACCTCTTTGCAATATATCCTACACATATTAATTGCCTCTATCAACATAAAATATTCAGTTTGATTGCTGTAATAGATTCGTGGATATTGAGAACCGTCTAAATATTCCGGTTGGTCGCCATGTTAGATTTTTATATATGTAGGCCTTAGAGTTATGTACTGTTAAATTGCCTAGGTTTATTATTTAAACTTCAATCGCATGATTAGGACACAAGAAATAAAAACGAAGTTATAACATTTCGCACAGCCGCCATCTTGAGGTTATGAAAACAATTATAATTTATATATCAGTGGATTATAATTTGTATGAGCACTGCGCTCGGATGGTTAAATCACGAGAAACGTCCATTTAAATATTTTAATTTCACGTCGGCGCCATGTTGTATTTGTGCCCACCAGGGTATTGAGAGTTCCATAGGTGAACTTATGTTAATAGCCTCTATCAACATACAAAATTTCAATTTGATTGTTGTCATAGATTAGTAGACATTCAGATCCGTCTAAATATTTCGGATGGTCGCCATGTTGGATTTTATATATGTAGGCCATAGAGTTATGTATTATTAGATGACGATTATTGCGTGGGTTCATTATTCAAACGTTGACTTCGGTTGCTTGATTAGAACACGAGAAATAAAAAACTTAATTTTGAAATTTGAACAGCCGCCATTTTGAATTTATGTATACAATTGAACTAAATTTGATATTAGTGCATTACAATGTCCATAGAAAGTTGCTGTACCGTGTTTAACAGTGCTCGGATGGTTACATCGCGAGAGAAGTCAATTTAAATGTTTCACATTCGCTTGGCCGCCATGATCGTTTTGTAGTTAACAGGTTTTTGAAAGTCTCATAGGTGAACTGTCAGTTGTGCCCTTTATCACCGTACAAAATTACAGGGTGATATCAGTAATAGTTTCGGAGTTATAGAATGCCGGTGAAATATTTCGTACAGCCGCCATCTTCAGGTCATGAAAACAATTGAACTAAATTAGATGCCAGTGCATTACAATTTGTATAAACATTTACTGTACCAAATGTCACTGCGCTCAGACGGTAAAATCGCGAGGAATAGTACATTATGCAACGAGCCTATAATGGCTATAATTAAGACACGAGTATGTTTATAAAACGAGCTTTAGCGAGTTTTATAATTTCCATACGAGTGTCTTAGTTATCATTATAGGCGAGTTGCATACGACTGTTTATGTTCGACGATAATTATAACTTTATTACATGTTTTAACATAAATATTCATAAATATCTGTTCAGTAACTAGAATTTTGTGATCGGGTGTTGCGCTAGGTAGCATATCTCCATGTTCCAAGCTCTCTGGTCGACCGACGCATGCGCTCTGTGTGCTTGCAATGCCATATGTTTACATCTGCCACCCCTCAGTAATATTGTCACCGGAGTCGTTTCAAGAAAATGCGCTGTGTAGAAATTAGTGTTGGTGATTCTAAGGTACAGTGCTATTTCTTGTCTCATATTCGCCAGTTTATTTACGCGAACATATGGACGGTGCGTATTCCATGCCGGTAATTTATTATAGTTCGATGTTGTGTTTATATCCGACATGTTGGATTTTGAGCGCATGCGCGAAGGTATCGTTACCTAATTGGTCAATGAACGAGCTCTGATTGGCTGGAGAAACGGTATCATAATGGAAAACAGTGTTATAATGACCATCATTATGATACAGTTTTCTGACACATAATAGTGAGGGTCAAACATAAAGTCTATTTAAGTGTTTCACCTTCGCTTGGCCGCTATGTTCGTTTTGTATTTTACACGTTTTGGGAAGGCTCATAGCTGAACTTCCAGTAGTACTCTTTATCACCATGCAAAATTTTAGGGTGATATCAGTAATAGTTTCGGGAGATATAGAATGCTGGTGAAATATTTCGCACAGCCGCCATGTTGGATTAGTGTGACGTAATAAAATTTGATGGGCACGGTCGGGGTCAGCCAAAATAGACCTTACCGAATTTCATTCAAATTGCTCCAGCCGTTTAGAAGTTATTAGAGGGACACACACACACACACACAGGGACAAAAGGTGATCTCATAAGCCTATTTATTTGCACGGTACAACGCCTGTCTGTCTGCTGAAGGAGAACATTTTCAGCATCTTCTGTGAAAAGGTAAGTTCTTAAGTCATGATTTGCTGGTGAATTTACCATTAATTGAAGTACTTTCTTACGGTTTCGACCTGCGCACAATCCGCGGTGTGAGCTCGGTTGGCTGGCGGGAGGCGCGCGCGTCCGGCAGCCGGTTGCCCGTGCCGCTCCGCAAAATAATCACCCTGTACAACAGCATAGGGGAAAATTGGAAAGATCATGTGGACAAGATGATTCCTAGCCGAGTCCCTGAACAGATTCTTCCGTATGCTCTGACAGGTCGAAGGAACCTGAGAAGACCAATAGACCGTAACAGGCCTAATACGTGAAAGTTGATGATGACCTTAATATTGCGGAATTAGCTAAGTCTCTGTGTTCGATGTTTAAATGACTAGCCACTTGACTTCAGTGGTTCGGAATCAATGTAAAACTGTATTTTCTATGATTGAGGATCAGTCAGCTAAGCGTACAAGCTTGCTAGAATTTTAACTTGTATCTTCCGGCTAACGCAGTAATTGGTGCCTCTGTTAACTGTTTGGCTTCCTTTACAACGTAACAAACACCCAAGTGGCTGCTTTGCCTCCCCTATAATTGATCAGATAAAGACTCCATCTTGAAGGAAGCCGTCAAGCCAGACGGCAATTACAAGGCCCAGCCCTGGAGACCGCTGCCCTACCAGACAAGCAGCCTTGTTGTCTGGTCCATACCATACAAGGATTAACACAGTTTACATCATGTGGTATCTTGAAAACATGTCCGACTGAGTGGCACAGTTAGTTTTAACTTGTTGTTAATCATCTTAAGGGTTTGGGACATCTTGGGCATCGGCTCCGTGTACTTGTGTGTGGCATCATTAAGGCCCGGAAGTTCATCCACTATTAAATGAATAAATATTCATGCAAGAATGCACTATTTCTTGGTCAAATATGCATCACGTTTCAAAAATATGCACTATAAAATAACTACGGCAGTTAGGCTACGTTCACTCCGCATTTTTAGCGCTTCTATTTTAAATATAAAGAAAATTTCAACAGACGGGCTTATAACTGCACCTCTTTAAAATATCTCAACTAAGAAACTGTTCCAAATAGTAGGAAATGTTATTTTATGGAACTTCAAGCGATATTGACCATCAATAATTATTTTATGTTATTTTTTAAGTACTGAGTAACTGATATACAATTTTAATAGCCATGGAAGTTTTTAAAATGAAAATAATTGTACAATATTTACATAGTATATGTTGAATAAAAATAATTGATAATAACTTGCAGAAAAGACTGAATCGTATTAGGTATTTAAATAATTTCAGTATTATTCTGGTGATAAACTCTCGGAGATCGAATCGAAATATACGATTTTAAGAACACTAAGTAACAAAATGCGCTTCAAAACAACAGGAAATTAGAATATTTGCCCGTCTCAAACAGAGATATGCGCTAAACAGGCAAAGGAGAAAAATATGATGCGTTGTGCCAATCTATGCATAAATATGCAAGAACATGATTTTGCATGAAATTCCGGGACTTAGTCATCATTATCTAAAGCAGGCTGTTCCAAATCGACGAGTTTGGGTATGCATACACGCGAGTACTCAGCAGTGATGCTCGGAGCACGGTTGGAGAGGGTGATAGCCAATACGTCACTGAGCGAAGGTCATAGCGCAAGTCCATGCCCTTCCTGGCAATCTTGATGTATCTACAGTGCAGTGACGGCAGCCCCAACACCAGAGCTGCATTCCATGTTGCAGGTTTACTCACATAAGGCGGCGAGTACTCCGCTGCCTTGTCACTGCAGCTACAACCCACGATCTTCAGCAGTTCTCTTCGTCGTGACATAGGAAGCAAAACCCAGCTGAGTGATTTTGTTCCTAAGGTATGAGAGATGCGGTCTTCCTCTCGAATTCTTCTCTAGGACCTTGCCTTCGAGGACAATCCCCTCCAGGGGGTCACATCTAGTGGGACGTGGGTTGGCGACCACGGGACTCCAGCTGAGTCCGGCTTTGCTTCCACTTGTTTGTGCCGGGCTCCTCTCCGTCTTCTTTCCTGTCGGCCTCTCTTGGTCAACTCTTGTTCTCTTCCGACCCCGACGGTATTAGGGTATCCAAGGCCTAGGGAGTCTCTTCCTTTCCCCGCATTAATTGTCCCTTGTCTCATCTTTCCTGATCCCTCATTATCTAGGGAACAGCCTTCTTTTTCTTTTCGTTATATTTCCTTTTCTCTTTAAGATTCCTGCACTGTTTTGTGAATTGGCTCCCCGTGTATCTAAATTCCATTTTGTGAATATTTTGACTCTATACTACATTTTGTAGGTATTTTCAATATAAGTAGCATTTTGTAAGTATTTTCAATCTAAATTGCACTTTGTAAGTATTTTAAACCTAAACTACATTTTGTGCGTTTTGGTCAATCTCTTCCTTTGGTGAGTATTTTCCGTCTAAATTACATTTTGTAAGTGTTTCCACTCTCCATTTTGTGAGTCGTTTCAATCCGAGTTCCATTTTGTAAGTATTTTGAGTCTAGCTTAATTTTCGTTCTGGTTCCCATTTCATTGTCATTTTTGCTATCACCCAGACCATTAGGGGCCGATAACCTAGATGTTAGGCCCCTTAAAACAACAATTATAATCACCATGGAAGGCAATCCGGAGAAAAAGTATCATGCCGTATAGTAAGACGAGTCCAAGAAATTTTAGTTTCCCTCTGCTCTAATGAACAAAGTAATGTCCGTTGTAACTACTGCGGCTTTTAGAGACGCCAATGTGCCGGATTTTTGTCATGAAGGAGATTTTAAACGTGCCAGTAAATCTACTGACATGGCTCCCCCGCATTTGCGCACCCTCAAATGCCAACTAATTGTGCCAGGATTCAATCCTGGAACCTTTGGCATAGCAGGCGAGAACGTTACCGTTGAGCCACGCAGCAAGTCATGTATGTAATATTTCGTCTGATAACCCGTGTTATTGAGGCGTCTGTAGCAGTGTGTATTTATAATTAGGTTAGCGTTCTTGGCTGTCGCCCCGGAGGCCCGGAGGCCCGGATCAGCTCTGCCAAGAAATTTATCTCTGCTCTGAGGACTGGAATGGGGTACACTCAGCCTCGTGAGGCAAAACTGAGAAGAGGTGGGTCCAATTCCCACCCCAGCCATTCTAAAAGTGTTTTTTGGTGGTTTACAACTTCTTGTTCCTAACTTAAGAGGCCACGGAAGTCTCCTTCCCAATCCTCGCCTCAATTACAAACGCACACACTACTATAGACACCACAATGACACAGGTTATCGCACAAATTCTACGCACACCCAAGTCCCTCAACTGAAACAACAAAAATTTACACGAGACTGTATATCACAGAGCTCAACATGAATCAAAAACAACAAAACCGAACTTTTTATTTAATGTTTTGAAGCAAGTATTTATATGACAACCAGGCACTAAAAATTTTCGATTCATTTACAGTAAATCGTTCTAAAGTGTAGACTCTTTTAATGCAGACATATATGTATTATGAGACAATATAATTCACCACTGGTACAGACATATTCTACACACATATTTTGCTGACTTACGAAGAAACCTTGGTTTGCAGATGACGCTCAAACTTATATTAGCCGATGACGCGGTGGCTGCTGATTCGTCATCCGCTTTATAAGGTATTATTTAATTAGCGTATGAAGCACACAAGACTGTAATTAATATATAAATTTACAAAATAAACCATTTTCAGCTTTATAAGAGAGAGTGGGTTAGTTTCCAGTCTACCTTGACTCAAAGACTTCTTTTTTTTATTCTGATGTTTTTCCCGTAATTTTTGTTTATTTTTATAATTATTAGTTTTATTTAATTTTTGTTTTATTAATTTTCGGTCTTTTCAAATTTAGGTGTCCACCTCTAAATTTTAAATTCCATTCCAAATTTGTAAACTTTAATCTGTTTTAAGAGAGACAGATGGCCTCGTAGTTCCGCCTCTTAAAACAACAATGACTAACACACCGAAGTACACGGGACTACATGACCACGACGTCGCAAAGCCCATGATGAATCAACAGCAGCAACAACAATAGAATTCACGATCTCATGCTGGCTAATGTTCATGGTAACTTGAATGA
Organism: Meconema thalassinum; assembly: GCA_946902985.2. Classification (NCBI taxonomy): domain Eukaryota; kingdom Metazoa; phylum Arthropoda; class Insecta; order Orthoptera; family Tettigoniidae; genus Meconema; species Meconema thalassinum. The sequence continues at coordinate 460,163,950 of OX336391.1, read as the reverse complement.
GTGGGCCCAAATCTCTGTATGAGGAACTCCCTTAAATCATCACAGACCTACATCCGTCCTGAACTACATTCTCCATACACTGCAGCCCGTGGCGTAGCTGTGTTCGCCACGGTCTTGAGGGTAGCAAGTCTGTGGATAGCAGGTTAAAAACCCGTCGCTGACACCAGCTATCCCGAGTGTGATTCTTTTCCACACTCCCTCCAGGCAAATGCCGGCATAGTAGCCTATCTCAAGTCCTAGGGCACCTACCCTATCCATGTCTCTAATACACTTACACACACTTCTACAGTCATCTCAGAAACACAGGTTATCAGACACGCTCAACACACATACAACTACATGGGGCTGATGACCAAGATGTCCCAAGCCCCTCAAATGAATTAACAACATCAAAAAATATACACTGGGGGTTAAACGCCCCATTGAGTGGTGCACTCGACACCTTGCATTAATATTGAAGACGGACAAACTCGCGACTCGTCATATCACACAGCACGGCTTAAGTCAGTTTGCGTGGATGCGGATATCCGCAACATTTTTCGCTATGCGGATAGCGGATAAGCTGCGGATAATGCTTAGAGTAAATTTGCGGATAGTTTTTAGATTACAATGTTGAACTTTTTTTTTTTATAAATTTAGTTTTTGCTAAGATCTACGTCTCTCGCGTTTCTTGCTATTTCCATATTTGCTTTCGTTTGGATTGTATGAGAAAGTAGAGAAGTGAGAGAAGCCAGCCATGGAAATACTCTCAATTAGTGTTCACTTATCCCCCCCCCCCCCCAAACCGGGTGAGTTAGCCGTGGTCGTTACGGCATGACTGCTGGCAGTCGCTCACATCCGGGAGGCGAGGAGGTTCGAATCCCCCCGCCGGCAACCTTGAAGATGGTCTTCTGTGGTTTCCCATCTTCCTTCCAGGCAAATGCCGGAGTTGGTCCCTAACTATAGGCCACAGCCTCTACCTTCTAACTCCACATCCTTACATTCCAACTTCCTTCCCCAACGGTACTTGTAGCTCACCCATTTGGTGTCCGTCTCGAAGCAGCTACAAAAAAAACTGGCGAGCCGAACATGTCCTCGGACACTCCCGGTACTAAAAGCCATACGCTAAAAAAATCCCCCAAAAAAGTTCCTTTATACCTGCGCTTGGTTGCGTGGGTATATCCGACGACTAAGTAAGAGATGTAAGTAGCCACTCGCTGTTTCACATGCCATTACTCAGAGGGACAAAACTGTCAACATTGTCTTGCGATTCACACACAGCCCAGGGGAACGAATTTCTCCACAAATGTCTAAATGTGTTGCTTTAACGCTTTATCTAATAAATTAATAGTACATTATGCAACAAGCCTATAATGGAAATAATTTCCATATGAGTATCTTAATTACCATTATAGGCGAGTTGCATACGACTGTTTATGTTCGACGATAATTATAACTATTTTATGTTCAAACATAAATATTCATAAATATCTGTCGATATTTCACCAGTTTTATGCACTGAACAGAGAACATGGGACGCAGAGAATACCTTGTAATCAACCATGGTCTCCTCGACTACACCACTAGGAAACTAGCCACGCAGTGAAATTTAAAATAGGAGGCCGTGGATGTCAGCGCAGGTGCGATGCTAACCTTATCTAATTGGTCACACAACTGTTTCTTGAGCTCTTATTGGTGGGAGAAACTGTATCATAATGAAAACTTGTACTCTAATGAGCCTCATTATAGTACAGTTTTCTGACATATAATATTTACAATTCGCCATGGTCGAACATAAAAATATTATTGTAATGTCAGCGGATCCCGATGCGTGCTGATGCAGATAAAAGTCGGGCGGATGCGGGGAGGATGCGGATAAAAGTCGTGCGGATGTGGATAAAAGTCGAGGGGCGGGTGCGGATAACGTTTTGTCTATCCGCGAAGGGCTCTACCTATTGGAGGCGTGCAGCCTGAAGACTAGCACACTTGACTGCAAAGGTCATATGTTAGCGGTGAGCGGTTACCAGGTCACTGGGTTAAGTTAAACATCATTTATGGCGTGCCAAAATTACTAGTGTGCTCTTTGAAGGAGGGTACTTTTTTTCATTAAATTTTATCAGTTAATTATTAAAACATGTTTACGGTCTGATCTTAATCTAGCTGCATCGCCTTATATTCCCATCCTTGAGTTCCAGAGTTGGAATCCCTCTCCTACTAAGAAATGTATTGAAATAATTGATCAGAGGTGGGTTGGTGACCAGGCATTGCTTCCACTTACTTGTGCCGGGCTCCTCTCCGTCTTCTTTCCTGTCGACCTCTCTTGGTCAACCCTTGTTCTCTTTCTATCCTGACGGTATTAGGTTATCCGAGGCCTCGGGAGTCTTTCCCGCCTTAAATGGCCCTTGTCTCCTCATACCCTCATTCTTCGAGGGGTCAGCCTTCTTTATCGTTTCATGATATCGTCTGGCTGTCTACACAGGGCCCTTAAAGAGGCAGGGTGTATGTAGCCCCACCCCTTCTGGTGCACCCTGGATAGTGCTACACCCTCAAGGGCTCACGGCTGGTGAGTTTGGGAGTTGGCGACCCCGTGGGATTCCTGAGGTGGGTTCGTTTTGTCCGCTTTTTCCTCTGACCTTGGGGCGGGCCCTATCCTCTTTCCCCTTTCCTATCTGCCTTTCATGGCTCTCCTTCCTTCCAAGTCCCTCAATCCTCATTCTTCGAGGGTTGAGGGCATTTATTTTCGTCCTGTCCTTTATTTGCCTTTTGTTTACCATTTCTTCTAGTAGCCTATGTAAGTTTGTAGTTAGTATTAGTTATAGTTTTCATTCTCATCTCCTCTTTCACTATCACCCAAACCATTGGGGGCCGACTACCTACAAGTTAGGCCCCTTAAAACAACAATTATCATCGTTAATCATCTAGCGAGTGGTTCTTCCATGGTTTCCTACTTCTCCTGCTTTAAATGCTTGAATGGGACTTAAAGCTACGACCATCTCCTCCCAAATACTGCATTGTAGATACACCACAGTAACACAGGCTAATAATCAGACCCCCCAGGGGATCACATCTAGTGGGACGTGGGTTGGCAACCACGGGACCACAGCTGAGTCCGGCATTGCTTCCACTTACTTATGCCAGGCTCCTCTCAGTCTTCTTTCCCAGCGACCTCTCTTGGCCAACTCTTGTTCTCTTCCGATCCCGACGGTATTAGGGTATCTGAGGCCTATGGAGTCTCTTCCTTTCTCGCTTTAATTGGCCCTTCTCTCAACTTTCCTGATCCCTCTTTCTTCAAGGGATCAGTCTTCTTTTTCTTTTCTCTTTAAGATTCCCACACTGCTTTTGTGAATTGGCTCCCCGTGTATCTAAATTCGTTTTATGAATATTTGACTCTACACTACATTTTGTAGGTATTTTCAATCTAAATTGCATTTTGCAAGTATTTTCAACCTCAATTGCATTTTGTAAGGATTGACAATCTAAATTGCTTTTCAGTAAGTCTTTGAATGTACTGGAGGGGTGCCATTTTTGTCAGTTTTCCGAATTTAAAATGCATTTTTCAAGTATTTTCAACCTAAACCGCATTTTTCAAGTATTTTCAATCTAAATTGCATTTTGTAGGGTGGGCATTTTGTAAGTATTTTGATCCAATTGCATTTTTTGAGTAATCTGAAGCTAAATTACATTGGTTGTACCGTGATGTACAGAGTGTATTCTGCCTATCCAAGAAAAAATCCAAATGAGTATTTTGAAACTAAATTACATTTTGTAAGTATTTTCAATTTTAATTGCATTTTGTGATAATTTTGAATCTGCTATGGCATTATCAATTTCAATTGCATTTTGTAAGTATTTTAAATCTTAATTGCATTTTGTGAGTATTTCGAATATACGTTGCATTTTGTAAGTATTTTGAATTTAAACTACATTTTTTGCGTATTTTTCAATCTATTCCTTTTGTGAGTATATTCCTTCTAAATTACCTTTTGTACAAAAAAAAAGCTGCGTTATCGTTTTAAATGCCAATTTAAATAGAAATATGAGAGCACCTTTGCAAGACTAGTTTTGTAAGGAAGACGCGGCAAAACGTAATAATACGCTGAAACCCTGATTAAATTGAATACAAGTGTCTGAAGGTGCGAGTTATACCAAAGAAGGAACATCTTGGGAACTATCATAATGATGCCGATCTAATCACACTACGGTATTTACACCAAATTGGTTTTTAAGTTCTTATTGGTGTTGAGGCATTCATCAGTTTTTAGGCCAAATTTCGAGCACAGCCACTTTTACTCATTGTTCGTACACATTTTGATACTCAAGAATACGAACCTTAAAATCAATAAACAGAACAGTTATTCGATTCGTACAACCATTTTCCCGTGGCTCATAATCACAAGATTCACGGTCACGTAAAACTACAATCTTCGTCTTCGTACAACCACATGCAAGTCACGGAACACCGAATACAAGTTAAGGTTCCGCCCACTTTGGACGCAGCGCTTGACTTCACTCAAACGAGCTCAGGGCATCTCCTCTTATTCTTTCCTCCCTGAGGTCTCACGAGTTATACCAACACTCCGAGAGAAAATATCAGACGCTATTAGAAAGAAAAAGACTATTGAACTGTTATGGATATACCGGTATTCAAAGAATAGACAATGAACGACTTACTAAAAAGTTATTTAATCATGACTCCTCGTTAAAGGCTAAGAATAACTGGATAGTAGATATTGGAAATGACATTCAATAGATCAACCTCCTTCTTATTTTGCTTTAGCGTGTCCCGCCTCGTGGCAGGGTCCGCTATGTGAATCCGCTGTCTCCACTTTACACTGGTCATGGGCCATGTCCGGATGTAGGTTGACGCTTTTCAGATCCCTGTTCAGTGTATCGGCCCAACGTTGCCTCGGTCACCCATTTGTCTTTTCCCGGCTACCTCTAGTGTGTAGCCCTTCTTTTGCAATGGTGTCCGCTCCTGACCGTAGCACGTGCCCACACCACGCATTTTGTTGTTGATTGCCGTGATACCAAATCGTTCCCTTATTCTTTCATTGGGGATGTGATCCAATCTAGTAATGCCAGCTGTCCATCTAAGCCTCTTGGTCTCCATGACACTTAGCCGACGTTCCGCTTCCTTCGTGGTCGGCCAACATTCGGTACTATAAACCGCCAAGGGACGAATTACAGTGTGGTAAATCTTGGATTTTAAGTGGTCGTTCATCTGGCGACCGCACATGACACCTGTCGTTGTTCGCCACTTCATGCACGCAGCATCAATTCTTACGTTGACCTCCTCGGTGAGACGACCTTCAGCAGTTATCGTCGAGCCAAGATACTTAAATTTTATCGTTCGAGGCGAATCATCGCCGTTATCATGTTATGGGAAAGGCTTAGCTTCAGATCGTTGATGAACAAACATCATCGTGAGAGAGCCACTACTGCATGGTTATCAGAAGGGAACAAAAATCACAGTGAGAGAATGAAGAGATTTTGCAAAGAGAAGAAAGCTAATTCAATTTCTTCTTTGAAATAGGATCAATTGCGCTCCTTAGTTTGGCATAACGTTCTAGAAAAATGTCGTTGGTATTACGCACCTTTTAACTACTGAGGCTTTTAGAGATGAAATTTTGCTTCGAAAGGAATCATTAATGTGCCAGTAAATCTACTGACACAGGTCTCTTATATGCGGTGGGTGACTGGTAATCGTGTCGGACTGCCAACCCCAAGCTTGCAGGTTCGTTCCTGGCCGTGGTAAATGATCTTTGAAAGGCGACAAAACTCACGATACACATGTCATACATGTTGGCATGTTAAAGAACCCTTTTGAATTCAGTAGGCCGTGCTCATAATGGAAAAATTAATCCCGGGATTTTCCGCAAACACGAAGTTCCTCATTTCTCTACTAGAAAGCGCTATAGTGTCAAGGGGCTTAGATATCTAACCTCCTTGACTTTCATAGCGCTTCAAGGAGCGATAAAATTCCACATGCAAGTTGCCCTTTGAGCGTCAATTAACAAAGGTTGTACCCGGCACTTGAGGCCATACGATATTATTATTATATTAGTATTGTACCCTCAAATGCCTACTGACTTTGCCAGTTCCTGCGACCTTGGGCACAGCATGCGAGAACGTTACCGCTCCGCCACTCAGTAAGTCTTAAATGACAGTATGCCTTCCTTCGGAGGGGAAATAGATTTATGACATGAAAAAGAACCCTCCGCTAACGACACTTGTGTGAAGCCAAAATTTGTAGGTTAGAATCGATAACACTATATTAGTTCCAAAGTTCGCCGCCAGGTGCTGACTGAGATGGTATCTAGTAGCCAAGTCCGCAAGCTAGGTGTCGTGGACGGTAGCATTTGGTAGCAAAAGTAGGAACTACTTGAAATTATCGTCTGCACCCCTTACTTGAATTAAAACAGATAACACACACCAATACAATCATCACACTTAACACCGGTTATCAGACAGATTTTACACACACCCAAAGTACACGGGGCTACATGACCGCGTTGTCGCAGCCCCTAAATTAAGGAACCAACCAACTAATTGACAGTGGTGCCATCACGGAAGGTACTTACATTAGGTAACAATGGTGGGTTTGTTTTATCACGCGAGATACATTATACAGGATCGTTATATACGGTGCATGAAGGCTCGGGTGAAGGTCGAACCGGGGCGGGTGTTCCGTTGGCAGTAAGCTTGCGCATGGCCCACGAATGCAATTATGCTTGTATATAAAGGAACGAGATCGATGGAAAAGCATTAATTGTGCCTGGAATGATGAGTCTTTGTTTCGCTCTATGGCTATTACACCATGCGCTCTGTTTGGAACAAACAAACGATTATCTCAGATCACCATCTCGACAATTCGGTAGGTTCTGTGCAATTGAAAGACGTTTTCCGCATTCAAGCTTGGCGAGTGCGTGAATGAATGATGATAAATGTTGTTTTAAGGGGCCTAACATCTAGGTTATCGGCCCCTAATGTTTTGGGTGATCGTGAAGATGATAATGAAATGTAAACTATAACTAAAACTAACTACTAACTTATATACTAGAAGAAGAAATGGAAAACTAAAGGAGAATAAGGCAAATAAAGGTCAGGAGGAAAAGAAATGCCCTCAACTCTCGAAGAATGCAGATTGAGGGATATAAGGGGCAGCTCAGGAATTCCTCGGGGTTGCCAACTCCCGAACTTACCAGCCGTGAGCCCCTGAGGGTGTAGCAATATCTAGGGTGCACCAGAAGTGGTGGGGCTACATACACCCTGCCTCCTTGAGGGCCTTGAGCAGAAGGCAGGAGATAACCTGAAAAGAAAAATAAGGAGGGTCTCAGAAAAGATGAGACAAGGGCCAATTAAGGAGGGAAAGGAAGAGACTCCCTAGGCCTCGGATACCGTAATACCTTCGGGGTCGGAAGAGAACAAGAGTTGACCAAGTGAGGTTGACAGGAAAGAAGACGGAGAGGAGCCCGGCACAAGTATGTGGAAGCAATGCCGGACTCAGCTGGGGTCCGTGGTCGCCAACCCACGTCCCACTAGATGTGAGCCCCTTGGGGGGGGGGTGAATGAATGGCTCTCTTGTGTGCATAAGCCTTGATCCCTATTTTATGTAGGCTGCTGCACATTTGTTGATTGGTTGGTTCCTAAGTTTAGGGGCTGCGACAACGTTGGGTGTGTGTAGAATCTGTCAGATAACCGGTGTTAATTATAATGGCTGTATTAGTGTGTGTTGTCTGTAATTCAGGTGAGGACTGCAGACATTCAATTTAGAAGTAGTTCCTACTTTTGCTACCAAATGCTACCGTCAAAGACAACTAGTTGTGAACTTGATTACTAGATATCACTACAGTCGGCTCCTGGCGACGAACGTTGGAACTTGGTGTTCTTTAAATCTAACCTATAATTTAGCTTCACACAAGTGTAATTAGTGGAAGATTCTTTTACATGCCATAAATCTATAACATGCGCCCGCCGGCTTTACTTCCCCTCCTAAGGAAGGCATACTAAGGAATTTTAACGCTCTTAAAAAGTCCGACGACTTCGCCGGGTTTGAACCCGCAACCTTGGGCATAGAAACTCAGCATGCTACCAACTACGCCACTGAAGCCCCCCTGCTACACATTAAACTCTAAACTTTAGCCGTGAAACTAAAATCTCTCTCAATCCTACTTAGGAAACAGATATCAAAGAATTTTCAATAATGTTGGCAATAGTTCCGAATGGGTATTAGTTAATGTTGGGGTGTCTCAGGGATCAGTCGTTGGCTCTCTTTTATTTTTGGCTGGCTGGCTGCCTGCCTGGCTCAGCGATAACGTTCTCGCTTGCTGATCCCAAGGTTGCAGGATCGTATCCTGGCGCAGTCAGCTGGCATTTGAGAGTGCGCAAATGCGAGGAACCGTGTTAGTAGATTTACTGGCACGATAAAGATCCCCTTCGGGGAAAATTCCGGCACCCCGGCGTCTCTATAAGCCAGAGTTGTTATAAGGGACGTTAAACCAATAACATTATAGATTAACAGTAGAGTCCTATATTTTTGACATTTTTACAACTTTTCAGCATGCCAAGTGACATATCTTTGCTGGCGATCTTCAAGACTACGAACAGTTTCCTACAATACATATCCCCGTAACTATCCAAAATATGAATGGTGATATAGGAGGACTTTTGAACTGGGCGGCTCATCACCTAATGCTTCCAAAACACAACTGATTCTAATTGCTCATGCTAGGCATGAGGAATGTACCACAATTAGTAAACAATGATTGAGTTTTACCGCACATACGTACAGTTAGCGGCTTGGGGTTTATAATGGATTAGGCACTATTTTGGACAGAACAAATACTTCAAACAGTAAATAAAGCTGTCTCGATTATTGGACTATATGGCATAATACATACATTAGCCTATACTGTACGTACTTCATACAGCGGATTCCCACACGCAAATTATTTGTACAGTCGTTGGTATAACCTGTTTCCGAATATTATTCAGCAGTATATAATGGTCTTTCAGAGACGCTGAATATAAAAATCCAATGTACTGTACTCAACATAGCAGCGTCAGATTCGTTCTTGATGTTCGTAAAAGAGCTTAGTGGTTTAAAGGAAATGTACAAAGATTGCTGGCAATATTCTCAAACAAAAGTCCCCGTCTTATCTTTACACCGGATATTGTCGATGGAAAAAAAACACCGTCAAAGCAACAGATTTACGAAGTTCTCTATGTAGATAACGCACCATCGTTCTGCCAAATACAACAAATTGTTGTGTTTTTTTTTTTTTTTTTTTTGTGCATCACGAATATGTAATTTGTACGGATAATCGTATAATCTTCTTGTAAATTCGCTAATTCACATCGCTTAGACACTTCACTGACGTACTGTACTATGGGATGGTTGTAGCCTATGTGATAGTTGTAGTTGGTCACAAGGTGTTGACAATCATAATTGTTTATTGGGTATTTCTTTATCTTTACATAGTATAAAACAAGGTGTTCAGGAAAGAACATAGAGCCTACTTTCTCCCAAATATATGGGTATAGTTATAACTCTTAGTCCTTATCACCTCGGTGTCTCTAAAATCCACAGTTGTTAAGAGGGAAGTAAAACCAATAACATTATTATTATTATTATTATTATTATTATTATTATTATTATTATTATTATTATTATTATTATTATCCTACTCGAAGTTCAAAATGGCACACAACAGTATGACATACTAGATTTGAGCAGTGGCGTTCAAACCTTAGTTTATAATTTACCCCAGCATTTTAGAATTTCATCAGTTAAACTCCAATCAACGTAGGAATTCAGTATATCCACACAGACTACTTACAATAATTGAAACTGAAACTAAACTTCGTTGGTCTAAACGTAACACTGTGAGAAACACATTTAATAAACCTACGGCACAGCTAATTTTTAATAACGCCTATACTCCGCTCTATCGGGAACAAGAGGAAATTTGTCAATTACACCGCAAGCAGTTGTTCACTAACTGGGAATGTCAAGCCCGGTATAGAGCGCAGCTCACATCTAGTAGGCCGTGGTAATCACACGCATTGTTCACCTGGTTGCTAGTAGATGTCACTTGTTTTAATTAATTATATATTTTCCATTGCAAGATGCACAACATAACTTCTCAGTAAACTTCTTAATAAACAACGAATATAACAAATGAAGCAAAAAAAATACAACTGATAGGTTTTGAACCCCTGCCGACCGGGTGAGAGACCAAAACTTTACCACAGAGCCAAACGTGTCCACTGAAGTTAAAGGTTATCAATTGATTTACATACAACGTCTTAGCAAATAATGACTTGGACTAAATGATTTCTTCACTGGAGTAATACATTAAAAATAATCCATTTCATACAAAGTTTATATTATTTCTTCAGTAGGCTATATTGCATGCAACATACTCATATTAGTGAAATATAGGTCAGAACGAGAGATCAGCTGCCATCTTTCTTGTGACCGAGGCGGTTCAGCCTTTTGAAGTCGCTCCTGCAGTATAATATTATAATATTAACTTTCAATCTCGAACGGTGCACGTCCTTTTGAACAGTTTAAAACATTCTCGGTTCGATAATCGGAACCGGTGGCTCCTAAGTAGTGCATTATAAAGCTTGCATAATTCCCACAGCCGCCATCCTGAAATGGTAGGCTGAAGACCGTGTAGTTTCAGCGCAAGACGCGTCCCATATGAAGGTATATTTTCACCGAATTTGTTAAAGATCCGACTATTAGTTTGGTCGTAATTTAATTTTGAGTTTTGACCATTTGAGTGAACGCCATTAAGTTTTGGTAAAGATGGCGGCGATATAATACATGACACTGAGGTGCTCTTTGCTAGAGCTACCCCTGTACCAAATTACGTTCAATTAGGTTTTGTCGTGTTTCAATGGATAGAGGGAGGGTGGTTGAGGACGGATACACACACACACACACACACACACACACACTGAAAAAATTTGGCTCGTGTAGATCTCGTAAGTCTACTTTTATGTTTTGCAAAAATAGAAAGCAGGCTAACAAAGTCCCCGATTCTTGGCTGTAACGAGTAATCTGGAGAACCACTGGATAGATTTTGATGCGGTTTTCACCATTCTGTAAAGGGTTTCTTGATGAAGGTTTACGTAGAAAAACATTCAATTTATGACCAAAGGAAGCCAAGCAGTAACGATTTCAGTGAATCTAGTCGAAGAAAAACCTACCGCCCGTGCGCCTTTTAAGCTTACACTGGGTAATCCATTAAAATATGTATATAGACCTACTCTGAGTGTAAGAATTGTTCATCATGAAACGTTCTACAAAATGGTTCCCGACAGCATATTTCTATCTTTATACATCGCCCACTATAAGTGATTTTACGTTTTCCTTTCTTCCAACAATCTCCATTCAGTGGAAATTTAAATGACTAGTTTCAAAGCGAATTTACGAGCTAGTGAGTGAGCCTATGACCCCAGATTCTGCCGTCATCAACTGTCGAGTCGTGTCGAGTTAAGACTTCACAGAAGAGAATGTGTTAGGAGTTTCGCTGTTCACCTCGGCTTTTCTGAATTGCATCTGGGACCTGCCGTCCATGTGCCTTTTAAACGTATGCTGGGTAAACCGTGAAAGAGATCGGGCGAAGCCGTAGTGGCTTGCTAGTTAAGTACATTTTGATACAATACTGATTGTTGCATGCAGTAAATGAGACTTCTTGCCCCTGTGTGTGTAATCCTTAGACCAAACAAACAAACAAACAACGTGTCTCCCTCTCTACATAACTTATTATATATTACTGTATCTTTTTTAGCCTACTTAATGTTTTTGTAAAAGAATGGAATCTCGGCAACGGTAACAGATATCACCTTGAAATGTTGTACACTGATAAAGGGTACTACTACAAGTTCACCTATGCCACTTTCAAAAACCCCTTAAGAACAAAACTAGCATGGTGGCCAGACAAAGTTGAAACAATTAATGGTTTTTTCACGCGATTTAACCATCCGGTCGCAGTGAAACTTGGTACAGTAAATGTATATACTCATTTTAATGCACTAGCATCTAATTTAATTCAATTGTTTTCATGACCTCAAGATGGCGACTGAGCGAAATTTCAAAATTATGTTTTCATTTTTGTGTCATAATCATGCGATCGAAGTGAAAGTTTGAATTATGAATATACGCAATAATCTTCATCTAATGGTACATAACTGTATGGCCTACATAAGAGTATATAACAATCCAGCATGGCGACCATCCGAAATATTTAGACGATTCTCAATATCTGCGAATCGATGACAGCAATCAAATTGAAATTGTGTATGTTGATAGAGGCTATTAATATAAGTTTACCTGCTTGACTTTTAATAACCTGGTGAGTACAAAATCAACATGCCGGCCAAGCAAAATTAAAACATTCAAATGAAATTTACTCCCGATTTAATCATCCGAGCGCAGTGATACTTGGTACGGTAAACGTTCATAGACAATTTAATCTATTGTCATCTAATTAAATTCAATTGTTTTCATAACCTTGAGATGACGGCTGTGCAAAATTTTATAATGAAGTTTTTATTTCTTGTGTTCTAATCATGCGATCGAAATGAACGTTTGAATATTGAACCTATGCAATAATCTTCATCTAATGGTGCATACCGCTATGGCCTACATACAAAAAGTCGAACATGGCGATCCTTATCATAGCCGGGATAATTCTTAATAGAGAAGACCAATAGGATATATGAAAATAGGCTATGTAGTTCTTCACGGAACTATTTGTTGAGAATGTGAGCACCACCTTCATGCCAAGTACCGGAACACCATTAAATCGAATGTAATAATAATAATAATAATAACGGAACAAGCATGCGTCTGTCTCTCCCTCTGAAGTGAAAAATAGCTATTCACTGTTCACCAGGCATGCTGCAACTGCTTGCATGGTTCATGCAGATAATATATATATATCATATTTACGTATGGACAGTCGAGTCGGATCATTATCTTTGGTGTTCCTCATAAAAAAGGATGTTCTATTATTTTTACTGTAGATTAACAAATACTATTTCACAAAACTATAAAGTTTCTGACGATTGGTTGGTTGGCTCCTCAGTTTAGGGGCTGCGGCAACGCGGTCATGTAGCCCCGTTCACCTTGGGTGTGTGTAGAAACTGTCTGATAACCGTATTAATTGTGATGACTGTATTCGTGTGTTTATCTGTTTTAATTCAAGTAAGGACTGCAGACATTTAATTTTTTCAAGTAGTTCCTACTTTTGCCGCCACCGTCAACGACCAACTAGTTCAGAACTTAGTTACCAGATGCCACCGCAGTGGGCTCTTGACGACGAACGTAGGAACCTAAGAACGTTAGTCAAATGTTTAACCTATATATAATTTAGTTTCACACCGGTGTAATTAGTGGAAGGTTCTTTAACAAGCCATAAATCTATGACATGGGACCGCCGGCTTTACTTCCCCTCTGAAGGAAGGCATACTGAGGGATTTTTAACGTTCTTAAAAAATCCGACGTCTTCGGCCGGGCTTAAACCCGCGATCTTGAGCATAGAAGCTCAGCATGCTACCAACTACGCCACAGAAGCCGCCTTTCTGACTGTCAAAACACTATTATTCCGGTTCGTGCAACAAAATCTGAATTGAAGAAAGGGTCTCAGGGGAGCTTGTGTTCGCGAGCACATTTTAGCTCGTTTGACGAGAGCACCAAATTTCATCTAAAGAGCACCGTGGTGCTCACGAGCACCAGGTTGACAACGCCTGTGCTACAGTAACGAAAATTAGTGTGTGCTAAGGTAGGACCATATATGTGGCCTTGTATGGCCTTGGCGAAAGAAGGCTCTCTCCATACATTCAAGATGGTGGCTACGCGAACTATTCGAACATTAAAATTTACAAATCACCTAATTAATACTTATCTTTTCAATTATGTTAGTCAAAAGATTATCATACTGAATATAGCGCGCAGTGGCCATCCTGAAAATTCATAATTTAAAACTAAACAGCTTTCTATGTTTTAGAACTACAATAATAACAAGAAGATCCATGACGAACTAAAGGGCCTACTTTTCTTAAAATTTAAGATTCATGCCAATGATTAATCTATATGGATCTATCTAGAATAATGACGAAATTAAGTTGGTAATATCGAAATTTCTAATTAGTTCGAAATACTGTATACCTGGCATAATGTAGCCTAATAGAGAGGGGGCGTGGTGGCTCAGCGGTCTAGCTGTATGCCTCTCACCAAGGCGGTCCGGGTTCGATTCCCGGTCAATGCATGTGAGATTTTCGAAGTGAAATGCCATGTCCTGTGGTTCGGATTCCACGTAAAAAGGAGGTCCCGTGGCTCATAATCACAAGATTCACGGTCACGTAAAACTACAATCTTCCTTCCTAATAGAGAACTACAGTTGGCAGCCCTGGTGACTGAATATATTCTTAGTTCCATCTCTTACGGTACAGAATGCAAAATTTGGTTGATGTCCAATGAATAGCATGGACGTTACATGCAGTTAAACATTGGATCTAACAGCGCGCGTAAAATCATGTTGGCAACAATGGTCACAAATAATCTGAAATAATATGATCTATTGTTGTGTCAATTTTGAATGAAATCCATTAGTTAGTAGAGAAGTTACATGCATTTTAAAATTGGACCAATTTGCAGGCTTAGAATCATGTTGGCAGCACTGGCGTGGACCTATATTAGTTACTCCAAATTAATCTAGAATGCCAGGTACTATACGTGTGCCAAGTTTAGAGCTATTGACTTGCATACTTTCTGATATATTGATATTAGGGTAACAAAAATAGAGACAGTATTTATTAACAGTTGGCAGCCCTGGTTACTCTTAAGAATCGGCATAGTCATATCTGTTATGGTACACATAGCACACACGAAATTTGGTTGAAATCCAAATGATAGTATAGAAGTTAAATGTATTTGAATTTGGACCTCTCAGCAGGCTTAGAATCATGTTGGTAGAACTGACGTATATAAGTTACTCCAAATTAATATAGAATGGCAGGTACTATACGTGTGCATAGTTTAAAGCTGTCGGCTTGCATACTTTCTGATATATGGGTATTTGTTTTTTTAATGAGATTATTTATCAACAGTTGGCAGCCCTGGTGTCCCTTAAGAATAATCATAGTCATATATGTTATGGCACACATAGCACATACGAAATTTGGTTGAAATCCAATTGATAGTGTAGAAGTTATATGCATTTAAAATTTTGACATATCAGCAGGCTTGTAATCATTTTGGCAACACTGCCATGTATGGCCTCCTGGAAATTAAACTGCATTATTATTATCCATAGGTGTGCCAATTTTGAAATAGCTCCCATTCATATCTTCCAAGATATAGAACATGGAGCTCAAATTTCAATTGCGATATTTCAGCAGTTAGTAGCACTGAAATCATTTTCAAATATGGCCGTGAAACATTCAGGTAGGCCTATAGATCTTGACTCCTACCAAATTTTGTTTCGATTGCTGCAGCCGTTTAAGAGTTGATAGGGACACACACACACACACACACACACACACACGGACAGACAGACAGACAGACAGACAGACACACACACATTTGCCCGATCTCATACGTCCACATTTTCCTCATTATTGCAAAATGTGAATAGTAGGCTAAAAATTAAAGATGAGATAGAAACCTAGGCTATATGGAATATCGTATTGCTGGCTGCATGGGTCAGCGGTAACATTCTTGCTTGCTGTTCCCAAGGTTGCAGGATCGAATCTTGGTGCAGTCAGTTGGCATTTGAGGGCGCGCAAATGCGAGGGAGCCGTGTCAGTAGATTTACTGGCTCGTTAAAAGATCTCCTTCGGGGTAAAATTCCGGCACTTCGGCATTTCTAAATGCCACAGTCGTAAAAGAGGACGTAAAACAAATAACGTTAGGCTAATTATTTTATATTTATTTGTATTATTATTCATTTTGTATTATGACATGTTAAGATATAATTTGTTACTTCTTCTGTTTTGTTATGTTTAGTTATAAGTGTCTGTAGTATTCTGTTTTATTAGCTGTTTAGCTAGGTTTTATTTCTTTTTTATTAGGCTATGCTTTAAACCAGAACATTGCATACGCCACATAAGTGGGCTCAGTGGCATTTCTTTGACTAACAAAATTCAATTCTCTGTCTCTGGCAACATCAACTTGTCCCTAAGTCGTGTGATGCAGTGAAACCAGCTGTTTTTAATGCGATATTTTATGGTTTCTTCCGTCATAACCGAGCAGTATCCACTACATTTTACGTGAGGAAAGAGGAATTCGTTTGCTCTGCTATGAACACCTTGCACCAACGTTGGAAGTTCTTCATGGTATAGTTCTAGGAAGATGCGTGATGGTTAACCAGTCTCCTATGAATTAATATTAGGTGAGACTTTCGCAAAACTAAATGGGGAAGTTGTGTTGCATTTCTGATTTTAATATGTACATTAAGTCATTACCGCAGTTTCGCCTCGACTGAAAAATTCCGTACTTATATATCCTATGCATTGAAGTGAGCCGGCCCCGTGGTGTTGGGGTAGTGCGCCTGCCTCTCACTCGGAGGCCCCCGGTTCGATTCCCGGCTCCGTCAGGGATTTTAGAAACTGACGTGAGGGCTGGAACGGTGTGCACTCAGTCTTCTGGGGACAATTGAGTAGCTGTCTGACGGTGAGGCAGCGCCCGGTTCACGAAAACGAAGATTAACGGCCGAGGGGACCCGATGCGCTGATCACGTGTCACCCCAATATCTGCAGGCCAAATGGCTGGGCAGCGGTCGCTTGGTAGGCCTAGGCCCTTCATTTGCTGTAGTGCAAGGGGGGAATGGGGGGGGGGGGGTGATTTCATATGTATCCGATAGATTCAGGACAATGTGGAGAGGGAGAAAGGCACACGAACATAGACTGGATTTTTAAAATGTGCACATCTTTGTGCGCTGTGTATGGAATAAATTCGGTATGTGCGTTTGTCAACAAAGAGTGGGTCACGCAAGAGAATCATGCTCTCCACATTCCAGCGGCTGGCTCATCACTTTCTGTCTAATGCACACACATATGGAAACCTTTTGTATCTCAAAAAGTACTCGTCAGTTGTAGAAAATAAGCACATCACTGAACTTGCCACTCCATTCTTAGTTCTAGTGGGTGAAATTAGTATAGACCCATTTAAAAAACGGTAGTTGCAACCGGTTTCTCGGTAAATACGTATAAGCTGGGAACGAAATGGACCGTGTTTTATCAGCCCCTTAATGCGATTTAAGAATTTGAGAAAATGATCTTAACCTCTTCTCCATATTGTCATGTTTTCTAGAAGTTTTGATTAATTCTAGAAGTGTTGCTCCCAAGAACCCACAAATCTACAAAATGATAGCACTGTATATTTTCTTTTCCGTTGCAGGTGAGTGTACATGCTGACTGTCCACGAGGCCTGCGGTCGTCCTGGCTTCATTCTGCAACTCTTCACGGTAGGAGAAGCAAAAATTGCAATACGATAATCCATAAGATAGGTCCCCCATTACATGGTGATTAAAAAACTTGCAGGGAAACAAATAATATATAGAATTTTTCCCAATAAGTTGCTGGCACACTTTTAATAGGTCTCGGTGAGGTTTATTGTTACATCGGCTTTCAATTCCTCTTAAGATCTTTTTTACAACTTCTTTCTTTATTTTCCTGCATCATTCAGAAGTTTGAAAATAATCCTTTTTTTTTTTACAAAAGGGTCAACATACGCAGTAGATTCTATTACACAATACAATAATGATTTTCTTAATATATTGAGGAGAAGAGGAATATTACATTATGCAACGAGCCAATAATGGCAATAATTAAGACATGTTTATAAAACGAGCGAAGCTTTCTTTAATATATATTTTTTTAAGTAAAGAAGAGGTCTGGGCATTAGTAAAGAAAATGAGGATATTATGAGAGATTAAATAAATTGAGGCGGGAAAATGAAAGACTCACTAGGCCTCGAGAAACCATAATACCGTTGGGGTCAGAAATGAACGAGAGTTGACCAATGGAGGTCGAAGGGGTCCGGCATAAGTAAGTGGAAGCAAGGGTCACCAGCCCACGTCTCACTAGTTGTGAGTCCCTGTATCTATGAAGCATGAGAGTGAGTGGAGTTTGTTTTGGAGTTGCCAGTGCAGACAAAGATCGCTCACCTCGACTTACTGCTGGAATGTGGACAACACACTTTTACCTTGCTAAGAACGACGTTGCGTAGTGCAGTGGTGCGTTACGAAACAATTCTGGCGAGAAGTACAGCTCCTGACACTTTTCTCTTCTTTGCATTCCTTCTAGAGCAGTGCCACTAAACAAATTGACATCGATCATAAAATGATTCAAGGTAAATTCATTACTTCATCGACACTTATATTCAACCATAAAATACATAAATCACCTTTTAAAATTAAAATATTCAGAGGTAATCAATGCAATATTAATAACCTTCTGAAATAACTAGCTCCCCCATCCCCTCTTATTCTGTTTCACTTGCATGGGGTCTCCTTTTACCACGCCTAATAAGCCACGTATCCATGGGTATCAGATTATTGTAAATCGAGCTAACCACTTTCACTGAACACGCACTAGAATTCACATGCTCACTTACTGTCTTTGAACTGACGGCAAAGGCCTGGCTGATTCAAGTCGGCAATGGCAGAGATATAAGAATCTATTATTGTAAGGAAGTGGCGGTCACATTGTCAAGCGGCTTGTTGTCATTAGTGGTTGTTAAGTGTTTGGTAAGGAGATATCGCTGAGAGTTTCGGGTGAAAGGGTGCTCTGTAGGATATGCTACTCTACAACTGTTCTCATTATTCCTGCTAGCAGGATCTATTGATCAGTTCTTGTGAAATAAGACAGCAAAAGTACGAGTTTATTAGTCTTGAATGGTCTGGGAGCTTCCTGTCTTTGATAGGTTCATGGATATGAGGATAGCAATATTTGTTACAGAATATGAAACACAAATATTTCAGTCAGAGCCGGCGCTGCCTTTATCACTCTTTGCGGCACCCAAAGGGGGCGCGCCCCTTACTTTGAGGACCTTCGCTCTAGAGCAGGCGTTCTCAACCTTTTTGAGCACCACCCTCACACCATATAAAGTACCCGAGCACCATTAAATCAACTATAATAGTACAGTACATTATGCAACGAGCCTATAATGGCAATAATTAATAAAAATATAAAACGAGCGTAGCGAGTATTATAATTTCCATACGAGTGTCTTAATTATCATTATAGGCGAGTTGCATACGACTGTTTATGTTCGACGATAATTATAACTATTTTATGTTCGAACATAAATATTTATCTGTATCTGTCGAGATTTCGCCAGTTCTATGTACTGAACAGGGCGCATGTGACGCAGAGAATACCTTGTATTTGACCATGGCCTCCTGGAATACCCTCTTTGACACTAGGCACGCAGTGAAATTCAAAATAGGAAGGCCTTGGAAGTCTGCTCAGGTGCGATGCTATCCTCACCTAATTGGTCACACAACTATTTCTTGAGCTCTGATTGGTGGGAGAAACTGTCCCATAATGAAAACTTGTACTATAATGAGCCTCATTATAGTACATTTTTCTGACTGTAAAATTTACATTTCGCCATGGCCGAACATAATATTTTTTTAAAATTTAGTTATTAACCCTTAATCGGGCGCATGGCGGTCTAAACGACCGAAGTCTTAAAATATTTGGCAGGCAATCCATTAGAAACTTAGCGATGCCCCCTCCCCTCCAGACTATCTCGGCCAAGGGATCATCTAGCCATCTGATAGTTTGGCCCATCTCTAGTCAGGCTGTAAAAACTGAAATACTGTGCTTTACAGTAATTTGACCGTTCAAGATGGATATGTCAATATATTACTGAGTGTTGGGTTGGGGTGGGGGTGGGGGAGGGGAGGTGAGAGGGCGGAATGACATGCTTATTCTTCCATTTTACTAACCGAGAAAAAATAAATAGAAAGGAACTTTGGTGTTCAGAGCTTTCCAGATTTCTTCTTCAAAACAATTCGTCTTACAACGGGATATATCTTTATAAGGCCTATGAGTACAGAAAAATATTATAAATATTATCTAATTAAGTATAAATTTATATGCAACAAAATTAATCCTCGACATTTTTATTAGAACCCAAGATCGTTCAGTGAAGGACTAAAAATATAGAAAGCGGTCGAAATGACAGATGCGCCCGAGAGTGTTTGTCAGATGGGCGCGCCCGGTTGAGGGTTAAATACTATTGATATTACATTAATGTGAAATGTATCACGAATCTGACGGCAAATCCAGTACAGAATATCTGTGAGACATATTAATTATTATTTACAACATATATACAGATTGTATTTCAATACAAGAGTGCATGCAAAAAATGTTTTTCTTTTTCAATGTATTTATAATTTATATATTATAATCATAATTGTTGATTATTTTTTAAATGTTGTTTTGTTCTATTTTTTTCATTTTATATATATATAACTAGGAACCCGACCCGACTTCGCCCGGGAACAGTTATGAATGCATTACGTGATAAGCGCTTTTTTCCAATGTCAATGAACAACGACCAATAACCGTTTTACGTATTGGCATGATGGGTTAAAATCACTGACTGGACTATTAATTATATTATCATGGAGATGCATGTGCAACAAATTCTTATCAGACGTAATTTAAGAATGGCGAGGTGCATGAAACACAAATCCCCCTTCCGTCCAATCTTAACTTGACTGTAAATTTTGCGGAACGAAATGTTCACAGGCGAAATGAAGAAAAGCCGAGTTGCACTTCCAGGGAAACTTCAAACACAACCACCCTTCTCAGAAGTCTTAACTCAACACGACTCGACAGTTGGCTGCTGGCTGTATCTGGGGCAATAAGCTCGTCCGCTAACTAAGCTGTAACTGGGGTGATAGACTCGCCCCTAGCTAGCTCGTAAACTGTCGCCTCAGTAACTGAATGGAGATTGTTGGAAGAAATGAAAACGTAAAAACACTTAGCCTATAGTAGGCGATGTATTGAAGATAGAGATATGCTCTCCCGGACTTTTTTTTTGTAGAAATTTTCATGCTGATCAATTCTTACACTCATAGTATATAGATATTTTTAACGGTTTGCCCAGCGTAAGCTTACAAAGCGCTCAGACGCCAGGATTTTTTCGACTTTTCCACTGAAATCGTTATTGCTCGGCTTCCTTTGATCATAAATAAATTATTTTCTACTGAAATCATCCTCGAGATATCCTTTACAGCATGGTGAAAACCGCATCAAAATCCATCCAGTGGTTCTCGAGTTTACCCGAAGCATCCAAGAATTGTGGACTTAGTTTTAAACTAAGTAGAGTTTTGATTTAACATGTTAGGTGATAATGAGAAAAAAATTAATGAAAATAATTAAAGACACAAATAGTTACACTATAGTAATTATAATAATAAGTTAATGTCATGAGTTAATGTTTATTTAGGTAATAGTTTTTAATGCGTCGTAGAGCTAGTTGTTTGCTGTTCATGTTTGACAATCCAGGTGGTAGTTCATTAAGTAGTGATGGTATAATATAATTTAGTAATAATAATAATGCAGCAAATTTACTTTGCCTATCTCTCTCTCGTCCTCGGAAGTGCTGAAAGAGTTACGGATTAACCACTCACCAGGCATCCTGTAACTGCTCATGCTGATAAGATACATTTACGTACGGACAGTCGAGTCTAATCAGCATCGTTCATGTTATTCATAAAACAAGGATGTTCAATTATTTTTACAGTAGTCTATAAGCGGGTTCGGTGGCGTAGTTGGTAGCATGCTGAACTGCTGTTCCCATGGTCGCGGGTTCAAACCCGGCCAAAGTCGTCGGGATTTTTTAAGAGCGTTAAAAATCCTTCAGTATGTCTTCTTTCGGACGGGAAGTAAAGCCGGTGGTCCCATGACATAGATTTATGGCATGTAAAAGATCCTTCCACAGACTAAACTTGTGTGAAGCTAAATTGTTAGGTTAGATTTCGTCGGAACGCTCTATCAAAGTTCCAACGTTTATCACTAGGTATCATTGATATCTGGTAGCGAAAGGTGGAACTACTTGAAATTGAACGGAACTTGTAGCTCACCCTACGGGTATCCGCTGGAAGCAGCTACAGACTCAGGCGAGCCAAACATGCCCTCGGACACTTCCGGCACTAAAAGCCATACGGTAAATAAATAAATAAATAAATAAATAACTATAGTTCATAACTACTATTTCACAAAATGATAACATTTCTGAGGGTCAAAACTTGTCATAAAATTATTATTATTCGGGAATTTGAATTGAAGAATAGATCTCGGGGGAGCTTGTGCTCGCAAGCACTTTTTGGCTCGTATGATGAGAGCACCAAATTTCGTTTAAAAAGCACCGTGGTGCTCTAGAGCAGAGCTTTCCAAACTTGTTCTCATGGCGGCACCCTATTAGCACACACAATTCTATACGCCACCCGTTTAATTATTTTAATTATAAAGATAGACTATTTTAACAAAGGAGATTCATTTTAAAGAAATTTAAATTTTTCATAGTACCGGTATCTATATTATTTACAGTTATTAATGAGAATTATACACCTGCCTGAATCAATACTCTTTTTTTCTCAAGTCAGTGTTTCATTTATAAAGTGATTAGTCTATTGTTTAAAATGTATGGGTGTAGCTAAGTCCAAAAACTCAAATAGATGGTAGTAAGAAATGAAATAACGTCAGTGTTAGTTCTGGAAAAGGACGTAAATACGAATGGAGCGCTACTGTGAAAAGATAAATTTATGGGGAAAAGAAAACTTATAAAGTAACAAGTAGTTCCGTGAAGAACTATACAGCCTATTTTCATATATCCTACTTATGTTATTTGCCACTATCAACATACACAATTTCAGTTTGATTGCTTTAATTGATTCGTAGATATTGAGAACCGACTAAATATTTCGGATGGTCGCCATGTTGGATTTTACATATGTAGGTCCTAGAGTTATGTACTGTTACATGCAGATTATTGTGTACGTGTAGTATTCAAACTTCAATCGCATAATTAGGACACAAGAAGTAACAAGGAGATTTTAACATTTCGCACAGCTGCCATCTTGAGGTTATGGAAACAATTGAACTAAATTAGATACCAGTGCATTACAATGTGTATAAATATTTCCTGTACCAGATTGCATTGCGTTTGGAACATTAAATCGCGAGAAAGGACTATTTAAAATTCTCAAATTCGCTTGGCCGCCATGGTTGTTTTGTAGTTAACCGGTTTTTGAAAGTCTTATAGATGGACTTCCAGTAGTGCCCTTTATCTCCGTACAAAATTTCAGGGAGATACCGGTAATAGTTTCAGAGATATAGAATGCCGGTGAAATATTTCGCACATCCGCCATCTTGTGGTTATGTAAACAATTGAACGAAGTTAGATGTCGGTGCATTATAATGTATATAAACATATACTGTACCATGTTTCATTGCGTTTGGTTGGTTAAATCGCGAGAAACGTCTATTTAAAAGTCGCAACTTCCCTTGGCCGCCATGTTGGTTTTGTAGTTACCAGGTTTTCAAAGGTCACATAAGTGAACTTATAGTAGTTCCCTTTATCACTACACAAAATGTCAGGGTAATGCCGCTAATAGTTTCGGAGATATTGAATGCTGGTGAAATATTTCGCACAACCGCCATGTTGGATTGGTGAGTCGTAACAAAATTTGAAGGGCACGGTCGGGGTCGCCCGCAATAGTGCTATGACCTTACCGAGTTTCATTGAAATCGCTCCAGCCGTTTAGATTTTATTAGGGGGACACCCACACACACACACACACACACACACACACACACACACACGGACAAAAGGTGATCTCATAAGCCTATTTTTTCAAAATTGAAAATAGGCTAAAAATTAAAACTAGGAAATGTAATGAAAATCAATTAGTATTCATTCGGGCGGGTGTATAATTATTTTAATAACTATATTACCATATCAATACGGAACCACCATGATTAATTTAAATAATATAATATATATTATTTTACAAGTATAATCTTATCTTATATATATACTAGCGGACCCGGCAGACGTTGTCCTGCCCGAATATATAGAGCGGGTTCAGCAAACATATTTGCAATTTCGATGAACTTTATACTAAGAGACATGTGACATTGATTTTTAAAGAAGAAATTAGTTCCGTGACGAACGAAAGAGCCTACGTTTCTTAAAATTTAAGATTCATGCCAATGATATCGTCTAATATAATGACGAATTTAAATTGGTAATACTGACATTTCTAATTGGTTCGAAATATACCTGAAATAGTGCAGCCAAATATAGCACTACAATTGGCAGCGCTGGTGTTTGAATATATTCTGTGTTCCATCTCTTAAGGTACAAAATGCACATCCAAATTTGGTTGAAGTTCAATGAATAGTATGGACATTACATACAGTCAGACATTTGGATCTATCAGCGCACGTTAAGTCATGTTGGCAACAATGTCATGTATGTATTGCTTAGAATTAATCTGAAATATTATGACTTATTATTGTGCCAATTTTCGATGAAATACATTTGTTAGTATAGAAGTTACATCGGTAAATTTAAAAATTGGAACTTTTAGCAGGCTTAGAATCATATTAGCAGCTCAACGTATATCAGATGCTCCAAATTAATCTAGAATGTCAGCTACTATACGTGTGCAACGTTTAGAGCTGTTGGCTTGCATACTTTCTGATATATTGATATAAGGATCAAATAATACAAAGCGCATTTATTAACAGTTGGCAGCCCTTGTGGCTCTTAAGAATATGCATAGTCATATCAATAATTATGGTATACAAAGCAAAAACGAAATTTCGTTTAAATTCGTTTGTTAGTATAGAAGTTGCATGCATTTAAAATTGGACCTATCAGCAGCCTCAGAATCATTATGGCAGCACTGACGTATATTAATTACTCCAAATAAATCTAGAATGTCAGGTACTATACGTGTGCAAAGTTTGTAACTTGTTTCTTACTTTGCTCCACGTTGAGCGTACAATTGAAACGGTTTCTATTGCCCTCACTGTTGCGTGACAAATGTAATGGTTTCTTACTAGCTCTGTCTTGCACTTTGAAATATTTACTCTGACTAAGATATGTTGTTTTTATGGGCGCCAAGACCTCAACGCTATGTTGAAATCTAAATTTATATTTAACAACACCTAGGTCTGGTAGAACACCTTCAAGAATCTTTTCACTCAGATCGTGGTATGATTTGATCATTAACCCAACAAACAATTGTATCAGGAGAAGGAATTGGTTTATATCTAATGCTACCTACTGAAAGCAAAGATTGCATGGTTAAAAAAAAAAAAAAAAAATTATATAAAACAAGTATTGCAAAATTAATAATAATAAGTTTGAATTTAAATTGGAGCGTTGCGATTTGAATATTACCGCTAGAAAATTACGTGAAAACGGAGTCTGATAAATTACTGATTTTACTCTTATTCCCAAGCTATGAAGTTACTGAAATACTGAATATTAAAAAAAGAGACGAGAGATTACGTAGTACTGAGTCATTCGCGCTTACCACTGGAAATTGCCGTAGCATTTCCCTCGTACTGGATGTTGTAGAGAGCTTCCCACAGCCTCCTGGTCGTCGTCATCTTCTTCGTTAGTTGATGAGATACTTGTAAATATGATAACTTATGGTCCGAATATCGGAACCAACCACACGTACAACCACACTGGTTAAGTTTTACAAAGATAGTCGTCTTGCCTCCACGGCGCGCAAACCATATATGCACACGTCGCCTCCCCTCTCTGGACCCCGTCTTCTCCTCGCCCGCTCTTCACTGATTTGCTGAGCCACCACGCGCTACTTCCCCACCTCCGGGTCATTACACTCGGCACGGCGATGATGTCGATTACCGGTCCAGGCCATTTCGCCTTTTCTTGAAGCAGCAACCCAGCTTGCGTCATGATA
The DNA here is from genome assembly GCA_946902985.2 of Meconema thalassinum. NCBI lineage: Eukaryota > Metazoa > Arthropoda > Insecta > Orthoptera > Tettigoniidae > Meconema > Meconema thalassinum. The sequence continues at coordinate 460,137,986 of OX336391.1, read as the reverse complement.
CTCGACGAGATTAAGCCTGTAGCCGGATTCCCAGTGACTCACCTCTCTCAAAATACCCTAACTGACAAAACTCAGTAAAATTCCGTAATCATATAATTTTCTTACGATAATGTTGTTCGTACTAATTTGCTTGATAGTGTTTTCTATAACATAGAAAACCTATCTGATTACTTATAATTTTATAAAAAATGCTCCAAAGAAATACCTTAATAATAATAAAAAGTTAATAATAATAATAATAAGTTACATGAAAACTTCTCTTGGCTGAACAATTTGCCGCGTAAATAAATATAGAATGGCTTCCTACTGACTTATGCCAGTGGCGTAAAATCCCCTCGAAAAACACGTTACAAGTTAAAGCTGGTGGTTTGCATACTTTCTGATATATTGGTATTAGGATTTTAAAAAATAGACAGGACATTAATGAACAGTTGGCACCCCTGTTGGCTCTTAAGAGTACGCATAGTCATATCTGTAATGGTAAACATAGAAAATATAAAATTTGGTTGAAATCCAATTGGTAGTATATAAGTTACATGCATTTAAAAATTGGGCCTATCAGCAGCCTTAGAACCATGTTGAAAACGGTCATATATGGACTCGTGCAAATTAATCTGGAATGTCATTATCTATGTGTGTGTCAATTATGGAACAGTTCTCATGTATACCTTCCGAGATATCCAACATAGAGCTCAAATTTCAATTGCGATTTTTCAGCAGTTGGTAGTACAGTACTGATATCATTTTCAAATATGGCCGTGAGATATTCAGGTATAGATCTTAACTTGTACCAAATTGGTTTCGAGTGCTGCAACCGTTTAGGAGTTGATAGGAGGGGGGACAAAGACAGACAGACAGACAGACAGACGGACAGACAGAGAGTCATTTGGCCGGATCGATCTCATAAGTTTACTTTTCCTCATTTTTACAAAATGTGAAAAGTAGGCTGAAAACTCAAATCATTTCCACGGAAGCCTACTTCAAATATCAAGAATTCGACATCACCGCCAAAAACATATCCATGAATTCTCAGAAAGTCAATTATTCATGAACATTTTAGAAGAAGCCAAGTGCCAAGGGAACGGGCTTGGGAGAATTAGTGAGCAAGATGACCCTGTTTAGCGGAGAGATAAGTTTTCACTAAGGCTAGCTCTTTCCATGACGACAGTTTTCGTTTTGTTGACTGTATCTTGTGGTTCTAAAAGTGTTTTCGTCTTAGATTATGGCCGCTACGCCACCTACCGGGTCCAATTGTGAATCTAAACCATACATGGACCCACTCTAATATACATAAAAAATTCATCATCGGTCCAGCCGTTTAGGAGGAGTTCAGTGACATACACACGTGTTGAAGACTTATATATATAAAGATATAAAAAGGAATGTCTGTCTGTTCGTCTTTTATGCGTTCATAAACCATTCATCCGATTGTGATCAAATTTTGGTGAGTTGTTGTACACACTTCCGGGAGGTTTATAGGCATAGTTAATCCATTTCAAAATAGATAGCGCGCGACTAGTTTAAACAAATCCGTAATGGCGGTGCGTTCATATACAATTCATCCGATTACGATCAAATTTTGGTGAGTTGTTGTGCACGGTCACGGAAATGTTATAGGTGTAGTAAATCCAAATTATAATAGATGGCGCGCGAGTAGCTTCAACAAAATGGCGTGCGTTTGTTTCAAGAAAGTCCCACATGCGTTCATATACCATTCATCCCATTGCGAAGAAACTTGGGTGAGATGTTCTGTTCACTCGGGGAAGGTTTCTGGCTTAGTAAATCCACTTAACGTTAGGTAGCGCACGAGTAGATTCAACAAATGAGTGATGACGGGCGAAGCGTTTCAACAAAGTCCTGTATGCGTTCACATACCATTCGTCCGATAGCTATGAAACTTAGGTTAGAGGTTGTGTACACTACAGGCAAGGTTTCAGGCTTAGTAAATCCATGTTATAATAGGTAGCGTACGAGTAGATTCAACAAATGAGCGACGACGGGCGAAGCGTTTCAACAAAGTCCCGTATGCGTTCATATACTATTCGTCTGATAGCGATGAAACTTGGATGTGATTTTGTGTACACTTCAGGGAAGGTTTATGGCTTAGTAAATCCACTTTACAATAGGTAGCGCACGAGTAGATTCAACAAATGAGCGACGACGTGCGAAGCGTTCCAGCAAAGGCCCGTATGCGTTCATATACTATTCGTCTGATAGCGATGAAACTTGGGTGAGATGTTGTGTACACTTCAGGGAAGGTTTCTGGGTTAGTAAATGCACTTTACAATTGGTATCGCACAAGTAGATTAAACAAATGAGCGGCGACGCGCAAAGTGTTTCAACATAGTCCCGTATGCGTTCATATACCATTCGTCCGATAGCGACTAAACTTTGGTGAGTTGTTGTGTACACTCCAGGGAAAGTTTCATGCTTAGTAAGTCCATTTTACAATAGGTAGCGCACAAGTAGATTCAACAAATGAGCGAAGACGCGCGAAGCGTTTCAACAAATTCCCGTATGCGTTCATATACCATTCGTCCGATAGCGATGAAACTTGGGTGAGATGTTGTGTACACTTCAGGGAAGGTTTCTGGCTTAGTACATCCACTTTACAATAGGTATCGCACAAGTGGATTGAACAAATGTTCGACGACACCCGAATCGCTTAGACAAAGTCCCGTAGCGTTCAAATACCATTCATCCGATTGCTATGAATCTTTGGTTGAATTGTTGTGCACACTCCAGGAAAGGTTTCTGACTTAGTAAATATTTTTTACCATAGGTAGCGCACGAGCAGATTCAACAACTGTGTAACGGCGCGAATATCGTTTTTAAAAAATTCGTATGCGTTCATATACCATTCATTTCATTGCGATGAAACTTTGGTGAGTAGTTGAGCACGCTCCCATGTTGTTGTTTTTTTGAGATAGAGTATCAAATTTACAATAGTTTAGAGGTGGTTAACGGAAAATAAATAAATATTGGGAATCCAAAAGCATTTCAAAAAACAAAGTTACAACGCCAACACTTTCTTTGATTGGCATTTCAACGCATGCCGGGTACAGCTAGTAGGCTATATTAAACACCTTTCTCATAGATACAAAACTTGCACCTTGATGTTCCAATTCAATGACTGCTATGGGATTGGTGATCATTACAAAACTACTTTATATCGGGTCGGATGCAGGACAATGCACACGCAATTCCCCATTTAACATTCTCATACTTCCTCGTTTGTTTTTGTAATAGCCATAACCGAAAACGCACTTTTCACACGAATATGTAGTAGAAAACTACGACAAATGATGAGGGCTCTCTTATTCAGGTGAGGAAAATCTTGTTGGACAGAAACCCAGGAGCTATCTAATTCTAACTCTTGGTACTTAAGTTTTAATGTCTGGTTGCTTTTAACACAGCTGATACGCCGAACAAGGAGAAGCAAGTTTACTATTCTCTCACATGTTCTTTATTCGTTTTCTATTCTGAATTTATAAGTACGACGAATCTCACGATGGTAGCCTTGATGGTAGCACGCGACACCCCGTTTCAAAAGCACTGCTCTAGAGCATCTTCTGATTCTTTCCTTGATGGCGACATGGAAAATACTTTATCCAACCATAAAATGCAGGGTATCTACAGGTACACGTCTACACTAAATCTGAGTTGAAACCATCGAACCATCTAATAAACTTAAGGCTTTAGAAACTTGAGTAAACTATAGAATTGTGTACGAAATTTAAATTGATGAAGCCACTATGCATAGGTTATTTAACTCAAGATGGTAGCCATGTGTACTAATAAAGCATTTAGATCGAAAAATCAAAAGTAATCTGACAATTGGTGGCAACTTCAGGAGTCTTGAATAAGAGACCTCAGTTGCACAAATCGTAAAGATGCTTTTGTGAATAATACGCTGAACCGCTATCTTGAATATATAAATAAAATATTAACATTGTTACCAAACAATACAGTACTCCAGGAAAATGCCGGGATGGTTCTTAGGCCTACCTTAAGGACACGACCGCCTCTTCCCAATTTTCACCACTAAAACACAGATTTAATCAAGTCTACAAAGACCCAAGTACAGGAATCTAAATGACCACGATGTTTATGAAACAATAACAACATTACTGTATAGTGCATCTACAAGAAGGTATATATTCGCAAAATAAGGTTTAGTTCGATTATCATGATTATTATAGACGAACCATAGTTATACTATAGTCTTCGATAGCATTCTTGGTTGTCGCCACGGCTCTGGAAAGAAAAGAAATGTAATTGTGGTCAGAGGTAAAACTGAATTTGTTGTTAATTCCTTTAGGGGCTTTGCGTTATCGTGGTCATTTAACACCATGTTGGCCGTGGTAAATGGTTTTTGAAAGGCGTCAAAAATCACGACATGGATGTCATACGTTGGCATGTTAAAGAACCCATTTGAATTCAGTAGGCCGTGTTCAATGGCAAAATTAATCTCCGGATTTTCCGCCAACACAAAGTCCCTCCATCCTCTACTAGAAAGCGCTGTAGTGTCAAGGAGTTACTTTCATAGCGTTCAAAGGAACGACGAAATTCGACATGCAAGCTGCCCTCTGGGTGTCAATTAACAGAGCTTGCACCCGGCCACCGAGGTCATACGATATTATTATTAACACATTGTTGAGTTAGCCCTGGTTGTTACGGCGTGGTTGCAGAGAGTTGTTCACATTCGGGAGGCGAGGAGGATCGAATCCACCCGCCAGCAACCTTGAAGATGGACTTCAGTGGTTTACCCAACTTCCTTCGAGGCAAATGCTGGGGTTGGTAACCTGACTATAGGCCACAGCCGCTACCGTCCAATTCCTCGTCTTTACATTGCCACTTTCCACCCCAGTCAACACTCCTCACGTGACGGTACTTGTAGCTCACCCCATAGGTGTCCGCATAGAAGCAGCTATAAACTCTGGCGAGCCCAACATGTCCTCGGACACTCCCGGTACTAAAATCCATACGCTAAAAAATAAAATAAAAAAGACACCTTGAATTTAGGAGTGAGTAGAATTTCTCTGGTAGCCTGCGTTATTGTGATGTGTGTAGTGTGTGTATTTGTAATGGAGGTGTAGATTGGGAAGGAGTGGCCTTAATTTAGTAACTATCCCGGCATTTTCCTGGAGTAGATGTGGGAAGCCACGGAAAACCACTTCCTGTGGCTGAGATAGGAATCGAACCAACCTTTCTCAGTTTCGCCTTACGACTCTCAGTGGACCCCGTTCCAGCCCTCATACCATGGCAGAGCGGAACCTCCGGGGCGACAGCCAAGAATGCTAGCCGCTACTCGAGGAAGTGGAGCGAGAGGTTAGCGAGGAGCAGTGTCCAGCCAATGTCACATCCATTATTAGGCATTACAAAGCCGAAAACAACATCTTCACGTGCACATTGGCTTTATTCACGTTCGCAACAAAGCTGAAGCTAACACAGGAAGTTCAGAACTAACTTGGTCATTCACTTAAGGGGGAAGTACATCTTTCGCATGGCACTTACAACTGAGTTAATATATATATCATCCCCGAGGGTCTTATGACTAGTGGGACGTGGGTTGGCGACCACGGGGCCCCAGCTGAGCTCGGCATTTCTTCCACTTACTTGTGCCGGGCTCCTCTCTTTGTCAACTCTTGTTCTTTTCCGACCCAGACGGTATTAGAGTATCCGAGGCCTAGGGAGTCTTTCACTTTCCCGCCTTAATGGGCCCTTTTCTCATATTTACTGATCCCTCATTCTTCGAGGGGTCAGACCTCTTCTGTCTCTTCATATCTCCTGCCTTCTGCCCAAGGCCCTTAAGGAGGAAGGGTGTGTGTAGCCCCACCATTTCTGGTGCACCCTCGATGGTGCTACACGGCTTGTGGGTTCAGGAGTTGACGACCCCGAGAGATTCCTGAGCTGGGTCAGGTTTTTCCACCTATTTCCATTCCCTCTGGGGCGGACCCTCTCCTCTTTCCCTTTCCTATCTGCCTTTCATGGCTCTTCTACCTTGCAAGTCCCTCAATCCTCTTTCTTAGAGGGTTAAGGGAATTTCTTTTCCTCCTGTCCTTTATTTGCCTTATTCTCCTCTTTTCCATTTCTTCTTCTAGTGTAAGTTTTAGTTGTAAGTGTGGTTTTAGTTATAGTTTACATTACATCTCATCTTTCACTATTATCCAAACCATTAGGGGCCGATAACCAAGATGTAAGGCCCCTTAAAACTGCAATTATAATCATCTTCATCATCATATCTCGTAAACTACATTTATGTATCGTATGGCTTTTAGTGCCGGGAGTGTCCGAGGACATGTTCGGCTCGCCAGAGGTTGTAGCTGCTTCAAGCGGACACCCAGAGGGTGAGCTACAAGTACCGTTTAATTTCAATTAGTTCCAACTTTCGCTACCAGATGTCACTGATACCCAGTGGTGGACGTTGGAATTTTGATAGAGCGTTCCAACGAAATCTAACCTAGGAATTTAGCTTCACACAAGTTTAGTCTGTGGAAGGATCTTTTACATGCCATAAATCTATGACATGGGACCGCCGGCTTTACTTCCCCTCCGAAGGAAGGCATACTGAAGGATTTTAACGCTCTTAAAAAAACGACGACTTCGGCCGGGTTTGAACCTGCTATCTTGGGCACAGCAGTTCAGCATGCTACCAACTACGCCACCGAAGCCGCTTTCGTAAACTATACGTTGCAAAGAAATAGAACTTTGCAGGATTATTAAACACAGTTCAATCATTATTATGCACAAAACACATTTTATAATATGCTTACAGTAATGCATTATTATACCACCAAACTTTCAGCTGCTTTTTGTACAGTAGGACAGCGTTTACACCATAAGTACCCCATAATTCTAAATATTTACATGAAAATTCTTTTGAGCTGTTGGCAACATCCACGGCTGCAACATATACCAAAATAATTAATACACATATCCAATAAATTGTTTTTCCATACGGTACTCTAAATGAATATTTTTGGCATATTTTCATATATCCTACTTTTGTTAATTTCCTCTGTATACATACAAAGTTTCAGTTAGATTGCTGTAATAGATGCGAAAATATTGAGAATCGTCTAAATATTTCGGATGGTCGACATGTTGGATTTTTATATAACTATGTAGGCCTTAGAATTATGTAGGCCTACTATTACATGAAGATTATTGTGTAGGTGTATTATTCAAACTTCAATTGCAAGATTAGGACACAAGAAATAATAGACACGAGATTTTAAAATTTCGCACAGCCGCCATCTGGAGTTTATGTAAACAATTGAACTAAATTAGATGTCAGTGCCTACAATATACACCAAAATAATTCAGGAGATGTTTTTCATATTCGTATTCTAAATGGTTTTCTACCGGGTGATTTAGCCGTGGTCGTTACGGCATGACTAATGGCAGTCGCTCACATCCGGGAGGCGAGGAGGTTCGAATCCCCCCGCCGGCAACCTTGAAGATGGTCTTCTGTGGTTTCCCATCTTCCTTCCAGGCAAATGCCGGGGTTGGTCCCTAACTATAGGCCACAGCCGCTACCTTCCAACTCCTCGCCCTTCCCTTCCAACTTTCCTCCCCAACGGTACTTGTAGCTCACCCATTGGGTGTCCGTCTCGAAGCAGCTACAAAACTGGCGAGCCGAACATGTCCTCGGACACTCCCGGCACTAAAAGACTACGCTAAAAAAAATAAAAAAAAAATGGTTTTCTTTCTTTTACTTTTATTGGGTAAAAAAAATATTCTCTTAAATGCGAAGTGTCCTTGATACACAAAATATCTTGGCGTATGTTGTTCATATTAGTACAATACACAATCGTACAAACTTTCATTGAGATATCTTGAATAGTATTTGAGTTATCATACAAACGCTGTGCGAAAATAACGTTTTCTGGAAACTATCTTCAAACTTACTTAAGGGTAGAATTTAAGGAGAAAACTTAAGGGACAGCAACTAACATTTAGGGGCATATCTCTGGAAGTATTGAAGATATTTTCATTTTGTTTACGCCAAATGAAAGATAAAAGGTTAGTCATTAAAATAATGTAAAGTTTTTGACCCTGAAAGGTGCACCTCCCCCTTAAATGCATACAACATTAAAAGCAAGTAGTTCCGTGAAGATCATAATAGCCTAATTTTATATATCCTACTGGTCTTAACTAGGACACGAGAAATGAAAACGAGACTTTAAATTAAAAAATCCACAGCCACCATTTTTTAATTCTCACAAAATTCCATTAAATTAGACGTCAGTATATTAGGGCTTGTATGAAGATATACCGTGCCAAGTTTCACAGACGTCAATGAAAACTCGCGAGAAAAGTCAATTTAAATATTTAAATTTCGCGTCGCCGCCATGTTGATTTTGTGCTCACCAGGTTATTGAATGATCCATACGTGAACCTAAGTTAGTACCTCTATTAACATACAAAATTTCAGTTTGATTGATGTAGTAAATTCCTAGATTTTGAGAACCGTCTAAATATTTCGGATGGTCGCAATGTTGGATTGTCATACGTGTAGGCCATAGAGTTATGTACCATTAGATGAAGATTATTGCGTAGGATCATTATTCAAACTTTCCCTTTGATCGCATGATTAGGACACAAGAAATAATAAACTTAATTTTAAAATTTAGCTTGATTCCATCTTGAGATTATGTATACAATTGAACTAAATGATATATGTCATTGGTTTCACTGTGTCCGGATGCTTAAATCACGAGAAAAGTCTATTTAAATGTTTCAACTTCGCTTGGCCGCCATGTTCGTTTTGTACTTAACGGATTTATGAAAGTCACATAGATGAACTTCTAGTAGTAGGTTACCCTTTATCACCGTACAAAATTTGAGGGTGATATCTGTAACTGTTGCGGAGATACACAATGTCATTGAAATATATCGCGCGGCCGCCATACTGTATTGGTGAAAAGTATTAAAATGTGAAAGGCACGGTCGAGATTGGACTAGGTAGTAGTATGCACTTACAGAGTTTCATTGAAATCGCTTCGGCAGTTCAGATTTTATTAGGGGACACACACACAGGCAAAACGTGACCCCTCTCACCACGCCGGAAGCCGGATGTAGATTTTACCGGCCAACATAAAGATATTTCGAATTCACTCGATTTGCCAATTGTTGTAAAACCTATAAAGTCATACCTACATATCATACGAGAAGCAACGAAAACATTTTGCTCATCCCTTAGTGTAATGGTGGGCCATATTAAAAATTCTTTCAGACAAATGTTTTTTGCATTTTTAAAATTTGTATGTTAATTTATTCATAAAGAAATGCCACTGAGGCTAAAGAGCCCCTTTATGTAGCGTATACAATATTCTGGCCTGGCATTTTGTAATAAGAAACTAAACCTAACTTAACAACTAACAGAACAAATTGTAGAATACACTTATTATTAAACAAACCAATTAGCTAACATTTTATGGTTGGTGTTATCAAATGACTTTATAATATAAGTTTTTGAACCTTGTCAGACGAATTGTATGAACTTTAAATGGATTCGAATTTTTACACATTAAGAAAGTTACAGTGATATTTCACTTTTTCGAAAAAGGCCTTCCCATTTCCACCCTCGTTGCTTCGATTTTGCATTTTAACGAACTCGACCGAGTTTTTGCTTGGTTATATTTTATGTATAAGTTTGAATGTGATACGTGCAAAATGACGGTAGTTATCGTGATTTAGGTATTAGGAAGTCATTTTTGAAAGCCTTTGTCAGGAGCGTGGCGCTTTATGGAAGTGAAACTTGGACTGTTTGAGCAGCAGAAAAGAGGAGAATTTAAGCGTTTGAAATGTGGTGTTACAGGAGAATGATGAAAATTAGATGGGTAGATAGGGTAACAAATGAAGAGGTGTTAAGACGAGTGGGAGAGGAGAGATGTTTCTGGTGTCTGCTAATGAACAGAAGAGATAGGTTGGTAGGACACACATTAATACACCCAGGAATAGCAAGCTTAGTTATGGAAGGAAGGGTCGAGGACAAGAACTGTAGGGTGGACCAAGGTTAGAATATGTAAATCAGATTGCCTCGGATGTAAGGTTTGGTAGCTACAGTATGTAGAGATGAAACGATTAGCTCAGGACAGGGAAGCATGAAGAGCTGTATCAAACCAGTCGAAAGACTGAAGACTCGAACACACATCGTGCCCACAAGAAAGTTATACCGTATATACCATAGATCTGTCTGTTAGGTAGTCAGCCCGAAAGCTGGTTGGATCCTCAAAAAAGCAGCGCCGTTAGGTTATGTGGGTAGATTCCCACAAAAAAAACCAAGGCAGCGCTATATTGAGACGTACTAGGCAAGATGAAGAGTGGGGTAGTTTGCCATTGCTTTCCTCACTGAGTCAGAACCCTATGAGTAGAACCTTTCACAGCATCCACAGGCACTGACTGTACCCTGAATGTCATTATTAAGCACCACTCATACCTCAGTAGCTTCCATATAACTTAATCACAGTCATGAGTGAGACTGAGAAATCATTGAAAAGCCACATTTTACTCTAGCCTGTGCCAACAGACAAATGCAAATGTACTGCAGTCATCAAGAGATGGCAAACAGACCAATGCCTTAGATTTGTATATATAAAAAACATTTGAACTGACGGTGGTTTTGGGGTCTGGGAGATGTGAAACTCGAGAAGAGATCAACATTTTCAGATGTCTCAACATGTTACCCATTGCAATAGGTTGCTTTCTAATGATAATATCGTATGGCCTCGGGTGTCGGGCGCAAGCTTTGTTATTTGCACCCAGAGAGCAGCTTGCATGTCGAATTTCGTTGCTCCTTGAAGCACTATGAAAGTCAAGGAGGTTAGATATCTAAGATCCTTGAACACCATAGCGCTTTCTAGTAGAGAAATGAGGAACTTTGTGTTGGCGGAAACTCCCGAGATTAATTTTGCCATTATGAACACGGCCTACTGAATTCAAATGGGTTCTTTGACATGACAACATCGTATGACATGCGTGTCGTAATTATTGCCGCCTTTGAAAAAAAAATCACTTACCACGGCCAGGAGCGTACCTGCAAGCTTGGGGTTAGTAGACCGAAACGTTAACCACTCACCCACTTGGCAAGTATGTAGTCTATTTATGCAGGAGACGCAAGTTGAAGTTCAACACGTCTCCTTTGTAGGCTCGAATGTGACAATCTTGGACTATGTGCTTCACTGTTTGTTTTTGGGCACCGCCATGACGCTTTCGAGATTACAGTTTTGGCCATTTGACTAGAGAGTCTGCACGTACTTTATTATGAAACCTACCTAAAAAAAAGTGAGATTCGCGGGATGATCATACATGCAGAGAAGATAAAAGGCTTGTCATCTAGCACATTCGGACAAGATTTCGTGCATGGCCATGTATTATCTGATTGTGTGCAGACCGCTAGGCAGGTGTCTGTTTTGTGGTGATGGTCCGACAAGTGGAGTACTTGAATTAATAATGGCGTTGGATGTAATTCCATTAGCAGACTTCCTGTCGGGTAGCGGAAGTCGTGTTCCCGCTGATATGAGCTTCGCATTCGTTAGTGGCAGTGATATCTCAGCTGGGATTGATGGAATAAGCGGGACTAACTTGCAAAATCACCTTCACCATTGAGAATCGAACACACCATCGGCATTCTACCAGTCTCGTAGCATAGTCAGTGTTCGATAAGTCGCCCACCTCTTCTGCTCGGGGGAGCTGGAATTCCGCAGATCGAAGGCTCGAATACCAACACTACCAGAGACCATTCAGAGTGTGGCTTTTATTGTACCTTGCGTCATGTCCCGAGGCACCTATGCCATTTCTACACATTCCAAAAGTGGTTACCACAGGAGGGTGTAGTACAAAGTCGGACAACGGATTTTGAGAAAAATTAATTATATACTCGTGAAGACCTTCCAAACTGAAACAGGTTTTAGGGGCTGCTAAATTTTCGTTAGTCCATTATAAGGGAGGGTTTTAGTGAAGTGTGCGCTACCTCCCTTCTTATGAAGCGCACCTGTGCTTCTTTACTAAGAGAGCTAAAGGCTCAAGCATCCTTTTCACCTCCATATAAAGGATTCCAAAAAATTGTTTATTGGCTTTCGTGGCCAAGGAAATTAAACTAAGCAATTTTTCTAGGTTTATGCCGTGTATTGTGTGGGTTCAAAAAAAGAAAATGCTGAGTTTAATTTCCTTGGCCGTGAAAGCCAACATACCATCTCCTTAATCAAGATATGGTAGATGTGTTAGTTGTGATTATTCGTTAAGATACTGATAGTGGTGATTGACCTTTAAGTTTGTTTGCTTAGGGCTGTTCTCACCAACGTCAATTATCTCTTAATTTATCATTAAAGGTTATTTAACTTTGCACAAGCATTTCATCAATCAGAAACGCTCGTTACCTTACCACTAACAAGGAATTACGTCAAATGGCCAAATCTGGCCACTCAACTATCTAAATCATCTTTAAAGTGGCAGGAAACAGCTGAACTGTGCCTCGCGAATCTCACAATGGTGGTTTGTTTCCGAGTTTTACACGAACTTTCATCCATATTAATATAAAATATGTTTATGACAATGAATTTATAAAAGATCACACACATTACTAAGTTTTTATACCAAGAAAGACAAATACGGAAATTTAAAAAAGAAGTAAGTTATATCCGAAGTGAGATTCGAACTCCTTCCAGCACTGCATAATAAATTCAGATACTGCACCGCATTCGCTTACGCTACGATAACTGAGAGAGTACGTCCTATTATATGTATTCACACAACTGTCATTTCTCCTAAATACTTTGTTCATATCATTGTAAGCTTTAGCCACGAATAAGGTGTTCTGTATTTCCCTTCCTTTATAATTATGTTCCAGAAAGTCTCAAGGAAGCATCGCGAACAACAATCAGTGCTAGACGCTTCTTGTTCTGTCCGCCATGCTCTCCAAGATGAAACCGAGTCTGCGCATGCGCGAGAGCTGTAAATCTTATTTAAGTAATTGCGAACCCGAATGGCCTCGTGAAATGCATCGAAGATAATCACGCATTAAATCTCGTATTTAAGCTAAATGGGAATTAGCTAAATAATCGTTAGTAAATAGTTGGTGAAAACGGCCCGTAGTGTGATTATGAGATTCTTTTTAAATGGTCCGGTTGGTGTGGATTTGTGAACTCAGCTGTTGAGTGAAGTGTGGTCCGGTCCCGCTCAGCTCCTCTCTACGCTACCTGCAATGCTGCTAAGTTCACAAACCCGACTCAGCGAGGGATCATTCCTCTGCCACCGTACGACAGTGTCTTGGAGCTGAGTATCGCTATGTCATGGTTTACTATAGACGCGGAGAAGCCAATCGCCCAAGTCATCTCGAACTGGGGTCGCGAAAGGAAAGGAATGGGCAGCAATTGGGAAGGGAATCGGCCGTGGCCTGTGAAGAAGGTACTGGTCTGGCATTAGCCTGCAAATGATATGGGAAACCACGGAAAGCCATTTCTCGAACAGCCAACGGTGGGGTCTGAACCCACGATGCCTTCCGAGTCTGGGTTACTAGCCTTCAGTCCTTACCTCTGAGCTAACCCGGTCGGTAATATCTACTCTTGACTCATCAGGAATTACTATACTATAGTTTTCCATTTGCCTTCAAAGCACGTTCGGTTTTCTTGCCTAATAGTAAGATTTGTTTTTAAAATATATTATGTGCAAAAAACTGGAGGTTTTGTTGTTTCCTAGAAGTTGGACAAAATATAATGTGTTCCTTCTTCTTCTTCCTCTTCTTCTCCTCTTTAGTTTCTTCTTCTTCCTCCTCTTCTTCTCTTTTATTTCTTCTTCCTCTCTTGTTTTTTCTTATTATTCTCCTCTTCTCCTTTTTCTTTTCTTTCTTCTTCTTTTTCTTTTCTAACTTCTTCTTATTTTGCTTTTCTAACTTCTTCAATTTTATTTTATTTTTTCTTCTTTTCTTTTCTTCTTCTTTCCTTCCTCTTCTTTCTTCTTTTATTTCTTCTTTTTCTTATTATTCTCTTTGCTCTTCTTTTCCTTTTCTTTCTTCAATTTTCTTCTTTTTTCACTTATCATATTACATTGTTTTTCTTTTTTTCATTTGTACATTTTTCATTTTAAATATTTTTCTTTTATTCTTCTTTTTTCTTCTTGTTTTCTCCTCCTACTTTCCTTCTTTTCTTTTTAATTTTCATTTTCTTTTTCTCGCTTTTTCTACTTCTTATTTCATTTATTCTTTTTTCTTTTTCTTGATAGCCCTGTGTGTTAGCCTGGTCCCATGGCCTTGCATGTTGTCTCCACACTCGGAAGGCGAGTTAGTTTTAACTAGAGTTCACGATCCGTAAATGTTCGCCATGTCCCAATTGAACGTTTTCGGTTAAACGTTTAAAACCGTCTCATAAGAAAGATTTTTAAATAAGTGTTCTGAAACGTTTAGAGTTTCTTTTTAATGTTGACCATTTTGAACGATTTAGCATTTAAGTTTAATAAATGTTTCTGATGACTGACGTTTTAACTCATTCTGAGGGAAGTGTTACGAAGGTTTTTCAGTTTACAAGTCGAGTATAAGGAATAAATGCACAGTCGAGAGGTATTCTGGAATTTTGGAATATTTAATACCACCATCGTATAGCCTCCGTGGCTTAGGCGGCAGCACGCCGGCCTCTCACCGCTGGGTACGTGGTTCAAATCCCGGTCACTCCATGTGAGATCTGTGCTGGACAAAACGGAGGCAGACAGGTTTTTCTCCGGGTACTCCGGTTTTCCCTGTCAAAATTTCATTCCAGCAACACTCTCCACCATCATTTCATTTCATCTGTCATTCATTTAATCATTGCCCCAGAGGAGTGCGTCAGGCCTCGGCAGCCGGCACAGTTCATATCCTCGCCGCTTAGATGGGGTCTTCATTCATTCCATTCCTGACCCGGTCGTAGACTGGAAGCAGGCTGTGGATTTTCATTTAAATACAACCATCCGATGTGAGAAATACCGGTACACCACAGCTCAGGCTTAAAAGCTAATGGAAGAAAAGTTGTTTATTTTACCGACAATAACACTCGTCAAATACGGAATATCATTACGGCGAGTTCATTAAATTAAGGAAACAAAAATGGAACACATTAACGGCTAGAGAAACAAATTTTTAGCGAAAACTGGTGTAAAAATCGATTTGTTTTTAAAGTCATAAAACGGTTTTCAGAAAACGATAAATTAGGAAAAGCTTTGTTAAAAAACGTTTTGTCGTTTATGTATTAAAAACGTTTTAAGTTCCTCAAGAAAACGTTTATTTTAACTTTTTACGAAACGCGATTAGTATGACAACGTTCAAACGTCAAATAGGGAGCTCTCGTTAAATCCCATAGTTGGCCGTCCTTGAATTAGTTTTCCGTGGTTTCCCATTTTCGACTTCAGGCAAATGTCGAGACAGCACCTTATAGGCCACGGCCAATTTTATTCATTTTACCCCTTAAAGCAGAAACTCACAGATTGATTGATTGATTTTATTTTATTTGATATTATAGTCTATTAATTTATTTTGTATTATTTTATATTTTATTTTATTTTTCATATTTTGATATATTTTTTATATTTTACAGTTTTATATATTTTATTTTCAATTTTTATTTTTATTTTTTATATTTTATATTATTTTGTTTTCTCTCTTCCCAATATTTCTTCTTTCTTAGACTATGCTGCTTCTTTCTGTCCGCAGACCACTTCGTCTCAAGTTTCATTTCCACTCTTCCCTGGAATCATTCTCTTTGAGCACCAAGGGGTGATTTTTAGCCTACTATTCTCATTTTGCAAAAATGAGGAAAAAGTAGACTTATGAGATCGATCCAGGAAAATGTCTGTCTGTCTGTCTGTGTGTGTGTGCCCCCCCCCCCTATCAACTCCTAAACGGCTGCAGCAATCAAAACCAAATTTAGTATGAGTAAAGATGTGCACCGGAATATCTCACGTCAATATTTGAATATGTCAGTACTACCAACTGCTGGAAAAACGCACTAGAAATTTGAGCTCCATGTTGGATATCTTGCAAGGTATGCATGGGAGCTATTCCAAAATTGGCACACATGTAGATAAGACTATTTCAGTTTAATTTCCAGGAGTCCAACCACAACAGTGTTGCCAAAATAATTTTAAGCCTTCTGATAGGTCCAATGTTTAAATGCATATAACTTCTACACTATCAATTGGATTTCAACCAAATTTTGTATGTAATATCTGTACATAAACAGATTTCACTGCGCGTATTCTTAAGAGCCACCAGGGCTGCCAACTGTTAATAATTGCTCTCTCTATTTATTTATTTTATCCAAATACCAATATATCAGAAAGTATGCAAGCCAACAGCTTTAAACTATGCACACGTATATTCTGACATTTTAGATTAATTTGGAGTAACTTATATACGTCAGTTCTACCAACATGATTATAAGCCTGCTGATAGTACCAATTTTTAAATACATGTAACTTCTATACTATCAGTTGGATTTCAACCAAATTTCGTATGTGCTATGTGTACCATAACAGATATGACTATAAGTATTGTTAAGAGCAATCAGGGCTGCCAACTGTTAATAAATGCTGTCTATATTTTTTTTTAACCCTAATATCAATATATCAGAAAGTATGCAAGCCAAGAGTTCTATACTTTGCACACGTATAGCACCTGACATTCTAGATTAATTTGGAGTAATTAATACAAGGCAGTGCTGCCAACATGATTCTATGCCTGCTGATATGTCCAATTTTTAAATACATGTAACTTCTATACTAACAAATGGATTTCATCCAAAATTGGCACAACAAGATATCATAATAATTCAGATTGTTTCTGACCAGCACACGCATGCCATTGTTGGCAACATGCTTTTACGCGTGCTGATAGATCCAGTGTCTAACTGCATGTAAAGTCCATTGGACTTCAACCAAATTTTGTATTCTGTACCTTAAGAAATGGAACTAAGAATATATTCAGTCACCAGAGCTGCCAACTGTAGTGCTCTATTAGGCTACATTATACCAGGTATATTTTGAACTAATTAGATATTTCGATATTACCAACTTAATTTCGTCATTATTCTATATAGGTTCATATTCTGTAGAATAATCATTGGCATGAAAAGTAGGCTGTATAGTTCTTCACGGAACTTCTTGTTTATTCCGCCGTGAACTCGCCTAAAATGCCAGGAATGATGTTACATCCCTCGTGCGGACGTGTTTAGAAACTGTCGTAGTTCTTCCTTTTACGGTAGATGGCAGACAAATCAGTTTATTCCTCCCAGGGGCTCACTTCTAGTGGGCGTGGGTTGGTGACCACGGGGCCCCAGCTGAGTCCGGCATTGCTTCCACTTACTTGTGCCAGGTTCCTCTCCGTCTTCTTTCATGTCGACCTCACTTGGTCAACTCTTGTTCTCTTCCGACCCCGACGGTATTAGGGTATCCGAGGCCTAGGGAGTCTTTCACTTTCCCGCCTTCTTTGGCCCTTCGCTCATCTTTCCTGATACTCTCCTTCTGTGAGGGGTCAGCATTCTTTTTCTTTTCCTTTTACCTCCTGCCTTGTGCTCAAGGCCCTTAAGGAGGCCGGGTGTATGTAGCCCCACCCCTTCTGGTGCACCCTAGATAATGCTACACCCTCAGGGGCTCACGGCTGGTGAGTTCGGGAGTTGGCGACCCCGAGGGATTCCTGAGCTGGGTCCATTTTCCCCTTTTGTCCCTTACCTTTGGGACGGACCCTCTCCTCTCTCCCCTCTCCTCTCCTCTTTTCATTATATTTCCTTTCTCTTTAAGATTCCCGCACTGTTTTTGTTACTTGGTTCACCGTGTATCTAAATTCCCTTTTAGCGATTTTTTTTTGTTTTTTTTTATCTACCTTGCATTTTGTACGTTTTTTCGATCTAAATTACATCTCGCGATTGTTTTCAACTTCAATTGCATTTTGTAAAGATTGACAATCTAAATTGCTTTTTGGTAAGTCTTTCAATGCAGGTAGCCGGGCCTTTTAGTGAGAATTTTTGAATTTCAATTGCATTTTGTAAGTATTTTCAACCAAAACCGCATTTTGCACGAATTTTGAATCTAAATTGCATTTTGTTTGGTGGGCATTTTGCACATATTTTGATTCTTAATTGCATTTTGCGGGTATTTTGAATCTAAATTACATTTTGTCATGTATTTTCAATCTAAATTGCATTTTGTAAGTATTGTCAATCCACATGAGTCGTTTGAATCTACCGTACATTTTGTAAGCATTTTCAACTTCAATTGCATTTTGTAAGTATTTTGAATTTCAATTGCACTTTGTGAATAATTTGGATTGGAACTGGGATATTTCAATCTGAATTGCATCGTGTATTTTCAATTTCAATTGCATTTTGTAAGTATTTTGAACCTCATTTGCATTTTGTACGTAATTTCGATCTCATTTGCATTTTGTAAGTATTTTGAATTTCAATTGCATTTTGTGGGTATTTCGACGCTACATTGCATTTTGTACGTATTTTGAACCTAGCCTTCATTTCGTGGGTATTTTTCAATCTATTCCTTTTGTGAATCTTTTCGTTCTAAATTCCCTTCTGTAAGAACATTTTGTGAGTTGTTTCAATCTGAGTTCCTTTTTGTAAGTATTTTCCGTCTCACTTAATTTTCGTTCTGGTTTCCGTTTCATTATCATTTTCGCCATCACCCAGATCATTAGGGGCCGATAACCTAGATGTTAGGCCCCTTAAAACAACAATTATCATCATCATCATCATCATCAAATCAGATTATTCTTATCAAGGAAGGTACGTAGTCTCCACATTTACCACTAGGAGCCACATAAAATTATTTTTTCGTGTGGCGAATTTTTTTAAAATGTGAAGGGCGCATCCGCATATCTTGCCACATGTCAACAAGTAATGGCGGGCTTACGTGACGTGTTTACAAACGATGATGATTTAGTGGATTATATCAATAGTTTAGGGAATGATGATGACTATGTGGAGTCAGAATGTGAACTGGAACTTCATAATAGTGTTGAAGACTCTTCTTGTGAGGTCGAAGTCTGAGAGAGCGATTCTGAAAGTGATTTTATAAGTGGAACACCGCCAATTGCCGTGATTAGTAAATTTGATCTTTTGAATATTTATGACAGATTATCATTCCAAATAACTTAATGTTTTCCAAAACAACAGTCAAGAGGGTGTACTACAATAAATATCAACAGTTGGTGAGTTACAATGATTTTTAGAACTATATATTTGCTTTAATATGTGGATTTTCATTAACTGAATTTTAAAAATTAAAATTCATGATTAATTTCAATTTTAACTATACATATTTTTTGATATAAAGTGACATTAATTCAAGGAGCTGTTCTTTTTATATAACAGATTTTTTTCACTGAAAACTGATGTAAATTGAGAGAGTATTTTTTTTTTCTAGAGAGCTGCAAATCGGACAAAAAGTGGGTGGCACTCTTGGCTAGTACCTTAGAAATACGCGCGGCACTGAGAGGGTTAACACCTTCTTTCGAAAAATCTCTCTGTCCACAGTGTCTTTTTCTCTTATATTTCTTTCTAAATCTTTCTTTACCTCCTGAATCCAGCTAGTTGTTGACCTTTCTTTTTCTCTAGGCGTCTCTATAAGCCAGAGAAATTCAAAGGGACGTAAATTCAGTAACATAATAATAATAATAATAATAATTATTATTATTATTATTATTATCTTTTTTCCCAAATGTACTTGAATATCCTTTTTGTTTGTCTATTTATTTATTTATAGTGTTTATTTATCCATTCAGTTAGTTAGTTAGTTACTACCCTACCAGCGAATTGTTCCCGTTGGCGGAAATTGGAACTAATGCGCTTCACCCAGCCACACGCCTGTGGTAGACGTGCAGTTGTCGCCAGCGAAACCTCATCGCATGTCATTTGTGTGCATGATTCATGCTATGTCGTGCGCTGTGCGGTGTGTTCTCATTGTATGACTGTACATGCGTTCCCCCTCTTGCACCGCAACCGCTCGCTGCAGCCATAACGAGGCGAGATGACGTAATGGATACACTACAGGCCCGCTCCACGTCTAGCGGTAACAATTCCCTGGAAGGGTAGTAGTTATTGCTCCTTCGGAGAGCTTGTAGTCGAACCTCCTCGATAAGCCGTCAGCTGGCACACTCTCTCTCTCTCTCTCTCTCTCTCTCTCTCTCTCTGTGTGTGTGTGTGTGTGCAGGATTGTCTGGCGTGGAGTTCCACAATCACTTTCAGGTGTTGGCAAGTACTGTACTTCCGTTTGTAAAGTGCATCGCTCGCTCCATCTGCTCTGGGCTGTTTTACTCTGTTAGAGTCGTTCAGGTCTTTCAAGGTATTAGCAATTTACGTTCCACAAAAGACGTTTGTTGATATAAATGTGGCATTGGAAGCAGGTTGCCGGGGGTATTTGGTGCTATTGTTCTTGATTTTACAAGGAACTTTCAGAGACCAACAGTTGTGCACGGTGCCACTTGGTGCGTGGAGCCCCAGTTTCTGGAAGGTGTGGCACACACCTCAGCACGCGGAAGTGTGGTGGTTCGTGCCTCCTGAGCTGGCGACTTGACTTAAAAGAGAAAGTTCCAACACTCGCCCACATCATGTCACAGATCATTTCACATTCAGTGTTCCATGAGCGTCTGACAAGGGACCCTCACGAGAGCGAGGTTGCGAACGGTCAATTATATTGAATACGTACGAAGCCCCTTACGCAGTATTGGCTGCTAATGCCAAGAGGGGGAGAGGGTGGATGTGCACGTATCCAAAGGTGAACAGAGCGTGAAGTTGTGCGACTTTGTTGAACAGCACAGTCGACGCATACATCACAACAGTTCTATACTGTTAGTGGTCTCGCTATAAACGAATGAAATGAAAATCCACAGCCTGCTTACAGTCTCCGACCGGGTCAGGAATGGAATGAATGAAGCCCCCATCTAGCGGCGAGGATATGAACTGTGCCGGCTGCCGAGGCCTGACGCACTCCTCTGGGGCAATGATTAAATGAATGACAGATGAAATGAAATGATAGTGGAGAGTGTTGCTGGACTGAAATGTTGACAGGGAAAACCGGAGTACCCGGAGAAAAACCTGTCTGCCTCCGTTTTGTCCAGCACAGATCTCACATGGAGTGACCGGGATTTGAACCACAGACCCAGCGGTGAGAGGCCGGCGTGCTGCCGCCTAAGCCACGGAGGCTTCGCTATAAACGAATGCAATTTATTTATTTATTTATTTATTTATTTATTTATTTATTTATTTACGGTATTTATTTATTTATTTATTTATTTATTTATTTATCGTATGGCTTTTAGTGCCGGGAGTGTCCGAGGACATGTTCGCCTCGCCAGAGGCTGTAGCTGCTTCAAGCGGACACCCATAGGGTGAGGCTGTAGCTGCTTCAAGCGGACACCCATAGGGTAAGCTACAAGTTCCGTTCAATTTCAAGTAGTTCCAACTTTCGCCACCAGATGTCACTGTTACCTGGTGATGAACGTTGGAACTTCGATAGAGCGTCCACACAAGTTTAGTACGTGGAAGGATCTTTTACATGCCATAAATCTATGACATGGGTCCACCGGCTTTACTTCTCCTCCAAAGGAAGGCATACTGAAGGATTTTAATGCTCTCAAAAAATCCGACGACTTCGGCCGGGTTTGAACCCGCTATCTTGGGCACAGCAGTTCAGCATGCTACCAACTATGCCACCGAAGCCGCTAACGAATGCAATGTATGGTATCTGTGACTCATCTTGCATAAACGTTAGTATGTAATCTGCGAACTTTCTGTCGGAAAGTCAACATCTGCAACTTTTGCTGTAGATTTAAGGTAACGTTGACTTTGTGTATAGATATCATTGAATGACGAGAAGATTATACAGTTCCCGAGTTTATATGCCAAGGGAATATTGATTAACAGCTTGCGAATAGTGATCACGACTGTTCTACGAAAATTACTATTGTCTGTTTATTTTGACCAAATTTGTTTAAGTATTAACTTGTGCCATTATTTCAGTGGTTTGTTGCTTTTGTAAGTCAAGAGTCTTAACATTGTATTATTTATTCTTAACTTGTGAAAAAAATCTAAATAAAAACATATAATAGACCGCTCCATGCACACCATCGACAGAACGGGCTCGGCGAGAGGTAAACTACGACTTCCACATAGCTGGCAAAGTGTTCTACACCACACTGGTGACTACTTTAAGGACTGTAAAGGTTGCTAACATGTACCACTTTTGTACCTCTTGATAATAAATAGTTGCCACTACTTAAGTTCCAACCTTCGTATATATGTGCCAATTTTGAAAGAACTGAATTTATTAGTATGGAAGTTACATGTGATTCAACATCAAACATATCAGCACGCGTAGTATCCTGTTGGCAGCACTGTCGTATATCGGTTACTGAAAATTAACCTACATTTGCAGGTACTATGTATGCAAAGTTTAGAACTGTTGGCCTGCATACTTTCTGATATATTGAGATTCGGATAAAAATGTATAGAGTGCATTTTTCAACAGTTGGCAGCCCTGTTGGTACTTAAAAAACGCTTATTCATATCTGCACCGGTGCGCAAATCACATACCAAATTTGGTTGAAATCCAATAGATAGTATGGAAGTAACATGCATTTGAAGATTGGACCTATTAGCAGGCATAGAATCATGTTGGCAACACTCCCATGTATGGGCTCCTGTAAATTAGTCTGATGTATTATTATCTATGTGTCAATTTTGGAACAATTCCCATGCATATCTTCAGAGATATCGAACAAAGGCCTGAACTTTCAGTTGCGATTTTTCAACAGTTAGTAGCACTGACGTCATTTTCAAATATGAGCGTAAGAATGATATTCAGACATAGGTCTTTACTCGTACCAAATTTGGTTTCAATAGCTGGAGCCGTTTAGGAGTTGATAGGGGAGGACACACACACACACACACACACAGACACACACTAATTTGCCCGGATTGATCTCGTAAGTCTACTCTTTCCTCATTTTTACAAAATGTGAAAAGTAAGCTAAAATCATATAATAATAATAATAATAATAACTAGCGAATCCCGTGCGAGAACTCGCGCATAATGGGTTGTGTGCGCCCCATGTGTACAGACTACCCGCTCAGCTCTAGTGCTATGCAGACAGGACGCGACACAGTTCACAGTTCTGGCAGAGGCTATCGTCTTGTTTATTTGTTTAAAAGCACTTTATAAGCAAATACATATATTTCCGTCGACTTTTCAAGAAATGAAAGATTTTTAAAGTACTATTGAGACAATTTGGAAGATTTTGGTACAACTCCCTATGGTTTAGGAGCTTGAGTTTTGTGAAACATACACCTTAGTGCAGGACTGCCCAACCTATTGCCCGCGAGACTAATTTTTCCTGTCCGTGCCGCGCCGTGCGCCAAAACTTTGAAACAGGTTCCAGTCGTTGCACTAAACTAAATTTTCACTTTATTTCATAATTTGATTAATAATTGTGTCAAATGAACATAAATACTCACTCTTTGTCATTCATATTGAATATCAGCGTACGGTACGTTACTTCTATTTTAAAGGGATTTATTAAAAACTAGCATTACCCGTCGCGGCTTCGCCCGCGAATATTCTAGTTGTATAGAGTACACTTAGTTAAATCTCAATCATGAATGTTATGACTGATTTTATCCTTGGTATGAATAATCAGACTTTATCAATTCAGCTACTGGTGCAGTGGTTAGGGGTTTGTCATTCCTTCATAGGTATATCAGAGCGAAGTTAGTTTTCAGGGAATATCACAGACACTGTTAATTTAAGGGCCTTTAAATATGGTTTTCGGAGGCCCTTTATAGTCGGGTGAAAAAGACCTTTCGTACTACACTCACACGTG
This sequence comes from Meconema thalassinum, assembly GCA_946902985.2. Lineage (NCBI taxonomy): Eukaryota > Metazoa > Arthropoda > Insecta > Orthoptera > Tettigoniidae > Meconema > Meconema thalassinum. Next base: position 460,114,132 of record OX336391.1, on the reverse strand, counting down.
AAAATTGCGTGAAAAAATTCTAGAGTGCCCCTTGACCCATTTAAGCGCATTATACTGTATGTATTGATGAATTTTACTGCTTAATCTGGTTCGGTGATAACCTTATAACCGTCTGGAAACATTCACAGTAATGTAATTTCATTGCGTCTTACAGAAATAGATGGACCTGTGAGATTCTGTTACCATGGTTACCGTGTTGCATTCTTTCATTATTTCATTGTAAATATACATGTTTTAAGGTATTTATTTAATTGTGAGGCATTTAAAGAGTAAGTGAGTGAGTTTCGCTTACGCTTTGGGTTATGCTGATCTGTAGGTACCCCATATGTGTAGGTTGGTGTTAATGGGACCTTATTTTCGGTAAAAACTGGAATGGGACCTTGGCAGAATAATATAGGGAGGGATATTTACATTTATTTTTAGTGTTTTATTTTTTTATCCACTACAAATAAATATAGAAAATGGCAACAATACTAAAAAAACTAAGCTCAGACAGCCACAAAACTCACCATATTGCACCTATATTTTTTAAAAAATCCGTACCCCTCAAACACCCCCGGAATGTCATTGGCCCGCAAAGTCCTCCAACTATGTACAATGTGGCCCTTAGTTACAAAAGGTTGGGCACCCCTGCCATAGTGTATTATATAATAAGACATTAACTAGCGGACCCGTGCGAAAACGCTCGCATGTGTATAAACCACCCGCCTGGCTTTACTGTTATGCGGGCTTCTATAAATATGTTTATTTGTTTATGTTCGACCCTCACTATTATGTGTCAGAAAACGGTGTCATAATGATGGTCATTATAACACTTATTTTCATTATGATACAGTTTCTCCAGCCAATCAGAGCTCGTTCATTGACCAATTAGGTCAAAGACATGCGCTCAAAATCCAACATGTCGGACATAAACACAACATCGAACTATAATAAATTATCGACATGGAATACGCACCGTCCATATGTTCGCGTAAATAAACTGGCGAATATGAAACAAGAAATAGCACTGTACCTTAAAATCACCAACGCTAATTTCTACACAGCGCATTCAAACGACTCCGGTGACAATATTACTGAGGGACGGCAGATGTAAACATATGGCTTGCATATGTCATTGCAAGGGCACAGAGCGCATGCGTCAAAGATCTTGAAAGACAGAGAGATGTCTCGCGCTCGCTCTCCGATAACAAAATTCTTGTGGCTGACTCTCAACAGATATTTATGAATATTTATGTTAAAACATATAATAAAATTATAATTATCGTCGAACATAAACAGTCGTATGCAACTCGCCTATAATGGTAATTAAGACACTCGTATGGAAATTATAAAACTCGCATACGCTCGTTTTATAAAAAATACTCGTGTCTTAATTATAGCCATTATAGGCTCGTTGCATAATGTACTATTAAACGCACTTTTTAAACAAATTGTCAAAATTTATGAAATCAGAGAGCAATTCATCACTGCTGCTGGTTGCACAACGGGTTGTGAGCGCCCCATGTGTACAGACTACCCGCCTGGCTCTAGCGCTATGCGGCTGTACGCGGCACAGTTCTGCCAGGGGCTATCGTCTTGTTTATTTGTTTAAAAGTACTTTATAAAAATAAATATATTTCCGTTGACCTTTTCTGAAATGCAAGATTTTTCCTGTACTATTGAGACGATTTGAAAGATTTTGGTACAAACCACACCTTCTAACTCCCTCTGGTTTAGGACTTTGAGTATTGTGAAACATACACCTTAGCGTATTATATAATAAGATATGTTCGATAAAGATAACAAAAATGCAGAACACCCAAGAGTGAGAGAAACGCTCACTCACCCTTGACCAACGGCGTTACGAAGCATGCTCGACCAGCGGAAGTTCAATCAAACTCGGGCACAAAGCGCAGCAGCCTCCGTTACATTCATTTCCACCGAATTTATATTATTATTATTATTATTATTATTATTATTATTATTATTATTATTATTATTATTATTATTATTGGTTTATACAGTACATATAACACATTGCTGATACATTACAACATAACTATACGGGCTTCAGTGAACCAAAGTATAGTTACTGAAACAGCAACTTCTAAGCAGGAATGTCGCTACCATGAACGTCCGGACGATTCGGGTTGTTGATTGAACTACTGCCTTCTGCATTAGTTTGTACAGTTAGGTATCCAGATCCAGTTCTTTAATACCTCGCAGCAAGGTACTTGAGATCACGCCTGCACTTGAGGCAATGTTAGGTATGGTCTTACCCGCTCTACACGCCATTGTCTTTTGATAGGGTCGACCTTCTCGCTGTATTTGCTGATATTTTCTATGTGTTTTGACTGGAGATTCTTGTTGTTAGGAATCGCAACATCAATCAAGGTAGTTCGCTTGATTTCCTTGTTGACAGCCACCAGATCCGGCCTGTTGTGCGATACCGATTGATCAGTCAAAATAGTTCGGTCCCAATACAGCTTGTATTCATTGTTTTCAAGAACACGCTCAGGCTGATAGCCTATTGGTGGCACGGAACTTTCTTTCTTTTTAGAAGCTGAAACTTATCAGCCAACTCCTGATGCAAGATTTTAAGCAACTGCATCATGCCTTTGTTTGTGCTCCGTCGCCAGGAAATATCTACATGCAGATGTCATATGCTGTAATGTTTCTGGCTGTTGACAGCCGTAGCGGCACTTATGATCTGGTACAGCAGGATCTTTTACAATGAACTTGAGGTAGTTCCTCGTAGGGATGACTTGGTTTTGAATTATTATTATTATTATTATTATTATTATTATTATTATTATTATTATTATTATTATAGCTTGCCACGGTGGGTGAGTGGATATCGTGTCGGTCTACTAACCCCAAGATTGCAGGTTCGCCCCTGACCGTGGTAAGTGATTTTTGAAAGGCGGCAAAAATACGATACGCAGGTCATACGATGTTGGCATGTCAAAGATCCCATTTGAATTCAGTAGGCCTTGGAGTAAAGTTCTGCCCTAAAACTTCCCCATACGGGAGAACGCATCAGGCGAGAGCCTGGACAAAATAACTACAATTGGTCAAGAAAATTAGACTGAAGCGGTGTGGGGTAGTGGGCATGAAATACATCACTAGAAAAACAATGTAGGTAACCTCACATTAATAATGTTTATTTCTAATAATAAATTTATAACCAATAAACAAATTGCACTTAAGTGCTTATCACAGAAATGAATAATTATAAATGGAACAAAGTGTGAGGGCCTGATGACAGAAACCCAGACTAAGGAAATGCCAATGAAGCAAGCTTGCTTAATTCGAGAGAAGTTGAGCTTAACATAAAAAATTGCACCTTATAAAAAAGAACCATAAAACTGATTAAGAGTGTAAGATAACTAATATGATTTAAATTCTTCATAAAATTGAACTTATCTTCTCAAAGGGTTGAAGAGCCAGCTCCTTAAAAGTTCCAGCTAGCATAAGCGTTGATTAAGAAGTCCTCACAGTTTTTTCTGAAGGAGGCGTACATGGCCTAGAGATAAGTACACAATTGATAAAAAGGTCAACTCTCTCTTCTTCTCTTGCGAAGGAATGACACTTATAGCGTCCAAGTGGTGATCGAGTAGCATTTTGAAAATTCGTTGGCGGCCGAAAGGACTGCAGCTACTTCGAAAGACGAATCAAAGTACCCCATCTAAGGTACGGCTTGAAGAGTACGACAGCTGGCAATTATTCTTGTCATCTTGAGCAATACGTCAGGGTACAGATCTAGTGACGTAACTGCTAGGTAGCGTAGAGACTAGCGATGGTGTCATGAGATGCAATAGCGGTGACCAGCAGGTTGAAGTGATCAGAAGTGATGATTGATCAGAAGTGGTGAAGAACGCCAGCAAGTGGCGTCTTAAATAGTGATCATGGAACAATCTCGAAGCTGGAGATTGCCCGACCAGACAAAGACCTGCCAGTGGTCGAACGAAAGTCAGGGTGACGTCAGTCGACCCTGCTCAGCAGACAGCAGATGAACCAGTAGATGCCGTGTATGCCGGGAGTGAGGAAGCTTGAGGTAGCGAGCGACTGGAACACTCAAGGTGAGAACTATGATATCTATGAATAGGTGATTGATAACAAGATTATGCATTTGGTTTAAGCAATTAATACATTTACAAAGAAATAATTACCATTCGGGGATCTCGGTAACAAGAAACAAAATTTGACCGACAAATGGGCCAAGCTAAACATTGAAAGTATCACGAAAGTGATCAGGGCTTGTTCATAATGGCAAAATTAATCTCGGGAGTTTCCGCCAACATAAAGTTCCTCATTTATCTACAGAAAGCGCTATAGGGTTCAAGGAGCTTAGATATCTATCATCTAACCTCATTGACTTTCATACTCACGGAACAACGAAATTCGACCTGCAAGCTTCCCTCTGGGTGTCAAATAACAAAGCTTGCACCAGGCACCCGAGGCCATACGATATTATTATTATTATTATTAATACTCGCGAAACACACGAAAATCAGACACAACCTGCCACACCGAACTCCAAAAATCAACTGTCTTGTCTCACAGGAGTGCGCAGGTAGCCAGACTATGTTTGTGTCGTAGTCCGGTCTTGGTAATAAAACTAGTCACAAGCAAGATAATGTCAAGACCCACTGCCTCTAGTGTGCGCCTGACCTTACTGTAGGAACAACAGCAATAACGAGAAGCATAAGTATCAATTTCTTGACTCTGAGTCATCCGTAAGTCTCTATGCTTAAGAGCCCTGCTTGGATAAACGAAACATTATCCGCATCCGCCCCGCCTCGCATCCGCACGACTGTTATCCTCATCCACCCCGCAACCACACGACTTTTATCCACATCCGCACGTTTTTAATCCAAATCCGCTGACATTACAATAACATTTTTAATTTATTAGATAAAGTATAAAACAAGATGTTCAGTAAAGAACATATAGCCTACTTTCTCCTAAATGCATGGGTATTGTTATAACTCTTTGTCCTTTTCAAGGAGTATGATTGAATGTTGGTTGTAGGAGCTTGTTGAAATACAACGTGCTATAGGGATATTAAACATGAATATGAGGTGCCCTTTGCTAGTGCTACCTCTGTACCAAATTTCGTTCAATTCGGTTTCACCGTGTTTGAATTGATAGGGGGAATCGATCTGCACACATACTTGGCCACCATCTGCAAACTATTGGGCTGATGTTCTTGCAGTTTGGTCAGAATATGTTTCCCACATAAAGATATGGTGTTGCAAAATTAGGTAGAGACTAGATTATTAGGTTGGTCGTAATTACATTTTAGCTTTTAACATTTGGGTGGCCGCGATTACGTTTCCATCAAGATAGCGGTGATATAAAACATGACACTGAGGTGCCCTTTGCTAGTGCTACCTCTATACCAAATTTCGTTCCATTTGGTTTCAGCGTGTTTGAATTAATAGGGGGAATCGATTCTGACACAAAGATGGCCGCCATCCGCAAACTATTAGGCGAATGACCTATTAGATTGGACAAAGGATGCTCCCTCCATAAAGGTATGTAGTTGCAAAATTTGGTAGAGATCGGATGATTAGGTTAATCGTAATTTGATTTAAGCTTTGAACATTCGTGTGGCCGCCATTACGTTTCAGTCAAGATGGCGGCGATATAAAACATGACACTGAGGTGCCCTTTGCTAGTACTACCTCTGTACCAAATTTCGTTCCATTCGGTTCCACCGTGTTCGAATTAATAGGGGGAATCAATTTTGACATAAAGATGGCCTCCATCCGCAAACTATTAGGTGAATGACCTATTAGATTGGTCAAAGGATGCTCCCTTCATAAAGGTATGTAGTTGCAAAATTTGGTAGAGATCGGATGATTAGGTTATTCGTAATTTGATTTAAGCTTTGAACATTCGTGTGGCCGCCATTACGTTTCAGTCAAGATGGCGGCGATATAAAACATGACACTGAGGTGCCCTTTGCTAGTGCTACCTCTGTACCAAATTTCGTTCCATTCGGTTCCACCGTGTTTGAATTAATAGGGGGAATCAATTTTGACATAAAGATGGCCGCCATCCGCAAACTATCAGGTGAATGACCTATTAGATTGGTCAAAGGATGCTCCCTCCATAAGGTATGTAGTTGCAAAATTTGGTAGAGATCGGATGATTAGGTTAATCGTAATTTGATTTAAGCTTTGAACATTTGTGTGGCCGCCATTACGTTTCCGTCAAGATGGCGGCGATATAAAACATGACACTGAGGTGCCTTTTCTTAGTACTACCTCTGTACCAAATTTCGTTCCATTCGGTTGCACCGTGTTCGAATTAATAGGGGGAATCGATTTCCACACAAATATGGCCGCCATCCGCAAACTATTACGCTAATGACCTATTGGTTTGGTCAAAGGATGCTCCCCCCATAAAGGTATGTTGTTGCAAAATTTGGTAGAGATCGGATGATTAGGTTAATCGTAATTTGATTTAAGCTTTGAACATTTGTGTGGCCGCCATTACGTTTCCGTCAAGATGGCGGCGATATAAAACATGACACTGAGGTGCCTTTTGTTAGTACTACCTCTGTACCAAATTTCGTTCCATTCGGTTGCACCGTGTTCGAATTAATAGGGGGAATCGATTTTCACACAAAGATGGCCGCCATCCGCAAACTATTACGCTGATGACCTATTGGTTTGGTCAAAGGATGCTCCCCCCATAAAGGTATGTCGTTGCAAAATTTGGTAGAGATCGGATGATTAGGTTAGTCGTAATTTGATTTAAGCTTTGAACATTTGTGTGGCCGCCATTACGTTTCCGTCAAGATGGCGGCGATATAAAACATGACACTGAGGTGTCCTTTGCCATTGCTACCTTTGTACCAAATTTCGTTCAATTCGCATTCACCGTGTTCGAATTGATAGGGGGGGACAGACATTCAGAGTACACACACTCACACACACAGACACACAGACACACACACACACAGACTCACACACACACATACACACACACAGACAGACACACTTTTTTCGCCCTGTGTTGATCTCATAAGTCTACTTTCATTTTTTGCAAAAATCGAAAGTAGGCTAAAAATCAACCCCTGGCACTATACAGCCCATGACGAGCTAAGGCCGACCAAGCGACCGCTGCCCAGCCATTTGGCTTGCAGATATGAGGGTGACGCGTGATCAGCGCGTCGGGTCCCCTCGGCCGTTAATCTTGGTATTCGTGATCGGGGCGCTGTCTCACTGTCAGACAGCTACTCAATTGTCCTCACGAGGCTGAGTGCACCCCGTTCCAACCCTCACGTCAGTTTTAAAATCCCTGACGGAGCCGGGGATCGAACTCGGGGCCTCCGGATGAGGCAGGCACGCTACCCGAACACCACGGGGCCGGCTTAAAGTAAAGTATAAAAGCAACTCATTTAGAAATTTGAGGAGAAATTCGTTCCCCTAGGCTGTGAATCGCGAGGCAATGTACTGTAGACTGAGTTTTGACCCTCTTGAGTAACGCCATGTGAAACAGCGGGCGACTAATTATAGCACTTACTTAGACGTTGGATGTACCCACGCAGCCAAGTGCAGGTATAAAACACATTTTTATTTTTTTTATTTTTTTCAAAAGTCAACAATAATTGAGGGTATTTCCATGACTGACTTCTCTCACTTCTCTATTATTCTTATACAATCCAAGCGAAAGCAAATAAGGAAATAAAAAAGAAACGTGAAAGGCGCAGATCTTAGCATAAATTAAAACCATTTAACAAAATCTAGTTCAACATTGTATTCTAAAAACTATCCGCAAATTTACTCTGAAGATTATCTGCAGCTTATCCGCTATCCGCAAAGTAAAGCAAACTATACCCGCATGGCAAAAAAGTGTTGCGGATATCCGCCACCGCGCAGGGCTTTATCCATGCTGTAAACTGTAAAGCAGGCATTCTCAACCTTCTGCTCGCGAGCACCACGGCGCTCCTTAAATGTGCTCGTGATCGCAAGCTCCCTGAGATCAATTCTTCAATCCAAATTTGGTTGCACAAACTGTTTTGACACTCAGAAATTTTATCATTTTTAGCCTACTTCCGATTTTTGCAAAAAATGAAAGTAGACTTATGAGATCTACACAGGGCCAAAAAAGTGTCTGTCTGTCTGTCTGTCTGTCTGTGTGTGTGTGTGTGTGTGTGTGTGTGTGTGTGTGTGAGTGTACTCTGAATGGCTGTACCCCCCCCCCCCTCCTATCAATTCGAACACGGTGAAACCGAATTGAACAAAATTTGGTACAGAGGTAGCACTAGCAAAGGGCACATCAATGTCATGTTTTATATCGCCGCCATCCTGACGGAAACATAATGGCGGCCACCCAAATGTTCAACGCTTCAATCAAATTTCGACTAACCTAATCATCCGATCTCTACTAAATTTTGCATTACATTTATATGGCGAGCGTCTTTTGACTAAACTACAAGGTCATCAGCCTAATAGTTTGCAGATGGCGGCCATGTATGTGTGCAAATCGATTCCCCCTATCAAATCAAACACGGTGAAACCTAATTGAACGAAATTTGGTACAGAGGTAGCACTAGAAAAGGTCATGTTCTATATCGCCGCCATCTTAACGAAAACTTAATGGCAGCCACCCAAATTTTAAACGCTTAAATCAAATTCTGACCAACCTAATCATCTAATCACTAACAAATTTTGCAACATTATACCTGTATTAAGAATCGTTTGACTTAACTAAAAGGTCATCAGCCCAATAATTTGCGGATGGTGGCCATGTATGTGTGCAAATCGATTCCCCTTATCTATTCAAACTCGGTGAAACCGAATTGAACGTCATATGGTACAGAGGTAGCACTAGCAAAAGGCAACTTAGTGCCATGTTTTTTATCGTCGACATCTTGACGGAAAGGTAATGGCGGCCGCCCAAATGCTAAAAGCTAAAATCAAATTACGACCAAGCTAATCATCTGATCTCTACCAAATTTTGCAACAACATACCCGTATGTGGGAAGCATATTTTGACCAAACTAAAATATCATCAGCTTGATAGTTTGCAGATGGTGGCCATGTATGTGTGCAAATAGATTCCCCCTATCAATTCAAACACGGTGAAACCGAATTTAAAGAAATTTTGTACAGAGGTAGCACTAGCAAATGGCACCTCTTATTCATGTTTAATATCCGTATAGCACGTTGTATTTCAACAAGCTACTACAACCAACATTCAATTATACTCCTTGACAAGGACACTAAAGTTATAACAATACCCATGCATTTAGGAGAAAGTAGGCTATATGTTCTTTACTGGACATCTTGTTTGAAATAGTATTTTAATCCACAGTAAAAATAGTAAAATAGTAAAACAGTAAAATCAAATTGGCAGGTGAGAAGTTGAAGGAAGTAAGAGACTTCTGTTACTTAGGAAGCAAAATAACCAGTGATGGACGAAGCAAAGAGGAAATAAAAAGTTTGTTGGCTCAGGGAAGGAAAGCATTTCTACAAAAAAAAAGGAATCCGTTGACATCGAATATAGATTTAGGTATTAGGAAGTAATTTTTGAAAGCCTTTGTCTGGAGCGTGGCGCTCTATGGAAGTGAATCTTGGACCATTGGTGCAGCAGAAAAGAGAAGAATTTAAGCGTTTGAAATGTGGTGTTACAGGAGAATGATGAAGATCAGTTGGGTAGATAGGGTTACAAACGAAGAGGTATTAAGACTAGTGGGAGAGGAGAGATGTTTCTGGCGACTGCTAATGAAGAGAAGAGATAGGTTGGTAGGACACGTAATAAGACACCCAGGAATAGCAAGCTTAGTTATGGAAGGAAGGGTCGAGGATAAGAACTGTAAGGGTAGACCAAGGTTAGAATATGTTAAACAGATTGCGTCAGATGTAGGGTGTAGTAGCTATGTAGAGATGAAACGATTAGCTCAAGACAGGGAGGCAAGGAAAGCTCTATCAAACCAAAATACTGATGACTCAAACAACAACAAAAATAATTTTATGTTCTTCACATATTATAATGGGACAAACTCGCCCATTCTATTTAATCTGGTGCTTGATAAAGTCATCAAGACCTGGGAATGCACATTGAGGAATCTATGAATCAAACCAGTTGCCATTGGAGCTGGAACCCGAAGAATCGAGATCAGGTGCCTTGCCTTCGCAGATGACATTGCAATCTTAGCCAACGACTCTAAGGATGTTGGCATAGCTGTCCAAGCCCTGCACGAGATAGCGGTGAAGTGTGGATTACAGATATCTTACGACAAGACCAAGTACTTTGAGAATCGGCACTCCGGAAACACCCCTTTGACCACCATACATGGAACGATTGAAAGAGTCGATCGCTTTCGTTATCTTGGTGAATGGGTCCACCCCAATGGTAGAGATGGCACCTCCATCTTAGCAAGGCACAGCATACCAACTATCCCACAATTTGTACAACAAGAAATGCATTTCGAGGAATGCTAAGATCTGTCATTACAGAACTGCTGTCAGACCACAGTTTCTGTATGCCACAGAGACCCTATTGATGAACAGAAAAGGCACCATGGATGACCTGGAGAAAGCCGAAAGACGTATCCTCAGGAAAATCCATGGCTCGAGATTGCTCCCAGATGGAACCTACCGTCTGAAATCTAATTCTGACCTGCATCGACAGTTATAATTAGTCAATACCAGTATGCGAGGTAGGAGGCTAAAGTTCTACGGGCACCTACTACGAATGAACAGCAACAGGTTTTCAAAGAAGATCTTCTCCTTGGTTAAAAGCTACAAGACTGGAAGCCTATGGCTTAATGTAGTACTAAAGGACTTGGATTCGGTTGGAATTGCTGACCCTGATGATGCAGAAGATCGTTCTAAATTTGGTGCTATAGTAGAATCTTGGACCCCACCACATAGTCCCTAAATGTCGGAAGCCCCTTTCGCAGGAGAGGAAGGAGAAATTATCAGCAGGGCTCAAAGAGATATTGGGAACGGAAAAAAGCATCGAAGAAGAACTACTGTCGACCAAAGTATTATGTGCACTCGAGTTTGAAGTTTGTTCGTGAAGTAACCGATAGACCTATATAAAATCCAATATCATCATTATTGTCGTTCTATTTTACGTTAGGTCATGTAGGTTTGGAATTTTAAATTTATATTTTAATATTTTTTATCGCAGTTGGAACACAAAAAGTGCACGTTTTTAAGCGTGTTTCAACCATGCGTCACATTTAAGAATTATCTCAAAACCCCGTCATCAGATCGAATCCACATTTGAACACAATATACATTGGAATGTTGTATAACTGGTTTATTAATTTCATAATTGTGTGTGTCCAAGAAACAAAGTTATCATTTTTGTAAGGTAACTTTTTCTCGGCTCGGGGTGGTTGGAAAATGTAGTTCTTGGTTGTATTGTAATCCTCATGCATCGAAAAGTTATGCTGTATGACTGTGAAATACGTAAATTAATTCACTTATTTTATATCGGTTTGTATTTCTACGGGGAAATAACACATGTTTCACCTGCTAGCCGCTCCGGCAAAAGCTGTACAGCGTTGCCGAAATGGTGCCCACACGCATCATGGCGAGTCTCGCTCGGAAGTGATGGGCTCCATCTCAGCAACGCTGTACAGCTTTTGCCGGAGCGGCTAGACGGAGAACCATGTGTTATTTCCTCGTACAAATACAAACCGATATAAAATAAGTGAATTAATTTACGTATTTCACAGTCATACAGTATAACTTTTTGATGGATAACGATTACAACGCAACCAAGAACTACATTTTCCAACCACCCCGAGCCGAGAAAAAGTTACCTTACAACAATGATAACAACTTTGTTTCTTGGACACACAAAATTGTGAAATTAATAAACCAGTTATACAACATTCCAATGTATATTGTGTTAAAATTTGGATTCGATCTGATGACGGGATTTTGTGATAATAATTCTTAAATGTGACGCATGGTTGAAACGCGCTTAAAAACGTGCACTTTTTGTGTTCCAACTGCGATAAAAAATATTAAAATATAAATTAAAAAATCCAAACCTACATGAACTAACGTAGAATAGAACGAAGAAAATGTTGATGGTATTGGATTTTATGTAGGTCTATTGGTTACTTAACCAACAACCTTCAAACTCGAGTACACATAATACTTTGGTCGACAGTAGTCATAAGCACTCCGTAGTGGGCTTAAATCAATAATAATAATAATAATAATAATGGGACAAAAATTGTTAGGGTTATTAGCACATCTGCGGGGCATTATAACAGCAGTTTTGATTCCACACAGTAACTCATAAATACACATAAAAGTCACAATAAAAAAGAGCATTTTTGACTCCACACAGTAACTCGGAAACTCGCGTCTCAATTCACAATGAAGCACTACGGAAAACTAGCAATCTTAGATTGTGTTAGCTAGAAACAAAATACAGCATTCATTGGCATTGCTGAAACAGGAAACAACAAGGGCTAAAACAGAAATAAAGACTTAACAAACTTCATATAGCAAGGAAAAAGGAGCTAAAAACGAAAATTATCATTTTCGAATTCAGCGTAGCAAAATCTATAAAAATTGGGTATTTTTGTTTATATAAAGATTCCATTGTTGAATAGTGTAATCAAACAATAAGTTATACAGTATATAAGCTGTAAAGTGCTGAAAATATTAAAATTTTCTGGCAGGTAGGATTTCTCTCAATCAACTAAAGCTAGGCAACTTCAGTGGCGTAGTTGGTAGCATGCTGAGCTTCTATGCCCAAGATCGCGGGTTCAAATCCGGCCGAAGTCGTCGGAATTTTTAAGAGCGTTAAAAATCCCTCAGTATGCCTTTCTTTGGAGGGGAAGTAAAGCTGGCGCTCCCATGTCGTAGATTATGGCATGTTAAAGAAACTTCCACTAATTACACCTGTGTGAAGCTAAATTATATAGGTTAAGAATGTAAACAACGCTCTTAGGTTCCTACGTTCGTTGCCAGTAGCCGACTGCGGTGGCGTCTAGTAGCTAAGTTCTGAATTAGTAGTCGTTGACTGTGGCATTTGGCGGCAAAAGTAGGAACTATTTGAAAAAAAATCAAAGTCTGCAGTTCTTACTTGAATTAAAAAACAGACAAAACACACTAATACAGTCATCACAATTAACACCAGTTATCAGACAGATTCTACACACACCAAAGTACACGGGGCTACATGACCGCGTTGTCGCAGCCCCTAAACTGAGGAAGCAACCAACCAACTAAAGCTAGGAATTAGCAGTGTCTTCGAGTTTACTTTTAAAAATTATGGACTAAAGATTCAAATATACTACAATAAATGGAATAATAACTGCAATTAGGTATTTTAGGTACTCGAGCATCATTTAGTTGTTTTTTTTAGGTACTACAGAATTCATGAATGTGATTTTGAGTGTGATTCGGAAAAGTATTAGTATTTTTGTATGTAGAAGTAAGGAAAAAGAGACAGTCTGAAAGACTGGACTTGATATCATTTTAATTGCTACAAATGCTGAAAAATGCTAGAAAGGCTGGAGGCTTCTCGCTTCGCTCGAAGCCAAACACTTAAGATGTTAGATGATCAAGAAACAATCAGAACGCTAGAAAGTTACAAGTTATGAGGGAGCTGGAGCGCGCGGTGAAAGGAGGGAGCTGGCTGGATGCCGTCACACTCGCCGTGTCGTTGCCGTCTCGTAACTCCAGAGCTCACCAGTGAACTCAGTACACATGCACCAAGCGGTACTATGACGTCACACACCTCAGTGCATTCTCGGTACATTTCGTGACGTCGCCGTAACGTAACGACGAAGTAGATAAAAACCTAAGAATCCGGTCTCATGTGATGGAGTATTTCAGTACTGTAAACCACTCATTGTATGTAACAAGTCTTTAATTTGAAACGTCCAGTATCTTGGGTCATTCATGTGAAAGAAACACGAGCTACACGCAGAGTTTAAAATCACTCCATGGAATCTTATCATTGGACGCTTCTTCTCCGAAGGAACTCAAGTCCTTCCTAGAAGTCCAACTGATACCTCAAACCAAATAATGACTGTAGTACAGTAGGGCTCCCAGCTCATGATCCCTGGCGGGTGGGGAAGGTTGAGGGAGGGAAAGTAGAGGGAAGTGAGTGTTTGAGGGAGAGCGCTGCTGAGTGCGAGACAAGGAAACGTTTCCGAATGCTGTTATGAAAGCATTGGGCGCGCAGGTGGCTTTGTATCAACACATCGGCAGTGATTCGAATGATAGTGATGTTTCTACTGCTCGAGTCTAAGCTGCGTGAACCTGAGAGGAATGTGAATCGTGGACTATCAGTAGTGGTGTTGACGAGTGAAGAGGTTTCTCGGTCCGTGCATAGTACAGAACCAAATACATTGGTCGGTGACTCACTCAGTCATTCCTAACACCACAGTGGTCTGAGCAACGGCCGAATGTTAGCAGTATTGGAATAGAAAGGAATACCATATATCACGGTGGGCTGTTGACAGATTCTTCTCTTCACGCCCGACCCTTCCCTGCTCTTTCTCCTCACCCCGCAAGTTCATAGAGCTTGGACTCGAGCAGTAGTTCTTCTGACAACACGGTTTCCTGTGAAGCTCAATCTGGATGTGAGTCTGAACCAGCAACTCCATTGTGAACACCTTCATCTGGTAGGTAAATGTTTCCTGTACCTTTAGCAGTGGTAGTAGTAGTAGTAACTCTTGTCAGGCTGTCCGCTGACGTGACGCAGGTGGTGCGGGCACATTCCTTGCAGGGATCACGAGCTCAGAGCTGTATAGTTCGATTTAAGTGGCTGAACACAGCATTCCTGATGATGAGAATGATCTACCGCAAGTACTACTGTTTTGTTGTTGTTGATTCTTTACTGGCCTTGCGACAACGTGGTTATGTAGCCCCGTATACATTGGTGTGTGTAGATATTTTCTTAAAACATGTCACTGTGATGTAGCGAGTGTATTGATAATGAGTTGTTGTTATTGTTGTTGATTATTATTTTGGGGCTTTGCGACATCGTGGTTATGTATCTCCGTATGCTTGGGTGTGTGTGGATATTTTCTGACTATCTGTGTCAAGGAAGCGAAGGTCGAAGCTTGTGGTTTAACGTGACCGTTAATCTCGCGATTATGAGTTCGGGACCTCCTTTTTACGTGGAATCCGAACCACAGGACATGGCATTTCACTTCGAAAATCTCGCATGCATTGACCAGGAATCGAACCCGGTCCGCCTTGGTGAGAGGCCAACAGCTTGACCGCTTGGCCACCACGCCCCTTCAAGGAAGCGAGGAAGGAAGCTTGTAGTATTACGTGTCCGTTAATCTTGAGATCATGAGCCACGGGACCTCCTATTAACGTGGAATCCGAACCACATGACATGGCATTTTACTTTGTATATCTCACATGCATTGATCGAGAATCGAACTAACCTTGGTGAGAGACTAACAGGTTGACCGCTACGCCACCACGCCCTCCGAAAAACTTGTGACACTGTGACGTAGCGTGTGTATTGATAATTGGGTGTAGGTGGTGGTGTTGTTGATTCTTTAGGGGCTTTGCGACATCGTGGTCATGTAGACAAATAGTTCTACAAAATACTACCAAACATTCAGTGACACCCACAGACAGTCTCTACCCTCCAAAAACGAAAAAAACAAAAATCCGTCAGAAAACTTGGTAAGTTTGGTTATTATTACTGATAAATATTAAGGCATTAAGAACCCGAAATAAGAATTATTTCTTATCTCCTCTTTGCGTAGTGGCTAGCATGCTTGGCTGTCACCACGGAGGGCCGGGTTCGATTCCCGGCTCTACCAAGCAATGTAATTCTGGTCTGAGGGATAAAAGGGGTACACTCAGCCTCGTGATTCAAAAAATGAGAAGAAGCGTGTTCGATTCCTATCTCAGCCATCCTGAAAGTGGTTTTCCGTGGTTTCTCACTTCTACTTCGGGCAAATGCCGGGATGGTTCCTAACTTAAGGCCACGGATTCCTCCTTCCCAATCCTCATTGGTATTCCAAATACACATACTAATACAGCCATCACAAGAACACAGGTTATCAGACATATTCAACACACACACCCAAGCACACGGGGCTACATTACCACGATGTCGCAAAGCCCCTAAATCAATTAACAACAACAACAACAACAACAACAACAACAAAAAGAACTATTAATTTAACGTTTCAGAACTTAGAAATGACGATCCCATCAACAAAACAGTTGGTTGGTTGGTTCCACAGTTTAGGGGCTGAGACAACGCGGTCATATAGCCCCGTGTACTTTGGGTGTGTGTAGAATCTGTCTGATAACCGGTATTAATTGTGATGGCTGTATTAGTGTGTGTTATCTGTTTTTAATTCAAGTAAGGACTGCAGACGTTCAATTTGCAAGTAGTTCCTACCTTTGCTACCAAACGCCACCGTCATCGACAACTAGTTCTGAACCTGGTTACTAGATGCCACCGCAGTCAGATCCTGGCAACAATCGTTGGAACCTAAGAGCGTTAGTCAATTCTAATTTATAATTTAGCTTCACACAAGTGTAATTAGTGGAAGGTTCTTTCACATGCCATAAATCTATGATATGGGACCGCCGGCTTTACTTCCCCTCCGAAGGGAGGCATACTAAGGGATTCTTAACGCTCTTAAACAATCCGACGACTTCGGCCGGGTTTGAACCCGCAACAAAACGGTCTTCCTCCCCCAACTAATCTATGAAGGTGTAGCTACTATGTTGTGATACACGTAAGCAATAAGCCCTAAACTACTGTAGAATTGTAAAGTAATATGCAGAAATGACCCACAGTGCTCTGCTGTGATGATGGTAAAATACTATTTCTATAACATACGAAATAGTGTAGTACACCCATTCTTAGGTCCGACTACAAGTTTTAGTGCTACACTACAGCTATCTAGCGGTCAGAAGTGAAATCACGTTTAACTAACCAATCACAGGCAGCCATTCAAATGGATATATCGACAGATCGAATTTCGTTCACGATGTCGCGATTTAGCGAATGACACTCGATTTTTCGTGATATAACAATTTGAATTGCAGCCTCCGTGGCTTAGGCGGCAGCTCGCTGGCCTCACCCCGCTGGGTCAGTGGTTCAAATTCCGGTCACTCCATGTGAGATTTATGCTGGACAAAGCGGAGGCAGATAGGTTTTTCTCCGGGTATTCCAGTTTTCCCTGTCAAACATTTCATTCCGGCAACACTCTCCACTATCATTTCATCTGCCATTCATTTAATCATTGCCTCAGAGGAGTGCGACAGGCTTCGGCAGACTGCACAATTCATATCCTCGCCACTTAATGGGGACTTCATTCATTCAATCCCTGACCCGGTCGGTCGACTGGAAGCAGGCTGTGGATTTTCATTTTCATCAATTTGAATGGCTGCCTGCGATTGGCTAGTTAAAGTGATTTCACTTCTGACCGCTAGATAGCTGTAGCGTAACGCTAAAACTTCCAACTCGGAAGTAAGAATGGCTCTACTACACTATTAAATGTGTTGAAAGAACTGATATGCAGACTTATCTGACATTGTGAAATGTCTACAAACTGCTCTGATAACCACTTTTTGATGTAAATAAAATCTCTCCAAATTATCGTTCTGAAGATTGTTTTGAATTTGAGTAGCTTGTATGAAGGCAGTTATCTCTTGAAAAGTTTTCAGATTATGTAAGAATCCATATTCCATTTATTGGAATTGTTTTGTGTTGTTCGACTGAAAGTTATATCATCAATTGACTTAATCGAGTGAAAGATGTTTGGCCAAGAGACATAATTATATTTCCTTGTAAGAAACTGACAGTAAATTGATTTCCTAGAATTTCCACTAAAAGAAGAGCTTTGCTAATGCAGAATGTCACAGATTTTGTTTTGAATGTAGTTCTCGTGTACACTTAGAGCAGAGAGATTAAATGTCTTTTTTACTGATAGTCCGCTCTTGAGCCAATAAAAGTTTGATGATGATAATTGTTGTTTTAAGGGGTTAACATCTAGGTTATCGGCCCCTAATGGTTAGGTTGGTAGTGAAAGATGATATGAGAATGCTAACTAATACTAACTACAGACTTACAAACTAGAAGAAGAAATAGTAAACAAATCAAGGATATGGCAAATAAAGAACAGGAAGAAAGGAAATGCCCTCAACCCTCGAAGCATGTGGATTGAGGAACCTTGGAAGGAAGGATAGCCATGAAAAGCAGATAGGAAAGTGAAAGAGGAAAGGGTCTGCCCCAGAGGCAATGGGAAAAGGGGGGTGAAAACCGGATCCAGCTCAGAAATCCCTCGGGGTTGCCAACTCCCGAAGTCACAAGCCGTGAGCCCTTGAGGGTGTAGCAATATCCAGTGTGCTCCACATGTGGTGGGGCTACATACACCCTGCCTCCTTGAGAGCCTTGAGCAGAAAGCAGGAGATAACATGAAAAGAAAAAAAGTCCTCTCGGCACGCCGGAAGGCGGAGGTAGATTTCACCGGACAAACTTGGAGATAGGCGAAAATAGGCAGAATATGCAGGTTTTCGTAGAAGGATCAGACCTCATTTATCGCGTGAAAGTATTTTATAATTGGAGATTAATTAACTTAGTTTTTCTTCATTTTAAACATATTTTAAACATTTTATTGTCTTATGGGGACGGTAACCTTCTTGTCATTTGGAGTCCATTTTTAGCCTATTTTCAATTTTGAAAAAATAGGCTTATGAGGTCACCTTTTGTCCGTGTGTGTGCGCGTGTATGTGTGTGTGTGTGTGTGTGTGTGTCCCCTAATAAAATCTAAACGGCTGGAGCGATTTCAGTGAAACTCGGTAAATTTATAGCACTATTCCCGGCGACCTCGACCGTGCCCATCGAATTTTGTTACGTCTCACCAATCCAACACGGCGGCTGTGCGAAATATTTCACTAGCATTCAATATCTCCGAAACTATAACGGATATCGCCCTGAAATTGTGTACGCTGATAAAGGGTACTACTAGAAGTTCACCTATGAGACTTTCAAAAACCTGCTTACTACAAAACCAACATGGCGACCAAGCGAAGTGGAGACTTTTAAATAGACTTTTCTCGCGATTTAACTATCCAAACGTAATGAAACTTGGTACAGCAAATATTTATACACATTGCAATGCACTGGAGTCTAATTTAGTTCAATTGTTTACATAACCTCAAAATGGCGGCTGTGCGAAATATTTCACTGACATTCTATATCCCCGAAACTATTACAGATATCACCCTGCAATTTTGTACGGTGATAAAGGGTACTGATACAAGTTTACCTATGTATAATTCATACACCTGTAAAGTACAAAACGAACATGGCGACCAAGCGAATTTGAAATATTTTAATAGACTTTTCTCGTGAGTTAACTCTCTGAGCGCAGTGAAATGTGGTACAGTAAATGATTTTGCAGATTGTAATGTACTGCCATCTAATTTAATTCAATTGTTTACATAACCTCAAGATGGCGGCTGTGCGAAATTTTAAAATTAAATTTTTATTTCTTGTGTCGTAATCATGCGATCGAAGTGAAAGTTTGAATAATGAACCTAGCCAATAAGTGTCCTTGAATGGTACATAACTCTATGGCCTATACATATAACAATCCTAAATGGCAAGCTTCCGTAATATTTAGACGGTTCTCAATATCTATGAATCTTTTACAGCAAGCAAACTGAAATTTTTATGTTCATAGAGACTATGAACATATGTTCACCTATAGGACTTTCAGTAACCTGGTGAGCACGAATCCAACATGGCGGCGACGCGAAGTATAAATATTTAAATGGACGTTTCTCGCGAATTAACTATCCGAGTGCCGTGAAACGTTGCACGTTAAATGCTTACACAAATGTTGATCCACTGGCATCTAATTTATTTCAATTGTTTGCATAATCACAAGATGGCTGCTGTGCGTAATTTTAAAATCTCGTTTTTACTTCTTGTGTTCTAATCATGCGATTGAAGTTTGAATACCACACGTACACAATAATCTTAATATAATAGTACATAAATAAAAATCCAACCTGGCGACCATCTGAAATATTTAGACGGTTCTCAATATCTACGAATCTGTTACAGCAATTAAACTGAAATTTTGTATGTTGATAGAGGCAATTAACATGAGCAGGATATATGAAAATAGGCTGTACAGTTCTTCACGGAACTACTTGTTATACTTGTGGTCACACTGTCCTTATGCAAGGTTTCGACACTGATGTGTAACTATGTAACGCTCTGTTACTTCTTCACGCAAAATTGTATCTCCCGCAGAGATGTTGGTTGGTTCCTCAGTTTAGGGGCTGCGACAACGCGGTCATATAACCCCGTGTACTTTGGGTGAGTGTAGAATCTGTCTGATAAACGGTGTGAATTGTGATGGCTGTATTAGTCTGCAATTCAGGTAATGAATGCAGTCGCTAAATTTCAAGCAGTAGTTCCTAATGTTGCTACCAGATACTACCGTCAACGCCACCTAGCTGTGAACTTGGCTACTAGATGCCACCTCAATCAGCAACTCGCAACGAACGTTGGAACTTCCCCTCCAAAGGAAAGCTTACTGAGGGATTTTTAGCGCTCTTAGAAAATCCGACGACTTTGGCCGGCTTTGAACCCGCGACCTTGGGCATAGAAGTTCAGCATGCTACCAGTTACGTCACCGAAGCCGCTTCACACTTAGTCAGATGGAAATCTGAATCTGATCTCGCGCAAGTGCGTTATCATGGCAACGTCTGATGGCTCATCCCTCATCAATTTAGTAGTGTTGCCATGTCAACCACTGATTGCTCTTGGCATTTTCTTATAATTCCGAAATCATTTTTCTCATCCCTTGGCGCAATGGTGGCTCATATCAAAAATTCTTTCAGACAAACGTTTTAGGTAATTATTAGGGGAATATTGTCCATTTTGTACGGTTTTGATATTGTGCCTATTAACAGAGATATGATTAATGTTTCCCGAAAAAAACACTTTTTCCCACCCCTTTGGTCAATGGTTGGTGCTATCAAAAAACGTTTCAAACATTAATTTTTGAGCTTTATCCGACACATAGTATGAACTTTGAACGTATTCGATATTTCACATATTAAGAGAGTTATAGCAATATTTCATTTTCTCGAAAAAGAAGTCCCCCATTTTCATTCCCTTGGACCGATTTAGCCCAGTAACGAACTCGTCCGAGATTTTAAGGGTATACATATTCGGTAAAAAATTCAAAGTGATTGGTGCAAAATTACGGCAGTTATCGTGTCCACAAGAAACTGATATACATATATACATATATTACATAAATTATATATACACTTTTGAACTGACGGTGGTTTTGGGGTTTGGGGGATGTGAAACGCGAAGATATGTCGAAATTTTCCGGAAATCGAAACATGGTACCCATTGCAATAGTTAGCTTTCTAATGAAATCTACCTAAAATACTACCGTCAACAACACCTAGCTGTGAACTTGGCTACTAGATGCCACCTCAATCAGCAACTCGCAACGAACGTTGGAACTTCCCCTCCGAAGCAAAGCAAATTCAGGTTTTTAGCGCTCTTAGTAAATCCGACGACTTCAGCCGGGTTTGAACCCGCGACCTTGGGCATAGAAGTTCAGCATGCTACCAGTTCCGATACCGAAGTCGCTTCCCACAGACATATGAAAACTGAATGTGATCTCGTGCAGTGGCGTTGTCATAGCAACTGCTGATGGCTCATCCCTTATCAATTAAAAGTCAAGTTGTCATGGCAACCTCTCTTGGCACTTGGCATTTTCTTATAATTTAAATCATTTTGTTCACCCCGTGGCGTAATGGTGGGTCATATCAAAAATTCTTTCAGACAAAAGTTTTAGGTAATTATTGGAGGAATATTGTCCATTTTGTACGGTTTTGATATTGTGCCTATTAACAGAGATATGATTAATGTTTCCCGAAAAACCCACTTTTCCCACCCCTTTGGTCAATGGTTGGTGCTATCAAAAAACTTATTTGACATAAATTTTTGGCACTTATCCGACACATATTATGAACTTTGAAGGGATTCGATATTTCATGTATTAAGAGAGTTATAGCGATATTTCACTTTTTCGAAAAAAGCCCCCCATTTTCACCCCCTTTGACCGATTTTGCCCATTAACGAACTCGACCGAGATTTTATAGGGATACATATTATGTAAAAAATTCAAAGTGATTGGTGCAAAATTACGGCAGTTATCGTGTCCACAAGAAACTGATATATATATATATATATATATATATATATATATATAGCTACATATATACATAAATTATATATAAACTTTTGAACTGACGGTGGTTTTGGGGTCTGGGGGATGTGAAACGCGAAGATATGTCGAAATTTTCCGGAAGTCGAAACATGGGACCCATTGCAATAGTTAGCTTTCTAATGAAATCTACCTAAAAGAAGGCTGACCCCTCGCAAGAGGAGGGTATCTGAAAAGATGATACAAGGGCCAATTAAGGCGGGAAAGGAAGATACTCCCTAGGCCTCGGATACCCTAATACCGTCGGGGTTGGAAAAGAGTTGACCAAGTGAGGTCGATAGGAAAGAAGACAGAGAGGAGCCCGGCACAAGTAAGTGGAAGCAATGCCGGACTCAGCTGGGGCCCCGTGGTCTCCAACCCATGTCCCACTAGATGTGAGACCCTGGGGGGGGGGGGGGTCTCAGAGTTGAAATTACCGCATTTAGTGTTTGTTATAAATAAGATATTAGACATTACTCTGTCGTAAAATGCTGTAAGTGGGCATGCCACTAAAATGGATCTGAGACCAGCTCTACAATATTACAGAGCTGCCTAAATTATTAGGCAATCCCTCAATCCGCATTCTTCGAGGATTGAGGGCATTTCTTTTCCTCCTGTCCTTTATTTACCTTATTCTCCCTTTGTTCACCATTTCTTCTTCTAGTAGGCTATATAACTACGTTAGTTTTAGTTAGCCTATAGTATACATTTTCATCTTCACGATCATCCAGACCATTAGGGGCCGATAACCTAGATGTTAGGCCCCTTAAAACAACAATTAACATCATCATCAACTCTGAGATTTCCTGATGACATTGTCATCTTAGCCGTTTCAATAGAGGATTACCGACAGCGATAGCTACGTTTGCTAAATCGCAGCGTTAGGCCATGGAGCCAAGCTCTCTGCTGACTCGGTAGACGTGGGCTCGAGCCCCACTGTCTGCTGTCCTTGAAATGGTCTTCCGTGGTTTCCCCATTTCCAACTCCAGGCAAATGCAAGGGACGGTACCTTCCGACAAGCCACAGCCGCTTCCTTCCACATTCTTGCCCAGTTTCGTTCATTCATTTCATCTCTCATTCCGACGCGCAGGTCGCCCACGGGCGTCGGCTTGAAAGACCTGCACTTGGCCTCTCAGGAGGCCACACGACAGAAATTAACAGAGGATTTGAATGCGTTTTTGAATGGAATGGACACCGTCTTGAGGAAATAATTCATGATAAAAATCAACACATGAAAAACAAAAATAATGGAACGCAGTTGAAATAAGTCAGAAACCCAACAGACATCAAATTGGCAGGTTAAAAGATAAAATAGGAGACTTCTGTTACTTCGGAAGCAAAATAACCAGTGATGGATGAAATAAAGAGGATTTAAAAAGTAGGTTGGCACAGGCAAGGAAATCACTTCTACAGATAAGGAATCTGTAGACATCGAATATAGATTTAGGTATTAGGAAGTCAGTTTTGAAAGTCTTTGTCTGGAGCGTGGCGCTCTATGGAAGTGAAACTTGGACTGTTGGCGCAGCAGAAGGGAGGAGAATAGAAGCATTTGTAATGTGGTGTTACAGGAGAATGATGATGAAATGATGATGAAGACGTCACATACACCCCATTCGATTAAAATTCCCAATGTTCCGGCCGGGAATCGAACCCGGGACCCTTCGGGCCAAAGCCTAGGGCGCTATTCAATTAGCCATGGAGCCGGACAGGAGAATGATGATCAGATGGGTAGATAGAGTAACAAATGAAGACGTATTCGGACGAATGGGAGGGGAGAGATGTTTTTGGCGACTGCTAATGAAGAGAAGATATACTGTAGGTTGATAAGGCATATATTAAAGACACCCAGAAAAAGCAAACTTAGTTATGGAAGGAAAGGTCGAGGACAAGAACTGTAGCGGTAGACCGATGTTAGAATATGTTATACAGATTATCTCGGATGTAGGGTTTGGTAGATACGTTGAGATGACACGATTAACTCAGAACAGGGTGGCATGGAGTGCAGTCAAAAGACTGAAGATTCAAACAACAACAACAACAACAAATGCGCTATAACATGAATTGAATCCTGTATCTTATACAGGAAAGAACAATAAATAGAACATTTGACCGTTACAGGTTGTAACACAACGGAATTGATGTACCGTAATTCTAGGAGAGGTAATTTACTGGATGATAGTGTATCCACGGCTCCACTTTCGTTTTCGGCGATAAACTTGTATCGAGGTCACCGTGCTATTCATTGTTCAATGAATATCTCATTAATTATTTAGCTGATGAACTCAAGCAGTGTGGTCATGAAAGTGCCCCGCCTTGTTGGTAGTTCATTATACAGCTTTCCCTTCACTACATCCGTTTGGCAGCTGCTAGGGAGGAAGTTAATTATTATCAAAGCCTAGTGAATGGCTTCCGTTTTGATCTTGCCCTTGACAAAGGTGCCACATTCCAGCCCACAACTTCGGGTCATGTCCTAGATCGGACTGTAGGTGTTTGTATGAACAACTCGTCAATAACAGAATATTCGTTTTGATGAAAGTCTCCCACAGAGGTCTGCACGCACCGAAATTCTAACAAAATTTCCTACTCTGTCCGTAAACATCAACCCCGAGAAGGGTTTTATTATTATTATTATAATTATTATTATTATTATTATTAGTCCGGTGTCAAATGTACATCCGTGTGCTCCTTGATTATGCAAGTGTGGAAGTAGTCTCAATCTCTTCGTTTGACCTTGGAGAAACATAATTTCGATGGTGGCACTCTTGAAAATGGTGCGTTTGAATGCTGCGGGCAAAAAACAAAATGGCCGCCATCGCAACACGTTTACCTACTTATATCAGTAACCGTTGGGATTACGGAAAAAAGGTTCAAACAAAACATGTAGCTACGCATATTCTGCACAGAAAAGGTTATTACAACTTTTTATGTAATATCAACCGTTTCCTCATAAAAAGAACTTTTATATTTATCGAAAATAAAAATGAATATATCTCAGTATGAGGGTCTTGCAAGCCCATATTTACGTACTTGACATTATTTACATGGCCACTGGATAATTCGAAGAATAAATAATTCACTAAACACTAATAAATTAAAAAATATCCTCTTTCCCTTATGTTGTGCCGTAGGAAACTGAAAGATAAAAAGCACCACTATAGCTTCAACTTTCAATGAAAATACTGTGGAAGAAATACTATGTTTACAGATGTATACAGACAGAGTGGAGGCAATAAAACTTGTCACTCCTACAATTATATTTTTAATTACAGTCATCGTCACTTTCAATGCAAATCTCACTTAGACCTAAATTTCGGGATTTCCTTCGCACTTGCACATTTCAGTACACTGGAGTCCATTTGACTGACATGTACATGGAGAAGAGCAACGTCTTTTGGAGCATGAGCAGCGACAAATTTCCAAGATAAGCTCTGGTGCACAAGGGCTGGTACAAGAAACAGGCTCGTATGCACCCCCTACTTTGTTCCATTGAAAATCTGAGGGTGGTGGGTTATTGGGATGCTGAATTAGGTCCTGATTCCACTCAAAACACTGAAGGTGAGCCCTTAGCAATGCAGGATCCAGTGCAGATCTTGTTGGAGGAAGATTCTCATCTTGACATTGTTTCTGTGTAAACAACAACCATCGCACAGCTCCTATGTCGGTCAGTGTTGTTTTTGGGATATAAAGCTGACAAATGAACGCTTCCAAGTTAGTCCTGATATCTTCAGTGAGTGACGGTGTAGTCCCCAATTTAGCTAAAGCTTCTAGCAGGGTATCACTTGCGGAATTAAAAGCTTTCCACCACTTTATTTTTCCCTTGGCAGCAAATGATCCTGTTACATCCGCTCCTGAAAGAGCGTGTAATCCAGGGAGTGCAGAGGCTTTCAGAGGCGCGAGTGCTCTGTAAATTGAACCTATCTGAACGAACCTTTTCATGCCATGGCCCAGGAAAAACGCAAAATTTTTCGAAAGTTGAGGATATCGCCTTAATGCTAAAATAAGGACATCAGTATCGGGGGAGAACACATGAGTAGCTTTAATTCCTTTCTGTGCTAAATAAGCTGCATGTAATATGATCTTTGTGTCGGCCTCCTCCTGCGTACTTGCAAGACTGGATATATCATCACCATGTGATGAAGCTGCTTTGTCCCTCCAACTAAGTACGAACCTTCTGTTGTTTATCACGCCAAATTGAAGAATCTGATCGGAAAGGAACTCTGTTAGTTCGTCCTTCGTCTTATCATGGACCAATAATTTGTGCATTGGTATACTTCCAATTTTCGTTTCTGGTCCGATTTTGTACCTCGTTGGATATGAGCCCTTTTGCCGAATCTCTCGCATCGCTTTTTTCAATGAGTTGTATTTGTAAGAGTCAAAAACTATATGTACCTCACTGTAATTGCCGAATTTTTGTCCAATCCATTGGCTGAAGCTTACACCGAGGTCACTACATGTCTTCACTGTGTTAGGTTTGTGGTAGGTATGAAGAAGCGCCATGCCATCTACTATCACAGCTTTTCCCTGTAGCTATTCATTTTCTTCTAAAACATCACGTGTGGTGGAAGCATGATTATCTTCGTTTCCTTCGGCTGGTATCTCTTGCATTGATTCAAGAGCATCCGTAAGTTTGTACTTAGCTAGACAATGGTGCATACTCCTGTCAACTGCAAACAACGACTTCGGCAGTGCTGAAAATTCGTAGTTGCTCATATTGTGCCTCAAATCTATATCAGGCCTGCTTCTGGAAGCTATCAACAATCTTGAAATAAGAGATAAGTCTGTCTTTATGGCAATGGTTTTGTCCTTGATGGTAATTTTAATCTTTTTCGCTGGTGTTTTACACGTTCTAATGACATTCTTTTTCATAGGAGCCCAGAACGGAATGTTGTTAGTATGAACTCGTTGATCTAAGAAATTATTATGCAGATCTTGACCAACTTCCGCAACACTGCCTAAAGACACATTTATTTCCTGTGGAAAGACTCGCTGAGTTAGGATATGAGTGAGGTCATCAGTTTTGCATTGGAAGGGATTTGTCGAGTTTTGAAACGCTTCCTTTAGTTTACGTACATTATCATCCTGGCGCTGTTGAAGTTTAACAGACACTTCATGATGTTTACTTCGTGCTGTCAGTTCTATCAGTTTTTCGGTTTCGCTTGCAATTCTAGTTAGTTCCGAATTAGCAAGGAAGAATAGATTTCGAGCATTCTCATTAAGTGTTATACCAACCAGGCCCCCATGTACCTTTAGTTTTCGATTTTGGTGTTCCAGAGCTTCATCAGCACCTAGAGCACAAAATGGAACTTTACTTCTGTTCACAAAACAATTACCTTCCATAAATTGTTTCCAAATCTCTGAATCTGTGGATTCCAGGTTTTCCATCTCTGAAATATATAGGGTGATCATCCGAGCATAGTTCAATCTATTAAATGTAAAGAAGAATTTAACAAACAAGTGGAGAGATGCTAAATACAGCATACAATCCGATGTTCTGACAGCTCTTATGAAATTCATCATAGCTTGGACCATATCCATATATGTGCACGCTAGTTTGAAAACAGGATGCTTGAGCTTTCTTGTTGCTGAAAAATGTTCTATTTCTTCAACAAGTCTTCTTTCTTTAATGGTAGAAACTACTGCGGCATGTACTTTTTCCAGATCTTTGTTCTCACTAGCCGTGAGGAGTTCTACCAGTTCTTTCTGATGAGGCTTCAAACAGTCTAATTGTCCTGGATATTCATTCTCACTGGATATTCATTCTCAAATTCTTCTAGACGTAGGATAGTTAGCGCAGAGGCAGTAGTTATGTGAGCTTCAATACGCTGCCGAAGTCAACGTCACTTCCGCTCCGTTGCTAAGCAACTGGAGCAATACAACTTGGCTCCCTTGTAGCTTGCTTCAGTCTTTGAGCCGTCATTATTTCCTATTTGTATCGTATAAAACAGTACATGCATGGATGTCCAGAGGCAAGAAAGCATAGGAAAGTATATTTCCCACACTAATTTAACATAGTTGTCCAGTAAAGTTGTAAAATATTGCGTACGAGATGCACATTAAGTCTTAGAACATAAGTCGTAGAGATGTGGCCTACGATATTTACCTTAAATTAAGTGAAAACATGAAAATATAGCATTTCTGGATATTGCGAATCACGTCCCGCATTAATAACCAATACTACGGAAAATAAAGTACCGTAGACCCTACCAGTAAGTGACGAATAAAATGAACTTAAGGTCTATCAATGCATAAGGGAACAGTTTAAAATATTTGGATGAGAGTTTAGGCCAAATCCCATCAACAGCTATAGAAGAAACAAAGACTGCATTTCAATACAATTTGTGTGTTTACCACAACGCCGCGTTTGTCTGAAAACGAATCAAATTAACAAAGCCTAACCTGTGTGCTCACTAACAGGTTAGAGAAGTCTACAATTAAGGCCTATCGTCCTACTCCTACCTCATTCTAAATAATGGGGCACTTTTCCTATCCTAGCTCTAAATATAATCACAACAAGACTTGCCACTCCATCACGTCAGAAATAAGCAGTATTCATTGGCTTGAATAATGTCACTATACGGTACTGTAACTTTGTTGCAGGGTGTAGGCCTAGGCTACTGGTAGGCCTACATGATAATTGATTTCTGAAAGTGCTAAAAATAAAATATTTAGGCAGAAATTTTCAGTCTGGGATAGGCCTAGTTTTTATTTGGAAACACAATTCACTGCTTAAATAAATTAAGTGAAAAATCACCACTCAGAAAAGTTGTAGGATAAAATTTATCGGTATTAGTGAATCAGCTGTAAGGTTATGTAGGTTGCCGTTTATAATACTTATAGTACAAACCATATTTAATTACAACTACACTCCCCACATGAACCAAAAACCCCTTTATGTGTCATTATGTCCTAAATATCTCTCTATGTTAGATATACTCTATCCACTAAATGATAAATATTCATAATTTGTAGTACCCGCCATGCAATTCTTGCCTCAGGAGTGAGGTCAACTTTATTCATACTATCTCGCAAAATTCTCGTACTTTATCCATAAAATTTCACTTCTATTTTGTAGCTCCAACACTGTAGATGATCTTCACGGGAGGCGTTTGCCTTATTTCGCGCGTATTACACATTTTTATCCACAAAATTCAAGACGCTGCGCAGCGTTAATGCAGCTTCCTAAGTATAAAAAACCTAGCAACCAGTTGTTTGGGTCCAATGTGGCTGCGCCCGTGCGGTTGCTAGGCGCGTCACTTCGGCAGCGTATTGCTCTTCTGATGTGTTTACCGCCAAGGATTTTTTTCATTGTTGCAGCAGAATATAATCCACATTCAACCCACACTTCAGGTATACCAGAACCTTCGACGAGCTCTCCAATTGTTCGGAGCTGAGCAATTATAATATGCAGCTCACCAGGCTCCAAAAGCCATTTTCCCTTATAGTCATTAACAACCATTTCCAGCTGTTTTATTGGTCTGTAAAGAGCCATGTCAACTGTGACAACTACCTTCTTCCTTTTCTTCGTGGCCTCTACATCTGAACTTGTATCATGGACTAAAGTATTCAGTTTCTCCAATTGCTTCATCACAGTAAGCTGCACTGATTGATTGGTTGGTGAAATATAATATAATAATAGCTTAATAGTTAATAACAGGTCCTATGAATAATGTCAAGCATATAAATATGCGCTTGCAAAACTCTCATACTGAGGCATAATCATTTTTATATAAAAAAGATAAAAGTACTTTTTATGAGAAAACGGTTGATATTACATAAAAGGTTGTAATAACCTTTTCTGTGCAGAATATGCGTAGCTACATTGTTTGTTTGAACCTTTTTCCGTAATCCCAACGGTTACTTATATAAGTAGATAAACGTGTTGCGATGGCGGCCATTTTGTTTTTTGCCCGCAGCATTCAAACGCACCATTTTCAAGAGTGCCACCATCGAAATTATGTTTCTTCAAGGTCAAACGAAGAGATTGAGACTACTTCCACACTTGCATAATCAACGAACACACGGGAGCCTATTTTTGTACATTTGACACCGGACTATATATTAATATTATTAACTATTATTAATATATTGAAGAGTCTCCGTGGCTTAGGCGGCAGCACGCCGGCCTCTCACCGCTGGGTCCGTGGTTCAAATCCCGATCACTCCATGTGAGATCTGTGCTGGACAAAACGGAGGCATACAGGTATTTCTCCGGGTACTCCGGTTTTCCCTGTCAAAATTTCATTCCAGCAACACTCTCCACTATCATTTCATTTCATCTGGCATTCATTTAATCATTGCCCCAGAGGAGTGCGTCAGGCCTCGGCAGCCGGCACGGTTCATATCCTCGCCGCTAGATGGGGGCTTCATTCATTCCATTCCTAACCCGGTCGGAGACTGGAAGCTGGCTGTGGATTTTCATTTTCATTAGACCAAAAAACATGAATTATTTATATAGTAATCCGGGCCGTGAAAGCCTTAATCTACATACACCGGAGTAATTATACAAAATGTCTATATTTTTCTAAACACATCAATATGTTTGGGGAAAGGCTTTAAGATCGAGGCAGGTAATGATTTGCAATTATTAATACCACGATTAATGAAAGAATATTTCCCATAATTTGTACGCTGTGGTCGACCCTTATCTTTATATGGCTGATCTGTCCTGGTCTGGTAGGTGGGATTTCCCAAACGTTTGCTTAGTTCTACCCATGCTGGCTGAATAATGTAAATAAATTCGTGTGAAGCTAAATTTGCGAGTTACATTTCGTTGAAATGCTCTATCAAAGTTCCAACGTTCACCACTAGGTGTCAGTGACATCTGGTAGCGAAAGTTGGAACTACTTGAAATTGAAGGGAATTTGTAGCTCACCCTATGGGTGTCCAAATTGAAGCAATTACATGTCCTCGGACAGTCCCGGCACTAAAAGCCATACGCTAAATAAAAATTAAATGAAGTGTAAGAATTAAACATAGCGTATGGTCTGGATTCCCTAGTTTTTCTATAATCCGAGTTACACTACTTCTAGGCTGGCGGCTTTGGTGGAGTAGTTGGTAGCATGCTGAGCTTCTATGCCAAGGTCGCGGGTTCAAACTCGGGCGAAGTCGTCGGATTTTAAGAGCGTTAAAAATCCCTCAGTATGCCTGCCTTCGGAGGGGAAGTAAAGCCGGCGCCGCGGTCCCATGTCATAGATTTATGGCATGATAAAGAACCTTCCACTAATTGCACTTGTGTGAAGCCAAATTATAGGTTAGATTTGACTGACGCTCTTAGGTTCTAACGTTCGTTACCATGAGCTGACTGGGATGGCATCTAGTAACCAAGTTCATATCTAGTTGATCGTTGATGGTAGCGTTTGGTTGCAAAAGTTGGAACTACTTGAAAATCGAATGTTGTTTTAACGCTCTTAAAAAATGACACCAGAATTCATCCGACGACTTTGGCCGGGTTTGAACCCGCTACATGATTCTTGATATGTCCGCCATGTTTCTCCAGGATGAAACCCAGTCTACGCATGCGCGAGAGCCGTAAAGCGTATTTGAGTTAAGTAATTGGGAACCCTAATGGCCTCGTGAAATGCATCAACGATAATCACGCATTAACTCTCGTATTTAAGTTAAATAGGCATTAACTAACTAATCGTTAGTAAAGAGTTAGTGAAAATGACCCTGTGTATCACATTTGTTTCGCAGAAAACGAAAAAATCTCTTTTTCAGAAAATTTCCAATTTTCTCACTAGTTAAATACCGCTAAAATTCACTCTTAAGTGTTACAGAGCAAAGCGTTATCCGCATCCGCACAAATGGTATCCGCATCTACCCCGCACCCACACGTTTGTTATCCGAATCCACCAATATTACAATAATACTTTTAACTAGCTGTACCCGGCATGCGTTGCAATGCCAATCAAAGAAAGTGTTGGCCTTGTAACTTTGTTGGTTAAAGTGCTTTTGGATTCCCAATATTATTTTCTTTTTCCGTTAACCACCTCTAAACTATTGTCAAATTGATTTATTATCTCAGAAACATTCATGGGAGCGTGCTCAACAACTCACCTAAGTTTCATCGCAATTAAATGAATGGTATATGAACGCATACGGGACTTTGTTCAAACGATTCGCGTGCCGTCACCCACTTATTGAATATGCTCGTACGCTACCTATTGTAAAATGGATTTACTAAGTCGAAAACCTTCCTGGTGCGTACACAACAACTGATCAAAGTTTCAACGCAATCGGATGATTGGTATTGTAATGGTTTAGAGAGATATATTGACTATTAATAATAAGAAAAGCGCTCCGCTAGTTGGGCGTCATTTGTAATGGTTTATTGTAAACTGATCTTGATTACTGTTAATAAGAAAGCTCCTCTGTTGGGCGTTAAAATGTAATGGTTTATTATAATAATAAGAAAAATGTTAATATGCAAAGCTAATTATTTAAATAGTCGCCCACTTTTGGGTGATCAATATGAAACATTTAATTGTGTATTAATCTAATAGTGTATCTGTATTGTTGTCAGCTTCACTAAAAAAAGTACATAATGTGTAGTATTATATGTAGCCAAGGGCGCCAGACCATTTATATATCATGATCAAAATAATATATTAAACCTCGGTTAAACAGAGGTAGAGCATCGAAATTCCTATCTCCAGCCGTAGTGAAACTTACGTAATCTAACCTTACGATAATTAGTTCAGGAGTATGGTGTTGCCTTATAGTAATTTCTAGCTACTAAAGGAAACCAGTCAAACATTTGAATTTAAAAATGAATTTAATATATAAAAACAAGTGCAAAAAGAATAAAATACTAAAGATAATAATAATAAATTAAATTAAAGAATCTACTGAATTTACTTGTATTATGGGTCTTGATTGGAAATTGGAGTATACTGAGTTAATTGAAAAAAATATAGATTGAATTTAATAAGCATGAGAGCCTTCTGATTTGACTGGAGTATAACTGTTTAAATCGCTCACCGCATTGAAGATCTTTGTAGTTGGATTGTTGCTTAGAGAGTTCCTGATCTTCCTCAAAGTAATTAATTTATATGTGGCTGACGGAATAAATTCCAAAAATCATCCCTGTGACAATAGCCTCGTACACAACGATGTCACAGTTTGATGAGACATATTGTCTTATCAAATTCACATACTTAAATAGTCAACTGTCTAATTTAGCACTGCGTTACAGATGAATGTTAATTTCCAACTCCATCTCGCTACAAGTTCCAGTCTTCTGCCTGTACGTCCAGCTCCAATCAGTCTCCTGCCAGCCATTCAATAATAATAATCACCTTTCAGTTGGGCGGCCGTCATATATATAACGTTCCCAGGTAAGGCACGTGCCCACCCCCACTTCTGAAGTCAATAGGCAATTTGCACGCCTTTCACATATCAATAATGACAATACTTCATTGTAGCATTTCTCGGGAGGTCCAGCCCACCTTTTGTATAAAGTTGCAAAGGACTCCTCGCCTACTGTACTTTCCACGTGCACAAGCCCCATTCTTTACCTTGCCTGCCAGGTATTGTTAATGGCGAGTCTCCATAGAATCTCTTCTTAGTATGATTTGTATACTGGTAGAATACTTGATGTGAAAGACATAAGTGTCTATTTATGTCATTTCCAAGAAGCGGTATATAAGCCGGCCTTCTGTGAACACCCTCTTCTTCTCTTGTTCGTATATTCTTCAGAAATAATATTCAGTCAAGCGTCTAACTTATTTCAAATATAATGTGTATCGCTCCAAGTCCTTTCAATTGCCATAATATTCTACATTACCGCATAATAATAGATATAAACATATTAGTTAACATAATAACCAATAAAAGGTAAAATGTAAACTTAAAAAATATTGATAGTAATAATAATAATATTAATAATAATAAAATATATAAAATTATTTCATTCTGGTCACAAATTGGGACCGTTACAGTATATGAACGCATACGGGATTTTGTTTAAACGATTCGTGCGCCGTCACTCATTTGTTGAATCTACTCATGCGCCACCCATTGAAAAACGAATTTACTAATTCATAAACCTTCGCAGGACTGTAGTCAACTCACCAAAGTTTCTTCACAAGCGGATGAATGGTATATGAACGCATGCGGGACTTCGTTTAAACGAAAAGATGGTATATTGGCTTTCACGGCCGGTCACTCCTGTGAGGGGTCGGGGCGGGGACACCAAGAGCCCGCCGATGAGCCAGCTTGGTGTCCTAGG
Source organism: Meconema thalassinum (assembly GCA_946902985.2). NCBI lineage: Eukaryota > Metazoa > Arthropoda > Insecta > Orthoptera > Tettigoniidae > Meconema > Meconema thalassinum. Next base: position 460,079,684 of record OX336391.1, on the reverse strand, counting down.
CGAAACCCCACACAAGACACGGCACAAACCTAGAAAAATTGCTGAGTTTTGTTTAAACGATTCACGCGCTGTCGCATATTAGTTGAATCTACAGGGTCTTTTATATAAAGTAAGAACGCCAAGCGGCAGGTTTGTTATCCGCTACTGTGGTGGCCTTGGCCGAGCTTGTGGCGCGCCGTGGCCCCCTGCTTTAAGCGTGTGCACAATCCTATATGAAATATTACCTTATAAGAGATGCTGGAACTGTCGTCCATCCTGGGTTATACAGGCATTGTATCTTGTAACCACATTCTGGCTGACGTGAGTTCTTCCACTCTAATGTTCCTGATTTTTTATTTTATGTATTTTATTGAGCACAGAGCCAGTAGTGTCAAACTTGTTTTCAATTACGTGAATCTGTGCTAGTGAAGGTGGCACTTCATCGGGAAATTGCTGAACAAATGCACCACGTACCTGCCGAGCCGACTCGTACTTAAAATGAGGTTTACTTACAAAAAATACGATGTTGTAATGGTAACTGTCTCACCATGTTAGCATCTGAGGTTCAGACTGGTGACTGAACAACTGCACGCTTATTGCAAGGTCAAATATGTACTATGCGCGCACTTTCAATACTACAGCAGGGGACCGTGGCGCGCCACAATCTCAGCCAAGGCCACTGCAGCAACGGATAACAAATCCGCCGGTCGCCGTTCTTACTTTATATGAAAGACCCTGTACTCGTGCGCTACCAATTGTAAAGTGGATTTACTAAAACAGAAACCTTCGCGGGAGTGGAAACAACATTTCGCCAAATTGCATTGCAATCGCATGAATGGTATATGAAGGCATACGGGATTTTGCTTAAACGAAACGTGCGCCGTTACCCATTTGTTGAATCTACTCGTGCGCTACCTATTGTAAAATGGATTTACTAAGTCAGAAACCTTCCCTGGAGTGTACACAACAATTCACCAAAGTTTCATCGCTATCGGATAAATGGTGTATGAACGCATACGGGATTTTGTTTAAACGATTCACGCGCCGTCGCTCATTTGTTGAATCTACTCGTCCGTTACATGTTGTAAAATGCATATAACTTACTGAACCAGAAACATTTTCTGGAGTGTGCACAACAATTCACCAAAGTTTCATCGCAATCGAATGAATGGTATATGATCGCATACGGGACTTTGTTGAAACGATTCGCGTGCCGTCGCTCATCTGTTGAATCTACTCCTGCGCTAACTGTTGTAATATGCATGTACTGTACCCGATATCCGGATAGTAGGCTGTCAGATATCCGCCCCCTCAATCGGATTGCCAATAATCAATCGCACCGGCACAGCTACATCAATGAAAATGGCACTGACAGATACTATCGAGATTAGAGCACAATAGTTAACAAGAAATTATTGTGGAACACACCAAAATATACGGGGGTTCATACTTACCTTTACTTACCTCTTAAATTTATCTCGGGGACTGGGTTGTCAACTGGATCACTTAAAGTATGCCCTCACAATAACCTCCACCATGATATTTAAAATGAACCAGAACGAAGACGAGAAACTTTAAACTGCACAATAATTTATTTCACATAAAGAATGATTTTAACAAAAATAAAACAACAAAATCCACGTGGCAATCAGAAGCCATCGTCCATATAACCATGTCCTTCTGTAGGACTTGTATACTCTACATACAATGTTTCAGCTTTCTCAAGCTCAAAGTAACGTAAAAATAATAATGCACTTGGAATGGAAACGGGATTTGGGACGAGACACATATATCAATTGTTTTGCGTGTTTATATACTTCACATTTTATTTATAGCCACAAGGCTATTGTGGATACGTCCTTGGCCTCTGTCATACAGTTGTCCGGGCCAGCTGCAATGCACCTGCATCGTCAAAGCGGACTCACCCCGTTCGTTCAACCCTAGCATAAGCGAGTTACCTCAGAGCTTGGCTCTCCTTTTCAAAACACGTAAATGTTCACATCTCAGCTGAAATATTATCACGCAAATGTTTTAAATGCTCCATTCAAACACCAGTGGATTACTCCAACAATCCCAAATCATGTTTAATTGTTCAAACCACTTGTTTAATTAGCGTTGTTTAGAGTATAAAAACAAAACTCTTAATGTTAATAACAAAAGTTCATTAATTATTTATAACAATAATAAATTGTTTATAACAATGTCAAACGACAATTGGAAAACTTATACACGCCTCTTAATCCTTTTCATTTCAAATTATTTAACAAAGATATTTACAAAATTATTTTACAATATTATATTGTTTATATTATTTATACAAGAAATACATTAAACCACACATTTATCCGGTTGATAATTACTCAAATCGTGGTGATATAATCGACCAATGAAGGTTAGTTATATTTAACTGTCAAATTCAGGTTTAATAAGGTTTAATAATAATTATTAATATTTGTGACAGTAACCTCCATTCAAAATCTTCATCTCAAATTATTTAACACTCTTGTTAATTTTAACAGTATCTTCATATGAATAACTTTCAAAGAACCAGAACAATACATTCAGCGGGAAAATACTTCGCTCAAAACGCACAAAATTGCACAATAATTGGCCCAAAATTCATCATATATCTTCATATATATGGCATAAAAATCCTCCAGACTACATACAAAAACCTCCACTTATAAATTCATAAACTTCATTTATTACTGTGGGAACCTCCTTCATAATTCACGGGCATTATTCATCAGCGACTTTTACATGTCCACTGAACTAACGATTATACATCCATTGTTCCTCTTTAAAAAATCTTATATTCATCAACTGTTATTATTTAACCTTCGTGGGTTTCATTCATGAATCGATATGAAGTAAAAATTTGCCAATCACAAATAAATTTAATGGCAAATACGATTAGACACTCCTCCCTGGTCTATCAAAATTGAGATTAATATCTTCAAAGTAACGCAGTATAAAAATACTGTCTTCAATCAAAGTTCATATGAACTGTATAAATAGTCGAATAGAATACAATTAGACTGTGGAATGCAAACATTATTGTTCCAATCTATAATTGAGAAAAACTCCTATCAAAAGTTCATTACTATAGTGTATCCAATAAATCGTAATCAAAGTTCATATTTCATAAAATTGTCTATAATGCAATGATAAATGTCTATGTTGCAATCATGTTCATAAGACGACTAGTATTTCAAAGATCGTCGATATCGTAATAGATTTTAACGCTCTAAAATCATTTAATTTTTCTTCTTTCTTGAGGATGACAGAAAATTGGTCAAAGTAATTTACTGAATAGAATTACTTTAATAAAAATGACACGCTGTCTGAATTCAAATCTGCCATAGCAAATCGTTAACTTTACCGTCAAATCGTGACTACAAAAATATGCCAATTACTGAAAGAATCTAAATTATCAGTCTCAACTGATCCAAAATTAATTTAACTATGCCAATGACATAACAATGTCTCAACAAATCGAAGAAAAAGGCATAAATCATCGAAGTGTACTGAGTACAGAAATGTTAATCAAGAAAATGGGGCACAAAATAAATATGGGACAGAAAATATGGGGAAAATGGTTGCTCAGATATCGCTACAAGACTCAAATAATACAAGAAACGTTCACGACTACCTTATCTGTTGATTGAAGTTCTAGAGGAAAGTTTTCAAAGAAAACTGCTGTTGGTTCCATTTCACCAGCGTGAAGATGTGCTCCGACCTCGAACCTGGAATCAGCGTCCTCGGAGAATCGAACTGCTTCCTTCTCGGGAAATTGCACTGCTCCGTGGATACGAAAACATCCTTCTGGCAAAACTCTTCTTTGTGAGCCGGGTCCACCCTAGCCTCTCTTGAAATTTCCCTGAAGTTCTGGTCGCAATTCGCCATGAAGTTTATTGCAGTTATTTCCGCAGAAATATTCATAATCATGGAGTATGAAAATATTTCCACAGTCATCTGGTATAATTCAGCGATGGATTCACGATGCATGAGTGTAGTTGGATGTTCACTACATGCTCGCTTTTGTAGAATGACGATTAACGAAGTTCCATGCTGTTATTTCACTCCAGCGATATATGTCCCAATTGCATTAAAGCCTTAGCCTTCCATCTCAACTTCCGTTATAATCATTGAAAGCACTGCAAGATTATAATGTTCCCTAGTAGACTGTATCGTTGTATTACCGAACGTATTCTCCAATATCACTGTTGCACTCCACGTGTCAGCCGTAGTGTATAATGTGGAATTTTAAAAGTGTTTCTCATGTGGCGAGAAAATCACTTTTGTTGGCAGCCTTAAAGTGCCAATATCTTTCGAAGTATAACTGTGAAATTGTTCAAATCTTCTACACACCTCAATGCTGTACTGCCCAATTGAATTATAATGAAGGCAGAAGTTAACTCTTGATATCTTATCTGGTGGAAACGTTAATGTGAGCGTTTCAACTTCACCTAGTTTCGAGCAGCGCAAAATGGAACTGCTCCGTGTTCGTTCGATGCGCCGGGCTTTAACCACACGCTAAAGACAACTTGCTTCACTTGTTCACTCGAAAATGACTCTATAACATCTGAAATATATATGCGGTATCAGCGGTATGATCCGCATGAGTTCTGAGTATGAGTTCTGAGAGCTCCTCTCTTCTGTGCACGACCTTTTATCAACTTCTTAAGGGGCGTATCCATCCCTTCCATAGCCTGTTGCTGCGTCATTGCTAGAAGTTTTAACTTTGGCTATACTTGACGGATTTTCAAATTTCAAAAACTCAAAATTAATTTCTTCAAAATTCCAAATCAATGCCATAACTGAAAATAGTTTTCCACAATTCTGCATGCCAAAAGTAATCAAATATCGTAGTTTCAGCAATCTCCGTCTTCCTTCCAAACTATCGTTCATTGGTTCGCGTCTCTCCTCCAATAGCGTAACTTCTTCCTTAGCACAATACCTTGTTTCCTGCGACTGCGTCGTAAATCTCCGATCTTTCTCGAACAAAATCATGACGTCACCAAGAATCTCAGCTCAATCAGCCTACTTGCATGAAATCTGCGTCATCCGTGCCTACGTCATGAATATACACGTCACAACTATGACATCCATAACTTTACTCATTTATGCCAATACAGCCATCGTGGTCTCAATATAATTCAATTTACGGGGGCATTCTCCCTTCACCACGTTTTAAAAACAGTTGCAAATTGTTTTTAAACTCTGTGTTATAAATATCTCAATTCACTTGAACACGAAATTGAATTATAATTCTACTCTTGTATGATATTTCTTCTATGTTCCTTAATCATAAGTCTCTTCTTCTCTGGTTTGTGTGTGGCTAATGCATTCTCTCCTTTCTACTTTCTCTTCTGTCCTGAATACCTGTTTTCCGAATTCTGCTGACTTGTAGAAGGACCAGGATCGATCACTACATCCTGTCTTTTCTTTTGGTTTTCAGCTTCCTTTTCTCGTAATTCCTTCAGATACTGCTGACTTTCTTTCTCTCTCTCTTGATACTTGTCGGGTGTCATAACCTGACCTTGAGAATTCTGATTCTGATTCTGGTACTGGTTATTTCGATTGTAGTTTCTATTATAACCATTGTTATAGTATCTACCTCTTCCGTTGTTGTAATTCCCTCTATTATTATTCCAGCCTCGTCTTTGCTGATATGGACGGTAACCTTGGGATCTGTTGTTGCGGAAATAATTATTCCTGTGAGGACCTACATTTTCCGTTTTTTCTTCATCAGGCTTATCAGTTTGCTGCACTTGATCCATGTAGACTGTATTAACGTCTTTGAATTCGTGCCTCTGACCTTTTTGTACCAAATTTTGCATTGGACTCGTGTAGTCAAGCCTTCTCAACAGTTCGTTCATACTTGTCAAATCTCTGATATTTGACGATATGATCAGTCTTCTTACCTCCACAGGCAGCATACGTGAAATCGCATCTATCAACTGCTCTGTTGACAATGGGGGTTGCAAAAATCTCAAGCGTGATAGTTGGCTCGTGAAGAAATCAGCGTACCGTGTTGGAAGAGTACCTGAATACTTCCTCGAGTATACCTCAGCTCTTAATGAATTCTGAGCTTCTATTGACCAGAATCGTTTTATCAGTGCCTCTGCAAATTCGTCAAAATTGCTGAAAGTGTACCGAAATGCTCTGAACCATTCAAGGGGTCCTCCAGCTAGAAATCTTTCTACGATTCTCATCTCTCTCTCTCTCTAGGAATGTGGGCTTCTATGAAATAGTCTTTAAGATTCCTGATATATTCGATCGGTGTGAGACTATCAGTGTTGCTAAATTTTTGAGGTTTGTCTTCAAAATTCCGGATGACTGTCACATTTCTCGGATATGAATCCATATAATTCCTCCCACTATCACGATACTTCCATTCGGGTTCAATATTCCGATCCTCTTCTTCTTCCCTGAATCTGGATATACGTTCCTCAGGACTAATATCTCTCTCTTCTGTAGTAAGGTTACCTCTTCTCACGTAATTTCTATCCTCTTCACCAGTCAATCCTTCGGTATCCTTGTCTATGATTTCCGTGATGACTTTCCTAATCAACTCTTCCTTATAGGTTTCCATCATGCTAGCTTCTCCTAGTTTCAAATTCTGCAGTTTGCTCGTAGTTTCATTAACATCAGAGACAACCTTATGAATTTGTTCCTCTAACGCAGTTTTTAATGCTTGCACGTCCTGACCTATTTGAGTTCTATCCTCTACCTGCTTTTCGGATAGCGAATCCATCCTTACATTCAAGTCTTTCCTAATCTGAACTACTTCATTATTAATGTCTACTTGTGTACTGGCAAGTTTTCTTTCAATTCGCTCCTGAATCTGATCTACATGTTCCCCACTTGACCTGTTCCATTCATCTTTCCAAACCGTTACATTTGCAGTTAACATTTCCGCGATATCTACTTCGATGTCCTCCTTAAGTAAACGATTGTGATCTAATACTTGGGTTCTCATGACCTCTACATCGTATTTTAAACCAGCTAAAGAAGCTGTTGTCCTAACAGACTCGTCAACTAACCGAGTTGTTAATGCACTAATGTTACGAGTACAAAGCGTTTTTGAAGTTTCAATTTCCTCCCTAACTTTGTTAACATCAGTCTGAACTTTAGCAATGTCTACAAAAACAGTATTGACTTCTACTTGTATTTTATTGATATCGCTTTGCATATCGTTAACATCTGAATGAATATTATTGATGTCTACTTGAACATTTGACACATCAGTTCGAGCATTTCTAACCTCTTTTTGAACTTCTTCTACTTTGTCTTGTACAGTAGCAACATCATTCCTAACAACAATTACTTCAGCTCTAGCACATGAAATATCACCCCGGACATTGGCAACATCAAGGTTCAACATAGTAAGATCTTTCTGTACCTTAGACACATCAATTTTAACATCAGAAACATCTTTGTGAATGTCACTTACAGCATTCTCGATTCCCTGGGTACTGATCTGTAAACGCGACACATTATTTTCTAAGTTTGCAGAACTGGTCTGAAGAACTTTCAAACTTTCATTCATGCTATCTTTCAAATTAGCAGACATGTTACTAGCATTCTCCTCCATTCGACTAGTATTCCTAGCTTCCATCTCCCTCATACTTTCGTTCATGCTAGCTTTCAAGTTAGCAGACAAACTGTTGGACATCTCCTCTAACATCTTCCTCAGACTCTCATCTGCCATTTCAATAATATTTCAATAATAAACTGCTTTAGGGACATACATCAAACAGAGCAAAATAACAACATCTGAGCAACATTTTTCACCATATATAAGTTTTGAGCAATTTTCTGTCTTAAATCTAACTTATAATTACCTTATAATTAACCTTCGTAGACACTTCATGTTGAAATAAACTCAAGCACATGTTCAAATTTCTTTGGTTCATTTTAAAATATCCTAACACAAATAATTTACATTTACAATCCAAATAATTTAATTTTATCTTTAATATGACTAAACATGTCATAAGCCGGTCAAATAAAATAAGATTCCAGATCATAGGCGATTTTTCTAAGTTTCCAGCCTATTTAACCTCTCTCAAGTTGTATAAGATCTAAGTGTAATTTTCCTAATACAACACAACATTTTATTCCTATATAATCACACTCTCAAATTCTACAATTGGCTAAGACATCTAACAAAGAATCAACCTCTTTATTTGAGTCTTCACAATCCCTTTAACATCGATAACTTGGTAATCCAATGTTAATCGAACACTCCACAAAAATTGCGGTGTCAATTCTACTGCAATAACTTGGTAATCCAATGTTATTCAAGCACTCCGAACTTCGATTGTGCCAATTCTACTGGCGTTCAGCCTGGTAATCCAGTGTTGTCAATCGATCCCCACCGAATTGCGGGGCCAATCCTACTGGCGTTCAACCTGGTAATCCAGTTTTGTTGAACGTTCCCCACGTTATAGGGTCGCCAATCCTACTGTACCCGATATCCGGATAGTAGGCTGTCAGATATCCGCCCCCTCAATCGGATTGCCAATAATCAATCGCACCGGCACAGCTACATCAATGAAAATGGCACTGACAGATACTACCGAGATTAGAGCACAATAGTTAACAAGAAATTATTGTGGAACACACCAAAATATACGGGGGTTCATACTTACCTTTACTTACCTCTTAAATTTATCTCGGGGACTGGGTTGTCAACTGGATCACTTAAAGTATGCCCTCACAATAACCTCCACCATGATATTTAAAATGAACCAGAACGAAGACGAGAAACTTTAAACTGCACAATAATTTATTTCACATAAAGAATGATTTTAACAAAAATAAAACAACAAAATCCACGTGGCAATCAGAAGCCATCGTCCATATAACCATGTCCTTCTGTAGGACTTGTATACTCTACATACAATGTTTCAGCTTTCTCAAGCTCAAAGTAACGTAAAAATAATAATGCACTTGGAATGGAAACGGGATTTGGGACGAGACACATATATCAATTGTTTTGCGTGTTTATATACTTCACATTTTATTTATAGCCACAAGGCTATTATGGATACGTCCTTGGCCTCTGTCATACAGTTGTCCGGGCCAGCTGCAATGCACCTGCATCGTCAAAGCGGACTCACCCCGTTCGTTCAACCCTAGCATAAACGAGTTACCTCAGAGCTTGGCTCTCCTTTACAAAACACGTAAATGTTCACATCTCAACTGAAATATTATCACGCAAATGTTTTAAATGCTCCATTCAAACACCAGTGGATTACTCCAACAATCCCAAATCATGTTTAATTGTTCAAACCACTTGTTTAATTAGCGTTGTTTAGAGTATAAAAACAAAACTCTTAATGTTAATAACAAAAGTTCATTAATTATTTATAACAATAATAAATTGTTTATAACAATGTCAAACGACAATTGGAAAACTTATACACGCCTCTATTAATCCTTTTCATTTCAAATTATTTAACAAAGATATTTACAAAATTATTTTACAATATTATATTGTTTATATTATTTATACAAGAAATACATTAAACCACACATTTATCCGGTTGATAATTACTCAAATCGTGGTGATATAATCGACCAATGAAGGTTAGTTATATTTAACTGTCAAATTCAGGTTTAATAAGGTTTAATAATAATTATTAATATTTGTGACAGTAACCTCCATTCAAAATCTTCATCTCAAATTATTTAACACTCTTGTTAATTTTAACAGTATCTTCATATGAATAACTTTCAAAGAACCAGAACAATACATTCAGCGGGAAAATACTTCGCTCAAAACGCACAAAATTGCACAATAATTGGCCCAAAATTCATCATATATCTTCATATATATGGCATAAAAATCCTCCAGACTACATACAAAAACCTCCACTTATAAATTCATCAACTTCATTTATTACTGTGGGAACCTCCTTCATAATTCACGGGCATTATTCATCAGCGACTTTTACATGTCCACTGAACTAACGATTATACATCCATTGTTCCTCTTTAAAAATTCTTATATTCATCAACTGTTATTATTTAACCTTCGTGGGTTTCATTCATGAATCGATATGAAGTAAAAATTTGCCAATCACAAATAAATTTAATGGCAAATACGATTAGACACTCCTCCCTGGTCTATCAAAATTGAGATTAATATCTTCAAAGTAACGCAGTATAAAAATACTATCTTCAATCAAAGTTCATATAAACTGTATAAATAGTCGAATAGAATACAATTAGACTGTGGAATGCAAACATTATTGTTCCAATCTATAATTGAGAAAAACTCCTATCAAAAGTTCATTACTATAGTGTATCCAATAAATCGTAATCAAAGTTCATATTTCATAAAATTGTCTATAATGCAATGATAAATGTCTATGTTGCAATCATGTTCATAAGACGACTAGTATTTCAAAGATCGTCGATATCGTAATAGATTTTAACGCTCTAAAATCATTTAATTTTTCTTCTTTCTTGAGGATGACAGAAAATTGGTCAAAGTAATTTACTGAATAGAATTACTTTAATAAAAATGACACGCTGTCTGAATTCAAATCTGCCATAGCAAATCGTTAACTTTACCGTCAAATCGTGACTACAAAAATATGCCAATTACTGAAAGAATCTAAATTATCAGTCTCAACTGATCAAAAATTAATTTAACTATGCCAATGACATAACAATGTCTCAACAAATCGAAGAAAAAGGCATAAATCATCGAAGTGTACTGAGTACAGAAATGTTAATCAAGAAAATGGGGCACAAAATAAATATGGGACAGAAAATATGGGAAAAATGGTTGCTCAGATATCGCTACAAGACTCAAATAATACAAGAAACGTTCACGACTACCTTATCTGTTGATTGAAGTTCTAGAGGAAAGTTTTCAAAGAAAACTGCTGTTGGTTCCATTTCACCAGCGTGAAGATGTGCTCCGACCTCGAACCTGGAATCAGCGTCCTCGGAGAATCGAACTGCTTCCTTCTCCGGAAATTGCACTGCTCCGTGGATACGAAAACATCCTTCTGGCAAAACTCTTCTTTGTGAGCCGGGTCCACCCTAGCCTCTCTTGAAATTTCCCTGAAGTTCTGGTCGCAATTCGCCATGAAGTTTATTGCAGTTATTTCCGCAGAAATATTCATAATCGTGGAGTATGAAAATATTTCCACTGTCATCTGGTATAATTCAGCGATGGATTCACGATGCATGAGTGTAGTTGGATGTTCACTACATGCTCGCTTTTGTAGAATGACGATTAACGAAGTTCCATGCTGTTATTTCACTCCAGCGATATATGTCCCAATTGCATTAAAGCCTTAGCCTTCCATCTCAACTTCCGTTATAATCATTGAAAGCACTGCAAGATTATAATGTTCCATAGTAGACTGTATCGTTGTATTACCGAACGTATTCTCCAATATCACTGTTGCACTCCACGTGTCAGCCGTAGTGTATAATGTGGAATTTTAAAAGGGTTTCTCATGTGGCGAGAAAATCACTTTTGTTGGCAGCCTTAAATTGCCAATATCTTTCGAAGTATAACTGTGAAATTGTTCAAATCTTCTACACACCTCAATGTTGTACTGCCCAATTGAATTATAATGAAGGCAGAAGTTAACTCTTGATATCTTATCTGGTGGAAACGTTAATGTGAGCGTTTCAACTTCACCTAGTTTCGAGCAGCGCAAAATGGAACTGCTCCGTGTTCGTTCGATGCGCCGGGCTTTAACCACACGCTAAAGACAACTTGCTTCACTTATTCACTCGAAAATGACTCTATAACATCTGAAATATATATGCGGTATCAGCGGTATGATCCGTCTGAGTTCTGAGTTCTGAGAGCTCCTCTCTTCTGTGCACGACCTTTTATCAACTTCTTAAGGGGCGTATCCATCCCTGCCATAGCCTGTTGCTGCGTCATTGCTAGAAGTTTTAACTTTGGCTATACTTGACGGATTTTCAAATTTCAAAAACTCAAAATTAATTTCTTCAAAATTCCAAATCAATGCCATAACTGAAAATAGTTTTCCACAATTCTGCATGCCAAAAGTAATCAAATATCGTAGTTTCAGCAATCTCCGTCTTCCTTCCAAACTATCGTTCATTGGTTCGAGTCTCTCCTCCAATAGCGTAACTTCTTCCTTAGCACAATACCTTGTTTCCTGCGACTGCGTCGTAAATCTCCGATCTTTCTCGAACAAAATCATGACGTCACCAAGAATCTCAGCTCAATCAGCCTACTTGCATGAAATCTGCGTCATCCGTGCCTACGTCATGAATATACACGTCACAACTATGGCATCCATAACTTTACTCATTTATGCCAATACAGCCATCGTGGTCTCAATATAATTCAATTTACGGGGGCAGTACTAAGCCAGAAAACTTCCCTGGATTGTACAAAACATTTCACCTAAGTTTCATCGCTATCGGACGAATGGTATATGAACGCATACCCGACTTTGATGAAACGCTTCGCGCGTCGTCGCACATTTGTTGAATCAACTCGTGCGCTACCTATTGCAAAGTGGATTTGCTAAGCCATAAACCTCCCCTGAAGTGTACACAAAATCTCACCCAAGTTTCATAGCTATCGGACGAATGGTATATGAACGCATATGGGACTTTTTTGAAATGCTTCGCACGTCGTCGCTCATTTGTTGAATCTACTCGTGCGCTACCTATTGTAAAGTGCACACAACAACTCGCCCAAGTTTCATCTCAATGGGATGAATGGTATATGAACGCATGTGGGACTTGTTTGAAACGAATCGTGCGCCATTTTGTTGAAGCTCTCGCGCGCTATCTATTGTAAATTCGATTTACTATGCCAATAACTTTTCTGGAAGTGTGCACAACAACTCACCAAAATTTGATCGCAATCGGATGAATGGTTTATGAACGCATAAAAGACGAACAGACAGACATGCCTTTATCTATTATATATAATCCAAAATTTTGCATGTTGGTTGATCCGAGTATGTAGAGGCTCACTAAGAAACGGTTTTTGAAAATTCAATTTCTAAGTGACTCTTTTCGGCCCTTTGGCATTGACCATCCAAAATTGACTCATCGACGCAGGGCTCAAACCACTAGACCTAGAAAGCTGAAATTTTGCATGTTGGTTGATCCGAGTATGTAGAGGCCCACTATGAAACGGTTTTTGAATATTCCATTTGTAAGTGACCTTTTTCGGCCCTTTGGCACTGAGCAAGGACAGTCGGTACAAAGTTCGGATTTAGCTCATTTTAAGCCGCCAGATTCGAGAAACAATACTCGGAGGTCCTGTAGGGACCCCGAAACACATTTTTTAATTTCCTAAAATGAACAGTTTCAGAGATATTCCCAAATAACTGTGTTTCCCTCTGAGAAACAGATCAACGTTTCTATGGCAACCGCTGAAATTTCGCAGACCGGGGATAGTTTTCTGGCAATATCTCGAAACCGTTCGTTTTAGGGCCTTAAAACGCGAGGTTCGGTTCCCACTTCATGGAAGTGGAAACCACGAACATTGCTCCTCGCATTGATACGCGCAAAAAGAGCAATTTTCCATATTTCTACGAGCAAATTGACTTGGAAAGTCTCATCTATTATATCCTGTATAATCCAAAATTGACTCATCACCGCAGGGCTCAAACCACTAGACCTAGAAAGCTGAAATTTTGCATGTTGGTTTATCCGAGTATGTAGAGGCTCACTAAGAAACGGTTTTTGAAAATCCAATTTGTAAGTGACTTTTTTCGGCCCTTTGGCATTGACCATCCAAAATTGACTCATCGACGCAGGGCTCAAACCACTAGACCTAGAAAGCTGAAATTTTGCATGTTGGTTGATCCGAGTATGTAGAGGCCCACTAAGAAACGGTTTTTGAATATTCAATTTGTAAGTGACTTTTTAGGCCCTTTGGCGCTGAGCAAGGACAGTCTGTACAAAGTTCGATTTAGTTCATTTTAAGCCGCCAGATTCGAGAAAAAATACTCGGAGGTCCTGAAGGGACCCCGAAACACACTTTTTAATTTCCTAAAATGAACGGTTTCGGAGATATTCCCTAATAACTGTGTTTCCCTCTGAGAAACAGATCAACCTTACTATGGCAACCGCTGAAATTTCGCAGACCGGGGATAGTTTTCTGGTAATATCTCGAAAACCGTTCGTTTTAGGGCCTTAAAACGCGAGGTTCGGTTCCCAAACCACGAACATTGCTCCTCGCATTTATACGCGCAAAAATAGCTATTTTCCATATTTCTACGAGCAAATCGACTTGGAGAGTTTAATCATACTAATATATAACAAGAAGTTCCGTGAAGAACTATACAGCCTACTTTTCATGCCAATGATTATTCTACAGAATATGAACCTATCTAGAATAATGACGAAATTAAGTTGCTAATATCGAAATTTCCAATTAGTTCGAAATACTGTATACCTGGCATAATGTATCCTAATAGAGCACTACAGTTGGCAGCCCTGATGACTGAATATATTCTTAGTTCCATCTCTTAAGGTACAAAATACAAAATTTGGTTGAAGTCCAATGAATTGCATGGACGTTACATAAAGTTAAACATTGGATCTAACAGCGCGCGTAAAATCATGTTGGCAACAATGTCATGCATGAATTGGTCAAAAATAATCTGAAATAATATGATCTATTGTTGTGCCAATTTTGAATGAAATCCATTAGTTAGTATAGAAGTTACATGCATTTTAAAATTGGACCTATCAGCAGGCTTAGAATAATGTTGGCAGCACTGACGTAAATTAGTTACTCCAAATTTGTCTAGAATGCCAGGTACTATACGTGTGCAAAGTTTAGAGCTATTGGCTTGCATACTTTCTGATATATTGATATTAGTGTAACAAAAATAGGGACAGCACATATTAACAGTTGGCAGCCCTGGTTGCTCCTTAGAATACGCATAGTCATATCTGTTATGGTACACATAGCACATACGAAATTTGGTTGAAATCCAAATGTTAGTATGGAAGTTACATGTATATAAATTTGGACCTGTCAGCAGGCTTAGAATCATGTTGGTAGCACTGACGTATATAAGTTACTCCAAATTAATATAGAATGTCAGGTACTATACGTGTGCATAGTTTAAAGCTGTCGGCTTGCATACTTTCTGATATATTGGTATTTGGATAAAATAAATTAGGAGCATTTATTAACAGTTAGCGGCCCTGGTATGTCTTAAGAATACGCTCAGTCATATCTGGTTATGTACACATACAACATACGAAATTTGGTTGAATTCCAATTGATAGTGCAGAAGTTATATGCATTTAAAATTTGGACCTATCAGGAGGCTCATAATCATTTTGGCAACACTGCCATGTTTGGTCTCCTGGAAATTAAACTGAAATATTATGATCTGTACGTGTGCCAATTTTGAAACAGCTCCCATTCATACTTTCCAAGATATCCAACATGGAGCTCAAATTTTAATTGCGATTTTTTAGCAGTTGGTAGCACTGACATCATTTTCAAATATGACCGTGAGATATTCAGGTATAGATCTTGACTCCTACCAAATTTTGTTTCGATTGCTGCAGCCGTTTAGGAGTTGATAGGGGGGGACACACACACAGCCAGACAGACAGACAGACAGACAGAAGGACAGACAGACAGACAGACACACATTTGCCCGATCTCATAAGTCTACTTTTTCCTCATTTTTGCAAAATGTGAAAAGTAGGCTAAAAATGAGATGGTGTGTGTCTGTATGTCTGTCTGTCTGTCTGTCTGTCTGTCTGTCTGTTACTCAATAACGCAAGAACCACTGGTCCGATTTAAATGAAATTTTGCATGGATGTAGCTGATTTACCAGGTTTACATATAGGATAATTTTGATTTCGAAATTTTGCACTATTAAAAAATGGCGACCATTTGTGACGTCACTACACCGTTTGGTTTCAAAATTTCATATTTCCCTTTCAAATAAAAAGAGAACGCTAAGAAATAGCAAACTTTTGATGGCATACATGAGCTTTAACATTTAATTTTCTATCCGAAAGGTCCTGATCACTTTTCGTATATCTCCAATGGTTAGCGAGTAAAACCAAAATCTGAACACGGTCAACACCGAGCGGTGGAGTATATCTCTCTATATGTAAAATGAAAATTTGTCTGTTTTTCTCTGAATTTCTACGGAAATTTGAGTTGTTTACGCGTTTCAGACTGTTTTATGATGGATGCGCGCGATTTTTAGCCTACTTTTCACATTTTGCAAAAATGAGGAAACAGTAGTCTTATGAGATCGGGCAAATGTGTGTGTGTGTGTCTGTCTGTCTGTCTGTCTGTCCTTCTGTCTGTCCTGTCTGTCTGTCTGTCTGGCTGTGTGTGTGTCCCCCCCTATCAACTCCTAAACGGCTGCAGCAATCAAAACCAAATTTAGTATGAGTAAAGATGTGCACCGAAATAGCTCACGTCCATATTTGAAAATGATGTCAGTGCTACCAACTGCTGAAAAAACGCACTAGAAATTTGAGCTCCATGTTGGATATCCTGCAAGGTATGCATAGGAGCTATTCCAAAATTGGCACACATGTAGATAATACTATTTCAGTTTAATTTCCAGGAGGCCAACCATGACAGTGTTGCCAAAATAATTTTAAGCCTTCTGATAGGTCCAATGTTTAAATGCATATAACTTCTACACTATCAACTCGATTTCAACCAAATTTTGTATGTAATACCTGTACATAAACAGATATGACTGAGCGTATTCTTAGGAGCCACCAGGGCTGCCAACTGTTAATAATTGCTCTCTCTATTTTTTTTATCCAAATACCAATATATCAGAATGTGTGCAAGCCGACAGCTTTAAACTATGCACACGTATAGTACCTGACATGTTTGATTAATTTTGGAGTAACTTATATACATCAGTTCTACCAACATGATTCTAAGCCTGCTGATAGGGCCAATTTTTAAATACATGTAACTTCTATACTATCAGTAGAATTTCATCCAAATTTCGCATGTGCTATGTGTAACATATCAGATATGACTATAAGTATTCTTCAGTGCAATCAGGGCTGCCAACTGTTAATAAATGCTGTCTATATTTTTTACCCTAATATCAATATATCAGAAAGTATGCAAGCCAACAGCTCTATACTTTGCACACGTATAGCACCTAACATTCTAGATTAATTTGGAGTAATTAATACAAGGCAGTGCTGCCAACATGATTCTATGCCTGCTGATATGTCCAATTTTAAAATCCATGTAATTTCTATACTAACAAATGGATTTCATCCAAAATTGGCACAACAAGATATCATAATATTTCAGATTATTTTTGACCAGCACACGCATGGTATTGTTGGCAACATGCTTTTACGCCTGCTGATAGATCCAGTGTCTAACTGCATGTAACGTCCATTGGACTTCAACCAAATTTTGTATTCTGTACCTTAAGAGATGGAACTAAGAATATATTCAGTCACCAGGGCTGCCAACTGTAGTGCTCTATTAGGCTACATTATACCAGGTATATTTTGAACTAATTAGATATTTCGATATTACCAACTTAATTTCGTCATTATTCTAGATAGGTTCATATTCTGTAGAATAATCATTGACATGAAAAGTAGGCTGTATAGTTCTTAACGGAACTTCTTGTTTTGTCTGTCTGTCTGTCTGTCTGTCTGTTTGTTTGTCTGTTTGTTTGTTTGTTTGTTTGTCTGTGGACAAATTTGTTCCCTTATAACTCGAGAACGGCTGGGTGTATCTACGTACAATTTGGTACAGATATCCATCATAGGCACGACACTAATCATTGATGTAATTCTTCTCCGTACCTCTCATAAAAGGAGGCCTACCCCCTTAAAATACATGCTGAAATAGGCGTAGAAGGACGAGACAAAGCTCATTTTCAGCCCCTCAATGTGAGAGACAAAACTCGGGTCCCCGAAAACCACATTTTAAGGACCGAAGACCAACCGTTTTTGAGATATTCCCAGAAAACTAATTTAATTTAATAAACTAATGAACGAATGCAAGCCAGTAACCATGCCAACGGATTCTCAGAGGTCCATCTATTGCTGTAAGACGCAATGCAATTCCATTAATCACATTAGTGTGAAAGTTTGCAAACGGCTAGAAGGTTATCACGGAACCAAATTAAGCCGTAAAATTCATCAATACGTATAATGCGCTTAAGGGGATCAAGGAGTACTCTAGAATTTTTTCACGCTATTTACACCTGTGGGTGTGGTACGGCAGGTCTATTATATTCATATCCCCATAATATTCATTCATTCATTCATTCATTCATTCATTTCGTATAGGCCATCTATGGACCGCGTCATTCCAACCGTCTCCTACTGGCTTTGATGTTTGCCCTGTACGCCCGCATTCGTTCTCGGTGGACTTCCTTCCGTTCCTAGGTCCAAATCTTTCCCGTTTTCAGCTCTGGTTTTTCTTGGAAACCTTTACCGGCTTGAAGTTTCCTTTTGAGTGGGGCGCGCTCCTGAATGTCTGTTGGTGTAATCCCCTAAATCTTTCAGATCTTTATCCAGCTCAATGAACCAGGCCCATTTTGTTTTCCTCTCCTGAAAGTAAGTTATGTTGCGGTTGATCAGTCTCGCTGGGCTCATTCGTTTCACATGCCCAAAAAATGGTAACCTTCTCTTCCGGATGACGTTGCTTATCTTCTCCACATGAGTGTATAGGTCATGGTTATGCCGTCTTCTGTATTCCCCATTGTCTTTGATGGAACCCAATAGCTTTCTCATAATGTTCCTTTCTTTGGCCTACAGTTTCTCGACCAAGCCTTTTTTGTTCATCGTGAGGCATTCAGAAGCATGCAAGACCTCCGGACGGAAGACACTGCAGTAATGTTTTAATTTTGCGTTGAAGGATATTGACCTTTTCTTATAGATGTCCTTAGTTAAATGGTAGGCCATTTCCATTTTGCTCATGCGTGATGTGAATGCTTCTTTCTCTGATAATATCCCTTCCCTGACCCGTCCTGAAAAGAAAAGTACATGGCCATTGGCTGCATTAAAAATAAAAATAAATTAGGTGTTATAATTTCTTCCTATATTATATTATTATTATTAGTATTATATTATGGCGTACAACGACGAGACAAATCCCCTCGGTGCCTGCAACAAAACTCGGGGGCCCTAAAGGGTCCTCGAAAACTACATTATAAGGCTCTAAATCCTACAGTTTCTGAAATA
Source organism: Meconema thalassinum (assembly GCA_946902985.2). Lineage (NCBI taxonomy): Eukaryota > Metazoa > Arthropoda > Insecta > Orthoptera > Tettigoniidae > Meconema > Meconema thalassinum. The sequence goes on along the minus strand of OX336391.1, from coordinate 460,060,499 downwards.
TTCCCAGAAAACTAATTCAATTTAATTTAACTAACTAATGAAGGAATGCAAATCGGTAACCATGAGAACATTATCTCAAGGGGTGGCATACAACTTTCCTTCTATTTCTGTAAGAAGCAATGTCACTCCATTTATTACATTTCTGTGAAAGTTTGCAAATGGCTATAAGGTTATCACGGAACTAACGTAGACCGTATAATTCATCAATGCAATTAAGGGGGTGAAGGGGTAACCTAGAATTTTTTCATGCAATTTTCACGTTCGACATACAGTACAGAAGGTCTATTATATCTCCAAACAGCAACATTATTTTCAAAAAATCCTGAATTGAACCAGCATTTTTTGCGGCTTTTAGGAATTTGGGCAATTTGAGGCTAAAGAACCTGAATTTTCATGCACCACAAGCCTTTATAATTTATGAAAGAGGTCTTCCTGTGTTTTGGGGACCTAACACAACGTAGAGGGTCAGTTTTTATGTGACGTGTATTGCGTTTCGTCTACAAGGCTTTCAATTGTATTTCACGTCAGGAAGTACAGGTTAGGTGACTTTAGTCTGAAGGCACATTTTAACTTTTTTGTTGTTGTCGACATACGGGTTCATCGTAAGGATGATTTTATTTAATACTGTGTGGTAGATATACCCATATTTGGATATCTGGGTAATATGTTGGAGACAATAGAATTGTCTGTCTGTCTTTCTGTGTATCTTTATGTACGCCTATACCTCGTGTTCGGATGCTTGGTGCATCGTAAAATTAGGTATGGTAACCATGAGAGTCAATACACCAATCATTTATAAAACTCTTCACCGTACTTTTCATACAGTAGAAGGGTGGATATAGAGAAAAAATTCTCAATATATGCTAAAATAGGCGAAATATAAAAATTATCCTAGAAGGACGACCAAAGCATATGTTGCGCTTCTCAATGTGAGACACAACATTCGGGAATCTATAAAGGGTCTCCGAAAACTACATTTTAAGGTCCTTAAATTAACAGTGTGTGTGATATTCCTAGTAAACTAACTTCGTTCTGATAAACTTGAAGGAATGACAAACCGCTATCCATTGCAACAGTAGCTCAATTGATAATGTCTGGTGTTAACAACGAACACCGTTCGAAGAACGGGTACTTCTGCTATGTATGCATGTATAAGAATAAGATAAGATTTATTAGATAAAGCATTAAGTATTAAAGCAACGTATTTACACATTATTTGGGGATAAATTCGTTCCCCATTTGCTATGCGTGAACAGCAAGACAATGTCGACTGAGTTTTGTCACTCTGAGTAAAGGCATCCGAAACAGCGGGTGGCTACTTAGTCGTTGGATGTACGGACGCAGACAAGCGCAGGTGTAAAATACTTTTCTTTCTCATAAGTCAACATGAATTAAGGGTATTTCCGTGACTGGCTTCTCTCACTTCTCTATTATTCTCCTACAATCCAAGCGAAAGAAAAATCGGGAAATAACAAGAAACTTGAAAGACGCAGATCTTAGAAAAATAAAATGATTTTAAAATAAACCAGTTAAACATCGTATTCTAAAGACAATCCGCAAATTTACTCTAAACATTATCGGCAGCTTATCCGCTATCCGCACAGCTACGCAAACTATGTCCGCACGGCGGAATGATTTGCGAATATCCGCGGGTTTATACGTGGATAACCGCATCCGCGCAGGGCTTTAGTTCTGGATAACTTGCGCATCTTTCGTAAATGCAAAAAAACATGAATTCTAGTTATAGACATGTTCCACACACTTGTTGGGGTAAATGACCACGAGGTGCTTGCATTTAAATAGCCTTCAGTAGCCTCGGTCTAAGACGGGATCGGACCCGCTGTTTTGTGTTTGGAATGCCAACGTTTAACCAACTGCACCAATCCTCCCTATATTATTTAGCTAAGGTCCCATTCCGGTTTTGTACCGAAAATAAGGTCCTGTTAACACCTACCTACAGATATGGGGTACCTACAGGTTCCGCATAACCCCATGTGTGCCCGAAACGCACTCACTTCATTTTTAAATGCCTCACAATTAAATAAATACCTTAAAAAATGTACATTTACAATGAGAGCACCGTAACCTGGCGAGCCTGCCGCTAGAGCACAGGGCAGCGCGGTGGCGGCAGCCATCTGGCGGGAGCGCGGCGTACTGCTAGGCGAGCATGCCACTAGAGCGCGGCGGTGGCGGCCATCTGGCGGGAGTGCGGCGTACTGCTAGCTGAGGAGTCTCTCAGCAGATGGCTCCGGTGTGGTCTCTCCAAGACTTTATCTAGGGTTCAATCCTTTGCAAATGTAAAAATTGCTGTAGATGAAACTCACGAGCAAACAATAACCGATGAATTCGTTGTAACATCGAATATTGTGTACGAAGAGATGCTGTGACCAAGTACAAAACACTGTTCTACATAATTCATTGTGTTCTTCTCATGTACGTATGCCGTTTAACAATAATAAATACATTTCTTCAATAATTACAACTTCGTTCTCCCACATTCTTCCCTACTACCCCATAAACCTACATTCACGTTGCGAAAGTACGCACTATTCATGAACTAAATCGGGGCTGATGGCCAAGATGTGCCTAGATGTAAGTTACCACTTGAATAAATCAACCACAACGAAAACATATTTATTCCGTGCAGTCACCACTGATTTCACTATGTGTTCCTTAGGATGCATCTGAAGAGTGTGCTTGTGAATGTGAAAGTGGTCTTGTCCATATTGGGTTTGTTCGTTGCAGCGACTGAAAGCCATCTGCCTCCAGTCCGGTCATTTAAAGATAATCCACCAATTAACCCAATCTCTTGTGTGTTCAAGCCCAAGGGATCATCGTACTCAGTGGCAACTCCAGGCTCTGTGGGACAGACATCCCTCCAATTGGACACACATTCCCTCCCAGGGGCTCACAACTTGTGGGATGTGGATTGGCGACCACGGGGCACAAGCTGAGTCTGGCATTGCTTCCACTTACCTGTGCCGGTCTCCTCTCAGTCTTCCTTCCTGTCGACCTTTCTTGGTCAACTCTTGTTCTCTCCCGACCCCGACGGTATTAGGGTATCCGAGACCTAGGGAGTCTCTTCCTTTCCCGCCTTAATTGGCCCTTCTCTCATCTTCCCTCATTCTTCTAGCGATCAGCCTTCTTTTTCTTTTCATTATATTTCCTTTTCTGTCTAAGATTCCCGCACTGTTTTTTGTGAATTGGCTCCCCGTGTATTTATATATACACCGCGGACAGGCCAACAAGGACCACGCAAATATCACTTCTTTATAGGTCTAGTTTCCTTCTTTCTCTTCCAGAAGTCTTTCATCCTGGTCGACTGTGCAGCTCTTCTTTCAGCAGTCCATTCTCCTCTGTTGAGATTTTTCTTCTCCCCGACAAGAATTTTGAGACCAAAAATTTTTTTTCTGTACTCTATTCGATTTAGACAATCTTCTTCAGTAATTTTGAATTTTTGAAGTTCTTCTTTCATTTGTTTTACATAGCCTCCTTGTCCTTTATAGTTCCAGATTTTATCAAAAATGTGTTTGTTTAACCTTGAGCAATCCATGCGGACCATATGTCCGTAGAACTGAAGTCGCCGTTTTCTGATCATCACTTCAAGGTTGTCGATTTTACTATAAATTTCTGCATTCGATCTCAGTCTATAACCTTCCTGTGTTTTCCTAGGACCATAAATCCTTCTTAAAATTCTTCTTTCTATCTTGAGCAAATTCTCCATTCCGGTTATATTTGTAGTTTCCATGCCGTACAAGATGACTGGTCTAACAACAGTATTAAAATGTCGTAATTTTGCATTGATAGACAGGTTCTTTTTATTGTATATATTTTTTGTACAAAAATTTAATCTTTCCAATTTCCCTTTTTTGTTCTCGATTGCCAATTTATCCGTCCCATTGCTACTAATTATTTCTCCAAGATATTTAAATCGGTCAGTGACCCTGGTGCTCCCATAATTTGTTTTTATCATTTTCTTAGTGTATTTCTGATCACTTGTCATCATCTCTGTTTTTACCAACGAAATCTGTAAGCCCGCTTTTTCCGCCGTTTCTTTTAACTGATCAATTTGGTTAATAGCTTCTTGTTCTGATTCAGCAAACAACGCTACGTCGTCAGCAAATGCTAAACCTTTGACTCTGAGGTTCTTATTCTTTGTACCAATTTTAGCACTTGAATCGTTCTTCTCCCAAAACGTCCTCATGACTTTATCCAAGACCAAATTGAAAAGCAGTGGTGATAGACTGTCCCCTTGTCTTAGCCCAGTTTTTACCTCGAAGGGCTCGCTAACTTCATTTAAAAATTTGACTCTGGAAATCGTATTAGTTAATGTAAGTTTTATTAAATTTATGGTTTTTTGATCAACTTGGTATTCCTTCAATGTGTCAAAAACAGTATCCCTATCCACTGAATCATACGCTTTCTGAAAATCAACGAATGAGATAAAGATATTCTTTGGCCTGTTGTTGTAATATTTTAATATCAATTTTAAACTAAGAATTTGTTCTGCACACGATCTATTCCTTCTGAAACCTCCTTGGAACTCGCCAAGCTGTGGTTCGATCTGTGGTTCAAGTCTGTTTAAAAGTAGTTTGGCAAATATTTTATATGTGACAGACAACAATGAGATCCCCCTATAACTATTGACATCAATTTTTGAGCCTTTTTTATGTAGTGGATGAATTAAGGCGATTAACCAGTCTTCTGGAATTGCTTCCTCAATCCAAATTTTCTGGAATAGATTTGTCGTCGCTATTAAAAATTCATCATCTACAAGCTTCCACATTTCTGCAATTATTCCATCTTTGCCTGAGGCTTTATTGTTTTTAAGTGAGTTGATAATACATTTAACTTCATTTACATCTGGGGGCGTAGAGTCAAAATTTTGTGTTGTAAATTTGAAACTCAACTTGTCTGTCGGTTTTGGACAATTTAACAACTTTATATTTTGTGAATTTTTTGAATCTATGCTACATTTTGTAAGTATTTTCAACCTAAATTGCATTTTGTAAGTACTGACAATGCGATATTATTATTATTATTATTATTATTATTATTATTATTATTATTATTATTATTATTATTATTATTATTAGCAACCTAGAATGCATAGGCTAGATGACGAACACTTGTTGCCATGGTAACCACCGGATATTCGTGTAGACCTTATCTCCACACTAAACACAGATAGGCCGTTCGTTCTAAAACATATTTGTGTTAATAATAATAATAATAATAATAATAATAATAATAATAATGTTAATGGATTTAATTCCTATTTACTACTGTGATTTTATAGATGTCGGTGTGCCAGAAGTTTGTTCTGAAGCGGACTTTTAACTTCCCATTCAATCTGCCATCATGGGTGTTACACCTTTAAGACCCAACTGGCAGCGTGGTACGGTGGTAACGTTCACGCCGTCTGTGCCAAAGGTTGCAAGTTCGAATCCTGGTGCAGGCAGTTGATATTTGAGGGTGTGCAAATGCGAGGGATCCGTGTCAGTAGATTTATTGGCACGTTAAAGATCCCCTTCGGGTCGAAATTCTGGCACCCCGGCGTCTCTTAAGGTCACAGTACAGTACTTAAAATTGACGTAAAACCAATAACATTATTATTACTATTATTATTATTATTATTATTATTATTATTATTATTATTATTATTACATTGAAGAACCTTGACTGCACCGGGAGTCTATCCCTCAACAGGTGAGAACCTTACCGCTACACCACACGGTTAGCCAGAGATTCAAGCCATTGACAGTGAAAGTAACCGTACACACAATAGTCTATTAACTTCGCATGAGTGAAACCGGTATCCAAGTACCGTACAGCGTCATTTCATGGATATTAATCATTCCCACGTCGAATTCTTCAATAATTATGTTTCAAGTAAAGGAAATAATGGCGTTTTTATATTTAGATTTTATGAGCTAGCTGCATCAGTGAATAAATGACGGCCGCGCGTCTATTACTGACGGGCTAGGGTCCGGATTTTGATGACATGTCATCTTTTAATTGGTTCATCACAGACATCATAGAAATCCTGGTCATAGTTCGCACATTGTAGAAATACTAATTTATTACGGAATTTTTCGGTCATATTTTGTTATTTTTAGGTAAGTTTTTAAAAGTATAATAATTATTTGGTCTTTTTATGGAATTTATTAGAGAACTAGCAGTAATACCTGGCTTCGCCCGGTGGATTTATTTGTTTTATGGATGATAATGAATGCTACTGCTGAACTGACTCATCAAGCTTGCAAACTAACAGAAAGAAATATGTTAAAAATATAACTATTTATGGTGGTGATAAGTACTGTAGTAATAGACGTAACATCCAGGACATTTTACGCAAATGATAATGATAATAAAGAACAGGGAAATTGCTATTTACTAACTACAGTTCTGACACATGTAACTTAGGCCCCACTACAAATTGAAGAAAATTATTAGAATACATATAAAACTGGCCAAATTTTACGTCCAGTATTTTGTTTCTTGCATTGTTAGGCTTAATTTGAGCCTTATTTATACAAAGCTACACCATTTGACCGAACTATGCCAAATTTTAGGTCGCGAGTTTTGTTTCATGTATTGCGAAGCTTAAGAGATTGGTCCTTCGACAAATTCGATATTTCTTCCAAATGGCCTAAATCTATGAAAAAAGATTGCTGTCCAAATTTCTAGTAGACAGTGTAATCCACGTGTTCCAAAAGGTAAGTAACCTACGTAAAATTTGGTTCTGTTCGGTTAAACTATGTAGATTCGTGCAAAAGAGCCTACATTTAAGGTATGGAGAAGGCTGTCGGAAATTTTAAGCAAACAGTGTTACCAGCAGAGTTCTCAAAGGTAAGCACATAAAATTTGATTCAGATCGGTGCAACGGTATAAATGTGTGCCAAAGGGCCTAACTGCAGGGAATGGAGAGGGCTGACCGAATTTCAAGTAGACAGTGTTACCTGCTGGGCTTAGAAAGTTAAGTTCGTAAAATTTGGTTCAGTTCAGTGAAACGGTGTAGATTTGTGGCAAAGGGCCTAAACTTAGGGAATGGAGAGGACTGTCCGTAATTTCAAGTAGACAGTATTACACGTCGGGTTCCAAAGGGCAAGTACGTGAAATTTGGTTCAGATAGATGAAACGGTGTATATTTGTGGCAAAGGGCCTAACTGCAGAGAATGGAGAGGGCTGACCGAATTTCAAGTAGACAGTGTTACCTGCTGGGCTTAGAAAGTTAAGTTCGTAAAATTTGGTTCAGTTCAGTGAAACGGTGCAGATTTGTGGCAAAGGGCCTAAATTTAGGGAATGGAGAGGACTGTCCGAAATTTCAAGTGGACAGTGTTACTCGTCGGGTTCCAAAGGGTAAGTACGTGAAATTTGGTTCAGATAGATGAAACGGTGTATATTTGTGGCAAAGGGCCTAACTGAAGGGAATGGAGAGGGCTGACCGAAATTTCAAGTGGACAGTGTTACTCGTCGGGTTCCAAAGGGTAATAATCTTCATCTCTTTTTGCATAGAATGTTTATATTATAGTGATGTTCTTGGTTTAATATTTTCATTATTAATAACTGAAGAAGGTTACAAGTTAACCGAAACTAGTTTAATTAGTTTTAATACATTATTGACTTCAAGGTGGATTATCATTTATTCACCCCCCCCCCCGCCCTCTTTCCTCCAGGTGCTCGCATCTAGTGGGACATGGGTTAGCGACCACGGGACCCCAGCTGAGTCCGGCATTGCTTCCACTTACTTGTGCCAGGCTCCTCTCAGTCTTCTTTCCTGTCGACCTCTCTTCGTCAACTCTTGGTTCTCTTCTGACCCCGACGGTATTAGGGTATCCGAGGCCTAGGGATTCTCTTCCTTTCCCGCCTTAATTGGCCCTTGTCTCATCTTTCCTGATCCCTCATACTTCTAAGATTCAGCCTTCTTTTTCTTTTCCTGTAATCTCCTACCTTCTGCTCAAGGCCCTCAAGGAGGCAGGGTGTATGTAGCCCCACCACGTCTGGTGCACCCTGGATATTGCTCCACGCTCAGGGGCTCTCGGCTGGTGTGTTTGGAAGTTGGCGATCCCGAGGGATTACTGAGCTGGGTCCGATGTTTTTCCTTTTTTCACTAACTTAAGGGGCAAGCCCTCTCTTCTTTCCCTTTCTTATCTGCCTTTCATGGCTCTCCTTCCTTCCAAGTCCCCCAATTCTCATTCTTCCAGAGTTGAGGGCATTTCTTTTCTTCCTGTCCTATTTTGCCTTATTCTTTATTTGTTTACCATTTCTTCTTCAAGTAGGTAAGTCTGTAGTTAGTATTAGTTACTGTATAGTTTTCATTCTCACCTCATCTTTCACTATCACCCAAACCATTAGGGGCCGATAACCTGGATGTTAGGCCCCTTAAAACAACAATCATCATTATCATCATCATCATCACCATCATCATCATCATCATTTATTTACCTATTCATTAGGTAAAATTTTAATTTATATGTCAATTGGACAAATTACTGTATATGAAACATGATGAATTTCATATCCATACACGTAAGGGAGACCCATTGCAGTCGCAGAGAAGTGAACATCGTGAGACGCTAGAAGCATCCTATTAATTCAATATCTCAGTCATTGTTCTGGTGTGGTTGACCTGGAAAACCGGCAAACTTACATCACCATTGCTCTTTTGATGTCGGGTGGGCTATCGATTTTCCATGAATATGCAATGAGCACCCCCGATACACTTTCTATCGCTCCACATATCAATGAAAGGGAAAGTATCATTCCACATTTATGAGCCACGTTCACTCGTGTTGAGATAGATGGGGTTTGCTCGGTTTTCATAGCCTCAAAGAGTTCAAACATAAATTTGGATGGTGGCGATATAGCAATAATAATGCTGTGTTTCAACACTTAGGTCGTAGTGTATGCATGAAGCACAAGCCATTAACCCGTTATTAGATAGTGGTCTATATTCAAACCACCCTCATATGGACGATTTTTATTATCATAGGTGCTGATGCTTAAATCTTTCAACATTTATTTTAATAAATGTGGAAATGTTAATATTTCAGAAAACCGAATGTTTTTTCTGTGTTGCCTTCACCTACGATGCTGGGTAAATTTTGAAAAATAAAAATTAAAGTGAAAATTAAAATACAAATAGACTATAACAGTTAAAATTAAAATATTAATATAAATATAGATAAAATAAATATCAAAATTAGTATTAAAATTAAAATAATATTAGCCTAATAAAAGTTAAAGAAATTAAAATTGTAAAAAGATATAACCTAACAAATAAATCGAAAAAATATTAAATAAAATTTAAAAAATAACTACTGTATATGAAATAAAAATTATAAATATAATATATTATATAAATATGAGGAAGCCTCCGTGGCTTAGGCGGCAGCACGCCGGCCTCTCACCGCTGGGTCCGTGGTTCAAATCCCGGTCACTCCATGTGAGATCTGTGCTGGACAAAACGGAGGCAGACAGGTTTTTCTCCGGGTACTCCGGTTTTCCCTGTCGAAATTTCATTCCAGCAACACTCTCCGCTATCATTTCATTTCATCTGTCATTCATATAATCATTGCCCCAGAGGAGTGCGTCAGGCCTCGGCAGCCGGCACAGTTCATATCCTCGTCGCTAGATGAGGGGCTTCATTCATTCCATTCCTGACCCGGTCGGAGACTGGAAGCAGGCTGTGGATTTTTCATATAAATATGAACATTATACACATTAATTGGAATTTAAAATTAAAATAATGAAATTAGTCACAATAATTAAAATTAGACTAATTAAATAAATACCGTAATATGTATTTGGAAAAAAAATGTTTCGTTGATGGGTTAAGATGTCAAACAGAGTTAAAATGTGTGCATGCCTCTTTCTTTCTTTCTACTGGAGAATCCAGCCTGAAACATAGCCGGGTGAAATTCTAACACCTCAGCATCACTAAAACCACTGCTTGCCACGGTGGGTGAGTGGTTATAGTGTCGGACTACCAACCCCAAGATTGCAGGTTCACCCCTGGCCATGGTAAGTGATTTTTGAAGGCGACAAAAATCACGACACTCATGTCATACATTGTTGGCATGTTAAAGAACCCATTTGAATTCAGTAGGCCGTGTTCAATGGCAAAATTAATCTCGGGATTTTCCGCCAACACAAAGTTCCTCCATTCTCTACTTGAAAGCGCTGTAGTGTCAAGGAGTTTAGATATCTAACCTCCTTGACTTTCATAGCGTTCAAAGGAACGACGAAATTCGACATGCCAGCTACCCTCTGGGTGTCAATTAACAAAGCTTGCACCAGGCACCCGAGGCCATACGATATTATTATTACACTAAAACCACTAAGTGAAAAGGGGCATAATAATGGTATGAATTTTTATTCTTTTTCTACGGGGTCCGGAATGAGGTAAGGTGAGTGGGTCTTACGGGCGGATGCTCTTCCTGACGCCAATCCCCTGAGAGAATAAGTACTGTAGTATAGGGCTATGCGACCAGCCAGCAAAGAGAACAGTACATTTGGCGTCAAGCAGAGGGTTGTCTATGCTGTTCAGGCCACTCACGCAAAATAAAGACCACACTTAATTTTGATATAAATTTGTTGAAGTTACTTCCCTTGAACAATAAGAGCTAATATTTCACTTGTAGGCTTCATTGACAAACTGTACTTGCAAAGAAATAAATAGGTGGTGTTTCGATATGAGCTAGATATGAAATATTCCATTTTGTATGCTTGTAATCAAACATCACCAACATTCAGACGGCTTCCTCAAGTATTCTTCTATTCAGATTATGTAATTAAATACACCTAACAACATACCGCAGCCTTGGCCTTGATGTCAGAGGAAGTAAGACAGAAGATCTACACAATTATATTAGCAACGTTGCCACATCGTACACAAGTTAAATAACGTGATGGAACTCTTACACAATACGCCGAGCATTGTCTGATCCAAGTGGGTGCTTGTCTTAGTAGTCTCTCTACTTTATCCTAGTTTTTGGGTTCCCAACATTTTCAGTCTGTGGATTGCCCCGGAGACAATTTCGCGGACACCATCGTGAGTTTAGAAATAGAAAAAGATCGAATACACTTTCCAAACTCTTATACTTAATGTGTTAATTATAATTATATAGAATAGTTAGAATAAAACTGATTTTTGAACAATTAAATCTGTAATTTTAAGGTGATGTCAATCTTAATATACTCTCATCATTAAGGTGTTCGAAGCCAATTTCAGTGTTGCCTTAGTAACAAAATGTAGATGCTTTTCAGTCGGTCAACACGATTGTACCCGAATGAAAAAAAGATACATGAGATTAATAAATACACTTAGATGACCAGTTTCGATCGTTAAGCGATCATCATCAGATCCATTACACTTAGGCTATAAAATCTATATCTGAAAGTATGGGTGAAAATATTTACAATATACAGTGAAACCCCTGAAATCCGAACTAATTGGGGCTGTAGCCTGTTCGGATTTCAATTTGTTCGGATTAGCCGAAAATATCCGTAACATGGTAACCAGCCCTCGTTACGGTATAGGACTGTACGTTGAGCTAGCGACAGAGAGAAAGAAGAAACTTCGACAGGCAATGTGACTTATACTGAAGCTGCATCTGCTCTTGACATCGCATTGCGCTTCGTAGCACAACACGCAGTAGTCACGCCAAAAGATATCATGTTCATGCGACGCTGGCGCACGATTGCCACCGCGGAAATGTTTTCGTCGCTTCGACAAAATTGAAGATAACTGATTTCAAGTAAAAGATTAAGTGATACTTTGTGTGTTTCTATTGTTATTTCATTTGTTTTTGCAAAGTGATTAACCTAGGGAATTACAATAACCAACTTTTCCGTTTTTAAATCCTGGATGAGATAAGTATGTAGGCACCTTTACACTTTGTTAGGTATGCTAACTGTACTTCTTTGTTAATTTTTCAACTAATTATTTAAATTAACGTTATATTGTAGAATATATAATAGTTTTATGACTAAAATAAGTTTCTCTTTTTTGCGTTTTTTTTTATCAAACTTGAAATTGTCGAAAATAACTCGTTCGGATTACCCGGGATTTCGGATTTCTGGGGTTCGGATTTGAGGGGTTTCACTGTATACACTTATTTAGTTGCAGTATTACTTAAGATAATGCAGTTACCACAATACCGACTCTCTTCTTTGATCCCGTGTCCGATACGTAGGATACTTCCTTAAAAACACGTCGTATTTTTAAAGATCTTTCATAAAAGCAGTATGCTGGAGCTCGGCCTATGGTACCAAGTTAGCGTAACCCTCCAAGAGTTGTACAACCAATATCGCGAGTAATCTTTCTTCTATCCATAGCCTATCTACAAAATATAGTTAGTTTATTTGTTAGTTATAACAATCTATCTGCTCCCACTGTTCAGTAATAAAATTTACACCAGGAATAAAATTTACACCTGAGTGCGCATGGGGCAAGTGGTTAGCTATATTGTGAACTCAAACGTGAACTCCATGTTATGAGGATATACAAAACGGTAAAAATACGCAAAATGTCGGAAGTTGTCGTAGAACAGAAAAGAACAGAGCTTATTTTAAGCCCCTCGCTGCGAAAAACAGTACTTGCTAGGCCTAAAGAGACACCGAAAACATCATTTTAAGACAGTAAAATCAACTTTTTCCGAGAATTTCCAAGAAATATCCCCGCTCTTGGAAACTGATCGAGGAATCTGTATTCCAAATGGCATAAACATTCTTTCTCCCAAAAATATTTTGTTGTTGGTTATTGTAGGGGCATTGCGTCATGGTCTTCATGTAGCCCCGTGTACTCGTGTGAGTATGTTTTTGTGTGATAACCTGTGTTTTTGTTGTGATGGCTGTACTAATGTGTGTATTTGTAAATTGGGGATATGATTGGGAAGGAGGTGGCCGTGGCCTTAAGTTAGAAACCATCCCGGTATTTGTCTGCAGTAGAAGTGTGGAAACCACGGAAAACCACTTCCAAGATGGCTGTGGTAGGAATGAAACCCGCCTTTGCTAAGTTGTGCTTCACGAGGCTGAGTTTACAATAGATCATCTTGGAACAAAAATCAAATCATTGACCAGACTTAACACCTTTTGTTGTTTTGCAATATTGACATAAGAAATCATCGATCAGCTAGTCGGTTGTCCTCGCAGGATAAGTGCACCGCATTGGAGGGTCAGATAATGACAATCAACATCATCATCAGTGCAGCTCGTTGCAGCACTAAATCCTTGGTGGAGCTGGAAGTCGAACCTAGGAACTCTGGAGTGAGAGATAAGCCCTGGCCTTTGGATGATAGCCCCATTTTCGGCGGTAGCTCTTGAGACATCCTTGCCAAACAACATATTGAGTGAATGCTACGCTAATCGTGGAAGATTTCCCATGGGAATCAAGCGATTACATCATGGCCTTGTGGTTATACAAGTCGTACTGCAGGAGCGTCACCAGAACAGTTTCCACGAGGGGTACAGGATGGGCAGAGATTCAACGTTTAACATCATTTAGTATTTAGATGTGGACTGCAATTAAAACGTATATATACAAACCGCTACATTTCTACCTTTGCTTGAAAATGATTTACACGCGCACACTTACAAGGACTGTTTGAGAATCTTCCATTGGATTTGACCCATACAGCGACATTTCCTTAAACCTTCGATGTATGAAAGGGGCGATTTCTGTAAATTTTTAAGCGTCGGCATTTCCTTGATAAACGAGAAAATAATTCTGTCGACCTCACCAGCTATTGTACATACACACATCAAAAAAAGTTTTGCATCACCTCGGTTCCAAGAGTTCCGGAACCGTTAAATACAAAGGGAATAGAGATCAACACAAACAACATTTCAGCTCGTTTTATTGCTCATGAGACCCACACATTGCATGTTGTACCATCATACAGCTAGACTTTCAGCATTTGTGGTCCAGATTGCAGTACACACCACTACCTCTAATACCCAGTAGCACGTCCTCTTGCATTGATGCATGCCTGTATTCGTCGTGGCATACTATCCACAAGTTCATCAAGACACTGTTGGTCCAAATTGTCCCACTCCTCAACGACAATTCGGCGTAAATCTCTCAGAGTGGTTGGTGGGTCAAGACGTCCATAAACAGCCCTTTTCAACATATCCCAGGCATGTTCGATAGGGTTCATGTCTGGCGAACATGCTGGCCACTGTAGTCGAGCGATGTCGTTATCTTGAAGGAACGCATTCACAAGATGTGCACGATGAGGTCGAGAATTGTCGTCCATGAAGACAAATGCCTCTCCAATATTCTGCCGATATGGTTGCACTATGGGTCGGAGGATGTCATTCAGGTATCGTAAAGCCGTTTCGGAGCCTTCCATGACCACCAGTGGCGTACGTCGGCCCCACATAATGCCACCCCAAAACATCAGGGAACCACCACCTTGCTGCACTCGCTGGACAGTGTGTCTAAGACGTTCAGCCTGACCAGGGTGCCTCCAAACACGTCTCCGACGATTGTCTGGTTGAAGGCATATGCGACACTCATCGGTGAAGAGAACGTGATGCCAATTCTGTGGGGTCCATTCAGCATGTTGTTGGGCCCATCTGTACCGCGCTGCATGGTGTCGGGGTTGCAAAGCTGGACCTCGCCATGGACGTCGGGAGTGAAGTTGCGCATCATGCAGCCTATTGCGCACAGTTTGAGTTGAAACACGACGTCCTGTGGCTGAAGGAAACGCATTATTCAACATGGTGGCATTGCTGTCAGGGTTCCTCCGAGCGGCAATCCGTAAGTAGCGGTCATCCACTACAGTAGTAGCCCTTGGGCGGCCTGAGCGAGGCCTGTCATCGACAGTTCCTGTATCTCTGTACCTCCTCCATGTCCGAACAACATCGCTTTGGTTCACTCTGAGACGCCTGGAAACTTCCCTTGTTGAGAGCCCTTCTTGACACAAAGTAACAATGCGGACGCGATCGAACTGCGGTATTGACCTTCTAGGCATGGTAGAACTACAGACAACATGAGCAGCGTACCTTCGTCCTGGTGGAATGACTGGAACTGATCGGCTGTCGTACCCCCTCCGTCTAATAGGCCCTGCTCATGCATGGTTGTTTACATCTTTGAGCAGTTTTAGTGACATCTATGAACAGTCAAAGGGACTGTATCTTTGATACAATATACACAGTCAACGTCTATATGCCGGAGATCTGGGAACCGAGGTGATGCAAAACTTTTTTTGATGTGTGTAGAATATAATGCATTTGAAGCAACTTGACTTCTTTAAATCTTCTTCTTTCGGATTATCCCATTAATTTGGGTCACCGGAGCCAACCTGACTCATTTTGATTTTGCCAGGGATTTAATACCAGATACCTTTCCTGACGCCACGTGATCTTTCGGATGAAAATTTCACCCAACTGTCACCGGGATTCGATCCCCGACCGTCCGGGCGAAAGACGAGCAGTTAAGCCACTGAGCCATCACGCTGCCCCCTAAATTAACTTCTTTAAATGACAAAAAAAATGCATTAAATAGGCAATTTTAATCCAAATAGGCACGAGTACTAGAAATAGGCATTTTTAGACACGACCAATGAATTTTAGCTTTAAAGACCGTAAAATGGGCTTTTACCTTAAAAGCCTATTTCTAGGATGATTGTGGTGGGAAACGGCCTCCAGAGAGAGAGAGAGAGAGAGAGAGAGAGAGAGAGAGAGAGAGAGGGGGAAGGTTTTTTTTTTTTTTTTTTTTTTTTTTTTTTTTTTTTCAGTCCTTTGACTGGTTTGATGCGTCTGTCCATGCCACCCTGTCCCGAGCGAATCGTTTCATCTCTATCCTACATCCGAGACAATCTGTTGAACTTATTCTAACCTTAGTCTACCCCTACAGTTCTTGTTCTCGACCTTTCCTTCCATAAATAAGTTTGCTATTCCTGGGTGTCTTAGTATGTGTCCTACCAACCTATCTCTTCTCTTCATTAGCAGTCTCCAGAAACATCTCTCCTCTCCCACTCGCCATAATACCTCTTCATTTGTAACCCTATCTACCTATCTGATCATAATCATTCTCATGTAACACCACATTTCAAACGCTTCAATTTTCCTCTTTTCTGATGCACCAACAGTCCAAGTTTCACTTCCATAGAGCGCCACGCTGCAGACAAAGGCTTTCAAAAATGAATTTCTAATACCTAAGCCTATATTTGATGTCAACCGATTTATTATCTGTATACATGCTTTCCTTGCCTGCGTCAACCTACTTATTATTTCCTCTTTGCTTCGCCCATCACTGGTCGCGGTATCAGCCAAGAATGCTAGCCACTACGCAACGAGGCGGTAATATAATTGAACATAAATTCTTGTTCACCGAC
The DNA here is from genome assembly GCA_946902985.2 of Meconema thalassinum. Lineage (NCBI taxonomy): Eukaryota > Metazoa > Arthropoda > Insecta > Orthoptera > Tettigoniidae > Meconema > Meconema thalassinum. Next base: position 460,044,153 of record OX336391.1, on the reverse strand, counting down.
TGAAAGTTATCGATGATTTTTTTTATTTTTTTAAATTAATTATTAATTACGTGTTGTCTATGTATTCTCTACTTTATTTTGCACCAATTTGCAGGCTCACTGATACACGTTACTAGACAACTAAAGTACGTGGATATATACTAGGGCTGGTAATTTAAATCTATTAATTTCAGCAAATAGCGATTAATCAATTCAGCGTTTAATCGATTGGTCGTATAGTTGATAATTTGTTTTGTCGATTAATTGATATACTTCCCTCCTTTCACAACGCTCTCACAGAAGCAAAACAGACATTTAATTAATTAATAGTACATTATGCAACGAACCTATACGAGTGTCTTAATTACCATTATAGGCGAGTCGCATACGACTGTTTCTGTTCGACGATAATTATAACTTTATTATATGTTTTATCATAAATATTCATAAATATCTGTGGGATTCAGTAACTTCAGTTAGTGAACAGAGCGCGCTGGGTGGTTTGCTGACTGAACAGAGTGCATGCATGGGTCAAAGAATTTCGAAAGCAGAGACCATTTACTTTGCTTTGCAATGCTATTGTTTACAGCCTGCATGATGTATAGTGCTTATCAGAACTAGCATTCACTAATATTGTCACCGAAGTCGTTTGAAAGCAATGCGCTGTGTAGAAATTGGTGTTGGGGATATTAAGGTACAGTGCTATTTCCTGTCTCATATTCGCCAGTTTATTTACGCGAACATATGGGACGGTGCACTTTCCATGTCGGTAATTTATATAGAAGGATGTTGTGTTGCTAACTTCTGGACGTAGATTCATAAATTTCTTACATGCCATAGTATTTTCTTGTTACCGTAAAGATTCGTGCTGATTTTGTCTTTGTGCTTGGGATTGTTAATTAATAGTACATTATGCAACGAACCTATAATTGCAATGTTTAAGACACGAGTATGTTTATAAAACGAGCTTAGCGAGTTTTATAATTTCCATACGAGTGTCTTAATTAATTGGGATGGTTGATCCGATATCCAATTTGAACTTTCAAATCATGTAAAACATGTCCGACATGTTGGATTTTGAGCGCATGCGCGAAGCTATCCTTACATAATTGGTCAATGAATGAGCTCTGATTGGCTGGAGAAACTGTTTCATATTGAAGAATAGTACTATAATGACCCTCATTATGATACAGTTTTCAGACATATAATATTTACATTTCGACATCGTCGAACATAAAATATATTTTATCATATATTTTTAAATAGTGTACCTTCTTTGTGAAAACTAGGCTAAACATAGTAAAACAAAAAAGTTCCTGTCCTAAATTGTAAGCAAACATTGAACAAGAATTCAAAACCTTTGCGGAAAACTCTGCGTTTCCTTTTTTCGAAACCGTTCCTAATTTGATTGATTTGGCCTTCCACTATCACTGACTCATTTTTAGTCTGGAAAAAGTTGACGTATGTGATCGATCTGGGAAAATGTGTGTGTGTGTGTGTGTGTCCTATCAACTCTTAAACGGCTGTAGCTATCGAAACCAAATTTGGTAAGAGTAAAGATCCATACCTGAATATCTCACGGCCATATTTGAAATTGACGTCAGTGCTACCAACTGCTGAAAAATCGTAATTGAAATTTGAACTCTATGTTGGATATGTTAGAAGTTATGTATGCGAACTATTCCAAAATTGGCACACATATAGATAATAACATTCCAGATTAATTTTCAGAAGTTCATACATGTCAGTCTTGCCAACTTGATTTTAAGCCTGCCGATAGGTCAAATTTCTAAATGCATGTAACTTCCATACTATCGATTTGATTTCAATCAACATTCGTATGTACTATGTGTACTACAACAGATATGACTGTACGTATTCTAAAGAGCCACCAGGGCTGCCAACGGTTAATAAATGTTTTCTCTATGGTTTAACCCTAATAACAATATATCAGAACGTATGCAAGCCTACAGCTCTAAACTTTGCACACTTATACTGTAGTACCTGACATTCTACCTTAGTTTTGTGTAACTTATATACATCAGTGCTGCCAACACGATTCTAAGCCTGCTGATTGGTCCAGGTTTCAAATGCATATAACTTCTATACTAACAAATGGATTTAAACTAAATTTCGTATGTCCTTTGTGTACAATAATAGTTATGACTCTGCGAATTCGTAAGAACCAGCAGGGCTGCCAACTGTTAGTAAATACTCTCTCTATTTGTTTAATCCTAGAAATGTTAGTATTACCAACTTGATTTCGTCATTATTCTAGATAGGATTATATAGATTGGCATGAATCTTAAATTTTAAGGAAAATAGGCTCTTTAGTTCGTCACGGAACTACTTGTTTGTTATTGTTAACATAAACAAGGAAGGACATTTTGTAGACTACATTTAGGCAAAAGTTTACTTTTGTAGATTCCTATACATCATTCCGAAAATACGCTTAACTCAACTTAAGCGATGACCTCTCATTTAAACTTCTTTTCTTACCTCGTGTCTACTAATTAAATAATCGATTCTCTGGTTAGACGATTAATCTATTGGTTATTATCGATTAACCAAACGTAGCTTTTTGACACCTCTAATAATAGATAAGACTAGCCATCCGACATCTCACTAACAGGCAATGAACTTTTGGCGTGGTGTACAACTAGAAAGTGTTGGGAGTTGAGTTCTCATTACATGGAAAGCATTGTAAATGATAATCATATTTAATCTCATTTTACAGCTGCTCTCATGGCCCCCTCTGACATTGACTTGGCCCGCTTTCTAACCGGGCGGGGAGAGGAGGCTGTGGAGATGATGAGCTGACGCAGCGACGAGGGTAAGAACCAGTCAAGAGGGCGGTGAGATTGAAGGTCACCTTCATCGCCCCAGGGGAGAGACAGCATTGAGATATGGGAGCGTCTTGTGTCGTTCATGGCTTACTTTAAACCGCTTCTCCAACGATGGAAACTGTGCGATTAGTCATTGGCGGTCAGAGCTGGATTTATGCTTACACCAAGTACGCCCTGGCGCAACTATCTTTGGAGAGGCATTTTATATGTGATGATAAGTGACTGATGAGTGATAACACACTGCATAATCCCAGGTAGCTCTGGAGATCGTACGCAGGTCATTATTCTTTCAATGCGATTTCTCAGCAGCAGCGGTCTGGGAATCGTATCCTGTTAGTGAAAGGTGTGTTGGACAAATACACTGTGGCACTTTCTCAGACAATTTCTGATCCATTACCATCCCATTGCATTTCTCTTCACACAACTTTCGTTTCCTCATGTGTCTGAGAACTTATCATCTAGAAATCAAGGCTCAGAGTGGACAGTCAGTAGGGAGATGATAATAATAATAATAATAATAATAATTCGCCAGAAAAGAATACAGCATGAATACAAACTGTTCGAGATGTGCCGGGTAAGTCTCAAGAATGTGTTTCCTTTCTCTTAACTTCATTCTTATAACATAGATCAGAATAAACGACACTTATTGTGGCGGATAACATTCAGTTTTTTTTATGGTTACTTTAAGTCGGTCATTACAAATATATGCTCAGTTAAATTGTGTTGTAAATACATTGAAGCCCCGCTAGTCCGAAAACCTGGATAATCCGAAGTCAAAAACATTGTTACAGGATAATTGAAAATTTGTCAAAGAAACTTCAGACTAAATGGACTTTTACGAGTATTTTAGAACATCAACACTTGCACGTTATAATATCTGAGTACAATTAACTTATGTGATAATAATAATGTTATTGGTTTTATGTCCCTTTTAACTACTCTGGCTTTTAGAGACGCCGGTGTGCCGGAATTTTTCCTCGAAGGGGATCTTTAATGTGCCAGCAAATCTACTGACACGGCTCCCTCGCATTTGCGCACCCTCAAATGTCAGCTGACTGCACCAGGCAAAAACATGAGGCAAAAACATCAACTATGTTTGGTATTCGTTATGTTATTGAAACAATGCCATAATTTTGTCCATGATTCAGTAACTTCTTATTGGGAATCAACAATGGTTTAGAAGTGCCTTCAATTCCGATTAATTATTTTAGGAGCACGTTTTATAAGTCTAATTACATTAATTATATAAATTAACCCCGTTAATCCGATTTTTTGTCACTCAGAACAGGCCTCGGTCCCAATAAGTTTGGACTAGTGGGGTTCTACTGAATATGATTACATTTGAAATTATAATATGCATGTGATTAATTTTATCTGCACAGATTACAACGGGGTATGGAAGGGGGGTGGGGGAAGATTAAATGATTATTTATGTCGCTCGTCAAGCAAGCATCAGCAGAGTCAAGCCAACATGAACAAATATACAAAACAAAATTGCTCTACAAAACACTTCCAAAACTAACAATGCCAACGATCGCGGCCCGCCAACACGAACACACCAAGACACGGCTTAATCTAGTACTGTTGTGAAATCCTAAATCGTTAATAACAAAAATATATATTTATTTTAATATCTACCAAGGCTGTACATATTCGCATTGTTCGAATAATTTCCAATATGAATACCTATTGTATTCGAACATTCGAATTTCCAAATATCCGTATTAGTGAAGTAACCAGACTATTCAGTCAATAATGCTATTAAACACATAAACAAAGAGAAAACTAAGCATAGAGAGAGAGAGAGAGAGAGAGAGAGCTCCCCCCCCCCTTGCCCCCACCCCCGCTCCTCCTCCCCCTCCTCCTTGGTTAGAAACTATCCCAACATTTGCCTGGAGTAGTCACCATAGAGCAGATATCGTTGCCATTGACAGGAAGAACGGAAGGGGTTAGGTCCTGGACCCCACGTACGAATGGAAGTGGACATTCCGCAAGCCGTACGAGTCAACGAGGAGAAAGAGGCTATTTACCGACCATGCATACCTCACTTGAGTGAGAGATATAACTTACCTGAAAATGCATGGCCTCCTGTTCGGAGCTCGGGGAACATCCTTAAAGTTCGTCGTGGACATCCTCAAAAAGCTTGGCATCATCGAGGATGATCTTGAGAAGATCTGCTTGGGCATTTTGAGAGCTTCACTCAACATGCTACATAACCATTTATATGGTATATCGTAATGAATTACGTACTGTAGAGCCAACAATGTACCTACACTGTAGATTATTCTGGACCTTTATGGTCTCCCGGAATGCCGAGCGGATGTCCTTCAGGAAATATATATATATATCGTATGGCCTCGGTGGCCGGGTGCAAGATTTGTTATTTGACGCTGTCAAATGTGTTGTTTCTTGAAGCACTGTGAAAGTCAAGGAGGTTAAATATCTAAGCTCCGTGACACTATAGAGAAATGAGGAACTTTGTGTTGGCGGAAAATTCCGAGATTAATTTTGTCATGATGAACACGGCCTACTGAATTCAAATGGGTTCTTTAACATGCCAGCATCGTATGACATGCGTGTCGTGACTTTTTCCGCCTTTCAAAACCCATTTACCACGGCCAGGAGCAAACCTGCAAGCTTGGGGTTAGTAATGCGACACGATAACCACTCACCCATCGTGGCAAGCCTGGAGTACTGTAGAAGTGGTAAACCACGGAAACCCACCACCTCTTCTCAATTCTACTTCACGAGTATTGCCAGTTGCTGCCCTCATATCGGATTTCATGGCAGTGCCGGGAATTGAACCCGGACCTCAGGGCTGATAGCTATGAATGCCAGTCACTGCACCACGAGTTGGTCTCCGAGTAAATGGCTTGCAGTACAGTATGTTTATAAAACATTACCTAATGGCTAAATGTTTATATTTGCCATCAACGCGATAACGAAAAGCTAATTCTAGGAAACATTGATGTTTGAGTAGAGGGAGATGCTTCTCATCTCATCCCATCTCATACTCAAGAGATTTGTTCATGTTTTGGCAATTACCTTGTCAATATGTCCTACTTCGCGAAACTCTGGTGATTTCATTTTTCCTAAACAATTCTTAATTGTAATAACAATATATAATCCACCCTAGCCAAATCTAAAGCATGGTTAGCGAGGGGAACGTTTTCTGTCAAAACTTAATCAAATATCATATCCACAAAGTGTATGAACTCTAACGAATTTAAATAAATTCTCATGACTCGTGATGATTTTCTTGTCTTAATCAACACACCAAGCACAAAAGGTAAACTATCTACGGTCAAGAGCAATATAAATTCAAAACATTGCCACGTTGTGTAATGGTTTACATTGTTGGGTGACTTTCCAGAGGACCGGGTTCGACTACCGGCTAGTTAGGCTCAGTAGTTGGTTATTGTTATTTTAAGGGGTGGAACTACGAGGTCATCTGCCCCTCTTAACACAGAATAAAGTATACAAATTTGGAATGGAATTTAAAATTTAGAGGTGGACACCAAAATTTGAAAAGACCGAAAATTAATAAAACAAAACATTAAATAAAATTATAGACTAATAATGAACAAAAATTACGGAATAAACAAAAAATTCATCATTCAAAAAAGAACTTGTATTTGAGTCAATGTACACTGGAAAATTTAGATTACTGACCCTAACCCACTCTCACTTATAAAGCGGATGACGAGATCTGCAGCCATCACGTCATCGGCTAATATAAGTTAGAGTGTCATCTGCAAACCAATGTTTCTTCGTATGTCAGCAAGATACACACACTTACGCACAATAGAACATGACGTGTTTAATTCACATCTCAACAATCCTAGGAGTAATTTTCCCGTGGCATATACCTTCAACTCTTCCCCATAGTGGGACGTGTGGTGGTGACCACGGGACCCCAGCTGAACCCGACATTGCATCCACTTACTTGTGCCAGGCTCCTCTCTTTCATATTTCCTGCCGATCTGCCTAGGTCAACTTTTGTTCTCTTCGACCCCGAAGGTATTAGGGCTGAATTCTAGAGTGTTATTTCATCCACCCCGTAATTAGCCCTTTTGTATTATTTTCCGATACCCTCATTTTTCAATGGGATCACTTCGGGAGTTGGAAACAGAGAGGTTTTTGTTGTTGGTGGTGGTAGTGGTGTTGTTTAATGGGGCGGAGCAACGAGATCAGCGATTCCTGAGATGAGTCAGATTGTTTTCCCTTCTTCCATTTTGCCATTGACTTTGGGGCGAAGCATCTCCAATTTCCCTTTCATATCACCCTTTCATGGCTCTACTTCTTTTCAAGTCCTTCTATTCTTGTTCTTCGAGGGTTGAGGGCAATACCTTTCCCTATCATTTATTTACCGTATTCCTGTTTGCCTTCTTTTGGTATGTAAGTTGTTAGTCAAAAGCAGTTGTAATTTTTATGTTACTGCCTTGGAAACACGTATTAAGACTCTGGGTCCAAAGGTCCTGGGCTTGATTCCCGGCTCTGCTAAGAAATTTAATTCTGGTCTGAGTGCTGGAGGGGCAAAATTGAGAGGAGGTGAGTTCGAATCCCACCTCAGCTGTCTTAGATGCGGTTTTTCATGGTTTCCTACTTTTATTCCAGGCAAATGTCGGGAAGGCTCCTACGTTAAGGCCACGGCCGTCTCTTTCCATATCCTAGTCTGTTACAAATACACACAGTACTACGGCCATCACAATAACACAGGTTATCAGACAGTTCACCACATGGTGTCGTGGCTGGCATTCTTTGCAGACCCGGCTCTGCGAAGAAATTTAATTCTGGTCTGAGGGCTGGAGCGAAGTACAGTACACTCAGTCTTGTGAGGCAAAATTGAAAAGAGGTGAGTTCAGTTCCTACCTAAACCATCCTAGAAGTAGCTTTCCGTGGTTTCCCACTTATACTCCAGGAAAATGCTGGGATGGTCCCTAACTTAAAATCACGACCGCCTTCGTCCCAGCTACATATACACACACTATTACTGACACCACAAGTACACGGGGATAAATGATCACGATGTCGAAAAGCCTCTAAATGAATCAACAACACTACCACAACCAGTTTTCATTTCATATTCATTGTCATTATCACCGGCAGCGGTAGCTGCGCTCGCTGACGCGCAGCGCTAGGTCACGGGGCCAAGTTATGTACGGACTTGGTGGACGTGGGTACGAAGACCACATTTGGCCCTCCTTGAAAAGGTTTTCTATGGTTTCTACTCCTGGCAAATGCTGGGACGGTACCATTTAATAGGCTTCCTTCCATTCCCCTTACCAGTTTCATTCATCTTCATTATTTAATCTCTCATTAACTCCTCTCATGAGGTTGGCGTCAGGAAGGGTATTTGGCCGTTAAAACCACTCTCCACATTCCATCGCATCTCATCCCCGACCCCTTTGAAGAAAATAAACGGGAAGATTAAGGTGTAGACATTCATTTTCATTACGATGTTCATCAATAGGGACTGATAATCCTCCTTAAGTCACATTTTCAAATCTTACTCACCAGAGATTCCAAAGGGGACGATGACCTCGCTGATCCACCCCTTAAAACAACAATAAGTATGTAAGTAAGTAACTAGCGATTCGAAAATCGTCAGCCAGCGAAGATTATCGTGAGATTCACGACACTCCGTGAACTGCCAAGATTTAAGGAGAACTGGCTGTGAATTTTAAGCAGGTAAGACTGCAATATCCTTGTGATGTGACCTCGGCAGTACGGTGGATACTCATCAGATCACAGTCATTGCTTCCATTTGTGATGTTAATGACGCTGAGAACGTGACGCCAATGCACTAGCTCAAAGACAAGAGTGAGGCCCATTAGCATCGAAATAGCATGACCTCGTTTACAGTAACACACAAATACTCCTGATTTATAGTGATTTACTAATTTTCATCTTGACAACAGTTGACACTTTTCCTTAGTTTCTACTCCCAGGTGCTCACATCTGGTGGGACGTGCTTTGGCGACCACGGGACCCCAGCTAAGTCCGGCATTGCTTCCACTTACTTGTGCCGGGCTCCTCTCCGTCTCCTTTCCTGTCGAACTCTCTTGGTCAACTCTTGTTCACTTCTGACCCCGACGGTATTAGGGTATCTGAGGCCTAGGGAGTATCTTCCTTTCCCGCCTTAATTGGCCCTTGTCTCATCTTTCCTGATCCCTCCTTCTGCGAGGGTTCAGCCTTCTTTTTCTTTTCATGTTAACTCCTGCCTTGTGCATAAGGTCTTTTAGGAGGCAGGTGTATGTAGCCCCACCACTTCTGGTGCACCCTGGATATTACTACACCCTCAAGGGTTCACAGCTGGTGAGCTTGGGAGTTAGGGACCCCGATGGATTCCTGAGCCGGGTCCGTTTTGTCCCCCTTTTCCTCTGACTTTGGGGTGGGCCTTCTCCTCTTTCCCTTTCCTATCGGCCTTTCATGGCTCTCATTCTTTCCATGTCTCTCAATCCTCATTCTTCGAGGGTTGAGGGCATTTCTCTTCTTCCTGTCCTTTATTTGCCTTATCTTTATTTCTGTCCAGTTTCTTCTTCTAGTATGTAAGTCTGTAGTTAGTATTAGTTATATCTCTTTTCATTCTCATCTCATCTTTCACTATCACCCAAACCATTAGGGGCCGAAAACCAAGATTTTAGGCTCCTTAAAACAACAATATTATCATCATCTTCATCATCAATCTTTAATTTCTTATGATATTATGATTTTATTTACCAACTCCGCTTGGTGTAATGGAGTCCCAAGATTGTCCAACTGTTTCTAGCTTTGATTTTCATCCTTCACTGAGGAAAATAATCCTTTTTACACACGCTGTTTAATAGCGTAAACACAAACGTTTTGTTGTTTTTAATTCATTTGAGGGGCTAAGGACATCTTGGTCATCAGCCCCGTGTACAGTTTACGCCACAATTTTTGGCCGGTCAGTCCCGGTCGTACAGTCGCACGGAGGATAGTCGGCGAGCCTCAGGCATGTGCAATTGAAACGTAAGTTATCATTAGGGCTGGGATTTTTAGGTAAATAAATATTTTTTAAATGTAAATACATATTTTAAGCAGTTTTTCTTCTTAAGTATTCAATCCATGGATTGGTCTGCGGCAGTTCTCCAGTCGGCTCTATTTATAGCTTTCCTCTTCATCTCTTAATAGTTTCTGCATCCTACATCAGACATGATTTGCTGTACATATTGTAGGCGTGGTCTTCCTAGACATCTTTTGCCTTCAACCATTCCCTCCAATACCGTTTTCAGCAGGCTATCGTGTCTCAAAATATGTCCTATCAGTCTAGTCCTCCTCCTCTTTATGCTTTTCCATAAGGTATAATTTTCCTCCACCTTTTTAAATACTTCAGCATTCGTTATTTTTTCTGTCCAGTTAATTTTTAGCATTCTTGTATAACACCATTGTTCAAAAGAATTTATCCTCCTTTTTTCTTCTTTTCCAATTGTCCACGTATCGCAACCATAAAGGGCAATACTCCAAACATACGCTTTTAATAATCGTTTTCTGGTTTTAAGATTAATGGAATTTGTAGTGAATAAACGTTTCTTTTTGTGAAATGCTAATTTGGCTTGTAAAATTCTACAGTTTTTCTATAAATACATAAATTCCTGCTTTTCAATTATTAGCACATAAAAAGACATAATATTTTCATTTTTTTTAAATCAGTTTATTGCATTTTTGTTCTGCGTTACTTCAACCTGTGAGCTATCTAATCTTCATGCAGAGCGTATGTCAGCTTGTAATCTAATGTGGTTACATAGTTTTAGGTCAGGATCATGGCTAATCTTTGGTGAGGAAGGAGGCCATGGGCTATAGAGTTGCACATCTGTGCACATATCTTTTTACGTTGTTGTTTTCTTTTTCTTTTTCTGTGTTTATTCTTGTGCTTTTATTCCATGCTAAAATTATTATTATGTTGGTTGCTTTTATAGATAGTGTTAGGTCTGATGATTGTTATGTTTTTGGTAAAAGTAGTAAGGGGATGAAATATAGAAAGAATGAGGGTCTGGTTTTAATGAAGAAAAAGGAATTGGTTGAATGTTCGGGTTGATAATTGAATTGTGTCTGCTGGTTAATAGGAAGAAATAAAAGGATGGTTATATTTTTAGGAAATGTGTCCCTCATGGTAATTTAATACCACCACACCCCAAAAAGGAGAGTATGTACGGTTACAAGCTTGCAACTGTGTTATTCTTAACTTGTCACCCCGTGCCACTCACTGTGGAAGCCGGGGATTTCCTTGTCCATAGCCATATTGCACCACGTGCTAGACCTTCTTCCCCCCTTCCAGCTACCTGGAACCAGTGTCACTCACATGCAGTTCATTTCTGGCACTGTGAAGTCTAAGGCAGTTCTACGATGCCTACAGTAAAAACAACTACAAGTTATCGTCTGTTGCAGAATTTAAAGATAATTATACTTCTGATGGGGGCGTTCTGTTCTGCCAACCATGTGTGAAGGCAATCAAGGTCGAACAGCGATCTCAAGTTACACAACACCTCAAGGGCAAGAAACATATTGCTGCAGTTTCGCGCTTTCAGAATAAGTGTTTCGTGATAATCCTAGTATGGAATTCCATTGAAAAAGGAGGCAAGGTTCCTTCGAAACATATGGTATTTTCACACGGCAATAGCCTAGAAAACATGAATTATTTCAATAGTAATCCGGGCCATGAAAGCCTTAATCTACATATCAAATACCATTCAAGATTATGATGAATTGGTTCCATATAAAACATTCCTAAACATCAAGAAGCTGGGTGAGTCACTCATAATTGTGGACACGATAACTACCGTCATTTTGGACCAATCACTTTGAAATGTTTTCATAAATGTTTCAAAATCTCGGACTAGTTCATTAATGGGCAAAATGAGACCAAAGGGGTGGAAATGGGGGGCCTTTTTCTAAAATGTGAAATTTCGCTTTAACTTTCCTAGTACGGTATGTGGAAAATCGAATACATTCAAAGTTCGTACTGTTCTACAATTAAGGGCTAAATCATTATCTTAGTAAAGTTTTTGATAGCACTAACCACTTTAACTTTCCTAGTACGGTATGTGGAAAATCGAATACATTCAAAGTTCGTACTGTTCTACAATTAAGGGCTAAATCATTATCTTAGTAAAGTTTTTGATAGCACTAACCATTGACCAAAGGTATAGGGAAAAATGGAGTTTTGAGGGGCTCACGACTTCAAAACCATTTAAAATGGTCAATAGTCCTCTAAGCATTACCTAAAACGTTTGTCTCAAAGAATTTTTGATATGTCGCACCGTTACGCCAGGGATGAGCAAAATGTTTTGGGAATTATAAGGAGATGAGGCTTCTCATATGCTAAACATGTGTAACTTTTGTATGTATCCAACAATTGACAAACTAGCTTGCCACGGTGGGTGAGTGGATAGCGTGTCGGTCTACTAACCCCAAGATTGCAGGTTCGTTCCTGGCCGTGGTAAGTGATTTTTGAAAGGCGGCAAAAATACGTCACGCATGTCATACGTTGTTGGCATGTCAAAGAATCTATTTGAATTCAGTAGGCCGTGTTCATAATGACAAAATTAATCTCGGGAGTTTCCGCCAACACAAAGTTCCTCATTTCTCTACTAGAAAGCGCTTTAATGTTCAAGGTCCTTAGATATCTAACCTCCTTGACTTTCATAGTGATTTAAGGAACAACGAAATTCGACATGCAAACTACCCTCTGGGTGTCAAATTACAAAGCTTGCACCCGGCACCCATACGATATTATTATTATTATTATTATTATTATTATTATTATTAATTGACAAACTTAGTGAATTCGAAATATTTTTCTTTGCCCGGTCATATTTACCTCCTCATTTCGCCATTCCCAGAGAGATTTTCGGTACAGGTGGGATGTACAGGGGCCGGAAGCGGAGCGCGTGGTGGGTCGGACGAGCACAGGGCAGCTTCCTGAGCTTGCGGTCGAGAGAGCGCCCGTAAGAATCACATGTAAATAACAAGCACACTTAATAACACATAATCAAAGTATTATCATTACTCAACTTGTCACAGAAGATGTTGAAAATGTCCTCCACCTGCATCTACACATTTCTGGCATCTTCTAAGGAAGTTTTCATTCACACGCATTAGTTCATCTACCGAGATACCTTTAATTTATCGCATTAGCTTGAGTTTATCTAGAGTGTGAGAGTTTGTTGCATAAACCTTCTTCTTATTCTTCTTCTTTTCGTTTGGGCCTACTGAGGACCACGGGGCTCGTTTTGACTTCTTGTAAGGAATTTGTTTTTATTCTTAGCCCAGGCAGCTTTCATCTTCTGGCTGTGTGTCTGCTTTCTTTCCTATGTCCACTTCGGTCTGGTAGTCCCTGTACTCTTCCTGCTGGTGAGAGACACTGGAAAGACACCATGTTGAATCATCTGTCGGAATTGTGATCGATCCTGCATGTTTTTTTTTATGAAATTCCAAGTTGCTCTAGGTCTGACTTCACTGTGGTGATCCATTTATTTTTGGACGCTTTCCCTCTTCCTGTCGTGGTGAAGATCTTGCTGTTAAGTCTATCTGGACCCATGCGTGTCAGATGTCCGTAGAAATCTAATCGTCTCTTCCTCATGGATGTGACTATATCTTCTTGATGATCATAGAGCTCATTGTTGTGCCTGATCCTGTAAGTACCACCCTCTTCCCGTATTGGTCCTAAAATCCTTCTATTTTCCGTTCCTTGAGCTGTAGTTTCCTCAGTGGGCCTTTCCGGTTCATCAGGAGACACTCGGAGGCATATAGAACGGAAGGTCTTACTACTGATTCGTAATGTAGAAGTTTAAGGTTCTTAGAGAGGCATAAACCTTATTTTTCAATTTTCCCCATAAATAAAAATTAAAGTAATAGGCTTTAACCATTAGCAATAACACGTTGTAAAGCGTTAAAACACAATAACAATTAAGCAATAACCTCGTACACACGTTATAAACTTAACTTAAAAGAGGCTATAAACGAAATAACGAAGTCAGCTTTACACGTCAAATCATGCGTCGCAACTGTCTCAGCTCCGTGTTGCAATGTGTTCGTCTGACCTTTGGCTCGACCTTCTACCTGCAGTGCTGCACCGGCACTTTGAGTGAAATACCCCGTATAAATGACTAATTAATTTAATAAAATATCTGGTAAAATTCCTAACAAAATTATAAGACCAGAAAGCTATTGTTGTAAATAAGCTAGTGATCGTAACCCGGAAGACTGGCGCATGGGTGTTCTTGACCCGAAGCTTAAATAATGCTCTATATTTTCGTTTTGGTCAGCCCTTATTTCCTGTCGCTTACTGTACCTTCCTTCCTAGCCTTGAACTTCACCCTACAAAAGAAACATGTCCATAGCTTTTTGAACACTCAAGTTATTACTATGTCATTTACGGTTGGGTCAGATTTACCCATGGCAACAGTCCTCGTGTGACAATTTTCGGCGTACGTTAGTCGGGACAATCTGTAAATAATAAGGGGGGAAATCCACCTATTTTGGTGCAGCACAATCACATATCTCACGTTCTTGTTGATCCATGTTTAGGGTTTAGGGACACCTTGGTCATCAGCTCCTTTGTTCATAAAAATTAAGATGACTGCTGTATCAAGGCCAGTGATACTGTTACGAAAATTATTATAATTTTTCTGCATGTTAAATCTGATCAATATAAATTAACCTCATTTTATGTTGGGAATAGTTCATAGGATGACACCGGGTGTAAAATTTCTTCATTAAAATCCGTACGACTACGACAAAAACGGAATGACACTCTGTGGGTCAAAATGACCCAGTGCCAGTCCTCGTGTTATATATTTTCACGCCACTTCTAGGCTTGCCATACGTCCCGGTTTGACCGGGACAGTTCCGGTATTTTGCTCTTGCCCCGGTGTCCCGCCCGGTTTTATTAATGTCCCGGAAAACGGCTGAAAGATGTAAAAGTAATGAATTTATGTGTTTAAGAATCTTTTATGTATCTGTTACTTTTCAACAATCAACATCGTCAAGGAGGTCAGAAGTATTCAAACGAATGACACAAAACAATAGCCCAAACTGCTAATTCAGCGCGTTGCGAGGGTAGTGTAATATGTGAGCAAACGCTGAAACTACTTGCCCAGGTACTGTACATCAGCACCTGTGAAAAGGGTGTTTTCTCTAATGAACAATGCCAGGGGGGATGACAGAACATTAATGAGAGAGTCCACTGCAAGAACATTGATTTTATGTAAAATCAACTTTGACCTTTCTGGCTATGATTTTTATGAAAAGGTCAAGATTAAGAAAGACATTTTAAAAAAAAAGTACATTAAAGTCAAAAATATGAGGGGTTTGAAAGCAAAGATTAACATTGTTAACTCATTAATATTGGTATTTTAGTTTGACAAAAAAAAAGTTTTTTGTAATTGTTTTTGTAGTTGGACAAAAAGTTCTAGTTTTCCAAAAAATAATAAGACTCAGTAATTGTTAAATTAAACAATTTTATGAAGTATTTCTAATTGTATTTTATTAATACTTCTTTCGAGATAGTAGACCAGAAAAATATAATTAAAAAGGAAAAATTATAGCCTATATTTTTATGTAACAAAAAATCCTTTTTTATTTTTAAAGGTGTGAAAACTAACAATTTAGGGTACCCCCTCCCGTCACTTGCGAGGCTTTAAAAAAGGCTTAAAACTCACCATTTTGCTTCTAATTTATAAAACATTTCCCGGACCCCCCGCTATTCCATAACCCCCAGACCCCCCGGTAAGGCCATCCCATATTAACGTGTCCCGATTTCACTCACCAAAAAAGTGACAGTCAGTCTGAAAGACTAGACTTTGTATCATTTTAAATGCTACAAATGCTGAAAAATGATAAAAAGGCTGGAGGCTTCTCGCTTCGCTCGAAGCCAAAGTCTCTTGACATGTTAGATTATTATCTGCATAATACGTATCTTGCTTTATAATACTTCAGCTTGTTTCAAATTACTCGCGAACGGCAAGTGCAAACCAAGGGCTAAGTAAGGTCAAGCGCGCGGGATGCCGTCACGCTCACCAGAGCGCGCGGGGACGTGCCCCTTCCATCCAGTCTAAAAAAACTTATAGTGGGCGATGTATTGAAGATGGAGATATGCTCTCGGGGATTTTTTTGTAGAACTTTTCATGCTGACCATTTCTTACGCTCATAGTATATTGATATTTTTAACGGTTTGCCCAGCGTAAGCTTAAGAAGCGGACGGACGCCAAGTTTGTTTTCGACTTTTTCAGTGAAATCGTTACTGCTTGGCTTCCTTTCATCATACATAAATTATTTTCTACAGAATCTTTCCTCGAGATATCCTTTACAGAATGGTGAAAACTGCATCAAAATCCATCCAGTGGTTCTCTAGATTACCCTTGACATCCAAGAATCGGGGATTTTTGTCTTATACTAACGAAGTAGAGATTGTCGGGGAACACATGCACCAAGCGGTACTATGACGTCACACACCTCAGTGCATCTGGGAACATTTCGTCCCGTCACCGTAACGTAACGCCAGACCCCAGAGTAACGACGAAGTCGACAAGATCATTTAAAATGATAAAATATGGCAAGCCTAGCCACTTCTCAAGTGTTAAATTTTTGGCCGGCACTGTAGCTGTCACTGCAGGATGCAGGTAGCTCATGCGTTCCAGCTGGGCCGGACATAAAAGACTCGAATCGAATGTAGGCTAGAGAACACAACAGGGAAGGTCAGGCAGGCAGTGTAGCATATCAAGCAAGGCCTACTGTTGTCCCAGTCATAGCGTGCTCGTCTCCCAGACCAGCCCAGCACGAAATTCGATACTAGCGACCTTGGGTGGTGGGCAAGGACGTGTTATTCAACCTCTAATAACCCACATGTTGCATCTCTCACTAGTCAGCGGGCTTTCCCAGTCTGATTCGATGGATCCAGCAGCCAATCTTATTATATAGGCTAACTAGCAACCCGCCCCGGCTTCGCCCGGGAACAGTTATGAATGCATTACGTGATAAGCGATTTTTCTTTTCGATGTCAATGTGCTACGACCTATATCCGTTTTACGTTTCAGCATGATGGGTTAAAATCACTGACTGGACTATTAATTATACTAGCAGAGCCCGCGTAGAGTATCTACGCAATAACAGTGCAATGTAAGGAACGGCCTGAGCTATTAGTAACATTACATTTATTTACGAAAAAAAATTCACAAACTTAATATGTTGATATGAGTGCAGGAAGGAAAGATCCAACTGGGCTGTGAAATGATAACTTCACAGAGGACATTTGGGATACAACCAGGACTTCCTTCACATACAGTAGTTCTCGAGTGAGGTGTACAGAGTTGTATCTAAGAAGCCAAATCACATTTCTTCCAAGATAATGCATTTTGGGATACTTTTTGAAATTATCTATCAAAAATTTCTCCAAACACACAGTTGGTTATTTTGTTACTTGTTGACACAACCGATAGCGAGCTAAACGATCTTAGCCGTGAAAGGGCTACGGAAAGCTGCCCATGAGTAAATACAGTTTTTGATGTGTAACATCTTTCCGCTCGGTTGCTGGATAGTTTTGTGGGAGTGATTTTGAAAATTGGGGACGGAAGTGAATCGGGCGGAAGTGGATCGGACGGAAGTCAAGACGCACTGCCAGAAAAATGGGACGGACGTGAATCGGGCGGAAGTGGATCGAACGGAAGTGGATCGTACGGAAGTGAAGACGGACTGCCAGCCGGATGTGCAATTGAAAATGTGTGTATTGGAAACAAGGCAGTGTGTGCTCTGTAGCGCGAGAATGTTATGGCAATGCATTTAGCAGGCACTGGTTTGACGAGCACAGTGGCAAATGTTTCACCGACTTTCATTTGTCATTGAGCAGTTTATGAAGCTTCACGTTCAAGGTTGAATATCACATGGGGTAGGACAAAGACGACACATGACATTTAAGTAAGCGGCATTATTGTCAAGCTGTGGGTGAGTAGTCAAATATTAAATGCATAACAGAATGTTGTTATATGAGTGGAATAAAAGCTGTATTTTCATCATATGTGAGACTAGGTCATTTCATGATTGTATGAAGCCATGTTTTGATTGTTTACGACGAACTGTATGAGAGCCTTGAGAATAATGAATGTTATTGTTACTGAGGAATGCGCTCACAGTATTTGAGAGTACTGTCGACGTTGTGTGTCACTTCGTTATTTTGAATTATTAATGTAAAAGGAAGGAAGGAAGCTTGCAGTTTTTCGTGACCGTTAATCTCACGATCATGATCCACGGTACCTCCCTTTTACGTGGAATGCGAACCACAGTACATGGCATTTCAATTCGAAAATCTCACATGTATTGCCCGGAAATCAAACCCGGTCTACCTTGGTGAGAGACTAACAGCTTGACCGCTGCGCCACAAATGTGACAGTAGCATATCTCCAATTCAATCTAGTAGTACCAATATGAAAATGGAGTGTAAATTAACATTTTAAGAATGTCCAAGCTGTGTAGTATACGAGTAGGATAGCATGTCTGATGTTACACATTATATGCGACTACTGTAAGGCTCGTATCTTTTTTATTGTCAAGTAAAGGCAGATTTTATCGAAAGTCTGACCCTGAAATTTATTTATTGTCATTGAGAAAGCCAAACGTACTGGGAATTTTCTTATTTTAAAATTAAAGGGCATGTTTGTATCAGATGGGATAAGGGTTATCCTGGGTTTGAAAATGATTTCTCTCTTATCAGAATCTATGATAGTTGCCTCTACGTTGTAACCCGTTAACTATTAGCCTTGTCCCATTAGAGACCCGTTTTGAGGGTAGAATATTTCTTAATGACATAATTATAGCACCTTACTTTAAGTCTTTAGTTGGTGTGGAGGCATGCCAGTTGGTGTCAGACTGTTCAAAATTTATTCAGGGTAAGCCAAGTGATCTTGCGCATTCTCACTCACAATACAGTCTACACTCTCGTAGACTACCTCATCTCCAGGTAAACGCTGAAGTACTCGATTGTTCAGTTCAAGCGATGCTTCATTGGTGACCGTAAGAAGAGTTATTCCTTTAAGCTCCTGTGGGGTGACCAGTAAAATCAAAATCACCGTATAACTGTTCAACTGGATCTTGTATTTGTGGATAGCATGTAGATGGTACCGTAAATTCCGCCTCAGTCTTGCCTTCTCCTATTTCTAAAAGCCATGTTGAAAATTCTTTTTTCAGAATTTAAGGCGCACATGTTCTGGGTGAGTTTAAGTACATGGAATTTATTCCAGAGGCTATGCGGCTTCAGACAGCTAGCAACTGTCAAAGAACGTGATCCTCTCATGATGACAGGAAGGACTTGGTGAAAATCACCACCCAGTAAGATGACTTTACCACCGAATGCTTCTGTACAGTTGGTCAGATATTTGAGAAGTCTGTCCACAGCTAAAAATGCGTACACATGCTTCATTGGTGCTTCATCCCAAATAATTAATTTTGAATTCAACAGGGCTGTTGCTTCTGGTGTGTTTGGCGTAACGTTGCACCTAGAATTAGAATTGATAATCAGAGGGTTTTTGAAGACAGAATGGGCAGTTCGTCCTCCTTGTAGAAGTGTAGCTCCTATTCCTGTAGACTCTACTGGAGTAGCTTGATCTCCTTTTGCTCTGATTATATGTAACAATGTAGAGTAAAGAAATGTTTTACCAGTTCCTGCCGGTCCATCTAAAAAGAAACAGTTCTGTTTTAATGTTTCTTTTGGTTTTCCATATATGGCATTAAAGATCGAATCTACAACCTTTAGTTGCGCCTCATTAAGCTTTTGTCAGTTGCTGATAGCCCTAGTTTGCTCTTCTAAAACATCAAACGAATGCAATCATGGACTGTTCACGTGCAGTTTTACATCTGGCAAGTTAAGTTTCTTAAGATCTAAGCCGTAGGATGTGAAGGAAGCCATTGATTTCAATGAGTGCATACTGTGGGCCACTTTCTTCAGAGTATCTGCGTACAAAATCTTCAGACATTGCTTCTTTATGTTGGCCCCAAAGCTCGGGAACATTTTCTGGTTCTCCGAAAACACAGATAATGACAAATGACATTCGTAAGCGACTTGGCATATGAGAGCGAGTTGCCTCAAGGATAGTATCATGCCAAATTTTATCTCCTTGAAGAAGTCCAAGTTTTTTACAAGCTTCCTGGAAAGTCTTGCATAGAACTGCATTGACTGTCCTGACACTATCAAAACCTTTGGCACCCTTTACTCTTATTAGCAGCATTCGCAAGAAGTATATTTCTCTATCGTGCGTACTAACTACTGGCATTCTTCCTATTACACCTTGTCCACCACGCTGACGCTTCTTCCATTTCGTTACATGTATCGTACTCATAGTGATTTGGTATATCTGCGTACGTATGAATGCGTGCTTGATCATCATTTTGATTAAGTTCAAACCAAGCAGTTAGCATCGTTTGTTTTGAAGAAGCCGCTACTATCGCCTGGTCTCCCTGGCCTTCGTGAAAAACTATCTGTTGTTGTTGAGGTAAATGCACTGACAGTCTAATTACTGTATGGGATTTATAATGTCAGTAATTGAGGTCCGTATTGACTAACTATATATTAGAAAGAAAATAAATGGATTCTGCCTTTTCAATACTTATATTGAACCTACTCACAGGTACATGTTTCGAAGGTAACACTCCTTCTTCCTCAGCCTGTACATAAAAATAACAAAGATAAATTACCTTTATAAGAACATACGTTACACGAATAAAGATTTGTGAAATAACTAATAATGAGGAAGAAGGAGTTTTACCTTCGAAACATGTACCTGTGAGTAGGTTCAATATAAGTATTGAAAAGGCAGAATCCCTTTATTTTCTTTCTAATATGTATGGGATTTCTCTGACATGGTGAACTCGCTGAATCTCCACATTGCTTCCGGAGCACTTACGTATCTGCCATCGAGAAATGTCAAAATTTCATCATTATTGAAATTCCCGTTACTGGATTTTGTTTCCAGCTTAAGGCATGCGGCATCATGCCCCTTATATACATATTTGTATAGGTATTTCACACTTTTAACTAAGGCGCAAACTTCCACATTGATATGAGCATTGAACTTCATTAATAACGACGGATTGTAAGGGACTACCTAGCGATTATCAATGTCAAACTTGTCAAGTTTAAAATATGTCGTGAATATTCTTCTGTACATAGCATATCCGTTTACAATCTCTCTCCAGTTGTTTCTCTGAACTCCTTCGGAAAGTTTTTGCAACATGTATCTTCCTTCATGCAAGTTCAATGTTTGTTTATAACACCACAGGGGCCATGAATCATACATTTTGTTACTATTTGAAATAGCTTCGGATTGATGCCTGGATCAGGTATTTCGGCACTTACATACATTTTGTTACTATTTGAAATAGCTTCGGATTGATGCCCGGATCAGATATTTCGGCACTTAAGTTACATCCTTGTCGATGTCATCTTTCGTGTGAATTTTCGAACATGAATCGAGAGTAATTATTATATGAGCATGTGGTAGCCCTCGTTTCTGGAACTCGATAACGTAAGTATAAGCCTGAACCTTTCCAATAATGTTCCTTTTTAGAAGATCATCCAAAAGTTCCGTTCATTTCATTTTGAATACTCTCACCACTATGTCTGGTCTGTTTTCAGGCCTTTGTAAGTCTTAAATTGCGTCTAAAATATCAGGCCACATGGGATTACAGTTAAAAGTGAGGAAAAAATCTGGCCGTACAAATTTCCTAACTAAAGCCATGGCGTCTTTGGCAAGTCACATATTCGTGAGCGCAAGGAATATATTTAATCTTGAAAAATAAAATATTTCCGTTGACTTTTCAAGAAATGCAAAATTTTTCCTGTACTATTGAGACGATTTGGAAGATGTTGGTAGTTGCCAACAGTGTACGTATTTAAAATGGATTAGAAGGGGTCGCTGAATCTACGATGAAGATGTGCACTCTACTTTCTATTCACGGCGTTGCCTAGGTCAACCATATTCTGTAAGATGGGCAATGTCCTTCAGCAATTTTTGACCGGACTATCATGATGCAGAGTAAGTCGTTGTCGCCTAGCGACAATCCTTAAGACGGTCAATCTGCCCATAAAGTCAGGTTCAGTATTGGTGCGGTTTATTTGTTTAAACACACTTTTTAAACAAATAAATATATTTCCGTCGACTTTTCAAGAAATGCAAGATTTTTCCTGTACTATTGAGACCATTTGGAAGATTTTGGCACAAACCACAACTTCTAACTCCCTCTGGTTTAGTAGCTTGAGTTTTGTGATACGTACACCTTAGCGTATTATATAGAAAACAATTATGATTTATTAAATCTTCATACTTTTGCTGTACTCTTATTTAATGTAAGCACTCGAGGTACTGGTGGCTATGTGAAATCTATATCGCATTCAAAATTACTTCAAGGTTTGGAGGCCCCATTAAAGATATTCCTACAATAAATCATCTTCAAGTTGTCGTTCTTTGGTGTGAAAATATTCATTATATCATATTTGCTGAAAACCGGCACTGGAGTTTTACAAGTAGTTATTTCAATGACCAACAGAGTTCACTGTTAACAAGGGATAACATGTCACATATTACACATCATATGCGACTACTGTAAGGCTCGTATTTTTTAAAATTTATGGACTTGGACATCGTAGTCATCAGACCCGTGCCTGAGTGATGGTGGGGAAGTATAAGGAAAGTAGCCTCAGGAATGAGATATGAAAACAAAAATTCTTGTACCGTTAGAAAGCCGTAAGTCCGCCTCGTTGCGTACTGGCTAACACTCTTGGCTGTGTCACCTCGAAAGCCCGGGTTCGATTCCAGGCTCTGCCAAGGAATTTAATTCTGTTCTGAGGGCTGGAATGGGGTATATTCAGCCTCGTGAGGCAAAAGAAGTGGGTCCGATTCCTACCTCAGCAATCTAGGAGGTTGTTTTCCGTGGTTTCCCACTTCTACTCCAGGTGAATTCCCGGATGTTTCCTAACTTAAGGTCACAGCCACGTCCTTCCCAATCTTCATATCAATGACAAATACACACACTAACACAGCCATCACAATAACACAGGTCATAAGACTAATTATATGCACACACCTAAATGAATCAACAACAGAAAAGAAAGCTTATAAGGTCCGAAGATTATTATGACACAAAAGCATAATTTTGAAAATGATGCAAGGCTTTGAACATTCTAGAGCCCCTTAACGGTCAATTCATTAAAATACAACAATTCTACCAGTTGGTTTTTTTCGTGTCTTTTTCGGGGTTTCTCCTAGATGCACCAAGTCAGGCTCTTGAGCGGGCTGGACACTGCCCGTCACTGCTAACGCCAGGATTCGAACCTATGATCTCCAGACTTGCTGCAACTGCCCGCATGATTTATGATGATGATAATCCTTAAAACTCAGCCATTTTTCTAGGTTTATGCCAGGGGCAGTGACCTCGCTGTCGCACCCCTTAAACCAACAATAACTAACTAACTAGGTTTATGCCGTTTCTTGTCTGGGATAGCGAACTGCGCTGATGAGCCAGCTTGATGTTCCTAGGCGAAACTACACAAGACACGGCATAAACCTAGAAAAATTGCCGAGTTTTAATTCACCGGCCGTGAAAACCAATATACCATGATAATTCTTGTTTTTATGGGGCCTAACATCTAGGTTATCGTCCCCTCCACACGATTTAACAACCACGGCTACGCCGCGGGACAATCTACGGAAGTGCAGTCATAGTTGTAGACGCAATGTGGAGTCCAAATGAAAATCCACAGCCTGCTTCCAGTCTCCGACCGGGTCAGGAATGGAATGAATGAAGCCCCTATCTAGCGGCGAGGATATGAACTGTGCCGGCTGCCGAGGCCTGACGCACTCCTCTGGGGCAATGATTAAATGAATGATAGATGAAATGAAATGATAGTGGAGAGTGTTGCTGGAATGAAATTTTGATAGGGAAAACCGGAGCACCCGGAGAAAAACCTGTCTGCCTCCGTTCTGTCCAGCACAGATCTCACATGGAGTGACCGGGATTTGAACCACGGACTCAGCGGTGAGAGGCCGGCGTGCTGCCGCCTAAGCCACGGAGGCTCGTGGAGTCCAAATCATATTTCAATTATATTGGACGTTGAAGAAACCATCAGAACTCAATTCAGCGTGGGTGATGTAATAAGACCTCCCGTTACAATTCCCGTTAGAACATCATGAACCAGTCACGACAAACACAGATGGGTTTTCAACTGAGATTCCGCTGCTCTAGTATTAATAAACAACTAGAAGACCCGTGCTTCTCCGCAGCATTCACTTCAACAATCCTACAGCACTTCTGTCCATATGACATTTGCATGTCTTCATGCTAGTGACCTGAACAGACATTTACGGTACCGTCGCTTTTGGGTAAATGATGAAGTAGACTTATGAGATCAAATGTGAGGGTGTCTGCATGTCCTCTGTGTGTGTCCTACTATTTACCCTGCGTAAGCTTAAAAGGCGCACGGACGTCAGGTTCCAGACGGAATTCTGAAAAGCCGAGGTGAACAGTTAACTCCAAACACATAAGCTATACTCTTCTCTGAAGAATTAACTCGACACGACTCGACAGTTTGATGCTGGCTGAAGCTAGGGTGATAGGTCACTCGCAAGCTCGTAAACTCACTCTGAAGCTAGTAATTTAAATTTCCACTGAATGGAGATTGCTGGAAGAAATGGAAACGTAAAAACACTTACAGTGGTCGATATGGGAGCTGTCGCGGACTTGCGTGCAAAACATTTCATGCTGAACAATTCTCAGAGAATATCGATATTTTTAACGGTTTACCCAGTGTAAGCTTAAAAGACACATGGACGTTAGGTTTCTTTCAACTCAATTCACTGAAATCGTAAATGCTCGGCTTCTTTTGGTCATATATAAATGTTTCTCTACCTAATCCTTCATCAAAAAATCCTTTACAGAATGGTGAAAACCCCATCAAAATCCATCAAGTTGCTCTCGATATTACCCGTTACATCCAAGAATTAGGAACTTGGTTTTATACTAAGTAGATAGAGATATCCACACAATTTAAGGCTACAGAGGTACAATTTGGTGTTTTGTCTACTTATGAACAATGGTATAAATTTAAAATAAAAGATGGGTGGGTCTCTTATATTTGAATTTAGAGATGTAACTCTTGGTTAACATATAGAGGTGAGCAAATTAATAGAATTAAATAAATAATTTTAATTAGTGAAAATTACTTTTATTCAAAATCATTTTATTGACCAACTTCTTTTGTTGTCCTACTTAGTAGTGTTTCCTCTCCAGTTGAATTACACCTTTTCCCATAAGGAATTGCGTCTAGGAACTTTCAGATTATTGGATTCCGAGGTAATATCTGAGCTGGGTCCATTTTCAATTTTTCATTGACTTTAGAATTCAAGTCAGGTGATTTCAATGCATAGTTCATGAATCTTTGAATAGTTCAATAGCGTTCATCCGTTAAAAGACACCAAATCCCTCCGCTCTAAATTCACACGTAAAGTAGAGTGAAGTAATAAAAACGAAACGTGTGGCATTTTGCATTTGCAAGGCTCCTCTGTGAGTGGAAATTCTAAAAAATCATTTTAATTTGAGTTTCTTAAATGAAAATATAATTAGGAGTCTTGGTTAAACATTTGAAGTAATTTCATCGCCTTGTAAACATACTTAGTGCATTAAACCGTGAAAAGTAAAAATGCAATTTTGGAAAACTGACATCGAATCTAATAATTTGCACATCCCTGTAAAGACAGCTATCGCCTCCACCCCTACAGATAGAATAGTAAGTAAAGTCGATTGATGAGAAATGAAAAGATAACTCACACAGAAGGAATTAATATTTATTAAGCTGTAAATTTGATTAAGTATATTTTTGTTATAGAACTGAGGGAATGAAATAACAGGATGTAGGATAGTAATCACCGATGTAGGACAATAATTTTTTTTTTACCATTACCACAGGACAGTTATCGTATTAGGGATGAGGACGTCCTTGTATAATTGTTATTTAATCTGTGCCCCGTTTGCTGAGGTCTGTGCTCCTCCGCAACATTCGTTACAAAATTCTAATAGTACTGCCTTCTATTCGACATTTGCTGTTCGCTTGCCTTTTGGTTCTATTTGAACTTTGACGTCATGAAAGGAATTTGCTCGCGATAGTGCGACATACAGTCAAGTTGTCCGTGGCTAAACACCGGTTGAGGTAAATAAATGCCTACTTGATCTAGTGTTTGACCTTGAGCTTTATTGATAGTTATACAAAAAGCCAATCGTACTGGAAACTGCCTCCTTTTGAATGAAAATGGCATAGAATTATCTGATGGCGTAAGGTCAAGGCGAGGGAGTAGGACATTGTTTCCGACATTTACGCCAGTAATAATTTCCAAGTGTGCAATTGTCATGCATCTTCCAAATCAACAGTCTAGTACCGTTCAACACTCCTTGGGTAACATTAATATTTCTCAACAAAATCACAATTGAGCCTTCTTTTGGTCGAAGGATATGAGGTGGCAATCCACTTATGCCTATGCTGTCTAAAAATTATATTGGGAATTGTAGAAGTTCACTCTCATCTTCAGTAATCAAATTATTCACCCTGATGTAAGTTCTCGATGATCCTGGGATTAGGTCTAAAACTTTGTCATTGATTTCTTTACAATGTTCATTTTTAGGTGCTAAAATCGCTATTTTTGAAAAGCGTGAAATATTTTCAGCGAGGGACTAATTCTGAATTTTCTCCATCGACGTGAGGGTATTCACCGTTACCAATTTGTATCAATAAGTTTGCAAAGTCACGTTGATCTGTATCCGCTCGCATATTTTTGTTGAGTTTGAAAATGTTGAATAATGGCCACAAAGGAGAGAACCTTACTGACATTTGGACTGATTCTGCTTTAGATGCGTGAGGCACAACAGGTAATACCTGCCTAAAATCTCCTCCTAAGATGATAATTTTTACTCCGAAAGGCACGTCGTTATTCATGATGTCCTTGAGCAACCGATTTACACACATCAACGCGTGCTTATCAGCCATAGGGGCTTCATCCCAGATGATAAGTTTTCCTGAACAAATATAAAAAGCTTCCTTGCTGTTAACTTTTATTCCTGATAAAGAAATTTCATGTAAATGTAGAGGTAACTTGATCTGGCTGTGTACAGTGCGCCCCTGAGGTAGTAACATTGCTGCAATGCCAGTCCATGCAACAGAACCTACATTTAACCCCAAATTTGTGCAACTGTGAATCAACCATTGGTAAAGAAATGTTTTCCTGGTGCCCCCTGGATCGTCAATGAAATATGCATTACTCATCCTTTCATTGCTCGTTTGTACTAACCCCAAAATTTCTGTAATTATAGCCGTTTGGTTTCCATTTGCTTGGTTTATCATCCGACTTAATTGATCCTCATTAAGTTTTGGATAATTCATTGGTAAATTTCTCTGAGGGAAATTATCAATAATCGCTGGCAATTCGAGAGAAGTAATGGGAAGACCATGGAGCTTTAATGTATTAGAAAAATATATAAGATTGAACTGATATGCAATGTCAGGTTCGTGAAACTGCAGATAATCTTCTGATAATTAATTCTTGAAAATGTCCCATAACTATCTTACATTTGAAGGGGTCTGAAAGATACATATGTAAGAAAACAGTTGTCGTAACTGAGAAGGCATCTGAAATTGTGACGCTTCTGCCGAACAATGCTGCCATTTATAATCGTCAGCAAACCTCGCTCCTTAGCTGTTTCTTTAAAAGTAGAATAGACAACTGCTTTGTATGTTCGTAGATCCTCGAAGCTGGTAGCACCTATGACGTGAAGCAATAACAGGCGTAAATAATACCTTTCTGTATCTGTAGGCGAAACATTATACATTCTGCCTATAGTTTTTGAAACATTTTTTTCTTTTTTGCCACTGGCAGTTGCTCTTATTCCAGACGTAATGCACTCGTGTTTCAGGATATATATATACGGACTTCTGGCTTGCGAATCTTGATTTAACATGAACCACGCTTGTAATTCCGTGTTGCGCAACTGTGCTTGAAATAAAATGTCAGGAGCGTTATCATTTTTAAAATAGATATTTTGCAAGTTTGGCAAGTGAACTGATAATCGCTCGATAGAATGTGACTGTTCATGCATGTGAAATGAAAATATCCTGAATGCGGCTTCTGTTGGACCAACATATCTAGCATTTAGGAAAGAAGTAATTTCATCGTAGTTCACCGTTTCGCCTTCAGGACATATTTTAACAATGCAGCAGTCATGACCTTTATACACATACTTGTGGATTTTAATATATAAGATACTTGTGGATGTATTTAACACTCCGAACACTTGAGCATATTTCAACATTAATATGAGCTTGCAAGCAAAGTAAAAGAAATGGGTTCTAGGGAACAATGAATCGACTATCGATTTCAGTGTCAATGCCTCGAATTGTTTTTATCATAATCCATCCATTATTTCTTCTCCTATACGAAGGATAACAATTGGCATTATCTTTGGTCTCTTGCTGAAACTGTTTAGGGAAATCTTTCTTACATACGCCATCTTTCATACAGACTGAAGAAGGATTCAAAGATCCGCGAGGACCATGTACCATATGACGCCTTGCCAAATCGTATAGCGCTTCATCCTCGAGATCTGGTATTTCGGCTGACACTACACTGTCAATGTCAGAAATTTCTCGAAACTTACAATCTTCTGTTAATGTTAAGAGTAAATGGATGTGCGGGAGACCTCGTTTTTGAAATTCCACTGTATATAGATATGCTTTTACCGAAAATTTCCTTAACATTAATCAATCGTAGCAATTCCTTTACTTTGCAATGGAAAACTCTTACTTCAATATCAGGCCTATTATTAGCCGTTTCCCAGAGATGAATGCTGTTAAGTATTTCTGGCCAGCCCGCATTATAGGTGAACGTAATGTATAAATCTGGCTTTCCAAACTTCCTCACTATCGCCTTCGCATCCTGATAATTTTGCAATATTTTCCTTGGGCTACCGGTACCTGTAAAAGAAGATGGCAAAACTACAATACGACTGACTCTTAGATTTTCATTTTCCGCTCGTACATGCAAGGCGCCTGCTAAACCGGCATATGTATCAACTCGTAACTTCGTTTGTTGATGAAGTATATACACACATCAAAAAAAGTTTTGCATCACCTCGGTTCCCAGATCTCCGGCATATAGACGTTGACTGTGTATATTGTATCAAAGATACAGTCCCTTTGACTGTTCATAGATGTCACTAAAACTGCTCAAAGATGTAAACAACCATGCATGAGCAGGGTCTATTAGACGGAGGGGGTACGACAGCCGATCAGTTCCAGTCATTCCACCAGGACGAAGGTACGCTGCTCATGTTGTCTGTAGTTCTACCATGCCTAGAAGGTCAATACCGCAGTTCGATCGCGTCCGCATTGTTACTTTGTGTCAAGAAGGGCTCTCAACAAGGGAAGTTTCCAGGCGTCTCAGAGTGAACCAAAACGATGTTGTTCGGACATGGAGGAGGTACAGAGATACAGGAACTGTCGATGACAGGCCTCGCTCAGGCCGCCCAAGGGCTACTACTGTAGTGGATGACCGCTACTTACGGATTGCCGCTCGGAGGAACCCTGACAGCAATGCCACCATGTTGAATAATGCGTTTCGTTCAGCCACAGGACGTCGTGTTTCAACTCAAACTGTGCGCAATAGGCTGCATGATGCGCAACTTCACTCCCGACGTCCATGGCGAGGTCCAGCTTTGCAACCCCGACACCATGCAGCGCGGTACAGATGGGCCCAACAACATGCTGAATGGACCCCACAGAATTGGCATCACGTTCTCTTCACCGATGAGTGTCGCATATGCCTTCAACCAGACAATCGTCGGAGACGTGTTTGGAGGCACCCTGGTCAGGCTGAACGTCTTAGACACACTGTCCAGCGAGTGCAGCAAGGTGGTGGTTCCCTGATGTTTTGGGGTGGCATTATGTGGGGCCGACGTACGCCACTGGTGGTCATGGAAGGCTCCGAAACGGCTTTACGATACCTGAATGACATCCTCCGACCCATAGTGCACCCATATCGGCAGAATATTGGAGAGGCATTTGTCTTCATGGACGACAATTCTCGACCTCATCGTGCACATCTTGTGAATGCGTTCCTTCAAGATAACGACATCGCTCGACTACAGTGGCCAGCATGTTCGCCAGACATGAACCCTATCGAACATGCCTGGGATATGTTGAAAAGGGCTGTTTATGGACGTCTTGACCCACCAACCACTCTGAGAGATTTACGCCGAATTGTCGTTGAGGAGTGGGACAATTTGGACCAACAGTGTCTTGATGAACTTGTGGATAGTATGCCACGACGAATACAGGCATGCATCAATGCAAGAGGACGTGCTACTGGGTATTAGAGGTAGTGGTGTGTACTGCAATCTGGACCACAAATGCTGAAAGTCTAGCTGTATGATGGTACAACATGCAATGTGTGGGTCTCATGAGCAATAAAACGAGCTGAAATGTTGTTTGTGTTGATCTCTATTCCCTTTGTATTTAAAGGTTCCGGAATTCTTGGAACCGAGGTGATGCAAAACTTTTTTTGATGTGTGTATTTTAACCGGTCACCTTCCATACGACAGTAGTAATCCACGAATAAATATCCATTTTGCAAACTTGAGCAGCGACAACTAACTCAACATGACCTCCATGAACACCATTCATAGGCATATACATTTTGTAAGCATCGTTCGTATTGATAGCAGTTTCGTACATATCGCTGTTGCCAACAATAAAGGAAGAATAATTATTCCACTTGTCTGTAACATGTTTTACAATTCGCTTTCTAACATGTGTAAATAAACTCTGATTGTTGTACTCACAATATGCCAATGACCTGAACAGACAATTACCGTCACCTTTAATCTTTATAACATTTGTAATTTAGTGTCGCCTCTCATTCATCATAGGGGGCGTGGTGGCGCAGCGGTCAAGCTGTTGGCCTCTCACCACGGCGGACCGGGTTCGATTCCCGGTCAATGCATGTGAGATTTTCAAAGTGAAATGCCACGTCCTGTGGTTCGGATTCCACGTTAAAAGGAGGTCCCGTGGCTTATGATCTCTAGATTAACGGTCACGTAAAACTACAATCTTCCTTCCTTTCATTCATCATAATGATTCATTGTATTGATTGAGCACACAACCTATAAGGACGAATGATGAAACGAAAAGAAGACAGTTTGTAGCTGGTAAGACCAAACACTATATAACAGAAAGATCGGATACACAATACAAAATGGCGGTTCCAACATTCGACTGTAGCGGCATCTTCGTGAAATTAGTTGTCTTTCGTATACAGTATTTGTTGTCATTCAAAGAGATGTTGACATGACAGTGTCATTAGGAAAAATGACTGCTGATTGTGCATGAGCATTTCAGTCTCAAAGTAATACATTCTTTGAGAAGTTTTAATTAAATTATGTGCACAGAATACCCTTCTGCTTAATGTATGAATACATACGACTTTAACGCCCGAGTGGAACAGGTCGAAGTTAACGATATGTATGGATCTATTCGACATTAGCGCCCGAGTAGAGAAGGTAGAAGTTAACAATATCATGACGTACTTAGGGAACTCTCTGTTAATATCAAGTTAGATTTATTATTGGGGCGGCGTTGAATATCATGATACAGTGTTAGTCGTTGTCGCCTAGCGACAATATGTCCGTCAAGTCATTCGATTCTATTTTCGTGAGACATTGAAGGAAGTAATATTCGCAATTATTTTAATACACGAATGATATAATCAAGTAAGGTGGGTATCAATCGACGGTGCTTGACGGGCATTACATTTTAAGACAACAAACGTCGTCGTAGCGCAAATACTTCCCGAGATATTTCAGTTTTAGTAAAGGGTGAAATTTTTTGAAAACTATTTTAATATATAAGATAATAATCCATATTTTGAGGGTAAACGTGACCTTAATATAGCAAATGGCAGCCATATAATATTGACTACCACCTTGTGGTGTAATGGCTAGTATTCTTGGGTGTTTCCGCTGAGGTCCAGATTCGAATCCCGGCTCAGTCATGAAATTTCATTCTGATCTGAGGGCTTGAACGGAGTACACTCAGCCTGGTGAGACAGAACTGAAGAGAGGTGGCTATCTCAAAAATGGCTTCCCACTTCTACTCCAGGCAAATATCGGGATGGTCCCTAGCATAAGGCCACGGCCGCTTCCTACCCAAATCCTATCTCAATTACAAATACACAGACTAGTACAGACATCGCAGTGACGCTGGTTATCAGACAGCTTCCACACACACACCCAAGTACATGGGAATACATGATCATGATGTCGCAAGGCCCCTAAATAATCAACAACCACAGAAGACGGCTGCGTGTAACTAGTAAATTGAAATTGGAATCCACAAAAAATAAAGTTAAAATATGAATGAAACATACAACCGAGGGATGTTCTTCATTCCTTGTTGTCAAATCATTGTTATTGTTGATTCATTTGAGGGGTTTGGACATCGGGTACAGACTGTGTGTAGCATGTGTTACTGTGGTGTCTGTACTTGTAATTCAGGTGCGGATAGGGAAGCAGGTGGCCAAGACCTGTAGTTAGGTCCCAGCCCAGCATTTGCCTCGACTAGAAGTGGGAAACCTCATAAAACTACTTTTAGGATGGCCGAGGTGGTATCAGTTTTGCTTCATGAGGGTGAGCGTACCTCGTTCCAGACCTCAGACCAGAATGTAATTCCTTGGCAGTGTCCGGAATCGAACCCACACCTCCGAGGTGACAACCTAGAATGCTAGCTACTACACCAGAGAAAAGAGACTGGCTGTGTGGCGCAGCGGTAAGTTCTCGCGTGCTCTATCCAAGGTTGCAGGATCGAAACCTGGTGCAGTCAGCAGGCATTTGTGGGTGCGCAAATGTGAGGGGAGCCGTTTCAGTAGATTTACTGGCACGTACGTAAAAGATCCCCTTCGGGGCTAAATTCCGGCATCCCTGCGTCTCTAAATGCCGCAGTAGTTAAAGGGAGGTAAAACAAATATGTTATTATTATTATAATTTGTATTATTATTATTATTATTATTATTATTATTATTATTATTATTATTATTATTATTTATTTAAGCGAAAATTCCCCTACAGAAGAGCGATTAAACTTGACAACATGATGTCATTTGGAGGTGTGTCTCCTCCGCTCCTCCCAATATCTCTTCATTCTCGCGGAATGTTCCCGCTTCCTCTCATCCGTCCACTTTTTTCCAGGTTGTCGTAATGATCTTGGTTCGAACTTAACATTCTTGATTTTCGTCTGGCACTCAGTTCGGTCTTGGAAATTTTGTATACTGATAATTTTTAAGTCTCTTTGTACCTCTTTAAGCCATTCTGTGCCGCATTTGCTCTGTGTTATGATACTGAGTAGTTTCTTGGGCAATCTGGAGGTGGCCATCCTGTGGATGTGAGTGTAAAATTTGGCTCTGCTTTTTCTAATTTCGTCTGTTATCGCAATGGTGTTTTGATAGAGTTCAGTACTAGGTCTCTTCTTCCAAATGCCGTTTCTGTTGATTGCTCCGTAGATCTTCCGGAGAATTTTTCGTTCCTGCTTTTCCAGTTCCCTAATCTTGGAATGACCATTGTTTCAGCCGCATATGTTGCTTCTGGAAAAATAACTGTTTTATAATGTCGTAATTTGGCGTTTGTCGAAATGCATTTCTTGTTGTAATGGGCCCACGTTAGCCTGTAGGCCTTCTGGAGCTTAGTGATTCTGTCTTCATTGGCGATTCGATTAAGTCCTGAGGGCTGTATAATTTCGCCAAGGTATTTAAAACTGCAGACTTGTGCGATTTTACCGTATTTGGTGTTTAAAGGGGATTTATTTTCTGGCTTTCTCTCCATATATTTGGTCTTGTCGTAAGATATATGTAATCCGGTCTTTTGTGCAATCTCATGGAGCTTTTCCACTGCGTAAGTCGCTTCCGATCTGTTGTCTGCGACAATTGCAATATCGTCCGCGAAAGCGAGACATTTGACTTTAGTTCTGTTCTCTTTTTTAATACCGATTTGAATGCCCTTTACAAGAGGTTCCCATTCCCTAATTATCCTCTCCAGAACCATATTGAAGAGGATTGGGGATAATCCATCCCCCTGTCGGACTCCCGTCTTGATTTCGAAGGGCTCGGACATTTCGCCCATGAATTTCACTTTGGATATTGTTCCTGTAAGTGTCTGTTCTCTGATTTTGCGTGTCTTACGATCGATCCCAAATTCTTCCATGATTTTAAAGAGGGTGTCGCGGTCAACAGCTTATGCTTTTCTGAAGTCGATGAATGCAATCACGGTATTTCTACTTTTCCTCATTTGTAAGATCGTCTTTAGGCACCAGATCTGTTCAGCACACGATCGCCCTTTTCTGAATCCAGCCTGGTGGTCACCAATGAGTGGATCCATTTGGGGCTCTAACCTGTTCAGAAGTGCTGTGGAACGGATTTTATAAGCAACCGGGAGCAGGGAAATTCCTCTATAATTGTTGATGTCCGTCTCGTCGCCCTTTTTGTGCAACAGGTGAATCAAAGCGCATTTCCAGTCATGTGGTAATTGCTCCGTTGTCCAAATATCTGAAATTATGGAATGGAGTTTCCGTGTCAGTGTGGGATCATTCAGTTTCCAGAGTTCAGCAATGAACCCATCTTCCCCTGGTGCTTTGTTGTTTTTGAGTTGTCGGATTATCTCCGTAATTTCTTCAATGTCGGGGGCTTGCGAGTCCAAGTGTATGAATACCGGAGGAGAGAAGTCAAGTTTTACTAGAGGTGGTTCACAGTTAAGAAGAGAGTTGAAATATTGGGCTAATAGTTTGCAATTATTTTTGGAGTTAGTTTCCAATGAGCCGTCGTGTCTCTTGAAGCACAGACTGGGTGCTTGGTATCCCCGTAGATTTTCTCTAAATGTCTTGTAGAAATTTCTAGTATTATTTTTGGCGAAATCCTGCTGGATTTCGTGGAGTCTGTTGTTGTCATACCTTCGTTTTTCTTTCCTAATTATTTTTGAGGCCTGTTTTTGAGTGGTAAGAAAGTTATCCCAGTTTTCCTTTGTTTGGCTACTGTGAAATTTTTTCCAAGCCATTATGCGATTGTCAACTGCTTGATCGCAAATTGTGTTCCACCAGCGATGTTTTCTGGAGCGAGGTGGTTGTCCTAGCTTCATGGCTTCCTGAATTCTCCCCGTTAGTATTCTCCAGTCTGTTGATTCCTCCTGATTGATTTGCAAAATGATTTCTTCCTTGTGGAGTTTCAGATATTCCGGATCTGGTCTGAAATTTTTTGGTGGTCGTTTTGGTCTTCTATTTGGTTGGAATTTTGTCTTTATTTGGAGAAGATAATGATCTGATTCAAAGACGCCTTTACGAGCCCTGACGTTCAAAATTTATTTTATGTTTTTCTTGGAGATTGCGACATGGTCAATTTGGTACTCACCCTGTTTAAGACTGGGTGATCTCCATGGGGTCAATTTATGAGCAGGTTTTTGAAATTGGGTGCTCATGATTTTAAGTCCAAAGTTTCTACAGAAGTAAATTAATCTTATTATTATTATTATTATTATTATTATTATTATTATTATTATTATTATTATTATTATTATTATTATTATTATTAATAATACTAATAATAATAATAAAAATATGCTTTGAAGCCATTTTTCAGTGTTGCCTTAGTAAACGTACATTTTATCAAATTTCTTTGTGAATTTGTTAATGTACATCGCTCAATCGGACAATTTACATCCTGTTTCCTTCGGGAACAGATATTTCCAGTTAGTAAACGTAGTTTTGATGTTTTTCAGTCGGTCGACACGATTGTACAAAATTGCGGGTTATTACCTAATCCTGAAAAGAATTTACATGAGATTTATGTGTTTTATTTATTAATCTCCTGTAATGTTTTTCGGGATTAAGGAATAACCCGCAATGGCGTACAATCGTGTTGACCGACTGAAAACCATCAAACTAAGATTATTATTATTGCTATTATATTATTATTATTATTATTATTACCAAAGAAAAGAAAGAAGTCATATGACAGAGAACAGTTAGTTCCGTGAAGAACTATACTGCCTATTTTTATATATCCCACTTATGTTAACATACAAAATATCAGTTTGAATGCTGTCATAGATTAATAGATATTGAGAACCGTCTAAATATTTCGGATGGTCGCCATGTTGGATTGGTGAGACGTAATAAAATTTGAAGGGCAAGGTCGGGATCGGCCAAATTGGTGCTACAACCACACCGAGTTTCATTGAAATCGGCGAGCCGTTTAGAAGTCATTAAGGGGGGGGGGGGGGCACATACACATTCGGACAAAGTTGATCTCATAAGCCTATCTTTTTCATAAATGAAATTAGACTAAAGAGAGACCATAAAAACGGCATATCATACAGTCCCTAACAAAAGTTTAAAATTCCTGGTCATACACATTTGTCACAAATGATTCCGTGATTATTCGAAAATAAATGTGCCTCATATGCATCTGTTTATGTAAAATCAATTGTGCTCAGACATCACTTTTTGAATTACGTATTTTTCATTGATCATTTGATTCGTAATGATATGTACTTAACCATATGTAGCCTATTATGCTCAGGCATTACTTTTTGAATTACGAATTTTTCATTGATCATTTGATTAATATTAATATGTACTTAACCAGATTTATTGTTTCCGTATTGACAATCTAAACAGAAATATCCACAGGTATTTAATAAATCTAATAGACTACACATTAGTCAATATTTTAAAAAAAGTATTAATTAAATACCAATTTTGGCCACCTTATGGTCTTCCTCAGTTTTTCAAAGCAATAATATTAAACTGCGAGCAAAGCTTTTCAAAAACAATATTTCAACTTGGTATTACTTACAGTATTAAAAATGTTTTACAAAAAATATATTAAAATAAAAAGATGTCACAAATGTGGGCTTTAAATTTTGTGAGAAAATGACATAAATCTAACGTGGGCATTTATGTTTAGATAGTTTTATTTTCGAAAATCAAGTTATTCTTCCGACGGATTAATTTGTAGATACTAAACCAACTTGCTTATCTTAATGTTATTTTATTTCGCATAACTATATGATGATGACCCGTGGTGTTGGGGTAGCGTGCCTGCCTGTCACCCGGAGGCCCCGGGTTCGATTCCCGTCTCCGTCAGGGATTTTAGAAACTAACGTGAGGGCTGGAACGGGGTGTACTCAGCCACGTGAGGACAATTGAGTAGCTGTCTGACAGTGAGGCAGCGCCCCGATCACGAAAACCAAGATTAACGACCGAGTGGACCCGATGCGCTGATCACGTGTCACCTCAATATCTGAGGCCAAATGGCTGGGCAGCGGTCGCTTGGTAGGCATAGGCCCTTTATGGGCTGTAGTGCCAGGGGTTATTATTATTATTATTATTATTATTATTATTATATTATGGCGATGAACGTTTTGGCATAAGAAGTAATATTACCAAAACATTCTTTATAATTTTACAATTTTTTCCATACTTTCTGAAAAATATTAAAAACTGAGAAGAGGTGGGTTAGATTCCTATCTCAGCCATCCTGGAACTGGTTTTCCGTGGTATACTACTTTTACTGCAGGCAAACGCAGAGATGTACGTAACTTAGTCACGGCTGATTCCTACCCAAATCCTACCACAATTACAAATTCACTCACTAGGAAAGACACGACAGTGACACAGGTTATCAGACAAATGCTACGCACACCCAAGTACACGGGGCTACATGATAACGATGACGTGAAGCCCATAAAAGAATCAACAGCAATAAATAATGGGTGACGTGCAGAGTGGTGGACCCCAAAACATAATAGAAACTATAATATTGTTGTTATTGTTATTGTCTATTAATACCTTCTCTTTTGTTTGACAGGCCTCGGCAGCTGGCACGCTTCAGTACCGCGGTGCTAGATGGCGCATCATCCCTGACGCAGCATTCCGCTGGTATCAGGTTAGTACAGTGGCGTAACTAGGATTTGGCTTTGGAGGGGGATTAGCAGAGACAAATTTGAAGTAATTTCGTTTTTGGTTTTATGTTAGTTCTTTTCCACTTTTTTTTGTTTTTTGACTTTTTCTTTTCTATTTTTTTTCTGCTTTCGTTAGTTAATGAATTTTGCTTTGTTTGTTTTCTGCTTTTTTTTTTGCTTTTTGCTTTGTGTTTTTTGGTTTTGTGTATTTTCTGCTCTTGCTTTTGTTCTGGAATATTGCTGTTTGCTTTGCGTTTTTTTGTTTTCTGCTTTTATTTTTGATTTTTTCTTTTTTGGGGGGTTTTGTGTTTGTTTTCTGCTTCTGTTTTTAATTTTTGTGTTTTGCTTGTGTTTTGATGATGCGGTTTCTGGTTTTTGCTTTGTAAGGGGGGGAATAAGACAATCAATGAAAGCAAACCTACACATTCTCATATTTGATAGCATTTGATACGTTCGTTTGGTTGCTTGGTTGGTTGGATCTTAAGATTGGGGGCTGCGACAACGCGGTCATGTAGCCCCGTGTACTTTGAGTGTGTGTAATATCTGTCTGATAACCGGTGTTAATTGTGATGGCTGTATTAGTGTGTGTTATCTGGTATTCAAGTAAAGACTGCAGACATTCGATTTTCAAGTAGTTTCAACTTTTGCTACCAAACGCCACCGTCAACGACCAACTAGTTCTGAACGTCGTTACTATATGTCACCGCATTCGGCTCCTGGCGACTTAACGTTGGAACCTAAGAGCGTTAGTCAAATCTAACCTATAATTTAGCTTCACACTGGTGTAATTAGTGGAAGGTTCTTTTTCATGCCATAAATCTATGACATGGGACCGCCGGCTTTACTTCCCCTCCGAAGGAAGGCATACTGAGGAATTTTTAACCCTCTTAAAATATCCGACGACTTCGGCCGGGTTTGAACCCGCGATCTTGGGCATAGAAGTCCAATCATTTGTCATCATTCCAAAAATTGGCCTTTTTTTTAATCAAATTACGTTTTTTTTAAATTATTTGGCTATGGTGGGGGGTCCCCTAATCACCCCCCGTAGTTACGCCACTGGGTAGTACATAAATCATGAATGCACTCTTATTTTTACCATTTTTGTTACAGTCCCCCAAGTATGGACTGTACGAAATTTTCTCCACAACATTATGTTTACACAGACACTCTTGTATTCCAGGTAGTAGAGGCGGGAGTGATGTAAGATGAGTAGGCTATTTGTCTGGCGAATGGATTTTACAGCGGGATGCCCTTCTCAATTCTAACATCATCTGAGCAACTTGTTTTGCAGTGGCTAGCTTTCTTCGCTGACCTCAGAGGTTTGGGTTAGATTCCCAGCTCTGCCAAGAAATGTTAATTCTGGTCAGAGGACTGGAACTGGGTACACTCAGCCTCGTGTGGAAAAACTGAGAATAGATGGGGTCGACTCTCATCTCAGCCATCCCGAAAGTGGTATTCTGTAGTTTCCCTTCTACTCCATGCAAATGGCGGGATGGATCCTATACCTATCCTATACCTATACTGCCTATGTTAAAACATGAAAAATGATAGCCCATTTTCAGCTTTCGGTTTGGTAGTCAGGTAAAGAGAGCAATGGGAGCCGTGATTTTTTTCCTGTAACTGAGCGATTTGTTGTTGCTGTGAAAAGTAAAAATTGTATAATGCATTGAATATGATTTTAAGTTGGATGGAATCAGAAAGCTCTGTGTGTATTAAATAGTTAATGTTATTGGTTTTACGTCCCTCCTTTTAACTATTGTGGCTTTTAGAGACGTCGGGGTGCCGGAATTTCGACCCGAAGGAGATCTTTAACTTGCCAGTAAATCTACAGACACGGCTCCCTCGCATTTACGCACCCTCAAATAGCAGCTGACTGCGCCAGGATTAGATCCTGCAACCATGGGAACAGCAGGCAAGAACGTTACCGCTGAGCCATGCAGCCAGTCCTGTGTGTATTAAAGATGCGAAATGTCAGCTAACTTTCTTTTGTCGCCATAATCTTAGTCTAGTAACTTAGAATGTTCAATGGTGAAAAGTAGGCAAGATTGTGCAGTATATTGGCTTCCACGGCCAGTGATTTAAAACTCAGCAATTATTATGCCGTGTCTTGTGTGGGGTTTTACCTAGGAACACCAAGCTGACTCAGTGGGCTTATGCAGCCTTTTAGCTCTCGCAGTAAATAAGCACAGGTGTGCTTCATAAGAAGGGAGGTAGTGCACAGTTCGCTACTCCTATGGGATTTCGGGCACGGACACAAGAGCCCGCTGATGAGCCAGCTTCCCCACACAAGACGCGGCATGAACCTAGAAAAATGGCTGAGTTTTAAAACTATGCAAGGTTGGATTTTGAGATACAACCGTTCCTGCTATTAAGTATCGCGATCTTGTAGTACGTGGCCTATTCCGCACTTAAAAAAATATTATTAATTATGTATTATTAAAATAATCACTAGTATAATAGTCGATTGATTAAATAAATATTAAAGTTGAGTTATTGGTAAATGTTATACAAATCCCCACCTGCATTAGAAATTTAGACTACTACAGACCCCATCACATTAACACAAATAAATTCTACACACACCCAAGTACACGGAACTAAATGATCACGATGTTGCAAAGTCCCTTAATGAATTAACAACAACATTAGAACTATACAGGTATCACTCCACATCCAGCATTCACAAGCAGCAGTGTTATTTACAAAATCAGACTATATCTTATCATCTTCATCATCATCATCATCATCATCATCATCATATATACCTGGGTATAATACTAGGTCTAGTGGTTCGAGCCCTGCGTTGAAGAGTCAATTTTGGATTATGTATAATAGATGAGACTTGCCAAAGTCGATTTGCTCGTAGAAATATGGGATATATCTCGTTTTACGCGTAACAATGCGAGGAGCAATGTTCGTGGTTTCCACTTCTATGAAGTGGGAACCCGAACCCCGTGTTTTAAGACCCTAAAACGAACGGTTTTCGAGATATTGCCAGAAAACTATCCACGGTCTGCGAAATTGCAGCGGTTGTCATGGTATCGTTGATCTGT
Source organism: Meconema thalassinum (assembly GCA_946902985.2). NCBI lineage: Eukaryota > Metazoa > Arthropoda > Insecta > Orthoptera > Tettigoniidae > Meconema > Meconema thalassinum. The sequence continues at coordinate 460,003,232 of OX336391.1, read as the reverse complement.
TTCTCATGGGGAACACAGTTTTTTGGGAATATCTCCGAAACCGTTCATTTTAGGACTTTAAAAAGTGTGTTTCTCATATCTGGCGGCTTAATATGAGCTAAATCCGGTCTTTGTACCTTTTGTCCGTGATCAGTGCCAAAGGGCCGAAGAAACTCACTTAAAAATGAATTTTCAAAAACCGTTTCTTAGTGAGCCCCTACAACCTCGGATCAACCAACATGCAAAATTTCAGCCTTCTAGGTCTAGTGGTTCGAGCCCTGCGTTGATGAGTCAATTTTGGATTATATATAATAGATTTCAGTAGTATAGATCCCTCCTGCGAAGCACAAGCAACCGATCGTGACAAATGAGCATTCAAATGAAAGAGAATAGCCATTAGCAGTGACAAATTGCACTCTAATTTCATAAATATCTGTAACTAGCGGTAGTGCCCGGCTTCGCCCGGTGGATTTATTTGTTTTACAGAACTGGAGCGCTCAAGGATAAGGATCGGAATAAATGAACGTAAATTTGAAAGCACCAACGCTTATTGCAGCTGATCAACCTCAGTATACTGCACCAACTCCATCGCCCTTATACAGAGGCATTTTTATTGTCATGATCATAACTGTTTTAAGGGGCCTAAGAAATCTTTTTGCGCTAATTACTCCCCGTGATTGCAATTTATAAGAGGCTCGCAATTCTGCACCAGAACATTGGTAGGGGCGACGTGATGCGGCCCGCATTACATGACAACAATAGACTTCGATATTATTGAAGCCGTTCTGGAGCGCTTGTTCTTCCGACTTACTGAACAAAAATCAATCTTTAAGGTTACCTGAGAGGTGTATCCTAATGCTACATAGCCTAAACTATTCCTCTTGAATCAGGCTATCATATACAAAAAAAAAAATCGAATCCGACTGGTAATTCCAGAGATTAGCGCGTTTAAACACGTAAACAAACGCAGACTCTTCAGCTTTATTATATTAGTATAGATTTCTTTAAAAAATGACTTTAAAAAAAGTACGAAGTGTGCGATTTGCAGATACTGTTGCTCTAGGAAAATACGTTACATAATTACTGTCCTCTTCACATTTTGGCCACTGTGACGCCTGTTTAATGTCATTTTAACATTCTGAGGTCTTGCCTTTATCATTTTGCATGGAGTTCAGAAACAGTTAATCAACTTACAACTATTAAACGTTAACTCTTTTACAGGTTTTTCTCCTGCATTTAAATTTCATAAATATCGATTTTTGTAAGAAGTGTGCGATTTGTAAATACTGTTACTGTAATTATAATTTGTCGTCTAAAACCTTAAAACTATTAAACGTTACTTCTCTTACAGATTTTTCTTCTACTATAACCTACTGGGGAGAGTGTGGTTTATGAGCATGTGAGATTTCTCGCACTGGTCCGCTAGTATATATTATTTCAGTAGTATAGATTCCTACTGTGGCGCTCACAAGCAACCGATCGTGACAAATGAGCATTCAAATGAAAGAGAATAGACATTAGTAGTGACGAATTGCACTCTAATTTCATAAATATCCATAATTTCTTTAAAAAAAAAGTTTTTTTTTAAATTACGAAGTGTACGATTTGCAGATACCGGTACTGTTGCTGTAGGAAAATGCGCTCCATAATTATAGCTGTCCACTTCATATTTTGGCCACTGTGACGCCTGTTTAATGTCATTTTAACATTTTGAGGTATTTCCTTTATCATTTTGCATGGATGTCAGAAGTAGTAAATCGAAGGAATGAGTACTCAAATCGTATCATTTCATAAATATCGAATAACCGGTGAGTGTTATGATGATCCAATTTTCAGTGATTGCCTTCTTAAGTTGGGGAACGTAGAACTTTGAATTCTAACTGAAATTTTAATAGTGTTCTATAATCATTATTGGTTGAAATAGAAACATAACAACCGTTCTCCTTAAGTCTCTCATTATGAACCTATTGGGGAAAGTGTGGCTTATGAACATGCGAGATTTCTCGCACGGGTTCGCTAGTTAAGATAAATTATGTTAGCCCTTGCACCTTTACGGGCAGACCACTTCTGGTTGTTGACAGACTAACATTACTGACGTGAGACTCGTCAGATCTACGGGATGAAACTTTTTAATGTGCTCCAGTTTACCTTAGAGACAGAAAGAAAAAGCCAGACTTATAACTGATCGATCGCCTTGTTTGGGTGACTCATGTGCGGCCCTGATTCGGAATGCCACAGGAATTCGCAGTTCTGATTAGCGGAATTTGAAACAGGATTGTGCCGATCCGGTTCCCATCTTGTACGTGTCAATGGCAATCACCAGTGCGTTCAGTTATTCGGTAGCACGTGTTGGAGCAGACCAACAGGCTATTTCTGCTTGGTGTGTCTGTGATGGAGAGAATTATGACTAGCAGCACATTGTTAGATTCTTTTAAATGTATTTATTAATCAAAGCACAAACTACAGTTATGCGAGCCCTTCACGCTTGTATAAATAACCAAAGCAACCTTCATAAAGCCATCCAAACATTTGTAATAATAATAATGATAACTAACAACCCGCCCCGGCTTCGCCCGGTATCTTGAACGGTTTACCCAGCGTAAGCTTAAAAGGCGGATGGACGGCAGGCCGCAGACGCAATTCAGAAAAGCCGAGGTGAACAGTGAAACTCCAAACATATATACTATTCTCTGAAGTCTTAACTCGACATGACTCGACAGTTTGATGCTGGAGTGATAGGCTCACTCGTAAACTTGCTCCAAAGCTAGTAATTTAGATTTACACTGTATGCAGATTGTTGGAAGAAATGAAAGCGTAAAAACACTTATAGTGGGCGATGTATTAAAGATAGAGATATGCTGTCGTGAACTTTTTTTGTAGAACATTTCATGCTGAAAAATAAAGTCTTAATAGATAGGCTATTTTTAGCGGTATACCCAGCGTAAGCTTAAAAGGCACACCGACGGCAGGTTTTTCTTTAACTAGGATACATTGAAATCGTTGCTGCTCTGCTTCCTTTGGTCATAAATGAATGTTTTTCTACAGAAACCTTCCTCGATACATCCTTTACAGAATGGTGAAAACCGCATCTAAACCCATCCAGTGGTTCTCGAGATTACCCGTTACATCCAGGAATCGGGGACTTTGTTTTATACTAAGTAGAGATAACTAGAGGGTCAGTGTGAGAAATCATGCAGCTGTTATGCGGGCTTGACGCGATACAGTTCTGGCAGGGGCTAAGGTCTTCTTCTTTGAACTCTCTTTTTGAACATATTGTTGAAATTTATGAAATCATAAGAGTGCAAATCGCCACTGTTGCGGCTAATTCTTTCTTCTGAATGATGCTCATTTGTTACGACCGGTTACTTGTAACGCCACATGTGTTATACCACCTGTCCGGCTTTACTGTTATGCGAGCTCGAGGCGACACTGCTCTGACATGGTCTATCGACTTGTTATATGTTTCAACGCACTTTATAAAGAAAAAATTATATTTCCTTACACTTTTTAAGAAATGAAAGCTTTTTTCCTGTACTATGGAGACGTTTTGGAAGATTTTGGCACAAACCGCACCATCTACAGTAACTCCCTCTGGTTTAAGAGCTTTATTGTGAAACATACACCTTAGCGTTTTATATGTACTGTATGAAAAATGAAAATCCACAGCCTGCTTCCAGTCTCCGACCGGGTCAGGAATGGAATGAATGAAGCCCCCATCTAGCGGCGAGGATATGGACTGTGCCGGCTGCCGAGGCCTGACGCACTCCTCTGGGGCAATGATTAAATGAATGACAGATGAAATGAAATGATAGTGGAGAGTGTTGCTGGAATGAAATTTTGACAGGGAAAACCGGAGTACCCGGAGAAAAACCTGTCTGCCTCCGTTTTGTCCAGCACAGATCTCACATGGAGTGACCGGGATTTGAACCACGGACCCAGCGGTGAGAGGCCGGCGTGCTGCCGCCTAAGCCACGGAGGCTTATATGTACTGTATATGATGATAATAATAATAATAATAATAATAATAATAATGGTCTTACTGTGGGTTTAGAGACGCCAAGATGCTGGAATTTTGCCTCAAATGGGATCGTTAACGTGCCAGTATATCTACTGACACGGTTCCCTCACGTGCCAACTGACTGTGCCAGGACTCGATCCTGCAACCTTAAGCACATAAGGCGAGAACGTTACCGCTGTGCCACAGAACCAGTCGAACATTTGTAACGACTAACTCTTAGCGTTCTAGCCTACTGACTTCAATGATTCTTACCACGAATGAATCTTTATGTTCGACCCTGGCGAAATGTAAATATTATATGTCAGAAAACTGTACTATAATGAGGCTTATTATAGTACAAGTTTTCATTATGATACAGTTTCTCCCACCAATCAGAGCTCAAGAAACAGTTGTGTGACCAATTAGGTGAGGATAGCATCGCACCTGCGCTCACTTCCATGGCCCCCTATTTTAAATTTCACTGCGTGGCGAGTGTCATAGGGGTGGGGGGGGGGGGGGTATTCCAGGAAGCCATGGTCAAATACAAGGTATTCTCTGCGTCCCATGCGCTCTGTTCAGTACATAAAACTGGTGAAATCTCGACAGATATTTATGTTCGAACAAAAATAGTTATAATTATCGTCGAACATAAACAGTCGTATGCAACTCGCCTATTATGGTAATTAAGACACTCGTATGGAAATTATAATACTCGCAACAATCGTTTTATAAACATACTGTGTCTTAATTATTGCCATTATAGGCTCGTTGAATAATGTACTATTCTGTTGCCAACCTCTTCAAATAACACCTAAAGTGTACATTTATTCGGTATTGTTGGAAATATTGGCAGCCATCTTTCAGCGTTGCCTGGTTAATCAATTAGTAGACGCTTTTCAGTCGGTCAACACCAGTGCACCCAGTTAGATTGAGCGTAGAGTTACAATTAATTTCCTAGTGCCTGAAATAAATTACATCAATACTTAGACACCTAATAAAATACTTCGCACATAAATAACAAAACCTGAACCCCAGCCTCTCAAAGATTTTGGGCTATCAATCGACCGCTACCCAGCCATTTTTCCTGCAGATTGTGGGGACGTTAATGTTGGTCTCCGTGACCGGAGTGCTGCCTCACAACAGCAACGCAATTGTCCTCACGAGGCTGAGTGCACCACATTCCAGCCCTCATGTCATTTTCTAAGACCCCTCAGGGGCTCACATCTAGTGGGACGTGGGTTAGCGACCACGGGGCCCCATCTGAGTCCGGCATTGCTTCCACTTACTTGTGCCGGCTCATCTCCGTCTTCTTTCCTGTCGACCTCACTTGGTCAACTCTTGTTCTCTTCCGACCCCGACGGTATTAGGGTATCCGAGGCCTAGGGAGTATCTTCCTTTCCCGCCGTAATTGGCCCTTGACTCGTCTTTTCTGATACCCTCCTTCTGTGAGGGGTCAGCCTTCTTTTTCTTTTGATGTTATCTCCTGCCTTCTGCTCAAGGCCCCCAAGGAGGCCGGGTGTATGTAGCCCCACCACTTTTGGTGCACCCTAGATAATGCTACACCCTCAGGGGCTCACGGCTGGTGAGTTCGGGAGTTGGCGACCCCGAGGGATTCCTCAGCTGGGTCCGTTTTCCCCTTTTGTCCCTTACCTTTGGGGCGGACCCTCTCCTCTTTCACTTTCCTATCAGACTTTCATGGCTCTCCTTCCTTCCAAGTCCCTCAATCCGCATTCTTCGAGGGTTGAGGGAATTTCTTTTCCTCCTGTCCTTTATTTGCCTTATTCTCCTTTAGTTTTCCATTTCTTCTTCTAGTATGTAGGTTAGTAGTTTTAAGTTTGCATTTCATTTTCATCTTCACGATCACCCAAACCATCAGTGCCAATAATCTAGATGTTAGGCCCCTTAAAACAACAATTATCATCATCATCATCATTTTCTAAGATCTCTGACGGAGCCGGGAGTCGAACCCGATGACCCCAGGTGCGAGACAGGCACCGATCCCAAAAAACCCTCACATTAATATTGGGGGGGGATTGGGTGTCTAGTTTCGTTCGTCAAGCGAACATAATCAGATTTTGCTCACTTAGGCTTAATGTAGGTTCAGTGGATGTAGCGGTTTCCGGACTCAGAGAACTCCTCGGTCGTCCTTTCTTTTCTTATCGCCGGGTACCTTACCACTGCTTGTCCAATGGCATCTTAATTATTTTAATCTCTAATCAATTCCTCTGAGGTTGGCATCCGGCCATAAAACATTTCGCCAAATGACAACTCATCTCACTTCCTCCTAGACTCCATAAAATGGCTATTGTGCGCTACCTCAATAATAAGACAAAGAGGAAGACTGAGCGTGATGAACCATTATCCATAAAGTGCCCGCGACTGACTGATATCTTTATTATTATTATTATTATTATTAGACTATTATTAGATCTATTATTATTCAAAAGATACAAGTTTCCTATCTTAACTCAGCCCCACATCAGCTGGTTAACGGGGTGGATCAGCCTCGTGAGGCAAAACTGAGAAGAGATGAGTTTAATTCCCACCTCAGCGATCCTGAAAGTGGTTTTCCGTGGTTTCCCCACTTCTACTTCAGGCCACGGCCACCTCCTTCCCAATCCTCAACTGAATTACAAATTCAGACACTACAATAATACAGATTATCAGACAAATTATACACACACCCAAGTACACGGGGCTAAATAACCACGATGTCTATGCCTCTCAAATGAAACATCAACAACCAACCACCTTAGCTCATCGGAGAGTTGAAATCTCACCCGGTGGGATCTCCTGAGTATGATGGGAGGTAGCATCGCCGTCTATAATTCTCAAGCCGTGCTGTTAGTAGAAATTGCTACAAAGGCCCTAGGCTCTAAGGTGTATAAACAAGCTAAGCTCACATGCTTACTTTCGTTCATAAATATCGTTTATTTTGATAAGACAGCATTTAAAAGCAGTTCGTAGTAAACATTTCAACACCCGTGAAAATTCCTCGTGGTGAATCAGACCGAATTAGACCTGCATAAAGTTGTAGAAGTGAGTATTTCCCGTATTAAGTTGTGTGTGTAACCAATGCCTAGTAATGAATTTAACCAACAAATCCTTCACTAATATTTCATTCAAATACTTCAGATGCCTGGGAAATGTTGTGTGCCTGGCTGTAAGTCCAATTATGGCAGCACTATTAAAATAACTGGTTAGGCTCAGTGGCGGATCCAGGCCTTGCGGGGCCTTGGGCGATATTATAAGGTGGGGCCCACAACAATAGGAAATATAAAAATCAAATAAAATGGAAAGTAATTTTGTTATATTAATAAAACATTGTGGTGTTTGAAGCCATATTTTCAGTGTTGCCCTAGATCCGCCCCTTTCAGGATTAGGGCATAACCCATCTCTTTTGGGTACATTCGTGTTGACCGACTGAAAAGCACTAAACTCTTGGATATTAATAAAATAAAGAATAGTTACAATATTTTGAATACACTACAGTACATTTTTTTTACTTACATGGCAGAAACCTGTAAGTCCCCTTGAAGAAGATTATGTAAACTATGAAATATTAAAATAGCCTATATTACTTTGCAATTTTTTTCCGCCTGAAGTCTTCTATTATTTTACTGAAATCTAAACTTGCTAAACGGTCACGGGAGGTCATAGCTGCACTGAAAAAAGGAATATGAATTATAAATTAGTTTGAAAAGTATACAGTAATTAATTACATATTAAATTTTAAAAATCCATGGCGCGGGGCCCCCTGGACCGCGGGGCTCTGGGCGGTCGCCCTCCTCGCCTTCCCCTAGATCCGCCCCTTTTAGGCTAAATTGTGAACTTTGTATTGGTTTGTTGAGATAAGGAAATGGAATTGAAGATGGTGATGTATATTTTGATCACTTGCAGCGTGGAGGACTTTCAGTGCCCAGAAATTTAGTTTTGGGTGTATATCTTCATGTGGCCTCTATATTCCAGTACATGATGAACTGTACTCATTGTCAGTTGGCAAGTGTGTTTATTTTTTTAAATTAAGTGACCTGTAGAGCATTATTGTTAGACTGTCAACATTTAGGTTAAGCTTGGAGGTCTATTGTGACTATGATGAGTGCATATGTGGACAAAAAGTGAAGGATTTATTATCTAAGGCAGTCTTTAAGTTCGTTAGAATAGTTTTAACCCTCCAAGTGCTGAACGTTTCACTCTTAAGTGCTAAGCATTTTTAAGGCAGCGTGCAGATATATTTAAAAATATATATAATAAATACAAATTTGTAACTATGTACGGCATACGGTATTATATATCAGTGTGTCCAGGAAAAATTCGGGAATAATATAATAATAGGATTTTTTTTTACTTACAAGTATCCAGTAGAGGTATAATGGATGAGTAGTCAGATTTAAAAAAAAAAGATATTTCAATTTTAGAGGTTGGTCACAAGCACTACTTTATGTGAAATAAAATTCGAAGATATACAAAATGTTCCAAATTTCATTACAAGCGCAATGACATATAATAATAGAAACGTTGAAGAATAATGCATAATAAAAAAGTCACAGGAAAAAAGTCTAACCAAATCACTTTTCACAGAATTTCAATCACATTTAAACATAAGTACAAAGTCGTCATTTTTGATATCTAACATCTTTCCACTCGGTTGCTGGATATTTTTGTGGGAGTGATTTTGAAAAATGGGACGGAAGTGGGCCGGAACGATCGAGGTGGCACCAGGTGGCACACTTACGTTCGATCGAACGGAAGTGTGCTCGAACGGAAGTGTGCTAGCTAGCAGTGGTGGATCGAACGGAAGTGTAAGACGGACTGCCAACTCGATCGATCGATCCAGCTGGCAGTGGTAAGAGAAACAAAGAGCGCGCGGTGTCGGAAATTGATACCATGACGTACTCTCGGCCATGTGGAATGTATATGACATACTGAACGGTAAACGCTCATGCGAACTCTGGTGTCAAGTGATTGAAACAAAGCACATGGTACATGTTCGAAGTCTTCGTGAAAATGAAAATCCACAGCCTGCTTCCAGTCTCCGACCGGGTCAGGAATGGAATGAATGAAGCCCCCATCTAGCGGCGAGGATATGAACTGTGCCGGCTGCCGAGGCCTGACGCACTCCTCTGGGGCAATGATTAAATGAATGACAGATGAAATGAAATGATAGTGGAGAGTGTTGCTGGAATGAAATTTTGACAGGGAAAACCGGAGTACCCGGAGAAAAACCTGTCTGCCTCCGTTTTGTCCAGCACAGATCTCACATGGAGTGACCGGGATTTGAACCACGGACCCAGCGGTGAGAGGCCGGCGTGCTGCCGCCTAAGGCTTCGAAGTCTTCGTATCAGTATTTAAATGGTAAAATGCCTTAATATCAAACATTGTAAGTAGTCGGCATTGCCGGTATTATGTTTCTGCACAATGGCTATTCAAATATTAACCCACATAACGGTAATGCAGTCGTCAATAAAACATAATCGTTGTGATTATATGAGAATTGAGCAAGACTTCATGAACTATTGCTGAATACATTCTCTTTACTCACAAGAAGGCCTGTTCATAAGGCATTTTAAACCCAATTTCACGTAGGAACATTATCGAAACAAGCAAAATATAAATGAAACTTAATTCCGTAATGCAGTATTATTGGAACATGGAAATAAGTCACCATCTTGTGCACAATATTTGCGTAGTCGAAATAGCCGTGGGGTTAGCGCCTATGAATGCGAATCTAGAGATCTCTGGTTCAAATCCCGGACGGGGTAGATATTTTTGCTACCAGATTTTCATTTTAATCGATATTTACCATATCAATATGACTCATTTTAACAGAATCCATATGAAATTACGTGTTGGTCTGTGAATGAAGAGGACCTGTTTATAAGGAATTTAAGGTTATGAGCGGTGTCGCGTCTATTAATCTAGTTGATCCATATCGTATTCTTTATTTAGGCTAGTGCTGGTGGAAGCTACAAATCATCTAATAAAATGAGTTCCGTATTATAAACTACAATATCTGTAAAACACTCCCTTTCACAATAGATTAATATTTGTGCCAATAATACTATAAAATACCGGTGTATCAACAATTTCACGTGGGGTTTCTTCTATGTCAGATGTTACACATCATATGAGACTACTGTAAGGCTGTTTTATTTTTAAATCAAAAAACAACTTGCATTGCCTACCAGATAGAGAATTTCATTTCACAGCGAGACTATTCGTAAAATCGATTGTAATATAGATTTTACGATTTGTTATATCGATTTTACGAAAAGTCTCACTGCGAGACGATAGCATTTCAGCATGGGTCCGAATCGTCTCGTAGTGAGACGATAGCGCTTCGAAGGTTAAGTATTCTTTCTGAGCGCGTCCAAGTCGGCAGTGAGCATAGCAGCAAGAAAAGAAAACTTCAGCCATTGAGATAGGCCTACAGTACAGCATTTTATTATTTCTAGGGCAAGGCATTAATGACCGAAAAATAGCAAGAAAATGCAAAATAAAAATGCATTTATGACCTAAAAATGGTTAAAAAATGACACAAAATTTGAAAAAAATAAAGACCAATAAATTATTCGTAAATCACTTATTTATTAATCATTTGAGAAACAATTACCTGATTTGAGAGAGAATTATAATGGATGTTAATGCATTAATATTAAATTATTTTTGTTACTAACAAAGTAAATACCACTTTGCCACCCCTCGTGAAAAAAAATAGAACTGGCATATTCTTCAAATACTCTCCTAGCAAATAGGTGCCATTTAATTAACAAAGAATATTTAAGAAAACAAACTTCAGTGGCTGTTTACAATAAATTTCAATTGAAATGCACAATGAAAACGTTCTACTTTCTTTCTTGAGCAAGTTATTTGCCTAAGTTAAACATAATAGACTGGTATTGTAGACATAAATAAAATTAATTTAATATCCAAATATAACGAAATATAAAACTTACCAGAAAACAATTTAAAAAAAAGCTCCATAAATGACCTATCTCTTGTAAACGACAAAAAATGCAATAAAAATGTCCTATCAAATTGCCCTTATTTAATCAGTCAATTCATGAAACGCATTTATATATACTCGAGCTATCTTTCGGCCTTCTTAAAAAAAAAGATGCAAAATCATCAAATGCCTTGCACTTATCGGGAATTGACAGTACATTGCATGATAATATTTATCCTTTATTTGTGATATGTATTTACCGACAGTAGTGGCTACGCTGGCTAAAGCGCAGCATTAGGTCATGGGGCCAAGCTCTCTGCTGACTCGGTAGAAGCGTGGGTTCGAGCCCCACCGTCGGCCGTCCTTGAAATGGTTTTCCGTGGTTTCCCATTTTCAACACCAGGCAATTGCTGGGACGGTACCCTCTGACAGGCCACGGCCGCTTCCTTTCACATCCTTGCCCAGTTCCATTCACCATCATTCATTTCATCTCTCATTAACTCCTCTCATGAGGTTGGCGTCAGGAAGGGCATCCGGCCGTAAAAACCATCGCCACAAAGACTTCCATCGCATCTCATCCCCGACCCCTTTGGAAAAACGGGAATAATAAGGGGTAGACAGACATTTGTGATATGTATTTGTACATTTAGCGGACGTTATGTTCTGTTGTATTATCGGAAGCATTTCGCGTCAAAATGTATGTGTTCAGGCAGTGTTAGCAATTACCATTTGCTTGCGCTAGGTCTACCAGATGACAGATGGGCGGCGTTGCCAAGCGTAATGACACTGCCTGAGATTTATAGACGGCAATGGAGGTAGTGAATAGATGCTAATAATCTGGCAACACCGCCCGGCTTCCTGTACCGCCCGACGCAACGTTCCGGAGAAACTGAAACCTGTTGGAGGCTCCCATTGTTACATGATAATGATGTGCTGTCTGGTGTTGCATGTAGATGGAGCTGCAATGCGGAACTGAGTAGCGGGCGCACCACGTGCTAAACCAGCAGAGAGCAAGGGTACCAACCTTGCGACCGCCATAACAGAAGTTACTATATATTTGAACTGCTTTTAAATGCTCTCTTATCAAAATAAACGATATTTATAAACAAATGTAAGGATGTGAGCAAAGCGTAGCACTACGAAACATCGACAAGCGAACACCTTCACATACAAACTCATTGAATTGTTTTGAGCTTCAATATTAACCGTCAGAGTAGCTACATTCACTAAGGCGGAGCGCTAACCCATGGAGCCAAACTATGTGTGGACTCGGGGTTCGACCCTCACCGTCAGCCATCCTTAAAATTGTTTCCCTTTGTGAAGCAAGTGCTGGGATGGTTGGTTGGTTGGTGCCTCAGTTTAGGGACTGCGACAACGCGGTCACGTAGCCCCGTATACTGTGTGTGCGTGTGCGTGTGCGTTATTCAGGTAAGGACTGCAGACGATCAATTTCAAGTAGTTCCTACGTTTGCTACCAAATGCTGCCGTCAACGACACCTAGCTGTTAACTTGACTACTAGATGCCACCGCAATCGGCACCTGGCGACGATCGTTGGAACTTAAGAGCGTTATCAAATCTAACCTACAAATTTAGCTTCACACAAGTGTTGTTAGTGGATGGTTCTTTTATATGCCATAAATCTGTGACATGGGACCGCCGGCTTAACTTCCCCTCCGAAGGAATTCATACTGAGGAATTCTTACGCTCTTAAAAAAGTCCGACGACTTCGGCCGGGTTTGAACCCGCGATCTTGGGCATAGAAGCTCCAAATGTTAAAAGCTTAAATCAAATTGCGACCAACCTAATTACTTGATCTCTACTAAATTTTGCAACAACATATCTTTATGTGATAAGCATCTTTTGACCTAACGTCAAGGTCATCAGCTTAATAGTTTGTAGATAGCGGCCATGTATGTGTGAAAATCGATTCCCCCTATCAATTCAAACACGGTAAAACCGAATTGAATGAAATGAGGTACAGAGGTAGCACTAGCAAAGGGCACCTCAGAGTCATATTTTATAACGACGCCATCTTGACGGAAACGGAATGGCGGCCACCCAAATGTTAAAGATTAAATCAAATTGCGACCAACCTAATTATTTGATCTCTACCAAATATTGCAACAACATACCTTAATGTGGGAAACATCTTTTGTCTGAACTAAAAGGTCATCAGCCCAATAGTTTGCAGATAGCGGCCATGTATGTGTGCAATCGATTCACCATATCAATTCAAACACGGTGAAACTGATTTGAACGAAATTTTGTACAGAGTTAGCACTAGCAAAGGGCACCTCAGTGTCATGTTTTATATCGCCACCATCTTGACGGAAACGTAATGGCGGCCACCCAAATGTTAAAGGCTTAAATCAAATTACGACCAAACGAATCATCTGATCTCTACCAATTTTTGCAACATTATACCTTTGCATATGAAGAATCCTTTGACCAAACTACAAGGTCATCAGCCCTATAATTTGTGGATGGCGGCCATGTTTGTGAGCAAATCGATTCCCCCTATCTATTCAAACACGGTGAAACCTAATTGAACGAAATTTGGTACATAGGTAGCAATAGAAAAGGGCACCTCATTGTCATGTTTTATATTGGCGCCATCTTGACGGAAACGTAATGGCGGCCAACCAAATGTTAAAAGCTTAAATCAAATTACGACCACCCTAATCATCTGATCTCTACTAAATCTTGCAACAGCATACCTTTATATTGTGAGCATCTTTTGACCAAACGACAAGGTCATCAGCCCGATAGTTTACAGATAGCGGCCATGTAGCGGCCATGTATGTGTGCAAATGGATTCCCTCTATAAATTCAAACACGGTGAAACCGAATTGATTGAAATTTGGAACAGAGGTAACACTTGCAAAAGGCAACTCAGTGTCATGTTTTATATCGTCGCCATCTTGACGGAAACGTAATGGCGGCCAACCAAATGATAAAAGCTTAAATCAAATTACGACCAACCTAATCATCTGATCTCTACCAAATTTTGCATCAACATACCTGCGTGTGAGAAGCGTTCTTTGATCAAGCTACAAGGTCATCAGTCCAATACTTTGCATATGGCGGCCATGTATGTTTGCAAATCGATTCCGCCTATCAATTCAGACACGGTAAAACCAAATTGAACGAAATTTGGCACAGTGGTAGCACTAGCAAAGGGCACCTCTGTGTCATGTTTTATATCGCCGCCATCTTGATGGAAACGGAATGGCGGACACCCAAATGTTAGATTAAATCAAATTACGATCATCCTAATCATTTGATCTCTACCAAATTTTGCAACAACATACCTTTTTGTGGGAAGCATCTTTTGACTGAACTACAAGGTCATCAGCCCAATAGTTTGGGGATAGCGGCCATGTATGTGTGCAAATTGATTCACCATACCAATTCAAACACCGTGAAACCGAATTGAATGAAATTTTGTACAGAGGTAGCACTAGCAAGGGGGGCCTCATATTCATGTTTAATATCCGCATAATACGTTGTATTTCAACAACAAAGAGTTATAAAAATACCCATGCATTTAGGAGAAAGTAGGTTATATGTTCCTTACTGAACATCTTGTTTCACCGTTGTTTTTAATCACTCTGACTGGACTAGTTCTGGTTCTAGACAGACATTTTCTGCAAGACATTATCTTAAACACATTATTAGGCCTAAATGTCTTCGAACGAGCATTTTCCGTTTTCTTTAGCACACTGTGTGGACCAAATCTGTTCCTACGAGAAATTTCCCCGTTATTTTTACTATGTATCGATTAAATGTTGTTCCTGTCAGTCAAGGAGGATCGCCTCTAGGCCATGGTTGTGAGGGGCCTTCAACCCGAAGCTAATGAAGTGTCACGTGTTTACCTAACATGGCCGGTCCTGTCTCGCGTTGTTATAGACGTGTCTTGCTTCAGCAAACATTGAGTTGCATCTAAAGTGCTATTTTTTTTATTTATCCTCTCGGTAGACTATTTCAAACCGTTAACGTCAGAAAATGGATGGTCTTGACAACGCTCAGATTGCCGTGAAGTGTTTTCTGTTTTCACGTTTGTCTTTAGATAGCTATGAAGCCATTTTTGTAGTGTTAACAATTGATATTGCAACTTGCAACATATCCCATTAATTGGAATAGTATTGTGTTGACCAACTGAATAGAAGCAATATCAACGCATGTCTTCGTCCTACTCCAGCAGGATCGAATCCTGGCGCACTCAGTTGAGATTTGAGGGTGCGTAAATGCGAACGAGCCATGTCAGTAGATTTACTGGCACGTTAAAGATTCCCTTCGGGGCAAAATTCTGGCACCCTGGCGTCTCTAAAAGCCATAGTTGTTAAAAGGGACGTAAAACCAATAACATTATTATTATTATTATTATTACCTACTCCAGCGGCTGGTCTCTGACTGATGATAAGCATTGCATTTGACGAAAATCTGTTTAATAAGAAGGCCAAACTTAGGCACTATAACACTGTTCTCAAACCAGAAGCACTGCCAGAGACTGTAAAAATATTAAAACGAGAACAAAGGATATTAGGAAAGTATTTATAATAATAATAATAATAATGTTATTGGTTTTATGTCCCTTTTAACTACTGAGGCCTTTAGAGACACCAGGGTGCCGGAATATTTCCTAAAAGGGGATATTTAACGTGTCAGTAAATCTACTGCGCTAGGATTCGATCCTGCAACCTTGGGTACAGCATTCGAGAACGAGACACGCAGCCAGTCGCAGCAACAGCAACATCAACCATGGAGTTAAATCAGCTTGACCAATCCGCATTCATGCCTCCTTTTTTTAATCATTAGGACGCCATTATGGGAAGAAAATCGGTAAAATTGGAAGTTACTACTGTATAACAAGCATAATGTTTTGAGGCATTGTAGGAAGGAAGATGCCATTATTGACAGAAAATATCAATGTACAGCTTGTCTCTGGCTTTAACAAAGAATACCTCACTTGCATGTAGCATGAAAAATAATATTAGTGGAAGGTTCTTTTACATGCCATAAATCTATGGCATGGACCCACCAGCTTTACATCCCCTCCGAAGGAAGGTATACTGAGGAATTTTTAAGTTTTGGTGGTTAAGGGACCAGAGCAGTGGGAAAGAAAATGGCTTCCATATGAATAATTAAATATTTTTATAATTAATAGAGTCAATAGTTTTCGACGTTATTGTGGATAAACAAACATAAGAAGCTCCTTTTTATATTAGTGTAACTGAGAATAAATTAAGGGGGGAGACCCAGCTTAACAAAGGAAAAAAAGGCCAATATTCATTCGATTGTTAAATATGCTACACATATCGTTGACAAATGCTGCACATATATCAGTATTGGTATGCTTCCTGGCAACCAGAAGCAACTTCAATAATGTAAAAATTCTAATTATAACATTTTTAAATAAAATTTTCAAAATTTCCCGCCTTTTTAACAATGTATCACCATTTCCCTTCTAAATTCCAAGTTTATAAGAATTTTCGTACTTTTTCTTTTTTAAAGTGTGTATCAAACCTCAACCTACAAAATGAACCTCAATCACTAACATACACTGTGATTTAGATATTTTTATAGAGTTTTTATTCTGAGCACCTGAATAAAATAAAATACAATGAATAAAAACTCTTTAAAAATATCTAAATCACAGTGTATGTTAGTGATTGAGGTTCATTTTGTAGGTAGAGGTTTGATATACACTTGGAAAAAGGAAAAGTACGAACATTCGTATAAACTTGGAATTTATAAGGGAAAGAGTGATACATAGTTAAAAGGCGGGAATTTTTGAAAATTTTATTTTAAAATGCTATAGTAAGAATTTTTACATTATTGAAGTTGCTTCTGGTT
The DNA here is from genome assembly GCA_946902985.2 of Meconema thalassinum. Taxonomy (NCBI): domain Eukaryota; kingdom Metazoa; phylum Arthropoda; class Insecta; order Orthoptera; family Tettigoniidae; genus Meconema; species Meconema thalassinum. The sequence goes on along the minus strand of OX336391.1, from coordinate 459,986,453 downwards.
GCCAGGAAGCATACCATTACTGAGATATGTGCAGCATTTGTCAACAATATGTGTAGCTTATTTAACAATCGAATGAATATTGGCCTTTTTTTCCTCTGTTAAGCTGGGTCTCCCCCCTTAAGTGCCGAACATCTAGAATAGAAATCTCCTCGTGGTCCGCACTGCGCTTCTGTAACCTCGCGGGTCGATACCCGTTCCAATCGGTGTGTGTGTGTGTCTGCTTCCTCATAGACCAGTGGATATTGTTAAAAGAAACATGTGTGCTGATTTGAGTTTGTTTACTAACAATGTCTACTGTCTTGCCGGCCGTAGATATAACAACTACGAGTTGTCTATGAGGTGACGCAATATGTCTTCTCCAAGATCTTGGTACAGTCTGTACAGAATGTCCAAGACTCACAGTGTTTGGTCACTTAGTACTGGACTGTGGAGAGCATTAACGGTCCCTAGGACTTAGATTTGGACCACTTCATATTGGATATCCTCGGAGTGTAATGTTTGAATTTATAACCCCCCAACCCAAAGAAAGATTCCCTCGAAGTCAATCAAACTCTTATTATATAATACGCTAAAGTGTATGTTTCACCCCCTCCCCCCAGGGGCTCACATCTAGTGGGACGTGGGTTGGCGACCACGGGACCCCAACTGAGTCCGGCATTGCTTCCACTTACTTGTGCCGGGCTCCTCTGTCTTATTTTCTGTCGACCTCTCTTGGTCAACTCTTGTTCTTTTCCGACCCCGACGGTATTAGGGTATCCGAGGCCTAGGGAGTCTTTCAATTTCCTGCCTTAATTGACCCTAGTCTCATCTTTCCTGATACTCCCATTCTTCGAGGGGTCAGCCTTCTTTTTATTTTCCTGTTATCTGCTGCCTTCTGCACAAGGACCTCAAGGAGGCAGGGTGTTTGTAGCCCCACCACTTCTGGTGCACCCTGGATAGTGCTACACACTCAAGGGCCCACAGCTGGTGAGTTTGGGAGTTGGCGACCCCGAGGGATTCCTGAGCTGGGTCCGTTTTCTCTCTGACCTTGGGGCAGGCCATCTCCTCTTTCCCTTTCCTATCTGCCTTTCATGGCTCTCCTTCCTTCCAAGTCCCTCAATCCTCATTCTTCGAGGGTTGAGGGTATTTCTTTTCTTCCTGTCCTTTATTTGCCTTATCCTTTATTTGTTTACCATTTCTTCTTCTAGTAAGTAAGTGTGTAGTTAGTATTAGTTATAGTTTTCATTCTCATCCCATCTTTCACTATCACCCAAACTATTAGGGGCCGATAACCTAGATGTTAGGCCCCTTAAAACAACAATTATCATCATCATATGTTTCACAAAACTCAAGATCCTAAACCAGAGGGAGTTAGAAGGTGTGGTTTGTACCAAAATCTCCCAAATCGTCTCAATAGTACAGTAAAAATCTTGCATTACTTGAAAAGTCAACGGAAATATATTTATTTGTTTATTAAGTGCTTTTAAACAAATAAACTGGACGATAGCTCCTGCGAGTACTGTATCACGTATGGCCCGCATAGCACTAGAGCCGTGCAGGTAGTCTGTACAGATGGGGCGCACACAACCCATTAGCGAGAGTTCTCGCACGGGTCCGCTAGTATCAGTTTATTTTCTGGCCTACCGATAATCAGTATCCCCCCTATTAATCTCGCATTAATTGTTTTTGTACTCTTTGATATTGTTTTATATTCGTGGCCAGCGTGCATTTTAACAGCAACTTCCGCAGTATCTGACCGGAAAGCAAACACCCTCCAGAATACCAAATCCATCCTTTCAGAAACAAAATGAGTAAAAGGTGGAATTTTGAATTGAAATCTTCGTCATATGTCTGTCTGTTAGGTAGTCAGCCCGAAGGCTGGTTGGATCCTTAAGAACCTTACAGTAGTCGCATATGATGTGTAACATCTGACATAGAAGAAACCTCATGTGAAATTGTTTATACACCGGTATTTTATACTATTATTGGCACAAATATTGTAGTTTATAATACGGATCCTATTTTATTAGATGATTTGTAGCTTCCACCAGCACTAGCCTAAATAAAGAATACGATATGGATCAACTAGATTAATAGACGCGACACCGCTCATAACCTTAAATTCCTTATAAACAGGTCCTCTTGATTCATAGACCAACACGTAATTGCATATGGATTCTGTTAAAATGAGTCATATTGATATGATAAATATCGTTTAAAATGATAATCTGGTAGCAAAAGTATCTACCCCGCCCAGGATTCGAACCCAAGATCTCTATATTCACATTCATAGGCGCTAACCCCACGGCTATTTCGACTACGCAGATATTGTGCACAAGATGGTGACTTATTTCCATGTTCCAATAATACTGCATTACGGAATTAAGTTTCATTTATATTTTGCTTGTTTCGATAATGTTCCCGAGTTGCATTGAGTTTAAAATGCCTTATGCCAATGCAATGCCGACTACTTACAATGTTTGATATTAAGGCATTTTACCATTTAAATACTGATACGAAGACTTCGAACATGTACCATGTCATTTGTTTAAATCACTTGACACCAGAGTTCGCATGAGCGTTTTCCGTTCAGTGTGTCATATACATTCCACATGGCCGAGAGTGAGTCATGGTATCAATTTCCGACACCGCGCGCTGATTGTTTCTCTTACCAGTGCCAGCTGGATCGATCGATCGAGTTGGCAGTGCGTCTTATACTTCCGTTTGATCCACCACTGCCAGCTCGATCGTTCCGATCCACTTCCGTCCCCAATTTTCAAAATCACTCCCACAAAACTATCCAGCAACCAAGCGGAAAGATGTTACACATCAAAAAGCACCGCCGTTAGGTTATGTGGGTAGATACCCACAAAAACATGGCGTACTTGGCAAGAAGAGGAGTGAGGTAGTTTGCAATTACTTTCCTCACTGAGTCAGTACAGCAGTACTAACCCTATGAGTAGAACCTTTCACAGCATCCACAGGCACTGACTGTCATTGCTAAGCACCACTCATTCCTCGGTAGCTTCCATATAATCAGTCATGAGTGAGACTGAGACATCGATGAAAAGCCACATTTTACTCTAGCCTGTGCCAAAAGACAAATACAAATGTACTGCATTCATCAAGAGATGGCAAACAGGCTACCTTTGTCATAAAACAGCTCTTTAATAATGATGCATTATACAAAAAATGGCCAATTTTTGTACCCCATTGCCTCCCCCCACCCCCCTCTTATTCACAAAATTCAATTTTACAATATTTTTCAATTTATTTACTGGCAGTCCATACCAGAGGTCCTTAAAATGGGGGGAGGGGGCAGAGAGTGACCAAGGGGGACGCCACCTCTGCTTGAAATATTTATACAGTGGAACTTGAATAATTCGAACCTCAAGGGACCAGTTTAAAAAATCGAATTATCCAAAAATTCGAATTAAGAAAGTTCTTTCAAAAAGGAAGAGAAAATATATTGCATTACGTTTACATAATGATTTACGTTCAACAAAGCAGATTAACAGACAACGGTACTTTATAAAGACTGTATCGTGATTAACTCAAATGTTTCAAATGACACATAGAAAATGAGGGACTATTTGAAGAAGAAGAAGAAGATGAAGAAGAAGAAGAAGAAAGCAACAACTTTACCGAAGAGTAGATACGAGCCCTGTGGAAGAAAGAAAGAAAGAAAACCAAAATGTACTATTCTCCTATTTAGCGACAGTAGTAATCCAGCAATCTAGTTAAGTCTCAGAGAAATCTACAGTTTTTCAAAAAAGTCTCCCGGGCATCACAAAAGAATCTAACAAATTTAAGGAACGGAAAACAGAATCACTTACGTCATTTCTACTTTCAAAAAAAGAATACGGCTAAGGTCTGTTGTGTGGTTTGTCGTTTTTCGGGAATTTCTGACCCAACTGTTTGGCTTCTGAACTGCTTGGTACACGTAAAAACTTCGAATTATCCAAAATATCATTCGAATTAACCACGATTTTTTTAGCATTGATTGTATATAAAATGCAAAGGATCAAGAGAAACATTCGAATTAAAGAAGATTTCGATTTCTAGAAGTTAGAATTAACCACGTTTCACTGTATTTCATATTCTGTAATAAATATCGCTATCCTCGTATCCATGAACCTATCAAAGACAGGAAGCTCCCAGACCATTCAGGACTAATAAACTCGTACTTATGCTTTCCCAAGAACTATCCTGCCAACAGGAATTCTGAGAAAATTTGTAGAATAGTATTTCCTACACAGCACCCTTTCACCCACCACCTCCAGCGATATCTCCTTACCAATCACTTAACAACCACTAATGACAATGTGACCGCCACTTTCTTACAATAATAGATTCTTCTATTTCTGCCATTGTTCACTGGAATTCACCAAGGCCTTTGCCGTCAGTTCAAAGATAGTTTGTGAACAGGTAAATTCTATTGCGTGGTCATTGGAAGTAGACTGATACAAGTAACGCCATTGCCCATTGATAAGTGGCTTATTAGCAGTGGTAAAAAGAGACCGCGTGAAAGTGATAGTGCTTGCCCTCCTTCGGATATATTCAGTCCTAATAAATAACAGGAAGAATAAGGGAGGGCGACTAGATATTTTATGTTTCAAAAGGGGGGGGGGGGGGGCGCGACAGAAAAAGTTTGAGAGCCCCTGGTCTATACGATTGTGTGTAGATCTGTCAGACAACTCAATCTTTTAAAGAAATTAATTAGTTATAGATTGTTTACTAGAGGCCCTTCTATGTCTCCGGGCCCTTCAGGAGCTACAGCCCCACTTGCCCCTCTCTCTTTCGTCGGGCCTTCTTGGGTATTTCAAATTTGTGTTATGTGAATGATTTTTGAGGCATTTGTACCCTCAACGGAAGAGTAGTTCATTATTACATTACTATCGTGTGTTGTTGTTTGAGTCTTCAGTCTTTCGACTGGTTTGATGCAGCTCTCCATGCTTCCCTGTCCTGAGCTAATCGTTTAATCTCTACATAGCTACCACACCCTACATCCGAGGCAATCTGTTTAACATATTCTAACCTTGGTCTACCCCTACAGTTCTCATCCTCGACTCTCCCTTCCATAACTAAGTTTGTTAATTCCTGGGTGTCTTAGTATGTGTCCTACCAACCTATCTCTTCTCTTCATTAGCAGTTGCCTGAAACATCTCTCCTCTCCCACCCGTCTTAATACCTCTTCGTTTGTAACCCTATATGTCCATCTGATCTTCATCATTCTCCTGTAACACCACATTTCAAACGCGTCAATTCTCTTTTTTTTTCTGCGGCACCAATATTCCAAGTTTCACTTCCATACAGCACCACGCTCCAGACAAACGCTTTCAAAAATTACTTCCTAATACCTAAAGCTATATTCGATGTCAACAGATTTCTGTAGAAATGCTTTCCCAGCCTGAGCTAACCTACTTTCTATATCCTCTTTGCTTCGTCCATCAATGGTTATTTTGCTTCCCAAGTAACAGAAGTCACCTACTTCCTTTAGCTGTTCATCAGCCAATTCGACATCCATAGGGGTTTCTGGTTCCTTTCGACTGCATTCCAATATTTTGTTTTACATTTATTAACATGAATTCTTTCCTCAAGACAGAATCCCTACCATTTAAAAACGCATTCAACTCCTCTGGTGTGTGGTGTGTAGGAAGCCATTTTTAGCCTATTTTCAATTTTGAAAAAAAATAGGCTTATGAGATCACCTTTTGTCCGTGTGTGTGTGTGTGATTCGTGTGTGTGTCCCCCCCTAATAAAATCTAAACGGCTGGAGCGATTTCAATGAAACTCGGAAAGTTCATAGCACTATTCCCGGCGACCTCGACCGTGCCCTTCAAATTTTGTTACGACTCACCCATCCAACATGGCGGCTGTGCGAAATATTTCACCAGCATTCAATATCTCCGAAACTATTACCGATATTACCCTGACATTTTCTATGGTGATAGAGGGAACTACTATAAGTTCACTAATGTGACTTTTGAAAACCTGGTAACTACAAAACCAACATGGCGGCCAAGCGAATTTGCGACTTTTAAATAGACGTTTCTCGCGATTTGACCAACCAAACGCAATGAAACTTGGTACAGTATATGTTTATATACATTGTAATGCACCGACATCTAACTTCGATCAATTGTTTACATAATCACAAGATTGCGGATGTGCGAATTATTTCACCGCCATTCTATATCTCTGAAACTATTAGCGGTAAAACCCTGAAATTTTGTACGGAGATAAAGGGCACTACTGGAAGTCCATCTATAAGACTTTCAAAAACCGGTTAACTACAAAACGAACATGGCGGCCAAGCGAATTTGAAAATTTTAAATAGACCTTTCTCGCGATTTAATGTTCCAAGCGCACTGAAACCTGGCACAGGAAATATTTATACACGCTGTAATCCACTGGTATCTAATTTAGTTCAATTGTTTACATAACCTCAAGATGGCGGCAGTGCGAATTTTAAAATTAAGATTTTATTTATTGTGATGTAGTCTTGCGATCGAAGTGAAAGTTTGAATAATGAACCTACGCAATAATTTTCCTTTAATGGTACATGACTCTATGGCCTATACATTTAACAATCTAACATGGCGGCCATCCGAAATATTTAGACGTTACTGAATATCTACGAATCTATTTTAGCAATCAAACTGCATTTTTTAATGTTCATGGGGGCTATAAACATAAGTTCACCTATAGGACTTTAAATAACCTGGTGATCACAAATCCAACATGGCGGTGACGCGAATTATAAATATTCACATGGACGTTTCTCGCAATTTAACCATCTGCGTGCAGTGAAACTTGGTACAGTAAATCCTTATACGAATGTTAATCCACTGGCATCTAATTTATTTCAATTGTTTCCATAACCTCAAGATGGCAGCTGTGAAAAAATTTAAAATCTCCTTGTTTTTTTTTGTGTCCTAATTATGCGATTGAAGTTTGAATACTACACGTTCACAATAATCTGCATAATCCAACATGGCGACCATCCGAAATATTTAGTCGGTTCTCAATATCTACGAATCTATTACAGCAATCAAACGGAAATTGTGTATGTTGATAGTGGCAATTAACATAAGTAGGATATATGAAAATAGGCTGTATAGTTCTTCACGGAACTACTTGTTCAGTGTTACGTTAGTAATCGAAATTTCATGCTTTTGAGTTGGCCAACACGATTGTACCCAATTGTAATGGGTGTTTCCCTAAACCCGAAAGAAATTAATATAAGATTGGTTAAATTTATTAGTAGTGTTGCCCGACTGAAAAGTAATTAAATCTCGTATTAGTATTATACAGGGAAGCCTCCGTGGCTTAGGCGGCAGCACGCCGGCCTCTCACCGCTGGGTCCGTGGTTCAAATCCCGGTCACTCCATGTGAGATCTGTGCTGGACAAAACGGAGTCAGACAGGTTTTTCTCCGGGTACTCCGGTTTTCCCTGTCAAAATTTCATTCCAGCAACACTCTCCACTATCATTTCATTTCATCTGTCATTCATTTAATCATTGCCCCAGAGGAGTGCGTCAGGCCTCGGCAGCCGGCACAGTTCATATCCTCGCCGCTAGATGGGGGCTTCATTCATTCCATTCCTGACCCGGTCGGAGACTGGAAGCAGGCTGTGGATTTTCATTTTCATTAGTATTATACAGTTCACTCTCGATTATCCGTAGGTGGATTATCCGCGTTACACAGAGGAAAGTTTTAATGTTTTCTCCAAGAAAATTAAGTGCTACGACTGTATTTGTGGTTGACTACCTCAGAAGGGGTAGCGCATTGCCTCCTCACGCAATGGGAGAAATCCGTGCAGTGGCTTAGACAATTTTGTACTGTCGTTCCTCCGTCTGCAGGTTCAGTTTACACTGTATATAGTGAGTGCCTACAGTAAATATGATCGATTAGTTTAGGCCTTCTGAAACTTTATTTAAATTAAAAAGGATAATCTAACCAAATGGTTATACAAAATAATGCTATATTAGCTTTCACGGCCGGTGAATTAAAACTCAGCAATTCTTCTAGGTTTTTGCCGAGTCTTGTGTGGAGTTTCGCCTAGGACACCAAGCTGGCTCTTCGGCGGGCTCTTGGCGGGCACACAAGACACGGCACAAACCTAGAAGAATTGCTGAGTTTTAATTCACCGGCCGTGAAAGCCAATATAACATCTTTTTTGAAGCCTTCATAGGGAGGTTCATGCTGCTTGAGCTTTTACTTCTCGCAGTCAAGTAGTGCAGTTGCACTCTATATAAAGGGAGGTAGCGCGCAGTTCGTTACTCCTGTTGGGGTCCGGGCGGGGACACCAAGAGCCCGCCGATGAGCCAGCTTGGTGTCCTAGGCGAAACCGCACACAAGACACGGCACAAACCTAGAAGAATTGCTGAGTTTTAATAAAATAATGTTTCAATGTAGCAAATGGCCTCATAATCGTCCTATTGACGTCAAATTGGAAGGTGAAAAGCTAAAGGATGTTGGAGAATTCTGTTACTTAGGAAGCAAAATAACCAGTGATGGACGTAGCAAAGAGGATATATGAAAAGTAGGTTTGTCCAGGCAAGGAAAGCATGTCTACAGAAAAGGAATCTATTGACATCGAATATACATTTAGGTATTAGCAAGTCATTTTAGAAAGCCTTAGTCGGGAGCGTGGAAGTCTATGGAAGTGAAACTTGGACGACAGGCGCAGCAAAAAGATGAGAATAGAATCGTTTGGAATGTGGTGTTAAAAACGAGTGATTTAGATCAGATAGGTAGATAGCGTAACAAATGAAGAGGTATTCAGGCGAGTTGGAGAGGAGAGATGTTTCTGGCGACTACTAACGAAAATAAGAGATTTATTTATTTTATTTATCGTATGGCTTTTAGTGCCGGGAGTTTCAGAGGACATGCTCGGCTCGCCAGAGGCTGTAACTGCTTCTAGCGGACACCCATAGGGTGAGCTACTAGTTCCGTTCAATTTAAAGTAGATCCAACTTTCGCTACCAGATGTCACTGATACCTAGTGGTGAACGTTGAAACAATAATAGAGCGTTCCAGCGAAATCTAACCTAGAAATTTAGCTTAACGCAAGTTTAGTCTGTGGAATGATCTTTAACATGCCATAAATCTATGACAAGGGGCCGCTGGCTTTACTTCCCCTCCGAAGGAAGGCCTATTGAGGGATTTTAACGCTCTCAAAACATCCGAGGTCTTCGGCCGGGTTTGAACCCGCGATCTTGGGCACAGCAGTTCAGCATGCTACTAACTACGCCACCGAAGCCGCTACTAACGAAAAGAAGAGATAGGTTGGTAGGACACATACTAAGACACTCAGGAATAGCAAAGTTAGTTATGGAAGGAAGGGTCGAGAACAAGAACTGTAGGGGTAGGCCAAGATCAGCATATGTAAACAGATTGCCTCGGATGTAGGGTGTGAAGGCTATGTAGATATGAAACTATTAGCTCAGGACAGGGAGCCTTGCAGGGCTGCATCAAACCAGCCAAAATACGAAAGACTCAAACAACAACAATCATCATATTATCCGTTAATTTCGATTATCCGTTATTTTGAATCCGATTGCCTTGGATAATCTAGAATCTACTGTAGTATATAGAAAAGCAACAAACAATCTTCTAGTGTGAAAAACCCTTCATACAGTGTGTGTCACTTGCCTCTCACTTCCATGACGCCCTTCTTGATGTAAATAGAGGCCAGCTCAGGACAATAGCCTGACAACCTATGTTAATATCTCTCCTTGTATATTGTACCCGATACCTAGTTGAGGCTATCGGCTACGCCAGCTGACATCAAGCCGTAGTTGAGATTTATGGGAAAAGTAGTAGAGATAGCGCTCAGATCGAGTCGAGAAGAATGTTAGGAAATGACGTAGAAGGCCAAGGATAAAGGTGGCACTACCAGTCAAGCAGATGGAATTATGGGAGGAATATTGAAGTATTATTAAGATCTATGTGGAACATAATATTATATCATCTCAGAAGAGAAGAAATATCAAGCAATATATATGGTGATAACTTGAAGAAAGGCAGATAACTCCTTAAGTTATTGTATAACTTAATAGCCGAGATGATGGTGGTCGAGATTATACTTGTGACGCATGACCGCAGAAGGTAGGGGAACATCACGTGACAGCGCCGAGTAGGAGCTCATCAACGCAGTCTAGAGACAGCAGTATCAGTTCAGCCAGCAGGGCCGAGTACAACACATGTTGCGCAGAGAGAACGGCAAGTTGAGCAGTGTACAGCACTTGTTGCGTGGAGTGAAAGCGACAGTTTTAGTTCAACAAGCGGGGCTGGTAGCAGCATAAGCTGGGAGAACGGAAAGTAGGTCAGTCAGTCAAGACAAGAGAAGCACGGTGGGCAGTGCGAGGCGAGGCAAGCTGTACAGGCCGTGAAAACGAAAGAAGAGCCGGTGTTAGAACGGTAGTATTTCCAACATCGTAGTTACAGCTATGCGAGGCAGCAATGCTTTTCAAATGTAAAGTGATAAGCAGCATTATAACGAGATTGAGAACTTTATTTCGAGCTGCATTTTGTAACACAGGACAGCACAGCGAAGCGGTATGGCGAGGCCAGCTTTAAGCGTCGATCATTCTAGAACAGTGCAATAGAGCAGAGCGTGCTGGTTCCGACATTTAATCAGCAGGCAACATTCAAGAAGCTGAACTTTATTTCGACATTTTGTAACAACTTTATGAGGTTGGACTTGTATTCAGTAGTCGAATTGTGCAGGCAGATAGTTATTATATACTGCTATTGTGAACTTCAAATGAACTTAGATATTCCAATGACATTACGGCTTATCAAATTATGCATTTCATAACGGAATATTTAAAGCGACCATGGGGTCAAGCCAACATTAATGCTTTTAGGCAAAGGAACTGTTACGAGTATAATCACTTAAGGAACATTGGCACGTGCATTAATATAATTCTTTTTCATGAACTATTCTGATATTTCAATTGCGAACACAGCTACAGAGTGTTTCAGAAATTTATACACTTTTATAAATTGAATTTATTTTCTGCAAGTGAGATTTAGCCGCTGTGGAGATTGACTTTTATCACAAGCAAACCGAACATTGTATGGGACAGTTGGGTAGATTATTGGCTGAGGAATAACCTAACCACCAAGGGAAGATGATTGAGAAAAGGAGGTAGGTTTCGGACTGGAGAAAAAGGATAGAAAAATAGGAGGGTCACACAAAAGTTATAAATTTAACCTTTAATGCACTTAGAGGCGGTTTCCACTGAAAATCCGTTCTCTGATACCTAAAATGGGTAAGAGCTTGGTCTAAGCTGACGGGAAATACAGCTAGGACTTGGGCGGTTTGCAAGAGAGTGGCTTTAGTATATTCCCTCTCGAGCAGGCATAAGACTACTATGGGGAAGGGTGTTGGTCTGGCAAGACTGAGAGTAACAGATTTATTGTATGTCTGTTCAAAGAAATTCGTTTTTGCAAAGTAATTCGAAGGATGCCAATAATTTTAATCAGGTTTGGTATTTCCAGTTTTCGAAGTTATAGAGTTCCTGAAAAAGCGACCAAGTGCTTCCAAGAAGGATAATGATAAAAGATTATACCTTGGGGAGTAATTTTGGTAAGTGGACCAATGGTTGCATTTGGAAATGGCTAAGCTTTTACTCAGCAAGGAGCCGGCTAAAAGTTTAGACAAAAAGAAACACTAATCTTTTGGAAAACTAACCATAAGTTTTCGGAGAGGATCTCCACAAGCAGGTAGCTGGCGTAGCGAGCTTTACTTGCCTTACTGGCCAGTTAGGATTAGCTTTTAAAGCTAAGAGAAACTTTGACGAGATTACCACTAAGAGTTCTTGCTCAAATGCAACGAGTGGTGAAAGCTCTATCAATAGATTTAATGGCATTGAGTAGAGAGCCAAGGAAGACAGGATCTTGCCTAACCGTTGTATTAGAGAAATGATAAATCCAAAAACAAATATTTAATTTATTTAACAAGGCAAAAGAGTCTAATAAATTTGACAAGTATATAGTTTCAATTTTTAGTAACAATTTGGGGTCGCAGACCTCCTAACATTTAAAGTTTGCTCCAGGCAATTAACAATTCTTTAGGTTTCAGACCTTATATATGTACTAAAATCTTTGTAAGATTTAAAAAAGACAAATGAAGTGATTAAAGTTTAAACATTAAATTGAGTACAAGGAGTGTACTTTAAGAAATTTCCAGGTAACTATTTAAAAAAGTTACAACTTCGAAAATAACAATAAGAAAAACATGAAGAATAAGATAGAAGTTCCTACAACTTCTTATATTTAAGCTGAATTACTTTTGGTTAATATACAAATAAGGGCAGGTCACTTACTGTGAAACCTGAAGAGAAATCAAAAGGAAGGTTCTCGACCTCCTATGTTTAAGTAGGAATCACGAGCCAAATGGGGCAGTTTCCATTTCGTGAGACCTAGAAATAACTCACTCAAGAGTTGAAAGAATTGTTTTCCCTGATTATAAGGTAGAAACAATGTAAGTTTGAACCGTGTATAAAACACGTAGTTATACAGAAATTAAGTAATGAAAAACAAGCAAGATGGAAGGGCACTTCGCTAGAGTGACACCTTATTGGAAATGATCCAGATTTATAATTTTATTAATATGGTTTGTTAGTAGAAGGTTTAGGAAAGATCAATGGGGATTGAGGATAAATGTTCATGGCCTTATTTAATGTAAACGGACGATCGCGACGCGGAAGAAATACTGAAAGCACTGTTTCTCACTATAGTTTGTTGAATAGATGAAAAGTTCACTGTAGTAACACGAAAGTTTATGGGAAAGAAAGGTATTGCAATGATGAAAATAACTGGTTGCACTAGGTAGGCGAGAGTCTATTTCTTGAGAAGTTTGTGAATTACAATTAAATGCGTCATAGAACATTCCAGCGGTGGAAGAAAATTCGCTATTGCAGTAATTTATAATGAAGATTCCTCATTTTAAATAGTATTCCCACAAGTGAGTGAAAAATACATGACGGCAAGACTTGTAGATAAAGTACAGGATCTGGAAGGTTCCAGAACGATCTTAATAGAAGCATGGGGCCAAAGTTAATCCAGCGGAGGAACTAGCTTGGTGATTTATAGACAGCGGGTATTAGATAATATCCCACGTGGTGAGAAGATTTCTCATTTAATTAGCTTAAGAAAAGCTACTTTCTATTAAGGTTGGCTTAGACAGACAAAAGCTCAACATGGCAAATCCCGCGAAGAATGATTTTTGCCCCAAATAAGTAATCTCACGCTGTCTATAAAATATCGTTAAAAGCATGTAGAAGTTAAAACCGATGAAGATGAAGTTAAAACTTGAAGTAGGTACTTATCTTTGTTGCATGGCGAAGGTGCAGTTCCCTTTCACAGATACTTAATGTGCCAACATGGCGTAGAGAATAGAGAGTGTCTCTTGGTTTGAGGAGACTGGCTCTAGTTGAGCCTTAACTGACCGAGTCAACTGCCGACTTACAAGTGAGACCTGCTCAGCAAAGCGCGGAGGGTCCAAGGAAGGGAAAGAGTGGGGGTAGGAGACAAAAGGAATACATATCAGAATAACCAACATAAGAAATTAAATTCTGTTGAGGAGATGGTCTTCAAAGAGTTGATAGCTGGCGATACTAGCACATCATGGTGAGTGAAAAAGTAAACTAAGTTCTCTTGCTCATGGAGATAATAGCTGGCGATGGTAACGAAATCTGGTGGCCAGATGGATAAGTAAATCCTCTTGCACCAGGAAGAATTGAGGAGCTTCAGAGATTCGCTACTAGATGACGCTAGGAGGGTCATGGAAGATATATATCTAGAACAGACTCACAAAAGATATAAGCGCCATGACCATCAAAGAGAAAATAGAAGATCACTGTTGGTGTTTGATAAAGAGGAAGGAAAGAACAAGCAAAGAGCATTAAACTTTATATTCTCTCGTACCGTGTATTCCAAGAATACACCAACAGTGGCGTAACATAGAAGAAGAATATGGGGTACGTTTATGAACTTTTACGGAAGAATTTGGACAGTATCCGTTATGGATAACATGCAGTTCATCATGTCGGAGTAAGCGAAGACAGAGACGTGATGGCACCACAGAGCGATGGATTCGGTTCCTGAAGAAGAGGAGGTCAAACAGCTGATTCACTTGGGATATGAAGGCAATCGTTATTCTGGTGGGTGATACGATATTTCCGTCGATCTTTCGAGTAATTTATTGCACACACGAGGATAATCGACGATCTTTGAAATATATTAACAGCTGATATGAGAAGGTACTGTAAGAGTTATGACTTTCTGATATGATTTTTTTTCATGAACACTGGGCATACTTGTATATATTTCTAGTAGGAGTTCTACGATTATTTTGACATGGCTTAGACATTATTTGCTCCAATTTTGCTAGAATATGGCGTTACCATATGATATGGCAGGCACCATTATACGAAGTTCTCACCATTGGTTGACTTTATTAAGCAGATGTTTGGTCTTTTAGACACTTTTCCAGTAAGGATAGTTTTTCTTGGATAGTTATTTTTTGTGGCGAGTATTTCGAACTCGTGATCTGCAATTGGATTATTTAAATTACTTCGTCAGTTCATTGCATACTAGCGAGTGTGTATTATTCATCAGTAGGGATTTTTTCCATTGGATTGTTTAGAGATATTAAGATTTTATTCACTCAAGTGAATGAATATCGCTTTTATGTGACAACTAGAGACTTGTTGATTCCAATCTGGTACATTCACTCATTAGACGACGAGATGGGGCCTTTCGCTTTAGGCGATTGCGTGGTGGTACACACCTGACCCATCGTTCAGGGCATTATCATGATAGTCTACGGGGCAAGGCCTTTCGTATTATACGATTGCGTGGTGGTACTCACCTGACTTGCCATTGAGGAACTCATTTTTATCATCCGAGTGTACTTGAGATTGTAAGAGGATCAAACAAGAAACTACTAGTCACATATCAGTCGAATTTTGTTAAATAAATTAAAAATAAATGTCAGCAGGGTTACATTTTGTAATTCTTGTTTGCCAATCCAATATTTTGTTGCTATACTCTTTTGAGAGTACTTTCATTTAACAGCTGATACAGTTGATACATTTTTATTATTGAGTTTGATACCTTTGAGAAGGATTTAAAGTAATTGAATCTTGTAAGATGAATCATTAATGGTCAGATTTATTTTGAGGCAGATCAGTATTGCATATTTTGATGTGAGAGATTATAACACATTGGTGTTTTTCTGTGAAGTGAATTATGAGAATTTTAAGAGAATTTATGCTATTTGAAAGCAGATCTTGAATTGGATTTCGATTACTGAGGTAATATTTTTCCTAATTGTTTAAGAAATTGTCTAGATGTGATCAGATTAATTACAGTTATTGGAGATTGTGTGCGTTGATAATTTAAAGCCAGTTATATATTTTTTGTAGATCATGCAACGTGATTAAGTGAAGTTTGTGATAGGCATTTTGTGGAAGTTGCCAAGTGGAAGTTGCAATATTGCTAATGTATTTTGAGGCAGACATGAGGTTGTCGAACCCAGTCGAGCATAATTTTGAGATTCATGCTGTGCGCTGAATATTTATGGAGTTACGTGGAATAATTGTGGTATTCAAATATGGTATTTGATAAAGTGAGAGTAGATGATGAAGTTTTGGATAGTGAGATCCAACGTGATTTTGTGAAGGCAATAATATTTTTTGGCATGATAATTAAATACGAGATATAACTTGGAAGTGATAAAACTGTAAGACAACGTTCTATAACCCATATTAAACAATTTGTTAGGAAATTAAACAAATAAATAATGTTGATAATACAAGATTTTCTGATAATAATTAATGAAATAATAATCTGAAGTTTAAGCATATTAATGATCTGACCTAATGAAATAAAAATCTAAATGACTCGATGAAATAATAAAAATCTAAATAACGAGATGAATAAAATTTAAATAAATTGATAAATTAAATTTTGGAATAAATCATTGAATTAAATAAATGGATGAATTAAAGATTGAATAAATAAGCTGATTTAAATAAATTAATAGATGATTAAATAGATGATGAATAACTGAATTAGAAGGTGATAATTAATTAAAGAAGCTGATGATTAATAAATTTAAATGGATTTAAATAAATTTAATTGAGAGATATGATTTGAATGATTTGATGAATTGAAATTTGAGTTGATGAATTAAACAATTTATATTGATGATTTAATCTGAAGGAGATGATGAAATGAGAGTGTGTGAATAATTAGAGAGTATAAAGAATTGATGATTATAATATTCATTTAAATGATTTTATGATAATGAGTTAATTATTCTGACATGAATATATTGAATTTTGAGATGAGAACTAATGTGAGAAATATTTAATTTTGATGATGATGATGATTATAACCAATGAGTAGTGGATTGTCTGTGATTCACAAACAAGCAATTATTAATGACAGTGTAAATAGTGTAAATTAATTATTCGATTTCTAGGAGCAATTTACTAAGATATTCAGCATTTGAATAATGCCATTCAAGCCATAAAATTAGGTGATATTTAAATATGTGATTAGAATATATGTGTTTAGACAGATTCATTAATTTTCACATCCACATTCATGATGTTAACTTAAAGAGAAGTTAGGTCTCAGGTATCACGAATGTCAGTGACGCATAGTCATAGTGCTACGGTGATCCTGAGAACCCAAGTGAACTTTAGAAATTTTTCCTATTTTATGTGGATGAAATACACTTTGAGTAGAATAGAGATGGTTCGATTTTCTGGACAATGACAATTTAACGTTGGCATTCGACCATGCTCTTAGGTAGGATGAGTGTTTAATATGTCTGTCTGACTATCAAAGTTTGAATAAATTTGTTTTTATCTTAGTTGTGATCTGATGATGATGTGATTTTCCTATTTTCTTTCCTTGTCTTAATTAAGGCTTAACCAGGAAGGATGTGGTTTGCTAGGGATTCAGTTGGTGGCGCCCATTTCTATTTGTATTTTTTAAAATTAAATTTAAGCCCGTAACGACCCTGGAGATACTTCATCTCGTGTTACCCTCTGCTTTTGTGATATTTCAACTGAATTTCCGACACATTCCTTATTTGACTTCATGTTCATTTAACTCCGCTCTGTCCTGGGAATCCAGGAATGCGATGTAATAGCAGATGGGTCATCGCATCCCCAGGACGAACGGGTACAATATGGTGTTTGTTTTGCAGGATGATATTGTGTCTGTAGGCACTCTTTTGTATATATTTTTTCCATTGTTATTATTATTGTATTATCACTGTCTTATTGTTACTATCATTGTTAGACTATTATTATTATTTATATTTTGAATGTAAGCGAAATATTTTAATTTTATAAGCCCTAATCTTATTGTACTGTATGTAGGGCGCTACTGTAAAGGAGCTCCGAAGCTCTAAGTGTAGCCGTGAAAATCAATCAATAAACCAATCTCTCTCTCCCCTCAACTTCAAATGAAACAATAACCTACACTTTTTATTTGTTCGGCTGGCTGCGTGGCTCAGGGGTAACGTTCTCGCTTGCTGGGTCCAAGGATGCAGGTTCGTATCCTGGCGCAGTCGGCTGGCATTTGAGGGTCCGCAAATGCGAGGGAGCCGTGTCCGTAGATTTACTGGCACTTTAAAGATCCCCTTCGGGGCAAAATTCCGGCACCCCGGCGTCTCTAAAAGCCAGTGTAGTTAAAAGGGACGTAAAACCAATAACATTATTATTATTATTTTATTTGTTCATGGGATATACAGCGCCTTCGGTGGCGTAGTCGGTAGCATGCTGAGCTTCTATGCCCAAGATAGCGGGTTCAAACCCGGCCGAAGCCGTAGGATTTTTTAAGAGCGTTAAAATTCCCTTAGTATGCCTTCCTTCGGAGGGGAAGTAAAGACGGTGGTCCCATATCATAGATTCATGGCATGTTAAAGAACCTTCCACTAATTACACCTGTGTGAAGCTAAATTGGATAGGTTAAGAATGTAAGCAACGCTCTTAGGTTTCTACGTTCGTTGCCAAGAGCCGACTACGGTTGCGTCTAGTAGCTAAGTTCTGAACTTGGCCTAGTAGTCGTTAACGGTGACGCTTGGCGGCAAAAGTAGGAACTATTTGAAACATTCTAAGTTGCAGTCTGTACTTAAATTAAAAAACAGATAACACACACTAATGCACTCATCACAATTAACACCGGTTATCAGACATATTCTACACACACCCAAAGTACACGGGGCTACATGACCGCGTTGTCGCAGCCCCTAAACTTAAGAACCAACCAACCAACCATGGGATATACGTTAGAATCATGAATTCAATAGTCTATATCAGACGTTCTCAACGATTTTGAAGATGTGAGCTCAACCCTCATGTCATATCAAGTGCATTGGTAATCGTAAGGTTTCCCGAGTGAAAGACTTCAAGTATTTAGGTGAATGGATCAATGAAACTGGCAACGTAAGAAAATCCATAGGAGCATGACTACAGAAAATGGAAACTGCATTCCATGACAAAACAAAAAAATGCTTCTCTTGGAATTGTAAAATTCAATATTGTAAAACATTAGTCTTACCTGCATCCCTTTATGCAGCCGATACACTTAATCTACAACATAATACACTGAGAAATCAATTGGAGATTAAGGAACGCAAAATCATGCGAAAAATTTTGGGACCCAGAATCAAAGATGGAATTCACCTTCCAAAACCTAATGTTGACGTCGATTAGAAAATTACTAAAGTCACAGACACAATCCGTATGAGAAGGATCCAATTCATGGGACATTTGGACAGAATGGACCCCACTAGGTTAACACATAAAATCTATACGTTTTTGCAGAAAAAGGCAACAAGGTCCAATTGGTACAAATAGGCGGAAAAGGACTTGGCTGGATTAGGTTTTCCCAATCTCAAGGATCGAGAGGAAATTAGGAAAATTACTCATACACGGGGTTTTGAGGGAGATGAGAGAAGACCTACCAGACACGACTGGTCGCAGGAACGAAGACTCTCTCAATCGTTGCGCATGAAGAATTATTGGGCAAACATCAAGGCCAATATGTGTTGATTCCGCGTGGTCCTAGGAGACCCATTCGCGCAGAATATGAATAATGCAACAAGCATGCACCTCTACTTCCTTTTCCTATCTCCCCCCCCCCCCCTCCCTCCCCCTCTTAAATGCTGAAATAGCTAGTGATTCACCGCTCACCACACATGCTGCAACTCCTTGCTTACCTCATGCAGCTAAGATACACTGTCAACATTTTTGACTGTCAAAACTTGTAATGAAAACGCTATTATTCTGGTTCGTGAAACTAAATTTGAATTGAGGAGAGGATCTCAGGGGAGCGTGTGCTCGCGAACACTTTTAACTTCTATGGCAAGAGCACCAAATTTCATTCAAAGAGCATCAAGTTCAGAACGCCTGCTCTATATCATTGACTCTACAAAGCGCAGCGTTAGGTCATGGGGCCAAACTCTCTGCTGACTCGGTAGACGCCTGGGTTCGATCCCTACCGTCGGCCAAACTTGAATGGTTTTCCGTGGTTTTCCATTTTCAACACCAGGTAAATGTTGGGACGGTACATTCTGATAGGCCACGGCCGCTCCCTTCTACATCCTTGCCCAGTTTCATTCATCTTCACCCATTCCATCTCTCATCCCAGCGCACAGGTCGCCCACGGACGTCGATTAGAAAGACCTACACTCGGCCTTTCAGGACGCCACGCGACAAAAATAAACTCTACATCCTAAGTCAGATATCCTACGTTCATTGGCTGCTGTCGCAATAGCAAACAATTTTACTGGGCGTTGCGTTTCATATACGTACGATAGGCTAATTCTATGGAAGTACATCAGTACAAGAAAGCTTTCAAGCTGTTCTCATTTCATCTGGACGCAAGTAATAGGTATTGGTAGTAAAGAATCAACATTCACGTCACCCCTTCTTAACTACCCACAGAAAAACGCTTTGGAGCTTCGTCGTAATATTGCGTACCTCTTGAGACTAGCCCATGGATACCATGATGATTGAACTACGTTTATTATAACAGAACGAACTCAACCACCACACATGGGAATGCCGCGTTGTCAGACAACTTACAATACTCACCTGTCGTGCGGGTTAGCATCAGCGTGTACGAGGTGCACGAGGCACAGTACAGTACTTGCAAAACAACGGCTGACGTGAGTGAAGCAGCGGCTACATTTGAAACAGGTGTCTCCAAACTACGACCCGCAGGCCAACACCAGCCCGCGAGCACCACCTAACCTTCAATACAGTTTAAACCACCCACTATTTGATAAGCAGATCTGGTGAACCGGGCCTTTTTGGATCGTAAGTTATACGGATAAGCCTATAATGCTTGCTCGATTCACACGGCCGACATCTTGAAAGTATTCCGCTTATGACCTTGTAGTTTAGTTTCCAGACGCTTTTCACATCAAGGTTTGTTACTCCGAAATTTGGTCAAGATTCAATTATTAGTTTAGCCGTAAATGTATTACATTTAATCTTTGTGTTTTCGTTAAGATGGTGACAATATTTAACATGACACTGAGCCTACTGAGGTATCATTTACTAGTGCTACCTCTTTACCAAATTTGAATCCTTGACAGGGGAAAGGGGGGAGGGATTGAGGAGGAGGACAAACACACGAACATTCGGCGCTTCTTCATAAGTCTTTTTTTTTCTTCCAAAATTCAAAAGTAGGCTAATATAGCTATAAGCTACTGACACTTGCTAGAAGATAGTTCTAGGATAGTTATTCCGCATAGAACTAAAAATGGATTATAGGTAGAAGGGGTCGAAGCTTAAGTGTAATCCTGGCTGCCAGCTGCGCCACGTGCTCGTACAATCGATATGGAATTTCACGTATCCTCTCTCTCTCTCTCTCTCTCTCTCTCTCTCTCTCTCTCTCTCTCTCTCTCTCTCTCTCACTTGATTCCTGTTGTAAGTGCGTCTTCATCGCCGCTTTGTTTCTTTGATAGAACCTCTCTAGCTTCGAGTGATTATCACTGCAACTACAGTATATCCCCATCTTTATATAGCACCTTCAGAACAATCACATCACGTATTGTGCCATAGGCTGTGGGTCCGAATACCGGAGCAATCGGATTTACTGACACGTTCAATATATCCTTAAGATTAAATTTCAGTATTCAAGTTTGTCTGAAGCACAGTAGTTCAGAGACATTAAACACAACATATTATATTATTATTATTATTATTATTATTATTATTATTATTATTATTATTATTATTATTATTATCATATATAAAACGATGGAGCCCCCGTGGCTTAGGCGGTAGCACGCCGGCCTCTCACCGCTGGGTCCGTGGTTAAAATCCCGGTCACTCCATGTGAGATTTGTGCTGAACAAAGCCTAGGCAGACAGGTTTTTCTCCGGGTACTCCGGTTTTTCCTGTCACAAATTTCATTCCAGCAGCACTCTCCACTGTCATTTCATCTGTCATTCATTTAACCATTGCCCCCAGGGGAGTGCGACAGGCTTCGGCATCCGGCACAGTTCATATCCTCGCCGCTAGATGGGCGGTCGGTCGACTGGAAGCAGGCTGTGGATTTTCATTTTTCATACTTAGTATAAAACAATGTCCCGATTCTTGGGTGTCACGGGTAATCTCGAGAACCACTGGATGGATTTTGATGCGGTTTTCACTATTCTGTATAGGATATCTCGAGGAAGATGTCTGTAGAAAATTATGTATTTATGATCAAAGGAAGCCAAGCAGTAACGATTTCAGTAAAAAAGTCGGGAAAAAACCTGGCGTCCGCGCGCTTTTTATGCTTACGCTGGGCAAACCGTTAAAAATACCAATATACTATGAGTGTAAGAATTGTTCAGCATGAAAAGTTCTACAATAACGTCCGCTAGAGCATATCTCTTATCTTCAATACATCGCCCACTATAAGTGTTTTTAGGTGTTCATTTCTTCCAACAATCACCATTCAATTACTGTGGCGACAGTTTACGAGCCAGCTAGGGGCAAGCCTATTATTCCACATACAGCCAGCAGCAAACTGTAGAGTCGTGTCGTGTCGTTTCGTGTTAAGACTTCAGAGAAGAGTGGTTATGTTTGGAGTTTCTCTGGAAGTGCAACTGGCTTTTCTTCATTTCGCCTGTGAATTTTTAGTTCCGCAAAATACACAGTTAATATTGGACGGAAGAAGGATTTGTGTTTCATGCACCTCGCCATTCTTATATTACGTCTGACAAGAATTCGTTGCACATGCATCTCCATGATAATATAATTAATAGTCCAGTCAGTGATTTTAACCCATCATGCCGAGACGTAAAACGGATATAGTTCGTAATTCATTGACATCGAAAAAAAGCGCTTATCATTAAAAACTGTTCCCGGGCGAAGCCGGTGCGGGTTGCTAGTATACAGTATAAATCGCTAATGTGTAACCTATGTCAGAGTAGCGGTTTGTACCAAAATCTTCTAAATCGTCTCAATAGTACATGATAAAACTTGCATTTCGTGAAAAGTCAATGGATATATATGTATTTATTTAAAAAGTGCGTTTAAACAAATCAGGAATACGATAGCCCCAGTCAGGATTGTGTCGCGTCCAGCCGCGTCCATCCCACATATCAGTAAAGCCGCACATGTGGTATATGTATATGGGGCGCCCATAAGTAACCTACAATAATGTAAAGTGCATTCAAAAAGTAACGAGCCGGAGGCTGGAATGCGCAAACCGGTGACTACATCGGCTAATCATGGCGTGTGTAGCAAGGTGTGGTTCCGACCAGAGCGTGGAAGGTCACAGCCCGTCGCTAGAGGGCACGCGTGCACGTCACGTGACGATACAAAGTGAGCAGCAGCATGCAGCAATCGTCCAACGCTGCCAGTCGCATTGCAAACAGTAACATGGAGGCGTCAAACGAAGAGCAAAGAGGTGTTGTTCGGTTTCTGACAGCGAAAGGAGTAGGGGGAACGGACATTCATCGCCGAATGTCACAAGTGTACGGCAAACACTGCATGTCCCTTGCAAGGGTCAAGGCGTGGCACAAGCGCTTCAGGGAAGGACGGGTGTCTTTAGCCGATGATGCCTGGTCTGTGTCAGCCCCTTGCATTGCCGATGACAACGTCCAGCTGGTTGATGCACTCATTACCCAGGACCGCCGAGTGATGGTGAACGCCATAGCCGCCGTGGTCGGATTGAGCGTCGGAAGTGTGCACACCATCATGAAGGAACGACTGCGCTTGCGCAAAGTGTGTGCCCAATGGGTGCCCCACAGTCTTCCAACTACACCAGGAAGAATGTCGAATGGGCCACTGGTCTTGGTCATCTGCAGCGCTATGCGAGGGAAGGGAATGGGTTCCTGGCACGAGTGGTGGCTGGAGATGAGTCATGGTGTCATCACGTCGAACCAGAATCCAAACGACAAAGCCTCCAGCGGAAGCATCCAGGGTCACCCCCCCCCCCCCCCCCCAAAAGGCAAGGCCATCCACACACGAGTGCAGGAAAGGTAATGCTGACGTTCTTCTTTGACCAAGATGGCCCCCTTCTGATACACTTCATGCCGCATGGGACAACAGTGAATGCCCAGCGTTACTCGCAAACCTTGACCACCCTTCGCCAAGCGATCAAAACAAAACGACCAGACAGTCTCACCAGTGGGGTCATTCTGCTCCACGACAATGCACGACCTCATACGGCCAACACAGTCGCGGCACTCCTGCAGAAATTCAAATGGGAGGTTCTCGGCCACCCTCCATACAGTCCAGACCTCTCTCCCTGTGATTGCGCCATGTTTGGTCCCCTGAAAAGGGCTCTGCGGGGCCAACGATTCACCTCGGACGTCGACGTCCAGCTGTACGTGCGGAACTGGTTCACATCGCAGCCCAAGGAATTTTGAGACCGCCATTCACCGCCTCGTGTCACAGTGGGACAAGTGCCTCAACAGCCAGGGCCAATACTTCTAACATACAGGTACTGAGTTCTGTAATTATCCCTCCGGCTCGTTACTTTTTGAACGCACCTTATATTATTGGTTTTACGTCCCTTTTAACTACTGAAGCTTGGGGAGACGTCGGGTTGACGGAATTTTGCCCTGAAGGGGATATTTGTGCCATTAAATTTACTGGCATGTACCCTCGCATTTGCGCACCCTCAAATGTCAACTGACTGCGTCGGATTTGATCTTGTAACCTTGGACATAGCAGATGAGAACGTTACCACTGCGCCACGCAGCCAGTTACACAAATAACCGACCGTAACAAATGAGCTTTCATAAGAAAGAAAAGTACCTGCAGTAGCGACGAGCTGCACTCTTGATTTCACAAATATTGGTAACTATCTAGTTTACCCGGCGTTACCCGGGACGTGTATTTACATGTTATAGAGAGATACATGCCAATATATGACACAAAGTATATTCACTTTGCCCCTAAGAGAGTTTAAAACATAGTTCTCCTGGGCTCTGAAGTTAATCAAGTGCAATATTAACTCACTGTAAATCTAGGCGAAAGGTATTGTGGAGTACAATAACGTAGTAGAGAATGCATCAATAACAAACAAACAAAAAAAGGGCTGTATATGCACATTTCTCACGGACTTAGTCTCACAATTACAGTACTTTCCTGATAGTCTTTATTTTTGTTGTAATGGGTGTAACTCAATTTAGACGTCTTGTTCACATAGTTCTTTTTCATTTTTTAACTGTCGCATCTACCTTTTTGAAAGGAAACAATATTTAAATTATTCAATGTTTGGAATATAAAGTCATCATTCTGGAGTCAAATATACCTACGACTTTTAACCCCGCACAAATGGTGTGATTAATGAGAAATGGCTTATGTACATAAGTCAGTGTGTAGGCTACTACAGCTGCATATTAGGGAATAGTATTTTTGTATTTGCATGCCTGTTATCTCATATTGGGCGGCTTTGGTGGCGTATTTGGTAGCATGCTGAGCTTCTATGCCCAAGATCGCGGGTTCAAACCCGGCCGAAGTCATCGGATTTTTGAAGTGCGTTAAAAATCCCTCAGTATAACTTCCTTCGGAGGGGAAGTAAAGCCGGTGGGCCCATGTCATAGATTTATGTGATGTAAAAGAACCTTCCACTAACTACACTCTTGTGAAGGTAAAATTTGTAAATTAAATTTGTTTAACGCTATTATGTTCCAACGTTCGTCATCAGATTCTGGTTGCAGTGGTATCTATTAGCCAAGTTTGCAGCTAGGTGTCGTTGACGGTAGTATTTGGTATCAAAAGTAGGAACTACTTAAAACTGACTGCCTGCAGTCCTTACCTGAATTACATACAGTATAACACACAGTAATACAGCCATCACAGTTAACACCGGTTATCAGGCAGATTCTACACACATCCAAAGTACGTACACGGGGCCGCGTTGTCACAGCCCTTAAACAGAGGAACCAATCTATCTCACTTAGTTAAAGTAAATACAGCAACGTATAATCCCAGTATAATGTCAAATAAGATGTATTGATTGAGAACACATTGGACTTCTTTAGCCCCTCAAGTATTCCGTACGATAAGAAATATATTCTCTAAACCCATATCGGAATGATCTCTAAAATACTATAGCGGAGTTCAAGGTGTTTAGAATTCGTGATAACGACACCATTATACAATATCATTCGTCATTAAGCACTAAAATGGCTAATACATTGGAAAAATACGTGTGAACGAACAGAAACTGTAACCTGAAAGGGGTTTGTTGGGGTTATGGGGGCCGCTTTCGGTGTTAACACACACAGGAATAGTCATTTAAATTAATCTTGTATCTAACTTGTCACATTTACCATAATTTACCTCGTTGCACTACCGCATATGTGGAACATTTTTAGCCTTCGTCTTTGTATAACTCGTTTCTTTAGTTACCACATTCATTTAATATAACCATCAAATCATTTTCTTATATATATTGTTCAACAACCCAATCATGAAAACAATACACCATCGTAAAAGGAACATAAATCACCCTGCCATTAGCAAAGCCACCTCCTGCCGGATCACAGAGAGAACCAAATTGGCACAATGCATACATTCCCTGCAAGCGCCATAGCACGAGGTGACCATGCTACAAACTACAAGTAACCTTAACCTATAAATTAAACAGTGACAAAACGAACTATATAATGTATCGTATTCTTATGCAAACGTATTGTGGGATGAACACAATTTATTTTGAGAGCCAAGATGAGATACATGTACAAAGATCAGAACTCGTTTTCAACCAACAAACTGTACTCATGGCAAACGCTGGCCTTAGTCAACACCAATGTCTTTGGATGGTCTCTGCCCAAGGCGGTTCCAGGTGTCAAATTGTGTTACTACTGCCACACCTGGCCTGGTAGCAAACTGTGTTACTACCGCCACGCCAAACCCCCTTGGAGTTGAGTTGGCTACTGTTGAAAACAGTTCGGAAATCTAATACGTCGGTTGTAATTCGTTGTTGCTGGCCTGATTGAGTCCATTAGCGTAAGTAGAGCGTTTTTCGTGTTTGGTTGATTGGCTGGTTGGTTGCTTGGTTTGTGGGTTGGTTGGTTTATTGGTATGCAGCATATCAGCGTTCGTGGCGTCATTGATTCACATGGGAATAATATATGTACAACACTATTTACACTTCACTGGTATATCAGGGAGTCTTTGGGGTCACCACGATGGTAATTTCACTGCAACTATGCTTACATGGGTGTCCTGCCTGGCTGCTTCAAACTGCCTTCCCATTAAACGATTACAGTATTGGTTTATGCGTACAACCTCGTTTCCAAATATAGACGCTAAGAGCAGCACCAACCCACTGTGATCACCGCTTTTTGAAGTCTCTGTTACAGACATTTGTTTTGTATTGATGTTAATGGTGAAGTTGTGTTTTGTATTTTATGATGGCCTACTGCTGTGTGCGCTTTTGTAAATCAGAACAGGACAAGTTTGAATGCCGAGGAATCTCATTTCATGAGTTACCATCGGACAATTCACTTGACTTATAAATACACACACTAATACAGCCATCACAATAGGACGGGTTATCAGACAAATTCAACACACAGCCATGATACATGAGCAAGATGTTGCAAAGCCCCTAAATTAATCATCTCATTCTTCGGCGGCCAGAGACATTTATTTTCCCTGTCTTTCATTGCCCTTATTCTTTTCATCTCGTCTAGTAGGTAAGATAGATTTAAATTAGTTGGAAGTAGTTGTATTTTAATTATCATCCGTACCGTATAATTACGGGTAAGTAACGTAGACATTTCGCCCCTTGAAAACAATCACCTCCACCACCATGTATGATTCGCTTTCCTATACATTGAAAATTATCCGTAAGTATGTGTCTGAATTAATATCATATTCTTTATGCTGATTGAATAACAAAATAACTAACTTAGTGCCATGTTTTCGCGTTTTTTCAATCTCTATATTAAGCCTCCAAAGTTAAAATCCCTTCGTTTCAGGTATCGTCCCCTTACAAAGCCGTGGTAGGTTGGCGCTGCAACCTATTTAAGATAGATTTAAATTAGTTGGAAGTAGTTGTATTTTAATTATCATCCGTACCGTATAATTACGGGCAAGTGACGTAGACATTTCGCCCCTTGAAAACAATCACCTCCACCACCATGTATGATTCGCTTTCCTATACATTGAAAATTATCCGTAAGTATGTGTCTGAATTAATATCATATTCTTTATGCTGATTGAATAACAAAATAACTAACTTAGTGCCATGTTTTCGCGTTTTTTCAATCTCTATATTAAGCCTCCAAAGTTAAAATCCCTTCGTTTCAGGTATCGTCCCCTTACAAAGCCGTGGTAGGTTGGCGCTGCAACCTAACGGTGAATTAATATAAAGTATATCCTGTACGCGTCTGACGGTTGAATGGGCCGACAGTTTAAAGCAGCCAGGAGGGAATCATCCAGCTGGCAGGGAAAATGCCGCGGCGATCACAGTCGGTTGGTGCTGCAACCTATCTTGTGTTGAATGGACAGGCAGTTTAAAGCAGCTTGGAGGGATGTGATCTAACTGGCAGTGGATGTAGCATGGCCTCTTGCCGAGATAGATGGAAAAGTGGTGGTCCCGTCTTGAGCTATTGTTGCCATGGAGATGCCGGCTTTGCCATTACTTTATCGGTTTATTTTCTGACTTAATTAGCCTTTGCTCGAGTGCAAACAGGCCGAAATCAGAAGAATGAGAAATACTATCGAAAATTCATGTAGCCAGCCGTTCCTTCTGGGTCCTAAACTACTGTATGTGTATGCAAAATTTGGTTGAGATTGGTGAAACGGTGTAGATTTTTATACGGAACAAATATGCATACATACATACATACATACATACATACATACATATATACAGACAGACAGACAGACAGACAGACTTTCTCTTTTATATATTAGATGTGTTTAAAAAGTGCGATTAAACAGATCACGATGAAAGCCCCTGTCATAACAGAGTCGCGTCGAGCCCACATATCACGAACTCCAGGTGGGTGGTTTATACACATGCGAGACTTCTCGTATTGTTATTATTATTATTATATTTGAAATTTACATAAAAATACAAGAGCATAACCGTCTTACTCCTTGAAAGCCAAAGACACTGATGATAGCACTGGATCTCAAGTTGTTCAGAGTCACTGAAGAGACGAAACCTTACGTACGGTACTATACTTGCAGAACCAAGGAGGGAAGCTTTTTGCATTAATTATTGCATATGGTTCGGTTCGCCTTCAAGCCAAGGCTCTCCTTTGCATTTTCCCAGTCCTTTGTTACTAAACCATTGACAGAGACATAATAATAATAATAATGCTAGCAGACTCTTGCGAGAACTGTCGCATGTGTATAAACCACCCGCCTGGCTTTACTATTATGCGGGCTTCTATAAATATGTTTATTTGTTTAAACGCACTTTTTAAAGAAATTGTTGATATTTATGAAATCAGAGTGCAATTCATCACTGCTGCTGGTTGCACAATGGGTTGTGTTGTCCCCATGTGTACAGACTACCCGCCCATCACTAGTACTATGTGGCTGTACGCGACACAGTTCGGCCAGGGGCTATCGTCTTTTTATTTGTGTGATAGCACTTTATAATCAAATAAATTTATTTCCCTTGACTTTTCAAGAAATGCAAGATTTTTCCTGTACTATTGAGACGATTTTGAAGATTTTGGTACTAACCACACCTTCGAACTCCCTCTTGTGTAGGAGTTGAGTTTTGTGAAACATACACCTTAGCGTATTATATAGATAGATAGATAGATAGATAGATAGATAGATAGATAGATAGATACAGGGTGGCGCACGAAATGTCATACATCGAAAATGATTTATAAAATATGTAAATCTGGGCTCACAACCATGTCCTTTCGTGAACAGAAACCTTATTTCATGCGTGATTCGACAAACAGAAGGACATGTCGCGCATGCGTACCGGCTTCCAGTTATACAGCATGGCGGACAAAGGGAGGCTGACGCGCGAACAGAAGGTGAAAAGTGTTATTTTATGCGGAAACAAAGAGTGTGTAACTCGGAATTAGGAAAGGTTTCGTGTTCATTTCCGTACCCGGTGGGCTCCCTGCTGGCAGACGGTGTATAGACTGGCCAGCCAATATGAAACAGAAGGCAATATACTGGAGAGAAAACGAACCCGTCTCAAGCCATTTCGCTCACCTGATAATCTTGCTGCTGTGAGAGCGGCTGTGGCTCGGAGCCCCTACAAATCCACCAGAACTGCCTGTGTTCAGCTGGGTATCTCTCGTCGGTCAATTCAGAGAATACTGCAGTCTGAGCTTGACAAATTCCCATACAAAATGACAACAGGTCAGAAACTAACGGCGCTTGACAAGCAACGGCGAGTACAGTTTGCTGGGTGGTCTCTTGCAGAAGGTGATGCACAACACATGGTTCAGTGATTAAGCATACGTTTATCTCAACGGTGCTGTGAACAAAAATGTCCGGTTTTGGGCGAAAGAACGGCCTGCTATTGTGCACGAGGTTGAAAGTCATGGTGTGAAAGTGTGTGTGTGGGCTGCAATTTCCAGTGATGGACTTATTGGGCCAATCTTCTTCAATGACACAGTCAACAGTGCGCGTTACATGGACATGTTGCAAAACAGTTTCCTTCCACAACTCTTTGCTTCACGACTAACAATAGAGACACAATGGTTCATGCATGATGGAGCTCGTCTGCACACAGCAAATGTTGTTCTGTACTTCCTGCATGAACATTTCGGGCCCCGTGTGATGTCCCATCGATATCCCGAACGTTTTAAGAGCGGCTCAATCTAGCCACCACATAGCCCCGATATTAATCCCTGCAACTTCTTCCTGTGGAGATATTTGCAATTGCAAGCGGCCATTGTGACTATCTTCCTAGGGTTGAGTGAGGACATGTGTCGTAGAGTGGTCACAAACATGCAGGTTCGTCTCGGAGCTGTTGTATGCTGAGAAGGTGGGCATATTGAACATGTCCTGCATACTGACTAATCATGCACATTTCAGTGAATGTTGTAATGCCATTCTTTATAAAATATGATGTACATTAAATATTCTATAAACAATTCCAGTGTATGACATTTCGTGCGCCACCCTGTAGATTATTCTTTCTCCTTTCGTTTCACCCTCTTTGGGGTACGTTGAATCAATCATTTCTCTGTGTTGTTCTTTCCTTAGAGCCCAGTATCTCTTCATTCTTTCGGATTTTAGTGATGATTTGTCTTGGAACCTTATATGTTCGTTTTCAATAATTATTTTAGCTTTTCGATTGAGTAGTGAATTTTCTGTAATTTTTAATTTTATTAATGTTTTTCAGTTTCTTTAAACCATTATTATTATTATTATTATTATTATTATTATTATTATTATTATTATTATTGCTCAAAATAAGGGTTTCCTGGTTTCACTGGCGTGGACGGAATGTACAAGTACGAAGGATGCGGTTAGACAGTGAAGCAACTGAATTATTACAGCCAGTCCAGGGTTTAAAGAGTTCTTGTCGTGAGCTCCTCCAATCATGTCCGTGACGTGGCCGATCGTCTGCCTCGTAATCGATGAGAAAAAGAGATCACAAGGGTTACTTCAGACTATCAAGTTCATGTCGGGTCAAGGTGAGGAGAGCTATTGTTTCTATTGAAGTCAAAAAGCTGTTCCCGAGTGTGGGGTTTCTATTTAATACTTCAACTGGACATCTATCGCAAAGTTGTAGAAAATAGCCCGCCTAGTATAAATATATTTAATTTCATTTTTCAATATTTCTCTGCAAACACGAGGGGTATATTAAAGTTTACAACACTGGGGAACAGTTCATTGTTACTTTGATATGAGTCGTCAAGTTACAAAACTCGTTTAATCCACTTGTGAATAAGAATCCTTTTATTGAGAAACGCTGGACTTTGCCTCACGTATCTTTTGTGTTTGTTGTTTTCTAATTTTTGCTTTGTGTTTTTGGTTTTTGGTTTAGTGTTTGCTTTGTGCTTTTGCTTTTGAATTTGACTTTTTGCTTTTCTTTCTTGGTTTTGTATTTTCTGCTTTTGCTTTTTGCTTCATGTTTCTTGTTTATTGTTTTCTGCTTTTGCTTTTGTTTTTGAATTTTGCATTTTGCTTCATCTTTTTATTTTGGGTTTGTGTTTGTTTTCTGCATTTGCTTTTTTGAATTTAACTTTTTGCTTTATGATTCTTGTTTTTTGTTTTCTGCTTTTGCTTTTGTCTTTGAATTTTGCTTTTTGCTTCGTCTTTTTTGTTTTGGTTTTGTGTTTGTTTTCTGCTTTTGCTATTTTCGAATTTTGATTTTTGCTTTGTGTGTTGTTTTGTTGTTGTTTTATTTCTGCTTTTGCTTTTGTGTTTGAACATTGCTTTTTGCTTCGTGTTTTTGTTTTTGTTTGTTTTCTGGAAAATTAAAATAAAACAAAACAAAATAAAACAAAATAAACAAAACAAAATCAAAATAAAACAATTTTAAAAATAAAACGAAATAACGTAAAACAAAACAAAATCAAAAATAAAATAAATAATTTTACATGATCCTTATTCACAAGTGGATTAATCGAGTTTAGCAACTGGACGACTCGTATGTTCTCAACACCACATTACTTATTAAAGTAATGTGTGTACTTGCGGCACCCACCTTACCGTGGACCTAGCCGTTCTGCGAAGGACTCTCAAACCGCCTAACACCCTATCCCTTGTTCTACGTGATGACGGGCCATCAGCAAACCTCGTCATCCGGTTCCTGAGGGAGAGTGATTACTTTCTTAAGTTTCAATTTAGTTTAGACTTTTAGTTTAGTTTTGTGTTTTTATTATATTCATGTCCATTTTTCCTGTTCAATATGCCTTATTTGTTTTATTGTTTTTATCATACCAGTTTTAACTCCCTTTTATCCAAATAAGACATACTTGTTGGGGCTCACTGTCTCTTTGATACAAGACTTTTAACATCATAATATAGTACATTATGCAACGAGTCTATAACTTAATGGCAATAATTAAGACACGAGTATAAAATGAGCGTAAGCGAGTTTTATAATTTCCATACGAGTGTCTTAATTACCATTATAGGCGAGTTGCATACGACTGTTTATGTTCGACGATAATTATAACTTTATTATATGTTTTAACATAAATATTCATAACTATCTGTTGAGATTCAGTCACTAGAATTTTGTGATCAGAGTGCAAACGCTGGGTAGGATATCTCTGTTTTCCAAGTGCTCTCACCGACCGACGCATGCGCTCTGTGTGCTTGGCAATGTTTACAGCCTGCCGATGCGCATCTGCATTCAGTCAAACTGTCACTGAAGTCGTTTGAAAGAAATGCACTGTGTTGAAATTGGAGTTGGGGATATTAAGGTATATACAGTGCTATCTCTCGTCTCATATTTGCCAGTTTATTTACGCGAACATATGCATGGTGCACTTTCGGTAATTTATATAGACATGTTGGATTTTAAGCGCATGCGCGAAGGTGTCCTTACCTAATTGGTCAAACAACTGTTTCTTGAGCTCTGATTGGTGGGAGAAACTGTTTCATAATGAAAAATAGTGTTATAATGAGCCTCATTATGATACAGTTTTCTGACACATAATGCTTACATTTCGACATCATCGAACATAATAGTACATTATACAACGAGCCTATAATGGCTATAATTAAGACACGAGTATTTTTATAAAACGAGCGTAATGAGTTTTATAATTTCCATACGAGTGTCTTAATTACCATTATAGGCGAGTTGCATACGACTGTTTATGTTCGACGATAATTATAACTTTATTATATGTTTTAACATAAATATTCATAAATATCTGTTGAGAGTCAGCCACGAGAATTTTGTTATCGGAGAGCGAGCGCGAGACATCTCTCTGTCTTTCAAGATCTTTGAACGACCGACGCATGCGCTCTGTGTGCTTGCAATGCCATATGCAAGCCATATGTTTACATCTGCCGTCCCTCAGTAATATTGTCACCGGAGTCGTTTGAATGCGCTGTGTAGAAATTAGTGTTGGTGATTTTAAGGTACAGTGCTATTTCTTGTTTCATATTCGCCAGTTTATTTACGCGAACATATGGACGGTGCGTATTCCATGTCGGTAATTTATTATAGTTCGATGTTGTGTTTATGTCCGACATGTTGGATTTTGAGCGCATGCGCGAAGGTATCGTTACCTAATTGGTCAATGAACGAGCTCTGATTGGCTGGAGAAACTGTATCATAATGAAAATAAGTGTTATAATGACCATCATTATGACACCGTTTTCTGACACATAATAGTGAGGGTCGAACATAAAAAAAATTATGACACAGAATTTTATGTTTACGCTTTGATATTCTTTTCTCATTAGCAATTTCCCTTTCATTAGACAATATCACTTAGACAATATTACTCCTTATTTAAATTAAAAACTTGACTGTTAAGATTAGATTCCGATTTGGTTTTGAACATTTCGATCGAATTGTATTATTACGCGCTCCTATTTGGTTTAATGTGTTAACATCTACACAAAGCAACAATGTGGTCGAAACTGGTACTTCTTAATAAATATCATATTACGTTGCAGAGAAATTTAAAGCAGGAGTCATGATTCAAGGAGAACTAATTTCAACCCTGAGATTTGCTGATGACAGCGTCATCTTAGCCGACACACCAGAGGATTTGAATGAGTTTTTAAATGGTATGGATTCTGTCTTGAGGAAAGAATTCATGATGAAAATTAATATAATGTAAAACATAAATCTTCAAATGCAGCCGAAAGAAATCAGAAACCCCTATGGACGTCAAATTGGCGAGTGAAAAGCTAAAGGACGTAGGAGACTTCTGTTACTTAGGAAGCAAAATAATCAGTAATGGACGAAGCAAAGAGGTTGGTTGGTTTCTTAGTTTAGGGGCTACGACAACGCGGTCATGTAGCCATGTGTACTTTGGAAGTAAAAAGGATATAAAAAGTGGGTTAGCACTACAAGGAAAGCATTTCTACAGAAAAATCATCTGTTGACATCGAAAATAGATTTAGGTGTTAGGTAGTCTTTTGAATACCTTTATCTGGAGCGTGGCACTCCACGGAAGTGAAACTTGGACTGTTGGAGCAGCAGAAAAGAGGAGCATTGAAGCGTTTGAAATGTGGTGTTACAGGAGAATGATGATCAGATGGGTAGATAGGGTTATCAAATGACGATTGGAAGAGGAGAGATGTTTCTGGCGACTGCTAATGAAGAGAATAGATAGGTTGGTGGGACACATATTAAGACACCCAGGAATAGCAAACTTAGTTATGGAAGGAACGGTCGAGGATAAGAACTGTTGGGGTAGACCATGGTTAGAATATGTTCAACAGATTGCGTCGGATGTAGGGTGTGGTAGCTATGTAGAGATGGAACGATTAGCTCAGGACAGGGAAGCATGGAGTGCTGCATCAAACCAGTCAAGACTGAAGACTCAAACAATAACAACAACAACAATTATAATTATTGATTAAGGTGGTGTACATATATTCAATACAATTCGGTATTTACTTTAATTCTTACAATACGTCTGCAAATGTTTTGTTTCATTCAATACAAATTATCGGCTTCTCCAGTGAATGTGGTGCAGGGAATGGTGTGGCTCGGTCGGAGCGCGCACCTCGGCTGGTCTCCACTGTACGGAAGTTTTATCGTGACCTCAAACAACATTGTGGAGAAGCAATCTTATCAGTAAGGTTCGGATGTTAAGGAAAAGTCATATTTTTTTCCTGAGCTCATTTTACCCGAAATATGAAAAATAAGTTTGAATGACGGGTCCCTGACCACGTTTAAAGCAATTTGATGTTCCCTATAAATGCATATTTCGGGCATTTTTATTGTTTTGGTCATATTTGGTCATATTTTAGTGATATAAGGTCATATTTGGTTATAATTTCAGCATTTGTGTTTAAATTGAGGCGTCGTTAACAAGGTACGTGTTATCTGGGTTGAGTTTCAAACACAAGATTTCCGAATAGTGTAGTAGATATATGTTTATTTCTTTTCCCGGAACAGGCAGATAGCAGGTTTAGAAGACCTGATTCCAAGAAGGCGCTCATCTACGGACGTCTTTTAGCACATCTTTCTGGACAAGTTAGATTGCGACACTGTACGCATGAGGTCACGGAACTTGACGATAGTGTGCTTCCGCCTTTCAACAGGATGTCACTCCAGTAGATATATTTAGCTCAGAAGTAATTATCCCAAAAATTCAAGTCATATTATTATTGTTTTTATGTCATATTTTATAGTTTTTAGGTCATATTTAGCTAGTTTTCAGAGCATATTTGCTTGCATATTTTGTGCTTCTTTAGGTCTTCAACTTCCGAACCCTAGTCATCAGAATCGTTTTGTGTTGTTTCAGCACGATGACGCGCCGCATGAGCGCGTGCGGTGCACTGCTGGTGTGTTGTGCCTGCCTGCTCATGCTCCTCGCGAGCCATCGGCTGGCGGGGACCAACTCGCTGGAGCGAGGACCGTACTTGGAGCTGGGTCGTGCCATCCAGATCAACTCCACGGTGAGTCCAGTAGATATTATTAGTTATTGATATTTCATACGAGGGCTGGTTTCTTAGTGCTTAAGTTCAGATTGACTGTATAAAAAAAACAGTTTGACATACCAATCTGATTTTACTACTAAATGTTGCTTGTATTATTCTTAGAAGGCCCTCAAGGAGGCAAGGTGTATGTAGCCCCACCACCTCTGGTGCACCCTGGATAATGCTACACCCTCAAGGGCTCACGGCTGGTAAGTTCGGGAGTTGGCGACCCCGAGGGATTCCTGAGCTGGGTCCGGTTTTCCCCCTTTTGTCCCTTACCTGTGGGGAGGACCCTCTCCTCTATCACTTTCCTATCTGCCTTTCATGGCCCTCCTTCCTTCCAAGTCCCTCACTCCGCATTCTTCGAGGGTTGAGGGCATTTCTTTTCCTCCTGTCCTTTATTTGCCTTATTCTCCTTTTGTTTTCCATTTCTTCTTCTAGTCTATAAGTTAGTAGTTAGTTTTAGTTATAGTTTGCATTTCATTATTATCTTCGCTATCACCCAAACCATTAGGGGCCGATAACCTAGATGTTAGGCCCCTTAAAACAACAATTATCATCATCATCATGTTTTATTCTTATGTCTCAACATAATCGCCAAAACGATTGAAACATTTGTCCTATCGTTACACCAGCTTTCCAATGACCGTTGCTGGGGGATGACCGTTGCTGGGGGATGACCGTTGCTCACGTCCGCAGGAGTTACCTATAAATTGCCCTGCACGTGTTCCCTGGGTGGTGCTAAGCGAGCAACAACGACATACGGTGAAACTGAACAAATTACAATGTCTCAAACTCTTCGTTATAACGGTTCTTTTCAGAACCACCAAGCCATAGACATTGGACCTTCCGTCCGCATTCTCCAACTAAATATTGAAGGCATAAGTTCTGCCAAGTGTGACTACCTCCACAAACAGCTTAATAGCCTCAACATTGATATAGTCAACATTCAGGAGACACACACAAAAGATGAACAGGACCTCGCTAGAAGAGGACAAATATCGGGCTATACATTAGTTGAAGCCATCCATCACCAACAGTATGGAATTGCCACTTACGCCAAATCTGGCCTGACTGGAGTACAAGTTGTTGAATCGAGTGACAAAGATCTTATCTTCTCTATAGTAGTAAACATTAATGACCTAATCGTCGTTAATGTGTACAAGCCTCCTTGCATCAGATGGACTTCGAAAGTTTTGCCCACCTTCAACCATCCCTGCATCTATACTGGGGATTTTAATAGCCACCACACAAACTGGCGGTACGACACAGTAGATGATGATGGCGAGGTACTAACTCAATGGGCAGAAATATCCGATCTGCATCTAGTTTTTGACGCGAAAGACAAAGGCTCCTTCCATTCTGCTCGTTGGGGAAGAGACTACAATCCCGACCTAACATTTGTGTCCAAGGATTGTCTTGATCAGCCTCTTAACACTGCACGTGAAATACTGTCTAACTTCCCAAACAGTCAACACCGACCAGTTCTTCTGGAAACTGACACGAAGATACCCCTGGTGAACTCAGTACCTCTACCCAGGTGGAATTTCAACCGTGCAAATTGGGACAAATTCTCTGAAGATCTTGATCGGAAGCTATTTGATTCAAAACTAGAGCCAATTGCCAATAACTATGATGACTTCGTTAACCTAGTAATTTCAGCTGCTAAATTAAACATCCCTAGAGGTTTCAGAAAAGACTATGTGCCAGGCTGGAACCCTGAAAGCGAGGCGCTATACGAAGAATATCTAACAACAGGCAATCATGAAGTTGGTTCGAAGCTGCTACAATCACTAGAGAAGAATAGGAAACAAAAGTGGGAAGACACAGTGAAAAACATGGACTTCGCGAAATCGAGCAGAAAGGCTTGGAGAGTCTTAAATCGTCTTACTGGAAAACATGTCTCCAAAAAGCAGTATACTAACTTGAGCCCAGATGCCATTGCTAATAGAATGGTGGACATTACACGATCCAAAAGAGATAAATGTCACACGAAAACAGTGAAACAAAAGCTCACCGAACTCAAACGTAGAACTCAGAAGAATGAGAAACTGTCTAGGCCATTTTCTATTCAGGAAGTTGAAACCGCTATCAAGATGTTGAAAACTCGTAAAGCTGCTGGTCCAGATGGCATCTATAATGAATTCCTGCGAAACATGGGTCCACATAGCATCAGCTGGCTTACTTCACTTTTTACTTTCATCCTTCAGACTAACAACCTACCAAAGCAGTTTAAACGGTCAAAGGTGATCACCCTTCTTAAACCTGGCAAGTTGGAGCAGAGACCTGAAAACTACCGTCCAATAGCACTTCTTAGCTGCATTTATAAACTTTTAGAACGAGTCCTTCTTGCCAGGATAGCACCACTCATTGAAGCTGTAACCCCACCAGAACAAGCTGGATTCAGGAAAAACCGAAGCTGTACTGATCAAGTCTTGGCCGTCACCACTCACATTGAAGCAGGGTTTCAAAAGAAGCTAAAATCAACAGCTGTCTTTATCGACCTGACTAGCGCATATGATACTGTCTGGCGGCATGGACTGATCCTCAAAGTGCTGGAAGCTATCCCCTGTTTGGAAATTGCAAATCTTATCTCTAGCATGCTTTGTGAAAGAGAGTTCGTAGTATTTCTAGATGATGCTAAAAGTCGCAAAAGGAAACTAAATAATGGTCTACCCCAAGGATCAGTTTTGGCCCCAGTTCTATTCAATCTGTACATTCATGACTTGCCACCAACAACAGCTACTAAGTTTATTTACGCAGATGACATTGCACTGGTAGCTCAAAGCAGAACTATTGAAGATGCAGAAGGCACTCTTACAACCGATCTGGAGAAAATGTCAACGTTCTTCAAGTCCTGGCGACTGATCCCAAGTATGTCTAAGACAGAGGTTTCATGCTTCCATCTTGCCAACCGACTAGCAAACTACAAGCCAAATGTTGTATTTCGTGGTGAAAAACTGAAATACAACCCTTTCCCGAAATACCTAGGTGTCACGCTGGACCGAACTCTGAGCTACAAAGAACACCTCACCAAGCTCTCTCACAAAATTTTCACCAGAAATAACATCCTGCACAAGCTTTGCGGTAGTTCATGGGGAGCCACGGCGGACTGCTTAAGATTAACGGGTATCAGTCTAGTCTATTCTGCAGCGGAATACTGTGCTCCAGTATGGTTGGAAAGTGCACATGTGCATAAAGTGGATACCAAGCTGAATGACACTATGCGTTGCATAACCGGCACCATAAAATCAACCCCTCGCCACTGGCTACCAGTACTCAGCCACATTCCACCACCTCACCTGAGGAGGAAGGAAGCTCTGATCAGAGAAGCAAAGAAGATCTATGCTTCTCCCTCATTACCAATACACCAGGAATTCTGCCACCCACCACCGAAGCGACTTCATTCGAGGAGACCAACCAGTTTATTGGCCGACCAACTTCTGGCAAATCGATTCAACCTAAACCAATGCTGGCAGGACGAATGGTCAAACTCAACGTCTGGAACTAGTGCCCAGAAGATCAACCCAACGGTGAAAATACAAGGATTTGACCTTCCTAGAAAATTATGGTGTCGCCTCAATAGACTGAGAACCAGGCACGGCCGCTGCAATTACCTATGCCATAAGTGGGGTTGGATAGATTCCCCATTGTGTCAATGCAATGAGGAGGAACAGACCATGGGCCATATCATCCAGCGCTGCCCTCTACATGCCTACTCCGGGAGCCCTAGTGATCTGTTTCATCTTCGAGAATGTACTGTGGAATGGCTCCAAAACTTGAACTTGGATTTGTGATTTGTTTTTATGTAATTCACCATACGATTAAATAAATGCCCTCGGCAAAATATTCTGCTGCCACTGAGGTGGGTACGTCTGGAGAGTCTCCTGAAGTGTTTCCTTTTTGGCGAGGCGTTGCCGCCCAACCATACCTTCAATTCTCGAAAAATGTGAAAATAATTCACGACCGCACTGTACCAACGTTACGATAGACTTTTACAAAGAATTCATGTGTGAAGTTTTGGACCATCTGCCGTTTAGTCCAAACCAGCACAGAATGGTTTTCACCTTTTTCGAGAACTGTGAGTATGGTTGGGCGGCAACGCCTCGCCAAAAAGGAAACACTTCAGGAGACTCTCTAGACTTACCCACCTCAGAGGCAGCAGAATATTTTGCCGAGGGCATTGGAAAGCTGGTGTAACGATGCGACAAATGTTTCAATCGTTTTGGCGATTATGTTGGGACATAAAAATAAAACCAGTTAACATTTAGTAGTAAAATCAGTTTGGTAAGCCAATCTGTTATTTGTATACAATCCATGGGAACTTGAAAAAAAGACAGCCCTCGTAGATAACGAAAAAATACCTTTAGTCAATAAAATAATTATTCATATAATTCCATGTACCGGTTTCGGTTACAATTTGACCTTGATCAGCAGTTGAAGACCCCAGTGGGAAAACGGGGTAAGTCAATTCTGTAAAATTTTCAGGAGAGCCAATTTAAACTTTCAACACTAAACGAAATACTTAAAACACGCCAATTGAGGGTAAGCAATGGTGTTTTTGCCAAATTTATTTCTTATTTTTAAGAGCGTTAAAAATCCGTCAGTATGCCTTCCTTTGGAGGGGAAGTAAAGCCGGCGGTCCCATGTCACAGATTTATGGCATGTTAAAGAACCTTCCACTAATTACACCTGTGTGAAGCTAAATTGTATTGGTTAAGAATGTAAACAACCCTCTTAAGTTTCTACGTTCGTTGCCTAGAGCCGATTGCGGTGGCGTCTAGTAGCTAAAATCTGAACTAGGCCTAGTAGTCGTTGACGGTGGCGTTTGGCGGCAAAAGTCGGAACTATTAGAAAACTTCAAAGTTGCAGTCCTTACTTGAATTAAAAAAACAGATACACACACTAATACAGCCATCACAAGTAACACCGGTTATCAGACAGATTCTACACACACCCAAAGTACACGGGGCTACATGACCGCGTTGTCGCAGCCCCTAAACTAACCAACCAACCAACCAACCAACCGAAGTACATGTAAAACAAATAACAACTAAAGTTAAATTATGAAAAAAGTGAGAGGATGTGGGACGTTCTTTCAGTGTCCACTAAAAACGGAAACCGCTGTATCTCGGTGACATTCCGCTTTATTTGAAATTAATTTCAACTCGTCTGTAGTGACGATGGCTGGCCACCAGAATGCGCCATAAACTCATATCCGAAAGAAATGGACTTACCCCGTTATTCCGTGGGGTTTCGAATTGTAATTAAGAGAAAATGAAGTTAGACTCTGTGATAATTAAATTTATAAAAAAGTTAGCTCCAAAACTATTTCTAAAAATGTTAGCTATATAAAGTATTTAAAAAAGAATACTAAGGCAAAGTGCGCAGGATCTGAAGATGATCGCTTGACGATCGAAACATGTCATACAATTGAGCACCCCTATTTTGTACATTTTTTTATTTTTTATTTATTTTTATTTTTACGTGTGTCCTCCTGAGAGGCCGAGTGCAGGTCATTCTAGTCGACGCCCGTGGGCGACCTGCGCGTCGGGATGAGAGATGGAATGGATGAAGGTGAATGAAACTGGGCAAGGATGTGGAAGGAAGCAGCCGTGGCCTGTCAGAAGGTACCGTCCCAGCATTTGCCTGGTGTTGAAAATGGGAATCCACGGAGAACCATTTCAAGGACGGCCGACGGTGGGGCTCGAACCCACGCGTCTACCGAGTCAGCAGAGGGCTTGGCCCCATGGCCTAACGCTGCGCTTTAACGTGCGTAGCCACTGCTGTCGGTATTTTTGTACATAAAAGCGTATTATTGTGTGTTAAATATATTATGTAATATTTTTCATATTAGGGTCTATTGATTTCCCGCCTAATGTAATTGGGCACAATTTGTGTTGACCGACTGGAAAGCGTTTGTTTCAAGTCGTGGCCAGCCAGCAAGCTTCTCACAGCGGGGCCACCTGGCGGCGAGCAATACTGCTTCTAACCGGTTCTGTCCGCACAGCTGTACGTAGGCTACATCATGTGCCTATTAGACAGTTGGAGGCCAAGCAGCGCGCTATTGGCCGCGAAGCGGTCTCGCTGTAAGTCGGCTGGCCACCACTTGAAACAAAGGCACTGTATATACTGAATTAGTCCGTAACGAAAATGAAAATCCACAGCCTGGGTCAGGGAATGGAATGAATGAAGCCCCCATCTAGCGGCGAGGATAGGCACTGAGCCGGCTGCCGAAGCCTGTCGCACTCCCCTGAGGAAATGATTAAATTAATGACAGATGAAATGAAATAATAGGGGAGAGTGTTGCTGGAATGAAATTTGTGACAGGGAAAACCAGAGTACCCGGAGAAAAACCTGTCTGCCTCAGTTTTGTCCAGCACAAATCTCATGTGGAGTGACCGGGATTTGAACCATGGACCCAGCGGTGAGAGTCCGGCGTGCTGCCGTCTAAGCTACGGAGGCTTTATTAGTCCGTAACAATATATATAAATCTTAACCTCATGTAATTTATTACAGGTAATTTTTCACATATTCCAGTAATTAGAATGTTGACTGACTGAAAGCTATTGTTAATAAGGCAACACTGAGAAATGGCTGTCTTAAGAAAACGATGAGCCAACCGCTGCACAGCACAGTAATGTCGAGCGCATGACCCACGTCTTGTTGATAAATAAATTACACATACCTCGCTGTTCAAGGTTTCACGTTCCTTCGTTTCATTGACGTTGAATGGAAACGAGACGAGATATGAAATGAAATGAATGGACATTGTAATACTTCAAGTGCTTTATTCATCTTCATATGGGTCTACAGAACGTGAAATGCAAGTAACTATGTCAACATGCAATGAATGACATGGTCATTGGAAAGAATGGATACAGAATGTAACGTAGGACGGACACAGTCAGTCCAAAAAGTATTCGTCTATTTGCAGGTTTTTAGGTAGGAATATGTTAATAGAGTATGCAGTGGCGTACCGACCACGGGGGATTTAGGGTTTAACCAACACTCAAAGACATTTGTTAACTTGGAACCTTATATTGTCCCATCACTCGGTAAATATCTTGGTAGCACACTGTGTTAGGATAACAACAGCAACAGTGAAGTAACAAATAGGACTAGTACTGCAGCCACCTTCTGTGCACAAGTTAGAACAATACTGTGGGATAGTAAGGTGCCCAGGAGGTGTAAGCATATACTGTTTAAGACATACTACATCCCAATTCTAACTTACCGAGTAGAAACATGCACCCTGACCAGAAGAGAAGACAGTAGGATTCAGGCATCCGAAATGAAGTTTATAAGAACAATGCTTCAAAGGACAAGGAGAGACAAATAAGGAACGAAACAAACAGGATAGAGGCTGGCATAGATATCAGTGCTACAAAATATTTGCAGAAGCAACGATTAGGATGGTATGGGCATCTTCAAAGAATGGGAGATGAGGACACCAAAAGCTTATTTCAACAAGATTATCCCACGAAAAAGGCCAGTAGGAAGACCAAAGAAGAAATGGTTGGACCAAATCGAGGATGATCTTGAAAACAAAGGGCTAGACTGGAGAAGGACCCATGAAGACCAACTATTCATGGACAGGAAAAGGTGGCGAGGGCTCGTTAAGAGCACCGGGGCGACTGGAGCTGGAATTTGATGATGATGACTTGGTAAATGTTTGACGCTGCGCCAGTGAAGCTTCTTTACTCCGATCCGATATACACTCAGTGGCCAAAAGGGTAGTCCCATGAGAAAATGATCCGTGTATGACTCCTAAGCGTTGCGGTTAGCTGCGGTGGAGCAGAGCAGTCTGTCACAAACAAGAGTGTAGTGAAGATGGCAACACGTCGGGAGTTAACAGACTTTGAACGTGGGATGATCATCGGCGCATGGGCCATAGCATTTCGGAGATTACACGCGAATTCTGGTTTCTGAGGTAACAGTGTCGAGGGTGGATATTCATATCGCAAAGATAATGTTGTTGTTGTTTGTGTCTTCAGTCTTTTGACTGGTTTCATGCAGCTCTCCATGCCCCCCTGTCCTGTGCTAATCGTTTCATCTCTACATAGCTACCACACCCTACATCCGAGGCAATCTGTTTAACATATTCTAACCTTGGTCTACCCCTACAGTTCTTGTCCTCAACCCTTCCTTCCATCACTAAGCTTGCTATTCCTGGGTGTCTTAGTATGTGTCCTATCAACCTATCTCTTCTCTTCATTAGCAGTCGCCAGAAACATCTCTCCTCTCCCACTCGTCTTAATACCTCTTCGTTTGTAACCCTACCTACCCATCTGATCTTCACCATTCTCCTGTAACACCACATTTCAAATGCTTCAATTCTTCTCTTTTCTGCTGCACCAATAGTCAAGTTTCACTTCCATAGAGCGCCACGCTCCAGACAAAGGCTTTCAAAAATGACTTCCTAATACCTAAATCTATATTCGATGTCAACAGATTCCTTTTTTGTAGAAATGCTTTCCTTGCCAGAGCCAACCTACTTTTTATATCCTCTTTGCTTCGTCCATCACTGGTTATTTTGCTTCCTAAGTAACAGAAGACTCCTACTTCATTCAGCTTTTCACCTGCCAATTTGATGTCCATAGAGGTTTCTGATTTATTTTCGGCTGCATTCCAGTATTTTTGTTTTACATTTATTAATTTTCATCATGTATTCTTTCCATAAGACGGAGTCCATACCATTCAAGATAATATTAACATCCGCATAAACCACCGCACGGGATGACCAAAGGTGTTTAAACGAACGGACATTACGTCGCTTCAGCAGAACCATACGGGGCGATCGAAGGGCTACCTTGAGTCAGATCACTGCCCAGTTGAATGTTGGGAGTGAGGAACCATATTCTTGTCGAGTCGATGCCTCGCCTTATTGCTGCCGTTTGGAGGGCTCGCGGAGGAGCAACTCGCTATTAGCATCATATTCCGTGCCTTC
The DNA here is from genome assembly GCA_946902985.2 of Meconema thalassinum. Taxonomy (NCBI): domain Eukaryota; kingdom Metazoa; phylum Arthropoda; class Insecta; order Orthoptera; family Tettigoniidae; genus Meconema; species Meconema thalassinum. The sequence goes on along the minus strand of OX336391.1, from coordinate 459,941,456 downwards.
CCATGGCTTTTGGCCACTGAGTGTATACGTTAAATGTGATCATATTCGTCACTTGGTAAATGCCCTACACTCCACTCGCAGCGAGACTCATCCTTCAGCGTTGGAGCTAGCCATGGACCAGTTTCGCTAATAAGTGTGTGATCGGTAACTTTTTTTCACGTCGCTTAGGGCTGCTTTAAATGTGCATATCTGTGTCACTGTGTGTCCGTTTCGTTAAAGATAATTCGGTACATAAGTAGTTTATGCAAGTTATTCCCATCAATGATGCAAATCAAGCCGTCAAGATAGGCAGATTTTGAGAGTAGCCTCAAGGCAGTAAGAACAAGATGAGGAAAACTTATTTTTTCTCACACATAATAGGGGCGTGGTGGTGCAGCGGTCAAGCTGTTGGCATCTCACGATGGCGGACCGGATGCGATTCCCGGGCAATGCCTGTCATATTTTCAAAGTGAAATGCCATTTCCTGTGGTTCGGATTCCACGTAAAAAGGAGGTCCCGTGGCTCAGGGTCGCGACATTAACGGTCACGTTAACTACAAACTACTACTACTTCTCACATATAATATCAACATTATGAGCAGTCGCGTATGGACATGATACCACTGCATCATTTCAGTTTTAATATTTAGATACCTAACTGATTCGTATATTTTTTTTTAATTTTAATTTCTTTCAATATGTTTATTGTGCTGGAAAATATAATTAAAATAGTTTTCTTACAAAGAGAATGTTTATTTAATCATTGATTTTTAGGAATAATAATCGGAAGTATGGTTGGTTGGTTCCTCAGTTTAGGGGCTGCGACAACGCGGCCATGTAGCCCCGTGTACTTTCGGTGTGTGTAGAATCTGTTTGAAAATCGGTGTTAATTGTGGTGGCTGTATTAGTGTGTGTATCTGTTTTTTTTAATTTTAGTACAGACTGCAACTTAGAATTTTTCAGATAGTATATACTTTTGCCGCCAAACGCCACCGTCAACGACTACTAGGCCTAGTTCAGAACTTAGCTACTAGACGCCACCGCAGTTGGCTCTTGGCAACGAACGTAATCGGAAGTATCATGAATCCTCCCAGAAATAAATCCTGCGTACGCCACTGGTTATGGGAAGACAAAAATAAGCTAACGAATAATCCAGCTGAGTAGCACATTAGTCTGTTTATCATTATTATGCAAAAACAAAAAATAAATTAATTACAATCAGTCTGAAAGACTAAACGTTATATCATTTCAAATGAGGCATGCTACAAATGCTACACATGTTAGAAAGGCTCAGGAGGGCTTCTCGCTTCGCTCGAAGCTCCAGGACTCTTTCAACAGACTCCATTACCCATTAACTTAGGCTTCCCGCGCGGTCACCTCTTTAAGTCACCCTGTATTCTTCTCTGCCATCTTGTACACCTCTTAAAAGTCACCTTGTATTCTTATCTGGCATCTTGTATATCTCTTTAGGAGTCACCCCGTATTGTTATCTGGCATCTTCTACTGTATTTTGCTCTGACATCGTGCACACCTCTTTAGGAGGCACCCTGTATTCTAAACTGGCATCTTGTATATCCCTTTAGAAGTCACTCTGTATTCTTGTCTGACATCTTGTGCACCTCTTTAGGAGTCGCCCTGTATTCTTGTCTGACATCTTGTGCACCTCTTTAGGAGTCACCCTGTATTCTTCTCTGCCATCTTGTACACCTCTTTAAGAGTCACCTTGTATTCTTATCTGGCATCTTGTATATCTCTTAAGGAGTCACCCCGTATTGTTATCTGGCATCTTCTACTGTATTTTGCTCTGACATCCTGCACACCTCTTTAGGAGGCACCCTGTATTCTAAACTGGCATCTTGTATATCCCTTTTAGAAGTCACCCTGTATTCTTGTTTGACATCTTGTGCACCTATTTAGGAGTCACCCTGTATTCTTGTCTGACATCTTGTGCACCTCTTTAGGAGTCACCCTGTATTCTTGTCTGACATCTTGTGCACCTCTTTAGGAGTCACCCTGTATTCTTGCCTGACATCTTGTGCACCTCTTTAGGAGTCACCCAGTATTCTTGTGTGACATCTTGTGCACCTCTTTAGGAGTCACCCTGTATTCTTCTCTGCCATCTTGTACACATCTTTAAGAGTCACCCTGTATTCTTATCTGGCATCATGTACACCTCTTTAGGAGTCACCCTGTATTCTTTTCGCTTCGCTCGAAGCCCCAGGTCGCTCGACGCTCCAGGACTCTTTCAACAGACTCCATTAACCATTAACTTCGGCTTCCCCCGTGGCTGCATGACGTCACGCATTCGCCGTCCATTACCATTAACTTAGGCTTCCCGCGCGGCTGCATGACGTCACCGTATCCGTCTCCGTAACGCATAACTTTTGACTCAAGCATAACGATGAAGTCGATAAGATCATTTGAAATGATAAACAAGATGTTCAGTAAAGAACATATAGCCTACTTTCTCCTAAATGCATGGGTATTGTTATAACTCTTTATCCTTTTCAAGGAGTATGATTGAATGTTGGTTGTAGTAGCTTGTTGAAATACAACGTGCTATAGGGATATTAAACATGAATATGAGGTGCCCTTTGCTAGTGCTACCTCTGTACCAAATTTCGTTCAATTCGGTTTCGCCGTGTTTGAATTGATAGGGGGAATCGATTTGCACACATACTTGGCCACCATCTGCAAACTATTGGGCTGATGTTCTTGCAGTTTGGTCAGAATATGTTTCCCACATAAAGATATGGTGTTGCAAAATTTGGTAGAGACTAGATTATTAGGTTGGTCGTAATTACATTTTAGCTTTTAACATTTGGGTGGCCGCGATTACGTTTCCGTCAAGATAGCGGTGATATAAAACATGACACTGAGGTGCCTCTTGCTAGCGCTACCTCTGTACCAAATTTCGTTCATTCGGTTCCACCGTGTTCGAATTAATAGGGGGAATCAATTTTGACATAAAGATGGCCGCCATCCGCAAACTATTAGGCTAATGACCTATTAGATTGGTCAAAGGATGCTCCCTCCATAAAGGTATGTTGTTGCAAAGTTTGGTAGAGATCGAATGGTTATGTTAGTCGTAATTTGATTTAAGCTTTAAACATTTGTGTGGCCGCTATTACGTTTCTGTCAATATGGCGGCGATATTAATCATGACACTGAGATGCCCTTTGCTAGTGCTATCTCTGTACCAAATTTCGTTCCATTCTGTTTCACCGTGTTTGAATTAATAGGGGGAATCGATTCTGACACAAAGATGGCCGCCATCCGCAAACTATTAGGCGAATGACCTATTAGATTGGTCAAAGGATGCTCCCTCCATAAAGGTATGTAGTTGCAAAATTTGGTTGAGATCGGATGATTAGGTTAATCGTAATTTGATTTAAGCTTTGAACATTCGTGTGGCCGCCATTACGTTTCAGTCAAGACGGCGGCGATATAAAACATGACACTGAGGTGCCCTTTGCTAGTGCTACCTCTGTACCAAATTTCGTTCCATTAGGTTCCTCCGTGTTCGAATTAATAGGGGGAATCAATTTTGACATAAAGATGGCCGCCATCCGCAAACTATTAGGCTAATAACCTATTAGATTGGTCAAAGGATGCTCCCTCCAAAAAGGTATGTTGTTGCAAAGTTTGGTAGAGATCGGATGGTTATGTTAGTCGTAATTTAACTTAAGCTTTGAACATTTGTGTGGCCGCCATTACGTTTCTGTCAATATGGCGGCGATATAAAACATGACACTGAGATGCCCTTTGCTAGTGCTACCTCTGTACCAAATTTCGTTCCATTCGGTTTCACCGTGTTTGAATTAATAGGGGGAATTGATTTTCACACAAAGATGGCCGCCATTCGCAAACTATTAGGCTAATGACCTATTCATTTGGTCAAAGGATGCTTCCTCTATAAGGGTATGTTGTTGCAAAATTTGGTAGAGATCGGATGATTAGGTTAATCGTAATTTGATTTAAGCTTTGAACATTTGTGTGGCCGCCATTACGTTTCCGTCAAGATGGCGGCGATATAAAACATGACACTGAGGTGCCTTTTGTTAGTACTACCTCTGTACCAAATTTCGTTCCATTCGGTTGTACCGTGTTCGAATTAATAGGGGGAATCGATTTTCACACAAAGATGGCCGCCATCCGCAAACTATTACTCTGATGACCTATTAGTTTGGTCAAAGGATGCTCCCCCCATAAAGGTATGTTGTTGCAAAATTTGGTGGAGTTCGGATGATTAGGTTAGTCGTAATTTGATTTAAGCTTTGAACATTTGTGTGGCCGCCATTACGTTTCCGTCAAGATGGCGGCGATATAAAACATGACACTGAGGTGCCTTTCGTTAGTACTACTTCCGTACCAAATTTCGTTCCATTCGGTTGCACCGTGTTCGAATTAATAGGGGGAATCGATTTTCACTCAAAGATGGCCGCCATCCGTAAACTATTACGCTGATGACCTATTGGTTTGGTCAAAGGATGCTCCCCCCATAAAGGTATGTTGTTGCAAAATTTGGTAGAGATCGGATGATTAGGTTAGTCGTAATTTGATTTAAGCTTTGAACATTTGTGAGGCCGCCATTACGTTTCCGTCAAGATGGCGGCGATATAAAACATGACACTGAGGTGTCCTTTGCTAGTGCTACCTTTGTACCAAATTTCGTTCAATTCGCATTCACCGTGTTCGAATTGATAGGGGGGGACAGACATTCAGAGTACACACACTCACACACACACAGACACACACACACACAGACACACACACAGACTCACACACACACATACACACACACAGACAGACACACTTTTTTCGCCCTGTGTTGATCTCATAAGTCTACTTTCATTTTTTGCAAAAATCGAAAGTAGGCTAAAAACATTATAAGCGATAGCAAGTTAAAACAACGTAGAAATACTCTTTGCGCTCACTGATCAAGTATTCGTCTACGCTCGGAGTCGCACGCTCGGGAGTGTCACATGACTCGTGACTCAAGCACGCTCTGGTGTCACCCGTCCGCAACCCACTCAAGCACAGTGTGTTCTGAGTAGCTCCTGAGATGAGCAGGTGGCACAGAGACGGGCTTAACTAACAAGTAGGAGTCCACGCCGCACGACCTGCTTTGGATGAGACGGTGGCGCAACTTTGCCCTAAAGTAAAGAGCCCCTGGCTGCCCTTTGCTACAGGCCCTACACTGGCTTATTCCGGCACTGTCTCTAGCTTTCTCCGTTTCGAGATGCCGAGATGCCGAAAAAGAAGAAGAAAGGTTTGTTTAACGTATGCCGTATGATAACCTTTATTAATAAATTGTATATCAAAATGTGAGGCTCATTCTAATACGTGTATGCTTTTTCATTGAATACGGTTGTACAGGGTAGCGCCTTTTCGATATATTTAGCGGGTATCTCGGAAACGAATCAAGATAGAGCTAAACGGTTTTCGCGATTCCATGCCACATTTTTGTGAAACAAACGATGGTGCAATCGAAATCATCACGGCCCTCTTGCTTTTCGGACTACAGAGTAATTTTGAAAGTCTGCATTTTGAGACCCCCTTGTATTTCGAGCATTTTTTAAACTTGTTTTAAAGGTGAAAACTGATTATTATAGAGAATTTTCCGTAGAATTCAATTAGACCAAGCGATGAATTTTTACAATTTTTACATACATTTGGGACTAAATTTTGTTTTTCAATAAACAAAAACATTTAATAATATCAAAACGGTGAGAGATATCAAAAAATCATAAGGGGGTAAAAGATAGGTGCTAATCACTGAGATCTTACACAAGCGAATTTAACATTTTTTCGATAGGACCAACCGTTTCCGAGATATAACGATTAAAAAAAGGGATTGAATTCAGGGCCCCAAAAAAAGAAAACGGTGAGAGATATCAAATCATAAAGAGTACAAACTTGCTAATCACTGAGATCTTACACCTGCAGATTTAACATCTTTCGATAGGACTGACCGTTTCCGAGATATAACGATTCGAAAAAAAGAATGAAATTCAGGGCCCCTGAAAAAGAAAACTGTGAGATATATAAAAAATCATAAGGCTTAAAAAAGTTGCAAATCGCTGAGATCTTACACCTGTCGTTATATATATTTTTTCGATAGGACCGACCGTTTCCAAGATATAACGATTCGAAAAAAGATGAAATTCAGGTCCCCAGAAAAAGAAAACTATGAGAGATACCAAAAAATCATAAGGGGTAAAAAAGTTGGTAATCACTAAGATCTTACACCTGTAGGTTTATCTTTGTTCGATGGGACTAACCATTTCCGAGATATAACGATTCGAAAAAAAAAGGATGAAAATCAGGGCCCCCAAAAAAAAAGAAAACGGTGAGAAATATAAAACAATCATAAGGGGTAAAAGATTGCTCATCACTGAGAGCATACACATGTAAATTTAACTTTTTCGATAGGACTGACCGTTTCCGAGATATAACGATTCGAAAAAATGGATGAAATTCAGAGCCCCAAAAAGCGAAAACGATGGAGAGATATCAAACAATCATAAGGGGTAAATAAGTTGCTAATCATTGAGATCTTACACCTGTACGTTTAACCTTTTTGATAGGACCTACTGTTTCCGAGATATAACGATTCGAAAAAAGGATGAAATTCTGGGCCCCATAAAAGAAAACGGTGAGAGATATCAAACAAGAAGTTCCGTGAAGAACTATACAGCCTACTTTTCATGCCAATGATTATTCTACAGAATATGAACCTATCTAGAATAATGACGAAATTAAGTTGGTAATATCGAAATTTCCAATTAGTTCGAAATACTGTATACCTGGCATAATGTATCCTAATAGAGCACTACAGTTGGCAGCCCTGATGACTGAATATATTCTTAGTTCCGTCTCTTACGGTACTAAATACAAAATGTGGTTGAAGTCCACTGGATAGCATGGACGTTACATGCAGTTAAACATTGGATCTAACAGCGCGCGTAAAATCATGTTGGCAACAATGTCATGCATGTATTGGTCAGAAATAATCTGAAATAATATGATCTATTGTTGTGCCAATTTTGAATGAAATCCATTAGTTAGTATAGAAGTTACATGCATTTTAAAATTGGACCTATCAGCAGGCTTAGAATCATGTTGGCCGCACTGACGTATACTAGTTACTCCAAATTCGTCTTGAATGCCAGGTACTATACGTGTGCAAAGTTTAGAGCTATTGGCTTGCATACTTTCTGATATATTGATATTAGGGTAACAAAAATAGGGACAGCACATATTAACAGTTGGCAGCCCTGGTTGCTCTTTAGAATACGCATAGTCATATCTGTTATGGTACACATAGCACATACGAAATTTGGTTGAAATCCAAATGATATTATGGAAGTTACATGTATTTAAAGTTGGACCTGTCAGCAGGCTTAGAATCATGTTGGTAGCACTGACGTAAATAAGTTACTCCAAATTAATATAGAATGTCAGGTACTATACGTGTGCATATTTTAAAGCTGTCGGCTTGCATACTTTCTGATATATTGGTATTTGGATAAAATAAATTAGGAGCATTTATTAACAGTTGGCAGCCCTGGTTGGTCTTAAGAATACGCTCAGTCATATCTGGTTATGTACACATACAACATACGAAATTTGGTTGAATTCCGCTTGATAGTGTAGAAGTTATATGCATTTAAAAATTGGACCTATCAGGAGGCTTATAATCATTTTGGCAACACTACCATGTTTGGCCTCCTGGAAATTAAACTGAAATATTATGATCTGTACGTGTGCCAATTTTGAAATAGCTCCCATTCATACTTTCCAAGATATCCAACATGGAGCTCAAATTTCAATTGCGATTTTTTAGCAGTTGGTAGCACTGACATCATTTTCAAATATGGCCGTGAGATATTCAGGTATAGATCTTTACTCCTACCAAATTTTGTTTCGATTGCTGCAGCCGTTTAGGAGTTGATAGGGGGGGACACACACACAGCCAGACAGACAGACAGAAGGACAGACAGACAGACGGACGGACAGACGGACGGACGGACGGACGGACGGACATTTGCCCGATCTCATAAGTCTACTTTTTCCTCATTTTTGCAAAATGTGAAAAGTAGGCTAAAAATCATAAGGGGTAAAAATGTTTCTAATCACTGAGATCTTACACCTGTAGCTTTTAACTTTTTTCGATACGACCGACCGTTTCCTAGCTATAACGATTCGAAAAAGGAGGATGAAATTCAGGGCCCCAGAACATGAAAACGGTGAGAGATATCAAAAAATTACTGTAGTTTACATTCTAAATAGTTATTAATATAAATTTATTTAGATGGCTCCTCAATTTTTTTTAAATGAATTTACTGTTCCAAGCTCAAAATAGGTAGGCTGTCCCTGATCTACTGTTATATTTTCTCAACGTGATTTCCAGACTGTTATGAAAATATCTACTTTGGCGGCCTTGTGTCGGCAACAAATTGTCTTCAAAGGGTAAATGACTCTTGTTTCTAATGGCTAAAGTAAGGTGATTGATACTAGAGCCCCTGTATGAACCGGCGTGCTTTCTTATTCCAGAGCTGGTCTAACAACGAATTGGGATCAGAGGAGGCAGCGGCAACAACATCGGCGAACTACACGAAAAGCATCGTCGATGTCGTCAACGAACAACGCCAGTTCGTCGCTGAGGAGATGGAGGGCTACCAGTTTCCTAACGGGATGTACAATATCAGTGCCAAGTAGGTGCAAGTATCCCCACTTTCAACGACCACATCTGTGTAACTGTTATTTCATTGAGTTGTTTTACAGTTGTATAGTTTTTTATTTAAGCCAATACATACATTTTTTGGTCCTGCCAAGTTTTCGCTCGTCGGCAGGTGACAATAATAATTACAATTTGCATGTTATAAAACAGTTACATAAACAAGTATACAGTCCAATCTCTCACGTTGCCATGCTTTCGACTTTCCCTTACAGTGCCACTAGCAATTACAATATTGCACAAAAATATTCAATCATCTCATAACAATATAATCAAATGTTCTCGAAAGAGAAACAAAATCAGTCGAGCCATTATAATTAACACAAAAAGTGATAAAAATGTCCAGCCTGCTACGCGTCTTGGTAGGTGTGCCTTTACCAACTGAAGAGCCCAATTGGCACGCTGGGGCGGAACACTAGCTATGTGTCGAGTTATGCTGGACATTTTTTATCACATTTTGTGTTAATCTCATAACAATGAAAGAAAATAATGCAATAATTTAATACAATATAGCAACAATAAATTAAGAGTTCACCTTTAATAATTTCCTACATTGGAATGTTAAAATATTGTTTCTTGCTACCTTATTACAACAAGTAAATTACTGTCATTACTAGTTTACAAATAGTACATTATGCAACGAGCCTATAATGGCAATAATTAAGACACGAGTATGTTTATAAAACGAGCATATGCGAGTTTTATAATTTCCATACGAGTGTCTTAATTACCATTATAGGCGAGCTGCATACGACTGTTTATGTCCGACGATAATTATCATAACTATTTTATGTTCGAACATAAATATTCATAAATATCTGTAGAGATTTCGCCAGTTTTATGTATTGAACAGAGCGCATGAGACGCAGAGAATGTCTTGTATTTGACCATGGCCTCCTCGATTACTCTACTATGACCCTAGGCCAGGCAGTGAAATTTAAATTAGAAGGTCGTGGAACTCAGTGCATCTAATTATCTAATTGGTCAAACAACTGTTTCTTGAGTTCTGATTGGTGGGAGAAACTGTTTCATAATAAAAATAGTGTTATAATGAGCCTCATTATAGTACAGTTTTCTGACATGTAATAGTCAGGGTCGAACATAAAATAAATTAAAATACAAATTTTACTATTATTTTCAATAAATTTATCATTTTCTATTGCCACAGTCTATGGATAGAAGTCTATTGCACATACACGCAGTTGTCTTCTTAGTTTAAGGGGTTATTTACTATCGAATTTGTAATCCTTTTCTTGTTGTTGTTGTTGTTGTTGTTGCCACACTCTCAAAGACCAGCAGTGAATATGGTAGCTTGTTAAATAGAAATGGCACCATGTAAGCTAGTGATCCTTTTCCTAATTCATTATATATTTTATGAATTACAAAATGCTCGTTCTTACATCTTGTTTCTGTTGATGTCTTACTGTAAATGTTCCTTGAAAGTACTATTTAAAAAAATTACGAGCCTTACAGTAGTCGCATATGATGTGTAACATCTGACATAGAAGAAACCTCACGTGAAATTGTTGATACGCCGGTATTTTATAGTATTATTGGCACAAATATTAATCTATTGTAAAAGGGAGTGTTTTACAGATATTGTAGTTTATAATATGGAACTCTTTTTATTAGATGATTTGTAGCTTCCACCAGCACTAGCCTAAATAAAGAATGCGATATGGATCAACTAGATTAATAAACGCGACACCGCTCATAACCTTAAATTCCTTATAAACAGGTCCTCTTGATTCACAGACCAACACGTAATTTCATATGGATTCTGATAAAATGAGTCATATTGATATGATAAATATCGTTTAAAATGATAATCTGGTAGCAAAAATATCTACCCCTCCCAGGATTCGAACCCAAGATCTCTAGATTCACAGTCATACGCACTAACCCCACGGCTATTTCGAGTACGCAAATATTGTGCACAAGATGGCAACTTATTTCCACGTTCCAATAATACTGCATTACGGAATTAAGTTCCATTTATATTTTGCTTGTTTCGATAATGTTCCTGCGTGAAACTGAGTTTAAAATGCCTTATGAATAGGCCCTCTTGTGAGTAAAGAGAATGTATTGAGTAATAGTTCATGAAGGCTTGCTCAATTCTCGTATAACCACAACGATTATATTATATTGATGACTGCATTACCGTTATGTGGGTTAATATTTGAATAGCCATTGTGCAGAAACATAATACCGGCAATGGCGACTACTTACAATGTTTGATATTAAGGCATTTTACCATTTAAATACTGATACGAAGACTTCGAACATGTACCATGTCATTTGTTTCAATCACTTGACACCAGAGTTCGCATGAGCGTTTTCCGTTCAGTATGTCATATACATTCCACATGGCCGAGAGTGCGTCATGGTATCAATTTTCGACACCGCGCGCTGATTGTTTCTCTTACCAGAGATCGATCGATCGATCGATTTGGCAGTGCGTCTTATACTTCCGTTCGATCCACCACTGCCAGCTAGGGCACACTTCCGTTCTATCGATCGAGCGGGCAGTGCATACATCCGTATTCCACCACTGCCAGCTAGTACACTTCCGTTTGATCGATCGAGCGGGTAGTGCATGCTTCCGTATTCCACCACTGCCAGCTAGTACACTTCCGTTTGATCGATCGAGCGGGTAGTGCATGCTTCCGTTTTCCACCACTGCCAGCTAGTATACTTCCGTTCTATCGATCGAGCGGGCAGTGCATACTTCCGTTCGATCCACCACTGCCAGGTCGATCGTTCCGATCCACTTCCGTCCCCAATTTTCAAAATCACTCCCACAAAACTATCCAGCAACCGAGCGGAAAGATGTTACACATCAAAAACATAATAACCATAAAATGAATTAGGCCCCTACAAGGCATTATCTGACAGTTGGAGAACCATATTGCTGGTGAATGTAAACCATGCCTGTCGCCATAACTCCCAAAGAATTTTTGGAAACTTGTTTGAATGCTGGTAATTCTATTAATATATGTATTTGAAGCAAGTTCCCAAGCCTCTATTCCATATCGAATTATACTTTCCACCAATCGGTCATTTGCCATTCTCGGAACTGACGTCTCGGCACAGACGTAGGCATATTTTGCGTCAGATGGAAAACATTACTTAAAACTATTCTTAGTTTGGAAGTAACTTGTTTAATATGATTGTATTTTTAGATGTACCCTTCGTAATAAAGCCATTGGAGACTTAATATGCATTGCTATTGTTTTCGCACTGTTAATGTATGCCCACATTACACACGCAGTATAGTTAGGCCACCTGCCGGTCATAACAGTATCCTGTACTGCTTGTTTTCTCCAGTACGCCTGTACTGTTGGGATAGGCCACACTACACACAGCTATGCCGTGCAGGAAGTTTCACAGAATGAAATCATGCCAAGTCCAAAATGAATCGAGCTTCACGCAGCAAGTGTACCAATACCATGTCTCTGTTGAAGTGTCGGACCAACAGAGTTGACAGTCCATCTCATTTGGAGTTGATTCCACTTCATATTCCAGCCCGCAGTATCAGGTAGAGGCTCGCTTTTCGGATACAAAAATGTAGAACCGTAGCGCATTCTAATTCCTGGTTACTGATGGCACTGCGCTCTCTTAACCAACTCGAGAGCTCTCGAGATATTTGTTTACTTCAAGCTTACAGAAGTTCATACATATCTTCACTATAAATATTGCTGTTTAGTGTAATTATGTTGAATGTTTAGTTAATAAGTTTATAATCTTCTTACATTTTCTTTTCTTCTTGTTATCATTATTATCTTATTATTATTATTATTATTATTATTACCTTCTTCTTCTTATTATTATTAGCATCTTCTTCTTAACTTATCGTATTATTATTATTGTCTTCTGCTTCGTTTCTTCTTCTTCTCAAATGGATCTAGGACCACGCCGAATCAAAATTTTGTCGGGCTTCCTACTTGCCCAGCAAGTCTCCATTCTTCAGGACTTTTGGAAGTTTCTGTTCTGCCATTCATGTTCTGTTTCGCTCAATATCCGTATTTGGACGATATTTCTGATTTCATCTCGAGCTTGTACATTTCGCGATCCTAATTCAATAAAGTCTTTCTAGGTTAATTATACAACTTTGGTCTCGTAGCTTTGGTTTTCTGTAAATTGAAAGTTCCATAGAAGAGCCTATTAGGATTCATTATTCTTTCTAAATGTTCTTTAAATTGTATTCGTCACATTCGCATTGTATCTGTGATATTGGGAATTCGTTGATATATTTCAGTTGGGTTTAGGGTAATATATTCTGGTTTTAAATTTTGGTCCTAAGATTTTTCTCATTACTTTCCTTAATTTCCAAATTTTCTTTAATATTTTATGTTGAAGAATGAGGGTTTCTTCTGGTTTAATTACTGTTATGTAATGCTGAATTTTATTGTTCCAAGAAATATATTGTTTGTTACAAAACAAAATTGTTAGTTGGAAAGCAGTTTCCATCTTCTGAATTTTTAATCTTCTAAATTAATTTTATGTTTGATTAGTGTTTTGATGTCTTAAGAGTAGTTGTGTTAATTTAGCAAATGTTTGTTTATTACGTTTTATTACATCATCTGTAATTGGGTACGTCCTGTTGAGGGTAAAGAAATCTACTGGTAAGGCACAAAGTCCCGTCACCCCACCTTAAAGTATTAAACATAATAACTTTGCAAACTTTAAAAAAACTTGTAACTGTAGATGTAACTTTTAATGTCTATATGTCTAAAATATCGGTATGCAATCCCTCATGCCCAGAACGCAAGATAGTCCGTGCTCAGGTCCTGTGAGACATTCTTCTCAGCATTACTGGAGTAAGCCGTCCAAAAGCAAGCCTCATAACGTCTTACATTTCATTAACCTTAGGATAACGCTGTTCTCTAATAATATTCTTACTAGGACTGGTGCTTTGCTTTTAATCGAGTCATTTAAGTTATCAAATAATCGATTAATCAATGCTGAAAAGTCATTCATTGCTACAAAGCGATTACTCGATTATGTTTAGTAGATAAGTCGATTTGTCGTTACTCGATTAATCGGTTGGTCGAATAATGCTTTGTGTTGTCGATTAATCGATGTACTTCGCTCCTTTCACTACGCTCTTACAGAAGCAAAAAAGTCATTTAATTAATTGAAATATATTGTATGAAAATGAAAATCCACAGCCTGCTTCCAGTCTCCGACCGGGTCAGGAATGGAATGAATGAAGCCCCCATCTAATTTGTAAAATATATGAGATGAAAATAAATGAGAAAAAAACGGAAAGTACGGTCATAGGTGGAAAAAGTGAAAAAATTACAGTAAAATTAGAAGATGAAATTAAACAAGTATATAGTTTTAAATACCTAGGAAGTTGGGTTACACAAGAAATGATGCGCACTAAAGAAATAAAAACGAGGATTGCAATAGCAAAAGAAGTCTTCAGTAAAAAAAAAAGGAAAATTGTTATTTTGTGGAGCAATGAAAGTAAGCTTAAGGAAGAGATATTAGTGAAATGTTTTGGTTGGAGTGTAGCTATGTATGGAGCAAAAACTTGGACTCTTTAAGAAAGAAGACAAGAGAAGAATAGAGGCTTTCAAAATGTGGCTGTGGAGGAGAATGGAGAGAATAAGTTGGAAGGACAAAGTGAGAAATGAGGAAGTATTAAAGAAAGTAGGAGAAGAAAGAATGATGCTAAAGAACAGGAAAAGAAAAATTAATTGGATTCGACACTGCGTAAGAGGAGATGGTTTGGGGAAAAGTGCATTAGAAGGGACAGTCCAAGGAAAAATCCGAAGAGGAGGAAGAAGGTTTCAGATGCTGGATTCCATCAAGATTGATAAATCTTATGAGCTGATGAAACGTGCTGATGAAAACTTGATAAGGTGGAGAGACCGACCATGAGGAAACCTGCCATCAGGCAGATCAACTGATGATGATTATGACATGGGTATTGTTATTCTCAAGAACCTCCTTATGAAAATACGGTTTTCTATTACCCAGCAGACAATATTCCTTGATCGAGGGTGGCAGGACTTCCTGCCCTCCCTGTATTCTATTGGCGTTGTCGGCTCGGCACGGTGCACACTGAGGTTTCCGGAGACACATCCAAATGAACTTAAACCATCATTTTGTGAACGAGACGTTCTTCATTAGTAGGGTTCAGTCGATGCAACGAATTAAAACAAATTCTGCAATGCGGTTCCTAAGTCGCCGAACAGTCATTCAATTGAAATGGGGTCCGAAGAAACGCAGACTGCAACGGCCTTGGTATAAGATGTTTCAAGCACCACCAGGTTTGCCATGATAAAGATTTTGCAATATACGAGAAAATAAACAACAATAGTAAGGAAAAGCGCTGATTGCTGCAAGAGCTTCTTGCATAGACGTCTAGATGAGAACATCACCCTTAACTTCTGTCCACAATGATCAGAGCATGAAGCATACTGTACTGTAGAAGTGCATTACCACACGGAAATATACTTCTCTACAGTACAATGTCATAACTTGGACCACCTACAGGAGGCAAATAATCTGCTTGGAGAAATATCACCAACTTAGTTTGAGAAGAATCTTGAAAATATCATGGCAAGACCGGCGTATCAACATCAGCATCCTCGAAGAAGCCAATGCTACAAGCATCGAGGCCACAATAATCAAACATCTATTTCGATGGACTGGTCATGTTGTCCTTATGCCCGACTCTCGTCTCCCTAAGCAAATCCTGTATGCTCAACTTACAGGCCGGACGGTTGTTTCAGACGAGTGAAAAATCTTAATGGAAGCCTGGAGGCGAGTTACTGCAGTATCTGTGTTATCAGCTGCCCCAAGCGGTTCGGTGATTGACAAAGCTGTCTCACACTCCTACTGAAGTACAGTCATTGCCAAATATAATGACGTTCTGTTCGTAAATACGTAACGTGTACTTCCGCGTCACACAATACTTCGACGTTGACTCTACTGTCTGTAAGTCGGTGTCGCCACGTGCTCAAGTCTGGAATTCCATTACATCAGATCAGTGGTGACAAATGTGAAGCGATAGGGTGAGAGAGTGACTGTGTACAGGCTCACCCGCAGGCTTCAAGGTCAAGGGCAATCGTCTAAAACAAACGTCCGACCTGTACGAATGGACATCGTACGCAGGGAGGACAGCGCACAAGGTACAAAGATGCCCTGAAATCTAACATGCAGAAATGTATGATCAACACCGAAAACGGGGAGACCACGGCTTCTAACCGACAAGCATGGCGTCGGCATGATCACCGAGGTCCACAACACTTCAAACACGAACGTCGAAGACATGCAGTCGATATGCGACAGGCAAGGAAAGAACAAATGGCCTCTCAAGGGAACAATCCTCAGCGAGTTGTGGGTGAAATATATGTTTGTGAACATTGTGGATGAGTTTGCGGCTCCAGAATTAGTCTGCACGGTCATCAGAGGACCCAAAAACATTGAAGTCGTGTAGTTCAAAAGAAGACATAATACTCGTTAGCGAGTGATGCCTATCATCATCATCATCATCATCATCATCATCATCATCATCATCATAACAACATTGAAGTTCATTTTTCTTTATGATCATGCACCGGAAAGTGAACCTAGCGCGAAATATTCTGTTGGACGGCACATCCACATATTGATATCGCGCAAGGAGATGGCAGTTGGGTTTGAACTGCAGATGCCTTCCCGCTCACCACGTATCGCGCATTCCAAAACCATTAAGTTGGTCTCTACTTGCTTCACTCACTCAGCACATTCCTTCTTTCTTTTCGTTCTCTTTCTTTGTTTATTTGTGACTGACTGCGTGTCGTCTATTGCGCCTAAGATTGTGGAATCAAATCCCGGTGCAGTTAGTTGGCATCTGCGGGTACTTAAGTGCGAAAGAGTCATGTCAGAAAATTTATTGGCACGGTAAAGATCTCTTTAGGGACAAAATTGCGGCACCCCGGCGTCTGTAAAAGGGGCGTAAAACCAATGACATTAGGATTACTACAGTATATTTCTTTGTATTTCTGTACTCTGCAAATGTGAAAAGTGGAGAGGGGGGGGGCTTCAGTTACATTTTGACTGACAGCTCAATGACAGGTTTATGACAAACGGAAGTAAGCAGAATAGCATTAGTTATTGATGTTTTAAGGGGTGGAACAGCGAGGTCATCTGCCCCAGGAAGGAAGGAAGGAAGGAACGTAACAGTACACATATAGTACGGTGCAATTAGACCCAAACCTCAACATCCAAAGTTCCCCTTCTGCTCCAAATTGTTCTATACAGTCCGCATATTGTTTGGTAAAAAGTCACACCATTTTGAGCGTCGGGTTTGGGAGGTGGGGGGGGGGGGGCAGAAATTGTTAAAATAGTAGTTTTCATCAGTTTTTCTTAAATATTTCCACAACTATGCGGTTTAGCGCAAAAAGTGCTATACAGTCGCAGCCCCTAAACTTAAAACCAAAAAACCAACCAAAAATAATCTACATTAAATTGCGAACAAAAATGGTCCCGTGCATAATCTTGGTAAAGTGAACGGTTCCAGAGTTACGGAGGGTGTAAAAGTGGATATTCATCATATTTTTGTTTTGTTTTTTGGGGTAAAAATATGCCATTATCACTAAGGGACTAATTTTGTTTACACAGAATTGTGTTTTGTAAAAGCAAATACCGATTTTATTGGCCAGTGGTATGTTAGTGATAAGCCCATGAAGGAACAATAACCTCACCACCTTCTCAAGGGGCGCTACTTTTTAAGGGAAAATAGATTTCCACAGGCCTAGGCCATATAAACCTGTGGTGCGGAGACACCCACTCTGAACTATTAAAAATTAATAAAAATGTAGAATGTTAAATACGACCTTAAATTGATGTAAAGTAGGCTATTCATCTGTATTCAGTTCTCTTCAAACAAAGCATTTTCATCTTCTAGATCTTCGTCTATGATGTTCGTGTCCCTGGTATCACATCCTAGGCCTGAGCAATTACCGCATATGCTTGAGCAGATTAGACCACTCTTTCTGCACTCGCAATTACGGACGCATTCGTCTTAGCAAGCGCACACTATGACGGAAAGTAATTCCTGGGGAGCTGCAGGACGTGCTATTGTAATTGGTCTCAGGTGTTCGCCAATCTTCTTCCACCCCCAATCGAGCGGATTCTTCTTCCCATTAAGCCACTACTGCACCTAGTGGTAGGTTCTAAATGAATGCTGCCTTGAAGCTGCTGAAGTGGGGGGAAGTGCAGCCAACTTGAACAATGAATGTATAGGTTACTTTGCAATATCCTGCAAGTAACACTGTTAGCGAAAACAATCTAGATCTTCAGTGTTCTTGGCTCCAAATATCGCAAGAAGGAAATGCTTTCCAGCGTCAGCCACTGCACTGGGGTCAGCTTTGGGGTCGTTGATGACTAGAAGTTTTGTACGAAGAGCTAAGATACAGTGTCACGTCCTGTAGACCTTTCATAACCCCAATGCCTCGCTGAATATCAGAAATAATATACGCTTTTTCCTGCGTCAGCGTCACCCGATGCTTGATGAACTGTGCAACCACCTCTTTGCAAGTGCACTGTAAGGAGAGAAATAAGGCCCATTTAGTTTTTAGCGTTAGCTAGAAATTCACTCTATTGATATTACCATGGATTGAGTATTCTACTTTCACTTCAATGTTAGCAGCTTCGGTGGCGTAGTCGGTAGCATGCTGAACTGATGTGCCCAAGACAGCGGGTTCAAACCCGGCCGAAGTCGTCGGATTTTTAAAGAGCGTTAAAAATCCTTCAGTACGCCTTCCTTCGGAGGGGAAGTAAAGCCGGCGGTCCCATGTCATAGATTTATGGCATGTAAAAGATCCTTTCACAGACTAAACTTGTGTAAAGCAAAATTGTTAGGTTAGATTTCGTCAGAACGCTCTATCAAAGTTCCAACGTTCACCACTAGGTATCATTGATATCTGGTGGCAAAAGTTGGAACTACTTGAAATTGGACGGAACTTGTAGCTCACCCTTTAGGGTGTCCGCTGGAAGCAGCTACAGACCCAGGCGAGCCGAACATGTCCTCGGATACTCCCGGCACTAAAAGCCATACGATAAATAAATAAATAAATAAATAAATAAATAACTTCAATGTTAGTGGTAGAACGTGATCTGCGTAAGTGTTCTTCATATTTTGTGTTTCCTTGCTTGTATCCATCAAAAACAACAGTTGCTGGTCCATAATGAGTAATTATGTAATCTGTGTATTGCTCGCAAATCTGTCTGAAGGTAGCTGGGCATCGCCACACAACACGATGAAGGAGGTGTCCTCCATCAATGATGTAGGACACTTTCTCTGAATCTGGGGTGATTGATGATTCATTTGAATCTGGAACCAAAACAGTCACCATTGAAGATTTGCTTCCCTTCCTCATCAAGCCAGATTCGTCGAAGAGGGATGGAGGATAAGCACATAATTCAAATCGAAATATTTCTTCACTCCTTACTGTGCACACCATCCGATGTAAGGGAGTGTTAGGTCACACACATACAGTGTCGTTGTTAATTGTCATAGGCTTCGTTATAGAGGCTAGATGCTAGTGACAGCTAACTTTCTTTTCAAGTGTATCTCATTGAATGTTTTGTTCCCAATCTCTTTCAAGGCTATTGCTCCAACTTCAAACGCTTTATCACAGTTCACGTTTTCATCTGCTACAACCCCTGTTGATAAGGAAGGGAGTTCAGGTGTTTTAGAAAACGGATATGTTCCTCAAGCCAAGAAATAAACGTTTGCAAGTCTTTGCAATTTATTTTCTGCCTTGCCTCTCTTAGCTCCACGTGCTGCTCTGAAGAGACGCTGCGTACACCTGTAAATTCTTCCATTGCTTCACACACCCGAGAACAAGCTGGCATGGAGTTGACCAAGTTGCAAAATTAATATAATGTTTAATGATGAAGAGTGTCTGTGCAGATCCAGGATCTGTCACAGTATAACCACATAGTTGGCAGAGTATTCTAAAGATGAACAATAAAAATAATGACAGCAGAACTTCTCTATGAGATATTGATAGTGGTGATTTCATAGCTTAAGTGTTAAGGATCTGATGATGATCGCTTGACGATCGAAACTGGTCATCCAAGTGTATTTATTAATCACGTGTAGGCCTGTATTTTCTCAGGATTAGGGAAACACTAATTACAATTTGGTACAATCGTGTTAACCGACTGAAAAACATTTAAGTTCTGTATTTTTTCTTTTTCTTTTTTTTAACAAGAAGTTTAGCTATAATATCTCAAATGACAGCGCTCCCTTTCTCACTCGACTTGTGCCCAAGGGGCTGCGCATGCCCCAGCAAAAACATTGAATGGGAGAGCAGAATACAGCATGGTTGAACAGTTATTCATTGTGTGCACGTAGTAGTACTTAGTAAATCGTATAGTGGCTAGCATTCATTGGTGTCACCGCGGAGGCCCGGGTTCTGTTCCCGGCTCTGCCAAGAAATTTAATTCTGGTCTGAGGGCTAGACTCAGCGTCATGAAGCAAAACTGAGAAGAGGTGGGTTCGATTCCTACCTCAGTCATCCTGGAAGTGGTTTTCTGTGGTTTCACACTTCTACTCCAGGTAAATGCCGGGATACCTGGCTTACGGCCACGGCCGTTTCATACCCAGATTACAAATACACACACTAGTACAGACATCACTGTTACACAGGTTTATCAGACAAAATTCTACACACACACACAAATACACGGGGCTACATGACCACGATGTCGTAAATCCGCTAAAAGAGAATCATCAACAACAACAAATTTTGTATCCCGGCTTCGCTGACAATTGAACTAGCTTCATTGACTTTAGGATATAAAACATCCATTTTGGTTCCGTATTGATATACTGGACTAATAACGTTTTTATGTTCGACGATGTCGAAATGTAAACATTATGTGTCAGAAAACTGTATCATAATGAGGCTCATTATAACACTATTTTTCATTATGAAACAGTTTCTCCTACCAATCACAGCTCAAGAAACAGTTGTGTGGCCAATTAGATAAGGATACCTCCACGCATGCGCTAAAAATCCAGCATGTTTCTGTGTTGTCAAGCAAAGTGAATGGTCTCTGCTTCCGGAGTGCCTTGACCACGCATGCGCTCTGTTCAGTCACCAAAGCCGCGCGCCGCCTTGTTCACTAATAACTGAATTAACTGAATCCCAGAGATATTTATGAATATTTATGTTGAAACATATAATAAAGTTATAATTATCGTCGAACATAAACTGTCGTATGCAACTCGCCTATAATGGTAATTAAGACACTCGTATGGAAATTATAAAACTCGCATACGCTCGTTTTATAAAGATACTCGTGTCTTAATTATAGCCATTATAGGCTCGTTGCAAGAAGCCTCCGTGGCTTAGGCGGCAGCACGCCGGCCTCTCACCGCTGGGCCCGTGGTTCAAATCCCGGTCACTCCATGTGAGATCTGTGCTGGACAAAACGGAGGCAGACAGGTTTTTCTCCGGGTACTCCGGTTTTCCCTGTCAAAATATCATTCCAGCAACACTCTCCACCATCATTTCATTTCATTTGTCATTCATTTAATCATTGCCCCAGAGGAGTGCGTCAGGCCTCGGCAGCCGGCACAGTTAATATCCTCGCCGCTTAGATGGGGGCTTCATTCATTCATTCATTCCATTCCTGACCCAGTCGGAGACTGGAAGCAGGCTGTGGATTTTCATTTTCATAGGCTCGTTGCATAATGTACTATTATGTTCGACCCTGACTATTATCTGTCAGAAAACTGTACTATAATGAGGCTCATTATAACACTATTTTTCATTATGAAACAGTTTCTCCCACCAATCAGAGCTCAAGAAACAGTTGTTTGACCAATTAGATAATTAGATGCGCTGAGTTCCACGGCCTTCTAATGTAAATCACACTGCCTGGCTTAGTGTCATAGTAATCGAGGTGGCCATGGTCAAATACAAGGCATTCCCTACGTCTCATGCGCCCTGTTCAGTACATAAAACTGGCGAAATCTCGACAGATATTTATGAATATTTTTGTTCGAACATAAAATAGTTATAATAATTATCGTCGAACATAAACAGTCGTATGCAACTCGCCTATAATGGTAATTAAGACACAAGTATGTTTATAAAACGAGCGTATTGCCATTATAGGCTCGTTGCATAATGTACTATAATGGGCTAGGTTTCCGCCTGAATCAATACTTAATTAAAAATAATCACTATGTGGTCATTAGAAAATGTTTTTACGGTACATGTTTCGAGGACTAATATACATTTTTGTCCCCTTCATTAGCCAATATTAATCATTAAAAGAGAATATTATTTGAGTAGCGTAGCACTGAAAGTCAAAATGCATTGAAACTAATATGGAGCACCATATAGATATAGAAAGCTTAGGGTATTAGAAGTGATAAAGGCGCAATACACGAAAAAACACTTAAAACAGGGTAAATCCAATGAGGGTAGTGTTATCGACGTCAACTAAAAGAAATATGCGGAATGCTTCTTCATGGTCTGCAACAGTCAATGCGAACACAGTTCCGTTGTGAATCAATAGCTGAAGTGATGGTAATATTAATATGGTATTTCAATACATCACCTTTGTGTAGAAAACCACTGAAGAAGCCTTGCTGAATAGATGTGAAAGCCAATATCAAGTCTGGCAGGAGTAAAGGATATGCGAAGTAATAGGAGTGGGTTTCCAATTAGCCTGAAGAGAAAAGGAAATATGAGGAATATAAATAAGAAAACGGCGAATTTAGAATGAAATACATTAACAAATTTAAAATATAACCTAGCATAATTTAATAAATTGATGACTTACATGAGGTTAGAACGAAAGTTTATGTCTGATACGATTTGTCTTTTATTTAATATTATTGTCAAGATTTATGGGCGCAGCAGAGTTCAGTGCTGAAATATACCGATTACTATACGAAAATCGTGGTAGTGTTAGTTCTGGATTGCCGTAAAACAGTCATAAAACTGTAAGTAAGAAATTTTTATAAGAGGAAGGTAATGTGTGAAGTGGAAATTAGTTTGATAATATATTAAAAATATCAATGAATAGGAGAATATTCATATTTCGTGTATGAAAGGAAGGGTGTGTTGCTGTAAAATTAAAAAAAAAAAAAAGTTGAAGATTTTTTTTTAAATATTAAATGGCATTAAACTTAAGGTGGTTTATTTCTATTTTTGGATTTAATTGTTAAGTTGTCTGTAAGGGTGTCAAACAAAATATTTGATTCGAAAATGATTTCATTGCGATTCACTGGGTCTGGAATTTTGTGGGCTGTGTTAATTTCGATGGATTCGAGTACGTTCATCATGGTTCACTTGTTGGTGTAATGTACGATTTTTAAATATTTTTCTATATTAGTGAATTTGTGGCCTGATTCTTCCATATGGGTGGCCATGGCTGAATATTTTCTGTATTTTGTGGCGTTTAAATGTTCATTATATCTTGTAGTAAAAGCTCTTCCGGTTTGACCTATACAATTACTGTTGCATTCATTGCAATTTAATCTGTAAACACCGGATTTGCTGAATTTATTCTTCATGTTCATTAAATTGGAATTTAAAAATAAGTTACGATTTGTGTTACTTGTTTTGTAAGATATCTTCATATTATGTATTTAAATTAGTTGGTGATATTGTAAGTATAGTGATTGAAGTATGAGAAAGTTGCGTATGTTGACTTTTCTTTTTGATCAGTTTGGAGGTGTGTGATGGGATTATTTTTTAATTTATTAATAATATTATTAATGTATTGACGGCTGTGGCCATTAATTCTGGCGATTTGATGAATAATTGTAATCTCTTTAGCGAAATTTTGTTTGGATATAGGTAATTTCATGGCTCTGTTTAAAAGGCTGATAAAAGTGGCTTTTTTGTGACCCCCCCCCCCCCAGGGGCTCACATCTAGTGAGGCGTGGGTTGGCGACCACGGGACCCCAGCTGAGTCCGGCATTGCTTCCACTTACTTGTGCCGGGCTCCTCTCCGTCTTCTTTCTTGTCGACCTCCCTTGGTCAACTCTTGTTCTCTTCCGACCCCGACGGTATTAGGTTATCCGAGGCCTAGGGAGTCTTTCACATTCCTGCCTTAATTGGCCCTTGTCTCATCTTTCCTGATACTCTCCTTCTGTGAGGGGTCAGCCTTCTTTTTCTTTTCCTTTTACCTCCTGCCTTGTGCTCAAGGCCCTTAAGGAGGCAGGGTGTATGTAGCCCCACCACTTCTGGTGCACCCTAGATAATGCTACACCCTCAGGGGCTCACGGCTGGGGAGTTCGGGAGTTGGCGACCCCGAGGGATTCCTGAGCTGGGTCCGTTTTCCCCCTTTTGTCCCTTACGTTTGGGGCGGACCTTCTCCTTTCTCCCCTCTCCTATCCTCTCCTCTTTTCATTATAATTACTCTTCTCTTTAAGATTCCCGCACTGTTTTTGTTACCTGGTTCACCGTGTATCTAAATTCCCTTTTAGCGATTTTTTAAGGCATCTTTAATCTACGTTGCATTTTGAAAGTTTTTTTTTCGATATACATTATAACTCGCGATTGTTTTCAACCTCAATTGCATTTTGTAAAGATTGACAATCTAAATTGCTTTTTAGTAAGTCTTTCAATGCAGGTAGACGGGCCTTTTAGTGAGTAATTTGAATTTCAATTGCATTTTGTAAGTATTTTCAACCAAAACCGCATTTCGCACGAATTTTGAATCTAAATTGCATTTTGTTTGGTGGGTATTTTGCACATATTTTGATTCTCAATTGCATTTTGTGGGTATTTTGAATCTAAATTACATTTTGTCAAGTATTTTCAATCTAAATTGTTTTTTGTAAGTATTGTCAATCCACATGAGTCGTTTGAATCTACCGTACATTTTGTAAGCATTTTCAATTTCAATTGCGTATTTTAAGTATTTTGAATTTCCATTGCACTGTGAGTATTTTGAATCTGAACCGGCCTTTTTCAATCTAAATTGCATTGTGTATTTTCAATTTCAATTGCATTTTGTACGTATTTTGATCTCATTAGCATTTTGTAAGTATTTTGAATTTCAATTGCATTTTGTAAGTATTTCGACGCTACATTGCATTTTGTACGTAATTTGAATCTAGCCTACGTTTTGTGGGTCTTTTCCAATCTATTCTTTTTGTGAATCTTTTCGTTCTAAATTCCCTTTCGTAAGACCATATTGTGAGTTGTTTCCATCTGAGTTTCTCTTTGTACGTATTTTCCGTCTCACATAATTTTCGTTCTGGTTTCCATTTCATTCTCATTTTTGCTATCACCCAGATCATTAGGGGCCGATAACCTAGATGTTAGGCTCCTTAAAACAACAATTATCATCATCATCATCATCATCATCATTTTTTTGTGACAGCCAGGGTGGTTTTAATCATGTCTTATAGCAGAGTGGGTCTGCGTGGGTTTCCTGAAAATTTGGTAGTGTAGTCTGTTATCTTTTTTATTGATGGCAGGGGCGGCTCCTTACCATGGTAGCAAGTTTGCGCTACAACCAAAATTCTGGACCTTTATTGATTCAAATAATAAATTTGCTTAAATGGAGGTGGGATGTATTGAATCTTATCACTCATAGTGGGTCGGGACGAGCGCAGTTCTGTGTGACTCTGCCAAGGGCCAGCTACTGCTAGGCAATAATATAGTTCACTACTCGCTGCAACCCAGGCTGCTTGTACAGGCTGGTATACGGGAAGACACTGCCGGCTGGATCGCAACACTCCTGGTTGCTTTAAACTGCCTGCCCATTCGACACTCACAGGCGTACAAGATATATGCATTAATTCACCGCTAGGTGCAGCACCAAGGCACTGAGATTGCCGCGGCTTTTTAAAGAGGAAGATACCTGAAACGAAGTATTGTTATGTTTGGAGGCTTAATATCGAGATTGACGGACGTGAAAACATTACACTAAGTTAGTTCCTTTGTTATTCTAACATCTAAAAGTATTCAGACACATACTTACGGGCAAATTTTCAGTATAAAGGAAAGCAAAAATACATGTGGTGGAGGCGATTGTTTTTAAGGGGCGAAATGTCTAGCTCATTTTCCCGTAATTATGCAGACGATAATAAAAATATAACTACTTCTGACTTAAATCTAACTTACAAACTTGGCGAGATGAAAAGAAAAGAATAAGGACAATAAAAGACGGGAAAAGAAATGCCTCCGGCCCCCGAAAAATGGGATGATTTATTTAGGGGCTTTGCGACATCGTGGCCATGTAGCCCCATGTACTTGGGTGTGAGGTGAATTTGTCTGATAACCCGCCTTATTGTGATGGCTGTATTATACATTTTTACAGATGTTTTGGACAGATTGTTTATTTTTTTACTTATTTATTTACTTACAAATGTATGTATTTATTTATTTATTTTCTTATTTCTTTACTTATTTGTTTGCTTATTTATTCCTTTTTTATTTATTTACGTATTTATTTACTTATTTGTTTATTTACTTACATGTTTATTTATTTAATTATGTATTTTCTTATTTATTTGCTTATTTATTTACTTACTTATTTACTTATTTGTTTATTTACTTACATATTTATGTATTTATTTATTTTCTCATTTATTTGTTTACTTATTTATTTACTTATTTATTTATTTACGTATATATTTATTTACTCATTTACTTACATATGTATTTATTTAATTATTTATTTACTTATTTTTATTTACTTCTTTATTTACTTACGTATTTATCTATTTAATTATTTATTAACTTATTTATTTTCTTATCTATTGATTTACTTATTTATTTACTTATTTGTTTATTTACTTACATATTTATTTACTTATTTACTTACACATTTATTTATTTAATTATTTATTTTCTTATTTATTTTTTACTTATTTATTTAATTATTTATTTTTTACTTATTTGTTTAATTATTTACTTTCTTACTTATTTGCTTATTTATTCACTTATTTATTTACATATTTATTTACTTACACATTTATTTATTTTATTTATTATTTAATTATTTATTTGTTTACTTATGTATTTAATTATTTGTTTACTTATTTATTTACTTATTTATTTGCTTATTTACTCTCGTATTTATGTACTTATTTACTTACACATTTATTTATTTAATTATTTATTTTATTATTTATTTGTTTACTTATTTATTGCTTATTTATTCACTTATTTATTTACTTACATATTTCGTAAATTATGTATTTACTTACTTACATATTTATTGACTTACATATTTATTGTCTCACGTATTTACTCAATCTGTCAATCATTCATTCATGTACCGGTATGTATTTATTTATTGTCCGATGGTATCTCATGAAATGAGATTCCCGGGTATTCTAACTTGCCCTGTTCTGATTTACAAAAGAGCACGCAGCAGTACAGCATTATCAAATCATTCAGAATACATTCCAAACACAACTGCTCCATTAACATCAATACAAAACTTATGTCTGCCACAGTGCCTTGGTGCTGCTTCCTAGCGTCGTTATTTGGAAACGAGGTTGTACGCTCAAACCAATGCTGTAATCGTCAAATGGGCAGGCAGTTTAAAGCAACCAGGAGTGTTGCGATCCAGCCGGCAGTGCGGGAAGACGAACCTAAAAGGAGTGCGGCTGGTGCATGGGGGTATGGGTGGGGTAAGAACAACGTGAGGTTGGTTAACACAGTCCATAGAGTTCAAAAGTAAATACGGTATATTCGGCTCAGGCAGCACATAGCGCGGCTACGTTAGCATGCTCTGGTGGCTGACAAGCACAACTCTTCGTTGTCACGCGGAACTTAATATATATGCACAGTATTTACATGATTGAACATTAATATGAATCTTCTACTGATATCCGTATATGATATCAGATATAATTTATTTGAAACATACAGTTTAATCAAACTAAAACGAGTGGCTACTACTACAGATGTTCTGTCCATCGTTACTCTGACAAGGTTCATGATTGCCAAAGTATATGCGGATTTTTTTTTCTTTTTTACTGATTGGTTCGCCGCGTCAATAGTTTCTATAGATTTGGCTTGTGATCTCTTGCTCTTCTGTTGTGAGAAAATGGTGATCGTGGATTGCCCTACCTGGTGAAACACATAGGAGCTGTGTGTCCGGAATATTTCTTCTTCGCCAGTTACATATTATAGGCACATTATTACTGTTATTGTTAAAGTCTGGCACCTAAGCGTATTTAGTTCGACATTGACTGGCTGCGTGGTGCAGCGGTAACGTTCTCGCCTGCTGTGCTCAAGGTTGCAGGATCGAATTCTGGTGCAGTTAAGTGGCATTTGAGGTTTTGCAAATACGAATGAGCCGTGTCATTAGATTTACTGGCACGTTAAATAACCCCTTCGGGCGGAAACTTCTGGCACCCCGGCGTCTCTAAAAACCTCAGTAGTCGAAAGGGACGTAAAACCAATAGCATTAATAATAATAATAATAATAATAATAATAGCAGTAGTAGTTTGACATTAGCATTAAGTTAATAGTAGTCAGAACGAAATGAATGTTCCTTTCTGTTGAAGTGCGCGATAGATAGCAATTTGCCTCGTTGTACTGTCTATGTTCGGAAGCGTGCGGAGCTGTATTGTTGTTTCGTGCATAATTTTGTAGTTTTGCAATATCTGGCTTCAAAGTTTAGACGGGCTATGCTGGTTTCTCTTTTTTTTTTTTGCGTTCTGTGTATAATTATGTACAGCTTTACATTAATCACTCACATGATGAATTCAGTCCACTCACTCTTTAGGGTGACCGTTTTCCTTACATTATTTTGTTCTTTTTTTAGGAGTTTTGCGACCTCATGGTCCTGTAGCGCCATGTACTTGAGTGTGTGTAATTTGTGTGATAACCTGTGTTATTGTG
The DNA here is from genome assembly GCA_946902985.2 of Meconema thalassinum. Classification (NCBI taxonomy): domain Eukaryota; kingdom Metazoa; phylum Arthropoda; class Insecta; order Orthoptera; family Tettigoniidae; genus Meconema; species Meconema thalassinum. Next base: position 459,912,890 of record OX336391.1, on the reverse strand, counting down.
ATGGCTGTACTTGTGTGTGTGAGTATTTGTGTATTGGGGATAGAATTCGGAAGGAGGCGGCCGAGGCCTTAAGTTTGGAACCATCCCATCATTTTGCCTGGAGTAGAAGTTGGAAGCCACGTAAAACCTCTTCCAGTGTGAATAAGGTGGGAATCGAGCCCTCCTCTTCTCAGTTTTGCCTCACGAGGCTGACTGTACCCCGTTCCAGCTCTCCCCATCAGAATTAACGTTTCTTGGCAAACCCGGAGCTACACCACGAGGTGCTCTTCTTCATCCTGACGTGTAGGATAAATATGGCAATGTGCGGCTGTGAAGTGAAACGCCTTGTTTTGCTTCCCATATATTTTATTTGGGGGTGAAGGTTCATGGACAAAGAATGGCGTGAGTGATCTGCAGCATCTTCATGGCTGAGCTGGAAAGCATGCGTCGTCGAAATCAAGGGGACCCGAAAGCACACACAAAGAAAACCTTAAATTTCTTCACGTTTTCCAATTTTAATATAGCACAGCAGATGGACACAGGATACCCAGGGGCGCCGAATCCATGGTCGAGGTCTAGCGACCGCTAGAACTGACGAGGGGGTGGGTCTCCCGGTCCCCTTGGGGGGGGGTTCCGTTGGGGGTTTACGGATAGAGGAGGAAAGGGAAGGAGAAGGAAAAGAGGAAAGGAAAGAAGGGAGAGAGAAGAGAAGGGGAGAACTGTGCGAAATAAGCTGTAAAAACGTAATTATTGGGGTAGGGGTCCGGTTTAACAAGGGGGGGGGGGGTCCACAGAACGAGAGGGGTGGGTGTCTGCTAGACCTGAAAAAAAAAAGATTCGGCGCCACTGGATACCGAATAGTAATAGAAACTCACAATCAAAAGTTGGCCCAAAATAGATATGTTTTGAACATTTAATTAACTGCATTAGATTTTTAATGCGTTTGAGTTGGCATTGCGCGGACTTCACAAGTCTGAGAGATCAAGCAAATCGGGAGTTTGTCCGTGGACTAATCAATTTTTGTGCATAATTAGATATTGCTATGAAACTCGTCTGGAAAAAGTGACTGTGTTCAGGTGCACCTCAAAAACAATTGAAAATGAAATTCTACAGTGCATGCTTGAAGTTTTCCCTGAAGAAACTGTGAAAGAAATAAAAGAATCAAAACGTGTGTCTGTCATAACGTACGAAACAAGTGATGTAACATAACATTCATGTAGAGCAGTGGTTCCCAACCTTTGTCAGCTGACGCCCCCCTTTTCGGATAAGGGAGATCATCGCCCCCCCCCCTCCCCCCCTCCCCATCACTCATCGCTTCTATAACCTCTTCGATTGACGCGGGGGATATAGACCTAACCTAATAACACTACATAATGGAATAGGCCTATCTATTACATACTAACTTCATTTTAGCACAATACAAAGAATACACTTTTACAACAAATCCTTAAATTAGTCAACAAATATCAGTGAGAGGGTTGACTCTTGTTTTCTCTTGGTAAGATTCGGTATTTTTGTGGTTTGATATCACAGAGCACAGCGGAGATCACTTGCAACATCAAGCCGACAGCGGATATCAGGAAAGTAGAAGTTAAATTTTTGTGCCAGGGAATCCAAATGTGACTGAATTTGCACCTAAGTTTATTACGATCACGTTCATTTTCCGGTAAAATTTCATTAAGGCGGTGAAAGAATGAGAAGTTGTTCAACTGAAGCTGGCGTTTCCATAACTGTGTTTTCCCAGGAATGCATAATATTAGAGTTATTGCCTTGGAGCTTAAAGTGCAAACTGTTTAAAGCTTCAAAGAAATCACAAAGATATGCCAACGAGACGATAAAATTGGCATGATTTTGCTCCTTACAACACAGCCAATTCCTTATTTCACCTCCAATCTCGCGGCTCCGCAGAGGTTTGTGCTGATAGTTGGCAATTACCAATGCTTTTGAACGATTGACTTGGTGCGACAATCACTTGGAGAGATTCGAAAAATGTTTATTTTACAAAATTGTAATATTTGAGTTTAAAAAACTTAATTCGGAAATCACTTCACCCCCCCCCCTTAATAAAGCCTCACGCCCCCCAGGTTTGGAACCCCTGATCTAGAGGATTTATTTATTTATTTATTTTTATTTATTTATTTATTTATTTATTTTTTTTTTTATTTTTTTTATTTTTTTTTATTTATTTTTATTTATTTATTTATTTATTTAGGAATAGTATAAGCAAACATATGTTCAAATTTCTGCTTTTCATTATTTTCTATCTTAGTGATTTTTAGAATAGTCTTGTATCAGTGATCATATGATAATTTTGTGAACCACCACTTTTTCGAACGACCGGCCGCCACTGATTGATGGTACTGTCAAGAAAAATTAACACTATTATTTATGGCGGATTCCATGGTAAATTTAATATTATCAATATTATTAAGCTGGCCTAAAGTTTCATCTATTTTCTGAATTTTGTCGTCAATTATGATGAACACTCATCATCTACGTATCTTCCCCAAAACATAATTCCTTTTATTTTCCCTTCTATTTTAGTTTCTTTTAAATGGTCGAGGTAAATGTTAGCGAATATTCCAGATAATGGTGAACCCATGGCTAGGCCATCATTTTGTTTGTAAATGTTATTATTGAATGAGAAATTACTATTGTTTAGAATAAAAAATAAGATGCAATTGAATTCATCTATTTCTACTTTAGAAAGCTTCCTATTGTCTGTTAAATTTTGTTTGATAATATCTATTGTAGCATCCACACAAAGAAAACTAAAAAACATTCTGAACAACACAGTTTTCATTTTAGATGAAAGACAAGTAAATCATCTAACCCATATGAACCCCAGTCTTCCCATCTTGAGTGCCCTACCCAAAATACATAAAGAAAATGTTCCTATAAGACCAATTGTCAACCTTAGAAGTAGCCCATCATACAACACATCCCAATTTGCTCAACAACTACAAAAAACATTATTATTTCAAAGCTAATAAATCTTTCAGAAACACCTTGCACTTTTGCGAGAAAACAATAGACTTGAAATTGAAACAAGAACATTCCTTACACAGTGCTGACATCAAAGATATGTACACTAATATACCTCCTACAATACATATTAGTTTCAATGAATTTTGACTTTCAGTGCTACGCTACTCAAATAATATTCTCTCTTAATGATTAATATTGGCTGATGAAGGGGACAAAAATGTATATTAGTCCTCGAAACATGTGCCGTAAAAACATTTTCTAATGTCCAAATAGTGATCAATTTTAATAAAGTATTGATTCAGGCGGAACCCTCGTCGATTAAAACGTTAATTGAACTAGTATCATCAACGACTGGTGCTAAGAGCCTGCATATTGATAAAATGTTTTGTGAGATGTATTTAGTAGTTCAAATGATGATGACTGAATGTTGTTACAGGTCTCTGGAGGACTTGGTGCCCGAATTGGGAGGTCAGCCCGTCAGGAACATCATCATCACGACGTGGAGATCGGGTTCCACCTTCCTGGGGGACGTCCTAAACAGCCACCCGGCCAACTACTACCACTATGAGCCTCTCTTAGACTACGACATTGTCCAGATCCGTGGAGAGCCTTTGGCGAGTGGAGCCTTACGGAAGCTCAAAGTACTGCTCAATTGCAACTACACAGGTCTCGGTTAGTATATTTTCATCTACAACTAGATACATTATTACGGCTTCGGTGTCGTAGTCGGTAGCATGCTGAACTGCTATGACCAAGATCGCGGGTTCAAACCCGGCCGACGTCATCTGATTTTAAAGAGCGTATAAATCCTTCTGTATTATTATTATTGTTATTATTATTATTATTATTATTATTATTATTATTATTATTATTATTATTATAGGTGCCTTATTGCGGCGAGGTTAGGGCTCTAGGCCCTCTCTTACACTTAACCACACACAATGCAACTTACATAATACTCATATATGTCATTCTTAACCTACCAAACTTAAATACAGTACTAGGAAAACTTAAATGCTAGGATTAAAGTGGCAACTGTGTGATATTAACTAAGATATACAAATTAGATACAGTCATAACAAAGTTTTACTATAGTCACTCACACATTCATACACAAATTTTTCTAGTTCAAGAGGAAATCTTCACATGCTGGTTTGAAAGTTGTTAGGGATGTACAATTCTAACGTCAAAGATGAAGTGAAATCAAACATTTCGAAATGCACACTGATGTGATTAGCTGTCCGGCACATTGTATGAAGTGGCGAGTTTTGTTGAGAGCACGTTCTTGGTTTGGGGACGACTAGCAAAGCACGTTGTCTGAGATTCATTCTCCGGGTAATAAAACTGATGTAATTTAGAAATTCGGTATTATCAATAATATTATTTATAAGCTTATACATAAATATCTGTTTGGAAATTTCTCTTCTGTTCGACAAGCTATTTAAATGACTCATGAAGCATTTCAGTGTAAGAGATTCCATCTGATATTGCAAACGTTCCATGTTTTCTATAATAGAGATACCTAATGAACTTCTTCTGAATTTTTTCAATATGATTCTTATAAGTAAAATAACTAGGAAGCCAGACAGAAGATGCATATTCAAGTTTGCTTCTAACAAAGGATTCATACAATACTGACAGTGGTGTCATATTTCGGAAGTCTCTAGCATTTCTAAACAGGAAGCTTAGGTTTCTATACGATTGTAGCACTATTCTATCAACAAGTTGCCTAAAAGAGAGATCGTAAGAAATTGTTACTCCTAAATCGTTATATTCGTATACTCTTTCAATGACATCATTGTTAATAATATAGGGCTGTATCGGATTGTCAAATATCCGAGACATTATCATGTAACAGCACTTCTTAATGTTAAAGTTAAGTCCATTCTCTATGTCCCAAACATAAGCTCTATTCAAATCATCTTGTAAATCTGATATATCACCCACATTATTAATTGTTTTATACAGTTTAATATCGTCTGCATACTGCAAACATTCTGAGTGCCTTGCAACTTGCGGTAAATCATTAATATACAAAAGAAATTTTAATGGTCCTAGGTTTAACCCTTGTGGCACTCCTGAGTTCACGACATAAGAGTACGATTTGGTATGACGATACATTATAAATTTCTTTCTACCTTTAAGGTAAGATGATGTAAATTTTAACAGCTATGGGGAAAGTCCATACCGTGACAGATTCCTTAAGAGTATGTCATGATCAATTTTATCAAATGCTTTTGAGAAATCTGTATAAATTGTGTCTTCTCTTTTAGAGTTATCTAGTTCATTGGAAATATGCTGTACAATGTTAATTAGATTTGTTGTTGACCTTCGAAGGTAAAGACCGTGTTGCATTTCACTAATGTAACTTTTAACGTGGGGAAAAATACGACTATAGAGTATTTGTTCAAAGATTTTACCTGCGACACACATTAGAGAAATAGGTCTGTAATTTTCAACAAGAGCTATGTTGCCAGATTCAAAGATAGGACACACTTTACTAATTTGCCATAGGCTTGGGTATATTTGTCTCCTTAATATTAAGTTGTAAATCGAACATAATGGAATTTTCAGTACATCTGAACAGCCCTTTAATAAGTAAGCTGGGATGTCATCTGGTCCACTGGAGCTCTTCGATTTAAGTTTCTTAATGTCATTATTATATTCTTCCTCGTCTATTTCTTTTATAAATCGCCCCCCAGGGGCTCACATCTAGTGGGACATGGGTTGGTGACCACGGGACCCCAGCTAAGTGTGGCATTGCTTCCACTAACTTGTGCCGGGCTCCTCTCCGTCTTCTTTCCTGTCCACCTCCCTTGGTCAACTCTTGTTCTTTTCCGAGCCCGACGGTATTACGGTATCCAAGGCCTAGGGAGTCTTTCACTTTCCCGCCGTAATTGGCCCTTGTCTCATCTTTCCTGATCCCTCCTTCTTCGCGGGGTCAGACCTCTTGTTTTCTTTTCATTATATTTCCTTTTCTCCTTAAGATTCCCGTACTGTTTTTGTTAATTGGCTCCTCGTGTATCTAAATTTCATTTAGTGTTTTTTTTTTTTTTCATCTACACTCCATTTTGTAGGTGTTTTTCAATCTCCGTTGCATTTTGTAAGTATTTTCGATCTAAATTGCATTTTGTGAGTGTTTTCAACCTCAATTGCATTTTGTAAGGATTGACAATCTAAATTGCTTTTTAGTAAGTCTTTCAATATATGGGATGGGACTTTTGAATTTGAATTTCAATTGCATTTTGTATTTTCAACCTAAACTGCTTTTTGCAAGTACTTTCAATCAAAATTCAATTTGTAGGGTGCGCATTTTGCAAGTATTTTGATTCTCAATTGCATTTTGTGGGTATTTGGAATCTAAAGTACATTTTGTAAGTATTTTCAATCTAAATTTCATTTTGTAAGTATTGTCCATCCAATTGAGTAGTTAGAATCTACCATACATTTTGTAAGCATTTTCAATTTCAATTGCATTTTGTAAGTATTTTGAATATCAATTGCACTTTGTGATTATTTGCAATCTGAAATGCACATTTTTCAATCTAAATTGAATTGAGTATTTTCAATTTCAATTGCATTTTGTAAGTATTTTGAACCTCAATTGCATTTTGTACATATTTTCAATCTCATTTGCATTTTGTAAGTATTTTGAATTTCACTTGCATTTTGTAAGTATTTCGACTCTACATTGCATTTTGTACGTATTTTGAACTTAACTTACATTTTGTGCGTATTTTTCAATCTATTCCTTTTGTGAGTATTTTTGTTCTAAATTCCCTTTTGTAAGTATTACCGCTCTCCATTTTGTGAGTAGTTTCAATCTGAGTTCCTTTTTGTAAGTATTTTCCTTCTCACTTAATTTTCATTCTGGTTTCCACTTCATTGACAATTTCGCTATCACCCAGAACATTAGGGGCCGATAACCTAGATGTTAGGCCCCTTAAAACAACAAGTATCATCATCTTTGATAAATAAACTGAATGGAATAACCTGCTCCTGGTCAAGAGTTACGCCAGATGAGATGATATCAGAAAGACATAAAATAATTCGCAAATTCATCAGCTATTTTCTTGGGATCGTCTCAGATCTTGTTATAGGACTTCATGACTTGCGATGTACTCTGATTTGTTTTTCGTCTTCGTTTTACAAAGCTCCAAAATGACTGGGGATTTACATTGATGTTTTGTTGTGCAGAATTAATATAACCTTGATACGCCTTACTAATCATGCTTTTTGTTACTCTCCGGAATTATTTGTATAACCTGAAACTTTGCTCCGAAAGTCTTTCTTTTTCTATGATGTTCCTTTGATTTTAAGTGATCTATGATTTCTTTTGTAAACCAGCTCGGATATTTACTTTTATATCGAGATATGTTTCTAGGTACCGTAGTATCAAGAACATGACTTAATATTTCATAAAATTCATCAAGAGCGTTGTCAACATCACTACTGCTAGTCACTGGATTCTAATTACTAGGTGCCAACAATGCATATAACTAATAGAAATTGCCTTATTTTGAAATTATACATCAGATTTTCTTCATATTTGACTTTCTTAGGCCTGCCTTCGAATGTTAGATTATCGACCAATGAAGGATGGTAGGAATCTTCGTATATCAGTGGATTCACTCCCTTCTCCACTGTCAAACCATTCGATATTTTCGATAAAACATGATCTAAGGTCCTGTCATTTATGTTTTTGGCGTTATTAAAAGACCGTGATACAAGGCTATAAAACCTAACAAAGCTCTGTAGCATGGACCAAAGGCAACAAGATTATCTTTTACACCTGTAAAATGTGGGAGGTTAGAATCCCCAATTAATAAGATATTACTATTTTGGAATTTTGGATGAGGTCTCTATTGAATTTTAAAAAATGATAGATTCTTAATGGCATTATTATATTCTTCCTCGTCTATTTCTTTTATAAATCCCCCCAGGTGCTCACATCAAGTGGGACGTGGGTTGGTGACCACGGGCCTGAGCTTGGCGGTAAATACACATTAAATAGGTAGTAAGTTTTAGAATCTGTCACAATTTTTACACAAAGTTGTTCAAATGCTGTTTGACATAGACTTACGTTGCTGGACGTGAGTGCGCTTCTCACCACAATTAGCACACCACCGCCACCTTTACCAACTCTGCCACACCTGTACATACAGTAGTTACTGGTAAACAGTTCAGAATTGTAAACACCATCAGAGAGCCATGGCTCTGTTAGGGTAATTACATCATAGTGAACCATAAGTACGTTAATATACAGCTCGTTAATCTTAGTATTTAACCCTCGTACATTTTGATAATAAATAGTTACCTTACAGTTCTTCTGCATTCCGATTACAACAAAGAATCTACATCTTCTATGGTTTTAAGGGTGTGTACAAACCAATCATTTTCCTTCATTTTGAAGTACCCGTTTTGTCTACCCAAAAGTACGCATAATATCTTTCCTGCCTCGGCTTCCTCGCTTTGGAGAAGATCGTATGACGATACGGTGTGAAGCTCTGGTTGATGAAGACAACTGAGCCTCCTGTCAAGCCTAGGTGGGTGGTGGTCAGATTCCTTTTAACCTTCCTCCCCTGTAAAATGTTTTCCTTGTCTTCCCTACGGACGAACTTGCCAACAATCCCGGCTGAAGACTGATTGTCCGGCTTTTTGAGGCGGTGACACACGTCAATCATCTGCCTTTGGATTTCTATGTCCAGTGCATGGCCAACGTCCTTTACAACTTCATACGCATCCTCATTGATAGTTACGGAAATACCATATACAGTATTACAATTGTGTTTCGACGACCGTGTTGGTCTTGGTCATCTATCTGCTGCCGACTGTCGTTTAGTTAGCAACATATTCTCATCCTCTAGTTTCTCAATAGCCAATAGACAATTCTTTATTTCTTCTGTCTGTTTTCTGATCACCAACGTATGCTCATCCAACTTTTCATGAACGCTGTTCAGTGATTTTCCTAAGTCTTTTTTATTTTCCTTTTGTAAATTTTTAAGTTCGCGAATTACATCCCTTATTGAAGTCATCTCTCTATAAATATCTTCCAAGCTAATTGGCTGAATATCACTGTCACTAGTTGACCATCGCTTGGTTAGGCAGTTCCTGCATCGCCACTTCTGATTTCTATTCTGTGTTAATTTTAAATCCCTTTCCTTAATATTTGCACATTTAGCATGGTAATATTTGCTGCATTGATCACATTGACGTTTACTTTCATTTCGGCTAATAGCCTTTAGACATGTATTGCAAGAACTCATTGTGTTGAGTTAGCCTAGCGGTTTTTTACTCCGTTTAATAATACTGCGGTATAACTGCCACTTCCTGTAAAATTGGTTACTGGTCTATTAAGAGAGGTCACTTACAAAATGTTACAAAGTTTATTATGTACGGTACGTAGAGTTTGATACATCGGGAAATTTTCTAATAATATTGATTATGTAAGCTTCAGACGTGAACGGAGTGAGTTTTACAGAGTCCAATAAATAAGGATGATGGTCTCGTCGCGGCCTAAGTTGGGCCTGTTTCATAAAGCTCTTACACTAATATTATTAGCAATACAGTAATAATATTAACTAATATTATTAGTTTTCTGTTTCATAAACATATTAGCTAATAATATTAGTTATTAGTTCATGACACCAAAATATTAGTGAAGGTTTCTAATAATATTAGCTAACTGTTTCATAAACAAGGAAGACTATTAACATAGTCTAATATTATTAGCCTTATTTCCACAAGTGTGCTTCTGCTTAGTCTAATAATTTATATTATTGGTGAGAATAGGCTAACCGTGAACTGAATTTTTATTTAGCCAAATAAGATTGTGTTACAGTAATTTGAGAAATACATTTTAAACCTGTAGACTTGTAACTTTTGAGAAGAAACCTCACGTGAAATTGTTGATACAGTGGTATTTTATAATATTATTGGCACAAATATTAATCTATTGTAAAAGGGAGTGTTTTACAGATATTGTAGTTTATAATACGGAACCAGCAGTAGCCTTTAAAATAAAGAATACAATATGGATCAACTAGATTAATAGACGCGACACCGCTTATTCCTTATAAACTTGCGAGTAAAGGCAATGTGCACAGCAGAACGGGTAGCTCATGAAAGGCTTGCCCAGTTCCCGCACCTCTTGATTCACAGACTAACACGTAATTTCATATGGATTCTGTTAAAATGAGTCATATTGATATGGTAAATATCGTCTAAATCGATAATCTGGTAGCAAAAATACCTTCCTCGACCAGGATTCGAACCCGCAACCTCTAGATTCACAGACGAACGCGTTATCCACGCAGCTATTTCGTCCATGCAATTTTTTAGCACAAGATAGGTACTTATTTTCACGTACCAATAATACTGTATTACGGAAGGAAGCTCTATTAATATTTTGCCTGTTTTGATAATGTTCCTGCGTGGAATTGAGTTTTAAATGCCTAATGAATAGGCCTACTTCCCAGTAAAGGGAGCAGCAGTTCGTAAAGGCTTGCTCAGTTCCCGTATAAACATATGGATATATATTATATTAATAACTGCATTACCACAATGTGAGTTAATATCTCAATAGCCATTGTGCAGAAACATAATACCGGTATTGCCGAATAGTTACATTGTTTCTTATTTAAGTATAATATCACTTAAATGCTGATACGAGGACTGAGCCCACTAATAATATGAGTAGACATTTTATCAGTCCTCATGATTCTTTAAGAAACAGAATTTGGCTAACTAATAAAATTTATTATGAGTATCCATTATTAGCTAATATTATCAGTGAGTTTTATGAAACAGGCCCAGCTGGGCGTACTAGATTTGCTAAGTCAAAGAAGCCGTATATGGACGTCGATCCGCTTGCAGAGTCGAAAACGTTAGCACTGGTAGAATGTGAAAGTTGGTACTGACGAGATGCTCAATTGTCACTTTCCGTTCAAGACTTGACTAAAGGCTGGTTCACAATTGGCCCGGGAACGAGTACCAGAACGAGAACGTAAACGAGAACGCGAAGCTTCCCGGGGCCCCGGTTCACAATTAGCCCGGGAACGTGAACTTGTGCATGCGCGCGCAATCAGCTATAGCGTAATAATATTAAAACAGTCAGCAAGCGCCCACTAATAAACACCAATTACACAACTGAAATGCTTCAGAGGATTATAATAACTTTATTAAATACAAATTGTGCGAAGCAAATTTAGAAAGCCCATTCACAGGTTATGTTTACATCGCTGGCTACTCCTTCCGTACTGCGCATGTGCGTGTACAACGTTTCTGATTGGCTCCGGGAAGCTCCGAGAACGTCAAACATGAAACTTGACCATGTTTCCCGTTGGCCTTCCCGGGCTACTTTTAGCTTCTCGTTCCCAGAGATTGGTTGTGAACCGAGCCATAAGGTAGCGTGCATTTCAACTTCCTTCTCGTTCCCGTTCTCGTTCTGGTTCTTGTTCCCGGGCTATTGTGAACCGGGCTTTACAACAAGAAAACTACGGATTACATGACTCTCTGACTAATCTTTATGAAGCTTATAGGTTGCTTTTAAACATTCGTACTTACAGTTTCATAATACTGTTCCTTTGATTCTGCTACCACACTTTAACCACTCATATTTATCAAAATATCCGGAGCTATTTTCTACACCGTCTCTACTCCATCGGGACTATTATAGATCGCGATACATTTGTGTATATAAATTCCCTTAAAAACAAAATCCGGCTTTGATGACGTCATCAACAACGTCACGAAATACTCCTCTGGCAGCTTACGGGGAAAGCCTGGGGAATAAGGGGTTTTGGGTGGGGGAAACAGAAATTAGCATTTACAAGAAACCTTCCAAACACGATGTGTAAGGTATCGCTATCTGTAATTGACCTATATAGCTCACATCGTAATTTTCGAATTTCAGCTTAATTTTTTAAAATTTTGTATCTCGATTTGTAGCCTAATTAACCTACATTGCTCAATTACAGATCGCGATACAGATGGATAAAAATTTCCGAATTTCAGCTTATACGGTATTTATAAAATTTTGTATCGCCATCTGTAATTAAAAATCACGGTAGGGCCTACACATAGACATTTTCACATTATCATCTTATATTTTTAAAATATCTTTATTTTACCTACAGTAGCCTATATAGGTCAAATAAAGATAAGCTAAAAAGCCAAGATGTCATTACATATGACTTTGTTTAGTTCACCTATATTGGTCAAGTAAAAGTGGGCATATATATATTTCACAAATATAAGCTGAAATACCAAACTTTCAATGTGTAACCATATCTTTACTTCACCAATGTACATCAAGTAAAGATGGAAAGACATATTTTATAAATATGAGCTACAATACGAAACTTTGGAAAACAATACACATCTCTTTTCCAAAAGTTATTCTGAATGCCAATTTCTGTTTACGTTTCACCAACACATATCCCTTTATTCCCAGGCATTTTCCCATAAGCTTGTCAGGTAAACATTTGATATCCGTCGTGATGTCATCGATACTTCATCAATACATCCATTTTGTTAATAAGGCTTTCCGTACATACACGAACCTAACCTGAGGCTTATGCCCCAGGCCCCCCTGCTGTTGGCACAAGCAGTAATGCACTGGTTAATAACGCTTCCTAGGCATACACGAACCTAACCTGGGGCTTACGCCCCAGGCCCCCTTGATTGTGGCACAAGCAGTAATATAGACTACTTGTTAATAATGCTTTTCAAGTATACATGAACCTAACCGTGGACTTACACCCCAGACCCCCTTGCTTGTAGCACACTCATTAATTTCCTTCTTGATAAGGTTTGCCAGGAATACACAAATCTAAGCTGGGGCTTATTCCCCTCATACCCTGGGTTGTAGTATAGCAGGAATTTTCATTTGAGGTAGTAGCGACCAATCATTTCACCCAGACCGTTGTCTAACCAAGTATCGACCAATGGCTTTAGAAGAGTACAATGTAACTTTTCAATGAAATTTAATGACTAAAAGTAATATATCAACATTTGTAACTCATCAGTCATCAGCACATGTGATGACATTAGTATGTAACGACACACTATTTTAAACCACAGTGGACTTGGTTGTTTGGTTCTTAAGTTTAGGGGCTGCGACAACGCGGTCATGTAGCCCCGTGTACTTTGGGTGTGTGTAGAATCTGTCTGATAACCGGTGTTGTGATGACTGTATTAGTGTGTGTTATCTGTTTTTTAATTTAAGTACTGCAACTTAGAATTTTTCAAATAGTTCCTACTTTTGCCGCCAAGCGCCACCGTCAACGACTACTAGGCCAAGTTCAGAACTTAACTACCAGACGCCACCGCAGTCGGCTCTTGGCAATGAACGTAGAAACCTAAGAGCGTTGTTTACATTCTTAACCTATGCAATTTAGCTTCACACAGTTGCAATTAGTGGAAGGTTCTTTAACATGCCATAAATCTATGTCATGGGACCGCCGGCTTTACTTCCCCTCCGAGGGAAGGCATACTGAGGGATTTTTAACGCTCTTAAAAAAATCCGACGGCTTCGGCCAGGTTTGAACCCACTATCTTGGGCATAGAAGCTCAGCATGCTACCGACTATGCCACCGAAGCCGCAAAACAGGGGACTAAATGGAGACGATGGAAGCCACAACATCTAACATCTACATCCGCATATCATCGACTTCATTAAAAATGCCCTTAGATGTTGTTGTTGTTTGAGTCTTCAGTCTTTTGACTGGTTTGATGCAGCTCTCCATGCCTCCCTGTCCTGAGCTAATCGTTTCATCTCTACATAGCTCCGACACCCCACATTGGAGGCAATCTGTTTAACATATTCTAACCTTGGTCTACCCCTACAGTTTTTGTCCTCGACCCTTCCTTCCATAACTAAGCTTGCTATTCCTGGGTGTCTTAGTATGTGTCCTACCAACCTATCTCTTCTCTTCATTAGCACTCGCCAGAAACATCTCTCCTCTCCCACTCGTCTTAATACCTCTTTGTTTGTAACCCTATCTACCCATCTGATCTTCATCATTCTCCTGTAACACCACATTTCAAATGCTTCAATTCTCCTCTTTTCTGCTGCACCAATAGTCCAAGTTTCACTTCCATAGAGCGCCACGCTCCAGACAAAGGCTTTCAAAAATGACTTTCTAATACCTAAATCTATATTCGATGTCAGCAGATTCCTTTTTTGTAGAAATGCTTTCTTTGCCTGAGCCAACCTACTTTTAATATCCTCTTTGCTTCGTCCATCACTGGTTATTCTGCTTCCTAAGTAACAGAAGTCTCCTACTTCCTTCAGCTTTTCACCTGCCAATTTGATCTCCATAGAGGTTTCTGATTTATTTCGGCTGCATTCCAGTATTTTTGTTTTACATTTATTTATTTTCATCATGAATTCTTTCCGTAAGACGGAGTCCATACCATTCAAAAACTCATTCAAATCCTCAGGCTTGTCGGCCATGATGACGATGTCATCAGCAAATCTCAGAGTTGAAATTATTTCTCCTTGAATCTTCACTCCCACTTTAAATTTTTCTCTAATTTCCTTCATTGCTTGTTCAATGTAAAGATTGAAAAGTATGGGTGATAAGTTGCAGCCTTGCCTTACACCTTTCTGAATACCAGCTTCTCTCTCATGTCCTTCAACTCGAATGACTGCTGTCTGGTTTCTGTACAGATTGTATATCACCCTCCTATCCCTGTACTTTATTCCAATTGATTTCAAAATGTCAAACAATTTAGTCCAATCAACGTTATCAAAAGCCTTTTCTAAGTCTACAAAAGCCATGAACGTTCTCTTATCTTTCCTTATTCTACCTTCTAAAATCAACCTAAGACTTAGTACAGCTTCCCTTGTTCCTACATTTCTCCTGAAACCAAACTGGTCTTCACCCAACTCCGTTTCTATCTGGCTTTCAATCCTCTTGTAAATTATTCTAGACAGGATCTTTGAAGCATGAGTAATCAAGCTGATTGTACGGTAATCTTCACATCTGTCAGCTCCCACTTTCTTTGGTATAGGGATGATTACATTCTTCTTCAAATCAGGGGGTACCTCACCTGTCTCATAAATCCTACACACAAAGTGAAATAACCTGATCAGACCTTCATCTCCTATGCAGCGTAGCAACTCAATCGGTATATCATCTATGCCTGGTGCTTTGTTCCTGCTTAAGTCTTCCAAAGCTCTATCAAATTCTGATCTCAATATTAGATCTCCTTTCGCATCCTCATCAATTTCCTCCTCCCTTTCCATTACATGATTCTCAATCTCCTTTCCCTTATACAAACTCTCTATGTAAGCTTTCCATCTCTCAACCTTTTCTTCCCTATCTGTTAGAGGCTTTCCATTTGTGTCCTTAATATTACAGCACTTAGTCTTCTTTTCCCCAAAAGTATTCTTAATCCTTCGATAAGCTGTGTCTACTTTTCCTAATTTCAGACAATTTTCTATACCTGCACATTTCTCTTTCAACCATCCTTCTTTCGCTTCCTTACACTTCTTGTTAACCTCATTTCTCAGACGTCTGTATTCTGCTTTCCCCTTTTCATCTCTTAGATTCTTGTGTTTCCGCCTTTCATCCATCAATTCTAGTATATCCTGAGTGATCCACGGTTTTCTACCTATTCTTTTTTTCCTACCAATGTTTTCTTCTGCGGATTTTGTTATTTCATTCTTCAAAAGTGCCCATTCGTCTGCAATTGAAGTTTGTTTAGGGTTTTTCATTAGTCCTTCCTTTATACTCTTCTTGAATCTTTCGTTTACATCCTTCTCTTTCCGTCTGTCTATTGCCCACCTTTTTGGCTTTTGACTTTTCTTCAGTTTCTTCAACTTTAATCTGCATTTCATTACAACCAGATTGTGATCCGAGTTTATGTCAGCACCAGGATATGTTTTACAATCCAAAATCTGGTTTCGAAACCTCTGCTTGACCATAATGAAGTCGATTTGGTAACGCCCTGTATCTCCTGGTCTCATCCATGTGTATATTCTTCTATTGTGGTTATTGAATAAGGTGTTAGCTATGACCAATTCATGCTCGGTGCAGAATTCTACCAGCCTGCTTCCTCGATCATTCCTTTCACCTAATCCGAAATCTCCTACTATCTTCCCTTCTCTCCCTTTTCCTACCACAGCATTCCAATCTCCCATTACTATAACATTTTCATCACCCTTGATATACCTCAGAATTTCGTCTATTTCTTCGTAGACCTTTTCAACATCCTCATCATCAGCTTGACTGGTAGGCATATAGACTTGTACCACTGTAGTGCAGGTAGGTTTTGTATTGATTTTTGCTACAATAATCCGTTCACTATATTGCTCATAATATTCCACCCGCTGTCCAAGTTTCCTACTCAATATGAGGCCAACCCCTGCTTGGCCATTGTTTGATTTAGTGCTAATGACCCTATAGTCTCCTGACCAAAAGTCGTGTTCTTCCTGCCAGCGCATTTCACTAATCCCAACCAAATCCAACCTCAACCTATCCATTTCCCTTTCTAAGTTTTCTAACCTTCCACTTCCTAGCAGACTTCTAAACATTCCACGCTCCGATCCGTAGAATGTCAATGCCCTTAGATACGTACACATTATGGTACCGTATATAATGGTATATAATCTCCCTGGGAATAATCATAAATATAACAGACCTTATGTCATAATCTAGCCTATTTTATATCATATTCTCAACTTCCAATATATGCACCTAGATACAGTAGTAGTTGAAAACATGTATCCCCTTCATTACTTCTCCTATATAGGTCTGGTAACAATCCTGACACACATGCAAATTTTTGCATTCTACCTAACATGTATTTACAAAATAGGTCTAATACAGAACACTAGCATATCTCTTTACCTAGTGTTATGGTAAATGCCATTTTCTGTCTGTGTTTTACCCACCCAAAAACCACTATTGCCCCAACGTATTACCGTAAACTTACAAAATAAACATTTACTGTGTTTCATAATATCGTCGATGACATCAATGAAATGCTTCCCGGGCAAATGGAATTAAAAAATCAAATGGGTGCCTATCTTTAATTCTATAGCATAATCTCACCTTAATTATTATCAATCAATAACGCTTGGTTTCTATCAAAACAGTGGACAAACGAAAATCCTCGTGTCCCAAGTGCCTAACGTAATATTTTCGTCCAGAAGAATACAGTGCGACTTTTTAGTTGGAATTCAACACCTAAAAGAAATGTATGAACAATTCAAACTCACCGCCTCCAAGTCGCACAAGCATGTCCTCGCACGCCGAAACCTAACGCGACACTGACCCACCGGCAAGATGGCGGACACGGCAACTCGGTGCAACAACCTAGCATCAACATCAACACGTCATCTGTGACGTCGCCGAGGACCCTAAAAATTCCCCTAAACGCAACCGATCGCAATGTGTAATTGACCCATTCCATCCTGCAGGTATATCGGTGTGCTGTTAATTTTTGCTTAAGGGGGGCACGTTCCCAGATATCTTTGCTTATAATTCCCACTCCTTGCAAATCCTTGTCCACCTCAATGAACCAAGCTCCCTTGGTTTTCTATTTGAGGAAGTAGGAGAAAATTCTATTTGTCAATCGCTCTGGGTTCATTCTTGTTATGACCATGAAGGTATTTCTCAGTTTCCTCATGGTGTCGGTTATTTTTTCCACATGGGTGTAAAGTTCGTGGTTGTGCCGTCTCCTATATCCCCCATTTTCTTTTACTGGGCCCAACATATTTCTTAGAATTTTGCTTTCTTTCACTTCCAGGTACTCTATTAGTCCCTTGCGATGCATTGCAAGGTACTCCGCAGCAAACAAGGCCTCTGGACGGATGACTGTTTGGTAGTGTCTTAACTTGGCATTTATAGATATGGATTTCTTGTCATAAATGGCTTTTGTTAGATTATAAGCCATTTCCATTTTCCTGAATTGTGACTCAAAAGCTGCCTTCTCGGAGAGATTGAGGTCTATGCACTCACCCAAATATTTGAACGTTTTCGTTTGCTTGATTTTCCACTGTCCTACATCCAGCTCTTTTGGCACTTGTTTCATATTAATGATGAATTCTGTTTTTTCAAAAGAGATCCTAAGGCCTGATTTTGCTGCTTGAATCTGGAGTTCATTAATTTATACTGCGGCTGCATCTGGTGTTATTGTTATTAATTTTTTTGGGGGCATATTGTTACTATTTACATAAAGTTATTGGTTTTACGTCCCTTTAATCTACTGCGGCTTCTAGACACGCCGGGTTGCCGGAAATTTGCCCCGAGGGGATTTTTAACGTGTCAGTAAATCTAGACACGGCTCCCTCGTATTTGCTCACCCTCAAATGCCAGCTGATGGCGCCAGGATTCGATCCTGCAATTTTGGGAAAAGCAGGCGAGAACATTACCGCTGGGCCACACAGCCAGTCGGTTACTATTTACAGGTACAGTATGCCTGAAAGTTTGAAAAATCTCACTTCATTGTAAATTATTCAAGGGATGAAGACCGCCAAATGGGGAGAGGAGAGCAAAAGATGCTTTTCTTCCCCTCCTCCTAACTGGATCAGTGCCTTGTTTCTGTTTACATAAATAAAAGCTTTGGTCAATACCTTATCCCATATAAGTTGAAAGTCAAATGACAACACGCCTAAGCCACGAAAAAGAGCCCTTGCCTCTTACTGACGTGAAGTTAGAGCCAGTTTACAATTGATACGGTGTCTGTAATATTTCAATCAAAGGTAATGTGCTCTTCTTCGCGGCTCTAGCGTGTTTTCATTGACTCTCTTACATGGGATAAGATATAGAACCCATTTCTTCAGTGTTGCCTTTTAAAATCTATGTAACATGCTCTTCTGATGGTCAGTATGTAATAGGGAAGCCCAATTATCTTGGGCAGTTAAGACAGTAAACTCTCATTTATCCGTGGACTGTTAACCCTCGGTCTTTAAGAGACCCTGCATCTCTATCATAACACGTATAGACCAACATTTACTTCCTAGGATCTAGGCTCATTGTGACATCCCTTATCTGCATGTAGGAATATTTGGATTCATTTTTGTGTCCGTATTGACAAACAGTATAATAGAGTAATAAAATTGGTTGAAGAAATTCCACCTAGTCGATACTTTTTGGTTATAAATTATTCGAAGATTATAGAATCATTTGGTGCATGTTTCGGGGCTAAAACATCTGCTCCCTTCATCAGCCATTATATGTTTGATAAGAATGTATTATTAACACACACATTTTATTTCTTTTATTTCTTATGCTTACTCGACTTACAAGGCTGCTTGTAACAGTCATAATGAGGTGAAAGAAGAAAAATTAGAAAGTTAACAAAATATGACTAATGAACTATGAAATGTATGACACACACATAAATTAGAATAAAAGACCTTAAGAGTGGGCAAACCGCAACTAAAAATAAATAATTAAATTAGCTATTCAGCCTTAAAATACACATAATTTACGAATTTAGGTGATTTCTCAAAATACTAATGGATCCTTTAAGGGCTGTTACAGCTATTAATGGTGGCATTTGAGATACGTTGCAGCAAATACCCTTTGTGCATATTGCCTTCTGTTTCAGATAATTACCTGGAGTACGGGAAGGAACATGTGTGGCTGTTCATGCACAATACTAGACTATGGGACCAGTGCCTGCAACACCCCGACATCTGCTGGTTACCAGAGTTCCTCAACCCCTTCTGCCGCCTTTTTCCCTTCCAGAGCATGAAAGTGGTGCGACTCAGGTTACGCCTGGCTGAAGAGTTGCTCGAAGACCCCAGGTGAGTCAACTAAGCTATGGCAGGGTGGATTATTAGTTACCATATCCCTAGATACTGTCATTTATGTAAGTCGCTTGAAATTGCAGGTTTCTTTCATAAATTGAAGTTATTAACAGACAACTAATAACTGTTAAAAAAGAAAATGTATTTTATGTGCAGACATAATATGTATGTACAATCAAAAATATATGGTTATAATGTCATGCACTAGGCCACCAATGGAAACCTAGCGCAAATTTTAAATAGGGTTAATCCTAGTGTTAACCACTGTATGTTTCCCCGACGCTATCTCGAGTAGCTACTACTTTTGCCACCTCACTTCGGCAGTGAAGATATGAAAGCAAGTTCTGGAGATATTTTTCGATATTGCAACACCACTAGCAGACCTCGACCCCTGAAACAAGGTTTTCTTTCTTGGCTGGTAAAACACTTGTCTCGTATGATCATGCTCACAATATTCGATCATTTACTGTATTACATACCCCCTTGCCCAATTTCACGCCGTTTTGCCTTGCTGTGATCATTATTCGTGCTGCAAAATGCTTTACATGTTTATTTTTAAGGTGTGCAATAGTATGGTGGCTCATTATTATTTTCTTGCGAACAAACCGATTATTGCTACGGATGAACAGCAATCGACCTTTGTTGTTGTAGGTTCTTAACCTGTAGTGTTACGTCTTTTACAATCGAAGAAATTTATAATAGTTAAATGCTCCTGCGATGTTTGTGCTGTTAACAAACCTAGTGGCTAAGATTTGCACTCTCAATCGAATGTAGGCAGATCAGTCCAGACAAAATGGTGCATCCAATGGTGATAGACTTTGTAATTTGTATATTATTCCAGTGGAACATTCTTGCAAGGCAGGCAATTTTTGGTGTGCAACATTACTTATGAGCAGAGTAGCTTCACAGAAGAAAGATCGAGCTCAACGTGATGCTTAGTCATAAGAACCAGCAATTCGAATAGGATGTGGTACTTCAACAAATTCAAAATGATATCCGATCATCACTAACAATGAAGATCATAACTTGAATATTCAGGCCTAGTCTGTGCCTTAGCCTGACAATTCTGGGAAATAGTATTAAAGAATAGAAACTTGTAAATCAAGGGTATAGAAATGTACGTTTAAAATTATATGGCTACATGAGTAGCACATTTCTTTTCCAGGCATCTATCGAAAATCTGGACGATCTGAACACCATAGATCTGTAATTTTAACAAAATATCTCTAAAATCGACATAAATCGATACTTGACATGCAGGGCTAGATTTGTGACGGTACACACCATTACGCCGTACCGAAACCTTTGATCGGGGGAAATGTCGAATATATAACATAATTTTTAGAACTGTGGAACGTTAGTTGTAAGTCAAGGTCATCTTAGTCTTTGACTGGATAATTATTACATAGAACTGTCAAGACAAAATTATAAAACAAGAAATAAATGATTGTTCGTGAACACGTGTATATTCTTAAACCGAATGTATTTAAAACTCAGCAATTCTTCTAGGTTCGTGCAATGTCTTGTGTGGGGTTTCGCCTAGGACACCAAGCTGGCTCATCGGCGGGCCCTTGGTGTCCCCGCCCGGACCCCCACTGGAGTAACGAACTGCGCGCCAACTCCCTGTATATGAGGTGCAACTGCACCTCTTGACTGCGAGAATAAAAAGCTCAAGCAGCCTCAACCTCCCTATGAAGGCTTCCAAAAAAGGTGGTATATTGGCTTTCTAGGCCAGTGAAAGGCTGCTTGAGCTTTTAGTTCTCGCAGTCAAGAGGTGCAGTTGCACCTTATATAAAGGGAGTTGGCGCGCAGTTCGTTACTCCAGTGGGGGTCCGGGCGGGGACACCAAGGGCCCGCCGATGAGCCAGCTTGGTGTCCTAGGCGAAACCCCACACAAGACACGGCACAAACCTAGAAGAATTGCTGAGTTTTAATTCACTGGCCGTGAAAGCCAATATACCATCTTTTCAAATGTATTTAATTTATTAAATTGAAATAAGCCACATTGTTTGAATGGTAGCCTAGTTGGCCTACATTAAAATTTAATATAGACCAACGACTATGGTAAGAAAAATGTTGGTAAGTTAAAGCAGTCTCAATTTAATTTAAAATTGCAATCATAATTTGATTGCAATTTTGTCCACTGATTAATTTTTAACGGTGTCCAGAAAAGCATAAAAATATCGTTTTTAGAACTCTATATTTCAATATTTCATAAAGCCCCCTCACCCCCCTACTACCACTACCCGGTAGCCCACAGTACCGGTACCTCTTTTTTTACAATTCAAGCACTGGTGACATGTATTGTAAGAAAGGACACAATGTATTAATTTGATCCTTGAAGCGAGTGCCTCAATTTATGCTCTACGATAAGGATGAGGATTGGTTATCAGAATATTCGAAACTGGATTGACGCTGACAGCAGCCATCCTGAGTGTGGTATTTTTAACTCTACCTTCAGGGAAATACCACAGCTGGATAATGTGTATGCAAACCTTTTAAACAGAGTTAGTACAGGCACATGGGAGGAAAAGTGATGGAGTGAAGACAAGAAGGGTGAATTGGCATCAAAACTTATAAAAACATTCGTGAAAGGCTGAACAATGGTGTGTATGAACTAGGATTCAAAGAGCTGAGCGATGTGTATGCGAACATTTTAAACGAAGTTGACGCTGGCATGTGGGAGAAAAAGTGATGGAATGAAGTTCAGATGTTCGAGGCATTGCCCATTACTCACACTGAGGACTCAAAATGTATTGATTTATTATAAGCTTACTCTATAAAATTCATTTGATTACACTGACATTTTAATGCTCTAGTAAATGGAGGATTTATAATAAATTTATTTATTTATTTATCGTAAGGCTTATAGTGCCGGGAGTGTCAGAGGACATGTTCGGCTCGCCAGAGGCTGTATCTGCTTCAAGCGGACTCCCATAGGGTGAGCTACAAGTTCCGATCAATTTCAAGTAGTTCCAATTTTCGCTACCAGATGTCACTGATACCTAGTGGTGAATGTTGGAACTTTGGTAAAAGAGCGTTCCAACAAAATCTAACCTAGAAATTTAGCTTCACGCAAGTTTAGTCTGTGGAAGGACCTTTTACATGCCATAAATCTATAATATCTGACCGCAGGCTTTACTTCCCTTCCAAAGGAAGGCATACTGAAGGATTTTAACGCTCTTAAAAAATCTGACAACTTCGGCCGGGTTTGAACCCGCTATCTTGGGGCACAGCAGTTCAGCATGCTACCAACTATGCCACCGAAGCCGTTTTATTTTTATTTTATTAAGAAAGTAAATGATACATTGAACCAGAAAGAAAATGTGTGATTATTTGCCGAAATTTGTATCATAATGTGTTTTGTATTTCATATGTTGCATGCTTATTAAATTTAAGTGTAATTTTCAGGTAAGGTTATGTGTGTTTGTATTATCCCTGCGATCTCAAGTCTGCATTAACATGAATAACATAGTTTACCATATATTTAGTCATCAAAGTCAGCACGAATCCATAACATATCAATATAGTGTTTATCATGTTTATATAAGTTATTCCTTTGCTGAGTTGTTTGTTCAGTTTTCACTCCATCCTTTACTATCCCTGTCAAGACAGAAAATCTAACTAAAGAACGCCCCCTACTACGCACTGTTTCAAGTGACCGAAGAACTGATGAGATGGGGAGGTCAACACAAGCACATTAGGGGATATAGAAAAGAAGAGCTAATGAATGGATTGAAGTAGTGAATGTTCACCTTTCAAAATGGCTGTGTGAAGATTATACCTGTCCTTTTTATGTGAATTTCTTTCTCTCTCCCTCCAAATCTTCCTTAAATAAGAAGCAATATGTTGCAATCAATTTTGACTTTATCTTAGATGATTTCATCCTTATTTGTGAATTTATTTTAGTATTTTATGTTGGCCACAGACCGAGGGATAAGAGCTGCCGAGTTCTGGAAAGGAAGAATTTAGTGCGTCTCCCAGACACGGAAATATAAATATATAGTATTAATTGAAACCAAAAGAAGCAGTATATTACTGTTAATAATGGGATTGAGGTAGTGTGGCACAAACTAAGCGTTGGAGATTTCCTAACAGTTGAGAAGGTCAAAGCAAGGTATCTGAAGGCGGTGCTTGGAGTTTCTAAATACAACCGCTCAAGGCTGGTATAGAAACTTGCTAGAAAGCCCTTCTTATTAGAGGATTTGAAATACAAGTTCTTGCTGCCGTCTACGCGCACCTGGAAGAGGTCAATAGAAGACCGTACCTTAAAAAGAGGTGATATTTGGATGGAGTTTTACTCAACAGAGGCCATGACAAATAGAGCCTGGACAGAAGCGAACCAAGACTTACGACATTTTGCCAATTCACTTGCAGTGCATGGCTACCACCACCATATCATTTGCAAGACAAAATGCTTCCACAAACCCAAATCAATGTGCATTTGTGAATACTGTGACCAGAATTGTGAACGCTACCATGTGATTAACTGCACAAACCATGGAAAATTCATCGTTGTCTTCTGCACTAACTGGTCAATACACAGGTTATTGTACAGTGAGATTCTTTTGCTGGAGTAGGACTGGCGGCCGACTGCCGGGCGTGCGCACCTTCCGCCAGCCAACCGAGCTCTGGCCGCAGGGTTGCGCGAGGCAGAGGCGAGCTAAACAGGGTCATTAAAGTCATTAAGTCACTAAAATTTCATCGAAGGTGTGTAGTGTCAGCGCACAGATAAGAAGGTAACACAAACAACAGCTGCAAGATTTAATTAAAGAAGCACAGATGTTTTTTTATTTCTTGGGAATCTGGATGACCTCACGTCACCAGCTAAAGGTTAGAACTTATATTTTCACAGAAGATACTAAAATGTTCTCCTTCAGCTGACAAACAGTAACTTTGTAAGTTACGTTGTTACATTATGTAGCTACTCCTGCACCCGCTTGCGTGTTTACTGTAATTAATCGACCTAGGCTGTTTGATGTTCAATTGTGAGTTAATTTAAAATACAAAGTGTACAGATCAATTACCCATACTCTAGTGGAGCTGGAGAACAATATACGGCAGCAGATATCCCTCACAAGAGAAGGGAATCACAATGTATATATGCTAATTTATTTACAAGGTACAACGCCTGTCTGTCAGCTGAAGGAGAACACTCTCAGCATCTCCTGTGGATAGGTAAGTTCTTCAATCATGATTTGCTGGTGAATTTACCACTAATTACTGTACTTTGTTACGGTTTCCTCCTGCGCGCACCCCCCAGGGGCCACTTCTAGTGGGCGTGGGTTGGCGACCAGGGGCCCAAGCTGAGTCCGGCATTGCTTCCACTTACTTGTGCCGGGCTCCTCTCCGTCTTCTTTCCTGTCGACCTCACTTGGTCAACTCTTGTTCTCTTCCGACCCCGACGGTATTAGGGTGTCCGAGGCCTAGGGAGTCTCTTCCTTTCCCCCCTTAATTGCCCCTTGTCTCATCTTTCCTGACACCCTCCTTCTGTGAGGGGTCAGCCTTCTTTTTCTTTTCCTTTTACCTCCTGCCTTGTGCTCAAGGCCCTTAAGGAGGCAGGGTGTATGTAGCCCCACCACTTCTGGTGCACTCTAGACAATGCCGCACCCTCAGGGGCTCACGGCTGGGGAGTTCGGGAGTTGGC
Source organism: Meconema thalassinum (assembly GCA_946902985.2). Classification (NCBI taxonomy): domain Eukaryota; kingdom Metazoa; phylum Arthropoda; class Insecta; order Orthoptera; family Tettigoniidae; genus Meconema; species Meconema thalassinum. The sequence continues at coordinate 459,887,508 of OX336391.1, read as the reverse complement.
GACCCCGATGGATTCCTGAGCTGGGTCCGTTTTCCCCTTTTGTCCCTTCCCCGGACTCTCTCCTCTCTCCCCTCCCCTCCCCTCTCCTCTCCAATCCTCTCCTCTTTTCCTTATATTTCCTTTTCTCTTTCAGATTCCCGCACTGTTTTTGTTACTTGGTTCCCCGTTTATCTAAATTCCCATTTTGCGTTTTTTTTTTTTTTTTTTTTTTTAGGTACTTTTAAACTACGTTGCATTTTGTAAGTCTTTTCGATCTAGATTGCATTTTGTGAGTTTTTTTTTTTCAATCTCAATTGCATTTTGCTTTTTAGTTAGTCTTTCAATATCCGGGCCGGGGCTTTTGTGAGTTTTTTGAATTTCAATTGCATTTTGTATTTTCAACCTACCCCGCTTTGTTCAAGTAGTTAAGTCTCAATTGCAATTTTGTAGGTATTTTGAATCTAAATTACATTTTGTAATTATTTTCATCTAAATTGCATTTTGTAAGTATTGTCCATCCTAATGAGAAGTTTGAATCTACCATACATTTTGTAAGCAATTTCAATTGCATTTTGTATTTTCAACCTACCCCGCTTTGTTCAAGTAGTTAAGTCTCAATTGCAATTTTGTGGGTATTTTGAATCTCCATTACATTTTGTGCATATTTTCAATCTCATTTGCATTTTGTAAGTATTTTGATTTTACTTGCATTTTGTAGGTATTTCGACTGTACGTTGCATTTTGTACGTATTTTGGATTTAACCCACATTTTGTGCGTATTTTTCAATCTATTCCTTTTGTGAGTATTTTCGTTCGAAATTCCCTTCTGTACGTATTACCGCTCTCCATTTGGTGAGTAGTTTCAATCCGAGTTCCTTTTTGTAAGTATTTTCCCTGCTACATAAGGCATAGTTGTTGGGGCTCACTGTCTATTTTATCTAAACCATTTTCGTTTCATCCATAGCAGTGAGCTGTTTTTTATCTTCATCCTTTCATTTCACGCCTTTTCATTTCATCAGGGGCCGATAACCTCGATGTTAGGCCCCTTAAAACAACAATTATCATCATCATCCTGCGCGCAATCCGCGGTGCGAGCTCGGTTGGCTGGCGGAAGGCACGCGCGCCCGGCAGTATGCCGCCGGTCCCGCTCCTGCAAAAGAATCGCCCTGTATCGTTTGTAATTTGCACAATTTGTGCGCATTTGTGATTAAATATATTACTGGAAATTGTCCTTGTGTTCATCCTTCACCTGCATTTCCATCCTCCTATTCCTGTCCATCGGTTGATTGTCAACATTTCCTATAGACTTTGATATGAGCTACTCAACTGTAAAACGTTAATATAAAAATTTCAGAATTTTTCCACTGTCAATACATAATATTAATGTAAGTCTGTATAGACCCATTTCAACTAAACATTGTTCAATTCATGTTACTATATAAAAGTGTTTGTTCCCAGTCTGAATGTTCGTGTACTTCTCCTGGTACGTGATCCAAGAGGTACACTACAGTCTCGAAAACATCGCGACTGGTGTCCGGGTAATCCTGACTGCATGGAGCCAGCACGGCTTTGTGCAGACCTCGTGTCAGACTACGGAGCTGCCGTTCATCTTAGCGCAAAGTATCCCCAGCGCTTCAGGTAATAGTCACCAGCGATGTTCGACCAGGTCAACACTGTCGGTGTCTAAGGGGTGGGTTGGGGTAAGATCAGAATCATACATCAGTATTGTTCACCTTTTTAGTACCGGTACATGTAATACATGTAAGAAACGTGGACAATGAAGAAAAGAGACATAAGCAGAATACAGGCAGGTGAAATGAAGTTCCTGCGAAGTAGGATCGGAGTAACAAGAAGAGACAGGGTGAGGAATGAAAAGGTCAGGGCAATGGTGAAAGAGGAGCCCTTGCAAGGTAGGATTGAGACATCAAGACTGAGGTGGTATGGACACTTAGAGAATGGATGAGAAGAAGATTCCCAAGAGGATACATGAGATGCAGATGCAGAAGAAACGACCAAGGGGAAGACCAAGAGATAGATGGCTGAAAGGAGTGGAGGAATGTGTCAAGAAGAGAGGCGAGGACTGGACCAGAGTGACAGCGGAGAGGTGGTGGGAAGAAAGGACTAAGTGGCGAGGCTTATGTTCCAAACAGACCCAGCCTGGGGCTGGAAACTGTACAAGATGATGATGATGATGACATGTAATACAGTATTTAGAAATGTGAGCTGGGATCAGCAGTGATATTCAACGAAATAAACAAGCAATTCTCTCATCTAGGCTTTCAGGAATGTGTCGGTGAGTAACTACCAATGTTTCGACTGTCATTACAGCAGCCTTTAATATGTGTCCATCTCTATATCTCCTCTCAAACTGACTGTTGGTTGTGTCAGTCAGATGTTCCTGATCGTTTAAAATTGTCACACTGTTCCTTAAATGGTCAGAAGCTTAGTCAACCGGTCTCTGCCACATTGTGTGCTATCAGTCTATAAGTCTAAATCTGTATTCACGAGTTAAGTTGCTAGTGTGCTTGATGATCTATAAAGCCTCTTGATGAACTATGCTGTGTTTATATCCTGGGATGATGGCAGTCGTTTCAGCCTTATCAAATTTCACGGTGTGTCTGATGTAATTAACCTGTTTAATGTCCCAAACATGCTCTGAGATCCCAATGGAAATGTGTCTTTTTGTCTGCCTTATACATAAATGTCCACAGAAGTATGGCACTTCAAAAATTATGACTGCTTTATCTTGGCAGATATACAGTACTCGCTACTAGAATCAGCTTGCTTGTTGGTTGCATAACTGCTGTCACATTTTGTTTTGGCAGATATACAGTACCGTATGTACCCGAATGTAAGACGAGGTTTTTTCCCACTTTATGTGTCGTAAAAATTTGGGGTCGTCTTATATTCAGGGTATTAAAAGAATGTTTTTTTAATTGTTATTATTATTTGAAAAGCAGTATGTGGTGTTGGCATCTTGTAACTAGCAACAAATCAATGCATTAATGAAGATTGAAATATGGTTTATGTTTAATTACCATGCATATACGAATAGCGTACATTTTGAGGTTAGGATTTACGCATACACGTCATTTTAAGCGGATAAATTATATGTTCGAAAGCATGCGGAAATATGTTTTAAAACAATCTTTACAAGAAACACCAGTCAGTTTTACGAGCAGTAATTGAGTGATCAACGTATCTTAATTTAAAACATCTCCCATTCTTGAACAAAGAAATTGTAGAGTATGTCTTGGAAAAGCGGGCAGCGGGATTTCCGATAACACGAGACGTTATAAAAATGAAAGCACGACCTTAAGGGCGTGTATTGTGCAAGTTATGAGTTAGCGAGTTTTTTTTTTTAAATCTGTAAGAGGCAGTTGATAACTAGGCCTCGTCTTATATTCGGGGTCGTCTTACATTCGGGTATGTACGGTACTCACTACTAGAATCAGCTTGCTTGTCGGTTGCATAACTGCTGTCACATTGTGTTTTCTTAGCAGCCTGGAAATGTCTTGTCACCCTTTACATATATGGCAGAAAAGCTTTTTGCTAGGTCTATCTTCATTACTTTCAGCTGTTCTCTGGCTTTTTATATATTCCCTATTTATCTGTCCATTACTAGTATAGCTCGGTTGGTATGTGGTGAAGCTTCAAGGTCAAGCTGAGGGCTCTGGACAGACAGATCTCAAACCTCTTTTCAGTGGTGAGGAACAGCAAAGGCAGTCGCTCGTCATCTGCCGTGCTGTCGACATCACGTGTTATTGCCAAATATTCACAATTTGTTTTATTCAAATTAGCAGGTTCCGCCTATCAATACCTTAGTGCATTTACATAAACCTAGGTGCAGTACATGTTTCGGACCATTATCGGTCCTTCATCAGCTGACTTAATGTCTTGTCACAGCAAAATACATAAAAACATTGAGTATTGTCACAAAGATATGCATATATGTTAAAATATTACAATCATTCTTTAAAATTCATTAAAAAATATTCAAGCTTTAAAAGGATTTAAAAAACACTGCAAGTTTGATTTTTCTGTTAAATGATGCTGATTCTCTTGCTTAGCATCTTGTCAGTCTCTTTAGTACTCCCGTTCTCTTCACATGTGAGCGGCGAAGTCGTACAAAATTGTTGGGCTAATATTGCCATGTATAGGGAGCAAAAAAGTGGATGAAAAACTGTCCCAATTGCGCGGCTCGAAGCAAGTGAAAATACTAATTATTGATTGATCCAGGCAGCAAAGTAATCCTCTGTTAAACAAGAAAAGAAAAAGGTATTTAGACTTGCATTTAGTGGAGAAGCAAGAGAGAAAACTCAGCAAATGTGATAGTCTACGAGAAGCCGCTATTGAAAGTGAAAGTGACAACTCTTACCTCGTATGCGAGCAGTGTACACGCCGGCTGAGCTGACAGCAGCAACTGAGGTGCTATTCTGAGCGAGGTCAGGTCTGTGAAAGGGGAAGGGGGAGGGGAGCGGGTGTGGCTAGCGGGATGGGGAATGAAAGACTGGGGAGTAGGAAAGGAGATGAGAGGGAGGAATACAGGAGGGGGGGGGGCAGTGAAATCAGGTATATTCTCTATGGGGGCTTGAACGTCTCCTATTAGTGACTTAGTTCGTCAGTGTTTCATACAGAATGTTGGTGTCATAATTAATATCATTAAGATTGTGCGAGGGATTATTCCTTAGGGCCTGTTCTATTTGTTCCAAAATGTTGAGCCTACACCCTTTGTTACAGTAGTGTAGAATTTCCAGATAATCTTCGATTTTCGAAAAATTATGATTTAACTCCTTCATATGATTACCAATGGCCGAGAATTTTCTGTGTCTTATCGCGTTAACATGTTCATTATATCTAATTTTGAAACTGCGTCCGGTTTGCCCTATATAGTCCGCATCACAATTTTGGCACCTTATCCTGTAGATTCCTGATTTTTGAAATTTATCTTGTATATTAACAGACTTAGAATTAAATAAATGTTTCTTAGTGGTATTGGTTGTTTTGTAAGCTATTTTTACCTCTTGTTTTTTAAAAACATTTGTAATATTGTGGGTGAGTTGGTTTGAGTATGTAAAGATTGCGAAGGGCTTATCCTTTTCTATTGGTTGTAATTTAGTTACCGGTCTATTCTTAATTTTACTTAAAAGGGAGTCAACGTAGGGCTTGCTGAAACCATTGGCTCTAGCGATTTGATGTATGATAGAAAGCTCGTTGTTCCAGTCTTCCTCAGATAGGGGTATGCTAACGGCCCTATTAATGAACGCTCTAAATGCAGCTTTTTTGTGGCTGGGTGGGTGGTTTGAGTCTTTCCTGATAATGGTGTGCGTTTGGGACAGTTTCCTGTAAATTTTGAATCGTAGGCCTGTAGCGTCTCTGATAACAGTTAAATCTAGGTAATTTATGGACTGTTCAATTTCGGATGCTGTAGTAAATTTAATGTTGTTGTCAATTAAGTTCAGTTCTGCTGTGATGCGATTGATGTTGCTAATTTCATTGTCTATTATTAGAAAAACGTCGTCGACATATCTGACCCAGTAACTTATGCCTTTTAATTTGTGGATATCATTCTTTTCTAAATGGTCGATATAAATGTTGGCCATTATACCTGATAATGGGGAACCCATGGCCAATCCCTCTATTTGCCTAAAGATTTTTTGGTTGAAGGAAAAGTGATTGTTCTGCACGGTGAATTTTAAAAGGTTAATAAACTCATTAATTTCATCACGAGATAGCCTACTATGCGTTTTTAGATTATTCTCTATTATATCGACAGTTGGACCTACTGGAATATTTGTGTACATGTCGCTGATGTCCGCGGTGTGCAATGAATCGGAACTTTTCAATTTTAAGTCTTTGATTTGCTCACAAAATTGAATGGAATTTCTAATAGCATTGTTAGTCGAAAATTTGTAATATTTTATCAAAAATTTCTGTAAAAACTGTGACAGTTTGTAAACCGGACTGCCCCTGAAGTTTACAATTGGTCTGATCGGTGTATTGTTCTTATGCGTTTTAGGTAGCGCCCTGAGGGTTGGAATGCCTGGGTTCATATTGACGAGCTTATTGCTCTGATGTCCGTCTAGAATCATAATGGTGTTCTTTAGTAATTGTTTCAGTTTCCTTTGCGTGGCCCCCGTGGGATCTTTGCTAACGATTTCAAAGTTTTTGTTATTCAAGAACAGTTCCGTTTTATCGATATAATCTGCTTTATTAATAATGACAATGCTGTTACCCTTATCCGCCTTTGTTATTATTAAATTCTCCTGACTTACTTTCTTTTTCAAATTAATCATGTCTTTACTGTGGGGTTGTTTTTTATCTTGTTTTATTATTTTGTTAATTTTCTTCATCCACTTTTTTGCTCCCTATACATGGCAATATTAGCCCAACAACTTTGTACGACTTCGCCGCTCACATGTGAAGAGAACGGGAGTACTAAAGTGACTGACAAGATGCTAAGCAAGAGAATCAGCATCATTTAACAGAAAAATCGAACTTGCAGTGTTTTTTAAATCCTTTTAAAGCTTGAATATTTTTTAATGAATTTTAAAGAATGATTGTAATATTTTAACGTATATGCATATCTTTGTGACGATACTCAATGTTTTTATGTATTTTGCTGTGACAAGACATTAAGTCAGCTGATGAAGGACCGATAATGGTCCGAAACATGTACTGCACCTAGTTTTATGTAAATGCAATAAGGTATTGATAGGCGGAACCTGCTAATTTGAATAAAACAAATTACAATTGTCAATACGGACCAAAAATGGAAAAAAACAAAACAAAAAAAAACAAATATTCACAAGTCAGCTCGGCGCGGTTATGTGGGGGGTGTCTCCTCCAGCGCTCCGTTTCCCCACCACTCATACTGTACAGTTACCTTGAGGCTTCACCACATACCGTCCGAGCTATACCCATTAGCTAGGAGCATGTTCCAAACTATCTTGAAAGCCTAGTTGATAAACTGTGCATCAGCACCATTATAGAATGGCATTATATGAAGAACTTATAAGGGATCACATTGAGCCCTTTCAATGCCAGTACCACTCAAGGCTTTTTGACTTTAAAAATATCTTGGAATTTGTAACGATAGTCTTTATTGAATGTACAAACAGTGTTTTAACAAAATGATAATACCAAAGGGGAATTAGTTTTATATCTCATGGCCTGAAGATAATGGAACGAATCATAGAACACAGATTAAGAATTATCATTGAACCACAGCTTGAAGAAGAGCAGTACGGTTTCAAGACGGAATAGGGCAACAACAGATCTGATATTTTCTGTCAGGATGATTATGGAGAAGCACTGGGAAAAAGGAAAAGACAATCTTCATTTTTCTAGATATTGATAAGGCTTACGACAGTGTACGGAGAAATACAATCTGGGAATGCCTTCAAAATAGATCAATACCATGCGCTTTAATAAATCAAGTCAAGATGCTATATGAACACTGCTAGAGTTGTGTCCAAATAGGTGAGGGCTATTCAGAGTGGTTCGAGACTAAGCAGGGTGTACAGCAAGGCAGCACTCTATCACCACTTTTATTCATTACTGTAATGGATGAAATAATGAAGAGAGTTTTAAGAGACTCAATAAGACCTCTGAGTTTAAAGCTTTACCGTTTGCAGATGATGTTGCAATATGGGTGAAGATGAGGCTGAAATACAACAGAAGCTGAATGATTGGAATGCTATATTCAGGCAATTTGGTCTGAATATAAGCAAGTCCAAAACGGTAGTGATGCCTGTTAGTTGACAAAACATTTGTACTAACATCACTCTGAATGGTGCAAAGTTAGAACAAGTACATCAGTTCTGTTACTTTGGCAGTGTAGTGTCGACAGATAACCAACCATCTGCAGAAATCACTTGTAGAGTTCAACATGTAGCACAATTTTACCATCTCGTGAGAGGGTTTCTTTGGGAATAGCAAGTTCCTTTAAGATCAAAACTAATACTCGACAAGAGCTTCTTTGTACCTGTTACTACATATAGCTTAGAAACCTGTACCCAATCCAAGAGAAATGCCAGCAAACTACAGGTGGTGGAGATGAAGTTTTTAAGAATTATGATTCAGAAGACAAGGAGGGACAAAATAAAATATTATAAGATACGCCATCTTTTTCAAGTAGAACAATCTCTTAATGAGATCAGTGTTGAAGCCAGGCTGAAATGGTTCGGTCATCTTAAAAGAATGGACACACAAAGAAGAGCTAGAGTATGGTTTGAGAAAGAACTGAAAGGCAAGAGACCAAGAGGTGACCGAGGAAGAGATGGATCGACTAGGTTAGAAATGATCATGCAGGTAGAGGTTGGATTTGCAGCAGGTCGTGGAGGGGGGAGACATTCTTGGAGAAAATGAAATGGAGAGCGCTCATTCACCGCACCTGGGAAACTGGAGCCAGTTCATGATGATGATGACACCAAAGACTCTTTACTTCACAGCGAAAACTCCACACAAAACATTTTGCAAACCTCTTCCTAAGTTTGAACCTATCCAATTTTTTCTGGCTGTTAATAAACCTTTCACTCTCCCGAACGCTTTCTTCCCCATGGAGATTCTGCCTCTCACATCTTTCGTACAACTTCCGCTGGAGGTTATCAAGCTTCCTAAATACAGCAATGATTGTACCTGTTCTAATACCATTCCATCTATATATTACATGTGTCTTCTTCTTTTCCTACTGTCATTACTTTGGTCTTGGTAATGTTTATTTTCATATTTTCGTATAACCTCAAACTACTAGTTTCGACTGCCTTTTGGTTACTACGCACTAGTCAAGCTCACGACTGACTACCACTACTCTAGGCAAAACAAAATCTAAGGATTTCTAGTGAAAACTGACTTATCTGATAAACAGTGGATATTATGCGGCAAAAGCAGCAGCCATTTTCAAATTGATTTTTACTGTTTTCACGACAATAATCGATGTTTGTACATATTGATTATTACTCGTAAATATCGATTATGTAGCCGATATTTCCATTGCTAGGAACTCGCAAATTTCAAAGTAGCGTCGCGAAAATGTAATAAAACATTATATTCAATATTTTTCGGTAAATTGGACACTTTTCACGTTTATCGCATCTATGGGAATAATTCGCACGAACCCTTAGTTATCGCACTTTGTCGCACATTCAGTTTTGCAAATTTTGGTTATACATAGTCATAATAGTTACCAGGTAGTTGGAAAAACGAGAAGAAAGTAAAATTCGCATTTATCGCAATTGCGATTTTCCCGTATCTCTACTTATGGCCCATCCTGTATGTATATATATATTTCACAATATGCATTTAAGTGAAAAAAGAAAAATGTCTGTTTGCAGGGTGGTGCGCTATGAAGATTTATCCGTTGAGCCTTATCTTGGAGTTCGTGATCTATTCCAGTTTTTTGGTTTGGACTTTCATCCAAGCGTGCAACTGTTCCTCGACACCCACACCAAAGTGGACGTGGGTGGTGTCTCTAGTACTTACCGCAACTCGAAGTCGGCGCCCTTCCATTGGCGGCATGATCTATCCCATCTGGAGGTGCGATCCATACAGCGGTCGTGTCAAACGGCCATGGACCAATGGGGTTACGTCCTCGCCGCCAACAGCTCCCACCAACGTGACTTTAACCCTCTCGGAGAGTTCCTCTTAACGTAACATGCCGTGCGTACGATGGTGCCTTTCTCTTGTCTTCTAATGCACGACGTGTGAGTCTTGTGTTTGTTTTGCACGACACGACAACCGACCAGAAACTTCGGTAACAAATCTGCTCAAATGAGGCGCGTTGTTGCTCTCTGTGGCAACAGCTACATAGATATCTGTGATGAAGCAATGTCTATGGACATAAGTGACAATTCTCAACAGCAGACCATTACAATTGAGGGGCTCTCTGCATTAACAAGTTGTTGTTTATATGTTCATGTGTATAAGATAAGTATACGTACCAGTGGCGGCTCGTGAATTTTGGTTTAGAGGAGGAAAGGACTCTACTCCATAAAATGACTCCATCTTAAATAAAACATGCAGTAAATTATCCTACATCCAGATGCACAATGTCAAAACATCCCTGTATAAAATAGACAACCTGACAATAGATATCAAATTATGGTACATTTAAAGTTTCAATCCATGAATTGTATATCAAATACAATGAATACTACTCATTTTAAAATTCAAATACAGTGTCATATTTTCACAGCTCTTTGGCATAATGGTCTGGTGACTGATTGAATGCAACGCCGCTAGATGGCAACTGTAGCGAGTTAGCCACACTACAAGCAGGAATAGACACATGCACAGAACAAAGGGAGGATATCCTCCACTGCCATTCATTCGGCTGTGTTAAAATATTAAAATATATATAAATAATATTGAAATAAAAGAGGTTAATCAGGCAAAGTATTTAGGTCTAATCATCGACAAACACCTGACCTGGATTGAACACGTTGAACGAATTGCTAAGAAACTCTCACCTATAGTAGGGATCCTAAGGAAACTTCGGTATCTTATTCCCCTAAACCTTGTAAAACAAATCTACTATTCACTTGTACATAGCAAGCTCCAATATTTAAATGTTATTTGGGCTCACTGCAGGAAATCCACACTGAATGATTTAATGACTATTCAGAATAGGGCTATTAGAAACATATTTAACCTTCCTTACTGCACTCCAGTAAAAGATCTGTACATCAGAAGTAAAATTCTACCCCTCAGCATAAGTGCAGATCTCCGAGCAGCTATGCTAATATACAAAATTAAACACAACACAATACTCTATAGCTCTCCCTACATCTTGAACTCGGACAATCATTCTTATGGAACTAGGCATGCGAAGGACGTAGCCTTATATATCATTCACTCTTCTAAATACGGTAGAAATAGTTTCAAGTTCTCTGCATCACAGTTATATAATAAACTTCCCGATGAAGTAAAAAGTGCACCAACTTTGTCAGTATTTAAGAGGAAAACTACGAAAGTATTGTGGGAAAAATTCGATGCATCGTAATACATCAAATAAGCTCAAAAATCCTGTGCTTATCATTTTAAGAGACCTTGGTCTAAACAATCTTAGATATAGTATCAACTTTACTAATAGGCCTATGCCCTTATTCATCAATTTGTGTTACCTTCAGAATTTTCTTCCTGGTGTGTAAACACACATATTACTGTACAATTCCTCTGTACGAGCCTATGGCTCTTTGGAATTAATTGAATAAATATCATTCATTCATTCAAAAAAAAAAAAAAAAAAAAAAAAAAAACTCTACTTCTTTCTCTGGTTGCTAGTGTGTGTAAATGTATGAACTGCAATGCAATGGGCTTTCCTCCAACCAACCAAACTTTTCAAGTAGTACAAGAGCACGCATTGTTTGAAACCTGATAAAACATGTTCGTTTTATGTGAAATTAAAGAAATAATCTAATCTACCTTGAATTTCAAGGTAAGCGTTTTATATGTCAATTACAGAAAAATGTGAGGAGGAAGTTCTTCCCTTCCCTCCCTCAGGAACTGCCTCTGGTACTACACTTGGCTTGTTATTTTACAAACAAATATACTCATATTTAGAGTAATGGTTTTCGAACAGTGATTTTTGTGCATGACAATAGAGCTTCTACAAAGTCCCACATTATGGCATTAGTGTCAGTCCATTGATGACTTTCAATGCCATGGGACATGCAACTGTTTTTTGTTGTTGTTGTTATAATTTATTATTATTATTATTATTATTATTATTATTATTATTATTGTTAAACAATGATCCTTGGAATATGTACATCAAGCTACATTGTAGTGTGGTTTTGTTTGCAAGTTACCATACAGGCTGTATGAAAAAAGGCATCCAGTAATCATGATTAAGAGGATAAGGACAAGTCAAATTAGCCAACACTCTACCTCACAATTTTCATCCACAGATGAATGGGGGCAAGGAATGTCATGCAGCTTTGCGTGCAGTTTACGGTCTGAATATCACTTGTTAGCCCCAATCTTACATCACAGTTACATAGTTAACACTGAATATTGGTTGAAATCGTTGCTCACCTACATGTGGACATTGCTACCATTCAAGAAGAACAGGTGCGTTGGGTATTATGGGTTAAGCAAGAACATGCTTTGAGATGGGTGGTGGATGTTTTGAGCAGCTGTTGATTAAAGCTTAGGGGTTCCATCATGAAAATCACTAATGCTTTTATTTGTTGGTTTAATTGGTTTTGGCAATGTGTCCCATTTCATCTGACGGATTATTTCCGTCTTTAACTTATGGGAATAACTGTTTCCCGAAGAAACCAGGATATTTCTTTCTCTGAATCAATTCAACCGGATCAATTTTGTGAAATATATTAAAATGTAATGACGTTAATATGGTCATTCGGAGAGAAAAGGTATCCTGGATCCTTCAGGAAATGGTTATTCCAAATTGGTAGGCTGATTTTTGAATAATTGGAGCATAGCTCTCATAGTACATGCATTGGCACTGCTTGTGACATCATAGTAGCCTTGTAGTGGCTTTCCCAGTTTGCACCAGCCAAGCATCTTGGTGACAAATGGTAGCTTACACTGGGGAAAAACGCTGGCAATACTGAATTATGTTAACCGGATCAAATTTTCGAAATACTGTATTCGTATTAACTTACGGCTCGGAGAATGTTGCTTCCTATACTAAAATTAACTTGAATAATGAAAATTAATAAATGTAAAACAAAAATATTGGAATGCAGCCGAAATAAATCAGAAACCCCTATTGACGTCAAATTGGCAGGTGAAAAGTTAAGGAAGTAGGAGACTTCTGTTACTTAGGAAGCAAAATAACCAGTGATGGACAAAGCAAAGAGGATATAATAAATAGGATGGCTCAGGCAAGGAAAGCATTTCTACAGAAAAGGAATCTGTTGACATCGAATATAGATTTAGGTTTTAGGAAGTCATTTTTGATAGCCTTTGTCTGAAGCCTGGCACTCTAGGGAAGTGAAACTTGGACTGTTGGGGAAGCAGAAAAGAGAAGAATTGAAGCATTTGAAATGTGGTGTTACAGGAGAATGATGAAAATCAGATGGGTAGATAGGGTTACAAACGAAGAGGTATTAGGACGAGTGGGAGAGGAGAGATGTTTCTAGAAACTGCTAATGAAGAGAGAGGTTGGTGGGACACATACCGTACCTAGACACCCAGGAATAGCAAGCTTCGTTATGGAAGGAAGGGTCGAGGACAAGAACTGTAGGGGTAGACCAAAGTTAGAATATGTTAAACAGATTTCCTTGGATGTAAGGTGTGGTAGCTGTGTAGAGATGAAATGAATAGCTCAGGATGGGGAGGCATGGAGGGCTGCACCAAACCAGACAAAAGACTGAAGACTCAAAACAACAAACAACGTGTCCTCTATTGGACAGGGATGTTATTTTTCATACACCCTGTGAACAATTATGAGCAATTGTTTAAGGGGCTTTGTACAACACTACAGTATGAAATCTGTTTTAGTTTCATCTGATAGGATACATCTTAAACTGTTTTCATGCAAATAGTTCCAGTAGTTTTTGAGATATTCAGGCATCAGCGAGATGGTGTATCAGAAGACATCCAGAAAAAATATGTTGACCTTTTTAAGTTGTCTTTCTAAAAATCATATTCTTCATTGAAAAAGACATGATGTTTCATTACCTATTTGGATTTGGCAGAATTCTTCAGATGTTTATATTCTCGAGGATGAACCTCAACGGTCACATTTAATGAAGAACAGAAGGGGCTACAGCCACAAAACAGGCCTGATAAAAAAAAGAGGGGCAAACGGGGCTGTAGCCCCGGAGCCAAAGAAAGAAGAAAAGCCCAGAGTTGATAAAATTACTGTACTCAATTTCAGTTGCAAACAAATTTTAGCATTTTTTCTAATGAATATTCTGCAAAATACAGGGTCTTTATATTTGCTTGGCACGGACATTCTCGCTCACGTGCTCCGCCAGTGACGGCTCAGTTGCTGGCTACCTTGCGCGCATATATGCGGTGCTTAAAATCAATATCATGCATTTTTACCTACCGTGTTTACAGTAGATGCTGTTCCATCCACTGTCAAACATAATCGGCATCATCATCATCATTAGTTTGCAGTCCTAAGACTGGTCAGTTGCCATAAAAACATGTCCAGATCGTCCTGTCATTTGCCGCTTCCTTCATTGAATTGTAATTCTGTGCTTGGGTGTAGTTTAGCATTTGTTTAAGGAAGGTATTTCTAGGTCTTCCTCATGGATTTTTTCCCTCAATGAACCCTTCTGCCACAGTTCTCATTAAATTGGAGTGGCGCATTGTGTGACCCAACCATGCGAGACGACGTTTACGGATTGTGCGTAGGATTTATCTCCGTTGATTCACGGTGTCGAGAACCCTTTTGTTCGATATCCTGTCTCTCCACGTCACATTTATCATCTTACGATAGCACCACATCTCAAAGGCTTCAAGACGGTTCTTTTCATTTTTATTTAGTGTCCACGTTTCACAGGCATACAACGCAACTGTCCATACAAAAGCGTGTAGCATTCTCATTCGGAGGGAAAGCTTAAGCCGACTGGTACACAGTAATCTCCTCTTTTGCATAAAAGCTAGTTTTGCCTGAGCAATGCGGCATTTAACTTCAGTGGTGCACCTTCCGTCTTCTGTAATCTTTTGACCTAGGTAAGTAAAGGATTTGACTTGTTGTATGTCCAAGTTATTAATCTTTATTCGAAGAGGTTTAGGGAGTTTTGAGACTGTCATGCATTTGGTCTTTGAGGTGTTTATTTTCATGCCGTATTTCTGCACCGTTGATGCAACTCTTGACAACATTGCCTGCAAAGTAGATGGGCTACTAGCTAGAATGGCCTGATCATCTGCGAACTTAATTACATTTATGGGAATTCCATTGATCTTCACACCTAAACCTGTGTCTTCTAAAGCTTCTGCCATCATCAACTCACCAAAAGCATTAAACAAAATTGGGGAGAGAGGACATCCTTGTCTTACTCCTTTTCTGATAGGAACTGGATTAGTAAGACCTTCTCTTAAATGTACAATTGCATTTTGACCATTGTAGAGGTCCCATATGAGTGTTATGAGTTGTTCTTCGACTCCTATGTTCCTTAATAATGGGAATAGTTTATGCCAGGAAACTCTATCAAATGCCTTTTCATAGTCAATGAAGCATATATACAGATTTCGGCTCCTGCTCATCATACGTTCTCCGAGGACTCTAAGAATGCCAATGGCATCTCGGGTACCAACTCCTCGACGGAAACCAAACTGTGTTTCTTGGATGTAGCCATAGACTGCCCCTTCTACTCTTTTCTTTATGATTTGGATCATAATTTTGGATGCATGAGGAACCAAACTAATTGTTATGTACATACTGCAGTTGGTCGCATTTGCTTTCTTTGGTAAAGGGACCATGATGGAGTTTCGAAATTCAGATGGCCAAATACCCTTTTCATAGATTGTTTGTGTTAAGTCATAGAGTTTTTCATTAATTATATCACCAGCAGACTTGATTAGTTCACTAGGGATGTTATCGATGCCTGGAGCTTTCTCATTTGGTAATGACCTCATTGCCAACTCAAATTCACTTTTAGTCACAGATAAAGGTGCAACTAAACTTGTATGCGACTCCTTTGTATGTACGTACTCAAATTCTTCATTGTACAGAGTCTTAATGTACATTTCCCAGTGGTTCCTTATTTGTGTTTCATCAGTGATAATTGAACCTTGGTTGTCACGCAATGCTGAGGTTAGTTCTTTTTGGTAAGTGACATATTTTCCTTGCTGTTTTTAGTGCCAAGCTGCCCTTTCCATGTTTTTCCAGTTCTTCGATTTCTTCGCATTTTTGATGAAGCCATTTTTCTTTGGCATTTCTACATTCTCGATCTATTTCATTTTGAAGCCTTCTGTATGCTATTCTCCCTTCATTTGTATTGACCTGTTTCAGTCTCCTCCTTTCTTGGATCTTCAAAAGAATATCCTGTGTTATCCACGGTTGTCTGGGAGTGACTGATGGATTTCCGAGTACTTCTTTTGCAGCCTCTGTGATGGAGTTCTTTATTGTCAACCATTTGGTATCGATATTCTGTGACGATGTGCCTGTTTCCAAATCATCGTCTTCTCCAAGCTTCCTAGTCATAGCTTCCCTGAATTCTGTACGCTTAAGTTCATCACATAAAGAGCTGGTGTTCCACTTTGGTCTGTTATTGGTCTTCCTCAACAGTTTCCACCTTAACCACAGTTTGATTCTTAACATATTGTGATCTGTGTTGGCATCAGCTCCAGGTAGAGTCATAGACTTTTTTGTTTGATTTCTGTAACGATGTTTCACCAGTATGAAATCAATTTGGCATCGAAAATGATCTCCTGGGCTCTTCCACATATATAGGCGTCTTGGTGGGGCTTTAAAGAAGGTGTTCGTTATTACATATCCTTCTTGTTTGCAGAAATCTATTAGCCTTTGGCCTCTTTCATTCCTTCTTCCTAACCCAAATTGTCCAACACATGGGTTTTCAGAACCTTCACCGACTATGGCGTTCCAGTCTCCCATGATGATGGCATTGTCACTAGCTCTCGTGTGATCCTGAAGAAAGTCTTCAAGCTCATCATACATATCCTCGACTTCCTGATCTTCACTACTAGACGTAGGAGCATAGATCTGGACAATGACTGTGTCTACAGGAAGTGATTTGAGTCGTATTGCCATCAACCTGTGATTTATTACCATGACATCTTTCAAAGCAGTAGTAGCTTTTTTATCCAGCAGAAATGCGACACCTCCTTGGCCTTTGAGACTTCCAGAGTGCACCACTCTATAATCATCACTTTGAAATTCCCCTTGATCAGGCAGTCTTGTTTCGCACAATCTTAATACACTGATACTGTGACCTTTGCCTCCAATTTGATGTTTTCTAATTTACCTACTCTAAGCATTGTACGAACATTCCACGTGGTAATATTTATGAAAGGTTTTCGCTTGATGACGACCTGGGAAGCCTTGCCTCCTCCCCTGCCGGGCCCGACTACCGGTTGGTGCCAGCTACCGTTATCTTAGACATGTACCGTACATCTCATGACATTTTCTTGGGAAATTAAGTGAGGTGGTTTCCCCTTGCCTTCCTCACCAGCGATAGCCCATCTCGGGATAATTTGCGCCAGCCATTCATCATGAAATTTCCGGTTAATTTAGCTTCAGTAAGGAAATAAGGGCCTTTACGTCTATTTTTATTGTTTACTGAACCTGTGGCCTACGTTTGAATCTCTTAGTCAGTTGTTTTATTGTCCGATTTATAGGAATGGGTCTCCCTGGAAATTTCACTCAAAACTTTTGTCTTGTTCTAGCGCATGATTTCCTACACATTATGTACGTATTGTACAGATAGGCTATATACGTTCACGTAACAAATATTTCACAAAGGGCATTACAGCACTATACACAATCACAATAAAACACTAGACAATACGATATACAGTACACAGTAGCTTTGTAAGACACCCAATTAGCTCGGAGCTCACACGTCTACCGCAGAAAGAATGTGGGAATACGGCCGGAGACCGCGCTCACTAACCTGTAACAACCGGCGGCCAAGGTCGAGCGGAATCGTCTTGCCAAGCAAAAATAAAGACCCTGTACTATGAAGGCTGTTTTTTTTTTTTTCAACCTCCGATCGGTTATAGAAAAAGACAGATTGACATTATAAAATGATTTTATTGCTAAATGTTTAGTTGTTCTGTACTTAATTTTCAACATAATCGCCAAAACAATTGAGGCATTTGTTGATTCGTGACACCTCTCGGCTTTCCAATGCCCTCCGCAAAGAATTCTGCCGCCAGTGAAATGGGTTCGTCTGGGCAGTCTCCTGAAGTTTCTCGTTGGTGGTGAGGCATTGTCGCCCAACCATACCTTTAATTCTCGAAAGAGGTGAAAATCCCTAGGTGCGAGGTTTGGGCTAAATGGTGGATGATCGAAAATTTCCCACTTGAATTCTTTGAGAAGGTCTTTCGTCGCGTTAGCACAGTGCAGTCGTACATAGTCATGGATCAAAACCATGCCTGACGAGAGCATTCCTCTTTAGTTTTGCTTTCAATTGTTCTGCTTGCAGAAAACATATCACACTTCACAACTCACACTTGGTGGGAATATCGATGGTAGCGGCCATGTTCAATTGCCCGTAGCTCGGCTAAGATTGGAAGGAAATCGGCCGTGGACCTATTGAAAGGAACCGTCCCGGCATTTGTCAGATGGTGAAAATGGGAAACCACGAAAACCATTTTTAGGACGGCTAAGGTGGGATTCGAACTCACGTTCTCCCATTGCCAGCGAGTCAGCGCGTTAGCGATCTCGGCCACCGCGACCAGTAAATTTTTCAACCAAATGGTTAAACTAAATAATTTTTTAATGTAACAATTGTCATCATCATCTTCACCACCATCATAATTAATTTCCGTTTTTCCAGCCTATGCCGGGTCAGAGCAAATAAGACACCCCTCCACTTCACTCTGTCTGTCCACCATCCTTCCTCAACCACTGAACTCCACTCCAGGTTTCGTTCTCTCACACTGTCCTTCACCAAATCCATCCACCATACTGTACTCTAGGTCTTCCTCGTCCTCTCTTTCCAGTCATCAGTCTCTCCATCACTTTTTTCAGCATTCTTTCATCATTCATCCTTTCCACATGGCCATACCAACTCAATCTGTTCTACTCCAGCTTATCATTCAGCTTCTGTTGGCCTACTTTCACTTCATTTCTAACTCCTTCTCTCAGGGTGTCAAGCGAGCGGGAAAAGCGGGAAATGTACGAAACATTTACTGTGCGGGAAATTGCGGCGAGCGGCGGGAATTTTTTTATATTTGTCATATATTAAGGATTTAAAAATACGAGTGGTTATATTTGTTGGTACTGCGGAATTACCGGTTTGGTGGAAGTAGAAAAATCGACAGTCCGTCAAATATGCGTTGACACTGTCAGATATGGTTTCTACTCTTTTAAATTCTCCCGCGCCGAAGCAAGACAGAAGTCGGCCGGGCGGTGAGCCTAGTGTCTCCAAGTGACCGTGAGCGCAACGCGCATGCGCTGTCTTCAAGCCAGCGGCCCAGCAGGCAGGCCGTGTTTCTTTACGCGTTAGACTAACAGTGGTGTGGTAGTGTCAACTTAATGTAATCGGAGTATACTACTCGTTCGTGGTTATCGTGCAGCTGGAGGACTCTGCTTGTTAGTCGAATTATTATTTCGCTACCGCTGATGCCGATTGAGTCAGAGGAGACTCATTGTTGCCTGTCTTGTCACACGATTGTTGTGATGTTCGGTAACGTGAAATGCCGGGGAATTCTAGGTATCATGAGTGAATATTCAGATTTACAAGGGTTCAGACGCTGTGAAGTTAGCCGGTTCGGCACGGCCCGGTTTATCTCGGCCAACCCGAATGCTTTCGGCTCATATGCTTCCGACTAGCTTGCTCCGCTTTGTGCCGGCAAGAAGTATCACCGACAATCCGTCTTTCAGTTCGTGTATCCGTCTGTCGGTTCGCGCTGCGCCGACTTTTACATTTTGCTATCCGAAACAAATGTAGCTTTCAAAATTAGATAAAATAGATACAGATACACATTGTTTTTATCTAAATATAGAAACACTGCTTTTTTATGATCTAGATGTACATACCAAAAATTTGGTGTTTAAGCCCGCCGCCTTTCAGCGAAGGGCTTTATAATTTCGTGCGGGTCCGTATGTATGTATGTATTTGTCGTCGCTCCGAAGATACTGGTCAGAAAGTAACGTTTAATAGCCCATATGTTCTTTTTTTGTGTTCGGGAAATTTGAAAATTTGGGCGGGAAATGTACGGGAATTTTTTTTGCCTGGCCACTAGACACCCTGATCTCTCCTAGTCTTCTGTACCATACTTCTCTGGAATTTCATTTCGGCTGCCTGTATTCTACTTTAATCTCTCCTCGTCATCAGCCAAGTTTCTGCTCCATACGTCATTATTAGTAAGTAATAGGTCTTGTACATCACTTCTTTAGCCTTCAGTGGTACGTCTTTATCCCAAATTTAACTCTGAGCCTGGTGATAGAACACACTCCCACATTGTATTCCCTTGTTGATCTCCATATCCAAGCTTTCATTTACCATCAATTCACTTACTAAATATTTGAAGTACTCTACAATTTCCATATCTAAATCTCCAATTTTAACAACCCCTTTTCCTTCTTTTTTTTCCTCTCGTCATTACCATTAATGTTACAAATGGTTTCTTAATCATCATTCTATTCTAATTTGTGTATCATCTACAGTTTTTAATGATCCGTGGTTAACGTGGATAATCGAGAGTCTACTGTGTACTGAAGTCTACTTCACCTTACAAACATTTGAAAGGAAATAATATATTAACAGAAATGCATACTTTGAAGACAGTGCATTGTATTGAAATTGTGTCTGTGAAATCATAAATACTGCATAGAGAATGATAATAGTTTTAATTGGTTTTTCTTCACTTGCCATGTTATTGTGGAGAGCCCCTCAATTAGGGTTGTGAAGGATTGTTGAAGAGTGGCTAAATGCAATAAAGTGGCTTTATTTTCTAGAATCAGGCTGCTCCTAGTATCTGATGCTAGATATGCCTTATCTTGTAGTATAGGACATTGGGCACAAGTGTAGTCCCTGCTGATATGGCACCACCTGTCATCTGCTAAGAGTGCTGTTTAGTGATTTTAACGACAGAAGCTGTTATTATTATTGTTTTCTGGTATTGCTTGATGAGACTGAGAGAAGATATTGGTTGAACTACATTAGCTGTAGATGGTTTGTATTAGAAGGAAACATATCAGTTACTGAGTTTCATTATTAGACATATCATGAAATGTCAGCAGTGGTTACAGTATGGCTCTGGAAGTCATCACTTGAATGCAAGAACTAAGTACGGTCACTCTATTTTAAGATAGAAACATGTTATCTCATATTATTTATTGCTCTAGGGAAGATTGATCTCTCTCATAGTTTATAAACAGGCTGGAAAACACCTCTTACGGTACATAATTTTTGAAGAGTATATTATTGTATGTGATAAATTTAGAGCAATGGAAATGATCAGTGCCATATTTAGGCTTGTACAAATGTGCATTTGCACTGGGATAGTGAGATGACAAAATATATATGATATTTATATTGCTTTTGTGATTATGAAATCTGCAGCATGCTATATTACATTAGTGTTCTGGAATTAAGAGAATATATGAGAAATGTGTGTCCTTCAAGTTTGAAAAAATGATTATTCAATTGTAGTGTTTCTAGCATAATACTTTTGACTGAATAAATTGGATGTGTCTGTGATTTTTTTTTCTATTTTTTTCTACAGGCTAACCATAGTGAGTTTCTTCTGTGTGTTTGGCATTTATTTTTGCCCTCATCTTCTTCTTAGTCATTATCCTTGTGGTTGAGGAATTGTGAGCTTATGACCTAGTTGTTCCTCTTTACTACACATCTTTATTTCATCCAATCTTCTGCTTCTCTGATAGAAATCTGAACAAATTTTCTTGTGAAATATTTAATCTGGTCTAACTATCTGATTGCTGCTCCATCTCTGGAGTGTTTTCCACGTACCTTCCCTTGGAACAGTTTCTCAATACTAGTTCCTTCATGGTGAATCATATGATCAAAATAATGGTGAGTCATATCATCAAAATATCGTATTATGTGGCATCTGCAAATTGTAGATAGCCTGTGCTGATTACTTAGATCATTTTAAATGGGGTTGCTAGTCCTTCTTACAATTCATGGAATACAGAGCATCACATTTTAAAGGCATTATTTCGCATTATACCTGATGCCTTCATTGTCCATGATTCACCACAGTATGGAAAGATACTGAATACCAATGTTTTCATAAGTTGTTTCTTGGTCATCATCATCTTGCACAGTTTCCACCCACTGGCCGGGTCTGTTAGGAACACAGGCCTCTCCAATGTCTTCTGTCTTCCCACCATCTCTTAGCCTCCACTCTTGTCCAGTCTTCTCCTCTCTTCTTCACGCTTTCTTCCACCCCCTTCAGACTCCTGTCTCTCGGTCTCTTTCCTTTCCACTTCGTCTTGTGTATCCTCCTGGGTATCCTCTCCTCCTCCATTCGTTTTACATGTCTATAACATCTAAGGCTAGATTTCTATATACCATCCTGTAATGGTTCCTCCTTTAATTCTCTGGTCCTCGTATTTCTTATTCTGTCCAACTTTGTAGCTCCAATACTGCTTCTCAAGAACCTCATCTCACTGGCCTGTATTTTGCCCTTCTCCCTTCCTTTCATAACCCAGGTCTCTGAGGCATACATCAGGATAGGGACATAGTACGTTCGATATGACCTGTTGCTGTTCTGAGGGACATCCTTGCTCCATATCATGCTTCTCACACTCCTCCGGAATGCTACTGATTGTCTCCCTTGCTCATTTATTTCTCTATCGTTTCTTCAATTATCTTGTATCAGGCTTCCCAGATACTTCGAAACTCTCCACTTTCTAAGCTGATGGATTGGAATCCGGGCTAGCCATAGGAAACAACACTCTCCACTTTCTTCAGCTGTTCTCCACCAATTGTTATTCCCGTTGTGGTTTCTTTCCTTCTTCCTCGTTGTGATTACCATCTCACTCTTATTTATGCTAAATTTCATCCCATATCCTTGTATGATTCCTTCCCACACGTCCAACTGCTCCTGTACCTCCTCCTCCTTGTTTCCCCAAATCATCTGCAAATACCATTGCTTTCATCTTTCCTTCCCCAATTACTTCTGCCACTTGGGTCATTATGTCATCCATCACCACAATGAAAAGTATTGGTGACAGTGCAATTCCTTGTTTCAGGCCGTTTCTCTGTTCCAACCAGTCCGATCTCTTGGTATGTTTTGTAATCTGCTTATCAGATCATACTTTCAGAAGGCTGACTATTGCATTATGGGCAATTTCTATATGCTGTTATATGTCTGCCTCACAGCTGCTATCACTAGAAATTAACGATCCATGGTAGATGAATTCCTTAGCTATTTCAATTTGTGTTGACAAGTATCATATTTTGATGATGATGATGATGATAATTGTTGTTTTAAGGGGCCTAACATCTAGGTTTTCGGCCCCTAATATCATATTTTGAATGTTTTAGAACTATCCACAATCATTGACTTAGCTTTTTTCTTTTTTTTCCCCAAGTTTATCTCAAATCCTAAATCAGGGGCGTGGTGGCGCAGCGGTCAAGCTGTATGCCTCTCACCATGGCAGACCGGGTTCGATTCCCGGTCAATGCATGTGAGATTTTCGATGTGAAATGCCATGTCCTGTGGTTCGGATTCCACGTAAAACGGAGGTCCCGTGGCTTATGATCGCGAGATTAACGGTCACGTTAAACTACAAGCTTCCTTTTTTTCAAATCCTAAATCGTGAGTTTCAGCAGTGATCAACTGGATCATGACCCAAAGTTTAGTGGTGTCATCATATAGGAGATTAGTTACAGTAATTCTTAACTCCTATTGGCAAATTCCCTTCAAATTTTCCATAGCTCATCTGATCTATAGATTCGCTGTAGGCATCGAACAATCTTGGAGGGCTTCAATTTGTTATTCTCTATCCACACAATCCCACTCCCATCTCCATCAGCACTCTCCAAAGTTTTCTTCATTGAAGTAATTTATAAAATGTTTACCTTGCATATTTGTTTCACAAGTTGTGTTCTCAGTTAAGATGAAATATTTCAGAATATTTTAAAATTGGAGCAAATAACTCTACTAATTATTGATGGTAAACAAATACAGTGAGGACCATCCCTGTAGAATGGGCCTTTCCAATAACCGTGCCGCGGACAGGTTGCAATGACTCACCGTCACATTCATAGCATGTGCCGATTACAACAGCGCGCCGTGAAGCCCTGAATGCTGTCACAGCATTTATTACATACACAGCTGGCAAGATACCTTACTTGTGATAATTAAGACTTGCTGTGAAGTACTGTAGCCTACCTCGTATCACGTGAACATGGGTTGGTATAGAACAAAACAAGAAATCTTCCTAGTGGAAACTATCTTCTCAAGAAGTAGTTTACAGTAAATTTGTTCGCAAGTTTCAGTGTCGTGCAATATTTACTTGTGGGGGAACCTCAAACAAAATGTATACAGAAACAATCCGCATACTCTGGAGGCACATGAGAGCGAAGTGACTGCACCGATACGAAATATCAATGAGGATGAATTACAGCGAGTGTACCAAAACTTTTTACGTTGGTCTAACGTGTGTTTAGAAATTGAAGGACAGCATTTCCAGCAACCACTCTGAAATTCATGGAAGTAATGATGATTATATTAAATACGTTAAAAAGCGTAAATGTGTTAAACCAGTTGGGCGCCACGCTGCGCTGCTGCCAGGCAGCATATGCGAGTCTCGGTTCTATAAGGCAGGGTCCTTGCTGTAGTAATGCTGACTATAAGCTGAGGAGAGTCGTTCACCCTAAATATGGGCCTGGGAATTACCATTGTCTTTGATTAAGCGCCATTAAACAGAAAAAATTCAGAATCAAATGTTTTATATGACCTTAGTGTATTGATGGCTCAGAGTAAATGGCAAATAACAATCTTGGTGGATAGGTAAAACAAGTCTGAATAAATGAGTTTGGTGTCACTTAGTTGTAGGGTTGCCAGACGTTCAGTATTACCCGGAACAATTCCATTTTTTCTTGTTTTGTTCCACGTTCCGTTTCAATCTTTAACGGAACGCCAAATATTCCGTTGTTTTTTTTTTTTTTGTTAATTTGATGATATATTCATGGTGGCCACTACTCCTGGAAATCCTGGAAAATGATGAAAGAATTGAAAACTCCTGGAAAATAGCAACTGTTAATAATTATCAAAATCTTTCATCTTTAATCATACTCCCGCTGCGGTTTTGGGTGAGCACTCCATTGTTAACGAAAGAAATTTCCTACGGCTACCTGTTTCTGTGTGTGAGAACATGCGATAGTATTTTTGTAAAACAAATTGAGTATAGACAACTTCACCTCAATAAAATTGCAGGCGGCATTCTTTTCTCTCTTTTTTTAAGCAAATATTTGAGTCACAAAGGCTTTTTTAAAACAACAATTAAATCATTTATGTGTAGGCTTGCATATCAATAACGCAATCACCACTATTTTTTGTCAACATCTGTATAAATAAACCAAACACAACTGCTTTATTTTGGTCTTGAAGTAGGCAAGCGATAGAGCCCCCCTCACCCCCACGCACTCGTGCTTATTTTTAAATCTGGAAAAATGAGAATTACTCCTGGAAAATTCCTGGAAAATCATTGACCGATTTGAGTGGCCACCATGTATATTCGATTTTGTACCAACTTCCAAATGTTTTCTGGTGATACAGGTATAAGTTTGAAAGAGAAAATGATTTCTATGTCTGTGTCAGATAGATGAGTACATGTTATAGATTTATTAGGGGCAAGAAAATTAAGGAATATCTTAGTCCTTGTTAAGTTAATACTCAGCATTTTCCCCTCCAATGCTTTTACAGAGAGAGTTTTTTCTGTCATGAATATCAAATGGAGAGATGGTAGAAACTGAAGCTCCATTAGTTTGATACCGTAAAACAATGTTCACATATTACAATTGTGACGAAAATTGTAGTGAATTTTATCAGAAGGTACAGTAGAACCTCGGTAGTCCGAGCCTCCGTTTAATCCGAGGTGGATGACAGTGAGACGCATGGCGGAGATGCGCGCATGCGTTGTTTACAATTCTGCCCGCTATCGCCCTCCCGCCAACTAATAAATATTGTTCTGTACTTTAAGTAAACTAGTGGGCCTGTGCGAGCTTTCGCAACGTGAATGTAGGTTGAGCCATTTGTTAAGAGACCCCTCAGCTAGCAGTACGCCGGCGCCGTGCTCCCGCTAGATGGCTAGTTACGGTGCTTTCATTGTAAATGTACATTTTTAAGGTATTTATTTAATTGTGAGTCTTTTAAAGAGGAAGTGAGTGTGTTTCGCGCACACATTGGGTTATGCAGAACCTGTAGGTACCAGATATACCGGTATGTAGGTTGGTGTTAATAGGACCTTATTTTCGGTACAAAACTGGAGTGGAAACTTAGCAGAATAATATAGGGAGGGATATGTACATACTTGCATTTCTTTTGTAAAATTTTATTTTTATTTCTGAAACAAGGCCTAAATGCAACACATTATACGATAACTGATGAAATAATGCCGTTTACTATAAGAATATTTAAACACAAGGTTCTTGTGCATCTATTTCAAATTTAAGGTCTTTAAATTTCATAACTTTGTGTAATCAGAGATTTCCCGAATTCGAGCTCCTCTTGGTCCCAATTGCCTCGGATTACCGAGGTTCTACTGTGCTTACAAATAAAAAATCCTTGCAAAGGGTTGTTAAAATGAATAGCATTTGTAAGTTGCTGGTGTCATAGGCCTATATGATATGTCAGCAATATCTAGTTTTAATTTTGTGGGTATTTGATTATGTAATGATCATTTAATACATAATGTGCATTATCTATTACAACATTAACAACAATGTTTAGGGACGTGTGTTCTGTAGTTCCATTCTTGAAATCTGGCAACCCTACTTAGTTGTAATCCAATCTTTTGGACATAAAGTACAGTAAATTCAAACTTACTATGATAATGAAAATCCATCCTTGGAATTCCTTGGGCTACAATATAGTGTGGCTTGTTAGCTTAGTGTCAGCTCTACTTATGTCTCCTTGCTTAGATAGTGTAGTTGAATATTGTCGCGTAAGCTAAGTGGTTAAGCATTTCCATCTCGAGCCAAAGGTTTCTGATTTAATTCCTAGATGTTCACGGCATTTTAACTCTCGACTTAACTTATACTCAATGTACCACACAACCCAGTTGCTGAGAGCCTCTTAGCGATCAAATAAGAATGTAACATACATCACTGAAAGGTCTTCTTGCAACATTGTATTTAAGAGTTGGTTAGTGATATTTGGCTGTGTTAACATCGTACAGATTCCAGGATCTCTAAAACAAGGCTATAGCAGGAAAAAGGGGTGTTAAACCGATAACTATTCTTTTCTCAGGAAAAAATTTGCATATTTTCCCAAATTATTACTTCATTAAGAGAGATCAACTTTGGGAGTCCTTAAAAGAATTTCAGAAACCTTTGCCTATACAGAATGTAACAAAAATAAATGGCAAAATTTTAGGGTTGGATTCTTCACATGTAGAGAAGAAAAAAGTTTATACACACACAGGTCGATCACCCTTTCTTCAATTTTACCGTGTTGGCGGCCATTTTTCAGTGTTTCCTTGGTAATCTAAATTCATACTTTTCAGTCGGTCAACACGGGTGTACCCAATTATAATGGGTGTTTCCCTAAATAGCATTAATTTCGCTTTCTTGAATGTTCTGTAATGCCACACTCTAATGGATACCTTAAAGCAAATGTTCATAATACCCACTCCATCTGCTCATTGAGGCATGATTATGCTCCAAAATGCCTGGCATTGTATGAATTGTTTGAAGAGTCTTCACAATTCTTATTGCATCATCCACAGTAGTGACTCCACATACGGTAAAGGAGATCAAAGAGTTCAAATCCAGATCCAGTAGTGATATGCATGTTGATCCTTTTCCTCGTAGAAATTAACTTCACAGGTAAAATGTAAAATGACATGTAAAATTCGCATCTCACCGAAAATACATATTCCGGACCCAAGTTCATATGACTTATTTATCTTCTCTACTCGTGAGTAATACAATCGTGAAACATTGCAATTTATTTTTATTACATCCTATAGTTGTAGCTATTGCTGATTTCTTATTAAATGTCTGCCTTCATGTTAGGTAGCTAGTCAAAATACTCGCTGTTTGAAATCCTAGTTCTTGTATTCAGGTGCAAAAATGATTGGCACAGCTGTCTTCTTATAAATTAAATTTTTGAAATTTTGTAATTAAAAGGCAAAGTAGTGGCAATGTTATAATCAAGTTTATATCAAGTAGAGAGAGAAGACTAGAAAGTTAGACTGGTGAGGTGAGGACAGATCAAGATTTTGAAAACATCTTCGGTGAGAGGAAAAGTGACTGAGATATTTCCAATTGTATCACAGTCACATTTAGTTGTGTGGCTTTTGGCTCCATCATCAAATCAATTCAACTTTAGAGCCAGTGATTCTTAAAAGCTTAGTTTTCATAGATGTGGTTCTGGAAGGTTGATAACAAAATAGCCCAACAACAAGCATAATATGTAGTGGAGTCATCAAATGGTGTGGTTGGCTTCTGCTCAGAAGGTGGGGGAAAAGTTCAAGCCCATTAATATTTTCTGTACCTATCACAACCACATTGAATTCAGCCACTGATGTGGCAAAATAAAATATGGTTTTAAAACATGTATTTGTGTGTTCAAGGATGTTCGTCTTTTGATTTGTCATGGTGGTTAGGACAATAATACTGTATTTACTTAAATGTAATGTGCACTTTTTTCAGGAAAATTATGTATTGAAAATTAGGGTTCGCACTAGATTCGAGCACAAACTTGAAAGCATCCCTGATCACAGTCCAATGCCTCCTCTCTTCTAGAGTACCTTTGTCATGTTCTTTCATTCAGCTCGCTTTCACGATGAAGTCCGGCCATAATTTGGTTACGACTTCATTTAAATTTGGTGAATCGTTACAAATGGACAGAACTTTAAATCAAGCCTAAACAATGATTAAGAAATTCACGACTTGCCATAAAACATCATATAATTACACTTTCCCTATTTAACCCATTCTAGAAAGGAAACTAGTTATTGTATGAGTACCAAACTTGGTAGTAATAATGTCCACATTATGTGGCACAAGATTTCCATGCTTCACAGTGCCACCTGCCACTAGTACCACAACTGACCACCAGGGGCCATGATCATTCATAGGCACGCTGATCAGACCAGTGTCAGTGCACTTGCGGATGGTGTCAATGGGCTTAGTGAGCTTGGTGAAGCTCTTCTATGAAAACAACAGTAATTCTGCTGCTGCACTTCGAAATTAACACCGGCTGAAAGTCTTACGGCAGGGTCCTCTTTCTCCACCAGCTCTGCAGAACATGATGAAGAAGTTTGAATCGACTAGAAAACTGTGTGTCGCTACAGGAAGAGGCCGCCAACAGGTTGAACCACAAGTGGTTGACGAAATCGTTGTTGCTATAGCAGACAAACCTGAGCACAGTGGCCTATCGTCCAGCAGTGTGCGTGCTGTGTCACGACAGTTGAACATTCTGTGGTCCACTGTGAGGAAGGTGCTTCGAACCATTGTCAAATGGTAACCGTATACCGTAAGATCCATATCGTACAGAAGCTTGCACCAGAGGACGCACAACAACGTGTTTACTTCGCTCTCCATTTTCTAGCGCGGATTGAAGTTTATGAGGCCTGGCCCTGGACCCTCCTATGGACAGACGAAGCACAGTTTTCTCTGACGGGTGCGGTGAACACACAGAATTGCTGAGTGTGGGGATCTTCACCTCCAATGTGCATGAAGTTTTTCAGCACAGCAAACATGATACCGTATGTTGTGGCGTCATGGTTACGTTCATCATTGGTCCATTCCTTTTTGAGGAAGCTGGTGCTCAAGGACCAAAGACGTGCCGTGTGACTGGCCAGCGGTACTGCGATATGCTTCGCCAATGTGTCATACCCGCCCTACAGGAGAGAAATGCATTGACTTCAACAGTTTTCATGCAAGATGGGGCTCCACCACATATCGCTCGCCAAGTTCAACTGCTTCTCCGTAACACATTTGGTGACTATTGAATTGTCAGCAGATCATTTCCAAATGCTTGGCTGTCACGATCACCTGATCTCACTCCTTCTGATTTCTGGATGTGGGGCTACCTGTAAGATAGGGTAACTTTCACACATGTGCTGATCTCAACAGAAGCATATCAAGAGAGGTGTTGAGCATACCCATGGAGGTGCTTCGTGCTTCTGTGCAGAATGCAATCCTGTGGTTCCAGACTCTCCCAGACTCTGACGGGTGCCATATCGAGCCTGTTCTGTAACAGTGACCATCGTATTGGTATGATGTAGCAGCACATTAAAAGTGTTTCGATTGAATTGATTAGTCATTATTTCTCTTCCCCATGTCCTTAATAATGATCACATGTTTCATGAACGTGCAAGCACGTACTTTGTTAGTTACTTATAGTTTTTTTAAGGGGAGGAACTACAAGGTCATCTGCCCCAAGCACGCACTTTGCAACTAGAGACTGTTAAATAGTGAAAGTTTAATTTTAATCATCCGGTATGAAATGCGTCATGGCCAAAACACTTCGGTCGAGCTTTTCTAATGGCAAGAATAAAGCCGAGTGATAGAAAGTCAAATTTTTTAAAAAAATGAGTGCTGGTTGATGCATCGTACATCAAGAGCATGGCCGGAGCTCGTAATCGGTGTTCGATTCGAATTCGACACATACCAGTACAGTAATTTAAATATCCGAACTCTCTGCATATCTTGTAATTGAACATTTGTCATATGCACAAACTGGCCGTATTTATCCATTTTAGGTTATGTTATCGTTGATTGAACACTGATTTCGTAAGAGACACACGGACTTAAATTAGTCTTTAAATAACGTGAAATAGTTTGGTTTTTAAAGAAAATAGAATTTAGGGCAATGCTGCTGACCGAGCAATGCGTATCTTTCTTTTAGGACTCGCATTGTGGAATAACATCACAAATCGATTGTTACAAAGTTGCGATAAATTGCTATAGACCTACAGCAACGATACAGTCAAAACAAACTACATTCCTAGAGGATTTAATTAATTCTTTTCATCAAATCTAGATCCCCGCAAATATTTACTTCACAAATCACACGTTATCTCATAAAATATTACACTGTAATCGACCTCTGTCTGATAGATAGTCGAGCACGACTATCTTGCGGAGCAATCAAGACCATCAACAATACTCAGACCTTAATGCAGGTATCGAAAGTGTAAAAATGGCGTATGTCGAAGCCCGACATATTGATTGTTTACGTTCGTTGCTGGGATACAATATTAGTTTCGTTTGATGTATGTTGGGATAAACTATCGCTCATCTGTAGTTATGAGTGTCTTCAGTATGTCTGTATGGTGCAGTTTGCGTTAATGTGCTGCAATCGTATGTAAATATGTAATTTATTTATTTAATCGTATGGTAATTTATACAATTTTACATAACAAGCTATATTCAAACTTTAAAGTCCATCCCTCTCAGCCATTCGGTTAAGTCGGGTGTGAGAGCGAACAAATCGTCAGGAATGCCAGGGTACGAATAAAGAGGACAGCATTGGACCAGATGTTCGATTGTCTGTTCTTCCAGGTTACACTCACACATTGGTGAGCTGATCCAGCCCCACTTGTACCTGAAATAATTGCTGCAACCATGTCCAGTCCTCAGCCTGTTGACGCGGCACCAGAAGTTCCTCGGTAAGTCAAAGCCGTTTGGTTTCTTCGTGGGATCAAGATGGTGGCCACTTGTTCCCAATGTTTTAGTTGACCACTCGTGCTTCCAGCTTTCATTTAGATCAAATCCAGCAGCAATGAGTTGCCCCGCAGTGACACTTGCTGGTCTTCTAGATTTCAGTCGTTGCTGTGATGGATGGCAGAATTCTTGGTGAAATGGCAAAGAGGGTGATGCAAAGATTTTCTTAGCTTCACTTAGAGCTTGCTTCCTCCTTAAGTGTGGTGGAGAAATGTGACTCAGCATGGGTAACCAGTGACATGGAGTTGATTCGATGCAACCAGTAATGCAACGCATTGTATCATTCAATTTTGTGTCTACCTTCTTCACATGTACGCTTTCCAACCAGACGGGTGCACAGTACTCAGCAGCCGAGTAGACAAGACTGATGGCAGATAGCGTAAACAGTCAGCAGAGGCTCCCCAGGATGTACCACTGGGC
This sequence comes from Meconema thalassinum, assembly GCA_946902985.2. Lineage (NCBI taxonomy): Eukaryota > Metazoa > Arthropoda > Insecta > Orthoptera > Tettigoniidae > Meconema > Meconema thalassinum. The sequence continues at coordinate 459,855,622 of OX336391.1, read as the reverse complement.
TTATGCAATATGTTGTTTCTTGCGGCGAGTTTTTGGGAAAGCTTAGTGATGTGTTCTTTGTAGCTCAGAGATCTGTCTAAAGTGACTCCAAGATATTTTGGAAAAGGATTGTACCTCAGATTTCGTTCGTTGAACAAAACTCTGTGATTGTAGTTTGCAGCACGATTCGACAGATGGAAACAAGAGACTTCAGTTTGAAGTGCTGGGGATCAATCTCCAGGTCTTAAAGAAAGTTGACATCTTCTTGAGATCCTTTGTAAGAATTTTTTCACCATCTTCAAAGTTATTACTCAGTGCTACAAGAGTGATGTCATCAGCATGTATGAACTTAGTTGATGTTGTGACTGGTAAATCATGAATGTACAAATTGAAGAGCAATGGGGCTAAAACAGATCCCTGTGGTAGACCATTATTTAGTTTTCGTTTGTAGCTTTTAGTGCTGCCTAGAAACACTTCGAATTGTCTTTCACTAAGCATACTAGATATTAGATCCACGATTATTATGGAATGATTTTTTTGTGTGATGACTGTTCAGTCGACCGATGGCATTGAGTCATTTACTGCAGATGTTGGAAGTACCTAGTACTATAGCATCAATACAAGTGGCTCAAGAATATACACCACAATAATTCTCTAGTTAGTGAAAATATGATAATAGCTTAGTACACTTCAGTAGTGTTGAGCTCAAGTGCGTAAAGGGAAACCGTAATGAACATCTACGGCTAGACCAAACCGTTGAACGGTCAGCAACATGTGCCTCCGTAGATCCTTACCAGTCTGGCAGATGCTCTACACTGCCTTGTATACATGCCAAATAATACAGTGAACTTCTGTTTTATTGGTTAAGGAAGATGTTTCCCCTGTGCCAAACAGTGAACTCAATTATTGTGTTCCGTCATTATTTATACTGTTGTGATTCTTACAGCTTGCAAGTTAACTTTAATTATCATGTGAGTAATCAAGTGTTATGAGTACCTTGCCACCTATGTACTTAATAATTCCGTTTAGAGGGAGATGGTGCTTGTCTACTTACCGTACTTTACGAAATCAACAATTTTCAGCTTACATCTATTCCAAATGGTAAAAGTGAATGGTTAATGGGTTAAATCGTAACGTTTTATCGTGTCCCTTGCGTGTAGTAATCTCCGTATGTTCTGATATCCACGCGTTGATTTCATTCATGTTTCAATCAACTAATTTGGTGTGATGCTTTACCTAAGATTTTAGACAATTCCATGAGAGGTCTTAATTGAGTTGTAGCCTATATCTATGGCGTTGGTTCGATTATTCCAGGCAACTATTTTCATCGTGGTTTAATCCGATTGTTTATGCACTTACTCTGCATGGGCGGGTACTTGAGTACCATGGGCACTCTTTCCTCTCTTACTTCCTAATCTTTTTGATTTCTTACTAATAATATTTAACTATTATTACTGAACTTAAATACAAATCCTGATAACTCGCCAAAAAGCTTCTTATTCAATCACAAATAGAGCGAACTATTACAGCTGTCCCTTTGGGTGAAGATGAAGAAACTTGGTCAGCAATTAATTCAGGTAAGTCTAAATTATTGATGCATATTTCTTCGGAACCAAGTCTCGTCTTTTGATATCTTTTATGTTCTTGGGCGAGTTAAAATAATAATTTACACGAACTGTGGCAAGCCCAATCTTAGCTATTGGTAGGGCATTTATCGCCGCCATGTTTTTTCTACATTAAGGTCTGAGGATTGTAGTTGGTCTGGGCGCAAGTCTCCTTGAAAGAGAAAGAAAAGACTAATCGACTGAGGGCGTTGTATGCACTGTGGTTTTCTTTTCTTACATTAATAAGTTGCGATGAAGTTTGCACCGATTTTGTTGAAATGCATTGAATGCGCCGTAATTTCTTACGTAAGTTAATAAGCGGTGATGAAGTTACATTTGTTGAAATAATTTCACAGCAGGAGGACCAACGCAGAAGATGACGTAGATGAGGTGTCCCTCAATAAGACCGAGGATAATGTGGAACAAATTTGACACAAATGACTAGGAGTTTTCCAATGACAACAACAGTGCTGAAAATTTGGTCTTAGTCTTGTCATCTAATGTTGAATTTCAACTGAAACATCAATCATAGTATACATATCCATTAATACAGTAATAATGAGTTGTGTTTCGTTATAATACAAATGACATAGCAGATGTATTTTTTTTGCCAATGCGCATCACATTTGCCAACAAGTCTGGTTTTTATTTGAAGGTTTTAAAAGATAGGGTGCGCGTTATATTTGAGAAAATACGGTAATTCATCCTTTTGGACATCTGTAAACTGGATACGTTATCCCCCCCTTTTCGAAAATATTATGTCATAGCAGGTGAGAGGAATCATAAAACTGGCATATCAGCTTTTGGAAAATAATCCCTGAGAAATATGCTCTCTTTTTTTTTTTTTTTTTTTTTGTTAGTGGAACACAAACTAAAATTATTTAAGGAGGCTGTGATTCAAAACAGGATTTTTCTTTCATCTGTGTTTTTGTTAATATTCTAGTACAGATGGCTACTGTCATTATCGATGATAGGGTCAAGGGTGACATAATGAATGAAAAGCCTCATTTAACAGTATTTTCTTCAAAGGTACGGTAATTTTATAGCCTACTTGAAACAAAAGCTATTTATATTTGTTCTCTCTCGCACATTCTGATCTATTTCACTTAAATTGAAACCTGCTTTCCATTCTTTTTCATTTGAGTGTTCCATATCTATGAAGACTAGGCTTAAGTCTTATTTTAAAATATATTCAAAAAAATAGCGACAAACAGGGAAGAGGATGTTGAAGGGAAGACACACAAAATTCTTATCCACCAAGCGGGATCACTTGAAAGTTTTGGACCATTGTTGACTCCTTTTCTTTTTGTGTGTTTCATGTCAATGCATTCATACCTAAAAAGTCACAAATTTCAGTTTGTTAGTCATAATTTTGTACCTCCTTTTTTGTCGTTAATTTCACTACTTGAGTACGGTATTTATAGTTTATTAGAACTGCCAAGAAAATCGAAGTTGGTTGTCACAACAGTGAAAATACTGCATTAAAATTACACATTGCTTCCAAAATAAATTGTCGTAGTCATCATTACATATTCTACTGTATAAGGGAAGGATCTTGTAAATGAAATGCATCAAGTTCACTTGGAATTAAGGGTGAGTTTAATATGGATGGGCTGCATCATGTTACGGTCTGTACTGTGCACAATTCAAATTAATTTCCAGTGAAAATTGAAATGATGCACAATTCCAGTGTTGGTTTTCAAAATGCCTTCTGCCCATTACTTCCATTGGACTAGAATGCACAGAATCATAGTGCATTTTCATTCAGAAATGGGTTAATAGTCAATTAATTCATTCTAAGGGGTTTTATACTAAAAAATCTTCTGAAATCACTTCATTTTCTTTTATCGCCTGTTCGCTAACAATACAATACAAAACTCTTTATTTCCAGAACCTGCATCATACAGAATTGGATACGACACACAACATACAGTTCAATTGACATATTTACAACTTTACTTTACATATTAAACAGTTACATGTTTCATTAAAATTCACTTAAGGAATACAACACTTTCTGGGCTAGGTATATCTTGAGAGAAATTTCTGAACCCAGTTCCAGTCAAAGATTTTAAATGTTTTGGTAGCTTATTGCGGTATATAGCTCCTTTTTTGAAAGGATCCTTTTCTGCATATTGTTTATTTACCCGCTTTTGAAAATAGTCATTCTGCCATCTGGTTTCATGATTGTGGATATTGTTGATATCTGATAGAACACACATTCCTTTGTCTTTCTACCAATTATCATGCAAAATGTCGCTGTGACTTTGAGATAGTTAATGTCCCTTTAATTATTAAGATATTTGATGTCCCTTTAATTTTTGATATATTTGATGTCCCTATAATTTTTGAGATGATGCATGAAGAGAAGTGTGAGAGATACAGGCTGGAAAAGTATGTTGAACTTTTGAAGTAGTCTTACCGAAAACTGTATTTTTCATAACAAATAACATATGTCATACTCTAATCGGGCAATTCACTTTAAATTTGACAGAATTCTTTATATGTACGAAGCCCATCCAGAAATTAAGTTTCCCTATTTTTTTAAATAAAAATGATGGACAAGACATTTATTAGAAGATTTAATAAAACCATTAATGAGCATTTAAGGTACCGGGTATAGAATTGATATCAAAAGTGCCCTGCTAGCTTCCCGCGGTCAAGGTCGCATTTCAACCCGACCATTCTAACCTTCATTTTGTCCAATCCAATGGGGTTTGACAATGGTTTTGGCCTGCGGGACACATTAGCTATATGTACACCCCTGTTTCTTGTCATGCACAGTGGGGTTGTCACGCAGCAATAATCTTAAATTTTGTATCCCACATGTTGGCAACAATGTGTGTGCCGGTGTGTCCGCCTTGTTGACAGTTGAACGAGAATCATGCTCGCGCTGTCGAAACATGGCTGCTGTTGTAAAAAAGAGCAGTAAATAAGAACACATATTTACCTAATTTAGTACATATTCCACATGCAGTAGTGACCAGGGTTACTATTTTGAATTGGCAATGCCCCTATGAAGATGACACAAGAAAACAAGGCATGTAAAAAGCAACGATGACATCTGATGCAAATGTAAATGCCTCATTCTGGTCTCATTCAGAATTAATATAAAAATCAGTGTAGATAAAATAAAGACAATAGAGGGGTTGTAATGATAAGACGACAGAAATAAGGGAGAGGGTTTGTTAAAATTGGAGATGCAGATCTGGAAGTAGTAGAGCACTTCAAGTACCGGTATTTAGGAAGTGAATTGATGGAAAATGCAAGATTGGATATGGAGATCTACGAGAGAATACAATGTTTTCTATCATCAGGTTCGGGAGAGCGTGGATTCGAATACCACCTCGGCCGTCCTGAAAGTTGTTTTCCATGTTTTCCCCCAGGCAAATACTGGGAAGGTGTTTTTCAACAGGTCCATGGCTGACTTGCATCCAAAATCCATCCATGATCTTTCCTTAATTAGACCTAAGTTAGTGGTCGCCTGGGCGATCGGCTTGTCGTCATCCCCAGTTGTATCTGCGGATAAAGTGTGTTCAGCTCCCAGACAACGCCCTAGTGGTTAGAGGAATGATCCCTCGCAGAGGGAATTCCAAAAATAAGTTTTGTCATTTTTCCCCAGGGACCCTTTATTGCCAAACTGACATACACCATGGCATAATGAATGAACTATAGGCTACACCTTGCACTATTTATCGACATAGTCGTCCGGCCATTAAGATATTTGTAGTGTGCAATCACTTTGAAGAAAACACTCTGGCAAAACTTGGTGTCCGGAGATGCAAAGAATTGTCGTACAGCCTGCTCCGGTGTCAGGTTTCTCGGTGCCCATCTTACGGACACTTTTTGGTAACCCAAAACATCATGGAGCATGTGATGGGCCCGGGCATGACTAATACACAGTGTGGTCTGCCACCGTTATCGCCTGTTCGCTAACAATACAAAACTCTTTATTTCCAAGAACCTGCATCATACAGAATTGGATACAACACACAACAAACAGTTAAATTGACATATTTACAACTTTCCTTTACATATTAAACAGTTACATGTTTCATTAAAATTCACTTAAGGAATACAACACTTTCTGGGCTAGGTATATCTTGAGAGAAATTTCTGAATCCAGTTCCAGTCAAAGATTTTAAGTGGTTTGGTAGTTTATTGCGGTATATAGCTCCTTTTTTGAAAGGATCCTTTTCTGCATATTGTTTATTTACCCTCTTTTGAAAATAGGCATTCTGCCATCTGGTTTCATGATTGTGGACATTGTTGATTGTGACAACTTTATGTTGATTTTACCTTACAAGCAAGATAACTTTGAAAATATACAATGAAAATATTGCTAAAATATTATGCTTCTTAAATGCAACTCTGCATGATTCTCTCGATTTCAATCCAAACCAGTATCATATTACTTGTTTCTGCAGTTTAAATTTTCTCTCCATATTCCTATTTGCTGCCCCACCCCACATCTCAAAACTGTATGATATCTCTGAATGTATTAATCCATAGTAGACTGTTAATTGGTATTCGCTGCTTAAGTATACTGAAATTATCTTTAATACGAAGAATCTTTTGTTATTTTTTTATTTACAGATTTCATTTATATGCTTTTCTCATGATAATTTATGATCTATTGTAATACCCAAAAATTGTGCTGAGTAAAGATTTCGATCTACTGAACCCTTGCGAGAAGCTTTTTATGAGACTCTTTCTGCGGGGTAGTGGACGGTCCATACAAAGTTGTTAAATTTATGCTTCTACAAGGTGCAAGGTAACATACCGTAGTCCAAATGTATATGACAGAAAGAACAAAAGTGAATCCAAAACTAAATAAAAACAAATTTAATATCAGAATAAAAACAACAAAACACAACAAATAACACGAGGGAATACCCTCTTAATTTTACACCCAAATCTAATAGTGAATGCAAATAAAAGTATCTCTCCAGAGATGTCAACCAAATAACAGGTCCAAAAATATGGCCTGCCTATCTGCAAACCATGTGTGCGTGTGATGTGACCAAGCATGCGATATGGTAGAGTACATGATGCGCAATTTGTTGCCATCCTGCGAATGCAGTCAGGCTACAAATCCGCATCTGAGATAAAATAGCATTGGGAACTACACTACTAAAAACTATCAATACAATTGCCGACACTCGCTAACTTTAAATAATTACACACACAAAGATTTCCGTTGAAATATGGATCAACGTGCCAAGCACAACAAACTGCCTCAAACATAGGACTTCATCAAATAAACACAAACAGTAAGTAGCGTGACCACGATACAACAACAGCAAATGATCGCATGTCATCTTACACTGAAGTGCACAACAAGGTGTCAACAAGAATTTACATATCATGAATATTTAATAAAACAATTGCTCACCAGCAACACAATTACTATACAAGACAAAATTTGATTTGGACGTCGCGCATGGGAATACCGCTCAAACTTGGTGATCTCAGCCCTGAATGATCTATCACTCTTTAAATGAACAAGCAAGCGTAATTACAACTAGGTCACGGCGAAGCCGTACCTCCCCTCTCACAAACAGGTGTTCAAAAAATACCTCAGACCAGCACACAGTGTGGAACTCGTTATCACATGTCGAAATCACCCCTGCGTGAACCATGTCTCGGGCCAGCACTAATTGCTCAGGTCCCAAGATCGACGAAAAATAGCTGTCACGAGCTGCTCAAATGTGTGTGTGCCAACAAAATAAATATCTCATTAATTCCACCTGGAATTACAAGATCACGAAGAACAGCTGCCAACTCAGCTCCAATAAAATGTATGCCACCAAATATCTCATTAATTCCCCTGGAATTACAAGATCACGAATTGGACTGGCTGAGGTCCCGGCGGGCACCACTCACCATCCTTAAAAGACATTGCAGCAGGCAGAGGATTGGCCCACGCCATCCTCCCGCGCAGATAATCACATATTGCACACAGACACACACGATCACGCTAGGGTTTTGACAAACACCTGAAATAAAAGTACACACATATTTTCCACACACAGCGCGCGCCTGATCTAGTATTCTGATCGAAGAATTAATTAATCAAAATCCAAAATTTTAACTGAAATAAAAGAACGGATGGTTCTTTACAAAATCAACTGTCGTAACCAGGCAACTCAAAATAAAATACTTGTTCATTCAAGATCCTAGCAAATACACGTTCCCCCCCCCCCCCATTGCTATATTTTACTGTTAATTAAGCAGCGCCACTTATCACCTGGACTGCCTCCATGCGTCCGCCAAATCAAATCATGCATGTACACGAGTACACGAATTAAATTACACAAAATATACAACAAATCAACTGATGGCCACGCATCCTCACGCATTTAAATATCTGAGTGTCGGTACACTACGTTAATCTAAATAAACAAAAATGAACAAGACAAAAAAAAATCACAAGAAAAATTATTTACAAAAATGTTCCCATGCCAAAATATCTATAATATGAATAAATCAATATCTGTACTCGGCCATATCGAACTCGTCACGTCAGTGGACATCACTCTCCATGGCCCAACTAGGATTCTACTCGGCCATCACGAACATCTGCGTAGATTGCATGTTCACCATCCCAGCTGTCGACCCATGGTTCGTCATCTTGGCGTCTTCTTCAAAATGGTAAAATACAGTTCAGAATTAATATTATTTCTCCTACTAGAATTGCAACAGAGCTACACAATCACTCTTAGTCCAAGCAATTTCTAAACGTCCACTTTCCCTAGATAAACACTTGTTAAAATTCACACGCAAAAATCAAACTATAAATTATCACTAATATATTACAAACGGCTTTCGATAGAGTCCTCAAAATGTTCTGCATCTCACTTGAGATTGAAGACAAAGTACTATACAGAAGTTTAGTAGCGCTCGGCTACGGCGAATAAGAACAGTACGTGTGGTCACGTATAATACCTCTCGGCTACATCAATAATAGAACGAACGTGTAGTAGCTCCCAGCTACTCAAGGAAAAGAACATCGTCGTTAGCACTGACAACTAATTTATACAGATCTGGTCAAATGGTCGGTAGAGGGGACTAAATTTTTTTATAATTTGAAGGAGATGTCGAAGAAACTTGCGGGTGGTGTCAAAGCTCATTATTTTCCGTGAACGTTCCAACACTGCCCCGTGGAATTAGCATCGATGATTAATTAGATACAGCTTTGGCGCGCTTTTCCAGGCCACGCTATTAATGCGCCTAAGTTGGCTTTTCGTGATTCGTCAATTCATACGCAAAATCGTTGAGTAGAGCACGTCACTTCTCCCACCTGCCGTCCTCACGAGTATCTCTGTCTCAAACTTTCCTCTCTGTTTGGCCTGCTGGACAAAGGCTCGAGACGCTAGGTCAGCGTTCAACGATCCGGCTTCCAGGAAAATGTTTAAATTTACCAAGCGTGCTCAACTGCCAAACAGAGACATGATGCAGTACATAAAATAAAATATGAACAATTAATTCATGATAGTAGAATTAAGGGTTCACTACTTCTAAATTAGTTCCCTTATGCTTGTTAAATATTACAAAGTTGGTTTTGGAAGGATCTAAACTTAACATTATCTCATTAAAATATTGAGTGACAAGATCAATACTATTTTGAGTTTCTTGAAGAGTAATTGTTTTATTACAGTTCCAGTTCAAAATTGAGGTATTGTATACATACGAAACAAACTATTTCTCGACTGTGGCACGTCATTTACATAGAGAATAAAAAGGAGGGGACCGAGGATTGAACCTTGTGATACACCCTTTTTAACTAAATGAGGAGTGGATTGGAACTTGGAGATATTTTCACCATTCGTAAAAGGAATTTCTGTAAATTGCCATCTATTATTCAAATATGATTTTAACAGTTCTAATGCTACTCCCCTTATACCATAAGCCTCTACCTTATCCAATAATAATTGATGATCTACTGTATCAAATGCTTTTGTCAAATCTACGAAAACCCCAACAGCACATTTATTATCAAGAGAAGCAAGCAGAGTTTCATAAAATTCTGCAATGGCATTTATAGTTGATAAGCCCTTCCTGAAACCAAACTGATTTTTATTTATTAAACCATTCGTACCAATAAACTCTATTATTGTATGGTAAATCACATATTCTAAAATTTTACAAAATGTAGAGATAAGGGTGATCGGTCTGTAGTTACCTAGTTGATGTCTGTCACCCTTTTTAAAAATTGGTTTAACAACGGATAGCTTTAGTATATCTGGGAAGATGCCTTTTAAGAGACACAATATTTATCAGTTCTGTAAGAATGTCTAGGATTGGACCATAGCACTGTTTCAACAACCAGGGTAAAATTTCATCCCAACCATGACTATGTTTATTTTTTAATTTTCTGACTATCATACTTATTTCATCTTTGGTAGTTGGTTTCAGGAAGATTGACTTATTACATGTGTTTTGCTTTATACTGCTATTACCACATTTATTTCCTACAATATTATGATCGTTACATTTTGCTCTATTACTGTTTACATTCACACTGTTCCTAACGGGCGGCTGAATGAATTAATCATTGAATGCTGTTACTACTTGTAAAGGTGTATTAACAACATTGTTATTGATTTTTATCGAAATATTTTTCCATGTGTTGCTTTTATTAAGACCTGAAATATCTTTTGCTATTTGCCATGCTTCTTTGGCAAAGTTGTTAGAATTTATTCTATTTTCATATTCGTGTGCTTTAATTTTTTTAAATTTCTTCATAATATTCTACTTTATCATTATCTTTATAAAGCTTCAATCCTGTTTGCTTGTAGCTATCGAAAGCATCAATCATGTTTTGTTTTTTCTATGGCACAGATCAAACAGTTTTGTTGTTTTAGTGCTCTGGTGACTCCTATTATTTTTTTAAACTAATGAGCAGGATAAATTGAGACACACTTTAAAAATAGAACAGAATTTTTCTCAGACAGCTTTTACATACCTAATATTCCTAACTTCCCCCCAATCGACATTACCAAGTTCTACTGTGAGTTTCATTACATTATTAATAGATACATTCCGTGTGTACTTCCATGTAGACTGATTTAATTGAGATTCATGAGGATATGCTATTTTCAATTCCTGGCCACGATGGTCTGATACAAAATTTTCCACAACAGTGCAAGTAGCCTACTTAACTCGTCTGGCATGTTAGTAATAATGTAATCTATTAATGTTTCAGAATGTTTAGTTAGCCTAGTTGACTCCTTGACAAGATTATTAAGGCCAAATGACAATACAATGTTATTGAATGTCTCGAGGGACCTGTCATGTACAAACCAGTGTATATTGAAATCACCGACTACTATTATATTTCTATATTTTTTGGCTATGTGATTCAGAAGTAAATCAAACTGTCTTAGGAATATTTCCATATTTCCACTTGGGGCTCTATATACTCCTGCTATAAATATTTCAAAATCATCCTTCAGCTGGATTAAAATATCTGCAACATCAAATTCATGATCCCTACCATAGCTCTTAACCCACCCCAATTCCTGGTATCTAACATTTATTTTACAGTACAGACTCACACCCCCACCTTTCATTTCTTCTCGACAGTAACTACCCTCTTATACACAGATGATGTTGCACTTGCTGATTCCACCAGAGGAGGATTGCAGCATCAAGTTGAAGTGGAACAGCCGTCTTTCGCAATACGGTCTCAGACTGAATAAGAAGAAGACTGAATACCTTGAAACCATCACAAGCAACGGCTCCATTCAAGTTGACGGAGAGACATTAGCTAAGACTGTAAGCTTCAGGTATCTAGGATCTCGCTTACAATCTGATGGTGAGATAGGTGATGAAGTGCGAAGCAGGATAAACGCAGCTTGGGTGAGATGGAGGGAAGTTACAGGTGTACTCTGCGACAAAAGGATGCCACTACATCTGAAATCCAAAATATATTGCATGATAGTACGTCCTGTTGCTTTGCATGCCATGTTCTGTGGTTCGGATTCCACGTAAAAAGGAGGTCCAGTGGCTCATAATCACAAGATTCACAGTCACGTAAAACAACAATCTTCCTTCCTTTGTATGGCGCTGAATGTCGACCAACTGACAGAGCTACAGAGCGCCAACTACACAGCATGGAAATGCGTATGCTCCGTTGGTCAATGGGCATCGCACTCCTGGACCATGTAAGAAACGACATAATTCGCCAGTAAATGGGCATTTCACCCATCACTGCGAAGGCTCGGCAAAAACGTCTCCAATGGTACGGTCACGTCGTACGTGCTGCACCTGTAACAGTAGCCAATTCTACCCTGTGCTTGGAAATCAATGGGCAACGACCATGTGGGAGACCAAAACAGCGCTGGCATGATACGATAAATGCCGATATGAAGGTGCTCAGCCTAACACCTTATGATGCTCTGGACAGTGGACCCTGCACCTGCGGGAAAACGCTAAGTAGAAGAGGAAGAAGAAGAAGAGTAACTACTGGCTAGTAGTTATCTAGATGCATGGTTTTTATTTCCTCACTCTCACACCAATGTTCAGTGAACATAGCAACACTGTAGTTTTTTGAATTTATCAGGTTATTTAAATAATCTACTTCAGGCTGTTCCAAATCCATGAGTTTGAGTATGCGTACACGCGAGTACTCAGCAGTAATGCTCGGAGCACGGTTGGAGAGGGACTGGGGGTGAGAGCCAATAGGTCACTGGGCGAAGGTCGTAACACAAGTTCATGCACTTCCTGCCAGTCAAGATATATCCACCGCGAAGTGACGGCAGAGCTGTATTGCATGTTGCAGGTTTACTCACGGAAGGCGGCAAGTACTCCGCTCCTCACGAGCGAGTTGCTCGGCTGGAACAGCCTGTTCTACTTTATTACTTAGATGTTGAACATTCTGATGGTAGATATGCATATTATAATCAATATTGAACCCTTTTCTAGTAACTTGGTTATGCCTGAGCAACCTTCATCTAAGTTGGCTCTGCTTAATAGTTTCCCTGATCATTATGATATCTCCAAGGAACTGCATTTTTCACAGTACCATACCAGTACTTGTCAGGTTAAAATAGCTCTGTACAATTTTACTTATTTTCCTTTTTCCTAGTCTATTAAGATGAAGCCCATGACTTGTGTAACATTTCCTTTCAAAGCTATTGCAGTCAACAAAGTCTATATACCGTACGGTATACAAAAATCAATGTTACGTGATAGTTTGTCTGTCTGTCCCCTATGCATTAATATACCATTCATTCGATTGCGATGAAACTTGGGTGAGTTGTTGTGTGCACTCCAGGGAAGGAAGCTAGTTACAAATTATTTATGTAACCTAAAAGGGTGAGGGACTTAACAGGAAGCCTTAAATCCCACAGTAACCCAATTGCACAATCTGTATACGGTACTTATGACACCGCAATGCCAGGTGTGAGAATGGGTTGCTGATTCATCGCGAGGCGACATGCTGTCTCAGCACAGCTCTCATGAATGTGTCTCAATGAAGCCTGTATAAATTTGAGATTGTCCATCAATCACACAAATCATCTTTCATTTTTATCAGCTGGCATGGGTCAGTGGTAAAGTGCAGTTCTTAAAAATGAACTCAAGCTTGGCTGCCGGTTCGAATACGGTCATGGCGCGTGAATCGTTTCAAGTCCCTTAACCGTTCATGTACCATCACCGATTGCGATGAAACTTGGAAGAGTTGTTGTGTGCACTCTAGGAAAGATTCTGGCTTAGTAAATCAATTTTACAATAGGTAGCACACGAGTAGATTCAACAAATGAGTGACGGCGCGCGAATCGTTTCAACAAAGTCCTGTATGCGTTCATATACTATTCATCTAATTGCAATGAATCTTGGGTGAGTTGTGTATAATCCAAGGAAAGTTTCTGGCTTAGTAAATCAATTTCACAATAGATAGCGTACGAGTAGATTCAACAAATGAGTGATGGCGCGTGAATCGTTTCAACAAAGTCCTGTATGCGTTAATATGGCATTAATCCGATTGCGATGAAATTTAGGTGAGTTGCTGACGACACTGCCGCAAAGGTTTCTGGATTAGAAATACCATTTGACAGTAGGTAGCATTCGAGTAGTTTCAACAAATGAATGTTGGCCAGCGAATAGTTTCATGAGAGCCCAGTAAGTGTTCATATACAATTCCGCCACACACTCCCACCATTGTTTCTGGATACGTAAATCCATTTTACATTAGATGGCGCACGAGTAGTTTCAACAAATGCTCACATGGTCAGCTGTATGTGGCGTGTTCACGTATCGGAAAGCCTTCGGATTTACTTACTGTATATACGCACCAGACAGAAAAACAAAGAATATTGTTTATCCAAAGGCACTTCAATAAACAAAATTACAATTCAAACACTTCTTATTCTTTCTTTCTTTCTTTCTTGGGATGGCTGCGTGGCTCAGCGGTAACATTCTCGCCTGCTGTGACAAGGTTGCAGGATCGAATCCAGACGCAGCCAGTTGACATTTGAGGGCACGAATATGCGAGGGTACCGTGTCAGTAGATTTACTGGCACGTTAAAGATCTCCTTTGGGCCAAAACTCTGTCACCCTGGCGTCTCTAAAAGCCGCAGTTGTTAAAAGGGACGTAAAGCTAATAGCATTATTATTTCCTTTCTATCAATCTGTCTTTGATTGACATTGCAACGCATGCCGGATATAGCTAGTCTGTTATACAAATAACTCTCATATTTAAAAGAAATCACAAGTATTTAGATGTAAATTTAAAAAAAAAAAAAGAATTTTTACTTCAGATATTGATGGCGAGGCTCTATTCGTCTTTATGTATCTGTGCCACAGATCTGTGCCCTAAACTGGTTCTTCCTCTACTTTCTACCTAGCCCTCCCATTTTTCATTGTGTTAATATCCATTACTCCACCTCTAGTAGGGATTCTTCTTTCATTAACTACGTCTGTGATTCTTGCAATGTGAGTGGAAAACCGCCACTTTACACTTCTGTGAGACTATAATTTTGATTTTACGCCCCACATCCTGTTTATATTGCCCTCCACGATGTCTGAGATGAAGTGTTACACCACTGCCATAGAGTGAAGAGTGCCTTTCCACCTCACCATACTCGCACGTCTTTGTAGCTTACGGTATGCATATTTTTGTAAGCTTGTGCCGTGAGAACTGTTGATATTTTCATTACATCATGCTCATGTAAACCAGTAAGCAGAAATAAAACACTGTGGAATGTTGGTAGTGTTCTATATTTTTTATCCCAATCAACAACCTCCTACGAATCTGCAGTCACGATTCGTGTCTTCTTGCAAAGCCACGTCCACATTAGCAAAATTTTACGTTGCACGTTGAATTTAGAATATTCTCAGTATATATTTACGCCGCAAGGTCAATATTATTGCCCCATACAAATGCATAGTTACCGGCAGCTAATTCTGCTCTTATTTATTTTTTTGTCTCCGTTTGTTTGTGTTTGTTTATCTGTTTATTCATTGCTTATTTATTTGTTGGTTTGAGTTTGTTTATTTCTTTATTTATTTTTATTCTATTTACTGTATTTATTTATTAAATGCATTGTTCCCCGTCCAGTCATAGGGCAAATTCGTGTTGATCGAGTGAAGAACTACAACTGACAGTTTGTAGACTATAGGCAACACTGAAAAAATGGCTTCAAATCTTTACATTTACTGTATTTCTCTTGTCTTATGTAATAGCTTGTTGATCATGAGTGGATAGTACACGATGCTGGACACACATTTTGTGATAGATAATTAATGCATATACAATGTGACCTTGTAATGCATCGGACACTAATGTTAGCACGCTGAATGAAACAGCCTTCACACTGTTGTACGGTTTTGAGATTCACCCAAAGTACGAGTGCAGATCTCTCCAAAATATATCAAACAGCATGTTGAGAAGTCTGAAAGTAGTGAGTATTTTGCAAAATCGAGCAATAATAGTGACTTACAGTACGACGACGGATCGAAAAGTCTTTGCCCTTTTTTTTCTTTGGCCAAACAAAAGTACAGTACATACAGTTAATTACAAATATACAGAGGTGTGCAATTTATTAGATTCAACGCCATCATTCACAATATTCTATTTATATTCTTTATTATTTACACTAATGGAGTAAAAATATTTCTAAGGTGCAGAAATTATTACAAATTCTTATCCAATATTATTAAGTTTCTTTTCTTTCAAGAAACTGACAGTAAAATGATGTTTTTTGCATTTTCTCTAAAAGAGGAGCCTTGCTAATGCAAAATGTCACACGTTTTGTTCTATTTCATTCTAGTTTCCGTGTGAACTTAGAGGGAATCAGAAATTTGTTCCTCTCAAAATTGTCTACAACATTTATTGAAACATTTTTTTCCTCCGCCTTACCGTTCCAAAGTTATAGTCTGCCGAAGTGTGAAAATTGTACTATTCAGATGGCACAAAGGTTAATATGTGTACAGTTATGATTGATACGTTGCTATTGAAATAGATATGATTGTTTGAGCTAATTAACAAACACAGCCCGCGTCCTGTTTGATCGAGCCTTAGGCATCTGTCCGACACCGGTCCCTGTCTAAATTATGCCCACCACTCTCTCCGCAGTAACATTAGTAGCCTTGACTACGCAGCGTTGCATTTGCTGCGCTATAACTTTGGAACGGTAAGTCGGAGGAAACAAACGTTTATATAAATGTTGCAGACAATTTTGAGAGGAACAAATTTCTGATTCACTCTTTTGTGTAAAAACTATTTTTTCTAGGACAAAAAGTGAAAAAACACTTTTTTGGAAACTTTGGCGCCACCTAGCTTCTGCATTTCAAAACGTATGACATGACCTCTATGAGACGAATTGTAGGTGACAATGTCCTCTACATTTTTTGTTTAAAAATCTTTTCTTTAAAATACGTCGATTCAGAGAACAACGCTTTTCAATCTTTTTTTGAGTTTTCCGACAAAATAATCGTGCAAATTATTCTAAAATTCAGAGTTAAGCTTTTTTTTTGTGCTTTTCTAACGATTTAAAAAAAGCCAACCATAGCACAGTTTTTGGAACAAAACCATTCCAGCTGTACTGTACTATCATCGTTGTACGTGAATTGCTGACCTGGCAGAAACTTAGCATGTTGGCGGTTCTGGTGGCCATTTGTGGTCTCGCATTGTCATGGTCCGTACATTGAGGCACGAGGTATTGATAAACACGTCTGATGTTTCGTTTGTGTTTTCAAAGCAGGTAATAATTACAGGTTGAAGATGTATGCTGTATTGTAGCTGTTATCAGTGTTGTAGTTACTCGTGTAACTGCGCCGCTACACGTGGCAACACTTGGTACCATAAGAGCTCTAATCCAATCTTACCTCTGAACGGACAATACCAACTATTCACATGTCATATTAGTCTACTTTGAATTTACTATGTTGTGCATCCGCCTTGTTGCGTAGTGGCTAGTATTCATGGCAGTCCCACAGATGCCCGGCTTCTATTGTGATTGGCTAGTTAGATTGATTTCACTTCTGATCGCTACGGTAGCACTTTAACATCAAGTAGAAAGTAATGGAAGTAATATTTCCCGCGTGATATATAAGGCGTGATCAATATGTTCCCGCTTGAGGGCGTGGCTGCAGCGATATCCCAGGCGTTGAATGCCGACAAAAGGCACACCGAATGGCTGGTTGCCTGCAGCACGTGATGCTTTTCAATGTTGAAGGCAACACGTTCCTGGAGCGCATTGTTGCAGACGACGAAAGATAGTGTCACTCCTGCACTGGGAACTGGAATCAAAAGTGTCGACAATGCAATGGTGTCATCCATCGCCTCCTCGTCCCTAGAAGTTCCAGATCCAACCATCCGCTGGAAAGGTGATGCTCACCCTGCTCTTTGAATACCAGGGCCCATTGCTTATTGATTTTAAGGAACCTGGTATCTCCATCACTGGGGAACGGTACTGCGCAACACTGGAGAAATGACAGCGAGCAATTAAGGCGAAACGTCCGGGAGAACTGTCACTGATAACGCACGTCTCCATGCGGCAAAGATCGTAATGCAGGAGGGACCCCAACTCAAGTGGGAGACACTCGAGCAACCCCCACCCACCATTAGTCCTGATCTATCCTCATGGGATTATACGCCTTCGGTCCCTTAAAAAAGGCCTTGAATGGTCGACGATTCATGTCGGACGAGAATGTGCAGCAGGCGGTTACAGACTTCTTCACGCAGCAGGACGCTGTGTTTTACCACACAGGGTGCGTCAGTGGGATGAGTCTGATTAGCACACCGATTCTGGACTGTACGGCCGTCATACAGAAACGTTTTGATCACCCCTTATAATTCAACTATACACACAAATGGGCTCTTTGCCCCAGAATGATTCAATAAATGCACGTTTGATCTTTCTGAATGTGGAATGTAGGCTAAGACCATGAAAAAATCCACAGCCTGCTTCCAGTCTCCGATCGGGTCAGGAATGGCTAAGACCATAAGAGGTCTTATTAACTTCTTGAAATAGGGGCACATTACCTCGTAGTTCCTCCTCTTAAAACAAAAAATAACTACTGCTACTTAACTTCGTCAAAATTCCTTGTACAGTGCTTTGCTTGTGATATGAGGACACATTTATTAATTTATTTATCGTATGGTATGGTACAGACTTACTGTAAGTTACATCATAATACATCTTAATGAAATATTGAAGAAAAAAAAGAGAACAGGTAGTCTCATTATTTTATATCTAAATTCAAAATGTAGTCTACTGATGCAGGAGTCGCTGAGAGAAAATCCAATATGTTGCCACCATAGGATCTTAGAGGACAGTTGTGAATGATGTGCTTCACAGTTTGTCTATCGGCTCCACAGTCACGCTTTGGAAAGGGTAACCTGTTACACTTGAACAACGGGTCCGCACAAACACCAGAATTGGTCCTGATCCGGTTTAATTTCGAAGTGACAGATGGCATGTCTCGGAACTCCTGTGGAGCAAAAATCTTCCAATCATGAGACCACTGCTGGACTATGTCAACATTCTCATTAATAAGACTGTCTGTCTTCACAGGGGGCTGCCTTGAGCGAAGTCTGGGTAGACATGCAGCAGGTATATCACCATGAATAGGGATATCCTGATTTTGAAGTATCTTTTGGTATGTTTTGACCAGGATATTACACCTGTGGAGATAGGGTGGAGAAATGTAGCTCCAGGAAGCCACATGAGGACACATGAATAATACCATTGCTATTTCTTTAAAAAGTTGTAATTTATTCTTGATGATACAGCATTCAAAACAGTCTCTTTAACTTCAGCAGACTGTACACTGGTTAGTTTAAAAAAGAAAACCAAGTCTGTTCACAATGCAGAAATATGTTTTGACAAAAGCGTTACAAAGTGAGGTTGCACTACTCTTTGAACCTTTTCAAGAAGCTGTGGAGAGATATCAGCAGGCCCGACGAGAGGGAGGGGGCAAACGGAGCTGTAGCCCTGGGACCCGGACTTTCTGAGGGCCCCTCGAAAATGCATAAGCTCAGAGTAGACAAATTTACTCATTTTTGTTTCCACCAATTTTGAAATTTTATGATATTCAATCTGACTCTAATGAATATGCTACAAAATACAGGACGCCAGGGATTGTTCTCCGCAGCACCTACATGCTGCTGCGAGAGGTATCAGTTACGTTGGCAGCACGCAGTGGCGTTTTCTCCAATACCACGGGGTAAGCACCGCTTACCTAGCATATTCTCATAAAAATAAAGTTCATATTACGACTTTCTAACGCGCGAGGACACAGAAAAATCGAAGCTTTGAATGAAGTTCCTCGTTCTCTACCCCAGTTTTTCACGATCGCCCACCACTACTTTGTAGAGAAATTGGAAAGAGCGCGGCTGGTTGCTATGACAACGGCTCTTGTGTACCTCTAGGAGCCTTCTGGCGCTTCTGGCCCAAACACCGCTATGGCCGATGGAGTGGTACACTAAGAATGTCAGGTCGTCCTTGATTGGCTAAGGCAGGGGGTGTGGCGTTCCATAGCCACATGGCTGTCGTCAAGACGAGTCAAAGCTGGTAGCAAGGACTGCTTCAATTGCTACAGCTTACCAAGCTTACCCTCGTGAGCATGGAACACCAGCACTGCTTGTTATTTGGCGCGCTTCTCCAGTCCCCGCGTGGTTGTTCACCCCAAGAGAAAGTTTCTGACCATCAGACCCCATCTTTGATGAGTGCGTTAGTTGCAATTCTGCTTCGTCCGGTATAGGCTACTCACAACTGTATGTTTTTGAGTGCAATTAGCAAAATTTAGTATACGGTACCGTAACTAGATATTATTATGTTTGAGTGTATAGTGCGTTGATCAAATTACCGTACGGTACTTCATAAATTATCATGTTTAGCGAGTAGTAGCCTACGTAAATATCCTTTTAGTTTGTAGTTCGTTGTGTAAGTTACGATTATCATATTTTAAAGTAAGAGTGTTAATCGTTGAGAATGTGTGCGTGTGTTTATTATAATAGTAGCCAAATAAGCATAGAGTTAAATTAATATTTGTTACATGTAGGAACATTCTTTGCCATGGAAAATTATCCTGTATCTAGAGTAGACACTGCCAGTGACTGTATAGTGTGTGATATCCTCAACACGGATTTTAGTACCCGTCCTTTTGAACAGAAACGGGATATTATAAAGCGGGGAAGGCCAACACCGAACATCAATATCAGTACAACTGGTAAACATTATTTGAGGCATTTTCATACAAATCACTACGAGAAACACACTTTGTTAGCGGGATGTAGTGACACAAATAAATTATTTTGTTGGCCTTGTCTCCTTTTCGGAACGGAAAAGAATGTATGGAGTAGGACATGGGGAACTTCCATAAAGCCGCAAAGAAACACAGTTTATCACAAAATCATTTGCAGGCAATTGTTTCAGAAAAAACATTCGGCAAAGTGAGAATAGATTGTTTACTAGATCAGCAGAAGGACATTCGAAACCGCCAACACAACGACTTGGTACTTAAAAACAGGGACATTCTAAAGCGTTTTGTAGATGTTGTGTGTTACCTAGCGAAACAAGAGCTCCCATTTAGAGGCCACAATGAATCAAGTGAGTCATCGAATCAAGGAAACTATGTAGAGCTAGATAAACTCGTTAGTCAGTATGATTTGTCACTCAAACAACACTTAGAAAACTCGTCCGTTTTTACTGGGATGTCAAATATCATTCAGAATGATTTGATTGAAGCTGTATCAAAAATTGTTGGCCTAGAGATAAGAAATGAAATAGGTAAAGCTAAATATGTTTCTATAATTCTTGATGAAACTACAGACTTGAGTACTTTTTCTCAGTTGTCCTGTGTCTTTCGGTATGTAAGCACAGATTGTAAAGTTGAACGTTTAGCTCCTTAGACCAAGAAATGCGAACAACAAATACACAAACTAGCACACTGTTCAATCGTCAAATAGCACACGATCAGAAAAGCTCGCCAACCCTGTTGTTGAATAATTTACTCCGCACTTAATATACTGTAGTTACATGGATGTGCATGCCTGAAACGGAAAAGGGAATAATGAGCTGTGCTGTATTACAATTTCTTCATTTTTTTTAATGTGAAGGTCTCATAATTATGTGTGTACGGTAGAGTAGTTGATGCTACTTCAGACATCAACCTCTACCGTTGACGAGGGCGTCGCTAGAACCGAGTGCTGAAGTTGCTTTAAGGTGCAAGCCTATACTTTCAGTCTTCTTCACAGCTTACCCTCGATAAAATACCACGCCACGCCACTGGCAGCACGGCTGCCGCTTGTATCAACTGGTAACTTTATAAGGGAACGACTGAATGTACAGCTTTATTTGCTGTCCAATTGGAGATTCCCGTTTCTTGAGCTAATTTGCGTGTTGATTTTCTTGGACTGCGCAGCATTATATCGGAGATTTCATCAAGTTTTCCATCTGTTAAAAGCCTATTCCTGGTACATCGTAAACTGAGCCGGTCACACGAAATTTACTTATCAAATCCCGAACGTGAACCCGGTTTGGACACTTTGAATTAGGAAACCACGCCTGGAATTTTAGTTTTACATTTTCTGTAAACCGATCACATTCGCGAAAAATGTATTCCACCAATAAAGACTGTTGCGGCTTCGGTGGCGTAGTTGGTAGCATGCAGAGCTACTATGTCCAAGATCGCGGGTTCAAACCCGGCCGAAGTCGTCGGGTTTTTTAAGAGCGTTGAAAATCCCTCAGCATGACTTCCTTCGGAGGGGAAGTAAAGCCGACGCGGCCACGGCGCGGCGGTCCCTTGTCATAGATGTATGGCATGTTAAAGAACATTCCGCTAATTACCCCTGTGTGAAGCTAAATTATATAGGTTAAGAATGTAAACAACGCTATTAGGTACCTACGTTCGTTGCCAAGAGCCGACTGCGGTGGCGTCTAGTAGATAAATCTGAACTAGTAGTCGTTGACAGTGGCGTTTGGCGGCAAAAGTAGGAACTATTTGATAAATTCAAAATCTGCAGTCCTTTCTTGATTTAAAGAACAGATAACACACACTAATACAGTCATCACAATTAACACCGGTTATCAGACAGATTCTACACACACCCAAAGTACACGGGGCTGCATGACCGCGAAAGCCCCTAAATTGAGGAACCAACCGACTGGAAAGCTTTCTTTAATAGAATTAGGCAACACCGAAAAATGGCTTCTATCACTTCAATTCTAAATAACCTATCAACTCGACTTAATAGCCTCAAAGCTATATTGTTTACGAACCTTTGCAAAGTTCCAAGTTTAGTAGCCTATAGGCTATAAGGTTGTGAAAGGCGTAACTTATAACTTGTTCTTGTGATGAAAGTAAATATTTCGGTCTGATGCAACGGAAACGACTTTGAACGTTCCAAAAACAGTAAATAAGAAATGCACACGGTTTTCAGGGGGCCTTAAAAATAAAAAGAAAGCAAATTTCCAGAGTGTCGTGCGCGCTCTCCACGGCCCTGGATGTCAGTTAGTCCACTGAAATTAGTTTTAAACCTGGACAAAATTAATAACAAGCTGAAAATTGGTGGAAACGTTAATAACCATGTCCTAAACGAAATCCCAAAAGTCCCAAAAAATCCGAGCTGGGGAAAAGCCGCCATCTTGGATTTTTCCGTTTTTGGCCATATATTTCAAACAAGTGGTCCTAGCGAGGTCAGACTGGTGTCAAATTGACCGGATTTTAATGCCAAAGTCTCAGGAACATTAATAGAATATGTAAGGCACGTTCTTACAGCTGTCTTATTCAATTAAGTACCATTAACATAAATAGAGTGTATTAAGTTCGATTTTGACCGTTCCTGTCACAATAGCTAAAACTGCCAATGCAAATAATGTATTTAAACCTAAAATTATAAATCATATTCTTGAAATTGTAAGTGTCACATCTAAAATGCTTAAATTATTGTCAGTATTAAATACAGACACGCTATGAGAGATGTAAGCTTGGACTTGTAATGCTTAGCGGCTTCCGTCGTTTGGTGGTTCCATAAGATCTGTAAAAAAAAGGAACAGTGAGAATCTTATCTTTTGTGCAGATAATATCTATATATATTTTGAAATAACTTGCCCTCCTATTAAAGCACAAGATCGTCAGGGTCATCAACGTCGATGCTCTCCTCTGGGCGGTTCGCACATCCGTGATCCGTACATTGTTGTGCAGCGTAGGCCACTCAGTAGGCAAGCGCATTTGCGCTCACATCCGGATCTGCAATTGTGGTGTCCAATTGGCTAGTTATGGGTAGAGCCCTGCGCGGATACACAAAACGTTATCCGCATCCGCCCCGAATCCGCACGACTTTTATCCGCATCCGCCCCGCATCCGCACGACTTATATCCGCATCCGCCCCGCATCCGCATGACTTTTATCCAAATCCGCTGATATTTCAATATTATGTTTATTTTATTAGATAATGCATAAAGTGTTCAACCAACACATTTAGCCATTTGAGGAGAAAGTCGTTCCTGACAATTTGCTTCATTGCAAGGGACTTCAAGTTGGATGACACTTCTGGTTCCTTGACCTCCGCTTTAGACAAAAAATTGGCTATACTTTTTTGGCTACTTTCGCACTTGTGCCTCAGTTAGTTTGATGTGCCTGATTTGTGTCCTGAGTATGAATACACTTTCTTTACAGGTAAAACATCCTACTATATCGTTCACCTTTTCGTCTCCTTTGAAAACGTAACCAAATGTCTGCCATATCGTTGACTTGAGCTTTGTTTCACGCGCTATTGAATATTCACCTTGTTTTATTTTAATAGATAGTTTATCCATGTTGGTGAAATTATGTTCATACTCACGGTCGCGGTAACATTCACTAACTTCTCTTTACGCTTGGGGAAAGGGATTGACATTTGGCCGGAAATTCCAAGTCAGTCATCATCATTCTGCTTCTTGACCCATCCATGTTCGCATAGTTGATGTCATAACGCGTGCTTCAGTGCCAAGTTGGAAATAAATCTACAGATAAACCTGTAACCATATCTTCCAGGATAGCTTAGACGGCGATGTAGCTGACATGAGTAATGTTAATGATGTCACCACGATGAACTAACAAGCTTATTGACAGCATTAGATACCTCGTACGTATAGTAATAATGGCAGTGAGAATTGATGATGAGATATCAAGACCATCTACTACAAACATACGGTACTTAATAAAATGTACTGCTCGAGTCCAAGCTCTATGAACTTGCGGGGTGAGGAGAAAGAGCAGAGAAGGGTCGGGCGTGAAGAGAAGGATCTGTCAACAGCCCACCATGATATATGGTATTCCTTTCTATTCCAATACTGCTAACATTCGGCCGTTTCTCAAACCACTGTGGTGTTAGGAATGACTGAGTGAGTCACCGACCAATATATTTGGTTCTGTACTATGCACGGACCGAGAAACTTCATCACTCGTCAACACCATTACTGATAGTCCACGATGCACATTCCTCTCAGGTTCACGCAGCTTAGCATCGAGCAGTAGTTGAGAGCATATGAGTAAAATAATATTCTCTTGTATAAGTGCAATACGTGCCTGAATATTTCGTACGCAATAGGGGTATTCCTCTTTTAAGCATGAAGCTGTAGATTGGCATATCAAATATGTAATATTAACGTAAGTTTGTATTCCATAAACTATCCCCAAATTTACTCGAAACATTATCCGCAACGTATCCGCTATCCGCACAGCCATGCAAACTATATCCGCTTGGCGAAAATATTTGCGGATATCCGCGGATATCCGCATCCGCGCAGGGCTTTAGTTATGGGGCATCCATATAAGGAAAGAAAGAAAGCCTCTCCTGCTGCAGCGATTTCTTTGTGCGATGCATCTGGCTTGTTGAAAACATGGACCTTACTGCGCAATTTAGCGTTTCCTTTGAGCTGCTTGAAGGACCTGAGTTTTTCCTTTCTAAAGGGGGCGGATGTGGTGTCACAACCAGTAGCAGCGTGGAAGAAAGGGAGAATTGGAAGCAAGCTTCCAAGGCCAGACTTGAGTTTTCCGCTTTTGAAAATCTTGCCCTTTCCATTCTTCTTTCCGGCATAAACATGGAAATGTCTTCGTGAACGTCAGGAACAGAAACCATTAAGACGAGCAGATCAGTATCTTCTCCCACAATCACAGAACTGACTTCTGTTTTCCTTGAAGTTTCGGCTGCCGTTGAAACAATCAGGGTATCAGCGTCGTCTTCAGCTTGAATAACCTCAATGCCTGCTGTTGTAAGGTGTTTTGATTGGAGAGCAATGAAACGCGTCTTGTTGTTCTCATTTGATAAAAACACTCCTTGTGGTACAGTAGTTGGCGTGAAATCTTCCATAACTGCGTCTGGTGCCTCTTTGCCAGTTCTCCTGGCATGTTCTGCATCTTTGGTTGTCGGGGCACCATAGGCATCAAACACAACGGTTGTCTTTTTGCCCAAGTGGATTTCAATATAATTGACGTTTTGCTGGCAAATTTGGGAGTAGGTTGCAGGACAGGTCCAAACAACTCGATGCAGAAGGAAACCTCCGTCGACCGTGAACACATGGTTTGATGGCAAAGCTTCTTCGCAGCTTGAAAACTCTTCTTGGACTTTGTGCCTTTCCACAGAAGTGTGCCATCAAATAGAGCTGGTGGTCTTTCGTCCAACTTGTAAGTCAAGTACGTTGAAAGTTCTTCTTTACTTCGTATTTTGCAAAGGAGGCGATGAAACAGTTGGTTCGGGTCTATTTCCACTGTGGTATCCTTAATTTTAATGATCTTGGCCATACTTCCAAGGGAACGAAATTTATCCTTCCTCTTCAATGGGACGTCGCTGAGGCATTGAGCTATGATTGACTTCATGACTTGCACACCAAGGGCGTGGGATTCGTCGCAGTGCACGGTGTCGTCGGCAACCACACGTGTACGCAGAGACAAAAGAAGAGGAAGTTCCACGAAAGGGTTGTGAGAACGCAGCCACTCTGTCATCTTGTCAACATCCCCCTTTTCTCTGCCTTGTCGTGTGTCTCGAAGTTCGACGGGTTGATCGCAAAATTCAGAGAAAACACCACTGAAGCGTTAAATTGCATCGACAATACCAGACGTTGCAGGCATGGCGGTCACCCATCGAGCTATCACCTCTTCAGACATTCCGCGGCCGTGTGTCAGTCCTCCCGCTGACTTCATAGTACGCATCAGCACCTGTTCGATTGCCATATCCGTCCAAACTCCACACCAGAATTTGTCGGATCTTCGGACGGTGAAGAAGCCTTTCGTCACAAATTGTTTGATTTCGGACGCAGTCATAGTTTTATTTATCCTCAACATTTGCTGGAGGTAAATGTGAGCGTATTTGGCATAAGTAAAATGCCCTGCAGCATGTAAGTATGGAATCATGCTCTGCACACAATACCAGGCGAAGATTCTATTCCCCGGAACGTTCGTCTCTCACGAAAAGACGCATGATGGTTACCATTTTGAAATACTCAGTACACAATTTCGCTGTGCGACCTGATTTGGCGACTTCGTCGAACTTGGTGTAAACCGACTGGAGGCGTCAGCGAGACATGCAGTGTTGCGGATGCTTGCAACTGTTTCTTCCCCTAAAAGTACCTTTCGGTGAACTGCTTTAAGTTCTTCGGTTAAAATCGTATCTTCTTTTATGTCGTCGATGAGGACACTGGCGAGAGCAACTTTAGTCAGGAAGTGGGCACGGATTGCTCGAGCATACGCGTGTCCAGACATCGTGTTAATTACCGAATTCTTTGCATAAATTTCCACCCACAAGTCCTCTAAGCCACTTCCAGCTATTAAAGATCCTACAGCCCCCATAAAGGACATCTAGAGGTGGAAACCTCCAAGCCGCAAAATATTATTTGATAAGGGGCTATTTTCTTCGGCCGAGAGCACGATATCCAAAGCTTTTGCATAGAGCGGTTGGTCAAACGTTACCACACAGGACTGGTTTCTCGCTTTGCTCTGCTCTGCTGCATAAAGGAGGCAAGTGTGAATCGTCGACGGATTTGAAGGCGATAATTTTGTATATTCATTTTATCTTTAAAATTACTCGTAATCTACCAATTCAGGTAACTTTATTAAGTTAGTGCGTAAAAACAGGTCAACATCGAACTTTGAACACACTATTTATATTATTAACAGTACTAAAATAATTTAAAAAGCTGTAAGAATGCGTCTAGCATATCTTATTAATGTTTCCGAGACTTCGACAGTAAAATCTGGTCAATTTGACACCTGTCTGACCTTGCTGGGACCACTAGTTCGAAATATATGGCCAAGAACCGAAAAATCCAAGATGGCGGCGGTTTTTTCAAAATGGCAGCTTTTCCCCAGCTCGGATTTTTTGGGACTTTTGGGTTTTCGTTTAGGACATTGTTATTAACGTTTCCACTAATTTTCAGCTTGTTATTATTTTTGTCCGAGTCAGAGGTCAATTTTGTCTAATTGCACTGGACGAAGTGGCGTTCAAAAGAAACCTGCACGAAAACAACTCCCATACTACAGGACATATACATGAAAATCCACAGCCTGCTTCCAGTCTCCGACCGGGTCAGGAATGGAATGAATGAAGCCCCCATCTAGCGGCGAGGATATGAACTGTGCCGGCTGCCGAGGCCTGACGCACTCCTCTGGGGCAATGATCAAATGAATGACAGATGAAATGAAATGATAGTGGAGAGTGTTGCTGGAATGAAATTTTGACAGGGAAAACCGGAGTACCCGGAGAAAAACCTGTCTGCCTCCGTTTTGTCCAGCACAGATCTCACATGGAGTGACCGGGATTTGAACCACGGACTCAGCGGTGTGAGGCCGGCGTGCTGCCGCCTAAGCCACGGAGGCTCCTACAGGACATATACATACACTTACGAATTATAGTATTTTATTCAAATACCTAACAACAATTTTATAGCATGATACGGAATACCACAGAACCTATGCCCTATACCATACACTATGCCATTGGTTCCCAAGCTTAGGGGCGTAGGAGATTTACAAAGGATGCGCAGACAACTAGGAAGAAACAGAAGCATGCAACCTGAAGAAGATAACACACACAATTTAATACATACAAGGTTATTTCGAAACAAAGAACAGATTTCAAATACGATTATCTTACAGACTGTAAAAGGTAAAGGTTGAGAGTTTTAGTGTTCTTGAGGTTGCATGTAACAAACCAAGATACAAGCGCAGCGTGTGGATACAGCAAACTACGCGGGAGACTGCTCACATGTTTCCAAATACCTTATTCTCATTTTTGGGCCCCTTACAAAATGATACGGCCCCGGACTGAGCATAGAGTGGAACTCCCGTTCTTGAAAAGAAAAACAAAGGAGAAGTTCCGTGACGAACTTTTTTTTTTTTTTTTTTCGTGTAGCCTCCTGAGAGGCCGAGTGCAGGTCTTTCTAGTCGACGCCCGTGGGCGACCTGCGCGTAGGGATGAGAGATGGAATGGATGAAGATGAATGAAACTGGGCAAGGATGTGGAAGGAAACGGCCGTGGCCTGTCAGAAGGTACTGTCCCAGCATTTGCCTGGTGTTGAAAATGGGGAAACCACGGAAAACCATTTCAAGGACAGCCGACGGTGGGGCTCGAACCCACGCGTCTACCGAGTCAGCAGAGAGCTTGGCCCCTTGACCTAACGCAGCGCTTTAGCCCGCGTAGCCACTACTGTCGGTCGTGACGAACTAAAGAGCCTACATTTCTTAGAATTTAAGATTCATGCCAATGATTAATCTATATGGACCTATCTAGAATAATGACGAAATTAAGTTGGTAATATCGAAATTTCTAATTAGTTCGAAATACTGTATCCCTGGCATAATGTAGCATAATAGAGCACTACAATTGGCAGCCCTGGTGACTGAATATATTCTTAGTTCCATCTCTTAAGGTACAGAATACAAAATTTGGTTGAAGTCCAATGGATAGCATGGACGTTACATGCAGTTAGACATTGGATATAACAGCGCGCGTAAAATCATATTGACAACAATGTCATGGTTGTGTAGGTCAGAAATAATCTGAAATAATATGATCTATTGTTGTGCCAATTTTGAATGGAATCCATTAGTTAGTATAGAAGTTACATGCATTTTAAAATTGGAACTATCAGCAGGCTTAGAATCATGTTGGCAGCACTGGTGTATATTAGTTACTCCAAATTAATCTAGAATGTCGGTACTATACTTGCGCAAAGTTTAGAGCTGTTGGCTTGCATACTTTCAGATATATTGATATTAAAGTAAAAAATATAAACAGCATTTATTAACAGTTGGCAGCCCTTATTGCTCTTAAGAATAAGCATAGTCATATCTGTTATGGTACACATAGCACATACGAAATTTGGTGGAAATCCAATTGATAGTATAGAAGTTACATGCATTTTAAAATTGGACCTATCAGTAGGCTTAGAATCATGTTGGTAGCACTGAAATACATTAGTTGCTCCAAATTAAACTAGAATGTCAGGCACTATACATGTGCAAAGTATAAAGCTGTTGGCTCGCATACTCTCTGATATATTGGTATTTGGATAAAAAAAAATAGAGAGAGCATTTATTGACAGTTGGCAGCCCTGGTGGCTCTTAAGAATACGCTCAGTCATATCTGTTTATGTACATATAGTACATACGAAATTTGGTTGAAATCCAATTGTTAGTGTAGGCGTTATATGCATTTAAAAATGGGACCTATCGGTAGGCTTAGAATCATTTTGGCAACACTGGCAGGTATGGCCTCCTGAAAATTAAACTAATTACTTACTTTACTTTCCGTGTCCAGGAGAGACACTAAATTCTTCCTTTCCAGAACTATGCAGCTCTTATCCCTCGGTATGTGGCCAACATAAGGTCTTCATGGCTGCAGGTTTCATTAAGATCTTTGCACGTGAGCAGGTGTTGTGGAGTCTGGATTTCTCCATAGGCACATCGTGGATCTTCTGCATAATCCCACTTCACAAGGTTGCGACGACACTTAGGCACTCCTGTTCTCATCCGGTTTAAGGACCTCCAGGTGGTATAAGGCAAATGACTACCACTGCTAAGTTCTTCTTTAGGGATAAACCCCTCTGGTACTATTTGTTTACAGAGTGACACACGCCGGACGTCTGGTTTGGTATGGAGGGGTACTATTCTCTTAATAAAACTCTTCCTGGATCTTGTGGTTGAACGTTATTATCTATATGTATGCCAATTTTGGAATAGTTCCCATGTATACATTCCAAGATATCCAACATAGAAATCAAATTTCAATTGTGATTTGTCAGTAGTTGGTATCACTGACATCATTTTCAAGTATGACATTGAGATGTCCCGGTATAGATCTTTACTCATACCAAATTTGGTTTCTATTGCTGCAGCCGTTTAGGACTTGATAAGGGAGGGGGACACACACATAAGACAGGCAGACAGAAGGACAGACAGACACACATACATTTTCCCGGATCGATCTCATAAGTCTACTTTTTCCTCATTTTTGCAAAATGTGAAAAGTAGGCTAAAAACAGGTGAATGCATTAAGAGCAGCAGCCTCATATTGATATTTTAAAGTATGATTAATAGTTCAATTTATATTCTTATTTGTAGTTAAGTCTTCATTATTTATTATAGTTATTTTACTAACATTGTGGGGTTTGAAGCCATTTTTCAGTGTTGCATTAGTAAACAAAAAGTTTGGTGCTTTTCAGTCGGTCAACACGAATGTACCCAAACGAGTTGGGTTATATCCTAATCCTGAAAAAAAAAATACATGAGATTAATAAATACAATAGGATGACCAGTTTCGATCGTCAAGCGATCATCATCAGATCCATTACACTTAGGCTATAAAATCTTTGTTTGAAAATACGGGTGAAAATATTTACAATATGTACACTTATTTAGTTGCAGTATTGGTATTGCAACTTGTCGGTAGGCCGTATATGTTAGTTGTAATCTATACCGACAAGTTGCAATACCAATACTGCAACTATATAAATGTACATATTGTAAATATTTTCACCCGTGTTTTCAAACAAAGATTGTATAGCCTAAGTGTAATGGATCTGATGATGATCGCTTGACGATCGAAACTGGTCATCCTATTGTATTTCTTAATCTCATGTAATTTTTTCAGGACTAGGGCATAACCCAACTCGTTTGGGTACATTCGTGTTGACCGACTGAAAAGCACCAAACTTTTGTTATTTTATTAACTAGTTTGGTAAATGATAGTTGGGTAGCTTCATGACAACGCTGGTCAAAATTATTTTTGTTATGAAGAAGGTAAATGGTGTTCTTACGTAAGTCGTGGATGCTGAATTCAAAAATGAAATTGTTTTTTGTCTATCGGTCTCGGTTTTCATAATATGGTACCCTCTATCTTTAAACCCAGCCGAAGCCGTCGGATTTTTAAGAGCGTTAAAAATCCCTCAGTATGCCTTCCTTCGGAGGGGAAGTAAAGCCGGCGGTCCAATGTAATAGATTTATGGCATGTTAAAGATCCTTCCACTAATTACACCTGTGTGAAGCTAAATTGGATAGGTTAAGAATGTAAACAACGCTCTTAGGTCTCTACGTTCGTTGCCAAGAGCCGACTGCTGTGGCGTCTAGTAGCTAAGTTCTGAACTTGGCCTAGTAGTCGGTTTTTTTTAGCGTATGGCTTTTAGTGCCGGGAGTGTCCGAGGACATGTTCGGCTCGCCAGTTTTGTAGCTGCTTCGAGACGGACACACAATGAGTGAGCTACAAGTACCGTTGGGGAGGAAAGGGGGAATGTAAGGTCGAGGAGTTGGAAGGTAGCGGCTGTGGCCTATAGTTAGGGACCAATCCCGGCATTTGCCTGGAAGGAAGATGGGAAACCACAGAAGACCATCTTCAAGGTTGCCGGCGGGGGGATTCGAACCTCCTCGCCTCCCGGATGTGAGCGACTGCCAGCAGTCATGCCGTAACGACCTCGGCTAACTCACCCGGTCTAGTAGTCGTTGACGGTGGCGCTTGGCGGCAAAAGTAGGAACTATTTGACAATCTAAGTTACATTCTGTACTTAAATTAAAAAAACAGATAACACACACTAATACAGTCATCACAATTAACACCGGTTATCAGACAGATTCTACACACACCCAAAGTACACGGGGCTACATGACCGCGTTGTCGCAGCCCCTAAACTTAAGAACCAACCAACCATCTATCTTTAAACACCCTGAAAATGCTGCATTTTTTTTGGTTACATTGGTATTGCTTAATTAATTTGCTTTCAGTTTTATTTTGCGATTGTAATATTGTTGGAAAACAATCGAAAAGGACGTCCATTCATTATCCTCAGTTCCGACATCCACCGCCAGGGTACGGATGAGGCATGTTCCAACACATTGCAGCACGTTTGGTGATAGTTGCATTGTTTATTCACATCTCTTTACTCTAAAGTAGTTCATTTCTTTGATTAATTTGTGTACGAACACAGATTCTTTTGTTCTCCTTTTGCCAGATACATGTAATATAAAGGCTGACGCAAGCATTTACAAAATCTATTGTAACATGGAAACTGAGACCGATGCATCAATTCTGAGATTAGATCTGGATTCGGGGACAAATAATCTTCCATAAACAGCTTGTTTTGTTTTTGTAACAGATTTTTTTTTGTAGACCAGTGTAATTAGCTACAATTTCCTCGCAAGTTTTTTTTTTTCGTTAAAATTACTACTGAAATATTTTGAATGTTGAAACCCTCTTATTTTTGTCGACAATCTACATTGAGATTCTTTCGCTGGAGCGGGACCGGTGGCCGACTGCCGGGCGCACGCGCCTTCCGCCAGCCAACTGAGATCGAGTCGAAGGGTTGCGCGAGGTGGAGGCGAGCTAACCAGGGTCATTAAAGTCATTAAGTCACTAAACTTTCATCAACGAGGATGTGTAGTGTCAGCGCACAGATAAGAAGGTAAAATAAACAACAGCAGCAAGATTTAATTAAAGAAGCACAGATGTTCTTGTTTATTTCTTGGGAATCTGGATGACCTCTCGTCACCAGTTAAAGGTTAGAACTTATCTTTTCATAGAAGATACTAAAAATATTCTCCTTAAGCTGACAGACAGGAACATTGGAAGTTACTTCGTTACATTATGTAGCTACACCTGTACCCTCCTGCGTGTTTACTGTAATTAATCGAAGCACGAACCTAAGCCCATTTGATGTTTAATTGTGGGCTAATTCAAAACACAAAGTATACAGATCAATTACCCGTACTCTAGTGGAGCTGGAGAACAATATACGGCAGCAGATAGCCCTCACAAGAGAAGGGAATCACAATGTGTAAACGCTAATTTATTTAAATGGTAGTCCACAACGCCTGTCTGTCAGCTGAAGGAGAACACTCTCAGCATCTCCTGTGGATAGGTAAGTTCTTCAATCATGATTTGCTGGTGAATTTACCACTAATTAATGTACTTTGTTACGGTTTCCACCTGCGCGCTATCCGCCGGTCCCGCTCCAACAAAAGAATCACCCTGTACAACACTACGGTAGATTATTAAAAATATAAGTGTTTCTGAAAAAGTATCTGTAATAGGTTGCAAAAGGGGGCGCCAAGTGGAAATGTTTTGGGAACCACTGCACTCTGTGATATCTCGTAAGCAACGACCATCGATGAATATGATGGTATTCCAATGTCTTTGCTCATGCCCGCTGGTTACGACTGCGAGCCTCATCCTGTATCTTTAGTTTGATGCATTGAGTCACATTTTCCGGCAGCTCGAGTGCCGTGGATGTGGCTGATATGAAGTTGTCGGCCACACAACCGAGAATACTGTTCCGTAGAGTGGCGAGCAGGAAGACCGCCTGGCTGACCAGACGAGTGACTCCAGTCGCGTACCTCCCCTGTCTAATGGCCGCTTCTACAGATGGCGGACTTGTGAGCCGGGACGTCCTGACACAGAGTCAAATCCAATTCGGCTCTGACCGTCGTGCCGTTTATGCGCCTCACCTGCCGCCTCAGACCAGAGATAATAGCCCTGGCTTCATCTATCTGCAACTACAAAGATTAGCGAAATCATTAAAATTCCAAAATTGGAATGTTACAACCACATGACTTATGCAAGTCTCGAACCTATGACACCCGGCTTTGTAAACTATTGCTCTGACCACTAAGATAATGAGAGAGAAATTTAAATCTCATGGGCGAAGTCACTGCAATAAATGCACAATGCGCGTTAGACTCCCGCATGGCTCAGGCGCTTTGAGTAAGGGTGGCGCACGGAGTGTGTCACCATTTTGTTCTAAAATTAAAACGTTACTGTCAACACAAACTCAAAGAACATATACTACCATGGAGTACACTCTGTAGAGACTTTTTATAACGCAGCACATGCTCAATATGTCCACCATTTTTATTCCTAATTTCCTTGAAACGAACACTCACGTTAGCGATAACCCTACGGCGCATGTCTTCCGTGATTACACTGCAACCTTTAAGAATGAGGCGTCTGAGCTCCATTAAATCGTGTGGATGTTTCGGAAAAATTATTTCCTTTAGGCACCCCCAAAGAAAGAAGTCATTTGGGTTGAGGTCTGGACTATTGGGCGGCCAAAATCATCCATCATTGAAACGATCCGAAAATCTGAGTGAAATGACCCGTATGATGACCACAAAACGAGACACAATTTGGAAATGATTGGTTACAAAATTGTAATCAGTCTTCGATGCGACTAAAAAGTTAATTATCATAGACGTTACATCTACTGCAAATGGACATTTGCATAAGGTGTTCGAAGAGGCGTCCATCATTTTCCAAGCAGAGGGCCACTCGTCGCAAGGAGTTCTCTCTTGCGTTCGACAACATTTGAGGAGTAATTTTGGGTTAAAACGCAATAAATTGAGTTGTAAATAAAATACAACACAAAAATACTTTGTGTTGTAATATACTATGTTGTAAAATAAAATGTTATTTTATAGAAATGCTCTGCAAAAGCCATTAACAGAAGCGTTAAATAACAAGTTCTGAAACAGTAATCGTTCAAACTTATTGTGAATCCTGTGTTAATATATTTTGAAAGAGCAAAATAATTTGCAATGCTGCATAAGAAGGCGGGAATCAGTGAAATCGAACTCAGCCGCGACGCTAGTGCGCTACGAGCAGATTTCAAGCCGATTGTGGGTAGGTAGGCAACCCGTTTTACAGTTCCGTGTTGGATCGGAACAGGCTGTAGTTAGGAAAACCACTCACCTTGTCAGTTACACATCTGGCTCCGGTTTTTGTGATGTTTTCACCGATGTCCTGTGACAGCTGTGGAAGCCTCTCAAAACACTCATCGGCATCAATTCCTACTTCAATGAGACGTAGCCTGAGCTTTTCCATCCGCTTGCTCACACGGTTGTTCACAGAGGAGAAGATTCCCATGATCCTCCTTTGCTGCCGGCGCACGGATCTAGGGCCCATGTTCTGGCTGTTCCTGATCATACCCCTAATAATCCTCTGCATTGTACCCATCATTCTCCGAATAGGGGACCTGCTACCGCCGCTGGTGGGTGTGTCTGTCTCTTCGTCATCGTCAGCAGCTGGAACCTGAAACAAATAATATACGGTACATTGGTTAGTTGGTTCCTCAGTTTAGGGGCTGCGACAACGCAGTCATGTAGCCCCGTGTACTTTGGGTGTGTGTAGAATCTGTCTGATAACCGGTTTTAATTGTGATGGCTGTATTAGTGTGTGTATCTGTTTTTTAATTCAAGTAAAGACTGCAACTTTGAATTTTTAAAATAGTTCTTACTTTTGCCGCCAAACGCCACCGTCAACGACTACTAGGCCTAGTTCAGAACTTAGCTACTAGACGCCACCGCAGACGGCTCTTGGCAACGAACGTAGAAACCTAAGAGCGTTGTTTACATTCCTAAGCTATACAATTTAGCTTCACACAGGTGTAATTAGTGGAAGGTTCTTTAACATGCCATACATCTATGACATGGAACCGCCGGCTTAACTTCCCCTCCAAAGGAAGGCATACTGAGGGATTTTTAACGCTCTTAAAAATTCCGACGACTTCGGCCGGGTTTGAACCCGCTATCTTGGGCATAGAAGCTCAGCATGCTACCGACTACGCCACCGAAGCCACCATAATATACGTTAATGAAGATGCTCAATAGCCGGAAAAAGGTGCAGTGTCGAAAACAATTATTGATTGGTCAGGATTTTGTTGGGCTTCGCGAACAGTTGTTAAATATTGCCAGGTGTAAAGAGGGCTGCCATTCCACAATTTTCTCAGCATAAAAATACCGGTCACTCTCACTCTGTGAACAGCGCACTAATCAGAAGCACAACAGGTTCATAGTTACAGTCGAACTTCGATATCTCGAATCATCAGGAGATGTCAAGATTAAATCAACTTCTCAAAAAATCGAGTTATCGGGATATGTAGGGAAAATGTGATATACGGGTCGCAAAATATTGTTTGTTGGCTTACAACATATTATACAGTCAACTCCGATAAGTCGAACTTTTATACTTCGAATTTCCGATATCTCGAAGTAATTTTATTTTACCAGTGAAGTTCTACACAATTTATATGTCCTGATTTTTTTCTAGAATTCGAAATTCTATTAATCGAATACTTCGATAACTCGAATGCTATTTTGTTCCCCAAACATAAAGTATGTGTCTTTAACTCGAAGTTGAGGTGAAAATGCAGTTGAATTACGTTCGTTAGGTGTGACATGGGAATTAATATATCGATTCAGTTGTGTAGGGCACCTGGACTGTGCATTTCTGTCAATTTTGTCAGGAGCTTATTATGCTCGGAATTCCAGCTAATACGCAGTCAATCATTATGAAAAATAAACACAAGATTTATAGCGCTATGCAGGAGTCACATTTCTTTAAGAAACAAAAAATACATACAGTAAAATTAATCGAAGTGTATCTGAAAAATTTGCACAGCAACATTTAGCCCTAGTTAGTATTACCGTACAATCAGCTTGATTACTCATGCTTCAAAGATCCTGTCAAGAATAATTTACAAGAGGATTGAAAGCCAGATAGAAACGGAGTTGGGTGAAGACCAGTTTGGTTTCAGGAGAAATGTAGGAACAAGGGAAGCTGTACTAAGTCGTAGGTTGATTTTGGAAGGTAGAATAAGGAAAGATAAAACGTTCATGGCATTTGTAGACTTAGAAAAGGCTTTTGATAACGTTGATTGGACTAAATTTTTGACATTTTGAAAACGATTGGAATAAAGTACAGGGATAGGAGGATGATCTACAATCTATACAGAAACCAGACAGCAGTCATTCGAGCTGAAGGACATGAGAGAGAAGCTGGTATTCAGAAAGGTGTAAGGCAAGGCTGCAACTTATCACCAGTGCTTTTCAATCTTTACATTGAACAAGCAATGAAGGAAATTGGAGAAAAATGTAAAGTGGGAGTGAAGATTCAAGGAGAAACAATTTCAACTCTGAGATTTGCCGATGACATAGTCATCTTGGCCGCACACCTGAGGATTTGAATGAGTTTTTGAATGGTATGGACTCCGTCTTGAGGAAAGAATTCATGATGAAAATTAATAGAAGTAAAAGAAAAATATTGGAATGCAGCCGAAATAAATCAGAATCCTCAATGGATCAAATTGGCAGGTGAAAAACTAAAGGAAGTATGAGACTTCTGTTACTTAGGATGCAAAATAACCAGTGATGGACGAACCAAAGGGGATATAAAAAGTAGGTTAGCTCAGGCAAGGAAAATATTTCTACAGAAAAGGAATCTGTTGACATCGAATATAGATTTAGGTGTTAGGAAGTCATTTTTGAAGGCCTTTGTCTGGAGCGTGGCACTCTATGGAAGTGAAACTTGGACTATTGGTGCAGCAGAAAAGAGGAGAATTGAAGCGTTTGAAATGTGGTGTTACCGGAGAATGACGAAGATCGGATGGGTAGATAGGGTTGCAAACAAAGAGGTATTAAGACTAGTGGGAGAGGAGAGATGTTTCTGGGGACTGCTAATGAAGAGAAGAGATAGGTTGGTAGGACACATACTAAGACACCCAGGAATAGCAAGCTTAGTTACGGAAGGAAGGGTCGAGGACAAGACCTGTAGGGGTAGACCAAGGTTAGAATATGTTAAACAGATTGCCTCGGACGTAGGGTGTGGTAGCTATGTAGAGATGAAACGATTAGCTCAGGACAGGGAGACATGGAGTGCTGCATCAAACCAGTCAAAAGACTGAAGACTCAAACAACAACAGTATACCTGCTCGAGTAGACCTAGTAACAGTAACAGCATGACGTAGCAACAGTTGACTATTTATGAATTTATCATAATAAGACCCTTTTTTTTCATTTATTTCTATGAATTTTTGATAAATCGAATTGAATTATATTTCCAAAAGCTCTTCGATATATCGAAGTGACTACAGACAAATGCGAGGAAAAAATGAACGTTCGCGGGATATGCTTGCAGTGCATTAGTACCATACGGGATGCAGGCAGAGAAATATCGCCCTTTCTGCCAACAGGCGTTAGTTGGGCTGCATAAGACAATATTATTAGGGGCAGCTGATTCACCTGGTATAAATACAGTAGTTCTTTTTTCGGATACTGAATGCTTTAGTATTTTACCAGTAAAAGTTGCCACACTTCATACATTTTTGAAGGATTTTTTATTTTTGGAGGGCAGTAGCTGTTAGTGGGTGTCATTGTAGGTTTGGTAGTGTTTTGTAGAGTCATTCTGTCTTACTGTATATACTGTATAGTAGATTTGACGACATGTCATCCCTTAGTTTCCTCCCCTTCTGTAGCCCAAAACAAATATGTATATACCACGAGACCTGTGCGAGAAATCTCGCAAGTCCATAAACCACCCGCCCGGCTTTACTATTACGCGGACTTTTTGTTTATTTGTTTAAACTCACTTTTTAAACAAATTGTCGATATTTGTGAAATCAGAGTTCAATTCCTCCCCTGCGTTCTCTCTTTTCTCCCACAAGAACCTTTATGTTCAAAAGTATTTCCCTGAATTGTGTTCAGTCTCGTCAGTCGTCATCTGTAATTTCTATCCTCCGGAGTTCTTCCATCATCGGCTTGGTGTAACCCCCTTGGCTCTTCAGATTATATATTTTATCAAAAATTTGTTTATTTATTCTTGTTGGATCCATTGTAACCATATACGTAAACGTCTTTTCCTGATTGTTGTTTCCATATATCTCCTTGTTTGACCACAACTGTTATTATTATTATTGTTTCGTATAGGCCATCTAAGGACCACGACATTCAACTGTTACATTTGGAGTGGGCTTTGATGTTTACCCAGTAGTTATACATCCTCTTTCTGTGTTGTTCCTCCTCTCCTCTCTCCTGGGTCCAGAGGGAACCTGTTTTCTTTCTTGGCGGTTTGTCCTGGAACCTCAATTGCTGAAGCATCTTCCTGAGAGATGTCCGGTCTTTTAAGTCTCTTTCCGTCCCTCCAAGTTCTTGCAGATCTTTGCTCACTTCCCACAACCATGGTGACTTGGTCTTCCGATTTTCCCAGTAACCGAGGAGCTGATTGGTCAACCTGGTAGGATGCATCCTGTAGACGTGCCCATAAAATGCTAGACGTCGTTTCCTAACAACATCCGTGATTCTTTCACAGTACGTGTAGAGCTCTTGATTAGGCCGCCTTCTGTATTCATTCATTAACCGGTTCCAATATCTTCCTCATTATCTTTCTCTCCTGTACTTCGAGTTTGTCCGTGAGTCCCTTCCGGTTGAATACGAGACATTCTGAAGCATATAAGGCTTCAGGACGTATAACTGTCTGGTAGTGTCCCATTTTAGTTATTATTATTATAATTATTATTATTATTATTATTATTATTATTATTATTATTATTATCACATCATTAAAACATCTGTAGAGCGCAATAGAACTACTTATTTTGATAATAATGTATTTTTTTTTCTTTTGCCCAAAATCTCTCCATCTGGGTGCTGAGAATCTTCCTCTGTTCTTCCGTCCATGATTTCTTGATCCTGGTAGTAATTTTCTCTGAAAATTGATGGTTGTTGATTAATGTTCTGAACTGGAGTTGATCTTATAAAATGTCCTCCGTAATGTCAATTTCTTGAAGGCCTTTTTCTATATCACTAAGTCAGTTGTTCTTGACTTTCATTGAGAGAGCAGCTTGCCACGGTGGGTGAGTGGTTAACGTGTCGGACTACCAACCCCCACGCTTGCAGGTTCGCTCCTGGCCGTGGTAAGTGATTTCTGAAAGGCGCAAATATCACGACATGCATTTCATATATTGTTGGCATGTTAATGAACCCATTTGTATTCAGTAGGCCGTGTTCATAATGGCAAAATTAATCTCGGGATTTTCCGCCAACACATAGTTCCTCCATTCTCTACTAGAAAGCGCTATAGTGTCAAGGAGCTTAGATATCTAACCTCATTGACTTTCATAGCGTTCCAAGGAACGACATGCAAGATGCCC
This sequence comes from Meconema thalassinum, assembly GCA_946902985.2. Taxonomy (NCBI): domain Eukaryota; kingdom Metazoa; phylum Arthropoda; class Insecta; order Orthoptera; family Tettigoniidae; genus Meconema; species Meconema thalassinum. The sequence goes on along the minus strand of OX336391.1, from coordinate 459,815,142 downwards.
TCTGGGTGTCAAATAACAAAGCTTGCAACCAGCACCCGAAACCATACGATATTATTATTATTATTATTATTATTATTATTATTATTATTATTATTATTGAGAAAGCAAGATTGAGGAGGTCCTGATATTGCTCATTCTGATATTGTGGCCGTGGAACTTCAGTCGCATTTTACTGAAGGCACAGTATAGTATATCTATACTGTGCTGAAGGTGTCAGTGATGCTGAGACTTCCGTTTCATCCAGATTCCTTCTGAGCAGACGGGACCAAGGATTTTCCTCAATATTTTCCTTTCTTGTTTCCCTACGGCTGAGGTAAGGAGACGGAGACTCTCTCTTGAGCTTCTGACTAGATTTCCACAAGGGTCAATCAGTTCCGAGACAGCAGTAGCGGATCCAGGTCTTGCGGGGAACAGGGCGATACAATAAGGTGGGGCCCACAACAATAGAAAATAAAACAAAATCAAATCAAATGTAAAATAGTTTTGTAATAATAATAAAAAAAAGAATAGTTACAATATTTTGAATACACTGCAGTACATTTTTTAATAATATGAAAGAAACCTTTAAGTCCCCTTGAAGAAGATTATGTAAACTATGAAATATTAAAATATTACTTTAGGACTTTTTTCCCGGCTGAAGTCTTCTATCATTTCACTGAAATATAAACTTGCTGAACGGTCACAGGAGGTCATGAGTTTGAAAAAGTTTAAAAGTTTAATTATGTAATCAATTAAATTTAAAACAATCCATGGCGCGGGGCGGTCGCCCTCCTCGCCCTCCCCTAGATCCGGCAGTGCGAGGCAGTTATAACTGAGAATGGAATCTGATCCGCCTTGGTGGGAGTCGAGCTTGGTCGCTGCGCCATCACAATACCTACGCTGTTTTCCACCAGCTTACCGCCAACTCTTGGCGTAGGCACGCGTGTTACAAATCGCTCACCAAACCAAACCACGATGGGAGGCTGTAGCAATTTCGGAGACCGGAGGTTCGAATCTCGATGCTGACAGAGGCTAACCTGAGTATGTTTTACCCGTTCTTTTTTCACACTCCCTCCAGACAAATGCCCTGTAAGTACCTTATTCCAAGTACCGGGGCACCCGGCCATAATCATTACAGTTACACACACAGCTACAGTCACCACAGAACCACAGGTTATCAGACAAAATGAACGCTCGCCTAAAACGATTTAACACCAACAGTTTATCGCCAAACGAATATTAAGTTCACTCCAGCGAATGTCGTGTTACACGTTTTGAGACCACCTTGTGGTATAGCTCTCGCCCTAGAGGTCCGGGTTCATTTCCCGGCTCTGCCAATACATTTTAATTCTGGTCTGAGGGCAGTAAGGGAGTGCACTCATCCTCGTGAGGCAAAACTGAGAAGAGGAGGTTCGGTTCCCATCGCAACCATCTTGGAAGTGATTTTCCGTGGTTTCCCACTTCTACTCCAGCCAAATGCTGGGATGGTTCCTAACTTAAGGCCACGGCCGCCTCCTTCTCAATCCTCAACTAAATTACAAATACACATACTAATACAGCCATCATAATAACACAGGTTATCAGAAAAATTCCACGCACGCCTAAGTACATGAGGCTACATGACCACGATGTCGCGAAGCCTCAAAATCAATCAACAACAATAATTTGATAGCTCATTTCCTTGAATATTAAGGTATCAGTTTTAATCCCAGCTCACATTAACATTGCCCTGCGCGGATAAACAAAACGTTATCCGCATCCGCACTACCTTTATTCGCATCCGTCCCACATCCGCACTACTGTTATCCGCATCCACCCCACAACCTCATGACTTTTATCTGTATCCACACGTTTGTTTTCCGAATCTACTGGCATTACGGTAATATTTTTAATTATAGATAAAGCATAAAGCAACACATTTAGACATTTGAGGAGAAAGTCGTTCCCTTAGGCTATGTATGTTAAGTTAAAAAAATGAAAATGAAAATCCTCAGGCTGCTTCCAGTCTCTGACCGGGTCAGGAATGGAATGAAGCCCCCATTTAGCGGCGAGGATATGAACTGTGCCGGCTGCCGAGGCCTGACGCACTCCTCTGGGGCAATGATTAAATGAATGACAGATGAAATGAAATGATAGTGGAGAGTGTTGCTGGAATTAAATTTTGACAGGAAAAACCGGAGTACCCGGAGAAAACCCTGTCTGCCTCCGTTTTGTCCAGCACAGATCTCACATGGAGTGACCGGGATTTGAACCACGGACCCAGCGGTGAGAGGCCAGCGTGCTGCCGCCTAAGCCACGGAGGCTTCTTTTTTTTTTAATGAAAATCCACAGCCTGCTTCCAGTCTCCGACCGGGTCAGGAATGGAATGAATGAATGATGTCAAGTGCTATGTTTAAAATGAATGTTATTACAGCCAGAATTGCAACCCTTTCCAGTTCGGAGTGTTAAATATGCTTAATGGCATAATTTGAATTATATAAGCTTAAATCATCACCTTACATTTGTTATCCGCGGATATCCGCATCCGCACAGGGCTTTAGTGATAACCTGTGTTATGTGTGTCTGCATATTTGTAATTGAGACTTGGTCATTAATAAGTATGTACCTGAGTATGGCCTTCCTCTCAGGATACTATCTGACAGTGGACCACAGTTTACTGCAAAGAAATGGAGAACCAGTATGCAGGAAGCTGGTATTTCACACGTTCATTCCATTCCTGACCCGGTCGGAGACTGGAAGCAGGCTGTGGATTTTCATTTTTCATTAGGAAGGACGCTACAATGGCCGTAGGTTAGGAACATCCGATCTTTGCCTGGAGTATAAGTGGGAAAACCACGAAAACCCGCTTTTAAGTTGGCTGATGTGGTACTCGAAACAGCCTCAAGGAGCTGAGTGTGGTCCGTTCCAGTCCTCAGACCAGAATTACACTTGTTGGCAGAGCCGGGATTCGAACTCGGACCTCAGGGGTGGCAGCCAAGATTACTTGTCATTACACCACGACGTGGTAGTAGTAGTAGTAGTAGTAGTACGTGTAGATCGACTTCTTCTTCTTCCTCTTCCTCTTCCTCTTCCTCTTCCTCCTCCTCCTCCTCCTCGCCTTTTCCTGTTACGCGGAGTCGGCTTTCTTAATCGTGAGGCGCCAGTCGTTTCGTTGTCAAGCATCATCAGCAGATTATACCCAATAATCTCTCTCATGTCCCTTTGGACATTCGTCATCCATGTTGTTTGAGGTCTGCCACTCTCTCTCTTTTGTGTAGCCATGGAAAGGCACTTCTTCACTACATGATTCTCCGGTCTTCGCATAACATGTCCATACCACCTTAGCCTGGACTCGAAAAGTTTCTCAGTTATAGGCGCTACTTTGAAACTGCCTCGCACATGTTCACTACGGATTTTATATTTGAGGGTAACTCCACCTGCCCAACGTAACATACGCATTTCTGTGGTATGTAGCTTTTGCTCATGTGCCTTTGTAGTAGCCCATGTTTCACTACCATTGAGTAGGATTGGTCTTACAGCAGTTTTATGAACTTTACCCTTGGTTCTCATGGGTATTTTCGGACCACATAAAACTCCTGTTAGTTCGCGTCATTTGTTCCACCCAGAAAACAAACCCCATGGCGCTACAGTCCATGCAGCGCCTACGCCTACTAAGCGGCCGCTGCCCATCCTTTTGGCCAGTAGATTATGGGGTGACGCGTGGTCACCGCGTCGGGTCCCCTCGTCCATTAATCTTGGTCTCTATGACCGGGACGCTGCCTTACTGTCAGACAGCTACTCAATTGTCTTCACGAGGCTGAGTACACCCCGTTCCAGCCCTCACGACAGTTTCTAAAACCCCTGACGGAGCCGGGACTCTAACCCGGGGCCTTCGAGTGCGAGGCAGGTGCGCTACCCCAACACTACGGGGCCAGCGTAGATTGACTGATACTAGAGTAAAATCTACTCGCAACAAAACAATAAACTGTACGCTTGTCGATAATGAAAGCCCCTCATGCTAAGGGACCATTAGCAACGAGCACGTACAAATCGAAATATAAATACGTCGCATAGCAACAAGTGTGTGTGTGGTGACAAAACAACTGCCCGTGGCGAATTGATTCACTGTGGCTCTTCACTGTTCCCTCGACAAGCATTTAGTTTCTCAAACAGTACCGGTAGTGAAGTGGGAAAACTTTGCAGTGCAGATAGTGTTCCAATGTTAGTTTCTCTACTTTTCGAAGGACGTGTGAATTAGGAATAATAAAGTAGGGCTAGAATTAAGTATTAATTAGAAATCAAATCTGTTAGTGCTATATTCGACTTTATTTCAAAATACACCTACAATTTGGAATTGGTATCTGAATCAGATGAAAGCATAAAGAAATTAACATTCATCCAGTTCAGTTCTGACTTGCATAAAAGGATTGTTCTGCTCTGACAGTGTTAGTTAATAATGTTGCACTTTCATGGGATACAATTTAACTTCAAATTTTTGATCAACATGTGTGTTTGTTGGTGGATCAACTACGTAGAAATGAGCGAGGAAGAGTGCTGATCTTCCATTCACGCTTATCCCCTTGTTCTGTATGGTCTGCGGAAACTATGTCAATCGTCATACTGGACATCTACTGCATTTGTGAGAAACAACTGTAATCTTGACACAAACATCTCTCGGAAGAAAGAAATACGTGAACACTAGTATAGTCAACATACTGCGTCATACTTAATTCTTACCTGTTACAACAATCACCATCTCCACGAATAGTTTTTCTGTTGCGTGACGGCATCGTCAGGTAATGGAGGACGACATGCATAAAGGAACAGTGGCATCGCGTAGGACAACTTTAGGGTGTTCACAAAAAGCACACAATTGCTACAGATTCTGGGTGGCCTAAGATAAACTACATCTTCATTTTAGTTATTGCAGTATTTTTATCATCAGTGTACCGACATTTACAGTACAGGGAATGTTTACCCCTCTCGTGTCCAGATGAAAGATCGCAAGCATACTTAGTAGTTAATTATTTCAACTAGGCTTGTTCAAAGTACAAAGCTGACTAGTAGTGAGGCCCTGTGGCTTACAATAACAGCGCCATGCGGTAGGACAGGAAATCACTAGGAGGTTACAGCCTGATAGCAGACAATAGCAGCCTTCTTTCACAGACTACTCCGAAACATGCTGCCATATCTAGGACACCTTAAGAACGTCCAGAGCATGTACTGGAAACGGACCATGACCATACAGGAATCGTGATCATATACCTTCAGCGTTTCCCCTTTCTGCACCAGTTAGGCAAAGCACGCAACTTCGCAGTTCACATTGGATATGTACACGGATGGCCAGGCGCATCATTCAAATGGAGAATCGACACTCACAACTTCGTTAATACGTACTAAACTCATCGGAATTCTTGATTCCATGATATAATATTGTGTGGGACTACCAAGGCGTTCGCGTGCTCATAAGATCTTGAACACAAGCAGCCCCTGGAAGTTTTACCTCCTTTGATACTTTTGCCATGATATCTATGCCCTTACTATGAATCGCAAAGAAAAGGCAACAAATTAATGGCAAGCATGTCGAATTTATCCGGAGGCAAAGTTCTGTTTTACTCGGGAATGGTGTAACATTCTGGAGGAGGAACTACTCTACGCTGAAAGGTTGGAAGAAAGCGTGCGCGCCCAGAGCTTAACTAGTAGGAAGGGTTCAGAATGCCGAAGCAAAGACTGATCCGACTGGAGGATGTGATTATACCCGCTAAGGATGAGTGTATCTGTGGAACAATTTGTTTATGTCAAATAGCAGTAGTGTTGAGCTGTATAGCTATAATATACCTGACAGTAGCAATCTATCTGCCGACACTGCGAGCATACCAGACTGGACTGTCGGACGTCCCAGCAATGTGTACAACAACACAGACTAGGCACAGAGAGGATTGTGAATGGGGTTCATGCAGTGAATGGTGTCTCGGTAAAAGTTTCGGGCCATGCACGCAGATCTACGTCTCGTTGCGCAACAACGGCACCGACCTCGGTTTTCTCAACTGTACCAACGTGGTTAACAGGACTTGTTCCGGTATAGATCTAGCGAATGCTGTAAAAGTTCGCTGTCTTCCAGATCAGTGAGTCAATTTCACTGGCATCTTCAACTGCACTGGTGGATTATGTGTCAACATCACAGACTTCTTCTTGTGCGAATTCAAATACACAAGTCCTCCAGTTAATTGTTCCGACAGGAGAGATCAGAAATCATGTGTAACGTTGGATGGGTTGCAGAACTGCGACAGAGGGGTTTGTGGGAAAATACACTCACCTTATAAGTGTGAGAGACGATGTCTCGATATTCCGACTCGAAACAAGAATGTGATCGTGCTCTCTGGTAATATAGTGTATTCAGCAAATTGTGCGAAGGCAATCATGTTGGATACACTGTCAGAAGTGTGGGAAGAAGAGGATAACGACCTCTTAATGGCTTCCTGCTTTACCATTTCACCAAAACTGAGTTATGCAGGTTTCACAGCAACAGACTGCATCAATGGGAGTATCGTGGACGACCGTTATTTCTTTGGAGATATAGCCAACTTCAGTTACATCACCCATGTCAGTTTGAACAATGCCCATCTGTTGGATCCAGTGGGGGTGATAGCACCTCCAGAACAAGACCTGGTGATCGCCAATGATAGACATTTGTTCATCAATGTGCAGGGCTGTGTCAGTAGTATAGGGGAAGGCTGCAATGAGTTCCTCAAATTGTACGGCAAGGATGGTAGTGATTATAATGCTAGGGCAAGGTTTCCGTGTTTCTTTGCCGATAATGTTACCAGCAAGGTGGTGGTGCGGTTTGACCTTCAGCAGAGGTACAACCACTTCTTAGCGGCCTTATTCGTTCCCGTGCTACTCATTATGCTGACCTGCGTCCTGTTTATCCTCTGTCAGAGAAGATTCAAGGTGGGAGCTCAAAGCAAGAGTGCTGAAGAGAATGTATTTCCGACTGTGAATGAGGGCAAGTTTCAGTAACTCTATCTCGTGTTCTCTCCTAGAATACAGCAGTAGTATTGACCTACACCCTGCTCGGTCTCGCCAGAGGAGAGTGAAGGTAGGAGCTCAAAGCAAGAGTGCTGAAGAGAAGGTATTTCCGACTGTGAATGAGGGCAAGTTTCAGTAACTCTATCTCGTGTTCTCTCCTAGAATACAGCAGTAGTATTGATCTACACCCTGCTCGGTCTCCGCCAGAGGAGAGTGAAGGTAGGAGCTCAAAGCAACAGTGCTGAAGAGAAGGTATTCACGACTGTGAATGAGGGCAAGGTTCAGTAACTCTATCTCGTGTTATTTCCTAAAACACAGTGATATTATTTGTGTGATTCTCATAATGCGTGTTAAACAATTAACTTAGAAAACTTAGAAATTACCCGACGACTTTCAGGCGATAAACACGAGGGCTTATTTATACCCAATTGTATTAGTCGGGAAATATAAGTCTACCTGAAAGAAAAATGATGATAAAATGTATATTACCATAAGTCAATATATGTTCTGCATTAAAACCGTACCGGTTTCAGTCACATTGTGCCCTTCCTTAGCATAATTTAATTTAAAAAAACAGATCTGTTACAAAATGTGTTAAGAAAAACATGAAAAAGTCTTGATAAAACAGCGTTGAATTGAAGAGATGTGGATGTGAAAATAGATAAGTTGAAATAGTTAGATTATAACTGATAGTCTGGTGTGTATTTGTGAGGTAGAGAAAGAATGGAAAGAAAACGTTGAAATAAGTGTTACGAGGTAATGTTTTTTCTTAATACATTTTGTAACAGATCTGCTTTTGTAATTTTAATTTGTGAGCTTTTGGAAGAAGGATATTTTTAGAATCCTCACGGGCCCGTCTCTGTGCTGGAGTGAGCGGGACGCACACCGCTGGACGTCTGGCAAACAGCCCTGCTGTTCTGAGTCTCCAGTACACTGTTTGCCGGAAACGGCAAACCCTGACGCGGCTGCAAGCTCCGCCGACAATTGTCTTGCAGGTGCACTCCGATTTCGTCGGGCAGTTAGGGCCAGATATCGGTCTTGCTTTGCTGTGGGGTGGTTACTCTTGGTCGACCTGGTACCAGCATACGACTAACATCTCCTGTGTCTCGAGATCGTCTCCAAAGCTTGGAAATGACACTTTGTGCAACATTCAAGGATACGGCGACTTCGGTCTATGTCTGGCCTGCTTCCAGGTGGCCGAGTATTCTACCCTGCAGAACAGGGTCCAAATGGCGTCGTTGTGCCATTATGTTGTCACGTTCACCACGAGGCTACAATCCGCACACTATAACAGGGCAAAAAAGACTGAGGAAATATGGGGCGCAGACACTGCCAGTGTTTGCCTTGCGGTTACGTCGCTAGTCAAAGCAGAGAATTTGAATCTCGTTATATATGGTTAATTTGTTTTATAAGTGTTTGTGAACTATGCATGAATATTATGATGTGTATACAATTAGAACAACACAATAAAATAGCCTACATAAAACAAAATTAGAACATGCACTTGAATTCTGTTGTACTGTATACAGGGTGTATCTTAATTATCGACAAAAAAATCAGGGACGCTCTGCATGTTATGTAAATTACGATGCCACAATCGGATTGGCGGAGAAAATTTTCCCCTCCGAGAAAATGAGGTTACTTTGTTACTTCCGGGCGCGCGATTCAAATCTACGAACTCGCCGTATTTGCTGAGCCAGGCAGCAAGCCGCTGGCCACTGCTGTGCTTCAGGCAAGGGAGTGTGATAGAAGGAGACAGAGATTTGCTGGCGGGCATGCGGCAAGCCGAGGTGATCAAGGAAACTTGCGCATGCCCGCCAGCATATCTCTGTCACCTTCTATCACACTCCCTTCCCTTGCTTGAAGAACAGCGGTGGCCAGCCGCTTGCTCTCTAGCTCAGCAAATACGGCGAGTTCGTAGATTTGAATCGCGCGCCCGGAAGTAACAAAGTAACCTCATTTTCTCGGAGGGGAAAATTTTCTCCGCCAATCCGATTGCGGCATCGTCTTTTACATAACACGCAGAGAGTCCCTGATTTTTTTGTCGGTATAATTAAGATACACCCTGTATATGCTTACTTATCCGAGCGCTGACGTTGGTTTAACAGGTGTTACGCTTTCACGTGTCTACTCCCGACTGACAGGGGCGGATCTAGGGGAGGGCGAGGAGGGCGACCGCCCAGGGCCCCGCGGTCCTGTGGGCCCCGCGTCATGGATTGTTTAAAATTTAATTGATTAATTAATTATACTTTTCAAACCTTTCAAACTAATTTATAATTCATAATCTTTTTTCAATGCAGCTATGACCTCCTGTGACCGTTTAGCAAGTTTAGATTTCAGTGAAATGATGGAAGACTTCAGCCGGGAAAAAAATCGCAAAGTAATCTATATAGGCTATATAAAGCTCAATGTTTGTCTGTCTGTCTGTTATGTATACAAATCCACACCGTTTCACCGATCTGAACCAAAATTTGTATACATACCCTTCGGAACCCTGCGGGTAACCCTGTCCACTTGAAATTTCCGACAGACCACTCCATTCCCTGCATTTAGGCCCTTTGTCCCAAATCTACACCGTTTCACCGATCTCAACCAAAATTTGTATACTTACCCTATGTAACCCTGTGAATAACACTGTCCACTTAAAATTTCGGACAGACCACCCCATTTCCTGCATTTAGGCCCTTTGGCAAACTTCTACACCGTTTCACCGATCCGAACCAAAATTTGTATACCTACCCTTTGCAACCCTGCGGGTAACCCTGTCCACTTGAAATTTCGGACAGACCACACCATGCTCTGGATTTAGGCCCTTTGGCCCAAATCTACACCGTTTCACCGATCAGAACCAAAATTTGTATACTTACCCTTTGGTACCCTGCGAGTAACACTGTCTGCTTGAAATTGCGGACAGACCACTCCATTCCCTGCATTTAGGCCCTTTGGCCCAAATCTACACCGTTTCACAGATCTCAACCAAAAGTTGTTATTTACCGTCTGGAACCCTGCGAATAACACTGTCTGCTTGAAATTTCGAACAGACCACTCCATTCCCTGCATTTAGGCCCTTTGGCACAAATCTACACCGTTTCACCGATCAGAACCAAAATCTGTATACTGTACTTACCCTTTGGTACCCTGCGAGAAACACTGTTTGCTTGAAATTGCGGATAGACCACTCCATTCCCTGCATTTAGGCCCCTTGGCTCAAATCTACACCGTTTCACCGATCTGAACCAAAATGTGTATACTTACCCTTTGTAACCCTGTGAATATCACTGTCCACCTAAAATTTCGTACAGACCACCCCATTTCCTGCATTTAGGCCCTTTGCTAAAAATCTATATCGTTTCACCGATCCGGACCAAAATTTTTATACTTACCCTTTCGAACCCTGCGGGTAACCCTGTCCACTTGAAATTGCGGACAGATCACCCCTTTCCCTGCATTTAGGCCCTTTGGCACAAATCTACACCGTTTCACCGATTAGAACCAAAATGTGTATACTTACCCTTTGGTACCCTGCGAGTAACACTGTCTGCTTGAAATTGCGGACAGACCACTCCATTCCCGGAAAAAGGACAGGGTCCGTCCCAAAGGCAATGGAAAAAAGGGGTAAAACCGGACCCGCTCAGGAAACTCTCAGGGTTGCCAGCTCCCGAACTCACCAGCCATGAGCCCTTGAGGATGTAGCACTATCCAGGGTGCACCCGAAGTGGCGGGGCTACACACACCCTGCCTCCTTGAGCAGAAGATATGAGATATTAAGAAAAGAAAAAGAAGGCTGACACCTCGAAGAATGAGGCTATCAGGAATGATTAGACAAGGGCCAATTAAGGCGGGAAAGTGAAAGAGTCGCTAGGCCTCGGATATCCTGATACCATCGGGGTCGGAAGAGAACAAGAGTTTGACCAAGGGAGGCTGACAGGAAAGAGAACTGAATGGAGCCCGGCACCAGTAAGTAGAAGCAATGCCGGACTCAGCTGGGGTCCCGTGGTCGCAAACCCACGTCCCACAAGTTGTGAGACATTGGTGGGTGGAGGGGGAAGGGGGGGAGTGGGGGCAGGTGTGAGAATATCTTGCTGATTCATCGCGAAGTGACATGAGAGAAATGTCCAGACCCCGCCGTGTTACCTAGTATTGCTGACTATGCTGATGTTCATATTGCGTCTTTGCTCAAACCACTGTAGTGTTACGAAAGAATGAGTGATTCACCGGTCAATGTGAATAGGACCGGTAACCCCCCCACCCGAACGTCTGTCATTATAATATATCGTCATCATCTGCGATATTCTCAGGTTCGTGCAGCTTGGACCCGAGCAGTACTCGATAAGCTCTTTCACTACACGCATCGAGTAAAGGCCTAAGCCAGAAAATAACGTTCAGACATTGGAAGACATCGAAGGTAGAAATCTGAATTACCTATATCAGATTTAAAATTACACCATGTTCGTTTAGTAGTCATTTTTCATTACCTTATTATTATCATCATAAGGGCAAATGACCTAGATGTTACGCCCATTATACCACTAATCACCACACACAGTAACTCTTCATCGCCTGTGAATTTAGATATGTTTCTTTCTACCACGGTAGTTTGCAAGTTTGTCGTGTCAATTCAACAGTAGTTTTCATTACCATCCTCATCAAAAGGGCAAATGACCTAGATGTTACGTCCATTATACTACAAAGTAACACCACAGTCTTCATCGCCTGCGATTTTTAAAATGTGTATTTCCATTAGTTTGTAAGTTTGATATACCCGTTCAGTAGTAGTCGTATTGACAGGCCATGCCAAAGGAGAAGATATATTCATTCCCCGAATTCCTTTGATCCCTACTGATATGCCTCTTGATTTCAAGCTAATGCAATTCCCTGCACGTCTTGCATTTGCAATGACCATAAACAAGGCCCAAGGACAGTCGTTCAGGCTAGCAGGCCTTAATCTGGAAAGTCCATGCTTCTCTCATGATCAGTTATACGTAGCTTGCTCAAGAGTGGGCACACCTAAACATTTATTTATTTATACACCAGAGGGAAAAACAAGGAATATCGTTTATCCTAACGCACTCCATTAATTTCAATGTTAGCTACAAACATGATAGTATTTATTAAATAACAACTGCGAAGTGAGATGAAACATTTCTCTGAAGTTCAACCATTACATCGTATATTAGGCCGTGTTACTTTGCGAGTCATCTGTCTAGGATACTATTTAATCTACTGTTACTGTATTCATTTATGCCAATGATCTGGTTCCTCTTCTTGAGAACCTGTACCGAAACATGTAAGCTGGTCACGTAGAAAATGCACAGCGAGTGTTATGGTATATCGTACATCTCTTTTCTATTTTATTCCTTTCATTCCTTTAAAGTATCAATTTTTCCCATTCGTTGATAAGTTATATGTGCCAGTAGACGCTTCTATGTTCATCATCACTATGTAGAAGATGTTTTGCGTCAGAATAAAAGACAACTGGATGCTCAGGAACGTTAACGATATATCGACTGAGAAATCTGGAAGCTTCTCTTGGAGGAATTGCTTCAGACACTTATCGTACAGTTTAAACCTTAGCAAGACGAAACTTTTAACCAGATAGCGATCTAAGTGGGAGCTCTTTGGCAAAAAATAATCAAGTCTTTCCCGAAATGTGAGTCCTAAAAATAACTTTTTCTATTATTTTCTAAGTTTCATGTCAGTTATGTAGTAATTTTCAATATCATCCTGATCAGTAGGGCAAATTACCTAGATGTTACGCCCTCAACGTCATTGGGGGCAAATGACATAGATTTTAAGTCCATTATATTTCTAATCACCACCACATATAGTCTTCTACGACTGAGATGTCACGAATTCTGAGACCGCTAACGACATATCTCGACTCGGACTGAAGACAAGTATCACGAGAATGATCGTTATTTTACAGAGCCTTCCCATAGTGACTTAAGTATACACAGTGTCACTGGGTTTGATAATGTAAGAAATGAATACATAAATAAATATAATTTATGACGTTGAGTGTTAAGGAGACTGAAATATTATCATCATTCCACCGGGCGAAGCCGGGTACTAATGCTAGTATTTTAATATTTCATAGTTTACAAAATCTTCTTCAAGGGGACTTCAAGGTTTCTTTCATGTTATAAAAAAATGTACTGTAGTGTACTCAAAATATTGTAACTATTCTTTATTTTATTATTATTACAAAACTATTTTACAGCTTCGGTGGCGTAGGCCTAGTTGATAGCATGCTGAACTGCTGTTCCCAAGATCGTGGATTCAACCCAGCCGAAGTCGTCAGATTTTTTAGAGCGTTAAAAATCCTTCAGTATGCCTTCCTTCGGAGGGGAAGTAAAGCCGGCGGTCCCATGTCATAGATTTATGGCATGTAAAAGATCCTTCCACAGTCTAAACATGTGTGAAGCTAAATTGTTAGGTTGGATTTCGTCGGAACGCTCTATCAAAGTTCCAACGTTCACCACTAGGTATCATTGATATCTGGTAGCGAAAGTTGGAACTGCTTGAAATCGAACGGAACTTGTAGCTCACCCTAGAGGTGTCCGCTGGAAGCAGCTACAGACTCAGGCGAGCCGAACATGTCCTCGGACACTCCCGTCACTAAAAGGCATACGATAAATAAATAAATAAATAAAGTATTTTCCATTTGATTTGATATTTTTTTATTTCCTATTGTTGTGGGCCCCACCTTATCATATCGCCCAGGGCCCCGCAAGGCCTGGATCCACCTCTGCCGACTGACATGCTATGGAGAGCGTTGGTCTGAATTCAGAGGTAATATTCAAATGTAATAATAATACTCGGCCAACTAAGGACCACGTCATTTCAACTGTTTACTTTTTAGCTTTACATTAGTCCAGTGTTCCTTCATGTGTACATGGTGTTGATCCTTTCTCTTTTTTGTCCACGGCTTTCCAGTTTTTAGCGTAGGTTTCGGTTGGAAACTCTAATGTTCGAAGAGTTTTCTCTTAAGCTGGTCACGCTCCTGGATATCTTCACATGAGATCCCAATCGTGCAGATCTTTTTTGTACGGTATCTCACTGAGCCAAATAATACTACTACGCCTACTACTAATAATAATGGTATAATATTGTGGGTGTGGGACAGACGACATCAATGATTGTCACTCCACTTTTTGTGCTATGCCCAAGATCGCGGGATCAAACCCGGCCGATGTCGTCGGATATTTTAAGAGCGTTAAAAATCCACCAGTATGCCTTCCTTCGGAGGGTAAGTAAAGCCGGCAGGCCCATGTCATACATTTATGGCGTGTAAAAGAACCTTCCACTAACTTCGATTGTGTGAAGCAAAATTTGTCTGTTAGATTTGATTAATGTTCCAACGTTCGTCGCCAGGTGCTGGTTGTGATGCCATCTAGTAGCCATGTTTGCAGCTAGGTGTCGTGGACGGTAGCATTTGGTAGCAAAAGTAGGAACTACTGCAGTCCTTGCTTGAATTAAAACAGATAACACACACCAATAGGCTACAGATATCACAATTAACACCGGTTATTAGACAGATTTTACACACACCCCAAGTTCACGGGGCTTCATGACCACGTTGTCACAGCGCCTAGACTAAGGAACCAACCAACCACTTTTTGTGGTAAATTTCACATAATTATTAGGCTAATTTAGGATAATTCCATTACTCTGTGGTTGGTATCGATAGTGTTGCTTTTCGATAGCATATAGAACGATACCCATATTCTTTGATCGATAGGCTCCTAGGATCGATTAGTTTGGTTTAACCGTAAACATGGATCATGGACGAATTAAAACAAAAGCGACTTTTGGTGCCAATTAATTGTTTAAATAGTTTTTTTTACCGTTTTAATTGGCCACTAATACAAGTTTTCTTCGCCATATACATTTTCCACGTAGTCTAAGTAGTAAACGAGACTAAGTTAGTGGAGTTCTGGCATAGTTGGAATTTTTGTAGGTTAAGGTATGACTCCCGTACGTTTTATTTAGAGATTGGTTGTAAATATTTACTTTTTATACGCTAATGATAAAAAGAATTGGTATAATTTCATAATAAACAGACATTGAAACATCTGTGCGACTGTCCTTGTCCTGAGTCGTGCAGGTCAAAGAAAATGCAGTAGCTGTTTCCAGATTCTGGGCGAAGATCATTTAATTTCTTCCTCTGGAAGACCTTGTATTGATTTCTTGTTTAAATGTTTCCTACTATTACGGTACTTTTGTCCCGTACAGCCATCACATTGTTGCAGGTTATCAGATTCCACTTACACATGATTGAAATTTTTGTAGGTATGACTCCCGTATGTTTTATTTATAGTGATCGGTTGTAAATATTTACTGTTTTAAATTAATGGTAAAAAGAATGGGTACCTATATGACTATAATGTCACTAAGACCTTACAATATATCTATTTTTTTAATGTTATTTTTGTATGATGTTACTATTTTTGGTAACAGTGCAGGATAATATGATCCATTTCAGGTCCGTATTGAATATGTTTACTAATAAAACTATCAATATTCTCCGTCTTTTCAATACAATATTAATAGTCTATTTATACAATTGGGTACATGTTTCGCACAAACGTTAGTGCTTCCTCAGTCCAAATATACATTAAGACATAAACAAATATTAGGCACCTATCAAAAAATAAGTGATAAGTGCGTAATATTTGTTTATGTCTTAATGTATATTTGGGCTGAGGAGGCACTAACGTTTGTGCGAAACATGTACCCAATTGTATAAATAGACTATTAATATTGTATTGAAAAGACGGAGAATATTGATAGTAACTTGTGAAATTTGCAATAAATACCTTTTCTAATGATTCAAAATTGATCTGGGAATGAAGTAGTTCACTCCTCGGCTGTCTATAACTCACCATCCCTCTCAAATTATAACACGACTTAGGGCCTATATAGCAAAAATTCCAGCTCTGGCATCCATTTTCGGCGATGCAACAGTAGTGCCAACCCTATGCATACGGTACTAAACGTCCAACCCAATGGTTTTTCTTCAACCGTGCCCCGCTAGCTCCCCGACACCGGACCTAACTTAACCTTCCTTCGTTTTGTCAAATCCAATGGTTTTTGACAATGGTTACAGCCTAACGTGTCCATATTTCTTAGTGGTGGTGCAGTTTATCATTTCAAATGATCTTGTCGAGTTCATCGTTATGCTTTGGTCTACTGTTATGCGTTACGGTTTCGGAGTGTATGACGTCATAATGTTGTTCAGTGCTATGCACCGAGTCTGAGTTTACTGTCTGGCGTTATGCGATATGGAGACGGCGAGTGCGTGACATCATGCAGCAGAGTGCACCTTCCGCTCTCCGTTTCCCGCATGGGAAGCCTAAGTTAATGGGTTAATGGAGTCTGTTGAAAGAGTCTTGGGGCTCCTGAGCCTTTCTAACATGTGTAGCATGTGTAGCATGCGTCATTTGAAATGATATAGGCCTAAAGTCTAGTCTCTCAGACTGACTGTATCTTTTTTTATATCTTACATGTTGGGAACACTGCCGTGGCATCAATGTCTCGTTATGTCTCACCCAGCTGGAGTGAGCAATATGGCCGCTGTAGTTGATAGATAGATAGATAGATTTTTATTAATTCCATTTGATCAAATACATGCATTCAATACATTTTTGATATAGGACACGTCAGAATTTACATGCATAAAATAAAAGAACTAACAGGTATATATTACTAAGATTATAACTATTTATAACTTATTATAATAGCAAATCTTAATAGATACAATCTTATTGCACAACTATTTACACCTCACTCTATTATCATAATATGAAAACTTAATTCTATAAATACAACAACATACAGCTAGGTATTAAAATTAAATTAAAAAAGTAAAATATAGTTATAGATTCCATCACTCCTATACGCTAAAATATTCAACTACTGAGTAAAAACAATGGCACTGCAGATAAGCTTTCAACATTCTATCAAAGGTTTTTATTTTTGGGGCCAGTTTTATATACTGGGGTAGTTTATTGTATAATTTAACTCCAGTGTGAAAAGTTCCTTTTTGATATATGCTTGTGTGTGTGTGTGAAATATGAATGTTTTGATTTTGTCTTGTGTTATGCCTATGAACATCATTGTTTGTTTTAAGAAAAACATCTTTATTCATTAAATTCTTTTTAAAAAACATAATACTTTCAAAGATATATATGCAGGGCAGTGGGAGAATGTTTAAATCTTTAAACAGAGGTCTACATGATTCTCTAGAGTTTACATTTGCCATAATTCTAATCGCTCTCTTTTGTATCCTAAACGTGCTTAGTACATCTGGCGACATACCCCAAAATATGATCCCATATCTTAAGTATGAATGGAAATAAGCAAAATAAGTATTTCTTAATGTGTGCATGCTAGTGCAGGTTTTCAAAATACGTAACGCAAAGCACATCGAGTTCAGTTTAGTATTCAGATATTGTATATGTTTATTCCATTTCAAGTCTTGTTGTATCCATAGTCCTAAAAACTTTGTTTCTGATTTATTTTCTATTTGATGACCATTTAATGTTATATTGGGCATCGCAGGATTCCTATTCTGTATAGTGTGGAAATTTAGACATACTGACTTTTTATAGTTTATTATGAGGCGATTATCTTGTGACCATTTGGTTAACTCTCCTGTAACGGAGTCAGCAGACTGCTGTATGACCTGTTTAGTTTCACCTTTTATTACGAGTGTTGTATCGTCCGCAAACAAAATTTCCTTATGTGAATGAACGTTCTGTGTTATATCATTGATATATAGAAGAAAGAGTAGTGGGCCCAAAACCGATCCCTGGGGTACTCCAAATTCAATAATTCCCTCATTGGACAATGTTTCATTAAGTAATTTGGTTCCATCATCCTTGTGTCTCAAGCTTACTATTTGTTTACGCCCTGTTAAGTAAGACTCTATCCATTTATTAGCTAGACCTCTAACACCATATTGATTTAGTTTGGTAAGGAGGATTTTATGGTCAACTACATCAAATGCTTTCGATAAATCCAAGAATAGGCCAGTTTCAACAAGAAAGAAACGTACATAATTACGTAATTGAGCACATATTTCCAGTATATTAAGTCATAATGAAGGACAATTTCAATAGGTACTGTCCCGTGGAACCCCTGAAAAGGTATCAAAATCGAATACCATGAAAGTGAAACGTTCTGTGGAAGTCAGGTTCCTGTCTCATCCACTAGTAATCTATTTTTTAATTTTACACCATCAAGTAATATTGAAATTTGTGTAGCCTGTGTGAATAAAAACACATGATATGTACAAGTTTATAATTGCCCCAAAAAATCCACTCTTCCTTAAAAAAATATTGCATCTGATGAAAAATACAATTTTCAATGAAAATCAGGGGGGGGGCATGGTGGTGCAGCTGTCAATCTGCTTGCCTCTCACCAACGTGGATGAGATTCAATTCCCAGTCAATGTATGAGTGATTTTCGAAATGAAATGCCATGTCCTGTGGTTTGGATTCCACGTAATAATGAGATCCCGAGGCTCATGATCGCTAGATTAATACCATTTTGTCCTCCAAAGTCACTTAGGCACCTGGTCACCCCATCGAGATTAGAAACCTAGCGTTTTGGATGTAAGGCACGTTACACTCCCAGGCTACTCCATTATTATACGAAGCATTGTATATCCTGCTGCTACCATACTACAATAATGTTAATATTTTCTTTGTTTTAGGCTCGGTGGAATTGTGTAACAATCATCCAATTAAGTTTATGTGCGTTTTGGAGTTATTTGTGTGTTTTCTTTATCTGTAAATTTTCTTCACAGTTTTAATAAACTGGTAAACATGGCCAAAATTGAGAGTTCACGAGCTAAGATATACGAGACGAAGGCGACATTCGCTGATGAGCCCCCTCAGCATGTCGAATCAGAAGGAGAACGGCTCATCAAGAAAATGGTTCAGAAACAGCTAGATACACATCTTAGTCTGAAAGAGTAAGTACCACTTATTGTGACAGTTTCAAGATGTTCAGAGTTGGCAAAGAACCTTTACTAGCTTCAAAAATAATCTAACAGCTCTGGTAGCGCTGCACACCATGAGAACATGTGTATAAAAAAAATTGAGTAATGAAATTAGCCAAAGTACCTGTAGTAATGGTATCTGGAGATGATAAATTAATAGATGTTGACTCGTCCGCTGTCATAGACCCACCCAGCCATCCCAAATAGCAACACTACTTATATAGTTGAAATGAAGTCTCTAGAAAACATCTTTCTCACGAAGTCAGGAATGCCAACCCCACGCATTTGGTACTATCTCGCACCGGGTATACAAAGAAACAAAAGAGCGTCGATAATGTAATATACTATTGCGCCAAATCCAACTCGTCAGTCGTACTTTAACCATGGATTGTGTGGCATGTGAAATTACTTCATAAATTCTATCTTATTAATGTTTTACATACAAAAACAAACCTAACCTGGGGCTTACGCCCCAGACCCCCTTGCTTGTGGTACTAGCAGTAATTTTCGGCCAGGCAGTACCTAACCTAGTAGCGGACATAAATTCTATCTTAATGTTTTACATACAAAAACAAACCTAACCTGGGGCTTACGCCCCAGACCCCCTTGCTTGTGGTACTATCAGTAATTTTCGGCCAGGCAGTACTTTACGTGTGAAATGGTGAATGGTGAATTTTGTATGCGACATGTTGGTAACGTAGTCACATTTCCGTCTGTCGAGTGTCCAAGATGGCGTCCGTAGTGAAACGAACACTATAAAAATTCTTTATTTTCGTAAAAAAAAACATTATTGAGGTGTGGCAGTTGTAGTTGAGATTGTGAAACGACTCCCAACAACTCCAAGAAAGGTATGTAAATCATAAATCCTATATTTTCAATAATATACCTCGTTAAAAGTTACGAAAAGGCATGTTCTCACGGCGTGCAGAATTACCACAGCTCTCACCTCATGTTCGGAAATTCCACCAGTGCTGAAATAGGAAAACACAGCTTTATCAAGGTGCCATTACAGGTGTATTTTCCAGAGTTGGAATCTGACAGTTCGGCGGACAACCGTTGAACTAAAGGCAGCGTTGCCACGTATGCTACTCGCCACCACGTGCGTACTTTCACCCTCCCGTTCTTTTCCTCATGCTCATAATATCATTAGCACCGTTATTACATTTATTACAATTTTACTCAGATGGTTTTCAAAAATCTTAAACAAAGCAATGCTTAAAACTGTTCGGTTCACACTGTAAAATAAAATAATAGCACGTCAAATTGAGGAGAGGCCTAAAATATTGTAATGAATAGCAATATTACGAATAGCCTACTAGCATAGAGCAAAAATGTTCCAAGCGAAACGAAAACACGTGATTGTTTCCGTGTTATTTAGCAATTTATATCTCCTGTAGAATAACTTTCAAGGCACAAGAAACACACAAAGGTATTACAAAATATAGGCCTACGTTCATTGTATAGGCTATTAATTCACCCTTTTGAAGACAGAAGCTAATTACTGGGAAGAGGCTCTATCCCATCCATGTCATCATCATCATCCCGGTCCTCTCCGTCAATAGTCTTACTAATTCCAAGAGCAGAGGCAGTACGCTCCTGCGCGCGACTGAATGGAATTAATGGTTCACCTGGTGCTCGGATATTTTCTCCCTCCCTTTCAAAAAAAAATCCCGCGCGGCGATAATCATCTTCCTCCCATGGCTTCGAATAGGTAGCCTACACCTCGACCAGTTCTTGACGATTCCTGAACTGGATGTATCCTCGGTCTTCCTCTACGAGAAGTCATCCTTAAAAACGTCACCACTCGCAAACAAAAATAAAGCTAACCTTAATCTAATTCACACGAACCTAAGCTTAAACTGACACTATATAAATAAATAACGGACACTAATGAATTATAAATATAAAGTATAAATTAGTGTAAATCCTACACGAAAAAGTAATTAACTAATTAATTCAAAACAATTTTAACGCAGCAAGGTCAATGTGTACACTCTGGAAGCAACCAAACAAGCGACTGGTCAAACGACAAGCACGTGGCCAAAGAGCGTCATTCAAATTGGCAGCGCTGTATGGTTTCCATGGCAACAAGCCTTGCGTGCGATCTAGCCGTCAACTGTTTTTGCATAGTGGCGCCGAAATGTCAGATTCCAACTCTGGATAATACAACTGTAGATGGTGTGTTATGTCAGTCTCTCATGATACCAGTTGGAAGATGACTGCTTGCAGAGCAACATGGCCAAAGTGTAGTATGGTCTTTGTGTCTGAAGGGCATCTCATTGGCAACTTGATGTGTGCGGTGCAAATGTCATGTCATGGCAATAGATTTGGTATTATATGTTTGAGAAACTAGTACTGCTGACCTCGGTTGTGCTGGCATCTGTTGATCATAGCAGCTGGAGCTTTGTGGGACGAGGATGGGGACACAGCAGTGATGGAGTACAGTGTCCATATACGTCTGGCATTATTAAGTGTAACAGAAGCACATGTCACACCATGGAAAGGACAACAATGACTGAGACTATTAGAACCAAGTCATATGCTATTCATGCGACTGTACCTATCAACAGTACAAGCTGACATGTAAACAAAGAACAGTTTCCATCTTAGCTGCCTGAACTCGTATCTCAAATAGAGTCCAATAACAGCAGAGCAGATCATGTTTGTATGGCTTTTAATGCCGGGAGTGTCCTAGAACATGTTCGGCTCACCAGAGTTTTGTAGCTGCTTCTAAGAGGACACCCATGGGGTGAGCTACACGTACCGTCGCGTGTGGAGTGTTGTCTGGGTAGGAAAGTCTGTATGTAAGGACGAGGAATTGGAGGGTAGCGGCTGTGGCCTCTAGTTAGGGACCAACCCTGGCATTTGCCTGAAAGGAAGATGGGAAACCGCAGAAG
This sequence comes from Meconema thalassinum, assembly GCA_946902985.2. Classification (NCBI taxonomy): domain Eukaryota; kingdom Metazoa; phylum Arthropoda; class Insecta; order Orthoptera; family Tettigoniidae; genus Meconema; species Meconema thalassinum. The sequence continues at coordinate 459,793,251 of OX336391.1, read as the reverse complement.
ACCATATTCAAGGTTGCCGGCGGAGGGATTCGAACCTTCTCGCCTCCCGGATGTGAGTGGCTGCCTGCAGCCATGCCGTAAAGACCACGGCTAACTCACCCGGTAACTGACATTGTGAGGGTTTGACATAACATATTCACCATCTAATGGCTGTTGATAAAGATGTGGTCACCTGCACAGGCTAGAGCAAAATTTTAGCTTGCCACTGAGCCAGTCTCATTCATGGCTGTGATTACAGTATATGGATGCTACTGAGGTATGAGTGCGGCTGAGTAAGGTAGAGCAGATGCAAGAAAAGGTTTGCCGAAACTCAACGATGCGAAGAGACCCATATCAATCGGTGTATTTTAATGCTCATTGCGGGGCTCCTGTGTGTCCCCCGAATGCTGATTACCGGGCTCACTGTTCACTCCATTCTTCAACAACGCGGCTCGCTCCGAGACGCGGTCTACAGCCTGCCAAGCCTGGGCAGATGATCCATTCAGAACAGCTGCTAGCGAGCTACTGCCGCGAAGTGGGAGGAGCGTTGTATGCCACTACCGATAACACCCGAACATGGTCGAAGATCTGTGCAGCATTCTTCGGCAAGCTTTTCTTGCGTCTCCTCTAACAGGAGTCAAGAACCCACGATAATATTTTGTTAACTAAAATTAGCCATCAATACCTTCTGTAATGATTCAAAATAGATCTGGAAAGGATGTAGTCAGCTCCTCCACTGTCTATAACCCACCCACCATACCTTTTCATACATCAGTATGCTTTCCTTCGGAGGGGAAGTAAAGCCGGCGGGCCCATGTCATAGATATATGGCATAAATTATATATAAACATTGGAACTGATGGTGGTTTTAGGGTCTGGGGTATGTGAAACGCAAAGATATGTCTATATTTACTGTAAGTCTCAACATGGTGCCCATTGCATTATGTAGCCTAGCTTTCTAATGAAATCTACCTAAAAGCACTATGTCAAATAAAAACATAAGTTATTCTAAGTTAGTTATAAACATATAACTTAATATTGTAACAATTTTAAGTTAGGTATGCATTCAACCTTATGTTACTTATAAAATATTGAATATATTATTGGGATATAACATTTTAAAAAGTTCATATGCATTCTTACTGTTTGATCATTAGCCTATATAGATAGTCATTTTTTATAAATAATAAGAAATTCCATTCTGGTTCTTCTTTTTTCTTGGTGAAAATTGTTGTCATTGAGGAGATCATCATCATCATCATTTCCCCTTATCCAGCTCCTGCCGGGTCGGGGTATTTATGGCACTTCTCCACTTTCCTCTCTCCTTCCACCATTCTTCTTCCACGATCTTGTCCCAGTCCAGATTTCATTTTCTTACGCTGTTCTTAACTGAATCAATCCACCTTGTTCTGGGTCTTCCTCTTGCTCTCTTACCCTTGCACTTCGCCTCCAGCATCTGTCTTGGTATTCTATTTTCCTCCATCCTCTTTACATGTCCAAACCACCTTAGTTTATTCTTCTCAATTCTCTCATTTAGTTTTCCCATCCCAAATTCATTCCTAACATCTTCATTCCTCACTCTGTCTTTCCTTGTCTTTCCTACCATACTTCTTAGGAATTTCATTTCACTGGCTTGGATTCTACTCTCTTGCCTGCTTGTCAGGGTCCAAGTCTCAGCTGCATAAGTTAATATGGGAACATAGTACACTTTATACATTACCTCCTTGCTTTTCCTTGGTGCTTCCTTATCCCAAACAAAGTTTTCTTACACTTTGATAGAATGCATTGCTCTGCTGTACCCTCCTGCCAATCTCCATGTCCAACCTACCAGTTTGCATCAATTCACTTCCTAGGTATTTGAACGTGTCCACAATTTCCAAACTCTGACTTCCAATCTTCACAGTGCCCTTTCCTTGTCTTTCCCCTCTTGTCATCACCATGGTCTTGCTTTTCTCTATACTGATTTTCAGGCCGTACTTCTGAATATTTTCGTTCAGTGCATCTAGTTGTTTTTGCACTTCTTCGGTGTTCCTTCCCCAGACCACAATATCATCTGCAAATAACAGTAACTTCATTTCTTTATGTCCATATGCTTCCTTTGTTTCCTTTACAATTTCATCCATCACCATTATGAACAAGAGAGGTGACAGCACACTCCCCTGTCTTAGTCCAGTCTTGTTCCTAAACCAATCTGTCTTTCCAACTGGGGTCAGTACCCTGCTAACACAGTTCTTGTTCATTGCTTGCACCATTTCCAACATTTCTCTTCCCAGTCTCTTCTTAACCATGGTTTCCCATACCTTCTCTCTGGGGACACTATCATATGCCTTTTATAGATCTATGAAAGTCATGATCAAATCCTCTCCATATTCCCAGTTCTTTTCCATCACCTGCCTCAAGCTAAAGATTGGGTCCACTGTGGATCTTCCACTCCTGAAGCCATACTGTTCCTCTTGCAACTCTCCTTCCACCTTTCTTCTCATTCTTCTTTCTAATATCCTTTCCAGTATTTTTACTATCTGTGATAAGAGGGTGGTCCCTCTATAGTTATCACACGCCTTCTTGTCCCCCTTCTTAAACACTGGTATTATTAGCCCTTTCTCCCAGTCTTCTGGTACACATTTCCGTTTCCACACACACTTTAGCAGTCGATACAACCATTGCATACCAACAGGTCCAGCAGCCTTTATCATTTCTACACTGATTTCATCCACCCCTGTTGCTTTTCACATCTTCATTTTCTGTACTGCTAATTCCACCTCCAGCATTGTTATATCATCTTCTGTTATAGAGTCGTCAGGTTGTGTCACTTCCATCTCACCAGTACAATTGCTCACATTCAATAGCTTATCGAAATACTCCTTCTATCGTTCCTTTTTCTCTTCTGGGTGTGTTAACAACTCTCCATCTTCCTTTTTCACCAACTTTGTAGTAACTCTTTCTTTCCTCTTACTTCTTAGAAGCCCATACAGCACCCTTTTACTGCCACTTACATCTGTTTCCATTCTTCGTGTAAATTCTTCCCAACTTTTCTTCTTTTCTTCTCCTACCACTTTCTTACACCTCCGTTTGCTGTCGTGATACTTCCTTTTACTTTCTTCTGTTTGATCACGGTTCCATTCTTTCCATGCAGACTTCTTTTCTTTCACTGCTTTCCTCACTTCCTCATTCCACCACGGTGTCTCCTCTTTCACTCTTGTTGACGTCCTACCACAAGCACTCTCTGCTGCACCAACAAATGCCTTTTTAAAGTGGGACCATTCCTCTTTTATGTTTTCCACTTCAGTAACTGGGATTTGTTGCTTCAATCTCTCCTGAAAATCTTCCTGTACAGTTTTGTCTTTCAATTTCCATACTTTTATTTTACTTTCTCTGATCTCCTTTAGGTTTTCCAATTTTTCCCATCTAAATTTTGCCACCACAGCTCTATGGTCCCCATCAAATGCTTCTCCTGGTAAAGCTGTCACATCTATCAGCTTTCTGCGATTAGTCCTTTCCACCAGAAAGTAGTCAATTACTGATTTTGTTCTTCTATCGCCCCAACCATATCTCATAATTTTCCTGCTGTTTTTCTTCCAAAACCATGAATTACCCACTATCATTGAGGAGATACCATAGTTTAAAAGTTCTTGTTTGGATGAGTGTTAAAACATTGTAAAAACTGTGTTTAATTATTTTTTTTTACCACTATTTGTGTTTTCATAGCTAATTGTAAATCATCACAGATCCAGTAAAAATGGTCAACATTGTGTCATTAAAAAGTTGTAGGAGTCTTCTGTACATGCGTGTACAGTCATGACAATCCGAACAGACTGAAAGAGCATGACTTAAAGCTCTAGAAATACCACCACGTCAGACGACCATTATACTCCACACTCCAAAAATTTCCTGATTAGTTAGTTTCACCGACTCAATCAAACTGTGACTTGTCGAAATAAGCAGAGGAAATTAAAATGATAAATATTGATTTGTAACAGCTTCGGTGGCATAGTCGATAACATGCTGAACTGCTATGCCCAAGGTCACAGGTTCAAACCTGGCCGATGTTGTTGGATTTTTAAGAGCGTTAAAATCTTTCATTACGCCTTCCTTCGGAGGGGAAGTAAAGCCGGCGGCCCCATGTCATAGATTTATGGCATGTAAAAGAACCTACCACTACAATTGGTAGTGTGTAGCCAAATTTTTATGTTATATTTGGCTGGTTAGAAACGCTTTATGAAGTTCCAACGTTCGCCGCTAGGTGTCAGTGACAGTGGCATCTTGTAGTCAAAGTTGGAACAACTTGAAATTGAACTGCTGGGAGCCCACAGGTGTTCAATTAAAATACCCTGCTATGGCCATTGGCTGCAATTCATACATCATTAAAAAAATATTGATTTGTTTTGTTCTTCCTCGTTTGGACCCAAATTAACACATGATTTGATTATCCTGTGGCCCAATTAATCATAATTCACTGTATTAATTACAGTAGTTAAATTTGAAATTTAATGTTTTCCGGGTGGTCAACACAATCATACCCAATTGTGATCGGTGGTTCCCTAATCCTGAAAACAATTTACATGAGATTCTTGGTAGCATGCTGAGCTTCTATGCCCAAGATCGTGGGTTCAAACCCGGCCGAAGTCGTCGGATTTTTTAGGAGCGTTAAAATCCCTCAGTATGCCTTCCTTCGGAGGGGAAGTAAAGCTGGCGGTCCCATGTCATAGATTTATGGCATGTTAAAGAACCTTCCACTAATCACACCTGTGTGAAGCTAAATTACAGGTTAAACAACGCTCTTAGGTTCCTACGTTAGTCGCCAGGAGCCGACTGCGGTGGCGTCTAGTAGCCAAGTTCTGAACTAGTAGTCGTTGATGGTGGCGTTTGTCAGCAAAATTAGGAACTTGGGAATATTCATCGCCATTTTTTGGAACTATTTGAAATTCAATGTCCGCAGTCCTTACTTGAATTAAAAACAGATAACACAGACTAATACAGCCTTGGAGGCTGGATTTAGACAGCTCCTTAGCCCGGTCCATGAGTCAATTAAAATTGGCTACATGGATAATTCTTGCCAGGCACGTCCACGTCGTGGGGGTGGGCAACGTTACTGTAATATACCATGGAACTACAGTAATGGCTAAGTTCTGGTGAGGACCCAGTCCTATGGAGTATAACATAGCCCCCGTGCACAGGGTTACGGCATCTGCAGTGGAGGAGATGGACTTTGGTACAGTGAAGATGGCGGAAGAGGCAACCCAGTACTCAGGGGTTATATATGAGTACAACCTGCTGCCTTGTAGGTTTGGTAGTGGAATACCAAAGGCTAAGGGAGACAACCCTCACAGAAAATCCTCCAATATGTTAGGCCTAGCAAGCCAATAAAGGAGTAAATAGTTATGCGCTTTCAATGTTAAAACGAGCCTCGGAAAGAAGAATACCCAAAATGGACAGCTCACACGCCTTACAGTTGACAGGAATGATGGCATCCAGCCTGATGTTATGCAATGTAAGGCTGTGGGAAAAAACAGAATAAAGAATGATAAACCCAAAATGAGAATAGGAACACTGAATGTAATGACATTAACTGGAAAATGTGAAGAACTTGTAGATCTGATGGAAAGAAGGCAACTGGATGTATTAGGTTTGAGCGAAACCAAATGGAAAAGGAAAGGGAAGAAAATTTTAAGAGGAGGATATACCCTTTAGTGGTGTGGTAAATGGAAAGGGTCACATAATGGAGTGGGCTTTATTCTAAGTAAGAAAGTAGATGCTGTTGCAGATATTAAATATATTAGCGACAGAATCATTAGATTAGAGGTACCATCAAACGAAAAAATCCCAACCCTAGTGCAGGTTTATGCCCCACAAACGGGGTGCAAGGATGAAGAGAAACAGAAGTTCTTGGAACAGCTTGAGAACCAATTGGATAAGGAGAACATTCTGATAATAGGTGACTTAAATGCTCAGGTGGGATGCAAAAGGGAGGGTGCAGAAAGAGTGATTGGCCCATTTGGTTATGGAAACAGAAATCTAGAAGGGGAAGACCTGCTTGATATGTGCAGTCGAAATAATCTTCAAATTCAAAATACCTGGTTTAAGAAGAGAGAAAGCCATAAAGTAACTAGATACAGCTGGGATGGAAGACATAGATCAATGATAGACCTTGTAATAACAGCGGGTGAAGCAGGAAAACAAGTTGTGGATGTCAAAGTCGTTCCCAGTGAAAGTCTCGACAGTGACCATGGGCTTGTTCTAGTTAATATAACTGGTGTTAAACTGATTAATTATAAGTTGGAAAAGAAACAAAAGATCAAGGTCTGGGAGCTGGAGAAATCTGATAAACGTGAGGAATTTCAGAGAAGAATTTTAGGAAAAGTTCCAAAAACTGATACCATAAGTGCAGAGGAAGAGTGGCAAAATTTTCAAAATGTCTTAGTTGAAGCTAGAGAATTATGTGGCGAAACAAGTAGTAAAGTTCGACATAAAGAGACTGCCTGGTGGAATAAGGAAGTCAAGACAATAATTCAATTAAGGAACAAAGTAAAGAAAAAATTAAAAGTGGAGAGACAAAAGAATGACAAATGAGGATAAAATCAGATCACTTGCTCAAGAATATCGAGAGCACAAATTAAGAGTTAAACGCATAATTAATGAAGAGAAGGATAAGATTTGGGATGAATTTGCAAAGAAACTGGAGGAAGATACACAAGGTAATAAGAAATTACTATATAAAACTGTGAAAAACAATAAAAGACATCAGGAATCAGTTACAGCTTTGGAAGGAAATAATGGAGAAGTGATAAGAAGCATAATGAAATCAGGAAATTAATGGGACAGTATTTTGATCAACTGTTAAATGATGCATCTAATAATGACAGTGGGGACACGAACATCAATTTAGGGGCCAATGATGAAAACCACCAAGAACCATCCCCAACCTGGTCTGAAGTGGAAGAAGCTTTAAAAGCGATGATCAAAGGGAAATCCACTGGAGTTGATGAAGTAAGTTCAGACATGATAAAAGCAGCAGGAATTAATGGGATACATTGGTTGTACAGAGTATTACATGCTATATGGAAGGACAATAAGATCCCTGATGACTGGTCTAAAGGTGTAATAGTGCCATTGTTTAAAAAAGGAAACCGGAAAAAGTGTGAGAACTATCGTGGAATTACTTTGTTATCCCATGGTCTAAAGATCTTGGAAAAAATAATTGCGAAAAGACTGCGCAGACACTTAGAAAAGGCTTTAGAAGAAGAACAACATGGCTTTAGACCAGGAAGGAGTACTATTGACTTGATCTTTGCTGCAAGAATGCTTATTGAGAAACATCTTGAAAAAGGGAAAGAATTAGTAATGGTATTTCTAGATATAGAAAAAGCTTATGATAGCATTCAACAACAACCCCTGGCACTATCCAGCCCATGACGGGCTAAGGCCGACCAAGCGACCGCTGCCCAGCCATTTGGCCTGCAGATATTGGGGTGACGCGTGATCAGCGCGTCGGGTCCCCTCGGCCGTTAATCTTGGTATTCGTGATCGGGGCGCTGTCTCACTGTCAGACAGCTACTCAATTGTCCTCACGAGGCTGAGTGCACCCCGTTCCAACCCTCACGTCAGTTTTAAAATCCCTGACGGAGCCGGGGATCGAACCCGGGGCCTCCAGGTGAGAGGCAGGCGCGCTACCCCAACACCACGGGGCCGGCTTATGATAGCATTGCAAGATCCAAAATTTGGGAATGTTTAGAAAGGCACAATGTCCCAAAAGGCTTGATAAACAAGATCAAAATGCTGTATGAGAACACAAGGGCATGTGTAAGAATAGGTAATGGGGAAAGCAGATGGTTCACAACAAAACAAGGAGTCCAACAAGGAAGTTCACTGTCTCCATTACTATTCATCACAGTGATGGACATAATCCTGAAGAGAATAAAAGAAGAACAGGGTAATGAAACAAATGCCCTTGTCTTTGCAGATGACATCATGATTTGGGGAGAAAGTGCCAGAGAGGTACAAGAAAAACTGGATTCATGGGACAAGCTGTTCAAGGAGTATGGGTTGAAAATAAGCCAAAAGACAGTAGTGATGACAACAGGACTGTCTAATGCAACCATTTACCTGAATAATCAGCCTCTACAAATTGTTGATCAATTTAAATATCTTGGTAGCACAGTGTGTAAGGATAACAACAACAACAGTGAAGTAACAAATAGAACTAGTAATGCAGCCTCCTTCTATGCACAAGTTAGAACACTACTGTGGGATAATAAAGTGCCCAGGAAGTGTAAACATATACTGTTTAAGACATACTACATCCCAATTCTAACTTACGGAGTAGAAACATGCACCCTGTCCAGAAGAGAAGAAAGTAGGATTCAGGCATCCGAAATGAAGTTTATAAGAACAATGCTTCAAAGGACAAGGAGAGACAAAGTAAGGAACGAAACAAACAGGACAGAGGCTGGCATAGATATCAGTGCTACAAAGTATTTGCAGAAGCAACGATTAGGATGGTATGGGCATCTTCAAAGAATGGGAGATGAGAGGACACCAAAAGCTTATTTCAACAAGATTATCCCAGGAAAAAGACCCGTAGGAAGACCAAAGAAGAAATGGTTGGACCAAATCAAGGATGATCTTGAAGACAAAGGGCTAGACTGGAGAAGGACCCATGAAGACCAACTATTCATGGACAGGAAAAGGTGGCGAGGGCTCGTTAACAGCACTCGGGCGACTGGAGCTGGAATTTGATGATGATGAATACAGACATTATAATTAACACCGGTTATCAGACAGATTCTATGAGGGTAATTCCAAAAGTAAGGGCCGATTCGCCGTAAATATTTGAAAGCGGCGCCAAGGGAAAAACACGCATGCACGCCGACTCCTGGCATGCCTTGCACGGCAAAAGCCGCCAGTAGCGTTGTTACTGTTGCTGTGTGCTGTTGATAGTGTCAGTTCATAATGTTTAAGACAATTAATCAGCCCGCCGATTGTGAAGTAAGGGCAGTGATACGGTTTCTGACTGCAAGAAACATTTCTGCGGCAGATTACTGAAGTGTACGGTCCTAACATAATGAGTGACAGTAAAGTGCGCAAGTGAGTGCGAGCCTTTAATGAAGGACAGGAAAATGTGCGCAATGAACCCTGCACTGGCAGACCATCAGTGATTTCAGACAAGTTGGTTCATGCGGTTGACGACATAATTCGTGAAGATCGACGATTCACTATTTCAGGGACAACAATCAATAAAGCCGCCTACTGCACTACCCTGACTAAACTTCGATGTGCAATCCAGAATAAGCGACGTGGTCTTTTGTCTGGAGTGTTATTGTTGCATGACAATGCCAGACCCCATACTGCGAATGACACGCAAACTCTAATCCAGAAATTTGGATGGGAACAGATGGACCATCCACCGTACAGTCCGGACTTGGCGCCAAGTGATTTCCACCTGTTCCGCTACCTAAAGGAGTTTCTTGGCGGCAAGCGCTTCGACACAGATGATGAAGTGAAAGAAGCTGTTAAAGACTGGTTAGCTTCGCAGGCGGCCGAGTTGTACGACTTAGGCATTCAAAAGCTTGTGGAACGATGTGACAAATGTGTAAATAAGTATGGAAATTATGTAGAAAAATAGAGAAAGACTTAAGGAATGTCAATAAAACAATTGTTTTGGAAACAATTTTGATTTTGGATGTTTTTTCTTAACCGGACCTTAGTTTTGGAATAGCCCTCGTACACACTCCCTAAGTACATGGGGCTACATGATTGCATTGTCGCATCCCCTAAACTGAGGAACCAACCACACTTATTTAGTTGCAAAGTAATTAAACTAACACAACAAGTCCAGATTTTTTTTGTTGAGATACTGATTATTGATACATATTTTGGGGTTAGATTCAGTTCTATGCATTTTTTGTTGAACCAAATAAGTTAGTTTTGTCCTAATTTATGAGTTCAAGACGGAGTGATTTGAATCTTTTGGCTTCACAATTTGCCTGACTAGCCATAAACACTATCATGTTGAAAGCCATTTTTCAGTGTTGCCTTAGTAATCAAAATTTAATGTATTTTATCAGGATTAGGGAACCATCCATTACAATTGAATCGGTTGGACTTGAAAAGCATAAAGTCAGTTTTCACTACTTTTCAGGGGACAGAACTTAACAATCACACTATACTAGTAAAGCAACTATTCAGGTTATATTTGAGTTAGCAGAATATTAATTTTAATTTAATAAACATATTTTTCTAATCAATTTTGCAAACGTTACTTAATGCCTTTCAGCTCCATGGTCAATTTAGTGCGACATAAAGCCATCCAGAATGAATATTTCACATGATATTTTATTTTAAAAGCGATTTGTAACATAAGAACCACCTAAAACCTGTACAAATGTCATTTGCAATAGCACTGTAACATGCGGGGATCATGCAGTGTGGCCACCATTAAATACGCAACACGGTGCTGAGAGGCAGCAAGTCATTGACTTAATGCTTTTCTCCTCTGATCGCTCTACACGTAGCAGTGGTTTCTGGCTTAAACCCACGAAACAAATTGCTTTGTGATGGACTTCGCCTTGCCAGTAAGCTTCCGTGCCTTTTCTCCTGCTGGTAAGATGAAAATGTTTTGTGTGTATCTTAAACAGAAGGCTGACTTAATTCTTTCCAATGCCGTTCCAAGGCCCTTGGGCCAATAGTTCAGAATACTAAATCTTAAAAAATGACCATTTTTGACTTAATGCTTTTCAGCGCCGACCGATTCAATTGGGTACAATTGTGTTGACCGACTGAAAAACATTAAATTTCGATTACTAAGGTATCACTGAATAATGGTTCCCAATGCGATAAAATCGCAATTGTTTAGGTTTTCTTTTTATATCTACTGTACCTATATTTTTGTATTTTCTCTGCAGGCAGCTGAACCAAACCAAAGAATTTCAGAAATCCACAGAGATAGTACCATTAAGTTCATATACATCTGGTCAAGTGTCGCTTAGAGACTTTCAAGACTCTGCCAAAAAGGCATCCCATGTTGAAGAATTGAAGTCATTTGGTCTCTCTGGTGAAGAGATCGAATTATTACTGGATTATGAAAGAGGTGAGGAGGAGTTTAGTGAGAAATATAAGAAGATGGAGAAGTCTGTGCTCTCATCTCGTCTGTTGTGCATCCATGCTAAAATTGAGGAAGGAAGGAAACGTTGGGAAAGCTTGCCTATAGAAAGGTAAGATTCTCTGTATGTTGAACTATAAATAAGCTTTCTGTCTGTACAGACCATCTCGTGGTATAGCGGCTAGCATTCTTGGCTGTCATCCCGAGGGTCCAGGTTTGGTTCTCAGAAATTTAATTGTGGTCTGAGTGCTGTAACGGGATACACTCAGCCTCGTAAGGTAAAACTGAGAAGGGGCAGATCTGTTTCCCCCCTCAGCCATCTTGGTTTTCCATGGTTCCCCATTTCTACACCGGGCAATTGCCAGGATGGTTCCTAACTTAAGGCCATGGCCACCAGCATCCCAATTCTAGTCTCCATTACAAATACACACACTAAAACATATATCACAATAACACAGGTAATCAGTATTTTGTTGATTTTTTTTCTTGCTTGCTCACTCACTAACTCACACTTACTCATTCACTCGAGCTCATTGAGTAAAGTAACAACTTCTAGGTCATCCCCCATTACCGAAGAAAAGAAAGAAAAGTTGTATGGTTTGACAGAAAAATATGTTACAGCCTTGTCCTCTAATAATGGGGTAAATTGCACTATCCCAATATTCCATGAAGAACTATGTGCTTGCTAAACATTGTAATCTATAGCAAGAAATCAAAGTCAACACATCCTTTGTCTAGAACAATCCCATGAAGTTTGAGTACAAAAATATCGTGGATCCTTCGGGAAATACAGTATTTTCTTGAATCTAATTAGCACCCTATCTTTCAAATCCTCCAAATAAAACTCAGACTTGTTGGCGCATGTAATGCTCTTCGGCAAAAAGTACACATGATACATCATTGAGCTCATTTTACGATGTCATTTGTATTATAATAAAACAGGACCACGAGTTATGAAAAATGTCCCCCAATCTGGTATGGGATTTTTACTACATACCAGTATTATTGATTCAGTGGAAGACTTTTCGTCGAACTCATCAAGGTTAGCAACTTTAACAATTAGGACAGGAAACAAAATATACTCTTTGATAAATGTTCATGCCCCAACTAATGACAAGAATGTCAACAAATTTAGAGATGAAACGGACAATTTTTGGGAAGAACTTGCCTTACTAATATCAAACATTCCAGACACTCATGTTAAAATCTTGCTTGGGGATTTTAATGCAAAAATTGGTCAAGAAAGAAAATTTTGTCCAATAGTAGGTAAGTGGCCAGCTCACAAATTCACTAACAAGAATGGTCAAAGATTAATCACCCTTTGTGAAGAACATGGCCTACGTCTCGAAACTACTAGATTTAAGCGAAGACCACATAAACTTATGACCTGGAAATGCCCTAATAGTGCACTAGGGGAATTCCAGATAGACCATGTTGCAATGGATAAAAAGTTCTACAAAGATGTTGATTCTGATCATTATATATCCAAGATAAAGATCAAGTTAACTCCACGACGTAAACAAAAATCGTCAAAATCGACCATGCAAAGGCAATAGGACCCTAGTTATTTAATAAATAATGTGTCCTATAAGGAAAAGTCTAAAACTCTCTTAAGTGACAAGCTAGAAACGATGGTCGACACACTGAAAACCGTTGCTGTCAAAATTGCCCCTATTAGGAAAAGGAAAAAGCATGCATGGTGGAATGCTGAATGTGACGCTGCAATTCGGAAAAGACATACAGCATGGCTCAATGATCAGCAAAAGAGGACCACACAATTGCGAGAAGAATTAACCATTGTTCGAAGGAAAACTGCCAAAGAAATTAGGAGAATTAAAAGAGAAAATCAAAAAAAGTCCATACAAATTATTGATGATTCCTTTAAACAACACAAAACAAGGAACTATTACAGGACATTTCGTCAATATCATTTTAAATACAGCCCTCCTACACTATTAATGAAAGATAAATCAGGTCAACTAGCCCACAATGATACTGATAATGCTAAAATTCTAGGAGATTATTTTAGAGATCTACTAAATGCTGATGAATCTAAGGAATATCTTGATTTTGAGCTTAATCCAAAAAATAAAACAAATTTACAGAACATTATTCCTCCTGACTTGACTGAAGTATGTGCAGCGATTAATTGGCTCAAAAATTATAGAGCAGCAGGAGAGAATTCATTGGTAGCAGAACTATGGAAATATGCAAATGAACAAACCTCCATAAACGCCTCATCGATGTATGGAATTCGGAACAAATACCAGAGGAATGGAGAATGGCTGTAATCCACCCAATTCATAAAAAGGGTGATAGATCCGACCCGAACAACTACCATGGGATTTCTTTGCTTGATGTAACATATAAGATTCTAATATTGTCATTTAGACTTTCACGGCCCGTGTTATTATTCATAATGTTGAATTTTGGGCTTATGCCGTGTTTTATTATACTAATATTCGACGCGTTTCGAAAGAAACCATGTCTTTCATCGTCAGGAATAATCTGTTAATATCCTCCCCATAGAGGTTTCTAATATTGTCATTTAGACTTTCACGGCCCGTGTTATTATTCATAATGTTGAATTTTGGGCTTATGCCGACGATGAAAGACATGGTTTCTTTCGAAACGCGTCGAATAATAGTATAATAAAACACGGCATAAGCCCAAAATTCAACATTATGAATATAAGATTCTATTTAGAATTATCTTGACAAGAATTCAACAACAACTCGATCAAGAACTAGGAGAATATCAAGGAGGGTTCCGACCAGGTCGCAGCTGTCCGGATCAGATCATCAGTCTGAAATGGATAATGAAATATCATAGAATGAGACAAAAGGATTTGGTCATTACTTTTGTGGATTTTAAGAAAGCTTATGACAGTATTCATCGAGGGTCATTACTTAACATCCTTAGGGAATTTGGGTTACATAAAAAGCTTATCAACCTCATCGGCATTACTTTGAAAGATACTAAATCAAAGGTTAAATTTCGAGGAGCCTTGTCTGAACCATTTAATATCCGGACTGGACTTCGACAGGGAGATGGTCTATCACCGTTATTATTTAATTGTGTTCTTGAAAAGATCATGCGTGAGTGGAACAAAGCTTGTCCTCCAAATGTAAAGATTGGTACTAATATAAAACTGAATTGCTTGGCTTTTGCGGATGACCTTGCACTGCTTGCAACCAGTATAGATGAGGCTAAACACCAAATTGAAGAACTTGGGTCTATTGCAGCAAAAGTAGGACTTCAAATTTCATTTGAAAAAACTGAAATAATGGCATCCTTTGATGTGGAAACACAAGCTATTACATTGATTAACAATAAAGAAATTAAAGTTGTACATAAATTTAAATATTTAGGGGAGATTATAACATGGAATTTGAATGAGAAAGCGTCAATCGAAAATAGATCAACAAAGTTAAGACAAGCGCAATATATTACTTGGTCTAGTTACCAAAGAAAACACTCTCCATAAATGCCAAATTACGACATTACGAATCAGTTATTAAACCGGAAGCAATATATGCTTGTGAAACACTTTTCAAGTTAAACACTCGATCAGTTACTGGCACATTACAGAAGATTGATAGAAGAATTCTCAGAACTATAATTAATAAAAAACATCAGGTGGATGGTCAATGGCATCTATTACCAAATGAAGTGGTTTATAAAGAAACTGAGTCTATAGTTGATACTATGCGAAAAAAGGCGAATTGCTTTTTTTTTTGTCATCTCTCACGCCTGCCGGATACCAGACAATTAAAATTATTATTTAATTATTTTTTCAAAAGTAAAACAAAGAACTCTTGGTTTATGGAAATTCAAAATGATCTGGATGAACTCGGCTTGACAATGTCCCAAATTGCTAACAAAGATGAGAAGAATATCTTGAAAAACAAGAACATCCGACTTCCCTTAAAAACCTTTACCCGCAAAACTTACACCATGAGCGATGCAGAGAGAGCGGCAAGGTCGACTAGAATGAAAATGTTTTGGGAAGAGAAGAAAAATAAGAAGCTGAATCTTTAATATTGTTTTTGAGACATGTATATACTTGTTTTGGTTAAGTGCTCCAATGAGGGCGTAACATATGTAAATAAATAAATAGATAATAAAACGTAATTCGTTATTACTGTATAATAATGACAAGACTAAGACCGAATTTTCAGCACTTTTCTTATCATCGGGAAAACTTTTCGTTATATATGTTGAATGAGGGACACGGTATCTTCATCATCCTCGGCATCGATGCTCTTGCTTTGAAGTTACTTCAACAAAATAATTGTAAACTTCATCACCACTTATTTACATAGCAAAAATTTAGGGCGCATTCAATGCATTTTAACCAAATAAGTGTAAACTTGACGGCCGCTTATGAATGTAAAATGGGTACCACACCGCATTAGATGCCCACAGTTGATTCGTCTTTTTTTTTTTTTCTTTCAAAGAGTCTTGCGCATTTAACTTTCTGGCAAAGGACAATCTCAGACGCATGGCTAACAGCGTAAGATTTAATAAAAAGAGATTGTGTAATTTGCGAAGTATATGTTTACGGGGATCTAGATTTGACGCAAAACCCTAAATCAAATTAAATCCTCTAGCAGTATAGTTGGTCTTGACTGTATCATTTCCGGAGGCCTGTAGCGATATATCACAACTTTGTAATAATCCATCTCGTGACTCCATGATGCAAATTCCTAAGAGGAAGATATGCATTTCTTGGTCAGCAATATTGCCCTAAATTGTGATTTTTTAAATACCAAGGTGTCTGTTTCTAACTTATTTCATGTTATTTCTATTTAAGACGAATTGAAGTCCATGTGTCTTTTACGAAAACCATGTTGTGCTTGATGTCCTGCCTTTTAAAAACCACTTGTTTGTACATGAGATATTTGTTCAATTACAAGATATGCCGCAAGTTCGGATACAGTAATTAAATTACCGTACTGAGGAAATTGGAAAGAGAATACAACACGCGAACAGTTTTTACCAGAGCATAAGGGGTATTCTGTGGAACCGAGATGTCCCAAAGAAATGTAAAAATGTATTATATTCAACCTACTACAGACCAATACTAACATATGCAGCTGGAGCGTGGACTACTACAAAGAGAGAGGAGAGTAGAATACAAGCCGCGGAGATGAAATTCCTAAGAGGTGTAGAGGGCAAGACCAGAAGAGATAGAGTTAGAAACTAAGAGATTAGAAAAAGGACAGGAATCTTGAAGCTGCAGGACAGGATAGAAACAACAAAGTTAAAGTGGTATGGACATATGATGAGAATGGGAGAGGAGAGAGTACCAAAGAAAACTTTCTGTGAAAAGATGACAGGGAAGAGACCACGAGGAAGGCCCCGAAAGAGATGGGCAGATACAGTGTGGGAGTGTGTAGAGAAGAGAGGAGGAAAACCTGAAGAAGTACTAAAAACAGGAGAGGAGTGGTGGAGAGACAGGAAACGTTGGAGGTCCTTAATTCACAACCCGACCCAGGAAGCTGGAAACGGGAAATGAAGATGATGATGATGACTGGTATACAGTATATCAAATTCGAATCATACGCCAATCACGAGCTCTGGTCATGCCTTCGATGTACTCTGTGCTGACTGCATCACATGGTTAAATTTAGCCTTCCATCGCATTGTCTTCATTCTTGCTTTTAAGAAAGCTCGACCAGAGAGTTTTGGCCAAGACGTGTTTATAATATGCAATCTTTTATGGTAAGCCATGAATTACATAATCGTCGTTTAGGCTTGATTTAAAGTTCTGCCTATTCATAACGATATACAAATTTTAAATAAAGTTGTAACCAGCTTATGGCCGGACGTCATCAAGAAAGCAAGGTGAATAAATGACACATGATAAAGGTACTCGAGAAGAGAGGTAGCATTGGACTGTGATCAGGGATGCTTTCTAAAGTTTGTGCTTGAATCTATTGTGCACCCTAATTTTCAAGACATAATTTACCTGAAAAAAGTATGCATTACATTCGAATAAATACAGTAGTTTATTTAAATTTGATCTGCCAGGTAGGCTATTTTTTTGCAATAAGAAGCACAGCTCTCATGGTACATCGACACTGCTCGTGGTTCATTAGAACCTTCCAGTGGCATTCTTACTACTGTATGTATCAGACATGTGGAAACCTTAAATTGAGGAACTATTAAAGGGTATTTCACTGTGCTTTAATATGAAATATTATCCTATTTTCTCTCTTGTTGCAGTGATCTGATCAGTGGAAGCAGACATGAGCGAGAACTTGGTCTGTGTGTCAAACCAGACAGTGACTACACCAAACTTCTGAAATTTGCTCTCTCGTGCCAGGCAAACACTGCCGATGATCGACCTCCCGCTCATCCCATACACAATCTCAAGGGCATAGCTGAACAGCTTTTTGGGCATTTAAATAAAAAGAAACGGAAACGAAGAAAGGAAATAGTTAGCCATTCACCCATCAAGCGTGCTTCGTCATCAGAAGTGAAACCAGTGCCTGTTTCTAATGTACAGAAATATGACACTCGGTCATTGTGGGATGTTAAAGAGAAGGAAGCACCCACCAAACGGCGCGATGTAGTACGTGTGTACTCCTGTAACCCCAAAACATTGTACACAGTAAAGGATAAGAAGATTGTACCTCTGGAGAATGCTGTAGTAGTGAAATGTGCAGAGCCTAAAACTAACTATTCAGGCCAGACTTTTGTGGTGTCAGAGCACACGAGTTCTCAGTTACCACTCGATACAACAAGCAGGTTATCCAGAGATGAAATAAAATCTTTACCTAGATTCAAAGATTATGAAGAAGGAATACCATCAAAGGTACTAACTCTTCTGTTGCAGAGTTCTTGTGTTAATGTTACCCTGTATCTAGATTGGAGCTAGCCCCATGGTGTTGGGGTAGCGGGGCTGCCTCTCACCCACAGGCCCCGGGTTTGATACCCAGCTCCGTCAGGGATTTTAGAAACTAGTTAGTTATTGTTGTTTTAGGGGGCGGAAGTACGAGGTCATCTGCCCCTTTTTAGAAACTGATGTGAGGGCTGAACGGGGTGCACTCAGCCTCGTGAGGACAATTGAGTAGCTGCCTGACTGTGAGGCAGCCACAGAGATCAAGAATAATGGCCGAGGGGACCCGACGCACTGACGACGCGTCACCCCATACTGCAGGTCAAATGGCTGGGCAGCGGTCGCTTGTTAAGCCTAGGCCCTTCATGGGCTATAGCGCCATGGGGTTTCAAGTTTTTAGAATCTAGCTTGTTATAATTTGTAAATGGATAGCTGAGGAGTGAGTTACTGTAATAATTAATCATTCCGGATAAGAACTGTCTGAGACGTGGGACATTTAGCACGAATCCGGGACGTCTGGCAACCCTGATTCACATCATCAAATCAATCAATAGATCCCCAATGCTATAGCCCCCTACGAACCTGTCTCATTCGGAAGGTAGAACACACTGTTTTAAGCAACAGGAGAGTCTGCCCTCCTGATGAAATGGGGAGGTCAAAATAAGCTTGTCAGGGGTAGACATGTCATCATTCATTGTATGTAAGGATAGAAACACAGAAAGAAATAGGACAGGCAGTTGTGGATGGAGGGAGTGATGAGAAGGAAAAACAAGGACGATCTCTTCAATTTGACATTCTACAGTGAGGGTCCTCCCTATAGAAAAGCCTCTGATGCGCCGCGTGACGGCCAGAGCACTCTGGCTAGCCGCCTGTCGAGGAAGGCGCTAGCAGCAGGATAACACCCAACTAGTTTAACTCATTTATGCATCTATTTATTAATCATTACTTACATGAATTCCAGAGTAGTTGCTGGAAATGCTGTCCTTCATTTTCTAAACACACATTGCACTAACGTAGGAAATTTTGGTACACTTGCTGTACTTCATCGTCACTGATATTTTGTATCGATCCAGTTATTTCATTCTCGAGAGCGTGGATTGTATCTGTATACATTTTGTTTGAGATTCCCCCACAAGTAAAAATTGCACGGCACTGAAAGTTACGAAGACATTTACTTGAAGACTTCTTCTTAAGATAAGTTTCCACTAGGAAAAATCAATGTTTTGTTCCATACCTAACCATATTCACAGGATACGAGAGAGCCTACAATACTTCACCACAAGTCGTAATTATCTCAACTAAGGTATCTTGCCAGCTCCGTATGTAATAAAGGCAATGCCTGCATTCGGTGCTTCCCGATGTGCTGTTGTGTAACGGTTTTAAGCTAGTCAAGTGGTGCTGACTCAACGGGCTTTGCCCATCCCATGGCGCAAGCGAAGCTCCTTTCTATAGGGAAGGCTTTCACTGTACCATCTTCACAGATGGGCGTTCATGCCATCAATCCAGTCCACCTTGTTGTTTTTTCTTGTGTAGATTTATATAATCTTACTAGCTATAACCAGCATGTGTTGCAATGCCAATCAGAGACAGATAGAAAGAAAGGAGGATAATAATAATGTTATTGGTTTTCCAAGCTTGAGTTCAGTTTTAAGAACCCCCGGTCAAGAACCGTGGCGTGAACTGTATTGGAATAGACAGCATTACCAGATAACACAACGGGCTGCTGACAGTCACCTCATTGTCATCTCACAATGAATCAGCAAGTAATTCTCGCACCTAGCATTGCGGTGTGGTAAGTATACAGATTATTGTGCAATTGGGTTACTGTGGGATTTATGAGTTCCTGTTAAGTCCCTCGCCCTTTTGTGTTACATAAATAATTTGTAGCTAGAAACCTTCCCTGGAGTGCACACAACAACTAACCCGAAGTTTCATCGCAATCGGGTGAATGGTATATGAACGCATAGAGGACAGACAAACTATCACGTAACATTAATTTTTATATATATAGATGTTTGACAATTGCCTTTCTAGGTCCTGTACCTCAAGAATCTGGCTGCTAGCGTTACAGAGGAAGACCTTGTTTCCCTCTTTGGACAATTTGAGGATCCTACCAAGGCTCGGACATTGTACAGGCTGATGGGTGGCAAGATGAGGGGCCAAGCATTCATCACTTTACCAAGTAATTCACTTCTTTTATAATCTTTAATACTCTACTTACATAACACTGCATGTGCAGCACCTGGTAAAGGGACTGCATTACGTGTTTGATCTCGTGATCTACTTTAGTGCATTACCCAACTCCCCATCTTGACTGTGATCTATTAATGGCACTTATCAGTCGGGCTACACAATATACAGTAATCCCAATTTCAATTATCAACAACGCAACACTGGAAAATGGCTTCAAGGCTACCTATACAATACAATGGGCACTCAGAGAAACCCTTTTGATTACAGTATTTTAAATTATTATTATTATCGTGTATAGGAGAATTTTGGACCATTTTTTGATCCCGCATCTCAAAGCTGGGAAAAAGATCAAATAAAGACCTACACTCACTATCACAGTAAGTACCAATACTTAACATCATTAACTCCAGAAGACTTCAATGGGCTGGTCATTTACTAAGGATGGGAGTTGATAGGATAGTCTTGCAAATCTTTAAAAAAGAACCAAGAGGGAAAAGGCCTGTAGGAAGACCACGAAGTTCCTGGAAAATTGAAATATCCAAACTTTGTAGACATCTGAATGTGGACAAATGGCAACTCACCCAAAACAGAGTTAAGTGGAGGCACTTTGTGGGATCTGCGTTGGATCTTCGTATCCCATAGAAGCCTTCTGAGTGAATATTATCATCATTATCATCCTTACTTAATATAAAACAAAGTCCCCGATTCTTGGATGTTCTGGGTAATCTCAAGAACCACTGAATGGATTTTGATGCGGTTTTCACCATTCTGTAAAGTATTTCTCGAGGAAGGTTTCTGCAGAAAATTATTTATGACCAAAGGAAGCCGAGCAATAACGATTTCAGTGAATCGAGTCGGAAAAAACCTACCGTCCGTGTGCCTTTTAAGCTTACGCTGGGTAAACCGTTAAAAATATCTACTGTATATGTTATGAGTGTAAGAATTGTTCAGCTTGAAAAGTTCTACAAAAAAGTCCAGGACAGCATATCTTCAATACATCGCCCACTATAAGTGTTTCTACGTTTTCATTTCTTCTAACAATCTCCATTCAATTACTAGCTTCGGAGACAGTTTACGAGCTAGCCAGTAAGCGAGTCTTATCACCGCAGTTTCAACCTTCGTTCCGCAGAATGCAGAGTCAAGTTTAGATTGGACAGAAGGGGGAATTGTGTTTCATGCACTTCGCCATACTTAAATTACGTCTGACAAGAATTCGTTCCACATGCTATCTCCATGATAATATAATTAATAGTCCAGTCAGTGATTTTAACCCATCATGCTGAGACAGAAAACGAATATGGGTCATAGTTCAATGAAATCGAAAAAATAAGCCTTTTAAGCTTACGCTGGGTAAACCATTAAAGACGCCGGGAGAAGCCGGGGCGGGTTGCAAGTTGTATATGTAAAACGCTAAAGCGTATGTTTCACAAAACTCAAGCTCTTAAACCAGAGACAGTTAGAAGCTGCGGTTTCTACCAAAATCTTCCAAACCGCCTCAGTAGTACAGGAAAAATCATGGATTTCTTGAAAAGTCCATGGAAATATTTTTATTTTCAAGATTAAATATTTCCATTGCGAGCATAAATCGTTAACCGTTGACATTCAAACATGACCGAGCCACTACCCAACAAATAACTGTACGCTCCCATTCATACCGCTTCCCTGTATTTGAAGACGGTCATCAACCAAGTCTTTAATGACAACAACGTAAACCGTCTCCGAAGCTAGTAATTGAATGGAGATTGTTGAAAGAAATGAAAATGTAATAACACTGGTATAGTTGGTGATCTATTAAAGATAGAGATATGTTGTCTGGGACTTTTTTGTAGAAATGTTCATTCTAAACAATTCTTACACTCATAATATATAGGCTAGTTATTTTTAACGGTTTACCCACTGAAATCTTTACTGCTCGGCTTCTTTGGTCATAAATGAATGTTTTTCTACAGAAACCTTTCTCGAGAAATCCTTTACAGATTGGTGAAAAAAACGCATCATAATCCATCCAGTGGTTCTCGAGGTTACCCGTTACATTCAAGAATCAGGAACTTTGTATTATTATTATTATTATTATTAATCTTTATTGGTCACATTGGACCACTTCAGTCGTTCCACAATCACTTCTTCTTTGAAGAAACACTACGAATTTCAGACAAAACTCAATATTGGACCGTTCCAAACCTTGTAGACTTCCTCCAGGGGCTAACATCTTGTGGGACGTGGGTTGGCGACCACGGGACCCCAGCTGAGTCCGGCATTGCTTCCACTTACTTGTGCCGGTCTCCTCTCCGTCTTCTTTCCTGTCGACCTCCCTTGGTCAACTCTTGTTCTTTTCTGACCCCGACGGTATTAGGGTATCCGAGGCCTAGGGAGTCTTTCATTTTCCCGCCTTAATTGGTTGGCCCTTGTCTCATCTTTCCTGATCCCTCCTTCTTCTTCGAGGGGTCAGACCTCTTGTTTTCTTTTCATTATATTTCCTTTTCTCTTTAAGATTCCTGCATTGTTTTTGTTAATTGGCTGCCCATCTATTTAAATTCCCTTTAGCGTTTTTTTTTTTATCTACACTACATTTTGTAGGTATTTTTAATCTACGTTGCATTTTGTACGTTTTTTCTATCTAAATTGCATTTCGCGATTGTTTCCGACCTTAATTGCATTATGTAAAGATTGACAATCTAAATTGCTTTTTAGTTAGTCTTTCAATGTAGGTGCAGGTCATTTTAGTGAGTTTTTTGAATTTCAATTGCATTTTGTAAGTATTTTCAACCAAAACTGCATTTCGCAGGAATTTTAAATCTAAATTGCATTTTGTGTGGTGGGCATTTTGCAAGTAGTTGGATTCTCGATTGCATTTTGTGGTTATTTTGAATCTAAATTACATTTTGTGAAGTATTTTCAATCTAAATTGCATTTTGTAAGTATTGTCAATCCAAATGAGTAGTTTGAATCTACCATCCATTTTGTAAGCATTTTCAATTTCAATTGCATTTTGTAAGTATTTTGAATTTCAATTGCACTTTGTGAATATTTTGGATTGGAAATGGGATCTTTCAATCTGAATTGCATTGTGTATTTTCAATTTCAATTACATTTTGTAAGTATTTTGAACCTCAATTGCATTTTGTACGTATTTTCAATCTCATTTGCATTTTGTAAGTATTTTGAATTTCAATTGCATTTTGTATGTATTTTGAACCTAGCCTGAATTTTGTGCGTCTTTTTTTTTCCAATCTATTCCTTTTTATCATATTAATTGATAATTCTTTTCATTCTAAATTCCCTTTTGTAAGAACATTTTGTGAGTTGTTACAATCTGAGTTCCTTTTTGTAAGTATTTTCCATCTCACTTAATTTTCGTTCTGGTTTCCATTTCATTGTCATTTTCGCTATAATCCAGATCATTAGGGGCCGATAACCTAGATGTTAGGCCCCTTAAAACAACAATTATCATCATCATCATCAAACCTTGTAGACTATTAATCAAATGCTATGGCATTACAACAATATGACAATGTGTCATAAGTTAGTTAGTTACCCTAATTAGCAAAATAATTGATAAATTTTCTTGAAATTGACAATCACAACAGTACACAAACATGAACTTGGAAATGTCGAAACTTGGAATCCATCGTACTGTCCTCCAACCTGTTGCACTGTATGGTTACGAATGTTGTAGACAAACCGTAATGTCCACAAAAATACGTGACACGAGAATTCACAGCAATAAACCGCATGTGGTTATTGTTGTCCAAAGGCGGGAAACGGTAATATTGGTGTTGTGATTGTCACGCTCAACAATGTTTATCAATTATTGCGCTGAAACTTCTCAGATGAGCTAATTAAATCATGACACATTGGCATATCACTGCAAAGTCACAACATTCAATTTCATCATCATCGGCTTTAACTCGAATCCGAGTATAAATCTTCTTCCTTCAGTCCAGTTTGTGGATGTGTTTACGGTCCAAACCTGGCATGGAACAAGCGTCCACACAAGTCACATAGTATTGCTGGAGGAGGACGTGGTTGGGCTGCTCAAAGTTTCCTAGCTTGACGCTTGGCCTCTTCATGTGTGCGTCGATCCCTTTCAAACGTTTTTACAGTATCCGGGATGGTATGGCGCCAAGTTGAGCGGTCTTCAGCCAGCATGTCCCAGGTTTGTGAATCAAGACCTGTCAATTTCAGGGTCTGCTTAAATTGGTCGTTGTAGCGCCTCTTAGGACCACCATGAGGTCTGGTGCCATAACATAGCTCACCATATAGCATTTGATGAGGTCATCTCATTCAATTTATACCAGGTATGAAACAGTCAAACATTGAGTTTGGTCTGAAATTCGTAGTTTTTCGCTTTTTATGCCGGTGAGTGTATGTAGATATAACCATACAAAATCTCAGCCGAGTTCGTTAATGGGTAAATCGGACAAAGGCAGTAGAAATGGGGGACCTTTTTCGAAAAAGTGAAATACCTCTATAACTTGCTTATTGCCTATGTGAAAAATCGATTTCATTCAAAGTCGTAGTATTCGTCGGATAAGGGCCAAAAACGTATCTCAAGAAAGTTTTCTGATAGCACCAACCACTGATCAAAGGGGTGGGTAAAATGGAGTTTTGAGAGAAAAGAAAATCATACCTCCCTTAATAAGCACAATATCAAAACCATTTAAAATGGTTAAAAGTCCTCTAAAATTTACCTTAAACTTTTGTCTGAAAGAATTTTTGATATGACTCACCATTGCGCCAAGGGATGAGCAAAATGTTTTCTCAATTATAAGATGATAATTGTTGTTTTAAGGGGCCTAACATCTAAAGAATTATAAGAAGATTGGGCTTCCCGTATGTTAAACATGTGGAACTTTGGAAGCTATACAACAATTGGCAAATTTAGTAAATTCAATATATTTTTCTTTGCCCGGTAAATTGTACTTCCACCTTCTGGCGTGCCGAGAGGGTTTTTGATGTTCTTTTTGTTATTGTCTATTACCTTGGCTGTGGCATGCATTCATATTATCTGCTTGCCAGGAGAAGTCAGCTGGGTTTGAACTTCAGATGCCTTCCCCCATACCTCCATACTGTGCATTCAAAAAATGTAAAGTTGATCACTGCCAGGCCCCTTAAAACAACAATTATCATCTACCTTCTTTTTTATCTTTAGTTTGCAAATGGGAAAAGTGGGACGAGTCCTTCAGTAAGACAGACTACATACTTACAGCTGGATGAACAACAAGCACAATGCGGGAGGTAGCAGTAACTGACTGCCCACATATTTAGGTTTGGAATAGACAGGCCAGAATAGACAGCTGTCAGAAACATCGACCCCACATAGGAGTGGGAATGATGTAAAGAGAAAGAAGAAGAAGAATAGACAGGCCACGCATGTGTACAGCCGAACCTCCGCTCCCCATCACAACGTGTTGAACTGTCATCTCTTGTCGCACAGACAATATGTTTTCTTTTCCAAACAATGATTTGTTTACTTGGTCCTCAAAAAGAACTTTTTCAGGTCACCGATAGATGGTGTGTGACTGGCGAATATATCACTCCTATTTGTATTTTGCCAAAATAGTCTTCGATTGTGAATACAGAGCACCCTGATAATTGCTTCTGAAATTTTTGGATGTAAAATTGGGTCATTTTATAGCCCTTTATGCATCAGAGCATTATTATATTGAAACAGAAATGCTCCCTCTCCAAACTGTTGTCATAATGTGGAAAGAGCAGATTTGTCCACAATTGTTGCAGACCCACCAGCCTTGAGTGCTCTCTGAGCAGAAACTTCAGGGTGTAGTCATTACCATGAAAAGCAGCCTCATAGCCTTCACCAAACTTCACAGTTGGTAGTACACACTCAGAAAGGTAGTTTTAACCTCCAAACCCAGACATGTTCATTGGATTGCCAGATAGTGAAGCGTGATTCGTCACTGCATATTGCCTACAATGCACCTTACCCAATGGTGGGCATTGATCTAGTGTGCAGCTGCTTGGCTATGGAAATCCAATGTGTGGAGCTCTGGATGAACAGTTCTGGTACCGGTCATGTTACTGGGAAAAGTCTACTCGGTGTAGACTCGTCCAACTGATTTACACTACCCTCTTCAGTACTCACTGATCCCTGTCGGCGGCGGCGGCCAATACTCGTATCCGAGTTTACGCTTCTCGCCTGCAGTTCCATAATATTTAGTCCAGGCGCTGATGGCTTATCAGGCCAATTCTTGCATTGAACATGCGACCACATATGTTGCATCCGATGGGGGGTGGAGGACCTGGTAGTGTTTGACGTATCTTCTTCCTCTGGCGAATTTCCTCTTCCTGTCTTCGACGTTCCTGCTCAAACTGTGCAACTGCAGCTGAGATGGTAGCACGCCAGCAAGGGCAATCCAGTGCAAGAGTATGCCAAGTATTTGGGTTTATCTCTACTCTTCTCATGGTCTGCTTGAGTTGGTCTTTATATCGTTTTAAAGGAGCACCACACGGCCTCTTGCCAGTGTTGAGTTCACTATACAGGATTTGCCGAGGTAGTCTGCTGTCACTCATACGATCGATATGGCCTGTCCATCTAAGCCGATGACCAACAATTCAACAACAATGACCTGTAATTCATTTTATATACCGTAGTCTGCCATTTATGGTTGTACAGTTGTTGATTCCTGTCGCTTTTAGTTTACAATGACATCATTTACAGTTCATCAGGGAATCTTCAGCAACATTGAAATTTTCCAAACTGACACGTGGCTGCCTGCAATCATGTGGACTGGCTGCGTGGCTCAGCGGTAACGTTCTCGCCTGCTAACCCAAGGTTGCAGGGTCGAATCCTGGCGTAGTCAGCTGGCATGTTTTGAGGGTGAGCAAATGAGAGGGAGCCGAGTCAGTAGATTTACTGGCACGTAAAAAATCTCTAAAAGCCGCAGTAATTTAAAGGGTCATAAAACCAATAACATTATTATATTATTACTGCAATCATGCCACGCTGAAAATCTCTTGAGATCTGTCATTATACTCTACTGTGATGACAGCAAGGCTACAGTACCTCTACCTCAACTATAATCAACTGTACATAACACGAGTATTTGAAAATACTCATCTCATGCAAGGCTTTCTACCAGTATCGCTGTATGTTGGTTTGAAACAGACAAAATACCATATACTTGGCCATTGAACAATTTATGTTTTAATTACAGTATTAGTTCCACTACTTTTCCAAAAGTTCTTATAGTTCCCATTTTACAGCCATTGACACTGCAAAGGCAGCTCTGGAATCTATAAATGGAGTTCTTCTCAAAGGGAGACCTGTCATCATCCAGTACGGGAAAGGTGCTTCGTGACCTGATGACACTACTGAAAGCAAGGTAATTATTTTACTTGATTACATTCTTCATGATTTCCTTAGACCAGGGGTCAGCAACATGTCGATCGTGATCTACCAGAAGCATATACTTTGTAGATCATGAATGTTATGTACTGAAACAGTAATGATAAGCATTATTCATGAATTCTATTTGAATCAACTGTGCCAAACCCTGACAACAGGCAATGATATCTTGCATTTCCACCTTTTAATCACCAAATATCAAAGCAATTATTTCTGCCAAATTTTGCGGTACACTGTGCAAATCAACAAATTCACATGAAATTTGATAAAATGGTCCGGTTAACTCGAAACAATTGCCAGTGTTTCGCCCCAGTGTATCAATGGACTCTTCGGTTGGATATGGTACACTTCTCCAAGACGCATGGCTAGTACATACTGAGAAGGCCGCTGCAAGGCACAAAATGTAGCCATGAGCAGCGCCAATGTACTACGGAAGTCAAAACTTCCTTTCAAAAATAGTGGTAGCTTACCTTGCTAATCTATATTGGAAATATCTGTTCCCGGAGGAAACAGGATGTTAATTGTGTAAATGGAAAAAGTTATTTAATTATTCATAATTGCCCATCAGTCTTTTTTGTAACATTACTGATACCATACCTTAAATGCGTTCTAATGTCATGTTCTTCAACTTCATGGCAAAGTAGATAGGCAGTAGCTTTTGGTCCGTAGGGCCCCAGGTTCGATTCCCAACTGGGTTGTTGGATTTTAACTTTGGATTATTAATTCCCCTGGTTTGGAAACTGGATATTTGTGACAGCTTCCATCATCCATTTCATTCTCATCAAGACGTGTAGGTTGCCTGGACCATCAACTTGCACCAGGTCTCTTGGGGGCCAGACCCCATTATAATACAGTGGAACGTGGCTAATTCGAACTTCTATAATTCGAAATCTTCTTTAATTCGAATTTTTCTCTTGGTCCCTAGCATTTTATATACAAACAATATTAAAAAATCGTGGATAATTCGAAGTTTTTACGTGTAAAAAGCCGATCGGACGAAAATGTCGCAGTTTGTGGTAAACTGACCGACGCACAAATCATCGCCGATGTACTGAACTCCGGAAAACAAGATGGTGACGACGCATCTGGCGATGAACTCGTGGAGGAAGTTCCCGAAAAAACTGTTCCGATTGTAGCCCAAGCAACAAACAACATCACAGAACTTGGCGTTTTCTTCTTGAAAGTAGAAATGACATAAGTGATTCTGTTTTCTGCTCCTTAAATTTGTTTGATTCTTTTGTGATGGCCGAGAGACTTAATTGTAGGAAACAGGTAAAAATCTCAAACTTTTTTGAAAAACAGTAGATTTTTCTAAGACTTAACTAGATTGCTGGTTTACTACTGCCGTTAAATAGGTGAATAGTACATTTTAGTTTTATTTAATCATTTGAAACTTTTGAGGTTATTCACGATACAGTCTTTACAAAGTACCGCTGTCTGTTAATCTGCTTTGTTGAACGTAAATCATTATGTAAACGTAATACAATATATATTCTCTACCCTTTTCAAAGAACTTTGTTAATTCGAATTTTTGGATAATTCGAATTTTTTTAACCCTCCGTTACACGCGTGCCCAGCTGTTACACCACTACACGCTTGCGGACTGACAGTCCGCAAACAAACAAAGGAAGCATATGGACATAAAGAAATGAAGTTACTATTATTTGCAGACGATATTGTGGTCTGGGGAAGGAACACCGAAGAAGTGCAAAAACAACTAGATGCACTGAACGAAAATATTCAGAAGTATGGCCTGAAAATCAGTATAGAGAAAAGCAAGACCATGGTGATGACAAGAGGGGAAAGACAAGGAAAGGGCACTGTGAAAATTGGAAGTCAGAGTTTGGAAATTGTGGACACGTTCAAATACCTAGGAAGTGAATTGATGCAAACTGGTAGGTTGGACATGGAGATTGGCAGGAGGGTACAGCAGAGCAATGCATTCTATCAAAGTGTAAGAAAACTTGTTTGGGATAAGGAAGTACCAAGGAAAAGCAAGGAGGTAATGTATAAAATGTACTATGTACCCATATTAACTTCTGCAGCTGAGACTTGGACCCTGACGAGCAGGCAAGAGAGTAGAATCCAAGCCAGTGAAATGAAATTCCTAAGAAGTATGATAGGTAAGACAAGGAAAGACAGAGTGAGGAATGAAGATGTTAGGAAGGAAGTTGGGATGGGAAAACTAAATGAAAGAATTGAGAAGAATAAACTAAGGTGGTTTGGACATGTAAAGAGGATGGAGGAAAATAGAATACCAAGGCAGATGCTGGAGGCCAAGTGCAAGGGTAAGAGAGCAAGGGGAAGACCTAGAACAAGGTGGATCGATTCAGTGAAGAACAACGTGAGAAAAAGGAATCTGGACTGGGACAAGATCGTGGAAGAAGAATTGTGGAAGGAAAGAGGAAAGTGGAGAAGTGCCATAAATACCCCGACCCGGCAGGAGCTGGATAAGGGGAAATGATGATGATGATGAGTCCGCAACTGTTTGTGTGGTTCCTTTCGTTCTTTTTCCTTCCGTTCCTCAATCTGGTTTACAGTATGATGACCAACGTATGACTATATGTTCATATATTGATACATAATTATATTTTTATCAAGATATTTAATCGCAGAATTTAGCAGATTACTTATTGCAAGTCAATCCAAGAACTGATTTTACGTTTTCCAATAAAAAGCACTTGACGTGAAAATATTCTACAAAATTAGAGAGAGACGGTAATTTTTTATGTATTTAGAAGAGTGCAGGTTTGTATCCTGCCTCGGATGATCTGAAAATTGTTTTCCGTGGTTTCCCATTTTCAACATCGGGGTAATGCTGGGTCACTGCATTTGAAATAGGCAAGAGAAAATGCCATCCCAGAACCTTTGCCTGCACATCCTTAGGGAAAGCCATCAGTCTGAGTGCACACCATAAAACAAATATGGAAAGAATGAGAAGGGCACAAATAGCAGGGAAATGTAAAGTCACACTCACCAGACAATGAGAGGACAATTTGTGAGTCACCAATACATGCTACAGACTGAGATTCTGCAAGTCTGCACGTGGCAATATAAACCCCCACCATCAACAGCTCGATTATTATTGACACAATATCACATTACCAGAGTGCTTATATTGTTGTAAAACGAAGCTAGTAGAAGCCACTCCCTTCCAACTCCCTTTTTAGCCTTCTGGTAGCAAAAATAGTAAAGTGCGGACTCACACTCCAGGGCGCGTGTAACGGAGGGTTAATGGTCCCTTGAGGTTCGAATTATCCAAGTTCCACTGTATCATGTTCATACCTGCCAAGTTTTCCAGTTTTCCTGGAAGGTTTCCGGATTTTTGTGGTGTTTTCCGGTTGTCCGGATTAACATAGTTTTTTCCGGATTTGCAACTCCCTAGCTTGTTTCCGTTCTCTGCATCCAAATCACATTTCAGTTTTGGTTTTCGATAATAGCTGCCATTCTGAGATGCGAGTGTTTAAATTCGACTGAAAATCGACTGACAAGACAAAAGTTTATCGATAATCCCGTTTCGCAGATTATCACTGCACTTTTGTCATTAATTCCTTGCGTTTGACATTACGCCGAAAGTCCGTAGAACTGTCTATCAATAATCACATCTCGCAGATTATCGCTGCATTTATATTACTCTTTGTGCTTCGACTGTTTGTAAGCGGGAAAAATTGGTTTTAAGCGGTGCTTGCTGTAGTTCTGGTATTTGTGCAACTGTGTCTCAATTTTTTGTGCAATTTAGTGTTTTCGTGATGAATTCAAGTAAGAAACGATATCATCAGTCTTTCAGGGAGGCATATTCTTCAGAATTTTTGGAAACTGGCACAATGAATTAGATAGTCTCACATCACCAAGAACTTGTAATCTCTTTCCCTGTAGTCTTTTCTCGCTATTTTTAAGACCTTGCAACGCATGTACGTGTTAAATTTTTGCGCTTTGGGATCTTCTGGATTTCTATTTTTGAAAGTTGGCAGGTATGCTTGTTCAACTGTCTAAGAAAGATGGCTTGGTAATTATGAATATTGAATAGGCCACAACCCTCTCCCAAATTTTAACAGTATGGGAAAATTCATTTTTAAATTGTAATGAAAAAGATCGTTGTAGGATGTATAAAAATATCAAATGTGCGAATAAATATGGTACTTATGAATTCATTTATAAAGTGGTTGAAAATACTGATACAGTACTTCTAAGTTTATGGCAGAAGCAAGGAATGTGGGATTGGTGGTCAATGACGATATGGTTATCTCACGCTGACAAAGATTCCCTGACACCATCCATATTCATACTGTCACTCATTGTGGTCCGTATTGAGGCAATATATTGAAAAGAATATTAGAATGTCCGTCTTTTCATTTAATATTTTAATATTCTTTTCAACCATCCATATTGACGGACACAATTTTGAACGGGTTGAGTAGTTCAAGTATCTGGGCTCAATACTATCCAGAAAAAGTGAGATTTGAGAAGGAGATACAACAGAGGATTATGAATGCAAACTGTGTCGTTTATAGTCCTAACGATCTATTTAAGTCATGTCTGATTTCACAAAATAGCAAAATCGACCTTTATATGGCTCTAGTAAAACCGGTACTATTGTATGGGTGCGAGACATGGGCGACATCACAAACTCTTGATGAAAGCTCAGCAATTCTTGTTTGTGCCTTTAAAAGGAAAGTGTTGAGGGAGATATATGGGCCCGTAATCAATGTGGACGAAGGAAGATGTAAAGCAGGCAGAAGGAAGATCTCAACCAACTATTTAAAAAAAGCAAATATTGGTAGAACCATCAAAGGACGACGATTTCAGTTGCTATGGCATGTTGTTAGAGCAGAAGAATCTATTACTAACAGAGTTTTTAACTCCCGGCTGATTGGCAAATGCCCAATAGGCCGTCCAAGGACTAGGTGGAGAGATAGAGTAATAGTGACATAGAAGAAATAAAACCCATAGCTTTCCTTGGTAATGCTACAGATAGAAGGCGGTAGAACAGGATCTGCAATAAATATTTGAAGAGCACAGGGAAAGAAGGTGCTAAGTCACAATTTCAACATGTTCAGTACCGTAAATGGTGTTTAAGGAGTTCAACTCTGTTCACTAAATTTACTTTTAAAAATAATAATTAGTTATATTTATTTCCTATCACCGGCCGCGGTGGCCGAGAGCTACCTCGTATCTCGCTGGCATCGGGAGAGCGTGGGTTCGAATCCCACCTCAGCTGTCCTGAAAATGGTTTTCATGGTTTCCCATTTTCACTATCAGGCAAATGCTGGGGCGGTCCCTTTCAATAGGTCCACAGCCGATTTCCTTTCATTTTCCCTTCCCTGACCTGTCCTAAAAAGAAAAATACATGGTCATTGGCTGCATTAATCAAATTATTTATTTCATACCCTATGTACGACCTATATCATTGTTAAACCATTTTAATTTACATCTCTAGTAAACACAATATTATATGGTTTGAAAGATAATCTTATGACCCTTTCTTTCCTGGTGCACTGTTTTTTCTTTTCCTGGTATACTTGGACCTAATACTTTGTTTCCAAAACTACCTTAGGTATTGTTTAGGACCAGGAAAGAACTTCTCATTAATATTTTAAAAAAAGAAATGGACATAGCACCCCTTCTTTTCCTGCACCTTTTATTTGAAATTGTGACCAGAGACATGCCTCTCATATGTGATTGAACCTGTGATTTGATTTTATTTTTTTCTTCATTGTTATGTCATGGAATATATTTTGTAATGGAATGTATGTTCTCTGTTTTCTGTCATGGGTCTTCATGGCCTGTTGATTACAATAAATGATGATGAGATGAAATGGTTGAAAATGATTCTCTTTGTAATTCTAAATCAAGTTTGATTTAAATATGTGTGTGCAGGGTTAATGTGTTCAGCTTTTGTTATTATAGCACTGCATAAGCAGGAAAATTATCACATATTCTCCCCCTCCCACAAACACAAAAGCCACACTACAGCCTACAATCTGTTAAATGTAGTTCCAAAGTACCGCATTGGGAAAATGTGCTTATTAAGCAATTACAGTATAAGATTTGAGTTTTGCAATAATGTAGCTGTTCCATTTATTTTATAGTGCATATGTTTTGCATTTTTAGAATATAGGGCCTATTCTTTCAGCAATTTTTAGTGTATAAATGCTTGCATATTTTGCTGCATGAACTTCTGGAGTCTAGTTATCAATATAGTTGAAAATTTCATAAATAAATTAATTTAAACAACAATGTAAACCCTGGCCTCGGTCAGAACTGTTTCGATCGTCGAGATCAGACAATCAATCAGAACATGAAGAGTCTTCTAACGAATAAATCCACCGGCTTGGACATGCAACATCGAAGATCCAAGCAAGGCACCATTCGGAATACGGTGGGGTGCCACGTAGAAGATCAAGGCGAGTCGGAGCGCCTGAAAGCCCAACAGAAGAAACTTAAATTCAACAAGAAAGGAAAGTTTTCATACTTTGCGACATTAAATATTAACTCACTACTGAAACTTGGTAAGTTGAAACACTTAACAGATATAATGGATCAACATAAAATCTTAATAACAGCGCTTCAAGAACTTCGAAATACAGATCAGGATCCAATTGAATCAGGAGGATATCGTCTATATAAAGGACCCCCAGGGAAAAGGGTAATGAAGAATGTCCCGCAATTCGGAGTGGGATTTCTGGTTCATATTAGTATAATAGACTCAATAGAGGACTTCTCCTCGAGCACGGCGAGGACAGCAACCTTAACAATTAAAGTTGAAAACAAAACCTACACCTTGATAAATGTACACTCACCAACAAATGATAAAAACAGAAAGGATAGAGAAGAAGTGGACAAATTTTGGGAGGAACTCGACCATATGATATCAAGCATCCCTGATGCACATGTTAAAATCTTGCTTGGGGATTTTAATGCAAAAATAGGACGAGAAAGGCGATACCGCCCAGTAGTAGGAAAATGGCCAGCTCATAAATTAACAAACAGGAATGGTCAAAGGTTAATTGAACTTTGTACAGACCATGGATTTATTTTGGAAACTACCAGATTTAAGAGGCGACCACACAAATTAATGACCTGGAAATGTCCTAACATAAAATTGGGGGAATTCCAAATCGATCATGTTGCCATGGATAAAAATTATCATAAGGAAATTTATAATGTCAAAGTTCTCCGTGGAGTGGACATCGATTCAGATCATTACATATCCAAAATAAAAATAAAGCTAACACCTAAGAGAAAGCGTAAGCCTGCCCAATCCAATAGGAAGAAAAATTATGACCCCACATATTTAATGAACAATAAAGTATACTTGGAGAGATCTAAAACACAACTAAGTGATGACTTAGAGGTGATAATTAATAAATTGAAATCAGTAGCTGAAGAACTTGCTCCCATTAAAAGGAGGAAGAAACATGCTTGGTGGAACGAGGAGTGCGATAAAGCAATTCAAATGAGGCACAAAGCATGGTTAAATGATCAACAAAGGAAAACCGACGAATCCAGAACAGAACTAACTAATGCTAGAAGACAAGCAGCTAAAGAAATTCGAAGAATTAAAAGGAATCATCAGAATGAAATGCTCAGAACAATAGATGAATCATTCAAGCAACATAAAACAAGGGATTATTACAAGTCGTTTAAACAGTATCAGTCTAAGTATACCCCACCTACACTTATGCTGAGAAATGAAAATGGGAAAATGGCACATAACAACCAAGACAATGCAAATATCTTGGCAGTCTACTTCAAAAAATTACTCAACTGCGAAGACCCAAGAGAAAATCTGGAATTTGACCCAAAACCTAAAAACAAAACACCACTAGAAAAGGTTATTCCACCAACATATGAGGAAGTGATCAAAGCCGTTAACTTGCTCAAGAACTATAAAGCAGCAGGAGAAAATCAGTTGGTTGCAGAATTATGGAAGAATGCAAATGATCAAACTCTACGAAACCTACATAAACGTATTATTGACATATGGAACTCTGAAAAAATGCCAGAGGAATGGAACACTGCAATAATCCACCCCCTACACAAGAAAGGTGATAGGTCAGATCCCAATAATTATAGAGGAATATCCCTTGTTGATGTCACATATAAGATCTTTTCAAAAATTCTTCACTCAAGAATACAGGAACAACTGGACCAAGAACTTGGAGAGTACCAAGGAGGATTTCGGCCAGGCAGAAGTTGTCCAGATCAAATCATCAGTCTTAAATGGATTATGAAGCATCACAGAGCTCGAAGTAAGAACCTAGTCATCACTTTTGTTGACTTCAAAAAAGCTTATGACAGTATTCATCGGAAGTCATTACTAAATACTCTTCAAGAATTTGGTGTTCACAGGAAATTGATCAACCTTATTGGAATGACTCTCAAGAACACTAAAGCAAAAGTTAAATTTAGAGGAGAATTGTCAAAACCATTTACAATCACAACCGGCCTTCGGCAGGGGGATGGTCTCTCACCTATTTTGTTTAATTGTGTACTGGAGAAGGTCATGAGAGAATGGAGAAAGAAATGCCAACCAAACATCAAGATTGGTAGAAATATTAAACTAAACTGCCTGGCATTTGCAGACGATCTTGCACTACTGGCAAATGGTGTGGAAGAGGCTAAAGTCCAAATTGAACAACTGGAAAACATTGCAGAAAAAGTGGGATTACAAATTTCATTTGAAAAGACAGAGATTATGCCAACCTTCGAGGTGGACACTCCTGTCCTTCAACTAAATGATAATAAACAAATTAAGGTTGTAAAAAAGTTCAAGTACCTTGGGGAAACTATAACTTGGAACCTAAATGAGAAAGCCGCAATAGAGTACAGAACAACAAAACTGAGACAAGCACAACGGGTCACATGGTCAACTTATAAGAAGAAATCTCTCTCGATGAATGCCAAATTCAAACATTATGGTTCAGTAGTTAAACCTGAAGCAACTTATGCAAGTGAAACCCTGTTTAAGATGAATACCAAAGCAACAACAGATAAAATCCAAAAAATAGACAGAAGGATCATCAGGACAATTATCAATAAAAAACATCAAGTAAATGGACAATGGAGACTGCTGCCTAATGAAATAGTCTATCGGGAAAATGAATCAATTGTGGATACAATGCGAAAAAGGAGACTTGCTTTTTTCAGCCACATAGTAAGACTACCAGACACCAGACTACTGAAACAATTATTCAATTTCTTTTGGAAAAGTAAAACCAAGAACAACTGGTTCGTTGAGGTCCAGAATGATTTAGACGAGCTAAATATTACAATGAAACAAATCGCAGAGAGAAAAGAGAAGAGGATTCTGAGAAGTAGGGATACAAGATTGAAATTAAAAACAGTCAAACGAAAACAGTACACCATTACAAATGAAGAGAGGGCGGCCAGGTCGGAGAGATTAAAGAAGCTCTGGGAGAAGAGGAAGTTGAGAAGCCATTACAACTCTAATAATGTAAAGACTGTAGTGTATATGGATTGATTTAAGTGCTCCAATGTGGGCGTAAACTATGTAAATAATAAACAACAACTTCCCTGTATAATAACATACATTTTCATTTGGAACTGTCCACCTCGTTGAGTAGTGACTAGCATTCTTGGCTGTCACCGCGGAAACCTGGGTTCGATTCCTGGCTCTGCCAAGAAATTTAATTCTGGTCTGAGGGCTGAAACGGGGTCCAATCGACCTCGTGAAGCAAAATTGAGAATAGTCCTTCAGTCCTGCATTCCCAGTATACTTACCATTTCGGGCCAAATTTTATCCCCCCCCCTGCTGCTTTGTGGCATTGTAGTTTATTTACCACCCTCTCTACATCCTGAACTGTGATCCTGTTCCCATCCTCCTTCTCCTCCTCCTGCATAATCTCAAAATCTGCTACATTGCCAGATAAGTCTCCCATTAACAATTAACAAATTTTTGAAGTATTCTTGCAATATTCCCAGTGCTTCCTTGGGAACTACAACCATGAATTATCAATAACGCTGCTCATGTCTCTTTTTCCTCCATTTCTAAGATTCTTTATAACATCCAGAAAGGTTTTTCTACCACTTAACTTAACTTTTCTAATTTATCTACAAATTCCTCCCACGATTTTCTATTGGCCTTTACTACTATTTTTTTTAGGGGTAGATGACCTCGTAGTTCTGCCCCTTGAAACTTCAATAACTAACTTACTATTTGTTTAGTTCTGTTCCTTTCCACTACATCTGCCAGATACCTTGTTTGGAGCCATTTTTGTATGTCGTTCTTTTTAGCCTATTTTCATTTATGAAAAAAAATAGGCTTAGGCCTGTGAGATCACCTTTCGTCTGCATCTGTGTGTGTCCCTAATAAAATCTAAACGGCTGGAGCGGTTTCAATGAAACTCTGTAAGGTCATAGTACTATTTTGGCTGACCCCGACCGTGCCCTTCAAATTTTATTACGTCTCACCAATTCAACATGGCGGCTGTGCAAAATATTTCACAGGCATTCTATATCTCCGAAACTATTACTGATATCACCCTGGAATTTTGTACGGTGATAAAGGGCACTGTTAGAAGTTCACCTAGCCTATGTGACTTTCAAAAACCTGTTAACTACAAAACGAACATGGCAGCCAAGCAAAGTTGAAACATTTAAACAGACTTTTCTCACGATTTAACCATCCAAGCGTGGTTAAACTTGGTACAGCAAATGTTTATACACATTGTAATGCACTGTCATCTACTTTAGTTCAATTATTTTCATAACCTCAAGAGGGCACCTGTGCAACATTTTAAAATTAAGTTTTTATTACTTGCATCCTAATCATGCGACCGAAGTCAACATTTGATAATGAACCTACGCAATAATCCTCATCTAATAGTAGGCCCTACATAACTCTATGGCCTACATACATTAAAATCCAACATGGCAACCATCTGAAATATTCAGACGGTTCTCAACATCTATTAATCTATGACAGCATTCAAACTGAAATTTTGGGTGTTGATAAAGGCTATAAACATAAGTTCACCTATGGACTATAATAACCTGGTGAGCACAAATTGAACATGTCGCCGACGTGAAATTTAAATATTTAAATGGACGTTTCTTGAGATTTAACCATCCAAGCGCAGTGAAACTTATACAAATTTTAATCCACTGGCATCTAATTTATTTCAATTATTTTCATCACCACACGACGGCGGTTGTGCGAAATTTTAAAATCTTCTTTTTAATTCTTGTGTCCTAATCATGCGATTAAAGTTTGAATAATGCACCTACACAATAATCTTCATGTAATAGTACATAACTACAAGGCCTTCATATATAAAAGTCCAACATGGCGACCATCTGAAATATTTAGACGGTTCTCAATATCTACGAATCTATTACAGCAATCAAACTGAAATTGTGTATGTTGATAGAGGCAATTAACATAAATAGGATATATGAAAATAGGCTATATAGTTCTTCACGGAATTGTTACTGTTACAAGCAAACTTCACTATGTCATTCCACCAGGAAGTGCCCTTTTAACAGCCCTCATTTTCTGCACTAAGCTTAATTCACATTGTTTCTGCAAAATCTCATGTTGAAATTTGACATATTATTACATGCTTTTGTTAAGCTAACATACTCTTCATTTTTAAAGCTATACTTAAGAACTTAATGTATAGTTTCAAGTGTGTATTTCCAGTTATTAGGACAAAATAATATGATTATTGTTTACCATATTAAATCATAAATATTAATGTAGTTGGTTTTCCTTTTGATCCAATAGAATTGAATTGGAAACGTTGGAATGCAGTTCTTAGATGGTTGTGATGGATGACCTTTGCTCTGGAACAGCCGATGTATGAGACGTCAAGCTGTAATAAGCACATATTGCTACACTGGATGGATGAGCATTTTGAGTCTAGTCAACCTATATGCAACTTGTAGCTCCCGCAATGAATCTGACCATGAGCGTGTGGATTTTCTTTGGAACAAGGGAGCTCTGAAGTCAGGAGAGAGGATGACCAGCATAATTTGAGACTTGAGACTGGGAAGTCAAAATGAGCTGGTGATGGGGTTGTATAGTTGGTCAGTGGAATAAAGGCTCACCTTTGAGGATGTTGATGTGTCTGTCTGGAGTTTTACCTTGTCTTTTTGCCCTTACCTGTGTATTATCATGTCTTTTTCTTTGTGATGCTCAGACAAATAGGTTATTTTATAATTGAATGGATCAGAGCTGAAAGGCAACTTCTCATGAGGAGGTAACATATACCTTGAAGATGACTGAATAATCAGACAGTTTTTAATGAATTTTACTGTTATAATATGTCACAATAAAGACATCTCCATTGCCTCATACAAATTTTTAAAAAATACTTCCTTCTTAAATTGAATCAAGAGAATGGTATACATTACAAATTACTTATTACTAGGGCTCAGAAAGACCTATAAATTGCCCCCAAAAAAAGACCTATAATAGGACGTAAAATATCAAAATAAAGGACGTACTGTACAACAGGAAAAAAGACATTAAAATTAAATGTTATTTACCGTATATATTTAATATTTATCTAGGGCCTAATGTTTAAAAAATACAAAATTCTGGTGATATGAAATATACATTACAAAAATATGTAAATGCATAATTTGGAAAAGGAATTCTGTGTATTAAAAAGAGCGCTTGTAGAATTTACAATTACATATTTTTTCCACCTAGAATGAATTCAACGATCCCGCAATGGACATCCTGGAGAAATTCAGAAATCTCACCTCAGTTGGCATTCCAGTATATGGGACTTGTAATGAATTAAATGGTTGAAATCCTGTAGGGGGCCATATTGCTCCTAAATCAATTTTAGTCATCTACAGTTTCTTAGGTTTTCAGACAGCAGATTGCGAAACAGTGTGAAACTTTAGAGGATGTTAAGGGTGCATATTTAAAGCAAGTGGTATCTTGTGGTGAAAAAGCCGTTATGACCTCAAAAAAAAAGGCTAAAAAGAACCAATAAGCCAAAAACGCTAAAAAGAGGGACAAACAAAACCAACCATTTTCCGTTCTACAATGACCCAAAATGAACATATATTATGTTTGGCCTTGTTTTCGAACACTCGAGAAAAAAAGGATTTTTTCTCAACTTCCGAGACCTACGTATGGCATACTGTAAATACTGGACTAGCAAAATTAGATGTACAGCAGGTACAAAATAATCACTCATGGCTTTTAATTTACAGAATTCCCTTGAGATCCCTGTTATTGGTCACCTCAATGCATTGGTACAACTTTTGCAATGTTTTTGTTAACATGTTCTTATGTAATAATAAAGGATGGTAGTTTATTTTCATTAAGAACGTGACATTAACTGGAGAATGGTTCAACTTCTCCAATTTTGTTATTGTTGAATCATATAAGCTTCATGTTTCTGGGAGTGCTTTTTTTTTCTTCTTTTTGGTTCAGCATAGCCAGCAAACAGACAATGAATGACAATGAACTAAATTTCATACCACATGATTATGGAATGTATGCCAGTACAATGAAAATGAAAATCCACAGCCTGCTTCCAGTCTCCGACCGGGTCAGGAAATGCCAGTACAAGAACATCTAAAAATCAGCTACGTCTACGAAACCACATTGTCAACTCAGTTACATTTAAGTGATTACCCTAATTAACCAACTACAAAAGCTCATTACATAAAATTATAAATTTAAAAAGTAACGTATAATAACAAAACAGTGTAGAACGTAACTATAGAATTTAGGAATGCTATGATTCATTTTGGATCCATAATGACAACAGTATACAAACCGGACGTTTGTTTTAGACAGTTGCCCTTGACTGAAGCTTGCGGGTGAGCCTGTACACAGTCACTCTCATGCCCTCTTGCTTCACAGTTGTCACCACCGGTCTGATGTAATGGAATTCCAGACTTGAGCACGTGACGACACCACCGTGCAGTACAGTCCACGTCAAAGTATTGTGTGATGCAGAAGAAGACGTTACATTGTTACAAACAGAACGCCATTATGTTTGCCAATGACTTTACTTCAGCTGTAGCGTGAGATAGATTTGTCCATCATCTGACCGCATGGGGCAGGTGACAACAACTCGACTCTAGGCTTCCATTATGATTTTTCACTCGTCTAAAACAAATGTCCGGCCTGTAGTAGAGTAATACATATTAAGACAGGTTCCACCTAGTTAATAACTTTTAAGTTATTTATGATTAATCAAATAAATGTCCGACCTGTAGTAGGGTAATACATATTAAGACAGGTTCCACCTATTTAATACCTGTTAAGTTATTTGTGATTAATCAAATATCATGGTACATGTTTTGGGGGCTATTGATTAATGCTCCCTCCAACAGCCATTATGCTTTTATAATTACTAGCACATTGAAAGACATTAAATATTCCTTAAACATAAAATCAAAGTATATTATAAAATTATAAAAGTTACCGACAGTAGTGGCTACGCTGGCTAAAGCGCAGCATTAGGTCATGGGGCCAAGCTCCCT
Source organism: Meconema thalassinum (assembly GCA_946902985.2). Taxonomy (NCBI): domain Eukaryota; kingdom Metazoa; phylum Arthropoda; class Insecta; order Orthoptera; family Tettigoniidae; genus Meconema; species Meconema thalassinum. Next base: position 459,751,293 of record OX336391.1, on the reverse strand, counting down.
GCTGTCTCGGTAGACGCGTGGGTTCGAGCCCCACCGTCGGCCGTCCTTGAAATGGTTTTCCGTGGTTTCCCATTTTCAACACCAGGCAAATGCTGGGACGGTACCTTCTGACAGACCACGGCCGCTTCCTTCCACATCCTTGCCCAGTTTCATTCACCATCATTCATTTCATCTCTCATTAACTCCTCTCATGAGGTTGGCGTCAGGAAGGGCATCCGGCCGTAAAAACCATCGCCACAAAGACTTCCATAGCATCTCATCCCCGACCCCGTTGGAAAACAGGAATAATAAGGGGTAGGTAGACATACACAACATAAAATTATAAAAGTTCCCTTTTTTTTACAAACATTTTACAGTAATATAACACTCATTTGCTTTTCATATTAAGTGATAATTTTTATGGTAGAATTTTAATATCACTTGTGTTTTTAAATATATGTTATATAATTTTATAATATAGGCTATTTTATTTTTAAGGAATATTTAACGTCTTCGAATGTGCTAGTAATTATACAAGCATAATGGCTGATGGAGGGAGCATTAATCAATAGCCCCCAAAACATGTACCATGATATTTAATTAATTATAAATAATTTGAAAGGTAATGACTAGGTGGAACCTGTCTTAATGTGCATTACCCTATTGCAACAATAGAATTTCATCATCATCATCATCATCCGTAACTGTCTCCAGCTAGCCGGGTGCGGTATATGAGCGCTCGCCATGGCTGCCTATCCAGGTAGATTTCTTCATCCTGGATCCATTGCCAGTCCAATCCTTGTCCTTCCAGATCTTGTTGAACCTTAGTGATTCACTTCTTCCTTGGTCTACCTCTTGTTCTCTTGCCTTTGATCTCCTTATCCAACCTCCTGCGGGCTGTTTTCTGATTGTCCATCCTCTTCTGGTGTCCAAACCATCGTAGCCTGGCGTTAGTTACGGATTTACAAAGTGATTGGTTGATGCCTACTTGACGTCATATCTCTTCATTTCTAATCCTGCCTCTCTTAGTTTTTCTGAACCATTGTCCTTAAGAACAATAAAAGTTAACAATCTAAAAGAGTTTTCACATTTATACACATTAAAATACTAATAAAAAAATGTAAAACTTATAGAAGTGTAATAGACTTGCGAAATAAAAAATGACAGTCAATCTGAAAGACTAGACTTTGTATCATTTTAAATGCTACAAATGCTGAAAAATGCTAGAAAGGCTGGAGGCTTCTCGCTTCGCTCGAAGCCAAAGACTCTTGACATGTTAGAAAATTATCTGCATAATACTTATCTTGCTTATCTTGTTTCAAATTACTCGCGAACGGCAAGTGCAAAGCAAGGTCAAGCGCACGGGATGCCGTCACGCTCACCAGAGCGCGCGGAGACATGCCCCTTCCATCCAGTCTAAAAACACTTATAGTGGACGATGTATTGAAGATAGAGATATGCTCTCCCGGACTTTTTTGTCGAACTTTTCATGCTGACCAATTCTTACGCTTCGTATATTGATATTTTTAACGGTTTGCCCAGCGTAAGCTTAAGAAGCGCACGGACGCCAAGTTTGTTTTCGACTTTTTCACTGAAATCGTTACTGCTTGGCTTCCTTTGATCATACATAAATTATTTTCAACAGAATCTTTCCTCGATATATCCTTTAAAGAATGGTGAAAACCGCATCAAAATCCATCCGGTGGTTCTCGAGATTACCCGTGACATCCAAGAATCGGGGATTTTTGTCTTATACTAACGAAGTAGAGATTGTCGGGGAACACATGCATCAAGCGGTACTATGACGTCACACACCTCAGTGCATCTGGGTACATTTCACACCGTAACGTAACGCCAGACCTCAGCGTAACGACGAAGTCGACAAGATCATGATAAATGATAAAAAATAACTGATTAAAAATCCGGCTCGTTACAAACTTTAATTAAAAACTTATGTAGCTTAATAATTGTGAATATTGTTGCACATAATTGTTATATACATATCCGCTGAGCCTACATTAAGTCTAAGTGAGCAGGATCTGATGATGTTCGCTTGATGAACGAAACTAGTCATTTGCGTGAGAAGTGTTTAAATAACTGTATAAATAATACATGTATTTTATTTCAGGCACAAGGGAATTAATAGCAATTCCCCACCAAATCTAATTGGGCACGCTAGTGTTGACCAACTGAAAAGCTTACACTGAAAAATGGTTTCTAATATTTCAAGATCTTTTCATCGTTAACTTCTACTGGTGCCCCTCAAATCTGACTGTGGAATCAATCATTCAGTGTTCTCAATTTGCTGACAAAAATTATAAAATTTAGTATTGTTTAGATAGGTTGCTGTTGTTGATTCTTTTGGGAGCTTTGCGACTTCATGGTCATGCAGCCCCGATACTTGTGAGAGTGTGGACTTGGTCTGATAACCTGTGTTATTGTGATGGCCGTTTTAGTGTGTGTAGCTGTAATTCAGATAGGATTGGGAAGGAGGCGGCCTTGGCCTTAAGTTAGGAATCTTCATGGCATTCGCCTGGAATAGGAATTTAGTGACTGTTTAAAATCCCACTTGTGACAAAAATATGTTTTTTCTCATGACAACACACAAATCTAGCAACTTTTGACACTTGGTAATAATTTTTAAAACCTGAGTTGGAAACATCTTATTTTATCATCAAAGGCAATGATGTCTATGGCATGAACTTCTTCATATGATCATACCAGAAATCTTCAAACTCTTGGCCAGTGTGGAGTGAATGCTGTGATGGCTTGATTTATCAACATTTCAATGTTCGTGCTCCTATTGAAGTGCCCTGTAGGCGGCTTCGGTGGCGTAGTTGGTAGCATGCTGAGCTTCTATGCCCAAGATAGCGGGTTCAAACCCGACTGAAGCCGTCGGATTTTTTAAGAGCGTTAAAAATCCCTCAGTATGCCTTCCTTCAGAGGGGAAGTAAAGCCGGCGGTCTCATGTCATAGATTTATGGCATGTTAAAGAACCTTTCATTAATTACACCTGTGTGAAGCTAAATTGTATAGTTTAAGAATGTAAAAAACGCTCTTAGGTTCCTACGTTCGTTGCCAAGAGCCGACTGCGGTGGCGCCTAGTAGCTAAGTTCTGAACTAGGCCTAGTAGTCGTTGACGGTGGCGTTTGGCGGCAAAAGTAGGAACTATGTGAAAAATTCAAAGTCGCAGTCCTTGCTTGAATTAAAAAACAGATACACACACTAATACAGCCATCACAATTAACACCGGTTATCAGACAGATTTTACACACACCCGAATTACACGGGGCTACATGACCGCATTGTTGCAGCCCCTAAACTGAGGAACCAACCAACCGAAGTGCCCTGTGTTTACAACGATGTTTTGAAGTTAGGAAGAAGAGATTTGCCAGCATGTTTTCGCTCCAGAAGCAACAGCCCAATAGCCACAGCTCCACCAGCAGGCAGTAACAGAAAGGCAGGTAGAAGAGCATCCATCCCGATGACAACATTGTCCCCAGCCGAGGTGCATGCCAGGTCGCTGGGCCTCCAAATCTTATCATGATGTTTCAGATGTCCACGCTGCCACACTCGACGCAGCCTAGAAGTTAAAAATACAGAAATATTTAACAAGTTGTCAAATGCGAAGATCCACCAGAACTGCTTCAAATAAATACAGACACCACTATTAAAACACCATCAGAAAACATAAATCCACCCACAATCCAAGAAGTCTACATAGCTCTGAGAGAGCTCAAAAACTACAAAGCGAGTGGAGAAGATCAAACGTTTGCAGAATTGTGGAACCAGAAAGATTTCATTACACCAATGCATAGTGAACATTTGGATCAAAGAAGAACTGCCGGACCATTGGACTACAGCTATAATACATCCATTACACTAGAAAGGAGAAAAATCTAATCCTGACAGCTATCGAGGAATTTCCCTTTTGGCTATCACATATAAAATCATGTCACGAATTCTATACAATCGTTGTAAAGATCAATTAGAACTGGAAATAGGAGAATACAAAGGTGGATTTCGGCCGTGGCGAAGCTGCCCTGAACAGATAATCACCTTAAAATTAGTAATGGACTACTACAAACGTAGACAAAAACAGCAAGTCATAACCTTCGTAGACTTCAAAAAAGCTTATGATTATATACATAGATCTGCATTGCTGAAAATACTAAGGAATTTCAGACTTCGTCCCAAATTAATAAAAATTATAAAACTAACTCTAACAAACACCACATCTAAAGTAAAATTCAGAGGAGAAATATCTGAGTGATGCGGCACCAGAAGTCCCTCGGTAAGTCAAAGTCGTTTGGTTTCTTCGTGGGATCAAGACGGTGGGCACTTGTTCCCAATGTTTTAGTTGACCACTGAGCCATTTTTATGAGAACTATGATTTACTTCTTTGTGCCATTTTTATCTGATGTGATGAATCTACGCCTTTGTGGTGCGTGAAACCTTGGTCTGTGAAGCTATTAATAGCCCTCTGATGTCTTAATACCATATATGGACATATCTACATCTTGTCCCCTTATTGGCCAGTGATTTATATATTGGAAGGGGTCGTGACCAATCAAATTTTACCACGCAGTTACCTTTGTGTTGCGTCGTCATTTGCTTTGTCTCGAGGCATTTCTTTCTAGCAGCCAAGTAGGCTAGACGTATTCCCATATTCTAGGGGAAGTGCCCGTGTTCAAGGTGAAACCATGGCGAGGTGTCTGTATGTCGTAATCAATATTGCTTTACTGTAGTTCAGTTTCATATTTCGGCAATTTAATACTCTTATTCTGTGTTATTTTCTTTTGGTCGCGTGTACTTGCCCCCCTCCCGATATTTTCCCTTGCCCTTTGTGTGCGTGTAATTGCTGGTGAGTTTTTGTTTTGTTTGGTAGTGTTATTTTCGTTTATTTTGATAACGTAGTTTTTGTACTTTAAGGGTTGAAAGTTATGAATGTGGGCTGACTTCGTTTTACTCTGGAGTGCGTGACGGTGGGTTTGCCTACCTTGTAGGGGACACCTTTGAGTCTGTCATCCAGAGTGTATCTTATCGTAGAGCAACATAACGGAATTGGAGATTATTTTTCTTGCTTCCCGTAATGCTTTGTTCTTTATCTTAAAGAGTTCACTAAAGGAGGTCTCACCATTGCTATTTGCTGGTGACCTAACCTGTGATATTCTTGTATCTGTGCATGCCCATATTTTTGCGCATCACATATTTTTGTCGTCATTGTGTGCCCTTATCTCCTACGCATACTTTCAATTTTTAAAGTATATTTTTGGTTTTGCCGATAATTTAATGTAATTTTTCCTTTTGTCTAAATTCCTATTTTTCTCGTAACTCACTCGATCTTGCATGTGCCTCCGCGTCTTTTTTCCTCATGCCTCCCCTCCCTCTCACCCCTCTCCACCCCATTCTGAACCATTGTACCCCCTCCTATTTTTCTCATCTCTTTGACACGCTTTGTCTAAATTTTTAGAACGTATCTTGACTTTGTTGAGTGTAGTCGTTTCTGAGTTTTGTCTTTTTATCTAATTGTGACATACTTACATTTAGTCATCGTTTCATCTTGCCTTGAACACGTTATCTTAACTTATCTTATTTTATTTCATTTTAATATTTATTTATTTATTTACACTGTTTACGCCCACATTGGAGCACCAAAAATCAAATCTGATATACAAAGTCTTCCAATATTTCAAATAATAAGTTTAGTTCTTAATTCTTGATAATTTTTTCCTTTCCCAATACTTCTTCAGTCTGGAAGATCTTGCAGCTCGTTCTTCTTCTGATATAACATACTGCTTACGCTGTGAAATTTTGAATGTTAGTCGAGTGTATTTGTTATTCAGAAGCCGTTTCTCCTCTCTATGTTTAATATGATGCTTAGTAATTTTCAATTCGTCTAAATCCATTTGTATTTCTTTAAACCATGTGATTTTTGTTTTACTGTTCCAAAAGAAGTCAAAAAGTTGTTTCAGGAGTCTAGTATTTGGCAAGCGGGATATGTGTCCAAAAAACGCAATCCTTCGTTTTCGCATCGTGTCAATGATAGATTCATTTTCCTTGTAAAGTATTGAATTGGGCAAAAGTCTCCACTGGCCCTCAACCTGGTGTTTTTTATTGAGTATTGTCCGAAGAATCCGTCTATCAACCTTCTGTAGTTTGTCAGTTGTTGATCGGGTGTTTAGTTTAAATAAAGTTTCACTTGCATATGTTGCTTCTGGCTTAACGACGGAGAAATAATGTCGGAGTTTAGCATTAATCGAAAGAGACTGTTTCTTATATGTTGGCCAGGTAATCTGTTGTGCTCGTCGCAATTTTAGAGTTCTATTATCTATTGATGCTCTCTCATTGGCATTCCAAGTGATGATCTCACCAAGATATTTAAATTTTTTCACAATCCTTATTTTCTGGGCATTATGCAGTACAATATGTGATGTGTCATCTTGAAAAGATGGCATCATTTCTGTTTTCTCAAAGGAAATTTTCAACCCAACCTTTGCTGCTAATCGTTCCAATTCCTCTACCTGAAATTTAGCTTCTTCGATACTAGTTGCTAATAATGCTAGATCATCAGCAAAGGCGAGACAATTTAGTCGAGCATTTTTTCCAATCCTGACATTCGGTGGACAAACCTTATTCCATTGACGCATAACTTTTTCCAGTACACAATTAAACAGCAATGGAGATAATCCATCTCCCTGCCGAAGACCAGTATGGATTTCAAATGACTCAGAGGTTTCACTTCTAAACCTAACTCTAGATTTAGTATTCTTAAGAGTGACCGCAATAAGATTAACAAGTTTTCGATGTAAACCAAATTCAGTAAGGACATTTAATAGAGATTCGCGATGGATACTATCATAAGCTTTTTGAAAATCAACGAATGTGATCACTAAATCTTTGCTCCTAATCCTGTGATGTTTTATAATCCATTTGAGACTGATAATTTGATCTGGACAGCTTGGTCCTGGACGGAAACCACCCTGATATTCACCAAGTTCATTATCAAGTTGTTCGTGAATTCTGGAATATAAAATCTTTGAAAAAATCTTATACGTGACATCCAGCAACGATATCCCTCGATAATTGCCAGGATCTGACCTATCGCCCTTTTCGTGTATGGGATGTATAATTGCAATATTCCACTCTTCAGGCAATTTTTCTGTATTCCAAATGTCAATAAGATGTTTATGTAGGTTGTGAATAGTCTGTACATTAGCATTCTTCCAAAGTTCTGCTACTACTTTATTCTCTCCTGCCGCTTTAAAATTCTTAAGTGAATCAATCGCTTTACGCACTTCATCGTAAACCGGCGGTATGATCTTTTCCAGGGGTGTTTTATTTCTAGGATAGGGATCGAATTCAAAAGAATCTTCAGGCTCATCAATATTAAGTAATTTTATGAAGTAATCGGCCAAAATTATTGCATTGTCATAATCATTATGGGCCACCTGCCCGTTCGTATCTTTCATCAAAAGAGTAGGGGGAGTAAATTTTGATTGGTATTGTTTAAATGTCCTGTAATAGTCCCTTGTTTTATGGCGATTGAAAGCTTCATCAATAGATTTTAATGTTTCCTTCTGATATTCTCTTTTAACCCTCCTGATTTCTTTGGCCGCTAACCTTCTAGCATTGATTAATTCTTCCCTAGAACTTTCTGTTTTTTGTTGTTGGTCCTTCAACCAAGCTGAATGCCGGCGTAGAATTGCTAAATCACAATCCTCATTCCACCATGCATGTTTCTTTCGTTTTTTAATGGGAGCAACGTCTTCTGCTACGGCTTTTAATTTGTTAACAGTGGTCCCCAAGTTGTCACTCAAAAGCGTGATGCATTGCTCAAAATATACTGGATTATTGATAACTGAACTAGGATCATACAATCTTTTGCTATTGAATTTTTGAGGTTTATTTTTCCTTTTAGGAGTCAATTTGATTTTAATCTTGGAAATGTAATGATCCGAATCAACATCAACACCACGAAGGACTTTTACATTATAAATTTCTTTGTGAAATTTCCGATCCATGGCCACATGATCTATCTGAAACTCTCCTAACTTAATATTAGGACATTTCCAAGTCATTAATTTATGTGGTCTCCTCTTGAACCTTGTTGTCTCCATAATTAGACCATGGTTAATACAAAATTCAATTAACCGTTCACCATTCTTGTTTGTCAAGTTATGTGCTGGCCATCGCCCCACCACTAGGCGAAATTTCCTCTCACGTCCAATCTTTGCATTGAAATCTCCAAGTAAAATTTTAATATTAGCATCAGGTATATTCGTTACCAATTGGTCAAGTTCATCCCAAAATAGATCCGTCCCTTCAGTATCAGTTCTATTTTTGTCATTTTTAATATAATTTAATTTAGTATATTTTCGATTTTATTCCTAATTTGTATTTTTCTTGCGGTAAACTAATTTTGTGGTTAATTTGTTGGTAATTTCTCTTCTTGCTTTTAACATCTCTGGGATCGTTGTACATTGTGGTTGTTATTTTAATACATTTTATCTTTGCCTAAGTATCTCTGCTTTTGCGTCACGCCTTATTTTAATTTTAGTAACCTTCTTCGAGTTTTGTCTGGTTTTTGCTATATTTTGATTTGTCGGTCTTATTAGCGTACTTGTGACGTTAATACGACCTACACGGTCTCTGATTTAAATTTGTTCATCTTTGGATTTTACTGTAGTTTAATTTTATTTAGCTTTCCCCCTTCCTTTTGGGATTGCTTCCTGGTTTGCCTTTTAAAATTTGGGCCCAGCGAAAGCCAAACAAGACTGCGATCTCCTCGTTTTTCTTTCTTCAATTTTATTTTATATTTCTTCGGGGATAGGGGAAGAGCTTCAGCTACGTTTCCACTGACGTCTGCTGCGTACGTAAGTATATGTTTATTACTATTACTTCATCTAAGTTGCGTACACCACTCATGCTTCCAGCTTTCATTTAGTTCAAATCCAGCAGCAATGAGTTGCCCCACAGTGACACTTACTGGTCTTCTAGATTTCAGTCGTTGCTGTGATGGATGGCAGAATTCTTGGTGCAATGGCAATGAGGGTGATGCAAAGATTTTCTTAGCTTCCCTTAGTAGAGCTTGCTTCCTCCTTAAGTGTGGTGCAGGAATGTGACTCAGCATGGGTAACCAGTGACATGGAGTTGATTTGATGGAACCAGTAATGCAACGCATTGTATCATTCAATTTTGTGTCTACCTTCTTCACATGTACGCTTTCCAACCAGACGGGTGCACAGTACTCAGCAGCCGAGTAGACAAGACTGATGGCAGATAAGCATAAACGGTCAGCAGAGGCTCCCCAGGATGTACCACTGGGCTTATGCAATATGTTGTTTCTTGCGGCAAATTTGTGGGAAAGCTTAGTGATGTGTTCTTTGTAGCTCAGGGATCTATCTAAAGTGACTACAAGATATTTTGGAAAAGGATTGTACCTCAGATTTTGTTCGTTGAACAAAACTCTTGGATTGTGGTTTGCAGCACGATTCAATAGACGGAAACAAGAGACTTCAGTTTTTGAAGTGCTGGGGATCAATCTCCAGGTCTTAAAGAAAGTTGACATCTTCTTGAGATCCTCTGTAAGAATTCGTTCACCATCTTCAAAGTTATTACTCTGTGCTACAAGAGTGATGTCATCAGCATGTATGAACTTAGTTGATGTTGTGACCAGTAAATCATGAATGTACAAATTGAAGAGCAATGGGGCTAAAACAGATCCCTGTGGTAGACCATTAATTAGTTTTCGTTTGTGGCTTTTAGTGCTGCCTAGAAACACTTCGAATTGTCTTTCACTAAGCATACTAGATATTAGATCCATGATTTCTCGACTTGGTACAACTTGCAATAGTTTGTAGACAAGTCCTTGTCGCCAAACAGTGTCATATGCTCCAGTCAAGTCGATGAAAACAGCTGTTGATTTCAGTTGTCTTTGAAAACCTTCTTTGATATGTGTAGTTAGAGCAAGAACTTGATCGGTGCAGCTGCGTCCATGTCTGAATCCAGCTTGTTCAGGAGGCGTAACAGCTTCAATGAAAGGTGCTATTCTGGTTAGGAGGATTCGTTCAAGAAGCTTGAATATGCAACTTAGCAGTGCTATTGGTCAATAACTTTCGGGTTTGCCAGGTTTGAGAATGGCTATAACTTTTGATAATTTGAAATGACTGAGCAGTCTGTTCTCTTGGAGAATGTAAGTGAAGAGAGAAGTAAACCAGCATATACAATACAGACCCATGTTCTTAATAAATTCATTATATAAATTGCTTGGGATTCGCAGATTACTTAGCGTTACTGGTTAATAATATTCAAGAAGCCAGAAATCAAATAATAAGAATACAAAATATAGCACAAATAATTGGACTTCAGATATCATTTGAAAAATGGTAGCAAATCCACTTGTAATCAATCACATAACAGTAAATAACAAGAAAGTTAAAATAGTGAAGCAATTTAAATACTTAGGAGAAATTATACCGTAACTTACAACTTGAATGAGAAACCTGCATGGCAATAAAGAACTAATAAAATGATAAAAGCCCAAAAATTAACATGGTCTACATATAAAAGAAAATGTCTATCAATCGCAACAAAATTAAAACATTACAAGACTGTGGTTCAACCAGAGGTGACATATGGAAGCGAAAGATGGACAGTGGCGGATAGTACCAAATGAAGTGGTATACAGAGAACTGGAGCCCATCACTGATACTATTCGGAAGAAACGGATTTCTTTTTTGGTCACATCATGAGGACACCAGAAACGAGGTTATCTAGAAAAATTGTAGTGAAACTTTGGAATATGAAACAACAAGTAGGATGGATTAAGGAAATTAGAGAAGATATGAAAGAATTAGAAATAACCTTGGATGACTTGCAAAACAAAACAAAAAACTGAAAGATATAAAAATAAGATTTCAAGCAAAAATAGACAAACGTAATACAGTAAAAAAGGTATTTACAGATGAGGAACGCCTGAGAAGATCTGAGCGAATGAAAAGCTACTGGGCAACTCGGAAAGGAAACTTACTGAGAAGAGGACCAAGAAATGATTGAGTGAAGTGGTCCAATGAGGCTGTAAAAGCGGATGAAGAAGAAGATGAAGAAAAACAAGAGTTTCGTGTTAAAAGTGAAAGTGATGGGATAATAAATGCCAAATGCCAATTCACGTCATTCATTTTGAAGCATAGTTTGTCAATTAATTGAACTGATATGCACTATTTGCATCTCCTGAATTTTCCTGTTTTTTAGTTTTTAAGGCTGGCATGTATGCTATTTAAAATATTGTTTCTTATCCACTGTACCGGGTCCTAAAATAACTTCCACTGAGCCACAATGTGATCTTTGAATGTTGTTGTTGCTTATTTTAAGGACTGCAACATCATGGTCATTTAGCCCCATTATAGTGATAGCTGTACTAGTGTGTGTATTTGTAAATGGAGGATAGGAGTGGGAAGGAGGCGGCCATGGCCTAAGTTAGTAGCAATCCCAGAATTTTACCTGGAGTAGAAGTGGGGGAAAAACCACTTTCAGGATGACTGAGGTGGAAATTGAACCCTCCTCTTCTCCGTTTTGCCTCACGAGGCTGAGTGTACCCCGTTCCAGGCCTCGGACCAGAATTAAAATTTCTTGGTAGAGCCGGGAATCGAACCCGGACCTCCGGGGCGACAGCAAAGAACACTAACCGCTACACCTTGAGGTGGTCGGTCTTTGAATGAGTTTATCTTAAATGAAGTTGGCAATTTATATTTACATTTACCTTACTATGGTGTATTCAGTAATTACTTCCTACTAGCAGTAGTGCCCGGTGGATTTATTTGTTTTATGGAAGACCCCAGAGGACTGGAAAAAAGGAATAATTGTCCCGATCTTCAAGAAAGGTAGTAGAACAGATTGCAGAAACTATCGGGGAATAACACTGATGAGTCATTGTGCAAAGATCTTTGAGAAAGTTTTGGAAAAGAGAATTAGGACAAGGATAGAAGGAGGGATGAGGGAAGAATAACATGGCTTCAGAGCAGGAAGGTCCACAGTGGATTTGATTTTTGCTGTAAGGCAGTTACAAGAACAGCACTATGAGTATGGAACAGATCTATTGATGGCCTTCCTGGACATTGAGAAAGCATATGACAGTGTATGCAGAAACAAAGTATGAAGTCCCTGGAGGATAGAGGAGTAGAGAAATGGACTATAAAGAGGTTAAAGGAGATGTACAAGGGAAGCGTGAGCTGTGTGAAAGTGGGAGGAGAGAGATCAGACTGGTTGGAACAGAGAAACGGCCTGAAACAAGGAAGTGCACTGTCACCGTTACTTTTATTGTGGTGATGGATGACATAATGACCCGAGTGGCACAAGTAATTGGGGAAGGAAAGATGAAAGCAATGGTGTTTGCAGATGATTTGATGATTTGGGGAAACAAGGAGGAGGAGGTACAGGAACAGTTGGACGTGTGGGAAGGAATAATACAAGGATATGGGATGAAATTTAGCATAAATAAGAGTGAGATGGTGATCACAACAAGGGGGAAGGAAAGAACCACAACGGGAATGACAATTGGTGGGGAACAGCTGAAGAAAGTGGAGAGTTTCAAGTATCTGGGAAGCCTGATACAAGATAATGGAAGAAACGATAGAGAAATAAATGAGCGGGGGAGGCAGGCAGAAGCATTTCGGAGGAGTGTGAGAAGCATGTTATGGAGCAAGGATGTCCCTCAGAACAGCAAAAAGATCATATATCGGACATACTATGTCCCTATCCTGATGTATGCCTCGGAGACCTGGGTTATGAAAGGAAGGGAGAAGAGCAAAATACAGGCCAGTGAGATGCGGTTCTTGAGAAGCAGTATTGGAGCTACAAAGATGGACAGAATAAGAAATGAGAGGACCAGAGAATTAATGAAGGAGGAACCATTACAGGATGGTATAGAGAAATCTAGACTTAGATGGTATGGACATGTAAAACGAATGGAGGAGAAGAGGATACCCAGGAGAGTACACAAGACGAAGTGGGAAGGAAAGAGACTGAGAGACAGGTGGCTGAAGGTGGTGGAAGAAGAGAGGAGAAGACTGGACAAGGGTGGAGGCTGAGAGATGGTGGGAAGACAGAAGACGTTGGAGAGGCTTGTGTTCCAAACAGACCTTGCCAGTGGCTGGAAACTGTGCAAGATGATGATGATGGATGATAATGAATACTACTACAGAACTGGAGCGCTCAAGGATAAGGATCGAAAAGCACCAATGCTTATTGCAGCTGATAACCTCAGTATACTGCACCAACACCATCGCCCTTATACAGAGGCATACTATTGTCATGATGATAACTGTTTTAAAGGGCCTAAGAAATCGTTTTGCACGAATTACTCCCCGTGACTGCAATTTATAAACAGCTCGCAATTCTGCACCAGAACACTGGTAGGGGCAACGTGATGCAGCCCGCATTACCAGGCAACAATAGACTTAGGTATTATGGGAGCTATCCGGGAGCGCTTGTTCTTTCGACTTACTGAACAAAAATCAATCTTTATGGTTACCTGAGAGGTGTAGCATAATGCTACATAGCCTAAACTATTTCTCTCGAATCAGGCTATCATATACAAAAATAATTTTTCGAATCCGACTGGTAGTTCCAGAGATTAGCGCGTTCAAACACATAAACAAACACACAAACTCTTCAGCTTTATTATATTAATATAGATAAACATGAAATGAAAACATGAACTTAATTCCTATAAATACATAAATTCAGAGTAGTTTTCCAATAACTCTTTGAAATAATGGCCAAGTATCAATAAATGATATTCGATTAATGGAACAATTTGAAATGAATCGAGACTGTTCAATAAATTAATCAACAAACCAAATACAGTAATAGATTAATCGGTTGACCAAAGAATCGCTTAATTGATTGGTAGATACGGGATAGAAAAGTTCGTCAGTGACACTGGAAGGACAAACATCAATTAAATTGGGAAGGGTTTAAAAAAATAAAAAAATAAACTAAGAGTTTTCAGCAAATATTTTGAATTCTTGTTCAATGTTTACAATTTAGCACAGGAACATTTTGTTTCACTTTGCTTTCGCCTAATTGTCACAAAGAAGGTACATTATTTAAAAATATATGATACATTTTTTTTAATTAATCAACGGTTTGTTTTGCTTCTATGAGAGCATAGTGAAAGGACATCGATTAATCCACAAAAAAAATTATCAATTATACTAAGCATTTTTCTAGGTTTATTGCTGTGTCTTGTGAGGGTTTCGCCTAGGAACATCAAGATAGGCTCATCAGTGGGCTCTTGGTGTCCATGCCCGTACCCTCTGATGAGCTTATCGTGGTGTTCCTAGGTGAAACCCCGCACAAGACACGGCAATAAACCTAGAAAAATTGCTGAATTTAATTCCTTGGCCATGAAAGCCAATATACCAATCAATTATTCGTCCAACCGATTAATCATTATTTGTAGCAATTAATCTATTTTTCTGCTACGATTAATCAATTATTCAATATTTGAAAAAACCGAAATCATGCCACAAAAACCAAACATCCTTCGAAGAAATACAAATTATGGTACAAAAATTAAAATTGTAACACGATTCATATATCTAGGAGAGTTAATAACAAACAACTTAAATGAGAAAGCTTTGATTCAAATAAGAGCAAACAAGTTATCTAGGTCACAAAAATTAACATGGGAAAACTTAGAAAAAGAAATGCTTATCAATTAATGCAAAAATTAAACATTACGATACAGTCATAAAACCGGAAGGCACATACGCAGCAGAAACATTATTCCATCTAAATGAACATTCTAAAACCAACATATTACAGAAGATCAAAAGGCGAATTGGAAGAACTTGCATCAATAAAAGTTATACAAATGATTGGCAATGGCGTATAATGCCTAACAATATTGTCTATAACAACCTAGAACCCATTACTGAAACCACGCAAAAGAAAAGACTAGGAATCTTTGGGCACATCATGAGAATGCCAGAGTCATGTCTTCTAAAACAACTAGTACAGTACAATCTTGCTTCAAAAAATACAACTGGATGCCGATGGTTAAAAGAAATCGGGGAGGACCTAAAATAAATTGGCTAACAACAGAAGATGCTACAAATAAGAAACGTTTAACTACAGCACTTAAAAATATGACTTTTCATTTTCCACTCACAAAAAAGAAAATTCCAACAAGAATATTTTCCACCCAAGAAAGGGCAAAAAGATCAATACGAATGAAGAAGTACTGGGAAGACGCAAGGGTCGTACAGTTCCTACAAGTCAACGAACTAATGGTTGGTTAAAGTGATCCTTTGTGGTCTCAAAAGAAGAAGAAGAAGAATTGAAATTAAACGTTAAAGGTACCAGTCCTAGTATAAATACACCACTTATAAAAGAAGTACCGGTAATGCTATTTCCCTGTAAACAGATTGCGAGTAATTTATGAACAATAGGACTGTTTAGTAATCATGAGGTAAATATGGAACACTCACCCAATTGTAATCATCTCCTTGAGGGGAGAATTCTTGCCTATGTTATGGTAAGTCATTTGGGGTGTGAAGAGTGGCATACGAGACAGGGCGCATATACTACGGGCGTCAAATGTTCGCTCGACCAATGGCAATATAGAAACGTCTTCAGCATAGAATGCAAACAGTTGTGTACGCATTCGTTCTACTCCCTCCTCCAGGGTGAAATAGTTGGGAATAGCCTTCCCAGGAGCAAATACCTTCTTGTGGTAGAGTTCCTTGCCAAGGGGATCTGTAGTTTTCTGAAAAGAAAGTAGATCTACTGAGAAGCACAGGAGGACACACAAACCTCAAATAGAATCCATCGCTTGTAAATTAAAAAGTAATTGACTAAATCTTCTTTTCAGGGTGTCCACTACTTTGGAAAACATGGAAAACAGGGGATACCGGTAGTCAGGGAATTTTAAATCCTGGAAAACTTGGGGAATTATCAGGGTATTTTAATGACACTCAGGGAATTTTAGTTTTACAAGGTTCAACCTTGAATAATTGGAAATTAAGCATTTAAATTTTGATGGGAGGATAAGTACAGTATATTCTGGTGATGATGATTGTTGTAGATGTATGTTCGTACTGACATTAAATCAGTAAGCTCTCATTTCTTGCAAGATAGAGAACACAAATTACATGTGTAGACTTTGTATTTGTATATAAATGTGTAACTGTTGGTTTTTCTTTCCGTGTTTACTGCTGTATATGATTTTTGACAGCATTACTATTGACGAGCTACTTTCAATACTCGCAAGTTTGATAGTTTTTGGATGAAAAATGTAGAAATTGGCAAAATGTAGAAAAAAGCTTTTGATTGCATACATAGATCTTCATTGCTGAAAATACTAAGGAATTTCGGACTTCATCCCAAATTAATAAAAATTATAAAACTAACTCTAACAAACACCAAATCTAAAGTAAAATTCAGAGGAGAAATATCTGAACCATTTACGATTAAAACAGGATTAAGACAAGGAGATGGTTTATCGCCTCTACTTTTCAATTGTGCTTTGGAATATGTAATGAGGGATTGGTACAGGGAAAATCCTAGGAGCATAAGAATTGGAACCAAGAAAGATCAAATAGACTTAAATTGCTTGGGATTCGCAGATGACTTAGCGTTACTGGCTAATAATATTCAAGAAGCCAGAAATCAAATAATAAGCCTACAAAATATAGCACAAAAAATTGGACTTCAGATATCATTTGAAAAGACAGAGATAATGGTAGCAAAACCACTTGTAATCAATCACATAACAGTAAATAACAAGAAAGTTAAAATAGTGAAGCAATTTAAATGCTTAGGAGAAATTATAACTTACAACTTGGATGAGAAACCTGCATGGCAAGAAAGAACTAATAAAATGATAAAAGCCCAAAAATTAACATGGTCTACATATAAAAGAAAATGTCTATCAATCGCAACAAAATTAAAACATTACAAGTTACTCAGAAAAACAGAATCGACAAAATTTTAAAAGTAGAAAGAAGAATAGCTAGAACATGCATAAATAAAAAATATCAGAAAGATGGACAGTGGCGGATAGTACCAAATGAAGTGGTATACAGAGAATTGGAGCCCATCACTGATACTATTCGGAAGAAACGGATTTCTTTTTTTGGTCACATCATGAGGACACCAGAAACCAGGTTATCTAGAAAAATTGTAGTGAAACTTTGGAATATGAAACAAGTAGGATGGATTAAGGAAATTAGAGAAGATATGAAAGAATTAGAAATAACCTTGGATGACTTGCAAAACAAAAAAATTTAAAAAACTGAGAGATATAAAAATAAGATTTCAGGCTAAAATAGACAAAGGGTATTTACAGATGAGGAACGCCTGAGAAGATCAGAGCGAATGAAAAGCTACTGGGCAACTCGGAAAGGAAACTTACTGAGAAGAGGACCAAGAAATGATTGACTGAAGTGGTCCAAAGATGCCGTAAAAGCAGAAGAAGAAGAAGAAGAAGAATATTCTGTTTATTTTTCCTTTCTTTTTTTCCCCTATTTTTTATTGTCAACTTTGTCATGCTACTCTTTATTGTTGAAGCACTTTTTGAAATGCTCTTCAAGTACAAACTCTGTTTTATTTATTATGGCCGCTACTGTTACTCAGGGAATTTTCTGATTTATCCTGGAAAACTCTGAAATTATCAGGGAAATCTATTAGTTGGTTTTGGTAAACATCCTGTATTTTGTCCTGGGTTTGAATTCAGCACCTTTTATAACTTGAGTTTATTTAATCTTCTTTCCAATTTTGCATGAGCAAAATTCAGTGAATGAGTTGCTTTCAAGAGGGGTTCAAATGAAATGTGAAGGAGTGCTTGGTGGCCAATCTGACAGTCCGGACGTGGAGACCCTATTATACAGAGAGTGGACATGTGGATCCAAATCATAGCCACCTTAACAGATTTTCCCCTAATCTGAGCTGCATTGAATATCAAGTCCTGTGATTTAGACAGCAGTACAAGAAACATTAACAAAATCTAAACAAAGTAGCATTGATTGTGATTGGCCAGATCCAGCCATCATTTGGGTAAATCTATTGAGGAGTCCAAGAATTGGGTCTAGCCAGTCAGAAGAGGTTTATACATGTCCGGACTCTGTACCGTAGGGACTTGAGACAGATGAAGCATGTAGTTTTACGTGACCATTAATCTCGCAATCATCGGCCATGGGTCGAGGCTGACGTATTGGAGATACGATATACTCGTGGGACCATAGAAGACTCCAAAAACTGTTTCCTCTTCTCCTCTACATGAGTTTCATCACTAAGAGGTAGGCCACTAAGTGAGACAACATCTTTGCTTTTACATAAACAGACACATTAACTAGTGTACTGACTCTTGGAGTTGCAGTCAACAGCTTCATGTTTCCCGCAACAATCCTCAGTGCAGCGAATCCATGATCTCCTAGCCGGATTGTGCAGAGCTGACACTTGAATCGCCTTTTTGTGGCTTCCAAGCCACATGGGAATTACGGAAAATGAGTTAGCGGGTCAAGCTGCAAAAGAGGAGTACCATTACCACCTTGGCCAATGGAGGTACCTGCTAGAGATATTTGCTCTCAGTTACACCAACAAGTACTGGCATTCTGGGAGAGTCAGTGGCTAGCGGACCCAATGCCCAGTAAACTGATAGCGATCAAGGGAACTACTCGCGTGTGGCGAAACTTTTTCCGGTCACGGAGGGAGTCCATCATTTAGTGTAGACTAAGGATAGGTCATGCAAGATCTACCCACTTCTGCCTAATGAGAAGGGAAGACCCCCCACTTTGTACCTGCTGAGCCGTATTCACCATGAGCCACATTTTAACTGAGTGTGGATCTTGATGACCTACGAAGAACCTTGGTTTGCCGAGTACACTCGATTTTACATTAGCCGATAACATGGTCGTCCGCTTTATAAGCGAGAGCGGATTAGGGCCAACTATCTAAATTTGCAAGTGCGTGCGGTGTGTTGACTCAAAAAACTTGTTCTATTTTGACATTCTGAATTTTTGTTTTTCCGAATATTTTTGTTTATTATTATAATTAGTTTTAATTTTATTTTATTTTTGTTTTATTAATTTTTGGTATTTTTCATATTTAGGCATCCACTCTAAATTTGTGTACTTTATTCTGTGTTAAGAGGTGCAGATGGTATTGCTGTTTCACCCCTGAAAACAATAATAACTAACACAATACTGATATGAGATTCACTTTAAAAGTTTAAATAAATCAACAGGCAGAGAAAAATACCCGGAAATATCAACCAATATCTTAAAGCATACAACTTTGTGTAATTATTTTAGATAAGAGTTAATTGTAGAATTCTAAGTTTATACAGCCTAATTTATTTTATTGAGCATATGGCTTATACAGACATTATGAGAAATATATATATCTATTATATAAAACCAAGTGTCCTGACTGACTGACTGACTGACTGACTGACTGACTCATCATCGCCCAGCCAAAACTATTAAAGTTAGAAACATGAAATTTTGGGGATATGTTCGCTGTATTTCGAAAGGGCGCACTAAGAAAGGATTTTTGGATATTCAGGTTCTAAAGGGGTGTTAAGGGGGTAGACCTGCATTTCATTGAATAACAATAACTCCCGATTGGTTTCATTGGGGAATGTGATACTCGGCATATAAACGCATCATTAAAAATAAGATGACACGTGTCTGAGGGTTTTTCGATGGGGTGTATATTATGGGGTGAAAGGGGTGAAAAGTGGGGGTTGAAGGATTCATAACGGACCGTGTATCTCTTAAACAACATAGGCGAGGTGTTTGAAACTCAGCGGAAAAAAATCAGCTTGAAAAATAAGTAAATAGGTGTTCAGCCGTTTTTTCATAAATCTAACTTAAGGGGCCCATGGAGAGGGGTGAAATTATGTGGGGGAAAAAACAGGAAAGAAAGTGTCCTAACTGATGGACTCACTCACTCACTCATCAAACTCAGGGAAAAAATATAGCTTAAAAATAAGTTAATAGGTGGTCGACAGTTTTTTTCATAAACCCAATTTAAGGGGTTCATGGGGGAGGGGTGAAATTCTGAAAAAAGAAAATTGAAAGAAAAAGTTCTGACTCACTCACCACCGCCCAGCCAAAATTATTGAAGTTAGAAACATGACATTTTGGGGATATGATCATGTATGCCAAAACCGTCCACTAAGGGAGGATTTTCGAATATTCAGGTTCTTAATGGGTCTTAAGGGGGTTAACCCTGCATTTCATTGAATACCAATAACTCCCGATTGGTTTCATTGGGGGATGTGATACTCGGCACATAAAGTCATCATTAAAAATAAGAAGACACGTGTCTGAGGGATTTTCGATATGGTGTATATTAGGAGGTGAAAGGGGTGAAAAGTGGGGGTTGAGGGATTCCTAACGGAGCGCGTATCTCTTAAACGACATAGGCGAGAAGTTTGAAACTCAGCGGGAAAAAAATCAGCTTAAAAATACGGTAAGTAAATAGGTGTTCGACCGTTCTTTCATAAATTCAATTTAAGGGGCTAAAAAAAAAAAAAAAAAAAAAAAAAAAAAAAAGGGGCTAATGGGGTGGGGTGAAATTCTGGAGAAAAAAAAGGAGAGAACGTGCCCAAACTGACTGACTAACCCACTCACTCTTCAATCTCAGGGGAAAAAGACAGCTTAAAAATAAGTTAATAGGTGTTCGAGCGTTTCTTCATAAATCCAATTTAAGGGACCCATGGGGAGGGGTAAAATTCTGGTAAAAATAATTGAAAGATAATGACATAACTGACTCACTCACTCATCATCGCCCAGAAAAAAAAATAAGAAGTTGGAAAGATGAAATTTTGGGAATATGTTCGCTGTATGTCGAAAACGTCAACTAAGGAAGGATTTTTGTTTATTCGGGTTCTGAAGAGGTGTTAAGGGGGTAAACGTGCATTTCATTGAATAACGATATCTCATGAGTTGTTTCTTTGGAGATGTGATATTCGGAATATAAACTAATCATTAAAAATAAGCAGACATATGTCTAAGGGTTTATCGATGTGGTGTATATTATGAGGTGAAAGGGGTGAAAATTGGGGGTTGAAGGATTCTTAACGGAGCGTGTATCTCTTAAACGACATAGGCGAGGAGTTTGAAACTCAGCGGAAAGAAATCAGCTTAAAATATAGGTAAAGAGGTGTTCGACCGTTTTTTCATAAATCCAATTTAAGGGGCCCTAGGAGAGGGGCAAAATTCTGGGGGGGGGGAAACAGGAAAGAAAGTGTTCTAAATGATTAACTCACTTACTCATCAAACTCAGGTCGGAAGAACAGCTTAAAATAAGTAAATAGGTGTTCGACCGGGTTTTTTAAAATCCAATTTAAGGGGTTCATTAGAGGGGTTAAATTCTTAAAAATAAATGAAGGAAAATGTCCTGACTTACTAACTCACTCATCATCGCCCAGCCAAAATTATTGAAGTTAGAAACATACAATTTTGGGGTTATGTTCGTTGTATGTCGAAAACGTCCACTAAGGAAGGATTTTTGGATATTCCGGTTCTAAAGGGGTGTTAAGGGGTAGATCTGCATTTAATTGAATAATAATATCCCCCGATTGGTTTCATTGGGGGATGCGATAATCGTCATATACTCTCATCATTAAGAATAAGATGACACCATGTCTGAGGAATTTTTGATTTAATGTATATTATGAGGTGTAATGTGTGAAAAGTGGGGGGTTGAAGGATTCCTAACGGATCAAGTATCTCTTAAAAGACAGAGGCATAAAGTATAAAACTTAGGGGGAAAATAAACTTGATAAATAAGCAAATACAGCAGGTGGTCGACCATAATTCATAAATCCCATTTTAGGGGCCCATGGGGAGGGGTGAAATTCTGGGGAAAGAAGTCCACTAAGGAAGGATTTTTGGATATACACTCATCATCCTCCAGCCAAACCTATTGCAGTTAGAAACATGAAATTTTGGGGATATGTTCGTTGTATGTCGAAAACATCCACTAGGGATGTATTTTTGGATAATCATGTTCATTGATTAACAATATCTTACGAGTTGTTTCATTTGGGGATGTGATATTCGGCATGTAAATTAATCAATAAAAATAAGCAGACATATATCTATACGGTGTATATTATGAGGTGAAAGGGGTGAAAATTGGGGGTTGAAGAATTCTTATCGGAGCGTGTATCTCTTAAACGACATTAGCGAGATGTTTGAAATTCAGCGGGAAAAATCAGTTTAAAAAATAAGTAAATAGGTGTTCGACCGTTTATTTCATAAATCCCATTTAAGGGGTTCATGGGGAGGTGTGAAATTCTCAAAAATAAATGAAAGAAAATGTCCTGACTCACTCATATTCGCCCAGCCAAAATTATTGAAGACAGAAACATGAAATTTTGGGGATATGTTCGTTGTATGTCGAAAACGTCCACTAAGAAAAGATTGTTGGATATTCAAGTTTTAAAGGGGTGTTAAGGGGGGTAAACTTGCATTTCATTGAATAACAATATCTCACGAGTGGGGATGTGATACTTGGCATATAAACTAATCATTAAAAATAAGCTGACACATGTCTAATGGCTTTTCAATGTGGTGTATATTATGAGTGAAAGGAGTGAATAATGGGGGTTGAAGGATTCCTAACGGAGCGTGTATCTCTTAAACGACATAGGCCAGAAGTTTGAAACTCAGCGGGAAAGAAATCAGCTTAAAGAATACGGTAAGTAAATAGGTGTTCGACTGTTTTATCATAAATCCAATTTAAGGGGCCCATGGGGAGGGGTGAAAATCTGGAAGAAAAACGTCCAATAAGGAAGGATTTTTGGATATTCACTCTCATCGACCAACCAAAACTATTGAACTTAGAAGAATGATATTTTGGGGATATGTTTGTTGTGTGTCGAAAACGTCTACTAAGGAGGGATGTTTGGATATTCAGGTTCTAAAGGTGTGTTAACGGGGTTAAACCTACAATTCATTGAATAACAATATGACACGACTATGACGCGAGCGAAACCGCGGGTACCTGCTAGTATATATATATATATACATATTTACAGATGAGAAACAAAGTAACTCAATTTGTGCTTCACAACTGAATGTCCAGATTTTCAATCCAGCGTACAGCATCTGGAGTTGCGGACATGAAGTCCGCTTCATGACCGTGATAGGCTCAAATCTTGCATTCTCTGACAATGTGATGAATAGTCTGGTTTGGAGCACCGCAGTCACAGTCTGGATTAGGTAGTTCTTTCCACTTGTGAAGAGCGTCTCTGCACCGACCATGTCCTGATTCTGTTCAGGGCAGTCCAGGTCTTGCGTGGTAGGTGGAATCCACTTGGAAATCTGGGACCTGAGAAGAAGGTATGCAGGCGCATATCTGTTGCTGCTTCCCAACTACCTTTCCATTCATCAAGAGATTTCAAATCCTTAGCATCCATGTCAGCAGCATCACGTAGAGTTGGATGGAGTGATTTTAGTCTTTTAACCCTCCTAGTGCCACGCGCCGATCAGATTGGCTCTCGCTACTCGTGCCAAAAGTGCCAAAGCCGATTAAATCGGCGCGCTGTTTATCTTATATTAGTAGATTTCTGTAGGGCATATGTCCATGATTATTTCATATGTTTGAAAGGTGAGGTTCCAAGCTTGCCTGTGTGGTGTCTACTTTTTTTCTTCGAAGTCCGTTACGCTATAGGTTCGAGTTTGTATTTACGCCCTTCCTTAGCGCTCCCCCAATCACGTGCGTTCCCGCCAAAATTGCTGTGCAATTGTTTTCTTCTTGTTGAAGATTTCTACTTACAGATGTATCTAAGAACTTAATACAGATGGAAATGTATTGTTACTTCGAATATGACTCTTAGACTCATAATGGATTTGTTACCAAAAAAAATGAAGATTTTAACAATTATAAGAATAACCTCCATTAAAAAGGTTTGGATGCAGTATTGACTTTTATGAACACAATTTATGAAAGAATGAGGTATTGCTTGTAAAGCAAAGCAAAAATCATGATTCTGTCGTTTAAAATGTGGTATTTATGATTTTTTATCGAATAGTCTGTATGATCACTGAAAATGCCTTGACATTCTTGGAAATTACTTAAGGAAATGGCTTGGCACTCAGAAGGTTAAGATTCAAAAGTGGCAGGCCATTATACACAGGTAGACTAGGATTCATGGAGATCTTGTGGAATTCCTTCATATGGGCATTAGATCAGGTGGCATTATACCGGTTAGCAGTGGAGCACTATGAGTATGGAACAGATCTACTGATGGCCTTCCTGGACATTGAGAAAGCATATGACAGTGTATGCAGAAACAAAGTATACAATTTTCATAAGAAAATATGCATTGTCCATTGAGCCATAATATATTTAAACACAAATAGTGCTAAATGTTCCGGCATAACTCAACAAGATGACAGTGTTTCTCCCCGGTGTGCTATTGGGCTCTTCAGTTGGTTAAAGCACACCTCACCAAGACACTGTCTAGTGCACACTGGGAAGGCCATTGCAAGACGTATTTGATACATGTGTATCCGCGTCACGAGCAAGCCAGTGCACTATGGAAGTCGAAACTCCATTCCAAAGCAATTATAACCTTACCTTGGCATTGAATATACAATTTTCGTAAGAAAATATGCATTGTCCGTTGAGCCATAATATATTTAAACACAAATAGTGCTAAATGTTCCGGCATAACTCAACAAGATGACAGTGTTTCGCCCCGGTGTGCTATTGGGCTCTTCAGTTGTGAGGTGTGCTTTAACCAACTGAAGAGCCCAATAGCACACCGGGGCGAAACACTGTCATCTTGTTGAGTTATGCCGGAACATTTAGCACTATTTGTGTTTAAATATATTATGGCTCAACGGACAATGCATATTTTCTTACGAAAATTGTATATTCAATGCCAAGGTAAGGTTATAATTGCTTTGGAATGGAGTTTCGACTCCCATAGTGCACTGGCTTGCTCGTGACGCGGATACACATGTATCAAATACGTCTTGCAATGGCCTTCCCAGTGTGCACTAGACAGTGTCTTGGTGAGGTGTGCTTTAACCAACTGAAGAGCCCAATAGCACACCGGGGCGAAACACTGTCATCTTGTTGAGTTATGCCGGAACATTTAGCACTATTTGTGTTTAAATATATTATGGCTCAACGGACAATGCATATTTTCTTACGAAAATTGTATATTCAATGCCAAGGTAAGGTTATAATTGCTTTGGAATGGAGTTTCGACTCCCATAGTGCACTGGCTTGCTCGTGACGCGGATACACATGTATCAAATACGTCTTGCAATGGCCTTCCCAGTGTGCACTAGACAGTGTCTTGGTGAGGTGTGCTTTAACCAACTGAAGAGCCCAATAGCACACCGGGGCGAAACACTGTCATCTTGTTGAGTTATGCCGGAACATTTAGCACTATTTGTGTTTAAATATATTATGGCTCAACGGACAATGCATATTTTCTTACGAAAATTGTATATTCAATGCCAAGGTAAGGTTATAATTGCTTTGGAATGGAGTTTCGACTCCCATAGTGCACTGGCTTGCTCGTGACGCGGATACACATGTATCAAATACGTCTTGCAATGGCCTTCCCAGTGTGCACTAGACAGTGTCTTGGTGAGGTGTGCTTTAACCACCTGAAGAGCCCAATAGCACACCGGGGTGAAACACTGTCATCTTGTTGAGTTATGCCGGAACATTTAGCACTATTTGTGTTTAAATATATTATGGCTCAACGGACAATGCATATTTTCTTACGAAAATTGTATATTCAATACCAAGGTAAGGTTATAATTGCTTTGGAATGGAGTTTCGACTCCCATAGTGCACTTGGTTGCTCGTGACGCGGATACACATGTATCAAATACGTCTTGCAATGGCCTTCCCAGTGTGCACTAGACAGTGTCTTGGTGAGGTGTGCTTTAACCAACTGAAGAGCCCAATAGCACACCGGGGCGAAACACTGTCATCTTGTTGAGTTATGCCGGAACATTTAGCACTATTTGTGTTTAAATATATTATGGCTCAACGGACAATGCATATTTTCTTACGAAAATTGTATATTCAATGCCAAGGTAAGGTTATAATTGCTTTGGAATGGAGTTTCGACTCCCATAGTGCACTGGCTTGCTCGTGACGCGGATACACATGTATCAAATACCTCTTGCAATGGCCTTCCCAGTGTGCACTAGACAGTGTCTTGGTGAGGTGTGCTTTAACCAACTGAAGAGCCCAATAGCACACCGGGGCGAAACACTGTCATCTTGTTGAGTTATGCCGGAACATTTAGCACTATTTGTGTTTAAATATATTATGGCTCAACGGGCAATGCATATTTTCTTACGAAAATTGTATATTCAATACCAAGGTAAGGTTATAATTGCTTTGGAATGGAGTTTCGACTCCCATAGTGCACTTGGTTGCTCGTGACGCGGATACACATGTATCAAATACGTCTTGCAATGGCCTTCCCAGTGTGCACTAGACAGTGTCTTGGTGAGGTGTGCTTTAACCAACTGAAGAGCCCAATAGCACACCGGGGCGAAACACTGTCATCTTGTTGAGTTATGCCGGAAAATTTAGCACTATTTGTCTTTAAATATATTATGGCTCAACGGACAATGCATATTTTCTTACGAAAATTGTATATTCAATGACAAGGTAAGGTTATAATTGCTTTGGAATGGAGTTTCGACTCCCATAGTGCACTGGCTTGCTCGTGACGCGGATACACATGTATCAAATACGTCTTGCAATGGCCTTCCCAGTGTGCACTAGACAGTGTCTTGGTGAGGTGTGCTTTAACCAACTGAAGAGCCCAATAGCACACCGAGCCGAAACACTGTCATCTTGTTGAGTTATGCCGGAACATTTAGCACTATTTGTGTTTAAAGAAACAAAGTATGGAAGTCCCTGGAGGATAGAGGAGTAGAGAAATGGACTATAAAGAGGATTAAGGAGATGTACAAGGGAAGCGTGAGCTGTGTGAAAGTGGGAGGAGAGAGATCAGTCTGGTTGGAACAGAGAAACGGCCTGAAAAAAGGAAGTGCACTGTCACCGTTACTTTTCATTGTGGTGATGGATAACATAATGACCCGAGTGGCACAAGTACTTGGGGAAGGAAATATGAAAGCAATGGTGTTTGCAGATGATTTGATGATTTGGGGAAATAAGGAGGAGGAGGTACAGGAACAGTTGGACTTGCGGGAAGGAATAATACAAGGATATGGGATGAAATTTAGCATAAATAAGAGTGAGATGGTGATCACAACAAGGGAGAAGGAAAGAACCACAACGGGAATAACAATTGGTGGGGAACAGCTGAAGAAAGTGGAGAGTTTCAAGTATCTGGGAAGCCTGATACAAGATAATGGAAGAAACGATAGAGAAATAAATGAGCGGGGGAGGCAGGCAGAAGCATTTCGGAGGAGTGTGAGAAGCATGTTATGGAGCAAGGATGTCCCTCAGAACAGCAAAAAGATCATGTATCGGACGTACTATGTCCCTATCCTGACGTATGCCTCAGAGACCTGGGTTATGAAAGGAAGGGAGAAGAGAAAAATACAGGCCAGTGAGATGAGGTTCTTGAGAAGCAGTATTGGAGCTACAAAGAGGGACAGAATAAGAAATGAGAGGACCAGAGAATTAATGAAGGAGGAACCATTACAGGATGGTATAGAGGAATCTAGACTTAGATGGTATGGACATGTAAAACGAATGGAGGAGAAGAGGATACCCAGGAGAGTACACGAGACGAAGTGGGAAGGAAAGAGACCAAGAGACAGGTGGCTGAAGGGGGTGGAAGAAAGCGTGAAGAAGAGAGGAGAAGACTGGACAAGGGTGGAGGCTGAGAGATGGTGGGGAGACAGAAGACGTTGGAGAGGCTTGTGTTCCAAACAGACCCGGCCAGTTGCTGGAAACTGTGCAAGATGAAGAAGAAGGAGTGGAAGCCAATGAACTGAAGTAGATGTGATTGTGCCAGATATGATGCGCATTGTGGTATTAAGTTGGGTGTCAATAAGCCTTGTGTGATGAGCTGATGACTCTTCAATCAAACAGGTGCACAATACTCAGCACTTGAATACACCAAACCCAAGGCTGAAGATCGCAAGGTGGTCGCTGAAGATCCCCAGGTAGTTCCACATAGTTTATGGAGGATGTTGTTTCAAGTTCTCAACTTTTGTGCTAAGTTCAGGAGGTGTTGTTTGAAGGATAACGTACAGTCTAAGATGACGCCAAGATATTTTGGGTTCCAATTATGACGAAGATTTCTGCCTCCAAAGCACAGCGCTATCTGCAGACTCGTTAGATGAGTGGATTCAAAACCCACCATCAGCTGTCCTTGAAATAGTTTTCCTTTGCTCACCATTTTCACCAGCAGGCAAATGCTGGGACGGTACCTTCTAATGGGCCTTGGCTGCTTCTTTCCAAGTCCTTGCCCAGTTTCGTCCATCTTCACTCGTTTCATCTGTCATGAGTAGGGCATCCAGACATAAAAGCCACCCACCACATAAAAAGTCATCCCCAACCCCATTGAAATGGAAATAATAAGGAGTAGACATCAGTAGCATAGCCAAAATCAACCAATGGGAGGGGTTATATTAAATGGAGAATAACCGTAATTCGGGGAATTGCAGGACATAGTAATATGAAGCTGCTCTGCTATCTCACACTCAAGAAGTTAACAACGATCTCCAAATTAGTATTAATGTATTCACAGAATTTTGTAGGTCCTTACTAAAACATTTTATTTTTAATTAAAACTGGATTCATTTAAAATTATCTGGGGCTAAGCTCAGTTTGAAAAAAGCTAGATTGGCAACCCTGGGAGGACAGAGCTATGCATTATCATGAAGACGTGTGTAGCCTCAATGGGGAGCTGGACCGAAAGGCGACAACAATACAATACCATGCAGCCACTAACCACAACCGTACCAATTTCCCATAAAGCATGAGTTATAGAATCATCTGCAAGTGTCATTATTTAATTTAAGAAATTATAAGTTAGCTTATTAATTATTATCAGTTCTGTTTTCTTTTTATGTAAGAATTCCAAAAGGGTGGGGGGCTTACAACACCCCCCGCCTTGGCTATGCCACTGGTAGACATACATATGGAATGCAGTCAGATGGTACAGTATTTATAAGATGAACTTTATCGTGCAAAACAATACTCTTAGCTTTAGATCAGAACAGGGAATCAATTTAGTGGTACACGTACCTCAAAGTAATCTCTGGTATAGCCAATGTCTTGTGCACCTACTTCTAGTGGACTGTCGATGAGATCTCGCTTGTTGTGGATAGTTTTCGGAGCAGGCAGGAATAAGGTGTAAGTTATCGCACCAGAGTAGTACATGTCGAGCATAAGGGCCATCCAGGATGTGAACAGGATGATGACTCTCCAAGAAATCTGACTAGAGTCCAGTTCCGTTCCTGTTGATGCATCAAAATCATGAGACATCTACCTAACATGCAATCAGTACTTAAACAGACAAGGTTGAGCATTAGACATGAAATGTACTGTACCTATTTTTATAAAATTGAATTCTGCCTGGAATTGTTGCCTAAAGCCGGCCCCGTTGTGTTGGGGTAGCACGCCTGTCTCTGTCAGGGATTTCAGAAACTGACGTAACGGCTGCAACGTGGTGCACTCAGTCTCGCGAGGACATTCGAGTAGCTGTCTGACAGTAAGGCAGTGCCCCGGTCATGGAGACCAAGATTAACGGCCCAGGTGACCCGACGCGCTGACCACGTGTCACCCCAAAATCTGCTGGGCAGCGGTCACTTAGGTAGGCCTAGGCCCTTCATGGGCTGTAACGCCATGGGGCTTGGTTTGGTTTGGTATGATGCCTAAAGCCCACTTCTCATAGTGTGAGTTGTTGTTGATTGATTTAGAGGCTTTGTGACATCGTGATCATCTAGCCCCATGTACTTGGGTGTGTGCATAATATGTCCAATAACCTGTGTTATTGTGATGGCTGTGTTAGTGTGTGTATTTGTAGTGCGGATGAGGATTAGGAGGAGGCGCCCATGGCCTTAAGTTAGGAACCATATCGGCATTTGCCTGGAGTAGAAGTGGGAACCCATGGTAAACCACTTCCAAGATGGCTGTGATGGGAATCTAACTCTCCTTCCTCTTCTCAGTTATCCATCACGAGTCTGAATGTACCCCGTTTCAGCCCCCAAACCAGAATTAAAATTTCTTGCCAGAACGGGAATCAAATCCAGACCTCCAGGGCGACAGCCAAGAATGCTAGCCGCTACACCACGAGGTAGTCTCATAGTGTGAGTTTTATTGCTTGATTGCTTGCTCGGAGTTGTGGTGGAGTCGGCATGCAGTGCTTCAGGCTTGGCTACAAATGACACGCTTTGCCTTCAGAGCTTGGGACAGGCCCTTGCTCAACTGTTAACAAATAATATGGATGCTGCCATGCTGGAGGTCCTTCATTTGTGACATAATATTATCATATATCTACAATACTTATTTTGTTTTGAGGTACTAAATCCTCTTCAGGGACATGTTTCGGACTTCCAAGCAGTCCATCCTCAGCCTTGGTTCAGTAAATTTATAGTCTAAAATATTCACCTTCTTGGTGATGGTCACGCATGTTAAAATACATAATGGGGATGAAATGTCACTGATTGGTGAATGAATAAATGTTATTTTAAAAGACAATAAAGGAATTTTTAAAAGCGGATAAAAGATTAAAATACGTCGCTCTGATTGTCCGGAGCAGCTGTATGTGACACAGGAAAATTGTTGTGAGTGAGGTCTGTGCTGATCGACTTCTAAGGAGTCTTTTATCGTCTTTCAAAATAACTTTTATTCATTCACCAATCAGTGACATTTCATCCTCATTATGTATTTTAACATGCGTGACCATCACCAACAAGGTGAATATTTTAGACTATAAATTTACTGAACCAAGGCTGAAGATGGACTGCTTGGAAGTCCGAAACATGTCCCTAAAAAGGATTTAGTACCTCAAAACAAAGTAAGTTGTGTTGTTGTTGTTTGAGTCTTCAGTCTTTTGACTGGTTTGATGCAGCCCTCCATGCCTCCCTGTCCTGAGCTAATCGTTTCATCTCTACGTAGCTACCACACCCTACATCCGAGGCAATCTGTTTAACATATTCTAACCTTGGTCTACCCCTACAGTTCTTGTCCTCAACCCTTCCTTCCATCACTAAGCTTGCTATTCCTGGGTGTCTTAGTATGTGTGCTACTAACCTATCTCTTCTCTTCATTAGCAGTCGCCAGAAACATCTCTCCTCTCCCACTCGTCTTAATACCTCTTCGTTTGTAACCCTATCTACCCATCTGATCTTCACCATTCTCCTGTAACACCACATTTCAAATGCTTAAATTCTCCTCTTTTCTGCTGCACCAATAGTCCAAGTTTCACTTCCATAGAGTGCCACTGTCCAGACAAAGGCCTTCAAAGATGACTTCCTAAGGTACCTAAATCTATATTCGATGTCAGCAGATTCCTTTTCTGTAGAAATGCTTTCCTTGCCTGAGGTAACCTACTTTTTATATCCTCTTTGCTTCGTCCATCACTGGTTATTTTGCTTCCTAAGTAACAGAAGTCTCCTACTTCTTTTAGTTTTTCACGTGCCAATTTAATGTCCATAGAAGTTTCTGATTTATTTAGGCTGCATTCCAATATTTTTGTGTTGTACAGGGGACAAAATAAGTATAGTAGATATGTCACACGGAAAATGATTATAAAAGACATTCATAATATTATCATGATATTTTCATTTTGATAAGTTATGCAAATGTCCACTTTACAGTACAAAATTATCCTTTTATATATCACTTGATGTCAATATACATTTTGAGACATGTTTCGGCCCTGTGAGCCTTCTTCAGTCAAAATCACTAAAAAAATTCTCCTAAAACAGTCTAATGTTTGGTCTCTCATAAAAATTTGTAAAACATTTTTACATCGTCAAGATGATTAAAACACATGAATATAAAATGCTTAAAGAATTTTAAAAATTTAAAAATGTACAAAATTTCGAAACGTGGGCCACATTCTTGTTGATCCATTTTCAAACAGGGGACCTGGAACAATAAAAAAAATTACCTAACAATCTACGGTTCCTATTTGGAAACATGAAGAGATGACTTTAGTTGGGTAAAAAACTTACCCCATTGTATGAGCATCTTGAAAAAGGATCGTGTCTAAATCTGTCATGTAGAAACGGGTAATCGGAAGTTGTTTATTTAGTGCTTTGCAAAATGTTTTCAACAACCTGTAAAGCGGAAAACTAAATGAAAATGAAAAAAAAAAAAAACAATAACAAAACCCACGTATAAATGACCAATGTTTACATACCGCAGTTTGGAGACCATGAACTGTCACCTCACAACTTGAAAGAGATACCACAAATGTGTCCGTCTTGTTGTTCTGCCTTTAATCACTGGTTGACTTGATACTGCGAGTGTGAGGTCAACAGTCGCGGAAGGGGAGCATAGCGTACGTCAGAACCTTACGTTATGGAGGAGGGAGAGCCACTTCCTGTTTATGTCAGTCTCTTCGCCTTAATTTCGAGATCGTGTTAAATAATATGTTGTCGTTGAAAGTTAATTCGTTCAAGTTATTTACATGGTCTGTTTTTTGGGCGATATAAATTTCTATGTTCTCTAACACATTAAGTTTTTTACTTTTATTAACAATATGTAAAATTTCCAAGTCCTTATTATTTAACACGATCTTGAAATTAAGGCGAAGAGACCGACATAAACAGGAAGCGGCTCTCCCTCCTCCATAACGTAAGGTTCTGACGTACGCTATGCCTGCCCTTCCGCGACTGTTGACCTCACACTCGCAGTATCAAGTCAACCAGTGATTAAAGGCAGAACAACAAGACGGACACATTTGTGGTATCTCTTTCAAGTTGTGAGGTGACAGTTCATGGTCTCCAAACTGCGGTATGTAACCATTGGTCATTTATACGTGGGTTTTGTTATTGTTTACTTTTTCATTTTCATGTAGTTTTCCGCTTTACAGGTTGTTGAAAACATTTTGCAAAGCACTAAATAAACAACTTCCGATTACCCGTTTCTACATGACAGATTTAGACACGATCCTTTTTCAAGATGCTCATACAATGGGGTAAGTTTTTTACCCAACTAAAGTCATCTCTTCATGTTTCCAAGTAGGAACCGTAGATTGTTAGGTATTTTTTTTTTTATTGTTCCAGGTCCCCTGTTTGAAAATAAATCAACAAGAATGTGGCCCACGTTTCTAAATTTTGTACATTTTAAATTTTTTTAAATTCTTTAAGCATTTTATATTCATGTGTTTTAATCATCTTGACGATGTAAAAATGTTTTACAAATTTTTATGAGAGACCAAACATTAGACTGTTTTAGGAGAATTTTTTTAGTGATTTTGACTGAAGAAGGCTCACAGGGCCGAAACATGTCTCAAAATGTATATTGACATCAAGTGATATATAAAAAGATAATTTTGTACTGTAAAGTGGACATTTGCATAACTTATCAAAATCAATACGGGAAAACTTGGAAAATGACTAAAGTCATAGATATTCATGATATTTTCACTCGTAGTAAGAGAGCAAGAGGAAGACCCCGAACACGATGTATCGACTTGATTAAGTCTTAAGTAGATAGAATATGGACTGGAACAGACTTCTGGAAGAAGAAGAGTGGAGGGACAGAAGAAGGTGGAGGAGTACCAAAAACGCCTCGACCCGGCCTTAAGCTGGATAAGGAGGAAGGATGATGATGGTGATGAGTAAGTTACGGCGGAGTGATGAAAGAAAGCACTGTGGGTGAAATAATTCAGAATTTGGGTGGGGAAAGTTTGGCTGACAGACGTTCTAGAGCAAGAATACGGGGTATGTTTTTAGCTTATAAGAGAGAGAGAAAGCATCGGAGATTGGGGATGGAGGAAGTATTCATCATCATCATCTTGCACAGTTTCCAGCCACTGACCGGGTCTGTTTGGAACACAAGCCTCTCCAACGTCTTCTGTCTTCCCACCATCTCTCAGCCTCCACCCTTGTCCAGTCTTCTCCTCTCTTCTTCACGCTTTCTTCCACCCCCTTCAGCCACCTGTCTCTCGGTCTCTTTCCTTCCCACTTCATCTCGTGTACCCTCCTGGGTATCCTCTTCTCCTCCATTCGTTTTACATGTCCATACCATCTAAGTCTAGATTTCTCTATATCATCCTGTAATGGTTCCTCCTTCATTAATTCTCTGGTCCTCTCATTTCTTATTCTGTCCATCTTTATAGCTCCAATACTGCTTCTTAAGAACCTCATCTCACTGGCCTGTATTTTGCTCTTCTCCCTTCCTTTCATAACCCAGGTCTCCGAGGCATACATCAGGATAGGGACATAGTACGTCCAACATATGATCTTTTTGCTGTTCTGAGGGACATCCTTGCTCCATAAAATGCTTCTCACACTCCTCCGGAATGCTTCTGCCTGCCTCCCCCGCTCATTTATTTCTCTATCGTTTCTTCCATTATCTTGTATCAGGCTTGCCAGATACTTGAAACTCTCCACTTTCTTCAGCTGTTCCCCACCAATTGTTATTCCCGTCGTGGTTTTTTCCTTCTCCCTTGTTGTGATCACCATCTCACTCTTATTTATGCTAAATTTCATCCCATATCCTTGTATTATTCCTTCCCACACGTCCAACTGTTCCTGTACCACCTCCTCCTCCTTGTTTCCCCAAATCATCAAATCATCTGCAAACACCATTGCTTTCATCTTTCCTTCCCCAATTACTTGTGCCACTCGGGTCATTATGTCATCCAACACCACAATGAAAAGTAACGGTGACAGTGCACTTCCTTGTTTCAGGCCGTTTCTCTGTTCCAACCAGTCTGATCTCTCTCCTCCCACTTTCACACAGCTCACACTTTCCTTGTACATCTCCTTTATCCTCTTTATAGTCCATTTCTCTAATCCTCTATCCTCCAGGGGATTCCATACTTTGTTTCTGCATACACTGTCATATGCTTTCTCAATGACCAGGAAGGCCATCAGTAGATCTGTTCCATACTCATAGTGCTGTTCTTGTAACTGCCTTACAGCAAAAATCAAATCCACTGTGGACCTTCCTGCTCTGAAGCCATGTTGCTCTTCCCTCATCCCTCCTTCTATCCTTGTCCTAATTCTCCTTTCCAAAACTTTCTCAAAGATCTTTGCACAATGACTCATCAGTGTTATTCCCGGATGGAGGAAGTATTCAGGGGCCAATTTGATCATTCTTGCAAAGTTAAACGAAATCATATTCTTTTGTTGGGAGAGGAAAATTAGAATGGAATTGTTTGCTAGAGGACATTTTTAATAATAATAATAATAATGTTATTGGTTTTACGTCCCTTTTAACTACTCTGGGTTTTTAGAAACGCCGGGGTGCCGGAATTATGACCCAAAGGGGATTTTTAATGTGCCACAGCTCGCTCGCATTTGCGCACCCTCAAATAACAGCTGACTGCGCCAGGGTACGAACCTGCAACCTTGGACTCAGAAAGCGAGAATGTTACCATTGAGCCACGCAGCCAGGACATTTTTAGCTCTATGCCTCCAAATACTTTGAGATTTAAGAAGCTATCCAGGCAGTGTCAACAAAGCAAGAAGTTATGATATGATTAGATTAGTGGCTAGTAGTGTTTTTTAATTTGAAAATTATTATTATTTATTTTGTTTCTGCAGAAAATGTAAATATTTATGTAGATTTTTATTTAAATTGTACTTTTCATGTACAGTCGAATTTCAATATCTCAAAGTGCTTTCGGAGATAGAAATTACGGTACAGTAGAGTCCCGCCTAATTGACCTTCGGTTATCCGACATTCCATGTTATCCAATATGGGACATAGTTGAACGTTTGGTGTGCATTAAATTCTGGGACCCAGGTGTGGAAGTTGCAGCCATGGCACAAGCATTGACGAAGATGAGGATGGTGAAGAAGAAGAAAAAGAACGAGGTATTGCAGAACAAAAGGATAAAACGATAGCTCACAGTGAAGGATTGAGTCCATTGGATATGGCATTAACGTACGTGGAGCAATAGCTGGAGGCAAGCGTAACAGAGGTGTTGATTTTTTGTCGATGGCGAGATCTCGCAGCAAGAAAACGTGAATCAGCAGGCAAGCAGACATTGTTGACAAGTTCCTTTTCTTAAGGCATTTGGAGCATTTTTGTTCAATGCTGAATGTACAATTGGCTTGATAATTCAGTAAATAGAGTACCCTACAACATGTCATTGTTTGTAATACAGTATAGCTTACCTATTTGTTTCAGTTCATTTTCAAAGTCTTTCTGTATTATCCGACATTTTCGGTGATCCGACGTACTCCACGCCCAGTTTAGGTCGGATAATCGAAACTCTACTGTACTTCGAATTATTGAAAATTCGAGATATAGAAATACATGAAAAAAAGTGTTCTATTATCATAAATACATAAATAGTCAACTGTTGTTACCCACTTACTCTCACTGCCTGAGGTGCACATTGACCTCAACCCATCTTCCAACCTTAAATAGCATAATAAGTTACTGGCAGAAATTGACAGATATAGAGAGTACAGGTACCCTCTACAACTGAATCCATATTGTAATTCCCAAGTCACACCTAAAGAACGTAATTCAACTGCATTTCTACAACAACTTCAGAATAAAGACAGATATTTTATGTTTGGGGAACAAAGTATCATTGGAGTTATGAAAATATTCAAATTATAGAAGGAACATTGCATACAAAGTGTGTAGAATTTTGCCGGGAAATTAAAATTACTTTCGAGATATCAAAAATTCTAGGTATAGAAGTTGAACTGTAATTTTTCCACCAGGGACTATGTGCCCACCTATAAAAATCAATGTTACGTGATAGTTTGTCTGACTGTATGTATGTATGTATGTCCCCTATGCATTCATATACCATTCATCCGATTGCGATGAAATTTGGGTGAGTTGTTGTATACACTCCAGGGAAGGTTTCTAGCTACAGATTATTTATGTAACACAAGAGGGTGAGGGACTTAACAGGAAGCCTTAAATCCCACAGTAACCCAATTGCACAATCTGTATACTTATGACACCGGAATGCAAGGTGTGAAAATGGCTTACTGATTCATTTCTAGGTGACATGTCGTGACATGGATGTCTCAGCACAGCCTATGCATAAGGACTGGGGCAATAGACATTCAAACACAAGAGGGAATATGTCACCCATGAGAGCTCTTAGATAACTTATTTCTTGAATATACCTTGCATTTACCTTCCCTACAGGTTGTGTTCTTTATTATCATTGTTTTATTTGTTGATATTTTTGTTTGAAAAGTATCGAGGCTTACCTTGCTGGCTGACGGATCCGATCATGAACACAAGGACTGAGCTCCACTTATCTTCAGTCTTGGCGTCCAGTCTGTAGTGGTGTGCAGTCCAGTGCTGCAGACGCAGAGCTCCCAATGCCAACAAGAAGAGGACACCACTCAATAGCCACACCCCAGTACTGAAGGGCAAGAGTAGATTATCGTACTTCCCCACGGTAGTAGGGTGTCGGAACATGATCCACGCACTGCACATGAGAGAGTGTGGTGTTAAGATATTCAGGAGTCGAAACAAATACCCTATATATAAACCCTGTGCGGATAAACAAAAAGTTATCCACATCTGCATGACTGTTATCTGCATCCAGCCCGCATCCACATGACTGTTATCCACATCCGCAAGTTTGTTATCCAAATCTCGTGACATTACAACAATATTTTCAATTTATTAGATAAAGCATAAAGTATTGAAGCAACACATGTAGAAATTTCAGGAGAAAATGAATGTTATACAGCCAGAATTGTAAACTTTATCAGTTCGAATTGTTTATTATGCTTACTGACATAATTTGAATGAGATTAGCTTAAATCATCATCTTACATTTGTCATGGAAAATAACATAGCGGAAGAAGTATGATATGTGATAAACATCCGGATCCTAGTAATGATATTCAACAAGTTCAGATTGTATTCTAAAAACTCCAAACATTACCCGCAGATTATCTGCTATCCGCACAGCCATGCAAACTATATCTGCATGGCAAAATATTCCGCACAGGACTTTACCTATATATTACAATACTGATCACTCCCCTCATTTAACAATGGAAAAGATAGTAACAGCAACACACTGTCATCTGGTGGATGGGAATAATAACCACAGTTGTGGGAACAAACCAGTAAGTGGGTAGTCCTAGCCATAAACTGTGGAGCACTCCAATGCTGAAATCCTCTACCTTCGGGAAATGCTCATGTGCAGCAACCAGTCCTGAAAGTAACTACTCGTTCATCCCATTGGATCTGCCCTTCGCGGCAGTTGACAAAGTGGAGAGGAACCATCACAAAAGGAGCAAAGCAATGCACCAAGTGAGGCATCCATTTCCAAAGGGTTCCTTGTCCACCTATATGAAAAATTCATGTTTTGGTATCAATGGCTTCGTCTGTGCATCATCTACTGATTGTTATTTGTCTTACAGTACCAAAACGGCCCAAAAGCCTCAAAGATTGCATTTGAATATCCTATGCAGTTCCAAGGTGGCCCTTGTCCAATGCCAGAAATTAATATGGCAGACATAATAATATACAATAACAAATGGTTGCTTGTCCCATTACGAGGGTAATCAACCTGCATTACTGAGTTCCAAAGTGATCCTTGTCCAGGTGTTAGATATCCTATTACCAATACTTTATTAAAATTTGAATTATTAACTCTTTGCTTTATTTGAATGAATAATATATGTTATCCAGTTGGCAGCATTGCATTCGTATATAAATAACATTTTCTACAAAGACATCATCTTATCAAATTGCGCCAGAGACAATTCAGACGTATCAGAGCACGAAAATGAGGGAGGACTGATGAAGGATGGTGTTGTTTCAGCTGAATAATTGTGGACATAGTTGGTTTCTAAACACCAATGTAATCTATTCTCCTAAGAGCATTAAAATCCCTCAGTATGCCTTCCTTCGGAGGGGAAGTAAAGCCGGCGGTCCCATGTCATAGATTTATGGCATGTAAAAGAGCCTTCCACTAATTACACGTTGTGAAGCTAATTTATAGGTTAGATTTGACTAACGCTCTTAGGTTCCAACGCTCGTCACCTGGAGCCCACTGCGGTGGCATCTAGTAACCAAGTTCAGAACTAGTTGTCGTTGATGGTGGCGGTTGGTAGCAAAAGTAGGAACTACTTGAAAATTGAATGTCTGCAGTCCTTGAGTTTAAAACAGATAACACACACTAATGCAGCCATCACATTATCACCGGTTATCAGACAGATTCTACACACACCCAAAGTGCACAGGGCTACATGACCGCGTTGTTGCAGCCCCTAAATTGAGGAACCAACCAATCTATTCTCCAGTTTTATGAATAAATTAGCTAATATCACATCAAGAGTTATTCTTATTCTTACCTTTAAAAAAGAGTTTTAATTCAGAAACAAAACCTCCCTTGTCCATTTCATACTGTTCCAAAATGGCCCTTGTCCATCTTGCAGTTCCAAACGGCACCTTGTACAAGTTATATTTTTTATTTTACAAAAAATCATTGGGTTCTATAAGCTGTGATTCCCCCATGATAAATAAACTCAGTCTTCCATGATTAATAGTAATAAGTGTGCAAACTTTTATTAGCATACGACAAGCAGTAAGTGTGATAAATGGTTTTCGCGTTTTCCCAACAATTTCACTTCTTGGACAAGGAACCCTTTGGAAATGGACGCTTCAAGTCAGCTGTGCCATACTTGAAGTTCTTACCATCTAAGCATATGATTCTATTTAATATACCCATGTATTATTTCAACCATCATATCACATGTATGTACCAATAGATTGACACCTATTATTAAAATATCATGAGGATTTTTAAAATTGGATGGATTTTGATGTAGTCACATCCTAGTTTGTGAACTGTAGGCAACGACTGAGTGGCCTAGTAAGTGGTCCAGACAGTCAGGACACCAGTTACTCTGGAATAGAAGTAGGCATTTTGGACACATTCCGAATTTATTTATTTAGCGTATGGCTTTTAGTGCCGGGAGTGTCCGAGGACATGTTTGGCTCGCCATAGGCTGTAGCTGCTTCAATGCGGACACCCATGGGGTGAGCTACAAGTTCCGTTCAATTTCAAGTAGTTCCAAATTTCGCTACCAGATGTCACTGACACCTAGTGGTGAATGTTGGAACTTTGATAGAGCATAAATTTAGCTTCACACAAGTGTAATTAGTGGGAGGTTCTTTATCATGCCATAAATCTATGACATGGGCCCGCCGGCTTTACATCCCCCCCCCGAAGGAAGGCATACTGAGGGATTTTTAACGCTCTTAAAAAATCCGAAGACTTCGGCTGGATTTGAACCCGCGACTTTGGGCAAAGAAGCTCAGCATGCTACCAACTACGCCACCAAAGGTACTTAGATGAGTGATTAATTTAGTTAGATTTGGAAATCTCAATAACTCGGGTCAAGATTGTTTCATTGTATGCTCCATGTGAAGTGTTGAAGCAGGATGCAGTAGATCCCTTGCATGGCCGCCAACCTGCAGCATGAAGGCAGAAGAGATCCTTGAGAAGAACACAGATCCAGTGGGGTTACAGGAATTGAACCCCATCGCAAAGTGAAGGAGCGAATTCACCACTCTGACATCCCAGCGAAGAAACAAATGGCTCCCAGTAGTGACCAACATGTAAAAATAGGGCTAACTGCCAGCCGATGCAGTGCGGTGCTGTTCAAGAACCGAGTCACCTGCTCGTCTGTTGCCTCATACTAGATTGTTCATGTACTATGGATGACATATTTCTAGCAACAGACAATGACATCTCGGCCACAAACATTAGGAAATTTCTAGTTTGACCGGACACAGAAAGTAAGTAAGAAAGTAATATTTCATTTTCCACTAACTGTAATTTAAAATTATCAACGTAGGTTTCACACTGTCAAAATCAGCTGTCGTGCTTCTGATATTTCCAAACTGATAGATGGCGTTGGTGTACTGCTGGCATATATTCAGAGAGAGTGATCAATATTGTTATTGTAGGCTGTTTGGTAGAACTTCAATAAGTCAGTACAGCCAGTTAGGAGTTGATAGGGCACAGGCATCCGATAATTGATTTCAAATTTTCTTCTTTTGAACATGGATATATTTTAGGTCTTGTGGCCTATCTGTGACTAGCGTGGACAAAAATCCGACGGCTTGGTTACCTTGACAACAAGTGTTTATCATCTAGGCCTATGGATTCCAGTTCAGTAGAGAGATCGCACTTATTGAAGCGCGTGCCATCGATAAACTACTGTAGTTACCATAGCAACAAGGGTGAGCAGGCTTGTATCCCAGTTGCTGAAGCATATTGCATCGATGAACTTCTGACAACTACTGTAGTTACCATGGCAACAAGGGCGAGCAGACTTAGAACCCAGTTGCTGAAGCATATTGCATCGATAAACTACTGTAGTTACCATGGCAGCAAGGGCAAGCAGACTTAGATCCCAGTTGTTGAAGCATATTGCATCGATAAACTACTGTAGTTACCATGGCAACAAGGGCAAGCAGACTTAGATCCCAGTTGTTGAAGCATATTGCATCGATAAACTACTGTAGTTACCATGGCAACAAGGGCGAGCAGACTTAGATCCCAGTTGCTGAAGGATATTGCATCGATAAACTACTGTAGTTACCATGGCAACAAGGGCGAGCAGACTTAGATCCCAGTTGCTGAAGGATATTGCATCGATAAACTACTGTAGTTACCATGGCAACAAGGACAAGAAGATTTAGATCCCAGTTATTGAAGCATATTGCATCGATACACTACTGTAATTACCAAAGCAGTAGTGGAGTACTAGGAGTTCTGCCCCACTTCAAAACCCCCCTTGCTCTACTACTAAGCCTCAGCCATGTTAAATATCTCTTGAACGCATGGTCCGATTTTGACAAATGAGGTATTGTTGGACTCGGGCTGACGTCCTCTTTGCTATGGACCACTCATTATATTTTTCAAAATTTTTTTGAAAATTTTTGTTTTCGAAAATAGGCGATAGTTTGAAAACCAAACAGGATAGAACGTTGTGCCATGGCTCAAACGAACAGTCTTTATGACCTTTATTTTTTGTAATAAAAAATTTTTATTTTTTATATTTTTTTGAAAACACTCGAATTTTGAAAATCCTATATTTTGGAAACTAGGAACTCTACAAAAAAAATTGTTTAACGTAAATCAATGGTCCCTACCCCCTCTACCCCCAAAATAAATTTAAAGTCTCTAGAATGAAAACCTGCAGTAGTGTGGTAAGGACAGAGCTGCTTATAAAAGCAAGTGGTGAGCCCCTGCGACCTTGGAATGGAAGGAGCCATGCTAGGAGGGCGTGCTTGGATTCGTTTTTTTCGTCTCGTTGTGCTCTTTACGGGAATGTCGGTGTCGAAAAGGTGAAAATCTGGAAACACAGTCTTTTTGGGGTAAAAACGTGATTTTAGACTTTTTGCTATATCTCGCGAACCAATCATGCTAGAGGCATGTTCGACAGGTCCAAGGACTCGGGGTGACGTCCTCTCTGCTATGGACCACTCGTTATAATTTTTAATAAAATTGGAAACTCGATTTTGGGGTAAACACATGCTTTTTGTGATTTTGCCGATATCTAACGAACCAATAACGTTAGAGGCATGTACGACGGGTCCAAGGACTCGGGGTGACGTCCTCTTTGCTATGGACCACTCGTTGTAATTAAAAAAAAAATGGGAAATGCGATTTTGGGGTAAACACGTGTTTTTTATGATTTTTGCCGATATGTCACGAACCAATAACGCTAGAGACGTGTACGAGGTGTCCTAGGACTCGGGCTAACGCCCCCTTTCAAATGTGGTAGATATTTTTTTTCCAAAAAGATAATTCACAAAGGGCCTAACGCCATACATGTTGAAAAAACGTTTTCTTTTTCTTTACCTGTTTATAATTTTCATGGAGCGTGGTGGTTGAGAGAGACGATACTGCTGGATGTGTGTGTTTCAACGAACTTGTCGCTGACCAAGGTGGCTGTGTTCAATAGATCAATTGATATTTCGACGAGTCGGTGTATGACAGAGCGAGCGTGCGTTTTCTGATATTTTACCTTTAACGTGTAAACGGTGATGAGAACTAGGTTCTATGTTGGTCGAAGCGAGTAGAGAAAACAAACTTACAGGAGGTGAATGTCATTTGAGCTTATTGGAAGGCTCCGATCTGACTTGACAATAGGTGACGCTTGAAGGTGAAATAATCTGACCATCGTGGTGGCAGGGGAGTGTGAAAGGCATGCACACACATTTGTGAAACCACATGTAGGCTAAACCAGTGACATCCTGTCTTGCTTCGTACGTGACAAAATGCAAGTTCAGGTGACATTTGATCTACCTCAGGTGTTCGCTTGGGACGTTATCTATCTACATGCGCGATAACTGTTAACAAGTTACATCCTGTCTTGCTTCGTACGTGACAAAATGCAAGTTCAGGTGAAATTTGATCCGGCACAGGTGTTCGCTTGGGTGTTATCTGTCCACGTGCACGATAAGAGAATGTTCAAAGCGTGGGAATCGCTGAATCAGTAAAAAGTATAATGCAACTTGTCGGAATAATGTCACAACCAATAGATAGGCAAGAGCTGCAAACAGCAGTGGTGGGAGGTGAAGGGAGGGAGAGGGGAGGGGGTGATGTATGAGAGAACACAGGAGGAAAGGGAAAGACAAACATGTATGAACATGCATGAAGCGCGGAGCGCTGTACACATAGAGCTATAGGTGGTGTACAACATGTGTGAATAAATAAAAAGTACACAGGTTCACACAACATGTAGTTTATTGATCCAAGAATTAAACGTAGAGTTAAACCCTAACCATTTGACGTAGAGTTTATTTCCTTTTTGTTTCAACACTTTTTCCACAAGATAATGCTGAGGAAATGCTGTTTTCTGAAGTTCATGGAGATAAAATCTACCTTTTATGGGTTGAT
Source organism: Meconema thalassinum (assembly GCA_946902985.2). Classification (NCBI taxonomy): domain Eukaryota; kingdom Metazoa; phylum Arthropoda; class Insecta; order Orthoptera; family Tettigoniidae; genus Meconema; species Meconema thalassinum. The sequence goes on along the minus strand of OX336391.1, from coordinate 459,707,288 downwards.
GGTTGAGGTCCTCGAGTAAATAGGTGACTGGACTGTCCAAGTAGACTCGACGAATTCGAAATAGTTCAGTCCCCCACTGAGGCGTGTAGCCCTTATTGAAGACAGACTTAAATTTGCTTACACGAACAAAATCCCCAATGTTCAGTCGGTGACGTTTAGGATCAGCTGCTTTTATGGGGTTAAACAGTTTATCCAATCGCTGAATATTTTTAGTCACGAGGCGTGGCTTGGTCCCAATCGTTCTATGTTTGGTGTCATTGTAACGTGATACTAGCTCAGGTAACATGTCCAACCAGCGATAACTGCCCTGAGCGGTAAACGCTTTCCACATATGGGTTTTCAATGTTCGGTTGAACCGCTCGACCACACTGGCTTTCAGATTGCTGTACGTGGTGTAATGGTGAATATCCTTAGATTTGAGAAAACTGGAGAAATCCTTGTTGAAAAATTCTTTCCCCTGGTCGGTTTGTAGCAACTGAGGTTGACGTTTGGAGTGTTGAATAATATGTTGAAAGGCCTTGGTAACTAGTGGACCAGACTTGCGACGCACAGGTTCAACAAAGGCCATTTTGGAATAGACATCAATGACGGTCAACATATAGCGTACACCGTCGTTAACGCCAGCATAGGGTATCATTTCAACCAAGTCAGCCTGCCAAAGTTCATCCACACCTCGTGAAATCACCTTGAGTCGCGGATAGTGACGCCTAGCTGGGCGATGCAACTCGTGAGCAATACCCATTTTAATGGGTGAGGGCTTAAACAATAATTTTGGCATTTCGAAGTTCTTGTTCAATTTCTTGAATTTCCCAATCGTGACCGGTGTGGCCAGCTTGACGTGAGGCATGCAACAATTGTAGCCGCTGGACGAGCTTATTGGGATTGTGCCAGTAGGTAACATTCACAAGGGGTTTTAATGGTTTAAAAGTCACTCCCGAAGCGGACACTTTACGACGAGTACTTTGACTGGTGGGAAACATTTTTGCAATGATGGTTTTATATTTTTGAGATATATTGGCATTCACTTGTTGCGTGGGATCATACTGTCTTTTGTGAGCATGGGTATCCAATAAAATGGATTTATATTTGTCAAGGTCCTCTGACGTATAATCATGGGAAGAGGGGGTCCGAGAAAAGAGCAGCTTTAACAGTCCTGGCGTTAATTTATAGTTGATGTTTTTAATGACAGCTTTAGTACGAGCAAATTTAATGGATGAATCGCCAATTTTAAAACTATCATCCTCATAGCGAACACCATACGTGGTATCTGTGTTTCCAATAAATAGATCGGTGAAATAGGGTTCCAATGTTGATCCATAATATTTTATTAAAATGGTTTTCAGTTGAGCTTTATGTTGAGGGGTGGCCAAGAGTTGTGAAAACGGAGACGCTCTGGAAGGGCAAGGTGTTTCGACCATGGCCAAGGATTTCTTTTTTCTCAAAAACTCTGCAAGGGGTGCGGCCTTTTTTTGAGGCGTAAACACTTGTTCCTCCTCATCCTCAACTTCACTATCACTAGTCAAATCTTCCACTTCCTCTTCCTCAGGGTCCTCGTGCAGCGTCTGCGTGGCTTGTGAAACGGTGGGTAGCGTTTCAGATGGCTTGAAAGAGGGTTTCAACATGGCTTTTAGTGGAGGTGCTAAATGTTGCTGAATAAACAAAGCATGATTGGCACGTGATTGTTTCAATTGACGAAACTTTTGGCGAATAGTATTTTTTGCTCTAATAATATGCTTTTTCAATTGACTCTCTGCTAACGCCATGGTGTCTTGACAAATGACTTGATGGCGAATGAGACAGGGCCTTAAATAGCAATAAAATGATCAAACCCTAAGCGATACCGTCCTTGGTTGAGTTCACTTTGTTTGTCAATCACTAAACAGGCATGACGTTGAGTGTTCCAGCACTTGGCACACAATTCTGTAAACATTTGAAAGGTCATATCCGGATTCACATGTTCATTATAAATGTGACGACTGTTCCTCTCGTCCTGACGAAATAAAACAATGACATTGGCATTGTCACGAATCAACTGTTTGGACATTTTAGAATACGTTTGCCCAAGATAGAAGCAATCGATATGTTTGTGTCGACCCATGCTGAAATAGCTTTGAATGATGCCTTGACGTTCAGTGGATACATCATCGAAAATCATGAGTGAATCAGGCTTTACCTCATCCGGTGAAATCACATTTTCTTGCATGGAAAATGTAAAATAACCCATATTCTCTTTTTGTAATCCAGACATGACTTGATCCAGAAACACGTAGAGGGGTTGGTAGAGAGATTTTGCAAAAATATAAATATTTTGAAAACGCAGACCATTGGGCGCTGTAATGAGCGTTAGCAAAAGATTAGTCTTTCCACAGCCGGAAGGCCCCACAATGATGCAGCGAATGGAAGATGGAAACAGTGAACCATGGCGTTGTTCACGTGATGTGGGACAGAGATGGGAAACCATGTCCCCCACGGGGAATGACTCTTGCTGCTTAATAATCTTCATTTCAACTAAGGCTTAGAAAGGCTAGCAGGCTGTCTATATACAGGACACCGAGCCTTGTCATAGAAACAGTAGACTGGTACTACAGGTTGACGATGGATGTCTTTGGACGTGCGTTGATGGCCAAAGCTAGGCCTGTCCCCATACATGATCCTAAACAGGAAACAGATCCTGCTAATAAACACTATGTGGATAGGTCAGTAGTGCCACGCACAAAACAGGGAGATTATGACTTTAAGGGAAAGCGGTTAACCCATGTAAAACATCCTCAAGTGTCTACAGACGTTACTACGAAAAAGTATGTGGATAACAAAGTGTATGAGTTTTATGACAAAGTGCCCCAGCTTATGGTGAATGGCTATAGCGCTAATCACCATCGGATTATTCACGTGGAAGACCCACAAGACGAAGACGATGTTTGTACCAAGCGTTACGTGACCCATGAAATGAAAAGGCTTTATAAATTTATCCCATCTGTGTTTTTAGTGTATCTGACAAATGAAAAACCTGTGAATGACAGAAACCATTTACCGCTAGTCCATGATCAGCACTTGACCTATGCGCTTGCTTCGGGTTTAAGCCACTATCGATTACACTATGATGGAACCATTCACATCAAATATGCCATACCTGATGAGAACCATTTACAAATAAAGATAAATGGTCATAGGATGTTGCTTCATAACCATGAAATGGTCAATGCAGGTGACGAATTATCCTTTTATCTCATGTTGACATGGGATGAAAAGCAAGCGGGAAAAACCATAAACGACTTCCCACTTTATGTGGAATTGGAATATACAGCCATGAAATAACCATCTGACGTTAGTTGTGATTTAAACTTTCTTGTGAAAGGTTGTGGGTCATTATCATCATGGTGAAACAAAGGTATGCAGTGAGAAAGACTAAAAAAAGGACTTTGTCCTTGGCAAAGCCAGGGCTTACAACATTCGAGGACAAGCCCTTGCGAAAGAAAAAAAGAAAAAATAATGTATTGACCATAAGGAAAGCCCTTCGAGCAGCACAGAGACAGGTTATTCCAAAACGTCGGCGACAGGTTTCAAACCAAGGGCGAGTGATTCCCGTTCCCAAACGAGCGGGATTTTTACCTGCATTATTTGCTGGTTTGGCTGCTCTGGGCTCACTTTTGGGCGGTGCCAGTGCAGTGGCGAAAACCATTAAAGCCGCGCAGCAGGGCAAGCAACAACTCAAAGAAAGTCAGCGACACAATGAAACGATGGAAGCGATTGCCATGGGGGCTAGAAATGCCAATTTAAAGCCAGCCTTTTATCAACAAGGATTTGGGATTTCACCATTTCGAAATATTAAAAAAAAAAAAATTTAACCTCAGCCATAGCGAGACATGCCCTGACGCATCAACAAGTGGAAAGCTATGCTAAACAACTAAAGCTTTCTCATTTTCGAGGTGTGTTTATGCGAAACCAATTACCCCCACGACCCTGGAAACAGGAATGTGCTGTTGTCAATTTGGATGATCACCGAGGACCAGGAACGCATTATGTAGCTTATGTCAAAGAGGGATCCACGGTATGGTACTTTGACAGTTTTGGGAATTTGCCCCCGCCCATGGAACTAGTGACCTATTTTGGAAACAGGATCAAGATATATTATAATGTGAAACGTGAGCAAACGTTTAACAGCCAACAGTGTGGACGTTTGTGTTTAATTTTTTTATATAAGACGCAGCATAAGCAAAAACGCCACCAGTATGTCGGTAGAAAGTAAAACGTTTACAGTGCATGGACGTGGACCTGAAGTCAGCCTAGACTTTTACCCGCCTATCGAATTGAGTGAAAAACCCTATGGTTTAGGACTTGTTTCTCTTGAAACGTACAATCGAATATACAACATACGTGAAAATGTGAACAACAAGTTTTACTATGATGATTCTGTGCTCACCCTGAACTCTGGTGGATACACGATCGATGATATTTATGAACACATTTATGTGGTGTTGATCAATCAGTATGGTTTAAAGTCATTTCTCGACGGAACGCACAAGTTTGAACTTGTAGGCAATACTAACACTCATCGCTGCAGTATTTTCTCTACCTTCAACATTGACTTTAAAACACACCCCGATTCCATTGGCCCATTACTCGGATTTAAACCACGTGTGTTGGAGCCCAACAAAAAACATGAATCGGACCATGAAGTGAAATTCATTGAGGACCATCATGTGTCGGTGACGTGTAATATTATTAGCCAAGTGTACACCAATCAAGAACCATCGCATTCGCTTTATGACTTTATTGTGACATCGCCCAATGGGTATATTATTCGTGAAAACCCTCCAGTGGTGCTTTTTCATGCTGTGGCTGTTGATAGTATTAGTAATATAACATTAAGACTGATCAATAGAGATCAACAACTCATTGATCTAGATTCCACTACACCAGTGACTTACAAGTTGGTGCTAAAGCCACTATGAAATTTGTGTATAAAGCAACAACACCGTCTAGGAATGGTGTTAGTTGTTTGCCGCGTGAATACACGTTAACATCTCAAGGCAAGCAGATTTTACAGCATTTGGGTTACCACGTCAACCCTTATAATGAATTCTATCCTAGAGATAGCGAACCACATCGAGGAGCAACCAGGAGTGGTAAGAATTGATCTCCATTCCTATCAAGCTCAAACACCTGGACTCAATAACAATGATGAAATTCAATTTGTTATCAACAACCAAGATATTTACACCCTACCGCATGAAAGTGTTATTCAGATTGAAGGTCGGCTCACCAAAGCCGATGGCTCTACACCCACTACATCCAAGTTGGCCAACCATGGTTTAGCCTTTCTGTTTTCTGAAGTACGTTATGTCATTAACGATATCGTGGTGGATAGCACTCGAAATGTGGGTATTTCCAGTGTCATGAAACTATACCCCTCTTATAGTGAGGAAGAAGGTAAAACACTTTGCATGGCAGCTTGGTGCCCTGACTCGACCAATGACTGGATGGTACACACCGATGGGACCTTTACTGGATATTTACCTCTTAAACTGGTTCTAGGCTTTGCCGAAGATCACCAACGCATTGTGGTTAACGCAAGGCAAGTGCTTTATCTAGTGAGAGACAGGAGTGATAACAATGCACTCAAGGGGGCCGACAATGCCCCCATCGATTCAAAAATTCAACTACAACGCTTGCTATGGAAAGTGCCTCATGTGACCCTTAACGATAGCAAAAAACTGGACATACTCAAAATGGTAAAGAGAGATATGCCTCTACCCATGGAATTTAGAAGCTGGGCACTCCATGAGTATCCGCTATTGCCCACCACCAACACACACAGTTGGTCTGTAAAAACAGCTCGCTATACAGAGAGACCTCTCTACCTGATCGTGGGTTTTCAAACGAATCGCAAGTATCAACAAACCAAAGATGCCACGCAATTTGATCACCTGCAATTGAGAAATGCACGTCTTTTCCTCAACGGAGCTGTGTTTCCCTATGAAGGACTGGATTTGGATTTTTCAAAAAATAAGTTTGGCCCCCTGTACGACTTGTTTTCTAAATTTCGATGGTCGTATTATCAAAAAGAGAACGGTCCCATGCTACTACCCCAAGCGTTTAAGGCAAGAGCACCACTGATTGTTTTTGACTGTTCTTACCTGGAAGAGTCTGTCAAGCCATCCAATATCGACATTCGACTAGATTTTGAAACGCATGACAATGTACCAGCCAATACGACAGCCTACTGTCTGATTATTCATCACAAACAAGTCAACTATTATCCACTGTCCAACCAAGTGACGAGTGTATAAATAACAGCTCAACCCACGTTAAGTCGCTCAGTCATGTCTTGCTTTAAAGCCTCAAGAGACGTTACATCCATGAATTTAAACTCTGAGGAACAACGTTTCAAGACTTTTGCCACATGGCCAGTGCCTTTCATAAACCCTCAAGCCTTGGCGGCTGCTGGATTCTACTATTTAAAAACAAGAGATGAAGTGAAATGTGCCTTTTGTCCCATCATCATAGACCAATGGCAGGAGGGCGATGAACCCATGCAGGAACATCAGCGCTGGTCACACACCTGCCCCTACCTGTGCAGAATGAAAGTGGGAAATATACCCTGTCATTCAAGCTATCCCTCACTTGTGTCTCTGGGTGATGAAAAAAATACAAGTTATGATACATGTGGGCCGTATGGTATCCATGGTGCTTCGGTGAGCAGATCACCATCAAAAACGCCTAGTTTAGAGACATTGGGACATCATCGGTGTTATGGACGTTACAAACACAAGAGACTATTTTGTTGTATCAGTTGCTATCGTCCTTATCCTAAAATGAGAAAAGCCTGTAAGACGTGTTATGATAATAAAATGATGTAATTCTTAAATTCTTATTTTTGCATGTCCCCCTGTCCTACCCTAACCTTCTTTTTTGAAACTAGCATGGCAGGTAAGTCCATGCCATGATCACACGTGATCGTCAGTCAGTCGTCAGTTGAACTTGGTCCAGGCAAGCGTCAACATGTTGCGCACACTCATTGTGGATTGCCAAGGGTTTAAAATTGGTGACAACAAATTTATATTTAAACAAGTGGCCATAATCGATTGTACCACGTTTTGGATATCGCAAGCTACGCATTTGCTATTTAAACCACCCCATGCTTTTGATTTGTTGTGTGAAAAAGACCGTAAACAAACCCAGTGGATTGAAAATCATAGGCAACTAGACTGGAATCAGGGAACCATTTCCTATAAATATTTGGACGTGGTCATGAAAGCACACTTGTCCTCGGCCAATGTGGTATTTGTGAAAGGTAATGAAAAACGTCAATGGTTGCAACCATTTTTGGCGTCTTACTGTCAATGTATCGACCTCATGGAGTTGGGCTGCCCCTCCCTGCAAACGCTCATGGATACTTGTTCCTGTGGCAACATTACCCATACAGCCCTATCGCATGCGTGGCATCTCTTTCATTGGTTAACCACTCATGCCTGCTGGGAGTTGTTGAACAAAATTATAACTCAAGATTTACCTGTGAATGACGTCAGTGAGATTTCTACTAGCGACGTGTAAACATCTACAGCACATGATACCATGGAGAAAGGCAATGCTACGGACAAAGCCATCGGCAAGTTCTTTGTGTGCAAAAAGAAACTAGACAGTTTTACCAAAGAGGAACTCTTGGCACTGCCCAAGTCGTTCATTTATTATGTGGCCGCCAACGCGGTCAAAGAAATCTGGCAACATGTACCAAAATCATGGACTCAAGACCCTGTGTTGAGTGAATTGCAACCCTGTACGGATTACGATCACCATAAGCAAGTGGCCATGGCAAAAATACCGTCTATGCGTCAGTGTGCGACTTGCCAGCTAGTGAAACTGTATCACGGTCATAAAAGTCCATGTAAAGACTTTGTTGAATCATTCCACGGGTGTCATGGCGAGAAAAAGCAACAACAACAACAACAAACACAAACATCGTCCACAGAGGAGGAGGAAGACCAAACCTTTTTACCATCGATGGAAAAGGATATGCCAGACCTGTACTGGCAATGGCGTCATTGACAAAGTGATTCAATACTTACCTTACGAAATCCATCTTCCAGGTTATCGTTTTTGCGGCCCTGGAACTCGTCTCGAAAAACGTTTACAACGTGGTGATGTACCCATTAATCTTTTGGATCAAGCATGCAAGGAACATGACCTTTCTTATCGCCATAGTCATTCTGGTTTAAGACATGTGGCAGATAAATTGTTATTGAAGAAAGCTAAACAACGTTTCACATCCAGTGATGCCTCAGTAGGTGAAAGGATGGCAGCCCTAATTGTCATGAGTGCTATGAAAGGAAAGTTGATGATGCATGGACATAAACATTGAGGAGTGAGGAATTGGGATTTGTTTGTATTCTATTTTTCTTTTGTCAATTCACTATGACTATGAAATAAAAACAAAAGTTTTCCAGAGCACGATGTTTTGTTATTTTTAATTTTAAGAAATCGTGATGTTGATGGCTGATTTTTTCATTTTACACATTTCACACATGATGAATTCCACACACTGTCATTTATCATTTTGCAATTTACAGTTTTTGAAAACGTTCGTTTCAAGTTTAACGTTTTTGATGATATGGATTTTTCCATTTTGCTGATGACACATTTTAAACAATGTCCGTTTGAAGTTTTTGAATTTTCAAATTTCACACATGGCCATTTCCAGTTTTTAAAAATGTCCGTTTTAAGTTTTGCTGTTTTGGTGATATGGAAACATGGAATTTCCATTTTGCTGTTTTCATATTTTTTCCATTTGGTGTATGTCGAAAGTTGAGATTTGACAATGATGTTGATGCGAGTGCTTGACCTTGATAATACTGCAATGTGTTGATGTGTGTTTGGAGAAACGTCGAGGTCTACGACTACTGCAGGTAAGACTGTTTTTACAAAAATAATGTCTTTTGACTGTCACATTTCAATGAAAAAACGAAACTATTTAAAACAAAATGAATATATAAGTGACCATTTACCCCCACCCCACCCACCCACTCTACCTCATCGTGTTTGCTCTGGTCAATCATACACACCAGTTTTCTCTCTCCACTCATACATTCACACCTGTCTTTGGGAACAAACACAACCACTTTATTTATTCCCAAAAGCACATTCTCGACATGCACACTCATTCCAAAAGAACTTTTTAGTTTATCATTTACATTACGAAAAATAATTAAATACTAGTTATTAAAGTTACTAAAAATCTTACTTATTTCATATTTACAAAAAAAACTCAACTTTGTACAGCGTTAAAAGAATCACACTATTTACCAATCAAAAAAATTTTAAAAAATAAGGTTGCACACAACTTTTTAAAGAGCAAAAGGTCCAAGTGAATTGTCACTATTTACAAAATCTACTATTTACAATGACAGAAACCAATATTTACAAAATTCTAAATCTACAAGTTACAAAAAGCCATGCCCCATAAACGATTAAACAGTGAAATCACACCTCCTCCTCGTTGCGATCATAACCCCAGGGCAGGCTAGTGAGCAGGTCATCAGCCCACACACGCTTGTTATCCATGGAGGCGAGGGTGCGTTTTCTCTGTTCCACAAGATACAAATGATGGTTGCTGGATTGTATCCTGCACTGTGTATGAGACATAGCTTTGCCAGTGCGTAAAACCGCTAAGTAATCGTCTACACGTAGCGATTTTACCACTGCCCTACCTACACCTTTTGCTCTCTTGGCTTCCTTACAGTCGAGTGTGCGGTAAGCATACATTTTTGAAGCCAAACCTGCGAATTCCGTCATAATGGAATCACCGCATTCATCTTTTAAAACGCCCATTTCCTTCTTGTTCTTTATGGGCAGCTGAAACACGTTGTCAGCACTATAGCAAGAGGTGTCGAACCAGTCACTATGTTGCCTCATGACGTCATAGGGGTTGCAGTGGCGAATGTGGTAAATGAATGAGTCCGTGTCCATATACAAAAGAGAGACGTCCTCAAAATGGCGTTTCGCAAACTCATAGTGGAATCGATACATGACCGATTTAGAAAAGTCTAAAATGACTTGACCCAAGTAAATGGGCTTATCCATGGTCACGCTGGTCTTACTCATTTCAATAGTAGCCAAATCCTCATCGATAATTTTGATCGATTTGAAATTTGGCTTGGCAATGTACCGCCGGGCACCCCACCGCCCCTCCCAGACATTCATCAATTTAATGTCACGGTATTTGCGGACATTCTCCATAGACTTGCCATAGATGCAGTTGTTCATTAATTTAAAAAAATTAATTTCAAACTGCTGTGTTGCCATTTGTCGGTGCTCTGTGTTGAGTCGCATGTATGGCTCAAGCCATGCTTTTTGAGCAAAAGAAATACCCCTGTGGACTTTCTTCAACACCAAGCCTTGGGCGAGGCATTGCACCAACATTTGGATATGTAGCACATACCGATTTTTGTTGTAAAGTGTGCCCATGAGTTTTTCAGTTTTCACTTTACTGTCAGGGGGAACCATTTGCTCAAGACAGAATGGGAAATCGGCATGTTCATCATACAAGGATGATGGATATTCAATATCCACTTCTAGCACATATCCACGGCCTGTTTCTTGGCTAGCCATGTTCACATGAAATTCTGACACTTGTTTCTCTGTCAGCCAAGCAAACTTCCCATAGGGCAAAGGCTGACTCATGGCGTAACCGTACAAATTATTCACGTCATAGTACATTAAGTACGATTCTGGTTTGTCTGGTGAATAATCAGACATGTAGACATTGTTCGCTTCAGCATGGCGTTGGTTAAGTGACACAAAGCCGCCACGAATGCCCTTTTCAAAAAATAGAACCATGTCTACGTCAGTGAGTAAATCCAATTCCACTTGAGTGTATTTCAAAGCGGCATCGAACGAGAGTCCAGGACTCGTGTAATAGTGAGCCGGATCAAGACCGTAAATGTGTTGACACAAGTTACGGAATTTTTCAAACACATCAGTGAGCAGCAATACATCCAGTTTTAGGTAATGCAAAGCATATTCACTTAGCGTCTTCATGCCAAACACTCGCCAAACTTGACATGCATGTGCATAGTCTTCATCGGAAACGGTACTGCGTGTTAGTTTCGAGTAAAATTTCTCTTGTGGAGGGAGTTTTCTTTGCTTTAACACGTCCCAGCTGTTGCAGAAATCATACGGGAATATACCTTTCCGAATGCACAATTGAAATTGCTCAGGATCATTAAAATGCATTCTAGTATTTTTTAATTCCTCCTCATTCAAGCCATTCACAAGGCTGTCTAGCGAGGATGCCATAAACTTAAAGGAATCCAAAAATCGAATGCTAAAGTTGCTCAACCACCATGTCAGGGCTGTAAAACGCTCATGGTTTTGGGGAATAATGGTAAACGAGCCCTTGTTAACATGGCCCAATTCACGAATCAAAAACTGAATGTCATAATTCGCCAGATTGTGGAAAAAGACACCGATGAAACGAGGAGCTGGAAAGTTCAAGTTGCATTTACTATGCGCAGCTCCACGAAACTCCCCCGTAAAGTGCGAGTGATCACGAACGGTGTCTTCAGCATTGATCAGTGGCTTTTCGCAAATATGGCATGTCATGGCATGCTCATACTGCTGCTGTTGTTCTGGAGATAGGCTCATGGGTACTGGGTGGTCCAGTAATTCCTGTACATGGTCGGCCAACTTGACAAGTTCATCCAAGAACCATTTGGCACAATCTGGCCCCTCACGGTATTTGTAAACGGATTGTGTGGGGTCATGGGCACACACCACATTAAATCCTATGGCAAAGGGTTCATGTTTTTGAATGGGTGTGGTTGAGCTCATGGAGGGATCTGGTTCACATCCCGCCATGGGTGTGGTGAGAGCTTCGAAATCTGCATATACCACATAGGGAACAGTGTCACGCTTATGAATGTCCTTAAACTTTAACACAGCCTTGTCCCCTTGTGGCAATATCAATCTCACCGCTTCCTGAGTAACACAATCTACCCTATGACGTTCCAAAGAAGTAGGCGTCCAAAAGTATTGGAGACAACGGTCACAAATATGCTTTATACCATGTGCTTTGGACATTTGACTGCTTAGCAATCTACTCAGGCTTTTAATGAGGCAATAGTGATTCACTTCTCCTACAGATAAATATAAAAGATGAATGTGATGTCGTTTCGGTTCTTTTGTGGCATAAAGAGGACCCACAATCTCATCACCGTCAAGGCCATACACCATGAACGAAAAGTCCTGGTTGTCTCGTTCAAACCTATGGATCTCGGTTAAGTCCATAGGGAACGTCACTCGAGTTAAATTTAAAGTATGTTTCAATTCAACAAACTTGGCCTTGTACATTCCTGGTCTGTTAACATGACGATCTTGAGCTGGCTGCAAGTACGCAGCCACAGCCCACAGAAAGCAATCATTGTCATGGTTCTCAATATTCACCACAGCCTTTTTCGAAGCTATTGCTGGAGGTGTTTTAATATAGCTAGACCCAGCATTCAACGGGTTGAAATGACAAATGTTGATTTGTAAATGATGAATTTTGTCTAAGGCTAGACCACTCGGTCCTTGTTGCAGTTTATCAAATTTTGACAGCAAGGCATTCACCACGTGGGTTTCATACCACTGTTCCAAATTATGGGCTATGAATAGCTCTTGCATTTTACTGCAAATATAGAATGTCTCTTTATGCTCTACATCCTTCTTTTTATATACGAAATCGCACACTAGTTCTGTATTCACCTTTAAAGCCATATGCAACCTTTGCGCTGTACAAATTTCAATTTTAAAAATTTCAAAACAAGATTCTAAAAATTCTTTGGGAATCGAACTTTTTCTAACATTCACTATGCGGCCAGAGCACACACGCGATTTGAAACAACTGTTTAGGGTTTCCCAAGTTAACGTATCCGCAGCAGTAAAAGACATTATTTTGAAAGAACACACTCACCTGAGTTTAGAAATGTAGACTGTCTGACAATAATCCAAAAAACAGACACGTTCCTGGTTATTCACAGAGGTCAAGCGTTTTCCAACACTCTAAAAAGAAATAAAATAAACCACCATAAGTATATCCATTCCATATAGTTTATGCATTTCATAAACAAAACAAAATCAAACAGGTTATATATTTAAAAAAACAAATCTCACCTTGACGTGTAATGCTTTTCTATATTCCCGTCTCGTGGGCTAGTATGGAAATGGTTTTCTTTTCTAGTTGTCTGTCTTTCTCTTTCTTTAATATATTTCCCACAGACACACGACAGGTAGGCTATACACGTTATCTGCAAACAAATAAATAAATAAAATCATTAATTATCTAATCAATAAATAATTGCATGTATTTATATAAAATCAATAAATATATAAATGAATAAATATATACCTACCCCACAACAAGGTTAAGTATTTTCCACCAACACCAAAACTGATAAACGCAGTGTGTTCAAAGGTAGTCACCTAAGTGAGCGTGGAAATGATAACGACATGTCTTTATATATGCTACATTGCATGTATAATCTTTTTTTTTTTTCCACGCTTTGACCATTCTGTTATCAGGCACGTGGACAGATAACGTCCCAGGTGAACACCTGAGGTAGATCAAATGTCACCTGAACTTGCATTTTGTCACGTACGAAGCAAGACAGGATGTCACTGGTTTAGCCTACATGTGGTTTCACAAATGTGTGTGCATGCCTTTCACACTCCCCTGCCACCACGATGGTCAGATTATTTCACCTTCAAGCGTCACCTATTGTCAAGTCAGATCGGAGCCTTCCAATAAGCTCAAATGACATTCACCTCCTGTAAGTTTGTTTTCTCTACTCGCTTCGACCAACATAGAACCTAGTTCTCATCACCGTTTACACGTTAAAGGTAAAATATCAGAAAACGCACGCTCGCTCTGTCATACACCGACTCGTCGAAATATCAATTGATCTATTGAACACAGCCACCTTGGTCAGCGACAAGTTCGTTGAAACACACACATCCAGCAGTATCGTCTCTCTCAACCACCACGCTCCATGAAAATTATAAACAGGTAAAGAAAAAGAAAACGTTTTTTCAACATGTATGGCGTTAGGCCCTTTGTGAATTATCTTTTTGGAAAAAAAATATCTACCACATTTGAAAGGGGGCGTTAGCCCGAGTCCTAGGACACCTCGTACACGTCTCTAGCGTTATTGGTTCGTGACATATCGGCAAAAATCATAAAAAACACGTGTTTACCCCAAAATCGCATTTCCCATTTTTTTTTTTATTACAACGAGTGGTCCATAGCAAAGAGGACGTCACCCCGAGTCCTTGGACCCGTCGTACATGCCTCTAACGTTATTGGTTCGTTAGATATCGGCAAAATCACAAAAAGCATGTGTTTACCCCAAAATCGAGTTTCCAATTTTATTAAAAATTATAACGAGTGGTCCATAGCAGAGAGGACGTCACCCCGAGTCCTTGGACCTGTCGAACATGCCTCTAGCATGATTGGTTCGCGAGATATAGCAAAAAGTCTAAAATCACGTTTTTACCCCAAAAAGACTGTGTTTCCAGATTTTCACCTTTTCGACACCGACATTCCCGTAAAGAGCACAACGAGACGAAAAAAACGAATCCAAGCACGCCCTCCTAGCATGGCTCCTTCCATTCCAAGGTCGCAGGGGCTCACCACTTGCTTTTATAAGCAGCTCTGTCCTTACCACACTACTGCAGGTTTTCATTCTAGAGACTTTAAATTTATTTTGGGGGTAGAGGGGGTAGGGACCATTGATTTACGTTAAACAATTTTTTTTGTAGAGTTCCTAGTTTCCAAAATATAGGATTTTCAAAATTCGAGTGTTTTCAAAAAAATATAAAAAATAAAAATTTTTTATTACAAAAAATAAAGGTCATAAAGACTGTTCGTTTGAGCCATGGCACAACGTTCTATCCTGTTTGGTTTTCAAACTATCGCCTATTTTCGAAAACAAAAATTTTCAAAAAAATTTTGAAAAATATAATGAGTGGTCCATAGCAAAGAGGACGTCAGCCCGAGTCCAACAATACCTCATTTGTCAAAATCGGACCATGCGTTCAAGAGATATTTAACATGGCTGAGGCTTAGTAGTAGAGCAAGGGGGGTTTTGAAGTGGGGCAGAACTCCTAGTACTCCACTACTCAAAGCAACAAGGGCAAGCAGATTTAGATCCCAGTTGTTGAAGCATGTTGCATCGATAAACTACTGTAGTTACCATAGCAACAAGGGCAAGCAGATTTAGATCCCAGTTGTTGAAGCATGTTGCATCGATAAACTACTGTAGTTACCATGGCAACAAGGGCAAGCAGACTTAGATCCCAGTTGTTGAAGCATATTGCATCGATAAACTACTGTAGTTACCATGGCAACAAGGGCAAGCAGACTTAGATCCCAGTTGCTGAAGCATGTTGCATCGATAAACTACTGTAGTTACCATGGCAACAAGGGCAAGCAGACTTAGATCCCAGTTGTTGAAGCATATTGCATCAATAAACTACTGTAGTTACCATGGCAACAAGGGCAAGCAGACTTAGATCCCAGTTGTTGAAGCATATTGCATCGATAAACTACTGTAGTTACCATGGCAACAAGGGCAAGCAGACTTAGATCCCAGTTGTTGAAGCATATTGCATCGATAAACTACTGTAGTTACCATGGCAACAAGGGCAAGCAGACTTAGATCCCAGTTGTTGAAGCATATTGCATCGATAAACTACTGTAGTTACCATGGCAACAAGGGCAAGCAGACTTAGATCCCAGTTGCTGAAGCATATTGCATCGATAAACTACTGTAGTTACCATGGCAACAAGGGCAAGCAGACTTAGATCCCAGTTGTTGAAGCATATTGCATCGATAAACTACTGTAGTTACCATGGCAACAAGGGCAAGCAGACTTAGATCCCAGTTGTTGAAGCATATTGCATCGATAAACTACTGTAGTTACCATGGCAACAAGGGCAAGCAGACTTAGATCCCAGTTGTTGAAGCATATTGCATCGATAAACTACTGTAGTTACCATGGCAACAAGGGCAAGCAGACTTAGATCCCAGTTGTTGAAGCATATTGCATCGATAAACTACTGTAGTTACCATGGCAACAAGGGCAAGCAGACTTAGATCCCAGTTGCTGAAGGATATTGTATCGATAAACTACTGTAGTTACCATGGCAACAAGGGCGAGCAGACTTAGATCCCAGTTGCTGAAGGATATTGCATCGATAAACTACTGTAGTTACCATGGCAACAAGGGCAAGCAGACTTAGATCCCAGTTGTTGAAGCATATTGCATCGATAAACTACTGTAGTTACCATGGCAACAAGGGCAAGCAGACTTAGATCCCAGTTGTTGAAGCATATTGCATCGATAAACTACTGTAGTTACCATGGCAACAAGGGCAAGCAGACTTAGATCCCAGTTGTTGAAGCATATTGCATCGATAAACTACTGTAGTTACCATGGCAACAAGGGCAAGCAGACTTAGATCCCAGTTGTTGAAGCATATTGCATCGATAAACTACTGTAGTTACCATGGCAACAAGGGCAAGCAGACTAAGATCCCAGTTGCTGAAGCATATTGCATCGATAAACTACTGTAGTTACCATGGCAACAAGGGCAAGCAGACTTAGATCCCAGTTGCTGAAGCATGTTGCATCGATAAACTACTGTAGTTACCATGGCAACAAGGGCAAGCAGACTTAGATCCCAGTTGTTGAAGCATATTGCATCGATAAACTACTGTAGTTACCATGGCAACAAGGGCAAGCAGACTTAGATCCCAGTTGCTGAAGCATGTTGCATCGATAAACTACTGTAGTTACCATGGCAACAAGGGCAAGCAGACTTAGATCCCAGTTGTTGAAGCATATTGCATCGATAAACTACTGTAGTTACCATGGCAACAAGGGCAAGCAGACTTAGATCCCAGTTGCTGAAGGATATTGTATCGATAAACTACTGTAGTTACCATGGCAACAAGGGCGAGCAGACTTAGATCCCAGTTGCTGAAGGATATTGCATCGATAAACTACTGTAGTTACCATGGCAACAAGGGCGAGCAGACTTAGATCCCAGTTGCTGAAGGATATTGCATCGATAAACTACTGTAGTTACCATGGCAACAAGGACAAGCAGATTTAGATCCCAGTTATTGAAGCATATTGCATCGATACACTACTGTAATTACCAAAGCAACAAGGGCAAGCAGATTTATATCCCAGTTGTTGAAGCATGTTGCATCGATAAACTACTGTAGTTACCATAGCAACAAGGGCAAGCAGATTTAGATCCCAGTTGTTGAAGCATGTTGCATCGATAAACTACTGTAGTTACCATGGCAACAAGGGCAAGCAGACTTAGATCCCAGTTGTTGAAGCATATTGCATCGATAAATTACTGTAGTTACCATGGCAACAAGGGCGAGCAGACTTAGATCCCAGTTGCTGAAGCATATTGCATCGATAAACTACTGTAGTTACCATGGCAACAAGGGCAAGCAGACTTAGATCCCAGTTGCTGAAGCATGTTGCATCGATAAACTACTGTAGTTACCATGGCAACAAGGGCAAGCAGACTTAGATCCCAGTTGTTGAAGCATATTGCATCGATAAACTACTGTAGTTACCATGGCAACAAGGGCGAACAAACGTAGATATCAGTTGTTGAAGCGAGCGTGATACTTATAACTCAAACAGACAAATAAAAACATATCTACAGTATAATTCCATGTTTTGGTTCTGCAACTTAATACATATCCTTTTTAAAATCAAAATTAAAATCTATTAGAGTGTCTGTATGAACTTTTTTCTTTTTTGGTTTTTGGTGCCAGGAGTGTCTGAGGACATGTTCAGCTCACCGGAGTTTGTAGCTGCTTGTATGTGGACACCCATGGGGTGAGCTACAAGTACTGCTGGGTGTGGAATGTTGTATGGGGAGGAAAGTGTGAATGTAAGGACGACGAATTGGAAGGTAGCGGCTGTGGCTTATAGTAGGGACCAACCCCGGCATTTGCCTTGAAGGAAGATGGGAAACTACAAATGGCCATCTTCAAGATTGCCGGCATGACATAAAACCTCCTCGCCTCCCGTATGTGAACGACTGCCTGCATCCACACTGTAACGACCACAGTTAACTCACCCGGTTGTATTGAACTATTTGTTTCTTATGAACATGCTGAGAAAAAAAAACTAGGAGCTGCTATTTTAGTCGGTACATACTGGAACATCCATGAAGGCCCAGCGAAGTCTGTAACGTTCATACGACCATGTTTTATATAGCATGCAGAAGCAGTGACGTTCACTTCATTTCGCCCCAGCATCCCAGTGGTACCATCATACGAACCATCCTTCATTAAATATCCCCAGGATTTTGTGGGCACCAGTGTCATACTGAAAGTACACAGAGCATAATGAAAGTAGGGAGTGAAGTCAGCATTTCTGAGGTGAATTGGATGTATCTATTTGTTGTTCCAAGCTAAGAAGATTTACAACTCAAATCAGTGGCAGCTGGCAGATAATTTGTTCTAAGGAGGGGAGGCGTAGACTAAAACAGCGTTTCCCAAACTGTGGTACGCGTACCACTGGTGGTATTGCTGCAGTGGTATGCGGTGATGTTACGAAAAAAATAAAAATTATTAGATACGTTACAAAAAATATAAAAACATTGATATGTTGCCGGAGGACATTAAGGCCAAAGACAAGGAACAGTTTTATGAAGTGAATTGAGATTCAGAACTAAGGCAATTTTATTTTTCAAAAATAGCGCTTTTTAACTTTTTGGTTGAGAGGCATGCAGACTATGCAAACAACAAAGCAGTTAGATTTTTACTGCCTTTCACTACTTCGTACTTGTGTGAGACTGCATTTTCTTCACTTGTTTATCTGAAGAATAAATACCGGAATAGGCTCCTTACATTGGAAAAGTATCTTCGTTTGAGACTCAGCAATCTTAAATCTTATTATTTGAACTTTAACTCCAACAGTCTAACTCTAACAAACACAATTTACAATCCGTATTTCGGTCTGCTACTTAGTGGTGGTGGGGGGTTATAGTTACTATATCTCCTGACCATTAGGTGGTATGCGAGAGATTCTCAATCTCTTAAAGTGGTACCGGTACACACACAAAAAAGTATGGGAAATACTGGACTAAAAGACTGATTGATATCACAACAGACGGTATACACATGAGCTGTAAAACTGATGTAGCTCATTCGCCATGAATGTCGCAGTCTAGACAAAATCACATTCACCTCGGGAATAAATAGCTCTATAAGTTATTTGAAACAATTCACGAAAACAAACCAGCATAAGCTACACACGAGGGAGAGAAAGAACCGCAAGTGTCGTATTCGCATGCAAATTACATTGCAAGACAATGGTATCGGCTGTAGATGGAGCATCTAGGATGTCTTAATCCGTCCCTCTCCTCCCTTGTTGCAATCGGCGGACAACAATCAGCCGAGTTAACTGTTGCGATAGGACTTACTCTGCCATACCCTCCACTATTGAGATCTGGTCAGTGCTCGAACCTGGCAACGACCACACAGCAAGCGTTTCCATACTGTTGGTGCATTTTGCTTTCTCAAACAGTTCACAATTACTACAAGATTTCCTGAATTATTAAATAACAAACACCATGAATTCCTACGCATGCGAGAGGAAATGTCAAGCTTTTTATTGTTAAAAGATCATTATTACAGCATTATTATTTTGTATTGAAAAAGTCTGGTCATTGTGTGACACTGCAACCTTATTACAGACTGCCACTGACTCAATTTGCATACCACAACATATAAATGAGAATCTTGGTCAAGTTCATTAAAAGGAAAAATCGTTCCCAAGCCACCAGGGGTAGAAATGGGGGACTTTTAGGAAAAAAGTGAAATATTGCTTTAACTCTCTTAGTACCGTATGTGAAAAATTGAATCCATTCAAGTTTGTACTATTCTTTGGATAAGGGCCAAAAACGTATCTCAGTAAAGTTTCTTGATAACACCAACCATTGACCTCTGCCTGTCAGCGTGTTTGTCCTTTATCAGTGCTTCCAACCTCCTTTACGTGTCCATTGATTGATTGTAACATCCATTACAATTGGGTACAATCGTGTTGACCAAATTACTAAGACAACACTAAACAAGTAGTTCCGTGAAGAACTAAATAGGCTATTTTCATATATCCCACTGGTCTATCTTAGGACACGAGAAATGAAAACAAGATTTTAAAAATTTCACAGCCGTTATTTTTAAGTTCTCATAAAATGCCATTAAATTATACATCAGTATATTAAGGCTTTTATGAAGATATACCAAGCCAAATTTCACAGTGCTCAGATGAAAAGTCGGGAGAAAAATCCATTTAAATAGCCTATTAAAATTTCGCGGCGACACCATGTTGGTTTTTCCTCACCAGGTTATTGGATAATCCATAGGTGAACTTACTGTATGTTAATAGCCTCTATCAACGTACAAAATTTCAGTTTGATTGCTGTAATAGATTCGTAGATATTGAGAACACTCTAAATATTTCAGATGGTCGCCATGTTGGATTGTTATATGTGTAGGCGATAGAGTTATGTACCATTAGATGAAGATTATTGCGTAGGTTCATTATTCAAACGTTCACTTTGATCGCATGATTAGGACACAAGAAATAAAAACAAAATTTTAAAATTTCATACATCCGCCATCTTTGGGTTATGCTCCTGGGTGGAGCATCAAAACAATTGAGTTTAATTGGATGACAGAAGATTAAATTTTATATGAACATTTACCGTACCAAGTTTCACTGCGCTCGGATGATTAAATGGCGAGTAAATTCCATTTAAATGTTTAAACTTCGCTTGGCCCCATGTTGGTTTTGTGGTCACCAGGTTATTAAAAGTTCCATAGGTGAACTTACCAACATACAAAATTTCAGTTTGATTGTTCTTAATAGATTCGTAGATATTGAGAGCCGTCTAAAAGTATTTCGGATTGTCGCCATGATTGATTGTAGGTATATGTAGGCCATAAGGTTATGTACCATTAAATGAAGATTATTGCGTAGGTTCATCATTCAAACTTTCACTTCAATCGCATGATTAGGACACAGGAAATAAAAACTTACGGTAATTTTAAAATGTCGCACAGCCGCCATCTTAAGGTTATGTAAACAATCAGATGTCAGTGCATTACAATGTGTCAAACATTTGCTGTACCAAGTTTCACTGCGCTCGGATGGTTAAATCGCGAGAAAAGTCTATTTAAATGTTTCAACTTCGCTTGGCCGCCATGTTCGTTTTGTAGTTAACAGGTCTTTGGAAGTCACATAGGTGAACTTCTAACAGTGCCCTTTATCACCGTACAAAATTTTATGGTGGCATCTGTTACTGTTGCGGAGATATAGAATGCCATGCTGGATTGGTGAAACATATTAAAATTGAATGGGTGAGTTGAAAAAGGTACACATTCCAAAAACATAAACTTTCGGAAAACTAAAAAAAACTGTTTTGTGAGAAAACTAATTTTTCTACAAAAAAATTTACTATTGTGAACTTGTACCTTTACGTGTAGAGAATCTATTGCACATGGTACCTATATATAAATATTTTTTATATACCATATAATTGTGTAAATATGTTCAGGAATATGTTCCTTTTTCAACTCAATGTTTTTAATGCACAACACTTTATAACAATTTAGTGTATTATGTTAAACAGGTTTCAGAAATAGGTGAGTAAAACTATCCAATCTTTGTATAAAGGTAAACAAATGTATTTCAGGACTGTTACCTACACATATTTACAAAAGTAACAATTTTTTTCTGATAAAACATTTTTCATTGTTGGATTCTTCATAGTAGACAATCGTGGCATCTTGATGTAGTGGATCAGCAGCTGAAAAACAAAGCCCTGATTGAAAACATTATAAAAACACATTCTTTTTTTATTTTTTACCATCATTAGTAATATTTTTATGTGCCTGAAACACACTGAGCTGCAAAAAATCCTGGGATAATAGTATTACAACGATTATTTTACTTTGCTATTGCAAATCTTTCTTTCTTTGTTACATACAATAGTGTCCAATGTCATAACATACTATAAAACTTGCCTGTAATAAAGATAGAAATACTTAGGTTAGGTTAGGTTATATTATATTATGAAGTGTTGTGTTATATTCAGACTATAGTTAGGATAGATAAGTTCAGGTTAAGTTACAATATTTTTAACTCATTTAAAACATATAAAATACATTATGTTATTTTAAAATATGTTTTATTACTCTTACCTTGTAGGTGGATCAGTTAGTCATCAACGTAGTCTTCATATACATCTCTTGTAGTTATGGTTGACCAAGAGAGTCTTTCTTCAAAAAAAGGTCGATGCTCATCAGGGATGTAGTGTATAACTTTCTGGAGATCCTGCAGTTTCTCTTTCTTTATTGGAACCTTTCCCGTTGGATATGCCTTGGTGTCAGGAAGTTCAACAGTGTTGGTTTTCTTAAGCTTGAAGGTCGATTTTACAGGGTTGTCAATAAAGGCAGATGTTTCAACTAATCCTTTTGTATCACGTTTGAAGATGAAGTGTCTGTATGTGCTTATTTTGAAAGTAACTGCTCTGTTTTCTAAACTTCTAGGCTGTTTCACAAAGTACTGTGGCCACCAGTTCTTGAATTCTAAAAATAAATCACATTGCACAGTGTTCACTTGGAAAGTAGGCTGTGTTTTCTTAGCACTACCAATCATTGAGTTGTACTCTTCAGGTGAGTAGACACGATCATGTCGCCGGACTTCACGTTTCACTGTGCCAAACATAGGATCACATGGCATAAAGCTATGCCCTCTAATGGGGTAGTACTGATGTATAACCTTGAATCTACTATTCATGGTCAAGGAACACAGAAGTCTGCACAGAGCATGATTTCGATTCTGGCCACCACATGCATCGCTGAACACATGTAGCTCCTGCACTTCTTCGGGAATATTATGTGTGATAAAATCCAAAACCATTGAACATACATCATTTGGCCCTTTTTTTCCCTCACCTTCTGGATAGGTATAAAAATAAGCCTTGTCATTTTTTATATCGTAAACATTGAAGACATAGAACCATAGTTTTCTGAGGTAAAATGCTTCTTGTACAGGTAGCAGTGGTAGTGGCAGGTTTTGCATATAATCAAAAGCAATTCCCATGACATCAGGCCTGGATTTTGAAAGTTCTTTGATTTCCTGCATCTTTTTATAAAATCGCTTAGCACGTCTTTTATGCACCATAAATTCAGCAGACGCTACACGTTTTGCATTGTCATTAAGAGTGTTTGATTTAATTTTGATCTTCAGGTCTTCACAAGTACTACAGACATCGACCTGAGGTTTGCCAAATCGGTAGCCAAAGTTTTTCTTGAAATATTCCAAGTAAAACTCATACTTAATTACATTCTTCATGTCAGGAAATTTTTCTATGAAAAGTTCATGCATTTTTGCCACATTAAGCCGAGCATCAAGATATGTGACTGGTTTAGACGTATAATGAGCAACATATTTTGGAAATGAATCAATATGTTCATGTATTTTAACTAGATGTGAGGCTGGAATAGCATTAGAACGGTTTTCGTGTTTACCTCTCATGTCAACGGGGGATTTTCCAGAAGCCAAAATATTTGTCAACCTAATGACAACTTTGTGTGACACCGCATGAAGGCTTATGTAAGCATTACGACATACTTCAACCCTGCTTGTCCCTTTCATGGCAAAGTACTTGAAAGAGGACTCGTGTTGTTTTGAGTTTTCATTTGATGGCCTGTGCCTTGCAACCTCATGCCTCTCAATTAGGCTCATTAATAATGTGTCCTGCTCGTTCTTAGGTCTGCCACTATATAGGGTTTTAATAATGTTCTCCTTGTCCTCAATACAGAAACTGTCCATGCATTTCTTCCTACACTTACAGTTTGGGCCGGTTGTTTTGGCTGGAACAAGAACGCCTGCTGAAGTTACAAACTCCTCACCTCGACGCCTTGCTAACTTTTCCATCTCCCGTACATGTTTTTCTTTGTTAAGTCTACCCTTTTTACGGCTTGGTTCACCACTGTCACTGCCTGTTTCTGACATTGTTACTAGGTTAAAAAGAAAAACTAATAAACTTCACTAAACTAATTTTAGCACACTTTCCGCTTTAAACATAACCAACATAACCTTAAACAACTCATCTGCTAATCACAAGTCATAACACATGACTGAGCACTAGCGCTGTGGTGGGTGCTGCCGGAACTAGCGTGGCTTTGAGTTGAAGAAGGGACATATTCCTGGAATATGTTCCTTCTTCAACTGAATCGTATCTAAATATCTTTGGCAAGCTCATTTAAAGTAGAGGATTATATACTTTTTTATGCTCAATGGATGTAGATACGTCCAAAGAAGAGAATGGCTATCTCAGTTTAGTTTGTGATATTTTAGGAATGTGTACCTTTTTCAACTCACCCATTCAATTTGAAAGGCACGGTCGAGGTCGGACAAGGTAGTAGTATGCACTTACAGAGTTTCATTGAAATCGCTTCGGCCGTTTAGATTTTATTATGGGACACACACACATAAGGTGATCTCATAAGCCTACTTTTTTTCATAAATGAAAATAGGCTAACAATGGCCCTCAACATGATAATTTTCTATAATATTATGAGCAATTTTATATTATTGAATTATATTATTTTAGTCCTAATTGTTAGACATAATATTCCACAAAATCCTTATTGAAACACATTTGCAACAAAATACTACATTCTGAATTCAAAATGCAAAATTTTGAATTTCTAATCTAAAATCAACAAAAGTTATTAGTGCTTTCCTAAAGAGATTGAATACCGTATATAAAATTGAACTGCGGTAAATAAAAATTCTGCCAAATATTATGTATACGTGTGAGAAAACCTTTAAATAAGTAATGTACAAGTGAGGTTGGACTGTATTAAATTTGATAACTTGTGAAGAAGCTTCCTTAGTCTAAATGACGTATGTATCTGTTTCATGAATACAAGATAGCGGCTGCCCATTCTAATAGACTTAAAAATCAATACCTTAGAATTCGATACACAGATAATTTCATAATACATCAAAAACAAGTTGTTCAGTAAAGAACATGTGCCTGATTTCTCTTGAAATATATGGATATAGGTCTTGTCATAATTCTTTCTCTTTTTAAAGCAGTATATGCTAGCGAAAAAGCCTCCGTGGCTTAGGCGGCAGCATGCCGGCCTCTCACCGCTGAGTCCGTGGTTCAAATCCCGGTCACTCCATGTGAGATCTGTGCTGGACAGAACGGAGGCAGACAGGTTTTTCTCCGGGTACTCCGGTTTTCCCTGTCAAAATTTCATTCCAGCAACACTCTCCACTATCATTTCATTTCATCTGTCATTCATTTAATCATTGCCCCAGGGGAGTGCGTCAGGCCTCGGCAGCCGGCACAGTTCATATCCTCGCCGCTAGATAGGGGCTTCATTCATTCCATTCCTGACCCGGTCGGAGACTGGAAGCAGGCTGTGGATTTTTCATATGCTAGCGAGATATGCTAATGGTTCAGTACTCTTCTCTCATACAATTTCACATTAATTGTGTTGATATACAATGAGTTAATGATATTCAAGTTTTAATAATACGTCCAGCCATCTTGAATGTATAGATTCACTGTTGTTTTACTTTGGATACAAACAACGTATGAGTATCTACCTTATTACTAAATTTCGTTATTATAACTCTAAGATACGGAACTGAGAGTTATTAATTTATTTTAAAATTTCAAGATGGCCGCTGTACACTATTGTAATGATCCACTCACGTAGTGGAGTAGTGGGGTAGTGGAGTGTTTGAACACAATTAGCGAAAACATATCCTCTGTAGCCTACTCTGAAACTTCTCTAACCTCTACCACCCTCTTAACGTTCGCTGGCTCGTTGGCCATTCATCCAAATCACAATATTTAATACTGCTCTGCTTCGCTTTTCACCAAACATAATCTAAAAGTTCTCCTTTTCTCTTCTTCAATATATAAACCATCCACTTACTTTTTCTATATAAAACTTCACACAACAAGCTTGTCTTTTCTTACTTCCCTTTTGAACTCTCCAATCCCAGTTAACAATTAGAGTAGGCTCTTTCTTCTTGACCATCTCGTTCCTTTAGTTCGCCAAATTACGACTACTACAAATCCAAAGCTGCATCAGCCATCTTTCATGTCACCACTAAAAAGTTCCAAAGCCGCATCAGCCATCCTGCACGTCTTATTTGTAGCTTCTGCCGCCATCTTGCACGTTCCGTATATAAAGTCTGTTGCGCATCCATTATGATACCGTACCTTCTCTATAGTTTCTTTACTCTATGCTAGCAAGTCAGAGTGCTGATAACAAGATACTATACAAGTACATCTATGAATCTTCTTAGGAATGCTACCATTACGTCTTTTTCCAACAACTCATCGCAATTGCACAAGTTCACCTGTAAATAAGCTTGCCACGGTGGGTGAGTGGATATCGTGTAGGTCTACTAACCCCGAGATTGCAGGTTCACTCCTGGCCATGGTAAGTGATTTTTGAAAGGCGGCAAAAACACGATTCGCATGTCATACGATGTTGGCATGTCAAAGAACCCATTTGAATTCAGTAGGCTGAGTTCATAATGGCAAAATTAATCTCGGGAGTTTCCGCCAACACAAAGCTCTTCATTTCTCTACTAGAAAGCGCTATAGTGTTCAAGGAGCTTAGATATCTAACATCTAACCTCCTTGGCTTTCATAGTCAAGGGACAACGAAATTCGACATGCAAACTACCCTCTGGGTGTTAATAACAAAGCTTGCACCTGGCACCCGAGGCCATACGATATTATTATTATGATTACGGTACCTCTAAATAATCCTAACCAAATATCTGAACCACTTCCCTTGGCATAAATCAGGCTTTACATCAAAACAATCAATAAATACCCTCTTAAAATCTAAATAATGAAATGAATGAAATCGTTATGAAATAGATGAAAACAAATGACACTAGTGATCCGAAGTACATAGGTTCTACCCCTTGTAACCAACATGTTACAATTGCCCCCCAGAGTTCTAAGCGTAACGCAGTGCAGCTTTAAAATTCTTTCTCTATATAATCATTATAAATACCCTATAAGAAAAAACAAACAAAATCACAAGTACACTGAAAGAAATAAAATAACTTATAAATAGACATAAAAATTAGTAGTGTTTCCACTGTCTAATTTCACACTTTCCCTTCTTCGCCTTCTTCCTTTCCACCCACTTCTTTTCCTTCTTCTCTTCATCCACTTCCTCCTCTAGTTCTCTATCCCGTTCTTGCTAAGCTCTTTCTTTTAATTTATTTTGAAATTTCAAGATGGCCGCTGTGCACTATTGACGTTTGACTAACACAGGAGAGATCCCTTATATCCCTTATGATACTGTTACGGCTGTGAGTTTGTGTCATCGCTCGCCGCATGAGTCACAACTGCCCCAGGGCTGGGCTGTGGCCTGCCTCCTGTATTGCGCGCGCCTTATGCAACAGGGCTACTAGGACAAAGGGATAGTCCAGAATATTCGTGACTGGACCAGCGATGGAAACCTCGAGAAGCCGTGAACCCTGGATGGATCTAGAAGCATTTATTGAGTCACCGGCCTGCTATATAAGTGCGACCTGTCAAGCAGTTGTTGTTGTGTTTTACGAGCTAGTGTGAGCGATTATCCTGTGCGACAGAAGTGTGGTGACGAAGTGCTGTGCGAGTTACGAAATCCAGTGACATTGTTTCTCCAGCTTGTGGACAGCGAAATAGCCTGCAGCAAGTGATCGTAAGTAATTGTGGTCGGTGAACGTAAGGGAGAGGAGCAGGTAGTTTCTGTCAAGGCCACTGTACTCATTAGGACGGATTAACTTCTGTGGTCTGTTGACAAGTGGAAGGGCCAAGAGCGCTCAAGGAAGAGACTTGAGGAAACTGGAGTAAGGCTCCTAATTGCTTGTATGTGCTGATTAGTGTAATTTTCTGGCCACAATAAAGTTAATTATTTCTTTAAGCAATAATTGGTGTTGTGCTTTATACCCACCGTAATCCAGTTAACAAAGGTGCCACTAGGGGGTGGCACGTAACAACTGGTGTCAGAAGCCGGATTACGAACTCAAGCACAACACCTGACGGTCCTGGTTTCAAAACCCGAGTAGGTCATTTTCTCTAATTTTCCTGTGAGTGCATGCCCTTTACAAGGCAAACATCTAAAATGGAGGCGCAATTGGCAGCATTGCTAGAAAAGTTAAATGGCATAGAAGACGGCCAGAAGAATTTAACCAAGGAGCTAACTACCAAATTAGAAGACGGCCAGAAGAAGCTAGAAGACGGCCAGAAGAAGATGGAAGACGGTCAAAATAAGCTAGCGGAGGACCTGAAGAGGATAGAGGACGGCCAGAAGAAGATGGAAGACGGTCAGAATAAGTTGACACAGGACCTGAAGAAATTAGAACTGGGACTGCGTGAGGAAGTCACGGCAGTGGAAAAGAAGTTCGACGCCTTACAAGTGGAAGTTGCCGAGCTCCGCCAACGCCCGCTTTTGGGAGTGGAGGAGAAATTCAACGTCTTACAAAAGGAAGTTGCCGAGCTGTGCCAACGACCGCTGATGGGGGTGGAGGAGAAATTCAACGCCTTACAAGTGGAAGTTGCCGAGCTGTGCCAACGCCCGCTGATGGGGGTGGAGGAGAAATTCAACGCCTTACAAAAGGAAGTTGCCGAGCTGCGCCAACGCCCACTGACGGGGGTGGAGGAGAAATTCAACGCTCTATGAGAGGAAGTTGCCGAGCTGCGCCAACGCCCGCCCACCGTTACACCGGGAATATCAGGAACGGGACATAGCAGAGTGACGCTCCCAACCTTCGACGGAAAGGTCCCGTGGAGCACCTACTTACGTCAGTTCGAGGCGGCCTGTTCCATAAATAACTGGAACAACACAGAAAAGGCTACAGCTCTCATTGTAGCGCTGAGAGGTGACGCCCTTAACGTCCTTCAGGCCATCCCGACTGGATCCCAGGACTACGCTTCCCTGATCGCCCATATGGAGTCCCGATATGGAGATAGCCATCTTCAGCAGGCCTATCAGATGCAGCTCCGGACCCGGGTACAGAAGAACGCGGAAACCCTGCAGGAGTTCGAGATGGACATCGCACGCCTCGTAAGGCTCGCCTACCCAACAGCGCCGGCCGACTTTCTGGAGCAGATAGCGACGCAGACTTTCACCGACGGGCTACGGGACTCGGACACTCAACAGGCGCTGCGTCTCGCGCGCAATAAGACCCTGGCAGATGCGCTGAGCCACGCACTTGAGTTCGAGACGGCAAAACAGGCATCCAGAATGCACGCGCGGGTGCGTCAAGTGGACGTCGACGAACCAGTAAAAACCAACGAGACCAAGCCCCTGGCCGACGAATTAATGGAGGCGCTAAGCCGTTTCTTCAAGAATCGCAGTACCACCAACAAAAACGTAGCCGAAGGACAGCCGGAGAGGCGGCCCGGAAGAGGACTACCGACCAGCTGGACCTGCCGTAAGAGAGGCCACCTGAGCAAGGACTGCGGTGATCGCCACCGCCAAGGGTTTCCGTCGAAACAGTCAGTCGTAGGGAAACCGCGCGGCCCAGGAAAGCAAGTATCAGCCAGCCTAGGGGGGCAAAGGTTGACTTGTGACAGTCGTCGAGCCCCGGCAGTCCAAGTTCGTGTGACGCAGTTACGGAGGGATAATAGCAGCCTGATGGTCGACGGAGTCGTCAACGGAGAGAGCTGGCCCATGCTAATCGACACGGGAGCATCGAGGACCATCGTCAGTCCCACCGTGATCCCGAA
The DNA here is from genome assembly GCA_946902985.2 of Meconema thalassinum. Classification (NCBI taxonomy): domain Eukaryota; kingdom Metazoa; phylum Arthropoda; class Insecta; order Orthoptera; family Tettigoniidae; genus Meconema; species Meconema thalassinum. Next base: position 459,677,437 of record OX336391.1, on the reverse strand, counting down.
GTGGAGAGTGAAACCCACACAAAGGAACCTCCAGCTAATAACCGCGACCGGAGAGACCGCACCGGTACATGGCGAAGCATCACTGTAGTTCGTCATTGGTCGACGGGCGATAAAGCATCCAGTGCTTGTGGCTGACGTATCAAATGAAGTGATCATCGGACTGGACTTCTTGGACCAGAACAACATCATGTTGGATCTGAGGACCAACACTCTGCACTTCGGAGGTGAGGAACTTGTTTTGCAACCTGCGCACGAGTCCATCACCGCACGACGAGTAAGGCTGAGAGAAGACGTAATCGTTCCTGCCAGGACGGAGGTCAGCGCTGCCGTAATTGTCGACGGAACTGCTGAGGGAGTGGCGGCTGTCATCGAGCCAAAATATGAGGACATCCAGACAAAAGGATTGCTAGTTGCCAAGACTCTCATCAACACGACGACTCGGCCGTACGTCCGCCTGTCCAACCTGAACGACTACGATATTACGGTCCACCGGGACACCAACCTAGGAGTCTGCGAGCCCGTTACCTGGATTGCCCGCATCACAGATACGACAGACGGACACCTGCAGACGGACAACCGAAGAAGACACACACTGCCAGAAGAACTACACAAGCTGTACCAAGGATCCCAGGACCATTTAGACGAGGAACAATCACGCCAACTTCAGGACCTGCTACGCGAATTCCAGGATGTCTTCTCCGTGGGGAGCAAAGACTTCGGCAGGACAAGCTTGGTCCAGCACAGAATCGACGTTGGGGACAGCGCACCGATTAGGGCCCCATTCCGACGTGTCCCGCTCGCAAAGCAAGCCGAAGTCGACCGGATGGTAGAAGAGATGAAGGAGCAAGGGGTGATCGAGCCATCACATAGTCCTTGGAGTTCTCCGGTCGTGCTTGTGAAGAAGAAGGACGGTTCCACCAGGTTGTGCGTGGACTACAGGCGGGTGAACGACGTCACGAAGAAGGACAGCTACCCTCTACCCCGGATCGACGACACGCTGGATACCATATCAGGGTCAAGGTGGTTCCCCGCCTTGGATTTTAAGAGTGGCTACTGGCAGGTGGAGGTCCACCCTAAGGACCGCGAGAAAACGGCGTTCTCTGTGGGCAGCGGACTCTGGCAGTTCACCGTCATGCCATTCGGTCTGTGCAACGACCCTGCGACCTTCGAAAGGCTAATGGAGTCCATTCTGAGGGGACTACACTGGAAGACCTGCCTGGTCTACCTAGACGACGTCATCGTTCTGGGGAGAAGCTTCGAGGAGCACTACAGCAACCTGAAGGAGATCTTGTTGAAGCTACGGGCTGCCCAGCTGAAGTTGAGCCCCAAGAAGTGTCAGCTCTTCCAGAAGCGGGTCCAGTACCTTGGGCATATCGTCTCCGAGGAAGGGGTGCGCACCGACCCAGAGAAGACCGCAGCTGTGAGGGAGTGGCCAGTTCCGAAGGACAAGTCCCAACTACGAAGCTTCCTGGGACTCTGCACTTATTACCGTCGCTTCGTGAGGGGATTCGCCGACATCGCCAAACCTTTACATCGACTGACTGAGAAGGACCAACTGTTCACGTGGACAGCAGAATGCCACAGTGCCTTCGAACAACTCAAGCAGGCTCTGTGCACCGCGCCTATTCTGGCCTACCCTAGACCTGGAAAAAGGCTCATCGCCGATACCGATGCCAGCGACTTTGGCATAGGGGGAATCCTGTCGCAGGTAGTGGACGGCGAGGAGAGAGTAGTGGCCTACTTCAGCAAGGCCTTGTCAAAGCCAGAGAGGAACTACTGCGTCACCAGGAAGGAGCTGCTCGCCATCGTGAAGACCATTGAACACTTCCACAAGTACCTGTACGGGCAAGAATTTCTCATCAGGACCGACCATGCATCCCTGCGGTGGCTCCTGAACTTCAAGCAGCCCGAGGGTCAACTCACGCGGTGGTTAGAGAGGCTTCAACAGTACAACTTTGAGATTCAGCACAGGAAAGGCCAACTGCATTCTAACGCCGACGCCCTGTCACGAAGACCGTGCCCCGAAGACTGCACCTTCTGTGCCCGAAGGGAGGAGAACACCGGTATACTGTGCCGACGGACTACTGTGGAACTTCAAGGGAACTGGAGCCGCGAATCTTTCGCGCGGGCACAAGCAGAAGATGATGACCTGGGACTGATAGCCGAATGGAAGAGGGCCTGTGTCCCCAGACCCGGGTGGAACATTGTGAGTGACTGCAGCCCGAAGTTTAAGTCCTACTGGGCACAGTGGGACTCGCTGATTGTAAGGGATGGCCTCATCTGCCGTACCTGGGAGAGCACCGACGGGAAGACATCTCGGGAACAAGTCCTCGTTCCAAAGGCTATGACGGAGGAAGTCCTGAAGGAAGTTCGTGGAGGATCATCTGGTGGACACCTAGGGATAAAGAAGACTCTGGAGAAGCTGAGAGAGCGGTTCTACTGGATCGGATGCCGAACAGACGTGGAGAACTACTGCACGAGGTGCCACGATTGCACAGCCAGCAAGGGCCCAGGACGAAGACGACGGGGTCCACTGAAGACCTACAACGTGGGCGGCCCCATGGAGAGAGTGGCCATCGATGTTGCTGGGCCATTCCCGTTAAGCGAGGCAGGGAACCGCTACATATTAGTCTTCAGCGACTACTTTACCAAATGGCCGGAGGCGTATGCGCTCCCTAACCAAGAAGCCGCGACGATTGCAGAGACCCTGGTGAAGGAATTCGTCAGCCGGTACGGAGTACCCCTGGAGCTGCACTCCGACCAAGGGAGGAACTTCGAGTCGCAGGTGTTCCAGAACCTATGCCAGCTGCTGGGAATCCGGAAGACAAGGACAACGCCACTACACCCTCAGTCCGACGGGATGGTAGAGCGATTCAATCGCACCATCGAGAACCATCTCCGAATAGTCGCCAGCGAGCACCAGAGGGATTGGGACAAGCATCTTCCACTATTTCTCCTGGCCTACCGCGCCGCCGTGCATGAAGCCACCGGGTGCACACCAGCCCGGGCTATGTTTGGGAGGGAGCTCCGTCTACCTGTCGATCTTGCCTTCGGCCGACCTGGGAATGATCCCATCCCGGTAAGCCAGTATTGTCAAGAACTGGTCGACCAACTGGAGGACGTACACGCGTTCGCGAGGAGGAAACTGCGGATCGAGACCGACCGAATGAAGACCCGATACGACCAGCAGACGGATGCCGGCGGATTCCACGAGGACGACCTGGTCTGGCTCTTCAACCCATTACGGAAGAAAGGCCTGTCACCCAAACTGCAGAAGTCCTGGGAGGGCCCGTACCGAGTCGCGAAACGGATCAACGATGTCGTCTACAGGATCCAGCGGAGCCCGAGGGCGAAGATGAAGATCGTGCACCGAGATCGCCTGGCAGCCTACGGAGGGACACAGACGGACCAATGATTGATCGGGACGATCAGCCTTTTTAGGAAGGGGGTGGTGTTACGGCTGTGAGTTTGTGTCATCGCTCGCCGCATGAGTCACAACTGCCCCAGGGCTGGGCTGTGGCCTGCCTCCTGTATTGCGCGCACCTTATGCAACAGGGCTACTAGGACAAAGGGATAGTCCAGAATATTCGTGACTGGACCAGCGATGGAAACCTCGAGAAGCCGTGAACCCTGGATGGATCTAGAAGCATTTATTGAGTCACCGGCCTGCTATATAAGTGCGACCTGTCAAGCAGTTGTTGTTGTGTTTTACGAGCTAGTGTGAGCGATTATCCTGTGCGACAGAAGTGTGGTGACGAAGTGCTGTGCGAGTTACGAAATCCAGTGACATTGTTTCTCCAGCTTGTGGACAGCGAAATAGCCTGCAGCAAGTGATCGTAAGTAATTGTGGTCGGTGAACGTAAGGGAGAGGAGCAGGTAGTTTCTGTCAAGGCCACTGTACTCATTAGGACGGATTAACTTCTGTGGTCTGTTGACAAGTGGAAGGGCCAAGAGCGCTCAAGGAAGAGACTTGAGGAAACTGGAGTAAGGCTCCTAATTGCTTGTATTTGCTGATTAGTGTAATTTTCTGGCCATAATAAAGTTAATTATTTCTTTAAGCAGTAATTGGTGTTGTGCTTTATACCCACCGTAATCCAGTTAACAAAGGTGCCACTAGGGGGTGGCACGTAACAATACTCACATTTGCCAAGATAAAACCTACATACGATACGTAATCAAATTCTGAGTAGTCGATTTTAATGTTGTAGTAGTTTGCTTAGCCGCCATCTTGAATCTATGGAGAGTCTGTTCTTTAGCCTTGGCTAAACAAGGTCATATATACGGTCCTACCTTTTCACTAATTTCGTCATTGTTGAGACATATATACTACTGTACATGATTTGTTATTAGATGTATTGTTTTGCCGCGTCCAGAGTCTGAAACATTACGGTTAATAATGTCGACTCCAGCAGCTAAAGTTGACAAAAAGAATTGTCTAGATTTCTAGATAGAACAATAGTTTTTCGATAAGTTACTACTTACGTGAAGTTGAACATTTGTCCCACATTGAGAAACACAGCATATCCAAACCTGGAATTTGTATCCAAGTTTCTGTTCTCCAAGCTTAAAAGGTGTTCTTCCAAGTTGTCCAATGGAAGGATTGTAACCTGGGGTGACACATAGAAAACTTAAAAGTTGCCTTGATTAATTCTATGTAAAGAATGTTTTTCATTCAGTTTGTAGACAAGTGCCCAATTATCTTGGGCAGTTAATATTCATATATTCTACCCAAAATAAAGTTACAATACCAGAAATAAATAGTCAAATTAAAAACAAAAATATACTCGGCACTACATAAATTATACAGAGGGAGATGACATGTTTTGTTCGTCAGATCCTGACTAGGAGGGAAGATTGAATCTAAATAAATCGTTCAATTTTAAGATGAAGGTTGACCACTAGGATCTGGAATTACGGTATATAATAATGTTAAATTTTGCCCCGAAGGGCATCTTTAACGTGCCAGTTGTTACTGGCACGGCTCCCTCGTATTTGTACGCCCTCAAACACCAACTGGCTGCACCAGGATTCGATCCTGCAACCTAGGGAACTGCAGGCGAGAACATTACCTCTGAGCCACGCAGCCAGCCTCTGGATTTACAACATTATTATACAATACAAGGTGATATAGTCGTAAAATCAACAAATTTGAGCTAGTCTGACAAGATCTACAAAAAATAAAAAACAAGTAAAATACGAGGGAAGTTCTGAAAGTAAGTTAGTTATTGTTGTTTTAAGGGGTGGATTCCGAAAGTAAGTTTCGTTATTTTATTTAGAGCAGATGGAACACCAGGTGACACAAACAATCGCCATATCCAGAGTGGTTTCTTCAAACTGATTGCACGCTACGGCAAGTGTCTCAATGTCGGTGTCGACTGTATCGACAAATAGTGCAAGGTGTATAGTTCATGATGCCATGGTGTTTGTCAGTTTGGCAATAAAGGGTCCCTGGGAAAACATGACGAAACTTATTTTCGGTAACTTTCCTCGTATTTGTAAGTTCCCTAAATGAAAGTGAATGGTTTGAAGGGAATCGTCATGGATTTGGATGATATGTATTTAAATATAAATTAATGTTTAGTAGTCTATAAATTTACAAAAGCAAAAGTTGTGTAGACCGACTGAAAAGCACCAAACTTTTGTTTAGTAAGACAACACTGAAAACTGGCTTCAAACACCATAATAAATGTACAAGATAATTTAATAATTATAAGAATGTAGCAGAAAGGAAGACAGTCAAATGCAAGGGAGGTGGCCGGATTTAAAGTTAATGATAAGTTTGTGTTCCCCAATTTCCAGTACAGAAGGCGAGATCAGCTACCACAATGCTAACCTGCATCTGGAAGGAACAAACTATTACAAAAAAAAAAAAAAAACGCAAAGCTTCAACGGGTTAATGCCCTCAACTTCTGTATCACGTCCTATGTTGCCAAGACTTGAACCATCAAACAGCCAATAAGAAAAAAAGCTAGAGAGTTTTCAAATGTGGTGTTGGGACATCCTAAGGATCGCATGTACTGCACAGCATATCAACATCCCTGTCTTGGAAAAGCTGGGCATCATTGAAATGGATTAACCAAGCTTATCTGCAGTGCTTAGGGCACATTATCAGAAGAACAGGAATGAAAGAAAAGCAAGTAATAGACCTTGTTGCTGTTGTTTCATTTGAGGGGTTTGGACATCGTCGTCATTTAGTCCCGAGTATTTGGGCGAGTGAATTTTTTGTCTGATAATATGTCTTGTTGTGGTGGCTGTATTAGTGTGTGCATTTGTAATTAATGTGAGAATTTTGAAGGAGGCGGCCGTGACCTTACGTTAGGAACCATCCCAGCATTCACCTGGAGAAGAAGGGGAGGAAACCACGGAAAACCACTTCCAGAATGACTGAGGTGGGACTCGATACCACCTCTTCTCCGTTTAACCTCACGAGGCTGAGTGTACCCCGTTTCAACCAAGAAACCAGTATTAAATGTCTTGGCAGAACCGGGAATCGAACCCGGACCTCCAGGGTGACAGCTAAGAATGCTAATCGCCACATCACGAGGTGGTCGCAATCGCAAGTAATGGAAAGGAAGGTCAACAACAACAAAGGATCAAGTGGATCCACTTCTCGTCCGACCGAGAAAACCACCACATGTACACACATCAAAAAAAGTTTTGCATCACCTCGGTTCCAAGAGTTCCGGAACCTTTAAATACAAAGGGAATAGAGATCAACACAAACAACATTTCAGCTCGTTTTATTGCTCATGAGACCCACACATTGCATGTTGTACCATCATACAGCTAGACTTTCAGCATTTGTGGTCCAGATTGCAGTACACACCACTACCTCTAATACCCAGTAGCACGTCCTCTTGCCTTGATGCATGCCTGTATTCGTCGTGGCATACTATCCACAAGTTCATCAAGGCACTGTTGGTCCAAATTGTCCCACTCCTCAACGACAATTCGGCGTAAATCTCTCAGAGTGGTTGGTGGGTCAAGACGTCCATAAACAGCCCTTTTCAACATATCCCAGGCATGTTCGATAGGGTTCATGTCTGGCGAACATGCTGGCCACTGTAGTCGAGCGATGTCGTTATCTTGAAGGAACGCATTCACAAGATGTGCACGATGAGGTCGAGAATTGTCGTCCATGAAGACAAATGCCTCTCCAATATTCTGCCGATATGGTTGCACTATGGGTCGGAGGATGTCATTCAGGTATCGTAAAGCCGTTTCGGAGCCTTCCATGACCACCAGTGGCGTACGTCGGCCCCACATAATGCCACCCCAAAACATCAGGGAACCACCACCTTGCTGCACTCGCTGGACAGTGTGTCTAAGACGTTCAGCCTGACCAGGGTGCCTCCAAACACGTCTCCGACGATTGTCTGGTTGAAGGCATATGCGACACTCATCGGTGAAGAGAACGTGATGCCAATTCCGTGGGGTCCATTCAGCATGTTGTTGGGCCCATCTGTACCGCGCTGCATGGTGTCGGGGTTGCAAAGCTGGACCTCGCCATGGACGTCGGGAGTGAAGTTGCGCATCATGCAGCCTATTGCGCACAGTTTGAGTTGAAACACGACGTCCTGTGGCTGAACGAAACGCATTATTCAACATGGTGGCATTGCTGTCAGGGTTCCTCCGAGCGGCAATCCGTAAGTAGCGGTCATCCACTACAGTAGTAGCCCTTGGGCGGCCTGAGCGAGGCCTGTCATCGACAGTTCCTGTATCTCTGTACCTCCTCCATGTCCGAACAACATCGCTTTGGTTCACTCTGAGACGCCTGGAAACTTCCCTTGTTGAGAGCCCTTCTTGACACAAAGTAACAATGCGGACGCGATCGAACTGCGGTATTGACCTTCTAGGCATGGTAGAACTACAGACAACATGAGCAGCGTACCTTCGTCCTGGTGGAATGACTGGAACTGATCGGCTGTCGTACCCCCTCCGTCTAATAGGCCCTGCTCATGCATGGTTGTTTACATCTTTGAGCAGTTTTAGTGACATCTATGAACAGTCAAAGGTACTGTATCTTGGATACAATATACACTGTCAACGTCTATATGCCGGAGATCTGGGAACCGAGGTGATGCAAAACTTTTTTTGATGTGTGTATTTCCGCACAATACGTTAAAAAGGAACCAATCAGTGTTGGTATAGAATGTACTCAGGTAAAAATAAAAACAAAACAATCTTTTAAATTGTTGGCTTTCACGGTTTTTGGCTATCACTTATTTTCCCTTTCTTGTCTACTATTCCCCGCGTTAACAAGCTTCTATTATTATGTTGTTTACAATTCAAATACCAATACATATAAACCAAACTTGCTCATATATCTGCTGTATATTCCATATTTACGCGCGCAAGTCGCGCAACCTGATTTTGCAAAGTTACTTTCAAGAAAAAGAAGAAGTAGACTGAAGCAAATAAAAAGTCACGTAGGCCTATTTTTCGTAATAATTTTAATTGCCGTACAGAATCCCTTCGGCCTATATACTACATACGAAATATTATACAAAGCACAGCCTGCAAGTCATTTTAGCTAAAATGGTGATTATTTTTACGTTGAATTAACATGGCGAGACCAGAAAATTTAGCGCATGATGACATCATGACTGAGATTACGGCGAAATAATTACTTCTACGAATGATATAATCAATTTCTCGAAAGTTTGCATTCTTACATCCACAAAATGAACGGTAGTGAAATTCATTTTAAAGTGATTTGAACTTATACAGGGTCATCATCTATGTGCGCGCGAGTAAACACGGTAAGCTAAGCCGGCTGTGACTAGAGCAGATCGCGGGCGCGCGTACCCGGTTCAGCCGGTAGTGGCGCGCACTTTCGCACTTTTACCAAACATGTTCAATAATGTATAGTTACAGTGCTCATAGGTGATGCTGAAATCCTCCTCTCTTGCAAAACACACCTGACATCTTCTGATGAAAGAATGTCTGTCAACTCTTTTATTATTTACGGAGCCTGTTTCCTTGAATCGTTTAGCGAACCTCCTAATTGTACTGGCATTAGGCACAGGTCTACCTGGAAACTTGATTCGAAATTTTCGTCTCGTTTCAGAACAAGATTTTCTATTTTTCATATACGAATTATGGATATACACACGTTCGCGCAATGTGAATTGGTGTCTGGATATGACCAACAATCACAGTATTCACAATGCTCACTAAAAGTGCAACCCTAACGTCTAAGCTTTGTAGATACACGTCCATATGAATAACAAAACGCGTGTGAACTAACGATATGAGTCAGCGGAGCGCCCCAACCACCGGCCGAACCGCGTACGCGCGCCCGCGATCTGCGCCAGTCACAGCCGGCTTAGCTTGACGTGTTTACTCGCGCGCACAAGGATAATGACCCTGTAGTTCAAAAACATACACTGGCGTTGCCAGATTAAATACTGAAGATGAAAGCCAGCTACTTCAATTTCCTACAGAATTCTTGAATTCGTTGGAATTAAGTAGTTTGCCTCAACACATGCTTATTCTAAGAGTTGGAGCCATAGTTATGCTCCTTAGAAATCTGAACGTTTTCCCACGGTCTCTCAAACGGAACGCGATTAATTGTAAGAAATAAGTATTGTTACGTGCCACCCCCTAGTGGCACTTTTGTTAACTGGATTACGGTGGGTTGAAGCACAATACAGAGTGTTCCTTTAAAGAAACGTATTAGCTTTATTGCGGCCAGAAAGATACACCACTCAACAACAAATACAAGCAATTAGAACCTTACTCCAGTTTCCTCACGGGAAGAACACTTCCCTTTCACTTGTCAATAAGCCGCAGAAGTTAATCCCTCGTAATGAGGTGGCCCCGTACGCTGGCTGGAAATATCTGCACTCAGCCTGTCAACGTACTACACACTGTTTCACAATTCACCACATCACCTCTGTCACCCTGAAAAAAAAACACTCGTTCAAGACCCAGTTCCTCTGTAGGCTTCTCACTTCCTCGCTGTCAAGAGAATCAGCTTCACTAGGGGTTTCGCAAGTCACGTCGCCAACAACTGTCGCTCAAGGTAAACGCTCGCACTAGCTCGAAAAAAAAACTCTCAACCCCGCTTGCCAGGTCGCTCTTATATAGCAGGCCGGTGACTAAATAAATGCTTCTAGACCCATCCAGGGCTCACGGCTTCTCGAGGTTTCCATCACTGGCTGGGTCACGAATATTCTGGACCATCCCTTTGTCCTAGTAGTCCTGTTGCGTAAGGCGCACGTAATACACTGAGGCAGAGCACAGCCTAGCCCGGGGGCGGTTGTGACTCATGCGGCGAGCGACGAAACAAACTCACAGCCGTAACACCACCCCCTTCCTAATAGGCTGATCGTCCCGATCAATCATTGGTCCGTCTGTGTCCCTCCGTAGGCTGTCAGGCGATCTCGATGCACGATCTTCATCTTCGCCCTCGGGCTCCGCTGGATCCTGTAGACGACATCGTTGATCCGTTTCACGACTCGGTACGGGCCCTTCCAGGACTTCTGCAGTTTGGGTGACAGACCTTTCTTCCGTAATGGGTTGAAGAGCCAGACCAGGTCGTCCTCGTAGAATCCGCCGGCATCCGTCTGCTGGTCGTATCGGGTTTTCATTCGGTCGGTCTCGATCCGCAGTTTCCTCCTCGCGAACGTGTGCACGTCCTCCAGTTGGTCGACCAGTTCTTGACAATACTGGCTTACCGGGACCGGATCATTCCCAGGTCGGCCGAAGGCAAGATCGACAGGTAGACGGAGTTCCCTCCCAAACATGGCCCGGGCTGGTGTGCACCCGGTGGCTTCATGCACGGCGGCGCGGTAGGCCAGGAGAAAAAGTGGAAGATGTTTGTCCCAATCCCTCTGGTGCTCGCTGACGTCTATTCGGAGATTGTTCTCGATGGTGCGATTGAATCGCTCTACCATCCCGTCGGACTGAGGGTGTAGCGGCGTCGTCCTTGTCTTCCGGATTCTCAGCAGCTGGCATAGGTTCTGGAACACCTGCGACTCGAAGTTCCTCCCTTGGTCGGAGTGCAGCTCCAGGGGTACTCCGTACCGGCTGACGAATTCCTTCACCAGGGTCTCTGCAATTGTCGCGGCTTCTTGGTTAGGGAGCGCATACGCCTCTGGCCATTTGGTGAAGTAGTCGCTGACGACCAATATGTAGCGGTTCCCTGCCTCGCTGAACGGGAATGGCCCAGCAACATCGATGGCCACTCTCTCCATGGGGCCGCCCACGTTGTAGGTCTTCAGTGGACTCCGTCGTCTTCGTCCTGGGCCCTTGCTGGCTGTGCAATCGTGGCACCTCGCGCAGTGGTTCTCCACGTCTGTTCGGCATCCGATCCAGTAGAACCGCTCTCTCAGCTTCTCCAGGGTCTTCTTTTTCCCTAGGTGTCCACCAGATGATCCTACATGGACTTCCCTCAGGACTTCCTCCGTCATAGCCTTTGGAACGAGGACTTGTTCCCCAGATGTCTTCCCGTCGGTGCTCTCCCAGGTACGGCAGGTGAGGCCATCCCTTGCAACAAGCGAGTCCCACTGCGCCCAGTAGAACTTAAACCTTGGGCTGCAGTCACTCGCAATGTTCCACCCGGGTCTGGGGACACAGGCCCTCTTCAATTCGGCTAGCAGTCCCAGGTCATCATCTTCCGCTTGCGCCCGCGTGTAAGATTCGCGGCTCCAGCTCCCTTGAATTTCCACGGTAGTCCTTCGGCACTGTATCCCGGTGCTCTCCTCCCTTCGGACACAGAAGGTGCAGTCGTCGGGGCACGGTCTTCGTGACAGGGCTTCGGCGTTAGAATGCAGTTGGCCTTTCCTGTGTTGGATCTCCAAGTTGTACGTTTGAAGCCTCTCTAACCACCGCGCGAGTTGACCCTCGGGCTGCTTGAAGTTCAGGAGCCACCGCAGGGATGCACGGTCGGTCCTGATGAGAAATTCTTGCCCGTACAGGTACTTGTGGAAGTGTTCAATGGTCTTCACGATGGCGAGCAGCTCCTTCCTGGTGACGCAGTAGTTCCTCTCTGGCTTTGACAAGGCTTTGCTGAAGTAGGCCACTACTCTCTCCTCGCCGTCAACTATTTGCGACAGGATTCCCCCTATACCAAAGTCGCTGGCATCGGTATCGATGATGAACCTTGTTCCAGGTCTGGGGTAGGCCAGAATAGGTGCGGTGCACAGAGCCTGCTTGAGTTGTTCGAAGGCACTGTGGCATTCTGCTGTCCACGTGAAGAGTTGGTCCTTCTCAGTCAGTCAATAAAGTGGTTTGGCGATGTCGGCGAATCCTCTCACGAAGCGACGGTAATAAGTGCAGAGTCCCAGGAAGCTTCGTAGTTGGGACTTGTCCTTCGGAACTGGCCACTCCCTCACAGCTGCGGTCTTTTCTGCGTCGGTGCGCACCCCTTCCTCGGAGACAATATGCCCAAGGTACTGGACCTGCTTCTGGAAGAGCTGACACTTCTTGGGGCTCAACTTCAGCTGGGCAGCCCGTAGCTTCATCAAGATCTCCTTCAGGTTGCTCTAATGCTCCTCGAAGCTTCTCCCCAGAACGATGACGTCGTCTAGGTAGACCAGGCAGGTCTTCCAGTGTAATCCCCTCAGAATGGACTCCATTAGCCTTTCGAAGGTCGCAGGGGCGTTGCACAGACCGAATGGCATGACGGTGATCTGCCAGAGCCCGCTGCCCACAGAGAACGCAGTGTTCTCGCTGTTCTTAGGGTGGACCTCCACCTGCCAGTAGCCACTCTTCAAATCCAAGGTGGAGAACCATCTTGACCCTGATATGGTGTCCAGGGTGTCGTCGATCCGGGGTAGAGGGTAGCTGTCCTTCTTCGTGACGTCATTCAACCGCCTGTAATCCATGCAGAACCTGGTGGAACCGTCCTTCTTCTTCACTAGCACGACCGGAGAACTCCAAGGACTATGTGATGGCTCGATCACTCCTTGCTCCTTCATCTCTTCTACCATCCGGTCGACTTCAGCTTGCTTAGCGAGCGGGACACGTCGGAATGGGGCCCTAATCGGTGCGCTGTCCCCAACGTCGATTCTGAGCTGGACCAAGCTTGTCCTTCCGAAGTCTTTGCTCCCCACGGAGAAGACATCCTGGAATTCGCGTAGCAGGTCCTGAAGTTGGCGTGATTGCTCCTCGTCTAGCTGGTCCTGGGATCCTTGGTACAGCTTCTGTAGTTCTTCTGGCAGTGCGTGTGTTCTTCGATTGTCCGTCTGCAGGTGTCCGTCCGTCGTATCTGTGATGCGGGCAATACAGGTAACGGGCTCGCAGACTCCTAGGTTGGTATCCCGGTGAGCCGTAATGTCGTAGTCGTTCAGGTTGGACAGGCGGACGTACGGCCGAGACGTCGTGTTGATGAGAGTCTTGGCAATTAGCAATCCTTTTGCCTGGATGTCCTCATATTTTGGCTCCATGATAGCCGCCACTCCTTCAGCAGTTCCGTCGACAATTACGGCAGCGCTGACTTCCGTCCTGGCGGGAACGAAAACGTCCACTCTCAGCCTTACTCGTCGTGCGGTGACGGCCTCGTGTGCTGGTTGCAAAGCAAGTTCCTCACCTCCGAAGTGCAGAGTGTTGGTACTCAGGTCCAAGATGATGTTCTGGTCCAGGAACTCCAGTCCGATGATCACTTCGTTAGATACGTCAGCCACAAGCACTGGATGCTTCACCGCCCGTCGACCAATGTCGATCTCCAGTTATGCTTCGCCATGTACCGGTGCAGTCTCTCCAGTCGCGGTTATTAGTTGGAGGTTCCTTTGTGTGGGTTGCAGTTTCCACCTCGGGATCACGGTTGGATTGACGATGGTCCTCGACGCTCCCGTGTCGATCAGCATTGGCCAGCTCACTCCGTTGACGACTCCGTCGACCATCAGGTTGCTATTATCCCTCCGTAACTGCGTCACACGAACTTGGACTGCCGGGGCTTGACGACTGTCAGAAGCCGACCTTTGCCCCCCAAGGCTGGCTGATACTTGCTTTCCTGGGCCGCGCGGTTTCCCTACGACTGACTGTCCCGGCGGAAACCCTTGGAGGTGGCGATCACCGCAGTCCTTGCTCAGGTGGCCTCTCTTACGGCAGGTCCAGCAGGTCGGTAGTCCTCTTCCGGGTCGCCTCTCCGGATGTCCTTCGGCTATGTTTTTGTTGGTGGTACTGCGACTTTTGAAGAACCGACCTGGCGCCTCCATCAGTTCATCGGCCAGGGGCTTGGTCTCGTCGGCTTTGGCTGGTTCGTCGACGTCCACCTGACGCACCCGCGCGTGCATTCTAGATACCTGCTTTGCCGTCTCGAACTCAAGTGCGTGGCTCAGCGCATCTGCAAGTGTCTTAATGCGCCCAAGTCGCAGTGCCAGTTGAGTATCCGAGTCCTGTAGTCCATCAATGAAGGTTTGCGTCGCAATCTGCTCCAAAAAGTCGGCCGGCGCTGTTGGGTAGGCGAGTCTTACGAGGCGTGCGATGTCCATCTCGAACTCCTGCAGGGTTTCCGCGTTCTTTTGTACCCGGGTCCGGAGCTGCATCTGGTAGGCCTGCTGAAGATGGCTATCTCCATATCGGGACTCCATATGGGCGATTAGTGAAGCGTAGTCCTGGGATCCAGTCGGGATGGCCTGAAGGACGTTAAGGGCGTCCCCTCTCAGCGCTACAATGAGAGCTGTTCCGTGCAGTTCCAGTTGTTTATTGAACAGGCTGCCTCGAACTGACGTAAGTAGGTGCTCCACGGGACCTTTCCGTCGAAGGTTGGGGCGTCACTCTGCTCTGTCCCGCTCCTGATATTCCCGGTGTACCTGTGGGCGGGCGTCGGCGCAGCTCGGCAACTTCCTCTTAAAGAGCGTTGAATCTCGTTTTCATCCCCGTCGGCGGGCGTTGGTTCAGCTCAGCAATTTCCTTTTGTAAAGCGTTGAATTTATCTTCCACCCCCGCCAGCGGGCGTTGGCGCAGTTCGGCAACTTCCTGTTGTAAGGCGTCGAACTTCTTTTCCACTGCCGTGACTTCCTCACGTAGGCCCTGTTCCAATTTCCTTTGACTTTACCGTAGTTTCGTCAGCAGACACTCTTCCAGATTTTTCTAGCCATCCAGAAATTTGGCGGTTAGGTCCTCGGCTAACTTCTTCTGGCTGTCCTCTAATCTGGAAGCTAGGTCCTCGGCTAACCTCTTCTGGCCGTCCTCCATCTTCTTCTGGCCGTCCTCCATCTTCTTCTGGCCGTCTTCCATCTTCTTCAGGTCATCCTTCAGGTCCTTGGCTAATTTCTTCTGGTCGTCTTCCATCTTGGCTTCCATGCCACTTAACTTTTCTAGCAATGCTGCAAATTGCGCTTCCATTTTAGATGTTTGTCTTGTAAAGGGCATACACTCACAGGATTTTTTTTTTTTTAAATGACCTGCTCGGGTTTTGAAACCAGGACCGTCAGGTGTTGTGCTTGTGTTTGAGTTCGTAATCCCGCTTCTGACACCAGTTGTTACGTGCCACCCCCTAGTGGCACTTTTTTAACTGGATTACGGTGGGTTGAAGCACAACACAGATTGTTCCTTTAAAGAAACGTATTAGCTTTATTGCGGCCAGAAAGATACACCACTCAACAGCAAATACTAGCAATTAGAACCTTACTCCAGTTTCTTCACGGGAAGAACACTTCCCTTTCACTTGTCAATAAGCCGCAGAAGTTAATCCCTCGTAATGAGGTGGCCCCGTGCGCTGGCTGGAAATATCTGCACTCAGCCTGTCACCGTACTACACACTGTTTCACAATTCACCACATTACCTCTGTCGCCCTGGAAAAAAAAAAACACTCGTTCAAGACACAGTTCCTCTGTAGGCTTCTCACCCCCTCGCTGTCAAGAGAATCAGATTCACTGGGGGTTTCGCAAGTCACGTCGCCAACAACTGTCGCTCAAGGTAAACGCTCGCACTAGCTCGAAAAAAACTCTCGACCCCGCTTGCCGGGTCGCTCTTATATAGCAGGCTGGTGACTCAATAAATGCTTCTAGACCCATCCAGGGTTCACGGCTTGTCGAGGTTTCCATCACTGGCTGGGTCACGAATATTCTGGACCATCCCTTTGTCCTAGTAGTCCTGTTGCGTAAGGCGCACGTAATACACTGAGGCAGAGCACAGCCCAGCCCGGGGGCAGTTGTGACTCATGCGGCGAGCGACGAAACAAACTCACAGCCGTAACAGTATGAAAATTGCTTGGATTTGGAAATAATAAGTGGAGATAAAAATTGGGCAGAGATATCTAATCCCTCGAGTTCATTTAACACCATCCGATGATACACTTCTATTTTCTTTTAAGAGGCCAATTTCCAATTCGCTTAGGGGGCGTGGTGGCTCAGCGGTCTAGCTGTATGCCACTCACCAAGGCGGCCCGGGTTCGATTCCCGGTCAATGCATGTGAGATTTTCGAAGTGAAATGCCATGTCCTGTGGTTCGGATTCCACGTAAAAAGGAGGTCCCGTGGCTCATGATCTCGCGATTGACGGTCACGTTAAACTACAAGCTTCCTTCCTTCCAATTCGCTTGGCATTCTGTATTCCAGTTAATAAAGCTGTGGAACGTGCAGGTCTCTATTTACCTCAGCAAGTTATCTCATGGCCAGTTAGCCTATATGATGCAATATCAAAAGTGCGATCTTTCGACACCCTCAAAGTTGCAATACAGTAGTGTCAAAACGTAATCGTACAAAGAATGTCGAGGGGCAGATGACCTCGTAGTTCCGCCCCTTAAAACAACAATAACTAACTAAAGAATGTCGTATGTAAGGATATCCTTAAGTAAATATTTTCCCACTGACCGTCATGTTTTGACGGGTTTCAACTAGTTGTCTTTTACTTCTTATATAGGCCTATCCTTGCAATCTTTCTTCCACTTCGGGGAACTTCGCTTCTTTTTACCTCGAAAAGCCAAGTGATTTCGCGAACAGTTTTGGAGTTTGTCCTTGTTTTCTTTTTCTTTCCTATAATCTGAAATACACGATTCAGATACGTCGTATTTCCTACCCACGGCACGATTTCTTACTTCTGCTTCCTTGATCATTTTAAGCTTTTCTCCCGCGGTAAACGATCTTATCGTTTTCGCCCTCGCATATCTTTCAGCTGATAATTAGAACACACTGAAAACATAACGTACATAGCTCGCGGTCAGCACAAGACCAACTTCAACCATGCGTCACAAGCCCGTGCTGTCGCTTCCTTTAACAACGCGAGACAAAACAGCAATCGTGTAATATTGTTTGAATTTAAATACACTGGCGAAAAAAAATCCCAACACCAAGAAGGGGTTGTGCTAGATTAATGAACGTTGCTAGGCGTGTTTATCAGGGCTTCCACCCACTCACTCGTCCAAAAATAGTGAAATAGTGAGTGCTTTTTCATTAAAAAGTGAAAAAAGGTGAGTTTTTGTATGAAAAAGTGAGTAAATTCATAGCATTATTCGCATTTATGGCCGTATATCTGGTTCATAATTTTAACTTTTGTTGATATCTGTAGGCGCAATTGGGGGGAGTGGCTTGGGTGGCTAACCTTCCCAAAACCAACCGTAGCCCCCAAAAATGTCTACCAAATTGCGCCTATGTTAATATCTCTGAGTACTGTTTGTGATTTTTCATGTAGTGAGAGGACACATGGAAATAATGGATAGGAAAATCAATGCAACACTCAAGAAATTTAAATCGTTAAACTTAAATATAAATGTGAACTTTTGTTAAAAACCGCTTTGTTAAAATTTTCGGCGATCGCTGCACGGCTCCGGCTGTGGTATGCACTATGGAAGCTTTTCATGCTTTCTAGCCGCCTGGCTTGCTGCCGGCAGCGCGCTCAGTCACCGGTGGCAGAAAAATGAACTACCCATTCATGGGTATATTTTGGGTCGTTTCTAGCAATCTGATTGTGCACGAAACCATTTTTAGCGCAGAATGTGACCAGTTTTGTAAAAAAAAAAGTGAGAATAGTGAGTAATTTTATCAAATAGTGAGAAAAGTGAGGCTGCTTTGAAAATAGTGAATAATAGTGAGAAAAGTGAGTCGCTGGAAACCCTGGTGTTTATACATCTGAAAGATGACGGTGATTCAAATTTCCCGCAGATCGCATTAGCGTGGCGCTACTAGTGGCCCCATGACTTTGCACATCACATTTGCTATAAATACGGGCTGTAATGTGCGAGAGCGTTAGTTACCTGTGAGATTGGATGGAGTGTCTTTGAGTGGGCCAAGAATGCCTTTACAACGACGAAGAGGTCAGTATCAACAGCTCACCGCGTTTCAACGAGGCCGTGTAATAGGGCTACGTGAAGGTCGATTTTCCTTCCGCGCTATTTGCAGAACGACTTGGCAGGAATGTCTCTACTGTGCACGTGAATTTTTATTATTTTTAATCTTTATAATATGTTTTCGTACCATGACTTTATGTGTTTCTGCGTGCTGACATCAGTGGTCACGAGAAGGTACGGTCGCAAAGAAGACCGGGCTCCGGACGTCCCCGTGGCACCAGCGAGACCGAGGACCGCCGAATTTGTCGTATGGCTTCTGCGGCGTCTGCAGCAGCAATTCGAGCGACTGTTGGCACCACAGTGACGCAATGAACTGTTCGAAATCGGTTACTTGAAGGACAGCTCCGAGCCAGACGCCCTACGGCGTGCATTCCACTTACCTCAAACCACCGCCGTCTGTGACTTCAGTGGTGTCAAGCGAGAGCTCATTGGAGGATGGAGTGGAGGTGTTTTCTGATGAAAGCCGGTTTTGCCTTGGTGCCAGTGATGGTCGTGTGTTGTTTAGAAGGAGGCCGTATTAGCGCCTTCATTCCACATGTCTGCGGGGTCGACACACTGAACCTAGGGGAGAAATTTCCTATGACAGCACGAGCACTCTCGTGGTTATCCCACGCACCCTACAAATGTGAAAGTCCGTCTGGTGATTGGACCCGTTATGCAGCCATTCATGAACAGCATTCTCGGCGGTGTTTTCCAACAAGATAACGCACGCCCCCATGCCACTATTGTAACCCAACGTGCTCTACAGAGTATCGGCATGTTGCCTTGGCATACTCGATCCCCCGATATGTCCCCAAACGAGCACGTATGGGACATCATTGGACGACAACTCCAGCGCCATCCATAACCGGCATTGACCGTCCCTGTATTGAGCGACCAAGTGCAACAGGCATGGAATTCCATTCCACGAGCTTGACATCCGGCACCTGTACGACACAATACATGCACGTTTGCATGCATCCATTCAACAGTCTAGCGATTACACCGATTATTAATGGATCAGCATGGCACATTTGCAATGGCTTTTCTCGTGCAGACATTAACCCGCAGTCTTGTACCTTTGATCAATTAAATATGTTACCTCGACAAATATATTGCCAAAATTTCCGTACTCTGCATTCCTTATTTCATGGTGTTGGGATATTTTTTCCGCCAGTGTATGTACTCGTATATACAGAGTATAACAAAATATGTGGGAAAGTTCCGGGGATTCGATAGGGGAATTGACAACAAGCAAAACATGACCTGTAAACATATGGCGTAACTTATTTGCTTTCGTTTTCGTGTTACAAGCATTGTTTGTGGTGTAGCCTACATAACACAGACCGCTTCACTATGCAGGTTGGTCATTTGTGTTGATAAAGTTTACGTTACTACAGTGAGATTCTTTTGGTGGAGCGGGGCCAGCGGCAACTGTCGGGCGAGCGTCGCTTCCGCCAACCAACCGAGCTCGGTCCGCAGGGTTGCGCGATGCGGAGGCGAACTAACCATGGTCATTAAAGTCATTAAGTCACTAAACTTTCATCAACGAGGGTGTGTAGTGTCAGCGCACAGATAAGAAGGTAACATAATCATCAGCTGCAATATTTAATTAAAGAAGCACAGATGTTTTTTATATTTCTTGGGAATCTGGATGACCTCACGTCACCAGTTAAAAGTTAGAACTTATCTTTTCACAGAATATACTAAAAATGTTTTCCTTAAGCTGACAGACAGTAACTTTGGAAGTTACATCGTTACATTATGTAGCTACTCCTGCGTGTTGACTGTAATTAATCGAAGCACTGACCTAAGCCCGTTTGATGTTCAATTGTGGGTTAATATAAAATACAAAGTGTAGAGATCAATTACCCGTACTCTAGTAGATATGGAAAAGAATATACTGCAGCAGATATCCCTCACAACAGAAAGGAATTAACGTGTAAACGCTTTATTTACAAGGTACAACGCCTGTCTGTCAGCTGAAGGAGAACACTCTCAGCATCTCCTGTGGATAGGTAAGTTCTTTAATCATGATTTTCTGGTGAATTTACCATTAATTAATGTACTTTGTTAGGGTTTCCACCTGCGCGCAATCTGTGGTACGAGCTCGGTTGGCTGGTGGAAAGCGCGCGCGCCCGGCAGCCGGCCCCGCTCCAGCAAAAGAATCACCCTGTACTTACAGTTCTCTACAGAAGGTGCTCAAAATGGCTACCACGAGCTGTAACGCAGGCGTCTATGCGCCGCATCATTGTCTGTCTCACACGCTCCCATATTCCCGGCGTCTGTCGTATCAGCTGATATCCGTGCTCTATTCGCTGATACAGCATGTTCACGTTATAATTAGGTGTGGCATACACAATGGCCTTTAAATGACCCCAAAATTAAAAGTCGAATGGGTTGAGATCGGGAGAACGAGCAGGCCACGCTCTCGGTTCTTGACGCCGTATCCATTTGTTTGGCAATCGCTGATGTAAAATTGCTCTAGCAGCAAGAGCAAAATGAGACGGTGCTCCATCATGCATGAACCACATGCGCTGCTTTAAATCCTGTGGAACGTCTTGCAACAAACCAGTTAAATCATTCGTTAAAAAAGGCGCAGTATGACGCTCCTGTCAATGTTCCTGGTAAAATGAAAGGACCAATTAATGTGTCACCGATTATTCCAGCCCACCTATTAATACGGAACTGTTGCTGATGTCTGGTTTGTACAACTTCACTGGGATTTGCATCGGCCCAGACATGCGTATTGTGAAAGTTCTACACTTCATCTCGGGTAAACTACGCTACATCGGTAAACAGAATAGCAGCGAGGAACTGATGCTCCTGAACACATGTCTGTCGTAACCAGGACCATAATGCTGCTCTGGGTGCAAAGTCAGCTTCACTTGGTCTCTTTGAAGGTGATTTGGATAAAGGAGCTGTCCTCGTAGAATTTTCCACACTGTCATATGACTCACATCTACAATTGCCGCTATTTCCCTGGTGCTGCTCCTGTTATTTTCCTCAATTTGGTTGAGAACTCGTTCCTCTGTGTCAGGCGTTCTTGTGCTCCTAGGTCGTCCATTATCAGCAACACGTCTGCTAAACGAGCCTGATTCTCAAAGACGCATATGTATTCTTTGGAACGTCTTAGTGTTGGGTAAACGTCTATTAGGAAAGTGTTCCGTATAAAAACGCCGTGCTATATTTGCGTTACACTGCGCCCGTCCATACAGAAGATGCATGTCTGCCATTTCCGGATTCGAGTACCCCGTTGTATCACGACGTGTTCTGTCCGTCCACTCAGTAACAACTGACAACACGTATCACTCCACTCCACTCTACTCTAGCTTATGGCCTGTGTGGACGTGTTTACGTGTTTGCTAAGCACCTGACATCACGTGGCTTTGAATGCAAAACAAATGCACACAGACTTGAATAGCGACGTAACGTACAAGTGGCCTGTGTGCCCTCCACTTATGACCAACTAGCATCGTGCATCCGTATGCGTTATGCACACCACAACAATGTTTGTAACACGGCAACGAACACACATACACCATATTATGTTTACAGTACTTGTTTTGCTTGTTGTCAGGTCCTCTGTCGAATCCCCAGAGCTTTCCCACATATTTATTTACACCCTGTATACCGTATATAATTTGCGCACCGATTTATCAGGGGAATAAATAGACGAACAACTGATGCGAAAGGAAAAATGATTTACCTATTATTTAAATAATGCGCTTTTTTCACTTCCGTTTGCTGCGACATTTAAACAACGCTAGTCAAATGATACACCGGTGATGCAAATATTATTTTGGGTAGTCCGTATACAATTTCCTCGTGTAGCTTACGACGCAAATCCCACATTTTAGACTTGATTTTTTAGGGGAAAAAGGCGCTTTATCCACGCGTAGACACGATACTTAATTTCTACTATCAGAGCACTTAAATCCCTACGGCCAAAGAAACAGCGTTACCGCCTATGCGGCCTGCCGACGTAGTGACAGTGATCCCATGACAGATGGAATAAACCATGAAACTTAAGTGATATTATCTTACCACTATGGCAGTTAACAGTGCCATGCCCTGCATATTCCTCCTCCCATCATACAGCTCCATGGGCTGAGTGTAGTGTAGTCCCTGCTTGTCCCAGTGCCCTGCTGGGCTGATGTTCAGTGGCTGGTCAAGGGATATTCGATACACATCAGAGAGGGTCACCAAGCCTGGTCGCAGTGGAGTGGCCCACGTTAGGTAGGAGTCCAACCGCACCGCCAGAGATGCTGAGGGAGGTTTTGTGCTCCATACCAACCAGCTGGAGTTGGTATTCAGTCGGTCCTGCAAGGCCGAAGACTCCAGAGATCTCCTACCTGATGGGCAATCTCCGTCCACATACACTCCCACTCTCTGCCACGTACTACGGAGCTGCTCACCTCGTAGAGTTGTGCCTGGGACCACAGCTGAAGTCCAAACATCCAAAGTCTTCATCAACCGAAAGGCATCTGGAACAGATAAAGTCACAATCCTTTCATAGTTAAAATTCGGAAGACTTCGTGGATGGGGAGGGGTGGGGGAGGTAAACGCTGTTTAAAAAAGATAAAAGAATTCAATAACCCCTTTGGTTCCAACTTATTATGAATGGTTGTGCTAAATATGTGAAGCCAAGATTAGTTAAATTACTTAGAATGTTGATATTTTTTTTATGTCAGGTAAATATATTTTAAATGTATTATATGCTAAATAATTAATAGTTTGTTTTAATAAATATACAATAATATTTTTATTTTGAATAGGACATTTTAATATAATTTTGGCGATCTACAAACTTTACATAATATATTGTTATTTGCATTATACTCTTGAAATTCGTATAAATGTCCCGAGTTTAGAGTAACTTAATTCTAACAGAAAGGTTTCGTGTACAATCAATTTCTACAAAAGGTTTCGTGTACTATTAATTTCTACAAATTAACATGGCTTCAAAGATAACACGTGCAGGAACTCAGCTGCCTGAAACATGTTCAAAGAACATTTATTATGAATCACGGAACTTAACCACATCGAGTTATCCAGAGAGATAATGTTTCCCGAGCAGTGGTAGCACTGCGCGGCTGGAAATAGAAATATGTTTTAAATATTTTTAGCATAGGCTATTTAGCAGAAACTACCTTGGCCGATATATATGGGGCCTTGGATTAAAATTACCATTTTAAATTTAATCCAGATTTTAACTCATAGATGGTCACGTTGTGCAATGGTTCACATGGACATAATGTGTTGCTCATGTGCAAAGCAATGGTAAACTACCTCACTCCTCTTCTTGCCTAGTACGCCCTCAATATAGCGCTGCCTTGGGTTTTGTGGGTATCTACTCACATAACCTAACGGCGGCACTTTTTGAGGATCCAACCAGCCTTCGGGCTGACTACCTAACAGACAGACATGTGCAAGGTAGAAGGTGTGTCCGATTCAGCTCGTCACCATGTTGTCATGTGATCGAGACGAAGCTGTCCGTCTTTGACTGGTTTGTTTCTCCATTGAAGTGACAAAGAGAGAAGTGTGCAGCTGGCTGGGAGACTTATGCTCATGAGCAAAGTTTCTAACAGACCCAGTTTTGAATCATTACGGTACGCTATTTTTTAGCCTGCTTTAAATGTTAAACAAGTAGTTCCGTGAAGAATTATACAGCCTATTTTCATATATCCTACTTATGTTAACTGCCACTATCAACATACAAAATTTCAGTTTGATTGCTGTAATAGATTCGTAGATATTGAGAACCGACTAAATATTTCGGATGGTCGCCATGTTGGATTTTATATATGTAGGTCCAAGAGTTATTTACTGTTACATGAAGATTATTGTGTAGGTGTAGCATTCAAACTTCAATCGCATGATTAGGACACAAGAAGTAACAACGAGATTTTAAAATTTCGCACAGCTGCCATCTTGTGGTTATGGAAACAATTGAAATAAATTAGATGCCAGTAGATTAACAATCATATATGGATTTGCTGTACCAAGTTTCACTGCACTCGGATGGTTAAATTGCGAGATGATAGCAAACACTCGTCTCGAGTAGGTTGGCCTTCCAATACTGAATGACTCTTCATCGATGAGTCCGGAGGTGACTAAAAAGCCCAATGCGGGAGAGACACAGTTTCCCGCAGTGATGACAGGTAGTATCAGGGTCAGGTGAGACATCCGCATTCATTCCCTGTCTTCTAATGAACACTCTGTTCTTTCTGCGTTGCCTCCGATCTTCTATCATACGTCGGCGGTTTTCTTCAAAAAGTATCGCACCACGATGAACAATTGATCTCCAGGATGAGCGATCAAGAGCTAAGGTCTCCCAGTTGTTGATATTAATATGGCACATTTGCATATTAGCCTTTAGTACGTCTTTGAATCGCTTCCTCGGACCTCCCACACAGCGCTTGCCCTCAGTTAGTTCAGAGCAAAACACTTGCTTGGGAATGCGATTATTGGGCATGCGGATTACGTGTCCTGTCCATCGCAGCTGACGTTTTAAAAGCATGGCTTCAACACTGGTAGTCTGTGCTTCTTCGAGAATGCTGGTGTTTGTGCGTTTGTCTTGCCATGTGACACGAAGAATTCTCCTCAAACAACGCTGGTGATATTGCTCCAGCTTTTTAAAATGACGTCTGTAGCATGTCCAGGATTCAGATCCGTAAAGTAAGGTGGGAACTACAACCGAGTTGTACACAAGGATCTTCGTTGCAGCATTGATATCATGGTTGTCAAAAACTCTAGACCTCAATCTTGCAAAGGATGCCCCAGCACGGTTAATCCTGTGTTGGATTTCGGAATCTATATTTGCACTTGATGACAGGGTGCTGCCAAGATAAGAAAAGGCGTTAACTTCTTGAAGCTTCGCTCCGTCGATGGTGACATTGATGTTTCTTTGTCCTTGTCCAGGGGCTGGTTGGTAGAGGACTTGGGTTTTACTGGTGTTAAGTTTCAGCCCAATCTTTTTGTAGGCTGAAGAAAAAGCATTCAGGATTTTCCTAAGTTCGTCCTCTGATTGAGCTACTACTGCATTATCATCAGCGTACTGTAACTCAACCAATGCAGCAGGAGATGTTCGAGTCCTTGCCTTTAGACGGCTCAAATTAAAGATCTTCCCATCCATCCTGTAAGTTATCTGTATGCCTGTAGGAAGATCATCTTTGACTAACTGCATGACAGTGGCAACGTACAGAGAAAACAATGTAGGGGCAATCACACAGCCTTGTTTAACGCCGGTATTAATATGAAATGGTTCTCCAATCGAGTCGTTACCAATGACATTTGCCTTCATATCATTGTGGAGTAGTCTTAAGATGGTAATAAATTTCAGTGGAAAACCATACAATGATAAAATCTTCCACAAGGCTTCACGGTTTACCGAGTCAAATGCCTTACTGAGGTCTATAAAGGCAATATAAAGAGGTCTATTTTGCTCTCTACATTTCTCCTGAAGCTGACGAACAGTGAATATCATATCTGCAGTTCCTCTAGAAGGCCTGAAACCACATTGGCTCTCTGGGAGTATTTTCTCCACCAGGGATAGAATACGATTCGCCAAAATACGAGCAATAAGCTTTCCAAGGCATGATAACAAAGATATACCACGATAGTTGTTGCAGTCTGCACGATCACCTTTCTTAAATATGGGAACTATCAGACTATCTCTGAAATCAGCAGGCATTTTTTCAGTTCTCCAAATTTTAATGATAAGATCATGTATGTGGCTTATGAGTTCCTCACCTCCTTCTTTGAGAGCTTCCGCTGGTATTCCATCACATCCAGTAGCTTTGTGTCGCTTTGCTTGATTAATAGCACACTGAACCTCATCTAGTGTTGGCAGGGTACCGAGTTCTTCTTTGATGGGTGCTTGTTCTAATATATCATACACCTGCTCATCAATAACTGAGTCCTGGTTCAAGAGGTCTTCAAAATGCTCCTTCCACCTATTCATGATGGAGTATTGATCTTTTAGAAGTGTACTTTTGTCACTGGACCAAAGTGGATTTCTACCAAACGTGGAGGGGCCATAAATCGCTTTTGTGGCTTGGAAGAACTGTCGCGAATCTTTGTCTGCTAGATATTGCAGCTCTTTAGCTTTGGATGTCCACCATGCATTTTTGAGAGCACGAGTTCCTCTTTGGACATTTGCCTTCGCAAGACAAAATGCTTCTTTCTTAGTACGGGAGTTCATATCTTTTCTCCAAGTTTGCAAGGCTTTTCTCTTTTCTGAGATTAATGCTTCTATTTCTTCATCATTTTCATCAAACCAGTCTTGATGTTTCCTGGTCTTATATCCCAGCGTTTCCTTGCAAGCATTCTGAATAGCGGTCTTCAGACTCTCCCAGTGCAGTGTTACATCTGGATGGTATTCCTGTGGCAGTGTCTGGCTAAGCAACTCTTTATATTGGGAGATATGCTCTGACTTACCAAACTTCTCGGTATCAAAAACATGCCTACAGCTCTTCTGTTGCTTCCTCCTCTGTGTGGACAATGGTATACGCATAACTGATCTGATAAGCCGGTGATCTGTCCAACAGTCATCGGCTCCTGTCATTGCTTTGGTGATAAGAACATCTCGTAAATCTTTCTTGCGTACAATCACATAGTCAATAAGATGCCAGTGCTTCGATCTAGGGTGCTGCCATGATGTTTTAAAGCGATTCTTTTGGCGAAAGATAGTATTGGTGATTACCAATTCATGTTCAGTGCATTTGGAGAGCAGTCTGACACCATTGGAGTTTTCGCTACCAACTCCCTCCTTACCAATGACACCATTCCAAACATTGTAGTCCCTGCCCACTCTAGCGTTAAAATCTCCGAGTAAGATGATCCTATCTTCACGGTTGATGTTTGATAGGACGGTATCCAGATCTGAATAGAACCTTTCCTTAATGTCATCATCAGCATCTAGTGTGGGGGCGTATGCGCTGATCACCGTGGCATGCTGGTTGTTATATAACCGAAGTCTTAGTGTCATGAGGCGTTCATTATACCCAGTTGGAAGCTCTGACAGATCCTTGAGAAGCTTGCTCTTAATGGCAAAGCCAACTCCATGTATTCTGTGTTCGTCCTCACGTTTACCCTTCCAAAAGAAGCTGTACCCTGCACCTTGCTCATTCAACTGACCTTCCTCAGCAAGACGGGTCTCCTGAAGTGCTGCTATGTCAATGTCATATCTCCGTAGCTCTCTACCCACAATAGCTGTTCTCCTTTCAGGTCTCTCATTTGCGGGGTCATCAGTGAGTGTTCTTACATTCCAGGTTGCAAAATAAAATTTGTTACTTATACATTTTCGACCGCATGGAGGTGACACCTTTGGACGCGGCTATCCAATCGGTAGTATAAGTGGCTGACTATGTTTAGGGCACCTTTTCTAGCCCCTTCCCCATGTGGGGTGAGCAGAGTGGACCCTAAATAGGACTGCTCAGTCGTAGTTGCAGCGGCCGAATTGCTCTTCAGCCACAACCCTAAGCAAGACGACCGATCACACATCTACCGCCTACGTGCCAAGTTATCACTAGAGGCTCCCAGACATCACAATCCTGCCCCCGTCGCAACTTCTTGATCGCCGCAGGACTTTGAAGAAAGTCAATGTTGTTGGAAGACTGCTGTGCGTGAAATCTTTTTACGTGAGAATGTTGCTGCACATCAACAAACGCACATTACTTGATGACTTAGGAAAGATGTTCAATGGCAAGCAAATGCAAGACGATTGAATAAATCCTAGTCACTGCAGCCTTCATCCGCCATTCCAGCCAAGGAGGGACTCATTGCCCTTATGCCTGGTCCGCCGTTGAGGACTTTCTATGCCGTTGACCACAGGTGGTTCATCCGTCTTTAGGGAAAGTTTCCTGTCCCAAGGGCAAGAGAGTGCCCTAACCACTACCAGCTCATTCGCCTCCCTGGGGAGCCGGTGGCATGGTAGTGGGGGACTCCTTATCCCGGGAGTCACTCGGTCGTCAGAGCCTCGTTAGTCTAAAGCAGGGTGCACCACGTGCAGGTGAGGTTGACATTTGAGTAGAAAGCCTACCCCTTACACGTCCATGTGAATATATATAATTCGCGTCGCCGCCATGTTGGAATTGTGATCACCAGGTTATAGTCCCATAGGTGAACTTAAGTTCATAGCCCCTATGAATATCAAAAAATTCAGTTTGATTGCTATAATAGATTCGTAGATATTCAGAGCTGTCTAAATATTTCGGATGGTCGCCATGTTGGAATGTTAAATGTTTAGGCCATAGAGTCATGCACCATTAAAGGACAATTATTGCGTAGGTTCATTATTCAAACTTTCACTTCGATCGCATGAATACGACACAAGAAATAAAAACTTAATTTTAAAATTCGCACAGGCGCCATCTTGAGGCTATGTAAACAATTGAACTAAATTAGATACCAGTGCATTACAATGTGTATAAACATATACTGTACCAAGTTTTATTGCGTTTGGTTGGCTAAATCGCGAGAAACGTCTATTTAAAAGTTTCAAATTCGCGTGGCCGCCATGTTGGTTTTGTGGTTACCAGTGTTTTAAAAGTCACATAGGTGAACTTCTAGTAGTTCCCTTTATCACCGTAATAAATTCCAGGGTGATATCGGGAATAGTTTCGGAGATATTGAATGCTGGTGAAATACTTCGCACAGCCGCCATGTTGGATTGGTGAGACGTAACAAAATTTGAAGGGCACGTTCGGGGTCGCCCGGAATAGTGCTATGAATTTACCGAGTTTCATTGAAATCGCTCCTGCCGTTTAGAATTTATTAGGGACACACACACACACACACACACACACACGCACGCGCACACACACACACGGACAAAAGGTGATCTCATAAGCCTATTTTTTTTTTCAAAATTGAAAATAGGCTAAAAATTATGTACGGTAAAAGTAGGATTATAAGATCAATCGGGGATTTTGTCTTTATATGTGTCCCCTCTTACAAATTTCGAACACCTGCATTGAATTCCACGAAAATCGGTATGCATCAAGTCCACTTTAGAGACCGCTGTCAATTGCAAATCAAACGTCTTTATAGGTTTTGATAATAAACGCCTTAACTCCAAAACCATGCACCATAATGATACAAAATGTAATGCTTCAATACTGTGTACACTCAAAGGCAAGTAGCTTTCCAAAAACTCAGATGAATCATATTCAATATCACGCAATTCCCATATTAAACATATCTAATATTAAAAATCAATAATTCACCTTCAAATTCACTTGAATCGGCTATTTCAGAAACGACACCTGTGTCATTTTTGAGGGTATTGAGTTAGAACAGGATTTGGATAAAGGAATACTAGGTCCATCTTTTTATGCAGAAAATAAACATGTACAATGTCTACAAGGAAGAAAAAAATCGGTTATAAAATTCGAGTTGTTTCAGAAATGGCGCAAGTGATGCACATGTGTTGTTTCTGCAGTGAGGGAAATTTTTGGCTACCGGTTTGCGTTGGCAAATCTGACCGTGTTTACACACCTCAACAGTACGCAGACCTTTTTTTGAAAGCTACTAAGAGTAATCGGTTTACCATTCATTATATCACAACTAATAACATTCTGAGTTTTTAAGTTATGGTGGCCCAAGCACTACAAAAGAAATGCAATTTCTGTTGAAACTTCTGGCCGCTTTGTACCAAAAGAAACTAAGATAGCTTTCGAAGCGTCAACATACAAAGAGTTCAGGTTCTCTAAACTAGATAAGGGTAGAGTGCTAGATTATCCTTTCATTGACTCTATAGTGTTTCACACATTTTCCTTCTCAAAAATAAATGACATTGGATTTCCTCCTACTGAAAAGGCTTACCCTGAGGGCCGAGGGCCAATAAATCTTAGGAAAATCAAAGATCTTGAACAACTTAAGCAGTATGTTGTTGGTTACGAGTTATTTTATGATGAGATCCTCAGTTGGCCTACAACAGCTGCAGTAGAGGTGCAAGACATGGATGGACCTGGTGATGATGATGATGAGTGAAACCAGATATTTTGATGTTAGTCTATTCTTTATTTCTTATTTTGTTACATTTATATGATTTCTGGCGAAAATATTAGTACATATAAACTGTCAAAATGCATGGGAATCGCCACTTTACTGCAGAAACACCACATGTGCAATTCTTTTATTATTTAATTATAGGCGTTCGAATCGACTTAGATTTTTTTCCACAAGTAGATCTAAAACATACCTGTTTACCATATATAATTTGTTGGTGTCAGTATTTTAAGTTTTACTCAAAAGGGAAAGTTTTTTCTTTTCTTTTCTCAAAACTAAGAAAATGTAACATGTGCTGTTTCTGAAATACCGATTCACTTACACTTTTGAAACTTGGTAAAAAGGTAGTATCATTCAAGAGCCTTTACTCAAGTGAAAACACAAGTCCCTCATCTTGATGTATTGAAGCTGGTGGCCATGCGTTCTATTAAAACCTAACAATAAATGTATCCACAGAATATATCACATGCATCCGTCATCTTTATAAAATACCAGCTGTTATACCCGTCTTTAACGGATCAGTTGCAGAGAATAACAACCATTTCAGCCAAGTACCTCCTTGGAGGCATTTCTCTAGGGAACATGTATAACCTAAAAATGCTACGATCCGATCTTACTCTAGAGCAGGCTACAAAATACTGTTACTGGCTACCCTACTACCTATTACTGCTGTGTATTCGTATTGTTATAAACATGATTTAAGTTTAAAATATCGTTGTCATTTATTCTCATCAAAGTTTTTAAAAAATGTAATTAAATTAGGTTCCGCTTATTAATTTGCAATTCTACTGCAGTTTTAAGACTTACTACTTAGGCGAAGTATATCACAGCAATAGTAGCTACACCTTCATAGATTAGTTTGGGGGAGGAAGACAGTTTTTGTTAATGGGATAGTCATTTCTAAGTTTTGCAACATTAAAATAAACAGTCCATTTTTCGGCACTTACTGCTTTATTATTTATCAGTAATAATTACCACACTCACTAAGTTTTCAGACGAGTTTTTCTTGTATTTTGTTTCTGGAGGGCAGAGACTGTCTGTGGGTGTCACTGTAGGTTTAGTAGTGTTTTGTAGAGCTATTTGTCTTGCAAATTTGGATCTGAATATGCTCGCTTCACGAGCGAAACATGTAATGCCGTAGTTTTCTTCGTCTACAATAGTCTGTAACAATATATAAAAATCTAAATCGCGTGTAATTTATTTCAAGTTACGAGGGGTGATCAGAAACTAAGGCTACAAGACCGATATCCCTGGAGTTTCGTCTGTTATAGAGAAATTAGTCGTGTGGGGCAATTCGAGTACACACGGTTGGTAACTGTGCAGAGTTTCAGCAACCCATTACCTACAGCGTTAGTTGTAGCTAAACAACTAATAGCGTTCATTTGGAAAAATGGTCTCGCGAATAGATCCGCTCAGTTATTCTATTTCTGTGATTGAAACATGTTACCGCAGCCAGAACTTCTCACCGAGGCCGTCACCTTCCTTCATGACAACGCGCGACCTCATACAGCCCAGGAGGCTACCACGCTGTTTAAGTGGTATTGCTGGGACATCATTGACCACTCCCCATACAGCCTGGACCTCGCTCCAAGCAACTTTCACCTGTTTCTTCACATGAAGGAGCACCTAGGAGGTCGAAGATTCGCTTCAGATGAGTAGGTGAAACACTTCCTGACATCATGGCTGAACACGCAAGGACGGGAGTTTTACCAGGAGGGAATATTCAAACTCATCCCACGAAGTGACAAGTGCCAAAAACGATATGGAGACTGTATCGAAATAGTCCATGACGATAATTATTATAACTATTTTATGTTCGAACATAAATATTCATAAATATCTGTCGAGATTTCGCCAATTGTATGTACTGAACAGAGCGCATGGGACGCAGAGAATGCCTTGTATTTGTCCATGGCCTCCTCGATTACCCCACTATGACACTAGGCAACGCAGTGAAATTTAAATTAGAAAGCCTTGGAACTCAGCGCAGGTGCGATGCTACCCTTATCTAATTGGTCAAACAACTGTTTCTTGAGCTGTGATTGGTGGGAGAAACTGTTTCACAATGAAAAATAGTGTTATAATGACCATCATTATGATACAGTTTTCTGACATATAATAGTCAGGGTCGAACATAATAGTACAATATACAACGAGCCTATAATGGCAATAATTAAGACACGAGTATGTTTATAAAACAAGCGTAAGCGAGTTTTATAATTTCCATACGAGTGTCTTAATTACCATTATAGGCGAGTTGCATACGACTGTTTATGTTCGACGATAATTATAACTTTATTTTATGTTTTAACATAAATATTGATAATAATATCCTCTGTGGGATTCAGTTACTTAGTTCATCTACTGTAAGTTTGCACTTTTTTGACAGCTAGGGTTGCCAACCTTCATAAGGAAAGACTCAATTTATAACCTGTAGTCCATAACAAATATATACACGTTTTAATCACATGTAAGTTTTTCAGGTCGTTGTTTCGCTTGTCCCAGTAATTGTGAATATATTGGCAACATATTCTGTCGGCCAGACTGAAAAGTTGCATTATCAAACTGAACTACCACGTGCTCGTGGGATGGGCGTGCGGTTGGTAATGGACGCTTTACTGTGTTCATCCGCCTGAGAAAATACCGTGTAATTATATTAAATAATATTAATTATAATTGATAATATTGCGCAAAGTCGTCTGAAAGGATTATTTCCATTCGAACGCGTGTTCACTTTTTAGATAAATATATAGTGGTTATCTTAAATGTTGAGTAAATATGTAGCCTGAGATGTCTCCAGGTCGGGCATCTTTGTTTTGAAGCAGATACGGAATTTCTTGTTCAAGATATTTATCTTATTTATCTCTTTTTGAAGGTAAAAGAAAAGGCATTAGAACTATTGATTTCCCCAATGGAGAAGTATAAATTCTGTCCTAAAACTTCCCCATACGGGAGAACGAAACGCATCAGGCGAAAGCCTGGCCAAAATAACTACTGTGGTCAAGAAAATTAGACTGAAACGGTGCGGGGGTATTGGGCATGAAATACGTGACTAGAAAACCAATATAGGAAGCAATGCATTAACAATTTTTTATTCCTAATAATAAATTTATAATGAACAAACAAATTGCACTTACGTGCTTATTACAGAAATTAACAATTATAAATGTAGCAAAGTGTGAGGGCCTGATTACAGAACCCAGATTATAGAAAGGTCCATGAAAAGCTTGCTTGATTGGAGAAAAGTTGAGCTTAATAGGAAAAAATGCAGTTTATAAAAAGAGAGAACCATAAAAAATAATTAAGAGTGTAATAACTGGTATGATATAAGCTCTTTATAAAATTAAACTTATCTTTGAAGAGAGTTGAAGAGCCAGCTCCTTAAAAAGTCCCAGCTAGCACACGTAGATTTAAAAGTCTTCACGATTTTCTTGGAAGGAGGCGTACATGGCCTAGAGTTATGTGCACCATCGATAAAATGTCAACTTTCTTTTTTGCGCAGGAATGACATTTATAGTTTCCAAGAGCTGATCCAGAGATATTTCGAAGGACGGTTCCAAGTATCCTCTCTAAGGTGAAGTTGAAGAGTACAGCGGCTGGCAATTATTCTTGCCATCTTGAGCAATACGTCATGGTGAAGATCTTGTGACGTAACTGCTCGCTAGCGTAGATATCAGCGATGGTGTCATGAGAGGTAGCGGTGACCAGCGGGTTGAAGTGGTTCAGAAGTGGCGGTTGATCCGAAGTGATGAAGTGGTGAAGAACGCCAGCAAGCGGCGTCTTAAATAGGGACCATGGAACTCTCTCGAAGTTTGGAGATCGCCCGACCAGACAAAGACCTGCCATTGGTCGAACGAAAGTCAGGGTGACGTCAGTCGACACTACTCAGCAGACAGTGGATCAACCAGTAGATGTCTGGTATGTCATGAGTGAGGACGCCTGAGATAGCGAGCGACTGAAACACTCGAGGTGAGAACTATAATATCTATGAATAAGTGATTGATAACAAGAATATGCATATGGTTTAAGCAATTAACATTTATACAGAAATAATTACCATTCGGGGATCTCAGTAACAATAAATAAAATTTGACCGACAAATGGGCCAAGCTAAACATTGAAAGTATCACAAAAGTGATCATGCTCCGAGAACTCCGAATGAAAACAAACAAAAGAATCAGTCAAAGCAAAACATGGATAACAGACGAGGAGAAACTAAGACTCGAAAGGCAAAACAGAAATAGCAGAGATGGGTCTAGTATAACGACCTTTACTAGTTAAAACATCAATAACTCTGACGCGTTTATCACGGCCAAAGAGGCAGTGAATAACTCTACCTAGGTTCCACACGAGAGGCGGAGATGGGTCTCGAAGAAGAACCATGTCCCCCACTCGTACATCTGGTTGAGGAAGCCGCCATTTCTCACGCCTATTTAGCAAGCTGAGATATTCTAACTTCCATCGGCGCCAAAAAGAACAGCGCAAAGATTCTACTTTTCTCCAAAAGATAGGTAAGTTAGGATCACAGCGTCGAACCAGCAAAGGCGGAGTAGCAGCAAGCGAACAGCCAATCAGGAAGTGACTGGGTGTTAAAGGTAAAAGATCCTTAGGATCGTTTGAAAGAGGGGTCAGAGGTCTGGAATTTACAATACCTTCAATTTGAATAATCAAAGAGTTGAATTCCTCATAAGAAAGTATGGTAGGACCAAGAGTTTTCTTAAGCTGTCTTTTAGTAAGTTTGATGCAGGACTCCCATCGGCCCCCATGATGGGGAGCATAAGGCGGGGTGAAATGCCATTTGAAACCTTTAGAATAGGAAAAGTTGGAAATTTTTTCTTTAGCAGAAGGGGAGCTTAACACTTTTTTCCAGAGATCAGAAGCGCTTACAAAAATTTTTGCATTATCGGAAAAAACTTCAGATGGAACACCCCTTCTAGCAGCAAATCTAGAAAAGGCGGCCAGAAAGTAGGATACAGAAGCGTTCGTAACCAACTCAAGGTGGATAGCTCCCGTCACCATACATACAAATAACGAGATGTAGAGTTTACCTAAGATTTTGCGCTTAGATGAAGAGGGATTGGTCTGATATATGTAAGGACCTGCGTAATCGATCCCAGTAAGAGCAAAGGGCTTACTAGGTTCTGAACGAAATGGAGGTAAATTACCCATAATCTGCGTGGCGGGCCTTGGTTTAACCTTGAAGCAAGGTATACACTTTTTGACAACAGAAGAAACCTCATGAACTCCATTGATGATCCAGTAGAGTTCACGAATTAGACAGAGCAAGGTGCGAGTGCCAGCATGAAGGTGTTTATAATGAAACTTTTTTATTATAAGGGTAGTGATAGGATGCTTTGAAGGAAGGATGATGGGATGCTTTTTCCCATCCTCACAACTAGACATAGCTAATCTTCCACCCACACGTATTATGCCGTCCTGGTCTAGAAAAGGAGTGAGTGGTGAAAGCCTGCTAGACTTGGGTAAATCTTTACCACTTATAAGAGCTTGCTTTTCAGGAGCAAATACTTCCTGCTGAACAAGTAACAAAATCTTGCAAGTAGCAAATTCTAACTCTACTCTGGAAAGAAAGGGTTGAGGCTTCAATGGTTGATCAATTACTAAATATTTCCATCGGAAGATATAAGACACTACACGAATCAATTTATCAAATGAGAGTATCTATGAAAAAGGCTAGTAGAAGTAGAAGTAAGATGCGACGTAACAGGGTCATTACGGGCATCAGGTATTTCTTCTGCAGATTGATTAGCTAAGCGAGGCCAGCAAGATGATTCCTGACTTAGCCAAGGAGGACCATTCCAGTACAGGTCTGAAGAAATCAATTTTTTAGGCGTGCAACCACGTGATATTATATCCGCGGGGTTTTCACGGCTAGGAACATGTCTCCATTGTTCAGAATGAGAGACTTCATGAATCTTAGAAACGCGATTTGCCACAAAGGTATTCCAATGAGAAGAAGGCTTGGAAATCCAAGCTAATACAATAGAAGAATCGCTCCAAAAAAATGTGCGGGAAAATTTTAACTTTAAACTGACATTTAGTTTAGTAGCTAATTCTGTTGCCATTAAAGCAGAGCATAATTCTAATCTCGGCAATGATACTGTTTTAAGTGGAGCAACCTTAGATTTAGCGCACACTAAATTAGAAAATCCAGGGAAAGTATCTGAGGAACGTCCTACTATGTATGCACAACAGCCATAAGCTCGTTCTGAACTATCAGAAAATACATGCAGGTCATACTGCTGGTATAAGGGATTAGAAATTAAAGGGCGGGTTATAGAAATCTTGGAGAGATCCAGCAAACTGCTGCGATACTCGAACCATTCTTCTACAAGAGG
This sequence comes from Meconema thalassinum, assembly GCA_946902985.2. Classification (NCBI taxonomy): domain Eukaryota; kingdom Metazoa; phylum Arthropoda; class Insecta; order Orthoptera; family Tettigoniidae; genus Meconema; species Meconema thalassinum. Next base: position 459,640,849 of record OX336391.1, on the reverse strand, counting down.
AAGGGGGAGATTTTCATCCCAGTCTGATTTTAATGACCAAAGCTTTTGCAAGAACATTTTTGCAACAATAACTATAGGAGCAATATATTGCAAAGGATCAAAGATCTTTGCGATTTCTGACAGAACTTGTCTCTTAGTTACAGGGGGAGATTCTGACAGATGTACCTGATAAGAGAAGGTATCAGAAGAAGAACACCAAAAACGCCCAATGCTTTTACGGCTGCTTCATCAGTAGGAATGGCAACAAATTCATCAACTGGAACCTCTGATGAAAATTTTGATATAAATTCAGTGGAATTTGAAGTCCATTTGTGGAGCGGAAAACCACCTCCTAGGAGAAGGGATTTCAAATCTTCGCACACAAAGAGCGCTTCAGAAATATTAGGGAAAGAGCACAAGAAATCGTCGACATAAAATGCCGTTTTTAATGACTCAGAGGCCAAAGGATGATATAGATGACCATCTTGCTCGGCTAACATGTGGAGAGACCGAATCGCAAGAAAGGCTGAAGGCTTCAGGCCATATGTCACAGTCTTCAATCTAAATATCTTGATGGGTTTGGAACTCTCATCGCACCACAATATTCTTTGCAGATCTTGCTGCTCAGAATTTACGAGAATCTGCCGATACATCTGCTTAATATCTGAGATTACAGCAATAGGAAACCTTCGAAAATTAAGCAAAACAGAGGTGAGATCTGTTTGAATCGCGGGACCACATTGCAAGGTATCATTTAAATAGATTCCATTGGAATCTGGTGATGAGCCATTGAAAACTACTCTTATATTGTCTTGTGTTAAGGAATTTTTCCATACCGGGTGATGATTTAAATAAACTATTTCATTTAAAGGATGGTCAATTTCTTCTGATTTAGAAATTACCTCCATGTGATTGGATGATTCGTATTCCTCCATAAAGGAAGCATACTGAGTTTTGACAGAAGCATCTTGTTTGAACCGATTTTCAATAGCAAATAGTGCCCTAAGTGCTCTGGAATGCGAGCCCGTAATGGCGGGAGGATTGGGAATACGTGGAAGAGTTACTATAAATCTGCCTTCAGTATTACGCACAGTGGTTCCTTATATAACTATTCACAAATTTCGTTAGAAGAAGAAGAAGAAGAAGTAGCCTGAACATTCTCAAGATCCCAGAACTTGGTTAGCTCTTGGCTCGAATCGGTACCAACAAAATAACAATTGGATACAGTTTGAATAGGATTGCGGTATATTTGGCCAGTAGCAATCCAACCAAAATCAGTTTCGCGGAAGAAAACATTAGGAGCAATTTTTACTTTATTGGAATGAAGACATTGCCAAAATATGCTTGAGCTGAAAAGAAGCTCTACGGGTGAAGCTCTGTTGAAATGAGGGTCAGCTAGCTGGACAAAATTCGGGATATTCCAACTTTGAATAGGATAAGAAGTACCAGGAATGTTGTTGCCTATAGACTTGATAATCAAACAATCTAATTGCAACTGCGTACCAAGATTATTAGAGTCCTTCAGATCCACTTTAGCAAAGCTTAAGGATTGCGATTTAGAGCAGTTTATTCCCATAACCTCTATTGAGGTAGGATGTTTTGGAAGGCCTAACTTTTGTACCAACGATTCATTAATAAAATTGTTGGTAGCGGCATTATCCAATAATCCCCTGACAGATACCCATTTTCCGTGAGAATTTTTCAATAGAACCTGCACGGTAGATAATAAAACCTGGACTTTGCCAAGCGAGGTAGAACTTTGAGCATACGACTGCGCACTATTTTGAGAAGTCTCCGAATTAGACTTGGTATTGGAACTGCTTGGTCCTGATAACCGTGGTCTTTCATGCCTGTGCAAAAGTGAATGGTGTCTTGCCCTACAATGAAAGCATAAACGTTGTGAACGGCAGTTGTTTAACATATGCGTTCCTGACAAACAGTTGAAACAATGTTTTTTATTCGTAATGAACTTTCGTCTTTCATCTACTGATAAAGATTTAAATTCATCACAATTGTATAAATTATGCGATTGCTGACACAGACCGCACGTTTGCATTTGGTTAGGTGACCGAGCATCAACAGGAAGAGCCTGTGATCTTAAAATTCTTTGATTAGAACTGCTAACCTTATGTTTTGAGAAGGCTTTTGAATCTGAACTACTAGTTTTTTGATTAGCTATGGCGGAAAAGACTTGGCTTCTGGCCTTCAAAAAGTTAATAATCGCCTCATAAGTGCATTGCAAATTCTGGGAAAGTTCTGTTTCCCAGGCTTTTAATGTATTTGCATCCAATCTTGCAGAAATGAGGTGAACTAGAAATAAATCCCAGTGATTTACAGGTTGGTTTAAATTGGACAATGCTCTGACGTGTAACTCTGCGGTGTCAATCAACTTACGAAGTGATAAACTGTTATCTGCTTGCACGTTAGGTAACTCGAATAAGCTTTGTATATGGCGTTGAATAGATAAACGAATGTTCCCATATCTATCCTTAAGAAGATTCAGAGCAACTTCATAATTATCACTGGTCAAAGAAAGTGCTTGAATCAGGTTAAGTGCGTTGCCTTGAACTGCCAGACGCAAGTAGTGAAATTTTTGTATTACTGGTATAGAAGTATTCTCATGTACTAAAGAATTGAATAATTCAAAAAATGGTTCCCATTCTATGTCTTTACCAGTAAATTTGGGTATTTCTAATTTGGGTAATATAACGCGTGAAGAAGATGTAGAAGATGCTGCAGAAGTTTGATCTTCTTGTTTTTCTTTTAAAGTTAAAGCCCTAATAAGCTGTTTAGCTTCAGCAAATCCCTGATAGTATAATTTTTCAACTTCCAACCTATCACTTTGCTGGTCCGGATGCTGAGTTTCTATACTGCATTGTATCTCATCATATTTCTCAAAGGCTTGTTCATAATTCTTAAGCCTCTGCGAAATTATGTCAAGATTATGCTCTTGGGGTTCGAGTTCCGTTAAGAAAGTACGAAACCGTGTGAGCTTGCCCTTACAAGAGGCTCTGGAGTTGCTAAGTTTTTCATCAAGGTTAGGCATCTTACAAGTTGTTTGTTACTCACGTCAATATTGTGACTTCGAGTACTGGAAGTCAGAGGATGACAGCTTGCTAGGTAGTAAGGTTTAGTCTGATGCGGAAGAAACCGGCTTAGCTTACGTTTCTCTCCTCTGCTGCACATGCGCCTTAAGCTGAAACGTACAATGTGAATTAGTGTTGAAACACAATGAACAAAAATTGTTAATGCAAAATTCACAATATTAAACTTGTATAGGGATCCAGGGTGCAACAGATATGTTTCCCGGGGGTGAGGTACCAAAAACTATGGAGAAGTATAAATTCTGTCCTAAAACTTCCCCATACGGGAGAACGAAACGCATCAGGCGAAAGCCTGGCCAAAATAACTACTGTGGTCAAGAAAATTAGACTGAAACGGTGCGGGGGTATTGGGCATGAAATACGTGACTAGAAAACCAATATAGGAAGCAATGCATTAACAATTTTTTATTCCTAATAATAAATTTATAATGAACAAACAAATTGCACTTACGTGCTTATTACAGAAATTAACAATTATAAATGTAGCAAAGTGTGAGGGCCTGATTACAGAACCCAGATTATAGAAAGGTCCATGAAAAGCTTGCTTGATTGGAGAAAAGTTGAGCTTAATAGGAAAAAATGCAGTTTATAAAAAGAGAGAACCATAAAAAATAATTAAGAGTGTAATAACTGGTATGATATAAGCTCTTTATAAAATTAAACTTATCTTTGAAGAGAGTTGAAGAGCCAGCTCCTTAAAAAGTCCCAGCTAGCACACGTAGATTTAAAAGTCTTCACGATTTTCTTGGAAGGAGGCGTACATGGCCTAGAGTTATGTGCACCATCGATAAAATGTCAACTTTCTTTTTTGCGCAGGAATGACATTTATAGTTTCCAAGAGCTGATCCAGAGATATTTCGAAGGACGGTTCCAAGTATCCTCTCTAAGGTGAAGTTGAAGAGTACAGCGGCTGGCAATTATTCTTGCCATCTTGAGCAATACGTCATGGTGAAGATCTTGTGACGTAACTGCTCGCTAGCGTAGATATCAGCGATGGTGTCATGAGAGGTAGCGGTGACCAGCGGGTTGAAGTGGTTCAGAAGTGGCGGTTGATCCGAAGTGATGAAGTGGTGAAGAACGCCAGCAAGCGGCGTCTTAAATAGGGACCATGGAACTCTCTCGAAGTTTGGAGATCGCCCGACCAGACAAAGACCTGCCATTGGTCGAACGAAAGTCAGGGTGACGTCAGTCGACACTACTCAGCAGACAGTGGATCAACCAGTAGATGTCTGGTATGTCATGAGTGAGGACGCCTGAGATAGCGAGCGACTGAAACACTCGAGGTGAGAACTATAATATCTATGAATAAGTGATTGATAACAAGAATATGCATATGGTTTAAGCAATTAACATTTATACAGAAATAATTACCATTCGGGGATCTCAGTAACAATAAATAAAATTTGACCGACAAATGGGCCAAGCTAAACATTGAAAGTATCACAAAAGTGATCATGCTCCGAGAACTCCGAATGAAAACAAACAAAAGAATCAGTCAAAGCAAAACATGGATAACAGACGAGGAGAAACTAAGACTCGAAAGGCAAAACAGAAATAGCAGAGATGGGTCTAGTATAACGACCTTTACTAGTTAAAACATCAATAACTCTGACGCGTTTATCACGGCCAAAGAGGCAGTGAATAACTCTACCTAGGTTCCACACGAGAGGCGGAGATGGGTCTCGAAGAAGAACCATGTCCCCCACTCGTACATCTGGTTGAGGAAGCCGCCATTTCTCACGCCTATTTAGCAAGCTGAGATATTCTAACTTCCATCGGCGCCAAAAAGAACAGCGCAAAGATTCTACTTTTCTCCAAAAGATAGGTAAGTTAGGATCACAGCGTCGAACCAGCAAAGGCGGAGTAGCAGCAAGCGAACAGCCAATCAGGAAGTGACTGGGTGTTAAAGGTAAAAGATCCTTAGGATCGTTTGAAAGAGGGGTCAGAGGTCTGGAATTTACAATACCTTCAATTTGAATAATCAAAGAGTTGAATTCCTCATAAGAAAGTATGGTAGGACCAAGAGTTTTCTTAAGCTGTCTTTTAGTAAGTTTGATGCAGGACTCCCATCGGCCCCCATGATGGGGAGCATAAGGCGGGGTGAAATGCCATTTGAAACCTTTAGAATAGGAAAAGTTGGAAATTTTTTCTTTAGCAGAAGGGGAGCTTAACACTTTTTTCCAGAGATCAGAAGCGCTTACAAAAATTTTTGCATTATCGGAAAAAACTTCAGATGGAACACCCCTTCTAGCAGCAAATCTAGAAAAGGCGGCCAGAAAGTAGGATACAGAAGCGTTCGTAACCAACTCAAGGTGGATAGCTCCCGTCACCATACATACAAATAACGAGATGTAGAGTTTACCTAAGATTTTGCGCTTAGATGAAGAGGGATTGGTCTGATATATGTAAGGACCTGCGTAATCGATCCCAGTAAGAGCAAAGGGCTTACTAGGTTCTGAACGAAATGGAGGTAAATTACCCATAATCTGCGTGGCGGGCCTTGGTTTAACCTTGAAGCAAGGTATACACTTTTTGACAACAGAAGAAACCTCATGAACTCCATTGATGATCCAGTAGAGTTCACGAATTAGACAGAGCAAGGTGCGAGTGCCAGCATGAAGGTGTTTATAATGAAACTTTTTTATTATAAGGGTAGTGATAGGATGCTTTGAAGGAAGGATGATGGGATGCTTTTTCCCATCCTCACAACTAGACATAGCTAATCTTCCACCCACACGTATTATGCCGTCCTGGTCTAGAAAAGGAGTGAGTGGTGAAAGCCTGCTAGACTTGGGTAAATCTTTACCACTTATAAGAGCTTGCTTTTCAGGAGCAAATACTTCCTGCTGAACAAGTAACAAAATCTTGCAAGTAGCAAATTCTAACTCTACTCTGGAAAGAAAGGGTTGAGGCTTCAATGGTTGATCAATTACTAAATATTTCCATCGGAAGATATAAGACACTACACGAATCAATTTATCAAATGAGAGTATCTATGAAAAAGGCTAGTAGAAGTAGAAGTAAGATGCGACGTAACAGGGTCATTACGGGCATCAGGTATTTCTTCTGCAGATTGATTAGCTAAGCGAGGCCAGCAAGATGATTCCTGACTTAGCCAAGGAGGACCATTCCAGTACAGGTCTGAAGAAATCAATTTTTTAGGCGTGCAACCACGTGATATTATATCCGCGGGGTTTTCACGGCTAGGAACATGTCTCCATTGTTCAGAATGAGAGACTTCATGAATCTTAGAAACGCGATTTGCCACAAAGGTATTCCAATGAGAAGAAGGCTTGGAAATCCAAGCTAATACAATAGAAGAATCGCTCCAAAAAAATGTGCGGGAAAATTTTAACTTTAAACTGACATTTAGTTTAGTAGCTAATTCTGTTGCCATTAAAGCAGAGCATAATTCTAATCTCGGCAATGATACTGTTTTAAGTGGAGCAACCTTAGATTTAGCGCACACTAAATTAGAAAATCCAGGGAAAGTATCTGAGGAACGTCCTACTATGTATGCACAACAGCCATAAGCTCGTTCTGAACTATCAGAAAATACATGCAGGTCATACTGCTGGTATAAGGGATTAGAAATTAAAGGGCGGGTTATAGAAATCTTGGAGAGATCCAGCAAACTGCTGCGATACTCGAACCATTCTTCTACAAGAGGAAGGGGGAGATTTTCATCCCAGTCTGATTTTAATGACCAAAGCTTTTGCAAGAACATTTTTGCAACAATAACTATAGGAGCAATATATTGCAAAGGATCAAAGATCTTTGCGATTTCTGACAGAACTTGTCTCTTAGTTACAGGGGGAGATTCTGACAGATGTACCTGATAAGAGAAGGTATCAGAAGAAGAACACCAAAAACGCCCAATGCTTTTACGGCTGCTTCATCAGTAGGAATGGCAACAAATTCATCAACTGGAACCTCTGATGAAAATTTTGATATAAATTCAGTGGAATTTGAAGTCCATTTGTGGAGCGGAAAACCACCTCCTAGGAGAAGGGATTTCAAATCTTCGCACACAAAGAGCGCTTCAGAAATATTAGGGAAAGAGCACAAGAAATCGTCGACATAAAATGCCGTTTTTAATGACTCAGAGGCCAAAGGATGATATAGATGACCATCTTGCTCGGCTAACATGTGGAGAGACCGAATCGCAAGAAAGGCTGAAGGCTTCAGGCCATATGTCACAGTCTTCAATCTAAATATCTTGATGGGTTTGGAACTCTCATCGCACCACAATATTCTTTGCAGATCTTGCTGCTCAGAATTTACGAGAATCTGCCGATACATCTGCTTAATATCTGAGATTACAGCAATAGGAAACCTTCGAAAATTAAGCAAAACAGAGGTGAGATCTGTTTGAATCGCGGGACCACATTGCAAGGTATCATTTAAATAGATTCCATTGGAATCTGGTGATGAGCCATTGAAAACTACTCTTATATTGTCTTGTGTTAAGGAATGTTTCCATACCGGGTGATGATTTAAATAAACTATTTCATTTAAAGGATGGTCAATTTCTTCTGATTTAGAAATTACCTCCATGTGATTGGATGATTCGTATTCCTCCATAAAGGAAGCATACTGAGTTTTGACAGAAGCATCTTGTTTGAACCGATTTTCAATAGCAAATAGTGCCCTAAGTGCTCTGGAATGCGAGCCCGTAATGGCGGGAGGATTGGGAATACGTGGAAGAGTTACTATAAATCTGCCTTCAGTATTACGCACAGTGGTTCCTTATATAACTATTCACAAATTTCGTTAGAAGAAGAAGAAGAAGAAGTAGCCTGAACATTCTCAAGATCCCAGAACTTGGTTAGCTCTTGGCTCGAATCGGTACCAACAAAATAACAATTGGATACAGTTTGAATAGGATTGCGGTATATTTGGCCAGTAGCAATCCAACCAAAATCAGTTTCGCGGAAGAAAACATTAGGAGCAATTTTTACTTTATTGGAATGAAGACATTGCCAAAATATGCTTGAGCTGAAAAGAAGCTCTACGGGTGAAGCTCTGTTGAAATGAGGGTCAGCTAGCTGGACAAAATTCGGGATATTCCAACTTTGAATAGGATAAGAAGTACCAGGAATGTTGTTGCCTATAGACTTGATAATCAAACAATCTAATTGCAACTGCGTACCAAGATTATTAGAGTCCTTCAGATCCACTTTAGCAAAGCTTAAGGATTGCGATTTAGAGCAGTTTATTCCCATAACCTCTATTGAGGTAGGATGTTTTGGAAGGCCTAACTTTTGTACCAACGATTCATTAATAAAATTGTTGGTAGCGGCATTATCCAATAATCCCCTGACAGATACCCATTTTCCGTGAGAATTTTTCAATAGAACCTGCACGGTAGATAATAAAACCTGGACTTTGCCAAGCGAGGTAGAACTTTGAGCATACGACTGCGCACTATTTTGAGAAGTCTCCGAATTAGACTTGGTATTGGAACTGCTTGGTCCTGATAACCGTGGTCTTTCATGCCTGTGCAAAAGTGAATGGTGTCTTGCCCTACAATGAAAGCATAAACGTTGTGAACGGCAGTTGTTTAACATATGCGTTCCTGACAAACAGTTGAAACAATGTTTTTTATTCGTAATGAACTTTCGTCTTTCATCTACTGATAAAGATTTAAATTCATCACAATTGTATAAATTATGCGATTGCTGACACAGACCGCACGTTTGCATTTGGTTAGGTGACCGAGCATCAACAGGAAGAGCCTGTGATCTTAAAATTCTTTGATTAGAACTGCTAACCTTATGTTTTGAGAAGGCTTTTGAATCTGAACTACTAGTTTTTTGATTAGCTATGGCGGAAAAGACTTGGCTTCTGGCCTTCAAAAAGTTAATAATCGCCTCATAAGTGCATTGCAAATTCTGGGAAAGTTCTGTTTCCCAGGCTTTTAATGTATTTGCATCCAATCTTGCAGAAATGAGGTGAACTAGAAATAAATCCCAGTGATTTACAGGTTGGTTTAAATTGGACAATGCTCTGACGTGTAACTCTGCGGTGTCAATCAACTTACGAAGTGATAAACTGTTATCTGCTTGCACGTTAGGTAACTCGAATAAGCTTTGTATATGGCGTTGAATAGATAAACGAATGTTCCCATATCTATCCTTAAGAAGATTCAGAGCAACTTCATAATTATCACTGGTCAAAGAAAGTGCTTGAATCAGGTTAAGTGCGTTGCCTTGAACTGCCAGACGCAAGTAGTGAAATTTTTGTATTACTGGTATAGAAGTATTCTCATGTACTAAAGAATTGAATAATTCAAAAAATGGTTCCCATTCTATGTCTTTACCAGTAAATTTGGGTATTTCTAATTTGGGTAATATAACGCGTGAAGAAGATGTAGAAGATGCTGCAGAAGTTTGATCTTCTTGTTTTTCTTTTAAAGTTAAAGCCCTAATAAGCTGTTTAGCTTCAGCAAATCCCTGATAGTATAATTTTTCAACTTCCAACCTATCACTTTGCTGGTCCGGATGCTGAGTTTCTATACTGCATTGTATCTCATCATATTTCTCAAAGGCTTGTTCATAATTCTTAAGCCTCTGCGAAATTATGTCAAGATTATGCTCTTGGGGTTCGAGTTCCGTTAAGAAAGTACGAAACCGTGTGAGCTTGCCCTTACAAGAGGCTCTGGAGTTGCTAAGTTTTTCATCAAGGTTAGGCATCTTACAAGTTGTTTGTTACTCACGTCAATATTGTGACTTCGAGTACTGGAAGTCAGAGGATGACAGCTTGCTAGGTAGTAAGGTTTAGTCTGATGCGGAAGAAACCGGCTTAGCTTACGTTTCTCTCCTCTGCTGCACATGCGCCTTAAGCTGAAACGTACAATGTGAATTAGTGTTGAAACACAATGAACAAAAATTGTTAATGCAAAATTCACAATATTAAACTTGTATAGGGATCCAGGGTGCAACAGATATGTTTCCCGGGGGTGAGGTACCAAAAACTATGGAGAAGTATAAATTCTGTCCTAAAACTTCCCCATACGGGAGAACGAAACGCATCAGGCGAAAGCCTGGCCAAAATAACTACTGTGGTCAAGAAAATTAGACTGAAACGGTGCGGGGGTATTGGGCATGAAATACGTGACTAGAAAACCAATATAGGAAGCAATGCATTAACAATTTTTTATTCCTAATAATAAATTTATAATGAACAAACAAATTGCACTTACGTGCTTATTACAGAAATTAACAATTATAAATGTAGCAAAGTGTGAGGGCCTGATTACAGAACCCAGATTATAGAAAGGTCCATGAAAAGCTTGCTTGATTGGAGAAAAGTTGAGCTTAATAGGAAAAAATGCAGTTTATAAAAAGAGAGAACCATAAAAAATAATTAAGAGTGTAATAACTGGTATGATATAAGCTCTTTATAAAATTAAACTTATCTTTGAAGAGAGTTGAAGAGCCAGCTCCTTAAAAAGTCCCAGCTAGCACACGTAGATTTAAAAGTCTTCACGATTTTCTTGGAAGGAGGCGTACATGGCCTAGAGTTATGTGCACCATCGATAAAATGTCAACTTTCTTTTTTGCGCAGGAATGACATTTATAGTTTCCAAGAGCTGATCCAGAGATATTTCGAAGGACGGTTCCAAGTATCCTCTCTAAGGTGAAGTTGAAGAGTACAGCGGCTGGCAATTATTCTTGCCATCTTGAGCAATACGTCATGGTGAAGATCTTGTGACGTAACTGCTCGCTAGCGTAGATATCAGCGATGGTGTCATGAGAGGTAGCGGTGACCAGCGGGTTGAAGTGGTTCAGAAGTGGCGGTTGATCCGAAGTGATGAAGTGGTGAAGAACGCCAGCAAGCGGCGTCTTAAATAGGGACCATGGAACTCTCTCGAAGTTTGGAGATCGCCCGACCAGACAAAGACCTGCCATTGGTCGAACGAAAGTCAGGGTGACGTCAGTCGACACTACTCAGCAGACAGTGGATCAACCAGTAGATGTCTGGTATGTCATGAGTGAGGACGCCTGAGATAGCGAGCGACTGAAACACTCGAGGTGAGAACTATAATATCTATGAATAAGTGATTGATAACAAGATTATGCATATGGTTTAAGCAATTAACATTTATACAGAAATAATTACCATTCGGGGATCTCAGTAACAATAAATAAAATTTGACCGACAAATGGGCCAAGCTAAACATTGAAAGTATTACAAAAGTGATCACCCAAGGACATTGGCCTGGTGAACAATTTTCATATGGCATGATTTGTGCAAAAAAGTAGGCCTAAAATATGAGTTGTGTAGGCTTAGGCCTAAAAGTTAACTTAGAATGGCGAAATGTTTCGTACGTTTTATTTTAATATCAATCCAACAGGTCAAGTAATGATCGTGTCGTCTGTTACGGACAACTTACACCATACCTTCGTAAGCATTTACCTCGAGCTGTGAAATGATAGGCTAAAAATAATTCCACTCTCACATTTAAGTTACGGTATCAGCTGCTTTGTCATAGCCAAGGTCATGAAGCGCGTCCAGTGAAGTAACAGCACACATTAGGTGTCAGTTGGTAAGTCGGAGGAAAGAAACGTTTCAATAAATGTTGCAGACAATTTTGAGAGGAACAAATTTCTGATTCACTCTTTTGTGGAAAAAAATGTTTTTTCTAGGACAAAAGTAAAAAAAAAACACTTTTTTGGAAACTTTGGCGCCACCTAGCTTCTGCATTTCAAAACGTATGACATGACCTTAATGAGACGAATTGTAGGTGAAAATGTCCTCTACATTTTTTGTTTAAAAAACTTTGCTTTAAAATACGTCGATTCAGAGAAAAACGCTTTTCAATGTTTTTTTGAGTTTTCCGACAAAATGATCGTGCAAATTATTCTAAAATTTAGAGTTAAGCTTTTTTTTGTGCTTTTCTAACGATTTACAAAAAGCGAAACCTAGCACAGTTTTTGGAACAAAACCATTCCAGCTGTATTGTACTATAACATTGTTACGCACCGTAGTGTGAGCAGGCGACGATCACCACCACCCGGACATGCACGTGCTGAAAGTATTCGTCCACTAACTGTAGGGCGTCTTGATCGAGGAGGCCATGGAGACCGTTACATAGCAGTGATGTGACCAGCAACACCTTCAGCACAGCCGACATCTTCCGAGCGTATGAGGACATTTTCAAAGAAAGCTGTGTACAGAACTTTAAGTGCAGTTCATATTTAACGAAGACGAGTGATGAGGCACAGTCACGCTGTATTGAATGTTTCATAAGCTTTCCGACATAGTTCGATTAATTCCATAATAAAGATTACTGTTGAAAATAAATGGGAAAACGATTTGTCATATATTTTAATGTTCTTTTATTACAGAAAAAGGAAATACAGGGGTCTCCAAACAGTTTTCTTTGCAGGACACATTGGATTTAGAACATAGTTTGTTGTCGTTTCATTTGAAGGACTGAGACATCGTTGTCATTTAACCCCGTGTACAGAATTTGTCCGATAACCCGTGTCATTGTGGTGTATTTTTGTATGTATTTGCAATTTAAGTGAGGATTTGGAAGGAGGCGGCCTCGGCCGCAAGTTACAAGTTTATAGGAACCAACCCGGCATTTGCCTGGAGAAGAAGTGGGCAAACCACGGTAAACCACATCCAGTATGGTTGAGGTGGGAATCAAATCCATCTCTTCTCAGGTTTGCCTCACGAGGCTGAGTGTACCCTATTGCAGCCGTCAGACCAGAATTAAATTTCTTAGCTGAGCCGGGAATCAAACCCGGATCTCTAAGGCAACAGCCGAGAACGTTAGCCGCTACACAACGTGGTGGTCTACTTTAGAACAAAGATCTTACAGGAGACACAGCAGGAAATTCTTTGACGGGCCAAAGAAGTTTAAAACGTATAGAACTACATTTACGAAATCAGGGGTGGCAAGGAACTTTGTACGCGTGAAGAGCTCTTGAAGATGTGTAGAGGTCTTTAAACCATAGCTGGTAATAAGCTATGTTCAGTTCGATTAATTGACTGACCGTTCAATCGACTAACCAAATAATAGAATAATCGGCTAACCGTAGAATTAGTAGACACGAGATAAGAACAGAAGTTTAAATGAGAGGTCATTGCTTAACCCTGAGTTACGCTTATGTTCGGAATGATGTATTGAAATCCAAAAGAAAGTTACTTTAAGCCTAAATATACAAAGTGTCCTTGTTTATGTTAACAATAACCAAATAAGAGTCAGTGACAGTGGAAGGACAAACATCAATCAAATTGGGAAGGGTTTCGATAAATGAAAGCGAAGAGTTTTCAACAAAGATTTTGAATTCTTGTTCAATTAGGACTTTTTCTGTTTTACTTTGCTTTAGCCTAGTTTTCACAAATAAGGTAGCCTACATTATTATTAATTCTAATATATGGCTTTTAGTGCCGGGAGTGTCCGAGGACATGTTCGGCTCACCAGAGACTGGAGCTGCTTCAATGTGGACAGCCATGGGGTGAGCTACAAGTTCCGTTCAATCTCAAGTAGTTCCAACATTCACTACCAGATGTCACTGACACCTAGTCAGTAACGTTGGAACACTGATAGAGCGTTTCAACGAAATCTAACCTACAATTTAGCTTCACACAAGTTTAATTAGTGGAAGGTTCTTTTATAAGCCATAAATCTATGACATAGGACCGCCGGCATTACTTCCCCTCCGAAGGAAGGCATACTAAAGGATTTTAACGCTCTTAAAAAATCCGACGACTTCGGCCGGGTTTGAACCCGCGATCTTGGGCATAGAAACTCAACATGCTACCGACTACTCCACCGAAGCCGCTATGATAAAATATATTATTAATTATTTATATATCTGTTTTGCCGCCCCTTGGTGTTGGGGTCACGCGCCTGCCTCTCACCCGGAGGCCCCGGGTTCGATTCCCGGCTTCTTCGGGGATTTTAGAAACTGACATGAGAGCTGGAACGGGGTGCACTCAGCCTCGTGAGGACAATTGAGTAGCTGTTAGACAGTGAGGCAGCGCCCCGATTACAAAAACCAAGATTAACGGCCGAGGGGACCCGATGCGCTGATCACGTGTCACCCCAATATCTGCAGGCCAATCGTCTGGGCAGCGGTCGCTTGTTAGGCCTAGCCTTGTGCCAGGGATTTGTTTTGTTTTGTATATTATGTCTGTTTTGCATCTGTGAGAATGTAGTGAAATGTGCGAAGTACATCGATTATTCGACAAAAACAAATAATCAATTATACAATCAACCGATTAATCGCACAATATATTAATCGATATTTGTTGCAATTATTCGATTTTTCTGCTTCGATTAATCGATTGTTAGATAGTTGAAATCAATCGATTTAAAGTACCAGCCCTACTTCAGACACTTGCATACTCCCTTGCCCCTTGCACAGTACCGGTTCATTCGAGGTGAGGCTATAATCTGTCACCGTAAGTAAGTTACTAACAATGTAACCTTGCCACCTAGGACTACGAACATGCCGAGGAATCGTATAAAATCACAAATAATTTTGGCATAAGTTTTTACCAATGGAGGATGTTATTGTATGTATTTTTGACGTGAATAAAACGCTGTTGCGTTTACCGATTGCTTAAATCTTTATTTTGTGTCCTTACTTTCTGTCGTAAGTTTTTAACAATTTCAAACATTTGACTACACGCCCCCGCGAGTACGGGTCGCAACAAAAACCAGTCGACGCGCAATCGGCTCCTTCCTTTCAACATCGACGGGATGAAGTCTACTCATTAACATGCACCCCCCTTGAAAGGAATTCTTTCAATTAATTAATTAATTAATTAATACAATTATACAGATTGAATCTATTTCATAATAATTAATAATGATCCTTTTCTTCATCCTCTATGGGAAGAGGGCATATTTTCTTGATACTTCGAGTGAAGGTTCCACCAGGAGTCTGAACGGTGACAACTCTCACCTCGCCATCTCGTCCGGCAAAAAAAAAAAGCAAAGCCAACTCCGTACAGGCCATGGAGGCCCTGGGAGTAGTGGTAGGTAGAGGCTTCCACTTTTTGTGACATCGGCACTAGATGGGATGGAGTTGTCAGCTCCACGCCCGGCCATCTTTGCTCCCAGGAATTACCCTGGTACTCATTTCTGGTGTAGGCTGAGTGAACCCCAGGGCCATTTGCGTTTCCGAAAGTGGTAGTTTTGTTTCTAAAATCCACTACCTGGGTGGGGATCGAACCCACTCCCTTTCAGTTAGAAGCTCAGCGCCTCTACCGACTGCGCCACGCAGCCCCCTCATCTCGTCCGGGATGAACTTGAATTATCCTACCTCGTGGCCACTGTAGAGGCGGGATATTGTCTTCGATCAACAGTACTAAAGAGTCAATTTTAATACGCCGATCAGTACTGTGCCACTTGACACGTTTTTGCAACTCCTGCAAGTATTCTTGCTGCCATCTCTGCCAGAGCCGTTGTCGGACTTTCTGCAAGTTTTTCCAATGGGACAAGCGGTTATCAGGTTCCCTCGACACATCCATCTGTACAGGTTGCATAAGCGAGTCACTCAAATCATTGGGATCATTTGCTAACGGAGTGAGAGGGCGTGAGTTTAATACTGCTTCAATGTCGCAAAGAATAGTGTAGGTCTCTTCAAAGGTTAGTATACGTCCCTGCGTTTCAATTAGTAAATGTCTCTTCATAATTTTTACAGCTGCCTCCCACAATCCCCCAAAATGTGGCGATCTGGGAGGGATGAACTTCCAATTGATTCGTTGCTGAGCAAGTGAGGAGGCAATGCCTGATGATTCTTTCTCTAAAAAGGACTGGATATCTTGAAGCGCATTGGATGCTCCAATAAAATTCTTTCCATTATCGGAAAAGAGCTGGTTACACAAACCTCGTCTAGCTGTAAAACGTTGCAGTGCGGCTGCCTTGGTGCTGAAGCACGTAAATACAGCTATGTAACTCTTGTAAACATGGAACCAGCCTCTTCTGCGGCTCTCTCTCACAGATATGCGACCTGCGTAGTCCACTCCCGTGGTGACCAGCGTGACTCTTTCCTTTGGTAAATCTGCCATGCGTACCTCAGGAACTGTAGGATTAAAGCAATAATACTTCACACATCTTCTAATGACCTTCTTTGCCTCTCTTCTGCCACCGATGGGCCAATATCGCCGTCGTGTTGCATGTAATAACTGCTCTGGCGGACAGTGCTTAAGACGACGATGTTCCCCTTCCATGATTATCCTGGTGATGTGGTGATTTGCTGGGAGAAGTATGGGATGTCTCTGTTCCGATGCTAACTCTGAAAACCGAAGCCTTCCTCCAACCTTAATCAACCCATCGTTGTCTAGGAAAGGACTGAGTGAATTTAATGGACTCTTTCTTGGGAGATCTTGATTATTTGTGAAACAATTTTGTATTTCAGAGAAAGCTTCCAACTGTGTCCACCTGACCACATGTCTCTCTGCTTGACAAATTTCTTCTGTCCCTAGTGAGCTTGTTTTCCTTTCTGGTATATCCTGTTTGCAGTCGTAGATGAATCTCTGACAGTATGCTACTATACGGTATAATTTCAAGAACGACGAAAATTTGATAAGCAAACTGCTGGTTGCAGTTGCCTTTAATGTCACTGTTGTAATCTTCAGTTCTGGCAGTTCTGTTTCAAATTCCTTGGATTGCCTTGGTTGTTGAATTTGTGTGCAGAGCCACGGAGGCCCTTTCCACCAAAGTGTTTTGCCTTCAAGTTCTATAGAAGAAATTCCCCTTGAGAGAAGATCAGCTGGATTTTCTGTTGATGGAATATGATTCCACATGGCGGGATCGGTGGCTTCTTGAATCTTTGCGATCCTATTTGCAACAAACGTCTTCAACAACCGTGGTTCGGTGTTGATCCATCCTAAAACAATTGTACTATCGCTCCACAATCTGATACGACCAACTCCTTCTTTCAAAGCACTTGCCGTCGTTTTGACAAGTTGTGCAAGAAGAAGTGCTGCCTCTAATTCGAGCCTGGGCAATGAAATGGTCTTTAACGGAGCCACCTTCGTCTTGGCACAAAGTAAATTAGACACGAAGTGATCCTTTTGTGTTTGACTAACTACATAGATGCAGGCTCCAAAGGCCTTCTCGGAAGCATCACTAAATCCGAACAAATCAAAAGTGTCAGAACAATTTCCAGGATTTACATTTCTGATTATTCTGATGTCGTTCAGTCTCTCCAATGATGAATAATAGCCGTTCCAACTTTGAAGGTGCTTCGGACACAATGGCTGATCCCAATCTAATCCATCTGCCCATAAGTGTTGCATCAACAATTATCCTTTGATCAGTACTGGACTCGCAAGCCCCAGAGGATCAAAAATCTGTGCGATTTTGGAAGCCACTTCTCTTTTGGAATTTGGTGTTTGCCTTGCTAGTATAGCTCGAAACTGAAGACAATCCCGTGCTGAGTCCCAGAGAAGTCCAAGAGTCTTACTGGCTTCACCTTTATCTAAAATCGTTACTTTTGCTCTCCAACTCCTGCAAAATACGTCTGTCATTGGACCTCCACTTCCTCAAATGCATTCCACCACTCAAAAGGATTCTTTGTATTTGTTGCCGTAGCTGAATCACATCTTCAAGAATATTTCCTCCACTCAAACAGTCATCCATGTAAAAATCATCACGAATAGCCTTGGCTGCTATTGGAAGTTCACTCTCATGGAGATTAGCCAATTCATTTAAACATCTCATGGCATGGTACGGTGCAGACCCTGTTCCGTATGTCACTGTGTTTAGTTGATAAATCCTCACAGGGGCTGAAGGATCCTCCTTCCACATAATTTGCTGTAATGCTCGATCATCAGTGTGGACGAGGATCTGCCTGAACATCTTTTCCACATCCGCTGTTATGACATACTTATGACTGCGAAATCTAAGTACAATATGAAAAAGGTCTCTCTGTAAATTAGGCCCAATCATGAGCTTGTCGTTGAGTGATGTACCGTGTGATGTTTTTGCTGAGGCGTCAAATACCACTCTAACTTTAGTAGTGTCGCCTAATCGGGTGTTCTGTAGAGCTGGTTGTCCTTGCTCTTCGTTTCTGGGTCGACCAATAACAAGCTTCCAATAGAGTCCCGCACCAATCAACATGTCTATGTCCCCAGGCTTGTTGAAAGTCGGGTCTGCCAAGCAAATATCCTTTGGAATAATTAACTTGTCTTTCTTGATCTCTAGCTGTGGCAGTCGTTCTGTAATAGATGGCAACACCACAAATTCTTCTTCTATGGCAAAATCGTCATTTCTTGAAGCGAGTTGTACTCTTGCAGTTTTGTTTGTTTCTACTTTGGAACAATCAACTCCCATGATTTGCATGCTTCTCTTAACATTTGGCAAGCCGAGCTTCTTATACAGATTCTCTTTCATCAGATTGATTTGAGATCCAGGATCCAATAAGGCTCGACATGTTGTTCTCCTACCTTGAGCATCCCTCACATCGATTAATGCCGTTGACAGAAGTATTTGCGATGTGTTTTCTTTTTCCAAGCTTATATTGAGGGGAAGCGAATCCTGAAATTTGACGCAATGATTCACACTCGCTTCGTTTTTTCCAATATTTTGTTTTTGTTTGTTATCGTCCTCTGCATGTAATAACGTGTTATGTAAATGTCCACATTTCTTGCACTTTGATCCTCTACAATCTTTCGCAATGTGTCCTGGCTTCAAACAGTTAAGACACCGTTTTTTCTCTCGGAGAAGCTTCTTCCTGTCTTCTACTGATCGTTGAAGTAACTCCTCACAAATGTAAATGGGGTGACTTCCTCCACACAAAATGCAGCCCTCCTGAGTGGCTGTCATAACAACTCTCTTGCTAGGCCTTTTGTCCTTTGAATATGTCTTGGTATTGAAGTTTTTGTTTTTATTATAATTCAACAGCATATATGATTGAGAATGTTCAGTTAAAAAATGTAAAAATTCTTCTAATGTTGGCATCTCTTCTGGAGTGCATCCTTTTACTATTTCTTGCCAATCTCTTTGCTCCACGAAATCCAACTGCTTCTTTGCTAGGTGAATAATCAGCGTATCCCAATGTTGCACCTGTTGCTTCATTGCCTTTAATGAAGCTATGTGAGTTTGGATATGAAGATGTAACCGCCTGAGGGATTCAGATTTATTCTCTTTTGAAATTGTGGGAAACTTGAAAAGTTCATCTAGATGTGTCTCAATGATCAGAATTTGATTATCATACATATTTACAAGCAAGTTCCAGGCACTTGTGTAGTTTTCCTCTGAGATAGTAAATCCTTGTATGACCTTGCGTGCTTCACCCTGCAGGACTCCAATCAGATATTGGTATTTTTGGATGTTTGTCAGCTGAGTATCATGATGAATTGTTGACTCGTAACTATTCTTAAAGAACAACCATTTTGTGAATTCTTCATTGAATTCCGGTAATTTGATTTCTGGCAATTTCTGTACTCTTTTAGAGTGAATTGCTGGTAGGCCTACTTCTTGTTGATGAATGGTGTTGTTTATAGCTGGATTCAATTAAGATAGTAAAGTACTTTGAACCTCTTCCGCTTCATCTATAATTGTTTGCAAACGTGTAACTGCATTGAAATAAATGGATTCAAACAGCTGCCCCTCTCCTTCACATTCCACTTGAAACTCTTGTGCTGCCAATTCATCAGTGATCTCTGTTTCCTCTATTTTGATCTGTAGTTCTTCAAAGGCACTCCATACTTCATCACATTTTTTTAATTTTAACCTTTGCTTCCGATTTTGATGTGTCAGCTGTAGTAGAATTGTTTATTCTTGTTAACATGCCTTTTACTCGGCCACGCGATTGCTTTAATTTCGCAAGTTGCGACATGTCGAAATTGAGGTTATGAGTAGCTTCTGAAGGATTATGTTATGTTTAGGTTATCAAAGGATTTCTAGGAACGTTTTTATTATTTTATTTTTATGTCTGGGCTACTCTCTAACCTATTTGCCGTCTTGTGACGTTCGTCTCCGTGAAGCGTATTGCCGATTGCCGTAATATCGGCTCGTTGCCGATGCTATTTCTGAATATCTCCGGTTTTCGAAGGCCGTGCCATTGGGCGCCTATGTTATTGACTATTGTATGTATTTTTGACGTGAATAAAACGCTGTTGCGTTTACCGATTGCTTAAATCTTTATTTTGTGTCCTTACTTTCTGTCGTAAGTTTTTAACAATTTCAAACAATTGACTACACGCTCCCGCGAGTACGGGTCGCAACAAAAACCAGTCGACGCGCAATCGACTCCTTCCTTCAACATCGACGGGATGAAGTCTACTCATTAACAGAGGAACTCCGAACAACATCTTGAATTTACAGTCCTCGGCATTCCCAGGGCCAGAGAGAGCGAACACGGGCCCTATTACAGGGTCTTTCAGGCCCCTCTATTTTTATTCAACCTAGGACATAATTTTGGAATTACGGTATTAATACCGTACATTTTAACACCCCGTCAAAAGAAAAGCTCCTCGCTATTCCGCCCCTTAAATCTTCAATAATTATCCGTTGAACTTAGCTTGCCCAACTGAATATTAATATATTGTCTCTCATTAGTTGTTCTTTTACTTCAAGATTTTGATCACTTTACATTAACAGTTCCAATTTCATTGTTTCTGAACGTGTTGAGGCGCCACAATAATAAGCCATTCTCCTTTCAGAAATGTATGAAGAGTCATTTTTTTAGTTCGAATTAAAAACGTAAAGAACTCCTGAACTTTAGCACGTTATAAATTAAATGTACAACTCTGGCAACCTTGCCATTATCACGGAAGAAAAACGAAAAACACAATGGTTATTTATATATTTACAGTACATCGGACAGAGTCATATCAGAAAATTTCATAATAGTTTCGACATTACCTTAAATAGAGTTGTCCGAGCCCTTTTACCATCTCGGGTCCCTCAGCAAATCTGGGCACCGGGGCTACAGCCCCGCTTGCCCCTCCCTCTCGTCGGGCCTGGGCATTCCAGCAGTTCTTCACACTTAAAACAAAACACCATCTCTTCCCCCGCTCTGGTTATTTTATCTATTAACTCGGGAAATAATTGTACTTGCGTTGCAAACATTTTGTATAGGCACTTATTTTGACATTACAACCATGTCGGTAGAAAAAAAATCTTAATTTGCCCCGATCAGAAGTTCGCTTCTCTAAAGAGATTTGATTGGTAATGCTGCTAATTCATGTTAGGGGCTTGAGGCATCTTGGTCATCTACCCCGTGTAGTTGGGCGAGTGTTGAATTTATCTGATAAACTGCATTAATTTAGTAATTCGGAGGAATTCCTTCAGGAATATCTACATTATAACCTTGTAAGTATTTGTTACGGTAACTGAATATGTAGCCATGATTTATTTCCAATGTTCAGCATATTTCTCAGGGTAAACTGTACTTCTCTAGCACTATAATGGATTCTGATTCACCAATTGCTTTATCTCTCCTCAAGTCAGCTGATTTAATGGGGGAACTACAGTATTGCCACTATGCTGTTTAAAGCCATTTTCAGTGTTGCCTTAGTAATAGAAATTTGATGTTTTTCAGTTGGTCATCACGATTGAAAAACATCAAATTTCGAGTATTGCCACCTTGTGTTTAATGAGACTTCATTTTTTAAAATCATTTTGCATGTAAATTCTGAGTTGTTTGAAGAATTCTTTCTTCTTCGGAGAGGGCTAAATCCAGTGGCATACCGGCGTGGGAGTGGTTACCCAAGAAATGTGTTTACCTGAATGCTTATGTTGTCCCAATTATCACCTGTTAAATGTTTTACACTAAATGCGGCTTCTCTGCTTAGAAGGAGCCCACTTCGTTTGCCGTGTACATTTATTTAGTTAGGCTTAATTGTAATAATTGTATGCAGATAAAGCCATCAAGATACTTTGAGAGTCAGTAGTAAAATGAAACAAAATGTTGTGAATTGGTATTTCCATATACGTGGACATTAATTAAGCCAGAGAATACATTATAAATACTTGTAGGATTATTTATTTAGCGTATGACAAGGGTCTCTCTAATACAAAGAAATAGGGCACTTACAGATCCCGGCATCTAGCTGTTCACTTGACCTTACGAGGTCAGCAGTAGGAGAGGGGCGTCGAGCGGTGCGGGTATCGTGCCGAATACAGTACTTCTACCTCCGAGAACATTGACGTGCGCGACAGTAACACGTTTTCTGGGACATTACTACTATAGTCTAATAAGCCAGAGCCGCTTAGCGTGGCAAATGTTTTACGCAGCAATAGTGTGCAGGAGGAGGGGGATGAGCAAGTGCAGAGCTAGCTGCCGGTAACTGTACACTACTTGTTATACAAACTTACACTCAAGCTCTTTATCATTATAGGCAATGCAAGAAGGATTAGCATCCTGGTTGGTTGGTTCCTCAGTTTAGGGGCTGCGACAACGCGGTCATGTAGCCCCGTGTTCTTTGAGTGTGTGTATAATCTGTTTGATAACCGGTGTTAATTGGTGATAGCTGTATTAGTGTGTGTATCTGTTTTTTAATTTAAGTGCCGACTGCAACTTAGAATTTTTCTAATAGTTCTTACTTTTGCCGCCAAGCGCCACCGTCAACGACTACCAGGCCAAGTTCAGTACTTAGCTACTAGACGCCACCGCAGTCGGCTCTTGGCAACGAACGTAGAAACCTAAGAGCGTTGTTTACATTCTTAACCTATCCAATTTAGCTTCACACAGGTGTAATTAGTGGAAGGTTCTTTAACATGCCATAAATCTATGACATGGGACCACCGGCTTTACTCCCCCTCCGAGGGAAGGCATACTGAGGGATTTTTAACGCTCTTAAAAAATCCGACGGCTTCGGCCGGGTGATTAGCGTCCTGAAAGTATGTCACATTTCCCTGATAGGCACTCAAAGGACACCGTTCCATACTATGTTGAAATGCCTGGTTAGGGGCAGCGCAGCTACAATATGGGAGGAAGGTTTACCTTTTTATAAAGGGAATTCACGCACGTGCCATGATGTGGCCTGATCCGGTTGATGGTTGAGCAGGTCTTGGGGGAGAGATCAAATCCCTGTGGTTGGTTTTTAATGCAGGGGAAGTTCTGATACTCAGGTGGAGCTGTGCTAGTCCGTTCTTGCAACCATTCCTGTTGTAAGTATGAAGTTATCGACCAAGTTTCTGGTAGTCCTAGCAGGTTGTTCAAAGTGTCCTGAATGTCTCCATTTATTGGCAGATGGACATTGTTAGATCTTCTGGTACCCACCCAACAGAGCATTCTTTCTCCGTAGATGTGGCTCAGAATTGGCAATCAAGCAGTGGAGGTAGATTTTATAGTTCCTAGTATGGAACAATCTCGGCATTTGCCTGGAGTAGAAGTGGGAAACCATCGAGAAACACTTCCAGGAGGGCGGAGGTAGGAATCGAACCCAGCTTTTTCTCAGTTTTGCCTCACGAGGCTGAGTGTATCACGTTCCAGCTCTCAGAATATAATTAAATAATTTCTTGGCAGAGCCGGGAATTGAGCCCAGAAGGCATGCATGGGAACTGTTCCAATAATAATAATAATACTATTTCAGATTAATTTTCAGGGGCCCAAACATGACAGTGTTGACAACATGGTTCTAGGCTTGCTGATAGGCCCAATCTCTAAATGCATGCAACTTTCATAGGACTACTAGCAATTGGATGTCAACCACATTCCGTAAGTTTATGTGTTTTGCGTACCGTAATGTTGGTAGTTAATTCTCTCTCTCTTTTTTTAAAAATCCAAATCTCATCAGAAAGTATGCGGGCTAACTTTGCACACGTATAGTACCGGTACTTGAAATTGTAGATTTTGAGTAACAGAAACAGATGTACGACAGTGCTGGCAACATGATTCCACGCGTGCGGGTAGGTTCAATGTTTAACTGCATGTAACTCCCATACTAAATAATGGATTCATTCTATTATATCATAATATTTTAGATTGATTTTGAGCAACCCCTTCAGGGCAGTGTTGCCAACATGAATTTACGCATGTTGATAGATTCAATGTTTGTTTAACTGAATGTAGTGTCCATACTATCTATTGGACTTCAACCAAATTTTGTATGTTCATTGTGTACCTTAAGAGATAGAACTAATAATATATTCTGAGACGCCAGGGCTGCCAACTGTTGATACATGCTCTATAGTTTGAGCCCTATTCTCAATAGAACAGAATGCAGGCCAACATATCTCAATTTCGCAAACTTACAGAACACAGTATTCCAGATTAAGTTTGAGTAATCGAGATATAACAGTGTTGCCAACATGATTCTACGCGTGCTGATAAGTCCAATGTTTAACTGAAGAAAACTTCCATACTAACGAATGGATTTCATCCTTATTTTGTACGTGCAATGTATGCCTTCGGGCATATAAATGTGCTTATTTTAAGAGTCAGCAGGGCTACCAACTGTGTATTAATGATCTCAAGTCCATTAAACTCTGGATTCAATATATCGGGATATATATGCAGAACACACTTCAAATTTAGCAAACTATAAGTCCAAGATATTTTAGACATATTTAGAGTAAATCTTTAAAGTTAGTGCTACCAACATAATTCTATGCTAGCGTATAGGATGAACGTTTAACTGCATGCAACTTACATACTAACAAATGAATTTCAACCGACTTTCGTATGCATAATGTAAGTTTCAAGAGATATACAGCAAATCGGAATATTTCTTGAGTCATCAGGGCTAACAACTGTTGATAATGCTCTCCATAATTTTGAACTCTAGTCTCAATGTATGCAGGCAAGCAGTTCAAAATTTCACACATATGTATAGACGATAATTATGCTAATTCATTTCTGGTATCCCATACGCGACAGTGTTGCCAACATAATTTTACGCGTGCTGATAGGTTCAGTGTGTAGGCCTAACAGTAATGTAAAGTTTTGAAGCCATTCTTTCAGTGTTGCCTATACAATCTGTCAGTTGTAACTCTTCAGTTGGTCAACATGACTTTGCCCAATGACTGGGCTGAGTACAATGTACTGTACGGTATATAGGCTTAATAGTCTATACATGAATAATAAGTAAAACACTTCTGGAAAATAGTACATGCACGAAACGAACTGCAGTGCTTTCTCTATCAGGTTACAATATTTTAGGTATATTTCGAACAAATCATAAATGTCCGTGTTACCAACTTAATTTCGTAGTTAAATTTGTTATTCGAGATAGGTCTTCGCCTATATAGATCAATATTGGTATGAATATTAAGTTTTAAGAAAAGTAGCCATGTTCTTTAGTCCGTCACGGAACTACTTGTTAAATAACATGTTCTGATTTCTATTTCGTAACTGGTCGATTAAAGAGGGTTGGAGATCCCTGTCTAATGGGTTTGTCATCAGTTGTTGTTGGTTTCATCCTTCCCCAAGAGACTATTTGCGTTCCAACAAGCTGACATTGGTCGGCAAGCACAAAACGCTCTGACAAAGAGGACATTAGTGCAGGAGATTGTATTGACATGGAAATTAAAGATCATCATTTTCTTCGAATAGGGTATATCATTATTCATCAAGAGTTTGATGTAAAGGCATATAGATATTAATCAAATTGTAAGTCTTCATGTTGAAGGAATCCCGGACTCATTTGTCAATCCCTTTTAAGAATCAAGATCAAAGAGTGTCATATCCACAAGGAATGCAAGCGACCCAATTAGAGTCCCTGGCTGTGTCAAGGTATCACTAATCAGGTGCCCTGAGTCGAAGTTCACGTGCGGTAGGGTGGCCACTTCCTTTCCACTCCTTGTCTTGCCACAGTATACGGCAGCTTACCATTCAGCATCACGAGGCTAGGAGACCCTGTACCAGACCATACCAAGACTTTTAAATTATTGGCAGAGCCAGAAATCGGACCTGAGGCCACTGGGGTGGCAGCCAACAATGCTAAACACTGCGCCACAAAGTAGTATCTTGAAATTATAAATAATTTTAAAATTCCTGGATATCTCTATGAATACTACAGTTATCACACTCGCTAACATACCACGAAGATTAAGTGGGTCCCTAAAGAGACCATACTAATAATGTATTGTTATTAATTTGAATTAGGGGCTTGGGGCGTTTTTTGTTAACAACGTCGTGTACTGGGGTGTGTGTTCAACTTGTCTGATAACCTGTGTTTCTGTGGTGATATAGTAGTGTGTGTGTAACTATTAGGATCGGGGATGGGACTTGAAATAAGGTACTATCCCGGCGTTTGCTTGGAGGGAGTGGGGGGAAAACCCACACTCAGGATAGCAGCTGTCCGGGCCAGGGTTCGAACTTCCAATCTCAGGACGGGCTGCAGCTTGTAACATCTCTACGACGCAGCTCCTTAGTTGGGCGACCATTTGTAACGTGCATCTTGTATCTTCCCCTTATATATTGGCATGGAAAACAGATGACATACATTTCAAATACCATCTACCGGGTTAATGGGTGCCAGCCACTGTATTAGTGCTTGCCACAGTGGGTAGTAGTTGGTCACTAGTCGTGGCCGAGTGAGGTGCGTGTGTGCGCGCGCTGTGTGACCGCATTGGAAGAGTGTACGTTTCCTAATACCGGTGCTTCCGATAGTTCCACGGGTGTACTGACCTTCCGTGTGTCATTCGGACAATACTTTTTCAAGTAGTGTTCCAGATAGGACAACAAAACCAGAAACCCAGAAAACCCCGCTGAAAATCATGTCCGGATACCAGAGGAAAAACACCGTACGCTGTCAATGGGACAGGCCGAGTTCTCGCCCCGCACCAGGAGAAATTCACCGCTGGATTAGCGACACCCTCCGGTTGACTGTCGACCAAGTAGAAGCCATCCAGTTAAATGCGCAAGAAAGAACCATGTACATCAAGGTAATCAGCATATCTACTTATCAGAAATTGCTAAATACTTTTGCAGCTCCTATTAAATTTCAGTATGACTCAGGCGAAATGACTAATGTTAAGCTCTCCACAGCGGATTCAAATTTTACCACAGTGCGTATATTTAATGTCCCACTCGAAGTTCCCCCTGAAATTTTCAAATCCGTCCTGTCGAAATATGGCACTGTGAGTGACGTCAGGAAAGAACAATGGTCTTCTGCTTATCAGTTCCCGGTGTATAATGGAATACGTGCAGTCACTATGGAAATCAAACAAGATATCCCCTCCACTGAGACTTTTGGTGGCCATTCTGGCTATATATCGTATAATGGACAGAAACAGACCTGTTTAATTTGCAATGCGAACACACATCTACGTATCAACTGCCCAAAGAAAATGATTCCCCTCGGTATAACTCCTACACAACAACGACGTGTCCAATACTCGGATGTTGTGTCGCAGCAAACGTCACATGAAAACATGCTTATGGATCAGTGAGATGGGACACCAGCAGAAGAGGCCTCGGACACACATGACGCAGAACACGAACCTTGTACTGACCAGATCAGCGAGCCACAGAGTGCCCCTGTGCTATCGGCAACCTGTATAGTAGCCTTAGAACCAACTCTGCCGTCACTACAGGCTGCCACAGAAATTTTGCCTTCACTGACCCCACCTTCTCTGGTACCTACCGACTCACTTAAGCAGGTTGATCGGGGATCTGAGAACGTATCTAAGAAGATTAAAACAAATGCCTCGATTGCCGTACCAGGCCCGAAGAATCAAACTGGTTCTACAAACGTTCCCGCAGCTGTGAAAAAGAAACAAAATCTTCATTCTACGTCATCTAGGGACCCACGAACGCTCTCAAACGCTGACAGCCGGCCTATGAATGGCAGTCATAAGGAACTATCTCAACCTAATTTGACATAGTGCACCAGTGTATTTCTCACCCGTGTATTTTTTTCTTGAGTCCACATTCCAGTATGTCTAGCACAGCTTTTATACTTCTCTTAATGGCGCAATTTCTCACTGTGGCCACTGTGAATATCAATGTAATAGAATGCCCTCTGAAATTTCAACTGTTGGAGAGATTCCTTCGAGATGCAGACATTGACATTGCTTTCATTCAAGAAGTTGCTATACCCTGTCTGCCCATATCTGCCTTCTACAAACAATACATCAATACCGGTTCTACGAATAGAGGGACCGGATTCCTCATAAGACATGATATCCCACTCCAATAAACGTGTGGAACGAAAAATGTTCTTTCAACAGAGTATACTGCCTCATCTGCACGACGATAAGGAAAAGCTTATTCTTGCAGGGGATTTCAATTGTATTCAACGCCAAGAGGATTCCACTAGCCCATACCAAGGTGTCAACCCGGCTCTCAGGACCCTCCTTACCTCCCTACACCTCATTGATGCTGTGGATAATTTAAGGGTGCCCCTGCCCCATTACACCTGTATAAGTCACAACTCCTCAGCACGAATTGACCGCATCTACTTTTCCCAGGAACTTATCCAGCCTAGACGATATGAAGTGATACCTGCCAGTTTCACTAACAATCAAGCAGTCGTATGTACAATCTCTTACCCCCATCCCATATTTCACATAGGAAGAGGTTATTGGAAACTGAATTGCTCGCTGTTACTGGAGGAGGAATGCCAAGATATTTTCAGACAACACTGGACTCGATGGGTCCAACAAAAATGCAACTTTCGCGACTGTGCAGAGTGGTGGGATATTTTAGTTAAACCAGGGATCCGCCGCGTCTTTAAGAACATATCCTACCAACGAGGTCGGGAAAGACGGGATACAGTTGAATTTTACTATCGAGTTCTTCGCCAGCTCCAGCAAAGATCTGATGCTGGGGAGCGTATGTATGACCAGATTCGGGAAGTTAAAACCAAGCTCCTGTCTCTACAGCAACGAACGCTCGCTCATATAAACGTGGCTTTAAAAGATCGTACAGTGCTCCCGGACGAAAGTGCAAGTGTATACCATATCGACAAAGGACAACGTGAGCGGCAACGTAAATATATCCACCGCCTCCGCACCAGTACTGGAAGTGTCGTCACCTCCCCTGACGCTATACGTAGTGAAATATCATTATTTTATCAACGGTTCTACACTAAGGCTCCAATTGATCCACAGCAGGTGACCCTATTGCTTTCATCTTGCAGTACCCAACTATCTCCGGACAACAAAACTCTGCTCAGCGCGGATATTACGGATGAAGAGATTCACTCTGTGGTTAAGCACCTCCCAAATAACCGCTCACCTGGCATTGATGGACTGCCATATGAACTGTATAAACACTTCTGGCCTCTCATTGGCAAAGAATTTTGTCACGTCTTGCGTACCATTCTCCAACGTCGTGCTCTTTGTCAATCGCATCACGAGGGTACCATAGTCCTCATACCAAAAACATCCTCTCCCATGGCAGTTGGTGACTTCCGACCAGTTACTCTGCTCTGCAGTGATTATAAAGTCCTTACCAAAGTACTTGCATGCCGATTGAAGACTGTTCTACATGATATCATTGGTGATGAACAATGTTGCAGTATTCCTGGAAGAACTCTGTTAACAAACTTAGCGATACTACGGGACCTACACCTAAAAGCCGAAATGCTCCCCACTGAGCCAATGAGTTTTCTCACCTTAGATCTTGATAAAGCTTTCGACCGCATCAGTCATGAATACTTGTACATGGTCTTGCAGCACTTTGAATTTCCTGCAATCCTTATTGACTACATTCGTATGATAAATTGTAATGCTACGTCTCGAGTGCTCGTCAACGGTTTTCTTTCCCCTCTGATTCCAATACAACGATCAGTTAGGCAAGGATGTCCCCTTTCCATGCTACTTTTTGTCATTGGCCTTGAACCGTTCATTCGGACTACCCAGGTGAAGCTACAGGGTTACAAACTGTCCACACATGTTTTTGGCATGTGCGCCTATGCTGATGACGTATCCATATTGATCCGCAATAATGAATACATCTCCCACATCGATAGCGTCCTTCAGCTCTACCATATCGCCTCTGGAGCACAATCGAACCCCCAGAAAACTGCTTTGCTTCCGCTCAATACTAACTCAGTGATTACCCAACAGCCCTGGTTCCGGATAGTAAATGAGGTGAAAATTCTTGGCATTACCTGGAAGCAATCGCTTCTGGACACAGTGCAAGCAAACTGGACTAAGGTCATTGCCAAAGTTAGGGGAGTGCTGATCCAATTTGGTCAAAGAAACCTCAATATAGTGCAACGGGTCATGGTCCTCAACGTGTTTGCGCTCTCTAAAATATGGTATGTCGCACAACTTTTCCCACTTCCCAAAATGTTTGAGAGCCAATTGTCAAAATATACAGGTTGGTTTATATGGCAAGGATTTCTGTTTCGAGTACAACGGGAACAGTTGTATCTCCCATCCCGGCAAGGCGGGCTAGGGCTAACAGCTCATGGCATGAAATGCCGTGCACTCCTCTGCAAGAACGATATCATCATCCTTTCCCAACAGGACACTTTTACGAAAGCGCTATACAAAGATATTCGAAACACAGCCCGTGGTTGTGATAGAGCTTTGCCGAAGATATTTAGGGACCATCAACAGCACCTTCTGGAAACTGTTCGCCAAATGCCTTCAGGGACTGTTCCAACGACGAAAAGTATTTATAACATGTTGCGGTAAGTAGAACACACCAAACCGCGAATCGAGGCCACCACCCTCTACGTCCATTGGCCCACTGTTTGGAAAAATTTTGGGGCTATGACAATTTTTTCTGCTGTACACTCCCAGGTTTTTATCTTCCTCAACGATCTCATCCCAACGGCTCTACGGCGATATACCATCCGTCTTGAAGCTTACCCATGGTGTACTATATGTGGTCAAACTGATATGGCGATACACCGCTTCACATCATGCACGCGAGTTGCCTCCACGTGGCTGTGGTGTAAGGGAAAAGTATGTCAACTATTAAATGTGACCACGGATGACCTTGATGACAGGAAGTTGATTCGTTTGTCGGTGACTGCCTTCCCCCAAATTAAACAGACTGCCATTGTGTGGATAATGGGCCAATATGTACACTTCGTGATGGACAATGAGCAAAATTTCTCGTCCCTGGATCTCAGGTATCACCTGCAGAAAGAGCGTTGGAAGCTTAGTGAAAGTGGACAATTGTACGATAAATATGGACACTATCTGGATTTTCTTGTGATGCAATGGTATGGTATTTATCATATCTGAAAATTCTGTAATTCTGTAGAGAGCTAATAAAAAAGTGGTTTAAAAAGTGGTTAACGTGTAGGTCTACTAAGCCCAAGTTTGCAGGTTCGCTCCTGGCCGTGGTAAGTGTTTTTTTTGAAAGGCGGCAAAAATTACGTCACGTATGTCATACGATGTTGGCATGTTAAAGAACCCATTTGAATTCAGTAGGCCGTGTTCATAATGGCAAAATTAATCACGGGGGGTTCCGCCAACACAAAGTTCCTCATTTCTCTACTAGAAAGCGCTATAGTGTTCAAGGAGCTTAGATATCTAACCTCCTTGACTTTCATAGTGCTTCAAGGAACAATGAAATTCGACATGCAAGCTACCCTCTGGGTGTCAAATAATGAAGCTTGCACCCGGCACCGAGGCCATACGATATTATTATTACTGTATTAGTGACAATTAATTTTGTTGGGCCTCGGCATACCCCTTCCTTGAACACACAACTCTGATCTCGGGAGTGGGACAATAAAACTAGTTTATGACAGACTCTTTCATTGCTAACGTTTAAATTAAATTGGAAATAAACTACGGTACTGTAGTGAAATAATAAAACATGAAAAGTGATTCTAAAATTCTATTCTATAAATATCCACAATGTAGGCCTATGTCAGACGTTGAGCTGATACAATATAAGTTGATGTCCTATGTCAGCTTGAAGATCTCCTGGCATGATAATAAGCGGCTGGCACGTACGATGTCAACATACTGTACCCTGTTTATGTTGTGACTGCAGGTCGGTTGCTGGACTAACAAGCAAACCTTCTATTGGGGGCAGATAAAACTTGTATCCCCCCGCATCATGATTAGGATGTCTAAATAGTGCTCACACAAATTTTGGCTAAAGGAGGGCAATTACTGTGGGAGATCCATGGGTTATTATGAGAATTTGTAGGTTGTGAGATGTTTGTACGGGAACCAACAACAGTTGTACAAAATAAAGGAATTTACTGAACAGGGACGGCATTTTAGAGACAAAATGAGTGCACATTTGAAGAATTCCCAAAGTGGCGTGCAGTGAATCAAATTGTGAAAGAACGTGACTTACCAAATTTGCGACATTCAAGGGTCGCGAATTACAAATTGACGAAAGCAAGTTCAAGGCTAGTTCATCTCGGGTGCATCGTTTAAAAAAAACGCAATAACATAGTTGTTGTTGTTTGAGTCTTCAGTCTTTTGACTGGTTTGATGCAGCTCTCCATGCCTCCCTGTCCTGAGCCAATCGTTTCATCTCTACATAGCTACCACATCCTACATCAGAGGCTATCTGTTTAACATATTCTAACCTTGGTCTACCCCTACAGTTCTTGTCCTCGACCCTTCCTTCCATAACTAAGCTTGCTATTCCTGGGTGTCTTAGTATGTGTCCTACCAACCTATCTCTTCTCTTCATTAGCAGTCGCCAGAAACATCTCTCCTCTCCCACTCGCCTTAATACCTCTTCGTTTGTAACCCTATCTACCCATCTGATCTTCATCATTCTCCTGTAACACCACATTTCAAATGCTTCAATTCTCCTCTTTTCTGCTGCACCAATAGTCCAAGTTTCACTTCCATAGAGTGCCACGCTCCAGAGAAAGGCTTTCAAAAATGACTTCCTAATACCTAAATCTATATTCGATGTCAACAGATTCCTTTTTTGTAGAAAGGCTTTCCTTGCCTGAGCCAACCTACTTTTTATATCCTCTTTGCTTCGTCCATCACTGGTTATTCTGCTTCCTAAGTAACAGAAGTTTCCTACTTCCTTCAGCTTTTCACCTGCCAATTTGATCTCCATAGAGGTTTCTGATTTATTTCGGCTGCATTCCAGTATTTTTGTTTTACATTTATTAATTTTCATCATGAATTCCTTCCGTAAGATGGAATCCATACCATTCAAAAACTCATTCAAATCCTCAGGCTTGTCGGCCAAGATGACGATGTCATCAGCAAATCTCAGAGTTGAAATTATTTCTCCTTGAATCTTCACTCCCACTTTAAATTTTTCTCCAATTTCCTTCATTGCTTGTTCAATGTAAAGATTGAAAAGTATGGGTGATACGTTGCAGCCTTGCCTAACACCTTTCTGAATATCAGCTTCTCTCTCATGTCCTTCAGCTCGAATGACTGCTGTCTGGTTTCTGTATACATTGTAGATCACCCTCCTATCCCTGTACTTGATTCCAATAGATTTAAAAATGTCAAACAATTTAGTCCAATCAACGTTATCAAAAGCCTTTTCTAAGTCTACAAATGCCATGAACGTTCTCTTATCTTTCCTTATTCTACCTTCCAAAATCAGCCTAAGACTTAGTACAGCTTCCCTTGTTCCTACATTTCTCCTGAAACCAAACTGGTCTTCACCCAACTCCGTTTCTATCTGGCTTTCAATCCTCTTGTAAATTATTCTAGACAGGATCTTTGAAGCATGAGTAATCAAGCTGATTGTACGGTAATCTTCACATCTGTCAGCTCCCACTTTCTTTGGTATAGGGATGATAACATTCTTCTTGAAATCAGGGGGTACCTCACCTGTCTCATAAATCCTACACACGAAGTGAAATAACCTGATCAGACCTTCATCTCCTATGCAGCGTAGCAACTCAATCGGTATATCATCTATGCCTGGTGCTTTGTTCCGGCCTAAGTCCTCTAATGCTCTGTCAAATTCTGATCTCAATATTAAATCTCCTTTTGCATTCTCATCAATTTCCTCCTCCCTTTCCATTACATGATTCTCAATCTCCTTTCCCTTATACAAGCACTCGATGTAAGCTTTCCATCTCTCGATCTTTTCTTCCCCATCTGTTAGAGGCTTTCCATTTTTGTCCTTAATATTACAGCACTTAGTCTTCTTTTCCCCAAAAGTATTCTTAATCCTTCGATAAGCTGTGTCTACTTTTCCTAATTTCAGACAATTTTCTATACCTGCACATTTCTCTTTCAACCATTCTTCTTTCGCTTCCCTGCACTTCTTGTTAACCTCATTTCTCAAACGTCTGTATTCTGCTTTCCCCTTTTCATCTCTTAGATTCTTGTGTTTCCGCCTTTCATCCATCAATTCTAGTATATCCTGAGTGATCCACGGTTTTCTACCTATTCTTTCTTTCCTACCAATGTTTTCTTCTACGGATTTTGTTATTTCATTCTTCAAAAGTGCCCATTCGTCTGCAATTGAAGTTTGTTTAGGGGTTTTGATTAGTCCTTCCTTTATACTTTTCTTGAATCTTTCGTTTACATCCTTCACTTTCAGTCTGTCTATTGCCCACCTTTTTGGCTTTTGACATAGTAAGACGTAAAATAACATAATTTGTAAGAATA
Organism: Meconema thalassinum; assembly: GCA_946902985.2. NCBI lineage: Eukaryota > Metazoa > Arthropoda > Insecta > Orthoptera > Tettigoniidae > Meconema > Meconema thalassinum. Next base: position 459,606,367 of record OX336391.1, on the reverse strand, counting down.
CGGCAAGTTAAAGATATATTGCAACAGCAGCAGATATTGTAGTTATTAACTCATTTAACGGGATTGGTCATCAGATCTGTGTAGTTGGGATCATTTAATGGTGCACCACAGCCGCGATGGCAGCTGCAGCAAATCCGGAGATCGGAGGTTGGAATCTCTGCGCTGACAGCGGCTATCCTCAGTGTGTTTTTATCCCCGTATTTTTCCATACTCCTTCCAGTCAAATGCCGAGGCACTACCTCATCCCTGGCCCTAATACAAACTACTACAGTCAACATATACAGTAGCCTAAATGCAGGATATCAGACAAGAAGAGATAATACAAGCTTTTAATACAAGCTTTAAAAATGACTGCGAAGTAATCATGCAGTCATGATGACAAGTTTAGAATGCAAAGATACGGTACATGTGACATAAATGGAGCAGAGCAATCGAAAGGGGGCAACAAACAACACAGTTATGCTTATAGTAATTTCAGCTATTTATGATTTTATACGAACCAATAGTAATAACGAAATTCAGTAAATAGTGTTCAAGTCAGACAATTTAATTGCGCACTGGAGTTCGTCAGGAAAAATTACAAAGCAGTTGTCACTACGTTTTTAAAAGACGCTTTCCTACCATTTTCAAGTGCAAGAGACCTGCTCCTTTTAGAGTCGTACGACGTCCACAAGGACTCCGCATAAGTCAGAAAAATCCTTGAAGAAAAGAAAATACTAGACAATAGAATGTATTGTGCCCGTCAGGCGAGACCGTCGTGGTACCATCCACCGCAGATAGCATTCCAGACGCCCCCATCCTCCGAACACACTTACTGAGAAGATCGGGCGTGTCCTCAGACCAGCTCCGGCACGAGACTGATAACGATAACCCAGGTAGTATCAGGTTAAGTGTGGGGTAAGTCATAGACATGCCCGAGGAAACACGCCCCAAAAACTAAAGCTAGCAATGAAGAGTCCAGACTGAGGTAAAAATTTGTTAAACATGTATTTAGTTAAACTCAAACCCCTATCCTCCTTCGGATTGTTAAATCTCGGCTAATACGCAAAGCTAATAAAAATATAAAAATAAAGAATTCACCCCTAAACTGAATTTAAGGCAAAACCCTCTCGAAAGTCCTTCTGACTAAAATCAAACAGCAAGCAAGCTCGAAATGTGACAGGAAAACAAAATCCGTATGCACATACAATCAGTTATTAAAATACGAATAATCACATCATAGAATTTACAGCAAAGCAAGAATTATAATCGGCCACAAGAATAATTTACATTTCAAGCACCAATAGAAAAATAAGCTAAGTTATGAAGATGCCACTTCCGACAGTTATCTTTACGTTAATCAACTGGCTAAATCCTAATTTACTCTAAACACGGGTGAAAAGTATCCGTAATAAGAAAAAGAAACAAATCTAGCAACCATGTCCTATCATAATCACAAAATAACAATAGCTGGCGAATAAACACAAGGATAGAAGAAATAATCACACCAATTAATAACAAGTAAAGAACTAAAGCCTATTTGCATGTATCTTACTTATGTTAATTGCCACTATCAACATACAAAATTTCAGTTTGATTACTGTAATAGTTTCGTAGATATTGAGAACCGACTAAATATTTCGGATGGTCGCCATGTAGGATTTTTATATATGTAAGTCTAAGAGTTATGTACTGTTACATAAAGATAATTGTGTACGTGTAGTATTCCAACTTCAATCGCATGATTAGGACACAAGAAGTAAAAACGAGATTTTAAAATTTCGCACAGCTGCCATCTTGTGGTTATGGAAATAATTGAAATAAATTAGATGCCAGTGGATTAACATTTGTATAAGGATTTACTGTACCAACTTTCACTGCTCTCGGATGGTTAAATTGCGAGAAACGTCCATGTGAATATTTATACTTCGCGTCGCCGCCATGTTGGATTTGTGATCACCAGGTTATTGAAAGTCCTATAGGTGAACTTATGTTCATAGCTCCTATTAACATTTAAAAAAATCAATTTGATTGCTGAAATAGATTCGTAGATATTGAGAACCGTCTAAATATTTCGGATGGCCGCCATGTTGGATTGCTATATGTGTAGGCCATACAGTCATGTACCATTAAAGGAAAATTATGGCGTAGGTTCATTATTCAAACTTTCACTTCAATCGCATGATTACGACACAAGAAATAAAAACTTAATTTTAATATTCGCACAGCCACCATCTTGAGGTTATGTAAACAATTGAACTAAATTAGATACCAGTGCATTACAATGTGTATAAACATTTGCTGTACCATGTTTCATTGCGTTTAGATCATTAAATCGCGATAAAAGTCTATTTAAAACTTTCAAATTCGCTTGGCCGCCATGTTCGTTTTGTAGTTAATCGGTTTTTGAAAGTCTCATAGATGAACTTCCAGCAGTACCCTTTATCTCCGTACAAAATTTCAGGGTGATACCGGTAATAGTTTCAGAGATATAGAATGCAGGTGAAATATTTCGCACAGCCGCCATCTTGAGGTTATGTAAACAATTGAACGAAGTTAGATGACGGTGCTGGTTCAAATCCCGGTCACTCCATGTGAGATCTGTGCTGGACAGAACGGAGGCAGACAGGTTTTTCTCCGGGTACTCCGGTTTTCCCTGTCACAATTTCATTCCAGCAACACTCTCCACTATCATTTCATTTCATCTGTCATTCATTTAATCATTGCCCCAGAGGAGTGCGTCAGGCTTCGGCAGCCGGCACAGTTCATATCCTCGCCGCTAAATTGGGGGCTTCATTCATTCCATTCCTGACCCGGTCGGAGACTGGAAGCAGGCTGTGGATTTTCATTTTCAGACGACGGTGCATTACAATGTGTATAACCATATACTGTACCAAGTTTCATTGTGTTTGGTTGGTTAAATCGCGAGAAACGTCTATTTAAAAGTCGCAACCGCTTGGCCGTCATGTTGGTCCTGTAATTACCAGGTTCTCAAAAGTCACATAGGTGAACTTCTAGTAGTTTCCTTTATTACCGTACAAAATTCCAGGGTGATATCGGTAATAGTTTCGGAGATATTGAATGCTGGTGAAATATTTCGCACAGCCGCCATGTTGGATTGGTGAGACGTAACAAAATCTGAAGAGCACGGTCGGAGTCGTCCGGAATAGTGCTATGAACCAACGCCACCTAGAGAATAAGGCCTCCGCGCTCGGAAGCACGCGCACCAAGAGTAGTCATTCCTCCCTGCCCTTCCAAACGATGTTTCTACTCGCAAAGAAAACGCTCATATTGTTGCACTGTACAACTGTAAATGAACACTGCATAGCCTGCGAGTCTTTGAGTAGCCAGTATTGCTAAATTACCCTACCTCGTAGAATTTACCTTCTCCCTTACCTTTCATAAAATACGCTTTCCAGTAATGCTTGAACTATAAAACTCCTTCTATACTGAGGGAGGAAAAAGAAATAAACAGTTTCATCATAATAACAAAAAAGGCCCATAATTATTACGATAATGATGTTTATTATGATTTTTAGAACGTTATGAACTTATTAACCTCACTTTTAAATGAAGGGAGAAAGGCAAAAATGGAAAAGAATAATTGAACAGCTGAGTCGAAAAACGATAACATTCCATTTCCAAGAGGAAAAAAGAAGGATCATCTGTCGAAACTATACGTCGCATTGAAAAATTCACCAATTGCCAATTGTAGTACTAGTAGCAAGAAGTTATGTCTCAAAATGTCATAATAGGAGTGTCATCAGTTAGCGACTAATTAATGATTAAATATGCTGGAACATTATCCCATTTATTTGCATATTGTCCTTTTTCCACTCACTTGTTCAATTTTTAGTAATATTTTACTGGCGTTGGATTACAGAATATTAATTTAATTAAAAGTTTTGAATTTTGCAGGTATTTACTAAAATTTATCAACAATTTGGCTACAGACAGAAATACAATACAATACAGTTTTATCTTGAAACATATTTAGCCGAGACTACATTGTACAGCAGGAACATAATTAACTCTCACCAACAATTCAACTTATGAGCCTAGTGCTCTTGTAGCTTAATAGAGAATAGAGCATTGGAAATCTTCGGATTCTTAACTATTATTTTAACAGATTTTACATTAAAATTTTATTTTGCTACTAGAAAATTTCGTAAAGGATGTAAGTGAAGGTTAAAAAATTAGTTTAAATGGGTTAAAACATTTCAAAATAGATTCAATTCACATTTTGAGAGGGTTGTTTTTGAAATTACAATAGGACTAAATTTCTTAATCTTGGGAATCAATAATAAGCTTATTGACTTTCTGATTTGTATAGATGTTAAGAAATATGCTTCACCCATCTGGTACATCAGGACTGCCAAAGCTAAATCTTCAATTAATGATATAGGCTACATTAAGGTAAAATTATGAGCAGGGCTAGGATTTATATGTACTAAAATGTGTCAAAATATGTACATATGTATGCATATATATTTTAAAAATATGTACAATCTAAATGTGAAAATGTAATTATATTTTATGAAATATGGACAAAAGACAAATTTATCCCCATAATACTAATTTTGTTACTTCTATAACCCACATGAATGAAAATCCACAGCCTGCTTCCAGTCTCCGACCGGGTCAGGAATGGAATGAATGAAGCCCCCAACTAGCGGCGAGGATATGAACTGTGCCGGCTGCCGAGGCCTGACGCACTCCTCTTCTATAACCCACATAAATGCATTAAAAATACTGAATCTATAAATCAAATTATCCAATTTTCTTTTATTACACTTACTTGTCACTTGCTTTCATTCAGCGATTATTCCTATTATGCCTGCCTACCATAACAGTATACCATGAAATGTTCTAAATTTTCAAACTTGAAGCTTGTTTTCATAAGAATTGCTATCGTTACACCTACGTACTTCAGAAATCTTTATTTTCATTACATAACTGTAAACTTGTCCTGTGCTGCCATATTTCCAGTCACTGAAAACTACAATTCTATATATTTTTATTCATAAGAGTAAAATATGTACAAATATTAGATTGAAATTTACTAAATATGTAAAATTATTTATTGTGCATGTAGGCTATGTACTGAAGTCAGAAATATGGAGAAACATGTCAAATAAATTTGTTTAATTTGAAATAGGAAAACATAATCGATGGAGATAAGTTAATAGGATATGAATATCTGTGTAATAAAGAAATAAGTACTGTATTTACATGTAAATCCTAGCCCTGATTATGAGAAAGCTGAAACAGAAAAGAAGTAAAGGACCAGTAAGCAGATATGTTGATTTGGACATAGGTGATTTATCAAGATTAGTGTCAGTTGCTATGGGAAAATATGTTTGTCTTTCTGGGTACAGTGTCCTTGAGGTTTCCTTGATTTTTGTTTCTACAATAATTATTAAAACTACAGCAAAAAGTACAACTTATGCGCCGAACTTGTAACGCTCCACAAACAACGCGATTGACTACTGTTGGTCGAGCTGCCTAGCGCTGGTCAGCCAGTGCGGAGGCCTTATTATTTAGGTGGCGTTGTATGAACTTACCGAGTTTAATTGAAATCGCTCCAGTCGTTTAGATTTTATTAGCTCACACAAAGCCACGTGGACAAAAGGTGATCTCATAAGCCTTTTTTTTTCATAAATGAAAATAGGCTAAAAATGCACTTTTATTTCCTAAGTAATCCTGCCTACGCTGATCAGAATACTCTTTGCATCCAATCATTATCAGAGTGTGTGTGGTTAGGTTGGCAAATGCACAGTAAAACTGCGTCTGATATCGCATTAGACACTGGTGCACACGAGTTACAAACTATCGTGGCGTAAGTGACTTCTGTCGTCTCAAAAAGTATCAGCTGCAGTTCCACAAGAAAAACGTTGGCGCAATGTGTCGGTCAATGATAAAAATGGTAGTTCAAATTTAGAGAAAAGTTCACACATTATTTATTTGCAGATATGTGATTTATTTATTAGTTTATTCGATCTTTTATTCCCCCACAGCGTAGTTTAGATTCATACTGACCATATTGACACATGTCGAATAACAGTGACACACACTTCCAAAGTGTTGTCTGTACCATAACATGACTGACTACCTCCCCACGGGTACACAATAACATAGGCTATACTGGCGGCTCTCATTGGCTCGCTAAACCTCGGCTAATGTGATCAAAAGACACATTACCGAAAAAACACATATAATAAATGTGGTTGAGCAGCGTCAATCTCATCTTACGCCTCCAATAGGCACAGCAATAACATTGCTACCAATTTTATACATGGTCTAATCTATCCCTAAATACTGGGATAACTTCCTAATCTGGAGTATAAACTCATAAAAACAGGTTCGAATACTCGTCGTAAACATAAACGACGTTCAAAAACATTACGTGACAGTCCTACAATTAATTACAGTAATCAGCTGTGATCTCAATTTGTACCAGAACTTAACATTGCAACGTGAATGCTTTGGAACATTCAGTCGTGAGTGTAAATTTACTATCGTCTCTGTTTGAAAATCGCTAAGCACGCTGGGTAACAGCTGCTCGTAACATGCGGCCTGACCTTGAATCGACCTGCCACTACTTCTTCAGAATGACATTGTTCCAGGCGACAACTCGCTTTCACAAAACAGAATGCATTAACATTTGAGCTATTCAATCGACAGTCCTATCTGTAGCCCGTATCAGTTATTGAATACACCTCTTTACACAATGTTTAAAACATGAGCTAGCCCCCGACTCAGCTCATCAGAAATATAAAGTTTTATGCAAAGAACACAAAAATGAAAATATTCCACTCCATTCCATATGCTTTGGAGCATGTCAAGATTGTACTAGCACACTCGTGCTTCATTCACAAGGCCTCACATGCCTTCCATACTTTCATTAGTACTCTCACAGTATAGTTTGAGTAGTGGTTTTGTGCCGGTTCAAAACCCTCCTCCTCCTCACAAGATGGCGGCGACGCGATATCTCTCCAACGCATGGTCGGATTTTGACGAATGAGGTGTCATTGAACTCGGGCTGACACCCCCTTTCCATTGCACAACATATTTCCACCCCAAAAATAAAACCTACCCCTACTAGGGGGTGAAATTACAATTTTTTAGAAAATCTCGCTTTCCAAGTACAACATGTGAGAGTTTGAATGCCAATATGGAATTAAACGTTGTTCCTCAAACCAATAATCAAAGAGGGGCATGTTAGGCCTTGAGGTGAGGGCCCCTGTCATTGTTGACGAGTCCCTGTGGATGGGTCCATGTTGACAGGTCATTGTTGGCGGGTCTTTTATGACAGGTCATTGTGGACGAGTCTTTGTGGACAAGTCCTTGTGGACAAGTCCTTGTGGAAATGTCCTTGTGGGCAGGTCCTTGTGGACGAGTCCTTGTGGACAGGTCCTTGTGGACGCGCCCTTGTGGACAAGTCCTTGTGGACGAGTCCTTGTGGACAGGTCCTTGTGCACGAGTCCTTTTGGACTGGTTCCTACGGACTAGCCCATGAATTTATTTAAATTATGTCAAAAGGGCCTAACTACATTTTGCGTGGCAGTGTGTTGAACTGACGTTGTTCACTAATCCCCCACTACTATAATGGGATAACGATATGAAAGGAAAGTGACGAAATACATGTGAACATACAAGGGATCTAACTTGGTGGATGGATGTGTTCTAACGAGTCATTTGTAGTTGAAAGAGAATAATACATGTTAATAGATGTTAAAACTGTGGAGATGGTACGTGCAGTAAACCGACTTGTTACTTCCTGTGTCATATTACAGACATGGCAGAGAGCGCACACTGCTGTTGCTATGACTGACGCTGCAGTAATTTGAAACCCCAGGTGTTGATCAAGACAATGGGTGATGATCATGCAAAGTCAGCAGTAATTGGATACCACACAGGTGTTCCTAGTGTACTTTGGATTCTCAGCTGTATTGGGAAAGGAACTGCAATGATCTGCAAAAAACTGCTGACACGAGCGATGAGAGTTTATATAAGAGAGGTGTCATATATTTCCCTACTGTCAGTCTTTATTACTCGCTTTGAGTGAACAGTACTCTATTACTGCTCAAGAGTTGTAAAAAAGCCTTTTTGGTAGAAAATCATTAAATTATTTTGCAAGGTAAGTACTTATTATTAATGGATTGTAGTCTTTTATTACTAATTAATGTTGAAGTTATTGATTAGAATGTGTTTATTGATTGATTGATTGATTTGTTAACAGATAATTGGGTACGGTACATGTAGGTAACAAGATTCCTACAATCTGTTCATTCAGTGGCAGCAGTTGATAAATTATAAAAAGGTAAGTGCCCTCCCCCCCCCCCTAATAACTTTTAAACAGTTGGAGTGATATTTTCCCATGTTCACCACTTCATGTCAGTGAAAATGGTATATTTGGCAGTCAAAAGTTGGAACTACTTGACCATGGTGTGTAAAGCTAAATTTGTAGGTTAGATTTTGACTACCGCTCTAATAAGTCTGAATGTTCATTGCTAGGTGTCAGTGACAGAGGGAATATTTAAAGACTTAACCTCAGTTCACCTAACATAACCTAACTTTGTCACGTGACATGTTTTACAAGTTTAGACTTGATTTATGACTGACTATGACGTCACACTTAGCTCACATAACTGGTGGCTGCTGGTTTCTATCACCTGACATGTTCTACAAGTTTAGACTTGTTTTAAGACTGGCTATGACGTCACACTTAGCTCACTTAACTGGCGACCGCTGGTGTCTACCACTCTATCAAGTTCCAATGTTCACCGCTAGGTGTCAGTGACACTGGTATATAGTAACCCCAGTTAGAACTACATGAAGTTAGACTTGCTAGGAGTTCACAGATGATCGATTTAAATACGCTGCTATAACCATTGACTGGAATATAATTAAACTATTTATATTTTACTTTGTTTTATCTTTTTATTAACATTTATGATTTCTTTCTTTTATAGGTAATTTCGAAAGTGGTCATCATGTTCAAGTGTGGTGAATGTAAGAAACAGTTCTCAAGACCTGACAAGCTTCAACGACATGCAAATGCTAAACATGACATTAAAATGTTTGTGTGCAGTCATTGTGCTACCACATTTAACAGACAGGATAATCTTGCACGTCATGTAAATTTAATGCATGTTAGTTCAGCACCATTTTCGTGTTCAGTTTGCGAACTTGGTTTTTCTGCTGTAAAGCGATATCAATCCCACATGGTTGAAGTGCATGGAGAACAACAGGAATTGAAATCTGTAAAACCATCAACTAGCACGGAACCTTTAAATGAATGTAATGCTCAAAAACGTAAACGTTCTCAAGATTGTGAAAATAGTCATGCAACAAAAATAAAGAAGAATGGTGAACCTTTGATAACCCATTGTGATGTATGTAATATTGATATACTTTTACCAATCATTCAAGGACATTTACGCAGTATTAATCATAAAAACAACGCTTGCCATGAAAGAAAATCTGGAAATATTCAACAAATTGGTAGTGCATTTAAAAGTCGAATTGCTCGTTACAGACTTTATAGTGAAGAAAAAACTCAAAGTATTGAAACATGTTTACAGAATGTTCAACCTACTGTGTTTGGCTTAGTAGAAAATGTTTTAGTAGAGCATAAAACAATTAAAATGAATTTTGAACTTTTTGGACTCTATGTAAAAACTGGGAGTGAAGGTGAAATTATGGATATCAAATCCTTTAATACAAAAAACATAATTGTTAGCGAATCAACTAATATTAGTGATATGTATCGAAATATTTCAAGTGCTATCATTGTGAAGAGTTCCAGGAAAGGGAGTCAGGCTGGGCGTTGGTTGAAGTACTTTATTTAGAAACCAAAATGAATAAATACAACCCCCTTCGAGCATCATCATATATTGATTTACCTGTATGGATCAAACGAAAGAGAGCTGTTGTGAATGTTTTGAATAGTGATCAAGCATGTTTTGCGTGGGCTGTAACCTCAGCTCTCCATCCAGCAGTGGGGCATGTGGAGAGAACATCATCTTATCCTCACTATTCTTCAGTGTTAGATTTAAAAGAAATAGAATTTGCTATGGCGATAAAAGACATTCAACGTTTTGAAGAGCTGAACAACGTAAGTATTAATGTTTATGAAATTGAAAATAAGAGAATAGTAGGTCCTCTATGTTATACTCAGGGAAAAAAAGGATGCTCATGTAAATTTACTATACATAACCGAAGGTGAAAATGCTCACTATTGCTGGGTAAAACATTTCAGTAGACTTGTCAGTAGTCAGATAACAAAAAGAGAACATAAGAAGTGGTTGTGTGATGATTGTTTGCTACATTTCCAGAAAGAGGACCAACTAATTCAACACCAAAAATGGGGATGTAATCATGTGTGTACGGTATTACCGACTCCTAAAAATAACATTCTAAAATTAAAGGATTATGAGAAACAGCTTCGAGTACCATTTGTTATATATGCTGACTTCGAGGCTTTGCTAAAACCATTTAATACATGTTCATCGAATCCAGCCCAGCCTTTCACCAACACTACTCACATTCATGAACCTTTTAGCTTTGCATATTATATTAAATGTAGTTACGATGACTCTTTAACAAAATTTGAGCTGTATAGAGGACCTGATGCACCTAAAGCTTTTATGGAAAGGCTTGAGAAAGATGCCATCCGTATATCCTCTATTTTAAATACGATCATTCCAATGGAGCCACTAACTTCATCAGAGCAAATGAATTTTGAAACTGAAACTAATTGTTTTATATGTGGTGAATGTTTATATACAGACAGGGTTCGCGATCATAACCATTTAACAGGAAAATATCGTGGTGCTGCTCACCTAGAATGTAATTTAAATTATAGAGTAAGTAAATTCATTCCAGTCATTCTACATAACGGTAGCAAATACGATAACCACTTTATCGTTAAAGAATTTGGAGCTTCAGATGTGAAATTTGATGTGATTGCAAATAATAAGGAACAATACATATCGTTCACAAAATACATCAAAACTGACAATAAAAAAACTATAAAACTGCGATTTTTAGATTCATTCCGATTTATGCCAAGTAGTCCTGATAAGCTGGCTAGTAATTTAAAATCAGATCAGTTTCATGAAATTCAACGTGTCTTTCCTAAAGAAGATGATTTTAATTTGATTCGTCAAAAGGGTATATTCCCTTATGAATATATTAACTGTGTGGAACGTCTTGAGGAGTGTTCTTTACCACCAAACGATGCATTTTACAGTTTCTTAAACACAAGTCATATTAGTGATCAGGAATATTTACATGCACAACGTGTATGGGCACAGTTTGACATTCAACCTTTAGGTGAATTTTCAGACATATATTTGAAGACAGATGTGTTATTATTAGCAGATGTTTTTGAAAATTTTCGGAATGTTTGTATGAAAACTTATGACCTTGATCCTTGCCAGTATTTCACTGTTCTTGGGTTAAGTTTCAGTTCAATGTTGAAAAAAAAAACGAAAGTAAATTTAGAATTAATGACTGATATAGACATGATCAATTTTATAAAATCATCAATTCGAGGTGGATTAAGCCAATGTAGTGGGCGATATTCTAAAGCGAATAATAAATACATGCCAAGCTACAACCCTTGTGAAGAGTCAAAGTATATTGTCTACCTCGATGCAAATAACCAATATGGTTGGGCTATGAGTCAATATCTACCACTGAAAGATTTTCGCTGGCTGACACAACCTGAAATTGATGTCTTACATGTTGACACTCTTAATGATAACGATGATAAAGGATATATTTTAGAGGTAAATCTTGAGTATCCTAAAGAGTTACATGATGATCATAACGATTTACCATTTTGTCCTGAGAATATGAAATCTCCCTACATCACATCACGAACAAAAATGTTAATTGCTAATGTAAATGATAAATGTAAATATGTAATACATTATCAAAACTTGAAACAGTGTCTACAGCATGGATTGAAATTAACTAAAATTCATCGCGTATTACAATTTCATCAGTCAGCATGGCTCAAACCATATATTGATCTAAACAATAATTTAAGAACACAGTCAACAAACGCGTTTGAAAAAGATTTTTATAAACTCATGAATAATAGTGTTTTTGGAAAGACTATGGAGAATGTTGATAAACGAGTTGATGTAAAGCTGATAACAAAGTGGGAGAATGATGGTAAAAGGTATGGAGCGAGCAACTTAATAAGCAAGCCTAACTTTCATAGCTGTTCAATTATTCATGAGGATTCAGTTGTAATACAAATGAATCGTCTTAAAGTAAGTTACAACAAACCCATATATGTGGGTTACACCATTCTGGAATTGTCAAAAACACTTATGTATGAATTTCACTATGATTATGTAAAGAAAAACTATCTTGATAATGCTAAATTACTCTACACAGACACAGATTCTTTTATTTATGAGTTTAAAATTGATGATTTTTATGAGGATATCAAAACTGAGCTAAATAGGTTTGATACAAGTGACTATCCTGAGGATAATATTTACCATTTACCTCTAGTAAACAAAAAGGTTCTTGGGAAATTTAAGGATGAATGTGCTGGTGTTATTATAGACACCTTTGTAGGCACAAAATCTAAATCATACAGCTATATGACAATTGATGATGTAGTAGTAAAAAATTAAAAGGGGTAAAGAAGAATGTTGTTAGTAAAGAGTTAGATATAGGTGATTATAAAAACTGTATAGTTAGTAACCCACCTGTATTATATAAGAAAATGTGTGTATTTAGAAGTAAAAATCATCAACTACATACCGGTACCAATTTGCTGAACAAAGTCGCTTTAAGTAATGAAGACAACAAACGATGCATTATACCCAACACATTCGATACTCTTGCTTGGGGAAACAGTCGCATTACTTTACTTAAGTCTAATGATCACTATATTGTAATATTTGTAGTGTGTTTTATATTGTATTTTTTTTTGTAAAAACTGTAAGTAGAATGTATAATGTTAGGCTACTGTAGTTTGGTAAAAATAAGATAAGTAATACATTTTAGTGTAAAATGTTTGCTTTTGTATATTATGAAAAAGATTTTTAAAAATGTACTGAATGTGTGAACTAAACAAGGGGAATGTAAAAAATGTAAAGTGGAAATTGTAAATATCCATGTGTGAAAAAGTGAAATGGCTTTCACCATTTTAAAATTAAAATACATTGTGATCTGGTAAACCTTGTTTTTATTTCACAACAACAAAAATGTACAGAATGTGTAAACTAAACAAAGAGAATGTAAAAAAATGAAAAGTGGAAATTGTAAATATTCATGTGTGAAAAAAATGAAAATAAAGAAATGGTTATCACCACTTTAAAATTAAAAGACATTGTGATCTGGTAAACCTTGTTTTTATTTCACAACAACAAAAATGTACAGAATGTGTAAAACTAAACAAAGAGAATGTAAAAAAATAAAAAGTGGAAATTGTAAATATTCATGTGTGAAAAAATTGGAACAGTAGCCTCATCCCCCCCTTCCCTATTCGATAACCCAAGATGTGATAATAATAATAATATTAGCATATCAAAATTATCATTTAATTACTCGCTAGGTCAGCTGAGTTCACAGCAAATAAAACCTAGGAGCGAATGTTCCGATTTGCTTGGTTTTCAAGAACACCCTCATTGATTTAGGAAAATAGATTAGGCGGGACGAAACCAATGTCAAGACCAGCTTGTTGAGTAGAAGGCTGGATGCGTACCTCAGCAGGCCGTATTGAATTGACCCTGCCAAAGATGAAGAAGAAAAGGGGAATAATCTTCCTAGTGACTTCATGCAATAAATAATATGACAAATCGAAATAAGCTAACATGTATTGAGCAGTAAAATAAAACAATTACAAGAGGCAGCCTTCCACCACTTAATTAACTAACTGACAAATATGTTCTAATTAAACACCAATGAATCACTTAACCTAATCAAACCAGACACTTGCCCGGTTGGCAAGATTACACACATCTACATTTGTGGTAGAAATGAATTTGATTTGAAAGATTCCCCTGACGACAAAACTAAAGGAATAACAACATGAAGTTAGACTCCACGTCACTTCTAAAACAATGTTACATAAGCAACTTACGCGTTCCTTAGCGAACGAAAACGTCTAAGAAACTTCAGAGGCCAGCAATGACTGTCTTCTGAAGCCTATCTGACCAAAGTTAAATCCTTACTAGACCCTCCAAAAGATTACATACTAAAAGTGCTAAAATAGACTTTATCTAGTTAAGCTTACGGACCACCGACACGCGGCCTTAAAATGACGTTACAAAATTTAGCAGTCAATGTTTGTATTGATCGTCCTTGGTTATGCCCCTTAGTAATTAAATCATGATAGTACCACCTGCTGTCTTCGAACCCTCCGGGGAAAACTGCACACACGTTTTCCCCGGAGGCAAGTGCACAAGAGTCTTTCTTTCAGCAAACTTCCTCACACACTGTTCCTCGAGTCACAGATTCCACCCTTGTATATCAGCGTATCCCCCACCACATCCCTCCAGTAGTACCAACTGCGACTAGTTGCACAACCGGCCAAAACAAAGCCAGAGTTCAAGGCCTTGAGTGGGTACTATAGAATATCTCCCCACACATGATACTGCCTAGAAACCTTCCAGGAGCTGAGGCGTTACACAATGTTCTTTGTAAGATTTTTCTCAGAATAAGAGCTTGGCGAAAGTAACTGACAAGAAATGTTGCTTTTCCAATGTTTGCACACACAAAGCTCGATTTATCTCCCTTAACAAGTGTCTATCAATGATAAGCCTATGAGTGACAGGACACACAAAGGCACAAATCCTGGCAGAAGGCTTGGCGAATGAAACTGACAGGAACTGTACACCTTTCAAAAGTTCACGGATCAAAGCTTGACTTATCCCTCTTTTCCATTTATTATAAACCTTTAGGTGACAGCACACACAAGGGCACAAATCATGTCGGAAAGGGCTAGGCGATCTCATTTCACCAGTAGCCAGACGCCAACTTGGTGAATGGAATTCTCAGAAGAGCCCTGGTGTATGTTCTCATGATAATCCCCCCAGACCTGGACCTCCTGCTGCGTCTCGAAGATAAGATGAACATGTACCGATTTGCAAAATTGGTACAAAAATGAAAATGAAGAAATGGCTATCACCATTTTAAAATTAAAAGACATTGTGATCTTGTAAATCTTGTTTCTATTT
Source organism: Meconema thalassinum (assembly GCA_946902985.2). Lineage (NCBI taxonomy): Eukaryota > Metazoa > Arthropoda > Insecta > Orthoptera > Tettigoniidae > Meconema > Meconema thalassinum. Next base: position 459,591,176 of record OX336391.1, on the reverse strand, counting down.
CACAACAAATATGGCTTTACAAAATAGAATACAAAGAAATACCAATTCCTCAATCCTTTTCAATGTTCATGTCCACTTGTCATTAACTTTCCTTTTATAACACTAATCACAATGAGGGCTGCCAACCTCTACCCTACTGAGACATCACAGCATGTCAAACGTTGTTTAGCTTTCCAACGATACTTTATCCGCTACACGTCTTAATGCAGAATGCCTATGGCGATAAAAAAGGTGCATGCTCGATCCAAAAGGATTAATAGGTATATCACCACGCTGCAAAGGTTCTTCAAGACAAGTTCCAGGACCACACAAATAATAACCAGGTAGGTAGATTTCGAAAGTAAAGTATTGAATTACTTTGTCAATGACGCCATTGCCAGTACAGGTCTGGCATATCCTTTTCTATAGGTGGAGAAAAGGTTTGATCTTCCTCCTCCTCTGTGGATGATGTTTGTTGTTGCTGCTTTTTTTTTTCTCCATCACACCCGTGGAATGAAGAAACAAATTCTTTACATGGACTTTTATGACCGTGATACAGTTTGACCAGCTGGCAAGTGGCGCACTGTCGCATAATGGTATTTTTTGCCATAGTCACTTGCTTATGGTGATCATAATCCGTACATGGTTGCAATTCACTTAACACAGGGTCTTGAGTCCATGATTTTGGTACATGTTGCCAGATTTCTTTCACTGTATTTGGTGCCACATAATAAATGAACGATTTTGGGAGAGCCAATAATTCTTCTTTGGTAAAACTGTCTAGTTTCTTTTTACACACAAAGAACTTTCCAATCACTTTATCGGTAGCACCCCCTTTCTCCATGGTATAATGTAGATGTTTACACGTTGCTTGTAGAAATCTCACTGGTGTCATTCACAGGTAAACCTAGAGTTTTAATTTTATTTAACAACTCCCAGCAGGCATTGGTGGTTAGCCAATTAAACAATTGCCACACCTGTGCCATGGCTTTATGGGTAATGTTGTCACAGGGGCAGCGGTCCATGAGTGTTTGCAGCGAGGGACAGCCCATGTCCATTAAATCGATACATTGACAGTAAGACGCCAAAAATGGTTGTAGCCATTGATGTTTTTCACTACCTTTCACAAATACTACATGGGCAGAAGACAAGTGGGCTTTCATCACCATGTCCAGGTGCTTATATGAAATGGTTCCTTGATTCCAGTCTAGCTGCATATGAGTTTCAATCCACTGGGTTTGTTTACGGTCTTTATCACACAACAAATCAAACACATAAGGTGGTTTAAACACCAAATGGGTAGCTTGCGATATCCAAAAAGTGGAACAATCGATAATAGCCACTTCTTTAAATATAAATTTGTTATCTCCAATTTTAAACCCTTGACAGTCGACGATTAGTGTACGCAACATGTTCACTCTTGTCTGGACAAGTCCAACTGACCACAGACTGACGATTGTTCAGTAAGGTGTACCCATGCCATTTACTTACACTCCATTCTAGTAAAAGAAAATAAAAACATTGAGTAGTCACTATGGAGGTTAGGATATGACAGGGGGGGGGGGGCATAAGAAATAATAATATAACAACAACAACCAATTTTTTGTTACATTATTTTATTAGCATAACAAGTTTTACATTCTTTTTTCATTCTAGGATAGAGGCGGTACCATCTCATACAACAAAAAAGTCTTTTGTGTTTATAGTGTCCATAACACCGATGATTTCCCAATGTCTCTAAACTGGGTGTTTTTGACTGTGAGCTGCTCACTGAAGCACTGTTGACACCATAAAGTCCACATGTATCATAACTTTTTTCATCACTCAGAGGCATGAGTGAGGGGTAACTTGAATGACAGGGTATATTACCCACCTCCATTCTGCACAGGTAGGGACAGGCAGGCGACCAGCGCTGATGTTCCTGCATGGGTTCATCGCTCTCTTGCCATTGGTCTAAGATGATGGGACAAAACACACATTTCACTTCATCTCTTGTTTTCAAATAGTAGAATCCAGCGGCCGCTAAGGCTTGTGGGTTTATAAAAGGCACCGGCCACGTCGCAAAGGTCTTGAAACGTTGTTCCTCAGATTTTAAATTCATGGATGTAACTTCTCTTGAGGCTTGAAAGAAAGACATGACTGAGCGGTTTGATGTGGGTTGACCTGCTATTTATACACTTGTCACTTGGTTGGACAGTGGATAATAATTGACTTGTTTGTGATGAATGATCAAACAGTAGGCCGTCGTATTGGCTGGAACATTGTCATGCGTTTCAAAATCTAGTCGAATGTCAATATTGGATGGCTTGACAGACTCTTCCAGGTAAGAACAGTCAAAGACAATCAGTGGCGCCCTTGCCTTAAACGCTTAGGATAGCAGCATGGGGCCGTTCTCTTTTTGATAATACGACCATCTAAATTTAGAAAACAAGTCGTACGAGGGGCAAAACTTATTTTTTTGAAAAATCTATATCGAGCCCTTCATAGGGAAACACAGCACCGTTGAGGAAAAGACGTGCATTTCTCAATTGCAGGTTATCAAATTGCGTGACATCTTTGGTTTGTTGATACTTGCGATTCGTTTGAAAACCCACAATCATGTAGAGAGGTCTCTCTGTATAGCGGGCTGTTTTTATAGACCAACTGTGTGTGTTGGTGGTGGGCAATAGCGGGTACTCATGGAGTGCCCAGCTTCTAAATTCCATGGGTAGAGGTATATCTCTCTTTACCATCTTGAGTATGTCCAGTTTTTTGCTATCGTTAAGGGTCACATGAGGCACTCTCCATAGCAAGCGTTGTAGTTGAATTTTTGAATCAATGGGGGCATTGTCGGCTCCCTTGAGTGCATTATTATCACTCCTGTCTCTCACCAGATAAAGCACTTGCCTTGCATTCACCACAATGCGCTGGTGATCTTCAGCAAAGCCTAAAATCAGTTTAAGAGGTAAATATCCAGTAAAGGTGCCATCGGTGTGTACCATCCAGTCATTGATCGAGTCAGGGCACCAACCCGCTATGCAAAGCGTTTTAGCTTCTTCCTCACTATAAGAGGGATATAGTTTCATGACACTGGAAATATCCACATTTCGAGTGCTATCCACCACGATATCGTTAATCACGTAACGCACTTCAGAAAACAGAAAGGCAAAAGCATGGTTGGCTAACTTGGATGTGGTGGGTGAAGAGCCATCAGCTTTGGTGAGCCGACCTTCAATCTGAATAACACTTTCATGCGGTAGAGTGTAAATATCTTGGTTGTTGATAACAAATTGAATTTCATCATTGTTATTGAGTCCAGGTGTATGAGCTTGATAAGAATGGAGATCAATTCTTACCACTCCTGGTTGCTCCTCGATGTGGTTCGCTACCTCTAGGATAGAATTCATCACGGGGGTTGACGTGGTAACCCAAATGCTGTAAAATCTGCTTGTTCTGAGATGTTAACGTGTATTCACGTGGTAAACAACTAACACCATTCCTAGACGGTGCTGTTGCTTTATATACAAACTTCATAGTGGTTTTAGCACCAACTTGTAAGTCACTGGTGTGGTAGAATCTAGATCAAAGAGTTGTTGCTCTCTATTGATCAGTCTTCATGTTATATTACTAATACCATCGACAGCCACAGAATGAAAAAGCACCACTGGAGGGTTTTCACGAATAATATAGCCATTGGGCGATGTTACAATAAAATCATAAAGCGAATGCGACGGTTCTTGATTGGTGTACACTTGGCTAATAATATTACACGTCACCGACACATGATGGTCCTCAATGAATTTCACTTCATGGTCTGATTCATGTTTTTTGTTGGACTCTAACACGCGTGGTTTAAATCCTAGTAATGTACCAATGGAATCGGGATGTGTTTTAAAGTCAATTTTGAATGTAGAAAAAATACTGCAGCGATGAGTGTTGGTATTTCCTGCAAGTTCAAACTTGCGCGTTCCATCGAGAAATGACTTTAAACCATATTCATTGATCAACACCACATAAATGTGTTCATAAATGTCATCTATCGTGTATCCACCAGAGTTCAGGTGAGCACAGAATCATCATAGTAAAACTTGTTGTTCACATTTTCACGTATGTTGTATATTCTATTGTACGTTTCAAGTGAAACAAGTCCTAAACCATAGGGTTTTTCACTCAATTCGATAGGTGGGTAAAAGTCTAGGCTCACTTCAGGTCCACGTCCATGCAGTGTAAACGTCTTACTTTCCACCGACATACTGTTGACGTTTTTGCTTATGCTGCGCCTTATAATAAAAGAAATGAACACAAACGTCCACACTGTTGGCTGTTAAACGTTTGGTCACGTTTCACATTATAATATATCTTGATCCTGTTTCCAAAATAGGCCACTAGTTCCATGGGCGGGGGCAAATTCCCAAAACTGTCAAAGTACCATACAGTGGATCCCTCTTTGACATAAGCTACATAATGTGTTCCAGGTCCTCGGTGATCATCCAAATTGACAACAGCACATTCATGTTTCCAGGGTCGTGAGGGTAATTGGTTTCGCATAAACACACCTCGAAAATGAGAAAGCTTCAGTTGTTTAGCATAGCTTTCCACTTGTTGATGTGTCAGGGCATGTCTTGCTATGGCTGAGGTTAAAGATGTTTTTATTTTATTTTATTTTATTTTATTTTATTTCGAAAAGGTGAAATTCCAAATCCTTGTTGATAAAAGGCTGGCTTCAAATTGACATTTCTAACCCCCATAGCAATGGCTTCCATTGTTTCATTGTGTCGCTGACTTTCTTTGAGTTGTTGCTTGCCCTGTTGCGCGGCTTTAATAGTTTTTGCCACTGCACTGGCGCCGCCAAAAGTGAACCTAGAACAGCCAGACCAGCGAATAATGCAGGTAAAAATCCAGCTCGTTTGGGGACGGGAATCACTCGCCCTTGTCTTGAACCCTGTCGCTGACGTTTTGGAATAACATGTCTCTGTGCTGCTCCAAGAGCTTTCCTTATGGTCAACACATTATTTTTTATTTTTTTCTTTCGCAAGGGCTTGTCCACGAATGTCTTAAGCCCAGGCTTTGCCAAGGACAGGGTCATATTTTTAGTCATTCTCACCACATATCTTTGTTTCACCATGATGATGAGCAACAACCTTTCGCAAGAAAGTTTAAGTCACAACTACCGTCAGATTGTTATTTCATGACGGTATATTCCAATTCTACATAAAGTGGGAAATCGCTTATGATTTTCCCAGCTTGCTTTTCATCCCATGTCAACATGAGATGAAAGGGTAATTCGTCTCCTGCATTGACCATTTCATGGTTATGGACCAACATCCTATGACCATTTATCTCTATTTGTAAATGGTTCTCATCAGGTATGGCATATTTGATGTGAATGGTTCCATTATAGTGTAATCGATAGTGGCTTAAACCCGAAGCAAGCACATAGGTCAAGTGCTGGTCATGAACTAGCGGTATATGGTTTCTCTCATTCACAGGTTTTACATTTGTCAGATACACTAAAAATACAGAAGGGATAAATTTATAAAGCCTTTTCATTTCATAGGTCACGTATCGCTTGGTACAGACATCATCATCTTCTTGTGGGTCTTCCACGTGAATAATGCGGTGATGATTAGCGCTATAGCCATCCACCGTAAGCTGAGGCCACCTTGTTATCCACATACTTTTTTGTAGTAACGTCTGTAGACACTTGAGGATGTTTTACATGGGTTAACCACTTTCCTTTAAAGTCATAATCTCCTTGTTTTGTGCGTGGCACTACTGACCTATCCACATAGTGTTTATTAGCAGGATCTGTTTCTTGTTTAGGATCATGTATGGGAACAGACCTAGCTTTGACCATCAACGCACGTCCAAAGACATCCATCGTCAACCTGTAGTACAAGTCTACTGTTTCTATGACAAGGCTCGGTGCGATGTATATAGACAGCCTGCTAGCCTCTCTAAGCCTTAGTTGAAATGAAGATAATTAAGCAGCAAGAGTCATTCCCCGTGGGGGACATGGTTTCCCATCTCTGTCCCACATCACGCGAACAACGTCATGGTTTACTGTTTCCATCTTCCATTCGCAGCATCATTGTGGGACCTTCCGGCTGTGGAAAGACCAATCTTTTGCTGACACTTATTACAGCGCCCAATGGTCTGTGTTTTCAAAATATTTATATTTTCGCAAAATCTCTCTACCAACCCCTCTACGTGTTTCTGGATCAAGTCATGTCTGGATTACAAAATGAGAATATGGGGTATTTTATATTTTCCACGCAAGAAAATGTTATTTCACCGGATGAGGTAAAGCCTGATTCACTCATGATTTTCGATGATGTATCCACTGAACGACAAGGCATCATTCAAAGCTATTTCAGCATGGGTCGACACAAACATATCGATTGCTTCTATCTTGGACAAACGTATTCTAAAATGTCCAAACAGTTGATTCGTGACAATGCCAATGTCATTGTTTTATTTCGCCAGGACGAGAGGAACAGTCGTCACATTTATAATGAACATGTGAATCCGGATATGACCTTTCAAATGTTTTCAGAATTGTGTGGCAAGTGCTGGAACACACAACGTCATGCCTGTTTAGTGATTGACAAACAAAGTGAACTCAACCAAGGGCGGTATCGCTTAGGGTTTGATCATTTTATTGCTATTTAAAGCACTGTATCATTTCCTCTCAATTCATTTGTCACGACACCATGGCGTTAGCAGAGAGTCAATTGAAAAAGCATATTATTAGAGCAAAAATACTATTCGCCAAAAGTTCCGTCAATTGAAACGATCACGTGCAGATCATGCTTTGTTTATTCAACAACATTTAGCCCCTCCGCTAAAAGCTATGTTGAAACCCTCTTTCAAGCCATCTGAAACGCTACCCACCGTTTCACAAGCCACGCAGACGCAACATGAGGACCCTGAGGAAGAGGAAGAGGAACAGGAAGATTCAACTAGTGTTAGCGAAGTTGAGGATAATGAGGAACAAGTGTTTACGCCTCAAAAAAAGACATCACCCCTTGCAGAGTTTTTAAGGAAAAATAAATCCTTGGTCATGGTCGAAACAAAGGAAGCTTGTAGTTTAACGTGACCGTTAATCTGTAGATCATGAGCCACGAGACCTCCTTTTTACGTGGAATCCGAACCACAGGACATGGCATTTCACTTCGAAAATCTCACATGCATTGACCGGGAATCGACCCGGATCACCTTGGTGAGAGGCATACAGCTAGACCGCTGAGCCACCGCGCCCCCCATGGTCGAAACACCTTGCCCTTCCAGATCGTCTCTATTTTCACAACTGTTGACCACCCCTCAACATAAAGCTCAACTGAAAAACATTTTAATAAAATATTATGGATCAACACTGGAACCCTATTTCACCAATCTATTTATTGGAAACACAGATACCACGTATGGTGTTCGCTATGAGGATGATAGTTTTAAAATTGGTGATTCATCGATGAAATTTAGTCGTACTAAAGCTGTCATTAAAAAGATCAACTATAAATTAACACCAGGACTGTTAAAGCTACTATTCTCTCGGACTCCCTCATCCCAAGATTATACGCCAGAGGACCTTGGTAAATATAAATCCATTTTATTGGACACCCATGCCCACAAAAGACAGTATGATCCCACTCAACAAGTGAATGCCAATATATCTCAAAAATATAAAACCATCATTGCAAAAAGGTTCCCCACTAGTCAAAGTGGTCGTCGTAAAGTGTCCGCTTCAGGGGTGACATTTAAGCCATTAAAACCCCTTGTGGATGTTACCTACTGGCACAATCCCAATAAACTCGTCCAGCGACTACAGCTGTTGCATGCTTCACGTCAAGCCGGCCATACTGGTCACGATTGGGAAATTCAAGAAATTGAGGAAGAACTTCGAAATGCCAAAATTATTGTTTAAGCCCTCACCCATTGTTGACAGGTCATTGTGGACGAGTCTTTGTGGGCAAGTCCTTGCATCGTTCAGCTAGACGTCACTATCAGCGACTCAAGGTGATTTCACAGGGTGTGGATGAACTTTGGCAATCAGACTTGGTTGAAATGATTCCCTATGCTATCGTTAACGATGGTGTACGCTACATGTTGACGGTCATTGATGTTTATTCCAAAATGGCGTTTGTTGAACCTGTGCGACGCAAGTCTGGTCCACTAGTCACCAAGGCCTTTCAACATATTATTCAACAATCCAAACGTCAACCTCAGCTGCTACAAACCGATCAGGGAAAAGAATTTTTCAACAAGGATTTCTCCAGTTTTCTCAAATCTAAGGATATTCACCATTACACCACGTACAGCAATCTCAAAGCCAGCGTGGCCGAGCGGTTCAACCGAACATTGAAAACCCATATGTGGAAAGCGTTTACCGCTCAGGGCACTTATCGCTGGTTGGACTTGTTACCTGAGCTAGTGTCACGTTACAATAACACCAAACACAGAACCATTGGGACCAAGCCACGACTTGTGACCAAAAATATTCCACAACTGGATAAACTGTTTAACCCCATAAAAACAGCAGACCCTAAACGTCATCGCCTTAACATTGGGGATCATGTTCGTGTGAGCAAATTCAAGTCCGTCTTTGACAAGGGCTACACACCAAATAGGGGGACTGACCTATTTCGAATTCGTCAAGTCAACCTGAACAGTCCAGTCACCTATTTACTCGAGGATCTCAACCATCAACCCATAAAAGGCAGGTTTTATCTCCAAGAACTCCAAAAGACAGCGTTTCCTAAACATTACCTTGTGGAAAAAGTGTTGAAACAAAAAGGAAATAAACTATATGTAAAATGGTTGGGATTTAGCTCAGCCTTTCATTCTTGGATTAATAAATTACATGTTGTGTGAACCTGTGTGCCTTGTATTTATTTATTCACTCATGTTGTACTTAACCTACAGTCCTATGTACAGTCCTCAGCTCCACATGTATTATGAGCAATACATATTTCTTTCTCTCTTCACCTGTGTTCTCCCTTACACTGCCTCCCCCCCCTTCACCTCCCACCACTGTCAAAACAGGTTGTGACTTGTTAGCTCTTATTGTGAACGTGTACAGGTGAACACCTGTGTGTTAGGTCATATTACACATGAACTTGCATTTTCTCACGTATGAATCAAAACAGGATGTGACTTGTTTCACAAGGAGGATGCTAATAATGACATCTCACACGTGTTCACATGTATTTCGTCACTTTCCTTTCATATCGTTATCCCATTATAGTAGTGGGGGATTAGTGAACAACGTCAGTTCAACACACTGCTTTACACGCAAAATGTAGTTAGGCCCTTTTGACATAATTTAAATAAATTCATGGGCTAGTCCGTAGGAACCAGTCCAAAGGGACTCATCCACAAGGACCTGTCCACAAGGACTTGTCCACAAGGGCTCGTCCACAAGGACCTGTCCACAAGGACTTGCCCACAAAGACTCGTCCACAATGACCTGTCAACAATGACCCGCCAACAAGGACCCATCCACAGGGACTCGTCAACAATGACAGGGGCCCTCACCTCAAGGCCTAACATGCCCCTCTTTGATTATTGGTTTGCGGAACAACGATTAATTCCATATTGGCATTCAAACTCTCACATGTTGTACTTGGAAAGCGAGATTTTCTAAAAAATTATAATTTCACCCCCTAGTAGGGGGAAGGTTTTATTTTTGGGGTGGAAATATGTTGTGCAATGGAAAGGGGGTGTGAGCCCGAGTTCAATGACACCTCATTCGTCAAAATCCGACCATGCGTTCGAGAGATATCGCGTCGCCGCCATCTTGTGAGGAGGAGGAGGGTTTTGAACCGGCACAAAACCACTACTAGTTTGAAAAATGGTACGTGTCCATCTTGGCACAAAAATAAATAGAATGGTACAACACCCACACTTAACGTGTTGTAAATTGATACGCAATTGTAGCGAAGACAATCAACGGCTTGTGAAGCCTAATGCATCCTACTGATTCCAACACTCTGGGAAAAATGTGGCATCTGAACTCACTAAAGAAATTAACCATGAAAATAAGTGACTGTGTACTCCTCACCTCTGTCAAACAATACGCTGGCATTAAATAGTGCTAACAGGTGAGTAAATGCCTCTGCAATCCCAAAACAAAAATTAAGCACGTCCAGGGTATCTGACAATAGGCTTGTCTACATCGTAGATCAAAAATATAATTTACAATAGTGCTGTAGGAGTTCATGGGGGCCTCTCCTAAGACATGTCATACAATCTTTGGCACGTGGCATCATCATACCACCGGGTCTCACAAAAGTTAGTGATCGGACCAGGGCTAGTCAAAATTCACGGGAAAAGTGGACATTCGGACTAATCTAAACATGTCCTACCTAATCGGTTGCTATAAAGTGCGGTTCTAAAAATAGTCAACTGAAGCATAGACCTTTAACAAAGATGAAAATGTTAACCCACATTGTCGGCGAGCTGGATATCGTGTTACCTTCGAACGAGGGTCATTTGCAAGTCCTCCGTTCGACCCTCGGCTTCCTTAAAGCCACCGCTGCTTTCTCCTCATCATGCGGGTTAAAATTTTAGCATCTCCTTCACAGTGTAGCTTACTCCATCTCAATCAGCATCATAAGGCTAGAAATTAGTGCCTCCACGTGGGCGTAGAAAAGTCCTAGGATCGTAGAAATCACCGCACTGAGTTTATTGTTATACTTAAAATATTCAAGCACTGCCTCTTAACTTTGCAGACGTAATAAAATGACGCTGTGTCTGCCACAGGCTCTAATGAACACGCGGATGGTGTTCGCTCACAGATACTAGCACACTCAATAAATATCGTTGAAAATCATCGCAATCGTCGATAAAAAGTATTTCTCAAAATGTCGTTAACCAGTATACAGGCTTGTTTAATACAAAAACAGCCCCAAAAATCACTTCACTGATTTTACAGATTATTCCAAATGCCACGTGGCTTACACGTGAAAAAATCGTTCACCATGCGGATGAACCTACTTCAAATACACAAAACAAAATGTGCCCCTTTTATAGTGCGCCGTGCCTCCTCGCACACGTATCTGTTGATTGAATATAATAATACAGTCGTAGCACAGCTCCTAACAGATTATGCACAATTATATCATTCGTTGATATTCATTTTCAAACTGCACGCTGGACATCGTGCAAAACGAGGCTGCACTCGATTCAAGCGGACTCGGTCGTGTCTTCACCCACGGTAAGGTTCCGGGTTTTTGAAAAACTAGTGTAGTCGTGCAGTGACTAATTAAGGGTGCTTCGCATATCTGCAATGTAAAGTTGCCATCCTAATATTGCCATACATCCAGGAATTGAATTTAACATCTTACGAAATTCATAATATGTAAATCCAGTGAATTCGTGGAATTAAAATTTGAAATATTAATTACCTCTTCTTGGTTGAAAAGTCGGAATACACTGCAGAAGTCAAAATAAAGGAGGGGCGTGGTGGCTCAGCGGTCTAGCTGTATGCCTCTCACCAAGGCGGTCCGGGTTCGATTCCCGGTCAATGCATGTGAGATTTTCGAAGTGAAATGCCATGTCCTGTGGTTCGGATTCCACGTAAAAAGGAGGTCCCGTGGCTCATGATCTACAGATTAACGGTCACGTTAAACTACAAGCTTCCTTCCTTTTTTTCAAAATAAAGGGTTGGAGCTAGCTCAATGCTCTCACGGCGCATTCTGGTCATCGTTTGGGTGGAGTACCAGCTTATGCTGATAGAAGTGATCACCAACATGAGCCATACGGGCTCATATGCTTCCAGGTGGGTCCAAATAAAAATGCAGGGACTGCATTCTTATATCCACAGCTCTCACAATTCAATTTTGGTTATACTACTTTAAATTCACGGCGTTATAAGTGCCTAGGCGTTCTCCCGTATTCAGGTCACCAATAACGTAGCTTAATGTATCAATTACCCTATGAGGGCCATATTAGAGTGACTTAAATTTGCTGTAGACACGCTCTAGAGGGTTGGAGATTCCTGGCCTTCTAATTAACACCAAATCTCCCACAATGAGTGGATTTCTGAACTTTTTAATGTGAGTCCTTCGCAAGCGCTTATCCGCCTTCTCCCACACAGCTTCAATTTTGCTTGCCTGAGATGGTCGCAGACAAGGTGGTGTTACAACAATTCGGGTCCAAATTCGTACGGGCGACTGATTCAAATGTAGCTCAGCCAGAATTTGACCTGTACTTTCGTGAACGGTGAAATTCACGCATCTGGCCACGATCTCTGTCCATTTCCAGTGTTCCTCTTGGCATTATATTCTACAAAATTTTGCCAGTTATGCCATTACACGTTAATTGATTGCTTTCAGGGTGTCTGATTGATGAGAGTACGTGGCCAATATGTAGTTCGCGCGCATAGCATCAGCGAAATCAGCAGACATAAACTGCAATCCCTGGTCAGTTAACAGGAATTGCGGCTTTCCTGCCTCCGGTATCACCTGTCGTTTAATCCGCTGAATAATTTGATGTGCTGTTGCTTTATGGATAGGGTGAAGCATCGTGTATTTAGTGAATACATCGATCGTAACTACAATGTAGCAATTCCCACGTATCGATTTAGGAATCGGGCCATACACATATTGGGCGTAAAGCTCTTTAGCTTAGGTTGGTAGTATAGGTCTCGGCAGTTGACGTAACAGTTGTGACTTGTAATTTTTACGCTGACATGCGTCACAAGCATGTAAGCAGCGCATCATTGAAGTACACATATTCTTCCATTTGAAAGAGTCGCGGATGGTAGCGATCGTCTTATCTGTTCCACCATGCCCAATAGATAAATGCACCATAGTTATGACCGTGTCCTGATATCACCGTGGAATCACGACACGTAGTTGGGTATGATCTGGGTCTACAAATCTGTAAAGTACCCTCTGATATAAAACATAATCAGCTGATACCGCGACCGTTCTGGCATAGTCCACATCTCGAGCATCCATGCAATTCTCCAGGTATCGAATAATCCTCCTTAGCTCCTGATCTCGCCGCAGACCTTCTGGTAAGTGTCTAAGCCTTCTCAAGTGCTCTTCACACTCTCCCTCGATGTCAATGGCATGCACAGTTGGTTCCGGATTAAGGCAGAGAATGTTGGCTAGAAAATTCCCCTTGCAGGGTCGGTGTTCAATTGTGTTATCAAATTGCTAAATAAATAAAGTCCAGCGCGCATTGCGCTCGCTTGCCAGTCTTGTTTTGATATGAAGGTCAGTGCGTGATGGTCAGTTCGCACCACGATCCACTGCTCCCACAACTTCCTCTAGTATTCCAGGGCATAAACAAAAGCTAGAGCCTCAATTTCCGTTGTAAAATAGCTGCCATCGTGTGGTCGAAGTTTACGGCTAAGGAAAGTGATGTAGTTCCGTTTATGGTCCTCATCCTCCTGCAGCAGTATAACACTGATCCTTACGGTGGAAGCGTCTGTTTCGAGTATGAAGTTACGTGAATAATCCGGATACTCAAGCGTTATACTATCCAGGAGCATTTGTTTGGCACGCTCGATCACATTCGTCATCCCAGGCCCATCTACACTGAAGAAAATGGAAATTGCAACACCCAGAAGGAGTGGTGCTACATTGCTGCAATTGAACATGCAGGACGAGTGTTCGGTTGTGATTCGATGATTACCTTTTCAGGTCCCTCTGACCGCAAGTTTGGACAACAATCAATACAGGATGTGCCCACCACGAGCTGCAATACATTGATGAATTCGGCGAGGCATGTAGTCAATAAGGCCCTGGATCGCTTCCTGAAAAATTGTGGCCCATGCTTGCTGCACTGCACGGGTCATTTGTTTCAGAGTTGTGGGTGGCTGAGGACGGTTGGCCAGTTGTCGACCCATCATGTCCCACACATGCTCAATAGGACTGAGGTCCGGGGATCTGGCGGGCCATTCTAAGGTTGTGATGTCGTGGAGAGCTTCTCTGGAGATGCGTTGCTGAAACATCCCATTAGCAATGTTCGCCATCATAGGGTCAACCACTGGATTGAGTACCCTATCAACGTACTATCGAGCAGTCATAGTGCCCTCAACAAGCACTAATTGTGATTTCACATTAAAGCCAATAGCTCCCCAGACCATAATGCTTGGTGTTGGCCCTGTGTGCCTCTCGACAATAAGGTCTGGGCGGGCCCTCTCCCCGGTACGCCGGCGCACACGATTCCGGCGATCACCGCGGGCAAGACAGAAGCACGATTCATCACTAAAGACGACTCTATGCCATTCGTCGACCCACGTCGATCGTTCTTGACACCAGGCCAGCCCTACACGTCGCTGTTGTGGGGTCAATGGAACACCTTCTGCAGGGACACGGGATCGTAAGCCAGCTGCACGCAGGCGATTACCAACTGTTTGTTGTGTAACGTGGGGTGCCACAGCTGCTCGAATTTGCGCTGCTGTTGCATGGGGTTCCATCCAAATGATACGGCGATCCTCTCTCACAGTTGTCTGTCGCGCTGGGCTTGTGCCAGGTCTACGAGTGTGGGTACCTTCATTTGACCACTGCTGCCATACACGTTGTACCGTAGATTCCTGTCGGCCAACACGTGCAGCGACAGTCCTTAGCGATAATCCAGCCTCACACATCCCAATTATCCGAGCCCTCTCAAACGGCGACAGTTGTTGATAGCGTGCTCTTCTCTGTCGTCGAGGCATGTTTGACGGGGAACACTTCACTGCACAGACTGCAAGTCAACTACGCTACACCAGAGTCCGTATACTGGAGTTGATTCCTCCTCAACCAATCACGTAGGGAGACCTGTAGCAACAATCCAATGGGTCTGAAACTTTGATCGTTTACATACCTACAATGGCATCGTTCCATATCTTGAAAATCAACACAAACGACCAATGCCTTCATGGTGTTGCAATTTCCATTTTCTTCAGTGTAGTATTCGTTCTAAGCAGATTCTGTAATGGAGTCACAGTGTCCGAATATTGCGGGCAGTGAGCAGCGAAAAATTGAATAACACCCAGGAACTGCCTCTCTTTTTTGACACGGGTTGGTTTCGGGAATTCAGAGATTGCCTGAATCTCGGCCGGTACCCATCTCCACTAATTATATGACCCACGAATTTTATTTCAGTCCTGAAAAATGTAGTTTTTTCTGTTCACTTTAAAGTTGGCTGCACGGAGATTTTCAAATACGAGCCGAAGGGTGTGAAAATGCTCCTTCTCGGTCTCGGATGCAATGATTAATGTCATCGATATAGCAGACTATGTCGAAGAATGTTCTCGAATGAGAAACTGTTATGGTCCTTTGAGCTCCATTAATTCAACAAAATTATGTTAAATGGTCCGGCTAAGCTCAAATTATCAGCGTTTCGCCCCGGTGTACTATTGGGCTCGTCAGTTGGTACAGTACACCTCACCGACGCTGAAAAGTGCTTACTGAGTAGGCCAATGCAAGACACTTTCATACACATTATATGTCGTATCGACGTCACGAGCATTGCCAAAGCACTTCACGAAGTATAGTCTTCCTTTCAAAACAAATGCAAACCTTACCTTGGTTATCGATATGTCGAAGAATGTTCTCGAATGAGAAACTCTTGTTATGGTCCTTTGAGCTCCATTAATTCAACAAAATTATGTTAAATGGTCCGGCTAAGCTCAAATTATCAGCGTTTCGCCCCGGTGTACTATTGGGCTCGTCAGTTGGTACAGTACACCTCACCAAGACGCTGAAAAGTGATTACTGAGTAGGCCAATGCAAGACACTTTGATACACATTATAATATGTCGTATCGACGAGCCCAATAGTACACCGGGGCGAAACGCTGATAATTTGAGCTTAGCCGGACCATTTAACATAATTTTGTTGAATAGCAGACTATATTATCCTTCACCTCTGGCGTCAGATTTCCAACTAAGGCTCTTATCAGCGCGGCTTTCGCGTTCTTCAGCCCAAAAGGTAGTTTACAAAAGACACAAGCAGTCTGTCCAAAAAGGAATCCAGTGTAGTTCTGAGTGTGTTCCGATAGCTTTATATGGTAATAAGATTGAACTAAATCTATTGATGTCGTAATCATTCCCCTTTACATTTCCGCAAGATGTCCCGTATCTTTGGCGGTCTGTCGGATCCAGGTGCCAAGCTCTCATATCAGGTCTTCGCGTCGACGCACAGTCTAAGACTGCCATCTATCTATACAACAGTGGTTAGTGGATTCACGTAGGACGTAGGCGCCTTCCGAATAATATTGGCGGCCTACATCTCAAGGGTACACAGCACTTGTATCTTGCACTTAACCGTGCGATCGGGTATAATCCCTCTGACATTAATTGTTAAGACAGGTAACTCTGTGACCTTGGTGCGGCTTTTCAATGATGTATAAAAAATGCTGATAGGACACAAATCATCGCCCCAGTGTCGACAAGTAACGTGACTGGAGAATCATTGCTGCAGGCTGAAATCATCGGTAAACGGGTAAGTCTTGAGCCATGCGTCGTTCGTCGAGTAGATCGTCTTGCACTGGCTCCCAGAGTAGCACAACGGCTGTGACTCTAACAGTCGAGTACCGTTTCCTTACACTCATCTACGAAATTGGTGGTTTTTTGTGCGACGGAGGGTTCTTGTTGGTTATGGTCAGGAGATCCCTCACGCCTTCCTGTCAAGTCCCTCGATGTCCGGGTTCAGTTCCCGTCTTCTTGTCGACCTCGTAGTTGCCAAATATATTCCTGGCTTTTCTGTGCCCTTCCTGTCTATTCTCCATCGACTTGATAGCGAGGATCGCGTTCTCTGCGATATCCTCCATTATAGCGATAGTTCCAGTGTGTTTCGGGTCGGCGGTCTATTGTTAAAACGACGCCTGTCGTCAGGACGTTGATCCCAGTCTGTTCCGCGGTTTTCAAAAGGACGCTCCCACTGTCCTATCTTGTCATATCGCCTCTGACGATCATACGGCGTTCTTTGAAGTGGTCTTCTGAATGGTCCCACGGTGTTAGGTCTGTAATCTAAATGATTATGGTTCTGCGCTGGCGTCTGCACTACCTTGCCAACAGAGGTAAGATGGATATCTCGTACCTCGCCTCTGTGACGGTGAATTACGAACTGTTGATAACTTGAGTCAAGTCTACGAAGTAATTGGTTGCATTCTAGGAACGTAGTTGTCTTTGCCGCGATCAATATTTTCTGAATTTCTGGTGGATATTGCTTAGTGATGGTCTGAATCAGCTCATTCTGCTAATTGACGTTGCAGACATTGTAGTTTTGCAAGTTGTGTTGAGAAGTAATTCGCGTATCTCGTCGGTTGCTTCGTTCTGTAACGCATAGTATACAGTACATGTCCACCCTTATATTTTGTTGGACGTCGCCTGACCAATATGTCCGTAGAAATGCGTCCTTAAAATCCTGGTATCCAGAGAAAGAATACTGGAACGCTCTGAACCAGGTCCCAAGATTGACCGTCTAAAAGTCTTTCAATTACCCTCAAATCTCTATCAGGAGTGACCATCGTGTCCCTTAAGTAGGATTCCACACTACAGAGAACATGTCTGTGATATGGTCGGTCGGCAACTTGTTCGCTCAGGACCACCTGCTGCCACTGTTGATGCTTAGTGGATGCCCCTACAAACCGCGTGGGATGGTATTCCCCAGCAACGTATTCAAGCTACGAACGGACAGGCCTGGGAAGCAGAGTATCCATAATTCTGCGAAGATGCTTGCACATTCCTCGCCACATGCGGACGAGCATCGTCCTGCTGAAATATGGCCCGTGGAACGGCCTGCAAGAGGGGCAGTGCCGCGGGCTGTAAAACTTCCCTGATGTAGCAGTTACTATTCAGATTGCCCGCAAGACGTACGAGGTGCGATCGCATGTTATAGGCAATTACACCCCAAACCATTACACCTGGTGTTTGTCCGCTATGCCGCTCAACAATACAGTCTGCCTGATTGCGTTCTCCACGGCGGCGTCGAACGAGTATGCGGCCATCACTGAAGGACAGGTTGAAGCGGGATTTGTCCGAAAACACTAAATTTCGCCACGCAGCCTGCCAGTGTCTGCGTGCACGTGCCCATTGTAGTCGGAGGCGTCAGTGGTTCCCAGTCAATGGAAGCCGACGCAGTGGCATGCGTGCTACCAGTCCAGCCCTCAAACGATAGCGCCGCACAGTCGATGCAGACATGTCCACCCCCATTGCAGTGCTCCAACGTCGAGTCAACACTGAGGACGACGCTGTTCTGTCCGATAAGGCCATGCAGAGAAGATGGAGGTCGTCTCGCGGTGTGGTCACATTGCGTCGTCCTGTACCCTGTCGTCACTGTGTACGGCCCTCCTCTCTCCACTGGATCCACATACGCCTTACTGTTGACGCAGCGTGCCCTGTACGAGCCGCAATGTCCCGGAACGACAGACCTGCCTCCCGGAGCACAAGCATTCTGCCTCGTTCAACCGCACTCACATGCTGATAGTCCAACCTGTGACGTCGGCGAGGCATCGTTGCACTTGCTTACACGTTTCCACTTGGTATGACGGCCTCACGCCGACAGAGCTGTGTGGAACACTAACCTGTCCGGTCCCACGACAGAGGGCACTGGTGGGTCAATGTGCACGCCATCTTTCTGCGATATCAATCACTTAGTATGTTATCACAGGCCTACATGACCCCCTGTCCTGGGAGTGTCTTCGACCATTTCTTCTGGATGTTTCACTTTCTACAAACAGTACTGTAATAAAAATATAATATATTATACCAGTTTCTTCAGTAATTGTCTTCTAAATAAATTAAAACTACTGTATTTGAATTACGAGCAAAGTTGATCAATATTTAGCTTGGATTTTCCCTTTCCTAGAAAGCAATTTTTCATAAAAAGTATTTAAAATAAACAGATCTGTAACAATGTGTGCTTTAAATTGATGACCCTAAACTATAAAATAATTTTATGAAAAATAGGTGTCTAAAATATCTGGTTACGGTAAAAATTATTTTATAAATAGATTTAAATTTTTTTTAAATGTCTTGGGATGGTTTTTCACAACATAAAATATGGCTCTTTTCTGAGGAGAACCTGCAAGCAAATGAGTTTGCATCAGGATAATGATATTAAACAAAAATCATTAAAAACAGTATATGGTATGGACGAAGTTGATGGTCTTTGACTGAGGAATATTGTGTATATATCTATGGTAAAGTTGGATTCAATAGCTGTTAGTGGATAAAAAGAATATATGCTAGATTAAATTCTTAATTAGAATGGAAGTTAATTATTGTAAAATGAATCTAATAAAAGCTTACGTGTTGGTTCTTATTAAAGGGGTCATAGAAAATAATACAATAGGTCTAGTATTCAACTTCGTCCGTACCATATACAGTATAAAATTTTCAATCAAGCAAGGAATAAATACAATACATTTTCCAAACCATGGAAGTAATAATCATATTTCCTACATTCTTTTTCTTTCTTTTTATTGATTTTATCCTTTTAAATGATCTTGTCGACTTCGTCGTTACGCTGGGGTCTGGCGTTACGTTACGGTGACGGGACGAAATGTACCCAGATGCACTGAGGTGTGTGACGTTATAGTACTGCTTGGTGCATGTGTTCCCTGACAATCTCTACTTCGTTAGTATAAGACAAAAATCCCCGATTCTTGTATGTCATGGGTAATCTCAAGAACCACTGGATGGATTTTGATGCGGTTTCCACCATTCTGTAAAGGATATCTCGAGGAAGGATTCTGTACAAAATAATTCATGTAATGTCAAAGGAAGCCAAGCAGTAATGATTTCAGTGAAAAAAGTCGAAAACAAACTTGGCGTCCGTGCGCTTCTTAAGCTTACGCTGGGCAAACCGTTAAAAAATATCAATATACTATGAGCGTAAGAATTGGTCAGCATGAAAAGTTATACCAAAAAGTCTGCGAGAGCATATCTCTATCATAAATACATCGCCCACTATAAGTGTTTTTAGACTGGATGGAAGGGGCACGACCTCGCGCGCTCTGGTGAGCGTGACGGCACCCGCGCGCTTGACCTTGCTTTGCCCTTGGTTTGCACTTGCCGTTCGCGAGTAATTTGAAGCAAGATAAGTATTATGACCTTTGGGTGTGGCGAACCCATCGTACAAATAGCCTAAATATGACAGTGTGCGAGTCGAGGCCTCGGATGGAGGTCCTTGATTCACGCCCCGACCCAGATCACTGGAACCGGGAAAAGAAGAAGAAGAAGATAAGTATTATGCAGATAATTTTCTAACATGTCAAGAGTCTTTGACTTCGAGCGAAGCGAGAAGCCTCCAGCCGTTCCAGCTTTTTTCAGCATTTGTAGCATTTAAAATGATACTAAGTCTAGTCTTTCAGACTGACTGTCACTTTTTGTTTAATATCTATCATTCCTTATCTTGAATGGACTCCTGATTTTTCGTTATCATCATGCAAACTTATTTGCTTGCAGGCTCTCCTCAGAAAAGAGCCATCCCAAGACATTTAAAAAAATGTTTAAATCTATTTATAAAATAATTTCTTGATCTCCAAATCAACTTACTTCAAGAGAAGACCAAATAAACTCAAAACTTGGAAACAACCAGATTGGAAAAAAGGTGAATGGCAACTAGATCATGTTTGTATGGATAAGAACTATCACAGGGAGATCTACAATGTGAAAGTTCTGAGAGGAACAGATACTGGATCGGATCATTACATGATAAAGATTAAAATTAAATTTACCCCGTTGATAAAGAAAAAAACTCACCTAAAAAAGAAGAGAACATACGACCCTCATAAACTAATAAATAACAAGGGATACAAAGAACGAACTAGATATATTAAAATAACAGATGATCTAGAGGAAATAGTTCCCGAATTGAAACAAATAGCTGAACAAGTAGCCCCAATAAATCCAAGGAAGAAACACCAATGGTGGAACGATGAGTGTGATAATACAGTGGAAGATAGACATCAAGCCTGGTTACGGTATCAGAGTCAAAAAACAGATGAATCACATTTGGATCTCATAAAACAAAGGAAGATAACTCAAAAAATAATACGAGGGGTTAAACGGCTATACCAAAAAGATATACTTCTGATGATCGAAACAAATAGCGCGAAAACAAACTCAAGAGATTACTACAAAATTTTTAGCAAACAACTACCAAGATATGAACCTCCAACATTAATGTTAAAAGACAAAAATGGCGAGTTAGCTCATAGTAATAAAAGAAATACAGAAATTTTAGCAGAAACATTCAACAAGTTGCTAAATTGCGAAGATCCACCAGAACTGCTTCAAATAAATACAGACACAACTATTAAAACACCATCAGAAAACATAAATCCACCCACAATCCAAGAAGTCTACAAAGCTCTGAGAGAGCTCAAAAACTACAAAGCGAGTGGAGAAGATCAAACATTTGCAGAATTGTGGAAATATGCAGCAGAACCAGTAAAGATTTCATTACACCAATGCATAGTGAACATTTGGATCAAAGAAGAACTGCCAGACCATTGGACTACTGCTATAATACATCCATTACACAAGAAAGGAGAAAAATCAAATCCTGACAACTATCGAGGAATTTCCCTTTTGGATATCACATATAAAATCATGTCACGAATTCTATATAATCGTTGTAAAGATCAATTAGAACTGGAAATAGGGGAATATCAAGGTGGATTTCGGCCATGGCGAAGCTGCCCTGAACAGATAATCACCTTAAAATTAGTAATGGACTACTACAAACGTAGACAAAAACAGCAAGTCATAACCTTCGTAGACTTCAAAAAAGCTTATGATTGTATACTTAGATCTGCATTGCTGAAAATACTAAGGAATTTCAGACTTTGTCCCAAATTAATAAAAATTATAAAACTAACTCTAACAAACACCAAATCTAAAGTAAAATTCAGAGGAGAAATATCTGAACCATTTACGATTAAAACAGGATTAAGGCAAGGAGATGGTTTATCGCCTCTACTTTTCAATTGTGCTTTGGAATATGTAATGAGGGAATGGTACAGGGAAAATCCTAGGAACATAAGAATTGGAACCAAGAAAGATCAAATAGACTTAAATTGCTTGGGATTCGCAGATGACTTAGTGTTACTGGCTAATAATATTCAAGAAGCCAAAAATCAAATAATAAGCCTACAAAATATAGCACAAAAAATTGGACTTCAGATATCATTTGAAAAGACAGAGATAATGGTAGCAAATCCACTTGTAATCAATCACATAACAGTAAATAACAAGAAAGTTAAAATAGTGAAGCAATTTAAATACTTAGGAGAAATTATAACTTACAACTTGGATGAGAAACCTGCATGGCAAGAAAGAACTAATAAAATGATAAAAGCCCAAAAATTAACATGGTCTACATATAAAAGAAAATGTCTATCAATCGCAACAAAATTAAAACATTACAAGACGGTGGTTCAACCAGAGGTGACCTATGGAAGTGAAACTCTTTTTAAAGTTACTCAGAAAAACAGAATCGACAAAATTTTAAAAGTAGAAAGAAGAATAGCTAGAACATGCATAAATAAAAAATATCAGAAAGATGGACAGTGGCAGATAGTACCAAATGAAGTGGTATACAGAGAACTGGAGCCCATCACTGATACTATTCGGAAGAAACGGCTTTCTTTCTTTGGTCACATCATGAGGACACCAGAAACCAGGTTATCTAGAAAAATTGTAGTGAAACTTTGGAATATGAAACAACAAGTAGGATGGATTAAGGAAATTAGAGAAGATATGAAAGAATTGGAAATAACCTTGGATGACTTGCAAAACAAAACAACAAAATTAAAAAAACTGAGAGATATAAAAATAAGATTTCAGGCTAAAATAGACCAACATAATACAGTAAAAAGGGTATTTACAGATGAGGAACGCCTGAGAAGATCAGAGCGAATGAAGAGCTACTGGGCGACTCGGAAAGGAAACTTACTGAAGAAGAGGACCAAGAAATGATTGACTGAAGTGGTCCAATGAGGCCGTAAAAGCAGAAGAAGAAGAAAATAATTTCTACCATCACCAGATATTTTAGACACATATTTTTCAGAAAATTATTTTATAGTGCTGTATAATCAATTTAAACCACACATTGTTACTGTTGGCAACTCTGGCACTGTACATACTCTAATGACAGTTGGTCCCCCTGCTGGAGGGTTGTTGACCCATTAAGAGGAAGGGTCGTTTTCTTACCTGCGTCAAGCAGGACTCACTAGCAAGCAGGTAGCACTGGCTACCGGACACGGTGTCATCGCACGCATGTAATATCTACTGTACTTGTTCAGTGTTTAATCATGTACATACAATGTAAAATATATTTCTTTATACAGTCCACCACATCTTATTCTATGTATTGGACATAAGTTTTGGTCCTCCGGACCGGATTATATGGCAAGGAAAACAGTGAAAATTGAACTCGTGTGATCCCAAGACAGCATGGCTTCACACAAATGGCGTGGGTTGTTGGCGGCATGGCGACTACTGGTCAACAGAATTCATCATCCTGGTAAGTCACCGATCATCCTTAATTATTCCTTGTGACTAATATGCATTCCTTTGTTTCTCCATTCAAAACTTCGTTTGTACTTGCAATGTATTGGTATTGCTAGTGATCGCACATGATTCCGCCCGTAAAACTGTATGTTATTTGTACGCAGTTTTCCCGCAACTCTTTGAAACAAAACCAGGAGCTCATATTTGTATTATGTAACTATGTTAGGTATTTGTCTTTTCGTTTTGTCATTCTTTTACGTATATGCATTTGGTCTATTGTGATTTTATACTGTCATTTAGCAGTTTATTGGGAATTATTAGTGCAAAATGGAACAAAAAATAAAATCACTGTGTAGCAAAAGGGGTAGATTAAAAGCTAGCTTATCTCGCATACAAGGCTTCGTAGAGACATTAGATTCTCAATCTAAGGACGTAGATCAGTTGGAAGATCGATGGGCTCACTTATCAAAAATCTGGGAAGAATATGAAACAGTTCAATCACAAATAGAGGATTTGAAAGAGGATGAATAATTTCAAGCAGAACAAGAATCTTATCGCTCCGAATTTGAGGAGCAATACTTCAAAACATCTGGTCTTATAAGATCCATAAACAGTGCAATTTCCAAGTCAGCAACTTCGCTAAGTGATTCTATTGGTGAATCAACTTCCAGTTCGCGAACACGTTCAGTTAAACTGCCTCAAATAAGTTTACCTACATTCGCAGGAGATTATTTAGAATGGTCCAATTTTGCCGATACCTTTAAGAATCTCATTCATGAAGATGCAAATTTGTCAAAAATACAGAAATTTCATTACCTAAAATCAGTGCTATCAGGCAGGGCGGCAGACGTGTTACAGTCGCTAGAAATATCTACAGCGAATTACGACATAGCGTGGAACCTGTTAAATGAAAGGTTCAATAACCGGCGAACAATTGTTTCCTCCCACATTAATTCGGTCCTTCAGATAAACAAAATAGAAGTAGAATCTTCCAAAGCATTAAGAGACTTGTATGACGGCTTCAGAAGGCACATACAGTCGCTATCAGCGCTTGGTCTGTCTTGTGAAGAACAATTAGATGCCATTTTGATACATTTAATAACGAGCAGATTTGACGCTGAAACGTAAAAAAAAAATGGGAGACCTCGCTACCAACCTTTGATCTACCATCGTATCAGACACTGGACAAATTTCTACTCGAAACATGTAATGCATTGGAATCGATCGAGACTAAGAACTGTGATCGCCCAAAACAGCTGAAGCAGGTAGGCGTTTCATCTAAACCGAATACGTCTGGTTTCAAACCGAGGCCATTCACGAACCCAGGAAAAAATTGTTTCCTTTCACAGAAAAATCAGAAATGCCCGCTTTGCACGGAAGAACATCCCATATTTAGATGTAAAACATTCACTTCTATGTGTGTTTATGACAGATGGCGGGAGATCAAGAAGCATAAGTTCTGTGTTAATTGCCTGTCTGGAAATCACTTCGCTAACGAGTGCACTCGTTCATGTTGTAAGCTGTGCAAGGATAAACACAACACCTTGCTTCACAGGGACCAAGGGTCACCGAACCACATTAATAGTCAGACTTCAAACAAGAGTATTGTGTCCAATAATACTTCATTGTCGCCCCTTAATGAGCAACATAGTAGTAATGCTGTTCATTGCACAATCACAACAATGATGTTTCCTCTCATGTATTGTTGTCGACAGCAGTAGTGAATGTCAACAATTCAGAGGGAAAAACCCGTCATGCTCGGGTTGTGTTAGACAGCGGCTCGCAACTCAACTTCATAACCAGGAAATTAGCTCATCAATTACGATTGTTAAAGACAGAGACTAATATTCCGATACATGGGTTGCATAACACTACCATCAAGGTGGGGTCGGTGGTAAGAACAAAGATTTCTTCGCGGTTCGGTTCCTTTGAACGAATCATGACATTTCACGTAATACCTTCAATTACTGGTCAGTGCTTACCCACTAAAATATCAACATCACAGATTGGCGTATTCCTGAGTTTATATTAGAAAACCTTGCGGATCCTCAATTTAATGTGTCATCATCCATAGACGTTCTCATTGGAGCAGAATTCTTTTACGATCTTATCGGCGCAGAACAATTTCAGCTCGACAGTTTCTCAAACAAACTACCGTTGTTTCGCAACACGGCTCTTGGCTGGGTAGCAGCAGGTAGTGTTGGTTTGTCTGAAAAGCACGCAGATAACAGTTCTTCCTGCCTCTTTGTGTCAGGTAAGATATTCAATGAGCCGGGGAAAGCACTGCTTGGCCAAGGACATTCTGAGCAAGAGATTAGTGAGAGGCTATTTACTGACGGTCACAGAAGGAATCCACAGGGTAGGTTCATAGTTCACTACTCCTTAAAGAGGACCCGAGTCAGCTAGGTAGCAATGTTAATGAGGCAATTAGACGGTTTCGCAGCCTAGAGAAGCGTTTTGAAAGGCAGCCCCAAGTCAAGTCGGAGTACGTACAGTTTATGAGAGAGTACATTGACCTGGATCATATGGAGGGAATTCCCAGTAATGAGATAAACAAACCATTACAGTACTACCTTCCGCATCATTGTGTATTTAAGGGTAATTCATTGACAACGCGCACTCGCGTGGTATTTGATGGCAGCTCGAAGGGCGATTCTGTGTTATCGCTCAATGATTTGTTATTAGTAGGACCAATCGTTCAAGATGATTTATTTTCAATATTGGCTAGATATCGCATGCATCGCTATGTATTGACCGCTGACATAGAAAAAATGTATCGGCAGGTCCTCATAGAACCTGCACATACTGATTTTCAGCGTATCGTGTGGAGGGTGTCCCCTAAGAACGAGCTTAAACATTATCGTCTCAAAACAGTGACATATGGCACGTCATGTGCTCCCTTCCTGGCCACAAAATGCCTATCTCAATTGGCGAATGATACTAAGGAGGAATTTCCTGAAGCTTCGAAAGTAATACGGCGGGATTTTTATGTTGACGATTTAATGACAAGTTGTGAATCAACTGACGGCTTAAGAACCACTCACAAGTGTGTTTCAGATATTTTATCCAGTGCGGGTTTTACCTTAAGAAAATGGTGTTCGAATGAGCCCAATGTGCTATCGAGCATTTCTAACCACGAAACAGATCCCAAGTACATTATTAAGGTAGATGAAGGTGAAGACTTGAAGTTGTTGGGGCTATCTTGGAAACCCATCACAGACACTTTTCAGTTTGAGTTGAGAAATGATTTCAGTTCGACACAGATAAACAAAAGAATAATTCTATCAGACCTGGCTAAAATATTTGACCCCTTAGGGCTTTTGACCCCAGTATTGATTAAGGGTAAGATTTTCGTCCAGCAACTGTGGCAAATTAACTTAAATTGGGACGACGTTCTCACAATAGAACTTCAAAATAAATGGATTCGTTATATGCAGGATATTGCTAAATTGAAGGAATTCAAAGTGCCTCGTCATGTTAGGGCAGTAGAATTTGTTGAGTATGAGATTCATGGATTTTGTGACGCGTCTCAGATTGCTTACGGCGCATGTGTTTATGTGAGATCTCAGAAAGGAGATGGTAAAATAACAGTTCACTTATTGTGTTCTAAGTCTCGCGTTGCGTCATTAGGCTCAGTAACTTTGCCAAGATTAGAACTATGCAGTGCTGTATTACTTGCTCAGTTGGTCGAAAGAGTCATGAGATCCATAAACGTAACTAGAGAAAAGTGTTTTTGTTGGACAGACTCCACAATAGCATTATCATGGATTTCGGGTCATCCACACCAGTGGAAAACATACGTCGCTAATCGAGTGTCGAGGATTCAACAGTTGACAAATATTGATTGTTGGCAGCACGTCTCTACTCATCATAACCCAGCAGATATGATCTCGAGAGGAGTTACCGCGGAGAAGCTTTCAAATTCAACATTTTGGTTATCGGGACCATCTTGGCTTTCAGATAATAAAGACGAATGGCCTTCACAGCAGAGGCATAGCTCACAAGAATTACCTGAAGTTAGAAAAAGTAAAATTGTTTTAGTGTCTTCTACAGAATCCCTTGGATCGAATCCGATTAACAGATATACTCTTCCTGGAGCAAGCTGATTAGAATAACAGCTCTCGTGCTCAGATTCATCAAAAATCTTAAAACTAAAACAGACAGACAAACAGGTGCTCTTAATCCTGTAGAACTAGAGAAGGCTAAGTATTTATGGTGTAAAATTGCTCAAGGTTCTGAATTTTCACAAGACATAAAGGCTCTCAAACAAAATTTGCCACTGCCCAAGGGAAGCAAATTACATGGATTAGCACCGTATTTGGATGAGCAGGGTCTGTTACGGGTAGGAGGCCGCCTGCAAAATACTAAACTATCGGTCAACATAAGACATTCTATCTTATTACCTGGCAATCATTGCATCGCAATAATGTTATTTGCTCATTTTCATTTTGTTTTTCTTCATGCTGGAGCTCAGACTTTATTGGCAATGATGGGACAGCAATACTGGTCTCTATGTGGGAGGAACGGTGCTCGAAAGGCAGTGTATCGATGTAAGACGTGTTTTCAATTCTCGTCTCGGCCGTATCAACCGGTAATGAGATCGCTACCTGAAAGGAGAGTAGTTCCCAGTCGACCATTTGCATCTTCAGGAATAGATTTCTGTGGCCCAGTACATTTACGGCCTTCCTCCAGGAAGGGCGCTCGGATTAAGGCATATGTAGCTATGTTTGTTTGTTTTACCACAAAGGCTGTACATATTGAACTTGCAAGCGACCTGTCTACAGCTGCCTTTTTAGCGCAATTGAAAAGATTAATGGCTAGACGAGGAACTTGCACCCACATATTCACTGACAACGCAACTAATTTCGTAGGTGCATCACGTGAGCTAAAGAAATTCGTTAATGATAGGAATACCAAGCAGTTACTCATAAGCTTTGCTACAGATAAGGGGATTCAGTGGCATTTTAGTCCTCCTGGTTCACCTCACTTTGGAGGGTTGTGGGAGACTGCAGTTAAATCAGCTAAGTATCACCTTAAGAGAATAGTAGGAAACGCTGCATTGTCGTTTGAAGAAATGACTACAGTGCTTGTACAGGTAGAGGCAGTTTTGAATTTGCGCCCCCTCTGCCCACTATCCTCTGATCCCAATGATCCGGAAGTATTAACCCCATCCCACTTCCTGATCGGTGGCTCATTTCATCTTCCTGTGGAAGAAGATGTGTCTCAGACTCCCTTGAATGGACTGAAGCGCTGGCAACTGCTTCAGGCTATGTTCCAGCAATTTTGGCGCCGATGGTCCATGGAATACCTCGGACAACTCCAACAGCGTACTAAATGGCGGTCGCCTGGACAATCCCCACAAATCGACACTCTGGTTGTTCTGAAGGAAGAGGGCGTGCCTCCACTTCATTGGAAATTGGGCCTTGTCGCAGCAGTGCCTCCAGGAACCGACGGAGTTACGAGGGTTGTTACCATCAAAACACCCAGCGGAGCTCTTTTGAAAAGAGCAGTGTCAAGACTTTGCCCATTGTTGAGTGAAGAGAAGTGAAGTGTTTAAATGTTTTGTGTACATAGTGTTTATTTGAACTCTTATTCCAGTTAATAGAACAAAGTGACAATATTTAGTTGTTTGAAATATTTGCTATTTCAAGGGGGGGAGTATGCTGGCAACTCTGGCACTGTACATACTCTAATAGTTGGTCCCCCTGCTGGAGGGTTGTTGACCCATTAAGAGGAAGGGTCGTTTTCTTACCTGCGTCAAGCAGGACTCACTAGCAAGCAGGTAGCACTGGCTACCGGACACGGTGTCATCGCACGCATGTAATATCTACTGTACTTGTTCAGTGTTTAATCATGTACATACAATGTAAAATATATTTCTTTATACAGTCCACG
Organism: Meconema thalassinum; assembly: GCA_946902985.2. Classification (NCBI taxonomy): domain Eukaryota; kingdom Metazoa; phylum Arthropoda; class Insecta; order Orthoptera; family Tettigoniidae; genus Meconema; species Meconema thalassinum. Next base: position 459,561,862 of record OX336391.1, on the reverse strand, counting down.
ACATCTTATTCTATGTATTCGACAGTTACAGATCTGTTTTTTTAATACTTTTTATGAAAAATTGTTATCTAGGAAAGGTAAAAAAAGGTAAATATTAAACAACTTTGCTCGTAATTCAATTAGTTTTAATTTACTTAGAAGACAATTAATTATTGAAGAGGGCCATCACAATGTGGTCGAAACTGGTATAATATATTGTATTTTTATTATTTATTGACTAAAGTGGATTATTTTTAATAAATACTTACAGTATTTTACTTCTGAAAAAAAAAAAGTTATCAGGAAGCTAGCTAGCAGTTTCGTAATATAACAACTGCCATAATATACAGTGTTAAAAAATAACGTCATTATTATTGTGTGTTTATATGAAAACTCTAAAGGAGAGGAGAGTTTGTAATTGTTCTGGCCCTATTTCAGCACTTCATATGTTTGGTAAAGGCCATGCAACAGGGCGAGTGATGTCTAACCAGCATAAACCAAACGTCCTTGCACACAATGTGCGCACATGGTTAACCAAATTTATGACACGTTGGGCATACACAGTAATATCTAATAATTTTTTAAATCCAAACAATTATCTTTAAAGGATAATGAAAATTTGTGGCAAGAAAAGTTTATCTTGCCTGTCAACTAATGAATAAGCCTGTACCTAGTTTTGAATCCAAGAGAAGAAATGCCCCCTCCCCCATGATTCATAATAATTTTTAATAATTCCTTCTGTGAGGGAAAAAATACTGTAGTCTGCTCTTTAAATCTACAAAATACCAAAAACAAGCACCAGGAATGAAAACCAAACAATTATTATAATTTTATTTTATAAAAACATATTCTGTACAATTATGAGCGGACGAGGGAACAGGTTTCACAATAGGAATGAAGGAGAGTATGCTGTTTGATAGCTTGTAGAACGATGTTAAATTTCAGTCTTCTGTCATCAGTGTTTCTCAAGGGCTAATGCCAGCAACTCGTTCATACTGGAGAGCAGTATCCGAGGGTCCTCCATAAGACCAGCCGCTACCAAGCTGTTGGCAAACAGCTGCACAGCAACAAACAACAGAGTTATGTACACTTCATAATCTTATTCTTGGTTACCCTGCAATCAAGTGTTCAGGACTGATCCATATACAACATTTCAACATAATCTCATATGCCCTTATCATGGTGTGGATTGAGAATGAAGTCTGTGCCTCTGTCATGCCAATCACCTCTTTGCTTTGCAGTGTCAAGGGTGCAATAAGTACATTAGGAGCAAAGCCACGCAACATTGAGCAAAATGATGGATGGGTGACAACTCTCTCAACTCGGACTGCATGGTAAATCTACATCCTCTAACTTACATGGGTGGGGAGTTTAGATCTTCAATGACGTTTGAAAAAAAAAAAAAAAAAAAAAAAAAATTAAAAAAAAAATGTTATTGGTTTTACGTCCCTTTTAACAACTGTGGCTTTTAGAGACACTGGGGTGCCAGAATTTTGCCCCAAAGGGGTTAATTCTACCGACACGACTCACGACTCCCTTGCATTTCCACACTTGCAAATTCCAACTGGCTGCGTCGGGATATGATCCTACAACCTGGGCCACAGCAAGCGAGAACGTTACCGCTGAGCCACGCAACCAGCCAATGGCGTTTGAATAGAGGTGGTACTGTTAACAAGTACCGTATTTACTCGCATAAAGTAACCCCCCCCCCCCTTAATTTTAGAGAGCCAAAATTAAAAAATTCTTGGACATCGCGTATAGTACCCCCTCTCCGTTAATTATTGCGAGTCATTGTCTACTAAGGAGCGTGGTGCACGGGGCTCCAAGCGGGCGGGTAGGCTACGGCCGGCGGTTGGCCAGGCAAAACAATCGCAGAGGTGATTGGCAATAATCATGGACAATATAAGTTACTTGTCTTTGTTTACCAGATGTTGGTTCATTGTTGGCTACTTGGGTCATAGCATTCACGTCCAGTCTTTATCTGAGATACGTTGTGTGAAGATTTGTGAAATGAGTACCGGTAATCACAGAATGACTTTTCCAGCCTCGTTTAAATTAAATGCTGTCGAGTTTGCTTTGAAAAACGGCGTAAAAATGGCATTTATATGAAAGCACCGTCACGCGTCCACTCTGCTGTTGCCTGTGTATCAGCTGACCTTGGATGACGTAATTCACCGTGTTATATCTATGCGCACTCGTCTCGTCAGCTGCATCTGTCACCGCTCGTCAATTACGGCAGTTACATCAGCTGAGGCATGCCGATATTCTGGCAACTCTGGCCGAGTGGATGCGCCAGGTGCTGATATTACCGGTATTATTTTCCCTTTGTTAGGCCTAAATATTTTTTTGTGAAGCATGAACATACTGTACACCAATATTAAAAACAATGATTTTCGTGTTATAGGTAGCGATTTTGTATTCAGCCTGCATGTTCTACTGGCCACACCCATCTTCAGTCTTTGCGGAACTCGCTGCGCGGATGTTGTGGTGTATTATTGCTGATGAAAGATGTAAACTTCATTTATTTTGATTAAATATATCGTAATATGTAGCATCATCTTATTTTTACTCAGTCCCTTTCCAAAGAATGTATTTTTGCGAAGTTCGTGACTATAGTCCCCCCCCCCCCCCCCCCAATTTCGGAACTAAAAATTTAGGAAAGAAGTCTTATATGCGAGTAAATACGGTATGTTACCATAAACAACAATCTGTGATTATGGACAGTTCTGGTCTCATGTATACTTGTTATTGTTGTTTTAAGAAGAGGAAAAGTAAGGTCATCTGGCCATACATGTACACTGACCAGCGCAAAAAAAATGGATCTCTTGAAAAAAAAAATCATATAGGCCTAAGTGTCTAATTTGACTCTGGTATAATACTCTGTCGACTGCCTTGCTTTTGCAGATGATATAGCCATAATAAGTGAGATGGAAGAAGATCCAAAAAAACAGCTTGACAACTTGAGCAAGGTAGCCAGCAGAGTAGGGCTAAGGATCACTTATGACAAGACAAAGACTCTGAATAGCAGTGGCAATTTGAAAACTCGAGAAGGCACTGTGCAGGGGGTCGATAAGTTCAAATACCTCGGAAAATATATAACAGGATGGAACAGAAGTAAGGAGGGGATAAAAGAGAGGGTGAAAAGGATGAGAATATCCCACATGGCGACCAGAGACGGTGTACAATAAAAGAAACATATCTACGGGAGCAAAACAACTGCAACACTAAGGTATTCTGTCTTGTACTCTGCAGAGACTATAACACTAGTCAGGTACGGAGCCGAACAACTGGAGAAGGAAGAGAGAAAAACACTGAGGAAAATGGTTGGTTCCTCAGTTTAGGGGCTGCGACAACGCAGTGATGTAGCCCCGTGTACTTTGGGTGTGTGTAGAATCTATCTGATAACCGGTGTTAATCGTGATGGCTGTATTAGTGAGTGTTATCTTTCTGCTAAGGCTATCACGGCCGGCGTTCATAATTAAGTACAAGTTTTTCGGGCTTGTAGGCCGTGGTCCAGACAGGATATCTCCCGACGTTTCACCGGAAACTGCGTCCGGCATTATCATGGGTTCCTCTCCTTTCCTTGGTCAGCAGTGGAATGAGGAAGAGGCTTGAAATAATGAGTAACGGTTTGTAGTGGGGTATTGTTGTTTGAATATGACTGTTGGTTGGGTGGATCTTGGCGATGAACTAACGGCTGGAAGGTAGTTTTGGATCTTCAAATTAGCATGGTGAGCCGAGCGTTCTCTTCGCATTTGGGCTGGATCGTCTGGTCTCACGTACATGTTGCGGGGTGAGGTGCGTGCTCCGGCTTCGGCGACCGAGCTTGTGAGGGTCAGGTGTTCCCTGGGCGACTGCCGGGCTGTAGCGGGAAGGTTCTTCAGGTTGACGTGTGAGTGATTTCTTGGCCTTGGTGTTCCTAAGGGCCGGGATCCATGTATTACGCACACGTTCAATTTCTTCCTTCCGATTGAAATTGTTGGGGTGTTTGAAGATTTCTATGGCTTCCCGTTGCAGCCTGGCGTGGTAGTGTGTGGTCGTGGAGAGTATCTCCGTGTCACCGTACTGTACATCATGACCGGGGAAGAGAGAATGCTCAGCGACTGACGATTTCTCAGTTTGGCCCAAGCGGCTGTGTCTGTTATGTTCCTCGAGTCTGGTGGTCACGCTCATCTTCGTCGTTCCTATGTACACCTTCCCACAGGAACACGGGATTCTGTAGACACCTGCAGTGGAGTGAGGGTAACGGTTTGTAGTGGGGTATTGTTGTTTGAAGGCAGTTTCCGGTGAAACATCGGGAAATATCCTGTCTGGACCACGGCCAACAAGCCCAAAAAACTTTTACTTAATTATGTTATCTTTCTGTTTTCAATTCAAGTAAGGACTGCAGACATTGAATTTTTTTCAAGTAGTTCCTACTTTTTCCGCCGAACGCCACCGTTAATGACTACTAGTTCAGAACTAGGTTACCTGATGCCACCGCAGTCGGCTCCTGGCGACGAACGTAGGAACCTAAGAGCGTTAGTCAAATGTTTAACCTATAATTTAGCTTCACACAGGTGTAATTAGTGGAAGATTCTTTAACATGCCATAAATCTATGACATGGGACCGCCGGCTTTACTTCCCCTCCGAAGGAAGGCAAACTGAGGGATTATTAACGCTCTTAAACAATCCGACAACTTCGGCCGGGTTTGGACCTGCGATCTTGGGCATAGAAGCTCAGCATGCTACCAACTACGCCACCGAAGTCGCTACTGTGGAAAATACTGGGAGTGAAAAGGGGAGGTGAAAGATGTGTATGAAGATCAAGAAATGAACTATACAAAACAATAAGGACTATCTCAGAAGAAATAAGACTGAAAAGAGCATGATTTGCTGGACATGAGAATAGGATGGATATGGGGAGACTGACTAGAAGGATATGGGAGACAACAGGGAGGACAAGAGGGAAAACAGGAACCAAATGGATGGTTGAACTTCGAAAGGACTGGACTGAGATGGCTGGCTGCTGGGCTTAGCGGTAACATTCTCGCTTGCTGGACCCAAGGCTGCAGGATCGAATCCTGGCGCAGTCAGCTGGCATTTGGGGGTGCGCAAATGTGAGGGAGCCATGTCAGTAGATTTAGTGGCATGTTAAATATCCCCTTCAGGGCACATTTCCGGCATCCCAACGTCTTTAAAAGCCACAGCAGTTAAAAAGAACGTAAAACAAATAACATTATTATTCTTTACAGATGAGAGTCGTTTCTGCCCAAGGGTTTGGAGGAGACCAAGGGAGCAATATTCACCCGCTAGTCTACCAGGACACCTTTTGTAGGAGGTGTCAGTCTTCAGGGACGCACTGAGTTTGTAATATCCGCATCGACCGTGACGGGATTCAATGCACATTGATACATCGAGGAGATTCTGGTACACCAAGTGGTGCCATATGCACAATTTGTGGGAGAAATTTTTCAGGCTTATTTATGATTATACCCAATGCATGTTGCAAATCGTGTTAATGTGTTTCTCAGGGAAATTGGAATTTGATTCCTGGACAGGCCAGCACACAGACCTGACCTGACAAGGGAAGTATCAGGTAAGACAGGTCAAAACCGATCTTAAAACTTCGTGGACGCAATCGTTGTACTGTAAGAGGACTATATGATCAATACATATATTTTTTGTCACAGTAACGGGGGTCTAATGTAACCCCGTTAGTATGACAAAAAAATATATTTATTGATCAGGCGGATCATCTCCTCTTTTTATTGTATTTAACATCCTGGTACGCAGGCATGACGGCTGGCGGAGCTGGACATCCCTGCGGAGTTGTCGCGTGGCAGGGCGTATTTGCAGGCTGCTTCCCACCGGCCTTGAGTGTCTGGGCCGCCAGGGTTGTCCCTTCCAACATATACGGAACTCGGTACTTCCCATTGATTTATATGAGAGTCGCCACAACGATTGCGTCCACAAAGTTTCAAGATAGGTTCCAACCTGTCTTACCTGATACTTCCCTTGTATCATAGAACATGTGTGGAATAAGTTAGCAGGAAATGTTTGATGTCGTGATTTCAACACTTTGAAACAGCTTAGAGATGCTTGTGTGAAGAATGGGTTGATATTCCTGAAGAATCGATCAGAGATCTTCTGCGAAGTTGCCCCAGCGTCTTCAGCTGTTATTGAAGCTAGGGGAGGAAGCACCCACTACTAGTGATTTTTTGCAGGTGTGAAGGTGTTAATTTTTTCACAGTGTATTTAAAAAAAACTTAAAATTTCTTGAGAAATTGGTAAAATACTGAAATTTTGTACACATATTTTTAAAAGATTAAGACATGAAGTTTCTATTGTTTATCTCATACAAATATTTTGAAGAAAAAAAAACACTAAAAATTGAATTTGTAAACAAATTCAAAATAATATTGGAATTTAAATATAATTTTACTGAATAACTGGAAAGCTTTCTTTAATAATTTAACAAATTATGCAGAACATTGTCTCCCATAAGTCCAACCCCTCGTCCACATCGTGGGAGACGGGCAACGGCACAAAGTAGGGGATCGCCTGTAGGGGCGAAGTACAGTGGGGACTTCGTGTGCCCCGGGACCGTTACGGTAGCTGTGAAGGTCCTACAGGAACCCTGAAAAATGACGGCTAACGGGGCTCTGGTGAAGCTACGATAGGCCCAGCAAGCCAGTAGTGGATAAAACCAAATGCTTTCAAAAATGGAACGAGCCTCGGACAGGATGGATTTAATAGACGACACGGCTTTACACACGGACTAAGATTTGGAACTTTAAACCTAAGAACGCTGACGGGGAAGGTGGAGGAGATAGTGGATATGATGGAAAGAAGGAAGTTGGATTTATTGGGATTGGCAGAGACAAAGTGGAAAGGGGAAGGAAGGAGAGAACTGAGAAAAGGCTATAGACTGTACTGGAGTGGGAACGAAGAGGGAAAGAGGAATGGAGTGGGAGTAGTAGTACGAGATGGTTTAAAAGAAGAAGTGAGGAGAATAAGTGATAGAATGATGAAAGTGAAAGTAGCACTGAGGGCAGAGACCGTAGAAATAGTGCAAGTGTATGCTCCACAAGTAGGCTGCGCCTCTGAAGAGAAGGAGGAGTTTGAAGAGGAATTGCAGAAGCAGCTGGTCGGAAGAAATATGATTGTTATGGGGGATCTCAATGCCCATGTAGGAAGTGAAAGACAAGGTTATGAGAGTGTTCTAGGACCAGAGGGTTGGGGCGGAAGAAATGAGGAAGGAAAGAGACTGTTGGACTTCTGCCAGAGGAACAGCCTGCTAGTTGGGAACTCTTGGTTTAAGAAAAGAGAGAGCCACACAATCACATGGTACAGTGATGACTTGACCAGGAAGTCGGTGGTCGACTATATACTGTATGAGAAAGAACTAAATAAGAACATCACGGACATCAAGGTTATACCATCGGAGAACCTGGATAGCGACCATCGATTGCTGGTAATGAACCTGAGAGGGAGTAAGGAGAAGAAAGGGACTGAGAACCAGGAAAGACGTATCAGGATATGGAAACTGAAAGAAGGGGATAGAAGGTTCGAGTACCTCAAAATGGTAAAGGAAGGGATTCCAACAGATGAAGAAAGAGGGGTGGAAGAGGAATGGGCTAGATTTAAGAAGACACTAGTAGGTGCAGCAGAAGCAGTATGTGGGAGGACAAGTAGTAAGAAGAGGTGGAAGGAAACACCATGGTGGAATGAGAAGACAAAAGATATAGTAAGGGAAAAGAATAGAGCCTTTAGGAGGTGGTATCAAAATAGGACGGTAGAGACAAGGGAAGAGTACCAGGAAAGAAAGAAGGAGGCGAAGAGAGTAGTGGCTGAGGAGAGAAGAAAGTGGATGGAAGAGTGGACAAAGATGATGAAGGAGGATAGTGAATGTACAAAAAAGGTCCTGTATGGGATGGTAAAAACTAAGAGGCGGAAGGATCCTACGGATTATGTTAGAATGGTGAACAAAAGGGGACAAGAGATAGAAAATAGGGAAGAACTGAAGAAAATGTGGAAAGAATATTTTGAAGAACTTCTGAACCCGAATGGAAAAGATGGTGAGGAGGAAGAAATCGGGGAAGAGGAAGATGAACTGCAAACAGAAAAGGACTTAACATGGAAAGAAGTGGAAGATGCAGTGAACAAGATGAAAGGAGGGAAGGCACCGGGTGTGGATGAGTTGAGTGTGGAGATGGTGAGAGCAGCAGGAGAGGTGGGGATACAGTGGTTGTACCGAGTGATGAGGACAGCATGGAAGGAAAGGAAGACCCCAGAGGACTGGAAAAAAAGGAATAATTGTCCCGATCTTCAAGAAAGGTAGTAGAACAGATTGCAGAAACTATCGGGGAATAACACTGATGAGTCATTGTGCAAAGATCTTCGAGAAAGTTTTGGAAAAGAGAATTAGGACAAGGATAGAAGGAGGGATGAGGGAAGAACAACATGGCTTCAGAGCAGGAAGGTCCACAGTGGATTTGATTTTTGCTGTAAGGCAGTTACAAGAACAGCACTATGAGTATGGAACAGATCTACTGATGGCCTTCCTGGATATTGAGAAAGCATATGACAGTGTATGCAGAAACAAAGTGTGGAAGTCCCTGGAGGATAGAGGAGTAGAGAAATGGACAATAAAGAGGATAAAGGAGATGTACAAGGGAAGCATGAGCTGTGTGAAAGTGGGAGGAGAGAGATCAGACTGGTTGGAACAGAGAAACGGCCTGAAACAAGGAAGTGCCTTGTCACCGTTACTTTTCATTGTGGTGATGGATGACATAATGACCCGAGTGGCACAAGTAATTGGGGAAGGAAAGATGAAAGCAATGGTGTTTGCAGATGATTTGATGATTTGGGGAAACAAGGAGGAGGAGGTACAGGAACAGTTGGACGTGTGGGAAGGAATAATACAAGGATATGGGATGAAATTTAGCATAAATAAGAGTGAGATGGTGATCACAACAAGGAAGAAGGAAAGAACCACAACGGGAATAACAATTGGTGGGGAACAGCTGAAGAAAGTGGAGAGTTTCAAGTATCTAGGAAGCCTGATACAAGAGAATGGAAGAAACGATAGAGAAATAAATGAGCGGGGGAGGCAGGCAGAAGCATTTCGGAGGAGTGTGAGAAGCATGTTATGGAGCAAGGATGTCCCTCAGAACAGCAAAAAGATCATATATCGGACGTACTATGTCCCTATCCTGACGTATGCCTCGGAGACCTGGGTTATGAAAGGAAGGGAGAAGAGCAAAATACAGGCCAGTGAGATGAGGTTCTTGAGAAGCAGTATTGGAGCTACAAAGATGGACAGAATAAGAAATGAGAGGACCAGAGAATTAATGAAGGAGGAACCATTACAGGATGGTATAGAGAAGTCTAGACTTAGATGGTATGGACATGTAAAACGAATGGAGGAGAAGAGGATACCCAGGAGGATACACGAGACGAAGTGGGAAGGAAAGAGACCGAGAGGAAGACCGAGAGACAGGTGGCTGAAGGGGGTGGAAGAAAGCGTGAAGAAGAGAGGAGAAGACTGGACAAGGGTGGAGGCTGAGAGATGGTGGGAAGACAGAAGACGTTGGAGAGGCTTGTGTTCCAAACAGACCCGGCCAGTGGCTGGAAACTGTGCAAGATGATGATGCAGAACATTATTTTGAAGTAGAAATAATGGTACATGTTACCTGTTGGATGACCAGCTCTGCGAGTTTCGGATTGGATTTCATAAGTGTACTGAGCTTCTTCACTATGGGATGACTGAAAACAGAGAGACACACGTCATGACCATGTTCATCCCACAGCATTAGAGCAACTGAGACATCAGAAATGAGATGAATGTATGTGTTACTGATAAGTAGGGACCTGAAAATTTAGTATCTATTTTCCTTTAAATTAGCATTTATTTTTCCCCTATTTAGCATCTAGTTTTGGAAAATTAGCATCTAATTTTTTCCGGATTCTTACGGACTATATGACTTTATTGGAAACACTTGAGATACAGTTTAATGTTCAAATGAAAGCATTGTAAATAAATCTGCGTTGCACTCTTTCAAGTTATGCCTTCTGTCTGTAACAACTGTATTGTAGTGCGACAAAACACGCTCACTGTCCACATTGTTTGTTGGTGTCCACGAAAGATCTAAAGAACTCTTGGCAAAATGTTCATGTTCATATTGAACAGCAGTCAAGGCACGTACTACTTCACACTCCTCGTTTTGATTTAACTGCGATTCAATAATATCCTTGAAAGAATCATAGCCCTTCCTTATTTCATGACATGGAATGTTTGTAAAGCTCGGAAGTTTTTGAATATCGGTTTCTTTGTCATTGTTCAATACCACGTGTCTAGGATAAAATATCTGTGCTATGGCTTCAAAGTTTTAGCGATTGGGATCACTTGCCTTTAGTCTAGCAAGCTTGCTTCTAGCAGACTGAGCTACTTTTACAAACAAATCTTTCCTTGTAGCACATTCTAAGGCTGTGAGTTTAGCTAAGGCATTATCTGTCGCTTCAGAATAATGGCCTTGAATTATTGCACCAAAATTAGCATCTAAGTTTTCAAGTTTGGTTACTATTCAAGCGGCAAGCCGCAAAATTTTCCGTTTAGCGAAGTCCACGTGTTCGACAAACCACCAGTCGCCACGATGCGCCAAGTACACAAACGAGTTTCATTCGTCAGCTGTCTGAATAAGGTATAGATAGTTGAAAGTTCGTATCGATACAGAAATCGAGTGTTATATCGACACTGCGAGTCTGAGATGAGGTATCGTTAGCGAGCGATTAGGCCACCTACTAAACATTTTCTTTTGTTTAATAAACAAATTCGCAGATTTAAAGTAATTTCGCTATAAAATCGCACTTATTTGGTATTTTCTCATTTTGGGTCACAATTCGCATTTTGTAGCACTATGATTTACGCGTAATTTCCCCCCCCCCCTACATTAAAATTAACGTAGGCTTGGATTCTGTACGAAATTTAAAAATTCGCATTTATCACAAATGCGATTTTTTTCAGGTCCCTACTGATAAGTTTGTTTAAATATGGTATTCATATTAGTATAATGACTTTGAAGACACATATCATTAGCAGATTATTAGAAATTGGAATATCACTAGGACTAAAGTGAAGAAAGCTGTTCCAACCCCCAGACCAGTAAAAAAGGATTGCAAAGCTTGATGGTGACTAATTAGGTAGAAATACATGGAATGATCATTGAAAAATGCCAAATAAATGGAAGAATGTTCAGGAATATTGAAACAGTGAGGTCTGGATATAGAGATGCACTACTAGGGGCAAGATAAAAAAGTTAAATTACATACCTTCACAGAATGACAGTTAAAACAGTACAATAAGACTAAGAAAACCTTAAAATAACCAAACTAGAAACAAATACTGTATTTACTCGGCTATAGGACCCCTTTTTTGCTAAATGTTTACTTCCGAAATTGGGGAAGGGTTCTATATACGCGAGCTTCGTAAAAATCCATTATTTTGGTAAAGCTATTTTATTTTGATGCTACAAAATAAGATATATTTAATAAAAACGAAGTTTACATCTTTCATCAGCAATAATTCATCACAACATCCATGTAGCGAAGGTTCCACAAAGATAGAAGATACTACCGTAATGTAGTGGATGAGCATGGCCAGTAGAACATGCAGACTGAATACAAAATGGCTACCTGTAACACAAAAACCAATGCTTTTAATATTGGTGTACTGTATGTTCATATTTCAAAAAAAGTTTAGGTCTAACAAAGGGAAAATTATTTGTGATCTTTCCTTAGAAAGTCATCTTCAGAACCATCTAATGGACATGATATGCCCAGCTTCTTAAAACTCTTTTCAACAATGTCAGGAGTGATCAATCACCATGCATGCACGATCCACTTGCAAATACATTGTAGTAGAGGCCACTTGATTGTTCCAGCTTTTGTTGTCCCGTGCACGATAATATTTAGCGGTCATTTTTACTAATGTTAGTTGGTCCTTCTGATTCCCCAAAATCAAATCATTTTAGGCTATGTGTTAAATTCACGAGATGCCATTCGTATGCCATTTAAAATGTAAACTCGACAGCACTTACTTTACACGAGGCCGTAAAACTCATTCTGCGATTACTGGTACTCATTTTCCAGATCTTCACAGTACGTATCTCAGATAAAGACTGGACATGAGAAGAAAGGTACGGCATGGGCCAAGCAGCTGAACAAGTGGGAGGGGGTGGGAAAGGGGATTGTGAAGCATGCCTGGCTCGAAGGCCACATTCCAGTGGAGTCTAGCCATCTGGAGTCCGGAAGGGATTAATTTCCCCGTTATAGCCACACAGTGTTTGTTTGACAGAATGCCTCAGAAGTCCGAGACAGAATGCTGTATGTTAGCGTAATCAGGATTACGACAGTGAGGAATTCATCTATTTCCAAGAATGATGTATTTTTACTCTCACAATTTAAGTTGGGGGTACCGTACTTAAACGGATTTGAATAATATTTTGGCTCTCCAAAAATAAGGGGTATACTATAGGCGATGGGGTCCTATAGCCAAGTAAATACGGTAAATTGAGAGTCCAGAAGGAAATACTGGAAGAGGGAATGCATGTGTACTGACCTCGGGTTCAGTTCCAGCTGGGGTTGTAGAAGGGCGTAGCGACTATCCTCGGGCATATTATGCGACTGAGTGCGGATGAAGTGTCTGGCGGCTCCCATCTCCTCCACGGTTACCACGCAGGGGTGCGAATCCAGCCGCTTGGTAACCTGTACCGAGTGCACTTTGGTGCCAAGTGTCGCCTTCACCCATGACAACAACGACTCTACTTCAGTACGGTGCAAACTGTCATTGCCTGGAAAATGTATATTGCAGGTAAGCAGAAATTATAAAACATACATTAATAAACAATGTCAACTTCACCTCACATTCCATTCAATGCTCTTCCAGTTGGAATACAAACTCCTCTGTTTTCTACATTGATCTCACATGTACCTACCTGTCCGTCTGTCAGAGCCTTCCCATTTCCACTTATCCTTGAAGAGTGTTTCACTACCAAAATTACCAACAAACTCCAACCCCCATGGCTTCTTTCTGCTCTCAAGAGACTCTGAGACTGCACACCTGGGCTCAACATTAGATAGCATCCACATTGCACACCTTTTCTCCTTTCACTTCACCCCAACACCAGACCATCCCCCCAAAAAAACACTACTCCACTCTTTTGTCTTCTCTCCATCACTGATAATGACTGAAATTTTTAAAAATCCCTGCAATATTATGTGTTTATATGTCATTTACTTACCCCAACAACAAACTATTTTTATTTTTCCCTTTCTAGCTTGATAATGAAGCCATTTTTATTTATCTTTAGATTACGATTTTGTAAGCAATAATTGTTACAGTAGTTTTAATTGCAATTTATAAGCAATGGAATGTTTGTTGAATTGCTCCCATCAGTTTTTGACTGGCTTGCTTCATACAGCAATGCCAGCAGAATATAACGCAAAGAAAATGAAACCTGAACTTAACACTAAGAGTAGGCCTATATGAAACCTAATGTTATGTCACAAATAATTATTTTTTTAAATTCATACTATTTTATTTATTAATTAGTTTTAATTACTAAAGTCCCCTTAAGATATATATCTTGCAGATTTAATTTTGTAATAATTTAATGATAAAATATAGTCGTAACTACATAATCATTGTCAGTGTCACCATAATCATCATCTGATACTATTTATTAGTACTTTCGAGTAATTCCTTACCCACATTTTGCTAATAAGCTACAGGGCGCCAGGGAATGTTCTCCTGCATGCTGCTGCGAGAGATAGCATCACCAGTTACGTTGGCAGCACAGCGTGAATCAACTGGTAACATTATAAGGGAACAACTGAAAATTGTCTCTTACAGCTTTATGTCCTTTCCACTTAGAGATTCCTGTTTCTTGAGCTAATTTGCATGTTGATTTTCTTGGACTACGCAGCATTATATCGGAGATTTCAAAGTTTTTCGTCTGTTAAAAGCCTGTTTCTGGTACATCATGAACTGAGCCAGTCACACGAAATTTACTTGTCAAATCCCGAGTGGTATCCCGGTTTGGACACTTTGAATTAGGAAAGCGCGCCCGAAATTTTAGTTTTACACTTTTTGTAAACCGATCGCCTTCGCCAAAAACGTGTTCCACTCCTCTCTTCAGTAGCCAAGTCAAAATTACTGCCTCTATACTGTTGCACTCTTCCAATAATCTAACTGAATGCTTGCTTACTGCAATACACACTAATGATTTCGACAGCCCACACGTGTGGCATTCACCCTGTCAAGGACACCGTGCTATCAACGTAACTGCTGATGCTACCTCTTGTAGCAGCACGTAGGCCCTGCGGAGAGCATTCCCTGGCAATACAATTTTGTCAATACTATCACCATCTGTTTTTAAATATTTTAGTATTATTATCATCCATTGTATTGGTATTTTATTCCCATTACATTTATTCGGTGGCGTAGTTGGTAGCATGCTGAGCTTCTATGCCCAAGATCGGGGGTTCAAAACCGGCCAAAGTCGTCGGATTTTTTTTAAGAGCGTTAAAAATCCCTCAGTACCCCTTCCTTCGGAGGGGAAGTAAAGTCGGCGGGCCCATGTCATAGATTTATGATATGTAAAAGAACCTTCCACTAACTACAATTGTGTGAAGCTAAACTTGTAGGTTAGATTTGATTAACACTCTATTAGTTACAACATTCGTCGCCAGGTGCTGGTTGTGGTTGCATCTAGTAGCTGAGATCACGGCTAGGTGTCATTGATGGTAGCATTTGGTAGCAAAAGTAGGAACTACTTGAAATTGATTGTCTGCAGTCCATACCTGAATTACAGATAACACACACTAATACAGCCATCACAATTAACACCAGTTATCAGACAGATTCTACACACGTCCAAAGTACACATGACCGCATTGTCACAGCCCCTAAACTGAGGAACCAACCATTCAGACTTGTATTGTTCATACTGTATTCATGTTATAATCTGGTTAGATGGAAGAAAGGACCCAATGGTCCTAATCTGGCCAGACAAAATAAATCTATCAAATTAATAAAATGGGTCTATGACCAAGTCCCTAATACAAATTAACACCACCATCATAATAAAATGAATGATTAACCCATCCCATACAGAGAACAGATTGATGAGTAGGGACCGGAAAAAATCGCATTTGCGATAAATGCGATTTTTTGTAATATGTGTTAAAACCATTTTTTAAATAGTTTTAAGGTGTTCTGAAGCACTGTGGTACCTAAATTGAAAATGCGATAAAATGCGAATTTTGACCAAAATGCGAAATTAGCACAAATATGCGATTTTGGTGCGAATTCTGCGAAAATTTGTTATTTTAGTGGCGAAAACCACATATTTCGGCGAAATCATGAGAAATACTACAAATATGACGCATATCTTTTTCAATCGCTCTAATCGATATACCGTATTTGCTCGCGTATATCTCGCCCCCGCGTATATCTCGCACCCCATGTTTTTAATTGAAATTTCAGGGGGAAAAAGTACTCGCATATATCTCGCATTCATTACTGACACCGTCATATAAGTGACCGTAATAACCTTCAGGTAGAAACACGTTCGATTTAGCGCGCCACAACAGTCGTCATTGTCCAAGAACTTACCCGAAGCGATACTAACAGGAAGAGCGAGCAACAGCGAGTTGATCCGAACTTCGATACGAGCCGATTAAGGATCGAGGCGCCGCGTGCAAGCATACGGCGCTGCGTGAGTGTTAGCACGCTGTACATCGTTCGCCGCGTCTTCGGCCAAGATTGGCTAAATTTGCCGCCTTGAGACACGTTCGAATTAGCGATTAGCACGCCACAACAGTTGTGCAAGTAGGCCTACTGTTACATCGCAGAGAAACGCAGTTCAGTCTTCTCGAATCTCAATGATTTCGTCTTTACGCATTGCGTCGCATCAGAGCTCGGCCGCGTGCAAGCATACGGCGCAGCGTAAGTGTTAGCACGCTGTACATCGTTCGCCGCGTCTTTGGCCACGGTTGGCTAAATTCGCCGCCTTGAGATACGTTCGAATTAGCGATTAGCGCGCCACAACAGTTGTGCAAGTAGGCCTACTGTTACATCGCAGGGAAACGCAGTTCAGTCTTCTCGAATCTCAATGATTTCGTCTTTACGCATTGCGTCGCATCAGAGCTCGGCCGCGTGCTAGCATACGGCGCAGCGTGAGTGTTAGTACGCTGTGCATCGTTCGCCGCGTCTTCGGCCACGGTTGGCTAAATTCGCCGCCTTGAGATACGTTCGAATTAGCGATTAGCGAGTCACAACAGTTGCTCAAGTAGGCCTACTGTTACATCGCAGGGAAACGCAGTTCAGTCTTCTCGAATCTCAATGATTTCGTCTTTACGCATTGCGTCGCATCAGAACTCGGCCGCGTGCAAGCATACGGCGCAGCGTGAGTGTTAGCATGCTGTACATTGTTCGCCGCGTCTTCGGCCACAGTTGGCTAAATGCAATTCAAACCCAGATGAAAGAAAGTGAAAAATGTGATATCATGCTTGCATTAACTGCAGTTCAGACAGAGTTCAGCATATTTGTAAATACTGTTTTGTGGACCCCAACGAACAATGTTGATAGCGAGCGTGTGTTGTCCCATTACAACACAGTGGTTACAGACAGACGGTACAATTTGAAAGAAAGCAATGCTGAACTACTGACAATGCTTTTGTTTGAGGACTATAACTGCACTTCATAACCATGAAGTCGTTAAAATAATATTACAATGTGATGATTTTTAACTTTGTAAATAGATGCTAATTTTGAAGAAAATAGATGCTAATTTTGAAGAAAATAGATGCTAATTTTGAAACAAATAGATGCTAATTTTTCCGGTCCCTATTGATGAGATATTCAAAACTGGTGCTTGTTTCTGCTGCAATACATTGAAATGAAAATCCACAGCCTGCTTCCAGTCTCCGACCGGGTCAGAAATGGAATGAATGAAGCCCCCATCTAGCGGCGAGGATATGAACTGTGCCGGCTGCCGAGGCCTGACGCACTCCTCTGGGGCAATGATTAAATGAATGACAGATGAAATGAAATGATAGTGGAGAGTGTTGCTGGAATGAAATTATGACAGGGAAAACCGGAGTACCCGGAGAAAAACCTGTCTGCCTCCGTTCTGTCCAGCACAGATCTCACATGGAGTGACCGGGATTTGAACCACGGACCCAGCGGTGAGAGGCTGGCGTGCTGCCGCCTAAGCCACGGAGGCTTCCTGCAATACATTAATTATTGAAATTAATTATGGAAGGACATTGATGCTAAATGGGATCAATTAGGTAAATTAACACCAAGAAGAAAAGCTGTAGCCTTCTTCAGACTTAACACTGTCCATGACTGCCTTGCAGCTCATCTGAAACGAATCAACATCCTGAGATCTGAAGAATGCACACTTTGTCACGAACTGGAAGTAAAATGGATAAGGGGCACCTGCAACATTGCAACAAACTTGATGTGACTGCTAGAACTTCAGGAAACCTCACACAGCTCTATTGGAACGCAAGAAAGCTGATGGATTGGAATTCGGGCTAGCCATAGGAAACAACAACAACATTAATTATATAATTATGGCATCGTGTCATTACCTCTGTAAATGGACAGAAAGCCTCCTCTTGCTTTTAAAGGACATTTGTAGTAAACTGCTTAGTGGGAGGATTGAGTGTACATTCTCCAAATAATTTCAAGTAAGAGAAAGGCTTTGGACTGATGAACAAATAATGTGCTTTGTGTATATTACTCTCACTTTTCTCGTTAACGACCGACGACTCAATCGCTAGGCAATAGCACGCGCTGACAATAACCGTTGTTCGCTGCTGACCAATAGCTGATCACTCTTGATCAATGGTACACTTGCTCTATCACTGCATGAGGAGTCAAGTGTCCGGTCCTGGCTACTGGCTCGCTTGTCAGGTTTCCAGTGTTGCACAGTTGCATGCAGTTCTGTCCAGTCTCAATGCTTGCTCTCACTGGCTATGGTGGAGAGTTGACATTGATGTTCCTCGTACTGGGAAAGCCCTAGCTCCATGCAGACATGTACAGTAAACATAGCCTCCCAGCTAGGTTTCAAAAGCGAGCCGATCATTAATGAGAAAGTGAGAGAACTAGACAAGAGTCCACCATATCCAGTACAAATTCTGTTCAAATGGAAGGTAGTATTTACCACATAAAACTCTTATCTTCAAAATGTTCAGTAAAGCAAGCAACCATCTTCTAGGTTCATCCCTGCTCATCTTACCACACTTCTATTAAATGGTTCTGTTACAGCATACAGTATGGATGGAGTATTGCAAGGCTGCCAGAATCATAAGATTCCCCATTTCAGGAAGCAATGAATGACATGAAAAATGTATAGTAAAATGTGCATTGCTTAGTGGGAGAGTTAATGATTTAGTTATGCTGTGTGGCAGAACAAAATAAAGAAATTAAGCATATGCGTGAGCAAATGTCTACTGTATGTTACATTTTGTGTATTTTGAGATATTCACGGAACGAATATCTACGATGTTTTCTAATTACATATTTCTAGGATGTTTTCTAAATACGTATTTGCAAGTAGCTCGAGCATACCTCAACAGATGGCTTTAGTATTCTGGAAATTGTGAAGTGAAATGCACTCTAAAAATCATGGAACAAAAGTCTATGTCACATCGCTTCTCGCTCGAATGCGGCAATAATGTTATGAAGTGACTGCATATAATGAACACATTCTAGTCAAGAGGCTATTCTCGTGTTATCAGCTGTGTATTACTAAGCTTATTTGTGCAAATTGTGATGAAATACCAAAAGGAAACTCATCATAGTTGTATTTTGAATCTTAATAAAAATACCCTGACGAAGGCAAAGAAACAAGTTCATTCACGTTTTACACTTAAAGGAACATTTACACAGACTAAAACATTGTAAGTAGGTTCAAATAATAGCATTAAACTTAAAATAATTCTATTCTGTATGCCTCCCTTATGTGCAAGTATGTGAGCGCGCGCACAGTAGTGTGTTGGTTTACGGAACAAAAATCTATGTTACGTCTTACTGCGTAGTGCTGTCCCACAAATAGTCTTCTTTATTGCTGGATTTCTCAATAAGTAAAAAATTTAAGAGACGTTTATTCCCACATTGGTTTCAAATGTTGTATCAAACAATATGATAAAATGCTGGCAATTTATATTTGAGCTAGCTGGACCATTTTATCATATTATTTGCTCAAATGGGAACTAACATCATATTTCCTTCGGGAATATTCGGAACCAAATTCAAATGTTGTCCAGGGAGGCTGTACTCTGTAATCAGTCTGGCAGCAATGCTACAATGCTGCATACTGATAGAGGGGAAATGTGGTTGGACAGACTCCCTCCTTCTCATGACCTGCCTGAGTGACCTTCGCCTGGCTATTACATGTTATCTTGTTTATATTTGTGAGAATTGTTGATGGTTTACAAACCTAACCAGATTGTCACATCACGTCTTCTCATAATATTTTCTGCTTTCCGGGTTTATGCACAGTAGTACATTTGTAAGGGGTGTTGCCACGCACCTTTCACTACACGTTTTCCAAGTCTTCTGTGCTTCCTGACCTTGGGAATTGTGGGTTCCCAGCTGTGTAGTCATACTCCACCCACCCTGTATAAGAGGTTGTTGCTATGTTGCTTGTTCATTTGAGGGGCTTGGACATCATGGTCATTTAGATCCGTGTAGTTGGATGTGTGGGTAATTTGTCTGATAACCTGTGTTATTGTGGTGTCTGTTGATATGATAGTGTATTTATAATTCAGGCAAGGATTGGGAGGGAGGCAGCCGGGTCTTAAGTTAGGAACTATCCCGGCATTTGCCTGGAGTAGAGGAGGGGAAACCAAAGAAAACCACTTCCTTGATGGCCGAGATGGGTATCGAACACACCTCTTTTCAGTTTTACCTCATGAGGCTGACTGTACCCCCATTATAGCCTTCACCATCATCCTGAACCAACTGCAGTTGCCCGAGTGTGGTATGTGAGCCCCCTCCATTTCACCCTGTCCTTGTACCACTCCTCCTCTACCAACTTGTCCCAATCATGACCTCTCTGAAGTACATCGTTCTTGACTGTATCTATCCACTTCTTTCGTGGCCTTCCCAAGGGTCGTCTTCCTTCTACTTTTCTCTCAAATTCCTTCCGTGCAGTTCTGTTTAGTGGCATCCTCTTCATGTGACCAAACCACTTCAGTCTTGAGATCTGGATCTTATTGAGAAGAGAATCATCTAGTCCTACTTCTTCTCTAATCTTCTCATTCCTCATCTTCCCAGCCTTCAATTAAATTAATTTTTTTCACAGAGCAGGGAATCAAACCCACACCTCTGGGCGACATGTACTATCCAGAAATCATGGTGCACTTTAATGATAGAAATGATTAGAGAATAGCTCCAATTCGAGCGGTCATAACTATTGAGTAAATCTGGAAAAGAAGATCACAGTTGGGGTTTGAATCCGAATCTCCTACATTCTAGGCAGGTGCATTTAACTGCTTACACCAGCAAGAACCTAACAGTTAAATACAATTTGTCTGGGTCCTGATGAGTTGATGATAAATGTTGAATTAATTTTTCTAGTTGTTTGATTTGGGTGGATAACAGTATGTTTGTTCCGATTCGATGTGGAGCGTGTCTTCCTATGAAGCCAATCCAACGTATTGATATTTCATCGCCAAATAGAATTAATATAATTGTAAACAATTTGTTAACTGCTGGATACATACCATATTGGGATGTGTGTTATTCTCGCCAAGCTCTAGTGTTTATTTGTAGGTCATCATGGATCTAGTAAATTAAGAACTAACCAAAGCCTTGCAATTAATTATTTATTTAGTTTTTCCTGTAATATTAATTATTTAATTATTGTATTGGTGTAAATATTTTCTTCAAGTAAGATTTACTTTGGCCAACTGAAGGAAACTTGATCCTTTGGTGGAGTTGGCTAAATTAATCTCTGGACCGAGTAGAAAGGGAAGTGTGCGCACATATTAAACATATTTAATACGATCCACCAAGGTTAGTATCCTAGAAAAGGATCTACCGTATTTGCTCGCATATATCTCGCCATCGCGTATATCTCGCACCCCATTTTTAAATTGAAAATTGCAGGAAAAAGTATTCCTCGCATATATCTCGCATTAATTTATGACACCATCATAAAGATGAACGTAGTAGTAATTTTAAAACACGTCTTGCCCCCGATGTTATGGTTCGTTTATGCGGCGGTGCTTTTCTTTCAAGGTGTTTGTTGTCCGTCTGTTGCATTGTCAACAAGTAGGCCTACCATACCCATACCTGCCAACTTTTGAAAAGGGCTATCAGTAAAACTCACGCGCGACAAAAAAAATAACGATTTTCGACATACCCCGGCTTGACGAAAATAATAATACTTCTGGGCTACAAAATACAATAATTCATGCTTTAAACAAGATACTTCAATGAAATCATATCTACTTACATGATTTGTAGATGAACATAACAATCAAGAAGAAATCCATGTTAATCAGCAGCAGGCGTGGTGAATATTGGTTTGGAGCAGACATAACAGGACTTCCTTGATAGATTAAGCTGATATACGATAATTGAAAAAGGCTTTAAACAATAAAACTTGTTTAACGTAACACAGGCAAGAAATAATATAATACACACTGCAAATCACATGCTAGTTCGACTTTTAAGTCATGGTTGTGGCCTTTTTAGCTTCCTGCAAACAGTCTTGAGAAAATGTTTTGTCATAACAGGGACCAGAACTCCTGGTCTTCAAAATAGAAATAGACTCCAGAGATTCATTGGACATGGATGACCTGAACTGTGTTCTATTTTTCTTCACAAGGCTAAAAAAAACGTTCACATTCTGCATTGCTATGGGGTATGGTGAGAATAGAGAGCAATACTCTAGAAATTCGGTTATACTTAAGAAGTCCATCGGCTCCACGAATTCTTGATATTCGTGCCCAACTGGAATCACTTTCAGCATCTTGATGTGCAGCGAAAGTGTCATCTACCTGAAGAGCTGTGCACTGCCTCTGAAGCTCATTCACCACCTCATCTGTAGTTTCATTCTCTTCCTTGCATAACATGATAGGAAACTTTTCCAAGAAAAAACGAATGGAAGATAACTGTGCATCTTCAATTTTGTCTAACCTAGCAACTTGAGCATTCTTTAACACGTCATCCTTGAGTGGAAACTTGTTGATGATGTAGTCACAGGCAGTATAAAAGTAGTTTCTCACTGATGAAAAGAAAAGGGATTTATCTGTATCCGGTCCGTTCTGAAGGCCTTAACAACTTCAGAAGATGCATCTTTTGCCATTTTATTTACAATACATGTCGTTTTCGTGCGACCACAACTATATTTCTTTGCAACTTCTGATGTGGGAAACATCTTCTTAAATAAAGCATCAGCATGATCAGCCGCACTTAAGGGCACATTGTGTTCCACCAAAAAGGAAGTAAACAGACACTCGGCCCTAATTACGTCACCGTCAACGTTTCCAGACTTAGCAAAAAAGGTGTTGATTTTCTTGCTATCTTCCTTCGATTTAACATAACTAATGTGTTTACCGCACTTCACATGATTACTTAAATCGTTTTTTCCACCATGTGCAATATTAATATCACACCCACATACCGTGCAAAAGGCAAATTTTTCTCCCTTTCTTGATTTTAGTATGCACGGAAAATCAACAGAGTATGATTCTTTAAATGTCTGGAAGTACTGTTTCTTGTTGGATTTGTTCATTCTCGATATCTACTAAAACATCGAAAGGAACCTGGATCACTGAACGTCACATAAAATTATAACATAAAACACTTAAAGACTGCCAACACTTCATTAAAACATGTCAAGACACACAAAGCCATTAAATGAAAACGACGCCAACCTCGTGAAGAAAGAATATGCACATGGTAGAAAAACACACACACACACGTGGAACGAATGTAATTAGTCCAAGGAATACAAGAAACTACGAAGTTATAGCACAAAAACTCGAACGCTTCATTAAAATATGCCATAACCTTAAGAGACGAAAACATTCAAGGAACGCCAACTTCGCGAACAATGAACAACTAACGTGGTCAAAGAATATGGTTTAAATCGCAACGAGCGAACGGAGCGGAACAAAGAATATGCGAAGCAGAGCCTGTCGACACATGGAAGAACGGTTATCCCGGCTTCAAATTCAATTACAAATGACGACACAACCATCACACGGTTAAAAGTACGAATCATATCAAAGAACGAGCTATCGACTATCGTGGACTTGCCTTCGACCCACGCAAACAATCGATTGTACGGAAGTGGGCGGTATTATCGAATGTAAATTATCGTTTCAAATTTTTGTCCGCAAAATCGTAAAATGACACCGTTCATCCGTAAAACCGTAAAATGCTGCAATTTCCGTAAATTTTACGGATAAACCGTAAAAGTTGGCAGGTATGCATACCAGTATTGTCTTCACGTTCCATTTTTGTTTCTCAGTTAAGTGTGACCGTTTTCTTGTGGAGATCGATCTCTTAGTTATGTAAAAACGCAGAGGTTATACGGCTGGATTTAAACTCAAAGTGATCAAATACGCAGACGACGATGGTATTAGAGCTTCCGGTCGAGAAATCATTGTGAACGAATTTGATATTCTCTTCTGGCGTCAACAGAAAGACGTTCTAGAAACCAATAATCAAACACGTAAGGTGTTTTCAAATGTTGCGACGCAGTAAAACAGCAATACGGTGTGTGATCGTCAGCTGTTTTGTTGGAGCTCCACATGCTAAATAAGTAATAACAGGTTAGAACACGTTGAGATCTGGTATTGTTAGCCATGATAAGCTGACGACAGAAGACAAAATAAAGAAGGCCGTCTCTTGAACTCTTGCGTAATTTGGCACTCCCCTCGCTAAATGAGTAATTGTTAGGTTAGAACACGTCGAGATCTGGTATTGTTAGTCACGTTAAGCTGACGACAGAAGACAAACTCTTGCATGATTGGATATAGGGGTATGGGATGTGGTGCAGACAGACGTTATTAAGAGCTTCTCGAAGACTGGCATCGCAAATGCATTGGACGGAAGTTAGGATGCTGCAGTTGGGATGATGATGCACGCGAGAGTAGCTTGGAGATTGGCAGCAGCGACGGCAGTAGACAATTCCAGTCGCCTCGTTACAAAAATGCAAATTTTACGTTTATTCGGGAATAAGGTATTTCCCTCATAAATCTCCGCATATATCTCGCACCGATTATTTTCACACTTATTTTCAGTCAGAAAAGTGCGAGTAATATGCGAGCAAATACGGTATATCCTGTATGTGAGTCTTGGAGGAGTGATGATTTGACTAATGTAAAGGGCCCCATACACACACAATCTTGAGTGAACTCTTTAATGCGCATCCCAGGTGCATCAAACGTGTGTGGACACTACTTACGGTCTAGAGGAGTTTCAGCATGCTTGAAATCTTGAGTGGCCAGTGAATGAATTTGCGAGTGCTAGTGTTGTATATATGTGTTGAAAATGGCAGAAAATCAGCAGATTCTTAACTAACTGATGCGATATTTCATTTAACTGTATCAATAGAACGATCGTCTGTGGAAATATACTGTATACTTGTGCTTATGTACTTTCATGTACTCCTCTAGGCTCTTCATATAGAATCCTACAGGTTTCCGGTACAATAAACCCAAGAGGCTGTGAGCGCTGTGGAAATATTGCATTTGGAAAATTTTCGGTCTTAATAAGATTGGCCAGTCTCTAATATTCTTAAAGTAGCAATTAAACACTCCTTGACTGGAATGGCGCTCCTTATCACTGTATCTCGCTTAGCCAGATTTTTCCCCGTTGTATTAACCAAGTCTTAGACCGATATTGTTTCCTTTTTGTATTTTTAACTCGACTAGCTTCATTTTCAATAACTATGACAGCTGCAGCTAATTTCTGATTAAAAGTCCCTGCTTTGGAGTTAAGTTTTAACTGAACATCTGTGATCAAGTTGAGGAGTGAAAGGCGTGTGCACTCCCACCAGTCAAAAATGCACACTCCAAGAGTGTATTCAAATGTGTACATGTATGGGGGCCTTAATGATAGAACGTACAAGGCACTGCCGGCAGGACGTTACGTCCTCATTTGAGTACGTAATTCAATTGCTTATATGAGGATGAAGCGTCCTGCTGGCAAGACCGTTCTTTTTTTCATTATAAGGAGGGAAATGTAACGAATCAGCGCATGCAAGTCTGAAGTTGGTAGCTCTGACCGTTCAGTAATGGCGGCGATTATACGTAAGGGTGACCGTGTTTATGTTTTTGCTACCTATTTCGATGCTCCAAACAGCGGAAAACATGGAGTCGCTCGTTATTTGCTAGTAATTATGATACCACTAAATAAATAAATTTGGCGTTCCACCAGAAAGAAGACCTGTAGAAGCTTTGTTGGCCGATGAAGTGAATTTACCTGTAGAGGTAACCTCACACGTCCTTGTGAATCTTTCTAAAGAAGACTAGCAGCAGCGCGTTGAGAGAAAATGTCTGATTTGCTCGAGAGTGCATAGAAAACAAATGAAAGCTAGCTAGTTTTGCAAGAGATGCGGGCCTACAGCTGTTATGTGTAGCCCACAATCTGGCAGAGATTGTTTCGAATTCCACATAAGAAGCGGTATACCCTTACGTCGTACCTTACGTAGATGTGTACTAAAATGACTACAGTCGAAAAGCAAGAAATCGAACATTTTTTCTTTTATATATTTTAGATGTTAATTTTAGATATTTTAGATATTACTTCTTTGAAATGGTTAAAGTTGTGGGGAAATAAATTCCATTCCTTTATACATTTTATTTAGCCTATTTTAGATCTTAACATTTTTACAACTTTTTTTATACTTCTCAAACATTTATATAGTCTCTGTACTGTAAGAAAACACGTTTATACTTTATACGTTTATACATTTTGCAGTCAATAAGTGATTACGAGGCAGTTATTGTATTAGTCAATATGAGTCATATTACACTGTTTTAGAATATTTACAGATTTTTATTGTTTGCCCAGTATTAAAAATACCATATCTGCAGTATTATTACGCTCTGATAACCCAAAGTACTGCCGGAAGGACGCGTCCTGCTGGAAGGCCAGTTCAAACATTTGCCATAAGGGTCCAAAGTCCTGCTGGAAGTATGCGCCGCTGTGTACAAAAGTACTTCCGGAAGGTCCTTCTAGCAGGACGAGTGTCTGTACGCTCTATCATTAAGTAAACTCCACCCATTCTATTGTTGTACTGTTGTGATCCATGATTTGGTGTAGATTCTCATCCAACTTGGTGACCTAATTTTATTATATTTCTGTTGAACTACACCGTGTTATTTATTTGCCACCAATTTTCTAGCCCGCTAGACCCTTTAAAATGGCCTCTTCGTTTCAGGCTCCCACCACTTAACTGACCTTGTCCGAACCCCTGTATTTCTCCCTTCTAGGTAGCAGATTAATTTAGTTGAGACCAGAGAAATTGATGGTCGTGAGACCTTGCTTGTCGGTTAAGGGGTACACTACACATTATAGATGTTTCACTTCGTATAGTGTAAATTCAAATGTTCCTTGATGTTGTACAGCCTCCCAGGGGTATGCACCCCTTGGAGACCATCCCCCCATCATCTGCCCAAATCTCCTAACGGGCAACCCTTGGAAAGCCGGGCCAACATCCATAAACGTAGCAAGGACTCTAGAAAGCAGCTCAGTCCTTGCACAATGGTTACACATAGCGACATACTATTAACTGGGACAGCAATGCCAAGACATTGCTGACAGCATAGCGCCAAAGAGTATAAGAAGGCGTCTTAATCAGGTCAAGGGATCTCTCCATTATCAGTGCTTCAACGTTACGGCCGGAGGCCACGCCAGTGTCATCAGAGGTGAGTCAGTCGTGTTCAGACATCCTGCTTTTGTAACCTTTAACCCACAACTTGTACTTTACATTGTGAACATAATTACATTCCCTACAAGGGACTCATACTTCAGAATTACCGACCAATAAACACTTGGTCAACACATCACACTAGTCTTACTGTCCATACGCCTCTTTACATCCCAACGCCCTTCCTTATTCCCGTCACGGGTAGACGTGACAGACGGTAGGCTAATAGCGCTAGCTCAGCTACCATTGTATTTCTCGAGACGGCCCGGCTGCTAGCAAGCAGCGTGTGCCACTCGGCTGATACGAGCGGATTTAGTTACATAATAAGCAGTCAGCTGAGCGACCAGAGCAGTGACCCTTGCGTTGGGCCCCATCCCTTCAAACACTACTACATTATTTACAGGAACGCCCCCTAGTTCCTAGCACACCACAACACTCTACACTGGTCAGCTTACCCTGCCAAGGGAAGCTACCCTTTTTAGGCACAGCTTTATAAATTAATACAATAACTCTTCCTTTTAGATCCACCCCCAAATAAGGGATCTAAAACACTGGTGGAGACGCGGAGTACCGTGACGTTGTTTTAGAACAACGCCCTAGGGGTACAAACAACGTATCCCTGCGGTCAAGACGGTCCTAACCGCACGCAGCCAAGCGAATAGTGAAATTTTTTTCCCCCAGACAGACAACACCGTTTTTGCTCTAAAACTAGCTATACAGGGGAAATTCTTACTAAACCAACCCCCCCGCCCCAGAAAGAACCAAACAGATACGAAAATACACTGTCACACACGCACAGATTTGTTATTTTATTTCAGTCGCATATACTTCAGTCAAAATGGCGCCTCATGCAGAGATTGCAAGCCATACAGGCAGTAGGGGTACGCCAATATTATTAGCATTATTGTCCAGATACCAGAGACACATACAAAGCCGGCAAACGCAAATACGGGCACTCCAAACAAAAATCGGGGCAATACAGGGCAAACAGCCATACACTCCGTCAGAGGGTAGGACAGCGCGATTAAGATGCGCACATACGCTCTTGAATCACATACATGAACACCTCAATAGGATCCACATCCAAAGGCACGGAATACACGGCCAGTTGATCACCACACAGGGTCCCGTAATAAATAATGCAACCCTCGAGAGGTTGAGGGTGCACTACGCGACTTTACACGCTCAGTACAGGGAGTTAATTCGCGAGCAAGCGCTTCTCCAACTAGCGGCCGCAAAACTATACAGAACACAGAAACATTAATACAGTAATTTGCAAACAGGCCATATGCCTCCACAGGCAGTACGCCCAAATTTGGGGCGGACATAAGGAACTCCGGGCTCACTAGGCCATTTTTTTTTGAGTACATGGCAGGGCCACCAGCCCAGCCAAGAAAGGACATAAGCGTGGATACGCTGACTCGACAATTTGCGAGGATGTCCCTCTCGCCATGTACTGCCACACATGGGAAGGAGGTCACCATGGCTACAGTCAAGAAGACGGCCAGGTTAGGCTCCAATAGGCTAAAAACGCAAAGTTACACGAACACATGTCCTTCAGCTCCGGATCGGAAGGCAATTTTGCCAAACCGAGGGGCAGAACCTAGAACAACCCCCTCGGAACAAAGAGACGAGAGGGAGTTGAAGCCAGGACTCTCAGACACACATAGCATGACAGAGAGACAACGGGACGTAACCACGTCATGGGCAGACGACATAGAACCCGTCCCACTACACATAAAGCCTACATACACCCACACAGATAGGCTAACGCAATGGCAGGGGTCTGCCGTGGCCACAGGCCGAAAAGCGGTCAGGCTACACGCCACCACATTGCAGGCCAGACACAAGCCATTAAGCGACCTTTACCGCCAGTTCAAAGGGCAAATTTGCCAGAACGAAGGCGAACACCGGTATTAGTACCTCAGGATGCACGATACACGCACGCACATTTTGACCAGGGACACACATAAGTTCCTCTACACGGGGGAAATACGCCAATAAATACATACAGACTCACTAGCGTAAACGGCACATTTTTTTTTCTCTCTTTCTCTATCTGCCTTCTTTCACGCATATGCAGTGCAACTTGGCTAGATCAGAAGTGCATGATTCAAGATCCTTGTTTTTTTTTGTTTGCCCCTGACATTTTTTCCCTCAGGCCATCAATGATTATTGGTCGGAGTGGTTATCACCACAAAATGGAATAACGTCAAGTTTCTAATATCCAAAGCCAAGTAGAAGCCCATCAGGTGAGCTACGCGGCTTAAAGCCGGAAAGAGATATTTTGAACATAGCGTAAGCATCAAATCACAGCATAGAGCTTAAGCGAGTCTTTCTAAGCAGAAATGACTAAATGTTCTATGTTCCGGTTCAACAGTTGGATAGATTCTCTGGTAGCGGGCAAAAGCCATAAGCGTGGCAAGAATTAAGAATCGCAAACCAGTTTTCAAAAATTTTGGTGAGGTGTGCTTTAACCAACTGAAAAGCCCAATTGCACACCGGGGCAAGACACTGTCATTTTGTTGAGTTATGCCGGAACATTTAGCACTATTTGTATTTAAATATATAATGGCTCAACGGACAATACATATTTTACTTTTGAAAAAAATATATATTCAGTGCCAAGGTAAGATTATAATTGCTTTGGAGTGGAGTTTCGACTCCCATAGTGCACTGGCTTTGCTCGTGACGTGGGTACACAGGTATCAAATACGTCTTGCAATGGCCTTCCCGATGTGTACTAGACAGTGTCGGTCGATTCCCATGACATGTAACCAGATTACTATAGTGCTAACGTCACCTACTAGATGAATAGTACGATCGGGACCTACTTACCATTTTTCAAGCATTTTTTTCATAGTGGTTACGACACAATTTTGGCAGACTATCGCCATCAGGCAACCCGCTTTAATCAACATAAAGCAGGGTGCTAACGAGATACAGCATAATCTTTCTATTATTTTCTTTCAAGGTGCTCTCTTAATTCAGAGCGGGGCATGGAATTTTTTTTTGCCTCACGCATTCGGCCCGAGGAAGGGAGATGGCCAAGTTAAACCATATACATATTTAATACATAGGCATCCGTTACACATAACACTGCCTCTAACATGACTTTTTCTCACCGGCACATAATCACCAAACACGCGACTAGCGGCCCGGAGACACTCGCGTACAACGACATTTTGTACACTGGACAAGGGACATACTTGAACCACGTTACAGTAACACACAATTGGGAACACAAAGGTAGTTAATAGAAGGTTCTTTTCCATTACGAAGAGCCTGCCCGCAATTACAACAGACAGCAATCAGGTTCCCACATACGCGTGCCGGAAACAAGAGCATGGACAAGACATAAAACAAACGACAGCTCACGACATTGTAATCCTACACTGTCAGCGATAAGGCGGGCATGACTGGCTGACCTTCGCGCACACAGACGAACTGAGCCAGCTCCTAAGTGAGCAGGAACAAACGCATCATTCACGCCCGATTTAGAGACCCCATATCTTCCAAAATTACACTACGAGGAGAGTTCAAAAATACGCAAACTCCTCACAATATTGGGTACTTTCATTTGCGCATTGCACATACACGGGAACGTGCCATAATATATGCGGCACGGAAATGATCACACCAAATCTTTACAGGCAACCGGCTCCGAACCCATGACCACACACAACACGCTCGTACCAAAAACTAACTAAACAACGGTATTTTTGGTACGAGAAACACAAGCAAAAACCACACTGGGGAAGCCCCAAGCCCTGAAACACAACGCAGACATAGAACACAGAGAATGACATAAGGTCACGGGTCCGAGTCCCAGTAAAAATTAGACACAAGGGAAAGCAGTTATCCAGGCTCCCAACCACACCAAAATTGGCCCA
Organism: Meconema thalassinum; assembly: GCA_946902985.2. NCBI lineage: Eukaryota > Metazoa > Arthropoda > Insecta > Orthoptera > Tettigoniidae > Meconema > Meconema thalassinum. The sequence continues at coordinate 459,531,038 of OX336391.1, read as the reverse complement.
TACAAATGCATGAACAGGGAATACTACATTTCCTCCCACCAAAAGCCAGACATAAAATTTCGAATTACACCAGACATAGAGAATACATTTCCCAAACACAGGTAGGAAAATTTCGCAAGACACAAGTCTTAGGAAGCAATGGCCACACAACGTCATTACCTAACTAGGATGAATTGCTACATTAGTCCGCTAGGAATCTAAAACAATGACCACACTTGCACACGTGCAGAAAAGCACATGCCAGCGGATGACAAACAATAACATCCCAGCCTGACATTACACATACAAACTGCTGACTTGCAGACTAGGCATACTGCAATACTGCTCATGACAGGGCACTATTGTTTACCGGCATTGATAATGAAATCAAAAACGCAAGACAATCATAACAACATACATTTTTTTTATTACACCGCAAAAGCACTTGGCAATGGACAAGACGTTGACAGGCCACGGGCGCCCCCCGCCCATACATGCGATACATATTACGACTTAGCCTGCAACAGACCAACCGTCCGCGTGGTGTAGCGGAACATAGTCACACGCACGCACATGCACTTAACAATTAGGAGCAAACACAGACAAGACCTCCCCTCTAATAACTTCTCTTATCGATCGAAAGGCATAGGAGTCATTACAGATGACTAGCACATGACCAGTCGCACTACGACCACTGGCCACATTTACACTACAAATGGCACACCAGATTAGGTCATGAAGCTTTGCTATCCCAAGGCGCGGATAGAAAGCCAACATGGACCAAGGGAGGATGACAAACCATAGGTGGATAATCCCAGAGGGATTACCGACATACTACAGCAGGCTACCATTGTTAATACCCAATTCCCTTCCAATAACCCTCTCACGTCCCACACAAGCAACGCAGACACATGTACACGACCAAAAACAGCTACACTACATTACAAAGTACACACAAGGGGTTGATGGACTTCATGCGTCTAAAGAAAAGGCATGCTACGCCTTGGCCACGATGCTACCACCTGAGTATTAGGGGTGGGTCAGCAGACATTAAATAAGCATAATGCACCTCTCCAAATGAGAGAGGAGGCCATAGATATATATTAACCATTCTTTAGTACTTAAACACTCCCGCATGACAGGAATATATTGGTATTATGCCCCACCCTACACCTATCCGTACATGAAGGCAGACACTTCATATCCAGACACATGCATGAGTATCCCATCCATTTACCAGGGACTTTAATATCAAACCTGCATGAAATTTTCGTATCTTTGCAATCCCGGGAATTGCCTCCCCAGTCCACTCACTATAGGAGCATCCCAACGCCATCACCGGTTTCAGGCCACCACTAACGTGGAACCCAAAGGTGCGCAACCCCTTCCTGCCTTGCTTCAGCCCACTCGACAAATAACTACCCCCAGATCCTAATAACAGGGTACCTGACATTACAGACCCTACTAACACCTCCATTAAGGTAAAGAAAGCATTATTGCTGGAAAGCTGACGTAGCAATGGTAGACCAGAAGTAGCCTATGTACTTAGAAGATCTACAACCCCGCAACACTGGAAATATTTTACATTTTACACAGAGATTAAACTATTTACACAGGTTACGCTACATTTTTTTTTTTACAAAGGAATCTGATACGATCTGATTGATGACAACGGTGTAAGCCGAAGGTCAGAGGGACCACACTTTGAGAGCTGGGGAGGGCGATGTGGACCCTTACCCCAGTTGGCTCAATAGCGCAGCGACCTCACTTAACTTGACGGCTAGACCAAATAGACGAACCACGTAAGGTCAAAGCATTCACGGCCTGGCCGGGCAAGCTCTGGAATCCTAGATGCGCATAAAACCGCCCCTGGGAGGAAGGGATGCTACACCCACTTTGTGCCACGGTCGTCGAAGCCAAGACCTGCAGGGAGACTTTCTGGGAATGGCGGGAGAAATAGCTCACTCAGCGCCAGACTCGGGAACTATCCCTAGAGACGACCCCATTATGACTAGACTTCTAGTTAAATTTAAATTTAAGTAGGCACGGCTTCCATAGCGGGAAGCAAAACTCCTGTGCGTTGGAGGGGAATACTAATGCGAAAAGCAAACCACGATTGCCAACACTGGCGAAGAGGAACCGGACGCTCAATTCCCGGATGATTATTATTGCGGCCAACATTGGCGAAGAGGAACCGGACGCTCAATTCCCGGATGATTATTATTGCGGCCAACATTGGCGAAGAGGAACCGGACGCTCAATTCCCGGATAATATTATGCCATTGGACGACAATGTCCAATGCCCACATAAATGGCGACGCAGCGGGCAGTCAATGGGCCTTAAGAGAGGGGCATTGCGAGCGCCTCATAAGGGCTACGTGGGCGGCCCAAATACGACAATGATGAACGGCAACGGTCAAAGAAATGGAAGGTACAGCAGGCGAAACGGTTTGCTTACTGGCACCGTAAGCCGCCTGTGATTAGATTAGTACTAGTAATAGACGTCGACACCTAGAATTAAGGGAACGGAATCCAGCGATCCTAGAGACAACCGGTGTTTCTAGGACTCGTGCGGGTGGTGTCCTGGGGAAGTAAATTGCCCCAGGCGATCGTTCTAGGCCAAATTTAGCTATAAGACGGTTGCATTTGACACGCAACCTAGGATTAAGCAAATTTATTCACCGCTGTTGCCAGGTATGGCGCAGCACATTTCGGCAATAGATTAAGGCAACCCTCTCGGCTTAGAAATAGCATTTTTTATTATTAGACCATAATTAAGATAAGTAGTCTTAAGATAACGCCGGTCGGCGCCTGATGGCCCAGAAACCCGGCATCGGGGTAAGTCCGACAACTCATGATAAGGCATGATAATTCGTTGTAAGGTAGCATAAGCCTACATTTAAGGAAAATTTTTTTTGTATATATATATAGATCACAATGGAATATCTCGGCACTTGGTGACTCAAAATCCGTTACCAAGATAAGCCCGACACCATTTAAGCTAGAATAGGTTAACATAGGCTAACCTAGGTTAAGTTAGACTTCGGTGGCGCTACACTTAGTTTACAAACTAAGCGCTACCAAGGAAGGTTATATATATACCGGTAATGAATTATAATGTATTGTAATGTCCTATTCATGACTAATCCACTTTTCACCCACACAGGAAGACCACGGAGCTACAAAGAGATAAACATCTTTATATGGATGCATTTTTTTTTTGTTGTTTTGATTTACAGGTAACCAAGAACGTGAATATGTCTGTGGTAAATATATTACCAAAATACACATATATGTCATAACAAATACACTCCTTATCAATTTTAGTTGCACCCTTAAAGGTGACAACGCCAGCGGTCAGCGGTGGACAGCATACGTGGGATGATGACCATCGCTGAACGCAAACACATTTCAGAATACGCAAATGAAGCGTTACTTCAGGCTCAAAGGGCGACACAGAGTTTGTAAGTGCCGGACCTTCGACCCTAAGGTGGGATTCCGACCCACGACGGAAAACCATGAGGTTACGTGATAAGTACAGGGAGAGAATAGTGGACTAGCCACTAAACCGCACCAGGAACGGCCGATTAGAGAACGGTCGGCGAGGCATAGTAGTACGGTGCGCACCAAGTATAAGAGGTATGCAATAACTGGCCAGGTAACAGAGCTCTATCAGATATATATATATATATGATAGTGATAATTGTAAAGTGTAAATCATTTTGTATTTTCTCGCCATGTCATACAATTGCAAGGTTCCACAAGAGTGGCAAGGATACTTATACGTACAGGGTACCAGCATGGCAACCATTATTTTTTCTATGTTCATCTTTATTACTATGTTTACTATGTTCAATTATAACTTGTCAGGAATTTTACAAATGTAAGGATTACTATTATTATTATCGGGTCACATCTGTTACCATTATCAAGACCACCAACGTACATAATGTCTATGATTTGTTTTCTTTCATTTTTCCTTCTTCTAACTTCCCCATTTGTCAGGGTGTTCCGTTTCATCCCGAACCAATAAATACACTTTGATTATATCCCTTAAATTATACCCTGGAACACCCATTTTTTTTTTCTATTCTCTTCTACCTTTCTCTTTGCAGGGAGCATTTTTTTTTTCCCCAAAATAAAGCCAGACGACACAATTCCTCGTCTAGCTGGGTTTTTCCTCCCTGCACAAATATGTAACGAGTCACTATCAAAAACCATGTTTTTTTTTTTTTTTGAAACTAGCAATATGCCAACAATGGCATTTTTTTTCTTTCCAATGTCAATTTTTTTTCGCGATGGCAAAAATTTTTTTCAATGTCAATTTTTTTTCAACGTCCATTTCTATTGTCACAATGCCAATGCCAATGTTATATATATATATATATCTCTGCACATCCCATAACCCTCCCCTCTGAACACGGGCTGACCTCACACCCACACTTCGATACGACACCACCAGGAGATACGAGGGGGCTCCAAGAACCACTACGTCAACATCCCAACCTCCAGTTCCGTTCCCGTTCGCGAGGACGCGAACAAATGAAGGAAGACGCTTGTACAGCCTCCCAGGGGTATGCACCCCTTGGAGACCATCCCCCCATCATCTGCCCAAATCTCCTAACGGGCAACCCTTGGAAAGCCGGGCCAACATCCATAAACGTAGCAAGGACTCTAGAAAGCAGCTCAGTCCTTGCACAATGGTTACACATAGCGACATACTATTAACTGGGACAGCAATGCCAAGACATTGCTGACAGCATAGCGCCAAAGAGTATAAGAAGGCGTCTTAATCAGGTCAAGGGATCTCTCCATTATCAGTGCTTCAACGTTACGGCCGGAGGCCACGCCAGTGTCATCAGAGGTGAGTCAGTCGTGTTCAGACATCCTGCTTTTGTAACCTTTAACCCACAACTTGTACTTTACATTGTGAACATAATTACATTCCCTACAAGGGACTCATACTTCAGAATTACCGACCAATAAACACTTGGTCAACACATCACACTAGTCTTACTGTCCATACGCCTCTTTACATCCCAACGCCCTTCCTTATTCCCGTCACGGGTAGACGTGACAGACGGTAGGCTAATAGCGCTAGCTCAGCTACCATTGTATTTCTCGAGACGGCCCGGCTGCTAGCAAGCAGCGTGTGCCACTCGGCTGATACGAGCGGATTTAGTTACATAATAAGCAGTCAGCTGAGCGACCAGAGCAGTGACCCTTGCGTTGGGCCCCATCCCTTCAAACACTACTACATTATTTACAGGAACGCCCCCTAGTTCCTAGCACACCACAACACTCTACACTGGTCAGCTTACCCTGCCAAGGGAAGCTACCCTTTTTAGGCACAGCTTTATAAATTAATACAATAACTCTTCCTTTTAGATCCACCCCCAAATAAGGGATCTAAAACAATGTTTTCTTTCCATTTTGAAGTCACTCCTGAAAAATGTAGCAATTTTGAAGCAAAATATATTGCTTTTTCATTTCCTAACAAATGAAATCCATTTAAAAATATTTTAGGACTACTGATTTTTAAGACCTCAATACATTACTATTTCCTGCTTAAATAAAAGAATTCCAGGAACACCAGAATTTAGTATTTGCTCTTTTCCCAAGGTTCTATTGTCTAAAAACTATAAATGCATAAGAATGCATCAAACATGAACCTTCGACCCAGGTCAGAGTGGAATATAATTTAATTGCTAAATCAATTTTTCTACATGGAATGTATTTTCTTCACAGTATCTGCTCTAAATTGACCATATGAAGTTGCAGTCTATCCTAGTCATAACCATGTCAAGGTCCAAAGTGGTGTAAGCAGTTAAACGCAACTGCTCAGAATACAGAAGATTCGGCATCAAATCCTGACTGTGGTCTCAGTTTCAAGCCTTATTCCACAGTTAAGATACACTTACCTAAGTTAGCAAGATCGATGGACTCCTTATCCTGTCGCATCTCCCTCTCTACGGATGTGAGAGCATGGCTGTCGAACTGACGCAGCTGCATGAGAACCAGCTCATCGTAGGGTTCGTAGCAGAACAGCACTTCCACATCCTTCTTCTTCAGGGCCTCAAAGTAAGGAGAGGATTCTGCCAGCTGGCGACTGAAATAACATAGTTTTCCTCATTTGCACTGGCACTTCAAGCAATTCCTGCTCTAAACATAATAGTTTAATTTAGCTTACACATACACAGAGATGGAACTACAAAATCCTAAGATTTTAGGAGAATAGTGATCATTTTCTGTCCTACCAAACGACCGCTGCCCAACTATTTGGCCTACAGATTGTGGGATGGTGCGTGGCCAGCACATCGGGACCCCCTCGGCAGTTAATCATAGTCTTTTTGACTGGGACTCTGCCTCACTGTCAGACAGCTACTCAATCGTCCTCACGAGGCTGAGTGCACCCTGTTCCAGCCCTCACGTTAGTTTCCATAATCCCTGACAGAGCTCGAGGTGAGAGGCCGGCGTGCTACCCCAACACCACGGGGTTGGTTGTCATATATATAGTCCCTCTCAAAGATCTTCTCAATAAAGTATTGGATTTTTACAACTGCACTGATGACAAATGGAGTCTTTTAGCTGTTAGGTCATGTATTGTGCAAATAGTACCTATATTACGTAGTAGATTTATAATAAAAAAGACCCACACATAATTGCTAAGATAGAGTTTCATATCTGCTTGTACAGCTGTGCACCATGTATCGTGAGCCATTAACACGGTAAATCACTGCAAGCATGCGACGTACACTATTTTTCTTTCAACATGACGGTGCTTCATTGTAGCGAATTATCAAATTTATTGTGTTACATGTATCATACCAATATAAAATTTTGTGCAGTAGATACCCTCCATCCTGTACAAACTAGGCATGTTGCATGTACCATTAGCAAACTGTCCAAAAGACAGTCTTAAAACAGTCCCGGAACTCACCTTGGAGCAGCCAGGTAAAAGATATCTCTTTGGGCGGGCTTGAGCCGACTGCAGTACTGTGGCAAGCTCATTTTCTCCCCAACGGCACTACATGATGACTCGAACCTTAAGAGCTTGGCAATTTCTTCCTGGATTCAGAGAAAAGCATGGTGAAACACTTATCAGACAACTTGACAGCTTACATTCTCATACAATCAGTTGCTGACTCACTGTTTAGGGGTTAGGGTCACCTCAGTGTGTATGGAATGTGTCTTGATTACTTATGTAATTGCACTGTCTGTCGCAGTGTGTGTAAATATAACTATCATAATCTGCAAAGGGGAGACGCAAGTCCGAAAATCTGAGATTCAAATCCCAGCGTTAACCACCCTGAGTCACGCCCCCTTTTCACACATACGCTACTCACTCTTTCTCTCTCTCCCCTTCCAGACAAAAGCTGGGATGGTACCGTATCTCTGCTTCTGGGCCAATCCCAATCCTTAACCCCAACATAATACTAATGTTGCCACAGAAACACAGGTTATCTGACCAATTCAATATGCCTAAGAAACTGGGGCTGATTACCAACATGTCCTAAGCCCCTAAATGGAGAAACAAAAACAATAAATCTGTTAATGGTATATTAGATAATTAATCAACAATGTCTCCAAGTAAATAACTTAAATATAAAAGGGCAAGCAACCGACTGCAACAAACATTTTATTGCTACCGTCAAGTGGGGATACTTTGACCAAATTTTCAGAACAAGTTATCTCTTTGGCTGGGAGAAGGGACTTCCAGAGAATCATTGCATCATGATGTGGAACTAAACACAGCCAGTGCAATTTTTTGTATACTTGGAGGCTGGATTTAGACAGCTCCTTAACCCGGTCCATGAGGCAATTATAGTTGGCTACATGGATAATTCTTGCCAGGTGCGTCCACGTCGCGGGGGTGGGCAACGGTACTGCAATATACCATGGAACTACAGTACCGGCTAAGTTCTGGTAAGGACCCAGTCCTATGGGGTATAACATAGGCCCCGTGCACAGGGTTACGTGTGAAGACCTCAACGGAATCTGCAGCGGAGAAGACTGACTTCGGAACGGTGGAGATTGCGGAAGAGGCAACCCAGTACTCAGGGAATAGTATGAGTACAGCATCAATCGGCAGCGTCTGTTTCCCAGGTTAGGGGCGGCTGCAAGGGCGTCTGTTTCCCATGTTAGGGGCGGCCTGTATAATAGCTGGCAGTAGCTTCATAAAATGCCTTTGGGAGTGGCGACCCCATCGTAATAATAGCCTAAAATGGAAATGGCACTTCAAATGATTCGGAGAAGGTTAGGGCGTACCCTGCAGGCGACGCGCAGTTCTTTTGGTAATGGGGGAACTGTGAGAAATGGGCGACCAGTAACCGAAATGAAAGTGGGAATCATGAATGTCATGACCCTGACAGGCAAGGTGGAGGAGGTGGTAGACTTCATGGAGAGGGAGAATGTTGGATTGATGGGGCTGAGTGAAGTGAAATGGAAAGGTAAAGGAAGGAAGAAATTGAGGAAAGGATATACATTATACTGGAGTGGTGGCCAAGAGGCAAGAAATGGCGTGGGACTGATAACCTCGAAACAACTGGAGGAGTACTGTATGTGGAAGTGGTCGAGTGTGTGAGTGACAGAATAATGAAAATTAGAATGAAGATGAAAAATGACGTGATGGACTTCATACAAGTGTATGCACCACAGACTGGAAACAGAGAAGAAGATATTGAAGTATTCCTGGAGGATGTAGAAAGAGTAATTTCAGATGTAGAAGTGGTGATCATGGGAGATATGAATGCACAAGTCGGAAACGAGAGACAAGGAAAGGAAGAAGTCATTGGACCATATGGATATGGGAAAAAGAACCGGGAAGGAGAGGAACTTGTAAACTTTTGTGAAAGGAATGGACCGATAGTGGGTAATTCATGGTTTCGGAAGAAAAACAGCAGGAAAATTACGAGATATGGTTGGGGCGATAGAAGAACAAAATCAGTAATTGACTACTTTCTGGTGGAAAGGACTAATCGCAGAAAGCTGATAGATGTGACAGCTTTACCAGGAGAAGCATTTGATGGGGACCATAGAGCTGTGGTGGCAAAATTTAGATGGGAAAAATTGAAAAACCTAAAGGAGATCAAAGAAAGTAAAATAAAAATATGGAAATTGAAAGACAAAACTGTACAGGAAGATTTTCAGGAGAGATTGAAGCAACAAATCCCAGTTACTGAAGTGGAAAACATAGAAGAGGAATGGTCCCACTTTAAAAAGGCATTTGTTGGTGCAGCAGAGAGTGCTTGTGGTAGGACGTCAACAAGAGTGAAAGAGAAGGAGACACCGTGGTGGAATGAAGAAGTGAGGAAAGCAGTGAAAGAAAAGAAGTCTGCATGGAAAGAATGGAACCGAGATCAAACAGAAGAAAGCAAAAAGAAGTATCACGACAGCAAACGGAGGTGTAAGAAAGTGGTAGGAGAAGAAAAGAAGAAAAGTTGGGAAGAATTTACACGAAGAATGGAAACAGATGTAAGTGGCAGTAAAAGGATGCTGTATGGGCTTCTAAGAAGTATGAGGAAAGAAAGAGTTACTACAAAGCTAGTGAAAAAGGAAGATGGAGAGTTGTTAACACACCCAGAAGAGATAAAGGGACGATGGAAGGAGTATTTCGATAAGCTATTGAATGTGAGCAATTGTACTGGTGAGACGGAAGTGACACAACCTGATGACTCTATAACAGAAGATGATATAACAATGCTGGAGGTGGAATTAGCAGTACAGAAAATGAAGATGGGAAAAGCAACAGGGGTGGATGAAATCAGTGTAGAAATGCTAATGGCTGCTGGACCTGTTGGTATGCAATGGTTGTATCGACTGCTAAAGTGTGTGTGGAAACGGAAATGTGTACCAGAAGACTGGGAGAAAGGGCTAATAATACCAGTGTTTAAGAAGGGGGGCAAGAAGGTGTGTGATAACTATAGAGGGATCACACTCATATCACAAATAGTAAAAATACTGGAAAGGATATTAGAAAGAAGAATGAGAAGAAAGGTGGAAGGAGAGTTGCAAGAGGAACAGTATGGCTTCAGGAGTGGAAGATCCACAGTGGACCCAATCTTTAGCTTGAGGCAGGTGATGGAAAAGAACTGGGAATATGGAGAGGATTTGATCATGACTTTCATAGATCTAGAAAAGGCATATGACAGTGTCCCCAGAGAGAAGGTATGGGAAACCATGGTTAAGAAGAGACTGGGAAGAGAAATGTTGGAAATGGTGCAAGCAATGTACAACAACTGTGTTAGCAGGGTACTGACCCCAGTTGGAAAGACAGATTGGTTTAGGAACAAGACTGGACTAAGACAGGGGAGTGTGCTGTCACCTCTCTTGTTCATAATGGTGATGGATGAAATTGTAAAGGAAACAAAGGAAGCATATGGACATAAAGAAATGAAGTTACTGTTATTTGCAGATGATATTGTGGTCTGGGGAAGGAACACCGAAGAAGTGCAAAAACAACTAGATGCACTGAACGAAAATATTCAGAAGTACGGCCTGAAAATCAGTATAGAGAAAAGCAAGACCATGGTGATGACAAGAGGGGAAAGACAAGGAAAGGGCACTGTGAAAATTGGAAGTCAGAGTTAGGAAATTGTGGACACGTTCAAATACCTAGGAAGTGAATTGATGAAAACTGGTAGGTTGGACATGGAGATTGGCAGGAGCGTACAGCAGAGCAATGCATTCTATCAAAGTGTAAGAAAACTTGTTTGGGATAAGGAAGTACCAAGGAAAAGCAAGGAGGTAATGTATAAAGTGTACTATGTTCCCATATTAACTTATGCAGCTGAGACTTGGACCCTGACAAGCAGGCAAGAGAGTAGAATCCAAGCCAGTGAAATGAAATTCCTAAGAAGTATGATAGGAAAGACAGAGTGAGGAATGAAGATGTTAGGAAGGAAGTTGGGATGGAAAAACTAAATGAGAGAATTGAGAAGAATAAACTAAGGTGGTTTGGACATGTAAAGAGGATGGAGGAAAATAGATTACCAAGACAGATGCTGGAGGTGAAGTGCAAGGGTAAGAGAGCAAGAGGAAGACCTAGAACAAGGTGGATTGATTCAGTGAAGAACAGCGTAAGAAAAAGAAATCTGAACTGGGACAAGATCGTGGAAGAAGAATGGTGGAAGGAAAGAGGAAAGTGGAGAAGTGCCATAAATACCCCGACCCGGCAGGAGCTGGATAAGGGGAAATGATGATGATGATGATGATATATTAACCAGGTCATGCCATACTGTTTATTAAAATTTGGTCAAAATATCCCCACATGATGGTATGCGAATTAAAGAAAATGACTTTGCTTCACCATTCCCTTAATTTTTTTTTTTTTTATACAATAAAATGATATGCAAGAGGAAAATAATTTTGCACAGTAATAGAGTAGTACTTTTATTGTTCTCTTCCAATTTATAAATTTATATTTTATTAATTTCCTTTTGAATTGCATTTTTGATATTTAACAGGCTGTATTTACCAAATGTTTCAAATTTATTAATGTGAATGTAATTGACTGTTTGTATTTGTAAAATTTCGATTGATACTTTGAATGTTTAGCGGCATGGTGGTGCAGTGGTCAAGAAGCGTGCCTCTCACCAAGGTGGACAGGATTCAATTCCCAGTCAATGCATGTAAGATTTTGAAGTGAAATATCTTATCATGTGGTTCAGATTCTACGCAAAAATGGAGGACCCATGGCTCATGATCGCAAGATTAACAGTCACATTAAAAAAAAATTACAATCAAGTTTCTTTGAATGTCACAATTTGAGTTTGCTTTTATTTGTCCTGTTATAAAGAAAGGAAGAAAGAAAGAAAGAAAGAAAGAAAGAAAGAAAAACTAAATAAATACATAAATAAATGAATGAATGAAATGATATACAAATAAAAATGAAATAAATAAATACATAAATAAATAATTTAATGAATAAAAATAAATGATTAAATAAAAAAATAAAAATCAATTATTACTAAATGCAGAACAGGTACTTAACATATTTCAAAACAATCAAACAAACAAACAAACTGTCCCAGTTCAATCGTATATGGATTAAGGGGGAGTTTCCATATCAATGGCGAGAGGGAATCATGATACCAATTCCCAATGCTGGAAAGGATCTCAAGCTTGTCTCACAAATGGACTATGTAAGCTGCTGGAGAAAATGGTTAACTGTTGGCTGGTGTGGTTCTTGGAAGAGAGAGACCTCTTGTCTGAGTACCAGTGCGGGTTCCGCCCTCATAGGTCCACCACCGACCATCTGGTGCGACTTGAGAGCACCATACAGGAGGCATTTCTCCAAAAGGAACACCTAGTCATGGTTGCCTTCAATCTTGACAAAGTCTATGACACCACACGGCATAAAGAGATCTGTCCACCATTCACGAGTGGGGACTCCGTGGTAATCTTCCGCCTTTCATTGCGAACTTTATGTCCATTGACTCTTCCAAGTAAGAGTCTGTACGACAATGTCGCAATACTATACCCACGAAAATGGAGTTCCTCAGGGTTCAGTGTTGAGTGTAACCTTGTTCGCAGTTGCCAGGTCATGCCAAACTGATATCCCCACATGATGGTACGCGAATTAAAGAAAATGACTTTGCTTCACCATTCCCTTAATTTTAATTTTTTTAGACAATAAAATGATATGCAAGAGAAAAATAATTTTGCACAGTAATAGAGTAGTACTTTTATAGTTCTCTTCCAATTTTTAAATTTATATTTTATTAATTTCCTTTTGAATTGCATTTTTGATATTCAACAGGCAGTATTTACCAAATGCTTCAAATTTATTAATGTGAATGGAATTGATTGTTTGTATTTGTAAAATTTCAATTGATACTTTGAATGTTTAGCGGCATGGTGGTGCAGTGGTCAAGAAGCGTGCCTCTCACCAAGGTGGACAGGAATCAATTCCCAGTCAATGCATGTGAGATTTTGAAGTGAAATATCTTGTCATGTGGTTCAGATTCTACGTAAAAATGGAGGACCCATGGCTCATGATCGCAAGATTAACAGTCACGTAAAAGAAAAAAATTACAATCAAGTTTCTTTGAATGTCACAATTTGAGTTTGCTTTTATTTGTCCTGTTATAAAGAAAGAAAGAAAGAAAGAAAGAAAGAAAGAAAGAAAGAAAGAAAGAAAGAAAGAAAGAAAACTAAATGAATGAATGAATGAAATGATATACAAATAAAAACTAATTAAATACATATTGTATAAATAATTTAATGAATAAAAATAAATGAATAAATAAAAAACAATTACCACTAAATGCAGAACAGGTACTTAACATATTTCAAAACAATCAAACAAACAAACTGTCCCAGTTCAATCGTATATGGATTAAGGGGGAGTTTCCATATCAATGGTGAAAGGGAATCATGATACCAATTCCCAATGCTGGAAAGGATCTCAAGCTTTATGTAAGCTGCTGGAGAAAATGGTTGACTGTTGGCTGGTGTGGTTCTTGGAGAAGAGAGGCCTCTTGTCTGAGTACCAGTGCGGGTTCCGCCCTCATAGGTCCACCACCGACCACCTGGTGCGACTTGAGAGCACCATACAGGAGGCATTTCTCCGAAAGGAACACCTAGTCATGGTTGTCTTCGATCTTGACAAAGTCTATGACACCACATGGCATAAAGAGATCTGTCCACCATTCACGAGTGGGGACTCAGTGGTAATCTTCCGCCTTTCATTGCGAACTTTATGTCCATCCGACTCTTCCAAGTAAGAGTCTGTACGACAATGTCGCAATTGTAAAAGTAATACTTCTTTCATATATACGGTCAATACGGAACACCTGACATGAATGCTATTCCTAATACTATACCCACGAAAATGGAGTTCCTCAGGGATCAGTGTTGTGTGTAACCTTGTTCGCAGTTGCCATAAACAGTATAGTTGACGCCGCAGGGCCCACAGCAGTTCCATAGCTCAATATTACAGCTCTGAAAGTATGGCAATTGTGGGACGGCAATTACAGCTAGCTATTAACCGAGTCAATAGGTGGGTTCAAGACTGAGGCTTTCATTTTGAGCAGCAAAATCTTCCGTTGTCCATTTTTGTTGGCTCCGGAAACTATATTTACACCCTGAACTACACCTCCGGGATGCTAAGTTGCTGGTGGTTGACACACATGGCTTCCTGGGGCTCCATTTTGACAGCAAGTTAACATGGCAGCACCTTATACAGCAACTGAAAATGGGATGTCTCAGGAAACAGAACATGCTCAAATTTCTTAGCGGCTTCTACGTGGGGGGCTGACCTGGCAGTGCTTGTACGGTTTTACCAAGTCTTGTCCCGGCTTGACTATAGTTCTGTGGCATACCGTTCAGCAAGGCCAGCAACCTTGAAAATGCTGGACAGTATCCAACATAGTGGTGTTAGGCTGGCTACTGGTGCCTTCCGGACTAGCCCGATTCCCAGCCTACTTGACGAATAGGGTATCCACTTATTAGTTATAGATGCCAGCAAATACTGCCAATGTGCGTTAAATGGTGCATAAACCAAGCTATCAAGCTCTCTTCAGTACCCAATACCATCAGAGGTACACCAACCAGCCTCGTACCACCTGGCCGATTCGTATTCGACTCGATAGCTTGTGTAATAAAATAGGAGTGGCTGTAGGTCCCTGTATGATCCAGGCTGGAGATATTCACTCTCAGTTATGCTGACAAGTACTGGCATTCTGGGAGAATCATTGGCTAGCTGACCCAATGTCTAGTAAACTGAAAGCAATTAAAAGGACTATTCACGTGTGGCGGAGCTTTTTCCGATCAAGGAGGGAATAATTAATGTTATTGGTTTTACGTCCCTTTTAACTACACTGGCTTTTAGAGACGCCGGGGTGCCGGAATTTTGCCCCGAAGGGGATCTTTAACGTGCCAGTAAATCTACGGACACGGCTCTCTCGCATTTGCGCACCCTCAAATGCCAGCTGACTGCGCCAGGATACGAACCTGCATCCTTGGGCCCAGCAAGCGAGAACGTTACCCCTGAGCCACGCAGCCAGCCCGATCAAGGAGGGAGTCCTGTCATTTTGTGTATGCTAAGGATAGGCCATGCAAGATCCATCCACTCATACCTAATGATAAGGGAAGGACCTCCCCACTTTGTACCTGTGGAGCCACATTTTAACCCAGTGCGTGTTATCTTGCCGAGTTACAAAGAAACCTTAGTTTGCAGAATACACTCGATCTTATACAAGTATTAGGTGATGATGTGGTGGCTTCTTATCTCATCATCTGCTTTATAAGTGAAAGTGGGTTAGAGCTTGCAATCTAAATTCTCAAGTGTATATTAAAGACCTTTTTTTTTTTTAGTTATGTTAGTTTAGTATAATAATTATTAGTTTTCTTTACTTTTTTGTTTAATTATTTTTGGCTATTTTCCATATTTAGGCTTCCACCTCTAAATTTTAAATTTATCAAAGTTTGAATCAATTTTATCTGTGCTAAAAGGGGGCAGATGACCTCGCTGTTCTGCCCCTTAAAACAACACTCAACCATTTAAGCAAATGAATTGTCCGCCTCTTCAATACTTTTATATTATCACAATCATAGGTACATGTTTCGAGAGTTTGGTACCCCCTTCATCAGCCTTTGATACTTTCTATCGACACTCAAGACATTGGTAAATTCATTAAAAGAGAACACCTTAAACTATTGAAATACATTAAAAAATACATGCATGCAGATCGTGCTGAATGGGTGTTACATTGCATGCTGTAAGAAACCCTTTTTTCAATCTATATTTCACGTGTTTTTGTTTATAAGCCAATTGAATGATACTTTGGGTGGTTCAAACCTAAGTGTTGCTGTACTTTTCAATTTGTAAGATTTTCCTCATTTAAATTAGTAATTTTTCCCATTTTTCGTTCTCACAGGCAAGATTGAGCCAAATTTCACTAAGGATGGTCACCATGAGGGTTCCATACGACTGGACAGAAATCAACAAATGTCATCTCAAGCAGGTTGCCATTTATTATTATAGGCATTTGAGCGATAGGTTGACCAGGCTTCACAATGTCAACACATGCACATGAACCACACATGCTTCATCTGTAGGGACTTGGACTAATTTAACTTCATGCAAAAGATTTGTCTGCATCCTGAGAAGGAGAAATAGTGAATTTTTAATATGTAGTGTCAGCTTTCCATGATCGCATAATACAAGGAAATTCTGAAGAATTCTGAAAGACTCATGATATAGTTTCTTACTTGAATTCATCACGAAAACACTAAATCGCACACAAATGCGTCACACATTTGCACGAATACCAGAACTACAGCAAACAAAACCAAGCTTTCCCGCTAACAAACAGTCGAAGCACAAAGAGTAATACAAATGGAGCGATAATCTGCGAGATGTGATTATCGATAAACAGTTCGATCGGCTTTCAGCGTAATGTCAAACTCAAGAAATTAATGACAAAAGTGCAGCGATACTCTGCGAGACGGGATTATTGGTAAACTTATCGATTGATTTTTAGTCGAATTTCAAACACTCGTGTCTCAGAATAGTAGCTATTATCGAAAATCAAAACTGAAATGCGATTTGGATGCAGCGAACGGAAACAAGCTAGGGAGTTGAAAATCTGGAAAAAACTACTGTATGTTAATCCGGACAACCGGAAAAGACCCCAAAAATCCGGAAATCTTCCGGGAAAACCGGAAAACTTGGCAGGTATGCCAATGTCTTGAGTGTCGATAGAAAGTTTCAAAGGTTGATGAATGAGGTACCAAACCCTCGAAACATGTACCTATGATTGTGATAATATAAAAGTATTGAAAAGGCGGACAATTAATTTGCTTAAATGCTACATAAGTCAATACAGACCATAATGGAGGTGTTCATTCCTCGTGAACACTCAATCAATCAAACAAACTTCTGTTCTCACATAACTATCAAACATATTTCAAAAGACTGATCTCACATAACTATCAAACATATTTCAAAAGACTGATTTCTATTACACGAGTTGACAATGCAAAGAAGAATTATTGTTGTATGTATGCTGGACATTTCTTCACAGCTTTGATAGCAGTTCTAAGAAATTATCAGGCTAATTGAGGTTTTGTTGTAGTTTGAGCTAATGTGTTTGAACTCACCTTCTGTAGCTGTTCCTGAACAGTAACAATACCTTCCTTCAGGAAAATTCCATAATCCTTGTAGAATTTATCAAACTCGTCAGTATCCTTGGTAGACTTATCGTGTAGGAAACGCAGAATGCGATTGGTAAGAACGTTCCGTAACTTGCTGCAACAAGTAAGAAGAGTATGTTGTAGCTGCTAAGAAACATTCAGATGATGAGAAGTTTCTATCAACAATTTTCCAGTTAAAGCACTCTCTGAGCTTGCTAACTGGCCATCATGTATCCAAGAGTCAATCTTACAATAAACCACTGCAATTGGACTCAAGAGGACTTGCAAATTAAGAATTATGTATGGCCAGTGTAAGCCGTATTACCCTGCTTAAGGTCATGGGGCACTACTTCCAATAACAAACAGATACTCAATTGTCCTCACGAGGCTGAGTGCAGCCCGTTCCAACCCTTATGCCAGATCTTAAATCTCTAGTGGAGCCAGGAATCAGACCCAGGGCCCTCTTGTTAAGAGACAACAGCACTGCTACACAACAGGGCCGGCTTACATGCACATTAATCCACAAATACACACACAGCCATCACAATAACACATGTAATCATACAAAGTTACACCCCATCCCAAATATATGGGGGTATATGACCACGATGTCGCAGCCTGTAAAATAAGCAACAACACGCAAAGTAATAAACATACATTTCGTCTTCATAATTTATGGGAATCTAACGACTTTAGCTATCATGTATGCCTGTCAAAACACTGAGATATCAATTGAGGAGAAAGTCTGGAAAGAGAAGGTTAAATTCACCAAACTGTTCTTTTCTTAAATTCATGTCACGAGTTCAAAATCTTCTTTCTTTTTTCTCGTCTTCTTCACAGATCAATGCTATAGCTATAATTTTCCCCTTATCGTCGGAAGAATATGAAGTCGACGTTGCTATTCTCACAGTGGTGTTCCAAGACTGGACAGATGGAGACGGAGGCAATATGTGGCTGGCGAACTAATACGAGAGAAACTGAACGGAACGGAGGCAGTGTGCTCCCTGATTTAAGGAGTCCCACTCCTTCTTGGTGGGCCAAGAAATCTTTGGAAATAACTTTCGAAAAGCAAATAGCATAATAAAAAATTAATGAAAATTAACTTACATACTCTGCCAATGTGCTTGTACCATGTCACACTAATTCAGTCAAAACACAGAAATTGACTTGTTTTCACTTAATCACAAAATGGCTCCAAGTATTCTCCAAATACCTTTCTAAGGAACAATTCTCAGACATGTACTCAAGTAAGTATCTTTCAGGGGCGCACCTGGAAAATAATTGTTTGGGGGGGATAGTGGATATGAATGTGGATAAAGACTGCCTTAAGGTCCGAACATACCAGAGCGGGCACGGTCACGGCTACGGCTGCGGCCAGTGCGAAGTCAATTTCCAATATTTACGATCCAAGGGGGTGACCTAACCAGCGCGGCCACGGCCACGATCGGGGACGTCAGCTGTGTGTCTCATCAGTTTGCTGTTGTAGACTGCACGCAGTAGGATGGATGATATCAAAGAGGAAGCTTTGCTCTTGGCAGCACTAATAGAAGATGACGAGCGAGTAACTTATTTCTAAAGAATGGTAGCCTATATCATATTCAGATTCTGTAGGTTATTTTGAACACTTGTCAATATTCGTTAATGGATACTTTGATATCAATGCACGTCATTCGAAAGTTAATTAAATATGAATAATCATAATTTATTTTCTCGTAGGCTTTTCGCACGAACTCAACAAGGGATCCCACCTTTACCGCCTCTACGGGCAGTGTCCTGGAGCTTGACATCGGGACGGCGAATACAACTGGGGAGGCGGGACTAGCGCCTCACACAGGTGGCCTCACCTGCAAAGCGAACAGGGGACCTCATGAGGGATGGGACGGGATGGGAAGAATGGGATAGATAGACAAGGAAGAGGGAAGGAGGCGGCCGTGCCCTGATGTTAGGTACCATCACAGCATTTGCCCGAAGACGAAGTGGCAAAGAAATCAAAAATCCTCTTCGAGGATGGCTGAGGTGGGAATATATTCTATTTTATTTGAATCGAACCCCATCTACTCATTTGGACCAGCCGAGGCTGAGTAGACCCCGTTCCAGTCCTCATACAACTTTTCAAATTTCGTGGCAGAGCCGGGAATCGAACCTCGGACCTCCGGGGTGGCAGCTAAGCACGCTGACCACTACACAACGGAGGCGACTAAAAATATTAATACGGTAATAATTATAACAATAATAATAAGTTTAATAATAATAGTAATGCGTATGCTCGCTGTACTAAATTTATTATCATTAGAGGGAATTATTACAAAGAAATTACAATTTTGAAAAAAACACTTATAGCTATCCTAAGGTAAGATATATTAACAAAATGATTTTCAGTCGGTCAATACGAGTGTCCCCAATTATATTGGGTAGGAAGTAACAATGATTTTATTTCCCTAACCTTAAAACATGTTACATGAATTATATATACACTACTAATTAACACACTTCTCTGACAAAGGGATTGTTAGAGAAGTGTGTTAATAAGAGTAACATATGTAACATTTCTTTCAGGTAGTAGACTGATAAAATAATTGTTACTGGAAAGCAATTTTCTTAACACAGGGATCATTGCAATATCACAGTAGGATCTTCATTCCGAAGCACTACAAAATATTATATTACTGTATATTATACTGTACAATATTATCAATAAAAAACATCAAGTAAATGGACAATGGAGACTGCTGCCTAATGAAATAGTCTATCGGGAAAATGAATCAATTGTGGATACAATGCGAAAAAGGAGACTTGCTTTTTTCAGCCACATAGTAAGACTACCAGACACCAGACTACTGAAACAATTATTCAATTTCTTTTGGAAAAGTAAAACCAAGAACAACTGGTTCGTTGAGGTCCAGAATGATTTAGACGAGCTAAATATTACAATGAAACAAATTGCAGAGAGAAAAGAGAAGAGGATTCTGAGAAGTAGGGATACAAGATTGAAATTAAAAACAGTCAAACGAAAACAGTACACCATTACAAATGAAGAGAGGGCGGCCAGGTCGGAGAGATTAAAGAAGCTCTGGGAGAAGAGGAAGTTGAGAAGCCATTACAACTCTAATAATGTAAAGACTGTAGTGTATATGGATTGATTTAAGTGCTCCAATGTGGGCGTAAACTATGTAAATAAAAATAAAAAAATACTGTACAATTACGTTAATACACTAAAAAGTACTGAATTATTGCCAAATCTAAAATTATTTAAATTTATTTAACTTTATTATACTATCTGCAAATTAGGCATCACTGTTTACAGTATCAAAACTAAACTGGTCATGCATTTTTTTTAAGAATAATATTGTGCTATTTGTACATTAATTTTCTGTAAAATTATAAGCAAAATACTTATGCACTTCGTAAGTTATGGCAGCATATATTTCCTGACTTAATACGAATTTCGACCAGAATGATCAAATATCCGCCGAGAACACGCAATTTCTGACATTTGTTGATTTTGGCATGTTTGCACCAGAGTTACGAGTGCATGTTTTCTGCTTTTTCCTACGATTATTTATTCATTTATCGTATGGCGTTTAATGCCGGGAGTGTCCGAGGACACGTTCGGCTCGCCCGAGTCTGTAGCTGCTTCCAGCGGACACCCTTAGGGTCAGCTATAAGTTCCGTTCAATTTCAAGTAGTTCCAACTTTCTCTACCAGATATCAATGATACTTAGTGGTGAACGTTGGAACATTGATAGAGCGTTCCGACGAAATCTAACCTAACAATTTAGTTCACACAATTAGTCTGTGGAAGGATCTTTTACATGCCATAAATCTATGACATGGGACCGCCGGCTTTACTTCCCCTCCGAAGGAAGGCTTACTGAAGGATTTTTAACGCTCTTAAAATATCCGACGACTTCGGCCGGGTTTGAACCCGCTATCTTGGGCACAGCAGTTCGCCATGCTACCAACTACGCCACCGAAGCTGCCTACGATCAAGGACGTTGAATGGAATGTATATAAAACATAGAAAAGTAACAATGATGCAAGGCAAAAAATGAGAATGAAACTTAATCCTTGGCCTGTGCTAGGATAGTGTTGTATGGGTTGCTCCGTTCATAATTAATAAGATTAAATTAGACAATCGGTATTATTATTTCCGATTATTCCCCTTCAGGAGAGCGTGAGAACTTGAGCCAATCACAGCTTCACTTCCTTTTCCTCTCTTCTTTTCTTCCCAAAACCTCTTCATTAGTTCACTGTGCTTTTTCTTCCTTTCCTCTGTCCATTTTTTCCCTGATGTATCTTTCCTTGAAACTTGTACAATTTTCGTGTTTCTGATTTTATTTCTAAATTGTTCTCTGTCCTTAATGTCGTCTTCAGAGATTTTAAGTAATTCCATGTCTTCATGTACTTCTTTAATCCAACTGGTCTTTAATTTACTTGCATTCACGATATTGAAAATCTTCTTAGTGAGTCTGTTCTCATCCATCCTATATATGTGTCCATAGAACTGCAGACGTCTCTTCCTAAATTTATCTACAATGGTGTCTGTATTTTCATAAAGTTCCTTTGTTGGTCTCCTGACCCAAATTCCATTACGGAAAACAGCGCCATGGATTTTCCTAAGAATTTTTCGTTCCTGTTTCTCAATATCATGAATTCTTGTCATTCCTCTAATGACGGTTGTTTCTGCCGCGTACAAGGCTTCAGGCAAGACAACTGTGTTATAATGGCGCAATTTTGCATTGCGAGATACTGCTCTTTTGTTATAATGATTCCATGTCAGCTTGTACGCCTTCTGCAATTTTACTATTCTATCTGCATTAGAAATTGTGTTCAATCCTGTGGGTTGGATGGCTTCTCCTAAATATTTGAAGTGAGTGACCTGCGAGATTTTTCCATATTGCGTTCGCAAGGTGATGTTTCCTGTTGATTTGGTATCCATATACTGTGTTTTTTCATAGGAAATATCAAGTCCCGTTTTACTGGAGATTTCATGTAGTTTCTCTAGCGCTAATATGGCTTCATCCTTGTTGTTTGTTAAGATGGCCAGATCATCTGCAAAGGCCAAGCATTTCACAGTGACTCTTTTCCCTTTCTCCTTTCCAATTTGGATACCTTTCACATGCTTTTCCCATTCTGTGATGATTTTGTCCAGTACGATGTTGAACAAGAGTGGTGATAAACCATCCCCTTGTCGAACTCCAGTATGTATTGCAAAAGAGTTAGAGATTTCTCCCATGAATTTCACCTTTGAGGTAGTTCCCAATAATGTTTCCTGGATGATGGCCCTCGTCTTCCTGTCAACTCCTAATTCTTCTAGTCTGTTAAACAAGGTTTGTCTGTCAACCGAATCGTAAGCCTTTTTGAAATCCACAAATGTGACTGTAGTGTTCCTGCATCGTCGGATGTGCAGTATGGTCTTGAGGTTCCAGATCTGCTCAATACAGGACCTTCCCTTCCTGAAACCTGCCTGATATTCTCCAATATGGTGGTCCACCTGTGGCTCGAGTCGATTCAGCAAAGCTTTAGAGAGAATTTTATAAGCGACTGGAAGAAGCGAAATTCCTCTATAATTATTCGGATCAGTTTTGCTTCCCTTCTTATGGAGTGGGTGTATCAAAGCACTCTTCCATTCTTTTGGGATTTTCTCTGTTTTCCAGACATCTGATATTATTCTGTGAATTTTTGGTGTTATGTGTTCATGATCCAATTTCCAAACTTCTGCAATAAGTCCATCTTCACCAGGGGCTCTATTGTTTTTTAATGACTTGATTATGTCCACTATTTCTTCATGTGATGGTGGAAGTGAATCAAGGTTGGGCACTGGTTTTGCAAATTGAAGTTGTTCAGAAGGTGCTTCGCAATTAAGGAGTGTACTGAAATATTTAGCTAGAATTTCACAATTATTGCTCGTATTTGTTTCCAGAGATCCATCAGGTCGTTGGAAGCATAAACTAGGGGGTTGAAAGCCTGCTATATTTTCTCTAAAGGTCTTGTAAAAATTTCTGGTGTTGTTCTTAGTGAAGTCCTGTTCTATTTCATTTAGCCTATTATTATCATAATTGCGCTTTTCTCGGCGAATAATTTTAGAAGTGTTTTTCCGAACCTGCACAAATTCTTGCCATTTTTCTGTTGTTTTATGGCTATTGAAATTATTCCATGCTTTAAACCTATATTCAATAGCATGATCGCATGTGATGTTCCACCACCTATGTTTTCTCTTTCTCGGAGGTTGGCCGAATATTATTGCTTGTTTCATTTTCTCTGCAAGTTCAGACCAGCTCGTGGTATCCATTTGACGGATTTCTTCAATGATGTTCATCTTGTTGAATTCAAGGTATTCTGGATCAGTTCGGAAAAGCTGGGTTCCCCTTATCCTTTGTCTGTTGGGTTGAAATTTTACCTTGATTTGTAGTAAATGATGATCTGAGTCAAAGAATCCTCTCCTGGT
The DNA here is from genome assembly GCA_946902985.2 of Meconema thalassinum. Lineage (NCBI taxonomy): Eukaryota > Metazoa > Arthropoda > Insecta > Orthoptera > Tettigoniidae > Meconema > Meconema thalassinum. Next base: position 459,507,472 of record OX336391.1, on the reverse strand, counting down.
TTTCACATTAAGGACTTCTTTAGCGTTCCTTCTAGAGATAGCAACGTGGTCAATCTGGAATTCTCCAAGTGTTTCATTGGGGGATATCCATGTTGTTAATTTACGCGTAGGCTTCTGGAATTGTGTTGACATAATTTGGAGATTGAAATTTTGACAGAAGCTTATAAGGTGTTCACCATTTTTATTGGTTCTGCTATGAGCAGTGTATGGTCCTGTAATTCTCCTATATTTCTTTTCTTTTCCTAACTGACCATTAAAATCCCCCAGTAGAATCTTGACATGATGTTTGGGAATTTTGTTCGTGATTTCCTCCAGAAGTTCCCAGAAGTCTTCTATTACCTGAGGGTCTTTCCTGTTGTAGTCATTCGTTGGTGCATGCACGTTAATCAGTGTGTATACCTTGTTTCCCGATTTTATTGAGAGTGTTGAGAGTCTTTCTGATGGTGAAGTAAAATCAATTACTGAATCTGTAACGGACTTGCTAACCGCAAAACCTGTGCCAAATTGTCTTGGTCCTGTGTTGATCTGCACTGCAGGTTTTCCTTTATAGAGCCTGTAATTCTCTGAATCAAAGTGATTTTCATCTGTAAATCGTGTTTCCTGCAATGCCAAAATTTTGATGCTGAATTTATCAAGCGTGTTCGTTAGATGTTTGAGTTTCCCAGGCTTAAGCAAAGTGTTCACATTAAGTGTACCTATGAAACACTTTCGTTTAGGTCGAAGAGGTTTTGAGAAGCTCCGATCCTTCTCTACATGACATGTCTGGTCCCCCAGAATCCTATGACCAGAACAGGGATCCAATCTATTGACTGGGGCCTGGGGTAGTGGAATCTTTTCCTGTCGTTCTGCCATGGTTGCTTCAAGTTGAAGATTGTTTGTGGTGATCTCCGATGGAGATCACAAGATTTTAAGACTTAATTGTTGACAATCGGTATGCATAGTAAAAAAAATAATTATTCTTATTTCAGAAAGGTACTAAATCCAAATTTTAAAATGAAAAGTTTTCTTCGTAAGATAAGTGGAAAATACTCGAATATTAAATAATTAAATAATAACGAATACACATACTTGTCAGGCCTCCTATCCTTTTGCCACTTCATATTGAAAATGAAAATCCACAGCCTGCTTCCAGTCTCCGACCGGGTCAGGAATGGAATGACTGAAGCCCCCATCTAGCGGCGAGGATATTAACTGTGCCGGCTGCCGAGGCCTGACGCACTCCTCTGGGGCAATGATTAAATGAATGACAGATGAAATGAAATGATAGTGGAGAGTGTTGCTGGAATGAAATGTTGACAGGGAAAACCGGAGTACCCGGAGATAAAACTGTCTGCCTCCATTTTGTCCAGCACAGATCTCACATGGAGTGGCCGGGATTTGAACCACGGATCCAGCGGTGAGAGGCCGGCGTGCTGCCGCCTAAGCCACGGAGGCTTTGTCACTTCATATTAATAGTTTGAATTTGCAAGAATGAACGGCTTAGCCAATAGCGGACAGCAGTAGCTACGCTCGCTAGGCCATGGGGCCAAGCAAACTTCACCCGTGGTAGACGTGGGTTCGAGCCCCACCATTGGCCGTCCTTGAATAATGGTTTTCCGTCGTTTTCCATTTTCAACTCCAGGAAAGTTCTGGGACGATACCTTTTTAATAGGCCATGGTCACCTTTTTTCATCACCTTGACCAATTTCATTCAACTTTCAATGACTCCTCTCATGAGGTTGGCGTCAGGATGAGCATCCGGCCATAGAAACCAACTGCTGAAAGAAAATTCAAGGTCAAATTGGTCAAGGTGATGAAAAAAGGTGACCATGGCCTATTAAAAAGGTATCGTCCCAGAACTTTCCTGGAGTTGAAAATGGAAAACGACGGAAAACCATTATTCATTTCAACTGATTAAACTATGAAAGAAAATAATCGGTTTGTATACGGGGACAATAAAAGGTGGATATTCTATTAATATTATTATTATTATTATTAATAATAATACGGCTTAGCCAATAAAATATCGTCTGTTGTTTCCAGGCTTCCTCTTCCGTGGATTATTGAATGGTGTGACAAGTTTCAATTAATTTTTCTGTAATGCTGGCCATTTCTTAATGAAACACTCGGAACAAAAAACCTGCGGGCTGCGGCTGAATCTGACAAACCGTATATGGCCGTGAAAGGCACGGACGATCGCTGCAAAAGGTAGAGTGGGCTGCGTTCAGGCCGGTGTGGTATGTTCATCCCCAATTGAAAAGCATGTGCTACATCTGGTCGCCAGACGCAAGCAACAGTGGCCGCAGCGATGCCCGTCCTGGTATGTTCGGACCTTCACTTAGTGACTGGCTAAACGGCCTTTCACTACGGGTGCCAAATCAGACTGTCAGGGGGGATATATCCCCTATGCCCACTCCTGGGTATGGTAGACCTTTAGAATCACCACTACTCAAACTACTACTTTGTCTGTTGTCAGCCAATACAGCACACAGAAGCCAAACTTTACCATCTCTTTGAACAAATGAATAGCATGATTCACATCACCATATAGATTTCAAAAAATCCATCTCGGCACGCTGGAAGGTGGAGGTAGATTTCACCTGGCAAAATAAGAGGATTGTAACGGCGGGTCATATCAAAAATTCTTTCAGACAAAAGGTTTGGGTAATTATTAGAGGAGTATAGACCATTTTAAACGGTTTTGATATTGTGCCTATTAACCGTAGAACCGGCAAGCGTCAATGGATCGACGGTTTTCCCAGTTCTGTAGCGGCAGAGTCGATTCTTCAAAACTTTTTTATTTCTTCATTTAGTAGCTCTGTTCCGCTGAGAGAAGGCGTGACATGCCTTGTCTTGTGTTCCTAGAAGTTTACAGATGCTTCTTACTCATTTTCATCCATAGAAACAATCTTCTTATATAAGTTTCCTTGGAAACAAATGAGGAACTCGCTGCCATGCTACCGCCCTTATTTTGGGGGTGTAATTATTATATGTATTAGGGAGTTAAAAGTGCGCCTTTGTTGTTATAATTTCCGTCTACAATATTTTCGTTTCAGTTGGCTTGTATGTAGGATAACAGCTGTAATAACATTTACAAGAACGTATATTCGTTTACATACTTGGGTTATAGACCTAAAATGGCTCATGGAAAATACATTTTTTGCATCAATCAAACAAATATTATTTCATCGACTTGAAACGTTCACAATTATTATATACATATATGTGCATCATTTTCTATATCTTGGATACTTGCCACGGTGGGTGAATGGTCTACGTGTCGGTCTACTAACCCCAAGCTTGCAGGTTCGCTCCTGGCCGTGGTAAGTGATTTTTTTGAAAGGCGACAAAAATCACGACACCATGTCATACAATGTTGGCATGTCAAATAACCTATTTGAATTCAGAAGGCCGTGTTCATAATGGCAAAATTAATTTCGGGAGTTCCCGACAACACAAAGTTCCTCATTTCTCTACTTGAATGCGCTATAGTGTTCAAGGAGCTTAGATATCTAACCTCTTTGACCTTCATAGTGCTTCAAGGAACAACGAAATTCGACATGCAAGCTACCCTTTGGGTGTCAAATAACAAAGCTTGCACCCAGGGCCATACGATATTATTATTATATCTTGGATTTTGTGTTTCGTGTTTCGTCTCGTATTTTAGGTTGTTAGAATTTTGATATTGCTCATGAAATAATAATTCCACGATTTTCAATTCTCAATTTCTATTTTTTTGTCAAGCTTCACAGAATAGTTAACATTACCATCTGAATCTGTGGTTTATTAGCTTCTCAATGACATGCAACAGTGCCATGGAACATTGTTCACAATAGGTTGAAAATAAGAATCCACTTGGCAGGAAAATATCACACAAATTGGCTGCCGGTACAAAATTTCACATTGCCGGTTCTAGGGTTAAGAGAGATATGATTTTTGTTTCTCTAAAAACCCGTTTTCCCCACCCCTTTTGTTTAAGGTTGGTGCTTTCAAAATATTTTACTACCATAAATTTTTGGCCCTTATCCGACACATAGTATGAACTTTGAATGTATTCGATATTTCACATATTAAGAGAGCTATAGTGATATTTCACGTTTTCGAAAAAGGCCCCCAATCTTCACCCCCATGGTCCGATTTGGCTATTAACGAACTCGACCGAGAGTTTAAAGAGTTATATATCATGTATAAATTTTAAAGTGATTGGTGCAAAATTGTGGTCGTTATCCTGTCCACAAGAAAGTGATACAGATAGATAAGGTATATATTATATATATAAAAATGGCCCCCCATTTTAACCCTCTTGGTCCGATTTTGCTCATTAACAAACTCAACCAAGAATTTAAACGGCTATATATTATGTATAAATTTTTAATTGATTGGTGCAAAATTGCAGTAGTTATCAAGTCAACAAGAAAGTGATATAAATAGATAGGTATATCTTATATATATATTTTATGCCCAATATCGCGGGTTCAAACCTTGCCGAAGTCGTCGGATTTTTTAAGAGCGTTAAAAATCCCTGTATGACTTCCTTCGGAAGATAAGTAAAGCCGGCGGTCCCATGTCATAGATTTATGGCATGTTAAAGAACCTTCCACTAATTACACCTGTGTGAAGCTAAATTAGGTTAGGTTAAACATTTGACGAACACTCTTAGGTTCCGACGTTTGTCGCCGGGAGCCGACTGCAGTGGCATCTGGTAACCAGGTTCTGAACTAGTAGTCATTGACGGTGTTGTTTGGCGGCAAAAGTACGAACTACTTGAAAAATTAAAAGTGTGCAGTCATTACTTGATTGAAAACAGATACACACACTAATACAGTCATCACAATTAACACCGGTTATCAGACAGATTCTACACACACCCAAAGTACACGGGGCTACATGACCGTGTTGTCGCAGCCCCTAAACTGAGGAACCAACCAACCTATCTTATGTATAAAAAAGGCCCCTCATTTTCATCCCCTTGGTCCGATTTTGCCCATTAACGAACTCGACCGAGATTTTTAAGGGTTATATATTATATATAAAGTTTAAATTGATTGGTGCAAAATTGTGGTAGTTATCGTGTCCACAAGAAAGTGATATAGATATATCTTCTATATTAAAAAAATTGGGACTGGAACTTTTCCATCATTTGGGGTCTATTTCTATACTGGTGGTCACACTGTTCTTATGCAAGGTTTCGACTTGTGTTACTTCTTAACGCAAAATTTTATCTCCCACAGAGGCAGATGGAAATCTGAATGTGATCTCGTGAGCCAGCGTTGCCATGGCAACCTCTGCTGGCTCTTCCCATTTTCTCATAATTCCGAAATAATTTTGCTCATCCCTTGGCATAACAGTGGGTCATATCAAAAATTCTTTCAGACAAAAGTTTTAGGGAGTATTGACCATTTTATACGGTTTTGATATTGTGCCCATTAAAAGAGATATGATTTTTGTTTCCCTAAAAAAAAATTTTTTCCCACCCCTTTGGTCAATGGTGCTATCAAAAACCTTTACGAACATAAATTCTTGGCCTTTATCCAAAGAATGCTATGAGCTTTGAATGGATTCAATATTTCACATATTAAGAAAGTTATGGCAATATTTCATTATTTCAAAAAAGGCCCCCCATTATCACACCCTTTGGTCCGATTTTGCCTATTAACGAACTCGACCGAGATTTTTAAGGGTTATATACAAGGGTTAGGGCAAAAGTCATGGCAACTATTTTTTTGTCTTGTAGATATGTGAACGGATCACAAACGTATATGTGTCATGTGGAAGTTCTCAGGCATAGTGTGTATGCAGAACAACAGATGGCTCTGTGATAGCTGGTAGTAGCGCAGCGGGGGCTGTGAAATCAGTCGGTTGGTGAGTGTCGTGCGAGGTGGAGGTAACCCGTATTGAGCAGCGCGCTTACATCAAAATAGCCTTTCTCTGAGGGAGAAATGCGATGAAATGTCACAGTGAATTAGTGGAAGCCCTTGGGAATAATGCCCTACCATACCGTACAGTAGCTCGGTGGGTAGGAAAGTTTCAGCAAGGACATGTGTCAACCAGTGATGAGCAACGTTCGGGACGACCTGTCAGTGTGCGGACTGACGTGGCACGTGCCGTCATCGAGCAGCTCCTGGATGAAGACAGACGATGGACGCTACTGGAGTTAGAGAGGGCAAGTGGCATCGAGAAACTCACCGTCCAAAGGATATTGCGTAATGAGCTGCAACTATGCAAAATCTCATTGTGGTGGGTACCGCATGCACTGACGGAAGTTCAAAAGTGGGTGCGCTATGAAATATGCTCCGAGCACCTTGCACGCTGGCAACAGGACGGCGATCAATTCTTGTCACGAATAATCGCCGTTGATGAATTTTGGGCAGTGCATACAAACCAGAACTGAAACTTTAGTCCGCGGAGTGGCGACATGCTGGATCACCAAGGAGGCAGAAGTTCCGTCAGAATCCTTTCCCAGTCAAATTGATGGTGATCGTCACATATGACGTCAGGGGTGTCATTGTTTGCCACTTTGTTCCACATGGAAGAACAGTGACCGCACAGTACTACAGGGACTTCCTGGTGCGACAGGTACGACGAGGCGTTCGGGAGAAACGTCCAGATCTTGTGGACAGTGCAATAATCCTGCATGACAATGCAAGACCACATAAAGCAGGGCGTGTAGGGCAGCTACTGCAACGTTGGGGATGGGAAGAATTGGAGCATTCACCGTACTCTCCGACATTTCACCCTGTGACTTTGATCTCATTCGAAAGATTAAGGAACCACTATGTGGTAGGCGGTTTACAACACGAGAGGACATTGCTAATGCTATGCGCCAACAGGTGACCCGATTAATACAGGGTGCGGCAAATGCGGAGGCAGATGGTATTCAGCGCCTCCCACATCGTTGGCAGTGTGTGGTGACAGTAGCAGGGGACTACTTTGAGGGTCTTTAGGCCCAGGTTTGTCATATCAACTGTATGTGTACTGTGATGTCATTCTTTTGCACCGTGAAGGCCATATTGCCCTGTATACTACCGTAATAAATTAAATTAGTGTGTTACGATATTTCAGTGCTATTCATTGTCCACACATGTAGTAAACACCTCGTCTTTTCATCTGTATATGTCACATTCTCCAACCGGACTGGTATCTTCATGACAAAAAATAAAAAAACATAGTTGCCATGACTTGTGCCCCCAACCCTCATATCTTCTATCTACTATATAAAGCTCAAATACCACTCACTCACTGACTGACTCACTCACTCATTCATTCATCACGAAATCTCAGAAACCACCAAACAGATTGGAATGAAATTTGGTATGCAGCTTCCGCAAGGGCCGCAAACGCCACTAAGAAAGGATTTTTGGATATTCAGGTTCTAAAGGGGTGTTAAGGGGGTAGACCTGCATTTCATTGAAAAACAATATATCCCGATTGGTTTCATTGGGGGATGTGATACTCGGCATATAAACTCTTCATTAAAAATAAGAAGACACGTGTCTGAGGGTTTTTCGATGTGGTGTATATTATGAGGTGAAAGGGGTGAAAAGTGGGGGGTTGAAGGAATCCTAACGGAGCGTATATCTCTTAAACGACATAGGAGAGGAGTTTGAAACTCAGCGGGAAAAAATCAGCATAAAAAATAAGTAAATAGGTGTTTGACCGTTTTTTCATAAATCCAATTTAAGGGGCCCATGGGGAGGGGTGAATTTCTGGGGGGGGGGGAAACCGGAAAGAAAGTGTCCTAACTGATTGACTGACTCCCTCACTCAGCAAACTCAGGGGGAAAAACTGCTTAAAAATAAGTAAAGAGCTGTTCGACAGTTTTTTTCATAAATCAAATTTAAGGGGTTCATGGGGAGGGGAAAAATTCTGAAAAAAGGAAATTGAAAGAAAATGTCCTGACTCATTCACTCATCATCGCCCATACAAAATGGAATGAAATTTGGTATACAGCTTCCTCAAAGGCCGCAAACGCCCTCCGACCGTTTTTTCTTAAATTTCATTTATTCTACTATATATTTGTTAAATACCACTCACTCACTGACTGACTCATTCATTCATCACGAAATCTCAGAAACCACCAAGCGGATTGGAATGAAATTTGGTATGCAGCTTCCTCAAGGGTCGCAAATGCCCACTAGGAAAGGATTTTTGGATATTCAGGTTCTGAAGGGGTGTTAAGGGGGTAGACCGGCATTTCATTGAATAGCAATATCTCCCGATTGGTTTCATTGGGGGATGTGATACTCGGCATATAAACTCATCATTAAAAATAAGAAGACACGTGTCTGAGGGTTTTTCGATGTGGTGTATATTATGAGGTGAAATAGGTGTTTGACCGTTTTCTCATAAATCCAATTTAAGGGGCCCATGGGGAGGGGTGAAATTCTGGGGGGGAAAAACAGGAAAGAAAGTGTCCAAACTGATTGACTCACTTAGGGCCGATTGTATAAAGCATTTGATCTCAGTTCAACGGGTTCAGCTGATCTTAACGCATGCTGAACTCAGAATTTCTGTTGTATAAACGTTAATCTAAGATCACCGCGTCTTGATCTGAGTTCATATTTAACCGGCGACAGTTCTCGGTTCAGCCATGTTGATCTTAGTTCACAGCTGTTGTCCGTGAAACATTTTAGCGCTTAGATTCCAGTTCTAGGCTGCATTAAAAAGAGAAATATGTTAGAAAGCTTGTACATCAGTAGGCCTAGGTTATACGGCGGTACGGTACTATTTCTTTCTGGACTAGGCTTAAATTGTGCGTGCTCGCTCTCAACGATAATGCATTTTAGTCTGAGTGATCTTGGATTTTGAGGAGGAAGAATGCCATTCTCCTAAAAATCGTGTCTTATTGAGACACTTGAACGATATATTTCTTCAGTTTTAAATAAATATCAAAACACGACGTTTTTTTTACATTGTATTGTATTATGTCACCTATAAACCCTGTTGTTCAGTGCCTCCAAGTCGAGGGTTATATTAGGCCTAAAGGCTATACGGGCGTAATACATGTTCACATTTGATAACAATTTATGTTTTCACTCCAAACTGTGTGTTTTTAATCAGTGATGGTGTTGTAACTTTTCTTTGTATCGTTGACATATTCACCAATACCGTAATTAAGCCTACGAATGCGATGCACAATTTTGAGGTTAAAAGCATTCCGAGAGGTGCTTCATGCCACCAGTGAATATATTAATACCGGTACCACACACATACGATACGGTAATAGTAGCATTAAATAACGGTTTTATCCACGGTGCCTTTTGTTTTTGAAAGTGGTAGGTCACTGGTACTTAATCTTACCTTTGCTAATAGGGTAGCCTATTAGATATCCTGTAGAAGAACTACAGTATCATAGGCCTAGTATTCATGTGACACACACTTCACATTATTTAGCCCATATGGCAGTAAACATACACCACAATTGTAAGCCCATATCCGGGTGCCATAAGCTACGGTACTTCTAAATAGTCCCTCGTGTAAATTTAGATACATGTACATTTCAGTGGCTTACATTTATGCAAAATGTTTGATCAAGACATCTTTGCTAGCTGTATGAATGTATTTGTACTGAGAAAATGTTTTTTAAACATTTTCATCTATCCTATTTTGCTTCCATTCTTCTCCACTCCCCACCTTTTACTGTGCTCATGTGTTTTATTTCCAAATACCAGTAGTGTAAATAGACCCAGGTCATCCAAGCATCCCAGGACTGTGTCCCCGAGCACTTGAGGAGAGCCCCATGTTGTACCACTTCATCACATTAACAAGAAAATGCTAAAACAATACTGTAATAGATCACCAGCTGTAGTATATAAGGTGTATATTCACAATTTCCGTTCTTTTCTTTGTGAAAAGCAAGTCCAAAGCAAGTCCAGATATTTTAATCCCAGTGATGACATTGATCATCCTAAGTGTGACTCTTCAGGGGTACCCACACTATACCAAGGCAAATGCTAGAATGCTACTTACCTGTACCTGTAAGTCCTGGGTCACTTACCCCAAACTTGTTCCAGGTTTTCCTTAAAATATCATCCACAGAAAACTTACTAAATCCACTGTTTTTATTACAGTTACATACTGGTATACTACTACAGCCACCTCAAGTTATCAGACAAAATCAACACACACCCAAGTACACAGGGCTGTTGACCAAGATGTTCCAACAACCATTTGATAACATATTCTAACATTTACATTTTTAAAGTGATAAAAACCCATATTTAAAAACTACTTTTTGAAAGAGAAGTGAACCTGAAACCTCCAATAAAACAGTGGTCTGCTTCATAGTAAGTTCTCCAAAACCTACCCAATTCAAATGTTATTATGTTAACCAAATTTCAAGAAATTCAATAAGAAAGCAAATAACAGTTTGGCTTCGACTGTCCCATACATGACAACTGTAATTAAATGGCAAACAACAGATTTCTGATTAAAGTTGTGAGTGCATTACAAATGATAACTGTTGTTCTGGACATTAACTTGGATCAATTACGGTGAATGCCCTTCGACCATTTTTTTAGCATAGCCTATCTGCAGTCTTCACCAGTCTTCTGTTGCACATTTAACAGAAACATTTTTTTATATGCACATAACAAAATTTTATAAATATAAATCATCCATGCTCAGTTGTAGAGAGAGCACAAATGAGTGTTAGGGACATTGTACTCCAATCACTATGTAACCTTGTTAAGTCAATGGAGGACAATATTGTGGCAAAAATTTCAGGAATAATCAGGGCCTGAAGAATTAACAACTAGTTCAGAATAACATTACATCCTTTTATTTTATTTGTATTAAATACTGCATAAGTACATTTCATTTCCTTCAGTTTCTGCCTGCTCAACATTTCATATTCTAATTATTCTTTCATTTTTAATTTTGCCCATTGTCCTCTCCAAACAGTGGCTTCTGCTTGCTCTGTGTTGTTGCAAGAGGCACCTCCAAAGCTACCTGCAACAATAACACATGTTAGAAAATAACAAGTGAAGTGTGGAGTGTACTTTACAACAACTGAATTCTCACTATGGATAAGCATTCATTTAGCCTTAGGGCATAAAGTGCACGTATAAATAAATAACATAAAGAGAATGGAAGAGAAGAAGATTCCCAAGAGGATACATGAGATACAGATGCAGAAGAAATGACCAAGGGGAAGACCAAGAGATAGATGGCTGAAAGAAGTGGAGGAATGTGTCAAGAAGAGAGGCGAGGACTGGACTATAGTGACAGCGGAGAGGTGGTGGGAAGAAAGGACTAAGTGGCGAGGCTTATGTTCCAAACAGACCCAGCCTGGGGCTGGAAACTATACAAGATGATGATGATGATGATGAAAGTGCATGTATAAATAAATAATAAGTAAAAGTTCAGGAAAAAAATCATGCTTACCTCCGATGTTTGATGCTGACATACTAAAACTAACCAGATCCCATCAGAAGATTTCATTCCTCCCCCTTTCAATTAAATGTAGTCTGGTGTAACAAATTCCACAGAGGCTTACTTATCTTTATATCAAAATGTAACCATCATTTAGGTTAATTTGAGACTGTGGTAAACCATGCTACTTAACCATTGTGTTTATGTTGTCCATAAATAGCAATCTCAACATAGTCCTGTAAACAGATAAGTTTGCCTACTGCAGCGTGCTAAGGAGACCTAGCATTGGACAGTACCTGTAAAGGTTTTCTTAAATTTAGAATACAGTAACATGACCTATTTAATCAAAACATAACACTTTATACATTTTGATGTAAGTTATTGAAACTTTTCAGTTTGTATGGCCAAAGAGTGTATGTCTCAAATAAAGCCAACACTTCCATATACACCCCAGTGCAAGTTGTTGTTGACCATGTCCTAATCCCCAAAATGAAGCAGAAAACAAAAACAAAAAAAAGACTGCTTAAAAACCCTATCAAAGATTGGTATCAAGTTGCTTTAACATGACCTGTTCATCAGTAAGCTATTGTAGCCATTGCCAGCAAAGCCTGCAAAAAAGTTCAGGCTCGGCTTCTCATGAGCTGGCTCCACACCACTGAAGTGGAGAGCTCGGCAGTGGCTACAGTGTAATTGAATAGAAATGCCTGGGTACACTGGATTGTGAGCAAGAATCCAGCCCGGGCATACATGATAAAGAATTCACTGTAATTCACTGCCCCTGTAAATGGAGTAGCCTACGACCAGAGGAAAAAACTATATTTTTATGCAAGACAGTAACATGATCATTTATTTTCATGTTAAGCTGTGTTAGAAAATAGGCATAACAGATCAATGCAAAGGGTGCAAAAAGAATAAGAGGTAGCCTACAGTATATTTCAGTTGGATTTTCATGACTGCATATATGACCAAGGAGGCTTGGGTCATGTGTTGTAAAAAATAGTTGGAGTGTAAGACCTTTGCCTGAACTAATTGCACTACACCATGACCTAATAATTGGAAGCCTCAGCCTCCTTGGTTATGATACAGTATATTTATTTCTATACCAGTACTTCTTTTTTCTAAGTAATATAGGCTACTGCACATTTTTCTACCTACTTATATTTAAGAAGTTTCATACCAACAATGTTGCAAACGTTATAGTAATCGATTGCAGCTTACGAGAAAGAAAAGCAATAAGTTTCCAAACATGATGTACTCTAGGCTATGATATTGCCATTGCCATATGGCATTAATTTGCAAAATTAAATTCAAGTTTTGATTTAAATAAACCTTTGGATACCATACTGTTCCGAACCTATACCATTACCTAGCAATGCATGCTAGTATATTATTTCTTGATGGATTAAGATTTAGGGGCCTTGGTTGCCAATAAAAAGGATAGCCTGTTGTCCTTTGTGATACAATGACAAGAGTCTCAAGGAAGGCTACACAAATAAACTAAGCAATCAATAGTTCACAATATCGAGGCTATTGATTCAGTGTTCACTACCAGTAGCCTACTTACCTTGAGGAATGACCTAGGGTCTTAAGCATATATTTTATAACAGTGTAATTGATGTAAAATTATATTTATGGAGACTTTCAGGGTCCTAATATCAGGTATCAACATGATCTTCCCCTCTACATCTTGAAATTCACTTCATTAATGCATAAAACTATGGTACACGGACCAAATTCAGCTATTGCAGATTATTTTCAGTTAGGTGGATAGGTGGGGTGGAGAAATGCCTTACTATACAATATAACTGAAAGATGTGCAAGGAACTTACCTTCATGGATTTCATGCAGAAGGAAGCATAGTGATTTGTATGAATATCAAAAGGTGTATGAGACCACAATTCAGATGTGATCCCACTTCCAGCTCAGGCAGGACCAGATTGGATCAGCCTGCTATAATCAAATTTGAACCTGAAAGAAATTTAAAAAATGGTTTGAAACCGTGTTATATATCTTTCAGCAACGTAATCGCATCTAGGGTACATTTAAAAGCTGTAAATAATTATATCAATTGACTTCATCTAGCCTACCTTTATGGATTCGGTTGCAAGTCCTTTGCGAAATTTCGGCCGCGAATTTGAAGTCTATGGAACTTTCTTTTTCCAGTTACCGGTACTGAAATGGTCTTTTATGTTACATTTTTTGTCTTAACATTCCTGCTCAGACAAACATGGTGTGCACTTAGGTTATGTTCTAGGTTTTCATCCCCAGCACATGTCAATACGCTTTCTTTTGAGGTTAACATACACAAAAATAAACAAACAAAAGTTGAAGATCGCTAGCCGAGATGAGTTTAGTGCACTCTATACGTGAATATCCTTACTATTTTGCGCTGTTGCCATATTGAAATCCTTGAACTTGAGATCAAATTGAACTAGGATCTCGGAATCCGCGAATAGTTTTATACAACATGGACGGCGACTGAACTTGGTTCAGATTTTGAACTCCAGTTAATTTGATCCCCAGTCAAGCGATCTTTATACAATCGGCCCTTACTCACTCATCAAACTCAGGGGGAAAAACAGCTTAAAATAAGTAAATAGGTGATCAACCGTTTTTTTTTCTTTCATAAATCCAATTTAAGGGGTTCATGAGAGGGGTGAAATTCTCAATAATAAATAAAAGAAAATGTCCTGACTTACTCACTCATCATCGCCCAGCCAAAATTATTGAAGTTAGAAACATGAAATTTTGGGGTTATGTTCGTTGTATGTCGAAAACGTCCACTAAGGAAGGATTTTTGGATATTCAGGTTCTAAAGGGGGTGTTAAGCGGGTTAACGTGCATTTCATTGAATAACAATATCTCACGAGTGGTTTCATTTGGGGATGTGATACTTGGCATATATACTAATCATTAAAAATAAGCTGACACATGTCTAATGTTTTTTCGATGTGATGTATATTATGAGGTGAAAGGGATGAAAAGTGGAGGTTGAAAGATTCCTAACGGAGCGTGTATCTCTCAAACGACATAGGGGAGGAGTTTGAAAACTCGGAGGAAATCAATCAGCTTAAAAATCTACTATATATTTGTCAAATACCACTCACTGACTCACTCACTCATTCATCACCGAACGGATTGGAATGAAATTTGGTATGCAGCTTCCTCACGGGCCGTAGGTGCTCGCTAAGAAAGGTTTTCAAAAAATTCACTCGGGATCATGGTCAAACCGCGAAAACCGCCATTAAAGTCTATTGTTGCCAGGTATTGCGGGCTGCATCACGTCGCCCCTACCAGAAATCAGGCGCTTTGCAGTCGAGCTGTGTGGCAATGCTCAGTGCGTTATTTACTGTTATAACGTGCAGGTCATTGTTGTCTTCGCTCCCGAGCTTTACCCAATCTCTCTGTTCAAACAGTACTTCTCTGTAATTTGTACTTTCACCATCACTTTTTAGCCTTTAGTTGAAGTAACTGTAGAGTTCCTTTGTTTGTTGGATTAGATTCGGCGTTTTGCATCATTTCTTGGTAGTACATAGTTATAATGAAAAGTAGATTTTGTTAAAAGTAAATTACCTCTACCAATGTTAATTTTGTTAAGTTAGGCTAGGTCTATTCCATTTATCAGTTTTTTAAGTAGAGATTTGTTTTTACGTTTTAAGTTAGGCTAGGTCTATTCCATTTATCAGTATTTTTAAGTAGAGATTTGTTTTTACGTTTTAAGTTAGGCTAGGTCTATTCCATTTATCAGTATTTTTAAGTAGAGATTTGTTTTTACGTTTTAAGTTAGGCTAGGTCTATTCCATTTATCAGTTTTTTTAAGTAGACATTTGTTTTTACGTTAGGTGTATTTAATTTTTTATTACTCAAGGGAGGTTCTTCTTCTTTTTATTATTTTGTACTTGCTGTTCATTGATTGTTTTCACGATGGCTGCAGTAGAAATATTAGAGGTGGATGGCACCCAAGTTCCCCACCAAGTCTATGAAATTCCCGGAGATGGTGCATGTCTCTTCTCTGCTCTATCTTACGCAATGTATGGTGGCAACATATCACAGGCACGTACAGTCCGTGCTGATATCGTCAGACACGCCTCTAACAACTGAGAAAGACTACAGGCGTATTCTATGACACGAGATTGCCAGCCTTACATAAACAAGGCTGAATATGTATCTGTTATGTCTATGCCTTACACATACGGTACATCATTCGAATTGCAAGTAGCGGCAGAGATTTATCCTTTCCAATTCCAGGTCTTCTGTAATCGTGTACTCCGAACTGGAAATACGTATGGTTCTGCAGCTTCTGTTAAAAGGTTAAGGTTTACGGGTGAGTTCACGCAGGGACATTTTGATGTTTACGAGCCATTCACGCCTACAATTTTACAATGTGAACACCAGCTTCTCATTCAGCATTCTTCATTAACATCTTCTCCTTCTACCGCGAAAATCCTCCTCGAGTCAGTGCCTCAAACTAAATCAAATAGAGGTTCAAAACGTAGAAACGATTTACTAACAACATCCGTAAAAAACAATTAAATACTGCTGTAAACAAATACGCGAAAGAACATCCTGATTGTGCTAAATGTTCTGGCATAACGCAACAAAATGACAGTGTTTCGCCCCAGTGTGCAATTGGGCTCTTCAGTTGGTTAAAGCACACCTCACCAAGACACTGTCTAGTACACACTGGGAAGGCCATTATATATTCAATGCCAAGGTAAGGTTATAATTGCTTTGGAGTGGAGTTTCGACTCCCATAGTGCACTGGCTTTGCTCGTGACGTGGATACACATGTATCAAATACGTCTTGCAATGGCCTTCCCAGTGTGTACTAGACAGTGTCTTCGTGAGGTGTGCTTTAACCAACTGAAGAGCCCAATTGCACACTGGGGCGAAACACTGTCATTTTGTTGAGTTATGCCGGAACATTTAGCACAATTTGTGTTTAAATATATAATGGCTCAACGGACAATACATATATTTTTCTTTTGAAAATTATATAGAACATCCTGAAGTAAACCTTAGGGCAGTTAAGAAGTATGTTGAAAGCAATAATAAAGTCAATAGGGATGCAGTGGCCAAATATACAAAGAGCCACCCAGAAGTAAATAGGGATGCAGTGGCCAAGTATACAAAGCCACCTAGAAGTAAATAGGGATGCAGTGGACAAATATACAAAGAGCCACCCAGAAGTACATAGGGATGCAGTGGACAAATATACAAAGAGCCACCCAGAAGTACATAGGGATGCAGTGGACAAATATACAAAGAGCCACCCAGAAGTAAATAGGGATGCAGTGGCCAAATATACAAAGAGCCACCCAGAAGTAAATAGGGATGCAGTGGACAAATATACAAAGAGCCACCCAGAAGTAA
Source organism: Meconema thalassinum (assembly GCA_946902985.2). Classification (NCBI taxonomy): domain Eukaryota; kingdom Metazoa; phylum Arthropoda; class Insecta; order Orthoptera; family Tettigoniidae; genus Meconema; species Meconema thalassinum. The sequence continues at coordinate 459,490,747 of OX336391.1, read as the reverse complement.
ATAGAAAGGCTGTTGTTACACATAATTTTAAAAGAGCTCAAGTCAAGATCCTTCCATGGACAGAACTAAAAATGTCCGGCTTTCAATATAATCCACAAACTGATTATTCTGCGAACAAAACATTGAATATTGGCTCTCAGGTAGTTTGTAAATTTTGCAAAGCCAAGAAATGGAAGGATGAATCTCCTGGAATGTGTTGCAGTAATGGAAAAATACAGCTTCCCCCGATCCAACAATATCCTGAACCCTTGCACAGCCTCCTTAACCATCAGCACCCAGAATCAGAACACCTCCTGTCTAATACACGTAAATATAATAGTTGTTTTCAAATGACATCTTTTGGTGCAAAGGAAGAAAAAGAAGGCAATTTCATGCCAACATTTCAAGTGCAAGGGCAGGTATACCATCGAATCGGGAGCTTATTACCATCATCTGAGCAACAGCCTCAATTTCTACAAATTTACTTTGTTGGAGATGAAGACATAGAAAAAAACATCCGATGTGGCATCTTCCCTGACGTTAAACCTCAGATAGTTCTCCAATTGCAGGATCTGTTACACAACCATAATAGATACATTCAGGATTTTTTAACAGCAATGGAATCAGTTCCTGATGGCAAACAAGACTTCCGGGTGGTTATCAAAGCTGACAAAAGACCTCTTGACGAGCACGAAGGCCGCTATAACGCCCCTAGCACTAAGGAAGTGGTGGTTTTAATTGTTGGTCAGGAGTTTGAGAAAAGGGATATTGTACTCCACGGCAGAGATAGCAGGTTGCTTCGTATTAGTGAAACACATCGCGCATATGATGCTCTGCAATAACCGCTTATGTTCTGCCGTGGAGAAGATGGCTACTGTATTAATATCCCTCAACGTCACAACAGCACTCAAGCACCTTTGAAGAAGACCGTGTCTGCCGCTAACTTTTACAGCTTCAGAATATTTGAGCGTGAGGGTGATAATTCTTATCTATTGTTATTTCACAATCTTCTCAATCAGTTTCTGATTGATATGGATGCAAAGATTGACACAGAGAGACTACTTTGGATTCGCATCAATCAGAAAAATTGAGAAGTGAGGAATATGTGCACCTGAAGGATGCAATGAGTAAAGTTGACAGCCGTTTGTCAGATATCGGTAAAATGGTCGTGTTGCCATCGACATTCACTGGAGGCCCGCGCTATATGCATGAACGCACTCAGGATGCCATGACTTACGTGCACCATTTTGGACGTCCTGATCTTTTTATAACATTCACCTGCAATCCAAAATGGTCCGAAGTAGTCGAGCACCTGAAACAAGGTCAACAACCTCAAGATAGGCATGATTTGGTAGCGCGGGTATTCCATTTGAAAGTTAACCACATGATAAGACTTCTTACTAAGGGTTGTATCTTTGGTCCTTCAAGGTGTCACATGTATTCCATTGAATGGCAAAAGCGAGGATTACCTCACGTTCACATACTTCTGTGGCTGGAAGAAAAGCTAAGGCCTGAAGACATCGACAAGGTGATCAGTGCTGAGATTCCTGACCCAAATCTTGACCCTGCTCTCTATGAAATTGTCGAGGCAACCATGATCCACGGTCCATGTGGAGTTCTCAACAGGAGTTCGTCTTGCATGGTGGAAGGAGTATGCACCAAGAAGTACCCCAGACCACTCATCAAGGAAACCCAAACCGGGGAAGATGGGTATCCCAAATATCGCAGGCTGCCCACTTCGGAGGGTGGAGTTTCTATTATTAAAAAGGGAGTGGAAATTGACAATAGCTGGGTGGTACCCTATAATCCCGTCCTATCTCGCACCTTCTCAGCTCATATCAATGTTAAGTACTGCAACTCTGTAAAGTCAATAAAATACATTTGCAAGTATGTTAACAAAGGTTCCGAACAAGCTACTTTTAGCATCGGAGAGTTTGACGAAGTTGCGAGATATGAATCAGGACGCTACATCAGCAGCTCAGAGGCGGCTTGTCGCATATTCTGCTTCCTCATACATGAATGCTATCCTTCGGTCATGCAACTTGCCGTCCACCTCGAGAACGGCCAGCAGGTTTACTTTAATGAAGACGATGTTCCTGATCAGTTTAACAGCCCTCCAAACACAACTCTTCTTGCTTTCTTCGAACTATGCCGATCCGATAAATTTGCTTCAACACTTTTATATTGTAAAGTTCCATCCTATTTCGTTTGGAAAGGTAATAAGTTTTGTAGAAGGAAACAAGGAAAGCCAGTCCCAGGCCATCCTGGAGTGAAAAAAGATCAGACCCTTGGCAGAGTTTACACCGTTCACCCTGGTAATGCCGAGTGCTATTACTGTACCTACGCCTCCTTTTACATAAAATCCCCGGCCCTCAGTCTTTTACTGACCTCAAAACCGTGGCAGGGGTGGTTCAACCAACATTTCAAGTGGCATGTAAAGCACTTGGCTTGCTACAGGATGATGCGCACTGGGACCGCACACTAGAGGAAGCGTCCTCCACCGACTCTCCCCACAAGATTCGTGAGCTGTTTGCCATCTTACTGGTGTTTTGTCAAGTGAGTGATCCCATCATGCTCTGGAAAAAACACAAAGACAGCCTCGCGGAAGATGTTGTGAGAGAGGTTCAGAGGCAGTGTGCTGATGTCAACCTGGTCATGGGTGTTATCTACAACAGGTGTCTGGTGCTTCTTGAGGATTTAGTACTAAAAATGTCTGGTCAACAACTGGAACGCTTTGGACTTCCGTCGCCTTCTAGAGAACAAGACTCGGTCGTTGTTCAGCGAGAATTTGTCAGTGAACTATCTTACAACACAATTAAGTTGTCCAAAGTGGTTGCTGATAATGTTCCAAAATTGAACGAGCAGAGATTGGCCTATAACGAAATAGTTCAAAGTGTTGTTTCAGAATGTGGTCAGCTCTTTTTTCTAGATGCAGCAGGCGGAACTGGCAAAACCTTCCTCATTAATCTCCTGCTCAGTACATTTAGAAGTCGACAGAACAATGCCATCGCAGTCGCCTCCTCGGGTATTGCAGCAACCCTACTGGATGGTGGAAGAACAGCTCATTCTGCTTTCAAGCTCCCTCTTAACCTCAGTCACGCTGCATCTGCCCTTTGTAACATCTCTAAGCAAAGTGGCACAGCTCGCGTGCTGAGAGAGACAAAACTCATTGTTTGGGATGAATGCACGATGGCGCACAAAGGAGGAGTCGAGGCATTGGACAGAACACTTAGGGACATTAGGGGTAACAACCAACTTATGGGGGGAGTCACAGTGCTTCTTGCCGGTGACTTTAGACAGACCCTCCCTATTATCCCCGTGGAACACGGGCTGACGAAGTAAATGCCTGTCTAAAATCGTCTTACATATGGCCCAAAGTCTGATCAATTCCCTTGACTGTCAACATGCACGTACACCTCCATGGTGATTTTATGGCTGAGGAGTTTTCCCGTCTCCTTCTAAGCATTGGCGATGGAGAGTTGGAGGAAAATGACCGAAAAATAACTATTCCAGCTCAACTGTGCGAAGTTGTTGACAGTTTAGAGAATTTGATCGAAAAGATCTATCCCCAAGTGTTTGTCAATTCCAACCTTGATAATTTATGGATGGAAGAAAGAGCTATTCTTACCCCAACAAATGACTCTGCTGATAGTATAAATATCGCCATCCTTAAGAAGTTATCAACAACAAAAATGGTATACGAATCAGTAGACTCAGTTGTAGAGGTTGAAGATCATCATCATCATCTTGCACAGTTTCCAGCCACTGGCCGGGTCTGTTTGGAACACAAGCCTCTCCAACGTCTTCTGTCTTCCCACCATCTCTCAGCCTCCACCCTTGTCCAGTCTTCTCCTCTCTTCTTCACGCTTTCTTCCACCCCCTTCAGCCACCTGTCTCTCGGTCTTCCCCTCGGTCTCTTTCCTTCCCACTTCGTCTCATGTACTCTCCTGGGTATCCTCTTCTCCTCCATTCGTTTTACATGTCCATACCATCTAAGTCTAGATTTCTCTATGCCATCCTGTAATGGTTCCTCCTTCATTAATTCTCTGGTCCTCTCATTTCTTATTCTGTCCATCTTTGTAGCTCCAATACTGCTTCTCAAGAACCTCATCTCACTGGCCTGTATTTTGCTCTTCTCCCTTCCTATCATAACCCAGGTCTCCGAGGCATACGTCAGGATAGGGACATAGTACGTCCGATATATGATCTTTTTGCTGTTCTGAGGGACATCCTTGCTCCATAACATGCTTCTCACACTCCTCCGAAATGCTTCTGCCTGCCTCCCCCGCTCATTTATTTCTCTATCGTTTCTTCCATTATCTTGTATCAGGCTTCCCAGATACTTGAAACTCTCCACTTTCTTCAGCTGTTCCCCACCAATTGTTATTCCCGTTGTGGTTCTTTCCTTCTTCCTTGTTGTGATCACCATCTCACTCTTATTTATGCTAAATTTCATCCCATATCCTTGTATTATTCCTTCCCACACGTCCAACTGTTCCTGTACCTCCTCCTCCTTGTTTCCCCAAATCATCAAATCATCTGCAAACACCATTGCTTTCATCTTTCCTTCCCCAATTACTTGTGCCACTTGGGTCATTATGTCATCCATCACCACAATGAAAAGTAAAGGTGACAGTGCACTTCCTTGTTTCAGGCCGTTTCTTTGTTCCAACCAGTCAGATCTCTCTCCTCCCACTTTCACACAGCTCACGCTTCCCTTGTACATCTCCTTTATCCTCTTTATAGTCCATTTCTCTACTCCTCTACCCTCCAGGGACTTCCATACTTTGTTTCTGCATACACTGTCATATGCTTTCTCAATGTCCAGGAAGGCCATCAGTAGATCTGTTCCATACTCATAGTGCTGTTCTTGTAACTGCCTTACAGCAAAAATCAAATCCACTGTGGACCTTCCTGCTCTGAAGCCATGTTGTTCTTCCCTCATCCCTCCTTCTATCCTTGTCCTAATTCTCTTTTCCAAAACTTTCTCGAAGATCTTTGCACAATGACTCATCAGTGTTATTCCCCGATAGTTTCTGCAATCTGTTCTACTACCTTTCTTGAAGATCGGGACAATGATTCCTTTTTTCCAGTCCTCTGGGGTCTTCCTTTCCTTCCATGCTGTCCTCATCACTCGGTACAGCCACTGTATCCCCACCTCTCCTGCTGCTCTCACCATCTCCACACTCAACTCATCCACACCCGGTGCCTTCCCTCCTTTCATCTTGTTCACTGCATCTTCCACTTCTTTCCATGTTAAGTCCTTTTCTGTTTGCAGTTCATCTTCCTCTTCCCCGATTTCTTCCTCCTCACCATCTTTTCCATTTGGGTTCAGAAGTTCTTCAAAATATTCTTTCCACATTTTCTTCAGTTCTTCCCTATTTTCTATCTCTTGTCCCCTTTTGTTCACCATTCTAACATAATCCGTAGGATCCTTCCGCCTCTTATTTTTTACCATCCCATTCAGGACCTTTTTTGTACCTTCACTATCCTCCTCCATCATCTTTGTCCACTCTTCCATCCACTTCCTTCTCTCCTCAGCCACCACTCTCTTCGCCTCCTTCTTTCTTTCCTGGTACTCTTCCCTTGTCTCTACCGTCCTATTTTGATACCACCTCCTAAAGGCTCATTTCTTTTCCCTTACTATATCTTTTGTCTTCTCATTCCACCATGGTGTTTCCTTCCACCTCTTCTTACTACTTGTCCTCCCACATACTGCTTCTGCTGCACCCACTAGTGTCTTCTTAAATCTAGCCCATTCCTCCTCCACCCCTCTTTCTTCATCTGTTGGAATTCCTTCCTTTACCATTTTGAGGTACTCGACCCTTCTATCCCTGTCTTTCAGTTTCCATATCCTTATACGTCTTTCCTGGTTCTCAGTCCCTTTCTTCTCCTTACTCCTTTCATTACCAGTAATCGATGGTCGCTATCCAGGTTCTCCGATGGTATAACCTTGATGTCCGTGATGTTCTTATTTAGTTCTTTCTCATACAGTATATAGTCGACCACCGACTTCCTGGTCAAGTCATCACTGTACCATGTGATTGTGTGGCTCTCTCTTTTCTTAAACCAGGAGTTCCCAACTAGCAGGCTGTTCCTCTGGCAGAAGTCCAACAGTCTCTTTCCTTCCTCATTTCTTCCACCCCAACCCCCTGGTCCTAGAACACTCTCATAACCTTGTCTTTCTCTTCCTACATGGGCATTGAGGTCCCCCATAACAATCATATTTCTTCCTACCAGCTGCTTCTGCAATTCCTCTTCAAACTCCTCCTTCTCTTCAGAGGCGCAGCCTACTTGTGGAGCGTACACTTGCACTATTTCTACGGTCTCTCCCCTCAGTGCTACTTTCACTTTCATCATCCTATCACTTATTCTCCTCACTTCTTCTTTTAAACCATCTCGTACTACTACTCCCACTCCATTCCTCTTTCCCTCTTCGTTCCCACTCCAGTACAGTCTATAGCCTTTTCTCAGTACTCTCCTTCCTTCCCCTTTCCACTTTGTTTCTGCCAATCCCAATAAATCCAACTTCCTTCTTTCCATCATATCCACTATCTCCTCCACTTTCCCCGTCAGCGTTCTTAGGTTTAAAGTTCCAAATCTTAGTCCATGTGTACAGCCGTGTCGTCGTCTATTAAATCCATCCTGTCCGAGGCTCGTTCCATTTTTGAAAGCATTTGGTTTTATCCACTACTGGCTTGCTGGGCCTATCGTAGCTTCACCAGAGCCCCGTTAGCCGTCACTTTTCAGGGTTCCTGTAGGACCTTCACAGCTACCATAACGGTCCCGGGGCACACAAAGTCCCCACTGTACTTCGCCCCTACAGGCAATCCCCTACTTTGTGCCGTTGCCCGTCTCCCACGACGTGGACGAGGGGTTGGACTTATGGGAGATGCAGTTCATTATCCTGTGGAGTTTTTAAACACTCTTAACCCACCCGGAATACCGCCTCATGTCCTCATCCTCAAGGTTGGTGCTCCTGTCATGTTATTGCACAATCTAAACCCTCCTAAACTCTGCAATGGAACCAGGCTGTAGGTTAAAGCTCTGCATAAATTTGTGATTGAAGCCACCATATTTACAGGTGTTGGCCAAGGCGAAACCGTCTTCATACCCCGCATTCCTCTAATCCCATCAGACTACCATTTTCAATTCAAACGTCTGCAGTTTCCTTTGAAAGTCTGCTATGCCATGACAATTAACAAGGCTCAGGGGCAGAGTTTAAAAGTAGCTGGTGTGGATCTGAGAAGTGACTGTTTCGCACATGGTCAACTGTATGTGGCATGCTCCAGAGTCAGTTCTTCTGGTGGCTTAGTCATTCTGCAGCCTGAGATAAAGACCAGAAATATAGTTTACCGAGAAGTGCTTAGGCGTTAAAAACACACTCGATAGACATGGCAGAGGGCTAGCGGACCAGCCTTAAATCAAAGCTTCCCGTCGTATATTGCACCCGATATTCAATTTCAACGCTCCAAGTTGCAGTCATTATCTTCCACTACAGGAAAAATCTATATAACTAATGTCATAACAGGATTCCAAATGTTATTGAGGGCGAAGCCGTGGGTAACAGCTAGTTATGTATAAATATGAAAGAGATTGGTGGAATATTGTGGTAGTTATCATGTCAACAAGAAAGTGCTATACATATATATTTACATAAATTATATACAAACTTTTGAACTGGGGTCTGGGGGATGTGAAACGCGAAGATGTCGAAATCTTCCGGAAGTCGCAACATGGTACCCATTGCAATAGGTAGCTCTCTAATGAAATCTACATAAAATCAAAGTAAATGGTTCTATGGACTATCACAAAAGAGCAGGTAAGTCTACTTTCAAATACACTGAAGAAAATGGAAATTGCAACACCATGAAGGCATTGGTCGTTGATTTTCAAGATATGGAACGATGCTATGTAGGTATGTAAACAAACAAAGTTTCAGACCCATTGGATTGTTGCTACAGGTCTCCCCTCGCGATTGGTCGCGGAGGAATCAACTCCAGTATACGGACTCTGGTGTAGCGTAGTTGACTTGGAGTCTGTGCAGTGAAGTGTTCCCCGTCAAACATGCCTCGACGACAGAGAAGAGCACCCTATCAACAACTGTTGCCGTTTGAGAGGGCTCGGATAATTTGGCTGTGTGAAGCTGGATTATCGCTAAGGACTGTCGCTGCACGTGTTGGCCGACAGGCATCTACGGTACAACGAGTATGGCAGCAGTGGTCAAGGTACCCACACTCGTAGACCTGGCACAGGCCCAGCGCGACAGACAACTGTGAGAGAGGATCGCCGCATCATTCGGATGGCCTGGATGGAATCCCATGCAACAGCAGCGCAAATTCGAGCAGCTGTGGCACCCCACGTTACACAACAAACAGTCAGTAATCGCCTGCGTGCAGCTGGCTTACGATCCCGTGTCCCTGCAGAAGGTGTTCCATTGACCCCACAACAGCGACGTGTAAGGCTGGCCTGGTGTCGAGAACGATCGATGTGGGTCGACGAATGGCATAGGGTCGTCTTTAGTGATGAATCGCGCTTCTGTCTTGCCTGCAGTGATTGCCGGAATTGTGTGCGCCGACGTACCGGGGAGAGTGGCCGCCCAGACCTTATTGTCGAGAGGCACACAGGGCCAACACCAAGCATTATGGTCTGGAGAGCTATTAGCTTTAATGTGAAATCACAATCAGTGCTTGTTGAGGGCACTATAACTGCTCGACAGTACGTTGATAGGGTACTCAATCCAGTGGTTGTCCCTATGATGGCGAACATTGCTAATGGGATGTTTCAGCAGGACAATGCCCGGGTTCACACTGCACGCATCTCCAGAGAATCTCTCCACGACATCACAACCTTAGAATGGCCCGCCAGATCCCCGGACCCCAGTCCTATTGAGCATGTGTGGGACATGATGGGTCGACAACTGGCCAACCGCCCTCAGCCACCCACAACTCTGGAACAACTGACCCGTGCAGTGCAGCAAGAATGGGCCACAATTCCTCAGGAAGCGATCCAGGGCCTTATTGACTGACTCCATGCCACGCCGAATTCATCAATGTATTGCAGCTCGTGGTGGGCACATCCTGGATTGATTGTTGTCCAAACTTGCGGTCAGAGGGACCTGAAAGTGTAATCATCACAACCGAACACTCGTCCTGCATGTTCGATTGCAGCAATGTAGCACCACTCCTTCTGGGTGTTGCAATTTCCATTTTCTTCAGTGTAATATCGCCTCAAACAGCTGGAATGTGGAACTAAAAAGGCACGTGTGTAGCGAAGAACCATTTCGTCATTAGCACCACTGCGTGGTAGAATTGGTGAAGAACCGTTTCGTCACTAGCACTCTGAAGGTTAAAATGCCAATCATTGACGCATGGCAAATACTGAAAAAGTTAAATCTTTTCAGAACTCTTACGCAGTTTGTTGCTGTAGCCTTTCTAGCACTTAAGAGTGTGAATGCTGTGTGATAAATTAGTCTTTGTTATGATGTATTTTCAGGCTAGGTTTCAGAATTGTGCCCACTGAAGACAACAAATCACACACCACTAAACTTGCTTTGAGAGGCTAGTTCTTGCATTGAATTGGAAATCTATGATCTTGTAACAGCCAGCCAAATACTTCAAAGCAGTTCTTGAGAACTAGCTACTATACCTGATGAGGGCACTGTTCTGGAGCAACTCACGGCTTAGATTGAGAGGAATGTCTTCAGAGTCCACCACACCTGCAACATGCAGAACATTCTATTTACCTTACCCAATTTTTGCACAATAAGCATAAGTGATAGTCGAATTTGTAGTTTAGAAAAGAGAAAAATAAAGGAAAAATTAGATTATAAAGCATACAACAGTCAGTTAATTGTTACAGAAGTGCACATGATCGCTTTGGTCTTACCATAAATGTCAATAAAACTAAAGTCTTGGCACAACCTTCACCAGGCACACCTCTTCCTCAGTTCAATATCTCCATCTCAAATTTGCCATTAGAACAGGTAGACCACTTCTCGTACCTGGGCAGTGAGCTGCACCTGTGAGCAGGATGTGGATAAGAGAATTGGCGCAGCCCATGCAGCATATGGTCGATTAGCGCACCGGGTGAAAATGAAAATCCACAGCCTGCTTCCAGTCTCCGACCGGGTCAGGAATGGAATGAATGAAGCCCCCATCTAGCGGCGAGGATATGAACTGTGCCGGCTGCCGAGGCCTGACGCACTCCTCTGGGGCAATGATTAAATGAATGACAGATGAAATGAAATGATAGTGGAGAGTGTTACTGGAATGAAATTTGGACAGGGAAAACCGGAGTACCCGGAGAAAAACCTGTCTGCCTCCGATTTGTCCAGCACAGATCTCACATGGAGTGACCGGGATTTGAACCACGGACCCAGCGGTGAGAGGCCGGCGTGCTGCCGCCTAAGCCACGGAGGCTTAGCGCACCGGGTGTTCATGAATAAAGATCTGTCCATGAGTACAAAGCTTATGGTGTACAAAGCAGTAGTCATTTCTACATTGTTGTATGGCTGTGAAACGTGGACCATTTACCGACGTGATCTTAGGAAGCTTGAGCGCTTCCACCTACAAAAACTTCGAGCAATCCTGAGGATTAAATGGAAAGACCGCATTACCAATATTGCTGTTCTTGAAAAGGCTCAAATCAACAGCATAGAATTATCCATAATAGGTCACCAATTTAGATGTATTGGTCATGTCCATCGGATGGATGATGTGAGATTACCTCGTCAAATGCTATATAGTGCGCTATGCTATGGCACCAGACCTCATGGTGGTCCTAAGAGGCGCTACAAGGACCAATTTAAGCAGACCCTGAAATTGACAGGTCTTGATTCACAAACCTGGGACATGCTGGCTGAAGACCGCTCAACTTGGCGCCGTACCATCTCTGATACTGTAAAAACGATTGAAAGGGATCGACGCACACATGAAGAGGCCAAGCGTCAAGCTAGGAAACTTCGGGAAGCCCAACCACGTCCTCCTCCAGCAATACTATGTGACTTGTGTGGACGCTTGTTCCATGCCAGGATTGGACTCTTTAGTCACCGTAAACACATCCACAAACTGGACTGAAGAAAGAAGATTTATACTTGGATTCAAGTTAAAGCCGATGATGATGATGATAATAAAATGGAATAATGCAAATCTTTACATTCTCATTGGTTTATTATATGGTAAACTATTGATTATCCATGTTGATGCGGACTTGAGATCGTACGGGATAATACAAACAAACATAACTGTATCTAAAAACACATTGAGTTTGCCTTCGGCAAATAAACATCAATTTTCTTTTGTCTCAATGTACCATTTACTTTCTTCCTTATAACAGTCCTCATATTCCAGAGCGTCAAATGGTCGGCTTAGTAAAATTACTGTTGCTTGTATCTTGACACCCGTTCAAAGCAAATGTGCCAGGGAACGTCTGCTGTAGCCTATGTGTGCAGTGATCGGTCCGTTTCATGTAGTTAACATATGACTTCCAGGACCTGACCGATAACAAAACTTCTTCGCACAGATTTATACTATTTATGTTTTGATCTGGCGTCAAGTTATTAGGAACAAGGTTTTAGATTTGGTGTGTGCTCTAAATAATAAATCGATACATTTCAATTCCTTGGTGTGGGTATTGGGTGATTCCTCGATCATGTCATCTTCACTCCATTGCCCTTCCTCTGATATCCTTTGCTTCAGCCTTCGTAAACTTCCTCACTCTTTCCGTTTACAGCAAATTACAGTGTTGGCATGCACATCATTCAGTTGTTCGAATTCCATAAATCACTGTACAGCTGCACGAATGTGACGCCGTTTTTAACTTATTTGTCATTTCTAGTTTTGTCGCAATAGATAGAACATACATTTACGCTTTTTGGCGGCTTCGGTGGCGTAGTTGGTAGCATGCTGAGCTTCTATGCCCAAGATCGCGGGTTCAAATCCGGCCGAAGTCGTCGGATTTTTTAAGAGCGTTAAAAATCCCTCAGTATGCCTTCCTTCGGAGGGGAAGTAAAGCCGGCGGTCCCATGTCATAGATTTATGGCATGTTAAGGAACCTTCCACTAATTACACCTGTGTGAAGCTAAATTGTATAGGTTAAGAATGTAAACAACGCTTTAGGTCCCTACGTTCGTTGCCAAGAACCAACTGCGGTGATGTCTGGTAGCTAAGTTCTGAACTAGTAGTCGTTGACCGTGGCATTTGGCGGCAAAAGTAGGAACTACTTGAAAATTAATCGTCTGCAGTCCTTACTTGAATTAAAACAGATACACACACCAATACAGTCATCACAATTAACACCAGTTATCAGACAGATTCTACACACACCCAAAGTACACGGGGCTACATGACCGCGTTGTCGCAGCCCATAAACTTAAGAACCAACCAAATAGTTCAACTTATTATGAAGCTAAATTGCTGATTTCATTGATTTTTTTAAACCTAAAATAAATCTGTAGTAAAATTAAATAATTAATGGCCCAAACATTCAATAAAAGTCTAATTACATTTGTATGGTTTATATGTCAATACTTACGAAATACTATCAGTACAAACTTCTTTTACATAACACTTATTTCATAATATTATAGTAATACTACAAATAATAATAATAAATAAATAATAAAAGTAACCAAATTCAGTACAAATATATTACAATGGCCTCAGGAACACGTATGTTTTGTCAAGCACAATGGATGGCTGGCTTTCTTGCAAAGTTTACAAATATACCCCTAATTTTTACAACAATAAGTGAAAAAGTAAAAGAACGAGACATAGCGGTGCACATGCTCAGTTAGACTGCTAGTGTTGATCCCGAGCCAAGAAAAGCGCGCCCGTAAGCATGCCTGTTAATTAGAATGGTATACTGAAACGATGGCCTTGAAAATAAAAGGAGGCTGTTTATTTCAAAAATATTAAGTCTTAAACTATCTATATTGTTAAATTCTGAAAGGAAATTACTGTTATTTTTAATAATTAAATATAAATACTGAACTTCCTTTTGAAAGGGTGTTGGCGTTTCTCAGATAAAAACCAAATGGGCTTTCAAAAGGACGTTGGTGCTCAGAAGGTTAAACATTAAGCTGTTCTTGAAAAATGAGCCCTCTTCTATATACTTGTCATGTGAATTTCTGAATGAACTAATCTACGAGTTTCAACATGGTTTGGGATACTCAGAAGCTTTGCCAAAAGCGAACAAACTGACTGAAAATGTTTTGACTATTCCACTCGTACATCACTCTTTTGATTTGGACCAATAATAAATTATGTAAGAATTTGATTAAACAGTGAGTTGTCAATTTCTATAATAAACCATTGTGCCTGAAATTGCTGAGCTCTTGTCACACCTTCCCTTTTGCTTGCCATTGTTCTTTGGTTTACAAGAACTCTAACTAACGTTTACTAGTTGTTATGTTTCATTTTAGTTATTTCTCTATAAACTTATGTTGGCAATATATTGTTCCATTTCTTTGTTGACAAAAGACAGCATCATAGAGCTTAAGTTTCTGAATACATGGTAATGGTGCTCTTGATTGAAAAACAGCAAACTTTTGTTTATCCTGGCATGGGTTATCCAGTTTGCAGACTATCCGTGCATAGTTCGGAGAAAGAAAGAAAAAAGAAAACCCCCGGTTCTGTGCTGGTTCAAAAATATTCCCACTCAGTGAATGCTAATAATTAAGCAGCGCTGATCGAAATGAATGATTGTATTTACCACGCCTCAGGCAGTCTACCAATCGTCAGTCTTTATCGTGAACATTATTCAGTATTGCAGCACTAACTATGGCCCTAACTTGTAGGAAGACATGGCCAATATTTAATAAATATGTTCGTGATGTATAAAATATTTTTAGTTCTACCTGCTTTTTATTGCGGGGGCTGCGTGGCGCAGTCGGTAGAGGCGTTGTGCCTCTAATTGGAAGGGAGTGGGTTTTAGAAACAAAACTACCACTTTCGGAAACGCAAATAGCCCTGGGGTTCACTCAGCCTACAACAGAAATGAGTACCAAGGTAATTCTTGGGAGCAAAGATGGAGCTGACAACTCCATCCCATCTAGTGCCGATGTCACAAAGAGTGGAGGCCACTACTCCCAGGGCCTCCATGGCCAGTACGGAGTTGGCTTTGCTCTTTTACTTTTTATTGTATTAATTTTAATCAATATTTTTAGGTTCTGGCTGCTAAATGAACTAAGTAAGGCTTTATTTGTATAGGCAATCATATTAGTTGCAATATCAAAAAAATTAGATCGTGAAATCCAAAATGTGAAGGTCCTGCGTAATGCGAATATAGATTCAGACCATTATCTGTCCCTTATTAAAATGAAAGGTATTCCGTTTAGGAACAATAGAGTGAATGTTGAAAAGGGAATGAAAACGCAAAAGTACAACATCGGTGGTCTGAAGTCAAATAACACTTTTGCGGAAAACTCCACAACAAACCAAAAGATGGAACATGGTCTACTTTAAGGAACGCCATTGTTACTGCGGCTTCGGAATCCATTCCTCTTGATAGAACGTGCAAGCACCCTTGGTGGAACGATCAATGTGATCACGCAATAGAGGAAAAAAGAAAAGCTTGGATCAAGTGGAATAAGAAGAAAGACGATGTGAACCTTGAGAACTTTCTCTGCATCAGGAAAGAAACTTGTAAAATTTTAAATTTGGCAAAAAGAAATTTCCACAAATCACAAATTATTCAAATTGAAGATGATTTTCAAAGACACAAAACAAGGGATTTCTATCAAACTTTTAAGCACCAACTGTCCAAATACGTCGCCCCTACTCTTCACATCCGAGGATCTGATGGTAAACTTAATCTCAATAATAAAGACTGTGCTAAAGCCTTTGGAGAATATTTTGAAATCCTTTTGAGCACGGACATACCTACTGAACAACTTGCTTTCTATCCTAGCGTTGCATACCACGACAGCTCACCACCCTCTGTCGAAGAAATACCACAAATCATCAAGGGGCTAAAAAATAATAAGGCCTCTGGGGAGGATAGTATTGTGGCTGAATTATGGAAATATGCAGATAATGACTCCATCATTTGTCTCCAGAAAACCATTGAAGAAATATGGCATAGTGAAAAATTGCCGGAGGATTGGACTTCCGCCGTCACTCATCCTATACATAAGAAAGGGGATAAATCCGACCCAAATAATTATAGAGGTATTTCACGGGTATCGGTAACGTACAAAATATTTGCAAGGGCTCTTCTGAACAGAGCAGAACCGATATTAGGCCGTCAGTTAGGGGAATATCAAGCTGGTTTCAGGAAATCAAGATCCTGTCCTGAACAAATTCATAACATTAAGACCATAATTTCCTACTGTACGGTACGATCGAAACCTTATGTTATGATTTTTGTGGATTTTCAAAAGGCTTATGATTGCATTCATAAAGACACAATAATTAACACGTCTGCAAAAAAATCAACAAATTTAAATACCCAGGGGAATGGATTACCCCTAATAATTCAGAAATAGCTGCCATTGAGAGCAGATGTAACAAATTGGAAGGTGCCTTTCAAACCTGCAAAAATGTTTACAAAAGTAAAAGCTTGTCCCGGAATGTCAAACTTTGTCATTATAACACAGTAATTGGGCCGTCAGCACTGTATGCCGCAGAATGCTTCCAGATGACAAACAAAGGTCCATTGAGAAAATTAGAACTTAAGGATCGGAAAATTCTAAAGAAAATATTAGGACCTGTTAATGATAATGGTACTTACAGAAGAAGACATAACAATGAATTATTTGAACATATAGAAGATTTGGTGAGTGTGATGAGAAAAAGGAGAATGTCTTTCTTTGGACATTTGGAGCGGATGGAGCATCATCGACTTTCATATCGAATCCACTCATCAATATCTAAAAAAAATTCCTATTGTAAATGGTCGATGCAAGTTAAAAAGGACCTAACAGAAGCTCGAATCAATCAAGCTATGGTTTGGGATAGGAACCTGTTCAGAAAGGCGGTTAAATCAACCAGTAATCTACACCCTTTAACATCTGTGATGCCTCGCCTTCACTGCAAGTGGACGGAAGAAAGGAGAGCAGAACATTCGTCAAGAATGAAGATCTACTGGCAGACAAGAAAACAAGCATTATAGTGATCATATGAGTGAAGAACATCGTGGTCCATTGATGGCCGAAACGTCGCAAGAAAAAAAGAAAAAAAAAGTAAAAAGTAAAAAACTAACGAAAAATTCAAGTATCTACCTCCAATAACAGCTGAACTGTCAGTGGTCAAGCAAAAGCTTGCAAAAATTGGAAAGTGGCCTTGGCGCTCAGCAGTAAGAAAAACGTAAAATCACGTGGCGCTCAAAGGGTTAAGTAACATGAAATACTGTTGACAACTGGGATTTATTGGTCACAATTGTTGACTCAACCATGACAACTGCAACAAAAGTAGTATCACTAACTTCTTTTTAAATTCAATTAATCAAGATGCAAGAAATACATTCAATAATATCATTTTAGATATATAATTCAGATTTCTGCAAACACAAAATGTTGTATATTCAAGGCTAGGAACATGGTGGTCATTATCCTTGTATTCTTGAGTGCTGCTGAATTTGTCTTAAAAACTGTGTTTCTGAGAGAACTATATTTTCCCAAGTTTAGAAGTTCTAATTTTATTAAAAGGTGAATAGAGTAAAATCTTGATTATCCATGTCAATGCAGAATATAAATCGTACGGATTCATATTCGCCACACCATTTTGGGTTGAATAAAAGGAGACATGGTCAACAGAAAACTAATTACACTGAACACGTGTAAAAGGCACTCTATTACAGTCACTCTTGGCAGGTATCCTTCAATTGTTATTTGATGCCATAATTTTAAAAAGTGATCAGTACTGCACGAGTTTGCCTTTAACCTTTATAACTATGTATTTGCAGATTCAACACTTCTAGGCTGAGTTATTTTCGCACATCAAAACCTCTTTCTACATCAAGGCCCGAAATCAATTTAACATAATATGGTCCCTTCTTCTGTTGGTTAACATTACATTGGGTTACAATTTACACACATGTACTCAAATAAGTTTTGTTCAGGGGCACACCCAGAAAATAATTTAGAGTAAGGGGATAGTGGATTTGGATATAGGAATAGGCTGTCTTATGTGTGATGAGTAGCTCTAGGACCTCCCACACAGGGGTGACAAACCAGACTCTCCGGAAAGCATTATATCCCCTACTCCCTCCCACATCCAAGGTTACACTACTTAACCTAATTCTTCACAAAACCCTCAAGTGAATTTGGCATAATCTCCCTCCTCCTATTGGTCATATACAGGATGTATCTTAATTATACCGACAAAAAAATCAGGGATACTCTACGTGTTATGTAAAAGACCATGCCGCAATCAGATTGGCGGAGAAGATTTTTCCCTTCGAGAAATTGAGTGTTACTTTGTTACATCCGGGCGTGTGATTCAAATTGACGGGCTCACCGTATTTGCTGAACTCGAGTGCAAGCCGACGCGAACGAGGAAACTTGCGCATTCCCGCCAGCATATCTCTGTCTCCATCACCTCCCTTCCCTCGCCTGAAGCACAGCAGTGGCCAGCGGCTTGCTCTGTGGCTCAGCAAATAGGCGAGTTCGTAGATTTGAATCGCGCGCCCGGAAGTAACAAAGTAACCTCATTTTCTCGAAGGGAATAATTTTCTCCGCTAATCCGATTGCGGCATAGTCTTTTACATAACACGCAGAGCGTCCCTGATTTTTTTGTCGGTATAATTAAGATACACCCTGTATATTACACTAGGCTACATTTTATGCCATTTATTCTTTTCAGGGGCATTCGCAGAGAAAACTTCAGGGGGGATATGGATTTGAATGTAGGAATAGACTTCTTATGTTGTTGTTGTTTGAGTCCTCAGTCTTTTGACTGGTTTGATGCAGCTTTCCATGCCTCCCTGTCCTGAGCTAATCGTTTCATCTCTACACAGCTACCACATTCTACATCCGAGGCAATCTGTTTAACATATTCTAACCTTGGTCTACCCCTACAGTTCTTGTCCTCGACCCTTCCTTCCATAACTAAGCTTGCTATTCCTGGGTGTCTTAGTATGTTTCCTACCAACCTATCTCTTCTCTTCATTACCAGTCGCCAGAAACATCTCTCCTCACCCACTGGTCTTAATACCTCTTCGTTTGTAACCCTATCTACCCATCTGATCTTCATCATTCTCCTGTAATACACATTTCAAAAGCTTCAATTCTCCTCTTTTCTGCTGCACCAATAGTCCAAGTTTCACTTCCATAGAGTGCCACGCTCTAGACAAAGGCTTTCAAAAATGACTTCCTAATACCTAAATCTATATTTGATGTCAACAGATTCCTTTTTTTTTTTTTTTTAATTCTTTCCTTGCCTGAGCTAACCTACTTTTTATATCATCTTTGCTTCGTCCATCACTGGTTATTTTGCTTCCTAAGTAACAGAAGTCTCCTACTTCCTTCAGCTTTTCACCTGCCAATTTGATGTCCATAGAGGTTTCTGATTTTTTTTCGGCTGCATTCCAATATTTTTGTTTTGCATTTATTAATTTTTATCATGAATTCTTTCCTCAAGACTGAGTCCATACCATTCAAAAACTCATTCAAATCCTCAGGCGTGTCGGCCAAGATGACGATGTCATCGGCAAATCTCAGAGTTGAAATTATTTTTCACTACGGATGACAAAGCAGACTTCTAGGGGGATATATTCCCTATCCCCCCTCCTGGGTATGGTATCTATTATATATAATCCAAAATTGACTTATCACCGCAGGGCTCAAAGCACTAGACCTAGAAAGCTCAAATTTTGCATGTTGGTTGATCCGAGTATGTAGAGGCTCACTAAGAAACGGTTTTTGGAAATTCAATTTGTAAGTGACTTTTTTCGGCCCTTTGGCATTGACCATCCAAAATTGACTCATCACCACAGGGCTCAAACCACTAGACCTAGAAAGCTGAAATTTTGCATGTTGGTTGATCCGAGTATGTAGAGGCCCACTGAGAAACGGTTTTTGAAAATTCAATTTTTAAGTGACTTTTTTCGGCCCTTTGGCACTGAGGAAGGACAGTCGGTACAAAGGTCGGATTTAGCTCATTTTAAGCCGGCAGATACGAGAAACAATACTCGGAGGTCCTGTAGGGACCCCGAAACACACTTTTTAAGTTCCTAAAATGAACGGTTTCGGAGATATTCCCAAATAACTGTGTTCCCTCTGAGAAACAGATCAACGTTACTATGGCAACCGCTGAAATTTCCCAGACTGGGGATAGTTTTATGGCAATATCTCGAAAACCGTTCGTTTTAGGGCCTTAAAACGCAGGGTTCGGTTCCCACTTCTAACCACGAACATTGCTCCTCGCATTGATACGCGTAAAATGAGATATATTTTATTTATAGTGGTGACATTTGGGGTCGAATACTGAGCCGATTGGTTTCGACTCACAATACTTCGCCGCCGCCGCCGCCCCCATGTGCCCCGCCCCCGGTCGCCGCCCCCATGTGTCCCCCCCCCATTCTTCTGCCGACGCTCCTGGCATTAATTGTGAATCATTTCTGGATACAAGAAGAAGACATAAACAATTTAAATAACCATTATCTTTTAATGGAGAATATATTAACTAATTACTCCGGTCTGCATTGATTGAATATAGCCATTGTTGACTGTCTAGTGAATAATATGTATGCTGGGACTGTACTGGATTTGGCGGTATTTGTTCAAATAATCTAAAGTCTGATAGCCAATCATTGACGGACACATCGATGAAAATTCTATTGCCAAATTAAATTTGGTTAAAAGGGACGTTTTGATCATTTAAGAGGTGAAGGAAAATTAATTATAAAAGTTGGCATTAAAACTAGTGCCAGGCGTTCTTCATTTGTCATCGGTTTTAAAATGAACTTCTGCACATGCGCAAAATGGCGTCTAATTGTCGAAATGAAGCCAAGCTAAGTGAGAAAAAGTGAACATAATGTGAGCTTGTGGTGAAAGGACGCGGTTTGTGGTAGCATCGCAGTGGTTTTCGATTTTCTGGAGCCGTTGCCTGGTGTTGTTTTGTTGCCATAGTAACGAGGTTGAATTAACTTACGTGGATTCGAGCAGCACGGTGTAACGTTTTGTTACCAACCTTGCAGGTAAACATACATATATCAAAATCTCCACAGTTGTGCGTCCAAATGTAACGTTTTCGCTCCACGTTGAGCGCACAAATGTAACGTTCCCGGTCCTTCTAAGTGACCAAAGGTTACGTTCCTGGCGGGGCTCCAATATTGCGTTCTCCTGGAGTACAGTAGAAGAATCGCAACAAGAACAAGCACCGCTTTACTCACACCACCAATAGCATACTTACCTCTTACCTGTTCATTAGCAATGATTATAATCAGCTCGTGTGGGCGCCAGGTCATCTAACACTTACTTTAGATGTGCCAAAGTATTTAATTAAAATAGTGATAGAGCACTCGAAACGTCTTTCTCTCAAGCCGTGGTATAGCTGAGCCATTAACCAATTGTCTTATCGCTACTGGGAGAAGGTATGCATTATGTCTAAAGCTAGCTACTGGAAATGAAAGTCCTACCATTACTTAAGAACAAAATTTAATTGATCAAAATTTAAAGCAGCAAAAGACGTAAAAAGAGAAACAAATGAATTTTTAAAAAATCTGGAAGTTATATTAAATTGGCGAGAGTTACAAAATGGAATATGAATTAAATTTAAACAAAAGCTGGATTCTAATTTGCCATAAACAGAATTACAGAGACTTGATTGGATTTAGTAAAGGAACTCACGGCCGTCTTCTTCATAGTGGTAGTCTGGTTTTCCCTCTGATCTTGCTGGCGGATGTTGTTTGGTTCTGCCTCAATATTGTATAGATCCTTATCTTGATACGGGCAGGGAACCAATTTGTCCCGTCTCCCGACTGACATATGTGAATGGCTTTGCTCCAAAATTCACTTTTGTGAATATGATCAAGGACACGATCATATTCACGTCAGTAGTATTAATTTTAAAACTTCTTGAACTGATAAGTTGCGATCTCGCAGCGAAGATGTCTGATAGACGTGAAGATTCAGAAAATCTGAGAAGATTGGGGGTTGAGAGTAGATGACCATTGGTTTTTATGGAAGATGAACTTCCCCACTCTGCAGTATTTCTCGACCAATCAATTAGGTATCCTGATGACGTAGCTCCCCACTCCAGATCCCTAAGTTCTGATCATGCCTCTTCATTAGTTGGGTTAACCACGTGGGGTTGCTTCTGAAGTAATTTTAAATCAGCGTCCTGATGCGGTGTTCTTCCGAGAATTCGTGACGTCAGCGCTAACTGACCAACTTGCTTTGTCTAGAAGCCTCGCGTCCCCGGAATGTTTGTACATATATCTCGAAAGTCAAGTCTATTTTCGGCGGACTACCCGTGGCGAAACTGACGACACATTGAACGACATATTTCCCAATCAAGTCTTGTACAAAATATAACCTATAACGAATCTAACTAAAATCTCCATTTTATAACTTCCGCCAAACAATAATTAAACCCCTTCCATATATATAAAGAAATTATGGACTAAATCTAGAATCGATATGATAATTAAAATATACATAATAATAATAATAATAATAATAATAATAATAATAATAATAATAAATTTTGCTGCTTATAAAACATATAAATTAAGGGGAAGTATTCGGACTGTTACATCGCCCTTAGAATTTTTTTGTCCAATCTTAGATTTGGGCGAACAAATTATATACACATTTAACCTAACAATTAACAGCATCATACAAAATTATACCCTTCAACATTAAAATATACATATATACCCTTCAATATTTACAACAATGAATACTTTGTTGTTGCTTTAAAGCGTCAATGTTCCTTTCTTTCTTCCTGATATGTATGATTTCATTCATACTAACACTCGTTTGTTAGGCTGATATTCTGAGAGACTTGTATCGTTTTAATTCAAATCGTTATTTTTCTTGTCTCCAGAATAATTATAATAAATATTGCCTTCACTAATTCATCACACGACACATCACACGCATGTGATAATCCTGCATACTTGATTCCTCGCAAGTACTCTGTAATGAATTTACAAAATTTTACCTACATCACATAAAACAAGAAAGCATAGTTTTATACATAGGCATAATATTTGAGTGCAAGTTACCCCATTAATTCCAAAATATAAGGTACTAGGTCACCCTTCGCTTATCTGATTCAGATAACTCACTCGTTCCAGTATATGTGTCAACAGTCGGATATGCCTCTTGTAAACTTAGTTACCTATCTCTTTAAAACTACTAATTGCATACCAGGGCATTGACACATGTTGTTCCGTTACACACGAGTCCTTACCTGACTCATTCCACGTATTTTCTTAAAGGGTGTACTCATCTTTAGGTACGGTACTTAAGGAGTTAGCATATGGGCTTAAGGATGGTTCAATGATTTTATCTCTTAACATGTCGTCAATCTGCAGTTGTACTGCCTCTTGGTATTTAAATGGGATAGGGTATCTATTACCTACAAAGACTTTGCGATCAATTACATTTAATGAGTGTGTGTAGCAATTGGCCTCGCCAATCCGATTCTCAAAAACTCTACTATTCCTTACTAAAACATCCAATAATTGATCCCTCTGATCAATGCCTAAAGAACTTTCTTCCACAGCCTGACATAATGCATCCTCTAGATTGTCATTAGTCAGCAAACTGCCAATAAAATTAAAACCATCGTCACTACTTCCCACCTTATTGTCACCTGACAAAATCACTTTAATAACGCACACTCTTTGAGAATAATCACTCTTACCTGGCTCATTAAATGCAATAATCACAGCTTTCTTCCCCCATTTCATTCTAATACACCTCTCATCGTAACACACCTGAACCTGATTAGCAGACAACCAATCAGTACCCAATATCAAGGAAAACACAAGGTTTGGGATCACCAAACATACCTGCATACCTATTACATTATTAATACAAATTTCCACCAGAACCTGCTTAGAAATGACATGAGACTTTTTACCTACAGCTGTTATTACAAAAGTTGATTTGATAGGGATTTCTTGAAATATTACACCTTCGTCTCTCATCCTATTATAAAATGACAAGCTAATGCAACTCTTGACACACCCTGTATCTATAAGCGTATCTATACGCGCCCTCAACACATTTATGCTAATGATGGAATTTAAATTTTCAATATCACTAGGTTTTGTCACCTTTTCATCATAATCGCACAAGAGATCATCTCTTACATTTAGGTCATAACCACTAAATAGAGTATTGGCTGGGAATATCAACGACTGGAAATCTGACCTCGCATTACAGTCTCGATCTAGTTTAAAGCTCCGGCACCATTAGGTTCATTTACCGACTGCTGACTGGGCACTTGATTACTTGCCTGGATAACCTGTATGTCCTCCCTAGGACTGGCCTGATTCTGACCTCCGCTAACCCTCTGGTTCTCTCTGTTCTGGTAAGAGCCTCGGTTATTGCTCCCTTGGTTCTGATTACCTACGTTACCTCTCTGGTTCTCTCTGTTCTGGTAATTACCTCTGCCTTGATAGTTATTTTGATTATTATTACCGGAATAATTATTATTATTATTGCCTCTATTGTTCTGATTATAATTCTGATTATTATGATAATTCTGATTATTAGAATAGCTCTGATTATTTCCCCTATTGTTCTGATTATAATTTTGTCCTCTCTGTTCTTGCACACCTCTATTGACATACTGACTTGGCGGCTGTTCACCATTGCTTCCTAACACATTGAAACTACTTAACAATTTCTCCATTTCTGTTACTGTACCTATCTTCTGAATACAGGCGGCCTCTTTCACCCGATATGGAAAATGTCTCAGTAACAACCTTACCATGTCGCTTTCCTGAGCCATCCCGTCTAAATACTTACACGTGAGCACCTGATTCAGGAAATACTCCGTCATAGAACTGTTGTTCTTAGGATTGTATTTACCAAACACCATACCTTCTCGTTTCTGACCTTGAATTTCCTCATTCCAGTACTTGATACAGAATTTATTTTTAAAATCTCTAAAATCTTCAAATCCATTCTTATAGACTGCAAACCATCCTCGGGTCTCTCCAACAAAAGCCTGATCTAAAATATCTACTACATTACTCCATTCAATTACTTGGTCATCTAACCTATCTTTGTATCTACTTTCCACTACTTCCATAAATTCCATCGGGCAACCTTGCTTATTGCTAAATTTAGGTAAGTCTGCCTCCCTAATGTGACTACCACTCGAACATCCTACTCTACTAACATTTCCTTCCTGCCTCATCCGTGACTTTAATTTTAACTCTAGATCTGCTATCTGTCTACCTGCCTGTTGTTCAGCCTTTTCTACTCTTTCCTTCAACACCTTTTCTCTTTGATCTAATTCTCTCCTTAAAACACTCTGCTTTTCCTGTACTTCGTGAATACTCTCCACATTATCCCTACTACATTGTTCTACTTTATCTCCCAGCTCAGACTGTACTTTAGCGATATCACTTTCTAATTGATCTTTAATCTGTTTATTTTCAACTTGAACCAGTATTTTCATGCTCTCTCCCTGAGTAGTGAGACTATTTTCTAGCTTCTCCTGTACCTTATCTAGTTTACTATCCACCTCTGAAATGACTTTAACAAAGTTCTCCTCCATTTGAGTTTTAAATTCACTTCTAATTTCATCTTTTGTTTGATCTACACTCTCCTTGAGTTTCTCATATTTCTCACTCAACCTTTCATTAGCCTTAATCACATCATCTAATTTTTGATTATTATGCTTTAGACCCTGATCTATTTTCGCCATCTCCTGTTTTAATTCTTTATTTAACTTCTGACTATTATTTTCCATCTCCTGTTTTAATTCTTTATTTAATTTTTGATTATTACTTTCCATTTCATGTTTTAATTCTTTATTTAGTTGCTCAAATTTATTATTATTTTCCTGTCTCATTTGAACTAATATACTCAAAATGCTATCCTGTGCTGACATCTCCGATGAACTACCCTCTACACTAGTCGCATTAGAATTTACCTCCGCTAAATTCCTAGCTTCGTCTATCTCCATCTCCAGATTCACGCTACTACCATTCTCTTCACCATCTCCCGTCACCTCTATACCACTTCGCAGCTTCATCTTATCTTTATCCGCCATACCGACACACACAAAAAAAACTTATTATCACCCCCAAAAATACTTGCACAGAAATATATCCTTTTCCCTTCACGACAAACAATTGGTTTTCGGGCCTACGCTTGTGGCGCCAAATGTAACGTTTTGTTACCAACCTTGCAGGTAAACATACATATATCAAAATCTCCACAGTTGTGCGTCCAAATGTAACGTTTTCGCTCCACGTTGAGCGCACAAATGTAACGTTCCCGGTCCTTCTAAGTGACCAAAGGTTACGTTCCTGGCGGGGCTCCAATATTGCGTTCTCCTGGAGTACAGTAGAAGAATCGCAACAAGAACAAGCACCGCTTTACTCACACCACCAATAGCATACTTACCTCTTACCTGTTCATTAGCAATGATTATAATCAGCTCGTGTGGGCGCCAGGTCATCTAACACTTACTTTAGATGTGCCAAAGTATTTAATTAAAATAGTGATAGAGCACTCGAAACGTCTTTCTCTCAAGCCGTGGTATAGCTGAGCCATTAACCAATTGTCTTATCGCTACTGGGAGAAGGTATGCATTATGTCTAAAGCTAGCTACTGGAAATGAAAGTCCTACCATTACTTAAGAACAAAATTTAATTGATCAAAATTTAAAGCAGCAAAAGACGTAAAAAGAGAAACAAATGAATTTTTAAAAAATCTGGAAGTTATATTAAATTGGCGAGAGTTACAAAATGGAATATGAATTAAATTTAAACAAAAGCTGGATTCTAATTTGCCATAAACAGAATTACAGAGACTTGATTGGATTTAGTAAAGGAACTCACGGCCGTCTTCTTCATAGTGGTAGTCTGGTTTTCCCTCTGATCTTGCTGGCGGATGTTGTTTGGTTCTGCCTCAATATTGTATAGATCCTTATCTTGATACGGGCAGGGAACCAATTTGTCCCGTCTCCCGACTGACATATGTGAATGGCTTTGCTCCAAAATTCACTTTTGTGAATATGATCAAGGACACGATCATATTCACGTCAGTAGTATTAATTTTAAAACTTCTTGAACTGATAAGTTGCGATCTCGCAGCGAAGATGTCTGATAGACGTGAAGATTCAGAAAATCTGAGAAGATTGGGGGTTGAGAGTAGATGACCATTGGTTTTTATGGAAGATGAACTTCCCCACTCTGCAGTATTTCTCGACCAATCAATTAGGTATCCTGATGACGTAGCTCCCCACTCCAGATCCCTAAGTTCTGATCATGCCTCTTCATTAGTTGGGTTAACCACGTGGGGTTGCTTCTGAAGTAATTTTAAATCAGCGTCCTGATGCGGTGTTCTTCCGAGAATTCGTGACGTCAGCGCTAACTGACCAACTTGCTTTGTCTAGAAGCCTCGCGTCCCCGGAATGTTTGTACATATATCTCGAAAGTCAAGTCTATTTTCGGCGGACTACCCGTGGCGAAACTGACGACACATTGAACGACATATTTCCCAATCAAGTCTTGTACAAAATATAACCTATAACGAATCTAACTAAAATCTCCATTTTATAACTTCCGCCAAACAATAATTAAACCCCTTCCATATATATAAAGAAATTATGGACTAAATCTAGAATCGATATGATAATTAAAATATACATAATAATAATAATAATAATAATAATAATAATAATAATAATAAATTTTGCTGCTTATAAAACATATAAATTAAGGGGAAGTATTCGGACTGTTACAACGGGAGAAGTGAGTAACTGAGGGTTAACTAAGGTTAGGTAGGATGCCTACTGTGGTACTCTGGCTAATATTATGATTTTCTTTTCATGGCTGTGAATGGACAAAGCGTTGCTGGCATTCCTCAGTGCGTGAACGCACTGACGACGAGTCAAGTCCAGGTTTAATACTGGCACTCAAGAACATGGTCTCTCTGTAAGCATGGTAAAATTGGCTGATGGATTCTCTCTGTTATCACACTCTGCGATGTTCCGTACTAAAAGCTGCTTCCAAGGTAGGATCAAACCAGTACAGTAGTTATTTGATTCATGGTAGAAAGTTATCTATGCACAGCTGTTAAGTAAAGTGCTAATGGCTAATCGTTCTGTGTTCCTGTCAAGTTGTGTGAAAAGTGATATCATTCAAGTGTTGAGTTCTTGCTGAAAATCATTATGGCATGGTTGCCAAATTTTGAATTGCTATTTGTTCTGGCTGTGTTGCCAATGTGATTAAGTCATCTAAGCATTAATGAAATTTAGTGAACTGAATAGTCAATTATTTTGCTGTATTCTGTGAGAAACATCTGTGCGCAGATAATTGTTGTCATAGAGTTGAATGTGTAATGTCTTGTGACATATTAAGTGAAGTTTTCAGTGTACATGCAGGTGGACGAGTAATGTACTGTGAGTACATACAACAGCAGTGTCGAGCTGAAGCTTTTCAGGTGGTGAAACAGCGAGTTTTAAAATTGTTAGGCCGAGGTCAGGTGTTAAGTCAGCTGTGGAGTCGTGAAGCCCCGTTGTGTTGGGTGTGTAGTAGTTGTGATTGCTGCTGTTCGTGCGACGTGCGGTCGAAAATTAGGAAGCAGAAAGCAGTTATAAGAAGAGCTGATCTAGGTGATCGTATTTTGGTCGTGTGAAGTTTTGATCTTCAGTCGGTAGATAGAAATTTTGAAATTTATTTTAGGTTTGGTTGGAGTTAGGAATCGAACGAGTGACGTGCCAGGACTGCACGTATGGTTGGTGTTGGTGTGCGTGTGGTTGTGTGAGTGAAGTTAGGGCATTTCAGGATGCCAAATTGGGATGTGTGGAGTTGGTGCGGAGATCGTCGAGTGATACCAACCTAGCGGGAGTAGCCAGTCTCTGTCTATTTATGATTCTGGTACTTTCAGTGATGGTTGGTGATGTCGACATTGCTATGCTCCTCTGACTCTTGATGTCGTGCGGGCTGGTGATGATCGCACATCGTAGTTTAGTATTTTGAGGGTACATTTTGTTGTTTTATTTCAGGTGTGTTTAGTGCCTGGTTGGTACTTGGTGCTCGAGTGAGTACTTGTTAGGGAGTGTTTTGTTGTTTGTGATTTGTGGATTTGTGATCCATGTACTGCGTTGTTGGTACTAGTTGAGATTTAATTAGGGTTAGTGTTTTTATTATTTTCTTGTGCGTTGGTACTCGGTTGAGTATTTGAGATTTCTTCGGTTAGTGTCTAGGTTTTGTTTTGTTGGTACCGTGTTGGTATTGGTTGGATTGAGTTGTGTAATGTTGTCAGTACTCTGAGTAGTATTTGTGCTTCGAGAGGTTGTTGGGTCGGTGATACCAGGATGTTTAATTCCCTGATGATGTGTGATGGATTGTCGAGTGGTGCCTAATGTCCTTAAGTGAAAGTGCAGGTGGCCTTTTCTTTGTGAAGAGGCGTATGCAGGTGGTCTTTGTGAAGAGGCGTATGCAGGAGGTTTTGGTGAAGAGGCGTATGCAGGCGATATTTCCTTTCATTGGCGCACGTGGCAGGTGTTCCAGACTAGTTCCGGAGATGGCTGGCAACTGTTTCTGTTATGGAATTAGGTGGATTGGAAATTGTTCTTGTCTGATATTTCAGACGGCTTAGGTACCTACGGACGGTTGGTTTTAATGAGTGAGCTGATGGTGTGTTTGAGATTGGATAGTCGAGTGGTGCCTTGACTTATTAATTAGAAGAGGTATATGCAGGGAGCCTTTTCATGAAGGGAAGGTATATGCAGGTGGATATTTCTTGTCGCTGAAACACGTGGCAGGTGTGGAGGCCAGTTTTGGGAGCAAACTGTAAGCTGCATTGTGTATGCGATACAGGTGAAGGTTTTCTTTCTAAATTGATTAGGTGAGGAATTTAATTTGTCTGGTTCTACAGACGTAGTCAGTTGGCACCTACGGACGGTAAGGCAATGGTTGCATAAGTGACCCAGTGAAATGGTTGCATAAGTGACCCTTGGTAAGTTGTAAGGTTGCGTGAAGTGACCCAGTGAAAGTTGGTTGCTATTGAGTGACCCATGGTGGAAGAAATGGTTAAGTAACCCTTGGTATGGTAAGAGAGGTTGGTTACTAATTAGTAACCCAAAATTAGAAAGGTTGCTGAAGTGACCTAAGGTAAGTTGATTGTGGTGGCCATCGTGGAGATGGTTGCGAATGTGTTGATTGAAGTTTATTTGGTTTGATTGTGAGTAAATTGATTGTTTCGATGAGCGAGATCCTGCGTGTTGTCGTTGTGATGGTGAGGTTATGTCTTGACAAGAGTGAATGTTGTGAGGTTAGGTGTGAGCTTGATCCTTTGAGTTGTCTAGTGTTGTCATTGTGACAGTGAGGTTAGAAGATTGCTGAGGGCAACGTGCGAGTGAACTTGGGTGATTCTGGTAGTAAGCTGACTATGTGTTTGGTTCAATAGTGAGGTTGTGTCAGGAGTAACTGCTGCTTCATAGTGATTGGTCGCAGATGTGAGATGGATTCCTGCGTTATCTGAAGTTGAGCACGTGTGTGTAGTCCTGTTGAAGTTTGGTTCACGTGAAATTGTGATTGCTGTTTTGTTGCTGAGATTGTTCGAGCGGTTCTGCGCCTGCTGTTCTACCTTAATAAAGTTTGAAGCCATGCTTGAGAGCTGTGTGTGTATATTTGTACTTGATGTAATTGTACATCAGAAGTAACTTACATGACTGTGCTGTTTGAGAGTACTCGGGAGGTACTGTGGTACCTTGGTACCTTATATAATTGAGAGCCGATTGCCATGATTGTTGAGGGATGGCATGTTGTTAAGTGACGCTGCGTCCACTTAATAATTTCCTTAGAATGTGAAAACAGGATTTATTTTGGCTGGGAACAAGCTAGAAATTTTAACAGAACATCGAATTGTGATGTTCATATTAGTAATTACTCATCACATTGTAAACTAACATTTAAATTGAAACATCGTCTGTCGGTTTAAGCTCTAACAGTCTTACCTGGTCTAACTCTGCGATTATTCCAAAAAGCCAAGGAATGTCACTTGCTATAACAACGACATGGTACTGAATCTACATGGAATATCATCGGTGAGATGACGATCATGTGATCCTTATTGCCATCTGGTATCTGTTCCGGTTGGTCACGTGAGTGATGTGATCACTCACCACTCGTGGCAGTGGCCAGTGCACAGGTTACTGTCACCATGCACGACATAACATCTAGTGGAGGTGTTAGCCATTCTGCTGGTCAGAGTGGAAGCATTTACTACAACTTCGTGAGATGTCCAGCTGTAACGGTCCGGAGAGGCTGTATTGGAGAACTGGTTCCATCCTGCTTGCAGCTACCATCGGGGATCATCATCTGACCCCCTACAGGTGGAATCGCAGGGGGAGACTGAGCCGATTGGTTTCGACTCACAATACTTCGCCGCCGCCGCCGCCCCCATGTGCCCCGCCCCCGGTCGCCGCCCCCATGTGTCCCCCCCCCATTCTTCTGCCGACGCTCCTGGCATTAATTGTGAATCATTTCTGGATACAAGAAGAAGACATAAACAATTTAAATAACCATTATCTTTTAATGGAGAATATATTAACTAATTACTCCGGTCTGCATTGATTGAATATAGCCATTGTTGACTGTCTAGTGAATAATATGTATGCTGGGACTGTACTGGATTTGGCGGTATTTGTTCAAATAATCTAAAGTCTGATAGCCAATCATTGACGGACACATCGATGAAAATTCTATTGCCAAATTAAATTTGGTTAAAAAGGGACGTTTTGATCATTTAAGAGGTGAAGGAAAATTAATTATAAAAGTTGGCATTAAAACTAGTGCCAGACGTTCTTCATTTGTCATCGGTTTTAAAATGAACTTCTGCACATGCGCAAAATGGCGTCTAATTGTCGAAATGAAGCCAAGCTAAGTGAGAAAAAGAGAACATAATGTGAGCTTGTGGTGAAAGGACGCGGTTTGTGGTAGCCTCGGACCACTACCTAAATCTTGGTCCGAGAACAAGGTAAAACTGTTAGATAATATTAATTGGAACTCTAGAACCGTCAGACAAAACATTTATGACAATTTCATGAAAATGGGAATTATGTTTGTCAATTTTAAGAGGCCAAGTGTCGTCTGGCCGGTTGCATTGAAATAACTTTCGATTCCAAAAGGACGCTATTCTTCTTTTACCAAGGCGTTTTCTGGATTTGTTAATTTGTTCAATTTATATTTTAATGGGTCTATTATAATGTGGCCTAAGATTATTTTATATTCATAACACGCCTCCTATTATTTAAGCAGCGAAAAAGAGTTTGTTTTACTTCATCTTTGGAGATGTGTTTGGTTTCATTTTTAATCGTTCCATGCTGCTAATGTAAAATTTATGATTTCAAGAATGTAATTGTCAGGATTTTGGCGTGGGGAACTTGATAGTTTTAATAATGACAAACGGCCCCTTGCTTTTCGTTTGTCTGAGATGGCATCTTTTGGTCTATTATGGACGCATGAGCACAGCATCCATGCTGGTTGCAAAACATTTTCGGAAGCCTATTTGAAAGAATGTAATGAGTAACCAATTGAAATGAATCGAAAAGAGACTGTAGTAGTTTCGGATAAGAATTAGAAAAGGTTTAATATGTGGTGATTTCTAAATCACGTAAATGTAACTTGTTTTAATTATACAGCGTTGCCATATAATTTGGGGTATAGCTTGGCCTCCATTTTTGATATATAGTAGGAGTGCAGATTGGTGTTCCCTCCCATAGCCATTCGGCCTTGTATTCTTTTCCCTTGAGAATATATATTTATTTTACCTATTGCTGTTCGAGTCCATGTTTCATTGTGCGCATAGAATAGTACTAGGTTAATTGTCTTCAGGCCACTTTGGCCTCGGGGTACCCAGCCCTCCTGGTGCAAATACGATCGGGATTTTGAGTCTAATTTTATACTCTTTGAGCTGGTTATTGTAAGCGAGCTTTCAGATCTTTACTCTAATTTACAATATTAAGATTCTTTCCATTTTGCACGGTATGCTTTCATTTTCTTTACAAATTTGTTTGTTGTTAACTGAATATTTTTGTTTGCCAATTTTGATCTGCTCTTTTTCGTTTTTTACCATGATCAGCAACCCATATTCACAGTCGAATGTGTCGTATTCTACCGGCTGTCACGTTAATTATTATTTTTTCTTAATTACTCTTACTGAGGAATAATGTTGGTGTTTTGTCTTTCATGGCCATTGAATCCCCGCACAAGGCACGGCTTAAACCTAGAAAAGTTGCTGAGTTGGACTAATGTACTAATGGTGCAGCAGAAAAGAGGAGAATTGAAGCTTTTGAAACGTGGTGATACAGGAGAATGATGATCAGATGGGTAGATAGGGTTACAAAGGAGGAGGTATTAACACGAGTGGGAGAGGAGAGATGTTTCTGGCGACTGCTAATGAAGAGAAGAGATAGGAGGGAAGGACACATATTAAGACACCCAGGAATAGCAAGCTTAGCTATGGATGGGAGGGTCGCGGACTAGAACTGTAAGGGTAAACCAGGGTTAAACAGATTGCCTCGGATGTAGGGTGTGGTAGCTATGTAGAGATGAAACGATTAGCTCAGGAGAGGGAGACATGGAGGGATGCATCAAACCAGTTAAAAAACTGAAGACTCAAACAACAACTATCAGGAATTTTAATTACTTAGAGAGGCATGTGAGGCAAAAGGGTGGTTGGAGATTTCAATCCCTGGGATGTAACACTGGAAGAGACTGCATAATGTACATCAGCGGCCAAGGTGAGAGATATTTAACTAGAGGTCTATTAATAGCGATATGATGACGTTCAAATCATCAATAAGTATGGCCAAATTACATCCAGAATAGCTTAAGTAAGAATACTTTTAATTCCCCATATTCCGATAGATTTGCCATTCCAGTGTGCAAGAGTGCAGTTCCCTCATCAAACAATATTCGCAATTTCTTTAACAAAGCGCAATGACACACACTTAACAGTAGCACGTGTACATTTAGACAAAAACCATTTTTCCCATGGGCAACTGTATGTGGCGTGCTCGCGAGCGTCCGGACGCCAAAATCGTTATGTCTCAGCAGAAGATGGCAAAACCAAGAACGTAATTTTAAAATGTGTTAACATCATGTAATATCGAACCCTGCAGACATTCACAACTCTATAAAATTCCCACTGCTGCTCATATCAATATACTGTATGTATCAGAATATTCAGAATTAGAATGGACCCACCTATAGCCGCGATTGCTGTAATAGAATAGACCAATTATCAGCAATAATGCATCGTCCCCATTGTCTTGATCGCGGGCGAAGCCGCGGGTACCTGCTAGTACGGTTATAAGTGTCACTACTCAAACTACTACTTGCTTTGTTGTCAGCCATTGCAGTGCAGAGACGTCAAACACTGCCATCTCTTTGAACAAATTCGCATCACCATAGAGTTTAAAAATGCAAAGTAATGGGTCTATGGACTATCACAAAAGAGCAGGCAGGACTACTTTCAAAGAACATCGCCTCAGACAACTGGAACGTGGAACTTCAGGAGGCTGTCCAGACGTACCCACCTCAGTGGTGGCAGAATATTGTGCTGAGGGCATTGGAAAGCTGGTGTAACGATTCGACAAATGTTTCAATCGTTTTGGCGATTATGTTGAGACATAAGAATAAAACAAGCAAACATTTAGTAGTAAATTCAGTTAGGTATGTCAATCTGTTATTTTTATATAGTCGATCAGAACTTTAAAAAAATACAGCCCTCGTATGTATTATGCGCACGCTTTCAATAGTACAGCAGGGGGCCATGGTGGGCCACAAGCTCGGCCAAGGCCACAGCAGCAGCGAATAAGAAAACTGCCGCTTGCCGTTCTTACTTTATATGAAAGACCCTGTACTGTAAGACAATTTGTGCATTCAGTTCCTTTCACCAGCACTAAATGGTGCAACAGGTCATATCTCTCGCATTCAATGACTAGGTGTATTTAATTTACTCAGGAGTTTCAGACCGTTCATAAAAATAACTGTACAATGAACAGAGCTTTTCCTTTTGTCTCTGGCAACATCACTGAAGTACAGCAAATTGAACCTATCGGGCTGTAAGCTACAGTGTCAGTGCTTTATAGAACCAAATAGAACATCAAATACTTACCCTTCACAAAGCGTAGCCACTTGGGGAGAATGTTGTCCACTTTGCTTTTGATGAGCACCTTACAGCTGTACAGGGATACACCCACATCCGTGTCACGATTCATTTCGAACAGACCTGCAGCGAGTAAATCACGGCAAGAATATGATAACAAAATAAAAAACATGAAAATATTTGAGGTGTCACAGTTGCTGGAACGTAAGGAATTCCACAAGTATCCGAAGAGTGTCAACCATAGGATGTATAGAATTTTTGTGTTTTTATTCTGTGTGATCCTAGGTCTATGAGAGCAAGTACTCTTCATGTATAAGCTTTTCATACACTGAATGCAGTGACATCCCTTCTTAAACTGCATCATTTGTTGGCAGTGTACTCTGCTTTGTCTCCAACAAATGCTTGACACAGAACTTTTCAATATATTCAGTCAAATTAAGCCTAACTATGTACAAAGTATACAAATTTATGATTGAATAGATGGAAAGCAGTGACCTCCCAGGTAAGAACAGCATATAATCACGAGAAAGATGTTACAGTTAGCCCCAATTTTCAGTTAAACCTTCTTCAATGGAGAGGAGGATATTATTATATACCAAGTATGGGGAGTGGCTTATCTACTGCTAATCAAGTGAGACTAGTTTTACAAGCAATCCTACTGGCAGAAACTTGAAGAATTTACTTAATACACATAATTGTTCAGTAGCTGAAGATTAGCCTAAAGCAACCAAACATAATTTCCTGAAAGTTCTAATGACCATTTTGAGTACTATGCAGTAAAATCTCTGTTGGCAAAAATCAAGAGAACAAACGTAATTTTAGATACGGAAATGGTTGGGTTTAAAAAAATAATAATGGGTAAACATTTTTTTAGAGTTACATAAGAGGTAAAAGATAAGAAAGTGACTTGAAATATTACACGTATTTAAAGAAAGAGATAGGCATAAAATGCCAAATCAAACATACCAAAAATTGATTCTTTAGAATTTTGTAACGGATCTTACATCTGCTACTCATCATAATCACGGCATTGTTGTTCATATGCAAGTATTATTATTATTATTATCATCAAGTAAGATTATTTCATGTTATATAACGCAATATAACGGCATTCAGGTTTATTATTATTATTATTAATTGCATGGATCATTTAATTACATCCCATTCCAATTATCAACAAGATTTAATATTATGTATTTTAGATAGCAAACAGTTACAGTTAGAAGAGAATTGGCAATTTATTCCATATGAAAAATGAAAATCCACAACCTGCTTCCAGTCTCCGACCGGGTCAGGAATGGAATGAATGAAGCCCCCATGTAGCGGCGAGGATGGGAACTGTGCCGGCTGCCGAGGCCTGACGCACTCCTCTGGGGCAATGATTAAATGAATGACAGATGAAATGAAATGATAGTGGAGAGTGTTGCTGGAATGAAATTTTGACAGGGAAAACTGGAGTATCCGGAGGAAAACCTGTCTGCCTCCGTTTTGTCCAGCACAGATCTCACATGGAGTGACCGGGATTTGAACCACGGACCCAGCGGTGAGAGGCCGGCGTGCTGCCGCCTAAGCCACGGAGGCTCATTCAGAACAGTCAGCTTATTTCATCAGCTCAGTATTGTATTGCACACTAAAATCTACCTTCGTGTGTGTGCTCAGAGAATCTTCGGGAATAGCATGCAATTACGAACCCAGGTTCAGAAATCTTCGACAAGATTTTGGGCTATTTATTTAAACATCGTTCATCTTTGGAGGGCGGGAAGAAGATGCTGCTTATACCTGATTGGATTAGCATTGCGCGTGTCAGGTTGCCCAAGAATATTAGCTGGGGTATGCAAGCTGAATCCGACCATAATTATAGGATGTGAGATGTTGAGATCAGACACTTCGACTTCTTCAAAAATTACTTCGAGTACTTCTTCTGCTACTTATACGTAGTCACCGTCTTTGACTTGTTTTGCGGTCTACAATGTGAAAAGTTGCTACAGTCTGTGTCAATAGCACTTGAGTGATGTTACCAGTCTGTCATATTTGTAACAACGAGAACTTTTATATTAGATGAAGTTATTACATCTCACTCACCATGCATCGACCGAGTAAGCTACCTGGAAAACGCTGCACTGATTAGTCTGCTACATTTGTGGGCTAATGTAGGAAATTTACTATACTACAAGAGCTTCAAAACAGCTTCGGGTGAGTGACAAAAGTTTGTAAAAATTGACTTCCTCTCACAAGAAGAATGGTGGAAAGTTGGAATTCTCCTAAAAAAGGAGCAACACAGTGCTCTGTTCTGATTACTGATAATAATCATCACACTATATCAAATGTCATATCAAACCTTCAAGTGATTCAAGTGATCTCCAACAGTCAAGCCTAGACAACATGAATAGATCTCCTACAGATGTAAATACAGGCGGCACCCATCAAACCATACAAATACCACCCAACAGTAGGGTGATATTAAATATTGTAGTAGAGTACCCGCAAGAAGAGCTTGCCAAAACTCAACAATGCGCAGAGACCAATATCAATCGGCGTAGTTTAATGCTCATTGCGGGGCTCCTGTATGTCCCCCAAATGCTGATTACCGGGCTCACTGCATTCTTCAACCCTGCAGGCTCGCTGCGAGACGCGGTCTACAGCTGTAATTCAAGCGTAGAGTGCAAGGAAACAGCAAACAATATAGGCTAATTAGGGTATAGGTTACTGTGTCCTGGCTCAAGTAATAACTACTGTGTAAAGCATTACATACTCGCGCTGAGATCTCACTTGAACCCCCAGTCACAGTTTAGCATGAAAAGCCTCCGGCTGGGCAGACGGTCCGTTCAGAACTGCTGCCAGCGAGCTACAGAAGAGAAGTGGGAGGGGCGTGTTCTGCCACTACCAAGCCCACCTGAACATTTCCAAAGATCTGCGCAGGATTCTGTGGCAAGCTCTTCTTGCGCGTATTTTAACAAGCTATTACAAATGGCCGCCCAACTAAGGGGCAGATCCAATGGCCTATCACACTTTCTAAAAGTAGAAGTGAATTAATTCCCTCATTTCTTGCTTTGTTTTGTTCACATCCCTTGCTGATGCAAATACTTCTTGGTGTACTTGTGTTCAACAAACTGGCCAATGCCTATTTTATTGTGGGATGAACCTGAAAGCAAATGAGTGGAAACACCTTTTAGAGGTGATGTGGCTAAGGGGACTTACATCATTTACCCCATTAATATATACATGATTGTAATAAGGGGAGAAGGGGGATAGCAACCACTGTACAGAGAAAGCTTAATTCATTAATATTGGCAGGACCCCAAGAAAAAAAGCTATGGACGCTGGAAAACAATAAATTAGCGATTGTGTTCAGGACTTTTAATACGCCTGTTTCTCATAAATTATCACTTTTGGGGGAAGAAGTATTAGGCCCAGGCCAAAATGTGAGAGGTTGAAGTGTCTTACACCACTTCTTAACATTCAACTAATACAAAATGATTATTCAATAATTTTTGGGAATTTCACCAGTCTGATTTAATGTCAGATGATGCAAGATATGAAGCCAATTAATTGGCCAACAACAGCCTATTATTCAATAGATTACAAGAACCCCTCCAATTCTGAATGTTGGTGTTAACAAGAAACACGAGAGGAGTCGAGAAGAATCGTGATTGTGCCGCGATTAAGAATGAAGAGCGTACTATAAGGAGTACCTAAACAAGAAAATGAATATAGTTGATTATCAATTGCTCAGATTTCTACCAGTCATCAGTAATATCAAAATGCATCTTTTGAAACAATCAGCCGGGAATTACACGGCTGGATCATATTAAAAACAAAGACGTCCGCAATACTCTTGGAATTGACCCTATTCCAGCCAAAATGAGGGAGACTCGGTTGCGTTGATATGGGCATGTAGCCCGAGCAAATACAGAGTCCATTGTAAGGAAGTCACTTGCTCTCGAGCCTGATGGACAAAGACCTCCAGGACGACCAAAAAGGCGTTGGATGGATACCCTTCACGACGATATGCGCATCGTAGGTCTTCGTCCTATAGATGCAGCAAACCGCATCAAATGGAGAGCGAGGTGCAGAGTGGCAGACCCCAAAAAATAATTGGGAACAACACCAGGAAGAAGAAGGAGAAGCCGGGTTTGAATAAGCTAACTTACGTCTAGACTAAAAAATTCTGCATAAAGAGACGTGAGGACAAATTGGAACTAAAAAGCATTATTTTCCTGTATGATATACATGTAATTCTTCCTTCCTACCTTCACAACATTTAAAACAATATTCTATTATTTTTCTTAGGTCAACATCTCCCTTCGAAGGTTGGCGATCCAATTGATTATGATTACACAGGAAACAACAGCTCGAAAGGTCTCCATAGAGGTACGTCCATACCAGCGGCGCAAATCTTTTAGCCAAGAGTTCCTCAGTCTCCTTTGTGATCTTCGTCCGGCAATTTTCCCCTCTACTGTATAACGTTCACCTCTCATGATGTGCCCAATGTACCTAAACTTTCGCTCCTTGATGACTGTTACAAGTTGGTTACAGAAGCTGTTTTCTTATGGTAACCTAAATTTCTGTGTTCAAAATATTCTGCCCTTTATAAATTGTGATATACAGTACATTTATGATTTTTCATAAAATGCCACCTACTAATAGGGCTGTGGAAACGTAAGTAGCGCCAAAGGCATCTACTTGCCATATACATAAGTATGGTCCAGGCTACTTAATCCATCTGACTAACTATCTAACAGCAATCCATGGATCCTATAGTACTGATTCTCATTGGATAGAATATGCAGTTTGTGCACTGTCTTAGTACTTATACATTATCTAAACGGTATAATGGCATGGACCTTGATCTTACTTCCATTCTCTGCTCAGTGTCACCAGCTTCTGCATGAGCTCTTCAAATTCATCAGGTATTTCATTTCCTGTAAGTATTGTTGCAGCACAGACTGAGCACTTACCTGGCTTGCCCTCAGGGAAATAGAGTAGGGCACGAAGAGATAAGGGAGCATCAGTCTTGTAGTGCAGTGTGAAGCGTGGCCGATCGTATGCATTGCCCACAAAGCGGTAAAACTCATCATGCATCTGAGGTGTAACATCCTTCGGTTCCATCAGCCAGAGAGGCTATATATAAAAAAGAAAAGGAAAATGAACAAAAATTTAAATACAGTTCCGCACCCTCACTCTCTTATCTCTCTGTTGTATTGAGGGCTTGAGATATCTTTGGTCAAGCACTGAAGGGAGTTGGAGGGGGAAGAAAGTTTATAATATACTCCAGTACAGTATTTCCCAATGTTAACATCAAAAAAGGTTGGTGGTTCATTCTCTTTAGTTTCGCAAACCGGCAATATATTTTGAAATCACTTACCTGGATGACATTAGCTTGCTGTCCGTTAACATAAATGGGACTGCCAACAAAGTTGCTGTATTTCTTGATCACTCCTGTAACAGCAATACAGACACAGTTTAGGTATACTTCACCACTAACTCTGAACTAGGTTGAATTCTTCCCACTTCAATAACAGAGGTTAGACCATCACTGTCAGTTGTAGTTCTTCAGTCGGTCAACACGAATTTGATCAAAGACTGGGCAGGGGTACAATGTATATAATATTTGAGCAATAAGTAAATAAAAATCCTGGAAAAAATTACATGTATTAGTTATGATCAGCTTACCATGGTGGGTGAGTGGTTAACGTGTCGGTTTACTTACCCCAAGCTTGCAGGTTTGCTCCTGGCCGTGGTAAGTAATATTTGAAAGGCGGAAAAAATACGACACTCATGTCATACGATGTTGGCATGTCAAAGAACCCATTTGAATTCAGTAGGCCGTGTTCATAATGGCAAAATTAATCTCGGGAGTTTCTGCCAACACAAAGTTCCTCATTTCCATTCTCCACTAGAAAGCGCTATAGTGTTCAAGGAGCTTAGATATCTAACCTCCTTGACTTTTATAGTGCTTCAAGGAACAACGAAATTCGTCATGCAAGCTACCCTCTGGGTGTCAAATAACAAAGCTTGCACCCGGCACCCGAAGCCATACGATATTATTATTATAGTTATGATCGCGCTATTATAATGGGGCAATTTTTAGGATTATGTATTTCGACCTTCAAGAGGTCATCATCAGAACCTGATCACTGAGTTGAGGTTTAAATGTATTTGCAATACAATTTTATAACAATCTAACTACAAAAATGATGTAGTGCTTACAATTAATGATTATATTTTGATTCACTGTTTGAATTTTGTTATGTCAGGTCAATTAGTTTTATTTATACAGGTATGAATACAGGTATGAATATTATGATAGACCTGTGACAACAACACAGTGGGGTATTAGAGTGGAAAATATTTGAATGAAAATGAACACTTCTGATTAGTATTATATCACTGGAAAATACATGGCTACATTTCCAAACTCAAGTATAAAAATAGAATCAAGATGAAGCTTAGCCAGAGCCATCTTACTTTAACCACCAAAGGACAAGTTTGAAGAAAATTTGTCAGCTGAGACAAAGAACACAGATATTGACCTTTATAACCATCACTCTGTAAAAACATATATGATGTCAATTATAGTTGTCATTATCTTGTGTTAATTATAAACAATAGTACTTAGCATGCAGTACATTAAGTGAAAATGTATCAGTGCTCTTCAGTAGGCTTTGCATTGCAGCCTGGCTAACAATGTGAAGATTTGTGACCTAGAATGAGGTCACACTAAACTGATGACAAACAGCTCATGCTGCCAACTTTCAAGTTATATTTTAAGTGCCAGCTTCAGTGTCTGCAAACATGGTGACTTTGAAACATGAGTGGCAATCGTAACTCCGCCACTAGGAATGGCTCAGATTTCCTAGTGCCTGTCCCAAGCCTGAATAAAGGAGGAAGGTGAATGGCTGGTTGTTGAACCTTGGGGGATGCGCTGATGTCAATAAGTGCAGCCGTTAAAAGTCGAGGTATGTTTTAGTTGACAGTTCACGTGTTAATGTAACCAACAAATCCTACACCTTAGGGGGATGGGTGGGGGCTGGTAACCCTTCCACATAAAAAATACACTTATAATCATCAGAAGAATAATAGCCGTTCGGATTTTACGTTGGCAACAAAGGCAAGAACATTTGTAATCAAAGACATAATGAAATAAGGAACGTGGAATGTGGGAAGCACAAAACACAAAGAAGAAGAGCTTGATAGAGAGCAGTCTAGGAAAGAAATATGTTTCTGTGATTACAGAGACAAAAAGGAAACTGCAAGGGACAAAGAGATTGATAAATATACAATGATCTACAGTGGAGTTCCAAGGGAGAAAAGAGCAGCAGCAGGGGTGAAAATATTAGTAGATAGAAAATGGAAAAGTAAAATAGAAAGCTATTGCATTATAAAGGAAAGGATTTTAGTGCTCAGATTAAAAGAGAGAGGGAACTTTACTTTGATAACCATGTATACTCCAGAAGAAAACACTCGTGGAGAATCAGAACAGTTTTATGAAATTCTACAATCAGTGTTAGATAAAATCTGCAAAAGTGTGTAATTTATTGTGACTGGTGATCTCAATGCTCGTGAAGGGAGTAAACAATCGAAGGAGTGATGAAAAAACAAGGAGAACCCACATTGAATGAAAATGGCCAGTTATTGAAGGAATTCGCATCTTACAACCAATTAAAAATTACCAACACTTTTTCTTTTAGGAAGAAGGACATCCTTAAATATACATGGACTGCAATTATTAACTATGTAATGGTCCAGATGTAACAGACACTAGAGTACATAGAGGCAGTGGCTTATAAACATCATAAATGGTCATCAAAAAAATTAGAATTCTTGCCAAATGGAGGAACAGAACAGAAAACTACAAAATGATGAAGTACCGTATATAAGTTAAGGTACTGGTATATCTGTTAGGGTAAAGTCTAGAGAGATGGCACACTATTTTTAAAACTACACTAATTAGAAACCACACATTACCTTAAAAATTAGTTGACAATCATGGAAACTTTTGTAGACACACTAGTTATGAATAAAAACATGAGAGTTGTATACACTTTTGTACATAATCTAGGAAAAAGAAATGTTTTAAGAAAGAATGTTTTTTCTTCAACTCTTCCACTGGGGTGTGTTAGGTGATGCAATATTGTGAAGGAGAGAATGTGAAAAAACTCGCTGATACTCTAGTTTTTCAACTTGAAGCATGTTTTTTCCCCTCTTTTTTCTTTTTCAGCTTAAGATGATGTAATGGCATTGGAAGTGGCTAGGGTGTTAGTGAGAGGGAGATGCATAGTCACTCTCCGAACATACACACCCCCTACCTCTTGATTGGCTGTTTAAACGGCATGATAAGAGGTTGAAAAAAAATACAACCCTCGTATAAATTGTGTTAGAAAATTACGGTAAATTTCCTTTCCATTTCATGAACATATGAAATCTCTACATAGAATAAAACAAAGTCCCTGATTCTTGGATGTAACGGGTAATCTCGAGAACCACTGGATGGATTTTGATGCGGTTTTCACCAATCTGTAAAGGATTTCTCGAGAAAGGTTTCTGTAGAAAAACATTCATTTAGGACCAAAGGAAGCCGAGCAATATCAAGTCGAAGAAAAACCTGTCGTCCGTGCGCCTTTTAAGCTTACGCAGGGTCAACCATTAACAATATCTATATCTACTATATATATACTATGAGAGTAAACATTGGTCAGCATGAAAAGTTCTACAAAAATAAGTCTGCGACAGCACATCTCTATCTTTAATACATCGGCCACTATAAGTGTTTTTACGTTTTCATTTCTTCCAACAATCTCCATTCAGTGGAAATTTAAATTACTA
This sequence comes from Meconema thalassinum, assembly GCA_946902985.2. Lineage (NCBI taxonomy): Eukaryota > Metazoa > Arthropoda > Insecta > Orthoptera > Tettigoniidae > Meconema > Meconema thalassinum. The sequence goes on along the minus strand of OX336391.1, from coordinate 459,447,681 downwards.
GCTTCAGAGCAAGTTTACGAACTAGCGAGCAAGCCTATCAACCCACCTTCGGCCAGCATCAAACTGTCGAGTTGTGTCGAGTTAAGACTTCAGAGAAGAGTAAAAGTGTTTGGAGTTTCGCTGTTCACCTCAGTTTTTCTGAACTGCGTCTGGCACCTGCCTTCCGAATGCCTTTTAAGCTTACACTGGGTAAACCGTTAAAGATACTGGGCAAGGCCGGGGCGCGTTAGCCAGTGGCGGTCCGTGAAGGGGAGCTGCAGAGCTGCAGCCCCCCCCAGGGTATTTGACAATATCAATTTACACTTTGAACGTAACGGGGTAACGGTATAATTATACTATTCTCTGCTAGGCGATTAAATTTTTCGCAAGTATAGGCTGGCTTGTAAATCCGCTTCCTCCCACGGCTGCTGCATCCTCTGCAGCAGCTTAAGAACTTAAATCGCACTTCCTGAATCCACTTCCCCTATTGCCAAGGCAGGTCATTAAAGCCTCTTAGGGAGCTGCACTCCATGCAGCATCGATACGAAGTGCCAACACATCTTTGGAAACAATCGGGTATACAGTTTACAAACAGCTCAAATATTGTACTGGCAGCGGTTAACTGCTCCTAATTCGTATTTAGAAAATTAGCAACCAATATTCTAATGCAATAAATTATAGATAGAATCATAATACTATCGCAAGGATATGTTTAAATCGCAGCGGCTTTTGCTGTAACATGGCTAGGTTTGTATCACTGAGTGGCAACAGACTCATAAGTAGAAGCACGAAGTAGGCGCTCACGGCATCTGTTAGGTTCTAGCAGAACTAAGTCCATCTCCATCCCTTAGCCAGTGAAAGCAAGGAGGGAGGCATTCAACCATTTCCATGACTGGCGCTATTTTCTTCAAGCACTTGTACAATCAGTCTTGCCAACGTGCGAATTATAGCTAAAGATTCTAAAGTGGTATGCTTGCGTGATTTTAACAAATACTTGCATATTATTTCACAGTAGATTTCGCCCTATTTTAATGATACCTAGCAATGTTCCTTGTTCTTACAAAACCGATTTATTTCAGACCAGTCTTAGGAAAAAAAATCCGTTACTCCAGTGCTCTACACAAGCTGTGGAAGTTACCCCCTTGTCAACAACCGTAGTACGTGCTGTTGGAGTTTGTGTACGGTTGTGTGATTAGCTTGTGATTGTGTTTCAAGTAAATAATGAGTAACACTGTGCAATTTGTACAGTCGCTTCAATTTAGTAGTTTGACGCTTCACGAGAAATGTGATGTAAAGAGTAAGGGGAGACCAACACCTGTGTTAGACATCAAACAGTGTTCTACTAGCAGGCAGAAGCAATACACTAGGAGCTTCAATCCTGACGTGTATAAGAAATTTGATTGGCTGTGTGGTTGCGAGGTAAAGCATGCTTTATTTTGTTTTCCATGTATTTTGTTCGGTGGAGAATTCAGCTGGACTCAAAAGAGAATGACAGATCTTAGAAAACTGAGCGAAAAAATTCAGAAACACGCATCTTCCGGAACTCATTTAAATAACATGGTAAATTTTGCAGTGTTAGGGAAAGTGGATGTACAGAAAAGCTTAAGTTCGGCGTATCAACAATCGGTTGAGCATCCTGTGCGTGTTTCTAAATTTAGTGCAATACACGAGTGAATTAGATCCTGTTTTCAGAGTCATTTAGAAAGCTCGACAGCATTCAAAGGAACATCGAAAAGCATACGAAATGACTTGCTTAGTTGCATGCTGGAAGTATGTCGTGAAAGAATCTTAGCTGAAATTGAGGATGTAGATTTCATTTCTCTTCTTGCCGATGAAATTATCGATATCACTGAGAAGTTGCAGTTAGTGATTGTATTGCGATATTGCACTAATGAAGGCAAAGCAGTTGAAAGATTCTGGGGATTTTTTGAGCCAGCTGGTCAGGATGCAAGTTCAATATATGAATGTATTGTTCCTCAGCTACACATAATATTGAAAGACAACAAGGGAAAGTTAATTGCCCAGAGCTACGATGGAGCATCTGTGATGAGTGGCGCAATAAATGGCGTGCAGAAGCGAATCAGGAACGAATACATGAATGCCTTTTTTATCCACTGTTACGCCCATCAGCTGAACCTGATTATGGAAAGAGCCGCTAAGCAGAATACAAAAGCTCGAGTATTTTTTGCCAATTTGTCTGCTATCCCAGCATTCTTTTCGAGATCGTCGCACAGGACATCAGTTTTAGAATCGTGTGTGTCCAGGAGAATACCGTCTGCGGGAGCAACCAGGTGGAATTTTCGAGCTAGAACGGTGAACACTGTCTTTGAGACAGATTCTACACACACCCAAAGTACACGGGGCTACATGACCGCGTTGTCGCAGCCCCTAAACTAAGGAACCAACCAACCAACCAACTGTCTTTGAGAAAAAAGAAGCCCTAGAAGAATGTTTCACTGTGCTAGTCGAGTCACATCGTTCGAGTGATATTACAGTTAACGAAGCTAGTTCTCTTCTTCGGACACTGGATGATCCAGAATTCAATTTCTGGCTCCGTTTCTTTCATTGCATCATGCCTCATGTGGACATTCTGTACCAACAATTACAGAGTCGTCAGATCGATGTAGGGAAAGTGCGTAGCTGCGTTTCGAGTTTTGTTGAAACTGTCCAGAAAGTCCGAGACTTATTCCATTTGGATAACAACGCTGACGAGAGTGAACATCTTAGAAAGAGACGGAAGATCGGAGGAGGTCAAACGCGTATTGCTGCTGCAAGGGAAGTTTGTGACGTCATCGACAATCAAGTCACATCGCGGTTTCAATTTGTTGACCATTTAGTACTTTCTTCTCTTCTGCAAAACGAAAAATTTGAGATACATAAGAACTCATTTCCGGAAGGAGACTTACGAGCTACCGTACGTGTCTTTCCGATGCTCGAGCCGGACAAACTCAGGACCGAACTGACTATATTGTATCAAAGAGAAGAATTTCGAAACATTGTTGGTGCTGTAAAACATTTGAGTTTCCTTCTCACTGAAAACTTAGGTCCGTCATTTACAGAGGTCGTTAAACTGTTACGTATCGCTATCACCCTGCCTATGACTACCGCTGAACCAGAACGCTGCTTCTCGTGCCTCAAGAGGATCAAGACGTACCTCAGGAATGCCATGGGACAAGAAAGACTTACTGCACTTGGAATGCTGTCTATTGAGAAGGGTCTGATAAACAGCATACCGAATTTCAATAACCTTGTCATCGAAAAATTCGTCACGTTCAAGACTCGGCGCCTGGAGCTGATCTACAAATAAGGTAAGTTAATGCATGTGCTTGCAGCCCCCGCCCCCCCCCCCCCCCAACTTACGATATAAGCAAGCCGCCACTGGCGTTAGCTAGTCTTTTATAAAATTGAGTTATTTTTTGACAATTGTTCTTGTTAATTAATGAACTGAAAACTTTGAACACAGTAATGATTTACGAAATAATTTAATTAATTAATTAATTAATTGTGCCTCAACCCGGATGGTAAACGACCTCGTGAGCGACCTAAGAAGATGTGGCTTGATCGCCTTAGAGAAGACATGCGACAAGTTAATCTGTGCCCGCATGATGCCCTTGACCGACAGAAATGGAGATTGGCATGTAAAGTAGCGGACCCTGCTCCAAAGCGGGACAAACGCTAGGAAGATGATGATGATGATGATGCTTGATACTAACAAAGTGAAGAACTACTTTCACAACTGCAAACAAAAGACATCAACCATGCCCACCTGCTGACATATCATACAAGAACAGAGAGGAAACTTTTCAGGAAATACCTGCTTTTATATAAGCTACTCAAATTTAAAGAATTTATCTTCAGAGCAATAATTTTATTTACATCAAAAAGTGGTTGTCTGAGCAGCCTGTAGACATTCCACAATATCAGATAAGTCTCCATGTCAATTCTTTCAACACATTACGAGTAGACAAACACTAATTCGTAAGTTAGTTATAGCTTTTTATCATCTTCACAGCAGAGCACTTGTAGGTCAGTTCCGCAAATCACTTTACAATATTCTACAGTAGTTTAGGATTTATTGCTTAAGAGTATCACAGCAATAGTAGCTACACCTTCATAGATAAGTTGGAGGGAAGAAGACTGTTTTGTTGATGGGATCGTCATTTCAAGTTTTGCAACATTAAAATATATAAGCGGCTTCGGTGGTGTAGTTGGTAGCATGCTGAACTGCTATACCCAAGATAGCGGGTTCAAACCCGGCCGAAGTCGTCGGATTTTTTTAAGAGCGTAAAAATCCTTCAGTATGCCTTCCTTCGGAGAGGAAGTAAAGCCGGCGGTCCCATGTCATAGATTTATGGCATTTAAAAGATCCTTCCACAGACTAAACATGTGTGAAGCTAAATTTCTAGGTTAGATTTCGCTGGAACGCTCTATCAAAGTTCCAACGTTCACCACTAGGTATCAGTGACATCTGGTAGTGAAAGTTGGAACTACTTGAAATTGAACGGAACTTGTAGCTCACCCTATGGGTGTCCGCTAGAAGCAGCTACAGCCTCTGGCGAGCCGAACATGTCCTCGGACACTCCCGGCACTAAAAGCCATATGATAAATAAATAAAATATATAGTTCTTTTTTGGGTGTTTAATGCCTTAATATTTATCAGTAATAGTTCCAACACTTACTAATTCTCTGACGGGTTTTTTGTTTTTATTTTGTTTTTGGAGGGCAGAGACTATCTGAGGGTGCTATTGTAGGTTTGATAGAGTTTTGAACAACCGTTTATCTTGTAGACGAGCGAAACATGTCGTACCTGATGTTTTCTCCTTCTTCAAAGGTTTATAACAATTTACGGTATATCTTAATCAAATATATTTCAGGTTATTTTCTTTGCATATACCATTAATTGGAATTATTTTGTGTTGACAGACTGAAAGAGAGACATTTTGAAAACAACATACCCATAACAGTCTCTTCATCACTGAACTCTCGGCAGTCCAACTTGAGGTGCACCACAATCTTCGTTCCGTACTGCACACCGACCGCCTCCTGGATCTCGTAGGTGCCTGTCCTGTTGAATGCAACAATACATACAGTCTACTGCCGCCATTAGTTAACTTTTGGGTTAGGGACATTCAAAAATTTTAACCAAATGCATAAAAAATAGTCGTTTTTGTTAAGAGATTGACCATTTCATTTGAGTGGTTTGTACATCGTGGTTATTTAGTCCTGTGTACTTGGGTGTGTGTAGAATATTTGACTGTTAACGTGTGTTATTGTGATGGCTGTTGTTGCTTATTTTATGGGCTGCGGTATCATGGTCATATAGTCCCGTATATTTGTGTGTGTGGAATTTGTGTGATAACCTGTGTTATTGTGATAGATGTACTAGTGTGTGCATTTGTCAATTGAGGATATGGTTGGGAAGGAGGCAGCCGTGGCCTTAAGTTAGGAACCACCCCAGCATTTGCTTGGAGTAGAAGTGGGGTAAAGCCACGGAAAACCACTAACATCAGAATTAAAATTTCTTGGCAGAGCCGGGAATCAAACCCAGACCTCCGGTGCAACTGTCAAGAACACTAGCCACTACACCACGAGGTGGTCTGTGATGGCTGTATTACTGGGTGTATTGGTAATTCAGGTGAAGATTGGAAAGGAGGTGGCCATGGCCTTAAGTTAGGACCCATACCAGCATTTGCGTGGAGTAGATTTGGGAAACCACGGGAAATCACTTCCAGGATGGCGAGGTGGGAATCGGATCCAATTCTTCTCAGTTTTACCTCATGAGACTGAGAGTACCCCGTTCCAGCCCTCAGACAAGAATTAAATTTCTTGGCAGAGCCGAGAATCGAACCCGGACCTCCGGGGCGACAGCCAAGAATGTTGGGCAGCACACCACGAGGTGGTCTTAAGAGATTTGCATTCCAACTTAGTTTAGAAGGTTGCATGTATTTCCTTACACTATAATGTTAAGTCTAAGTTATCAAAAGGATGTCTGTACACAGAAAATTGACGCCTTTTTTTTTATTTTATTTTTATTTTAATATAACGATCAAACACCATGAAACGTTATGCTCCTTACTTTAGAACTAGACACAAAAACGCTAACAAGGTTTTGACGTTGTATCGAGTTTGCAGGACCTCTGTATGTATGTGTAATACCGTTATTGTGATAGCACACCTGGCAAGGTTAACCAAAAATATTAACTGATACAAATTAATGACAGAAAATATTGACTGTTTAATACAAGTTAAACAAGTAGTTCCGTGAAGAACTATACAGCCTATTTTCATGTATCCTACTTATGTTAACTGCCACAATCAACATACAAAATTTCAGTTTAATTGCTGTAACAGATTCGTAGATATTGAGAACCGTCTAAATATTTCAGATGGTCGCCAGGTTGGATTTTTATTTTTGTACTATTACATTAAGATTATTGTGTACGTGTGGTATTCAACAACAAGAAGTAAAAACGAGATTTTAAAATTACGCACAGCAGCCATCTTGTGATAATGCAAACCATTGAAATAAATTAGATGCCAGTGGATCAACATTTGTATAAGCATTTAACGTGCAACGTTTCACGGCACTCGGATAGTTAATTCGCGAGAAACGTCCATTTAAATATTTATACTTCGCGTCGCCGCCATGTTGGATTTGTGCTCACCAGGTTCCTGAAAGTCCTAAAGGTGAACATATGTTCATAGTCTCTATGAACATTAAAAAAAATCAGTTTGGTTGCTGTAAAAGATTCATAGATATTGAGAACCGTCTAAATATTTCGGGAGCTCAACATTTAGGAGTGTTATGTGTATAGGCCATAGAGTTATGTATCATTCAAGGACAATTATTGTCTAGGTTCATTATTCAAACTTTCACTTCGATCGCATGATTACGACACAAGAAATTAAAACTTAATTTTAAAATTTCGCACAGCCGCCATCTTGAGGTTATGTAAGCAATTGAATTAAATTAGATGGCAGTGCATTACAATCTGCAAAATCAATTACTGTACCACATTTCACTGCGCTCAGAGAGTTAAATCACGAGAAAAGTCTATTAAAATATGTTAAATTCGCTTGGTCGCCATGTTCCTTTCGTACTTTACAGGTTTATGAAATATACATAGGTATACCTGTATCAGTACCCTTTATCACCGTACAAAATTGCAGGGTGATATCTGTAATAGTTTCGGAGATATAGAATGTCAGTGAAATATTTCGCACAGCCGCCATTTTGAGGTTATGTAAACAATTGAACTAAATTAGACTCCAGTGCATTACAATGTGTATAAACATTTGCTGTACCAAGTTTCATTACATTTAGATAGTTAAATCGCGAGAAAAGTCTATTTAAATGTCTCAACTTCGCTTGGCCGCCATGTTGGTTTTGTAGTCACCAGGTTTTTGAAAGTCTCATAGGTGAACTTCTAGTAGTGCCCTTTATCACCGTACACAATTTCAGGGCGATATCGGTAATAATTTCGGAGATATTGAATGCTAGTGAAATATTTCGCACAGCCGCCATGTTGGATTGGAGAGACGTAACAAAATTTAAAGGGCACGGTCGAGGTCGCCGGGAATAGTGCTATGAACTTCCCGAGTTTCATTGAAATCGCTCCAGCCGTTTCGATTTTATTAGGGGGGGGGGGACACACACGAATCTCACACACACACACGCACACACACACACACGGACAAAAGGTGATCTCATAAGCCTATTTTTTCAAAATTGAAAATAGGCTAAAAACAGCAAGAAAATCCCAGTAAAAAGATATGACAGAGAGAGAAGAAACAGGTCCCTTCATCAATATACGTGTAGACTCATCACTGGCTGCCTGAGACCCACGCCATGTAATAAACTGTATTGTTTAGCAGGCATTGCACCCCCAGATATCAGAAGAGAAGTTGCAGCTGAATGTGAGAGATCTAGGGTTGATGTGTCTCAAGCACATCCATTGTATAGACTTCAACCAGCCCACTCTCGACTGAAGTCCAGAAGAAGCTTTCTTCACACAACTGAGTGACTAACTGACAAACCTCAGGTTTTGAGGATTACATCTTGGTTGACAAGAAGCCCCCACTAACTCAGTGGATGGCTCCATCTGAAAGGCTCCCAGCAGGACATACAGAGGCTTGGACAACTTGGAAGTCTCTCAACAGATTGCAATCTCGGGTTGGCAGATCCAAGTCCAACATTCATAAATGTTTTTTTTTTTTTTTTTTTTGCTGCGACTCGGTCCTTTGTGAATGCGGTGAAGAACAGACTATGAGTCATCTGCTTCAGTGCAGTCTGTGTCCTATACTGTGCACCATGGAGGATCTGGTGAAGGCTACACCAAATGGACGTGACATGGCAAAATATTGGTCATGCATTATTTAGAACCTTAAGGTGGTCATATACACTAGGAATAATTTTTTAAAAGAATTATCTCTAGCAATGTTAAATTTTTCTGTTGTTTTATCATGATCAAACTAAGAGATTTTGAAGTTCATTTTACACAAATTTTATGTTAATTGTTTATGAAAAATTATTTGTTGCTATTTACATAGGGGTACTTAAAGTCCTCTATCTCTCACATATTTTAACCAAAATCCATGAACCTTGAACAAAAACAATCTAACTTACATGGGGAATGTTCCCTATCACTCTTGTCTGAATTAGTCACAAGTAAGGGTTTTAAAATTATATTACAATTTAAGTTTCTTGAAATTTTGTTTAACAAAATTGTTTAAAAAAAGTTGTTAAAATTACATTTTTATGAATATCATTTTCTTGGTGGTAGGCAACATAGATACATGTATTAGCTTTAATTTGAAATAAAAATCGATCAGATACCATTTCTGTGACAAAAGTTAAAGCACTTTGAATGACTTCAAATGTCAGGAAACGAATTAATGAGTAAATAGCATTTAAAGTTTACTTAGTATGTCTTCACTCACATTCTGTTTTGATCACATCAGAAACCTCCTGGGACATACACAGATCCTTCCTTGAAAGCTGTATGGTCCTCCTTCATCTTCTTATTTGACGCCCAGAGGGCAGCTTGCATATCGAATCTTGTCGTTCCTTGGAACGCTATGGAAGTCAAGGAAGTTAGATATCTAAGCTCATTGACACTATAGCGCTTTCTAGTAGAGAAAGGAGGAACTTTGTGTTGGCGGAAAATCCCGAGATTGATTTTACCACTATGAACACGGCCTACTGAATTCATTGGGTTCATTCACATAACAACGAATGATATGCGTGCCGTGATTTTTTCGCCTATCAAAATCACTTACCATGGCCAGGAGTGAAACCAGTGGGATAGAGAAAGTGAAAGTCAATTTTTCCACTATGAACACGGCCTACTGAATTCAAATGGGTTCATTAACATGCCAACAACGAATCACATGCGTGCCGTGATTTTTGTCGCCTGTCAAAAATCACTTACCACGGCCAGGAGTGAAACAAGTGGGATAGAGAAAGTGAAAGTCAATTTAGCCACTATGTACACGGCCTACTGAATTCAAATGGGTTCATTAACATGCCAACAACAAATCACATGCATGCCGTGATTTTTGTCGCCTATCAAAAATCAAGTACCACGGCCAGGAGCGAAACCAGTGGGATAGAGAAAGAGAAAGTCAATTTAGCCACTATGTACACGGCCTACTGAATTAAAATGGGTTCATTAACATGCCAACAACAAATCACATGCGTGCCGTGATTTTTGTCGCCTATCAAAAATCACTTACCACGGCCAGGAGCGAAACCAGTGGGATAGAGAAAGAGAAAGTTAATTTAGGCTCGAAAAGAATTTTATAGATCTGCTGATACGCCAGACATGACAGCTGTCAGTCAGAACGGTTGCGCCCTCTTACAGTAAATAATTTATTTCGAGACATGAAAGATTAATGGTATATTTATGAGCCATACATTTTCTAAAACTAGAAGAAATTTCCTACAAAATAGATATTTAAAAAAAAGTGAAATTTCAGAAAAATAGTGTATATGGCCACCTTAAATGTTCAAGTTTTGTCATTTTTGTTGCTCATTTTGTACATAATTTCTTATGTAATATTTTTGTTCCTGACACGAGTAAATAAATAAATCAATATACAGTACCTATCCAATTTTAACCATCCCATTTCCTTCTTTTTTCCCCCTTGTCATTACCATTGTCTTACTTTACATTGATTTTAATTTCCCATTTCTCAATATTTTCATTCAGTACATTCAGCTGTTCTTGGACCACATTCTCATTCTCTCCCCAAATCAGAACATCAGCAAATAGGATGTTCATTCTTCATTTTTGTACCTGTGTACACTTCCTTTGTTGCCTTTAACATATAATCCATCACCAGTATAAATAGCAATGGTGAGAGTACACTTCCTTGTTTAAATCCATGTTCAATTTCAAACCATCCTGTTTTACCTACTTGAGTAGGTAATTGTACAGCTGCAACAATTACTGTACATTTCTTGTTAAGGCACGATATGCAAAGATAACATTTCTTGCAGGAAATTACAAATATATTAACCCCAATAAAAGTATACTACAGTAGTTCCAAGTAGGAAATAAGTTACTGAAAAAATAATCATTATATGTAATTCTGTTACTTTCCATTTCAGGCCTCTACCAAAAATATGTTTTCAATCTGATGTTGATATGTGGCTTTCGGCCTTCGTCGCTTTTCACTGTGGAGTATATTAAAGTTGTATTATATTTCCATGTGTTAGCAGTATTCATTATAACAAAATACATCATACCCTTCAAAATCTAAATTCAAGCAAAATGTATCGGTAGAATTGGGTAGGTTAAGTGTGCTCATGTGTTATGGATGATGACTCACCCTTCAGAGGTCCACACGAGGCCAGGAGAGTCTGGTTTGCTAGAACGGGTGAATACCTCCACTCTGTCTGCCACCATGAAGCTGGAGTAGAAACCAACCCCAAATTGACCGATGATCGAGGACAGGTCTCCAGCGCCAGCTTTATTTTTGAGCTGCTCCAGGAATGCCTAAACAAACCATACACACTTAACGGTAAAGCAGACGTTCTCCACCTTTTTGAGACTGTGAGCATGCCATACCAAATACCCGAACACCATTAAATCGAAATTAATAATAATATGGAACAAGCATGCGCCTCTCCTTTCTTTTCCTATCTCTCTCTCAGAGGTGCTTAAATAGTGAGGGATTCACTGTTCACCAGGCCTGCTGCAACTGCTGGCTTGACTCATCCAGGTAAGATACATTTACAAGTGGACAGTCGAGTCGAATCAGCATCTTTTGTGTTACTCCTAAAGGAGGGATGTCCAAATATTTATATTACAGTATTTATATTTCACAACCTGATAAAATTTCTGATTGTCAAAACTTGTAATGAAAACACTAATATTCCGGTTTGTGCAACAGAATTTGAATTGAAGAATGGAACTCCGGAGAGCTTGCGCTCGCGAGCACATTTTGGCTCATAGAGGCCCACCCTAAACAGATTACAAAAGGAGGCTCCAAACTTTGACCAACAAGAGCTCCTGAGCTTATCAAAAGGCTTAACCCCCCTCCCCAACCAAACCCCACCCAAAACAGAAAATAAGGAAAGGATTCCAAACTTTGCCCCTCTCTAACCATCACCGACTAAGCCATCTTCCCCTAACTCCCCAACCAAAAAACACCCAAATACAAAAAATAACAGCAAAAAATAAGCCAACGCCTTTATCCCCTTCCAACCGCCAATGACTGAGATACCAAGATTTCCCAAGATTAATCAAAGTTAGTTAGTTAGTGTTGTCTTGAGGGACGAAACTACGAGGTCATCTGCCCCCTTTTAACACATATTAAAGTATACAAATTTGGAATGGAATTTAAAATTTAGATGTGGACACCTAAATTTCAAAAGACCGAATATTAATAAAACAAAAAATTAAATAAAACTAATAATTATAATTATAATATAAACAGAAATTACGGAAAAACGAAAAATCAGCATTCAAAAAAGAACAGGTCTTTAAATCAAAACTCTCCCAAATAAACTATTCAAAGGCCCCCAAACGTTCAATCTCATCCAACCGCCACTGTCATAGCCTCCAAGAGCTCCCGAACTTAAATCAAACAGCTAGACTGACAAGAGACACAGACCACCAGACACAGGCACAAACACACCCAGACCCGAAGACAAAATTTGATCTCATCGGCCTACATTTCCCAAGATGAAAATAAGCTACTTAATTTATTTCGTGAGTTATTTACAGTTTTGATCTTCAGGACACAAACCGTTTTCAAAGCACTTGTTACAAGAGGGTTCGGGTACTAGACTTGACACAGAACACAGTAGAAGTTTCGGATCATAGAAACAAGAATGTGACCGAAGAAGCTTCCAAGCCTAAGAGTAGTGGGGTAATGAGAGAGCTGCTTCCAAAAGCAAGTTGTGAGCCCCTGCGACCTTGGAATGGAAGGAGCCATGCTAGGAGGGCGTGCTTGGATTCGTTTTTTTCATCTCGTCGTGCTCTTTACGGGAATGTAGGTGTCGAGAAGGTGAACATAGGGTTTTGGGTCTAAAAATGCGTTTTTCACATTTTTGCCGATTTTTGGAAAACGGAAAACGTGATGATGACGTGTGTGATAGTATTTTTTCGTCTCAATGTCCTCTTTACGGAGATGTAGGTACGGAAAAGGTAAAAAGCTGGAAACACAGTTTTTGATGTAAAAATGTTTTTTTGTGATTTTCCCTCATATTGCGAAAACTGAAAACGTGAGGATGACGTGTATGATAGTATGTTTTCGTCTCAATGTCCTCTTTACGGAGATGTAGGTACGGAAAAGGTAAAAAGCTGGAAACATGTTTTTTTAGTCAAAAATGGTTTTTTGTGATTTTCCCTCATATTGCGAAAACTGAAACCGTGAAGATGACGTGTATGATAGTATGTTTTCGTCTCAATGTCCTCTTTACGGAGATGTAGGTACGGAAAAGGTAAAAAGCTGGAAACACGGTTTTTGATGTGAAAATGGGTTTTTGTGATTTTCCCTCATATTGTGAAAACCGAAAACGTGAGGATGACGTGTGTGATAGTATGTTTTCGTCTCATTGTCCTCTTTACGGAGATGTAGGTACGGAAAAGCTAAAACGCTGGAAACATGTTTTCTTAGTCAAAAATGTGTTTTTTTTTTGGATTTTCCCTCATATTGCGAAAACTGGAAACGTGAGGATGACGTGTATGATAGTATGTTTTCGTCTCAATGTCCTCTTTACGGAGATTTAGGTATGGAATAGGTATAAAGCTGGAAACATGTTTTTTTTAATGGAAAATGGGTTTTGTGATTTTCCCTCATATTGTGAAAACCGAAAACGTGAGGATGACGTGTGTGATAGTATTTTTTTCGTCTCTTTATTCTCTTTACGGGGATATAGATATGGAAAATGTAAAAAGCTGGAAACATGGTTTTCTTATGGAAAAGGTGTTTTTTGTTCATTTTCGTGTAATTTGAAAACGAATGAGGCGATTTTTATGATGGGCAAGTCGATGTATTTGTGTCGTTGTTCTGTTTACGGGAATGTAGGTATGGAAAAGCAGAAATCATGGTTTCCGTCATTTTTTTTTCGAGATCGTTGAGGAAAACTGGGGAAAAGTAAGAAACCAGATTTGAAGTCACGTTATGTTATGCGCTATGATGTTGGTAAAACACTTATGCATTATTATTATTATTTGTCATGGCTGGTCAGGGCTCACACGCAGAGAGAAAACTTGCTTGATGAAAGGAGAATTGAAAGCATTGAGGCTGACCCGCGGCGAGCCAGACAGACACTGGTCTCATCATCGTACGTGCTTCGCAGGCAGAGAGAGATAACAGCCTGTTGTTCGCATGCAGGTGGCTGTTATCTGACCCAGACGTGCAATTCGATATTGCAATGAAGGACATACAGCTCTGTCGAAAAGCTGATCATTGCATTCCCACGCACACTCATGCAGAGATTGCAAAGCTTGTGAGAATCAGTCTGACTTGCGCGCTCCACGACATTCTACGCGTAGGAACAAAAAAAAGTAAAGTGTTAACTTTGCATGTTGTTGAGGAGACATATATGTTCTGAGGGTAAGAGAGACTCATCATTCTCGTGTTCATCTTTGAAGGCAACGGATGCAAGTGCCTTATGCTCTTTGTAAAAAATTACGTGAACCGCGGCCATACTTGTACTAAGGTAGGTTCATTATTGTTTATTATGACATGATTGGTTTTATTGTTATTTTGTGTATGCGTGAAAAGTAAGTTAGTGACTGATTGTATTTTTTGGGGATATTGTTTGTTGCATATTTAAAAAAAAACGTCATTAAGTCTGGGAAAGCAGACAGAGAGACAGTGACAGTGGCGGCAAAGAGCACATTTGCTGAAAGCATTATAATTCATTATATGGTGAGTACATGTTGTTCCATTACTTTTATTGGTGTTGTTTTTGTTAAATGTATGCCATTTATTTCACGGAAATTTATAAACTTATGGCGTGTATTTATTATTGTTTCAGAATGAAGACGTGTATGGAGTAAACAGGCTTTAACTACCTTGACGCTTGCGAAATAAAATAAAAAATGGTGAGCTATGAATATCGATTAATTCCTTTCTTTGTAAACGACCTTGTTAGTTTTTGACTGAGTGTCTTATCTATGTGCGCACACTTGAAACCTTTTGTTTTTAGCAACTCTTATGAATGAATGAATGGATGAATGAATGAATGCACATGTTTAATGTATATAACCATGACTAATAACGGATTGTATTGGTTTGTTTTTCAGATAAATCGTTGGAAACAAATCAACATAAACCTTTGTTGGTGATCATTTCCTGCTGGGGCTAATTGTAAAGAATCATCATTAAATTGCTACGACCATTGTGTGCCTGTGAGTGTGATTGTGTGCCAGTCAGTGAAAGCGATAAGTGTGGCCGTGTGGAATTGCTGGTTTTGGATTAACCTATTCTAAGGTAAGGTTTGCACGTTTATTAGTCCATTTTATAATCATGTCTATATCAGAGAGCGAAGTGTTAGTGTGGCAGCCTTTGGCCAAATGTTTCAAAACGCGAGTTTGCTCCGGCCGAATTTACAATGCGAATCACTGACTGTTGCCTAAAGATTTTGTGGAATTATGTTTTCCCATTTTTTTGAGTGAATGTGAACAAGGCTTAAGATTGCATGAGGCTTTAAAAATAAATTTCGAACTACTATGTGCATTTACGTTGATAAAAAATAATGTTGAAGAGAAACACACCTTCAACCTTTGTACAAAAATGGAGAAAGTACTGATAGCAGATAATTTGGAAACGTGGTATCAGGAGAAAGCTATTCAAGCGCTTATCACTAAATATGATAAGTTGCAACAGGGTCCCAGTGGCTTGGCCCTTAATAGCATTGCCTATTGGCAAATCAATATTTGTAAATACAATCCATTGAATGCAGGAAGTAGCTATATTGCCACACCGAGCTTTATCGCTTCCAGAAAGGCAGTGATCAACATACGCAATAAAGACGATTACTGCTTTTTGTGGAGTATAGTTAGCTGTCTGCAACCCTGTAAAGACAGAAATGGTCATAAACCAGGGCAGTACAATGAATTGTTTAACCACATGAAACAAACTCTCAATCTCGAGCGTGTTTCATTTCCCATGCCTCTAGATAAAATTCATTTATTTGAGAAAGATAATCCAAATTTCTCCTTTATGGTGTATGGCATCGACGGATCCAATATTGTGGGCCCCTTGTATGCCACCAAACAGGTAAAGCAACATCACATTCACCTGCTTTTCCTGTCTGACGGGGATAAACGCCATTATTGTTGGATAAAGAATTTAGGAAAACTAGTAAGCAGCCAAGTGTCTAACCATAATGATAAGACACATATTTGTGAGCGCTGCCTTCAATATTTTACAACTGATGACCTTTTGAAACGTCATACGAAAGACTGTGAAGGGCAGACGGCAGTAAAGCTAGTCTTGTCCGAAGGGAATGACGCAGTCTTAAAATTTAAGGCCACTAATAAACAAGGCATGGTACCATTTACTGTTTACGCTGATTTTGAGGCCCTTACTGTTCCCATTCAGGGATGTGAACCAAGCCCCCATACAAGCTCAACCTATCCAGTGCAGAAACATGAGCCATTTGTTGTAGCCTATTATGTCACTATGATAATTCACAATGTGAGTATGTAAGTCATGAAGGTCAGGATTGTGCGCGGTGGTTTGTTGATCAAATGGCGGCTTTAGCAGGCAAAGTAGAATTTTTTTTGACAACCCTGTACCAATTCAGATGAATGATGTACAGCAAAGAGAATATGATCAAGCCACCACCTGCCACATATGTGAAAAGCCAATTTTAGGCGGAGAAAAGAAAGTAAGAGACCACTGCCACAGGACAGGGCATTTTAGAGGTGCTGCTCATAGCGAATGCAATTTGAAGTACTCTACACCTCGCTTCCTCCATGTCTTCTTACACAATTTCTCCCGGTATGACCTTCACTTCATTGTAAAACAATTTGCTCATGTAGATAAGAGCACATTCAGCATTCTAGCTAAGAACCATGAGAGCTTTACCTCACTTTCATGGAGAAAAGGAAGCATGAGCATTCGCTTTCTCGACTCATTCAAGTTTATGTCTAGTTCGCTGGATAGTCTTGTGAAAGGCTTAAGCGAAGATGAGTTGAAACATACCCATTCCCACTTTACGGATATAAATCAATTTAAATTGTGTGTTAGTAAAGGCCATTTTCCTTTACGAAGTTACGAGGTGCTTGAAGAAACGTCTTTGCCGCCAAGAGAAAAATTCTATTCTCAGTTAACAAAATGCACCATCAGTGAAGAAGACTATGCCCACGCACAGCATGTTTGGCGAGTGTTTGGCATAGAAACCATGGGCCAGTATGCTATGCACTACTTAAAATTAGACGTGTTGTTGTTGACAGACGTGTTTGAAACGTTTCGTCAGCTATGTCACACGATTTATGGCCTTGACCCCGCCCACTACTATACCAGTCCAGGGTTAAGTTGGGACGCCGCCCTCAAATTTACCCACATTGAGCTTGATTTACTGACGGATCCCGATATGGTACTCATGATGGAAAAAGGGATTCGTGGGGGATTCGTATCGCTCAATCAGCGACATGCCAAGGCAAATAATCATTACATGCCTGATTATTGTCCCGAAGAACCAGAATCCTACCTAATGTATTTCGACGTAAACAATTTATACGGTCACGCTATGAGTCGACCACTGCCGTACAGAAACTTTGTCCGGCTGTCTGAGAATGAAATTAAAGATTTTAATGTGCATAGCGCCAGCAAGCAACAGGACGTAGGGTATGTTCTTGACGTTGACTTAGCTTATCCCCCGATCTCAGAGAGCAACATGGTGATTTCCCCTTTTGCATAGAGAAAATGGTGCCGCCCGAGAGTAAGGGCAATCATAAGAAATTGATGGGTACCTTGTATGATAAAAATCACTATGTGTTGCATATTGACATGCTGGTAGAATGTTTAGCCCAGGGCTTAACCCTGAAAAAAAAATCCATAGAGGTATTTCTTTTTGTCAGAAACCGTGGTTGAAACCATACATGGATTTAAATACCAGCCACAGACAAAGTGCCACTCAGCCATTTCAAATAAACTTTTTAAACTAATGAATAATTGTATCTATGGCAAGAGTTTGGAAAATGTACGGCAGTATAGGGACATTAAATTGGTCAACACATGGGATGGCAGATGGGGAGCTCAAAAATATATTGCAAAACCAAATTTCAAATCTTTAAACATAATTGATCATGATCTACTGACTATTGAACTTGCCAAAACTAAAGTGGTCATGAAAAAGCCTATCTATTTAGACCAAGTCATTTTAGATTTTTCAAAATTGCACATGTATAAATTCCATTATGGTTTTGCAATACAGCGATTAGGTACCATTTCCTTGTTATATACATACACGGATAGTTTTATTTACCATATCCGTGACTGTGATCCGTATGTCGTTATGAAACAAAACCCAAAATGGTTTGACACGTCCTCGTTTAGTGAGACGAACGTGTTCGATATCCCCCGTCTGAACAAAAAAGAAATTGGTTTAATGAAAGATGAGTGTTCAGACACCATGATGACTGAGTTTGTAGGTCTCGCTCCGAAAATGTATAGTTTTCGACAGGTGGATCGATGCGAATCTATGCGAGCCAAAGGGATTAGCCAGAATGTGGTTAAAGGACTCTGTGTGGATGATTATTTACATGTCCTTCAGACCCACACAGCCATGGCACATAGTCAGTTTAGGATTCTCTCGAAAAATCATGATTTATTTTTAATGAAGCAGCGAAAACAAACACTCGCTTTGTTGGATGACAAGAGACAGTGGTGTCAGGATATGATGACAAGCGTCCCATTTGGTTACGACCAGTAATTGTTGTTGCTATTGCCGTTGTACAACACGGCAAGTGTTTGGTTTGGTTGCTATCAAATGCGAGATGCCATCTTGAGCCTCGGAATAAAAATAAAAAATTGTAGTGTATCATATAATTTTTGTTTTTTAACCTGCGTGCATGGATGTATGCATGGATGTGTGAATGCCTGTAAATAGTTGTACATAAACTGTATGTCTTGTGCTATTTGCCTGTCAACGCATAAAGAGAGACATGCATCAACGTTTGCACGGTTCACTGTGCACAGGCTAGATTAAAAACATGTTGGCTTATTTAGGTTAGGTTAGGAAAAAAAAACAAGTAGCCACCCTCACTATTGTTGTCGCTTAGTAGGCCTCATGTTTCAGCAAAGTGTGCACTTTCTCAGTAGGCACAGCTTAATAGGCCACACTAGGTTGTGGCTTAGTAGGCCTCATGCAAGAACAAAAAACAAAGATCTTCTGCTTTAACTGTGCACAATCTCTCACTTTATGTCTAGTGTTACGAGTGATAATATATTTGAAAACAACGCCAATCCAATATCTGAACAGATTTTTTTTTTAATCTGTTGCATGTTATGTTTTCCGCCTACGGCTAAAGAAGTCAACAGACAGATGGTTATTTATTTGTGTTTTGCTTATTTTTTTCTTTTTGCCATTGACTTAGGGGAGAGACAGTGTATATAGTACATAGTATTTTTATTTATTCACTTAGTAAACGGCAACGACTACTTTTCAGATTCAATCATGAGCCATGATGATGATAGTTTTATCGTCACAAAACACACCACGTTCAATGAATATGCCACGATGGTGTCTCATAATCCTCAACGTGTGGCCTATCCTTCAGAATATAGAAACACAAAAGTACGCATTGATACCATGTTTTATGACAACATTATGGATGATGACATAGTTTATGATCCAGGTCATCACCATTGTAAATCCTGTATGCTAAATTTTGGTTTTGAAAATAATGTATCCACGCGAGTGATTCATAAACCATGGTACGGTTTAACCATGAATCAAGTGATTGTTAAATTAGCTGACGAGGATCATTTTGCAGATTTCTGGTGTACAATATGTACAAAACCCCTGTTTAATGTTTATTTTCCAATAACCTCTCAAATGTTTTTTCATTTTTATAAATTTCCTGCTGAGGAACGAATCACTTCGTATCGACAACAAGCATTTCGCCACCTTTGTCTTAGCTTACCTATCAATCAATATTCGCCTCATAGAATGAGATTTGTTAGAAACTAACAACATCATGTCATGATTATGGCTTTTTTTTTGTTTACATTCGGCTTTCAGGTGCATACTTGACGTTTAGAATACATTTGGCTATTTTTTGTTTGTTTTAGTTTATCGTGTATTCACGTTGATGAACACATACACACTGGTTTAAATTTGTAGTTTTGAATTTTGTTTCTTTCTTGGTTTGTTGGATGTAGACATGGTTATTAAATGCATAGCGTGTTAACTTTGCCTTTTATAGGTTACCAACAGCATTCAGATGTTTGCTCTTAGTATCTGTTGATACTATTTATTTAACAGAATGCAGTGTGAATTTGCACAACAACAGGGCAAACGAATACAAGTCATTCGACAAGGGAATGATATGCTAATTCCCATTCACAACAGAGACATGCATTTACCTCCAAGAGAGATCTTGAAAATGATTCACACTTAATTTTGATAAAACATTTCCTATTAAATAATTTACAAATGTATGTTTTGACTGAAAATGATACAAACATTATTATTATATTTTTGTTAATTTATCCAATACTATCTATCTACAACTTTAGGTCATAAACACTCAGGCTTTAAAAAAACAACAACACACTTTGATGTACAGACAAAGTTATTGTTGTTGATGTAATATAAGAACGAGAGTGTTAGAAAGTAACACTCTTTTCTTTGGTTATAGACAACCATGGACGCCTTGAACGCCATTGGTCAAGATTGTGGCTTTGCACGCAAGAAAATGAGTGAATTGCCTACGCAAACACCCTTTCGCATACATAAAATTCAAAAACTAAAAACCAAATTTGGTGAACGAGCTCTTTGCATTTGTCAAGACTTTGAGACATTTCTTCCCACACGATTTAATAACCTACCTGATAATGACATGGAAGATGTCAATTCCAGTATTCACCCTGTCTATTTAATTTATGAGGGTGAAAAAATAATCGATGCGTGGTTCGTTTTGTAAAAATTGAAAACGAATAATCATTGTACGCTAGCCGTGACTTTTTGTTTATTCATGCCCTACTCTTCAATAACTATAATAAAATAAAATTATTTTTTGTGCTCAACAGTTTGACGTTTATTAATTGTTGCTCAACGTTTACCATGATAAATAATAATAAAAATAAATTTTCAAAACTTATGCTTAATGATGGATTTTTTTTTGTTTATAGGTTTAGTACAATTACCATGTATATAATTTTGTATAATAATGATGGAACTATTAGTTAAAATGATGGACTTTTGTCCTTTTTATAGTTTGTGATTTAAAATAGCGTTTATAGCAATTTTTATGCAATTTTTAATTATTATTATTATTATGATTATAATTTATAATGATCAAATTCTAGTAACATGTTATTTTATTCAATAATAAGCGTTTAACAAAAACCTGGATCTAGAGTAGATAAAGATTTCATGCTGCCATTCGTTCTGCTAGACTGGCATTTGAAGCTGATGAATAATGATGGACTTTGTCCCTTTTTTTTGATTGTTTGTGATTTAAAAAATAGGTTTAGTACAATTACCATGTATATAATTTTTATAATAATAATGATGAAACTATTAGTTAAAATGATGGACTTTTGTCCTTTTTTTTATTGTTTGTGATTGAAAAATAGATTTACTACAATTAGTAATTTTTATAACAATGCACTGCTGTCCCTTTTTTATTGTTTGTCATTTATGACATTTTATTTATAATTATAATGATGAAACTATGAGTGAATAATAATAATGGAAAAAACACAACATGGACTCTTGTCTTTTTTTTTGTCATGATAACAGTGATACTATACATTTTTTTTAAATAAATTCATTACGTTAAAGTCCATATCTAGATAAAAGTAATTTGCTCTTCATAGCACCAATCACTATAAATGCTGTCATTCGTTCTGCTAGACTGGCATCTGAAGCTGTTAATCGTTGCTTGGCAATGCTTAACAAGACTTTGTCGGCAATGCGTCTTAGTGTGGGATCACTGTTTTCATAGGCTTTATCGTGATTAAGGCATGCATGATCCAAAGCATTGATTCCCATATCCCCTCTCCTCAAACGATCTTCAAGACGAGTACCAGGGCTGCAAAAGCTGTAAGCAGGTAAGTGAGCTTCGAATGGTAAGTTTTTAATGATGTTATCAATAATTCCACGGCCGGTACACCTGGGACATAGAGGTTTCAATCGGTGAAAAACACTTTTTTTGTTGTTGTTGTTGTTGTTGTTGTTGTTCTGTTTGTTCTTCTTCTTCTTGTTGTTCTTTCTGTTGTTGTTGTTGTTGTTGTTGTTGTTGTTGTTTGTCGGCGGCTGCTGACGAGCATGGTAGGTGGTGGTTGTTTTCCGCATGACAGCCATGGAATGATGAAACAATGTCTTTACACTGAGTTTTATGACCATGATATAATTTCATTAATTGGCATGTGGCACACTGTCGAATGGAAGGTATTTTTGCCATGGTTAATTGCTTGTGATGGGAAAAATGACTGCATGGTTGTAGTTCACTCAATACAGAGTCGCTAGTCCACTCGGCAGGCGCCTTTTCCCAAATTTCTTTGACAGCGTTGGCAGCAACATAAAAAAGAAATGATTTAGGTAGTGCTAATAATTCATGTTGTGTAAAGCTAATCAGTTTTTTCTTGCACACAAATAACTTTCCAATAGCCTTGTCGATTGTAGTGGCGTCCATGTCTATAACGTTGATGTTATCACTTCACGTGTACACGTCTCACTGCTATCATTGGACGATACACTTTCAGTTTTAATTTTATTGAACAACTCCCAACATGCACTCCTGGTGAGCCAATGAAACAATTGCCATGCATGCGCTAAGGCTTTATTCTGAATATTGTCGCAAGGACAAGTGTCCATGAGCGTTTGCAGAGATGGACAACCCAGATCTAAAAGGTCAATACATTGACAGTGAGAGGGTAGAAATGGTTGAAGCCACTAGCGTTTTTCACTCCCTTTAACAAATAAGACATTGGCCGAGGACAAATGGGCTTTCATGACGATGTCAAGATACTTGTAAGAAATATCACCCTTGTTCCATGCTAACTGCAAATGATTTTCAATCCATTGGCTCTGTTTTTTATCTTTTTCACTAAGCAACTCGAAAGCATAGGGAGGTTTAAACACCAAATGAATAGGGTTAGACACCCAAAACGTACTACAAGCGATAAAAGCGACTTCCTTAAATATAAATTTGTTGTCTGCAATTTTAAACCCCTGACAATCCACGATGAGTGTACGCATCATGCTTTTTTATTTTTACTTGTTACCTCATTGACGTCTAATCAACAACTAACCCATGCCATGGTTTAACATGGCAAAGTCAAAGGACTTAAGGAAAAAAAAGAAACAAATGAATTGAACAACAGCTAAATATTTTTTGAGGTTTTATTCATAACAAAAAAAAACATTTACACTTTTATTACAAAAAGTTTGTTGGCTTAATTTGGAACAGCATTCAAATGAATAGTTTGCACATACGGTCCACAGGTATCTCCTAGTTTTGCAGGGTCTGGTACAATAACAGGATAATTCAAACTCCATGGAATATTGCCCACATCATAGCGATTGAGGTAAGGGCAGGATGGACTCCATCGCTGATGATCGCTAAAGGGTCGATCCCCTATTTCCCAGTTTCCAATTTCAATGTTGCAAAAAATACACTTGACCACATCCCCACGTTTTAAGTAATAAAATCCGCTCGCAGCCAATTCTCCACAATCCATAAAGGGAACTGTCCAGGTTTCAAAAGTTTTCAAACGATCAAATTCACATTTTAAATTCCATGGTTTGTCTGTCACGTTGTTGTTGTTGCTGTTGCTTATTGAGGGACACATGATGTTTGTTGTTGTATGTGCGCACAGTGCCAGAGCGAAACAGATACTGTGCATGCAGACGCTTATCATCAATCCTATGAATGATAATCTTTTTTTTTCACTCGACCACAGATGGCTTACATGCTGGTGACATAATTGGACAAAGGATGATATTTCACTTGTCTAGCATGAATAATCAAACAGTAGGCACTGGTATGGTCTGGGACATTTTCTTGTGTTTCAAAATCTACCCTTAAATCAATGGTGGTGATTTTCATAGATTCTTCTAGATACGAACAGTCGAAAACAATCAGTGGTGCTTTTGCTTTAAACCCTTGTGGCGACAACATAGGACAATCCTGTTTTTCATAATAAGACGATTGAAATTTAGCGAACATGTCATAAAGGGGGTCAAACTTATTTTTTGAAAAATTGAGTTCCAACCCCTCATAGGGAAAGCAAACATTATTTAAAAATAGTCGAATATTTCTCAAGTGAATGTGATCAAACAAGGTGACATCTTTGCTTTGTTGGTATTTTCTATTGGTTTGAAAACCAATAATAACATAGAGGGGTCTCTCGGTAGAGCGAGCCGATTTGACACTCCAACTATGTGTGTCTGTGGTAGGTAGCAAGGGGTATTCATGTAGACACCAACTTCGAAAGGCGATAGGCAAGGCTTTATCTTTTAGCACCAAATTTAACATGCTTAGCTTTTTACGATCCGATAGCGTCACATGGGGCACTTTCCATAGTAATCGAAGCAGTTGAATTTTTGAGTCTATCACTTGGTCAGAGGCTCCTTTCAGTGCATTATAATCACTGCGGTCTCTCACCAGATACAAACTTTGTCTTGCGTTTAATATAATACGCTTGTGATCTTCGGCAAAGCCAAGGAGTAATTTTAAGGGTATGAAGCCTGTAAAAGTGCCATCGGTATGAACTAGCCAGTCATTGCTACTGTTGGGACACCATCCTGCCATGGATATAATTTCATAAGACTAGTCATGCCCACATTTCGAGTCATATCTATGACAATATCATTTATCACATAACGTACTTCAGAAAACAGAAAAGCCAAACCATGATTCTCCAACTCAGACGTTGTGGGTGTGCTGCCATCTGCTTTCATCAATTTGCCCTCAATTTGAAGGACACTTTCATGAGGTAGAGTAAAAATATCTTGATTGTTAATGATGAATTGAATCTCGTCATTGTTATTCAGTCCTGTAGCTTGAGGTTGATAGGAATGCATATCAATGCGCACGACGCCATCTTCCACTTGTATGGGATTTAAAACTTGCAACAGCTCTTTGTTCATGATTGGGGTGTAGCGTATAACCAATGCGTTGTAAGCGTTGTCGGTTTACTCGTGTCAACCGTTTCATACACGGCGGGCAACTAACCGACCTCGTAGACGTTGTTGTTGCTTTATAGATAAATTTCATAGCGTCTTTAAAACCAACTTGTAGGTCACAGGGGTGTTGGCGTCCAAAGCAATCAGTTGTTGGTTTCTATTCACTAAGCGTAAGGTAATATTACTAATATCACTGACACACACAGGATGATATAGAACCACTGAAGGGTTTTCACGAATAATATAGCCGCAAGGAGAGGTGACAATAAAATCATACAGGGAATGGCTTTGTTCTTGATTCGTAAATACGTCTCTAATAATATTGCAAGTTACAGAAATGTGATGGTCCTCGATGAATTTCACTGGATAATCGGATTCATGGGGTTGCTGAGCTGCCTACACTCTTGGTTTAAATCCTAGTCAAGGACCAATAGAATGAACTCGTGTTTCAAAGTCAATGTTAAACGTAGAGAAAATACGACAGCGATGAGTTATTGTATTGGCTGTAAGTTCAAATTTGTGTGTCCCATCCGCAAATGGTTTGACACCAAATTGTTTTATCATCGACATGCTAATGGCCTCATGCACATCGTCTATGGTATAACCTCTAGGGGGTAGTGTCAACATATAATCATCATAATAAAATTTGTCATTAATATCCACTTGAATATTGTAAATTCTGTTGTAACTTTCCAAAGAAATTAATCCTAGCACATAGGATTGTTCTGGTTGCAATTCAATGGGGGGGGGGGGGGAATCCAGGGACACTTCAGGCCCGCGACTGTGCACGGTAAATGTCTTGGCGTTGACATTCATAATGATGAAACTGTTGGCTTAACGCGACCTCTTATATAAAAAATGTAAACTCAAACGGCCACACTCTTGACTGTCAAAGGTTTGTTGACGATTCACATTATAGAATATCTTTACCCGGTATCGCAAATAACGTAGCAACTCAATCGGGGGAGGTAAATTTCCATAACTGTCAAAGTACCATACTGTGGAACCTTGTTTCACATAGGCTACAAAATGGGTTCCTGGGCCTGCATCATCATCTAAATTCATCATGGCTCGTTCTTCTTTCCACGGTGCTTTGGGTAATTCATTTCGCATAAATACACCTCGAAAATGAGAAATCTTTAGTTGCTTGGCATAGCTTTCCACTTCTTCATGGGTCATGGCATGACGAGGCAGTTAGCTTAAGCGCTTATCGATGATGGACATTTTTTTATTTTCTTAGACTGTAGGCCACTACCTTGTGGATAAAAGACTGGCTTTAAATGATTGCCATTTCTAGCTCCCATCGCAATGGCTTCTAACGTTTTATTGTGTCGCTCGCTTTCTTTGAGTTGTTGCTTGCCTTGCTCGACGGCTTTTATGGTTTTCGCTACAGCGCTGGCACCACCCAAAAGGGACCCCAAAGCTGCCAACCTTGCAAATAAAGCCGGCAAAAAACCCCCACGCTTAGCAACAGGAATGACTCGCCCACGTTTTTTATTTCTTCCTTTTCTTTTTATCGATACATGATGCTGCGATTTCGGAGCTGTAGACAATCGCACCGCTTGTAAAGCTTTTTCCATAGCCACTCTTTTTAGATTTTTTTAGTTTTTTTTAAGTTTTAACACTGGGTGTGAGGCAGATCGACTTGGTTTCCGACCTGGCTTTTTTCTCTTTTTGAGTTTTTTTTTTCTTCATGTTCATAGCATATCTTTTTTCACCATGCTGCTACTTGGTGAACCTTTCACAGCAAACATTCGATAACAACTAACGTAGAGAACCTTATTTCATAGCAGTATATTCCAATTCTATATAAAGCGGAAAATCATTCACCGTTTTCCCAGCTTCCTTTTCCTCAAACGTAAGCATAAGATGAAAGGATAATTCATCTCCAACATTTACTCTTTGATGGTTGTGAGCCAACACTCGATCACAGTTTAGTTGTATTTTTAAATGTTTCTCATCAGGCATGGCATATTTAATATGAATTACACCATCATAATGCAGTCGATAACGACTTAAACCGGAAGCAAGCATATAGGTAAGATCATCATTCACCAGTGGTGGTGGGGAATGGTTTCTGTCATTGTCCAGTTTTTGATTTGACAGGCACACTAAAAATACAGATGGGACAAATTTATAAAGCCTTTTCATTTGATAGGTCACATAACGTTTCGTGCAGACATCATTTTCGTCTCGAGGCTCTTGCACATCAATAATACGATGATGATTGGCTGAATAGCCCTCAGCGGTTAGTCTCGGGGCCATGTGATAGACACTTTGCACTTTGCGATCGACATAGCTTTTTGGTGCCAACTCTCGTGACTGTTTTGACAAAGAGGCGGCTGTGGCCATGGTTACACGAGCTCTCCCAAACACGTCCATGGTGATAGACGTTAACTAAACTATCCTACTCACCGCTTGCCTATATATATATAAACCTTATACACACGTGAAAATAACTCAGTCGTCGACACAATGGAATTAATGAAACAACCCCATGCTTTGCCCGTCTCTGATTTAGTTTCAGAGCTATCACTGTCCGTGTGCGAACCTAAACGTCGTGGCACCCTATTCCCATCTACCGTTCGATGTATTATGGTAGGGCCTTCGGGTTGTGGAAAGACCAATGTTTTGCTGAACATTATTACCGCGCCTCATGGCCTACGATTTCAAAATATTTATATTTTTGCCAAATCCTTGTACCAGCCTCTGTACGTGTATCTGGAACAAATTATGTCTTCGTTAAATAAAGAAGCCATGGGCTATTTTACATTCACCTCACCTCAAGATGTCATTCAACCAGACCGCATTCAACCAGATTCCATTATAATTTTTGATGATATTGCCACTCAACGACAGGCCATTATTGAAGAGTATTTTAGTATGGGACGCCATAAACAAGTGGATTGTTTTTATCTGGCTCAGACCTATTCCAAAATCCCCAAACAGTTGATTCGTGACAATGCCAATCTCATCGTTCTCTTCCGCCAAGACTCTAGAAATCTCTATCATATTTTTCAAGATCATGTGAATCCAGATATGTCCTTTACAGCTTTCACTCAATTGTGTGCTTCGCGTTGGAACCATCATCCCCATGCCTGTTTGGTCATAAATAAACAGAGTGAACGATGTGAGGGACGTTATCGCTTGGGTTTTGATCATTTTATTTCTGTTTAAAAAGACTCAGGGTTGGACATTTCCTGTTAGTGTGTCTTTACCTTTACCATGGCGAACGCCATAGGGTACAAGAAACATGTTCAAATCATGCAGTGTATTATTGAGGCACGAAATACGATTCGACATAAATTTCGTGAATTGCAACGTTTAAAAAACGTCAATCCTTTACCCATGATAAAACATGCTCCATCATCGGTTGATCCCATGAGATTCAAACCTAATACTTTTGCTGCTACTGCTGCTGCTGCTACCTCTCAAACCAAACCCATAACAAGTTCAAAATTTACTCAAACAGATTCCACACGACAGGTAAAATCCTCCCCCTCCTCCTCTAATGTTAGTGAACAAGAACATCGAGAACATGAAAAAGAAGAACAACAACATGAACAAAGTGAAAGTGAAAGCGAAATCGTATTTAGTCATGAAAGAAAAAAAATCCTCACCCCTTCAACAGTTTCTAAAAACAAAACAAAAATCTTCCGTCATAGTGGCAACACCGTCTTCCTCCACATCGTCTCCGTTTTCACAAGTCTTGGCAACCCCTCAAAATAAAGCTCAACTCAAAAACATTTTAATCAAACATTATAGGGCAACCCTGGAACCGTATCTGACCCTTCTATTTATTGGAAAGACAGATACCACGTATGGTGTTCGCTATGAGAATGATAGTTTTAAAATTGGGGATTTATCCATTAAATTTGCTCGTACGAAAGCTGTCATTAAAAAGATCAACTATAAATTAACACCAGGTCTGTTAAAGCTGCTATTTTCTCGCACCCCCTCGACACAAGATTTTACGTCCGAGGACCTTGCTAAATATAAATCCATTTTATTAGACACCAACGTTCACAAAAGAAACTATAAATCCTCTCAGCAGGTCAATGCCAAAATATCCCAAAAATATAAAACCATCATTGCAAACATCTTTGGTAAGCAAAAACATCACTCTGCCTCTGGTGTAAGGTTTAAGAAATTAAAACCCTACCTAGATATAACCTTTTGGAATAATCCCAATCAGTTAGTGCAGCGCTTATACTTGCTTCATGCATCAAAACAAGCTGGTCACACTGGACATGAGGCGGAAATCGCCCACATTGAACAACAACTCCGAGATGCTAAAATTATCTTATAAGCCATCACCCATCAAAGTGGTCATTGCTCATGAATTGCATAAACCAGCCCGACGCATTTATGAACGTCGTCGTGTCATTTCCAAAGGAATCGATGAACTTTGGCAGGCAGACCTGGTTGAAATGATACCTTATTCTAAGGTTAACGACGGTGTACGCTATATGTTGACCGTCATTGATGTCTATTCCAAAATGGCTTTTGTTCAACCAGTAAAAAATAAAACTGGTGTCTTAGTCACAAAGGCCTTTCAACATATTATTGAACAATCAAAATGTCAACCTCACTTGTTACAAACCGACCAGGGGAAAGAATTTTTCAACAAGGATTTATCCAGTTTTCTCAAATCTAAGGATATTCACCATTATACCACCTATAGCAATCTCAAAGCTAGTGTAGTTGAACGCTTCAATCGAACATTAAAAAGTTATATGAGGAAAGAGTTTACAATACATGGTTCCTATCGATGGATAGACTGGTTACCTCAACTTGTGTCTCGCTACAACAACACCATTCATTCCACCATCGGCATGAAACCTCGCCTCGTCACCAAGAACCTACCCAGACTCAATAGACTGTTTAACCCTATAAAAAGGGTAAACCCAAGGCGACATCGCCTTAAAATTTGAGATTTTGTTCGCATTAGTAAACATAGAAGTGTGTTTTCAAAATCGTATACTCCACAATGGTCGACAGAAATTTTTAAAATTCGCCAAGTCAAGCTAGGTCAACCAGTGACGTATCTCTTAGAAGATCAGAGCGGTCAACCCATTCAGGGACGATTCTATTATGAAGAAGTGCAAAAAACATTATATCCCAACGATTATCTCATTGAACGAGTAATTAAAGTCAAAGGTGCAAAATATTTTGTAAAGTGGTTAGGTTTTCCTTCCACGTATAATTCATGGGTCAATAAACATAATTTTTTGTAATAAAACCCTATTTAATTATTTAAAAAAAACATTTCCAAAAAGATGTATCACGTGACCTTTCATTATTCCCATCCTTTTGTTTATTACATGTCCAATAACCTCTTTGTTCAAGCCCTTGCCAATCGTTTATCATAATGTTATACACCCACCCATCGTTTCAAACTTTGCGTTGCAAGATGAGTCCATAATGAACCTAGGCTATGACATACACAGTATAAAGCCGCACACTGTATAATGACACCTGCCTCTTATCTCTCTGCTGCGAGGCACGTACGATGATAAGACCAGTGTCTGTCTGGCTCGCCGCGGGTCAGCCTCAATGCTTTCAATTCTCATTTCATCAAGCAAGTTCTCTCTCTTGGAGTGAGCCCTGACCAGCCATGACAAATAATAATAATAATAATGCATAAGTGTTTTACCAACATCATAGCGCATAACATAACGTGAACTTCAAATCTGGTTTCTTACTTTTTCCCCAGTTTTCCTCAACGATCTCGAAAAAAAAATGACGGAAACCATTATTTCTGTTTTTCCATACCTACATTCCCGTAAACAGAACAACGACACAAATACATCGACATGCCCGTCATAAAAATCGCCTCATTCGTTTTCCAAATAACACGAAAATGAACAAAAACACCTTTTCCATAAGAAAACCATGTTTCCAGCTTTTTACATTTTCCATATCTATATCCCCGTAAAGAGAATAAAGAGACGAAAAAAATACTATCACACACGTCATCCTCACGTTTTCGGTTTTCACAATATGAGGGAAAATCACAAAACCCATTTTCCATTAAAAAAACCATGTTTCCAGCTTTATACCTATTCCATACCTAAATCTCCGTAAAGAGGACATTGAGACGAAAACATACTATCATACACGTCATCCTCACGTTTCCAGTTTTCGCAATATGAGGGAAAATCAAAAAAAAAACACATTTTTGACTAAGAAAACATGTTTCCAGCGTTTTAGCTTTTCCGTACCTACATCTCCGTAAAGAGGACAATGAGACGAAAACATACTATCACACACGTCATCCTCACGTTTTCGGTTTTCACAATATGAGGGAAAATCACAAAAACCCATTTTTACATAAAAAAACCGTGTTTTCAGCTTTTTACCTTTTCCGTACCTACATCTCCGTAAAGAGGACATTGAGACGAAAACATACTATCATACACGTCATCTTCACGGTTTCAGTTTTCGCAATACGAGGGAAAATCACAAAAAAACATTTTTGACTAAAAAAACATGTTTCCAGCTCTTTACCTTTTCCGTACCTACATCTCCGTAAAGAGGACATTGAGGCGAAAGCATACTATCATACACGTCATCCTCACGTTTTCAGTTTTCGCAATATGAGGAAAAATCACAAAAAACCATTTTTACATCAAAAACCGTGTTTCCAGCTTTTTACCTTTTCCGTACCTACATCTCCGTAAAGAGGACATTGAGACGAAAAAAACCTATCACACACGTCATCATCACGTTTTCCGTTTTCAAAAAATCGGCAAAAATGTGAAAAACGCATTTTTAGACCCAAAACCCTATGTTCACCTTCTCGACACCTACATTCCCGTAAAGAGCACGACGAGATGAAAAAAAAAACGAATCCAAGCACGCCCTCCTAGCATGGCTCCTTCCATTCCAAGGTCGCAGGGGCTCACAACTTGCTTTTGGAAGCAGCTCTCTCACTATACTCCTAAGCAAAACTTTCATGCATCAGGTGCTTCAAATTATAGCAACCCTCGTTGAGGAAGCACTAGGATGATCAGCGTCCCGATAACAAGCAACATTCACTGCCACTTCCCTGGTGAGCGAATCAACCAAAAACATGTCCTTGTGGTCCCAAAAGACCGTCGCCAACACTTTCTTTACGGATAGAGCTGTACGGACTTTTTAGGGGGTGGGCACCAGTGGCGGCTCGTAGATGAAATATCAGGTGAAGAGCCAAACTCCTAATTTCATCAGTGCATGATGTTTGCGTTTGTGAATATTGACATCCTTTTCCTATTTTAATGCTAAAATATCTACTAAAAGCCTAGCACTTAAAACCAAACCAAACATAAGTTATCGCACTAAAAAGTCAAACTCGCTTATTTTTATAGCTTAAATGAATCCTCCGTTCTCTAAGGTTGGCAATCTTATCTATGATGTCCTAATAGAAGGTCTTTAATCAATTTCAACTACAATTCACGATTTATGGAGATAGCCAATGATGTAATTCTGGAGTGAGATATTGTGTTACATGCAAAAGTATTGAATCTTTTCAAACAGGAGAAACTGCGTTCTACTGATGCACTTGTAGAAGGTATTGCCAGTACCCAATTAAGGTCACCACGTACTCTTACACGATGAAAAAGTCTATTTTTGTGGCATCACTTTACTAAGTATTTTCTGGATTTATGCTAAAGGTACAGCTATGATTCTTGTCACATATAAGAAGCGGTATATTCTGAGCTGTCTATGACCATGTAGTGCTACTTTGCTTTTATAGGATGTGTGAAATGAATACAAATTTGGACAGATACATTTTCAAAAAAATGTTGTATAATTTGCTTCAGGTACACATTTCTCAGTTGTTTTTCAATCAAATATTCTCAAATTCTGTTCACACACTTGGAATGGATTATGGCAGATGAGTACCGGTAACCACTTTGTTTCATTATTATTGGGACAGAATGCAAGAAAAAAGAATCCGAACTCTTTCTTTTTAAATTTATTCAAAATATGTACGGTATTAATTTTTCTCTTCCCAATCCATGCCTACTATGTTTTGGAAGTGCAAATAGGTTAATATTCAAGTACTCCATTAGGCAAGTTAATGTAAAAAAATTAGCCCTCTATCTTAAATGGTTTCCTAGTTATTGGTACCTAAACATGAAAAATGAGTATTAACGGAAAACAGCTGGCAAAGTTAAAAGTGAATTATTCAGAGAATGGGAAGCTAATTTTAAAAAACGAATTTAAGGTAGTTGTAGACATCAAAACCCCCACCAACTATATATATTTGGATTCAGAAAAGAATGAAGAATTTTATGGCGCCAAAATCAAAAAATCGATATTTTCATCATGCAAGAGTACGTGGTGTCCTTAAGCAAAAGTTAGTAAGTCTCATCTATTCACGGAGTTCTTGATGTATTTCTCCCGACTATTTTTACGTTGTAGGATTTATGAGCATAAAAGAGTGACAGTTCATTTCTTAAATGTGGGGTAGGCCTATTGCTGAATATGTTTGTTATACAGCTCTTAGTCGGAATCTGTAAGACTAATTTAAGAATTGTAATTTATTACAGCCATGCGTTAGCATAGAAAAAAGCGGAACATTATTAAGAAAAAAAATGAAAATCCACAGCCTGCTTCTAGTCTCCGACCGGGTCAGGAATGGAATGAATGAAGCCCCCCCCCCCCCATCTAGCAGCGAGGATATGAACTGTGCCAGCTGCCGAGGCCTGACGCACTCCTCTGGGGCAATGATTAAATGAATGACAGATGAAATGAAATGATAGTGGAGAGTGTTGCTGGAATGAAATTTTGACAGGGAAAACCTGAGTACCCGGAGAAAAACCTGTCTGCCTCCGTTTTGTCCAGCACAGATCTCACATGGAGTGACCGGGATTTGAACCACGGACCCAGCGGTGAGAGGCCGGCGTGCTGCCGCCTAAGCCACGGAGGCTCTAACATTATTAAGTCGGTCCTTAATATGATCTCTGATGTACTCTGATGTTGCATCAGTTATTTCCAGGGAACACACTTTGAATTTTATTTTAATAATTTTGAGGTTCTAAGGGCTTTTTAGATATCAGTATCTTCAATAATTCCTTAAAGCGCACACGGTTTAAAGAGGTCTTGTCATGTCCTCTAGAAGATGATGATGATGATGATAATTGTTGTTTTAAGGGGCCTAACATCTAGGTTATCGGCCCTCCTCTAGCAGAGAGTGCCTGTAAACTTAAGTATAGAACAACTCTAATCACAAGTCCCAGGATCTGCCTATTTAAAGTCACATTCGCATTACATTTAAGTGCACTTAGTCTTGCATTTTCCCGTAAAGTGTCAGATATCGTGCTTGTGTGCGTGTTCTAAGCGGTAACTGGTTCTTTAAATGTTGCTCACTGTCTTTGTGTTTGTCCAACCCGCGCGTAATGTTTTGGAAATTTGTTACTGTTACTGTATAGTAAGCAAGGCCAACAGAACAGTTCTATAACTACTGCACAACTATGTGAACTGTTCGAACCAAGATCCCTTGCGATGAAGGCTATAGGACTTTCCGGTTTTATTTCTTTAGTGCACAGTTCTATTAATTTCTTTGGCCGCCCACAAATTAATAAATTAATTAATAAATCCCTTTTTGTCTTCATCTTTCCACCTACTGAAGGGAATTTCTAATAAAATTAGTAACGTGTCTTTCACTGCAAACATTATACACTAAAAGCCATCAACCTTCATCAACAACAGGGTAGATAACGTTATAAATACATACTATTCATTGGGAAAGTAAATAAAAGCCTCAATATAAAAGAAAAGGAAGCCTGTTGCAATGTAAACTTTCATCAACTGAACTAGACGTATTGCCTTGCCGACACAGGAACATCTTCACTCGTCTGTCTAACGGCAGGTAATGACGTCACAACTGACGTCAGGTTACCATGGCAACGAGACGATGTGGCTGACATAAACAAGATACTTCGTCTCCTGCAGATTTCCTCCCAAGTTACGGCAGTACAATCTAGCGACAGGGAGTACAACTGCCACAAGGACGTCATGCAGCCTTGCTTGCGCACCATCTAGCGACGGAGTGTAGAAATAACAGTACACTAAGTGAAAAAGTAGCCCAAGAAAATGACAACATTTTTATTTAAATAAGAAAAAATAATGTTTATTTTATTTAAGAGATGGCTAGTGAAGAGGCTCTTCACTCTCTTCACCTGAATAGCCGCTACTGGTGGGCACGAGAGGTGTTTCCATGACATGGATGGTCCCTTCGTCTCCGGTATCGTATGACGTACCCATATTTCATCTCCTAAACCGCCACAAAACTACAATCGTGTATGCTCATTTTCTCCAAAACTGTTCCTCTGAATTACAAAATGTTTACACCCCTGAATTTGTCTAATCAAGAGCCGCTGAACTGGCTACAGAAATTAATTAGTTCTCTTAAAAAAAGTTTGCATCATATTTTCAGAGATGAATATTGCCACGAAATAACACGACACGTTGTTTTATCAGCCCTCATTGCCATCTACAGTACCATATGTAAAATGTTATTCAGTCGGTCAACACGCATAGGAAAGGTCAATTACACTGCCGGAAAAAGAATGGGTCACCCTTTTAGAGGTTACCAATTCACTCAAGATTTATTGTGGCAACAGTGCATATGGAGTACATGAAATTATTAAATATACAGATCAATAGGTCAAGCGGTTCAGAGATACCAGGTATCGACCAATGCTGAAATACCCACATTAGTACGAGGTGTAGCCTCCATGGGCGGCAATGCAGGCACTGACTCTTGCATCCAGTCGATCATACAGATGGCGAATTCTGTATTGGGATAGTTATTCCACGCCTGCTCGACCTGTTCACACAGTTCTGTAAGAGTTGTGGGTGGACGAGTCGCACGAGTCACTTGTTGGTCCATCATGTCCCACACGTACTCGATTGGCGACAAGTCCAGCGATCGTGCTGGCCAGGGAAGTTGCTGCACGTCTTGCAGTGCACGTTGAGTTGCACGGCAGTGTGTGGGCGAGCATTATCCTGTTGGAACAACACATCCCCTTCCTGTTGCAAGAACGGCAAAAGAACGGGTCTAACAACATCCAACATCTAACAACAGACCATAAGGCCTGGGGTGGGGCCGGTGTGTCTTGGACGAATGCACTCCACGAGACAGCGCTCACCAGGTCTACGTCTAACGCGCCAACAACCATCACTTGCGTGTAGGCAGAATCTACTTTCATCGGTGAAGACCACGGCGCGCCATTAAATCTTCCAAGTGATCCTCTGACGGCACCAGTCGAGCCGTGCACGTCGATGCTGTGGCGTGAGTGGAAGACTGGCTAGAGGTGTGCGTGCCTGTGGTCCCACTGCTAGTAACCAGTTCGCAACAGCTCGTGTTGACACTTCTGGGCTCACAAACCCTCGTATCTGTGCTGTGGTAGCAGTACGATCTGCCACTGCTGCCCTTACAATACGACGATCCTGGCGGACGTCTGTGCTGCGTGGACGTCCAGAACCTCGTCTACGGGTGTGAGAATGTTCACGTGACCACTGATACAACGGACACAGCACGTCCAACTTGTGTGGCAATTCTCCGAAAGGACCATCCCGCCACTCGGAAGGCCACAATTTGATCCCTTTCAAACTCGCTCAGTTGGCTGTAGGAAGCACGAGTGCGTCTTCGTGGCGTTGTACCTGCTTGCTTCACACGTTTGCACCACAATGAGCCGTATGGCTGTGAGCTTTCCCTATTAAATGGTAGACACAGATGGCGCTCTGGTAACTATGCCACTACGCTATCTGTTGGCGGACGACGTTGAAACCCTTATCAGTACATCTACTATCCCCCAGGTGGCATCTGCCGTCATCGGATCAAAATTGACGTCGTCTTTTCAGGTGACCTAATTTTATTTTCCGGCAGTGTTACATACCTGCCAACTTTTGAAAAGGGCTATCAGTAAAACTCACGCGCGACAAAAAATTTAACGATTTTCGACATACCCCGGCTTGACGAAAATAATAATACTTCTGGGCTACAAAATACAATAATTCATTCTTTAAACAGGATATTTCAATGAAATCATATCTACTTACATGATTTGTAGATGAACATAACAATCAAGAAGAAATCCATGTTAATCAGCAGCAGGCGTGGTGAATATTGGTTTGGAGCATACATAACAGGACTTCCTTGATAAATTAAGCAGATATACGATAATTGAAAAAGGCTTTACACAATAAAACTTGTTTAACGTAACACAGGCAAGAAATAATATAATACACACTGCAAATCACATGCTAGTTCGACTTTAAAGTCATGGTTGTGGCCTTTTTAGCTTCCAGCAAAAAGTCTTGAGAAAATGCTTTGTCATAACAGGGACCAGAACTCCTGGTCTTCAAAATACAAATAGACTCCAGAGATTCATTGGACATGGATGACCTGAACTGTGTTCTATTTTTCTTCACAAGGCTGAAAACACGTTCACATTCTGCATTGCTATGGGGTATGGTGAGAATAGAGAGCATTACTCTAGAAATTCGGTTATACTTAAGAAGTCCATCGGCTCCACGAATTCTTGATATTTGTGCCCAACTGGAATCACTTGCAGCATCTTGATGTGCAGCCAAAGTGTCATCTACCTGAAGAGCTGTGAACTGCCTCTGAAGCTCATTCACCACCTCATCTGTAGTTTCATTTTCTTCCTTGCATAACATGATAGGAAACTTTTCCAAGAAAAAACGAACGGAAGAAAACTGTGCATCTTCAATTTTGTCTAACCTAGCAACTTGAGCATTCTTTAACACGTCATCCTTGAGTGGAAACTGGTTGATGATGTAGTCACAGGCAGTACAAAAGTACTTTCTCACTGATGAAAAGAAAAGGGATTTATCTGTATCCTGGAGATCATTCACTATGTTCGAAGTTTGAATGCCAATAACTAACTCATCATCACTTCTTTGATTTTGAATCAAGTTGTACTCAACTTCAAGCAATGAGGAGCTTTTGACAATTTTGGGCTTAACAAACTTGGTGAACAGCTGCTTTAGCAAATCCATTAGAAGTTCTAATAACAAGTGAACTTGTGGGGAAGAAGTCTGAAGGGCAACATTCAATTTGTCAAATACATGAATAGTCACATGAAGGAAAGTGCAAAAGGCCTTGTTCAAGTTTGAGGACAGGAACATAAACAATTTTTCCTCACGAGTTGTAGCAGAAGTCTTACTTTTTAGGATGGGTTTGTCACATTTGGAAGAATATGCTATTCTTTTAGGGGCATGTATAGTAGCAGAATCAAGAATTCTCTTCTTCTGATACTCTTTGGATCCACTTTGTTCAACTTTAGGTATTCTGAAAGATATCAAGCTTGTGGAAATGTTTTGGGTACATAATATTACTTCCTCCTTGAAGAAAGAAAGAAAGAAAGAAAGAAAGAAAGAAAGAAAGAAAGAAGCGGATCCCACTGGTCCTGTAGTCTATCCAAACATCTGCCTAAAGATAACCACCTAGTACATACATGCTTCAGAATTTTCTTTGCCTCCTTATTGTGCAAGTTCTGAAATTTCTGAAGGCGTTCTTTTCTCTTTACACTCTTCTCTAAGAAATAAAATATATCTACAAGGATCTCATCCACTTTAACTGGTAATCTTCCAGCACCTTTTTCAGCTGCTAGATTAATCAGGTAGCAAATGCAACCTATGATGGCAATACCTGGTTGAACTTCCTTCAGAACTGCTGAAACCCCATTTTTGTGTCCTATCATAACAGGAGCATTGTCGGAGCAGAAAGCCACACAGTTTTCAATTGGTATATTATGAGAACTCAGCTGTGATAACATCAGGTTACCTATGTTTCGCCCTGTTGAGTCCCCGTCCAACGCTGGTATGGATAGCACAGTGCTTACTACTTTCTCCTGCCGAACATCATAGAATGTAACAACAATAGGATACAACTTGGCATTCGTATCATTGCTTCCATCCGTTGCCAAAGAAAATGGTCCCTTCTGAAGGCACTTAACAACTTCAGATGATGCATTTTTTGCCATTTTATTTACAATGCACGTCGTTTTCGTGCGACCACAACTATATTTCTTTGCAACTTCTGATGTGGGAAACATCTTCTTAAATAAAGCACCAGCATGATCATCCGCACTTAAGGGCACATTGTGTTCCACCAAAAAGGAAGTAAACAGACACTCGGCCCTAATTACGTCACTGTCAACGTTACCAGCCTTGGCAAAAAAAGGTGTTGATTTTCTTGCTATCTTCCTTCGATTTAACATAACTTATGTGTTTACCGCACTTCACATGATTACTTAAATCGTTTTTTCCACCATGTACAATATTAATATCACACGCACATACCGTGCAAAAGGCAAATTTTTCTCCCTTTCTTGATTTTAGTATGCACGGAAAATCAACCGAGTATGATTCTTTAAATGTCTGGAAGTACTGTTTCTTGTTGTATTTGTTCATTCTCGATATCTACTAAAACATCGAAAGGAACCTGGATCACTAAACGTCACATAAAATTATAACATAAATCACATAAAACACAGCCAACACTTCATTAAAACAAGTCAAAGCACACAAAGTCGTAAACCATTAAATGAACACGACGCCAACCTCGTAAAGAAAGAATATGCACATGGTAGAGGAAAAAAAACACACACGTGGAACGAATGTAATTAGTCCAAGGAATACAGGAAACTGCGAAGCACGAAGATATAGCACAAAAACTCGAACACTTCATTAAAATATGCCATAACCTTAAAATACGAAAACATTCAAGGAACGCCAACTTCGCGAACAATAAACAACTCACGTGGTCAAAGAATATGGTTTAAATCGCAACGAGCGAACGTAGGGGAACAAAGAATTTGCGAAGCAGAGCGTGTCGACACCTAAGATTCACATGGAAGAACGGTTATCCCGGCTTCAAATTCAATTACAATGACGACACAAATATCACACGGTTAAAAGTACGAATCATATCAAAGAACGAGTTATCGACTATCGTGGACTTGCCTTCGACCCACGCAAACAATCGATTGTACGGAAGTGGGAGGGATTATCGAATGTTAATTATCGTTTCAAATTTTTGTCCGCGAAATCGTAAAATGACACCGTTCATCCGTAAAACCGTAAAATGCTGCAATTTCCGTAAATTTTACGGATAAACCGTAAAAGTTGGCAGGTATGAGTGTATATTGGGCGGTTAAAATTAGTTTATATTCTGTAGAAATACCTGAAATAAAATAAACGTTTCCAAATGTGCACATTCGCGGACTAGTAGCGGGTGGGCATCGACAGTTTATGGGTGTCATGCATCAAGGGTGGGCATCGACAGTTTATGGGTGTCATGCATCAACAAGTTGGTAATGCTTGGGCAGTGCTAGTTAGATGTCGTTGTGATTGTACATATTAACTTTTTTTTACCTCGATCTGATGGTCGCTTGAGGAACGAAATCATCTTCATCATCTAGAATATCTAGATAAACCTTCCAGCGGACCGCGTAGGATTGGAGTGGATAAGATGGCTCCATCGAATTCTCGTTGCGTAGTGACTAGCAGTCTTGGCTGTTACCGCGGAGGCCCGGCTCTGCCAAGAAATTCAATTCTGGTCTGAGGGATAAAACGGGGTACACTCAGCCTCGAGAGGCAAATCTGAGAAGAGGCGGTTTCGATTCCTACCTTAAACATCCTGGAAGTGGTTTTCCATGGTTTTCCCACGTCTACTTCAGGTAAATGCCGGGATGGTACCTAATTTAAGGCCACGGCCGCTTCCTACCCAAATCCTACCTCAATTACACATACAAACACACTAGTACAGACATCGCATTGACATAGGTTATCAGACAAATTCTACACACACCCAAGTACAAGGTTCTACATGACTACGATGTCACAAAGCCCCTAAACAAGCACCAAAAAGTAGTCCTATATCTTGTAACGTCGTTCCTTTTCGTAGTAGATCTTCAGTGATTTGATCTAAACACCACTGGGACGTACAACGGGTCTCTTTCCAAGTACAGTCTGGGAATTCGTATCTCTGGCAATCAATAGTGGAAGTGTACGATTTGTAAATGTTTATTTCATTTCAGGCATTTGTTTAGAATATATTCACTTTTCCCTATTACGTGTTGATCGACTGAAAACAATTTTACACCGACTCTACAAGGCAATACTGAAGAAATGGCTTCTAAGTTTTCTACCTTATTACCATTCATAAGAATGAATACTGATGTCTTCAACAGTTCTTCTTGAGTCACCCTGACCATAAGTTTCTACTTAGGCCGTCTGAAACTGGAAGCCTTGTGTATCTGAGCCAAACCT
Source organism: Meconema thalassinum (assembly GCA_946902985.2). Classification (NCBI taxonomy): domain Eukaryota; kingdom Metazoa; phylum Arthropoda; class Insecta; order Orthoptera; family Tettigoniidae; genus Meconema; species Meconema thalassinum. The sequence continues at coordinate 459,406,580 of OX336391.1, read as the reverse complement.
TTGTATGCTCTGCACCAGAAGGCTGGACGGTCGTAAACTGGTTTTGTGGCCAAGATAGTGCGCTTTATGGAGAATACGTTCATTCTTTTATCAGCTGTTGGGAAGACCCTAGCTGGGATAAATAAAAAATAAAAACATATATATATATAAGGGAAAAATCAATAGCTTTAAAAGAGGAAGTCGAGGAGTGATAATCAATTTTTAGTATTAGTCCCTTGACGTAAAATAGGATGGCTCAGTACCAACCTGAAGTCTAGTTTCGGCGGGGGGGATATCAAATTTGTATTCGAATGTTAATTGCGAAATGAAGCTGACTTGCTTCGTATTGTACTAATTCTCGGTCAAGACTCTACATATTAATGCATTAGACTCGAAGATCTAACGAAAAGAACACCAAACAAAGTGGTTAGCCATTCAAGATTTGATTGTCGCTGAACGTGGCTGATTGCAAAAGGAGCCTTACGGGACGAAGCGGGGGACACTGCGATGACGGACTGCAGTCTTCACGTAAGTCAAGCAGCATCACGCGCAACAATTCTCGCAATACCACAGCCAAGCGTCACAGGAGCTCATGTCACCACGGACAGTTAAACGATGACTGAGGCTACTGGAGCTGAGTCATATCTTAATCGCGCAACTGTACCTGTCAACCAAGCAGGTTGATAGTTTGACACGTGTAAACAATGAATAGTTCCCATCTCGACCGCCGGCAATCAAATCTTGAAAGGCTAATATCAACCCACGGATATCCGCATAATTTTTCGCCTGTGCGGATATAGTTTGCATGGCTGTGCGGATAGCAGATAAGCTGCGGATAAAGTATGGAGTACATTTGCGGATAGTTCTTAGAATACAATCCGAACTTGTTGAATATCATTTCTAGGATCCGGATGTTTATGAGATATATTTTTCCGTTATGTATTTTCCATGACAAATGTAAGATGATTTAAGCTTATCTCATTCAAATTATGTCAATAAGCATAAGTTCAACTCCGAACTGAAAAGGGTTGCAATTCTGGCTGTATAACATTCATTTTAAACATAGTAACTTACATGACATTCATAGCCTAAGGGAACTATTTTCTCCTCGAATGTCTAAACGTGTTGCTTTAATACTTTATGCTTTAACTAACAAAATAAAATAGTACGGTACATTATGCAACAAGCCTATGATGGCAATAATTAAGACACGATTATACAACTGTCTTAATTACCATTATAGGCGAGTTGCATAGGACCGTTTATGTTCGACGATAATTATAACTTTCTTTTATGTTCGAACATAAATATTCATAAATATCTGTCGAGATTCCGCCAGATGTGTTTACTGAACAGAGCGCATGCGCTGGGTTATTGATTTTCCGTAGATCAAAGACCTTGACAATGTCCTATGTTTCCAAAGCTTTGGAACAAAAACATGGATAGAAGGTTATCATAACCTCAATGTTGTCACTTGTGTCCGACATGTTTGATTTTGGAAACTAAGTGTGTGAACGCCAAGGAGTAATAAGGAGAGGCCCTAACGGCAAGGAAGTGAAGCCAGAAGTTACTCCTTCACATATGCTCAAAACATTGCTGTAGTCCCATAAGAAAAGCATGTAATGGTGTGACGTACTCACTTAAAAGTGGTGATATTTCGCGTGTGGGACGAAATGTCGACGTGTGGGGCATATGTTTGCACAAACAGAACTCCCACCTGCCAAAGTAATGTCATTTCACAAGTAAATGCACTTTATTTGCAATTTAGTGTGTTAAGTTTTCATCCTTAGAGTAGCCACCTTACGGTACTGTTCTAGTATCATTCGTTAAATATTCAAATATCGGCATATGTGTCCACCAATATAAGTATTTTGATTGCTAGGAATTAATTACGGATATTTTCCTTCGTTTCTTACCGGAAATAGTTTCTGCTTGTCAATTAATGAACGGTATTACTGTAATCTGATTACCCCAATCTATTTTTAAGGTGGCTTGAGCTCTAGATTTATTGCTCGTGGGTGTTAGAAGATTGATATGCCATTATTTGCATATTTTAGCGTGTTAATCACAAACCTCTGCCTAGACCTTGTTAAGTTTGTTACCGGAACTGAACTGGCCTATTTTTTAAAAAACACCGTGAAATATAAAAAAAAACAATAACTCCACCTCCCAATTAGTTAACATGCCTTAATATTTTAAATACATTTATTTACACCTTCGTGAATATAATGGCAGGCCTACTGGTATCTCGGTAATTATTTGCCTATTATTTTGTAAGGTATAAGTTAAGAACAGTGGTGGGTATCTGGTTGCCTGAAATCTCACAATAATACAGGTTATAAAAACAGCATACCGGTATAATACATTCATATCCCAAGTTTTATACTATATTTTATAACGGTGTATTGCTCTAGTTTATGTTGTAAAATTAGACGTTTTACGGCAGTTTACATGATTTTCGAGTGCGACGAAAAGTATTGTAACTGCCGTACACTTCACGCTAGCCAGCAAGATCAACAAATATTCCTCGATTTCCATCGTCATATAGGCCTACCTTACAACTTCGTACTATACCTGCACACGAATCTTTTACCGGTAATCATACTTAAATCCCACTAATAAATAAGTCTACGGTCGTAGGCTCCATTTACCGCTTGAGCCGGGCAAGTATGGGGGCGTGGTCAGTGCTTCAACTCTCGCATGCTATAGCGCTGGCAGGGCGTCTCCTTATTACTCCTTGGTGAACGCGGGTGCAATGCTATGCTTACCTAATTGGTCAAACAGCTGTATCGTAATGAAAATCTTGAGCTCTGATTGGTGGAAAACCTGTATCAAAATGAAACTTAACTATAATGAGCCTCATTAAGATGCAATTTTCTGGCATATAATATTTATATTACGGCAACAACAACAACAACCCCTGGCACTATACAGCCCATGAAGGGCCTAGGCCGACCAAGCGACCGCTGCCCAGTCATTTGGCCTGGAGATATTGGGGTGACGCGTGATCAGCTCATCGGGTCCCCTCGGCCGTTAATCTTGGTTTATGTTCGACCCTGACTGTTATATGTCTGAAAACTGTATCATAATGATGGTCATTATAACACTATTTTTCATTATGAAACAGTTTCTCCCACCAATCACTGCTCAAGAAACAGTTGTTTGACCAATTAGATAAGGATACCTTCGCGCATGCGCTCAAAATCCAACATGTCTGTATAAATTACCGAAAGTGCACCGTCCGTATGTTCGCGTAAATAAACTGGTGAATATGAGACAAGAAATAGCACTGTACCTTATTATCTCCAAATCCAATTTCTACACAGAGCGTTGTTTTCAAACGCATTCGGTGACATTTTTACTGAATACTGGCGCTCAATCTGCACATATGGCATTGAAGCACACAGAGCGCATGCGTCGGTCGATCAGAGAGCTTGGAAATCAGAGATATCCTATACTCCGCGCAGCACCCGATCACAAAATTCTAGTGACAATCTCAACAGATATTTATGAATATTTATGTTAAAACATATAATAAAGTTATAATTATCGTCGAACATAAACAGTCGTATGTAACTCGCCTATAATGGTAATTAAGACACTCGTATGGAAATTATAAAACTCGCATACGCTCGTTTTATAAAGATACTCGTGTCTTAATTATAGCCATTATAGACTCGTTGCATAATGTACTATTTCGTGATCGTGGCGCTGCCTCACTGTCAGACAGCTACTCAATTGTCCTCACGAGGCTGAGTGCACCCCGTTCCAACCCTCACGTCAGTTTTAAAATCCCTGACGGAGCCGAAAATCGAACCCGGGGCCTCCGGGTGAGAGGCAGGCGCGCTAACCCAACACCACGGGGCTTATATTACGGCATGGTCGAACATAAATATTAATGTAATGTCAGCGTATTCGGATAACAAACGTGCGGATGCGGGCCGGATTCGGATAACTTCTTGTTTATCCGCGCAGGGCTCTAAGGCACTATATTGTCCATGCTAATTTCCAACTACTTGTTTACGAATTTCTCAGAAACTATTAACTGGAACTAATTGATTTTTAGAGGGATGTGTGCGGAGGTCGTGATCACTTTCGCAGCTTCATCATGATCCAGCTCTAGAGGTTGTGGCAAAGGTTGGTTATAGTGCAGGACAGCTGCACAGAAAAAAAAGAAACCTTTTATTCCAAAAACTGTGCTATGGTTGGTTTTTTGTAAATCGTTAGAAAAGCACAAAAAAGGCTTGACTCGGAAGGAGGGAACAAACGTTTAAATAAATGTTGCAGACAATTTTGAGAGGAAAAAAATTCTGATTCACTCGTTTGTTGAAAAAACTATTTTTTCTAGGACAAAAAGTGAAAAAACACTTTTTTTGGAAACTTTGGCGCCACCTAGCTTCTGCATTTCAAAACGTATGACATGACCTCAATGAGACGAATTGTAGGTGGCAATGTCCTCTACATGTTTTTGTTTAAAAACGTTTCTTTAAAATACGTCGATTCAGAGAAAAAACGCTTTTCAATGTTTTTTTGAGTTTTCCAACAAAATGATCGTGCAAATTATTCTAAAATTCAGAGTTTTTGTGCTTTTCTAACGATTTACAAAAGGCCAATCATAGCACAGTTTTTGGAACAAAACCATTCCAGCTGTACTGTACTATTAGGGATCAGTGTAGACCTATAGGCGGTAAGCGCACCGTAAGAAGACTATCCTCGTCAAATCGCGCACCATGACTGAACAGAGAAGCTGCAACTCCGGAGAAAAACGTTCGAATCCCGACGCTGACGGAGACCAATTTTAGTATGGTTTGTCCCCGGATTTTACCTCACTCACACCAGGAAAATGCTGGGATGATATTTGTCTTTAAGCCATGTTCAACACATAACAGACTAATTCAGCACATATCCAAGGGCGTAAAGACTAAGCACCTCAAAAGAATGAACAATATATTACGAGGTAGCAAGGGGTAGTTATGATCAGAACACACCGCAATTCTCTAGGTAGCAAGAACTAGTTATGATCAGTACACACTGCAATTCTCTACGAGGCAAGGGCTAGTTATGATCAGAACACACTACGGATCTCTAGGAAGCCAAGGCTAAGTTACGATCAGTATACGCTACATATCTTTAGGTAGCAAGAGCTAGTTATGATCAGTACACACTGAAGATCTATACGTAGCAAGATAAAGTTATGATCAGTACACACTCCAAATCTCTGGGTACAAGAGCTAGGTATGATCAGTACACACTCCAAATCTCTGAATAGCTAGTTACCAGTACCCGCTGCGCGACCTTTAGGTAGCTAGAGCTAGTTATGATCAGTGTACACTACAGATCTCTAGGGAAGCTTGTAGTTTAATGATGATGATAATAATTGTTGATTTAAGGGGCCTAACATCTAGGTAATAGGCCCTAATAGGCTGGGTGATGGCGAAAATGACGATGAAATGGAAACCAGAAAGAAAATTAAGTGAGACGGAAAAGAACTCTGATTGAAACTACGCACAAAATGGAGAGCGGTAATACTTACAAAAGGGAATTTAGAACGAAAATACTCACAAAAGGAATCGATTGAAAAACACGCACAAACAAAATGCGTACAAAATGTAATGTAGAGTCGACAGACTTACAAAATGCAATTGATATTCAAAATATTTACAAAATGCAAATGAGATTGAAAATACGTACTGCCCCCGTAATTGAATTATGTAGAGACCACGGTGGCTATATTTGAAATTATGATTAGAGTTATGGCTGTCATAGTTATGACGTGGGTAGTCATGACGTAAGCACGGATGACGTAAATGTTATGCCAGCAAGCTACTTGAGCTGAGATTCTCAATGACGTCAGCATTTTTGTCCAGAATGTTCCAAGATGTACGACGCAGTCGCAGGAAACGAGGAATTCTGCTGAGGAAGAAACTATGCTATTGGAGGAGAGGCATGAACCAATGAACGATAGTTTAAAGGAAGACGGAGATTGCTGAAACTATGGTATTTTTATGACTTTTTGAATGCAGAAGTGTGGAAATACATTTGCAGTAAAAGCATTGATTTGGAATTTTGGTGAAATTTATTTTCAGTTTTTGAATTTTGAAAATCCGTCATGTATTAACGAAGTTGGAAGTTCTAGCGATGACGTAGTATCACGCTTTGGAAGGGATGGTAACGCCCCTCGAGAAGGTAATAAAAGGGCTTGCGCAGAAGAAAGGAGCCTCTTCTCTTCTCTTTCGTTCGCCGATCATTCTGAGATCTAATGCTCAGATCATCGAAGTAGTTGTGAAAGTCAGTTTATTATATATTCAATATAGTGAGATATCAAAGTGAACAGCAAGTGAAAAGAATCGTTTTTATAACGCGTGGCGAGGCCACTATGTTAACGAGATACAGGTGAAACTAGGTGAAGTTGGAACGGACCTTAGAAAGCTTATACAAGTTTAACTTCAAACAGTTAGCGGTCTACGATAACATAATTGTATTGTGCAGTACTACATGCAATTATAGAGAAAAGCTGAACAATTTCGACCGAGTACTTCAAAAGATATTAGCTGTTTTATACGACTGGCAAAAGTGATTATCTCACCACTAGAGAAACACTTTTGTATAAGCCGGAATCAACGCAAGGCTAACGCTGCGAGTGGAGTAGACAGACTTCAGATTGCTTGCTTACAGAACGATACAGTATAATGGAGCATTTGAATACGGCAGTTTGTTCTTCTGACACTACAACTGAAGTGCAAATGGAAGGCTAAGAAGGCTTATTGCAATTGGGACATACTTCATTGGAGTAAGATAGCGACATGGAACTTCGCTAATTGCTTTTCTACATAAGCGAACATGCGGTGAATACCATCTACACCCATGTTTCGTAAGTAAAGGCTGAATATCATCGAACAGCCATAGAAACAATTTCATACTCTGAATATGAATAATTTCTTCGGAAATTTCTACAAAACGTCATGATGACTGTCTACTGGAACTTCAGGGAATTTTTCAAGAGAGGTCAGGGTAGTCCCGACTCACAAAGAAGATTATTGCCGGAAGGATGTCTATTCGTCTTCGAGGAGCAGAGTGATTCACGGAGAAGGAAGCAGTTCGATTCTCCGATGGTGCTATTTCCTACTTCGAGGATGGAGCTCAGCTTTAACGTGGTGAAATGGATCCATCAGCAGTCTTCTTTGGGGAATTTTCCTCTGGAACGTCAATCGGCAGATAAGGTAGTCGTGAACGTTTATTGTATTTGAGTAACCTAGTAATGTTTGAGCAACCATTTCCCCATATTTTTACCCTCATGTATTTTGCCTTATTTTCTTGTTGAGATTCTTATTCTCAGTACACCTTGATGAGTTTTGCATTTTTCAACGTTTTATTAAGACATTGTTATGTCATGGGCATAGTTAACGATTTTGAATCAGTTGAGACTGATATTTAGATTTTTCAGTAATTAATATTTTTGTAGTCACGATTTGACTGTAAGTTAATGATTTTTATGGCAGATTTAAATTCAGACAGCGTGTCACTTTATTAAAGTAATTCTACCCCTGTTTAATTACTTTGAACAATTTTCTGTCATCATCAAGAAGGAAGAACATTTAAATGATTTTAGAGCGTTAAAATCTTACGTTATCGACGATCTTGGAAATACTAGTCATTATTTGTATTGATTGCAACACAGACATTTATCGTCAGTTATGAATGAACATTGCATTATAGACAATTTTGTGAAAGAGTAATGTTAATAATGAATTATTGAATGCATTAAAGTCAAGTACTTTTGTTAGGAGTTTTTCTCAATTAGAGAATTATATAACGATGTTTGCATTCCCCAGTCTAATTGGATTCTATTCGACTACTTTGCAGTTTAGTCGCACTTTATTTGAAGATAGTATTTTCATACTACAATTTTTCTTTTAAGATGTTAATCTTAAATTTTGATAGACCAGATAGGCGTATATAAGCGTATTCACTATTAAATTTGTTTGTGATTGGCAAGTTTTGACTTCATTTCAGTTCATGAATGAAATCTACGAAGGTTAAATAGAAAAACAGTTTTGAAACAAATTATGATTATAAAATTTTTAAGTGGAACTATGAATGTATAATCGCTAGTGCAGCGCGTGTTGAAAGTCGCTGAGATATAATGCCCTTGAATATGAAGGAAGTTCCCACAGGAATAAATGTTAAAGAATTATTTGTGGAAGTTTTGTAAGTGATGTGAAAGTTTTAAATGCCATATAGATTAATATATGATGATTTTGGGCATAGTTTTAATGCAGATTGTGCATTAACTTGTTAGCGAAGGATTTTCCGCTGGAGTAAGATTGTTATAGTTCGTTGAAAATTAATCAAGTGATTTACTGTTATAATTAACACGAGTTTTGAAAGAATTTGAGACAAGATGTTGAATGAAGGTTGCCGTCACAAATCATTATTAAAAAAAAACTTTATTAAAACAGATTGTGACATTAATATGTATAACTAACCTTCATTGGTCGATTATATTAAACAGGATTATAAAATTACCAACCGAATGAACATGTGGCTAATGTATTTATTAAATTAATAATTTAAACAATTTAAATGTTAATATTGTAAATAATTGTTGTAAATATTTTTGAAAATAATATGAAACGAGAGTAATGTTAAAGGCGTGCTTATAATATTTTTTTTTATTGTCTTTGACAAATATTATAAACAATTTCGAATTGTTATAAATAAGTTATGTGATTTTGTTATAAACATTTAAGAGCTAATTAAACATTTGGATTGAAGTTAACAAGTTTAAGAAATTTATGTAATGATCAATTAGGATGTGATCAAAGTACTTGAAAGATTTGCGTAAATATAATGTGAGTTGTCTTGTAAGACATTTAAAAGCTTGAGAGTGCAGGCTGGATTCTTACGTAACATAGCGTGTGAGAAGGGAGTGCATTTGACCAGTATGCGTCAGGCTGGAAGGTAGCCCGCAGCTGTGTCAACATATGGTTTTCAGAGAGTGAGGTCGTACACTCCGGCCTTGCGACTATAAATATCATTCTCTTGTTTATTAAAAGGAAACAAATGCTCTATATATGTCACACCCTGACGTCCTTTTCCAATCCAATAGTGTTATGAATATTACGGTATTTGGAGCTCTTGGGAGCTAAAATGTTTTATATCATGTTGTATAATAATTTTGCAAGTCCTACTGGAGGACGTAGTCAGATTGACTTGGGCTACTGATAGCCACGTATATTTTGTTGTGTTAGGAAAATCATACCCTTTATTAGAAATAAAGCTTTTGTACAGTTCAAAGTTCTCGTCTTCGTTTCTGGTTCATTTTTAAATGTCATGGCGGAGATTATTGTGTGAACAGACTTTTAGTGATCCTGTTGTCAACTCAAACCCCGAGATAATTAAGAGGTAAGCAACGGTAAGTATAAACCCCCGTCTATTTTGGTGTGTTCCACAATGATTTCCTGTGAATTTCTGTGCTCTTATCTCGATAGTATCTGTCAGTGCCATTTTCATTGATGTAACTGTGCCGGTGCGATTGATAATTGGCAATCCGATTGAGGGGGCGGATATCTGACAGCCTACTATCCAGGTAAACGGGGACAGAAAAAAATGCAATTGAGGTTCAAAATACTTACAAAATGCAATTTAATTGAAAATACACAATGCAATTCAGATCGAAAGCTCCCATTTCTAATCCAAAATATTCACAAAGTACAATTAAAATTTAAAATGCTTACAAAATGCAATTTAAATTACTTACAAAATGCACGGTAGATTCAAACTACTCATTTGGATAGACAATACTTACAAAGTGCAATTTAGATTGAAAATACTTGCAAATGTAATTTAGATTCAAAATACCCCAAAATGCAATTGAGTATCAAAATACTTGCAAAATGCCGACCATACAAAATGCAATTTAGATTGAAAATACTTGCAAAAAGCGATTTAGGTTGAAAATGCTTACATAATGCAATTGAAATTCAAAATACTCATAAAAGTCCCGGCCGGGATATTGAAAGACATACTAAAAAGCAATTTAGATGATGATGATGATGATGATGATGATAATTGTTGTTTTAAGGGGCCTAACATCTAGTTTATCGGCCCCAAGCAGCAATTTAGATTATCAAGCCTTACAAAATGCAATGGAGGCTGAAAACACTCGCAAAATGTAATGTAGATCGAAAAGACTTAATGCAACGTAGATTGAAAATACCTACAAAATGGAATGTAGATGCAAAAAAAAATCGCTAAAGGGAATTTAGATACAAGGAGAGCCAATTAACAAAAACAGTGCGGGAATCTTAAAAGAGAAAAGGAAATATAATGAAAGGAAAAAAAGAGGGTTGACCCCTCGAAGAAAGAGGGATCAGGAAAGAGGAGACAAGGGCCAATTAAGGCGGGAAAGTGAAAGACTCCCTAGGCCTCGGATACCCTAATACCGTCGGGGTCGGAAAAGGACAAGAGTTGACCAAGGGAGGTCGACACGAAAGAAGACGGAGAGGAGCCCGGCATAAGTAAGTGGAAGCAATGCCAGACTCAGCTGGGGTCCCGTGGTCGCCAACCCACGTCCCAATAGATGCGAGCCCCTGGGGGAGCTTGTAGTTTAAAGTGACCGATAATCTCGCGATCATGAGCCAATTTCTCTAAGGAGCAAGGTTTAGTTATGAACAGTACACACTGCAGATCTCTAGGTAGCAAGGACTGGTTATGATCAGTACCCACTGCAGATCTCTAGGTAGCAAGGACTGGTTATGATCAGTACCCACTGCAGATCTATAGGTAGCAAGGGATGGTTATTATCAGTACCCACTGAAGATCTCTAGGTAGCAAGGACTGGTTATGATCAGTACCCACTGAAGATCTCTAGGTAGCAAAGACTGGTTATGATCAGTACACACTGCAGCTCTCTAGGCAGCAAGGGATGGTTATGATCAGTACCCACTGAAGATCTCTAGGTAGCAAGGACTGGTTATGATCAGTACACACAGCAGATCTCTAGGCAGCAAGGACTGGTTATGATCAGTACACACTGCAGATCTCTAGATAGCAAGGGATGGTTATTATCAGTACCCACTGCAGATCTCTAGGCAGCAAGAGCTAGTTATGATCAGTACCCGCTGAAGATCTCTAGGTAGCAAGGGATGGTTATTATCAGTACACACTGCAGCTCTCTAGGTAGCAAGGGATGGTTATTATCAGTACCCACTGCAGATTTCTAGGCAGCAAGGGATGGTTATGATCTGTAAGGTACCTGTGAGGGGAGCCTGTAGAATGAATTAACTTAAGGGATGAAATTAGTGTGATTAGGGGGCGAGCTTGGCAATTGCTGTAAGAGGTATGGATTATTTAGAGATTTGCGATCGTCAGTACGATCTGCAAGGAGAACCCCCCAATGTACTGCTTGACGGGGTAGTTCCGGGGGAGGGGCGTGTTTGGAAAGGTAATTTAATTACTACTCTGTGCGCGCTAGCGATACCCAGCGGTCTAAAGCAAGTCGTACGCAGGCGGTCTGTCTGGTAGCCTGCTTGAGTCAGCGCTGTGCGGTAGCGCTCGGCTGACGTCACGAAACAATTAAACAGTAGACAGTAAAGCCAATTCTAGATCCTACCTGATGGGGAAGCTAAGAGGGTAGGATCTTATCAGCTAACTAAATAAAGGACAAGACCAGTGACTTCTATTGCTTTTAAATTTAATGTGTACCTCGATTTTGAGGTACGCTTGCAAATAGCAGTTCAAATAATAAAAATAAAGAATTATTACAGTCCAAGCACAGGGGGATGTGAGTGTAGTGTGATTGTGCGTGTAGTGATCGCTTGAGTCACTTACCCTTCAGCTAACAGCAGCGGTTCGTCACGTCGGTAGCACTTAGACAGACTGATCCCGGGTGCATGACCTCCGGGGTTCTTATAGGTTTCTCGTGCTACGTCTGCGGAATCCGTACATTCCTCCTAAGTCATAGTCCTTTCTAGGGTCGTTGTCTGGGACACGAGGCTACTTGAGTTCATATAGGTGCTAACTTATTAGTCTTAAAATTTTGTAATTGTATTTGTAGGTTTTTAAAGTAATTGCTAGGAATTTGGATTTGTCGGGGATTTTATTTAGGGGATGAGGGTGGCGTACCCTAGGGGTACAACAGATCAGTACACACTGCAGCTCCCTAGGTAGCAAGGACTGGTTATGATCACTACACACTGCAGATCTCTAGGCAGCCAGAGCTAGTTATGATCAGTACCCACTGAAGATCTCTAGGTAGCAAGGACTGGTTATGATAAGTACACACTGCAGCTCTCTAGGCAGCAAGGACTGGTTATAATCAGTACACACTGCAGCTCTCTAGGCAGCAAGGGATGGTTATGATCAGTACACACTGCAGCTCTCTAGGCAGCAAGGACTGGTTATGATCAGTACACACTGCAGCTCTCTAGGTAGCAAGACTGGTTATGATCAGTCCACACTGCAGATCTCTACATAGCAAGAGCTAGTTATGATCAGTACACACTGCAGCTCTCTAGGCAGCAAGGACTGGTTTATGATCAGTACACACTGCAGCTCTCTAGGAAGCAAGGACTGGTTATGATCAGTACACACTGCAGATCTCTAGGCAGCAAGGGATGGTTATGATCAGTACACACTGCATCTCTCTAGGCAGCAATGACTGGTTATGATCAGTACACACTGCAGCTCTCTAGGCAGCAAGGACTGGTTATGATCAATACACACTGCAGCTCTCTAGGTATCAAGACTGGTTATGATCAGTACACACTGCAGCTCTCTAGGTAGCAAGGGATGGTTATGATCAGTACACACTGCAGATCTCTAGGTAGCAAGGACTGGTTATGATCAGTACACACTGCAACTCTCTAGGCAGCAAGGACTGGTTATGATCAGTACACACTTCAACCCTCTAGGCAACAAGGACTGGTTATGATCACTACACACTGCAGCTCTCTAGGCAGCAAGGGATGGTTATGATCAGTACACACTGCAGCTCTCTAGGCAGCAAGAGCTAGTTATGATCAGTACACACTGCAGCTCTCTAGGCAGCAAGGACTGGTTATGATCAGTACACACTGCAGCTCTCTAGGTAGCAAGGACTGGTTATGATCAGTACACACTGCAGCTCTCTAGGCAGCAAGAGCTAGTTATGATCAGTATACACTGCAGCTCTCTCGGCAGCAAGGACTGGTTATGATCAGTACACACTGCAGCTCTCTAGGCAGCAAGAGCTAGTTATGATCAGCACACAGTGCAGATCTCTAGGCAGCAAGGACTGGTTATGATCAGTACACACTGCAGATCTCTAGGCAGCAAGGGATGGTTATGATCAGTACACACTGCAGATCTCTAGGTAGCAAGGACTGGTTATGATCAGTACACACTGCAGCTCTCTATGCAGCAAGGACTGGTTATGATCAGTACACACTGCAGATCTCTAGGCAGCAAGGACTGGTTATGATCAGTACACACTGCAGCTCTCTAGGCAGCAAGGACTGGTTATGATCAGTACACACTGCAGCTCTCCAGGTAGCAAGGACTGGTTATGATCAGTACACACTGCAGATCTCTAGGCAGCAAGGACTGGTTATGATCAGTACACTCTGCAGCTCTCTAGGCAGCAAGGACTGGTTATGATCAGTACAAACTGCAGATCTCTACATAGCATGAGCTAGTTATGATCAGTACACACTGCAGCTCTCTAGGCAGCAAGGACTGGTTATGATCAGTACACACTGCAGATCTCTAGGTAGCAAGGACAGGTTATGATCAGTACACACTGCAGATCTCTAGGTAGCAAGGACTGGTTATGATCAGTACCAACTGAAGATCCCTAGGTAGCAAGGACTGGTTATGATCAGTACACACTGCAGCTCTCTAGACAGCAAGAACTGGTTATGATCAGTACACACTGAAGCTCTCTAGGCAGCAAGGAGAGGTTATTATCAGTACACACTGCAGATCTCTAGGCAGCAAGGACTGGTTATGATCAGTACAAACTGCAGATCCCTAGGTACCAAGGGATGGTTATTATCAGTACAAACTGCAGATCTCTAGGCAGCAAGGACTGGTCATGATCAGTACCCACTGAAGATCTCTAGGCAGCAAGGACTGGTTATGATCAGTACACACTGCAGCTCTCTAGGTAGCAAGGACTGGTTATGATCAGTACACACTGCAGCTCTCTAGGCAGCAACGACTGGTTATGATCAGTATACACTGCAGATTTCTAGGTAGCAAGGACTGGTTATGATCAGTACACACTGCAGCTCTCTAGGCAGCAAGGACTGGTTATGATCAGTACACACTGCGGCTCTCTAGGCAGAAAGGACTGGTTATGATCAGTACACACTGCAGTTCTCAAGGCAGCAAGGACTGGTTATGATCAGTACACACTGCAGCTCTCTAGGCAGCAAGGACTGGTTATGATCAGTACACACTGCAGATCTCTAGGCAGCAAGGACTGGTAATGATCAGTACACACTGCAGCTCTCTAGGCAGCAAGGACTGGTTATGATCAGTACACACTGCAGCTCTCTAGGTAGCAAGGACTGGTTATGATCAGTACACAGTGCAGATCTCTAGGCAGCAAGGACTGGTTATGATCAGTACACACTGCAGCTCTCTAGGCAGCAAGGACTGGTTATGATCAGTACAAACTGCAGATCTCTACATAGCATGAGCTAGTTATGATCAGTACACACTGCAGCTCTCTAGGCAGCAAGGACTGGTTATGATCAGTACACACTGCAGATCTCTAGGTAGCAAGGACAGGTTATGATCAGTACACACTGCAGATCTCTAGGTAGCAAGGACTGGTTATGATCAGTACCCACTGAAGATCTCTAGGTAGCAAGGACTAGTTATGATCAGTACACACTGCAGCTCTCTAGACAGCAAGAACTGGTTATGATCAGTACACACTGCAGCTCTCTAGGCAGCAAGGACAGGTTATTATCAGTACACACTGCAGATCTCTAGGCAGCAAGGACTGGTTATGATCAGTACAAACTGCAGATCTCTAGGTAGCAAGGGATGGTTATTATCAGTACAAACTGCAGATCTCTAGGCAGCAAGGACTGGTCATGATCAGTACCCACTGAAGATCTCTAGGCAGCAAGGACTGGTTATGATCTGTACACACTGCAGCTCTCTAGGTAGCAAGGACTGGTTATGATCAGTACACACTGCAGCTCTCTAGGCAGCAACGACTGGTTATGATCAGTATACACTGCAGATTTCTAGGTAGCAAGGACTGGTTATGATCAGTACACACTGCAGCTCTCTAGGCAGCAAGGACTGGTTATGATCAGTACACACTGCGGCTCTCTAGGCAGCAAGGACTGGTTATGATCAGTACACACTGCAGCTCTCAAGGCAGCAAGGACTGGTTATGATCAGTACACACTGCAGATCTCTAGGTAGCAAGAGCTAGTTATGATCAGTACACACTGCAGATTTCTAGGCAGCAAGGACTGGTTATGATCAGTACACACTGCAGATCTCTAGGCAGCAAGGACTGGTTATGATCAGTACACACTGAAGATCTCTAGGTAGCAAGAGCTAGTTATGATCAGTACACACTGCAGATCTCTACATAGCAAGAGCTAGTTATGATCAGTACACACTGCAGCTCTCTAGGTAGCAAGGACTGGTTATGATCAGTACACACTGCTGATCTCTAGGCAGCAAGGGATGGTTATGATCAGTACACACTGCAGATCTCTAGGTAGCAAGGACTGGTTATGATCAGTACACACTGCAGCTCTCTATGCAGCAAGGACTGGTTATGATCAGTACACACTGCAGATCTCTAGGCAGCAAGGACTGGTTATGATCAGTACACACTGCAGCTCTCTAGGCGGCAAGGACTGGTTATGATCAGTACAAACTGCAGCTCTCTAGGTAGCAAGGACTGGTTATGATCAGTACACACTGAAGATCTCTAGGCAGCAAGGACTGGTTATGATCAGTACACACTGCAGCTCTCTAGGCAGCAAGGACTGGTTATGATCAGTACAAACTGCAGATCTCTACATAGCATGAGCTAGTTATGATCAGTACACACTGCAGCTCTCTAGGCAGCAAGGACTGGTTATGATCAGTACACACTGCAGATCTCTAGGTAGCAAGGACAGGTTATGATCAGTACACACTGCAGATCTCTAGGTAGCAAGGACTGGTTATGATCAGTACCAACTGAAGATCCCTAGGTAGCAAGGACTGGTTATGATCAGTACACACTGCAGCTCTCTAGACAGCAAGAACTGGTTATGATCAGTACACACTGCAGCTCTCTAGGCAGCAAGGACAGGTTATTATCAGTACACACTGCAGATCTCTAGGCAGCAAGGACTGGTTATGATCAGTACAAACTGCAGATCCCTAGGTAGCAAGGGATGGTTATTATCAGTACAAACTGCAGATCTCTAGGCAGCAAGGACTGGTCATGATCAGTACCCACTGAAGATCTCTAGGCAGCAAGGACTGGTTATGATCAGTACACACTGCAGCTCTCTAGGTAGCAAGGACTGGTTATGATCAGTACACACTGCCGCTCTCTAGGCAGCAACTACTGGTTATGATCAGTATACACTGCAGATTTCTAGGTAGCAAGGACTGGTTATGATCAGTACACACTGCAGCTCTCTAGGCAGCAAGGACTGGTTATGATCAGTACACACTGCGGCTCGCTAGGCAGCAAGGACTGGTTATGATCAGTACACACTGCAGTTCTCAAGGCAGCAAGGACTGGTTATGATCAGTACACACTGCAGCTCTCTAGGCAGCAAGGACTGGTTATGATCAGTACACACTGCAGATCTCTAGGCAGCAAGGACTGGTAATGATCAGTACACACTGCAGCTCTCTAGGCAGCAAGGACTGGTTATGATCAGTACACACTGCAGCTCTCTAGGTAGCAAGGACTGGTTATGATCAGTACACACTGCAGATCTCTAGGCAGCAAGGACTGGTTATGATCAGTACACACTGCAGCTCTCTAGGCAGCAAGGACTGGTTATGATCAGTACAAACTGCAGATCTCTACATAGCATGAGCTAGTTATGATCAGTACACAATGCAGCTCTCTAGGCAGCAAGGACTGGTTATGATCAGTACACACTGCAGATCTCTAGGTAGCAAGGACAGGTTATGATCAGTACACACTGCAGATCTCTAGGTAGCAAGGACTGGTTATGATCAGTACCCACTGAAGATCTCTAGGTAGCAAGGTCTAGTTATGATCAGTACACACTGCAGCTCTCTAGACAGCAAGAACTGGTTATGATCAGTACACACTGCAGCTCTCTAGGCAGCAAGGACAGGTTATTATCAGTACACACTGCAGATCTCTAGGCAGCAAGGACTGGTTATGATCAGTACAAACTGCAGATCTCTAGGTAGCAAGGGATGGTTATTATCAGTACAAACTGCAGATCTCTAGGCAGCAAGGACTGGTCATGATCAGTACCCACTGAAGATCTCTAGGCAGCAAGGACTGGTTATGATCTGTACACACTGCAGCTCTCAAGGTAGCAAGGACTGGTTATGATCAGTACACACTGCAGCTCTCTAGGCAGCAACGACTGGTTATGATCAGTATACACTGCAGATTTCTAGGTAGCAAGGACTGGTTATGATCAGTACACACTGCAGCTCTCTAGGCAGCAAGGACTGGTTATGATCAGTACACACTGCGGCTCTCTAGGCAGCAAGGACTGGTTATGATCAGTACACACTGCAGCTCTCAAGGCAGCAAGGACTGGTTATGATCAGTACACACTGCAGATCTCTAGGTAGCAAGAGCTAGTTATTATCAGTACACACTGCAGATCTCTACATAGCAGGAGCTAGTTATGATCATTACACAATGCAGATCTCTAGGCAGCAAGGACTGGTTATGATCAGTACACACTGAAGATCTCTAGGTAGCAAGAGCTAGTTATGATCAGTACACACTGCAGATCTCTACATAGCAAGAGCTAGTTATGATCAGTACACACTGCAGCTCTCTAGGTAGCAAGGACTGGTTATGATCAGTACACACTGCAGATCTCTAGGTAGCAAGGACTGGTTATGAACAGTACCCACTGAAGATCTCTAGGTAGCAAGGACTGGTTATGATTAGTACACATTGCAGCTCTCTAGGCAGCAAGAATTGGTTATGATCAGTACACACTGCAGCTCTCTAGGTAGCAAGGACTGGTTATGATCAGTACACACTGCAGCTCTCTAGGTAGCAAGGACTGGTTATGATCAGTACACACTGCAGCTCTCTAGGCAGCATGGTCTGGTTATGATCAGTACACACTGCAGATCTCTATGTAGCAACGACTGGTTATGATCAGTACACACTGCAGCTCTCTAGGCAGCAAGGACTGGTTATGATCAGTACACACTGCAGATCTCTAGGTAGCAAGGACAGGTTATACAGTACCCACTGAAGATCTCCAGGTAGCAAGGACTGGTTATCAGTACACACTGCAGCTCTCTAGGCAGCAAGAACTTGTTATGATCACTACACACTGCAGATCTCTAGGTAGCAAGGACTGGTTATGATCAGTACACACTGCAGATCTCTAGGCAGCAAGGACTGGTTATGATCAGTACCCACTGCAGCTCTCTAGGTAGCAAGGACTGGTTATGATCAGTACACACTGCAGCTCTCTAGGCAGCAAGGACTGGTTATGATCAGTACACACTGCAGCTCTCTAGGTAGCAAGGACTGGTTATGATCAGCACCCACTGCAGATCTCTAGGTAGCAAGGGATGGTTATGATCAGTACCCACTGCAGATCTCTAGGCAGCAAGAGCTCGTTATGATCAGTACCCACTGCAGATCTCTAGGCAGCATGAGCTAGTTATGATCAGAACACACTGCAGATCTCTAGGTAGCAAGAGCTAGTTATGATCAGTACACACTGATGATGATGATGATAATTGTTGTTTTAAGGGGCCTAACATCGAGGTTATCGGCCCCTGATGAAATGAAATGGCGTGGAGCGAAAGGATGAAGATAAAAAACAGCTCACTGCTATGGATGAAACGAAAATGGTTTAGATAAAATAGACAGTGAGCCCCAACAACTATGCCTTATGTAGCAGGGAAAATACTTACAAAAAGGAACTAAGAAACTACTCACCAAATGGAGAGCGGTAATACGAACATAAGGGAATTTCGGACGAAAATACTCACGAAAGGAATAGATTGAAAAATACGCACAAAATGTAGGTTAAGTCCAAAATACGTACAAAATCCAACGTACAGTCGAAATACTTACAAAATGCAAGTGATATCAAAATACTTACAAAATGCAAATGAGATTGAAAATACGCACAAAATGTAATGGAGATTCAAAATAGCCACAAAATTGCAATTGAGACTTAACTACTTGAACAAAGCGGGGTAGGTTGAAAAAACAAAATGCAATTGAAATTGCTTACAAAATGTATGGAAGATTCAAACTTCTCATTAGGATGGACAATACTTACAAAATGCAATTTAGATTGAAAATAATTACAAAATGTAATTTTGATTCAAAATACCCACAAAATTGCAATTGAGACTTAACTAATTGAACAAAGCGGGGTAGGTTGAAAATACAAAATGCAATTGAAATTCAAAAAACTCACAAAAGCCCCGGCCCGGATATTGAAAGACTTACTAAAAAGCAATTTAGATTGTCAATCCTTACAAAATGCAATTGAGATTGAAAAACACTCACTAAATGCAATCTGGATCGAAAAGACTTACAAAATGCAACGTAGATTAAAAATACATACAAAAAAATGCTAAAATGGAATTTAGATACACGGGGAACCAAGTAACAAAAACAAAGCGGGAATCTGAAAGAGAAAAGGAAATATAAGGAAAAGAGGAGAGGATTGGAGAGGAGAGGGGAGGGGAGGGGAGAGAGGAGAGGGTACGCCCCAAAGGGTAGGGACAAAAGGGGAAAACGGACCCAGCTCAGGAATCCCTCGTGGTCGCCAATTCCCGAACTCACCAGTCGTGAGCCCCTGAGGGTGTAGCATTATCTAGGGTGCACCAGAAGTGGTGGGGCTACATACACCCTGCCTCCTTAAGGGCCTTGAGCACAAGGCAGGAGGTAAAAGGAAAAGAAAAAGAAGGCTGACCCCTCACAGAAGGAGGGTGTCAGGAAAGATGAGACAAGGGCCAATTAAGGCGGGAAAGGAAGAGACTCCCTAGGCCTCAGATACCCTAATACCGTCGGGGTCGGAAGAGAACAATAGTTGACCAAGTGAGGTCGACAGGAAAAAAGACGGAGAGGAGCCCGGCACAAGTAAGTGGAAGCAATGCCGGACTCAGCTGGGGCCCCGTGGTCGCCAACCCACGCCCTCTAGAAGTGAGCCCTGGGGGAGATCAGTACACACTGCAGATCTCTAGGTAACAACAGCTAGTTATGTTCAGTACACACTGCAGATCTCTAGGCAGCAAGAGCTAGTTATGATCAGTACACACTGCAGATCTCTAGGCAGCAAGAGCTAGTTATGATCAGTACCCACTGCAGATCTCTAGGTAGCAAGGGATGGTTATTATCAGTACACACTGCAGATCTCTAGGCAGCAAGGACTGGTTATGATCAGTACACACTGCAGATCTCTAGGCAGCAAGGACTGGTTATGATCATTACACACTGCAGATCTCTAGGTAGCAAGGACTGGTTATGATCAGTACCCACTGCAGATCTCTAGGCAGCAAGGGATGGTTATGATCAGTACGCACTGAAGATCTCTAGGCAGCAAGGACTGGTTATGATCAGTACACACTGCAGATCTCTAGGCAGCAAGGACTGGTTATGATCATTACACACTGCAGATCTCTAGGTAGCAAGGACTGGTTATGATCAGTACCCACTGCAGAACTCTAGGCAGCAAGGGATGGTTATGATCAGTACGCACTGAAGATCTCTAGGTAGCAAGGACTGGTTATCATCAGTACACATTGCAGATCTCTACGCAGCAAGGGATGGTTATGATCAGTACACACTGCAGATCTCTAGGTAGCAAGGACTGGTTATGAACAGTACCAACTGCAGATCTCTAGGCAGCAAGGGATGGTTATGATCCATACCCACTGAAGATCTCTACGCAGCAAGGACAGTACCCACTGAAGATCTCTAGGTAGTAAGGACTGGTTATGATCAGTACACACTGCAGCTCTCTAGGCAGCAAGGAATGGTTATGATCAGTACACACTGCAGATCTCTAGGTAGCAAGGACTGGTTATGATCAGTACCCACTGCAGCTCTCTAGGTAGCAAGGACTGGTTATGATCAGTACCCACTGCAGATCTCTAGGTAGCAAGAGCTAGTTATGATCAGTACACACTGCAGATCTCTAGGTAGCAAGGACTGTTTATGATCAGTACACACTGCAGCTCTTTAGGCAGCAAGGACTGGTTATGATCAGTACACACTGCAGCTCTCTAGGCAGCAAGGACTGGTTATGATCAGTACACAATGCAGATCTCTACATAGCATGAGCTGGTTATGATCAGTACACACTGCAGCTCTCTAGGCAGCAAGGACTGGTTATGATCAGTACACACTGCAGCTCTCTAGGTAGCAATGACTTGTTATGATCAATACACACTGCAGCTCTCTAGGTAGCAAGGCATGGTTATGATCAGTACACACTGCAGCTCTCTAGGCAGCAAGGACTGGTTATGATCAGTACCCACTGCATATCTCTAGGTAGCAAGAGCTAGTTATGAACAGTACACACTCCAGCTCTCTAGGCAGCAAGGACTGGTTATGATCAGTATCCACTGCAGATCTCTAGGTAGCAAGAGCTGGTTATGATCAGTACACACTGCAGCTCTCTAGACAGCAAGGGATGGTTATGATCAGTACCCACTGCAGCTCTCTAGGCAGCAAGAACTAGTTATGATCAGTACACACTGCAGATCTCTAGGCAGCAAGGACTGGTTATGATCAGTACCCACTGCAGATCTCTAGGTAGCAAGAGCTAATTATGATCAGTACACACTGCAGATCTCTAGGTAGCAAGGACTGGTTATGATCAGTACACACTGCAGCTCTCTAGGCAGCAAGGACTGGTTATGATCAGTACACACTGCAGATCTCTACATAGCATGAGCTGGTTAGGATCAGTACACACTGCAGCTCTCTAGGCAGCAAGGACTGGTTATGATCAGTACACACTGCAGCTCTCAAGGCAGTAAGGACTGGTTATGATCAGTACACACTGCAGATCTCTAGGCAGCAAGGACTGGTTATGATCAGTACACACTGCAGCTCTCTAGGCAGCAAGGACTGGTTATGATCAGTACACACTGCAGCTCTCTAGGAAGCAAGAGCTAGTTATGATCAGTACACACTGCAGATCTCTAGGTAGCAAGGCATGCTTATGACCAGTACACTGCAGCTCTCTAGGCAGCAAGGACTGGTTATGATCAGTACACACTGCAGTTCTCTAGGTAGCAAGGACTGGTTATGATCAGTATCCACTGAAGATCTCTAGGTAGCTAGAGCTAGTTATGATCAGTACACACTGCAGCTCTCTAGGCAGCAAGGACTGGTTATGATCAGTACACACTGCAGCTCTCTAGGCACCAAGGACTGGTTATGATCAGTACACACTGCAGCTCTCTAGGTAGCAAGAGCTAGTTATGATCAGTACACACCGCAGCTCTCTAGGTAGCAAGAGCTAGTTATGATCAGTACACACTGCAGCTCTCTAGGCAGCAAGGACTGGTTATGATCAGTACACACTGCAGCTCTCTAGGTAGCAAGGACTGGTTATGATCAGTACACACTGCAGCTCTCTAGGCAGCAAGAGCTAGTTATGATCAGTATACACTGCAGCTCTCTCGGCAGCAAGGACTGGTTATGATCAGTACACACTGCAGCTCTCTAGGCAGCAAGAGCTAGTTATGATCAGTACACACTGCAGATCTCTAGGCAGCAAGGACTGGTTATGATCAGTACACACTGCAGATCTCTAGGCAGCAAGGGATGGTTATGATCAGTACACACTGCAGATCTCTAGGTAGCAAGGACTGGTTATGATCAGTACACACTGCAGCTCTCTATGCAGCAAGGACTGGTTATGATCAGTACACACTGCAGATCTCTAGGCAGCAAGGACTGGTTATGATCAGTACACACTGCAGCTCTCTAGGCAGCAAGGACTGGTTATGATCAGTACACACTGCAGCTCTCCAGGTAGCAAGGACTGGTTATGATCAGTACACACTGCAGATCTCTAGGCAGCAAGGACTGGTTATGATCAGTACACTCTGCAGCTCTCTAGGCAGCAAGGACTGGTTATGATCAGTACAAACTGCAGATCTCTACATAGCATGAGCTAGTTATGATCAGTACACACTGCAGCTCTCTAGGCAGCAAGGACTGGTTATGATCAGTACACACTGCAGATCTCTAGGTAGCAAGGACAGGTTATGATCAGTACACACTGCAGATCTCTAGGTAGCAAGGACTGGTTATGATCAGTACCAACTGAAGATCCCTAGGTAGCAAGGACTGGTTATGATCAGTACACACTGCAGCTCTCTAGACAGCAAGAACTGGTTATGATCAGTACACACTGAAGCTCTCTAGGCAGCAAGGAGAGGTTATTATCAGTACACACTGCAGATCTCTAGGCAGCAAGGACTGGTTATGATCAGTACAAACTGCAGATCCCTAGGTACCAAGGGATGGTTATTATCAGTACAAACTGCAGATCTCTAGGCAGCAAGGACTGGTCATGATCAGTACCCACTGAAGATCTCTAGGCAGCAAGGACTGGTTATGATCAGTACACACTGCAGCTCTCTAGGTAGCAAGGACTGGTTATGATCAGTACACACTGCAGCTCTCTAGGCAGCAACGACTGGTTATGATCAGTATACACTGCAGATTTCTAGGTAGCAAGGACTGGTTATGATCAGTACACACTGCAGCTCTCTAGGCAGCAAGGACTGGTTATGATCAGTACACACTGCGGCTCTCTAGGCAGAAAGGACTGGTTATGATCAGTACACACTGCAGTTCTCAAGGCAGCAAGGACTGGTTATGATCAGTACACACTGCAGCTCTCTAGGCAGCAAGGACTGGTTATGATCAGTACACACTGCAGATCTCTAGGCAGCAAGGACTGGTAATGATCAGTACACACTGCAGCTCTCTAGGTAGCAAGGACTGGTTATGATCAGTACACAGTGCAGATCTCTAGGCAGCAAGGACTGGTTATGATCAGTACACACTGCAGCTCTCTAGGCAGCAAGGACTGGTTATGATCAGTACAAACTGCAGATCTCTACATAGCATGAGCTAGTTATGATCAGTACACACTGCAGCTCTCTAGGCAGCAAGGACTGGTTATGATCAGTACACACTGCAGATCTCTAGGTAGCAAGGACAGGTTATGATCAGTACACACTGCAGATCTCTAGGTAGCAAGGACTGGTTATGATCAGTACCCACTGAAGATCTCTAGGTAGCAAGGACTAGTTATGATCAGTACACACTGCAGCTCTCTAGACAGCAAGAACTGGTTATGATCAGTACACACTGCAGCTCTCTAGGCAGCAAGGACAGGTTATTATCAGTACACACTGCAGATCTCTAGGCAGCAAGGACTGGTTATGATCAGTACAAACTGCAGATCTCTAGGTAGCAAGGGATGGTTATTATCAGTACAAACTGCAGATCTCTAGGCAGCAAGGACTGGTCATGATCAGTACCCACTGAAGATCTCTAGGCAGCAAGGACTGGTTATGATCTGTACACACTGCAGCTCTCTAGGTAGCAAGGACTGGTTATGATCAGTACACACTGCAGCTCTCTAGGCAGCAACGACTGGTTATGATCAGTATACACTGCAGATTTCTAGGTAGCAAGGACTGGTTATGATCAGTACACACTGCAGCTCTCTAGGCAGCAAGGACTGGTTATGATCAGTACACACTGCGGCTCTCTAGGCAGCAAGGACTGGTTATGATCAGTACACACTGCAGCTCTCAAGGCAGCAAGGACTGGTTATGATCAGTACACACTGCAGATCTCTAGGTAGCAAGAGCTAGTTATGATCAGTACACACTGCAGATCTCTACATAGCAGGAGCTAGTTATGATCATTACACAATGCAGATCTCTAGGCAGCAAGGACTGGTTATGATCAGTACACACTGAAGATCTCTAGGTAGCAAGAGCTAGTTATGATCAGTACACACTGCAGATCTCTACATAGCAAGAGCTAGTTATGATCAGTACACACTGCAGCTCTCTAGGTAGCAAGGACTGGTTATGATCAGTACACACTGCTCATCTCTAGGCAGGAAGGGATGGTTATGATCAGTACACACTGCAGATCTCTAGGTAGCAAGGACTGGTTATGATCAGTACACACTGCAGCTCTCTATGCAGCAAGGACTGGTTATGATCAGTACACACTGCAGATCTCTAGGCAGCAAGGACTGGTTATGATCAGTACACACTGCAGCTCTCTAGGCGGCAAGGACTGGTTATGATCAGTACACACTGCAGCTCTCTAGGTAGCAAGGACTGGTTATGATCAGTACACACTGAAGATCTCTAGGCAGCAAGGACTGGTTATGATCAGTACACACTGCAGCTCTCTAGGCAGCAAGGACTGGTTATGATCAGTACAAACTGCAGATCTCTACATAGCATGAGCTAGTTATGATCAGTACACACTGCAGCTCTCTAGGCAGCAAGGACTGGTTATGATCAGTACACACTGCAGATCTCTAGGTAGCAAGGACAGGTTATGATCAGTACACACTGCAGATCTCTAGGTAGCAAGGACTGGTTATGATCAGTACCAACTGAAGATCCCTAGGTAGCAAGGACTGGTTATGATCAGTACACACTGCAGCTCTCTAGACAGCAAGAACTGGTTATGATCAGTACACACTGCAGCTCTCTAGGCAGCAAGGACAGGTTATTATCAGTACACACTGCAGATCTCTAGGCAGCAAGGACTGGTTATGATCAGTACAAACTGCAGATCCCTAGGTAGCAAGGGATGGTTATTATCAGTACAAACTGCAGATCTCTAGGCAGCAAGGACTGGTCATGATCAGTACCCACTGAAGATCTCTAGGCAGCAAGGACTGGTTATGATCAGTACACACTGCAGCTCTCTAGGTAGCAAGGACTGGTTATGATCAGTACACACTGCCGCTCTCTAGGCAGCAACTACTGGTTATGATCAGTATACACTGCAGATTTCTAGGTAGCAAGGACTGGTTATGATCAGTACACACTGCAGCTCTCTAGGCAGCAAGGACTGGTTATGATCAGTACACACTGCGGCTCGCTAGGCAGCAAGGACTGGTTATGATCAGTACACACTGCAGTTCTCAAGGCAGCAAGGACTGGTTATGATCAGTACACACTGCAGCTCTCTAGGCAGCAAGGACTGGTTATGATCAGTACACACTGCAGATCTCTAGGCAGCAAGGACTGGTAATGATCAGTACACACTGCAGCTCTCTAGGCAGCAAGGACTGGTTATGATCAGTACACACTGCAGCTCTCTAGGTAGCAAGGACTGGTTATGATCAGTACACACTGCAGATCTCTAGGCAGCAAGGACTGGTTATGATCAGTACACACTGCAGCTCTCTAGGCAGCAAGGACTGGTTATGATCAGTACAAACTGCAGATCTCTACATAGCATGAGCTAGTTATGATCAGTACACACTGCAGCTCTCTAGGCAGCAAGGACTGGTTATGATCAGTACACACTGCAGATCTCTAGGTAGCAAGGACAGGTTATGATCAGTACACACTGCAGATCTCTAGGTAGCAAGGACTGGTTATGATCAGTACCCACTGAAGATCTCTAGGTAGCAAGGTCTAGTTATGATCAGTACACACTGCAGCTCTCTAGACAGCAAGAACTGGTTATGATCAGTACACACTGCAGCTCTCTAGGCAGCAAGGACAGGTTATTATCAGTACACACTGCAGATCTCTAGGCAGCAAGGACTGGTTATGATCAGTACAAACTGCAGATCTCTAGGTAGCAAGGGATGGTTATTATCAGTACAAACTGCAGATCTCTAGGCAGCAAGGACTGGTCATGATCAGTACCCACTGAAGATCTCTAGGCAGCAAGGACTGGTTATGATCTGTACACACTGCAGCTCTCAAGGTAGCAAGGACTGGTTATGATCAGTACACACTGCAGCTCTCTAGGCAGCAACGACTGGTTATGATCAGTATACACTGCAGATTTCTAGGTAGCAAGGACTGGTTATGATCAGTACACACTGCAGCTCTCTAGGCAGCAAGGACTGGTTATGATCAGTACACACTGCGGCTCTCTAGGCAGCAAGGACTGGTTATGATCAGTACACACTGCAGCTCTCAAGGCAGCAAGGACTGGTTATGATCAGTACACACTGCAGATCTCTAGGTAGCAAGAGCTAGTTATGATCAGTACACACTGCAGATCTCTACATAGCAGGAGCTAGTTATGATCATTACACAATGCAGATCTCTAGGCAGCAAGGACTGGTTATGATCAGTACACACTGAAGATCTCTAGGTAGCAAGAGCTAGTTATGATCAGTACACACTGCAGATCTCTACATAGCAAGAGCTAGTTATGATCAGTACACACTGCAGCTCTCTAGGTAGCAAGGACTGGTTATGATCAGTACACACTGCAGATCTCTAGGTAGCAAGGACTGGTTATGAACAGTACCCACTGAAGATCTCTAGGTAGCAAGGACTGGTTATGATTAGTACACATTGCAGCTCTCTAGGCAGCAAGAATTGGTTATGATCAGTACACACTGCAGCTCTCTAGGTAGCAAGGACTGGTTATGATCAGTACACACTGCAGCTCTCTAGGTAGCAAGGACTGGTTATGATCAGTACACACTGCAGCTCTCTAGGCAGCATGGTCTGGTTATGATCAGTACACACTGCAGATCTCTATGTAGCAACGACTGGTTATGATCAGTACACACTGCAGCTCTCTAGGCAGCAAGGACTGGTTATGATCAGTACACACTGCAGATCTCTAGGTAGCAAGGACAGGTTATACAGTACCCACTGAAGATCTCCAGGTAGCAAGGACTGGTTATCAGTACACACTGCAGCTCTCTAGGCAGCAAGAACTGGTTATGATCACTACACACTGCAGATCTCTAGGTAGCAAGGACTGGTTATGATCAGTACACACTGCAGATCTCTAGGCAGCAAGGACTGGTTATGATCAGTACCCACTGCAGCTCTCTAGGTAGCAAGGACTGGTTATGATCAGTACACACTGCAGCTCTCTAGGCAGCAAGGACTGGTTATGATCAGTACACACTGCAGCTCTCTAGGTAGCAAGGACTGGTTATGATCAGCACCCACTGCAGATCTCTAGGTAGCAAGGGATGGTTATGATCAGTACCCACTGCAGATCTCTAGGCAGCAAGAGCTCGTTATGATCAGTACCCACTGCAGATCTCTAGGCAGCATGAGCTAGTTATGATCAAAACACACTGCAGATCTCTAGGTAGCAAGAGCTAGTTATGATCAGTACACACTGATGATGATGATGATAATTGTTGTTTTAAGGGGCCTAACATCGAGGTTATCGGCCCCTGATGAAATGAAATGGCGTGGAGCGAAAGGATGAAGATAAAAAACAGCTCACTGCTATGGATGAAACGAAAATGGTTTAGATAAAATAGACAGTGAGCCCCAACAACTATGCCTTATGTAGCAGGGAAAATACTTACAAAAAGGAACTAAGAAACTACTCACCAAATGGAGAGCGGTAATACGAACATAAGGGAATTTCGGACGAAAATACTCACGAAAGGAATAGATTGAAAAATACGCACAAAATGTAGGTTAAGTCCAAAATACGTACAAAATCCAACGTACAGTCGAAATACTTACAAAATGCAAGTGATATCAAAATACTTACAAAATGCAAATGAGATTGAAAATACGCACAAAATGTAATGGAGATTCAAAATAGCCACAAAATTGCAATTGAGACTTAACTACTTGAACAAAGCGGGGTAGGTTGAAAAAACAAAATGCAATTGAAATTGCTTACAAAATGTATGGAAGATTCAAACTTCTCATTAGGATGGACAATACTTACAAAATGCAATTTAGATTGAAAATAATTACAAAATGTAATTTTGATTCAAAATACCCACAAAATTGCAATTGAGACTTAACTAATTGAACAAAGCGGGGTAGGTTGAAAATACAAAATGCAATTGAAATTCAAAAAACTCACAAAAGCCCCGGCCCGGATATTGAAAGACTTACTAAAAAGCAATTTAGATTGTCAATCCTTACAAAATGCAATTGAGATTGAAAAACACTCACTAAATGCAATCTGGATCGAAAAGACTTACAAAATGCAACGTAGATTAAAAATACATACAAAAAAATGCTAAAATGGAATTTAGATACACGGGGAACCAAGTAACAAAAACAAAGCGGGAATCTGAAAGAGAAAAGGAAATATAAGGAAAAGAGGAGAGGATTGGAGAGGAGAGGGGAGGGGAGGGGAGAGAGGAGAGGGTACGCCCCAAAGGGTAGGGACAAAAGGGGAAAACGGACCCAGCTCAGGAATCCCTCGTGGTCGCCAATTCCCGAACTCACCAGTCGTGAGCCCCTGAGGGTGTAGCATTATCTAGGGTGCACCAGAAGTGGTGGGGCTACATACACCCTGCCTCCTTAAGGGCCTTGAGCACAAGGCAGGAGGTAAAAGGAAAAGAAAAAGAAGGCTGACCCCTCACAGAAGGAGGGTGTCAGGAAAGATGAGACAAGGGCCAATTAAGGCGGGAAAGGAAGAGACTCCCTAGGCCTCAGATACCCTAATACCGTCGGGGTCGGAAGAGAACAATAGTTGACCAAGTGAGGTCGACAGGAAAAAAGACGGAGAGGAGCCCGGCACAAGTAAGTGGAAGCAATGCCGGACTCAGCTGGGGCCCCGTGGTCGCCAACCCACGCCCTCTAGAAGTGAGCCCTGGGGGAGATCAGTACACACTGCAGATCTCTAGGTAACAACAGCTAGTTATGTTCAGTACACACTGCAGATCTCTAGGCAGCAAGAGCTAGTTATGATCAGTACACGCTGCAGATCTCTAGGCAGCAAGAGCTAGTTATGATCAGTACCCACTGCAGATCTCTAGGTAGCAAGGGATGGTTATTATCAGTACACACTGCAGATCTCTAGGCAGCAAGGACTGGTTATGATCAGTACACACTGCAGATCTCTAGGCAGCAAGGACTGGTTATGATCATTACACACTGCAGATCTCTAGGTAGCAAGGACTGGTTATGATCAGTACCCACTGCAGATCTCTAGGCAGCAAGGGATGGTTATGATCAGTACGCACTGAAGATCTCTAGGCAGCAAGGACTGGTTATGATCAGTACACACTGCAGATCTCTAGGCAGCAAGGACTGGTTATGATCATTACACACTGCAGATCTCTAGGTAGCAAGGACTGGTTATGATCAGTACCCACTGCAGAACTCTAGGCAGCAAGGGATGGTTATGATCAATACGCACTGAAGATCTCTAGGTAGCAAGGACTGGTTATCATCAGTACACATTGCAGATCTCTACGCAGCAAGGGATGGTTATGATCAGTACACACTGCAGATCTCTAGGTAGCAAGGACTGGTTATGAACAGTACCAACTGCAGATCTCTAGGCAGCAAGGGATGGTTATGATCCATACCCACTGAAGATCTCTACGCAGCAAGGACAGTACCCACTGAAGATCTCTAGGTAGTAAGGACTGGTTATGATCAGTACACACTGCAGCTCTCTAGGCAGCAAGGAATGGTTATGATCAGTACACACTGCAGATCTCTAGGTAGCAAGGACTGGTTATGATCAGTACCCACTGCAGCTCTCTAGGTAGCAAGGACTGGTTATGATCAGTACCCACTGCAGATCTCTAGGTAGCAAGAGCTAGTTATGATCAGTAAACACTGCAGATCTCTAGGTAGCAAGGACTGTTTATGATCAGTACACACTGCAGCTCTTTAGGCAGCAAGGACTGGTTATGATCAGTACACACTGCAGCTCTCTAGGCAGCAAGGACTGGTTATGATCAGTACACAATGCAGATCTCTACATAGCATGAGCTGGTTATGATCAGTACACACTGCAGCTCTCTAGGCAGCAAGGACTGGTTATGATCAGTACACACTGCAGCTCTCTAGGTAGCAATGACTTGTTATGATCAATACACACTGCAGCTCTCTAGGTAGCAAGGCATGGTTATGATCAGTACACACTGCAGCTCTCTAGGCAGCAAGGACTGGTTATGATCAGTACCCACTGCATATCTCTAGGTAGCAAGAGCTAGTTATGAACAGTACACACTCCAGCTCTCTAGGCAGCAAGGACTGGTTATGATCAGTATCCACTGCAGATCTCTAGGTAGCAAGAGCTGGTTATGATCAGTACACACTGCAGCTCTCTAGACAGCAAGGGATGGTTATGATCAGTACCCACTGCAGCTCTCTAGGCAGCAAGAACTAGTTATGATCAGTACACACTGCAGATCTCTAGGCAGCAAGGACTGGTTATGATCAGTACCCACTGCAGATCTCTAGGTAGCAAGAGCTAATTATGATCAGTACACACTGCAGATCTCTAGGTAGCAAGGACTGGTTATGATCAGTACACACTGCAGCTCTCTAGGCAGCAAGGACTGGTTATGATCAGTACACACTGCAGATCTCTACATAGCATGAGCTGGTTAGGATCAGTACACACTGCAGCTCTCTAGGCAGCAAGGACTGGTTATGATCAGTACACACTGCAGCTCTCAAGGCAGTAAGGACTGGTTATGATCAGTACACACTGCAGATCTCTAGGCAGCAAGGACTGGTTATGATCAGTACACACTGCAGCTCTCTAGGCAGCAAGGACTGGTTATGATCAGTACACACTGCAGCTCTCTAGGAAGCAAGAGCTAGTTATGATCAGTACACACTGCAGATCTCTAGGTAGCAAGGCATGCTTATGATCAGTACACTGCAGCTCTCTAGGCAGCAAGGACTGGTTATGATCAGTACACACTGCAGTTCTCTAGGTAGCAAGGACTGGTTATGATCAGTATCCACTGAAGATCTCTAGGTAGCTAGAGCTAGTTATGATCAGTACACACTGCAGCTCTCTAGGCAGCAAGGACTGGTTATGATCAGTACACACTGCAGCTCTCTAGGCACCAAGGACTGGTTATGATCAGTACACACTGCAGCTCTCTAGGTAGCAAGAGCTAGTTATGATCAGTACACACCGCAGCTCTCTAGGTAGCAAGAGCTAGTTATGATCAGTACATACTGCAGCTCTCTAGGCAGCAAGGACTGGTTATGATCAGTACACACTGCAGCTCACTAGCTAGTAAGAGCTAGTTATGATCAGTACACACTGCAGCTCTCTAGGCAGCAAGGACTGGTTATGATCAGTACACACTGCAGCTCTCTAGGTAGCAAAAGCTAGTTATGATCAGTACACACTGCAGATCTCTAGGCAGCAAGGCATGGTTATGATCAGTACATACTGCAGATCTCTAAGTAGCAAGGACTGGTTATGATCAGTACAAACTCCAGATCTCTAGGCAGCAAGAGCTAGTTATGATCAGTACACAGTGCAGATCTCTAGGTAGCAAGGACTGGTTATGATCAGTACACACTGGAGATCTCTAGGCAGCAAGGGATGGTTATGATCAGTACAAACTGCAGCTCACTAGGTAGCAAGGACTGGTTATGATCAGTACACACTGCAGCTCTCAAGGCAGCAAGGACTGGTTATGATCAGTACACACTGCAGATCTCTAGGCAGCAACGACTGGTTATGATCAGTACACACTGCAGCTCTCTACGCAGCAAGGACTGGTTATGATCAGTACACACTGCAGATCTCTACATAGCATGAGCTGGTTATGATCAGTACACATTGCAGCTCTCTAGGCAGCAAGGACTGGTAATGATCAGTACAAACTGCAGCTCACTAGGTAGCAAGGACTGGTTATGATCAG
This sequence comes from Meconema thalassinum, assembly GCA_946902985.2. Taxonomy (NCBI): domain Eukaryota; kingdom Metazoa; phylum Arthropoda; class Insecta; order Orthoptera; family Tettigoniidae; genus Meconema; species Meconema thalassinum. Next base: position 459,373,557 of record OX336391.1, on the reverse strand, counting down.
TACACACTGCAGCTCTCAAGGCAGCAAGGACTGGTTATGATCAGTACACACTGCAGATCTCTAGGCAGCAAGGACTGGTTATGATCAGTACACACTGCAGCTCTCTACGCAGCAAGGAATGGTTATGATCAGTACACACTGCAGCTCTCTAGGCAGCAAGGATTGGTTATGATGAGTACACACTGCAGCTCTCTAGGTAGCAAGAGCTAGTTATGATCAGTACACACTGCAGATCTCTAGGTAGCAAGGCATGGTTATGGTCAGTACACACTGCAGCTCTCTAGGCAGCAAGGACTGGTTATGATCAGTACACACTGCAGATCTCTATATAGCATGAGCTGGTTATGATCAGTACACACTGCAGCTCTCTAGGCAGCAAGGACATATTATGATCAGTACAAACTGCAGCTCTCTAGGTAGCAAGAGCTACTTATGATCAGTACACACTGCAGCTCTCTAGGTAGCAAGGACTGGTTATGATCAGTACCCACTGCAGCTCTCTAGGCAGCAAGGACTGGTTATGATCAGTACCCACTGCAGCTCTCTAGGTAGCAAGGACTGGTTATGATCAGTACACACTGTAGCTCTCTAGGCAGCAAGGACTGGTTATGATCAGTACACACTGCAGCTCTCTAGGTAGCAAGGACTGGTTATGATCAGCACCCACTGCAGATCTCTAGGTAGCAAGGGATGGTTATGATCAGTACCCACTGCAGATCTCTAGGCAGCAAGAGCTAGTTATGATCAGTACCCACTGCAGATCTCTAGGCAGTATGAGCTAGTTATGATCAGTACACACTGCAGATCTCTAGGTAGCAAGAGCTAGTTATGATCAGTATACACTGATGATGATGATGATGATGATAATTGTTGTTTTAAGGGGCCTAACATCGAGGTTATCGGCCCCTGATGAAATGAAATGGCGTGGAGCGAAAGGATGAAGATAAAAAACAGCTCACTGCTATGGATGAAACGAAAATGGTTTAGATAAAATAGACAGTGAGCCCCAACAACTATGCCTTATGTAGCAGGGAAAATACTTACAAAAAGGAACTCAGAAACTACTCACCAAATGGAGAGCGGTAATACGAACATAAGGGAATTTCGAACGAGAATACTCACAAAAGGAATAGATTGAAAAATACGCACAAAATGTAGGTTAAGTCCAAAATACGTACAAAATCCAACGTACAGTCGAAATACTTACAAAATGCAAGTGATATCAAAATACTTACAAAATGCAAATGAGATTGAAAATACGCACAAAATGTAATGGAGATTCAAAATAGCCACAAAATTGCAATTGAGACTTAACTACTTGAACAAAGCGGGGTAGGTTGAAAAAACAAAATGCAATTGAAATTGCTTACAAAATGTAAAAAAAGGAAGGAAGCTTGTAGTTTAACGTGACCGTTAATCTCGAGATCATGAGCCACGGGACCTCCTTTTTACGTGGAATCCGAACCACAGGACATGGCATTTCACATCGAAAATCTCACATGCATTGACCGGGAATCGAACCCGGACTGCCTTGGTGAGAGGCATTCAGCTAGACCGCTGAGCCACCACGCCCCCTCTTACAAAATGTATGGAAGATTCAAACTTCTCATTAGGATGGACAATACTTACAAAATGCAATTTAGATTGAAAATAATTACAAAATGTAATTTTGATTCAAAATACCCACAAAATTGCAATTGAGACTTAACTAATTGAACAAAGCGGAGTAGGTTGAAAATACAAAATGCAATTGAAATTCTAAAAACTCACAAAAGCCCCGGCCCGGATATTGAAAGACTTACTAAAAAGCAATTTAGATTGTCAATCCTTACAAAATGCAATTGAGATTGAAAAACACTCACAAAATGCAATCTAGATCGAAAAGACTTACAAAATGCAACGTAGATTATAAATACATACAAAAAAAATGCTAAAATGGAATTTAGATACACGGGGAACCAAGTAACAAAAACAAAGCGGGAATCTGAAAGAGAAAAGGAAATATAAGGAAAAGAGGAGAGGATTGGAGAGGAGAGGAGAGGGGAGGGGAGAGAGGAGAGGGTACGCCCCAAAGGGTAGGGACAAAAGGGGAAAACGGACCCAGCTATTGAATCCCTCGTGGTCGCCAATTCCCGAACTCACCAGTCGTGAGCCCCTGAGGGTGTAGCATTATCTAGGGTGCACCAGAAGTGGTGGGGCTACATACACCCTGCCTCCTTAAGGGCCTTGAGCACAAGGCAAGAGGTAAAAGGAAAAGAAAAAGAAGGCTGACCCCTCACAGAAGGAGGGTGTCAGGAAAGATGAGACAAGGGCCAATTAAGGCCGGAAAGGAAGAGACTCCCTAGGCCTCGGATACCCTAATACCGTCGGGGTCGGAAGAGATCAAGAGTTGACCAAGTGAGGTCGACAGGAAAGAAGACGGAGAGGAGCCCGGCACAAGTAAGTGGAAGCAATGCCGGACTCAGCTGGGGCCCCGTGGTCGCCAACCCACGCCCTCTAGAAGTGAGCCCCTGGGGGAGATCAGTACACACTGCAGATCTCTAGGTAACAAGAGCTAGTTATGATCAGTACACACTGCAGATCTCTAGGCAGCAAGAGCTAGTTATGATCAGTACACACTGCAGATCTCTAGGCAGCAAGAGCTAGTTATGATCAGTACCCACTGCAGATCTCTAGGTAGCAAGGGATGGTTATTATCAGTACACACTGCAGATCTCTAGGCAGCAAGGACTGGTTATGATCAGTACACACTGCAGATCTCTAGGCAGCAAGGACTGGTTATGATCAGTACGCACTGCAGATCTCTAGGTAGCAAGGACTGGTTATGATCAGTACCCACTGCAGATCTCTAGGCAGCAAGGGATGGTTATGATCAGTACCCACTGAAGATCTCTAGGTAGCAAGGACTGGTTATCATCAGTACACATTGCAGATCTCTAGGCAGCAAGGGATGGTTATGATCAGTACACACTGCAGATCTCTAGGTAGCAAGGACTGGTTATGATCAGTACCCACTGCAGATCTCTAGGCAGCAAGGGATGGTTATGATCCATACCCACTGAAGATCTCTAGGCAGCAAGGACAGGTTATGAACAGTACCCACTGAAGATCTCTAGGTAGTAAGGACTGGTTATGATCAGTACACACTGCAGCCCTCTAGGCAGCAAGGGATGGTTATGATCAGTACACACTGTAGATCTCTAGGTAGCAAGGACTGGTTATGATCAGTACCCACTGCACCTCTCTAGGTAGCAAGGACTGGTTATGATCAGTACACACTGCAGCTCTCTAGGCAGCAAGGGATGGTTATGATCAGTACACACTGCAGATCTCTAGGCAGCAAGGACTGGTTATGATCAGTACCCACTGCAGATCTCTAGGTAGCAAGAGCTAGTTATGATCAGTACACACTGCAGATCTCTAGGTAGCAAGGACTGTTTATGATCAGTACACACTGCAGCTCTTTAGGCAGCAAGGACTGGTTATGATCAGAACACACTGCAGATCTCTAGGTAGCAAAGACTTGTTATGATCAACACACACTGCAGCTCTCTAGGCAGCAAGGACTGGTTATGATCAGTACACACTGCAGCTCTCTAGGCAGCAAGGACTGGTTATGATCAGTACACAATGCAGATCTCTACATAGCATGAGCTGGTTATGATCAGTACACACTGCAGCTTTCTAGGCAGCAAGGCATGGTTATGATCAGTACACACTGCAGCTCTCTAGGCAGCTAGGACTGGTTATGATCAGTACCCACTGCAGATCTCTAGGTAGCAAGAGCTAGTTATGATCAGTACACACTGCAGATCTCTAGGTAGCAAGAGCTAGTTATGATCAGTACACACTCCAGCTCTCTAGGCAGCAAGGACTGGTTATGATCAGTACCCACTGCAGATCTCTAGGCAGCAAGAGCTAGTTATGATCAGTACACACTGCAGATCTCTAGGCAGCAAGGACTGGTTATGATCGGTACACACTGCAGCTCTCTAGGCAGCAAGGACTGGTAATGATCAGTACACACTGCAGATCTCTAGGTAGTAAGAGCTAGTTATGATCAGTACACACTGTAGATCTCTAGGTAGCAAGGACTGGTTATGATCAGTACACACTGGAGCTCTCTAGGCAGCAAGGGATGGTTATGATCAGTACACACTGCAGATCTCTAGGCAGCAAGGACCGGTTATGATCAGTACACACTGCAGACTCTAGGTAGCAAGAGCTAGTTATGATCAGTACACACTGCAGATCTCTAGGCAGCAAGGGATGGTTATGATCAGTACACACTGCAGATCTCTAGGTAGTAAGAGCTAGTTATGATCAGTACACACTGCAGATCTCTAGGCAGCAAGGGATGGTTATGATCAGTACACACTGCAGATCTCTAGGCAGCAAGAGCTAGTTATGATCAGTACACACTGCAGATCTCTAGGCAGCAAGGACTGGTTATGATCGGTACACACTGCAGCTCTCTAGGCAGCAAGGACTGGTTATGATCAGTACACACTGCAGAACTCTAGGTAGCAAGGACTGGTTATGATCAGTACACACTTCAGCTCTCTAGGTAGCAAGGACTGGTTATGATCAGTACACACTGCAGATTTCTAGGCAGCAAGGACTGGTTATGATCAGTACACACTGCAGCTCTCTAGGCAGCAAGGGATGGTTATGATCAGTACACACTGCAGATCTCTAGGTAGCAAGAGCTAGTTATGATCAGTACACACTGCAGATCTCTAGGCAGCAAGGGATGGTTATGATCAGTACACACTGCAGATCTCTAGGCAGCAAGAGCTAGTTATGATCAGTACACACTGCAGATCTCTAGGCAGCAAGGACTGGTTATGATCGGTACACACTGCAGCTCTCTAGGCAGCAAGGACTGGTTATGATCAGTACACACTGCAGGACTCTAAGTAGCAAGGACTGGTTATGATCAGTACACACTGCAGCTCTCTAGGTAGCAAGGACTGGTTATGATCAGTACACACTGCAGATCTCTAGGTAGCAAGGACTGGTTATGATCAGTACATACTGCAGCTCTCTAGGCAGCAAGGACTGGTTATGGTCAGTACACACTGCAGATCTCTAGGCAGCAAGGGATGGTTATGATCAGTACACACTGCAGATCTCTAGGCAGCAAGGACTGGTTATGATCAGTACACACTGCAGGTCTCTAGGTATCAAGGACTGGTTATTATCAGTACACACTGCAGCTCTCTAGGCAGCAAGGACAGGTTATGATCAGTACACACTGCAGCTCTCGAGGCAGCAAGGACTGGTTATGATCAGTACACACTGCAGCTCTCTAGGCAGCAAGGCCTGGTTATGATCAGTACACACTGCAGCTCTCTAGGTAGCAAGGACTGGTTATGATCAGTACACACTGCAGCTCTCTAGGCAGCAAGGACTGGTTATGATCAGTACCCACTGCAGATCTCTGCATAGCAAGAGCTAGTTATGATCAGTACTCTCTGCAGATCTCTGAGTGGCAAGAGCTAGTTATGAACAGTACACACTGCAGATCTCTACGTAGCAAGAGCTAGTTATGATCAGTACACACTGCAGTTCTTTAGGTAGCTAGGGCTGGTTATGGATTAGTACGCTGCCCCGCGCTTGAGCCATCTTAAAAATGCATAAGCCAGGGCTCCGCACTGCACAGAGGTGAACCTCCCAAGATTTGTGCGGCTAGCACGGGTGAGGTCAAAGACGGTAGGTGTTGCTTTACAACAGCATCTTGCATTAAGTCTGAACACCAATAATGCGTTGTACTTCTCATATTACCTGCCAAATCTACTTTTGCACTTTCCCATGGTGTTGTGGTGTTCCATATATGATGGACTTGAGTTTTAATGAATGCTTTTCAGCGTTCAAAATTGTAATCCAAAAAACATAATAGCAGGCCAATTGTGTTACGGAGCGGTATATCAAGACGTGTCCCAAAAGTCAAATATGAATCTGTACGTGTGTTGCACTGGTTGTAAACGAAGCTACGGTGACACAACGTTGACCAATATCCGATAATAACGCTTCTTCATAAGTGCGGTGGCTGTTGTATTCTGAATTCATGCAGATAAATAGTGCAGGTATTTAATTCGTTGTCCGGCTTCGTGATTAAGAGGTAACAAGCTAGATTTTGGTTCTAGGGGTCTCAAGTTCGATTCTCGGCCGTGTCAAAGGGATTTATTATTTTTCTGTTAGTTCGTAGGTACGGTTACTGGAAGTTTGAGACGTCTTAATCATCATGTCATCATCATCACGACGCACAGATCGTCCACGATCGCTAGCTAGTAAGATATGCACCAGACCTCCCACGATGCCACTATTAAGTTCGTAAACTCGGTGGTGTAGTTGGTAGCATGCTGAGCTTCTATGCCCAAGATCGCGGGTTCAAACTCGGCTGAAGTCGTCAGATTTTTTAAGAGCGTTAAAAATTCTTCAGTATGCCTTCCTTCGGAGGGGAAATAAAGCCGGCGGGCCCATGTAATAGATTTATGGCATGTAAACGAACTTTCAACTAACTACAATTGTGTGAAGCTAAATTTGTAGGTTTGATTTGATTAACGCTCTATAAGTTGCAACGTTCGTCGCCAGGTGCCGGTTGCGGTGGCATCTAGTAGCCAAGTTCACTGATAGATGTTGTTGACGGTGGCATTTGGTAGCAGAAGTAGGAACTACTTGAAATTGATCGTCTGCAGTCTTTACACACACAACACTAATACAGCCATCACAATTAACACCGGTTATCAGACAGATTCTACACACAACCAAAGTATACGGGACTATACGAATATGACCGCGTTGTTGCAGCCCCTAAATTGAGGAACCAACCACCAACCAAGTTCGTAAACTGGCACCTAGATGTAGGTAGCCAACAGAATCCAGATATAATACGGCGTACACTTACACAGATCCACATAGCCCTCAATATAATCACCGTTGACATCTATACACATCTGCCAAAATTGGTATAGCTGCTGGAAACACCGCTGAAATGAAGCTCCTATACGGAATCTCTTGTTCCTGTCTAACAAGTACGCTCATCATCATCATCCATATTGTCTCTCCTATGGATCTTAGGTCGGTGCCTCTTGAACGCAGCACTGCTGTCGAATACGTCGTCACTGCACGTTTTCTTGATCATCTGAAACGCTTTTCTAACAGATTTGCCCTAACTTTTTGACATAACTTGACGTTTGCCCGTTGCTCAAACTGCGAAATTTTCGACTTCCGCCACTAGCATCCAACTATCCTTCAGAACTTACATAATACTGCTTACACTGCACGCACACAACTGTCTCTTATTACTGTGACGAGAGAATAGGACATGACACCGTCGCGTGGCGCAAACTATACGCAATAGTGCACCACAGTAAGAACGTGCGTCCAGTCCACGAACTTATTGACTCTTCTACATACAGTACAACATTCACTCACTTGTACGGCGAAGCTGTTACATTTGGAAGACTCTCTTTGGCCAGCTCTCACGCATCTTCGATTATCTACGCCCAGTTATCAAAATGAAATTCTCATCTTATCGAAATACTGCACCATAAAATATTTTTTGTAAATATTAAGCATGTTGAGGAGCAAGGCTATGGTGCCTGATTATCTTCGGACTCGGAAGACGAGTGGGTTCGTGTCACCACGGTTAGCCGTCCTTGAAAATGGTCTCTCTGGTTTCCCATTTTCACTCGAGACAAAGGGCGGGACGGTACTTTCTAATCGGTGAAGGCTGCTTCTTTTCAACTGCTTGCACAATGCCATACATCTGTACGTAAGGCACGTGCCAAATAGAACTGTTACCCTACTTATGAGTTGGGTGGTTCAGATTATGTAAATCTAACATATTCGAAACGATGAGAATAATAATGTTAGATATTTTCTTCTAAAGTTTTTATTTTGGTTAATTCAATGGTCAACAAAACCCTAGTCCGAGACGTGACACATGTTTTATATTGTCCCATTTAGCAACAATGGTTTAAGAATTGCGAAGGTGCCAGAATTTTGTCTAGTTAAGAGATTTTCTCGTAAGTCCCAGTAAATATACTGACACGGGTCTCCCGCATTTAAGCCCCTTATACAATAAGCGACCGTACCGGGATTTAATCTTGCAACCTTGGATACTGGAAGTGGGCGTTTAGCCAACATAGTTGGCTGGAAAAATACATCTGCAGCACAGACATAGACATAGACCTAAGTGTTCGTTTATACAAATGAGTGAAGAAACAATGCTGAGATATATGGTTCCTTCATCTTTCAATAAAAATATAATCGTGAAGACCGTGTAGCTGTACATTGATTTTTTCGGCAAAATATTCTGGCTGTTATTCATTTCAAGTAATATAATATTGATAAGGTTTCTGTCTGACTAATTGGCCGTATATTTTTAAATCTAGACGCTCAGAAAGGACAACTTCCATGAAGGTTTGAAGTTCTATACCATCTCAAAGCGTTTACGGGAGGGGAGCTAAGCAGTTACGAAAATATAGCAATATGAAGAACATTTATAACCTACTTTTATTCAATGTCTATGATAGACTACATCCGTATCTTTTCAGCTCACTGTGAATTAATACACGCATAAATCCACATGAATTTAAAAAAAAACACCACGAGGAAAGCCCTACTGGGTCACATAAATTACACATCTGGTGGTGTCCTATACATAGTTTATGTTCGACGATGTCGAAATGTTAATATTATATGTCAGAAAACTGTATCATAATGAGGCTCATTATAACACTATTTTTCATTATGAAACAGTTTCTCCCGCCAATCAGAGCTCAAGAAACAGTTGTGTGACCAATTAGGTAAGTATAGCATCGCACCTGCGCTGAATTCCACAGCCTTCTATTTTAAATTTCATTGCGTGGGTAGTGTCAGAGTGGGGTAGCCGAGGAGACCATGGTATACAAGGTATTCTCTGCGTCCCATGCGCTCTGTTCAGTACATAAAACTGGCGAAATCTCGACAGATATTTATGAATATTATGTTCGAACATAAAATAGTTAAGGTCGAACATAAACAGTCGTATGCAACTCGCCTATAATGGTAATTAAGACACTCTTATGGAAATTATAAAACACGCTTCGCTCGTTTTATAAACATCCTCGCGTCTTAATTATTGCCACTATAGGCTCGTTGCATAATGTACTATTTTTAGCCTATTTTCATTTATGAAAAAAAAAATAGGCTTATGAGATCACCTTTTGTCCGTCTGTCTGTCTGTGCGTGTGTGAGTCGTGTGTGTGTCCCCCCAATAAATTCTAAACGGCTGGAGCGATTTCAATGACACTTGGTAAGTTCATAGCATTATTCCGGACGACCCCGACCGAGTCCTTCAAATTTTGTTACGTCTCACCAATCCAAAATGGCGGCTGTGCGAAATATTTCACCAGCATTCAATATCTCCGAAACTATTACCGGTATCACCTTGGAATGTTGTACGGTGATGAAGGGAACTGCTAGAACTTCACCTATGTGACCATTGAAAACCTGGTAACTACAAAACCAACATGGCGGCCAAGCGAACTTGCGACTTTTAGATAGACGTTTCTCGCGATTTAACCAACCAAACGCTATGAGACTTTGTACAGTATATGTTTATGCACATTTTAATGCACCGACATCTAACTTCGATCAATTGTTCACATAACCTCAAGATGGCGGCTGTGCGAAATATTTCACCGGCATTCTATATCTCTGAAACTATAACCGGTATCACCCTGAAATTTTGTACGGAGATAGTTAGTTAGTTATTGTTGTTTTAAGGGGCGGAACTACGAGGTCATCTGCCCCTCTTAACACAGATTAAAGAATACAAATTTTGAATTGAATTTAAAATTTTGAGGTGGACATCGAAATTTAAAAAGACCAAAAATTAATAAAACAAAAGCAAACAATTAAATAAAAAATAAAAATTATAAAAATAAACAAAAATTACGGAAAAAACAAAACATTATCATTCAAAAACGAACAGGTCGTTGAGACAATGTTCACTGGAAAATTTAAATTGCTGGCCCTAACCCACTCTCACTTATAAAGCGGATAACGCGATCAGCAGCCACCGCGTCATCGGCTAATATAAGTTTGAGTGTCGTCTGCAAACCAAGGTTTCTTCGTAAGTCAGCAAGATCCACACACTCGGTGAAAATGTGGGCCACGGTGAATACGGCTCCACAGGTACAAAGTGGGGGGGGGGGGGCTTCCCTTCTCATTAGGTACGAGTGGGTGGATCTTGTATGACCTATCCTTAGCCTACACAAAATGACGGACTCTCTCCGGGCCCGGAAGGAGCTCCGCCACACGCGAGTAGTTCCCTTGATCGCTCTCAGTTTACTGGGCAGTGGGTCAGCTAGCCACTGACTCTCCCAAAAAGCCAGAACTTGTAGGCGTAACTGAGAGCGAATATCTCTAGCGGGTACCTCCATTGGTCGAGGTGGTAGTGATACCGCCTCTTTTGCAGCTTGATCTGCTAACTCATTTCCCGCAATTCCCATGTGGCTTGGAAGCCACAGAAAGGTGATTCGAGTGTCAGCGTGGCACAGGCCGGCTAGTAGGTCGTGGATCCGCTGCACTAGGGGGTGTTGTGGGAAACATGTAGCAATTGACTGCAACGAACTCAAAGGGTCGGTACACACGAGAAAGTGGATTCGTGCATCCTGTAGTGCAAACTGCAGAGCTTCATAGATGGCAACGAGCTCCGCAGTAAACACACTACTGGCCTCAGGCAAAGAGATCTTGGTATTTGCACCATCAATAACGTAAGCACAACCCACCTTCTCGTCCACCTTCGAACCATCCGTGTATAGAATGCCAGCGTCCGGAAATTGGTGAACTATGCTGTGGAACTGCCTCCGGTAAACGGACGCATCCGTGTTCACCTTAGGACCTTGGTGAAGATCTAACCGAATTTCCGGACGCGGGACTTGCCACGGAGGCACCTCGCTAGATGTCCGGATCATACAGGGACCTACAGCCACTCCTATTTCAGTGCACGAGCTATCAAGTCTAATACCAACCGGCCGAGTGGCACGAGGCCGGTTGGCGTACCCCTGGTGGTTTTGGGTACCGAAGAGAGCTTGATAGGTCGGATGTTGCGGCATTTGACGCACATTGGCAGCATATGCTAAAAGCATATGTTGGCGTCTATAATTTAATGGTGAAACACCCGATTCGGCGAGTAGGCTGGGTATCGGGCTGGTCCGGAAGGCACCGGTAGCCAGCCTAACGCCACTATGGTGGATACTGTCCAGCATTTTCAAGGTTGCCGGCCTTGCTGAACCGTATGCCGCAGAACCATAGTCTAGCCGGGACAGGACGAGGGCTTGGTAGAACCGTAGCAGCACCGCACGGTCAGTCCCCCACGTAGTGCCACTAAGAAACCTGAGCATGTTCAGTTTCCTGAGACATGTCATTTTCAATTGCCGTATATGGTGCTGCCACGTTAACTTGCTGTCAAAATGGAGCCCCAGGAAACGATAAGTGTCAACCAACGGCAACGCAGCATCCCTGAGATGTAGTTCAGGGTGTAAATGTAGCCTCCGTAGCCGACAAAAATGGACGACGGAGGTTTTCGCTGCTGAAAAACGAAAACCCCGGTCGTGAGCCCACCTGTCGACCCGGTTGATAGCTAACTGCAATTGCCGTTCCACGACTGCCATACTTCCAGAGCTGTAATGCAGAGCTAAATCGTCTACATACAGCGATGGAACTACCGTGGACCCGGCGGCGGCAACAATGCCATTAATGGCAATCGCGAACAAGGTGACACTCAGCACTGAACCCTGAGGAACTCCATTTTCTTGGGTATAGTATTGCGATAATGTCCTACCGACCCTTACACGGAAGAGTCGGACGGACATGAAATTCGCAATGAAAGTCGGTAAGTTACCACGGAGTCCCCACTTGTGAAGGGTGGAAAGGATCCCGTAGCGCCATGTGATGTCGTAGGCTGTCTCGAGGTCAAAGAAAACCGTGACTAGGTGCTGCTTTCGGAAAAAAAAGCCTCCTGTATGGCGCTCTCAAGTCGCACCAGATGGTCAGTGGTGGACCTATGAGAGCGAAATCCACATTGGTACTCAGACAGGAGACCTTTATCCTCCAAGAACCACACCAGTCGACGGTTCACCATCTTTTCGAGCAGCTTACATAGGCCATTTGTCAAACAAATGGGCCTATAGCTGCTTACAAACTTGGGATCCTTTCCAGCCTTAGGAATCGGTATCACGATCCCCTCTCGCCATTGAGATGGAAACTCCCCTTCAATCCATATACGATTGAAGAGGATCAACAGTTTTTTTATACTGGATTCGCACAGATGTTTTAACATTTGATTATGTATGTTATCCGGTCCAGGAGCCGTATCCCTGCACAGCGCAAGCGCACTGCGCAGTTCCCATTCAGAGAATGGTACATTATAGGACTCCGAAGCAGCAGTGGCAAAGGACAAGGTGTGAGTCTCTGCCTCCCGCTTCAGAGTCAGAAATGTAGGATCGTAACTCCCGGAGCAGGATACATCGGAGAAGTGCGAGCCAATCCTGTTGGCAATGGCGAGATGGTCCGTGATGATGTCTCCATTGATGGACACTCCGGGTATCGACAGTGATGTCGGGAGTCCGGAGATCCGACGAAGCTTAGTCCACACTTGAGATGAAGGAGTATGCGCCGTCATGGACGACACATACTTTTCCCAGGTCGTTTTCTTACTGTCCCGAATCAGATATCGGGCTCTAGCACGCATCCTTCTGAAGGTGATAAGGTTGGCCATAGTGTTTTGCCTCCGATAGCATTTGAAAGCACGTCGACGATCTTTTATGGCTGCTGCAATCTCGGCTGTCCACCAAGGGACAAGCTTCCGGCGTGAGTTGCCGGAAGAGGAAGTAATTGTTTCCTCAGCAGCAGCCAAAATACCATTCGTAATGTGAATGGTATGATCGTCGACACTCTCAAAGGTATCTTCGGCAAACACCGCACGTGCCGTGAAAGTTGGCCAATCAGCCCGACGGAGAAGCCATCGACTTGGTAACTCGATGGCTCTCTGGTTCGGAAGAGTAACGATAATTGGAAAATGGTCACTATTACAAAGGTCATCGTGTACACCCCACTGTAGCAGGGGAACCAGCGCACGACTGCACAGGGTAATATCGATACTTGAATAAGTACCGTGTGCAATAGAGAAGTGCGTAGGCTCCCCTGTGTTCAACAGACACAGGTCCAGCCGCCTGATCAGCCCCTCAAAATCTCTCCCTTTACCGCTAGTGGTAGCGGAGCCCCAGATGGTGTTGTGGGCATTAACATCTCCCAGACGGAGGAAAGGAGGGGGGAGCTGAGAGACTAGATCCACCAGCTGGTCGTAATCCGGCTGAGAATCAGGCGGGATGTACACGTTACATACTGTTGCCATTACTGGCAACGAAGTACGAACTGCAACTGCCTCTAGCTGAGTACGCAACGGCACCTCTTCACTAAAGAGGCTAGAGTGGACGAGAGTGCAGACGCCACCAGCGGCCACAGCTCCGTCCACCCGGTCTCTAGAGAAGAGTTTGAAGTGACGCATTGTTGTCTCATGTCCAGGACGAAACCTGGATTCCTGAAGACAGACAATGGTTGCCGAAAACGAAGATATTAATTGTCGTAACTCAGCGAGATGAACAGAATAGCTATTACAGTTCCATTGTAATAGTGCCATGGTGTGGACTTAAGTAGAAGTGGGTCTTCTACTTATGCTTGACCGTTTGCCACCCTACCCCATCTCTAGTTGGAGATGATGGGGCAGGAGAGCACACCTCAATCTCCACATCTCCTTCCGAAGACGAAGAAAATGGAGCGGGCGCTCTCTTGGGTTGCGCGCGGTCGTCGTCGGACCTCACCGAGTCTCGCTCTTGGAGAAGAGCGAGAGCGGTATCTAGGGACTTTCTCCCTGTCCGAAGACGGGGTACTTGTCCCCGACACGCCCCGAGCATGCTTCTTTCTAGACCGACGCAGACGTCTATTCGGGGAAGTAGGTGGTCCCTTCCCCACAGACGTCAGGTCCTTGCAAAACGAGGCCGCTCCAGCTGGCACCGCTCCTTTGGTGATGGTAGGAGGGGAATGGCCAGGAGATGGCTGAGCTGCCTTGTATGCAGGAGAGGAAGAGAAACGGCGCTGAACCGCCCCTCTCTTCTCCGCCGGTGACTTATTTTTTCCTATAGGGGAGTTCCTCCACTCTAATGGGTTTGGTTTCTGCGGGCATCACTCCCTTGATGGTCGAGGGAGCGGAAGGCCCAGCAGATGAAGGAGCCATCCCATCAGCCGGAGGTCGAGAGAGACGGCGCCGCTCCGTCCCCCTCTTCTCCACTATCTTTGTCTTATCAGGTGGGCTGGATGACGATCCAGCCCCGGCCGCAGAAGTCTTCTTTGCCTCGTTGGCAGGGGAAGACTTCTTCTCCGACCGTTTCGGAGAGGAAGATGACTTCTTCTCCGATTGCGCCGGTTTAGATGGTATAACCGGCGCCTTTTTCACAATGGCCGAAGAAGGTTGTGTAACCTTCTTCGGGCTGACAGGTCTCGCTTGGACAGCGAGGGGAGACTTTACGATCTCAGAGTAGTTCGTCGTCGAGGGTACAGCACGGGGAACGAAAGTGGCAGGGGTGATAGGTGGCGTCACCTTAGCCGCGAAAGATACCGGAAATTCGGGTGCAGTCATATCACGGTATCTCTTTCGAGCGTCGTGATATGAAAGCCGATCCAATGTTCTGATTTCTTGTATCTTTTCTTCCTTGCAGAACTCAGGGCACTGCTTCGACCGCGGAGAGTGACTTCCTTGGCAGTTAGGACACGTCGGGGGAGGCGTACACCCCACACCGTCATGTGTCCCCTTGCCACACTCTCTACACACCGCCTTGGCAGTGCACCTGGCAGAAACATGACCGAATTTCTGGCAATTGTAGCAGCGCATAGGTGGAGGGATGTACGGTCTAACGTCGCAATGGTACGACGTGACCTTCACCTGCCTAGGCACTACATCACCCTCAAAATGGAGAATGAAAGCGCCAGTATCGACGCTATCATTTCCAATTTTCCGGGTGATGCGCCTAATCCTGGTGACGCCTCGCTTCCCCAGATCCCGCATCAATTCCGCGTCGCTGTTTAAAATGAGGTCGCGATGGAATATAACTCCACGGACCTCATTCAGCGTATCGTGCTTCTCAACCTTAACGGGAATTTCGCCGAAATGCGTGCATTCCAGCAACGCTTAGGTTTGCTGCCGGTCAACGGTATGCAGCAGGAGCTGCCCGTTCCGGAGCTTGGAAATCCCGTTAAGGTCGCGATATTTCCCCTCGATTTCCTCTGAAAATAGGATCGATTTTACCTGTTTAAAATCTCCCCCGTCTGTCCTGGTAGCTACCAGGTAGCGAGGAGACCTGTCAACAGGGAACTTCTTATTAAATGCCTCATCCCAAGGCGTATACACCTTGGGATTCGGTCTACACTCCAGAGACGGCTTTTTAAGGGTGCCACCCTGTACAGGTGTCCGTGATCGTTTACTACGCATCCCGGACGAAATCCTCCCCGAATACTGCCCACTCCGAACGGGGGCTATCACTGTGGGCGCCACCCAGCCAAGGCAATACCTACCTGGCATAGCAGATATTGCCCGGGGTCCCAGTGCCTCGAACAGGCACTTCCCCCTCGGCATGCACAGGATTTATTCAGCTCCAGTATTCGGCCATGCAGGGACCTTCGTTGTAAGGCGGATACTACTGTAGGGTACATGGCGCACCCACCTGACGGGATGGGGCATACCGTCTAGGCTTTCTGGCCAGATGGCCAAGCTGGTGGTCCTTCCCCTAACAGCACGCATGTTTATTTCTATTGGTCAAACCAGAGCTGGGACCAGAAAACCAAAATTGACCTTTATAAGGCCCCCCTCTAAGTCGCCTTTTACGACAGGCAGGGGATACCGTGGATGAATTCTGCCCTCCCCATCCACAGGGGGTCTGAACAAATCAAAACTGGCAAGTTATTCGGCCATGTCGGCCCTATTAGTCGCCTCCTACGACAGGCAGGGCATACCGTGGGTGTATTCTAACCCGCACCCACACGGGGTGTACGGAGATAAAGGGCACTACTGGAAGTTCATCCTTTCGAATGTTTTCATTTCTCACTCTCTCTTTGCCGGCCCCGTGGTGTTGGGGTAGAACGCCTGCCTCTCACCCGGAGGCCCCGGGTTCGATCCCCGGCTCCGTCAGGGATTTTAAAACTGACGTGAGGGTTGGAACGGGGTGCACTCAGCCTCGTGAGGACAATTGAGTAGCTGTCTGACAGTATGACAGCGCCCCGATCTCGAAAACCAAGATTAACGGCCGAGGGGACCCGTCGTGCTGATCACGCGTCACCCCAATATCTGCAGGCCGAATGGCTTGGCAGCGGTCGCTTGGTCGGCCTTAGCCCGTCATGGGCTGTATGGTGCCAGTGGTTGTTTTTTTTTGTATTTTTTTGACTCTCTCTCGTAGTCTTCTGTACCACACTCCTCAAGAATTTCATTTCATTTCATTTCATTTCGGATGCCTGTATTTTACTTTCATCTCTCCTCGTCATCGGAAAAAGTTTCTGCTCCATATGTCATTATTGGTAACTAATAGGTCTTGTACATCACTTATTTAGCCTTCAGTGGTTTGTCTTTATCCCAAATTGAAGTCCAAACCTGTGAACCTGATGATAGGAAACACTCCCACATTGTATTCTCTTGTTGATCTCCATAACCAATCTTGGATTTCCCATCAATTCACCTCCTAAATATTTCAAGTGCTTTACTACTTCCAGATCTACATCTCCAATTTCTTTCTCTACACTGATTTTCATTTCCCATTTCTCACTACTAGCGACTTCGGTGGCGTAGTGGGTAGCATGCTGAACTGCTGTGCCCGGCCGAATCGTCGGCCTTCAGTATGCCTTCCTTCACAGGGGAAGTAAATCCGGCGGTCCCATGTCATAGATTTATGGCATGTAAAAGATCCTTTCACAGGCTAAACTTGTGTAAAGCTAAATTGTTAGGTTAGATTTCGTCGGAACGCTCTATCAAAGTTCCAACGTTCACCCCTAGGTATCATTGATATCTGGTAGCGAAAGTTGAAACTACTTGAAATTGAACGGAACTTGTAGCTCACCCTAATAAGGGTGTCCGCTGGAAGCAGCTACAGACTCAGGCAAGCCGAACATGTCCTCGGGCAATCCCGGCACTAAAAGCCATACGATAAATAAATAAAATCTATGAGACTTTTAAAAACTGATCAATTACAAAACGAACATGGCGGGCAAGCGAAGATGAAAGTTTTAAATGAACTTTCTCGCGATTTAATGATCCGAAAGCAATGAAACGGTACAGCAAATGTTTATACTCATTGTAATGCACTGGTATCTAATTTAGTTCAATTGTTTATATAACCTCAAGATAGCGGCTGTGCGAATTTTAAAATTAAGTTTTTATTTCCTGTGTGGGTAATCATGCGATCGAAGTGAAAGTTTGAATAATGAACCTACGCAATAATTTTCCTTTTCTAAGACTTGCATATATAAAAATATATAAAATATATAAAAATCCAACATGGCGACCATCCGCAATATTTAGTCGGTTCTCAATATCTACGAATCTATTACAGCAATGAAACTGATTTTCTTATGTTGATAGTGGCAATTAACATAAGTAGGATATATGAAAATAGGCTTTCGTCGTCGTCGGCTTTAACTCGTTTCCGAGTATACATCTTCCAAAACAGTCTAAAATAATCTAAGGTTGAGGTCTGTGGGCATGTTTGCGGTGACTGAACAGCCCAATGCGTGCATGAAACAAACGTCCACACCGATCACACAGAACTGTTGGTGGAGGGCGTGGCTGTGCTGCACGGAGCTTTCGTGCTTGTTGCTTGGCCTTAACAATTCTACGACGTTCTTCTTCAAACATTTTGACAGCAGCCGGGATGGTCTGGCGCCAAGTTGAACGGTCTTTAACAAGCTGGTCCCAGGTTTGTGGATTGAGTCCTGTCAACTTCATATTCTGCTTAAATTGGTTCTTGTAATGTCTCTTAGGGCCTCCATGAAGTCAGGTGCCGGAGGTGAGTTCACCATACAGAACCTGGCGTGGTAGTCTCGTATCATCCATCCGATGGACATGTCCAATCCATCTAAGTTGATGACCAATTATGGATGATTCTATACTATTAGCAAGCGCTTTCTCAAGAACAGCAAGATTGGTGATGTGGTCTTCCCACTTTATCTTAAGGATGGATCGAAGTTTCTGTTGATGGAAGCGCTCAAGCTTTCGGAAGTCATGTCGATAGAGGATCCAGGTTTCACAGCCATACAACAATGTTGAGATGACAACAGCTTGGTACACCATGAGCTTCGTCTTCACGGTCAGATCTTGATTCAAGAAGACCCGGTGCGATAGTCGCCCAAATGCCGCATGGGCAGCACCGATTCTCTTCTCAACATCCTGCCCACAATTGCCGTGTACAGATAGCAGACTGCCCAGATACGAGAAGTGGTCTACCTGCTCCAATGGAGTATCTGAGATAGAAATGTTGAAGTGCGGAAGGGAAGTGCCTGGTGAGGGTTGTGCCAGAACCTTGGTCTTCTGAACATTAATGGTGAGACCAAAACGTCCACATGCATTCTTGTAGCAATTAACAGTCTGTTGCAACTCCACTGGCGTGAGTGTAGGCGATGCCGCATCATCTGCATACAACATATTGGTTATCTTCGTAACCTGAGTTAGCTTCTTGGAGCGAAATCGAGCTAGGTTGAAGAGCCCTCCATCAAATCGGTACCTGACATCTACACCTGGGATGTTTGTGGGCGATTTATAGAGCATTGCAGCCAAATACAATACAAACAGTGTTGGAGCAAGTACGCACCCTTGTCTCAGTCCATGAGTGATAGGAAATTCGTCAGAGATCTTATTTTGCTGACAAACCTGACCGGTCATGCCATCATGGAGAGCTTGGATTAGATCAACAAAGCGTCGAGGACAGCCAAAGCGTTGTAGCACCGCCCACATAGCAGATCTTGGAACTGAGTCAAAGGCCTTTTCCAGATCATAAGACTAAGAAGAGTGGATTCTGTTGCTCACTACATTTTTCTTGTAGTTGTCTTACGCAGAAAATCAAGTCAGTTGTGCTTCTGGAAGATCGAAATCCACACTGGGACTCGGGGAGGATCTTTTCTGAGATAACCTGAAGGCGGTTAAGTAAAATTCTGGCGAGAATTTTACCCACAGTAGATAGTAGCGATATACCGCGATAGTTGCCACAAACACTACGATCACCTTTCTTGAAGATTATGATGATAGTGGCGTTCTTTAGGTCACCAGGTACTTCTCCTAATTCCCAAATTTTGAGAATAAGAGTGAAAATCCGCGTTTTGAGGGACTGACCTCCAGCTTGAATTAATTCCAGTGGGATGTTATCCGGGCCAGGTGCCTTTCTTTAGTTCATCACGGAACTACTTGTAAAATTCTGAAATCCGGCTCACTTATTTGAGACATGGCCAACTGAAGTCTCCTTTAAACTACGGTACTTCCAAGCATAAATTCGTGAAATGATCATATGACCTTCTAATATTTGGAAAAATATGGAGTTTCCAATTTCATATGTAGGCCTATAGCGAATGCACAAAATATTCAGTTCGACAGCATTGTGGCTTTCGCATCTGAGGTCTCTTACACATGAATGTTGAGGTAATTACCCAAATTTATCGATATTGACGTTTAAATAACAGGTTATTCATGGCCACTATTTTGAATGGTTGATGTTGATCTGCCACTTCAGAAATTAATGCACACAGCAGAAGACCGCGGTGTATGGCGGGGTATTGTGAATAGAATTGCGTGAAGGGTCACGCGACGTTCGAAATTGAGCTACGACCAAGAAGAAGAAGATGTGGATGCATCACTGCCTTCAGATGAGTCAATCTCCTAATTAATACTATCTTATTTTGCCACGTTTGGAATTTCTAAATTTATGAGAAAATCTAGTAATAAAATTTAATATTTTATATCTTCAAGATGGCGGCTGCATGTTATTTACACACGGATAGCCTACTGACTCGTGCCACTGTCTCATGCAACACTTCACCATCACTACGTTTGGGGCAATTAGGTCCCCCTCAATTACATTCTAATTTTACGATTTAAATCTTTTTAAAAGGACGCATGGCCGCCATCTTCAATGATCGCAGTTGAGGCACGTACACTTTCAACAGAACCAATATCCTATTTCGTGCTATATTATTTGCAGAGTACCGAATTGTTAAGTTTAATATACGCTGAGTGATCGATTTTAATATTTCATATATTCAAGATTGCATATTCAAGAGGAAAGAATAAACTGTGAGGTTCTTTCTTCACTGACTGTCCCAGCGCTTAGTATGTAGTGATACTCTTTTTCCACTGCTATTAGACGCAGCAGGCCTCAAACAACAGGTGGGATTTGTACTTCATACTGAACCCGATGGGGTTATGCTGACTGGAATCGAACTTGGTTCTCAGAGACTGTGATCAGTAAAAAGGTTCCACCAGGAAGCGAACCAGAGATCTGTACAGGGAGTTTCTTGGTAAAAACCCCTCGAAAGAGATGCATATTTAATCACTGGTGTGATTTTTGTTGAAATGGCATTATTTATTAAAATAATGTAGGAAATAATGAGCGGATTATATCATTATAAGACGATTTGGTGTAAGCTATTGGAGGTTTGAAGCAGAGAGGAGGGCAGAGCTGACATTTACTAATCGGCCCAGAATTGTGGGTTGGTCTCAGTGGAGCCACGTCCATCTCTGTCACCCCATTATGTCGTCTGGAGCAGGGGAGAGGCCTGAAAAATGACACAGTTATTCCCCGACGGAGAATAGATGTAGAGGAGGGGCGGTGAAATGCCCAGAAAAATCATTGATTACTCGTGATTGGAGTAACGAATCGAGATGAGAGTTGCACACAGGTGAATATCTTGGCAAGAAGATAATTTTAGAGTCTTTTACCTACGAAATTGGTGCATATTTAGTGATGTGCGTAAGGACTGTGAAGCGACCATTGTTCGCGGAGGGATGTGAAGATGTTGACGGGGAGTTCCCGGTTAGGTAGCGTCCCACGCCATGGAGAAAGGAATTAATATTAATTAATTGAACGAGCGATTCCTTTGCACACAGATAGTTTTGGGACCTGTGAAGAGAGAGGAACACAATGATCATGGTTTGAAGACCGGAATCATGCTGTGAGAGGAGCGAAGATTACGCGGGAAGATGTTGCTCTACTTTCTGTGGAAATCCGATATAAGGGAGTAGACCCCAGGAGGAGCCCTCACTTGAATCTCAGTGTTACTCTGTTCTCAGTGTTACTCTGTTCTGTTACTCAGCTGTTACTCAGTTGAACCTCACTTGAATCTCAGTGTTACTCTGTTCTCAGTGTTACTCTGTTCTGTTACTCAGCTGTTACTCAGTTGAACCTCACTTGAAGCTCAGTCGAGACGCAGTCAAGCTCAGTCTACATGCCGCCAAGCGCAGTTACAACCAGTTATTGTCTTACTCAATTGTCAATTGTAGCACAATGGAAATAAGTTGCAATAAATATGCAGCAGTACGAGACAGCGTGTAAGCCGCAGACAGAAGTCTTCAAATAAGCTACGTGCAGTCTTCGAGTGAAACTTCAGTCAGCTACAGCCAGGGTGAAGCAAGTTCGTCAAGGCATAACGCATGACGGATCTATTCATCGAGACGCCGAACAAAGACTGGTATGTGTAATAGAAACAGTAAATATGTTTGTATGAATAATAGTCGTGATATAGGCATAATCAGCCGCACGAACTATGACGTGTTCAGTTATGAAGCACCGTATAGACTAACTGTAGAAATATTGTATATAATTATTTGTGAAAGTGTTGAACTTTATTAAGCGCAGTGTGTATAGTATTAACTAATCGTATATGTGTAACTACGATAGAATGCGCGAAAGAAACTTTACTAAGTGTTTGGTATTGCCATGAGAATACCAGATGTTAACGCTCATGTTTAGGAGCAAGCGTATTGATGTAACGCAGGACGCTTACTGTAGGAGTAATGATCGTCATAAAAACTGTTGGAGAGTTCCGAGAGCAGATAACCAGACTTTCAATCAGGAGTTGATAACGTAAGATGCCGTCGACACCTGCAATTTCGATCTCTGCTAGGGAATTTCAGCATTGAAGTGTGTATAAGTGACGAGTGTTCAGTGTAATGTATATGTAAAAATATCATTTAAAGTAGTGTTTGATGAAGTGTTTCACATGTTTGGGGAGTGATAACTTCCTGAAAGGTATGCAACGTGTCGTGTTGGTGATAGAAATGTATAATCAAATGTGTGTAAACCAGAGAAATATGTCGCGTTAAACCCATTATGGCGGGCGACATGGAAGAATATGATTGGTGGGAGCCACCTTAGATGCCTATAGAGATGTAAGTACCCCACAAATTATGGTTATAATTATGTAGAAGTATGGACCGATGCATGTCTGTGATTCCGTAAAGGTATTGTGAATTCCTTATAGATGCCAGTAAAAGTCAGTTAGGAGGCTGATCCTCCATGTTTAATCAGTAATGAGTTGATTTTTATAGAGTTGAAATGATGATTTGCATCATTAAGTGGAGTAATTTTTCCCACTATGAATTAAGAATGGCAATCAGTTATGTAAATGTAACGAACGCGATTGTTCGAGTTTAAAACGTTTAGCTATGTCGGAAATTTTGGTAATTTATGTGAGAATAATAATAAATGATGATTTTGGTCATTTATGTCAATGAGATTTATAATAATAATGGTAAATTACGATTTCGATCGTTTATGTCAGTGAGAAATGATGATAATAATCATAATGGTTATTAAGAGTATGAATGAACACATCAGGAAACAAATAAATTGTTGTAAGCGAGAAGTATTAACGCTAAGTGCAAGACTTATCAATCTAAGCAGGAAGATGTTACAATGAGATTACATTTCAGTAATTATGGAAAGAAGCTTTATATCAGAATATTGCATATATTCGGTAATGATACCAGTAATGAAAGAGCTTTTAGTGAATTGAATTTGCAGCTTAATTGAGAAGCTTATAGAGTAAATGTTTGATTTCTCTTAATATTATAGGTCGGAATGTCGTAGCATGGAGCATTAGGGGCCAGATAGTCTATTCTACGTATGAATTCTCCTATGTCGTGGACATTGTTGGAGACATTATTTGCCAGAGTTTTAGTGAATGGACCCTAGCTCTGAAGAAGGATTGAAATGTGTTCCGGGCTGGAATCTTGTAAGAGTCGAGGAAACAAGGACACCTCGCAGCTCTATGATTTCCCGAGAACTTATGATGAGTTATTTACGCTCGTGGGCAGCGAAAACTCATGGCGACAGTGGTTTTGTGCGCCTATATTATACTTGAGACATCGGTCACCGCCAGGCTCATGCATTACGAACCCCGAACCTTCATGTTGAATGGACCCATGTGAGGCCATTAATTAATCGTTATCCTCGACGTAGGAATAATTACAGAAGCTCATTCAATACCTGTTGGCATAATAGTCAATTAAGATCCTTTGGGAACATGTGTGCCGGTTAGGACACAGTATTTGTCTTGTAAATCTCACTGCTTAGAGAGGGAAGCTTTCAAACTTTTAGAAAGGTCGAGATAATTGGTGGAACGACCCATCCCACTTTCTATTGTGTAGCGATTTCCTTAGCCGAGGGTCGGTGCCAACCACTCGAACCGCTCAGGCAAGTTATAAAGGGAAGAGATTCTAGACCTTGTTAAAAGGACATATAATGCGAGATTGTTATGTTGAGTATTATAGCCATGTGGTTTGTGAACACATGGATAATTATAGTTCATCCTGATGGTTCATTAATTTAGCTATCTGACGAATAGTTACATGATATATTTGTACTGTCACTGGAACCAAGTCATGTAGTTGGTTACTAGATGCCAATCGCCATGAGCGCGAGGCAGTCTATCGTACAATCCGACATAAGCTATAACGTAACGTTTTATCTAGGAATCACAGACAGCATGCGGTGAAACCATATAATTGAAGGATATGTAGGGGGTAGCTTACATAATTATGGAGTTGCACGTTGATTTTGGTGCAACGTCCAAATAGGTAAATGCATGCAAAGCATTTCATTGGTGAGAAGAAAAATATTAAAACACGCACGGCACACATAATTGTTTAACGTAAAGAGGTTTAAGGAATAATCCTTGTTGTAATATTAAAGAAGTCACATTGTATGACTGTTATGTTAATGTAAAGTTGTTTTGAAGTCGTAGGTGCATCAGCGCACTAGTATATCCTTGTGAAGTTCACAGAAGGGTAAAGCATTATGGCTAGGTATGACTTTGTTGTGATTTCATATTTGTTTACTTGTGGATTGTGGAAGTAAAAATTTTGTTTGCTTTTATTTTATGCTTTTTGGGTATTGTTTTGTGTTTGAAGCCATGATTTATTTTACTGGATTAAAGTTTTAGAATAGAGTTGTGCCTTATCATTGTAGAGTTGATACCTTTTAGCCTCAAATCCAAAATATGCACTGCAAAATTGGGGTTACCGTACACGCCTGAGAGCTGATGCTAGTTGGAGGCGGATGCATATTATCCAACGAGATTACTCACATGGGTACATGGGATTTGATGTCCTATACTGTGATGTGAGCTAAAGGTACGACTAAAGTCGGTCAGATTTAATGCACACAACTCTATTAAAGTAAGAATTAACGAAGTAGGGTGTGACCGCTCCTAATCCATAGCTAAGTTCCGATACGTATATAAAAATTTTGATAGATTGTGCTTATTCTCTACTCATTTATCATGGCCCAAGCAGCGTGGGACGGTATTAACTCTTTATGGAACCGCCTGCGTCAGTGCAATATGAGCGATGTTGGCATTGCACGAACCGGGCAACGATAGATACATATTAATTTATCATGGCGTGGCCCAAGTGGGGCTTTCGGCAGTAAAAACCACTCCCTGAACAGTTTTTATAGTAAATTAAAATATGGCCGATGTCCTACTAATACCACGACTCATAGATATAATTTATCATGACGCCCATCTGTGGAGTCTATGGTAGTAAAAGCTCTATTAATTTATCATGGCGCCCAGAATACGTGGAACTTATGGGATTTAGGGAAAACCCATAGATTTTTTATGGTATTTCATGGGGAAAACCATAGTAATTGTTTTGCCTCAAACTGTGTTTGAGTGATTGTTGAATTCAGTAGGCTTTTTGAGGTAACGCAGAATCTCTCTATTGAGAAGAGAATGGCCTAAGGGTACTAGCGTTACATACCCAATCCACAATCTACCATAATATTATCAGGTTTTGTACGACTTCACAATATGTGTGCAGTGTTTGATGTTTCTCTTCGAAACGTATCCACATATTTTTCCAGGAAGCCTGCCTGCATATTTAAGTGTGTTATTGTAAAATGCCAGGTACGGAGGAGATCTTGCAAGTTATTGCAGGACTGAAACAACATTTTGATGCTGTTCATGAGCAGAACAAACTGGAAACCAAAGCTTTCCAGGATAGTATAAATGCTCGTTTAGATGCCAATCAGGTTGCAATGAACAATAACCAGATTGAATTAAACAACCGTTTAGAGGCAAATAAAGTTGAATATAAAGCTGAATTGAGTAATCGGTTAGATGCAAATCAGGTTGCACTAGATAATAAGTTAGGTCAAATGCAAGAAGTCATTAAGACCGAAGTAACAGATACTGTTGTAAGCATTGTATCGGAAATGCAGGTAAATACTGACAAACGTTTCGAGGCCATAGAAGCCAAACTTGAGGGTAATTTGCAAGCGTGTAGGCATGCTCAGGAGCAAACCAACAGTAAATTAGAGGCGTTGTCTAACGATATTAAGGATATTCAGATCCAAAACGAGGCGAATCTCGAACGCCAAGCGAAACAGTTCGCAGAGTTTACGAAAACAGTAGACCAGAGATTAGAGGAGAACGACTCCAAATGGGACCAGAAATTGAAAAGCTACGCTAGAGCAATTAACGGTGACCTCAAGAAACAGGACCAGAATATATTAGGTCAATGCCAGGAAATAGGCGAAATTAAGGCTATCGCTCAGGAAAATAAGGAGCTGGTAGGCAACGTGAAAGGTCAGATGGGGAAAGTTCATAAAGAACTGGACCAAGTGCAAAGTGATATTGTCATAGTCAATAAAAGACAAGAGGAAAACAAAGGCGAGATCACCAAGGTCCGGAATGAATTGTCTAAAGTCAATGGACACATTCAAGATGAAATTAAAGGTCTGAGAGAAGAACTCGAAATAAGAGAAGGCCAGAAAACAGAGGCAAGCGACAAGACCCTTGCTCAAATTAAAGAGGACGTAGAGGATGAAATATCCCATATCAAACAAAGTCTGAAAGAAGACAAGGTGAAAATCTTTCAAGTAGCCGAGGAAAACCGAGATAGGCTTACAAGAATAGAAAAAGAAGTCATTACTCGCCTAGAAAGAGCAGAAATGCGCCATAACCAAATGGAGACTAGGATAATAGCACAGGAGGAGACACTTCTGAAATATCCTAAGTCAAGTGAAGGCAGCATAGAGGATATAAGAAAAACAAGGTGGGCAGACCTAGAAACCCAACCTATAAGCAGGAACGCTGCAGGCGCAGGAGAAAGTCCTTACATGACGCCAGGTGTACCAATTGCGGCATCGACGCCACATGAAAACGCGATGCACACCCAGGTGATAAACGTCATTAGGGCAAGTGAGGAAAAACCTAGGAAGTTTTCAGGTAGTCACTGTAGTATGACACCAAAATATTGGTTAAAGGAAGTGACCGAATATCTCAATGATGCACGAATACCGCAGGAGCGTAGGCTACGTGCTATAGAGAAGTTAACAGAGGGGGAGTGCGCATTATGGTTTCGCAGCTTCCGTTACACTTTTGATACTGTTGAGGAATTCCGCGAGGCATTCTTGAAGAGGTATTGGGACGCCGCGACTCAGCAGAATTTACGGCTGGATTTGTATGCCAAAAAGTACAGCACGAACAACCCGACGAAGTACGCAGAATTTTTCATATCGCAGATGTGTCGTTTTAAAGAGCTGGATCAAAAACCTAGTGAACTGGAGCTATGCATTGCTATCGCCAAACAGCTTCCATACGAGATCCAAAGGCTACTAATCTCGGCTAATGCGAAAACTGCTATGGAAATGGAGACAGTTCTAAGGCAACTGGACCTCACCACAGCAAATACTATGCGTCAGAGTCGAACCGTGGAACAAGTCCACGTGACCAACACACAGACTGACCAACAGCAAGCTCCAAGGAACAACAAGGCCACGAGCACAGAAACTTTAGATTCCTATGGACGGCAATGGGAACAAGAACCCAGAAAATGGCAGTCAAGGTACAAAGGAAATGCTAATAAAGCAGGAAGAGGTCGAAGTTCGTGGAATAAACACGATAACAGGGGCAAACCGTACCATAACAATGGAGGTAATAATGGCCAGGAAGGCAATAATAGAAATTGGAGACCCCAAGAGAGAAGAAATAACTTCGATGACGAGGCAGAAGAGCGATATCATGCTTCTTTGCGATACCTCGAAGAAAGGGGAGATGAGCCCCAGAAATCACAAGTCCGCTGGCAAGAAGTCATGCAGAACAGGACATCGCCAGACAGATATGGAGATGGAGCTAAGAGTTTGGAACTACAGCGCAGCGAACAGGAGAGAAGGAACTCCAAAGGGGCGGGCGCTGAAGAAAAAAAAAACGCCAAAATTAGAAGAGCTCGAGACTGATGGATGGAAGTCTATTAACATCGTCAATTGGATAGCCAAACCAGAAGAATTGATTGAGGATACAGGAGGACCACAGGTCATGGTCAAGAGAGAATTGCCTATTATAATTGTGAGAGTGGCAGGATTAAAAGTCAGAAGTCTGCTAGACACAGGATCAACAGTGAGCCTGATGACACAAGCTCTATATAATGAAATAGCCCGGAGAGAGAACATTTTGAAGATACCGATCTCCAGTGTCAAAATTAAAGGGGTAATTCCAGACAGAACAATGATATGTAAATACCAGGTATTCCTAGATTTACAGATAGGAGGCTCTATTTTCTCACAGAGTTTTCTGTTAGTGAACAAACTACCTTATAACCTACTTATTGGGGCAGAGTTTATAAGGGAATACAGAGTGATAATTGACCTAGCACAGGACAGGGTTATGTTCCATGTGAATGAAGAAGCTGAAGGCTTAGAGGTCGCACTCAATGAAATTGAACCAGGATCCAGTGAACAAGTATGGCATACATACAGAGATGTGGCTGATGAAGAAGTGTTAGCTATTGAGCAGTTAGAAGCGGAGCTCAAAACACTAGCCACAGACTTGGAAAAAGATCTGGAACCCAAATTGGAAGACTACATTTCGGAGAAGCTAGAAGAAGCGAAAATTGGGCTAAAAGAGAAGGAAAATTTAAAGCAGTTATTGCTGGAACAGAAGGAAGTCTTTGATTCGAGACCTGGTCGGATAAAGAACTTCACTTATGCTTTTCAAGTCAGTGATTGGACACCATTTAGGCAGAAACCCTACCCTATAGCTGAAAAGCATTATGCTAAAGTGAAAGAGGCAATTCAGGAGATGTTGGAGGCCGGTGTTATTGAGAAAACACCTACGCCTTATGTAAGTCCATTGGTAATTGTACCAAAGACAGACGGATCTGTCACAGTCTGCTTGGACCTGAGACGCTTAAATTTGAGAGTTATTCCGGAATTTGACCAAGTGCCACCTATTAAAGAGATCCTCAGGAAGTTTAAAGGGAAAACTATATTCTCAAACTTGGATATCACATCCAGTTTCCACCATCTTGAATTAGAGAAGAAAACTAGTCTGTTGACAGGATTTATGTTTGATCAACATACATTCACATTTTTAAGGCTACCTTTTGGGTTGAAAACAGCTGGTTCAGCCCTGATAAGAGCGTTAGATCGCAATCTATCAGATGAGGTTAAAGAGAGTACCATCAGATATGTAGACGACATTCTACTCACATCAGAATCTCTGGAGGAGCACATGAGAGACCTGAAGAAGTTGCTAGATGACCTTCGAGAAGCGAACTTTAAGGTCAATATCAAGAAATCGCACTTCTGTCAGAGGGAAGTTAAATTCCTAGGGCATGTTATTGATGCAAATGGAGTGAAGCCTAACCCAGATAAATTGGAGGTAATTCGGAATTTCCCTCGACCCACGAAAGTTAAGCACGTCCGACAGTATTTGGGAGTAATTGGATTCTTTTCGAACCACTGCCCAAACTATACTGCGACAGTAGCACCACTGCAGGACCTATTGAAGAAAGGCGGCAGATGGAATTGGACGGAGCAATGTCAGGAAGCATTCGTGAGGTCAAAACAAATGCTTTTGGAATATGTGAAACTGGGATACCCAGATTATACCCAGAAGTTCATCATACAGGCGGATGCATCACTTATTGGGATTGGAGCGATGTTATTCCAGGAAAATGTTGACCAGCCTGAGAAGAAAGTTTTTATCGCCTTTATCAGCAGAAGACTGAGAGCCCATGAGAAAAATTACACGATCACAGAGATAGAATTGCTCGCAATTTTGTACGCGTTGCAATCGTGGCACAAACTCGTGTACGGCTTCCGAATAGTCCTGAGAACAGACCATAAAGCTTTAACATTTTTGTTAAAGACAGATTTGTCTAGTCAGAGATTGACAAGATGGTCCCTGTATATCCAGCAATTTGATGTGGAAATAGAATACTGTCCAGGGAAAGAGAATGTAATACCGGACATATTAAGTCGTTACCCTAGAGAAGAAGAAGTGCTAGCGGTCCAGATTGAGAATCGAGATCAGAAGACGTTGGATGACTTAAGGAACATTACCAACCTACAACGCGAAGACCCATGGTTGAAGATGATAATCGATTACTTTGAGGGACGATTAGCAAGGGGAACTGCGATATACAGAGAGGCGGAGGCATTGGCAACAGATTATGTATGGTATAATCAGATATTACACAAGTGGGACGATGTGGAGCACACACGTCAAAGGATTGTAATTCCTGCATCTTTGCAGAGGAGATTAGTATGGCTAGCCCACAGAGCATTTGGTCATCCGGGGATTGATAAAATCTGTGCTCTGTTGAAGGAAGCATTTACTTGGCCAAAATTGAGAGAAACGGTGAGAAATGCTATTAGAACATGTGATCTTTGCCAAAGGGTAAAGCCGAATCCCTTTTTAATGAGGCAACGACCTATCCCGTTATTACCAGAGAAGCCAAGGCAGCTATTGAGTATCGACAACTTTGGACCATTGCCTAGAGCACGTAGAGGCAATAGACACATTTTTGTAGCCATGGATGTATTTTCGAAAATGGTGGTGTTGTGCCCCATTCAAAAGACAAGTTCAAAACAGGTCTTGAAGCGCCTGAAAGAGAGAGTTATTCCGATTCTTGGGAAGCCGGATAACATTCTCTCGGACCACGGAAGTTGCTTTACTAGTGCAGAATTTCGTCGAGAACTGGAAACTCTAGGAATTAGGCAGATTTTATCTACCATTCGCCATCCTGAGGCAAGTCCCGTTGAAAGAGTAATGAGAGAGATCCAGAAATACATGAAGATCTACTGTTCTGAAGCGAATTGGCGTTGGATTGAATTTCTAGAAGTAATTGAATACTGTATAAATAATACTGTACATGAGGCGACAGGTCAGGTTCCCGTTACTCTACATCTGGATCAGAGACCAGAGAGACCGTGGAATGGTGTTATTCCATTACCTGTAGACGCACAGCTCGGTAGAGAATTGAGGATCCAACGAACCTCTGAATATCTAAAAGCACAGGCGGAGAGACGTCAGAGAAGGAATCGTGCGAAGAGGTATCATAAACCGCTTCTCGTGGGACAGAAAGTTTTAATTAAGAAACCCGCCAGTTCAGATCCAGAGGCACGGAAGTATAAGAAGTTTAATTTTCCTTACCACGGCCCGTTCGAGGTGATAAGAGACCTCCAGAACAATGCATACAGGTTAAGGCATTTAGAGAATGGAAACGAGGTCGTTATGAACATAGCCAACTTGAAAATTTATTACTCGCCAGAAGAATTCGATGAACCAGAAGAAGGAATTAGTAACGCACACCCAACTCAACGTGGAGAGCGGAGGCAGCCAAGCAGGCAGACCTGAATGTTGGAACGGCGAGACGGGACGAGAAGCAGACAGTTTACCCAGGGTAAGCGGAGAGCAGAAAGAATGCCAGTGTTTGCAAGAATTCTATGAAGAAATGGTCAGAATGGCTAGAGAGGTTGAGGCTGTAAACGCGACCCTTCGCAGGGAGAATAGACAGCTCAGAAACAAGGCCGAGTGTGGAAGGGGGAACATTACTAACCCACTCGCAGCCAGACAAGGTGAAGGACCCCAGACGTAAACACAGACGGTGGTCGACAGTCAGCTGGTTACTTATATAAGCCACTTGCATTGGACTTTTATAAGTTTTGCAAGGGGAACATGAACCCGATGGGGTTATGCTGACTGGAATCGAACTTGGTTCTCAGAGACTGTGATCAGTAAAAAGGTTCCACCAGGAAGCGAACCAGAGATCTGTACAGGGAGTTTCTTGGTAAAAACCCCTCGAAAGAGATGCATATTTAATCACTGGTGTGATTTTTGTTGAAATGGCATTATTTATTAAAATAATGTAGGAAATAATGAGCGGATTATATCATTATAAGACGATTTGGTGTAAGCTATTGGAGGTTTGAAGCAGAGAGGAGGGCAGAGCTGACATTTACTAATCGGCCCAGAATTGTGGGTTGGTCTCAGTGGAGCCACGTCCATCTCTGTCACCCCATTATGTCGTCTGGAGCAGGGGAGAGGCCTGAAAAATGACACAGTTATTCCCCGACGGAGAATAGATGTAGAGGAGGGGCGGTGAAATGCCCAGAAAAATCATTGATTACTCGTGATTGGAGTAACGAATCGAGATGAGAGTTGCACACAGGTGAATATCTTGGCAAGAAGATAATTTTAGAGTCTTTTACCTACGAAATTGGTGCATATTTAGTGATGTGCGTAAGGACTGTGAAGCGACCATTGTTCGCGGAGGGATGTGAAGATGTTGACGGGGAGTTCCCGGTTAGGTAGCGTCCCACGCCATGGAGAAAGGAATTAATATTAATTAATTGAACGAGCGATTCCTTTGCACACAGATAGTTTTGGGACCTGTGAAGAGAGAGGAACACAATGATCATGGTTTGAAGACCGGAATCATGCTGTGAGAGGAGCGAAGATTACGCGGGAAGATGTTGCTCTACTTTCTGTGGAAATCCGATATAAGGGAGTAGACCCCAGGAGGAGCCCTCACTTGAATCTCAGTGTTACTCTGTTCTCAGTGTTACTCTGTTCTGTTACTCAGCTGTTACTCAGTTGAACCTCACTTGAATCTCAGTGTTACTCTGTTCTCAGTGTTACTCTGTTCTGTTACTCAGCTGTTACTCAGTTGAACCTCACTTGAAGCTCAGTCGAGACGCAGTCAAGCTCAGTCTACATGCCGCCAAGCGCAGTTACAACCAGTTATTGTCTTACTCAATTGTCAATTGTAGCACAATGGAAATAAGTTGCAATAAATATGCAGCAGTACGAGACAGCGTGTAAGCCGCAGACAGAAGTCTTCAAATAAGCTACGTGCAGTCTTCGAGTGAAACTTCAGTCAGCTACAGCCAGGGTGAAGCAAGTTCGTCAAGGCATAACGCATGACGGATCTATTCATCGAGACGCCGAACAAAGACTGGTATGTGTAATAGAAACAGTAAATATGTTTGTATGAATAATAGTCGTGATATAGGCATAATCAGCCGCACGAACTATGACGTGTTCAGTTATGAAGCACCGTATAGACTAACTGTAGAAATATTGTATATAATTATTTGTGAAAGTGTTGAACTTTATTAAGCGCAGTGTGTATAGTATTAACTAATCGTATATGTGTAACTACGATAGAATGCGCGAAAGAAACTTTACTAAGTGTTTGGTATTGCCATGAGAATACCAGATGTTAACGCTCATGTTTAGGAGCAAGCGTATTGATGTAACGCAGGACGCTTACTGTAGGAGTAATGATCGTCATAAAAACTGTTGGAGAGTTCCGAGAGCAGATAACCAGACTTTCAATCAGGAGTTGATAACGTAAGATGCCGTCGACACCTGCAATTTCGATCTCTGCTAGGGAATTTCAGCATTGAAGTGTGTATAAGTGACGAGTGTTCAGTGTAATGTATATGTAAAAATATCATTTAAAGTAGTGTTTGATGAAGTGTTTCACATGTTTGGGGAGTGATAACTTCCTGAAAGGTATGCAACGTGTCGTGTTGGTGATAGAAATGTATAATCAAATGTGTGTAAACCAGAGAAATATGTCGCGTTAAACCCATTATGGCGGGCGACATGGAAGAATATGATTGGTGGGAGCCACCTTAGATGCCTATAGAGATGTAAGTACCCCACAAATTATGGTTATAATTATGTAGAAGTATGGACCGATGCATGTCTGTGATTCCGTAAAGGTATTGTGAATTCCTTATAGATGCCAGTAAAAGTCAGTTAGGAGGCTGATCCTCCATGTTTAATCAGTAATGAGTTGATTTTTATAGAGTTGAAATGATGATTTGCATCATTAAGTGGAGTAATTTTTCCCACTATGAATTAAGAATGGCAATCAGTTATGTAAATGTAACGAACGCGATTGTTCGAGTTTAAAACGTTTAGCTATGTCGGAAATTTTGGTAATTTATGTGAGAATAATAATAAATGATGATTTTGGTCATTTATGTCAATGAGATTTATAATAATAATGGTAAATTACGATTTCGATCGTTTATGTCAGTGAGAAATGATGATAATAATCATAATGGTTATTAAGAGTATGAATGAACACATCAGGAAACAAATAAATTGTTGTAAGCGAGAAGTATTAACGCTAAGTGCAAGACTTATCAATCTAAGCAGGAAGATGTTACAATGAGATTACATTTCAGTAATTATGGAAAGAAGCTTTATATCAGAATATTGCATATATTCGGTAATGATACCAGTAATGAAAGAGCTTTTAGTGAATTGAATTTGCAGCTTAATTGAGAAGCTTATAGAGTAAATGTTTGATTTCTCTTAATATTATAGGTCGGAATGTCGTAGCATGGAGCATTAGGGGCCAGATAGTCTATTCTACGTATGAATTCTCCTATGTCGTGGACATTGTTGGAGACATTATTTGCCAGAGTTTTAGTGAATGGACCCTAGCTCTGAAGAAGGATTGAAATGTGTTCCGGGCTGGAATCTTGTAAGAGTCGAGGAAACAAGGACACCTCGCAGCTCTATGATTTCCCGAGAACTTATGATGAGTTATTTACGCTCGTGGGCAGCGAAAACTCATGGCGACAGTGGTTTTGTGCGCCTATATTATACTTGAGACATCGGTCACCGCCAGGCTCATGCATTACGAACCCCGAACCTTCATGTTGAATGGACCCATGTGAGGCCATTAATTAATCGTTATCCTCGACGTAGGAATAATTACAGAAGCTCATTCAATACCTGTTGGCATAATAGTCAATTAAGATCCTTTGGGAACATGTGTGCCGGTTAGGACACAGTATTTGTCTTGTAAATCTCCACTGCTTAGAGAGGGAAGCTTTCAAACTTTTAGAAAGGTCGAGATAATTGGTGGAACGACCCATCCCACTTTCTATTGTGTAGCGATTTCCTTAGCCGAGGGTCGGTGCCAACCACTCGAACCGCTCAGGCAAGTTATAAAGGGAAGAGATTCTAGACCTTGTTAAAAGGACATATAATGCGAGATTGTTATGTTGAGTATTATAGCCATGTGGTTTGTGAACACATGGATAATTATAGTTCATCCTGATGGTTCATTAATTTAGCTATCTGACGAATAGTTACATGATATATTTGTACTGTCACTGGAACCAAGTCATGTAGTTGGTTACTAGATGCCAATCGCCATGAGCGCGAGGCAGTCTATCGTACAATCCGACATAAGCTATAACGTAACGTTTTATCTAGGAATCACAGACAGCATGCGGTGAAACCATATAATTGAAGGATATGTAGGGGGTAGCTTACATAATTATGGAGTTGCACGTTGATTTTGGTGCAACGTCCAAATAGGTAAATGCATGCAAAGCATTTCATTGGTGAGAAGAAAAATATTAAAACACGCACGGCACACATAATTGTTTAACGTAAAGAGGTTTAAGGAATAATCCTTGTTGTAATATTAAAGAAGTCACATTGTATGACTGTTATGTTAATGTAAAGTTGTTTTGAAGTCGTAGGTGCATCAGCGCACTAGTATATCCTTGTGAAGTTCACAGAAGGGTAAAGCATTATGGCTAGGTATGACTTTGTTGTGATTTCATATTTGTTTACTTGTGGATTGTGGAAGTAAAAATTTTGTTTGCTTTTATTTTATGCTTTTTGGGTATTGTTTTGTGTTTGAAGCCATGATTTATTTTACTGGATTAAAGTTTTAGAATAGAGTTGTGCCTTATCATTGTAGAGTTGATACCTTTTAGCCTCAAATCCAAAATATGCACTGCAAAATTGGGGTTACCGTACACGCCTGAGAGCTGATGCTAGTTGGAGGCGGATGCATATTATCCAACGAGATTACTCACATGGGTACAATACATAGTCAATTCTGGTAGATACATTTATTATCAAGTAACACGTCATTTGCTACAGAGTGCAGCTTCAACAACGAAATGTGTTTTTACAACGACGCGACGTTAGCGTCACCCTGAAGAGAAAAAAAACAGCGAGCTCACAGTAACATAGTCTTCCATAAACATGTCATATACAATCAGAGTTAAATATTTCGACTGCAAAAACGCAGAAAAATTCGGGTCCACGGACGTAACCAGGCTCACGCATCCCCTTTGGTAACCTCAGCGCCCCCTCAGAGAACTCCCAACGAAATAGATAAATAAGAAAGAAAGAAAGAAAGAAAGAAAGAAAGAAAGAAAGAGAGAAAGATAAAGCTGCTTACTAACTTGTATTAAATTCCGTTATGCGTCAGGTATGTTTTAGAAATTTTTTGAATTGGTTAATACAATTCTTCCCAGCTCAGTATTATCTCTAAACGTGATCGAATCCTGGCGCAGTCAGCTGGCATTTGAGGGTGCTTGAATGTGAGGGAGTCGTGTCAGTAGATTTACTGGCGCGTTAAAAGATACCATACGGGGCGAAATTCAGGCACCCCGGCGTCTCTGAAGGCCGGAGTAGTTAAAAGAGACGTAAAACGCATAGCATTATTATCATTATTATTATTATTATTATTATTTTTACACCTCTTAAATACTTCCTGGATCTAGGATATGTTTTACTCCGAATTAGCTTAATAATACTGCATCAAATTTCAAATATTTTAAAAAATCATCCAGTTAGCTCAAACCAGTATTGCCTGCGTTTCGTCCCAATGTAACATTGGATTCGTCAGTTGGTGTGAAATAATTGGTGGGCTAATTTTTGAATACAGGGAGCATAACTTTCATAGTACAGGGTGGTTATAATTAAACTTCTACTTGCGAGGGCCCTCCGGACAAACAAGTGATCGTAGGACAATGAAAAGGATTGGAAACATGCGGAATAAACCGTTGAAAGGAACACATTTTAATTTCCACATGAGTGGGTAACAGGTGTTAATGGCGTACCATGTTGACAGTCCAGGTTACAAACTATGCTCAATGTGACGACTATCTGCACCCTCGACAGCCTGGAACCGCATCATCGGCTGATCGTTCTCCAGTGCGTGGCCACCAAGATCCCCAGATTTGAACCCGTGTGATTTCTGGCTGTGGGGTTACCTTAAGGACAAGGTGTATCAACGAGACACTGACGCATGTTGGCGTTTGAAGGTGAACATCGCGAGGGAGGTAGCCAACATCCCACCTGAGATGTTGCGGGCAGTGGTGGAGCACTCGCTAGTGCAGTTCCAGGCTGTCTTGGATGCAGATGGTCGTTACATTTAGCATCGTTTGTAATCTGGACTGTCAACATGGTACGCCATTAACAGCCGTTAACCGCTCATGTGGAAATTAAAATGTATTCCTTTCAATGGTTAATTCGTTATGTCTCTTTCGCATGTCCTGCCAAAGGTTTCCACATCATTTCATTGTCCTACGAACACTCGTTTATCCGGGGAGCCCAGGCAAGTAGCGCAATTTTAATTATTACCGCCCTCTACACTGGCACTGATGTGGCATCGGATAAATGGTACATTGGGGCGAAACGCTGGCAATACTGGTTTGTTAAACAGATTGTCTCGAATGTAGGGTGTGGTAGGTATGCAGAGATGAAACGATTAGCTCAGGACAGGAAAGCATGGAGGGCTGCATCAAATCAGTCAAACAACAACAACAATAACAACAACAACAACAACAACTGGTTTGAGCTAACCCGATCAACGTTTTTCAAAATAGATGAAATTTGATAATGTAACAACACACTAATGGCTGGATAATTGGTTGGTTGGTTCTTAAGTTTAGGGGCTGCGACAACGCGGTCATGTAGCCCCGTGTACTTTGGGTGTGTGTAGAATCTGTCTGATAACCGGTGTTAATTGTGATAACTGTATTAGTGCGTGTTATCCGTTTTTTTAATTCAAGTAAGGACTGCAGACTTTTGAATTTTTCAAATAGTTCCTACGTTTGCCGCCAAACGCCACCGTCAACGACTACTAGTTCAGAACTTAGCTACCAGACGCCACCGCAGTCGGCTCTTGGCAACGAACTTAGGTACCTAAGAGCGTTGTTTACATTCTTAACCTATACAATTTAGCTTCACACAGGTGTAATTAGTGGAAGGTTCTTTAACATGCCATAAATCTATGACATGGCACCACCGGCTTTACTTCCCCTCCGAAGGAATGCATACTGAGGGATTTTTAACGCTCTTAAAAAATCCGACGACTTCGGACGAATTTGAACCCGCAATCTTGGGCATAGAAGCTCAGCATGCTACCAACTACGCCACCGAAGCCGCCGGCTGGATAATCCTCCATACAGGAAACTAATTTAATTAGATTTCAAGGGGAGTGTGAAAAATATCGAATATTTCAAATGTACGCTACGGAAATTAGAATTATGTATAATGATTTAATACCGATTCAGACAGGAATTTCAAGGAAAATAAACTTTAGTTAGAATTATCCAATAAATCGAATCACGGAACTCAATGACGAATAAACCAATTCTCACTACGTAAGAACCTATCTTGCTGGTTGCCCCATTCTAACGCAAATATGACTTGACATGGGGTGTAACAGGAGGTGGATGTTTTTGAGTCTACTCGTAGCTCGCCGCTGCACTGCCACGCGCTCTGATGACGGGCTTAGGGGCGCCAATCAGAGCGCCAGGGGATCTGTTTGACACGGCCACGAATTTATGACTCGTTCACTGGACAAACGATTATGTGCAGAGACAAATAGCAGTCCATTCTAATGACGTGGCCCAGGCTGGGGAGCGTGGGTTTGAGCTCTACCACATACACATACACAGCAGCACTAACTCCCTTCACCAATAGGTCCTTCCATTATTTCATTCTAACTAGGAGGTCGTCTTTGACGACTCATTTTATATGCACCTAGTCTCATCATAATAATTATATACTAATATAAAAAAGTCCTCTCGGCACGCCGGAAGGCGGAGGTAGATTTCACCGGATAAACTAGAGGATAAGCGAAAATAGGCAGAATATGCAGGTTTTCGTAGAAGGCTCAGACCACATTTATTGTGAGAAAGTAGTTTACAATTGGAGTTGAATTAACTTTCTTTTTCGTCTTTTTATGCATATTTGTGACATTTTATTGCGTTATGGGGCGGTAACTGTTTGCTCTCAGGGAATTATATAATTGTTTTATTTCCACAGTTGGTAACAGATACATTTATTTATGTTTAGGTTGGCAGTAGTGACCTAGAGACAGAGAGTGAAGTAGCCATCATGGCTGAATGTGTTTGTGTTTCGGAGCATCGGCTCCTTCGCATATCAAGTGTTGTGTCTTTTGTATCATGTACATTTTTGTAAATACAGTCCACTAGAGTTATTTCGACATTTTCATTTATCCCCTGATGTTTCATCTGGGGCACGTATGTCGCAGACAGACAGTAACCATTTTCGTCCTTTAGGTTCCATTTTTATACTAGTGGTCACACTTTCCTTATGCAAGGTTTCGACACTGATGTGTAACTATCTAACGGTATGTTACTTCTTCACGCAAAATATTATCTCCCGCACAGATGTTGGTCGGTTCCTCTGTTTAGGGGTTGCGACAACGCGGTCATGTAACCCCGAGTACTTTGGATGTGTGTAGAATCTGTCTGACAAACTGTGTCTGATGGCTGTATTAGTCTGTAATTCAGGTAAGGACTGCAGACGGTCAATTTCAAGTAGTAGTTCCTAATTTTGCTACCAAATAATACGTCAACGACACCTAGCTGTGAACCTGCCTACTAGATGCCACCGCAACCAGCAACTCGCAACGAACGTTGGATCTTCCCCTCCAAAGGAAGGATACTGAGAGTTTTTTAGCGCTCTTAGAAAATCCGACGACTTCGGCTGGCTTTGAACCCACGACCTTGGGCATAGAGGTTCAGCATGCTACCAGTTACGTCACCGAAGCCGCTTCCCATAGAGTCAGATGGAAAACTGAATGTGACCTCGTGCAATGGCGTTGTCATAGCAACGTCTGATGGCTCATCCCTCATCAATTTAGTAGCGTTGTCATGCCAACCTCTGATGGCTCTTGGCATTTCCTTCTAATTCCAAAATAATTTTTCTCATCCCTTGGCGTAATGGTGTGTCATATCAAAAATGCTTTCAGACAAAAGTTTTAGGTAATTATTAGGGGAATATTGCCCATGTTGAAGGGTTTTGATATTTACCTATTAAGAGCGATATGATTAATGTTTCCCGAAAACCCACTTTTTCCCACCCCTTTGGTCAATGGTTGGTGCTATAAAAAAAACTCTTCAAACATACATTTTTGGGCCTTATCCGACACATAGTATGAACTTTGAATGGATTCGATATTTCAAATATTAAGAGAGTTGCAGCGATATTTCTCTTTTTTTCGAGAAAAAAAAAAGCCCCCCATTTTCACCCCCCTTCGACCGATTGTGCCCATTAACGAACATGACCGACATTTTATAGGGATACGTATTATGTAAAAAAAAATGAAAGTGATTGGTGCAAACTTGCGGTAGTTATCGTGTCCACAAGAAAGGGATATATATATATACATAAATTATAAATAAACTTTTGAACTGACGATGGTTTTGGGGTCTCGGGGATGTGAAACGCGAAGATAAGTAGAAATTTTCCGGAAGTCGAAACATGGTACCCATTGCAATAGTTAGCTATCTAATGAAATCTACCTAAAATAGGGAAAAAGCAACGAATCTCCGGTAATAGGTCTGAGTGTAATATTCTACATGGCCTATGTTGTAAACAATAACATATTACATCTTTTTTATCTCTTGCTATTTCATCATACGACCAACAATAAGGGAGTTATTAATGATTTTGTACTTTTTGGCCGAAATTTTGTAAGTCCCAGAAATAACTTAAAAGTTGATTCGAATAAAATTTCAAAAAATTGATTTTTTTAATACTTTTATTATATTTTTTACGCCTTGTAGGGTCGGAAACCAACATGATATTTGATGGATTTTTTCGTCACATGCATTTTTGGTTTTAGGTGATAGAATTATTTTCCACTAGGACCCATGCTTATCTATATACCTTTGTTCATTGGTTTCTTTCCAGTATGATCTGATTATGTATTGTAATATTTATAGAGGGGTTTTGTGGTGTCGGAAACAATACGTGATTTTGAGTCTAATTTTATACTCTTTGTGCCGTCTGTATAATGTGAGTTAGTGTCTTTGCAGGCCTTTTTAAGAAGGTATAACATATAATATTTCCCGCGGTGTGCTTTAATTCTGACGACGGCTTTTATTTTTCGTCAATTGAACATTTCCGTTTGCCAGTACTTGACTTCTCTTAGCACATCACTCATAAATTTAGAAGCGTTGTCATGGTAACCTCTGATGACACTTGGCATTTTCTTCTAAATCCGAAATAATTTTTCTCATCCCTTGGCGTAATGGTGGGTTACATCAAAAATTCTTTCAGACAAAAGTTTTAGTTAATCATTACGGGAATATTGTCCATTTTGTACGGTTTTGATATTGTACCTATTAAGAGAGATGTGATTAATGTTTCCCGAAAAAAAAAAACTTTTTCCCACCCCTTTGGCCAATGGTTGGTGCTATCAAAAAACTCATCAAATATAATTTTTTGGGCCTTATCCAACACATACTATGAACTTTGAATGGAATCGATATTTCAAATAATAAGAGAGTTATAGCGATATTTCACTTTTTCGAAAAAAAGCCCCCCATTTCCACCCCCTTCGACCGATTGTGCCCATTAACGAACTTGACCGAGATTTTATAGGCATACATAGTATGTAAAAAAAATGAAAGTGATTGGTGCAAAATTGCGGTAGTTATCGTGTCCACAAGAAAGTCATATATATATACATAAATTATAAATAAACTTTTGAACTGACGATGGTTTTGGGGTCTCGGGGATGTGAAACGCGAAGATATGTCGAAATTTTCCGGAAGTCGAAACATGGTACCCATTGCAATAGTTAGCTTTCTAATGAAATCTACCTAAAATCTAGTAGTGTCCGAATTTTACCCTCTCGCGCAAATACTGCTCAACCTTTTAAGCTGCCATACCAACCGTGGCCTAAGTTATACGTAATGAAAGTCAGCAATTTTTCTATGTTTGTGCCGTGTCTTATGAGGGTTTCACCTAGGACACCAAGCTGGCTCATAAGCGGGCTCTT
The DNA here is from genome assembly GCA_946902985.2 of Meconema thalassinum. Classification (NCBI taxonomy): domain Eukaryota; kingdom Metazoa; phylum Arthropoda; class Insecta; order Orthoptera; family Tettigoniidae; genus Meconema; species Meconema thalassinum. Next base: position 459,331,592 of record OX336391.1, on the reverse strand, counting down.
GGTGTCCCCGCCCGTACCCCCACTGGAATAGCGAACTGCGCGCTACCTCCCTTTATATAAAGTGCACCTGCACCTGTTTACTGCGAGAATTAAAAGCTCAAGCAGCCTTAACCTCCCTATGAAGGCTTCCAAAAAGATGGTATAATGGCTTTCACGGCTAGTGAATTAAAACTCAGCAATTTTTCTAGGTTTGAGCCGTGTCTTGTGTGGGTTTCGCCTCGGACACCAAGCTGGCTCATCAGCGGGCTCTTGGTGTCCCCGCCCGGACCCCCACTGGACACCAGCTTGGTGTCCTAGGCGAAACCCACACAAGACACGGCACAAACCTAGAAAAAATTGCTGAGTTTTAATTCACTGGCCGTGAAGGCCATTATACCACCTTTATACTTGATGTCTTAACGTAGGCCACGATACCTCTATATATCCGAGTAGCAGGCGCTGCCGCGTTCAACCTGCCGAACACGTTTCCATGTCGGGTTGCATTTTCTCACCCATGCCCAGTTAAGAACCGCGCAAAGTACATTTTTACCCGTACCCTAACTAGTTTAACACATTTACACTTTTATCGTACTGTATTTAATAATCACAATTACTTACATGATTTTCAGAGTAGCTGCCCTTCAATTTCTAAACACACATTGCACCGGCGTAGGAAGTTTGGTACACTCGCTGTAATTCATCCTCTCATTCATATTTTGTATCAGCGCAGTTATTTCGAGCCTCCAGAGTACGCGGATTGTTTCTGTATACCTTTAGTATAAGGTTCCTCCACAAGTAAAAATTGCACGGCTGGAACTTGCAAACTTCTTCTTGAGAAGATAAGTTTCCACTAGGAAAATTTGATGTTTTGTTGTATAGCCTACCTAATCATGTTCACGTGATACGAGGTAGGCTACAGTACTTCACAGCAAGTCTTAATTATCACAACTAAGGTAACTTGCCAGCTGCGTATGTAATAAATGCTACGACAGCCTCCTGGCGCACTGTTGAAATCGGCGGTGAGTCATAGCGCCGTGTCCGCGGCACTGTCTTCCGTTCTATAGTGAGGGCCTCACTTCATGTATTACACAGATACTGCATTCATCAACATCATTATCTAAAGGCTAAGCCTTGTCGCTGCAGCCACAGCCCACAATCTTCAGCAGTTCTCTTCATCATGACGTAGGAAGCAAAACCCAACTGAGTGACTGTGTTTCTACACTGCATTAAGAAGAAGAATCATTGAACTTCAACACGGGGCACACGTGATGTTTCAGTTAGGGACTTGGGACATTGTGCTCATCACCATGGACTTCCTTTGTCAGCTCCTGACATCACACCAACAGGTAAATCATTCTCTTGACCCGAGCATATAAACTGGACATCGTGTGTCCATGAGAGAGTCTTACCGTAACCAATACTGACGGCTATATCTCACGTAATTATGAATCGTCATTATTCCTTCGCTGTAATGTAAGAAATAAGCGGTAACATTCTCGCCTGTTGTCCCCAAGGTTGCAGGATCAAATCCTGACGCAGTCAGTTGGCATCTGAGGGTACGCAAAATTTTGGCACCCCGGTGTCCTTAAAAGCCCCAGGAGTTAAAAAGGACGTAAAACCAATAACGTTGCGTGTAAGAAATAATGCTGTACCTCAATATAAAATCATTAAAACATAAAATTCACTTCTCGAGAACAACAGAATCGATTTGCATGAAACCTGCTTTGTTCTAACAACTTAACTTCAGCTCAAACTGTCTAGTGACAAGTTTCTCGAAGCGATGAAACCTCGTATTTTTTCAGCACACAGAAAATGCCTCTGCTGACGTAGAGAAAAAAAAGTAATTACTTGACGGATAACGTCCGCCTGTTTTATGAATTGATATTGTATTACCGTAATTTTAGACAGTGGCTTATTATTGTGTGGTTCACTACTGAGAAGGAATCCCCGTGTTTCGCCAACAATTACGGGAGATATGACAGTCATAATGAAGTATTCATTAGCGGTAAGATGTCCCTGCTTCTGCGTAGAAACCTCTTGGATATAAGAAGTCCAATCCTAAGACAGTTTAGCTTGAATGCATAGCGCAAGTGGTAGAGTTGTAGGCTTATGCAGAGCTGAAAGAAGTTCAAATCCCACCTAAGATATGTTGTTTTGTTTTATTTTCGTATTTTCTTTCTTGGTATTGGTAAAAGTGAAGTAAGCAGCCAACTACGTGTTGCAGTGTACAGTAGGCTACTGTTTCAGAAACGTTTGAAATCTAGAAGGTATCGATGGAAAATTATGCTGCACTATGATGTAAATAACACTCTAGTATGACATTTGAGGTACACGATCAAATATGTAACAAGTTTACTGTACATGCACTGGATAGTAATTTATTAATCACAACATTTGTTTGTATCCGACTTTCACGCGAACGTACATACATAGGAGTATGAAATATGATTGTGACAATGAAATTATAAGATCATTCATGTGACTAATTAAATACACAGGAAGAGGAATACGGTAATTTAAAATAAACATATCCGAGGTGGGATTTGAACACCTTCCAGCTCTGCTTAATGATTTCCGCGACGACAACGCGACCACTTCCGCTACGAAGACAACGTGGGGAGAGTGTACTATTTCAGGAAGTAAATAAATCGTACACACAACTGCCAGTTCTCCTAAATGCTTTGTTCATATTATTTTAATCTTTTGCCATGTGTAAGGTGTTCTGTATTTCCCTACCTTTATAATTATGTTCCAGAATATCTCAAGGAAGCATCGCAGACAACGATGAATGCTGCACGCTTCTTGTTCTGTCCGACATGTTTCTCCAGGGCAAAACCGAGTTTGCGCATGCGCCAGAGCCATAAAGCGAACCCTAATATCCTCGTGAAATGAATTGACAATAACCATGCACTAACTCTCGTATTAAAATTAAATAGGAATTAACTAACTGACCATTTGTAATGAGTTGGTGAGACGGCCCTTGGTTATTTAGTGTTGTTTTAAAGGGCGGAACAGCGAGGTCATCTCCCCCTGTTGTTGTTGTTGTTGTTGTAGTAGTAGTAGTAGTAGTAGTAGTAGGAAGGAAGCTTGTAGTTTAACGTGACCGTTAATCTCGCGATCATAAGCCACGGGACCTCCGTTTTACGTGGAATCCGAACCACAGGACATGGCATTTCACATCGAAAATCTCACATGCATTGACCGGGAATCGAACCCAGTCCGCCTTGGTGAGAGGCATACAGCTTGACCGCTGCAGTAGTAGTAGTAGTAGTAGTAGTAGTAGTAGTAGTAGTAGTAGTTGTGCGTATTCGTAAGGAGGCTAGAATTGGTAAGGAGGGAAGGACCATTCCAAAAGTTGCCTGGATTAGAAGTGGGAAACCACGGAGGGATAGATGGTTGAGGTGGGGATCGTACCCAGACCTCACAGATGACTGTCAAGAATGCTAGCCAATGAGGTGGTCGAAACATCCGCTACCCGAGCACAATATTCACAAAATAATACTACTATCCCTATCCAACAATGCTGTACAAAATGTATAATGTACGAATGTATAATAGTAAAATGAGCCTGCGACGTTTGTGTCACTATCAAAGCGACTAATGTAGTAAAAATAACGTGATTTGGTGAGTTTTATCTATTTTACTTAGCGGTCAGCAATAATCAATCGAAATATGTTCTCGTATAAAACTAAATTTTGCTAAACCCATGGGCGTCACAAGTACGAGTCACGTACAATACGAATGTATCACTTCGTACAAGTTTCATTATTCTAAGAAGAGCAATGCGAAGTATTCCTGACAGGTTATGAAGAAGATAACGGCCAGTAGAAACTATATATTTGGAAACAGTGCTATTTGAATTATTAGACAGATTCATGTATGTAGGTATATTTCCACAGTTTAATTTAACTTAGTATTTTGGGAATATCTGAAAATATGTCCAGTTATTTAGAAATCGGTGAACTGGATTAACATAACAATTTTAAAGAACTACTTGATTTTTATTTTTGTTAATACATGGTGAAACCACTACTTTCACCTGTTTTTAAGAACAGTACATTATGACGAATCACAAAAGAAGAAGAGCGAACTTCTATGGACAAAAACTCTGAACTAAAAACAAAATATTCTTCCCATTCTTGCCATAACGTAGCCAACGGTTTGAGAGCAACCAAATAATGAATTTCACGAAGCAAGTAGGAAAGGAAACGAAAATCTATTCTCACCTAGTGACAGGTAGGCAAATTATAACATGCCCCCCGGAAAATAATCCACCCCATTTAGTTCACCACCATGGGTATGGTACATGATGATGATGATGATTACATCGTACCTACCCTCTGAGTGAGATAAAACAACTTCGAAGCTACGAATAAAAATCATCTAATATATGAACTTTCTTTTTAACAGCCACTATCACAATTTAGTTTGGTTCAAGGCACAACCCATAATTAAAAACGTAATTTAATACTTGTGGACTGTATTCTAGGCGCCAAACTCTTCGTGAAGCGGTTGGACACGGTGACAGACAAAGAGGCTAATTGTCAGAGGCCCGCAGCCGCAGGAAGTGGGGGCGATAACAGGCCGAGCAGCTTGAGAAATGGGCGCGTAAAATAAAGGCGAGATGGACGGCGGCGCGAGATAAGCCCAGATAGTGGACAGCGGCGTAAAAACATGAAAATTCAAACTGAGCAGGAGGAGGAAGACGTTAAGATAGAGACAGTATTGACGGCTAACGGATGACTGAAGGAAATAGACGATAAAGAAGGTGCCCTAGAGAGTAGCCGCTATTTATCACCACACACGGTGTTCCACAAGCCCACCGGCTTTATTTCCGTCTAGAATAATAATAATAATAATAATAATAATAATAATAATAATAATAATAATAGGTCCAAATATGCAAGGAGCGAGGAGACTGAAACCTAATAAAGAATAGTACCTTAAAACGGTTCTTGAAATGTTGGAAAAGACAAGAATACAGTTCTATGGACATCTGAGGATGAACAACAACAAATTGATGAAGAGAATCTTCGAAATCTCCAGGAAGCGGAAGACATAGCCGAAATGGTTTCGAGAAGTGAGTGGGTGACCCCGGACCACCGCTGTTCTGGGGTCGACCTTCACCAAGTAGGTCTACCCGCTGAAGGATCTGACTTGGTGTACCAGTAGGCGAAACCCCGCTACAGACACGACAAAAGCCAGGAGGATTGTTAGAGTTTAATTAATGGCTGACAAAGCCAATATGTCACCTTTTGGGCAACGTCTCCAGGGAGGAGAAAAGCTGTGGGAGCTCTTTGTTCCTGTAGCAAAGTGGCATAGCAGTGTGCTATAAATATGGGGCGTAGTGTAAAATGCGCTACCCCAGCGGCAGTCCGGGCAGGGTCACCAAGTACTCGCTGAAGGACCTGACTTGGTGCACCTAGGCGAAACCCTGCAACAGAGACGGCCAACACCTAAACGGATTGCTGGAGAATAACGAGTCAAGGTGTTCTGAAGTTTCCAGGAGACAAGAAATGAGCTGGTGAGGAAAGGAAGATCCCACACATGAGGACAAAATAGGAAGTAGGTGAAAGGATAAAGGAGTATGGGCAGAGGGTGAAAAATAATGGAAAGACTGTGAAGCATGTTCCATAACTGGCCAAAACGAAAAGAAAGGAATAATAATAATAATAATAATAATAATAATAATAATAATAAAACCTTAGGAGCTGTTGAGGTCCTCTCCGATAATACACAGCCACGGGCAATAACTTTTTTCTTTCTTCTTCCTTGGAAATGAATGTCAGAAAAGCAATCGGAATTGTAAGAAAGTAATTTAGTGGGAAAGCGTTACTACCTCTTACGGAGGGAGACGACACCCATAAAACATATTAGCGTGCGAATCCAAGAAGATTAATTAAATAAGGCGGGCGAGTGGGCAGATTGGTGTCAGCACGCTCTTTGTTGTCCACGGGGAGAAACCAATCGCGCCACCGAGACCTCCGACATCTTTCAACACTAGCGTCTCTAAGGGGGGGGGGGGGGTTCACGAGGAACGAATTCTATAAACGAGGCAAATATTTCATTATAACCAACTACCATCAAATAATTATTTATTTATGATTCATTTTATTTATTTATTTATTTATTTATTTATTTATTTATTTACATTTTATGGCCTTCATTTGACCACTTTAGTCAAGTCTATACAAAGGAGTTTTGATTTGCCTATCATCTGTTGGATCGCAGTCATCTTTCTTCGTGTGAAATCACCCTTCCTATTCTCCGTTTGATGATCTTAGTTTGTAGTGTGCCTTGTTTATTTTGGAGTTCCTTAATTTTTCCTGTTTTGTACTTTAAATTCTTAATAGTAATTTGTAATTCTCTCTTGAAAATGAAAATTCACAACCTGCTTCCAGTCTCCGACCGGTCAGGAATGGAATGAATGAAGCCCCCATCTAGCGGCGAGGATATGGACTGTGCCGGCCGCCGAGGCCTGACGCACTCCTCTGGAGCAATGATTAAATGAATGACAGATGAAATGAAAGGATAGTGGAGAGTGTTGTTGGAATGAAATTGTGACAGGGAAAACCAGAGTACCCGGAGAAAAACTTGTCCGCCTCCGTTTTGTCCAGCACAGTTCTCACATGGAGTGACCGGGATTTGAACCACGGACCCAGCGGTGAGAGGCCGGCGTGCTGCCGCCTAAGACACGGAGGCTTCAATTCTCTCTCATCTTTCCTAGTTTCCATAATCTATTATTATTATTATTTATTTTACAACGCTATGTCCGCCTAAGGAGCGCGATTGAACCTACGGTATCTTCTAGCTGATCTTGCATTCTTGTCCTCCCAAAATCTCATCTTTTCGCTATGGTTCTTTCTGCGCTCCTCCACCCCGGTTTGGATGCAATGTTTGGGTGGTCTGAAATTTGATGATTGTCAACTAGGTCTCTGAATTTAGATCTGTCCAGTACCATATCACTTATGATTTCTATTTCCTGACGATCTTTTTCAACTTCAAGCAGCCAGTTGTTCTTCGCTTTCTATGAGTAAGATCATTCTTTTAGCCAGCCTGTGATCACTCATTCTGAGAATACGCCCATAAAATTTTCCTGAATGTGTCCAGATTCTTTTCCGAATGCATAATCCATTATTATTATTACTATTCTTTCTTTCTTTCTTTCTTTCTATGCATTGAGCGCGTTGGAACTTGTTTATTGGCTTGATGAAAATGCCTTCTTCTTCTTCGCCCAAAATCTCTCCATGAACTCACTGTGTTGGTTCTTGCGTTCTTCTGTCCATCTTGTACCAGTCCTGCTGAATATTTCTCTTTTTTTCATCATGTTCTCTCCGATGTTTATTATTATTATTATTATTGATTATCATTATTATTAAGGTGTTACTTGTATAATAATAATTATAATAATAATAGTTAGTTATTTTGGAGACCTGCTCCATAGTTCGTTCCTCAACCTACCAATATAGAGAACTCCACTCCAGCTTGCAACAAATGTCGATAAAATGGCGTATTTACCCAATGGCATGGTGGACATATGAATAATAATAACAATAATAATAATAATAAAAATAATAATAATGTTTTTGGTTTTACGTCCCTTTTAACAACTGTGGTTTTTAGAGACGCCGGGTACCGGAATTTTGCCCCGAAGCGGATATTTAACGTGCCAGTAAATCTACGGACACGGCTCCCTCGCATTTGCGCACCCTGCAACCTTGGGCCCAGCTAGCGAGAACGCTACCACTGGACCACGCAGCCAGCCCTTGTAACGCCGTTACTAATAACAGTTACTTTTTACGGTAACGACATAGTAACGAAGTAACGAAAATGCTCGTCACTATTTCAAGATGAAGCAATCAATTATCAATAGTAAGTGGAATGGAACCAACAACTTTCCATGATGAAAAAACAATAACCGTAATGCTTGTAACATGGCAACGAACGCACATACACCATATGTTTACAGGACATGATTTGCTTGTTGTCCGGTCCTCTATCAAATCCCCGGAGCTTTCCCACATGTTTAACATTAATAAATACTTTATTGCGCACAATATGCATGAACGTGATTCTTACGAACCATCATTAATACAAAATTTTGTCGTTGTCACTGTAAATGCCTTTTTTCCGAGGGGTGTCAATATATTTCTAATTTTCACAGATTTTCGTCAGAGACACCTCTCTGCACTTGCACGTCCTCGCGTGGTATCTGTCGCAACTCGCAAGGACCCTTACAAAGCTTGCACACGCATAGTTCGTCTGGTTGGTGATAGACGCCTCTCATGCAGATCCGGTGGTGGAAACCATGGACCGCAAAGCGCGTCAAGATATGTCTCAGCTCGTAGGATCCTTGCATCCAGTCCTGTGTAGTCATAGCAACCGTCGTATTAAATTCATGCCAAATGTAATTTCTCTTTGATGTCATGCGACGCAAATACTCCCCAAATCCCGGTGTGTGCGGCAGGAGCATCTGTAATCTGACTTCTTCCATAAAGGGTAGTTCCCCTGTCATGACATACACAAGCCGGGAGGGCGTGAACTTGGATAGGCATAAGGCTCTTTTTAGATACATTGCCTTGATCCTTTCCAGCGTGGCCAGATGTCTGTGCCTAAGATGTTTCCAAATAATTTCCAGGCCATACATCGCGACTGGTACTATTTTTAACCAAAAAAAGTCGTATTGCCGTCCTCAGGGATAGGCTGCGTAGATGCTCGATGTCGCTCATAGCCGTCAGTGCAGCGTCCAGCCTCTCTCTCACGTGCATCGTAAAGACGTTCCTAGATGTCTGCATAGTCACCCCCAGGTACCGGAAATGGGAGACTGTAGTCAGGGGGGATGCCTTTGTAATGAAACGTCGCGGGCTTTCCTCCCCTTCTGAAGGACATAGTGACTGTCTTCGTCTCGTTCAAACTCATTTCGTTATCTTCGGCCCATACTGCTACGTTGTTCACGGCGAATTGTAGGTCTTCTGCACTTGTAGATGTCATTACCATATAGTCTGCGTACATGTAAAGTTTGACATTGGGTGGAACTATTGTAGTGACGTCAGCTGTTGCTATTGTAAGCAATATCGGACTGAGAGGATCGCCTTGAAGGACCCCGTTCGTTTGCTCGATTGGTTCAGAAGTGATGATGCCGTCAGTGTTTTCTATTAGGTTACTACTCAGCAGATTCCTAATGAATCTAGCTAAGTAGCTAAACTCGCCTACCAATTTCTCAAGTTTGTCGATGATAATTTGTCTGTTAAGGGTGTCAAAAGCTTTTTTGTAGTCAATGAATACAGCATGCAGTTTCCTCCGTGGTAATGTTCTGTAAACATTGGATGGCTTGTGTGGCAGATCTACCCTTTCGAAACCCGAATTGTTCGTCAGTTATCCACTCTTCAATTGTGGACGTGAGGCGCTTGCAAATTAATTTTGTGAGGATTTTCAATAACGAGCACTCAAGGGCAATCACCCTGTATGAGTTCGGGTCCCCGCTGTCCCCTTTCCCTTTGTACAGCATTTTAACTGTCGATTTCCTCCAGTTCGCGGGAATTGTACCTTTACGTAGGCATCCGTTAAATAGAGAGGTTACACATCTTTTCAATTGTGTAGTGGATTCTTTCAGATGCTCATTGAAGATGTTGTCTGGCCCACAGGCTTTATTGTTCTTACTATTGGTAATTGCTTTCAACACCTCTTCCTCGGTAAAAAAAGTTCCGGTTCTTCTGCTACTGTAAGGTCTCCCTCTGGTCGCGGAGCGGGGCGAGTATTCCGGTCTTGAAGGACCAACGTTAAGTGATCTTTCCAGGTCTCTATCGATATATTTCGCTGGAACTTAGGTTGTCTAGAGTTTAGAGCCTTATAAGGGTGAGTTTCTGCTTCTTGTATGAATTTCTTTTCTTGTACGTCTTGGAACAATTCCTTTGCTTCTTTAAGGATGAGTTTGTACCGTCTGCTTGTGTCATGGTAACTCCTCAGATTGCTTTCTAAAGGTGTCATTCGCACCCGATGAAGGGCTACTAGAGCTTCTCTACGTGCGAAGTAACAACCTCTGTTAAACCACGCCTGTGACTTCCTCGTTGATTGTACTCTGGGAAGTACTGCCTGCAAGATAAGTTTTTCCAAATTCACCGTTGCGTTGTCCAGGTCTCCGGATGCTATCACATCTAATACTGTATCAATATCCCTGTCTCTTAAACTTGTGGCGTCTATTACCCTAGATAGCTTTATGAGAGATTTCTTCTCCGTTCTCTTTTCCTCGGACAGTTCGAAGTTGGTCTCTAGTGGGATATGTTTGTTGTGGTGTTTGAAGCCATATTTTCAGTGTTGCCTAAGTAAACAAGAGTTTAGTGCTTTTCAGTCGGTCAAAACGAATGTACCCAAAAGAGATGGGTTATGCCCTAATCCGGAAATAAATTACATGGGATTAATAAATATACTAGGATGACCAGTTTCGATCGTCAAGCGATCATCATCAGATCCATTACACTTAGGCTGTACAATCTATGTTTGAAATACAGGTGAAAATATTTACAATATGTACAATTATTTAGTTGCAGTATTGGTACTGCAACTGTCGGTGTATGCTAAATGCAGTATATATGATGTTAGGTGAAATGCTAAATGGTGATAGATATCCGGAGTTTGTAATTTGGAGTGATTATATGGTTGTAAAAATCAACTATGGTTAAACTATAATATTATAGGCTAACTACTTATCTGATTGTCTTCCTTACTAGAGCTACGCGCAGTTTTCGTGTTCACTGTAACTCACGGTGCGGTCACTTATCTGATTGTCTTCCTTACTAGAGCTACGCGCAGTTTTCGTGTTCACTGTAACTCACGGTGGGGTAGTTAGCCTATAATATTATAGTTTAACCATAGTTGATTTTTACAACCATATAATCACTCCAAATTACAAACTCCGGATATCTTATCACCATTTAGCATTTCACCTAGCATCATATATACTGCATTTAGCATACACCGACAGTTGCAGTACCAATACTGCAACTAAATAATTGTACATATTGTAAATATTTTCACCTGTATTTCAAACATAGATTGTATAGCCTAAGTGTAATTAATAGATCTGATGATGATCGCTTGACGATCGAAACTGGTCATCCTAGTGTATTTATTAATCTCATGTAATTTATTTTAGGATTAGGGCATAACCCATCTCTTTTGGGTACATTCGTGTTGACCGACTGAAAAGCACTAAACTTAGCGTTTCCCCTGTCGTGGTTTGTGTAGCAGACTTGATGTTTACGTTATTGGTTAGTACGATGTCTTTAGCACTTGACCCGTTGTGACATAAGTACGTTAACATGTTATTATCATTCACCAAGGTTAGTCCTTCCCCTTCTAGGTATTCTAACACCGAGTTTGTTTTGAGCGAGGGCTTGTCAATACGGCAATTCAAATCTCCGGCTATTATAAGGGTATCGTGTGGCTTCACTTTCTCCATTGCTAATGTGAGTTCTTCTATGATTTCACTTGATGTATTTTCTGGTTGTAAATACATTCCTAATATAGTACAGACACTTGTTTTTACCATTAGTGTATTGTCTGTTTTATGCAAGACTGAGAAAGGTGAAAGTTGTGCCTTTAAGATGCATGTAATGCCTCCAGAGGGTCTTCCTCTGACCCCTTGTTTGGCGGGAACATTAATGGTATAAGCCGTCTTATACGACCACTCTCTTGTCAAAAAGGTTTCCGTCAGTATTACTAAATCGTACTGGTCGAAGATATCTGGGGCTAAACTGATAACCCCCATGAGTCCCTCAACGTTCCAAAGGAGGGTTTTCAGTCTTCTCGAAGGTTCTGTTCTTCCTAGGTTCAAGTTACTGCAGGACGACTCCTTCGTTCCGTGGTCTTCTTGGTGATCGAAAGGGACGCACAAGAACTCTCTTAGGCCAAAAGTCCGCTTGTTCAACTTGCTCTAGGTGCTGCCAGGGTATCCCCAGTTTGAAAGCCTTGTTAGTTCCTAGGGTGTTCAACTCTTCACACGACATGATACCGTCAATTCCTTTCGAAGACATGAATTCCTTTACCCTCTCGGTAGTCGCATTTGTAGAGAGGTGACCCACATATAGCCAGGCAATTCCTTCTCCGGCTTGAATGATGGAATTAGATTCATTTGCTCCTATGATGATGTGTCGGCTTTCTTTATATCTGTTCCTCCTCCTCCTGACTGTCTGCCAATCCTTCTCTTCCTCCTCACCTCTGTCATATGTCTTGTCATCGCTTTGGAAGCCATGGCCTACCTGATCGACATCCGCAGTACCATTAAATCCTTTGTCTTCTTACGCGAGGTTTGTGTTCTTTTGAAAAGTATCGACGCCTCACCTATCTTTCGTAATTCTACACACTGAGATATCACTGGGCTCGGAGTTTCCTTTCGATTTTGATTGAGCATTTGCCCGGCGGATATAGATTGGCATTGGTCGCCGTTACTCCCTGAAGCTTCTAATTAGAGTGGATCAGCAGATGGCACACATTGTCAATTTGGCGTTTGTTGCTGTATAGATTTTATTTCCTCCGTTATAAGGCATTTTATGTTATTTGTGAGAACATCCATCATTTGATTCATCTTCTGCATGACGTTATCGGTTTTTTTTTCTTGTAATGTGTTGTAGGCCATGAGTTGGCTGTTGGGATTACTTGCAAGGCCACTAGATGACAGGACCTGTACGTTGGAGCACGGCCGAATAGATGTAGGCTAATTTGTGCAGTAGAATGATCCACTTCGCAGTTATTGTCGTTCACGTTCTTCGCCTGTCCGGCAGAGGTCTTCTCCGTTTGTCTCTGCTCATGGCCTGTAGCTTCAATGATGTTCTTCGATCTGACAGATGTCGTTTCGGTTTGTCTCTGGCTTAGAGCATAAATACAATAGAGGGCGCATTGCCACACTGCGCCTGTACTGTGACGTGAAACCAACACCTCGATCAGCTGACTGAAGGGTAATGGCTCAAGACCGACTATAATTGGCTAATGGCGAATGCTAAGCAACGTCAAGGAATACAAAAGGAGCTCCATATTGGACAATTCTATAATCACTATCCGCAGTTCTCTTCAGTCAGCTGATCGAGATGTTGGTTTCAACCACGGCCAACGAGAAAGACAGGCCATGGCGCGTAAACCAAATCCTTTTGTGACGTAGGCAATGTAGTGTTTGATGGTGCTTGTACGTTTAAGTCAAGAGCAATTCATGAGCAGCAGAAATGCGATATTTTATATCAATCTTCTTGAAATGGACCCAGTTTAGATATCCCGTGTGTTTTCAAGCACGATAAATTATACTGAATAGGTTTACAAAACTACGCCAGCTATAGATAACCTATTTACATGTTGAAGTTACCCGTAGCAAAAATCCACTCGAATTAGGATTCAAGGATTTGTTGTGTCTTTAATAGCTGCAACGAGTACAGTAAGTTGAGTTGTAGAGCCTGTGACCTTCGTTGTGAGTAACGTATGTGGACATGAACAGTGACATGAGTGTAATTAGATCAAAGAAACTTGCAGTGAAAGTATTACTTAGTTAAGGTTGTTTTAAGGGGCGGAACAGAAATTAATACGTTTATAGAAGAGATCTGCGGAATACACTCGCCACCGACTAACGACTCATATCAATACCTTCTATGAAGACAAGTGGTAGGATGAAACGAGCATTTATACAGATTCAATGATGAAGACAAGATGACTACCACACCGGCAGTAAAACGAAGACCATAAAATCTTTCTATTACAAAAGCGTTTGATACATTTATGCATATCGTTCAACTATAAGCGTTATACATGCATACATTGTCCGGCACTATTCATAGCTTCTCATAACCTTTCTGAACGCTTTGTAACCGTCAAGTAATTCCACATAATTAACAAGCAACCGCCAGGGAAAGATAACATACCTTGTTATCAACTACAACGATTAAAGATAAGTGAACTGCTGGTTCTCCTTAGAGTAATGAATAAATAAGTAAATTGTAGCTCAGTATTGGACTTCATAAGATTGATCAGTGTAAGACTTGAGTTGTAATTACCATGTATGTTTTGCCAGAAGCCATGGTTGTGTTGGGTCAATGCTTTTAACAGCGTGTTTTCGGTTATGATACGATGTTCTAATTCTGTGATTTCAGCATCTTTTAGACAATACGGTTTATGTTCCCGTCATACATAACCCTACCTGAAGTGGTGCAACAGCACTACATTGCTGACGTCACGAAAGCGCACCAGGGCCAGTATTTCTCGTTGGCCGTGGTTTCAACAATGTGACGTCATCAGCCATCTATTGAATTTATGGTCTAAGGTCTCTGGTCACGGCGTGAATCGTAAACGTTTTTCTTTTGATCGGTAGATGTCTCTACCATTTATCTCCGTCCACGGCCAGTTGCTTCAACGAATTTCTTTGATCTGGTATACATTGTTTCAGATTGTCGCTGATCACGGCCTGCTCCTTCATGCGTATTATTAATAGATGTCGCTGGTTGTCCTACAGGGTGGCCGTCTACCTACTCACTCATCACATCTCCTTGGCTATTCATAACCTCTTCTAGAGGAGTCTTACTTTTATTAACAACTGTCTTACTTTCCGTTTCAAGTGAATCAAAACACTCTCTAATCTCCCTTACCGCTTCTTGTACGTCGTTCTTCACTTCCTTTTTCCTATAACCTCCTTTTTGTATCACTTTTTCGATGATTTTAGAGCACCTTCTAGACGAGGTCTTGTAGTGTCCGCCATTGTTCTTTTCATTCCCACATATTTAGTTATATCCTATATGTGCCATCAAAATGTGTATCGTCGGTTTCGAAAGTTTGCTCTATTGTATATACATGGCGACCCCTTATATGACTTGCGTCTCGCGACAGACTTGGCTGGATAAGCTGATTGGTTGAATGGTGTGACGTCATCAAAACTCGACGTTACTTCCTTAACCTATCCATTCCAGCTTCTCGTGCAGTACAAGAACAAGAGTAGTCGAGCCAAGTCTGTCACGAGACGCAAGTTTTTCATTAACAAAAGCTTAGCACACTGATTAAATGAAATGAACAGTATTATTCTTAATAACATTATAGATTAAAACAGTAGACCAGCGTTTGTTCGTTATCTTACCAAAACTACGTTAACGTTTAGGCATTCAACCACTCGTAAGTATGCAAACTTTTATAGATTCGAGAAGGGAGAGGGGTGGGGGTCGCTCCTGTAATGAGATTTCAAAATTTTGAACAAATTTTAATAAATACAATTTTGTAAACGTCGTTAAAACGTGACTGGGATAGCAATCGCCTGTGTTACAAAAGTGAGGTTAAAGTTATGTCTTGATCCTGGTCAGTGCAACCAATCAGCTTGTCCAGCCAAGTCTGTCGCGAGACGCAAGTCTTATATGCAATCCCCTCACACTAAGAAACCGAGCTGCTCGTCGAAAATAATTTTATGTATTGCTCACCGTGATTTGACCATGAACAGTGGGGTATTGTTCTGTTCACGGAGGAGTCACGGTTTAGCCTGGAGAGTAATTCTCGACATCTGTTTATTTGGCATGTCTCTGAGACACGTTACAGCAATGCCAATATTGTGCGATATGGCGGTGCCAGCGTTCTCATCTGGGGATGCATCGTGTTGCACGTACGTCTTTGCATATGTTTCCATGGATTTCTGTGATACAGTAGGTCGTGTGGTCTATAGAGATGCCATTCTGCAACAGCATGTGCAACGTTTCATTAGTGCATATGGATCTGGGTTCCGTCTGATGCATGATAATGCCCCACACACGAGGTTACTCAACTGGACGAGTAACTGCAGGAGAAGAACATCACGCATCTAAAGTGGCTACCTCTTTCCCCGGACCTCAATCCGATTGAACATGCAAGGGATATTCTAGGCCGACGGATTGTAGCCCTAACTCCACCCTGCGGGCCATTTTTGACAATCAAAGGGCGCTTGTCCAGAAATGAAATGCGTTACCGTAGGACATGTTGGACAGCCTGATCCGCAGTATGGGAGACCGTTGTGCAACCAGTAATGCCGCTTGAGAACAAAACACTCCGTACTGACATAAACGCCACAGGGGTAATTGCTACACCCACTGGCATACCCAGTTTTTCCGTGAAACTGCTACCAGTATTACTGTGTTAAGAGTGTCTATGTTGCCAGGGAACTTTTTATTGCACAAATAATCACAGTGCCTCACGTTTTCTCGTGAGTCTCGAATACTCCCTAACTTATGGACACTAGCATAATTAATGTATGGTCCTATAAAATCTCAGTTAATTGTAAACTTACCGTACCGTAAGTGACCCTTGCCAAATGTATGCTAATTGAGAGAGGGAGATAGACGAGGGGACGACGCTATTATCTAAATGCTTTAAAAATATGTGGAATTCACATAGCCAAACAAGTTAGTGCATTAAAATAAAATACGAGCCTTACAGTAGTCGCATATGATGTGTAACATATGACATAGAAGAAACCTCACGTGAAATTGTTCATCACCGGTATTTTATACTATTATTGGCCCAAATATTAATCTATTGTAAAAGGGAGTGTTTTACAAATATTGTAGTTTATAATACGGAACTCATTTTATTACATGATTTGTAGCTTCCACCAGCACTAGCCTAAATAAAGAATACGATATGGATCAACTAGATTAATAGACGCGACACCGCTCATTACCTTAAATTCCTTATAAAAGGGCCAACTTGCGAGTAAATGCAATGCGCACAACAGTAGATCATGAAAGGCTAGCCCAGTTCCCGGACCTCTTGATTCACAGACCAACACGTAATTTCATATGGATTCTGTTAAAATGAGTCATATTGATATGATAAATATCGTTTAAAATAATAATCTGGTAGCAAAAATATATATATCCCATCCGGGACTCGAACCCGAGATCTCCAGATTCACAGTCAGGGTCGCTAACACCACGGCTATTTCGAGCACGCAAATATAATGCACAAAATGGTGACTTATTTCCACGTTCCAATAATACTGCATTACGGAATAAAGTTTAATTTATATTTTGTTTGTTTCGATAATGTTCCTGCGTGAAATTGAGTTTAAAATGCCTTATGAATAGACCCTCTTGTGAGTAAAGAGACTGTATTCAGCCAAAGTTCATGAAGGCTTGCCTAGTTTCCGTATAACATGTGCTTCAATCAGTTGACACCAGAGTTCGCATGAGCGTTTACCGTCAGAAATGGTATCAATTTCCGACACCGCGCGCTCATTGTTTCCTGGATCTTACCACTGCCAGCTGGATCGTTCTGATCCACTTCCGTCCCATTTTTCACAATCACTCCCACAAAAATAACCAGCAACCGAGTGGAAAGATGTTACACATCAAAACAATAGCAAAAAGGGGGAAAAGGTGATTAATCTGTTTCGGTTTTAGGTAGTGGTGATTGTTACAAGATGCAGAACATCGTGGTCATCTGCCTCACATCGGTTCTAGAAGAGGATTTAACCAAACCTATTGCACTGTATAACATGTCATTTCTTTATGGGATGACACAGAGGTCAAACATAAATACGTGTAATAAGCAAGAACTCGAGGAATATTTCTCGAGATTACGAAAATAAGTTTGAAAACCATGACTGTCATACAACTAGTTCTTCAAAGCTATCCCTGAAGATCGCAGAGAGGCAATTGTATAAAAATAACACAACCGGTGAAAATGAATCAATATACATAACTTGAAACTTACTGATTGAAATATAGGAAGGTGCGTGTGACCCATTTCGATCATAGCAAAATGCTATTTTTAAAAACAAATCAAGACTATTCAGAAACTAAGTTTGCTCCACTCTCATCAATAGGCTTCTTTTTTTTCCTTCTTTTTAAACAAAAGCTAAACTTGGAACTTACCTTGGAGCCAGAACGTGCGATGGTGCCCAGGTTGGCGACGAGCTCTTCGTGGGTCATGCCGATACCAGTGTCCTGCAGCACGTAACACATATGTCAGCACACGTACTGTCCAGAGAATCGTCAAAAAGTTAATAGAGCATAAATAACAGGAGAGTTAACAATAATTTCGTAAACAACAAAATACTCAACAGGGAGTTACCAATTATTTAGTAAAACACAAGTACTTAACAAGGGGTCAATAAATGAATTAGTAAAGCACATAATACTTAACAGGGAGTTATCAGTGATTTAATAAAACATAAGTACTTAAAAAGAAGTAAGTCATCAGTGATTTAGTAAACTACAGTACTTAACAGGAGTTACCAATAAGTTAGTAAAACACAAGTATTTAACAGGGAGTAACCAATAATTCAGCAAACCAACAAGTACTTAACAGGGAGTTATCAAGCATTTAGCAAAAACCACATGTCATTAACAGGGAGTTGTTAACAAATTAGTGGAGACATCACATCCAAATTTGAAGTGAGATTTTACATGAACCCTTATTGAATTACATTGAGGTTGAATTACATTGAGGTTAAGACACTCAACTCACTCCGGACTCGAAAATTTGACTTCAGGGGAGTCGAAAAGCGCTATCTTACCAATGTTTAAATACATTCTGCATTCTCTCGGCAACTGTTGCATAATTTTACAAGAGTTTAGGCCATTTCTTCTAAATACACTGATCTTTAATCACGTTATTACACACATACAAGCAAAGGAGCTACATGACCATGATGTCCCATAAATCACCAACAACAACAACAAACTATCCGTTGGAGAAAAGGTTGTAGACTACCTTATAATGTTTATGATAGGCTTATCGAATTTGGTTTTTAAATAAAGTGGTTTTTTTTACATTTACAGGGGTCAATACAGAGGTCACCTGCCTCTATGATGTGAATGATTAAGATAATAATATCAACTACCATACTGAATTACATCTAAAAGACACACCATAATATGAAAATGATTAAAAAGAAAGAGGAATAAAGGATTAAATTATAAGTGAGATTTATTGCCCTCTACTCTTGGCGAATGAGGATTGAGGAACTTGGAAGGAAGAAGACAATGAAAGGCAGATATGAATGGGGGAAAAGAGAGGGTCCGCTCCAACGTTAATGGAAAAGAGGGAAATGGACCCAGTTAAGAATCCTTCGGGATCGCGAACTCTTGAGCTCACTGCCCATGAACCACTGATGGTGTAGACAGTTTTGCAAAGGATGTACCATGCGTGGTGTGCTTACACATAGACTGCCCCTTTAGGGCCTCTTGCAATAGGCAGGGGATACCGTAAAAAAAAGTAGAAGTCTGACCTCTGGAGAAATGGTATTTAAAAAACGAAAGAGTTAATTAAGGCGGACATTGAAATATTCTCTACGTCTCGGATATCCAAATACCATCGGGATCAGAAGAAAACAGGAGTTGGCCAAGAGAAGTCGACAGGAAAGATAAAAAGAGGAGTCCGACACACGTGTAAGTATTACCAGACTCAACTTGGGTTCCGTGGTCGCCAACACACATTCCAAAAGTTACAAGTTCAAGTAAGATTTTTTTTAAATCTGATCTAATTTACCTGCAGATGATCCACAACTTTAAAGTGCTACCTTGTGCGAATTAAATGGGAGGGGGTATGATATCCCTTCATACCACGTATAACCTCTATCCCCACACTTGTGATTGTGGTGATTGTTGTTTCAAGGGCTGTGGAACATCGAGGTCAACTGTCGCTCTATACCGTACTTTATAAAGCGATGACAGGAAAATAAAACTTAATGCACTTCTTGTCGACGACAATACTGTACCTGTAAATTCCTTATTTGTTATTTGATAGTGTCGCAGGCATATTCTGGTATAGTTTAATAATGGAGTGTAGATTAGAATTTGATTAGAATTTGTTTGAAGCGCAGATACAACTTTATCACAATAAAAACCTCAGTACCCAAATTGCAATACTTCAACTTCCTAGAGTACGTACGTCGGAGTCAATTTGTAAAATCAGTTATTTTACAAAATGCACATGTTGCTTTCACAAAAATTCGGTAAGTTATCAGATACAAATGTGGTACACAGATTGGCTGATTATGCTTCAGGCAAATTGGAAGAGCCCGATTCGAGCGATTCGAGTTAGTCCGATTGTAACTAGTGATGTAATTTAACTTCTAATTGCTGAACAGACCCTACCACTAACTAGACTGGTTCAAATTTACCAAATTCTAAATTTGAGCGGCAGTTTGGGTAACATTTGGGCAAATGGCTTATATTTACTAATTCGGACCTGCTGAACAAGAATATCGCTGTTGCCACGCTGATTTCTCGACCGGAAGCCAGAAATCCAAGATGGCGGCCTTAGCCTTATATTTGCATTAATTTCGTTTCCTCGGGTTGTCTTTTTATTCTGAAAACAGTTTTGGGGATAAATTTGTCGTGAGAAGCGATATAAATGATAGTTATGCGTTACAAAGAGCTACCAACGCTCATTTTTTCGTACATAATAGGCTATAATTCGGACAAAAAATATGACTATTTACAACAAAAATTAAGAAATAATTGTTCAATAAGATTACATTTTTTTAGCACAACGGAAAATCAGTTATTCATGGGATTTGAATAATAATAATAATAATAATGATGTAAAACACCTACCGGTCGAAGACAATGTCGATTCTTGAATAGACAGAAGTGTAGGAACGGATATGTCTTTCCACTGCCATGGCGTAATCTCCAAACGTAACGCATTTTGCTGGCTTCTGCAGTGCATTGATCATTGCCATGCCGTCAATGAGTAAATGTGAAGATTCTCTCTCCAGAACTATATTATCAGGGCAGTCAATGTCCTTAGTTAGAGTTGTAATCAGGGTAGACTTATCTCCACTTCTTAAACCTCCATCCGTGTTTGTCAGGGATAGAGGTCAGGCCATGAGCTCATGTTTTAAAATTTCTTGAAGATCAATTTCCCTCGTAAGCCATTACTATTCTTTGGAGAACGTTCCTATCACTACTCAGCACTGTTTTGTGCGTCGTTTTCTTCGTCAAAACTTTCGGCAAGTCGTTCAGCGTGAGAGGGCGATTCTTAGAAATGGGCAAATGGAAGCTCACTTGCAGTTTTCCCGTGTCTTCAGATGACACAAGGCGTTCGGAGACGAACTTATTCACTTGTTCAAGCCCCAGTTATCGTGCGCGTAGAAGCGAATCTTGGATCTTGACGGTAGCAATGTCCTTAGTTGCTACATTGTGAATATTTGAGAGATCAGCATTGTCTTCAGAGAAAACTTTAAAGTTTTCAAAGTGGACAAGAGTTTTTCTTCGTCCGAGTTGTCTCGCCGTCTCCTACCAGGATAGACAGATTGTTCTTTATATGAGCGCCTTCTGTTCCTACCCCGAACATTTCAAACGCGGAATTAGTAATATCGCTCCTCCAGTGAAATGATAAGGCCCAACGTTGCAGAGCAGACTCTTCCTGCGTGATGCCAACTAATCCGCCGGCTTTCTTAGAAGTGCCCACTATCCATTCCTGTGAATGATCCGTGTTCGCATTTGCGAATGATTAACTGGTTAATTTTTGTAGGGTTTTATTATGGCAAAAGTCAGACTAGCATTTGATTTCATAACCTCATTTTTCGTCACCACGTGTTGGTGACAAATATCATTTATTTCACTTTCTTGTTTAATTCAATTATATTAAAATTATTTTCACACTCACCTGTTGTGTTACAATATTATCTCGCCTTTAAGACATTTTTCCAAGTGTTGATTAGGTCACCTTTCTCATACCTCGTGGTATCATGGACTGTCCAGCCGACCTCAGTTTGCTACGCGCTCATTGGCCGTCTCCAAGACATGGCCGCTCTCTGCCAATCAGCACGCTTTTCCTGGCCACATGTTTGGGACACGCCAATGGCCGGACATCGATGTTTCTCGACTCCTATGCTGTCTGCTATTTAAGCTGCAGACTGACCCATCTTCGATGTGATTTCTCCGTTGGTATTGCGCCAACCACCCGTCTTGAGCATGATTGTAAAACTTCGCATCGTAATTCTGCATCAAGAAGTGTTAACTTAACCTTCGCCATGTCGTCAAAGACATGTTTAAAATAATCCAACTTGGATTGAACTTTAACGTGTTCCTGCAACACGAACTCAAGTATACATCTTCGTGTACTAAGGAAATCTATTCCGACTTAAGTGAATATTGTCACTTCATCTTTCTAATAGCTAAGGTCTACCTTACTATTCTGCGAGTGCTTCAGCTCCGTCAAATACTTTTGTGAAAGAAACCACAACTGGAAATGAACTTTCTCAAGTGTTCTACGCACAAGTGTGGGATGTTAACCACACCCTTTCAAGTTAAGTACTTTTGTGCACGCAATCTCGAACTAGACATAACCTATGTCTTCCTTGTGCTACGCAAACGTGGATTGTCGCCAGCACTATATTTCAAAGTTAAGTACTGTACCCGTTCGTCCTGGGGATGCGATGACCCATCTGCTATAACATCACATCCCTGGAGTTCCAGGACAGAGCGGAGTTAAATGAACCTCTAGTCAAATAAGGAATGTGTCGGAAATTCAGCTGAGTTCTCGAAAAAGCAGTGGGTTTCACGAGACAAAGTATCTCTAGGGTCGTTACGGGCTTAAGTTAATAAAAATAATTCAAATATAAATGGGCGCCATCAACTGAATTCCTAGCAAAACCACTTCCTTTCCGGATAAGCCTTACTCAAGACAAGGAAAGAAAAAGGAACATCACACCATCATCAGATCACAACTAAGATAAAAACAAATTTATTTTACTTTGAAAGTCAGACAGACATTTTAAATATAATTCCTACCTAAGAGTATGGTCGAATGCAAAGTTAAATTGTCATTGTCCAAAAATCGAACCATCTCTTCTCTAATGCAAAATGATCTTAATCCACATAACAAGAAAAATGTATAAAGTTCTCTTGGGTTCTCAGGATCACTGTAGCACTATGTCTTTCGTCACTGACATTTGTGAAACCTGAGACCTAATTCTCTTTAATTTAACATCGATGTGGATTTAATTAAGTTATTACTCTGCCTAAACATACACATATAATAATCACTCATATTAAATATCACATAAATTATGGTTTGCATGGTATAATTTGAATGTAGAACATGTTAAACAAATGTTCCTAAACATTGAATAATTAATTTACATTATTTACATCGTCATTAATCTCTTCTCTGTGAAATACAGAAAATTCAAATTCTCATCGGTCATCATCATCATTATCAAAATTAAATATCTCTCACATTAATTCTCACTTCAAAATTCTAAATATTCCTGTCAGAATCGTTAATTCATCACCATTACATCATTTAAATTCACAATTCAAGTTGCAATTCCTTCGAATTATCTCTCAATTAAATTTATTTAATTCCATATAAATTCATTAATCATAAGCTTCTTTAATTAATCATCACCTTCTAATTCAGTTATTCATCATCATTACAATCGTCGATTAATTCATTTCAATCAGTTTATTTATTCAATCATTAATTCATCCACTTATTTAATTCATCGATTTATTTCAAAATTTAATTTATCAAATTATTTAAACTTCAATCATCTGGTTATTTAGATTTTATTATTTCATCTAGTCATTCTGATTTTTATTTCATTAGGTCAGATCGTTAATATGCTTAAATCTCAGATTATTATTTCATTAATTATTATTTTCAGAAAATCTTGTATTATCAACTTCATTTATATGTTTAATTTCCTAACAAATTGTTTAATAAGGTTTATAGAACGTTGTCTTACAGTTTTATTACTTCCAAGTTATATCTCGTATTTAATTTATCATGCCAAAAAATATTATTGTCTCCACGACATCACGTTGGATCAAACTATCCACAACGACATTATATTTCTTCAATACTTCAAATATCACATTTGAATATAAGAATTACTCCAAAAACTCCATAAATATTCAGCACATACAGCATGAATCTCAACAATAACGCTAGACTGGGTACGACGACCTCATGTCTGCCTCAAAATACATTATCAACGATGCAACTATCACATGGCAAATTCCACAAAATGCCTATCACAAACTCCACTTAACCATGTTGCATGATCCACAAAAAATATATAAATGGCTTTAAATTATCAACGCACATAATCTCCAATGACTGTAATTACTCTAATCACATCTAGACAACTTCTTAAACAATTGGAAAAACATTACTTCAGTAATATATGATCTGCTTTCAAATAGCATAAATTCTTTTACAATTCTTATTAAATTCACATCGCAGAAGAAAAAAAACCAATGTGCTATAATCTCTCACATCAAAATCTGCAATACTGATCTGCCTTCAAATAATTATGACCATTAATGATTAATCTTATAAGATTCAATTACTTTAAATCCTTCTCAAAGGTATCAAACACAATTATAAAAATCATCAAAGCATCAGCTGTAATAGCTGTTAAACTGAAATTACTGTCAAAAGAGTATAGCAACAAAATATTGGATTGGCAAACAAGAATTACTAAATGCAATCCTGTTGACATTTATCGTTACTTTATTTAACAAAATTTCGACTGATATGTGACTAGTAGTTCCTTGTTTAATTCACTTACATCTCGTGTACATTCGGATGATAAAAATGAGTCCCTCAATGGCGAGTAAGATGTGTAACCACCGTACAGTCGTATAAATACGAAAGACCTCGCCCCGTCGACTTGGATGATAGTTCCCTAAACGATGGGTAAGGTGAGTAGCCACCATACAATCGTATAAATACGAAGGACCCCATCTCGTAGGCTGGATGAGTGAATGTACCAGAAAGGAATCAACAAGTTTCTAGTTGTCATATAAAAGCGATGTTCATTCACTAAAGTGAATAACTTCTTAATATCTCCAAACAATCCAATGGAAAAAATCCCTACTGATGAATAATACACACTCGCTAGTATGCAATGAACTGACGAAGTAATTTCTGATAATCAATTGCAGATCACGAGTTCGAAATACTCGTTACACAAAAAAAAACTATTCATGAAAAATATCCTAGCTGGAAAAATGTCTAAAAGATCAAACATCTGCTTAATAAAGCCAAACAACGGTGAGAATTTCGTATAATGATGCCTGCCATATCATATGGTCACTCCATATTCTAGCAAATTCGAAGTATATAAATTCAAACCATGTCTTAATAATCAAATCACTCCTATTCGAAAAATATACATGTGTGCCCAGTATTCATGAAAATAATCGTATCAGGTAGTTAGAACTCTTACAGTACCTTTCATTATCAGTTGTAATATAATTTCCAAGATCGTCGATTTTCCCTACCTAAGAATTTCTCGTAAGATCGGCGTGAATATCATTTCATCCATGAAATGACAACTTCCTTCGAAATCCCAAGCGAATCAGCTGTTGGACTCCTCTCGTCAGGAATCGAATCCATCGCTCTGTGGTGCCATCTTGTCTCTATTCACGTTTACTCGGTCATGTTGAACCTCGGATTACCCATAGCGGATATTGTCCAACTCCTTCTCGAAAAGTTCATGGAAACAGCGGACCCCCTTACTCTTCTTCTAATATACGCCACTGTTCCTTTAAAGTTCAGTTTGAGAATTGTAAGTCTAATCTCAACTTACTGCAAAGTCCCACTTGAGTAAAATAAAATTTCACTTGATAGTGTTCAAGATTACGATACACCCTGTATCTGTTCGTAATAGTAACTCATGAAAATTGTATAAGATATAAATCTTATAAATGCACGATATAATGTTCATCTGAGCCTATGCTAACATTCAGTTTACTTGGAATAGTAAAAGTCGCTTTGAATGTGTTATATAACAGCATAGTTATAAGGTTATTCGTAAAAGCCTGTGTTTGAACCGCGTCGAAATGAAGCTTGAAATAAAGTCTTCAAATACGATCAGTGTGGTTTTGAAATACCCCGACTGTCTACAATTGCCTTCTCGGCCAGCCCGCCTGGATCGATGACCCGCTCGGCCTTGGCTGCTCGGTGATACGAGAACTGTCGCCTACACTCCTGCCGTGACAGTCTACGTATGTTGCGTGACCTTCAATGCGCCCCGCTTGTGCTACAGAGCTGCTCTGAACTGCCCGTCTCCTTGGGCTCAACTGACTTGCTAGCGCTGTGTTTCGGCTTATGAGCTCCGCGCGGCACGTGGCTCATTCCCCCACCACAGTGCTCCCACGTCATGAACATAGTCTCGAACCCGAATCCTCTCGGCCTTCTGTTATAAAATAACTTAATTCCATAAAATTATTTCCACATATAATGCATGTTATATATCCTCTTCTAAGATGTTTTAATTATTATAATCCCATATATGTTTCAATAAAGCTTCACATCTTTATCCATAATTCTATCTTCTCACAGATTTCAATGCCTCCTTGATTCTAAACCTCCTACGTCATCTTGGCTTTCTTCTTGACGCGATCGATGCGCGATCGATGCGCTATCTTTTCTTAATGCTACCCAAAACCTCAACTACAACTTAATGTCAGCTGGCGTAGCCGATAGCCTAAAATAGGTATCGGGTACAGTACTAAGATGTATCATGTATTTAATACCTTTTCATGTTTATTCTAAAGCAGACCTGTATCTGCCATCACGCTGTTCTTATACACTACGTATTTCATGTTCTTTCTGTTTTCATGTTAGTCTCATACAAGTATGGTTTAGAAGATTCCTCAATTTTGATATCTGTGTGATCTTCTCTCCCTTCCCCACTGGGCGGAATAACATACCGGCTTACTTTAGACATTCTTATGTTTTTTGTGAGAACAATCTCAGTATTGCTTATGCATATCTGTAATTTTAATTGCACTTTGCCTGTGCACCTTCTCTTTCATGGTTCACTTTCAGGTTATAGGCTACTTGCCCACCTGTTTCTGCCATTTCACCTTCTCAGTAAATCTTGTATGCAGTTCACATATTCTGTTTCTGCCATTACATTATTTCATTTGCAAGTTATTCTGTTGCATCTTGGCAACGGCTTCAATATTACAATTCTTATAGGGCACTGCAGGACAGAGCCCCTGTCAGCTACTGGCCCCCTTAATATGTCATGTCTTTTTGGATACTTCTTTAGTTTCCCCTTTTTTTCTTTCCCGGTATGACAGGATTTGCTCCCGGTCAGCCAGACCAAAGTCGCGTCACTAATTCTCTTTTTTGCAAAGGCAACTTAATTCTTATTTTCAGGCATTTACCCATGCTTAAGATTTGTAACTTTAATTTAGTTATGTTTAAGGCACTAACCTTGTTTATTGCTAGACGCAATCTTGTAAAGAAAATTATAACCTGGTTTATTATATTGAATATATATTTATGTCAAAGCTACTTGCTCTCTCTATTTCTTACGTTTCTTTCTTTCTTTCTTTCTTTCTTTCTTTCTTTCTTTCTTTCTTTGTTTTTGTCTTTTCTCTTATCATGTTCCATCCCACATACTTTAAAGCTCAACCTTTACTAATTCTGAACTCACTCAGAATTCTCTCTGAAAATGGAGACTTTTAATTGGTCGATCCAATGGTGCTATAATTACACCAATCCGCGTCAACTTGACAAAATTTTCCGTTCCTCCGTTGGACTCCGAAGTCTCCCTTCCTGTATGCCATCTCGACTTCTTCAGGGAGCTGATACCTTTCAGCTATATACACTGCCAATGACTTAGTGTAATTGGTGTGGTCGTATCGTCCATTAAAAGGAAGCATCTCCCTAAGAGCAGTCAAATACATGTCCCAATTTCCAGAACGGATCCCCCTTGTAAATTTGAGTAATGTCGAAACCATCTCTAGATATGACCACCAGTACGCAAAATTTGAACTCGATCATGATGCCTCGGAAACAAAGTCTTAGATTTTTTCCCGGTTTTCTTGTACGAGGAAATGCTCGATAGCTGTTTCTGCATCATATGGGAGGTTTTCAAAAATATCGCAGCTCTTCTCATTAGCCAGCCTATCCAGTACAATGCACCACAAAGCCTGGAACATAAGTTTATGAATACGAAGACCTTTACCATATGCCCTTCCATCAAGAACTCCAGCGGCCGATCCCTCTGCTAAGACTCCATTTTTCCACCCAGATCTCACGAATACCACTTCCTGCCATATGCTGTCCTATGGTTTTCAGAAAATTAAGTGCAAGGTGTAATCCTCCCATCTTCAAAACAACACGATTTTGAAACAGTTCTGAGCCCCATTTGATCTCCAACAACTTATGGTAGAGCGCTTGATCACAAGTTAACACCACGTACGGCTGCTTCATCTGCGACAACGACGGATCTTTCAAGCACAGTCTGGAGCGTGTCCCACTCATGGGCAGGATTTAATATTAGGGGCATGTAGCCAGCTTGAGAAATGCCCAATGTGTTGTGTGTAATGTCTTGATTAAACTCAGTCCATCCGGATTTCAAAGTCTCCTTTTGTCGAAGATAAACAAACGCTAAATCCGTAACTTCGGGCTCGATATCACAGTCTGTATCTCCAGCGGGACGATACCAAATTGTGCTAACTGCTTTCTTGAAAACAGGCTCATTCCTTCCCGTGGTTTTTGTCAATTTGAACAGAAATAGTAGTTATGCTATCAGTAGTATTTGTAATTATACGTATAGAATAACGAACATAAATCAATATAAACACAAATTTTGTAAAATATTACAAGGAGATAATTTGTATATTGTATATATTTTTAAAAGGGAAAAATTTATTCAGTGTGATTAAAAACTTAGTCAATCGACAAACCATTGTTTCGACAAAGCTTTACAACATAATTTACTCCTATCGGAATAAAAACACGCGAGGAAACGAAATGAGTGCAGATATAGGGCTAAGTCCGCCATCTTGGATTTCGGGTTTCCGGTGGAGAAATCAGCCAGGCAACAGCGATCCGTGTTCAGCAGGTCCGAATTAGTAAAAATAACCCATTTGCCGAAATGTTACCCAAAATGCCGCTCAAATTGGAAAAGAGGAGTTTTTGGAAAAAGTTAACCAGTCTATAACCTAATCTTACCTTTCCTTCTAATACATCTCTCAGTTAGGTTAGATAAGAGGGGCAGACGACTCGCTGTTCCTCCCTTTAAAGAAACAAAAACTAACTAATTAACTAACTGGGTTACACAATGTCCTGTTCCGTATTTCACTGTCAAACGGTTGAATAAAAACAGATGACAGATCCTCTATTACATTATTTGGAATATTATGCTCATACGTTCCTCGTAACTCATTTTTCAGACATCCAGTATACAATACTTCGTCCATTGGAAACAATAAACGTTTAAGTTATAGCACATCATAATTTCAACTCTTGATATCTCAATACAATGAAAATCGCAGTTAGAACCGTATTAAACCAAGGCAGCGGTACGACTGTTGCTCTCGGTACAGTTCAGTAGAGATCGGTACAAGCTGAGTACACGTATTGGGTTTCGAATATGGATGAACAAAAGTTGAATTTTTGGCATGTAGGCCTAAAGCTTTTCTCCAGAAAAATTAGAAAACGTAAAATAGATGTGTAAATAAACTTGTGAATCGAATGGAGACCTAAGAAGGCACGAATCGCTGAGAATAGCCCGAAATAAAGAATTCGTCAATAATCAGGAGATGGCGAAAGTTCCCGATAGTGATGTTTAGTAACATGTGAAGTCTGGGCACACTTTTGTGATGAAGGTTGGATCCCACACATTCTATCAAGATTTAGTACGGCATGGATATGATATGATATATGATTTCAAAACACAACCGTTGAAAAGAATGACAATTGAAGTGAAAATTGATTGGGCACTTAAAAAAAAATAGAATGTAGAGCAGATACGATCCTTGGACCAGACTGACGAAATATCAAAGCAGAGTCCGTCCGCGTGTCTGACTTTCACACAATAACAAATGTGCGTCACAACGAAATAAAATGATCACGTGTTGAACTCTCGCGTGTCTTCGGTCTCCCACACAAAGATGCAAGAGTTCACTGGGATGTTCACGACGCCCACTGCATTGACAGGATATTGTGCTTTCAGACTTTCAGTTATTTGAGTCTCCACTGCATTCTTTGAACGGAAAATCATCTGATGACGTGCTGTCAAAAGCACTTTGAAGTATTTTCAACTCCAAACCAGCACAATTCTATGAGAGCAGTCTTGGCAAATTGCCGTAAAGGTGGACCAGTTAGTTTTTGTTGCATTAAGGGGCGGAACAGAGAGGTCATCTCCCCCTAAAAGGTGGACAAGTAATTCAGAAAAAGAGGTGATACTTGGATGAACCAAAATATTTTCTTAACTGCATTAAATTTGCTTATTGCCCGATACGAAAATTGTCAGAACTTTCCGGGCAACCCAATACTTATAAATGCTAATATTAAGATAACCATAGTATCAGCTTAAGTGACCCGTGAAAAATAATTTGGCTCGAAAGTTATGCACTGACCAATGTAAGAATATAATTAGGTAACATCAAAATCCAAACAAAGACTTTATTTCAACTACTTTCTACCATGCAGGCAGGTTAATTTAGAGCAAAATTTTCTTAACGAGTATCTATCATCTTACGACGTCTAAATGCATTGAGAGTTGCTTTTTCGTCTAAGTATACCGTAAACTCTCGATTTTCCGCGTTAATAAGGACTTGAGATCGCACAGAATTGAAAAACACATATAATACAAACAAACATAACCTTACCTGAAAATGACACTTTAAACATGTAACATATGAAATACAAAACCTATTCCTCTCAGTTTGCTTTCAGGAAATACCATGTATACGCGAATACAATCCGCCATCGATTCATTCACTCACTTTATTTTGTTGGCCGTGGGAGTCGATATCGAGATATCACGGCGCGCGTACGATTGGAGAATTGTGAATCTCACCGCCATTGAATTCGCGAACTCACGGCAAAACAAACTTTCCTTCGGCCATCGTTAGGCATATTTTCTTTCCAACTGTCACGGGAGTTTATAAGATCGAGATATCACGGCACGTACGCGGCCTGGGATAAGATTAGTGCCACTCACAAGCCATTTTTGATTCACACCACCCCTGACTTTGCGTACGGTATTCACGGTAAAATATGCGTTCCAACGGACATCATAGTGATTGATTTTTTAAGGCCGCTGGAGGCGATATCGAGGACGGTATTACGAAGCGCGCGCGGCCGGAAATAACGTTAGGGTCATTCACGAGCCGACTGAGATTCTTACCACCGCAAACCCACTGAATTAGCGATAAGATATACGTTCCATATGCGTTATTTTCCAGCGTCCGCTGGAGTCAGTATCGCGGAGAAGCGGTTCTAGTCTTTTTATACACAGCGTGTGGCGAGGAAATGACGCCATCAAAAGACGGATAGGTAGAATACGGTACCAACCTTGACTCAAATAAAGCCCGCACCCCAATTTTTTAATTCCAAATTTGGAAAACATTTGCGGTCTGTATTTGCGTTCTTTTTAAATATATCAGTGACTTTTTCTTATAACAGTTCTCATTTTCCGGAGTATTGAAAGGTCGATTGTATCAAATTAGATTAGCAGCATACTCTAATAATAAATCGATACATTTCGAGTCCTCAGTGTGAGGAAAGCGTGATTCCTCGATCGCTCTTCCTCCGATGCGCCTGGGCTCACCCTGTATACAATATCCGCGTGCGCGTCACTCAGCTGTTTTCGAATCCTATTCATCAATGTACAGCCACGCGAATGTACTATAAGTTTTGATGCCGATTCACCGGCTTCTAACTTACCGCATCTGTCATGTCGTCGCTATATACAGAATAACGCGGAGCAGATTGCCTGAGGCGTGGTAAATACGATCAGCAATACATTCCTATCGGCGATATTTAACTGTAAATTATCGTTGGTACGCATTTTTTAAATGAGGACAGAATAGGAGTTTCTCTTTTTTTGCCGAACTATTCACGGATAATCCACGTCCGATTAATCGAGAGTTAACTGTATATCCAGCTGACTTGACAGAGTTGAATAGTATCAAGTTATATTGAAGAGCGAGTCGAAAATATTCAGCTCAAAATAGATAGTCTACATCGTGACTTACCTGTATTGTGATAGTGCGCGCCATCTTATCCGTGCCTATGTGGATTTCCAGGGGGCGCGAAGCGGCGCCTTCAACCAGCGATTCTTGTCCTTCAACCAGCGACAAGTAGCGTAACTTTTCGAGCGCGTCGCTCGCGTTGGAGATGAGTTCTCTAACGAACACCTGTAACAAGAGAAAACATAACACTGCAGTACGAACAACATCAAGATTTGTAATATTAATTGGCAGGGACACTCTCGCTCACGCGCTTCGCCAGTGACGGCTCATTTTCCGGCGACCGCGCGCGCATATTTACGGTAGAATACGGTGCTTAAAATCAGTTATCATGCATTTTTTACAGTAGATGTTGAAAATGTTCCCCATCCGCTGCCAAACATAATCGGCATCTCCCTATCAAATTTCCGGTTACTCCGGTTAATTTAGCTTCAGTAAGGAAAGAACGACCTTTACGTCTATTTTTATTGTTTACTGAACTTGTACGTCCGATTTATAGGAATGGGTCTCTCTGGAAATTTTACTCGAAACTTTTGTCTTGTTCTAGCGCACGATTTCTTGCAATTTATGTACGTATTGTGCAGATATACGTTCACGTAACGAATAGTCACATAAGGCATTACAGCACAATACACAATCACAATAAAACACTATACAATACGATATACAGTACACAGTAGCTTGATAAAAACACCCAATTAGCTCGGAGCTCACACTTCTACCATACGAAGTACGTGAGAATACGGCCGGAGACCGCGCGCGCCAAACTGTAACAGCCGGCTATTGGCCGGGGACTGCTGGCCAAGGTCGAGCGGAATCGTCTTGCCAAACAAAAATAAAGACCCTGTATAACAGACAGCAAGTGTCGTGAAAAGGAAACAAAGACGGAAACATTTTTGTTGCTACGTTCGAAACACAAAACTGACACAATCACTTTACGATTCTTTATTCCGTTGTGGAAAACTATTACAGGTTAAATGAAAAATGGTATATGTAAGCCAGTTGCTAGAAATGGCTTGGACAACATCTGACAACTATAAGGTGCGTTCAAAAAGTAACGAGCCGGAGGCATAATTACAGATACCAGTACCTGTATGCTAGAAGTATTGGCCCTGGCTGTTGAGGCACTTTTCCCACTGTGACACGAGGCGGTGAATGGCTGTCTCATAAAATTCCCTGGGCTGTGATGTGAACCAGTTCCGCACGTAAAGCTGGACGTCGACGTCCGAGGTGAATCGTTGGCCCCGCAGACCCCCTTTCAGGGGACCAAACATGGCGCAATCACAGGGAGAGAGGACTGGACTGTATGGAGGGTGGCCGAGAACCACCCATTTGACTTTCTGCAGGAGCGCCGCGACTGTGTTGGCCGTATGAGGTCGTGCATTGTCGTGGAGCAGGATGACCCTACGGGTGAAATTGCCTGGTCGTTTTGTTTTGATCGCTTGGCGAAGGGTGGTCAAGGTTTGCGAGTAACGCTAGGCATTGCCTGTTGTCCCGTGCGGTATGAAGTGTATCAGAAGGGGGCCATCTTGGTCAAAGAAGAACGTCAGCATTACATTTCCTGCACTCGTGTGGATGGCCTTGCCTTTTTTTGGGTGGTGGTGACTCTGGATGCTTCCACTGGAGGCTTTGTCGTTTGGATTCTGGTTGGGAGTGATGACACCATGACTCATCTCCAGCCACCGTTCGTGCCAGGAACCCATTCCCTTCCCTCGCATAGCGCTGCAGATGACCAAGACAGTGGACCATTCGACATGCTTCTTGGTGTGGTTGAAAACTGTGGGCCACCCATTGGGCACACACTTTGCGCAAGTGCAATCGTTCCTTCATGATAGTGTGCACACTTCCGACGCTCAATCCGACCACGGCGGCTATGGCGTTCACTGTCACTCGGCGGTCCTGGGTAATGAGTGGATCAACCAGCTGGACGTTGTCATCGGTAATGCAAGGGGTGCCCCAGACCGCGCATCACCGGTTAACGACACCCGTCCTTCCCTGAAGCGCTTGTGCCACGCCTTGACCCTTGCAAAGAACATGCAATGTTCGCCGTACACTTGTGACATTCGGCGATGAATATCCGTTCCCCCTACTCCTTCCGCTGTCAGAAACCGAACAACACCTCTTTGCTCTTCGTTTGACGCCTCCATGTCACTGTTTGCAATGCGACTGGCAGCGTTGGACGATTGATGCATGCTACTGCTCGCTTTGTATCGTCACGTGACGTGCACGCATGCCGTCTAGCGACGGGCTGTGACCTTCCACACTCTGGTCGGAACCACACCTCGTTACACACGCCACAATTAGCCGATGTCGTCACCGGTTTGTGCATTCCAGCCTCCGGCTCGTTACTTTTTGAACGCACCTTGTACTATGCCCATGGACAATGGATAATTGTTTTTGTTGAATCTTTAGGGGCTTGCGAGATCGTGGTCATGTAACCCTGTGTACTTGGACGTGTGTAGAAATTATCTGATAACGTGTGTCACTGTGATGTCTGTACTAGTGTGTGTGTGCTTGAAATTGAGGTAGGATTTGGGTAGTAAGCGGCCGTAGTCTTAAGTTAGGTACCATCCCGGCATTTGCTAGCGTAGAAGTTGAAAACCACGAAAAACCACTTCTAAGATGGTTGAGGAAGGAATCAAACCAGTCTCATCTCAGTTTTGCCTCATGAGGCTGAGTGTATACCGTTCCAGCCCTCAGCCCATAATTAAATTTATTGGCAGAGCCGGTAATCAAAACCGGACCTCAGGGGCGACAGCTAGGAATGCTAGCCACTTCACTAGGAGGTGGACAGAATTAACGTGTGCGTGAGTGGACACATTCTTCGCACTTGTGTACGATATCTGATGCTGTTTTGATCTCGTTAGGTTTTTCAAATCGATTATAACGCATTTAATTCCTAGATGAATGTGATGTTCACTTTTGTTTTCTACATAAAACTTTCCACGAACAACCTCTATATAATGAAGTACTTCAACGTTAAGTGTTTTTCTTTACCATCAAGATTATTCAAAACCTCTTCATTTTGACTACAACGTAAGTATTTCGACTTCTAAAAACATTTATCAAGACTTACCACGGACATCCTTCACCTTTGGTCATCCTACTGATTCTTTATCATATATATAACGCTAAGGTGTATGTTACACAAAACTAAGGCTCTTAAACCAGAGGGAGTTAGAAGATGCGGTTTGTGCCACATTCTTCAAAATCGTCTCAATAGTACAGGAAAATTATTTCATTTCTTGAAAAGTCAATAGAAATATACTTATTTGTTTATAAAGTGCATTTAAACACGCAAGACTATAGCCCCTGCCAGAACTGTGTCACGTCGAGCCCGCATGACAGTACAGTCGGGCGGTTGGTATACATAAATGGGTCACTCACAAGTAGCTGATCGAAACAAAAGAGCATTCCGAAGAGAATTGCCCGGATAAGTGACGCATTGCACGCTGATTTCATAAATATCGACAATTTGTTTAAGAAGTGCGTTCAAACAAATAGGCCTAAACGAGACGATAGGCCTTGGCAGAACAGTGACGCGTCAAGCCCGCACACCAAAAGCCGCATGGGTCCACTAGTTAATTCAAATTATGTTACTTTACATGCTGATGCTTATAAAGAGCAATTAAAGTTTGAAACATATATATCATTATTAAGAAAACATTGATTTCATTCTTTCATACTGACGAGGCGGATTGTTTTTCTAATTAAAATATTTCACTCACTGATGAATCTTCAATCATTTGTGCTCAAGGTCTCATTGTGGCCTCCCACATACAGTTTATATGCCTGACTTCCATTTCAGCAACTAAAATGCATACATTTCGATTGTTTCTCTGTATAGCCTGGCGTGGTAGTTCGTGGTAGCCACTCCCACATACAGTACATTTCTGGAAACCTGGCAGACGTCACACTAGCCTCTCCCCGCGTATCGGGGTGGGATATTCAACTTGTAAACCAATCGCGACGAGCAATAACATCTGCACCAATATATTCCGGGCCACGAACTGCAAGCAGTACTCGGGCCTTGTTTCGTACTATTTTCGGAATTACACCACACAGCCATGATGCAAAACATAATTGATGGTATATTGGCTTTCACGGCCAAGGAATTAAAACTCAGCAATTTTTCTAGGTTTATGCCGTGTCATGTGTGGGGTTTCGCCTAGGAACACCAAGCTGGCTCATCAGCGGGCTCTTGGTGTCCGTACTCGAACCTCCACAGGAGTAGCGAACTGTGTACTACCACTACACTACCTCCCTTCTTATGAAACGCATCTGCACTTCTTAACTGCGAGAGCTAAGAGCTCAAGCAGCCTTTCACCTCCCTATAAAAGCTTCCAAAAAGACGGTATATTGGCTTTCACAACCAAGGAATTAAAACTCAACAATTTTTCTAGGTTTACGCCAAGGAATTAAAACTCAGCTCTTAGCTCTCGCAGTTAAGAAGTGCAGGTGCGCTTTATAAGAAGGGAGGCAGTGCACAATTCGCTACTCCCGTGGGGGTCCGGGCACGAACACCAAGAGCCGGCTGATGAGCCAGATTGGTGTTCCTAGGCGAAACCCCGAACAAGACACGGCATGAACCTAGAAAAATTGCTGAGTTTTAATTATTAATAACACTAATATACTATGCAAGCATATGCCGCAAACTATACGAACACTATTATTTTTCCCATGTATTTGTCTGTAGTTACATCGAGTGATCATATGTCATGATTGTAATTAACGATATTTCTAGATTGAGGAAGAAGTGTGATATCCTTCAGAAAATAATGGCTTAGTAGAAGACTTTCAGACTCGCAAGAATAGCATAGAACATAAAATATCAATTTCACAAACACTGTAATATCGACATAGATGAGGTCTTATTATTATTATTATTATTATTATTAATCGACAGGCATAACGGTGGGAAATATCGTAGCCACCCACAAAATTCTTTCTTTTAATTTATAATTGTAATAATTGTTGGCATCAGTTTAATAAGGAAGGAGAAGAAGTGTTTACCATAGGTATATATTTAATTTAGTTAACTTAATTTAGAGGAAGATTTTCAATTCGAATAATTAATAATTTTAACGTGAGGGTGAAGCAAGCGAACACGTAAGCTTTTCTGTCAAGTAGCGGGGAGAGAGGATATGTTGCAACTTGAGATATACTTGGCTAGGCGCACCGCGGGAGATTTTCCGGGAAGTTGAGGGAACAACGGAGGACGCTACCGAGCCTCGATTTTCTAAGAAGACAGTTCACCAGAGGTCATATCCTCAAGAACAAGGGAATCTAGCCTCGTGCAAGGACCGGGATATCTTATTTTGGCTACAAGTACTGTGATTCTCAGAATTTATCCCACGCCAGGTGAGAACGAATCAGAAGAGGGACACCATCACAGGTCGGAAGAGAAGGGTCGGCTTCGATGAAACACAACAGGTGATTGGTCAGCGACCATGGGTGAAGTGCACAGTGGAGAGGGTTGAAGAAAAGTTATAAGAGACGTTACCCTGGTCTCTAGAGGGACTCTTGATTCCATTCTGAATCTTATTCTGATTTTGTTTCTCCATCAGCAATCTGCGTTTCTTCATAGTTCAAATTGAAAATATGTTGGGACATATAACGTCCACACATATTAATGGTGATAGTTGTGTATTTGGCTATCATTATAAATGTGATTTATGAAGCTAGGACTTCATAACACACAACTAAGTAATTTTACAACATCGAATACAACAAGAAGATGGCGGCGATATTCGGCAGCAGACTACAGATTTGCTCTGGGACGAGCAAAACATATCTTATGAAGACATCAAGGGTGAGCGCACTGGCAATAGCACATATTTCTGTTTTTCAATTAGTAACTTTGTTTAGGCACAGTAAATGTGAACTCATTTAGCTTCTGGAAAAATGTAACTTAACTTCATGTCTTCGTATTCGCTTGTGTTTGGCCACCACGTTAATTGTAAATTAAGTAGTTCTTTTTTCATAATGTCTTCCATAATTATTGTGCTTTTAATATCATTAAAATTAGTTCTTTAAATTCATTCTCCGTGTTTCCTCCTTGTAGTTAGAACTAGCTATAATTACGAACCAATCCTCTCATCGCAAATACTATACTGTTTGGAAATTTAATTTCCCTACGGGCTTAGTTAAGAAGAGTCTAAGTAGCCGAGGTAATATGGTAAGTGAGTATGTTTTCATTATGTCGGTGTTGAAATGACATTGAACCCGATGGCGCCCAACCGGTATGAAGTTTTATTGTGGTTTGTCTACAGTACTCCAGGTAAACGCAATTACACACTCAGCTCAACAGTGGAGCTTCCCAGTCATAAATATTACATTTCTACGCCCAAGTAGAACGTGTAGAGTTCTAAATATTACAACACCAATGACAAATCACTACTAATAATAAAGAAAGAAAGAAAGAAAGAAAGAAAGAAAGAAAGAAAGATACATAAATTAATTAATTTATAAGTAAATACTTCATCAAGGTTGTAAATAGATGAAGGTAATGCATAGGAAAAAATAATATTTCTTCTAATAATTTAGCCACATCTGTATACAGTCCAGAAATGTTGTTCCGACAACTAGGCCCGTACCATACACACGCACACAAAATATTGTCGCTTACGATACTCAAGAGTTCCTATGAACGATATAACGATAAAACAGCTTAAGCGCCGGTACATCAAATTTGATTAAGAATGGCTTCAAATCGCCTGGTTAAAAGGTAACAATGAGGCTGGTATGTACGCCTCGAAAGGATGGCGAAGAATATTTAGGGAAGAAGACACGGGCTATAATGGATCGATGATGTGCGAGATAATCTGAGGAACTTGGGTGTTTGACATTAGATCGTGGGCAATTCGCATTGATCATAAACAAAGGCAAGGGCAGTAGAGCTATAGGAGGAGGAAGAAAGAGGCAATGTAGAGAAACGGGCTTCGTAAATCTCAACGTTCATTACCCCAAGACAGGTCGATAAGCGGAGGAAGTTGTAAGAGCAATTGAGAGGAACTCCAAGCCACTTGAAGCGGACTGACCGAAGCCCTCTCGAAGCAGGAAATGCGTACGCCCGCCAACTCAAAACGAAGTTTGAAGACGGGAAGAAAGTGATTGTGTTTGGAGCTGCCCTCCACAGGTGGCCGACTCCAGGACAGGATAGACAAGACTCTTTCAATCCACCACACAGGCCGTAAAAACTGATAATTAGAGTGAATTTTTCATATAAATATGTAGATGAGTGTAAAGCAGGTATTCTATAAGGCCTAGATGAAAGGGTCAGAACTCGTCAGAGGCGTATATTAGCAGTCATTTATTAGAATATACTACAGTACATGGGTCAATAAGTAAAGCACACTATTTTATTCTCGACAGCCTTTCATTGGAAATGGACAAAATATTTTAGAACGTATCTTCAATACTTCCTTTATGACGTCACAAAATTTCATTGTTACCCGACAGATGTCGTGGATGCAGTTGTTTCAAAATGGCGGCTGCTAGTGAAACCCGTACAAAGCAGATATCTTGGGTGGATTATCCTGCCAGTCCAGATCTTGCTCCTTCTGACTTTCACTTGTTTGGGGCCCTGAAGGATGATATCCGAGGGAAGTGATATGAGAACGACGAGCAAGTCATACGAGACGTCAAGACGTGGCTGCGAGAGACCAGCTGAATGGTACCGTGCTGGCATAGACAAACAGACATCTAGATGGTGTGAAGCTATAGATCTGAATGGAGACTATGTAATCAAGATACCTGTAGCCAATAAATAGGGTAATAATATAATGTACTGTATTTGGATTTGTAATAAAACAATCCTTGAGTAAGAAAAAACAATCGTGTGCATTAGTTATTGAACGCCCCTAGTATTTTACACTTGCTTATAAAATATTATGAACATGCAATGTATGTCAATAAACCTTCAACATTTAAAACATACAGTATCTTTCAACAATCCTTATCAAACGATTCGGCGGTGTTTTGAATTTATATGCGATACATTGTTACATGATATAATTTAAATGTTTAAGTCTTATTGGCATTGATTGTTGAAAGACTTTTGGAATATTGTAAAGCTTTTCGGTGTATTTTCTACAACCATTTGGAAAACAGTTCTCTGATGCTTGGCTTGTAGAATTATTTTCACTATTTGACATTATTATCATTGATTTGTTATTGAAGCACTTGTTTGGTTCCGTCTATTTCATCAAATAACGATACGATAACTTTTGCTTAAAATAAATAACAAACGCTCTGACATCAACAAACAGTAGTAGATACTGAAAAATCGGGTTTCCTTGGGCTGGCTATGTACTGAGGATGAAGGATGAAAGGACAGCATCAAAAATATGCAAAAGGTATATTAGCGGTCATTTATTAGAATATATGAATAGGCCGCCGGGAAGACTACTTGGAGTCGACAACTGGTAATAGCGAGCTCAAGACAGACAAGAATGGAAGCAGATTGTAAGATCGACATGGGACCATATGTCTGAGAAGCCTGCGGAGTGAAAGAGTGAGCGAGTCAGACCTCATTATACAGGTATCGAACTATCGGTGTTGTTAAATGTTTTACATTGCTCCCTAAAATCGTTTTCAGTATGATATTCGACACCTAAAATGCTTAGTGCTGAGTACAGTACACGCGCACACCGATATGGAGTGTTTGTTTAGAACAGGCAATTGCGGTAGAGGTAAAATTACCTCCTATCCATGATACATTGGCAGTAAAATGTGCCGACGCAAGAAGAAGAATCTTGGAATTGAACTTCTACAGAACAACTCCAATCATCACTGGTTTGGATTCAAATTTTGTACCATAGTTCTCGTTCCGAAATAACCAAGTTCAAGAAATCGTGAGCTTTAAAAGAACAGCACAATAATTTCCCGGGAAATGAGCTGTTAGGTTTGGACGATTTAGGAAAGGAGGAGGCAAATACTCTACAGTTGGGCTTATGATCTATTTCAGAGCTGTCGCAGTTTACAAGTTATTTTTCATGTTTACGCTATTTCAATGCCACATTGTATAGAAATGAACACCATAATAAAATTCCTAAGAAGTCCTGCGGTACCGAACGAAAGGAACGCTGATAATTTCAAACGTGGGCACATTTACATGAGTGGTCTGGGAGTAAAATATTTCACCTCCACAAAGTATACTCACCCTAACGCGAAACCATTATGTCTGTATCTCATGTAGAAGCTACAGTTCACGATATCACCTAGTATACTGCCCAAAACAACATCCCTCTTTCCTTTTGTAGATTGTAATGAATCAAGCATTATTTTAACTCAGCTGTTAGTTACATATTTCATTAGGAACTCTGCATGATAAAGTACTGTATGTTGAAGTGACATATATTTATTTACCTAAAGCAGAAAGTCTGTTCCTTACGCAAATCCATACCGTTCCACCAATCTGAATCAAATGTTGTATACTTACATTTTAGGACCCTGCGAGTAACACGGTCTAATTTCAAACAGCTCGGCCCAGGGAATTATCAATATACCGTAATATCAAGGATGAACTTCTGAGTCCAGTATACTTCAATCATCGAGCTATCCTAGCCGGTAAACGATGCAGGGATGGCCTTAGACAAAATATGGACACTATGAATTTACTGTGATTCTATTAACCACACTACCGTCGGCGAGTAATGCAGTAACAGCTCAAGTACTGCTGCCATTGAGTACCTACTGCGCATCATGCAATATTCTATTGTTTCATTTCGTGGGTTGGACAGCATGATCATTATCCCAGTGTACTTGGATGTGTGTGGAATTTTGTCAGATAATCGGTGTTATTTTTATGGCTGTATTAGTGTGTGTATTTGTAATTCAGGCAAGGATTGGGAAGGAGGCGACCGTGGCCTTAAGTTAGGAACTATTCACCTGAAGTACTGAACCCGTATTTTGTGAGCTTATATGCATGTCACAAGGCAGGAGTCCAACAGACATTTATGTTTCAATTTAAAGGGGAATCTAGGCAACCAACTATGCTACACATAGGCAACCCGCTTCTCAACAGACAAGGAAACCCATAATGATGTCAGACGAAATATTAAAAGGATATAATGCATTGTATTAATATAGCTAGCAGAGGAAATGACAAAACTCACCAGTGAGGTGAATAGCACCAAAAAAAAAAATATATAGATTTATAAAGAAGTTCCGCTCGGCAAAGGGAGTTCCGACTGCATACAAAGCTGGAAGAGGGGTGTAAGATGTAAGTCGCGCGACACGCTTCTCGGCACGTTTACGATATTGGCGCGAGCCTGGTCACATGACTTCCTGTGGTCAATCAAATAATTGGATTTTAATAAAAGAAATTAGATCACAGTAATTACTACACATTATTTAGAAACGATACAATGACATTGAATTGTTTGGAATTTAAAAAGAAACAGTTTCATTTCAACAGAATTTAAAGAAAATTTATTTGGCCAGGAAAAGTATTAGAAAGGACGCATGAGTTCTGACCGCCGAAATCCACGAAAGGACGCCAGAATAGCAGGAAGGAAGAGGATCGGAGAGCTACCCTCAGGGCTGTATTTCGAAATACTTTGAAAGAGATGGACGTGTTAGTGCCAACCAGAATAGGAACGGCAGGTTGCTAATGTATATCAGGCGGCGAGGACAGGGTCTTCGACGGTCAATATTGATACAATAGGCGGTGAAAGTTCTACTGAAAATTGAAGGACTTAGGATATTTCAACAAGTCACATCATAAAATATTATTGGATTTGAAATTAATCTACGTAACGAACAGTACTACTAGTATTCTACAGAATTGAACATTATAATACAACTTCGTGAAAATTATAAAGCATCTAATATTACCAGCATCGTTATACGAGAGTTATGCAAAAACTATTTCTACGAATATTCATCGAAAACTATACCACGAATAACTTCTCAATATCTACGAGTATTACAACAATGTCGACTACGAATTATAAAACGGAGTCACCAAGGATGTCAATTATGAAATCTACGAAGAAGATTGAGATGAGTTACTAAATACATGCAAGGGAAACAAAGCCGACCATTCAACTTCAAGTGAGCAGACGTTCGAAGAATGATATCGACAGTTCTATCTAGAACAGAAGCGAGACGACTTTTGAACGAGTACCATCTAGTATTGAGGAGATGCAGATCCAGAAACCCAGAGATCAACCAACTACACGACACCAAATCCAGGATAGCGAGGACGAGGCTATCCTCAGCTCAGGAAGACGGTGCCAGTACGAGCAGACCAAAATTCAACCAGGTTTAGAAATGCGAATTTTCAACACAGCATAAGGTAGAGGAACAACTTGTATTATTTCAGTAGTTTGATGATATTTGTGGATATTTCCTTGACCATGACCATAGTCTAGGAAATATCTATTTATCTTAGACTCCCATTTTAATTTAGCTTATTTGGATTTTCATATTAAAATTGATGTTTCTCTTTATCGACGATTTTATATTTTAGGATTTTCTAGCGTTGCGTTGTAAATTTTAATAGCTGGATATTTTATTCAGTATTTGGGAAATTTAATAGATAACGTATAGATATTTAACAACTCGAATATAGTGTTGTTCAATTGCGAATTTAGATCTGTTTATATAGGCTTATTAGAGTCGATATTAGGATTTGTAAAGTCATTAGAGACTTGAATATGATTTAGCTATGAACCAAACAGTCAATTAGAAACACTTAATTCAGCATTGACGTTTATAAGGAACTAGCTGTACCCGGCATGCGTTGCAATGACAATGAAAGAAAGTGTTGGCGTTGTAACTTTGTTTGTTGAAGTGCTTTTGGATTCCCAATATTTTTTCCTTTTTCGTTAACCACCTCTAAACTATTGTAAAATAAATTTACAATCTCAAAAAAAACATGGGAGCGTGCTCAACAACTCACCAAAGTTTCATCGCAATGAAATGAATGGTATATGAACGCATACGGGACTATGTTGAAATGATTCGAGCGCCGTCACCCATTTGTTGATTATACTCGTACGCTACCTATTCTTAAATGGATTTACTAAGTCGAAAACCTTCCCAGGCGTGTACACAACAACTCATCGCAATCGGATGAATGACATACGAACGCATACGGGATTTTGTTTAAACGATTCGCGCGCCGTCACTCGTTTGTTGAATCTACTTGTGCGCCATCCATGGAAAAACGGATTCACTAATTCATACACCTTCGCAGGACTGTACTCAACTCACCAAAGTTTTATCACAATCGGATGAATGGAACATGAACGCATAAGGGACTTGGTTGAAACGATTCACGCGCTGTCACTCATTAGTGAATCTACTCGTGCGCTACCAATTGTAAAATGGATTTACTAAATCAGAAACAACATTTCACCAAATTTCATTGCAATCGCATGAATGGTATATGAACGCATACGGATTTTTTTAAACGATACGCGCGCCGTTACTCATTTGTTGAATCTACTCGTGCGCTACCTATTGTAAAAAGGATTTACTAAGTCAGAAACCTTTCCTGGAGTGTACACAACAATTCACCAAAGTTTCATAGCAATCGGATGAATGTTATGTGAACGCATACGGGACTTTGTTTAAACGATTTGCGTGCCGTCGCTCATTTGTTGAAACTACTTGCGCGATATCTATTTTAAAGTGGATTTACTAAGCCAGAAACCTTCCCTGAAGTGTACACAACATCTCACCCAAGTTTCATCGCTATCGGACGAATGGTATATGAACGCATACGGTACTTTGTTGAAACGCTTCGCGCGTCTTTGCTCATTTGTCGAATCTACTCGTGCGCTACCTATTGTAAAATGGATTTACCAAGCCTGAAACTTTCCCTAGAGTGTACACAACAACTCACCCAAGTTTAGTCGCTATCGGACGAATGGTATATGAACGCATACGGGACTTAGTTGAAACACTTCGCGGGTCATCGCTCATTTGTTTAATCTACTTGTGCGATACCTATTGTAAATTGGATTTACTAAGCCAGAAACCTTCCCTGAAGTGTACACAACATCTCACCCAAGTTTCATCGCTATCGGACGAATA
The DNA here is from genome assembly GCA_946902985.2 of Meconema thalassinum. Taxonomy (NCBI): domain Eukaryota; kingdom Metazoa; phylum Arthropoda; class Insecta; order Orthoptera; family Tettigoniidae; genus Meconema; species Meconema thalassinum. The sequence continues at coordinate 459,286,611 of OX336391.1, read as the reverse complement.
GTAAATGAACGCATACGGGACTTGGTTGAAACGCTTCGCGCGTCGTCGCTCATTTGTTGAATCTACTCATGCGCTACCTATCATAACATGGATGTACTAAGCCAGAAACCTTGCCTGTAGTGTACACACCTCTCACCCAAGTTTCATCGCTATCGGACGAATGGTATGTGAACGCATACAGGACTTTGTTGTAACGCTTCGCCCGTCGTCGCTCATTTGTTGAATCTACTCGTGCGCTACCTATTGTTAAGTGGATTTACTAAGCCAGAAACCTTACCTGAAGTGTACAAAACATCTCTCCCAAGTTTCATCGCAATGGGATGAATGGTATATGAACGCATGAGGGACTTTCTTGAAACAAACGCACGCCATTTTGTCGAAGCTACTCGCGCGCCCTCTATTGTAAATTAGATTTACTACGCCTATAACTTTTCCGGGACTGTGCACAACAACTCACCAAAATTTGATCGCAATCGGATGAATTGAATATGAACGCATCGCCAACACGCATTTGTTTAAACTACTCACGCGCTGTCTATTGTAAATTGGATTAACTACCGTTATGCCTATAATGATTTCGGAAGTGTTTACAACAACTCACCAAAATTTGATCGCAATCGGATGAATGGTTTATGAACGCATAAAAGACGAACAAACGAACAGCCTTTTATTTATATATATATATAAGATATTGTGGTGAGAACACAGAATATTGGCAATTTTAGATGTTATGACAAGATTAACCATGGGTTAATGATAATTTATGTGATGTAACGAGAGAGAAGTAATTGAAACTGCTATTTATGAAAGATCAGAGAGGCGAGACAAGAATGTATTTTATTTACATATAAGGCTATTGAAGCCTCCGTGGCTTAGGCGGCAGCATGCCGGCCTCTCACCGCTGAGTCCGTGGTTCAAATCCCGGTCACTCCATGTGAGATCTGTGCTGGACAGAACGGAGGCAGACAGGTTTTTCTCCGGGTACTCCGGTTTTCCCTGTCAAAATTTCATTCCAGCAACACTCTCCACTATCATTTCATTTCATCTGTCATTCATTTAATCATTGCCCCAGAGGAGTGCGTCAGGCCTCGGCAGCCGGCACAGTTCATATCCTCGCCGCTAGATAGGGGCTTCATTCATTCCATTCCTGACCCGGTCGGAGACTGGAAGCAGGCTGTGGATTTTCATTTTCATAAGGCTATTGAAGAATAATTTAACACCATCCGATGAAACACTTCCATTCTCTTTTAAGAGGCGCCAATTTCCAATTCGCTTGGTATTCTGTATCACAATCAATAAAGCTTAAGGGGGAAACTCTGGAACGTGTAGATCTCTATTATTTACCTTAGCAAATTTTCAGTCAGGGTCAGTTATCTATGTTGCAATGTGAAGAGTGCGATCTTTCGATGCCCTTAAAGTTACAATAGTGGCAAGAAGTAATCGTTCATAGAACGTCGTATATAAGGAAATCCTTGAGTAAATGTTTCCCCATTGACCGTCAGGTATTGACGGGTTTCAACTAGTTAGCAAAAAATTTGTCTCTTGGATACCTCATGGATATAAGAAGCCCTGGTTTACTGCTCGGGATTTTGCCTCACAGTACGATGTACAGTAAGCCTTGTAAGCAAAACGTAGTTTTTTTTTTAAGTTCAGCGTACGAGGTTTTTAATGGCCAGGAAGAATACATAAAATTCCTAAAATTACACTTCGAATGTATGCTTAAACAACAGCTGGAAACATAGACGAAGCATTGGACGCTACGGATGCCGTCGGTTTTGGGAACACTGTGACGAACTCCAGTTAATTTGCAACAGGGGAGCTTACCACAGGATGATAGGCACCGCCTCCGACTTTATTAAATAACTTTAATTGATTGATGTTCATATTGTGAAATAGCATCTACGAAAAATTGGAAATTAGGAACATCATTCAGAAATATACGTCGTTTTCGAAAAATTGAAATATTACAAGCCTTTTTTCAATCTTGCCTGGGTAATCTATTGTTAGAAGTTTTGCAGTCGGTCAACAGGTGTGTACCCAATTACATTGGGTGGGGAGTTACATTTAATTTCCTAGAGCCTGAAATAAATGGCATGAATTATTTATACACTTAAGAAAACACTTCTCACAATAATTGGATGACTAGCTTCGTTCGTCGAATGGACATCATCAGATCTTGTTCACTTAGACTTGATTAAGGTTCAGTGGATACGTATATAACAATCATGTACAACAGTATTTGCAGTTATTATTATTAAGCTACAGAAAATTTTAAATAAACTTACAAGGGAACGGATTGCGGTGTAAAATTCTAATCCGGTTGAAATTTAGTACACAATATTCCTACAAAGTTGTACAATGACGTAGTGAAAACCCCACAGGCCACTTTCAATTTTGAACTCCAATATTGTACGCCAAAAATATGCAGGGTGACGGCACGAGCGAGGAGTTGCGAAGAGGTAAAGCTGGCCTTGAATCCTAGCAGCACGCAATGGCTCGCGGTCACCGTGCTGCGTTCCATTTCCCACCTACCACCTTCCTCTCATCCCGTCACTCTGTCATCAGTTCAGTAGGGCCAGGGCGAATAAAGTAATAAGTGGTGCAACTTCCATATGACTCAATGGTTAAGATGAAGTAGTTCTAAATTTCAACACAACACGCCGCGCCGAGCGTGTGGTCTCAGCAGATGACGGCAGTCGAGCAGTGATGCATTACCGCGCGCAAATTGTACGTACAATACAAGTACGTTTTAACTGCAAAATTAAATCAAGACCCTTCTGAGAGGCATTTTGGACTTAAACGAGGTTCAAGCAGTGACGATCATCCTACTTCTACCGACTTCTTTCGCCTCCATTTGCTTCAGTCTATATACTGTACATAGCCCTACCAGTGAAAGAGGTCCTTTCTTCACAAGCGAATTATGAGGACGTTATTGACAATAAGCTTTCTTCCTTTAATGACTACGGTCAATGGTGAGAAATGAAATACATACGAGCAGAGAGGTGAAGGATAACAATTGTCAGCAAATAAAAGAAACGATTACACTGACAGACATTGAACCCGAACTGGATCCTATAATCCCGTCAGTTGATAATGACAGTTCTGAGAGAGCAGGCGATAACGTTGTTTATTATTTGTCTGCATACTTTATTCACACACCAGCAAAGACTATTGTGAAATGTACTTCCTGCATTAGGGCATTGGAAAGTGATTCCGAAACATTTAATGCTGTTAGTGATGTATGTAACCTCACCATGCTGAGCGACTTTGGCGGAAGTGAATTAAATTTATCTAAAAAAAACCTTTATCTTTATTTCACGTGATGAAACGTGTAGATGCAGTAGTGGAGGCCACGTTGGCATGTTGTGGGGCGATATCTTTTCAGATTGTGTGGATATGATCTGTGAACTTCCTGTGTTCCGAAATGTGTGCTGTTCAGAGGAGCACCTGTTATTATATTTCCCTAGGATGGTGTATCATTGCATTAAATGCCGGTTCATTTTCCGGGCGAAAGAAATGTCCAGGGAACTTGGATCCAGATCGTCATCAAAATCATCGAGAGAAATAATGAAGATGTCTTCTCTTTAGAGGTAAGCTCTACTCTTCGTAGAAATTTTTTGTGTGTTCTGGACAGTATTTTAACATCTTCGTATTTCCTGGAAGATTCGTTTCTGTTATCACAACTTGCTTCGTATTTAGAACAATACTTCTTTGAATAAACAACGAACCAGACTGACCGTCCACCTGCACGTCCAGGCCAAGGAACGCTAGTACCATCTAGCGGCGGAAACGTTCAACTACCGGAGTTCCACCACTTATTACTCTATTCGCCCTGGTAGGGAGGGCTATGCAAAACAAAAGTGATGTTTCGGATGAACAGGTCCCAAATCGTTCAGTCATCAAGCCATGTAAGTGTGACACTTTTGTTTCGTCTGTTTTTAATTTTACTGGCACAGACAACAATAAAATCTTTACTTTACAGTCGGAATATTTACAAATGTCAGAAAGTGACAACAACACTGTTCAATTGGGACACCTTCCAAATTTTAATCCTTGGAATGTGGTAGTTTGTATACAAAGCTGCTTTGCTGAAAGTGATCGCTATGAAAGATGGTGGCCGGGATCCATCGCGTGCTGCTAGGATTCAAGGTCAGCTTTACCTCTTCCCACCTCCTCGCTCATGCCGTCACCCGACAGGTTTTCGGCGTTCAATATTGGAGTTCAAAATTGAAAGTGGCCCGAGCGGTTTTCACTACGTCATTGGACAACTTTGTAGGAATATTGTGTACTAAATTCCAACCAGATTAGAATTTTACACCGCAATCCGTTCCCTTGTTAGTAACGTATCGGATTTTTTAACCAACTATGTTCTTTATTCCGTCTATTACACTTTTATAGTGTTGCGTTTTTAATTAGTACTTTAGCTGGAATACCACGACGATATTCTGATTATACAGATGTTCATACATCCCGAAATGTTATTTCCACTTTAGGTTCAACTATTTCATTTATTGAAATTATTTTACGCGAATAAGCGTGAAACTCCTTTGAGTCGTTAACTTCTATCATGGTGAGCTATTGAAGTAATTACATTTTTGATTGTTTTGTTATTAACAGTTACTTTTTCGACTACTTATTTACTTGGTGAACTTTTGTAGTTGGTTAGTTGGGTTGAACACTTAAATAAACACTTGAATTGATAATGTGGCTCTGTAGTTACTTAATGTTGTCTTAAGGGGCGGAACTACGATGTCATCTGCCCCTGTGGTTCTGTAGAAATAGCTGATTTGCGGTTGTACTTTTTCAACAAAAGACGAAAAACGTTCCGAACGTAAGCTTGTGAAAATGAAACAAATAAAACGCAGCATAAAACCACTAATCCTTTGTTAGTGTTCTTTGTGAACAAAGATCGACGATAGGCGAAAAAGAAGGTATGAGAAGAGCTCAGTGATAACAGGCATGGTGCTTTTAATTTTATTTTATTTTTTCATCGAAACAAAGCACTGATTTTGTTCAAATTCTTCTGAATAGAGAGAGTGACGTATGAGTAGAATAGTCAGACAAATTCTAGACACATCGAAGTACATGGGACTGATGATCGTGATGTCACAATCCCTTAAATAAAACAGTAGAAATAACATATTTCTTAGCGTGCTCGGGTCCTTTTGACCAAGGGAAATGTCCACGTTCGATGCGGGGACGGGGAGCAAGATTAGTAGAGATGCAGGCAGGCAGCACTGTACAGTTGTCGAGCTCCACTAAGGAGGGGAGCAACTGCTGTTGGTATTGATCAAACAAGAGAGGGAGGGGGCAGGGGGCAGGAGGCAGGGGCTCTGATTGAGCACATCCCGCACTGTGTGTGTGTACGGCGCTAGCCATATTCTTCTCTAACAAACACCTCCACTACCAAGGGAGTGCGTTCTAAAACACCTAGATGGTGGTGGCTGTAAGGGGACATCGAGGTCAATTGCTCCTCGTATTTATGGTTGTTTTACCATTCTGATCGGGCTGATGGAAAAGTAATGCACAACTAGTGATGTGGGACGGGTAAATACCCAGTGGGAAGGTAAATATAAATTGGGTATTTACCCGGGTATTTACCCAGTGGTCTTTTAAATACCCAAAATGAGGGTATGTTCAGGTTGTGAGCTTTGTACAACACTTCTTGATGTGTTGATGAAGTGTTGGACAAACAAGGACTGAAACACATGTATTTGATGCCTTAAATTGAAATCAGGAACAATATTGATCCTTCCATAATAATAAAAAAAAAAGGAAAATGGATGTCCAGGTATTTTTGGGTATTTAAATGTTATGTTCTGACACTGTAACCTTGTCTTTAATAGGTTTTTTTTTCCCCTTAAACCAAAGTAAGATATTGAGTAAAACCTTTTCGTTGTTTTGTGTTTTAAATTTTTAATAAATACCAAGATATTGAGAAGGTCGAGTTTTATTACGATACTGGAAATGAGCAACAAAGATGTGGGAGGGAAAAGCTACGTTTGTAGTAATAAGAGTAAGCTATTTGCATAGTAATTGAATGTGTATGCCAAAACAAAAAAGGTAATAAAATCTATTCAATAGAAAGGACATTTGAAAAAAAAAAGGTTAGTACAAGTGCTTTTAAGTTATTTTTCATTCAATTTTAAATATTAAAGAAATATTATTTTTTTAATCATAATCTAAATAACACAAATGCATGTCAGGAAGTTTTTGTAGTATGTGGGCTCTATAATGGGTGAAGATGTACTGTATGCCAGCAAGCATATGGGTTGGCAACACTGCTTAGCTCATCCTACCCAGAATTCAAACTGACACTGTACTTCCCTCTCATTTTCTATTCTTTGTTTGATTTTCTATTTACTAGACTTTTTGGTTATTTGATTATTTATTTTATATATGAACTAGCAACCCACCCCGGCTTCGCCCGGGAACAGTTATGAATGCAAGGAGATAGTCTACTTCTAACGGAGGTCTTGTAAGATATCCTTGTATACGACATTAGTCGTTTTCCCTCCAGCAGTGAACACGAAAAGATTTCGGTTTGATGTAACAAGCGATAGAGCCACGTAAAGCTGTCCATGAGAAAAACATTCTCCATTAAGATCAACTCCAGTCACGCTAAGTGTCTGATCCTGTGCTTTGTTTATAGTCATGCCAAAGCAGACTCTTACTGGAAATTGTACTCGTTTGAAACGATAAGGCAAATCTGAAGGAATAATGGGGATTCTGGGTACTAAGACCGTTTCTCCTGTACCACAGCTAGTTAAGATAGTTGATTCAATGAAACAGTTTTTCAAAGTTTTCACTACCAATCGTGTCCCATTGCATAACTTTGGTGGTTGTAAATTACGTAGCAATATAATAGGCACTCCTACTTTTAAAATAAGCTTGTGTGGTGGCAAGCCAGAAGGAAATAAAGAATTTAGGAATTCTGTAGGGTAATGAACAGCTTCTTCACTATCGACTACTGCGTCTAGCCTACTGAGTAATATACTAGAGCCTGGGCAGTGAATTTGGAGAACACCAAGTCATTAGTTTTCACAACTTGTTCGTTTATCGGCGATAATAATGCTCTTTCTTTACACCATGAATGAGACTTGTTAGATAGGCCATGGATTTGAGGACAAACGCTATCAATCAATTCTTGAATACTGCTTACTAAAGCACAGAAATCGTCACTGAGGGTAATTCTCCCGTCAATGACCGGTAAATCTCCATTTCCGACTCTAACAAATTAGCAAACAAACTATTATCTTCTGAAGATAAGAGTAGCCTACTCTCATGTTAGTTTTGAGTGCCAATTTGTTATACCTGGCCAGATGTAAGATATTTTTAATGAAGCGTTCACTTCGTCGGCTCTCGTTCCTCTGGTGACAACTGGTAAGATTTGACGAAAATCTGCGACGAACAAAACTGTGCAGCCACCCATAGGTGTGTTCCGATTGCTTAGATCACGCAAGGTCCTGTCTACAGCTTCAACGGAAATTTTGTGCGACATTGTAGCCTCATCCCATACAACTAAAGAACAATTTTGGATTACACTGGCAGTGTTACTTTGCTTTGAAATATTACATACATTTCCATCATTACTGCTGACTTTCAAAGGAAGTTTAAATGTTGCATGTGCTGTTCTTCCTCCTTCCAAAAGAGTGGCTGAAATTCCAGATGATGCGACGGCAAGAGCAATATTACCACCAGACCTCACTTTGGCGAGCAACACATAAATCAAGAATGTTTTGCCTGTGCCTACAGGGGCATCGAGAAAAAATATCTTACCTTCCCTCTTAGTGTTATAAGCTTGTTTCTGATCGTGGTTCAGACGGTGTTCTTCTTGAGCAACGGTTTGAAGGTGCCGAGAACGAAGTCTTTGTTTCTCTTGTGGCAATCTAGAAATTATTTGTTGCTCTGTTTCATTGTTACGTGATAAGCACTTTTTAGCCTACTTTCGATTTTTGCAAAAAATGAAAGTAGACTTATGAGATCACTACAGGGCGAAAAAAAGTGTGTCTGTCTGTGTATGTGTGTGAGTCTCTGTGTGTGTGTGTGTGTGTGTGTGTGTGTGTGTGTGTGTGTGAGTGTGTGTACTCTGAATGTCTGTCCCCCTCTATCAATTCGAACACGGTTAAACCTAATTGAACGAAATTTGGTACAGAGGTAGCACTGGTAAAGGGCACCTCAGTGTTATGTTTTATATTGCCGCCATCTTTACCAAAAGGTAATGGCGGCCAATCGAATGGTCAAAACTTAATAATGCATTACGACCAAACTAATCATCGGATCTTTACCAAATTTGGTAACAACATACCTTCATATGGGACGCGTCTTGTGCCCAAACTACAAGGTCATCAAACGTACCATTTCAGGATGGCGGCCGTGTGAATTATGCAAAATTTATAATCCATAACATGGGACCCACCAGTTCCGATTATCGAACCAAGAATCGTTTAATCTGTTCTAAGCGACGTGGTTCGTTCGAAATTAAAAGTTTATATTGTAATATTATAATCTAGAAGTGACTTTAAAAATCTGAATCGTCTCGGCTATTTGACAAGATGGCAGCTGATCTCTCGTTCTGACCTATATTTTACTAATTTCAGTATGTTGCATGCAATATAACCTACTGATAAAAATTATATGAACTTAATATGAAATGAACTCGGTTTGAAATATACTCCAGTGAAGAAATCTTCAGTTCAAGTGATTATTTGCTAATACAGTACGTTATATGTATTTAATCGATAACCCGTGAGTTATGAGTGTACGATTGGCTGTGTGGTTAGAGCTCCCGTCTCTCATGTGGCTGGCCGGGGTTCAAATCCTATCAGAGTAGAGCTTTTTTGCTTGATTTTTTTAAATATTTATTGTTTCTTGAGTACTGAGACGTTATAAAATAAAGCGTTATATGGTGCGTTTTGCAATGGAAATTATATATTAAAAAAAAACGACATTCTCCACCGGAGTGACATCTACCAGCCTTCAGTTGTACTATGCAGAAACTATAGATTCGAGCAGCGCTCTATACCGGCCAGTTAGTGAACCCAGTCTTAACGACTGCTAGGAGTAATAATACAGTAGCATTCGTTTATTCCTTGTGCACATCGAACCAAGAATCGTTTAATCTGTTCTAAGCGACGTGGTTCGTTCGAAATTAAAAGTTTATATTGTAATATTATAATCTAGAAGTGACTTTAAAAATCTGAATCGTCTCGGCTATTTGACAAGATGGCAGCTGATCTCTCGTTCTGACCTACATTTTACTAATTTCAGTATATTGCATGCAATATAACCTACTGATAAAAATTATATGAACGTAATATGAAATGAACTCGGTTTGAAATACACTCCAGTGAAGAAATCTTCAGTCCAAGTGATTATTTGCTATTACAGTACGTTATATGTATTTGATCGATAACGCGTGAGATATGAGTGTACGATTGGCTGTGTGGTTAGAGCTCCCGTCTCTCATGTGGCTGGCCGGGGTTCAAATCCTATCTGAGTAGAACTTTTTTGCTTGATTTTTTTTATATTCATTGTTTCTTGAGTACTGAGACGTTATAAAATAAAACGTTATATGGTGCTTTTTGCAATGGAAATTATATATTTAAAAAAACTACATTCTCCACCGGAGTGACATCTACCAGCCTTCAGTTGTACTATGCAGAAACTATAGATTCGAGCAGCGCTCTATACCGGCCAGTTAGTGAACCCAGTCTTAACGATGCTAGGAGTAATAATACAGTAACATTCGTTTATTCCTTGTGCAAAGAGGCATTGTTGATAACCTCAAAACTTGCAATATGGATGATTTGGAGATGGATTATTTTGTTATACCGTGTATTTAAGATTAGCCTATAAATTAACGGGTTGCGAAGTTACTTCACTTAGTCCTATATCATTCGTATACGACACAGAACAACAACGTGACGTCAGTTTCTGATCTGCTCTGATTGGCTATTACATTGCTGCAGTCGGGTAGTTGGCAGTCAAGGATAAAATTCGCGACTGCCAACTGCCAGCTACCAACTGCAACTTCATGTTGTGTATGGTGCCTATAGTATACACGGAGTCGATCGCGACTGCCGACCGAGGACTACCAACTACGGACTGCCGACTGCGCATTGTAGATTATTAGAGCAACGAAGTTTCAATTATTGTAAGTAGTCGGTGTTTGGAGTGTTTGCTGATGAAATTGAAAAATGCTGGGGTAAATTATAAACTATGGTTTGAACGCCACTGTTCAAATCCTGTGTGCCAATTTGCACTTCAAATAGGAAGAAATTAGGAGATGATAAGGACAGAGAGTTATAACTATACCCATACATTTAGGAGAAAGTAGGCTATATGTTCTTTCCCGAACATCTTGTTTATTTTGCGATGTCAATGAACTATGACTTATATCAATTTTACATCTCGGCATGATGGCTTAACATCACTGACTGGACTATTAATTATAACGAATTCTAGTCAGATGTAATTTAAGAATGGCGAGGTGCATGAAACACAAATCCCCCTTCCGTCCAATCTTAAATTGGCTGTGAATTTTGTGGAACAAAAAGTTCACAGACGAAATGAAGATAGCCGAGTTGCACTTCCAGGGAATAGCGAGTTGCATGAAACACAAATCCCTCTTCCGTCCAATCTTAACGTGACTGTGTATTTTGTGGAAAGGAAAGTTCACAGGCGAAATGAAGAAAAAGCGAGTTGAACTTCCAGGGTAACTCCAAACACAACCAGCCTTCTCTGAAGTCTTAACTCAACACGACTCGACATTTTGCTGCTGGCTGTATCTGGGATAATAGGTTCGCCCGCTAGTTAGGCTGTAACAGGGGTGATAAACTCGCCCTTAGCTAGCTCGTAAACTGTCGCCTCAATATTAGAATGGACATGGTTGGAAGAAATGAAAACGTAAAAATACTTATCGTGGGCGATGTATTGAAGATAGAGATATGCTCTCCTGGATTTTATGTTGAACTTTTCATGCTGAACAATTCTTACACTCATAGTATTTAGATATGTTAAACGGTTTACCCAAAATAAACTTAAAAAGCGCTCGGACGCCAAGTTTTTTTTGTTGATTTTTTCACTGAAATCATTACTGCTCTGCTTCCTTTGTTCATAAATAAATTATTTTCTACAGAAATCATCCTCGAGATATCCTTTACAGAATTGTGAAACCCGCATCAAAATATATCCAAAGATTCTCGAGATTACCCGTGACATCCAAGAATCGGGGACTTTGTTTTATACTAAGTAGAGATGATTTTAAAAACTGTTCTGAAAAACTGTCCATTACACCTTTTGTAGAACTTGGCCAATGCTCTGAATAAATTTCCCCCAACTTTTATCTCAATGTTTGCACACAAAAAAAGCCTAGTTCAAACCCTGAGTTTTTCAGGTTATAACTATTGAATTTTATCTTCTGATCTAATTCCCAATTCTAATTCTGTTTTAAGTCCCAATTCAAATTTAATTTAATTTTATTAACTATCTAATGTTGTTACATTTCTAAAAAGTTAATGTAGGATAGTTTGCATAGTTTAAGGTTCAATTTACCACGACACAGGATTTTTAATGAAAAATCTAAAATACCCGGGTATTTACCCAAATTGGGTATTTACCCGGGTATATACCCCGGGAATTTACCCCGGTTTATAAATACCTGGATATTTTACATCACTATGCACAACCTGTTCTAAAAAGAAAAACAATTTAATATCCATGACACTGAAATTTATATACTTTAGCTACTTCTCGACATATTGCCAACACATTTCTCCCGTAGTGGCACTAGTTTCAAAATACTTCGTTCATAAGCTCAGATTTCTGGGAGTATAATAATCAGCGTAAAGCCGACTTGACTTCATCATCTGAATAAAAGCGACAACCACTCATGAATCTCATGGGATCAAAGGGATGGTTGGTTCCTACGTTTAGGGGCTGTGACAACGCGATTATGTAGCCCCATGCACTTTGGGTGTGTGTAGAATCTGTCTGATAACAGGTGTTAATTGTTATGGCTGTATTAGTGTGTGTTATCTGTAATTCACGTAAGGCTTGCACATGATCGGTTTCATGTAGTTCCTACTTTTGCTACCAAATACTACGGTCAACGACACCTAGCTGCGAACTTCGCTACTAGATGCCACCGCACCACGAACGTTGAAACTTAATGAGCATTAATCAAATCTAACCTACAAATTTAGCTTCACACAATTTTAGTTATTGGAAGGTTCTTTTACATGCCATAAATAAATTAAATAAATAAATAAATATATATATATATGACATGGGCCCGTCGGCTTTACTTTCCCTCCGAAGGAAGGCATAGCGAGGGATTTTTAACGCTCTTAAAAATCTTGGGCATAGAAGCTCAGCATGCTACCAACTACACCACCGAAGGCGTTGGACCAAAGGGAGGAAAGTCCAACGGTGCAAGAAAGGCTCCCAACCAATTAATTCGATTTTTGACCAACTGAAGCCGCAACGTGGGGACGTGCGTTGTCATGAACCAATTTGACATATTCAATATTAATGTTACGTTAGTCACGAAGGGCTCGAAGCAACTTTACCAATGATACAGCGTAACTTGAAGCAGTCACAAGTGTTCCTCGTGTAGCAAACTTCACCAACAAAACAACGTGCATACCCCAGAATATACTCACAGACTTTTGTTATCAGATTGCGTGACTGAATTTTTTCTTTGCCGGGGGAATCGGTATGCTACCACTCCACAGATGACTGCTTTGTCTTAGGTGTGTAATGATACGCGCAGGACTCATCGCCTGTTACGATTCCTTCTAGAAAGTCATTTCCTTCGGCAGCACAATGTCTGTGATCTACAGTAAGCGTGTCACCATTCGCTTACCCTTGTGGTCGTTTAAGGGCACCCAGCGTGCACAAACTTGACGAAATTTCGGTGTGCCATGCACAATATCGTACACCATACTATAGTAAGAAATGCTAAACCGGTAAGACAAAGATCTCAGATGGATCCGCCAGTGACCCAGATTTGGCTTCTGGATCATGCTGTTGTGTTGCTGCTGTCGACACTTTCTAAGTTTTTGGCGTGCATTTTGTTTTCGGAGGACAGAGACCGTTTTTGGGTGTCATTGTAGGTTTGGTAGTGTTCTGTAGAGCTATTTTGTCTTATATGTTTGGCTTTGATGATGCTCTCTTGACGAGCGAAACATGTCATCCCATAGTTTTCTCCCTCTTCTGTAGTAGGCTACATAAAATATATGTCTCTAGACCAATATTTAACCACATGTATTTTTTTCAGGTCATCCACGGGTATGTATTAATCTCATGTTTTTTTTTACTTTTTTTTTTTTTTTTTCAGAATTAGGGAATAACCTATCTCATTTGGGTACAATCGTGCTGACCGACGTAAAAGCATCACATTTTTGTTTTATATATAGGTATTTATTTTTACTATCAAATGCGTTTATATTTAATTAGATGGCTTTCTTGAGCTATGAGGTAATAACACGTCTGGTCGCCGTCAGGTTCTAGTGGCTCCAACCTCTATCGGTGACGTAGCCGTTGACTAAATGTTTCCAGCATCTCCTTGCATTTTCTCACCTTCTACTTTTTCGGCGATGTTGTGTACTGTAGGATTATACCAGATAACTGTCTCGTCGGTTTGTTTTTCCATGCCTTAGGCTATTTATCTACTACTTTTTTCTTTGGAACGTATCTGTCCATCAGGCAAAGGCCATGCGCATTACACATTGAGGCATACAATATACCTATTGGGTCATAATAGGAGCTTATTGCCTTGCTATCTTGCAACATGTAACTTTAGTGGTCCCAAGAGACTATAGTGAAAACTAGCAATCAAATGACTGAATGATCGATATTTTAATTAATCTTCGTCAATTTCTAAATTGTAAGGCCTATTGTTTGTTCAAAATTATTCTAACTTGTGTAAGCTCTCAAAATACAATTTATCGAACCTGATAAACACCAGTATGGTCTACAATCCCTACACGTGTGAAAATACCTGGACATAACCACACGAAGGATTTCCACTATCAGTGCTGAAATTCGAACCTCGGATTGTGAACTTCAATTCCTTCTTGCAGTTGTGATTTTCAGCAATGTGAGTTAAAGATACATACGGAGATTTAATTTGAATACCAACATGTTGCATTACCAAATTTAGTGTTATTAATTAAACATCTATATTGGTTTTATAAAAATACGGACAATAACAGGTTATTATAGGCCTACCCACCTTATAAACAATTTAAACGCGAAATTCGTTAAGAAAAATAACCCTAATAAGGAAATATAAATTTTAAAAAAAACTTGATCATTACTATTTAAGTGAATCCTCAATACAGTAAAACGAGCAGTTACGAATTCATAACTTCCAATTTTCAGCCCGAGCAACGCCGGGCCGAACAGGCAGTATATAAATACATAGCCTACATTGTGACCGTTGGCCATATAGCCTACGCCGAGAGTCGAACAATAGACTTTGTCGATGCGTGAAATTAAAACAGCGAGAAGTGACGCAAGAGGCTGAAATGCTTCGACGTGACGTAGCGGATACCACCCCTTGTTAACCTTGGGCGAAACGTAATTCACACCTGTGAATCACACAGTTTGAAATCTTTAAATGTAGCAGATTTTATAGCATTGAGAGCGTGCTTATAATACTGTGTAGTTAATACTCATTCTTTATGATCTGGAACATGCCATCCGGAAACGGATATCGTCATGAAACGGAGTGATATTAGGTCGAATCCCGACATGAGGAAGAAGACGAAACGAGTTGTATAGATTCTGTGCCTGACGTGGTCAAACTCGTAAGTGTGCGAGTGAATATCACAGTAAGATTAACACGATTTTATATCCGTGCCAAATCCATGCCTTTCTGATGTGCAATGGCCGCTTGTGAGCCCATAGCATAAGTCTACAATATCTGTACAATATTCTTAATTTAAACCAATCAGTTACTCGAAAGCCCTAAATGCAATCAAATATTCTACAGCACGCGAATATATCCAAATTTGAAGACTGAAATTATTATTCTCAAATCTACGCAAAAAATACAATATCGTCTGGGAAATATCTACATATGGAGCTTTCGACATCGTTGTCATGTGACCCCTTGTATTTGGGTGTGTGTAGAATTTGTCTGATAACCTGTGTCAATGTGATGTCTGTACTAGTGTGTGTGTGCTTGTAATTGAGGTAGGATTTGGGTAGTAAGAGGCCGTGGCCTTAAGTTAGGTACCATCCTGGCATTTGCCTGGAGTAGAAGTGGAAAACCACGGAAACCCACTTCTAGGATGGTTGAGGTAGGAATCGAACCAGCCTCTTCTGAGTTTTGTCTCACAAGGCTGAGTGTACCCCGTTCCAGCCCTCAGACCAGGATTAAATGTCTTGGCGGAGCCATGAATCGAACCCGGGCCTCCACGGTGACAGCCAAGAATGCTAACCACTACGCAAGGAGGCGGACTAGGAATGGAATCCAATGTCATTACTATGATCCAGTAGATTAACCATGCTGGGAGAAGGAGAGCCAGTCATTTGCCCCGCCCCATGCATTTGGCGGATCCTTGACACTATAATTAAATTTCTTGGCAGAGCCGGGAATAGCAGCCCGGATCTATCAAACATAAATCTGAATGCATGTCCCAATGATCCGACCGAAGAGTTGTAAACAGGAAGCGTCCACCCCCAAGTCAAAGGGATAACTGGCCTGGCAATTGTCGAAAGCAGCAAGAAAGTCAGTTACCGAGGACTATAGTACATACACCTTGCCCTCACTCGAGGAACTCGACGCTGCAAGAAGATCACAAATGATTTTTTTTTTCTCTTAACGTTTGGCAGACGAGGCACGGCTAGTCGAGCAACAGGTGAGTGCTTAGCGCACAACTCGTGGCCATTCACTCCATCATAACGAAACAAGAAAGCAGGCAGGCTCAATGGTAACTGCCTGAAACGCGCTGAACGTAACTCAAAAAATTCGGGATAAACTCCATCACCACTATACAAAATACTTACTTTTCGTAAGCTACATGGAGTGCCTGAGCTACAAATTAAATAATGCTGGAGAGACACACGAGTGCAGTATTATCGAAAATGCAGAAATCCACATATTCAGGAATCGTCCACATCTTCGACATTGAATTGCGTGTACTGCTAATAACGAAAACCTCCCGAAGCAATCTTTATCATCAGCATCATCTTCTTCTTCTTCTTGTATCATATCCGCTCAGCAAACATATCAGCGATCGTTTCTTAGTCGAATTCCACAAGAATCAGTTCCATGTTGAACAAACCAAACTCTTCATGGAGATTTCTGAGCAACTGTGTCCTTTTTCCCAGTCGAGATTCTTCTTGGCTAATCGTTCCTTGGATGATGATCTGCAATACGAGTTATTTTTCAGGTTGTCACATCACATGAGCAGAATATTATTTTCACCTTTTGATGATTTTAGCGATCCCTCTCTCTCTCTCCTTTCACATGTAGCTCAGACCCAGCTGAATATAGTGTTGCCTGAGTTAAAAGAATCGCAGTTGCAATCAAAAACAAAACAGCCACTGTCTGTCAGACTGTAAGATACCTATAACCTGTAGCGACACAGTAACTCACCCCGCAACTTGAGTTCTTCGCCCACAAGGAGGCGGAACTAGATCTATGTTTCATTTTGAAATAAAATACACAGGAGAAGAAAGTAGGCCGAAAATAAGGGGACACGCACCCCCAGCTTCCTTCCAAATAGGCCCTTGGTCAAGCTTTAAGAAATATTGTCCTCATAGCGGTAGTGTATATTCTGCATGCGGTAGCAAGTTTTGGTAATTCACAAGGAATCGTTTTTGTCTCAAGGTGAAAGTAGATTGAAAATAAGCCAATATGTGTTTCGGCTTGTTCTTCTAGACTCAATCATTTAAAGGAAAGTTATAAACAAGCATTGCTCTTTCATCTCAACCTGTCGCACGGCTTGTCCTCGTTGTATGTCCCTTAAAACAACAATCACCATTACCTTGTTCCTTACTTTCTTCCAGACAATGCGAGCACTGCAATCGTCAACTCCATGTGTGTCTGTCGGTTTAAGTTTTGAGAATGATGATACATTCAAACTACTTGTAATAACTGTTGAATAAGACCTGAAAATTTCACCGTAATGGGAATTCGAACCCAAATATCCTGTTGTTTGGACTGGCGCGTGTCACTTACACCAACGCGGTCACGCTCCAACCGCGGCACACATTTTCAAGTCTTAGATAGGGAGGCACAGTTGTGGAGATAACCTAGTGTGTCGTCTCGGCAACATACATCTCTATACATTATGCACCTTCAGCAGTGTAAATTTCATATAAAATGTTATCTTTGTCATGTTTCAAACTTCTAAGTTTATTAGATGATGAGTAATTGAGTTCTCTATTTTAACGAAGATCGCGGATCAGCGTAATATTCGCTGTGATAGTCTTGTTAACGTGCAAGACTCCTGTTTCGCCACTTCTTGGTGAGTTATCATCACAACCTAATTTATAGATTTTAATATTTTAATAGTAGAATATGCAAGATCGTAATCTTGAATGGGTTGTATTTATATTCGTGTGCTTTCAACAGACTAAATCACATATACTTTACTACGTTTCGAAATTCTTAAGTTATAGCAAGTAGGCTATATGGTGAATAAACTGTTTTAATATTTCATATAGGTTACAATACTGTATTCAAGATGGCGAATGTGCGTAATATTCAATATGATAAGTTGTGATTCAGACAACTTACAGAATATCCATTATGTGAAGCTTCCTGAATGCCATTCTTTGTGACCATTGAGCTAATGAAACGTACGTTATAGGCCACTATTCTTGAAAACTACCCACGACCTCAACATTGAATTCATCAGCTGAGAGATTTGCAACTTGAACTACCGATTACCCTTTTAGGATGGTAGCTATCAAGGCATGTTGTTCTAAACCAGTGGTTCTTAACCGGTGGTCCACGAGTGTCTCGGGAGTGGTCCGCGGGAGAGAAGGGTCCACGAGCACGTATAAAAACAAGTAGTTCCGTGAAGAATTATACAGCCTATTTTCATATATCCTCATCATCATCATCTTGTACAGTTTCCAGCCCCAGGCTGGGTCTGTTTGGAACATAAGCCTCGCCACTTAGTTCTTTCTTCCCACCACCTCTCCGCTGTCACTCTGGTCCAGTCCTCGCCTCTCTTCTTGACACATTCCTCCACTCCTTTCAGCCATCTATCTCTTGGTCTTCCCCTTGGTCGTTTCTTCTGCATCTGCATCTCATGTATCCTCTTGGGAATCTTCTTCTCATCCATTCTCTTTAAGTGTCCATACCACCTCAGTCTTGATGTCTCAATCCTACCTTGCAAGGGCTCCTCTTTCACCATTTCCCTGACCTTTCCCATTCCTCACCCTGTCTCATCTTGTTACTCCGATCCTACTTCGCAGGAACTTCATTTCACCTGCCTGTATTCTGCTTATGTCTCTTTTCTTCATTGTCCACGTTTCTGAAGCATAGGTCAGTATCGGGATATAGTAGCTTCTGTATAACACTTCCTTGCTTTTTTGTGGGACATCTTTATTCCACACTAAGCTCCTAATGCTTCTCAGAAATGCTTCTGCCTGTCTGCCACGTTCCGTAATCGCTTTGTCATTTCTCCCATTTTCCTCCACTATACTTCCCAAGTACTTGAGACTTTCCACCTTCTTCAGCTGTCCACCGCCAAGTGTTATCTCACTCATTGGTCTGTCCTTTTTCCTGGTCGTTAACAGGATCTCACATTTACTGATGTCTCCCACAAGTCCAACCCCTCCTCCACGTGGTGGGAGACGGGCAACGGCATGAAGTAGGGGATTGCCTGTAGGGGTGAAGTACAGTGGGGACTTTGCGTGCCCCGGGACCGCTACGGTAGCTGTGAAGGCTCTATGGGAACCCTGAAAAGTGACGGCTGACGGGGCTCTGGTGAAGCTACGATAGGCCTAGCAAGCCAGTAGTGGATAGCATATTTGCTTTCAAACCAGGAACAGGCCTCGGAAAGGACGGATGCAAACGACGACGACCCGGATATGCTAATGGACTACGAGTTGGGACATTAAACATACAGACACTGACAGGAAAAGTGGAGGAGATTGTAGATGTGATGGAGAGAAGAAAACTGGATGTACTGGGCTTGGCAGAAACAAGATGGAAAGGAGAAGGTCGCAGAGAACTGAGGAAAGGGTACCGGTTGTACTGGAGTGGGAACAGTGAAGGAAGGAGCAGCAGAGTAGGAGTAGTTGTGAGAGATGGAATGAAGGAAGAGGTAAAGGAAATAAGTGACAGGATCATGAAGATCAGAGTAACTGTAAAGGGAAGAAGCCTGGAGATAGCCCAGGTATATGCCCCTCAAGTTGGATGTACAGCTCAAGAGAAGGAAGACTTTGAGGAGGAGCTACAACAGCAGTTGAATGGGCAGAGCATCATTGTCATGGGAGATTTGAATGCACATGTAGGAAGTGAAAGGCAAGGATATGAAAATGTATTGGGAGCAGAAGGATGGGGTAGCAGGAATGAAGAAGGGAGAAAGTTGCTGGATTTTTGCAAGAGAAACGGTTTAGTGGTAGGCAACTCCTGGTTCCGGAAGAAAGAAAGCCACAAGGTAACGTGGTACAGCAGTGATTTAACAAAGAAATCTTTGGTAGATTACATGCTGTACGGCTGGGAAATGAAGAGAAGTGTCAGAGATATAAAGGTAATACCATCAGAGGCCTTAGATAGCGACCACAGAATACTTGTAATGAACCTGGGAGTTGTTAAGGATAGCAAGAGGACAGAGTACCAGGAAAGGAGAATCAAAGTATGGAAACTCAAGGAAAAGGAAGTCAAGGAAGAATTCCAGAAGATAATAAGGGAAAGGATGCCAACAGACAATCCTAAAACAGGGGAAGAGGAATGGAAGCAATTCAAAAACACAATGGTGGAAGCTGCAGTGGCAGTATGTGGAAGAACAAGCAACAGAAAGCGGTGTAAAGAGACACCATGGTGGAATGAGAGAGTAAAAGAAGCTGTGGGAAGGAAGAACAAGGCTTTCAGAGTGTGGTTCCAGGAAAGAACTGATCTGACAAGGGAAGATTATAAGATAAAGAAGAAAGAAGCAAACAAGATTGTCGCAGAGGAGAGGAAGAAGTGGATGGTAAAGTGGGCAGAGATGATGGAGGAAGACAGCAGAGGAAATAAGAAAGTACTTTATGGGATGGTCAAAAGTAAGAGAAGAGGTCTGCGAGAGGATGTGGTAATGATGGACAAAAACGGAAATGAGGTACACAACAAAGAGGCACTCAAGACAGTGTGGAAAGAGTACTTTGAGGATTTGCTGAATCCGAATGGTCATAGGGAGGAAGACAATGTATTGGAAAATGGAGAAGATAACACAGGAATGGAAAAGGACCTGACTTGGAGAGAACTGGAAATGGCTATAGACAAGATGAAAGGAGGAAGGGCACCAGGTGTGGATGAAGTGAGTGTTGAAATGGTGAAGGCAGCAGGGGAGGTTGGGAAACAGTGTCTGTACCGTGTGATGAGGGTGATATGGTAGGAGAAAAAGACCCCAGAAGATTGGAAGAAAGGATTAATTGTCCCAATATTTAAGAAAGGAAGCAGAAAGGAGTGCAGAAATTACAGGGGAGTCACACTCATACCTCACTGTACCAAGATATATGAAAAGATATTAGAAAGTAGAATACGAGCCAAAGTGGAGAGAAAATTGAGAGAGGAGCAGTATGGATTCAGACCTGGGAGATCAACAGTGGATCTCATATTTTCAGTGAGACAGCTCCAGGAACACCACTACGAATTTGGAGAGGATCTGCTGATGGCCTTCCTGGACATCGAAAAGGCCTATGATAGTGTGTGTAGGGAGAAGGTTTGGAAAGCAATGGAAAACATGGGAGTGGAAAAAGAGACTGTAGGCAGAGTGAAGGAGATGTATTGTGGAAGTGTGAGTTCTGTGAAAGTTGGAGGGGAAAGAACAGACTGGTTCAGACAAATGAGTGGCCTGAAACAAGGAAGTGCGCTGTCACCCCTTCTCTTTATTGTGGTTATGGACGAGGTAATGACACGGATAGCAGGAAAGATAGGAGAAGATAAGATGAAAGCAATGGTGTTTGCAGATGATCTCATGGTCTGGGGAAACACGGAGGAGGAAATTCAGGAGCAGCTGAAGGTTTGGGAAGAAACCGTGGGAGAGTACGGATGGAAGTTTCATATATCCTACTTATGTTAAATGCCACTATGAACATACAAAATTTCAGTTTGATTGCTGTAATAGATTCGAAGATATTGAAAACCGACTAAATACATCGGATGGTCGCCATGTTGGATTTTATGTATGTAGGTCCTAGAGTTATGTAATGTTACATGAAGATTGTTGTGTACGTGTAGCATTCAAATTTCAATCGCATGATTAGGACACAAGAAGTAACAAGGAGATTTCAAAATTTCGCACAGCTGCCATCTTGTGGTTATGGAAACAATTGAAATAAATTAGATCCCAGTGGATTAACATTCGTATACGGATTTACTGTACCAAGTTTCACTGCACTAGGATGGTTAAATTGCGAGAAACGTCCATGTGAATATTTATAGTTCGCGTCGCCGCCATGTTGGATTTGTGATCACCAGGTTATTTACAGTCCTATAGGTGAACTTATGTTCATAGCCCCTATGGACATAAAGAAATTCAGTTTGATAGCTATAATAGATTCGTAGATATTCAGAGCCGTCTAAATATTTCGGATGGTCGCCATGTAGGATTGTTAAACGTATAGGGCATAGAGTCATGTACCATTAAAGGAAAATTATTGTGTAGGTTCATTTTTCAAACTTTCACTTCGATCGCATGATTACGACACAAGAAATAAAAACTTAATGTTAAAATTCGCACAGCCGCCATTTTTGAGGTTATGTAAACAATTGAACCAAATTGGATACCAGTGCATTACAATGTGTATAAACATTTCCCGTACCAGATTTCATTGTGTTTGGAACATTAAATCGCAAGAAAGGTCTATTATTTTTTTAAATTCGGTTGGCCGCCATGTTCGTTTTGTAGTTAACCGGTTTTTGAAAGTCATATAGATGAACTTCCAGTAGTACCCTTCATCTCTGTACAAAATTTCTGGGTGATACCGCTAATAGTTTCAGAGATATAGAATGCCGGTGAAATATTTCGCACATCCGCCATCTTGTGGTTATGTAAACAATTGAACGAAGTTTGATGTCGGTGCATTACAATGTGTATAAACATATACTGTACCAAGTTTTATAGCGTTTGGTTGGTTAAATCGCGAGAAACGTCTATTTAAATGTCGCAAATTCGCGTGGCCGCCATGTTGGTTTTGTAGTTACCAGTTTTTCAATAGTCACATAGGTGAACTTCTAGTAGTTCCCTTTATCACCGTAAAAAATTCTAGGCTGATATCGGGAATAGTATCGGAGATATTGAATGCTGGTGAAATATTTCGCACTGCCGCCATGTTGGATTGGTGAGACGTAACAAAATTTGAAGGGCACGGTCGGTGTCGCCCGGAGTAGTGCTATGAACATACCGAGTTTCATTGAAATCGCTCCAGCCGTATAGAAGTTATTAGGGGACACACACACACCCCACACACACACACAGACACACGGACAAAAGGTGATCTCATAAGCCTATTTTTTCAAAATTGAAAATAGGCTAAAAATGGCCAATAAATGGGGATTTCGAAAACGATGTGCGTTGAATGAGAATCGTCCGAATGTATTCGCGGTGATGACTATCAGATTTTGAAATAAGAATCTCTGTTTCGCGGGCGTATAGGCCTTGTTCTAAGGACATTTTGTCTATAAGCCTATAAGCCCGCGAAACAGAGATTCCTATTTCAACGCCGGTCGAGAAAGTCTGAATTTTTACTTAAATCAGATTTTAAAATTGAAATATCTTTAAAATACGTGTTATTGAGGAAAGGTTACAACTGAATAGGTGTATGGGGCGGGCGGGTGGGGTCCGTACATGATTCAATTTCAGGCTGAGTGGTCCGCAGACTTCTACGGGTTCAGAACCACTGTTCTAAAGAGTATCACCAACTTGTAAAGCCACAGAGACTCTATCAGCATGGGTCAGGTGACCTCGGAGTTCCACCTCTAAAACAATTATCTCCTCCACAATCACTCTATGCATCTATGCATCGGAGAATTACAGAGATAATGAATATTATGTTTCAACAGGCGAAAAATTCAATGGGCAAAAGGACATTTCTCAAATTTTATCGTGTGATTGGCAGGTTTCACCTTTCAAAAAATTCACATTTTCACAATTTTGAAACGAAAAACAATCCTATTTATACGAAAATTGTCACAACTGACCACTTTATCCCTGGTCAGGCGGCGCCCAACATTGCAATCATCATTCGGACCTGGAGTAGAAACTAGTGAAATCTCTCACGGCAGTTGCCTCAATGATGACACAGATGACGCCTTGAACAGTAGATGTTCGTGGGCTCGCCAGTACTTAAAGAATACGGTCCCATGTTTATGTATAACACTGATGCACGAGACCGCTATCCATTTAATATCGCAATTTACAGCCGAACTTCCATTTACGTGTATACATATATATTTAACTCGTTCATCAAATATCTGGCATCGGAACTCCATAAACAGAAGTGGTGGTATATAACGGAGGGAAACATCGAGGTCATCAGTCCCCACTTTCCGGAAACAGAAATTAAAACTCAGAAAGGAAGAGAAATTTAAAAGAAAATTAATTATTAAAATTTATTTATTAATTCCTTCATTAATCAATTAATGATAATCTAAAAGGAACAACACTTTCTAGTCAAACCATTTTAAGGTGAAGAAGGTTTTACTACTTTACTGGTCACTTCAATACTCTCATTGACTCACTTGCATGCGATGCTCGTTAGTTGCCGTGTCATGGAGAGGCTTGGCCGGGAATCGATCCCGGTCTGCTGCCGGTGACCCCCAGCACATCCTCTGTCTGGGGTCACCAAGTTTTACGTAAAGGATATCGGGAGTTGAGCCTCATCAAGTGAAAATAACAAAGATTGATCCGCAGGTCAGACAAGGATAATACAGTACGTACATTCTTTGAAGTCGCACACCTAGCTCATAACCGTGTTAGGAAAATACATAACATAAGCAATTCTGGATAGTAATACATTTATGTCTATCAGAGAATGGTTCTTTGTACAGTTAAATGAAATTGAAGATTTAGTTCACTAAGAAATATAAGACTTGAGAATGTTGTGTATATGCCAACGACTAGAGTGAGTTTTAAGAAATTCCATACTTTAAATCGGAAATCGGAGAATTACAGAGATAATGAATATTATGTTTCAACAAGCGAAAAATTCAATGGGCAAAAGGACATATCTCAAATTTTATCGTGTTTTTGGCAGGTTTCACCTTTCAAAAAATTCACAATTTTCTCACTTTTGAAACGAAAAACAATTCTATCTATACGAAAATTAATTGATTGCAAATAATTTTCTCGTAGGTATCTTCCACGTGGTGACATATTTCCATGCTGCCTAAAAGCTAGTACTTCGCCGGAGTATGCGACCAGATTTTCTGCTTAGTGGCACACAGCGGGGCAGTATGAAAATGCATTATCAATTATAAACAATAGGTTTAGATAATCCAAGTTCAAAGTAGGTAACTTAGTAGGCCTACGTCATTTGTATTAACACAGCAAACACATTCTTCCCTTTCTTCTCACTAATTACCCATCCAAAATTTGTTTGTCCAATTGCCTCATGCCCTTTTGGTGTCTCGAACAATAAATAGTTTTGGTAACAAGTTTGAACAGTGAAATCGGTTACCTTTTTGTTACATACATTAACTTAGAATAATTAAAACCTTTTCAAGGAGCACCCAGCCTTAAAATTAAATAATTTGACATGCTTTAAATTACACTTACTTTATAGGGCTACGTGTGGTTCTATTATTCATATACAGTAAATGCTTTTTCCGTGCCGTAGGGGAACATCCCGTTTCTTCCTCGAGAAATCTACTAATAATATAAATATGAGGCATTATATTGCATTGCAACATTCGTTATCATCTTGTGGGCATGCCCCGTAGTCGCTATACGTCTACTTTAACCATACAACTTTTGGTCAAAATATGATCAATCGTTCATAAACTACCGCATACCACTGGTATATCATAACTTCGTTGGCGATACATAATCCAATAACAGCGTGTAGATTTATGTATGTAAACAACATTTCCATCTTAAGATGGGAGGGGCAGATGGCCTTCCTGTTCCACCCCTGAAAACAACAATAACTAACATCTTAAAGTAGTTCGGTAAACCACATTTCAGTTGGGGAACACTTAATGTGGGTAGTAGTGATATTATTGAAAAATATGTCAGTTATCCAAACGCATTTCTATCATTATCAAACATATGACCGAATTGAGGTAGGCTGATTATTCATTTGTATACATGTTGTTGCTGTCAATATACTGTAGGTATTCGAGACAAAAACAAACACAAAACTTTCCTACACATATATTTTCTTATAAAAAAAAAGTAGTTCCGTGAAGAACTAAATAGCCTATAGTTGCTTCTATCAACATACACATTCAGTTTGATTGTTGTAATAGATTTGTAGATATTGAGAACCGTCTAAATATTTCGGATGGTCGCCATGTTGAATTTTTATACAGGGTGTAACAAAAATGTACGGCACAAAATGCTGGACACATTCCTCACACGTAGACGAAGAAATTATGTTATATGAACATGGGTCCGGAAACGCTTTCTTTCCATGTTACACCTCATTGTCTCCAACTCATTAAGCATGGGAAACACACAAGAACAAAACATTAGAATCAAGGGGAACATGCACTCTTGGCTACGCCTGATTACGTTGTCATTAACGTAGGTGCACCGTCAAGTGTTTTGTTTTACATGGCCCTGTTGCCATGCGACTTAGCAGATGTGCATTCAGCTGTGCGACAAAACATGTACTTGATGCACGATGGAGCACCTCCCCATTTTAGTGTTAATGTCCATCGACTTCTAAATAACAGAATTGGTGACAGATGGATAGGTAGAGGTGGACCAATTGCCTGGCCTCCACGCTCTCCGGACCTAAAATCACTGGACTTTTATTTGTGAGGGATTTGAAAGCTCTTGTGTATCGAACCCCAGTACAAGATGTTCGGAGTCTCCGTGTCCGTATTATGGAAGGCTGCGAAACCATACGCAGTACTCCAGGGATACATCAGCGCATCCGATATTCACTACGACGGTGGGTTGATGCATGTATCAATGCGCACGGAGGGCATATTGAACATCTCCTGTGAGAAAGAGTTTCATGTGGTATGCTGGTACGTTCTGTTCTTGTGTGTTTACCATGATTAATGACTTGGAAACAATGAGCTGTAACATGGAAACAAAGCGTTTCCGGACCCATGATCATATAACATAATTCCTTCGTCCACGTGTGAGGAATGTGTCGTGGATTTTGTGCCGTACATTTTTGTAACACCCTGTGTATGTAGGCCATAGAGTTATGTACTATTATATGGGCGGCTTCGGTGGCGTAGTTGGTAGCATGCTGGGCTTCTATGCCCAAGATCGCGGGTTTAATCCCGGTCGAAGTCATCGGATTTTTGAGAGCGTTAAAAATCCCTCAGTATGCCTTTCTTCTGAGGTATTTACAGATCATTATGTGCATCCACGGTTATCATGAGCAAGGTGTGCTAACACGTAGGCTACTCAGACACCGTATCAAATTACCGTGTGTCCTCCGTGGGTGTCAACACAGGCCTGTTCTCTTGTATGCAGACGATCATACAGGAGGGGATATCATCCTGTCACATATTAGCCCATGTCTCTTGCACCTGTTGCGTTGTAGGTGGTCAAATTCTGACTTACAGAGGATACCCGTTCGTTTTCCATCTCGGAGCCAAAAGAGGGGAAGGGAGCTAGCGAGAGCCATAGCGGTGTTTACGTCACTGGCTAGCCAGACAAGTACCTTTTCGATTGTTCGTTCTGTCTCGGCACTGATGCGCACTCAGCTCCTGGCTTGGCTTAACAAATGTTGTAAACTCTTGTTATTCTGTCGTACAACATCCCATGAATCTTCACGCCAAAGTTTGAGAGAAAACGTTTCACGGCTGTTCCAAATGTTTGATATGGATTACACGGTCAAAAAAGTGTGTCCATTGTCCCCAATACAATATAACTATATATCCCCAAGGCCCACAAATAGTGGTACGAGGGTTGGCGACCACGAGACCCCAGCTGAGTCAGTCACTGCTTACACCTACTTGTGCCGGGCTCCTCTGGGTGATCTTTTCTGTATACCTCACTCGGGCAACTTTTGTTCTCTTCCGATCCCGACGATATTAGGGAACCCGAGACGTAGGTTGCTATTCATTTTTCCACCTATTTGGCCCTAGTCCTGTCCTTCATTTTTCGAGCAGTTCGTTTACTGCTCATTTCTTGTTTTCACCTTCATTGACTAATTGGTAACCCCGAGGGATTCCTGAGCTGGGTCCGTTTCCTTCACCACTGACTTAGGGGCGGACCCTTCTGTTACCCGTATCTGAAGTCCTTAAATCCTAATTCTTCGAGGGTTGAGAGAATTTATTTTCCTATATTTTAGTTCACTTAATATTTTGTTTGTTTTTGTCCATTTCCTTGCTTTTCTTCGCCTAGTATGCTAGTAGTTGTAGTCTTCGTAGGAGGCCGTTTCTCTTCGAAGGTTGGAGAGCCAATTGATTATGATTACACGGGAAACAACGGCTCGAAAGATCTCAACAGAAGTACGTCCACGCCAGCGGCGCACGTCTTAAAGCCAATACTTCCTCCGTCTGCCCGCAGATCTTCGTCAGGCAATTTTCCCATCCATCATGAGTTGGAGAAATATTTAGTCCTAACGTTTCATCTCTCCGTGGCTAAATGGTTAGCGCGCTAGGCTTTGGCCCGAAGTGCACCGGGTTCGATTCCCGGCCGAGCCATCAGGGATTTTAATCTCCTGGGGTTAATTCCCGTGGCTCGGGGCCTGGGTGTATGTGACGTCTTCATCCTCACTTCATTCTCATTACGACGCGCAGGTCGCCCACGGGCGTCAACTAGAAATACCTGCACTCGGCCTCTCCGGAGGCCACACGAGCATTATTATACCTCTCATGATGTGCCTGATGTACCTGAGATTTCGCTCCTTGATGATTGTAAGAAGCTCTGTTTTCTCATTCAACAACTTGACGACTTCCACATTAGTATTACATTCTACCCAAGGCATACATAACATTATTCTGTATAATTACATTTCAAAAGCTTCAATCTGCCTCTCCAGCAAAGCGCTGAGCGTCCAACCTTAGGAACCATACAAAAGGGCAGGGAAAACATAGCATCGCAGTATCCGAACTCTTTTTTATATATATATATAGACGCTAAAGGCTGAGATCTCTACCGTTGAACAGTGCCCTCATAATGTCGAACATACAGTATTTCTGGCTTGTCTGATCCTGGACAAGATTTCATTCGTTTCGAGTCCCGTAGAATTTCAAGGATGACACTTACTCAACAATTTGGTTATTACTGTAATTTGTAGAGAGGTATGCTTTGGTTTGAAAATACAATCAGCTTGGTCTTACCAAAATTCATGAACATACCAAATTCCACACTAATCATTGCAAAGTTGTAAATAATAGTCTAATAATAATAATAATAATTTGAATATCAGCAATGCTACTGGCTAAAACAACCGTATCATCAACAAAGCGAATGTTATTAAAGGCATTGCAATTATTCCTGATGTCTATATTCATTTCCCAAAACCAAACCGAGTATGATCAGTAGTATTAGTAGTATTAATAATAATAATATCGTATGGCCTCGGGTGCAGGGTGCAAGCTTTGTTATTTGACACCCAGATGGCAGCTTGCATATCAAATGTTGTTGTTCCTTGAAGCACCATGAAAGTCAAGAAGGTTAGATATTGTTTTAGATCCCTTATTTAGGGGTGGTAGGACCTAAAACGGAAGAGTTACTGTATTGATTTTGAATGGAGTGTCTAAAAGGGGGTAGCTGCCTTTGGAGGGGCAAGCTGACCAGTGTGGAGTGTTGTTTAGCGTTAGGAACTAGGGGGCGCTCCTATAAAGACTGTAAATGTGGTTTAAGGGATGTAGCCTTAGCACGCGGGTCGATGTACTAGTCGCCCAGCCGGCTACTTATTATATAATCACCTTGCTAGTGTCAGCGGTTCGGCACGCGCTTCACTTGAGCACGCGAGCCGCTGTGAGGAATACAATGACGTCTGAGTTGGCGTTATTACTACGGTGTGTCACGTCTGACTGTGACGGGAGTAAGGAAGGACGTTGGGACGTGAAGAAGAGTGTAGATCAGTAATGCAAGTGTAAGAGACTGACCAAGTGTTTATTGGTCAGCAATGAGTAACTGTTAGTCCCTTTTAAGGGATCTTGTGATGTTATAATGTGAGTACAAACTGTGGGTGTTAGGTTACAAAAGTAGGATTCTGAACACTGACTGACTGACTCACCTCGGTTGACACTGTCGTTAGCCTCCGGCTGTCTCGTCGAAGCACTGATGATGGAGAGATCCTCGTGACCCACTTAAGGCACCTTTTATACCTTTAGCCTCTGTTCTGTCAGCGCGTTGTGGCATAGTTGAACCAGTTTGTAGTATGTCGCTGTGTGTCATAATTACGCAAGGGTTGAGCTGCTTTATGGAGTAGCCAGCTGCCCTTATAGTATTGATGGATATTGGGTAGGCTTTTAAAGGGTTGCCTTTTATGAGATTTAGACAGATGATGGGGGGGATGATCTCTAAGGGGTGCATACCCCTTGGGTATTGTACAAGCCTCTTCCTCCATTTGGTCGCGTCCTCGCGACCGGGAAGGGCACTTGGGGTTGGGATGTTGTCGTAGTAGTTTTTGAATCCCCCTCGTCTCTTCTGGTGGTGGCGTCGTAAGCGTCGTCGTATGGAACGGGTGTCGTCGTGCAGAAGTGTAGGTGTGCGGTCAGCCCGTGTTCAGAGGGGAGGGTTATGGGGTGTACATAGATATATATGTATATAAATTTTACATTGCATGGTGAAATGTGCATTAACATTGTTGAATAAAGAAAATAATTGCTATTGAGGCACAATCGCCATTGCCGTTGTCGGCATAAAAAAGAAAAAAAACATGGTTATACATGGTTACATAGTTGTGCAGGGAGGAAAAACCCAGGGCCGAACGGATGATTGCGTCGTCCGCCCTATCTTGGGGAAAAAGTGCTCCCTGCAATAAAGAAGATAGGAGAGAATAGAAAAAAAATGGGTGTTCCAGGGTATAATTTAAAGGAAATATTTAAAATGTATTTATTGGTGTGGGATAAAACGGAACACCCTGACAAATGGGGAAGTTAGAAGAGAGAAAAATGAAAGAAAACAATTCACAGACATTGGTTACGTGTTACCTTAGCAAACGAAACAAAACAAAACAAAAATATAGACATCGTGTACACGTGAACTTGATAAACAGACAAAAATATATATAGTGTTTAATGTATTATGTTGCGATGCTGACATTTAGGAATTTCCATTGGAATAATTGCCCGTGGGCGCATGAATATGTATGTAGTTTACTCTTTAAAATTATGAACTACAATGACCTTATGTCTACTTAAGCGCGCTAAACCCTTATAATTCTAGTTTTTGTTTGGATCCTCGCGTGCACGCTACCTGTTTGTACGTACGCTTGCCGTATCACGGCTGATCCTATACGGCCACCTCTTGGCACGGTTGAGTGGTCGTACCGCTTGCAGTGTATTCTTAATACCTAGTCTGTGAAGCATCCTCTGTGGGTGAATGCTTGCACACTTGGCCATGAGGGTCGCCGCCACATGCCGGTTGCGCCCTCATCGCCGTAAGCTGCGTCGCATTTTGACGCTTCAAGTGTTTTTGTTTTATGCAGATCTGCCAGCAAGCCTGATGCCCCACAGGCATCATTCCCGCTGTGCAGATTATTGACGTGTAGCTGTAAAAAAAAATGTAGTGAGTGTGTAAGTGAGAATGAATGTTAAATGGAGGTTAGTATGCACAGGTATAATACTACAATAAGGGGGCATTAAATAGCATGTTGCTGCTGTCTGGCAGCAAAATCATAATTACACGTGTCATATTCTAGGTGACAATGCCTGCAAAAAAAAATGGAGAGGTTAACAAAACATTGAAATTCCCTATTCCATATGCCGCTTCCTGTGGCAGCGTTGCCACAGTCTGAAGCCCCTTTTTACCTGTGAAAAGAATGGCATGGTTATTATTACTCGATATATGGCCGGGCTTACCCTATATGGTGCCGTGACGTCATTTCCTAATGTGTTGTAGTATTGGGCTTACCCTGGCAACGAATTTGGGCCGCCAGGCGCCGAAATTTTACCTCAATATATGTATTAAAAAAAATTGTCTTAAATGTAAGACTATGCTACATTATAATAACTTATCATGAGTTATCTAACTTATTGATAAAATTACTTAACTGTAAAACTATTCTGTATTTACATGCCGAGTGGACCTTATTCTAAAGCCGAAATGTGCTGTGCTATTATTAGCAACAGCTGTCAGTAAATTTGCTTACATCTAAGTGACCTTAACATGGCACTATGACTTAAGTACTAAGATTTAGATGGAGGCTGGCCGCTTGATTTCTCTCGCGGGGGCGCCCTTGTAGTACATTGTCGGGACCGGAACCCAACAATGCCTCGTAGTCCCCTCCGTTTTAATACTATTGTCGACATCTATTCTAGGTCTTAATACTAGTACTAACCTATTCGCAGGTGCTTACGGTGCCACTAAGCTAACCGTTTCGCCCGCTGTAATTTTCGTGTTCATAACCGGGTGCTGTTCCTATTCGACGTAGGTGAGCCGCCCACTTGGCTCCTGTGAGGGGCGCGCAATGCCCCATCTCTTAATGCCCTCTGACTGCCCGATGCGTCGTCATTTATGTGGGCATTGGACAGTGTGGTCCAATGGCATAATATCCTCCGGGAAAAAAAGCGTCCGGGGAGTCCTCTTTGCCTGTGTCGGCCGCAATATTTGTATTCATATGTCCTCCGGGAAGTGAGCGTCCGGGGAGTCCTCTTCGCCTTAATCGGCATTGCTGGGTTGGCCCACTGAACCCTTTTGAGTGCCCGCTATGCTACTCATTTAAGAACTCTGGCGACCCGTTGTCGTCCATTTACGTGGGCGCAGGACCGAATGAGCGCGTACATTCCATATATATATATTCATATTTCATTCTGCATTATTGATTACCGTCGTGGTCTTCACCTTCACCTCGCGGGGTAAGGACTTGTCGGATCTAGGATTGGTCCTGCTGAACCCTTGGATCCTGCTTCACTCCTGACGAATAGGAGTCTGACTCCCCGCCATGGAAGTCCTACTTACGTAAATTTAACTAACAGTCTAGTCATAATATGGTCGTCTCTAGGGATAGCTCCCGAGGCCGACGCGGAGTGAGCTATTTCTCCCGCCATTCTCAGAAAGTCTCCCTGCAGGTCTTGGCTTCGACGACCGTGGCTCAAAGTGGGTTTAGCATCCCTTCCTCCCAGGGGCGGTTTATGCGCACCTAGGATTCCAGAGCTTGCCCGACCAGGCCGCGAATGCTTTGACCTTACGTGGTTCGTCTATTTGGTCTAGTCGTCAGTAATTTGATGAGCCAACTGGGGTAAGGGTCCACATCGCCTTCCCCAGCTCTGCTCCTAGTGTTGTGCTTTTGACCTTTGGCTAACGCCGGTATCATCAGCCAGGGTGTTTCAGATTCCCTTTTTTTTTTTTTTTTTTAAATATAGGTGTAACCTGTGTAAAAAGTGTCAAATGTAAAATACTTCCAGTGTGGTGGGCTGGTAAAACCTCTACATACGTAGACTACTTTAGGCTACCTGTGCTATATCAGCTTCTCCAGCGATAATGCTCTTTTTTAACCTTGATGGAGGTGTTAGTAGGGTCTGTGGCGTCAGGTACCCTGTTATTGTGATCTGGGGGTAGTTATCTGTAGAGTGGGTTAAAGCAGGGTAGGAGGAGGTTGCGCACTTCCGAATTCCGCGTTAGTGGCGGCCTGGAACCGGTTTTTGTGCTGGGATGCTCCTACAGTGAGTGGAACGGGGCAGGTAATTCCCGGGGTTGCAAAAAATAAAATAAAAATCCATGCCGGTCTGATATCAATATCCCCTGGTGAATGGATGGGATATACATGCATGCGTCTGGATATGAGGCGTTTGCACTCATGTATGGATAGGTGTAGGTTGAGGCATAATACTAATATATTTCCCTCTCATGCGGGATGATTTAAATTTTAAAAAAATGGTTAGTATTTATTACTTATGGCCTCATCTCTCATATGGAGATGTGCATTACGCTTAGTTGGTGTTTGCCGATGCACCCCTCTCATTCAGGTGATAGCGGTGGGGCTCAAGGCGTAGCATGCCCTTTCTGTAAACACATGAAGTTTACCAACCCTTATGTATACTTTGTAGTGTAGTGTAGCTGTGCTGGTCGTGTTCATGTGTCTGCGTTGTTTATGTTTGGACGTGAAAAGGTTATGGGAAGGGAGTAGAGTGGGACGCTGTTAGCATGTTCTCTTGTCATCCTTCCTTGGTCCATGTTGGTTTTCTATCCGCGCTTTGGGATAGCGAAGCTTCACGACCTACTCTGGTCCGTTATAGGGCTAAGTCCTAGTCGCCTGGAATGATTTGTTTCGGGACTAGGGTCGCAAAAAGAAGTTGTTAAGGGGAGGTCCCGTGTCCTCAAAGTCCCTATGTTCGCCCCTGATTGGTGAGCGCGTTTGTGTGTGTGTGTGTGACTACGCTCCGCTACACCACGCGGACGCCTGGTCTGCTGTAGGGCCAAGTCCTACTGTGTATATTGTGTATGGGTAGGAAGCGCCCGTGGCCTGCCAACGTCTTTACGAACGTGCTACTCTGGGCCTGCGACAAGTTTTGGTCTGTGACGTCTGCTTGTTGATAAATGCTTTCGCAGTGTTGAAAAATGTATAGTGTTATGATTGTTCTGCATTTGTTTATTCATGGTCACTGCCACTACACAATCGCGTTTTGTCATCGACAGTGTTGCAAAGTGGCTAAGTCTGCAAGTCATCAGTTTGTGTGTGTAACTTCAGGCCGGGATTTTATGTAGGTTAACCACTGTTGCGTGTTTTTCTGCACGTATGCCAGTGTGGTCATTGTGTTAAATTCCTGGCGGCCCGATGTGGTAATCCGCCCTGCTACTATTGCCGTTGTGTGGCCATTATTCCGTAAGACCGTTGTCTTACGAAATTTATATGTCTCTGTCTGGAAAGTCCATTTTCCCTGTCAAGTGTATTTCTGGAATTTTATGCCTGTCATTTGGCCGCAGGAATGTAGTATTATCTGTCTAAGCCGTTATATGGGCCAATTTTGGTGTGATTGGAAGGCCGTCTGCTTGTTTTTCCCTGGCGTGCAATTTTCTCTGGGGTTCGAACCCGTGTTCTATGTAATTCTCTGTGTTATATGTCTGCGTTGTTCATGTTCTGCGGGCATTCTGTCTGTATTTTGTTTGTGTTTCTCGTACCGAAAATACCGTTGTTTAGTTAGTTTTCGGTACGAGGTTTTTGTGTGTGGACATGGGTTCGAAGCCGGTTGTCTGTAAAGATTTGGTGGCCATTTCTGTGCCGCCTACACTATGGCAAATGGGCTGTGTGTTTTTCTATGCGCAACCCCTAGTATACCTTCCTGCGAGGAGTTTGCTTATTTTTGCCCTCTCCTCGTAGTGTAAATTTTGAAGATATAGGGTTCTTGGGTTGGCTATGAATGATTCCGTGCAGTGTGCTTTGGGAACTGTCGTCTGTAAGGCTCGCAGTTTATCACTGAGGTCTGCTTTACTGCTGAGTATGATGGTGTCGGGTTGCAATGTCTTGCGCGCTCGCTTGTTTACTTGTTTCGATAACGCTGTGTATCCGAACATGTGTTCTTAATCAGCCTGCTTTCTGTTAGTGCTCTTCGCATTATAAAAAGGCAAGAGGGGAATTTTGTGGTTTAACGTGACCATTTCTGGAGATCATGTGCCACGGGATTTCCGTTCTACTTGGAATCCAAACCACAGGCCATGGCATTTCACTTCGGAAATCTCATATGCATTGGCCGTCTGCAAAAGAACCTTCCATTGACTACACTTGTGTCCCCGAGTGTTGTGTTATGTATACCTATGTATAAAATATATATATAGTTTATTTGGCCATTTTTCTTTCTTGGGCTAAATGTGTGAAACAAAAAAAAATTATTTATGCCCCGCTCTGCATTAAGAGAGCACATTGAAAGAAAATAATAGTAGGTGGCGTTAGTCTCTAAAAATTATGTCGTGAGCACTATGTTTTTGAAAAAAAAATGGTGATTGGGACCTGAGTGTAGTATTTACCATTTTGGTAACGTGAGTACTACCGTAATCTGGTTACGTCTCAGGGGAATCTACCGACACTGTCTAGTACACCTTAGGAAGGCCATCGCCAGACGTAACTGATACCCTTGTATCCACGTCACGAGCAAAGCCAGTGCACTGTGGGAGTCAAACCTGCCTATCAAAGTAATTGTAACTCATCAAAATGACAGTGTCTCATCCCGGTGTGCAATTGGGCTTTTTAGTTGGTTAAAGCACACCTCCCAAATTTTTTTTTTTTTTTTTTTTTGAAACTAGTTTGAGATTCTTAATTCTTGCCATGCTTACGGTTTTCGCCCGCAACAAGAGAATCTGTCAAACTGTGGAACCATAACGTAGAACGTCTAGTCATTTCTACTTAGAAAGACTCACTTAAGCTTTATGCTGTGATTTTATGCCTAAGTTGTGTTCAAAATATCTCTTTCCGGCCTGAAGCCTGCTTGGCTTCCACTTGGCTTAGCATATTAGAGACTTTACGTTATGGCGTTAATCACTTCGCCCAATAACCATTGATGGCCTGAGAGAAAAATGCCATGGTTCCGAAAAAAAAAACAAGAAGGATTTAGAATTGTTCCTTCTACTTTGGCTATATTGCACTGTATATACATAAAATAAGAAAGAAAAATATGCGCAGTTTATGTTTACTATGTAATTGTCGGTCTATTTTCTGGTATCTCCCGCGTGAAAGAACTTGTGTGGCCATTTATGATGGGGGAAGTGATGTTATTTTATTTCTTTGGCCTTGGTGGAAGTCGTTATCGTCTTTCGAGCTTCAGTGCTCAGAAAGGTGAAGGGTTTTGCCCTGTTACGATATTATAGGCCTCTGAAATCCATTGAGGTGTTTCTTTGCTGTTTTCCGGCGGAATTTCTAGCAAAGTAAGCCTTGCCCTACTTCCACCGTAGCGCGTGTTTCTAGGTCTAAGTGTACCTGTATTTAAGGGCGTTATTGCGCTTGGCGCTATCTTAGCAGATTTTGCGGGAGTGTATGTATGTTTGACTGCGAGGTTTTGTGGGGTGGGTAATAATACCTTTCCTAATCCCCGTGTATTGTATGGTAATGCCTGTTTAATCTGTATGTGCGTGTACCGTGCATCCTGAGGGACTAATGCCGGTGTTCGCCTCCGTTCTGGCAAATTTGCCCTTTGAACTGGTGGTGAGGGCCGCTTAAGTGCCTGTTTTTGTCCTGCCAATGTGGTGTCGTGTAGCCTGTCCGCTTTCTGGCCCGTGGCCACGGCAGACTCCTGCCACTGTGTTAGCCTATCTGTGTGAGTGTATGTAGGCTTTATATGTGGTAGGTCAGGCTCTACGTCGTCAGCCCATGACGAGGTTACCTCCTGTTGTCCCTCTGTCGTATTATGTGTGATTGAAGGTCCTGGCTTCAACTCCCTCTCGTTCATCCGGTCCGAGGGGATTGTTCTAGGCTCTTCCCCTCGGCTTGGCAAAATTGCCTTCCGATCCGGAGCTGGAGGACGTGTGTCTGTGTAGGATGTATTCTTTAGTATGTTGGAGCCTAACCTGGCCGTCTCCTGGACTGTGGCCACGGCGAACTCCTGCCACTGCGTGGCAGTACTTGTCGAGAGGGACATCCTCGCAAATTGTCGAGTTAGCGTATCTACGCTTATGTCCTCTCTCGGCTGGGCTGGTGGCCCTACCATGAACTCAAAAATGGCCTTGTTGGTTTGGAGTTCACGGTATTCGTCCCAAATTTGGGTGTACTGCCTATTGAGGCATATGGCCTGTTTGCAAGTGCTTATGTGCGCATCTTAATCGCGCTGTCCTCTTTCTCTGACGGAGTGTATGGCTGTTTGCCCTGTATTGTCCCGATTGTCTGTTTTGAGTGTCCGTATTTGTGTTTGCCTGATCTGTATGTGCCTTTGGCATCTAGCCAATAATGCTACTAATATTGGCATACCCCTATTACCTTCATGGCTTGCAATCTCTTCATGAGGTGCCATTCTGCCTGAAGTGTATGGGCCTAAAGTAACAATAGAGAGAAAAAAAAATCTGTGCGTGTTTGCCAGTGTATTCCTATATCTCTCTGGTTCTGTATGGGGCTAGGGGGTTGGTTTATCAAGCCTTTCCCTTGTGTAGCTAGTTTAGAGCACCAAAAAAAAATATGGTGCTTTCTGTCTGGGGGGAAAAAAATTTTCACTATCTGCTTGGCTTTTTGCGGTTCAGAGGGGGTCGTTTTGACTACGAGGGCTCGTTGGTTGAGTCCTGTTACTGCGCGTAGTACCCCGCCTCCACCATCTGTTTTAGATCCCTTATTTAGGGGTGGTAGGACCTAAAACGGAAGAGTTACTGTATTGATTTTGAATGGAGTGTCTAAAAGGGGGTAGCTGCCTTTGGAGGGGCAAGCTGACCAGTGTGGAGTGTTGTTTAGCGTTAGGAACTAGGGGGCGCTCCTATAAAGACTGTAAATGTGGTTTAAGGGATGTAGCCTTAGCACGCGGGTCGATGTACTAGTCGCCCAGCCGGCTACTTATTATATAATCACCTTGCTAGTGTCAGCGGTTCGGCACGCGCTTCACTTGAGCACGCGAGCCGCTGTGAGGAATACAATGACGTCTGAGTTGGCGTTATTACTACGGTGTGTCACGTCTGACTGTGACGGGAGTAAGGAAGGACGTTGGGACGTGAAGAAGAGTGTAGATCAGTAATGCAAGTGTAAGAGACTGACCAAGTGTTTATTGGTCAGCAATGAGTAACTGTTAGTCCCTTTTAAGGGATCTTGTGATGTTATAATGTGAGTACAAACTGTGGGTGTTAGGTTACAAAAGTAGGATTCTGAACACTGACTGACTGACTCACCTCGGTTGACACTGTCGTTAGCCTCCGGCTGTCTCGTCGAAGCACTGATGATGGAGAGATCCTCGTGACCCACTTAAGGCACCTTTTATACCTTTAGCCTCTGTTCTGTCAGCGCGTTGTGGCATAGTTGAACCAGTTTGTAGTATGTCGCTGTGTGTCATAATTACGCAAGGGTTGAGCTGCTTTATGGAGTAGCCAGCTGCCCTTATAGTATTGATGGATATTGGGTAGGCTTTTAAAGGGTTGCCTTTTATGAGATTTAGACAGATGATGGGGGGGATGATCTCTAAGGGGTGCATACCCCTTGGGTATTGTACAATATCTAAGCTCCTTGACACTGTAGCGCTTTCTAGTAGAGAAATTAGGAACTTTGTGTTGGCGGAAAATCCCGAGATAAATTTTGCCATCATGAATACGGCCTACTGAATTCAAATGGATTCTTTAACATGCCAACATCGTATGACATGCATGTGGTGATTTTTGCCGCCTTTCAAAAAATACTTACCACGGCCAGGAGCGAACCTTCAAGCTTGGGGTTAGTAGACCGACACGTTAACCACTCACCCACTGTGGCAAAGAGTAGTAGTAGTAGTAGTAGTAGACTAGTAATAGAATTCATTTTCATCATCATCATCCTTATCGGCGAATGACCTAGGTGTTATGCATTACTGTCATTTAAACAAAATAATATTTTGATCGAATATATTCTCTTAGCCAGTTCTGTACTTCACACAGTTTCTATTTAGGATGTTTGTTCACACCTTCTTTTCAAATCTAATGCCCGTTCCTTACTTTCTTCAGGCAGAACGTTTGTAGACAGCCTCGAGGTGTACTGACTAACATTCTTGGCTGTCATCACTTAGGTCCGGGTTCGATTCCCGGTTCTGGTAAGAAATTTAATTCTGGTCTGAAGGCTGGAATGGGGTACAATCAGCCTCGAGAGGTAGGAATGAGAAGAGGTAGGTTCGATTTCCGACACAGTCATTCTAGAAGTGATTTTCCATGCTTTCCCACTTCTACTCCAGGTAAATGGTTCCTAACTTAAGGTTACGGCTGTCTCCTTCCAGTCCCAGTCTCAATTACAAGCACACATACTACGACAGCCATCACAATGATACAAGCTATTCCCCATATACACACAAGTACAGGAGGCTATATGACCACGAAGTTGCAAAACCCCCTAAATGAATCAGCAACACAGACAACGATATTTGGCTAACGATGTCAAGATTGAGGATCATGGGTGAAGTCACACTAGACAGCAAAGGCTGCCAACTTTCAAGTTATATTACAAGTGCCAGTTTCAGTGTCTATATGTGGTCTGTGACTAATAATAATAATAATAATAATAACTAGTTGAAACCCGTCAAAACATGACGGCCAATAGAAAAATATTTACGGAGGAATTTTCTTATATAGGCCTACTGTACATTCTTTGTACGATTATTTTTTGGCTCTATTGAAACTATACGGGCGTCAAAAGATTGCACTCTCAACATTGCAAAATACTGCTGGCCATGACTGAATTATTTATTTATCGTATGGCTTTTAGTGCCGGGAGTGTCCGAGGACATGTTCGGCTCGCCTGAGTCTGTAGCTGCTTCCAGCGGACACCCTAAAGGGCGAGCTACAAGTTCCGTTCAATTTCAAGTAGTTCCAACTTTCGCCACCAGATATCAATGATACCTAGTAATGAACGTTGGAACTTTGATAGAGCGTTCTGACGAAATCTAACCTAACAAATTTTGCTTTACACAAGTTTAGTCTGTGAAAGGATCTTTAACATGCAATAAATCTATGACATGGGACCGCCGGCTTTACTTCCCCTCCGAAGGAAGGCATACTGAAGGATTTTTAACGCTCTTAAAAAATCCGACGACTTCGGCCGGGTTTGAACCCGCTATCTTGGGCATAGCAGTTCAGCATGCTACCGACTACGCCACCGAAGCCGCTGCCATGACTGAAAAATTGATGAGGCAAATTGAGACCTATACGTTCCAGAGTTTCCCATTGAGCTTTTGATTGTGATAAAGTATGCCATACGAATTGGAAAATATTGCCTCTTAAAAGAAAATTATAGTGTTTTATCGGATGGTGTTAAATCAAGTCGAAGTATTAGACCTCTCTGACTAATTTTAACTGCACTTATTATTTCCAAATCCAAGCAAGCTATTCTTTGTACGATTACTTTTTAAGTTATCACTATTGCAACTTTAAGGGCGTCAAAAGATAGCACTCTCAACATTGCAGGACAGAAAACGTGATGAGGTAAATAGCCCAATACGTTCCAGATTGTTTACTTGAGCTTTATTGATTGTGATAAAGTATGCCGAGCGAATAGGAAATTGTTGCCTATCAAAAGAAAATGTACTGTACCTGCAAGTGTTTTATCGGAAGGTGTTAAATCAAGTCGTAGG
The DNA here is from genome assembly GCA_946902985.2 of Meconema thalassinum. Lineage (NCBI taxonomy): Eukaryota > Metazoa > Arthropoda > Insecta > Orthoptera > Tettigoniidae > Meconema > Meconema thalassinum. The sequence goes on along the minus strand of OX336391.1, from coordinate 459,245,918 downwards.
ATTTGAGCTCTCTGCCTAATATTACTGCACCTCCGAATCCAAGCAATTTTTTACATATTTCTTACAATTAATATGTTTCCATATAGGAATCCTTGGGAAACGTTCAGATTTCTAAGGAGCATAACTATTTCTCAAACGTTCGGAGTATGTGGAGGCGAATCCCTTAATTCCAAGGAATTGAAGAATTCTATAGTAGGGAAATGAAGTAGCTGGCTTTCATCTTCAGTATCTAATCTGTTAACGCTGATGTATGTGTTTGAACTACTGCATATAAGTTCAATGACTTTTAAATTAATATCATTACATTGTTGCAGCCTGTCAAATATTTTATTTTCCAGCAGATCAATTTTACCCTCACAACAGTAAAGACCAAAGTAACCACGCGTAGATTTTACGCAAGAGAAATGCAATGTTTATATTTGATCGTCAAGGTCCTTACACTGTACTGCATAATATCTGGAATTGTTTCTGAAATGGCCTATTTATATTGGATTTTAAATGTGGCTTCGTATTATTCGATACACAATAGTGTCCTGCATCCACGGAGCCGCTAAATATTAAATGTCAAATAATACTTCCATTACCGAAATCAACAGTATAGTTAGACTCAGTAGCCTACTCTAAACAAGTAATCATTAAACAATTGTCTTATACAATGAAGTTCAACATGACCAGTGTATTCAGCGTCCAGACACTTTCATACTCAAGTTGGTTGCTGAGGAGAATGCGATGAGACTGATCGCCTATAATAAAATCCTTACAATTGTTCCTGCCAGCGAATTTTTTTGTAATAGCTTGAAAACGCAGCTCAGAATGACGTTCTTCATTTTGATATAAACAGTACGAAACTGCTCTAAATAAGCAATTTCCATAACCTGTTATAGGTTATGGCAGTACATTTTGCAGGGGAACATAGAATCAATCGGTAGACTAGCCTCGCAAAAGTGCTCGCATATGTATATTTAAATTGGCTTTTAAAACGATAACGCAGCTTATTTGTGCCAAGTACCGTGATGGACAGAGTGTATTCTGCCTATCCAAGAAAAAAATCTTGACTTGTCATTGCAGTTTTATGTCACTAAAATCCAAGGCTAGTTGGAGTGGTTTACGGCTTTAAGTATAGGAACAGCCATTTTCTTGCTCCCCAAAGTGGGCGTGCCGTTTGGCTTCAGCAGCTTGCGCTATACTCTGAATTACCAATTAAGCTCGCTGACAGCTGTCAAAGCTAGCACGTGGGGAAATGCTGCGTTGCCACTGAGAGATCATGACTCATAACATTCCAAGAGGCTTGCAGTAAGACACTAATACCGGGGAAGTTAGCCCGCCTGCCTGGCGCTCTAATGACCGTGATGAGTAAAAACACACTGAGTCAAACCATGTGCTTACTGCTGTGTCGGCATATATTGCAACATTGCTTGCTGTTGCCATGGAGACCGTTACCCCTCTCGTCTCCTCTCATCACCTCAACCTTCAAGCATGTGACAGCTTTCACCGAGCATCTTTTGTAAATCAGAGTATAGGCAGAGCAGCGAAGACATCTCCTTCCGTTCTTTCCTCCATGAGGACATTCGACTATTGCCAACAGTAAAAATATACTAACGTTACAGTTATGGTTCCCTTCAAGAACTCTCAAACAACTTATCCAATTTAACCCAAAATGTATAGGCCTAAGCCTACGAACATAGTACGCACCACCAATATACTATTCATTAAGTTTTACTGTAGGTCGTTACAGTGTCGACAACCGTTGGTATTGGTGGTACCAACCTAACAATTGCTCATGAAACCTCGCAAAAAAAAGGAGCCCAATTTGGACCAAATTCGGTACAAACAAAATACGGTAAGCACCACCAAAATACAGTTTACGAAAATAGTACACACAACCAATTCACCAGCTTCTCGTTAGGCTGAATAACCTAGATCCTAACCTTACATTCGGGGTCGACGCAAGGCCATTTCATCGAAATTGGCTTCTGCTGCGAATAATACCGCACCCTAAGAGTTCGAGGATGGCGGTTTCGATGCCCGCACTCTCAGCCGTGGCCAACTCGTCGGAAATAAAATCCCATGGAATACCTAAGATCGAAAAGGTCTCTCACCCAGAGGCCTTTTCGAAAAGTTCGAAACTTTTTCCTTCTTCGTTCTCGGAGTACAGTAAGTATGTAGTTAGTTGTAAGTAGGTAGTTAGTTTGTCTATTAGATATATGTCATTGTTCTAATAGACTGTGGTGTGTGAGTGTGTCTGGTAGCAGTTGCATTGTTTACTAGTTATAGTTCATTGTTTCAGTAGACTGTGATGTGTAAGGGTGCATGTGAGTGTGTCTGGTGACAGACTGTTTTAGTGGTAGTATTTGTTGTTGGTGGAACTTTAGTATTTTTTCGTTAGTAGAATTTTGGTATTTAATTGTTAGTACAGTAGAAGGTTAGTATTTTTGTTAGTAGAATTGCTCTTTACTTATTCTGAAAGGGAGTAGCAGCCTTTCAGAATAAATCAATTCTTTACTAGTCTTATAGACGGTTAAGATATTGATAATATAAGCCAAATAATGGCTACACTGCGTCCTGCTGCACGGCTGAAAGCAACGGGAAACTACAGCCGTTTGCTATTCCCGAGGATATGCACCTCTCTATGCATAAATACATGTGATGATGGCCTCCTCCCTTGTAAAATTTCAATCCGGAGGTAAACTAGTCCCCCGTTCGGATCTCCGGGTGGGGACTACTCGAGAGGGGGTTAACATCACAGAAGTGACAAAGAGGAAATCTGACATTCTACGGATCGGAGCGTGGAATGTTAGAAGTCTGCTAGGAAATGGAAGGTTAGAAAACTTAGAAAGGGAAATGGATAGGTTGAGATTGGATTTAGTTGGGATTAGTGAAATGCGCTGGCAGGAAGAACAGGACTTTTGGTCAGGAGACTATAGGGTCATTAGCACTAAATCAAACAATGGCCAAGCAGGGGTTGGCCTCATATTGAGTAGGAAACTTGGACAGCGGGTGGAATATTATGAGCAATATAGTGAACGGAGCCTCCGTGGCTTAGGCGGCAGCACGCCGGCCTCTCACCGCTGGGTCCGTGGTTCAAATCCCGGTCACTCCATGTGAGTTCTGTGCTGGACAAAACGGAGGCAGACAGGTTTTTCTCCGGGTACTCCGGTTTTCCCTGTCAAAAATTTCATTCCAGCAACACTCTCCACTATCATTTCATTTCATCTGTCACTCATTTAATCATTGCCCCAGAGGAGTGCGTCAGGCCTCGGCAGCCGGCACAGTTCATAGCCTCGCCGCTAGATGGGGGCTTCATTCATTCCATTCCTGACCCGGTCGGAGACTGGAAGCAGGCTGTGGATTTTTTTTTTAAATAGTGAACGGATTATTGTAGCAAAAATAAATACTAAACCTACCTGCACCACAGTGGTACAAGTCTATATGCCTACCAGTCAAGCTGATAATGAGGATGTTGAAAAGGTCTACGAAGAAATAGACGAAATTCTGAGTTATATCAAAGGTGATGAAAATACTATAGTAATGGGAGATTGGAATGCTGTGGTAGGAAAAGGGAGAGAAGGGAAGGTGATTTCGGATTAGGTGAAAGGAATGATCGAGGAAGCAGGCTGGTAGAATTCTGCACTGAGCATGAGTTGGTCATAGCTAACACCTTATTCAATAACCACAATAGAAGAATATACACATGGATGAGACCAGGAGATACAGGGCGTTACCAAATCGACTTCAGTATGGTCAAGCAGAGGTTTCGAAACCAGATTTTGGATTGTAAAACATATCCTGGTGCTGACATAAACTCTGACCACAATCTGGTTGTAATGAAATGCAGATTAAAGTTGAAGAAACTGAATAAAAGTCAAAAGCCAAAAAGGTGGGCAATAGACAGACTGAAAGAGAAGGATGTAAACGAAAGATTCAAGAAGAGTATAAAGGAAGGACTAATGAAAAACCCTAAACAAACTTCAATTGCAGACGAATGGGCACTTTTGAGGAATGAAATAACAAAATCCGCAGAAGAAAACATCGGTAGGAAAGAGAGAATAGGTAGAAAACCGTGGATCACTCAGGATATACTCGAATTGATGGATGAAAGGCGGAAGCACAAGAATGTAAGAGATAAAAAAGGGAAAGCAGAATACAGACGTCTGAGAAATGAGGTTAACAAGAAGTGCAAGGAAGCGAAAGAAGAATGGTTGAAAGAGAAATGTGCTGGTATAGAAAATTGTCTGAAATTAGGAAAAGTAGACACAGCTTATCGAAGGATCAAGAATACTTTTGGGGAAAAAAAGACTAACTGCTGTAATATTAAGGACACAAATGGAAAGCCTCTAACAGATAGGGAAGAAAAGGTTGAGAGATGGAAAGCTTACATAGAGAGTTTGTATAAGGGAAAGGAGATTGAGAATCATGTAATGGAAAGGGAGGAGGAAATTGATGAGGATGCGAAAGGAGATTTAATATTGAGATCAGAATTTGATAGAGCTTTGGAAGACTTAAACAGGAACAAAGCACCAGGCATAGATGATATACCGATTGAGTTGCTACGCTGCATAGGAGAGGATGGTCTGATCAGGTTATTTCACTTGGTGTGTAGGATTTATGAGACAGGTGATGTACCCCCTGATTTCAAGAAGAAAGTAATCATCCCTATACCAAAGAAAGTGGGAGCTGACAGATGTGAAGATTACCGTACAATCAGCTTGATTACTCATGCTTCAAAGATCCTGTCTAGAATAATTTACAAGAGGATTGAGAGCCAGATAGAAACGGAGTTGGGTGAAGACCAGTTTGGTTTCAGGAGAAATGTAGGAACAAGGGAAGCTGTACTAAGTCTTAGGCTGATTTTGGAAGGTAGAATAAGGAAAGATAAGAGAACGTTCATGGCTTTTGTAGACTTAGAAAAGGCTTTTGATAACGTTGATTGGACTAAATTGTTTGACATTTTGAAATCGATTGGAATAAAGTACAGGGATAGGAGGGTGATATACAATCTATACAGAAACCAGACAGCAGTCATTCGAGTTGAAGGACATGAGAGAGAAGCTGGTATTATGAAAGGTGTAAGGCAAGGCTGCAACTTATCACCCATACTTTTCAATCTTTACATTGAACAAGCAATGAAGGAAATTGGAGAAAAATTTAAAGTGGGAGTGAAGATTCAAGGAGAAATAATTTCAACTCTGAGATTTGCTGATGACATCGTCATCTTGGCCGACACGCCAGAGGATTTGAATGAGTTTTTGAATGGTATGGACTCCGTCTTACGGAAAGAATTCATGATGAAAATTAATAAATGTAAAACAAAAATACTGGAATGCAGCCGAAATAAATCAGAAACCTCTATGGAGATCAAATTGGCAGGTGAAAAGCTGAAGGAAGTAGGAGACTTCTGTTACTTAGGAAGCCGAATAACCAGTGATGGACGAAGCAAAGAGGATATAAAAAGTAGGTTGGCTCAAGCAAGAAAAGAATTTCTACAAAAAAGGAATTTGCTGACATCGAATATAGATTTAGGTATTAGGAAGTCATTTTTGAAAGCCTTTGTCTGGAGCGTGGCGCTCTATGGAAGTGAAACTTGGACTATTGGTGCAGCAGAAAAGAGGAGAATTGAAGCATTTGAAATGTGGTGTTACAGGAGAATGATGAAGATCAGATGGGTAGATAGGGTTACAAACAAAGAGGTATTAAGACGAGTGGGAGAGGAGAGATGTTTCTGGTGACTGCTAGGTTGGTCGGACACATACTAAGACACCCAGGAATAGCAAGCTTAGTTATGGAAGGAAGGGTCGAGGACAAGAACTGTAGGGGTAGACCAAGGTTAGAATATGTTAAACAGATTGCCTCGGATGTAGGGTGTGGCAGCTATGTAGAGATGAAACGATTAGCTCAGGACAGGAAGGCATGGAGAGCTGCATCAAACCAGTCAAAAGACTGAAGACTGAAGACTCAAACAACAACATAGAATCACTTCGCCAACTACTGGAATGAGCATAGGCCTATACTCAATACTCACTTCGGCAGTCACCCTAATGGAGGCAGTTTTAGAATTCTATGACCCGTGCATGTCAAAAATCGTATTAACACATGGAAGCCCACCTATTCTTGGCTATCGCCCCGGAGACCCGGGTTACATTTCCTGCTCTGCCAAGAAATTCAATTTTGGTCTGAGGGCAAAATCGGGGCACGCTAAGTCTCTTGAGGTTTAACTAAGAAGAGGAAGGTTCGATTCTCACCTCAACAATCTTGGATGTGGTTTTCCGTAGTTTCCCACTTCCACTCAAGGCAAATACCGGGACGGTTCCTAGGCCTCGGCCGCCTCCTTGCCATTCCCCTCCTTAATTACAAATATACACATTAATGCAGCCATCACAATAACACAGGTCAACAGAGAAAATTTTACACATACACACCAAAGTACACGGGGCTGAGTGACCACGATGTCGGAGCCCTTCAAACGAATTATGTTTGCCAAGTGTCTCTCAAGGCGAAAGCAATTGTGGACACGCGCGAGTGCCTGGAAAACTACTTTATTCTTTATTATTTTAAGAATATATCGACGTTGCATAATTAATTATAACTTTTAGTCTAGGACGCTACCAACTTGACCACCGAAGCATTGGGAAGAAATTGCAATGTTAAGGTACATAAATAACACACACATTCAACCGTCAGTTAATATTCTTCAACATGTCCCTTCTTTTATAACTCTCTTTCAGTATACATATCGTGGAAACATCATAGAAAATATTCCCTTCCTTTCTCATAAATAACTATCACGTGAAAATGCGCCATGTCTGATGTATTAAATATATCGATGCAATGGTGGTGCCATCTGTTGTCAGTTACTGAAACTATATGGGCGAGGTACTGCCATCTGTTGTCAGTTACTGGAACTGATTGCAGATATTGGGGACAACAGTTAGCTCTTTCGATCACATGCTGTAATGCAATGGTAAAACGGAAATAAAATGTATTGATGTAAAATGTAGAAATATGTATCTATAACTTAAAGCAAACAGCGTAAAAATCGGCCCGGTAGAAGTCGCTGGCAGATTGTAATGCATAATTGTCGTATATGGGCGAATAACATTATGTGCAAGTTAATTTCATGAAATAAAATACTAATAATTGTTGAATTAAAGATAACAATGGTGATGGCACATAGGTACCTTTCATCAAAATAACATTTCATAACAAGAAGTTCCGTGACGAACTAAAGAGCCTACTTTTCTTAAAATTTAAGATTCATGCCAATGATTAATCTATATGGATCTATCTAGAATAATTACGAAATTAAGTTGGTAATATCGACATTTCTAATTGGTTCGAAATACTGTATACATGGCATAATGTAGCCTAATATAGAACTACAGCTGGCAGCCCTGGTGACCGAATATAATCTTAGTTCCATCTCTTAAGGTACAGAATACAAAATTTGGTTGAAGTCCAATGGATAGCATGGACGTTACATGCAGTTAAACATTGTATCTAACAGCGCGCGTAAAATCATGTTGGCAACAATGACATACATGTATTGGTCAGAAATAATCTGAAATAATATGATCTATCGTTGTGTCAATTTTGAATGAAATCCATTAATTAGTATAGAAGTTACATGCATTTTAAAATTGGACCTATCAGCAGGCTTAGAATCATGTTGGCAGCACTGGCATAGGCCTATATTAGTTATTCCAAATTAATCTAGAATGCCAGGTACTATACGTGTGCAAAGTTTAGAGCTATTGGCTTGCATACTTTCTGATATATTGATATTAGGGTAACAAAAATAGAGACAGTATTTATTAACAGTTGGCAGCCCTGGTTACTCTTAAGAATACGCATAGTCATATCAGTTATGGTACTTATAGCACACACGAAATTTGGTTGAGATCCAAATGATAGTATAGAAGTTACATGTATTCAAATTTGGACCTCTAAGCAGGCTTAGAATCATGTTGGTAGCACTGACGTATATAAGTTACTCCAAATTAATATGGAATATCAGGTACTATACGTGTGCATAGTTTAAAGCGGTCGGCTTGCATACTTTCTGATATATGGGTATTTGGATTTAAAAAATTGAGAGCATTTATTAACAGTTGGCAGCCCTGGTGGCTCTTAAGAATATGCTCAGTCATATCTGTCTATGTACACATTAGCACATACGAAATTTGGTTGAAATCCAATTGATAGTGTAGAAGTTATATGCATTTAAAAGTTGGACTTATCAGCAGGCTTAGAATCATCTTGGCAACACTGCCATGTATAGCCTCCTGGAAATTAAACTGCAATATTATTATCTATACTGTGCCAATTTTGAAATAGCTCCCATTCATACCTTCCAAGATATCCAACATGGAGCTCAAATTTCAACTGCAATTTTTCAGCAGTTGGTAGCACTGACATCATTTTCAAATATCGCCATGAGATATTCAGGTATAGATCTTTACTCCTACCAAATTTTGTTTCGATTGCTCCAGCCGTTTAGGAGTTGATAGGGGACGACACACACACAGCCAGACAGACAGACAGACAGACACACATTTGCCCGATCTCATGTCTACTTTTTCCTCATTTTTGCAAAATGTAAAAAGTAGGCTAACAATCGGTCCAGTGGGGAGTTGTTGGTGATTTACAAAAGAAAACGCCTTGTGTTTTAAATATATAGATGGCAAAGGAGAATCCGTTACTTTACGGGAATTATAAAAGTAAAATATGTTTCGACAATGTAATACCAATCGTAAGAAGGAAGAAAGCGAAAAAAAAAAAACATATCCGAGGTGGGATTCGAACCCACTCGACCATGCATAATACAAATTACCGGACTGTACCTATAGCCCCGCGGCCATCCAAACTGTCTATCCGGGCAATATCAAGGTAACTAACCACCATACACACTCAACCTGCAGTGTAACTCTTTCAATGTATATTCTAAAAACATAATTAACAATATTGGAGACCCTGTTTAATTCTCATAAAAAAAGATCTCAGTTAGACGCGGCGGGAACCAAGCAAGTGCCATTTCCCTCGTTGAAAAGAGTCTTTGTGCGCAAGCGCGGGAGCGGCAAATATTATTTTTTTCTTTAATAATTTAAAAATATACCCTAACATATATTTTCCTTTTAAAGACACACTGCAAATCTACATGCCAAGAGCTCTCGTTAGAATGCATTACGAAGTAAATCGGTTCTGTCGTTCCCTCAATCTCGCGTTAGCAAAAATCAGCTTAGTGTTTTAAATATATAGATGGCAACGGAGAGTTCGTTACTTTACGGGAATGATAAAAGTAAAATATGTTTCGACAATGTAATACCAATCGTAAGAAGGAAGAAAACGGAAATTAAAAAAACATATCCGAGGTGGGAATCGAACCCTCTTGACGATGCATGATACAAATTTCTGGACTGTAACTATAGCCCCTCGGCCATCCAGACAATCATGTGTCACTGCAATATTAAGCTACCTAACCAGTATACACACTCAACCTGCAGTTTAAGTCCTTCAATACTTGGCTTATTTAATATGATTCTATTTCAATGCATATTGTAAAAACGTAATTAACATTATTGGAGACCCTTTTTAATTCTCATAAACAAAGATCTCATACGCGGCCGGAAGCGCCAATTTGCCTTGTTGAGAAAGGCCATTGTGCGCATGCGCGGAGTGTCAAACATTACATAATTCTTTAATCATTTAAAAATATACCGTAACATATATTTTCCTTTTAAAGAAACTCTGCATGCCAAGAGCTTTCGTTGGAACGCCTTACGAAGTCGTTTTCACAATCTCGTGGGAACAAAAAACACCTTAGTGTTTTAAATATAAGGATAATGTTATTGGTTTTACGTCCCTTTTAACTACTCTGGCTTTTAGAGACGCCGGGGTTCCGGAATATTGTCCCAAAGGAGATCTTAAACGTGTCAGTAAATATACTGACACGGCTCCCTCGCATTTCGCCAGCTGACTGCGCCAGGATACGAACCTGCAACCTAGGTCCCAGCAAGCGAGAACGTTACCGCTGAGCCACGCAGCCAGTCTGGTCTGTGACTCTGAAGCACTGGTGGTGAGAGTGAATACAACCCAACAGCAAGAAAAGTACTACAGTATAATATATCACCCATGTTTATAGTGACAAGTGTAAGTTAGGTGATGTGGACTAATAATCCGTACGAATATACGAGTGCGACTCTTAATGGTGAATGCAATGATTGGTAGCGAGCGAACAATTATTACCTGGATTGCTGTGGTGACCCGGGTCTCCTCACGCGAGCCAATGAGGCAGGGAGATTTGTGCACCCAACACTCACACTATTGATTGCGCAGTCTGGCAGGCTGGCTCCAGGGCCGAGGGACATATGGTGGAGTAATCGTGCCCTCTTCTCTTCAACCGACGCATCATACATACATTTGTAATCTCCACGATGATTACGCCAACCCTCGAAAATTGTGGTCACCCATTCGCCATTGGCGAGAGCAGTTTAACAACAACAAAAAGTATATATATATAATACCAGCCAAGATATGGAAAAACAAGATCATTTCGAATTTGTATTAACACAAGTATTTACCCCAGTTTCAATGGGGGTCGCGTATTAGGTGAATGGTCTTACAGATGTGTGCCCTTCCTGACTTCAACTTTATCAGAGGAGTAAATGAGGGATGAAGTTAATATGGGAGTTGAAAAGGAACATACGTCGCCTATTAAAATATGCCACCCCGTCATTTGCTTGGAGTGAATAGGAGTCCACGGAAACAGTTTCAAGGGTGAACGGCGCGACGGTCGAGTTCAAACCCACTAGAGCAGGGGTTCTCAAACCTTTTCTGTCGCACCCCCCCTCTGAAACATGAAATATCTAGCCCTCCCCAATCTCATTCCCTCTCTTAGCACTTCTCATGGGCTACTACCCACACACATACACACAAAAAAAACACCACACAAGATCTACTGTGTATGCTACTGCCTAATTAGAATTTCAACTACCAGTTACATTAATAATAATAATAATAACAATAACACACAATTCATTCTTCTTAGAGCACATCAAAGTACATCAACGATTTGTAAAAAAAATGTCATGCATATGTATTACTTTCGCTTATAAAAATAAAAACAACTGCTGCACGTGCAGTTATTGGAATTGAGCAAATTTTGTTTCTTTCACTAATTAGCTCCTTAGCTGTGACACCTGTGTTCAGTAATGCTTTTCGTATTTGAAAGCTCATTACTAGGGCCCGGATGTTGATGCCATAAAAAGTTTAAAAAATGCACTTCAAATTTTCAAAAATGACTGTAATAAATGACCTAAAAATTCGAAAAATGCACGATAAAATGGAGAAAATTATCTTATAATAATAAACTCACCAATATTTCAAAAATTCTAAAAATGTACTGTAAAATGGAGAAAATTATCTTATAATAATAAACTCACCAATAATTCAAAAATGACATCTTAAGCTCAAACTGAAAAGTCAATCAAAATAGATTTCAAGCGCTTCGAAAGGTTTATGTTCACTTAAGTATGAGTTGCACTGCACCACGAATGTCATTCTGATGTTGACAAATGTAAATGATCTGCGGTTTCAGCCAACAGGTTTTTATATCTAGAAAAGCTGCGTTCAACATCAACTGATGTGATCGGAGCGTACTTGAAGTGAGGAAGGTCGTTTGCTGCTCACTCGGAGAGACGTAACTCCCTCATATAAAGCTGTGACATGACTAAATTGGAATATATATATATATATATATATATATATATATATATATATTATACTGTATATATGACATTAAAAGGCCGATTTCTCTAAAATATGACCCAAAAATCTACCAAACTTGAAAATATGCTCCTAAAATGGAAAAATGGCAAAAATGCAAAAATATGCAAAATAAAAATGACATATTTGAAGACGGGGTGGCCCATCCGGAGTTTCGATGTACTTCAGCATTGTTTTAGACAGTTCAGTAAAAAGATGACATGTCATCAACATCCGGGCCCTACTTATGACTTATAAATGACAATAGAAATAATATATACAATTTTCAACATTTCACTGTGAATTTGAAAAATGTTATGTTAAAACTCTTCATCCATGAAAAAGTAAAACAGGAGAATAAAAGTATACATGGATCAGAATTCGGTAAATCTCAGACACTTACGGAGTTAGTGTGATGTGTGAGCTTGAATTTGAGATAAAAGTAAATCCAGTCTTGGTTGGATGTTTGAAACAGCAACCCGCAGATCCCCTTCCAGCTGCAGCCGAGACCGATGCTTCGTCTTGAGGGATGCCATTGCGGAAAATGTTGACTCACACAAGTAGGTTGAAGCGAAGGGTAATAACAGGTCCACTGCTTTTCTTGATAAAATGGGATATTCATTCCGAATCTGCACCCAAAAATTTTCAAGAGACTTCGACTTAAATTCATTTCGAAGTATTCTGTCACTTGAGAGTTCTATTAGTTCCTCCTGTTCTGCCGTTGACAGGTGGGCTGTTACGTTCGTTTCAAACGTTCAGCGAATCCAGTCATTCTCAGTTGAAGGTTGTGGAAATCTACCCTCGAATTTTTCACGAAGGTTTTGGAGGTGTTCTACGACAATTGCACTAATTTGACAAATATCTAACTCATTTTCTTCTAGGAATTCATTCAGACAATAAAACATCTTACAGTTACCTTTGTCCATCTGGGCTTTCCAAAGTTCAAGTTTTCTCTTAAAAGCAAGCACTTTGTCGCTTAGAATGAAAATATTACTATTTCGTCCTTGAAGTGACACGTTAAATTCATTCAGTTTTTCAAATACGTCAGCCAAGTAGCACAGTATTAGAAGCCATTTCTCATCCAGAAACAGGGTTGCGAGTGTGGGACTGCTGTCCAATAGGAAAATACGAAGTACATTCTTCAACTCCACAACGCGACGAAGGACTCGACCACGAGACAACCAGCGTACCTCCGTGTGCAATAGAAGCGAATCATGTGTAGATCCCATCTCCTCGCAAAGAATGGAAAATAGCCGTCTTTTTAAAGCTCTTGCTTTCACAAAATTTACAACACTAATTACATCGTTCAGCACTTTATTGACTTCCGGTTGTAGTACTTTTGAAGCCAATGCCTCCCTGTGTATCATGCAATGTGTGAATTTTACAGAATTCGTAACAGCACTCACTCTTGCTCTGAAACCTTTTTTTAGTTCCAGCAAATGCCGACGCCCCATCAGTACATATACTAACACAATTTGTCCATAAGGGATTAGTCAATAAAAAAAAGGAATTCACAAGAGAAAACATATCTTCGCCTGTAGTCCGCCCTTCCAGAGCTTTATAAAATTGAAAATCCTCGTGCATTTTATTTTCATGACAGTGGGGTACAGAAATAAGAAGCTGGGCACTGTTTACGATATCAGTACTGTCATCAAGTTGCAGGGCAAATTTTGGGCTATCGCCAATAATATGTGGAGATTTGGATTTTGCAATTAAAGAGGATACTTTCAAGGATGATCTTAGCGCTTTCTTAGGAACTGTTGCGTGCTTATCTAGGAATCTAACATTTCCTTTTAGTTGTTGCTCGTGGCGCTTAAAATTGCTTAAGGTTTACTTACGCAGTCCGGATGTTTAGTCTGCAAATAGTGTCTCTTAAGTTTCACAGGCTTCAAACTGTCGTTTGCTAAAATCTCCGAACAAAGAACGCATTGAGGTTGTTCCTGATTATTATTCGAAAGAATGCTGGTAAAGCCTAATGTCAGATAATCGTCTTGATATTTACGCACTTTCACTTTGTGTGTAGAAAAAGTAGACGCGGAAGAACAATGGACTTTGTTTAAATTCGAACCTTGTTCTTTTTCCGAAGGAGGGCAAGCACTATCACTTTCATGGGGTCTCTTTTTACCATTTCTAATAAGCCACTTATCCATGGGTAATGGCGTCACTCGTATCAATTTATTGTAAAGTTGGCTAACCACGCACTAGAATTCACCTGTTCACTCACTGTCTTTGAACTGACTGGAAAGGCCTAGCTGAATTCGAATCGGCAAAGGCAGAAATAGAAGAATCCATTCTTGAAAGGAAGTGGCGGTCACATTGTCAAGCGGCTTATTGTCATTAAGTGTTTGGTAAGGAGATGTCATTGTAGGTGGCGAGTGAAAGGGAGTTGTAAATAATTCAATCAAAGCCGGTGCCCCCCTTTATCACTCTCTGCACCCCCCCCCCCCTGCCACACACACACACGCACACACACACACACTTTGAGAACCCCTGCACTAGAGTACGACTCTTGCCTTGCGCGTGAATCCACTGAGCTATCCCGGTCTGTAAAAATAGGTAGTCTGTAGGGCTATGAAAATTTCATATCAAACAGAAATACATTTCTAATTTAACTAGCATACTTTTACTCAGTCTTTCAATTTCCTTTTAGTTAGTAATTAATTGGCGGAACGGTTACAACATCTGCCCCAATTTCCTTTTTGATTCAAGTGCAATTTTTTGATGGTATAATTTTATCCCGGTTATTACTTAATTATTTTATAATTTTATTTTATTTTATTTTATTTTATTTGCTTCTTTACGGTTTTGTCGCAAAATTCAAATTTCGTCTTTTTAATGAGGTATAATAATGGTGCTCTTAGAAGCAGATGCCCCTTTAAAGAGCCATCAAAATCTGTGATCCGTGGACTGGCTCTTTGAGACATAGGGTTGAAATGAGGAAGGTTTATGCTTTCGGGATACCGTGATAGGTCAGTACCTTACTTCCAGTCCGCGGGGCACCTACTGTACCTCATCCCTGTCCGTAATACAGTTTCACACACTAGCGACTAGCCTACCACAGCCATCACAAAAATACTGATCATCAGACAAATTCAACCCACACCCAACTACACGGGGCTGATGTCCACGATGTCCAAAGCCCCTAAATCAAATTATAATAATAACAACAACCTTTCTTTTAACAATGTGTACTTTTCTCCCTCAATAGATTAACAATATATCAAATCTCCCTACTTTATTACATTTTTTCCTTAAATGATGTAGTTTTCTCCTTTCGTTCATAGAATGTTACATCTTGTTTCCAAACTCAGGATGCAAGGAATGCAGTTAGATAAAAATCGAAGTTAAATTCATTACTAACAAGGGAAGTCTCTGAACCGGGGAATCGTGGATCCTGCTGGAACTTAGCAGATGCGTTGCGTGAGCCCGACTAGGCAGAACCGTGACGAAAAATCTTTCGGAAATTAACTCCTACCCACCGTAGACGGCAGTAAGAACAACAATTTTGAACTGTGCGCGCTGGTCAAGCGGGAGTGTGGCTCACTCCTGATTGGTGGCTCAAAAGATCACGTTCCAAACGACTGCCCTCCCGTACTCGCGCTCATAAGCTTCGCTGCGGCAAGGGACATTAATGTTGCATCTTTACAAAATATTGCACGCCGTGCTTTATTATCAATCATGCAATGTAAAGAATCACAAATACATATAATTACAACACAACACAGAGTAAACTGAACCAATGGTCTCACGAGTGAGTAAGAGACCAAGCTATTTCACATAGTTCTGACAACAGTGATGTTCGTGGTAATAATGTTGGAAACACATACTGCTTTTACACCATCCTCACCGTAAAAGACACGGGCGAGTGCAAGTACTACATTGTATTGCACTGATATCGAAACAATATGGCATAGGGTGTTAAAACTGTTCGGGATTGTCAGACGGATACTGATTTCGGTACCATGCGTATTGTCACATTGAAGTAAAACGAGAGGACGACAATTGGTGGTCAGAGACTGCATTTTCAAGATTGTATTTCTCTGGGCCAAATTGATGTCAAAATTCAATAACCGAACGGTGTTCGAAAATCTACGGACAAAGCTTTTCCAGATCCTAAAGCCGTATGCATCCAATGGTTGACAATAGGCTGTGGACCCAGGAGGGATATCATCAGTCGTATGCACTCTTCACTTTCTAACAATGTTAGAAATCCAGAAGGAGTGCCACATTGCCAGACGGTACATGCTGTTTGAAAACATTATGAAACCAATTCTTCAATTGTGCGGATCCCATTTTGCCAGATTTTGTAGGAACAACGTAAATATTGTCACGTGCAAACATTGTTTCTCCCACCCTTTTACCAAACACACCTTTTGGTACTTTCAAAGTTATGAAGAGAGGTCCAAGCAGCTTGCCCGCTGCTGTTACTGTTGGCATTATTGTATAACTGTGCGTTGTGGCCCGCACTCATTGCACTTTGGAGAAAACCGTTTTCGACCCTTTTATAGCCAGTGTCCTACCCGAACACATCTCCAAATTGAACCCACTTTGATCACTTTACCATTACATGCTCTACGTTTCCAGGGCCGAGAGAATCTAGAACCGATGTAACCTCTTCTACGAATATTTCTGCTGCTGACATAATATCCATTTTTCGATGGGCATTCTTTGATATCACCACAGTTGCTATTTTTCGCGAAATGATATTATAGCGATCCTTAAAGTGCTGCACCCAGGAACGGCTGGCTTTAAACCCCGTATATTTTACGTCCTGCGCAGCTAGCATAGCCCATTGCTGAATTGTCACGTCATATATTACGTCATTATTCTGATGGGGAATGTCAAATTGGGATTTTAAGGCACATGTTATTCTCCTCAATATGTCGCGGTGGGTGCCGCCCCTTTTCACTTGCTCTGCCCACAAATATAAATCTATCTTACTTCTTAAACGGTAAAACTTACATTTTACCGACGAAAACTAAAGCGGACGCCTCTTACCACTTTTCCAATACTCAACAGGATTTTGTTTGTATTTCATACCTAATACACTTGTTACAAGAGACGAACGCCAGAAAGCCAGATAGGCACAAAACCATCCAAACTGTCCTACAGGTCCTGTTCATGAATGCTGAGAAGCCTTTCCATACATTTTCCATATTTTTCCTCCAGACAACAGATAACTTTTCCAATGTTAACATTCATTATGCAACGCATGGGACACTCTCCGTATACGGATATAAGCGTATGCCGGGTCTGTCGCCTCTCATTCGGTGACTGTACGCCATAGGCCGGGAAGCACAGTACGGTTGGGAAGCAACCTCTGACGCAGCCAATGAAGCTCACGCCACTGGCGCGCCAATTTAAACGTGTAAATCTTAATTTTTCATCTAGTAGAAGGGGAAGTTAATTTCCGAAATATTTTTCTTCTCGGTTCTGCCTAGTTGGGCTCACGCAACGTATCTGCAAAGTTCCAGCAAGATCCGAGATTCCCCGGTTCAGAGACTTCCCTTGTAAGACATAGAGCAATCGTCCATGTATATAGCGGCCTATAGACGGTCAATATTATTGCGCAATATTTCGGGTTGTGTAATATAATTGACCGTGTGTAAACGATATTGAAAGGTTGTGCAATATATTGCGTGATTTTCAAACACCTGGAAATATATTGTGCAAACGGGAAAATATTGTGCCGTCTGTTGGCAGTATTGCGCAATGTCCCACCAATTGGTATCCATAAGTGGTCCCGCCAAGGGTCTCACATCTATTGGGTCGTGGGTTGGCGACCACGGGACCCCAGTTGAGTTCGGCATTACTTCCACTTACTTGTGCCAGGCACCTCTCCGTCTTCTTTCCTGTCGACCTCCATTGGTCAACTCTTGTTCTCTTCCGACCCCGACAGCATTAGGCTATCCGAGGCCTAGGGAGTCTCTTCCTTTCCCACCTTAATTGGCCCCTGTCTCATCTTTCCTGATGGTGTCCGGACAGTTCCCCACACTGACACTTCCACACACTGCCCAAAATACTGACACTTCCACACAGCCCTTGGACGTGGCTACCTGTTTAATAACTCAGAAATAATCTCGACTGACATTTCCACACACATCTCCCCTCTCCCCCAAGGCTACTATGGAAAAGATCAAGTTGACTACTTCGTTGACAACTGGCTAGATAACCAAGACATTCCAATCGAGATGTGGAACTGCCACCAAGCACGACACAGGACAACGAATGCTGTTGGGGGCTGGAACAACCGACTCAACAATCTTGTCGGGAGACCTCACCCCAAATTAAAAGAGGTTGTCAAAGTGTTGAAGACGGAAGCTGAGAAGACAAACTGCGCATTTTTAAAGGCCGAGCTCAACGTGGAAGGAATAAAAAGAAGACGAAAATATGTCAAACTGGACGGACGGATTGAGAACATTCAGAAAAAGTTCGAAAATGACAAAAATATGAAAAGTTTTATGAAGGCAGATGCCTATTCACAGAAAATGGAGTAGGTTAATATTATTGTTGAACAAATATGACAAAAACAAAAAGCAAAACAAAAACAAACAAAAATAAATAAAAAAATAAAAAATACAAAACAACTGACGAAGCCTAGAAAGCTGATTTTAAACACGCCAAAATCATAACAACACCAAACTGATCGGTTTTGTTATTATTTTGCCAGACCACAGCCTGGATAAAGTGTGATGGAAATCAGACTCTGCATTTATTTTATTTTGATGGTAATTACACTACATCACAATTATATTTTCGAGACCGTGGTATGTAATGAAGTACATAGACTGAGCGCTTTTCTTCACTCCAAATGAGTATTATGTTAAGGTGCATTGCCACCGGTGCGGTTGTAACGATGATCGCTGAAGCCTATAGCCTGAGGGGTGGGGGGATGTGTGTGGAACTGTCAGTCGGGAATATTTCTGAGTCATTAAACAGGTAGCCGCGTCCATGAGCTGTGTGGAAGTGTCAGTATTTTGGGCAGTGTGTGGAAGTGTCAGTGTGGGGAACTGTCATGTAATCTTCCTGATAGCCTCTTTCAGTTAGGGGTCAGCCTCCCATTTTCTTTTCATGTTATCTCCTGCTTTCTGCTCAAGGCCCTCAGGGAGGCGGAGTGTATGTAGCCCCACGACTTCTGATGCAACCTGGATATTGCTACACCCTCAGGGGCTCACGGCTGGTGAGTTCGGGAGTTGGCGATCCCGAGGGATTCCTGAACTGAGTCCGTTTTTTCCCGTTTTCCACTGACTTTAAGGCTAGCCCTCTCCTCTTTCCCTTTCCTATCAGCCTTTCATGCCTCTCTATCCTTCCAAGTCCCTGAATCATCATTCTTCGGGGGTTGATGGCATTTCCTTTCCTCCTGTGTTTTGTTTCCTTTATTTTTATTATTATTATAAAAGTCTTTATATTAATGTTACATGAATTCTAGTCTGTGGGGAGGAATGAGGCTGGATATTGGAAATTACACCTGCAATATGCTGAAACAAGAACTACCTGTTGAAGACGAGGGGACAGGATGGTCAGGCCCGACTTCCTGCGTGGACAATAGAAAAGGGTAAAGCTGGAATGTGATGCAGAAACAAGAAGCCGATAGAACACCGTTAGCTTGAGTTCAATAAACTAGGGTTGGCGCCCGAAGGATGTGATCCACCCTGGAAAAATGTTCTTTGTGCAGAAGAGATGTGACAGAGAAAACAGTGAAAATCAAGAGAAGAAGATACTTTTCGTCGACTCCCACAAGGCGAGGCCTACAGATATACCGCGATCTTGGAAATCATACTGACGAATGGGAAGAAGGGACGCCAATTATTCGCGCACTTTTGAAGCCAAGCTATCACCAGACAATTATGGAGGGAAATTGATTCTGATTAATCCTGCGATCAGATTGATTCCCGCACGCAAAAAACTTACGCTTCACGTCGAGCCGAGTCCGTTGATATAAATTGTTTGCCTGTGCGATTCTTGCTTAATTAAAGATATTTTATCTAGTCCCCACTCCTACTATTTGGGTAAAACTGTATAAATATCGAGTGAAGTGTTCATTCACCCCATTCTACAGCAATTCTTCGTGCATTACTAAGTTAGTAAGACGTATAACCATGTCTGTCTCTACGCAAGTCTGAGGACTTAGAACAATTTCTACTCTGCCTGAGAGCAGGAAAAACTTTTAAATTTTGAAGTAAAACTTTGCATTTTGGAGATGATTATTATTATATCTCTAGTTAAAGTAATTGAAGAGTTATGCGTGTGAAATTATATTAGATAGCATACTGCTATAATTTAGGACAAGTCATCGATCAGTATTGCTTCATAGGACTGTGGATGAATTTAGTAATCTACCAGAGCAATCTAGAAAGGGTTAACAGGGCTAGAAAATAATTTGAAACTAACTGACATTTTATTCGAAGCAGCGCATCAACAATGAACCCCATGGTATCCAGTGACGAAGGAAGGATGTCTCAAACTTCAACAAGCACCATGTGCTAGGCGCAGTGCTGGGATCATGTCCGGGGACATCAATTTGTAAGACAAAAGCCGAGGATGAGTACCCAAATGAATTAATTTTCATCGTGTAGCTAGCTTTGGTAATCGGGAACTCTTGTATATATTTTTGTGTTTGCTGTATTTCACTTAGTTCTTGTAGTGTTGTTTTGTTTTAACCTACTACTTATTTAGTTTGTGAAGCTCGTCGTGGTTATTCGTATTTTGTATTTTGTGTATTTTTGTGCGGGACAGTATGTTAAAATTGTGCTAACGAGTACAAAGAGTGGGTATTTTGATAAAATACAACACAGGAATGAGCTATGTAACTGTCGATAAATGGAGCAGTATTGTAGGTCATGTAATAACAGTGTTGGGGGGAAAAGTAATTTTGTTTGAAGAACTTCGAGTTACACATGCTATAATCTATGCGACATTGCATATTTCATTAGCAAGGAGCCAAAAGCTTCCTTGGTAATATTGTAACGTAATTGGAGCACGTAGTTAAATTCATTGTGTTATTGGAACACATTTTATTGAGGCATTTCTCTGATCTGGAGCGATATTGGTGGTGAACAAGACTTGTCAAACCGAGGTAATGGTCATATGATTGTTTATTCTGCACGGGGTGTGACAAAGGTCATTAACCTGACTGCTGCAATGCTACGACATCACGCTCCTAGGAGGTGTGTGTAATATTTTCTTCGGTCCCGAAATGCAAGGTGCAATTTCTGGGGACAAATTCTGCAAGATGATCACATGTATTTTATTTCAGGTTGTGATATGCTGTTTCTGCGATTCTCAAAAGCTAGGGAGCTCTGAGATATTTGTTAAGACCTACCTGGTTTGGTGACACAGTTGACGAGGGCTGTTCAAGAGTCCACTCGCTCCCCAGATCATAGATAAGGAATGTCAGGCAATTAGTAGCGAGACTGTGAGTGTGCTCAATGATACAAGCATCGGCTTTGGAGCCTATATAATTGAAAGTGAATTAGATTATTTAATGTTGGGAGTTCTCCATGGCAGATACGTAATTCAGGATTATGTTGATAGTTTTGTGTTTAATTTCATGTTCCTTACTGTCTCAAGTAAATGTAGATATTTTATTGATGCATCTTTTGTGTGCTAATTATGTAATTTTGTAATTGTTCGGGAAACGATCGGTTTGCCTAGGTGTTGTTTGAAAGTGGCCACGAATAAGTATTCATTTTTTGTGTCTGTAAGACCTAAAATTTTTAAGCAGTTTGATTTTGTGCGTTCGCACTTTGATAAGACTTCATGCGGAAGTGATCTTGTATTATAGTTAAGGGTAGCGTAGTCGGTTGGCAATTTATTTCATGTTAGCCATTGTAAATGTTGTTCCCCGGTGCCAAAGTCGGGTGAAGTTAATCATGGATACGCGTCCAGGGACTTGAGTCAATGGAATCGTATCTCATGATACTGTGCTCATTCTAGGTTAAGTCTTGTCATATCGCGCGCATATATTTATACACAACAATCAGGAACTTACGACGAGATCCGTGCATATTTGGTTTCACAGCATTTCTGAAGCTGTATTTTAATAATGTAATTATTTGGTTTGATATTTTCTCTTTGGATTTTAGTTAAGGGTGACATAAGGGAGGTTTTGTTTGTCATTATTGTGTCTGTTTATTCGGTTTATTAAAGCTGTTTTATGTTAATCTTGGTTCATCGTTCTTACTAGTTATATTTTTATCTATGTTACCTTGATATTTATGGAAGCAAATTACAAAATACCCAGCCTCACGACGAAGAACTGAACACCCCCGAAATTAGTCTCGTGTACGCTTCTTTCAAGGGAACAATATATTTCCTCCTTTAGTATGTAAGTATGTAGTTAGTTTTAGGTTTAGTTCCATTTCATTTTCTTTATCTCCCAAACCATTAGGGGCCGATAACCAAGATGTTAGGTTCCTTAAAACAACAGTTATCATCATCATCAAAGTGGTCGAGTTCGGGTCATCATGGGTGACACGAATGCAGAAAAACAATTTATTTTAGAATTTGTTGAAGTGTATCCTCGCCTTCCGGCTCTTTGGGATGTGAAGTGCAAGGATTACAGTAATCGTACCAAAACGGAGGAGCAGTATGATGTGCTCTTAGAAAAATACCGCGAACAATACCCAGACGCGGACAAACCAACATGTGGTGCTCGTCTGTGCTCGTGTTTGCGCAAAATATTGCACAACCTTCAATATAGCCTTCACACGACTCAAGTTATTGCGCACACAAAATTATTGCACAATATTATTGAACGTCTATGGGTAACCGTCAAAATATTGTGCAATCTATATTGTACAATAATACTTTCCCACTATGGGCCGCTTAGGAAACACAGAATTAGAATCAGAATCATATAGCCTACATACAGGATGAAGAAAAAATGCCAAACTTGGAGGTCGGCATGCGGTTCATCGTCGAAATTCACGACAAAGGTTTATCTAGCAAAACCTATTCCCGCCAATAGGTTTAACAGAAATGCGAGTTAAGAAACGAGGCTCTGGCAACGCTGTAACTGCGTGCATCGCGGCCAAGAACAGGTCACATGAACTCAGCGTTGTGCCGGAGCTGTCTCATTAGCTCAGTGGGAAAAGGTAATGCGCTGCATGTCAGTAATGCAGACGAGTCGCGTTCGCGCCAAAAAAAAAACAGTTAAAGTATCAAATTGTATCCAATCTACACCTCCACAATGCAATACATTATGTTGTGTACTATGTTACCGTTACTGTTACTTTTCTTCTTCTTTCCGATGAGGCCTGCTATGGACCACGCGCCAATTTCAATTCTTCACTCTTTGATATTTTATCTTCCGTTCCTCCCAATATTTCTTCATTCTTCGACTATTGTGGTGTTTGAAGCCATATTTTCAGTGTTGCCTAAGTAAACAAGAGTTTAGTGCTTTTCAGTCGGTCAACACGAATGTACCCAAAAGAGATGGGTTATGCCCTAATCCTGAAATAAATTACATGAGATTAATAAAACACTAGGATGACCAGTTTCGATCGTCAAGCGATCATCATCAGATCCATTACACTTAGGCTATAAAATCTATGTTTGAAATACAGGTGAAAATATTTACAATATGTACAATTATTTAGTTGCAGTATTGGTACTGCAACTGTCAGTGTATGCTAAATGCAGTATATATGTTAGGTGAAATGCTAAATGGTGATAGCTATCCGGAGTTTGTACTTTAGAGAGATTATATGGTTGTAAACTATAGTTAAACTATAAAATTTTAGGCTAACTACTTATCTGATTGTCTTCCGTACTACAGCTGCTCGCAGTTTTCGTGCTCACTGTAACTTACTTTGCGGTCAACTGCGGTGGTTATCTTAACGACTGGTTTTTCCTGCCTTCTCCCCCCTACCCCTACGTGCTGTGGGGAGTGATAGCGATGTGTTTATGTGAGGTGTTGCCAACCTAGATAAGATGTATGTTATTGAATGAGGTGTGTCTACAACTATTAAAGACCGTGGATTAGCCCTCGCCACGCGTGGAGCATTACCCATTCGAACTAAGCGTTGACGGTCTTATGAGGACGTCCCGGCACCTTTAATACTGCCGCGAATATGGGCCTTGGTTTGTTGCAGAAGAAAAGTACATCGTACACCTGATCCAGATAACATTTACCTATTAAAAAAACCCTAATTTCCCCCCCCCCCCCTTTTTTTATCTAGCTTGGCTGTGTCATTAAATTGTGTCTTGTTTCCGACAGGGTGTGTTTTTTAGTAGCGTGAAGAGGGGTGAGCTCTCCATGAACGTGTGTTCGTTTAGATTGTTGGGATTGTTTCGTTTGGCTAGGTGTATCTCGATTGCTTCCTTTATGTCAAGAGCTCTGCCTTTCGATTCGTGATGGATTATTTTAAGGTCCGACTCTATGTTGGTAAAGCTGTGCCCCGCGTCACACATATGTTCGCACACGGCTGAATGTGTTCCGTATCTTATCGCATTCCTATGTTCATTATAACGGGTGTCTACTCGTCTTCCACTCTACCCGATGTAATTAGCTTGACAACCGGTGTCTTGGCACGTTATAGAATATACCCCTGACCTTGAATACGGGTCACGTTTATTTAGATTACTATTTTGGAGGTGCCTAGCGGTTGTATTTTTCGTCGTGAAATCTATCTTTATGCCTTGCTTTTTGAATAGGTTAGTGATTTTATATGTATTCGCATTCACATAGTTGAAACGCACAAATTTTTTCTCATTACTGTCCGGTTTGGGAATCGTTTTATCTTTATTTTTATGCTTGGCTATAATTTGGTTTATTTTGCTTGGCGGGAAGTTGTTTTCCTTTGCTATTTGCTTAATAGTTCTTATTTCCTTATTATAGTTGTCTTTAGACATGGGTATGTTTAAAGCCCTGTGAACCATTGAATTGAAACCTGCTAGTTTGTGCGTACTGGGGTGATTAGACTGATTGTCGATTGCATGCGAGGTTTGTGTTGCTTTCCGAAATATGGAATATGAAAGGTCGTTTGTCTTTACGTTCAATAGTTATATCGAGATAATTTATTTTTCGGTCTATTTCGGATTCCTTAGTGAATTTGATAGAGTGGTGTAGGCTATTAATGGATTGGAGAATTGTTTCTTCGCTTGTTAGTTCAGTATCGTAGATGCAAATTACATCATCTACGTATCTTTTCCATATTACTATTCCCTTTGTTGAAGTCTTTTCTAAGAACGCGTTTTCTAGTGCATTGATGAAGATGTCAGCGATTAACCCACTTAGTGGCGATCCCATTGCTAGGCCTTCTCTCTGTGTGTATATTTTATTGTCGAATTGAAACACGTTTTGGGTGAGAACGACCCTCAATAATCTCACAATCTCATCGGTTTCTTTTACCGAATTGTTGGATTTTAAGTTGTTTTCGATAGTGTTGATTGCTTCAATAATCGGAATATTGGTGTACATGTTAGTTACATCGAAGGATACTAGCCTGAAGCTAGGTTTGATTTGTAGGGTGTTCAATGCTGTTACCAGTTCTGTTGTGTTCTTTACAGAGTTGTTTTTGTCGTTGGAAAGACGGCATTTTAAGATTTTTAGTAACTCTTTGCTGATTTTGTAATTAGGGGCATTCCTACAATTGACTATTGGTCTCATTGGGCATTCCTTTTTGTGTATTTTTGGTTGTCCCCTCAATGACGGTATTTTCGGGTTCATGTTTATTAGTTTTGATTTTTCGGCTTTGGTCAGTATGTATTCTGTTTCTTTTAGCGCACTTTTTATTTGTTTTTGGAATTTGTTGGTGGGGTCTTTTGTTAATTCCTTGATTTCGTTGTTGTTTAGGAATTCGACTGTTTTTTCAATGTATTCTGTTTTGTTCAAAATTACAGTAGTGTTTCCCTTATCTGCTTTTGTGATGATTAAGTCATGTTCTTTTATTTTTTGTTTCAATGACTTTATTTCTTTGAGTTGTTTGTTGTTTTGAATGTTATTGCTATCGCCCTCTCGTTTGAGGATTTTTTTGGCTTCGTTGGTGGCGAGATTTTTGGTTAATTCCCTGTCTTCTGCTGGGAGCTTGTGACTGGCTATCTCAATATCTGTGATTAACTGTTTTATATTGTGGTTCGTGTGTGCGTCTGTGCAGTTGTATTTCAAACCTTTGTCTAACACATTCATTTCACCTTGAGAAAAGGTTACGTTCGTTCTGTTGTTTACTCTGCTGTGGAAATTGAATTCATTGTTATTCGTGTGTTGTTCGTTAGATTGATGGTTCTGTGTTTCTCCTAGTTTTCTTAATTTATTTTCTAGCGTTTCATGCTTCCTCGTTGCTCTGATTTTGATGGTGTCATGTAGGTGCTCGGTGAAGCTGTCCCATTGGGCTGCGTGCCAGAAATTACTTAGTTGCAATTGAATGTCGTATAATTGTTGGTTAATTTTTTGCTTTCTTATGTATGCAAATCTTAATTCGTTTTTTTTATCCAAAGCGCTTTAGCTTGTTTAGTTGAAATGATCGAGGCTGGTGTGTTCGTTACGTTTTTAATTGGTACGTATTTAGGGGTGAGGTTTAGTTATATACATTTTTTGTTGAACCAAATTGACTTGTCTAAATTCATGAGTTTAAGCCTGAGTGATTTGAATTTCTTGGCTTCACGATTTGCCTGACTAGCCGTGAACATTGTGGTGTTTGAAGCCATATTTTCAGTGTTGCCTAAGTAAACAAGAGTTTAGTGCTTTTCAGTCGGTCAACACGAATGTACCCAAAAGAGATGGGTTATGCCCTAATCCTGAAATAAATTACATGAGATTAATAAAACACTAGGATGACCAGTTTCGATCGTCAAGCGATCATCATCAGATCCATTACACTTAGGCTATAAAATCTATGTTTGAAATACAGGTGAAAATATTTACAATATGTACAATTATTTAGTTGCAGTATTGGTACTGCAACTGTCAGTGTATGCTAAATGCAGTATATATGTTAGGTGAAATGCTAAATGGTGATAGCTATCCGGAGTTTGTACTTTAGAGAGATTATATGGTTGTAAACTATAGTTAAACTATAAAATTTTAGGCTAACTACTTATCTGATTGTCTTCCGTACTACAGCTGCTCGCAGTTTTCGTGCTCACTGTAACTTACTTTGCGGTCAACTGCGGTGGTTATCTTAACGACTGGTTATTCCTGCCTTCTCCCCCCTACCCCTACGTGCTGTGGGGAGTGATAGCGATGTGTTTATGTGAGGTGTTGCCAACCTAGATAAGATGTATGTTATTGAATGAGGTGTGTCTACAACTATTAAAGACCGTGGATTAGCCCTCGCCACGCGTGGAGCATTACCCATTCGAACTAAGCGTTGACGGTCTTATGAGGACGTCCCGGCACCTTTAATACTGCCGCGAATATGGGCCTTGGTTTGTTGCAGAAGAAAAGTACATCGTACACCTGATCCAGATAACATTTACCTATTAAAAACCCCCTAATTTCCCCCCCCCTTTTTTATCTAGCTTGGCTGTGTTTCAATTCAATGGTTCACAGGGCTTTAAACATACCCATGTCTAAAGACAACTATAATAAGGAAATAAGAACTATTAAGCAAATAGCAAAGGAAAACAACTTCCCGCCAAGCAAAATAAACCAAATTATAGCCAAGCATAAAAATAAAGATAAAACGATTCCCAAACCGGACAGTAATGAGAAAAAAATTGTGCGTTTCAACTATGTGAATGCGAATACATATAAAATCACTAACCTATTCAAAAAGCAAGGCATAAAGATAGCTTTCACGACGAAAAATACAACCGCTAGGCACCTCCAAAATAGCAATCTAAATAAACGTGACCCGTATTCAAGGTCAGGGGTATATTCTATAACGTGCCAAGACACCGGTTGTCAAGCTAATTACATCGGGCAGAGTGGAAGACGAGTAGACACCCGTTATAATGAACATAGGAATGCGATAAGATACGGAACACATTCAGCCGTGTGCGAACATATGTGTGACGCGGGGCACAGCTTTACCAACATAGAGTCGGACCTTAAAATAATCCATCACGAATCGAAAGGCAGAGCTCTTGACATAAAGGAAGCAATCGAGATACACCTAGCCAAACGAAACAATCCCAACAATCTAAACGAACACACGTTCATGGAGAGCTCACCCCTCTTCACGCTACTAAAAAACACACCCTGTCGGAAACAAGACACAATTTAGCGACACAGCCAAGCTAGATAAAAAGGGGGGGGGGGAAATTAGGGGGTTTTTAATAGGTAAATGTTATCTGGATCAGGTGTACGATGTACTTTTCTTCTGCAACAAACCAAGGCCCATATTCGCGGCAGTATTAAAGGTGCCGGGACGTCCTCATAAGACCGTCAACGCTTAGTTCGAATGGGTAATGCTCCACGCGTGGCGAGGGCTAATCCACGGTCTTTAATAGTTGTAGACACACCTCATTCAATAACATACATCTTATCTAGGTTGGCAACACCTCACATAAACACATCGCTATCACTCCCCACAGCACGTAGGGGTAGGGGGGAGAAGGCAGGAAAAACCAGTCGTTAAGATAACCACCGCAGTTGACCGCAAAGTTACAGTGAGCACGAAAACTGCGAGCAGCTGTAGTACGGAAGACAATCAGATAAGTAGTTAGCCTAAAATTTTATAGTTTAACTATAGTTTACAACCATATAATCTCTCTAAAGTACAAACTCCGGATAGCTATCACCATTTAGCATTTCACCTAACATATATACTGCATTTAGCATACACTGACAGTTGCAGTACCAATAATACTGCAACTAAATAATTGTACATATTGTAAATATTTTCACCTGTATTTCAAACATAGATTTTATAGCCTAAGTGTAATGGATCTGATGATGATCGCTTGACGATCGAAACTGGTCATCCTAGTGTTTTATTAATCTCATGTAATTTATTTCAGGATTAGGGCATAACCCATCTCTTTTGGGTACATTCGTGTTGACCGACTGAAAAGCACTAAACTCTTGTTTACTTAGGCAACACTGAAAATATGGCTTCAAACACCACAATGTTCACGGCTAGTCAGGCAAATCGTGAAGCCAAGAAATTCAAATCACTCAGGCTTAAACTCATGAATTTAGACAAGTCAATTTGGTTCAACAAAAAATGTATAGAACTAAACCTCACCCCTAAATACGTACCAATTAAAAACGTAACGAACACACCAGCCTCGATCATTTCAACTAAACAAGCTAAAGCGCTTTGGATAAAAAAAACGAATTAAGATTTGCATACATAAGAAAGCAAAAAATTAACCAACAATTATACGACATTCAATTGCAACTAAGTAATTTCTGGCACGCAGCCCAATGGGACAGCTTCACCGAGCACCTACATGACACCATCAAAATCAGAGCAACGAGGAAGCATGAAACGCTAGAAAATAAATTAAGAAAACTAGGAGAAACACAGAACCATCAATCTAACGAACAACACACGAATAACAATGAATTCAATTTCCACAGCAGAGTAAACAACAGAACGAACGTAACCTTTTCTCAAGGTGAAATGAATGTGTTAGACAAAGGTTTGAAATACAACTGCACAGACGCACACACGAACCACAATATAAAACAGTTAATCACAGATATTGAGATAGCCAGTCACAAGCTCCCAGCAGAAGACAGGGAATTAACCAAAAATCTCGCCACCAACGAAGCCAAAAAAATCCTCAAACGAGAGGGCGATAGCAATAACATTCAAAACAACAAACTACTCAAAGAAATAAAGTCATTGAAACAAAAAATAAAAGAACATGACTTAATCATCACAAAAGCAGATAAGGGAAACACTACTGTAATTTTGAACAAAACAGAATACATTGAAAAAAAAACAGTCGAATTCCTAAACAACAACGAAATCAAGGAATTAACAAAAGACCCCACCAACAAATTCCAAAAACAAATAAAAAGTGCGCTAAAAGAAACAGAATACATACTGACCAAAGCCGAAAAATCAAAACTAATAAACATGAACCCGAAAATACCGTCATTGAGGGGACAACCAAAAATACACAAAAAGGAATGCCCAATGAGACCAATAGTCAATTGTAGGAATGCCCCTAATTACAAAATCAGCAAAGAGTTACTAAAAATCTTAAAATGCCGTCTTTCCAACGACAAAAACAACTCTGTAAAGAACACAACAGAACTGGTAACAGCATTGAACACCCTACAAATCAAACCTAGCTTCAGGCTAGTATCCTTCGATGTAACTAACATGTACACCAATATTCCGATTATTGAAGCAATCAACACTATCGAAAACAACTTAAAATCCAACAATTCGGTAAAAGAAACCGATGAGATTGTGAGATTATTGAGGGTCGTTCTCACCCAAAACGTGTTTCAATTCGACAATAAAATATACACACAGAGAGAAGGCCTAGCAATGGGATCGCCACTAAGTGGGTTAATCGCTGACATCTTCATCAATGCACTAGAAAACGCGTTCTTAGAAAAGACTTCAACAAAGGGAATAGTAATATGGAAAAGATACGTAGATGATGTAATTTGCATCTACGATACTGAACTAACAAGCGAAGAAACAATTCTCCAATCCATTAATAGCCTACACCACTCTATCAAATTCACTAAGGAATCCGAAATAGACCGAAAAATAAATTATCTCGATATAACTATTGAACGTAAAGACAACGACCTTTCATATTCCATATTTCGGAAAGCAACAGAAACCTCGCATGCAATCGACAATCAGTCTAATCACCCCAGTACGCACAAACTAGCAGGTTTCAATTCAATGGTTCACAGGGCTTTAAACATACCCATGTCTAAAGACAACTATAATAAGGAAATAAGAACTATTAAGCAAATAGCAAAGGAAAACAACTTCCCGCCAAGCAAAATAAACCAAATTATAGCCAAGCATAAAAATAAAGATAAAACGATTCCCAAACCGGACAGTAATGAGAAAAAATTTGTGCGTTTCAACTATGTGAATGCGAATACATATAAAATCACTAACCTATTCAAAAAGCAAGGCATAAAGATAGCTTTCACGACGAAAAATACAACCGCTAGGCACCTCCAAAATAGTAATCTAAATAAACGTGACCCGTATTCAAGGTCAGGGGTATATTCTATAACGTGCCAAGACACCGGTTGTCAAGCTAATTACATCGGGCAGAGTGGAAGACGAGTAGACACCCGTTATAATGAACATAGGAATGCGATAAGATACGGAACACATTCAGCCGTGTGCGAACATATGTGTGACGCGGGGCACAGCTTTACCAACATAGAGTCGGACCTTAAAATAATCCATCACGAATCGAAAGGCAGAGCTCTTGACATAAAGGAAGCAATCGAGATACACCTAGCCAAACGAAACAATCCCAACAATCTAAACGAACACACGTTCATGGAGAGCTCACCCCTCTTCACGCTACTAAAAAACACACCCTGTCGGAAACAAGACACAATTTAGCGACACAGCCAAGCTAGATAAAAAGGCGGGGGGGGGGAAATTAGGGGGTTTTTAATAGGTAAATGTTATCTGGATCAGGTGTACGATGTACTTTTCTTCTGCAACAAACCAAGGCCCATATTCGCGGCAGTATTAAAGGTGCCGGGACGTCCTCATAAGACCGTCAACGCTTAGTTCGAATGGGTAATGCTCCACGCGTGGCGAGGGCTAATCCACGGTCTTTAATAGTTGTAGACACACCTCATTCAATAACATACATCTTATCTAGGTTGGCAACACCTCACATAAACACATCGCTATCACTCCCCACAGCACGTAGGGGTAGGGGGGAGAAGGCAGGAAAAACCAGTCGTTAAGATAACCACCGCAGTTGACCGCAAAGTAAGTTACAGTGAGCACGAAAACTGCGAGCAGCTGTAGTACGGAAGACAATCAGATAAGTAGTTAGCCTAAAATTTTATAGTTTAACTATAGTTTACAACCATATAATCTCTCTAAAGTACAAACTCCGGATAGCTATCACCATTTAGCATTTCACCTAACATATATATACTGCATTTAGCATACACTGACAGTTGCAGTACCAATACTGCAACTAAATAATTGTACATATTGTAAATATTTTCACCTGTATTTCAAACATAGATTTTATAGCCTAAGTGTAATGGATCTGATGATGATCGCTTGACGATCGAAACTGGTCATCCTAGTGTTTTATTAATCTCATGTAATTTATTTCAGGATTAGGGCATAACCCATCTCTTTTGGGTACATTCGTGTTGACCGACTGAAAAGCACTAAACTCTTGTTCTTCGACTATGCTGCATCTTTCTGTCCTCAGACCACTTCGCCCCAGGTCTCCTTTCTACTCTTCGTTGGAATCCTTCCATACTTAACACCTTCCTTCGAAATATCTCTCTGTCCACAGTGTCTTCTTCTCTTATATTATGCCTTTCTGTTACCGGTACCTTCATTTAAACAAACATTCAAACATAACAAGAAAAACTTACAGACGAAAACAACCATTTCGTTTCGTCCATGGCACAAATCAAGCCAATAGAACATAATAGTAGATACAGTAACAACGTCTGCATCGAATGACGTACAAAAAACACAGTAGGTTGGCTACACTAGATTGCCCACAGCCGGGAACTGATGTTACAAAAAACAAGTAGTTCCGTGAAGAACTAAAGCCAATTTTCATATATCCTACTTATGATAATTGCCACTATCAACATACAAAATTTCAGTTTGAACGCTGTAATAGATTCGTAGATATTGAGAACCGTCTAAATATTTCGGACGGTCGCCATGTTGGATTGTTATATGTATAGACCATAGAGTCATGTACTGTACCCGAAAATCGGTAAAGGATCCTGTTGGAATATCCATTGCCCCAGCTGGATTGCCTGTTTCTAACAGCTCCGGCAAATACTACATTAGAAATCGCTTCCAACATGTCCTTTAGGGATTTACATACAGCAGTTACAAGAATATTGTGGATCAACAACCAACTACACGGGGCACTTATCTATATTTACTTTCTCAGGGACTGGGAATTCAGCTTCGCCTACAATACATTTACAATACTCTTCTCCCTATATTTAAAATGAATCACACTCCAACAACAACGGATAACCAACTGAACAAAATTTATTAACAATAGTGTAAACTAATCTAGTATAAACAAAATAGCAATAAACTAATTTAACAATAGAAGTTAAAATAAAAACACGCAATCATTCACACTTCCTTTCAACTCTACATCTTACTACAATGCTGTATTAAAAATTATGAGCATTAAAACTTGGCTAGGTTTAGGCCTACACAGCGTAAAAATAAAACCGTTTAATGAAGGCTCTTACATTCGTGGCATTCCTAACACATGGTTTCATTCACTAGCTTGCGTTTGTAGAACGCACGTGCATTGGTCTTGTTTCATCAATGAAATATCAGCCCCACGCCGCACTCGGAACTGGTTTATACAATTTATACAAGGCGGTGAGTGTTCACCTGCTTATATTAAGTCATCGCTCTCCAATTATAACGGTGAATCATTCTCGCTAGCCCATATAGAGACTGCTCTTGTGTGCGTTTATAAAAACACGTAAAAATAACATTTAGATCTTGCAAAATGTTCACATAACTACTCTGTTTCTTAAACAATCATTCTAAAAAAATGTATACACTCTTTCATTCGCACCCCGCAATTGTTCATGACCAATTCGGTTCCACATTTACTCTTAACATTGAACAATCATTCATACCAAAAACATCCGCTCATAAAACACACGCTATTTCAAAACAATTGATTAATAAATCCTACTAAATTATTTAACTAATTAAATCATTTTCAAAGAATATTTACATATAATATGTTCATAATAATATACATTATTTAGTGTTGCTAACACGATACTTTCGAGATTCTGGCTTTTCGGTTACAATACAATTCTCAACTAACTATATACACTGGTTTTTCACATAACCATCCTCTAACATTCCGTAGTTTTGACATACTGTTTACACATCGTCTTCTATAGGTTTCATTACATTGTCGGTATAATACAGTCGACTAATTAAAGTTAACTGTACGTAATTACATAACTTCGGGTTTAATAAAATTTAATAATAGTATTATAGACATGAGTAGACAAACTTTCTCAAGTTGTATTTCCGCTGAAACCCTCCTGTTAACACAGCTAAATCGTTACTTCACAAGAACAGGACTACTTGTATACAACGGCTCTTATCATGATCCATGCCTTCTTATCAAAGAACAATAATACTTTGACTTCTTTTAAAAATGCGGAACTCCCTCGCACGAGCATTCTTCATAGCTCAACAAATCCTCATATAACAGTATATATGGCATAAACAATTATCATCCACTATGTTAAACAATAACCAAAAGGATTAATTGTTATTAACATATCTTCTGTAGGCACTTCTCTCAAATAATGGCATGACCCTCAGTATCATTACACATGACTACTGGACTACAATTATACATGCTTAAGTTCTTCAAACGAAACTTCAAATTGTAATGAACGATATTAGACAATCGTGATTAACCTCCTAAAGTTTACTCCACAACAAGATAATTAACTGTTAACTCGTCTGTCGCAAATACACGCAATAAAAATAATACTCCTGTCTCACCTCACTTGTCAAGCTTTAAATTGTTTATCGTTGTAATATCACGTCGACAAAATGACGTGATGTTACACAAATAGAATAAAATAACACACATGTTATTTATAGTGTCAGATAGAATTCAATCTTGACCGGGATAAACTAGCTTTGAATTCCTAGCCAAAGATTTGAACAATCTTCTATCAAAAGGTATTTCCTCTAGCATATTAAATGAACAAAGCTCTTAGCTTTCCAAATAATAAAAAGGTTTGTCAATGTCGTAATGTTTTTCCACTCTACACAAAGAATGTTCATAGGGATTAAGACTTCGGTCTTATCAAACGACTAGTATTTCTTAGATCGTCGATAGTTTATGTACAATAATGATATAACAATATCATTCGACGTTTCTTCAGTTCTTGAAGTTATATGTTGTTACATTAAAGTGTTCAAATTAAATTTAATAAGAATTTAATTTGAAGCTATGACACAATGTCAGAATACTTGGTTTAAATGAAATTATTAAAATTCGAGAGTCGAAACAACTAGTCTTCTATGAGGCATATAATTCCTCAAACAACATTTTTAATGTCAGTTCCATAACTGATCCGTAGAATAAAATTGAAAAATAAATGAAAGGCAATTATCTCCTAAATAATCTTGAAGCATAAAAATCTCAACACACATCTGAAGTGTAAAATACATGAAAACACTGAAATACATGAAATGTGAAAATATAAAAATATGGAATAAGATCGTTGGCTCAGGATGTCACTAATCAAGCTCTATACTACAAATGAGATACACTGCTACCTTATTTGGACGAAAACTTGAAGATCTATGTAAGTATTCCCACAATACTTTAGATGTTTCCTCAGTACAAGACACTGAGATGGATCTGCATTCGAACCTCGGATCTGCGACCTCAGAGATAGGAAACGTCCCTCTCTGGAATTCACCAACATTCGCCTGGGCTCGAACGACATCCTTTTGGCAAATTCTTCTGTGTTGCTGGGCTACCCCCTAGCATATTGACAAATCTCTTCTGTAGAATCTTCATTCTCCGTCGTAAAAATGTATCAGCCTCATCATTGAATAATTTATAGAAATATTCATATAAATGGTGAATGAAATATTTCCATTGCTAATTGATGTTATATTAGTGTTCGCAGACTGACGAAAATGTACAAGATGGACCGTACACTACGTCTG
Source organism: Meconema thalassinum (assembly GCA_946902985.2). NCBI lineage: Eukaryota > Metazoa > Arthropoda > Insecta > Orthoptera > Tettigoniidae > Meconema > Meconema thalassinum. The sequence goes on along the minus strand of OX336391.1, from coordinate 459,210,363 downwards.
TATTCAAGAATACGTTGTCTAACGAAGCTCCATCGTTGTATCTTAACTCCTGCTATCGAATATGTCTCTGACGCATGACTACTTAGTTCATCATATCAACAATGTTCCGTATGTTGAATGAAAACACTTGAAGAATAATAATAGTCATTCTGTTAATGTTTATGTGTTGCGCCAATATTAAAAGTTCTCCGCTACTGTTCACTTGAACTGCGTTCGCCAACTTCACGTTGCAATTTAAAATGATATTCAGCTTTATTTCCAACACATTTGAAAATCTGACTTAACAGGCTTATATTGTCGAAACGGTGAGTTTTAAAACGCTCGACTTTTCGCAGAATGTAGTATGCGACCTGTTCTTTATACACATTCGCTTATTTAAATTCAGATATCAATGATATGAGAGATATAATCAATTCTATGTTCCTCGCAACTTCACATAGAATGGAAGTGCGGTGATCTCCTACGTTCCACCTAGCTATCCTCGCGTCTCCACAAGTCGACAGTCGTCGCACTCGGACTAAGCCTTGGGATCTCCGTTAACCCAGTAAAAACACTTCCTCACGCTTCAAACACTGCTGGAATAAGAACCTCGATCCTTGGATCTCCCCCTCAAAGTCGCATTTTTGGCGGCCATATCAATCTCCCACCATAATTTTAGCGCGTAGATTACTAATGCTTATTACTGCGTAGATTAACCGATCTGCGGTTTTTAAAGTAACAGACATAGTGTCTTTTAATATTCTCTTCATTGCCAAATAAGAAAATCTTCTTCTAAGGGCCTAAATGCATAATTTCATCATATTATGTAATTGAAGTTGATCCCGTCTTCAATAAGACCTCTTCTCATTGGCTCTGGGCTGGGATCCAATAGCATAATTTATAACAATATTTATAATATTAATTTCCAGACTCGCTGTTGCTATGCCAAATGTAGCCTTCTAGAAGCGTCCATTGTGCAATACATCACGTGATCGGGCTCTCCCACAGCCTCGAGCTTGTAACACTACCCTCCTGTGTCACACTTCCAGAAATTATATTTGCTGGTTAAATTTTATCATGGGGACGGAAAATACTCTCATATTGTCCCTAAATAACTCAATTTACGGAGGCAGTACCATTAAAGGAAAATTATTGCGTAGATTCATTATTCAAACTTTCACTTTGATCACATGATTACGACACAAAAAATGAAAACTTAATTTTAAAATTCGCACAGCTACCATCTTGAGGTTATGTAAACAGTTGAACTAAATTAGATACCAGTGCATTACAATGTGTATAAACATTAGCTGTACCAAGTTTCATTGCGTTTGAATCATTATATTGTACAGCCTCCCAGGGGTATGCACCCCTTGGAGTCCATCCCCCCGGCATCTGGCTAAATCCCCTAAAATGGCAACCCTTGGAAAGCCGGGGCAACATCCATTAATACTGTAAGGACAGCTTGCTACTCCATAAAGCAGCTCAAGCCTTACGTAATCATTACACTCAGCGACATAGTACTAACTGGGGCAGCATGCCAACACAATGCTGACAGCAGGGCGTCAGAAGGTATAAGAAGGCGTCCTAATGAGGTCAAAGGATCTCTTCATTGTCAGTGCTTCATCGAGACGGCCCGAGGCTACGCTGGTGTCAACCGAGGTGAGTCAGTCAATCGTGTTCAGAGTTCCTACTTATGTAACCTGTAACCCACCACTTGTACACATTGTGAACATAATCTCATTCCCTACAAGGGACTCATACTCAAAACTACAGACCAATAAACACTTGGTCCACACTCTACACACGCTTTACTGTTTATACGCCTTTTTACATCCCAACGCCCTTCCTTACTCCCGTCACGGTAAGACGTGATAGACGGTAGTCTGATAGCGCTAACTCAGGTACCTTTGTGTTTCCCGAGCCGGCTCGGCTGCCAGCAAGCAGCACGTGCCACTCGGCTGATACGAGCAGATTCAATTACATAATAAGCAGTCAGCTGAGCGACCAGAACAGTGACCCTTGTATTGGGTCCCATCCCTTCAAACACTACTACCTTATTCATAGGAACGCCCCCTAGTTCCTAGCACACCACAACACTCTACACTGGTCAGCTTACCCTGCCAAGGGAGGCTACCCTTCTTTAGGCACAACCTCATAAATTAGTACAATAACTCTCCCTTTTAGATCCACCCCCAAATTAGGGATCTAAAACACTGGTGGAGGCGCGGTCCTACGCACAGTAGAACGGGACTCAACCAACGAGCCCTCGTAGGAAAAACGACCCCTTCCGTACCGCAAAAAGCCAAGCAAATAGTAGAAAATTTTTCCCCCAGACAAAAAGCACCATTTTTTTTGTGTGCTCCAAACTAGCTACACAGGGGAAATTCTTAATAAACCAACCCCCTAGCCCCATACAGAATCAAAGAAATATACGAATACACTGTCAAACACGCACAGATTTTTTTTAATTCACATACACTCCATCCAACATGGCCCCCCTATACCGCCTAGCTGTGCTAAGGAGCATTGGGGAGTACCAGGAATTAATTGCCTGGCACAGAGTTTTTGAAACTAGGCAGGACTACCTCAGAAGGTTTCAGCAGCTCCTGCACGCCCAGTACATGCGGATCATAAGAGCCCTTGTCCGGCCACTCCGCAGTGCTAAGAATCGCAAGGTTCGGGCGAAAATCCCCACCCTCCGCACACAAATCATAAAAGCACACTGGCAACTACACTGTCGACACGAGTTTATGTTCCAACAATGGGAAACTCTCATTACGGAGCACAGACGGATAGGGACACAGGACACAAAAGTCGCTGAACAGGCCATATGCCTCAATAGGCAGTACACCCAAATTTGGGATGAATACCGTGAGCTCCAAGCCAACAAGGCCATTTTTGAGTTCATGGTAGGGCCACCAGCCCACCCGAGAGAGGACATAAGCGTGGATACGCTGACTCGACAATTTGCGAGGATGTCCCTCTCGCCATGTACTGCCACACATAGGAAGGAGGTCACCATGGCCACAGTCCAGGAGACGGCCAGGTTAGGCTCCAATAGGCTACAAATACAAGGTTACATAAACACATGTCCTTCAGCTCCGGATCGGAAGGCAATTTTGCCAAACCGAGGGGCAGAGCCTAGAACAACCCCCTCGGAACAACGGAACGAGAGGGAGTTGAAGCCAGGACTCTCAAATACACATAGCATAACAGAGGGACAACGGGACGTAACCACGTCATGGGCAGACGACATAGAACCCGTCCCACTACACATAAAGCCTACATACACCCACGCAGATAGGCTAGCGCAAGGGCAGGAGTCTGCCGTGGCCACAGGCCGAAAAGCGGTCAGACTACACGCCACCACGTTGCTAGGCCAGACACAAGCCATTAAGCGACCTTTACCGCCAGTTCAAAGGGCAAATTTGCCAGAACGAAGGCGAACACCGGCATTAGTCCCTCAGGATGCACGATATACGCACGAACATTTTGACCAGGCATTACCACACACTACACGGGGATTAGGAAAGGTGTTCTCACCTACCCCACAAAACCACGCCGGCAAATATATACACACTCCCGTAAAATCTACTAGGGCAGCGTCAAACACAATTAGGCCCTCGAATACAGGTACACTCCAACCTATAGACACGCGCTACGGTGGAAGTAGGCCAAAGCTTACTTTGCTACAAATTCCGCCGGAAGGTAGCAAAGGAACACCCCAGTGGATTTCAGAGGCCTATAATCTAATAACAGGGCAAAACCCTTCACCTTTCTGAGCACTGAAGCTCGAAAGAGGATAACGACTTCCACCAGGGCCACAGAAATAAACTAACATCGCTAACACCAACATTATAGGCCACATAAGTCCTTCTACACGGGGGCGATAAGAAAATAGTCCAACAAGTACATAATAAACATAAAATTGCATATTTTTATTTCTTATTTTATGTATATACAGTACAACATAGCCAAATTAGAAGGAACAATTCTAAATCCTTCGTGTTTTTTTTTTCGGAACCATGGCATTTTTCTCTCAGGCCATCAATGGTTATTGGGCGAAGTGGTTAACGCCATAACGTAAAGTCTCTAATATGCTAAGCCAAGTGGAAGCCAAGCAGGCTTCAGGCCGAAAAAGAGATATTTTGAACACAACTTAAGCATAAAATCACAGCATAAAGCTTAAGTGAGTCTTTCTAAGTAGAAACGACTAAATGTTCTATGTTAGGGTTCCACAGTTTGGTAGATTCTCTTGTTGCGGGCGAAAGCCGTAAGTGTGGCAGGAATTAAGAGTCTCAAACTGATTTCAAAAATTTGGTGAGGTGTGCTTTGACCAACTGAAAAGCCCAATTGCACACCGGGACGAGACACTGTCATTTTGGTGAGTTACAATTACTTTGATGGGCAGATTTGACTCCCACAGTGCGCTGGCTTTGCTCGTGACGTGGATACAAGTGTATCAATTACGTCTTGCAATGGCCTTCCTAATGTGTACTAGACAGTGTCGGCAGATTCCCCTGAGACGTAACCAGATTACGGTAGTACTCACGTTGCCAAATTGGTAAATACTACACTCAGGTCCCAAGCACCATTCTTTTTTTTAAACATTTTTTATAGTGTTCACGACATAATTTTTAGAGACTATCGCCACCTGCTATTATTTTCTTTCAAAGTGCCCTCTTAATCCAGAGCGGGGCATAGCTCATTTTTTTTCTATGACGCAGACATTAGGCCCGATGAAAGAAAGGTGGCCAAGTTAAACATATATATATATTTAATACATAGGTACACGTAAAGGCGGAAACACTACTAAGAGAAAAGGGGACGGTCCCGCTGGCAGACGTGGGAAGAAAGCCAAGAAATAGCCCACTGACCGCACCGGGATACGATCCTAACACCCCACAGAACTGTCCCGGAGACACGCAGGCATAATGACATTTCGTACCATTGTAGGGACATAATCGAACCACGGCACAGTAACACAAAATCTGGGGACACAAATGTAGTCAATGGAAGGTTCTTCGACAGTACGGCCAACGCATATGAGATTTCCGAAGTGAAATGCCATGGCCTGTGGTTTGGATTCCAAGTAAAACGGAAATCCCGTGGCTCATGATCTCCAGATACGGTCACGTTAAACCACAAATTCCCCTCTTTTCTTTCACAATGCGAAAAGCACTAATCACAGTCACAGAGAGTAAGCGATTAAAAACACATGTGCCGGACACACAGCGTTATCAAGACAAGAAGCGAGCGCGCAAAACATTGTAATCCGATACCACCATACTCAGCAGGAACGCAGGCCTCAGTGATAACCTGCAAGCTTACAGACAACAGCTCTCGGACCAGAGCGCACGGCATCATTCACGCCCGTTTTAGAGACCCTATATCTTCCAAAATTACACTACAAGGGGAAACCAAAAACATACCAACTCTACACAGGTATGCATGCTTTCATTTGCGCATTGCGCATCCACGGGAACGTGCCATAATATATCCGGCACAGAAAGGGCCACACCAAGTCTTTACAGACAACCGGATTCGAACCCATGACCACACACCACACTCGTACCAAAAACTAACTATCCAATGGTATTTTTGGTACACGGAACACAAGCAAAAACCACACTGGGGAAGCCCCAAGCCCTGAAACACAACGCAAACATAAAACACAGAAAATGACATAAGGTCGCGGGTCTGAGTTCCAGTAAAAATTTAGACACAAAGGAAAACAGCTATTCAGGCGTCCAATCATACTGAAGGTGGCCCATACAAGTGCATGAACAGGGAATACTACATTTCCTCCCACCAAAAGCCAGACATAAAATTTCGAATTACACCAGACATAGCGAATACATTTCCTAGAGCAGGTAGGAAAATTTCGCAAGACACAAGTCTTAGGAAACAATGGCCACACAATGTCATTACCTAACTAGGGCGAATTGCTACATTAGGCCGCTAGGAATCTAAAAACAATGACCACACTTGCACACGTGCAGAAAGGCACATACCAGCGGACGACATACAATAACGTCCCAGCCTGATATTACACATGCCCACTGCTGACTTGCAAACTATTTACACTGCAATACTGCGATGACTAGACGCTATTGCGTATCGCCAGTGACCGTGAAATTACAAACACATAACAATTATAACACCATACATTTTTTTTCCACACTGCAAAATCATGTGGCAAGGGACAAGATGTGACACAGCGGAACTTATCTTGGGCCTATAGGGCACGTTCGCAAAGACGTTGACAGGCCACGGGCGCTTCCCGCCCATACACAATATACACAGTAGGACTTAGCCTTATAACAGACCAACCGTCCGCGTGGTGTAGCGGAACGTAGTCACACACACACACACACGCGCTCACCAATTAGGAGCGAACACAGGGACTTTGAGGAAACAGGACCTCCCCTTAATAACTTCTTTTCGCGATTCTATTCCCGAAATAAATCATTCCAGGCGACTAGGACATGACCAGTCGCACTACGACCACTGGCCACATCTACACTGCAAATGGCCGACCAGATTAGGTCATGCAGCTCTACTATCCCAAGGCGCGGATAGAAAGCCAACATGGACCAAGGGAGGATGACAGGAGAACAGGCTACCAGCGTACCACCTTACTCCCTTCCCATAACCTTCTCACGCCCAACATAAACAACGCAGACATAGCTACACGACCAAAAACAGCTACACTACATACAAAGTACACACAAAGGGGTTGATGGACTTCATGCGTCTAAAAAGCAGGCATGCTACGCCTTGCGTCCCGATGCTACCACCTGAGTATTAGGGGTGTGTCAGCAAACATTAAAGAAGCATAATGCGCCTCTCCAAATGAGAGAGGAGGCCATAGATATACATTAACCATTCTTTAGTACTTAAACACTCCCGCATGAAGGAACATACTGGTATTATGCCCCACCCCACACCTATCCGTACATGAAGGCAGAAACTTCATATCCAGACACATGCATGAGTATCCCATCCATTTACCAGGGATTTTAATATCAAACCTGCATGAATTTTCGTATCTTTGCAATCCCGGGAATTGCCTCCCCAATCCACTCACTATAGGAGCATCCCAGCGGCATCACCGGTTCCAGGCCACCACTAACGTGGAACCCAAAGGTGCGCAAACCCTTCCTACCATACTTTAAGCCCTCTCAACAAGTAACTACCCCCAGATCCCAATAACAGGGTACCTGACATTACAGACCCTACTAACACCTCCATTAAGATAAAGAAAGCATTATTGCTGGAAAGCTGACGTAGCGATGGTAGACCAGAAGTAGCCTATGTACTTAGAAGATCTACAACCCCGTAACACTGGAAATATTTTACATTTTACACAGAGATTATACCATTTACACAGGTTACGCTACATTTTTTTTCTTACAAAGGAATCTGATACGATTTGATTGTTGACAACGGTGTAAGCCGAAGGTCAGGAGCACCACACCGGAGCAGAACTGGGGAAGGCGAGGTGGACCCTTCCCCCAGTTGGCTCGACAGCGCGGCGACCTCACTTAACTGACGACTAGACCAAACAGACGAACTACGTAAGGTCAAAGCATTCGGGACCGGACACGGGCAAACATCGAGATCTAGGGGTGCATATTAGCCCATCCCCCTTGTCGGAGAAAGTTACACCCACTATGTGTCACGATCATCGAAGCCGAGACCTGCAGGGTGACTTTCTGAGGATGGCGGGAGAAATAGCTCACTCAGCGCCGGCCTCGGGAACTATCCCTAGAGACGACCCATATTATGACTAGACTGTTAGTTAAATTTACATAAGTAGGGCTTCCATAGAGGGAAGCAAGACTCCTGTGCGTTGGAGCAAAACACACTGCGGCCGATACAGGCGAAGAGGACTCCCCGGACGCTCACTTCCCGGAGGACACATGAATCATTACTATTGCGGCCGATACAGGCGAAGAGGATTCCCCGGACGCTCACTTCCCGGAGGACATATGAATCGTTACTATTGCGGCCGATACAGGCGAAGAGGATTCCCCGGACGCTCCCTTCCCGGAGGACACATGAATCATTACTATTGCGGCCGACATAGGCGAAGATAATATTATGCCATTGGACCACACTGTCCAATGCCCACATAAATGGCGATGCATCGGGCAGCCAAAGGGCATTAAGAGAGGGGCAGTGCGCGCACCTCACAGGAGCCAAGTGGGCGGCTCAACTACGATAAATCGGAACAGCAAACGGTCATGAACAAGGAAGTTACAGCGGGCGAAACGGTTAGCTTAGTGGCACCGTAAGCCGCCTGCGAATAGATTAGTACTAGTAATAGACGTCGACACCTAGAATTAAGGGGACGGAATCTAGCGACCCTAGAGACAACCGGTGTTTCTGGGGCTCGTGCGGGTGGTGTCCTGGGGATTTAATTGCCCCAGGCGATCGTCCTGGTCCAAATTTAGCTGTAAGACGGTTGCATTTGACACGCAACCTAGGATTAAGCAAATTTACGGAACGCTGTTGCAATGTAGCACAGCATCTTTCGGCAATAGATTAAGGCAACCCTCTCGGTTTAGATATAGCAATTTTTTAATATATATACCATAAGTAGTGTAAGATAACGCCGTTCGGCGCCTGATGACCCATAAACCCGGCATCAGGGTAAGTCCGACAACTCATGATAAGGCATGACAATTCGGTGTAGGTTAGTATAAGCCCGACCATACTTAGGCTAAACTAGACCATAAATAGGCTAACCTAGAGTAAGTTAGACCTAAGCGGCAACATAATTTATTTTATATAGTGTGCGCAGCGATGGAACTGCTATATGTATTAATACACTCTATTTGCAGGACAGCAAGGAAGCAACTAAATATACATGTTTCCAGGTACATGGACACTAATACATTTTGTTTTACAGATGGCGAGGATTGTACACTAACCTGTTGTATATATATAGCCCAACACACAAAAATGCCACACTCTATCTCTCTTGTACAGACACATACACTCTTTTTCAATTTCCGCTGCACCTCCTAAAGGTGACAGCGTAGCGACCACCGAAGCACAGTATCCGTGGGATATTGGGCAGCGATGAGCGCCAAAAACAAAATGCACGCAAATAAGGCGTGACTTCGGCATCTAAGGGCGGCACAAATGTTGTAAGGGCCGAACCTTCGACGCCAAGGTGGAATTTCCCAACCCACGGCGGGAAAACCACTAGAACATAAGCTCAATGGAGACAGGAATTAGCGGCTTAGCCACTAAACTACGGTAAGACGGCCGAGTGGAAAATGGCCAGGAAAGAATCAGCGAAGGGTATACAATGGCCAGGTAAAGAGCTCTACGAAACGAAAGGTACCAGGCTCGTGAGCAAGCCGGTTTAATAATAAGATTCTTACTTTTATATATATAATATCATGCTTGTAAATTAAATGTAAACAATATGTCACACCATGCAAAATATCATGCCTGTAAATTAAATGTCAACAATATGTCACACCATGTAAAATATCATGCTTGTAAATTAAATGTAAACAATATGTCACGCCAGTCAACACTGCCATAATGGCAACAATGAATATACGGTTTTGTTTTTTCCTTTCTACCCTTCTAACTTACAATTTATCAGGGTGTTCCGTTTTTTCCCAAACAAATAAATACTTTGAATATATCCCTTAAATTATACCCTGGAACACCCATTTTTTTCTATTCTCTCCTATCTTTCTATTTGCAGGGAGCACTTTTTCCCCAAGGTAAAGCTAGACGACACAATTCCTCGTCTAGCTGGGTTTTTTTCCTCCCTGCACAACATGTAACGAATCACCATCACAAACCATTTTTTTTTGAAGCTAGCAATATGCCAGAAATAGCAAGGGCAATTTTTTTTTATTTTACATGTCAAATTTCTTTTAATGTCAAATTTTTCTCAAATATCAATTTTTTTTACCAATGTTAATTTTTTTCTCGATATCAAATCTTTCGCAATGTCAATTTTTTTTGTTTGTTTTTTCACAATGTCAATATCAGTGTATACATATATCTGTACATCCCATAACCCTCCCCTCTGAACACGGGCTGACCTCACACCCACACTTCGATACGACACCACCAGGAGATACGAGGGGGTTTCAAGGACCACTACGCCAACATCCCAACCTCCAGTTCCGTTCCCGTTCGCGAGGACGCGAACAAATGAAGGAAGACGCTTGTACAGCCTCCCAGGGGTATGCACCCCTTGGAGTCCATCCCCCCGGCATCTGGCTAAATCCCCTAAAATGGCAACCCTTGGAAAGCCGGGGCAACATCCATTAATACTGTAAGGACAGCTTGCTACTCCATAAAGCAGCTCAAGCCTTACGTAATCATTACACTCAGCGACATAGTACTAACTGGGGCAGCATGCCAACACAATGCTGACAGCAGGGCGTCAGAAGGTATAAGAAGGCGTCCTAATGAGGTCAAAGGATCTCTTCATTGTCAGTGCTTCATCGAGACGGCCCGAGGCTACGCTGGTGTCAACCGAGGTGAGTCAGTCAATCGTGTTCAGAGTTCCTACTTATGTAACCTGTAACCCACCACTTGTACACATTGTGAACATAATCTCATTCCCTACAAGGGACTCATACTCAAAACTACAGACCAATAAACACTTGGTCCACACTCTACACACGCTTTACTGTTTATACGCCTTTTTACATCCCAACGCCCTTCCTTACTCCCGTCACGGTAAGACGTGATAGACGGTAGTCTGATAGCGCTAACTCAGGTACCTTTGTGTTTCCCGAGCCGGCTCGGCTGCCAGCAAGCAGCACGTGCCACTCGGCTGATACGAGCAGATTCAATTACATAATAAGCAGTCAGCTGAGCGACCAGAACAGTGACCCTTGTATTGGGTCCCATCCCTTCAAACACTACTACCTTATTCATAGGAACGCCCCCTAGTTCCTAGCACACCACAACACTCTACACTGGTCAGCTTACCCTGCCAAGGGAGGCTACCCTTCTTTAGGCACAACCTCATAAATTAGTACAATAACTCTCCCTTTTAGATCCACCCCCAAATTAGGGATCTAAAACAATATCGCGAGAAAAGTCTATTTAAAACTTTCAACTTCACTTGGCCTCCATGTTCGTTTTGTAGTTAACCGGTTTTTGAAAGTCTCATAGATGAACTTCCAGTAGTGCCCTTTAACTCCGTACAAAATTTCAGGGTGATACCGGTAATAGTTTCAGAGATATAGAATGCCGGTGAAATATTTCGCACAACCGCCATCTTGAGGTTATGTAAACAATTTAACGAAGTTAGACGTCGGTGCATTAGAATGTTAGAATGTGTATAAACAGATACTGTACCAAGTTTCATTGCGTTTGGTTGGTTAAATCGCGAGAAACGTCTATTTAAATAAAAGTCGCAACTTCGCTTGGCCGCCATGTTGGTTTTGTAGTTACCAGGTTTTCAAAAGTCACATAGGTGAACTTCTAGTAGTTCCCTTTATCACTGTACAAAATTCCAGGTTGATATCGGTAATACTGTAGTTTCGGAGATATTGAATTCCGGTGAAATATTTCGCACAGCCGCCATGTTGGATTGGTGAGACGTAACAAAATTCGAAGGGCACGGTCAGGGTCGTCCGGAATAGTGCTATGAACTTACCGAGTTTCATTGAAATCGCTCCAGACGTTTAGATTTTATTTGGGGGAGGGCACACAAGCACACACAGACACACGGACAAAAGGTGATCTCATAAGCCTATTTTTTCATAAATGAAAAAAGGCTAAAAAACGACCTGACGTAGATTTGAACCGTAGCTCCATGGTGGATGACTATTTGATAACCCAGCAGTCTACTCAGTGAGCTATGACGGTTGGTACAGTATTGCGGGTTAATACACATTCCTCTATAAATTCCGATGCGCTGCAGGATGTGACAGCGTTGCCAGATTCTCGCTTTCATACTTGTGTTTTCCAACTTCACCCGCTCTGATTTTCCTACAGAAACTTTTGGCTTGTATTTGGATGAGGAGTCGCATGCCGACCTCCAGGTGCGGCATTTTTTCTTCACCCTGTATAAAACGCTAAGGAGTAGACTATGTTCCACAAAACCCAAGCTCTTATACTAGAAGGTGCGGTTTTTATCAAAATCTTCCAAATCGTCTCGATAGTACAGGTAAAACTCGAAGATCTTGAAAAGTCAACGGAAATATATTTGTTTATAAAGTGCGTTTAAAGTTTTAAACAAATATCGAGTCCACATAACAGTAAAGCCGGGCGAGTGGTTTATACGCATGCGAGAGTTTTTATATACCGTGCTTAAAAGTTCTAATTATTTGAAATCGAAATGGTAATAAATAAAACCACCAATAGTCAATAAATATATTAATATAAGTTGTTTAATGTTCTAGGATTATTTCGACCACAGTCTGGTCATCATCAGCAATCTTAAGCTGTCGGAAGAAAGTATTAAAAAATATAAAGTTGCGAGTAATTGAAACTGGTTGGTTGGTTCTTAAGTTTAGGGGCTGCGAAAACGCGGTCATATAGCCCCGTGTACTTTGGGTGTGTGTAGAATCTGTCTGATAACCGGTGTTAATTGTGATGACTGTATTAATGTGTGTTATCTGTTTTTTAATTTAAGTACTGCAACTTAGAATTTTTCAAATAGTTCCTACTTTTGCTGCCAAGCACCACTGTCAACGACTACTAGGCCAAGTTCAGAACTTAGCTACTAGACACCACCGCAGTCGGCTCTTGGCAACGTACGTAGCAACCTAAGAGCGTTGTTTACATTCTTAACCTATCCAATTTAGCTTCACACAGGTGCAATTAGTGGAAGGTTCTTTAACATGTCATAAATCTATGATATAGGACCTCCGGCTTTACTTCCCCCCCCCCCAAAGGAAGGCATATTAAGGGATTTTTAACGCTCTTAAAAAATCCGACGTCTTCAGCCGGGTTTGAACCCGGTACCTTGGGCATAGAAGCTCAGCATGCTACCGACTACGCCACCGAAGCCGCTAGTAATTGAAACTACAAGTTGAAACTAAAAGTTGCGAGTATTGTAGTTTAAATTACTCGCAACTTTATCTTTTAATAGTTTCTTCCGAAAACTTAAGATTGCTGATGATTACCACACTGTGGTCGAAACTAGTCCTGTTATATTAAACAACTTATAATAATAAAAGGTGGAGTTTTTTCGCAAATGCGATAAAGTGCGAGATACTCATAATGGCTTGTACTTTTGTATTTGCGCTTTTCACGACCTGCAAACCACATTTAGATGTGTTTTAAGAAAGCGACAAAATGCGAAATTGATTCAAAATACGAAAATTATACCAAAATGCTACATAAATGCGAAATTCACGATTTTTTTTTAATAAAACGTTTCTTAATCTTTCTTTTCTTACGAAAACTTCAATTGAGGAGTTTGTACACACTTGAAATGTTTGACGGCTTGACCACCGGTCTGAAATGCGGAAAGTAATCTCTCCTGCACCTCGTTGCTCACCCGTCACTTTCATTTCCTTCGCGTAGGCCAGGTCAACAAGTGCTATGATGGTGAGACCGAAAATGTCTATATAACAGCTCTAAGATTTCATTCAACAATGTTAATGAGTCATGAACTTGCATGCACTTACCCCCTTTGGTGGACTGAGATCAAGGGAGTACGGAGGATGTTCCCAGATCTACCACCCCCACCGCCGAAAAAGGTTCTGGACACAGGCTGCAGTGTGGCTTGTTGCATTATCATGGAGGAGTATTACATTGTTGAGATGATTTGGTGGATTTTCTCGGTACTATTCTAGATTTGCATCAGTATACATTTCTATTTAATTTCCTTTGTGTGTACTGCTTTTGCGTGGAACAATTTATTTCCGTGTTACTTTAACTCAATTAATTTTAAATGAAAATGAAAATCCACAGCCTGCTTCCAGTCTCCGACCGGGTCAGGAATGGAATGAATGAAGCCCCCATCTAGCGGCGAGGATATGAACTGTGCCGGCTGCCGAGGCCTGACGCACTCCTCTGGGGCAATGATTAAATGAATGACAGATGCAAATGAAATGATAGTGGAGTGTGTTGCTGGAATGAAATTTTGACAGGGAAAACCGGAGTACCCGGAGAAAAACCTGTCTGCCTCAGTTTTGTCCAGCACAGATCTCACATGGAGTGACCGGGATTCGAACCACGGACCCAGCGGTGAGAGGCCGGCGTGCTGCCACCTAAGCCACGGAGGCTGCAATTAATTTAAAATAAATACATTAATTCACTTCGTGCATGTTTATCTCACTATTTACAAATGTGATTTTAATTTCACATTAATGTAATTTCAAAAAACATTACTCATTTTTCAGATTCAACCCAAATTATGTGGTTTTTCTTTTTTCTTTTTCAAAATGCTATTAAATTGTAAATTGCAAGAGTATAAAAGCTACAAAATACTAAATGTTCAAATCAAAATGCTAAATTTCTAATTTGAAAATGCTAAAAATCACCACCCCTAATTTGATTTGAACATTTAGTATTTTGTAGCTTTTATACATTTGCAATTTACAATTTAATAGCATTTTGAAAAAGAAAAAAAGAAAAACCACATAATTTGGGTTGAATCTGAAAAATGAGTAATGTTTTTTGAAATTACATTAATGTGAAATTAAAATCACATTTGTAAATAGTGAGATAATAATAATGCATTTATTGACTATTAGTGGTTTTATTTAATACCATTTAGATTTCAATTAAATTGTTTCAATAATGACAAATTTGTTTTAGATTTGATTAATTTCATATGTAAACATAGGTCTAATTATGTAAAAATTAATTCGAATACGGTACACGAAATCTGGAAGAACAAAACTATTTATACTACAACACCCCCGGAATTCAAAAGTTGGCAACACCTAGTTAACAATCTAATAGTCATGTCGTGCTCTCTTACAACATAGACTTAAGAGGCTACTCTCGTCAATCAAATCACCTCATCCTCTGTGGGGTCGTCTAAGGTATGCAGTATGCAGATACATCAGTAGCAGTTAGTTGTGACAGATTGTATCACACGTAAAACTACTGCAAAATTTGAGAATGCAGAAGTGATAGCGAAAATATGGAGTCTATTCTGAAGTGCATTAAAAATTACACCATTTTAGATGTTTTAGCATGAACATTAATTAGTTCATAACTTTGATTATAACAACAATTTTCTGTTTTTATCTATGGGAACCCCTGATAAAAATCTACTTAAATCTCCTTTTGCTTGTGTGTGTGTGTGTGTGTGTGTGGCCATCTCAATTTTCGGTCCAACAGTGATTGGCAGCACTGCACGCACACACACACACACACACACATACTACAGTGTTAACAATTACCAGGTTATACGAGTCCACACACGGCTATGTACGCGGAGCTGGGAGCTAATGTTAAATGAAACAACAGTATAATTATTGACAATGTTTATTGACATCCAACTTACAGGCTCTGAAGCTAGTTAAGACCGATGGCGCTCAGTGAGAAACAAACAGAAGGAATTAGTCGATAAGAGAGAAAGAAATGTCTAAACTCTTTGTGTTGGAGAAAAGCCAAGGCACAGATAAGAGGCTCCTTATCGTTCAACAGATCCCACGTCCACAGCCTTCACGACGTTACACGACACGGCGAGGCATTCTCCAATCGTTCAACATGGCTGTTTGTATTACCGTGTATCCAATAACTTAAGACCTGCGTGGATACGGTTAACCGTAGATCAACCCGAGGATATTCGCAGAATTTTTCGCCATTCGGTTATAGTTTGCATAGCTATGCGGATAATAGTTGGAGTACATTTGCGGATAGTTTTTAGATTACAATCCGAACTTGTTGAATATCATTACTAGGACCCGGTTGTTTATGACATATCATATTTTTTCGTTATTTTTTATGACAAATGTAAGATGATGATTTAAGCTGATCTCATTCAAATTATGTCATTAAGCATAATTAACACTCTGAACTGAAAAGGGTTGCAATTCTGGATGTATAACATTCATTTTAAACATAGTACATGACATGCATGCCTATGAGAACGACTTTCTCTTCAAATGTCTAAATGTGTTGCTTCAATACTTTATCTAATTAAAAATATTATTGTAATGCAAGCAGATTTGAATAGCAAACGTGCGGATGCGGATAACAGTCGTGAGGACGTGGGGTAGATGCAAAAAACAGTCGTGCGGATGCGAATAACGTTTTGTTAATCCGCGCAGGGTTCTACAACACGAGATACGTCGTTTTTTTCGAAAAAGAAAAAAATGGATTTGGGTTTCAAGCTCTTGAACGTTGAAATTTCGTCATTTAACATTGACAAAATATCGCAAATTTTGTGTTTATACAGCTGCGAAACTTTAAACTAAAATTTTGAAGCTGACTTTCCAAACCCTGTGACATTACGACCAACCGGGAGTGAGAAAGTTAGTTAGTTAGTTAGTTATTGTTGTTTTAAGGGGCGGAACAACGAGGTCATCTGTCCCTAAGAGTGAGAAAGATTGGGTGTTGAAATATTTAGGTTCACCGGGGAAATAGCCTACAAACTATTTATGAGTGACAGTATTGCTGTATCAATTCAGTAGTGGAGCTATAAAGAAGAGCTGTGAGCTGCAGTTTCGAACTCATAACAATGTCCCGAGTGGCAGCCGAACAGTTTTGCACAGCCAGGCGAAAAGTATAATTCTCAGTGTGTATGTATTGCTTTTTTAATTAATCTTTCGGATACAGAAGTACTGTAAGTGATAATTCAAATTTCTCTGACATCCTGTGTTACTGCGGTGTCTTCAATTGTGTGTGTATTTGTTATTGAAGCGAGAAAACTCACCTCTTCTCAGAGTAACCTCGCGAGGCATAGTGTACCACGTTCTGAGACCAGAACTACATTTCTTGACTGAGCCGTGATTCGAATCCGCACCTCATGGATGACAGCTACGTTATCTAGCCCCTACACCACAAGGTGGTTCCCAATAAACGAAAACTGATCCAATTGCTTTGTTTTCTGTATTTCTATTACTTTATAAAGAGTCCACAAGCATTGTTACTCAGGATGACATGGGGAGTAGATTACGTCAATGAAATAAAAACGTTATTGTTGTTTCATTTGAGGGGCTTGCACCTCTTGGCCATTTAGCCTCGTGTACTTGGGTATGTGTAGAATTTGTCTGATATTCTGTATTACTATTAGGCTATATCTGAATTAGAGTGTGTGTATTTGTAATTAAGGTGAGGATTTGGGAGGAGGCGGCCGTGGCTTTAAGTTATGGACATCCAGGTAATTGAAGTAGAAGTGGGAAACCAGGGGAAACCGCTTCCATTAAGGCTACGGTGAGAATTGAGCACTACTCTACTCAGTTTTGCCTCACGAGGCAAGACATCTAATTCTAGTCTGAGGGCTGAAACGGGGTAGAGTAAGCCTTGTGAGGCAAAACTAAGGAGAGGCAGGTTCTAATCCTACCTCAACCATCCTGGAAGTGGTTCTCCCACTTCTTCTCCGGACAAATTCCGGGATGGTACCTAACTTAAGGACACGACCGCTTCCTACCCAAATACTACGTCAATTACAAATGCACATACTAATACGGACATCACAGTGTCACAGATTATCAGACACATTCTACACACACCCAAGTGTACGGGGATACCTTACAAGATGTCGCATAGCCCCTAAAAGAATCAACAAAATAAAAAATAACTAAACCTTGAGCTCTAAGGCTCGTCGAACTTTACACGGCTTAGATTGAAAAATAGCAAGAATCTCGATGGCTTCGGCAATAAGACAAAAATATCATAAGCTCCATTCCTATATTTTGTACTGCTGCAGCTTTGAGCATTTCGATGGCTCCTGTCGTCCACTCGAGAGAACAAAGAATGCTAACGGCAAGGTCGCTCAAACCGCGAGCCTTATTATGTAACGAGGTAAAGGGCCACTGTAGCACGCTATTTTGCCTCGTCTCCATTTCAGATCTAAGCCAGTTAGCTTCTCAGCACTCACTTGCCACTTAGGTAAGGCATCGAAATCTCATGGTGTAGTGGCTAGCATTATTAGCTGTCACCCCGAGTTCCAAGTTCGATTCCCCACTCAGTCAAAAAAAAATGTATATCTTGTCTGAGGCCTGAAAAGCCTTCTCGTGAGTTAATTTGAGTACATGTACGGGAAAGAAAGTACAGTATAAATAGGCTATGACTTTCACGTTATTCCGCGTGGGGCGTGGTGGCGCAGCGGTCAAGCTGTATGCCTCTCACCAAGGCGGACTGGGTTCGATTCCCGGTCAATGCATGTGAGATTTTCGATATGAAATGCCATGTCCTGTGGTTCGGATTCCATGTAAAACGGAGGTCCAGTGGCTTATGATCGCGAGATTAACGGTCACGTTAAACTACAAGCTTCCTTTTACGTTATTCCACACAATGTAATAAGGCGAGCCATGATATCTTAACTTCTAATTTTCAGCCCTGGTAAGAGATGTGGGTTACAGTAGATCTCCACTCCAGCCATCGTAGAAATGGTTTTCCGTTGCCTCTCACTTCTACACCTGCCAGTTTTGCCAACCCTTGCTGGATTAAACAAAGGAGTTGGCCTCTCGGCGCACCGGAAGGCGGAGGTAGACTTCACTAGACAAAGAAAAATGTTTCGAATTCACTAGAATTGCCAATTATTGTATACCTACTAAAGTATATAAACTCGTATGTTTAGCATATCTTCTTATAATTCCGAAAACGTTTTGCTCATCTCTTGGCGTAAAACAATCTTCCAAACAAAAGTTTTAGGTAAATTTTAGAGGACTATTGACCAGTTGCCTATTAAGGGAGGTATGATTATTTTTTCTCATAACTCCATTTTTTCCACCCATTTGGTGGTATCAAAAAACTTTCCTGAGAGAGAGAAGTTTTTGGCCTTTTCCCAAGAATAGTACGAACTTTGAATGGATTCAATGTTTCTCATACGGTACTAAAAAGTCATAGCAATTTTGCACTTTTTCTAAAAAGGTCCCTCATTTCCACCCCTTTTGGAGCAATTTCGCCCATTAACAAACTCGACCGAGATTTCAAATTGTTATATTTTAGGTAACTTATAAATTTGAAAGTGATAAGTGCAAAATGTTGGTAGACATAGTGTCCACAAGAAAGTGATAAAAATACAGTCGAACTTCAATATCTCAAAGTGCGTCCAGAGATAGAAATTACTTCGAGTTATCGAAAATTCGATATATAGAAATACATGAAAAAAAGGGTTATGTTATCATAAATACATAAATAGTCAACTGTTGTTACCCACTTACTCTCACTGTCTGATAACACACACTAATACAGTCATCACAATTAACACCGGTTATCAGACAGATTCTACACACACCCAAAGTACACGGGGCTACATGACCGCGTTGCGCAGCCCCTAAACTTAAGAACCAACCAACCATCTCACTGTCTGAGATGCACATTGACCTCAACCGATCTTCCAACCGTAAATAGCATAATAAGCTACTGGCAGAAATTGACAGAAATATAGAGTACAGGTACCTTCTACAACTGAATCCATATTGTAATTCCCAAGTCACACCCGAAGAACGTAATTAAACTGCATTTTCACTCCAACTTCGGAATAAAGACACCTATTTTATGTTTGGGGAATAAAATATCATTCGAGTTATCGAATATTCGAATGATAGAATTTCGAATTATAAAAAAAATATGACATAAATTGTGTAGAATTTCACCGGAAAATTACAATTACTTCGTAAAATCAAAAATTCCAGACATAGAAGTTCGAATTTATATATAAACTTTTGAAATGACGGTGGTTTCAGGGTATGGAGGCTGTGAAACGCGAAGATATGCCAACATTTTCCGGGAGTCGCAACAAGGTATCCATTGCAATTTCTAATGAAATCTACCTAAAAGAAGGAAATTAAAGTAGATTTTCAAATTTCAACGGGTTCGGTGCCACTTTAACTCGTGGAAGCTCTATAGGCAGAGCAAAAATGATATGGCGAGACCAGGTAACCAAGGACATTCAGCTACTAAGAGCGCGAAAGGAAGATGCCAAGGACAGAACGAGGTGGAGGAGGCCAAGAACCAACTGCGGTTTGTGCAGTCAGGAGAGTAAGAGTAAGTAAGTGAGTACTTATAAATAAACATACAGGCCACGGTGGCCGAGAACGCTAACGCGCTAACTTGTGCTTCGCTGGCATCGGGTGAGCATGGGTTCGAATTCCATCTCGGCCGTCCTGAAAATGGTTTTCGTGGTTTCAATGTTCAGTTCATTAAAACAACAATATCAGCAGCACAGAAACGCAGTAATGTCTGCAAAAGAAAAGCGATGACCGAGAATGTCCATCACCTAGGAACAATGCCTCCAGCATGGGTGTTTCAGGTCAAGAGGTCTACACTTCACAACCGGGCTGGTCAAGGAGGGCCACTCGTGGCGCCTGCGAAGGTCAGTCATCGGCCTCGCCTTGCAATGGTGGAAATAGCAGCCCCCCCATACAGCACAATTAATTTGTTCATTACAGAAGCATATGAGCCCTAGTCATCAGATCTAGTTATATTGCTCTGCACCCTGTAGGCTATATGTTCTTCACTGCAGTCGATGGTCAAGTAGCTGAGTGGACCCTGTTCCAGCACTCATATCAGAATTTAATTTATTTTCTGAGTCGAGGAATCGAACCCGGACCTCAGGGATAGCAGCCAATAACGCTACCTACTTCATCATTTTCTCAGTTAGCCAATGGCATACTGGGGACAAACGCTGGCACCTTGATGAGCAATGAAAGTAATTTATGCATGAAATCACCTATCAATGAATTTTGGCACGAAACGTCTTCACACTAGAGAAAAGTTCTCAACACACTGAATCTGACTGATAAAATTGATTTTACAAATGCAACGCACCACTGACATGAACCTGCATACTATATTGTACGATTGATATTGCAACTTTGCAGTCGGTCAACATAATATAATCCCAATTACTGGGAGATGAGAAAAAACAAACTGAAAAACATTCATGTGATTAATATATATTTTGGACTAGAGAAGAGGGAGAAAGCTATAGGACGACATGTTTCGCTCGTCAAGCGAGCATCATCAGATCCAAATATACAAGACAATAATAGCAATACAAAAACACTATCAAACCAACAATGACACCCACAAACGGTCGGTGCCCTCCAGAAACAAAAAGAACGGCAAAAACGTAGAAAGTGTGGCAACTAGTACTGATAAATACTAAAACATTAGGCACTCGAAAAAGAATATTTTAATATCTACAATGTTGCAAGACTGAGAATTGACGATCCCATCAATAAACAGTCTTCCTCCACTAACAAATCTATGAAAGTGTAGGTAGATACTAATTGCTGTGATACACTTAAGCCCTAAACTAGAACTGCGAACTAATATGCAGAATTGTACTACGAGTACTCTAGCGGCTTCGGTGGCGTAGTCTGTAGTGATCGGTAGTTTGCTGAACTGCTGCGCCTAAGGTCGCGGGTTAAAGCCTGGACTAAGTCGTCGGGCTTTTAAGAGCGTTAAAATCCTTCAGTAGACTATGCCTTCCTTCGGAGGGGAAGTAAAGCCGGCGGGCCCCATGTCATAGATTTATGGCATGTAAAAGAACCTACCACCGCAATTGGTGTTGGGTAGCAAAATTTGTAGGTTATATATGGGTTGGTTTTTTAGTTTTGGCACCTTAGTTATAACTGGATTAATAACTCACTTAGATGGTTCCAAGTTTCACAGGCCCTCGATGTAGTCCCCACCATTGCGTACAACGTGTTCCCAGCGATGCGGAAGTCGTTGGATCCCGTTGGCACTGCCCAATCTATTGATAGTACGAAGAGAGCGCTCGGCAGCCTGCTTAACGTCTTCAATGGTACGGAAGCGCTCCCCGCGCATTGTCATCTTCATCTTCGGGATGAGATCATAGTCGCAGGGACTGATGTCGGGAGAATATGGGGGGTGATAGAGGACCTCCAAGCCCCAGCGATCCAACAATGCCGACACAACGCCGGCTGTGTGTGCCCTTGCATTGTCATGCAGAACGATGGGCGTTGTAACCATGTGGTGGCGCCGTTTCCTTCTCAGAGCTCCTCGGAGATGGTCTTGCAGAAACGAACAATAGTACGCCGCATTAACGGTTTGTCCTCGGGGAACAGTATGGTGAATGATCACACCATCCCAATCATAGGCAAGAATCAACATTACCTTCACATTGGTGCGGGTTGGTCGAACTGTTTGTTTCCGTGGTGATCCGTGGTGCTGCCACTCGTTCGATTGGCGTTTTAACTGTGGCTCATAAGATCTGGCCCACGTCTCGTCAATGATTATGATACGCAGTAAGAATGCCTCTCCTTCGCGCTCATAACGCTGCAAGTGCATACGACAAGCGTCATATCGCAGCCATTTGTGCATGTCTGTTAAGTCATACGGAACCCATTTGGACGCAATCTTCCTCATTTTCAGTAAGTCTTTCAGGATGTGGAGGACAGTTGAATGCGCCAGTACGGTATCTTGCTCTAATTGACGAATCCTTACGTTCCACCTCTACTAACGCGGACACCATCTGTACATTGTCATCACATACTGGTGGGACCAGATCGAGGCATGTGCTCCACACGTTCGCGCCCATCTCGAAAGGCTGCAACCCATCTCGCTACCGTTCTGAACGGTAACGCAGCTGCACCGCACGCTTTCTGCAATCCTCGGTGACACTGTTTAGCACTGCGACCCCTAGCACGCTGAATTTTTATCCACGCTTGGAAAACATTGTGACTGTCTTTCGCGAGCGCTGGTCTCACACTACTCATCTAACAGGCGCGACTGCGCACGAGAGGTGGTGAGGACGGGCGAGGTCATGTGCTCTGAGGGAGGGGATGCAGGGCAGCAACCGTCGGTAAAAGTGGCAGCGCCCAACATTGTTGCAACTTGGCACTGAAGCATTGGTGCCAAAACTGAAAAAAACAACCATGTATTTGGCTGGTTAGGAAACGCTCTATTCAAGTTCCAACGTTCGCCGCTAGGTGTTAGTAACAGTGGCGTCTGGTAGCCGAAGTTGGAACTACTTGAAATTGAACTTTCATTCATTCATTCATTTCATTTTTCATTAACTCCTCTCGTCAGGTTGGCGTCAGGAAGGGCATCCGGCCGTAGAAATTATCAGCCACGTGGTTCCATAGTACTACGAGTAATCTGCTGAGATAAAGCTAGAACTGTAGCACACAAAAACAGTGCTTGTCTACTAATAATGAGTTGAAAGATCTGATATGGAATGTCTACTCTATAAACTGCGCGGACAGCCACTGTCCTGAAATTAAAAAAAAAAAAAACATAACCTGTATGTGGCACCATTCGCATATCACCAATATCAATATTAACTCTTTTAAGTTTAAGATGTTTTTAAACAAGCAGATTGAAAAATGACTTCAAAGATCTCTATATTGTCCGATGTAAGACTGTGCAACACATTTTGGCAGTCGTTTTCAGAGAGGTTATAAAAGCATGGAAAGCCTCTAACAGATAGAGAAGAAAATGTTTAGAGATGGAAAACTTACATACAGTGTTTGTATAAGGAAAAGGAGATTGAGAATCATGTAATGGAAAGGGAGGAGGAAATTGATGAGGATACGAAAGGAGATTTAATATTGAAATTAGAATTTGACAGAGCATCGGAAGACTTAAGCAGGAACAAAGCACCAGGCATAGATGATATACCGATTGAGTTGCTACGCTGCATAGGAGATGAAGGTCTGATCAGGTTATATCACTTGGTGTGTAGGATTTATGAGACAGGTGAGGTACCCTCTGATTTCAAGAAGAATGTTATCATCTGGGAGCTGACAGATTCATTTTTTCATTCATTCATTTATTTGCAAAGGGGGGTGTGTCCCCCGGTGGCAAATTGGAAATACATAACAAATAAATAATTATACATAACAATTCAATAACAATTAAATAACAGTTAAACTGGAGTATTTACACAAATAGTCAGTCTTTTCTTAAACACACCTATATGTTTGGGAAAAGGCTCTAAGACTGCGGCAGGTAGAGAGTTCCAGTTATCAATGGCACGGTTTGCCAAAGAATATTTACCATAATTTGTTCGCTGTGGTCGGCCCTTAACTTTGAAAGGATGATCGCTCCTACCCATGTAAGTGGGCTTTTCCATTCGTTTGCTAAGCTCACCCCATGCAGGTTGATTTGTATACGTGTTGTACATAGCGCAGAGTCTAGATTTCATCCTCCTAGCCTCTTGATTCCCACCCAAGTTTCTTTAACATACGGCTCACACTGCTCCTGGGATTAAAGTCACTGACCACAAATCTAGCGGCCTTTCTTTGTACCATTTCCAACTCATTTATGAGCCCTACTTCATATGGATCCCAAACCGCCGAGGCATATTCCAGAATAGGTCTTACAAGTGACAAATATCCTAATTCTTTAGCAGCGGTACTACTTCATTTTAATGTGAAGATTACCGTACAATCAGCGTGATTACTCATGCTTCAAAGATCCTGTCTAGAATAATTTACAAGACGATGGAAAGCCAGATAGGAACGGAGTTGGGTGAAGACCAGTTTGGTTTCAGGAGAACTGTAGGAACAAGGGAAGCTGTACTAAGTCTTAGGCTGATTTTGGAAGGTATAATAAGGAAAGATAAGAGAACGTTCATGGCATTTGTAGACTTAGAAAAGGCTTTTGATAACGTTCATTGGACTAAATTGTTTGACATTTTGAAAACGATTGGAATAAAGTACAGGGATAGGAGGGTGATCTACAATCTATACAGAAACCAGACAGCAGTTATTTGAGCCGAGAGAGAAAGGCTGGTATTTAGAAAGGTGTAGGGCAAGGCTGCAACTTATCACCCATACTTTTCAATCTTTACATTGAACAAGCAATGAAGGAAATTGGAGAAAAATGTAAAGTAGGAGTGAAGATTCAAGGAGAAATAATTTCAACTCTGAGATTTGCCGATGACATAGTCATCTTGGCCGACACGCCTGAGGATTTGAATCAGTTTTTGAATGGTATGGACTCCGTCTTGAGGAAAGAATTCATGATGAAAATTAATAAATGTAAAACAAAAATATTGGAATGCAGCCAAAATAAATCAGAAACCTCTATGGACATCAAATTGGCAGGTGAAAAACTAAAGGAAGTAGGAGACTTCTGTTACTTATGAAGCAAAATAACCAGTGATGGACGAAGCAAAGAGGATATAAAAAGTAGGTTAGCTCAGGCAAGGAAAGCATTTCTACAGAAAATGAATCTGTTGACTTCGAATATAGATTTAGGTATTAGGAAGTCATTTTTGAAGGCCTTTGTCTGGAGCGTGGCACTCTATGGAAGTGAAACTTGGACTATTGGTGCAGCAGAAAAGAGGAGAATTGAAGTGTTTGAAATGTGGTGTTACAGGAGAATGATAAAGATCAGATGGGTAGATAGGGTTACAAACGAAGAGGTATTAATACGAGTGGGAGAGGAGAGATGTTTCTGGCGACTGCTAATGAAGAGAAGAGACAGGTTGGTAGTACACATACTAAGACACCCAGGAATAGCCAGCTTAGTTATGGAAGGAAGGGTCGAGGACAAAAACTATAGGGGTAGACCAAGGTTAGAATATGTTAAACAGATTGCCTCGGATGTAGGGTGTGGTAGCTATGTAGAGATGAAACTATTAGCTCAGGACAGGGAGCATGGAGGGCTTCATCAAACCAGTCAAAAGATTGAAGACTCAAACAACAACAAAAGCATGGGTATGTCTACCCCTTATCATTCCCGTATCTACGGGATTGGGATGAGGTGAGAAGAATTTCTATGTGGCTGGTGTATTTTAAGGCCGAACGTCCTCCCTAATGCCTACCCCATGAGATGAAATAAAAGAAGACGAATATGAACGCAACTAGACAAGGAGCTAGAAGGAAGCGAACGAGATCTATTACATATCCCCCGGCATTTCCTTGGAGATGAAACTGGAAACCACGGAAGAGCATTTCAAGGATAATCGACAAGGGGGGGATACGAACCCACCCATCTGTCGAATCCGGGAGTAGCCTAGCTGCGTGGCATTGAGTCTTAGAGCGCATAGCTACTGCAATCGGTGATCGCTTGACTAAGGTTATTGTATATATTTTAGTAAATACTGTTTTATGTAACTGAATATTTTGAAGACATATTGAAGGAAAAATCATAGATTAAAAATCAGTACCATCATACAGTACAGCATACCCCTTAAAACGGCAATCCCCACCACCACCACCACCACCATACATTAACCCTCTATAACCATACACCAATCACTTATCAAAAGGACGATTTATATTAATGAATGAGCTGATGTTTCAACCTTATTTTAACTAATTTTCCTGAAGGTATTGTGTGCGTGCCAGGAGAAGTCCGCTGCGACAAGGGGCGGGGGTTCAACTGTGCGCATGCCCGGTCTGTCCATTCCTGACCCAAATGTATCAACAGTCAGTTCCTGCTACCTCCCACATTGTGCTTGTTGTTGTAGTCTGTCACTGAAGGACTCTTTCCGCTTTTCCCATTTGCAGGGTACAAATACAGAAAATAAGAAGGCAAGAATGAGTGAAGCTAGCAGTTACCGACTTGATGTTTTTTGAATGCGCTGAATGCAGTATGCGAGAAGGCATCTACAGTTCAAACCCGGCTGAATTCTCCTAGTATCCAGACAATATCAATAGTTCTCAAAACCAAAATGTATTTCTCTATCCTCTTGACGTATGGTACCGGTACTAGGTAACATTAAATATATATATATATATATAAAGTGAAAAAATAAAATATAAATATATAAATTAGCATTAAAAATATAGACATATATTAAAATTAAAGAGAAATATAAACAATAAAAAATATAAAAAATAAAATTATAAAATTAAAATGATATCAATTAAAATTAAAGAAAAAAATATAAAATAACTGAATGAAATTTGGTGAATACATTTTTTTTAAATAGTAATGTTCTATACAGGGTTGAGACAGAGAGAGAAGTGTTTTCTGTCCTATAGCCTAAGCAGGTTTGGTCTTCCGAAGAGTCGTTCCTGGGCCAGTTATTTGCGACAGGATGACCAGTTCCTGCCCAATCCCTTCAACAACACGCAATTGTAACTAGATTGATAAAGGAGAATAAGCTGGCTGAGGCCTATAGGTGCCATTCTGAGACAGGATATAATCACAATAAACGAAGTACGTTTCCTGCCTGAACATTATGAATTTTCGTCTAAAACTTTGCATTTATCCCGACCAAATACAGTATACCCTCAGTTTAATTTTTGTCTGTCAGTCGTTTGATATGGGTTGACGTCAAATTACTTGAGCGAATGTTATGAAAATGCATGTTTAAGCAGAAAGCACCCCTACAATAAAACTAGGCTACAAAGGGGTGAAGGGGTATGAGGAAGCCTCATACCTCGGGAGGAAAGTAATTGCACAATCTTTATCCCTATCTTCACATGATAAGGTCACGCGTGTAACAAGGGCTTGGTGAATCCGCTATTCTGGGAACATCGCGAGAGGAAAAGGATATCTTCCTGACAAGGATATGTCACAACACAGTTCTAATGCAAGCATAGAAGAAAACGCTTGTCTCCAGCCAGAATAGGGACGATAAAAAATATTTCATGTTGAACTTATTGTTAGTAAATATTTGTTCTTCATTGAACATTGAGTCGTATAATTTACACCACCGTCAGCGAATCCGAGGACAAGGCTGTACTCCAAAACCCTCTTATACATTTTACTGTCATAGGACGCCTTTCTTTCTTTCTTTCTTTCTTTCTTTCTTTTCAGTGTCGGGGAAATGACTTAGAAGTTCCCCTCATAAACTGCCTTCCCTTACTTCATGAACTCCGTGACAGGTAATCAAAGTTAGTCACATACAGTAAAATCCTCTCTCACACATGCACTTCCTCCCCACACTCAAACAATATTTCCACATCGGCGTCCCTTCATACCACAGCCTATACCGAATTCTATGAAATGGGATGTAAGGAGAAACGTGTACACAGCGCAATTATCAGACTAGTGATTCTACTACCCTCCAATACAGTATACTACAAGGAAAAGCACCGATTATCAGAAATCACGGCGACTGACCTCATGGCAAGGCCGAGGCCATTATCATTTCGCCAAGTTCTGCCGGCGTGCCAAGGATCCCCTTCGGGGTAAACTTTCAACTCCCGGTGTTTCTAAAAATGACACTGCATTTTAAAGGGGCATTTAAATCAATTATTTATTTATTTATTTAATTATTAAACAAGAATTGATGCAATTTACGAATATGTAAAAAACAATTGCGTATAACAACAAACACATTCTTTTAGGAACACGTGTTTCCTCTCCTTTTCTCCTTCCATAATCCCTACTAACGGCATCCGTGCAGGTAAGAGACTCACTTCCAGCCTTTCGTTGAACATTTCAGCGACCGAAATTCCTGGCTCTACTTATTGCCTACTTGCAGCAAATGAAGGAAGAATCCCATTCAACTCTCCAGTCTTTAGCGTACTCCATCAGCTGAACAATGCCAACTCCCATCTCCCAGGTCGGGCGTGGCGCGTGATTCAGCGTGGGAACTGAAGCAGTAGAAAGTGGATCGGGGCGGACCGTCCTCCACCAGGTCGTGAGTTCATGTCCGGCGGCTTCACAGAGTGGGGCGGAAAACAAACCTTTCGCGAAATTCACAACAAAGTGGTTACCATATAGAAACTAGTAATTTCTTTCCAGAGACGACTCAATGATTCTCAGTTAATATAATTCCTTCCTTCTCCATGATATTCAGTCTTGTATATCCTCAAACTCAAAAGTCTTAAGTGTCGTCGTCGTCCCCCTCTGAATGCCCAAAGAGAGGCTTTAAAGTAAACCATTTATTTACAATTTTTATAAATCGTGAAAATTCAATTACTTTGAAAGGTTAATATGAATGGTTGTTATTTTAACTGTCCATCCGTCGTCTTCTGGGTCATTTTCTACTATTCTTCTGGGTCATTTTCTACTATTCTCTCCAGAATAGCAGTATTTATACAGTATGTACCTTAGGGTAAACTTTCAACGTCGCCACTCCATCTATACCTAGCTTTCCTATTTATCTTTGAAACTTTCATCATATGAGGCGTTCCGTAAGAGAAGGACGAGCCCTTCTCTTCACTGAAAACCCCGGATATCTACCCCATTCCCGACCCTAATCCCCTCTTCTAGTCACCGACTTAGTGGATCACTGAACCAAATACCAGAATGTATTCGTTGGTGGAAGATTTTGTTGTGAGGTGAACGTATTGTGACTTGATTAGCATATGCTTAAGCCATTTATATTTGACCTACTGCTATATAATTGCAGTGAGAACTTACAACAGTCGCTGCAAAAGTAAATATCTATGTTGGCAGGATAGTTCCGGTGGACATATGTTCTTCAAGGTATAGGCTAAATAACTTGCTCTTTAGTGTTTAATGTTATGACATCGATTATATTGTAGCTACCGGAATAGCCTTAGTCAAACAACTCAACATACAATTTAAAGAAGCTTCAGTTCATGAGTAAAATTCTATGTTTATCTGAAAACGAGATTATTGAGAGATCAACAGCTATTACTTCAAAACGTTTCAGCCGGTCAACCAGTGCCAAATTAGACTGGGTGGAAAAATATTACATAATAAGCAAAAATATTTGCCATAATAGCAAATTGTTTAGATCCGTATTGATAGAATAATTAAACAAGATGTTCAATAAAGAACATATAGCCTACTGTCTCCTAAATGCATGGGTATTGTTATAACTCTTTGTCCTTTTCAAGGAGTATAATTGAATGTTCGTTGTAGTAGCTTGATGAAATACAACGTGTTATACGGATATGAAACATGAATACGGGGTGCCCTTTGCTAGTGCTACCTCTGTACAAAATTTCATTCAATTCGGTTTCACCGTGTTTGAATTTATATGGTGAATCGATTTGCACACATACATGGCCGCTATCTGCAAACTATTGGGCTGATGACCTTGTAGTTCAGTCAAAAGATGCTTCTCACAAAAGTTATGTTGTTGCAAAA
Organism: Meconema thalassinum; assembly: GCA_946902985.2. Classification (NCBI taxonomy): domain Eukaryota; kingdom Metazoa; phylum Arthropoda; class Insecta; order Orthoptera; family Tettigoniidae; genus Meconema; species Meconema thalassinum. The sequence goes on along the minus strand of OX336391.1, from coordinate 459,180,309 downwards.
TTTGGTAGAGATCAGACGATTAGGTTGGTCGTAATTTGATTTAAGCTTTTAACATTTGGGTGGCCGCCATTACGTTTTCGTCAAGATGGCAGCGATATAAAACATGACACTGAGGTGCCCTTTGCTAGTGCTACCTCTGTACCAAATGTCGTTCAATTCAATTTCACCGTGTTTGAATTGATAGGGGGAATCGGTTTGCACACACACATGGCCGCCATCTGCAAACTATTGGGCTGATGACCTTGTAGTTTAGTCAAAAGACGCTCGCCATATAAATGTATGTTGTTGCAAAATTTGGTAGAGATCGGATGATTAGGTTAGTCGTAATTTTATTTAAGCTTTGAACATTTGGGTGGCCGCCATTACGTTTCCGGCAAGATGGCGGCGATATAAAACATGACACTGAGGTGTCCTTTGCTAGTGCTACCTCTGTACCAAATTTCGTTCAATTCGGTTTCACCGTGTTCGAATTGATAGGGGGGACATACATTCAGAGTACACACTCACACACACACACACACACACAGACTCACACACAGACCGACACACAATTTTTCGCCCGGTGTTGATCTCATAGTCTACATTCATTTTTTTGCGAAAATCGAAAGTACGCTAAAACACTTATGTTAAATATACGCCAAATCAATACTAACAAAAAAAACACACTTAAATGTTTATTTTATAGACTATATGAAGTGTACATGTTTCGAAACAACAATGGTTTCTTCTTCAGCACAATTAAGAGAAAACTTATCCTAAGGAGACTTAAATTAATAAACTGATATCCTTACAATATGTTTTAAGGGATAATTTAGAAAAAAAAAACATTAATAAATTCTTAAAAATATCTATGAAAATTTTTATATTAAATAATTTTTTGAAAATATATATGAAATATTGTTTTATAGGCAATTACATGGTTAATAATAATAATGTTATTGGTTTTACGTCCCTTTTAACTACACTGTCTTTTAGAGACGCCGGGGTGCCGGAATTTTGCCCCGAAGGGGATCTTGAACGTGCTAGTAAATCTACGGACACGGCTTCCTCGCATTTGCGCACCCTCAAATGCCAGCCGACTGCGCCAGGATACGAACCTGCAACCTTGGACTCAGCAAGCGAGAACGTTACCCCTGAGCCACGCAGCCAGCCAATTATTACATGGTTAATCTTCTGAAAAAATATCTATGAAAAATTTCGTAAATGTTCCTCATCTGGTAAAATTATTGGTTATTATGGTTCCGCTGAATATAAACAGTATCTTCAAAAATAAACTATCAAAGATTTAAAGTAGTTGCCCAACGGAGATGAACTTCGCATGTAGTCAAACCTCCAGGAACTAAAACAACCTTTGATCCTACTAAGAGCATCAAGTCTTGATTCGATGTTCATTCAGTTCTAAAGTTTAACATGTTGCTATTCTTGCTATTGTCCTTTTTATATCTCTTGTTATGACAATGCACATCTGCAACCCATAAATATTCCATACGATGTTCATATGAGCCAATACGTAGCGGTATCTCGAATCTCGAAAACATCAAAATCAGAGCATCAGATCGTCATCTCGTCGAGACGCCTTCTGTCTCGCATGCCAACTACCCTGTGATATTTAGTGTATGAATATTTAATACAAACGCCAAAATATTTATAGGTCTTTTACAATGCTAAAACATGCGATCATAATTCCTTTTTTTTAAATATTACATGTAATTAATTACTGGATAGCTTAATTGTTAATCAAACAGATCACCTTGTGGTGTAGCAGCTAGCATTCTTGGCTGTAACCCCGAAGGTCCGGGTTCCATTCCCGACTCTGCCAGGATCTTTAATTCGGGTCTGAGGACTGGAATGGGGTGTACTCTGTCTCGTGAGGCATAAGTGAGAAGAAATTGGGTTCAATTTCCACCTCAGCCATCCTGTAAGTGGTTTTCCGTGGTTTCTCACTTCTACTCCAGACAAATATCGCAATAGTTCCTAACGTTAGGCCACGGCCACCTCATTACCAACCCTCATCTGAATTACAAATACACAAACTCATACAGATACCACAATGAGAAATAATTTCAACTCTGAGATTTGCTGATGACATCGTCATCTTGGCCGACACGCCTGAGGATTTGAATGAGTTTTTGAATGGTATGGACTCCGTCTTGAGGAAAGAATTCATGATGAAAATTAATAAATGTAAAACAAGAATATTGGAATGCAGCCGAAATAAATCAGAAACCTCTATGAGCATCAAATTGGCAGGTGAAAAGCCAAAGGAAGTAGGTGACTTATGTTACTTAGGAAGCAAAATAACCAGTGATCGACGAAGCAAAGAGGATATAAAACGTAGACGTCGTGGCATGGAATCATACAGCGCCTGAATACGCTGCTGGGGAATACCGTCCCACGCGGTTTGTAGACTCAAATGTTATTTAATTTAATTATATTACAATAATTGTATTTTCACGACCGTAATGATTACAAATGCCTTGAGCTATTATGCATATTATGTATTAATTCAGTAATTTAATTATTTTAATTAGTGCATGTTCAGACTATCTAGCAATCCAACTCTATGGTGGTTGTTTTAGGGAACTCGACATCAGAGTCATCTGTCCTTAGTAGCATAAGAACCATGTTAAAGAACGGTGAATAGGAGAGTTCCCACTCCTCAAAAACTGAAGATATGGGGAGAAGAAAAGGACCATGAAAAGCAGGAAAATTAAATATGCCCTAGCCTCGGATACCCTAACACCGTCGGGGTTGGAACCGACGAGCGTCCGATAGAAAAAATGAAAGAGAGGAGCCTGACAAAAGTAAGCATGGTTCCACGTCTCTCTCAGGGGCTCAGAACTAGTGGGGCGTGGATTGGCACCACGTGATGCCAGCTGAGCATGGCAATTCTTTCACTAATATGTGCCTAGCTTCTCTCCTCCATCGTTCCTGTCGTTCTCCCTTGGTCTACTCTCGGTCTCTTCCAACCCCGACGGTATTAGGGTAACTGAAGTCTAGGGGTCCTTAATTTTTCCGCCTTAATTGGCCATAGTGTGTTATTTCCTGATACCCTCATTACTCCTTTTAGGTAGATTTCATTAGAAAGCTAACTATTGCAATGGGTCCCATGTTTCGACTTCCGGAAAATTTCGACATATCTTCGCATTTCACATCCCCCAGACCCCAAAACCACCGTCAGTTCAAAAGTTTATATATAATTTATATATGTATATATATGTAACTTATATCAGTTTCTTGTGGACACGATAACTGCCGTAATTTTGCCCCAATCACTTTGAAATTTTTACATAATAAGTATCCCATTGAATTCTCGGTCGAGTTCGTTAATGGGCAAAATCGGTCAAAGGGGGTGAAAATGGGGGTCTTTTTTTTTTTTTTTTCGAAAAAGTGAAATATCGCTATAACTCTCTTAATAAATGAAATATCGAATCCATTCAAAGTTCATAATATGTGTCGGATAAGTGCCGAAAATGTATGTCAAAAGTTTTTGATAGCACCAACCATTGACCAAAGGGGTGGAAAAAAGTGGGTTTTTCGGGAAACATTAATCATATCTCTCTTAATAGACACAATATCAAAACCGTACAAAATGGAAAATATTCCCCTAATAATTACCTAAAACTTTTGTCTGAAAGAAATTTTGATATGACCCACCATTACGCCAAGGGATGAGAAAAACGATTTCGGAATTAAAGAAAATGTCAAGTGCCATCAGAGGTTACCATGACAACGCTACTAAATTGATGAGGGATGAGCCATTGACGAGATCACATTCATTTTTAGACTACTTTTCACACTTTGCAAAAATTAGGAAAAAGTAGACTTATGAGATCGATCCGGGAAAATGTGTCTGTCTGTCTGTCCTTCTGGCTGGCTGTGTGTGTGTGTGTGTGTGTGTGTGTGTGTGTGTGTGTGTGTGTGTGTGTGTAATCAACTCCTAAACGGCTGCAGCAATCGAAACCAAATTTAGTATGAGTAAAGATGTATACCGGAATATCTCAAGCCCATATTTGAAAAAGATGTCAGTGCTACCAACTGCTAAAAAAACGCATTAGAAATTTCAGCTCCATGTTGGATATCATGGAAGGCATACATGGGAGCAATTCCAAAATTGGCACACATGTAGATAATACTAATTCAGTTTAATTTCCAGGAGGCCATACATGACAGTGTTGCCAAAATAATTTTAAGCCTTCTGATAGGTCCAATATTTAAAAGCACATAACTTCTACACTATCAATTGGATTTCAACCAAATTATGTATGTAATATATGCACATAAGCAGGTATGACTGAGCGTATTCTTAAGAGCCACGAGGGCTGCCAACTGTTAATAATTGCTCTCTCTACTTTTTATCCAAATACTAATATATCAGAAAGTATGCAAGCCGACAGCTTTAAACTATGCACGCGTATAGTACCTGACATTTTACATTAATTTGGAGTATCTTATATACGTCAGTTCTACCAACATGATTCTAAGCCTGCTGATAGGACCAATTTTTAAATACATGTAACTTCTATACTGTCAGTTGGATTTCAACCAAATTTCGTATGTGCTATGTGTAATATAACAGATATGACTATAAGTATTCTTATGAGCAATTAGGGCTGCCAACTGTTAAAAATGGTGTCTATATTTTTTACCCTAATATCAATATATCAGAAAGTATGCAAGCCAACAGGTCTATACTTTGCATATGTATAGCACCTGACATTCTAGATTAATTTGGAGTAATTAATATAAGTTAGTGATGCCAACATGATTCTATGCCTGATGATAGCTCCAATTTTAAAATACATATAACTTCTATACTAAAAATGGATTTCATTCAAAATTGGCACAAAAAGATATCATAATATTTCCGATTATTTCTGACCAGCATACGCATGACATTGTTGCCAACGTGCTTTTACGTTTGCTGATAGATCCAATGTATAACTCCATGTAACGTCCTTTGGACTTCAACCACATTTGGTATTCTGTACCTTAAGAGATGGAATTAAGAATATATTCAGTCACCAGGGCTGCCAACTGTATTGCTGTATTAGGCTACATTATGCCTAGTATACAGTATTTCGAACTAATTAAGACATTCCGATATTACCAACTTAATTTCGTCATTATTCTAGATAGGTTCATATACTGTAGATTAATCATTGGCATGAATCTTAATTTTAAGAAAAGTAGGCTCTTTAGTTCGGCACGGAACTTCTTGTTCCATCTGACTATGTGGGAAGCGGCTAACTGGTAGCATGCTGAACTTCTATGCCCAAGGTCGCTGGTTCAAAACCGGCCAAAGTCGTCGGATTTTCTAAGAGCGCTAAAAATCCCTCAGCGTGCTTTCCTTCGGAGGGGAAGTTCCAACGTTCATTGCAAGTTGCTGGTTGCGGTGGAATCTAGCAGCCAAGTTCACAGTAGGTGTCGTTGACGGTAGTATTTGGTACAAAATTAGGTACTACTACTTAAAATTGACCTTCTGCAGACCTTACCTGAATTGGAGTCTAATACAGTCATCACAATTAACACCGTTTATCAGACAGATTCTACACACACCCAATGTACACGGGGTTACATGACCACGTTGTCGCAGACCCTAAACTGAGGAACCAACCAACATCTCTGCGGGAGATAAAATTTTGCGTGAAGAAGTAACAGACTGTTAGATAGTTACACATCAGTTCCAAACCTTGCATAAGGACATTGAGATCAAAAGTATAAAAATGAACCCCAAATATGACAAGAAAGTTACCATTCCCATAAGACAATAAAATGTTAAAAATATGCATAGAAAGACGAAAAAAAGGTTAATTAACTTCCAATTGTAAAATACATTCTCGCAATAAATGAGGTCTGATCTACCTACGAAAACCTGGATATTTCGCCTATTTTAGCCTATCCTCTAGTCTGCCCGGTGAAATCTACCTCCGCCTTCCGGCGTGCCGAGAGGAATTTTTTTCTCTCTTTCGTGGTAACTTAGATCCTAAATGTAGCAGGGTATTAGTCCCACCACGTATGGTGTACCCTCGATAGCACTACACCCTCAAGGACTCACGACTAGTGAACTCAGGAGTTGGTGACCCCGAGGCGAGGGATTGCTGAGCTAGCTCTGTTATTTTCCCTTTTTGTACTAACTGGGGGACGAACCTTTTCCGCTTTACCTTTTATATCTGCATTTTTTCCCTCTACTTCTTTCTACGCTCCTCAATTCTCATTCTTCGATAATCGGTGGCATTTATGTTTTCCTCCTCCTTCATTTCCATTCTTCTTTTGATTTTTTGATTTTCATTCCTTCATTTTACATTCCTTCTTTTTCTGTAAATCAGTAAAAGTAAAATCTCATGTAGGCCCACTGGCTTGTTGCAAGTCTTCGAAATTGACACCACTTGCGTGACATATGTCAACGACACCATTCCAGTACCTCAAACCAAAATTAAATTTATTGGCAAAGCCAGGAATCGAACCTGGGCCACCGGCATGGGCGTCATCCATGCTCACCATTTCACTACAAGGCGAAACCCTGTACGTAGTAGTTGATTGAGTGATCAGTCTTTTGACTGGATTGATGCAGCTTCCCATGCCTCCCTGTCCTGAGCTAATCGTTTCATGTCTACCAAATAGTACAGGGTCTTTATACACACATCAAAAAAAGTTTTGCATCACCTCGGTTCCCAGATCTCCGGCATATAGACGTTGACTGTGTATATTGTATCCAAGATACAGTCCCTTTGACTGTTCATAGATGTCACTAAAACTGCTCAAAGATGTAAACAACCATGCATGAGCAGGGCCTATTAGACGGAGGGGGTACGACAGCCGATCAGTTCCAGTCATTCCACCAGGACGAAGGTACGCTGCTCATGTTGTCTGTAGTTCTACCATGCCTAGAAGGTCAATACCGCAGTTCGATCGCGTCCGCATTGTTACTTTGTGTCAAGAAGGGCTCTCAACAAGGGAAGTTTCCAGGCGTCTCAGAGTGAACCAAAGCGATGTTGTTCGGACATGGAGGAGGTACAGAGATACAGGAACTGTCGATGACAGGCCTCGCTCAGGCCGCCCAAGGGCTACTACTGTAGTGGATGACCGCTACTTACGGATTGCCGCTCGGAGGAACCCTGACAGCAATGCCACCATGTTGAATAATGCGTTTCGTTCAGCCACAGGACGTCGTGTTTCAACTCAAACTGTGCGCAATAGGCTGCATGATGCGCAACTTCACTCCCGACGTCCATGGCGAGGTCCAGCTTTGCAACCCCGACACCATGCAGCGCGGTACAGATGGGCCCAACAACATGCTGAATGGACCCCACGGAATTGGCATCACGTTCTCTTCACCGATGAGTGTCGCATATGCCTTCAACCAGACAATCGTCGGAGACGTGTTTGGAGGCACCCTGGTCAGGCTGAACGTCTTAGACACACTGTCCAGCGAGTGCAGCAAGGTGGTGGTTCCCTGATGTTTTGGGGTGGCATTATGTGGGGCCGACGTACGCCACTGGTGGTCATGGAAGGCTCCGAAACGGCTTTACGATACCTGAATGACATCCTCCGACCCATAGTGCAACCATATCGGCAGAATATTGGAGAGGCATTTGTCTTCATGGACGACAATTCTCGACCTCATCGTGCACATCTTGTGAATGCGTTCCTTCAAGATAACGACATCGCTCGACTACAGTGGCCAGCATGTTCGCCAGACATGAACCCTATCGAACATGCCTGGGATATGTTGAAAAGGGCTGTTTATGGACGTCTTGACCCACCAACCACTCTGAGAGATTTACGCCGAATTGTCGTTGAGGAGTGGGACAATTTGGACCAACAGTGTCTTGATGAACTTGTGGATAGTATGCCACGACGAATACAGGCATGCATCAATGCAAGAGGACGTGCTACTGGGTATTAGAGGTAGTGGTGTGTACTGCAATCTGGACCACAAATGCTGAAAGTCTAGCTGTATGATGGTACAACATGCAATGTGTGGGTCTCATGAGCAATAAAACGAGCTGAAATGTTGTTTGTGTTGATCTCTATTCCCTTTGTATTTAAAGGTTCCGGAACTCTTGGAACCGAGGTGATGCAAAACTTTTTTTGATGTGTGTATATGTGCGCGCGAGTAAACATGACAAGCTAAGCCGGCTGTGACTAGCGCAGATCGCGGCCGCGCGTACCCGGTTCTGCTGTAGTAGGCGCGTACTTTCACACTTTTACCAAACATGTTCAATAATGTGCTCTTACAGTGCTCATAGGCGATGCTGAAAATGTCCTCCCTCTCTTGTAACACACACCAGACATCTTCTGATGAAAGAATGCCTGTCAACTCTTTTATTATTTACGGAGCCTATTTAATTTGAACCGTTTAGCGAGCCTTCTAATTGTACTGGCATTGAGCACAAGTCTTCCTGGAAACTTGATTCGAAATTTTCGTCTCATTTCAGAACAAGATTTTCTGCTTTTCATATACGACCTATGGATATACACACGTTCGCGCAATATGAATTAGTGTCTAGGCATGACCAACAATCACAGTAATCACAATTCTCACTATACATGCAACACCAACATCTAAGCTTTGCAGATACATGCCCATATGAATGACAAAAGACTTGTGAACTAACGATATGAGTCAGCGGAGCGCACTAACCACCTGCTGAACCAGGTACGCGCGGCCGCGATCTGCGCCAGTCACAGCCGGCTTAGCTTGCCGTGTTTATTCGCGCGCACATATGTAATGACCCTGTAGTTAGTAGTATTATTATTAAGAATTGTTCCAGTAATCATCATCCACATCATAAGGCAGATGTCCTTGACGTTTCGCCACTGTCACCAGGTCCCACAAGTTGTGAGCCCCTGCTGCTCGTATGTATGAATGTCCTTTCCTGCAATGTACCAATGCTGGCACCGCCAATTAGGTCCGCTACGCGCTGTGGGAATAATACGACCAGTTAACATTGCATGAAACGTTTGAATCATTAACTTTACATTTATAACCAACACATACAAATGAGATACACACACACAACTGTTTAATTAATGAAAAACTGCACTTCATAAAACGAATGAGTACAAAGTCCGGGCCACGTAACACACAATTAGCAATGCGGAACACAAACCAACAGTAAAACGCTGAATTCCAAGGCTGCCTGCATTCGCGCTATCCCTCTTGATTACTGATATAACCACTACAGTGCTGTTGATGGGGAGGATATTGAATAGCGCTCGATCTGGAGGGGTTTCGCCCTTCGCCCTGCCAGCTGCATAACGAGGTTCGGTACCCGTCTCCGAAGGTGTATTCAGATATACGGATTTCTCCCTACGTGTAGATAGGCTATATCAACTCATTATTTTACCGTGAATTTCATGAATAAGGACCTAATTTACCGGTAATTTCTGCAAATCGAACCCGGGCCTCCAGGCTGGAAACCAACAATGCAATTCAGATAGGCTACATTATTTACCTTTTATTTTATTTTTTTAATTCAAAGACGTGACTAGGGAGTAACTAGGGAGTGCCATTTCATTGATTGCGTATTGAAAATTCTAAAACTACACGTTCCACGTAGGAGAGGCTCAGCTAAATCTGCAACAATAAGGGGTTGATGATAAACATGATAAATTAAGGGAAAGAGTTTCAAAAAATCAACAAATTAAATTACTATATAGGCTATTTGTAACAAAGTCTTTTCTTAAATTTAATTTGGCATGAGTCGTCAAAATCAATAAATATTCTAAAACTTTCTAAGTTTTTTTTTGTAATACAAGTGGTAGTAGGGCTAAATCCGCTATACCATGTCTAAATCTCCAATATGATAAGTCTAATAATATACTTCATTACTACCACTACCACATCACTGAAATAGGCCTACAACACAGGTTTTCACGATTTATACTCGCCTGACCTGCACCACCCAATTACTGGGCAAATATTGATGGTCTTGCGTCACCAGACTCCGTCACCAGGCGCGCGCATTTTGACACCACCATATCCCTCTAGTTCACCTATTATGTCACGTAGGCTACGTGAGCAGCGGTCACTTGGTAGGCCTAAGCCCTTCATGGGATGTAGTGCCACGTTTTACTTTTAACCATTCAAATTAATTTCAAATAAATTAAGTCTACCAATGTGGGATAGCACGGAATATTGGATAAGCGAAGGTCGGTTGAGCGGGACTCTACTGTATTCTTCTTCTTTCCTCGATTTTGGCCATCTTTGGACCGCGTAAAATAACCCATTGCATTCACTGTCTCTTATTTCCTTTATCCTTTCTTGCCTTCCAGTAGTTCTTCATTACTTCACTTTCGTCTCCTACTCCTCTCGTTCATCCAGATGTTAACCCGCTTCTTCTTTTCCTTCTCCTGGAAACCCTTGGAATTTTTGATAATATTTCTGAAAAGTGGTTTGAATTGAATAATATATAATGTTACTTCCATCTCTTCCATATCCCTTTTTATACTTTGTACCCATTGATTACCATTCTTGCTTTTGTATACATGACTGAAAATTTGTTTTGTGAGTCTGGTGTTATTCATCCTCATTACGAGTCAAAAAAAATTAACCCTCCTTTTCCTGATCTTATCGTAGATTTTTTCAATTTCCTTTGTGGAGGTCGTCATATTTTCTGTATCTGGACTCTCCACTTTCTGTTTTTAATGGTCCCAATATTTTTCTAAGTATCCTTCTTTCCTTTTTCTCTGGCTTTTCTACTTCGCCATGTTTAATGGAAAACATACATTCTGAAGCATAGACACTTTCCGGCTTAATTACCGTATTGTAATGACTGATTTTAGTTGCAATAGAAAGATTTTCCTTGAAAAGCTTGTTCCAATTTTCGTATTTTTGCTCTATGCTTCTTTGTCTAGTCTATTAATTAGAATAATTTCTCAGAAATACTTAAACTTTTCTACCATGTCATTTTTTCCGGAGTCTGTTATAAAAACTGGAGGAGAATTTCTAATATTAGTCATAAATTTTATCTTCTCAAAAGATATCTGAAGTCCAACTTTCTCAGTTATCTTTCTCAAAAGGTTTCTTTGGACACAAGCTGTTTGTAAATTTTCTGAAATAATGGCAATGTCATCAGCAAAGGCCAAGCAATTGATACATACCCCTTTAAATTTTGATCCAAGTCTTATTTCATGGTAGAGTCCTCTTTCCTTGAGCCTTTCTTCCCATTCCCTTATTACCTTTTCTAGAACACACCAGTAATAATTAAAAAATCCTTTGAGATCCCTCCCAAAAATTTTACTTTGGATTTTGTATCAGTAAGTGTATCTTTGATGATGTTGGTGGACTTCGAGTCTACTCCAAATTACTCTAACACATTGAATAATGAAGTTCTATCTATTGAATCATAGGCTTTCTGGACGTCCACAAATATTATGACGTAGTTCTTGTTCCTGATCATTCTATCTCCTATAATTGTTTTCAAATTAAATATCTGTTCCATATACGGCGCACCTTTTCTAAACCCACCTTGGTATTCTCCTATTTCTCTATCAAGTATAGGCTCAATCCTTTTTTTTGAAGAGCTTTGGAAAGGATCTTATATGTAACTGGTACCAGGGAGATGCCTCTGTAATTGTTCAAATCTTTCTTATCACCTTTTTCATGTCATGGGTGTATCAATGCAATTTCCCAATCTTCTGGAATTTTTTCCGACTGCCAAATTTCTCTTAGTACAGTATGTCTCTTGTTCGACTTCCAGATTCCTTCCCCAGTTCCGCCACAATCATATACTCTCCTGCGGCCTTATTATTTTTTAGATGTTGAATGATGGCATCCATTTCCATTTCATCAGGTGGGTCCGAATCTCTGATTTTTATTTGTGCTTGACCGAATGTTAATCTTTCTTCAGGATCTTTGCAATTCAAGAGTTTTTCAAAATATCTTGCCAAAATATCACAATTGTCCTTATTATTGAGTCCGATTTTCCCCTTCTCATCCCTAAATCCAAGATAGGGAGATTGATATTTTATAATTTCCTCTTTAAAGATTTTATAAAAATTTATTGTATTATTTTTTGCAAAATCTTCCGCAATCTAGGTAAGTCGGCTTTTTTCGTAATTCAAAATTATCATCTGTTTTACACGAGTACCACCTTTTCCATGATTCCAGTCTTTCCGTGATAGCTTCTTCACATTCTTCATTCAACCATCTATGTTTCCTGTTTCGTTTTAGAGGACAAAGTTCTTGTGCAACGTTCTGTATTTTCCTTCATTATATTATTAATATTATTATTATTATTATTATATAGTATTATTATTGTTGTTAATTTTTTAAATACCTGTATATATTTTATTTAACATATTTGAAGTAAATACGAGAAAGAATTAAAAACACAAATAGGTACTATATTAGGGGTCGATAACCCAGATGTTTGCCCCCTTAAAACAACAATTATCATCATCATCATCATCATCATCATCATCATCATCATCATCATCATCATCATAAAAAATAGGCTAGGTAAACTATGTCAATAAGTGATCTTTGTCACCAAAGAACAAAATAATATCGATAAAATAAGTATTGCCTTAGTGTTAATGGCTGTTATGTACACATAATGGTTTTACACTTAATTAATATAAAATACCAATGAGTATTTAATAATTTATTTCCACCTAATGTCAATAAAAATAAATTAATAACATTACTGTAATTATTTAGACTAGTTTCGACCACATTATGGCCCTCCTCAGTAAATGCTTTTTTAAAGAAAAAGGAAAGAAAACAAATGTAATTACGAGCAATGTGAATGTTATACTGTAGTTGAATTTAACCTTTGAAAATACAGTAAATAAAGAATATATCAAAATATTTAGAAAATCAGATCTGATACAAATATGTGCCTTAAAATTATGAAAACATAAAATAATTTAGTGAAAGAGACATATCTAAATAGTTGATCATTGTAAATTACTATAAAACAGACTAAAAATATCCTGTAACGGTCAAACCGTTGTCGAAAATAAGCTCTTTGTGGAGCACTGCATGGTTGGAATTTGTAGGTTATTGCACCTTCCTACTGCAATGATAATTTTAACGTGACTTCCCGTGATGGTCAAAAGGGTGTCGAAGGTTGTGAAGCGAAGCAAGGTTGAAATTTGTAGGTTATTGTACTTAGTATCGCATTTAGTACTTGTTATGGCTTTTATGTGTATGTTATGAGTAAAGCCCTGCGCGGATGCGGATATCCGCGGATAAACCCGCGGATATCCGCAGCATTTTTCGCCACGCGGATATATTTTGCATGGCTGTGCGGATAGCGGATACGCTGCGGATAATGTTTGGAGTAAATTTTGCGGATAGTTTTTAGAATACGATGTGGAACTTTCGATAATATTACATATTTGATATGGCAATCTACAGCTTCATGCTTAAAAGAGGAATACTCCTTCCTATAGCCTATTGCGTACGAAATATTCGGGTACGTTTTGCAGTTATACACGAGAAGATTATTTTACTCATAATGGTTTCAACTACATTTTATTAAGTACCGTACCGTATGTTTGTAGTAGAAGGTCTTGACATTTCATCATCATCATCATCAATTTCTCATTGCCATTATCCACGAGATATAATGCTGTCAATATGTTTGTTAGTTCATCGTGGTGACATCATTAACACTTTTCTCAAGTCAGCTACTTCGCTGTCTAAGCTATCCTGTAAGATCTGGTTCCAGGTTTATCTGTAGATTTATTTCCATCTTGGCACTGAAACGCGTGGGCTGTGATATTGCAACGGAGACAGTTATGACATCAACTATGCGAACATTGATGGGTCAAGAGGCAGTAGTATGATGACTGACTTAGTGACTTGGAAGTTCCGGCAAAATGTCAATCCCTTTCTCCAAGCTTAAAGAGAAGTTCACTTGGTAAATTTTACCGCGACCGGGAAGTATGAACATCATTCAACCAACATTGATAAAATATCTATTAAAACAAAACAAGGTGTATATTCAATAGTGCTTGAAACAAAGCTCAACTCAAGGATAAGGCAGATATTTGGTTACGTTATCAACGGAACCAAAGAGGTGAACGATATAGCAGGATGTTTTAGCTTTAAAAAGTGTATTCATACTCAGGACACAAATCAGGCACATCAAACCTACTGCGGCACAAGTGTGAAAGTAGCCAAAGAAGTATAGCCAGTTTTTTTTTCTAAAGCGGAGGTCAGGAAACCATAATTGAAATATCAGCGGTATTTAATACAAGTCTTGCGGATGCGGATAACAGTCATGCGGATGCGGGGCGGATGCGGATAACAGTCGTGCGGATGCGGGGCGGATGCGGATAACAGTCGTGCGGGTGCGGGGCGGATGCGGATAACGTTTTGTTTATCCGCGCAGGGCTCTAGTTATGAGAGACCGTGTGCCTGAATCTTGCATAATAATAACTATAATAATAATAATAATAATAATAATAATAATAATAATAATAATAATGGTCTTAGCTACCGTGACGTACAACTTTTGAGTTGGAGCCACTCTCCAAGTTCAACGTTCTGTTTAGTACCGCCATCTAGTATTAAAACCCAGAACTGTATTGGGCGATCTGTGACATGTTTAATCAACTTTGTCGTGTAACCACCAAATGTGATACAAGAGATCTCTTAGAGAGCCGATTTTGCCACCTTTCAAATGTCAGACTACCTCGGCCGACAATCAAACCCGCGATCTTGACATCATGAGGCGAACACAAATTGTGTCCAGTCCACGAATACTAAAACTGATGCTGGGATGCTGGTATCCTAAGGCCTGCCCTCACCCTAATCAGGGAGAAAGAGAAATTGCAGAGATGTTGGCTTATGCTCATTATGAGATAACGATCGCGTCTTGAGTTGATTTATTCTCGCCTGACCTGCACCACCCAATTACTGGGCAAATATTGATGGTCTTGCGTCACCAGACACCGTCACCAAGCGCGCGCATTTTGACACCACCATATCCATGTCACGTAGGCTACATGAGAGGAATAGCCACGGCACATGCATTACTGTGAACAATAGGCTGCATGATCCGTACATAATACATTTCGAAAACAACTTCAACATGCTATTAAAAAGAATCTATTGATCTATTCTTTCTTGGGCGATAAATAGTGTTGTCAAGTTAGCGATTTTCTAGATATATCTGGCGAATTTCAATACATTTTAACGACAAAATATTTTAAGATTGTTGTTCATTTTACGGGCTTGGGACATATTTTAGTCATCAGCCACATGTAGTTGGATGTGTGCTGAATTTATGTGATGACTGTAGTAGTGTGTGTAGCTGTATTAGGGACAGGGATGAGGTAGGTGCCCCGAGAACTAAGTAGGGTGTTATCCCGGCATTTGCCTGGAGGGAGTGTATAAAAATCCGGGTGAAACCACACGCAGGATAGCCACTGTCAGCGCCGGGATTCGAACCTAAAACCTCCGGACTTGCTGCAGTTGCCCTCCCGGTCGTAGTGCTGGATTTAACGAGCACGGCCACACTGCAGGACAAATACGGGGTGTTTGAAAAAGAACTACCTAATATTAATGTGTCCTAGAATCTGTACAAAGTGACATACACTATTTTAGTTTGTGGTGTGCGATTCATCAACTCTACAAGTTTAGCTCCCCTGCAGTTAGCAGGTCTGCTTGGCCTTAAGACGGCCCCAGTGCTGTTTGTATCCTCTGCTCCCTCAGTCCAGTCCAGGCGTGCATGCAGTGCAGTGCAACTCAGTAGCAATGTGTACTCCGCAACAGAAAGCGCAGTGTGTTATTTGGCTTATGCAAACTGAGTTAGTTATAACAGTGCAACGTAATTTTAGACGTCAGTATGGCGGTGAACTATCTACAGCAAAAACTATCCGTCATTGGCTAAAGTCTTTCAAGGAAACGGTAGTGTTTTAAAAGCAAAATCACCAGGTTGCCCGAGAACTTCTGAAGATGATGTTGAACAGATCCGTGTTTCGTGTGTTCGGACCCCAAAGAAGTCATTGGTCCAATTAGGAGTGCCTAAAGTTACTGTGTATGATGTTGTACGTAAAAGACTTATGTTGCGCCCCTACAAATTGCAACTGTTACATGAAATAAAACCTATTGATAAAATCAAAACTTGGCGAGTTGATGAATCACATACCACAAACTAGAATAGTGTATGTCACTTTGTACAGATTCTATGACACATTAAAACTAGGGAAATCTTCTTCAAACACCCTGTATTATAAACCTCTGTTGATTGAGTTTGAACGATTGTTATAAAGTCTCTTAAGCATCAGGAATAAAATGTATTTAATAAGCCTATTAGTCCATTGCTACAGTAGGGTAAACAATTTTTAAACTGGACAAGTATGGTAATTATAAAATTGTATCCATTTAACTCCTCCTTAATCACCAATCACTACCGATTTTAAATTGATAAAGTTAAAAAAACTAATATTCAGGAAGCCGACATTTTGTTTTCGCTAAGATGACTGCAATATTCACATCGCAATGCTACCACTAAAGCATGTTTTACTCAATTAGGTTCAGGTGTTTAGAATTTGATAGTGACGGGGAATCATCCACGCAGCCAGACGGACACACAGACATATATTCACACACACATTTACCCCGACTGATCTCTCAAGTCTATTTCATTCTTGTTAAATTCGGCTAAAATGGATACGATGAAAACACTGTCGCAAAGAAAGGGAACTACCCCGTTTTTCATAGGACATATTAAGGGTTCCCTCCAAGTTCACTGGACCCACCTCGGACCTTGAAGATGCAAGGTGCATTTCTTGGATGAATTGTACTGTAAGGGATGGTGGAAGCTTCTCTGCAAAACCTCGAACCAGCCTTTCATTAACATCGTATAGAGAGTTAAAATCCTCCAAATTCACACTCAACTGGTAAACTAACATTTTAAAAAGGTTCAAAGAAGAAACTTGAAGTTTTACGCGATCGTCAATCTCACGATCATAAACCACAAGAGCTCTTATTTACGTGGAACCAAACCACATGACGAAGCTTTTCACTTCGAAAATTCACATCCATTAATCGAGAATGCTTAGTGAGAGGCAAGCAGCTTGACCGCAGCGCCACCACTCCTTTCGTTAAAAGATTTGCTTTAGGTATATAACCTCAAAAATGGGATTTGCATTCATAATATATTATACAATTAGCAACCCTCCCCGGCTTCGCCCGGGAAGAGTTATTAATGCATTACGTGCTAGCTCGTGAACTGTGAGCCATGTTTAACATCTCTCTTTTCTTTATTTTCTTTGGTGGCCGTCCCGGTAGACTCAGTCGCCATGTGAGATACGTTCTGTCCGGACGTGCCTTGAGGCTCTCCGCCTTATTATTTAAAATGTAATGTTTTTCCTTTTTATTTAACATTGTTATTATGCCGAAGCCTTCCATTTACTCATGTAAGTAATACATCTAACCTTGTGTCCACTATGCTCATTTCCTAAATTTAACTTTTCTTTTTGATCTTCGTCGTGTGCTTGGATTTGCTGTGGAACCAATCGAAATGGCGGTCTCCTGTTTTATTTTGTTTGAGTCTTCGTTTAACCTTTTATTTGTGCCGTGAAATATATCTGCGAGTGACTTTGTGAGTGTAAGCTTTTCTTGCTGCCAGGTGCATTGATGCTGTTTTATTTGGGCATATCTTCGAATGGGTCTCCCGTTGTTTGTGGACGTTGGCGTTTCGACCATTCTCCCAACACGAGGCATGACACCATATATTTTAGCCCTTATGTATTCCCTTCTTTCCATGTTTCGTGCAACTGAATCACGGCGATAACTTTAAGTAGGCCTTACCGTATTCAGCTCGAACTCGGAACGTAAGTTGGGGACCATATAGGTTTAGCATGTTTTGCTAGACTACCTACAAGCACGAGTTGCTTTGTGTTTTATTACTGCATCGACGGCTGGCATTTTGTGTGTTTGATTGCGTGTATGTATCATGATATATTTCACGGACACTTGACGTCATTTGTTTCTCCTTGTAGTATCTTTGGTTTTTGCATTTCTTTTCTCTGGGGACTGCCAGCTCGATCGCATCCCCATTGCTCGCCACAGCCTCTGCGACACGCACACAGCCTCTTGTTTTATCTTTGCTATGCTTGTTATTTGTGGTCGTCATGACAACCATCCATCTCTAGGCTGAGAAGTGATTGTTGTTGACCAGCGACCGGCTCGATTGCCTTTTTGGTCAATTACCTCCTCCCTTTTTACATCATTTTTATTGGAAGTGGCACAGGTATTTGTTTTATTTGTTTCCGTTATTTATTATTGTAAGTAATTTATTGTTTATAATCATCCTTCCCGTTTGAAAGTGACTGTATTTGACCCCTAGGGTACTTTTTTTGTGTGTGTGTTATTCTGGCCGGGTTTCTTTGTGTGTTCGGTTACAATTCATTAAATTACCATTTCTTTACCCATGTGTCTTATTTAGTAGTGTTTGGCGATCGGGCTGCTCGCTCTCTCTCTCTCTCTTCAAACCTAGGCCTAACTTATTCTAGCTGTCTAGAACCAGGAGGGTATTCCTACCACTCGTCGTGGGACCACCTTCACGGAGTCTGGAGTCGCTCGGCACATCTGGCCTGCAAGTACGGGCCCAGCACAGGTCAGAAATTAACATCCATTTCCACTGCGTACTCCTTTCTTTTCTAGTTGGTTCCAGTGATGCAGCTAGGAGGCACGCCAAGAATATGTTTATTTTAATAGGGCGGTGCAGATGGTATCAGTTGCGAGGTTAAGTCTCCTGGTCGCTTAGCCATATCCATTGGATTTTAATATTTCGCTGCATATTTTTCAATGTTGTTTTTATTCTGTTTCATGTTCCTTATTGCATACTATGCAAACAAATATTAAGAGTCAATGTGAACTTCCAAGGAGTATGGACCATAAAAATAACAAACTGTAAGGAGAGTGCAATGAGTTGGACCCTATCAACGAACCCCAGCATTGGTAATGTACTAAACAACCCTACTTCTTGTTTCGTACTCATTTCAGGCGCAGGACGGAGGCAAGACATTTGTAGTTATTGTTTTGAATTGTAGCTAGCAGTACTTCTGTAGTTTAGCCATGTATTCTCTCCCAGGTTGTAACGTGAAGAAGGAGCTCCTCCAGTCTGACGATGATCTGCTATCGTTTGAAAGTGTCTGTGGGAAAGACACTAATCCATTGACTGAGGTGAAAGGCCATCGCAAGGGAGGCGTAGCCAATATAGTGTCCAAGTGGGGAATTTCATTTTCTGGTGAACTGGGAGTTTCGTCTGTATTTGAGTTCTTAGACAGGGTCAGTGAACTCTGCCATTGTTATGACCTCGAACCAGACGACATTGTTGTCTGCCTACCGTTATTGTTGAGTGGCTTAGCTTTAAAATGGTATCGACTTACCAACAGATCTTTCATCTCGTGGGTTGATTTCTGTAAGTCAATAAAGGAGCGGTTTACGACTTATGATTTTGAACATGACTTGAAGGCTGAAATTCATCGCCGTACCCAGGGTTTGGAAGAGCCTGTAGACGATTTTGTTACTGGGCTAATGACTTTAATAAGTAGGTTGTCGCAGCCCCTTCCCCTTATTGAAACTGTTGATATTGTGTATAGAAATCTGGCACCTGAGTACAAGTCTTTCATACGCCGGTCCAGTGTGTATAGTGTGGCTGACATTGTTGATCAAGGACGTGAATGCGAGTTCAATCGGCGCCTGCGCAAGTCATATGTACCCCCACCCCTCACCTCTGACAGTTTGTTTCCAGAGACTGCATGCGCGCAATCCCAGATTCAGAGGACTGCGCACCCATCTTCAATATCTCGTCAGGAGGACCGGGCAGTTAACCGTCCCCACTCGCATATTGTCGGGAGTATTCCCAATGCTACTTCTTCTGCGAATCCCGCTCCTCAGGATCAACAGTTACCTCGAAACCCGAACATGTATAACCGTATAAAATGTTGGAATTGTGATCGTTTGGGGCATCATTTTAATTCCTGCCGTGCGCCCTCGCGTGTGTTTTGTCACACATGTGGTCTTCGTGACGTGACGCACATAGCCTGTCCTAGATGTGCTTCGCGTCAGGGAAACGAGCATGGGTCCCCGGTTTAGACCCGCCGGAGTGGCCATGCAATGAAGTTCGCCGGGAAATGAACATTTCCACGACTGGAAACTTCTGTCCTTGGGTCCCTGTAAGTGTTAAGAAATTGTCGATACCCGCTTTACTGGATTCTGGTGCTTCACGTTCATTTATTCAGCGCTCCATCGCGGAACAGCTTCCTGTTACTCAGATTTGTCCACGAGATGGGGGTTTAAAATTTTATTCTGCGGTGAAGTCATCTATTTCTGTTTCTAGCGTTGTAACATGTCATATTAAGATATGTGGTTATTCTTGGGATTGGAACTTCCATGTGGTGGATGACTTATCTACGCCTATGATCTTAGGTTCTGATTTTATGCACAAAGCAGGGTTGAGGCTTGATTTTTCGGATCATTCCTTCAGTTTTTTGTTTAAATCCAAGGAGCGGTTTCATTTTAATACTTGTGAAGCGAGTGTTCCTTGTAATTTTTCTGGTATCTCTGCTGTTCTAATCCCTCCTACTTTATTCACGAGTCAACGTGACGCTTTATCTGATTTGGTGAATGAATTTCCAGATGTTCTCACGTCGGAACTGGGTTCCGCTATCGGCTACGAGTGTCATATTGATTTGACTGATGAGGTTCCAGTTAGATCGGCGCCATTTTCTTGCTCTCCACCCAAACTCATTGCCATGAGAGAATATATTCATGATCTTAAGGCACGCGGTGTTGTGAGCCCTTCTAAGTCTTCTTATGGTAGTCCAGCATTCCTGGTGCCTAAGAAAGAGGGTACTTTTCGTTTAGTAGTTGATTATCGTCGACTCAATTCTAAGGTGGTGTTCGACAACTTTCCCCTTCCAACTCTGGAGAGCGCTTTTCAGCATTTTCACGGGGCGAAGTACTATTCCGTCCTAGATTTGAACTGTGCATATTATCAAATTCCTCTCGATCCCGAGAGCCGTAAGGTAACTGCGTTCTCCACTCCGTTCGGCCTTTTTGAGTTCAATAAGTTACCCATGGGCATTTCTATCGGCGGACAAGTATTGAGTAGGGTTTTGGATGAGTTATTTGGAGATTTAAAGTATTCATCTGTGTTTAACTATCTTGATGACCTCGTGATTTACAGTCAGTCTTTTGAGGATCACCTGATCCATTTACGTGAAGTCCTATGTCGTCTTCGCAGAGCCGGACTCACTGTTAACCCGGACAAAATCTCTTTGGCTTCGAAGCAAATCAAATTTTTAGGTCACATTCTTTCGGATGTGGGCATAGAAGTGAACCCTGAGCATGTCCAATGTATCCAAGAGTTCCCTACTCCCACGAATGTGAAAGCAGTCCGACGTTTTTTGGGAATGGCGGGCTTTTACAGTAGGTTCATTCAGGGCTTTTCGGACATTTCAGCGCCCCTGAATTATTTGAAGAAGAAGAATGTACGATTCGTGTGGGGCCCCGACCAGTGTCTCGCCTTTGAGAAATTGAAAGAATGTCTTTCTTCTGCTCCCGTCCTTCGAACTCCGGATTTTGGGAAAGATTTTATGTTACATTGTGATGCGAGTGATGTCGCAGTTTCTTGTGTGCTTAGTCAGCAGGTGAATGGTAATTTGGCACCCATCGCTTTTGCCAGTCGGATGCTTAATGATTGCGAACGCCGGTATTCCACTTTCGAGAAAGAAAGTCTGGCTGTCGTATTCGGCTGTGAACGTTTCAGATCTTTTCTAGAACATCGGCATTTCATAGTGTATACCGACAATGAAGCTCTGTCCTGGATGCGCTCGCATGTCAAAAAATTGGGACGTATAAATCGTTGGATTCTTCGTCTATCCTCTTTCAGCTTTGACATCATTCACGTCAGAGGCAGTGAAAATGTTGTAGCGGATTGTTTGTCACGCATGTTTGAGGAACCTCCTCCCATTGTTGAGATCCCCGAGCCAGTGAATCTTCTCCAACACATTCCATGGTCTTTTACTGACATCCGTACGTACCAAGCAGATGATCCATTTTGTGTCACATTGCGTGAAAAAATTCTCGGGAAAGATCCTGGTGTATCTGAGTTTTCATTGCGCAATGATGTTATAGTGCATACCGCTCCTCGATCTTCGAAATGTAGGATTTTCGTGCCAGAGAATATACGAAGTATGCTCTTGGCGTATTTCCATGAATCCTGTTTTGGATTACATTTAGGTATGACGAAGACTTTCCATAAAATCTCTCAGGAATTCTTCTGGCCTCATTTGAAAGCGGATGCTTTTGCTTTCGTCCGAAAATGTGTTACGTGTCAACGTTCTAAGCCAGCAAAGAATTCTCGCATTGGACTTCACCACGCTGACACGATGTCATATCCTAATGAGCGCCTGTTTATAGATTATTTTGGTCCCCTAGTTAGGTCATCTTCTGGTCATAAAGCTATACTTACTGTCGTTGATGGATTTTCAAAATTTGTATGGTTATTTCCTGTCAGGGAAATCACGACACGTACCACTGTTAGGCTTTTGACCAATCATATTTTTGGTGTTTTTGGTCCTCCAACGTTTTTAGTGTCCGATAACGCGAGCGTTTTCCGGTCCAAGTCTTTTAGATCAATGTGTTTTTCTTGGGGAATTGATCATGTCTTTTTGGCACCCTACCACCCTCAGCGAAATCACGTTGAAAGGTTTCATCGTAACTTGAAGGCTTGCTTGAGTGCGTTCCACAACGCAGATCAGTCACGTTGGGACGCAAATCTTCAGTTTTTCTCCTTAGGATTTAACACTGCTCTTCATGAATCGACGAATTCTACCCCTTCGGAATTGTTTTTAGGAAGGCGTATTGTTGATCCACTTCAGCTTCAGTGGAAAATAGATTATCTGGCTGCGCCATCCCGCCGTACCTCAGTCAAAGAAAAATGGGAAGTTGCTGTACGTACGGCATCTGAAAAGGGCACGAGATCGCGTGGCGTCTCGCTATAACAAGGGTAGGCAACCTGTTTGTTTTCAGGTGAATGACGACGTGCTAGTGCGCCTGCACCCACAGAGTTCGGCCAAGAATAAGGAGTCAGCTAAACTAATGCTTCGCTGGAGCACGCCCAAAACTATCACTAGATTTTTAACACCTGTCACTGTTGAATTGATCTCCAAGGAGAATCCCACCGACGTATCCAGAGCTCACATATCTCAATTGAAACCATTCATTGTGTAACCTTCTTATTTGCTGTGATTAATGTTGTCCTTTTTCTGCGTAGGTTAGCCAATCATAATTTGCTTATGTTATCCAAGGAAGCTAGTATTCATATGGCGTCTCCTTGACCTGCCTATTATTGAACCAATTTTGACCGAGGCAGAGTCAAGTACAAATTTACGAGCTCAAGAAAGAAAATAATACAAGAAGAAATAGGCCTACATACTCTGTGTAACTTAATATTTATTGTAAAAATATGTATTTTTGCGAACTCGGCCAGTAGAGAATTTATATTCTATAAATAATGGACACATTATATCGCTTCTTTGTTATTTTAATAAGTCACTTTCATGATGGGTATAAGGAGAATGGCAGACTTCGGCGTCACAGGGCGAAAGTCTTTTGTTTATGATTTTCGTCCGTGTCTCTATCTACTTTTCTTGTCATTGTAACGCTCAGGCGAACCGTAATACCATTATGACAAGCCCAGGGATCGTCAAAGGAACGCGCGCCTTTGGGGACCCCGAAGGAGTTCTGTCCTGATATTGCGATCGCCGAAGCGATCTGATTATTTTTATATATTACTTCCTTTTATTACTGTTTTTTTTCTGATATGGCTCAATTGATCGAGTGATTGTTATATCGATCACCCTCCCCCATCATATTTTGTGTACTGTTATAGTTGTTGACAAACCACCTGTGTGATAAGGATGTTGTGTATTTAGGAACACTTGGGACATGATTGATTTCAAAGCGGTGGTGCTTAGTGATGTAAAAAGAAAAATCTTTTATTATTATAAATAATTTTTCTTTTGGGGGGTGGTGTGGATCCTGAGCCATGTTTAACATCTCTCTTTTCTTTATTTTCTTTGGTGGCCGTCCCGGTAGACTCAGTCGCCATGTGAGATACGTTCTGTCCGGACGTGCCTTGAGGCTCTCCGCCTTATTATTTAAAATGTAATGTTTTTCCTTTTTATTTAACATTGTTATTATGCCGAAGCCTTCCATTTACTCATGTAAGTAATACATCTAACCTTGTGTCCACTATGCTCATTTCCTAAATTTAACTTTTCTTTTTGATCTTCGTCGTGTGCTTGGATTTGCTGTGGAACCAATCGAAATGGCGGTCTCCTGTTTTATTTTGTTTGAGTCTTCGTTTAACCTTTTATTTGTGCCGTGAAATATATCTGCGAGTGATTTTGTGAGTGTATGCTTTTCTTGCTGCCAGGTGCATTGATGCTGTTTTATTTGGGCATATCTTCGAATGGGTCTCCCGTTGTTTGTGGACGTTGGCGTTTCGACCATTCTCCCAACACGAGGCATGACACCATATATTTTAGCCCTTATGTATTCCCTTCTTTCCATGTTTCGTGCAACTGAATCACGGCGATAACTTTAAGTAGGCCTTACCGTATTCAGCTCGAACTCGGAACGTAAGTTGGGGACCATATAGGTTTAGCATGTTTTGCTAGACTACCTACAAGCACGAGTTGCTTTGTGTTTTATTACTGCATCGACGGCTGGCATTTTGTGTGTTTGATTGCGTGTATGTATCATGATATATTTCACGGACACTTGACGTCATTTGTTTCTCCTTGTAGTATCTTTGGTTTTTGCATTTCTTTTCTCTGGGGACTGCCAGCTCGATCGCATCCCCATTGCTCGCCACAGCCTCTGCGACACGCACACAGCCTCTTGTTTTATCTTTGCTATGCTTGTTATTTGTGGTCGTCATGACAACCATCCATCTCTAGGCTGAGAAGTGATTGTTGTTGACCAGCGACCGGCTCGATTGCCTTTTTGGTCAATTACCTCCTCCCTTTTTACATCATTTTTATTGGAAGTGGCACAGGTATTTGTTTTATTTGTTTCCGTTATTTATTATTGTAAGTAATTTATTGTTTATAATCATCCTTCCCGTTTGAAAGTGACTGTATTTGACCCCTAGGGTACTTTTTTGTGTGTGTGTGTTATTCTGGCCGGGTTTCTTTGTGTGTTCGGTTTCAATTCATTAAATTTCCATTTCTTTACCCATGTGTCTTATTTAGTAGTGTTTGGCGATCGGGCTGCTCGCTCTCTCTCTCTCTTCAAACCTAGGCCTAACTTATTCTAGCTGTCTAGAACCAGGAGGGTATTCCTACCACTCGTCGTGGGACCACCTTCACGGAGTCTGGAGTCGCTCGGCACATCTGGCCTGCAAGTACGGGCCCAGCACAGGTCAGAAATTAACATCCATTTCCACTGCGAACTCCTTTCTTTTCTAGTTGGTTCCAGTGATGCAGCTAGGAGGCACGCCAAGAATATGTTTATTTTAATAGGGCGGTGCAACTGTCGCCTCAGTAATTGAATGGAGATTGTTGGAAGAAATGAAAACGTAAAATCACTTATAGTGGGCGAATTATTCAAGATAGAGATATGCTCTCCCGGACGTTTTTTTGTAGAACACTTCATGGTGAACAGTTCTTACACTCATAGTATATTGACGGGTTGCCCAGCGTAAGCTTAAAAAGCGCACGGACGCCATGGTTTTTTTTTACTCTTTCACTGAAATCGTTACTGCTTGGCTTCCTTTGATCATAAATAAATTATTTTCTACAGAAACCTTCCTCGAGATATCCTTTACATAATGGTGAAAACCGCATCAAAATCCATCCAGTGGTTCTCGAGATTACCCGTGACATCCAAGAATCGGGGACTTTGTTTTATACTAACTAGAGACTCCAGGTTAGTGTAATTAACAATTTACAATTTATAGAATATCAGTTACTTTTGACAGATTCATCCCCTCACATTTCCTGTCCGGCTTGTCTAACTCTTCTAATCCTGACCCTATTAAGTTTCCTGGATTATGCTGTTCCTAATTTTCCATTATTTCTTAGTAAGCTCCTTATAGGAAAACCTATCAACCAAAGTCCGATAACGAAATGGCTTCAAACGCCATAATAACAAATTCCGATAAATAAAAGTCCTAAGGATGAGGTGGTAGATCGCTGCTGCCCTCTAGACTGACTTGTAAGCTCATCGTACTGTGACCGAGCCTCTATTAGTTCTTTAGCCTCCCCGAGCCGCATAATGTCTCGTCGACAGTATTCTAACAAGAAATACTTGTGCGATTCCAAGATTTCTCGTTACCCTTTGTGGTTAGAATGCTAGAAAAAATGCTATTAATTTTAGTGATCCGCCATGTCAATACTTGAAATTTTACCTTAATATAATAATTAACTAGATACTTCGCGGGGGAACAGTTTATGAGAAAAGAGTTTTTTTTTATTTTATTTATTTTTATTTTTAAGAGTCCGGTGTACAACTAACTAGGCTATAGCCTATTTGGAGTCATTCTCGGCATGATGGGTTATAAAAAGTGTTACAATTAGTAAATTTTTTTAACATCACCAAGTCTTCACGTGAATGTTTTCCCTGGATTTGGCCACCTGGTTCTAGGAAAAGCTCGCTCGCTAGTTAACTCGCAATTTTTTATAACTGACACTAGATATTACGCTACGCCAGCTAAACTGTTATTTAAAAATACAATATATCAATTCTCAATACTATCGATAGCATAAGACGTTCTACAAAATAGTCCGCGACAGCATAGTTCACTGTAAGTTCACTGCATCAATAATAAATTTTAAACATATTCTAACTTAAAACAGGGGCGTTGTGGTGCAGTGGTCAAGCTGCTTGCATCTCACCCGGTTCGATTCCCGGTCAATGCATTTGAGATTTTCAAAGTGAAATGTCACGTCCTGTGGCTCATGATCGCGAGATTAACAATCACGTAAATCTAAAAGCTTTCTTTTAACATAAAGCAGCTATAGAGGACTATGTATTTATCTCTATATGTAAAAATTAAAGTTTCTTAATAGTTTGTATGTTCCGTATACGTGCATATACCATTCATCCGATTGCATTGAAACATTGGAGAGTTGTTGTGTACACTCCTGCGAAGGTTACTGACTTAGTAAATCCATATTACAATAGGTAGCACACGAGTAGATTCAACAAATGAGTGACGGCGCGCGAATCGTTTCAACAAAGTCCCGTATGCGTTCATATACCATTCATCCGATTGCGATGACACTTTGGTGAGTTGCTGTGCACGCTCCCACGAATGTTTCTGAATCAGTAAATCATTTTACCATAGGTGGCACGCGTGACGTTTCAAGAAATGAGATTTGGTGCGCAAATCGTTTATACTGAACTTTGGTTAGTTGTCATGTGCACGCCCTCGAAAGGTTTTGAATTATTAAATTCATTTCACCATTTAAGCTGGCGCGTGAATCGTTTCAACAAATGAGTGCTGACGCGCTAACAGTTTCAACAAATGAACCTTCGTCAGCTGCTGTGCACGCCCGTGAAGGTTTTTGAATTAGTAAAGCTATTTTACAATAGTTGGCTCATGAGACGTTTCAACAAATGAGTGTATTTCATATAGTTTAGAGGCAGTTAACGGCAAAAGAAAAAATATATTGTGTATCCAAAAGCACTCCAACAACAAAATTAAACGCTTTTTTTTTTATTGGCATTGCTTGCAGTCCAGGTACAGTTTGTTTAAGATAAATATTTGCTGTCACGAACTTTTTGTAGAATATTCTATGCTGAACTTAGTTTTGAAGGAATATTGATATAACGTTATTGGTTTAGTCAGCGTAAGCTGAAAAGACTCACGGACGGGTTTTCTTTTAATCGACCTGCTTCACTTAAATAGTTTATCTAGACTTCCTTTCGTGATAGATAGAATGTTTCTACACATAAGAACCTTTGTCAAAAAATATTTATAGAATGGTAAAACCCGCATCAAAATACGTCATTAGATCTCGAGATTATCCCAGACAGACAGACACCCCAAAACGAAGAATTAATTTTATACTATGTATAGATTTAACGGTGCATGTTTCGGGACTCGGTTGGGCTCCTTGGTCAGCCTAATAAAGGTTCGAAAATACAAAATCATTAAATATCACTTGTGTTGTACACTATTTTGATCATTGTCTTGGAGCACTTCTGAGATAATTTATTTGATATGGTATTTTATGTACCTATTGACAACACGTATTAATAGAACTTTTGATGTGTAACATCTTTCCGCTCGGTTGCTGGATAGTTTTGTGGGAGTGATTTTGAAAATTGAGGACGGAAGTGGATCGAAACGATCGAGCTGGCAGTGGTGGATCGAACGGAAGTATGCACTGCCCGCTCGATCGATCGAACGGAAGTGTACTAGCTGGCAGTGGTGGAAAACGGAAGTATGCACTGCCCGCTCGATCAATCGAACGTAAGTGTACTAGCTGGCAGTGGTGGAAAACGGAAGTATGCACTGCCCGCTCGCTCGATCGAACGGAAGTAAACTAGCTGGCAGTGGTGGAAAACGGAAGTATGCACTGCCCGCTCGATCGATCGATCCAGCGAGCAGTGGTAAGACCCAGCTGGAAGTGGTACGAGAAACAATGAGCGCGCGGTGTCGGGAATTGATACCATGACGTACTCTCGGCAATGTGGAATGTATATGACATACTGAACGGATGATGATTATGATAATTGTTGTTTTGAGGGGCCTAACATCGAGGTTATCGGCCCCTGATGAAATGAAATGGCGTGAAATGAAAGGATGAAGATATAAAACAGCTCACTGCTATGGATGAAACGAAAATGGTTTAGATAAAATAGACAGTGAGCCCCAACAACTACCTTATGCCTTATGTAGCAGGGAAAATACTTACAAAAAGGAATTCAGATTGAAACTACTCACCGAATAAAGAGCGGTAATACGTACATAAGGGAATTTCGAACGAAAATACTCACAAAAGGAATAGATTGAAAAATATGCACAAAATGTAGGTTAAGTCCAAAATACGTACAAAATGCAACGTACAGTCGAAATACCTACAAAATGCAAGTGAAATCAAAATACTTACAAAATGCAAATGGGATTGAAAATACGCACAAAATGTAATGGAGATTCAAAATACCCACAAAATTGCAATTGAGACTTAACTACTTGAACAAAGCGGGGTAGGTTGAAAATACAAAATGCAATTGAAATTGCTTACAAAATGTATGGTAGATTCAAACTTCTCATTAGGATGGACAATAGGCCTACTTACAAAATGCAATTTAGATTGAAAATAATTACAAAATGTAATTTAGATTCAAAATACCCACAAAATAGCAATTGAGACTTAACTACTTGAACAAAGCGGGGTAGGTTGAAAATACAAAATGCAATTGAAATTCAAAAAACTCACAAAAGCCCCGGCCCGGATATTGAAAGACTTACTAAAAAGCAATTCAGATTGTCAATCCATACTGAACAGAAAACGCTCATGCGGACTCTGGTGTCAAGTGATTGAAACAAATGGCATGGTACATGTTCGAAGTCTTCGTATCAGTATTTAAATGGTAAAATGCCTTAATATCAAACATTGTAAGTAGTCGGCATTGCCGGTATTATGTTTCTGCACAATGGCTATTCAAATATTAACCCACATAACGGTAATGCAGTCATCAATATAATATAATCGTTGTGGTTATACGAGAATTGAGCAAGCCTTCATAAACTATTACTGAATACATTCTCTTTACTCACAAGAGGGCCTATTCATAAGGCATTTTAAACTCAATTTCACGCAGGAACATTATCGAAACAAGCAAAATATAAATATTACTTAATTCCGTAATGCAGTAGTATTGGAACGTGGAAATAAGTCACCATCTTGTGCACAAAATTTGCGTAGTCGAAATAGCCGTGGGGTTAGTGCTACTGTGAATCTAGTGATCTTGGGTTCGAATCCGGGACGGGGTAGATATTTCTGCTACCAGATTATCATTTTAAACGATATTTATCATATCAATATGACTCATTTTAACAGAATCCTTATGAAATTACGTGTGGGTCTGTGAATGAAGAGGACCTGTTTATAAGGAATTGAAGGTTATGAGCGGTGTCGCGTCTATTAATCTAGTTGATCCATATCGTATTCTTTATTTAGGCTAGTGCTGGTGGAAGCTACAAATCATCTAATAAAATGAGTTCCGTATTATAAACTACAATATCTGTAAAACACTCCCTTTCAAAATACAGATTAATATTTGTGCCAAAAATAGTATAAAATACCGGTGTATCAACAATTTCACGTGAGGTTTCTTATATGTCAGATGTTACCCATCATATGCGACTACTGTAAGGCTCGTTTTCTTTTAACATTCAAGCATTTACCTTTGGCAATACGCAACCAAAAAGCCGAAGGTATTTACTATGATACTATGTTGCTTGATTGTACTTAGTTTCTTGAAAGATTTCGGAAAATAGGGCAAATGCTCTTTCGGGTTACTCGAGGTAAACATCTGGTTCGTACCATACATATTTTAAGGTTGACAGCACTGGAAACACACAATTAATGTATGTCGGCTTCGGTGGCGTAGTCGGTAGCATGCTGAACTGCTGTGCCCAAGATAGCGGGTTCAAACCCGGCCGAAGTCGTCGGATTTTTTCAGAGCGTTAAAAATCCTTCAGTATGCCTTCCTTCGGAGGGGAAGTAAAGCCGGCGGTCCCATGTCATAGATTTATGGCATGTAAAAAATCCTTTCACAGACTAAACTTGTGTAAAGCAAAATTTGTTAGGTTAGATTTCGTCAGAACGCTCTATCAAAGTTCCAACGTTCACCACTAGGTATCATTGATATCTGGTGGCGAAAGTTGGAACTACTTGAAATTGAACGGAACTCGTAGCTCACCCTTTAGGGTGTCCGCTGGAAGCAGCTACAACTCAGGCGAGCCGAACATGTCCTCGGACACTCCCGGCGCTAAAAGCCATACGATAAATAAATAAAATAATGTATGTTTTGCTTCTGAAAGAGAATTTTGTTTCAAGTTCAATCAGTTCTTTAAAATTAATTTTAGTATAACCGTAAATTTGGTACCATCTACAATCTACATCATACTGTTCGTAACAATTGAGTGTGGCTGGTCCGTGCATCGTTGGGACAAAATTTAGAATCAAACACATCGCCTCGTCACTTTCAGTTAATTTTATGAGGAAAGTAGGCTAACAAATCTGGATTCATAATTATGAGTTGACACTACTTGGGAAAGAAAATAAAACTCGGTCTCTTTTCGAGTAACATGAGATGCTTCGTTAATCACAAATAGTTGAGCACCAACAATTTTGGAAATAGGGCCCATACACTGTAGTTTAACAGATTAAGTTGATGTGCAATATCCATAAGAGTCAAAGCAATACACATTTTAAGTTACATGGCAGTTCATATGAAAGGTGCTGTCTCAAAAGTTGGTCATCATGAAAATTCCCGCTGCGTTGGAGTTTGTTAAAACGGTCCCAATCAGTTCGTGCAATGAGTACCTCCCCAGCAGGACAGCGCGAGTTGGCACGACACAAAACAAGTAAGTCTCCCGTACTAATGAGCTGTGATGTCTCTACCAGGGTCTCATTACATGACACAACACGCACATCACCAAGACCAACTTCCACGACCTGAGGAAAAGCTGTATATTCCTCTCAACTCAATACATTACGCTACAGCCATAGAGCAGTGTTTTAAAACGGCGCAATGGTGGTTATTTCGCGAAATAAAATTTAAGTACAGTGCTCATAAAAGCAAACAGTACACGTATTCGTGCACAATCAATAGGTTACACAACTGCAAAAACAATATACACAAATAAACAATACACTTAACTTTAAATTCTTATTCAATATTATTCATCATTAGAAGAATACAACATGGTTTGGATGTCCTCCAGACTGGAAAAGCAGTGGGATATGATGGCGTGTATCCGGAGTTTATCAAGAAATGTGGTCCAGCTACCAAACAAGGCTTGCAAACTTTTTCAGTTCCATTCTACAATCAGGACGTCTTCCACCGTCTTTCAAGAAGACCAAAATCATTGCGATACTGAAGCCAGAAAAATATCCAAAGCTACCCCCAAGTTACAGGCCAATTGCCTTACTCAGCGTCACCTACAAATTACTTGAAAGACTCTTACTGAATAGAATTGATCCTGCAATTGAACAAGAGATTCCTGTTGAACAAGCTGGATTCCGTCCAAAACGAGACTGCTTTGATCAAGTCCTTGCCTGAACTACATATCTAGAAACTGGCTTTGAGAAGAAATTTAGAAGTGTTTCTGCCTTTCTGGGCCTCTCAGCGGCGTATGATACGGTCTGGAGGAAAGGACTTCTCCTCAAACTCATAAAGTCAGTCCCTTGTCTTAAAACAGTCACTCTCATCCGCAACATGTTAAGAAATAGACTATTCCAAGTTCACAATGAAAATGCAAGGAGCAGGTTCCATACACTCAATGATGGTCTCAGGGTTCCGTTTTATCCCCTATGCCATTTAACGCATACATTCACGATCTGCTAGAAACAGTATCCCGTAAATTCTCTATGCGGACGATATAAATCTGACAGTCCAGTGCGCCACTTTTGATGAAGCAGAGGGTTTGCTGAGAGAAGACCTTAAGAAGATGAATGTTTACTTCAGAGTGGCGGCTTCAACCAAGTCCTTCTAAATCTGAGGTAACCACACTTCAAAAGGAAAGGAAGCTTTTAGTTTTACGTGACCGTTAATCATGCGATCATGAGCCACGGGACCTCCGTTTTACGTGGAATCCGAACCACAGGACATGGCATTTCACTTCGAAAATTTCACATGCATTGACCGGGAATCGAACCCACTCCACCTTGGTGAGAGACTAACGGCCTGACCAATGCGCCACCACACCCTTCATTTCGCCTAACAACCTACAGGCAAACTACTAACCTAGAGTGAAGTTCGGGAACCAATATCTGAAATACAACAGCTCCCCTAAGTATTTAGGAGTGATATTGGACAGGGCATTAACTTTCAGACAGCATATTGGAAAGATGGCAGCAAAATTAAAAAGTCGTAATAACCTAATAAGTAGGTTAGCTTGAATATCATGGGGCGCTGATGCCAACACACTCAGGACTACTGCTTTGGCTGCCGTATACGCTCCAGCTGAATACTGTGCAGGCGTATGGTTGCACAGGTCCCATTGCCAACTGGTTGATACTCAACTCCGCCAGACAATGAGGATTGTCTCTGACACTCTGCATTGCACTCCCTCACAGTGGCTACCTGTACTGTGTAATATTGTTCCTCCTCACATGTGGCACAGAATTATGGATAATGAAGTTCTCCCAATCCATCAAGACGTCAATCAACCTTCTACGTCCAGGTTGAAATCACGAAAACCAGCCTACAAGACGGCTAAGGAACTTCAGCTCCGTTCGACCCCCGAAATACATGGAAAGTTGAATGGTCTACCTCTTCAACTCGTGACCTAATTGAAGTACTAGATCCACCATCAAACTACCTGCATTCCATCTTCCTCGAGCTGTCTGGTCCCGTCTCAACAGAATTCGATGTGGCACTGCTCGAACTGGAGCAGCCTTACATCAGTGTGGTTGGATAGACTCGACTCGTTGTGAATGTGGATATGAAGTGCAAACCATCAAGCACATCGTGCAGGAATGTCCTCTGGGACCGTAGAACAACTCCATGCAGCCACTCCACAAGCACTTGAATGGATTTAAGACCTGGCAGCCCATATACATGGGTTGGTTTTTTAGTTTTGGCACCAATGCTTCAGTGCCAAGTTGCAACAATGATGGGCGCTGCCACTTTTACCGACGGTTGCTGCCCTGCATCCCCTCCCTCAGAGCACATGACCTCGCCCGTCCTCACCACCGCTCGTGCGCAGTCGCACCTGTTAGATGAGTAGTGTGAGACCAGCGCTCGCGAAAGACAGTCGCAATGTTTTCCAAGCAGGAGCAGAGAACGTGGATAAAAATTATGTGTGCTAGGGGTCGCAGTGCTAAACAGTGTCTCCGAGGATTGCAGGAAGCGTGCGGTGCAACTGCGTTACCGTTCAGAACGGTAGCGAGATGGGTTGCAGCCTTTCGAGATGGGCGCGAACGTGTGGAGCACATGCCTCGATCTGGTCACCCACCAGTAAGTGATGACAATGTACAGATGGTGTCCGCGTTAGTAGAGGTGGATCGGAACGTAACGATTCGTCAATTAGAGCAAGATACCGGACTGGCGCATCCAATTGTCCTCCACATCCAGAAGGACTTACTGAAAATGAGGAAGATTGCGTCCAAATGGGTTCCGCATGACTTAACCGACATGCACAAATGGCTGCGATATGACGCTTGTCGTATGCACTTGCAGCGTTATGAGCGCGAAGGAGAGGCCTTCTTACGGCGTATCATAACCATTGACGAAACGTGGGCCAGATCTTATGAGCCACAGTTAAAACGCCAATCGAACAAGTGGCGGCACCACGGATCACCACGGAAACAAACAGTTCAACCAACCCCCAGTAATGTGAAGGTAATGTTGATTCTTGCCTATGATTGGGATGGTGTGATCATTCACCATACTGTTCCCCGAGAGCAAACCGTTAATGCGGCGAACTATTGTTCGTTTCTGCAAGACCATTTCCGAGGAGCTCTGAGAAGGAAACGGCGCCACCACATGGTTACACCGCCCATCGTTCTGCATGACAATGCAAGGGCACACACAGCAGGCGTTGTGTCGGCATTGTTGGATCGCTGGGGCTGGGAGGTCCTCTATCACCCCCCATATTCTCCCGACATCAGTCCCTGCGACTATGATCTCATCTCGAAGATGAAGATGACAATGCGCGGGGAGCGCTTCCATACTATTGAAGACGTTAAGCAGGCTGCCGAGCGCTCTCTTCGTACCATCAATAGATTGGGCAATGCCAACGGGATCCAACGACTTCCGCATCGCTGGGGACACGTTGTACGCAACGGTGGGGACTACATCGAGGGCCTGTGAAACTTGGAACCATCTAAGTGAGTTATTAATCTAGTTATAACTAAGGTGCCAAAACTAAACAAGAAGTTCCGTGAAGAACTATACAGCCTACTTTTCATGCCAATGATTATTCTACAGTATATGAACCTATCTAGAATAATGACGAAATTAAGTTGGTAATATCGAAATATCTAATTAGTTCAAAATATACCTGGTATCATGTAGCCTAATAGAGCACTACAGTTGGCAGCCCTGGCGACTGAATATATTCTTAGTTCAATCTCTTAAGGTACAGAATACAAAATTTGGTTGAAGTCCAATGGACGTTACATGCAGTTAGACACTGGATCTATCAGCACGCGTAAAAGCATGTTGCCAACAATACCATGCGTGGGCTGGTCAGAAATAATCTGAAATATTATATCTTGTTGTGCCAATTTTGGATGAAATCCATTTGTTAGTATATAAGCTACATGTATTTTAAAATTGGACATATCAGCAGGCATAGAATCATGTTGGCAGCACTGCCTTGTATTAATTACTCCAAATTAATCTAGAATGTCAGGTGCCATACGTGTGCAAAGTATAGAGCTGTTGGCTTGCATACTTTCTGGTATATTGATATTAGTGTAAAATAAATATAGACAGCATTTATTAACAGTTGGCAGCCCTGATTGCTCTTAACAATATTTATAGTCATATCCGTTATGGTACACATAGCACATACGAAATTTGGTTGAAATCCAACTGATAGTATAGAAGTT
Source organism: Meconema thalassinum (assembly GCA_946902985.2). Classification (NCBI taxonomy): domain Eukaryota; kingdom Metazoa; phylum Arthropoda; class Insecta; order Orthoptera; family Tettigoniidae; genus Meconema; species Meconema thalassinum. The sequence goes on along the minus strand of OX336391.1, from coordinate 459,144,522 downwards.
ACATGTATTTAAAAATTGGTCGTATCAGCAGGCTTATAATCATGTTGGTAGAACTGACGTATATAAGTTACTCGAAATTAATCTAAAATGTCAGAATATACGTGTGCATAGTTTAAAGCTGTTGGCTTGCATACTTTCTTGATATATCGGTATTTGGAGTTAAAAAATTAAAGAGAGCAGTTATTAACAGTTGGCAGCCCTGGTGGCTCTTAAGAATACGCTCAGTCATATCTGTTTATGTACAGATATTACATACAAAATTTGGTTGAAATCCAACTGATAGTGTAGAAGTTATATGCATTTAAACATTGGACCTATCAGAAGGCTTAAAATTATTTTGGCAACACTGTCATGATTGGCCTCCTGGAAATTAAACTGAAATAGTCTTATCTACATGTGTGCCAATTTTGGAATAGCTCCCATGCATACCTTGCAAGATATCCAACATGGAGCTCAAATTTCTAGTGCATTTTTTCAGCAGTTGGAAGCACTGACATCATTTTCAAATATGGACGTGAGATATTCCGGTGCACATCTTTACTCATACTAAATTTGGTTTTGATTGCTGCAGCCGTTTAGGAGTTGATAGGGGGGAGGACACACACACAGCCAGACAGACAGACAGACAGACACACATTTTCCCGGATCGATCTCATTAGTCTACTTTTTCCTCATTTTTGCAAAATGTGAAAAGTAGGCTAAAAACCAACCCATGTATGAAGGGTCCTAATGCTGAAAATTGTCTACTGTGTAAATTTATGAAAAATGAAAATCCACAGCCTGCTTCCAGTCTCCGACCGGGTCAGGAATTAAATGAATGAAGCCCCCATCTAGCGGCGAGGATATGGACTGTGCCGGCTGCCGAGGCCTGACGCACTCCTCTGGGGCAATGATTAAATGAATGACAGATGAAATGAAATGATAGTGGAGAGTGTTGCTGGAATGAAATTTTGACAGGGAAAACCGGAGTACCCGGAGAAAAACCTGTCTGCCTCCGTTTTGTCCAGCACAGATCTCACATGGAGTGACCGGGATTTGAACCACGGACCCAGCGGTGAGAGGCCGGCGTGCTGCCGCCTAAGCCACGGAGGCTTCTGTGTAAATTTATATATATATTAATTACTGTCTTGTATGCAACATACGCTAAATAAAATAAATAATTCACCATCTGAAAAAGTCACTCTAACGGAAGCGTGTTGATGCATGGTACATGATTTGAGTTGCATTTTCTGTATGTTGTTTCTTGAGGGTATTGCAATGAAATGTGCCAGGCCTTTCTCATTAACGCACAGTCACTCAAACAAAGAATGAGCGCATTCTTGGCAACTGGATTGGTGAAGACCCAGAGGCGGGTTAACGTGAGAACCTTTACAAGTTATCCGGGATTATAACTATACAGGGTGGGAGGCATAACTAATCAGCAGGAAAACTACGATTCCCCACATAAGGAAGTGCCGAAAGTAGTGAACTGCGTAAGGTAAAATGTGCATGATTTAGCGGGGAAAATAGTTTTAAAATGGTATTTAAACCCTTTTAGCAAGCAAATCGTTTGCTCTATAGATTTTGTGTTTGCGCTAGGTTGTACACCATAACAAAAATCCATGTCACTGCAATCACTTAGGATACGTTCAATGGTCTCCAACAAAATGATTGCAGTAGCATGGATGTTTGGGAGAACCATTCACCGTACGGAGATTCTATGATTATGCTGCACAACCTAGTGCAAACACAAATGCTATAGAACGAACTATTAGCCTGCTAGACGCCTGTGACAACAACATGCTTTCCGATAAGCCAGGCGGCTTCGGTGGTGTAGTTAGTAGCATGCTGAGCTTCTATGGCCATGGTCGCGGGTTCAAACCCGGCCAAAGTCGTCACTTATGTGAGGCCAAAATTTGTAGGTTAGAATTGATAACGCTCTATTAGTTTCAACGTTCGCCGCCAGGTGCTGACTGCGATGCCATCTAGTAGCCAAGTGCGCAAGCTAGGCGTCGTGGACGGTAGCATTTGGTAGGAAAAGTAGGAACAACTTGAAATTATTGTCTGCAGTCCTTACTTGAATTAAAACAGATAACACACACTAATACAGCCATCACAATTAACAGCGGTTATCAGACAGATTCTGCACACACACAAAGTACATGGGGCTACATGACCACGTTGTCTCGGCCCCTAAACTAAGGAACCAACCAACCGATAAGCCACGCACGTTATCATACGTTTTTCACGACTGTCGGCTCTTCATTGCCTGTGGAATCGTAGGTTTCCGGCTGCTTAGTTATACCCCACCCACCCAGCATATTACAAGCTTACTCTATGCATTACTTTGAGTTTTGGCTCTGAGCTCGAGAAAGAAAGAAAGAAAGAAAGAAAGAAAGAAAGAAAGAAAGAAAACTGTGCAATTACCAATAGTGGATTCATTCTTCGTATCAGCGGCGATACACTTGAGTATTTTTACAATATAGGAGGTTTAAAGAACACGTGAAACCCCTCATCAGCCCTGCAATAAATGTTTATTTTGGTACTTTCACCTGTTTAGTTCATACCTCTCTCGGTAAGCATTGGATATGAGCAACATGTAGAAAAATGAAACAAGTGTACGAGTACATCTCTTCCACTGAGATACAAAGATACAACCGATACATTTATAATTCCAAAGATTGCCGTAACTCCTGCAGCCATTGTTAAAATGGTAAAATGATATAACCCATTAGAGTAAACACTAAAAATCCCAATTTCCTTTTAGTAAAATAAACGGTATGTTCTGAGTTGAATGTATAGTTGGCTATTTAGTGACAACTGTCACATTATGTGGTAATCACATTGGCTTCTTTACTCTGTTCAATGCTTGCCTCAGCTCCTGGTAGAACTTAGTGATAGGCCTTTATAGAGAGAGAGAGAGAGAGACCTAAGAAACTGCCAGAATGGAACCTGGCAATTAGAGCGACGACCTCAGAAGCTATAAACCAGAATTCATTCCTCGCCATTTGGACACGATTTCTGAATTCAAAATAGACTTATGGAAACAATAGTCATTTCTCAGCAAACTGGCTTTGGACTGGGATAATAAATCTGACTTAATAGATTGAAAATGGCTTCTAGACTACAAAGGTAACTTCAGCGTTACACATCGTAACATAAATGCAAATGCCAAACGTAGGCTACTTGTTATTGATGAAAAATCGGGCCTGTATTCTCTCCCCCACTTGAAACGAACATGCTGGTTTATCAGCAACTTTTGAGGCTTGAGGTCGATATGGAAAAATGGCATTCAAGCAGATCCGTAATTTTCGGTGCATATGCAACTCTGCTGGTAAGTAACCACAAGCAAGTGGTGTTACACGGTAACGGAACAGAATGTTCTGAACCTTATTCTGGATTGATCCACGGTCTTTCGAAACAGCTTATAACGCATGCTTCAAAGTCTGTACATTGCGTTCTGCAAGGACGTTGGTAGCTGGATGTCCTGTTGCAATTTTTGAAACATTCCACTGTCTGTACAATAAGTATAGAATTCCTCGCTCTGGAAAATTGAGGCGTTTTCTGAAGCAATGACTTGCGGGTATCCATATGCTGCAAAAATAGTTTCCAACAGAAAAATGGTTGTAGATGTTGTGGGTGTGTTTTTAGCAATTCTAAGCACAGCCCACTTAGACTTTGCATTCACGCACACCAGAAAATAAGAGTCTTCATATGGGTCGACATACTCGATATGAATCCTTTCCCAATTATTTACAGGAGGATCCCATGGATATACAGGAGGATTCAAATGGGTTAGTGCACAGTTTTCACATCCCTTGACTAATCTCTCAATGCCACGATCAATCCCCCGGGCCAACAAACATACCGGCGCACAAGCTGTTTCATTTTGGTGATTCCTAGATGGGTTTCATGAAGTTCATCAAGTATGCTGGAACGCAAGTTGCCTGGGATCACAATCCTGTCCTTTTGATAAAATATAGCATCAAACAAAGTAAATTTTGAGTCTTCCGCTTTGTTACTAAGATTGTGAAGAATTTTGCTGAGTTCTGGATCTTTCTGGGTTTCCTGTTAGATGGTCAAAGCTGTTGAGCCGAGGTTTTTTTTACACTAAAGTAATAATAAAATAACCTACCGAAAAATGTAATTATTTTGTAACCAATGACGTAGCCACAAAAATGATGTGACGCCTTCGGCAGTTTTAAAAAAAATCCAAGCAACAACAACAAACAGCGAGGTTATCTTCCCCAACAAAGCAGACTCCCCCCCCCCGTATGCAGAAAAACTGTAATGACGTCCAAGAACATGCCGCAACAGCCTAATATGAATTAGCATATGCCCATCGTATGAGATTCTCTTGACATAAAAGGCGTAGATACCATACCTGCATGGATTTCAAAGAACCAATGTAAATATACAGTGCGCCCGGGAATGTTCTCCGCAGAGGCTACGTGCAGCTGCGAGTGGTTGCGTCATCAGTTCAGTTGGCAGCACTGTGTCCTTGAAAGAGGGACTCCCTCGTGTGTGGGATGTAGGCTGTCGAAATCGTCAGCGTGTATGTCTTCAGTGTGTATTACAGCAAGCGAGCGTTCAGATAGATTATTGGAAGAGTGCAACAGTATACAGGCGGTAATGTTTTCTACTGAAGAGAGAGATTTTTGGTGGAATACTTTTTCTCGAAGGCGATCGGTTTACAGAAAATGTAAAATTGAGATTTCAGGCGCGGTTTCCTAATTCAAAGTGTCCAAACCGTGATACGGTTCGGGATATAAGTAAATTTCGTGTGACTGGCTCAGTTCACGATGTATCGGGAACAGGCAGGCCTACGCTTTTAACAGACGAAAAACTTGATGAAATCTCCGATATAATGCTGCGCAGTCCAAGTAAATCAACACGAAATCTGAGGTATACAAAACTAATCCAAAAACGATTGAGGAACTTATTTTATTTATTTATGTATTTATTTATTTATTTATTTATTTATTTATTTATCGTATGGCTTTTAGTGCCGGGAGTGTCCGAAGACATGTTCGGCTCGCCTGAGTCTGTAGCTGCTTCCAGCGGACACCCTAAAGGGTGAGCTACAAGTTCCGTTTCAATTTCAAGTAGTTCCAACTTTCGCCACCAGATATCAATGATACCTAGTGGCGAACGTTGGAACTTTGATAGAGCGTTCTGACGAAATCTAACCTAACAAATTTTGCTTTACACAAGTTTAGTCTGTGAAAGGATCTTTTACATGCCATAAATCTATGACATGGGACCGCCGGCTTTACTTCCCCTCCGAAGGAAGGCATACTGAAGGATTTTTAACGCTCTTAAAAAATCCGACGACTTCGGCCGGGTTTGAACCCGCTATCTTGGGCACAGCAGTTCAGCATGCTACCGACTACGCCACCGAAGCCGCTTGAGGAACTTAAAGTGAATATATGCAGTCCATTCCGCAAGAAACTTTAGTGAAAGTCTTCGACAATATGTGTAGACGTGTTGATGTCTGTCTTCGAACACAAGGACAACACTTCCGGCATATGTTATGAATGGCTGTGGTGAGTACAAAGTTTACTGTTTGTTATGATGCAAGCTGCAGACGTGCTGCCAACGTAACTGCTGTAGCTAGCTCTCGCAGACGCATGTAGGCGCTGCGGAGAACATTCCCGGACTCACTGTACATTTGTATACAAATCCCGACACCACTGATGAAGGCACTGAGATTCTATAATTAGCGTAATCTATATTTTTATATAACTTACCATTGGGTAAAAGTACTGGCAACTGTGTTATAACAAGGTCCAATCCCAGAACAGTATTTGTCAGCAGTAAGTGCACAAAACTGATAGAAAACACTCATAACCAGATTTTGGATTTTAGGTTTACATGAACAGATCTATAAATTATTTTGCATTTTGTTTGGCAAGTTTTAACATTCAAAGAGGTAATTTTATACGACCTGAAGAATAATAGCAGGAGAAGATGGAGTGTACAAGTAATCAGGCGCAATTTCTTCATTATTATTATTAATTAATAATATTTAATAATAATTAATAATACTACTTTTAATGCACTGTTCAACAATTTGAGTTCAAACAGAAACAAGAACCTCATACTTCTCTCGTTGTACGCGAGTTAACGAAATTAGCTCAAAAGAGTTTGTACCGTGCTTTTCAGTAGCTAGTACGATCTTGTTCGAATGACAAAGTTGGTTCCATTTTCTTTCTTTAATAGACTACACTATCTAGATTTTATTCGACCGTAATGTAATGTCATTGTAAAACCTAGTTTGTTGCCCGAGGAATTCTGCTTCCCTCTGGCAAAAGCCGAGGCTTTTATTTTTATTTTTGCCTTCAGTCGGGGTGTTCACTTTTAATTTAGGGAAGGAAGTGGACCGAAGAGCAAAGAGTTGCAGGTGATATTTATAGTGCCTTGTGAAGACACAGCGTGTTTGCACCCCCTCGACCGCTTTGAGCTGTGCTGTATGAAGCGTTCTACGACCTTGCTCATATTGGCTGACAAGCAGCACATCTCTTCATCGACGGGCTCATTTCAAACGCAATTTCCAAACTAATATGAGTATGTTAGCTACGTAGAAATGTTTAATTATCCAGGATTTTAGGAAAAAGCAAGGATTCATTTAATATGGAGTATCGATTTCTGTAACAGTTCATCTGAAGGAACGGGTTAACTGATTCGATTCGTAGTGGACGCAAATTAAACACAATAATAATAACTAGCGGACCCGTGCGAGAACTCACGCATAATGGGTTGTGTGCGCCCCATGTGTACAGACTACCCGCCCAGCTCCAGTGCTATGCGGGCTGTATGCGACACAGTTCTGCCAGGGGCTATCGTCTTGTTTATTTGTTTAAAAGCACTTTATAAAAATAAAAAAAAATCCGATGACTTTTGAAGAAATTCAAGAATTTTCCTGTAATATTGAGACGATTTGGAAGATTTTGGTACAAACCACACCTTCTAACTCCCTCTGGTTTAGGAGCTTGAGTTTTGTGAGACATACACCTTAGCGTATTATATAATAAGAAGATAATGTGTGTAGCCTCCTCAAGATACCTGTTACGGGTCATCGAATTGTCACCCGTGAGCGATCAGCGTGTCTTGTTGGGGATAAAATGATTGTTAAAGATGTCATGAACACCCAATCTCCAAGCCAGGAGAATTACCCATAATAATAATAATCCACTCAGTCACATGGACCCAAATATTAAGAATTGTGCTTGTATGCGACTGAACAGCTTTTTAAATTTCTTTTATGTGTTTTAAATTAATAAAATGCGTGATTATTACAGTTAATGGTAGTGGTTTGCAGCATTAGCGACAGATACTAACTTTATCCACGACTTGTCAATTTAAGTATCTCCATAAATTCTAGGATGACGGGAAAAAGCGAATAAGTCATAAGTAACCATATATTTTTCAGTGTAGACAAATAACTGTTTGATATTGTCCGCCTCGTTGTGTAGTGGGTAGCATTCTTGGCTGTCACCGCAGAGGCCCGAGTTCGATTCTCGGCACTGTCAAGAAATTAAATTCTGGTCTGAGGGCTGGAACGGGGTACACTTAGCCTCGTGAGGCAAAACTGAGAAGAGGCGGATTCGATTTCTACCTCAGTCATCCTGGAAGTGGTTTTCCGTGGTTTCCCACTTCTAGTCCATGCAAATGCCGGAATGGTACCTAACTTAAGGCTACGGCCACTCCTTCCCAATCCTAACCCCAATTTACAAATACGTTACATAAATTAGTACCGCCAACACAATAACACAGGTTATCAAACAAATTTTACACACACACACAAATACACGAGGCTACATGACCACGATATCGCAGCCCCTAATATAAGCAACAACAATAAAGATAATAATGTTATTGGTTTTACGTCCCTTTTAACTACTCTGGGTTTTAGAGATGCCGAGGTGCCAGAATTTTGCCTCGGAGGGGATCTTTAACGTGCCAGTAAATCTACTGACACGGCTCCCTCGTATTTGCGCACCCTCAAATGCCAGCTGACTGCGCCAGGATACGAATCTGCAACCTTGGGTCCAGCAAAGGTGAACGTTACCGCTGAGTCACGCAGCTAGCCGAAACAATAAAGATATTGGAAACTATTAGAAGTGTACTGTCCGGACATATGGTAAACTAAATTCAGCATATGATGACCATGAAGTGCACTGAAGTTATTACATACTTAACTTTATGGAACATTAGTTGAAGCAATAATGCAACAGGTAGAAAATTGGAGTGGTGGTCATGTTAAGACTGGTCGTCCGGCAGGCAAGCAAGCAGAGAGGCTGTGGAGTGGCCGCATTGCCCTGGTGCCGGTATCGATCGAACTCTGGCGTCCCCCCGTCCCCCCGCCCCCAATCTATCACTTTAATAGCGGCTGCTCCCAGAGGTGACGCCACTAATACATCCCGCTAGATGGCCCCCGATGATGGCTCGGACAGCGGTCATCCATCTAGCTTCATACACATTTGTTACCGAGATTACAACAGCCTAGCTCCATTAGCGAATAAACATTACGAGCTCACCTTCGCCTGAAACACTTCCAACAGAATCATAACAAAACTGCATCTTTTCTTATCCAATCACATCTGCATTAAATAGAACCACTCGTTCGAGAACTTTATTAGGAAAGGAGCCATAACCACATTCTCAAACTTCACAGGAGAAAGACTAAATATCCCCCCCCCCCTAATTTATTTGAGTATCTCACAACCAGATTTTAAATCAAACTCCAAGGGGAGTGTGAAAAACTTCGAATCAACCAAAATATTTACAGAAAACTAAGTTATTGTAACAATTCATATGCTGTGGGCTTGAGTTTAAGAGGTTACATTTGAATGCAAACAAATTCCCTCTCGGCACAGAGAAGGCGGAGGTAGATTTCACAAATGGAAAGCTAAATGTGATCTCGTGAGCTAGCGTTGTCATGGTAACGTTCGGCTCTTCGTCAATTTGGCATCTTATAATTACGAAATCATTTTGCTCATCCCTTGGCGTAAGGGTGCAGCATCATATCAAAAATGCTTTCATACAAAAGTTTTAGTTAGTTTTCAGAGGAATATTACCATTTGATTATTGCGCCTATTAAGGGAGATATGATTTTCATTCATTCTCAAAACTCCATTTTTCTCACCCCTTTGGTCAATGATTGGTGCTATAAAAAAAAGTATGTTACCCTGTGTTCTATTAACTAAGTCATTGTGACGAAACTCAGGTATGATGATGTCTGCACTATTTTGTTATTTATGATTCTAATTCAACTGTTCCTATATAACTGGTGTCTTATTATAATGTGATTAGCTTGCCTATTTGTGTTGACCGACTGAAAAGCTTTATATATACTAGAAATAGGCAACACTTAAAAATGGCGTGTAATACTTCAATAATATGATCGATTTCTAACCTATAGTAAGTTACATACACTGATATAACATATTGAGGTTCATCTAAGATTTGCCAACGAAAGTACGAATTTATATACGTTCGTGATTTTGTTTGTTTCATTTTAATTAGTTTACGTAAACGATATTTTCTGGTATGGCTACATTACAAAATACAAAACTTTGCAGCCATTTTTCAGTATTGCCTAATTAATAAATAATTGGTAACTTTTCAGTTGGTCAACACGTATTTATGCCGAAATATTGCTCCTACGGGCAGGCCACGTGGTGAAGGGTCAGTATGTTTACCTCTTAACTAAAAGCTCCGGATTCGATTTCCGACTCCGACAGGCAATTCACAACTGACGTGAGTACTGGATTGAGGACAGTTGAGTCAGCGACTCCGGCCAAAAAATCATAATTATTGACGACCGAGGTGACATGTCACGCTCACCACGCGTCGCCCCTAAATCTGCAGGCAACGGTCGCTTGGTAGACCAAGACCCTCAATTAGTTGTTCAAAGGGAAGCTTATAGTTTTACGTGAGCGTTAATCTCGCATTCATGAGCCATGAGACCTCCATTTTTACATGGAATCCGAACCACAGGACGTAATATTTCACTTCGTGAGAAGCAAGAAGATTGACCATTGCACCATCACTCCCCCTAATAAGTTGTTCAATCACAGTATTTTATTTTATTACTAAGATGATATTTATCCTCAGTTCCAACAAAGAGCACTTATTAAAGTACGGTACGTAATTAGGGAAACAGTAGGTATGAGTCCCTTTTCTACTGATCGATACAATGATTTCTCTGTCTTTGCCGTCATCATTTTCGTAGTTGTTCCTTTTTCATTTATCAGTCTCATGTCCTTGGATGTGTGGAATCTGTCTGATAACCTGTAATAGTGTGCGTAGTTTGTAATTGGGGACAGGACTAGGAAGGGGGCGGCCATGGTCTTTCCTGAAGCAAGAAATCACGGAGAAGCACATCTAGGATGGCTGAAAGTAGGATTCAATTCTACTTCTCTTCACAGTTGTGTTCACGAGTTTGAGTGCAAATCTCATACCAGTATTTAAATCCCCCAAGACAGAATCTGGAATCAATCCCAAACCGCCTGAACGAGGAGCTATAAGGTGCGTTCAAAAAGTAACGAGCCGGAGGCTGGAATGCGCAAACCGTTGACGACATCGGCTAATCGTGGCGTGTGTAACGAGGTCTGGTTCCGACCAGAGCGTGGAAGGTCACAGCCCGTCGCTAGAGGGCACGCGTGCACGTCACGTGACGATACAAAGCGAGCAGCAGCATGCATCAATCGTCCAACGCTGCCAGTCGCATTGCAAACAGTGACATGGAGGCGTCAACCGAAGAGCAAAGAGGTGTTGTTCGGTTTCTGACAGCGGAAGGAGTAGGGGGAGCGGACATTCATCGCCGAATGTCACAAGTGTACGGCGAACACTGCATGTCCCTTGCAAGGGTCAAGGCGTGGCACAAGCACTTCATGGAAGGACGGGTGTCGTTAGCCGATGATGCCCGGTCTGGGGCACCCCCCTGCATTACCGATGACAACGTCCAGCTGGTTGATGCACTCATTACCCAGGACCGCCGAGTGACAGTGAACGCCATAGCCGCCGTGGTCGCTCCACGACAATGCACGACCTCATACGGCCAACACAATCGCGGCACTCCTGCAGAAACTCAAATGGGAGGTTCTCGGCCACCCTCCATACAGTCCAGACCTCTCTCCCTGTGATTACGCCATGATTGGTCCCCTAAAAAGGGCTCTGCGGGGCCAACGATTCACCTCGGACGCCGACGTCCAGCTGTACGTGCGAAACTGGTTCACATCGCAGCCCAGGGAATTTTATGAGACAGCCATTCACCACCTCGTGTCACAGTGGGACAAGTGCCTCAACAGCCAGGGCCAATACTTCTGACATACAGGTACTGGTTTCTGTAATTATGCCTCCGGCTCGTTACTTTTTGAACGCACGTTATATTACGATTACTCCTGCACCACGTACGCTGGCTTTTTCTAATATTGGGTAGTATTCTAATTTTCAAGAAACGGAAACTGACAAAGATACCGACCATGCGTTACGAAAACTTGTGACGATTTCCTTTGGTATCGTTATCTGCATGCCTTTTTTAAAATCCGTAGCACATTACACAGACTGTTGAGTGTAGAGCACAGAGCAGGAGATGTAGACACCACGTACTATGTTCGGAACAGTCTGTAGCCTATGACTCGCCTGCACGATGACTTCAATGAGACAGCTTACGGACGGGAGAAGTGTGTAGCACCAGTGAAATAACATACTTCAAAAGCATGTTTTTTTGTATAAGAAATTGTAAAAAACATTTTCTACCATGAACGAAACAATATGGTGTTGGCATTATTTTAACATGGATATGTTTTGGGGCTGGGCTGGGGCTCATTGTCGCAGTGAAAAACATATTCATGATTCGATTCTCCTCGTTGTAGCACAGGGACTTTAACTTCTTTTTTTATAATATACCGTACTATTTATTACCTAGTGTCAATCATGGTCATTTTTATGTCTTTTTTTTTCTTCTTTGTTGTTTCATTTAAGGCCTTGCGACATAGTGGGCAATAGCCCCATCTACTTGTGTAATTTTGTGCTATCTGTCTGATAACCTATACTTCAAGTTGTTGTTTCATTTGAGGAGCTTGGACATCTATGCATCTGATGATTTACCTTTCTCGCGTTTTAAACACGGACATTTTTACAGGTAAAAATTATTATGTATTCTAAAATTCAGTTGGAAGCAGTGCTTCAGTCGCATCCCTGGCTGACTGAATGAGCCAACACCTGTACTTAGGTCTGTCTTTCAACAGATTTGCATTAGACATTGCTTTAAATTTAGGCACAATTTCTAAAAGCTAGGTGGGAATAAATTTACACCATGCCGATAAGATACTTGCTGCTAACTCGAGGGATATCCTGTCCATGGCGTTACGTCATTCCCGCCTCGCTCTTTGGCGATCGTTACAGAGAATAGCCCGAGGATGCGAGCGAAGTAACTCCTCCCGTGAAGTACGCTGTTAAAATATCCATCAGCAGCAGCCATTTGCGCTTCATCAAAAACTTGAAACAGAATACAATACGTCCATTTCACCATATTTCCATCTGCGAAAGGAGTAGATAATATTATATCTATCTTTTAGGAAATCGAAAGAGCTCTCAGCAGTCCGGTTTGCTACTGGCCTCCTGCTAACGCATACACTCGCGCAGCAAGAGTTGCGTCCACGAAACTTTCATTTACAGAACAGAACTTTTCATCTTAAAAGTTTAAATGCAGGGGTACGCTCGAGTTATAGGCTATATCTCTCAAGACACGCATATGTTGAGATGGTTCCTCATCCCAAATCTCTGATCATCCTTTCAAATTTCTAGGCACACACAGTAACATCTATAAAGCAGAGAAAATGATACACCAATCAGACAAAATTAAACGAAGCAAATGACTGCAACATTCCTTTAAAAGAGAATATGAACAACAATATTACAATTATTCACAAATTTTAAAATTGTCTTACCTCCTTATCAGAGTACAATGATTTGGCCACGATGTCCAGCAACATCCTCGTTTCCGCTTGAAATTCACGCCTATCACAGATGCCTGAGAACAAACAAGAATAGAGTTGTTGTAGTTGTTGATTCATTTGAGGGGGCTTGATCATCGTGGATTTAGCCCCGTGTACTTGGGTGTGTGTAATTTTGTCTGATAACCTATGTTATTGTGATGACTGTATTAGTGTGTGTATTTGTAATTCAGATGAGGATTGGGAAGGAGGCAGCCGTGGCCGGCAATTGCCTGGAGTAGAAGATGGTAAACCACGGAATACCACTTCCAGGATGGCTGAGATGGGAGGCGAATCCGCTTCTTCTCAGCTTAGCCTCACGAGGCTGAGTGTACCCCGTTCCAACCCTCAGATCAGAATTAAATTTCTTGGCAGAGCTGGCAATCATACCCGGGCCTCCGCGGTGACAGCCATGAGTGCTGACCACTACGCAACGAGACGGGCCTAGGAACAAAAACGGGGTTAGTGCACCGGGACCATCCCGGCATTTGCCTGAAAATCCGTGAGGGGGGGGGGGGGGACGGGACCATTCTTGGAGCTACGCTGCGGGGTCCGACAAGAGACTTATTTATCACTGGGCTAGAACCTTGACCACCAGCACGGAGTACTGGGGTGTGTGACGCTTAGCTTACAGAAATGTATCAGTATTATAGTGATGTAGTAGTGATGCAAGCATTTTGGGCCCGATAGATGTATGTTTTAAGTACTATCCCATGAACGACAGTCTAAAAACCCCAGGGGAAACAACACTGAGACTAGCCGAAGTCAGCGCCGGGATTCCAACCTCCATTCCTCAATGACATCACGCGTTCGGCTAAGAAAATTGGCATCATAAAAGGAAGACGATGGTGAATGTTTTTAAAGGTGAAACATCGAGATCATCTGGCCTTCTTTTAACTACAATTACGGTATTGAAGAAGGGGAGAAAAGGAAGAGTTCCAGCATCTCGAAAAATTAGCGCAATTGCAAAAGAAGGGTCAAAGGGCCATGAAAGGCGGGAGAATAAAGGGCTCCCTGGGCATTTATACGAACACTGTTGGGGTCGGAACATAACAAGCGTTGATCAAGGGAGGACGACAGGAAAGACGAATGGGAGGAGACCGACACGAGTTAAAGCAATACCGAACTTGGCTGGAGTCGTTGGTTACCAACCCACGTCCCTCAGGCTGTGAGGCCAAGGAGCTGGAGGTGGGACATAAAAGGAGCAAATAAGGACACACACTTTATTACACGTCTTCATGCTTAATTTCACTAAATCCATATGCTGGTCGACCGCAAGAGACAACAAGGAGCTGGCTGAATGCACTGTGGTGTATGACAGATCTTCTCGACGCAGGTGAACGCCTGGCGCCGTCTAATTGGTAATTAGTGCTCACTGCGATTACCATCAGCGGCATCAGCTCAATGCATTGTCCTCCAGGGTGCTGGCCTCGTTAGCATTCCGCGGCACCAAGCCATTACAGTATTATTAATATTATTATTATTCCATATATTTCGTATAGGATGCAGGTTCGGTTTTCCAGATCCCAATTAAAAGAATCCCTGAATATTGTACAGTTTCATTTATGCCATTCTTGTATATCTCGATTAATCGAATCTAATGCAGTATGTAAATACAATTCTAGCACTTGTCTGTTAGTTATTATTAGGCTACGTGCTTTTTGGTAATTTTACGATGATGGGGTCCAACATAATTATGCTGAGAATGTGTAAGCGCATTCGCAATACAGTAAATAATAATAATAATAATAAATAATACAGTAATAATGGTCTCAATCAAAAATCATTGAAGAGCTGCAGTTAATCTTTGAAGATATTTGGAGAACAGAGAGGATTCCAGAGGAATGGAAAGTGGCTCTAATACACCCATTGCATAAAAAAAGGGGACAAACAAAACGTTGATAACTATAGAGGCATCTCTCTTCTTCAAATTGCATACAAGGTATTTTCAAAAATATTGCTGAATAGAGTAGAAACATCACTTACAAGCAACTGGGCGAGTATCAAGCTGGATTTCGAAAAGGTGGATCTTGTTCAGAACAATTATTTACCTTAAAATCCATAATTCGCCATAGGATACTGAATTCAAATGACATAGTTGTGACTTTTGTAGATTTTAAAAAGGTCTTTGACTCGGTTGATAGAGAAACTATAGATAAAACAATTCGTGAATTTGGAGTGAAAACTAAATTGGCAAATCTAATACGTGAAACCCTTACTGACACGATTTCAGAAGTAAATTTATGGGTGAGATATATAAATCTATTAAGATAAATACAGGTGTACGGCAAGGTGAGGTTTATCACCCCTTCTGTTCAACCGTGTTTTAGAGAAAATTGTAAGAATTTGGAATTTAAAGCTAAAAGAACATAACATTTCCCCAGTAACTTTGGGGAGAAGAAACAAAGGCATTGAAATAAGTTGCCTAGCATTTGCAGACGATTTTGCTATATTGTCAGAAAACCTAACAAGTGCGACAACACAAATCAATCTCTTGGAAGAAATAGCCAACAAAACAGGTTTGAGAATCTCCGTAGAAAAAAACTAAATTTATTACAAACATCAAGAACGCTTCAAAATATTTGGCAACAGATATTGGCCCAGTGGAAAATGTAAAGAAATTCAAATATCTGGGAGAAATAATTCAAGAAAATGGTTTAAAAAAATCTTCGGTAGAAGAAAGGGTACACAAGATGGAAAGAGCATATGGTATCACTAAGAATTTTTATAACAAAAAGTGCTTATCTAAAAATCTTAAAATAAGGCACTACACTACAGTGGTGAAACCGGAATGCCTATACGCAAGTGAATGTCTGGTACTAAACTATAGATTAGATAAACTTAAAGTACCGGTATTACAAAGGAGAATCATGAGGAAAATTTTAGGCCCAGTGAAAACAGCAGAAGTATGGAAATTAAGATCTAATGATGAAATATACAGGAGCATAGAAAATATAACAGAAACTATAAGAAAAAGGAGATAGCAATTTTTTGGACATATTTACAGAATGGATGATTCCAGATTAACAAAAAGGATATTCATGTACCTTTGGGAGAAAAGGGAAACAACTAGCTGGATTCAAGAAGTAAAGAAATATTTAGAAAGAAATAATATAAGTGAAGAAGAAACGGTGAACAGAGAGATCTTTAGAAAAAGGGTATTAAGTATGAAAGGATTCCAAGGAAGATTGCCAAAGAAACCTGGTGGGAAGTGGTCCGAGGACAGAAAGAAGCAGCATAATGAACGGATGAAAGAGTACTGGAGGGAACGGAAGAGAAAACAACAGAGTGTGAAGAATTGAAATTGGCACGTGGTCCCTAGCAGGCCTCATCGGAAAGAAGAAGAAGAAGAAGAATTAATGGTATTGGCTTTATGTCTCTTTTAACTACTGTGGCCTTTAGAGATGCCAAGGTGCCGGAATTTTGCCCCGGAGATCTTTAACGTGCCTGTAAATCTACTGACACGCCTCCCTCGCATTTGCGAACCCTAAAATGCCAACTGACTGCACCAGGATTCGATCCTGCAACCTTGGGAACAGCAGGCGAGAACGTTACCACTGCGCCACGCAACCAGTCTTATACGTTGTTGCCCCATTAACAATATTGATTAATGACTTTCAGTCGTCCCATTTATACAGTATTAGGCGGGAAACATACGATATTCCACATGAAAAAATCTACATGTGATTATTATTACGATTTGTGATCTGTGCAAATAATAATTAATTAGTAACCTGCATTTGTTTTTTCAGGTAAATCTCATGTGCCGCCAAATAAAACTGGGCAAAAATTCGTGTTGACCGACTGAAAGTTATCCATCAATTGCTAAAAAAAAGTATGTTATATTATTGTTACGGCTGTGAGTTTGTGTCATCGCTCGCCGCATGAGTCACAACTGCCCCCAGGGCTGGGCTGTGCCCTGCCTCGTGTATTGCGTACGCCTTATGCAACAGGGCTACTAGGACAAAGGGATGGTCCAGAATATTCGTGACTGAGCCAGCGATGGAAACCTCGGGAAGCCGTGAACCCTGGATGGATCTAGAAGCATTTATTGAGTCACCGGTCTGCTATATAAGTGCGACCTGTCAAGCAGTGGTGGTTGTTGTGTTTTACGAGCGAGTGCGAGCGCTTATCCTGAGCGACAGAAGTGTGGAGACTTGCCAAACCCCTAGTGAAGCCGATTCTCTGTGCCCGAAGGGAGTGAGGAGCTTACAGGGGACTGCCTGTGTTTTGAGCGAGTGTGCTTACTCAGGGCGAGAGAGGTCATTGTGGCGAGTTGCAAAACAGTGAGTGACAGACCTAGTGCAGCTATTTTCAGCCAGCGTACGGGACCGGACTCATTAGCGAGAGGATTAACTGTGGTCTGTTGACAAGTGAAAGGGGAAGTATTCTCGACGTGAGGAAACTGGAGTAAGGTAATAATTGCTTGTATTTGCTGTTGAGTAGTGTATCTTTCTGGCCACAATAAAGTTAATTATTTCTTTAAGCAGTAATTGGTGTTGTGCTTTCTACCCACCGTAATCCAGTTAACAAAAGTGCCACTAGGGGGGTGTCACGTAACATTATTGTAGGGAGAGTTCTCCCTACATCGCTCAATATTTAGACTGACCTTGCTGTATGGAAGTGAGAGCTGAGTAGATTGAGGATATCTGATACATAAGCTAGAGGTAACTGATATGAGGATAGCACGAATGATTGCTGAGAAAAAATAGGTGGGAGCAATGGCAGGAAGGTACTGGTAATGAAGAGATAAAGACTAAGTTAGAAATGAGCACGCTAGATGAAGCCGTTCGTATGAACCGACTCACAATCAGACTGACCTGCTGTGATTATGTGAAGAGATTGGGGGAGGAGAGATTATCTAAGAGGTTAATGAGTTCGGCTGTACAGGGTAAGGTAAGTAGAGGTAGACCTGGGAGGCGATGGTCAGATTCAGTGTTTAACGATTTCAAAGTTAGAGGTGTAGAAGCAGAAGAGACTTGTTCGCAAACAGAGGCTTGCAGACTAGACTGGACGCTGAAAGGCAAAACCGTCTCAAATGAAAATGTATGTATATAATATTGTACTGAGAAGAAATAATGTCTTTATGCAAATGCTGGATAGATTACTTAACTATTTGAAGGTAGTTATGATCAAGTATTAATAAACATTAGAAGAAAATTAGCAATGATTGATTTGTATTCATATTCTTCAGAAATAAAATTTATAGAAAGTAAGGGAAATGAAAACAAATTGAATACGGTGATTTAATTTATGAATCAAGTATTTTAATATATTTTTGTAGGCTTCAAAAGTAACAAAATGTAGTATTTAGACCTAGGGGTTAAATTAATTTTATTGTCAATACAATATTTTGCAAAATATATTCACATGTATAGGTACTGTACATATTTTGACACTTTTTACTGCCCATATTTAAAAATCTCTATTTACATATAATATGTAGGCCTACATATTTTGACACTGTTTAGTGCATGTAAATCCTAGCCCTGGTGATAAAGTAATAATTGCATGTGTTATAAATGTACAAGATTATATTACATTAATATTAATCGTCCAAGATAATTGGGATCCCGTTAACGTGTTGACCGGCTGAAAAATCTTGACACACACCAAAAAAAAAAAAAGTTTTCTTCAAGTTCTACTCTACCTGAAACACCAGCTGCCTATAAATCATTCGACACGTTCAGTGTTACAGAACAAACGACAGTTTCATCAAAATTAGGGAGCAAATTTATAATTTCATACGCGGCTGAGAAGTAGGAGCACGCAGGAGACCTCGAGTGACTGGAGAAAGTTGCACAGACACAACGATACGATAATTACGTTCGGCCTTGATCAGATCGAAAGAAAACAACAGCGCCTTCCTCACGAACCTACGAGCGAGATTAGCATCACGCAGGGCAGCCAAATATGGGTCCCTTCATCACCAAGTGCCCAAGAAGACGGTGAAAACAGTCACTCAAACACAGAATAGGCGCACTCCTGGCAACTGTGTATTAATATTGTAGTTTTCAGTCGGTCAACAAAATAAATCATTCAAATTGCTGGAATATGATAACAATTACCTGAAATAAATTACATGTGATTAAGATTTATATAATTATATTGTTACGGACTATTTATTTATTTATTTATTTAGCGTATGGCTTTAGAGATACAATATGTACACATTTTACAAACTATATATTTACATCTAGATTATTTATATAGGTAATTGTCTCTGGTGACGCTGCCTCAGTACTTTCTTTTTGGACACTTGGTGATGATATGATGGATGGTCTGCTTAGGGTCACCACAATCACAGTTCGGTGAAGAAATAATTTCCCATTTATAATGGAAGTCTGCACAGTTGCCATGACCCGTTCGAATCCTGTTGAGAGTTGACCATGTTATCCGAGGAAACTCAAATCCAGGTGGCACCGATGATCCAATGCGTGGTAATGTTGATCCAACCCTAGTATCCTGTCTTCCATGCTATTCTTTAGTTAAGTTGAAGTTGGTATTCTCCAAGTCTAGTGCAGTCCTTGTTGATGGATTTCGAGATCTTACGCGGACTATTGAACAAGAAGATGAAGAAGAAGAAGATGATGATGATGATGATGATGATGAAGGAATAACTGTACTTTACTTCATTTAACGGATTAAAAAGAGGTAACTTGATCCAGAATTCATTACATTCTATCATTTCATTGTCCAGGATATTCTAATAGTGAAAACTGGAGCGTGTAAACCGCATAGGATGGACTCCCGCATGCGCAGATATGCCTGGGAGAAATTTATTAAATACCATGCGCTCGTATTTTTAGCCTATTTTCATTTATGAAAAAAAAATAGGCTTATGAGATCACCTTTTGTCCGTGTGTCTGTCTGTGTGTGCGTGTGTGTGTGATTCGTGTGTGTGTGATTCGTGTGTGTGTGTCCTAATAAAATCTAAACGGCTGGAGCGATTTCAATGAAACTCGGTAAGTTCATAGCACCATTCCGGGCGACCCCGACCGTGCCCTTCAAATTTTGTTACGTCTCACCAATCCAACATGGCGGCTGTACGAAATATTTCACCAGCATTCAACATCTCCGTAACTATTACCGATATCACCCTGGAATTTTGAATTGTGATAAAGGGAACTACTAGAAGTTCACTCATGTGACCTTTGAAAACCTGGTATCTACAAAACCAACATCGCGGCCAGGCGAAGTTGAGACGTTTAAATACACGTTTTTCGCGATTTAACCAACCAAACGCAATGAAACTTGGTACAGTATATGTTTATATACATTGTAATCCACCGACATCTAACTTCGTTCAATTGTTTACATAACCTCAATATGGCGGCTGTGCGAAATATTCCACCGGCATTCTATATCTCTGAAACTATTACCGGTATTACCCTGAAATTTTGCACGGAGATAAAGGGCACTACTGGAAGTTCATCTACGAGACTTTAGAAAACCGGTTAACTACAAAACGAACATGGCGGCCAAGCAAAGTTGAAAGTTTTAAATAGACTTTTCTGGAGATTTAATGATCCAAACGCAATGAAACTTGGTACAGAAAATGTTTATACACATTGTAATGCACTGGTATGTAATTTAGTTCAATTGTTTACATAACCTCAAGATGGCGGCTGTGCGAATTTTTAAATTAAGTTTTTATTTCTTGTGTCGTAATCATGCGATCGAAGTGAAAGTTTGAATAATGAACCTACGCAATAATTTTCCTTTAAAGGTACATGAGCCTATGGCCTATACATATAACAATCCAACATGGCGACCATCCGGAATATTTAGACTGTTCTCAATATCTACGAATCTATTAAACCAATCAAACTGATTTTTTTATGTTCATAGGGGTTATGAACATAAGTTCACCTATAGGTAAAGCCCTGTGCGGATAGCAAATAAGCTGCGGTTATATTTGGAGTAAATTTGCGGATATTTTTTAGAATACAATCCGAACTTGTTGAATATCATGGGGAAAATTGCGTAATTGTGCGCAGCGGGTAATCGTGCGCACCTATGTTTTTCGAGTTGGTGGTACAACTAGCAACTCAGTACACTGCTACCCTAAAGCTGTCATCGTACCTATCATATAGGGACAGTCAGCATGATGCCAGTCGCTATGTGATAACCGGAAGCTTGGATGAAGAAACTTAACACGTTGCATGTTATTTTCTGTAGCCAGCAAATATTAGAAGGAAAGCCTACAGTTGTGATTCAATTATTAAAAATTAAATGTAGTTTTAAATGCCAGTGTGTACAGTGGTTTTGCATGTTGTTTTTTTTTTCAATATAATAGATTAGTTTACCGGGTATGGTGCGCAGATCATATATGATACTGTACAAGTACTACAAATAGACTACAAATACAATGCGACATTAATGGCAAAATATTTCGTGTTTGTTCTCCTGATGCCAAGAAATTACACGCGGAAAACGGAGAAAAACTCCTACCCACAGAAAAAATCTCGACGTGCAATTAGGGATGATGGGAGGAAAATAAGGGAAGAGGGGGGAGAAGTTTCAACAATTCCCCAGTCAATCCTACCAAAGCAGTTGCTGCAAAATTGTCTTGCTCCACCTCGTCTAGTCCGTATAGCTGTTTTACCAACGAAATGGAGTCATAATTATCCGAATACCTTTTGACATTGGCAAAATTATTTTATGGCTTAACGCCCACAAAGCTTGTCAGACGGTTCGAGTTCAAGTTTGCAGACGAGAATAAGATTCCCCATAATTTCCATAAAGTTAAAAGTCTAGCAGACAAATATTCGTTGTATGAGTTCTTGAAGAGATATCCTGCATTAACGTTGAGACAACCTGAAAGAACAAGCCTAAATTTGGATTGCCTCCTTTAATGCTGACGAAACGAAGATATTTTATTCTAATATCCAAAACTGCAGAATGTTAGTTCATTGCATTGTTATGCTTTTGTTGGTTGGTTGGTTCTTAAGTTTAGGGGCTGCAACAACGCGGTCATGTAGCCCCGTGTACTTTGGGTGGTGTCCGGACATAACGTACCACTTGATTTTCGAGGACATAACGTACCACCTAGGTCGTTATCTACCTAAGAACGGATTTCCCGTAATCCCCGAATATGTACGCTAGGACAGTACGTACCACTTGATGTCAGACGGGCATTCCAGTTACAGGTTCATTGCCACATAAACATCAGTGTACAACAAATAAGGGCAGTTTGTGTGCGCACGTTGACGGATGAAGTACGAAATGTACATTGAAAGTTCAAAGAGAAAGAAGAAATAATGTCAAGTATGATGAACGGCTTGACAGAATAATGAAGCGGTATGAAGAGAATGGAAACTTGAAATCTTGCTTGAGAGCTCTCTCATAATCGCAGAACTTGGAATGAAACCTCACATGGCGAACTTGCTACTCACTTAGAATGAAACATCCCACGACGAACTTGCTATTCGCTAGGATATAAAACCCACAAAAAACAATTTTAAAATTAAAAAAAAAACGAAAAATGACCAGAGCACCACAGCTGATTTTAAACACGCCAAAATGTTTATAAACATTTTGCCAGTCCAAAACCTAGATAAAGTGTGATGGGAATCCAAAAACTTATCATATTTTATATTAGTTTATGTTACGTTATTAATTACCAGGATTAATTGAGCAATACCGAGCAAGAGGCCGTGCGGTTAAGGTTTCATGCACCCTAAAAACTTCCCACTCTTTCAAGTGGTACGTTATGTCCTCTCCTAAATATTTTAAGGCCATTAGCTGACTCTTCGCAGGTAATCGGCCGGCCAAGTGGTAAGTTATGTCCGGTGGTACGTTATATCCGTGGTATGTTATGTCCTATAATCACTTTGGGTGTGTGTGTAGAATCTTTCTGATAACCGGTGTTAATTGTGATGACTGTAATAGTGTGTTATCTGTTTTTTTTTTATTTAAGTACTGCAACTTAGAATTTTTCGAATAGTTCCTAATTTTGCCGCCAAGCGCCACCGTCAACGACTACTAGGTCAAGTTCAGAACTTAGCTACTAGACGCCACCGCAGTCGGCTCTTGGCAACAAACGTAGAAACCTAAAAGCGTTGTTTACATTCTTAACCTATCCAATTTAGCTTCACACAGGTGCAATTAGTGGAAGGTTCTTTAACGTGCCATAAATCTATGACATGAGACCGCCGGCTTTACAATATTCTAATGTTAATGCACAGTGCAAGTTTCTGCCAATTCACATAGTATTAGTATGGCTTTCCAACACTCATTCCATGCGCACTATTTCCCAAACCATGCGCATGATTACCCTGCAGGGTGGGTAATCGTGCGCAAATGCATATTTGCGAGATTTCGAATTATAGTCCACCAAATTTATTTCTGAATTAAATTTGTTTCTGCACATCGAATATAGAGTTACTAAGGCTCCCTTATTCATAACTGCAGTTGTGTTATCTATTATTTCATCATCACAAGACCGATTCTGGCTTAAGTTCGCACAATTCCCCCACTCTCCCTTATTAGGGCCCGAACATTTATGACATATCATATTTTTCCGTTATGGTTTTTCCTGACAAATGTAAGATGATGATTTACGCTAATCCCATTCAAATTATGACATTAAGGATAATCAACACTTCGAACTGAAAAGGGTTGCACTTCTGGCTATGTAACATTCATTTTAGACATAGCACATGACATACTGTACAGTACATAGCCTAAGGGTTCGACTTGCTGCTCAAATGTCTAAAAGATAAAGTATAAAGTAAAGCAACACAATGAAAATATTATTGTAATGCCAGTAGATTCGGATAACAAACGTGTGGGTAAAAGTCGCGTGAATGCGGGGCGGATGCGGATAAAAGTCGTGCGGATGCGGGGTTGATGCGGATAACAGTCGTGCGGATGCGGGGTGGATGCGGATAACAGCCGGGCGGATGCGGATAACAGTCGTGCGGATGCGGATAACAGCCGTGCGGATGCGGATAACGTTTTGCCTATCTGCGCAGGGCTCTACCTATAGGACTTTCAATAACCAGGTGATCACAAATCCAATATGGTGGCGACGCGAATTATAAATATTCACATGGTCGTTTCTGGCAATTGAACCATCCAAGTGCAGTGAAACTTGGTACAGTAAATCTTTATACAAATCTAATTTATTTCAATTTTTTCCATAACCACGAGATGACAGCTGTGCGAATTTTAAAATCTCGTTTTTACTTCTTGTGTCCTAATCATGTGATTGAAGTTTGAGTACTACACGTACACAATAATAGCCCGGTCAAGTTAGACATGCAAGGTAACAAAAATTCTCATAGAGCTGAAAATGTGTACTAATGGTCGAAACACCATTATAAATGAAATGTGAAAAGTCCCCATCGACCCGACAACGGCAAAATAAATTATTCAGGGTCAAAGTTCGCAAATATGTTTTTTTGCTTTTTTCGGCCAAACGGTAAGTTTTATCATAAAAATAGATCAGACTAAAATTGTAGATCATGCCATTATCTATAAAAATTGTCTCAACACTTTTTCCCCTAAGTGTCACCGTTTTTGAGATGTATAACGAATCCAAAAATTGAGAGTTGTATTCTTCATAATATGCACACGTTTCCACGCCACCTGTGAGGTACTTGGCGGTTTTTTTTAACGTGGTTTCCCCGGTAGGCCTACTCCACTATCTATTGTGATCCTGTTTAATTCAATAATATTTAATAATAAAAAATGGTACTATTGGAAATTATGAAAGCGGTGTGAATTTTAAGAAATTGGGGGAAATTATTCGGAATCATCTAATATTTCTGCATCCTCATGTTCTTGTTCTTCTTATTCTTCTCTTCTTCTTCCTGCTGGGTGCTGGTAAATAGTCCTAACAGCTATGAATCAGATGACTCCTCGCTGATATCGTATTGTTACGTGCCCCCCCCCCCCCCCTAGTGGCACTTTTTGTTAACTGGATTACGGTGGGTTGAAGAGCACAAACACAGGTTGTTCATTTAAATCAAATAATTAACTTTATTGCGGCCAGAAAGATACAGCCACTCATCAGCAAATGCAAACAATTAGAACCTTACTCCAGTTTCCTCAAGTCTCTTCCTTGAGCGCTCTTGGCCCTTTCACTTGTCAACAAACCACAGAAGTTAAACCGTCTTAATGAGTACGGTGGCCTTGACAGAAACTACCTGCTCCTCTTCCTCATGTACAACAAATCACAGTTACTTACGATAATCCGCTACCCGCTGTTTCGCTGTCCACAAGCTGGGGAAACAATGTCACTGGATTTCGTAACTCGCACGGCACTTCGTCACCACACTTCTGTCGCACTCGCTCACAAACACACACCCACAGAAAACTCGGTCCCCTCACTGTTGAAGCCGCTTATATAGCAGGCTGGTGACTCAATGAATTCTAGAATCGTCCAGGGCACACGGCTTCTCGACATTTCCTTCACTGGTTCAGTCACGAATATTCTGGATCATCCCTTTGTCCTAGTAGCCCTGTTGCATAAGGCGCACGCAATACATGAGGCAGGGCACAGCCCAGCCCTGGGGCAGTTGTGACTCATGCGGCGAGCGATGACACAAACTCACAGCCGTAACACCACCCCCTTCCTAAAAAGGCTGATCGTCCCGATCAATCATTGGTCCGTCTGTGTCCCTCCGTAGGCTGCCAGGCGATCTCGATGCACGATCTTCATCTTCGCTCTCGGGCTCCGCAGGATCCTGTAGACGACATCGTTGATCCGTTTCACGACTCGGTACGGGCCCTCCCAGGACTTCTGCAGTTTGGGTGACAGGCCTTTCTTCCGTAATGGGTTGAAGAGCCAGACCAGGTCGTCCTCGTGGAATCCGCCGACATCCGTCTGCTGGTCGTATCGGGTCTTCATTAGGTCGGTCTCGATCCGCAGTTTCCTCCTCGCGAACGCGTGCACGTCCTCCAGTTGGTCGACCAGTTCTTGACAATACTGGCTTACCGAGATCGGATCATTCCCAGGTCGGCCGAAGGCAAGATCGACAGGTAGACGGAGCTCCCTCCCAAACATGGCCCGGGCTAAAGTGCACCCGGTGGCTTCATGCACGGCGGCGCGGTAGGCCAGGAGAAATAGTGGAAGATGTTTGTCCCAATCCCTCTGGTGCTCGCTGACGACTACTCGGAGATGGTTCTCGATGGTGCGATTGAATCGCTCTACCATCCCGTCGGACTGAGGGTGTAGCGGCGTTGTCCTTGTCTTCCGGATTCCCAGCAGCTGGCATAGGTTCTGGAACACCTGCGACACGAAGTTCCTCCCTTCCTCGGAGTGCAGCTCCAGGGGTACTCCGTACCGGCTGACGAATTCCTTCGCCAGGGTCTCTGCAATCGTCGCGGCTTCTTGGTTAGGGAGCGCATACGCCTCCGGCCATTTGGTCAAGTAGTCACTGACGACTAATATGTAGCGGTTCCTTGCCTCGCTTAACGGGAATGGCCCAGCAACATCGATGGCCACTCTCTCCATGGGGCCGACCACGTTGTAGGTCTTCAGTGGACCCCGTCGTCGTCCTGGGCCCTTGCTGGCTGCGCAATCGTGGCACCTCGCGCAGTGGTTCTCCACGTCAGTTCGGCATCCGGTCCAGTAGAACCGCTCTCTCAGCTTCTCCAGGGTCTTCTTTATCCCTAGGTGTCCACCAGATGATCCTCCGTGGACTTCCTTCAGGACTTCCTCCATCATAGCCTTTGGAACGACGACTTGTTCCCGAGATGTCTTACCGTCGGTGCTCTCCCAGGTACGGCAGATGAGGCCATCCCACACAACCAGCGAGTCCCACTGCGCCCAGTAAGACATACACTTTGGGCTGCAGTCACTCACAATGTTCCACCCGGGTCTGGGGACACAGGCCCTCTTCCATTCAGCTATCAGTCCCAGGTCATCATCTTCTGCTTGTGCCTGCGTGAAAGATTCGCGGCTCCAGTTCCCTTGAAGTTCCACAGTAGTCCGTCGGCACTGTATCCCGGTGTTCTCCTCCATCCTAGTACAGAAGGTGCAGTCTTCGGGGCACGGTCTTCATGACAGGGCGTCGGCATTAGGATGCAACTGGCCTTTCCTGTGCTGGATCTCGAGGTTGTACTGTTGAAGCCTCTCTAACCACCGCGCGAGTTGACCCTCGGGCTGCTTGAAGTTCAGGAGCCACCGCAGGGATGCATGGTCGGTCTTGATGAGAAATTCTTGCCCGTACAGGTACTTGTGGAAGTGTTCAATGGTCTTCACGATGGCGAGCAGCTCCTTCCTGGTGACGCAGTAGTTCCTTTCTGGCTTTGACAAGGCCTTGTTGAAGTAGGCCACTACTCTCTCCTCGCCGTCCTCTATTTGCGACAGGATTCCCCCTATACCAAAGTCGCTGGCATCGGTATCGACGATGAACCTTGTTCCAGGTCTGGGGTAGGCCAGAATAGGCGCGGTGTACAGAGCCTGCTTGAGTTGTTCGAAGGCACTGTGGCATTCTGCTGTCCACGTGAAGAGTTGGTCCTTCTCAGTCAGTCGATATAAAGGTTTGGCGATGTCGGCGAATCCTTTCACGAAGCGACGGTAATAAGTGCAGAGTCCCAGGAAGCTTCGTAGTTGGGACTTGTCCTTCGGAACTGGCCCCTCCCTCACAGCTGCGGTCTTTTCTGGGTCGGTGCGCACCCCTTCCTCGGAGACAATATGCCCAAGGTACTGGACCCGCTTCTGGAAGAGCTGACACTTCTTGGGGCTCAACTTCAGCTGGGCAGCTCGTAGCTTCAACAAGATTTCCTTCAGGTTGCTGTAGTGCTCCTCGAAGCTTCTCCCTAGAACGATGACGTCGTCTAGGTAGACCAGGCAGGTCTTCCAGTGTAGTCCCCTCAGAATGGACTCCATTAGCCTTTCGAAGGTCGCAGGGGCGTTGCACAGACCGAATGGCATGACTGTGAACTGCCAGAGCCCGCTGCCCACAGAGAACGCAGTTTTCTCGCGGTCCTTAGGGTGGACCTCCACCTGCCAGTAGCCACTCTTCAAATCCAAGGTGGAGAACCATCTCAACCCTGATATGGTGTCCAGGGTGTCGTCGATCCGGGGTAGAGGGTAGCTGTCCTTCTTTGTGACGTCATTCACCCGCCTGTAATCCACGCAGAACCTGGTGGAACCGTCCTTCTTCTTCACTAGCACGACCGGAGAACTCCAAGGACTATGTGATGGCTCGATCACCCCTTGCTCCTTCATCTCTTCTACCATCCGGTCGACTTCGGCTTGCTTGGCGAGCGGGACACGTCGGAAGGGGGCCCTAATCGGTGCGCTGTCCCCAACGTCGATTCTGTGCTGGACCAAGCTTGTCCTGCCGAAGTCATTGCTCCCCACGGAGAAGACGTCCTGGAATTCGCGTAGCAGGTCCTGAAGTTGGCGTGATTGTTCCTCGTCTAAATGGTCCTGGGTTCCTTGGTACAGCTTCTGTAGGTCTTCTGGCAGTGTGCGTCTTCTTCGGTTGTCCGTCTGCAGGTGTCCGTCCGTCGTATCTGTGATGCGGGCAATGCAGGTAACGGGCTCGCAGACTCCTAGGTTGATGTCCCGGTGAACCGTAATGTCATAGTCGTTCAGGTTGGACAGGCGGACGTACGGCCGAGACGTCGTGTTGATGAGAGTCTTGGCAACTAGCAATCCTTTTGTCTGGATGTCCTCATATTTTGGCTCGATGACAGCCGCCACTCCCTCAGCAGTTCCGTCGACAATTACGGCAGCGCTGACCTCCGTCCTGGCGGGAACGATGACGTCTTCTCTCAGCCTTACTCGTCGTGCGGTGATGGACTCGTGCGCAGGTTGCAAAGCAAGTTCCTCGCCTCCGAAGTGCAGAGTGTTGGTACTTAGATCCAAGATGATGTTGTTCTGGTCCAGGAAGTCCAGTCCCATGATCACTTCATTTGATACGTCAGCCACAAGCACTGGATGTTTTATCGCCCGTCGACCAATGACGAACTCCAGTGATGATTCGCCATGTACCGGTGCGGTCTCTCCGGTCGCGGTTATTAGCTGGAGGTTCCTTTGTGTGGGTTGCACTCTCCACTTCGGGATCACGGTGCACAGTGGGTCATAATCGAAATCTAGGAGGACAAAATTATTTATTTTCATAATTAAAAAATCAAAATTTATTACTTCTACAGCATTCTCATATGATTGCCGCTCACTATTCCGGGATATAAACGCATCTTAGTGTAAATCTGGCACCACTGTTCGAGCTGGAATCTAATCTTATATCCTGCGCTGAGCTTGCGTTACCTCGCAGTCTGAATTGGAGGGTGAATGTAAGTGGCTATAATTTGGTTGTCTATGTGGTTAGAGTGATGCTTTAAGATGGAACATTCAGCTGAAGGTATGATCTTTACATCTGTAACGTGTTTCAGTTATTAATAGGCGTAATTGTTCCGTAATTTTAGCTATAATTGCATTATATAATATTTAACTATTATTTTTAAAATTATATTTTCACTTAGATTTTTAGTATGTCGCGTCACTCTGCGTCACGTTCTGCTTAATGTTAAAATGTAGATAACATCTTGTAGTTTATGCCTGTTATAAGTTTTTTTGCATCTTCTTGCAACTTACTTAGTTATTTTACGTTTTAGGAGATGCCGCGCAACCAGTTCTTACACGTTTACAACTGTTTGAAGCACTGGGCTCGAAGATTGTGTCAAAAGTGGAACTTTGTGAGTTTGTTAAAAGTAAATTAGGGGTAGAAAATTGTTCTGAAGAAATAACTGAATGCCTACAAGGAGATTTAAAGGATTTTGTTGATAATTTTACCAGGCGAAGGAAGTAGGTTCATACAAATAAATCAAAATTCATTTCAAAATATTTTTATTGGTTAAAAGAGGAGATAACATTTTCGAAAATTGTGTATGATTCTAAATTAACAGAAAATTTAAATCATCCTACTCCATCCACATGGAAAGTCGGAAGGCCTAGGAAGCTTTTTAATAAAAGTAGGGAAAAATTAAAGAGATGAAAAATTCAAACTCTACTCTCTGCACATTCAGAACAAGAACTTATTCATGCCACACAAGTATCACTGCACATGTCTGGAAAACGAGATGCTGCAAAAATGGTTAAAGAAACTCTTAAGTCCCTACATAGAGCTACTGAAATTAATAAAACCTATATATCACCAGCTGTAAAACCTGTACCACTTACCGGTGAAGCGGCTCTATCATTCCTTGTAGATAACAATTACAGCAAAAGCCAATATATGAATATGCGACTTGAATGCAAAAATAGGAACTGTAATATTTTCCCACCTTACCACATCATTAGAGAAACAAAACAGAAAAGCTATCCACCAAGTGAATCAATAACAATAACGGAAACATCAGCCACAATAACATTGCAATCACTGGTCGACCATACAATTCAGCGCCTTGCAGTAGTTCAAGATGATGTTTTGTAGCAGTCTATCTCTAGCAATGATACAGTTCATATTATATTAAAATGGGGTTGTGATGGTTCAAGCGGACATAATCAGTACAAGCAGAAATTTACAGATGATGACGGCAGTGACTCTGATATTTATGTAGTTTCAGTTGTTCCATTACAAATGTATTCTTTAAATGTAGAAAGCAACAATGGAAAGAAAATTCTATGGCTGAACCCACGACCTTCTTCGACACGATTTTGCAGACCTCTTAAATTATTGTTTGAAAAGGAGACTGTCGAATTGACTAGGCGAGAGGTTCAATTAGTTGAAACTGAAATAATGTCCCTCCAACCAAATAAAATAGAACTTGGTGATCAATACATATATATTAATCAAACTCTATTGCTGACCATGGTGGATGGAAAAGTCTGAAATTCTATTACAGGTTCATCAGCACAGAGGTGTTATGTGTGTGGTGCTGGTCCCAGAGATATGAATAACACACTCCCAAAAACAGTTTGTCCTAAGGAGAGCTATAAATTTGGATTATCTACCCTCCATTGTTGGATCCGATTTTTTGAATGCCTGCTACATATATCTTACAAAATAGAAATTAAGAAATGGCAAGCAAGAGGGGATGGAGATAAGAGAAAAATAGAAAACAGAAAGAAAGTAATACAAAATACATTTCGATCAGAAATGGGTCTGCATGTTGACAAACCAAGATCTGGAGGCGTCGGAAATTCGAATGATGGCAACACTGCTCGCCGTTTTTTTGAGGATCCAGTCTTGTCATCCAAAATTACGGGTATAAATGAAGAGCTAATCAGACGTTTTTCAACAATTTTGTGTGCTCTTTCTTGTCAGTTCCCTATAAATACACCCGCTTTCAATACCTACACCCAGGATACAGCAAAACTAAATCTATATCCATGGTATTTTATGCCAGTCACTGTGCATAAAGTATTAATGCATGGTGCAGATATAATTGATTTTTGTATTATACCTTATCAGGCAATTGTCAGAAGAAGCCCAAGAATCACGTAACAAAGATTTGAGAAAATGCAGATTTGGACATTCTAGGAAATTCTCACGAAAACATACAAAAAAGGACATATTACATATGCTGCTGATATCTTCGGACCCCGTAATATCTCATAAAACCAAAACTCAACATAAAAAGAGAAGATCATTATCCAGTGAAGTATTACTACTCCTGAAAGAACCAGATGTACCGGCTCATCATGAACAGCATGAGGCAGTGAGTGACGATGATGCTTCAGATGACACATGTGATGAGTCATCAAGGTCAGGGTCATCGAGTGATTAGTGATAGTGACTGAAGTGCTGTCTGCAATTATCCACAACTGCAGTCTTCCAAATTAAAGGTAAACTGAGTACAATCTATTGTAGTTTAGGCTCTATCCAACTCCTAGTCATAGACAATTTCTTGCATGTGTAAACGTACATGTAGCTTAAAAAAGGTCTTAACTGATGATTATTATGAAGTAAACGAATTATATACGTTGCTTTCACTCTAAATTCATGATTAAAACGTAAAAATAATTTTGTCCCCCTAGATTTTGATTTTGACCCACTGTGCGGTGGGACTGACGATGGTCCTCGATGCTCCCGTGTCGATTAGCATGGGCCAGCTCTCTCCGTTGATGACTCCGTCGACCATCAGGCTGCTATTGTCCCTCCGTAACTTCGTCACACGAACCTGGACTGCCGGGGCTTGACGACTCTCACAAGCCAACCTTTGCCCCCCAAGGCTGGCTAATACTCGTTTCCCTGGGTCGCGCGGTTTTGAGACGACTGATTTCCCGTCGGATACCCTCGGCGGCGGCGATCACCGCAGTCCTTGCTCAGGTGGCCTTTCTTTCCGCAGGTCCAGCAGGTCGGTAGTCCTCTTCCGGGACGCCTCTCCGGTTGCCTTCCGGCTGTGTCGTTGCTGGTGGTGCCGCGACTATCGAAGAAACGGCTTAGCGCCTCCATTAATTCGTCGGCCAGGGGCTTGGTCTCGTTGGTTTTTACTGGTTCGTCGACGTCCACTTGACGCACCCGCGCGTGCATTCTGGATGTCTGTTTTGCCATCTCGAACTCAAGTGCGTGGCTCAGCGCATCTGTCAGGGTCTTATTGCGCGCGAGTCGCAGCGCCTGTTGAGTGTCCGAGTCCCGTAGCCCGTCGGTGAAAGTCTGCGTCGCTACCTGCTCCAGAAAGTCGGCCGGCGCTGTTGGGTAGGCGAGCCTTACGAGACGTGCGATGTCCATCTCGAACGCCTGCAGGGTTTCCGCGTTCTTCTGTACCCGGGTCCGGAGCTGCATCTGGTAGGCCTGCTGAAGATGGCTATCTCCATATCGGGACTCCATATGGGCGATTAGTGAAGCGTAGTCCTAGGATCCAGTCGGGATGGCCTGAAGGACGTTAAGGGCGTCCCCTCTCAGCGCTACAATGAGAGCTGTAGCCTTTTCCGTGCTGTTCCAGTTGTTTATTGAACAGGCTGCCTCGAACTGACGTAAATAGGTGCTCCACGGGACCTTTCCGTCGAAGGTTGGGGGCGTCACTCTGCTCTGTCCCGTTCCTGATATTCCCGGTGTACCTGTGGGCGGGCGTCGGCGCAGCTCGGCAACTTCCTCTTGAAGAGCGTTGAATCTCGCTTCCATCCCCGTCGACGGGCGTTGGTTCAGCTCAGAAATTTCCTTTTGTAAAGCGTTGAATTTTTCTTCCACCCCCGTCAGTGGGCGTTGGCGCAGTTCGGCAACTTCCTCTTGTAAGGCGTCGAACTTCTTTTCTACTGCTGTGACTTCCTCACGTAGGCCCTGGCAGACGGTGTTGACTTCCTGACGCAGACCCTGTTCCAATTTCTTTTGACTCTTCCGGATTTTTCTGGCCATCCAGAAATTTCGCGGTTAGGTCCTCTGCTAGCTTATTCTGACCGTCTTCTAATTTGGAAGTTAGGTCCTCGGCTAAACTTTTCTGGCTGTCTTCCATCTTCTTCACGTCCTCCGCTAACTTATTTTGACCGTATTCCATCTTCTTCTGGCCGTCTTCTAGCTTCTTCGGGCCGTCTTCTAATTTGGCAGTTAGGTCCTTGGTTAAATTCTTCTGGCCATCTTCTAATTTAGCAGTTAGGTCCTCGGCTAACTTCTTCTGGCCGTCCTCCATCTTCTTCTGGCCGTCTTCCATCTTCTTCAGGTCATCCTTCAGGTCCTTGGCTAATTTCTTCTGGCCGTCTTCCATGCCACTTAACTTTTCTAGCAATGCTGCCAATTGCGCCTCCATTTTAGTTGTTTGTCTTGTAAAGGGCATGCACTCACAGGAAAATTAGAGAAAATGACCTGCTCGGGTTTTGAAACCAGGACCGTCAGGTGTTGTGCTTGAGTTCGTAATCCGGCTTCTGACACCAGTTGTTACGTGCCACCCCCCTAGTGGCACTTTTTGTTAACTGGATTACGGTGGGTTGAAGAGCACAAACACAGGTTGTTCCTTTAAATCAAATAATTAACTTTATTGCGGCCAGAAAGCTACGGCCACTCATCAGCAAATGCAAACAATTAGAACCTTACTCCAGTTTCCTCAAGTCTCTTCCTTGAGCGCTCTTGGCCCTTTCACTTGTCAACAAACCACAGAAGTTAAACGGTCTTAATGAGTACGGTGGCCTTGACAGAAACTACCTGCTCCTCTTCCTCATGTACAACAAATCACAGTTACTTACGATAATCCGCTACCCGCTGTTTCGCTGTCCACAAGCTGGGGAAACAATGTTACTGGATTTCGTAACTCGCACGGCACGTCGTCACCACACTTCTGTCGCACTCGCTCACAAACACACACCCGCAGAAAACTCGGTCCCCTCACTGTTGAAGCCGCTTATATAGCAGGCTGGTGACTCAATGAATTCTAGAATCGTCCAGGGCACACGGCTTCTCGACATTTCCTTCACTGGTTCAGTCACGAATATTCTGGATCATCCCTTTGTCCTAGTAGCCCTGTTGCATAAGGCGCACGCAATACATGAGGCAGGGCACAGCCCAGCCCTGGGGCAGTTGTGACTCATGCGGCGAGCGATGACACAAACT
This sequence comes from Meconema thalassinum, assembly GCA_946902985.2. Taxonomy (NCBI): domain Eukaryota; kingdom Metazoa; phylum Arthropoda; class Insecta; order Orthoptera; family Tettigoniidae; genus Meconema; species Meconema thalassinum. Next base: position 459,110,090 of record OX336391.1, on the reverse strand, counting down.
CACACCGTAACAGTATGAACACTCTTCTGATGGCAATCAACATTGGAGCATGACTGGCCTTGACAACTGGCACATGCTAATGAACAAAATAATCCAAAAAACTTTTTTGCAGCCGCATTTAGCATTACATCCCTTTTAACAATAAAATTGCAAAAAACTTTGTTGAGGAGTTTTCCGGTGCAGGTGGGAGTAAAGTCTGGATTGGTTCCAATGTATTGTCGATTAATTTCCAATATTAACTTCTGGGTCTAGTTGATTACCAAGCCACACTTGAACTTGATAATATACCCGAAATAGATGTTGATGAGCAGAAGCAGAGGTTGGAGGAAGACAAGGTAATTGCAATTGTTTTTTGTTCCAAATTATGTTGAGCTTTCCCAGGTTTTAAAAAATAAATAATTTCTTCGGTTGGAGTTCGAACAGTAAGTAATATCAGTAAGTAAACGTCTTTCTCCAACCACAATAGTTGTATTTGTCAAGTTGAACAGTTCTATTGCTCTTTCAATTATCAGGACATCAACAATTGTAAAAAGGGATGTAATGCTAAATGCGGCTGCATAAAAGTTTTTTTTTTCATTAGCATGTACCAGTTGTCAAGGCCAGTCATGCTCCAATGTTGATTGCCATCAGAAGAGTGTTCATACGATATCAGCGAGGAGACATCTGATTCATCGCTGTTAGGACAATTTACCTGCACCCTGCTCTTCTTCTTCTTCTTCCTCTTTTTATGATAAAACTCACAGTGAAAAACGCAAAAAATCCATATTTGCGAACTTTGACCTTGAATAAATTTGTTTGCCTTTGTCGGACCGATGGGGACTTTTCACATTTAATTTATAATGGTGTTTAGACCATTAGTACAAATTTTCAGCTCTATACGAATTTTTGTAACCTTATCCCTATTTTTTGGGCTAACTTGACCGGGCTATAATCTTCATGTAACAGTACATAACTCTAAGCCCTACATATATAAAAGTCCAACATGGCGACCATCCGAAATATTTAGACGGTTCTCAATATCTACGAATCTATTACAGCAATCAAACTGAAATTTAGTATGTTGATAGAGGCAATTAACATTAGTAGGATATATGAAAATAGGCTGTATAGTTCTTCACGGAACTACTTGTTATATATACAGTGTGTTTCTAAATTCCCATTACAGTCTTTGAGGGCATGTAGTGGGGACCAAGACTGTTATGTTTAGCATAGGAACTTGTGTCCGGAAACGGTACAGTCTTCCAGCAAACCGCAAAAAAAAAAAAACCACAGCACACGTTCAAATCTCCCACATTTTCGACGCCGCTGACTAGAAAACGTGCGTCATTGAACGACCCCCTGATGTCCCATATCCCCACAGGTTTGTTGACATTCCATCCCATTGAGTTGAGTGTGTGGTCCACACGTTGGCGCACTACCTCTTTTTTCATTTGCGGTCCGAGATCATCTGCACCACAGATTTGGCCCGATTGCTTGGCCTGCACGTTCACCCGACTTGGCACCACTACCTGTGGGGGTCACATGAAAACCTTGATTTACGAGACCCTTGTGGAATCCGAGAAAGACCTCTGGCGCGGGTCATGGCTGCGGCGAATGTCGGAGGACCAGGGGTTGGTGACCGTGTGTACTAGTACATGGTACGGAGCTACCGTGTCTGTGTTGACGTCTACTAAAGTTTAAAATATATGCCAATAAGAAATGATTGGCGTATATTTTAAACTTAAGAATTCATCTATCAATACTGTGCCCAATGGGACACGGCAGATTGGCATCGAACTCGGGTCTTATCAGAGAAGACCAGGCCCATGATTCTGCCTAGAGTCGAACCATTGATCTCTGAGGGGGAACAGCTACAGGGAACCCGAAAAGCAATGAGTTGTATAATGACATATAATAATATAGCATGATTTCACGGCTAGAATGTGAATATCATAGCTGTTTAAGGGAATAATTGTTGGAAAATGCAGTCATATGTACGTTTTGGAAGCATAGAAGCATGAAAGCAAGCCAGCTTGACAGTTTACTAATCGCAGCCAGCAGAGGGGCGGAGATTGGTGACGCCGAAGGAACTCATTTCGTCTGGACCGCTGGGACAGCTCGAAATTAATGACCCTGGGGTTCACCGATGGACAGCGCTTGAGACCGGAGTGGGGGTAATTGTCCACGGAAATTAATTGATTGCAGCCAATTGGAGCATCGAAATGGAATAAAATGTACACCCAGGTGAATATATTCTAGGAGCGATAATTTAGGAGTGGTCTCACACCTAAATTAAAGCCTAAATCTTGAAATAAGTCTGTGAACACAGAGCCTACGCGCGAGAGGAATGATTCGGAGACCCGCACGAGGGGATTTACCATGGTGGCGTCATGACGCTATGGAAGAAGGCAATTAATTGTAATTAATTGGCCGAAGCGATCGCTTGCACGCGAGTGATTATGGGACTTCCACGCCTAGATAAACGAGGTGTATACGTCATTTTGAATGGAAATGCATTATTTCAAGAAAGGAGTCGCTCTCGTGTGTCCTGTGGACTACATTTTACGAGAAACCTTTATATAGAGGGAGAAGCGCAGACCAAGCAGTTGGTCTTCAGTTCGTCTTTAGTTCCCCTGCAGTTCTTCTCCAGTTCATCTTTAGTTCTTGTCCAGTTCGTCTTTAGACTCAACACGTAAACTAAAACGCTGCCAGTAAGTGCGCGAAATGTTAGAGTATCGACGCTCGAATATATTTGAAGAACAATGGAAGCGCATCATACAGCTTCTTAATAGTAATCATGAATCGCGAAAGCTATAATCTACAGCAGATATTTATCCATTAGCATACGCAAGTGTAGTTCGCTTCAGCGTAGGAACAAGTTAGGATGTTTCTGGACAGTGAATAACAGGAGGTATTGTCATAGTTATAAATGACGCAGTATCGTCAGGATCACTACAATTATGGGAGCCGGGAAGGCATCACAAGTAATCATGACGGTGAAATGAACAGTATTGAAGGTGACGAGAATCGAACGCACACACACGCAAGATAGACTTTCACGGAGACCAGCGGTTGTCGTAGCTGCATCGCATCTCTGAGGTCAGGCGTTAGGAGGAGTCCAATTAAGGATCCACATGTGAAATAGTGCGAGAAGTGTATATAAGTTTTATTACAGTGATTTCAAAAGTGTTTATCTGTAGTGTGATATAATATGTATTGTGTTAAAATGAGAAAAGTCGGTGATAAAAATATTATTACCATGTGTCGTGTGAGATATAGCATGATGGCTTAAACCAAGCATCATGGTAGGCTCGTGGCTGGTGTGCTGGAATAATCCAGCGAAAATGAAAAGTGAGTACAAATTTACAATGTTATTCTAATTAGATAGTTCACCATACAACGAAGCATCACTTTAAGACTAAGATGTAACAGTCACTTATGTACGAGCTTTCACCACTCGTATTTTGGTAGAATATGGCTTGGAGGGTGATTTGTTTAGGGCCATTCAGGCCTAAGATAGTGAGGAATGTAACAGTGACGTTAAATAATAATAATAATAATAATAATCTGGGGTCGGTAACAGTAAAAAGTAATGTGATAGGCATTTCAGGCCTAAAGAACGTTCAAAGTGTGTCATGTCTAATATAAAGATACTGTATTTTGGTAAACAGTAAGAAAGTAACGTAAAATATATCGAGATACGAGAATTTAGTGTCAGTGAAGTGTTGAATGAATATTTGATATGGTCAATTCTTAGGATTGTATTTGAGAACCATTAAAGTAATGTAAGCCAGTAAATTTATACTTGTTTTTGGAGCTACTTAAAGCTTTGGCTTAACAGTAATTGCAGAGAGGACGTGAGTGCTTTAATAATTGAGTCATCTATGAGAAGTAGGCCTATTGTTTGAGCCGCATATAGCGAGCGAAGTAACGTAGAATCAAGTGATTTACGTCAATAAAGTTGCGGGGACCACTCTAACATAGCTTGCACGTTAGGTGAAAAGTTGGCTAATCTACGAGATAGTATTGCCGTGATGCATACTTGTATTATTCGCAGTGAGTGGTACGGAGGTTATCTGTATCCACGGCTTGCAGGAATAATTGCCACGAGGGATGCTCTTCGAGACCCTGCGTGAGCCATGTATTAATTGATCTGCCCTGAGAGGTAAGAATCAAAGTTCGACGTATAGGAAACGCAGATTTCCTTATTATTATTTAGGCAGCTGCTGATGAGAAATCTTGTATTTTCATTATGATGCGCGCCCGAAGCCACTAGTATTCGCCACAGAACGGCAAGGCTGTTACAGGATCCATCCCCAGCCATGAATGTTAATTAGGAGCCGAGTTGAGCCCATTACACTATAAATATAGGTGTTAAATAATTAGAATGACTCAATTAATAGAGGCAACACTCAGCGTAACTCCTTTGTACTGCAATTGTAAACAAAGATGACCTTGCTAGCAGCCAAAGGGGGGTGGCATGTAGACCACGAGGACGGCGGCCATCTTGCTCGGCCAGCTGGAACTAATTTTATTGCCTGCTTGAAAGGGAGGTCTGTTGACCTGGTCCCTTTATTTTAAAAGCATAGTGGACACTGAAGAATCTCGATATTTCGAAATGTAATTAAGATATGATTGTTGTGATGATGCCAATTGAATTAAATTATGTGTTTCAACACACATACCTTGTTTGATCGTTGTGATCGGATAATATTTGGCTCAGTTATTCTCTGAGGAGGAACGCTGAACCAAATAAATATAGGCATCTTTTTAAAGTGCATTTTTGCCCAGTTCACACTAATTTATGCAGACGGGTAGGTGATTTCTAAGAACATGACACGTTTGTAACGATAATAATTTCGACCAGACCCAGAAAATCGTTGTATGGTGAAACTATAAACATTTCTATCCATGTGTATTTTGGAAGGGAAAACGTACCACTTTAGCGTTTCATATTGATGGGAAAAAGGAAGACGATTCACACGACACAACACTTGTTAAGTAAGGCATAAGGTAATGAATTTATGTCAATGAAAGTAAATGCCCGTAAAAAAAACGGATTAATGTTTAATTATTACTGAATTAATGTCATTTAATGTAATATGACTATTGTGTTGTGATACTCCAGTATATGTTGAATTGTGCCACATGACGAACACTATGGACACTCGTAGATGTCTGAAAGTATCACTGATAGGATGCTAGAAATAGATTTGAGTGCAGTGAAGCACTAATTAAGAAGAGACTCACAAAATAACCTTGATTTTAATTGTGGGAATTAAATGTAAATTATCTTTTGTTTGTATTTTGTTGTATAGCCATGACTTTATATCAGTAAATGTTTTATTTAGGAATATGTTGTTTCTTTCATGTAGAGTAGTTACCTGACAGACTCAAATCCTGAACATGTGGTCGTATGGTGGGCATGAACGTCCCATACCTCGAAAGACCGTGAGTTAGCTGGGATACGAACACATGTTCCATATGATGACAATTGGGTACAATACGGATATCAACAAACATTTTGCAATTATGGCAAATGTATTTGCATTCTATGTGTTGACGTCGGTGGTCGTCACATTGAGCCCCACCTGTAATTGGATCCAGACGACAAGCAGCAAGAGTCGGACAGAGCGCCGAAAATGCGGGAGTTGTGAACGTGGTCTGGAGTGGCTTTTTTTTTTTGGCGGGTCGCGGGAAGACGGTACGTTTCCGGACAAGTTCCTATGCTAGACTTAACCGTCTTAGTCCCCACTACGAGCCCTCAAAGTCTGCAATGGGAATTTAGAAACGCCCTCTATATTTTGTGACTGCACATGATATAGGCCTACACTTATTTATGAATTTCTACACCTTGTCATTCTCGTTTCTACGGGATCGGCGATAAGGTGAGGTAAGTTTCTATCTGGCAATGGTTTTTTACAGCCATATGCCCTTCCTGAAGCCAACCTCATCAGAGGAGTTTATGAGAAAAATGAAAATCCACAGCCTGCTTCCAGTCTCCGACCGGGTCAGGAATGGAATGAATGAGACCCCGATCTAGCGGCGAGGATATGGACTGTGCCGGCTGCCGAGGCCTGACGCACTCCTCTGGGGCAATGATTAAATGAATGACAGATGAAATGATAGTGGAGAGTGTTGCTGGAATGAAATTTGGACAGGGAAAACCGGAGTACCCGGAGAAAAACCTGTCTGCCTCCGTTTTGTCCAGCACAGATCTCACATGGAGTGACCGGGATTTGAACCACGGACCCAGCGGTGAGAGGCCGGCGTGCTGCCGCCTAAGCCACGGAGGCTTCAGTTTATGAGAAATGAAAGATAAATAAATTACGCGAAATGTCGGAAGGGCGTGGCCATGGCCTATTAGAAGGTAGCTTACCGTGCTGGCATTGCCTGGAGTTGATGATAGTTAGTTATTGTTGTTTTAAGGGGCGGAACTACGAGGTCATCAGGACGTCACCTAATGTGGAATTCGATAACCAACCGTAATATAAATTATTTACATTTACAACTAGTGTTCAAATATTTACACTGCAAATTCGTATTGTTCTATCTGGTCCGCCCAATTACCTTGATCCTCATTAATATGTCCACTTGCATAAGTAAAGCGGCTTCGGTGGCTTAGTAGGTAGCATGCTGAACTGCTGTGCCCAAGATAGCGGGTTCAAACCCGGCCGAAGTCGTCGGATTTTTTAAGAGCGTTAAAAATCCTTCAGTGTGCCTTCCTTCGGAGGGGAAGTAAAGCCGGCGGTCCCATGTCATAGATTTATGGCATGTAAAAGATCCTTTCACAGACTAAACTTGTGAAAAGCAAAATTTGTTAGTTTAGATTTAGTCAGAACGCTCTATCAAAGTTCCAACGTTCACCACTAGGTATCATGGATATCTGGTGGCGAAAGTTGGAACTCCTTGAAATTGAACGGAACTTGTAGCTCACCCTTTAGGGTATCCGCTGGAAGCAGCTACTGACTCAGGCGAGCCGAACATGTCCTCGGACACTCCCGGCACTAAAAGCCATACGATAAATAATAAATAAATAAATAAATAAATAAGCCCCTCTTAACACAGATTAAAGATTACAAATTTGGAATTGAATTTAAAATTTTGAGGTGGACACCTAAATTTAAAAAGACCAAAAATTAATCAAGCAAAAACAAACAAAACAAAAACAAAAAACAAAAAAAAACGGAAAAACAAAATATTATCATTCAAAAACAAGTCGTTGAGTCAATTTATACTGGAAAATTTAGATTGCTGGCCCTAACCCACTCTCACTTATAAAGCGGATAACGCGATCAGCAGCCACCGCATCATCGGCTAATACAAGTTTGAGTGTCATCTGCAAACCAAGGTTTCTTCGTAAGTCAGCAAGATCCACACACTCGGTGAAAATGTGGGCCACGGTGAAAACGGCTCCACAGGTACAAAGTGGGGGGGTCTTCCCTTCTCATGAGATACGAGTGGATGGATCTTGTATGACCTATCCTTAGCCTACACAAAATGACGGACTCCGTCCGTGACCGGAAAGAGCTCCGCGAGTAGTTGCCTTTATCGCTCTCAGTTTACTGGGCAGTGGGTCAGAACTTCTAGGCGTAACTGAGAGCGAATCTCTCTAGCAGGTACCTCCATTGGTCGAGGTGGTAGTGATACCGTCTCTTTTGCAGCTTGATCCGCTAACTCATTTCCCGCAATTCCCATGTGGCTTGGAGTTGTTGATGATGATGATGATGATGATTGGTGTTTTAAGGGGGCCTAACATCTAGGTTATCGGCCCCTAATGGTTTGGGTGATAGTGAAAATGTAAATGAAATGTAACTAAACCTAAAACTAACTACATACTTACATACTGTACTAGAAGAGGAAATGGAAAACAAAAATAAGAATAAGGGAAACAAAAGACAGGAGGAAAGGAAATGCCCTCAACCCTCAAAGAATGAGAATTAAGGGATTCGGAAGAAAGGAGAGCAAGGACAGTCAGATAGGAAAGGAAAGAGGAGAGGGACCGTCCCAAAGGCAACGGAAGAAGGAGAAAACTAGACCCAGCTCAGGAAGCCCTCGGTGTCGCGAACTCCCGAACTCACCAGACGTGAGCCCTTGAGGGTGTAGAACTATCCAGGGTGCACCACAAGCGGTGGGGCTACACACACCCTGCCTCCTTTAGGGCCTTGAGCAGAAGGCAGGAGATACAATGAAAAGAAAACAAGAAGTCTGACACCTTGAAGAATGAGGGATCAGGAAAGATGAGACAAGGGCCAATTAAGGCGGGAAAGTGAAAGACTTCCTATGCCTCGGATACCCTCATACCGTCGGGTCGGTAAAGAACAAGAGTTGACCAAGGGAGGTCGAGAGGAAAGATAACAGAGAGGAGCCCGACACAAGCAATGCTGGACTCAGCTGGGGTCCCGTGATCGCCAATCCACGTCCCACTAGTCGTAAGCCCCTGGGGCATGCCTGGAGTTGAAAATAGATATGCTTGTTTCTTCTTTTAATTTTAGCAAAGTAGTGGGTGTTTTACGTATTTTTGAGGGAACCGTATTGGCAGATGCATAGAGAGCGGTTTTGCGAAATAATTTTATTACCAACGATTGTGGAGCAGTTTGTATGGCTGAAACCTTTCTGCACCATGCCACTGTGCAAGAAACGCAAATACTTCGTGTAATCTATTCTGTGTTGCCCAGTTTAAGTTTTCATCTTAAAATTTCCAAAACTACCATTCTCTGGCATGGAAAGCAAAATCTTTTGATTCTAAACAATACACAGACAAACCTTATTTTATTCATAAAGATTAGAAAAAAGGGGGAGGGGGTGAAACCATGAGTTACCATACACCAACCACAGAGATGCCACTGATACTGGGAGATTCTCGACTCTACGGCAGGGATACGCACGAAGGCGGAATAGAGTTCAACAATGCTTCTGCTACCGATACTGCATGGCCCTCGCTTGGTCGGAGTATACTCAACGCCACGGGCAGCGCAGGGACCTAAGCCTTACGAAAATTTTCTTAGTTGACGCGTAAGTTATTACCGGACGGTTCAGTACAATGAGTGGTCTAATAGAGTGCTAACCTGGACAATGAATGTTGGGATGGGCATCGAATGGTTACTTGTAATATGAAACTGCCATTCTACTTTTCCAAATAAGTCATCGAATGATTTTGGGCTCATCCTAAATATATATATATATATATATATATATTCATCTTCTCGTTGATCAGCGTGGTGAGTTTCGAAAGTTCCTCACATCTCTTTGAATGTTCACAGAATGAACACTAAAACGCCTTTTCTTCTTCTTTATTCTCGCCATTGCCATAGTACATGCTCGACTGATAAGGAACTACGTATAAACGGGTCCTTTCCGAAGGCACACGCCACATGCCTAGCTTTAAGCATGTGGCATTACGTATGATGTAACTATAAAATAAGCCTTAGAGCACTCGGCTACGGTGGTACAGGCCAGTATTTGAACGACATGGCTTGTGACCAGCCCTTATGGTTGCAGTTGTAGCGCACACAGTATTGATCCACGAATCATCGGTCACTTGTTGAAATCGATGTGTTCACTTTACAACCGTGGACATGCGCGCTCTTCAAAACAAGCCATTCACAGCTTCAAAAATCACGATATCAATCACACTTCGCCAGACCAGGCTTGGAATAAGCGTCATTCGTTGACTGTAGCCAAACAACAGCAACAAAACGGCAAAATGATCGACACAAAACACAAAAGAATGTACCGGGTACTACCCAAGTTAAATCTGAAATAATTTAATTGCGTGAGGCCTACAAAGACGCCTAGTACAGGTCTTTTGAACTCACGCGCATGCGTGACCTGTGCGCCGTAATGAGGATCAAGTGAATGACGAAAACGTCACTAACACCCAATCAAGGCGGCTTCGGTGGCGTAGTTAGTAGCATGCTGAGCTTCTATGCGCAAGATCGTGGGTTCAAACCAGGTCGAAGTCATCGGATTTTTAAGAGCGTTAAACATCCCTCAGTATGCCTTTCTTCGGAGGGGAAGTAAAGCCGGCGGGCCCATGCATAGAGTAAAGGCATGTAAAAGAACCTTCCACTAACTACAATTGTGTAAAGCTAAATTTGTACGTTAGATTTGATTAACGCTCTATTAAGTTCCAACGTTCGTCGCCAGGTGCCGGTTGCGGTGGCATTTAGTAGCCACGTTCGCGACTAGGTGTCGTTGACGGTAGCATTTGGTAGCAAAAGTAGGAACTACTTGAAATTGATCGTCTGCAGTCCTTACCTGAATTACAGATAACACACACTAATACAGCCATCACAATTAACACCATTTATCAGACAGATTCTACACACACCCAAAGTACTAGGAGCTACATGACCGCGTTGTCGCAACCCCTAAACTGAGGAACCAACCAACGGGAATCAACTATAACTTAAGAAGTTAAAATTCCATGACCCGGCCGGAATTCAAAATTGGGACCCTTCGGTCCAAAGGTTAGCCACGAATCCGGACAAATCACTATAAATAAAATAAGATTTCTGTCCGAACAATTTGAATTTTCATCTAAAACTTTGTGTTTATCACGAAGGAGGTGAAAATATTCCTAATATTAATTTTAATGGCATGAAAACTCGTACCGATATGTAAATAGAAGGCATCCCCAAAATAAACCTAGGCTGAGATAAATGCGAAAATCTTTCCAGGGAAGTAAGACAATCAGTTTCTTTCCACACACACAAATTGTTTTTGAAGGCAAGGGCTCACGCTGTCCGTCAGCACATCACATGTGAATGTGAGATAGATGCGATATATTGTATGAGTACGTGTCCCAACCAGCTTCTTTCTTTCTTTCTTTCTTTCTTTCTTTCTTTCTGGTCAGCGTATACCAGCGGTAAGGCGAGCTTGAAACTTGTTGTTGTTGCTTCTTTTAGGGGCTGCGATATCGTGGTCAAGTAACCCCGTGTACTTCGATGTGTGTGGAATTTGTGTGATAACCTGTGTTATTAAATTATGATGGCAGTACTAGCGTGTGTGGTGAGCGATTTAACGCACACGGTTACACCGCGGGGTGGGTAAGGAGAATAATTATTCTCTAGGGATTTGACATGCATATCATCTATAATTTATGAAAGGGAAGAAATAGATTTATGTAACTTCTGGTTTAGATTATAGCAATGACTCACTCGTATTTGACAGTGAACAGATCATTCATTGACGTGTTAGATGAATTGATCTACGAGAAAATGAATGCCGCGCTATCTATAATTAATTTTATGAAAAGAAAGAGATTTACGTAGCCTATACCAGTAGGATTAAACCACAATAGTGTCCCTTACCAATGCAACTGGTGCATGATGACGTAGAAGTATGGCTGCCTACCCAGCACCAAGGCGGACCAGGTTCGATTTCTTCCTTCCTAAGCATGATTGCCATAATTTTAGTTAATGTTAAGGGGCTCCGGAATGCCCAAAATTCTAAACATTTTGTTTTCGCGCCATATTAATCTACGAACTTTTAGCTTTCTAACGATAGCCTACATACATGGGTTGGTTTTTTAGTTTTGGCACCTTAGTTATAACTGGATTAATAACTCACTTAGATGGTTCCAAGTTTCACAGGCCCTCGATGTAGTCCCCACCGTTGCGTACAACGTGTCCCCAGCGATGCGGAAGTCGTTGGATCCCGTTGGCACTGCCCAATCTATTGATGGTACGAAGAGAGCGCTCGGCAGCCTGCTTAACGTCTTCAATGGTACGGAAGCGCTGCCATACTGTTCCCCGAGGGCAAACTATAGTGGCGTACTATTGTTCGTTTCTGCAAGACCATCTCCGAGGAGCTCTGAGAAGGAAACTGCGCCACCACATGGTTACACCGCCCATCGTTCTGCATGACAATGCTAGGGCACACACACAGCAGGCGTTGTGTCGGCATTGTTGGATTGCTGGGGATGGGAGGTCCTCTATCACCCCCCCCCCCCCCTCCCACCCCCCCACCCCCCAATATTCTCCAGACATCAGTCCCTGCGACTATGATCTCATCCCGAAGATGATGACAATGACGTTAAGCAGGCTGCCGAGCGCTCTCTTCGTACCATCAATAGATTGGGCAGTGCCAACGGGATCCAACGACTTCCGCATCGCTGGGAACACGTTGTACGCAACGGTGGGGACTAAATCGAGGGCCTGTGAAACTTGGAACCATCTAAGTGAGTTATTAATCCAGTTATAACCAAGGTGCCAAAACTAAAAAACCAACCCATGTATATATTTTTTCATATCTCGTTCCTGGGCCTACTTTCCTTATACTTTCCCTCAATTGTGCATCCTATTTGAATACACATGTTTAGGAGTGAAGATCAATGGAATACCCATAAAGGTAATTAAGTTCGCAGATGATCAGGCCATTCTAGCTGGCAGTCCATCTACTTTGCAAGCAATGTTGTCAAGAGTTGCATTAACGGTGTAGAAATACGGCATAGAAAATAACACTTAAAAACAAAATGCATGACAGTCTCAAAATTCCCCAAACCTCTTCGATTAAATATTAATAACTTGGACATACAACAAGTCAAATCCTTCACTTACCTAGGTCAAAAGATTACAGAGGACGGAAGGTGCATCACTGAAGTTAAGTGCCGCATTGCTCAGGCAAAACTAGCTTTTATACAGAAGAGGAGATTACTGTGTACCAGTCGGCTTAAGCTTTCCCTCCGAATGAGAATGCTACATGCCTTTGTATGAACAGTTGCGTTGTATGCCTGTGAAACGTGGGCACTAAATAAAAATGAAAAGAACCGTCTTGAAGCCTTTGAGATGTGGTGCTATCGTAAGATGATAAATGTGACGTGGAGAGACAAGAAATCTAACACCAGGGTTCTCGACACCGTGAACCAACGGAGATCAATCCTTCGCACAATCCGTAAACGTCGTCTCGCATGGTGGGGTCACACAATGCGCCACTCCCATTTAATGAGAACTGTAGCAGAAGGGTTCGTTGAGGGAAAACATCCACGAGGAAGACCTAGAAATACCTTCTTTAAACAAATCCTAAACGACATCCAGGCACGGAATTATAATTCAATGAAGGAAGCGGCAAATTACAGGACGATCTGGACATATTTTATGGCAACTGATCAGTCTTAGGACTGCAAACCGATGGTGATGATGATGATTAGTAAACCCACCAAAGAATATTTTTATTTCTCTTAGAAATGACCTTGTCGACTAATGTGCATTTTTTCTTCCATCGTTAAGGTAGCCTGCATTCCTTCCGAATGCAGTAATTTCTGATTCCGTCCATGCTCATCTTTTGCACAACAGGTCTTAAAAATATAATTTCACAAGGCCTTCTTAAATTACAAACTTAACAAGTAGTTCCGTGAAGAACTATACAGCCTATTTTCATATATCCTACTAATGTTAATTGCCTCTATCAACATACTAAATTTCAGTTTGATTGCTGTAATAGATTCGTAGATATTGAGAACCGTCTAAATTTTTCGGGTGGTCGCCATGTTGGACTTTTATATATGTAGGGCTTAGAGTTATGTACTGTTACATGAAGATTATTTGTACGTGTAGTATTCAAACTTCAATCGCATGATTAGTACACAAGAAGTAGAAACGAGATTTTAAAATTTCGCACAAATGCCATCTTGTTGTTATGGAAACAATTGAAAAACATTAGATGCCAGTGGATTAACATTTGTATAAGGATTTACTGTACTAAGTGTCACTGCACTCGGATGGTTAAATTGCGAGAAACGACCATGTGAATATTTATACTTCGCTCCGCCGCCATGTTGGATTTGTGATCACCAGTATATTGAAAGTCTTATAGGTGAACGTATGTCCATAGCCCCTATGAACATTAAAAATTAAGTTTGATTGCTGTAATAGATTCGTAAATATTGAGAACCGTCTAAATATTTCTTATGGTCGCCATGTTGGATTGTTATATGTACAGACCTTCGAGTCATGTACCTTTAAAGGAAAATTATTGCGTAGGTTCATTATTCAAACTTTCACTTCGATCGCATGATTACGACACAAGAAACAAAAACTTAATTTAAAAATTCGCACAGCCGCCATCTTGAGGTTATGTAAATAATTGAACTAAGTTACATACCAGTGCATTACAATGTATATAAACATTTGCTGTACCAAGTTTCATTGCGTTTGGATCATTAAATCGCAAGAAAAGTCTATTTAAAACGTTCAACTTCGCTTGGCCGCCATGTTCGTTTTGTAGTTAACCGGTTTTTGAAAGTCTCATAGATGAACTTCCAGTAGTGCTCTTTATCTCCGTGCAAAATTTCAGGGTGATACCAGTAATAGTTTCAGAGATATAGAATGCCGGTGAAATATTTCTCACATCCGTCATATTGAGGTTATGTAAACAATTGAACGAAGTTAGATGTCGGTGCATTACAATGTGTAAAAACATATACTGTACCAAGTTTCATTGCGTTTGGTTGGTTAACTCGCGAGAAACGTTTATTTAAAAGTCGCAAATTCACCTGGCCGCCATCTTGGTTTTGTAGTCACCAGATTTTCAAAGGTCACGTAAGTGAACTTCTAGTAGTTCCCTCTGTCATCATACAAAATTCCAGGGTGATGTCGGTAATAGTTTCGGAGATATTGAATTCTGGCGAAATATTTCGCACAGCCGCCATGTTGAATTGGTGAGACGTAACAAAATTTGAAGGGCACGGTCGGGGTCGCCCGGAATAGTGCTATGAACTTACCGAGTTTCATTGTAATCGCTCCAGTCGTTTAGACTTTATTAGGGGGGGGGGGAGCACACACACACACACTCCTCACACACACACACACACACACACGGATAAAAGGTGATTCCATAAGCCTTTTTTTTTTTTTTTTTTCAAAATATAAAATAGGCTAAAAATAGACTCCTAGGTCAGGCACGTTGCGTTGGTCGCCTAGTTGAGTTTGGATCACGGCAATAAAAGGTTAAGAGGCCTATATCAGAATCTATCAAAACGAAATTGTCGGATTGTAGGGAAATAGTTTAGGTTGAGAAACACTGAGACCTCGACGTTCATTGAGGTAAAGAATCATTGATCCAGGAGCAGGTCATATAGCAAAGTAACTATGAAAAAAAAAAGTTACTAGTTGTATAATTTAGATCAGGGCTGTCAACTTAGAGGTAGCTTGGAGCCTCATAAAAAAATGTTATTGAGGTTTTAAGGGGCGGAACTACTAGGTCATCTGCCCCTATATTCCTAGTGAGAAAATCAGACTGTCAAATAAACGGTTTTTTTTAGTTTGTACTATTAAAAAACGTTGCTTTTGTTTTACTTACATTATTTAAACTGTGATTAATTGATTTGAATTATCCAATCTAATGTATGCTTTGAATTTATTTTGATAATTGATATGATAATCAAAATATTTTCATCATTTCATGCGCAACAACAAATACAACCTGTTGCAATTAACTATTCTAGGGGAGATTGATGGCATTAGGGGTCCAGGAAGTAGAAGGATATCCTGACTAAAGAACATAAGCCAGTGATTTGGACTGAATACAGTGTCGCTGTTCAGAAAAGCTATGGACAAACAGCAGATCATGGTTCTTGGAGGACGAAACACTTGAAGAAGAAGAAGAGGAGGAGGAGGAGGAGGAGGAGGAGAAGAAGAAGAAGATGATAGGATCTAAAATCTAAGTGAAACTATATGGATATTTAAGGCAAATGATTATACGAACATACATTCAAGAGTAATTTCAATTAGATACTAAGCAGAAACAACGAACATTTGGACAAAATTGCACATTTACGTAATTTTCTAAATAACTTACGTAGTTCTAAAATACATAATATACTTTAATAAATATTAAACACAATTTAATCCTGGTCATATTTAGGAACTCCTGGATGACGTCATACATACCTTTTCAAAATATGATGCTGCGGGCTGCCAATAGGACATGCCTAATTTAGACGGTGGAGATAGTTGTTTGAGGGGCGAAACATCGAGATCATCTGTTTTATATTCAAAGTATTACCCTGTTGCCATCTCTTGATGCATTTGTCTGTTGACTCAGGCTGAAGAAAAATGTGACTTTCAAGCGACAACTTTCTTGTGAATATATTCAAGCTAATGAAGTACATACAGTACGTGGTGTTGAGCAAAAGCTCACAAGACACAGCCAGTGCCTGTGGATGGTGTGAAAGGAGTTCCACATAACATCAGTGCCTCTGCTTCGTCTCAGTAACGAAACAATGACAAATTACTTCACTCTTCATCTTTCCATGTGTGGCTCATTATAGCACTGCCTAAGGTGTTGGGGTTTCTAACCACATACAGTTACCGGCAGGTAGGTTAGCTCTGCACATCTCCATCGCATTCCCCGGGTATACTACTGCAGCGTAAAATATTTGCCACGCTGAGCGTGTCTATGTCTGATTGTGCTGCCACCGGGATTCGAACCCCGGCTGTCCGGGTGAAAGGCGAGAAGCTAAGCCACTGCGCCATCATGCTCCCCTTATGTTTGCTTCCTTTTGCAGGTACTAATCTACCAGCGAATTGTTACCGGTGGCGGAAATCGGAACTAACGCACTTCGCCCAACCACACGCCTGCGACAGACGTGCAGTCGTCGCCAGCGAAACCTCATCGCTTGTCATTTGTGTGCATGATTCGTGCTGGGTCGTGCGCTGTGCGGTGTGTTGTCATAGTATGGCTGTACATACCTTCTCCCTCTTGCCCCGCAACCGCTCGCTGCAGCCATAACGAAGCGAAATTACGTAATGTATACACACCAGCACCGCTCCACGTCTAGCTGTAAGAATTCCCTGGTAGGGTAGTACAGTACTTGTTTGGGGGGACAATATGGACAATATGCACAAATGCCAGTGTTTTATATTCAAACATCTCTGTATCTTTCCATTGGCATAATGTGGTTGGTTGTATTGTATGGCTTACACACCAAATAGCATTAATAAATAAAAAGTGCACATGTGATACGCCATCAGTGCGAGATGGACCTCGCTAGATTCACGTTGCTTATCCGTAGCGATTATTTTAGTGACGCAGGTTTTGCTTGTGCTTTCTGACAATGAGTGACACTTTACCGGGAGGATCTTGAAAGTCTTCGCAAAAGGATCATGCGTGTGAAACCAAACATCAAACAGAACTGGGTGTTTCATCACGACACTGCACCTTGTCACACAGCGATTTCAGTGAACCAGTATTTGGCCAGTAATAACGTTCCTGTGGCTCCTCAGCTTCCTTATTCGCTCGATCTGTGTCCTTGTGACTTTTTCCTCTTCCCGAGATTGAAAATAGCTCAACGGACGTCGTTTTGGAGCACTGGACGCCATTCCAATGGCTGTAACCGACCAGCTGAAGGAGATTCAAGTATCCGAGTTCCAGCACAAATATGAGGAATGGAGGAACCGCCTCCAGCACTGCGTGGCTTCCCAAGGCAGTTTCTTTTGAGGGGACAGTGTTGAACTGTAAGCCTAATGGTATTGGAATAAAACCAGGTTAAAAACAGTTTCATTACTTAATTTACACACCTCGTAACCTACAGCGGTCATTTTTTACATCAACCAGCCTCCGGGCTGATGACTTAACGGACTGACTCGTAAACTGGCTGCTTCAGTTGTTGCGCCAACATAAAAGTTAACAGAAACAACTGCCAATATTAGTACAGTAGCTGCAAACATGAGTGAAAAGAGAAAAAGACACTTGAAAGCTAGAAATTAACTATAAATCACCAGCCGTTTCACTAATGGGGATAAAATGGTGACCGGTACCTATTTGAAGTGGCAGTTGGTAATAGCGTGACGAACCTATTCACACAGATGGCCGCGATGTCGCAGCCAAACACGATCGATATGCGAGTGTGTACATATGGCCATGATCCCCATTGTTGCGGACAGCCATAAATCTCCACCTCAAGAGGAACCATTGCTCTCCACGAGAGATATGCAGTATAAAGTGATCGTTTAAGAGGACACTAGCAGCAATAACACATGAATATCATTTGGCCTGAACGTTTCTACAGTGGAATAAACTCGAAGTGAAAGAGGGATTCGAACATACGTGCTCTCAGATTCTAAGCAGGTGCAATAGCCATTTTTACAGGACGGCCAGCGCTCGAAAGTTCATTGTTCCCTGCTTAATGATGTAAGATTCTTTTCTTAAAAAATACTCGCTTACCCATTCATAGTTGCTTCATTTAAGGGGCTTGGATATCGTGCTTATTTAGCACCGTGTACCTGGGCGGATGTAGAATTTATCTGATTACCTGTGTCATTGTGTTGTCTGTAGTAGAGTGTAGAGAGTATTTGCAATTCAGGCGAGGATTGAGAAGGAGGCGGCCGTGGCCCTAAGTTAGAAATCATCACGGCATTTGCCTGGAGTGGGAAACCATCTCCAGGTTGGCTGAAGTGGGAATCGAACCCACCTCTTCTCAGTTTTGCCTCACGAGGCTGAGTGTACCCCGTTCCAGCTCTCAGAACACAATTAATTTTCTTGGCAGAGCCGGGGAACGAACCCGGACTTCCGGGACGAAATCCAAGAGTGCTAGCGGCTATAGCAGGAGGCGGACCCATTTATAACATTACTAGCTGTATCCAGCATGCGTTGCAATGCCAATCAAAGGAAGTGTTGGCGATGTGACTTTGTTTGTTGAACTGCTTTTGGATTCCCAATATTTTTTTCTTTTTACGTTAACCACCTCTAAAGTAATATAAAATTGATTTACTATCTCAGAAACATTCATGAGAGCGTGCTCAACAACTCACCAAAGTTTCATTGCAATGAAAGAATATGCGCTACTACACAAAACATAGACGAAAAGGTTCACCCCTCAAGTGTTCTCAAAGGAAGTAGAGTGTCGTTAAACTGCAAAATGTATATTACATTTCTGTGATAAAATAAATAAGTCTAAAATATTTTACATTACTTTGGTGGAATGTCTGATGTCGTCTGATTTAAAGTTTATACCACAACGCCATTCATTTTAGCTCATCTATTTTACGATAGTTTAGAGGCGTTGCAATGCCATTCAAAGAAAGTGTTGGCGTTATAATTTTGTTTCTTGAAGTGCTTTTGGATACACAATACGTTTTTCAATTTTCGCTAAGTGCCTCTAAACTATCCTAAAATCGTTTAACTAATTTAGAAACATTCGTGGGAGCATGCACAACAACTCGCCAATGTTTCATCACAATCCGATGAATGGCACATGAACGCATACGGAATTTTGTTTAAACGATTCGTGTGCTGTCAGTCATTTGTTGAATCTACTCGTGCGCTACCTACTGTGAAATGGATTTACTAAGTTACAAACCTTCACGTAAGTGTACACAACAACTCATCAAAGTTTCATCGCAATAGATGAATGGCATATGAACGCATATGGGACTTTGTTGAAACGATTCGCGTGCCGTCGCTCATTTGTTGAATCTACTCGTGCGCTACCTATTGTGAAATGGATTTACTAACTCAAAACCTTCCCTGGCGTGTACACAACAACTCACCAAAATGTTACCTCAATCGGATGAATGGTATATGAACGCATACGGGACTTTGTTGAAATGATTCGCGTGCCGTCGCTCATTTGTTGAATCTACTCGTGCGCTACCTATTGTAAAATGCATCTACTAAGCCAGAAACCTTCCCTGGAGTGTACACAACATCTCACCCAAGTTGCATAGCTATCGGACGAATGGTATATGAACGCATACGGGACTTTGTTGAAACGCTTCGCGCGTCGTCACTCATTTGTTGAATCTACTCGTGTGGTACCTATTGCAAAATGGATTTACTAACTCAAAACCTTCCCTGGCGTGTACACAACAACTCATCATCGCAATCGGATGAATGGTATAAGAACGCATGTGGGATTTTGTTGAAACGAATCGCACGCCATTTTGTTGAATCTACTCGTTCGCTATATATTGTAAATTGGATTTACTATGCCTATAACTTTCCCATGAGTGTGCACAACAACCCACCAGAATTTGGTCGCAATCGGATGAATTGTAGGCTATATGAACGCATCGCCTACACTCCCTTGTATAACTACTCGCGCGCTATCTATTGTAAATTGGATTAACTATGCCCATAACCATGCCGGAAGTGTTCACATCAACTCACCAAAATTTGATCGCAATCGGATGAATGGTTTATAAACGCATAAAAGACGAACAAACGAACATTATTTTATATATATTCACTCAAAGTGCGGCCAGCCCAGCGCTCTAGGTAGAACGTGCAGCTATGAAGGTCAGACGAGCATATCGCAGCACGCTGCTGTCACAGCATGTGTCATAATTAAGATAAGGAAGGAAGTGCTGTTGGATTGATGCTTCGGACTCTCGACCCTAAGCTCAGCGAGCTGCCATTACGCACTGCGCTGCTGGCCGCACTTTGAGTGAAAGACCCTGTATATATATATCTCTACTTAGTATTAAACAAAGTCCCCGATTCTTGGATGTTACGGGTAAACTCAAGAACCACTGGATGGATTTTGATGCGGGTTTCACCATTCTGTAAAGGATATCTCGAGGATGATTTCTGTAGAAAATAATGTATTTATGATCAAAGGAAGCCGAGCAGTAACGATTTCAGTGGGAAAGTCGAAAAAAACCTGGCGTCCGAACGCTTTGTAAGCGTACGCTGGGCAAACCGTTAAAAATATCTATATACTATGAGGGTAAGAATTGTTCAGCATGAAAAGTTCTACAAAAAGTCCGCGAGAGCATATGTCTAATCTTCAATACATCGCCCACTATAAGTGTTTTTACGTTTTAATTTCTACCAACCATGCCCATTCAACTACTGAGGCGACAGTTTACGAGCTAGCTAGGGGCGAGTCTGTCACCCCAGTTACAGCTTAGCGAGCGGACGAGCTTATTACCCCAGATATAGCCAGCAGCAAACTCTTGAGTCGTGTTGAGTGAAATAAAAAAAAAAAAAAAAAGAGACTGAACTTTTCGTTCCGCAAAATTCACAGTCAAGTTAAGATTGGACGGAAGGGGGATTTGTGTTTCATGCACCTCGCCATTCTTAAATTACGTCTGACAAGAATTTGTTGCACAAGCATCTCCATGACAATATAATTAATAGTCCAGTCAGTGATTTTATCCCATCATGCCGAGACGTAAAACGGATATTAGTCGTTGTTCATTGACATTGGAAAAAAAAGCGCTTATCACGTAATGCATTCAAAACTGTTCCCGGGTTGCTAGTATATATATATATAATACATGGGTTGGTTTTTTACTTTTGGCACCTGAGTTATAACTGGATTAATAACTCAGATGGTTCCAAGTTTCACAGGCCCTCGATGTAGTCCCCACCGTTGCGTACAACGTGTTCTCAGCGATGCGGAAGTCGTTGGATCCCGTTGAAACTGCCCAATCTATTGATGGTACGAAGAGAGCGCTCGGCAGCCTGCTTAACGACTTCAATGGTACGGAAGCGCTCCCCGCGCATTGTCATCTTCATCTTCGGGATGAGATCATAGTCGCAGGGACTGATGTCGGGAGAATATGGGGGGTGATAGAGGACCTCCCAGACCCAGCGATCCAACAATGCCGACCCAACGCCTGCTGTGTGTGCCCTAGCATCGTCATGCAGAACGATGGGCGGTGTAACCATGTGGTGGCGCCGTCTCCTTCTCAGAGCTCCTCGGAAATGGTCTTGCAGAAACGAACAATAGTACGCCGCATTAACGGTTTGCCCTCGGGAAACAATATGGAGAATTATCACACCTCTACTAACGCGGACACCATCTGTACATTGTCATCACTTACTGGTGGGTGACCAGATCGAGGCATGTGCTCCACACGTTCGCGCCCATCTCGAAAGGCTGCAACCCATCTTGCTACCGTTCTGAATGGTAACGCAGCTGCACCGCACGCTTCCTGCAATCCCCGGTGACACTGCTTAGCACTGCGATCCCTAGCACACTGAATTTTTATCCTCGTTCTCTGCTCCTGCTTGGAAAACATTGCGACTGTCTTTCGCGAGCGCTACTCATCTAACAGGCGCGACTGCGCACGAGCGGTGATGAAGACGGGCGAGGTCATGTGCTCTGAGGGAGGGGATGCGGGGCAGCAACCGTCTGTAAAAGTGGCAGCGCCCAACATTGTTGCAACTTGGCACTGAAGCATTGGTGCCAAAACTAAAAAATCAACCCATGTATAAGGTATAAGATTAAGATTTACAATAACGTCATGGACTAAATACTAGTCTATCTGTACTCTTCACAGAATGTAAAGAGATATTCATACTAAGTGATTTTACATGTCAGAAATGAAAGAATGGATCTTTGTTAATGTCTGTATGTGACTATGTAGGTGCCCCCATCCCCAGGTCCTCACAATTTGTGGGACGACTACGAGATCCCACCTTAGTCTGACTTTGCTTCCACTTAAGAGTGCCAGGCTCCTCCCTTTCATCTTTGCTGTCGACCTCCCTTGATATTAGGGTACCCGAAGCTTAGGGAGTCATTCATTTTCCCATCTTAGTAGAACCCTTGCCATTTCTTTTCTGATACCCTCATTTTTAGAGGTAAGACGTTTTTATTTTTATTTTAATGGTATCTCCTGCCTACTGTACGAGGCCCTAAAGAAGGGAGGGTGCACCTTGATTAGCGCTACACTCTCAATGACTCAAGACTGGTGAGCTCGAGAGTTGGCGAAGCCTGAGCTGGGTCTTCTTTCTTTTTCCATTGGCTATGGGGCAGACCCTCCCCTATCTGCCTTTCTGGAATGCCTAGAGGCTGCTCAGACAACCAATTCAAAGAATTCAGAGTAATAGTTCATTACATATTACAGTAAAACCAGCCTTCAACGGAATCGAAAGGGACTCGCATTTTTTTTCGTTGTAGATAATTTCCAGTTAATGGAGGTACGGTAGGTCTATGCTAAAAAAAAACCTGACATACCGAGAAAAAGAAAATGGCATACCTTACTTTATTTAATGTTCAATTTACATATTTCTGCTACAAATTACTTGAGTATTGTAGCACTTTTACTCTCGTGTTAAGATCAAGCACAACTCTTGCTTTCGAAAAAATAATGCCTACTGAGAGGTGCTCAGTTAAAAGTTGAATTCTAAGCTGATTGAAAGGGGCGAGACAAAGACAGGCATCAATTGATTTGCAACTCATTAAAGCGAGCATTGGGAAAGGCTTGTGGAACAGGAATCAGACATACACATTGACGTGTAAATTGGAGAACAAAAGAAGGAAGACCTATTTGCATATTCCTTGTTAGCTACAGAATCAACTAGTACATCAGACAAGGTAGACTTTCACAGAGTGCCTGAAAATTCTCTAATTCCGGAACTTGGATATTTTCTGTTATAATGCATATTCTGATTTCCGTTGTCCATGATATACAGTTTCCATAGTAAAGAAATTTAATAGGTTATTCACCCCTAAGTTCACGGGACCGTCAAATATTTCCATTTAAGACAAGTTTCCGTTTAATAAAGGGTCCGTAGAATGCAGGTATTACTGTAATACTGTAGTTCATTACATCAAAAAGTGGTTGTCTGAGCAGCCTGTAGACATTCCACAATTTCAGATAAGTATTCACACAAGATCTTTCAACACACTAATAGTAGACGAACACTATTTCGTATGTTGTAGTTATAGCATTTTACCGTCATCACAGCAAAGTACTTGTAGGTCATTTCCGCATATTAGTTTACAATTCTACAGTAGTTTAAGTGTATCACAGCAATAGTAGCTACACCTTCATACATAAGTTGGGGGAGAAAGACTGGTTTGTGGATGGGAACGTATTTCTAAGTTATGCAACATTAAAATACAAGGTCATCGAAAAAGGTTGCAGCAATTTCAAAAAATCATATCTCCCGTTGTAAGTGAGATAAATTAATATATCGACCTGATAACTAATCAGGAACTCATCGAGTTTTAGTTTCAGATGTGACTGTACTCCGCCCGGAAACTTCAGCCGATGCGCAGAATGAGTGCGCGACAGGAAGCTGTCACGCCACTGTTTCAGTAAAGAGAGTGATTGCAATGGTGACAATTCAGCAGAAACCTTGTGGTTAGTGGAGTTAAAATCTGTTATAATTGTTCAGCGCACTTTCCGTCGTGGATATGGTAGGAATCCCCCTCATGCTAATGTTCGAAACGCTCTGAACGCATGACTCCCTGATCGTTGGATTGGTAGGACCGGTCCTATTCACTGGCCTCCTAGTAGCCCCGACTTGACACCCCTAGACTATTTTTATGGGGATACGAAAAACACATCGTATTCAGTGAACCGGTCAGATATCTGCAATATTTAAGACAACGCATCACCGCTGCTGTCGCTACAATCACGCCCGAGATGATCCAGCGCACTTGGACCGAAATCGACAATCGACTGGATGTTTGCAGAGCCACCAAGGGAGCGCACATAGAAACATTAATATAAGGTATTTTAAAAAAAACTTTTTGAGTTGGTGAGTTTAACCAAAAAAACTCGTTTTAATATCACAAATAGTTCCTGAGCTATGATTTTTTGAAATTGCTGCAACCCTTTTCGTTAACCCTGTATATAGTTCTTTTTTCCGGTGCTTAATGCCTATATACGTATCAGTAATGATTGTACCACACTAACTTTTCTAACAGTTTCTTTTATTTTATTTTTGTTTTTGGAGAGCAAAGACTGTCTGTGGGTGTCACTGTTGGTTTGATAGTGTTTTGTAAGGCCATTTGTCTTGTAGATTTGGATCTGGATCTGATGATGCTCGATTGACAAACGAAACATTCATCCCTTAGTTTTCTCCATAACAATATATATCACATCTTAATTAGTAATACTTTAAGACTTTTGGAGACTATTGATCCACTTGGACCCTGTGAGAAATCTAATAACAATAATGAAATTCATTGTACCCAGAAACTTGGAAAGATAATCCTTTCTAGCTAGCAGAGCTTCTCGAAAGGAAAGAACAAATAGTTACATCTGACACACAGTAAGCAGTAATCTATGAAATGTGCCACGCGTGGTTCAACTCATCTACATGAATCTACACAAATATAAGACGAAGCTATTTTGAAAGATAAGTGGACATTCGTATAAATGACCGATTTAATTGTGTTGAGGTGGCGGGAGGGCATTTTCAACACATAATGTAAAGGAGTCTCTCAGAGACACTGTACATTTAAGATGCAATACCTCGTTACTAACACCAATCTTGTTCAAATAAACACGTTACGAAATGTATCCATTATATATGATTACTCTGTACTTATATCGAACACCGGTCGTGTGACGGCCATTCTCCGAATAATAATCTCCAGAAAGGGCAGGTCCACAGAAACGTTACAAGCATTTTACAGGGGCTTAAAACAAGGTAAATTTGGCTTAGCTTATTTCAGAATTCCCGAGCGTGTAGGGGACCAACATATCCATCTTCCCTTTCAAACAGATCACTCCCGCGCGCTCCCACTTAGCGGAATTGCTTTATTCAGAGTGATGGAAATGAGCGCTCGCGAGAACTAGTTTGCCCAAGTTGAGTGTGTGGAAACAGGCAAGACCTACTCTACTACAAACGGTGGTGTCAACACTTGTTACCCCAAAGTCACCAATAACACGTCCCTAAACAAAATCTCACAAAATAGATCAACATACCATGAATTGCGCTGAATTATCACTGTGAAATCTGGCACAGTGAACCACTACAATTATCTAAACCTAAGGTTCATATATGTTATTTCTTCTTTTTCACAAATTATAGATTTTTCAAGGGCGAATTCATCTAACTTGTCATAGAATAATTCGATCGTTCCAAAACGTGGCAGGGCAATCCACTTTCGAGAATGTTTGTCCTTCTGTCTCCCATGAGCCTGGTAGGACGACTGAATGTCCTCGAAGAATGTGGATTTTAATACCCCTCTTTTGCGCAATATGATCCGAGGTTTGTTTTCGAGCTTCACCGCTTGCCCATCATAGCACCATTTTAATTATACATATTATTTTCAACAGTCTGGTCTGTACTTACAACGCGGTCAACGTACGTGATTATAAGTCTGTGAAAATAATCAAGTAGTATTTGCACTACGGTACCATAGTATATATGTACCGTAATTTAAACCCAGATATTACGTGTGCCCATTTTATCAAAGAAAATATAAGTTTTGAGAGAACCACTTCTATGTCTATGTCTACCCCTTATTAATACTGTTTTCGAACGGGATCAGGGATGAGATGCGATGAACCACGTGGCTGAGAGTTTCTACGGCCGGATGCCCTTCCTGACGCCAACCTCACGAGAGGAGTTAATGAAAGATGAATGAAAGTTCAACTTCAAGTAGTTCCAACTTTGTCTCCAAGACGCCAGACTGTCACTAATCTGGCGGCGAACGTGGGAACTTGATAGAGTGTTTCCTAACCAGCCAAATATAACCTACACATTTTGCTACACACCACCAATTGCAGTGGTAGGTTCTTTTACATGCCATAAATCTATGACTTCCCCTCCGAAGGCATAGTGGAGGATTTTACCTCTCTTAATAATCCGACGACTTCGGCCGGGTTTGAACCCGCGACCTTGGGCACAGCAGTTCAGCATGCTGCCGACTACGCCACCGAAGCCTCTAGAGAGAACCACTTAATATAGTCTAAAACTACAGGTACATAAATATATTGGCTTCTATTTCACATTCACCTAACTGGCCACTGAAACATAAGAGCACAGTGAAATATGACATAGTGAACCACTACGTTCATCTAACTTACAGGTATATAAATCTATTACAGTACTTAATTTTCACAAATATGTCGGATGGTCGCTATGTTGGATTGTTATATATGTAGGCCATGTGTTTATGTACAATTAAATGAAGATTATTGCGTGCGTTCATCAATCAAACTTTCAGTTCAATCGCATCATTATGACACAAGAAATAAATACTTGTATTTTAAAATTTGCAATAGCCGCCATCTTGGGGTTATGTAAACAATTGATGCCAGTGCATTACAATGTGTATAACCATTTGCTGTAACAAGTTTCACTGCGCTCGGATGGTTAAATCGCGAGAAAAGTCTAATTGAATGTTTCAACTTCGCTTGGCCGCCATTTTTGTTTTGTACTTGACAGGTTTATGAAAGTCACATAGATAAACTTCTAGCAGTATTCTTTATCACCGTACAAAAGTTCAGGGTGATATCTGTTACTATTGCGGAGATATAGAATGCCAGTGAAATAGTTTGCGCGGTCGCCATGCTGGATTGGAAAACGAATTAAAATTTGAAAGGCACGGTCGAGGTCGGGCGGGATAGTAGTATGCATTTACCGAGTTTCATTGAAATCGCTTCGGCCGTTTAGATTTTATTATGGACACAAAATACACACACGGACAAAAGGTGATCTCATAAGACTTTTTTTTTTTCACAAATGAAAATAGGCTAAAAACATACCGGCAAAAACGTTTGAAACATACGTACCTAAAAATGGGTTTCTAAAATAAAGCAATCATCGTGAATTCTAGTGGAAGTAATCACAGGACCCGACGATTGAAAATCACTGGTATAGGGCACTCACCTACTGGGCATGTCGAGGACGGTCAGCTTCATTCAATTATGATAGGGTTACTTTAATCCGCAGATCCAACGCAAAAAGAAGGAAGGTAACACGCTAAATGTACAAGAGAAGCATTTTCTGGCGCATCATTCACGCGTTCGAGGACCTATCGAGGCAAGCACGCGTCCCCCTGCCCATAAACCAATCGTAAAGAGCCACCATAAAAAGCGCAGTGAGGGTTCTGTGAACTTGATGGCACTCATCTGATATGTAGTGCTTTGAAACCGTGTTGCCTAGTTACAGTCCATGTTAACTTCCAGTCTGGCAAAACCTCAACAAACCTTGAGCCCATATCAATCGAGGACTAGTTGGGGTGACCACCACCATCCCCAGGTCAGACTTGTGAGGACATTCTTCTTCCCGTGTACCGTATGTTGTTAGGTTTCCTTGTTGATAGAGTTAGGGGCTTTGCGACATCGTGGTCATGTACAGCAACCCTGTATAGTTGGGTGTGAGTGGAATGTGTCTGATAACCTGTGTCATTGTGATGGGTGTAGAAGGGTGAGAAATTTAGACGAGAATTTGGAAGTAGGCGATCGTAGCCTTAAGCTAGAAGGAGTGAGAGAGTGGGAAATCACGGAAAACCACATCCAGGGCAGCTGAGGTGGTAATCGAACCCATCTCTTTCCAATTTTGCATCACTAGGCAGTGTACCCAGTCACAATCTTCAGATAAGAATTCAATTTATTGGCAGAGCCGGGAATCTAATCCATGACCTCTAAATTCGGAGTCTTTGTATTCAAATTTCGCCCAGGTGTACCAAATCGGGTCCATCAGCAAACGCCTGGTACATCCGGGCGAAACACCGTAACATTTCTTTAAAATCGCTTATCATCCACCAACGGACACGTCGAGGGATCATTTCTCTACTGCCGCAAGGACGGTGCCTGGGAGCTGAACACACTTTGTCAGCAGATACAACTGGGGATGGCGACAGGCCGAACACCAGGCGACGGCTAACTGGGCTCTAATTGATGAAGGGTCTGGGAAGGGATTTTGAAAGGAAGTCGGCATTTACCTGGTGGTGAAAATGGGAAACCACGAAAACCATATGCAGGACGGCCGAAGTGGGGTTCGAACCCACGCTCGACCACCGTGGCCGGTAGCTCCGTAACCGACACGGCAAAAACCTAGACGATTGCTGAAGTTTAATTACTTAGCCACGAAAGTCAATTATTATTATTATTCTGTTATATTAAGTAGAAAGTCTGTCTGTTAATTATACAAATCCATACCGTTCACCAATCTGAACCAACTTCTGTACACCATCATTTTAGGACCCTGAGGGTCTACTTGGAGATTTGGATAGCCCTGTTCATTCCCTAGATTTAAGTCGTTTAGCGCATTAGCATAGCATAGCGCATTAACTCCATTTTTGAAGTGATAGAAGCCATTTTTCAGTGTTGCCTAGTTCTATTAAAGAAAGCTTTCCAGTCGGTCAACACAAATTGTGCCCAATTACATTAGGCGGGAAAACAAGTACAGTATTTACATGCCCTAACCTGGAAGAAATAAGACATTATTCCAAAATAACACGCTTTTAGGTACAAACATTGCGATACTTCATTGGATGACATGTTACGATCGCCAAGCGATCATCATCAGATCCTGCACACTTAGGCGTAGTTAATGAACGGCGTTTATGAATTATATATGCATAAATAGGTATATAAACAATGTTTAGATAACATACGTTTGTAAAAACGTGTGTAACGCGTCAAACTAACTCATTTACAGATAGTAATGGTCACTTCTATGGTGGTGGTTGTTGTTGTTGTTGTTGTGTCTCTAAAAGCCGCAGTTGATAAAAGGGGCGTAAAACCAATAACATTACTATTATTTCTATGGCTGTTGCGTTATTATTAAAGTTGTTTAAGTATGTTAACCTGTGATCTATTGAATTATTATTTTGACAAACTTCAGAAATCATCCAATTAATCAAATTTGAAAGAGAACTATAAAAATAGAACTTGGTCGAATGAAAAATAAAAGTTCGCCAAGAGAGGCCGACAACAGCAAAAAAGAAAACTATACGAAATACAGTACACAATACGTACGTGTTCTGACGTAATCTTTAGGTTGTTACTTCAAATATAAGCTATCAATTAGTTAAATATCGCAGAACAAGTTTTAGGTCAAGGGTCTCCAAACCGTGTCATCCCATGAGTTCCGATTCCTGCTAGTTCCAAATTCTTTTGCGGATTAGCTATCTGCCAATTACACTACCTGAGCGAGTCCCGTCTGTTCCGAACATTACCTGAGCGAGTTTCGGCTTAGTTTTCTACAGGAAAATTGTATTAATTTGTTTATTACTGAAACCAATAAGGTCAATTGTTAGCGCCAGCCGGGAGTGCACTTGGCTCCTCTAACAGAGGGGCTGGGGGGCGGACGCCATAGACCGGTAGCTCCCATAAGCAGCTTTCGCCTTGTCAGTATCTGTCTCAGCATGTGCCTTCGTCAAAATAAATCAGTTTTGAGTTATATTTACCAAGTTCTAAAAATAGTATCAGCATATCGCTTCGTCTTTAAACTTTTTTAAAAAATCTTATTTACAAGTCACTTAGTAATCAGCACGTAGCTTCGTCAAATTGATCTTTTAACTGAATTATTCTTCTCTTTATACTCCAATCAATATGTACAGCAAAAGAAATATTTCTTAAAAATACTGTTAAATCACCGGTCCCTTCAAACTGTTGAGTTACTCTTTGGATTCTGTCATCCATTGCAACATATTTTCTTTTCCCTTTTGCGGCTTGACAATTCAACTCTTGCCCGCATATTTTTTTTTTTTCAAACACAACACCAAGTCTCTTACACGGGGATGTGGTTTACCGCATCTCAAACCTCAAAACTGACAGCTGGGTTTTCCAGAACATTCGGAACTAGTGGACTCAGTAGATTATTTATTCAGGCGTAAATACGCGGTCGGAACACATGGGACATTTTTCCTATTAAATGTTTTATTTATTACAATTATTATCATTAATTTTTCATTTAAATTTAGATTTAAGGCACATATGCCATTTTAGTTTTTAATTCTTAATTGATTTTCTTTTTAGGCTGAGGATGACCCAATTGTGGGTCGAAACATGTACTAATATATAAAATATATATTTGTTTATGTATTGATTTGGCGTATAATTTAAACGTTTAATTCTGACATCAATACGGATATTTAAAAACATTTGTTTTCAATGGCAAATGTGTTTGCATTCTACATTTTTTCCTAGGAAATTTGTTTTCGGAACTCAGGGGAATGGAACTCGTGGGACGGAAACCTCCAAACTACGGCCAATTTCTTTTGAATACATTGTAAAATTTACAATGTAAGTAAATAATACAAAATAATTAACAGATGTTTTATTTAGCGACCAATTAAAAACCACAATAAGTGACATACATACATAAACATTTATTGCAGCCAATGGCCATATCAGATACATTAACAAACAATGAAATAATAAGGAAATAAGACAATACACTGTGCGAAGATTACATTAGTAACGAGAATCTCGCACAGTGTAGGCTACATTAATTGGTACATAATTGTGTTAGAGACATCTTGCGTTCAATGCAATATAACTCATGATATCTGCCACAGAGTTTTCCACACATAATGCACAAGCAGTTCGAATCTGGCTGGTGGTACTCCTTCTCTGCACATACCTTATGGTGAAAGCCGTGCAATGCCATTCGCGTGATCATATGGCGGAGTTCATAGTTTACGTTCATCCACTCGCAGCTTGCCACGGTGGGTGAGTGGATAGCGTGTCGGTCTACTAACCCCAAGATTGCAGGTTCACTCCTGGCCGAGGGATGTGATTTTTGAAAGGCGGAAAAAATACGACACGCATGTCATACGATGTTGGCATGCCAAAGAACCCATTTGAATTATGTAGGCCGTGTTCATAATGGCAAAATTAATCTCGGGAGTTTCCGCCAACACAAATTTCCTCATTTCTCTACTAGAAAGCGCTATAGTGTTCAAGAAGCTTAGATATCTAACCCCCTTGACTTTCATAGTGATTCAAGGAACAACGAAATTCGAAATGCAAGCTAGCCTCTGGGTGTCAAATTACAAAGCTTGCACCCGGAACCCGAGGCCATACGATATTATTATTATTTTTTTAATTATTATTATTAACCACTCGCAGCTCATCATGGCATCTGTGCAGTAAAAATCACTCCATATATCCTTCCTCTTGTCGCATAGTTCGTTCAGCAGTTCATCATATGCTCCAGTGCAGGGCAGCATCGATTGACTTCTTATATCTTCTATATAACATAGTTGCTTGGATAAGACATACACAAGGCGAGCGGGAGTGTATTTCTAGAGGTTGAGCACCTTCTTCAAGAACACCGCCTTCACTCCTTCAATTATCATCAGGTCTTTTTAGTCAGGAGATTCCATAAATTTTCCATTGCGTATGTTGCCTTCGGTGTAATTTTTAGCTTGAACAGTGCCATTGCTGTGTCGAGAGAAAGCTTGCAAATTTGTCTTATATCATTCATTTCCACCATTGCTGTGTTAACTTTGTCTTTCACGTGCATTCTGAATACAACTCCCTGTGGTTGAAATACTACTCCTAGGTACTTGAAGTTATTTACTGATTTTAGTATTTTTCCTTTGTATTCTAATTAATGATGAATTGGCAGTCAGCCTCCTCTTCTAAAGGTCATGAACACTTTTGTCTTCGTTCAGTCTGATTTCATTTTTGTCGGCCCAGCTTGCCAGTCTGTTAAAGGTTTCTTGTAGCTTCCCAAGTGAAGTGGATGTCAAGACCATATCATCTGCATACATATAGAGACCTCGTCATCCTCCACAATGTCACATCCATGGTTGCTACAGGGGGCTTATTAGGCCCCCCTGTAGTACCCCCGTGGTTTGTTCAATATAGTTAGATTCCATGCTGTTGTCGTCAATTTGTACGAAGTTATTAGTTAAGATGTTCCTTCAGTCTTGTTAAGTAGTGCTGTTTCCCTAGTATAGAATCTAATTTTTCCAGCATCTTCTTCCTATTCACTGAGTCAAACGCCTTGGAATAATCAATCCTAACCAGTGCTTGATACAAGCCAAATTGAACATTTCATCAGTTCCAATAATACCATTCTTTATTAATAAATACTATTGAATTAAACAGGATCACAATAGATAAAAGAATAGGCCTACCGGTGAAACCACGTTAAAAAAAACGCGCAGGTGGCGTGGAAACGTGTGCATATTATGAAGAATACAAATTTTTCAACGTTTTGAATCGTTACATCTCAAAAACGGTGACTGTTAGGAGAAACCGTGTTCAGACATTTTTTATAGATATTTGCATGATATACACTTTGTCTGATCTATTTTTATGATAAAACTTACCGTTTGGCTGAAAAACGCAAACAAACCATATTTGCGAAATTTGACCTTGAATAATTGTTTTTGCCGTTGTCGGACCGATGGGGACTTTTCACATTTCATTTATAATGGCGTTTCGACCATTAGTACAAATTTTCATCTCTATGCGAATTTGGTAACCTTACCCCTATTTTTTGGGCTAACTTGACCGGGCTATCAGTAGAGTACTCGTAGGTCATTTCTGTTTACAATTCTGGTTTGAGGCGTATTGCTTAGGTTAATAGTTAATAGTAACCTTCATAGATTAGTTGGTGGAGGAAGATTGTTTGTGGATAGGATAGTCATTTATTTGTCTTGCAACATTATAGACAGTAACATAACACTGAAATTGGCTTGAAAACTATCTATACCTAATGTTATACAGTAGGCTACAGCGGCTTATATGAGCATCGTTAAGACTTGGTGCTAGTTGTTATTGTCTGTATATGTGACATGCCTTCTAGCCCGAGAAAAGCAGGAACTTACAAGCGCTTTTAATCGGAGAGTTACTGGGACTCTCAACTAGTAACCTTTACTCGGACCAACACCTTTCACTTACCATCTCAACAAGAAGGAGATCAAGTGGAAGACCTCAAGCCGTTGCTCCATGCACACTATTCGACAAGAATGTGCGTTGTTGTTGTTTCATTTAAGGGGCTTGGACATCGATGTCATTTTGCCCCGTAGGATTGTAGACTTTGTTTGATAATATGTGTTATTGCGTTGTCTGTAATAGTGTATGTATTTGCAATGCAGGTGATGATTGGGAAGGAGGCGGCCATGGCCGTGGGTTAGAAACCATCCCAGCAGTTGCCTGGAGAAGAGGGAAACCACGGAAAACCACTTCCAGGATGGCTGAGTTGGGAATCGAACCCTCCTCACCTGAGTTTTACCTCACGACGCTGAGTGTACCCCGTTCCAGCCATCAGACCAGAATTAAATTTCTTGGCAGATCAGGTGATCGAACCCGGACCTCCGGGTCGACAGCCAAGAACACTAGCCACTACACTACGAGATGATCTCAAAGGTATCTATACATAATGTTATACAATAGGTTATTGCGGCTTATACGAGCATCGTAAAGACTTAGTGCTTGTTGTTGTTGTTGTTGCCGGTGAATCAGATTTGCCTTCTAGCCCGAGAAAAAGCGAACTAATACATACAAGTGCTTGGACAGTTACTGCGACTCTTAACTAGTAACCTTTACTCAGACCAACACCTTTCACTTGCCATCTCCAAAATTATCAATTAGATCAATTAGGAGACCCTCAACCCGTTGATATACATGAACGAACTCTTGCTCCATGCACACTATTCGACAAAAGTATGTTATTGTGGTTTCATTTTAGGGTCTTGGATATCGCGGTCAATTTGTCCCGTGTGCTTGTTTGGGTGTAGAATGTGCCTGATACCGTGTGTAATTTTGATGTCTGTAGTAGTGTGTGCATTTGTAATTCAGGCGAGGATAAGGAAGGAGCGGCCGTAACCTCAAGTTAGGAACCATCCGGGCATTTGCCTGTAGTAGACGTGGAAAACCGGGGAAATCCACTTCCAGGTAAGCTGAGGTAGGAATCGAACCCACCTCTTCACAGTTTTGTCTCACGAGGCTCAGTGTACCCCGTTCCAGCCCTAGGCCCAGGATTAAATTTCTTGGCAGAGCCGGGAATCGAACCTGGGCCTCCACGGTGACAGCCAAGAATGCTACCCACTACGCAACGAGACGGACACACGAGAACCCTACATCTGCGCCACGCAAACAGAATGGCAAGTTTCCCTACTTCTACTCCAGGCAAATGCTGGGATGGCTCCTAACTTAAGGCTACGACCGCCTCCTTCCCAATCCTCACCTGCATTGCAAATACACACTAGTACATCCATCACAATAACACAGGTTATCACACAAATTGTGAGCCTCCGTGGCTTAGGCGGCAGCACGCCGGCCTCTCATCGCTGGAGCCGTGGTTCAAATCCCGGTCACTCCATGTGAGATCTGTGCTGGACAAAACAGAGTCAGACAGGTTTTATCATTTCAAATGATCTTGTCGATTTCATCGTTATGCTTTGGTCTACCGTTATGCGTTACGGTTACGGCGTGTATGACGTCATCATGTTGTTCAGTGCATATGCACCGAGTCTGAGTTTACTCCTGGGGTCTGGCGTTATGCGATACAGAGACGGCAAGTGCGTGACGTTATGCAGCAGAGTGCACCTCCCGCTCTCCGTTACCGCGCGGGAAGCCTAAGTTAAAGGGTAATGGAGTCTGTTGAGTCTGAGTTTACTCCTGGGGTCTGGCGTTATGCGATACGGAGACGGTGAGTGCGTGACGTCATGCAGCAGAGAGCACCTCCCGCTCTCCGTTCCCCGCGCGGGAAGCCTAAGTTAATGGGTAATGGAGTCTGTTGAAAGAGTCCTGGGGCTTCGAGTGAAACGAAAAGTCCTCCTGAGCCTTTCTAACATCTGTAGCATTTGTAGCATGCGTCATTTGAAATGATATAGTCTAGTCTCTCAGACTGACTGTATATTTTTCTCCGGGTACTCCGGTTTTCCCTGTCAACATTCCATTGCAGCAACACTCTCCACTCTCATTTCATTTCATCTGTCATTCATTTAATCATTGCCCCCAGAGGAGTGCGACGGGCTTCGGCTGCCGGCACAGCTCATATCCTCGCCGCTAGATGGGGGCTTCATTAATTCCATTCCTGACCCGGTCGGTTGACTGGAAGCAGGCTGTGGATTTTCATTTTCATCACACAAATTATAAGCACCCAAACTACAAGGGGCTATATGACCGCGATGTCGCAGCTCCTATTTTAAGCAACAACAACGAGACTGGCAGTAAAAACATGTTACTGATGACAACGCCACTAAATACAATGACCACCATTAAATTGAAAGTAGTTCCGTAAATGACTAAATGACAATCTTTTTCCTTCCATTCATTTGAACTCATTTTAAGGGGAATCAGCCCAAGAGTATGGGGTGGGGGTCAAAATATGCTATTTTTTGTTTTCTTTTGCTTAAAAAAATCTGTGAAGTTTTATGAACGAATTGATGTAATCTATATCAGTCTATTGTAACTTTAAAACGTTAAAAACATTTGATTTAATACTTGTTATCTCACTTTATTATAAGGAAATTAAATTTCCAAAACTATTTAGTGCAGAAACCTGGGAATTTTATTGTTTTGTACAGCAAATTCTATTTCATATGTTGATATCACTGGCATAACAATCATGGCGCTCTCAGATGCATAAAGAAAGAGTACATGTGTTTGTTGTGACAGTTTGTAGGTTTATATTTATTTCTAACTTTAAATCCAATTTCTGAAGCATTTAATTTTTCTTCACATTTGACCCATTTTCTCAGGAAGTAATTGAGTTAGAAACTTAAAATTTTCACCATATCTTTATCATGCTGCGTCTGTTGTTTGGTACTAAAATTATTCAGTCAAGTGTAAAGCATCATTTAAAATATCCCTTTAAGTGCAGAACATTTCCCCCAAAATTAACCTAAATTTTAAAAAGAAATAGTTTTGTAACTATCAGGGAACTATCAGCTGTAGATCAACTTTTCTAGTAGGGTGATTAGAAATAGGTAGCCTACATGCTAATATCTGTAAACATTTCATACTTATGTGTTTATTAGTTGCTGAGATAATTGGGTATTATTTTTCATGTTTTAGCATAGGCGGTATAGGGCTGGCTGACTCCTCTTAAATGTGTATCACAAAGTGTTTGTAATTATTGCAAATATGCGGCCTGTGGAGGTATTTTCGATGACTCCACAGCCCACCATAACGAATGCCACAAACGAGAGTGAAACAAATAACGAATTGTTGAAGGCATGGTTCTCACACCAATTGTGTGCCTAAAAATATGGGGGAGCTTTTGCAAATTAGGCCTACTCCTCTGTCTTTACACTAATGTCTGCGTCGCAGAGCGGTAAGGGTGTCGCCTTCTGTGCCAAAGGTTGCTAAATCGAATCCCGATGCAGTCAGCTGACGTTTGAGGGTTCTTAAATGCGCGAGTCCCGTGTGCGTAGATTTACTATACCTCTTGTCACCTTAAGACCTAAGCGGTCCCTTTGGTGTTTTGGTCTGTGAAGAGGCTAACGCGCCAGGGAATAGTTTCCACTTTCTCTGCTTGTCTTTAGTGCTCAAGATTCTCCAACACTTGTTGCTGTTTCCATAAGCTGGCTAGATTACTTTTCAGAATTTCCTTTGTAAACATTTATGTTTTTTTTCTTTTCATTTTCACGTTAATACGGAACTTGGCCTACTTCGCTTTTCATGTTATGAATTGTGGGTGTGAATATAGCTTTTAGTGATATTTGGAACGATAGGCAGAGTAATTCAGTAAGAAATTGATATTATATTACATTTTGTTTTGTGCAAACCTTGACCAATATATCAAAATCTACTGGTGTCAGTTTCTGTGTCATTTACTCTTTCACACAAAAACTACTACCAATTAGGCTAAACTCTTACATGAACATAGTTTTTACATATGGAAAGAACACGACTAGCCTATTAAAATAACCCCTGGCACTACAGCCCATGAAGGGCCTAGGCGTAACAAGCGACGGCTGCCCAGCCATTTGGCCAGCAGATATTGGGGTGACGCGTGGTCAGCGCATCGGATCCCCTCGGCCGTTAATCTTGGTTTTCGTGATCAGGGCGCTGCCTTACTGTCAGACAGCTACTCAATTGTCCTCACGAGGCTGAGTGCACCCCGTTCCAGCCCTCACGTCAGTTTCTAAAATCCCTGACGGAGCCGGGAATCGAACCCGGGGCCTCCGGGTGAGAGGCAGGTGCGCTACCCCAACACCACGGGGCCGCGACTAGCCTATTACCGTTTCGAAATGCTACATCGTTTGAATATGGTGGCATAAGTTACTATAATATGTTTCATTTAAGTAGCTGGCGCAGCCACGTCCAGCCCACCGAACAGGTTTCCATGACGGGTTGCATTTCTCACCCATGCCCACCCATCTCACTGCGGAATGTTTGCTTTCACGTCCGAGTTTATTTACAAAGGGACCTATTAAACAAGCTAAAAGACGAAATGAGACAACTTTGGAAAGAAGATGGACAAGGACTTCAGTGAGCACCAGAAACTCTGGTTGGTTTGTTGGTTGGTTCCTCAGTTTAGGGGCTGCGACAACGCGGTCATGTACAGTAGCGCCATGTACTTTGGGTGTGTGTAGAATCTCAGATAACCGGTGTCAATTGTGATGGCTGTATTAGTGTGTGTGTTATCTGTAAATCAGGTAAGGACTGCAGACGATCAATTTCAAGTAGTTCCTACTTTTGCTACCAAATGCTACCGTCAACGATACCTAACTATGCACTTGGCTACTAGATGCCACCGTAACCGGCACCTGGCGGCGAACGTTGGAACTTATTAGAGCGTTAATCAAATCCAACCTACAAATTTAGGTTCACACAATTGTAGTTAGTGGAAGGTTCTTTTACAGGCCATAAACCTGACGTGGGCCCGCCGGCTTTACTTCCCCTCCGACAACTTCGGCCGGGTTTGATCCACGATCTTGGGCATAGAAGCTCAGCATGCTACAACTACGCCACCGAAGCCGTCACCAGAAAGTCATTTATCATGTATCAGGTGCTAAAGAGTCTCTGTAAAGGGAAGGAATGCCCTCTCAAGTTCATTAAGAGCTAGAATGGAGCACTGCTCCGGACAGAAAGATAAATGATGGATAAAAGGAGGGAGCACTTCAATGAATTGTTAGCGATACAAAACCAAACATAAGAAGAGCAAGTTCTGGAGCAAGGACTACAGAATGACCCGGATTATGAGATAAGACAAGAATAGGTCAGTAGAGCACTTCAGAAATTGAAGTTGGGTAAGGCAGCGGGCCACGACCAACTCACCCCTGAGATATTGAAGTACACGGGAGAAGAAGGAGAGAAGATTCTGTTGAAAATTATGAACCTGGCCTGGAGAACGAAGAGCATCCCCAAAGACTGGGAAGCGGGTACCATTGTCACGATTTTCAAGAAGGAAGATAACAGGGAGTGCGCAAATAACAGTGGTGTAACTTTACTCAGCGATCCAGGTAAGATATACGGACGCCTGCTGGAGAATAGGCTTCGACGGGTGATTGAACCACAGCTGGATGAGGGGCAATGTGGTTTTAGGCCAGAGCGGAGTATTCAAGACCTTATTTTCTGTGCGAGGCAAATCAGCAAAAAAGCATGGAATATGGGAAGCAGGTCCACGTGGCCTTTATTGACCTGGAATAGGCTTTTGACAGTGTGCCTCAACACTAGATATGGAGAGCTTTGCATCAAAAAAGAGTGAGTGGAGACCTGGTTGCAACAGTGCAGCGCTTGTACAGAGATGCCGTAACTACAGTACGACCGAACATATCATGCAGAATCAGGGGAATTCGAGGCATAAGGAGTCAGGCAAGGTTGTATACTGAGCCCAACACTCTTCGTCACGTTGATGGATGAAGTCATCAGGATTGCCAACGGAAGAGTTAAGAAGTTCCACCTAGGCTTCATAAATATGCGACCAGTGTATGCAACGTAGACAACATATTGCTGATAGGGGACTTCCTAGAGAAGCTACAACACAATTTAACTGTGTGGGACGAAGAACTGTCTGAAATTGGAATGAAGATCAACACTACCAAGACCCAGACCATGCTGGTTTCACGAGAAGCACCAGTACACAGCATTAATTTGAGATAAATTAGCCTGGAGCAAGTGAATACTTTTAAGTACCTGGCACACACACACATCATCAAGATGGCAAGATACGCGCAACTCAATAACAGGACGCAGAACAGTAGCAGATTATTCAATGATCTGAAGTCAAATTTCCTCAACAACAAGGAAATCTCAAAAGCAACAAAATTGGCTATCTTCAGGTCAGTCTTCACGCCCACTTTAACTTACTGCTGCTAAACCTGGAGCCTTCCAACGAAACGCAGAAGCAAGATTCAAACCATGGAAATGAGATACCGGTGATAAATTGAAGGTAAGACACCAAGGGATCGAATCAGGAATATGAGCATAAGACCTGACCTGGGAGTGGAGCCGCTACAGCATAGAGGCGAGTCAGGGAAGGTGGTTTAGACATGTCCTAAGAATGCCAGAATCACGGATAGCTGGATCTGTTTATGGCACCAGACCTATGGGGAAACCTAGGAAAAAATGGGAGGAAGACGTCGGGGGAGCAGCAGAAGCAAGAGGAATGTTGTGGAATCAGGCCAAACAGCTTACAAGAGACAGGAAGACCTGGCGCTCCTTTTGGAAAACTTCGACACCCTAAATGCACAAAAGGACGACTAAGTAAGTATGAAAGTTGGGGTAACTAGTTCGTTATGGATAAATGAATAGACTAATACGTTTACTTAGATAATAATCAGAAATAGACTAAAGTTACGATATGACGAAGATTGTACATATTTAATATAAGGGGACTCCAGTGATCAAAAGAACAAGTGAATTATACAATGTTGTAGTGCAAAGGACACTGTCTATATAGCACACGCGATTGCTTGAACAATGTACGGACGTATGTCCTAATACTTAAAAAGCTATGTGTGTATATATGTTCTTGTATTGCTGGATGTAATATTGATTATTCTTATAATAATAATAATAATAATAAAATACTCGAAAAGTAGATGATCAACTGATATAAACGTATTCAGTAGTGCTGGGACTAATAATGTCATGAAACAAACAGAAATTTCGCAGGATTCTAGACTGAAGAGCACTGACGTCGATTTTGAAATGCAGGACCGTGTAATCTCGACAACTGGCTCCGGCAATACTGATTTTTAGACTTCATTATATAATTTTCTACGGAGTGACTGTTTGTGCGGCTTGTGTTTTATACAACCATCATCAGTGGAGTTAATGCTAGAAGAACTGAATGAAGGCATGAAGTTGAAAGGTGGCAGCTGTAGCCAAATGGAAGATAGGCTGCCGTCTATTTGTCTGGAGTTGAAATAGGAAATACAGAAAATTCCCAATGGTGAAGGTTCGTATCCACTCGTCGCCAAAATATGGATATGGTCTGGCACATTGATGCATTCCGCTAAACTGGTTGAACTCTATTCACTGCCTCCTTAATATAATTGAGATCGCAAAACGTGTTCATTTGGGATCGGGCTGGGCAATATGACTCAAAAGCATTCCATGGATACCAATGTACATCAATACCCTACCATAATTTATGAAAAGTATATATTTAGCTGAGCAACTCATGTGGGAAGCATGTTCAACCACAACAGGTGCTCTCTAGGGCCCGTCCGATATAACATGACCTCATATTAATACCGGCACATTAAAACTAAATGCCAGTCCAGTTTTTCCACTGGTCCCATATCAGACATACAGGGTGTCTCAAAATTAGTGCTATGACCTATACCACATAAATCCTGGATATTTCAACTCTTTAAATTTGTACTCCGTTTTAACACAGTCAACATGTTTTTCTTGGTTCAAATCAATGATAAATTAAATATAGAACATAAGCTGCTGTATTCTCATTTAAAAATTAAAAAGAACCCTTCAAATGCATAACGTAATGTTTACCTCAACAAAAATACAACGTAATCCTTTGATCGGTTCCAAATATGCCTGTGATACTGTTTTCCTATTTACATATTTTATGCGCAACTCCACTGGAGGAAAAAAATCCCAACACCATGAAATAAGGAATGTAGAGTACGGAAATTTCGGCAATATATTTGGTAAACTAACAAATGTAATTGATTAAAGGTACAAGACAACAGGTTAATGTCCGCGCGAGAAAAGCCATGGCAAATGTGCCATGCTGGTCCATTAATACCAGTATAATCGCCAGACTGTTGAGTGCAGGCATGCAAACGTGTATGCTTCCTGTCGTACAGGTGCCGGATGTCACCTTGTGGGATGGAGTTCCATGCCTGTTGCACTTGGTCGGTCAATACAGGGACGGTTAATGCCGGTTGTGGATAACGCTGGAGTTGTCGTCCAATGATGTCCTATACGTGCTCGATTGGGGACAGCTCGGGGGATCGAGCAGGCCAAGGCAGCATGTCGACACTCTGTAGAGCACGTTGGGTTACAACAGCAACATGGGGGCGTGCGTTATCCTGTTGGAAAACACCCCCCAGGAATGCTGTTCTTGAATGGCAGCACAACAGATTGAATCACCAGACGGACGTACACATCTGCAGTTAGGGAGCATGGGATAACCAAGAGAGTGCTCCTGCTGTCATAGGAAATTGCTCCCCAGACCAGAACGCCCGGGAGGTCCAGTGTTTCGACGCCGCAGTGAGGTGCAATACAGGCGCTCACCTGGCCTCCTTCTAACCAACACACGGCCATCACTGGTACCAAGGCCGAATCGGTTTTCATCCGAAAACACAACGGACCTGCAATCCTTCCTCCAATGAGCTCTCGCTTGGCACCACTGAAGTCACAGACGGCGGTGGTTTGAGGTAAGTGGAATGCACGCCGTAGGGCGTCTGGCTCGGAGCTGTCCTTCAAGTAACCGATTTCGAACAGTTCATTGCGTCACTGTGGTGCCAACTGTCGCTCGAGTTGCTGCTGCAGACGCCGACCGATGCGCCAAAGCCATACGCCAAATTCGGCGGTCCTCGGTCTCGCTGGTGCCACGGGGACGTCCGGAGCCCTGTCTTCTTTGCGACCGTACCTTCTCGTGACCACTGATGTCAGCACGATTGCACAGTGGAGACATTCCTGCCAAGTCGTTCTGCAATAGCGCGGAAGGAAAATCGACCTTCACGTAGCCCTATTACACGGCCTCGTTGAAACGCAGTGAGCTGTTGATACTGACCTCTTCGTCGTCGTAAAGGCATTCTTGACCCACTCACAGACACTCCATCCAATCTCACAGGTAACTAACACTCTCGCACAGTACACCCCGTATTTAGAGCAAATGTGATGTGCAACTTCATGGGGCCACTAGTAGCGCCACGCTAATGCGATCTGCGGGAAATTTGAATCACCGTCATCTTTCAGATGTATAAACACGCCTACCAACGTTCGTTAATCTAGCACAACCCCTTTTTGGTGTTGGGATATCTTTTTCCGCCAGTGTAGGCCTATATATAACTTTCTGTCTGTTACACCGGTGTAAAAGCTAGGATCAAATTGCGTGCACTCAGCTCCCTTGTCATCTCCAACCAATAGCTCCACTACTACCATAACAACTTCCCTTAGCAGCTCGTTACCGATAAGAGGACCCACGGTGACATTTTCAATTGCCAGAAACAGATGTCTCTCGGCAGACTGTACAATCTGAATAATTTGTCGGTAAAGTCCAGACGTTAAAGGTAACTATAGCCAGCGTCGAGGAGTACCGTAAACATTTCAGACATCACACAACGCACAAGCAGTGAGAGGACATTTTTTGAGATAGTCTCTCCTCTGTCTCCACATCATCTTCAACAGTGTAAACCACATATGAAGCTGAGAGGTGTGAGAATGTTCAAAATATATTATGATACGTCTGATTAGAGCGATACACCTACCGTGGAGTTTGGGAGCACATATCAGCAATGCCAAAAACCAACCTCAAAGCTGCAATGAACCAATTGAATTAAAACCATCACTGTTGAAGGATATGCGCATATTGGCACCGTTTCTCACAGACCTGAGATTACTATACAAGCCCGAAAGTCGGAAAATGCAGGGAAAACGATGAAGTGGTATCTGAGATTAGTTAGATAGTTATTGCTGTTTTAAGGGGCGGAACTACGAAGTCATCACCTGAGACTGACAAAGAATAAACATAACAGTAGTGGTGATGAAGAACTACAATACATCAGAGGAATAGAAAATACAATCACTGGACTAAACAAAATACATATTTTAAAGTGTTTATAAAACAACCCAAGTACTGAGGATGTTTTACAAATTTATTAATTTTGTACATTGAATAATGTGGATAAATGATGTCGAATGATAACTAAAATGTTGTGCATTCAAGAATGAACGGAAAGAACTATGGCAGTTTGAGAAAGTGGCTTCAATTGATTTCAGACAGCAACCCCTACGTTGTGCAGTAGTTGTGGAAAGCAGGCTGATGAGGAAGGGGCACTGCCCAAAACATTTCATAACTCGTAGTCCAGGGAATTGACAATGAGACTACCAGAAGGCCAGTCTTCTGCAAAAATGAACTCCAGACC
Organism: Meconema thalassinum; assembly: GCA_946902985.2. NCBI lineage: Eukaryota > Metazoa > Arthropoda > Insecta > Orthoptera > Tettigoniidae > Meconema > Meconema thalassinum. Next base: position 459,065,989 of record OX336391.1, on the reverse strand, counting down.
ATTGCCATTTAAGCACACGTGCGTTATTCTTGTATGAAGGAGCCGAGTCTCGTTGAATGACCTAGTGCATTCCTAGGATTTCGGAAGGTGTGCCAACGCATACCAGGATATTTTGGTAAACCGTGATGTTTTTACACCTGGTGTATTCCATGGAATACACGGTAAGGAAGAGTTAGCCTTTGCTGCTCTTTGATTTTACTGTCCTTTTCGATTCATTCCTTTCTGGTACGCAAGCGCCAACAGTGTTTCCTGAAGTGTTATTCGCTCTGTACACTTTGTTTATACTTTGTAAAAGTCTGTTCTAGATATACAACTTCCATGATCAACCTAGCGGCATCTAGCAGCTAACCACTGAAGTTCCTCTACATCTTCATGTGCAAGAGGACTTCCTTACCAATCAAACCACCTGGTTTCGTCGTTATCGCCAGCTAACATCTCCACGCTCAAGAGGACTTCTTCACCATTCCCATCCGCCAGGCTTCGTCATTGTCGCCTGCTAACAACTCCTTGAAGACCACTTCATCAAGAAAATTAACATCTAAGAAGAGATTTAATTTTTGTTAAGTTTGTAATTCCTATGTGTGCTCCTTTGTCCCTTTCCCCCCACCTATATTATAATCGTTGTTATAAACACTAAACTTGTTAATTTTAAGCACCACTTTTAAAATCTTATTCAGATTTTAGTGCTTACAGCAAGTTTCAAACATATACCCTATTCAACATTGTTTGCCAATTGTAAACTTATTACCTATAGGTCTCAGACCTTTATATGTTGTAAACCTTTTTTACAAATCAAAATCATAACCCAAATATTGTTAACTCTTCAAAGTCTAATTTATTGTTAAATAAAATCTCTATTATTGTTTGTTTCATCCTTTTCACTAGATTCAAGATTAGGCAGGACCCTGTCTCCCCTGATTCTTCCTTCAGGCTTAAGCCCTCTTTACTAAAACAAACAATTATTAAAACAACAAAGTTTTTGCTACTTGTTGCATTTGAACAAAAACTCCCCGTAATAAAATTGTCCAAGTTTCTCTTAGCTGTTATAGCTAATTCTAACTAGCCACTAAGGCAAGTATAGCTAGCTCCGCAAGCCTCCTGCTTGTTGAGATTTTCTCTCTAACTCATGGTTTGTTTGCAAATTTAAGTTTTTCTTATGGCCTAAACTTTCAGTCGGCACTTTGCTGGGTAAAAGCTTAGCCGTCTTAAGTGCAACAATTAGTATTTTTACCAAAACTTTCAAAGAAACAAGTAAATTTATTTACAACAACATTAAAAACGCTTCAACGCTTCCCTCTCTGGGAGCGCTCGATCGTTCGTTGGAAATCCAACAGTTCTCAAAACTAAAAAATATCACGGAAAATTCAAATTATTTCCGACTTTCAAAACATTAGTTTAAATCTAGCTCCTTTGAAAGAAAAAACAGTAAATCTTTCATTCTTTGACTTGCCAGACTACCACCCTTCCCCATAGTATTGAAATACAGGCTTGGAAGGGAAGGTACGATCGCCGCTTGCTTGCAAATAGCCCAAGCTACAGCCGCATTTCCCGTTAGCTGTGTCCAGGTCCATACCCACTTTAGGTGTTTTACAGACATTGCGCGGTGGAAACAAGTGGTTGAACGCTCATATTCGCTTAATTTTCTGTTTGGTGGTGAACTCCCGTCCTGTCTATCCATACTTTTTCTTCCTGCTGAAACCCGCTTCCTTTTTTCTTTTTTTCCAACTTCCCTCGGGTAGAGTTAATCCTAAGCTAAAACCTACCCAACACCTCATTGACAGGGATGGAGAGAACATGCAACATTGATACAAGGCAAGACTTTCTTTGCCCGGGTAGCATAGAATTCGATAGTACTTGGCATAGTATTCTTAGCGCATCTGACGGCTGGACGTAAATGTCGACGAATTGTCTGTTATATTTCTCCTCAACTGTGAACATGATTTGATCGAAAGCTCTGAAGCCATTCTTCAGAGTTGCCTTATTAACAATTGATTGATAACTCAGTCCGTCAACATTATAAGTTTAAATAATAATTAAACGTAGGTAGATTTTTTTCAGGTATAATCTCATATTCATGCTGAGCTTTTATGCCCAAGATCGAGGGTTCAAACCCGGCCGAAGTCATCGGATCTTTTAAGAGCGTTAAAAATCCCTCAGTATGCCTTCCTTCGGAGGGGAAGTAAAGCCGGCGGTCCCATGTCATAGATTTATGGCATGTTAAAGAACAGTGGCGGCTCGTGAATTTTACCGAGGGGGGACTCAACTGTTTAAGATGTAAACCGCTTTTTGTGATGCTTTTCCAGTAATTGACAGAGATGATTTCATACATGAATTGTGTTTTTCTTCTCACATATTTTTGAAGCTTGAGTTCCTTATTTCGTTTGGACTAGGCATTATTGTTTTAGAGAAAGAACAAAGGTATTAAAATTATTTGCTCCCAGTCACTGGAAAAAGAAGAAAACCGGACCCAGATCAGGAATCCATCAGGGTCGCCAATTCCCAACCTCACTCGCCATGAGCCCTTGAGGGTGTATCCCCACCACAAGGGTTCACAACTAGGCCTAGAGGGACTTGGGTTGGAGACCATTGGACCCCAGCAGAGGCGGTTATTATTTCCACTTGTGCTGGGCTCTTCTATGTCATCTACCTGTCGACCTCCATTAGTCGACTCTTGTACTCTTCCAACCCGGATAGCATTAGAGCATCCAAAGTCTAGGGAGTCATTCATTTTCATGCCGTAACTGACCCTTATATCATATATCCTGATACCCTCATTCTTCGAGGGGTCAGCCCTCTTCCTTTAGTTTCATAACATCTAATGCCTTCAACACAAGGCCTTAAAGGAGGCAGGGTGTGTGAAGCTTCGCTACACGTAATGCACACCTTCAAGAGCTCAGCTTTTGAGCTCGAGAGTTGGCGACCATGATGTGTTCCAGAGCGAGATCCATTTATCCTTTTTTGCATTGACTTTGGGGTGGACCCTCTCCTCTTTCCCTTTTCTACCTGCCTTTAATGGCTCTAGTAGTTTCCAAGTACCTCAATACTCATTCTTCGAAGATTGATTCTTCTTTTAAGAGGATGAACAGCAAGGTCATCTGCCCTTCGAAGATAGAGGGCATTTCCTTTCCGTCATTTATTTCCCTTATTCGTTTCTTTTATTATTGTCGTTTTCTTCCTCTAGTACATAAGTTAGTTGTAAGTCAGTAATTAGTTAAGCCTAGCTGTAGATTTAATTCCATCATAATTTCTCACCATCACCTAAACCACTAAGGGTAGATGACCTAGATATTTCACCCCTTTAAACAACAATTATCTCCATCATTGAGGGTGTATCGATATCTAAGGTGCACCGTGCCAGGTGGGACAACATACACCCTACCTCCTTTAGGGCCTCTTAGAGAAGGCAGAAAAAAGGACAAAATGAGGTCTGATCCTACAAAAATTAGGGCATCAGGAAAGAAAAAGACAAGAGCCAATTAAGGTAGGGAAATGAAAGACATCCCAGGCCTCCGATACCCTAATAATGTTGGGGTAGTTGACATGGAATATATAAGAGAGGAGCTCAGCTCAAAGAAACTCAGCTGGGGTCCCATAGTCGCCAACCCACATCCCACTAGCTGTAACCAATTTGATAATAATTTATGTGATCAGAAGCTCTCAGGAAGAAAATGAAGACTACAAGCAACAGAGCGACCGTAATGTAACCATTTGCTTCCTCTCTTGTCACCTTCTCTGGAAATTCCACGTAACCACTTCTCACGCAATGAATTGTCCGATTGTATCTCATGAAATAATATTCCCCAGTATTCTAACTTGCCCAGTTCTGATTTACAAAAGGGTACGCAGAAGTACTTTCTTATTGAACGTACTTTCGATAAAATCTTTCAAAATACATTCCAACTTCGCCATTAACATCAATACAAAATTACTTATGTTAGCCAAAGTGACTTGGTGCTGCTTCCTAGCGCCTATATTTGGAAACGAGGTTGTACGCATAAACCAATGCCGTAATCGTTGAATGGGCAGGCAGTGGCTGCATCAGACTCGAGATGACTGAGTCCACACACTTCGTGACGTAGAGCGCGAGAGGATGGATAGGGGATATCTGAAGGTATTCGTTGCCATGGCAACGTAAATAACAAAGCGGGCGAATTTTGAAGAGTCCTCACGAGCATCCAGTGCGCTCTACCGACAAGGAGAGGAACTACACACATTTTGTCACGATGGAAAAACATTAGTTGCGAGGAGAGAGAACATCATGGCTGATGAGGAGGGTGAGAGGGCGGCGTCCTTGAGTCCAATATCACCGGCCGCCCCTGTTAAAGAACCTTTCACTAATTACACCTGTGTGAAGCTGAATTATATAGGTTAAGAATGTAAACAACGCTCTTAGGTTCCTACGTTCGTTGCCAAGAGCCGACTGCGGTGGCGTCTAGTAGCTAAGTTCTGAACTAGTAGTCGTTGACGGTGGCGTTTGGCGGCAAAAGTAAGAACTATTTGAAAAATTCAAAGTGTGCAGTCCTTACTTGAATTAAAAAAACAGATAACACACTAATACAGTCATCACAATTAACACCGGTTATCAGACAGTTTCTACACACACCCAAAGTACACGGGGCTACATGACCGCGTTGTCGCAGCCCCTAAACTGAGGAACCAACCAACCAATCTCATATTCTTCGGGCAATATAATTGGGCTAAAAATCGTGTTTATAGGCTGAAAGTTATCAATCAATTATCATTTCATCGGTAAAAAGGATGTTTCCGTAATAATTTATGTGATAGTCCCTGACTTCAAATCCCCGGATACCTTTTCCAGCCCTATAACCAAACATTTGTTACCTAAAACCTACCGACACTCAAGGTTCCACTCATCCCAATTATCAGAGCTACAGTAATTCACCATAGTACTCTTGTGTTATAGTATTTTCCACCACTTCCCATAGCCAAGTTTAAATAATAACAACAATAAGATTGTTTTAAGGGCTTTGCGACATCGGGGTCATGTAGCCCCGTGTAATTGGGTGTGTGTAAAATTTATCTGATAACCTGCGTCATTGTGATGTCTGAACTGGTGTGTGTATTAGTAATTGAGGTAGGATTTGGGAAGGAAACAGCCGTTGCCTTAAGTTAGGTACTGAGCCCTCGTTTGAATTATTCATGAATAAAATGAGAGTACTTTTACAAGCCCATGATAAAATTTAACACAGGAGAATTGAATCTGTAAAGTGTCAGAAAACTGGTTAGTTAGCGAGTTACAAGCAGAGCCACGACGCAGTCACGTGATATGTGAAGCAGAGTTAGCGCATGCCAAGGTCAACCGACCCATAGCAACGCTAATTTACCGCGGATTTGCAGAATTCATTGCTATAAATTATGCCATTGGATAGGAGCCGACAGCTAAGAAAAATGTTTGCACGCACGTGGGGCGTTCGAAGTTCATTCGAAGAGCGTTCGAAGGGCACTCGACTAAATATTGGCCCGTCCAGTTAATAATAATGGCGGCCCAACTAAGTGGCTACGAAGAAGGTTCGTATAAGGATCGTACAACCATCATGGGTCGATTTTGAGTGTAATAAGTATTTTGAATTAATTAGTAATGTTGCACTCAAACATAAATCAGATCTAATATAAACCTGAGAAAGGAACGGTGTAGGTTAGTAATACAAGGAGATAACCTACGATCTGAATTGATTTCATTTCAGACTGGCTTATGGCCTATGTTAGCCACATTTAAGGTAAAGTTAACTTGTTTTTCGACGTGAATAAATGTAAGTTTTCTTAGGAATATAGTTGATTTAAGTCGCGTAAGAACGAAAATGTTATTAATAGAAACCTAATATAATCAATATTAAGATATTAGCTACACAATAAGATACCCAATTTCATGATAGAATTTGTTGCTCTAAATGTCGTCAGAATACTTTGTGATATATACCTATAGCAGTTTGTGTATTGTATTGTATTATGGCAATGGCTATTTCAGCGGAGGATGTCCAGAGGATGCTGGACCAGATGAAGGAGAGTTTGGCGGAGAGAATGCAAGAGAACTTGAAAGATAGTCTCAAGGGTATAAAATGTGATTTACAGGAGAGAATAAAAGTTGTTGAGCAGGGTTTTCAAGAGGCGAAGCGGGACCTGGAACAAGTGAAGAATGATAGGAAAGAGGACATTGACACAGTCGTTGTCAAGATTGTCGAGAATGTTGTTGAAAACATTACCGACAGGGTTACAGAGAGTGTTAAAGACAGTCTTAAGGAAGAAATTCAGGGAGTGCAATCTTCCTTGGATGGACTGCAAACAAGTGCTATAAATGTGGAAGATAACAAGTCACGTTTACAGACCAGCTTTACTGAAGTAAAGATTAAGGTGGAGGAGATTCGAGTGGACGTTGGTAAGGTTCAAGGTGATGTAACTACTGTAAAAGGCATGTTACTTATGTCCAAAATAAAGTAGACAATGTTCAGACTAAAGTAGACATGGTACAGGGAGATGTTACTAATATACAGAGTGATGTCACTAGTATGAGAGTAGATGTTAATAATGTCCAGACCGATGTAAGCGGAATACAGACCGACATTAACAAGATGCAGACAGAAGTTAATAATATGTTTGTTGATATTTCTGCTGTGCGATCAGATATTAGTAAAGTAAGAACTGATGTGGAAAATGTTCACACAGATGTCACAGGAATTCAGGTAGACATTAACAAAATGCAATCTGAAGCTAATAGTCTGAAGGATAGGGTCATTGAAATACAAAATAGTTCTGTGGATTTGCAAAGTAATTTAAACAACATTGAAACTAGTAATGTGTCATTCCAAAGCGAAGTTAGGACTGAGTTGGAGAGTTCTAAAGCCCAAGTAGCAAATGATAATGAGAAAACGAGTAAGGCCTTAGAAGATTTGAAGGTTAATGTAGATTCACTACGCACCCTAGTTACAGACCACAATAAAATCCTTAAGGAGGATATCGAAATAGATATAACCGAAATGTTCAAAGCAAGTATTATTGTGTGGAAAGATGAGTGGGATAAAGCCAGTGGCGAGTTTGTAAAGGAGATTCAGGACAGCCTGGAGAGAAAATTAGCCAGTACTCAACTCACAATCAGGGAGATTATAGATGTTAGAACCGATTTATGCAAAAGAATGGATAGTCTTCAAAAGACACAAGTAGAGGATTCTAATCAATTTCGACAGGAATTAGAAAAGGAGTCCAAAACTATTGAAGGTAATTTAGCTAAAGAAACTAAAACGATTAAAGATCATCTTGATAATGAAAATAAATCCATTAAAGATCAGATAGACATGGTAGTCAATAAAGTTAACACTATAGGTGAAGTTAAATCTACTGATATTGAAGAGATTCGAACCAGATTACAGAGTCTGAATATAAGCGATATTACTAGTATCGAATGCTATAAAGAAGAAATGAAGAGAGAAATAGGAAGACATTTGAAGGAGATTATTGAGGAAAAAGAGAAAGAAGAATCAGAAGATTGGGAAAGCCATACGGGAAAGAATAGCACAGAAATAGAAGAAAGAGAAGATATTCAGTATAGGCCCATAGAGAGACAAGAAGTGAGGATTCAAGAGCCCGATAGAGAGAGTAGAGATTACAGGACGAGTACTCCAGCAACTCATGCTAGGAACGTTACTGTCATTAGGAACTTTGGAGATAAGCCTCGTCAGTTTACTAATAAAGAAGGCTTCACTCCGATCGAGTTCATACGAAATCTCCGAAACTAGTTTGTGGAAGCTCACATAAGTAAAGAACGTGAAATGAAGGTCGTAGAACGATATCTATCAGTGGGACTGCTTGAATGGCTCTGCGCTTTCCGATACACCTTCGTAGATTTCGAAGAGTTTGCGGAATCGCTTATAAAAAGGTTCTGGAGTATTGAAGCGCAGAATAGCTTACGAGCAGAGATTTACTCGCGTAAATATTCGAGTCCACTTCCGACACGCTACGCAGACTTCTTTACGGGTCAATTGGCCCAACTTAGCGTTTTGCAGCCACCATTGTCGACAGGAGAGCTCATAGAAGCAATATCCAGACAGCTCCCAGTTGAGGTCCAAAGGTTCATCATTTCAGCCGGTATCAAGGAATTGGCTAGTTTGGACGAACTTTTGCGTAAGCTAGATTACACTAGTTCTATGCCAAATGTTATGCCTAGACAACATAGGCAGGAACAGAGAGGGATCAACACAGTATATATTGACCAAATACAAAAGACAGACACTCAGAAAGAACAGGAGAAAGGAGGAGTAGGTCCGGAAAGGAACAATTATTTCAGGGACCGTAGATACGAGCCAAGATACCGCAGGTTTCGCGAAGGGCGGCCGTATCAACAGCAGAATGGTCGCAATGGTAATAACGAGAACACACGTAGAAATGGGTACTACAATAATTATTATAATTACCGCTACAATAACAATACCAGTAATTATAGCAGGAATAACCGAAATACCCAAGGATACAGAAGAGAAGACAACAGGAATGTACGTGGAGACGTGTTTACTAAGAAGCAGTATGACCAGCGTCAAAAAGAAGGGAAGGAGTATTTGAAGAATCATAGGCAGGAAAAGGAGGCCCAAGACACTACTCAAATAAATCCCCAGCCTAGCACTAGTAAACAGGGTCAACATGAGAACGGCACTCGGGTACAAAAAAAAAGCCAATTACCAAACGGAAGTAGAGTGTTTTGCCTTTACACAAAGTTATGATAAATGAAATTTATGAAGTTACCGATGAGGACTTATTATATGAGAAGGAGATCGTTAAGGAGAAAAGACTTAGTGAATTGCCTATAATCAATGTAAATGTGGAAGGACAATCATGTAAATCTCTGAAGGACACAGGCGCAGCTATTTCCATACTCTCAGAGGAATGCTATCAGAAGCTATTGAAGGGGGAAAGTATGACGATTTTACCCGCATCTTCAGTTAAAGTGCGTGGTATTTTTCAGGATAAATCGGTGAAGTGTAAAATACAGGTTTTACTGAGTTTCGAGATCAATGGAAGAAAACATGAGCATATTTTCATCGTAGTAAGCAAAATCAATTTTGATATCGTGCTGGGTATTGATTTTATTACTAAAGTTGGCGCAGTGATAGATATGAAGAACCGCATTATTAAACTTAGCGAGGGTAATATGGACAAAGAAGAGTCAGAAGAAAAGGATATTGAGAACCATCTAGATATGGAATATAGGGAAGAAATACTTCATAATGTCATAGAAGAGGCAGAGAAAGACAGGGAATTGTATACGACTAAAGCAGAAGGCCTTGAGGAGATTAGAAGCGAATTCGAAAGCTTGATTATGGAATTTCATCACATTTTTATGAAAAACCTGGCTTGATTAAGGAGTAAAAGTACAGGATCAGACTAACAGATGACACCCCTTATCAGAAGAGAATATATCCAATCCCCGAGAAATTTGGTAAGATTCTCACTTTACCACCCAGTGTTTTTTATGCCATAATACCATCATTGCAGCTGTGAGTAGTCAAGGTAAGCTTGCTGGTAGGTCTTAGAGGGTTTTTATAGCCGGGAATCTTCTAAATTCTACGATCCTGTCCATCTGCGGATTTCCAGCAAGAGGCTCCTTGATTTATTCGGGTACAGTACCATCCCGGCATTTGTCTGGAGTAGAAGTGGGAAGCCACGGAAAACCACTTCAAGGATGGGCTGAAGTAGGAATTAAACCCACCTCTACTAAGTTTTGTCTCTCGAGGTGAGTGTACCCCGTTCCAGCCTCAGACCAGAATTAAATTTATTGGCAGAGCCGGGAATCGTACCCGGGCCCCCACGGTGACAACCAAGCTTGCTAGCCACTACGCAACGAGGCGGTCAATAATAATAATAATAATAATAATAATACTGCCAGTAATGCCAATTCATTACTATGTATCGAAGAGTAGCCACGCTTCTTAAACAGTGCACCACAACCGCGGGGCCGCTACAGCAAGTCCGGGGATCGTAAGTTCGGTTCCGGGCGCAGACAGCGGCTATCTTGAGTGTGAGGTTTTTCCACACTCCCTCCAGGCAAATGCCGGAATAGTACTGTACCCGTATCCATGGTCTTACCTGTTGAAATCCTCTGGAAAAAACTGGATCGCAGAATCTGGAAGTACCCGGCTGAAATAACCCCCAAAATTCTACCAACTAGGATCAACCATGGATAAGGACATCTCAATATAAAATAATGCGATAAGAAAATGCCAGTGGTGAAAGAGCAAAAATGAAAACTAGCTCTAAATGAACTCGAAAACTCTTAAAATTATCTCGGGCGTTAGACTAAGCATTGACAAAAACTGCCCACTGGTTCTCCTAGCACATTCTGTTTCTAATATAAATCACCAAATCATTGTAGAATTAAAATTAAATAAGCAGTTTATTAACTGAAAAATAAGAATTGTGCACCTACATCCACTCAACAAAAATGTAGATTCTTATTCATAGTGGCATATTATAAAATAAATATGCACGTAGCCTACAGTTGGCTAGAATATACTGCAAAAGTTGCCGTATTAAATACTGTTCAAATCGTGAATGATGTAAACATGGTTAATCTTATTACAAATTATTTTACAGAAATACCCTCAATATTATGTCATTAATGAATTATTTACAAGATTAATATTTAAATTCATTTACTGAATTTCGCCATGATTTGTATCATTCCAAAGACTAGTATTTAAATATTTCTCATTGTCAAAATAAGTCTAATTCGACGAACAATTAAGGTAATCGAATGTGTGGTCTATCCAATTAATATTTCATTTATCTTGAATTAATATTCCAATTATTATTGCGATAATTTTTATCAATTATTCTTACGTTTTTCAGATCAGTTTCACCCTGGATAAATGCGTTATTATTAACAATCAAATTCAAGTGAATGTTTTATACATTAATGAGATTTTTAATGGTGGGTTATTCAGTTACTAGACTTCTAGTTTCGATGTTCGTGACTATCACACGTTTAAATACACTTCCATATTAGTCTTGTGTAGTTCGCGAACGAACTAGTTCGGAAGAGCGGGTCCCACAGACGAACTACCGAACTAGTTCCCAGATCCCTCGCTTGTTAGTTCGTTCGATATTTTTCCGCTGACCGACTTGTAAAAGCGCGAGAGCGCGGGTCCGTCGTAGCTCGTCACGTCATCACTCATTGCACAATCACATGCGCTTCGTTCAGTCAGTTCAGTTGATTGAGTGTATCTATTGATAGTGGCAAGATTGACAAGTTTTGGCGCGGTGAATGTTCAATGTCGGTTTATAATAATAACAGTATAACACACTACTAGTGTTAACACGCTAATAGGTAATAACTACCTTATATTTGTAATGTAATACAGTGGCGGTTCATAAATAGATGTTACTGATAGTTAACTGATCTAGATGTGGGGATAATTCCACTGTTTTATTTAACTTAGTCATTTTGGATTATTTGAAAATATGTCCAATTATTTAGAAAATCGGCGCACTGGATTAACATTACAATTTTAATGAACTGGTTGATACTTATTTTTGTCGATACGTGGTGATACAACTACGGTTTACCTGTTTTAAAAAAATGAGCATTATGATGATCATTCACAAAGAAAAGCGAACTTCTATGGACAAAAACTCTGAACTAAAAAACCTATTCCTCCCATTTATGCCATAAAGATAATGTACCCAACGGTTTCTGGGCAGCCAAATAATGAATATCACGAAGCAAGCACGAAATGAAACGAAAATTGCGGGGGGGGGGGGGGGGAGGGTACGTCTTATAATCACATAGTGAAAAGTAGGAAATGGAATCGGATGGTGACGCGTCGATATACGCAAAAAATGACGATAATTGTTGTTTTAAGGGGCCTAACATCTAGGTTATCGGCACCAAGTGAGAAAAAAAGAGAATAATAAGTCACTCCATGTGAGATCTGTGCTGGACAAAACGGAGGCAGACAGGTTTTTCTCCGGGTACTCCGGTTTTCCCTGTCACAATTTCATTCCAGCAACACTCTCCACTATCATTTCATTTCATCTGTCATTCATTTAATCATTGCCCCAGAGGAGTGCGACAGGTTTCGGCAGCCGGCACACTTCATATCCTCGCCGCTAGATGGGGGCTTCATTCATTCCATTCCCTGACCCGGTCGGAGACTGGAAGCAGGCTGTGGATTTTCATTTTCAAGTGTATTCTTCTACAAACACATCGTCCATACTGTTAGCCTACTTTCGATTTTTGCAAAAAATGAAAGTAGACTTATGAGATCAACACAGGGCGAAAAAAAAGTGTGTCTGTCCGTGTGTGTGTGTGTGTGTGTGTGTGTGTATGTGTATGAGTATGTGTGTGTGTGAGAGTCTGTCTGTGTGTGTGTGTGAGTGTGTGTACTCTAGAATGTCTGTCCCCCCCCCCCCTATCAATTCGAACACGGTGAACGCGAATTGAACGAAATTTGGTACAAAGGTAGCACTATCAAAGGACACCTCAGTGTCATGTTTTATATCGCCGCCATCTTGACGGAAACGTAATGGCGGCCACACAAATGTTCAAAGCTTAAATCAAATTACGACTAACCTAATCATCCGATCTCTACCAAATTTTGCAACAACATACATTTATGGGGGGAGCATCCTTTGACCAAACTAATAAGTCATCAGCCTAATAGTTAGCGGATGGCGGCCATCTTTGTGTGAAAATCGATTCCCCCTATTAATTCGAACACGGTGAAACCGAATTGAACGAAATTTGGTACAGAGGTAGTACTAGCAAAGGGCACCTCAGTGTCATGTTTTATATCGCCGCCATCTTGACGGAAAAGTAATGCCGGCCACACAAATGTTCAAAGCTTAAATCAAATTACGACTAACCTAATCATCCGATCTCTACCAAATTTTGCAACAACATACATTTATGGGGGGAGCATCCTTTGACCAAACTAATAAGTCATCAGCCTAATAGTTAGCGGATGGCGGCCATCTTTGTGTGAAAATCGATTCCCCCTATTAATTCGAACACGGTGAAACCGAATGGAACAAAATTTGGTACAGAGGTAGTACTAGCAAAGGGCACCTCAGTGTCATGTTTTATATCGCCGCCATCTTGACGGAAAAGTAATGCCGGCCACACAAATGTTCGAAGCTTAAATCAAATTACGACTAACCTAATCATCCGATCTCTACCAAATTTTGCAACAACATACCTTTATGGAGGAAGCATCCTTTGACCAAATTAATAGGTCATTAGCCTAATAGTTTGCGGATGGCGGCCATCTTTGTGTCAAAATTGATTCCCCCTATTAATTCGAACACGGTGAAACCGAATGGAACGAAATTTGGTACAGAGCAAAGGACGCCTCAGTGTCATGTTTTATATCGCCGCCATCTTGACAGAAACGTAATGGCGGCCACACAAATGTTCAAAGCTTAAATCAAATTACGACTAACCTAATCATCCGATCTCTACCAAATTTTGCAACAACATACCTTTATGGAGAGAGCATCCTTTGAGCAATCTAATAGGTCATTTGCCTAATAGTTTGCAGACGGCGGCCATCTTTGTGTCAAAATTGATTCCCCCTATTAATTCGAACACGGTGAAACCGAATGGAACGAAATTTGGTACAGAGGTAGCACTAGCAAAGGACACCTCAGTGTCATGTTTTATATCGCCGCCATCTGCACGGTAACGTAATGGCGGCCACACAAATGTTCAAACCTTAAATCAAATTACGATGAACCTAATCATCCTATCTCTACCAAATTTTGCAACAACATACCTTTATGGAGGGAGCATCCTTTGACCAAACTAATAGGTCATTAGCCTAATATTTTGCGGATGGCGGCCATCTTTGTGTGAAAATCGATTCCCCCTATCAATTCGAACACGATGAAACCGAATGGAACGAAATTTGGTACAGAGATGGCACTAGCAAAGGGCACCTCAGTGTCATGTTTTATATCACCGCCATCTTGACGGAAACGTAATCGCGGCCAGCCAAATGTTAAAAGCTAAAATGTAATTACGACCAACCTAATAATCTAGTCTCTACCAAATTTTGCAACAACATATCTTTATGTGGGAAGCATATTCTGACCAAACTGCAAGATCATCAGCCCAATAGTTTGCAGATGGTGGCCAAGTATGTGTGCAAATCGATTCCCCCTATCAATTCAAACACGGTGAAACCGAACTGAACGAAATTTGGTACAGAGGTAGCACTAGCAAAGGGCACCTCAGTGTCATGTTTTATATCGCCGCCATATTGACGGAAACGGAATGACGGCCACCCAAATGTTAAAAGCTTAAATCAAATTACGACCATCCTAATAATTTGATCTCTACCACATTTTGCAACAACATGCCTTTTTGTGGAAAGCATCTTATGACTGACTACAAGGTCATCAGCCCAATAGTTAGCAAATAGCGGCCATGTATGCGTGCAAATCCATTCCCCATATCAATTCAAACACGGTGAAACCGAATTGAATGAAATTTTGTACAGAGGTATCACTAGCAAAGGGCACCTCATGTTCATGTTTAATATCCCTATAGCACGTTGTATTTCAACAAGCTACTACAACCAACATTCAATTATACTCCTTGAAAAGGACAAAGAGTTATAACAATACCCATGCATTTAGGAGACAGTAGGCTATATGTTCTTTACTGAACATCTTGTTTTTCTTTTAGGTACGGTACCGGTATTTCACTAATGATAAACAAATGACGACTTTTGGCTTGATAAATAATAGAAAGAGAAGGTTTCTCAGAAGGAAAGACATGGACCCTAGTTAAAAGGATGGCCAACAATAGAGTGAAATGGAAGAAGTTTGTAGCTACCCTATGTTTTTACAAGGAATAAAAGAAAATAAGGAAGGAATAAGGAATTTCACTAATGTTTCAATACTCATATTTTTGTATTTTTTTAAATCTTCGAATATCAAAATGTAAAACACATTAGAACACACGCAACATGTCAATATCTAATACACGAACTGCACGTGCAGCGAGCATAGTAACTCTTACAGTAGCCTACAGTATTCCTTGAAACGAGAGCAATGTGAATGAGCAATCACTGGTGACGAGTAATCACTGGTGACAGACTGCTGTAACAAACAAAGAGCGCGTGCAGTGGCAGTAGCAAGGCGAGCGAACGATCTGTCTTACAAGGAATTCGAGATGGGAGATAACGAACTAAAAGAGCGAACTAGTTCGCTAAGGAGCTGCGAACTAAACTGATCGCTCCAAGCCGCGAACTATAATGCGCAAGACTATTCCATATGACACATTTCGACGATAGCTCAATAGCTTGCACAATACTCAACATTCGTAATAAATACGATAATATCTCTTCACATGAGATTCCAAAAATACACCATAAATAATTTCAGATCATCCATTGATGTCGAAATATTCTTCAAAATGCTCCATTATAACACAACTGTTATATTATCAAAAATTGCAAAGTAGCTCTCAATAGCTGTTAATAGTATTTCACACCTTTTCAAAAATTCATAAACGTGTCTTACAAACACCCTAATATATCATGGTTCATAATTTATACAAGCATCGAAGTGTTAATTTACTTCCACAAAAACTGTATTAAATAATTATATTTATAATTATCCCAAAATGTCATTCTGATATATGACGGATTATATTTTTATTTAAAAAAATGAGCTTCATTCTCAATTATACTTCGTTTCGTCTTAATTTCAATGTTCACAAATGTATATCACAAGATATTATAAATTATTACTGTTAAAGAATTAATTCAGATTCGCATAAACAAATTCAGAAATGGGTATTCCTTAAGAAATACGTATGAATCTACACCATGGAAAAGTGCCTAGTATGAGTAGAATACAAATCATCCATTAGAATCACACGTTATCAAAACAGGAGTATTCCAAAAAGAATAATGAAAGTCGAAATCTGAGCGAACTATAATTCAGTAAAAATATCTAAGTTCAAAACGTGATTCAAAAGTTTGGCTAATATTGCCTAATTAAAAAACTACAATTTTCCACTTTAAAATATCATGCTAGATTCAAATGTCAATTACTAGCTCGACAAAAAATATACAGTCATTCTAAATTATATGCTGTATGAACTGTCGAAAATATTCTGTTTCCTTATTCAGTGTCAAACAGAAATAATGCAGAAAAATGTTCATGTATTCGTGGTTGGACATCGTCTACCTAATTCCTATACTTATATAAAGATATCGTAGTCTTGTTCCTAAATCTTCTTAAATGTGCTTCTTCTCAACTAATTATAATGCTCAGAATTATTACCAAAATTAGAAAAAGTAATGTTTTAAAAATAACACTACGTTTAAAATTAACTACTGAAATAACAATGTAGGTGCATCCTTAAATAGGATCAAAACCTAAAATAGACCATCGAACAGAAATGATAAAAGTAACAGATCTAGTTCTGAAATCTATTTTCTAACTACTTAATACAAATTGGTGAAAAGGACATTCTATAGATATGACATGATTCATACCGTCTACGTATAAAAAGATTTCCAGCTACCTTAGTCGTCTTGATGAACGTATAATGTATGTTGGAAAATACATCCCTTGTAGAGATCGAATCCTGATCCATAGCGTTGAGTAGTTGAAGTATTGGTTAGGACCGTCGGTACTCGAACCCAACACCTCTCCGCTCGAAACTGCTATCCGGAACACAATGTTCATTATATGGAAACGGACTAAGTCCATTCGTAGGAACGAGAAAGATGCCACTTCTATTCTCTCTAGAAAATCCATATCGTGTAGGTAATTATCTCAGTGTCATTATAGATTGCCTTCAGCCTTCTCTTGAATAGCCTTCTGCTAGTAAGATCCATTATTAAGTGAGAATCATATCTATTTGTTCAATTCTGCTAGTGTGTTACATTTGCCTTCAGCCTTCTCTTGAATAGCCTTCTGCTAGCAAGATCCATTATTAAGTAAGATTCATTTCTATTTGTTCAATTCTGCTAGTGTGTTACACTTCAATTCATTGCCTAGCCATTCATAGCTTTCCGTGTAATAGACTGATATATAATTCCTTCCATCATAACGTTAATATCCGTGTAGTATCGTTGAATGATCACTGGATAAATCAGAAGTCTTTCGGTAATGGCAATAGTATTGTAGAACAAGCTATGCGTAACGTGAAGTTCACTGTATCCACTGTCATGTTGCACCAAGTTATACACTGGGTTACCCCTCGCCCCAAGTGTACCTCGCGTTTCTTGCCTGATAGCAAGACGAACCGTACCGTATCGTACTCACACACAACGCACTAGGTAAAATTTGTACATGGAATAATTGCTTTGGCGAAGCCAATTAACGCGACTGTAAGTCAGAATACAAGTGAGTTTCTATCCGTGCCGGGCGATTCACAGCTGGACAAAATCCTACCCAGAATACCACTGTCCAATCGATATAAGAATCGATATTGACATGGCTCAATTGCGATAAACATCTGGTGTAATAATAAGAGTATTATTAATTCCTTAAATGTCTTCATATCATTTCCTCTTATGTTACAATGTAGTTCCAAATCGTCGATCCCCTCAGTAATCTCAGTAATAGATTGTAACTGTATGTATGAATGCCATGCTTTCAAGGCAGTCATCTTGTGAAGTAACTGTACTCTGCAGATCATATGGTCTGGGATGCGTTGCCTTATCTTTTCCCTAACCGAGCGACTGCCCTCGTCTGCAAGACGGGATGTTGACATAAAAATGCCAAATAGGTTTCTCAA
Source organism: Meconema thalassinum (assembly GCA_946902985.2). Lineage (NCBI taxonomy): Eukaryota > Metazoa > Arthropoda > Insecta > Orthoptera > Tettigoniidae > Meconema > Meconema thalassinum. The sequence goes on along the minus strand of OX336391.1, from coordinate 459,048,228 downwards.
ACATGTTAGTATTCCAAGACTAACAAAATACTGGGGCAGTACCTAACTTAGAGCCCCGAGACGCCTACGCCATCCCTATCTCTGATAGAGTTATACACACCACTACAGTCACCACAGCAATACAGATTATCGCACATGTCCAACACACTCATAACTACTCGGGGCTGATAACTAAATTGTCCGAAGAACCTAAAATGAATTAACAAAGACATTAAACCTACTTTGTGAATAGATTAATCTTACCAGATTATTGTTTTGTTAACTCATTGCCATTCATCAATTTTATTATCATTAGGCCTATACCTGTAGCCTAATCATTTACATATCATCACTGTTCATCATTCTAAATCCCTCTACTTCACATTACGAATAAAAAACAAAATTTTGTTCACTGTAAATGTATAAGAGGGCCAAGCACCACCATTAGATATTGTGCAAGTGATTATCTATGGCTGGTGTATATAAGAAGCAATAGGCATTTAATTACGCGTGACCGAAGGTTTATCACAATAATCATAAAGCATTAATGATGAATGCTAATGTCTTACCTGTTGCTCTCTCAGTATTCTTGATAATCGAGTGGTAGTCATTTTCTGGGGCCGGTTGCGTGCTGAGCAATCGAGTAGAACACAAGCCTGTGACATAAAACATACTGAATAATGTACTGAAAACTCATCAAATAGACGGACAAGCTGAAAGAGAAGTACCACGAAAAGGCCCGGAAAAAGGTACATTCATTAACATAGACAATACAATATTAAATTAATAATAATAATAATAATAATAATAGAACCTCTACTCCTTAACTGACAGGTTCACCGTATCGTACGCAAGAGACGCTACAAATATTATGGACATGCTAAAGAATGGACGACAGAGTCACCAAAAAACTATATAAAGCAAGAAACTAAGGCGCACCTTAAATTTCACAGACGACATCATATGAAATCGTGGAGCCTTTAGTACAGAAGTAACCAAGCACAAATTCGTAGAGAAACCTAAAAAGAAAACTGATAAGAAGTGATCCGCAGAACGCAAGATACAACACAGTACATTCGTGAAAAGAGTCCGCCTCGTTGCGTAGTGGCTAGCATTGTTGGCTGTCGCCGCGGAGACCCGGGTTCGATTCCCTGCTCTGCCACGAAATGTAATTCTGTCTGAGGGTTGGAAAGGGTTACACTTAGACTCGTGAGGCAAAACTGAGAAGAAGTGGGTTCGATTCCAACCTCAACCATCCTGGATTTGGTTTTCCGTGGTTTCCCACTTCTACTCCAGGCGAATGCCGGGATGGTTCCTAGCTTAAGGCCACGGCCGCCTCCTTCCCAATTCTCACCTGAATTCTCACACACACTAATACAGCCATCACAGCCAAGACAGAGGTTATCAGACAAAAATTTCACACACACACAAGTACACGGGGCAACATTACCACGATGTCGTTAAGTCCCTGCAGAATTAACAAAAACTACTCATGAAGAGATTTTGGGAGGATGCGAAGGCGAAAACTATCAGGTCAACTAACAACTTTAAGCGTGCTCTTTGAATGGGCATAACTAATGATGGTTGTGGTTGTATCAGTGATGAAACAGGTGTCCCGGGACTTGTAAGAAGGTACTATCCCCGCATTTTCCTGGAGGGAGTGTGGGGAAAACCCGAGGAAAAACCACACATAGGATATCCGTATATTTATCTCAGCTGATTTGCCTGGCTTTCCTCGGATCATATCTTTAGTCCTGAGAGCTCCAGATTTAATCGATAAATTTGTGAACAACAAAGTTGAGAGTGAATTTATATTACGAGAATATGTGCTCGAATTGTATTTATTCTTAATATTCAGAGAAAAACTACCAAATTAAATAAGTAATGTTTTTTTAAATTTTATTTAGCGTACGGCTTATAGTGCCGCGAGTGCCCGAGGACATGTTCGACTCGCCAGAGGCTGTAGCTGCTTCAAGCGGACACCCATGAGGTAAGCTACAAGTTCCGTTCAATTTCAAGTAGTTCCAACCTTCACTACTAGATGTCACTGACATCTAGTGGTGAACGTTGGAACTTTGATAGAGTGTTTCAACGAAATCTAACCTAGTAATTTAGTATCACACAAGTTTAGTTAGTGGAAGGATCTTTTACATGAAATAAATCTATGACATGGGACCACCGGCTTTACTTCCCCTCCGAAGGAAGGCATACTTAAGGATTTTAACGCTCTTAAAAATCTGACGACTTCGGCCGGGTTTGAACCCACGATCTTGGCCAAAAAAGTTCAGCATGCTACCAACTACGCCACCGAAGCCGCATAAGTAATGGTAATAATAGTGAAAAAATAAAAACATACCAAATACCAATAGAATGGCTCAGAGCAAAACTTCAGTACGGAAACATATCGTTGTTTTTATGTATTACTAGCTGTACCCAGCATGCGTTGCAATGCCAATCAAAGAAAGTGTTGGCGTTGTAATTGTTGAAGTGCTTTTGGATACACAATATTTTTTATCTTTTTCCGTCAACTGCCTCTAAACTTTTGTAAAATGGATTTACTGATTCAGAAACATTCCTTGGAGCGTGCACAACAACTCACCAAAATTTGATCGCAATCGGATGAACGGTTTATGAACGCATGAAAGACGAACAAAAAGACAAACATTCATCTCTACATGTTCCCGATTCTAGGATGTCACGGGTAATCTCGAGAACCACTGGATGGATTTTGATGCGGTTTTCACCATTCTAAAGGAAGGAAGCTTTTAGTTTTACGTGACAGTTAATCATGCGATCATGAGCCATGGGTCCTCCATTTTACGTGGAATCCGAACCACAGGACATGGCATTTCACTTCGAAAATCTCACATGCATTGACCGGGAATCGAACCCAGTCCACCTTGGTGAAAGACCAACAGCTAGACCGCTGCGCCACCACGCATCCAATTTCACCTTTCTGAAAAGGATATCTCGAGGAAGGTTACTGCAGAAAACTATTTATGATCAAAGGAAGCCAAGCAGTAACGATTTCAGTGAAACAATCGAAATAAAACCTGGCGTCCGTGCGCTTTTTAAGCTTAGGCAAACCGTTAAAAATATCAATATACTATTACTGTAAGAATTGTTTAGCATGAAAAGTTTTACAAAAAAGTCCGCGAGAGCATATCTCTATCTTCAATACATCGCCCACTATAAGTGTTTGTACGTTTTCACATCTTCCAACAATCTTCATTCTACTCCGGAGGCGACAGTTTACGAGCTAGCTAGGGGCGAGCCTATCACCCCAGTTACAGCCTAGCTAGCGGGCGAGCCTATTACCCCAGATAAAGCTAGCAGCAAACTGTCGAGTCGTGTTGAGTTAAGACTTCAGAGAAGAGTGGCTGTGTTTGGAGTTTCCCTGGAAGTGCAACTTGGCTTTTCTTCATTTCGCCTGTGAACTTTTCGTTCCGCAAAATACAGAAGTTAAGATTGGGGGAAGGGGGATTTGTGTTTCATGCACCTCGCCATTCTCAAATTACGTCTGACAAGAATTCGTTGCACATTCATCTCCATGATGAATGAAAATCCACAGCCTGCTTCCAGTCTCAGACCGGGTCAGGAATGGAATGAATGAAGCCCCTATCTAGCGGCGAGGATATGAACTGTGCCGGCTGCCGAGGCCTGACGCACTCCTCTGGGGCAATGATTAAATGAATGACAGATGAAATGAAATGATAGTGGAGAGTGTTGCTGGAATGAAATTTTGACAGGGAAAACCGGAGTACCCGGAGAAAAACCTGTCTGCCTCCGTTCTGTCCAGCACAGATCTCACATGGAGTGACCGGGATTTGAACCACGGACTCAGCGGTGAGAGGCCGGCGTGCTGCCGCCTGAGCCACGGAGGCTCGCCATCTCCATGATAATATAATTAATAGTCCATTCAGTGATTTTATCCCGTCATGCCGAGACATAAAACGGAAATAGGACGTAGTTCTTTGACATCGAAAAAAAAAACGCTTATCACGTAATGCATTCATAACTTGCCCGGGCGAGGACGGGGCGGGTTCCTGGTTTACATATATATAATAGATTGAACAATTGCACATGTCGTGGTGAAGTAGTTAGTATTGTCGGCAACCACATCTTCCAAAAAAAAATGGTTTTAAGTATTGGAACGGTACCGCTAATATGCAAGTCGCAAGTCCGGAGATCGGAGATTCGAATCCCGGCGCTGACAGCTGCTATCCTATGTCTGTTTTTTCTCGGGTTTTCCCCACACTCCCTCCAGGAAAATGCCGGGATAATACCTTATTTCAATTCTCGTGACACCTACCCCATCCCTAATTCAACTATAACCACGGCAATAACCTAATTAAGATTAATCACTATCCGTTTACCATTTTCTCAACGTAAAAATAATGTAGCTATTTACATTTCGGAATCGTACGATTGAAATTCAACGTAAAATCTACGGTTTTTGTGCAATCTAAGGTGTAAACGATGCATATACAGGGTGTTTCTAAATTCCCATTACAGAAGTTCAGACTTTCACGGCCGGCGTTGAAATAGGAATCTCTGTTGCGCGGGCTTATAAGCCGTGTTCTAAGGACATTTTGTTTTCCTGACGTTTCGCTGAAAACTGCGTTTAGCATGTTCACAGGTTACATTAAGCGAGGTAAAACAAGTAAACAGAAGATATATAAATAGTCAACAACCCACACATAGAGGCTACCATAGCAACGGCGTACCACATAAAAGTAATGCATCAGGCACAGGGCTGCTCTTCTGTTGCATCTTCTCGTCTACGACGGTCAATGAGGGCAGGCTTGAGGGGATTAAGGACTGGAAGCCAAGCTCTGTTCACACGTTCTGCTTCCTCCTTAATATTGAAGCTGTTAGTATGCTTCAGGATTTCAATGGCCTCCCTTTGTAGCCTGGCATGATAAGACACCGTGGTGGACAGAACTTCGGTGTCTCCATATCTTATGTCGTGACCTGCGAGTAGGGAGTGTGCTGCAACAGTGGATTTATCTGTTTGTCCCAGCCGGCTGTGTCGTTCGTGTTCCTTGAGGCGAGTGGCAATACTTCTTTTCGTTGTTCCAATATATACTTGGCCACAATCACACGGGATTTTATAAACCCCTGCCGCGGTATGAGGATGTCGCTTATCTTTAGCGGACCTAAACATATCCTTAATTTTTCTCGTAGGCCTGTATATGGTCTTTATAACATGGGACTCGAGTAGCCTCCCTATTCTGTCCGTGACCTTTTTTATATATGGAAGAAAAGCTCTAGCCAGGGGCTGCTTGTCTCCAATTACCCTTATAGTTGGACGTCTTGGATGGAGTGCTCGCTGGATATCTTTCTGGCTGTACCCATTGGCGCGTAGGGCTTCGTTGAGGTGTTTAATTTCTTGGTTTAGGCACTGCTTTTCACAAATTCTTTTCGCGTGATCAGCCAGTGTTTTTATCACTCCGTATTTCTGTCGTGGGTGGTGGTTGGACGTCTTATGTAAATATCGGTCAGTATGGGTCGGCTTACGGTAAACTGTATGTCCCAAGGTTAGATCAGCGGTGTTCGTTACCATAACGTCGAGAAAAGCGATTTTCTGTTCATTCTCTAACTCCATGGTAAACTGAATGTTAGAGTTCAGGCTGTTAAGGTGTAGTAAAAACAGATTTAATTGATCTTTACCATGGCCCCATATTACAAAAGTATCGTCCACGTATCTTAGCCACACCTTAGGTTTCAAAGGTGCGGTCTCGAGTGATTTCTATGAACAAATTGATGGGGTCGCCGTGGGCAGTCCCCTGAGTCCGCTGATCGCGAATTTCTTCAAGGAGAAATTTGAACAAATAGCACTCGAGACCGCACCTTTGAAACCTAAGGAGTGGCTAAGATACGTGGACGATACTTTTGTAATATGGGGCCATGGTAAAGATCAATTAAATCTGTTTTTACTACATCTTAACAGCCTGAACTCTAACATTCAGTTTACCATGGAGTTAAAGAATGAACAGAAAATCGCTTTTCTCGACGTTATGGTAACGAACACCGCTGATCTAACCTTGGGACATACAGTTTACCGTAAGCCGACCCATACTGACCGATATTTACATAAGACGTCCAACCACCACCCACGACAGAAATACGGAGTGATAAAAACACTGGCTGACCACGCGAAAAGAATTTGTGAAAAGCAGTGCCTAAACCAAGAAATTAAACACCTCAACGAGGCCCTACGCGCCAATGGGTACAGCCAGAAAGATATCCAGCGAGCACTTCATCCAAGACGTCCAACTACAAGGGTAACTGGAGACAAGCAGCCCCTGGATAGAGCTTTCCTTACATATATAAAAAAGGTCACGGACAGAATAGGGAGGCTACTCGAGTCTCATGTTATAAAGACCATATACAGGCCTACGAGAAAAATTAAGGATATGTTTAGGTCCGCTAAAGATAAGCGACATCCTCATACCGCGGCAGGGGTTTATAAAATCCCGTGTGATTGTGGCCAAGTATATATTGGAACAACGAAAGAAGTATTGCCACTCGCCTCAAGGAACACGAACGACACAGCCGGCTGGGACAAACAGATAAATCCACTGTTGCAGCACACTCCCTACTCGCAGGTCACGACATAAGATATGGAGACACCGAAGTTCTGTCCACCACGGTGTCTTATCATGCCAAGCTACAAAGGGAGGCCATTGAAATCCTGAAGCATACTAACAGCTTCAATATTAAGGAGGAAGCAGAACGTGTGAACAGAGCTTGGCTTCCAGTCCTTAATCCCCTCAAGCCTGCCCTCATTGACCGTCGTAGACGAGAAGATGCAACAGAAGAGCAGCCCTGTCCTTGATGCATTACTTTTATGTGGTACGCCGTTGCTATGGTAGCCTCTATGTGTGGGTTGTTGACTATTTATATATCTTCTGTTTACTTGTTTTACCTCGCTTAATTGTAACCTGTGAACACGCTGAACGAAGTTTTCAGCGAAACGTCAGGACAACAAAATGTCCTTAGAACACGGCCTATAAGCCCGCGAAACAGAGATTCCTATCCCATTACAGACTTTGAGGGCTTGTAGTGGACACCAAGACGGTTAAGTTTAGCATAGGAACTTGTGTCCGGGTTTCCTCCATAGCCCAAATGTACCATTAAAAGTTATATAAATGATTGGTGCCTGACCTGTGATGGATACCCATACCAAATTTCACGTTGATCCACCCAGCCGTTCTCGGGTTATAAGCGGGCAAACAGATTCTTCAGATCTGATTCGCAGATATCATTTCACCACGCATGTTTCTTACTCCTTCTGAATTCTATAACTTCCTTGGAAAGCCTCTATGAGGCGCCTTTTGGATGTGGAAAAAGACACTGTCACTCGGACGAGCCTTGTCCTGGAAGTCCACAACTCTCCGTTTTAAGTTTTGCGGTGACAAAACGGAAGATCTCTTCAGAGTTCTTTCTGGTGTTTGCAGGGATTGGTCTGAATTTGATTACCGACATGTAGTGGTTTGAGGCCACGTTTATGCCCTTCCTGACTTTGACATTCATAATCTCAGGGCTGTTCCTCCCGGAGATTGCGACGTGATCTATTTGGAACTCTCCGATGGATTGTATGGGAGATCGCCACGTCGTCTACTTTCTTGGTAAATGGTGAAATTGTGTCGACATAACCTGCAGGTTGCGATTTTGACAATGGAGACCCATCTCTTGCTATTTTGGTAAATTATTTTGGGGGCAGGGTAGTTTTCGATAGTTTTCTTGTACTTTTGTTCTCGGCCAAGTTGGGCGCTGAAGTCACCCATAAGAAGTTTCACATGTTATTTGGGAATTTTGGCTAGTCGGTCACCAGGAGCTTTCAGAAGGCATCCACATCGTCTGGGTCAGAACTGTTTTTATCATTGGTAGGCGCATGTGTATTAACTAAAGTGTAAGTCTTGTTTGCGCATTTCATTGTGAATAATCTGTCATTCACTGGATCGAAGTTTGCGACCGATTAAGGAATCTGGTTCTCACAGCAAATGCGGTTCCAAGCATCACAGATTTCTCAAGATTTTTTTTTTTGCTCTACTCTTGAAGGAAAGGTAACCTTCAGATTCTAAGGTCTCTTCGTCGGGTACCGTGCTTCTTGCAGATTGGATTATTGCAACTGCTGATTCTAATGTTAATAAGGCAATTTGTATTGATATCTGATTTTCGTGTAGGGCTTCGGTGAGGGTTTTCAGCTAGCCAGTTTGCTTAAGGGAGTTTATGTTGAATGTATCTAGAAAGGTTTTTGATTTGACTCTGGGTGTTTGACCGTTCGGGAAACACTGAGAAGCTCCGATTCGTCTTGTGCATCACGTCGAGTCTCCCCCAGACTCCGAATGAGACTCGTGCGCCGTAGCTTGCACAACGAGGGATTCATCCGAGGACTTACACCCTGGGGTCTTCTTCTTGACGTTTCGGCCAGCTATAGACCACGTTAATTCAACTGTTCTCTTCCTCGAGCTTTAACATTCGCCCAGTAACGCCTCATGTGTGCTCGATACTGCTGTTTCATGGCTTCAGGCCTGTTGTTATTTTAGGCTTTTCCTGGAAACTCAGGTGTTCTTTTAGTTTCATCTTAAGCGGCGAACGCATCTGAATATCGTTGTATGTAATTCCCACTTCTTTTAAATCCTTTTCTACTTCTCTGAACCACGCTCCCTTCGTTTGCTTAACCAGAAAGTAAGTCAAGATTTTGTTTGACAATCGCTTTGGGCTCAGTCTTGTTAAATGAACACAATCCTCCCCTTTCTCATCACGTGAGTGATTTTGGTAACGTGTGTGTAGAGTTCATGGTTGTGCCTCCGTCTGTCATCACCGTTTTCCTTGACTGGGCCCAAGATTTTTCGTAAAATAATTTACCCGCTGAGGTATTATTATTATTATTATTATTATTATTATTACCGTATTATTATTGACACACCGACCGAAATAAGCACACTCAGTAAAATTCATTTACATTCACATAGGCCTAATAGCACATTATTTTTATTTCATTGACTCCCCTGATGAGGTTGACTCAGAACTACAGCTGAGCATGGCATGGCTTCCTCTTTCACCTCTCCTGTCAACTTCCCTTCATGAAGAATTTAATTTATGGCCAGATGCCATACACGAGGGGAGTTAACGATATGAAACGAAGATAATTTTAAATTAGACAAGGATGACCATGTTAGCCCTGTTCCTCAGTGTATGCGTATTTTAGTTTTTATACGATTACTTTTTTAGAAATAGTTTTGAGAACAACCTTTTCTTATGGTAAAATTTTTCATGTAATGTAAGTCTTGCATTTCTATTCATATGATTATTTTTGCGCTGAGGAAGGCCGCAATGTGGCCGAAACCGGTACAATAAAAAGTACAAATTAATATTGATTTAAGGTTTTTAATCTTCAGGACTTATTCGACAAGAAGTTGAAGGAAGAGGCTGTTGCCCATTAGAAGGCGCCATTGCAGCATTTGCCGGAGTTTATCGCAAGGTGAGGGGATGGCCTGAGCGGCAAATGATGCATGAAACGAAGGCGAGAGTTAACTGATTTCATAAAGCTTGCTGTTTTTAATATTATTCATCTTAGGGGCTTGAGACATCTTGGTCATTTAGCCCCGTGTAGGCTACGTAGGTTTGTGTGTAAAATTGTCTGATAACCTGTGCTATTGTGGTGTATGTGTATTTGTAATTCAGGAGAAAAGCGGCCGTGGCCCTAAGTTAGGAACCATCATGGCACTTACTAAGAGTAGAAGTGGGAGACCACGGAAAACCACTTTCAGGATGGATGTGGTGGGAATAGAACCCTCCTCTTTTCAATTTTGTCTCACTATGTTGAGTGTATCCCGTTCCAGCCTACAGAAGAGAATTAAATTTCTTGGCAGAGCCAGGAATCGAACCCAGACCTACGAGGCAACAGCCAAGAATGCTAACCGCTACATCACGAGGTGGGCGCGAGGCTTATAATGAATTTACAACTGGTTTACTAAAAGCCAGCTTATCACTAAGCAATTAGCTAGCCACGGTGGGTGAGTGGTCAACGTGTCGGACTACCAACCCCCAAGCTTGCAGGTTCGCTCCTGGCCGTGGTAAGTGATTTTTGAAAGGCGGCAAAAATCACACCATGTCATACGATGTTGGCATGTCAAAGAACCCATTTGAATTCAGTAGGCCGTGTTTATAATGGCAAAATTAATCTCGGGAATTTCCGCCAACACAAAGTTCCTCATTTCTCTACTAAAAAGCGCTATAGTGTTCAAGGAGCTTAGATATCTAACCTCCTTGACTCTCATAGTGCTTCAAGGAACAACGAAATTCGACATGCAAGCTACCCTTTGGGTGTCAAATAACAAAGCTTGCACCCGGCACCGAGGCCATACGATATTAATATTATTATTATTATTATTATTACTATTATTATTACTAAGCAATTGGTTTCATCAAACGCGGTAAGACATACAGTATTATGATAAGTCAAGATAAATACCGTTGGCAGATGACCTCGTAGTTCCGCCCCTTAAAAAAACATAAATACCGTAGATCACACTCAATCCTGTACTTACTTATGCCAAGGACATGGTCAAGTTTTGCATTATGAACGTAAACAATATTTGACATGTTCTATCTCACGTGATGTTTTAGTACTTTGACTGAACCAACCGACATCATAACGTCCAATATATGTGTGTTTATCACCAACCTACACAGATATTTAGTGGCTGTTATACATGAGTGCATTTGCTATGTTTATCTGCTATGTGGGCTGAGTGCAGCCACAATGAATGGGAGTTGATAGGGGCACATTTGTCAATACCTGCAACCCTGAACTACATAACAGGCTGCATTAGCTCATCTGGCAAATTAAGAACAGAATATCATTCACTGCAAAACCCAACACAAAATAAACCAAATGTACAGGGCATGCAAAAAGTTTTTTTTAAGGATTTATGACATCCTGATCATCAGCCCTGTGAATTTGAACCTTTGTAGAATATTTCTCTGATAAACTGTGCTATTGTGGAGCATGTACAAGGTACATTTGTAAACTAGAGGTAGGATTTCGAATGAGGCGGCCGTGGTCTAGGTACCATCCTAGTATTTGCCTGGAGTAGAAGTGGGGACACTGTGCAATACAACTTCTAGGATGACTGCGATGGGAATCAAACCACCTCTTCTCAGTTAGCCTGACGATGCTGATTTTACCCCAGATGGAAGTATAATAATAACAGCAAAACCGACCCTTTACGAAAGGAAACTTGTCTTAAACGGATTTGACGGGCCCGTGAACTTGGGTGAAAAACGTGTTAAATTATCTTTAAACGTAAACTGTGTTAGGCGGACAACGGAAATCAAATTACGCAGTTTATCGGAAAATTTCAAATGTTCCAGAATGCAGTGTATAGAAAGTTTTCAGGCACCATGTGAAAGTCTGTTTGCTGTAACAGTTGATTCTACAGTTAACAAGTAATATGCAAATAGGTCTTCCTCCTCTTGTTCTCCAACTTACACGTCAAAGTGTGCGATTATTTGCTGGCTTCCTGTTGCCCAAACATTTCCCAATGTTCGCTTTAATGAATTGTCAACCAACAAATGAGAGTCTTTATGTTCATTGTAAATTTTACACTACCGTATTAGCCTAATTCGTAACAGTAATATGTACGAAGTAAATAAAACACTGAATAAGGGACCGTCCACATATTATGTAACCACAAAGACGGGGGTGGGGGGTCAAAGCTTATGATAACGTTAGTTATTGTAGTTTTAAGGGGCAGAACAGCGAGGTCATCTGCCCCCTTAATACAGATTAAAGTATACCATTTGGAAATGAATTAAAATGTAGCCTATAGGTGGATGCCTAAATATGAAAAAGAGACCTAAAAATAAAATATAACTAATAATTATAATAATAAACAAAAAAATCAGAATATCAAAAAAGAACAGTCTTTGAATAAACGTAGGCCCTACAATTGAAAATGTAGATTGCTGGCCCTAACCCATTCCCACTTATAAAGCGGATGACGAGATCAGCAGCCACCAGGTCATCGGCTAATATAAGATCGAGTGTCATCTGCAAACCAAGGTTTCTTCAGAGATCAACAAGATCCACACACTTCGTTGAAATGTGGGCCACGGTGAATACGGCCAAACTTTGTACCTGTGGAAGGTCTTCCCTTCTCATTAGGTACGAGTGGGTGGATCTTGCATAACTTATCCTTGGTCGACACGAAATAACTGCCGGAGTCGTCGGATTTTTAAGAGCGTAAAAATCCTTCAGTGTGCCTTCCTTCGGAGGGGAAGTAAAGCCGGCGGGCCCATGTCATAGATTATTGTCATGTAAAACAACCTAGCCTACCACTACAATAATTGGTAGTGTGCAGCTAAATTTGTAGGTTATTTGGTTAGAAACACCATCAAGTTCCAACGTTCGCCACTAGGTGTCAGTGGCATCTCTGGTAGCCAAAGTTGGAACTACTTGAAATTGAACTTCAGGCGTTCAATTAAAATACCCCGTTATGGCCATTGGCTGCAATTCAAATTCAACAAAAAATGACGGACTCCCTCCATCACCGGAAAGAGTTCCGCTATGATTACGTTGATGACGTGAGGGAAGGTGGGGGGTAAATGAAATTATTACGTAATCACTTAAAAATAACAGAAACCAACTCATGTTAGGTTCTACGCGGCGTTCCAGCCGGGCTGACGGAAGGCACGAGTGAAGACACCGCGCGGCGGGATTTGCATGTATTCTCCTGGAGGCCCACTGCCACCGCACAGACTGATTCAGCTTCCCGTGTGCAAGTTTTATATCTAAACTTAGCATAAGCCTTACTTTGTTCAAAGAATACTTCTATTCAGATCATAAAGAGGTTTACAAAATGGTTTATATGAAAAATAATGTAGGACTTTCGTCAACTGGTCGTACATTCCTTGTGCTCTTCTTGCCCCTGAAGCACCACAGGAAATTGCAGCGTTATAATTTTCACAGGAATTGATGTCCCTGAGTCTCTGGCATTGTGTTTTTGTTTCATTTATTTATACGGATAAATAGTGACGAATTGATTACGTAATAAGTGGACGGCACATAAGGGTTGTACACCATTTTATTTTTTCTCAGTATATCCATTACAGTATACAGTATGCATGTTCATGGTTTATTTATTTTGGCATAGGCCTCGCTCCGTAAACCGGAACCTATGTTTAACGGACAAAAAAGCGAGTTCCGTTGAAGGCAGGTTTTACTTTATAATATTAATAGCCTAATGTTTGATATTAGCTTCTTTTTTTAACTTCTGCGACTTTAGAAACGTTGCAGTACCGAAATTTAGCCCTCGGTGGCTAAGGGCGGAGGAGAGGGAATGGGGGCATTTACATGTGCGAGTAAAGCTACAGACACTGGTTTCTTACATTTAAGCACCCACATGTACGTCGAGATTCGATCCCGCAACCTAGGGCACAGCTGGCAAGAACTTTACCGCTGCCAAACGCAGTCAGCCGCAACATATTAAAGCTAGCCTTTCGTAAGTTATTTAAGGGTGTCATGTTTGCTTTCAAAAGAGCTCTGGTGACAACTAGACAGGTCGTCACATAGAGGTCCAGTCTCTCTGCTAAATGGTACAATTGTGTGCTTATACAATGAACGGCTGGGTTGAGAGTAAACGTTAAAGTAATGTTAGGCACTACCATAAATTATTTTCCACATAAAATGTACTCCATGTGTAATTACATAACTACAACCGTGCATGAAGTACGCACACTAAACCAACACGCGAATGGATAGGGATGCAGTGATGACATTTATGGGTTTCTGACTCACCGTGAGTTAAAAGTATCTGGTGCAAATGTTGATGATTGATTTAGGGGCTTTGCGACATCGTTGCCATGTAGGACCGTGTACTTAAATGTGTGTGGAATTTGCCTGATAACCTGTGTATTTGTGATAGTTAATGTGTGTATTTGTATTGTGTATCCCATGGCCGTCTGCTTCCAAATCCTCACCGAATTACAAATACACACACAATTACAGCCATCACGATGACAGGTTATCAGACATATCTCACAAATACCCAACTACACGGGGATAAATGGCCACAATGTCACAAGCCCCCTACATAAATCAACAACAACAGTACTCTGAACAACTGATGAATGGAACTTCCAGACTGTCCGCAACGGTTAATGTTGAGTAGCAGATGCTGCCGAAAGAATTTTCCAGCGATCAGTTAATTGTTCCGTCGTTGTTGTTGTTGTTGATGATGATTCTTTAGGGCTTTGCGACATAGTGGTCACGTACATGGGTGTGTGTAGAATTTGTATAATAACCTGTGTCACTGTTATGTCTGTACTAGTGTGTGTATTTTTAATTCAAGTAGGATTTAGGTAGGAAGCGGCCGTGGCTCGGTATTTGCCTGGAGTAGAAGTGCGACCCCACGGAAAACCATCCAAGATGGCTTAGGTAGGAAACGAATCCACACTCCTTAGCTTTACCTCACGAGTCTGAGTGTACCTTGTACCAGCCCTCAGACCAGAATTAAATTTCTTGGCAGAGCCGGGATTCAAAGTCGGACCTCCGCGGTGTCAGCCAAGAATGCTAGCCACTACGCAGCAAGGCGGCCGTTAATTGTTCCACAAGTAATTAGGTAAATGTATGATGGTGTTTGCATGTCTTATCAAAATAACTAGGAACCACAAAAGCTAAACGAGAGCTATCAACGGGCAGTAGTGGGACACAGGTGGTGACAACTAGTTTTTTCTAGTAGTCTAATGAGAAGTGGCTCACTTCAGTATTTATGTGACAGTATCAAGTACCGGTATTTACATGTCTTAACAACACAAGTAGTATTAATGGAATATTATTTACAGGAGTGCTATAAAATAACGAATAACGGAACACACGTCAAAAAAATATGACACAATATACAAACGTTTTAATATAAGTTGTACATAAGTGTTATCCGCTAATACTTAAGGAGGGGGGAGGTATAATGTCCTATGCTTCTATCAGGCAAAATTAAACTGAAGTTAATTTTGAAAAACGGCAGTGTTAAAATATAACACATATACGGGGGAATTACTCTTAAAACTTTCAGATTTGCATGTTGAAAAGTAACGGTGCGGAAATAAGGGAATGCTTATACTAAGATATCTATTTCAACAAGAAACTGGAATAAGAGAAGTTTCCGCTAGCTGAGGTAAAGGCGATAGTTTCGGTTTTAGGACGAGGAATGCTCCGACACCGCAACACCCGTGTTGCTTTCTTTTTTTTTTTAATGTATAATAGAGAGAAAAGTAAGAATCTAGAGAGAAATAGAGAGTAAATATATAAATTGTGGGTATACTAATAGGATCATGGTTGTGGGAAAGTATAAGGAAAGTACTCTTGCAAATGGATCACGAAGAAAATAAATGTAGGCTACCGTTATAAAGCGAAGGGTCCGTAGCTTAATATGACAATATACGCAATTTTGAATGTTTTGAATATTTCAGCATTCCGGAGACCCTAAGTGAACAAGTTCTGTGAATGTTTATACCAACCCTGGTGATCAATATTATTTCAGCATTCCGGAGCCCCTTAAGTGAATAAGTTCTGTGAATGTTTATACCAACCCTGGTGATCAATATTAATTAAAGAATAAAGAAACATCAAGTCCCTCACCAAGCTGAAAAGTTGAACGTCGTAGTCCTTAGCTGGCCAATTCGAAAGAAGAAGAAATAATAATAATAATAATAATAATAATGTTATTAGTTTTACGTCCTTTTTTAACTACTATGGCTTTTAGAGACGCCGGGATGCCGGAATTTTCCCCCCGAAGGCGATCTTTAACGTGTCAGTAATTATACTGACTCACATTAGCGTCAATGCCAGCTGACTGCGACAGAATTCGATCCTACAACCTTGGGAACAGCAGGCGAGAACGTTACCGCTGAGTCACGCAGCCAGTCTAAATAATGAAGTAAGCGCCTTTCAATACAATCTAATTAATGAAACAATAACTAATATGAATTAGTGTCGGCTACATGTTTCGGATCGACAGAGGATCCTTTTTATAGTACTGGAAAACAAATATGAATGGATAAACATATTTTCTTTAGTAAACTTTTTAAACACTTGCAAAAATATTTTCCTTCAGTATGCCTACCTTCGGAGGAGAAGTAAAGCCGGCGGGCCCATTAACTAACTACAATTGTGTGAAGCTAAATTTGTAGGTTAGATTTTATTAACGCTCTATTAAGTTCCAACGTTCGCCACCAGGTGCTGTTTGCAATGGAATCTAGTAGCCAAGTTCGCAGCTAGGTGTCGTGGACGGTAGCGCTTGGTAGCAAAAGTAGGAACTACTTAAAAATTGATCGTCTCCAGTTCTTACCTGAATCACGGATAACACACACTAATTCAGCCATCACAATTAACACCGGTTATCAGACAAATTATACACACACCCAAAGTACACGGGGCTACATGACTGCGTTGGCGCAGCCCCTAAACTAAGGAATCAACCAAAAATATTTTATATACATTTTAATTCAATAGTATAAATATAAAATGTTGGTTTTCTTCTCATCTCTAGTGCAGAGAATAGGACAATACGGAATTTTCCTTGCATATAGGCCTTCAGTAGGGGAGACGCGGCTAAATCCCCAATATTAAGGGATCGATGGTAAATACGATAAATTAAGGGAAAGGTTTTCACAGAATTAACATAGAAATTAAATTACTTGCGTGGGTATATTTGATATAAATTCACTTCTTACAATTTCACCCGGCATGGGTTGTCTAAATCATCTAATAGCCTACTTAAAATGACCCTCGCGAACATATTTTAATTTAGTAACTTTTTAGGGATTTTCGGTTGATACTAGTGGTACTAGTGCTAAATCCGCGGTACCTTGTCTAAATCCGCAAAATGATCAGTCTATTCATTAGTCCAGTCATATTAGGGTTTCACCTCGGAATGAGAGATAACAATCTGTAAACTCGTATACACCTTCATTTTAGTGTTCCAAACGTTGTCTCATAAGTCTCATAAAATCTCGTGTCTGCGCCTAAGTTAGTCAAGGTCAAAGGTCCAAGGTCAAAGGTCACAAAAATCAGTCTT
Organism: Meconema thalassinum; assembly: GCA_946902985.2. Taxonomy (NCBI): domain Eukaryota; kingdom Metazoa; phylum Arthropoda; class Insecta; order Orthoptera; family Tettigoniidae; genus Meconema; species Meconema thalassinum. The sequence goes on along the minus strand of OX336391.1, from coordinate 459,031,159 downwards.
TTTTTCGCGATTTTCTCGGTTTCTATAGCTCCAATGATGTCAACAATTATTATAAAAATTGTTGAACATAACATTTGCGACACATTTTGTTTGACAATTCTTTTCATACGCTCAACCGTTTTTGAGATAGATGGCAGGTAACCCGCAGCGCTCAGCCATACTCACTGCAGTGCAAGGTCAACCGTGAATCTCAGTGAATAATACCTTGTATAAGTTATTAAATCATTGAAATATCATTAGCAATAAATAATTATTTGTAATATTTATTAATCAATACATTATATTTAATAACATTTTTCACATATCTAATATATTCATTTAATAATACTTACCTACTTTGTGCAATTAAAAACTCATTAGCTGAAATACTTATTGTAGGGCAAAGGGATGTATTTCCGTGATATAGGTAAGTTCGTGACAATTATTTGGTAATTATTTGATAATAATGGCATGAGAAAAACCACGAAAGCCACATTATAATGATAATATGACACCTATTGATATCGAACTTGGTGAAAATAATGTGACGTATGTCATCGATGAAGGATTTCTTCTGCATCGCGTCGTATTGAGTAAAGACAATACTTTTTCCGTTGTTTTAGATAAATACGTTACGTATTTACAAAGACATTATGGTTCAAAAATTGTTGTATTTGACGGATACTCACACTACACTAAAAACATAAAAACAATGGAACAACTAAGAAGAACTACTGCTCTTTCGAAATCTTATGAAGTTTGTTTCGACGAAACAATGGTTTTGTCAAGTCGATGTAATTTTTTTTTTTTTTTTTTCGTGTAGCCTCCTGAGAGGCCGAGTGCAGGTCTTTCTAGTCGACGCCCGTGGGCGACCTGCGCGTCGGGATGAGAGATGGAATGGATGAAGATGAATGAAACTGGGCAAGGATGTGGAAGGAAGCGGCCGTGGCCTGACAGAAGGTACTGTCCCAGCATTTGCCTGGTGTTGAAAATGGGAAACCACGGAAAACCATTTCAAGGACAGCCGACGGTGGGGCTCGAACCCACGCGTCTACCGAGTCAGCAGAGAGCTTGGCCCCTTGACCTAACGCAGCGCTTTAGCCCGCGCAGCCACTACTGTCGGTAAGTCGATGTAATAAAAAGAAACTTATTGATATGCTCATTGAAAAGTTAGAGAGTGTAAATATTAGAACAAAACATTATTTATTTATTTATTTATTTATCGTATGGCTTTTAGTGCCGGGAGTGTCCGAGGACATGTTCGGCTCGCCTGAGTCTGTAGCTACTTCCAGCGGACACCCTAAAGGGTGAGCTACAAGTTCCGTTCAATTTCAAGTAGTTCCAACTTTCGCCACCAGATATCAATGATACCTAGTGGTGAACGTTGGAACTTTGATAGAGCGTTCTGACGAAATCTAACCTAACAAATTTTGCTTTACACAAGTTTAGTCTGTGAAAGGATCTTTACATGCCATAAATCTATGACATGGGACCGCCGGCTTTACTTCCCCTCCGAAGGAAGGCATACTGAAGGATTTTGAACACTCTTAAAAAAATCCGACGACTTCGGCCGGGTTTGAACCCGCAATCTTGGGCATAGCAGTTCAGCATGCTACCGACTACGCCACCGAAGCCGCAGAACAAAACAAGCAAGAGATGATGCTGATATCATAGAAACAGCTATCGAACAATCCAAACATGAGAGGACACCCGTCATCATTGGATAAGACATAGATTTGCTCGTTATTTTAATTGGACGCACTCAACTACTTCAAGAGGGAATTTTCTTTAAAAAGGTAGGAAAAAGCAATGTCAAAGCACAAATCTATTCGTCAAAACGTTTTGACAAATATCCCATTTCTAAAAAACATATATTATTCTTACATGCATTCAGTGGCTGTGACACAACTTCTGCGGTGTTTAAAAAAAGGGAAAAAAACTTGCATCAAATCTCTACAAAAACTTGCCCATTTCGACCGACTGGCTAAAGATTTTCTACAACTAAACTGCCCTGTACAGCAATTATACGAAAATGGACTACGCATCTTTACTAGCGATATATAATTCTCCTAAATCTGAGGGCAATATCGATCATCTTCGATATACTCAGTTCATAAAGTCTACAAAGCTTCATAAACCTGGCCAGCTGTCCAATCTTCCACCGACAAGTGCAGCAGCCCATCAGCATATAAATCGTGTTTATTACCAGGTTCAAAATGGTTACGGCATGATTTAGAACCCCAGGAATGGGGCTGGGTACTGCAAAATGAACTCCTGGAGCCAAAAACAACAATATTACCACCCAGATCCTGATGAATTGGAATTACTTAATACTACTACTACTCCTCGGCGCTACAGTCCATGTAGGACCTTGGCCTCTCCAACAATCGTTGCCCAATCCTGACGATCTTCTGTACGTTTCCTCCATCTTCTTACTCCCATCTTGCGTAAGTCGTCCTCCACGTCATCCAACCATCGTTTCCTAGGTCTTCCTTTGCATCTTCTCCCACATGGATTTCCTGTATAGGTCTTTTTAACCACTCTATCACCTGCCATTCTCTCCACATGTCCCAGCCATCTTAGCCTATTACTCTTTACTTCCGATAATACATCAGGATACCCATATAATTCATCCAATTCATTGTTTTCCCGTATTCTCCATCTTCCTGCCTCATTCACTGCTCAATAAATCTTCCTCAGTGTTTTCCTTTCCCATCTTCTCAAAAACTCCTCTTCTGCCACAGTCATAGTCCATGTTTCCGAGCCGTACATTACCACTGGTCTTATAACTGTTCCGTACACTGTCACCTTTGATCTTCTACTGAGGATGCGCGCTTTGAGGATTTTGATCAGTGCCCAATAAGCTATATTACCGGCTGCAATTCTTGCTTTTATTTCTCCTCTTGTGCTATTATCTTCATTAACCAGTACTCCCAAATACATGAAACTTTCACACCTCTCAAAATTCACCCCATTTAGATTTATAAATAAATGTATATACTTATCTTTCTCCACAGTATTTCTCCTAGATAATAATAAATATTGAGTTTTGTTGTAGTTCACTCGTAATCCTACTTCTTCTGATTCTTTTTCAAACCGTCCCAACCCTTCTTCAAGATCTTTCAGTCTTCGTGACAGCATACCTACATCATCAGCATACGCTAGATTTTGGCTCATACGGTTTAACAGCGTGCCTGGATTGCTGATATCTATCTTCCTCATTACTCTTTCTAGTACTATATTGAACAGCAGCGTGGACAGTACGTCTCCCTGTCGTAAGCCTAGGTTTACCTCAAAAACTTTTGAGAGTCTTCCTTCAACTTTAACTCGACATTTTGTGCCACTAAGAGTCATTTGCACCAATCTGATTAGTTTGGGTGGGAATCCCATGTCCATCAAGGTCTGATACAGAGTTTTCCTTTTTACACTATCATAAGCCTGTTTGAAATCCACATATAGTTGGTGCACATCCACATTATATTCGTAACACTTTTCCATTATTTACCTTATTGTGAGCGGCTTCGGTGGCGTAATCGGTAGCATGCTGAGCTTCTATGCCAAAGATAGCGGGTTCAAACCCGGCCGAAGCCGTCGGATTTTTTAAGAGCGTTAAAATCCCTCAGTATGCCTTCCTTCGGAGGGGAAGTAAAGCCGGCGGTCCCATGTCATAGATTTATGGCATGTTAAAGAACCTTCCACTAATTGCACCTGTGTGAAGCTAAATTGAATAGGTTAAGAATGTAAACAACGCTCTTAGGTTTCTACGTTCGTTGCCAAGAGCCGACTGTGGTGGCGTCTAGTAGTTAAGTTCTGAACTTGGCCTAGTAGTCGTTGACGGTGGCGCTTGGCGGCAAAAGTAGGAACCATTTGAAAAATTCTAAGTTGCAATACTTAAAATTAAAAAACAAATACACACACTAATACAGTCATCACAATTAACACCGGTTATCAGACAGATTCTACACACACCCAAAGTACACGGGGCTACATGACCGCGTTGTCGCAGCCCCTAAACTTAAGAACCAACCAACCAACCTACCTTATTGTGAAGATATGGTCCGTCGTCGATCTACCCTGTCGGAATCCACACTGGTATTCTCCAAGTCTCTCTTCAACAAGAGGTGTAAGTCTCACAGCCATTACCTTGGCTGGGATTTTATAGACCACACTAAGCAGTGCTATGCCACGATAATTTTCACACTTTGCTTTATCATTCTTCTTACGGATTGGGCAAATAATGGCCGTGTTCCACTGTTCTGGCATCACCTCCTTCTCCCATATCTCCACAATCAACTGGTGTACCAGCTTTGCCAAATGTTCCCCACCACACTTAATCATCTCGGCTGAAATATTATCACCTCCAGGGGCTTTGTTTTCCTCAAGCTTTTAATTGCCAAACTAACCTCCTCCAGCGTCGGCACGGGTACTGGCATTGCATCAGTATTATCCTTGCACCATGGTTGGTTATTCTCTTGACCCTCATGTTCTAGCAATAACGTCTCTGCAGTAGCATTGACCAGCTCGCTGAAATATTCAGCCCATCGATCTAAAATCTGTTCTTCTCCTCTTATGAAATTTCCTTCTTTATCTCTGCAGAAAACTGCTCGGGGTTGAAAGCCCTTCTTCACTTCCTGTATTCGTTTATAGTACTTTCTTACTTCTTGATTATTGTATTCTTCTTCTAGCTCTTCAATCCATTTTTCTCTTATTCCCGTTTCTTTCTTCTACAAATTCTATCTGCCTCTTTCCTTTTCTTATGTTCTTCTGTATTGTTTCTCGTTGGTATACTTATCATTTTCTCCCTTGCAGCATTCCTCTCCATTATAGCTATTTTACATTCTTCATCGAACCAGATTTGTCTTTTAATCCTTTCTTCTGTCCCCAGTACTTCTTCTGCAGCTTCGTGTAGTGCGTCCCTCATTATACTCCATTTTCCTTCTACTCCCTCTAAATCCCAATTTTGTTTAGTCTCCAACTTCTTCCGTAAATGTGTTTCATATTGTTCGGCAGTTTCCTTTTCTTTTAGTTTTAAGACATTATACCTTCTAGGGTCTTTCCTCATCTTTCCAGATCTGTACACTGCTATATGCTGTCTATATTTTACCCTTACCATGAAATGGTCAGAGTCACAATCCGCTCCTCTACAACTATCAACTTCGAGTACCATCAGATGCGTGTCTTCTATCAATTACCACATGGTCAATTTGGTTGAATGTGGTTCCATCTGGTGAGCACCATGTTACTTTCCTTATATTCTTTCTCTGAAGCCATGTACTTTTCACAATCATTTCATTTCCCATGGCAAAGTCGATGAGTCTCAGTCCATTATTATTTGATACCTCATGCAGACTTTCCTTTCCTACCGTCTCTCTAAATGCTTCTTTTTTTTCCACCTTCGCATTGATATCACCTAACACGATTTTTACATCTTGCCTTGCTATACCCTCGAGTTCCTGTTCAAGATGACTGTAGAACGTGTCTTTCACCTCATCCTCATCTGTGGGGGCATATACACATATAAAGGTGATATTAAAGAACCGTGCCTTCATTCTCAAAGTACATATCCTTTCATTTACAGGCTTAAAATTCAGTACTGCTGTTTTATATCTATTATCCACGAGGAAACCTGTGCCACCTATTCTTCCACTGTCGCCTCCACTATACATTATTGTATGGTTATCACTTCTCAATATACCATCTCCTCTCCACTTGATCTCTTGGATCGCTGCCACTCCTATACTATATTTCTCCATCTCTTCCTTTTAAGATCCTTCAACGCTCCAGGTTTGTTCAATGTTCTCACATTCCAGGTTACTTTGTACATATCATTTTTCCGTTTACATTTTCCTTTTCCTTGCATAGGTCGTTTATCATTATCATCAGTCCGGCTATTATTGTATTGGAGTTTCATAACAGGCTATTTTTTTCGATATGGGGTTGTTAGCCCCATGATCAACCCCCAACCAGGAGGACCAGGGTATCCCTCTTTGTCTGACCCATCACCTTTGACCTGTCCGGCATGGGAGACCCTACCAGGAGCTCACGCTCCCGCCGGCATAGCTCGCAGGATCATTTGGGCTCCAAGCCCCCACATCACGACAAGATGAGGATACCATCGTGAGGGAATTACTTAATACACTATTTTGTAATTGTAAGAATGGATGTGGTGTACGCTGTGGGTGCAGAAAATCGGGGTTGCAATGCACTTTAGCTTGTGGCCAGTGTAATTGACAAGCTTGCCTCAATGTTGTTTCATCACAAAGTGACTCTGAGGAAGAGGGTGCATTTGACCCGGAAATTCTGGAAGGTCTGGAAACAACGATTCAGGGCAACGAAGATGATGACAATGAAAGTTACATTTTCACATGCCCGAAAGATGACGACGATGATGATGAAGAAGAAAATTAATACTTTTGATCTTCAAATAATTAAAGATTTATATATTTTCACTTGATTTCAATTCAAATTGTAAGTAGGCCCATATAGCTAATGAATAAAGGCAAAATTACAATATATTGACTCGTTTTATTTCTACTTAAAATCTACTTTAAATAAATTAATATAAAATTAGGATATACAAGAATTATTACATCTATTGAGTTCTTAATTACACAAAGTAGGTAAGTATTATTAAATGAATATATTAGATATGTGCAAAATGTTATTAAATATAATGTATTGACTAATAAATAACTGCCTAGGGTTGCAGATGATTTAGCTCTCTTAGCCCTTGACATGGAAGAAGTTAGTGCTCAGATCACCAGTCTCCAGAAAATTGCATTAAAAATTAGGATTGCAAATATCTACTGAGAAAACTGAGATCTAGCCAATGAAACCGCTTGACATAAAAATTAACATAGTTCTACCATTTAAATACCTTACAGAAATCATTATGCATAACTTAAGCGAAAAAAACAACAAGGATAAAGAGAACCAACAAAATGAAAATAGCACAATTTCTAACCTGGTCAACTTATAAAAAATGCTTGTCAATAGGCACTAAGATCCAACACTACAAAACTGTAACTTTGCCCGAAGCCACTTACGCTTGCGAAACCTTGTTCCAAATTAAAAATGAAAGAAGAACTGATCAGCTCCTCAAAACTGAAAGAAAAATTATCAGAACCTGCATAAATAAAACGTACCAGGTTGAAGGAGTCTGGAGAATCCTCTCCAATGAAACAGTCTATGGAGAGATTGACCCAGTTACCAGCACGATGAAGAAGAAAAGAATCTCTTATTTCTTTCACATCCTACGATTACCAGTTAGTTAGTTAGTTATTGTTGTTTTAAGGGGCGGAACTACGAGGCCATCTGCCCCTCTTAACACACATTAAAGAATACAAATTTCGAATTGAATTGAATTTAAAATTTTGAGGTGCACACCTAAATTTAAAAAGACAAAAAATTAATAAAACAAAAACAAAAAATTAAATAAAAATAAAAATTATAAAAATAAACAAAAATTACGGAAAAACAAAAAGAATAACATTCAAAAACGGAACAAGGCGTTGAGTCAATTTATACTGGAAAATTTAAATTGCTGGCACTAACCCACTCTCACTTATAAAGGGGATAACGCAATCAGCAGCCACCGCATCATCGGCTAATATAAGTTTGAGTGTCATCTGCAAACCAAGGTTTCTTCGTAAGCCAGCAAGATCCACACACTCGGTTAAAATGTGGGCCACGGTGAAAACGGCTCCACAGGTACAAAGTGGGGGGTCTTCCCTTCTCATTAGGTACGAGTGGGTGGATCTTGTATGACCTATCCTTAGCCTACACAAAATGACGGACTCTCTCCGTGACCGGAAAGAGCTCCGCCACATGCAAGTAGTTGCCTTGATCGCTCTCAGTTTACTGGGCAGTGGGTCAGCTAGCCACTGACTCCCCCAAAATGCCAGAACTTGTAGGCGTAACTGAGAGCGAATATCACTAGCGGGTACCTCCATTGGTCGAGGTGGTAGTGATAACGCCTCTTTTGCAGCTTGTTCCGCTAACTCATGTCCCGCAATTCCCATGCGGCTTGGAAGCGACAGAAAGGTGATTCGAGTGTCAGCGTGGCACAGCCCGGCTAGTAGGTCGTGGATTCGCTGCACTAGGGGGTGTTGCGGGAAACATGTAGCAATTGACTGCAACGAACACAATGAGTCAGTACACACGAGAAAGTGGATTCGTGCATCCTGTAGTGCAAACTGCAGAACTTCATAGATGGCAACGAGCTCCGCAGTAAACACACTACAGGCCTCAGGCAAAGAGATCTTGGTATTTGCACCATCAATAACGTAAGCACAACCCACCTTCTCGTTCACCTTCGAACCATCCGTGTAGAGAAAAAAAGGAAGAATGCAGTTTTACGTGACCGTGAATCTCGTGATTATGAGCCACGGGACCTCCTTTTTACGTGGAATCCGAACCACAGGACATGGCATTTCACTTCGAAAATCTCACATGCATTGACCGGGAATCGAACCCGGACCGCCTTGGTGAGAGGCATACAGCTAGACCGCTTCCGTGTAGAGAATGCCAGCGTCCGGAAATTGGTGAACTATGCTGTGGAACTGCCTCCGATAAACGGAGGCATCCGTGTTCACCTTTCGGACCGCGGTGCAGATCTAACCGAATTTTCGGACGCGGGACTTGCCACGGAGGCACCTCGCTAGGTGTCCGGATCATACAGGGACCTACAGCCACTCTTATTTCAGTAAAACAGGATTTTACGACAACTAGTGATGAGAAGTCTGGGAAAGAAGACTGGAGGGCATTGGATCAAAGAAATGCAAGATGATCTCAAAACAGTTTTACTCGAAATTACAGATGCAGGAACAAGAATAAAATTACCAACCTTCTTAAGAATCACAAATTTTCAGCAGAAATGATGCACAGACGGCCTGTAGAGATTTCAGACGAATTAAGAACACTGCGATCAGAACGAATGAAGAAGTACTGGGCAGATAAGAAGAATCAGACAATACAACCTTCAAAGAAAAAGTGTACATGAAAGACTCAAGTGGTCCAATGTGGCCAATAACGTTAATAATAATAATACAAATTATTTATTGTTAATAATATTCCAATGATTTAATAACTTTATACAAGGTATTATTCACTGAGATTCACGGTTGACCTTGCATTGCAGTGAGTATGGCTGAGCGATGCGGACTCTCTGCCCTCTATCTCAAAAACGGTTGGGAGTATGAATTGTTTTTTTTTTTTTTCAAACAAACTTTGTCGCAAATGTTATGCTCTAAAATTTTTACAATAAATGTTAACATCATTGGAGCTATAGCAACCGAGATAATCGCGAAAAACTTATTTTTGTGACCTTTGACCTTGAAAAACTTACGACGCAGACACGAGATTTTATGAGACTTTTGAGACAACTTTTAGAACACCAACATGAAGGCGTATACGAGTTTACAGCTTGTTATCTCTCATTCCGAGGTTGACCCTTTTTTTTTATTTTATTTATTTTTGCTCAAGTGACTGGACTATAATATGCTTCATCACTACCACGACCGCGTCACCGAAATACGTGAGATTTTATAAATACAGTACCGGTACTTTACAAACATACTGTATAACACAAGTTTTCAAGATTTTACCACTAGGCAGCAGCATTTCCCGTTTCGAAATTCATAGCCAAAGGAAATCAAACAGTTGACTTAACAGAGCTGGTGAGATGAATTCGTCTCTTGCACTGGGGCATATCCGCATATATAAAGTATATTTCAAGTATTGCGGAGTTAGCAAAGTCTCCCCCATAACTAAAACTGACGCTCCTAACAAGACACTAAAACAAAGAGAAAAGGAAAAAATATGATGTAATTGACTGTTTTCTAATTATACCTCGTAGGGAAGTGACTAGTATTCTCGGTTGTCTCCGCCGTTTCGATTCCTGACTCTACCAAGAAATTTAAATGTGGTCTGAGGGCTAAGTCGGCGTTCAATCAGCGTCGTGAGGCAGGACTGAGAGGTGTGTTCAGTTCCGATGTCAAGAATCCTAGAAGTAGTTTTCATTGGTTTCTACTACACCCGAACGCCGCCTTGCTACCTAAATTAAGACCACAGCCACCTCCTACCCAAATCCTAACCTAAGTTACAAATACACACAATAGTAGAGTCATAGGCTACACCAGACAGGTTCCACATACATCCAAGTACACGGAGCTACATGACCACGATGTCACAAAGCCACTAAATTAATCAGCAACAATTAATTCCTGTGGAATTGTGCTTCAGGGGAAGTAAAGCCGGCGGTCCCATGTCATAGATTTATGGCATGTTAAAGAACCTTCCACTAATTACACCTGTGTGAAGCTAAATTATAGGTTAAACATTTGACTAACGCTCTTAGGTTTCAACGTTCGTCGTCAGGAAACGACTGCGGTGGCATCTGGTAACCAAGTTCTGGACTAGTTGTCGTTGACGGTGGTGTTTGGCGGCAAAAGTAGGAACTACTTGAAAAACTTCAATGTCTGCAGTCCCTACTTGAATTAAAACAGTTACACACACTAATACAGCCATCACAATTAACACAGGTTATCAAACAGATTCTACACACACCCAAAGTAAACGGGGCTACATGACTGCGTTGTCGCAGCCCCTAAACTGAGGAACCAACCAACCACATTTTGTTCAACCTTTTCCCTGCCCTGCCCATTTACTAACTGTAATATGTTGCCTCTCATGGCCATATTATACTCCAGCAAATCGTAAAGTTTTGGCGTGTCTGTTGTGGGGTTTCGCCTAGGTGCACCAAGTCAGGCTCATCAGCGGGCAATCGGCACACCCTGCCCGGACCACCACTGGGGTAGCTAATCTTGCACCGAGTCCCATACTTGCAGCACACCGCTGTGCAACTTTGCTGTGGGAACCAGGACCTCCTCTTGCTGGAGTATAATAAATATCCGTGAAAGCTAATATGTCATCTTTGTTTGGAAACCTCCATAGGGAAAAATAGAAAGTACTCTCTAATTTCTTGTTACGAAGTTATTCTGTTCAATTCAAACTATTTATGACTTTAAAATGCTTTGTTTGCTGGTCTACACACAGGAGAATGTGTCTTCCGAACTATTGGGTTGTATAACGCGCAATCCGACGTCTGCCTCCATGTTTCCATTCGTATAGACTTAATATATATGTTTCTTGAAATGCGGTAGCCAGGAATTTGGCCCAGAGGTCTCCTCCCCTTCCGATATATTCCTTTATAGCGAATTGAGCTGTAGGACTAACTGTATTAAGACACATCTATAATCTACTTCTACAGAATAAAATTTATTCTTAGTCAGTTATTGTTGCTCTAAGGGGCGGAACAGCGCCCGCATGAACTTGGGTCCCGGGTTTCTTCAATAGAGAACCGTATACGCCAATAGAAACTGAGGAGCGTCGGTACAAAAACGGTAACGTTAAACTACAAACTTCCATCCAAATTGTACATACATACATATATTTTCATTTGAGACTGTCATGCCTTTCAGTGTCTTGCTGCATTCGTGCTTTTGTGGTTCTGGGGGTGGTGTATTGAGTAAAATATGATTCCAAGATGCTAGAATCATCTTCTAAAAAAGATGCTCAATACACTATAAGGAATCGTTTGTAACGGCATCAAGTTATAGGCTAAGTATTTATTACAGTTTCTAATACTGTAAATGCTTAGCTGCACTTATCGGTTTTTGTTCCGTCGCTCCTGTTACTCATTTCCATATTTTGCTATCGTAAGTTTGGCATTCCGTTGCGTAGATAAAGTTCATTTAGGCTAACCCACAAGGTTTATTTCCTTGGAGGCAATCTATTGATTGTTATATCACACACTCTTTAAACAATTGGAGGAGGAGAAGAAGTGACGTGCTTTCAGAGTTACAAATTTTCGTGGAGAAGAGCTAAGAAAGAAAAAAAAAGGAATGAAAACATAAGATTCTTGAAACGATTAGGTAACGGTTCAGGAGGAAAGGTCATCGAACTTTGTTTAACCCTTTTAGTGCCAGAGTCGCTGTGAGCGATCCTCATAAAATGAACGAAACTTGCCAGCGTCGCTCTGAGAGACGCTTCGTTCTTGTATTCTTAGAAGGGCTTATAGAGCGAAAATGGCGTCTAAACTTGACGTGACCATTAAAGAGAGTTCTAGCTACCATTTTCTGGCAAACATCTTTTGTTTTCTGTCTATCGATATACTCGAGCGATATTTGAAGTTCCTTGACTTGTTTACGCGTGACTCGTAAAAGCATGGCGTCCAAGGGAAGGAAGCATTGTTTGAGAGAGGAAGAAATTGAAGAATTAATGATTGATGAGTGAACTCTTGGACTTCGTGGACAGTGATTGCGATCTTGTGTGTGACGAATCAAGTGCCGATTTCGCTTCAGAATAATGCGATCGTACATAACCAAACAAATGATAGTGATGGTAATGATGTTGATAGTAATAGTGACTGAGAAGAAAGGATTGTTGACCAGGACAATCCTCCACAGGCTACACAACCACAAATGTGAAGATAAAACTACAGGGTGCCCTTCTGTTTATTTATTTTCACTGTAATTATTTTTATTTGATTTATTATCAACAATGCCATTGTTGGTGTATGGTATTTTATGAATATGCTAGATTTTAGAATTTCGGATTTTTGACAGCCCTGCTGATATTTTTTAAACTAAAAAACTGCATTTCCTGGTTCTTTTGTTATGTATGTGTGCTCTCCAGTGTTCATTTTTACTCCATTTATATGCGTGTGGTAATAGGAATAATCAAACTTTCTAATTTTATTTTAGAGAAGAAATTATTTTAATTAATTAATTAATAAAGAAATAAATAAATAAGGTTCATAATGATCTGAAAATTTCCCTGAATTTAGATAGCTATGTTTTGCTATCCCTGACTAAATTTCGCTTTCGTATCTTTCAAAACAGAGGATGTACATATTTTTTTCTGAAAGCCTTCATTTTCCATTAAAACAGCCTGGCACTTTTAGACTTCACCTTTACCTTTTCGCCTGGCACTAAGAGGGTTAAATTTTTCCGAAAATTCCAATTAGGCCTATACGTATTGAATCACACTTTTAGCCGATTTTCATTTACGAAAAAATAGGCTTATGAGATCACCGTTTGTCCGTGTGTGTATCTCCCTAATCAAATCTAAACGGCTGCAGCGATTTCAATGAAACTCGGTAAGGTTATAGTACTATTTCGTTGACCCCGACCGTGCCCTTCATATTTTATTACGTCTCACCAATCCAACATGGCGGTTGTGCGAAATATTTCACCGGCATTCTATATCTCCGAAACTATTACTGATATAACCCTGAAATTTTGTACGGTGATAAAGGACACTACTAGAAGTTCAACTATGTGACTTTTAAAACCCTGTTAAGTACAAAACGAACATGGTGGCCATTATATAACCTCAAGATGGCGGCTGGGCGAAAATTTAAAATTAAGTTTTTATTTCTTGTGTCCTAATCATGCGATCGAAGTCAACGTTTGAATAATGAACCTACGCAAAAATCGTCATCTAATAGTACATACCCCTATGGCCTACATATATAAAAATCCAACATGCCGACCAGCCGAAATATTTATACGGTTCTCATTATCTACGAATCTATCACAGCAATCAAACTGAAATTTTGTATGTTGATGGACGCAATTAACATACAAGTGGGATATATGAAAATGGGCCATTTAGTTCTTCGCGGAACTACGTGTTCTCCTTTCATTTCATTTTTATATTTATCAGTGCCTTACACTACAGTATATTTATAGTGTACTGAAGGGGGTCTATGAAAAGAGCAAAGCCCCACTTCGCATTTGAGATGCGTCAGAGCCCCCACATTGTAACAAATGTAACAGCAGAGGCGGATCCAGGCCTTCCTGGGCGATATGATAAGGTGGGGCCCACAACAATAGGAAATAAAAAATATCAAATCAAATGGAAAATAGTTTGGTAATAATAATAAAATAAAGAATAGTTACAATATTTTGAATACACTACAGTACATTTTTTTAATAATATGAAAGAAACCTTTAAGTCCCCTTGAAGAAGATTATGTAAACTATGAAATATTAAAATATTACTTTGCGACTTTTTTCCCGGCTGAGGTCTTCTATTGTATTTCAATGAAATCTAAACTTGCTAAACGACCACGGGAGAACATAGCTGCACTGAAAAAATAATATGAATTACAAATTAGTTTGAAAAGTATAATTAATTCATTCATTACATTTAAAAAAATCCATGGCACGGGGCCCCCCGAACCGCGGGGCCCTGGGCGGTCGCCCTCCTCGCCATCCCCTAGATCCGCCCCTGTGTAACAGAATGTGTTATGTGTCATGCCTATCACTGTGAATGGAATTTTCGATTTCAGGATTTTTTTTAGGCAGCAGAGATAATTACATCCCAATGTTTAGTAGAGGCGTGGTGGTGCAGAGGCCAAGTTGCTTGGGTCTTAGCAAGGCGGACCGGGTTCTATTCCCGGTCAATGCATGTGAGTTTTTCGAAGTGAAATAGCAAATCCTGTGGTTCGAATTCCACATAAAATGGAGTTCCCATAGATCATGATCGCGAGATTAACGGTCACGTTACCTTCATAATGTTACATATATTTTCATTTGAAACTATTTTGCCTTTCAGCGTCCTTTCCAGTCCTCAGACCAGAATTAAATTTCTTGGCAAAGCAGTGAATCGCACCCAGACTTCTGAGGTGACAGCTAAGAATGCCACCCACTGCGCCAAGAGACGGACAAACGTAAATGGCATGGCTCATACACACACATACTACAAGCAGATGACAAGGGGCATATTAATAAGTTTGTAGGTAATAATATACAGAATATTGGTACTGAGCATTAGGCGCATTAGTGGTCGAACAATTCTCATGGAATCTAACCTCATCTCATCCCCAACTCGGAAGAAACTGGAGTAATACAAGCTGAAAATACATTATTATTATTATTATTATTATTATTATTAAAGACCGTCCCTTACTGATACACAACCCACACATATTTTCCTTGCTTACCTGTTCGATGCGGTCTATTTTAGTCACCTACGTCAATGCAGCGCCAATTAGTGACGGGAAAAAATGATATCCATCGTTAAATCTTCACGAATGATCTATCCTATTAACGTTTATCAGAAACAGCTGGCTGCCTTCTAAAGATTGAAAAGAGTAAAAGACATTCGAAACCAGCTCTCAGAGGCATTGTTCTGTTATCCTAACAACTCCTGTCCTGTTAGCAAAATCACGTCTTCCACGTACATTATTTATTTTATTGTTTGGATTCGTTGCTCTTCTAAAAGGCCACCTTAGAAAATTCTGTGCATTGATTTTATAAATGTCCCTAAATATAACGTGATTGTAAAAAGAAAATCCCCCTCGCACGCCGGAAGAAGGAGGTAGATTTCACCGGGCAAAGAAAAATATTTCGAATTCACATTTGCCAATTGCCGTATACCCACATAACTTCTACGTGTTTAGCATACGAGAAGCACCGTCTTCTTATAATTCCAAATGCATTTCACTCCTCTCTTGGCGTAAAGATGGGTCATATCTAAAATTCTTAACAATATAAGGTGTAGCACATACCACGTCAATGCAGCCAATTTAAACGATTTTGATATTGTGCCTATTCTGGGAGGTATGATTTTTGTTTTACTCAAAACTCCATTTTTTCACCCATTTGGTCAATGGTTGGTGCTGGCAAAAAACTTGATTGAGATAAGTTTTTGGCCCTAATCCGAAGAATAGTACTAACTTAGAATGGATTCGATTTTTCACATACTAAGAAAGTTATAGCGATATTCCACGAAAAAGGCCCCTTATTTCCACCCCTTTGCTCGTATTTAAGGCCGCGATCTGAATTTACTTTGGGAAACAATTCCTACGATGTGCAAGAGTAGAATACGAACATACCACTCACAACTCTTCTCAACTGACCTCTAGAGGCTGGCCACCCTCATGACAGAGCCGGGAATCGAACGGGCTATCCCTGTGGAAATGTGTTAGCCCAATTCATTCGTTTTTTTTTTTGTTCATATTACTGGAATCCATTAGGCCTATTCCGTTCAAATCTAGTTCAATTATACGTAGTATTCTGTTTAGAAAACTATTATTTAAATAAAATTGTGAGCTACTCTGAGTTGTTTAGCAAACGCAAATTGTCATATTGTAAAATTAAAAAAGAAAGTAAGCAACTATAGCTAGGACCCTCCCTACAGAACGGAGCCTCGCAAAGGCTGTGCCGCGGCCAGGTAGCAATGACTCACCGCCAAATGTAAAGCATGTACCGATTACTGTACCAACACGGGCCGTGAAGCCTTGGATGCTGTCATAGCATTTATTTATTACTGGCAAGATACGGTACCTTAGTTGTGATAATTAAGACTTGTGAAGTACTGTAGCCTATCCCATATCCCGTAAACATGGTTAGGTATAGAACAAAACATTGAATATTCCTAGTGGAAACTTATCTTCTCAAGAAGTAGTTTGCAGTACAGTACATTTGTTCGTACGTTTCAGCGCCGTGCGATTTTTACTTGTGGGGGGGGGGACCTCACACAAAAGATATACAGAACAATCCGCGTTCTCTGGAGGCTCTCGTGAACGAAATATAAGTGAGGATGAATTGCAGCGAGTGTACGAAAACTCCCTACGTCAGTGCAACGTGTGTTTAGAAATTGAAGGACAGCATTTCGAGCAAAAACTCTGAAATTCATGTAAGTAATTATGATTATTAAATGCATTAAAAAGTGTTAAAGTATTGAACTAGTTGGGCGCTACGCTGCTGCTAGCACCAATGCCTTCCTTACCCAAAACCACTCCAAACCCCGCGGCACTGCAACCTAGGGCCAATCATTTGGCCATTAGTGGATTTTGATGATTCCTTCAGGAGACCTTCTGCAATGTTATGCAGATTCATTGCTATTACTTAATTTTTTAAGTAAGTGAGCCAAGTTTTCTGAAAGGAAACGTAAAATTTTTACACTACAGTATTTTATTATTGTTTCCTATCTTATCCTCAACAACAAACCCAAACCCCGTGGCACAAGCCATTTGGCCTGCAGATTGCGGGGCGACGCTTGGTCAGCGCGTCGGGTCCCCTCGGCCGATAATCTTAAGTCTCTGGTTCAAAACATGCTACAATTCATGCAGGTTTATTAACCTCCTGGCACAATTTACACTGCAGTTATTTGATTTGAAAGACAGGGAGTAGCAGTAGGCTAACTTTTAAATCAGAGAAAAGGTTTGAAAGGTCACGGTAGAATTACGAAGTCCCATTTCAATATCCCTTTAAATTCATTTAACACATTTCTAGTCATCGTAGCCATGTAAACCATACATTTTCTGAAAGTAGCGAGTTCAGGATTGCATATGACACTAATAACCAGAAATGCAAAATTTAACCCAAAAATGCAATTTTGAACCTTAGAGATAGAATGTTCTCACTGTCTTAACATCTACATTTCTCGGTATGTGTTTCAGGATTTTTTTTTCTGGGGCTGGGGGAACGCTCAATATATTAGCTTTCCTTTATTAAGGCATGTCCTCCGTTGTTTCATCTTGTCCACCCCTTTTAAAATTTCATGAAATATTATTTCATTATTTTCAAAAAAGTACAGTACTTTATGAGAAATATTTTTAAAAGGACGGTGATAAAATAATTTTGTGAATAGGAGAATTTTATCAAAATGATGAGTGGATGAAGATCATCGAGAACAAGGAATACAAGTGTATTTTATATTGTTAGTTTCATTGTGGAATTTCTAGCTGTTCAATTTGTACTACAGTATTGTAAAAAACTTTCATCAACACTCAGTGGGATGATGAAACAAAAAAAGGCCTGCAAATCATTGACAACTGAAATTTATGGAAAGAATGATTCCACACAAATGTCATCAAACACAGAGGCACAGATAGTGAAGAAGGTTATGACCAGGGAATGGATTTCGATGTAAATACATATCTATTTAGGAAGCTTAACTTAATTATATTATGTATTATCTCTACTATTCATTGCATGTAGAGTCGAAAAAGGGAGAATTTATTTTCCATATTTGGAAGATTTGCACATAAGTTACTGTACGCTCCATATTCTTAGTCATTAAAATCAATCCAGTCCAATTTCGGCTATAAAGTAGTACATTAGCAGTTCTGTCAATAATGGAGACAAAAGTTGAAGATCTATATTCAGGGTGTCTACTGTAAGGATGAAGTAAAAATTAGTTACTTTTTAGTTACCTTTTAGTTACCTTTAAGTTAATTTTAGTTACCTTTGAATTCAAGATACGTCTGTGGTCTGCAAGCAAAGGGGCTCATCACGCGGTGAAGAAAAACAACAATGAACTGTGTTTAAAGCGGTAAATAAAATTCACTTAGGGTGTTATAATTATTTTTTTTTAATAATAAATAAATAGTAGATATTTATTATCAAATGAGTTGTTTCAGCTAATATGTCGTCTTGTTCACAAGGCGTTTTTTATAATTGCCAAGAGGTTGCTCTGCTCTTGACCGTTTGGCGAGATTTCCTTTGTCCCCGTGGTAGATCACGAAGAAATTTTTGGGACATTACGTGATTGTAACCGAATTCTGTCTTCGCAGTCAAGTACGGAGAAATATCGAGATGATACACGATCGGCGCTGGTCTCACCCGTTTGTCGAGATTCCCGTAGTTTTCACGATAGATCACTGATAAATATCGCGATTTAGATAGTCGGTGTCACTTTTAGTCGTTCGACGAGATTTCCATTGTCCTTGAGGTCGGGCACGAGCAAATATAGCATTATTACGCAATCTGCGCTACTTGCTGTCCGTTTGACAAGAATCTAGTTGTCCTCGCCATTGAATGTGGAGAAATATCGCGATGTATCGCAATCGCTGCCGCTCTTTGCCGTTTTACGAGATTCACGTTGTCCTCGCGATATTATAGTATGCTATCCGCGCCGCACCCGGCCGATCCGGCCGTTGAACGATTGTCCATCTTTCCTGACAGAATGATGGAGGCAAGCTCAAGGTTGGGCATGGTTAAAATTCACGAGTGATTCTGGACATGTTGTATGGCCGGCGCCGCGATTCCCGCTGTCCCTATGCTGTGGTTGGGAGTTCATCAGTTTAGGGTCGATCTCGAGGAGAAATTAGTATCATTTCTAAGTGATGCACTTCTCGCTACCCATACGCTTTTAAGTATACGGTCATGGGAAAAGTAATGAGTAGGTTTCGGAATATGTCGTGATTGGTGGCCAATCACCTTTGACGGGAATCCCGCAGTTCTCGTGGTCACAAGTTCACGATAGGGGACGGGTTTTATGATTTTACGCAACTGACGTCGATCTCGGTACATTTGACGAGATTCCCGCAGGCAAGGCGTGCGCGGTCAACCGGCCGTCTTGAGGATGATGTTCGAAGTAGGTATCAAATATTAAGAATTATTCTGCGAGGATTGCACGAATAATACAAGAGGACACGTTTTCTTTCGAATGCAAATCACGAATTATACAAATTATACAAGGTTTTGAAATAACCGGTTGGATTATAATATATCCGATGGAACCAAAGTTCGAAAGAAAAGTCGGCATATAACAGAATTTCGAATTAACCTTACTGGATGTCGCAAACTTACGAGACAGATTTTTAAAATAAGTTATAGCCTACGTATTTCGAAGCTTTTTCATATTATTTTTCGAAACGGTAACATTTCGCAAGATTGCGACATTAAATTATTTCACGTTATTTCTGACTTCAATTTGACATAGTCTCCAAATTTAGAGGTCAATAACAGAAATGCGAGGTTCCTGATTAGTTTCAGAAGTTTTTGCGAATAAACGTCTCGCGAAAAGTCAGGTTTCCTAATAACACAGAAAAATGTTTCACACAAAACTAAAAAGTATTCTTGATGCCAAAAATATACGCTGAACGATGTATACAACTCAGGGTGTCCTCAGTATGCATTTCCTCGAGGTCGGGCACGGGGAAATATAGCTTATGCAATCGGCGCCGCTTCTGTGAAACTCGCCCCATCACAATCTCTGAGCCTAGAGGCGCGAGTTTAAATGATTCAATCCGCCTTCAGAAAATTTTCGTTACCCGTATGTAAAATTCGTTACTTTCGTTACCCGTTTGTAAAATTCGTTACTTTTTCGTTACTTTCGTTACCGGTCGACACCCTGATATTTAAAAAAATTAAATTGTGGTACAGTCGCCTCCGTAGCGTAGCGGTCAGCATGGTTAGCTGCCGCCCCGGAGGTCCTGGGTTCGATTCCCGGCTCTGCCACGAAATTTGCAAAGTGGTATGAGGACTGGAACGGGGTCTACTCAGCCTCGGGTGTTCCAAATGAGTAGCGAGGGTTCAATTCCCACCTCAGCCATCCTCGAAGTGGTTTTCCGTGGTTTCTCACTTCGTCTTCAAGCAAATGCCGGGATGGTACCTTCTTCAAGGCCACGGCCGCCTCTTTCCCTCTTCCTTGCCTATCCATCCTCACCATCCATTACCTTCCCTCATGAGGCCCCTGTTCGCTTTGCAGGTGAGGCCGCCTGGGCGAGGTGCCAATCACACCTCACCAGTTGTATCCACTCCGATTAGATGTTCCCAGCTCTAGGACACTGCCCGTAGAGGCGGTAGTGGTGAGTTCCCTCGCTGAGTCCGTGGGTTCCACCAACCTGGAGGGTAAACGACTAAGAAAGAAATTGTGGTACAGGTAAAGTTACAGAAGTGGCAAAAATGAAGATGGACACTGTACTTTCAAATAACCCTGGATATGAAGCAACGGGGAAGGTTGATCCAATTTTGTGTGGAGATTTAAGTGTAAAGTTAACGTTGGATTTAACCCCAGCAGGCATTGTGAAGTTCAAAACATTCCCCTATTAAATTACCTCTTTTGATGTTCAATGCAGTTTCGGTCAATATAAATCTGCCTTTAGAGACAATAGGAAAACATTCACTTTCCAGCACTGAAAAGAACATTTTGCAATCCATTGGTAACAGAGATATTGAATATTCTTCAAAGATCATATTGATATCAAAATGAGAAGTGTAACGTTATGTTTCAAGTACCGTAGATCTACTTCGTTTAGCTTCTTTGAATTTGGATATTCGAATAGAAATATAGTTATTTGTAATTTAAAGCCCATATTTCTATAAAAAATAACTAAATTAATATGTACATATTTCATTAATTATTAGCACATATAAATCTGATCCCTGGTTAGGACGTAACGTAGGCTACAAACTACATATAAAATGCAGCATGTATCATATATGTTCTTTCTATGGAGGAGAACCTTAAACCTTCCTCTACAAACAATAATTTGGAAAAACAGTATTCAAAATAAACTTTCAGAGAAATATACAAGGAAACGTGTTCGCACAAAAAGAGGGTTGGCATTTATGTCAGTCACAGGAACTTTGGAACCAAGCATTTAGTACCGGTATAATCTTTATTTTTAAGCCATGTTTTATATGTTGCAATTGCCCAGTGGTCCTGTATCCTATCATTTTATCGCATTAGAAGTTTCAATTTACACCCACCACAAAGTTTATATAGACATTCCCTTGCCTAGGTGTATTGTAAATGTCAGTCGGTCACATAAGGAATGACTCGAAAAATACTAATGTTACTATGTAAAGATTTTTTTAAATTAGTCAATATGTATACAGGAGCCCAATTATATTGGGTGGTTAACCCTAGAATACTAACATTATTCAATTGATACTTAATGCTAATGGCGTTATTTAAGCTCAAAATTACTCCCATAGTTGCATATGCATTGGAAAATATATGGCAACACCTGACCAAGAATGACCTGAAGAAAATGGAAAGAGTGAAGGCAGTATACTTTAAAAAGTTACTCAATCTTTCAAAATACACATCCTCTCGCCTTGTATATGTATTGGCCAAAGAGCAATTTTATATAGAAGATTTAAGAAATCAATGGATGCTGCCCGCCACTGGAGCATATGATGCTTTACTGAGTGAACTTCGTGACAAGAGGAGACATATTTGGAGTGACTTCTACTGTACAGATGCCATGACGACTTGTGAGTGGATGAACTTGAATTATGAACTCCGTCATATGATGACACGAATGGCAGTGCACGGTTTTCACCATAGAGTTTGCACTGAAAAGAAGTATCACCAGCCAAACTTAAACTGCGTGTGTATTTTATGTAAGAGGCAGTGTGAGAGATATCATGTATTAACATGCGGTGAACGTCAGATGTCTATTACAAAATTTTGTACCGAATGAACTTGTATGGTATTCCTACTATTATGGCCATTGGCTGAAATAAAATGTATTATTATTAATGCTAATAATATGTTAAATTTACGTACATTACGAACTTTGCGCTAAGGCACCAATTAGTTAAATGGTTGAAATTAATATATATTTCGTATGTAACACTATTTATATACTAATGAATACTCTGTTGTCTCTGAAGTTTAATTCGCTAAGTTCCATCTTCAATACAACAAATACAGAAGTCGTTTACTTTGACGTAAATAGGGGCAGGTGACCTCATAGCTCCGCCCCTTAAAACACCAATAACGTAAATAGCAGTACGTAATCTCTCCAACCTCTTATACTGTGCCTGGTTTGTAAGAGATTGTCCTTATAATCCCTATGAAGTGATGTGAAATACGTATCGACATCAAATTCCCCAAGTCTTTGTTATTGCCAAGGAGAAATTAATATGTTGTTGAATTCAAGGATAGTATCCAGGAAATTCTTTGCCACATTATTATGCCTGTAGAACTAATTGGCATAAACAACAAAAGCATTGCCATCACCACCATAGACCAGTAGAAGCACTGTTGGAAGATGGTAGGGTGGGGACAGATATAGAGGGAATTCTAAGCAGTTAAATTATTCATACACGTAAATGTTACGTATGTTAGTATTGTACGGTTAATATTCATATTTGTATGGTTAATATTCATATTTACTCAAAATGACCTTTAGAATACCTGAAATAAACACACTTACAAATATAAATACAAAGTAGTGCAGCTAACTTGGTAACTGGTTGAACCCATCCAAGCACTGTTGCCATAAAGGTTGATCCAATTTTGTGTGGAGATTTAAGTGTAAAGTTAACGATAGATTTAACCCCAGCAGGTATTGTGAACTTAACAGCTTAATTTGTTCAGGGAGTGTTCATCTAATTAATAAATAGGCTCCCTACTATAGTCTCACCTCCCTTCTCGATAAACAGGGACCACCTACAGTTGCTCAGCGAGTTTGAAGTGCTATCCTATGTTCCCACTATCCAAAATATTGGATGACATGGGAGGGTTCAAATCCCACCACTAACAAACGTGGATGTATGGCCATAGTTTCACAGTTCAGCTCCAGGCAATTGTTAGAATGGATTATGAACTTAAAATACACACAATAATAGACCTTAAAATTGTGCTAAACAGTAGAGAATCGATACCGCCACAATTTTTACACAACTGTCCAAGCGAAACCTCCATAACTTTGGTCTACCCCATGCACGTTTCATAGAATCTTGCAACCAATAATTAACAGTTATTTACCAATATCGTTAAGCCCTTTAAAATATAACAATTTGTTTTACAGAACTTAAATAGCAACTGAATTGTTAGCAACAACTAAGTTAGTACCCCCAGCATCAGTACCAAGTCAGAATTCTATCTTGTGGTGTGCATCGGCAATAGTAGTGCTGCAAACCATACCGTAATTTGGGGTGTTATACCATGCGAGTTACCAAAACACATTTGTTATGGTATGGAAAAATACCACAATATTCAACAAATGACTTTTTTTACAGTAGGCTAATTTCATAATATTTAAGTTATTTTAATTCATATTGGAATTACTGAAGCAGTTGGATTTGTAACTTAAGTTAATTTACAATTAAAAGATTGGATTTTAATGTTTCCATTTAGTGTCATTGCATAACACAGTGACAAGTTGTTAAAACATTAGGCATTTAAAAAAGTAAAATTAATTTAGATGGGCAATAAGTTATTGGCAAAGTGTAACTGCCCAAGGAATAAGTTAAGGAGTGCATGAGGGGTATAAGGTCTCATTCTATGAAAGGAAACAAAAAATTATATTTGCCAATATTCAGTGTTACTGAATTTATAATACTGTAGGCTTTGGGATTCATACTCCCATAATTTTGACCAATAGCCTATATTAACTAGGGCCTAATGACACTTCTGCATTGACTTAGAATATGGAGGTTTACTCAGTTTGTTCCAGAGATATTTACAATTACAAGCATTTATATTAAGTAGGCCTACCCTTTATTTTTATGACTGACAAATTTATTGGATAATGTTCTAATTACAGTACTGAATCTGCATTCCCCTACTATTTGGAAGAGTAGCAGCACTGATACCCTTGGGAGCACCTTCACCCATGAGACAGACTGAACAATGCTATCACAATGAAGTATTCAAAGTAATTAAGACTTAAATATATGCATTCAAGAGGAAGAAGGAATAAAAATAAAATTGATACATCCCAGCAAATACACAAACGATAAGAAACTTTTTTGCACAGAAAATAAAGAAAACTTGTATTTAATGCGAAGCCATTAAATTAGCTATTTTATCATTAAATAAATGCCAACTTTGCATCACTGACTAGGATGTCCCCCATTAAAAAATATAATATATACCTCTTTCACCAGCGAGTGACAACATGTCTATTTAATTAATGGATTTAATAACAAAAGAGATATGGTAGGCTACTATATGGCTTGCTTTGTCAGACATTGGCTGGAACGGGGTACACTCAGCCTCGTGAGGCAAAACTAAGAAGAGGCGGGTTTAATTCCTGCCTCAGCCATCCTAGAAATGGTTTTCCATGGTTTCCAACTTCTACTCCAGGCAACTTAAGGCCACGGCCGCTTCCTACCCAAATGCTAATTCAAGTACAAATACACCCACTAACAATTCGTAAGTCTGGCAGCCCTTCTCAGGACAGTGTAATAAATTTCAACAATAGTAAAGTTTCAAGGTAGCCAAATCCTGTGCTATATTTCTTGAACCTTGGCTTGTGAACACAGTGCGATAGAGGGCAGATGACCTCAATGGTCTGCCCTTTAAATCAAATCAGATACAGGATAAATTTTCAAGACTACAGGAAAAGTAATAGCACCAAATTCGAACTTTAATAAAACAAAATGTGTGGAGAATTATCTTCGTACAAACAAATCCCATGTACAAGTTAACTTCATTAAGGCCTAGAGGTCACAATAGGAACGTAAACAAACATGACGTCAGAGATAAAGTATTAATAAAACATCCCGACAACCGGCTTTAATTCATGGCAGTGCAATGGGCAATGACACTCCACATGAATAACTGATTTTCAAATATTGACTATTCTCTGATTAAAATACTGAATGACGAAACATTCGTTCCTATAAGGAATTAATACAGTCAGCCATTTGTACTGGGACGGAATATTTCGTTGTACGCCCTACCACCATCCTACAGGCCCAATATTTAAGTGACACAAGAGATGAGACGTAAATTATGTGATAGAAAAGATAAACACGCAGCATTTTGCTAAAGTAATTACATATAACCTGAAGACGAATGATTTATATTGATCGCATTCTTCTATCACTTCGAATGTACGATATTTCATTAAACCACCAACTATAATAAAATAATAAACTATTACCTTGTGGATGGTGCTTAGTTATGAATGGTGCGAGTCCATTCGGCCGCAGAAGATATGTTTCTTTACGTAAAAATGCACTCCCAAATTTCACAACACGCTGGAGCCGAATGGAAGCAGCCATTTTTAACCGCGTGATGGTCAGTTCATCATTCTGTCGCTAGATGTCGTCGGTGTTGCAAAAGACGGTGCGAATGCGTCATTTGTGTCTCAGGCTGGGGAGGGAGCTGTTGCATGTATTGAAAGCTGCCGCTCGTCTAAACCCACGCGCCGTTGATGTACTGAATATCTCTGCAAGTGTCGGTTCAAACGGAAGTTCTTTGAAATGTGTTCTCTGATGTGACTGTGTGTGAAAGAGGCTAAGCAAAGATGTGGGTGACATAGTGGCAAAAATACATTTTTTTAACTAGTGTCATTAATTATTTTAACATTGATGAAAGGTGTCGCGAAAATTGCCTAGCATGGCACCGCTGCTAAGAAGATAGAAACAAAACCTGTCTTATGCGCTCCGCCTGACATGAAGGCACGCATGTTTTACGTACGTTGCCCACCAACAACCTGTTGTGTTATGGAGCGGGTAGATCGGTGCCTAAACTAATTGAAGCTGTAATTGTAGTCCCAACATCTTCTATGTTGTGTTCTGTGTAAATTTGTGGAGTGTGCGTGTTACGTAGAGGACATGCGGTTGGAATTTTGACGGTCGTTTAATAATAGTGCCAAGGAATTGTATTCCCTACGTCCTGTTAGCTGCTAGAACTGATACACTGTGTAAAACATCGGAGCACGTGAGCTGTGTTTATATTGTAGTATGTGTGCGTCGGGCAGCACTAGTGTGACGTGTGTTCATTGGCTGGAGCAGTATAACTGTGACGTTTGTAGCATGACAGTCGGGATTATGAAAACTGACAGACGGTGAAAAATTCTGTCACGTGTGTTGTTTTCTTCCTCTCTATGTGTTGAAGTGTTCCCTGTTGGGGGTGGGGGCTAAAGCCACCGGTCAGCACTGGCCTATCCACTAAGCGTGTGTGTCTGTGAAGCAGGCATCGTGGAGCACGGGGGTGGACGCGGGGGCAGTTGCGTGGACGGCGGGCTTATTCCTCGAAAGCCTATTGCCGCTGCCCCCATCCCTCCTGGACAGAGTCTCCTCACTCCAGGAGTGGTCCCTGGCCCTCAAATGGGAGATGTGCTCCCGCCCAAGAGACAGGCCGTCGTTGATAGACTTCGTCGCAGAATTGAAAACTATAGGCGGCGTCAGAGTGATTGCATCCCCAGATTTGATCAGTCATTCAATGGACTATGTGAACAGAATATACAGGAGACTTTGACGCTGAAGCAAAGATTCCTGGAGACCAAAACTAAACGGGCAGCAAAGAAAACGGAGAAGAAGCAAGATAGCAGTAATAATTTACAGAACAACCTACATACGGTAAGAAGGCTTTTTTTAACTAACCCTTATTATTTCATTCAATGTAAACAGTTTTGATGCATGTTATGTTTATTTGGCAGTGGTGTTTGTTGTTTTAAAGGATGGAACTTCGAGGTCATCTGTCTTTAGTTAGTTACCACCATTGTTGTAAGCTGAAGCAGCTGATGTTTTTGCAAGTTTTACAATTTACGCATGCTTTTAGTGTGGTGGAATTATTTTTCTAAAATATTGTTGGTTGAATTGTTTTTTCTTGGTAATGTTTTTGGGGTATTTGTAAGGTAAACACGTATGTCCTGCGATATATTTACCACCTGTTATCGCCAACAGTAACGTAAATAAATGAAAGTACTGTACTGTTATGTAGCGAATGACATGAAGATATGCTGTTTGTTGAACATTTGCTGGTGGACGGCAATGTAGACAAAAGACGTGATGTCATTTTCTGCGAATAAATACGTCAAAGGCTTATTACTTAATAGAGTAACCACAAAGCAAATGCTCCGGATGTAGTGTTTGCAGGTGTCTGAAATGCATGACCCTGCGAGTGGAGTGGTGAGGCAAGATTTCCATCCAGCCGAAGCTGGCAGTGAGGCAGACCCCTCCTGTTCCCCTTCCCCCCCTTGGCCCCTCACAGTGTTGTGATGGCTCGTCCGTCCGTCTGTAGCAGCTGCTCTCTCTATGGTGGCTTATTGGGGCAGAGAGCTTTCTGAATGAAAACTGGCAACACCGTTGCAACGGGAGCCTTCAAGCTCGCAAGCCATGCAGGCGAGGCAAGGCAGGATGCAGGAAACATTTCACCGCGTACCCACTCCGAAACAATCTACACGCGACTCGCTGTTTTTTGTTTGTTTTTGTTTTGTCAGACGCCTGGCTATCGAGGCATGTTGAGAGAAGTTGATGCTCATCTGTCAGCGATGTCGCCAGAGCAACGAGTCATGGATGTATTGCCTAATGCATCTTTCAATTCTTTCAGATAAACCATTGAAAGCTATCTGCATATTATGACTCAACTTTAATAAATTTGTTCATTTTGTGATCGTAATGTTAGATCTTTGATCCCTCAGCTTAATCATCATGATGTACTATTCATATCGGCTCATCCCAACTTCGGCACGTCTTGCTTGTCACCTGCTTTCCTCATCGTGTCCAGTTTACTCGGGAGTTGGTTCAAGGTCGTGTTTACAGGGAACCCCTCGTCCGCTCCGGTATCACTGTTTATATCAAGAATAGCGGGGTATTTTCAATATTTGAGGATGGTGGAGAAGAGGAAGAAGTAAATTAACAGCCTATTGATGTATTGTAGGCAAGGTCAATGTTTGGGCAACTTACGATCCTAATTATTAAATCTCTATGTATATAAAAATGAAAGTTTTTTTTTTTCCTGAATTTCTACGGAAATTTGCGTTATCTACGCGTTTCAGACTGTTTTATGACGGATGCGTGCGAAAATGAAATGTTTCTCTGTCTGTGGACAGTTTTGTTCCCTTATAACTCGAGAACGGCCGGGTGGATCAATGTAAAATTTGGTACAGATACCCTTCAGAGACACGACACTAATCATTGATGTAACTTCTCTGTACCTCTCATAAACGGGGGGCCTACCTCCTTAAAATACTTGCTGAAATAGGCGTAGAAGGGCGAGACAAAGCTCATTTTCAGCCCCTCAATTGGAGAAACGAAACTAGGGCCCCCGAAAACCACATTTTAAGGCCTGTAAACCAACAGTTTTTGAGAAATTCCCATAAAATTAATTTCATTTAATACAATGTTGTTGTTTGAGTCTTCAGTCTTTTGACTGGTTTGATGCAACCATCCATGCCTCCCTGACCTGAGCTAATCGTTTCATCTCTACATAGCTGCCACACCCTACATCCGAGGCAATCTGTTTAACATACTCTAACCTTGGTCTACCCCTACAGTTCTTGTCCTCGACCCTTCCTTCCATAACTAAGCTTGCTATTCCTGGGTGTCTTAGTATGTGTTCTCTTCATTAGCAGTCGCCAGAAACGTCTCTCCTCTCCCATTCGTCTTAATACCTCTTTGTTTGTAACCCTATCTACCCATCTGATCTCCATCATTCTCCTGTAACACCACATTTCAAATTTTAATACAATAATGAAGAGAATGTAAGCCGGTAGGCATGGCAAAAGACACTCACAGGTACATCTATTGCTGTAAGAAAATGAAAATCCACAGCCTGCTTCCAGTCTCCGACCGGGTCAGGAATGGAATGAATGAAGCCCCCATCTAGCGGCGAGGATATGAACTGTGCTGGCTGCCGAGGCCTGACGCACTCCTCTGGGGCAATGATTAAATGAATGACAAATGAAATGATAGTGGAGAGTGTTGCTGGAATGAAATTTTGACAGGGAAAACCGGAGTACCCGGAGAAAAACCTGTCTGCCTCCGTTTTGTCCAGCA
This sequence comes from Meconema thalassinum, assembly GCA_946902985.2. Taxonomy (NCBI): domain Eukaryota; kingdom Metazoa; phylum Arthropoda; class Insecta; order Orthoptera; family Tettigoniidae; genus Meconema; species Meconema thalassinum. Next base: position 459,001,688 of record OX336391.1, on the reverse strand, counting down.
CAGATCTCACATGGAGTGACCGGGATTTGAACCACGGATCCAGCGGTGAGAGGCCGGCGTGCTGCCGCCTAAGCCACGGAGGCTTTATCTATTGCTGTAAGACGCAATACAATTCCATTTATTACATTACTGAGATAGTTTGCAAACGGCTATAAGGTTATAACGGAACCAAATTAAGCTGTAAAATTCATCAATACATACAATGCGCTTAGGGGGTCAAGGGGTACTCTAGAAATTTTACACATGCTGGTGTGGTACGGAAGGTCTATTATATCCCTATCCCTATATTGTTATATTATTATAATTATTATTATACTACGGCCTACAACGACGAGACAAAGCTTATTTTCAGCCCCTTGGTGTCAGAAACAAAACTTGGGGCCCCTAAACAGCCGTAAAGGGCCCCCGAAAACTACATTTTAAGGCTCTAAAACCAAGAGGTTCTGAGATATTCCCAGAAAACTAATTTCATTTAATAAACTAATGTAGGAATGCAAGCCAGTAACCATGACAACAGTGTCTCAAAAGCTACATCCAACTTTCCATCGATTTCTGCAAGAAGTAACTTAATGCCACTCCATTTATTAAATTTCTGTGAAGGTTTGCAAATGGCTATAAGGTTATCACGGAACCAACAAAAACTGTAAAATTCATCAATGCGCTTAAGGGAGTCAAGGGGTACCCTAGATTTTTTTTCACAAGACTTAAACGTGTCGTAGTTAGTTAGTTATTGTTGTTTTAAGGGGCGGAACTACGAGGTCATCTGCCCCTCAAAACGTGTCGTAGAGAAGGTCTATTATATCTTCAAACAGCAACATTATTTTCAAAAATTCCTGAATATTGAACTAGTTTGTATTTTATTTTATTGCTTTTAGGAATTTGGGCCATTTGAGGCTAAAAACCTGAATTTTCATGCACCACTAGCCTTTATAATTTATTAAAGGGGTCTTCCTCTGCATGCGAACTTGACACAACATTGAGGGTCAGTTTTTATGTGACGTGTATTGCGTTTCGTCTACGAGTTTTTCAATTTTATTTTCACGTAAGGAAGTACACGTTAGTTTCAGAGCATATTTCAACTAATGAACTTATTTTTCTTTTTCGACAAACAGGTTCCAAGCCCCGAACCGTTGCAACAGTAGCTCAATTGATTACGTCTGGTTATTAATACCGAAGATCGTTCGAAGAATGGGTACTTCTGCTAGTTCATGATAAACTGAAACATAGATATGATACATAAAATCGCAAACATTCTTCTTCAGATTGCAACTAAGAAGATTGTTTATGTTAATTCATTTTGTAACATCAGTTCCTTGACTACCAACGGTGTCGGCTTCACCTTGACAACAGATGTCCCTCGTCATTTAAAGGTACTGTGGCCGTATAACTATTGTCTTGGAGAGAGGCAACTTCCACTTAAAGCCCCTAATCTTCACAACACCACCCTCCCCCTCACGCTGGGTGAGACACACTAGTGTAAGGCATCGATCGCATGCCGAGTCGTTGGAAATCGCTTGACCGTTGCGGCTATACTTGACTGTGTATTGAATAGTCCGGTATAGTTTGTGATTCTGTGGCGACTGTACTGTATGAGTATCTAGGATTGGGGTAGTTTACCCGGGACTCGAAATAGGGTGTCATCCCTAATTTTCACGGAAAAAGTGTGGAAAATAGTGGGAATAACCACTCTTATGATGTTCACTGTCAACGCTGGGACTAGAACCTTCGATCTCAGGAGATCCAGCTCCTCCTTGAGTGAGGACTGGACGCTGCGAGATTCTGCTACGGATAAGCTGGTGTAACCCATATAGGCCTACAGGATTTGTATAGTATTTAAAATTAGGCAAAAATAACTATACCGTACCTCAAGTTTTAACAGTATCTCCGCAGGCCATTATTTTTGTAAACCTCTTAATTTGTTACCTCGTAGTTCTGGCCCTTAAAACAACAATAACTAACTAATTCGTTACGTGTGTACTGTGAAAGGTTCTACTCATAGGATCAGTGCAATTGTTCTGACTCGTTGAGGGAAGCAACTGCAAATTACTTCACTCCTCACTTTGCCTAGTATGCCTCATTATAGTCCTGCATTGGTTTTTTGTGGGTATATACCGACCCGACCTATGGCGGCACTTTTTGAGGATCCAACCAGCCTCTGGGCTGACTACCTAACAGACAAACAGTATAGGTCTTAGATGATTATGAAGGCATTTACATACTACTATAGTATACAAGTTTAGCTGAGTTTAAATTTGAGAGCGTCGTGTAGATCTTTTCATCTATAGACTAAATTCCAGTTAAGTTATATATTGACAGGTGTCGCCAATCTCGAGGACTTACTGAAATCGGTGTGAATGGCCATGCAGTCAGCTCTATTTGTTGAAAGTTAGGGTTATGAGATACATCGGAATGTCTGATTTTCGCCTGATGGGGTTCTTAAACTTTCCTACGTATCCACTGTCGAAAGTTTCACATTTAAGCACCTTGAAGTTCAGTTGAAAATAAAAACCGCCCGTGGTACTCCAAGAACGCTTATCCTGTTTTACGAGCAGGTGCGCTTTTTAAGTTGTACCCAATGGTCTATTTCCGAGGGATGGCTGCAGACATAAGTTGGGAGAGCAGAGGGCGGACGGATCAATCTGGTGGGGGGGTCTTCCCATTTTCCGACTCTAGATATGAGTTAATGTATCTTAAGCCCGTGGTAACGCCGGACTGTTACATGCGGACGGCAAACGAACTTCTGAACGCTCAAATTCCTGTCGATTTTCAGGTGCACAAATAATTAACTTGCTGTATGCCCGATAAATACTTTTTCGTACATAGATTTCTCTTTCAAATAGTTTTTAAGGGTTCCATGCTACAGTTAGGACCCTCTCTATAGAACCGAGACTCGCATATGCCGCCTGGCACTGTAGCTAGCCGTGTTTTGAGCAAGGCACTGGCGCTAGCGGCAGCGTAGTCCCCAACTATACTGACCGGCAAAAAAAGTGGAACACTTCAATTTTTTATGTAATTTCTTAATTTATTCCACTAAAATGTATCGGTTTTCCAATATTTGCATTATTCATGTAAATGTTAGATGGTTGGCTACAGAAAATACTGAAACATGTTTTACAACACGCTTTAACTCACAAATTTCGTTACATTTCACAAATCTAACAATTTTCTATTTTTACTAATGTTCTTTTGGGCTGTTTTTTTTTGCCAAACAAAACAGTGTTAATGTTTGCACTGCACGGGAACACTGGTCACTAAAACGAATGTTTCCACCCTAGCGTCCATGACAGCTTGTTAGGCTCATCGAAGATTGGGGGTAATTGGTGGTAATAAACCACCCTAAGAAATGTCAATGTCTATTCACGGATGTTTCAGATGTGTGTCCTAATGCGTGAAAAGCATTTAAAATGTGATTACATCTTTTTCATGGCTAATTTTATACTTTTTAAATTACTGTTCCACTTTTTTGCCGGTCAGTGTAGTTTCACACATTTACACTTTTTAACGTGTTTAATAGGCTAATCATAATTACAAGCATTTCAGAGTACTTCATGGAAATACTGTCCTTCAATTTCTAAACACCCATTGCACCAACGTAGGAAGTTTCGGTACACTCGCTGTAATTCATCCTCACTGACATTTATTATCGTCGCAGTTATTTCGTTCTCGCGAGCCTCCAGAGTACGTGGATTGTTTCCGTATTATAGGCCTACCTTTTGTTTGAGGTTCCTCCACAAGTAAAAATCACACGGCACTGAAACTTGCGAAAGGATTTACTGCAAACTTCTTCTTGAGAAGATAAGTTCCCACTAGGAAAAATCGATGTTTTGTACTATACCTAACCATGTTCACGTGATACGAGGTAGGCTACAGAACTTCACAGCAAGTCTTAATTATATCAACTATGGTATCTTGTCAGCTGCGTATGGAATAAATGCTATGCCAGCATCCAGGGCTTCACGGCGCGCTGTTGTAATCGGCACATGCTATACTCTGAATTACCAATAATGATCGCTGACAGCTGTGGGGAAATGCTGTGTTGCCACTGAGGCAGATCATGACTTATAACATTCCAAGAGGCTTGCAGGAGGACACAAATACTGGGGAAGTTAGCCCCTCCTGCCTGGCGCTCTAATGACCGTGACAAGTGACACAATGAGTCAGACCATGTGCTTACTGCTGTGTCGGCATACATTGCTTGCTGTTGCTATGGAAACCGTTACCCCTCTCGTCTCCACTCCTCACCTCAACCTTCAAGCGGATGACAGCTTTCACCGAGCATCTTTTGTAAATCAGAGTATATAAATGCAACGTGTCCGCGTCACGACTATTCGAAAATTCCGTTCTATTGGGGTGGTTCTCATTGTATATCAGAGCAGTAAGCTTCTTATAAATAACTTAGATAGGCTAACTTAAACAAAATTTGGTTCTGTTTCATAAATTGAATACCGTAGATTTCAATCCGTTTTAAATTGTATCCGACTACTGTACTTACTTTGTCACCTGGACGCGGTGCCCAATTTTGAATTAAGTTTTTTTTTTATCGTTACAAGACGTGCATGAGTTGAAAATGGTTAAGACCGTTACCTTATTGAATGAAGGAGTTAATGCAGAACGACCTATAGGCTCCGTGCGTTGGAGTGAGAAATACACCGTCGCGCTATGAGTGGCCAAATTTATAAGCTCGAGTATGTTACCTGGACCTTCTATAAAAGGTCCCGTTGTTCATGGCCTAGTAGGAGCGATGTGTAAGTAAATTCTGAAAATAAACATGAATTATGAGATTTCCAGACATTCTAGAAACATAAAACTTAGTATCAGTGGAGTTGATACTCACAAGCTCGCTATAAGAGTCTAATTTAAAATATTCTTAATTTTTCGAGGAGACCGAGTTGGAGGGATTTGAAATGGCGGCTTAGGAGAAGAACGGTGTATGCAAGCATTTATTTTTCTACCGTAGATTAACCCTTTTTCCAAAGCGATGACCTATAGTTTTTGTGAACTAAAACGTTTCCTGAATGTCCAAACTAACTTTTATCATGAAACCCCGAGGAAGTGTTGACGAAAATTTCTGAGATATTAAGGAGCTAATGTGGTGTAACGATGAATAATAAATACAAAAATGAAATTAACCATGAGTTAATGCAATACTTCTAGGTATCCTAGAAGTTTAAATCTAGGTACCAGAGAACCTGATGCCCCCAAAATCCCTAGAAAAATCTAAATATCTAAAAGTTATGCTAGGGTTTCAGAAGCAGTTCGGCCTAAGTACGCAAGCGTATCTTCACCCACAGCCTAACTTGTTTTCCAAAGCGATGACCTATAGTTTTCGTTAACTCAAACGTTTGCTGAAAGTCCAAACTAACTTTTAACATAAACAAACCTAGTTAGAGATAGGCTAATTTATTCCCAAATGCACGATTTAAATTTATTGCTTGCGATCCACCGTCAATATCCACCGTGTTTTAAAAGAAATGTTGTGAGTTCGTGAAGGGAAACGATGTAGAATATTACATTGTTATGTATGTTACAATATCTATTATTGCAACCAACAATACTACACAACGTTTTGAGATCGTTACTGTATAAAATAATGGAATAATTGCTCGCACGTTTTCGATGTACATCAACACTCAGCTGATCACGGCATGTAGCAGCTTCTTGGAACGTCCGCTCACAGCAGCACTTCAGTGTACGCACGTAGCCGACCAAAATATTCATGATGTCGCATGGTGATTATTTTTCTTATTTTTGACACGATTTTAATTCCACATTGTGGCATTCCCTTCGTAAACGAACCGCCCTATTGCTGAGTCGACTGCATTCCAAGTGGACATGGCATTGACAGTTGCAAGTGCAAGGGCCTTATTGGCAGATCAGAGTTTCTCATTAATGCAATAGATAGTCGGCGAGGTGTTTCCAAAGCAGATCGATACTTGGCAGAATGCAATTAGTTCTAATTAAACTGCGTTGATATTATCGTACAGTAGGCCGCGAATACTGTTAGATACGATCGATATCCAATTGGTTGAAATGTGTAATATACAGTACACTGAGTGGCCAGAAGTCACGGGAAGTGTAGTCCCATGAGATAATGTGCTGTGTATGACTCCTAAGCGTTGCGGCTAGCTGCGGTGGAGCAGAGCAGTCTGTCACAAACAAGAGTGTAGTGAAGATAGTAACGCGTCGCTAGTTAGACTTTCAACGTGGGATGATTATTGGTACACGGCGCATGGGCTATAGCATTTCGGAGATTACACACGAATTTGGGTTTTCGAAGTCAACAGTGTCGGGGGTGGATATGTAATATCGCATAAACCGCCGCACGGACGACCACAGGTGTTTAACGAACCGATATTACGTCGCCTCAGCAGAACCATACGGGGCGATCGAAGGGCTACTGTGAGTCAGATCACTGCCCAGTTGAATGTTGGGAGTCAGGAACCCTATTCTTGTCGAGTCGATGCCTCGCCGTGTTGTTGCCGTTTGGAGGGCTCGCGGAGGAGCAACTCGTTATTAACATCATATTCCGTGCCTTCCCATGACTTTTGGCCACTGAGTGTATGTTCAAAACCTTAACGTGTACTTGCTCGTAATGGTATGCGCCCGATTCTGTTAAATCATCTGCATGCTAGAGAAAGAATCATATTTCTTAAAAATGAATGTATTTCTGTTTATTGTCAGAAATTATTTATTTGATATGGACATAACTTAGCAGTTAGTATTTTCGTTTCACAATTTTTCCCCTTCTCCAGCAATCAATAAAAATACAATTTATTTCATTGCAAACTGGATATTATAATTTTATTAATTATTATTATTATACAATAATAAACCAATTAAAATCTTAATGGCAATGCGTATTTGGAAGATTAAGGTAATGTTGTGAAACTTAAAAATGCAAGTCACAAAAGTATGAAATATTGAATTCTCTTGTAAGTTAATACATATGATTTTGATACGGTACCGACATACTAACTTACTGTATTTGTTTATTACTTACCGTGGAGCGATGTTTTTCTTACAGCAAGGGACTTGAAATTTTATTGACCATAGGCCCTAATCATCTAACATATATTACCATGTTCTAACCATATGCCTTAACAGTGCCGTGGGTAGCAATGAGAGGATAGGTCTACCATTCGAACAGCAGGATGAAATTTTGGATACGGTACCGTCTTAGCATATTGCAGACCTTCCCAATAGGCGGCCTGCCAGCCACAGACACACCATGTAGGTATGTACGATGATCCGCCATAAATAATGTTACACATGAAAGTATGAATAATAATAATAATAATGTTATTGGTTTCGCGTCCCTTTTAACTACTCTGGCTTTTAGAGACGCCTGGATTTTGCCCAGAAGGGGATTCTTAACGTTCCAGTGAATCTACTGACACGGATCCCTCGCATTTGCGCATCGTCAAATGCCAGCTGACTGCACCAGGATTCGATCCTGCAACCTTGGACACAGCAGGCGAGAACGTTGCCGCTGAGCCACGCAGCCAGTCATAAGAATAATTGACAGAAAAAGTACGGTACATGTAACTTATAATCGATATACCCGGAAACATTAAAAAAAATGCTTTATTCAGTACAGTATTTGGATAAGGGCACTTGAGATGTATCACTAAATTTGGCTATACCAATCATCAGGTAGATATCCCACCGCGCATCTCTTCTCTTTGGCACCCGACATGGAGCGCAATGGGTCGAGTACTCGAAACTAGCTTAACAAGAAGTGATGTTATAGCGTACGGGCCTTCGATTCATTTACATCACGAATTTATCTACTACATATTTATTGTCAAAACCCCTGGCACTATACAGCCCATGACGGGCTAAGGCCGGCCAAGCGACCGCTGCCCAGCCATTTGGCCTGCAGATATTCCCCTCGGCCGTTAATCTTGGTTTTCGTGATCGGGGCGCTGTCTCACTGTCAGACAGCTACTCAATTGTCCTCACGAGGCTGATTGCACCCCGTTCCAACCCTCACGTCAGTTTTAAAATCCCTGACGGAGCCGGGGATCGAACCCGGGGTCTCCGGGTGAGAGGCAGGCGCGCTACCTCAACACCATGGGGCCGGCTACATATTCATTGAACCAAATATATTTTCCTATCATTCTTCGACCACCCCCTGTCGAAACTCGAAGCGCTGAGATTAGTAAAACAGAACTGTTGAAAGTCAGAGTAAGCCAAGTCAACACTGTAGGCAACGTCGAAACGCCAGTCAAGCACGTAGTTTTTTTTTCCACCACCTCTTCCAATCTTGATCGCCATCTCTCAACCTCTGTACTTTTAAAATAATTTATGTTCACCTCTTGTTTAACTTCTCCCCGCTCGTTATTGCCTTTCAAATAATTTACTGGTCTTCGAGATTTACAGCTGCAATTTGAACACGTTTACTTCAAGAATTCATTTTGTTCTCTCTGCCGTCATAACAGTGTGGCCATCTTTGAGTCTGATTCATCAGAAAATCGAATTATTCGGCTGCTCTTCTGTATAGTGACTGTCAACGGATCTCCAGTCGGCGATCTTTCATCCCCATAATCCTGCCGCTCAGTCCCACCCAATTAGGTTTGAGGGTTCGATGTCGGCTTCGTTTCTCTCGACAACAAATATCATAAAGGTACTGTGGCTATTTCAGATATCATACTGTAGTTGTCACTTGTTGCGTCCATTATTTAAACATGTTAAGTGGTCATTTTCATGACGAAGCATCAAAACAAATCATGTATCACAGCATAAACTTTGCTTATATAGTGATAGCCTTCTCTATAGAATAAAGCCTCGCCGGGGCCGTGTGACGGATGGAGAGCGTTAAGTCTGCGCCAGCCATTACAATTGGGTACAATCGTGTGGACCGACTGTAAAACATTAAATTTCGATTTCGTCTCTCAAGTTATATCCATCATCCCTGTTCATATTGATTCGAAGGCACTGGAATATTACTAACGAAAGAACCTAATCCACACGCTGGTGTAACACCCAGTTCTAACACTAACAGAGGATGTCACTAGATTCGAGCCATGACCACCAGACAGCGCTGGGGCGAGAGACCACACGTTTTCAGGGGCAACGCGTTACGGAGCGCAGTCGTAACCGGTTGTAACCTTTCATCTGAAGCTATCATGCGGTAGCGAAACTACAGTAGTAGTGAAATTTTCTGTGAGTAAAATGTGACGTGGTGTACAAAATAAGTTAAGTTTCTTTTTGTGGTTTCAGCAAAGCAGAGCGCTGTATGATCATCGGCGATTGCTGAGAATTTTCTACGGGGAAGCTACATTTTTCAAGCGTGGGGCAAAGATGCTGATCAATTTAGGTAAAACATAAAGACGGACGAATTAAATTTCGTATATATGTATGCTTAACTACAGAGTTATATATCAGCACCGGGCGCGTCCACTCGGCTGCTGCCCGTGTATCGGCCGACCTCAGCTGATGTAATTGCCGCGCGGTGACAGATGCTGCTGACGAGACTAGTTGGTATAGAGATAACACAGGGAATTACGTCATCCGTGGTTGGCCGATACACAGGCAACAGCCGAGGAGACGCACGACGGTGCTTACATATAAATACGAGTATAACTCTGTAGTTTTGATCAAACGTCTTTGACGGCTACATAGAGTAAAGGAAAGCAGTTTATGTGGACAACTTCTTTGCCATATACTCGTCACCGAAGAAAAGAAAGGTCTTATGACAGAAAAGCGGGGGAGATCCTTGCCCTCTAAATCACTGGTAGTGGCAGCAAATTACATTAACTCGATGTTCCGTGAAAAATAAAGTACAGTACTTAGTGTCATTAAAATCCATGACAACAGTGCCTAATTTCGTCTTGTTTGAATTTATGGGTGGGGGGACGGGACGGGACAGATATACACACTCACACACGGACTGACAACTTTTGGCCCGTATCTCATCACTCAGTCTACTTTCATTTTTTGCAAAAATCGAAAGCGGCTAAAAAATATTTTAAAATTAAAATCGTTAGAAAAAGTAAATTGTATTTGTGTGTAAAATAAGTTCATAGAAACACCCTATATATAGAAGAAATATATGTCTTATTGAGTTTGAATTTGAATGTTTCCAAGCATTTCTTATGAGGGGTCAAAATGACCCCTTACCGCTGTTTAAGAATGCACGATTCTCAGCAGTTCTTGTGTTAAAACCTCAATTTCAGAAAAGTATTTTGTAAAAAAAATATTTTCCATCATAGATTTTATCACAAGTTTTCAAAAATTAAAACTTTTGACTTTTACGTGGGGCGGGGGCTTTTGATAAGAAGGCAAAATGTGTGGGTAAGTTAGCACATGCTTTATCGAAAACAAACCCGTGGAATTTAGTTAAAACAGCAATAAGCATAAAATAGCTAAATAGCTGTGATGAGAATCAACCATCCCTACTCCTGGCAAGAGACGGTTCATGGTCCAGGCGATGTGAATTATGTCAAAATAGGCTATGTTTGGTTTCCCTGTCTTTAAAACAGCTGTGTTATGAATAGCGCTAGGAATTTTAGGTGCTGCACATAAGCATTTTTTTGTTTGTTATTTAAGCTAGTCTTGCAAAGAAAACATTAAATGTACATCGCTAATTGAGTTTTGGTTGAGGCAAGTGACCTCGCTGTTCTGCCCCTTAAAATTGAGTTTTGGTTGCACCTTCCGTCCATGTAAGCACCATTTTTGCACCCTTTCTAAATGCCAGCTCCTTTTTCCGCCTTTTAATATAAAATAACTTTTTGTGGCTCATCTGCCGCAGTTTACTCCTTGTACAATTAAACAAGGCAAGTCAGAAGTGGCGCCTCGTTGTCTGGCTGAGGATCGGTGATATCTGCATTCCCAAAAACATTGCGCCATAACTTCCGAGCGTAGTGTCTATTCAGCCTGCTGAGTGTGCAACGGGCCGATATGTACTAATAGGACATGGCCGCTTCTTTCCAATTCATCGGGCAGTTTCATTCGCCTTAATTCATTCCTTCTCTCATAAATCCTATGATGAGGATGGCGTCAGGAAGGGCATCTGGCTGTGAAAACCATCCGCCACATAGAAACTCACCTCATCCCCGATCCCGTAGAAACGGGGATAATAGATGGTAGACATTAGTTCAATGATGAGTCCTCAGCGGTATTAGTTTTTATTTCCTTTTTCTGCCAGACCTCGATGCTGTCTCAAAGAGTTAAAGCTGGACAATGAACGTTCCAGCATCTGCAGATGGATGAAGTGTCCGAAGAACTAATAGAGCACTACACTTGGCAACGGCGCGTGAGCACGTGCGAACAGGTGCCCTGGCCCACCATAGCCAGCACGGTTCAGCCCACAGAGGGTGAGCCTATGCTCTTGACAGCCAGGCGACAACTCGTGAACAGTGCGGAGAGCGTGTCTCACAACAAGATAAGCTCAGGGTCCTGTTTCATAAAACTGACTGATAATAGAAAAACATCCCTTTATCCCTAGAATACTAACATTATTCAATTGATGCTTGATACTAATAATACGTTAAATTTACGTACATTACGAACTTTGTGCTAAGGCACCAATTAGTTAAATGGTTGAAATTAATATATAGTTTGTACGTAACACTATTTATATACATTAAAACCTCTGTGGTCTTTGAAATTTAATACGCTAAGTTCCATCTTAAAAACAACAAGTAGTACCGTGAAGAACTATACAGCCTATTTTCATATATCCTGCTCATGTTAATTGTCTCTATCAACATACAAAATTTCAGTTTAATTTGTGTAACAGATTCGTAGATATTGAGAACCGTCTAAATATTTCATATAGTCGCCAGGATGGATTTTTTTTGTACTATTACATTAATATTATTGTGTACGTGTGGTATTCAAACTTCAATCGCATGATTAGAACACAAGAAGTAAAAAAAGAGATTTTAAAAGTACGCACACCAGCCATCTTGTGATTATGCAAACAATTGAAATAAATTACATGCCAGTGGATCAACATTTGTATAAGCATTTAACGTGCAACGTTTCACGGCACTCGGATAGTTAATTCGCGAGAAACGTCCATTTAAATATTTATACTTCGCGTCGCCGCCATGTTGGATTTGTGCTCACCAGATTACTGAAAGTCCTATAGGTGAACATATGTTCATAGTCTCTATGGACATAAAAAAAAAACAGTTTGGTTGCTGTAAAAGATTCATAGATATTGAGAACCGTCTAAATATTTCGGAAGCTCGCCATTTAGGATTGTTATATGTATAGGCCATAGAGTTATGTACCATTCAAGGGCAATTATTGCCTAACTTCATTATTCAAACTTTCACTTCGATCGCATGATTACGACACAAGAATAAAAACTTAATTTTAAAATTTCGCACAGCCGCCATCTTGAGGTTATGCGAACAATTGAATTAAATTTGATGGCAGTGCATTACAATCTGCAAAATCATTTACTGTACCACATTTCACTGCGCTCAGAGAGTTAACTCTGGAGAAAAGTCTATTAAAATATTTCAAATTTGCTTGGTCGCCATGTTCGTTTTGTACTTTACAGGTTTATGAAGTTTCGGAGATATAGAATGTCAGTGAAATATTTCGCACAGCCGCCATTTTGAGGTTATGTAAACAATTGAACTAAATTAGACTCCAGTGCATTACAATGTGTATAAACATTTGCTGTACCAAGTTTCATTACATTTAGATAGTTAAATCGCGAGAAAAGTCTATTTAAATGTCTCAACTTCGCTTGGCCGCCATGTTGGTTTTGTAGTCACCAGGTTTTTGAAAGTCTCATAGGTGAACTTCTAGTAGTGCCCTTTATCACCGTACACAATTTCAGGGCGATATCGGTAATAATTTCGGAGATATTGAATGCTAGTGAAATATTTCGCACAGCCGCCATGTTGGATTGGAGAGACGTAACAAAATTTAAAGGGCACGGTCGAGGTCGCCGGGAATAGTGCTATGAACTTACCGAGTTTCATTGAAATCGCTCCAGCCGTTTATATTTTATTAGGGACACACACACACACACCTCTCTCTCACACACACACACACACACACACGGACAAAAGGTGATCTCATAAGCCTATTTTTTTTAAATTGAAAATAGGCTAACAAATACAGAAGTCGTTTACTTTGACGTAAATAGCAGTATGTAATCTCTCCAGTTGTACCGTCTCTGGTTTTTACGAGGTTGTTTTTATAATCCCTCTGAAGTGATGTGACATATCTACATCAAATTCACCACCTCTTTGTTATTGTCATGGAGACACCAATATGTTGTTAAATTCAAGGATAGTTTCCAGGCAATTCTTTGCCCCATGATTATGCCTCTAGAATTGATTGGCATCAATAACAAAAGCATAGACATCACCACCATAGACCAGTGGAAGCACTGCTGGAAGATGGTAGGGTGGTGACAGATATATAGGGAATTCTAAGCAGTTAAATTATTCATATACGTAAATTTTACGTATGTGAGTATTGTAGGGTTTAATACCGGACACCTGGACAAACGGAAAACAACATTCGGAGCGGAGGTATTTCCTATGTAAAATGACACTGTAAACCGGAAAACTGCCTAATGCGAAAAAGGAAATAAATTCCGGAACTGTAGGCGTAAATAACCTGAATAAGACGGATTATCTTATCCATAATACAAAGCTATGTAGGGTCAGTTGGGGTAAAACGGGTATAAAAATACTCCTTTTTATCTTTGATCTTTTATAATGAATTCCAAACAAACATTAACTTTCTTAATTTTGTTCCAACTCAGTCTTGTGACTTTCTAGAATAGGTTTATGCATGTTATAAGTTGATTGACCACATTGTATAGAAATTATTACCATTCTCACACTATACCCATTTTACTCCATGGATGGGGGAAAACTGGTATAGTACACATTTTTAAAGTAAAACCAGTATTATACTAGTTTTACCCCTGAATATGTGTAATGTAGGTATGTATACATTACATTATGTCTAGCCTTGTGATAGTTTCTATGTTATTAATTATTTAAAAACATGGGGTAAAATGGATGGGTGAAAACTGGTATAGTACACATTTTTGAAGTAAAACATGGCTTTAGCAAGTATTATACTCATTTTACCCCTGAATATGTGTAATGTAGGTAAAAAGAAGACACTAAAACTAATTAAGAAGTCATATACAAAGAGATTAGTTTGGATGTATCGGAGACCCTCGCTAGCCCGCTCGCCCGCAGTGCGAGCCTGTCTCCCGCCACGCGCTTTGCCGTTATGCGGCGCCTGCACGGCACTGAGTCATTGGGCATAAGAATTTGTACTTACCTAGTTCACAGCTGGTGCTGAAAATGTTCGCCATTCACTGCTACACATCGCTGGCACCTTTTTATGAAACTGGCATGTACTCTCTGAAGTTCCTCAGCACCGATTGACTGTATTTCAGCTGTAATATAGTCTTTAAGCTCATTTATAGTGGAGGGTTTCTCGCATACACTCTATTTTTAAGCGTCCCCCACAAATAAAAGTCACATGGTGATAAGTCTGGGCTTCGCGGGGGCCACTCGTTCCGACTTATAATCCTAGTACCAAAAAAGCGACGCAATTCTGTCATGGATGCTTCGTCAGTGTGAGCAGTGGCAGAATCTTGTTGAAAATAAGTTGACAATCGCTCTCCGTAAGTCAGTTAGTCATAAAATTGGTCAAGGATCACATTGAAGTACAAATTTAAGTACAAATTCCTATACCCAATGACTCAATGCAGCGTGAGTGCCGCATAACGGCAAAGTGCCTGGCGGGAGACAGGCTCGCGCCGCGGGCGAGCGGGCTAGCGAGGGTCTCCGATACATCCAAACTAATCTCTCTGTATTTGGCTACAAATTAAAAATGGCTCATAGATTTAGGCGAAGAGAGCACAAAGCATAAACTATAATAGTGATCTACAATTTGTGGCAGATAAAGTTAGACAAATTTGAAAAATCTCCCATTATACCAGATGTTTACAATTGTCTCGATCAATTGCAATTTTGTTCTGGATTTCCTTTCTCTTATTTTCTCCTTCAATATCATCCACAAATTTTCAATGGGATTAAGATCTGGTGAATTGCCTGGCCAAGACAGTGCTGTGACATTTTCATGCTTACTTAGGAAGTCTTTGACCACCTTTGCACCATGGCAGGGTGCTGAATCGTCTTAAAAATGAATGGTTGTCCTGGTAATAAATCTCGTCTTGACGGCAACATCATTATACCCATTTTACCCCATGTTTTTAAATAATTAATAACATAGAAACTATCACACATAAAAATCTGAAATTAATGAAAGCTTGAAATAGACATATGTAATGTATACATACCTAGATTTGAAGCTTCAATCTTATCAGGTTCACTTTTCACAATGGCTTCTATCTTCTTGTTTCATTTACACTGACACATGGTAAGAACAACTTTTTTAGAAGCCATTATCAATGTTATCAACCTGCTTTTAGCATGCTATAACATGCAATCATAGAATAAACATATGATATTTTTTACTGGTGCATTTTGTCAATATTTTAGGATTTATTAAATGAAATGTTGTTTATACCCGTTTCACCCCACTATACCCATTTTACTCCCAAGTGACCCTACTAAATTTTGAACGTACTGCACTTGCACCAAAGTTCTGGTAATTTTTCCTGAAGGACGCAGCAGTTATGCTACATTTCACAACATCTGTAAGTGAAAGGAAGCACCGTTACTTCCTCCGACCCTCTTGTAATACACACAGTTTCCATCTGACGAATGAGAGTAGGCCTACAAGTACGAGTAGAAGAAAACATTCAACTTGAGTGATGTTTAAATGTGTTCTTTTTACTGTGTACTGGGTGAAAAAAAAATGAACTTGAGTGATCTTTAAATGTGTTCTTTTTACTGTGTACTGTATGTATTTACGTACTGTGATTCAGTGACAATAATTACTTCTAAACATAAGACACTGGAAGAGAAAATTATAGTTATTGAAGAACACGAGAAAAACAATCGTCCGGGTAAAGAATTAACTGTGTTGAAGTGGGGAAAAACTCAAATTATTTCGTAGTAATCCTATGCGATAATACAGTATTTCTTTGTAGTGAATTTTGTCTTATTAAAACTTATCCCTTCGTACAATGGAAACTACGAAAACGGAAAAATAAATCCGGAACGATTGCGTTCCACTTTAGGCAAGTGTTACTTGTATTAGTAGAGAAATACTACTCTTTTAAGTTAATACATTTTATTGGTTAACCAAATTCTGTTTCATAAAGATTCATAAGGACTGACAAACTTTCTGCTCTAATAATTCTAGTTCATTAGACAGCTGATTGAATTAGCTGTATGCGAGGGAGCCGTGTCAGTAGATTTACTGCCACGTTAAAGATCCCCTTCGGGGCAAACGTCCGGCACCCTGGCGTCTCTAAAAGGGACGTAAAACCAATAACATTATTATTATTATTTGAATTAGAGGTTACGAGCAGTGTTACGTATGAACGACTCGTGTCTTTTTTTAAGCTAATTATTTAATGATTGGAGTTTTTTTTATACATTGAGTATATCGAACTGTTTCGGTTGCTTAGGCATTTGACTGTGTAAGATGAGCAAGAGAAGAGAAAATAATAATAAGAAACTTAAATGCTGGATGGGTGAATTGGTCGGACACTTTTCACCGACTATTACGAAAGAGACAAAAGGGCGTGCTAGAACGGTACTGAAAACTTATACTGTATCAGATTAAAGTATATGTCGCGATACGTGTTTAGGGGAATGTTTTAGTGTAGTCGCACATGACATGTGTTCAAGTGCGAGGTCGTGAATTACGAATGGGATCGCCATGGCTTTCTAGATGGGATGCTTCTCGAACAGCAAGAACTGATTGAAGTGCTAAATAATGACAACGGATTTCTACGCAGTTTCCAAGGGCAAATAAAGGTGAACTTATTTTCAGTAACGAAGTTATAGAATCTTTACTTCAATTTTCAGCTACCCACCTGTTATAACCCTTAACTAGTGTGGGGTGGGTCAGAATGACCCTTAAAATTTTTACTCATTTATTTGTAATCCAAGACTTAAAATTAATAAAGTAATTATTTTTTTATATTATGAATGAGATAGTATATTTCACAGCGAACACTCATTTAACCCGCGAGGACTGGCGCATGGGTATTTTTGACCCGAGACTTAAAAAATGCTTTTATTTTGTTTTGGTCAGCCCTTATTTCCTGTCACTCACTGTACCTTCCTTCCTAGCCTTGAACTTCACACTGCAAAAGAAACATTTCCATAGCTCCTTGAACACTCAAGTTATTTCTATAGTATTTACGGTCGGGTCAGATTTATCCATGGTGCCAGTCCTCGCGTGATAATTTTCGGCTTACGTCAAGCAGAGGTTTCGAAACCAGATTTTGGATTGGACATAAACTCTGACCACAATCTGGTTGTTATGAAATGTAGATTAAAGTTGAAGACACTGAAGAAAAGTCAAAAGCCAAAACAGTAGGCAATAGACCGATGGAAAGAGAAGGATGTAAGCGAAAGATTCAAGAAGAGTATAAAGGAAAGACTAATGAAAACCCCTAAACAAACTTCAATTGCAGACGAATGGACACGCTTGAAGAATGAAATAACAAAATCCGCAGAAGAAAACATTGGTAGGAAAGAAAGAATAGGCAGAAAACCGTGAATCACTCGGGATATACTAGAATTGATGGCTGAAAGGTGGAAAGACAAGAATGTAAGAGATGAAAAGGTGAAAGCAGAATACAGACGTCTGAGAAATCGGATTAACAAGAAGTGCAAGGTAGCGAAAGACGAATAGCTGAAAAAGAAATGTGCAGGTATAGAAAATTGTCTTAAATTAGGAAAAGTAGACACAGCTTATCAATGGATTAAGAATACATTTGGGGAAAAGAAGACTAAGTGCTGTAATATTAAGGACACAAATGGAAAGCCTCTAGCAGATAGGGAAGAAAAGGTTGAGAGATGGAAAGCTTACATAGAGTGTTTGTATAAGGGAAAGGAGATTGAGAATCATGGAATGGGAGGAGGAAATTGATGAGGATGCAAAAGGAGATTTAATATTGAGATCAGAATTTGGCAGAGCATTGGAAGACTTAAGCAGGAACAAAGAATCAAGGTATAGATGATACACCAATTGAGTTGCTACGCTGCATAGGAGGTGAAGGTCTGATCAGGTTATTTCAATTGGTGTGTAGGATTTATGAGACAGGTGAGGTACCCTCTGATTTCAAGAAGAATGTTATCATCCCTATACCGAAGAAAGTAGGCGCTGACAGATGTGAGGATTACCGTACAATCAGCTTGATTACTCATGCTTCAAAGATCCTGTCTAGAATAATTTACAAGAGGATGGAAAGCCAGATAGAAGCGGAATTGGGTGAAGACCAGTTTGGTTTCAGGAGAAATATAGGAACAAGGAAAGCTGTACTAAGTCTTAGGCTGATTTTGGAAGGTAAATAAGAAAAGATAAGAGAACGTTCATAGCATTTGTAGACTTAGAAAAGGCTTTTGATAACTTTGATTGGACTAAATTGTTTGACATTTTGAAAATGATTGGAATAAAGTATAGGGATAGGAGGGTGATCTACAATCTATACAGAAACCAGACAGCAGTCATTCGAGCTGATGGACATGAGAGAGAAGCTGGTATTCAGAAAGGTGTGAGGCAAGGCTGCAACTTATCACCCATACTTTTCAATCTTTACATTGAACAAGCTATGAAGGAAATTAGAGAGAAATTTAAAGTGGGAGTGAAGATTCAAGGAGAAATAATTTCAACTCTGAGATTTGCTGATGGCATCGTCATCTTGGTCGACACGCCTGAGGATTTGACTGAGTTTTTGAATGGTATGGACTCCGTCTTGAGGAAAGAATTCATGATGAAAATTAATAAATGTAAAACAAAAATATTTGAATGCAGCCACAATAAATCAGAAACCTCTATGGACATCAAATTGGCAGAGGAAAAACTAAAGGAAGTAGGAGACTTCTGTTACTTAGGAAGCAAAATAACCAGTGATGGAAGAAGCAAAGAGGATATAAAAAGTAGGTTGGCTAAGGCAAGGAAAGCATTTCTACAGAAAAGGAATCTGTTGACATCGATTATAGATTTAGGTATTAGGAAGACATTTTTGAAAACTTTTGTCTGGAGCGTCGCACTCTGGAAGTGAAACTTGGACTATTGGTGCAACAGAAAAGAGAAGAATTGAAGCGTTTGAAATGTTGTGTTACAGGAGAATGATGATCAGATGGGTAGATAGGGTTACTAACGAAGATTTATTAAGACGATTGGGAGAGGAGAGTTGTTTCTGGCGACTGCTAATGAAGAGAAGAGATAGGTTGGTAGGACACATACTAAGGCACCCAGGAATAGCAAGTTATGGAAGAAAGGGTCGAGGACAAGAACTGTAGGGGTGGACCAAGGATGTCGGTTGTGGTAGCTATGTAGAGATGAAACGATTAGCTCAGGACAGGGAGGCATGGAGAGCTGCATCAAACCAATCAAAAGACTGAAGACTCAAACAACGTCAGTCGGGACAATCTGTAAAAAATAAGGGGGAAAATCCACCTATTTTGGTGCACCACAATCACATAGCTCGCGTTCTTGTTCATCCATGTTAAGGGTCTAGGGACACCTTAGTCATCATCTCCTTTGTTCAAAAAATGAATATGACTGCTTTGCCGTCACTAACAAGGCCAATGATACTGTTACGACAATTATTGTCATTCTTCTCCATGTTAAATTTGAGAAAATATAAATAAACCTCATTTGATCTTGGGAATACACCAGGTGTAAAATTACGTCATTAGAATCCGTACGACTACGACAAAAAGTGAAGCATACATTATGGGTCAAAATGACCCGGCGCCAGTCCTCGTGTTATATTTTTTCACGATAGTTCTCAACGGTTAATGCCTTTAAGTAGTGTGCAAACGTGTGTCTACTGTTTTTGCATTATAATAAAAAAAACGTTGTCTTTCACATGAGTTTCTGACGTAAACACAAATACAGTACCTTTTTAACAGAAGGCACATACGAAACAGATGTGCTCAAATGAATTTCTGTCGATGGATATCAAAGTAAAGTCTTTCCATACAACAACAATACGCTGCCGAAGTGGCGCGCCTAGCAACCGCATGGGCGCAGCCACATTGGACCCAAACAACTGGTTGCTAGGTTTTTTATACATAGGAAGCTGCATTAACGCTGCGCAGAGTCTTGGATTTTGTGGATAAAAATGTGTAATACGCGTGATATAAGGCAAACGCCTCCCGTGAAGATCATCTACAGTGTTGGAGCTACAAAATAGAAGTGAAATTTTATGGATAAAGTACGAGAATTTTGCGAGATAGTATGAATCAAGTTGACCTCACTCCTGAGACAAGAATTGCATGGCGGGTACTACAAATTATACATATTTATCATTTAGTGGATAGAGTATATCTAATATAGAGAGATATTTAGGACATATATGTCACATAAAGGGGTTTTTGGTTCATGTGGGGAGTGTAGTTGTAATTAAATATGGTTTGTACTATAAGTATTATAAACGACAACCTACATAACCTTACAGCTGATTCACTAACACCAATAAATTTAATCCTACAACTTTTCTGAGTGGTGATTTTTCACTTAATTTATTTAAGCAGTGAATTGTGTTTCCAAATAACAATTAGGCCTATCCCAGAATGAAAATGTCTGCCTAAATATTTTATTTTTTGCACTTTCAGAAAACAATTATAATGTAGGCCTACCAGTAGCCTAGGCCTACACCCTGCAACAAAGTTACAGTACCGTATAGTGACATTATTCAAGCCAATGAATACTGCTTATTTCTGAAGTGATGGAGTGGCAAGTCTTGTTGTGATTATATTTAGAGCTAGGATACGAAAAGTGCCCCATTATTTAGAATGACGTAGGACGATAGGCCTTAATTGTAGACTTCTCTAACCAGTAAGTGAGCACACAGGTTAGGCTTTGTTAATTGATTCGTTTTCAGACAAACGCGGCGTTGTGGTAAACACACAAATTGTATTGAAATGCAGTTTTTGTTTCTTCTATAGCTGTTGATGAGATTTGGCCTAAACTCTCATCCAAATATTTTAAACTGTTCCCTTATGCATTGATAGACCTTAAGTTCATTTTATTCGTCACTTACTGGTAGGGCCTACGGTACTTTATTTTCCGTAGTATTGGTCATTCATACGGGACGTGATTCACAATATCCAAAAATGTTATATTTTCATGTTTTCACTTAATTTAAGGTAAATATCGTACGCCACATCTCTATGACTTACGTTCTAAGACTTAATGTGCATCTCGTACGCAATATTTTACAACTTTACTGGACAACTATGCTAAATTACTGTAGAAAATATACTTTTCTGTGCTTTCTTGCCTCTGGACATCCATGCATGTACAGTTTTATACGATACAAATAGGAAATAATGACGGCTCAAAGACTGAAGCAAGCTATAAGGGAGCCATGTTGTATTGCTCCAGTTGCTTAGCAACGGAGCGGAAGTGACGTTGACTTCGGCAGCGTATACTCAGCTATCAGTAAAAATAACAACACTTTTTGTCTGTCACCGTAGGTTTGGTAGTGCTATGTAGAGCTATTTGTCTCGCTTGACGACCGAAACATGTCATCCCTTAGTTTTCTTCTTCTTCAATAGTCCGTAACAATATGGTCATGGAATCACAGGGAGAACAATTTGCAGTCACTAAAAAGCTGCGCATGATGTCACGGTGCAACACTGGAAACAAGAGCTTCTGCCGGGTATCATAATCGATTACCAGCCTACAAACATCTACAATTGTGATGAGACCAGTGATGTGGGCCGGGCAAATGCCCAGTGGGCAGGACATCTATAAATGGGCATTTGCCCAAAGCAGTTTTAAGCGCCCAAAATCTGGGCATTTAAAAAAACTTTTTTTTTTTTACTTTTTACTACTTGTGATTGTTACTAGAGCTTCTGAAACATAATAAACACCATTAATCGAAGGTATATTTCATAAATGAACTAGTAATGCCCGAATATTGCTAATAATTTAATTATCGTGTGTCAATGTTGTCAATAACATCTAAATGGGAATTAACTTAAGTAGCCTATATCTGGTTTGAATAAAACATTGTATTACTGAGTTAGGCCTGCAGGCCTACTCATTTAAATATAGGAAATGTAGGGGCACCTGTTACATCTGCTGCCACAGAGCGGACCTTTATCACTTTTGGTTGGATTCATAGTAAAAAAGAAACAGACTTACATCTGAGAGGGCTGCCAAATTGATTTATCTAGCCTACAATTGGAAGCTGATGAATGGGGAGAATGGAACATCTAAGCGTAAGCCCGACAAAATAACTGAAGAGACTCGTCAGAGTAATCCAGAACAATGAGAAGAAACCCCAACACCCAGTCAAGAACGAATTACAGGCCTAGAGGAAGATTCAGAATCAGAACTGTCAGAAGAATCTGAGCCAGAGCTACTTGAAAGTTCAATAGCAAAAAGTGATGAAGAGGATACAGAAACAGAAGAAAGTGATTAAGAAGATACCCAAGAACACAAAACATTAATTTATTATTAATTTCATATTTAAATATATGTACTTTACCCCAAGTCCTCATTTGTTTCATTTTTAACTTATACAGTTAATGTAATAGCATACATTATGTATTCAGTATTAGTCATTTGTCAGTAAAATATCAAACTCATTCAAAAATTACAAAGATGTGTTGATGTGTTAAGTGGATTTTTTCCCCCAATTACACAATCAACATTCATAGGCATACACATAATTATTATGTATAAAAATCCACTTGAGTTGAGAGGCTATTGAAAAATATTAGGACTACTTAACTACTTTTCCAGCAATATAAATTAAATATATATACTGGAATATATATACCTGTTTGTATGGATAAATATATAGAATACATATATGTAGATACATATATGGTTAAAACAATATTTATATAAGCGTTGCATTATGAATATGTTTTTAAGAGTTGAATGCCCAAAATGCCTGGGCATTTATGGATTTTGGGCATTTGTCCGGGCATTTATCTTGGGCATTTGCCCCGACTTATAAATGCCCAGGCATTTTACATCACTAGATGAGACCGGCTTATTCTACAGTCTCCTGCCTAATAAAACATTAGCTGAAAAAGGTGACTCCTGCCATGGAGGGAAGAAGAGTAGAATTCGAATAACAGTTCTTCTCGCCACCAATGCAGATGGATCGGACAAACTTCCTCCACTGGTGATAGGAAAATCGAAGAATCCGAGGTGTTTTAAGGGAGCGAAAACAAAACCTACGGAATATGAATCCAACAGAAATTCTTGGATGACTATGCTTCTAATGGAACAGTGGTTGAAAATACTGGACATTAAAATGAAAAGAGACTGATAGTCAGTCTGACTGGACTTTATATCATTTTAAATGCTAGCAGCCGAGTACCAAGAAGGCTGTGCGAGAACAGAGTGTCAAGAAGGCAGTGCGAGAACAATCAAGTAGGCAGTGAAGAAACAAAATAGAATCTTGAAACTCTGTTCTTGCACTGCCTTCTTGGTACTCGGCTGTTGCATCGTACTATGGCGTCACACACTTCTGTGCATTCTTGGTACATTTCGTCCCGTCACCGTAACGTAACGCCAGACCTCAGCGTAACGACGAAGTCGACAAGATCATTTAAAATGATAAAAAGAAACAGAAGAAGAGCCTTCTTCTTATGGATCAATGTGCATCCACCTCAAATAGTTCTGGAGAATGTCCGAATGGAACTTTTCCCTCCTAACTCGACCAGTGTTCTACTACAGCTTGATTTGGGCAACATTGAAATTCTCAAAGTGCATTATAGAAGAATGCTGGTTCAACATTTAATAACACTGAGTGATGCAGGAAATGAAACTCTCTCTATTAATTTACTACAAACCATGGACTTTATTTCCTGCCTGGAAGCAGGTGTCATCCTCCACAATCAGTAACTGTTTCCGCAAAGCTGGTGTCTTACTGGAAGAGGCCGCCTTTAATGATTATCATCGGGACGAAATTATGTCTGACAATGAGCTAACGCTACCGGAGGGTGGAGATTTCGATACTTTTGTGCATTTCGATGATAATCTGGCAGTATGTGGGGTACAACGGGGTGAAGAGATTATTGCTGATGTTTGCCAACAACGCGGGGGTGACGGACCAGCTACAAGCGATAGTGATGGAGATGGAGATGACGACTTGAATCTCGAAACACTTGAACTAAGTGAAGTGTTAAGTGCAATCGATGTGTGTAGGCGTTACACCAGTGCGAAAAGTTGTAGTGAAAATGCTTTGAATTCATTACTACGTTTGCAAAAGGAGGTTTATTCACTTAATGCAAGAAAAGTGAAACAAGTCAAACTATCTGATTTCTTTAAGGCTGGACCAAGTTTAAAATAATACAGCACTATAATTATTTTCTGTCTTAATGTATGTATTGTTTGCTAGGATTTACACGTGTAGGTCTATTCCATTGGTTTTTCAGTAAATACGTTATGTGTTGTGTAAGTCTGATTTCTAAGTAATTATGAGTTACAAGTAGTTTTTTGTCTCTTCCCCTTGATATACGTGTAAGTACCTAGCATATTTGCGCTGTAGTACGTGAATAGATGAATCACGCTTCTTGAACCAAATGTTTGTGGTGACTAGAGCATGGTTTTAAATAAAATATACATTTTAAAAAAGACATCACGAGCTATTAGGTCACAGTTTACATGTCCCGTAAACTGATGGAAAAGTGGTATTTTGTATGTATGTTATGCATATCGACAATTAATTCTGTCAAGTGATAAGGATGAACTTTCGATGCAAATGAGAACAGGAAGTGAGCACAAGTTTTTACGGTTTTTTTACCACCTGCCGGAATACGGATAAAAGAGGCGAGGCGTGAAACACTTATGTTTAAATTTAAAATTATACTCCACCTGTAAAGTGGTTGTTAGTATATCAAAAACAGGCATGGATCCAGAAGGGGAGCGGAGCTCTTTTTACCGCTGTCCCCCTCCTACTCCCATTACGGTCTTCATCCCGCGATGGAGTGAACAAGAATCAACACAAGGACGTCTTTCAAATTGTTTGATCAAAATGCAATGTAAAATGTATCCTACCTACCCTACGGCGTAGTCATGTGCGTTAAATCGTTCACCGCGACGAGAGTTGCATCAATTCCGGAGATTGACGTTTTGAATCCCGACGTTGACTGCAGCTACCCTAAGTGTGTTTTTTCCTGGGATTTCTCCACACTCTCTCCAGACTAATGCCAGGATAATAGCTTGTTGCAACTCCCGGAACACCTTCTCCATTCCCGACCCTGATAATTACAGTAACACACACTACAACAGGCACCACAGAAACACAGGTTATCAGACCGATTCAACACACATCCAAGTACACGGGACCGATGACTAAGATGTCCCCTTAAACGAATTATCAACAAAGCAGTGCATTGACACTAAACTGACCGCGGAGTTGAAAGGCATTAAGTCGAGTTTCAAAATTTGATTTGAAAAATATGTTTATTAAATTAAAATTGATATTCCGCTAACACAACACTTTCGCTAGCAATGACTTAATACTTTTCAGTTCCAGCCGATTCAAGTGTATTTTTTTAATTAATTAGGATTCATGCACTGCGTGTGTTTGCCATAAGAATAATTCAAGAACTCAGGGGAGAATTCGATTAACGGGAGGTTCAGACTGGTTAAGTGCCTGGCACTCTCCGACGTACTGTACATGTGATAAACAGTGAACACAAATTGAAACAAACACTATTGTGAAGTTTCGCTATAAGTTGACCACGTATGTAGATGGGCGTCACTTTTTAACAGCTTGTGACGTCGCGGTGGTAATGATTTACGGTCAATATACCGTCAAATGGCCCATAGTAGTCTCCTACTGCCTTGAGGAATCGCACGGCAACAAGCTGCGCACTTAATAGTCAACTACACTTGGACTGTCTGAAACTTGTGCTGTTGTATTGACATGCCATAACGGGAATGTGGCATAGAAACGTGAAGAAATAAAGCTAGAAGATGTTTGTTGTTGATTCTTTTAGGGGCTTTGCGAAATTGTGGTCATGTAGCTCCGTGTACTTGGGTTTGTGTAGAATTTGGCTGATGATATGTGTCTCTGTGATGTCTGTACTAGTGTGGAGGCTAGAAGATGCTGTGATATAAGGATAAGGGCGTAATGTATCACACAATTAAAGTTTACGGTAGTTACCTTGTAGGCCTACCAAATTCAGGACGTACGTGCTAATTATCTAGATAATTATGCAATTACTTTATATTGATATTGCAACTTTTCAGTCGGTCAACACAATATAATCACGATTATGGGAAATGCGAAGAAACGACCATAAAAGTTACATGTTATGAAAAAAGTATTTGTTACGGATTATCAGAAGGGGAAGCTGTTCGTATGACCCGACTCATGGTGGGGTCATGTGAAGAGAATGGGGGAGGAGAGATTACGTAAGAGGTTAATGACTTCTGCTGTAGATGGTAAGAGAAGCAGAGGTACAGTACGGCTCCCAGCTCATGATCCCTGGCGGGTGGGGAAGGTTGAGGGAGGGAAAGTAGAGTGGAGTGAGTGCGAGACAAGGAAACGTTTCCGAATGCTGTTATGAAAGCATTGGGCGCGCAGGTGACATTGTACCAATATACACCGACAGTGATTCGAGCGATAGTGCTGTTTCTAGTTCTTCTGACAATACGGTTTCCATTGAAGCTGAATCTGGATGTGAGTCTGAACTAGCAACTCCACTGTGAAGTACATAGTAAATGTTTCCTGTACCGTTAGTAGTAGTGTTGCCCGGCTGTCCGCTGATGTGACGCAGGTGGTGCGGCCAAATTCCATGCAGGGATCACGAGCTCAGAGCCGTACTGTAGGAGGCGATGGTTAGATTCAGTGTCGAAGGATTTCAACGTGAGAGGTGTAGAGGCAGAGGAGGCCGCAGTGCTAACTGCTAATAGGGGATCACGGAGGCGTCTTGTTCGCAAACAGAGAATTTCAGATTAGACTGGACGCTGAAAAGCAAAATAGTCTCAAATGAAAATGTATATTATGTATGTACCAGAAGGGGGGGGGGGGGGGGACTACTCATGATGACATGTTTCGCTCGTCAAGCGAGAGCCTTCAGATCACACAGTTCAAATCTGCCAGACAGAATAGCTCTACAAGGCACTATTAAATCTCACAATGCCATCCATGAAACGGAAAAACGGTCCTCAAACACCAGCCCTCGTACGATCGACAGAATCTTTAAAAAGTACGGCTAATACAGCTGTTAAAAACTGAAGTGTTAAATCCTTTTAAAAGGAAAATGTATTAATATCGACAAGGCTGCTAGGCTGGAAATTCACAAATCCACGCATAAACGGTCACCCGCCCTCCTCCAAACTAATTCATGAAGGCTAGGCTAATAGGCTACTGCTGTGAAATAATTAAAGCATTTAGCCCCCAGAATAGAAATATGAACACTGAAATAAGTGTATTCCAAAGTTGACATGTTAATATTATCTGAATGTGTGTTAGTATTTGAAGTCAAATGGTTGTTATTACTATGAAACACTTAAGTGACAAGCCTCAAAACAATCTACAAACGTGAACACAAATGAGCAGTAAAACGTACAAGTGTAGAAAACCGAACAGTCAGTGTTTTGTCCTCCTATACTGAGCTAAATGAATTGAAATGACAACTTATCATAAAGCCTATTACCTCAAGCTGTTAATAAAATATCCACTGTGGTATTGAAGTCAAGTGTGCTTATCTGAAAGTGTCCGGCGCCGTGGCTAAATGCTTAGCGCGCTAAGCGTTGGCCCGATGTGGCTCGGGTTCGATTCCCGTCCGGGCTATCCGGGATTTTTGTCTCCTGGGGTTAATTCCCGTGGCTCTGGGACTGAGGGTATGAGACGTCTTCATCACTACTTCATCCTCATTATGGCGCGCAGGTCGTCTACGGGTGTCAACTAGAAAGGCCTGCACTCGTCCTCTCGGGAGGCCACACTACTTGAAATTGAACGGAATTGTTCGGTTGAAGCAGCTTCAGCCACTGGCAGGCCGAACATGTCTTCGGACACTCCCGTCACTAAAAGCGATACGATAAATAGAAATAAATAAACTATCATTTCATTATTGGAAAGTAAACTCAACTATAACCGGTGTTATTCTAAGTTAATGTTGTCTTATTATGATTGTTGTTTTGAGGAGGCGGGGCATTAAGATCATCAGACCCTCTCATTCTATTTTTCGTAGTAATAATAATTGTAAAAATAAGTCCAAGCTGCTAGTCTTTAAATCGTACATGTACAGTATGTTATAACAGGAAGAATCACGTTTTACAAACCGTTAGTTCACACAAGACGTATTATTTTGTTATGAAATAAAAAATCACTATTATGAGAAATATGATAATCATTATCTATTTTGTTTGTTAATTAGAGAACGATGATGGATAATTCGTTGCGAGAATTTTTCCTATTTACTCAGCATTTAATTGATTACATATAATAATAAAATACCCAGGGGTGGACTGGGACAAAAATGTATTTGTAGAACTACAGTAGCAGCCTTTCTTTGTTCTTGGCAGGGAGAAGACAGTGGCGTAGGCTACTATCAACACTAGGGGTCACTGTAGCGTTGTTTTACAGTACCGATAATGACAAACGTAGTTTTAACCATTTTTATAACATGCAAAATAAATCCATTTTTTACGAACGTTTCCATCTTGCAAATTTAAACCTTTGTTGCATAAGAGCGTGTTATTTTGTGATAACTATCTCATGGAAAATAATGGAATGCAGCCGAAATAAATCAGAAACCCTTATGGACATCAAAATGGCAACTGAAAAGCTAAAGAAAGTAAGTAGGAAGCAAAATAACCTGTGATAGACAAAGCAAAGGGGATTTAAAAAGTAGGTTGGCTCAGCCAAGGAAAGCATTTCTACAGATAATGAATCTCTTCACTTAGAAGAGCTTTCAAACCTGCAACCTTGGGCTTAAGAAAGTAAAATTGGCACAAAGGGACACGAGAAACCCCTACGTGCTTCACTTAGGTATTAGGAAGTCATTTTAGAAAGCCTTTGACTGGAGCGTGGCGCTCTATGGAAGTGAAACTTGGACTGTTGGTGCAACCGAAAGGGGGAGGATAGAAGTAGTTGAAATGAATATCAGATGGGTAGGCCTAGATAGAATAACAAATAGAGAGGTACTAAGACGAGTGGAAGAGGAGATATGTTTTTGGTGACTGATTATGAAGAGAAGAGATAAGTTGGTAAGACACCCGGGAATAGCAAACCTAGTTATGGAAGAAAGGGTAATAGGACAACAACATCTCATGTAATCTTCCTTTCAGTTTAGGGTGTTTTATTGCTTTCCCGCGTAATGTAATTGGGCACAATTTGTGTTGACCGACTGGAAAGAATTCTATTATAATTGTAACAGTTCTCGTCCCCCCCCCCTTCTCTTCTGATTACTCAAGATGTGATAATAATAATATCAGCGTGTCAAAATAATTAATCACATGACATTACCATACCAAAAATTAATAATTAAAAAACACATGAAAGGGCTAATTTAATTACTCACTAGGTCAGCTGAGTTCACAGCAAATAAAACCTAGGAGTGAATGTTCCAAATTTTCGTGGCATTCAAGAACACCCCGATTTGAATTAGGAGAAAAGATCAGGCGGGACGAAGCATGTGTCAAGACCAGCTTGTTGAATAAAAAGCTGGGCGTACTCAGAAAGGCCGATAATTCTAATCTTGCCACACATGGTGAAGGGAAGAGAAACAATCTTCCTACTGACTGCAGTCAAATAAAAACAACATCTCAATAACAAAATATAATGAAAATCAAAAGATACAATTACATCATGATTAAATTACAACTAAAACCCTAAACCGCTTAACTTAGGCTTATATTTAAGGGTAATGCAAGTTACGGATAATACAGTGAATAAAATAAAGTCAGACATTGCCCAGTTGGCAAAATTACTTTTCCCCATCATACGATTAATAGAATTACAGAATTGAGGGTAGTTTCATCCGCAAGGATACAAGGAAAATAAACAACATGAAATTTAGGCCTGGTGCCGTTTCACAACAAATTGCATAAAGCAACCAAAACGTTCCTTAGCGAACGAAAGGGTCCGAGAAGCTTCAGAGTCCAGCATTGACTGTCTTTTGAAGCCTATCTGACCAAAATTAAAACCCCCGAGGTTCCCATCCAGCTAACCGTAAATAGGCCAATAATAACCCACCCTGCAGTAATTACATAAAAAGGTACCACCAAATTGTACCAACCCTTCCAAAATATTACATACTAAAATAATAATGTCAGTCCGCTTAAAATATGGTCCACCGTCACGTGGCCTTGACGACTTAGCAAAAGACACAGTTTAATGTTCCATCGAACGGTTGCCCCTTCTAACTAATTGAGTTCATACCCCCTGGGGTAATTCGGCCCTCCGGAGAAGCTGGCTTCAGTTCCCCCGGAGGCGATCGCTTTTAAGTCCTTCCGTCACCAACCTTCCTCTCGTACTGTCTTCCCTGTCACAGATCGCACCCTTGTATATCAGCGTACCCCCCACCACAACCCTCCAGTAATGCCAACTGCGACTAGAGGCACAACCGGCCAAAACAAAGCCAGAGTTCAAGGCCAGAGTCCAAGGTTTTGAGCGGGTACTATTGAATATCAGCCCATACAGGTTACTGCGTAGAAACCTTCTAGGAGTCGAGGCGTTACACAATGTCCTTTGTAAGATTGTTCTCAGAACAGGGCTTGGCGAATGTAGCTGACAGTAAATGTTCGCTTTTCAAAAGTTCACGGATCAAAGCTTGACTTACCCCTCTTTTCCATTTACGATAAACCTTTAGGTGACAGCACACACAAGGGCACAAATCCTGGCAGAAAGGGCTAGGCGATCCCATTTCACCAGTAGCCAGGCACCAGCTTGGCGAAAGAAATTCTCAGAAGAGGCCCGGTGTAGGCTCTCATGATAATCCGGCCAGACCTGGAGCTCCTGCTGCGTCTCGAAGATAAGATGAACATGTACCGATTTGCAAAATTGGTACATCCTCCTCCTCCAAAGGAAGACGATGGGGAGATGATGAACAGGGTGATGGTGTCCAGCTGGTCTCTTGGCAGCTGAAGAGGCTACTCCAATCTCCGCCAGCAGACCTTGAAGTAGATCTCCTCGGGTAGAATGATGCCATGGGACCTAGATGGTATCTCCAAACTGGGCCCAGATTGGTACTACACGTCCCACATAGTGACCACTGAAACACACATCAGAACAGCAGCGTATGGTCCAAATACAGTTCCCTTAGAGGGAACAATCGTTCCAGGCCAGTCAACCAGCCCAAAACAGCTGAAGTTATCCCAGGAAGGATAAAAAAAATCACACGAAGCATTAGTGTGCCATCGAAGTTCACTTAAGAGTCTTTCAAGTTACAAGGGCTACTTGATGCTTCAAACAAGGTTCTGCGCAAAGAGATAGTGTCCAGGGCATAATTAAAGGTCCACTGAAGTATGAAAAACACACGAAAGGGGCAACCAACTATACGATATGACTGACGTTAACAAGCTTAATTGAAAGTTCATCACAATACTTAGCAAAATAACTAAATCAACTTATATCAATCAATTTTTGACTAAAACATCCAGAAACCATAATTTTTACAAAATTTCAGATATTTTCCCACCGAAATTCCCTGAAATTTTTATGGGCAACACCATCAAAATAGAAATAAAGCAAGGGGGAACTCACTGGTACCCTTCCAAAACAGTTAAACATACTCAAAAGTGAATTTACATTTACTTTGATGGCCTCACGCAGTACCGTAGGAAAACAGAACACATTTAGGAAACACCAAAGCATTTTAAAACAAACACAACATACCATAATCAAACCATATGGATCGTCTCAGGTATGTGACACATATAAAAACATAATGAATATCGAAAGCCACTGTCTCATTTCACCAGTCGCTGCCCCTAACCGTCCACGGTGGCCATCCGACGAACGACAGAAAACAGCAACTACCTTCCACAAGAACAATAACCAAATGGGGAGACCACGCTAAACAATAGACACCACGATCCAACCAATTCACATACAAGCACCTAACCAAATTTCACCAAATAACTTCATCGCTACTCGCCAACGCATCCTAACAGTCTACAAACTCCCAAGAGTTCCTGTAGGATGACCAACCGAACTCAGGACACTAAGGTGATCACACCTATCCTGAGAACCAACTTACAAAAGTTACACCAAATGTTCAAAATTAAAACATCTCCTCAAAATTAAGATGCCATCTTCTAGGCACCGAACCTAACCAATATCAAACCAACAACAACTACGAGCCCGGTGCAGAGGCTACACTAATTCTACACCCAAAGCACATAGCTCAGCAGAATTAGACACAAATTCAAGTTGGTACCAACCAATTTTCAAGACATACCTAAACGAACGTGGCTCCACCATTAAAAAAAAACACAAATTACTTATAACGTTTACTCCCACACAGACAACAAACCACTTCCATGGTCCCATACACAGATCTACCTCACTACAACGAACACCCATAGGTGTCATGTGACACATTTCTACAAGCACAAGGTGATTAATATCCTCAAAACTTCAGATTCTCTAACCTAGCGGTCCTCGACATGCCACAGCATGCTCAAAATACAGAATTACAGGATTACAGATGTGATGGCATGATAATTTTTTAAAATGCACGGGGCGGTTACTGTCCCCCAAATTCACATGTTCTCCACTTTTAACATCTCGCACACACTGCATCATGTTCCACACACAGAATTACAAGGTAACTGAGCTGACAAAAATGATAAATTTTCAAAATGCACGGGGTGGTTAATAGTCCCCAAAGAAAATGCACCTTACACAGACCGAGAGTTAGCTCACCAACTAATAGATACCTCAATTTTCTCCAGAACAGGTACGACATCTCCAGTGCAACACTATCTCGATGCATAGAACAACTGACTAACGCTATAGCCTGGCTACCAGCTCGAAGCTGATGCTAATCGAACTTAATTTTTTCCTTTTCACACCCAAGTATACGGGGATACATGAACTATGATTCCAACCACAATCACATGAACGTTGTGACAATACCAGCAAGTCAGCAGTCTAACAGTATATACCGCAGATTACAAGTAACCTACTGACTAACCTAACCAGATACATTTTCAACCGACAAGAGATTGCAATTCGAAGATTTTCCAGATCACTGATACAATTTCTAAAGCCCTCACGTCAGCAGCTGAACAACACAGTGAAATGAGCATCACTCTGAAGCATTACACCTTATTTCCACATAAAATCGAAATTTCACTACCAACCTAACAAAATTATCACTAAATTATCCAAAAAATTTACTCAAAAATATCAACCACGAATACGATGAACAAAACTCAGCTAACAGAAGCAGATCACAGCCTTTCTTGATGATTACTAAAAATGACATAAGAGATTTGACTTCAGCGGAACAACTAGACCATCTCCCATCGCTCTGAACTTCATATCATCGCATTCACAGGAAATAGAACATCATAATTTCACCCTTTACACATCTCGAGTTTCCCGTTCACTAGCAGGTTTACAATTCGATATATGAGTCCTAAAAACACGTTTCCTAGACAGATCCTCTAATAACACTGTTACTTCAGAAGGAAAGGACAGAATCTCATAGGGGCCCTCATATTTTGGCTGCAGTTTACCTGATACCTGACGACCTGGGACCTTAGCCCAGAAGTTTTTTGCATACACAAAATCTCCGACAGAATATCCACCCTGTTTTCGGCCCAAATTATATCTCTCAGCCAGCTTATCATGCGAGATCTTTATAGCAGCTTTGGCCTCCTTCCAGATTTCTCTGACACGATCAGGAGAGGGTTGGTCAGGAAGCAGATCATGAAGTGACCACAGATTCGTTAGAGGGGAATTTGGGACGAACGCATACATAAGTGAGAACGGCGTTTTCCCATGGGATTCATGCTCAGCAGTATTGAAAGCGTAGGGTAACCAATGTAATGACGAATCCCACTTGGCATGATTGTCACGATGATATGCGATAAGTGCAGCTCTCAAATTTCGGTTAACTCTCTCTGCCAAACTAGGGTTGGGGTAATAGGGTGTCGTGGTGACATGGGAAACGGCATAATCAGAACAAAATTTTCTAAACTGATGAGAAACAAAGGCCTTGGCATTATCTGACACCAAGTATTGACTAGGACCAAAGGAAGAGAAAACAGACTTTAAACATCTTATGACAGTAGCAGAGTCACAATTTCTAGTGGGAAAAATCCATGAAAAGCGAGAGAAACCATCGACACAAACAAAAGCAAAACGGTTACCCAGTTTAGACCTCGGCAGGGGTCCAACGAAATCCACATACAAACGTTCCATGGGCCTAGACGCAGATTCAGAAGCTAACTTACCAACCTTACCACTGACGGTAGGCTTACTCACTTTACAATCATGACACCCCAGCACGAACTTTCTCACATCCTTATCGAGACCCTTCCAAACAAAAGACTGCCTTATTTTCTGTCGAGTTTTGAAAATTCCTAGGTGGCCTCCAGCGGGTGACTCGTGAAAATACATTAGCATGCCATTTATCAGCTGAGTAGGCAAAACAACCTTAGGCTTTCTATCACGCCTAGTTACACAACATAATACACCAGACTTTAAAATATAAGGCTTTATCTCTTCTCCAGAAACTAATCGAGCAATTAAATCACACAAGACGGGATCTTCCTTCTGATGGTTAGCAATGTCTCCAAACAATAACGGTGAATTTACTAACATGTGTTGAGCTGAATTAGCCCCAACAACAACAGGTTCCTCTAAAGAGGGAGTTTCACACCTGTCAGGAATTTCTCCATAGAGACGCTTAAGTGACACAGCACAAATATTTTCATGATTTTCCTCGGGAACGAGACTCTTACATTTATTAGGAACTTCTTCATACATGCGGCTAAGGGAGTCGGCTATGACATTTTCACAACCCTTTATATGACGAACGGTGAACTGAAATGATGAAATACGGGTTGCCCACCTGGCGATTCGCCCAGTGGTTCGAGGTCTAGCCAGGACCCAGCTCAGGGCCTGGTTATCGGTTTCAAGTTCGAAAGGAACATGTTCGATATACATTCGGAATTTCTCCAGTCCAAACATCACCGCGAGCCCCTCAAGCTCATACACGGAATAATTTACTTCAGCAGGGGACAGAGTTCGAGAAGCAAAACCAATAGGTCGTCTACCTAACTCACTTTCTTGTAACAACACAGCAGCTACCGCACCGAGCGACGCATCAGTCTGGATTATAAACTTCTTACTGAAATCAGGGACAGCGAGGACAGGAGCGCTACACAGTGCCTCCTTCAAATCGTCAAAAGCTGCTTGCTGCGACGGACCCCACTCAAATTTCACGTCAGACCTTCGCAGATGATTAAGTGGCAACGCCCGCTGTGCAAAATTGGGTATAAATTTGCGCAGAAAGCCAACCATTCCCACGAATCGGGCTACTCCTTTCACATTTTTAGGGGGTGCAAAATCTCTAATTCCTTGGGTTCGGGAGTCATCGACCGAAACACCTTCAGCAGAAACAACATGTCCAAGAAAGGCAATTTTAGGTTTAGCAAGGGACACTTTAGACAACTTTACGGTTAGACCAGCTGATTTCAACCTCTCAAATACTTCACGAAGATGGCGCACGTGGTCTTCGAGCGTCTCGCTATAAACAACAACATCGTCCAGGTAGTGATACAAATAATCAAATTTGATGCCAGAAAACACGTGATCAAGAAGCCTACTAAGCACAGCGCCCCCTGTAGAGATGCCAAAAGGTAATCTGCAATACTCATAGAGATTCCAATCGGTGGCGAACGCAGTCAGATGCTTAGATTCTTCAGCTAACGGAATTTGGAAATATGCCTGCGTCAGGTCAATGAGGCTATAATAGGAGGCGTTTTTGAACCAGGAAAAACAGCTATGTAAATCAGGAAGAGGGATGGATTCTAAAACAATCTTTTTGTTTAACCTACGATAATCTACGACCGGCCGAAAACCACCATTTGGCTTAGGTACTAAGAACACAGGTGAGGAATATGCTGATGTGGAGGGTCGAATCACTCCATCTAGTAACATCTGATCGATTAATTTCTTTAATTCCAACATTTTGGGTGGACTCAAACGGTAGGGAGGATGTCTGACGGGTATAGTATCCGTTACTTCAATTTTATACTCCAGGATCTTAGTCATTCCTAATTCGTCAGTGAACACCTCGGGAAAATACCCACACAAATCCCGAATCTCTTTAGCTTGAGCGTCAGATAAATTACTTAAATCCAAGGATTCAACCCCGGTGGACAAGACGGGTTCAGCATCACGGTTGGCAACATGAGCACTCGCGCTAGGGACAGCAGTAGAAAAGAATTTAAATTTTACCTCAGAACAAAACGTGAACCAGAATGATTCGTGTTGCATATCTAGCAGTAAGCCAGTATGAGCAAAAAAAATTAGCGCCCAGAATAATAGGACATGACATTCTTAATGACCCAAAAGGAAAATTTCCAACAAAATTTATGAATCCGAACCTTAAACTTCACAGAACCAAGAACGTCCAATTGAGCACCATTGGCAGAAACCAACTTAACATCTACATTCGACAGGTTACTGAATTTACAAATGAGTTTCATAGACAAATACCAATTCTCGCTAACCAATGAAGCGGCACTTCCTGAGTCTAACAAAGCTATTACACATGCGTCATTAATTGCAATTTCAACCATAGGAGATGGTAGAACTACATCAGAAACCTTAGGACACCATTTGCTCCGATAACTTTGGCATCATCCCTCGTCACCTTATTTCCCAATGCACATCGCTGATCCTTGGCAAGGAGGATTTCAGGATGCTTGTCTCGGAATAGTCAATTTCTTTTTACCGGACAGTTCCATGCTATGTGGCCCTGCTGCCCACAGTTGAAGCACGTCACAGGACGATTACTACTACCCCTAGGCGAATTATGGGAAGGACGACCGGCCCCAGGTGGTGGTCGAACCGAGGGAGGTCGAACAAACGGAATAGGGTTAATGAAAGGAGGGGGCATGCTAGTTGCATACCTTATGATATCAACCGAACGCACGGATTCGGCCTGAATAGCGGCTTCACGTAGTTCCCTAATCGTACTTGGATTAGTTCCAACACATAGGCAATTCCGAAATTCCGGCGTAGCACCGGCCAAAATAAGCCTTACCACTTCTGCCTCTGGCATATCTGCTCTAAAGACTTTTACGAACCTGGATGTGTCCACAATGTATGAATTTAACGCCTCGTTAATACCCTGTGCTCGGTACAGGTAACGTCCCTTCACAGTATCGAGCGACCTGATGGGCACGAAAACTCGCAACACCTCGGACATAAAATTCTCCACACTCCAACCTTCACACATGGCACTAGTCACATAGGCCCCCAACGTATCAGACACATGGGAGGATATTTATTGAAAAACCACTTGGTCGCTGACACCGAATTGGATAGCACACTCATGAATATCGACCAATATTCTCAAAAAATCAACAACGCCTTCAACCGTGTCCATACTTTTACCCGATAACTTTGAAACAAAACCCTAAATGGGGTGACTGACAGAACCAAAGCTGGCCTTGGAAAAAACAGAATAATTAGAATGCTCATCATTGGACACGTTACGACTTGGCATTTCGGCACTTGGATTTCCTTGCACATAATTTTGGTTTCCGGAACAAGATAAAGAAACGGGGTTACGCCCTGAATTTGAAACACTCCCCTGAGAGTCTCGATAAACAGAATTTAAATCCCTAACCGGTCCGGAAGGAGAATTTTGTGTCACTGTAGACCCCTGATGACCTGAGTTACCCGGCACTTTAAATGATGAAACAGACCCGGAATTATCTCTAGAATTTACTTCTCGAGCACCGACACTAACAGGATTACAACTAGATGAGGGGATATTTAAGACAGACTGGGGTTCGATTACCGACCTCCTTACACGAGGCGAGCCGACAACAGCAGAGAAGGAGTTACAAGTTACACAGTTACAACTACAAGTACAATTTTCACGTCCGGGGAGGCTGAAGGTTACGTTGCTGGTATTATTTGGCACAGAACTCATCACAGCATTAGGGTTAATGGTATTCGAAACTGGTATCACCGTATCAGGACCTAACGGTGCCTGGTCGAACCCAGAATTTGTTGTCACAGTTTCATGATTAAAAGTACGGTTACCGACAATAGGAAGAATCTCTCGACTCTCACAGCTGTTGGGCAGGCGCGCTATTCCATTGCCACGGAGCGCGGCAGGTTCAGCGACAGGATTACCAACTTGGCCAGTGGCATTTTCAGCCAGACTGGCGCCTAGATTTGTCGAGACATTACGGCTACATGCAGGAGTCGAATTCAATAAATCCCCACTTCCCCTAACACGATTAACAGTGTCCAAAGTCTGAGCACATTCCACTAAATTAACTTCAGCCTCTAATAGACCTTTCAAATCGGCGATGGGACGTTCTTCATCAGATTGTAACAAATCCACACATCGGAGATATAGGTAATCAATTCTAGCTTTCAATTTGGTGAGATCAACAGGGCTACATTCTACTTCACTGAAACAATACTTAATTACATTACAAATTTCCCTAATTGCATCACATAACCTTGACTCACCGAGTTTGAATTCAGCAGTTGACAGATTTGGAAGGGTTGCTGCAAAATTCACGGCATACTCTAGACTTTGGCGCGCTAGTTCTGCGTCCCTGGGCACTTCAAGGTTACGTAACAGCAATTCGTAGGATACCTCTTCATCCGATAAGTATTTCACGATGATTTTGCGGGAAGCCATCGTACATAAATTTCATGTAACAGAACACAAATTAATCATTACACAGAGTTTAAACCAATCCTACCTATGTGGAGAAAAGATTAATAAGGAGGAGCCAATCTACATTAATTAAGTTACTGAATTTAATTTTAATAATTAAGTTACTGAATTTAATTTTAATTAATTACTGCAATCAGTCAGCAGGAAAGATTATTTGCTAATGGCAAGATCACAGAGCAAACCACGCTCTGCTACCACTGTAACAGTTCTCGTCCCCCCCCCCCCCTTTCTCTTCTGATTACTCAAGATGTGATAATAATAATAATATCAGCGTGTCAAAATAATTAATCACTTGACATTACCATACCAAAAATTAATAATAAAAAAACACATGAGAGGGCTAATTTAATTACTCACTAGGTCAGCTGAGTTCACAGCAAATAAAACCTAGGAGTGAATGTTCCAAATTTTCGTGGCATTCAAGAACACCCCGATTTGAATTAGGAGAAAAGATCAGGCGGGACGAAGCATGTGTCAAGACCAGCTTGTTGAATGGAAAGCTGGGCGTACTCAGAAAGGCCGATAACTCTAATCTTGCCACACATGGTGAAGGGAAGAGAAACAATCTTCCTACTGACTGCAGTCAAATAAAAACAACATCTCAATAACAAAATATAATGAAAATCAAAAGATACAATTAAATCATGATTAAATTACAACTAAAACCCTAAACCGCTTAGCTTAGGCTTATATTTAAGGGTAATGCAAGTTACGGATAATACAGTGGATAAAATAAAGTCAGACATTGCCCAGTTGGCAAAATTACTTTTCCCCATCATACGATTAATAGAATTACAGAATTGAGGGTAGTTTCATCCGCAAGGATACAAGGAAAATAAACAACATGAAATTTAGGCCTGGTGCCGTTTCACAACAAATTGCATAAAGCAACCAAAACGTTCCTTAGCGAACGAAAGGGTCCGAGAAGCTTCAGAGTCCAGCATTGACTGTCTTTTGAAGCCTATCTGATCAAAATTAAAACCCCCGAGGTTCCCATCCAGCTAACCGGAAATAGGCCAATAATAACCCACCCTGCAGTAATTACATAAAAAGGTACCACCAAATTGTACCAACCCTTCCAAAATATTACATACTAAAATAATAATGTCAGTCCGCTTAAAATATGGTCCACCGTCACGTGGCCTTGACGACTTAGCAAAAGACACAGTTTAATGTTCCATCGAACGGTTGCCCCTTCTAACTAATTGAGTTCATACCACCTGGTGTAATTCGGCCCTCCGGAGGAGCTGGCTTCAGTTCCCCCGGAGGCGATCGCTTTTAAGTCCTTCCGTCACCAACCTTCCTCTCGTACTGTCTTCCCTGTCACAGATCGCACCCTTGTATATCAGCGTACCCCCCACCACAACCCTCCAGTAATGCCAACTGCGACTAGAGGCACAACCGGCCAAAACAAAGCCAGAGTTCAAGGCCAGAGTCCAAGGTTTTGAGCGGGTACTATTGAATATCAGCCCATACAGGTTACTGCGTAGAAACCTTCTAGGAGTCGAGGCGTTACACAATGTCCTTTGTAAGATTGTTCTCAGAACAGGGCTTGGCGAATGTAGCTGACAGTAAATGTTCGCTTTTCAAAAGTTCACGGATCAAAGCTTGACTTATCCCTCTTTTCCATTTACGATAAACCTTTAGGTGACA
The DNA here is from genome assembly GCA_946902985.2 of Meconema thalassinum. Classification (NCBI taxonomy): domain Eukaryota; kingdom Metazoa; phylum Arthropoda; class Insecta; order Orthoptera; family Tettigoniidae; genus Meconema; species Meconema thalassinum. The sequence continues at coordinate 458,961,063 of OX336391.1, read as the reverse complement.
GCACACACAAGGGCACAAATCCTGGCAGAAAGGGCTAGGCGATCCCATTTCACCAGTAGCCAGGCGCCAGCTTGGCGAAAGAAATTCTCAGAAGAGGCCCGGTGTAGGCTCTCATGATAATCCGGCCAGACCTGGAGCTCCTGCTGCGTCTCGAAGATAAGATGAACATGTACCGATTTGCAAAATTGGTACAATAATCTACCTACTATTAAAAATATATATAATTTTTAACTTTCAAGAAAGTAATAATAATAATGTTATTGGTTTTACGTCCCTTTTAACTACCCTGGCGTTTAGGGACGCCGGGGTGCCGGAATTTTGCCCCGAAGGGGATCTTTAACGTGCCAGTAAATGTACTGTCACGGCTCCCTCGCATTTGCGCACTCTCAAATGCCAGCTGACTGCGCCAGGTTTCAAACCTGCAACCTTGGGCTTAAGAAAGTAAAATTGGCACAAAGGGACACGAGAAACCCCTACGTGCTTCAGATGTGAGATGAGGAATCCTAAGGTGCTAAAATCAAGAAAACAATTAAGTTATTTCCAGTTTCTCGCTAAAATGTATTCCTTAGTATAAAAGTGCCTTTATTTCAGTAGCATTTCAACATAGAAAGCTGAAATATATACGTAATATATATGTGTTATATATTAACACTGCCGTTTTCCTAAATTTACTTTACTTTAATTTAAAATTGCCAAATGGAAATGCACGTAGGCTTGAAATTTACTGGATATTTTTTATAAATAATAAAATCAAAACTACATATATATTTATAAAGTATGTGTTTTAAGTAAGGAGAACACTTTAACCAACATCCCTGAAAAAGTTCGAATGGTTCCTGTTAATTGTTTCTGCAGAAAATGTAGACTACATAAAAAGTTGACAATTAACTTAGGCAATACAGGACATTCCGGAGCCCCTTAATGGAAATATAACGAAGCGTAAGATCTTGGAATGTAATTGTAACGGAGTTACGTTTCGCACAAAGTAACTGAACTTCGTGTCTTTCAGGTAGATTTCATTAGCAAGCTACCTATTGCAATGGGTACCATGTTTCGACTTCCAGAAAATGTCCACATATCTTCGCGTTTCATATCCTCAGACCCGCAAACCACCGTCAGTTCAAAAGTTTATATAAGGTGCGTTCAAAAAGTAACGAGCTGGAGGCATAATTACAGAAACCAGTACCTGTATGTTAGAAGTATTGGCCCTGGCTGTTGATGCACTTGTCCCACTGTGACACGAAGCGGTGAACGGCTGTCTCATAAAATTCCCTGGGCTGCGATTTGAACCAGTTCCGCACGTACAGCTGATTGTCGGCGTCCAAGGTGAATCGCTGGCCCCGCAGAGCCCTATTCAGGAGACCAAACATGGCGTAATCACAGGGAGAGAGGTCTGGACTGTATGGAGGGTGGCCGAGAACCTCCCATTTGAATTTCTGCAGGAGTGCCGCGACTGCGTTGGCCGTATGAGGTCGTGCATTGTCGTGGAGCGACCACGGCGACTATGGCGTTCGCTGTCACTCGGCGGTCCTGGGTAATGAGTGCATCAACCAGCTGGACGTTGTCATCGGTAATGCAGGGGGGTGCCCCAGACCGGGCATCATCGGCTAACGACACCCGTCCTTCCCTGAAGCGCTTGTGCCACGCCTTGGCCCTTGCAAGGGACATGCAGTGTTCGCCGTACACTTGTGACATTCGGCGATGAATGTCCGTTCCCCCTACTCCTTCCGCTGTCAGAAACCGAACAACACCTCTTTGCTCTTCGGTTGACGCCTCCATGTCACTGTTTGCAATGCGACTGGCAGCGTTGGACGATTGATGCATGCTGCTAATCGCTTTGTATCGTCACGTGACGTGCACGCGTGCCCTGTAGCGAGGGCTGTGACCTTCCACGCTCTGGTCGGAACCACACCTCGTTACACACGCCACGATTAGCCGATGTCGTCACCGGTTTTCGCATTCCAGCCTCCGGCTCGTTACTTTTGGAACGCACCTTATATATAATTTATATATCACTTTTTTGTGGACACGATAACTACCGCTATTTTCCACCAATCACTTTCAAATGTATGTAAAAATATTATCCTATAAAATATTGGTGAGTTCGTTAATGGGCAAAATCGGACCAAGGGGGTGGGTGGGAATGGGGGACCTTTTTCGAAAAAGTGAAAATTCGCTATAACTTTCTTAATATGAGAAAAATCAAATTCATTAAAAGTTCATACTATTCTTCAGATAAGGACCAATAACTTATCTAAATTATTTGATAGCACGAAGCATTGACCAAAGGAATGGACAAAATTGATTTTTTAAAGGCACAATATCAAAACCGTTCAAAATGGTCAATAATCCCCTAAACATTACCTAAAACTTTTGTGTGAAAGTGTTTTTTATATGACCCACCCTTACGCCAAGGGATGAGCAAAATGTTCTCGAAGAAGATGCAAGATTTACTGTATGATTGAAGAGCTAAGCCGAAGATAGGTGTCACACATTATTCCTGACTGCACTGCGGACGTCATCAAAGCAATATTGATGATGTTTTGACAGCCGTCTCGTTCTACAGACGAGGCAAATATAGCGTTATCTTCAACTCTTGTCCTGCTGATCGGCAGTTTTGCTAGTGCAAGGTAAATACCAGTAGACTGTAATAATTGTAAGAAGATGGGACTTATCGTAAGCTAAACATGTAGAATGTTTGTAGGTATATAACAATTGGAAAATTTAGTGAATTCCAAATATTTTTCTTTGCCCAGTGAATTCTACCTCTCCCTTCCGGCGTGCCGAGAGGGATTTTTTTTTGTATGCAATGGAAACTGTTACGTAGTTGAGCTATAAGGCATCCAACGTTTAGAATGAAGCACTGGTTAGATAGGGATATTCTTCTCTCTTTGTGTTGCACGCGAGACATGTATGACGCTGTCATTTTCTAGCACTCCACTGTTGCCATATCAGTCGAAAACTTTTCATTGTCGAAAAAACAGCATATTCGGGTAGAACTATGTTTTGCCGATCTTTTTTGTCCTATATTAGAACTACGTAAACTTGATAGAAATGCTAGAAACATTAGATATCCATATTTTTTAAAAAAACTATAAACTGGGTCCCCATTTCAGTAAAATCGATCTTATATCATGTTGCATTGACTTTGTGGTGCCTATTTTTCACACACGTGTAGCTAAATGTGCCGTCTTGATGATGGATTATTGAAAAATGTTATACTGGCAATATTACAATTTTCATGTAGGTAAAACTTCTGAATATTCTCTCATAACCGCATAGCAGCATTGAAAAAGTTCGTATGCTGCCAACTTTTCTATTTTTAAAGTTAACCATGTCATGTCAGTTTGAGAGTTGTAGAGGAATGTTGGAAGAAGTTTTCTACCTGCTTACCCAGAGTGTAGGTTTAATTGTTTACACAGGCTGGGCTGTTCATTGACCGCGGATTATAAAAATGAAGTTTCGAAGGACATCGGGGTGCAGCTTGCTACTCACAGCTTTATTACTGTGCCCTTCGAGCATGTATTTCAGTAGTTCGGCTGTCTCTATCTTGAGTGTGTGTGCAGCAGTTCTGTTAGATTTAACGTGTTGTATTTTACGTATTTCACGTACAACAATAGATAGTTTTGTGAAAAGAAAGCATGGTTAAGTGCTCAGAAGGAGGGAAAAACAGGTCGTAATTAATGTGTTCAGTTATTTTAAGAACCTTAAACCCAACGAAAGTATAAATCATGAAAGGTAAGCCAATGAGGAGTATTTTCTTTAATAAAGTACTTCAACTTTAACTGCAGTCGAAACTTCACACATTTCCTTGGGCTTGTACTTTATTTATTTTATTTTGTTTGTTTTCTTTATGTCACATTCAGAATACGTTATAGTAAATTTAATTTAATTTCGTTGTATGTGTTATGTTAGCCTACTATTAGTATTATTATACAGTACTTAATTCAAGTCTTCGTCACAGCACAATCGCTGAATGTGCGGAAAGTGTACGCGAAGCGCTTTGTACTGCCTCCTCTCAAGGAGTGGAAACCCTGCCGTAACGCGCCATAAGACCAATGCTTCATTCTAAACAGGCATTTACTTTCGTAACCGTCGTAGAAACAGATAATAATAAATAATATAAAATCCCCCTCGCACGCCGGAAGGCGGAGGTAGATTTCACCGGGCAAAGAAATCCTATTTCGAATCCACTAAATTTACGAATTGTTGTATACCTACATAAGTTCCACATGTTTAGCATGTGAAAAATCCCCATCCTCATATAATTCCGATTTTTTTTCTCATCCCATGGCGTAATTGTGGGACATATCATATATTCTTTCAGACAAAACTTTCAGGTAATTTTAGAGGACTAGGGTCATTTTAAATGGTTTTTAATTTGTGCCTATTGAGGGTGGTACCAATATTTTCTCAAAAAACTCAATTTTTCCCACCATTTTGGTTGGTGCTGTCTAAAGCTTCACTGACATAAGTTTTTGACCCTCTTCCGAGGAATTGTGTGAACTTTGAATGGATTCGATTTGTCACTTATTAAGAAATTTCACTTTTTCATAAAAGCCCCCCCTTCACCATTTCCACCCCTTTGGTCCGATTTTGCTATTTAACAAACTCGACCTAGATTTTGATTGGTTATATTTTATGTATAAGAGTTTGAAAGTGATTCGGCAAAATGACGGTATCATCGTGTCCACAAGAAAGTGGATATAGATATGTAAATTACTTATAAACTTATGAACTGGCGGTGGTTTGGGGGTCTGAGGGATGTGAAACGTGAAGATATGTCGAAATTTTCCGGAAATCGCAACACGGTATCTATATATTTCTAACTAGCAACCCGCCCCGGCTTCACCCGGGAACAGTTATGAATGCTTTATGTGGTAAGTGCTTTCTTCCCCTAGCTAGCTCGTAAACTGTCGCCTCAGTAATTGAATGGAGATTGTTGGAAGTAATTAAAACGTGGAAACACTTATAGTGGGCGATGTATTGAAGATAGAGATATGCTCTCCTGGACTTTTTTGTAGAACATTTCATGCTGATCAATTCTTGCACTCATAGTACAGTATATTGATATTTTTAACTGTTTGTTCAGCGTAAGCCTTAAAAGCGCACGGGCGCCTGGTGGTTATTTTTTCGACTTTTTAACTGAAATCGTTACAGCTTGACTTCCTTTGATCATAAATAAATAATTTTCTACAGAAACCTTCCTCGAGATACCCTTTACAGAATGGTGAAAACCGCATCAAAATCCATCCAGTGGTTCTCGAGATCACCCGTGACATCCAAGAATTGGGGACTTAGTTTTATACTAATTGTAAGTAGAGATGAAATCTACATGTTGGTCAATTAGTGTACTGATGGTTTGTGGTGAAACTTCAAGGTATGAGTGGTGGGTGGCTTCGGTTGCGTAGTTGGTAGCATGAAGAACTGATGTGCCCAAGATAGCGGGTTCAAACCCGGCCGAAGTCGTTGGATTTTTTAAGAGCGTTAAAATCCTTCAGTATGCCTTCCTTCGGAGGGGAAGTAAAGCCGGCGGTCCCATGTCATAGATTTATGGCATGTAAAAGATCCCTCCACAGACTGAACTTGTGTAAAGCTAAATTTCTAGGTCAGATTTCGTTGGAACGCTCTTTCAAAGTTCCAACATCCACCACTAGGTATCATTGACATCTGGTAGCGAAAGTTGTAACTACTTGAAATAGAACGGAACTTGTAGTTAACCCTATGGGTGTTCGCTTGAAGCAACTACAGCCTCTAGCGATCCGAATATGTCCTCGGACACTCCCGGCACTAAAGACCATAAATAATACTGAGCCGAGTCCAAAACGATTGCATGTACAGATTTTATGCATTAACACGTGATGTCGACAACACGGCGGACGACGAGTGACTGCTGTCGCTTATCTCCCCAACACTGAAGCGTGGCTGGAAATCTGTCTGCCCAGAGTGGTCAGCTTGACCTTGAAAATTCACCACATACCGTCCGTACTATATAGGTGGCATAATCTTGTGTCAGTTATTTGAAAATCCACATTCTGCTTCCAGTCGATCGACCGGGGCAGGGAATGAATGAAGCCCCCATCTAACGGCGAGGATATGAACTGTGCCGGCTGCCGAGGCCTGTCGCACTTCCCTGGGGCAATGATTAAATGAAATGATAGTGAAGAGTGTTGCTGGAATGAAATTGTGACAGGGAAATCTGGAGTACCCGGAGAAAAACCTGTTTGCCTCCGTTTTGTCCAGCACAAATCTCACATGGAGTGACCGGGATCTGAACCATGGACCCAGCGGTGAGAGGCCGGCGTGCTGCCGCCTAAGCCACGGAGGCTTCATGTCAGTTATAAACAGTACAATAATACGAAGTGAAAATGTTCATCGGCAGGTTTTGTTGTTGTTTCATTTTACCTCTTGGTCATTCAGCCCCGTATATAGTTGTATAGAAAAAAATGTCTGATAACGTATGTTATTGTGATGGTTGTATTCGTAGCTACGCTCGCTAACGCTGCGCGTTAGGTCCTGGGGCCAGGCTATCTGCGGACTCGGTAGAAGTCGGTTCGAGCCCTACCGTCGGCCGTCTTTGAAATGGTATTCCGTGGTTTCCCATTTTCAACTCCGGGAAAATGCAGGGACGGTACCTTCTGACAGGCCAAGGCCGCTTCCTTCCACATCCTTGCTCAATTTCATTCATCTTCGTTCATGTCATCTCTCATTAACTCCTCTGGTGAGGTTGGCGCCAGCAAGGGTATCTGGCCGTAAAAAATCACCCGCCATATATACATTCATCGCATCTTCGAATAGACAGATATAGTGATGGCTGTATTGATATGTGTAATTCAGGTGGGAATTGGGAACGAGGCGGCCGTGGCCTTAACTTAAGTACTATCCCGGTATTTTGGTGGACGTGGCGACGCCGCGTTCATTCGCACTGTGCCGAGTCTAATGCAGAAACGCAAGAGACCTTCCCTCTGTTCCACTCTGCTCCACCATCAAGCTAAACTTTCTGTAAGTAAACAATAACGTAAATATTAATTTATTAATAGGGAAAAAGCAACAACAAATAATAAAGTACCGGTACTTGATGTAATCCGCCAACATAAATATTGTACCTCAAACAATAAATAAAATAAAAAATGCCAAAGAAAGATAAAGAAAATAATTAAGAAGGTCAAGGTAGGTTCCGATCACGGTAACTTCCATTCCCAACGCCGACATGCTAGCGACTGCGCCGCGGGGACGAGACGTGGACGTGTGTGGGAATAAGACTACACAAGTTTGAGGATTGATTTTCAACGTTCAATTTTGAGCACACTAAGGCCCATTGGCAAAACGCTCGAACAGGGGTAAAATATTTTTTCATGAAGAGCAAACCCACCAAATTTGAACACTTTTCTAGTAAACCACTTGGCGACCTCTCCTTGTAAATGTTCCCCGTTCCAACCCTCGGACCAGAATTCAACAAACGATGTGAAGATTGACGGTCTATCTCCTGGTGTAGCGGTTAGCATGCTTGGCTGGGTTTGATTCCCGGCTCTGCCAGTTTAATTCTGGTCTGAGGGTCGTGAGGCAAAACTGAGGAGTGATGGGTTCAATTCCCAACTCAGACATTCTGGAATTGATTTTTCGTGGTTTCCCTCATCTACTCCAGGCAAATGCCGTGATGATAGTTCCTTTTTAAAACCACGACCGCCTCCTTCCTAATCATAACCTGAATTACAAATACACACACTGCTACAGACACCAGAATAACACAGGTTATCAGAGAAGTACTAACTATCTATGTATATATAGGCTACTCACACCCAAGTACACGGGGCTAAATGACCACGATGTCCAAGCCTCTTTAATGAAACAACAATGACGCATTCTGCCAATGTTCAAGTTACTTTACAATTGATAGTTTCAATGTCTACGCAAGCATGGTGACTCTGGCACAGGGGTGGCGATATGTTTGTGGTGATGGGGTACAAGTTGTTAAGCTTTCATCCTTAGTAACTTTTGTAAGGTGACGCGCGAACTATACCTTATCATCCTAGGGGTGGTGAGAAGACCTCTCAAAGCTTTGTCATAATATCACATTTGGTGATATTGTAGGGGATATATTCACCCTAAGCCTCCGTGGCTTAGGCGGCGGCGCGCCAGCCTCTCACCGCTGGGTCCGTGGTTCAAATCCCGGTCACTCCATGTGAGATTTGTGCTGGACAAGGCGGGGGCAGACAGGTTTTTCTCCGGGTACTCTGAGTTTCCCTGTCAAAACATTCATTCCAGCAACACTCTCCACTATCATTTCATTTCATCTGTCATTCATTTAATCATTGCCCCAGAGGAGTGCGATAGGCTTCGACACAGTTCATATCCTCGCCACTAGATGGGGCTTCATTCATTCCATCCCTGATCCGGTCGGTCGACTGGAAGCAGGCTGTGGTTTTTCATACATTCACCCTGCATGTATGTTCTCCTGAACTGATTTAGTGTCTTCACAGTTGAATATATTGAGGACTAGCTTGATGGCGTCAATGTTTTTTGGCAAAATATTGAGCAGCTTCCAGCCATATCCCCTCTTGGTTATTATTAGCTGCGCTGGCAGGGGCATGCCTAACGCTACCATACTTTCAGAGCGTGAAATGGAAACTTTTTTTAAAACTCGCCAACTGTAATTCACCAAGAGACCCAAGGCTGAAACAGTGGAGTAGACTATTCGCCAGGGGCGGTTCGTGACTGAATAGTTAGGGTGAACTAGATACTATAGTTGTTTATATTTGACATTTATTGTTGTCAATATTGCCATTATCATCATTCCAAGCAACCCAACATTTGAAACAAATTCTAATAAATAGTTTATGCATTAAACACTGTACTCACATATATTCTTCATCCCTGTGCCCTGATGAAGCAAATTTATATATCTATGTTTTTCAGTCGGTCAACAAGATTGTACACAAGTGAGATGGGTTATTCCTTAATCCTGAAAAGAATGACATGAGATTAATAAATACACTTGGATTGACGATCGAAACTGGTCATCCAAGTGTGTTTATTAATCCCATGTAATTTGTTTCAGGATTAGGGAATGGCCCATCTCATTTGGATACAATCGTGTTGACCGACTGAATAGCATCAAACTTTTGTTTACTAAGACAACACTGAAAATGGCTGCAAACACCATAATTCTTCTATCAGCTTGGTTTACGAGGATCTAAATTTTTAGTTTCTAACTTTGTGTTCAGAAGTAGAGAAGAAAATGGATTTGTTAATAAAAATGCCACTTTATTCATGTTCCTATGTCGCACACATCAGCATATTAAATAACTACGTACGAAATTAACTTCATTCACATAACTCACGAAGACAAGTGCACTGTACTTGGAGCACCAAACAACTAAAAATGTATAAATAGATTTTTGTGTAAAATCTTGACTTCAGCAACCTGTTGAAAGGCGTGGGGTTGACAATCTCCCGTAATTCAGTTTGACCTTCAAACAGAGACAGAAACTGAATGTGAAATGGAACGGTAAGGGTCTATTCTCCAGGCCCTTTGAAGAGAAAAGAAAATCCTCTCATAGCTCAAAGAGTTCGCGTGAAAGACAGTGCTATGTTCACTGTTTCCTCACCCTACCCTTGCCAGAACTGTGTCGCGTCGAGCCCGCGTACCAATGAATGGGTTCGCTAGTTATTGTTATTATACAAGAGATTTGCGTGATTTCATGCAGGCTGGCTGCGTTGCTCAGCGGTAACGTTCTCGCTTACTGTGCCCAAAATTGCAGGATTGAATCCTGGCGCAGTCAGCTGTCATTTGAGGGTGCGCAAATGCGAGGGAGCCGTGTCAGTAGATTTATTGGCTCGTTAAAGATCCCCTTCAGGGCAAAATTCCGGCATCTTGGCGTCTCTAAAAGCTGCAGTAGTTAAAAGGGACGTAAAACCAATAGCATTATTATTGTTATGCAGAGTTAGTCGTTATTTGGAGAGAATTTAAAGAATTAATAATACTGTGAAACCAGTAATCACTATTTAAACATGAATTTGCCTCAGCTTTTGTGTTGCGCTTATTTTAATACCTCGAGTTTACTCGGCGTTAAAATCAACGACATCGTTCCATGTGGGACTTGGAAATGGAGCTCGAAATTATACTTCTTCAACACAGCTGACGCTTAATTGAATATCAAGTAGTTCCATGAAGAACTAAATAGCCTATTTTATTTTATGCTACTGATCTTTTCCATTTAAAACCCTATCGCCTATTAAAGGGATTTTCTATGTGCTGCACTAAATAACGTTTTGTACACGACAGAGCAGGCGTTCTCAACTATCACCTCACGAGTACCACGGTGCTCTTGAATTGAGATTTGGTGCTCCCGTCATACGACCCAATACCTTTTCGCGAGCATAATCTCCCCTGAGATCCATTCTACAATTCAAATTTTGTTACATGAACCGAACTAATAGTGTTTTCAGTACAAGTTTTGACAGTCAGAAATTTCATCATTTTGTGAAATACCGGTAGTAAGCTATTATTTTTATCTACAGTAAAATAATTGGACATTCCTGTTTTATCAGTAACTATAACAAGAAAGATGGTGATTCGACTCGACGGTTCACACGTAATAGTAGGCTATATTATGCAACGAGCCTATAATGGCAATAATTAAGACACGAGTATGTTTATAAAACGAGTATATGCGAGTTTTATAATTTCCATACGAGTGTCTTAATTACCATTATAGGCGAGTTGCATACGACTGTTTATGTTCGACGATAATTATTATAACTATTTTATGTTCGAACATAAATATTCATAAATATCTGTCGAGATATCGCCAGTTTTATGTACTGAACAGAGCGCATGGGACGCAGAGAATGCCTTGTATTTGACCATGGACTCCTCGATTACCCTACTATGACACTAGGCCAGGCAGTGAAATGTAAATTAGAAGGCCGTGGAACTCTGTATCTAATTGGTCAAACAACTGTTTCTTGAGCTCTGATTGGTGGGAGAAACTGTTTCGTAATGAAAAATAGTGTCATAATGACCATTATTATGATACAGTTTTCAGACATATAATAGCCAGGGTCGAACATAAATGTATCTTATCTGCATGAGCCTTGCAATCAGTTGCATCAAGCCTGGTGAACGGTGCATCCATAGCTATTTCAGCATTTCAGGGTAGAGAGAGATAAGAAAATAAAATAGAGGCGCATGCTTGTTGAATTATTATTATTATTATTATTATTATTATTATTATTATTATTATCTTAATCTTAGATTTAATGGTGCTCGTGTACTTGGTATGGCATGACAGTATCAAAATGTTTTAGAACGCCTTATATAGAGGAACAATTTCAAACTCAAAACTTCAACATCCATAAGTTGGTTGGTTCCTAAGTTTAGAGGCTGCGACAACGCGGTCATGTAGCCCTGTGTACTTTGGGTGTGTGTAGAATGTGTCAGATAACCGGTGTTAATTGTGATGGCTGTATTAGTGTGTGTTATCTGTGATTCAGGTAGAAGGACTGCAGACGATTAAATTTTTCAAGTAGTTCCTACTTTTGCTACCAAATGCTACCGTCCAAGGCACCTAGCTATGGACGTGGCTACTAAATGTCATCGCAGTCAGCACCTGGCGGAGAACGTTAGAACTTATATAGCGTTATCAGACTAACCTACAAATTTTAGCTTCCACAAGTGTAGTTAGTGGAAGGTTCTTTTTCATGTATTTTTTTTGTCGTGTTGCCTCCTGAGAGGCCGAGTGCAGGTCTTTCTAGTCGACGCCCGTGGGCGACCTGCGCGTCGGGATGAGAGATGGAATGGATGAAATGAATGAAATTGGGCAAGGATGTGGAAGGAAGCGGCCGTGGCCTGTCAGAAGGTACTGTCCCAGCATTTGCCTGGTGTTGAAAAAATGGGAAACCACGGAAAACCATTTCAAGGACAGCCGACGGTGGGGCTCGAACCCACGCGTCTACCGAGTCAGCAGAGAGCTTGGCCCCTTGACCTAACGCTGCGCTTTAGCCCGCGTAGCCACTACTGTCGGTTTTCATGCAATAAATCCATGACATGGGATCGCCGGCTTTACTTCCCCTCCGAAGGAAGGCATACTGAGGGATTTTTAACGCTCTTATAATATCCATAAGTTGTAGTTATTTCAGACAAGAAACTTAATATTTTAGTAGTGCATGTTCATGTCTTAGATCAAACCTTTAATCGTTCTACAAGATAGCTCTCATCAACACACCTCCAGCACTGGAAAATAATTATGTTACACGATGAGGCTTATTTACAACTAGCAACCCGTCCCGGCTTCGCCCGGAAACTGAAGGATCATTTACATAATTTATGTAGGAATCATAATTCATAGCAGAATTCTCTTTATCGGACCACAAACCATGAAGATTTCTTCCCTGTGTCGGAGGAACATTGGAGATCACTCCATTTGTCTGTGAATTCTTTCTTTCTCCCTCTTGTGACAATCGAGAAATTATTTGTTGCTCAGTTTCGTTGTTACGTGATAAGTGTATTTTTTCGATTTCAATGAACTACGACCTAACTTATATCCTTTCTCCGTCTCGGCATGATAGGTTAAAATCACTGTCTGGATAATATTATCATGGAGATAGCATGTGCAACAGTGGCGAATTCTCCCATGCATCGCATATACCGGCGGTATACCACCAATGATAAAAATATAAAATGTTTATCTCGACATTTTCTCGACTTGTATGTAGCAGTGCAGTCAGGAAAATCGAGCTTGTCATCATTCATGTTCCGCCGATTGTTGTCAAGGAAGCTGGCGCTCGAATCCCGCTTAACTCGCTAATTTTCTTCTGGGGTACACACTTTTAGCTGTGAGTGACTGTACTTTGGTATACCGCAAGTCTAGCCCGGTCGTTGAAAGGGCTCGACACTGGCCCGCGGGGCGGGGGAGGGTAAGAGTAGCCCAGCCACGTTCCGTATGGGGTATCGCGCTCAAGACTAGCGGTGAGTGTATTGCTGATTGGCTGATTTCAAACAGTACTTTCACCCTGCTCACAAGGGAAGGCACACCAGCGCAGCGCCTCATGCACTTCAGTTATATTGTGAGTTCGTCTTGGCGTGAATTACTTCCCACTGAAATATTAACATGTTTAGATTAAGTGAAACACTGGAAGTGGATAGTAGCGTTGTTGAAAGGATTTTATTCCATTGGATTTCCTCAGTAAGTTGAAATTAAAGCGATCTATTTCTTTGTGCCAGGAAATGAAGGTATTGGTTTCTGCAGAAATCAGGTAGAATTTTACACTTGGAATATTTGTTGCTTTGCAGTTGTTGATTCAATTAGGGGCTTTGAAGCATCGTGGTCATGTAGCCCCGTGTACTTGGTTCAGGGGCGGATTTAAGGCAAGATCATGGGGGTAGGCGAACACACACCAGGGATTCTAGAGAGTATGGAATACCCTTAGCTTGGAGAGGGGTGGGGGAGGTCCGGGATAGGATAATTTTGCTAAAACTAGGCCCAAATTAGTGAGTAATAGGACATTCGGGTTATTTTTTTGATATTTTGGAGTAGAAATAAATGTTACCGATCACGGTGGCCAAGAGCAGTAACGCGCTAGCTAGTATCTCGCTGGCATCGGGAGAGTGTGGGTTTGAATCCCACTTCAGCCGTCTGGAAAATGGTTGTCTTGGTTTCCTATTTTCACCACCAGGCAAGTGCCGTGACGGTTCCTTTCAACAGGTCCACGACCGACCGACTGCCCTCCAAAATCCCTTCCCTGGTCCTTCCTTAATTTGACCCAAGTTAGCGGTCACCTGTCATCATCCCCAGTTGTATCTGCTGACGAAGTGTATCCAGCTCCGAGACACCATCCTTGCGACGGTAGAGGAATGATCCCTCGCAGAGTCCGTTTTGTGAGTTGGGAAGAATTTGCCTGATATTATCCATTTTAAGTCAAATATGTATTGTACTCCAAATTATTTTAGTTTTGGTAGTTCTACTATTTACTGTCATAGCCAACGCGTGGTTTAAAGCCATTTTTAGAGAACTGTCAAAAATGTGTAGTATTCTTCCAAATATACATACATTTTCATTTGAGACGGTTTTACCTTTCAGCGTCCAGTCCAGTCTGCAAGCCTCTGTTTGCGAACAAGTCGCCTCTATGATCCCCTATTAGCAGTTAGCAATGCGGCTCCCTCTGCTTCTACATCTCTGACTTTGAAATCGTTCTACCTCTGCTTCTGTTATCCTCTACAGCCGAACACTCAAAATAGTAGGTTATCGTAAAATGTGCATTTTGATATAGAGTATTTAAGTGTGAAAGAATTTGTCTAAAGCCACTGTTTTCGTCATGGTTTTAATGTATAACAGAAAGATGAATCGTTCACTCCTTAAATCCACCCCTGGCTTGGTGCGTGTGGAAACTGATGAGATATGTCGTTATGCTGGCTGTACCGTTGCCAGGATTTTGGTAGGAGGCGGCTGTGGCCTTAAGATATGTACGAGTGAAAGTGGGAAACCACGAAAGACCATTTCTAGGATGTTTGGGGTTGGAATCGAACCACCTGTTCTCATTTCTACCTCTTGGGGGTTGAGTGAATCCCAACCCTCAGACTAGAATTACATTTCTTGGTAGAGCAGAGAATCGAACACGGACCTCCGCAGTAACAGCCCCAGAATACTAGCCACTACGCCACGAGGTGGACCTTTAGAAATCTAAGTGAATGGAACTTACTTTCAAGTAAAATTCTTCTGGCAAACCCAAGGTTGGGAAACAATATGTCAAGGTAGTTTACACTATAATTATTTTATTGTTTGAGGCTGAATGTTCGCTTTCCAGAAGATATTTTCACTTTGAGATACTGGCTCTTCTTTAATGCGCTTCTCATGTTTGGACATGTCTAATGATGAGACAATGTATAATTGAGATCCTTCGGAAATGGATCAATGTTTATTTGTTTTCGTAAAATTTAAGACCTGGTCAAGAACGGGGAGAGAGAGAAGGCAGCGTAAAGATGAAATGTACTCTGTACGTTGTCAAAATGAAATAGGAGGGCGAGGGGATTCGAAGGCCATTTACCTAGAAGCAGTTTCATGTAGGCCGTGTTCAGGCGTTAAACGAAGATTTTTTTAATGTATAAGGACATAGTCCTTGCAGAGGGAGGATGACGCACTGGCTTTACCCGGACGGTCGAGGTTCGAATTCCGGTGACAGCACGCTAAATATTTCACATGGAAGATCTCGTGGCGTTAGGAAGGGAATCCGACCTTATATCCCCGGCCAAAACAATTGGCTAGTGACCTGAATTTATTGGGATAACCTATCCAAAATTATAGCGATAAAGTGTGTTTCTTAGAAGTTATGTAAATGTTCTCCAATACAAAACAAAAATAATAATAATAATTCAACTTTGACAAGAGGTTGAGGCATGAAAAAAAGGAGGGGGGGATGTAAGGGGTAAATGGTGCGGTATACAAAGAACGGTGACCACCAGTCGCCACTGATGTGCAACGAATTCTTGTCAGGCGTAATTTAAGAATAGCGAGGTACATGAATCATATATACCCCTTCCGTCCAATCTAAACTTGACAGTGTATTCTGCGGAGCGAAAAGTTCACAGGCGAAGTAAAGAAAAGCTGAGTTGCACTTCCAGGGAAACTCCAAACACATCCACTCTTCTCTGAAGTCTTGACTCGACACGACTCGACAGTGTCTGGGGTGATAGGCCCGCTCGCCAGCCAGCTAGCTCGTAAACTGTCCCGAAGCTAGTAATTGAATGGAGATTGTTGAAAGAAATGAAAAGGTAAAAACACTTATAGTGGGCGATGTATTGAAGATAGAGATAGGCTGTCCCGGACTTTTTTTGTAGAACTTTTCATGCTGAACAATTATTACACTTATAGTATGTAGATATTTTTAACGGTTTGCCCAGAGTAGAAATCGCACGGACGCCAGTTCTTTTTTTCGACTTTTTCACTGGAATCGTTACTGCTTGGCTTCCTTCGGACATTTTTTTTTTTTTTTCAGAAACCTTCCTCGAGTTATCCTTTACAGAATGGTGAAAATCGCATCAAAATCCATCCAGTGGTTCTCGAGATTACCCGTAACATCCAAGAATCGGGCACTTTGTTTTATACTAAGTAGAGATAAACGAATACAGCACTAAAAGGAATTGTGTACTGAATTTGCAAATTACAGAGCCACATGCTCAATAGAACACAGTAAAATATTTACGTGCGTATAATCTATAGTTTACGATGTTTCCAATAGAAAATTGAGGTTGATGAACTTGGAGTTTTCCCCTTGAAAACAATCTCATCCAACACCATTACATTGAGAAATTATGTGCCAGAATATGATAACTTTCAGTATCGACGATTATTAAGACTCCTCCCGTGAGAAGGCATCTTCCTGTACCTAGTCACGGGATTTTTATTTTTAAGGAAAGTCAAATGATTTATGAAAAGTAAGCTACAGAATTTAGTGCCATTAGATAATGATTATTATAATAGCCCATCATAAGAATCTTCTCTTCGATCACTTGAATGGGATACGAGAAATAAAAATAAGGTTTTAAAATTTCGAACTGATGTCATCTTGATTTTGTTTTTTAAACGATTGAGCATGAGATGTCTTTACACTAAGCTCTGAATAAAGATTCACTGTGCTAAGTTCCATTCCTCTCTGGTGATTAAATCGCCAGAGAAGTAATTGCGAATACTAGAAAATCACTAAACTGCCTCCGTGGCTTAGGCGGCAGCACGCCGGCCTCTCACCGATGGGTCCGTGGTTCAAATCCCGGTCACTCCATGTGAGATCTGTGCTGGACAAAACGGAGGCAGACAGGTTTTTCTCCGGGTACTCCGGTTTTCCCTGTCACAATTTCATTCCAGCAACACTCTCCACTATCATTTCATTTCATCTGTCATTCATATAATCACTGCCCCAGAGGAGTGCGTCAGGCCTCGGCAGCCGGCACAGTTCATATCCTCGTCGCTAGATGGGGGCTTCATTCATTCCATTCCTGATCCGGTCAGAGACTGGAAGCAGGCTGTGGATTTTCATTTTCATTTTCATTTACTAAACTGCCATGTAGTTGTTGTGTTTCTCACTACGCCTATATAGGCCTACTTACTTAGTAGACTTCTATCACCATACAACATTTCAGTTTGATTGCTTAAATTGTTTCGGAGATATTGTGAACCGGTGAAATATATCCCATAGACGCCATGTTGAATTGTTTTATGTATAGGCTATTGAATTAATTGCCAGCAGATGAATGATATAACGGTGGTTCATTACACCCAACCTACATTTCTATTGCTTGTTTAGGACACGAGAAATTAAATAAGTGATTTTTTAAATTTTCCACAGCCGCCATTTTAGGTTCTCGTAAAAATTGAATTAAATTAGACGTCAATATATTAAGCCTTGAATGAAGATATGCTGCGCTAAGTTTTACAGCGCTCGGACGTTTAAGTCGCGAGAAAAAAGAAACATTTAAATTTCGCGTCGCCGTTATGTTGGGTTTGTACTCATCAGGTTATTGGTAGTCCCATAGCTCAACTTATTTCAATGGCCTCTATCAACATACAAAATTTCAGTTTGGTTTCTGTAATACTGTAGATTCGTAGATATTCAGAACCTGTGAAATATTTCGGATGATCATCATGTTGGATTGCCCGATATGTAGGTTATAGAGTTATGTACCAGTGTTGTTGGGGTAGCGATCCTGCCTCTAACCCGGATGCTCCGGGTTCGATTTCCGGCCCCGTCAGGGATTTTAGAAACTGACGTGAGGGCTGGAACGGGGTGCACTCAGCCTTGTGAGGACAATTGAGTAGCTGCCTGACAGTGAGACAGCGCCCCGGTCACGAAAAGTAAGATTAGCGGCCGAGGGGACTCGGTGCGCTGACCACGCTTCACCCCAATATCTGCAGGTCAAATGGCGGTCGCTTGGTAGGCCTAGGCCCTTCATTGGCTGTAGTGAGTGCCAGGAATTATAATTACCAGTAGATTATGCTTATTGTGTTGGATTATTATTTAAACATTCACTTAATTTTAAAATTAAATTAGGTGCCAGTAGATTAAATATTGTATAGACATTTACCGTACCAAATTTCACTGCGCTCGGGTGATTAAATTCGCTAGAAAATTATATTTAAATATTTCAGCTTTGTTTACAGCCATGTTGGTTTAAAAGTCACATAGGGGATTTTACCTTAGAATTCTTTATCGACATACAAAATTTCAGGTTGATATCAGATTCAGCGATATAGAATGTCGGTGAAATATTTCGCGTGGCCGCCATGTTGTATTGGTGAAAAAACATTAAAATTTGATAGACTCAGTCGAGGTCGGACGAGGTAGTAGTATGTCCTTACTGTGTACCATTGAAATCGCTCTATTCGGTTAGATTTCATTGAGGTGACACACACAGACATACGGACAAAAGGTGATCTCATAAGCCTATTTTTTCATAACTCCGGTCCTTCAGTACAATCGACTGCGGTTTGAAGCATCTATGCAAATGGGTCGAATTACGTTTCCGCAGTGCTTCGTGCTATTGTATGTCTATCCCTGATCATTCCCGTTTTCTCCGGGGTCGGGGATGAGATGTGATGAAAGGCTATGTGTCGGATGTTTTTTACGGCCGGATGTCCTTCCTGACGTCAATCTCATGAGAGAGTTAATGAGAAATTAACCCTTGAGAACTAGCGTGAAAAAATATAACAGGAGGACTGGCGCCGGGTAATTTTGACCCATAGTGTGTCACTCGCTTTTTGTCGTAGTCGTACGGATTTTAATAAAGTAATTTTACGCCTGGTGTCTTCCTATGAACTATTCCCAATATCAAATGAGGTTTATTTATGATGATGATGATGATGATAATTGTTGTTTTAAGGGGCCTAACATCTAGGTTATCGGCCCCTGATGGGTTGGGTGATCGTGAAGATGAAAAAATGAAAAATGAAAAGCGAACTTAAAACTAAAACTAACTAATAACCTACATACTAGAAGAAGAAATGGAAAACGAAAGGAGAATAAGGCAAATAAAAGGACAGAAGGAAAAGAAATGCCCTCAACCCTCGTAGAAGGCGGATTGAGGGACTTGGAAGGAAGGAGAGCCATGAAAGGCATATAGGAAAGTGAAAGAGGAGAGGGTCCACCCCAAAGGTTAGGGACAAAAGGGGAAAACGGACCCAGCTCAGGAATCCCTCGGGGTCGCCAACTCCCGAACTCACCAGCCGTGAGCCCCTGAGGGTGTAGCATTTTCTAGGGTGCACCAGAAGTGGTGGGGCTACATACACCCTGCCTCCTTAAGGGCCTAGAGCACAAGGCAGGAGGTAAAAGGAAGAGAAAAATGAAGGCTGACCCCTCGCAGGAGGAGGGTATCAGAAAAGATGAGACAAGGGCCAATTAAGGCGGGAAAGGAAGAGACTCCATAGGCCTCGGATACCCTAATACCGTCGGGGTCAGAAGAGAACAAGAGTTGACCAAGTGAGGCCGACAGGAAAGAAGACGGAGAGGAGCCCGGCACAAGTAAGTGGAAGCAATGCCGGACTCAGCTGGGGCCCCGTGGTCGCCAACCCACGCCCACAAGATGTTAGCCCCTGGGGGAAGGTTTATTTATATTTAACATGCAGGAAAATGACAACAATTGTCGTAACGGTATAATTGGCGGCAAAGCAGTCACCTTAATTTTTTGAACAATGGAGCTGCACCAAAATAGCTGGATTTCCTCACTTATTTTTTACAGATTGTCCCGACTTACGTCAGCCAAAAATTGTCACGCGAGGACTGGCGCCATGGGTAAATCTGACCCGACCGCAAATAATATAGAAATAACTTGAGTATTCAAAAATCTACGGACATGTTTCTTTTGCAGGGTGAAGTTCAAGGCTAGGAAGGAAGGTACAGTGAGTGACAGGAAATAAGGGCTGACCAAAACAAAATATAGAGTATTTTTTAAGCCTCGGGTCAAAAATACCCATGCACCAGTCCTCGCGGTGTAAATGAATGAAGATGAATGAGACTGGGCAAGGGTGTGAAATTAGTGTCATGGTTTGACACAGGTGAACTGTTTGACATCGTTCGTTTCAAACTACTGTCGTAGTCTCTTCTACTACATGTGCTACTGCCATGAGCTAGCAGAACATTACAAAAAAAAAAGTTGCGTTGTTGCGCGTTACAGTAAATGAAAGTCAGAATATACTGTAGCATACACACTGCGAATCCGTTCGTCCATAGCGCGTAGCGTGTGCATGGCGCGTGTAATGGTCAGGAAAGGTTCTCCGTGGAGATAAAAGCCAAGGTCGTCTTTCTGTCTCCCTGCAGCGCTCGAATCTGAAAGCTCTAGCGTCGCCAATGAAGAGCTCTGGGAGTACCGTCCGGCTTCGTGCAAAGTGGGATAGAAAGTAAAGCTGGTAACAATCAATGTTTGATTGATAGATTAATATCGATTAATCAACTGACCTAATCGACTAACTTATTAATTGATTAGTAGACACGAGATAAGAAAATTCGTTTAAAAGAGAGGTCATCACTTACTGTCGACCAAAATAGTATGTGCACTCGAGTTTGAAGGTTGTTTGTGAAGTAACCAATAGACCTACATAAAATCCAATAACATCATTATTTTGTCGTTCTATTCTACGTTAGTTCATGTAGGTTTGGAATTTTTAATTTATATTCTAATATTTTTATCGCAGTTGGAACACAAAAAGTGCCCGTTTCGCGCCTCGCTCGAAAGTGATGGGCTCCATCTCAGCAACGTTGTACATCATTTCCCGGAGCGGCTGGCTGGTTAACCATGTCTTATTTCCCCGTATAAATACAAACCTATACAAAATAATTGAATTAATTTACGTATTTCACAGTCATACAGCATAATGTTTTGATGTAAAAGGATTATAACGCGACCAAGAACTACATTTTCCAACGACCCCGAGCCGAGAAAAAGTTACCTTACAAATGTGATAACAACTTTGTTTCTAGAACTCACAACATTTTGAAATTAATAAACCAGTTATACAACATTCCAATGTATATTGTGTTAAAATTTGGATTCGATCTGATGACGGGTTTGTGAGATAATAATTCTTAAATGTGACGCTTGGTTGAAACACGCTTAAAAACGGGCACTTTTTGTGTTATTGGATTTTATGTAGGCCTATTGGTTACTTCACAAACAACCTTCAAACTCGAGTGCAAATAATATTTTGGTCGACAGTAAGTTGAGTTACGCATATTTTCGGAATGATGTATGTAAATTTATAAAAGTTACTTTTAGCCTAAATATACAAAGTATACTTCCTTGTTTCTATTAACAATAACCAAATAAGAGTCAGTGACAGTGGAAGGACAATCATCAATCAAATTGGGAAGAGTTTTGAAAACTGAAAACAACGAGTTTTCTGAAAGAAAACAAAAAAGAATTTTTGTTCAATGTTTACAATTGAGGGCAGGAACAGTTTTTTTTAACTTTGCTTTAGCCTTGTTCTCACAAAGAAGGTACATTATTTAAAAATATATACGCCTATTAACTTATACAGACCGGCTGCGGAGGCCGAGAACACTAACGCGCTACCTCGTGCCTCGCTGGCATCGGGAGAGCGTGGGTTCGAATTCCAGCTTGGCCGTCCTGAAAATGGTTTTCGTGGTTTCCCATTTTCACCACCAGGCAAATCCCGGGACGGTTCCTTTCATTAAGTCCACGGCCGATTTCCTTCCAATATATCATCCCTGACCCGTCCTGAAAACAAAAGTACATGGCCATTGGCTGCATTAATTTAAAAAAAATAACTTATACAGTGAGGACTCTCCCTGTAGAACCGAGACTCGCAGATGCCGCCTGGCGGCCGGGCCACTGTATCTTGCCGCGTGTTGAGCAAGGCATTGGCGCTAGCAGCAGAGTAGCGCCCAACTAGTGTAACACACACTTTTTAACGCGTTTAATAATAATCATTCATTGCATGAATTTCAGAGTTATTGTTGGAAATGCTACCCTTCATTTTAGGTAGATTTCATTAGAAAGCTAACTATTGCAATGGGTCCCATGTTTCGACTTCCGGAATATTTCGACATATCTTCGCGTTTCACATCCCCCAGACCCCAAAACCACCGTCAGTTCAAAAGTTTATATATAATTTATGTATGTATGTATGTATATATATATATATATATATATATATATATATATATATGTATATCAGTTTCTTGTGGACACGATAACTGCCGTAATTTTGCACCAATCACTTTGAATTTTTTACATAATATGTATCCCTATAAAATCTCGGTCGAGTTCGTTAATGGGCAAAATCGGTCGAAGGGGGTGAAAATGGGGGGCTTTTTTCGAAAAATTGAAATTTCGCTATAACTCTCTTAATACGTGAAATATCGAATCCATTCAAAGTTCATAATATGTGCCGGATAAGTGCCAACAATTTATGTCAAATAAGTTTTTTGATAGCACCAACCATTGACCAAAGGGGTGGAAAAAAGTGGGTTTTTCGGGAAACATTAATCATATCTCTCTTAATAGGCAAAATATCAAAACCGTACAAAATGGACAATATTCCCCTAATAATTACCTAAAACTTTTGTCTGAAAGAATTTTTGATATGACTCACCATTACGCCAAGGGATGAGAAAAATAATTTCTGAATTATAAGAAAATGCCAAGAGCTATCAGAGGTTGCCATGGCAACACTACTAAATTGATGAGGGATGAGCCGTTGCCATGACAGCGCACTTGCACGAGATCAGATTCAGTATTTCCATCTGACTAAGCCGGCCCCGTGGTGTTGGGGTAGCGCGCCTGCCTCTCACCCGGAGTCCTCGGGTTCGATCCTCGGCTCCCGTCAGGGATTTTAAAACTGACGTGAGGGTTGGAACGGGATGCACTCAGCCTCGTGAAGACAATTGAGTAGCTGTCTGACAGTTAGACAGCACCCCGATCACGAATACCAATATTAACGGCCGAGGGGACCCGACGCGCTGATCACGCGTCACCCCAATATCTGCAGGCCAAATGGCTGGGCAGCGGTCGCTTGGTCTGCCTTAGCCCGTCATGGGCTGGATGGTGCCAGGGGTTGACTTTGACATCTGACTAAGTGGGAAGCGGCTTCGGTGACGTAACTGGTAGCATGCAGAATGTCTATGCCCAAGGTCACGGTTTCAAAGCCGGCCGAAGTCGTCGGATTTTCTAAGAGCGCTAAAATCCCTCAGTATGCTTTCCTTTGGAGGGGAAGTTCCAACGTTCGTTACGAGTTGCGGGTTGGGCTGGCATCTAGTAGCCAAGTTCACAGCTAGGTGTCATTGACGGTAGTACCTGGTAGCAACATTAGGAACTACTGCTTGAAATTGACCGTCTGCAGTCCTTACCTGAATTACAGACTATTACATCCATTACAATTCACACCGTTTATCAGACAGATTCTACACTCACCCAAAGTACACGGTGTTAGATGACCGCGTTGTCGCAGCCCCTAAACTGAGGAACCAACCAGAGGTAGATTTCATTAGAAAGCTAACTATTGCAATGGGTACCATGTTTCGACTTCCGGAAAATTTCGACATATCTTCGCGTTTCACATCCCCCAGACCCCAAAACCACCGTCAGTTCAAAAGTATATATATATCAGTTTCTTGTGGACACGATAACTGCCGTAATTTTTCACCAATCACTTTTTACCGAATATGTATACCTATAAAATCTCGGTCGAGTTCGTTACTGGGCTAAATCGGTAGAAGGGGGTGAAAATGGGGGGCTTTTTTTTTTCTTCGAAAAAGTGAAATATTGCTATAACTCTCAAAATATATGAAATATCGAATCCGTTCAACGTTCATACTATGTGTCGGATAAAGCCCAAAAATTTATGTTTGAAGAGTTTTTTTATATCACCAACCATTGACCAAAGGGGTGGGAAAAAGTGGGTTTTTCGGGAAACATTAATCATATCTCTCTTAATAGGCACAATATCAAAACCGTACGAAATGGACAATAATCCCCTAATAATTACCTAAAACTTTTGTCTGAAAGAATTTTTGATATGACCCACCATTATGCCAAGGGATGAGAAAAATGATTTCGGAATTATAAGAAAATGCCAAGAGCTATCAGAGGTTGCCATGGCAACACTACTAAATTGATGAGGGATGAGCCATCAGACGTTGCCATGACAACGCACTTGCACGAGATCAGATTCAGTATTTTCATCTAAGTGGGAAGCGGCTTCGGTGACGTAACTGGTAGCATGCAGAATGTCTATGCCCAAGGTCGCGGTTTCAACGCCGGCCGAAGTCGTCGGATTTTCTAAGAGAGCTAAAATCCCTCAGTATGCTTTCCTTTGGAGGGGAAGTTCCAACGTTCGTTGCGAGTTGCTGGTTAGGGTGGCATCTAGTAGCCAAGTTCAAAGCTAGGTGTCGTTGACGGTAGTACCTGGTAGCAACATTATGAACTACTGCTTGAAATTGACCGTCTGCAGTCCTTACCTGAATTAAGACTACTACGGCCATTACAATTCACACCGTTTTTCAGACAGATTCTACACTCACCCAAAGTACACGGTGTTAGATGACCGCGTTGTCGCAGCCCCTAAACTGAGGAACCAACCAGAGGTAGATTTCATTAGAAAGCTAACTATTGCAATGGGTAGGCCTACTATGTTTCGACTTCCGGAAAATTTCGACATATCTTCGCGTTTCACATCCCCCAGACCCCAAAACCACCGTCAGTTCAAAAGTTTATATATAATATATGTATGTACATGTGTATATATATATATGCATATCAGTTTCTTGTGGACACGATAACTGCCGTAATTTTTTACCAATCACTTTGAATATTTTACCGAATATGTATACCTATAAAATCTCGGTCGAGTTCGTTAATGGGCTAAATCGGTCGAAGGGGGTGAAAATGGGGGGCTTTTTTCGAAAAAGTGAAATATTGCTATAACTCTCTTAATATGTGAAATATCGAATCCGTTCAACGTTCATACTATGTGTCGGATAAAGCCCAAAAATTTATGTTTGAAGAGTTTTTTTTATAGCACCAACCATTGACCAAAGGGGTGGGAAAAAGTGGGGTTTTCGGGAAACATTAATCATATCTCTCTTAATAGGCACAATCTCAAAACCGTACAAAATGGACAATATTCCCCTGATAATTACCTAAAATTTTGTCTTAAAGAATTTTTGATATGACCCACCATTATGCCAAGGGATGAGAAAAATGATTTCGGAATTATAAGAAAATGCCAAGAGCTATCAGTGCTTGCCATGGCAACTCTACTAAATTGATGAGGGATGAGCCATCAGACGTTGCCAAGATAACGCACTTGCACGAGATCAGATTCAGTATTTTCATCTAAGTGGGAAGCGGCTTCGGTGACGTAACTGGTAGCATGCAGAATGTCTATGCCCAAGGTCGCGGTTTCAACGCCGGCCGAAGTCGTCGGATTTTCTAAGAGAGCTAAAATCCCTCAGTATGCTTTCCTTTGGAGGGGAAGTTCCAACGTTCGTTGCGAGTTGCTGGTTAGGGTGGCATCTAGTAGCCAAGTTCACAGCTAGGTGTCGTTGACGGTAGTACCTGGTAGCAACATTAGGAACTACTGCTTGAAATTGACCGCCTGCAGTCCTTACCTGAATTACAGACTAATACAGCCATCCCTAAGTACACGGGGTTACATGACCGCGTTGTCGCAGCCCCTAAACTGAGCAACCAACCAAAATCTCTGCGGGAGATATAATTTTGCGTGAAGAAGTAACAGACCGTTACATAGTTACACATCAGTGTCGAAACCTTGCATAAGGACAGTGTGACCACAAGTATAAAAATGGACCCCAAATGACAAGAAGGTTACCGTTCCCATAAGACAATAAAATGTTTAAAATAAGCATAAAATGACGAAAAACAAAGTTAATTAAGCTCCAATTATAAAATACCTTCTCGCAATAAATGAGGTCTGATCCTTCTACGAAAACCTGCATATTCTGCCTATTTTCGCCTATCCCCAAGTTTGTCCGGTGAAATCTACCTCCACCTTCCGGCATGCCGAGAGGACTTTTTTTAAATACACGTTGCACCAACGTAGGAAGTTTTGGTACACTCGCTGTAATTCATCCTCACTGTGCAGTTATTTCGTTCTTGAGAGCCTCTAAAGTACGCGGATTGTTTCTGTATACCTTTTGTTTGAGGTGCCCCCACAAGTAAAAATCGCACGACGCTGAAAACGTGAACAAATTTACTGCCAACTTCTTCTTGAGAAGATATGTTACCACTGGGAAAATTCGATATTTTGTTCTATACCTAATGTTATAGTAATGGGAGATTGGAATGCTGTGGTAGGAAAAGGGAGAGAAGGGAAGATAGTAGGAGATTTCGGATTAGGTGAAAGGAATGATCGAGGAAGCAGGCTGGTAGAATTCTGCACCGAGCATGAATTGGTCATAGCTAACACCTTATTCAATAACCACAATAGAAGAATATACACATGGATGAGGCCAGGAGATACAGGGCGTTACCAAATCGACTTCATTATGGTCAAGCAGAGGTTTCGAAACCAGATTTTGGATTGTAAAACATATCCTGGTGCTGACATAAACTCTGACCACAATCTGGTTGTTACGAAATGCAGATTAAAGTTGAAGAAACTGAAGAAAAGTCAAAAGCCAAAAAGGTGGGCAATAGACAGACTGAAAGAGAAGGATGTAAACGAAAGATTCAAGAAGAGTATAAAGGAAGAACTAATGAAAAACCCTAAACAAACTTCAATTGCAGACGAATGGGCACTTTTGAAGAATGAAATAACAAAATCCGCAGAAGAAAACATTGGTAGGAAAGAAAGAATAGGTAGAAAACCGTGGATCACTCAGGGTATACTAGAATTGATGGATGAAAGGCGGAAACACAAGAATGTAAGAGATGAAAAGGGGAAAGCAGAATACAGACGTCTGAGAAATGAGGTTAACAAGAAGTGCAAGGAAGCGAAAGAAGAATGGTTGAAAGAGAAATGTGCAGGTATAGAAAATTGTCTGAAATTAGGAAAAGTAGACACAGCTTATCGAAGGATTAAGAATACTTTTGGGGATAAGAAGACTAAGTGCTGTAATATTAAGGACACAAATGGAAAGCCTCTAACAGATAGGGAAGAAAAGGTTGAGAGATGGAAAGCTTATATAGAGAGTTTGTATAAGGGAAAGGAGATTGAGAATCATGTAATAGAAAGGGAGGAGGAAATTGATGAGGATGCGAAAGGTGATGATGATAATTGTTGTTTTAAGGGGCCTAACATCTAGGTTATCGGCCCTGGATGCGAAAGGAGATTTAATATTGAGTTCAGAATTTGATAGAGCTTTGGAAGACTTAAGCAGGAACAAAGCACCAGGCATAGATGATATACCGATTGAGTTGCTACGCTGCATAGGAGATGAAGGTCTGATCAGGTTATTTCACTTGGTGTGTAGGATTTATGAGACAGGTGAGGTACCCCCTGATTTCAAGAAGAATGTAATCATCCCTATACCAAAGAAAGTGGGAGCTGACAGATGTGAAGATTACCGTACAATCAGCTTGATTACTCATGCTTCAAAGATCCTGTCTAGAATAATTTACAAGAGGATTGAAAGCCAGATAGAAACTGAGTTGGGTGAAGACCAGTTTGGTTTCAGGAGAAATGTAGGAACAAGGGAAGCTGTACTAAGTCTTAGGCTGATTTTGGAAGGTAGAATAAGGAAAGATAAGAGAACGTTCATGGCTTTTGTAGACTTAGAAAAGGCTTTTGATAACGTCGATTGGACTAAATTGTTTTACATTTTGAAATCTATTGGAATAAAGTACAGGGATAGGAGGGCGATATACAATCTGTACAGAAACCAGACAGCAGTCATTCGAGTTGCAGGACATGAGAGAGAAGCTGGTATTCAGAAAGGTGTAAGGCCAGGCTGCAACTTATCACCCATACTTTTCAATCTTTACATTGAACAAGCAATGAAGGAAATTAGAGAAAAATTTAAAGTGGGAGTGAAGATTCAAGGAGAAATAATTTCAACTCTGAGATTTGCTGTTGACATTGTCATCTTGGCCGACAAGCCTGAGGATTTGAATGAGTTTTTGAATGGTATGGACTCCGTCTTACGGAAAGAATTCATGATGAAAATTAATAAATGTAAAACAAAAATACTGGAATGCAGCCGAAATAAATCAGAAACCTCTATGGAGATCTAATTGGCAGGTGAAAAGCTGAAGGAAGTAGAAGACTTCTGTTACTTAGGAAGCAGAATAACCAGTGATGGACGAAGCAAAGAGGATATAAAAAGTAGGTTGGCTCAGGCAAAGAAAACATTTCTACAAAAAAGGAATCTGCTGACATCGAATATAGATTTAGGTATTAGGAAGTCATTTTTGAAAGCCTTTGTCTGGAGCGTGGCACTCTATGGAAGTGAAACTTGGACTATTGGTGCAGCAGAAAAGAGGAGAATTGAAGCATTTGAAATGTGGTGTTACAGGAGAATGATGAAAATCAGATGGGTAGATAAGGTTACAAACGAAGAGGTATTAAGACGAGTGGGAAAGGAGAGATGTTTCTGGCGACTGCTAATGAAGAGAAGAGATAGGTTGGTAGGACACATACTAAGACACCCAGGAATAGCAAGCTTAGTTATGGAAGGAAGGGTCGAGGACAAGAACTGGAGGGGTAGACCAAGGTTAGAATATGTTAAACAGATTGCCTCGGATGTAGGGTGTCGGAGCTATGTAGAGATGAAACGATTAGCTCAGGACAGGGAGGCATGGAGAGCTGCATCAAACCAGTCAAAAGACTGAAGACTCAAACAACAACCTAACCATGTTTACGGGATATGGGATAGGCTACAGTACTCCACAACAAGTCTTAATTATCACAACTAAGGTATCTTGCCAGCTGCGTGTGTAATAAATGCTATGACAACACCAGTGGCGTAACTAGGATTTGCTTCTGGAGGGGGATGATTGGAGTCAAATCTGAACTAATTGCGTTTTTGGTTTTGTGGTTTCCAACGTTTATTTTCTGCTTTGTGCTTTCTGGTTTTGTGTTTGCTTTTGCATTTGTTTTCAAATTTTGCTTTCTGCTTTTGGTTTTTGTCTGTTTTTTGCTTTTGCATTTGTTTTCAAATTTTGCTTTCTGTTTTGTTGGTTTTGTGTTTGTTTTGTGCTGTGCTGTTGCTTTGTTTTCGAATTTTGCCTTTTCTTTCTGTTTTTGTGTTTGTTTTATGTTTTCTGTTTTGTTTATGCGTTTGTTTTTGTTTTTTGCATTGTGCGGGGGGCAAAATAAGACAGTGAATGAAAGCAAACCTACACGTTTTCATGGTACTCGATAGCATTTGATACGTTCTATTTGCACCTCTCAAAGGCCTAGCACATTTTTTTACACAAATAACGATAAATGTTCTAAATTAGTAAGTATAAACGTACATAATCCAGCAATCTGTCATCAATCCGAAAATTGGCTTTAAAAAATATATCATCAAAACTTTTTTTAACATTCTTTTGGCTTTGGGGGGGATTCATCCCACTAATCACTCCCCGTAGTTAGGCCACTGGACAGCATCCATGACTTCACGGCGCGCTGTTGTAATCGGCACATGCTATAAATGTGACGGTGAGTCATTGCGACAGTCCGCGGCACGGCTATTGGAATTTCCGTTCTGTAGAGATGGTCCTCACTACAGGGGCGTAAAACACGAGGAGGGCAGGAGGGGGCACTGTCCCCCTCAAGTTTTAGGTGCAAGACAACATTTGTAAGTACGGTTAAAAGAAAAGTAAAATAACCCGAAACTGTTCTATAAATGGTTTAATACTACGTTAGGCAGAAAATCGGAAAAGCCATCTTGCCTTGCTTAGTCGTAATTTCTATATTCTACCAAACCAACCGTCTATTTTTACCTCCGTCTCCAGTTTCCCGCCGAGGCGGCAACTGAGCCGAGAGTGGAGGCGCTTTGAACTTTGTCCCCTTACAACAACGATCCGAAACGTGTCCTCCCATGAGTTCCGATTCCCACCAGTTCCAAATTCTTTAGCGGATTAGCTATCTGCCAATTACACTACCTGAGCGAGTCACATCAGTTCCGAACACTACCTGAGCGAGTTCCAGCTTAATTTTCTACAGCAAAATTGTATTAATTTGTTTATTACTGAAACAAATAAGGTCCATTGTTAGCGCCAGCTGGGAGTGCGTGCCCTCTTTAATGAATTGGCTCCTCTAACAGAGGGCGGCGAACGCCATGGACCGGTGAGACTGAAGTGTTATTCTCCTCGCGAGCTCTTTTCCTGGTCATGGAACACTTCAACGCTGGCCACATCAGGAACACAATCATGGTCCACTTCTTTAATCAATTCCCGATTTTTTTAAATTCACTTTTCCGGCACATGGTCTTGTAGCACAAATCCACACTTCACTTGATTTGTTGTCGTGTTTCTTATAAAAACGGTAAACATTAAATATCAAAATTTGGTTTCCTTTAATGTTAGTTGTGAAATCCATGTTTATCTGCTCCACTCGAAGACACAAACACAAATGACATACTCCACTTACTTGTGCCGGGCTCCTCTCCGTCTTCTTTCCTGTCGACCTCACTTGGTCAACTCTTGTTCTCTTCCGACCCCGACGGTATTAGGGTATCCGAGGCCTAGGGAGTCTCTTCCTTACTCGCCTTAATTGGCCCTTGTCTCATCTTTCCTGACACCCTCCTTCTGTGAGGGGTCAGCCTTCCTTTTCTTTTCCTTTTACCTCCTGCCTTGTGCTCAAGGCCCTTAACGAGGCAGGGTGTATGTAGCCCCACCACTTCTGGTGCACCGTAGATAGTGCTACACCCTCAGGGGCTCACGGCTGGGAAGTTCGGGAGTTGGCGACCCCGAGGGTTTCCTGAGCTGGGTCCGTTTTCCCCTTTTGTCCCTTCCCTTTGGGGCGGACCCTCTCCTCTCTCCCCTCTCCTCTCCTCTCCAATCCTCGCCTCTTTTCCTTATATTTCCTTTTCTCTTTCAGATTCCCGCACTGTTTTTGTTACTTGGTTCCCCGTGTATCCTAATTCCCTTTTAGCGATTTTTTTGTAGGTATTTTTAATCTACGTTGCATTTTGTAAGTCTTTTCGATCTAGATTGCATTTTGTGAGTGTTTTTCAATCTCAATTGCATTTTGTAAGGATTGACAATCTAAATTGCTTTTTAGTAAGTCTTTCAATATCCGGGCCGGGGCTTTTGTGAGGTTTTTTTTTGAATTTCAATTGCATTTTGTATTTTCAACCTACCCCGCTTTGTTCAAGTAGTTAAGTCTCAATTGCAATTTTGTGGGTATTTTGAATCTAAATTACATTTTGTAATTATTTTCAATCTAAATTGCATTTTGTAAGTATTGTCCATCCTAATGAGAAGTTTGAATCTACCATACATTTTGTAAGCAATTTCAATTGCATTTTGTATTTTCAACCTACCCCGCTTTGTTCAAGTAGTTAAGTCTCAATTGCAATTTTGTGGGTATTTTGAATCTCCATTACATTTTGTGCGTATTTTCAATCTCATTTGCATTTTGTAAGTATTTTGACTTCACTTGCATTTTGTAGGTATTTCGACTGTACGTTGCATTTTGTACGTATTTTGGACCTAACCTACATTTTGTGCGTTTTTTTTCTCAATCTATTCCTTTTGTATTTTCGTTCGAAATTCCCTTATGTACGTATTACCGCTCTCCATTTGGTGAGTAGTTTCAATCTGAGCTCCTTTTTGTAAGTATTTTCCCTGCTACATAAGGCATAGTTGTTGGGGCTCACTGTCTATTTTATCTAAACCATTTTCGTTCCATCCATAGCAGTGAGCTGTTTTTTTTTTTAATCTTCATCCTTTCATTTCACGCCATTTTATTTCATCAGGGGCCGATAACCTCGATGTTAGGCCCCTTAAAACAACAATTATCATCATCATCATCAACAAATGACATACGTGGTGATACGGCCATTAACTCTTCTAGGTCGCGTCATACTATTATTAGCCTGTCAAACCTCAGAACAGACAGCTGGGTTTTCCAGAGACATTCGGAACTAGTGGGACTCATTAGCTTATTTACTCAGGCGTGAATACGCGTTCGGAACTCATGGGACCTTTTTTCCTAAGAAATTTGTTTTCGGAACTCATGGGAATGGCACTCGTAGGACGGAACCATCTGAAAAGGTGCATTTAAAATAATTATGTTTGAGCCCCGGGTTAAAACTGAAGTAAGATACTGTGACACAAAACACACAGAATCATTACTCCTGTCGGGAAAAACAGTGCGGGGCTTGGATTTTTTTTCGACCTTGACAATTGGAGCTACGCTTGTGTCGTGTTTACCCAAATCGGTGAAGCTCCAACATTTCATCATTTTATGTTTTGTATTCACACTCTGATTGTATTATTATTTTAATTAGAAATAATGAATAAAAATCATCTCATTTAAATAATATAGGGTTAGGTCTACATGGGGAGGGTGTTGGCGAATTGAGCCAGCTAATCTTCCGAGTGGATCTTTCTTATCTTGTCATTCCATCCCACAGTCCTTTTTGGCCAGTTGCCCCAGGCCAAGTTCTGGTTCTTCCGCTGAATATATCCTCCCTTCCGTCCCCCACCACTACCACTGTGAAAACCCAAAATCTAAGTTAACTTATTTGTTCTTGCAGAATGACCCGCTGGCTCTGGGATTTTCTGTAAACACTCTGCCATGCAGCGCTGTACAAATTGCACAATTCACTGAAACAAACATTAGCATATGCCTTAATTCTTTTAAAAGGCCACATCAGTTAAAAGTTACCTTAAACCCGTTACATTATTATTGCTATTATTACTATTTTAATTATTATTGTCCGTTCGTGGTGTATGGATAGCACGCTTTCCACTTACCGAGGAGGCTCTGGATTAGATTCCAGCCAGAAACTTAAGATCTATGTAATGTTATTGGTTTTACGTCCCTTTTAACTACTATGGCCGGGGTGCCGGAATTTTGTCCCGAAGATCTTTAACGTGCCAGTAAACCTACTGACACGGCTCCATCGCAATTACGCACCCACAAATGCCAAGTGACTGCGCCAGGATTCAATCCTGCAGCCTTGGGTTCAGTAGGCAAGAATGTTACCGCTGAGCAACTCAGCCAGTCATACTTAACATCTGATTTGAGGGCTGGAAACAATTGTCGTTTATTCATTTTGAAGGCTTGGCAATCATGTAGTGCAGTGTACTTTGGTGTGTGTGGAATCCGTCTGATAATCTGTGTTATTGTAACTGCTGTAGCGTACTATTGTGTACTTGTAATTTGGCTAGAATATGGTTAGAAGGGCACCATGACCTTAATTTAGGTACAATCTAGGCATCTGCCTGGAATACAAATGAGAAACCATGAAAAACCACTTCCAGCATGGCTGAGGTAGGAATCAAACCCGCCTATTCTCAATTCTGCATCAGGAGAAGGAAAGCCTCGTGAGGACAATTAAGTACTGCTTGATATGAGTAGTAGTGGTCCATGATCTAAAATCAAAGTGATGTGGCTAAGGGTGTCGTCGCGCAGGTTATTCGTCCCCCACAATTTGTAGGCTATGAACTGGGTTGCAGTCGGCTTGATGTTTGGGTGCTCCCAACCACAGGTTTGTTATAGAGCGTCTCAACCTTAAAAGACAGTATGGAATTAAATGTAGTAGTTGCCTCTCACTCGCACTCCTATGTCTTGCAATTAGCTTCGTCCTCTTCCACCCCGGCGATGTTGCCATTTCCCAATAATTGAAAGTGACAAATCTAAGAAACTGTTTGCGTGGTCTTCTAGAGAATTTTCCGCTCTTTATGATGATGTAAAAACAAAAGCTATAAATAATTAACACATGGCCCAATTTTCACAATTACGATATTTTAGCACGAATCTATATTTTTGCAGATATAAAACTTATCACGCCATAGATGATGAACTAATGATCGCAACAGATCGAGAATTTATTTTTAGATTGCCTGATGTTGGTAGAAGATACTCTATTTCTCAGGGCAGTAATTATTTTCATAGTAAGAAAGTTATGATTTTTTTTCTTAAATGTTACTCGAAAGATCTAAGATGGTATCACAGGAAAGTTACGTAGCGACAAACTTTTTTGCTATTGACTTTACGTTGGTGACTAAGCGAGAAGAAATGTTCATTAATATGAGAAAAAGTTTTTAAAACAAACCCGAGCTTGATATCAGATAGCATTCATAAGTTATCGCACTTATTCCTCCCGCCCAGCGCTGACGCCGGGAAAGTTTGTTTACTCACGCGCCAGTATCTCCCCGGCTGATGGTGTGATGGTGTGAAGTTAAACTGTGAAATGAAGTGGTTCTTGAGTTCTTTATAAATTGTCCGCCTCGTTGCGTACCGTAGTGGCAAGCATTCCTGGCTGTCACCGTGGAGGCCCTGGTTTGAATCCCGGCTCCGCCAAGAAATTTAATTCTGGTCTGAGGGCTGGAACGGGGTGTACTCAACTTCATGAGACAAAACTGAGAAGAGGCGGGTTCGATTCCTACCTCAGCCATCCTTTAAGTGGTTTCCGTGGTTTGCCTTTGTTCATCCCGGGTATAACATATTATAATATTATCATATTCATGAATAATTGATAAATATACATTGTTATAATGTGTGCATTAAACTCGCGCTCTGAGGTTCGGCGTATCATATCTAAATATTGTAGCGTTGTTCGCTATATGGTATGAGCTACAGTTATGTACAACAAACAAATATTTTGGAAATTTCCCGAGTTTTGCGTAAAACACGCTGTATACGAGTTATATTACATCATGTGCCCGCCCTTGCAGAACTTTGAATATGCAGTAGATCTGGCATCAGCGCGCCCCATTTAATGCGTACTGTCTTTTAAGGTAGAGACGCACTATAGACCATATTGTTGATTCACTGAGGGGCTTTGCAACATCGTCGTCATGTAACCCCGTGTACTTGGTTGTGTGTGTGGAATTTGTCTGATATCTTTTCTTATTGTGATGGCTGTATTATTGCGTGTAGTTGTAATTAAGATGAGGATTGGGAAGGAGGCAGCCGTGGCCTTCAGTCAGGACTCAATCCGGCATTTGCCTGGAGTAGAAGTGGGAAAGCACGGAAAACTACTTCAAGGATGGCGGAGGTGGGACGAACCTTCCTCCTCCTCTCAGTTTTACCTCACAAGGCTGAGTGTAACCCGTTCCAGCCGTCAAATCAGAATTACATTTCTTGGCAGAGCCGGTAATCGAACCCGGGCCTCCGCGGTTATAGCCACTACGTAACGAGGCGAACATATAATGCTCAATGAAATGTCATCTAAAAAAACTACTATATAAAATGAATGAAAATTACTTTTAAAAACTATTCCATCAAACTGAAATATGGCGACAGTTTTACAGAGGATTCATAAAAGGAATCCTGTTTTATTCACTATACAATTACCTACTCTCATTAAAATATACTTGAATTTAACAAGGAAATGGCAGTTAAAATGTTATTCTTAATCTTAGTGTTTTTTTTTAACTATATTAATTAAAATCTCAATAAAACAAACTTCCCGGATAGACAATAAAGAAAAACAAACTACTAACTTTTATTAAAATATACTTGAACTTAACAAGGAAATGGCAGTTAAAATGTCATTCGAATTAATGAACTAAAGAAGGAAGCAGCCGTGGCCTATTGGAAGGGACAGTTCCTGGATTTGTATCGAGTTGAAAATAGAAAAAATGGAAAACCATTTCAGGCTGGCTGCATGGTCGAAATATAATTGCTAAATAATATTGTGACCCTTGGTTAGTATATAAATATAATTTACACCAATTAAAAATTCAGTTCACCGGGCTGATTGCCAAGCTACTCCAGGCCCTTAAAATGAATCTCCAACTATTAATTATGGTACTGGTATTAAGTATGACTTAATTTCATCTAATAGGTTAGGGTATTCAATGAAAATTGTTCACTTGGTTTATTAAAATTTAATTTTGTTCATTTATTAGTGTATGCAAAGAAGATCGGGTAAAATGTTAGAGCTTGCACTTAGGGTAGGTTATATTAACGCTGTCAGTTTATCGAACACAATCTCATGGATGTCCATATTTGTGAAACTATTGAGGACATACCGTATTCTTTGTATAAAGCTCCTCCACAGACAGTAGTTGTCACCATATCCAGAAAGCTAGGTCATACATATGTGAATTTATAGTAATTGACACCCCTGGGACCGTCAAACTGAGAGTCACCTCCCCTCCAACAGTTCAATGACAAACGTGTGTACAGTATGGTATGTGTTGGCTGCAGAGTGGGGGAAGGTAGGGGAGGTTGCTAATGAGCTATCGCTGGCCGAATTGGACTATGAATTATCAAAGGGGCAGATCATGGTGGCCAGAAAAGTCTGTCCGATTTTATCAGTGTAATTAACTGGCCGAATTGGATTGCGCCCCATCGGGATGGTCGAACTCCGCTAATTAGGTTAAACCCAAACAGTCATGTCAGCTCACGATAATGGGGTTGGGAAGAGAGTGGGGGTAGGCAACCTCCCCTGAAATGTTGGTTAGCCATGAGTTGACGGACAGCTACATACACCTGGACCCCCTGGAGTTTCCATAGACATAATCAGTGCAGCTGGCATGTTATCCATGTACACATTGTACAGTCAAAGAAGTGGAGGGTTGCGAGTTATAGGAAGCTATACATTTCTTAAGTGTGAGTTGTAAAAACGGGGCCAAAAGTGGAGGTGTTCAAACAAGAAATGTTCTGCCCATTTATTTACAAATGGTGGTAACTTAGTTATGTGGGTCTCACAATCACGAACCATGTGCCATGATCAATGTGCTATTGATCTCTATAGTAACCCTGAAACACAAAGAAAATTATTACATTTGAGCTTTAAAGGAAAATTTGGAATAACGCCTAAAATTTCTAATCAGTGGTATGAAATACGTGTTTGGGATAAGGAGTAGGTAGTGAAGATCAGCGCAGGTTGACACATTCCGACAATATTTACTACCACGTCCACTTTGGTACGGGGAGGGGGCACTGAAACACGCCTCAGATAACTTCCCCTGATAGGATTTTCCTAATTGACCCCCGTGGAGAGAACTCATTAGCGGAGCTCGGTATCACTCGTCTACATTGCCATGTTATTTCAAACTTTAAAGTTTTAAAATCAGAAGAAAATAAAACGGAAGCAACCGCAGTTTATAAAATCCCCCCCAACGTTTGCGAGGAGTTTTACGCCCCTGCCTCACTATATACAGTATTTATATTGATTTCGAGAAAATCAGATTAGAAAAAGACTACAAGCTGTGAACTAAGCTGTACCAAATTACCGACGCTTGTAACCATCACATACTGAACTCACAGCATTACTCGCATTTTATCGTGAATTAAATACCGCTAGTATCCACTTGTGAGGGTCATACAACACGAATCAAAAATAATATTTGTTATTTGGAAGCTAGCGACATCATGGACATTAATTCCGTGTACTTAGGATAGGTTATTGTTGTTAATTAATTTTAGAGTTCTGTAATATCTTTGTCATCAGACTTATGCACTTGGGTGGGTGTTGAATTTGTCTGATAACCTGTGTTTATGTTGTGCCAGTAGTAGTGTGTGTAGCTGTGATTTTAGGGTCGGGGTGAGGTACGTGCCCTGGGAATAAAATTAAGGCACTATTCCGGCATGAAGTGTGAGAAAAAAAAACGGGGGAAATCAGTAAGGATAGCCGCCGTCAATCCCGGGATCCAAACCTCCGATCTCCGGACTTGCTGCAGCGCCCCAGCGCGGCCGGGATTCATGATTTAACATGTACGTCTACGCCGTGGGTTGTGTGTTTGTTAGTATGTAGGATTTGTCTACTAACCTGTGTTATTGTGGTGTCTGTAGAAGTGTAATTGAGACTAGAATTGGGGAGGATGTGGACGTGGTCGTTAGTTAGGAATCATCCCGGTATTTGGCGGGTGGCATCCTGAGTCGAAGTCAACTTGCTGTTCCTTTCCGTTCTTCCTCCTGCCACAGCATCAGGCAGGTTCCCTCCGACTACACGAGACTGGGAGACCACATAGCAGAAGACTTAAATCCGAGATTCAAAACCGCGACCTCAGGAGTTACAATAGTTATTTTTGTTTTAAGGGGTGGAACTACGAGGTCATCTGCCCCTGTGGTAAAAGCTAATAACACCAGCCACTACTCCACGATGCAATCCAATAGGCAATAAAACACGAAAATTGGATGGTTCCTCAGTTTAGGGGCTGCGACAACGCGGTCATGTAGCCCCGTGTACGTTGGGTGTGTATAGAATCTGTCTGATAACCGGTGTTAATTGTGATGACTGTATTAGTTTGTGTTAACTGTTTTCAATTCAAGTGAGGACTGCAGACATTGCTTTTTTTTTCAAGTAGTTCCTACTTTTTCCGCCAAACGCCACCGTCAACGACTACTAGTTAGAACTTGATTACCAGATGCCACCGCAGTCGGCTCCTGGCGACGAACGTCGGAACCTAAGAGCGTTTGTCGAATGTTTAACCTATATATAATTTAGCTTCACACAGGTGCAATTAGTGGAAGGTTCTTTAACATGCCATAAATCTATGACATGGGACTGCCGGCTTTACTTCCCCTCCGAAGGAAAGCATACTGAGGGATTTGTAACACTCTTAAAAAATCATCGACTTCGGCCGGGTTTGAACCCGCGATCTTGGGCATATAAGCTCAGCATGATACCAACTACGCCACCGAAGCACGACAATTAAGGTATTTTCAAGGCCACGGATGCTGTACGGTGAGGCTCCCGGTTATAAACGTGCACATACACCTCTAATTTTATTTTAGTCTTTCTGAACTACACACCCCTTGATTGTCATAACCTAGCTGAATCTGCCGTAATAGTGTATCTTGGTTACCGAGCGCCTGGGCCGAGGCTCGCCTACTTTGGTTTATTAAAGAGTCACCCGAATTAATTGCCCAATAAATACTTGCCAGCACTCCGGTGGGCTGCGACCAGCGGAACTGAATGGCAAGCACAGCGCATGCGCACATACAGCTGGTATTGAGCGGCCCTCTCCCTGATGCTATGGAGCTCCGCTCTTCTCCATTGTTACCGTCTGTTGGTCAGGAGACTTCATTGTTACTGCGGTACATCTTCATCATGGAATGTGCTGCCCATTGTTGCAAAGCAGACGTTTGACACCCACACGGCGATGCGTTCCTCACTGTTGCTAAATCTAGTTGCATAACTGCGCATCGTACGCTCCGCTTTAGTAGAAGCTTTCCAGTCGGTCAACACGAGTGTGCCCAAATAGATTGGGCGGGGAATTACAATTAATATTCTACTGGTAGTGCTTGTAATAAATACATTAATTATGTATACACTTAATAAAACACTTCTCACATAAATTGTTTCGTTCGTCAAGCAAACATCATGGGATCTAGCTCACTTCAGCTTAATTTAGGTTCAGTGGATATGTATGTAACATTTATGTTCAGTAGTATTTTGAGTTATTACGCTAAATTGATAAGTTTTTAATTAAACTTTGTAACGAGTCGTATTTTTTAACGAATTATCTTTTATTCCGTTAGTCTATTACACTTCTGTATTACCGGTATGTATTATGGTTTCTGCTGTCAGTACTTTTTGTATATATAAATATGAAAACTGTTTTGAACGGCTAACTTCTACCGTAGCGAGCGTTTGAAATGATTGCGCTCTTGACTGTTTAGTTAGTAACCGTTCTATTAAAATTTCTATTTTATGTAATGAGTTTTTGTCGTTTGTTAGTTCATTTGATTAAAAACACTTAAAGGTAACTAAGTTGTTATAAGTCTTCATAGACATCTGCTTTCGGGAAGTTCCTGTGCTGCTTTACTGCTTTGTTAAGCTGGGGAAGTGCGTTTTAATTACTATTAAAGTGGGCGCTAAAGCTGTGCGCAAAGAGATGTTGAAAGGCTGTTCACGGCTTTCAATAGAATTTGTCTAATGAAGTGATACGGTACGTTTCACATGGCTATTCAGTGGCTTTACGTAACTATTTGCATTAGAGGTGTGCCTTAAGAGATGTTGGCTCTCAGTTGTCACTTGTGAAATGTAGAGATACGCTTCACATTGCTAATTAAGTGGCTTTGCAGACTTTTCCATGGATGCTGAAACTTGCGTCAAGTGATGTTGCAGGGCTGTTTGTAGCATTCAATAGCACCATGTCAGGTGTCGAGAAACGCTTCACGGGGCTATTGCGGTGGCTTTGGAGACTCTACTTTGGGCGCTAAAGCAGTGATTAAAGAGATGTTGGAGGGCTTTTCTTGACTTTCAATAGCACCTTATCAATTATTGTCGAGATACGCTTCACGGGGCTATTGCGGTGGCTTTGGAGACTCTACTTTGGGCGCTAAAGCAGTGATTAAAGAGATGTTGGAGGGCTTTTCTTGACTTTCAATAGCACCTTATCAATTTTTGTCGAGATACGCTTCGCGGGGCTATTGCGGTGGCTTTGGAGACTCTACTTTGGGCGCTAAAGCAGTGATTAAAGAGATGTTGGAGGGCTTTTCTTGACTTTCAATAGCACCTTATCAATTATTGTCGAGATACGCTTCACGGGGCTATTGCGGTGGC
This sequence comes from Meconema thalassinum, assembly GCA_946902985.2. NCBI lineage: Eukaryota > Metazoa > Arthropoda > Insecta > Orthoptera > Tettigoniidae > Meconema > Meconema thalassinum. Next base: position 458,920,473 of record OX336391.1, on the reverse strand, counting down.
TTTGGAGACTCGACTCTGGGCGCTAAAGCAGTGCCTAAAGAGATTTTGGAGGACTTTTCCTGACTTTCAATAGCACCTTGCCAATTGGCGAGTTACGCTTCACGGGGCTATTGTGGTGACTTAGGGGACTATGGGTGCTAAAGCAGTGCCTAAAGAGATGTTGGAGGGCTTTTCTTGACTTTCAATAGCACCTTGTCAATTGTCGAGATACGCTTCACGGGCTATTGCGGTGGCTTTGGAGACTGTACTATGAGCGCTAAAGCACTGCCTAAAGAGATGTTGGAGGGCTTTTCCTGACTTTCAAATTTTAATATGCTTCACCAATCCAACATGGCGGCTGCGCGAAATATTTCACCGGCATTCTATATATCCTAAACTGTTACTTATATCAGCCTGAATATTTTTTATGAAGATTGAGAATACTATTAGTCCTGCTATGTAACTTTTAAAAAACTGCGAAGTACAAAACCAACATGGCGGCCAAGCAAAGTTAAGATACTGAACTGGAAATTTCTCGCGATTTAAGCACCCGAGCACAGTGATACATGGCACGGTAAATGTTTATACAAGATTTAATCTACTGGCATAAAATTTAATTCAATTGGTTTCATAACCTCAAGTTGGTGGTTGTGCAAATTTTTAAAATTAAGTTATTATTTTGTGTGTCCTAAACATGCAATCGAAGTGAACGTTTGTACAATGAACCAACGCAATAATCATGTACTGGTACCGGTAGGACCTACTTGTTTTCCCGCCTAATGGAATAGCGAACAATTTGTGTTGGCCGACTTGTAAGCCTTCTTTAATAGAACTAGGTAACACTGAAAAATGGCCTCTATCACTTCAATTGAAGGCTCGGGGCACGAGATGCTCTGGTCTCAGCTGTACGGCCGTGACCCTCAGTGGCCAGATTTGACGACTCTGGTCTAAGGTATCCGGTCGAAAATTAAAACTCATTATAATAGAGTCCCAACTCACCTCATGCGTGACTCCATATAAACGGGTGTTTATATCGCATTAGCTAAATTGTATAATATTATCTGAATTAGTAATAGGGAATAATAATGGTTAGAAATACAGAGGGCTAGCAAAGAACAAAACAGTGTTACGACCTGAGAAATCTTGCTCTAGTAAGGCACGTAGTTGACTCGTGGCTTGGCGTGCAGTACACTGTACAAGTGGTTGCGGAAGCTGGTAAGTACTGTATAAACTTTCAGCCGCTTAAACGGGCTCTCTCCAACCGATGATACCGTAGAGGAGGATTTAAATGCACCTTAAGTTGTCAGCGAGAAAGGGTCAGGATCAGTGACTGGAGGAGCCCGGTTAGACAAGTGAAAACCAGCGGAAGGAAGGAAGAAACCAGTTTCCCTTTTTGCTACCCTTCCTTTGTGTGGCCACACAAAGCCTCTATTCCACCAGCTGTGGCGTGCGGTCGCGCTGCGGGTCAGGTCTAGACGGCCGTGTCTTGCTGTGTTATCTCTATGTAACCGTCTTGTCTCCTACTTGCATTTCTCAATGAATGTGGACATTATATAGCTTTGAGCATATATATAAGCCAATAGAAGGTGCTTCCAATTCATTAAAGGCACCTCCCAGGGGCTTACAACTAGTTGGACGTGGGTTAGCGACTAAGAGGTTCCCGCTGAGAATGTGCATCCAATTCATGAAATACACCTCTCAGGGGTTTACAACTAATTGGTTGTTTCATTTGAGGAGCTTGGACATCGCGGTTGTTTAGCACCGTGTACTTGCCTGTCTGTAGAATTTGTCTGATAACCTGCGCCGTATTATTGTGGTCTGTAGTAGTGGTTTTTTTATTTATTTAAAATTGAGACTAGAATTGGGAAGACGGTGGCCGTCGCCTTAAGTTAGGAACCATCCCGGTATTTGCCTGGAATAGAAGCTTGGGGTTGGTAGTCCGACACGTTAACCACTCACCCACCGTGATATAAGCTAATATATAATATGCCGAAAGAAATACACAATTTCCTCTCGTAGACATTGCCGCCTTAAAACGAAATAAAGACAACAATCATGTCAAAACTGCAAACATGTAACGCTTTGTTGTCGAAGATTAAAAATTATTTTAGGGGCGACATCGCTGTCATATAGCCCAAGGGCGTATATAGGGGGGGGGGGGTGCTGAGGGGGCTCCAGCTGCCCCCCCCCCCCTCAAAATAAAAATTAATTAAGTGTTGCTGGTAAGAGCATACAAATAATTGTTTATTTGGTTGTTCCAAGAATATTATGATTGAAATTTGATTAACTTATGGTGTAGTGGCTAGCATTCTTGGCTGCCGCCCCGGAGGTCCGAATTCGATTCCCGGCTCTGCCAAGAAATTTTAATTCTAGTCTGAGGGCTGGAACGGGGTACACTCAGCCTTGTGAGGCAAAACTGTGAATTCTACAGTACGGTACTTTTGAGAAATAAATTATCAACTTGTAAAAAAAAAGTACTGTTTATTTTTTTCTGCTTAGTAAATTGACAAATATTTAGATATTTGCCATTCACAATCCATAGATCATAAGAGAAAATGTATTAAGTATAAAATTTTATTTGTGTGTTGTGTAGTATTTTACAATTCTTTTTTTTTTAATTGCCAGTAATTGTAGGCTATATAAACTTTGAATCTTATCAAAAATAATTACACAAAGTTATATGCTCCAAGATATTGGTTGATATTTCTGGGTATTTTGCGGTGACAATCCCCTGAGAATACACACAATTTTCCAGGATAGCCAACCCCCTCCCCCCTAAAAATTGTATATACGCCCCTGATATAGCCCCGTGTATTTGTGTGGGTGTGTGTAATTTGTGTGATAACCTATGATGCTGTGGTGGCTGTAGGCCTACTAGTGTGTGTATTTGTAAATTGAGGATAGGATTGGCAAAGAGGCGGCCGTGGCCTAAAGTTAAGAAACATCCCAGAATTTGTGCGGGTAACCACGGAAAACCACTTCCACGATTGCTGAGGTAAGACTCGAGTCCTCTTCTTCTCAGTTTTGCCGCACGAGGCTTAGTGTGCCCCGTTCGAGCCCTTACACCAGAATTAACATTTCTTAGCAGAGCCGAGAATCGAACGCCGCTACACTCTTCTACGAGTGGGATAAGTGTGCTTGCCATGGTAAATATGTGTCGGAAATATCTCGCTGAACACGCTTCAATAAGTGGTATTTAAGTGTGCTTGCATTTGTTGCCATGGTAACTAGGTGTTGGAAATGTTTCCACGCTCTAGACACCCCGCCCAAAAACAGGTTCATTTTAAAAAGACCAGGTTCAACAGAGGCGGGAAAATGAAAGACACCCTAGGCCTCGTCTACCCTAATACCGTAAGGGTCGGAAGAGAAGAAGAGTTTTTCAAGGGTCGTTGAAAGATATAAACCAGACTCAATTAGGTAAAATCAATGGCGGACTCCTTTACCTCACATTTGTTGACTTCTTCGAGAAAGCCTTCGAGAAAGCCTTCGACTCCGTAAATCAAAGAATCATGTGGAAGACCCTCGAGGAATATAAAATTCCAACAAAGATCATCAGAATCATGGAAGAGATGTACGAAGGGTATGAGTGCCAGGTTCTTCACGAAGGCGAATTAACAGAAAAGATCTTCGAGCATAAATACAATAGAGTGCGCATTGCCACACTGCGCCTGTACTGTGACGTGAAACCAACATCTCGATCAGCTGACTAAAGGGAAAACAGAGGAACTCGTAATGGAAGGTGATAGGAGTTGGCGAGGAAATGATTTTTAATGAGGGTTTAAACACACGTTTTCGTAATTTATACCACATTGGGAAAAGCATCGCATGTTTCTTTACGTACCGGAAGGTAGCAAAGGTTAATAATGTAACATATTTGGTGTTAAAAGTGGATGTCGTGTTCCGTAATATTCATACATCCAGGATCCCCTCTTGTAAATAATTAATAACAAATCCAATTCTGAATTAGGCCTACTGATTTTTGAACAGAATTGTGTTTGTGTAAAATGTGGCTGTCGTGTTCCGTAATATTCATACATCCAGGATTCCCTCTTGTAAATAATTAATAACAATTCCAATTCTGAACTAGGCCTACTGATTTTTGAACAGAATTGTGTTTGTGTAAAAAGTGGCTGTCGTGTACCGTAATATTCATACATCCAGGATCCCCTCTTGTAAATAATTCATAACAAATCCAACTCTGAATTAGGCCTACTGATTATTGAACAGAATTGTGTTTGTGTAGCTGGTCATTTTTGATTGTACGCCCGAGGGCTCCCAACAAGTTCAATCTATTACTACATCATTTCCTAATTTATTTTTCATCTTTAGAAAATGTATTTTGGCCAATTTAAGTACATTACTTTACAAAATGTTATCGTACGATAAGCTCTTATTCACCGTTGCCTTCCTCTTCAGTATCTCATGAAAGTAAGCAAAACATGGGCAAATGGAAATAAGGAAGTCTATTGATTTAGTAAGCGTTGCTTTTTAACTATGCATTACATTTGCTACAAAGGAAAACATTACAAGCAATGAACTGTTTCCTTTTAAATTCCATTTTCCATGAATCATAGAAACCTTCGCAAAAATAACCCAGAACTTTGTAATTCTACGATGAATTGACTAATTTAGGGCTGCATACATTTTAAGAAGAATCTGAAAATTTCCTCAACCAAACGCACTGTGCATACGTTTAATAAGATGACAAATATTACTCAGCGTATTTATTACCGAAGACTACATCGTCACATCAGTAGCATAACCTGCAATTTTACACTGAACATGATTGAAAAGGAAGGTTCTTTGATGTTGTGATGGTCCTAATTTTGCTTCATAGGCCTGTTCAGTGGAGTAGGCCTAAGGGACAGGGTAAATTTTAATAATTTGTAATAAATGCCAGCATTTACATGTTAAATTATTTTTCTTTCATGTTTCCGAGTTAAGAGGAAACGTTAAGAAATGCAAGTAGTAAAGTCAAGAATTTTAGGGTTATTAGCCTACTTTCGATTTTTGCAAAAAATGAAAGTAGACTTATGAGATCACTACAGGGCCAAAAATTGTGTGTCTGTCTGTGTGTGTGTATGTGTGTGTGTATGTGTGTGTATGTGTGTGTATGTGTGTGTGTGTGTGAGAGAGAGAGTGTGTGTACTCTGAATGTCTGCCCCCCCCCCCTATCAATTCGAACACGGTGAAACCGAATTGAACGAAATTTGGTACAGAGGTAGAGCAAGCAAAGGGCACCTCAGTGTCATGTTTTATATCGCCGCCATCTTTACCAAATCTGAATGGCGGCCACTCAAACGTTCAAAACGTAAAATCAAATAGCGACTAACCAAATTATCCGATCTCTACCAAATTTGGTAACAACATACCTTCATATAGGACGCGTCTTGTGACCAAACTACAAGGTCATCCGCCGTACCATTTCAGGATGGCGGCCGTGCGAATTATGCAAACTTTATAATCCATATCATGGAACCCATCAGTTCCGATTATCGAGCCAAGAATCGATTTAACTGTTCTAAAGGAAGAGGCACGTTCGAAATTAAAAGTTTATTTTGTAATACTATAGTGCAGAAGTGATTTTAAAAAGCTGAGCCGTCTCGGTAAGAAGACAAGATGGCAGCGGATATCTTGTGCCTGACTTATATTTCACTAATTTGAGTATTGCATGCAATATAGCGTACTGATACAAAATAAATAAACTTAGTATGAAATGCTTTATACATAAATAATATACTCCACTGATGAAATCGTTACGTCTAAATCATTATTTGCTAACAAGTTCTATGTAAGTCATTTTATATAGATCAATGTTCGTTGGCACAAATGGCTCCGTGGTAAAGCGTTAGTCTGTCATTCATATGCCTATGGTTCAAACCCCATCAGAATTTGGTTTTTTGCTTGAAATTTTACATATTTGTTGCTTTGTAATGACTCAGACATTTTAAAATTAAGCCTTATATTGTGCATATTACGGTGCAAAACATATATTTAATTAAAACATAATTCGCCAGCAGATTTGCTCGAGACATCTAGCAGCCAAAAAGGTAACTGCACGCCGGCCTACTTATTAACTTCCAGATTTTATTGAAAAGTTTCTTCTTATGGCCGCTAGAATGCACTCGCCCTGTTAGGATTATATTGTTCGATATTTCTCCACTAGATTTCACGACTGGTCTACATGGGACTCCATTGATAGTATACCATTGGCATTCTATGCGCATCGAATTTGAAGAATGACAGGATGATACTATGATACATTTTTACTTCTTATTTTAAAGGGTTTGTTACAGCCTATTGTGCGTTATTTGAAAATGTTATTTGAAGTAAAGAACAAAACGATTTCACATAGTAACTGAATTCTAGCCGCTGGTACTAGTTCAGGTTATTAATACTTTTATTTCAGGCAAATAGCAATCGAAAATATCCACATAGTTTGTATACACACGTCTCTGTAGGGACACGGAAAGATTTGTTAATTCAATTAGGGTTGTGAAAGCCATGCACCATGAATGACACCAGACGTGTAAAGACATGCCTCAACTCAAAGTTGGATCTTGCCCACGGCAGGTCGATTATGTAATAAGAACAATAATAATAATGTTATTTGTTTTACGACCCTTTTAACTACTGCTGCTTTTAGATACGCCGGGGTGCCGGAATTTTGGCCCGAAGGGGATCTTTAACGTGCCAGTAAATCTACTGACACGGCTCCCTCGCATTTGTGCACCCTCAAATGCCAGCTGACTGCGCCAGGATACGAACCTGCAACCTAGGGCCCAGCAAGCGAGAACGTTACCGCAGAGCCACGCAGCCAGTCCGGTCGATTATGTCTCCAGATCCATAACATTCTTGAGATACTTCTTATCTATCTATCTTCAATGATGGTAGTAGTTTTTTCTAGGTTGTGGCGTTTGGTAGAGGTAAATAGTTTCTAAGGTCTTCAACCAAGAAATTAATCTATTATACTCTTTGATAATAACAACGAGTTATAACTATACTCATACATTTAGGAGAAAGTAGGCTATATGTTCTTTACTGAACATCTTGTTTTTCAATGAATTAACTTAGGCCTATATATGGAAAGAAAATCCACAGCCTGCTTCCAGTCTCCGACCGGGTCAGGAATGGAATGAATGAAGCCCCCATCTAGCGGCGAGGATATGAACTGTGCCGGCTGCCGAGGCCTGACGCACTCCTCTGGGGCAATGATTAAATGAATGACAGATGAAATGAAATGATAGTGGCGAGTGTTGCTGGAATGACATTTTGACAGGGAAAACCGGAGTACCCGGAGAAAAACCTGTCTGCCTCCGTTTTGTCCAGCACCGATCTCACATGGAGTGACCGGGATTTGAACCACGGACCCAGCGGTGAGAGGCCGGCGTGCTGTCGCCTAAGCCACGGAGGCTATGCCTATCTATGGAAAGAAATACCCGATCCTTTTCTAAACGTCTCCTTCCATCCATACGCTGCACAGTAATGCACCATTTTGGCTTAGTACGGTAATGAATAGAATAGCCCAATTCTATCATCACGTGTAGTATTTCAGTGTTCCAAACTATCCGCAGTTCCCGTCAGCTGATCGAGATGTTGGTTTCACCAATGTGACGTCATCAGCCATCTATTGTATTTATGATCTAAGGAAAAGATAAAGGTCAGTTCCGGGGTGAGACAGGGGTGTGTCCTTTCCCCCACTCTGTTCCTGTTGGTCCTGGATAGTGTGATGAAGAAGGTAATGGGAGGACGGAAGAGGGGTATTCAATGGGGTATAATTGACAGGCTTGAAGATCTGGATTTCGCAGACGACATTTGTCTTATGGCACAACGGTACCGAGACACAGAAGATAAGCTGGGGAGAGGTTGCAGAGAGAAGCAGAACGTGCAGGACTGATGATCAACACCAACAAGACCAAAGAGATGAGGATAAATTCTGACATCACGACTAGTTTGACAGTCAACGGAAAGGAAATTGAGCGAGTTGAGTCCTTCCTATAGTCACAAATGATGGGGGAGCAGAGGAAGATGTTCGAAGCCGTATCAGGAAGGCAAATGGTGCCTTTGTTCAGCTCTACCCCATCTGGAGAAATAGAAACATTTCCAGGAAGACCAAGCTCCGCCTTTTCAATAGCAACGTAAAGTCGATTCTTCTCTACGGCTGTGAAACATGGAAAGTCACAAAACCGATCAGCAACCTGCTACAGGTGTTCATTAACAGATGTCTGCGTCGCATCATGAATGTAAGGTGGCCAGACATAATCTCAAATGAAGATCTTTGGACCATCACCAATCAACAAGCGATTAGCATCCAGATCAAGGAGAGGAAATGGCGCTGGATTGGTCACACACTAAGGAAGCCGACCGAGCTATTGAGAGGGCGGCGCTAGACTGGAATCCTCAAGGCGCCAGGAAGCGAGGTCGACCTAAGAAGACCTGGAAGAGGACGATCGAAAATGAAATTGCAGAGGTGGACAAGAACTGGAGTCAAGTGAAGAGAATGACCAGGAACCGTACTGCGTGGAGAAATTTCGCCAAGGCCCTATGCTCCGGAAGGAGTGGCAGGAATTAAGTAAGGAATGGCGGACTCGACCAGGAGTCCCGTGGTCACCAATCCATGTCAAACTACAGTTGTTGTGAGTCCCTGCATGTTACTTGGAAGGTAAGGCTCTAAACTTGCATTCACCTCCGTTTCAATATTGTCTTTTTATTTCTTTTCTTTTTTTTTTAAGCAGAGGAACACTGCCGATAGAGGAAATCCCTCCGGCACTTATCTTTACTGTCCCCTTAGGCAAACTGAAGTGGTCTGGAAGGTAAGGTAGTGTTTGGAAATCCCAGCCGCTTCTGAGAATCGAACCTTAGTCCTTTCAATTGGGAAACGATCGTTTGACCTGTTGTTACACAGTAAAACATTTTTGCAGAATGGGTACTTTCGGATCTTTGTCAATTGAGCATTACACTGAGTGGTTTGAGAACTTATTAAAGAACCCAGAAATTAACATCTGACTGTTAAGCTGGCGGGTAACTTGTTCCTGTTGTAAACGTCCAGTTATGTCGGGACACAATGAGACTGTTCTCACACCATAACTGTTCCGCTATAATTACGGTAACAAAAGGAAATTGCAAAGTAATCAACAGCTAGTCTACGACTCGGCTTGTATCAGGTGAAAGTTGCGATGAATAAATGACTGTCACTTGAAGAAAAACATTGTCCCACGGGACATCGCGGACCACGAGCGCTAATTACAGCACCACCCAGCACTGTCTTTAACTCGCACTACTGTGTTGTGCATTTAAGTTGTTGTTCATTCAATTTAGGAGCTTGGGATATCCAGGCCCGACTAGAAGGAGGGGCAAGTGGAGCTATAGCCCCGGATCCCGAGGTGGTAAAAAGACTTCGAGTGGACACCTTTTTTTTTAGCCTACTTTCGATTTTTGCCAAGGATGAGAGACTTATGAGATCTACACGGCCCAAAAGTTGTCAGTCTGTCTGTCTGTGTGTGAGTGTTTGATTGTGAATATCTGTCTCCCCCCTATCCATACATGACTTAACTGAATTGACGAAATTTGGTACAGAGGTATCACTAGCAGAGGGCATCTTAGTTTCATGTTTTATATCGCCGCCATCTTGACGGAAACGTAATGGCGGCCACCCAATTGTTCAAAGCTTAAATCAAATTATGACTAACCTAATCATCTAAACTCTACCAAATTTTACAAAAATGTACCTTAATGTGGGAAGTGTGTTTTGCCTAAACTACAAAGTCATCAGCCAAATAGTTTCAAGATGGCGGACGTATGAATCATGCAAGTATTATAGCCTAACCGTTACTTACGATTCAACAAGGCCCTGTCTCACCAAATCCGTTTATCGTACAGAGGGTGGTTTAAACTGTCCTCAAGGAGGTGACTCGTAGGATATTAACATCTTATAATAGAATTATTATACCATGGCAGTGACTAACAGTTCAAGCCGACCGTACCGTATCGTGCTGGGCCGTGCCGTCCCGTTGGGTCAAAATGGAGGCTGTTTGCTGGCTAGTCCATATTTTAGGTGAGGATTCAATCAATCAATATATAATATAGCACGTTGTTATTCAACAAGCTACTACAACCAACATTCAATACTCCTTGAATAGGACAATGAGTTATGAATGACTATGTTCTTTACTGAACATCTTGTTTAATTTAATGTCTAAACTATTATGAAATATTCTGATATGACTCTGTTGGATGTAAATACAGCCAGAACATTACCGTACAAAGCGACCATATAATTATTAAGTTTTTAAATAACTATTGTGTTTTTCGTGGTGAAGTTGTTAGAGTTGTCCATTTAATTTCTCCCTCTCTCTTTCAGTAAACCTGTCCACGGAGGGGTTTCAACTGAACGTCCTCCATTTCTCTCTGTCCTGAGCATCTTCCATTTAATTTATAACGTGCTAATTCAATTCTAATTCAATCTATTTTTTTACTCTACTTCATACTTTTTTGAAAGGAGTATTCTTGCGATTTCAGATACAATGAAAAGGGCATTTTTAATGCACAGTGATCAATACCTTGAAGTAAAAGAACAACCAATTACAGACAAAAAGAAAGGGGGAGTAGCTGAATATCTAACAGCAAAGTAAATTAATAGCCAGTTGGGCGAGCTAAATACCACGGATGATGATGATTGAATTTTTAGGGGGTGGAACAGCGAGGAGTGTTTCTTTTTGGAGGGGTTAAAATATGCAAGCTTAATACCGTAATTCCAAAATTACGTCCCAGGTTGAATAAACATGTAGGGACCTTGTCCTAAGACCCATGATCGCTCTCTATGGCTCTGGGGACATCTCAGTCATCGGCCCCGTGTAGATGGGTGTGTGTTTTTCTGATAACCTGTTTTTATGTGATGAGTAATGACTGTAATAATGTGTGTAGCTGTATTAGGGACATGGGTGCGGTAGGTGCCCCGGGACCTGAAATAAGGTACTCTCCCGACATTTTCCTGGAGGGAGTGTGGGAAAACCCGTAGAAAAATGCACTCAGGGAAACCGCTGTCAGCGCCGGGATTGAAATCTCAGGACTTGCTCTACCTGCCCGGTGGGACCTAATTTTAAAGGGGGTAATTTTATTAACATCAATTCTAATTAATAATTAATTAATGTTATTGGTTTTACGTGCCTTTTAACTACTGAGGCTTTTAGAGACGCCACGCCGGGTTGCCGGATTTTTGCCCGGCCAGTAAATCCATTCCTTCGCATTTGCGCATCCTCAAGTGTCAACTGGCAGCGCAAGGATTATCAATTTTAAAGATCTACTCCCTGTATTATGAACGAGGCCTTTCCTTGCGTACTTTTGCAAATCCTAAAGAGACTGTTTATTCGGCTGTTTTTGCTTTATTTTAAACCCCAACAGTGTTGGGGAGTAACCTCCCTGACTAGTAATACGGAGGTCGAGTCATAAGTCATGGCGACTTTTTATTTTTCTCGCGAACAGGAGACAACTCGGAAAATCTACGATATGCATTTGGAAACGTACGGTATGCACTTGCATAGATGGTGTATGTAAACAACAGTGTGTGTCTGAGCATGCCCCCAAGTTCAGTGTGTGAGTGAGAGCGTCACACAATGGAAGTCAACAAGCAGGAGCAACGATCGCCTTACTCGCCTGATCTGAGTCCATGTAACTATGATCTAATCCTCCAAGTCAACAAAGAATACATCTTAACAGCATTTCGGAGGGAGGTGTTACACGTTAGCGATACACATGCAGCGAATGGTATTCAGCGCCTGCCCCACCGCTGGCAACGCACAGTAGACACCTTGGGTGATTATTTCGAAGGTCTGTAACCAGTGGAGACCTGTCCTTTGTACGTAGTCTTGTGTATTTGCTGTCTATACCATAGTAAAACAATGTTTAGGCTACCAATGACCTGTGTTCTGTCACTTACCTACGAGCATCTCCTGAAGTCAGAATTTATCTTCAGGCACTATGCATACGTACATGCCCTATATTTCCGAATGCATATCGTAGATTTTCCGTGTTGTCTCCTGTTGGCGAGAAACAAAATAGTCGCCATGACTTATGACTCGACCCTCGTATATAATGAATATAAATGAAAATGTGTGTTTTTTCAGAGTCTCTACGGGTTTTTGCGGTATTTACACATTTCAAATTTATTTATTTATGTTAATCTTGAGCGCCCTGTGACGTCGGACAAATGTACCGATACAGACGATGAAAGCGATGACGGAGAAATTGGGGTTACATCTGTTTACATTGGAAAGCTGTTGTACTTGTAACAAGTTAACAGCTTGTGCACCTGGAATGATGACAAATATTTATAACATGTAGAAACTTTGATATGGCATATCATTTCCATAGCTTTTCCGCAAGAATCAAAAAGGGCTCGACTTTGAATGGTCGTAGCATCGTAACGGTTCACATTAGAGACAAAAGGTACAGAACATTTTTGTAGTAAATTTACTCTAGATCATTTTTATAATAGGTATTTTGTTGATAAAGTCGGTTTGCAAAACAACGAAAAATGGTACCTTCTTAAGGCTTGAAGCCGACTTCGCTCGAGGGGGGAAACTTGGGAGAGTAATATCTGGGTCCAAATAAAGCGATTAAAGCCATCTCCAGCTTTCCGCTAATTATTTCCTTATTGAGGCTTTTTTCCGACCTGTCGCCTGGCCTATTAGGCGGGTGCAAGCTATAGTCAAATGTGAACACCTGTGCGACAATTGAGCCTTGAAGGATACTCTAACGGTTAAGTACTCTTAACCCTAAATAGACCCGAAAACTACATTTCCGCCCTAAAATCAACCGTTTACGATATATTTTTATAATAGCTCCCCAGCTTTGGGAGACAGAAGGAGGAAAGGCTATATAATAATATCGTATGGCCTCGGATGCCGGGTGCCAGCTTTGTTAATTGACACCCAGAGGGCAGCTTGCGTGTCGAATTTAATGCTCCTTGGAGCGCTATGAATGTCAAGGAGGTTGGATATGTAAGCTCCTTGATGCTATACCGCTTTCTAGTAGAGCAATGAGGAACTTTTTTGTTGGCGGAAAATCCCGAGATTAATTTTGCCATTATGAACACGACCTACTGATTTCAAATGGGTTCTTTAACATACCAACAACGCATGACATGAGTACCGTGATTTTTGTCGCCTCTCAAAAATCACTTACCATGGCCAGGAGCGAACCTGCAATCTTGGGGTTGGTAGTCCGACACTATAACCACACACCCACCGTGGCAAGGCTGAATCTAATTGATAAAAAGGTGTTGATATAAGGGGTGTTCAAAAAGTTTCCGATTGAGGGCGTTGCTGCAGCGATACCCCGGGCGTTGAATGCCGAACAAAAAGCACACCGAATGGTTGTTTGCCTGCAGCACCTGATACCATTCTTTGTTTACACTTGCTCTGTTAACAGGTCCAGTCAAGCGGGTAGGATATGACTCGGCCTCCAGTAGCCTGATTCATCCCTGTTCTCTCCGTGGTGACACGTGCTACTGTTACGGTTAGCAGTGCTGGACTTATTTGGGCACTGTACTCCGTCACCGCTGTGTTCCGTAAGACTTTTTCAGCTGCTACGATGAACAAACGCTGGCGCAGCCAAGATCAGTGGCACTCGTTTCTCAAACAAGTAATAATTCTGCCATTTAGCAGTGCTGCCGAGCTCGTTAAGTCACGCTCCAGGGTAACTGTAGTTAGGACATCCAGGGTTCAAATTCCGGCGCACATAGCGACCTTCCGAGTGCAGTTTTATCATTTTAAATGATCTTGTCGACTTGGTCGTTACGCTGGGGTCTGGCGTTACGTTACGGTGGCGGGACGAAATGTACCCAGATGCACTGAGGTGTGTGACGTCATAGTACCGCTTGGTGCGTGTGTACCCCGACAATCTCTATCCCCGATTCTTGGATGTCACGGGTAATCTCGAGAACCACTGGATGGATTTTAATGCGGTTTTCACCATTCTGTAAAGGATATCTCGAGGAAAGATTTTGTAGAAAACAATTTATGTATGATCAAAGGAAGCCAAGCAGTAACGATTTCAGTGAAAAAGTCGAAAACAAACTTGGTGTCCGTGCGCTTCTTAAACTTACGCTGGGCAAACCGTTAAAAATATCAATATACTATGAGCGTAAGAATTGGTCAGCATGAAATGTTCTACAAAAAAGTCCGCGAGATCATATCTCTATCTTCAATACATCGCCCAATATAAGTGTTTTTAGACCGGATGGAAGGGGCACGTCATCCAGCCATCTCCCTCCGCGCGCTTGATCTTGCTTTGCCCTTGGTTTGCACTTGCCGTTCGCGAGTAATTTGAAACAAGGTAAAGTATTATAAAGCAAGATAAGTATTATGCAGATAATTTCCTAACATGTCAAGAGTCTTTGGCTTCGAGCGAAGCGAGCCTTTCTAGCATTTTTCAGCATTTGTAGCATTTAAAATGATACAAAGTCTAGTCTTTCAGACTGACTGTCACTTTTTGTCCCCGAGTTTTCTAAACTCACTCCAGGGATATACCGGGCTGGTTCCTTATTTCAATCTCGTGGAACTTACTCAATGCTACAGTCAAAGGTTCTCGGACAAATTCAATATGCACCCAAATATACGGGGCTGATGATCATGAGGTAAAAACAACAGTATTTTCTCCCACTTCATTTAGAATTATGAGGCAGTACATCACGTCTAATAGGAACAAGTAACGGGTAGCGCAACGAAACAATCTACTGGACATGGGATCGCGTGAGAAGCCCGTATGCATATGAGTAATTCATGTAGTGAGGCAGAAATAACCTGACTTCTATTAAAAGCTCTTGTGGCCTGTCAATGCAACTTTCTAGCAGTCATTGTTCTCTTGGCTGGCTTTCTAGCACACCTCACGATCGTCGTGAGCTCTCAAGTTGCGGTACGCACGACCACCTTCAACCTCGACAGTTCTCCGCACTATTTCGCGTGGACTGCAGCTAGGTGTCGCTGACGGCAGCATTTGGTAGCAAAAGTAGGAACTACTTGAAATTGATCGTCTGCAGTTCTTATCTGAATTACAGATAACACACACTAATACAGCCATCACAATTAACACCAGTTATCGGCAGATTGTACACACACCCCAAGTACACGGGGCTACATGACCGCGTTGTTGCAGCTCCTAAACTGAGGAGCGAACCACCAACCAACCAACATTTCTTTAAAATTATTAAACTAAGCATTTCAAAAAAATCTACTAGTGAGTATATTTGTTATTGTGGTAGAATTTGGGTTGGAGGCGGCCGTGGCCACAAGTTATGTACCATCCGAGCATTTTACATTATGTAAAGAACATGCTTGCAATACAAACCGTTATATTTTGTTCACTTAATGATAATAATAATAATAATAATAATAACTTTTATTGTGTTTTATTCCAGGGAAAAACGATCAAATTTCATTGCTTGATGTAATAATTTCAACAAATTTCGTTACAATATTTTCTGTAAAGGTTATGTGCATGTTTCCTTCAAACATGGCTCTTTGATATTATCAAGACATAAACTGTATTACTGCTGTTCTGTATGTGTTTTTGAACCTTCAATTTGCTCTCCTATATGTGACCCTGTACCCTTCACAGCCTATATATATCCCGTAAACATTTCTTAAATATCCTTAATCAACAAATACGTGCATACGAATGAACTTCCGAGGTCTAGAGCAGCGGTTCTCAACCTGGGGTGCGCGCACCCCTTGGTGGTACACAACGAACCGGTTAGAGGTACGCCAAAAATAAACGGTAATGGTGGGTTCCATGTTCCCATCGTACGTGCCAGTCGTAATGTCTTCTTCACGCACGTCAAGGTCAATGCTCCCCGTCGACAACCCACCCTACCCCAAACCCAGCCATTTTCACCGCTGCACTGCTATTGTCTCGATTTGTCTATTTTTGCCAAACTAATCGCTAGAATTAATTGGTTTTCAACAAATCAAAATTAAAAATCTTATGTACTATAATTGTATATTTTCCTCAGCTGAATGTGTATACAATCATCTTCATTTGCGCAAGTAAATAAAAGTAAAATTGCAAATTATATTTAGCATTTTATTGAAATGAAATGGATACTAACAGCAAACAAATAAGTTAATAAATTAAAAATATTAATTTGCTGTATACAAAAAATAACTTATAAATAGTTGTAAGTTATGTTTTATTATTAATGTTTTTATTAAGGTATTCATCGACCCTTCATTAGTAATTTTCAAGAACATTTTCGATTTTTGTTTTATTGTCTCATTCGAACGCAAAAAAACATGTTATAGGTTATAAATTTGCATTTGCATTACTACGGGAAAACTATATATGACGTTTACATTCATGAAGATATATATAAAACCATACACCATTTGACAAGTAAAGAGAAACTATTAATGCCGTTATTCAACTACAAGAATCTTGCTTTATTGTATTCATAACGTTTTACAACTGTCACCTATTCCACATCAGGCAGTTCTCTTATACAAATCACACCAAATTCTCCATCCTATACATCAAGGTTATTTTCATGTCGACATATTAACTGGTTGGCACCTATTCAATTTTTTTCAACTCCGTATTGAAGAAAGATTTAGCTTATTCATTCAAGCATTGAACTGAATTAATTATTGATTTTAGAACTTAATTTTCTAAATTATTTTATGTATATTATTTTCATAAAATGTTTAGCCTACTTTTCACATTTTACAAAAATAAGGAAAACGTAGACTTATGAGATCGGGCAAATGTGTGTCTGTCTGTCTGACTGGCTGTCCTTCTATCTGTCTGTCTGTCTGGCTGGCTGTGTGTGTCCCCCCCCCCCTATCACCTCCTACACAGCTGCAACAATCGAAACAAAATTTGGTAGGAGTAAAGATCTATACCTGAATATCTCACGGCCATATTTGAAAATGTTGTCAGTGCTACCAACTGCTGAAAAATCGCAATTGAAATTTGAGCTCCATGTTGGATATCTTGGAAGGTATGAATGGGAGCTATTTCAAAATTGGCACACGTATAGATAATAATATTACAGTTTAATTTCCAGGAGGCCATACATGGCAGTGTTGCCAAAATGATTATAAGCCTGCTAATAGGTCCTATTTTTAAATGCATAAAACTTCTACACTATCAATTGGATTTCAACCAAATTTCGTATGTGCTATGTGTACATAAACAGATATGACTGAGCGTATTCTTACGAGCCACCAGGGCTGCCAACTATTAATAAATGCTCTCATTTTTTTAAATCCTAATACCCATATATCAGAAAGTATGCAAGCCGACAGCTTTAAACTATGCACACGTATAGTACCTGACATTCCGTATTAATTTGGAGTAACTTATATACGTCAGTGCTACCAACATGATTCTAAGCCTGCTGAGAGGTCCATCTTTAAATACATGTACCTTCTATACTATCATTTGGATTTCAACCAAATTTCGTGTGTGCTCAGTGTACCATAACAGATATGACTATGCCGATTCTTAAGAGTAACCAGGGCTGCCAACTGTTAATAAATACTGTCTCTATTTTTGTTACCCTTATATCAATATATCAGAAAGTATGCAAGCCAATAGCTCTAAACTTTGCACACGTATAGTACCTGGCATTCTAGATTAATTTTGAGTAACTAATATAGGCCTACGCCAGTGCTGCCAACATGATTCTAAGCCAGCTGATAGGTCCAATTTTAAAATGCATGTAACTTCTATACTAACCAATGGATTTTATTCAAAATTGACACAACAATAGATCATATTATTTCAGATTATTTCTGACCAATACATATATGTCATTGTTGCCAACATGATTTTACGCGCGCTGTTAGATCCAATGTTTAACTGCATGTAACGTCGATGCTATCCATTGGACTTCAATCTAATTTTGTATTCTGTACCTTAAGAGATGGAACTAAAAATATATTCAGTCACCAGGGCTGCCAACTGTAGTTCCCTATTAGGCTACATTATGCCAGGTATACAGTATTTCGAACTAATTAGAAATTTCGATATTACCAACTTAATTTCGTCATTATTCTAGATAGATCCATGTGGATTAATCATTGGCATGAATCTTAAATTTTAAGAAAAGTAGGCTCTTTAGTTCGTCACGGAACTTCTTGTTATTATATAGCTTAACATTTATTTACAATCACCAGTAACATTTCTCGCTTTTTAACCACAGTTTGAAAATTATTGTAAAAGGACCAGTATTAAGTTATATTTTATTTTTTAATGCTGAATTGTAAGGATATCCATTTTAGTATTTTATTTCATTTTATTACAATTTTATCATTAACATTTCATTTCTTATTTAGATTTAAGTACATATATACTATTTTGGTTTAATTCTTAATTGATTTTCATTTTTCAGCTGATGATGACCTCATTGAAGGTCAAAATATGTTCTATATATTAAAAATACTGTACATATGAGTTGAGTATTGATTTGGCGTATAATTTTAAACATTTAATCCTCTCTAGTTTCCAGAAATATATAGTTTATACTAGTTTTATTGTTGTTTAGCTCATTTATATTCACTTTAATGATCGGTGTGCACGCTTTTCAGCAGCTGTCACTTTGACGCATAGGTGCAGCAGATAAAGCACACTTTAATCTGGCTTTGAAACAGTCTACTCCATAACTAAAACAATGTAGTAGATACTCACGGGTCGGGGAATGCAGAAGATTGACCTAAACACAAAGAAAAGGCAGTTTTTATGAGTAGAAAAATAAGACTCTTTACTCTAAATGTGTACCTCAACTTTAAGTTACGTTTTCTCTGACTTCATTTTCTTCAATATTTGTCCTGACTTAGGCAGTTAAAATGTCCACTTAGAATGCAGATATAGTTTCATTTAAAAACTAAGATATAGACAAATAATGCAACTATGTTGTAAAGCAGAATAATGCTGTTAAATTGAAATTAGGGGCGAAGATATCGAGTCTTAAAAATGCACGTTATTTTTGTGATAAATCTTTGAAAAAGACCTTTTTTTGTTGTTGCAAAAATCCACTAGTTTATATTCTTGGAATCAGTGATATCAATTTCAAGAAAATAAGATAACTTGTATTGAAATGTCTTCAGTGGTGTCGATGAGTACCTTAAGTTATGTAGGGTAAAGTCAAGTTACTCCGTGATATCAAGTAACACCGTGATCAAGCGTATTTCCTCTATCACTACGTAGGTTCAATTCCGAATGTTCTAAGTTTTTACCAACAGATGGCAGTAGAAACCAGGAATTCAGGAAGCCCTTGCGTTCTATCTTTGACCAACTCAATGAGGTTTAAAAAATATATTAACAGAGAGTTGACATTTCAGCAAGTGATCCACATCCAGTGAAATCTGTGGTGAAGATTTTAATTTCTTATAAACAGCTGTTTCATTATATAAGTTTCATTTTAACACCAGTCAGAGGTAAGATGCTGACCATTCGCACACAAAACTTACATGCATGTAGTGTTACGCATGCAAGGTGTGTGAGCTTAGCAATAAGCACGTTTTTCTTAGGTTGGACGCTGAAATGGCGCCAAAACGGAATAAAGAGGCTCGCTCTTACACAGCTGAAACACTTAAAGAAGCATTGAATTCCATGAAGGAAGAAGGATGGTCAGTATACAAGGCCAGTAGACGTTTTAATAACCCGTGGAGTACACTAAAGGATTATTTCACAAAATATTCAGCCGATCCAGGAAGTGCAACCCTTGCAAAAATTGGAATGCCATTCGTTGTGTCATCTAAATTTGAAGTAAAGATAGTGTGTCAAGATAGACACAATAGATCGGTCTTGGCCTAATTCCAGACTCCAGAACAATGACGATGACACCAAGAGGAAGAATGGAGCCGAATGGATTGATTATCAGTTTTGTATTATCTGGTACCTATAATGTCTATTTTATGTGTGATAGGTGTGAGGAATCTGATAGTGACTAATAAGTTAATGGAATATTTTTAATCAAATGTTGCTTTTTTTTTCTATAAAGAAACTGTGTAGTGAAATGTTTCAATATGGGCAATATGTGTTAATAGGAATGTATAGTCTAGATACGATTTGAACACTTTTATTACATAAAACATTAGTTTTCACGATTACAAAGTGCACTGAATGGTGAACACCATGCTATCACGGAGTAACTTGAACACTATCACGGAGTAACTTGAATATCACGGTGTTACCTACTTCTACTACCGGATTTTGTCAGTTAATATCTTGAAATAACTTATGAATATTTGTAAGATATATGCCAGAAATGTTCCGCAGGGTATTCCTCTTTAAAATGAAATGAATCGAAATAACTGAAATCTAAAATTTTGGAAATAGTAACAAAAAAAGCTTAGTATCACGGAGTTACTTAACTTTACCCTACATATTGCCCGTAAAATATTGAACGTTTTACAAGTTAACATTTTAGTGGGTACTATTTTAGAAGAGAAGGTTGGGTACCGCTGGTCTAGAGGAAAGACCAACGTCAGAACTCCGAGGGACTACACGAGTTCAGTAAAGAGTTGACGTTTTGATAGCCCTAGTGTATTATTTTACATTTTACAATATAATTTGCCTTAAAATAAGCACACTTTAGGAATTTAAAATAGGATATTTACAACAACAACAACAACAACAACAAAAGCAAGATTCTACGTGTAATGAGCAAGTAAGTTTTCTTTCTCTACCAGCAATAGGCTGCAGCACCATCCGATGCGAATTGTGATTCAAAACTGAACCGTCCACTCCGCAATTTTACCGCAAAATCATATCAATAATTATTAAATTAACAACATGCCATATCTGTCACAACAAAACCCACCAATACGCATTGTTTAAATGCGATGTGAACCCGAGTATTTATGTGATACGCACGACAGAAAAAACAGATAAAAATGATGACAGCAAAATAGAATTCATGGCCTTCCATGAAGTTGAGAATAATGTTAAAATTTATTGAGGTGTGCACCTAATTGATGGCATCCATGTGCTATCAGACGCCTCGTTTGCACGCAGCGGTCATAAAAATGCAAGCCAATTATTTGCTCTTGTTATCAGAAAAATGGAAGTAATGTTTGCTTATACCAGGGGTTCTCAAACTTTTTCTGTCCCACGTCCCCCCTGTGAATCATGAACTATCTAGCCCCCCCCCCTTCTCTCTCTTGTTCTCTTTACGAAGGATGGCAAGAATTATCACTTTCATGCTAATAAGCCACTTATCCGTGCGGTGGGTAATGGCGTTACTTGCATCAGTTTATTGTAAATCGGGCTAACCACTTCTACTGAACACGCACTAGAATTCACCTGTTCACTCGCTGTCTTTGAACTGACTGCAAAGGCCCGGCTAATTCGAGTCGACCATAAAGAACGCAACACTTGTATTTTTTAATTATTCTCATAATTTATTGCACTGAAATTATTCTTATGTAAAATTATGCATTTTAATTGTTTTTTAAACATTTGAAAACCACTTCACATACCAAGAAATTATTCAAATAAAGAATCTGTTTAATTTTCTAGAATAAGAAAGAAAAAGTGAAAGTGTCTTAAATTTTGAGTAAATTACATATTCGTTTAAAAATGTTAATGTGAGTTCCAAAATTTATCATTACAGAATTAATCCATTCCTTTGGGTACTGACACAAGAATTGAACACTTAAAAATGGATATTTCTATCCCTGGCACGAATCACCTCGCGTAACCTCTCTGCCATACTTGCGATGATTTTTGAAATGCTCTCATGTGGGATGCGTTCCCACTCCTCATGCAGCATCACCCGAAGTTGCTGGAGAGTCTCGGGAGCACGTTGCCGAACATTTCTGGCCAACATATCCCAAACATGTTCAATTGGATTGAGGTCAGGGCTCCTAGCTGGCCAGTCCAGTGCGTAGATTCCAACCGCATGCAGGTACTGAAGGACACATCGGGCAGTGTGTGCTCGTGCGTTGTGGTGCATCAGGCGAAATTTATCCCCGACAAATGGAGCAAATGGTAAAACATGGTTTTCTAGGACTTCCATGATGTGCCGGTCAGCTGTGAGAGTCCCATTCTCAATTAGGTAAAGTTCAGGCCTGGCATCCATACTGACCCCGGCCCAGAACCCCCGTCGAATGCAGTCCTGGAGGAAATGTTACAGGAGAAAACCTTTCTCTAACCCTCCTCCACACTCTTTCTCTTCCGTCCGGCGATCTGAGACCGAATCTCTTCTCGCCCGTATAGAGAACGGCTTGCCATTGCTGTTGTTAAAAATAATAAAAAAATACAAGTGTTGCGGTTTTATTTTGCCGGTGAGAGTAGTAGATATACGTAAATAATAAATAAATAAATAAGTAAATAAATAAAAAATATAAATATATACTGTATATTCCTAAAAAATACATGTATTGATGATTATGATAATTGTTGTTTTAAGGGGCCTAACATCTAGGTTATCGGCCCAATACATGTATTAATATTATTCACTGATCAAGGGGGAATTTTAGGATTGCGCTTTTCGACTGTCACGCGATCATCAGATCCTGATTGCTAGGGTTGAAGTTTAAAATATTTAGATTTTTTCTATAGCCTACTTTGTATATCTTGTCTTGTTATGTTTTATTGTTATTATTTATGATTCGTAGTCAATCTCATATGAAAAGGTTAGTCTATTTTACATATCTACGCATAGCGGCTTCGGAGGCGTAGTTGGTAGCATGCTGAACTGCTGTGCCCAAGATAGCGGGTTCAAACCCGGCCGAAGTCGTCTGATTTTTGAAGAGCGTTAAAAATCCTTCAGTATGCCTTCCCTCAGAGGGGAAGTCAATTCGGCGATCCCATGTCATAGATTCATGGCATGTAAAAGATCCTTCCGCAGACTAAACTTGTGTGAAGCTAAATTCCTAGGTTATATTTCTTTGGAATGCTCTATCAAAGTTCCAACGTTCACCACTAGGTATCATTGGCATCTGATAGCGAAAGTTGGGACTAGTTGAAATTGAACGGAACGTGTAGCTCACCCTATGGGTGTTCGCTGGTAGCAGCTATAGACTCTGGCGAGCCGAACATGTCCTCGGACACTCCCGGCATAAAGGCCATACGATAAATAAATCTACGTATGAACCACGTGTAAATAGTTTCAGTAAGTTAAACAACAATATACACACATCAAAAAAAGTTTTGCATCACCTCGGTTCCCAGATCTCCGGCATATAGACGTTGACTGTGTATATTGTATCCAAGATACAGTCCCTTTGACTGTTCATAGATGTCACTAAAACTGCTCAAAGATGTAAACAACCATGCATGAGCAGGGCCTATTAGACGGAGGGGGTACGACAGCCGATCAGTTCCAGTCATTCCACCAGGACGAAGGTACGCTGCTCATGTTGTCTGTAGTTCTACCATGCCTAGAAGGTCAATACCGCAGTTCGATCGCGTCCGCATTGTTACTTTGTGTCAAGAAGGGCTCTCAACAAGGGAAGTTTCCAGGCGTCTCAGAGTGAACCAAAGCGATGTTGTTCGGACATGGAGGAGGTACAGAGATACAGGAACTGTCGATGACAGGCCTCGCTCAGGCCGCCCAAGGGCTACTACTGTAGTGGATGACCGCTACTTACGGATTGCCGCTCGGAGGAACCCTGACAGCAATGCCACCATGTTGAATAATGCGTTTCGTTCAGCCACAGGACGTCGTGTTTCAACTCAAACTGTGCGCAATAGGCTGCATGATGCGCAACTTCACTCCCGACGTCCATGGCGAGGTCCAGCTTTGCAACCCCGACACCATGCAGCGCGGTACAGATGGGCCCAACAACATGCTGAATGGACCCCACAGAATTGGCATCACGTTCTCTTCACCGATGAGTGTCGCATATGCCTTCAACCAGACAATCGTCGGAGACGTGTTTGGAGGCACCCTGGTCAGGCTGAACGTCTTAGACACACTGTCCAGCGAGTGCAGCAAGGTGGTGGTTCCCTGATGTTTTGGGGTGGCATTATGTGGGGCCGACGTACGCCACTGGTGGTCATGGAAGGCTCCGAAACGGCTTTACGATACCTGAATGACATCCTCCGACCCATAGTGCACCCATATCGGCAGAATATTGGAGAGGCATTTGTCTTCATGGACGACAATTCTCGACCTCATCGTGCACATCTTGTGAATGCGTTCCTTCAAGATAACGACATCGCTCGACTACAGTGGCCAGCATGTTCGCCAGACATGAACCCTATCGAACATGCCTGGGATATGTTGAAAAGGGCTGTTTATGGACGTCTTGACCCACCAACCACTCTGAGAGATTTACGCCGAATTGTCGTTGAGGAGTGGGACAATTTGGACCAACAGTGTCTTGATGAACTTGTGGATAGTATGCCACGACGAATACAGGCATGCATCAATGCAAGAGGACGTGCTACTGGGTATTAGAGGTAGTGGTGTGTACTGCAATCTGGACCACAAATGCTGAAAGTCTAGCTGTATGATGGTACAACATGCAATGTGTGGGTCTCATGAGCAATAAAACGAGCTGAAATGTTGTTTGTGTTGATCTCTATTCCCTTTGTATTTAAAGGTTCCGGAACTCTTGGAACCGAGGTGATGCAAAACTTTTTTTGATGTGTGTAATAACATTACAGCATGCACACTGATTTCTATTTAGGGTTAAGAGTACTTAACCGTTAGAGTATCCTTCAAGGCTCAATTGTCGCACAGGTGTTCACACTTGACTATAGCTTGCACCCGCCTAATAGGCCAGGCGACAGGTCGGAAAAAAGCCTCAATAAGGAAATAATTAGCGGAAAGCTGGAGATGGCTTTAATCGCTTTATTTGGACCCAGATATTACTCTCCCAAGTTTCCCCCCTCGAGCGAAGTCGGCTTCAAGCCTTAAGAAGGTACCATTTTTCGTTGTTTTGCAAACCGACTTTATCAACAAAATACCTATTATAAAAATGATCTAGAGTAAATTTACTACAAAAATGTTCTGTACCTTTTGTCTCTAATGTGAACCGTTACGATGCTACGACCATTCAAAGTCGAGCCCTTTTTGATTCTTGCGGAAAAGCTATGGAAATGATATGCCATATCAAAGTTTCTACATGTTATAAATATTTGTCATCATTCCAGGTGCACAAACTGTTAACTTGTTACAAGTACAACAGCTTTTCAATGTAAACAGATGTAACCCCAATTTCTCCGTCATCGCTTTCATCGTCTGTATCGGTACATTTGTCCGACGTCACAGGGCGCTCAAGATTAACATCGATGTCTCCGTCACAATCATCCATATCATCTTCCTCGGCAGGATTTGTACATGACCGTCCCATACAATTAATGCAAATTCTGGAGCATCGGAGGCCCGTTCACATTAGAGACAAAAGGTACAGAACATTTTTGTAGGAAATTTACTCTAGATTATTTTTATAATAGGTATTTTGTTGATAAAGTTGATGGTTTGGGAGATATTTGCAAAAAAAAAAAAAAAAAAACGAAAAATGGTACCTTCTTAGGGCCAGAAGGGCCAACGCCGACTTCGCTCGAGGGGGAAAACTTGGGAGTGAAATATCTGGGTCCAAATAAAGCGATTAAAGCAATTTCCTGCTTTCCACTAATTATTTCCTTATTGAACTACCTGTCGCCTGGCCTATAATCTAATTGGGCAAATGTGGGTTGACCGACTGAAATGAACAAACTGATAGTTCCGTTAAGAACAAAGTACTTACTAATATTGGAATCTATAGCAAGAAATCAATGGTAGCATATCATTTGTTGAGTAAACACCAGTGGAGTTACGGTGAAGACAGCAATAAACATGAATTGTTCTGAAGGGAATCGATCATCTGGACTCCTAGCCGGAGACGGCCTTTAAGTAACGTGTTTATGGACTCATTCCTCGGTCCGTGCAAAGTTAATGATTAGCTACAATCATGTTGACCGACTAAAAGGCATTTCAAATTTAAATAGAGAAGACTAAATTGATAAGATGGAAGTGTTATTTTATTTGTCGTATCAAACCCTCGGAGAGAGTCGAAGATGTGATTTTGGGTTGTCTTACATCCAGGGTTTAATAATAATGTTATTGGTTTTATTGCCCTTTTAACTACTGCGGCTTTAGAGACGCCGGAGTACCGGAATTTTGCCCCGAAGCGGATCTTAAACGTGGCAATAAATCTACTGACACGGCTTCCTCGAATTTGCGCACCCTCAAATGCCAGCCGACTGCGTCAGGATTCGATCCTGCAACCTTGGGCACAGCAAGCGAGAACGTTACCGCTGAGCCACGCAGCCAGTAGATCTAGGGTTTGTGAGAGAGAGTTGGTTGGTTCCTAAGTTTAGGGGCTGCGACAACGCGATTATGTAGCCCCGTGTACTTAGGGTGTGTGTAGAATCTGTCTGATAACCGGTGTTAATTGTGATGACTGTATTAGTGTGTGTTATCTGTTTTTAAATTCAAGTAAGGACTGCAGACCTTTTGAATTTTTCAAATAGTTCGTACTTTTGCCGCCAAACGCCACCGTCAACGACTACTAGTTCAGAACTTAGCTACCAGACGCCACCGCAGTCGGCTCTTGGCAATGAACGTAGGACCGGGTGAGTTAGCCGTGGTCGTTATGGCATGACTGCTGGCAGTCGCTCAAATTCGGGAGGCGAGGAGGTTCGAATCCCCCCGCTAGCAACCTTGAAGATGGTCTTCTTTGGTTTCCCATCTTCCTTCCAGGCAAATGCCGGGGTTGGTCCCTAACTATAGGCCACAGCCGCTACCTTTCACCTCCTCGTCCTTATATTAAAACTTTCCTCCCCAGACAATACTCCCCACGCGACGGTACTTGTAGCTCACCCATTGGGTGTCCGCCTCGAAGCAGGTACAAAACTGGCGAGCCGAACATGTCCTCGGACACTCCCGGCACTAAAAGCCATACGCTAAGAAAAAAAAACGAACGTAGGAACCTAAGAGCGTTGTTTACATTCTTAATCTATACAATTTACAATTTAAGGCTCTTAAAAATCCGACGACTTCGGCCGGATTTGAACCCGCGATCTTGGGCATAGAAGCTCAGCATGCTACCAACTACGCCACCGAAGCCGCCGTGAGAGAGAGTGAATCAAAGTGAATTAATCATGTATTTTACCTCCAAGTCCATAATCATCTCTGAAGATGGTGAAGTGTACTCATGGTGAAAATTTGTGCTGCTGGAGTGTGACTGTAGGAAACGGACCGAGCCCCCAGTCTGGCGCACATTCATGTCAGCTTTGTGAAATATGGCAACAGAGCTTGCACCTGCTCCGACGTCAGGTCTGTGAAGCCTAGCCGGGCGTCCAGTGTCCCCTAGGAGTTAAGGGGGCCACATTCCATGCACGATTAACGCTCTTCATCTGTCTCAGTTTCTGCAAGCTAGCGCACTGGTGCCTTTTTTGTTTTGTTTCTCCTCTTCCGGTTGGTGTGGTGTCACTGCTCCCAGCTGCTGGCCGTCATTGTTCCTCACTCCTTGAAACACTAGCTTTACGCATTGTTTACATTAGCTTCACACCGCAGTGATTCTCAAAGTGTTACACATTAACCCGAGTATCCTTCCTTGCGATAGTGACGTATTCTTGAGAAATACAGTAATAATTATGGTTCAGATGTTAAGGAAAAGTCATATTTTTTTCCTGAGCTCATTTTACCCGAAATCTGAAAAATAAGTTTGATTAACGGGTCCCTGACCACGTTAAAAGCAATTTGATGTTGCCTATAAATGCATATTTCGGCCATTTTTATTGTTTTGGTCATATTTTGTCATATTTTAGTGATATATGGTCATATTTGGTTGTAATTTCAGCATTTTTGTTTAAATTGAGGTGTCGTTAACAAGGTACGTGTTATCTGCGTCGAGTTTCAAACACACGATTTCCGAATAGTGTAGTGGATATATTTTTCTCTCTTTTCCCGGAACATGCAGATAGCAGGTTTAGAAGACCTGTTTCCAAGAAGGCGCTCCTCTACGGACGTCTTTTAGCACATCTTTCTGGACAAGTTAGATTGCGACACTGTACGCATGAGGTCACGGAACATGACGCTAATGTGCTTCCGCCTTTCAATAGGATGTTATAGTTTTTTATGTCATATTTGATAGTTTTTTGGTCATATTTAGCTATTTAGAGCATATTTGCTTGCATATTTTGTACTTCTTTAGGTCTTAAACTTCCGAACCCTAGTAATAATTAAACCTGTGAATGGACACAAAGGCGACTGCCGCCTGTGTATTGTGGGTGGTCACGTGGTCAGTGCCCAATACCACGGGGCACTATTTCTCACATCAAGCAGCTCACAAAACTGAGTGCACTCCGTTCCAGCTCTTACATCAGTTCTTAACAATTTTGGCAGATTTTGGTATGAAAGGAAAGCGTACTATTTTTACCTCTACACCGGAAAGAAATAATGATGTTATTTCTATAAATAATATGAGTGCCACATGGGTGTTGGCGACTCTATCAGGAGCCTTGGCTACGAAAAACAAGTTCTCAATAAACTAGATTCCTGATCAGGAGTTGATGTGCGATAGGGTGCCAGTTTTTTTCTTCCGTTCCTCCTCCTGCAACAGCATTTTACCAGGTTCTCATCACAAAGCAGGGAGGATCCTGTACTTGACCATGCGAAGACTTTTCAAATTCTTAGCAGGGTCGGGAATCAAACCCGTAACTACATCGGTGACAGCCACCTACGCTACCCTGTAAACTGTAAGGTAGTCATGATTAATATATACGTACTTTCTTCGGCTTTTCCCTATTAATTGGGGTCGCCGGAGCCAAACTGACTCATTTTGGTTTTGGCCGGCAATTTAAGACCGGATGCCCTTCCTGACGCCACGTGATGTTTCGGGTGAAAATTTCCATCTAGCTATCACCGGGATTCGATCCCCAGCCGTCCGGGTGAAAGACGAGCAGCTAAGCCACTACGCCATCACGCTCCCCTTACTCATGATTATTAATAATAATAATAATATTTATTTATTTATTTAAGTTGCTTAGACACATAGGATCACATAAAATAAAATATGATCTGCTGCTGTTATTTTTCTTGTTCTTCCAAAACACTTTCATCGTTTCGCTATGTCGAACTCGACGTTCCTCCGTCCATCCTTTCCCCGATCCCCTTGGTCGATCTTCAGGTGTAACTTTTCAACTGTGGATTTTATGTCTGAATATCATTCGATCCTCGATGTTTATTGGTGTGATATTGGCACTTCTAAGATCAATTTGGACGTTTGTAATCCAGTCTGTTGTCACTTTAAGATTCCTAAGTATGTCAGAATTCTCTTTGTTAATCGGTCGTCTTTCAGTCTCACGATGTGGCCGTAAAATCTCAGTCGACGTTTGCGGATTATTATTATTATTATTATTATTATTATTATTATTATAACAATCCTGATATCAATAAGGAAATCCAAGACAGGAGAGTCAAGTGGCCAGGTCATATACGAGGCCCATCCAGAAATGAGTTTCCCTATTTTTAAATAGAAAGAAAACGGGGCTACATGACTGCGTTGTCGCAGACCCTAAACTAAGAAACCAACCAAAAAATAGAAAGAAAACGTAGTTTCATTAAAAACTTTATTGGTAGCATATACAGGAGTGTTTGTGCTATTTTCCGACATAATCACCACCAGAATTGAGACACCACTTTTGTATTTCTCCTGGGAATACAGTATAACCAGCGTGTTTAGGGGCCGATAACCTAGATGTTAGGCCCCTTAAAACATCATAACCAGCGTGTGATATTCGTCTTGGGCTCTTCGTCAGTGTGAAAATGCTGACAGGAATTTCTTGAGTTGCAAGAAAAGATGGAAATCGCTGGGAGCAAATCCGGACTGTACGGTGAATATCAAATAGGCCTAAAGGCCTGGGCGGATGCGGATATCCGCAGATAAACCCGCGGATGTCCGCAACATTTTTCACCATGTGGATATAGTTTGCATGGCTGTGCGGATAGCGGATAAGCTGTGGATAATGTTTGGAGAAAATAGTTTTTAGAATACACTCTGAACTTGTTGAGTATCATTACTAGGACCTGGATGTATATGTCATATCATATTTTTCCGTTATGTTATGTTTTTTCATGACAAATGTAAGATAATGATTTAAGCTAATCTCATTGAGATTATGTCATTAGGCATAATTAACACTCCGAACAGGAAAGCGTTGCGATTCTGGCTGTATAACATTCATATTAAACATAACACATGACATACAAAGACTAAGAGAACGACTTTTTCCTCAAATGTCTAAATATATTGCCTTAGTAATTTATGCTTTATCTAAAAATATTATTGTAATGCCAGTAGATTCGGATAACAAACGTACGAATGCGGAAAAAGGACCTGCGGATGCGGATAACGTTTTGTTTATCCGCGCAGGGCTCTTCGGAAATAGCTCCGAGCCGAACTACCTGCACTGATCATTCCACGCCACACCTCTTGTTTTGAATTGCCCGTCGCAATGTTCGAAACTCGCAGGCGGTGTGAGACAATAAGAACCACCAGTTTGAGCCACCGCTGATGCGCTACTGACACCAGTCGGGACTTGTCCGGCCGGTATACAGTCTGCTTGCTACGTTCGCGCATACTCATGTTTCCTGGCTAATAAGCTGTATCGTACTAGGCTTATACAGTTCACATTTATGATTTGAAAGAAAGTAATGTTGATTTTTTTCAAGTGATCGGCCTTTTGTCGGTCAGTGTAGGCTATATAGAAAATGTGAAAATTGTCCTTGCAGGATTATAACTACGAAGCTGGCTGGCTGCATTGCTTAAAAGGCCAAAAGCCAACAGGTATTAAAAAAGAACTCATTTTATTTTAGAAGTTGCTTGGTTGGTTGATAATTCGCATCTCTTATCAAATTTTTAATGTTTATTTTTTCACCCCCAAGTGGTCTTCCTTTCAATTCCTAATTCTAAGCAGGGGGCGTGGTGGTGCAGCGGTCAAGCTATTCGCCTCTCACCAAGGTGAACCGGGTTCAATTCCCGGTCAATGCATGTGAGATTTTCGAAGTGAAATGCCATGTCCTGTGGTTCGGATTCCACGTAAAATGGAGGTCCCGTGGCTCATGATCACAAGATTAACGGTCACGTAAAACTACAAGCTTCCTTCCTTCCTTTCTAATTCTAAGCACAGCAATATTCTGGGTGTACATTGCGAAATTACATGGGTGTTGGCCAAACAAAGTCCGGCAGTTTAGCCATAACTAAGCTAACCCCTATCATCAGTTATCGTTATCTTTGTTCCCTTTACAACTCAAGCCCGTCAATGGCGCGTATGAAGAGCTAATCTGGGATAAATGCAAAGTTTTAACTGAAAATTAAAATATATACAGACAGAAAGCTTATTTTATGTATAGAGATTATTTCCCAAGAGTACGTCGCTATCGCAAGGAAGGATACTCGGGTTAATGTGTAACACTTGGGAATCGCTGCGGTGTGAAGCAATGTAAACAATGCGTAAAGCTAGTGTTTCAAGGAGTGAGGAGCAATGTGCACGCAGAGGAGACAACCTGTGTTGGTAGAATTCAGTTTTGATTCCAGCGAGCTAAAAATTGTGGTTCGCGTGAGGTCTTATGAGGGGAAGTGCGCGAATACCAGTGGGCTAGAGAGTGCCCGCGCTGGGCGGGCGATGCACCGCAGACAAGCAGTGAGACGAAGGTCAAGAACCCTGGCCGTTGTGCTGGTCAGCAGTGCGAGCGTTTCGCTGTAAGCTATATATACACTGAGCCAAAACACTGAATTTGATGCAGCAGTCCAAGGCCCCTTATAGTGGTCAACAGTGTGAGTGCTCCGCTGTAAGCGAAATATACACTGAGCCAAAACACTGAATTTGATGCAGCAGTCCGAGGTCCCTTATAGTGGTCAGCAGTGTGAATGCTCCGCTGTAAGCGACATCAGAAACCTCTATGGACATCAAATTGACAGGCGAAAAGCTGAAGGAAGTAGGAGACTTCTGTTACTTAGGAAGCAAAATAACCAGTGATGGACGAAGCAAAGAGGATATAAAAAGTAGGTTGGCTCAGGCAAGGAAAGCATTTCTACAAAAAAGGAATCGGTTGACATCGAATATAGATTTAGGTATTAGGAAGTCATTTTTGAAAGCCTTTGTCTGGAGCGTGGCGCTCTATGAAAGTGAAACTTGGACCATTGGTGCAGCAGAAAAGAGGAGAATTGAAGCATTTGAAATGTGGTGTTACAGGAGAATGATGAAGATCATATGGGTAGATAGGGTTACAAACGAAGAGGTATTAAGACGAGTGGGAGAGGAGAGATGTTTCTGGCGACTGCTAATGAAGAGACGAGATAGGTTAGTAGGACACATATTAAGACGCCCAGGAATAGAATGCTTAGTTATGGAAGGAAGGGTCGAGGACAAGAACTGTAGGGGTAGACCAAGGTTAGAATATGTTAAACAGATTGCCTCGGATGTAGGTTGTGGTAGCTATGTAGAGATGAAACGATTAGCTCAGGACAGGGAGGTATGGAGTGCTGCATCAAACCAGTCAACAGACTGAAGACTCAAACAACAACACTGACAAAGCCAAAACATTGAATTTGATGCAGCAGTCCATAGCCCCTTATAATGGTCAGCAGTGTGAGCGCACCGCGATAAGCTAAATATACTGTACACCGGATTTGATGCAGCCATCCGTGCCTCCATATGGTGTTTAGCAGTGTGAGTGGACCGTTGTAAGTTAAATATACCCTGAACCAAAACATTGAGAATACCTGGATTGATGAAGCCCTTCAGAATCCTTTGTGCTGGTGATCAAGTTAATATACACTAGTAAGCCAAGACATTTGGACTTCATAGCTTGATCCAGCTCTTCATGACTCCCAGATTTTACAGTTGATGTTGCCATGTCTTGATGCATGCAGTACTTTTGAATTTTTGTCAGTGGGCTCAGGCTAGTGTATTTTGTGGCTTTTCACCGATGTATTAGTCTCGTGCATGGCTGTGATTATATTATTATTATAATTATTATTATTATTATCATCATCAATATATATTTGCAAATGGGGTGATTTCCCGGTGGCAAATTCTACAAGTACAGGAAATTACCAACAATAACATCAAATACAATATGCACAATTCGTAATTTAGGAACTACAGTATAGTAATTACATCGTAGTATTTACACACAATTTCAATCTTCTCTTAAACACATCAATATGTTTGGGGAAAGGCTCTAAGACTGAGACAAGTAATGGGATTCCAATTATCAATACCACGGTTAATGAAGGAATATTTCCCATAATTTGTACGCTGTGGTCGGACCTTGACTTTAAGTGAATGATCTGCCCTGCTCAGGTAGGTGGGATTTCCCACACGTTTGCTTAGTTCTCCTCATGCTGGCCGAAGCTGGAAGCTACTGAGGCAGTGGTGCTGAGTAACGACATTCATCGCACAGCCAGTGCCTGTGTATGCTGGGAGATATGGAACTGCGCCCATAATCAGTGGTATTTCCAGATCCTTTTAATAAGGCCGATTGAACTGCGCCCATAGTCAAGTCGGTCGTTAGCCCAAGTTCGGTTTAAGGGGAAGTGACGGACTGTCTCCCACCACTAGCTTCTGCACTGCTGAGAATAAGAGGTAGTCGCCCCCGTCCCGATAAACAGCTGTACTACGAGCCTCCGGGGGTGGCAGCTAATCACACTAACCACTACACCATAGAGGCGAATAATAATAGAAATGAAAATCCACAGCCTGCTTCCAGTCATTGGACCGGGTCAGGGTTGGAATGAATGAAGCCCCCTTCTAGCGACGAGGATAGGCATTGTGCCGGCTTCCGAAGCCTGTCGCACTCCTCTGGGACAATGATTAATGAATGAGAGATGAAATGAAATGATATTGGAGAGTGTTGCTGGAATGAAAGATGACAGGGAAAACCGGAGTAACCGGAGAAAAACCTGTCCCGCCTCCGCTTTGCCCAGCACAAATCTCACATGGAGTGACAATGATTTGAAGCACGGAACCCAGCGGCGAGAGGCCGGCACGCTGCTGCCTAAGCCACGGAGGCTACACTTATAATAATAATAATAATAATAATAATAATAATAATAATACAACTCTCTCTAATCCACCATAAATAACTACCCCTCTAAAAAATATAATAATCTTCTAACTGGTAAGATTACCTCAAACTAGATTATTAAACATTTGCAATAACAAAACTATTTTTAAAATATGGTTAGGTTGTCGAAAACATCCCAATGTACCAGTTAATGCTAATATTCCTAGATCAAAAATTACATATTAGTCTGTTTTGAAAACTGTACCTGTTTTATGTATCCCAGGCCAACACTAACCTCTTGTCCGCAATCTGGACAGAGTATATTTAGTTGTTCGCAATCTGGACGGTTTTTGACTTGTTCGCAATCAAGGCACAACCTATTTGAAATGAGACACTTCAAATTCACACCACTCGACACAACATAATTCGGCAGAGGAGAGGAGGGAGGGACTCGACCTGACCGCTCTCAATGGGCGCAGTTCCACTGCCACTTTTAAAGGTTGATGCTAATGACCAGGGTCATTAGTGAAGCTTGGGCGCAGTTCCATACAACCCTGTATGCTAATAATAATGTCATTGGTTTTACGTCCCTTTTAACAACTGCGACTTTTACAGACGCCGGAGTTTCAAAATTTTGCCCCGAAGGGGTTCTTCAACGTTCCAGTAAACCTACTGACACGGCTCCCTCAAATTTGCGCACCCTCAAATGCCAACTAGCTGCGCCAGGATTCGATCCTGCAACCTTGGGAACAGCAGGCGAGAACGTTACCGCTGAGCCACGCAGCCAGCCCCTGTGAATGCTGTGATAGGTTCTAATCAAAGGGCCAGTACTGCTGAACTGGCTCAGTGAGGAAAGTAATGACAAACTACCTCACTCCTCACTTTTTCTAGTATGCGTCATTATAGTGCTGTCATTGGTTTTTGTGGATTTCTTCCACATAACCTATGATGGTGCTTTTTGAGGATCCAACCAACCTCTAGGCTGACTACCTAACAGAAAGACGAACAAAACCTAGAGCGGTACATTTTTAGGATCCGATTCGTCTTCGGGCTGACTACCTAACAGACAGTTTGTGAGATAGAACTTCTAATTACTGTATTAGATAGGCCCATTCCGGAAACTACGTCGAAGAAATGTGTAGTAGGATATTACCACTGATCTCTATACATGGATGGCTGGTAGCTAAGGCAGCAGTAAGCCGAATAGACGATGACAGGTATAGCAAGATGGCAGCGAGCGCATGGTGCAATATTGCGAATCCGGCTCTGTGATTGGTTACTGGTAGTTTGATGTTATACATGTATTTATACTGGCAGTAAATATTTTGTGTTTCTTGTAGTTGTAAAATGGGCTGAATTTGGTTATTTAAAGCGTAAAATCTTAGTTTTAAATACCGGTTTGATGACCCATCATCCCAGGCAAACCGGTAATACCTTTACTTCTCAGGCAGATAGGTCGCTTAGCCGTAATTTTGAAGTTATTGTGAAGTTAAGTATACATATGCGGTGGTGCTGAAGCAGACGTGATCGGGCTATTGCGTGTTTAAATTTGATCCCATTTCAGGGTTTTTCGGTTCTGGGTGCGAATAGTTGTAAAACGGCGGGGAGAGTATATTTTGAGTAGGTTTTTAGTTGTGTTAAGTTTTATGTGGAGCTGAGGAGTGAAATTGGTTTGGCTTCAAGTGCATTTTTGGCTTTGATCTACTTCCCGTTATTATTAAGTTTATTGTGCTGCTAGCGTGTTTAAAGCTGTAGTATTTGATGTAGAATGCTGGGATTACTTGGAGGAAGTGTTGGTTATTTCATGGAAACAGGAATTCATTACCAATTACCGATTACGATATGTCGAATCTAGGCCTGTATAGTGAGCTACGTTTAGGCCTATTGGTACCGGTACATCATTTGAAGAATGCATAATTTTGTGGCATATATACATGTATACCGTATATACAATTTACAAGAATGTTTCCAGAAATAGTTTTTCACTCGTTACTCTGTTACTGATCGCTAGGGCTCGGATTCGACCATATTTGCATATTTTTTTCCTGAATAGTACACATTGAAAGAAGCCTTTCGGTGGTATTTTCACCTCTCTGGGACCAACAGAATTGAAATTTATCGAGCATATAAATGCATAAAACCGTGGTTTTCAGAATAAAAGCATATAAATGCATATTCTTGTGGTTTTGGTCTAAATAGTTCGTTTTTCTTCGAAATCTCCCCCGAATTCGGGCCCTGACAATCCTTAAGGTTCGAAAACAGAAATAATTATTGAAAAGCCCATCTGGTGCGAATAATAGAACCACAGGCTTTTAACCTTTTGTGAGGTCGTTCTCGTCATTGAAACTTTTATTGACTGATTTAATAAAATTATTCAAAACTGAAAACATAGAAAATTTCTTGTTGTACAGACCAATGCAGTTCTACTTCATTGACTCGCCTAATTCTGAACATTTTGTAAATGAACTTTTAAACTGTATCTTTTATAAGAGCACTTATCTTATATAGGCTACTTGAAAAACTTGAATGCGAGTATATTGCAGTGTATCATACATACAATTAGAAAATAAAGCTCGCATTTAAAGTTATGTTATTGGTTTTTTCGTTTCACTTTCCTTTCTATAGTTTTTAACGGTGTTTTTCGAGCATATTCTGCATATTTAACCGCATATAATGGGAGTTTCGAGCATATCTATCGAGCATATAATGGGTTTTTCGAGCATATAATGGGTTTTTCGAGCATATAATGGGTTTTTCGAGCATATCGATCCGAGCCCTACTGATCGCTAATTGCGTGTACTCAGCACCTACGTTGATATTCGTCAGCCGTTATTATATATTCATTTTTATTGATATTCCGGAGATTTTCTGACCTCGGAATGGCATGTCAGTGATCCCAATGCTCTTATGCTATGAGTGAACATATCTCTATATTTTTATGTGCTCCAAAGCACCATTAATTACGATTTAAAATTGACTAGATTATCATTGCTTGCCCATAAGGAGGGCTCGAGAATGGGTAGACCAACATGGCGGACCGCGCGCTTAACCTGGCGTACTCTCGTGCAGCGGAGAGCTGCCATCAGCGATCCATGTATAGAGATCAGTGGATATTACAGATAGAAGAAACTACTACGAAAACATGTCTTGGTAATTGCCTTGTAAGAAATACTGATGCACAAACAAGAAGAGCTTGTACATCAAGTACATTCGAAGGGAAGTAATTACGAACAGTTCTGGCCCCGTGACTAGATGGTTAATATGCTAAACCATGGCTCTAAAGTTCCCGGGTTCGATTCACTCCATAGTTCGTACTCATTTTCTCCAATGGTTCCCGGCGTAGCCGTGCTCGTTAAATCGTGCACAACTGCTGCGAGGGCAGCTGCATCTAGCCTGGAAATGGGAGGTTCGAATCCCGGCGCGGACAGCGGGTATTCTGAGTGTGGTTTTTCTCCGGGTTTTCCACACTCCCTCCTGGCAAATGTCGGGATAGTACCTTACTTCAAGTCCCGGGGCACCTACTTTATCCCTGTCTCTGATACAGTTACACACACTACTACATTCACCACAGGAATACAGGTAATCAGACAAGTTCAACACACGCCCGACTACACGGGGATGATGACCAAGATGTCCCAAGTCCCTTAAATGAATTTACAACAACAACAACCTCCAATGGTTGATTCCCGTGCCTCGGGGACTGTGTGTCTTCATCATAATTTCATCTAGACTGCGGCCACATATCAGGTCTTTATCAACATAATACCGGGTGAGTTAGCCGTGGTCGTTACGGCATGACTGTTGGCAGTCGCTCACATCCGGGAGGCGAGGAGGTTCGAATCCCCCCGCCGGCAACCTTGAAAATGGTCTTCTGTGGTTTCCCATCTTCCTTCCAGGCAAATGCCGGGGTTGGTCCCTAACTATAGGCCACAGTCGCTACCTTCCAACTCCTCGTCCTTACCTTCC
Source organism: Meconema thalassinum (assembly GCA_946902985.2). NCBI lineage: Eukaryota > Metazoa > Arthropoda > Insecta > Orthoptera > Tettigoniidae > Meconema > Meconema thalassinum. Next base: position 458,882,519 of record OX336391.1, on the reverse strand, counting down.
AACTTCCCTCCCCAACGGTACTTGTAGCTCACCCATTGGGTGTCCATCTCGAAGCAGCTACAACACTGGCGAGCCGAACATGTCCTCGGACACTCCCGGCACTAAAGCCATACGCTAAAAAAAACCAACAACAACATAATACTGTATATCCCGCTTGTTGTTGTTTATTTTGAGGGGCTTGGACATCGTTGTATTTTAGCTCCGAGTACTTGGTTGAGTGTGTAATTTTTCAAGATAACCTGTGTTGTTGTGATGGCTGTATTAGTGAGTGTATTTGTAATTCAGGTGATTGGGAAGGAGGCGGCGGCCGTGGCCTTAAGTTAGGAACCATCCCGGCATTTGCCTAGAGTAGAAGTAGGAAAGCAGGGAGAACTATTTCCAGGATGGCTGAGGTGGGTATCAAAAACACCGCTTCTCAGTTTTGCCTCACGAGGCTGAGTGTACCCCGTTTCAGCCCTCAGAACAAATTTTAATTTCATGGCAGAGCATGGAATCGAACCTATACCTCCGGGGTGACAGCCAAGAATGCTAGCCGCTACACATCAGTCAGATAGTTTCAAGATGGCGGATGTATGAATCATGCAAGTATTATAACCTAACCGTAACTTACGATTCAACAAGGCCTGGCCTCAACAATTCAGCTTATCGTACTTGATTTAATTTGAAACCACATCTATCCCTACAGTAGTTACAACATGTCAAAATATCAACGATTTCGTTTGGAACATTTGCTTGGATAACATATTTTTCATAGTGAACGAGGTGGTTTATAAACCGCTCCACGAGTAATCATTAACTAAAAATAGAATTTCTATGATTTCAATAAATAATCCAATTTGTACCTAACTCAGCTGTCGGCCTACCCAGTCGTGATTAACAGACTTAAAATGATTTGGCGAGAGGTACTTTTTTCTTTGTGACTGTTTAGTGTTTAACGGCCATTTCTCTTTTGTTTACAGGTAAGTCCCCGGGTTGTTGGAGTCGGCTGTTGAGATGGATAACAGCTCGTAACGTGAGTCTATCTTGTCTTAGGTGTCATGTGAGTGTGAAACCTGTTGTCTGTCTACTTGTTTGTTTGTAAGGGTGCACGGGCCGAGTCGGACACACATAAAGTCACCTTCAGTTAATAATAATAATAATAATAATAAGGAATTCTATCCTCCACTAAGCCATCTGTGAGACTGATGATTTCACGGCACTTGTCTTGAGTGAACAACAAATTATTAATCATAAAACCAATGGTCTCCAGAAACAGGAAACGTGGATGGCGAAACTGCTGCACGGGATACATCGGTACGAATATTCAAACCCATGTCGACATGGTAGCGTTGAACTTTTGGCTGGCTGCAGGGAAGATCTTCCCCGAAACTGAAGAGTTGACTAGGTCATTCCAACACGTAATTATTTGAAGTTCATTGTTAAATATGGGACTCTTCAAGATGATCTAAGTGTCGCTATGGGTGCCCTATGTCGGTGACTATCCACCATATTCGGTGTGGATTTACAATGTTATTGGGTACAGTATACGGACGAAGGCATGACACAGTGGCTAAAATCTTGTACCAAGAACTGGCTGACAAATTTCAGCTTCTGAGACGTCATAAAGTTCCATACTATCAGTGCGCCCCAGAGCGCATCACGGAAAATGAAACCTATCGTCCCTATATTGGGATCGTACTACAGTATATTGACCGAGCAGACAGTCTGCCATAACAGTCCAGATATTGTAGTCATTAATTAGAAGGTTAATGAAGCCATCCTGATTGATGTAGCATTTCCCAATAGCAACAACTTAAAGGTAAAGCATGACGAAAAGATCAGCAAATATATTAGACCTAGTGGAGCCTATCAGGAAGGAATGGCATATTGGAAAGGTGAGGATCATACCAATTGACATATCAAGCAAGCACTGGCGTTGTATCAAGTAGTCTACTGCATGGTTGAAGAACTTGATATAGACACAAATGTATACAAGTCAGTGCAAAAAGCAGTCATCATTGCGACAACCAGATTAGTTCGAATATGCATAGACTACCGTAATGAAATAGTTTTTTTTAGATGGTGATCATGCTCTGATTTCTTATAGTCTGTATAGTTACCATTTATTCACCAGATAATGTTCTGAGAAGGAAGTAACATAATAATAATAGATAATAATAATAATAACAATAATGAATATAATAATCCTATAAAGTATACATCGAGAAGGATTTGGGTTTAGAAACATTCACCTATGTCCAAACCAAGCCAAGCAATCACGATTTAAGTGCCGGTACAGCAAGTCGAAGAAAAAAAAAACGATCAGCCGTGCACCTTTGTACTTAACGCTGGCAAAATATTAAAAATTTAGGAATAGCTTTACAATGAAGGTAAGAATTGCCTACTTGTTGCTTATTTATTTATTTAGGCGCTTTGCGAAATCGTGGTCATGTAGCCCCGTGAACTTGGATGTGTATAATTTGTGTGATAACCTTTGTTATTGTTATGGCTGTACTAGTGTGTGTACTGTAGACTATTTGTAAACTGGAGGCGGCCGTGGCCTTAAGTTAGGAGCCGCTACACCACGAGGTGGCTCCCTCCTTTAATTAGACAGAAGTTAGCGGTCGTATGTCACTGTCCCCAGTTGTATCTGCTGACAAAGTGTGTTCAGCTCCCAGACACTGCCCTTGCGGCGGTAGAGGAATGATCCCTCACAGAGTTCGTGGCTGAAGTCGAGCTGGGAGGATAAGCGATTTAATAAATAGTATTATTGTTTATTTTGCGCATGCGCTTACACATTCTTAGCATATTTGCTGGAAAGAAAACATTTACAATCTCGGATATACATCATAGATAATTCTTGAATCTCTCGGTGACTGCATTCTGTAGTAGCATTACTCTTTCCATCACTCCTGCAGGCTTGATTACCCAAGAACAGCCTTACTATGCGTAAAGCCCTGCGCGAATAAGCCTGCGGATATACGCGAATTTTTTCGCCATGCGGATATAGTTTGCATGGCTGTGCGGATAGCGGATAAGCCGCGGATAATGTTTAGAGTATATTTGCGGATAGTTTTTAGAATTGAATGTTGAACTGTTATCTTTTTAAATAATTTTAGTTTTTGCTAAGATCTTCGTCTTTCACGTTCCTTGCTATTTCTCTATTTTCCCTATTTTCCCTATTATGAGAATAATAGAGAAGTGAGAGAAGCCAGTCATGGAAATACCTTCAATTAGTGTTGACTTATGCAAAAAAAGAAGTCATTTATATATATACCTCACTTTCCTGGTTAACGAGCGGCGACTCAGTGTCCAATGTTGCACATATGCACATAGTTCTATCCAGTCTCGCTGCTTGTCGTCAGTGGCTATGATGGAAATTTGACAGCGCTGTCCCTCACGCTGGGAAAGCCTTGGCCCCAGGTACCATGGAATGTAAACATATCCGCCCAGCTAGATTTCAAAGGCGAGCCGCACGTTAACCAGGAAAGTGAGGCAACTATACCTGCGCTTGTCTTCAAGGGTATATCCGACGACTAAGTAAGTGCTATAATTAGCCACCCGCTGTTCGGCTTCCGTTACTCAGAGGGACAAAACTCAGTCAGCATTGTATTGCGATTCACAGCTTAGGGGAACGAAATTCACCTCAAAAGTCTAAATGTGTTGCTTTAATACTTTATGCTTTATGTAATAAATTAATAAAATATTATTGTAATGTCATCTGATTGGGATAACAAACGTGCGGATGTGGGGCGGATGCGGATAATAGTCGTGCGGATGCGGGCCAGATGCAGATAATGTTTTGTTTATCCGCACAGGGCTCTTAACTATGCGACAAGTCGAAAGTATGGCTGTCTTCTATATAAGCTTAAAAAGGCCTGAGTCAAATTTCAAATATGTGAGAGATTCTTTTTAAGTTATTCGAATTCACGCCAGTGCTGGAGATGATCATATAAATTGTCCTGACTTGTGCCATGTTATTGTTATTGTTATTATTATTATTATCATTATTATTATTATTGGCATATGCCGGCCCCGTGGTGTTGGGGTAGCCTGCCTCTCGCCCGCAGGCCCCGGGTTCGATTCCCGGCTCCGTCAGGGATTTTAGAAACTGACGTGAGGGCTGGAACGAGGTGCACTCAGCCTCGTGAGGACAATTGAGTAGCTGTCTGACAGTGAGGCAGCGCCACGGTCACGAAAACCAAGATTAACGGCCGAGGGGACCCGACGCGCTGACCGCACGTCACCCCAATGTCTGCAGGCCGAATGGCTGGGCATCGGTCGCTTGATAGGCCTAGGCCCCTTCATGGGCTGTAGTGCTAGGGGTTATTATTTATTCGTGGCATAAAAATGAGAGTATCTAATTCAACCTGTTGTGGCTATTTCCTCAACAAAAATATTCTCGACAGTGATCTCACCGAGTATGGCTCGTAGCAGACCATGAAGAGCATCCATTCACGTCAGATGAGATGATGCTACGGAGGAGAGTGGAGCAGTGCGCCAAGACTCGTTACAACGAGCGATTAGTCAAATAAACCAAGCAATGAGGACCCACTTGAGGAACTCAATGGAGCGAATTACGTAATGAAGCGCGCACTCGGCAGTGTTTTGTTTGAGCTCGTTGCGCTAAAGTGCGCCAGGCGGCTGCAACAGGCTCCACGACCACTTCCCCCTCGTCTCCCTCACAGATTACCTGGACTGGCCAAGAGGGAGAACACAGGTGGCAAGGAGAATATTGGTGGTGGATATCTACAGTTACCGTTACAAAAAAATAGTAATTTTTTCGAATAATAAATGTTTACAGTTATAAAGTTTGAAGAAGCACATCGTTACTTCTGTATCAAAACCTTTGCAATTCATGTTTGCCAAATGACAAAAAATTACTCATACGTTATTTAGATATACTGTAGGTATATTTTCATAACGTTTCTAAAAAGAATTCAGACCTTGTCATCCGGTTCATGAGGGAGAGTGGCTACTTTTTAAGTTCTTAAAATAGGTTTAGTCTGTTTTATGCTTTCACTGTGTACATATTACTGTATCTATTAGCCTACTTTCGATTTTTGCAAAAAATGAAAGTAGACTAATGAGATCAACACAGGGCGAAAAAAGTGTGTCTGTCTGTGTGTGTGTATGTGTGTGTGTGAGTCTGTGTGTGTGTGTGAGTCTCTGTGTGTGTGTGTGTGTGTGTGTGTGTGTGTGTGTGTGTGTGTGAGTGTGTGTGTACTCTGAATGTCTGTCCCCCCCTATCAATTCGAACACGGTGAATGCGAATTGAACGAAATTTGGTACAAAGGTAGCACTAGCAAAGGACACCTCAGTGTCATGTTTTATATCGCCGCCATCTTTACTAAAAATGAATGGCGGCCACTCAAACGTTCAAAACGTAAAATCAAATAACGACTAACCAAATCATCCGATCTCTACCAAATTTGGTAACAACATACCTTCGTATAGGATGCGTCTTGTGACCAAACTACAAGGTCGTCCGCCATACCATTTCAGGATGGCGGCCGTGCGAATTATGCAAACTTTATAATCCATATCATGGGACCCACCAGTTCCGATTATCGAGCCGAGAATCGTTTTAACTGTTCTAAAGGAAGAGGCACGTTCGAAATTAAAAGTTTATTTTGTAATACTATAGTGCAGACGTGATATTAAAAAGCTGAGCTGATTCAGTAATAAGACAAGATGGCAGCGGATATCTTGTGCCTGACTTATATTTCACTAATTTGAGTATTGGATGCAATATAGCGTACTGATACAAAATAAATAAACTTTGTATGAAATGCTTTATATATAAATAATATACTCCAGTGATGAAATCGTTTAGTATAAATCATTATTTGCTAACAAGTTCTATGCAAGTCATTTTATAAAGAACGATATTCGTTGACACAATTAGCTCAGTGGTAGAGCGTTAGCCTATCGCTCAAATGCCTATGGTTCGAACCCGATCAGAGCTGGGTGTTTTGCTTGAAATGTTATATGTTTATTGTTTTGTAATGACTCAGATGTTTTAAAATTAAGCGTTATATTGTGCATATTATGGTGTAAAATATATATTTAATTTAAACATAATTCGCCAGCAGATTTACTCGAGACATCTAGCTGCCAAAAAGGTAACTGCCCGCCGGCATAATTTTTTTTTCAGCCCGAGCCTAGCCGCAGTATGTGATTCCGAGCCTCTTATTGGCTGTTATGTCATGCAATTCTCCTGGTTCCGAATAGTGACGGTAGGTAGTAGCAGGGGTCACATCCGATCAAACATGGAGGAAGGTTATCGAGTGAGATGTGGATAATATTCGATGTTGAATTGCATTATTAGCGTGAAACAGGCATGAAACGTGCTTTAGATCAAGTTTAAAACAACCCACGCAGCAAATGAATGCGTTCCAATCAACATTTAAAGTCCAAGTGAAATCATTCGACATTTGACCACATTATATTAAGACCTATGATAATATACTTTCGTTACGAGTGGAAATGTGCACGAGTGGTAACGTGCGAGCTTGGTAAATCTGTGTCTCGGGTTCAAGACTGCTCGAGGGCGGAAATTTTTATTTCTTTCGAATTATCTTATTATATCCTCCCTCCTTTTTACTGCATGTTTTATGCCTTGCTTTATTGAAATTATCTGTATGGGTGATTGAAATAATAAACATTGTTAGACGGAAGGGTCGAGAACTGTACGGGTAGACCAAGGTTAGAATATGTCAAACAGATTGCCTCGGATGTAGGGTGTGGTAGCTATGTACAGATGAAAAGATTAACTCAGGACAGGGAGATATGGACAGCTGCATCAAATTTGTCAAAAGACTGAAGACTCAAACACACAATCTCGCGATCGTTAAACATGGAACCTCCAATTTAGTTAGAAACCAAAACTCAGAACGTGATTATACCCTTCGTAAATCTCACGTGAATTGACCGGGAATCGAACCCTGTCCACCTTGGGGAGAGGCAAGCAGAAGTTGACGCTGATGTTGCTCTTGTTAATTTGATCAAATTGGACATGGTGGTCATTGAGCCCTCCTACTTGTAAATAAATAAATAAATACATTTCTCTGATAACCTGTGTTATTGTGGTGTCTGTAGTATGGTGAGTATTTGATATTCAGGTGAGGATTCGCAAGGAGGCGGTCGTGGCATTGTTATGAACAATTTCGGCATTTGTCTGGAGTAGAAGTGGAAATCTATGGAAAATCACTTCCAAGATCGCTGAGGTGGGAATCGAACCAACCTCTACTCAGTTTTGGCTCACGAGGCTGAATGTACCTCGTTGCAGTCCTCACACCAGAATTGAAATTTATCGGCAGAGCTGGGAATCGAACCCGGTCCACCTTGGTGAGACAAGCAGCTTGACCACTGTAGAAGTCGACGCTGATGTTGCTCTTGTTCATTTGAGCAAATTGGACATGGTGGTCATTGAGCCCACCTACTTGTAAATAAATAAATAAATAAATACATCGGCAGAGCTGGGAATCGAACCCGGACCTCTGGGGAGACAGCCAAGAACGCTAGCCGCGTTGAACAGTAAGCAGAGGATTATAAATTGAAGTGAGAACATGGAAGAATTCCGCCTAACAATGTTTATTATTTCAATCACCCATGCAGATAATTTCAATAAAGCAAGGCATAAAACATGCTGTAAAAAGGAGGGAGGATATAATAAAATAATTCAAAAGAAGTAAAAATTTCTGCTCTCGGGCAGTCTTGAACCCGTGACAAAAAGTTTCCAAGCTCGCACGTTACCACTCGTGCACATTTCCGCTCTTAAAGGAAGTATATTATCATAGGTGTTAATACATGTGGATAAATGTCGAATGATTTCACCTGGACCTTAAATGTTGATTGGAACGCATTCATTTGCTGCGTGGGTTGTTTTAAACTTGATCTAAAGCACGTTTCATGCCTGTTTCACGCTAATAATGCAATTCAACATCGAATATTATCCACATCTCACTCGATAACTTTCCTCCATGTTTGATCGGATGTGACCCCTGCTACTACCTACCGTCTCTATTCGTAACCAGGAGAATGGCATGACATAACAGCCAATATGAGACTCAGAATTACATACTGTGGCTAGGCTCGGGCTGAAAAAAAAATGCTGCCCGCCGACCTACTTATTAACTTCCAGATTTTATTGAAAAGTTTCTTCTTCTGGCCGCTAGAATGCACTCGCTCTGTTAGGATTATATTGTTCGATATTTCACCACTAGATGTCACGACTAGTCTACGTGGGGCTCCATTGATTACTATACCATTGGCATTCTATGCGCATCGAATTTGAAGAATGACAAGATGATACTACGATACATTTTTACTTTTTATTTTGAAGGGTTTGTAACAGCCTATTTTGCGTTACTTGAAAATGTTATTTGAAGTAAAGAACAAAACGATTTCACATAGTAACTGAATTCAAGCCGTTGGTGTTTGATCACTTTTGTGATATTTTCAATGTTTAGCTTGGCCCATATGTCGGTCAAATTTTATTTATTGTTACTGAGATCCCCGAATGGTAATTATTTATTTACAATTGTTAATTGCTTAACCATATGCATAATCTTGTTATCAATCACTTATTCATAGATATTATAGTTCTCACCTCGAGTGTTTCAGTCTCGCTATCTCAGGCGTCCTCACTCATGACATACCAGATATCTACTGGTTGATCCACTGTCTGCTGAGTAGTGTCGACTGACGTCACGCTGACTTTCGTTCGACCAATGGCAGGTCTTTGTCTGGTCGGGCGATCTCCAAACTTCGAGAGAGTTCTATGGTCCCTATTTAAGACGCCGCTTGCTGGCGTTCTTCATCACTTCGGAGCACTTCGGATCAACCGCCACTTCTGAATCACTTCAACCCGCTGGTCACCGCTACCTCTCATGACACCATCGCTGATATCTACGCTAGCGAGCAGTTACGTCACAAGATCTGCACCATGACGTATTGCTCAAGATGGCAAGAATAATTGCCAGCCGCTGTACTCTTCAACATCACCTTAGAGTGGATACTTGGAATCGTCCTTCAAAATATCTCTGGATCAGCTCTTGGAAACTATAAATGTCATTCCTGCGCAAGAAAAGAAAGTTGACATTTTATCGATGGTGCACATAACTCTAGGCCATGTACGCCTCCTTCCAAGTAAACCGTGAAGACTTTTAAATCAACGTGTGCTAGCTGGAACTTTTTAAGGAGCTGGCTCTTCAACTCTCTTCAACTCTCTTCAAAGATAAGTTCAATTTTATAAAGAGCTTATATCATACCAGTTATTACACTTAATTATTTTTTATGGTTCTCTCTTTTTATAAACTGCATTTTTTTTATATTAAGCTCAACTTTTCTCCAATCAAGCAAGCTTTTCATGGACCTTTCTATAATCTGGGTTCTGTAATCAGGCCCTCACACTTTGCTACATTTATAATTGTTAATTTCTGTAATAAGCACTTAAGTGCAATTTGTTTGTTCATTATAAATTTATTATTAGGAATAAAAATTGTTAATGCATTGCTCCCTATATTGGTTTTCTAGTCACGTATTTCATGCTCAATATCCCCGCACCGTTTCAGTCTAATTTTCTTGACCACAGTAGTTATTTTGGCCAGGCTTTCGCCTGATGCGTTTCGTTCTCCCGCATGGGGAAGTTTTAGGACAGAATTTATACTTCTCCAGTGTTAGTTCAGGTTATTAATTACTACTTTTATTTCAGGCAAATAGCAATCGAAAATATCCACATAGTTTGTATACACACGTCTCTGTAGGGTCATGGAAAGATTTGTTAATTCAATTAGGGTTGTGAAAGCCATGCACAACCAGACGTGTAAAGACATGCCTCAACTCAAAGTTGGATGTTGCCCACGGCAGGTCGTATATGTAATAATAATAATAATAATAATAATAATAATAATAATAATGTTATTGGTTTTACATCCCTTTTAACTACTGCTGCTTTTAGGGACACCGAGGTGCCGGAATTTTGGCCCGAAGGGGATCTTTAACGTGCCAGTAAATGTACTGACACGGCTCCCTCGCATTTGTGCACCCTCAAATGCCAGCTGACTGCGCCAGGATACGAACCTGCAACCTAGGGCCCAGCAAGCGAGAACGTTACCGCTGAGCCACGCAGCCAGTCCGGTCGATTATGTCTCCAGATCCATAACATTCTTGATATACTTCTTATCTTTCTTTCTTTCTTTCTTCAATGATGGTAGCAGTTTTTATCTAGGTTGTGGCGTTTGGTAGAGGTAAATCGTTTCTAAGGTCTTCAACAAAGAATAGTTCTATTATACTCTTTGATAATAACAACGAGTTATAACTATACTCATACACTTAGGAGAAAGTAGGCTATATGTTCTTTACTGAACATCTTGTTTTATTGTTCAAAATGCCCTATTTGTTTTATTGTTTTTTATCATCCACGTTTTTTCTTCTTTTATCTAAATAGGGTATTATTGTTAGACCTAACTTTCTGTTTTATATAAACCATTCTTGGCTGTCACCGCGAAGGCCCGGTTTCGAGTCCCGGCTCTGCCAAGAAATGTAGTTCTGGTCTATGGGCGGCTCGAACGGGGCACACTCAGAAGAGGTGCGTTCGATTCCCAACTAAGGCATTCTGAAAAAGGTTTTCCGTGGCTTCTCACTCTACTCCAGGCGAATGCCGGGGTGGTTCCTAACTGAAGGCCACGACCACCTCCTTACCAATTCTTGTTTGAACTACAAAATACACACACTACAGCAGACACCCCAATAACACAGGTTATCAAACACACACACACACACACCCAAGTACACAGGGTGAATGACCACGAAGTCCAAACCCCTCAAATGAAACAACAAAACAGGATAGTAACAAAACATTATCAAAATACTGCAAACATTTAAACATTAGATGATGCTTTGATGGCGGGTGTCATAGTGACTGGCTACCGGAATGGCGAGGCCGAGGGAATATCTCTCATCTCCTAGATGGCAAACACAGACTCACCTGTGTGACCAAATTCTGAACCTCACTTATATTTTTTGAAGCATATAAAAGCATATAGCTCTGCTTGGTGCGATTATGTCTGATATTACGACTTTGGGAATCGAACCCGAATCTCCTGCTGTCAATTACCAGTTTGAAAACAGCATCACCAGAGTGTGTTTGAAAATTATATTTACATATTTAAAACCTTTATTTAATCAAATTATTTGTAACGAGATCCATTTTATTTAATTTTAATATTGTATAAACGCTAAGGAAGATATCATCGTATATCGAAACATTTTACTAACATTTCAATAGAATTTGTATTGAAACTCAGCAGTTTTTCTAGGTTTGTGCCGTGTCTTGTGTGGGGTTTCGCCTAGGACACCGTCTTTCTGGAAGCCTTCATAGGGAGGTTATGGTTGCATGAGCTTTTAGTTCTCGCAGTAAAAAGGCGCAGGTGCGCTTCATAAAAAGGGAGGTTTCGCGCAGTTCGTTACTCCTATGGAGGTCCGGGCGGGAACACTAAGAGCCAGCTTGGTGTCCTAGGCGAATCACCACACAAGACACGGCAAAAACCTAGAAAAATGGCTGAGTTTTAATTCACTGGCCGTGAAAGCCAATATACCATCTTTTTGGAAGCCTTCATGCGGAGGTTATGGCTGCTTGAGCTTTTAGTTCTCGCAGTGAAAAGGCGCAGGTGTGCTTCATAAAAGGGAGGTAGCGCGTGCAGTTCGCTACGCCTGTCCGGGCGGGGACACCAAGAGCCCGCTGATGAGCCAGCTTGATGTCCTAGGCGAAACCCCACACAGGCGCGGCACAGACCTAGAAGAATTCACTGGCCGTCAAAGCCAATATACCAGAATTTGTATTGATTGGCAGAGCATTTTAATTAATTATCTAATGATGATGATCGTGTAGCCTCCTGAGAGGCCGAGTGCAGGTCTTTCTAGTTGACGCCCGAGGGCGGCCTGCGCGTTGTAATGAGGATGAAGTGATGATGAAGACGGCACATACACCCAGTCCTCGAATCACGGGAATTATTCCAGGAGATTAAAATCCCTGGTGGCCCGGCCGGGAATCGAACCCGGGACACGTCAGGCCATAACCTAGTGCGCTAACCATTAAGCCACGGAGCCGGACATTATCTGATAACAGTTAGGGATCCCATCTTCATATACGTATCGGTTGTATACGGAAGCGCTGGAAGTTCCCCGAAGTTTCTGGCACAAGTTGGTTCAGGGGTGAGCACATAGCCAGTCAGGTTGACACGCGCTCACATTGCCAAAGTCCGTTGTAATGCCTCGAATACATTGGCCTACCAGACCTGCCCATCTGGCGGTAGCTTCACAAGACAACGACTTAGGAGTGAACCGATCTTCGTGCTTCCGTAGCTGAACGGTTTATAGCTATGTTTCAAGAGCAGGTAATATGATACTGAAACATCAGAAAGCAGTCGAGGCACCAGGTCAGACAATGTCTATATGAACTCAATATGTGGTCGATGGCGAGTGAGCTGGTGATGTCATCAAACAAAACTAAAAATTTGCAGCATCCTAGATTGGCGTGAAACCTGAACTTGGGGTTCGTGTAATCATGGCAAGTGAATCCGAGGGCACTGATAACGAACACTCATGGCTGCAAATAATTCAACGAAAAAGGTCGTCAGCACAGAAAATGCCATAAATTGCGGTCAATTTAAAATAACAAATAAAACCAATACCAGGTGAAGCTTTAACTAGTATCCATTTCCACAGCTGGCATGATCACCACTAGTGGACCGCGTCGTTCGCTGCTCGTCCAAGTTTAATGATGCGGGGATTCACCGCTCTTGGCAACACGCTACCATCTACCCAAACTTTATTCTCCCTATTCATATTCAAACGTAATAATAATAATAATAATAATAATAATAATATACAGAATGGATGACCCGTGTTTACGAGTTGCGTACCAAATACGAGAATATATCCCCGTTGAGTACCCTCATTATTTACCAGATTTACGAGTTGCGTATCCTGAGATATGCGAGTTGCGTCACACATATTTCTCTTCCCACTTAAACAGACTGAGGACTGGCAACCAAATTTAGAACGATTCGACAGGTGTGGTTAAAATATGTGTCACTTTGAATGACAATTTAACATTTTTAATTTAACGCAGAACTGTATGTGCCACGGCTTTAATGTATTGTATGCTTATTTCGCCCTGTCGAATTGGAGTATTGTATTTCAGCATTGTATTTTGCAGAAATTCCTCCTTGTCCAGTGCGTTCGCGTAATTGCTCAACTGTTTTACGTTACTTACGTACCTTCTGCTTTACCCTAGAGAGGGGGCTGCGTAGCGCAGTCGGTAAGGGCGCTGAGCTTCTAACTGGAAGGGAGTGTTCGATCCCCATTCGATTTTTAGAAACGAAACTACCACTTTCGGAAGTACGCAATTAGCCCTGGGGTTCACTCAGCCTACACCAGAAATGAGTACCAGGTTAATTCATGGCAGCAAAGGGGGCCGGGCATGGAGCTAACAACTCCATCCCATCTAGTGCTGATGTCACAAAGAGTGGAAGCCTCTACCTTCCACTACTCCCAGGGCCTCCATGGCCTGTACGGAGTTGGCTTTGCTCTGCTTGCCATAGAGTTGGTACTGTCAGGTTCATGGTTGTGAGAAGTGTACTCTTCAGGAGTCATACCTGTTTTACATCAATCTTCAGAAATGCTATGCACGTCTTCTTACAGAATATCCTCCGTTGAATTGCACCACTAAGAGTTTGATGGAATCGTTACTTGTACCCGTCTGTTACATGTAACTGTTCACCTATCTCACTCAACATTCTTGATCAAGGACCACACCACTGTGTACGCAACTGATTTGTTTATGGGTAACCGTGTCTGCGCAACTCAGACGTTTACTACTGCACCAGTACCGGTAGTGGATTTATCCATAACTAGTGCACAGCCTGGATGACAATAGGCTAACAAAGAACATTTTAAACTTAACTTTATCTCTGAAGAGAAAAAACAACAACAACAATTGGCTGGTAGAAACAAGACAAGACCTACAAGAAATTGGTATCAACGAATAAATCATGATCACAATAGAACAACATTATTTTAGAACCCTAATAAACGGACACAAATTTGCAGAAAAACCTAAACAGAAGAACGGAAAGAGAGCACAGTGAACAGATATGTTGTTGATTCTTAAGGGCCTTTCGACACCGTGGTTATGTAGCTCCGTGTACTTGGATGTGTGTGTGTAGAATTTGTCTGGTAACCTGTGTCACTGTGATGTCTGTACTAGTGTGTGTATTTGTAATTGAGGTAGAATTTGGGTAGGAAGCGGCCGTGGCCTTAAGTTAGGTACCATCCCGGCATTTGCCTGAAGTAGAAGTGAGAAACCACGGAAAACCACTTCCAGCCAGGATGGTTGAGATAAGAATCGAACCTGCCTCTTCTTAGCTTTTTGTCTCACGAGGTTGAGTGTACCACCTTCCAGCCCTCAGACCAGAATTACATTTCTTGGCAGAGCTGGGGATCGAACCCGTGTATCCGCGGTGACAGCCAAGATTGGGATGAAGATATATTGTGAAGAATAGAGGAAACATTGTGATAAATAAGTTCTAACACATTCCTTGCTTGGGCATAATAAATCAAAATAATAATAATATTAGTCGAGCGGTTTTCGGTCTCGATTAGACCGCAGTGTTTAGAAAAAACAAGTCGTTCCGTGAAGAACTAAACAGCCTATTTTCATATATCCTACTAATATTAATTGCCTCTATCAACATACAAATTGTCAGTTTGATTTCTGTAATAGATTCGTAGATATTGAGAACCGTCTAAATATTTTGGATGGTCACCATGTTGGATTTTTATATTATAGGCCTTAGATTTATGTAGTATTACATGAAGATTGTTGTGTAGGTGTTTTATTCAAACTTCAATCGCATGATTAGGACACAACAAATAAAAGCGGAATTTTAACGTTTCGCTCAGCCGCCATCTTGTGGTTATGAAAATAATTTAAATTAATTAGATGCCAGTCGATTAAAATTTGTATAAGCATATTCCGTATCAAGTTTCACTGCGCTCGGATGGTTAAAACACAAGAAACGTCCATTTGAATATTTAAATTTCGCGTCGCCGCCATGTTGGATTTGTGCTCTCCAGGTTATTGAACGTCCCATAGGTAAACTTATGCTTATAGCCTCTATACACTTACAGAATTTCTGTTTGATTGCTGTAGTAGATTAATAGATATTGAGAACCGTCTAAATATTTCGGTTGGTCGCCATGTTGGATTTTAATATATGTAGGCCATAGAGTTATGTACTATTAGATGATGATCATTGTGTACGTTAATTATGCAAATGTTGATTTCGATCGCATGATTAGGACACTAGAAATGAAAACTTAATTTAAAAATTCGCACAGCCGCCATCTTGAGGTTACCTAAACAATTGATCTAAATTAGATACCAGTGCATTACAATGTGTATAAACATTTGCTGTACGAAGTTTCATTGCGTTTGGATCATTAAATAGCGAGAAAAGTCTATTTAAAACTTTCAACTTTGCTTGGCCGCCATGTTCGTTTTGTAGTTAACCGGTTTTTGAAAGTCTCGTAGATGAACTTCCAGTAGGGCCCTTTATCTCCGTACAGAATATCATGGTGATACCGGTAATAGTTTCAGAGATATAGAATGCCGGTGAAATATTTCGCACAGCCGCCATCTTGAGGTTATGTAAATAATTGAACGAAGTTAGATGTCGGTGCATTACAATGTGTATAAACATACAGTATACTGTACCAAGTTTCATTGCGTTTGGTTGGTTAAATCGTGAGAAACGTCTATATAAAAGTCGCAACTTCGCTTGGCTTGGTTTTGTAATTACCAGGTTTTCAAAAGTCACATAGGTGAACTTCTAGTAGTTCTCTTTATCACTGTACAAATTTCCAGGGTGATATCGGTAATAGTTTCGGAGATATTGAATGCTTGTGAAATATTCCGCACAGCCGCCATGTTGGATTGGTGAGACGTAACAAAATTTGAAGGGCACGGTCGGGGTCGCCCGGAATAGTGCTATGAACTTACCGAGTTTCATTGAAATAGCTCCAGCCGTTTAGAAGTTATTAGGGGGGGTACACATAAATCCTCTCTCTCTCTCACACACACACGCACACACAGACAAAAAGTGATCTCATAAGCCTATTTTTTTTTTCATAAATGAAAATAGGCTAAAAATACGTTCCTGTGGGACAAAAATACAGAATGTAATGCCAATATTTAAATAAGTTATGCTTGAACTTTTAGCTCTCGCAGTGAAGAGGCGCAGGTGCGCTTCATAAAAAAGGGAGGTAGCGCGCACTTCGCTGCTCCTGTGGGGGTCCGGGCGGGGACACTAAGGGCCCGCTGATGAGCCAGCTTGTTGTCCTAGGCGAAACCCACCTCAAGATACGGCACAAACCTAGAAAAATTACTGAGTTTTAACACTTGTGTATATTTGCTTTTTTGGATTTGAGTAACTGAAAATATTTCCTAATTTAAATTGTTAGGTCCATTTCAAATTATTTTGTATTATAATTCTGTTCACCAAACACCTAATATAGTGTTAAGCTGAGGAAGGCCTCGCTGAAGGGCCGAAAACATGTTTCAACAATAGAGTAGAGAACATTGTAAGTTAATTATTAACAGGTGTTTAAAGCGAATTTAATCAGTTGACATATCTTTATCTGTTCACTGTTGTCTCTTTTGCCTTCTTCTGCCCATCCTGTATTTTTCTGCAGCAACAACAAATCACTTTCAAATTAGATCCAGAAATTACGTTTTATTTTATTGACTTGGGTAATCAGCAGCTACTTCCGTGTTGTTTATTCTATTTTTATTTTCTCCGGCGGTTCGGTGGCGTAGTTGGTAGCATGTTGAGCTTCTATGCCCAAGGTCGCGGGTTAAAACCCAGCCGAGGTCGTCGGATTTTTAGAGCATTAAAATCCCTCATTATGCCTTCCTTCGGAGGGAAATTAGTAACTATAAAGCCGGCGGGCCCATGTCAAAGATTTATGGCATGGCATGTAAAAGGACCTTCCACCAACTAAACTTGTGGGAAAGTAAATTGTGTAGGTTGGATTGTATTAATAATCTTAAGTTCCAACGTCTATCACCATGTGCAGGTTGCGATGGCATCTAGTAGTAGCCAAGTTCACAGCTAGGTGCCGTGGACGGTAGCATTTTGTAGCGAAAGTAGGAACTACTTGAAATTATCGGCTGCAGTCCTTACTTGAATTAAAAACAAATAACACACACTAATACAGTCATCGCAATTAACACCGGTTATCATACAGATTCTACACACACCCAAGGTACACGGGGCTACATGACCGCGTTGTCGCAGCCTCTAAACTAAGGAACCAACCATCTATTTTCTCCTTCTTGCAGTTTGTACATGCAACAACGATAGTTAGCGCAGGAATGTTGCGATGTGCAAGGGGTTCATCGGGGACATTGCTCCGTCTGTGGCAACAATGAGTTAAGATGCTCTGGCTATGATTTATCCGTGCTGACCATGTACTGTAATACATAATGATGTCATGAGGTCGTTCCTCCCGAAATGCTCTTGTTCTTGCTTGTTGAATTCAGAGCCAGGTGAGGGGGTCATGGAAGCCATATGCTCTGCTCAAACAAGTAGGCTACTATTCACAGGTGTATACAGTATAGAGAGGTGTGCAAATTATTAGACTCTATGGTCGTTTTCAAAGATTTACTTTGTACGTTTTATGGCTTAATACAGTAGAAATGTAGACGTGCTCAGGATGAATTTCTTGTGCTTCACTACCCGGAAGGTCATCGAACACTTTTGTTTTCTGAGGTTTACTGTATACACATGTAATGCACTGGCATATAATTTAGTTCAATTGTTTACATAACCTCAAGATGGCGGCTGTGCGAAATATTTCATCGGCATTCTATATCTCCGAAACTATTACTGATATCACCCTGAAATTTAGTACGGTACGGTGACAAAGGACACTGCTACAAGTTTATCTACGTAACTTTCATAAACCTGTAAAGTACAAAACGAACACGGCGGCCAAGCGAAGTTGAAACATTTTAATATACTTTACTCGCGATTTAACCATCTGAGCGCAGTGAAATATGGTACAGTAAATGTTTATGTAATGCACTGTCATCTAATTTAGTTCAATTGTTTACATTACCTCAAGATGGTGGCTGTGCGAAATTTTAAAATTATGGTTTTATTTCTTGTGTAAGATCTAAAACGATCTCTCCTACTTCAAGCTGGTTTTGTATCAAGACTTTCAAATTTCTTATTTAATATATTTTTGTAACATTTTTCTTTTAAATTTTAATGTGGTGTTTTTAACTTTTAGACGATTAATATTTTTAGAATTATTTTTGATAACTTCTGTTGTGTTAAATTATATTTTCTTATTAGAACTTGCGCTGTGGAAGGTCACAAAGTGAGCGAAACCGGTACAACATTAAAAGTACGTCATAATATATTGACTTTAGGTTTTAATCTTCTTATTATAAAATTTTCGTTTGAATTCAGACCAGAGAGATTGGGAGTCTTTTATTACTGATTGTCCACTCTTGAACTATTCGAAGTTTCATGCACAATGGATTCAAACCACCTGATTTAGAGGATACATAGCAAATTTAAAAAAAAAAAAAAAGAGACAGTCCAGTCTGAAAGACTGGACTTTATATCATTTTAAATGCTACAAATGCTGAAAAATGCTAGAATGGCTGGAGACTTCTCGCTTCGCTCGAAGACACAGACTCTTGACATGTTAGATGATCAAGAAACAATCAGAACGCTAGAAAGTTACAAGTCACGAGGGAGCTGGAGCGCGCGGTGAAAGGAGGGAGCAGGCTGGATGACGTCGCGCTCGCCGTGTCGTTGCCGTCTCGTAACGCCTGAGCTCACCAGTGAACTCAGTACACATGCACCAAGCGGTACTATGACGTCACACACCTCAGTGCATTCTCGGTACATTTCGTGACGTCGCCGTAACGTAACGACCAAGTCGACTAGATCATTTAGAATGATAAAACGGACGCAGCTCAGGTGTCCCTCAGAATTTCCAATTTCGAAAATGTCCAGATGCAATTCCTTATGGGAAAAGTTTTAAGTCCACAGGGAAGAATACATTACTATATAAAAATAGTAATAGGGTATTAAAAATAAAATAAAATGATTTTGAATAAAAAATTGTGACTGATTCTAATAATTTGCACACCTGTGTATACTGTACGAGGGATGTTCGTTAATTAAAAAACGTGCTCAAGCAAGATGTCGGCAATATACGGAATATCTCCGATTACACTTTATGACAGTACAGTAGATTCTTGAATGTCCGAGCTAAACTGGGCCTGGAGTACGTCTGATCACAGAAAATGTTGGATAATACATAATAACTTTGAAAATGAACCAAAACAAATAGGTAGGCTATACAGTATTACTAAAACAATGACTTCTTTTGTGGTACTTTATTTACTGAATTATCAATTCATTGTAAGTTACATGGAGTATTGAACAAAAACGTTCCAAATGCCTAACGAAAGGAAACTTGTCAACAATGTGTGCTTGCCTGCTGATTCACGTTTTCTTGCTGCGAGATCTCGGCATCGACAAAAAATCAACACCTCTGTTGCGCTTGCCTCCGGCTATTGCTCCACGTACGTTAATGCCATATCCAATGGACTGAATCCTTCACTGTGAGATATCGTTTTATCCTTTTGTTCTGCAATACCTCGTTCTTCATCCTCATTTTCGTTAGCATTCATAAAATCAATAATATCAGGGCCAGTTAGTTCATATAGGTGATCTTGTGCACACCACTTACATCTTGATTCGTAGCATCCTCACATACAGGAGTGCAATTCTGCAAGGGAACAATGTCGGATAAGCGAAGGTCGGTTGATTGGGACTCTACTTTCTAACTTTTGTTTAATTGCGCATATTAAAAGGGTAAAAGAGACGTATTTGTTATATTATTATAAGGTGCGTTCAAAAAGTATCGAGCCGGAGGCATAATTACAGAAACTAGTACCTGTATGTTAGAAGTATTGGCCCTGGCTGTTGAGGCACTTGTCCCACTGTGACACGACGCGGTGAATGGCTGTCTCATCCAATTCCCTGGGCTGCGATGTGAACCAGTTCCGCACGTACAGCTGGACGTCGGCGTTCGAGGTGAATCGTTGGCCCCGCAGAGCCCTTTTCAGGAGACCAAACATGGCGTAATCACAGGGAGAGAGGTCTGGACTGTATGGACGGTGGCCGAGAACCACCCATTTGAATTTTTGCAGGAGTGCCGCGACTGTGGTGGCCGTATGAGGTCGTGCCTTGTCGTGGAGCGACCACGGCGGCTATGGCGTTCACTGTCACTCGGCGGTCCTGGGTAATGAGTGCATCAACCAGCTGGACGTTGTCATCGGTATTGGTCTGGCTGCGTGGCTCAGGGGTAACGTTCTCGCTTGCTGAGCCCAAGGTTGCAGGTTCGAAACCTGGCGCAGTCAGCTGGCATTTGAGGGTGCGCAAATGCGAGGGAGCCGTGTCAGTACATTTACTGGCACGTTAAAGATCCCCTTCGGGGCAAAATTCCGGCACCCCGACGTCTCTAAAAGCCAGTGTAGTTAAAAGGGACGTAAAACCAATAACATTATTATTATTATATCATCGGTATTGCAGGGGGGTGCCCCAGACCGGGCATCATCGGCAAACGACAACCATCCTTCCCTGAAGCGCTTGTGCCACGCCTTGACCCTTGCAAGGGTCATGCAGTGTTCGCCGTACACTTGTGCCATTTGGCGATGAATGTCCGTTCCCCCTACTTCTTCCGCTGTCAGAAACCGAACAACACCTCTTTGCTCTTCGATTGACGCCTCCATGTCACTGTTTGCAATGCGACTGGCAGCGTTGGACGATTGATGCATCCTGCTGCTCGCTTTGAATCGTCACGTGACGTGCACGCGTGCCCTCTAGCGACGGGCTGTAACCTTCCACGGTCTGGTTGGAACCACACCTCGTTACACACGCCACGGTTAGCCGATGTAGTCACCGGTTTGCGCATTCCAGCCTCCGGCTCGTTACTTTTTGAACGCATCTTATATAATACCGTTTAGTTGTAATAACAATAATTATAATAAACACGCACTGCAACTAAAAATCATACCACTTGGGTTGCAGTGATACCACGACCTCCTGTAACAACTCGATTTTTTTGCTGCAAAATGTGATTGAAAGAGTAAATAAAATGCAGTCATAATATTCAATGTGGCCGTGTATGTTGCGCTAGACACGGACTAATTCCCGGGTTTAAACTTCTCCGTTGCTTCTGCGTAGAACAGGTGTGGTACCCAACGACGACTTATGATTGATCCTTTAGCATTATGGTCATTGCAGGGCTATTCCGCTGGCGGAATTCCGTGCATATAATGTACTATTTCAGTTCCTAGTGAAGGTGAGCGGGCGCACTTACAAGGTGCAGCGCAATGCACCCCTTGAAGCCCTGTCTTAAGGCAAGGTTGTACTTCCGTTTTAATCCAGTTTGACTGCGGACATTCAGAAGTTTGTCTCCAGAATATTAAAAAAGACACTCGTTAATGAGTTTTGTCGGTCTCCCCTTGCTGCTCGACCACAAGAGCGAAAACAAGAGATAACGTAAATTGAAGTTGTCATTGTTATGCTACAGAAATATAATGCCCTGTTTTTGTTTTGGTTCAAGACAAGGTCACGATACCCTCCGCGAGATACTCATAGTTCGGATTCTTCTGGCTGAGTGTCATTGTGTGAAGCTTCCCCTATTAATTCTGCTCTAATGGTCTCACAGATTCTTTTCAACCATGCGACGTAGCCGTGCGCGTTAAATCACTTACCACAACCGTATTTGCCGGCCCCGTGGTGTTGGAGTAGCGCGCCTGCCTCTCACCCGGAGACCCCGGGTTCGATTCCCGGCTCCATCAGGGATTTTAGAAACTGACGTGAGGGCTGGAGCCTCGTGAGGACAATTGAGTAGCTGTCTGACAGTGAGGCAGCGCTCCGGTCATGAAAACCAAGATGAACGACCGAGGGGATCCGATGCGATGACCACGCGTCACCCCAATATCTGCAGGCCAAATGGCTGGGCAGCCGTCGCTTGGGCTGCAGTTATTATACAACCGTATTTAAATGCAACAGGATTCTATTGAAATATATGTTGGTACAAATAGGATTAAAAATCTCTCATAAACACGCAAGAAATATGACCATAAATGTTTCTTGTTTACTGACTGTTTAAGCAGTTGATTTTTTAAAAATCGAGTTTTCCCTCCATGTGGGTGGAACCCGTGGACTCAGCGAGGAACTCACCACTACCGCCTCTATGGGCAGTGTCCTAGAGCTGGGAACATCTGGTCGGAATGGATACAACTGAGGATGTGTGATCGGCACCTCGCCCAGGTGGCCTCACCTGCAAAGCGAACAGTGGCCTTATGAGGGAGGGGAAGATTGGATGGATAGGCAAGGAAGCGGGAAGGAGGCGGACGTGACCTTGCGGTAGGTACCATCCCGGCATTTGCCGAAGACGAAGTGGGAAACCACGGAAAACCACTTCGAGGATGGCTGAGGTGGGAATCGAACCCCCTCTAATCATTTGGGTCACCCGAGGCTGAGTAGACCCCGTTCCAGTCCTCATACCACTTTTCAAATTTCATTGCAGAGCCGGGAATCGAACCCAGGACCTCCGGGGCGGCAGCTAACCATGCTGCCCGCTACGCTACGGAGGCGACTTAAGCACTTGATATAAAACTAAATTTGAACAAAATTTGCTACAACAATTTTTTGAGACAAGAAAGTATATAAGTTACATCTCAAGTTCAAGTCTAAAAAGAATTACTAACAAAGGACGTAATTTATAAGATAGAATGGGCTTCCATGAAAAAAAAAAAAAAAAAAAAAACCGTTCTACATGTTGAGCATACGAGAAGTCCCATCTTCCTATATTTTTGGCGGCTTCGGTGGCGTAGTTGGTAGCATGCTGAGCTTCTATGCCCAAGATCGCGGGTTCAAATCCGGCTTAAGTCGTCGGATTTTTTGAGAGCGTTAAAAATCCCTCAGTATGCCCTCCTCATACCTACCAACTCTCCCGACTTAGGCAGAAGACTCCCGATTTTACACCATTTCGCCCGCCCTTCCGCTTCACGTATTAAATCTCCCGATTTTTTAAAACTCTCACGCGTAATTTCGGACCTAATGTGCGAGATGACAAACAGGTCGATTTTACGTGCGTAGAAGTGTGTTTCAATACCGCAGTTTCGCTTCGTATCGATAATTTATAGATAATTCTCCATAACTACTCGTACCGCGTAGTTGGATTTGAATCTCTCTTTGTTTGAAATAGTCGATGATTGATTTAGAGTGTGTTTTCATAATAAGAGATAGTTGTAGGCTGCGGAATATTGTATGTGTTTATCACGTGAAATTATTTGTGTGTAACTTACTGTTAGATGTTGGCATTAATATGCCGGTAGACTATTGTAATTTTTATTTGGAGTGATTTTATCGGTTCATCGGTAATTGGATATGTCGGAGAAATACGATTAAACATCAATCGTCTTCAAAATCTCCCGATTTTTCAGTTTTAAACGTTGGCAGGTATGCTTCCTTCGGAGGGGAAGTAAAGCCGGCAGTCCCATGTCGTAGATTTATGGCATGTTAAAAAACCTTCCACTAATTACACCTGTGTGAAGCTAAATCAGGTTAACATTTGACAAACGCTCTTAGGTTCCGACGTTCGTCGCCAGGAGCCGACTGCGGTGGCATCTGGTAACCAAGTTCTGAACTAGTAGTCGTTGACGGTGGTGTTTGGTGGCAAAAGTAGGAACTACTTGGAAAAAATCAATGTCTGCAGTCCTTACTTGAATTGAAAACAGACATCACACACTAATACAGTCATCACAATTAACACCGGTTATCAGACAGATTATACACACACCCAAAGTGCACGGGGCTACATGACCGCGTTGTCGGAGCCCCTAAACTGAGGAACCAACCAACCACCTTCTTACCGTATAATTTATTATTAGGGCTCGGATTTTTAGGTAAATGAATATTTTTATGTAAATACATACACACATCAAAAAAAGTTTTGCATCACCTCGGTTCCCAGATCTCCGGCATATAGACGTTGACTGTGTATATTGTATCCAAGATACAGTCCCTTTGACTTTTCATAGATGTCACTAAAACTGCTCAAAGATGTAAACAACCATGCATGAGCAGGGCCTATTAGACGGAGGGGGTACGACAGCCGATCAGTTCCAGTCATTCCACCAGGACGAAGGTACGCTGCTCATGTTGTCTGTAGTTCTACCATGCCTAGAAGGTCAATACCGCAGTTCGATCGCGTCCGCATTGTTACTTTGTGTCAAGAAGGGCTCTCAACAAGGGAAGTTTCCAGGCGTCTCAGAGTGAACCAAAGCGATGTTGTTCGGACATGGAGGAGGTACAGAGATACAGGAACTGTCGATGACAGGCCTCGCTCAGGCTGCCCAAGGGCTACTACTGTAGTGGATGACCGCTACTTACGGATTGCCGCTCGGAGGAACCCTGACAGCAATGCCACCATGTTGAATAATGCGTTTCGTTCAGCCACAGGACGTCGTGTTTCAACTCAAACTGTGCGCAATAGGCTGCATGATGCGCAACTTCACTCCCGACGTCCATGGCGAGGTCCAGCTTTGCAACCCCGACACCATGCAGCGCGGTACAGATGGGCCCAACAACATGCTGAATGGACCCCACGGAATTGGCATCACGTTCTCTTCACCGATGAGTGTCGCATATGCCTTCAACCAGACAATCGTCGGAGACGTGTTTGGAGGCACCCTGGTCAGGCTGAACGTCTTAGACACACTGTCCAGCGAGTGCAGCAAGGTGGTGGTTCCCTGATGTTTTGGGGTGGCATTATGTGGGGCCGACGTACGCCACTGGTGGTCATGGAAGGCTCCGAAACGGCTTTACGATACCTGAATGACATCCTCCGACCCATAGTGCAACCATATCGGCAGAATATTGGAGAGGCATTTGTCTTCATGGACGACAATTCTCGACCTCATCGTGCACATCTTGTGAATGCGTTCCTTCAAGATAACGACATCGCTCGACTACAGTGGCCAGCATGTTCGCCAGACATGAACCCTATCGAACATGCCTGGGATATGTTGAAAAGGGCTGTTTATGGACGTCTTGACCCACCAACCACTCTGAGAGATTTACGCCGAATTGTCGTTGAGGAGTGGGACAATTTGGACCAACAGTGTCTTGATGAACTTGTGGATAGTATGCCACGGCGAATACAGGCATGCATCAATGCAAGAGGACGTGCTACTGGGTATTAGAGGTAGTGGTGTGTACTGCAATCTGGACCACAAATGCTGTATGATGGTACAACATGCAATGTGTGGGTCTCATGAGCAATAAAACGAGCTGAAATGTTGTTTGTGTTGATCTCTATTCCCTTTGTATTTAACGGTTCCGGAACTCTTGGAACCGAGGTGATGCAAAACTTTTTTTGATGTGTGTATTTTAAGCATTTTTCTATAAATACATAAATTCCTGCTTTTCACTTATTAGCACATAAAAAGACATAATATTTACATTTTTTAAAGTAGTTTATTGCATTTGTGTTCTGTGTTACCGGTACTTCAACGGAGAAGAACCTGTGAGCTATCTAATCTTCATGCAGAGCGTATTTCAGCTTGCAACTGTGTTACTCTTAACTTGTAGCCCCGTGTCACTCACTGTGGAAGCCGGGGATTTCCTTGTCCATAGCCATATTGCACCACGTGCTAGACCTCCCCCTCCCCCCAGCTACCTGGAACCAGTGTCACTCACATGCAGTTCATTTCTGGCACTGTGAAGTGTAAGGCAGTTCTACGATGCCTGAAGTAAAAACAACTACAAGTTATCGTCTGTTGCAGAATTAATAGATAATTTTACTTCTGATGGGGGGGGGTGTCTGTTCTGCCAACCATGTGGGAAAGCAATCAAGGCTCAACTACGATCTCAAGTTGCACAACACCTCAAGGGCAAGACGCATATTGCCACAGATTCGTGCCTTCAGAATGAGTGTTTCGCGATAATCGTCGGTCATTTGCGATGGGCAACCTGATGATGTATCTCGTTGTGTATTGTAATGCTACAGCAGTTAGTGAGACATGAATAAATTGCATTCGTGAGTACTGCATATTGTTTATATTCACATTATTAAACTAAATTATAATTACATATTTTTTTACTTTTTTGTCACATATTTCAGGTATTTGTAATACATAAAAATAAATATTTTCCCGACTTTAGCACCTAAAAATCCGAGCCCTATTTATTATAGTCTACTGCTTCTTACAGCCTCCGTGGCTTAGGCGGCAGCACGCCGGCCTCTCACCGCTGGATCCGTGGTTCAAATCTCGGTCACTCCATGTGAGATCTGTGCTGGACAAAACGGAGGCAGACAGGTTTTTCTCCGGGTACTCCGGTTTTCCCTGTCAAAATTTCATTCCAGCAACACTCTCCACTACCATTTCATTTCATCTGTCATTCATTTAATCAGTGCCCCAGAGAAGTGCGTCAGGCCTCGGCAGCCGGCACAGTTCATATCCTCGCCGCTAGATGGGGGCTTCATTCATTCCATTCCTGACCCGGTCGGAGACTGGAAGCAGGCTGTGGATTTTCATTTTTACTGCTTCTTACCTTGCACTAGCACAACTGCTGACCATTCGGACTGGAGTTAGAGATAACGCTATCATTGCCTCGTCTGTAGAACGACACGGCTGTCAAAACAACATCAAAATTGTTTTGTTGACATCCGCAGTGCAGTCACCAATAATTTGTGATACCTATCTTCGGCTTAGCTCTTCCGTAATCAACTTGCCATTTTCATCCACAACATTTTGGTCATCTCTTGGCGTAAGGGTGGGTCATATCAAACAGTCTTCCAGACAAAAGTTTTAGGTAATTTTTGGAGGACTATTGACCATTTTGAACGGTTTTGATAGTGTACCTATCAAGGGAGGTACACAGTATATTGTTTCTCATAAAACTCATTTTTTTCACCCCTTTGGTCAATGGTTGGTGGTATCAAAAACTTTACTGAGATAAGTTTTTGGCCCTTATCCAAAGAATAGTGTGAACTTTGAATGGATTCGTTTTTTCACATAATTAAGGAAGTTATAGCTATATTTCACTCTTTGAAAAAGACCACCCATTCCCTCTCCCTTGGTCCGGTTTTGCCATTAATGAAATCGAACTAGATTTTATAGGGTAACTGGCAACCCATCCCGGCTTCGCCCGGGAACAATTAAGAATGCATTACGTGATAAGCGCATTTTTTCCGAACACGACTCGATAGTTTGCTGCTGGCTGTATCTGGGGTAACGGGCTCGCCCACTACTGTCGACCAAAATATTATGTGTACTCGAGTTTGAAGGTTGTTTGTGAAGTAACCAATAGACCTACATAAAATTCAATAACATCATCATTTTCGTTGTTCTATTTTACGTTAGTTCGCCTATAGGTTTGGAATTTTTAATTTATATTAATTTATATTTGTTCCATGTCTAAGGTCATGAGCAATGCGTTTCAAGTGGGAAAGAGTATTGTTCTACATGTTTGTATTAAAAGCAGGAGGCACACCAAAGAAAATAAAGGTGCCAAGAACTGTACCTGACCAAGGTGCCAAGTACTGTCTGTTTGCTCTTTAATATTTCATAACCGATGGGGGGGACCTACACCTTTGTGGATCAAAATTAGTCATTTCAATTTATTTTTTCTATATTTATTGATCCTTCCTCTTCAAATCACTGCACCAATTTCTTTGATATGTGCAATACTTTTGATGTTATGACCAAAAACGTGCAGGGTAGTTTTAGATGTTTTCCTACACATTGGTAACTTTGTTGCTTGTTTTCCGTAACTATGGATTTTCAAATCCGTTTCCTTAGTAACTGCCCGAGTTTTCAAGATAATGAAGTGAAATGTAGTATACATGTATATCTTATAGGGGGGAACAATATGACCTAGAACTGTTGCTGTTCATGTCGTTTCTTTTTTTTTTTTTTTTTAATATTCAGTGAAAGAACTTGCAAAAAAGTTACACTTTAATATAAGCTTTAAAAAATATTTTTCTTTATAGATTCCAATGATTCTAGGTCAATCTCTAGCTACTGCATTAGTAAATACAATGAAATAAGAATTTTCGAAAAACAATGATATTTGGGTAAAATATTAGGGAAACGGTGGAATAGTGCACAATATGCAGCCGCCATTTTAAATGCCTAATTTCCTGAAATGCATTCGCCGTATGACTTGTAAATAAACGAACGTATTGGCAAAGCATAGAGTGATTGGCAGACCAAATTGCAATTCTTTAATACTTTCTGTTGCTGAGGAATAAAAATGTGAAATTACATGATTGTTGTATCCTTAAAGGAGTAGGTCCCCCCTAGGCGCTATATTTATTTTCTTAATATTTATAATCAATATTCATAATGTACAGAACATGAGACAAAAAATGGGACAAACAACAGCAGATTTTCTGTTCAAAATTATTCATTTAATTGCTTAGTGCCCTTAAAGTGCCAACAACTGTACAGTTTACCCTATGTCATTTCCTAAATAACCGATTCAGTTAATCGCATATTTTCGTATTGACAAACTGAAAATAATCAATTGTTTAACAATGCAACACTGAAATAAGGCTTCAAAACTTTCTTGTTTTCGCGACTCGCCAGAACTTCGTGTCTCTGCTGATGAGGAAAAGCTAAACCGCCTACTCACCTGCCCCCGCCAGCCCTCTACCACTCCCCCTTATCCAACCGACCCACGCAGCAGCTTAAATCCTGTCCTGCTTGCTATTTCTTGATCCGACACCGTCTGACGTTTAGACTAACGCTGCCATCACAATATTTACGTGTTGCATGTCAAGGTTCTAACGGTAAAACATGTTTTCAGTTGGTGTATTCTTGAACTTGACTGGTGTGGATTTCAGAATGGCACAATCGCGCGTGCCCGGCCAGCTTCTCGGAACACGCGCTGGGAAATATTTTTAAGTGTCTTCTTGGATTTTACTTTCCTGGAAGCAGAGCGAAAGGTGGAAGCTATCAGGAAAATTAGATGTCGATTCGCTAGAAACGTCGAGTGTCATAGTTCGATATACTAAAGCGTACTTTCCCGCGACTTAGATCACAACTTGGTCAAAAACTTCTTTGAGATTTGACCCCTGCAACGTGGTTCAAATCTTGTCAGGATATGCCATTGTTGTTGTTAATTCTTTTTAGAGACTTGGTACAGATTGGTCATCTGCCCGGTGTACGTGGGTGTGTGTTCAACATGTATGTTAACCTGTGTTTCTGTGGTTACTGTATTAGTGAATGTAACTATAGGATCGGGAATGGGGTGGTTGCCCCGAGGCTTCAAATAAGGTACTATCCCGGCATTAGCCTGGAGGATAGGGGGCGTGGTGGCGCAACGGTCAAGCTGTTGGCCTCTCACCACGGTAGGCCGGGTTTGATTCCCGGCCAATGGGTGTGAGACTTTAAAAGTGAAGTGCCATGTCCGTTGGTTTAGATTCCACGTAAAAATGAGGTCCTGTGGTTCATGATCGTGAGAACTACTACAGGCATTCGAGCCACCGATCTCTGGACGTTTTGCAGGTTCGAATCTCGGCGCTGACAGTGGCTATCCTGCCACACTCCCTCAAGGCAAATGCCAGGATAGTACCTTATTTCAAGTCCCGGGGCACCTACACATACTTGTCCCTAATAGTCTATACCTACAGTAGCTACACTTAGTACTAGTCATCTCAGAAACACAGGTTATCGGACAAGTTAAACATACCCCCAAATACACGGGGTTGATGACCAAGGTGTCCCAAGCCCCTAAATGAATTAACAACAAACATAGTGTTGAGATTAGCGGATTAAATGACTTGCGAATCTCGGCGTGGTGTGGTGCTGGTATCAAGTAGATAGCTAGTAAAGCGCGAGTCGAGGACATGTACAACCTTCATAATGCAACCAGTCGGTCAACAAAAACAAAGGCGGAGGTAGATTTCACCGGGCAAGGAAAACTATTTCCAATCCACTAAATTTGCCGTTGTTGTATACCTACAAGCGTTCCAATCATCGTCCCTCCCTATATTATTCTGCTAAGGTCCCATTAACACCAACCTACACATGTGGGGTATCTACAGGTTCAGCATAACCCAATGCGTAAGCGAAACGCACTCACTTACTCTTTAAATGCCTCAAAATTAAATAAATACCTTAAACCATGTATATTTACAATGAATTAATGAAAGAAGCAACACGGTAACCATGGTAACAGAATCTCACAGGTCCAGGTATTTCTGTAAGACGCAGTGCAATTCCAATTATTACATTTACTGTGAAAGTTTCCAGACGGTTATAAGGTTATCACTGAACCAAATTAAGCTGTGAAATGCATCATTGCATACAGTATAATGCGCTTAATGGGGTCAAGGGGCACTCGAGAATTTCTTCACGCAATTTTTACGTGTGAGTGTGGTACGAACGGTCTTTTTCACCCGACTATAAAGGGTCTCCGAAAACCACATTTAAAGGCCCTTAAATTAACAATGTCTGTGATAATCCCAGAAAACTAACTTCGCTCTGATATACCTATGAAGGAATGACAAATCCCTAACCACTGCACCAGTAACTGAATTGATAAAGTTCATAGCATTCATGATTGAGATTTTGCTAAGTGTACTCTTTACAACTAGAATATTCGCGGGCGAAGCCGCGACGGGTAATGCTAGTATATATTATTTCAATAGTATAGATCCCTCCTGCGGCGCTCACAAGCGACCGATCGTGACAAATGAGCATTCAAATGGAAGAGAATAGACTTATTGCACTACAATTTCATAAATATCTATAATTTCTTTAAAAAATGACATTAAAAAAATATACGAAGTGTGCGATTTGCAAACACCGATGCTGTAGGAAAATACGCTCCATAATTGCTGTCCACGGGCCGCTGTGACGACTGTTTCATGTCATATTAACATTCTGAGGTCTTTCCTTTCTCCTGAAATGTAAATAGTGTTCTATAATCATTTGGTTGAAATAAAAGCATAACCTTTCTCCTTAAGTTCTCATTATAAACCTATTGGGGAAAGTGTGGTTTAGGAGCATGCGATATTTCTCGCATGGGTCCGCTAGTATATATTATTTCAGTAGTATAGATCCCTCCTGCGGCGCTCCCAAGCGACCGATCGTGACAAATGAGCATCAAATGAAAGAGAATAGACATTAGCAGTGACAAATTGCACTCTAATTTCCTCATTATCTATAATTTATTTAAAAAATGACTTTTAAAGAAATTTACGAAGTGTGCGATTTGCATATACTGTTGCTGTAGAAAATACGCTCCATAATTGCTGTCCAATTCACATTTTGGCCGCTGTGACGCCTGTTTCATGTCATTTCAACATTCTGAGGTCTTTCTTTTATCATTTTGCATGGATTTCAGAAACAGTAAATCAAAGGAATGAGTAGGCTACTCAAATCGTATAAATTCATAAATATTGAATAACCGGTGAGTGTTACAGCTCAGCTGCCAATCAACGGACTCAGAACACTAATGACATCAGCAGTGACGAATTGCATTCTAATTTCATAAATATCTATTTTTGTAAGAAATGTGCGATTTGCAAATACAGTTGCTGTAGGAAAATACGTGGCATCATTGCTGTTCAGTTCGCATTTTGGCCGTAGGGACGCCGGGAAAAGTGTGGTTTATGAACATGCGAGATTTCTCGCACGGGTTCGCTAGTCTTCTTATAATTCCGAAAACATTTTGCTCATCCCTTGGCGTAAGGGTGGGTCATACCAAAAATTCCTTCAAACAAAAGTTTTAGGTAATTTTTAGAGAAGTATTGGCCACTTGAAAGGTTTTGATATTGTGCCTATTAATGGTAGTATGATTGTTTTTCTCCAAAAGCTCCATTTTCCCCACCCCTTTGATCAATGGTTGGTGTCATCTAGAAACCTTACTGAAATAAATTTATGGCCCTTATCTGAAAATATGAGCTTTGAATGGATTCCATTTTTCTCATAGTAAGGAAGTTATGTCAATATTACCTTTTTTTCTTCTTCAAAAAGACCCTCCATTTCTACCCCCCCCCCCCCCCCCCCTCCTGGTCCGACTTGCCTGTTAACGAACTCACCGAGATTTTGATTGGTTATATTTACGTATAACTTTGTAAGTGGATGGTACAAAATGACGGTAGTTATCGTGTCCACAAGCAACCAGCACCGGCTTCTACAGGAACAGTTATGAATGCATTACGTGATAAGCGCTTCTTTTTTTTCGATACCAATGAACTACGACCTATATCCGTTTTACGTCTCGGCATGATGGGTTAAAATCACTGACTGAACTTATAATTATTTTATCATGGAGATGCATGTACAACGAATTCTTGTCAGACGTAATTTAAGAATGGCGAGGTGTATGAAACGCAAATCCCCCTTCCGTCCAATCTTAACTTGTTTTTGTATTTTGCGGAACGAAAAGTTCAGAGGCGAAATGAAGAAAAGCCGAGTTGCCCTTCCAGGGGAAACTCCAAACACAACCACTCTTTTCTGAAGTCTTAACTCAACACGACACGACAGTTTGCTGCTGGCTGTATTGGGGTAATAGGATCGCCCGCTAGCAAGGCTGTAACTGGGGTCATAGGCTCGCCCCTAGCTAGCTCGTAAACTGTCGCCTCAGTAATTGAATGGAGATTGTTGGACGAAATGAAAACGTAAAATCACTTATAGAGGACGTATTGGAGTTAGAGATATGGTGTCGCGGACTTTTCATGCTGAACAATTCTTACGCTCATAGTATATTGATATTTTTAACGGTTTGCCCAGCGTAAGCTTAAAGAGCGCACGGACGCCAGGTTTCTTTTTCAACTTTTTCACTGAAATCGTTATTGCTTGGCTTCCTTCGATCATAAATAAATTATTTTCTACAGAAACCTTCCTCGAGATATCCTTTATAGAATGGTGAAACCCGCATCAAAATCCATCTAGTGGTTCTAGAGATTACCCGTGACATCCAAGAATCGGGGACTCTGTTTTATACTAAGTAGAGATATACAGTATTAACTTTTGAACTGGCGGTGGTTTTGGGGTCTGGAGGACGTGAAAGGCAAAGATATGTCAAAAGTTGCAACATGGTACCCATTGTAATGTACGTAAAACACACCATAGTGCAGATATCACAGTGACATAGGTTATCAGACACATTCTACACGGGGCTACATGGCCACGATGTCGCAAAGCTCCTAAAGAACCAACAACATTCTGTATCTTGAAACTGACATAGGGAAGGGCAACCACCCCGACGCCGTGGAAACGGGAATAAGAAATTATTAAAAGGGCTAAAGTGTGTTTGAGTCGTATTACAGTGTTAATATGATAATGTCGAGGAATTGTCTCAGTTTAGAAACGAGGCCAAGCTGCACTCAACTTCTCGTGAGAGGCGACCCCACACCTTTCTTCTTCCGTGTGGCTCTCTCAATGTTGCCAACCTGTCACAACAACTTTGTAGGGTTGCCACCGTCACTGTCCCGGTTTCATGAGACATTTCTCGCCGACTTTCTGTTGTTTCATATTTTAGTGTCGTGGGACATCGTGGCCATCAGCCCTTATTGACATGAAGATGGTATATTGGCTTTCACGGCCAGTGATTTACAACTCAGCAATTTTTCTAGGTTTGTGCCGTGTCTTGTGTGGGGTTTCGCCCAGGACACCAAGCTGGCTCATCAGCGAGCTCTTGGTGTCCACGTCCGGACCCCCACAGGAGTAGCGAACTGCCCGCTACCTCCCTTTTTATGAAGCTCACCTGCGCCTCTTCACTGCGAGAACTGGTTTGTTCTGTGGTTCAGAATTGTATGCTATCATTATTTAAATTCGTTTAGGGGAACCTGGGATTCTAGATTAGTCAACAATGAATGAATTAATTAAAGAAAGATTTCCTTTATTGAAACAGCTAAACGAAGCACACGATAAAGCAAGAAGGATCGCCATAATGGGCATGAATTTTTACTATATTCACAAAGTGACTTTGTTCTTTCGCACTTTGTGAATATAGTAAAAATTCATGACTTTGTTCTTTCGCAGGGCCGATAACCTAGATGTTAGGCCCCCTAAAACAACAATTATCATCATCATCATGTTCTTTCGCAGCATGTTGTTATAATGGTACTTGTTACATCTTTCGTTGCGTAGTACACATACGCATTTGTTACTCGGGTAAGATCTGGTTAAGCATAGACTATCTTATGATGAAAGCCATGAATGACGAGTAATTAGTCTTTGTTCGTGATTCTCGTTGATCCACGTTCTGTCCATCATGGCGTCAGTGATATAGAAGTCTGGGTCGATCTATGTTATCTTTGTTTTCTACACTCTAATAGGTCTGTACATTACGCTATAGCTGGCAATGAGTTCCACTATTATTATATTTGGATTGCAGCCAATGGTCATAGCAGGGTATTTTTAATTTAACGCCCGTAGGCTCCCCGATAAGTTTAATTTCAAGTAGTTCCAACTTTGGCTACCAGATGCCATTGTCACTGACTCCTAGCGGCGAACATTAGAACTTGATAGAGCGTTTCTAACCAAATAACCTACAAATTTAGCTACACTCTACCAATTGTTCTTTTACATGACATGGGCCCGCCGGCTTTATTTTCCCTCCGAAGGAAGGCATACTGAAATATTTTAACGCTCGTAAAAAGCCGACAACTTAGGCATGGTTTGAACCCGCGATCTTGGGTATAGCAGTTCACCGACAACGCCTCCGAAACAGGGTAGACGGGTTTCTTCCCTAGCTCCTCGACCAATCTTGTTGTAGCCATTTTTCCAACTCTCAGCACATATTTTAAGAATCGCGACTTGGCACTCTCTATTCTTTCGTTTTTTGTGAGCTGAGGGTTTTTGGAAGGAACCGCCCCGGTGGCCGAGAACGCTAACGTGCTAGCTCGTGCCTCGCTGGCATCGGGAAAGCGTGGGTTTCGGATCCCACCTCGGCCGTCCTGAAAATGGTTTTCGTAGTTTCACATTTTCATCACCAGGCAAATGTCGGGACGGTTCCGATCAACAGGACCACGACCGACTTCCTTCCAAAGTCCCTTCTCTGACCCTTCTTTAATTAGAATCAAGTTAGCGGATCGCCCTGTCACCATCCCCAGTTGTATCTGCCAACAAAGTGTGTACAGCTCCGAGACACCATCCTTGCGACGGTAAAGGAATGATCCCTCGCAGAGTTCGTGGATGAAGCCGAACTGAGAGGATACGTGATTGTTAAAAAATTGACAAAATACCTATAAGTTAGTTTTTCTGATGTTGTTAGAAATGGATTTCATTAGGCTTACGTTAGTAAATGTTACACTTTAGACGATTCTCATTGCAAAATGTTATTTGTTCATAATATTAATGAAAGAAGAGAAACTGTATTATGAAATTTAAATTTTCTGTATGTTGGATGCAATTGAAGTATTAGAGGCCGTTTTTCAGTGTTGCCTAGTTCTATTGTAGAAAGCTTTTCAGTCGGTCAACACAAATTGTTCCCACTCACATAAGGCGAGAAAACAAGTATTTAAACACCCTAACCTGAAAGAAATTTTATATGATATCAGTGCTTGATTTGTAAAAAAAAAAAACGTTTTCCGGTACTGTGGGCTACCTGGTGGTGGTGGGTGGGGGTTGGGGCTTTATGAAATATTGAAATATAGAGTTCTAAAGATGATATTTTTACGCTTTTCTGAACACATTTAAAAATTAATCAGTGGGCTGTAGCAACATTTTTCTTACCAGTAGCCGTTGGCCTATATTAAATTTCAATGTCTGCCAAGTAGGCTACCATTCAAACAATGTGCATGATTTCAATTTAATTTCTTTACGTAATTTAAAAACATAAATATATTTGGTTTGAAAGTACACACATGTTCACCAACAATCTTTCATTTCTTGTTTTATAATTTTGTCTTTCCAGTTTTCTGAAATAATTATTTATTACAAAAGGTACTGTACTTAAACATGTTTTACCTCACAGTTTATAAAATTGTCCAAAGTTTAGAAAAAGTTTCGTTGTGTGTGCCTCCTCTCTCTCTCTCTCTCTCTCACCATGCTGTTAGCGACCGTCCCCGAAGCAGCCAAGATTCCATGTACTTTGAAGTACAGTCCAGTCAAAGACCAAGTTAACCTTGACTTACAACTGACGTTCCCCAGTTCTAAAACTTATGTTATATATTCGACTTTTCCCTCGATCAGAGGTTCCGGTATGGCGTACCTGTCAGTACCGTCATAAATGTAGCCCTGTGTGAGGTATTTATCAAAAAATATAAGATGCGTTCAAAAAGTAACGAGCCGGAGGCTGGAATGCGCAAACCGGTGACGACATCGGCTAATCGTGGCATGTGTAAAGAGGTGTGGTTCCAACCAGAGCGTGGAAGGTCACAGCCCGTCGCTCGAGGGCACGCTTGCATGTCACCTGACAATACAAAGCGAGCAGACGCATGCATCAACCGCCCAACGCTGCCAGTCGCATTGCAAACAGTGACAAGGAGGTGTCAAACGAAGAGCAAAGAGGTGTTGTTCGGTTTCTGACAGCGGAAGGAGTAGGAGGAACGGACATTCATCGCCGAATGTCACAAGTGTACGGCGAACACTGCATGTCCCTTGCAAGGGTCAAGGCGTGGCACAAGCGCTTCAGGGAAGGACGGGTGTCGTTAGCCGATGATGCCCGGTCTGGGGCACCCCCCTGCATTACCGATGACAACGTCCAGCTGGTTGATGCACTCATTACCCAGGACCGCCGAGTGACAGTGAACGCCATAGCTGCCGTGGTCGGATTGAGCGTCGGAAGTGTGCACACCATCATGAAGGAACGACTGCACTTGCGGAAAGTGTGTGTCCAATGGGTGTTCCACAGTCTTCAACCACACCAGGAAGTATGTCGAATGGCCCACTGCCTTGGTCTTGGTTGGACGATTGATGCATGCTGCTGCTCGCTTTGTATCGTCACGTGACGTGCACGCGTGCCCTCTAGCGACGGGCTGTGACCTTCCACGCTCTGGTCGGAACCACACCTCGTTACACACGCCACGATTAGCTGATGTCGTCACCGGTTTGCGCATTCCAGCCTCCGGCTCGTTACATTTTGAACGCGCCTTATAACATGCTTTTATATTCCAAATCCAAATAAGTGGAGGGGTACTAAATTGGATGACATGTTTCGATCGTCACACAATGATCATCAGATCCTGGTCACTTAGGCTTAGATTAGGTACGTTAAATATGTGTTACACTTAGGTACAAAGTATCCTTAGATACTTATGTAATGTATCAATCTCTGAAGCACTTCTATATATGTTGCGTTATTGTTAATGTTGTTTAAGTATGGTAACCTGTGATCTATTGACTTAGTATTGTGACGAACTTAGGTATTATGTTGTCTACACTATTTTGTGATTTATGATTCTATTTCAAACGTTCCTATTTAAACTGGTGGCCTATTGTAATGTGGTTAGCTTGTTAATGTAGTGCATTTTAACAATTATGACTGCCGGGAATTTTCGGTCCTTAGGGTATTCCTGTACGTTTTAAGAAAATGTCCACTATTTTAAACCAAACGTATTCAATTTCTTTAGTGGTTAACTAGAATGTGAATTAAGGCAGTTAAGCCATCAGAATGGTTAATATACAATTTAAGGGGTGTCCAAAAAATTGCAAAAGAAATTGACACTTTTTGAGATCACCTAGTAACTACCATATTGGATTCTTTCAATTTTTCTTTCACATAACTATTGGCATTAGTGTTTTTAATGTCCCCTACTAAATGTATTAGTTTATCACTATAGAATATAACATAGGCTATTCTTTCAAAATTTCATAAATATGTTCATATTCAGTTTTTGATTTGGGACATATTTTTTCTCAGCTTTAGTACAGGACATTCATAATTTTATGTTCTTTAATTTGAGACCTTGCTGAAGTTGATAGGTGAATTGGAAATTGACTTATTGATGTTTGAACCCATAAAAATACACAATTTTTAGTTATTTTGTAAATTAAATTTAAAGTTTTGCGAAACGATTAGACACATGGGACCAGGTCGAATTAAATCAATTTTCTGAGCATATTTATGCAAAAAAAAATAATGTAAACACCATACATTTTCTAAAAGATTTAAGCTCTCATCTGGAAATAAAACGTGAAAATTCCATCCAAATACGTCATTTCAAACCTATGAATACCTTAAACCAATGTAAAGAATTCAGACAGTCGTAATCAAATAAGTTGAGACGTTGAAATGTAGGCGTATACGTTGTTGGTGTTTTTTATTGCAGCCTACTAACATGCGGGAATCCCGGGGTAGTTTTTATTTTTGTCGTGACGTCTTACATGCTGTTGCTGATTTATTTAGAGGCTCGCGACATTGTGGTAATTTATCCCCATGCACTTCGGTGTATAGGATTTATCTGATAACCTGTGTTACTGTTGTGTCTGTGGTAGGGTGTGTGTGGCTAGGATGGACTGAATAGAATAGAATACCCTCTGTTTCAAATCTTGGATAGTCAGAGATTGGGGCTAGAGTATTATTTATTGCAACCATCACCACCTGATACATGTGATTATTAGTTACAGTGATTCCCTAGTAGGTGGGAATGAAGCGACGCGACGGTGCCCTTAAGTTAGGAACCATCCCGGCACATGCCTGGCTAAGGCCGACCAAGTGAACGCTGCCCAGCCATTCGGCCTGCAGATATTGGGGTGACGCGTGATTGGCGCGTCGAGTTACCTCGGCCGTTAATCTTGGTTTTCGTGATCGGGGCGCTGTCTCACAGTCAGACAGCTACTCAATTGTCCTCACGAAGCTGAGTGCACCCCGTTCCAACCCTCACCTCAGTATTAAAATCCCTGACGGAGCCGGGGATCGATCCCGGGGCCTCCGGGTGAGAGGCAAGCGCGCTACCCCAACACCACGGGGCCGGTGAAAAAAAGGTACATCATAACGATACTCGCCATTCATGGCTTTCATTGTAAGATTTGATGCTTAACCAATTCTTACCATAGTCCGAGTGACGGTATATGTGTACTATGCAACGAAAGGTGTACGAAGTATCATATAACAACACCCCCAAAAGAACAAAAGAACTTATTGAATACTGTATAGTAAAAATTAATGCCAATTGGGGCGATCCATCTTCATTTATTTTGTGTTTAGTTTAGTTGTTTCAATAAAGGGAAGATTTCATTTCATTTAAAGTTTATTAGGTGATAAATACGTTGTTTTCGGTAATATGGTGAACAAAATCCTAGCCCTAGGGACATACGAAACCAGACTAGAAGGAAGCGTAGGAGGTTGCCATGACGACGTCCCGTCGGCGACGTTTAGTTCGCTGCGACGCCACAAGATGTCTCCACTATTACGGCACTCGACTTGTCGCCTCATCATGAGGCAAAGAGCTCTTCAGATGTTTCATTTCTAAATATT
Organism: Meconema thalassinum; assembly: GCA_946902985.2. Classification (NCBI taxonomy): domain Eukaryota; kingdom Metazoa; phylum Arthropoda; class Insecta; order Orthoptera; family Tettigoniidae; genus Meconema; species Meconema thalassinum. Next base: position 458,842,986 of record OX336391.1, on the reverse strand, counting down.
GATTCTGTAGCAAGACCACTCCATTACATTACAGTAATTAACACTTGTGCGCTCAGCTTTGAACTCTGCGTGGAGTGTGTGCGAGCAGTTATCAAACTATCGTGAAATGAACTCCGACTCAGGTTGAGCGAACATTCGTATCTACAGTAGTCTTACTGTAATTTCCGAGCCGAAGTTTTTTCCCTACTTCAGGAATGTACGCGGGATGGGATTTAAGAGACAAGCCTTCCAAAAAACAAAAAAACAGGGGCTCACATTTAGTGGGACATGGGTTGGCGACCACGGGATCCCATGTGAGTCCGGCATTGCTTCCATTTACTTGTGCCGGGCTCCTCTCCGTCTTCTTTCCTACGGCCTCCCTTGGCCAACTATTGTTCTCTTCCGATCCCGACGGTATTAGGGTATCCGAGGCCTAGGGAGTCTGTCACTTTCCCTCCTTAATTGGCCATTGTCTCATCTTTCCTATCCCTCCTTATTCGAGGGGTACAAAATGCCAAATAAAAAAATCGCACTTTTCTTCGCTGAAATAGTTTATTTTGCTATTTAAGATATTTATCGCGTAAATTCGCAATACAATATTGCAATTTTAGATACTGCTACCATCCTATTCACAAAGAATTGCATTTTACTTTTCAATAAACAACTATCGCTTTTATCGCGACAGCGAAAATCTCTGGTCTCTAGATATCATTGTTGGTCACCGGGAAAGTAGAGTATAACAATTTTGAAATTTGACCCTCAAGAATTCATTTACGAGTCGTGAATCTGCAGAGTTGAGAATTTAACGATAATCATTATTAAATTGACACAATGCCAAATTATTCTATTTTCTATATTACCAGAATCCTGTATCCCTTCAAATCAAGCAAATTTTAAGAGCAGGGAAAGTTTTATGAAGAAGTTATTTTTATACGGAAATATTTCGTTGTTGTTGATTGATTTAGGGGCTTGGTTACATCGTAGTCATGTAGCCCGGTGTACTTGTGTGTGTGTAATTTGTTTGATAACCTGTGCTATTGTGATGGCTATATTAGTGTGTGTATTTGTAATTCAGATGAGGATTGGGAAGGAGGCGGCCGTGGCGTTAAGTTAGGAACGTAATGTTGCCACGAGGCCAGACCACGTGCTGTTTACGGGGAAAGAGAATGAGCAGGGGAAAGGAACTGAACTGGCAGGTAGACTACGGTTCATAAACACCTGACCCCTTCGTGCAATAGCGGCTATAGTGTTCTTGGCTGCCGCCCCGGATGTCCGGGTTCGATTCCCGGCTCTGCAACGGTGTTTTAATTCTGTTTTGAGGGCTGGAACGGGATACAAAAGGCAAAACTAAGTAGAGGAGGGTTTGATTCCCAACTCAGCCGTCCTAGAAGTGGTTTTCCTCACTTATACTCCAGGCAAATGTTGGGATGGTTCCTAACTTAAGGCCACAGCCGTCTCCTTCCCAATCCTCATCTGAATTTCAAATACACACACTAGTACAGCCATCACAATAACACAGGTAATCACACAAATTACACACACACACACACAAAGAACACGGAGCTATATGACCGCGATGTCGCAGCCCCTGAAATAAGCAGTAACAACAACAAAAATACCTCCTCTAAGGATGAAACTTGCCTATAAGGTAGAACATCGTCTTCTAGTAATTTATTTATTTATTTATTTATTTATTTATCGTATGGCTTTTAGTGCCGGGAGTGTCCTGCGGACACCCTTATTAGGGTGAGCTACAAGTTCCGTTCAATTTCAAGTTGTTCCAACTTTCGCTACCAGATATCAATGATACCTAGTGGTGAACGTTGGAACTTGGATAGAGCGTTCGACGAAATCTAACAATTTAGCTTTACACAAGTTTAGTCTGTGAAAGGACCTTTTACATGCCATAAATCTATGACATGGGACCGCCGGCTTTACTTCCCCTCCGAAGGAAGGCATACTGAATGATTTTTAACGCTCTTAAAAAATCCGACTTCTTCGGCCGGGTTTGAACCCACTATATTGGACACAGCAGTTCAGCATGCTACCAACTACGCCATCGAAGCCGCTCTTCTACACACATCAAAAAAAGTTTTGCATCACCTCGGTTCCCAGATCTCCGGCATATAGACGTTGACTGTGTATATTGTATCCAAGATACAGTCCCTTTGACTGTTCATAGATGTCACTAAAACTGCTCAAAGATGTAAACAACCATGCATGAGCAGGGCCTATTAGACGGAGGGGGTACGACAGCCGATCAGTTCCAGTCATTCCACCAGGACGAAGGTACGCTGCTCATGTTGTCTGTAGTTCTACCATGCCTAGAAGGTCAATACCGCAGTTCGATCGCGTCCGCATTGTTACTTTGTGTCAAGAAGGGCTCTCAACAAGGGAAGTTTCCAGGCGTCTCAGAGTGAACCAAAGCGATGTTGTTCGGACATGGAGGAGGTACAGAGATACAGGAACTGTCGATGACAGGCCTCGCTCAGGCCGCCCAAGGGCTACTACTGTAGTGGATGACCGCTACTTACGGATTGCCGCTCGGAGGAACCCTGACAGCAATGCCACCATGTTGAATAATGCGTTTCGTTCAGCCACAGGACGTCGTGTTTCAACTCAAACTGTGCGCAATAGGCTGCATGATGCGCAACTTCACTCCCGACGTCCATGGCGAGGTCCAGCTTTGCAACCCCGACACCATGCAGCGCGGTACAGATGGGCCCAACAACATGCTGAATGGACCCCACGGAATTGGCATCACGTTCTCCTCACCGATGAGTGTCGCATATGCCTTCAACCAGACAATCGTCGGAGACGTGTTTGGAGGCACCCTGGTCAGGCTGAACGTCTTAGACACACTGTCCAGCGAGTGCAGCAAGGTGGTGGTTCCCTGATGTTTTGGGGTGGCATTATGTGGGGCCGACGTACGCCACTGGTGGTCATGGAAGGCTCCGAAACGGCTTTACGATACCTGAATGACATCCTCCGACCCATAGTGCAACCATATCGGCAGAATATTGGAGAGGCATTTGTCTTCATGGACGACAATTCTCGACCTCATCGTGCACATCTTGTGAATGCGTTCCTTCAAGATAACGACATCGCTCGACTACAGTGGCCAGCATGTTCGCCAGACATGAACCCTATCGAACATGCCTGGGATATGTTGAAAAGGGCTGTTTATGGACGTCTTGACCCACCAACCACTCTGAGAGATTTACGCCGAATTGTCGATGAGGAGTGGGACAATTTGGACCAACAGTGTCTTGATGAACTTGTGGATAGTATGCCACGGCGAATACAGGCATGCATCAATGCAAGAGGACGTGCTACTGGGTATTAGAGGTAGTGGTGTGTACTGCAATCTGGACCACAAATGCTGAAAGTCTAGCTGTATGATGGTACAACATGCAATGTGTGGGTCTCATGAGCAATAAAACGAGCTGAAATGTTGTTTGTGTTGATCTCTATTCCCTTTGTATTTAACGGTTCCGGAACTCTTGGAACCGAGGTGATGCAAAACTTTTTTTGATGTGTGTAGTAATAACATTGATTCTGATGGGTGGATTCAAATCTACTAATGGGAGATAGAATGGATCGCGTGTATGGTCTATGTGTTACTCTACACTCTACAGCGACTTAATGCTCTGTTGGTTCACTTGTCTGTTTACCTTGACGGTAAAGAACATAGGGATATTGTTCCGTCATTAGTTAGGTATGGGAGTGAGTCAGCCGTGGGAATGGTCGACACAGGTGATCGCTTCAGACAGAGCCAAATACCACGTAGGTTGAAACACCCACTCTTCTGTCACAGCATAGCGGAGACTGGGTATTCGTGCTCCTAAAACTGGGTTCAAATTCGTTAATTCATGCTGGGACGGTGAAAAAGGGTCATGTGCCGTCCAATAACATCATTATTCACTTAATATTTACTAATTACATGTCAGATGTTAATCACGATAATAAAAACCACTTAAATGGACAGTAGTAAGTCCTTAAATTTATGAAAATATGCTCCAACATGATTTTTAAAAGACTAAAATGTTTGTCTATACCGAACTTCGGTGACTGTATTTACATGAAAATGAAAATCCACAGCCTGCTTCCAGTCTCCGACCGGGTCACGTATGGAATGAATGAAGCCCCCATTTAGCGGCGAGGATATGGACTGTGCCGGCTGCCGAGGCCTGACGCACTCCTCTGGGGCAATGATTAAATGAATGACAGATGAAAATGAAATGATAGTGGAGAGTGTTGCTGGAATGAAATTTGACAGGGAAAACCGGGGTACCCGGAGAAAAACCTGTCTGCCTCCGTTTTGTCCAGCACAGATCTCACATGGAGTGACCGGGATTTGAACCACGGACCCAGCGGTGAGAGGCCGGCGTGCTGCCGCCTAAGCCACGGAGGCTTTCTGTATTTACATGTTTAAGAAAATTACAGTTTCCTATTAACTTACTAAGCAATTAATTTTATATTTAAATAAATAATAAATTTCCAGTTTACTAAAATGAATATATAGCATGAAAATTACAGTTTAAAGTAATGCCGCATTTTAGATATGGCATTTCATACGGACACTGTTTATTCGCACTTACTATACCTGGATAAAATTGAGAGCACGTCTGTTACATGTTATCTTGTTTACCTTTCTACGATTTGTTGATGTTTACACATAAAACCATTTTGTCACGCCTCGTCTTCTCGTAACAACCAATCCCTGGTTCCCGGTTTTACGCCCAGTAATAGGCTTGCAAAGTGGTATTGCCGAATGCGACGTTCTTTTCCTCTTGTTTTCTTGTAAGTCATGCACCTTTAACTATACAGTACTTTATTCATGCGTTTTGTGTGTGTGTGTTTTTCTCTCATTCTGGTCTTGGGAATCGTGTGTTTCCGGCTTCCTGGACATACGCACATTTCCTGTAAATCATAAATTGTTTTTATCATGCTGCTTGTTGGATACTGTTGTCGAACAATTTACAACACATACTCCAGTGAAGAAATCGTTTAATCAAAGTCATTATTGGCTAAGACGTTGTAGCCTATGTGAATCGATTTATAACATTCATTTTGGGAGGACATAATTAGGTCTGTGGTTACAGCGTTGGTCTCTCAACCGGCCGGCGGGGTTCTAATCCAAACAGAGTTGTATTTACTGTGCTTGATTTTTTATATTTATTGTTTTTTTGAGTACTGAGGCGTTATACAATTGAGCGTTATATTGTGCATTTTGCAATGGAAAGTATATATTTAATTAAAACAAAGTTCTCCAATGGATCTGCAGTAGTGACATCTACCTTCAACTAGTTGAACTATGGTATGCGGGAGCACGGTCGACTGGATGCGAGCTGCGCTCTATACCGGCCAGTTAGTGAACCCATGCCAGCGATGTTATTGAAAATGGCATTTTTTGCCGCTAGAGCGCACTGCCAAGTATAGGCGCGATTAAAAATTAGGTGTGCAGAAGGTATATTAAATGAGTTTCTTCCAGTGATACGTTTAGACCAACGAAGTTTCAATTATTGTTAGTAGTCGGTGTTAATATACTGAATACCTACGTTGTTTGGAGTGTTTGTTGATGCGACATAGATTCCACATAGCCACATGTCCGACAGTACATAGAGTGCTTACATTAAATAAGAATACAGCAAAAGTATGAAGATTTAATAAATCGTAATTGTTTTTAGCAAATATGATTATAATGAATATTTTCACACCAAAGAACGACAAATTGAAGATGATTTATTGTAGGAATATCTTAAATGGGGTCTCCAAACCTTGAACTAAACTGTATGCGATATACATTCCCCATAGCCACATGGCCCACAGTACGTTGTTGTACCGATCTCCGCCACCACGCGCACGCTCATTGTTTCCGTCCCATCCATTTCCGTCCCATCCACTTCCGTCCCTTTTCCAAAATCACTCCCACAAAAATGTTCAGCTACCAAGTGCCACAAAAATATCCAGATACCGAGTGGAAAGATGTTACACATAAAAGAATAAAATAAAACTAGTAAAAAAAAAAAAAAGACGAGTTTCTTGGGTGATATAATACGGTACGGGAAAATTTAGATTGCTGGCCCTAATGCACTCTGTCCTATAAAGCGGATGGCGCAAAGGTAAAAGGAAAGACGCTTGATGACCGTTAATCCCGCGGTCATGAGCCACGGGATCTCTTCTTCTTTACGTGGAATCCGAACCTCAGGACGTGGTATTTCACTTCGAAAATCTGACATTCATTAACCAGGAGTCAAATTCGGCCCGCCTACTTTACCGTATGCTTGAGTGCCAAAATCAGAGGAATTATAATTCGGATCGGCAGTACTATCCTGTGGTCTTCCTAGGCTTAAAACTGTATTCATACAGAATTTCAGCTTAATCGGTTGAGTAATTTTTGCGTGAAAGAGTAACGAAACGACATGCAGATACACGCTGGCTTATTTCCCTTCAGGTACCAACCATTGCGGCAAAGTACACTAAAGGGGCAGATGTCCTCGCTGTTCCGCCCCTTAAAACTACAATAAACAACTAACTAACTAACTGAAGTACTCTAATGGACTTTTTAAAGAAAGCAAACATATTCGTGATGCCAAGAGATCGTTAATGTAGTTTATGAATAATAACCTAACTTTATTCTGATACTTTTCCTTTCATTTAATTTTGTAATTCAATAATGGTTACGAATTCCTGTTCGGATTAACCGGACTTTCGGAATATCGGTGTTCGGATTAATGAGACTCCACAGTATCACATAGATAGATTAAATAGGCCGTGATATCTTCTTCCCAAGGCAACTGGAATTGAAATGCGCTTCGCTGGGCTTATAACTAGGTGACAGCATGCAGTCGAGCTTACTGGATTGGAACGGAAATTGTGTACTTAACTCGATTACATGTGACATCAGTGGGCGAAAGCTATTGTGTTTTTAATCAAGTTCATGTCGTTGCCTGGAGAATGCGTGAATAGTAACTAATTGAAGATGGAGTTCGGCTCTGCTGCTGAAATTCTTTGCCGTTCATTGTTGCAGCTTGACGATGGCATTCCAAGGTCGCCTGCGGGGTAATCATTAAGCTCTTACCGCCTTTTAATCAGCAGTAGGTTTGTTATCACGTACGTTGTTCGGGAATTTGCTCGAGATCGTAATTTGCCGTGAAATTTTAATTCGCGATAGTTCTTGTTGCTGATCCGTGAATACCTCTTCGCTATCTTGGCTCTAGTGGCGTGAACTTTAGAGAAGATGCACTTCTTTCGACCACCTCGTGGTGCAGCGGCTAGCATTCTTGGCTGTCACCCCGGAGGTCCGGGTTCGATTCCCAGCTCTGCCAAGAAATTTTAATTTTGGTGTGAGGGCTGGAATGGGGTACACTCTCTCGTATGAGGCAAAACTGAGAAAAGGAGGGCTCAATTCCCACCTCAGCCTGGTTTTCCATGTTTTCCCATTTGTCTTCTTTTTCTTTTCTTCAGCGTTTGTCCCACCTGGTGGCAGGGTCCGCTACATGGATTCGATGTCTCCATTTAGTTCTGTCCCGGGCCATGTTAGGGTGGAGATTGACGCACTTCAAATCTTTGTGAAGGGTATCGGCCCATCGCTGTTTTGGTCGTCCTTTTGTTCTACTACCGGCGACTTCCAACATGTAACCCGTCTTTCCTATAGGCCTCGTGCGAATGAAGCCGTTTGGTACTTGTGGCGCCCCTAGCGGCGAGGAAAGGCGAAGCTAGTCGGGAGAGTAGCGAACGCACGTAGAAGGCAATCGTTAGTCTGAGCAGCATTTCCATTAATACGAGTAAGCGGATATGTGTTCAACAGGCAAAATAACTACAGTTATCTGCGTGGGGTTTGAGGTTGTGAAATGGGACCCGGCTTATTTCAGGGATTCTACCGTAAGGAAAGGACAGCAGTTGAATGACAGTCACCAAATTTTTCACGTAGAAGAAATATCGGGAGAAATATCTGGCCTGTGTTTACCGGAGACAAACATTAATAAATCACCGTATGTGGTGAAGATAGAAGTAAGTTTTGTTGCATACTTCCATTTATGAATACATTGTAACTGCGTTGTAAGTTTATAAGTAATAATATGAAATATGATCACCATGTAATTCTCATGAAATTAGACCTTAATCTCCTTTCAAAACACAATAGCCTACTCTATAAAGATATTAACTATTAACACATTTTCTGTTTACAATTTATGTTCAGGTAGACTCGGACAGATGTCTGGTATCTGGGAACTGTCAATGTAAGGCAGGCTTGTCAGAAAGGTGCAAACACACTGCTGCCTTGTGTTTATTTGTAAATAGTGAGAGAGACACTTCCAAAACTACGCGCTTGCAAGATTGGGAAAAACCAATGCGTGCTCGAGAACAGTTATATGCGAAAGGTGAAAAGATAGGGAACTTATTCGAGAATGAAGCATGCCGTAGCACCACTGAACTAGCTGCAAGGGAGATTCAAAGCAGAAGCGAAATGTATGACTTAGTAAGACATGTAGATTGTGCCTTCTCCAAGATTTTAAAAGTTGAATGTGAAAGTGAATACTACGTAATCTGCAAATCCATTACATACAGTTTAGTAGATAAGGCAGCTGATCTTAGTGAAAATGAAGTTTCATTTCAATTTATTTCTGAGCTAGAGAGCCAAAACATTCGTGATGTATACAGGTGTTACGTAGTTCGGAGTTTATTAAATAACAAGTTAACTCTAATTCCGGAAATCTACCTCAACATGTTGCCTGAAAATGTACGAATGTTCTACAACAATCATGTGAAAGTAACAACAATACAGAGACACGAGATCGCTGTTGAGACAAGTCAAAATGCCCCACATGGTTCCAGAAAAGAAAGTTGCGTGTTTCTGCAAGTCAGCAGGCACACAGGATTATGACATGGAAATCAGCTGATTATAACCAACTTGCAAGATCTCTTCTCGTTGATAGAGTACTGAACACCTCAGCTGTGAGGTATGGAAGAGAGAATGAACATGTGGCTATTCGGCAATATTCCATGTTTAATAATAATTCGTCTGTGCGCCACCTAGGACTGTGTATTAAAAAGGAACAACCGTGGTTATGCTGCAGTCCAGACGGGATTGTACCTTCTTCATGTGGATACACATTATTGGAAGTCAAATGTCCTTTCTCGTGCAGAGACAGAGCAATTATACAAGACGGCGAATGTGGTGTGCCTTATCTGTACGTAGCTGATCAAGGAGGAGTCGGGATTAAGGAAACGCATGTATATTACACGCAGTTACAGGTCTCCATGTACACATTAAATATAACTTCCTGTGATTTATTTATTTACTCACCAAAGGGAAGTGTCAACGTAAACATTCGTAGAAATGAAAAGTTCCTTTCTGCTATCATTCCCGCCTTAGAAAAGTTTTATTTCCTAAATTATCTGCCATTGGTGTGTGGGACTGCACATTAGCATGGGTATCTTACAGAATTCAGCCTTAAATTTGCAACAGGGATACTGAATATTGAAGGATTCTTAATTTTTACCAGTCATGTAACATGCCTGGCCCTTACTAAAACACCAAAATTGTAATTAAAATTAGTTAAAAAATAGTAAAAAACTAATAAAAAAAACTAGTTCTTAACAATGTAATATATTATTAATTCTAATAATAATTTCAGTACAATGTGAATGTCATTAAAATTAATCATTCATCTTAATTAGTGGAGGACTAAAATTTGCTAGAACTCCGGCAATGTGTACAATTTTATCAATATGTGGTAATAAATCAACTGTAACTTTGCTACTCAATATTTTGTATAGTTTCATTCTTTGTATAGCCCTTTCTACATGAATGCGAACAGATGCTATGTTGTAAGTAGTATCCACTTCTTCCACTGTTAATTGCGGGTCAAATGCAAAAGAAGGCATCACCATTATAGCATCATTGTTTTCAATACACTTCCTTATTTGTGGAAATCCTTTGTCACACATTACAGTATCGCCTGCCTGAATATAATCAAGTACACCAGAATTAACTGTAATGTAACTATCTGTTGCTCTCCCACCATAACACTTTGATAGGAAACAGATAAATCCTGAAGGCGTTATTGCAACAAGAAATTTCACTGTGAACGAATTTTTATAATGTGAACACATCATAATTCTTTTCCTAACACTTCCTAGTCTTTCACACGGTATTTCACTACAGTCTAGTATGCAGGTGCATTTTTCAAAATGCTTTTTAAACGCAGGAGGCATTGTACTTTCAATACTAGACATATGGGGCCAGAATATCCAGTCCTTTGTTTTTACGTACAAATGGTGAAGTATAAACTTGAACGTTGCGGAAACTGTTGTTCTATGACACCTTAACAGGACGCCAATGGCAGCAAAACTTATTGCAAGCTTCATCTTCATTAAAAACAGAAGTAACATATTTTCTTTGCGTAATTTGCAGTTGTGATACAAAGTCGGTAGCAGGGATAAAAGGATATGAAACACTGCAAATTTTACGCCAGCTATTTCAAGGAGATGTTGTTCATTTTCCTTCACTGTTTCATATCCAGAAAATGATTGTCCCCATTCACTGAAATCTGTTCCGGTATTTGCGTCTATTTTCAATAAATTGTCGGATTGTTAACTGGTATTGGGAGGTTAGTTTGGATACCTACATCATTATTTTCTAATGAGCAAAACATAATATTCAAACTGTTTATCTTATTGGTCTGGGATGCAAAATTTGCCTGTGTACTTGCGTCAGTAACTGAACAGACATTCATGCCTGTGTAAGTTTCCGCTGTGTTGCCAATGCCATGCCTTAATTTTCTTCTTTTGTAACGCTCAGCAATTATGTTCTCTTGTAATTCACCTTTACTGTTTGAATTTGGTGTCAGAAATAATCTAGGTACATACCCAGGGCTGTCAGGATCTCTTGAGGGCATTCCGTTTACAAAATGACGGCTGCAAATACGATAATTGTTTGTAGGTGTCCATGGTTTTCCATTCTTCGTGTCTCGTTTCAAAGATGCTATCCATGCTTTCCTTCTGATCACATGTTGTTTGTCATTGGGAAACTTAAAAAACTTAGTTCCAGAAGGAGAGTTCCTGTACGTAAAATTACACCCTACTACGGAACAATTGTTGTTACTTTTAGAACTAGTGGAACCACAATCAGTTTCGTACATTATATTACAGAAGATAGAAGCTAACGACAACGCAAACTGCATGCAACTAGAGATGGGCAGCAGTCGACTGAAAACAGTCGAATTAGTCGATAGTTAAAACAATCGACTTATTCGACTGCTTTAAAAAAACAGTCGAATGAATTCAACGACTACTCACCGTATCATAAACAAGTCGTTTGCAAACGACTGATCCCAAAGCTATCGTTGGAAATCATTCGAATGAAACAAGTCGATGGCAAACGACTACTTCCAAGCGAATGAAATCATTCGAATAAAAGTAGTCGTTGTAAACGACTGATCCCAAAGCAATCGTTGGAAATCATTCGAATGAAACAAGTCGTTGGCAAACGACTACTTCCAAGCGAATGGAATCATTCGAATAAAAGTAGTCGTTGTAAACGACTGATCTCAAAGCAATCGTTGGAAATCATTCGAATGAAACAAGTCGTTGGCAAACGACTAATTCCAAGCGAATGGAATCATTCGAATTTAAGTACGGTAGTCGTTCTAATCAAACGACTTCTTCAGGATAACTTCATGCTACAATTCATTGTGCTGTATGTTTATTGTAGAGCTTTAATTAATAAGTTAAGTAGCCTATACCTGTAGGTGCCTATAGTTTTATACAGTTCGTTGATTCTTTCAATGAAATAGCCTAAATCCAATTGTCCAAGTTATTGGACAATTCAATATTGTCATTCAATATTTAGGTTATGTTTGAACTCCAGATACCGGTTTTGTGGCACATCATCCCAGGCAAGCCGGTAAATACCTTTGCCTCCCAGTCAGATGGATCATTTAGCCGTAATTCTGAATTAGAGTAAGGTTGTAGTATGCGTGGTCAGATTTAGACATTAGCCTACTCCATGAAGGGGTCATGGCTACGCCTTCTATGTTTGTTTAATGAATAGAGTAACTGAAATGAGGGATGTATACTGATTTTAAGATTTGTGGAATGAGTTTATGATTATTTTAATAGAATTGTATGAAGTCTTCAGTAAAGTTGAAGGAGACATGATCGTGTTTAGACAATAGCCTACTCCATGAAGGGGTCATGACTATGCCTTCTATGTCTGTTTAAGGTGTAGTGTGGCTGAAATGAGGGAGGTTTACTGATTTTGGTGTTTGTGGAGTAGTCTTTTCGTTTATAATTTAGGTTTTTGTGAAGCTTGTTGCGGAGTTGTTTTATGGATTTTATTGCTCTGCAAATGAAGTGTATTAGGGGGTTCTGGGTTTGGTTTAGCTGTAGTTTACAGGGTTATGGCTGCGAGTTGTTGTAGCAGGCCTAACAACTGTGTCAGAGCAGTGGCGTGCTGTGTGGGAGGGGGGAAGGGGTTAGGGCAAAGACATGAGGGCAGGGATGGAAGAGTTGTAGCGTTGTCTGTGGTTAAACTGCCGTTGCCTTATGGCTGATTTTATTTACTGACATCCATCATAAGATAGAGTGGTGATGTGAATCTCTACATCTATTGCAGCGGGTACTGTGAGGACAGCTTGACCGTACGCACAAATTGATTCTAGTCGTCAATTGTTTGGAGATGGGCAGCACCGCAGCAGTCGACTGAAAATGTTAAATCCATCGACTTGTTTGACTGCTTTTAAAAAACAGTCGAATTAATTCAACGACTACTCACCGTAACATAAACAAGTCGTTTGCAAACGACATATCTCAATTGTGTTTTAACTTTTAACATGTAGAACGCGCTCGGATAGTTTTACGTTCTGGTCGTCAATTGTTTCAGCACATGGATAGCGCGCGCATTAAAAAAAACTTAGTATTTACATTGTTGCCAACATCTCCACTGAAAGTTCGCCCTCGTTGCTGTACTAAAGTGTTCTATTTTCGTGTGTATTTACTGTAGGCCGTAATTTTCTTGTTCAAGTCGTATTTCAGCTCTACGTTCTTAGTACTTCAGAGAGGATTAAATTAGTGAACACATAGACTAACTTGTTTATGACTCTATGGACATATTTTACATTTACTATTTTTTGGCATTAAAATATGAAGTGTGATTATTTCAATGTTGGCTATGGAATTGTTCCCGGTACGGTACTTAAGAACTCCCTCTCAGTAATAGTGATTTAATTTACTCTTAGGTTAATTAAGTATTGGTCTATTACTTCACTTATCCACAGTACATACAGGTAATGTGCCCTGTATCAATACCGGTATCGGGGAACATTTACTTACACATTTTGCATTATATGAAATATGCAACATTGCAAATAATGGCTGCACTCTGCATGACGTAAACCACCATTTCGAAGCACAGTAAAAATAAATAAATAAATAACTTTGACCAATTGCATGTTGCCGAGCGTCGAGTAGTCCAAACTAACGTCTGCAAAAATAGGTGGGTTAAGGAGAAGTTTGATTTTCATCTGTTGGTACGACTCAACTCAGCTGGTAACGGCTTGCAGTGCTTTGTACGCTGCCTAGAAGCGACTACTTTCAGTCGAATACATGAAACAACACGCTAATAGGAGCAATGTGAATTCAGGTAACCATTCGACTGAAAGTAGTCGACTATCTAGTCGATAGTTTCTTCCAATGAATGACTAGTCAGTCGATGGTTAAAAGTAGTCGATAGTCCCATCTCTACATGCAACAACACAGCAAGCAAGCGCAGATCTCCCGATGAGGAATGCCATGCTTGCCGACAGAGCGCAGCACAGTTCATTCGCACGAGGCCTATAGTGTCAGCCCCTGTCCTCAGCACATGTCCAAACCATCTTAAACGATTCTCGCGCATCTTTTCGGGAATGGGTGCAATGCCAAATCTCTCCCTGATGCATTCACTGGGGATGCGATCCAGTTTAGTAACACCAGCTGTCCACCGCAGCATCTTGGTCTCCATGACTCCCAGTCGACGCTCCATCTCAGTCGGAGTAGGCCAACATTCGCAACCATACAGTGCGACAGGTCGGATGACAGTACGATAGATTTGAGGTGATCTTTCATCCTCCTGTCGCAAGTGACGCCAGTTGTTGTTCGCCATTTCATCCAAGCTGCGGATATCCTTGCATTGACTTCTTCGACAAGTCTACCATCAGCAGTGATCGTGGAGCCAAGATACTTGAATCTTGTTACTCGCGGTAGATCCTCGCCGTCTACCTGAATGGTTCCGATTCCATGGTTTCCCATTTGTACTCCAACCAAATGCCGGGATGGTTCCTAACTTAAAGGCCGCCACCTTCCCAATCCCAGCCCGAGCGACTTCAGTGGCGTAGTTGGTAGCATGCTGAGATTCTATGCCCAAGACCGCGGGTTCAAACCCGGCTGAAGTCGTCGGAATTTTTAAGAGCATTAAAATCCCTCAGCATGCCTTCCTTCGGAGGGGAAGTATAGCCGGCGGTCCCATGAAAAAGAACCTTCCACCAACTACACTTGTGGAAGCTAAAATTTGTAGGTTAGTTTGTTAACGCTATATTAGTTCCAACGTTCGCCGCCAGGTACTGACTGCGATGCCATTTAGTAGCCATGTCCGCAGCTAGGTGTCGTGGACGGTAGCATTTGGTAGCAAAAGTGGGAACTACTTTAAAAATTAATCGTCTGCAGTTCTTCTACCTGAATCACAGATAACACACACTAATACAGCCATCACAATTAACTCCGGTTATCAGACAAATTCTACACACACCCAAAGTACACGGAGCTACATGACCGCGTTGTCGCAGCCCCTAAACTGAGGAACCAACCAACCAATCCCAGCCTTAATTACAAATACACACACAATAACATGGATTATTAGACAAATTCTGCTTACACCCAGAGTAAATGGGGCTAAAATGGCCACGATGTCTAAGCCCCTAAAAGAAATAACTATTTAAAGATGGGAAATTTTCTTTTAAACGATAACACCGAAAACACGAGAGGATTTCTATGATGAATCCGGTCATAACATCACGTAACGATTTTAAATTGCGAAATCTTTTCTTTTGTACGATAGCCTATAATAAAAATGGAAATTTTGAAATTATTGTTCAGTTAAGTAATTTCTTGTGGCTCGCTAACCTGATACAGGTCTTCAAAGTTGACATCTCTTGGGTAAGTTGCCCATCCAGTATCTCAGATTGGGAATTGAATCGGGGACTGAGACCGAAGCCTCAATATGTAAGTGAGGTAGTAGTGATGGTTAGATTAGGGCAGTGGTCCTCAAGTTGAAAGCAGTGATGGGACGTCAATTATCTTTAGGTAGACCTACTCTTGGACAGTGGGTACAGCTCCTCGAGCCAGGGAGTTGTGTGGTGAGCTACAAACTGCAGAGCCAATGCCTCGTAGCCAGTGCTTGCTGTAGTCGCTAGCTGGGAGAAACTACGAGGAATTTCTCTTGGAATCAAAGGAGTAATAACTAGCTTAGAAGATAAATTAGATAGCCATCGACCTTTCGAGGAGTTATTCTTTAAAGAAAAAAATACATCAAGTCAGTATTTTGTCATGTTAATTTCCTTAGCCTATTTGGGTCAATCATCTGCCTTATCGGGCTAGTGAAGCTATTTGGTCAGGGACTTTTTGGCGCACATATGCCACTAAGTAAGAGCGTAGCCGCAATGCCTGTGTTCTAGTTTTGAATCGACCAAATATTGTAAACGTCCAAAGATGAAAGTGAGGAGTCTGCCATAAAAATAATTTCTCTCGGCACGCGGAAGGCGGAGGTAGGTTTCACTGGGCAAAAAAAAAAGTATGTTGAATTCACTAAATTTTCCAATTGTTTTATACCTACAAACGTTCCCATGTTTAGCCCCATCTTCTTATAATTCCAATAACATTTTGCTCGTCCCTTGGCGTAAGGATGGGTCATATCAGACAAAATATTTAGGTTACGTTTAGAGAACTATTGACCATTTTAAACGGTTTTCATATTGTGTCTATTAAGGGAGGTATGATTTTTCTTTCTCAATATTTTCCAATTTCCCCACCCCTTTGGGCAATGGTTGGTGCTATCTAAACACATGACAGAGTTAAGGTTTTGGCCCTTATCCGAAAAATAGTACGAATTTTGAATGGATTCGATTTTTCACATATTAAGAAAGTTATAACGATGTTTCACTTTTTCAAATAAGGCCCCCCCCCCTCCCATTTCCTCCCCCTTGGTCCGATTTTACCCATTCTCTAAATAGACCTAGTATTTGTATGGTAAAATTTTATATATACATTTGAAAGCGATTGGTGAAAAATAGCGCTAGTTATCGTATCATAATGAAGTGATATACAATATATATAAATTATATATAAACTTTTGAACTGGCGGTGGTTTTGGAGTCTGGGTGATGCGAGACGCGAAGATATGTCGAAATTTTCCGGATGTCGAAAAATAGTACCTATTGAAATAGGTAGCTTTCTTATGAAATCTATCTAAAAATAGCGGAAATAGACTAATACTTCCCAATAGAATTAAATGCTATAAGTGACATGGACTATGAAGCTGTTGTCCTGGTTGTTCACGCCCCTCTAGTTGAAATTACACGCGACAAGAGCCTCACATGTTCCCTTGAGACATACCACACCCCTTCCACCCATTTGTGTCCTCTCCTCGGATAATTGTAATTACAGTATTACATTCTTAGGGAAACCACAGACAAAATACTTGTACTGGAGTAACATTGTCTAAGCAACAATTCTATCAGACTGAGAAACACTTCCTATTTCTCCAGTGTTCCTGTCTTTTGAACCTTGTGTTACTTGATCAACAATTCTACAGTCTACAGTTGAATAATAAATTATATGAATTATTCAATAGATATACAGCTAATTGTTTGAGTTGGATCAACAGTTCTACAATCTACAGCTTATTATTTAAGTTAAATCAATAGTTCAGCAGGTCTACAGCTGATTATTTAAATTAGGTCAATAGTTCAACAGGTCTACGGTTGATTATTTAGATCAATAGTTCAGCAGTTCTATGGTTGCTTATATTAATTAGATCAACAGTTATAGAATCTAGAGTTGATTATTTAAGTTACAAGGTTAAAGAGACTGGAACACGTAAACAAATTGGGTTTGTATCATATTTAGTAGAATTATTGGTTAGACCACTGTAGTACCGTACCAGTTTCACTTCATGCATCGCTTGTAAGGACGTATTCTACAGCAAGATCCAAGCCTAGAGTTTCTTGTCTAAAATTTTAAATACATATGGCAGGTTAATATTCGTAACTGTGATTGATGTGTTTTGGATGTTGCTCCTTTTGTGCGTATGCACATCACAATTACATATAGGTGTACTACAAAAGAAAACCATTCAGAAACGTTAATGGTGGATGAAAACAATTCATCGACGTGGTACAAGGCAATTGTATTCCTTGTTTGCTCCAACTAACTTGATGGTTGGTTGGTTCCTCAGTTTAGGGGCTGTGGCAACGTGCTCATGTAGCCCCGTGCACTTTGGTTTTGTGTAAAATCTGTCTGATAACCGGTGTTAATTGTGACGGCTGTATTAGTGTGTGTTACCTCTAAATCAGGTAATAACTGCAGACGATCAATTTCAAGTAGTTCCTACTTTTGCTACCGTCAACGACACCTAGCTGTAAGCTTGGCTACTATATGCCACCGCAACCGGCACCTAACGGCGAATGTTGGAACTTAATAGAGCGTTAGTCAAATCTAACTTACAAATTTAGCTTCACACAAAATTGTAGTTAGTGGAAGGTGGAATCCATGACATGGGCCTGCCGGCTTTACTTCCCCTCCGAAGGAAGGCATACTATTTCACAAAATGATAAAATTTCAGACTGTCAAAACTTGTAATGGAAACACCATTATTCTGGTCCGTGCAAGAACATTTTAATTGAAGAATAGATCTCAGGGGAGCTTGTGCTCGCGAACTCTTTTTGGCTCGTATGACGAGAGAACCAAATTGCCTTAAAGAGCACCAGGTTGAGAACGCCTGTCCTGTAGGATTTGTGGCCGGTTATTACACTGACCATACATCGCGATATTTATTTATCTTTCATAACACCTAAATGTTTTGTTTTAATGGTGCGCGAAACTTAACGGGAGTAATCACCGTGAAACACTGCTCAGATTATAGAAGGCGATCAATTAATCGACACTAGAGTATTTTCTTCTTCCGGGGCTAAATATTGTTTGCATATAAGCATGTGTGCCAGCCACCTCTCTCCGAGCAGATGCTGTCGCAATTGCAGGCCGTGGGATTGTGTTATGTAGTGTTGAGACAAAGCCCCCTGTACTCTCACTTTCACTGCAGTGTGTAGTAGTTGAGATGAAACCAGAGCTGGCCATGACGTTGTCTACAAATTGCTAACGTCTCTCATGACGTATTGTTAGCCGTCTGCAAAGGGTCCACACGCGGCTTCCCTTGGCTACATGTCATGAGTGGATAGGGGCCGGAACCCGTCAAGGTGATCATAATGACATGAGTAGAAAAAAGGACACCCAAAAATTACTGTAATAACAACAACAATAATAATAATAACAAATAAAAATCTATCAGATGCCGTCAGAAAAGAAAGAAAAAAAAGATTTTTTTATGATCACTTGGTTCGAATGAACCAGAAACTATTGACTAAAATATACGACGCTTTTTCTTCGTTTTGAGAGAACTTACTACGACTATCATCATTTGAACTTCATTTTTCTACAAAATTTTCTTGTTTTCTTTTTTATTTGATAATGGAGAAATATCACTTAATTTAATATTCAAAAGTTAATGTTATTCAGATTATAGTTACGTCTACACTGTCCAGTCATATTGATGTGACCATCCGTCAATGATCTTTTGCAGCGCGGACCGCTGTGAGATGTGCAGAAAGAGAGAGATCACCCAGGGAATGTCAGGAAAACATTCCCCACATCATAACACTCCCACCTCTTGCCTGGACCCGTCCGGCGATTGTTGCAGGGTGTTTGTGTTCAAACGTTTCACGCCGCATACGCCAACGACAAGCTGACCGATGGAGCATAAAACGTTATTCATCGGAAAAGGCCACCTGTCACCACTCAGTGGACGTCCAGTTGCGGTATTGGCGTGCAAATTCCAGCTTTCGTCGCCGATGAACAGCAGTCAGCAGGAACCAGGCTCCTGCTGCGGAGGCCCATACGCCCGTGACACACATCTCCGCAGCCGTCGTTCACCCCTCTCATCTATGGCCCGTGGTGCACCACAGTTGCCTCAGAGCCGGTCTTGAATAGGGCCATTTTGCCATGCACGGTACACTTTAACCAAGGTGGCACGCGAACAGTTTGCAGACGTAGCCGTTTCGGAAATACTTCCACCCTGGACCCGAAAGCCAATGACCATACCCTTTTGGACGTCAGATACATCGCTCCGTGTCCGCATTGCGACAGCTTGTCTATTTTGTCACGCTTTATGGGTATACCCTCCACTGCTAGTGCTGCCAACTACCGTCTGTGTAGGGTTATTGTACGTTCACGTCGAACATGGGCGATGTGCACATTAATGTGACTGGACTGTGTAGTTCCCTGGCTAACACACTGACCGACAAAAAGAACCGATCACTTGAAAAAATCAACATTACTTTCATTCAAATTATAAATATGAACGGTATAGGCCTAGTACGGTACATACAGTAGTTATAGCATGGAAGTAAGGTTAAATTGGTTTCCTGGATGCATTACCATTCTTCATGCCATTGTTTCACTTAACAATAGCGATTCTTTGACATGATCCTGTTTCCCGCCGAAAGATGTGCGCGCCATCGCTATCGTCAACAATGCAATGTTTTTTTCTTTTGTTTTTCTTTTGCCACTTGTTGGCATAGGGAAAGATCAATACAGCCACATCCTCAGTTGTTGTTGTGCAATTCAGAAACGAATTTGCGCTTGGGGCCTGAAGATGTTGCAAGTGCAGCGGCTCTGATCGAAAATGGTGGCGAGCAGTTCTTTCCGCGGGAAACAGCATCATGTCAATGAATCGCAATTGTTAAGTGAAACTATGACATGAAGAATGATAATACATCCTGGAAAACAATTACCTTACTTCCATGCTATAATCGTACTAGGTCTACTAGAGCGTTATATATATATATATATATATATATGATTTAAATGAAAGTAATGTTGAATTTTTCAAGTGATCATTTTTTTGCCGGCCAGTGTAGTAAAAATAATATAATAATAGGTCTAATAATAATAATAAGAAGAATTAATAATAGACTAATAATAATAATGATTAAGTGCGACAGAGAGATGGCCTCTCGCCAATTCTTTTTATTATAGTGCTTGATAAGCTCATCAAATTGTATTTTGTATTATATTGTATTTTAAATGTGTGTTTGGTTACTTACAAGTGTTTTAATATGTATCTATGGCTGAAGAAGGACACATAAGTGTCCGAAACATGTTCCGTTGTTAATTCCTGAATACAACTAGTATTGAAAAGACGGAACAGTTTACAAATTATTGAGTGTAAGCTCATCAAAACCTGGTAATGAACACTGGGGAATCTCGGAATCAAACAGTTACCGTTGGAGCCGGGACCCAAAAGACCGCGATCTTAACCAACAACTCTTCATGCTGTTATTGGTGTCCAAACCCTGCAAGATATAGCGGTGATGTCAGGATTACAGATATCGTACGACAAGACCAAGTACTTCTAGAATCGGTACCCGGAAAAAACTATTTGACTACCATACATGGTGCTATTAAGAGAGTCGGTCGTTTCCCTATCTTGGTGATTGGGTCCACCGTAATGGTAGAGGTGGCACCTCCATCTTAGAAAGACGTAACGCACTCTATGCAGCCTACCAACTGCCTCGCAACCGTTACAACATGAAGTGCGTTTCGAGGAATGCCAAGATCTGTTTTTGTACGCCGCAGAGACTTCCCTGATAAACAGGAAAGGTACTATGAATGATCTGGAGAAGATCGAAAGACGCATCCCCAGGAAAGTTCAGGGGCTGAGATTGCTCCCAGATGGAACCTACCGACTGAAACCAAGCTTCCACGGCAGACACCAGCATGCAAAGTAGGCGGCTGACGTTCTGCAGCATCTTCCACGAATTGACAACAACAGACTTACCAAAAGGATCTTCTCCTTGGTTAAGAACTATACGACTGGAAACCTGTGTCTCAATTTTATTATATAAAAGTACAAAAAGACTTGGCGTCCGCTGTGATTTCTGACCTTGATGTCCAAGAGCGCTCCAAATTTTGTGATATGGTTAACTCTTGGTCCCCAGTCGGAAACCCCGCTCACAGAAGATAAAGGATACATCATCAGCCGGGCTCAAGAGATATTTGGAACGAAAGAGAACATCGAAGATGAATTAGTCGTAAGTGCTCCTCAGTGCGTTTAGTTGGCTTAAATCCCTAATGTATGTATGTCTACCCCTTATTATTCCCGTTTTTCCAACGGGGTCGGGGATGAGATGCGATGGAAGTCTTAGTGGCGATGGTTTTTACGGCCGGATGCCCTTCCTGACGCCAACCTCATGAGAGGAGTTAATGAGAGATGAAATGAATGATGGTGAATGAAACTGGGCAAGGATGTGGAAGGAAGTGGCCGTGGTCTGTCAGAAGGTACCGTCCCAGCATTTCCCTGGTGTTGAAAATGGGGAAACCACGGAAAACCATTTCAAGGACAGCCGACGATGGGGCTCGAACCCACGCGTCTACCGAGTCAGCAGAGAGCTTGGCCCCTTGACCTAACGCAGCGCTTTAGCCCGCGTAGCCATACTGTCGGTAGTTGGCTTAAATCCCTAATAATAATAATAATAGTAATAATCCAAAAGTCGGTGAATTTGGACACTTGCCATATAGTGCGACGATCCCTAAATGAAGAATGAAGTGCTTGACATTAGTCCGTATTTTCAGTCATTGTACCATTGTAATATGAAGAATTCATGAATCTGTATAATTATAATAATAATAATAATTAAATAGTGCGGTCTCAGAGAAAGCCTGTTGCAAGTCTTCCAAGTTGATGTCCGTATATGATCAGTGCGCCATGGTGAGGCTGAAAGGAATGATTGTAAGACGCCGTCACAATGGCAAAAGTCACGTTTTATTTCAGGGCAGCCGCGTCTCGCCCGGCGAACAGGTGTCCATGGCAGGTTACATATATTCTCCCTTGCCCACGCTTCTCGCTGCTAAATTTCCGCTTTCAATTCGGAGTTTATTTACTCAGGTTAGAACAGTAAAAGTGTTCGGAGTGTAACATACACACACAAGTACATTTTACGGTTTACGCCACAATTGTTGTCCCGTCAGCCCCGTTTGCGCAATCCTACATGGGCCAGTCGGTGAGCCTCAGGCATGTGAGTTGTCTGTTGTGCGGAAGCGCATCTACACTTTGTGGCCAAAAGTCACGGTCCTATGGAATAATGTGCCGTGTATGACTCTTAAGCGTTGTGGCTAGCTGCGGTGAAGCAGAGCAGTCTGTCACAGACACGAGTGCGGTGAAGGTGGCAACACGTCGCGAGTTCACATGGAGGATAGAAGGGAAGGAGATGCCTTCGCTGCGCTGCCTAGTGCAAGCTGTTGAAACCAAACGGCACGCCCACTTTGTGTAGCAAGAAAATGGCTGTTCCTATGCTTAAAGCCGTAAACCACTCCAACTAGTCTAGGATTTTAGTGACATAAAACTGCAATGACAAGTCAAGATTTTTTCTCGGATAGGCATAATACACTCTGTACATCACGGTACTTGGCACAAATAAGCTGCGTTATCGCTTTAAAAGCCAATTTAAATAGAAATATGAGAGCACCTATGGAAGGCTAGTTTTGTAAGAAAGACGCGGCAAAACGTAATAATACGCTGAAACACTGATTAGGTTGGGAACTATCATAATGATGCCGATCTAATCACGCTACGGTATATACACCAAATTGATTTTTAAGTTCTTATTGGGTGTTGAGGCATTCATCAGTTTTTAGGCCTAATTTCGAGCACAGCCACTTTCACTCATTGTTCGTACACATTCAAGAATACGCACCTTACACTTATTCGATTCGTACAACCATATGCAAGTCACGGAACACCAAATACAACTTAAGGTTACGCAGCGCTTGGCTTCACTCAAACGAGCTCAGGGCATCTCCTCTTATTCTTTCCTCCATGGCGAGTTAACCAACGTTGAACGTCGGATGATCATCGGCGCAGGGTGCATGGGAGCATTTCGGAGATTACATTCGAAATCGGGTTTCCGAGGTCAACAGTGTCGAGGGTGGATCTTCAATATCGCAGAGATAATGGTACTATCCGCGTAAACCGTCGCACGGGATGACCACAGGTGTTGAACGAACCGACATTACGTCGCGTCGCCTCAGCAGAACCATACGGGGTGGTCGAAGGGTCAGATCACTGCCCAGTTGAATGTTGGGAGTCAGGAACCTATTTCTTGTAGAGTCGTTGCCTCGCCGTATTGGTGCCGTTTTGAGGGCTCGCGGAGAAGCAACTCGTTATTAACATCATATTCCCTGCCCTTCCATGTAGGGCTGACCGGCCAATAACTGTGGTGTAATCTGTACCCGTACGAAGGACGGACAGTGTTGCCAATTTGGTGTTTTTAGCACCAGATCTGGTGTTTCTGAAGTTCGTCTGATGCCAGAAATGTTCTAATAGCGCCATAGCAAAATACTGGTGTTATTTCAATAAACTAGTGCCAAATCTGGTTCTTAACGGATCTTTCCATGAAATTGTCTCCTATGACAAATAAGTAAATCCTGGAAGCCATGTAATAGTTTTAATAAAGTTAATCAATTAAGATAGGCAATATTCAGCCTTATACGGATCAAGACTCCAACAGGGGAAGTCCCTGAAATTCTCATTCGCGTGCATAAGTGCTAAGTATGCGCAAAATGCAGGGCTCAGTGCAAGTCCACTTGTACAAAGAATCGACGTATCATCTATTTTCTTCCCAGCTCCCAGGGGATTTCCCATTTTCATGCGAAGGCAGTTTATGTACTTCCGCTCCCTAACTCGAATGCAGATGTAGGGAGAGTGTTTAGCCAAGTTTAATTGGTGAAAACAAAGCAAAGAAATCGAATGAAAGTTCAAAAATTGCATTCCATTCTGTGTGTGCGATTTCGACTAAAAACAGAGGGAAAATGCTACTACGACTACGAACTTCCGAAGGATAGTGGCCAAAATTGGAAGTATGCAGAGCTACAGCAGCACTACACCTTCCTGCTCTAAAAAAAAAAGTAATAGCGGTAGCAGGCTCCGCAAGTGAAGAAGACGATTTTCAATGAAAGAAATGTAATTAAAAAGCCGTTTATATATTTATAATTTTTAGTGTTTTTCTAGTGTTTTGAATCATAGAGTCCAGCTGGTGCTTTTCTGGTGTTTTTAAGCATAGGGTTTAGTTCTTTCCCACTTCAAGATGTGGCAACACTGAGGACGGATCAACAGGCATTTCATACTCCTGATGAGCATCACTCGACAGCACTAACCGGGTTGTGAATAACGATAACATCTTGTTGATCAGTTAGTGTTTGTTCCTTTGTGTGTAGAGGTGGTAATCCAATAGAAATCATGTCAGGAGAACATTGGGTGAGGGGTGCTATAGGGCTCTGCACCTCAGTTCCTGGCTGCGTGGCGCAGCGGTAACGTCCTCGCCTGTTGTACTTGCAGGATCGAATCTTGACGCAGTTAGTTGCCATTTGAGGGTGCTTAAACGCGAGGTCGTACTGCCAGTAGAATAGTAGGCTATATTTACTGGCACGTTAAAGAACCCCTTCGGAGCAAGATTCCGGCACCCCGGCGTCTCCAAAAGCCGCAGTAGTTAAAGGGGACGGAAAACATTATGAACCTCATTCCTTGTGCGTGTGAAATTGCATTATCATTTTCCAGGATAGCACTTCTTCCTTTTCACTGAAGACGACTGCCACACAATTTCTATAGTAATGTAAATGTACTTATGGCAGCTATTACTATTAGCCACAAAGAATGCAAGCAAAGGGACTCTTTACATTGTCAAGTCTTGAAAAGTTACATAATGGCAACACATTACCTTCTGTTCCAGTTCGATATGCAAAGAGATGAAAGAGATCCATTAAAAAATGAAACATCTTGTGAGCATGAACCATGAAGAACACAATCGGCAATTGTATCAATAGTGGTTGGAATTCAGCTAGGTTATAGACCTAGGTGCAGAGTTGAGTACTCGTCATTCAAGAAGAGCCCAGGTAAAGGGCAGATTTGATGTTTGATTTGATTTTATTTCACAGCGACACTTAGAACTCAAGAACTCCTTTACCGGACCACCGTGCATATTGTAGGATCATGGCTTGTACACATAGTAATAAATATTGATATAAGAAATAGAAAAATACAACACAATTCGTTAAAAATATGATCAACATACATCATAGCATAGGAGTCCAGGGAACGGATTTATACGTGATATGTAGGCTACATATACGAGGGTCGAGTCATAAGTCATGGCAATTTTTTTTTCTCGCGAACAGGAGACAACACGGAAAATCTACGATATGCATTTGGAAATATAGGGCATGCACGTATGCATAGTGCCTGAAGATAAATTCTGACGTCAGGAGATGCTCGTAGGTAAAAGGAAGGAAGCTTGTAGTTTAACGTGACCGTTAATCTCGCGATCATAAGCCACGGGACCTCCGTTTTACGTGGAATCCGAACCACAGGACATGGCATTTCACATCGAAAATCTCACATGCATTGACCGGGAATCGAACCCGGTCCGCCTTGGTGAGAGGCATACAGCTTGACCGCTGTGCCACCACGCCCCCCCCCCCCCCCCCGCTCGTAGGTAAGTGACAGAACACAGCCCATTGGTAAACATTGTTGTATTATGGTATAAACAGCAAATATACAAGACTACGTACAAAGGACAGGTCTCCACTGGTTACAGACCTTCGAAATAATCACCCAAGGTGTCTACTGTGTGTGGGGCAGGCACTGAATACCATTCGCTGCATATGTATCTCCAGCCACCTCGCCACTGTTCTACAGGGCATGGCAAGCACACCTGCCTGGCATTGGGATGCATTTCTGTCGCGATTTTAATATACGATCGTTGCTCCTGCTTGGTGACTTCCATTGTGTGACGCTCTCACTCACACACTGAACTTGGGGGCATGCTCAGACCCACACTGTTGTTTACATACACCATCTATGCAAGTGCATACCGTACGTTTCCAAATGCATATCGTAGATTTTCCGTGTTGTCTCCTGTTCGTGAGAAAAATAAAAAGTCGCCATGACTTATGACTCGACCCTCTTATATTTAGTTATTTTTATTATGGAATTATATATGGACTTAAAATTACAAAAACCTATATTTTTATTTCTATTTTAATACGGGCTACGGTGGCGTAGTTGGTAGCATGCTGACCTTCTATGTCCAAGGTCGCTGGTTCAAACTCGGCCGAAGTCGTCGGATTTTTTAAGAGTGTTAAATCCCTCAGTATGCCTTCCTTCGGAGGGGAAGTAAAGTCGGCGGTCCCATGTCATAGATTTATGGCATGCAAAAGAACCTTCCACTAACTTCACTTGTGTGAGGCCAACATTTGTAGATTAGAATTGATAACGCTCTATTAGTTCCAACGTTCGCCGCCAGGTGCTGACTGCGATGCCATCTAGTAGCCAAATCAGCAAGCTAGGTGTCGTGGACGGTAGCATTTGGTAACAAAAGTAGGAACTACTTGAAATTACTGTCTGCAGTTCTTACTTGAATAATAATAAAAATTAAAAAAAAACAGACAACACACACTAATACAGCCATCACAATTAACACCGGTTATCAGACAGATTCTACACACATCCAAAGTACACGGGGCTACATGACCGCCTTGTTGCAGCCCCTAAACTAAGGAACCAACCAACCTATTTTAATACACAAATTCAAAGATGGTAAACAAGGTAGTTCTACATGAAACATAACGTTGCACCTCTTATTTTAATATCAATATGTTCTTTGAAGAGAGCCTCCGTGGCTTAGGCGGCAGCACGCCGGCCTCTCACCGCTGGGTCCGTGGTTCAAATCCCGGTCACTCCATGTGAGATCTGTGCTGGACAAAACGGAGGCAGACAGGTTTTTCTCCGGGTACTCCGGTTTTCCCTGTCACAATTTCATTCCAGCAACACTCTCCACTATCATTTCATTTCATCTGTCATTCATTTAATCATTGCCCCAGAGGAGTGCGACAGGCTTCGGCAGCCGGCACACTTCATATCCTCGCCGCTAGATGGGGGCTTCATTCATTCCATTCCTGACCCGGTCGGAGACTGGAAGCAGGCTGTGGATTTTCATTTTCATGTTCTTTGAAGAATGCTCAATCTTTTATTCTCTGTTGCCAAAACAATGGATTAAAATGTTCTTTTAAGTGCTGGAAAGTGAATGTTCTCCTATTGTTTCAAAGGACAGATTTATATTGATTGAAACTGCGTTCAACATCAGAAGAGGTAATGGGACCATATTTGAGCTTTACAATGCCTGCTGGGGTTAAATCCAACTTTAACTTTACACTTAAATCTCCACACAATTCTGCAGCAACCTTCCCCGTTGCTTCATATCCAGGGTTATTTGCAAGTACAGTGTCCATCTTCATTTTTGACACATCTGCAACTTTAACTGTAACAGGATTTAAATTTTAAATATTGTTTCTCCATTATTGACAGGACTGCTAAGTTACTAGAATTTAATACTTTCTAGCCGAAATATGGACTATTGATTTTAATGACTAAGATTTATGTGCTAAACTTCCAAATAGGGGGGGGGGGATAAATAGCCTACTCCACTTTTCAACTCCACATATGTCATGATTCTCAGTGAAATATCCGCTCTAATACAATGATTATATGTCATGATTCGTTAAGATAATACAAAATATAATTAAGTTTAGCTTCCTAAATAGATTATGTATTTACCTAGAAATCTGTTCCCTGGTACCTCGAGACCACAAAGTGTGGCACAGAGCCGAGTGTTAGTAAGAGCGAATACAGTGGCTGCAAATGCATATTGGGAAAATAAATGAGATGCATGCTCTCTTGCGAAAGTCTTAACATACAGATAATTCAAAATCTGTTAAATTTTTCAGTGGAGAATGTGTTGTTCTACCAATCTGCAGTCTCCCCAGGCTTTGACGCCCATGCTGTGACTTTTCTCGTTTGTGATCTGGCGTATGGCTACTTCATTAAACGGGGATCTTTGAATAGCGGTAAATGGTTTTTGGAAGGGCGCTGTAAATACAGACGAGCAGCACACATTAACATGTAAATGTTAGTGGAGGACACAGGTTAGCTGGGCTAATGAAGACACAATGGGGGTGCTACTTTATGGGGGCTATAAAGTATTGGCGTTAATGAAAACTATCGTGTTCCTCGCCACCACGCCAGTGTAAAGAGCACGACATCTCGGTCTGAATCAGCCAGGGAACTGGTAATAAAAGGGGAAATAAACGTGAAGTCAAGCTGGTGCTTCCGTAAGAAAGTGAGAGTATTTAGTGAAGACGAACTTATATAGCTCCCACTGTCTTAACTTACTAGTTCTGAACTCCTTTAGCAATAACACGGATAACTTGCACTTTACGATAACGAGGTGGTCAGTGGAGTGGTTACGGAGGGTGATTACGTGGATCCGAGCCAAATAATTTTAAAAAATGAAATTTGTTGGGAAGTTTTTAATTTTTAATAAAACCAATCTTTGGATTGATGACAGAATGATGATTGGAATTTTTCTACTAATTTGAAAACTTTTATTTTCACACGTGTAAATTTTTTGTGTAACCATAAATTATCGTATGGGAACCCATTTTTCAGTGTTGCCTTAGTAGGCAAAATTAAATGTTTACCAGTCGGTCAACACGATTGTACCCAATTGTAATGTGTGGTTTCCTAATCCTGAAAAATAAAATACACGAGATTAATAAATACATTTAGGCTATTAAATCTATGTCTACAAGTATGTGTTATACACCCTCTGTCTGAAAAATTCGGTGAATGGGCTATATTACGAACGGATTGTTGGCTTACCTGAAACAGCCTTTACTATCCTTCGAATTAATCCCCGTGGATGGTTATGCACTTCTGAGAACGGCTGTACAAGTCCTGGCATAGTCTTCCTGAGGGATAGCCTTCTGTTTGGGTCGTCAAAACTATAAATTGAAAGCAAGAGAGAAGCGTGAATTTATGCAACCTGCCTTGCACACCTGATAGACGGACGGCAGTGAGAAGGATGAATTTATGCAACCTAACGTGCACACCTGTTCGACGGGTGGCAGTGAGAAGGGTGAATGTTCCGTGGATTGGAATGGTCCTGGAAACCATCGTCACGGGTGACGAGACCTGGTGCCTGAGGTACGACCTCGAAAGCAAGCGTCAATTAATGGAGTATGAGGGTCCAGGGTCGCCGAAAAGGCGCGAAGGACCAGAGGTTTTCGGACATTTCGGACATCCAACGTAATGTGACGACCCAACTGAAGGCTAACCCTCAGGAAGACTAAGCCAGGACTTGTACAGCCGTTCTAAGAAGTGCATCACCAACCACGGGGATTACTTCGAAGGATAGTAACGACTGTTTCAGGTAAGCCAACAATCCGTTCGTAATATTGATCCATTCACCGAACCTTTCAGACAGAGGATGTATTTACAATATATACACTTATTCAGATGCAGTGGTAATTAAACTAGCACAACTAGTCAAGATGTGAATTTTGTTGAGATACTGATTGTGGTGATTGACCTTCAAGTTTGCTTATTTAGTGCGATTATGTGATTCTTATTAAATGACCAGGTTATTGTGGATTGTGTACTTAGCTGTTTGAGCGATGTGCGCTCCCGCTGCCTGCTAAATGTGTATATATTGTAAATATAACCCATACTTGTAGACATAGACTTAATGGCCTAAGCGTAAAGGATCTAATGATGATCGCTTGATCGAAACTGGTCATCCAAGTGTATTTATTAATCTCATGTTAACATTTTTCAGGATGAGGGAACCACCCATTGCAATTGGGTACAAACGTGTTGTAACCCTAAACCTAACACGTACTGAATGAGCAAAACGGTCAGCTGTTCAGTTAGCCAGAGGGTTGACAGTGAGATGGGTGTCTTTCCAAAAATACAGTTGTCATTTTGCTACTATTCGAATGTGAATGTAATCTTGAAAAATGAAGAATATTGTGTGAAGTAGTATTGCAGTTTTACTTTGAACTTAAGTTGGAAACTGTAGTTTATTAATATTTCTACACTATTTGGAAATACATTGCAATAGGTAGCTTTCTAATGAATTCTAAAAGGGCCAGATGATTTCGCGAAGAAAACTGGACTTAATACGTTAACTAGCAACCGGCCCCGGTATCTCTAACGGTTTACTCAGCGTGAGCTTAAATGGCGCACGGACGGCAGGTCCCAGACGCAATTCAGAAAACCCGAGGTGAACAGCGAAACTCCAAACATATATACTCTTCTCTGGTCTTAACTCGACTCAACTCGACAGTTTGATGCTGACCGAAGCTGGGGTGATAGGCTCGCTTGCTAACTCCTAATCTCGCTCCCTCCGAACCTAGTAATTTAAATTTCCACTGAATGGAGATTGTTGGAAAAAATTAAAACGTAAAAAACACTTATAGTGGGCGTTGCATTAAAGATAAGAGGTATGCTGTCGCGGACGTTTTTGTATAACTTTTCATGCTGAACAATTCTTACACTCATAGTATATAGCTACAGTATGTTTAACGGTTTACCCAGTGTACGCTTAAAAGGCGCACGGACGGTAGGTTTTTCTTCGACTCGAGTCACTGAAATTGTTACTGCTCGGCTTCCTTTCGTCGTAAATGAATGTTTCTCTACAGAAACCTTCCTCGAGAAATCCTTTACAGTTTGGTGAAAAACGCATCAAAATCCATCCTGTGGTTCTCGAGATTACCCGTTACATCCAAGAAACGGGGACTTTGTTTTATACTATGTGGAGATACAGTAGTATATTATAGCAGCGTTGCCAACTACAGCAATTGATAGGGTAGTACAACTTCTCGAAAGAATACGTAGAAATCACAGTGGGATCGTACATAGAATGAATTTCATAAATTATTCCTATTTTGAACATCTGGTGTACATTACTACGGGTATTAAAATAAAGTAACACGGTATGTTATTTGTTTACGTTGTTGGTAAATTAAAAGTGGACGTCGTCATCAGTAGGGACGGGATTATTAGGTTTTTACCTATCGTCTTCCTTACTTTTAAATACAAAAATACTAATATTAATATTTAATATTAACAGCCCTATCTAATAGAATTGGTGATGTGGATTATTAATGGCCATTGCTTGAATTTTCCTAATCATATTCAAGAGAGCTCTATTCATGAATTCTGTAGTACCTAAAAACCTGAATGATATGCGAGTACCTAAAAGTACCTAACTGCTGTTTTATTCCATTTATTAAAAGGTATATTTGAATTTTAGTCCATAATTTTTAAAAGTAAACCTGAATATAGTGTTTATTCCTAGCTCTAGTTAACCCGGGAGAGGTGGCGCGGGGGACTTTGTGACCCCACGCAGTTTTGATAAGCTGGGGTTTCTACATTTTACTACACACAGACCAAATCTGCCACATACCTTTCCCCACATGCCTTATCTATTGTCTGAGGGCGATAGCCTATTAGTGGAAGGGATGAGGGCCGAGACAAATGTATTTTTATTGAGCCATGTTGCAATGTGTTCTGAAAGACACCGCGCCACAAGTACCGCAGACAGAGTGAACAGCTGTTCCAGTCTTACGTGTACGCCATGAGAATGTAGCTGTCCGATCGCGAAATACACACATCAAAAAAAGTTTTGCATCACCTCGGTTCCCAGATCTCCGGCATATAGACGTTGACTGTGTATATTGTATCCAAGATACAGTCCCTTTGACTGTTCATAGATGTCACTAAAACTGCTCAAAGATGTAAACAACCATGCATGAGCAGGGCCTATTAGACGGAGGGGGTACGACAGCCGATCAGTTCCAGTCATTCCACCAGGACGAAGGTACGCTGCTCATGTTGTCTGTAGTTCTACCATGCCTAGAAGGTCAATACCGCAGTTCGATCGCGTCCGCATTGTTACTTTGTGTCAAGAAGGGCTCTCAACAAGGGAAGTTTCCAGGCGTCTCAGAGTGAACCAAAGCGATGTTGTTCGGACATGGAGGAGGTACAGAGATACAGGAACTGTCGATGACAGGCCTCGCTCAGGCCGCCCAAGGGCTACTACTGTAGTGGATGACCGCTACTTACGGATTGCCGCTCGGAGGAACCCTGACAGCAATGCCACCATGTTGAATAATGCGTTTCGTTCAGCCACAGGACGTCGTGTTTCAACTCAAACTGTGCGCAATAGGCTGCATGATGCGCAACTTCACTCCCGACGTCCATGGCGAGGTCCAGCTTTGCAACCCCGACACCATGCAGCGCGGTACAGATGGGCCCAACAACATGCTGAATGGACCCCACGGAATTGGCATCACGTTCTCTTCACCGATGAGTGTCGCATATGCCTTCAACCAGACAATCGTCGGAGACGTGTTTGGAGGCACCCTGGTCAGGCTGAACGTCTTAGACACACTGTCCAGCGAGTGCAGCAAGGTGGTGGTTCCCTGATGTTTTGGGGTGGCATTATGTGGGGCCGACGTACGCCACTGGTGGTCATGGAAGGCTCCGAAACGGCTTTACGATACCTGAATGACATCCTCCGACCCATAGTGCAACCATATCGGCAGAATATTGGAGAGGCATTTGTCTTCATGGACGACAATTCTCGACCTCATCGTGCACATCTTGTGAATGCGTTCCTTCAAGATAACGACATCGCTCGACTACAGTGGCCAGCATGTTCGCCAGACATGAACCCTATCGAACATGCCTGGGATATGTTGAAAAGGGCTGTTTATGGACGTCTTGACCCACCAACCACTCTGAGAGATTTACGCCGAATTGTCGTTGAGGAGTGGGACAATTTGGACCAACAGTGTCTTGATGAACTTGTGGATAGTATGCCACGACGAATACAGGCATGCATCAATGCAAGAGGACGTGCTACTGGGTATTAGAGGTAGTGGTGTGTACTGCAATCTGGACCACAAATGCTGAAAGTCTAGCTGTATGATGGTACAACATGCAATGTGTGGGTCTCATGAGCAATAAAACGAGCTGAAATGTTGTTTGTGTTGATCTCTATTCCCTTTGTATTTAACGGTTCCGGAACTCTTGGAACCGAGGTGATGCAAAACTTTTTTTGATGTGTGTAGAACTGATTGTAGTTAAGTATTAAAATAAAACATTATGAATCGTCTGAGCTACGAAGAGCAAGAATCCATGGTGTTATCTCTTCTGCAAGACGTCGAAGAGGAAGACATATTATGAGGTGAAAGCAGTGATAGAGAAAATGAACTAGAAATAGCAGAATCATAAAGTGATAAGCCTAGTCCACACCGGCAGATTTGTTTGCAGACTGTATGTAGATTGTTTGCATACTGTATGCAAACTATTTGAAAACTGTATCAAGACTGTATGTATACTGCTTTGGAGTCTGGAAACAGTCTCCATACAAGTCTGCATACAGTATGCAGACTGTATTGAAACATTGTATCCATTACAAGTATGTTT
The DNA here is from genome assembly GCA_946902985.2 of Meconema thalassinum. Classification (NCBI taxonomy): domain Eukaryota; kingdom Metazoa; phylum Arthropoda; class Insecta; order Orthoptera; family Tettigoniidae; genus Meconema; species Meconema thalassinum. Next base: position 458,809,310 of record OX336391.1, on the reverse strand, counting down.
CTTGTTTTGCGTCCACACCAGAATTAGACCTCTAGTCCACATTCATACCTTTACCACAGGGTGATTTCTTATAAAGTCTGCGAATGTGTAAATTGGGGGATCAAAGTGAAACGATCATGGTGGGAGGGGGATTGTGTTTAAATGTACCTCTTGTTTTAGTCGAATAATTAACCAAAATACTCATTTTACTTATATTTCATATAACAACCGCTATTTTCTTTTTGTGGAGAGGGGGTGAAATTTGTCACCCCACTTAACTACATTTTGTGGCAATATAATGAGCTCACTGTTTGGTCATTGGTGGGACATGTTTCAAAGCCTAATTAGTTTTGGTCCCTTCATCAGCCGATATGAATTAATAAATGTCAAAGACACACGAAATGTATTGCGTAACAACAAAAAATCCCTTGTTATTAAACCTTATATGGTGCACCATAAAGAAGGATGGGAAATTGAAACTAAATCAACACAATATGATGCGGAAAAACATGGCTAGCTGGATGCGTCTGTGGTTTGTATCAGGTCTACAGTTTCAAAACACGTCCACACAGGAAGACTTGAGACAAAATACTTGTTTCTTGTATGAGTGTTTTCCATTTCGTTGGAAAACAGAAAACATTGTATCCTGTCTCTTGAAACACGAGATTTGTTTGTCAATTGTATGTCAATTGTATGTCAATTGTATGCAAACTGTATGCAGACTGTCTCCAAACATCACTCGAGTCTCCCGATTGTATGTAGAATATTTTCAAAAAGTCTGCAAACATCCCGCATACAAATGAGAAACATTTGGGAAACAGTCTGCATACAATGTTTCTGGAAACAAGTCTGCCGGTGTGGACGAGGCTATACTGAACAGAGTGCAGGCGAAGAAGAAAATGAAGAAAGTGACGATGATATGCCCCTTTCTCAGTGGATGTGTACCCTTACTGGCAAAGACAGTTACAAAATGGAGCACAATACAACCACAATACAATACAACAAGAGACTTCCCTAAAATGTGTCATTGGTTAAAAACTAGAATCCTAAATCATCTAAAACTTGTCTAATCATTGATTTCGATATTGTCAATAGGCAAACTGAAGTAAGAATTATCAGATATTTCATAAAATAGATGATTATTACCTGTCAGATCCGCACCATTTATATTATAGTGTAAATATCCGTTTATAACATGTGCATGACTTTCATCTTTGACAAATATACTTTCTCATTAGTTCAATGAATGTTTTCATGCCATATCAGTAGCATAAACGAAATAATTGTCGTTATTACTGAGAAATAATTGGGTGGGGTCAAAATGACCCCGCGCCACTCTAACGTTGTTCAAGTAAGCGCAACCTCTCCCGGGTTGAGGGAAATTCTACCTGCCAGAAAATTCAATTACTTTCAGCACTTTTCAGCTTGTTTGGTTATTTTCCGCGAGGAAAGTGGGATTACATCTCTTGTTATTTCCAAGAATCCTAAACAAAAGTAATTAAACGGGCTAGAGTGTGAAAATCACCTCTGACAACCTTAGTTATTTTGAATTTTAATAATTAACATAGCCTATTTAAGGAGAGCAAATATTGCCTAAAAGTGTGAAGTTCTCGGTGATAATTTGATAACTTATCATTATGTAAAATATTTACACTCGTTGCAATCAGATTTTCTACTAACAATTCATTCATAATAAGCTTTGCGCAATTTATGTCAGCTTTTGCTACACTTGAAACATAAAAATCTATTTACAAACTTATTCTACCTATTAAAAACCTAAAAGTCACTATATTATGTTTATTTAAACCTAAATTGACAATTTTAAAAACCTAAAAATCCGGTATCTGGTCATCAGCGTCGTAGTTTTCACCAGAAACAGTTCATACCGCTGAGGCGTATTTATATCCGGAGTATGCACAAATCTCTGCTTCTTACACTTTGATTATGATTAGTAAGCAAAACAGTTGTTTCATTTGAGAGACTAGGACAGGATGGTCCGAATATTTGGTTGAGTGTAGTCTTTGTCTGATAACCTGTGTTATTGCAATGTCCGTATTAGTGTGTGTATTTGTAATGCAGGTGAGGATTGGGAAGGAGGCGGCCGTGGCCTTAAGTTAGGACCATCCCGGCATTTGCATGGAGTAGAAGCGGAAAACCATGGAAAGCCATTTCTGGGATGGCTAAGGTAGGAATCGAACCAGCCTCTTCACAGTTTTGCCTCACGAGGCTGAATGTATCCCATTCCAGCCATCAGACCAGAATTAAATTTCTTGGGAGAACCGGGAATCGAACCCGTGCCTCTGCGGTGACAGCCAAGTATGTTAGCTCTTAAGGCTGTGCGGTCAAAAATTAAAATTTTATTTTTATTTTTATTTTTATTCTTAATCTCTAATGTAGGTCTTTGTGAGACATTATATGCGTTTTGCAGAAAATAACGACGGCTCGTTTGCTGAGGACATGGCTTCAAAGTGGCTATTTTGAGCGTTAAAGGTACGATCACCACGACGAAACTAATAATCGGAAGACACCGAAATTTCTCTACAACAACCCCTGTAGTAGTACCTGCAATAGGAACAATTCTTATTTCGAAATTCAAATTTTGTATTAACCTCTTCAGATTTGAATACCATTTTAAGTGCGAAAAAAATGTTATATTAACTTCAAAGTTCTATTAATTTGAAGTGGCTCTTATTCTGAGCAGTCGAAATGTTTGATAAAGGAAATTGGTTCAGCGATATACCCGTGGTGAATGTTCCTTTCAGACTCTAAAAAACGCTAGCTGAATCAGTCACACACACATACACACACGCGCGCACACACACAGCGACAAGACAAGGTCTTGGGCAAGAGCCCGCTCGGGCACCTAGCCTCTCTTCCCATCTCCTTCAACACCTTTGCTATCACAGCTTCCGCCCCCCTCCCTCCCTGACTCATCCTGCCAGTCTACACGATCACAGTCTAGAGAGGAAACCGTAGAAGTGTTACAGTATTATCTCACCCATTACTCCTTTCATTTGCTAATTCTGTGTTTGTGCTTTTGTGATAAGAGTGATAGTGGAGTTTATACCTATACAACTGTTTTTCATTTTATAATATTCACACTTTATTGAAGAATGCCGCGAAAACATCATCTTCCGCGGAAACGTTCCAAAAAATCGCGAGCTGTAAGGGCCTCTTGGGAGAAAAGAAAACAAGCCTTAGCGAATATTTCAAATAATTCTGATCAATTGGAAGACTCCGAGGAAATATTTAACAGATTGTTAGATGAAAGCACTGTGTTAGATGAAAGTCACGATGCAAGTCGGTAAGTAAACTATTGTTATAATTTTTACAAGCATAAGTTAATTAATTAATAAACCGGTAAAGTAACTGCTAAAATTCACTTATTTGTATATCTTGACCGGGTACGACATTTACTGTATTTTTTGTTTTGTTTCTGAATTTGGCCAACTGTGGACCGCATAGACCGCGTCTTGACCTTTCTTCTCTTTTCTTCCCAGAACCTCTTCATTCCTTAGCTTCACATATTTCTCTCCTATTCGGAAATGATCCGTTTGGGTCTCCCTTTTTAGTGGTTTCGCTTCAAATAATTTACTGTATATTACGCTACGAAATAAAATTTTGAGATCTGTCTATTTGAAAGGTCTTGTATTTTTTTTTAGCAGATTACCTACTTTTTTAACCGTATTATGTTTTTGTATGTTTCTTTTTCTTTCTTCTTTACGACCGCATAGGATCACTTTAGTCAGTCCATTATCTAAGTCTCCTCCAAGGAAAACTTCGGGCTTTGCTGTCCTCTCAGTACTTTTTCATATATTCCCATCTTCGTGCCCTTTGTTGTGTTTAAAATACTCATGTTGTGATCTTTCTTGTGAGTGTGAATTGGAGATTGCGTTCTTGATTTTTTGTTCAATTTTATCTTATCTGTTGTGTCTTCTGGTGTAAGGCAAATTTCCTTCAGATCCTCTATTATTTCTGTAATCCATCTGCATCCTGCCGTGATATATTTTTAGTCGAGTTTGTACTGTACCAGTTGTTTCAGAAGTCTCGAATCCAGTGTCCAAAGTATCCCAGATTCCTCTTACGCATAGTATCATTAATGGGGTTTTTCGTGTAGGTTATTTTTTATTACTTCTCCGAGGTATTTGAATTCGGTTACAAGTTTGACTGTATTGCCATTTATGGTTATTTCTTTTAATGATGTTGGTTTTAGGGACATAATTTCTGTCTTTCGGATTTCAATATTTTATTTATGATTGTCTAATTTTAGGTATGAAGATCAAGATTATTCGATGAATTTCTCAAGTGATTCAGAAACTGATATAGGCGACAGCAATCAGTCGGATTGTGATTTACCAGTGCTAATAGTTGAAACAAGTACAGAGACTAACGAACTGCCTCCAAAAGGGCGACGCATCGTTGACATTGGTCACGTTATGGAACAACTCGAATTAGTAGCGAGCCATTCCAAACATTGTTCCATGGGAAAATATAAATATAAGAAAGAAATTAAAAATGGGTTATTTTGCACATGGATTTATTACTGTGGTAATTGTGAAAGCGAGTATGGTGTAACTTCAGAGCGTCTTGACCGAAAAGGAGAAGTAAACGATGCTCTGGTGTGGGGAGCCACGGCAGTGGGCATTGGATTTTCACAAGTTGAAGAAATGTTCAGTGTTTTGGACATACCAATCATGGGCCGCAAGAAATACACAAACCATGAAATAAGAGTTGGCAATGTAAGTACTGCTTGTTGATCCATATTTCCTCACATAATGAATATATATATCAATCCCAAATTAGAGATTAAGTAAAGGAAGACGAATTAAAATTTAGTGAAACAATTTATTTAGATTTACTATTAGATCAAGATCTATCTTTAGAAATACACATTGATGAATTATGCAAAGAAACTCTCATAAAACATTTTTATATTGAGACAAATTTTTAACATTTTGTTCGAGACGTATTAAACATTTTAAAACACAAATATATTATTCTTTTAACATTTCTCTGCTTCTTTTAGGTTTGGGAAGAAACTCTCATATGCAAAATGAAGGCTAATGCGGAAGAAGAAAGACGTATAGCCATTGAAAAGAACAACTATTTAAATGGTGTGCCATACATAACTGTTATTGGTGACGGTGGCTGGGCGAAGAGGTCGTATGGACATGGGATGAACTCGCTGAGTGGTGTGGTAAGCAATTAGGAAATATTAAAGTGAATACACTATTTATTTATTATCATTGAAGATGAGCGATTTTTAAGTTTTACTGAAAATCCTAATGAATAGCACATAGTGATATCTTTTTGCAAGTTACATTTTTTAATTGGTAATTGTTCCATTGTACAAAATCAAACACGAACTTTTGAGGTACTCTAGGGTGACCAGATTTCCAAAATCAAAATACGGGACACAAATTAAAAGTTGATATGAATCGAAATTTTATGTAAACATTCGTTATTACTAAACCTATAATGCTTTTAAAATAGTTTAAAAATTAAAATTCTGATCAAATAAGTCGGTTATGATATAATAACAGCGTAAATTCTTGGTTTTTGCTTCAAGTAGGTCATTTTCGTACCTTTTTGTTAAAATCCACACTGAAAGGAATATTAAAATACATATAACCATTTAATGACGTAATACTGTTTTAGCAACAATATTTTCCCTTGGAGTATCCTGAAAATAAATTTTAGTTATAATTATTTCCTTAACACTATCCAAGCAAAACCTATTCTTTTCATCAGTCCAAAAAGCATTTGTGATAGAAACCCCTATTTCTGCAGCAGCATTAGTGCCAGGTATGGCTAGCACAAATGCAGTAATGAGGTCCAAATTTTTGCAGCAGATATCTGGGAGCGCAAGGAAGTTGAAAATGACAGACCATTTTCCACCAACACACTTAACAGTTCTTAGTTCAACGTTCAACGTTTTTCACTTCACATACATTTTTAACGTGGTTAACTTTCTCAGAAAGTTCCTCTTCACATATTTCTTTCAGAATACTTACATCAAACTCTGCTAATGTCTTAAGGCTTTGCTGAACCACCTTCCAAAGAGGAGTTTTGAGCTGCACCCAGTTAAATGGTTTCAGCACGTGAAATGGGCCAGCCCACTTTTCAACATAGTCAAATGTGTCATAAAATAAACTTGAAATTTTGAAGAATTCCGTTTCTTTAAGTACGCCATCCTCTTGCAACGTGCTTATCATTTCATACTTTGAAACTTTTCATCCTTCCTCGATTTTAATTTCCTTATCGATATTTCTGACACCACCAAAACTTCATCTGCTGACTAATCTGCTGCTCAATATATTTTATGGTTGATGAAAGAACTTCCAATTGACTCTGAATAAATGAAGAGCCACTGCAGGGATTGAGGATCCCTAAAGAAAGATTTTACAATCGCATTGCATTTGTCTTGAGACAAAAAGTACGATTTTAGCTCATCGTAAATATCAATAGGCCTAATTCTTTTCACAGCCGGTTCCAAGGAAAGCCATCTGCTTTTTACACTAACAAGCACTTGTTTGTACTCCACTTCAGCAAACTGGCAACACTTTTTCAGTTATTCAACACGAATGGTGTAAATGTGTAAATATTGGGAAATGTTGTTTACAACGGTTTCTATGTCTACTGGGAGAATATCCCCAATGATTTGTACCGCATTATGCACTATGTGTGGTGCACAACCTCACCATAAATGTTGCTCTTCAAAAACATTGCAAAAACATTGTTTTGTCCCTTTCTCCCTGCACTTCCGAAGTTTGTGTTACAGTTTGGTTTCATCTTTACTAATTGGGTATGACCACAGTTGTTCTCCACTTGGTTGTGTTACACGTTACTTAAAAACACGCTATCTCAAAATGTACGGACCATTAATTAAAAAACGGGACAATTTGCGTCCCGTATGTATTTTGTCGGGTCAACGGGACACACTAGGGAAATAAGGGACGTGCCATGAAATACGGGACGTCGGGTCACCCTAAGGTACTGTATTAAAGTTATCACGTTGGAGATAATAATCTATTCCTTAAAACTATTTCATTTTCAGGGGGCTATCATTGGTGCTCACACACAGAAGTTGATATATCTTGGCATCCGAAACAAGTTCTGCTTCGCTTGTGCAAACCCAAAGAAAAAAGAAACTGAACACCTCTGTTTTAAAAACTACAACGGTCCATCCACTGGAATGGAAAGTAGTGTTGTGCTGGAAGGGTTTCGCTCTAGTGAAGAGAGCTACGGCCTCATTTACAAATACTACATCGGTGATGGGGATGCGAATGTGTTGGCAAAGATCCAAGAGGGGTGCAGTTATGGAAGGTACATAAAAAAAATCGAATGTGCTAACCATGCTACCCGTTGTCTCAACGACCATCTACACAAGCTGACCGAGAACACAAAATTTCCCTTGGAGTCACGGCAGCTACTAAGTAAGCCCGCGTCAGGTGAATCTATTGGACGCTTGGAGCGAATGGTGAAAGGAGTTCGCACTGCTATCAAAGAAGCAGGTGTGACCAGAAGCAGCTCTGACCTTTTCAACCTCCGAAGAGACCTCAAAAACGCGCCCGACCATGTTTTTGGAAATCATGTTAACTGCCGTGATTTTTGTAAAAGAAAAGAATCCGGAGAGGAGTGTATAATTGACAAAGTTGACAAGGAATTTATGATCAAAATCCGTACACTCATCGGAAATCTTGAAAGCAAGGCTAACAGTTTGGTGTTCAACCAGACAACAAACGTCGCAGAAAGGTATTTATTTAGGAGTTATTGCAATTTAGCGTAGGCCTATATCAACGCAGCCTAATGGAGTGTAACTTACCCGTAACAATTTGAATGAGTTCTCTAGATTAAAACGAATTTGTGTTATAGTTGAGTACAGTATTTACAACTTAGTCCAGTTTTCATTCAGATTAATACTTGTGTTTTTTTTAATGATTCTATTTTACATAATGAGGCGTCAATCAATTTGGCGTAAAATTTTGCATCTTTTGTTATTTATTCAAATTTTTGTTAGGACAAATGTAGTGAAACACTTCTTTGTTAGGGAAATGAAACACGCATACCGAATTCAATTGCATTATCTTTAATAGTTTTTGAAATGTTATATTTTTCCTAAGAAACGCATGCAGGCAAATAAGAACGTCTTTTTTTTATCATAGAATAATCTCCCAAAGTTTGTATTAACAGTTTTTAATGTTTGCCTTTTTTTAGGTACATGGGCATCGTGGCTAAATTTACAGGAGGGAAACGCGTAAACTACTCTAGTGGAGGATCTTTCAAGAGAAGATGTATAGGTGCAGGCCTGAGTCACACAGCTGGACCTTCTTGGCATCTCAGTCCCTGGAGAAAATTGAATGGAAGCCCAGGTAGTGTCTTCAAGGCGAATATTCTCGCCAGAGAAAAAAGACTATCAAGAAGGAGATTGGCATTTTCTCAAAAACCACCAGTAAAGAAAAGACGAAGAACTGGGAAGTGTGACGAAAACTATGGGCCACTAGCGCAGTTGCCCGACGTTGAAAATGAAGTCCTTGAAATAAGTTGTAAAAACTTTTTGAAGAAAATGGCCGATGAAGTATCAAATAGTAGACCTATTGAGGTTTTAACTATTGGGCAGCATACTAACCAGATGTGGCACGACCTAAGAGTAAATCGGTTGACAGCTTCCAAGTTTGGTCCCGTCATTAAACGTTTACCTTACACCCCTTGTCACAATCTCGTCAAAACAATTTTATATCCAAAAAATCTCACCTCAGTTGCCGTCACATTTGGAAGAGATAATGAGGACACTGCTATAAAACTGTATGAGAATAGAACTGGCAACATTGTCACCAAGTGTGGGCTCTTCGTGGACCAAGAATATCCATTCCTCGGAGCCAGTCCTGATGGTTTGGTTGGTTGTGATGGTGTCGTAGAAGTGAAATGCCTTGCCTCCGTAACTGAATCAGATTTGAGTGAAGAGGTGACTAATAAACAGAAAAAAGGTTTGTGCCTGGAACTTTCAGAAGAAAAATTGCAATTGAAGCGAAGCCACAACTACTTCTTCCAGGTGCAAGGTCAATTGAATATCACCAGGAGAAAATGGTGCGATTTTGTAGTTTATACGAAGAAAGGAGAGCTCTTCGTGGAAAGGATAGAAAAGGATGAGTTGTTATGGCAAACAAAGATCCTTTCAAAATTAGTCCAGTTTTATAAGGAATGCATTTTGCCAGAAATTGTAGACAGTCGAGTTGTTCGTGGCATGAAAATCCGAGATCCCACCTTCGTGCTGGAGGCTCAACGACAAAAGCAGGCAGCAGATACCAACAAACGAAAGAGGAGGGAGAGATCAGGTACCATTATTCACGGCAAGAAAAAGACATAAGTTTAGTTACGGTACTACGGTCGGATGGTATTCGTGCGTAAGTTGTTCAGAAGATGTGTAGGACTGACAAAAATGTCGACCCTGCATGAGTGGTATAATACAGTGAAGAAGAGGAAGAAGAAGAAGAAGAAGACGAAAAACATCGACAATATTGTAAGTCGATAAAACTCTTCAAAAAATTGATGTGATGATTTATTATTTGAGATGGTTAATATTGAAAGGTAAAACGCAGTTGGATGTCATTGGTATTGACCTGGCTATGGCATTTCACTCCATAAACCATAATCTGGTCATATACAAACTGTCCCACAGATACAATATTCATAGCAATCTTTCAACACTCATAAAAAACTGTCGTACTTCCTGGTCCTATCTCCTTATGGCTGAATGTCTCGTCTGGCATCCCACAAGGAGGAATTCCATAATCTCTACTGTTTTCCCTCTTTGTAGATGACCTAACAGATGAAATAAAGACCACCCCATGTTCCATAATTGCTATATGCAGATGATCTAAAAATAAAGACCACCCCATGTTCCATAATTGCTATATGCAGATGATCTAAAAATTTTCAAAAACATAGTGAACTCCAGCGATTGTGATAGCATTCAAAATGCTTTAGACTTGTGCTACGACTGGGTAACTAGATGGAAACTGAAAATTAATACCGAAAACTGTGTTAAAATGTCGATCTGCCTAAATGAACGTGAGCTTACCCACAGGTCTGAAATAAACTGCACTTCTCTAAAGGCTGTTACTCAGGTCAAAGATCTTGGAATAATTCATGATAGCAAATTAAATTTCTCTCTTCATATAGACCAAGTTAAATCCTGTGCCAAGAGGTCTCTTAGACTTTTGTTCAGACTTACTGAAATTCGTGACTTAAACGCTCTTAAATTATACTTCTGTTCTTTCTATCATTGATTTCTGCTCCCCCATCTGGTCTTCAGCTGCCCCCACAAATATCAGTAACATTAACAGCATATTCTCATTCTTTGCGTACATTGTGAAAGCCCGTGACCCCGACCTTAGACAGTACAGTACCAACCAAATTCGTATTTCAACATCTTGGACCTGAGTAAACGTCTACAGTACATAGATCTCTGCTATCTTCACAGAATTGTTAATGGTACTCTTAAATGCACATCTTTGTCACCTCATTTCCCGTTATAATGTTCATCCACGTAAGCTCCGAAACAGACCACTATTCCATATGCCTCGTGTGCGCCTAACACTCCAGCAACGCTCCATATTCTATCGCTTTCCCACAACAGCAAATGCCCTGCAAGAAATTGACATCTTCATTCCCTATCATTTCCTTAAGACGCTTGTGGTACTAACATCATGGTCATCGGCCCATCTTTAAGACGAAACTGAAACATGTACTAAACGAGTAAGCTCTCGATTCTCTGTTGACAACCTGGCCAGAAAATTACTAGTCACACGGACATTATACAGTATATATACATATCTCTATAACCTCTGTTATTTATTTTATTTGTTATTTAATTTCCAATGAATTTGTTATTATTAAGTCCCTTTTCTGTTAAATTGTATTGTTTGTTTTCTTAGTGTCAATATTTTATATTGTTATACAGTCAGTGTAAAATGGCGTACTTCGTACCTGTATCAGATTATATGATATGTAAATGACTTTTAAAAATCTGAAACAATAAAATATATTTTCATGAGAATATTTGCTAATAATAAAACATGTGTGTGTTTCGTTTACAGAATGTAAAAAAATTATTTATAAGTTACTTTATAAAATTCTGTAAGTTATATTCGCAGAATAAAACATGTTTATGATCAATAGAACTTTATGCGAGTTGTAATCTTCAAAATATATAAAAATAATGTATATTATATATACATTACAATTTATCTTACGTCGCACTGACACAGATACTGTAGGGCTTATGGCGACGATGGGATAGGGAAGGGAAGGAAGCGGCTATGGCCTTAATTAAGGTACATCGCCCATTTGCCTGGTGTGAAAATGAGAAACCAGGGAAAACCATCTGAGGGGCTACCGACAGGGGGGTTCGAACCCAATATTTCCGGAATGTAAGCTCATAGCTGCACAACCCTAACCGTACGGCCTGCTCTCATACTATATCAAAATATAATCATAATAGGCCTATATCATAATATACTCTTTTTTATTGGGCTGGACGGAAGGAGATTGCCTAGTCCACAAATTGGTAATACGGCTCGGAAAGCAAGTCTATCAACGCTATCAGTGAGAGAGAGAGAAGACATTGAGTGACGAGGAGAAGCGGTGGAAGTAGGGGCGGAAGGAGGTGATAAGTGAAGGGTAGACAGGTCACTAACACAAATGCAGCGACTGACAAACGGTAATAGTGCTGCCATCTCTGTCCTTGCGATTGACAGCTGTACTGACCGCACAGCCTTAACGATGAAGATCATATGGTTGGTAACACTGTAGCATAGCAATAATGTCTGAAAGTGTTGAAATGACATTCAAGAGCCCACTGAATATATAATCACGTGGCCTGTAGATGGAAGCATCTCTCTTCGCCTGCTCTGCGTTTATCAGGCCAGTTTCCGTCCCAACACAAACAGCTGATTAGTGAAGAACACTGTGCATTCCTCGGTGACTCACCGCTTCCTGCCCTCTACACACCAGGCTGATTGTTGCTTGCTTTTTAACATCACCATCGTTATCGTGACGGTACAGGTGCATAATCAGTATGCCAACTGATTTCCAGTTTATCCCCCCTAAATACTGTATACTACACATGTCATAGCCCAGTCCGCGTCACCTTAAATAATGTTTTCATAAATAGGAAGGTAGCGCGCAGTTTGCTACTCCTGTGGGGGTCCGGGTGGGGACACCAAGAGTCCGCTGATGAACTAGCTTGGTGTCCTGGGGGAAACCCCACACAAGACACGGCACAAACCTGCTGAGTTTTAATTCACTGGCCGTGAAAGCCAATAAATATACCATCTTTTTGGAAGTCTTCATAAGGAGGTTATTGCTGCTTGAGCTTTTAGTTCTCGCAGTAAAGAGGCGCAGGTGCGCTTCATAACAAGGGAGGTAGCGCTCAGATTGCCACTCCTGTGGGGGTCCGAGCGAGGACACCAAGAGCCCGCTGATGAACTAGCTTGGTGTCCTAGGGGAAACCCCACACAAGACACGGCACAAACCTAGAAGAATTGCTGAGTTTTAATTCACTGGCCGGAAAGCCAATATACCTATGTTTCTTTTTAAATTTTTAGTAGCATAGTCATCGTGGTCATTTAGCCCTGTGTATTTAGGTGTGTGTAAAATCAGTCTAATAACCTGTGTATTTGTTATTCAGGTGAGGATTGGGAAGGAAATATTAGGTTGGGTATAATCCCAGCATTTCCCTGGAGTAGAAGTGGAGGAGACCACGAAAAATCACTTCCAGGATGGCTGAGATGGGAATCGAGCCCACCTCTTTTTAAGCAAGCAAGCAAGCAAGCAAGCAAGCTTGTAGTTTAACGTGACCGTTAATCTCGAGATCATGAGCCACGGGACCTCCTTTTTACGTGGAATCCGAACCACAGGACCTGGCATTTCACTTCGAAAATCTCACATGCATTGACCGGGAATCGAACTCGGACCGCCTTGGTGAGAGGCATACAGCTAGACCGCTGAGCCCCCCTCCCCCCCCCCCACCTCCTTTCAGCTTTGTCTCACGAGGTTCCAGCCCTCTGACCAGAATTACATTTCTTGGCTGGGTATCGAACCCGAACTTCGGGGCGACAGCCAAGAATGCTAGCCGCTACACCACGAGGTGGTCAACTAAAGTAAGCCCACGGTGATTTATGTAATTAGTTTGTTATTGTTGCTGAAAGAGAAGGAACAGCGAGGTCATCTGCCTCTGATGATTAGTAGCCTACTTGACGACATCGACACCGGTGATTATTAAAAAAATGGAAACTTGTAGTTATACCTGACCGTTAATCTCACGATTGTGAGCCACGGGGCCTCCTCTTAACTTTACATTTCACATCGAATATCTCGCATGTATTAACTGGGAATCGAATCCGGTCCGCCATGGTGAGAGGCAAGCAGCTTCAAAACTGCGCTATCACACCCCCTGTGGTGATTATAATGCAACTTATTCATAGTAATAACTATCGCTATGTAGTCCGGAGGCTGGTTGGGTCTTCGAAAAACTCAACTGTAGGTATTAGAAAGTCATTTTTGAAAGCCTTTGTCTGGAGCGTGGTGCTCTATGGAAGTGAAACGTGACCTGTTGGCGCAGCAGAAAAGAGGAGAATAGAACAGAGCATGTGTAATGTGGTGCTACAGGAGAATGATGAAGATCAAATGGCTCGATAGAGTAACAAATGAAGAATGGGCGAGGAGAGATGTTTCTGGTGACTGCCTATGAGGAGAAGAGATAGGTTGGTAGGACACATACTAAGACACCCAGGAATAGCAAACTTATAATAATAAATAATAACCCCTGACAATACAGCCAGTGGAGGGCCTAGGCCAACCAAGCGACCGCTGCCCAGCCATTTGGCCTGCAGATATTGGGGTAACGCGTGGTCAGCGCATCCGGTCCCCTCGGCCGTTAATCTTGGTTTTCGTGACCGCGCTGCTGCTTCACTGTCAGGCAGCTACTCAGTTGTCCTCACGAGGCTGAGTGCACCCCGTTCCAGCCCTCACGTCAGTTTCTAAAATCCCTGACGGAGCCGGGAATCGAACCCAGGGCTTTCGGGTGAGAGGCAGGCGTGCTACCCTAACACCACGGGGCTGGATGATAGCAAACATAGTTATGGAAAGAAGGGTCGATGATAAGAACTGTAGGGGTTGACGAAAGTTAGAATATGTTTAACAGATTACCTCGGATGTAGGTTGTGGTAGCTATGTAGATATGAAACGGTTAGCTCAGGACAGGGAGGCATGGAGATCTGCATCAAACCAGTCAAAAGACTGAAGACTCAAACACAGGTTTTGTAGATAGAAACCCACTCAAACCTAATACAGCGCTTTAATGAGGCGTATTAGGCAAGTTGAGGAGTGAGGATGTTGAATATTTCTTTCCTCAATAATTCATGAGTTCAGCAGCAGTGTCATAAGTAAGCTAGTACCTGATTAAAAAAAGAGAACCGTACATAGTTCTAATATTACTGTTCTGCGTATTTTACTCGACATCCCATTTTTGTCCTCGTGAACTCCCTTTAGTTTTCGTGGGGTACCTACGGTCAATTTTTTGCATTCTCTGTACTCGTAATTAAGAAGGTCTGAGAGCAAGAGAGACAAGTGACATCCGATAAAGGTGCGAAAATGATCCTTATTAGATTCATATGTCAATAAGGGTGATATCCCCATGCTTATCAGATGTCATGTCTCTCTTGGCCCTTCAGCCCCTCGTATGTTCTGGCAAGCGGGATATGCTAAAGGTCATATGGCCAACAAGTTGGAACAGTATTTGGTTGAAGTGACCGGTGTACTTGATGGAGATGATGTTGGCTGCGAGGCGCACGGATCATATCGCTCTCCCCTTGGCCCTTGCGCCGGGTGACCTTCAGTACGGCACACGTCCAGCAGACGGCTGCTGCGGCGGGAGGACCAATTACAGCGCAGTTGACATCGCGCGCAGGCCACCAAGCGCGGACACGTGTGCTATAGAGCATCCAGCGTTTAGAAAAGACTGTGGGTCTTATGGGCTTTTACTTTTAACGGAAATCCCCCCTACACTGGTTATGTTGCCTCACCTTTTATCATGAAGGAAATCTTAACATATATATTTTTCGTCATAATAGCTTCCTACAATTATCTGCCAATTGATTACCTTTGTTATTGCGTACAAGTATCGCTTATATTACGTCTTAATAATTTAAAATTTTTCGAGGTTAGCACGCTGGAAAGAAGAGCCTCGTCCTGTGCTGCATGCTCGCCCGGAGTGGAACACGTGCTCAGTTCCGCCGACAACATAAGTTCTGAAGCACTATCCGTCATTGGTGTTACTGTTGTGTGTCTGTTTTATTTTCTGTTCGATCGAATCAGGGCTGCCGACAGTTGGGTTCCAACCCACTATCTCCCGAATGCAAGCTCACAGCTGCGCGCCCCTAACCGCACGGCTAACTCATTACAATATTATTACAAATATTAATCTAAACAAAACAACAACAATAAAATTGAAAGAAACTAAATTACAGCCTAACTAATAACTAAAGAGGTGATGATCAACAGTATTGCTGACATAAAAATTGTTAACATCGTCTGCATACATCCGAGAAGGAAGGAAGGGTTATGCTCTCGACATCTGTCAATCAGTAATGCGTCATATCACAACGAAATGAATGTCGTTATTGGTTCTCTTCGCATACAGTATCCTTAATACTGGTCCAATCCGTTAACACCTGCAAAACCACTCCTTCCTGGGCGTGTTCTATTTCAGGTAGCTGCTGGGGTTGTGGTTGCCTCGCTAACTTATGAAAGCGCAGTACTCGAAGCGGTTGAACATAACGTATGACGTCAGCGCTACCTCTGCCTAGAGTTAGCAACACTGTCGCCATAAGTCTCCACAGTCTTTTCTAAACGCTGGATGCTCTATAGAGTAGTGCGTGAGCGCTGAGTGCTCGTATAACGCAAGGGGCCAGTAAAAAGTTCTGATTCACGAACCATCACAGTTTCCTCCTAGTTCTATCAGTATTCAAGCTTCGATTCTAACTTTTTGAATAAGCTTGGCGAGGAGTCATTCGGAAAATAGACGCCTTAAAATGCAGTTGGTTTTATTTAATTAATTAATTAATTAATTATTATTAACCCGTCACGCTGCTTACACCCATTGATCCCAGGGATCTAATTGTAAATTATTGTTCTACCACATGTCGTATCAGTTTTATCATTTTAAATGATCTTGTCGACTTCGTCGTTACGCTGGGGTCTGGCGTTACGTTACGGTGACGGGACGAAATATACCCAGATGCACTGAGGTGTGTGACGTCATAGTACTGCTTGGTGCATGTGTTCCCCGACAATCTCTACTTCGTTAGTATAAGACAAAAATCCCCGATTTTTTGATGTCATGGGTAATCTCGAGAACCACTGGATGGATTTTGATGCGGTTTTCACCATTCTGTAAAGAATATCTCGAGGAAAGATTCTGTAGAAAATAATTTATGTATGATCAAAGGAAGCCAAGCAGTAACGATTTCAGTGAAAAAGTCGAAAACAAACTTGGAGTCCGTGCGCTTCTTAAGCTTACGCTGGGCAAACCGTTAAAAATATCAATATACTATGATCGTAAGAATTGGTCAGCATGAAAAGTTCTACAAAAAAGTCCGCGAGAGCATATCTCTATCTTCAATACATCGCCCACTATAAGTGTTTTTTAGACTAGATGGAAGGGGCACGTCCCCGCGCGCTCTGGTGAGCGTGACGGCATCCCGCGCGCTTGACCTTGATTTGCCCTTGGTTTGCACTTGCCGTTCGCGAGTTATTTGAAACATGATAAGCAAGAAAAGTATTATGCAGATAATTTTCTAACATGTCAAGAGTCTTTGGCTTCGAAGCGAGAAGCCTCCAGCTTTTCTAGCATTTTTCAGCATTTGTAGCATTTAAAATGATACAAAGTCTAGTCTTTCAGACTCACTGTCACTTTTTTTGAAAACATTTTGTAATATCACGAGTTATCAGTAGGGACCGGATTCTTAGGTTTATAACTATTTTTTCCTTACTTCCAAATACAAAAATACTTTAATACATTTCCGAATCACGCTCAAAAGAGCCATATTCATGAATTTTGCAGTACTTAAATGACCTAAATGATATGCGAGTACCTAAAAATAACACACTGCTTCCGGGATGCCAGATTTCAAGAATGGAAAAATGGAACACACGTCCCAAAACATTGTTTTTAGCCTATTTTCATTTATGAAAAAATAGCCTTATGAGATCACCTTTTGTCCGTGTGTCTGCCTGTGAGTGTGTGTGTGTGTGTGTGTTGGTGTTCCCCCCTTATAACTTCTAAACGGCTGGAGCGATTTCAATAAAACTCGGTAAGTTCATAGCACTATTTCGGACGACCCCGACCGTGCCCTTCAAATTTTGTCACGTCTCACCAATCCAACATGGCGGCTGTGCGAAATATTTCACTAGCATTCAATATCTCCGGAACTATTACCGATATCACCCTGGGATATTTGACGGTGATAAAGTGAACTACTAGAAGTTCTCCTATGTGACGTTTGAAAACCTGGTAACTACAAAACCAACATGGCGGCCAAGCGAAGTCGCGACTATTAAATAGACGTTTCTCGTGATTTAACCATCCAAACGCAATAAAACTTGGTACAGTATATGTTTATACACATTGTAATGCACCGACATCTAACTTCGTTCAATTGTTTACATAACCTCAAAATGGCGGCTGTGCGAAATATTTCAACGGCATTCTATATCTCTGAAACTATTAGCGGTATCACCATGAAATTGTGTACGGAGATAAAGGGAACAACTGGAAATTCATCCGTAGGACTTTCAAAAACCGGTTAACTACAAAACGAATATGGTGGCCAAGCGAAGTTGTAAATTTTAAATAGACCTTTCTCGCGATTTAATGATCCAAACGCAATGAAACTTAGTACAGCAAATGTTTATACACATGGTAATGCACTGGTATCTAATTTAGTTCAATTGTTTACAGAACCTCAAGATGGTGGCTGTGCGTATTTTAAAATTAAGTTTTTATTTCTTGTGTCGTAATCATGCGATCGAAGTGAAAGTTTAAATAATGAACCTACGCAATAATTTTCCTTTAATGATACATGACTCTGGCCTATACATATAACGATCCAACATGGCGACCATCCGAAATATTTAGATGGATCTCAATATCTACGAATCTTTTACAGCAATCAAACTGCTTTATTTAATGTTCATAGGGGCTATGAACATAAGTTCACCTGTAGGACTTTCAATAACCTGGTGATCACATATCCAACATGGCGCGACGCGAAGTATAGAATATTGACATGGTTGTTTCTCGTAATTTAACCATCCAAGTGCAGTGACACTTGGTACAGTAAATCCTTATACAAATGTTAATCCACTGGCATGTATTTTTTTCAGTTGTTTCCATAACCACAAGATGGCAGCTGTGCGAAATTTTAAAACCTCGTTTTTACTTCTTGTGTCCTAATCATGCGATTGAAGTACACAAGTACACGTACACAATAATCTTCATGTAGACTAACAGTACATAACTCTAAGACCTACATATATAAAAATCCAACATGGCGACCATCCGCAATATTTAGTCAGTTCTCAGTATCTACGAATCTATTACAGCAATCAAACTGAAATTTTGTATGCTGATAGTGGCAATTAACATAAGTAGGATATATGAAAATAGGCTATATAGCTCTTCACGGAACTACTTGTTTTAATCAAGGTTGTTAAATGTTGTAATAATTAATATACATATGTATTAAATAAGCATTACATAATAAAATACACAAACTTAAAACTAGATAATGCTAACATATCATGTAGGCCTATGGCACCAGCAACTTACAAATGCTTTTCATTTGAACGACCCTTGGGAAGGATTTTTATTTGTAAGTACCTTCTGATTGCCATCTGCAGCAAATACCTCCTCTCATGATTGACTGACTTTCCTCTTATTGGATCGTTTTTGTGTTTTGTAATATATTTTTTTTTTTTTAATATTTGTAATATTTGTAATATTTATATTTTCCTTTTGTTATTCTGCTGTAGGCCTCAATGGCCTGTTTAATGCAATAAATGTATGTAAATGTAATAACCTTCTGATAAAATTCACTACAATTTTCGTCACAATTGTAATATGTGAACATTGTTTTACGGTATCAAACTAATGGAGCTTCAGTTTCTACCATCTCTCCATTTGATATTCATGACAGAAAAAAAACTCTCTCCGTAAAAGCATTGGAGGGGATAATGCTGATTATGAACTTCACAAGGACTAGGGTATTCCTTAATGATGTTGCCCCTAATAAATCTATGACATATACCCATCTATCTGACACAGGCTTAGAAATCATTTTCTCTTTCAAATTTGCGCTTGTACCACCAGAAAACAAGCTACTGTCGACCAAACTATTATGAGCACTCGAGTTTGAAGGTTGATTGTGAAGTAGCCAATAGACCTACATGAAATCCAATAACAGCATCATTTTTGTCGGTCTATTGTACGTTAGTTCATGTAGGTTTGGAATTTTTAATTTATATTTTAATATTTGTTATCCCATTTGGAACACAAAAAGTGCCCATTTTTAAACGTGTTTCAACCATGCGTCACATTTAAGAATTATTATCTCAAATTTTAACACAATATACATTGGAATGTTGTATAACAGGTTTATAAATTCCAGAATTTTGTAAGTCCAAGAAACAGAGTTGTTTTTTGTAAGGTAACTTTTTCTCGGCTCTGGGTGGTTGGAAAGTGTAGTTCTCGGTCGCGTTGTAATCCTTATACATCAAAAGGTTATGCTGTATGACTGTGAAAAAGTTAAATTAATTCTCTTATTTTATATCGGTTTGTATTTGTACGGGAAAATAAGGCATGGTTCCGCAGCTAGCCGATACGGCGAAAGCTGTACAGCGTTGCTGAGATAGAGCCCATCACGCGTCAGGGCGCGCCACATTCGAAGTGATGGGCTCCATCTCGGCAACGCTGTACGGCTTTTGCCGTATCGGCTAGCTGCGGAACAATGCCTTATTTTCCCGTACAAATACAAACCGATATAAAATAAGTGAATTAATGTACGCATTTCACAGTCATACAGCATAACCTTTTGATGTTTAAGGATTACAACGCGACCAAGAGCTACATTTTCCAACCACCCTGAGCCGAGAAGAAGTTACCTTACAAAAATTATAACAGCTTTGTTTCTTGGACACACAACATTTTGAAATTAATAAACCAAATATAAAACATTCCAATGTATAGGCCTATTGTGTTAAAATTTGGATTCGCTCTGACGATGGGATTTTGAGATAATAATTCTTAAATGTGACGCATGGTTGAAACACGCTTAAAATGGGCACTCTTTGTGTGCCAACTGCGATAAAGAAATATTAAAATATAAATTAAAAATTCCAAACCTACATGAACTAACGTAAAATAGAACTACAAAAATTATGCCGTTAAATATTGGATTTCATGTAGGTCTATTGTCTACTTCACAATCAACCTTCAAACTCTAGTGCACATAATATTTTGGTCGACAGTAGATATTACAATCAATTCTGAAGCGGGACATCTGAAAATTGGTGTGAAATTGAATATATTATCAAATTAACCAGAAAACGGAATATTTGGCGTTCCGTTAAAGATTAAAACGGAACGTCTGGCAAGCCTATGCTCCGTGAACCTGAGAGGAATGTGGATCGCGGACGATGAGGAGTGATGTGTGGGGTTCCCGGTCCGTGCGTAGTAACAGAACCAAATAGGCTGCTGCTTTGGTCGGTGACTCACTCACTCATTCGCAACTCCACAGTGGTTTAGGCAACAGCCCTATGTTAGCAGTATTGGAGTAGACAGGAATTCTAGATAACACGGTGGGCTGTTGACAGGCCTTTCTCTTCCCGCCTCCTGCGTCACCTCACCCCGCAAGTTAATGGAGCTTAGACCCGGGCAGTAATTGTAGTTTTGTTTCATTTATTGTAATATATTTGAATTTATAGACCATAATTTTTAAAAGTAAACCTAAAGATAGTGTTTATTCCTAACTCTATTTGATTGAGAGAAATCCTACCCGCCAGAAAATTAAAATATTTTCAGCACTTGTGTGGTTATTTACTGTCAGGAAAGTGAGAATACATCTCCAAGTTCCCTATATTTAGGCTTGCCATATTTTTGTTGAGTGAAACCGGGACACATTAATATGGGATGGCCTTACCCGGACATTTTTTTAAAATTAGAAGCAAAATGGTGAGTTTTAAGCCTTTCTTTAAGCCTCGCAATGGGCGGGAGAGGGGAGTCTGGCACCCTAAATTGTTAGTCTTACACACCTTTTAAAAATAAAAAAGGAATTTTTGCTTGATAAAAATATATAATTTTTCCTTTTTAATGATATTTTTTCTGGTCTGCCATCTAGAAAGAAGTGTCAATAATTACAATTTAAAATACTTCATAAAATTGTTCAATTGAACAATTACTCTTTTTCTTTTTTTGAAAAACTACAACTTTTTGGATAACTACAAAAACAAATAATACAAAAACCTCTTTTACGCTAAGCGCGATAGTCGATGATGTTGATTGTTGAAGAGTAACCGATTCATAAAAGATTCTTAAACACATAAATTCATTACTTTTTACATCTTACGGCCGTTTTCCGGGACATTGATAAAACCGGGCGGGACACCGGGACAAGAGCAAAATACCGGGACTGTCCCGGTCAAACCGGGACGTATGGCAAGCCTACCTATATTGTAATGAAACAAAGTTAATTAAACGGTTACAGTGTGAAAATCACCTCTGACATTCTTTGTTTTATTGAATTTGAATAATTAACATATTGAAGGAGAGCGAATATTGCCTAAAAGTGTGAAGTTCTCGGTGATAATTTGATGACGTATCATTATGTAAAATATTTACACTCTCTTTCCATTAAGATTTTCTACCGTCAATTAGGCATCAATTTTAATCTTTGCGCTGTTTATGACAACTTTTGCTACACTTTAAACATAAAAACCTATGTAAAAACATTTAAAAAACCATTTTACGTTTTTGAAAACCTAAAATGACTATTTTAAAACCTTAAAATCTGGTCCCTAGTTATACTTAATTACCTTGAATGAAAATACTACTTTCATTCTGTTGCCATACTGAAGTTCTACTTTACATTACTTTCTGTCACAAAATATCATAATTTACAAATTGGTATATCGTTTATCTCAAACGTGCAATATTTTGCCGGGTTGTACAAGGTGGAAATAATCTCTGTAGCAGTCAGATAGTTGAAGCAAACCGTTGTGAGATCAAAGCTTTGAAGAAGGAAAATCTGAATATTTTAATCATCGAAAAGGAGATTTAGAATGGTAATTTGTGCAGATCATTACAAAATTCCTTCATAATATTATTATATAGGCCTATACGCTATAGGCTAAGGCTAAGGTGTATGTTTCACAAATCTCAAGCTCCTAAACCAGAAGGGGTTAGAAGCTGTGGTTTCTACCAAAATCTTCCAAATCGTCTTGCATTTCTTGAAAAGACACCGGAAATATATTTATTTGTTCATAAAGTGCTTTTAAACAAATAAACCAGACGATAGCCCCTGCGAATACTGTATCACGTACAGCCCGCATAGCATTAAGGCTGGGCGGGTAGTCTGTACACATGGGGTGCACACAACCCATCATGAGAGAGTTCTCGCATGGGTCCGCTAGTACACATTAATTAATTAAATAATTGAATAAAACCAACTATATTTTAAGGCGTGTCCATGCCTGTCAAAGTAAGGTAGTGAAATAATGGAAAGGAGAGTACATAGAAGCCAAGTGCAATGTGGCCACTTATCAAATACTATTTGCAAAAGAAAACACTCCTGGGTCACAGGGGCCCATCCGTGTAAGTTGAGGGTTATCCCTCAAATGGTGAGGTGAAATTTTATAGACGTAAAAAGTGAGATGGGGGTAAAAAATAGCACCAACATAAAAGTACTCATAAAATTGTATACTCGTATATTCTAATTTTATATGTAAAACCCAAACAAACATTTACAGCAACACACTCAAGAGTTATTACATGGCTTATGTGAATGTGTTATTGAAATTTGGTATGATAAAAGGATCAAATGGTACTGCTTCACTTAACTCGCGAAAGAATTACAAGATCCAAAATGACACTACCGGTAATTTCCATCATCAAATACACAAATGATTCCAAAATGTATACTCGAAGTCAATATCAAAACCATCCAGAATCTAAAAATGCAGAATATGAAACATTTTTTCGTTATCGCAGGTGATGGAAATACTTCATAATTCATCCTCAGAACACTCGTGACAGACAACGGAACGGAATCTCTGGTACACTGGAGGGTTGCGTTGCAAGTGACTCAATATTAGTTAGCCGATTCGTCTTCAGCACTTCCAAACTGAAATTCAGGGTCATTGTCCACCCAAACACTTGCATCACCCCCATCATAATCATCATTTACAGTCACAGAGTCTATAAAATTGGGATCAAAGACAGAAACCTTTCCAGGAGAGCTCGAGGCCACACTAAAGCTTAATGTGTACGTACGTCAATATTTGAACAAGCTGGAGTAGATGGTGCCAAATTGTAAAATAGGCTGCATAAGAGAAATAACATCCGCAAATGGTGAGGTGGAGTCAATAATGGCACCCCTATTATTCCAACACTGAATAGAACAAATATGCACAACAATAGCAAAATAGCCGTTTCAGGGGCTAGCGAGGAAAGCGGGGAACGTAGTAGAGGTGTACAATAGGGATGTATAGAACTAGCACCGATAGAGCGCACTGCTGTTGTACTAGATAAGCGCAAGGCGCTCTTCATTTGTCTCCTGTGTTCACATGCCGCTAATATCCACGAATTTAAGTTGTTTAAATTGCTACTTTCGTGACTATGCCGAGCTATTACAGTGTTCCTCTTTGCAAAAATCAGGGAAATCCGATTTCGTGTCACCAATTTTCACAAAATAATGAAATGAGGAAGTAATGGTTACATGCTATTAGAAGGAAACATTTCGGTGAAGAAAATCTGACCGAAAATATTAAAGTGTGTTCCCATCGTTTTCAACTCGATGACTTCCACGAAAACTGTGTTGGGCAAGTGTGATTTACAAAGGGAAATAATTCCTACCTATAAACTGAATAGACATATCGATAACAACCACTGAATTTATGCGTTTGTATTTGAAGGTGAGAGAGCAAGATTAAAACCGGACACTGTTCCATCGCTTTTTCCGTGGACCACGAACACAACAAAAATAAGGAAGAGGCCATACACAAGAAAATTGCCAGTGTACCACGATAAGCCTACAATATCGGAATCTGCATAAATTATCTCCATTGAAGTACGGTACGGGAAGAAATCGTCAATATACAGGAAGAAGTGAATGTAACATTTGTGACTCCCATTTTCAAAGGCATCAATACTCGGACAAACACTTCAAGAATAAATGTCACAACATTAACAGTCAAAAACGTATTATGGTTGGTTTCTTGAAATCAGAATTAATCGTCAACTTACAGCTGCCCGACGGAGAATGTGGTACCGGTAGTGACTGACTTCTACATTCTTGAGTCATAGGCCTAAGTTAGCCAGATGAATGGAAACAGTTCATGGCCTTAAAACAGGGATTCTCAAACTTTTTAAATACTGTACCCCTAAGTCATTTCCAAGGGGTACGGAAACGATTTGCATTAAGAAATTGACAAATTACAAAAGAACCAAACGTTGCGATGCATTTTGAGGTTAACAATACCGGTATCAACTTCCTTTGATTATGTTTACCTTAAAAAAAGACCGTTTCATGTACGCTATCAACCAAAAAAATACACGAATCGAAGTCTATAAGCAAGGGGAGCCAGTGAGTATTTAAATCTCTATTTATAAAAGGAAGATTATAGTTTTACGTGACCGTTAATCTAGATCATAAGGCACAGAGGACTTCCTCTTTACGTGGAATCCGAACAGGACAAGGCATTTCACTTTGAAAATCTCATATGCATTGACCGGGAAATCTCTATTTATGATTTAAGTCTTATGGAGATTTATCAATATAGGCCTACAATACTCAAGCATGCTGACTCCTATTCATACTTTGAATAATAAAGCGTGTTAGAATTTTGTTATTACCGCTGTAGCCTACTAATTCTTCCCTCCTGTCACTAGTTTTAGCGCCTCTAGTCCGTAGCTAATTTTACAGCTGTTTAACGCTTAAACGCTGAAAATCGTTCATAATATATTAGAGGATATACCTATAGAATTAATTAATATAGTCTTGGAGTAAAATTAGAGAAGATATAATTTACTTTAGCTTATAAAACTCGGTTACAATCTATACATTCCTCGTAGCTGACTGGGGGAAACATAGGACGATCGCCTTGCGCTTACCCAGTACTACACGAGCGATATCTGGCGCGAACTTTCTCAGGCTACATCCCTATTGACTGTTGTCGAAAATGACCCCTCCTCACCATTTGAGGGTTAACAAGGTATGTGTTTGGACTGGGGGGAATAGTCTTTGTTGGATTAGCGTGGGCAGTTTTGCGTCGACAAATTTTCGACTACTAGTTACCATGCCAACACGGGCAAGCGCACTTAGTTCCCACTTGTTGAAGCGTGCGCAGTCATCATATCCAAGAAGTAGACGGTACTTATGAAAGTACAAATTGTTTCAAGGATTCAAAGAAGCTCAAATGTCAAAAAGTTGTAAACATATCCATAGCCCCATGTTTTTTGTGTAGCGGAGAAAATGTGGGTGAGTGGTTATCGTCTCGGACTATCAATCCCAAGCTTGCAGGTTCGCTTCTGGCCGTGGTAAGTGATTTTTGAAAGGCGACGGAAATAACGGCACGCATATCATACGTTGTTGGCATGTTAATGAACCCATTTGAATTCAGAAGGCAGTGTTCATAATGGCAAAATTAATCTCGTAATTTTCCGCCAACACAAAGTTCCTTCTTTCTCTACTAGAAAGCGCTATAGTGTCAAGGAGCTTAGATATCTAACCTCCTTGACTTTCATAGATTTCCGGAAAAAAAATCTACTTGCAAGCTGCCCTCTGGGCGTCAAATAACAAAGCTTGCACCCGGCCGCCGCGGTCATGCGATATTATTATTATTATTATTATTATTATTATTATTATTATTATTATTATTATTATCTATATATTTAAAACAGTAAGCTGATTTTTGTTACCGCGAGATTGACAGAACAACTGAACCGATTGACTTCGTAATGAACTCGGACAAAAGCCCTTGATCTGTATATTTGCAGATTGTCTTTAAAGTAAACGAATATTTTACCATATATTTTTAAATTTATAAAAAAAATGCAAAATTATTGGCCCTAGCGCATGCGCAGAATTAGTTTGGTGATGACAGGCATGGCGGATGTCCAGCGCGATTTAATGCGAGAGTTATTTATAAGCATTATAAAGGAGGGGAATATTAATTAATTGTTGAGAGTAGGTACTCCTCCCTTTTCATAACTTTCACAAGGCAGATTATTGAAAATATGTTATTTATGATTCACATACCTTTCTGGGAGTCATTGGAAGTTGATTTCAATTTGAATTGTCACTGCTGCACCGGAAATATTTCTTTTATTACGGCAATATAAGAAGGGTACAGGGAAAAAACCAGGTAAGTCACTGTTTTCATGAACGCCAGAAAACGAATTTTTAAATGTAAAACGTAATAAATGCTTCTCATACAGAGTAAACTTAATTATTTTAAACCAAATGAAATATTGAAGTCTCAAGTGTAGCGAATCAAGTAAAAGGGTGCTTAATGCCCAGAATGTCAGTAATATGAAATAATGCCAAGAATTTCACTCATACACCGATTTGTTCAGGAAAAAAACCAGGTAAGTCACCTGAAACAGAAAGTAAACCCGGCAGGTCAGCCCCTAAGATCTTGTCTGTATGACCGTAAGACGATATAATTAGGCTATTATGATTTCAATGGTATTCATTTTATTATTATTATTTCCGATTATTCCCCTTCAGGAGAGCGTGAGAACTTGAGCCAATCACAGCTTCACTTCCTTTTCCTCTCTTCTTTTCTTCCCAAAACCTCTTCATTAGTTCACTGTGCTTTTTCTTCCTTTCCTCTGTCCATTTTTTCCCTGATGTATCTTTCCTTGAAACTTGTACAATTTTCGTGTTTCTGATTTTATTTCTAAATTGTTCTCTGTCCTTAATGTCGTCTTCAGAGATTTTAAGTAATTCCATATCTTCATGTACTTCTTTAATCCATCTGGTCGTTAATTTACTTGCATTCACGATATTGAAAATCTTCTTAGTGAGTCTGTTCTCATCCATCCTATATATGTGTCCATAGAACTGCAGACGTCTCTTCCTAAATTTATCTACAATGGTGTCTGTATTTTCATAAAGTTCCTTTGTTGGTCTCCTGACCCAAATTCCATTACGGAAAACAGCGCCATGGATTTTCCTAAGAATTTTTCGTTCCTGTTTCTCAATATCATGAATTCTTGTCATTCCTCTAATGACGGTTGTTTCTGCCGCGTACAAGGCTTCAGGCAAGACAACTGTGTTATAATGGCGCAATTTTGCATTGCGAGATACTGCTCTTTTGTTATAATGATTCCATGTCAGCTTGTACGCCTTCTGCAATTTTACTATTCTATCTGCATTAGAAATTGTGTTCAATCCTGTGGGTTGGATGGCTTCTCCTAAATATTTGAAGTGAGTGACCTGCGAGATTTTTCCATATTGCGTTCGCAAGGTGATGTTTCCTGTTGATTTGGTATCCATATACTGTGTTTTTTCATAGGAAATATCAAGTCCCGTTTTACTGGAGATTTCATGTAGTTTCTCTAGCGCTAATATGGCTTCATCCTTGTTGTTTGTTAAGATGGCCAGATCATCTGCAAAGGCCAAGCATTTCACAGTGACTCTTTTCCCTTTCTCCTTTCCAATTTGGATACCTTTCACATGCTTTTCCCATTCTGTGATGATTTTGTCCAGTACGATGTTGAACAAGAGTGGTGATAAACCATCCCCTTGTCGAACTCCAGTATGTATTGCAAAAGAGTTAGAGATTTCTCCCATGAATTTCACCTTTGAGGTAGTTCCCAATAATATTTCCTGGATGATGGCCCTCGTCTTCCTGTCAACTCCTAATTCTTCTAGTCTATTAAACAAGGTTTGTCTGTCAACCGAATCGTAAGCCTTTTTGAAATCCACAAATGTGACTGTAGTGTTCCTGCATCTTCGGATGTGCAGTATGGTCTTGAGGTTCCAGATCTGCTCAATACAGGACCTTCCCTTCCTGAAACCTGCCTGATATTCTCCAATATGGTGGTCCACCTGTGGCTCGAGTCGATTCAGCAAAGCTTTAGAGAGAATTTTATAGGCGACTGGAAGAAGCGAAATTCCTCTATAATTATTCGGATCAGTTTTGCTTCCCTTCTTATGGAGTGGGTGTATCAAAGCACTCTTCCATTCTTTTGGGATTTTCTCTGTTTTCCAGACATCTGATATTATTCTGTGAATTTTTGGTGTTATGTGTTCATGATCCAATTTCCAAACTTCTGCAATAAGTCCATCTTCACCAGGGGCTCTATTGTTTTTTAATGACTTGATTATGTCCACTATTTCTTCATGTGATGGTGGAAGTGAATCAAGGTTGGGCACTGGTTTTGCAAATTGAAGTTGTTCAGAAGGTGCTTCGCAATTAAGGAGTGTACTGAAATATTTAGCTAGAATTTCACAATTATTGCTCGTATTTGTTTCCAGAGATCCATCAGGTCGTTGGAAGCATAAACTAGGGGGTTGAAAACCTACTATATTTTCTCTAAAGGTCTTGTAAAAATTTCTGGTGTTGTTCTTAGTGAAGTCCTGTTCTATTTCATTTAGCCTATTATTATCATAATTGCGCTTTTCTCGGCGAATAATTTTAGAAGTGTTTTTCCGAACCTGCACAAATTCTTGCCATTTTTCTGTTGTTTTATGGCTATTGAAATTATTCCATGCTTTAAACCTATATTCAATAGCATGATCGCATGTGATGTTCCACCACCTATGTTTTCTCTTTCTCGGAGGTTGGCCGAATATTATTGCTTGTTTCATTTTCTCTGCAAGTTCAGACCAGCTCGTGGTATCCATTTGACGGATTTCTTCAATGATGTTCATCTTGTTGAATTCAAGGTATTCTGGATCAGTTCGGAAAAGCTGGGTTCCCCTTATCCTTTGTCTGTTGGGTTGAAATTTTACCTTGATTTGTAGTAAATGATGATCTGAGTCAAAGAATCCTCTCCTGGTTTTCACATTAAGGACTTCTTTAGCGTTCCTTCTAGAGATAGCAACGTGGTCAATCTGGAATTCTCCAAGTGTTTCATTGGGGGATATCCATGTTGTTAATTTACGCGTAGGCTTCTGGAATTGTGTTGACATAATTTGGAGATTGAAATTTTGACAGAAGCTTATAAGGTGTTCACCATTTTTATTGGTTCTGCTATGAGCAGTGTATGGTCCTGTAATTCCCCTATATTTCTTTTCTTTTCCTAACTGACCATTAAAATCCCCCAGTAGAATCTTGACATGATGTTTGGGAATTTTGTTCGTGATTTCCTCCAGAAGTTCCCAGAAGTCTTCTATTACCTGAGGGTCTTTCCTGTTGTAGTCATTCGTTGGTGCATGCACGTTAATCAGTGTGTATACCTTGTTTCCCGATTTTATTGAGAGTGTTGAGAGTCTTTCTGATGGTGAAGTAAAATCAATTACTGAATCTGTGACGGACTTGCTAACCGCAAAACCTGTGCCAAATTGTCTTGGTCCTGTGTTGATCTGCACTGCAGGTTTTCCTTTATAGAGCCTGTAATTCTCAGAATCAAAGTGATTTTCATCTGTAAATCGTGTTTCCTGCAATGCCAAAATTTTGATGCTGAATTTATCAAGCGTGTTCGTTAGATGTTTGAGTTTCCCAGGCTTAAGCAAAGTGTTCACATTAAGTGTACCTATGAAACACTTTCGTTTAGGTCGAAGAGGTTTTGAGAAGCTCCGATCCTTCTCTACATGACATGTCTGGTCCCCCAGAATCCTATGACCAGAACAGGGATCCAATCTATTGACTGGGGCCTGGGGTAGTGGAATCTTTTCCTGTCGTTCTGCCATGGTTGCTTCAAGTTGAAGATTGTTTGTGGTGACCTCCGATGGAGATCACAAGATTTTAAGACTTAATTGTTGAGATTAAGCCGTACTTCGAACAGCCGCACCAACTAGGTGAACAGACGCTGCTCACTAGCCGCTGGATGCCAGAACAGACACTAGTGAGTTGGATATATGGACATCCATATACCTTTTACTCTTATCAACCCCGAGCACTGGGGTGCCTCCTCCGCCTCATACGCTGTACTGAAGTCCATCTTCTCCACCGTATTCGCCGTTGAGGTCTTCACTACTAACCCTGAGCTTGGGCCCTCCATATTTGTAACCCCTGGAGAGAGGGTGTCCCAGCATTATTATTATTATTATTATTAAAGCCATGGTAATTCATGGTTTATCATTCATGTGCTAATGTGCTAATCCCTGGAAAAACGTCACTGCTGGCTTACCACAAAATTTCATGAGACTCATTATATCCTGGTACTTAGCTTTGAAAATACGAAGAAGACCTGAGGGCAATTGAGAGATTTGTTACACATGTTCCACACATCTAATTGCTACGGAACATTTGAAGGAGAGCATTAGATAAAATATGCGAGCATTAACAATTTTACCTGAATAGGGCAAAGAAGGTAGCTCGAATTCTCCGTTCTTCTGTGTTGAAACACCTTGGTCAGCCTTTTGCATGATGCTGGATTTGAAGGATCCGTTATAAGTTGCTTGCTAGTTCAGCAGTCGAGGGTGGTTGGATAAGGCCACAAGTTCCCTGATGGGTTGGGTATTAAACGGACATTTCAGTACATATTTCTGGTCTAAAAGTTATTTCCAAGCAAATAGCACTTCCTCGCAGACTGTCACCACAATGAATGGCGATGGTTTCAATCTTGAATTTTCAATCATACTTATTAACTCGTTTCGAGTTCCCATTCTCTGTTTCATATTCCACAGCCCAACGTCCTTATCTCATTCCATGTATGAATTTTCTCGTTCTGGAAATGTGATTTTCAACTTTGTTAAGCCATGGATGAGACTATCAACAACATAGTGCATGAAGCGAAAATTAGTGAAATTTTTGCTTTGCCCTCCAGCAGAGTAACAAAATACTTGAAGCTCTTCAACTTCATCATCAAGGTAGTTCAAAATGAAATGAAAGAGGCAGAAGGCAACCTCATTGGGACCTGTCTTGCCAATACTCTCGCGGTACACATAGAAAACTGATTGCCCAGTAGAGAGAAGGTGGATGTTGAATGAATACATTGATAGCTGACGCTTATAGTATAGGCCTACGTCATTGGTACTTATATTTGGTATTGGAACATTTTTGGCGAAATACATACAAATTGCTTCCATCTTCATTGATTTCATAGCGTTGAGTCTTGGATCTCTTTTATGTTGGTAAAATGATTCTGTTTTTCTTTTGTGAAGAACATTCAAGGTTGTCAGCTTTTTAATTTAGTTTTTATCCTTTTCTGAGGACAGCGCTTTTATTTTGGCTGAGAAATCGCCACAACGAGTGCATGTGTCACTACGTGGGTAGCCGAACGATATGTTAAACTCCATGTTCATAATGCACCTGCAGGTTTCGTAGGAAACATGAACTGCAGGATGACGTTCTTTAAACACCAGAACCATCTTCTTCACATTCAACTCTTCAGGAAAATAGTTTTCTTTATTCATTTAAGCTGTAATGACTGCGTTTGCCTGTAAAGCTGTTTATGTGACCTCATATCAATGATCTTGTAGATTCGTGAAACTTCCTGTGAATAGATGTATGTTTAACTCTTTCATCTCTTGGTAGACAACCGGTCATTTTCAGGCTTTTCTGTACATATTCCAGTTTGCTTTTTGTGCAATACCACAGTCTACTAACAAGAGTTACAATGAAATATTTCAGCGATCACACTGCTCTCTGTTGGCAGGCAGGTGACTTGCCTGGTTTTTTCCCTGTAACAGTTGACTTACCTGCTTCTTTTCCTGTATGTCAAAACTTTGAATGTAAATAAATCCTTGACTAACCCGTTTCTTTGCCTGTTTCATACGTTTAACAGATAGTCCTTCCCATGGAGAATCTAATGGCATCTCAAACTAAATTTCGATTAAATAGTGACTTACCTGGTTCTTTCCCTGTACCATAATTTGCATACCTTATTTTTATCTCTTGGGGAAGCCTCCGTGGCTTAGGCGGCAGCACGCCGCCCTCTCACCGTTGGGTCCGTGGTTGAAATCCCGGTTACTCGATGTGAGATTTGTGCCAGCAGTATGTTGCAATGTCCAGACTGCAATATTTTGAAGCCCTTAAAGTTGCAATAGTGCCAAAAAGATTTCGTACAAAGAATGTAACTTGTATAGCAAACTTCTTGAGTAAATATGTTGTTCATTGTCCCGTCATGTTTTGACGGGTTTCAACTAGTTATTATTATTATTATTATTATTATTATTATTATTATTACCTCCCTCCGAGTTGACCATGGGACCAACTTGAATCTACTTTCGAGGTAACAATGGGAGCAACTCAGACGTCCATTTTAGGGGCACCACAAACCGTGGACCCAAGTCAGCATTGCCCTAATGTCTAGTCTACTGTATATTGTGTAATAGTACAACGAGCGTGAAAGTCAGAGCGTAATAATTACTGGGTGGGTGGAGATATTAATAGATGAGCGGATTGCCCACACAAAAGCCTCCGTGGCTCAGGCGGCAGCACGTCGGCCTCTCACCGCTGGGTCCGTGGTTCAAATCCCGGTCACTCCATGTGCGATCTGTGCTGGACAGAACGGAGGCAGACAGGTTTTTCTCCGGGTACTCCGGTTTTCCCTGTCACAATTTCATTCCAGCAACACTCTCCACTATCATTTCATTTCATCTGTCATTCATTTAATCATTGCCCCAGAGGAGTGCGTCAGGCCTCGGCAGCCGGCACAGTTCATATCCTCGCCGCTAGATAGGGGCTTCATTCATTCCATTCCTGACCCGGTCGGAGACTGGAAGCAGGCTGTGGATTTTTTTTCATTGCCCACACACAGCCACTCCTAGCGCTGACTCGGTAGAATGGCATTGCCGATCACCACCCACACTTCTGTCTGTAGCTTCCCTAGAATTGTTACTGTATTTCTACCCCTTAATTAATCTCACTTCTGCGGGGTCTGGGATGAGGTGCGATGATCTTTCGATGTGGCGAATGTTTTTTATTATTATTTTTACGACCGGGTGACTTTCCTGACACCAAACTTATCAGATGAGTTCGGGTTCGATTCTCGGCTTTGCCAAGAAATGTGTTTGTGATCTGGGGGCTAGAAATGGGACCATTCAGCTTCGCAAGGGCAACTGAGCAGAGTATAGGTTCAATTCCCTGAGTCATTGTAGTAGTGGTTTTCCGTCGTTTCCACGTCTGCTCTAGGTAAATCCTGGGATAGTGTCTAACATATGCAACGGCCAGTGTTGCCAAATCTTGAAATGGGAAAGAATTAAACCCTACGCTTTAAAACACCAGAAAAGCACCAGCTGGGACTCTATGATTCAAAACACTAGAAAAAATCAGCAAAAATTATAAACATAGGCTATAAATGGCTTTTTACTTACATTTCTCTAATTAAAAATCGTCTTCTTCTCTTGCGGAGCCTGCTGCCGCTATTAGCCTACATCTTTAGAGCAGGAAGGTGTAGTACTGCTGCAGCCCTGCATAGGCTACTTGCAATTTTGGCCACTATTATATCCTTCGGAAGTTCGTAGTCGTGATAGCATTTTCCTTCTGTTTTTAGTCCAAATCGCACACACAGAATGGAATGCAATTTTTGAACTTTCATTCTATTTCATTGTTTTGTTTTCACCAATTAAACTTGGCTAAACACTCTCCCTTCATCTGCATTACTTCCCCTGCTGGAGTGATGACCTTGAAACGTGTAGGCTGAGCATTGCCTATCTTAATTGATTAACTTTATTAAAACTATTAGGCCTACTTGGCTTCCAGGATTAACTTTTTTTTGTCATAGGAGAGAATTTCATGAAAAAATCCGTTAAGCACCAGACTTGGCACTAGTTTTATTGAAATAACACCAGTATTTTGCTATGGCGCTATTAGAATATTTCTGGCAGCAGACAAACTTCAGAAACACCAGAACTGGTGCTAAAAACACCAAATTGGCAACACTGGCTACGGCCCTCTCCTTCCCAATCCAAGTCACAGTTACAAGCATACACTCGAGACGATACAATCCACCCCAGGGGCTCCTCTTTGATATTAGCTGTCAACCTCGCTTGGTCAACTCATGTTCTCTTCCGACCCCGACGGTATTAGGGTATCCGTGACCTTGGGTAGCTTTCTTTTTCCCACCTTAATTGGCCCTTATCTTTGCTGATAGTCCGCTTCGTTGTGCAGTGCCTAACATTCTTGACTGTCACCGTGGAGGCCCGGGCTCAATTAACGGCTCTGCCAAGAAATTTAATTCTGGTCTGAGGGCTGGAACGAGGTCCACTCAGCCTCGTGAGCCACCTTAGAAGTGGTTTTCCGTGGTTTCCTATTTCTACTCCAGACAAATACCGGGATAGTTCCTAAGGCAAGGCACCTGAGATAACAATGCACTAATATTATCTTACTGCTTGCCACGGTGGGTGAGTAGTAAACGTGTCGGACTACCAACCCCAAGCTTTCAGGTTCGCTCCTGGCCGTGGTAAGTGATTTTTGAAAGGCGGCAAATATTACGACACGCATGTCATGCGATGTTGGCATGTCAAAGAACCCATTTGAATTCAGTACGCCGTGTTCATAATGGCAAAATTAATCTCGGGAGTTTCCGCCAAATCAAGTTGCTCATTTTTGTACTAGAAAGCGCTATAGTGTTCAAGGAGCTTAGATATCTAACCTCCTTGACTTTCATAGTGCTTCAAGGAACAACGAAATTCGACATGCAAGTTACCCTCTGGGTGTCAAATAACAAAGCTTGCAGCCGGCACCCCAGGCCATACGATATTATTATTATTATTGTTATTATTATTATTATTATTATTATTATTATTATTATCTTTCTGTTGAAGTGTAAACTGGTACGTGTATGGTCTGCGCCTGACTAATGCGCGTAGGTGTAGTTATCAAAGACTTAACTTACTCTTGCATACCGGGTGAGTTATTCGTGGTCGTTACGGCGTGGCTGCAGGCAGTCGTTCACATCCGGGTGGCGAGAAGGTTCAAATTCCCCCGCCTGTAACTTTGAAGATGGTCTTCTGTGGTTCCCCATCTTCCTTCCAGGCAAATGCCGAGGTTGGTCCTTAACTATAGGCCACAGCCGCTACCTTCCAATTCATCGTCCTACATTCACACTTTCCTCCCCAGACAACACTCCACACGCGATGGTACTTGTAGCTCACCCCATGGGTATCCGCATAGAAACAGCTACAAACTCTAGTGAGCCGAACATGTCCTCGGACACTCTCGGCACTAAAAGACATACGAAAAAAACAACTCTTGCATAGTTTCATCTATTTAATATCGGTGTTGTGATCGGCTCAAATTTATATATCTGACCCGGAGAAAGAGGGATACGCTCGTTGCTATGAGTTCTTTATTTATTTTTATTTTTTATATTTTTATAGTGGCGTGCGTTTCATGGCGCCAGAGCTAGTCACATACCTGTGCAATTAGGAGCGGATAACCTAGATGTTTCGCCTCTTAAAGCAACACTCAAATGAAGCTAGAACGACTTGGAATCTCAAGCTTGGATTGAGCGAACTGTTGATGTTCTGCTGGAGTAAGGTGGTAGTGCTGGTCCATCTTCTGGTTGAGGAAGATGTCCCGAGAACGCTAGGAAGCTGCGTGCTGGCTCATCAGATAACAAAGGCTGTTGACTCCAGTGAAAGTTCACATTTGTCCGACTCTCTGATGTAAAGCACCGAGCTTGCTAACTGGCCACGAGACCGCCTTACCCTAACCAATAATACAGTAATTGCCTTAATTACGCTAAATTGCGATTATTTAGTTCCTGCAATAAAAAATTGAAAATTCCTCCTCTACACTGAGAAACATCTAATCATAAATATGTTATTATTATTATTATTATTATTATTATTATTATTATTATTATTACTAGGGCATCTGTGCGAGAAATCTCGCTTGTTCATTAACCACCCGCCCGGCTTTACTGTTAAATATGTTTATTTGTTTAAATGCAATTTCAATTTAAAAAAATGGCGATATTTATGAAATCAGAGTGCAATTCATCACTGTTGCGGGTAATTCTGTTTGAATATTCTTTTCAATACACAATGGGTTGTGTGCGCCCCATGTGTACAGACTACCCGCCTGGCTCTAGTGTTATGCGGGCTGGACGCGACACAGAACTGCCAGGCGCTATCGTCTTGTTTATTTGTTTAAACACACTTTTTTAACAAATAAATATATTTCCATTGACATTTCAAGAAATGCAAGATTTTTCCTGTACTATTGAGACGATTTGGAAGATTTTGGTACAAAACGCACTTTCTAACTCCCTCTGGTTTAGGAGCTTGAGTTTTAGTCGGATGAAGTTAGCGTATTATTATAATTGATTAAGTTATAAGTCTTTCAATTTTTTTTTTATCGGTGTTACACTCTGAACGAGAACATCTATGCTAATATTTATAGTGGTGTGTTCGATATTTGGTCAACAATTTTCTAATTTTCCTACATATCTCTTCCATATTTCAGTGAGGGCCTTTCCTATAGAACAGAGCCTCGCAGGAGACGTGTGACGGCGAAGGGCACTGTGGCTAGCTATCTGTCGAGAAAGGCACTGGCGCTAGCAGCAGCGTAGCATCCAACTAGTTTAATACATTTACACTTTTTTTTACCGTAGTTAATAATCATCATTACTTCCACGAATTTCAGAGCAGTTGCTGAAAACACTGTCCTTCAATTTCTAAACACATATTGCACGAACGTAGGAAGTTTTGGTACACTCGCTGTAATTCATCCTCACTGATATTCCGTATCATTGCAGTTATTTCGTTCTCCAGAGGCTCCTTTCGTTTCAGGTTCCCCCACAAGTAAAAATCGCACGATGCTGAAACTTGCGATCAAATTTACTACAAGACTTGAGAAGCTAAGTTTTCATTAGGAAAATTCGATGTTTTGTTCTTTACCTAACAATGTTCACGAGATACGAGATAGGCTGCAGTACTTCACCAAACGTCGTAATTATCTCAATTATCTTGCTGGCTGCGTATGTGATAAATGTAGTTACAGCATGCAGTGCTTCCCAATCCGCTGTTGTAATCGGTATATGCTATAAATCTGGCGGTGACTCAGTGCGACCTGTCCGCCGCACGGCCTCTGTGAAGTTATGTTCTATAGAGAAGGCCCTCACTGTAGTAGGGAGCCATTTAATTATTCCAAATTAATATTATATTACAAGCTGTACCCGTCATGCGTTGCAATGCCAATCAAAGAAGCTGTTGGCGTTGTAATTTTGTTTTTTGTAGTGCTTTTGGATATACAATACGTTTTTCAATTTCCGTTAAGTGCCTCTAAACTATCGTAAAATGGTTTAACTAATTTAGAAACATTCGTGGGAACGTGCAGAACAACTCACCCATGTTTCATCGCAATCCGATGAATGGCTTATGAACGCATACGGAATTTTGTTTAAACGTTTCGTGGGCTGTCACTCATTTGTTGAATTTACTCGTGCGCCACCTGCTGTGAAATGGATTTACTAACTCAAAACCTTCCCTGGCGTGTACACAATAACTCATCTAAGTTTCATCGCAATCTGATGAATGGCATATGAACGCATATGGGATTTTGTTTAAACGACTCGCATGCCGTCACTCATTTGCTGAATCTACTCGTACGCTACCTATTGTAAAATGGATTTACTAAGCCAGAAAACTTCCCTGGAGTGCACTCAACGATTCACCCAAGTTTCATCGTAATCGGATGAATGGTATATGAACGCATACTGGACTTTGTGGAAACAATTCGCGTGGCGTCGTCCATTTGTTGAATCTACTTGTGCGCTACCTATTGTAAAATGGATTCACTAACTCAAAAACCTTCCCTGGCGTGTACACAACAACTCTTCAAAGTTTCATTGCAACCGGATGAATAGTATATGAACGCATACGAGACTTTGTTGAAGCGATTCGCGTGCCGTCGCTTATTTGTTGAATCTACTCGTGCGCTATCTGTTGTAAAATGCATTTACTAAGCCAGAAACCCTCCCTGGAGTGTACACAACATCTCACCCAAGTTTCATAGCTATCGGGCGAATGGTATATGAACGCATACGGGACTTTGTTGACACCCTTCCCGCGTCGTCGCTCATTTATTGAATCTACTCGTGCGCTACCTATTGTAAAGTGGATTTACTAAGCCAGGATCCTTCCCTGAAGTGTACACAACATCTCATCCAAGTTTCATCGCAATGTGATGAATGGTATATGAACGCATGTGGAACTTTGTTGAAACGAATCGCACGCCATTTTGTTGATGCTACTAGCGCGCTATGTATTGTAAATTGGATTTGCTATGCCTATAACTTTCCCGGGAGTGTGCACAACAGCCCACCAAAATGTGGTCGCAATCGGATGAATTTTATATGAAAGCATCGCCAACACTCATTTGTTTAAACTACTCGCGCTATCTATTGTATATTGGTTTAACTATGCCTATAACCATCCCGGAAGTGTGCACAACAAATCACCAACATTTGATCGCATTCGGATGAATGGTTTATGAACGCATAAAAGACGAACAAACGAACATCCTTTTATATATGTAAGATTAGTCTGTTGTTATTATTATTATTATTATTATTAT
Source organism: Meconema thalassinum (assembly GCA_946902985.2). Taxonomy (NCBI): domain Eukaryota; kingdom Metazoa; phylum Arthropoda; class Insecta; order Orthoptera; family Tettigoniidae; genus Meconema; species Meconema thalassinum. The sequence goes on along the minus strand of OX336391.1, from coordinate 458,770,355 downwards.
TATTATTATTATTATTATTATTATTATGAGGCAACATTTTGATGTAATTTATATTAAGATTTGTTGCCTTGGTAACTATATTCGCTTGACTAGATCACTCGAGCACTTAAAATAATACTTGCGAAGAAATTGGAATTAGTAACTTATTAGGGATTTTTAGCCTACTTTTCACATTTTGCAAAAATGAGGAAAAAGTAGACTTATGAGATCGGGCAAATGTGTGTGTCTATCTGTCTGTCTGTCTGTCTGTCTGGCTGGCTGGCTGGCTGTGTGTGTGTGTTCCCCTCTATCAACTCCTAAACGGTTGCAGCAATCGAAACAAAATTTGGTAGGAGTAAAGATCTATACCTGAATATCTCACGGCCATATTTGAAATTGATGTCAGTGCTACCAACTGCTGAAAAATCGCAATTGAAATTTGAGCTCCATGTTGGATATCTTGGAAGGTATGAATGGGAGCTATTTCAAAATTGGCACACGTATAGATAATAATATTGCAGTTTAATTTCTAGGAGGCCATACATGGCAGTGTTGCCAAAATGATTATAAGTCTGCTGATAGGTCCAAATTTTAAATGCATATAACTTCTAGACTATCAATTGGATTTCAACCAAATTTCATATGTGCTATGTGTACATAAACAGATATGACTGTGCGTATTCTTAAGAGCCACCAGGGCTGCCAACTGTGAATAAATGCTCTCAATTTTTTAAAATCCAAACACCCATATATCAGAAAGTATGCAAGCCGACAGCTTTAAACTATGCACACGTATAGTACCTGACATTCTATAATAGCACACGTATAGTACCTGACATTCTATAATAATTTGGAGTAACTTATATACGTCAGTGCTACCAACATGAATCTAAGCCTGCTGATAGGTCCAATTTTAAAATGCATGTAACTTCTATACTAACTAATGGATTTCAATCAAAATTGACATAACAATAGGCCATATTATTTCAGATTATTTCTGACCAATACATGTATGTCATTGTTGCCAAAATGATTTTACGCGCGCTGTTAAATCCAACGTTTAACTGCATGTAACGTCCATGCTATCCATTGGACTTCAACCTAATTACCTAATTTTGTATTCTGTACCTTAAGAGATGGAACTAAGAATATATTCAGTCACCAGGGCTGCCAGCTGTAGTTCTCTATTAGGCTACATAATGCCAGGTATACAGTATTTCGAACTAATTAGAAATTTCGATATTACCAACTTAATTTCGTCCTTATTCTAGATAGGTCCATATAGATTAATCATTGGCATGAATCTTAAATTTTAAGAAAAGTAGGCTCTTTAGTTCGTCACGGAACTTCTTGTTTTTGTTGACACTACAATTTTATGTTTGTAACACTGATTTTCAACATTTTAAATTAAACTCGGAAACATTGAAAGAAAATTTTGAACAACCTTTAGTAAATTTGGGGATTTTTGGGTCAATATAAATGATGTATCTACGGAACTAGAATGCATGACGAACACTGGATGTCATGGTAACCACCGGATGTCCCGATCGGATTTTTGTCAATGCTAATCACAGATAGATCCGCAGCTCTAAAAACATACCCATGTTGATAATAATGTTGTATAGTTACCATGCCTACAAACCTTACTGTAAATTACATCAAATGTTGCCTCATAATAATAATAATAATAATAATAATAGACTTTAATATAATATTAATTTGGAATAATTAATTGGCCTCCTACAACAGTAAGGGCCTTCTCTAAACTAAATTTAAGTCTTTGAAAAATACAAGAGAAGTTTTCGCTAATTTTTATGTTATTTAGTGTATTTATGCTTACCTCCATTTTTTTCTCATAACGTCAGGGTTTTATGTAAAATCGATAACTATATTATTGTTTCTAGAAGAAACTAACATAAAATAGACTATTGACTAAGAGGAACAAATATTACGTATGTTTACATGAACATTCAAAACAAATTTTTAACTGAGCAAAAAAAAACTATTTAAGTTCGTAGTCTTTTTCCTTTGAAACTTCTTCTTGGCGTTCTTCGATTATGTTCAATATCAGGTTAGTAAAAATCCAAGTACAATTGAACTTTTGAAGAAAACGTGACGTGATAGATTTCTTACTGTTCTCGAAATCATCACCGAAAAATACATAAAGTTCAGACATCACTTCCCTTGTACTTTTTTCATCGCAGACCTGTGTAATGGTCGTAAAAGTCCCGGGAATAGTCAGTTTGTCGTTTCTTCAGCTCAATATTCTTGTCATCCCAGTTGACTGTCGTGCAGTCCATATGTCTCCTGGTATTATTTTAAACAAAGGCTTGCTGGCATATGACGTACTCAGAATTACGTAATTGCTATATTGTGTAAGGAGTGAGGCAGAACACCTGCTCTGTGTTTCCGATCTCACTAGCAAGATCTAGCTAGGCTGGACACTACAAGTTTTTGAGCTGAGTAACTCGCGTGTTCTCTTTTGTTTTCTTCCGATCATCCGAACAGTAGGCCTCGGAAGTTGAAGACCTATACATTTCCTAAATAAGACCTATAATAGGACGTAAAATACCAAAATAAAGGGCATAAGAAAGGAAAAAAGACGAAAAAAATTAACCCAATTATTAATTATTTTATTCTAACTCCATACTTAATATTTACTCCCCCCCCCCCCCTACAGCTTAAAAATACGGAAAAGCTGAGGTGAACAGCGAAACCCAAAACACATATACTCATCTCTGAAGTCTTAATTAGACACGACTTGACAGTTTGATGCTGCTGGCTTCCTTTAGTCATGATTGATGTTTTGCTACAAAAACCTTCTTCGTGAAATCCTTTACAGAATGGTGAAAACCGCATCAAAATCTATCCACTGGTTCTCGAGGAATTTGTTTTATACTATGTAGAGATATAACTTAATGTTCAAAAAATTACAATGCTTTGGTGATATGCAACAGTACGAAAATATGTGAATGGAACACTACTTCTTTTAACATAATTTGAAAGAGGAATTCCGTGTATTATAAAGATGTTTAAGAGGGGTGTAGCCTCTTGAGAGACCGAGTGCAGGTCTTTCTAGTCGACGCCCGTGGGCGACCTGCGCGTCGGGATGAGAGATGGAATGGATGAAGATGAATGAAATTGGGCAAGGATGTGGAAGGAAGTGGCCGTGGCCTCTCAGAAGGTACCGTCCCAGCATTTGCCTGGTGTTGAAAATGGGAAACCACGGAAAACCATTTCAAGGACGGCCGACGGTGGGGCTTGAACCCACGCGTCTACCGAGTCAGCAGAGAGCTTGACCACATGGCCTAACGCTGCGCTTTAGCCAGCGTAGCCACTGCTGTCGGGTGTTTAAGAGGTGATGAACAGAGAAGGGGCAGTAAAAGGTAGTCGAAAATAGGTCAAGTTGCAAATCCGTTAAGACCTAAAAATAAGTCTAAAAGTAAAAAAAGGACATATAAAACCAACCATGTTCCGTCCTACAATGACCAAAAATGAGCATAGGCCTATAACATTATGTTTGGTCTCGTTTTTGGACACTCGAGAATAAAAGGATTTTTCCTCAACTTCGAGCCTTAGTCATCAGTAGGGCTCGGATTTTTAGGTAAATAAATTTTTTTTTTTATGTAAATACATATTTTAAGCATTTTTTCTATAAATATATAAATTCCTGCTTTTCACTTATTAGCGCATAAAAAGACATAATATTTACACTTTTCAGAATCAGTATGCTAGATCGTTCAGTCTATTGCATTTTTGTTCTGTGTTACTTCAACGGGTAAGAGCTATCTATTCTTCATGTCAGCTTGCAACTGTGTTATTCTTAACTTGTCGCCCCGTGCCACTCACTGTGGAAGCCAGGGATTTCCTTGTCCATCGTCATATTGCACCACGTGATAAGACCTCCCCTCCCCCCCCCCAGCTACCTGGAACCAGTGTCACTCAAATGCAGCTCATTTCTGGCACTGTGAAGTGTAAGGCAGTTCTACGATGCTTTAAGTAAAAACAACTATAAGTTATCGTCTGCAGCAGTATGTTGCAGAATTTAAAGGTAATTTTACTTCTGATAGGGGCGTCCTGTTCTGCCAACCATGTGGAAAACCAATCAACGCTGAACAGCGATCTCAAGTTACACAACACCTCAAGGGCAAGAAACATATTGCCGCAGTTCCACGCCTTCAGAGTAACTGTTTCGCGATAATCGTCGATCAGTTGTGATGGACAACCTGAAGATGTACAGTGGAACGTGGCTAATTCGAACTTCTATAATTCGAATTTTTCTCTTGGTCCCTAGCATTTTATATACAATCAATGCTAAAAAGAAAATCGTGGTTAATTCGAATTATATTTTGGATAATTCGAAGTTTTTACGTGTAAAATCTCCGAAAAACAAGATGGTTCCCGAAAAAACTGTTCCGAGTGCAGCCCAAGAAACAAACCACATCACATAATTTACGCGTCTTTTTTAATGTAGAAATGACGTAAGTGATTCTTTTTTCAGTTTCTTAAATTTGTTAGATTCTTTTGTGATGGCCGAGAGACTTAATTGTAGGAAACAGGTAAAAATCTCAAACTTTTTTGAAAAACAGTAGATTCCTCTAAGACTTAACTAGATTGCTGGATTACTACTGTCGTTGAATAGGTGAATAGTACATTTTGGTTTTATTTTATCATTTGAAACTTTTGAGGTTATTCACGATACAGTCATTATACAGTGCCATTGTCTGTTAATCTGCTTTGTTGAACAAAATCATTATGTAAACGTATTACAATATATTTTCTCTGCCCTTTTTAAAAATTTTCTTAATTCGAATTTTTGGATAATTCGATTTTTTTTACTGGTCCCTTGGGGTTTGAATTATCCAAGTTCCACTGTATCTCGTTGTGTATTGTAATGCTTCAGCAGTCAGTGAGTACTGCATATTGTTTATATCCCCATTAATAAGCTAATTTATAATTAAATATTTTTACTTTTTTGCCACATATTTCAGGCATTTTTAATACATAAAAAATAAATATTTTCCAGATTTTTAGCACCTAAAAATCCGAGCCCTACTCATCAGTGTAGAAACTAAGGAACTTCTAACATAGTCAGAGTCGTGTTGCATTAAATAAGTCTTTTGAAAATTGCACCAAGTTTTCGGTAATTTCGTGATGAAATTGTATAGAGTGTAAAATATAACCCATTACAGACCCTCTAGCGAACCGCTGAATTAACTTTGGCATTTAGCGCAAAAATGTTAGGGCTACCTTCAGAATAATGCAGTCCACAATAATTTGTCGGTCATTTGTACTGTATCATGATACAGACAATAATAATGCATGTATGTATGTCTACTCCTTATTATTCCCGTTTTCAACGGGGTTGAGAATGAGATGCGATGAATGGCGAGTGGTTTTTACGGCCGAATCCCTTTCCCGACGCCAACCTCATGAGAGGAGTAAATGATGGTTGGTTCCTCAGTTTAGGGGCTGCGACAACGCGGAAATGTAGCCTCGTGTACTTTGGGTGTGTGTTAATTATGATGACTGTATTAGTGTGTGTTATCTGTAATTCAGATAAGGACTGCAGACGATCAATTTCAAGTAGTTCCTACTTTTGCTACCAAATGCTACCGTCAACGAAACATAGCCGCGAACTTGGGTACTAGATGCCACCGCAACCGACACCTGGTGGTGAACGTTAGAACTAGTAGAGCGTTAATCAAATATAACCCACACATTTAGCTTCACACAATTGTAGTTAGTGGAAGGTTCTTTACATGCCATATATCTATGACATGGGCCCGCCGACTTTACTTCCCCTCCAAAGGAAGGCATACTGAGGGATTTTTAACGCTCTTAAAAATCCGTCGACTTTGGGAGGAGTTATTGAGAGATGAAATGAATGGAACTGGGCAGGGATGTGAAAGGAAGCGGCCGTGGCCTGTCAGAAGGTACCGTCCAAGCATTTGCCTGGAGTTGAAAATGGGGAAACCACGGAGAACCATTTCAAGGACGGCTGACGGTGGGGCTTGGACCCACGTCTATCGAGTTCGCAGATAGCTCAGCCCCATGGACTAGCGCTGCGCGTTAGCGTGCGTATCTACCGCTGTCGGTTGTCAATAATAATAGTAATAAACGCGATGGAACCTCCTGCTTTTCATATAAAGCTACTCAAGTGTCCTTAGAGGCTAAGTTTACACGGTTCTATTCCTCACTTGAGCAATACTTGGCGGATCCGGTAATCGAACTCAAGGGCTCCAAAGTAAGAGGCAAGCGTTATATCCTCACACCATCGGCGGCCATTATTCTTGTGACATTCTGGTTATAATAATAATAATAATAATAATAATAATAATAATTTGATAACCAGCTGCGAGTAAATTGCCTGCTTTGCACTGCTATACGAGTATGAGAGCATTGCAACATCCTGGTGGCGTGTGGAGAAGGTACGTTAATCCTGGTCCAGGGGGCGTTGGTGTAGTGGTGATCTTAACCACGTCATCTCTACAGAACGGAACTTCGCATGCGCCGTGTGACGTCAGAAGCACTTTGGCTAGTCGCCTGTCGAACAAGGCACTGGCAGTAGTAGCGGCGTAGCGCCCAACTAGTTCAACACGTTTACACTTTTTAACGTACTTAATAATCAACATTACTTACATGAATTTCAGAGTATCTATTGGAAATGCTGTCCTTCACATTACACCATCATAGGAAAATGTTGGTACACTCCTGTAATCCTCACTGAGATTGCGTATCGCGCGACTTGAGAATAAAAGGTTCTGATTCAGTGCAGTTATTTCGTTCTCGAGAGCCTTCAGACGACGCGGATAGTTTCTGTATACATTTTGTTTGAGATTCCTGGACAAGTAAAAATCACACGGCGATAAAACTTACGAACACATTTACTGGAAGACTTCTTCTTGAGAAGATAAAGTTTCCATTAGGAAAATTCGATGTTTTGTTCCATACCTAACCATGTTCTCGGGCTACGATATAGACTACAGTACTTCACCATAAGTCTTAACTCTCTCAACTAAGGTATCTTGCCAGCTCCGTATGTAATGCATGCAATGGCAGCATTCCGGGCTTCCTGACCCGCCGTTGTGTAATGCTAGTCAACTGGCGGTTACTTATCACTAGAGCTGGGATTTTATGTAATATCAAGTGGCATAATATATACATAAATATGTAACAGAAAGCACCAAAATATGTAAATTGGGCAAAATATGTAATATCATATAATTAATATAAACTTAACATTTTGTCAGTTACAACACACTAAATACGCTTTATATTACATTTTGTAGCACAGTGAACAATTAAGTATTTTTCAATGTTCTTTGGAGTCATATTATATGAATATATCACACACATATTCAATAGAAACTTATTATTTTCATAACTCAAAGCAAGTTTATTCATTAAATTTTGTAGCACAGTGAATTATTAAGTATTTTTCGATGTTCCCTGTGGTCAAAGAAAGGCGTTAGTCACTTAGGATGTTCTTATATGCAGAGAAAGATCTTTCAACATCACATGATGCACCTGGGGCAAATTTTAGGAGAGGAATTTTCGCTGGAGAAATGTCCTCGGAAGGATCAACGGCATCTGCATTTAGAATTCGGCACACACTGTGAAATGTTGAATAACCAGGATTTCTCTTCAACACTTTTTGCAATTTGCTCAATACACTTGCACCAGTTTTCTCATGTACAGCACTTATCCTCTCAAATACCTGTCACTCATAATTACATTAATCCCCCTGTTGAGAGGACAGACAACAGCCCCACATTATGTGTGAAACTTCAATTCAGCAATTTATTTCATATAAAACAGGAACACTCTGAAATATGTAATTTTATGTAATATCACTAAGAATATGTAGAATACCCACAAATATGAAAAAATATGTAAAATATGTAATTATATAGAAATCCCAGCTCTACTTATCACTCTCCGTCCGTCACACGGCCCGGCGAGAACTGGAAATGGAATGTTGCACACATCGGTTATTCGGTTTCCTGATGCCTACAGATTTATTCACACATACACACAAATACAATCCCATGACTCGTGACTGTGAGAATGCAGTGGACCAGTACGCTAGTTCTTGCCCCGCTCGCCACTTAGCGCTACAAGTCATTACGGTCGACCACGATTTGACATCCCTCCTTAGCCAGCTGAAGCGAAACCCCAACATTGGACAAAAACATCATCCTAGCATGTAGTTAAAATATATTTTATGTTTTGATTGTGGCTCTAATTGCATCTAGTAACCTAATTTGATAAATTGCGTTAGTCATTGTGTGTAGTTATACGGTATTTTATGTATTGTGCCACCGCTTGAGCAGTGCTTCCCAGCCGCCGGACCGTAGGATGAATTCTACCGGAAAGTGGGGCGATCACGCTACGAATTTCAATGAAATTAGATATTTCCGGGACGCACAGTAGGGCCAAAAAGGGAAAAAGATGGCAACAATTATATGAACGGTATATTAGTAACGTACTGTTACCGACAGAAACACATTATTATAACCAAATAATAACAGCTTAATTTATTGCACATACCTAATTAGAACTGCTTATAGATGATTTTAGTCAGAATCTGAACTGTTACCACTTGACTCACTTCCACACTCAGAGTTAATGCATGCAGTGCGTTTTTTCTCATATTCCTTCAAGATACACAATTAATCCCCCACGTTTTTCTTCCCTGAATGCATTATTATATCATACAGGGTCTGCCTTGTTAGGAAAATATCAGTGCAGCCAGATCCTGAAGGAAAAGAAGATAGCATAATATAGTTACCTAAATATGAACAAAATAATTGGCCTTAGAGAAAGTAATATACAGCAGTGATACGCAAATATTCGCAAATTTTTACTGATGTTGTTATAATTTGACTATCTTGAGTAGCAGAAAAAGTTAAAGTTATCGCCCGGACGAACCCGGAACCTTACTGAAATCATAGGAATGTAACTATGAACTATATTACAGTGCATACCTCCAAATGACGATTCCATTGTGGTTACTATTTCTGATGTGAACACAGGACGGATGGTAACAACTTGAAAACACAGCACTCTCTCCACTTATCGACTACGGTACTCAATGAGTCGCGTAGGGGGTGACGTGGCAGTTCAGACTTCCGCTGTGAGGAGTACAGTAGACTATTTGTTGGATCATTTCCTTATCGATATACGATGCACGTGGTCTTCTATTGTATGGAAACGGAGCATTTGACTAAGAATTACGGGATTTGATTTTTGGACTTTTTGCCAGCTTTTCCTTGCAAGGACCCCATTGTGGGACGGCTGACTGTGGGGTTTGAACCCAACGAGTTCGCAGATAGCTTGGTTCCATTCACTAGTACTGTGCCTTAGCAAGCGTAGCGACAGTTGTCGATTCAGTGCAGTGGGCTAGTAGTTAAAAATAAGTAAAATAATAAAGACTATAATTGACTCCTACAAAATAACCGCGTCTGAAATACATCAAAACTAAATTCAAACCGTGATGTGCAGACTTTTTTCTTTACCTAAATAGCGATTGAACCACTCTTGTAAGTAGGCTACACGATGGACCTTAAATATATACATCGCGGACAGGCCAACAAGGACCACGCAAATATCACTTCTTTATAGGTCTAGTTTCCTTCTTTCTCTTCCAGAAGTATTTCGTCCTGGTCGACTGCGCAGCTCTTCTTTCAGCAGTCCATTCTCCTCTGTTGAGATTCTTCTTCTCCCCGACAAGAATTTTGAGGCAAAAAAAAATTCTTTCTGTACTCTATTCGATTTAGACAATCTACTTCAGTCATTTTGAATTTTTGAAGTTCTTCCTTCATTTGTTTTACATAGCCTCCTTGCCCTTTATAGTTCCAGATTTTATCAAAAATTTGTTTGTTTAACCTTCAGCAATCCATGCAGACCATATGTCCGTAGAACTGAAGTCGCCGTTTTCTGATCATCACTTCAAGGTTGTCGATTTTACTATAAATTTCTGCATTGGATCTCAGTCTATAACCTTCCTGTGTTTTCCTAGGACCATAAATCCTTCTCAAAATTCTTCTTTCTATCTTGAGCAAATTCTCCATTCCGGTTATATTTGTAGTTTCCATGCCGTACAAGATGACTAGTCTAACAACTGTATTAAAATGTTGTAATTTTGCATTGATAGACAGGTTCTTTTTATTGTATATATTTTTTGTACAAAAATTTTATCTTTCCAATTTCCCTTTCTTGTTCTCAATTGCCAATTTATCCGTCCCATTGCTCCAACATATTTAAATCGGTCAGTGACCCTGATGCTCCCATAATTTGTTTTTATCATTTTCTTAGTGTATTTCTGATCACTTGTCATCATCTCTGTTTTAACCAACGTAATCTGTAAGCCCGCTTTTTCCGCCGTTTCTTTTAACTGATCAGTTTGGTTAATAGCTTCTTGTTCTGATTCAGCAAACAACGCTACGTCGTCAGCAAATGCTAAACCTTTGACTTTGTACCAATTTTAGCACTTGAATCGTTCTTCTCCCAAAACGTCCTCATGACTTTATCCAAGACCAAATTGAAAAGCAGTGGTGATAGATTGTCCCCTTGTCTTAGCCCAGTTTTTACCTCGAAGGGCTCGCTAATTTCATTTAAAAATTTGACTCTGGAAATCGTATTAGTTAATGTAAGTTTTATTAAATTTATGGTTTTTTGATCAACTTGGTATTCTTTCAATGTATCAAAAACAGTATCCCTATCCACTGAATCATACGCTTTCTGAAAATCAACGAATGAGATAAAGATATTCTTTGGCCTGTTGTTGTAATATTTTAATGTCAATTTTAAACTAAGAATTTGTTCTGCACATGATCTATTCCTTCTGAAACCACCTTGGAACTCGCCAAGCTGTGGTTCAAGTCTGTTTAGAAGTAATTTGGCAAATATTTTATATGTGACAGACAACAATGAGATCCCCCTATAACTATTGACATACATTTTTGAGCCTTTTTTAGCCTATTTTCACTTTATGAAAAAAAAAAGGCTTATGAGATCACCTTTTGTCCGTGTGTCTGTGTGTGCGTGTGTGATTCGTGTGTGCCGCCCCCCCCCCCCCCCTAATAAATTCTAAACGGCTGGAGCGATTTCAATGAAACTCGGTAAGATCATAGCACCATTCAGGCCGACCCCGACCGTGCCCTTCTAATTTTATTGTGTCTCACCAATCCAACATGGCGGCTGTGCGAAATATTTCACCAGCATTCAGTATCTCCGAAACTATTACTGATATCTCCCTGAAATTTTGTACGGTGATAAAGGGCACTACTACAAGTTTACCTATGACACTTTCAAAAACCTAGTTATTACAAAAACAACATGGCGGCCATGCGAAGTTGAGACTTTTAAATAGACTTTTCTCGTGATTTAACCGTCCAAACGTAATGAAACTCGGTACAGCAAATGTTTATACACATTGTAATGCACTGGCGTCTAATTTAGTTCAATTGTTTATATAACCTCAAAATGGCGGCTGTGCGAAATATTTCACTGGCATTCAATATCTCTTACAGATATCACCTTGAAAATTTGTACGGTGATGAAGGGTACTGCTACAAGTTTATCTATTTAACATTCAAAAACCTGTAAAGTACAAAACGAACATGGCGGCCAAGTGAATTTGAAACATTTTAATAGACTTTTCTCGTAATGTAACCATCTGAGCGCAGTGAAATGTGGTACAGTAAATGATTATACATATTGTAATGCACTGGCATCTAATTTAGTTCAATTGTTACATAACCTCAAGATGGCGGCTCTGGGAAATTTTAAAATTAAGTTTTTATTTCTTGTGTCGTAATAATGCGATCGAAGTGAAAGTTTGAATAATGAAGCTACGCAATAATTTTCCTTTCATGGTGCATACATCTATGGTCTCTACATATTACAATCCAGAATGGCGAGCATCCGAAATATTTTGACGGTTCTCAATATCTACGAATCTTTTACAGCAATCAAACTGATTTTCTTCATGTTCATAGAAGCTATGAACATTAGTTCATCTATGGGACTTTCAGTAACCTGGTGTGCACAAATCCAACATGGCGGCGACGCGAAGTATAAATATTTAAATGGACGTTTCTCGCAATTTAACCATCCGAATGCAGTGAAACTTTGCAGGTTAAATGCTTATACAAATGTTAATCCACTGGCATCTAATTTATATCAATTGTTTTCTTAACTACAAGATGGCAGCTGTGCGAAATTTTAAAATCTCGTTTTTACTTCTTGTGTCCTAATCATGCGATTGAAGTTTGAATACCACACGTACACAATAATCTTCATGTAATAGTACATAAATAAGAATCCAACCTGGCGACCATCTGAAATATTTAGACGGTTCTCAATGTCTACGATTCTATCACAACAATCAAACTGAAATTTTGAGTGTTGATAGAGGCAGTTAACATGAGTAGGATATATGAAAATAGGCTGTATAGTTCTTCACGGAACTACTTGTTATTTAGTGGATGAATTAAGGCGATTAACCAGTCTTCTGGAATTGCTTCCTCAATCCAAATTTTCTGAAATAGATTTGTCGTCGCTATTAAAAATTCATCATCTACAAGCTTCCACATTTCTGCAATTATCCCATCCTCACCTGAGGCTTTATTATTTTTAAGTGAGTTGATAATACCTTTAACTTCGTTTACATCTGGTGGCGTAGAGTCAGAATTTTGTGTTGTAAATTTGAAACTCAACTTGTCTGTCGGTTTTGGACAATTTAACAACTTCTCAAAATACGCAGCCAAGATATCACAATTTTCCTTGGTGTTTAATGCTAGCGTACCATCTTCCCTTTTGAAATTTAAACTCGGCGCTGAATATCCACTGATTTCATTCTTAAATGCTCTATAAAATAATCGTGTGTCATTTTTCTTAAAATTGTCGTCCATTTCCATTATTTGGTCCTTCTTATATTTTCTTCGAATCATCCTTAAAGTCTGGTGGGCCATTTTCCTTAATCTTTGTACTACCTCTAAATTTTCTGGAGTCGTGTTCCCGTTCCACTTGTGCCAAGCACAATGTCTTTCTTTGATCACTCTTTCACATTGTTCATTCCACCAAGCATATTTCCTATAAAAGTTCAACGGTGCAATTTCCTGAGCTGGTTCAAGAAGGTTATTAGTAACATCATTCCAATTGTTTGGTATTTTAAGTTTTCCTTGAAATTATATCCTTTTTTCATTTGTAAGAACCTCTCTATTAATTTTTGGAATTTTAATTCTAGTTGTATTTTGTTTGCGTGTAAAAGGTATGCAATTCATCTTGATTTGAGAAAGGTAATGATATGAAGTTACATTAATGGATTTTCTGACCTTAATATTTTGGATTTCTTTGTAACAATTTCGAGAGATAGCTAAGTGATCTAGTTGGAACTCACCCAGCAACGCATTTGGGGAGACCCACGTTTTCTTTTTACTTGGTTTTGCTTTAAAATGTGTGGACATAATCTTTAAGTTTAGATGTTCACAGAGTTTAACCAATCTCTCACCATTCCTGTTGGTTCTATTGTGAGCGGGATATTTACCTATTATAATCAGCAAAATTTTCTCTCAGATCCAAGCTGAGCATTGAAATCTCCAAGTAAAATTTGTACATGTTTAGAAGGAATTTTGAGAATTTCGACTTCTAACTCGTCCCAAAATTCATCAACTTGCTCTAGATTCGTTTTATTATCCTTATTTATAGGAGCATGGGCGTTGATTAGCGTGTATCTCTTATTGAGAGATTTTATAATTAGAAAATATAGTCTTGCATTCACACTTCTAAAAGCGATAACTGCGACGATGGACCTTAATATATAATAAAAGATCCAGGAGAGGAAAATCCTGAGAAAGGTACTGGGGCCAGTCAAAATAGATGACGAGTACAGAAGAAGAAGACCAAATCAGGAGCTGTACACATATAGGCCCACTGAGGAAATCACAGATATGGCCAGGAAGGGACGTCTGGCCTTTCTACGGACAAGTCTCAAGGACGAACCCAACAAGACTAACCAACCAACTACTGGGAACATAGAAAGAGCGTGACACCGTGGCTAACACAAGTTAACAATGACATCCCAGAAGTGAAGATAATGGAAAGTGATAGAAACCGATCACATCTCAGAAAGACACTTAAACAGACGAGGTCTCAGGACAGACCACCCTGTAAGAAAACCGACACCATGTGGTCAAAAGAGAGAAAGGAGAAACATGGCCAGGGAATGCGCGAATATTGGGCAAACTGAAAAGTTGAACGTCGAGGTCTTTAGCTGGCCAATCCGAAAGAAGAAGAAGAAGAAGAAGGGGAGGGAGATATTCAGCAACCTAGTACTTATTTAGTTTTACAATGAGTGGTTAATCTGAAATAGTGGCTAAATATGTAAACAGAACATGCCAAAATACAGTAGTCCTATATAGAAATGTATCTTTTACTGACACACACTTAAGATCACTAGTCTCTCGCCCCGGAGGTCCGGGTTCAATTCCCGGATTTGCCAAGGAATTTAATTCTGGTCTGAGTGCTGGGACGGGGTACACTCAGTCCTGAGAGCCATAACCGAGAAGAGGTGGTGTCGATTCTTATGTTAGCCATCCTAAGAGTTGTTTTCCATCATTTCCCGCCTCTACTCCAGGCGAATGCTGGGTTGGTACCTAACTTAAGGCCACGGCTGCCTCCTACCAAAGTCATATTACAATTGCATAAACTAGTACAACCACCTCAGTAACACAGGCTATCATACAGATTCCACACACATCCAGACACACTGTGCTATATGGACATGATGTCGCAAAGCCCCAAAATGAATCACCATAATTAACAACAACGAACCCAGACATTGAGGATGACAGCCAAACCTTGAAGGTAGGAGACTGGAAATAAGAAACCATTATACACCCAGGAATTGAAGTGTAATCCTGCCTTTCAGGGAGACTGTCACCGTATTAGACTAGCGTCGTTCCATACACGATATCAGGAGTCATATGTTGTGAGTTGTTCAGAGAGTCATTGTCCATTATGTGTGATATTCTAACCTAATGGTGATTGTTCTTGTGTTTCAGGTAAGACATGGCCGAGTAACTTGTTCACAACGGAGCACACTACCCTATGAGGTATGGTGAAAATTACTTTCTACCAGTAGGCTACATGTAAGAATATCTCGGGCAAGGTACCCACTAGGTCGTCTGACCTAAACCTAGCTAATGATAAAGTATTATTATTATTATTATTATGTGTGTTGTGTTTTGAGTCTTCAGTCTTTAGACTGCTTCGATGCAGCGCTTCACGCCCCTTGACCTGAGCTAATGGTTTCTTGTACATAACTACAATCTCAACATCTGAGACAATCTGTTAAACATATTATAACCTTAGCTTCCCCGTACACTTCCTATCCACAATCCTTCCATAACCAACCTAGCTTTTCCTGAATACCTTAGTAGATGTCGTACCAACCTATCTCTTCTGAAACATTAGTTCTAGACAGAAATATCTTTCCTTCCCCAATCGTCCTTATAATTATCTCTTAATTTGTTAATCTACCCATCTAATCTTTATCATTCTCCTGTAACACCACATTTTCACTATGATTTTTTTTGACTGTCTGCGTGGTGTAGGGGTAACGTTTTCGTCTACTGTTGCCAAGGTTGCAGGATTGAATCCTGGCGCAAGCAGTTCACATTTGAGGGTGCGCAAATGTGAGGGAACCGTGTCAGTAGATTTACTTGCACGTTAATGATCCCCTCGGGGCAAAATTGCGGCACCCCGGTGTCTCTAAAAGCCGCAGAAGTTAAATGTGACATAAAACCAATAGCATTATAATACTGTATCATGATTTTTTTCTTGAAGACTGTATCTATACGATTTTGTAACTCATTCAACTCCTCTGGTGAATCGGCCAAGATACAAATGTCATCAGCGAATCTCAGAGTTGAGATAATATCACCTTTAGCGGTAAGTCCTATTTTAAATTTCTCTTTCATTTCTTTCATTGCTTGATCAATGTATAGAATGAAAAGTATGAGCAACAAGTTGCAACTTTTCTTTGCACCTTTCTTAATACCATTTAATCTCTCTCTCGAGCGGCAACGGTGGTGTAGTTGGTAACATGCTGAGCCTCTATGCCCAAGATCGCGGGTTCAAACCCGGCCGAAGTCGTCGGATTTTTTAAGAGCGTTAAAAATCCCTTAGTATGCCTTCCTTCGGAGGGGAAGTAAAGCAGGCGTGATGGCATGAAAAAGAACCTTCCACTAACTACACTTGTGAAAGCCAAAATTTGTAGGTTAGTTTGATAACGCTCTATTAGTTCCGACGTTCGCCGCCAGGTGCTGACTGCGATGGCATTTAGTAGCCATGTCCGCAGCTAGGTGTCGTGGACGGTAGCATTTGGTAGCAAAAGTAGGAACTACTTTAAAAAAAATCGTCCGCAGTCCTTCTACCAGAATCACAGATAATACACACTAACACAGCCATCACAATTAACACCGGTTATCAGACAAATTCTACACACACACAAAGTATACGAGGATACATGACCGCGTTGTCGCAGCCCCTAAACTAAGGAACCAACCAATCTCTCTCTCATGTTCTTCAACTCTGATGACTGCAGTCTGGTACTTCATTCCAATCATTTTCAAAATGTAAAACAATTTACTTCAATCAACATATTCAAAGGTGTTTTTTTTTTTTTTTTGAGTCGTTTCGGCCATCAATGGACCACGATGTTCTTCACTCATATGATCACTGTAAAGCTTGTTTTCTTGTCTGCCAGTAGATCTTCATTCTTGACGAATGTTCAGCTCTCCTTTCTTCCGTCCACTTGCAGTGAGGGCGAGGCATCACAGATGTCAAAGGGTGTAGATTACTAGTTGATTTAACCGCCTTTCTGAACAGGTTCCTATCCCAAACCAGAGCTTGATTGATTCGAGCTTCTGTTAGGTCCTTTTTAACTTGCATCGACCATTTACAATAGGAATTTTTTTTAGAGATTGATGAGTGGATTCGATATGAAAGTCGATGATGCTCCATCCGTTCCAAATGTCCAAAGAAAGACATTCTCCTTTTTCTCATCACACTCACTAAATCTTCTATATGTTCAAATAATTCATTGTTATGTCTTCTTCTGTAAGTACCATTATCATTAACAGGTCCTAATATTTTCCTTAGAATTTTCCGATCCTTAAGTTCTAATTTTCTCAATGGGCCTTTGTTTGTCATCTGTAAGCATTCTGCAGCATACAGTGCTGACGGCCTAATTACTGTATTATAATGACAAAGTTTGACATTCCGGGACAAGCTTTTACTTTTGTAAATGTTTTTGCAGGTTTGAAAGGCACCTTCCAATTTGTTACATCTGCTCTCAATGGCAGCTATTTCTGAATTATTAGGGGTAATCCATTCGCCTAGGTATTTAAATTTTTGGACTTTTTTGATTTTTTGCAGACCAATCGTGATGAATTTTGAGGCATCTTTGACATTTGTGATAAAATTAGTTTTATGGAAGGCCACTTTAAGTCCAGTTTTAGCAGCTATGATTTGTAGTTTATTAAGTTGGTCAGTGGCCTCTTCCATTGAATTAGCGAACAAAGCAATGTCATCTGCAAAAGCGAGACAGTTTATATTCAGGTCTTCTTTTTTATAACCAATTCGAATACCATAATTATTTGGTAAGATTGTTAACCATTCTCTTATAATTTTTTCCAAGACACAGTTGAACAGCATCGGTGATCCCAGATCACCTTGTCTACAGCCAGTCTTGATTGCAAAGGCTTCGGACAATTCACCACGAAATTTGACCTTAGAAATGGTGTTTTCTAAGCTTGCTTTGAACAAATTAATTGATTTATTGTCTAGGCCAAACTCACGTAAGGTGTTAATTATTGTGTCTCTATGAATGCAATCATAAGCCTTTTGAAAGTCCACAAAAATCACAACATAAGGTTTTGATCGTACCGTACAGTAGGAAATTATGGTCTTAATGTTATGAATTTGTTCAGGACAGGATCTTGATTTCCTGAACCCAGCTTGATATTCCCCTAACTGACGGTCTAATATCGGTTCTGCTCTGTTCAGAAGAGCCCTTGCAAATATTTTGTACGTTACCGATACCAGTGAAATACCTCTAATTATTTGGGTCGGATTTATCCCCTTTCTTATGTATAGGATGAATGATGGCAGAAGTCCAATCCTCCGGCAACTTTTCACTATGCCATATTTCTTCAATGGTTTTCTGGAGACAAATGATGGAGTCATTATCTGCATATTTCCATAATTCAGCCACAATACTATCCTCCCCAGAGGCTTTATTATTTTTTAGCGCCTTGATGATTTGTGTTATTTCTTCGACGGAGGGTGGTGAACTGTCGTGGTATGCAATGCTAGGATAGAAAGCAAGTTGTTCAGTAGGTATGTCCGTGTTCAAAAGGGTTTTAAAATATTCTCCAAAAGCTTTAGCACAGTCTTTATTATTGAGATTAAGTTTACCATCAGATCCTCGGATGTGAAGAGTAGGGGCGACGTATTTGGACAGTTGGTGTTTAAAAGTTTGATAGAAATCCCTTGTTTTGTGCCTTTGAAAATCATCTTTAATTTGAATAATTTGAGATTTATGGAAATTTCTTTTTGCCAATTTTAAAATTTTACAAGTTTCTTTCCTGATGCAGAGAAAGTTCTCAAGGTTGACATCGTCTTTCTTGTTATTCCACTTGATCCAAGCTTTTCTTCTTTCCTCTATTGCGTGATCACATTGACCGTTCCACCATGGATGCTTGCGCGTTCTATCAAGAGGAATGGATTCCGAAGCCGCAGTAACAATGGCGTTCCTTAAAGTAAACCATGTTCCATCTTTTGGTTTGTTGTGGAGTGTTTCCGCAAAAGTGTTGTTATTTGACTTCAGACCACCGATGTTGTACTTTTGCGTTTTCATTCCCTTTTCAACATTCACTCTATTGTTCCTAAACGGAATACCTTTCATTTTAATAAGGGACAGATAATGATCTGAGTCTATATTCGCATTACGCAGGACCTTCACATTTTGGATTTCACGATCTGATTTTTTTGATATTGCCACATGATCCAGTTGAAATTCACCCATAAGTGGATTTGGATGTCTCCATGTCTTTGCTTTCCGAGGAAGATGTTTAAACGCAGTAGATTTCAAAACTAGGTTGTTATTTTTGCAGGTGTCAATCAGGTGTTTTCTAATGAAAGTTCTCTTATCTTTCCTTATTCTACACCAAGCTCAGTCTAGAAATTCGTACAGCTACAAATTGTTCCTATGCTTCTTCTGAAACCAAACTGGTCGTCACTCAACTCGGGTTCAATCCGTCGTGCCATCCTTTTGTAAATTATTCTGGTCAGAATTTTTGAAGCATTGATGATCAAGTCAATTGTACGATAATCTTCATATCTGCTTTCTTAGGTATAGGGAAGATAACATCCTTCATCTCCTATGCAACGTAGCATAATAATAAAAACCGTATTTACTGTATACATTATTATTATAAACAATATAACTCATGGATGGTACATCACAACATAACTATACGGGCTTCAGGAAACCAAAGTATAGCTATTGAAACAGCCACTTAGAAAGTCCAAATCTCTAGCCATGAACCTCCGGACGATTCGGGTTGTTGAGAGAACTACTGCCTTCTGTATTACTTTGTACAGGTGAGTATCCAGATCCAGTTCTTTAAGGGGGCTGATACACCTGGAAATATGAAATGTTTCGATTTTTTGTTTTTGATCTCAAATGAAAGAATACACATTTCTCTACCTAAATCTGAAGTTTTACAGCGAAATTTTTGATTTTGATCGAGATATTTCGATTTAAATTCATGCATGCAGCAGGTGCCTTCTAGTGTTATGTGTAAGTGGAAATGTATAAGCCTACTATGTTTAGAGCCATTTTCCCAAAAGTTTAATTTTTTCACACAAAAAACAAAATACCTCAATAACTAATGGTCCAAATTGCATGAAATTTGGAATACCCCTTGTTGGAACTAGGTTATAGAGGATGAACCGCCATTATTGAATTCTTTTCAAAAGTATGCTCATTGCACCTAAAACATCATGTGAAATTCTTAATTATTTAAACATTCAAATGAAATACGTATAAAAGGTTAACTTATTCTTCACCAAGTTTATAGGGGTCTATCCTGGGTAATGTAGTGTTGTCTTTAAGGAAAGAAATAGTTTATGCCAATCACATTCATAGTTTCCAAAAAAATTTGTTTCTTTGTAACATTCAAGATAGATTTCTTAAATATGTTAATATGCTAATTTTATTACACTTGTATATATTGAAATTTAAAACTGTATACATCTAATAAAAGCCCAGCATTTGTACTAGAAGTGTACACAGTTTAATTCAAATCCCTGTTATGGTTCCATAGAAATAGAGTAATATACAAAATGCATGCGTTCCTGGTGTATGAGCCTGGAAGCAAGGTACTTGGGATCACGCCCGTACCTGGGACAATTATAGGTAGGCTATGGTCTTGGCCCGTTCTCGTACATGCCATTCTTTTGATAGGGCCGACCAACCAACTCACTATATTTTCTGATCTTTTCTATGTGCTTTGATTGGAGATTCTTGTTGTTAGGGATCGCAACGTCAATCAAGGTAGTTTGCGTCATTTTCTTGCTGACAAGTATCAGATCCGGCCTGTTGTGTGATGCCGATTGACCAGTCAGAATAGTTCGGTCCCAATACAACTTGTATTCATTGTTTTCAAGAACACTCTCTGGCTGTTATTGTTGATACGGAAGTTTCTTTCCTCCTAAAAACTGAAATTTATCAGCCAACTCGTGATGCAAGATTTTAGCAACTGCATCATGCCTTTGTTGTGCTCCGTCGCCAGGAAATACCTAAATGTAGATGTAATATGCTGTGTTGTTTCTGACTGTTGACAACCATAGCGGCACTCATCATCTTGTACATCGGGATCTTTTACAATAAACTTGAGATAGTTCCTATTTATTATTATTATTATTCGTAGCACTCCACCCAAACTACACCGCCATGTGTTAATGATAATAATAATGTATTGGTTTTACATCCCTTTTAACCACTGCGGCCATGCGTGAGTGTTAGGCGCCTTGTGTATAAACATTCTGGACAGCACCGCTGTTGTGTGTAATAAATGTTGCTTGCATGGTCGGAAGAATTATGTCCTAATACAAGGGGGATGTTGAAGTCACTAGCTGCGAAAATGAGTCATTTCATTTGAATATTAATTACAGTAAAGTAAGCCCCGACTTTAGATGTTACTTTGTTGTGATGGTGTAAGGGGGCGCCATGTTGTTGCCGTGGTTACCACAGCCTCCTGGATTGACAACTGGCGGGCGGGGAAAAGGTCGCGCCGTTCGTTACAGGCGGCCATGAATAATGCATGCCGCCAAATTGGATGCGGCGGGCTGCTTGGATGGCTGTAGTGCTGTTACACGGAATTGATGATCACAGGGATGCTGTAATTATCGCTGTTTGGGGAAGGTTAATATTATCAGAGCTAGATGTTCTGTGCCGATTGGTTGGGGATGTCTCGTGAAATCCATTTAAAACACTATCGCCTGAACCCAGTTATGGTAATAAATTGTTATCGGACACCGTATGTCACCCTGCAGTCATGGGCAACGTTGCCACTGATACATTTCCCCTCTGTGCGTCAAATTATGTAGATCCCTTTAACATCATGTTTTCCCCTCCAATTATGTGACGAGTTTTAGATTTACGTTAATGCTAAGTGGCAGAACATGAATGGTAGATAATTAATTGTTGTTATAGTGAAGTAGAACTCGGAAGTTCACACGCTCTAAAAAAATATGCGAAAATACACATGCATTTATGTACTGAAGTACAGCGAGGGCCCTCCGTATAGTACGGAGCTTTGCAGTCGCCGAGTGGCGGCAAGGGCACTGTGACTAGCGGCCTGTCGAGTAAGGCAATGGCGCTAGCAGCAGCGTAGCGCCCAACTAGTAACACATTTATACTTTTTAACATATTTAATAATCATATTTACCTACACGAATTTCAGATATGTTGTTGGAAATGCTGTCCTTCATTTTCCAACACATGTTGCACGGTTGTAGGAAGTTTTGGTACACTCGCTGTAGTTCATCCAGTGTAGGTATTTCGTTCTCGAGAGCCTCCATAGTACGCGGATTGCTTCTGAGGGCCTCTGCCTTTTGTTTGAGGTTCCCCCACGAGTAAAAATCGCAGAGCGCTGGAACTTGCGAACACATTTACTGGAAGAAATCTTCCTGAGAAGATAAGTTTCCACTAGGAAAATTCGATGTTTGTTCCGTACCTAAACATGTTCATGGAATACGAGATAGCCTACAGTACTTCACCACAATTTGTAATTATCTCAGCTAAGATATCTTGTCAGCTCCGTGTGTAATAAATACAATGCCAGCATTCGGAGTTTCCCGTCCTGCTCTTGTGTTATCGGCAAATGCTAGTCAACTGGCGGTGACTAATAACTCTCCGCCCGCCCCACGGCCCAGCAAACCTCCGTTCTATAAGGAAGGCTCTCACTGTAGCTTAAATATGCATTAAAACCAATTTATGTGATGCTGGTTTAGCGTCCATCTCATTCGAAACCTCTATACTATAGGAATGAGATGTTAGAGTGGAACAGTTATCTCTTACCTAGGAGGTCCCTAGTTCGATTCCAGAATCCGTCCGATATATTAGCATATAACTGACGAGGGGTGCGCTCAGCCTCGCGAGGACAATTGAATAGCTGCTTAATCCGAGAGACAGTGACCATGGTCAAAAGAAACTACGATTAACGGCCGAGGGGATAATTCGCGCTGACCCCACAATCTGCTCGCCAAATACCTGATTACGTGATTAGTGATCGCTTGGTTGACCAGCCAATCACAGGCAGCCATTCAATCGATATATCATAACAAGGAGACAGGGTGTATGTGATCCCACCACTTATTGTGCTTCCTGGATAGTGCTAGAACATCAAGGGCTCTCGGCTGGTGAGTTCGGGAGTTGGCCACCTGGGTACCGTTTTTATACTTTTTTCCATTGTCTTTAGGGCAGACCTTCCTCTCTTTCCATTTCCTGACTGCCTTTTCTAGCTCTACTTCTTTCCAAGTCCCTCAATCCTCATCCTTCAAGTGTTCAGGGCATTTCTTTTCCATGTCTTTCATTTCGCTTATTCCTTCCTTTTCTCCCTCCAGCCCGTAAGTTAGTTGGAAGTTGTAGTTACCTTTAGATCTAGTGTTCATTTCATCATCATTGCCAGTTTTAACCCAAACCATTAAGGGGCCGATAACCTCGATGTTAATCCCCTTAAAACACCAATTATTATCATCTTGTTGTCATGGTAACTAGGTGTTTTTTTTTTTTTTTTTTTTTTTTCAAGGAAGGAATCTTTTTGTTTTACATAACTCTTATGAGCCACGAGACCTCCCTTTTTACCTGGAATCCGAACCATAGGACATTGCACTTCACATCGAAAATCTCGTATGTATTGACCGGGAATCGTACCCGGTCTACCTTGATAGGAGACAAACAGCTTCGATGCTGCGCCACTTGTTGAAAATGTGTCCACGGGAATTCTAGATAGACTTCCAGCTCAAAAATATATCCATGTTAAAAGGCATTTATGGACTATGTGACCGTGTAGTACGTATGCTTCCGATTACGTTTGCTCATTTACAGTGTCAGTGCTTTGGAAAATCGTGTGTGTATTTCACATTGTTCCCGAGGGTGTGTTACCTTTGTAGCTGATGTGGAGAATTTACATGTTTGTGTTTCGATGTCAGTGTGGTAGTGGTCTTTGCCTAATAAGTGTTTGGCAAAGAAGAATCGGGGTTTTGTTTGCGTGTTCCGATTATCGTGTTTTGACATTTCGACCTGTTTGCCCTTTGTAGAATTTGAGGTATTCACTGCAGTTTAGTTACTGATGATAGCAGTAGTTGTGTGCGTTGCGTACAATAATCTATATATAAAGCTCAATGGTTGTCTGTCTCTGTCTGTTATTTATACAAATCTACATCCTTTCACCGATCTCAACCAAATTTTTCGTCCTTACCCTTTGGAACCGTGCGGGTAACATTGTCCACTTGAAGTTTCGGACAGACCACTCCATTCCCTACATTTAGGCCCTTTTGCCCAAATCTACACCGTTTAACCGAACAGACCCAAATTTTACGCACTTACCTTTCGGAACACTGTGGATTACACTGACTACTATAAATTTGGACAGCCCTCTTTTTCCCTAGACTTAGGCCGTTTGGCACATGGACGAAATATCGAATTTGTCAAAAGACCAATCTAGGCTCATATTAAGCCTCGCATTGCATGAAACAAAACTCGTGACTTAAATTTAGCTCAGTTCGGTGAAATCGTGTAGCTTTGTGTAAGTAAGGATCAAATTAAGCCTCGCGGTGCAAGAAACAAAATACTGGACGTAAAATTTGGCCAGTTCGCTGAATCGGTGTAGATTTGTATAAATAACAGACAGACAAATGGGCCAGAAAACCACGATTGTATTTGTGTGTATGTGTGACCCTAGAACCAACCGCGTCGGAAGTATTTCAGTGTTGTAGTGGAGGTCCAGAGAGAATATTTAAATGAGTCTATTGCTGGCTGGCAATGCGGGCATAATCACGCCGCCCATACCCATGTTCTGGTGCAGAATTGTGAAAATTGTTACTTCTTACGCTGCGTACAAATTACAGTCACGGTAAGTAATTAGTGCAAATATATTTGTTATTCCCCTCATGAAAATATTAGGCCTCTGTATAAGTGCGATGGTGTTTGCGCAGTACATTAAGGTTACAGATGCATTGAGTGTTCGTGCTTTCTAATTTTCTTTGATGTACTCCGATCATTATTCTACAGCGCTATGTGGCAAAAATGACACTATTGCTCTCTCAGGAGCTCGGGACAGCCGAAGTTTCCCGAAGTGCTCCGATTATTTTCCTACGGCGCTAAGCTGCAAAAGACGACACTATTGCTCTCTACTTTTCTAACAGCCAATGTTTTTTCCCCCTGTTAGTTTGTAAGTTTGTTGTGGCAGTTTAGTAGTGGCTTTCATTATCATCCATAAAACAAATAAATAAATAAATAAATCTACCGGGTGAAGCCGGGCACTACTGGTAGTTTAACATATCTTTTTTAGCAATTTATTGATAAATTTCAGTCGATCGACATGAATGTATGGCATATTATATTATATTATATAGGGAATATGAGATTCCTCCTGAAATGGATCTACATGTGATTGATTATTTTTTGCACAGATTACAGGGGGTGGTTACAAGGTTGACATGTTTCGATCGTCAAGCCAACATCATCAGATCAATGTCTGTCAAATCAAACATTATACAAGACAATAATATTGCTCTACCGAACACTATTAGAACCCACGATGGTAATCACGGCCCTCTAGCATTCATCCGTGAAAGTGCGGCTAGTCTGTTGTATTTTGAGTGTTAAGTCTTTTGACTGGTTTGATGTAGCTTGCCATTCCTCCCTCTCCTGAGCTAATCGTTTCACCTTGGTTAGTACTGCTGTGCCTACATTCGAACCTCAATATCTTGAATCGTTAGGGAGTGTCAAAATAATTTCGACTCATCGAAAATTTGAGTTATAGAGATACGTAGAAAAATGTTTATTTAAAGCATTATTATTTATGTGTGCAGGTTCTGTAATTCATAATATGAAAAATTCTCAAGACATTTGATTTATGTTTGTTAGATATTGGTGGTAAAGTACTATAAGTTATGTAGGCTTACAGCATAGTTGTCTAGACCAGCGTTTTCCAAACTGTGGTACGTGTACCACTGGTGGTACGCTCGTACTGCTACAATGGTACGCGGTGATGTTACGAAAAATATAAAAATATATAAAAACATTGATATGTTGCCGGAGGACTTTAAGGCCAAACATAAGAAGCAATTTTATGAATTGAATTGTGATTCAGAACTAAGGTAAATTTTTTCAAAAATGGCTCTTGGGAACTATTGGTTTGAGAGGCAGTCATAGCTGACAAAGCAGTTAGATTTTTACTGCCTTTCACTACTTCGTACTTGTGTGAAACTGCATTTTCTTCACTTGTTTATCTCAAG
Source organism: Meconema thalassinum (assembly GCA_946902985.2). Lineage (NCBI taxonomy): Eukaryota > Metazoa > Arthropoda > Insecta > Orthoptera > Tettigoniidae > Meconema > Meconema thalassinum. Next base: position 458,744,273 of record OX336391.1, on the reverse strand, counting down.
AATAAATACCGGAAATGGCTCCTTACAGTGGAAAAGATATTCGTTTGAGAGTCAGCAATCTTAAACCAGACATTCCTCAGTTGGCTTCTAATCTTCAAGCTCACCCTTCACACTGAAGTTGTTAGTTGAACCATGACGAATAGAAATAAACAGTGTCATCACTCCGCTACTTAAGCATTGTAGTTCTTGGTCCAGCCAGTGTGTGGCGCGGAAGTCGCGCCGAACCATAAGCAGGTTTAACAAGTAGCCCACGAGGTGCGCGAGAAGTCATATTATGCAGGGGAATTTGTTTCTTTGTAATAGTTTACGAATGTCTGTGCAGTGCTTTGTGTGTGCAAACAACGAAATTTTCTGCTGTTTCGGGAAAATGTCGTACAGTTTCGTTTCTGGATGTAAATCGGGTGAAGAAGCAAATCTGATGGTCGACATTTTTTCACACCGCCAAAAGAAACAAATCTGTTTGCGAAATGGGCGAGAGTTATTCCGCGGAAAGATAAGCAATTGTCGATCAAAAATAGAATCTGTGACGGGCATTTTTGGGAAGATTTAATTATTATAAAGGCGGACTGTTTCGTAGTGAACTATGAGAACGTGGAAATTCCTCGCGTGAAGTGGAAATTTAAACCAGGAATAGTACCTCACATTTTTCAAAATTTACCGAAATATCTATCCACTGATGTAAAATCACGAAAGGCGCCCAGTAGGATACGTAATGAAGGCGGCCTTCCATGGTTACTTGTTCTACTTCGTGCCATCCTTACCTAAAACGAAAAAATATATGATCCGTCTTAATAATAATAATAATAGGCCTAAAATAATAATAGTTGTTGATTCATTAGGGACTTAAAGACATCGTGCTCATGTAGCCCCATGTGCTTGGGTGTGTTTTGAATTTGTCTGATAAGCTGTGTCATTATGATGTCTGTAGTAGCGTGTGTTTTTGGAATTGAGGTAGGATTTGAGTAGGAAGCGGCTGTGGCCGTCTGGTAGGTGCCATCCCGGCATTTGCCTGGAGGAGAAGTAGGAAACCACGGAAAACCACTTCCAGGATAGCTGAGATAGGAATCGAACGCGCCGCTTATCAGTTTTGCGTCACAAGGCTGAGTGAACACCGTTCCAGCCCTCATACCAGTATTAAATTTATTGGCGGAGCTGGGAATCGAACCCGGACATCCGCTGTGATAGCCAAGAATGAGACGGACATATAATAATAATAATAATAATAATAATAATGGCCAACCTGCCAATAAAATAAACGGCCATCCAATTCTTCGCTTCCGTTACCGTCCTCCTGATCTACGGATCTTGTTTCAACTTTGTCTTCATTATCAGAGTCACAAATTCATTTGAAATTACTGAATCATGAACTAGCTATTCGTTATCTTTCAGCAGAAGGCGACACGCTTCATCTGCATCCTTAGGTTTTCGTAAGGCGCAATCTCCTTACTGATATTGGGAGCGCTGGTACTATCAATCCCATGCTGGCAAAATGTTACACGTGGAGAGTTATTTTTAGGCACATCGTTTCACAACTCCAGGAAAATGCTTACTAAGGTTTGGTGTAAGATGTCACGAGACGATAAGATCATAACTTGAACTTTTGGCTTGATATTAAAACTAAAACGAACCATGGAGCTGTCAGACCAATGCGTGACTAACGGAGGGTTTTAAAAAATAGTACTACATGGGGACTGAGAATATTAATAATAACTTTTTGACAGTATTATTCATAAGTCTAAGCAAACAATTAGTTATAATCAGCGTAACCACAGCCTTCGTAAAGAGGTTTACGTAGCCCAGCGCGTATCCCACTTTTGAACAGCTGACCGTGTAGCGTTGGGGATCTGCGCCGCTAGCGCTAGCTGAGCGGGGCGCGCTTGAACTCGGTCAGTGATTACACTATGTATTCTATTCGTCATGGTTGAACTATGGTTTTTATGTTTAATTATTAAGAGTTATTGGCCTATCTGTACAGTGTAATTTATGAATGTTTGAATTGAATACTTATTGTAATAATTATAAAACAGCTGGACACTTTTTTTAGCCTATTTTCATTTTATGAAGAAAAAAAAAATAGGCTTATGAGATCACCTTTCGTCCGTGCGTCTGTGTGTGTGTGTCCTAATAACTTCTAAACGCCTGGAGCGATTTCAATAAAACTCGGTAAGATCATAGTACCATTCCGGACGACCCCGACCGTGCCCATCAAATTTTATTCTGTCTCACCAATCCAACATGGCGGCTGTGCAAAATATTTCACCAGCATTCAGTATCTCCGAAACAATTACCGATATCACCCTGAAATTTTGTACGGTGATAGACGGCACTACTACAAGTTCACCTATGAGACTTTCAAAAACCTGGTAACTACAAAACCAACATGGCGGCCAAGCGAATTTGAGACTTTTAAATAGACTTTTCTCACGATTTAGACATCCAAACGTAATGAAACTTGGTACAGCAAATGTTTATACACATTGCAATGCACTGGCCTGTAATTTAGTTCAATTGTTTACATAACCTCAAAATGGCGGCTGTGTGAAATATTTCACTGGCATTTTATATATCCGAAACTATTACAGATATCACCCTGAAATTGTGTACGGTGATAAAGGGAACTGCTGCAAGTATGCAACTTTCAAAAACCTGTAAAGTACAAAACGAACATGGCGGCCAAGCGAATTTGAAACACTTTAATAGACGTTTCTCGTGATTTAATCATCTGAGCGCAGTGAAATGTGGTACAGTAAATGATTATACGTATTGTAATGCACTGGCATCTAATTTAGCTCAATTGTTTACATAACCTCAAGATGGCGGCTGTGCGAAATTTTAAAATTATTTTTTTATTTCTTGTATCGTAATAATGCGATCGAAGTGAAAGTTTGAATAATGAAGCTACGCAATAATTTTTCTTTAATGGTACATAACTCTATGGCCTATACATAGCCTATAACAATCCAAAATGGCGAGTATCCGAAATACATTTGACGGTCCTCAATATCTACGAATCTTTTACAGCAATCAAACTGATTTTTTTATGTAAGGGGTTATGAACATAAGTTCACCTATTGGACTTTCAGTAACCTGGTGAGCACAAATCCAACATGGTGGCGACGGAAAGTATAAATATTTCAATGGACGTATCTCGTGATATAACCATCCGAGTGCAGTGAAACTTTGCACGTTAAATGCTTATACAAATTTTAATCCACTGCCATCTAATTTATTTCAATTGTTTTCATAACCACAAGATGGCAGCTGTGCGAAATTTTAAAATCTCGTTTTTACTTCTTGTGTCCTAATCATGCGATTGAAGTTTGAATACCACACGTACACAAAAATCTTCATGTAATAGTACATAAATCAAAATCCAACATGGCGACCATCCAAAATATTAGACGGTTCTCAATATCTACGAATGTATCACAACAATCAAACTGAAATTTTGTATGTTGATAGGGGCAATTAACATGAGTAGGATATATGAAAATATGCTGTATAGCTCTTCACGGAACTACTTGTTTATTATTTGAACTTTACCTCTATCAGTCTAACTCTAACAAAAACAATTTACAGTCCGTATTTTGGTCTGCTACGTAGTGGTGGTGGAGGTTATAATTACTATAACCCCCACCATTAGGTGGTACTCGAGAGATTCTCATCTCTTAAAATGGTACAGACACAAAAAAGTTTGGGAAACACCTCTAGACCATCGCGTAGTGTAGCGGTAAGCATTCTTGGCTGTCCGAGTTAGGTTCCCGACTCTGCCAAGAATTTTTAAATCTGGTTTGAGGGCTGGAACGGGGTACTCTCAGGTTCGTGAGGCAAAACTGAGATGAGGAGGGCTCGATTCCCATCTCAGCCATCCTGAAAATGGTTTACCGTAGTTTCCCACTTCTTCTCCAATCGTCACCTGAATTGCAATTGCACACAATAATACAGCCATCAGAATAACACAGGTTATCAAAGAAAAATTCCCTCTTACCCAAGTACACGGGGCTTAATGATCCCTCAAATGAAACAACACAACAACAATATTAGTTTTGAGTCACAAGAATGCAAATCTGCGTGATAGAATTAAAGCTTTGTCAGTTTCCCGTTTTAACTGAAATATTTGCCTGGTGTAGAGGTGGGAACTCCACAACGTGTAGCATTCACGTGTTTACTTTTGAACGAAGTGGGCCCAGAATTGCCAACTCTCAAACCAGAAAATCCCAACTTCTCACTCAGAATGTCCCTTTTCACTACAAAATACCCCACGTAATTTTGTTTTGTTTTCAAAACAAATGTATAATGAATAAAACATGTGCTCTATTGTCCGTCCAGAGTTAAGAGTGTACTGTAGCTCTTATGGCACAAGCGTTGCTACGCTTAGCGAGTGTAGAAGGGCAGCTATTGTACAGCACTCCCCACGAGTAGTACAGCCCGCTGCCGGACTGATTATCTGCGAGCTCCTCATCCGGGCGGAATGTCGATCCTTCGCGCCATTATAATCTGCAACCTTTTACTATAATTCCTGTAAGAACAACAGAATTTGGATGAACAGTTTTTAATAAAGATAAAGCCATATCTTTAATGCCACTTACTTATACCTAAATCACAATTATTTTTATTACACAAAACGATCCTTACACTTCAACACTGTTTCAAATATCTTGAAGAGAACTGGACTCGTGCGTTCAGTGTATAGCTAAGACACGTAGCCTACAACAGCGTGCGCGCTGTTCCATCCAGCGCGCAGACACTGCTGTCAGATACATTACAAAATTATGTTGCATATCAAGAATGTAAGAATTACATATCATTAAATGAAAGCTGAGGATCATGTACTCTCCACCCATGACCATTAACCTATTAAATAACATAGCGAAAATCTAGTTTTAAAGACTTCGAAGTCATCAATTCTGGGGGAGTCCGCTAAATATAAAAGCCCATAAGAGCCCATAGTACACTCTTAACTCTGGACGGACAATAGAGTCTCAATAATGTGTTTGTAATTGCAGTACCATATGCGCTAAAATTGATTTTAACGAAACACAGAACTGTCTTGTAAACTATCATTATCATAGACTTAAACACTCACTTAATACAAGGTTTTATTCATTTAAAGACTATCTTTTCCTGTTTAAGTCTTTGATTTTTTATGAAGATTTCACAAAAACACAAAACATAAGTTTTAATCTCCAAAATCACACAAAACTGTCTATTATCGTGTAAAGTTTATTTTTATTCTAACAACATGAACGAATCGTACCTATTGTGTGCGTTTGTTGTGCAAACGAAGTTTTTATGTACAGTATTAATGGCAACTTAGCTGGTGATATGACATCGGCCAAATATCCAAATTCACCTCGCTTTTTGCTAAGAAATCCCTTTATCCCTTTCCTAAAATATTTGTCTAAATGTCCCACAATTTTGGACAAATCCCACGGGTTCGCATCACTGACTCTGTTGGGGAACTCAATCTGTGACCCTGAGCGTCTGGCGCTATGGGTGCTAGCTGCGCATGCGAGATGGAGAGTACGTGGATGACGAGGGGCAGTTCTTGTAGTTCACTGTTGTCAACCTGCTGATTGTTTGAATTAAGCGGTCTGTGGTGAGAGTACATTGCTTGTCATATGGAGTGTGCCGCATGGGAGCTGGTAGTGGAATGGCAATAATGTGCAACATTTGACTACACTCGCTCCGTGTTGGTTTGTGAAGAGGGAGTTGCAGCAGTGATGCCAACCCGTGGGATTTGTCCCAAATTGTGGGACATTCATACTAATATTTTTAGGAAAGAGATTAAGGTTGGTTGGTTGTTTTTTTTTTTTTTTTTCAAAAAGTGAGGTGAATTTGTGATATTTCGCCGATGTCATTTATCACCAGCTGAGCTACACAGCAACCGTGCACAATAGGTACGATTCATATATGCCAATAGAATAAAAATAAACCAGTCACGGAAGTATAGTATTACATTACAATCGCCAACTGCTGCTTGTGCGATAACATACAGTTTTGTGTGTTTTTGGAGATTAAAACTTATGTTTTGTGTTTTTGTGAAATCGTATTTTTAAAAGAATAATTCAAAGACGTATACAGTGAAAGATAAACATCTCAAACTTTAAATGAATAAATACGTGTGTTAAGTGAATGTTTAAGTGTATGATAATGATAGTTTACAGTTTACAAGACAGTTTTGTGTTTCGTTAAAATCAATTTTAGCGCAATTAGAAACACATTATCGAGACTCTGGAGCACATTTTTTAACTTACTATACATTTGTTTTGAACAAAATAAATTTTTACGTGGGATAGTTTTTAGTAAAAAAGGACATTCTGGGTGGGAAGTTAAGATTTTCAGGTTTGAGAGGTTGGCAACTCTAAGCTGCAGTAGCCAAACCCGTCCCAACAGCACATAGCCTAATAGTGAATTTTATGACATGGGAAGCTTAGAGCTTCGCATATTTTCTGGGGCTACAAATGAACTTGTTCCACTACTTCACCTTCTTCAATACGTTTTGAGTTTAAAATTCCATGTGATATTTTTTTTGCAGTCCTATTATTGTTGCCAAGAATTGCATTTATAGCAGCCCGCATACTTAGTTACATAACACATCGTGTCGAGTTGTATATTACTGTACTTCCTAATCGAGCTGTCGCTTCTATGTGCTGTTGGGAGTGGGTGTTAAATAACGTGGTCGCCGTAGTTGCGCGAGGGATGAATCAAGAACAGTGCTTGAAGCTCATCGAGCTCTACAAAAATAGAGTTTTATGTGGAATCCAAATCATAAACATCACCAAACTCTCACTACAAACAGCCATTACGCTTTCATGCCAAAATATCTCCATTTATAACATACGGCATTGAACTAATATGGGAAAGACTAACCCTAACGGACCTTACCAACCTTGAGAAAATCAAATCGAGATATTTGAAGAGAGCACTTGGAGTAGCGAGAACGACCAAGTCCAGACTGGTATATGAACTGGCAAGGGAACCGTTCTGCATAGAGGACCTGAAACTCAAGCTGCTCCTACCTCACACCAAGCAAGTATCTCAATTAATAGAGCTAAGAAAACAAAACAAAAAAAAAAAAAAAAAAATACCCGAAGACTTTTACGCTACAGACGCCATGATTGACAGGAGATGGGCAAAAGCGAACCAAGTACTGCGATCGGTGCTAACCAGACCTTCAGTGCACGGCGTAGTCGGTAGCATGCTGAACTGCTGTGCCCAAGATAGTGGGTTCAAACCCGGCCGAAGTCGTCGGATTTTTTAAGAGCGTTTAAAATCCTTCAGTATGCCTTCCTTCGGAGGGGAAGTAAAGCCGGCGGTCCCATGTCATAGATTTATGGCATGTAAAAGATCCTTTCACAGACTAAACTTGTGTAGAGCAAAATTGTTAGGTTAGATTTCGTCAGAACGCTCTATCAAAGTTCCAACGTTCACCACTAGGTATCATTGTTATCTGGTGGCGAAAGTTGGAACTACTTGAAATTGAACGGAACTTGTAGCTTACCCTTTAGGGTGTCCGCTGGAAGCAGCTACTGACTTAGGCGAGCCGAACATGTCCTCAGACACTCCCGGCACCAAAAGCCATACGATAAATAAATAAATAAATAAATAAACCACAAGATATGTAGAAATGACAAATTTAACGAACCAAACAATGCAACGAGCATTGTGAAATACCACCTAACTAAATGCCATAAGAGGATTAAATCAATCATCGACTATATCAAAGACTAGATCTAAATCTATCAAACATTGTACATAGGGTATACATCTTTATGTATGCACATTTGTAAGCATTTTATGTAATAATAAAAAATAAAAACTATTTCAATCGCAATAAAAGAGAAAATGCGTGGAAGGAAATTGATGATGATTATGATAATTGTTGTTTTAAGGGGCCTAACATCTAGGTTATCGGCCCCTAATGGTCTTATGATGATAATTGTTGTTTTAAGGAGCCTAACATCTACGTTATCGGCCCCTAATGGTCTGGGTGATAGCGAAAATGGCAATGAAATGGAAACCATAACGACAGTTAAGTGAGACTGAAAATACTTACAAAATGGAACTCAAGATTGAAACGACTCACAAAATGGGGAGTGGAAATACTTAAGTTACAAATGGGACTTCAGAAGAAAAATACTCACAAAGGGAAGAGATTCAAAAAATACGCACAAAATGTAGGTTAGGTTCAAAATACGTACAAAATGCAATGTAGAGTCGAAATGCTTACAAAATGTAATTGCAATTCAAAATATTTACAAAATGCAAATGAGATTGAAAATACGTACAAAATGCAATTGAGGTTCAAAATACTTATAAAATGCAATTGAAATTGAAAATACTCAATGCAATTTAGGTTGAAGAAGGCCGGTTCAATCACTACAAAATGCAATTGAGGTTGAAAATACCCGCAAAATGATATTTAGATCGAAAAGACTCACAAAATACAACTTAGATTGAAAATACCCACAATATGTAGTGTAGATTCAACAAATTCGCTTAAGGTTACACGGGGAGCCAATTAACAAAAACAGTGCGGGAATCTTAAAGAGAAAAGGAAATAGAATGAAAAGAAAACAAGAAGTCTGACCCCTTGAAGAATGAGAGATCAGGAAAGATGAGAAGGGCCAATTAAGGCGAGAAATTGTAAGTCTCCCGAGGCCTCGGATACCCTAATACTGTCGGGGTCGGAAAAGAACAAGAGTTGACCAAGGGAGGTCGATAGGCAAGAAGACGGAGAGGAGCCTGACACAAGTAAGTTGAAGCAATGCCGGACTCAGCTGCGGTCCCGTGGTCGCCAACCCACGTCCCACCAGATGTGAGCCTCTGGGGGACTTATTTGTATCACTCTCATGAGGTTGTTTTCATATTGGTGTCTTCCAAGAAATAATTGTTTGCTCCACCATCGTCCAACTTTTTATTTAAATGGTTTAACTCCATCAACATTTCTATTTATATAGTTTAAGAAAAACAATACATTTTCATTGTATAAATAATAATAAAAAAATTACAAAAGCATGGGCTGTTACAATTACATTATAAATTTGATCATCTCCAGGGCGGCGATTTTTCTTCTTCCCTTTCGAGATAAAAAATGCCATTGACATGACGGAAAACGCGGCTGCAGCCGCTGGAGGGACGAAACAAGTTGCCATGTTGGCCGCGAAACCAGAACTGAAGACGGCTCGTCCTACTCGCGCAATTTTTAGCTCTGAATTGCGCTCTGTTTTGGGTAGTGCGAAATTTCACTCGAAGCGAGCAACTTTCGCCCGAGTGACTTTCGCGAGGGAGTTTCGCTAGTGTAAACGCAGCTTTAAAATGAATGGCCTACGTCTTTGGATGAAGTGGAGGGAACTCAAATGAAGTTTTAGGAGATGATAGCAATGAATTGTTGGAATCTGATGAAAGAGATAAGTGTGTAGTATTTATTGACCAACTTTCTGAAGTTCAACATAAGTAGAGTAAGTAAGGTTTTTCGTTTTAACATTTTTCAGAGTAATATTTTAAGGGGATGATGAGTATGATGATGATGATGATGAAGATGGTAGTGGTAATTTCAACTTAATCAAGTCAATGAAGCAAAGAAAATGATCTGTTCCCCAACCATTTCCTATTACCAGAGGTCTTCTTTTGTTATAAGAAAGAAGAAGTAATTCGTGCTTACAATTGAATCGGTGGGAGGTAAAAAGTATTAAGTCAAAAGTGGTCAGTTTTTTTAAGAATTGGTATTCTCAAATTCTGAAGTATTAACCCAAGGGCCATGGAACGGCCTAGGAAAGAATTAAGTCATCCTTCTGTTTAAGCTACACACAAAACATTTTCATCTTACCAGCAGGAGAAAAAGCACGGAAGCTCACTGGCAAGACAAAATCCATCTTAAAACAATTTGTTTTCTGGGTTTAAGCCAGAAACCACTGCTACGTGTAGTGCGATCAGAGGAGAAACGCATTAAGTCAATTACTTGATGCCTTTCAGCGCCGTATTACGTAAGTCACTTAATGTTGGCCACACTGCAAGATTCCCGCATGTTACAGTGATTTTGTAAATTACAGTTGTAAAGAGTGTAGGTGGTTCTTATGTTACAAATCCATTTTAAAATAAAATATAATGTGAAATATTCATTCTGGATGGCTTTATGCCGCACTAAACTGACCATGGAGCTGAAAGGCATTAAGTCACGTGTGCAAAATTGATTTGAAAAATATGTCTATTAAATTAAAATGAACATTCCACTAACACAAATTTAACCTGTATAGTTGCTTCACAACATAGATGACTAAATAGTGTGTTTGTTCTGTGAATGACGTTCTATCTGTCTCCTGAAAAGTTGTGAAAACTGACTTAATGCTTTTCAGCTCCGGCCGATTCAATTTAAATATTCGCGGAAAGTCGTTGAGAATAATTGAAAAAAAAACAAGATGTTCAGGAAAGAACACATAGCCTACTTTCTCCTAAATGTATGGGTATAGTTATAACTCTTTATCTTTATCATCTCCTAATTTCTTCCAATTCGAAGTGCAAATTGGCACACTGGATTTGAGGAGTGGCGTTCAAATAATTTACCCCAGCATTTTGCAATTTCATCAGTAAACACTCCAAACAACGTAGGTATTCAGTTTATTAACACCGACTACTTACAATAATTTAAACTTCGTTGCTCTAAACGTATCACTGGGAGAAACATAATTATTTAATATACCTATTACACAGCTAATTTGTAATCGCACACGGCTAACGAGAAAGACAGGCCATGGCGCGTAAACCAAACCCTTCTGTTACGTAGGCAATGTACCGGTACTGCTTGATGATGCTTGTACGTTTAAGTCGAGAGCAATTCATAAGCAGCAGAAATGCAATATTTTATAACAATCTTCATAAAATGGACGCAGTTTAGATGTTCCGTGTGTTTTCAAACACGATAAATTATACTGTATAGGTTTGCAAAACTACGCCTATTGAAGTTACTCCTTACAAAAATCCACGCGAACTAGGATTCAAGGGTTCGTTGTGTCTTTAATAGCTGCAACGAACAGGCTACATTAAGTCGAGTTGTAGATTCTGTGACCTTCGTTGTGAGTCAAATTATGTGCACATTAGTATAATTAGATCAAAGAATCTTGCAGCACAGTATAGATATCATTAACTTATTGTTGTTTCAAGGGGCGGAACATAAATTAATTCGTTTATAGAAGAGATCTGCGGAATACACTACCCACCGACTAACGACTTGTATCAATACCTTCTATGAAGACAAGTGATAAATGAATACCAACGTTTATACAGGTCCAATGATGTAGACAAGATGACTAGGTACCACACCGGCAGTAAAACGAAGACCAGGCAGTGGTGCAACAGAACTACATTGCTGACGTCACGAAAACTCACCAGAGCCAGTCATTCTCGTTGGCCGTGATAATCGCGCCTTATCCTGGAGATGTGTACCCTCTATCGGCAAAAATAATAACCTTCGCAATTATACTGTAGACATGGGTTCACTAACTGGACGGTAGAGAGCATAGCTCGCATCTAGAAGGCTGTGGTTACCAATAACATAGTTCAAGTAATTACTCTTAGATGTCACTGCGGTGGTGAATGTTGTTTTAATTAAATATATATTTTCCATTTCAAAATGCACCATATAATGCTTTATTTTATAACGTCTCAGTACTCAAGAAATAATAAATATAAAAAAAAATCTAGAAAAAAAGTCTAACTCTGATAGGATTTGAACCACGGCCAGCCTGATGAAAGACTAACGCGCTGACCACTCAGCCAATCGTGCACACTCTAATAGATCGTTAGGAACCAATACATATACCACGTTATAGCAAATCATGACTTGGACTAAACGTTTCCTTTACTGGAATATATTTTAAACCGAGTTCATTTCATAGAAAGTTCATATATTTGTTACCACTAGCCTATATTGCATGCAACATACTGAAATTAATAAAATAAAGGTCAGAACGAGAGATCAGCTGCCATCTTGTCGAATAACCGAGACGACTCAGCTTTTTAAAATCACTTCTAGACTATAATATTAAAATATAAACTTTTAATTTCAAACGGGCCACGTCGTTTCAAACAGATTAAACGATTCTTGGTTCGATAGTCGGAACTGGTGGGTCCCATGTTATGGATTATAAAGTTTGCATAATTCACACGGCCGCCATTCTGAAATGGTAGAGTTGATGACCTCGTAGTTTGGGCACAAGACTCGCCTCATATGAAGGAACGTTGTTACCAAATTTGGTAAAGATCCGATTATTAGTTTGGTCGTAATGCATTATTACGTTTTGACCATTTGAGTGGCCGCCATTAAGTTTTGGTAAAGATGGCGGCAATATAAAACATGACACTGAGGTGCCCTTTGCCAGTGATACCTCTGTACCAAATTTCGTTCAATTCGGTTTCACCGTGTTCGAATTGATAGGGGGGGGACAGACATTCAGAGTACACACACACACACACACACACACACAGAGACTCACACACACACATACACACACACAGACAGACACACAATTTTTGGCCCTGTAGTGATTTCATAAGTCTACTTTCATTTTTTGCAAAAATCGAAAGTAGGCTAAAAACGCGAAAATGTGCTGATAATTCTGTGTAGGGTAAAGTCAAGTAACTCCGTGATACTAAGCTTTTTTTGTTACTATTTCCAAAATTTTAGATTTCAGTTATTTCAATTCATTTCATGTTAAAGAGGAATACCCTATGGAACATTTCTGGCATATATCTTACAAATATTCATAAGTCATTTCAAGGTATTAACTATCAAACTCCGGTAGTAGAAGTAGGTAACGCCGTGATATTCAAGTTACTCCGTGATAGTGTTCAAGTTACTCAGTGATAGCATGGTGTTCACCATTCAGTGTACTTTTTAATCGTGAAACTAATGTTTAATGTAATAAAAGTGGTAAAATCGTATGTAGACTACGTTTCTATTACCCCATATTGAAACATTTCACTACACAGTTTTTTTTAGAGAAAAAACAACTTCTATTAAAAATATTCCATTAAATATATTTTAAGTCTTCTTAGTCACTATCAGATCCCTCATACCTATCACACATAAAATAGTAATTATAGGTACCAGACAATCCAAAACTGATAATCCATTCGGCTCCATCCTTCCTCTTGGTGTCATCCGCCAGGGGAGCCACCTCACGCACCACAACCATCATCGTCATTGTCAAGACCTATCTATTGCATACCTGCCAACTCTCCCGATTTAGGCGGGAGACTCCCGATTTCAGACCATTTCTCCCGCCCTCCCGCTTAACGTATTAAATCTCCCGATTTTTCAAAAAACCCACGCGTAATTTCGGATTTAATATGTCGTCTATAGAACGGATCGACTTTACGTGTTTTTAAGTTATATCTCGATACCGCAGTTTCGCTTTGTATCGATAATCGACAACTGCGTACTAACTCCCGCGTCGCGTCCTGCTGTTATAAAAAGTTGGTTTCGAATAAGTCTTCGTTTGAAATCGGCTTCGAATAAGTCTTCGTTTGAAATCGTCGAAGGTTAATTCAGCGCTTGTTCCTAGATGTGTTGCATAATGACCAGTGGGTGATAGGTAGTTGTACGCTGCGGAATATTGTATCTGTTTCACACGTGAAATTATATGATTTGTGTATAACTTAGTTTGATGTTGTTGGCGTTAATATGCCGGTAGGTTATTGTGATTTTTCGAACTGAGTGATTGCGTCGGTTCGTCGGTAATAAGGCGAAAAGATATGTGACATTTAAAAGTGTGTACAAAGATAACATTCCCAGGGTGTCTACCGGTAACGGAAGTAACGAATTTTACAAATGGGTAACGGAAAAGTAACGAATTTTACATACGGGTAACGAAAATTTTCCGAAGGCGGATTGAATCATTTAAACTCGCGCCTCTAAGCTCAGAGATTGCGATGGAGCGAGTTTCACGCAAGCGGCGCCAATTGCATAAGCTATATTTCCCCGTGCCCGACCTCGAGGAAATGCATACTGAGGATACCCTTAGTGGTATACATCGTTCAGCGTATATCGTCGGCATCAAGATGACTTTTAGTTTTGTGTGAAATAATTATGTGTTATATTAGGAAGCCTGACTTTTCGCGAGACGTTTATTCGTGAAAACTTCTGAAATTATTCAGAAACCTCGCATTTTTCGCATTTATTTGGAGACTATTAAATTGAAGTCCAGAAATAACGCTAAATAATTTAATGTCGCGATCTTGCGAAATGTTACCGTTTTGAAAAAGATTCGAAATACGTAGGCTGTAACTTATTTTAAAAATCTGTCTCGTAAATTTGCGACATCCAGTATGGTTAATTCGAAATTCCGTTATATGTCGATTTTTCCTTCTAACTTGGGTTCCATCGGATATATTATAATCTAACCGGTTATTTCGAAAAGTTGTATAACTTTTATAATTCGTGATTCGCATTTGAAAGAAAACGTGTCCTCTAGTCGTATTATTCGTGTAATCCTCTCCGAATAATTCTTAATATTTGATACCTACTTCGAACATTCATACTCAAGACGGCCGGCTGACCGCACGACTTGCCTGCGGGAATCTCGTCAAATGGACCGAGATCGACGTCAGTAGCGTAAAATCAAAAAACCCGTCCCCTATCGTGAACTTGTGACCACGAGGTCTGCGGGAATCCCGTCAAAGATGATTGGGCACCAATCACGAAACATTCCGAAACCTACTCGCTACTTTTCCCATGACCGTATACTTACAAGCGTACGGGGAGCGAGAAGTGCATCTACCCACTTAGAAATGACAGCCTACGTAGCGTCGCGATACTAATTTCTCCTCGTGATCTACCCTGAACTGATGAGCTCCCAACCACAGCATAGGGACAGCGGGAATCACGGCGCCGGCCATACAACTTGTCCATAACTACTCGTGAATTTTAACCATGCCCAACCCTGAGCTTGCATCCACCAATCTGTGAGGACGAATAAACAATCGTTCAACGGCCGGGTGCGGCGCGGTATGCATAATATCGCGAGGACAACTTGAATCTCGTAAAACGACTGAGAGCGGCAGCGATTGCGATACATCGCGATATTTCTCCGCATTCAATGACGAGAACTGTATTTTTGTCAAACGGACAGCAAGTGGCGCCGATTGCATAATAATGCTATATTTCCTCGCGCCTGACCTCAAAGACAATGGAAATCTCGTCGAACGACTAAAAGTGACACCGATTATTAAATCGCGATATTTATCAGTGTTCTATCGCGAAAACAACGGGAATCTTGACAAACGGGTGAGACCAGCGCCGATCGTGTAACATCTTGAAATTTCGCCGTACTTGACTGTGAAGACAGAATTCGGTTACAATCATGTAACGTCCCATAAATTTCGTCGTGATCTACCGCGGGGACAAAGGAAATCTCGTCACGGTCAAGAGCAGAGCAGAGCAACCTCTTGGCAATTATAAAAACGCCTTGTGCACAAGACGACATATTAGCTGAAACAACTCATTTGATAATAAATTTCTAGTATTTATTTATTATTTTTAAAATTGTTGTAACTCCCTAAGTGAATTGTATTTACCGCTTTAAACACAGTTCATTGCTCTCTTTCTCCACCGCGTGATGAGCCCATTTGCTTGCAGACCGCAGACGTATCTTGAATTCAAAGGTAACTAAAATTAACTAAAAGTTAACTAAAAGGTAGCTAAAAAGTAACTAATTTTTACTTCATCCTTAACAGTAGACACCCTGATTACGCATACAACTGAGTCAGGAAGAGGCGCAACATTTGCATTTTGTAGTGTCTGTAGGTGTGATTTCAGTATCTCGCATATTGGAAAGGGGGACATTTCATTTTCCAAAATTAAGTTTTTTGTAAATGCATTTCCTAGCATGTTAACAGACACTCAAGACAATTTTAATGAGGAAATGGATGTTTTACATTCCCAATTTCGTAACTTCCAACTTGAGGATGTGACATCTATTGAAGAAGAAGAGAGAATTGATGTGAAGCGGGCACTGGTAGGCCAAATGATATGTAGTGGTGGGGTACTCAAGTTATGCTTTCCATTCTGACCATTCCGCATAGTAATGCAGAGTGTGAGAGGATGTTCAGGTCATCTCTCTCTGACAAGACTTTGGACAAACTTATAACTCTGAAGTCGATTCAGAAAGAGAAGTGTTTTGAGCAAGAATATAGCAAGACCTTTTTGAAGAGGGCAAAATCAGCCTCAGTCACCTGCAACAACGACCAATAATATGATCTTTGATACATATTTGCTGCAATGTCTTAGCCTATGTATGTATTATGTAGCGTCCTCCCCCCCCCCCCCCCCGTCGCCGCGTCGAATCTCCCGATTTTTCACTTTGAGAGGTTGGCAGGTATGCTATTGTGTCTATCTTGACACACTATCTTCACTTCAAATTCAGGTGACACAACGAATGGCATTCCAATTTTTGCAAGGGTTGCACTTCCTGGATCGGCTGAATATTTTGTACAATAATCCTTTAGTGTACTCCACGGGTTATTAAAACGTATTCTGGCCTTGTATACTGACCATCCTTCTTCCCTAATCGACCTCAATGCTTCTTTAAGTGTTTCAGCTGTGTAGTAGCGAGCCTCTTTATTCCGTTTTGGCGCCATTTCAGCGTCCAACCTAAGAAAAACGTACTTATTGCTAAGCTCACACACCTTGCATGCGTAACACTACATGCGTGTAAATTGTGTATGCGAATGGTCTGCATCTTACCTCTGACTGGCGTTAAAATGAAACTTATTCAAAGAAACAGCTGTTTATAAGAAATTAAAATCTTCACCACAAATTTCACTGGATGTGGATCACTTGGTGAAATGTCAACTCTTTGTTAATATATTTTTTAAACCTCATTGAGTTGGTCAAAGATAGAACGCAAGAGCTTCCTGGATTCCTGGTTTCTACTGCCATCTGTTGGTAAAAACGTAGAACATTCGGAATTGAACCTACGTAGTGATTGAGGAAATACGCTTTATCACGGTGTTACTTGATATCACGGATTAACTTGAATTTACCCCTATTTCACCATTACAGCCTATCCTACGGCATTTAATTACCGTACAGGACGGTGTGCTCAAAATGGTGGCTTGTTAGAAAACAATCAAATAACTATTTCAGCACGATAGTTTAAAAAGTTAAAAGTTTAGACGTAAGTTAAGTTGTTGCAGCTTCCGTTCTGAAAGTAAAGTGAATAAAAATAATGATGATAATAGTAATAGTAGACTGTTAATAATATTAATACGGCGAGAGAGCACTGGTCTCAGTTTGCTGTAGAAGTGTGATCAGAACGTCCCGTGTGCCTCCAAGAAGAGCAATTAGTGAAATTTGCTGGAACATAGCAAACAGCCGTTCTATGTT
The DNA here is from genome assembly GCA_946902985.2 of Meconema thalassinum. NCBI lineage: Eukaryota > Metazoa > Arthropoda > Insecta > Orthoptera > Tettigoniidae > Meconema > Meconema thalassinum. Next base: position 458,726,887 of record OX336391.1, on the reverse strand, counting down.
TGTATGTGTTCACTTCACATTGGTGGACTGTGTAAACTAATTTCTAAATGGCCAGCAAGTCTACGAACAAAGTTTAAATCCCGAATTGAGCCATCATAATATGGTAAGCGCTTCGGAAACTTTGTTATGAGAGAGAACAAGTCACTCACTACGCATGTGTTTGCCCAGTTTTACAATTAAGTTACTTCACACTTACACTTTTGGTAACTTTTCTCCTTTATTTAGGTAGTCACTGTCAATTTTGTACCCATCATTTACAGAGAACGCTTTAGCTTTTAATATCAAGGTTACCAGGTTTTACGGTAATAGCTAGAGAACTAGACATCGCTCATTTGCAGCAACATTGACATATAGACTACCTTTTCAGTTTTCACCTCAGAATAGTGCTGGAAAAATTTTCATTATCGATTGTTTAAATCGACACCAGGCTCTCGTTTTTCTCAACAACATGAGACTATAATAATGTTACGTGCCACACCCTAGTGGCACCTTTGTTAACTGGATTACGGTGGGTATAAAGCACAACACCAATTACTGCTTAAAGAAATAATTAATTTTATTGCAGCCAGAAAAATACACTACTCAACAGCAATTATTACCTTACTCCAGTTTCCTCACGTCGAGAATACTTTCCCTTTCACTTGTCAACAGACCACAGTTAATCCTCTTTGCTAATGAGTCCGGTCCCGTACGCTAGCTGGAAATAGCTGCACTAGGTCTGTCACTGTACTATACACTGTTTCACAAGCACCACAATCACTTCCTCGGTGTCATGAGAATCAGCTTCACTAGGGATTTCGCAAGTCACCACACTTCTGTCGCCCAGGATAAACACTCGCACTAGCTCATAAAACACAACAACCACCACTGCTTGGCAGGTCGCTCTTATATAGCAGGCCGGTGACTCAATAAATGCTTCTAGATCCATCCAGGGTTCACGGCTTCTCGAGGTTTCCATCGCTGGTTCAGTCACGAATATTCTGGACTATCCCTTTGTCCTAGTAGCCCTGTTGCATAAGGCGCACGCAATACAGGAGGCAGGCCACAGCCCAGCCCTGGGGCAGTTGTGACTCATGCGGCGAGTGATGACACAAACTCACAGCCGTAACAATAATAAGAATAACTTCTGGCACTACAGCTAAAGCCCTGCGCGGATGCGGACATCCGCTGATAAACCCGCGGATATCCGCAAATATTTTCGCTACGCGGATATAGTTTGCATTGCTGTGCGGATAGCGGATACGCTGCGGATAATGATTCGAGTAAATTTGCGGATAGTCTTTAGAATACAAACTTACGTTAATATTACATATTTGATATGCCAATCTACAGCTTCATGCTTAAAAGCGGAATACTCCTATAGCCTATTGCGTACCAAATATTCAGGCACGTATTGCACTTATACACGAGAAGATCATTTTACTCATATGTTTTCAACTACATTTTATTAAGTACCGTATGTTTGTAGTAGATGGTCTTGACATCCCATCATCATCAATTCTCACAGCCATTATTACTATACGTACGAGATATAATGCTGTCAATAAGCTTCTTAGTTCATCGTGATGACATCATTAACATTCCTCGTGTCAGCTACTTCGCCATCTAAGCTCTCCTCGAAGATCGGGATCCAGGTTTATCTGTAGATTTATTTCCAACTGAAGCACGTTGGCTGTGATATTGCAACATCAGCTATGACATCATCTATGCGAACATGGATGGGTCCAGAAGCAGGATGATGACTGACTTGGAATTTCCGGCCAAATGTCAAGAGATGTTCACGTAGTGAATGTTACCGCTACCGTGAATATGAAAATCATTTCACCAACATGGATAAACTATGTATTAAAATAAAACAAGGTGAATATTCAATAGCGCGTGAAACAAAGCTCAAGTCAACGATATGGCAGACATTTGGTTACGTTTTCAATGGAAACGAAAAGGTCAACGATATAGTGATGTTTTACCTGTAAAAAAGTGTATTCATACTCAGGACACAAATCGGGCACATCAAACTTCCTGAGGCACAAGTGCGAAAGTAGCCAAGAAAGTATAGCCAATTTTTTGTCTAAAGCGGAGGTCAAGGAACCAGAAGTGTCATCCACCTTGAAGTCCCTTGGAATGCCAACTTGAAGTTCCTTGCAATGAAGCAAATTGTCAGGAACGACTTTCTCCTCAAGTGTCTAAATGCGTTGGTTTAACACGTTATGCTTGATCTAATAAATTAAACATAATATTGAAATATCAGCGGATTTGGATAAAAGTCATGCGGATGTGGGGCGGATGCGAATAAAAGCCATGTGGATGCGGGCCGGATGCGGATAACAGGCGTGCGGATGTGGGGCGGATGCGAATAAAAGCCATGTGGATGCGGGCCGGATGCGGATAACAGTCGTGCGGATGCGGGGCGGATGCGGATAACAGTAGTGCGGATGTGGGGCGGATGCGGATAACAGTCGTGCGGATGCGGGGCGGATGCGGATAACGTTTTGTTTATCCGCGCAGGGCTCTAACTACAGCACATGAAGGGCGTATGCCTACCAAGCGACCGCTGCCCAGCCAATTGACCTGCAGATATTGGGGTGACGCGTGGTCAGTGCTTCGGGTCCCCTCGGCCGTTAATCTTGGTTTTCTTGACCGGGAACAGCATGAGACTAGGCTTACATAATTCGTTGTGCCAGTTTCCGAAAATATTGTTGTTGTTAATTCATTTAGGGGCAAAATGCAATGTAGAGTCGAAATGCTTACAAAATGCAATTGAAATTCGAAATACTTACAAAATGCAAATGAGATTGAAAATACGTACCAAATGCAATTGAGGTTCAAAATACTTACAAAATGTAATTGAAATTGAAAATACACAATGCAATTCAGATTGAAGAAGGCCGGTTCAATCACTACAAAATGCAATTGAGGTTGAAAATACTCGCAACATGCTATTTCGATCGAAAAGACTCACAAAATACAACTTAGATTGAAAATATCCACAATATGTAGTGTAGATTCAACAAATTCGCTTAAGGTTACACGGGGAGCCAATTAACAAAAACAGTGCGGGAATCTTAAAGAGAAATAGAAATAGAATGAAAAGAAAACAAGAGGTCTGAACCCTCGAAGAATGAGAGATCAGGAAAGATGAGACAAGGGCCAATTAAGGCGGGAAAGTGTAAGTCTCCCAAGGCCTCAGGCACCCTAATACCGTCGGGGTCGGAAAAGAAGAGTTGACCAAGGGAGGTCGATAGGAAAGAAGATGGAGAGGAGCCCGGCACAAGTGGAAGCAATGCCGGACTCAGCTGTGGTCCCGTGGTTGTTGTTAATTCATTTACGGGCTTTACGACGTCGTGGTTATTTAGCCCCGTATACTTGGGTGTGTGTATATTTATCTGATAACATGTGTTATTGTGGTGTCCGTAGTAGTGTGTGTATTTGTAATGCAGGTGAGGATTAAGTTAGGGAAAATCCAGGCATTTGCCTGCAGTAGAGGTGGTAAACCACGGAAACGAAAATATTGTAATTATATCAAGAGCACTGATACTTCTTAATTGCGTTGGCGTCTGCTACACTCATTTGAAGGAAAGATAACTTTGAAGCCCATTTTCAGCGTTGCCTTATTAACAATTGATATTTGTAATTTTCAGTCGGTCATCACAAAATTATTCCAAATAATGGAATATGCGAAAACAATCCTTCTTCTTCTTCTTCTTCCTAGCGTTGTCCCGCTGGTGCAGGGTCCGCTTTTTTTTTGTCATTGACCTCCATTTTGTCCGGTTTCGTGCGTCATCTGGATTTAGGCCGGTAATTTATAAGTCACCATTTATAGTGTCTTGCCAACGCTGCTTCGGTCGTCCTCTGGGGCGTAGGCCTTCAACCTCAAAGTGAAGGACAGAGTTAGTAACAGTATCAGGCGCTGCACGCAGGGCATGGCCATACCATCGGAGCCGTTTCTCTCTCATTTTGTCCACAATTGAGGCGACACCCATTTGCTCCCGAATTGTGTCGTTTCTGACATGGTCAATAAGGGAGATGCCCATTGTCCAACAAAGCATTCTCATTTCCATGGCGTGCAGGCGACGTTCTGAAATGTTGTCGGATAGACGACATTCAACGCCATACAGCGCAACTGGCCGTACCACTGTCCGATATATCTTCGATTTGAGACGAAGTGGCATTTTCTTGTCGCAAAGCACACCCGTGACCTTCTTCCACCGCAACCAGGTTGCGTTTACCCTGGCCCTTACTTCATCATTGAAGTTGCCATCACTCCGAAGACGAGATCCAATGTACCTACCTGAAGCATTCTGTCTTGACTAGAATGCGAAAACAATCCTACCTGAAATAAAATACATGTGATTAAGATATATTGTTATGGACTATTGAAGAAAGAGAAAACTAAGGGATGGCATGTTTCGCTCGTCAAACGAGCATCACCAGATCCAAGTCTACAAGACAAATGGTTCTACAAAACACTACCAAATCTACTGTATAGTGACACCCACAGACAGTCCCTGTGGGCGGCTTCGATGGCGTAGTTGGTAGCATGCTGAGCTTCTATGCCCAAGATCGTGGGTTCAAACCCGGCCGAAGTCGTCGGATTTTTTTAAGAGCGTCAAAAATCCCTCACTATACTTTCCTTCGGAGGGGAAGTAAAGCCGACTGGCCCATGTCATCGATTTATGACATGTAAAATAACCTTCCACTGCAATTGTGTGAAGCTAAATTTGTAGGTTAAATTTGATTAACGCTCTATTAAGTTCCAAAGTTCGTAGCCAAGTGCCGGTTGCGGTGGTATCTAGTAGCCAAGTTCACAGCTAGGTGTCGTTGACGGTAGCATTTGGTAGCCAAAGTAGGAACTACTTGAAATTGATCGTCTGCAGTTCTTACCTGAATTACAGATAACATTCACTAATACAGCCATCACAATTAACAACGGTTATCAGACAGATTCTACACACGCCCAAGGAACACGGGGCTACATGACCGCGTTGTCGCAGCCCCTAAACTGCGGATCCAACCAACCAGACTGTCTCTGTCCTTCAAAAACAAACACCCGTCAGGAAACTTAGTAAGTGTGGTTATTTATCATATGGCGTTTAGTGCCGGGAGTGTCCGAGGACATGTTCGGCTCGCCTGAGTCTGTAGCTGCTTCAAGCGGACACCCTTATTAGGGTGAGCCACAAGTTCCGTTCAATTTCAAGTAGTTCCAACTTTCGCTACCAGATATCAATGATACCTAGTGGTGAATGTTGGAACTTGGATAGAGCGTTCTGACGAAATCTAACCTAACAATTTTGTTTTACACAAGTTTAGTCTGTGAAAGGATCTTTTACATGCCATAAATATATGACATGGGACCGCCGGCTTAACTTCCCCTCCGATGGAAGGCATACTGAAGGATTTTAACGCTCTTAAAAAATCCGATGACTTCGGCCAGGTTTGAACCCGCTATCTTGGGCACAGCAGTTCAGCATGCTACCGACTACGCCACCGAAGCCACTTAGTAAGTGTGGTAATTATTACTGATAAATATTAAGGCATTAAGCACCCATAGTCTCTGCCCTTAAAGTTTTCTGACTTGTTTTTGAAGTTGTTGACGGGTTAGTTGTGGCATATTTCCAGAGAATATGTCATTATTCACCTCATCCTGAATAAATACACAATTTTTAGCAACAAAAAAAAAACAACTAAATGTTCAGACAGAAAACTTAACTTTATTGATAGGGATTATAATATTATTTCAATGTTTTGAGTGATGAATGCAACCAAGAGACATGACTGCATTCAAGACATGGAATATATTAAAGATAATGGATTTCATTCAGTCAAGAGTTCAAGTGGTAAGCCTGTAGTTCTTGGTAGAAATGTGCATTTAATTTAACTGGCTGCCTGGCGCAGTGGTAACGTTATCGCCTGCTGTTCCTAAGGTTGCAGGATCGAATCCTGGGGCAGTCAGTTGACATTTGAGGGTGCGTTAATGCGAGAGAGCTGTGTCTGTAGATTTATTGGCACGTTAAAGATCCCCTTCGGGGCAAAATTACGACACCCCGGAACGGCGTCTCTAAGCGGCCCATAGACGGTCATTATTATTGTACAATATGGATTGCACAATATTTTGACGGTTACCCCCTAGACGTTCAATAATATTGTGCATTAATTTTGTGTGTGCAATAACTTGAGTCGTGTGAAGGCAATATTCAAGGTTGTGCAATATTTTGCGCAAACAAGAGCACACAATGGCAATATATTGTGCAACCTCCACACAACGCCTGAGTTTCATGTTTCGTGTCCTGAGATAATATGCCCATCGTGCCGATGGAAGCAGTAGGTGTTTCTTGACCTGCAAGGAACTTCATTTCCTCGGAATACCATAGCACAGGTTCAACATACTCCGCACTGGCACCACTTCTCTCAGCATCGCGAATACGTTTCAATTCTTTGCGGAAGTTGGTACGCAATTTGTTTTTACCACATGTTGTTTGTCCGCGTCTTGGTATTGTTCGCGGTATTTTTCTAAGAGCACATCATACTGCTCCCCCGTTTTGGTACGATTACTGTAATCCTTGCACTTCACATCCCAAAGAGCCGGAAGGCGAGGATACACTTCAACAAATTCTAAAATAAATTGTTTTTTCTGCATTCTTGTCACCCATGACGACCCGAACTTGACCACTTATGGATACCAACTGGCGGGACATTGCGCAATATTGCCAACAGACGGCACAATATTTTCCCGTTTGCACAATGTATTTTCAGCTTTTTGAAAATCACGCTATATATTGCACAACCTTTGTATATCATCTACAAACGGTCAATTATATTGCACAACCCGAAATATTGCGCAATAATATTGACCGTCTATGGGCCGCTTAAAACCAATATCATTATTGTCGCATTTCATTTGCTACTCGATGAAATACGCCCTCTGTCGCTCTTAGCTCGGAATGTCCGTGGCTCGTGGATGTCCATGAAGTGATTATGAAATATACTCTTGATGATGATGATGATGATGATGATGAGATCATCGTCATCATCATCACTGTCTTGTGCGCAGTATTCGAGTTTGTGCAGTCAATACTCTCCTGGAAGTCTGGGCGCCTTCCTGCTTCAGGGGCTGAATGCATCCCGTCGATAAGTTAAGCTTGAAGAGTTGCCTACGGGGAGCACGCCACGGCGCTACACAGTGCCAGGCTTTCGTTCGTTGTTGATCAACCGCAGTCAACCGACACTAAACTTGACGGTCGTCTGCCGAGTTCAGTAAGATATTCCCAATCTACAGTACTTTGGTAGTTTTTAAATAGTAGAAATGTGACTACATTTGTAAAACGGAAGAAGTGATTATTTTGGCAGCAGTAAGAACGAAATGTAAACCGTTTAGGTAAATGGACTATTTTCCCGTGCAACATTCTGTGCATGTGATGTTCTGTGCACTGTACTTTACTAGCGTCATTAAGTTGCACCTTTGTGTTGTTCGCTGCTACAGCCTTCTGTGGTCTTGGAGTACGTATTGCGACTTCGGGGGTTCGATTCCCAGCTCTACCAAGAAACTTAATCATAGTCTGAGGGTTGGAACGGTTTGCACTTAACCTCGTAAGACAAAACTGTGAAGAGATGGGTTCAGTTTCCACTTTAGGTGTCCTTGAAGTGGTTTTGTTGTTGTCTCCCACTTCTACTCTGGTAAATGTTGGAATGGTTCCTAAATTGAGGCCACAGCCACCTCCTTCCAAATCCTAGCCTCAGTTACAAACACACACACTAAAACATCCATCACAGTTACTTGAGGTTAAAAGACGGATTCCAGACAGACACCCAAGTACACAGGGCAACATGACCACAATGTCGCAAAACCCCTAAATGAATCAACAACAAATGAGGTCTTAGACCCAAATTTTGGGGGGCGTGTTGGCGCAGCGGTCAAGCTGTTGGCCTCTCACCAAGGTGGACCGGGTTTGATTCCCGGTCAATGCATGTGAGATTTTCCAAGTGAAATGCCATGTCCTGTGGTTCGGATTCCTTGTAAAAAGGAGGTCCCGTGGCTCATGATCGCTTGATTAACGGTCACGTAAAACTAAAAGCTTCCTTCAGACCGAAATGTTGTGGTCTTCCTAACAGTGCTAACAATTTCATTGACAATTCGCAAGATCTAGCAATATTTAGTGTAATTTGACGTCGACAAAATATCACTGATTTAGTAATGCTTAAATAGGGCTCAAGTGACTTTTTGAAATCCCTATAATGAGATAAATGTTTTTCACCATTGATAACATAGAAAGCTAGTGACTTGACTACTACCTAAAGTTGCTAACACTGCTTCGCCTCGTTACTAACGTCGCAACAATATGATCTCCAGCAACGATAGCAATGGCAGAGCAAACACATGGGCCACGCTATAGAGCTCGTGCGCATAATGTTATTTTAGTTGCTGGCGCTCGTAGTGGTGACTTGTGTAGTCTTTCAAGGGGACGGTAGTAGCTTGTGCAACTACAAGAACAGGGAAGAACTCGATGTTGAAATGTCGACTCTAGATATTTGTGTAGGATTTCGAGAAGTTCAGTGGCATGCATCGTATTTCAGAGCTTCTACTTTAAAGAAGGGTGCAAAACTCTGTGACAGTCATCATGTAGGCTACTACAAGCAAAGAAGCGTTGGGAGAAGAAATAACCTGCTTGTGTTTGAGAGAAACAAGCATCCATCAGCCCCCTTATGCTGTTAAAATTAAAGTAAGCATATGTTTTCTCTTTCTATATAATAACGTAGCATAATATTTGTATCTATTGCAGTTTTAAGTGTTTTTACAATTAATTTACACAAGATTAATCTTTTTACAGATTGATTGCGGTAGAAAGGTTAAATCAGCTGACTGCGATTGTAAAGCCGGACTTTCACAATGCTGCAAGCATATTGCTGCATTGTGTATTTATATTAATACTGAGAGAGATTCTTCCCAGACTTCCTCTCTGCAACAATGGGAGAAACCTAAGAACATTATTGCGGAGTATTGTAAAGGAGGAAATGTAGAAGAAATACTAAATGGGCCATCAAATAAGCGGCCAATTTATTACGCGTCGGAAAGTGTTGAATCCTTAAGTAAAAAACAATTATATGAACAAATTAAGGTCATAGACTGGGGTTTCTCGAAAATTTTGAAAGCAGAGTGTGAAGGAAAATCTTTCTTTATCTCCACTTGCATTGTTCAAAACATCGTTGAAAGCGCCGTAGAGATAAACGAAAGGGGCTTCTTATTTCAGTGTCTTAACCAGTTGGACAAACAGCTAATAAACTATTTAGACGATATGTTGTGAATAATTTGCCTGGTGGTAACATATCACTAGCTTCCATAAATTATGAGTGGATGTTGCCAAATGATTGAAGTTTTATTGTGAAAATGTTAAAGTAACAAATTCACAGAAGCGTGCAATTGCAGTTGAGACTACGGAACAATCGTTATGTCCTTCCTGGTTCCAGGAAAGGAAGTTACGCATTTCGGCCAGCCAGAATGTACACCAGATCAAAAGCCTACATAGTGGAGATTAGGGAAAGACTGGCATCAGCGTTTCTTTCATCTAAGAATGTGAACACTCCTGCAGTGAGATATGGCAGAACTAATGAACGGAAGGCACTTGAGTACTTCTTATTAAACGAATGCCGTGTGGTTCAACTCGGGTTGTTTTTAAAAGAACAACCACCATGGTTATGTTACAGTCCAGATGGGATAGTGGTAGGTCATGATTGTGTTAATCTTCTCGTGATTAAGTGCCCTTATTCATGTCGAGAAAAACCCATATTTGAAGACAAAAAGTGCAATGTCCCATATTTAGATATAACTACTGATGGTAACGTAAAGCAGAAGGAAACTCACGATTATTATACTCGGGTACAGGTATCAATGTACATTCTGAACCTTCACAACTGTGACTTGTTCATATATTCTCCAAAGGGAAGTGTTAAAGTGAACATTTCCAGAAATTATGACTTCCTTTCCAGTACTATTCCTTCAGTAGAGACATTTTATTTTGAAAGAAATTTAAATAAAAAGAAAGCTCACAAAAAGAATTAAAAAACATATGAATGGTTCGGTTACAGTGAATCGGACGTTGCTACTATAGGTATATCTTCCAGTTATATCACGATCGGACAAATTATGATGGTTGGTTGGTTCTTAAGTATAGGGGCTGCGACAACGCGGTCATGTAGCCCCGTGTACTTTGGGTGTGTGTAGATTCTGTCTGATAACCGGTGTTAATTGTGATGACTGTATTAGTGTGTGTTATCTGTTTTTTAATTTAAGTACAGACTGCAACTTAGAATTTTTCAAATAGTTCCTACTTTTGCCGCCAAGCGCCACCGTCAACGACTACTAGGCCAAGTTCAGAACTTAGCTACTAGACGCTACCGCAGTCGGCTCTTGGCAACGAACGTAGAATTCTAAGAGCGTTGTTTACATTCTTAACCTATCCAATTTAGCTTCACACAGGTGTAATTAGTGGAAGGTTCTTTAACATGCCATAAATCTATGACATGGGACCGCCGGCTTTACTTCCCCTCCGAAGGAAGGCATACTGAGGGATTTTTAACGCTCCTAAAAATCCGACGGCTTCGGCCGGGTTTGAACCCGCTATCTTGGGCATAGAAGCTCAGCATGCTACCGACTACGCCACCGAAGCCGATGACGAATTATGACTACAAATCAACTTTAATGGATACGGCAGTCTGTATCACAATGATGTGGTCTAACCTTAAAATTTTCAGAAGAAACATACTAACTTGTTAGTTATGATGTTGCTACGATGTAGTTAATATATTGGTGAAAGATGTAAAATTTTGATGGTATAAAATTATCTAACCTTGAACTACACCATAAGACTCTTACTAGTTGGGTTGATGTTAGCTGTCCAATTTGGTGATGCAGTACTGCAGTTGTCAAGGAAGGAAAGGAAAGGAAGCTTGTAGTTTAACGTGACCGTTAATCTTGAGATCATGAGCCACGGGACCTCCTTTTTACGTGGAATCCGAACCACAGGACATGGCATTTCACTTCGAAAATCTCACATGCATTGACCGGGAATCGAACCCGGACCGCCTTGGTGAGAGGCATACAGCTAGACCGCTGAGCCACCACGCCCCCACTGCAGTTGTCAGGCAAACAAATTGGCTACGGTGTTAATCCGAATTATGTATAGTATATTCCTATTATATTATGTTGGTATTGTTCCAAAGTGAAAAGAATAGACAAACCATAGCATGTTATTAATTTTCGCCTCCTCCTTACGAATGTTGATCATCATCATCAACTTCCAAAGGCAAACATTGTTCTCTGTCTGCAGCACCTCGTTCATTTCATAGTAGGATCCATAATGAAGAGTTAGTGCGATGTCTTGAAGGAAATGTTTTCTCGGTCGTCCTCCCTGTGATTTTTCCTTCCAAGAGATCAGTTAGGAAAGCGTTATGTCGCGAAATGTGTGGCCTGTGAATTGAGCTTTTCTTGTATGAATCGTTGGTCTCAGTTCTCTCTTCCCATGAATTTCTTGCAGGATGCTGATATTAGTCCTTTTTTTCAATCCATTTAACCCGTAACATTCTCCGGCAGACCCACATCTCAAGTCGCTTCCAATGCTGACCTCCGATCGTCCAAGATTCACATCCATACCGAAGACAAAAGACACCACAAATTTATTTTAAATTGCAATATCCAAATTTGCATTAATCAAGAGATTGTTCTTATTATTGAACGCGTGTTTTGCAAGCGCTATTCGCCTTCTTATCTCTTTACTACACCTTTTGGCATTGGTGATTACTGATTAGACTTCCCAAATAAGAGAAATGTTGATCATAGACGTAAAACTGTTTTCTGTTCATTGGAGACGCTGCTGTCTTGCACAGGACCCAATATACCTATTTGCTCGCTTCACTGAGAGCTGCACCTTACTAAGTACATTTCACGTGTGTCATGTTGGCAGCCATTAGCCTAATGAAGTCTCTATGTTAACCAACCCTTCACTTGTCTGTCAACAACGTACATACAGTACACACATTTTCACTGTACACTCCTGTCTCACAGCGTTCGGTCAACAGGCTTCTCGCCCGCTGTTGGCATTGTTGCCTCATCTGATTCTACACATCTCGTAGCGGCTAGCGTTCGTGGCTGTCGCCCCGTAGGTCCGGGTTCGATTCACGGCTCAGCCAATAAATGTTAATTCTGTGACGGCTAGAATGGAGTAAAACTGAGAAGAAGAGGGCTTGATTCCCACCTCAGCCATCCTGGAAGTGGTTTTCCGTGGTTTCCCCCACTTCTACTCCTTGAACATGCTGGGATTCCTCCCGTATCATATCCCCAATTTACAAATACACGCCCTAACGCACTAGTATAGCCACCACAATGACACAGGTTATAACACAAATTCCCCCTCCCCACATTCACACAAATACACAGGACTATATGACCACGATGTTGCAGCTCGTAAAATAGACAACAGCAACAACAACCAATATTCCCCACTCAGGGTCTCACAATAAGTGGGATTTGGGTTGGCGACCAGGAGAACCCCAGCTGAGTCTTGAATTGCTTTCACTTACTTGGGCCGGGCTCCTATCTTTCGTATTTCTTATCGACCCTCCTTGCTCAACTCTTGTTCTCTTCTGACCACGACGGTATAAGAGTATCCGAGGGCTAGGGTATACTTAATTTCCCGTTTAATTAGTCCTTGGTTTTCTGTCCCGCAGTGTAGCCGTGCTCATAAAATCGTGCACCATGACCACGTGGGCAGCTGCATTAAGTCCGGAGATCGTAGGTTCGAATCGCGGCGCTGACAGCGGCTATCCTGAATGTGGTTTTACCCGGGTTTATCCAAACTCATCCCAGGCAAATGCCGGAATAGTACCTTACTTCAAGTCCCAGGGCACCTACCCTGTCCCTAAAACAGCTACACACACTACTACAGTCATCACATTACATAGCCTATTATCAGACATTTTCAACACACACCCAACTACACGGGGATGATGGCCAAGATTCCCCAAGCCGCTAAATTGTATTATTAACAACATGTATTTTTTGACCTGATACTCTCATTTTTAGAGGGGTCAGACCTCTTCGGTTTTTCATGGTAGGCCCTTCTGCCTGCTGTACGATGCCCAAAAAGGGGTAGTGTGTGTGTAGTAGGGCTGGTACTTTTGATCGATTAATTCGGTTGTGAATAATCGATTAATCGAGGCTGAAAAATCAAATAATTGCTACAAATATGAATTAATCGATTGTGGGTTGAATCGATTTGTCGTTTAACTCTTAGCACTCAAATTTGTTTAGTTGGCCACATATTCGATTCATATTTACATTTCTAGAAATGTATGACCTAACTGCTCGCTATCGGTTCTTATCGTAACGGATGTCTCATCCAATATCTCTCTCAATATTTCGTTCGTGAAAAATATCTGCATGGAAAGAGACTAAACGGAAGGTGGTTGGAAACCTTAACTCAAAATTATGTGGGAATTTCATAAAAATTAGGCTGGGTAATCTTGTAGGTTACCCAATTAAGGCTGCCACCACCTGATGAATTGGAGCCTCATTAAACTTCAAAATCACTGGATATTTTTGAAATACTTCGATACTTCCTGAATCAAATTCCGAAAGACAATCATATTCACTCGAGTACAAATCCTTCACAATAGCGCAAATGTAGATAAACGTGAGGCCATGTTTGCGCTTTCCACCTGTAAACACAGTGCCTGATATACAGTTGTTGTTGTTGTTGTTTGAGTCTTCAATCTTTTGGCTGGTTTGATGCAGCGCTCCATGCCTCCCTGTCCTGAGCTAATCGTTTCATCTCTACATAGCTACCACACCCTACATCCGAGGCAATCTGTTAAACATATTCTAACCTTGGTCTACCCCTACAGTTCTTGCCCTCGACCCTTCCTTCCATAACTAAGCTTGCTATTCCTGGGTGTCTTAGTATGTGTCCTACCAACCTATCTCTTCTCTTCATTAGCATTCGCCAGAAACATCTCTCCTCTCCCACTCGTCTTAATACCTCTTCGTTTGTAACCCTATCTACCCATCTGATCTTCATCATTCTCCTGTAACACCACATTTCAAACGCTTCAATTCTCCTCTTTTCTGCTGCACCAATAGTCCAAGTTTCACTTCCATAGAGTGCGACGCTCCAGACAAAGGTTTTCAAAAATATCTTCCTAATACCTAAATCTATATTCGATGTCAACAGATTCCTTTTCTGTAGAAATGCTTTCCTTGCCTGAGCCAACCTACTTTTTATATCCTCTTTGCTTCGTCTATCACTGGTTGTTTTGCTTCCTAAGTAAAAGAAGTCTCCTACTTCCTTTAGTTTTTCCCCTACCAATTTGATATCCATAGAGGTTTCTGATTTATTGCGGCTGCATTCCAATATTTTTGTTTTACATTTATTAATTTTCATCATGAATTCTTTCCTCAAGACGGAGTCAATACCATTCAAAAAAAATCCTCTCGGCACGCCGGAAGGCGGAGGTAGATTTCACCGGGCAAACTAGGGGTTAGGCTATAATAGGCAAAATATGCAGGTTTTCGTAGGAGGATCAGACCTCATTTATTGCGAGAAAGTATTTTACAATTGGAGGTTAGTTAACATTTTGTCGTCTTTCTATGCATATTTTTAACATTTTACTGTCTTATGGGGATGGTAACCTTCTTGTCATTTGGGGTTCATTTTTATACTTGTGATCACACTGTCCTTATGCAAGGTTTGGAACTAATGTGTAACTATCTAACAGTCTGTTACTTCTTCACGCAAAATTTTATCTCCCGCAGAGATGTTGGTTAGTTCCTCAGTTTAGGGGCTGCGACAAGGTGGTCATGTAACCCCGTGTACATTGGGTGTGTGTAGAATCTGTCTGATAAACGGTGTTATTTGTGATGACTGTAATAGTCTGTAATTCAGGTAAGGTCTGCAGACGGTCAATTTTAAGTAGTAGTACCTAATTTTGTACCAAATACTAACGTCAACGACACCTAGCTGTGAACTTGGCTGCTAGATGCCACCGCAACCAGCAACTTGCAACGAACGTTGTAACTTCCCCTCCGAAGGAAAGCATGCTGACGGATTTTTAGCGCTCTTAGAAAATCCGGCGACTTTGGCCGACTTTGAACCAGAGACCTTAGGCATAGAAGTTCAGCATGCTACCAGTTAGCCGCTTCCCTCATAGTCAGATGGAACAATAAGTTCCGTGACGAACTAAAATTAAGATTCATGCCATAGATTAATCTACAGTATATGAACCTATCTAGAATAATGACGAAATTAAGTGGATAATTTCGAAATGTCTTAATTAGTTCGAAATAAGGTATACTAGGCATAATGTAGCCTAATAGAGCAACACAGTTGGCAGCTCTGGTGACTGAATATATTCTTACTTCCATCCCCTAAGGTACAGAATACAAAATGTGGTTGAAGTTCAAAGGACGTCACATGGATTTAGACATTGGATCTAGTAGTACACGTAAAAGCATGTTGGCAACAATGTCATGCGAGTGCTGGTCAGAAATAATCTGAAATATTATATATTTTTGTGCCAATTTTGGATGAAATCCATTTGTTGGTATAGAAGTTACATGTATTTAAAAATTGGTCCTATCAGCAGGCTTAGAATCATGTTGGTAGAACTGACGTATATAAGTTACTCCAATTTAATGTAAAATGTCAGGTAATTTACGTGTGCATAGTTTAAAGCTGTCGGCTTGCATACTTTCTGATATATTTGGATACAAAATAGAGAGCAATTATTAACAGTTGGCAGCCCTTGTGGCTCTTAAGAATACACTCAGTCATATCTGTTTATGTACACATATTGCATACAAAATTTGGTTGAAATCCAATTGATAGTGTAGAAGTTATATGCATTTAAAAATTGGACTTATCAGAAGGCTTAAAAATATTTTGGCAACGCTGTCATGTATGGCCACCTGGAAATTAAACTGAAATAGTATTATCTACATGTGTGCCAATTTTAGAATAGCTCCCATGTATACCTTCCAAGATATCCAACATGGAGCTCAAATTTCTAGTGCGTTTTTTTAGCAGTTGGTAGCACTGGCATCATTTTCAAATATGGGCCTGAGATATTCCGGTATACAACTTTACTCATACTAAATTTGGTTTCCATTGCTGCAGCCGTTTAGGAGTTGATAGGGGGGGGGGGACACACACACACACACACACAGTCAGTCAGACAGACAGAAGGACAGACACATTTTCCCGGATCGATCTCATAAGTCTACTTTTTCCTCATTTTTGAAAAGTGTGAAAAATAGGCTAAAAATGAATGTGATCTCGTCAATGGCGTTGTCTTGGCAACCTCTGATAGATCATCCCTTATCAATTTAAAAGCGTTGTTATGGTAACCTCTGATGGCACTTGGCATTTTTAGCTTATTTTCAATTTTGAAAAAATAGGCTTATGAGATCACCTTTTGTCCGTGTGTGTGTGATTCGTGTGTGTGTCCCCCCCTAATAAAATCTAAACGGCAGGAGCGATTTCAATGAAACTCGGAAAGTTCATAGCACTATTCCCGGCGACCTCGACCGTGCCCTTCAAATTTTGTTACGACTCACCAATCCAACATGGCGGCTGTGCGAAATATTTCACCAGCATTCAATATCTCCGAAACTATTACCGATATTACCCTGACATTTACTATGGTGATAGAGGGAACTACTATAAGTTCACTTATGTGACTTTTGAAAACCTGGTAACTACAAAACCAACATGGAGGCCAAGCGAATTTGCGACTTTTAAATAGACGTTTCTCGCGATTTGACCAACCAAACGCAATGAAACTTGGTACAGTATATGTTTATATACATTGTAATGCACCGACATCTAACTTCGTTCAATTGTTTACATAATCACAAGATGGCGGATGTGCGAAATATTTCACTGGCATTCTATATCTCTGAAACTATTAGCGGTATCTCCCTAAAATTTTGTACGGAGATAAAGGGCACTACTGGAAGTCCATCTATAAGACTTTCAAAAACCGGTTAACTACAAAACGAACATGGCGGCCAAGCGAATTTGAAAATTTTAAATAGATCTTTCTCGCGATTTAATGTTCCAAGCTCACTGAAACCTGGTACAGGAAATATTTATACACATTGTAATCCACTGGTATCTAATTTAGTTTAATTGTTTACATAACCTCAAGATGGTGGCAGTGCGAATTTTAAAATTAAGTTTTTTATTTCTTGTGATGTAGTCATGCGATCGAAGTGAAAGTTTGAATAATGAACCTACGCAATAATTTTCCTTTAATGGTACATGACTCTATGGCCTATACATTTAACAATCTTGACATGGTGACCATCCGAAATATTTAGACCATACTGAATATCTACGAATCTATTTTAGCAATCAAACTGCATTTTTTAGTGTTCATAGGGGCTATGAACTTAAGTTCACCTATAGGACTTTAAATAACCTGGTGATCACAAATCCAACATGGCGGTGACGCGAATTATAAATATTCACATGGACGTTTCTCGCAATTTAACCTCCGAGTGCGGTGAAACTTGGTACAGTAAATCCTTATACGAATGTTAATCCTCTGGCATCTAATTTATTTCAATTGTTTCCATAACCTCAAGATGGCAGCTGTGAAAAAATTTAAAATCACCTTGTTTTTTCTTGTGTCCTAATTATGCGATTGAAGTTTGAATACTACACGTTCACAATAATCTGCATGTAACAGTACATAACTCTAGGACCTACATATATAAAATCCAACATGGCGACCATCCGAAATATTTAGTCGGTTCTTAATATCTACGAATCTATTACAGCAATCAAACAGAAATTGTGTATGTTGATAGTGGCAATTAACATAAGTAGGATATATGAAAATAGGCTGTATAGTTCTTCACGGAACTACTTGTTTAAAATTCCGAAATCATTTTTCTCATCCCTTGGCGTAATGGTGGGTCATATCAAAAATTCTTTCAGACAAAAGTTTTAGGTAATTATTAGGGGAGTATTTTCCATTTTGTACGGTTTTGATATTGTGCCTATTAAGGGAGATATGATTAATGTTTCCCGAAAACCCCACTTTTTTCCACCCCTTTGGTCCATGGTTGGTGCTATCAAAAAACTTATTTGACATAAATGTTTGGCACTTATCCGACACATATTATGAACTTTGAATGGATTCGGTATTTCACGTATTAAGAGAGTTATAGCGAAATTTCACTTTTTCGAAAAAAGCCCCCCATTTTCACCCCCTTCGACCGATTTTGCCCATTAACGAACTCGACCGAGATTTTATAGGGATACATATTATGTAAAAAATTCAAAGTGATTGGTACAAAATTACGGCAGTTATCGTGTCCACAAGAAACTGATATATATATATATATATATATATATAGATAGATAGATAGATAGATACATATATACATAAATTATATATAAACTTTTGAACTGACGGTGGTTTTGGGGTCTGGGGGATGTGAAACGCGAAGATATGTCGAAATTTTCCGGAAGTCGAAACATGGTACCCATTGCAATAGTTAGCTTTCTAATGAAATCTACCTAACTCATTCAAATCCTGAGGCGTGTCGGCCAAGAGTACGATGTCATCAGCAAATCTCAGAGTTGAAATGATTTCTCCGCGAATTGCCTGCCCAAAGCACCCTCAGAATTATGTTCAGAAGACCATGCATTTTCTTAACCCTATGGATATGTTATCTGAGAATCGCCAGTTTACATTAAAACAAGTTATTCTCGGAGTCAACATATTATGTCTTAATTTGCGAAGACTCCGACACACGAGTTTAAAAGAATAATCTGTTAAACGATTGGTCGAATAATATATTAATTGTTTCGTCGATTAATCGAAGTACGCTCTCACAGAAGCAAACCATAGATTTATTTAATTAAAATATAGTTTGCTGAGCGTCTATGCCCAAGGTCGCGAGTTCAAACCCAGCCTTAGTCGTCGGAATTTTTAAGAGCGTTAAAAATCCCTCAGTATGCCTTCATTCCGAGGGGAAGTAAAGCCGGCGGGCCCATGTCCCAGATTTATGGCATGTAAAAGAGACTTCTACTAACTTCAATTGTGTGAAGCAAAATTTGTAGGTTAGATTTCATTAATTCTCTTAAGTTCCAACGTTTGTCGCCAGGTGCTGGTTGCGATGCCATCTGGTAGCCAAGTTTGCAGCTAGGTGTCGTGGATGGTAGCATTTGGTAGCAAAAGTAGGAACTACTTGAAATTATCGTCTGCAGTCCTTACTTGAATTAAAACAGATAACACACACTAATACAGTCATCGGCATCACAATTAACACCGGTTTTCAGACAGATTCTACACACACCCAAAGTACATGGGGCTACATGACCGTGTTTTCGCAGCCCCTAAACTGAGGAACCAACCAATCAAAATATAATGTATCATTTATTTTTAAATACTGTCCCTTTTTTTTGTGTCAAAACTGGGCTAAACCAGAGTAACGCTAATATTTGCCTGTCCTAAATTGTAAACATTGAACAAGAATTCAAAATCTTTGCTTAAAACTCTTAGTTTTTGCCTTTGTATTTTTAATTTGTTTTCGAAACCGTTCCCAATTTGATAGATGCTTTTCTTCCACTGCAGCTGACTCTTATTTGGTTGTTGTTAACATAAACAAGGAAGGACACTTTATATATTTAGACAAAAATAAATGTAACTCATCTTGAGCGATTACTTCTCATATTTTCTTATCTTGTGTCCACTATCAATTAATCGATTCTTCAGTTACTCATTCAATAGATTCTTCGGTTTGCCGATTAATCTATAGAACGGTCAGTCGATTAATTGTTTTCGATGAATATCAAATTATTCAAATAATAACCCCACATCGCGCTTATTACCAGTTCTAGTGTGTAGCTCTACCACGCTTGGCGCACCCTGGATAATGTTACACCCTCAAGGGCTCATGGCTGGTGAACTGACGACCCCGAGAGATTTCTTAGATAGGTACCTATTGAGTCACTGTATCCAGAGGTTTTAGGTTCGTTTACTGACTCTGCCAAGAAATTTAATTTTGGTTTGAGTGTTGGAACAGTGTTTGCTCAACCTCGTATGCTATACATGTGGAACTTTTGTAAGTATACAACAGTTGACAAAAGGGGCAGATGACCTCGTCGTTCCGCCCCTTAAAAAACAATAACTAACTAACTAGCAATTGACAAATTTAGTGAATTCGAAATATTTTTCTTTGCCCAGTGAAATCTACCTCCACCTTCCGGTGTGGGAGAGTTTATTTTTTATTGTAACGTTGTATTTAGGGACATTTATAAAATCAATGTACATGCATTTCTCAGGTGGCATTTTAAGAGAGCAACGAATCCAAGTAAACAATTAAATAAATACTAGCGGACCCGTACGAGAACTCTCGCATAATGGGTTGTGTGCGCCCCATGTGAATAGACTACTTGCCCGGCCCTAGTGCTATGAGGGATTTAAGCGATACAGTTCTTCCAAGGGGCGATCTATTTGTTTAAAAGCACTTTATAAACAAATAAATATAATTCCGTTGACTTTTCATGAAATTCAAGATTTTTCCTATGCTATTGAGACGTTTTGGAAGATTTTGGTACAAACCACACCTTCTAACTCCCTCTGGTTTAGGAGCTTGAGTTTTGTGAATCATAAGCTACACTTTAGCGTATTATATAATAAGATAGCACGTGGAAGACAGATTAATCTCTGATTTTACTGGCAGAACAGGAGTTGTTAGGGTAACAGAACAATGCCTCTGAGAGCTTTGTTTCGAATGTATTTTTCTATTTTCAATCTTTACAAGCCAGCCGTTTCCGATAAACACCGATAGGATAGGTCACTCGTGAAGATTTAACGATGGATATAATTTTCTTCCGTCACTAATTGGCACTGCCTTGACGTGGGTGACTAAAATAGACCCAGCGAACAGGTAAGCAAGCGAAATATGTGTGGGTTGTGTATCAGTAAGGGTCGATCTTTAATAATAATAATAATAATAATAATAATAATATTAATAATGTACGGTATATTGGCTTTCACGACCAAGGAATTAAAACTCTGCAATTTTTCTAGGTTTATCCCGTGTCTTGTGTGGGGCATCGCCTAGGAACACCAAGCAGACTCATCAGCGGGCTCTTGGTGTCTGTGCCCCATGACCGTGAACACCAATATACCATCTTTTTGGGAGGTGAAAGGCTGCTTGAGCTCTTAGCTCTCGCAGTTAAGAAGCGCAGGTGCGCTTCATAAGAGGGAGGTAGTGCACAGTTCGCTTCTTCTATGGGGGTCCGGGCGTGGACGCCAAGAGCCCGCTGATGAGCCAGCTTGGTGTTCCTAGGCGAAACCCCATATAAGATACGGCATAAACCGAGAAAAATTGCTGGATTTTAATAATAATAATAATGTATGTCTGCCCCTTATTATTCCCGTTTTCCAACGGGGTCGGGGATGCGATGCGATGAAAATCTTTTTGGCGGATGGTTTTTACGACCAGGTGCCCTTCCCGACGCCAATTTCACGAGAGGAGTTATTGAGTGGCCTGTCAGAAGGTACCGTCCCAGCATTTACTGGAGTTGAAAATGGGAAACTACTGAAAGCCATTTCAAGGACGGCCGACGGTGGGGCTCGAACCCACGTCTACCTAGTCCGCGGAGAGCTTGGCCCCATGGCCTAGAGCTGTTTGTTAACGAGCGTGGCTACCGCTGTCGGTATCTTTAATAATAATAATAATAATAATGTATTTTCACCTCCAGTTTCTTCCGAGTCCGGGATGAGGTGAGGTTAGATTCAATGAGAATTGTACGACCACTAATGCGCCTAATGCGCAGTATATTATTACCTAGACACTTATTAATACGCCCCTTCCCATCTGCTTGTAGTCTCTGTGTGTATGAGCCATGCCATTTATGTTTTCCGCCTCTTGAAACAGTGGGTGGAGTTTTTGGGTGTCACCTCTAAGGTCTGGGTTCGTTTCCCGGCTCTGCCAAAAATTAATTTTGGTTCTGACGTTTGGAACGGGGTACACTCAACCTCGTGAGGCAAAACTACGAAGAGATGGGTTCGAGCCCCATCTCAGCCATAGTAAAAGTGTTTTTTTTTTTCATGTCCCGTATTTAGTTATAACTACTGATGGTAACGTAAAGCTGAAGGAAACTCACGTTTATTGTACTCAGGTACAGGTATCAATGTACATTCTGAACCTTCACAACTGTCACTTGTTCATATATTCTCCAAAGGGAAGTGTTAAAGTAAACATTTCCAGAAAATTATGACTTCCTTTTCAGTACTATTCCTTCAGTAGAGAAATTTTATTTAGAATATTACCTTCCAGTAATATTTAAAGATGCTACAGTGAATGCACTGTAACTATATCAAGTGTGAATTATCACTAATCGGATAATGGCACAGAATCAAAATCAGGACGTTGGGTACGAAATGAGCTTCGGAAACGGGCATTTGAAGCTTGGTGCAAACTTCCTCATAAAGGTAAAGGAGTATAAGTTTATGAACAACATCCTAAGAACAACTGGTGGATAAATAACAGAAAAGGCTTATCGTGCTCTCAATGGACGAATGCCATCAAAATGTCCTGGAACATCTCAACGGTGCTTGCCGGGGACAAGTCAGCACACAACCCTATGCCGACAACAAGGATGTGACCAACCAGAGACGCTAGGGCCTATTACGAAATTCCCCCCCATCACAGAGTTCGATCATCAATTGCCACTTCCCTGAGGAAATTGAAACGGGAAGTTTATGTGGATGTACAGTGCATTTCGGAAAATGGTAGTCACCGTAGAGAAGATATCGTTGCCATTGACAGGAAGACCGGAAGCGGTTTGGTCCTGGTCCCCACTGTACGAATGGAAGTGGACATTCAGCAAGCTGTACGAGTCAACGAGGAGAAAGAGGCTATTTACCGACGATGCATACCTCGCTTGAGTGAGAGATATAACTTACCTAAAAATACATGCTCCTATTCGGAGCTCGGGAAACATCCTTAAAGTTCGTCGTGGATATCTTCAAAAAGCTTGGCATCATCGAGGATGATCTTGAAAAGGTCTGCTTTGGAATACTGAGAGCATCAATCCACATGTTGCATAATCATTTATATGGAATAGCCTACCATAATGTAGGCATATACTGTATGTACTATAGAGCACGCAATGTATCATATTTATTCTGGATCTTTATGGTCTCCCGGAATGCCGGGCGGATGTCCTTGAGGAAATATATGTACAATACTGAGAATTCAACTTGAAAATTTTAATTTATTATGTTGATAACATAATTAAAATACAAATTATTTTGCTGTTACAAATTCTATTACGGTGTCGAATTTTATGACAATTATTTGCAAAAATCTTTAGTAAGCTTAACTAAAAATAGTTGGTCTTGTGATTTAATTATTGGAGGACTGAAGTTTACCAAGACACCTATGATGTGAACAATTTTGTCTGTATAAGGAAGTAAATCCATAGTGAGTTTGTTGCTTAATATTTTATGAATTTTCATTCTCTGAATAGCTCTTTCAACATGAATTCTTACTGACGCAATACCGTATGTTGTTTTCAATTTTTTCGGCTGAAAACTGAGGATTGAATGTAAAGGGTGGCATTACCATTACAGCATTTCTGTTCTCAATACAAGTTCTTATCTGTGGGAATCCTTTGTCACACATAACTATATCCCCTGGCTGAATAAAGTTTAATATACCGGAATTAACTGTAGCTGGCAGTCGCTCTTCCACCATAGCATTTGGATATAAAAGAAATGTAACCTGATGGAGTAGTGGCAACAAGAAATTTGACTGTAAATGAATTCTTATGATGAGAAAACATTAAAATTCTTTGACGAACACTGTTAGGTCTTTCACAGGGCACTTCACTGGAATCTATAATACACGTGCAATTTTCATAGTGTTTTTTAAAAGCATTAGGCATTGTGCTTTTGATAGAGGATCGTTGTGGCCAGAAAATTCACTTCTTTGTTTTCTCAAAAATATGATGGAGAGCGAATTTAAAAGTAGCAGATGCTGTAGTCCTATGACAGTTAAAAATTACGCCTAGAGCGGCGAAACTAATACCGAGTTTACATTTCATTAGCAGTAGCAGCAGCATGTTTTCTTTAGTAAATGTACAGTTATAATGAACGGAGGGTAACAAGGATAACAGGATATGAAACACTGCAAATTTAACACCTGCTATTTCGAGAAGATGCTGTTCCTTGTCTTTCACTGACCTGTATCCATCAAATGTACGTTTGGTGTCCACGAAGTCCACGCGAACACCACAATCTCTCTTAAAACAAGTGTCAGTCGTCGTCTGTTTATTCACTCGAGGCAATGGCAAATTTGTTTGAACTTCCGCTTCACAATTATTTTTCAGAGCAGAAAATGACACGTTCACACTGGTGTTGTTATCATCGGTGGTCATTACTTCAGTCTGCGTGCTTACATCACTGTATGGTTTCGAAAAATCTTCCATGGTACTATTTTCAAAGTTTTTATTTTCATGTCTCCGTTTTCGCCTCTTGTATCTTGTAGTCGTCACTCGGTGCTCCTCTTCTTGCTGACGTTCGATAGAAACAAGCGGTTTTATAAACAATCTCGGTTCATAACCAGGACTGTCAGGATCTCTCGAAGACTTTCCATTCACAAAATGCCGACTACAAACAAGCGAGTTATTCGTCGGTTCCCATGGTTTACCATCACTAGTTCCTCGTTTCAGTGCCGCAATCTAGGCATTTCTCCTAATTTCATGCTGCTTTTTATTCGGAAACACAAACAAAATAGTTCCAGGAGGACAGTTTAATATTTGAAGTTGCTACCAACTACAGAACATTTTTTTCTACTGTTTCGAGAACCTTTTTGCATGTTGAAGTTGAATCAAGCATAATTTTACAAGGTTATTCAACACAGGCAGTCAGGCACAGACACTCGACTGCGACTCCCCCTGACTAAGTGACTTGCCGCCAGAGCGTAGCACCCATCATGCGCACGAGGTATATTCTGTTACATCTATAATTAGCTATCTTAAAAAAAAACATAGATATTTTCAAAGGATTAAAATTTTACTACCGTAGTTATTTTGAAGAAGATATTTACCAAACGAGGACTATTATTACTATTAAGTGACAACTATAATACCTGAAATACGGATTTTTCAAAGATTATGTTTTAACTAGCAGACCCGTGCGAGAAATCTCGCATGTTCATAAGCCACACTTTCCCCAATAGGTTTATAATAAGAGACTTAAGTAGAAAGGTTGTTATGTTTTTATTTGAACCAAATGATTATAGAACACTATTTACGAACTGAACAGCAATGATGTCGCGTATTTTCAGACAGCAACAGTATTTATGAAATTAGAATGAAATTCGTCACTACTAATGTCATTTGTGTGCTGAGTCCATTGATTGACAGCTTAGCCGTAACACTCACCGGTTATTCGATATTTATGAAATTATACGATTTGAGTACAGTACTCATTCCTTTTAATTGCTGTTTTTGAAATTCATGCAAAATGATAAAGGAAAGACTTCAGAATGTTAAAATGACATGAAACAGGCGTCACAGCGGCCAAAATGTGAAGTGGACGTCAATTATGGAGCGTATCTTCCTACAGCAAGAGTATCTGCAGACTGCACAATTCGTACAGTTTTTTTAAAATTCATTGTTTAAAGAAATTATAGATACAGGGTCTTTCATATAAAGTAAGAGCGCCAAGCGGCGGCTTTGTTAACCGCTGCTGCGGTCACTTTGGCCGAGCTTTTGGTGCGCCAAGGCCCCCTGCTTTAAGCGTGTGTACAATCCTATATGATGCAGCGGCCTTGCTAGCGTGTGTACAATGCTGAAATCTTACTTTAGTTACGGTAGTTATTGTTGATGAAACCGAAACCCCTATAGTAGGTATTGAAAGCGCTCGCATAGTACATACGATGGCTGTGCTGTTTTTTTTTTGTTTTTTTTTAGTTCCGACGGACTGTATAAAAATAACAGATTGACATTACCAAACTTGACCTCGCAATAAGCGTGCAGGTGCTCAGTCGCCAGTCTAAACCTCAAGTGCTAACATGGTGAGACAGTTATCATTGCAACATCGTATTTTTTAATGTAAAACTTATTTTAAGTACGAGTCGGCTCGGCGGGTAGGTGATGCATTTGTTCAACAATTTCCTGATGAAGTGCCACCTTTACTAGCACAGATTCACGTAATTGCAAGTAAGTTTGACAATACTGGCTCAGTGCTCAATAAAAAACATGCCCGCACAAGAACAGTTTTAGCAGAGGATGAGCTAGATGACATTGGCGAGAATCTTGAACGGTCTCCGAATAAATCACTCACAACATTAGCACAAGTAGGGGTTTCGGTTTCATCAACAATAACTAACTAAAGTAAGATTTCAGCATTGTACACACGCTAGCAAGGCCGCTGCATCATAGGCCTATAGGATTGTACACACGCTTAAAGCAGGGGGCCTTGGCGTACCAAAAGCTCGGCCAGGGTGACCGCAGCAGCGGTTAACAAAGCCGCCGCTTGGCGCTCTTATTTTATATGAAAGACCCTGTATATGAAATTAGAGTGCAATGTGTCACTGGTAATAAATATTCTTTTTCATTTGAATGCTCATTTTTCACGATCGGTCGCTTGTGAGCGCCGCAGGAGGGATCTATACTACTGAAATAATGTATATGATGTTTTTTTTTCTTAATTTAACTCTTTAATTCTTATTTGTAAGGATATCCATTTCTTAGGTTAGTCTACTTAGGATAAGTTCTATTAATGTGCTGAAGAAAAAATCAATTAGTTTTGAAACATGTACACATAGTCTGTAAAATATAGACAATTAATTAGTGTTTTTAAGTGCCGGTAGTGATTTGGCGAATATTATAACATAAGAGTTTTAATTCATGAAATCTTCATTATTTGTGCACCTGTGGCGTGGAAGCATACTTGAGCCTTGACGTTATCGCCGAAATACAAGACGTGTTATCGGTTGTGAATCACCATTGTTCACCCCCAGATTCTCAACATTACACCGCACCGGTATGACGTCACATGCACTGTTGACGGCTGGCCACATTTATTCAGTGTTAGTCGACTATGGATGAGGACGAGGACGAGGTGCGGATTTGGTCGGACGACAGTGACGATGAAGCCGGGCAGACTCTACCCTCGTTCCACGATATAATTCACCTCACACCATACTTGGTAAATATCATCTTATCTGTTACCTCGTAGTTCCGCCCCTTAAAACCCTAATACCTAACTTAGAAATGTTCGACTCAGGGAAATCGGTTCACCACCAAACATAAGAATTTTTAGAAGCCATTATTCCGAGGTTGCCTTCGTAATGTAGCTTAAAGAAATCGATATGAAATTAATCATTCTCTCCGAAATTGATCCGTATTGACAGTGCCGTAACTACAGGGAGTGATTAGAGGAATCAACCCCGTCCCCAGAGCCAAATAGTAAAAATATAAAAATTGTTTGTAATTTTGAATTTTGTCTATTTAGTGCCGGGAGTGTCCGAGGACATTTCGACTCGCCTGAGTCTGTAGCTGCTTCCAGCGGACACCTACAGCTACACGTTCCGTTCAATTTCAAGTAGTTCCAACTGTAGCTGCCAGATATCAATGATACCTAGTGGTGAACGTTGGAACTTTGATAGATCGTTCTGACGAAATCTAACCTAACAATTTAGCTTCACACATGTTTAATCTGTGGAAGGATCTTTTACATGCCATAAATCTATGACATGGGACCGCCGGCTTTACTTCCCCTCCGAAGGAAGGCATACTGAAGGATTTTTAACGCTCTTAATAAATCCGACGACTTCGGCCGGGTTTGAACCCGCTATCTTGGGCACAGCAGTTCAGCATGCTACCAACTGCGCCACCGAAGCCGCTTGTAAGTTTGAATAAATCCAATCTTCGGATTGATAACAAATTGGATTATGGGTTCTCGTTCATTGTACGGTGTCACGTTTCAATTTTGTTAGTATCACTCTGAAACTCGTTTGTCGACTACTATTTATTGTGTCATGTTATTGAGGCTAACTGAAACACCACATTCACACTGTAATAAGGGAATTATGGGCATTTTCACGTTGCAGCAATAAACTGACGAAAAAATATATCGCCATGTTGGATAAGGCTTGTATCAGGCAATGCTGCCAACTTCACTTTACCGCACTCCCCTGTAGCGAAATTATAGACGACTGTATGGACGACAATTACTGATGTACTTACGTTGGGTGATTGTACTATAGCTGGGTGAGTTATTGTTGATTTTTTAGGGGCTTTGTGTGTGGAATTTGTCTGATCACCTGTGTCACTGTGATGTCAGTCTGTACTAGTGTGTGTATTTGTAATTGAGGTAGGATTTGAGTAGGAAGTGGCCGTTGCCTTAAGATAGGTACCGTCTCAGTATTTGCTTGGGGTAGAAGTGGGAAACCACGGAAACCCACTTCCAGGATGGCTGAGGTAGAGAATCAAACCCACCTATTCTCAATTTTTGGCCTTTCGAGACTGAGTGAACCCGGTTCATCCCTCAGAATTAAATTAATTAAATTAAAAGAGCTGGGAATCGAACCCGGGCCTCCGTGGTGACAGTCTAGAAGGCTAGCCACTACGCAACAAGTGGGCAAAGTTGGATGAGGCAAACAAAACCATTGGTCGCTAGTTGGTTAGACGACTGTCTGGACGAAACCATTGGCCGGTACTAGGTTAGAAGACTGTCGGGACGAAAATTACTGCTTGTACTAGAAGCAAAGGGGTCTGTTGGGTTTGTGTTGGTAAGTAAAGCCTTATTCCGCGTTCACCAATTTCGAACTAAGCGGAAAATCAGCGCCAAACAATAATGTTGGCACTGCTGAAAAAATGCAATAAAGCCCTCTAACGATAAAATATTCAACTTCCGTATCTTAAGTCACATTACTTATTGCTATAGATGTTAGGCCCCTTAAAACAACAATTATTATCATCATCATCATTTATTTTTTATTTTTTTTATGGCAGCTAACACCGTATACTGCAAGAGTTCTGTTTGTACTTATTAATTTGAAAGCATTTATTTCCACTCGTGTATTTTGTTTTGCGTTTCCCTAACTTAACACTTAAGTTACTGAATGCGCAAAATGGTCGGCTGTTCAGTTAGCCAGAGGGTTGACAGTTGTGGTACTACAGTATCTTTCCTCATCCCTTGAGTTGCCATTCTGTTAGTATCAGAGAGTGAGTGTCAGTTTCGAAAGTTAATAATATTGTGTTCAGTTGTATTGTGTTGTTGTTGTTGTTAAACTTTATAATTTAACCCTCCGTTAGTCGCGTAGATTACTATTGTAATCCAGGTTCATTTGTTTTATAAGTGCGGACTTAATACACTAGATTTTGGTACATACTGTTCAGTACCTTTCCTAGAAGGTCTCCCCATTACAGTCACCGTGAAATATAACATCTATGACCACTAGCGTGTCAGTGGCGTACCAAAGAGTTAACTTAGACTAGACTTAAAGCCCTGTGCGGATGTCTGCAACATTTTTCGCCTTGCGGTGCGGATATAGTTTGTATGGATGTGTGGATAGCGGGTAAGCTGCGAATAATGTTTGGATTAAATTTGCAGATAGTTTTTAAAGTCCAATCCGAACTTGTTGAATATCATTACTAGGACCTGGATGTTTATGACGTAGCTATCATATTCTACCGTTATATTTTTTTTCTTGACAAGTGTAAGATGATAATTTAAGCTAATCTCATTCAAGTTATGTCATTAAGCATAATTAACACTCCGAACTGGAAAGGGTTGCAATTCTAGCTGTATAGCACTCATTTTAATCATAGCACATGACTCCTGAAATAGCGGCTTCGGTGGCGTAGTTGGTAGCATGCTGAACTGCTGTGCCCAAGATAGCGGGTTCAAACCCAGCCGAAGTCGTCGGATTTTTAAGAGCGTTAAAAATCCTTCAGTATGCCTTCCTTCGGAGGGGAAGTAAAGCCGGCGGTCCCATGTCAAAGATTTATGGCTTGTAAAAGATCCTTCCACAGACTAAACTTAAGTGAAGCTAAATTGTTAGGTTAGATTTCGTCGGAACGCTCTATCAAATTTCCAACGTTCACCACTAGGTATTATTGATATCTGGTAGCGAAAGTTGGAACGGAACTTGTAGCTCGCCCTAAGGGTGTCCGCTGGAATCAGCTACAGACTCAGGCGAGCCGAACATGTCCTCGGACACTCCCGGCAGTAAAAGCCATACTATAAATTAATAAGTAACTCCTCAAATGTCTAAATGTGTTGCTTCAATACTGTATCTAAAATATTATTGTAATGCCAATAGAATCGGATAACAATTGTGCGGATGCGGGGCGGGTGCGGATAACAGTCGTTCGGATGCGGGGCGGATGCGGATAACGTTTTGCTTATCCGCGCAGGACTCTAAACTGTAGTCCATGCGACTATTTACCGACCTATGCTTGAACTGCATGGTTTGCTTGTATAGGTCTATAGCATTGTATAGAATCGAGAACACTAAATATTAGAAAAATATTCATCTGATCCCAAATATATCATGTTTTTACTCAATATGGGAAATAGGCTACAGTATTACCAAATGTATTTCAAAAGTTCAAATTAAATACCAAGTTTTTCATGCTGCGTCCAAATATATAATATTTCGTGTATTTGTCTATGATTAGTATATTTATCACACTCCATCCTCCTAATAAACTCAAAAATCAAAATTTCAAAACAAAACAAAAATCTAATTTATTATTGGAATTAAACACAATGTGTACAGAACTATTACATAAGAGATATCATTGACATTTGTCCTTTGCATTGTGCGAGATTGGCATTGTTCATTGTGTACATTCAAATAGGTGATACTGTGTGCAGGATTGGTTGTTGAGTTCACAGCCGCATTGACTGTTGTCGTTGTGGTAACCTTTCTTGTTGCAGATTTTATGGTGGAAGCCGTGTATTGCTCCTCGGATGTAGAGGTGTCGTAGTTCATAGCCGGCTGATCTCCATTCCTTCTCCTTCATGGCTGGGGAGCGGTAGAAATCGGGGTCTATTTCTGTTGATTTCTGGGCTCTTTCTTCCAGGAACTTGATGCACTTGTGTTTTAATCAGGTTGTGTTTTAATATTAGGTCTTCTATAAATGTCTTTGTTCCCACCAGTTGATAAACTAATCTGGTTGGGGCGTACTTCGATACGCACAGGGTTTTCTTGAGGTATCTGGCTTTGACTATCCAGGTCTTTGATGTTTTTGTACTTCAAGTGTGGCCAAATTATTTCAATTGCGTATGATGCTATTGGGGCGATTTTCAGATTGAACAGTGAAATTGCTGTTCCATTGTGGCTTTTATTGCGGAGATTGATCTTTCCTCAACATGTCTTGTGAAGGTGAATCCGGTGGCCTGCAGAGTTACCCCTAAATGTTAAATTTCGGGTGCAAATAACAACGTATCAAATACTGATTAAATAAAACACGCAAGAACATAGACAGGAGGTTTTCATTATGTCTCATATCCGAGCTAATCCCCCTCCCTGGCTATTTTTTACCTTACCGTACTTCTAAATACAAAACTATTTTAATACTTATCCGAATCACACTCAAAAGAGCCATATTCATGAATTCTGTAGTACCTGAAAATCCTAAATGATATGCGAGTAGGCCTGCTTAAAATACCCAATTGCAGTTTTGTTCCATTTATTGTAGTAGGCCTATATTTGAATCTATAGTCCATATTTTTAAAGAAATACCGTATTTGGTTATTTACCAAGGTCGCGGGTTCAAACCCGACTGAAGTCGTCGTTTTTTTTAAGAGCGTAAAGGTCCCCCAGTATGCCTTCCTTCGGAGGGGGAAGTAAAGCCGGCGGTTCCATGTCATAGATTTATGGCATGAAAAGAACCTTCCACTAACTACACATGTGGAAGCTGAAATTTGTAGGTTAGTTTGATAACGCTATATTAGTTCCAACGTTCGCCACCAGGTGCTGACTGAGATGGCATTTAGTAGTAGCCACGTCCGCAGCTAGGTGCCGTGGACGATAACATTATTGGTAGCGAAAGTAGGAACTACTTGAAATTATCGTCTGCAGTCCTTACTTGAATTAAAAACAGATAACACACACTAATACAGTCATCACAATTAACACCGGTTATCAGACAGATACTGCACACACCCAAAGTACACGGGGCTACATGACCGCGTTGTCCCAGCCCCTAAACTAAGGAACAAACCAACCATTGCTTATTTACTGTAATCAAGGAATGTGTGGCTAAATATCTGATCATATTCTTACTGTCACGAAAGTGGGGATTAATTTTATTGAATTTGAATAATTAACATATTTTAGGAGAGCAAATATTGCCTAAAAGTGTTACTTGATAAAAGATGTATCATTATGTAAAATATTTGCACTATCGTTGCAATCAGATTTTCCACTAACAATATTCATTCACATTACGCTTTGCGCCGTTCATGTCAACTTTTGCTTCACTTTGAACATAAAAACCTATTTAAAATCCTATTGTACCTATTAAAACCTAAAAAATGAGAAACTGTTTTATGTTTTTGAAAACCTAAAATGACAATTTTGGAAACCTAAAAATCCGGTCCCTACTTATCAGTATTATAATTGGAATTAATACACCCTCTGTCTGAAAAGTTCGGTGAATGGGCTATATTACGAACGGATTGTTGGCTTACCTGAAACAACAGTTACTGTCCTTCAAAGCAATCCCCGTGGATGGTTATGCACTTCTGAGAACAACTGAACAAGTCCTGGAAACTCCTGGCATAGTCTTCTTTAGGAATAGCCTTCAGTTTGGGTCGTCAAAACTCTAAATTGAAAGCAAGAGAGAAGCGTGAATTTATGCAACCTGCCTTGCACACCTGATAGACGAGCGGCTGTAAGAAGGGTGAATTTATGCAACCTACGATGCACAACTGTTCGCCGGGTGGCAGTGAGAAGGGTGAATGTTCCGTGGATTGGAATGGTCCTGGAAACCATCGTCACGGGTGACGAGACCTGGTGCCTGAGGTACGACCTCGAAGGCAAGCGTCAAAGTATGGAGTATCGGGGTCCAGGGTCGCCGAAAAGCTCTGAAGGGCCAGAGGGTTTCGGACATTTCGGACATCCAACGTAATGGGACGATCCAACTGAAGGCTATCCCTCAGGAAGACTATGCCAGGACTTGTACAGCTGTTCTCAGAAGTGCATAATCATCCACGGGGATTACTTCGAAGGAGAGTAACGGCTGTTTGAGGTAAGCCAACAATCTGTTCGTAATATAGACCCATACCGGTATAGACTTTTCAGACAGAGGGTGTAATAAGGTAAATAACATTCATCCGTTCATGTTTAAGAACGTGTTCCTTTTCTAGTGGAATTTAACAGTCTTGAAACATAACTCGTACTATTAAAATGTATAACTTGTAGTTGTTGCTTATTTTAGAGGCTGCGACATCGCGGTCATATAGCTCCGCGTATATTTGGGTGTGTGTGGAATGTGTGTGATAACCTGTGTTATTGTGATGGTTGTACTAGTGTGTGTATTAGGTAGATTTCTTTAGAAAGCTAACTATTGCAATGGGTCCCATGTTTCGACTTCCGGAAAATTTCGACATATCTTCGCGTTTCACATCCCCCAGACCCCAAAACCACCGTCAGTTTAAAAGTTTATATATAATTTATGTATATATGTATCTATCTATCTATATATATATATATATATATCAGTTTCTTGTGGACACGATAACTGCCGTAATTTTGCACCAATCACTTTGAATTTTTTACATAATATGTATCCCTATAAAATCTCGGTCGAGTTCGTTAATGGGCAAAATCGGTCAAAGGGGGTAAAAATGGGGGGCTTTTTTCGAAAAAGTGAAATATCGCTATAACTCTCTTAATACATGAAATATCGAATCCCTTCAAAGTTCATAGTATGTGTCGGATAAGTGCCAAAATTTTATGTCAAATAAGTTTTTTGATAGCACCAACCATTGACCAAAGGGGTGGGAAAAAGTGGTTTTTTTGGGAAACATTAATCATATCTCTGTTAATAGGCACAATATCAAAACCGCACAAAATGGACAATATTCCTCCAATAATTACCTAAAACTTTTGTCTGAAAGAATTTTTGATATGACCCACCATTACGCCACGGGGTGAACAAAATGATTTAAATTATAAGAAAATGCCAAGTGCCAAGAGAGGTTGCCATGACAACTTTACTTTTAATTGATAAGGGATGACCATCAGCAGTTGCTATGACAACGCCACTGCACGAGATCACATTCAGTTTTCATATGTCAGTGGGAAGCGACTTCGGTATCGGACCTGGTAGCATGCTGAACTTCTATGCCCAAGGTCGCGGGTTCAAACCCGGCTGAAGTCGTCGGATTTATTAAGAGCGCTAAAAAACCAGAGTTTGCTTTCCTTCGGAGGGGAAGTTCCAACGTTCTTTGCGAGTTGCTGATTGAGGTGGCATCTAGTAGCCAAGTTCACAGCTAGGTGTCGTTGACGGCAGTATTTTAGGTAGATTTCATTAGAAAGCTAACTATTGCAATGGGTACCATGTTTCGATTTCCGGAAAATTTCGACATATCTTCGCGTTTCACATCCCCCAGACCCCAAAACCACCGTCAGTTCAAAAGTTTATATATAATTTATGTAATATATGTATATATATGTATATCAGTTTCTTGTGGACACGATAACTGCCGTAATTTTGCACCAATCACTTTGAATTTTTTACCGAATATGTATACCCATAAAATCTCGGACGAGTTCGTTACTGGGCTAAATCGGTCGAAGGGGATGAAAATGGGGGACTTTTTTTTTTCTCGAAAAAATGAAATATTGCTATAACTCTCTTAATATGTGAAATATCGAATCCGTTCAAAGTTCATACTATGTGTCGGATAAAGCTCAGAAATTTATGTTTGAAACGTTTTTTTGATAGCACCAACCATTGACCAAAGGGGTGGGAAAAAGTGGTTTTTTCGGGAAACATTAATCATATCTCTGTTAATAGGCACAATATCAAAACCGTACAAAATGGACAATATTCCCCTAATAATTACCTAAAACGTTTGTCTGAAAGAATTTTTGATATGAGCCACCATTGCGCCAAGGGATGAGAAAAATGATTTCGGAATTATAAGAAAATGCCAAGAGCTATCAGTGGTTGACATGGCAACACTACTAAATTGATGAGGGATGAGCCATCAGACGTTGCCATGACAACGCACTTGCTCAAGATCAGATTCAGATTTCCATCTGACTAAGTGTGAAGTGGCTTCGGTGACGTAACTGGTAGCATGCTGAACTTCTATGCCCAAGGTCGCGGGTTCAAAGCCGGCCAAAGTCGTCGGATTTTCTAAGAGCGCAAAAAATCCCTCAGTAAGCTTTCCTTTGGAGGGGAAGTTCCAACGTTCGTTGCGAGTTGCTGATTGAGGTGGCATCTAGTAGCCAAGTTCACAGCTGGGTGGCGTTGACGTTAGTATCTGGTAGCAACATTAGGAACTACTGCTTGAAATTTAGCGTCTGCATTCCTTACCTGAATTACAGACTAATACCGCCATCACAATTCACACCGTTTATCAGACAGATTCTACACTCACCCAAAGTACACGGGGTTATATGACCGCGTTGTCGCAGCCCCTAAACTGAGGAACCAACCAACATCTCTGCGGGAGATATAATTTTGCGTGAAGAAGTAACAGACCGTTACATAGTTACACATCAGTGTCGAAACCTTGCATAAGGACAGTGTGAACACAAGTATAACAAGTAGTTCCGTGAAGAACTGTACAGCCTATTTTCATATATCCTGCTCATGTTAATTGCCTCTATCAACATACAAAATTTCAGTTTAATTGCTGTATCAGATTCGTAGATATTGAGAACCGTCTAAATATTTCAGATGGTCGCCAGGTTGGATTTTTATGTTTGTACTATTATATTAAGATTATTGTGTAAGTGTGGTATTCAAACTTCAATCGCATGATTAGAACACAAGAAGTAAAAACGAGATTTTAAAATTACGCACAGCAGCCATCTTGTGATTATGCAAACAATTGAAATAAATTTGATGCCAGTGGATCAACATTTGTGTAAGCATTTAAAACGTGCAACGTTTCACGGCACTCGGATAGCTAATTCGCGAGAAACGTCCATTTAAATATTTATACTTCGCGTCGCCGCCATGTTGGATTCGTGCTCACCAGGTTACTGAAAGTCCTATAGATGAACATATGTTCATAGTCTCTATAAACATAAAAATTTCAGTTTGGTTGCTTTAAAAGATTCATATATATTGAGAACCGTCTAAATATTACGGAAGCTTGCCATTTAAGATTGTTATATGTATAGGCCATATAGTTATGTACCATTAAAAGACAATTATTGCCTAGGTTCATTATTCAAACTTTCACTTCGATCGCATGATTACGACACAAGAAATAAAAACTTAATTTTAAAATTTCGCACAGCCGCCATTTTGAGGTTATGTAAACAATTGAATTAAATTAGATGGCAGTACATTACAATCTGCAAAATCATTTACTGTACCGCATTTCACTGCGCTCAGAGAGTTAACTCACGAGAAAAGTCTATTAAAATATTTCAAATTCGCTTGGTCGCCATGTTCGTTTTGTACTTTACAGGTTTATGAATTATACATAGGTAAACTTGTATCAGTACCCTTTATCACCATACAAAATTGCAGGGTGATATCTGTAATAGTTTCGGGGATATAGAATGTCAGTGAAATATTTCGCACAGCCGCCATTTTGAGGTTATGTAAACAATTGAACTAAATTAGACTTCAGTGCATTGCAATGTGTATAAATATTTGCTGTACCAAGTTTCATTACGTTTGGATAGTTAAATCGCGAGAAAAGTCTATTTAAAAGTCTCCACTTCGCTTGACCGCCATGTTGGTTATGTAGTAACCAGGTTTTTGAAAGTTTCATAGGTGAACTTCTAGTAGTACCCTTTATCACCGTACACAATTTCAGGGCGATATCCGTTATAGTTTCGGAGATACTGAATGCTAGTGAAATATTTCGCACAGCCGCCATGTTGGATTGGTGAGACGTAACAAAATTCGATGGGCACGGTCGACGTCGCCGGGAATAGTGCTATGAACTTACCGAGTTTCACTGAAATCGCTCCAGCCGTTTAGATTTTATTAGGGGGATACACACACACACCTCTCACACACACACACACACACGGACAAAAGGTGATCTCATAAGCCTATTTTTTCTAAATTGAAAATAGGCTAAAAATGGACTCCAAATGACAAGAAGGTTACCGTCCCCGTAAGACAGTAAAATGTTTAAAATATGTTTAAAATGAAGAAAAACAAAGTTAATTAATCTCCAATTATAAAATACTTTCACGCGATAAATGAGGTCTGATCCTTCTACGAAAACCTGCATATTCTGCCTATTTTCGCC
Organism: Meconema thalassinum; assembly: GCA_946902985.2. Lineage (NCBI taxonomy): Eukaryota > Metazoa > Arthropoda > Insecta > Orthoptera > Tettigoniidae > Meconema > Meconema thalassinum. The sequence continues at coordinate 458,689,396 of OX336391.1, read as the reverse complement.
TATCTCCAAGTTTGTCCGGTGAAATCTACCTCCGCCTTCCGGCGTGCCGAGAGGACTTTTTTGTAAATCGGGGATATATTTGGGAAGGAGGCGGCTAAGGCCTTAATTTAGGTACTATCCCGGCATTTGCCTGGAGTAGAAGTGAGGAAACATCAGAAAATCACTGCTAGGATAGCTGAGCGGGAATAAAAGCCAACTCTTCTCAGTTCCGCCGCACGAGGCTGAGTGAACCCCGTTCCGACCCTCAGACCAGAATTACATTTATTGGCAGGGCTGGGAATTAAACCCGGACCTCAGGGGTGAAGTCAAGCATGCTATTGTACTCTAACTTGCATTATTTGTTCATTATACTTCCTAGTAATAGTTTGAAGACTTCGTTTTTTATCATTGCTGCCGTGAAATTCGAATTCTTGTTCTCGACCCTGTTGATTTATATCCTGCTAGTAGTCGTACCCGTTAGTACGTTATGAGTTCCCTATACTGGTTATCATCTGTCGAGCCCGTGGGTAGGCTACTATAAAAAAAGGAGATAACCCATATTTGCCGTAAATCATCCCTGGCCCCGTTGAAACGGGAGCAATACGGGGTAGGCCTATGCATTATTATTATTATTTTTAAATAAATAAATCAGAAACCTCTATGGACATCAAATTGGTAGGTGAAAAACTAAAGGATGTAGAAGACTTATGTGACTTAGGAAGAAAATAACCAGTGATGGACGAAGCAAAGAGAATATAAATAGTAGGTTGGCTCAGGCAAGGAAAGGATTTCTACAAAAAAGGAAACTGTTGACATCGAATATAGATTTAGGTATTAGGAAGTCGTTTTTGAAGGCCTTTGTCTGGAGCGTGACACTCTATGGAAGTGAAATTTGGACTATTGGTGCAACAGAAAAGAGAAGAATTGAAGCGTTTGAAATGTGGTGTTACAGGAGAATGATGAAGATCAGATGGGTAGATAGGGTTACAAACGAATAGGCATTAAGACGAGTGGGAGAGATGTTTCTGGCGACTGCTAATGAAGAGAAGAGATAGTAAATAATGATCATGTGGCATCAGGAGAGGCCGAGTGCAGGTCTTTCTAGTTGACGCCCTTGGGCGACCTCCGCGTCGTAAAGAGAAGAGATAGGTTGGTAGGACACATACTAAAACATCCAGCAATAGCAAGTCTATGGAAGGAAGGGTTGAGGACAAGAACTGTAGGGGTAGACCAAGGTTAGAATATGTTAAACAGATTGCCTCGGATGAAGGGTGAGGTAGCTATGTAGAGATGAAGCGATTAGCCCAGGACGAGGAGGCATGGAGATCTGCATCAAACCATTCAAAAGACTGAAGACTCAAACAACAACAGATTCGTTGTGCCCAACTAAGGAGCGCGCTTGAACTTATTAGCACTTTTTCTTCTTTCCTTCCCAATATCTCTTCATCCTCTCGCTGTGTCCCCTTTTACGCTGTTCTGTCCATCCTGTATTTTGTCGGATGAGCTTTTCAGAAAATGTGTGTTTGTGAATTTAAGTTCTGAATGTTGTTCTGTCTTGAATGTTTTCTTCACGACAGCCAATTTCATTCATGTCTTCATTCATTTCTTGCAGCCAATTGTTTTGATTATTCATAGATGAGGCTAGGTTAAACATTTTCTTTGTGACCTGTTATTGTCCATTCTATATAGGTTTCCGTAAAACTGCAACCGCCGTTTCCTTGTGGTATCTGTGATTTTTTCTGTAACTTGATAAATTTCACGTGATTTCTTTTTCATCCAAATTCCATGTTCACACTTTGGTCCTAAGATTTTCCTAAGGATTTTTCTTTCTTGTTTTTCGATCATTTTTATTCGAGATTTGCCATCAATTATAATAGTTACAGATGCATTTAGAGCTTCTGTTTTAATGACTCTGTTATTATGCTTTTTTTTCGTATTTGGCCAACTATGGACCGCAAAGAACAGACTTTTTGGCTTTTCTTCTTTACTCCTCCCAGAACCTCTTCATGCATACACTTCTTTTCTTTCTCTCCTCATCGGAAATGATCCTTTTGAGCCTCCTCATTTTTGGTTTCTCCTGAAATGCTTTTATACTGTCTACTCTCCTTCTAAACTCTCTTCTGTTGTGGATCATCTGTAGTGTGATTCGAACTTCTGCCGCATCCTTTTCACCTCATCTACCCATTTAGATGTGGCCCTTAACCCCATGGTGTAGTTGAAGATCCTTTTGTTCAGTCTGCATTCATCCATTCTTAGTATGTGTCCGTAGAACTTCAACCTCCGCTTCCTCATTGTGTCCGTGATCTATTTGTAGAGTTCTTCGTTTTTCCTCCAAGTCCTATCAGCAGTTTTCTGTTGTCCGAGTATTTTCCCCAGAATACTCCTTTCTTTCTTTTGTAGTTCTTAAAGCCACCCTCTTTTTTTAAAATTTAAAATAGGACACACTGAAGCGTATAATCTTTCAGGTTGTACTACCGATCTATAGTGTCTGATTTTGGCCTTGTAATATAATGCCCGTTTGTTGTACTTGTTCTGCGTTAGCTTGTAGGCCTGGTCTAGTTTTCTGGCTCTTTATTTGCCTCCTTATTTTGCATTATTATTATTATTTTTATTTTTTACGACCTTATGCCCGACTAAGGACGCGATTGTACCTATTTTACAGGTGAATTTGAATTAGCTTTATCCCTTCCCAAAATCTCCTCATTTTCTCACTATGATTTTTCTTCCCTTCATCTGTCCATGCAGTAGTGACGTTCATATGGGGAGTTGAAGAAAACATATTGTTCGTATTATTATTACTATTATTATTATTGCCACCGATATCGTCGTCGGGATGTATGTGGATACCGAAAGCGGATCTGTTAGAGAGATTCTCATAATTACATGTATCGGTATTTTTAATGAATATTTGTTTACTTTCCACTCTAATGAGTTTTTTTTAATGATTAAGCTCGGTATTATCGCTTCTGGTTATATATCCTGTGAGCTGCAAATAATTAACCGCTCTCATAATTAAATGTGCCACTGAGGAAGTCACCAGACCGGGCAGTGAATACCATAATAATAATAATAATAACGCAGAAAGAACTTCAGACTCCAAAGGGCTTTCGGACTAACGTGGAGTTACTACAATAAAAGAGTGATGGCACGTAATGAAAAATGGAAGCTTTACAAAAGCGTTGTCCTCCCAGAAGCTATATAGCATCTGAAACCATAACTTTAGGAGGACATTCAAAAATTTCAGACATTGAAAAGCAAGGCAAAATTCTTAAGAAACACAGCAATTCTTCTAGGTCTGTGCTGTGTCTTGTGTGGGGTTTCGCCTAGAACACCAAGCTGGCTCATCAGCGGGCTCTTGGTGTCCCCGCCCGGACGCCCACATGAGTAACGAACTGCGCTACCTCCCTTTATATGCAGTGCAACTGCACCATTTTACTGTGAGAACTAAAAACTCAAGCAGCCTTTGCAATAAAGCCGGCGGTCCCATGTTATAGATCTATGGCATGATAAAGAACCTTCCACTAATTACACATGTGTGAAGCTAAATGATAGGTTATCTTTGAGTAACGCTCTTAGGTTCCAACTTTCGTCGCCAGGAGCCGACTGCGGTGGCATCTAGTAACAATGAGCAGAACTAGTTCGTCGTTGACGGTGCTGTTTGGTAGCAAAACTTGGAACTACTGTAAATCGAATGTATGCAGTCCTTACTTGAATTAAAAACAGGTAACACACACTAATACAGCCATTACAATTAACACCGGTTATCAGACAGATTCTACACACACCTAAAGAACACGGGGCTATAAGACCGCGTTGTCGCAGCCCCTAAACTGAAGAACCAACCAACCACAAGAAAATAGAATTTGCATCAAGAGACGAACTGCAGATCTCTATATTCTTACAGACAGTTTCACGAGCACTGTACGCAGGAGATGGTTGACATTTTTGAGCACATATTTAAGGTGAACAACAATAGACTTACAAAAATATTATTCAATATAATTAATACAAAAAAAAATCTAGGATAAATTGGCTGGATGAAACAAGGGGGCACCTGAATGAGATGAACATCTGAGAGAACATAATGACAAACCGAGAAATCTTCAGAACCTCTGTAAATAAGCACACATTTAGGGTGATGATGAGGATGATTGTTGTTTAAGGCGGGAGGGGGGGGGGGGGGCAGTGAGGCCATCTGCCCCTAGCACACATTTAGGGTGAAATCTAGCAGCAGGACTCGTACAAGGTGGACATAAGAACGCAAGAAGCAACACAGTGAGTTAGTTTATTAAGATAGTTTGGGAAACGAAGAAGAATACAAAAGTCTCTATACGCTCTATACGTTCATAACGAAGAAAGAAAGAAAGAAAGAAAGAAAATAATAATAATAAATATCTGTGAATAAAGTAAGTTTTCTGTCTGAACATGTTGAATTTTTTAATCTAAAACGTTGTATTTATTCCGGTTTTTAACTTTGTGTGTGTCACTTCGCACGGACTGGGGAGTGCGTCCGTACGCACGATACCTACAGTAAATTCTGTTTCCGGCCGGGAGTAGGGATGATAGATTCATTTCACAGCTATTTTATGTTCTGGCCAAATTAAATGTCTTGGCTGAGCCGGAAATCGAACCGAGGCCTCCGTGGTTACAGCCACTTAAGGCCACGACCGTTTTCTTCCCAATGCTCACCTGAATTACAAATACACACACCACTGCAGACCAACAGGTTATCAGACATATATACCCAAATACACGGGGATAATTGACCACGATGTCTAAGCCCCTCGAGAATGAAAAAGAAAACAACAATACTTTGGTTCGTTTGTCAAAGGTCGGTCGAGTGCCCCAGTGCCCTCACACGTTGCCTCTTTATTTCAAGTTCCGTGGAATTCTTCACCAGTGAGATTCCAGGTCTTTAACACGATTGAGAAAGGTCAATACGGACTCAACGAAGAGCTACAACAGCCTGTGAGGAACTTCCTGAAATCACTGGGCACCGAATATTACCAGGAGGGTTTCTTAAAATTGATTTCACTGTCCGACACCCGGTCTTCCTTTCTTTTGCCTTGACAATCTGCTTACTACTCGGCAGAATATATGGACCCGTTGCACTTTCAGTAGGACGATTTGACAGCAATTAATGGCTGATGGCGCAAACATGCGCGATGGCTTGAGCTGTGAGGGGAAAGGAGGAGAAGGAAGTTAGTGGAGGGTATTAATTGCAGTCTACAAATACACACACTAATATATCCATTAGAAAAACACAGGTTATCGGACTATAATTTCACACGCACCCAGTTACACAAGGGTTATAAATGACCATGATTTAACAAACTCCTGAATTAATAAAAGAATAATGACAACAAAAACAAAATGAGGATTTAAATTATATTACAGTCGCCACTGAAACACAAGTTATCAACCAAATTCACGTTTTCTTATTTTATTTTTTATTTTCATTAATATACTCTGCATACTTCACTAAATGCTCTTATCTAATTTCATACAATTGTGTAATTATAATATACAATCTTTGCTATATATTATTTACTGTTGGGTGATGATCTTGATTCTCTTTCATTGCTGTTGTAAACTTCAAAGAGTTCACGAATTTTGAAAATGGTTTAACAAATTTTCTGATTAGAACAGACTTATGGATCGGCCAGTGTGCTTGCATGAAAACACGTTCCAAGCCCCTATATAGAGACAGAATCTCGCTCGGTTGGTAAGTCTTCTTCGTGTTTGTGATATTGGTAGACACAGCTGATTATTAAATGCCGACGGGGCCGATTACGTCATGTTTGGCAGCATTTCCTCCGTGCATGCGTATGTGGTGACGCAATGCCATGCGTACGAAGTTCTTCTGGAGCAATCTATCCACGTTAGCTCCTGCAACTGTAGTCTAACCTAGTGTTCTTATTCTGTTAGGGACTAGGGACATCTTTATCATCAGCCACGCATACACACACAAAGGGAATGCTGTGAGCGACGAGATCGACATTGTTGATTGATTTAGGGCCTTTGCGACATGTAACCCCGTGTACTTGGGTGTGTGGATTTGTATGTGTGGGGGGTATTTGTGTGATAAACTGTGTTATTGTGATGGCTATACTAGTGTGTGTATTTGTAAATTGGGAATAGGATTGGGAAGGAGGCGGCCGTGGCCTTCAGTTAGAAACCATCCCAGCATTTGCCTGGCGTAGAAGTGGAAGATGGGAATCGAACCCACCTCTTCTCAGACTGAATGGGCCCCGTGCCCCGTTCCAACGCTGAGACCAAACTTAAGTAATTTGACTAAGCTGGGAATCGAACCCGTACCTACGGGGCAACAGCCAAGAATGTTAGCCGCTACACCACGAGATGGTCGAGAGATTGAGAAGGCAATTAATTATTAACAATAATTATTTTCCATGACCCATTCCGTAAAACCAACATAACATCAACACCCAATGCAATTGAATTAAGGAATTATATCAGTCAAGGACCATCCATACCACAAACAAAAATCTCAATTGAGCGGAGATTAATAGCAACAAATTTCCAGAACATAATTAACTCCTGATTTTTCGTCATCGTCACGAATGCTTCCCTCAACAAAGAACCGAATTTTCATCCAAAGGATATTTTAAAGAAATATTTCTTCTATTTTATAAAACATATTTTTCAAAATAATTATTTTCTGGGTATGTATCATTATCAAAATTTCTTAAAGCTCTATTTTGTTAACAGATCTGATTTTTGATTACGTTTATTAATGAAAATTAATATCGAATCAACTTTGCTCATAAGTAGGCTATATTTATTTTTATTTTTATTTTTAGAGAATAATTACTGAAGAAGACCACAATGTGGCTGAAACTTGTATAACTTATTAGACCATTACAACATTATTGACTAAGGTGTACAAACTTAATAAATACTAATAGTATTTCAATTATATATAATGTCGATAAGGAAACCCTTCAAACATGATTAATTTCATGTCATTACGTATTAGTTTGTACCTTCAAAAATTGAAATCAGTTTACACGATATTGAACACTTCTCTTCAATTAACAAACGGATAGTAAAATATCACTAATGACATGTAATTAACGAAGTTAGCAGGAATATTAACAGAGTTGAGTATACAACCAAGCAATTAATGAAAGAGAATACATAAACATACATGCTTAACCATAAAGGCATAATCAAAGCGGAGGTGAATGGAAATCCAGTGCTTTCTTGATCTAGGTGTCAATCAGTCCGCAATTGTCATTCTGGAAAAGCATTTAATGACCTATAATTAGCTAATATAATACAATGCAATATGATAAATGTATCTACAGCCCAAATAGTAAACAAAAACTATATGTGACCAATATTTGAATTTATTTCATTGAACACTTAATTTGTTAGTTAATAGATAATTTTTTGTAACTAAATGCCTTACGACTAATAAAAATAATATTGTAAAAATAATGTTTTTGTCGATGATCCCCATGTTGGATTGCTCTATCCATAGAATTATGTACCGTTTGATGAACATTATTGCGTAGGTTCATTATTCAAAAGTTCACTTCAATCGCAGGATTCCGACACAAAAAAATTAAAACTTAATTTTAAAATTTCGCACAGCTGTCATCTTGCTTTTATGAGAACAATTCAATTGAATTAGATGCCAGTGGATTACATTTTGTATTGACATGTAGGGTGTTAAGTTTCACTGCGCTCAGATGATTAAATCTCGAGAAAATGCCATTTAAATATTTTAATTTCGCTTTGCCGCCATGTTGGTTTTGAACTTAGCATATTATTTTTAAGCGTCACATAGATGAAGTTACCTTAGTATTCTCACCAGACAAAATTTCAGGGTGATATCAGTAATAGGTTTGGAGATATAGAATGCGAGTGAAATATTTCGCGCGGCCGCCATGTTGGATTCCTATAACGCATTTAAACTTGAAGGGCACGGTCGGGATGGAACATAATAATATTACAGTATGTCCTTACCGAGTTTCATTGAAATCGCTCCAGTCGTTTAGATTTTATTAGGGGGGACACACACGGACACACGGACAATAGGTGATATCATAAGCCTATTTTATGATCTGATGGAAATAGGAAAGCACTCCTGAATTTAATTCATAGTCCGCTAGAGAGAAAATTTCACCTACACAGAGTTACTGAAATACTGAATGAATAGTGCACCTCACTCAACTGAAAAGTCCATCGGGAGATAGAAATTGACCTACATGCAATTCCGTGAATAACAGGGGTAGGAACTGTTGGTATAGATCTACTTTTATATTACTTGCTCCATGGAATTTGTGTAAGTATCTGTGATGACACACTGAACAAACTGAATAATAATGAAAATTTCAAATAATAATTAGTCATTGTATTAAAAAAAAACTGGTAGGCTAAATATTCTCAAAATGGCACAGAAATTGCTAAAAAAAATATTTGAGTTCTCCCTAAAAAAATAAATTGTAAAAGGAATGTCGTAACAAATTGCCTTCATTCAATCTATAACAATATTTATCTGCACTCAATTTCATAGAGAACTACCTGTTACCCGCGGCTTCGCCCGCAATAACATTTGGAATCCCGTTATAACATTAGTTATATAGATAGATAAGCATGGGTCCTAGTGGAAAATAATTCTATCACCTGCAACCAAAAATGCATGGAACGAAAAAAACACATCAAAATATCATGTTGCTTTCGGACCCTAAACGACGTGAAAAATATAATAAAAGTATTAAAAAAACTATTTTTTGAAATTTCATTCGAATCAATTTTTGTCATTCCTGGGACTTGGAAAATTCCGGCCAAAAAGTACAAAATCATTAATAACTCCCTAAGTATTCGTCGTATGATGAAATAGCAAGAGACAATAAAAATGTAATGTGTTATTGTCTACAACATAGGCCATGTATAATTTTACATATTACCTGTCTTTTTCCCCCAGAATTTCACCACTCCCCATGGGCCCCTTAAATTGGATTTATGAAAACCGGTCAAACACCTATTTACTTATTTTTTATGCTGATATTTTTCCGCTGAGTTTCAAACTCCTCGCATATGTCGTTTAAGAGATACACGCTCCGTTAGGAATCCTTCAACCCCCACTTTTCACCCCCTTCACCTCATAATATACAACACATCGAAAAACCCTCAGACACGTGTCTTCTTATTTTAAATGATGAGTTTATATGCCGAGTATCACATCCCCCAATGAAACCAACCGGGAGATATTGCTATTCAATGAAATGCAGGTATACCCCCTTAACACCCCTTTAGAACCTGAATATCCAAAAATCCTTTCTTAGTGGGCGTTTGCGGCCCTTGAGAAAGCTGCATACAAAATTTCATTCCAATCCGTTCGATAGTTTCTGAGATTTCGTGATGGATGAATCAGTGAGTGAGTGGTATTTGAGCTTTATATAGTAGAAGATAATTATGCGAGCAATCTTTCAACGGCGGCTTCGGTGGCGTAGTTGGTAGCATGCTGAGCTTCTATGCCCAAGATCGCGGGTTCAAACCCGGCCGAAGCCGTCGGATTTTTTAAGAGCGTTAAAAATCCCTCAGTATGCCTTCCTTCGGAGAGGAAGTAAAGCCGGCGGTCCCATTTCATAGATTTATGGCATGTTAAAGAACCTTCCATTAATTACACCTGTGTGAAGCTAAATTGGATAGGTTAAGAATGTAAACAACGCTCTTAGGTTTCTACGTTCGTTGCCAAGAGCCGACTGCGGTGGCCTCTAGTAGCTAAGTTCTGAACTAGGCCTATTAGTCGTTGACGGTAGCGTTTGGCGGCAAAAGTAGGAACTATTTGAAAAATTCTAAGTTGCAGTCTGTACTTAAATTAAACAAGTAGTTCCGTGAAGAACTATATAGCCTATTTTCATATATCCTACTTATGTTAATTGAAACTATCAACATACAAACTTTCAGTTTGATTGCTGTAATAGATTCGTAGATATTGAGAACCGACTAAATATTTCGGATGGTCCCCATGTTGGATTTTATATTTGTAGGTCCTAGAGTTCTGTTCTGTTACATGAAGATTATTGTGTACGTGTAGCATTCAAACTTTAATCGCATGATTAGGACACAAGAAGTAACAAGGAGATTTTAAAATTTCGCACAGCAGCCATCTTGTGGTTATGGAAACAATTGAAATAAATTAGATGCCGGTGGAGTAACATTCATATAAGGATTTACTGTACCAAGTTTCAGTGCACTCGGATGGTTAAATTACGAGAAACGTCCATGTGAATATTTATACTTCGCGTCGCCGCCATGTTGGATTTATGATCACCAGGTTATTTAAAGTCCTATAGGTGAACTTAAGTTCATAGCCCATATGATTATAAAAAATTCAGTTTGATTGTTATAATATATTCGCAGATATTCAGAGTCGTCTAAATATATTGGATGGTCGCCATGTTGGATTGTTAAATGTATAGGCCAGTCATGTACCATTAAAGTTAAATTATTGCGTAGGTTCATTATTCAAACTTTCACTTCGATCGCATGATTACGACACAAGAAATAAAAACTTAATTAAAAAATTCGCACAGCCGCCATCTTTACGTTATGTAAACAATTGAACTAAATTAGATACCAGTGTATTACAATATGTATAAACATTTCCTGTACCAGATTTCATTGCGTTTGGAACATTAAATCGCCAAAAAGGTCTATTTAAAATTTTCAAATTCGCTTGGCCGCCATGTTCGTTTTCTAGTTAACCGTTTTTTTTTTTTTTTTAGTCTTATAGATGAACTTCCAGTAGTGCCCTTTACCTCCGTACAAAATTTTATGGTGATACCGCTAATAGTTTCAGAGATATCGAATGCCGGTTAAATAATTCGCACATCCGCCATCTTGTGGTTATGTAAACAATTGAATGAAGTTAGATGTCGGTGCATTACAATGTGTATAAACATATACTGTACCAAGTTGTATTGCGTTTGGTTGGTTAAATCGGGAGAAACGTCTATTTAAAAGTCGCAAATTCGCGTGGCCGCCATGTTGGTTTCGTAGTTACCAGTTTTTCAAATGTCGCATAGGTCAACTTCTAGTAGTCCCCTTTATCACCGTAATAAATTCCAGGGTGATATCGGGAATAGTTTCGGAGATATTGAATGCTGGTGAAATATTTCGCACAGCCGCCATTTTGGATTGGTGAGACGTAACAAAATTTGAAGGGTACGGTCGGGGTTGCCCGGAATAGTGCTATGAACTTACCGAGTTTCATCGAAATCGCTCCAGCCGTTTAGAATTTATTAGGGGAGACACACACGCACCTCACACACACACACACACACACACGGACAAAAGGTGATCTCATAAGCCTATTTTTTCAAAATTGAAAATAGGCTAAAAACAGATACACACACTGATACAGCCATTAGAATTAACACTGGTTATCAGACAGATTCTACACACACCCAAAGTACACGGGGCTACATGACCGTGTTGTCGCAGCCCCTAAACTGAGGAACCAACCAACCAATCTTTCAACCTTCATCAAAAATTAAAAAAAGATGGGCAATCATCAAATACCTTGTCGCAGTCACTAAGTTTTGAATTCATGTATTATAAGGAAAATCTGGGGACGAACTCCTAAATTCTTGTGATTTGGAGAACTAACTTACCTCCAGATGCAGAATAGTTCATAATCTGTTCGTGGTATTTCTGCTCCTTATTATCCCCATTTTCTACGGTGCCCGAGCCCAGATTATGTTCTATAAGGCGATAATGTTACAGCCGAGTGCCCTTCCTTACATCAACCTCATCAGGGAGTTAGTGAAAAATTATAACTCCTTGGCAAGGAGGACTAACCTATTGGTAATTAAATTGGTGTTCCGACATTTGCTTGAAGTTCGAAAATGAGAAACCACGGATTCTTTACCTAACAGTGTATGTTTTGTTCCTATATTTTTAGAAAAACAACTCGGACTTAAATATAAGGCTAAGGATAACGTAGAAAGAAAACGAATTTGTGAAGTGGTACAACATTTTTGTGTGGATTTTTGAAATCATGCCCCTCCCTCTCCGGAAGAATCCACCATTGTTAGGTGGGGGAACTAACCCCCATCCCCCGGATCGGTGTCTGGAAGAAATACTGGATTTACTGAGGCCTTGTGGAATTTTCATTTTTGACTGGCTGCGTGGCTCAGCGGTAACGTTCTCGCTTGCTGGGCCCAAGATTGCAGGTTCGTATCCTGGCGCAGTCAGCTGGCATTTGTGGGTGCGCAAATGTGAAGGATCTGTGTCAGTAGATTTACTGGCACGTTAAAGATCCCCTTCGGGGCAAAATTCAGTCACCCCGGCGTCTGTAAAAGCCAGGATAGTTAAAGGGGCCGTAAAACCAATAGCATTATTATTATTATTAGAATTTACATTAGGTTTCTGCGCACGTTTCAACTGTAGTAGATCTATCGAGCAATGAATACACACACGGCCTCCTGAAGTGTTTCTGTGATACGAGATGTGTCGCATCGTCGCTCGTGCTGTAACTTCGCCTCGGGCTCCTCAGAGCTCGGGTCTTGTCGGGAGTGTTCGGCGCCAGTGGGGAGGGATGACAACACGCAACTACTGACAGGCAAACAAGCTGGTCCCGTCCCAGCAGTATCGCTTGCTTACGAAACTGACCTGAGAGCGAACTGCTGTAGGTCGCGGGATCGATCAAAACAGGAACATTTTATTGCGAATGTCCTCGTTAGCAGTTGCTGTTGAATTGGACTGCCTCCGCGATCCTCCTACCGGTTACCTGAACCAAGCGACCCACAGTCCATGTCTGCCATGGAAAGCTGCAGAACATCCGGAGGTGTGTCGTCCAATCCCGGCGCTGGCAGCAATAACAATGAGTGTGGTTCATCGCGTGAGTGTACCGCTGGTCCCGATACAACCACCGCACAACAGCTTCAAAATGTATAATCTGTGAACGAGTTTAGAAGCCTGTCTGCAAAATATGTTAGTCCCCCGGCTTAACCGTGCTCGTACATCATGCACCACGACCGTGCGGGCAGCTGCAGCAAGTCCGTAGATCGTAGGTTCCAATCCCGGTGCTGACAACAGCTATCCTGACCGTGGTTTTTCCACTCTCTCCAGGCAAATGCCGGGATAATACGTTATTTTTATTCCCGGGGCACCTTCCCCATCTCTGTCCCTAATACAGCTACTAATCACGTCAATACAGGTTATATCAGACAAATTCAACACACACTCAACAACGTGGGGCTGATGACCAAGATGACACAAGCCCCTCAAATGAATTAACAACAACATCAAAATATGTTGTAAGCTTGTAGAAGAAATGTATGGTTTATGTTTGCGGCTTCGGTGGCGTAGTTGGTAGCATGCTGAGCTTCTATGCCCAAGATCGCGGGTTCAAACCCGGCCGAAGTCGTCGGATTTTTAAGAGCATAAAAACTCCCTCAGTATGCCTTCCTTCGGAGGGGAAGTAAAGCAGGCGGTCCCATGTCATAGATTTATGGCAAGATAAAGAACCTTCCACTAACTACTCTTGTGGAAGCTAAAAGTTGTAGGTTAGTTTGATAACGCTATATTAGTTCCAATGTTCGCCACCAGATACTGACTGCGGTGGCATTTAGTAGCCACGCCTGCCAGCGAGGTGTTGCGGACGGTAACATTTGGTAGCAAAAGTAGGAACTACTTGAAAACATTAAACGTCTGTGGTCCTTACCTGAATCACAGATAAGACACACTAATACAGCCATCACAATTAACACCGGTTATCAGACAAATTCTACATACACCCAAAGGGGCTACATGACCGCGTTGTCGCAGCCCCTAAACTAAGGAACCAACCAAACATGGTTTATGTTTATGCTAAGTGGATTAGTTCATCTTCATCTTCTAGGCCTCATTAGTTCTAGTTATTGTTGATTCAAGGGGAGAAACAGCGAGGTCATCTGTCCCAGGCCTTAATAAGAGCGGGAGACAGCTGTCGTTTCCTGTAGTATGGATGTGTGAATTCCATGTTAAAGGCGTACAGAGTTCAGTGCGTAGCTAATTAATCCCTCACTGTTCACACCATGTCTCGGAGTAAAAATGGCGTTCATATACATTGGTGTCCAACATTAAAGCAACAAATGGAAATGTTGCAAAGTTGCGTTTATTTTGCCACAAAACAGTATAAACAGGTTATAGTAAAGTAGCAACAATGTAAAAAATACATAAAGTAAACCGCTGCAACATCAACATGCATAACAGTAGAAAAAAATGTTCTTCGTTTTTTCCAACTTCATGGATTTGTACTCACATTCCGACAACTGGTTAATGTGCTCAGTAAGGGGTGTGACCATCTCTGGCAGCAATACAGGCCTGACAACGGCGGGCCATGCTGCCAATGAGGTCATCAATCTCATGTTGAGGCAATAACGCCTATTCTTCCTGCAGAGCAGCTCGCAAGTCTTGGAGAGTGTTTGGTGGATGCTGAAGTGATGTAACTTGTCTCCCTAGTGCGTCCCAGATATGCTCTATGTGATTCAAATCGGGAGAGCGAGCAGGCCATACCATGCGCGTAATATCTTCCGTGTCCAAGAAAACATCAACCACCAGTACTCTATGAGGTCGGGCATTATCATCAATCGGTACTAAGTATGGGCCCACAGTACCTCGCAACAACCCAACATCCTAAGATCTCGTCACGATACCTGATTTACCCGTACAATTTCCTGAAGAGGTGTTCGAGTAGTCAAAATAATCCCTGCCCACACCATTAGGGATCCTCCTCGATATCGGTCTCTTTCCACGATGTTTGGGTCCCGAAATCGTGTTCCAGGGTCTCTACAGATGGGAATCCGTCGAAAATCACTCTCCAGACCAAATTGGGACTCGTCTGTGAAAAGAACATTGGCCCACTGGTCGACCGTCCAGTTGACTACTCCACTCTAGACGTTTCCTTCTGTGCAGACGCGTTAGGGGTAGTGATGTGGGCCGGGTAAATACCCAGCGGGAAGGTAAATATAAATTGGGTATTTGCCCGGGTATATACGCAGTGGTCATTTAAATACTCAAAATGAGGCTATTTTCTGTTTTTTGAGCTTTGTGCAACACTTTATGATGTATTGATGAAGTGTTGGACAAACAAGGACTGAAACACAGGTATTTGATGCCTTAAATTGAAATCAGGAACAATATTGATCCTTCAAAACTAAGAAAGAAAAAAAGGAAAATGGACGTCCGGGTATTTTTGGGTATTTATATGTTTTGGCATTGTAACCTTGTTTTTAAGGTATTTATTTCTTAAACTAAAGTAAAATATTGGATGAAACCTCTTGGTTGTTTTGTGTTTTAAATGTTTAATAAATATCAAGATATTGAGAAGGTCTAGTTTTATTACGATACTGGAAATGAGCAACAAAGATGTGGGAGGGAAAAGCTACTTTTGTAGTAATAAGAGTAGGCTATATGCATATTAATTGTGTATGCCTAAACTCAAAAGGTAATAAAATATGTTCAATAGAAGGACATTTCAAAAAAAAAGCTTAGTAAAAGTGCTTTAAGTTATTTTTCATCAATTTGAAATATAAAAAAAGGATTATTTTTTAAAATCATATTGTAAACAATATAAATGCAAGCCAGGAAGTTTTTGTAGTATGGGTGAAGATGTATGCCAGCAATCATATGGGTTGGCAACACTGCTCAGCTCATCCTACCCAGAATTCAAACTGACACTGTACTTCCCTCCATTTTCTATTCTTTGTTTGATGCCTACTGTACTAAACCTAACTTGTTGGGTGTAAAGAGATCTGTAGCTTAAGTAAAGTTGATGTCTTAAGTCAAAACACTAGATAACATCATTTTTGTGAACTATTAGTGTTTTTAAGTCCCAATTCTAATTAAATTTAATTTTATTAACTATCTAATGTTGTTACATTTCTAAAAAGTTAATGTAGAATTGTTTGCATACCGGTACCCTTTTTTAAGGTTCAACTTACCACGACACAGGATTTCTAATGAAAAATTTAAAATATCCAGGTATTTACCCAAATAGGGTATTTACCCGGGTATATACCCTGATTTATAAATACCAGGGTATTTTACATCACTGGTTAGGGGTACACATACAGCAGGTCTTGACAAAAAAAGGCCACTCTGCCGAAGCCTTCTGTGCACTGTTTGCTTCGATACAACTGTTCCTGTGGATGCTGCGAGGTCAGATGCCAATTGCCGTGCAGTACTACGGTGGTACCGTCGTGCTCTTACAGCCAAATAACCGTCCTCTCGTTCTGTTGTCACACGTGGTCGGCCCTGCCCTGTTCTTCGGGATACATTTTCGGTCTCTTAACTGTCGCCACATCCGATAAACCACAGAACGATTCATATTAAGGCATCGGGGCATATCGCTTTGCGACTGTCCTGCTTCCATTCTTCCCATGGCCCTCCACCGCAGAGGGCTTTCTAGGCGTATTAATATTCTCTGTGCCATAGTGCACCTTCTGTGCATGTGTACACAGCGAGTGTTGATGTGGAACTACCCAGTAAACACCACCCCGTTTGACAGGTGAGCTGACGTATCATTGGCATGGTTGTACGATGACAGAACTGCCATTTTCCATGCAGAACACGATTGTACGGACATTTGGTGACAGTGTGTTTGATTATATCGTGAATTAGCCACAGGACGGAGAAATAGGTTTGTTGCTTTAATTTTGACACCTGTGTATTTGACCCCTAATGCCAAGTTAACGTCAAACTCTACTCGCCCTCAGGGGCTCACGACTAGTGGGACATGGGTTGGCGACCACGTGGCCCTACCTGAGTCTGGCATTGCTTCCAATTACTCTTGCCGGGCTCCTCTCTTTCATATTTCCTGTTGACCTCCCTTGGTCAACTCTTATTCTCTTCCGACCCAGACGGTATTAGGTTATCCGAGGCCTAGGGAGCATTTCACTTTTTCGCCTTATCTCTTCTTTCCCGATCCCTCATTCTTCGAGGAGTCAGATTTCTTCATTTCCTTCATGATACTGTATCTCCTGCCTTCTGCTCAAGACCCTAAAGGAAGCATGTTGTATGTAGCCCCACCATTTACGGTGCAGCCTGGATAATGCTACACTCTCAAGGGCTCACGGCTGGTGAGTTCGGGATTTGGCGACCCCGACGGATTCCTGAGCTGGGTCCTGTTTTTCCCCATTCTTCCTTCCAGAGGCTCTGGTGCCGACCCTCTCCTCTCTGCCTTTCATAGTTCCCCTTCCTTTCAAAGCCATTAATTCTCATTCTTCTAAGTTTGAGGGCATTCATCTCCCTCCTTTCTTTTACTTACCTTATTCCTCTTTTCCCCCTATGTTCTCGTTGTGCGTCTCTAAAAGCCACGGTGGTCAAAAGGGACGTAAAACCAATCACATTATTATTAGTGTGTTCTTGTGGTATGTAAGTCAATAGATAGTTTTACTTATTGTTTCCCTTCCTTATTCAGTTCACTATCATCCGATCCATTAAGGGCCGCTAACCTAGATGTTAGGCCCCTTTAAACAATACTTCATAATACCGTACATTGATGAATTAAAAGTGACGTTTAATAAAGAAAAGACGTACCTGTGTACCATGTGAACATGCAATATGCCTCAAAAGCCTATTTCGAAAGCAAATGAAAATCCACAGCTTGCTTCCAGTCTCAGACCGGGTCAGGAATGGAATGAATGAAGCCCCCATCTAGCGGCGAGGATATGAACTGTGCCGGCTGCCGAGGCCTGACGCACTGCAATGATTAAATGAATGACAGATGAAATGAAATGATAGTGGAGAGTGTTGCTGGAATGAAATTTTGACAGGGAAAACCGGAGTACCCGGAGAAAAACATGTCTGCCTCCGTTTTGTCCAGCACAGATCTCACATGGAGTGACCGGGATTTGAACCACGGACCCAGCGGTGAGGGGCCGGCGCGCTGCCGCCTAAGCCACGGAGGCTACTTCGAAAGCAAATAATGTGGGGAATATACTGTAACTAGATATCCGCCCCGCCTTCGTACGGGAGCAGTTATGAATTGAAGGCAAAGGGCTAGAATTAAATCGCTTACAGAGGCAACACCTCTACTCGGAAGTTTTCATTTAATGTTCTCTCTAGCCTTGGCGGCCTGATTCTAGAAAATAGCTTCCTCCCTAGCTAACTCGTACATTTTCGTAACTATATTTTACTTTTTTGTGGACATGATAAATATCGCCATTTTGCACCAATCACTTTCAAATTTATTCATAAAATAGTACCATTCCAAATCTCGGTTGAGTTCGTTAATGGACAAAACATGACCGAGGGGGTGGAAATGGGGGGCCTTTTTCGAAATATCGCTACAACGTTTTTAATACGTGTAAAAACGAATCTATTCAAAGTTCGTAATCTACTATTCTTCGGATAATGGTCAAAAACGTACCTCAGTAAATGTTTTTGATAGCACCAACCAGGGGCGGCTCCTGACTAAAGTTTTAGGGTGGGTCAGATGATATTATTGTTGTCTCATATTAAATATTGTTTTATACTTGATATTCATTGTTGCCAATATTGCCATTGTCATCATTCCACACAAAGCAACATTTGTATCAAGTTTTAATAAATAGTTCATGCATTTAAGAATGTACTCACGTGGCTCCTTATTCGTAAATATTTTCTCCACTCCTGTGCTTGCATGAAGCAAATTTATATATCAGCTTGGTTCATGAGGTACTATTTTTTAAATTTCTAACTTTGTGTTAAGCGGTATAGAAGAAAACGGATGTGTAAATAAAAATTCCACTTTCATTCTCCTATTTCGCACACAATCAGCATATTAAATAACTACGTGCCATATCACGAAAGATAAAACACATTAATTTACATAAATTATTTTCATCCACAGAATTCACTGACAACACACTTGTACTTGGAACACCAGACAGCTGAAAATGTATAAATATATTTTTGTGTAATGTCAGCAAGCTGTGAACAATGGCTGAATACCTGTTTAAGGGCGTGAGGTGGGTGGACCCTTCTCCCGTAATCCGGTTTGACAGAGACAGAAGCATGAAGTGAAATGGAGAGATCTTCGATGTCTCTTCAAAGCAATGCTATGGGCCAAATCCCCAGGCCTTTGAAGAGAAAGTAAAAATCCTTCCTAGCACAGAATTCGCGTGCAAGACAGTGCTATGTCCACTGTTTTCTACACCAGTGCATCAAGCCATATTCTTACTTTCCATTCGAGTTTCTGTGGAGCGGCCCTCGCCATGACAATACACCGTATGAGACTGTGAGGATCTTCGGTTAGGGATGAGTAGTGCATACTGAATTCGTTTTAGAAATTCTAGAAGGGAAAACACTTATTTTAAGTATAATATCTGTAATTTAAAGTAATTTTTAAATACATTAATTAAACAAATTTTGTGCAGTACGGCCCTGGGTAGGCGGGGCCCTTTCGGCCCTTAATGACGCAACGCCCCTGACACCAACCTTTGACCAGCTTTTAGAGAAACAAAATCATACCTCCCTTAATAGGCACTATATAAAAACCTTTTAAAATGGCCAATACTCCCCTAAAATTATTTTGAACTTCTGTCTGAAAGAATTTTAGGACATGACCCACCCTTACGCCAGGGGATGAGCAAATTTTTTCGGAATTAAAATAAGATGGGAGGGGGGGGGGGGGGCTAAACATGAGGAATGTTTGTAAGTTTACAACAATTGGCAGGTTTAGTGAATTCGAAATATTTTTCTTTGCCCGGTGAAATCTACCTTCGCCTTCCGGCGTGCCGAGAGGGATTTTTTAAGGTGCATATTCTAAATTCAAAAAGTCCTCTCGGCACGCCGGAAGGCGGAGGTAGATTTCACCGGACAAACTTGGAGATAGGCGAAAATAGGCAGAATATGCAGGTTTTCGTAGAAGGATCAGACCTCATTTATCGCGTGAAAGTATTTTATAATTGGAGATTAATTAACTTTGTTTTTCTTCATTTTAAACATATTTTAAACATTTTACTGTCTTACGGGGACGGTAACCTTCTTGTCATTTGGAGTCCATTTTTAGCCTATTTTCAATTTTGAAAAAATAGGCTTATGAGATCACCTTTTGTCCGTGTGTGTGTGTGTGTGTGTGTGAGAGGTGTGTGTGTGTATCCCCCTAATAAAATCTAAACGGCTGGAGCGATTTCAGTGAAACTCGGTAAGTTCATAGCACTATTCCCGGCGACGTCGACCGTGCCCATCGAATTTTGTTACGTCTCACCAATCCAACATGGCGGCTGTGCGAAATATTTCACTAGCATTCAGTATCTCCGAAACTATAACGGATATCGCCCTGAAATTGTGTACGGTGATAAAGGGTACTACTAGAAGTTCACCTATGAAACTTTCAAAAACCTGGTTACTACATAACCAACATGGCGGTCAAGCGAAGTGGAGACTTTTAAATAGACTTTTCTCGCGATTTAACTATCCAAACGTAATGAAACTTGGTACAGCAAATATTTATACACATTGCAATGCACTGAAGTCTAATTTAGTTCAATTGTTTACATAACCTCAAAATGGCGGCTGTGCGAAATATTTCACTGACATTCTATATCCCCGAAACTATTACAGATATCACCCTGCAATTTTGTATGGTGATAAAGGGTACTGATACAAGTTTACCTATGTATAATTCATAAACCTGTAAAGTACAAAACGAACATGGCGACCAAGCGAATTTGAAATATTTTAATAGACTTTTCTCGTGAGTTAACTCTCTGAGCGCAGTGAAATGCGGTACAGTAAATGATTTTGCAGATTGTAATGTACTGCCATCTAATTTAATTCAATTGTTTACATAACCTCAAAATGGCGGCTGTGCGAAATTTTAAAATTAAGTTTTTATTTCTTGTGTCGTAATCATGCGATCGAAGTGAAAGTTTGAATAATGAACCTAGGCAATAATTGTCTTTTAATGGTACATAACTATATGGCCTATACATATAACAATCTTAAATGGCAAGCTTCCGTAATATTTAGACGGTTCTCAATATATATGAATCTTTTAAAGCAACCAAACTGAAATTTTTATGTTCATAGAGACTATGAACATATGTTCATCTATAGGACTTTCAGTAACCTGGTGAGCACGAATCCAACATGGCGGCGACGCGAAGTATAAATATTTAAATGGACGTTTCTCGCGAATTAGCTATCCGAGTGCCGTGAAACGTTGCACGTTTTAAATGCTTACACAAATGTTGATCCACTGGCATCAAATTTATTTCAATTGTTTGCATAATCACAAGATGGCTGCTGTGCGTAATTTTAAAATCTCGTTTTTACTTCTTGTGTTCTAATCATGCGATTGAAGTTTGAATACCACACTTACACAATAATCTTAATATAATAGTACAAACATAAAAATCCAACCTGGCGACCATCTGAAATATTTAGACGGTTCTCAATATCTACGAATCTGATACAGCAATTAAACTGAAATTTTGTATGTTGATAGAGGCAATTAACATGAGCAGGATATATGAAAATAGGCTGTACAGTTCTTCACGGAACTACTTGTTATACTTGTGTTCACACTGTCCTTATGCAAGGTTTCGACACTGATGTGTAACTATGTAACGGTCTGTTACTTCTTCACGCAAAATTATATCTCCCGCAGAGATGTTGGTTGGTTCCTCAGTTTAGGGGCTGCGACAACGCGGTCATATAACCCCGTGTACTTTGGGTGAGTGTAGAATCTGTCTGATAAACGGTGTGAATTGTGATGGCGGTATTAGTCTGTAATTCAGGTAAGGAATGCAGACGCTAAATTTCAAGCAGTAGTTCCTAATGTTGCTACCAGATACTAACGTCAACGCCACCCAGCTGTGAACTTGGCTACTAGATGCCACCTCAATCAGCAACTCGCAACGAACGTTGGAACTTCCCCTCCAAAGGAAAGCTTACTGAGGGATTTTTTGCGCTCTTAGAAAATCCGACGACTTTGGCCGGCTTTGAACCCGCGACCTTGGGCATAGAAGTTCAGCATGCTACCAGTTACGTCACCGAAGCCACTTCACACTTAGTCAGATGGAAATCTGAATCTGATCTTGAGCAAGTGCGTTGTCATGGCAACGTCTGATGGCTCATCCCTCATCAATTTAGTAGTGTTGCCATGTCAACCACTGATAGCTCTTGGCATTTTCTTATAATTCCGAAATCATTTTTCTCATCCCTTGGCGCAATGGTGGCTCATATCAAAAATTCTTTCAGACAAACGTTTTAGGTAATTATTAGGGGAATATTGTCCATTTTGTACGGTTTTGATATTGTGCCTATTAACAGAGATATGATTAATGTTTCCCGAAAAAACCACTTTTTCCCACCCCTTTGGTCAATGGTTGGTGCTATCAAAAAAACGTTTCAAACATAAATTTCTGAGCTTTATCCGACACATAGTATGAACTTTGAACGGATTCGATATTTCACATATTAAGAGAGTTATAGCAATATTTCATTTTTTCGAGAAAAAAAAAAGTCCCCCATTTTCATCCCCTTCGACCGATTTAGCCCAGTAACGAACTCGTCCGAGATTTTATGGGTATACATATTCGGTAAAAAATTCAAAGTGATTGGTGCAAAATTACGGCAGTTATCGTGTCCACAAGAAACTGATATACATATATATACATATATTACATAAATTATATATAAACTTTTGAACTGACGGTGGTTTTGGGGTCTGGGGGATGTGAAACGCGAAGATATGTCGAAATTTTCCGGAAATCGAAACATGGTACCCATTGCAATAGTTAGCTTTCTAATGAAATCTACCTAAAATACTGCCGTCAACGACACCTAGCTGTGAACTTGGCTACTAGATGCCACCTCAATCAGCAACTCGCAAAGAACGTTGGAACTTCCCCTCCGAAGGAAAGCAAACTCTGGTTTTTTAGCGCTCTTAATAAATCCGACGACTTCAGCCGGGTTTGAACCCGCGACCTTGGGCATAGAAGTTCAGCATGCTACCAGGTCCGATACCGAAGTCGCTTCCCACTGACATATGAAAACTGAATGTGATCTCGTGCAGTGGCGTTGTCATAGCAACTGCTGATGGTCATCCCTTATCAATTAAAAGTAAAGTTGTCATGGCAACCTCTCTTGGCACTTGGCATTTTCTTATAATTTAAATCATTTTGTTCACCCCGTGGCGTAATGGTGGGTCATATCAAAAATTCTTTCAGACAAAAGTTTTAGGTAATTATTGGAGGAATATTGTCCATTTTGTGCGGTTTTGATATTGTGCCTATTAACAGAGATATGATTAATGTTTCCCAAAAAAACCACTTTTTCCCACCCCTTTGGTCAATGGTTGGTGCTATCAAAAAACTTATTTGACATAAAATTTTGGCACTTATCCGACACATATTATGAACTTTGAAGGGATTCGATATTTCATGTATTAAGAGAGTTATAGCGATATTTCACTTTTTCGAAAAAAGCCCCCCATTTTTACCCCCTTTGACCGATTTTGCCCATTAACGAACTCGACCGAGATTTTATAGGGATACATATTATGTAAAAAATTCAAAGTGATTGGTGCAAAATTACGGCAGTTATCGTGTCCACAAGAAACTGATATATATATATATATATATAGATAGATATACATATATACATAAATTATATATAAACTTTTAAACTGACGGTGGTTTTGGGGTCTGGGGGATGTGAAACGCGAAGATATGTCGAAATTTTCCGGAAGTCGAAACATGGGACCCATTGCAATAGTTAGCTTTCTAAAGAAATCTACCTAACACTTGTGGAGGACTATGTTGCTTTTTTTTTAAATTATGGAACAGCCAGCGTAAGCTAAAAAGCGCACGGACATTAGCTTTTTTCTTCGGGTTTCTTCACTTAAACCGTTGTGTTCGACTTCCTTTGGGGAAAGATGAATGTTCCTACATATACGAACCTTTTTCAAAAAATGCCTTATAGGATAGTGAAAACCGCATCAAAATGCATCCAGTAGTTCTCGCGATTTGCCCGGACAAACAAACAGACATACTTTAATTGATACTACATAGATTGTCATAACCTCGAAGGGCAGTTGATTTTTCCCTGTATGTTAAACCATTGCGTCCCATGTTATGCAACTGTACTGTTCCACTCGGCTTAGATAACGTCATCAGAGTGAGGTGAGGCATATGTGGTCAGGGGTAGATGACCTCGCTGATCCGCCTCTTAATGCAACAATAACACAGCATAGCACTTCCACATTTAAGCACTATCAAATGCCAACAGACTGCGCCGGGATTCGATTCCGCTATCTTGGACCCAGCAGGCGAGAACGCAGCCGGCGAGAACGCAGCCAGTCTTAGGTGAGTTAGTAGTGAAGTGAATAAACACTGCGTGACAATATTAAAACGCCACCCGAACATCGCCGGGAAAAACAGCTACTGAAATCAATAAAACAGAGCATAAAATCATCATTAGAACAACAATTGAAAACTAACACATAACATGACAAAATCCGACGTCATTACAATACATTTCGATAAGAAGACAATCATAGATTACGTCACAACAGTTTTTTGTCAAGGACCTTTTTCATTTCGGATCACATCCAAATATTACATTGGAGCAAGAACATAAATACTGTACATATTCCAATATGTGTTCCATTCCGCAAAGAGCCTTTATTAATACATTTATTACAGCACAAAATATGCAATTGAACTAAGCATTACTTATCTTTTTCTCGAACATATGGAAAGAAAACAGAATTTTGGCTGGACTTTTACAACACAGACCACCGACAAGTGGAAAGAAGCCAACTACGAATTAAGACACATAACAACCAGACTAGCTGTGCACGGATTTCACCTCAAGCTATGCTCCACGAAGACTTACCACTCGCCGAACGAGGAATGCGTGCGTGCCCTTTGCGGGAAGTAATGTGACCGTCATCAACGCACTGAGGAAGGTCAATTCCTTTAACTAGGTTCTGCACAGAATGACTGTGAAATTATCTTGCACATTATGCGTTTTAAATAAATTAATTAATTATCACTAGAGCCTTTATTCATCACATAGAAAACACACTTCACACCCTGTTGACCATCTCATGATATAAAAATAGACTAATTTATAGTAATACAATTTGTGTTGACCGACTGAAAAGCTTTATTTAATATAGGCTACATTATAGGAATATACAAATACCAACTAGTTTTCGCAAAATAATTTTTATTACATTAGAGCGTCAATAATCCGAACGTCAAATATCCCAACGCCCGCTTTTACGTCATTAGAGGCTATGATGTCTTGGTACGAATGTAGTCAAGCTCAGCTCCTCCTACGAAGGATTTGGCCGTCAGAAAACTAGTTTCGAAACGCACACAAACCAAAATTTTCAAATAAAATATTTTAGTGATTTTGTACAGTTGTGTTTATTTTTTTATTTTATTTCTGTGTATACATACGCACAGTACATACATTTGTAAATATGTAGTGAATTGGTTTTGTAAAATGGCATTTTTTCTGGATTTAAAAATACAAATAAATCAAAGTACAACATGTATGTACAGAATATGTAAGTAGGTCTACATAAAGTGTTTATTTTTATTTATCTTAACATTTTTAGTGTAACTAGGAATTTCTAGGTTATGTTCGAAAATCGGAACAAATCGGAAATCCGACCTCACCCTCCCAAATAGTTCGGATTTTTGACGCTCTACTGTAACATCAAATACAGGCCACATTTGTTACAGATCTGCGTTTAACTATTTTTATAAAAATGGTCATAGAAACGTTGGTAGATTGGTTCCTCAGTTTAGGAGCTGCGACAACGCTCCGTGTACTTTGGGTGTGTGTAGAATCTGTCTAATAACCGGTGTTAATTGTGATGACTGTATTAGTGTGTGTTATCTGTTTTTAATTCAAGTAAGGACTGCAGACGATAATTTCAAGTAGTTCCTACTTTTGCTACCAAATGCTACCGTCCACGACACCTAGCTTGCGGACTTGGCTACTAGATGCCATCGCAGTCAGCACCTGGCGGCGAACGTTGGAACTAATATAGCGTTATCAATTCTAACCTACAAACCAATTCTAACCTGCATCAAACCAGTCAAAAGACTGAAGACTCATACAACCTACAAATTTTGGCTTCACACAAGTGTAGTTAGTGGAAGGTTCTTTTTCGTGCCATAAATCTATGACATGGACCCCCGGCTTTACTTCACCTCCGAAGAAAGGCATACTGAGGGATTTTTAAGGCTCTTTAAAAAGTCCGACGACTTCGGCCGGGTTTGAACCCGCGACCTGGGGCATAGAAGTTCAGCATGCTACCAACTACGCCACAGAAGCTGCCAGGTTTTATGGGAAAGCCATTAAGATATTATTAACAAAGCTTTACTCGTAATTACATTAGTTTCTTTCCTTTATAACAGCGACTGGCTGCGTGGCTCAGCGGTAACGTTCTCGCCTGTCGACCCCAAATTAGCGGGATCGAATCCCGGTGCAGTCAGTTGGCATTTGATGGTGCGCAAACGCGAGGAAGCCGTGTCAGTAGATTTACTGGCACGTTAAAGATCCCCTTCGGGGTAAAATTCCGGCAGCCCAGCAGACGTCTCTAACTCACAGTTTAGTAATCAGTCAGTATGGACACTTAAACTAAAACCGGTAGCAACCCGCCACGGTGGCCGAGAGTGTTAACGCGCTAACTTGTGCCACGGAAGAGCGAGGCCATGGGTTGGAATTCCACCTCGGCCGTCTTGAAAATGGTTTTCGTAGTTTCTCATTTTCACACCAGTCAAATGCCGGGACGGTTCCTTTCAATAGGTCTTAGGCCAAATTACTTCCCTGACCCGTCCCGAAAATAAAATGAACGGCCATACGCCGCATTAATAAAATAATGAAATTAAATAAAACACCGGAAGATCGGATTGTACAAAAACAAGTGATGTATCCCCCTCCCATTCTTTCGCTTATGCACGGCCGACTGAATGCGAGCTGCGCTCATACAGCACAGCTCGCATTCAGTCGGCCGTGGCTTATGACAGTTACTTCACATGTAAGCCGCTTGGCAGCACCACCTTCGGACAAACACATGATAAACAGCTGGATGCTATGAGTCTATTAGGTAGATTTCATTAGAAAGCTAACTATTGCAATGGGTACCATGTTTCGACTTCCGGAAAATTTCAACATATCTTCGCGTTTCACATCCCCCAGACCCCAAAACCACCGTCAGTTCAAAAGTTTATATATAATTTATGTATATATGTATCTATCTATCTATATATATCAGTTTCTTGTGGACACGATAACTGCCGTAATTTTGCACCAATCACTTTGCATTTTTTACATAATATGTATCCCTATAAAATCTCGGTCGAGTTCGTTACTGGGCAAAATCGGTCGAAGGGGGTAAAAATGGGGGGCTTATTTCGAAAAAGTGAAATATCACTATAACTCTCTTAATATGTGAAATATCGAATCCCTTCAAAGTTCATATTATGTTTCGGATAAGTGCCAAAAATTTATGTTTAAAAAGATTTTTGATAGCACCAACCATTGGCCAATGGGGTGGAAAAAAGTGTGTTTTTCGGGAAACATTAGGCACAATATCAAAACAGTACAAAATGGACGATATTCTCCTAATAATTACCTAAAACTTTTGTCTGAAAGAATTTTTGATACAACCCACCATTACGCCAAGGGATCAGAAAAATGATTTCGGAATTAGAAGAAAATTCCAAGAGCCATCAGAGGTTACCATGACAACGCTTCTAAATTGATAAGGGATGAGCTATCAGAGGTTGCCATGACAACGAGATCACATTCAATTTCCATCTGACTATGTGGGAAGCGGCTTCGGTGACGTAGCCTAGCTGGTAGCATGCTGAACTTCTATGCCCAAGGTCGCGGGTTCAAAGCCGGCCGAAGTCGTCGGATTTTCAAAGAGCGCTGAAAATCCCTCAGTATGCTTTCCTTCAGAGGGGAAGTCCAACGTTCGTTGCAAGTTACTGGTTGCGGTGGCATCTAGTAGCCAAGTTCACAGCTAGGTGTCGTTGACCGTATGTTTGGTACCAACATTAGGAACTACTACTTGAAATTGACCGTCTGCAGTCCTTACCTGAATTACAGACTAATACACCCATCACACTTAACACCGTTTATCAGACATATTCTACACACACCCAAAGTACACGGGGGTTACATGACCGCGTTGTCGCAGCCCTAAACTGAGAAATCAACCAACATCTCTGCGGGAGATAAAATTTGACGTGAAGAAGTAACAGACTGTTTGATAGTTACACATCAGTTCCAAACCTTGCGTAAGGACGGTGTGACCACAAGTATAAAAATGGACCCCAAATGACAAGAAGGTTACCGTCCCCCTAACACAATAAAATGTTAAAAATATGCATAGTAAGACGAAAGAAAAGTTAATTGAGCTCCAATTATATTTTAAAATACTTTCTCGCAATAAATGAGGTCTGATCCTTCTACGAAAACCTGCATATGTTGCCTATTATAGCCTATCCCCTAGGTTGCCCGGTGAAATCTATATCCGTCTTCCGGCGTGCCGAGAGGATTTTTTTATTTAACTTCTTGAACTTGATTCAAACATTTTTACTGGCTAAATGACGAAACTATTTAAGGGTGGAGGTACACACCTTTACAAGTGTAAAATCCACAGATATTTGAAAGTTTTCCTCGGTATCTCTTTGGTCTGTTGATATGAACGTTTGTACACTCCTAGAGATGTCCTTTATCTTTAGTTTTCAACTTGAATATTTGCAATTTACTTTTCCTAGTTATAAAAAAAAATATATTGGACTAATTTATACATTGATCATGCTTTTCCTTGATCATTTCTACAAACCTTCGCATTTCAGGAAGATTATTGTTTTAGAATGTTTATAATGCTTGTGCTAACATCGTTTGCTTATCTTTTGAAATAATATATTTTTCTCCCTTTTTTTAAAGTTATTGCGTCGTATCGCGCGCATTTTTAAATAATTTCAAACTATGTTCTTCACTATAATAGACAAAATTGACAGGCTGCTTTCTCGCGAACGCAAGGTCAACCAACGTCTATGCGTGCGTGGCCTGCTTCCGGTCGTTTCAAACCCGTGACGAGAAAAATCAATGGCAAAAGCCCGAAATGCATTACTGATTGATTACTAACTGAAGGCCACGGAGCTAACATGACCCCTAAATGAAATGAAGAACAAGAAACATTTTCCTTCGAGCACGTTTGACTCTTCTCACTTGCAGCCTCAGTACTTGGGCAGTCACGGAGACGGGAATGATTGCTGCTGGAGAAATCTGGGCGGGGACATTCCACCGCTGCGTTGTGCGCTTTCGTAACCTCAACAGTGGGTGGGAGAGTAGCAGTCCTCCAGCTGATAATGTTCAGACTACATTCTGCTCTGCTGTGCTCAGCTGTGCTGTGGAAAACTTCACCACTCCAGTGTTGCCACCAGTACGGCGTAGAAAGTGTTGCGGAAACAGACGGAAAGTTACAACTGCATTGATTTTAGGACATATTTGTGTAATTTATTATTATAGTTGGGCCGGTCATTCGTAAGCGCGTGTGGCCTCCGGAGAGGCCGAGTGCAGGTCTTTCTAGTTGACGCCCGTGGGCGACCTGCGCGTCGTAATGAGGATGAAGTGTTGATGAAGACGTCACATACACCCAGTCCGCGAGCCACGGGAATTAACCCCAGGAGATTAAAATCCCTGGTGACTCGGCCGGGAATCGAACCCGGGGCACTTCGAGTCAAAGCCTAGCGCGCTAACCATTTACCCATGGAGCCGGACAGTAGAACACTGAGACCACTGAATAAGCAAATGCTCTCCCGAGGACATATTTCGCACTTTATTTGCATTGATCACACCACTGTGCACGTAATATGTACCGGTGAAGAATTAACGGCCCGCTTAAACAAAATAATTCTTTTAATCAAGGTTGGGGAGTAAAACGTTTACTTGTAACCCCGTTATTAATTAGTAAAAGTAACTGTAATGCCGTTACATTTAACAGCAACGATCGATCGTTACTTTTTCAAGATCCGCCTCGTGATGTAGTGGCTATCGACCTTGGCAGTCCCGCCTCTGCCAAGAAATTTAATTCTGGTCTGAGGGCTGGAACGGAGTAAACTCAGCCTTGTAGACAAAACTGAGGAGAGATGGGTTCGATTCCTACCTCAGCCATCCTGGAAGAAGTTTTCTGTGGTTTCCCACTTCTACTTCAGGCGACGGCCGCTCCCTATCCAATCCCTACCTCATTCGCAAATCAGACATCACAATGACACATTCTACTCACACGGGGCTATATGATAACGTTGTCGCAACAACAGCAACGAGCAATCAATGTGACTGGTGTTTCTCATTTCAATTTGGGGATTATCCTGGATGTACTGTATAAAACGGGCAGACAGAAGCTCTTCTTCTGCAGAACATTGATTGATTGATTTAAGCAATGTACTGAATGTGTGTTCTTATTGGCGTAATTATCTACTGGTTATTCATATTTTAAGTTTTCTTTAAAGAAAATAATTCATGTTCTGTGATCATTGTTTCAGCTCAATCTTGGCTGTCGCCCCGGAGGTTCGGTTTTGATTCCCGGCTCTGCCAATAAATTTAATTCTGGTCTGAGGGTTGGAACGGGGTACACTCAACCTCGTGAGGAAAAACTGAGAAGTTGTGGGTTCGATTTCCACCTTAGCTATCCTTGAAGTGGTTTCCCCGGCAAATGCCGGGATGGTGCCTACCTAAAGGCCACGGCCGTCTCCCTCCCAATCCTCACCTGAAATACAAATTCACTCATTATTACAGCCATTCGGACATAATTACACACACATTCAATTACACGGGGCTAAATGACCACAATGTCCAAGCTACTTAACTAAAACAACAATGGTTTCGGTTAGGACTGTACAGTAATTTGACAATACAGCTGCCATTGTAGTGGCACAGTATCTGAGGAATCAACTATGTATGCAAAGAAGGAAAACTCTTTTGTTAAAAAGAAGAAGGAAAAAGAGAATTAAAGGAATAATCATGTTTCTCGGAATCCCTGAGAATTTACTGTCAAAATAGTCACTCGCCAACATGTAAACACGTATAGTATATGCTGGATATGAACGGAAGTTTCTTGTTCTGCCGGTTGGAATATGAGTCAAAAGACAGCCTTTTAATCATACAGTTCATGAACAAATCTATATAAAGCACAAAGTTTGTCTGTCTGTCTGTCTGTCTGTCTGTTATGTATACAAATCTACACCGTTTCACCGATCTGAACCAAAATTTGTATACTTACCCTTTGGAACCCTGCGGGTAACCCTGTCAACTTTAAATTTCGGACAGACCACCCCATTCCCTGCATTTAGGCCCTTTTGCACAAATCTACACCGTTTCACCGATCTGCACCAAAATTTGTATACCTACCCTTTGGAACACTGCGAGTAACACTGTCTACTTAAAATTTCGGACAGACCACCCCATTCGGTGCATTTAGGCCCTTTGGTCCAAATCTACACCGTTTCACCGATTTGAACCAAAATTTGTATACTTACCCTTTGGAACCCTGCGAGTAACACTGTCTGCTTGAAATTGCGGACAGACCATTCCATTCCCTGCATTTAGGCCCTTTGTCCCAAATCTAAACCGTTTCACCGATCTCAACAAAAATTTGTATATTTACCCTTTGGAACACTGCGACTAACACTGTCCGCTGTAAATTGCGGAGAGGCTACTCCATCCCCTGCATTTAGGCCCTTTGGCACAAATCTACACCGTTTCATCGATCTGAACCAAAATTTGTATACTTACCCTTTGGAACACTGCGAGTAACACTGTCCACTTAAAATTTCGGACAGGCCACCCCATTTCCTGCATTCAGGCCCTTTGGTCCAAATCTACACCGTTTCACCGATCAGAACCAAAATTCGTATTCTTACCCTTTGGTACCCTGCGAGAAACACTGTCTGCTTGGAATTGCGGACAGACCACTCCATTCCCTGCATTTAGGCCCTTTGGAACAAATCTACACCGTTTCACCGATCTGAACCAAAATTTGTATACTTACCCTTTGGAACCCTGCGAGTAACACTGTCCACTTAAAATTTCGGACAGACCACCCCATTCCCTGCATTTAGGTCCTTTGGCACAAATCTACACCGTTTCACCGATCGGAACCAACATTCGGATACTTATCCTTTGGTACCCTGCGAGTAATAATGTCTGCTTGAAATTGCGGACAAACCACTCCATTCCCTGCATTTAGGCCCTTTGGCACAAATCTACACCGTTTCACCGATCAGAACCAAAATCTGTATACTTACCCTTTGGAACCCTGCGTGTAACACTGTCTGCTTGAAATTGCGGACAGACCACTCCATCCCCTGCATTTAGGCCCTTTGGCCCAAATCTACACCGTTTCACCGATCTCAACCAAAATTTGTATATTTACCCTTTGGAACACTGCGACTAACACAGTCTGCTTGAAATTGCGGAGAGGCCACTCCAACCCCTGCATTTAGGCCGTTTGGCACAAATCTAAACCGTTTCACCGATCTGACCCAAATTTTACCTACTTACCCTTTGGAACCCGACAAGTAACACTGTTCACTTTAAATTTCGGACAGACCACACTATTCCCTGCTTTTTGGCCCTTTGGCACAAAACTACACCGTTTCACCGATCTCAAATAATTACCCTTTGCAACTCGACGAGTAACACCTTCCACTCGAAATTTCGGACAGACCACTCCATTCCTCGCATTTAGGCCCTTTGACACAAATCTACATCGTTCACCGATCGAAAACAAAACGTGTATACTTACCCTTTGGAACCCGATGAGTAACACTGTCCACTTGGAATTTCGGACAGACCACTCCATTCCCTGCATTTAGGCCCTTTTGCACATATCTACATCGTTTCACCGATCTGAACCTAAATTTGTATACTTACCCTTTGGAACCCGACGAGTAACTCTGTCCACTTAAAACTTTGGACAGACAACTCCATTTCCTGCATTTAGGCCCTTTGGCAAAATCTACCCTGTTTCACCTATCTGAGCCAAATTTTACATACTCTCCCTTTGGAACCCGACCTGTAACACTTTCTACATGACATTTCGGATAGACCATGCCATTTACCGCATTTAGACTCTTTGGCAAAAATCTACTTAGTTTCACCCATCTCAACCAATCTTTATGTAAGTTACTTACCCTTTGGAACCCGACGAGTAACACTGTCTGCTTGAACTTTCGGACAGAGCACTCCATTCCCTGTATTTAGACCCTTTGTCACAAATCTACATCGTTTCACCAATCAGGATCAAAATTTTTATACTTACTCTTTGGAACCCAACGAGTATCACTGTCCACTTTAAATTTCGGACATACCTCTCCATTCCCTGCATTTAGCTCAGGAATCACTCGGGGTTGCCAGCTTCCTAACTCACCCGCCATGAGCCCTTGAGGGTGTACCAGAAATGGTGGGGCTACACACACCCTGCCTCTTTGAGGGCCTTGAGCAGAAGACAGGAGATATAATGAAACGGAATAGAAGGCAGACCCCTCGAAGAATGAGGGCATCAGGAAATATGAGACAACGGCCAATTAAGCGGGAAATTGAAAGACTCCCTAGCCCTCGGATGCCCTAATACAGTCGGGGTCGGAAGAGAACAAGAGTTGACCAAGGAAGGCCGACAGGAAAGAGAACTGAAAGGAGCCTGGCACCAGGAAGTAGAAGCGATGTCAGTCTCAGCTGGGGTCCGGTGGTCGCCAACCCACGTCCCTCAAGTTGTGAGACTCTGGGGGGGGGGGGCAGTTGTGAGAATAGCTTGCTGATTCATCGCGAGGTGACATGAGATGACTTTCCAGAGCTGTCTATACTGATGCCAGCACAGGGCCGTTGCTCAAGCCACTGTGGTGTTGCGAAAGAGTGAATGATTCCCCGGCCAATCTAAATACGACGGGGAACCCCGAACGTGTGTCATCATATTTCGTCATCATCTACGATCATCTCAGGTTCATGCAGCTTGGACCCATTTTCTTTGCCGAGCAGTACGCCATAAGCTCTTTCACTAGACGCATCGAGTACAGGCCTAAGCCAGAAAATAAGGTTGAGACTTTGGAAGACATCGAAGCTAGACATCTGAATTACCTATATCAGTTGTAAATTACAGCATGTTCGTTTAGTAGTCATTTTTTCATTACCTTATCATCTTATCATCATCATAAGTGCAAATGACCTAGATGTTACGCGCATCATACCACTAATCACCGCCGCATAAAGTCTTTCTGGACTGTGATTTTTAAAATATTTCTTTTTATTACAGTACATTGTGTACATTATAAGTTGAAGGAAGGAAGGAAGATTGTAGTTTTACGTGACCGTGAATCTTGTGATTATAAGCCACGGGACCTCCTTTTTACGTGGAATCCGAACCACAGGACATGGCATTTCATTTCGAAAATCTCACATGCATTGATCGGGAATCGAACCCGGACCGCCTTGGTGAGAGGCATACAGCTAGACCGCTGGGCGTGGTGGCTCAGCGGTCTAGCGGTCTCTCACCAATGCGGTCCGGGTTCGATTCCCGATCAATGCATGTGAGATTTTCGAAATGAAATGCCATGTCCTGTGGTTCGGATTCCACGTAAAAAGGAGGTCCCGTGGCTCATGATCTCGAGATTAACGGTCACGTTAAACTACAAGCTTGCTTTTAAGTTGAAGTGTCAATTCAATACAGGTAGTAGTTTCCCTCATCATCCTCATCATAAGGGCAAATGACCTAGATGTTACGCCCATTACACCATTAATCACCACACACAATAAGTCTTCCTCGCCTGTGAATTTTGAAATATGTGTTTCTATTACGGTAGTTTGTAAGTTTGACGTGTCAATTCAACAGTAGTTTTCATTATCATCCTTATCGAAAGGGCAAATGACCTAGATATTACGCCCTCATTGTTTGGGGGGGGGGGGGGGAAATGACCTAGATTTTATGTCCATTATATTTCTAAGGAGACTTTGATACATTATCATCATTCCACCGGGCGAAGCCGGGTACTACTGCTAGTATACTCTAAAAACAACGCACGCAGCAACATCAGTAAACTGCCCATCTGTTCAACCGATTTTAATAAATTACTCATCGAAATGACTCTGAAAATTCTGAATATAGTAGAGCAGGCGTTCTCAATCTTTGTTTGACAGTGAGCACCATCTTCATGTCATACCAAGTACCCGAGCACCATTAAGGTTGTAGGACTAAACTACGACGCTATCAAACAGTATTTCACCCAGAGTGCATGTATGCTTCGGAATGCCTACGACTAACAACTAACAAAGAAATTGAAGAATCGCACGGACGCCATGGTTTTTTTTCGACTTTTTCACTGAAATCGTTACTGCTCGGCTTCCCTTGATCATAAATAAATTATTTAGTACAGAAATCTTCCTCGAGATATCCTTTACAGAATGGTGA
Organism: Meconema thalassinum; assembly: GCA_946902985.2. Taxonomy (NCBI): domain Eukaryota; kingdom Metazoa; phylum Arthropoda; class Insecta; order Orthoptera; family Tettigoniidae; genus Meconema; species Meconema thalassinum. The sequence continues at coordinate 458,653,965 of OX336391.1, read as the reverse complement.
AAACCGCATCAAAATGCATCTAGAGGTTCACCCGTGACATCCATTAACGACAGTAGCGACACTCGTGCGCAGCAACAGAAGAGAGAGAGAGAGAGCGTTACAGCAGAAGAGAGATAAAACGACATCATCACCTTTCACTGTAACACTTTTTCACAAACATCACTGTATTCTAACAACTTATTTGACGATGTCACGTCAAAAGAGGAACGAAAAGTTATAAGAAAAATTCTCGGACCAAAAAAATGTGCTGACACATACCGATTACGTAGTAACAAAGAAGTATATAAAACATGCAGCAGAACCTCAGATACCATACGAAAACGAAGGGTTAAATTCTTTGGACGTGTTTCAAGAATGCCTGTCGACAGACTCGCTAAGAAAATGTTTAACCACTTAAACAAGTCCAATAGAAAAGGCAACTCTTATGAAAAAAGTTTTGCTAACACCATGAAGGATCTATAAGACATCCGGAACAGAACCACTTTCAGAAATAAGATACACACATTTGAGGGGTTGCTAGGGCGAGAAACGGCGACCAAGAAGCAACATGATTGGACAGCTGAAAAGAAGCTGTGAGCAAGAGAATGAAGGAATACTGGCGCCAAAGAAAACTGAAATCATGAAGAGTTATTTACGTGGTCCTTAGTTGGCTAAAATCGATTATGATGAATGGGATTGATATTTTTTGGACATATTCACAGAATGGATGATTCCAGATTAACAGAAACAGTGGAGTCGAATCAGCATTGTGTTACTTATAAAACGAGGATATTCAAGTACCTTTGGGAGAAAAGGTCAACGACTAGCTGATTTCAAGAGATGAAGAAAGATTTAGAAAGACATAATATAAGAAAAGAAGGCACTGTGGGCAGAGAGATTTTTCGAAAGAAGGTGTTAAGTATGGAAGGATTCCAGGGAAGAAAGGAAAGGAAACCTGGCGCCAAGTGGTCTGTAGACAGAAAGAAGCAGCATAGTTTAAGAATGAAGAAATATTGGGAAGAGAGTAAAGAACAAAGAGTGAAGAATTGAAATTGGCGCGTGGTCCATAGCAGTCATCATCAGAAAGAATAATAATAATAATATTACAAGCATGCTTCTGTCTTTCCTTTTCTTATCTCTCTCTCCCTCTGAAGTGCTGAAATAGCTAAGGATTCACCGCTCACCAGACATGCTGCAACTGTTTGCATGACTCATGCATATAAGAGACACTTAGTGTGGACAGTGGAGTCGAATCAGCATCGTCTTACTTATGAAACGAGGATATTCAATTATTTTACTGTACATTAAAAATACTACTTCACAAAATGATAACGTTGGTGACTGTCAAAACTTGTAAAGAATTAGTACATTATGCAAAAAGCCTATAATGGCAATAACTAAGAAACGAGTATAATTTCCATACGAGTGTCTTAATTACCATTATAGGCGAGTTGCATACGACTGTTTATGTTCGACGATAACTATAACTATTTTATGTTCGAACATAAATATTCATTTCATAAATATCTGTCGAGATTTCGCCAGTTTTATGTACTGAACAGAGCACATGGGACGCAGAAAATACATTGTATTTGACCATGGCCTCCTCAAATACCCCACTATGACACTAGTCACGCAGTGAAATTTAAAATAGAAGGCCGTGGAAGTTAGCGCAGGTGCGATGCTATCCTTACGTAATTGGTCACACAACTGTTTCTTGAGCTCTGATTAGAGGGAGAAACTGTTTCATAATGAAAAATAGTGTTATAATGACCCTCATTATGATACCGTTTTCTGACATAATATTTACATTTCGGCATCGTCGAACATAAACACTATTCCAGCTCATGCAACAAAATCTGTATTGAAGAGTGGATCTCAGGTGAGCTTGTGCTCGCGAGCATGGCGAGAGCACCAGGTTGAGAACGCCTACAGTAGAGTCTCGGTAATCGAGGTGAATGGTCCAAGGCTACCTTGAACTATAGAATAAGTCCGGCTTACGAAATGACACGTTTTTCAGCACTCATCTATACTAATCTATAATAACCCCTGGCACTACAGCCCGTGAAGGCCCTAGGCCTACCAAGCGACCGCTGCCCAGCCATTTGGCCTGCAGATTGGGGTGACGCGTGATCAGCGCATCGGGTCCCCTCGGCCATTAATCGTGGTTTTCGTGATCGGGGCGCTGCCTCACTGTCAGACAGCTACTCGATTGTAATCAAAAGGCTGAGTGCACCCCGTTCCAGCCCTTACGTCAGTTTCTAAAATCCGTGACGGTGCCGGGAATCGAACCCGGGCCCTCCGGTTGAGAGGCAGGCGCGCTACCCTAACACCACTATACTAATATAATAAATCTGAAGAGTTTGTTTGTTTGTTTGTGTGTTTAAACGCGCTAATCTCTGGAACTGCCAGTCGGATTCGAAAAATTATTTTTGTATCTGATAGCCAGATTTAAGATGAATAATTTAGGCTATGTAGCATTAGGCTACACCTCTCAGGTAACCGTAAAGATTGATTTTTGTTCATTAAGTCGGAAGAACAAGCGCTCCCGAACAGCTTCAATTATAGCTAAGTCTATTATTGCCTGGCAATGCGGGCTGCATCACGTCTTATACCAGTGTTCTGGTGCAGAATTGCGAGCTGCTTATAAATTGCAGTCACGGGGAGTAATTAGTGCAAAAGGATTTCTTAGGCCCTTAAAACAGTTATCTTCATGACAATAGTATGCCTCTGTATAAGGGTGATGGTGTTGGTGCAGTATACTGAGGTTATCAGCTGCAATAAGCGTTGGTGCTTTCCGATCCTTATCCTTGAGCGCTCCAGTTCTGTAGTAGTATTCATTATCATTCCATAAAACAAATAAATCCACCGGGCGAAGCCGGGAACTACTGCTAGTAGTGAATAAAATAAAAACATTAATTGCTACATGCACTAACAATACGGTCCGAGACCGGACTGGTTTATTTTTATAACGTGACGGCGATATATAGTTCTCTAATTGTATTCGCCTTTGAAACCTAGCTGGGCGCAGGGATGTATGTAAGGGGGGGGGGGGGGAGGAAGCTGAGGGGGATCTAGCCCCCCCCCCCCCCCCCCCCGAAAAAAGCCAATAAAATTTAAGTGCTTTGGTAAGAGCATAAAATAATTGTAAATTTGGTTGTACCTTAATCTTAACTTATTGGCTAAGTTATAAACAATATTTAGATTGAAATTAGACTAACTCGTGGTGTAGTGGCTAGCATTCTTGGCTGGCGCCCCGGAGGTCCGAATTCGATTCCTGGCTCTGCCAAGAAATTGTAATTCTAGCCTGAGGGCTGGAACGAGGTACACTTAGCCTTGTGAAAAGAAAAGAAACTGTTTACCGGTACCGTTCTGCTTAGTAAATTGACAGATATTTAGATATTTGCCATTCATACTCCATTGATCATAATAGAAAGTTCATTAAGTATAACATTTTATTTATGTGTTGTGTTGTAATTTACTACTTTTTTTTGTATTGCCAGTAATTGTAGGCTATATAAACTTTGAATCTTATCTAAAATAATTACACAAAGTTATATGCTCTAAGATATTGGTTGATATTTCTGGGTATTTTGCGGTGACAATCACCCGAGAATACTCACAATTTTCCAGGATAGCCAACCCCCCGAAGAAAATGTCTATACGCCCCTGGCTGGTTCGTCAATGAGTACATTATGTCTGCGTAGAGTTGGGACTTTCCCAACTCGAGACACAGCGTTTTCAACTCTCCAACAGTCAAGACATTAATTCTGGCCTGGGAGTTGGAACGGAGTACACTCGGCATCGGGTAGCAAAACTAAGAAGAGGTGGGTTCGATACGCACGTCAGCGATCCCAGGAGTGATTTACTGTGATTTCTCCCTTCTAGTTCAAACAAATGCCGAGAATGTACCTATCTTAATTCTACGGACGCTCCCTTCCCAATCATAACCTCAATTACAAATACGAGCTGATTACCTCGTAGAATGAAACAAGTACAAGAGCTACGTCCAAGGTTCCGGGCAATTAGAGCTGTACAGACAATGTCATAAGGATCACCGGAACATCCCCTTAGGACTCACCACCCCTGTCGCATAGGCTCAAGCCACGGACACTAATGCGCTTAAAACAAGGGATGAATAAAGCTGCTGCCTGTCGTGGCCTCCGACCGGAAATTAACTGTATAACACTGGGTGGTCCCCACTTTGGCGCCGAGCGACACTAGCTAGTCTGCTACCTGTCACTCTTCTCGGTTCCGTAACATGAATACAGTACTGTCATCCCAATACTGTATATTGTTTTTTGAAATCCACAAAGTGAACAGTAATTGCCGTCTTCGAAGAACAGGGCGTATAATAGACTACGTCGTCAACACCAAAGGCGGTTGGTGTGTTTTTGTCCGGGGGTGTTGCACTACCCTCCAGGGAGGTCGATTAATTAAACGTGAATATATCAATAGATTGCAGGAAATATATTAACCCTACAAGTGCTTAAGTTTCACTCTTAAGTGCTCAGCATTTTTAAGGCAGCGTGCAGATATATTTAAAACAATTATAATAAATACAAATTTGTAACTATATATGGCATATTATATACCAATGTATTCATGAAAAAATAGAGAATAAGATAATAATAGTTTTCGTTTACTTACAAGTATCCAGTAGACGTATAATGAATGATTAGTCAGATTTAAAAAAAAATCAAAATAAATTCCAATTTTAGAGGCAGCTCACAAGCACTACTTTATCTGAAATAAAATTCGAAGATATACAAAATGTGCCAAATTTCATTACAAGCGCAACGATATTATAATAACAGAAACTTTGATGAATAATGAATAATAAAAATATCACAGGAAAAAAGTCTAACCATATCACTTTTCACAGAATTTCAATCACATATACATAAGTAGATAGTCGTAATTTATTTTCAGAAGATCAAAAACCAACTTGCGTTGCCTACCAGATAGAGAATTTCATTTCGCAGCGAGACTATTCGTAAAATCGATTGTTACTTAGATTCTACGATTTGTTATATCGATTTTACGAATAGTCTCACTGCGAGACGATATCACTTTAGCGGGGGTCCGAATCGTCTCGTAGTTCGAGGGTTAATACTAATAATTTCTTTCCTTCATAATTTATGGCCAACATAGGACCACTACAATCGATTATACAAAGACATTTTTTTTTCATCTACGCTTCCAATACTTCTTCATTCTCTCAGATGTCAACATCATTTCTTCAGCGGAGAATACCCTTCCTTTTGCCCTTTTCCGAGTATTAATTTTGGTTTGGAGTCTCACATGTGAGTCGTATAGAATGCTAATTTAATCTATTTCTAATCGTCTAATGTTATAGGAAGTTCTTTGATATCATCCTTAACTTCTGTTATACATTTAATCTTGGTATTGCTGTTTCATAATTTTTCTATTATTCTTGTACTAAGCCACCGGTGTATGCCTTCCCAAAAACATTTGGCAGTAACTTCCGAGGGTAGCGGCTTCGGTGGCATAGTTGGTAGCATGCTGTGCTTCTATGCCCAAGATCGAGGGTTCAAACCCGGCTGAAGTCGTCGGATTTATTAAGAGCGTTAAAAATCCCTCAGTATGCATTCCTTCGGAGGGGTAGTAAAGTCGGCGGGCCCATGTCATAGATTTATGGCATGAAAAAGAACCTTCCACTAACTACTCTTGTGTGAAACTAAATTTCTAGGTTATATTTCATTAATGCCCTATTAGTTCCAACGTTAACCGCCAGGCGGTGGCATCTAGTAACCAAGTTTACAGCTAGGTGTCGTTGACGATAGCATTTGGTAGCAAAAGTAGGAACTACTTACATAAATTTAAAACGGTGTGTCGCACAGAAATATGTATACTTTACAAACTTAAAGGTAATTAAATGCCCTATAAAATGGTGTATTCATATTTATCTCTGTGTGTTACCGTCTCCGAGATATGAGCCGGCGAACATAAAATATTTGCAGAAAAATGTGAAGCGCCTCACGTTTCTCGTCAAACTTGCCCGTCCAATCCGTTTGCCTTCCATTTTACAGGAAACTCGTGAGGAAGGAAGTCGTAGAGCATTAAATTTCCTTCCAGAATACATATATTTATGCTAATTTATCTTCGAACAGTCAAACGTTAAAGAGTTTTGACTTAACGGGGTGGTTTCGAAATTTTGCTAGTAAACTGCTCATTATTTTACTTCCGTTTTCAACGGCTTTAACTCTCTGTATCACGTTAATTATTGATTATTTAAATATAGGTGGTATTATCAACCATATAACTAATAATATATACCTAGAAAGTATATGAACGCAGTGGCGTATATAGGATTATGTTTGAGGGGAGCCCAAAATTTCGGAAAACAATTTCGTTTTTATGGGAATGAAAACTTGATCAAGATCTAATTATTTACAGTCCAGCCCATCGGAGTATATGTATGTTCTGGAATGTTCGTTATATTTGGTTGTTTATATTCTTTTAAACAAGTAGTTCCGTGAAGAACTATACAACCTATTTTCATATATCCTACTTATGTTAATTGCCACTATCAACATACACAATTTCAGTTTGATTGCTGTAATTGATTCGTAGATATTGAGAACCGACTAAATATTTCGGATGGTCGCCATGTTGGATTTTACATATGTAGGTCCTAGAGTTATGTACTGTTACATGCAGATTATTGTGTACGTGTAGTATTCAAACTTCAATCGCATAATTAGGACACAAGAAGTAACAAGGAGATTTTAAAATTTCGCACAGCTGCCATCTTGAGGTTATGGAAACAATTGAAATAAATTAGATGCCAGTGGATTACCATTCCTATAAGGATTTACTGTACCTAGTTTCACTGCACTCGGATGGTTAAATTGCGAGAAACGTCCATGTGAATATTTATACTTCGCGTCGCCACCATGTTGGATTTGTGATCACCAGGTTATTTAAAGTCTTATAGGTGAACTTAAGTTCATAGCCCCTATGAACATTAAAACATTCAGTATGATTGCTATAATAGACTCGTAGATATTCTGAGCCGTCTAAATATTTCGGATGGTCGCCATGTTGGATTGTTAAATGTATAGGCCATAGAGTCATGTACTATTAAAGGAAAATTATTGCGTAGGTTCATTATTTAAAGTTTCACTTCGATCGCATGACTACATCACAATAAATAAACACTTAATTTTAAAATTCGCACAGCCGCCATCTTGAGGTTATGTAAACAATTGAACTAAATTAGATACCAGTGCATTAAAATGTGTATAAATATTTCCTGTACCAGATTTTCATTGCGTTTGGAACATTAAATCGCGAAAAAGGACTATTTAAAATTTTCAAATTCGCTTGGCCGCCATGTTTGTTTTGTAGTTAACCGGTTTTTGAAAGTCTTATAGATGGACTTCCAGTAGTGCCCTTTATCTCCGTACTAAATTTCAGGGGGATATCGCTAATGGTTTCAGAGATATAGAATGCCGGTGAAATATTTCGCACATCCGCCATCTTGTGGTTATGTAAACAATTGAACGAAGTTAGATGTCGGTACATTACAATTTATATAAACATATACTGTACCATGTTTCATTGCGTTTGGTTGGTTAAATCGCGAGAAACGTCTATTTAAAAGTCGCAACTTCGCTTGGCCGCCATGTTGGTTTTGTAGTTACCAGGTTTTCAAAGGTCACATAAGTGAACTTATAGTAGTTCCCTTTATCACCACACAAAATGTCAGGGTAATGTCGCTAATAGTTTCGGAGATATTGAATGCTGGTGAAATATTTCGCACATCCGCCATGTTGGATTGGTGAGTCGTAACAAAATTTGAAGGGCACGGTCGGGGTCGCCCGGAATAGTGCTATGACCTTACCGAGTTTCATTGAAATCGCTCCAGCCGTTTAGATTTTATTAGGGGGGGGGGACACACACACGAATCACACACACACACACGGACAAAAGGTGATCTCATAAGCCTATTTTTTCAAAATTGAAAATAGGCTAAAAATTATAAGTTATACCGGTAAGTGACATTCTTTTATTTTTATTAACACCGCTGTTACCCACTTAAAAATGAAAGTAAATGTACTTGCTGGACAAATTTGTTGTTAAATTACTATTTGTTGTGTTAAACCCGTAGAAACACACTGCACGAGTTATATAGAGCAGGTTGGTGGCAATGAAGACAAGTTTGCTTTCATCGTGGCTGACGATTTGACGAAGCATATGTAGTCTACGTGTGAATAGAACATAAGGGAATTTAATATTTATTTATCAAACAGCATAGTACATGCAACACAAAATGAAATGTACCTATGATAATTGAGGTCATGCTCGTGGAGTGGTGTCGGATACATCAGTAGGAACATATTTTGTTCCCTAGCTTCATCGATGTCTTCTGGAGTGGATGTGGAGCCATAAAAACTTCAGCGATGCTTTTGGTTTCATTAGGATACCGCTCCAAATTTTTTATTTGCTTTACATTCCCCAAAAATAGTAGAAGTGGTATCACATCCAGTGAAGCCATGCATTAATAGAATGTACTGGCAGAATGGCAAGTCCTGAAGTTGTTGGGAGGAGTACAGTCTGTCATCTGTGTTGCCTCGTCCAGGCTTCATGAAAAGGACATTCATGTCTCGTGGTGTGAGTGCCATGAGTAAGACAAGCAGGTCTACGTCCTCGACAACTACCATCACAGTTGAATGAGGGGTATTTTGTAATCCACGCCTGGCTATGCTGCAGTCAGCGTCTCCTTTGGCTATGGTGGATTGTATACATTTTGCATCCCAGGCCTGCGCTAACACAGATATCAGCTTAATGTTGTTCTATTCGTTGGAAAGGAAGTTTTTCTGCTGAACAGTAGCCACCATGTTCTCATCAAAGTCTGTATCCACTGATGTTTTACTTGATGCTCTCCGATGTTGTTTGCCTCTTTTCGTGGAACTTGTGTCTTCTTCAACGTCCAACACAACAGCAGAGTTGTAACAGTAACGGTTGATAATGTAAGACACATATTGGTTGCAGATGGAGGCGAACTTAGTGTCGTTGTTCCACTTTACCCTATGAAGAAGAAAGCCACCATCGATTACAGCGAAACAGTCCTTCAATGTGGTTATTTGACTGCATGAAGAGCGGACTTTTCGTTTTCCTCATGATCCCTTCGTCAGAAAGAGTCGTGGGATATGGGGCTAACTCCCAGTTCAACAGCTCCTCTACATCCCCTTAAGTTTTCTTGTTAATTACGGTTCTCTGGAAAATCATTAAAGGCTCGACCACCACTACTTCATTGTCCAGTTTGATAGTGTTGGTCATAGCAGCCAAAGGGACTACTGCGTTTTTCTTACGCTGCTTAATTTCTGCTAAGTTAAGTCCCCTTTGTAGGGGTTCCGATTTCCAATGCTTGGTAACAGTTGATGTTGCTGGGTCCTATTGCTCCGGTTTAAAGGGACATCAAAGAATCACATACAGCAAAAGGCGGGTGATCAGCCAACAACTGTGCAAGTTTTCTTCTGTCTTGGTCATATCTGCTCATTCGTGATGCTCAAAAATTGACATGCTGTTCTCCACTTACAGAATGGACGCCGGCAAACTGCACTAAGCTTAGTGAAGAACATATGGCTGTACCTGTACGAGCCCCTCCAACCCATTTCGTATACAGAGAATCACTCATGCCTCTCCCTCGTGTTAGTCCCCCTTCACTTTTCACATCACACATCAGTGTCACTTCAATCGCCATATCAGACCACACTCCAGCCATTGGTGCATCAGTTGAAATAGCCACGATCTATGAAAATTTCTGGAGTTTTCAACCGTACCGGATTGGGAAAGGGATCAGTCTCTTAGGCCTATCCCATGGTATCTCATATTCCAGAAAATTATTTCCTTTCCTGGGTCGTCAGATATCACGGAATATTATTATTCCTTCCGGTTAGGTCGTCTGTTGTCCACGCTTGACGGTTTTTAATTCGATGTTTCGCAGTCTCTGTCTTTACTATCTCCCAGTATCAATTATTTCCTATACTTCTTTCTTATATTCTTATTCGTGGGATATCATAGGATACTATATATTAAACTTAGGCCTACGTATCTTGATATTATGTACACAGTGTATCTAGTACATTCTATTTCAAATGGGGAGGGGTCTTATACATGCATATTAAAAGGATTTGAAAAAATATTCGCCGTTTGAAATGGCTAAGCTAGATTGTTAGTGTTTATTAGTGTTCCAAATTAACAGTTGACACACATACTTTCACATATATATATAATTAGTTATATGGGTAATAAATACCATTTAAAAGTTTGCATAATCAATAAATAACGTAATACAGAGTGTTAAAGCCGTTGAAATCGGAAGTAAAATAATGATCAAATCACTAGCAAAATCTCGAAACCGACCCCCATACGTCAAAACGATCTAACGATCGACATATCGAAGATAAATTAGCATAAGTATATATATATATATATATATATATATATATATATATATATATTCTTGAAGAAAATTTGATGCTCTGCAACGTCCTTCCCCACGAGTTTCCTGTAAAATGGAAGGCAAACGGATTGGAAGGGCAAGTTAGACGAGAAACGTGAGGCGCTACATATTTTTCTTCAAATGTTCCACGTTCACCGGCTCATATCTCGGAGACAGTAACATATAACGATACATATAGCCCAGGCAACGAATGCCGAATTTCAGCAAATAAAAATAATAAATACGAAAGTTTTGAAATTTGGTGAAAATGTTTATTAGAGCTTACTATTGAACCTGTCAAAAGTCCTGACCAATTAAAGGTCCGCAATCGCCGCCATCTTGGAAAAAGGGTGCACTTTTATGGTTTTTAGTCTATCCCTCTTTATTTATTAACTTTATCGAAAAAGTTGTAGTGATGAAATTTTGAGAACATTTAATTCCCTACAAAAAAGGTTCAATTCAGTTGTTTCATAAAACCAACATTTACCGAGTAAATGGACTACGAACTTCAAGCAGATCGGAGAATTGCTCCAAACAACCAATCTACGCACAGCTTAAGAATCATAACAGGGTGTCCTGTGTAAATATCGATAGTTTTGGGTCGGGTATACTACTGTTACAGCCAGTCGAAAGTATAGTCGTATGTTTTTGTAAAGTACATAACGGATAGCTCTCAAACCGGGAAAGGGTAAAATCGCGAGGAGTGTGTATTCATCACAGCAGTCACAATCATCAGGACTTGCGAACAACATTCTTTAGTGGCTGCGACACTACTTCAGCGATGTTCAATAAAGGAAAAGCTAGGTGCGTAAAGTTATTTAACAGAAGTAAAGAGTTACATGATATCGCTGAAAGTTTCAACAACCGTGATTCTTCACACGACGTTATCGCTGAAGCTGGAGAACGTTTTTTCCTTGCAATCTACGGTGCACGTTCTACAGACCATTCTTTGAATAAACATCGATATCATTGTTTCACGAAATCTGTGACGAAAATAAAGCCCGACATTGCCTCACTACCACCAACAGAAGGAGCATCCTGGCAACATTCTTTTCGAGTGTACAATCAAGTGCAAAAATGGCTGGGAAATGAATTACCCCCTGAATTATGGGGTTGGAAATGAGTCCAAGGATACTTCAGTCCGATTACAACAATGGACTCCTTTGCACCCGAGGCTTTATTAAATCTGATTTTTTTTTTTCAAATGTACAACTGGCTGTGGAGGGTTCTGTGGATGTAGAAGAGCAGGGATTGATTGTACAACGGTTTGCAATAATTGCCATGGAGACTGTTTCAATGGATCGAAAATAGTCGATGAAGAAAATGAAGACAGAGACGAGGTCGATAACGCGAATGAAGAAAGGGCAGTGTCAACCAAAAGCTCGCGACGATCTTCCTATGCGGGGAGCATTGATTCATCGGATTATGCTGATATACGGTAGTCGATGATAATAGCCCCAGTACCAGTCACACTGGAAAAAAACGACGCATTCAAACGTAATAATAAAGTGAGTAAATAAAAAAAATTGGAAAATGAAAAAATAATAACAATGATTGAATTTTACGTAACGAACATAAATTTCTGTTTGCACAGAGATTTATATGGACCGTTATGCGCCATTGAATTCATATTTTGCTGCTGAATCCTTCAGTGCGAGCGATTCCCCGATCTGTAGCAAGTTTGTCGTCCATTCACACGGAAAATATTTGTTTTATGAAAGAAAAAAAAGAATTTAACCTTTTTTGTAGAGAATTGAATGTTCTCAAATTTTGATCACTACAAGTTTTTCGATAAAGTTAATAAATAAAGAGTTACAGTCCAAAAACCATAAAAGTGCACCCATTTCCCAAGATGGCGGCGATTGCGGACCTGTAATTGGTCAGGACTTTTGACAGGTTCAAGAGTAAGCCCTAATAAACATTTTCACCAAATTTAAAAACTTTCGGATTTATTATTTTTATTTTCGCTTCGTTGCCAGGGCTAATATGATTATACCATTTTGTAGGGCATTTAATTTCCTTTAAGTTTGAAAAGTATAAAAATTGCTGTGCGACGTACCGTTTTAAAGTTTTGGGCCAAAAACTAAAAAGTTTTTTTAGGCCCCCCTCTGCCCCCCCCCCCCCCCCCCCCGCGGCTCCTGAAATTGACGGGACTTTATTAGGTGTTGTTCAGTGGACCTCCCCCTACACATTTCAGAAACATTTGGAACTACATGATTTAATGCAGCAAACGCATCATTTTTGGTGTAATTTGACTGGACTATTTGGCCACTTCCCCCATTTGTGCTGGTTGTATGCACAACTCCTTGCACGGTACAAACAAACCAACGTGTTATCTTAGAGTTAACGCATAAACTATGTGCAAAAACGAAATGTCGTCATACAGCAATGAAAATACGACATATTGCAATATGCAAAACTTACTTTGACCCGTGTATCTCTGATGAGCGACCGTTGCATTTCTGAGAATGTGAAATGGCTTCAAGCAATCAACTCCTCTACTCCCATCATGTGACATACCGACAGCATTGGCTCAGCTGGCTAAAGCGCAGCGTTAGGTCATGGGACCAAGCTCTCTGTTGACTCGGTAGACGCGTGGGTTCGAGCCCCACCGTCGGCCGTCCTTGAAATGGTTTTCCGTGGTTTCCCATTTCCAACACCAGGCAAATGCTGGGACGGTACCTTCTGATAGGCCACGGCCGATTCCTTCCACATCCTAGCCCAGTTTAATTCATCTTCACCCATTCCATCTCTCATCCCGGCGCGCAGGTCGCCCACGGGCGTCGAATAGAAAGACCTGCACTCGGCCTCTCAGGAGGCCACACGAAAAAAAAAAAGGCATGTGACATGCCCATACCCCCCTCTTCTAGTGGTGGGGCTTGGGAGTTCTGACGGCCGACATAACCTAATATTTAATGCACTCGGCACACCAATTGGGTTAGTGCTTGCCACACTATTGTCAGTGTATGTATACCGCAAGTATTACCTGATGGACATCCGTATGCGGGCGAGTCCTGTGATGCAGCATGGTTAAGAGGGGAGGAACGTTCACTTCTCTCGTTGCTACGGTAATGTTAACATCGGCTCGTACTGTGACTGTATTGCACGTTAGTATCTCCCACGAGCACAGCAGCAGTGACCCCCTCCACTACCTTCCTTCTTCCCCCTTTCTCCTCTCCGCTCACGGGTTCGCGCCTGTTTGCGCCATCAGGTATTAATTGCAGTCTAGTACTGGCGATTTGAGAAATGTTTTTGCTGAGGCTAGCACAGTCGATGTACCTTTCCTGGAATTAGTTACGTAGCTCACCAACTCGGGCACTGTAAGTGGCTAAACATGCCTGCCGGAATCCCGACTGCTCTCTCAATTTTAAGTCTTACTCAACAGTTGTAACAAAGTAGGTTGAGACTTGTCGCCATAAGATTGGCAACACTGTAATGGCTGTTCATAAGCCGCCTCCGCACCACTTGTCGCCATAAGATTCAATGACCAAATGTCAATTGGCAACACTGTAATGGCTGTTCATAAGCCGCCTCCGCACCACTTGTCGCCATAAGATTGGCAACACTGTAATGGCAGTTCATAAGGCGCCTCCGCACCACCTGTTGCTGAACACCGCTGACAGAAGCGCTCATACCGTGTTCTGTAGCCTCCTTTTGAGCGTCGCGACGCCTTCTCTCATAGACCTATACAAAGAGGCTTTGGTGGCGTAGTGGGTAGCATGCTGAACTGCTGTGCCCAAGATAGCGGGTTCAAACCCGGCCGAAGTCGTTGGATTTTTAAGAGCGTTAAAATCCTTCAGTATGCCTTCCTTCGGAGGGGAAGTAAAGCCGGCGGTCCCATGTCATAGATTTATGGCATGTAAAAGATCCTTCCACAGACTAAACTTGTGTGGAGCTAAATTTCTAGGTTAGATTTCGTTGTAACGCTCTATCAAAGTTCCAACGTTCATCACTAGGTGTCATTGATATCTGGTAGCGAAAGTTGGTACTACTTGAAATTGAACGGAACTTGTAGCTCACCCTAGTGGTGAATGAATTGCTAAAGATCAAACTTTACCACATGTCTTCCATCACTACATCACATCGATACAACCCTGATAAAACCCAACAGCAAGAATGTCTATACTAATATGCAGTGCGAGCCTTCCCCATTGAACGGAGCCTCGCCGGACCGTGTGACGTGGCAGTCGGCTGACTAGTATTTGCCGATTACACAAGAGTAGGTCGAGAAGCCCCCAATGTTGTTGCATTTATTACACACGGAGCTGGCAAGATACCTTAGTTGAGATAATTATGACTTGTGGTGAAGGCTCTCTCGTATCCCGTGAGCATGGTTTGGTATGTAACAAAACATCGAATTTACCTAGTGGAAAGTTATCTTCTCAAGAAGAAGTCTTACAGTGAATGTGTTCGTAAGCTTCAGCGCCGTGCGATTTCTACTTGTGGGGAACCTCAAACAATAGGTATACAGAAACAATCCGCGTACTCTGGAGACTCGAGAACGAAATATCTGTGAGGATGAACTACAGCGAGTGTACCAAACTTCCTACGTTGGTGCAATGTGTGTGTAGAAAATGAAGGACAGCATTTCCAACAACTACTCTAAAATTCATAAGTAGTGATGATTATTAAATACGGTAGCTTGCCACGGTGGGTGAGTGGTTAACGTGTCGGTCTACTAACCCCCAAGCTTGCAGGTTCGCTCCTGGCCGTGGTAAGTTTTTTTTTTGAAAGGCGGCAAAAATTACGACACGTATATCATGCGATGTTGGCATGTCAAAGAACTCATTTGAATTCAGTAGGCCGTGTTCATAATGGCAAAATTCATCTCGGGAGTTTCCGCCCACACAAAGTTACTCATTTCTCTACTAGAAAGCGCTATAGTGTTCAAGGAGCTTAGATATCTAACCTCCTTGACTATCATAGTGCTTCAAGGAACAACGAAATTCGACATGCAAGCTACCCTCTGGGTGTCAAATAACAAAGCTTGCACCCGGTATCCGAGGCCATTTATTATTATTAAATACGGTAAAGGGTAAATGTGTTGAACTAGTTGGGCACTACGCTGCTGATAGTGCCAGTGCCTTGCTCGACAGGCGGCTAGCCCGAGTGACCCGGCCGTCACGCGGCGCATGCGTGTAGGGAAGACTCTCACTGTATAAAAGTGCAGTGATGTCTGTCTCGCAAAACCTACTCAACGGATTTACTGAAATTTTGCTTCAACTTAGTTTACTGTATATTCTAGGGAAATACATAGGACTGTTGCCATTTTGAAATGTTTCACGATTTCAATATGACGGCAAAAGTTACTGTATAAGGGCAGTTCAAATGAAAAGGTACGAAACGATACTGTGGATATGGCAGCAGCCAATCGTGTACGATGTCCTTTAGTTCGTCGTCCGATTGGAAACGTTTTCTCTTTAGACGAACCATTAACAGTGACGTGTATTGTGCGACACTCCGTAGCCTACGCAAGTCCATCAAGAACAAACGACCTGGACTGCTCACGATGGGAGTGATTCTGCTCCATGATAACGCTCGCCCACACTTCTCTAACGTCACACAAGGTGTATTGTCCACGTTCAAGTAGGAGTAACTTGAGCATCCGCCTTACAACCCGGACTAATCACCCTGCGACTTCCATCTGTTTGGTCCGTTAAAAAAACATCTCAAGGTAAAACCATTCCAATCGAACGACGAACTAAAGGATACCGTAAAGGATTGGCTCCTGCCACAACCACAAGACGTCTGGGAACAGGGAATCCTGCGGCTAGTGCAGCAATGGGACACCTGTGCACAGGCCTGTGGTGATCACTTTTGAATAACGAAAAAATTGTACCCACAGTATCGTTTCGTACCTTTTCATCTGAACACCCCTCACATATCATTTCAGTAGCAGAGGCAGCCGCGTCCCGCCCGGTGAACAGGTATCCATGGCAGGTTGCATATACGAGTATTAACCATTGCTCACGCTTCTCGTTGCTAAATTTTCGCTTATGTTTCAGTTTATTTTCTCAGGTTAAAACAATAAAAGTGCTGAGTAAGTTACGCAAGTACATATTTACCCGTACAAAGAACACTATAAAACACCATGTTTGTACATTGTTAGTAGCTTATTTAAGGTGATGTGGACTCAAGTGCATTTTGGGTGAGAACTTCATACATCCTCAATGTTAGGCCATATTCATGCCTGAATTATTTGGCAATGAGATCGCTTGTGTTCAAGCCGATAGCTTCAACCAACACTTAACCATTAATTTATAACCACCCGATTCTCATTGGTTAACGTACCCGCCCAGAGCAACAATACCTCAACGTCGGGAGGCGCCTGTTTCAAATATATTGCACAATTTCTCTTTATAGAATGTATTTACAACCCTGAACTTCAATATCCAAAGCTCAAGTGTTTAAATACTTCGTGAGGCAGATGACCTCACTGTTCCATCCCTTAACCCTTTATGGGATAGTGGTCCCTAAATTGACCACCTGTCATAAGGACAGTTTATGCTTTCAAAGATGCTGATGGTTGAATCTTTCAGCCACATTCCGGAGAATTTTCTTGCCGAAGTGCTAGTATTTCTAAAAATCAAATATTATACACGTATCTACTTGACGTAGTGATGTTTTTTTAAAACTAAGAACATTTATAATTGAAGTGTAAAAAATAATAAATATAGAAGTAAAAATTATAAAAATAAAATTAGAATAATGAAAGAAATATATAAATGAAAATAATAAATATAACTATAAAAGTATTAAAATAATTGTAAAGACCAATTCACAATATTTAATTTTAAAAATATCAAAATTAAATCTATAGGAACATAACTTAAAAATGAAAAATAAATATATGAACATTAAACTTGGAGAATCAAAAAATAACATTAATAATAATAATAATAATAATTAAAATGTAAAACACATAGAAAACAAGAAGTTCCGTGACGAACTAAAGAGCCTACTTTTCTTGAAATTTAAGATGCATGCCAATGATTAATCTATATGGATCTATCTAGAATAATGACGAAATTAAGTTGGTAATATCGAAATTTCTAATAAGTTCGAAATACTGTATACCTGGCATAATGTAGCCTAATAGAGAACTACAGTTGGCAGCTTTGGTGACTGAATATATTCTTAGTTCCATCTCTTAAGGTACAGAATTCAAAATTTGGTTCAAGTCTAATGGATAACATGGACGTTATATGCAGTTAAACATTGGATCTAACAGCGCGCGTAAAATCATGTTGGCAACAATGACATACATGTATTGGTCAGAAATTATCTGAAATAATATGATCTATTGTTGTGTCAATTTTGAATGAAATCCATTAGTTAGTATAGAAGTTACATGCATTTTAAAATTGGACCTATCAGCAGCTTAGAATCATGTTGGTAGCACTGACGTATATAAGTTACTCCAAATTAATATAGAATGTGAGATACTATACGTGTGCATAGTTTAAAGCTGTCGGCTTGTATACTTTATGATATATGGGTATTTAGATTAATAAAAATTGAGAGCATTTATTAACAGTTGGCAGCCCTGGTGGCTCTTAAGAATACGCTCAGTCATATCTGTTTATGTACACATACCACATACGAAATTTGGTTGAAATCCAATTGATAGTGTAGAAGTTATATGCATTTAAAATTTAGACCTATCAGCAGGCTTATAATCACTTTGGCAACACTGCCATGTATGGCCTCCTGGAAATTAAACTGCAATATTATTATCTATACGTGTGCCAATTTTGAAATAGCTCCCATTCATACCTTCCAAGATATCCAACATGGAGCTCAAATTTCAATTGCGATTTTTCAGCAGTTGGTAGCACTGACATCATTTTCAAATATGGCCGTGAGATATTCAGGTATAGATCTTTACTCCTACCAAATTTTGTTTCGATTGCTGCAGCCGTTTAGGAGTTGATAGGGGGGGGGGGGGGGGGGGGGGACACACACACAGCCAGACAGAAGGAAAGACAGACAGACATTTGCCCGACCTCATAAGTCTACTTTTTCCTCATTTTTTGCAAAATGTGAAAAGTAGGCTAAAAATAGTTTTACCCTATAAAGGGATAAAACAATAATAACCAACATAACTAACAACAAATGGATCGAGGTTTTACTAGCTGCACGTAAAGAACTTACTATTGGTAGAACTTACTATGTTTCCAACGGGGTCGGGGATGAGATGTGATGAAATTCTATGTGGCGGACGGTTTTTACGACTGGATGCCCTTCCTGACGCCAACCTCATGAGAGGAGGTAATGAGAGATGAATTAAATGAATATGAATGACACTGGGCAAGGATGTGGAAGGAAGCGGCCGTGACCTGTCAGAAGGTACCGTACCAGCATTTTAAGGACTGCCAACGGTGGCGCTCGAACCCACATCTACCAAGTCCGCAGAGAGCTTGGCCCCATTGCCTAGCGTTGCGCGTTAGCTAGCATAACTACCGCTGTCGGTTCTATTGGTCGTAAGTACTGTATTAGTTGTTAAAATTTGGCGTGGCACGGCCCCGTGCTGTAGTATTGAAATCAGCGCACATAGTACATAGACTACTTGACTTTACAATAAGCGTGCAGGTGTTCAGTCGCCAGTATGAACCTCAGTTGCTAACATGGTGAGACAGTTATCATTGCAACATCGTAACAAATCCTCACACATTGGAGGAACTGAAAGGAAACATTACAGTGGCAGAACTTGCTCGCGTCAGCCAGAATGTGGTTACCACATACTGTATAATGCCTGTATAACCAAGGAAGAACGACACTTCCAGCATCTTTGATCAGGTAGCATTTCATATAGGATTGAACACACGCTTAAAGCAGGGAGCCGTGATGCGCCACAACTCAATCAAGGCCACCGCAGCAGCGGATAATAAAACTGCCGCTTGCCGTTCTTACTTTATATGAAAGACCCTGTATATAGTCTATATATTTTTTTAGGGGGGGGGGGGGGAGAAATGCATTTACACACATAGTGTCGGACTCCTGAGTGGCAGCAGACTACCGACTAAAACTCCCTCCCGTTACTTCTGAATACTAGCCTGGAACTGTTTATCGCATTACTTCAGGCTAGAAAGTTTATATTTGCTCGCAAGCACTCTTCCGTAGTGGATTATCTTCAATGGCGATCCAGATCTGACTTCATTGTTCGGAGGATATTGTCGACAAAACTTGTTACCAGCTTCCAAATCGATAATAATAATAATAACATTTTCCTTCGTTATGCCCATTCTAAGAGCGAGTTTGAACTTGTTAGTTGCCCTCATGGTTTTCGCCTTCTGATCCTCCGAAAATCTCTTCATGAATGCACTACAGTTACTACAGGCTCTCAGAATTCCTATGATGTCGTCTGTGGTATTTATTTATTGGAGGTGCTTGCCACGGTGGGTGTGTTGTTATCGTGTCGGATTACTAACCCCCCCAAGCTTGCAGGTTCGCTCCTGGCCGTGGTAAGTGATATTGAAAGGCGGCAAAAATGACGACACGCATGTCGTACGATGTTGGCATGTTAAAGAACCCATTTGAAATCAGTAGGCCGTGTTCATAATGACAAAATTAATCTCGGGATTTTCCGCCAACACAAAGTTCCTCATTTCTCTACTAGAAAGCGCTGATTCAAGTACAACGAAATTCGACATGCAAGCTGCCCTCTGGGTGTCAAATAACAAAGCTTTCAACCGGCACCCGAGGCCATACCATATTGTTATTATTATTATTATTATTATTATTATTATTATTATTATTATTATTATTATTATTATTGGAGGATAGTTTCTTCTAGCCAGTTTATTTTAACCTTCTTTGAATTGATTACGTTAGTTTTCGGTGAGTCTATAGATATGACCATAGAATTTCAAGCGCCTTGCGTATGGCATCTGTGAGCCTATCAGTTACGGGGCAGTAGTCCGCTGTCTCTTATATTAATCCAAAGTAAATTTTCTCTCGTGGCACCATACATTTTCGGTTCTTGCATTTCACTTTCAATAGTTTTAGAGTGACCACCAAGGGTTTGTTGGTTGGTTGGTCCCACAGTTTGGTGACTGCGACAAAGCGGTCATGTAGCCCCGTGTACTTTGGGAGTGTGTAGAATTTGTCTGATAACCGGTGTTAACTATGATGGCTGTATTAGTGTGTATTATCTGTTTTCAATTCAAGTAAGGACTGCAGACATTGAATTTTTTCAAGTAGTTCCTACTTTGACGCCAAACGCCACCGTCAACGACTACTAGTTCAGAACTAGGTTACCAGATGCCACCGTAGTCTGCTCCTGGCGACGAACGTTGGAACGTAAGACTGTCAGTCAAATGTTTAAGCTATAATTTAGCTTCACATGGGTGTAATTAGTGTAAGGTTCTTTAACATACCTTAAATCTATGACATGGGACCGCCGGCTTTACTTCCCCTCCGAAGGAAGGCATACTGAGGGACTTTTAACGCTCTTAAAAAAATCCGACGGCTTCGGCCGGGTTTGAACCCGCGATCTTGGGCATAGAAGCTCAGCATGCTACCAACTACGCTACCGAAGCCGCTGACCACCAAGGGATATGGTGTCTGAGCTTCCTGCAAAAAAAAAAGCTGTCTTGTAATGTCGCAATTTTGCATTACGTGATATGACTCATTTGTTGTAGCAATTCCACGTTCGTCTGCACGCCTTATGGAGTTGGGTGGCTCTTTCTGAGTTCGCCCTACTGTCTAGTCCCGATGGTAGTATTAAATTGTTCTTATGAGAGGATGTTATTTCTGTTACAGAAATGCTGGTCCCGGCCACATGATTTCGGGGCCCGCTCCCTGGGGAATCCTGGAGGTCTACTTAGCGCCCAGGATCGAGCTACTGCTGCGGTGAAGTCCAGCCTCGACACTGTGAGTTGCTCTTACTTTCATGTACGACACATCATCACTAGACACTCTCATGTACGACACATCATCACTAGACACTCTCATGTACGACACATCATCACTAGACATTAGCGATATGTGCGAAATTCGCAAAACTGCTCAAGTGTCTTTAACATGTTTTATGATCTATACATGTAGATTTTAGCAGTTATGATTTTGGGATAAAATGCGAAATCATCGGTTTTCCATTAATAAACACGATGTTTTTTTTTTTTTTGAAGAACTAATTTTACAAATTTTACAATTGTTACAAAATATTTATTCTGTAGCAAGAAAATCACATAGGCCTACGTATTTTAAATTACCATATTGTACATATCCTTGTTTACATTCAGTTTACTGCACAATTCACAATTCATAATGCTAAAGTTTAGATATGGAATGCTATAAATCAGAAGATTTTAATCATCACTCATCTAATGGGTTAAACGTTTGAAACTGGCTGTGTGTATGTGTGTGTTAACCATAAGCGAGCATCCAATAGGATTGTTGTTATTATTTTTATTGATATTATTATGTGTGAAACTGAGTTATTGTTATACATAGTCTTTCAAGTTACGAGTGCCAGTGGCAGGGGTGGGAACTATTCTTTATTTACTCGTATCACGCTGTCTGCCTGCTTGGTTGATAGGTACAGACGCGTGGGCAGGATATACTGTACTGTGACTCAGCTCCAGTAGCCTCAGTCATCGTTCTCCTCTCTGTGGTGACATGTGCCCTGTTACGCTTAGCTGTGCTCTTGCGAAACTATTAGAAACGAACCATTCTTATTTCGCCAATTATGATCATGGATAATCCACAGCTGCCTTTGTTAAATGGCGTAGCCTATACGGAGCGAAAACGGGTCAGATCAAGGAACCGTGCTATTTCCACAGCCAGAATTTTGTCAGAAGAGAAGTTCGACATTCGTCTCTCATGGCGCCAAAATTGGCAACAACGCTGCCCTGAACGATGTCGTAGCGTGCCCTGTATACCAGGATATGATCAACCTCGCTCTGTGTGGTCAGCCCTCAATCGTATCCGCACTGGCCATGGAAGATGTGCAGACGCTCTCCACAAGTGGGGAATAGTCCCGTCATCAAAATGTGATTGTGGTGCAGAGAAACGGACAATTCATCACTTAGTGACCGGGTGCCCAAACCATGCATATTGTGGGGACTTCTAGGACTTTTTAACTGTTACAACAGATACTGTATGCTACATAAAGAACTTGAATGTTTGTATATAGATATACAGTATGTAGGAAGTTATGTTTCAATAGCTGGAACTATTCTAGAATTTCATGTATGTGATAATTTAATGTTTTATGTTCCATACGCTAAATATTAATTATTATTATTAACTTTTGCGTTCGCAATATTCTCAATATGAATACTGTCTAACACAAGTAGCTCGCGCAATGCTGCTTGACTTACGTGGGGACTGCGCTCCGTCACCGCCGTGTCTTCCTGCTCGTCCTGCTATGTTCCAGCCGCTATTATCAACAAACGCTGGTGCAGCCAAGTTCAGCGACAGTCGTATCTTGAAGGTCTAATACCAGTGTGTGTGTAAGTTACTCCTAATTTGGACTACCATTGGGAAGGAGTCGATTGCGGTCTTGGAGACCTGGGAAACCATCTTGTCCTCACACCCGCCTCACTAGTGGTAGTGTAAAACAGGTGATAGAAGGAACATTAAAAGGATTCAAGTAAACAAATGTCGCGGGGGGTTAAATAGATCCTTGGGACACTTTCTTCCCACCATTTATTTATAGAACGGTGTTAGGGAGAGAATCTTCCCACCCCTTTCATTTCAAGCAGTTCCATATGTATCCACAAGCTAGATGCAGAGAAATATTGAAAACCCATTAATTTGGTGTGTACTGTCATCAGAAACCAAAGGTGGGACGCATATGCCCAGCGGTCTCCCCAGTGCACGTGCTCGCCAGATCGGTTGTGTTGAGTGAAAGAAATGCATTGTTTTACGGAAGAAGGTGTTTTTATTGAAGACTAGCTGAAGTACCCGTGCTTCACCACGCGACATAAATAAATTAAAATGTGAAGGTGACAGTTAAAACAGGGGATAGGCGAGGTGCTGCGCAGAGGGAGAATAAGGATGGAACATTTTGTCCAACTACACCGCTCGGCGTTGACCGTGTTTTATAGCACAAATGTAGGTTTTACTCGCTAACCGTTGGAGATACCTTTCGGTTAGAAACTGTAATTTTAAACCTCGTATATGCCATCAAAAGTTTGCTATTTCTTAGCTTTCTCTTTTTTATTTGAAATGGAAATATGAAAGTTTGAAACCAAAGGTTGTAGTGACGTCACTAAAATGGTCGCCATCTTTAAATAGTGCAAAGTATTTAAATCAAAAGCAACCTATATGTTAACCAGGTAAATCAGCTACTTCCATGTAAAATTCATGTAAATCGGACCAGGGGTACTTGCGTGATTGAGTAATACACAGACACACACCATCTCATTTTTAGCTTCGCTTCGCTCGCGTCATAGTCGTGTCATATTGTTATTCAATGAAATGCAGGTTTAACCCCGTTGACACCCCTTTAGAACCTGAATATCCAAAAATCCCTCCTTAGTAGACGATTTCGACACATAACAAACATATCCCCAAAATATCATTCTTCTAACTTGAATAGTTTTGGTTGGTCGATGAGAGTGAACATCCAAATATCCTTCCTTAATGGACATTTTTCTTCCAGAATTTCACCCCTCCCCATAGGCCCCTTAAATTACATTTATGAAAAAAACGGCCCAACACCTATTTATTTATTTATTTATTTTTAAGCTGATTGATTTCCTCCGAGTTTCAAACTCCTCGCCTATGTCGTTTAAGAGATACACGCTCCGTTTGGAATCTTTCAACCCCCACGTTTCATCCATTTCACCTCATAATATACACTACATCGAAAAACCATTAGACATGTGTCAGCTTATTTTTAATAATTAGTATATATACCAAGTATCACATCCCCAAATGAAACCACTCGTGAGATATTGTTATTCAATGAAATGCACGTTTACCCCCTTAACACCTCTTTAGAACCTGAATATCCAAAACTCTTTCCTTAGTGGACGTTTTCGACATACAACGAACATATCCCCAAAATTTCATGTTTCAAACTTCAATAATTTTGGCTGGGCGATGATGAGTGAGTGAGTCAGTCAGGACATTTTCTTTCATTTTTTTTTTGATAATTTCACACCTCCCCATGAACCCCTTAAATTGGATTTATGAAACAAACGGTCGAACACCTATTTACTTATTTAAAGCTGTTTTCCCCCCTGAGTTTGATGAGTGAGTAAGTAAGTCAATCAGTTAGGACACTTTCTTTCCTGTTTTTTTTTCTCTCCAGAATTTCACCCCTCTCCAAGGGCCCCTTAAATTGGATTTATGAAAAAAAAAACGGTCGAACACCTATTTACTTGTATTTTAAGCTGTTTTTTTTTCGCCGAATTTCAAACTTCTCGCCTATGTCGTTAAAGAGATACACGCTCCGTTAAGAGTCCCTCAACCCCAATTTTCACCCCTTTCACCTCATAATATACACCACATCGATAAACCCTTAGACATACGTCTGATTATTTTTAATGATTAGTTTATATAGCGAGTATCACATCCCAAAAGAAAGAGCTCATGAGGTATCATTATTCAATGAAATGCACGTTTACCCCCCTTAACACCTCTTTAAAACCCGAATAAACAGGAAAATCATTCCTTAGTTGTCGTTTTCGACATACAGCGAACATATTCCCAAAATTTCATGTTTCCAACTTTAATAGTTTTCGCTGGGCGTGATGAGTGAGTGAGTCAGACAGGACATTTTCTTTCAATTATTTTTACCAGAATTTTACCCCTCCCCCTGGGCCCCTTAAATTGGATTGATGAAAAAACGCTTGAACACCTATTAACTTATTTTTTAAGCTGTCTTTTCCCCCTGAGTTTGATGAGTGAGTGAGTTAGTCAGTCAGTTAGGACACTTTCTCTCCCCCCCCCCCCCCCCAGAATTTCACCCCACCCCATTGGCCCCTTAAATTAATTTATGAAAAACGGTCGATCACCGATTTACTTACTTTTTAAGCTGATTTTTTTTCGCTGAGTTTCAAATTTCTCGCCTATGTCGTTCAAGGGGGCCTACACGCTCCGTTAGGAATCCTTCAACCCCCCACTTTTCACCCCTTTCACCTCATAATAATACACCCCATCGAAAAACCCTTAGACACATGTCTGCTTATTTTTAATGATTAGTTTTTATGCCGAGTATCACATCCAGAAATGAAACCACTCGTGAGATATTGTTATTCAATGAAATGCAGGTTTAACCCCCTTAAGACCCCTTTAGAACCTGAATATCCAAAAATCCTCCCTTAGTGTACGGTTTTGACATACAACGAACATATCTCCGAAATGCCATGTTTCCAACTTCAATATTTTTGGCTGGGCGATGATGAGTGAGTGAATGAGTCAGGACATTTTCTTTCATTTTATTTATTTTTCTTCAGAATTTCACCCCTCCCGATGAACTCCTTCAATTTGATTGATCAAAATAAACTGTCTAAAAGCTATTTACTTACTTTAAAGCAGTTTTCCCCCCTGAGTTTGATGAGTGAGTGAGTCAGTCAATCAGTTAGGACACTTTCTTTCCTGTTTCTCCCCCCCCCCCCCCCAGAATTTCACCCCTCCCCATGGGCCCCTTAAATTGGATTTATAAAAAAACCGTCAAACACATATTTACTTATTTTTTATGCTGATTTTTTTCCGCTGAGTTTCAAACTCCTCGCCTATGTCGTTTAAGAGATACACGCTCCGTTAGGAATCTTTCAATCCCCACTTTTCACCCCGTCCACCTCATAATATACACCACATCGAAAAACCCTCAGACACGTGTCTTCTTACTTTTTAATGATGAGTTTATATGCCGTGTATCACATCCCCCAGTGGGCGTGGTGGCTCAGCGGTCTAGCTGTATGCCTCTCACCAAGGCGGTCCGGGTTCGATTCCCGGTCAATGCATGTGAGATTTTCGAAGTGAAATGCCATGCCCTGTGGTTCGGATTCCACGTAAAAAGGAGGTCCCGTGGCTCATAATCACAAGATTCACGGTCACGTAAAACTACAATCTTCCTTCCTTTTTCCTTCACATCCCCCAATGAAACCAATCGGGAGATATTGTTTTTCAATGAAATGCAGGTTTAACCCCCTTAAGACCCCTTTAGAACCTGAATATCAGAAAATCCTCCCTTAGTAGACAGTTTTGACATACAATGAACATATCCCCAAACTGTCATGTTTATAACTTCAATAATTTTGGCTGGGCGATGATGAGTGAGTGAGTGAGTGAGTGAGTAAGGACATTTTCTTTCAATTTTCTTTTTTCAGAATTTTACCCCTCCCCATGAACCCCTTAAATTTGATTTATGAAAAAAAAACTGTCGATCAGCTATTTATTACTTTAAAGCAGTTTTTCCCCTGAGTTTGATGAGTGAGTGAGTCAGTCAATCAGTTAGGACAATTTCTTTCCTGTTCCCCCCCCCCCAGAATTTCACCCCTCCCCATGGGCCCCTTAAATTGGATTTATGAAAAAACGGTCAAACACATATTTACTTCTTTGTTATGTTGATTTTTTTTCCGCTGAGTTTCAAACTCCTCGCCTATGTCGTTTAAGAGATAGACGCTCTGTTAGGGATCTTTCAATCCCCACCTTTCACTCCTTTCACTTCATAATATACACCACATCGAAAAACCCTCAGACATGTGTCTTCTTATTTTTAATGATGAGTTTATATGCCGAGTATCACATCCCCCAATGAAACCAACGGGAGATATTGCTATTCAATGAATTGCAGGTCTACCCCCTTAACACCCCTTTAGAACCTGAATATCAAAAAATCCTCTCTTAGGGGGCATTTGCGGCCCTTGAGGAAGCTGCATACCAAATTTCATTCCAATCCGTTCGGTGGTTTCTGAGATTTCGTGATGAATGAATGAGTGAGTGAGTGGTATTTGACAAATATATAGTAGAAGATAGTGTCAAGTCTTTGTTATGCTAAACTCGGTTGACAGTGCTGTGTGAGCAGTTGAGTAACTAACGGGATTTCAAGTAAAGATCCTCATTTTCTATACCGGTAGTGCAGAGCGCAAATGGCATCCAGTCGGCCGTGTCTCGACTTGAGCTATGTTGCCATGGAAACTATCTGCCTTGCCATTCCTTCATGAGTATATTTTATGATTTGATTAGCCTGTGCTTGAGTGCAAAAGGGCCGAAATCAGAAGAATGAGAAAGACTATCGAAAATAATTAATGTAGCCAGCGGTTTCTTCAGGGTCCTAAACTATGTGTATGCAAAATTTGGTTGAGATTGGTGGAACGGTGTAGATTTTGTATACGGAACAGACCCACATACATACATACATACAGACTTTCACTTTTATATATAAGATAAGAGATTTCTAAACGTTGGTATATAACTGAAATACAATGTTAATAATGGTTTTGGTTACTTGAGTAAATATATTTCAGCTAGAATGGAAATAATTATCCTACTCAGGGTGTTTGCCATAGAATAGACGATTTTTAAAATTAATTTTCTGTGTTTTTAGTAAATACTATTTTGAAATTATTGAATTATATTCAAATATACCAACTTTTAACATTCCAAAATCACTTTTATATTTGTGTGCAGTTTTCGGCAAAGATGATATAGGTCACTGACCTTGTGTTGCGTGGGAGTTACGTTTTCTTTTTTAAACTGTAGAGCGTGATGGGTGTTTTAATATATTATATCATGTTAAATAAACCTCATTATTGAGTGATAAACACAGTATCATCATAATTAAAGGTGGGAGATTATTACCCCCATTGCTCATTTAAGAAAACATACTGTCGGGTGTGGGCAGTGGGATAATAATTTCCCACCCCATATTTCATCAAATAGAATCCACACCCATAAAATTGTTGCATATTCCTACTCATCTATCAGCCCCAATTACAAATATTTTGCCCTATAAAGGGTTAAACCATAAACACCTCGTCGGTACGCCGCTGGTAGTTAGCAGTAGGTTGTATTGAAATAAGAATAATGTTTGGTTGGTTCCTCACTTTAGGAGCTGTGACAACGCGGTCATGTAGCCCCGAGCACTTTGGGTGTGTGTGTAGAGTCTGATAACCGGTGTTAATTGTGTTGGCTGTATTAGTGTGCATTTGTTATTCAGGTGAGGGTTAGGAAGGAGGCGGCCGTGGCCTTAAGATAGGAACCATCCTTACTTTTGCCTGGAGTAGAAGTGGGAAACCATGGAAAACCACTTTCAAGATGGCTGAGTTGGGAATCGAACCCACCTCTTCTCAACTTTGCCTAACGAGGCTGAGTGTGCCCCGTTCCAGCCCTCAGGCCTGAATTAAATTTCTTGGCACAGCCGCGAATCAAACCGACCTCTGGAGTGACAGCCTAAGTGTCATTTACAGTTACCGGCGCATAGCTCTGCACTTCCCCATCCTACTCCCCCGGTATACAGGTCGGACGTTTGTTTTAGACGAGTGAAAAATCCTAGTGGAAGCCTGGAGGCGAGTTACTACAGTATCTTTGTTGTCTCCTGCCCCATGAGGTCCGATGATTGACAAAGCTATCGCACACTACTGCTAAAGTACCGTAGTCATTAGCAAATATAATTGTGTTCTGTTCGTAACTATGTAACGTGTACTTCCGCGTCACACAATACTTCAACGTAGACTGATTCTTTTTACACGGAGGTGTCGTCACATGCTCAAGTCTGGAATTTCATTACATCAGACCGGTCGGTGGTGACAACTCTGAAGAAAGAGAGCGATAGAGTGACTGTGTACAAGCTCACCCCAAGCTTCAAGGTCAAGGGCTATCGTCTAAAACAAACGTCCGGCTTTTACTACTGCAGCGTCAAATATTTGCCACGCTGAGCATGACTGTGTCTGATTGTGAGAACCTACTGTCACGCGCGTCAATGTTCTCAGAAAAGGCAGTATTCGTCCCGCTCCCCGCACCACTCTACATCCCGCTCCTACTGCTGAGCTCTCAAGTTCAAGTGCCAAGAGCCGATGTGAACACTTCTGTAGCAATTAGCGAAATGAACGTTCTTCCCCTCTCAATCTCCCTGCAGCACTCGGACTCATCCGTATACGAAACTCCTTGTGTGCACATCCCTACTTAGTATAAAACAAGTCCCCGATTCTTGGATGTCACGGGTAATCTCGAGAACCGATGGATTTTGATGCGGTTTTCACTATTTTGTAAAGGATATCTGTATAAAATAATTTATTTATGATCAAAGGAAGCCAAGCAGTTTCGATTTCAGCGAAAAAGTCGAAATAAAACAACCTGGCGTCCACGCGCTTTTTAAGCTTACGCTGGGCAAACCGTTAAAAATATTCTATATACTATGAGTGTAAGAATTGTTCATCATGAAAAGTTCTACGAAAAAAGTCCGTGAGAGCATACCTCTATCTTCAATACATCGCCCACTATACGTATTTTTATGTTTTCATTTCTTCCAACAATCTCCATTCAATTACTGAGGCGACAGTTTACGAGCTAGCTTTCGTGTTTACTGCTGGAGGGAAAACGACTAATGTCGTATACACGGATATCCTATAAGACCTCGGTTAAAAGTGGCCTATCACCTTACATTCATAACTGCTCCTGGGCGAAGCCGGGGCGGGAAGCTACTTGGATAATAATTGCACTCGACCCTCAGTCATTACCAAAGCAACCATCACAAGCCTAACGTTCAAAAAAGCCAAATTTATATACTGATTCGACACACACTAAAGTACGCGGGGATGATGACGTCCAATACAACCCTACTTCCTAAATGAAACAGCTACTGTTCCTGCGTCTTCTGCCAGCCTCTGGCTCAGCGTTGCCCTCCTCCCATCGTGACGAAAAGATTTGGCAGCCCGGGACACCAATGCATATGGCTGCAAGCAGGCAATAAAAGACATACTGCAATTACAGTGAATCAACTGAGCTGGTTCTATCCTGCACCGTGCATGAGTCATCCCATGATACAGTGCATGCTCTTGTTTCCATCTCAAGCGTGGCTTAATTTAACTTGGCTCCTGCCGCTAAAATGTTACAAAATGCCTGTAGTTAAAAGGAACGTGAATTATTCTTTTTCTTAGTCGGTTTACCGTCCAGGGTTGGTTTTTCCCTCGGACTCAGCGAGGGATCCCACCTTTTACCGCCTCCAGGGCAGTGTCCTGGAGCTTGAAACATCGGGTCGAGGGATACAACTGGGGAGATGGGACGAGCACCTCGCCCCAGGTGGCCTCACCTGCAAAGCGAAGAGGGGCCTCATGAGGGAAGGGAAGATTGGGAGGGATAGGCCGTGGCCTTACGTTAGGTACCATCCAGACATTTGCCCGGAGATTAAGTGGGAAACCACGGAAAACCACTTCGAGGATGGCTGAGGTAGGCTGCCTCTTCTCATTTGGACCACCCGAAGCTGAGTAGACCGCGTTCCAGTCCTCTTACAATTTTTCAAATTTCGTGGCAGAGCCGGGAATCGAACCTCGGACCTCCGGTGTGACAGATAAGCACGCTGACCACTACACCACGGAGGCGACTGACGTGAATTATTATTATTATTATTATTATTATTATTATTATTATTATTATAATATACATAACACATTACTGGTAAAAAAAAAAGGAAGGAAGCTTTTAGTTTTACGTGACCGTTAATCATGCGATCATGAGCCACGGGTTTTTGCGTGGATTCCGAACCACAGGACATGGCATTTCACTTTGAAAATCGCACATGCATTGATCGGGAATCGAACCCGGTCCACCTTGGTAAGAGGCCAACAACTTTACCGCTGCGCCACCACACCCACTACATTACTGGTACATCACAACGTAACTAAACTGGCTTCAGGGAACCAAAATATATTTACTGAAACAGCCAGTTCTAAGCTGGAAAGTCAATATCTCTACCCATGAACTTCCGGACGAATCGGGTTGTTGGGAGAACTACTGCCTTCTGCATTAGTTTGTACAGTTGAGTATCTAAATCTAGTTCTTTAAGGCCTTGTGGCAAGGTACTTGGGATCATGCCCGTACTCGTGACAATGATAGGTACCGTATGGTCTTGACCCGTTCTACATGCCTCTTGATAGGACCGACTCACTATATTTGCTGATCTTTATATATTTTTGATTGGAGATTCTTGGTGGTCGGTATCACAGTCAATGGCTTGCCTTTATCTTTATTATACCGGGAGTTAGCCGTGGTCGTTATGGCGTGGCTGCAGGCAGTCGCTCACTTCCGGGAGGCGAAGAGGTTCGAATACCTACGACGGCAACCTTGAAGATGGTCGTCTGTGGTTTCCCATCTTCCTTCCAGGCAAATGCCGGGATTGGTCCCTAACTATAAGCCTCAGCCGCTACCTTCAAATTCCTCGTCCTTACATTCACACTTTCCTCCCCCAGACAACACTCCTCATTCGACGGTACTTGTAGCTCACCCCATGGGTGTCTGCATAGAAGCAGCTACAAACTCTGGCGTGCCGAACATGTCCTCGGACACTCCCGGCACTAAAAGCCATACGCTTAAAAAAATCTTATTATTATTTGGTATTTGGGGAAGAGATGGTGGGAGAGATTGTTGTTATAAGGAGCGGAACATCGAGATCATCTACCCCTTGTTGTTTACGAATAATATATGAATTATTATACCGGCCGCGGTGGCCGAGAGCGCTAACGCGCTACCTCGTGTCTCGCTGGCATCGGGAGAGCGTGGGTTCGAATCCCACCTTGGCCGTCCTGAAAATGGTTTTCGTGGTTTCCCATTTTCACTACCAGGCAAATGCCGGGATGGTTCCTTTCAATAGGTCCACGGCCGATTTACTTCCAATATCCCTTCCCTGACCCGTCCTGAAAAGAAAAATACATGGCTATTGGCTGCGTTAATAAAATTATTATATATGAATGTTTATTGTTTTTTTAATTTAGAGGTGGATGCCAAAAGTATTAAACGGCCGAATAAAAACTGGAATATTATTGGCCTATCATCAAAATCGATTTTGGCCATCTAAGGATCACGTAAATAACTCTTCATGATTTCAGTTTTCTGTGGTGCCAGTATTCCATCATTCTCTTGCTCACAGCTTCTTTTGTTCAGCTTCCCAATGTTGTTTCTTCTTGGTCGCCTGATTCTGGCCCTAGGACCCCTCAGATGTGTGTATCTTATTTCTGTTGTGGATGTCTTGATCAGTGATGTTTATTTCTTGTAGATCCTTCTTGATGTTAGCAAACCATTTTTCATAAGAGTTGCCTTTTCTATTGGGCTTGTTGAAGTGGTTAACATTTTCTTAGTGAGTCTGTCGTCAGGCATTCTTGAAACACGTCCAAAGAATTTAATCCTTCGTTTTCGTATGGTATCTGAGATTCTGCTGCATGTTTTATATACTTATTTGTTACTGCGTAATCGGTATGTGTCAGCACATTTTTTTGGTCCGAGCATTTTTCTTAACATTTTTTGTTCCTTTTTTCAATTTCTGCAATGTCTTTTTTAGTTGTTATTCCTAGGCATTCCGAAGCATACAGGCACTCTGGTTGAATGACTGTTTGATAGAGTCGTAGTTTAGTCCTAATAGAAATCTCTTTCTTGTTGTATGTGTTTTTCGTGAGGTGGAAAGCAAGCGCCATTTTCCTGGCTCTCTCATGATTTCCAGTGAAAACTACACAATGAACCAAAAACAAACATTATAATTCTCAAATAAAAGAAGAAGTTGTTCTTTGAATTATATCTCTCTTGAAATTTAAATACTTTGCCCTAATCCACTCCCTCCCATCAGGGGCGTATATAAGGAGGGTGCTGAAGGGGCTCCAGCCCCCCCCCCGAAAAAAGCCAATAAAATTAAGAAAGGGTTGCTTTGGTAAGAGCATAAGATAATTGTAATTTTGGTTGTACCCTAATCTTAACTTATTGGCTAAGTTATAAACAATATTAAGATTGAAATTAGACTAACTCGTGGTGTAGTGGCTAGCATTCTTGGCTACCGCCCCGGAGGTCCGAATTCGATTCCCGGCTCTGCCAAGAAATTTTAATTCTTGTCTGAGGGCTGGATCGGGGTACTCAGCCTTGTGAGGCAAAACTGTGAATTCCACAGTACGGTACTTTTGAGAAATAAATTATCAACTTGAAAAAAAAAAAGTACTGTTTACCTTTCTGCTTAGTAAATTGACAATTATTTAGATATTTGCCATTCATACTCCTTAGCTCATAATAGAAAATTCATTAAGCATAATATTTTATTTGTGTATTGTGTTGTATTTTACAACTTTCTTTTGTATTGCCAGTATTTGTAGGCGATATAAACTTTAACTCTTATCTAAAATAATTACAGAAAGTTATATGCTCTAAGCTATTGGTTGATATTTCTGGGTATTTTGCGGTGACAATCCCCTGACAATACTCACAAGTTTCCAAGATAGCCCCCCCCCCCCCCCCCCTCCAGAAAAAAAATGTATATACGCCCCTGCCTCCCATAAAGGGCATGATGCGATCAGCAGCAACCAGTTGGATGGTTCTTCCACGATTCACACACTGGGATAAAATGTGGAACGCAGTGAATATGGTTCCACAGCTTCAAAGTGAGGGTGGAGGAACGTTCCCTTTTCAAGAGGTATGAGTGGGTGGATGCTGCAATGTATATCCTTAATCTGCATAAAATGACGGATTCCCCCTTGACCGGAAGAAGCTACACGAGTAGTTCCCTTAATTGCTTTCAGTTATTTTGGGTTTTGAATCAGTTAGCCACTGAGTTTCCCACAATGTCAGTTCTGGCTGATACCTTCATTGTTTGCAGATTGATCCGCTAAGGGGAGGTCAACGTTCCCACTTCCCGACCTGTTGTCGTAGCAAGCAAACTGTGTGACTACTTGTACGTTTGGAATTGATTATAACAGGAATTGACCGTTTGAAGGCAAGTGCTGAGGTAGAATAGCATTTCAAATCTCGGGACACGTTCTTAACAATAGAAATATAGACCAATGCTGACGAATTATCCCAGATTCAACAAGGGTGTTGGAATAGGTCCAACTATCTAATGGTGATTTGAGTGGATGGTATCAGCTGGTCTCGTAATGGATCAGAGTATCGAGCTGTTGACACTGTGTCAGGTATGTGTATGACCTCATCAGTATCAGAAACACATCAAACGTTGGCACCAATGTCTTCAACTCCCCACTACAACTTAGAAGAAATTCCTCTAACAACCGTTAAATACTCAGGCCTACTGTGTCCGTTTGTAAAAAAAGAAAATAGTTCACATCTTATTTTAAAACAAGACCTCATTACCTTCGCCTTCAAACACATTCAAATATTGAAAATGAAAATCCATAGCCTGCTTAGAGTCGACCCACCGGGTCAGGGAATGGAATGAATGAAGCCCCCTCTCCTTCCATCTAGCGACGAGGATATGAACCGTGCCGGCTGCCGAGATGAAATTAAATGATAGTGGAGAGTGTTGCTGGAATGAAATTGTGACAGGGAAAACCGGAGTACCCGGAGAAAAACCTGTCTGCCTCCGCTTTGTCCAGCACGAATCTCACATGGAGTGACCGGGATTTGAACCACGGGCCCAGCGGTGTGAGGCCAGCGCGGCGTGCTGCCGCCTAAGCCACGGAGGCTCCTCTCACACAAATATTACCGTGCAATATCAGATCGAGCGATTTCAGCTTCGGTTTGTTACACGATTCGCCATTTAGCCAACGTTATTTATACAGCCGTCAAAATATTTAGATTTGGCAACACTTGCTCAAGGAGACGTGATAGTGTTGCATGTTTATGCTGTGAATACAGTATGTATTCTCTTCTTGAGAGGCTGGAGAACCATTAAATAGCAGCTAAAGTAACTCCTTGAGAGCTGAGTTCTATGAGGGGGATTGCGGAGTTAATTTGTATTCAGTAGCTTGTACGTGACTGCTTCATAATATTTTGTGCCGACCTCACTGAACATCGCAGTGACATTCAATTAAGAGTTAGGGCGGGGAACTGCTAGCTGCTGGTAACTACGTGGCGCAAGGAGCTCTTCCCCAGACCCAGGCATCGCCAGTATTACAGGTATGCAGATACTTTTTTCTTCCAAGATGATAATAATACCGCAATAATAATAATTAAAAATCACAGATTCCATCAGAAATAGGAGACTGAAAATTTATGGTCACATATTATACAGAATGTGTGACCTCCGAAATTAGGGGTTAATTATTATACTAGCAACCCGCCCCGGCTTCGCCCGGGAACAGTTATGAATGCATTACGTGATAAGCGCTTTATTGTTCGATGTCAATGAACTACGATCTATATCCGTTTTCCGTATCGGCATGATGGGTTAAAATCACTGACTGGACTATTAATTATATTATCATGGAGATGCATGTGCAACGAATTCTTGTCAGACGTAATTTAAGAATGGTGAGGTGCATGAAACACAACTCCCCCTTCCATCCAATCTTAACTTGCGGAACGAAAAGTTCACAGGCGAAATGAAGAAAAGGCGAGTTGCACTTCCAGGGAAACTCCAAACACAACCACTCTTCTCTGAAGTCTTAACTCAACTCGACTCGACAGTTTGCTGCTGGCTGTATCTGGGGTAATAGGCTTGCCCGCTAGCTAGGCTGTAACTGGGGTGATAGGCTCGCCCCTAGCTAGCTCGTAAACTGTCGCCTCAGTAATTGAAAGGAGATTGTTGGAAGAAATTAAAACGTAAAAACTCTTATAGAGGGCGATGTATTGAAGATACAGATGTGCTCTCCCGGATATTTTTGTAGAACTTTTGATGCTGTTAGTATTACACTCACCGGTGTATCGCAGGTTCTTATCTTAATTTCTATAAGGAGAAGTTATCAATTCAAAGTAAACAATTTATTAATACTTCTGGATGCCATTTTACCTAGGGCCTACTATATAAACAATTGACATTTGAAAATCAAATAATGCAAAGAGTAACCTACAGACAAAACTTAACATCCTCCCACCTTGAGTTGCAGGACAACTCAACACAGTCCTACGTCCTCCAAGTATCCAAACGTTCTCTCTAAGAGCACTCAATAATCCTTGCGCACTCACATGACACATCTCTTCGTGCTTCTCTAGGATCATCTTTACAACTTCATGATTTGCAGGCAAAATAATAGGATATCTGAAGTTAATTCTGTCTTTTATTTGCGTAATCTTGGTTTTCATCCGTACAATTCCATCTTCATCTGTGAAGGGTCTTAAAGATGAAATGCGAGGACTCTCAACATCAACATTAGCTTCTCGCTGAATATATTTTCAGCACTATCTTTTCAGCATCATTAAATTCCGATACTGAAAGATCTCCCTGCCTTTTGTGATTGTCTTTCTTACAATTGATCACGAGACGACATATCCAACCTATCATGCGTATCACTTTCCGATATCGTGAAAAATACTCATACCACCACCTTACATTGATTGGCTCATCCTTGTTGGTACAGGTTACAGAAGAAGTCACACGTTTTTAGCCTACTTTCGATTTTTGCAAAAAATGAAAGTAGACTTATGAGATCAACACAGGGCGAAAAAAGTGTGTCTGTCTGTGTGTGTGTGAGTCTGTGTGTGTGTGTGTATGTGTGTGTGTGAGTCTGTGTGTGTGTGTGTGTCTGTGTGTGTGTGAGTGTGTGTACTCTGAATGTCTGTCCCCCCCTATCAATTCGAACACGGTGAATGCGAATTGAACGAAATTTGGTACAAAGGTAGCACTAGTAAAGGACACCTCAGTGTCATGTTTTTTATCGCCGCCATCTTTACTAAAACTGAATGGCGGCCACTCAAACGTTCAAAACGTAAAATCAAATAACGACTAACCAAATCATCCGATCTCTACCAAATTTGGTAACAACATACCTTCGTATAGGATGCGTCTTGTGACCAAACTACAAGGTCGTCCGCCATACCATTTCAGGATGGCGGCCGAAATTTGGTAACAACATACCTTCGTATAGGATGCGTCTTGTGACCAAACTACAAGGTCGTCCGCCATACCATTTCAGGATGGCGGCCGTGCGAATTATGCAAACTTTATAATCCATATCATGGGACCCACCAGTTCCGATTATCGAGCCGAGAATCGTTTTAACTGTTCTAAAGGAAGAGGCACGTTCGAAATTAAAAGTTTATTTTGTAATACTATAGTGCAGACGTGATTTTAAAAAGCTGAGCTGATTCAGTAATAAGACAAGATGGCAGCGGATATCTTGTGCCTGACTTATATTTCACTAATTTGAGTATTGCATGCAATATAGCGTACTGATATAAAATAAATAAACTTTGTATGAAATGCTTTATATATAAATAATATACTCCAGTGATGAAATCGTTTAGTATAAATCATTATTTGCTAACAAGTTCTATGTAAGTCATTTTATATAGAACGATATTCGTTGACACAATTAGCTCAGTGGTAGAGCGTTAGCCTATCGTTGAAATGCCTATGGTTCAAACCCGATCGGAGCTAGGTTTTTTGCTTGAAATGTTATATGTTTATTGTTTTGTAATGACTCAGACATTTTAAAATTAAGCGTTATATTGTGCATATTATGGTGTAAAATATATATTTAATTAAAACATAATTCGCCAGCAGATTTACTCGAGACATCTAGCTGCCAAAAAGGTACTTATTAACTTCCAGATTTTATTGAAAAGTTTCTTCTTCTGGCCGCTAGAATGCACTCGCTCTGTTAGGATTATATTGTTCGATATTTCATCACTAGATGTCACGACTAGTCTACGTGGGGCTCCATTGATTACCATTGGCATTCTATGCGCATCGAATTTGTAGAATGACAAGATGATACTACGATACATTTTTACTTTTTATTTTAAAGGGTTTGTAACAGCCTATTTTGCGTAACTTGAAAATGTTATTTGAAGTAAAGAACAAAACGATTTCACATAGTAACTGAATTGAAGCCGTTGGTGTTAGTTTTATTTCAGGCAAATAGCAATCGAAAATATCCACATAGTTTGTATACACACGTCTCTGTAGGGTCATGGAAAGATTTGTTAATTCAATTAGGGTTGTGAAAGCCATGCACAACCAGACGTGTAAAGACATGCCTCAACTCAAAGTTGGATGTTGCCCACGGCAGGTCGTATATGTAATAATAATAATAATAATGTTATTGGTTTTACATCCCTTTTAACTACTGCTGCTTTTAGAGACACCGGGGTGCCGGAATTTTGGCCCGAAGGGGATCTTTAACGTGCCAGTAAATGTACTGACACGGCTCCCTCGCATTTGTGCAACATCAAATGCCAGCTGACTGCGCCAGGATACGAACCTGCAACCTAGGGCCCAGCAAGCGAGAACGTTACCGCTGAGCCACGCAGCCAGTCCGGTCGATTATGTCTCCAGATCCATAACATTCTTGATATACTTCTTATCTTTCTTTCTTCAATGATGGTAGCAGTTTTTATCTAGGTTGTGGCGTTTGGTAGAGGTAAATCGTTTCTAAGGTCTTCAACAAAGAATAGTTCTATTATACTCTTTGATAATAACAACGAGTTATAACTATACTCATACATTTAGGAGAAAGTAGGCTATATGTTCTTTACTGAACATCTTGTTTCTTTTCATTTCTTACCTCTTCTTCATCAGAGATGGGTCTAGCACTAGGCCACATAGTAGATGGTTGCTTAAGCCAAAAAGGGTCCTCCCACCATATAGACTCGAGAAAATGTTGTCCTGAACAACCTCTGGATGGGAGATCGGCTGGATTCATACTACCAGGTAGATGTCGCCATAGCCCTTGTCCAGTTAATCTCCTAATTTCCGTCACTCGATTATAGCCATAAACTCCCCACTCTTCATTTCTATGAACCCAAGATAGGATAGTGGAGGAGTCACTCCAATAATAAATAGTCATGTCTGGGATTGAAATATCCTTAACCACAAAAGCACATAACCTAGCCCCTATTTTAGCAGCTAGCAGCTCAAATCGGGGAATAGTCATTTTCTTTACAGGTGCCACCCGAGATTTGGCTTGCACTAACTGTATGGATACTCCAAGACTCGTTTTAACTCGAATAAATACTGCTGCTGTATAAGCAGCCTGACTAGCATCACAAAACATGTGCACGCTACATTCACCAATATGTGCAATCCCACCTGTTATCCATCTAGGAACTTGAACACAAGCTACATACTTTAAATCATTGAGCCAGTCTTTAAACTTCTGTTTGATGTGTTCATCAACCTCAGCATCCCACGCTACTTTGGATTCCCAAGTTTGTTGCAATAAGATCTTGGGACAAAGAGATACTGGACACGAAAATCCTATAGGAGCATTATATATACGCTGAGCAACAGAAATAATCACTCTTTTGGTTATCATTTCTATGTGAATATCCTTAAAACATTTAGGATATATCTGCAGTGTTTCTGTACAACGATTCCAGTAAGTCCTAAAACATGTGATGTTTCAACAGGGCTCG
This sequence comes from Meconema thalassinum, assembly GCA_946902985.2. Lineage (NCBI taxonomy): Eukaryota > Metazoa > Arthropoda > Insecta > Orthoptera > Tettigoniidae > Meconema > Meconema thalassinum. The sequence continues at coordinate 458,614,109 of OX336391.1, read as the reverse complement.
CTGCTAATATCCCCGTAGGTATCATATACTCCCATCCCCTCAAATCAAATTTCCGAACAGCCAATTAGTCTTTGAGCTTCCACTCCCACCTGGTGGTAAGCCTCGTAACAACCATCAGACTTTAATTTAAACACTGTTGATTTCAGACTTTTCTTTGCAATGTTGTAATTGCTTAGTAATGGGGAGTGTCCTTCTACCCAAGGCATATTTACTTCGTAACGACCTTCTGAATTGACACACACTGTATCCAGGAAGTGTTTCTTTGTTGCAGCAGCTAACTCTTCTTTGCATTTCTTCTCCACATGATCTGTAATTCCAAGTACATCTAAGCTCCATAAGTCTGATATGCTATCGCCTTTAACAAACAGAGAATTCACCATCATAGTAGTATTCTTAGCTCTCGATCCACCGGGCACCTTCCCCATTTAGGTCCAACCTAGACGAGTTTCAATGGCAACAAGGCCTGATGCTAACTCTTCACGACGATCTGTTAGTAATCTTCCTGCAACGTCTGCTCCTATAAGAACTGCTATCGGGTCATCAGTGCAGCCAACATCCGTCAGTGAAATGTCTTTCTTCTTTAATTCTGTCATCCAAGGTCCATTTTCAACAGAAGGAATCTCTTGACATATAACAGGCTGATCTAAGGCCGTAAAGTTGCAAGAGAAACCTCCGCTAAGGTTACCTAACCTTATCTGGTAACAATGATGTTTGCAACTTTCAGTATTTATATCTCCAAACAATGAATGGATTACAGCTTCTTCCCGTTGAGGTAAATACTGCATTTCTTTCGCAATATCCTTCAATATATAGGACTTCTGAGATCCTGTGTCAATGAGAGCCCATACACAAGATTCTTGACAGTCAGATTCTATCTTTGCCCTCAGAGTTTGTAAGAAAACTTTGGGACTGGGGGAGAAATTCGCCAATGCTTCATTTCCAAAATCTGACTTGGTTGTTGTGTCAATATGAGGCTTCAATTCCTCACACATCAAAGTCGCATGATGTTTTCCACACACACAACATCTTAAAACAGATCGACATTTTGTTGTTTCATGCCCTGGCTTCAAACAAGGAAAACAACAACCTCTCTGTTTCAGTATATTCTGCTTCTCTGCTACATTCATGCTTTGAGCTGTGAAACAGTCAGAACTATTATGAGACTTGTCACAAAATATACAAGTCTTCTTCGCTTCTTTAACATCTCCAGTTGACAACAATCCGGCTGCTGTAGGTACGTTCTCTTTAGGGTAGAATTTGTGAATTGATCTCTTATTGACACTAGTTTTAGCGTCACAGCGTCCTAAACCAAAACCAGTCAGAGCATGTGTAATTCTTTCTTCCCCTTCTACTTCTGTTCTCAGAAACTCCATCAAGTTGCTGAGTCTTTCTTTAGCATCCTTCATCTCCTCCCTACTAGCACTTCTGCCATGCTTTCAAAAACTCTTCAGGGAAGCATGACTCTATTAAAGGGAATAGCATAGCAGAACATTTATCTGTTGTGACACCTAGTGTTTCAAGAGCTCTCAAATATGATTCAAGTTTACCATACAGTGAAGCCAAAACTATTGATTCCTTTGATTGATGGGTAGACAAAATTAGCTTCAAAACTTCTCTAACATACACCTCAAGTAACAAGTCGTCCCTTCCGAACCTCGATTTCAGACTAGTCACTGCTTTGGAGTAGTTTTCAGCTGTAGGAGGAAAACTATCCACAACTTCTCTTGCTCTTGATCCCTGTGTAGTAGATTGAATTAGGTATTGGAATTTGTCCTCAGGTGCAATATCAACATCTCGATCAATCTTTTGAAAGTGGCTCCAGAAGGGCAACCATTCCCTTAGATCACCTCCAAATTTTCTGAATTCCAGTTTGGGCAACTTAAACTTTCTTTCTTGTTGATGATTAGCGCTGGGAACACTTCCATCACAGTCATAATTAGCGAGTATCTGTGACGTTCTTACCTTCATATCAAGAAACTTACTGCGATAATCTTCTGCCACCTCCATTTCATTATTAAAATCAACCTCGTCGTCATCTAGCATCAAGTCCATTATTTTTGCATCTGATTCTTGCAGTTCCGCGGCTCTTTCTTCAAGCACAGTAAAAGAGACTTGCACAGCAATCATATCCATCTGCGATGCTTCCATTGCAGCTTTCAACTTATTTAAAACTCTCGTAAACGCCGCTCGAAAAGCTCTTCTCTGACGTCCTAATCGGTCCATGTTGCTTCGTTTAATGTTATTTTACGTGAAACACAAATGAAAGTAAAATTAATGCTAAACTTACTTCATAAGAAATTGTTTGAGCCACGGCCCGGAGGCCTCCTAATAAAGCCGTAAAAGCGTCTTGTTAATGGTCGCCAATATGTTAGTATTACACTCACCGGTGTATCGCAGGTTCTTATCTTAATTTATATAAGGAGAAGTTATCAATTCAAAGTAAACGATTTATAAATACTTCTGGATGCCATTTTACCTAGGGCCTACTATATAAACAATTGACATTCGAAAATCAAATAATGCAAAGAGTAACCTACAGACAAATCTTAACAGATGCTGAACAATTCTTACACTCATAGTATATTCATAACGAATAGAATAAGAAGTGATATCACTGGCTTAGTACGCCTGGTCCGCCGCAGGGCAGCGCTGGCTCCGATCTGTGATGTAAGTTAGCATTGGCGCTTACGAGACTTTTAAAACCTTGTGACCTGTTTTACATGCTAAAACACCGCAAGATATCCTTATAGGCGCTAATACGTTCGACATCTCCACTTACTTTACTGTGCCCAATTATAATTTAATAATTCGTCTCCTGTAATAGTCCAGTTTCGACAATAAGCGAAGACAAAGAGCAAGTTCAAAATGCAATTAGTTTTGCCAGCTATCGTTAAATTTAAAAAAAGAACGGAAAAATTAACCTCGCTATCAGAAAGGATTTCTTCACATTGTTACACATTTTACATTCCCTTAACAGACTTGCAACACAGAAAAAAAAAAGCCGTACGAACGCAACTTTCAACTTTACCGTAGATTACTATACAATTCAATAATAACCATAAATTTCACTCCACAAACATCAAAATCAGTAACTACCATCATTTAAGAAGAACTTGACATTAAACAGACATAGAAGGCATAGTTATGACCCCTTCATAGAGTAGGCTATTGCCTAAAACTGATCACGCCTCCTTCAGCATTACGGTACATATATGTTTTTTAACTCATTGCCATTTTATTCTCATCAAGAGCATTTTTATTTACATCATACCGGACAAATACTTAGGCAAATTAGGAAATATATGTGGAACAGAATAGTCTTTCAATCGCCAGTTGGTTCTTGGGAGAAGTACTACTTCCTTCCCTTCTATCACAAATTTGTCAAATTTAACAATTAAATCTTCTGAAAAGTGAGCATCACAGATGTAGGACTTTTCAGTAAGTTCCCTATCCTTCCCTGGTATGGCCCCTTTGCACTTGATAAAACGTTCCTTATCTTTAGGAGGTTTGAAAAACCGTCTGACCTTTTTACAGTCCCCACAGCTAGATCTGCATCCTGGTACAATAGAGCAAGGCATCTTCACTACTCACATTAAGCACTCATGAAAATGTAAGGGCTAAACTGCTGTTTACTTACATTAAATGACAATAAAATTAACACACGAAGATAACGTCAACACACGACAAGAAATTAAATTCAATTTCAGTTAATGCTTCCTACAATAGCATTTCAGGTATTAATACTATGAAGTAATAGTGTAAGCACTTGTATATCAATAAACGTTTGCACAGAACACCACCAAAACACTCCAATCGATTAAATACTTAATATATCGCAAATAAACACATAAACATATGTGGAAATCAACAATCTCAAATCGACTGTAGCGCTGCGTAGCGGCGAGTGCCAACCCGATCCGTATTCATTACATGCTGTTGAGGGAGAAGAGATCGCACTTTATATTCTATTCGTTATGGTATATTGATATTTTTAACGGTTTGCCCGGCGTAAGCTTAAAAACGCACGGACTCCAGGTTTGTTTTCGACTTTTTCACTGAAATAGTTATTGCTTGGCTTCCTTTGATCATAAATAAATTATTTTCTACATAATCCTTCCTCGAGATATCCTTCACAGAACGGTGAAAACCGCATCAAAATCCATTCAGTGGTTCTCGAGATTACCCGTGACATCCAAGAATCGGGGACTTTGTTTTATACTAACGTAAGTAGAGATATGAATTGCAGCCAATGGCCATAGCTGGGTATTTTTGATTGAACGCCCGAGGGCTGCCAACACGTTCAATTTCAAGTAGTTCCAACTTTGGCTACCAGATGCCACTGTCACTATTACCTAGCGATGGACGTTGGAACTTGATATATCGTTTCTAAGTAACCTACAAATTTTGCTACACACTACCAATTTCAGTGGTAGGTTGTTTTACGTGCCATAAATCTATGACATGGGCCTGCTGGCTTTACTTCCCCTCCGAAAGAAGACGCTCTTAAAAAGAGACAGTCAGTCTGAAAGACTGGACTTGATATCATTTTAAATGCTGAAAAATGCTAGAAAGGCTGGAGACTCTTGACATGTTAGATGATCAAGAAACAATCAGAACGCTAGAAAGTTACAAGTCACGAGGGAGCTGGAGCGCGCGGTGAGAGGAGGGAGCTGGCTGGATGACGTCACGCTCCCCGTGTCGTTGCCGTCTCGTAACTCCAGAGCTCACCAGTGACCTCAGTACTCATGCACCGAGCGGTACTATGACGTCACACACCTCAGTGCATTCTCGGTATATTTCGTGACGTCGCCGTAACGTAACGACGAAGTCGACTAGATCATTTAAAATGATAAAATCCGACGATTTCGGCCGGTTTTGAACCCGCGACTTGGGCATAGCAGTTCAGCATGCTACCGACTACGCCACCGGGTTTTATGTCACTGTGACCAACCGCGACACCAAGCAACCTTTACGGAGTAGTGGTTTTGCTCTTTAGTTGGCGGTGTCAACATTCCCGGCGGCCCGCCCATATGGAAACGGGTGGAAGAAGTACCGGTTTGCCCGCTAGGCGGATGTGGAGGAGGGTCGGCCCAGGAGCTACTGCTACGGGGAAAAGGGAGAAACAGGGGAGGAAAGAAAGGGTAAACAACTTCAAAACAATTACAGGGAGAGCAAACAAACAAATATGCATTGGGTAGTTCAATTAAAAAGAAAAAAATACAATATTTATAGGCTATCAAAGAACATTTAAAATCCAGCACTATAACTGGAAAACCACGAATATAACCCGGGTCTCCGCAGTGACAGCCAAGAATGCTATCCACTACGCGAGGAGTCGGACAGTTTTAGAAAACCTGCTTTCAACGGAGACGAACGGGACTTCCGTTAAACATAGGTTTCCAGTTAATGGAGGTAGGCTTATGCTAAACTAATTACACCATGACATACGGTACTGAGAAAAAGTGAAACAGTGTGCATGCCCTATTCAGTGTTGTATTAACATATTTCTGCTACGATTTAATACAGTAGTGTACAAGCAAAACTCATAATGAATATAAAGACAGGCATTTGTTGATTTGCAGCTCATTAAAGCGAACAGTGGGAAAGGTTTGGGCAACAGGAAACATGCAAATAATCGTACTCTTTGACGTGTAATTTGGAGAACAAAAGAAGGAAGACCTATATGCACATTCCTTGTTGGCTACAGATTCAGCTGTTACAGCAGACAAGGTAAACTTTCACAGGGTACCTGGAAATTTTGAAAACACTGCATTCTGGAACTTAGAAATTTTTCGTTAAAATGCATATTCTGATTTCCGTTGTTCGCGTAATACAGTTTCCGTTTAATGAAGGGAATTTAATATCTTTTAAGATTAGTTTCCGTTTCATAAAGAGTCCGTTGAAAGCAGGTTTGACTATAGTTTCCATTACATTTTCACTAGCAGACCCGTGCGAGAAATCTCGCATGTTCATAAACCAGACTGACCCCAGTAGGTTTATAATGAGAGACTTATGCAAATCGCACACTTCTTACAAAAATCGATATTCATGAAATTAGAATGCAATTCGTCACTGCTAATGTCATTTGAGTGCTGAGTCCATTGATTGCAGCGAACCTGTAAATGAATTAACATTTAATAGTTTGAACATGAAAATGGCGTCCCTACGGCTAAAATGCGAACTGAACAGCAATGATGTCGCGTATTTTTCTACAACAACAGTATTTGCAAATCGCACACTTTTTACAAAAATTGATATTTATGAAATTAGAATGCAATTCGTCACTGATAATGTCATTTTGTGCTGAGTGAATTGATTTACAGCTTAGCTGTAACACTCACCAATTATTCGATATTTATGAAATTATACGATTTGAGTACTCATTGCTTTGATTTACTGTTTCTGAAATCCATGTAAAATGATAAAAGAAAGACCTCAGAATATTAAAATAACATGAAACAGGCGTCACAGCGGCCAAAATGTGAAGTGACAGCAATTATGGAGCGTATTTTCTTACAGCAACAGTGTCTGCAAATCACACACTTCGTATATTTTTTAAATACATTTTTAAAGAAATTATTGATATTTATGAAATTGTGCAATTCGTCACTGCTAATGCCTATTCTCTTTCATTTGAATGCTCATTTGTTACGATCGGTCGCTTGTGGGTGCCGCAGGAGGGACCTATACTACTGAAATAATATATACGATGATGATGATGGTACCCAAACTATTAGGGGCCCATAGCCCAGATGTTAGGCTCCTTAAAACAGCAATTATCATCATCATAACTGTGGGCTCTAGTTAAATCATCGAAGAGGAACCAATTACATGAGATTAATAAATAATAATTAGTAATATATTAACATATAAAATTATTAATCACATGCAATTTTTTCAGGGTTAGGGGATAACATCCAATACAAATGGATACAATCATACTGACCGACTGAAAAGCATTTTTTGTTGTTGTTGCTTAGGCAACACTGAAAAATGGCTTCCAACACTATAATAAAATAAAGTGTGAACTAAAAGGGAGTACAGACAACCAAACTCACCTAGAGGGGGCTATAGCATACCCCCATGCTTTTCACAATGGCCAATGGGATGAATCTCATTGGAGTCCACCAATCGCCAAAAGTCGTTCTTATTATCACTTCCATCAAGTCGTAAGCGTAGTCTAGGACCAAGAATGCCCACAACAGATGCAATGCATGTCGATGTCAAGTTACGGGGATCTAATGCTTGCAACTTCATACCAATTTTCAACTCATCGATGGGTGGATTGATATGCTGTAAAGTAAGATTAAAATAACAGCACATGAAAAGTATCACATAAAGCAATTCTAGCCTCGTCTTTGCACATGTTGTTGTTGTTCTTGTTTGAGTCTTCAGTCTTTTGACTGGTTTGATGCAGCACTCCATGCCTCCCTGTCCTGAGCTAATCGTTTCATCTCTACATAGCTACCACACCCTACATCCGAGGCAATCTGTTTAACATATTCTAACCTTGGTCTACCCCTACAGTTCTTGTCCTCGACCCTTCCTTCCATAACTAAGTTTGCTATTCCTGGGTGTCTTAGTATGTGTCCTACTAACTTATCTCTTCTCTTCATTAGCAGTCGCCAGAAACATCTCTCCTCTCCCACTCGTCTTAATACCTCTTCGTTTGTAACCCTATCTACCCATATGATCTTCATCATTCTCATGTAACACCACATTTCAAATGCTTCAATTCTCCTCTTTTCTGCTGCACCAATAGTCCAAGTTTCACTACCATAGAGTGCCACGCTCCAGACAAAGGCTTTCAAAAATGACTTCCTAATACCTAAATGTATATTCGATGTCAACAGATTCCTTTTTTGTAGAAAGGCTTTTCTTGCCTGAGCCAACCTACTTTTTATATCCTCTTTACTTCGTCCATCAATGGTTATTCTGCTTCCTAAGTAACAGAAGTCTCCAACTTCCTTCAGCTTTTCACCGGCCAATTTGATCTCCTTAGAGGTTTCTGATTTATTTCGGCAGCATTCCAGTATTTTTGTTTTACATTTATTAATTTTCATCATGAATTCTTTCCGTAAGACGGAGTCCATACCATTCAAAAACGTATTCAAATCCTCAGGCTTGTCGGCCAAGATGACGATGTCATCAGAAAATCATTTGCACATATCACACACAAAAACTTTGGAATATTGTCAAGAAAAACACAAAACCTTCTATAAGATTTGAATTTAGTATGTCTTTAATGAATTGTGATACAAGTGGATGGTTTATGTTTCCGAGAAAGTTAAAATTTTATACTGTAATAATTGAGCTGATCAATTTCAATTCAAATTTCTAAGAGAATGAAATTGTTCAGACTTCTCAAATCTGCCACAGTTTCACTCCGGTATACAATTAGTCAGGTACACCTCACCAAAATGCTGGTTAGTACATGTTGAGAAGTCACTGCATGGCTCTTATAAACCACAACCAGTGCCAGTGTACTATTAAACACACAGCTCTCATTTTCTTTTTGCCAGACAAGCAATGCTTTTTGAGTAGAACCCATGAAGAGGAGAGAAAGACACAAACATGAAGATCAGTAACGGAAGACAGTCGACAGATAAGTCATATGTAACAAACTTAATGTGCCCAGTGCAGTCACATTGCTGCCTTTAAACTGCAAGTATGGAAATTTGCCATTCATACTTGTAAAGCGGTAAAGTTGCAACTAGCAATTTGCACATTAAGCTAAAAGAACCCCGAGCCCATGAGGCCATCAATATGACCTAAACCTAGCTGGTACGTGTCCACAATATTAGTGAAAGGGAGGGACAAGTGTTCTGAGAGAAAACCAGTCAACATATCCAGTAGTTGCCACAAAAAGTAATCCTCATAAACTGTGGGGGGGACTGGAGTCAGGTAAAAGGTTCTGTACTCGAGCAGGCAAGAATATTGTTGGAACGTCGAAGAATCTACCCGATTCACCACTTCCCAATATTGCTAAAATAATAATTAAACATGCATCTTCTTAATTTTTTGCAGCTTCTGCCTTGCTGTCTTTCATAGACTTTTTCCAACAAATTGCTACTATCGATCTACAAAGAATAAAAAAACACGAATGAACAAGATACATCATTCTGGTTCAATCAGACGCCATTTTAAGTCCAAGGCCCCTAAGCAAAGTTCTCATTTTCAACATCCTCCCACCTTTTGATTAAAATGTACATGAATCAAAACACCAATTATGAATAAACAAATACACAAATCATTCAGTAAATCTCACAGGAAGTTTTATCACTCAGCTACTTCTTGTGTTTCTCGCCGTTGTCAATGAACACTGAGGTCCTATCTTTATTGCCATACTTCCCCTTTCACCAGTAGCTTGAAGTGGTACGTCTACTTCAAGAGGAAACAGTCGTTGTACTTGTAGAATCAGCTCCCCCACTAGCCGTCTTCAACTTCGCGACTCTAATATGTCCGTCTTTTGGCCAGCGGTCTTCTCCCAACCTAAGCCTGTAGGACCCCTCCCACCATCGGGATTCCAAACAATCGTTTAACGAACGCCCGCCTTTAGATTTAAACGAAGCATCAAGGACTGGATGAATACTTGTTGTAGAATTATCTTTAAAAACTCTTCGATGAGGCAAGTAATGAGCAGTACCTCTTTTCTCATCTTGAGCGACCTCTTCGGTTATTCCCTCAAGCAACCGTGTTTGAAGTACTTCCTTGTAGACATCATACTTCCCCTTTTCCTTCAGTTTTGCGGTTGTAGATATCAGTCTCTTCTCAGCTAAAACTCGACTGTCTGGAAGTGCTTCACAGAATTCTGTCCTGGGTAGACTGATAGCATATCTTCCTTTAGGATTCCTCTTTACGGTCCTCCTAAAGTGATCTTGCGCTGCAGCTTCTATTTCTTCATTTCGTTTTGTTTCACATGGATCCGTTATTCCAAGAGTGTCCCGTTTCCTCAACTCTGGTTGAAGACTAGTGTGGGTCAGGAGAGTAATTAATGAAGCGGCACGAGTGGCTTTATTTGACGATTCTTTCAATTTTCCCATAACCACTCATCCCAGCCTTGTCTGCATTGCTGTTAGTCCGTACTTTAATTCTTGCATCTCTCCAGCGTACAGTTGCCCTGCTACATCAGCCCCGATCAAGATTTCGATTGATGGTTGGCCACGTCCAAAGTCCGTGAGAAATATTCCCTTCCTTTGAAGTTCTTCCACACACAAAATTGATTTTGGTCGTGTGATAGGTCCACATATAACTGGCTGGTCCATCACTTCAATTGAACAAGAATAATAATCTGTTATACTCATGAGGGAAATTTCGTAACACTTGTGTTCGATGGTTTTTGTCACGGCTCCTCCAAACAAGGCATGCATCACAGATTCAGACTTGGTGGAAGGAAACTCCATTTCTTGTGCTGTCCTCTTCAGTATATATGAACGCTGTGAGCCTGTGTCAATGACTGCTCTTACCGTCCGTGTCCTTCCATTATTTTCCAGATTCACCAACAACGTCTGTAAAATTGTTTCCGAACAATCCTGATTTGACAGAGAAGTACTTTTGTTCGACATAATTTCCTCTTCAGTATCTTGTATTTTCTGTCTAGATGGTATATCAGGGCACATTATTGTGCAATGCCTCTTTAAACAGACAATACAACTAAGCCTCTGTTTACAATATTTGGCCTTATGACCCGGTCTAAGGCAGGCAAAACAGCCATTTTTCCTTTTTAAAACATCTTGCCTTTGTTCACGAGATAGTTTCAGCATTCTTTGCTCTCGTGCAATTTGTTACAAAACAGGCAAGAATAGTGGCATTTTCTCTTCTCACCAGATAAAAGACTGGTTGCTGTGGGGAGCATTTTATCAGCAATCCGTTCTCCTTTGTAATTTTCCTCGCCTAGTCTAAGTCCTGCTTTGGCCAAAAAAATCCTTTCCTCGCCTTCTACTTCACCTTTCAGAAAATGTAAAAGGTTTCTTAATTTATCCTCATCCGGTTTATTCACACTTTCTTCTTCATTGGCCCCTTTAGTGTTTCTCAGCCACACCCTTAACATATCTACAGGTATACATGACTCCACAAGTGGGAATAATATGGCAGCATACTTGTCTGAGGTAACACCTAAAGATTCCAACGCACGCAGATGTGATGCGACCGAATCATACATTTGGACTGTGTAGGATTTACCCATTGAATCCGTAACATTGCTTATTACTAAACACAAAAGCTCCCTCACATAGTATTCAATTAATAGTTCCTCTCTACCACATCTGTTTTTCAAGCACTCCACAGCCTTCTTATAGTTTTGTGCAGTGCATGGGAAGCTATCGAGAATACCACGAGCCCTGGAGCCCTCTGTAGTAGACTGAATTAAATATTGAAATTTATCTTCATCTGCTGAAGCCTCCGTGGCTTAGGCGGCAGCTCGCCGGCCTCTCACCACTGGGTCCGTGGTTCAAATCCCGGTCACTCCATGTGAGATCTGTGCTGGACAAAACGGAGGCAGACAGGTTTTTCTCCGGGTACTCCGGTTTTCCCTGTCAAAAATTTCATTCCAGCAACACTCTCCACTATCATTTCATTTCATCTGTCATTCATTTAATCATTGCCCCAGAGGAGTGCGTCAGACCTCGGCAGCCGGCACAGTTCATATTCTCGCCGCTAGATGGGGGCTTCATTCATTCCATTCCTGACCCGATCGGAGACTGGAAGCAGGCCGTGGATTTTCATTTCATCTTCATCTGCTAAGTCATCATCTTCGTGAATACGTCTGAACTGACTCCAAAGCGCAAGATAGTCCTTAATTTCACCACTAAACCTTTTAAGTTCGATCTTGGGCAATTTCATCTTTGCCTGGTAGGTTGCCTTCTTATAGTTTTGTGCAGTGCATGGGAAGCTATCGAGAATACCACGAGCCCTGGAGCCCTCTGTAGTAGACTGAATTAAATATTGAAATTTATCTTCATCTGCTGAAGCCTCCGTGGCTTAGGCGGCAGCACGCCGGCCTCTCACCACTGGGTCCGTGGTTCAAATCCCGGTCACTCCATGTGAGATCTGTGCTGGACAAAACGGAGGCAGACAGGTTTTTCTCCGGGTACTCCGGTTTTCCCTGTCAAAAATTTCATTCCAGCAACACTCTCCACTATCATTTCATTTCATCTGTCATTCATTTAATCATTGCCCCAGAGGAGTGCGTCAGACCTCGGCAGCCGGCACAGTTCATATTCTCGCCGCTAGATGGGGGCTTCATTCATTCCATTCCTGACCCGATCGGAGACTGGAAGCAGGCCGTGGATTTTCATTTCATCTTCATCTGCTAAGTCATCATCTTCGTGAATACGTCTGAACTGACTCCAAAGCGCAAGATAGTCCTTAATTTCACCACTAAACCTTTTAAGTTCGATCTTGGGCAATTTCATCTTTGCCTGGTAGGTTGCCTTCTTATAGTTTTGTGCAGTGCATGGGAAGCTATCGAGAATACCACGAGCCCTGGAGCCCTCTGTAGTAGACTGAATTAAATATTGAAATTTATCTTCATCTGCTGAAGCCTCCGTGGCTTAGGCGGCAGCACGCCGGCCTCTCACCACTGGGTCCGTGGTTCAAATCCCGGTCACTCCATGTGAGATCTGTGCTGGACAAAACGGAGGCAGACAGGTTTTTCTCCGGGTACTCCGGTTTTCCCTGTCAAAAATTTCATTCCAGCAACACTCTCCACTATCATTTCATTTCATCTGTCATTCATTTAATCATTGCCCCAGAGGAGTGCGTCAGGCCTCGGCAGCCGGCACAGTTCATATTCTCGCCGCTAGATGGGGGCTTCATTCATTCCATTCCTGACCCGATCGGAGACTGGAAGCAGGCCGTGGATTTTCGTTTCATCTTCATCTGCTTAGTCATCATCTTCGTGAATACGTCTGAACTGACTCCAAAGCGCAAGATAGTCCTTAATTTCACCACTAAACCTTTTAAGTTCGATCTTGGGCAATTTCATCTTTGCCTGGTAGGTTGTGGAAGATCTGACGTCTTGAACAGTAAGTTGATGTGCTACCTTATTACATCTTAAAGTAAATGCCTCCATCTTCACGCGCACATATTCTAATTTATCTCTATATTCTGCAACCGATTCATATTCTTTGTCAAAATCTGACTCAGTTTTATCATCTTCCATGAACTTTGTAGAAATCTGCTCGTCAAGTACATTTAATTCGCCACATAACCTTTCCAAGATCGCGAATTTTGTTTTTATAACTTCCTCTTTTGGGCTTTCCCCAACCAATTCGCTCATAAGAGCCTCATAAGTCTTCGTGAATGCTTTTCTGACTGGCGTTCGTTTCTTTATATAGCTCGCCATTTCGTACAATACTGTCGTAAATATTCAAACTTGAACTTACCGGTATCTATGCGATATTATCACGTCGGGGTCACCAAATGTTGGAACGTCGAAGAATCTACCCGATTCACCACTTCCCAATATTGCTAAAATAATAATTAAGCATGCATCTTCTTAATTTATTGCAGCTTCTGCCTTGCTGTCTTTCATAGACTTTTTCCAACAAATTGCTACTATCGATCTACAAAGAATAAAAAAAAACACGAATGAACAAGATACATCATTCTGGTTCAATCAGACGCCATTTTAAGTCCAAGGCCCCTAAGCAAAGTTCTCATTTTCAACAAATATTGTGAATTGTAAAAATATGTACAACAGCTTACAAGGTTTCCTCTGGAAAAGTGCAAAGACAATTCATCTCGCATTGATATGAAATTAATCATATTGACTTAAGTTAAATTCCATATTGATATGCAAATTAAATATCTACTTTAAGATAAGTAGAAAATCTAAATTGTATCCACCTTGATCAATACATCAGTAATAAATTAAAATTGTGGTGACTTACCGTAAAGTAGGTATTTAAAAATATTCTTGTCAGAATTCCTTAGTGTACGAGTTCCAAGTAGGAAGAGAATTTCGTAAAGGAAAAGGTAAAGTGGTGTGATGATGATTGTTGTTTAGAGGGGCCTAACGTTTTAGGTTAGCAGTTCACGATAGTAAAGACAAAGGGAAATGTTTCTAAAAAAAAAAACTGGATATGGGGGAAAGGTTTTTGGAAACAGTGCTAGCTTGGAATCTCTCAGATGTGTGTGTCCAACACATGACGTACTGTACAATTATAGAATCGCCTAAAAACTATCAAAACTAAAACTCTACAAAGTCAATTGTGAACTGAGATTTCATGACCAAACCAATATTTCTGTAATTGGATTGTAATAATAATGTTAAGGGTTTCACGTCCCTTTTAGCTACTCTGCCTATATTCTGTATATTCTGGGGTGCTGGAATTTTGCCTGAAGGCCATTTTTAACATGCCAGCAAATATACTTCCATGGGTCTCTCATATTAAAGCACCATCATATGCTAACTGCACTGGGATTCAATCCCACAACCTTAGACAAAGCAGCCAAGAACCTTACCGCTGTGCCATCAATTCCCAGTGGTGAGCTACATCCCAGAACGGTCAATTCCAACAACAAATATATAGGTCATTTGTGAACCCTAGAGTAACACACTACTCTGTCTACAAGTACCATATTTACCCACAAATTTGCCACACTTCTCACATCAATTTTAGGGTCCCAAAATGGTGGGTGCAACTAATATCCGAAAAAATGTTATGAGGGGTATTTACATAACTGAGGGTACAGAATGTCGCCCAATGACAAAAAAGAAAGCATGAAGACACTACATACAATGGAGATGGAGATGCTCCGATGGACCCTAAGACTGACTCGATGTGACCATTTATGGAATATAGGCTATATGTTCGACAAAGATTAGGCATCGCTCCGATCGTGGAGAAAGTGAGGGAAGCTTGACTCCGCTGGTATGGTCACATACTGAGGAGTCAAAGGAATTCAGTCGCTAAAACACCTGCAAAATGACCCAGGTGGAATGCGACCGTGTGGAACACCAGCAAAGCGGTGGACCGACATGCATAATGTTGGTGCCAACGACAGACTGAAATGGAGGAGATGTAGCAAACAGTGGACCTTGCATTGTGAGATAAATGCTAGGAGAGATAGAGAACCTTGGTATCTGAGTAGGGCTTGTAACCGTAAAATAGTATAATGAAAAACCCTGGTATATGCGCTGTTAAATAGATTGCATAAATATCGGAAGGATGTGTAGTTAACTTGTGCG
This sequence comes from Meconema thalassinum, assembly GCA_946902985.2. Taxonomy (NCBI): domain Eukaryota; kingdom Metazoa; phylum Arthropoda; class Insecta; order Orthoptera; family Tettigoniidae; genus Meconema; species Meconema thalassinum. The sequence continues at coordinate 458,598,916 of OX336391.1, read as the reverse complement.
GTAATTTCATCAAAACCTTGCAAAGAAAGAAAGAAAGAAAGAAAGAAAGAAAGAAAGAAGAGTTGTTCAACTAATTTTGTTTCTAATGTCAAATCTGACAAAATGTCAACCAACCTGGCTATTGTTTTGAAGTGTGAGAAAGCATGACCACAGCAGTAACAAGTAGTTCCGTGAAGAACTATACAGCATATTTTCATATATCCTACTCATGTTAATTGCCTCTATCAACATACCAAATTTCAGATTGATTTTTGTAATAGATTCGTAGATATTGAGAACTATCTAAATATTTCAGATGGTCGCCATGTTGGATTTTTATTTATGTACTATTACATGAAGATTATTGTGTACATGTGGTATTCAAACTTCAATCGCATGATTAGGACACAAGAAGTAAAAACGAGATTTTAAAATTTCTCACAGCTGCACTCTTGTGGTTATGAAAACAATGGTAATTAATTACATGCCTGTGGATTAACATTTGTATAAGCACTTACTGTACCATCGCCGTCTGCTGCTGTACAAAGTTCCACTGCAGTCGGATGGTTAAATCGCGAGAAACGTCCATTTAAATATTGATATTTCGCGTCGCCGCCATGTTGGATTTGTACTCACCAGGTTATTGAAAGTCGCATAGGTGAACTTATGTTCATGTTCGTGTTTGATTGCTGTAAAAGATTCGTAGATAGTGAGAACCGTCTAAATATTTCGGATGGTCGCCATTTTGGATTGTTATATGTATGGGTCATAGAGTTATGTACCATTAAAGGAAAATTATTGCGTAGCTTCATTATTCAAACTTTCACTTCTATCGCATGATTACGACACAAGAAACAAAAACATAATTTTAAAATTTCGTGCAGCCGCCATCTTGAGGTTATGTAAACAATTAAACTAAATTAGATACCAGTGCATTTCAATATGTATAATCATTTACTGTGCAACATTTCACTGCGCTCAGATGGTTAAATCGCGAGAAAAGTCTGTTAAAATGTTTCAACTACGCTTGGCCGCCATGTTCGTTTGTACTTTACAAATTTGTAAATGTTACATAGATAAACTTGTAGTAGTGCCCGTTATCACCGTACAAAATTTAAGCTTGATATCGTTAATAGTTTCGGAGATAAGGAATGCCAGTGAAATATTTCGCAAAGCCGCCATCTTGAGGTTATATAAACAATTGTACTAAATTAGATGCCAGTGCATTACAATGTGTATAAACATTTGCTGTACCAAGTTTCATTACGTTTGGATGGTTAAATCGGGTGAAAAGTCTATTTAAAAGTCTCAATTTCGCTTGGCCGTCATGTTGGTTTTGTAGTTACCAGGTTTTTGAAAGTCTCATAGGTGAACTTCTAGTCGTGCCCTTTATCACCGTACAAAATTTCAGGGTGATATCGGTAATAGTTTCGGAGAGATTGAAAGCTGGTGAAATACTTCGCACAGCCGCCATGTTGGATTGATGAGACGTAATAGAATTTGAAGGGCACGGAATGGTGCTATGACCTTACCGAGTTTCATTGAAATCGCTCAAGCCGTTTAGAATATGCACACACGGACAAAAGGTGATCTCATAAGCCTTTTTTTTTTTTTCATAAAATGAAAATAGGCTAAAAATATACACCCTAATTAGCATGTGACACAAATAAGTGTTTACGCTAAGAAATGTATATTAGCACATATAAACACATAAAATTTACAGCCCACTATGTGATCCACACAGTGTCACCATTTCCTGAGACATCCAAGCATTGGAAGATCGGCTATCGTAGTAGTTGTCAAGACACAACGCATGTAACATTAATTTTAAAGAGGAATAAAGATTAAAATTGAGGTGAATTCTGCGAGGGATGAAAATCCACAGCCTGCTTCCAGTCGACCGACCGGGTCAGGGAATGGAATGAATGAAGCCCCCATCTAGCGGCGAGGATATGAACTGGGCCGGCTGCCGAAGCTTGTCGCACTCCCCTGGGGCAATGATTACATTAATAACAAATGAAATGATAGTGGAGAGTGTTGCTGGAATGAAACATTGACAGGGAAAACCGGAGTCTGCCTCCGCTTTGTCCAGCACAGATCTCACATGGAGTGACCGGGATTTGAACCACGGACCCTGCGGTGAGAGGCCGGCGTGCTACCGCCTAAGCCACGGAGTCTTCAATTCTGCGAGGGATACACGTTGCAAATCCTTACCACTTTGGACGCACCTACAGTTGTCATCTCTCTCCTGCCTCATGGCCAGTAGCTACACCTCACATTTCCTGTTTCTTTTTCTCAGCCAAAACACTGGACAACCAATGTAACATTTTTTTTTTTTTTTTTTGCTAGATCTAACCTTGTGGCTCTACAGCCCGTTAAGGGTCTACGAATGCTGCTCAGCCCTTTGGCCTACAGATTGCAGGGTGACACGTGGTCAGCGCGACAGATCCCCTCAGGCATTAATCTTGTCTTTCTTTATTGGAGAGCTGCCTCTCTGATCACACAGCTACCCAATTGAACTCACTTGATTGACTGCACCCCATCCAGCCCTCACGCCAATTTCTAAAATCGCCGACAGAGCAAGGAATCAAATCCGGGGTCTCTCGGTGAGAGCCAGGCGTGCTAGATATAACGACTTATTTAGCAGCAAGATATTCAGCATTTCTCTTCAAATTTATTTCAGCACCAGATGAACACCAATGTTTCAGCATTTAGGTCATGTGTACAATAGGCTGTATCATTTTATACTTTTTTTGAAATTTCTTTCTTGGGTAGCCTTTCCTGGCCAAGAACAAGTGCAATTTAGGTTTTGAGTCTCCGCCTTGTAGGTTTTGTCGTGATAAAGTAGGCAGTAAGTAGACAAACCATTCGCATACCGTAACTATAACTCTCAATGGTAACACGTTGAATGAAGTGGATCGCTTTCAATATCTTGGAAGTATAATACACTGAAGAAAATGGAAATTGCAACACCCAGAAGGAGTGGTGCTACATTGCTGCAATTGAACATGCTGGACGAGTGTTCGGTTGTGATTCGATGATTACACTTTCAGGTCCCTCTGACCGCAAGTTCGGACAGCAATCAATACAGGATGTGCCCACCACGAGCTGCAATACATTGATGAATTCGGCGAGGCATGGAGTCAGTAAGGCCCTGGATCGCTTCCTGAGGAATTGTGGCCCGTGCTTGCTGCACTGCATGGGTCAGCTGTTCCAGAGTTGTGGGTGGCTGAGGACGGTTGGCCAGTTGTCGACCCATCATGTCCCACACATGCTCAATAGGACTGAGGTCCGGGGATCTGGCGGGCCATTCTAAGGTTGTGATGTTGTGGAGAGCTTCTCTGGAGATGCGTGCAGTGTGAACCCGGGCATTGTCCTGCTGAAACATCCCATTAGCAATGTTCGCCATCATAGGGACAACCACTGGATTGAATACCCTATCAACGTACTGTCGAGCAGTCATAGTGCCCTCAACAAGCACTAATTGTGATTTCACATTAAAGCCAATAGCTCCCCAGACCATAATGCTTGGTGTTGGCCCTGTGTGCCTCTCGACAATAAGGTCTGGGTGGCCCCTCTCCCCGGTACGTCGGCGCACACGATTCCGGCGATCACTGCGGGCAAGACAGAAGCGCGATTCGTCACGAAAGACGACTCTATGCCATTCGTCGACCCACGTCGATCACACCAGGCCAGCCTTACACGTCGCTGTTGTGGGGTCAATGGAACACCTTCTGCAGGGACACGGGATCGTAAGTCAGCTGCACGCAGGCGATTACCAATTGTTTGTTGTGTAACGTGGGGTGCCACAGCTGCTTGAATTTGCGCTGCTGTTGCATGGGGTTCCATCCGGGCCATCCGAATGATGCAGCGATCCTCTCTCACAGTTGTCTGTCGTGCTGGGCCTGTGCCGTCTACGAGTGTGGGTAACTTCATTTGACCACTGCTGCCATACATGTTGTACCGTAGATGCCTGTCGGCCAACACGTGCAGCGACAAGCGATAATCCAGCCTCGCACAGCCTAACTATCCGAGCCCTCTCAAACGGCGACAGTTGTTGATAGCGTGCTCTTCTGTGTCGTCGAGGCATGTTTGACGGGGAACACTTCACTGCACAGACTGCAAGTCAACTACGCTACACCACAGCCCGTATACTGGAGTTGGTTCCTCCGCGACCAATCACGTGGGGAGACCTGTAGCAACAATCCAATGGGTCTGAAACTTTGATCGTTAACATACCGTTACCTACATGGCATCGTTCCATATCTTGAAAATCAACACAAACGACCAATGCCTTCATGGTGTTGCAATTTCCATTTTCTTCAGTGTATCTCGAGACAACCGATCATCTGCAGAAATCTCGCACAGAATACAGAAAGGAGCAAACTTTTACCATCTAGTGAGAAACCTTCTCTGGGATAAACAAATTTCATTGAGAGCTAAGGTAGCCTAGTTCTGATTGTAGTATTTGAAAGGTTCCTGATTGTTCCGTATTGATGAACTAATTAGTAATAGTTGTGGCAAAGGTCCGCCTAATCAATACCTTTATTTTTATAAATGATCACTTGGTGGTCATTGGGTACATGTTTCGAGGCCTAATTGTTTTGGCCCCTTCATCAGTCGATATAGATTTAAATATCAAGGAAAACAGGTGGTTGGATGGCTTAACACTAAAAACATTCCCATCAATAACCCTATTATGGTGCACCATAATGGAAAGGTGGAAGATGCTTACCTCAAAGATACATTAAAAATAAGTGACTGAATGTAAAGAAAGAAAGAAAGAAAGAAATAAAGAAAGTAAGTAAGAAAGAAATAGTTGAAATTTGAAAACAAGTGCAGGAAAGGGTGACTTTTTAGAGTTTGTTCATATTGTGTTTTGGTTTTCAAATTTCAACTATTTCTTTCTTTCTTTCTTTCTATTCAGTCACCTATTTTTAATGTATCTTTGGGGTAAGCATCTTCCACCTTTCCATTATGGTGCACCATAATAGGGTTGTTGATGGGAATGTTTTTAGTGTTAAGCCCTCCAACCACCTGTTTTCCTTGATATTTAAATCTATATCGGCTGATGAAGGGGCCAAAACAATTAGGCCTCGAAGCATGTACCCAATGACCACCAAGTGATCATTTATCAAATTACACAACTATTACTAAGGTAGTTCTGTACAAAAGTTTCTTCCTGCCTATCACCACCTACAGCCTTGAAACATGCGTCCCTACCAGCAAGGATGCCAGTAAGCTTCAATCAATGCAAATTAAATTCTCAAGGACAATGGTTCAGAAAACTAAGAGAGACAGGATTAGAAATGAAAATATATGACGTCAAATAGGCATCAACCAATCACTCGGTAAATCCATAACCAACGCCAGGCTACGATGGTTTGGACTCCTGAAGAGGATGAACATCCCGCAGGTGGTTGGATAAGGAGATCAAACGCAGGAGAACGGTTCCGTCCCATGAGTTCCGAATACAAATTTCTCAGGAAAAACGTGCCATGAGTTCCGAACGCGTAAGTAAATAATCTAATGAGTCCCACTAGTTCCGAATGTCTCTGGAAATCCCAGCTGTCAGTTCTGAGGTTTGAGGTTGGAGCTATCAAAGTGATAGAAGAAGTACTTCCAAGAGTCCAAAAGCAAGGCTGTTTTTCCCACTTAAGCCAAAGTATTCGGAGAAAAGTGCAAGAAATTGGGCTTTCGGGTATATATAAAACTAACCAGGAAATCAGAAACACTATCAGGCAGTGTGCTGCACTTGCATTCCTCAAACCAGAAAAAGTAGAAGACGGTTGGCTACACATTCATAGCACGGCCCCGGAACATGAGAAGTTAATCGAGTTTTTTGATTACTTTGCCGATCAATGGCTTGAAAATGTGCATATTCCGATTGAAATGTGTAATTGTCATGGGAAGAGGCATAGAACGAATAACTGTGTAGAAGGTTGGAACCATAAGCTGAATTTGAAATGCGGAAAACCACATCCTCGTGTAAGAGACTTGGTGTTGTGTTTGAAGAATGAGTCTCAAAATTCAGACGAAAAAATGAAGCGGGCAGAGTTGTATTTGCAAGCCACGAAAAGGTAAAGAAAATATGTTGCAATGGATGACGGAATCCAGTTTGAAGTGACCGGTGATTTATCAGTATTTTTAAGAAATGTTTCTTTTGCTGAACATGTTGATTAGAGTAAAAAGAGAAGAATAATTCAGTTAATAGATCAATTTGACGAAGCTACGTGCTGATTACTAAGTGACTTGTAAATAAGATTAAAAAAAACAGTTCAAAGACGAAGCGACATGCTGATACTATTTCAAGAACTTTGTAAATATACGGTAACTCAAAACTGATTATTTTGCCGAAGGCACATGCTGAGACAGATACTGACAAGGCGAAAGCTGCTTATGGGAGCTACCGGTCCATGGCGTCCGCACCCCCAACCCCTCTGTTAGAGGAGCCAAGTGCACTCCCGGCTGGTGCTAACTATGGACCTTATTGGTTTCAGTAATAAACAAATTAATACAATTTTGCTGTAGAAAACTAAGCTGGGACTCGCTCAGGTATTGTAATTGGCAGATAGCTAATCCGCTAAAGAATTTGGAACTGGTGGGAATCGGAACTGGTGGGAATCGGAACTCATGGGAAGACACGAGGAGAACAAGAGGTACACCAAGGAAGAAGTGGATCACTAGTAATGTTCCACAAGATCTGGAAGGACAAGGATTGGACTGGCAATGGATCCAGGATGAAGAAATCTACCTGGATAGACAGCGTTGGCGAGCACTCATATAACGCACCCGGCTGGCTGGAGACGGTTATGGATGATGATGATGATATATATATTTTGTCATATCCTCCCTTGAAGGACCGCGAAGGGTATTCCGACACAATGTGATGGATTGTCTGCACTGAATCGCCACAATTGCACTGAGGACTAGAAATTTTCCCCTATTTGTGAAGCCAAAAATTACATCTTCCGTTATCGGTCCGCACTCTGTTCAGTGACGTCCATATCCTTCTTGGAAGATGGAAACCAGGGGGTTCCCTGCAGGGGTCGGTGATCAATCCTAGCTCATCAGGGTTTGATGTAGTCCATTCTTCTCGCCAAGTTTCGTCCATATTGAACTTAGATTCAGCAAGCATCTTGCCTAGTTGCCATGACGGAGACATCGTTGCTTACGTCCGTAGGTGTAACCTTAAAGTGCCCTACACGTGTCCGCCGGGTGGTGCTAAACAAGCAACAACATTGGTTGCTGGACCAAAAGAATTTTCTTGCGGATATTCCAGCAATTTGAGGATACAACACAAGGCAACACGCATGAACAAAACCGCAAAAAGGTCATTGGCCGTTACGTAGCCAACATCATAGTCGATGCGTTAAATACAAGCCATCACGGACAAGGCAAGTCTTCGCGCTACTACACTCCGATCAGGATGAAACTCAGGAGACGAATAGCTGAGGGAATGTACCAAACGGTCTGTTACTTCTTCACGCAAAATGTTATCTCCCGCAGACATGTTGGTTGGTTCCTCAGTTCAGGGGCTCAAATTAATATTCAATACCATTTGTACTGTATGAAACGTCCGCATATCGGGACACAATGCGTTGTCGCTAGTAATTGCGCAGCGCAAAGAACGAAGCATACACCACACCGGGCAAACTAGGGGATAGGCGAAATATGGAGAATTTGGAGGTTGTCGTAGATGTGTGTAACATTGCATAAGGACAGTGTGACGAGAAGGTTACCGTCCCCATAAGACAATAAAATGTTAAAAATATGCATAAAAAGACGAAAAACAAAGTTTTGTAAAAAACTTTCTCGCAATGAGGTGTATAAAATGAGGTCTGATCCTTCTACTAGACTGTCTGCTCTGCCATGTGAATGGGGCTCCAGACAGACCGTGTGACACATCGGCTACTTAAGCAGAAATGACAGGTAACTTTGAACATGTAATGTGAACTCAATGTGTGCACATCGGTAACAGTTGAAGAGATCTCGTGCGCTTGACAAACATGGCAATTATCGTTGAATGAGCAGGAAACAAATATATCTATTTGCGTAATTTCCAGTGCAGTAGTGTAAATGGACAATAATTTCAATTGGAAATGACTCCCAGAATATGAAATAAGGTATTAAACTCATAAAAATCATAATATAGTATCCAAGTGCAAGTGTAGAATCCAGGATCAGCACTCCTATACAATAATTACAACAACAACAAAAAAGATACGAGCCATACAGTAGTCGCATATGATGTGTAACAGCTGACATGTTATCCTACCTTGAAGTTGTTTCCATTTTTATTATCCTTGACATTCATCAACACACAAAAGATCTTTTTATTTTCTACACTCTCATAACACATAACAATTCCAAGACTTTTTTTTTCTTCACTGCCTACTTGATATTTCTACTCTCGCACTGCCTTCTTGATACTCTGATGTTACAAAGTAATCCGTATGTGATACACATTCCACACGGTACCACTGCCAGCAGCCAGAAGGGATGTGATCCAACTGGCAGTGCGTCTTACAAGCTTCCGTTCGATCCACTTCCGTCCCATTTTTCAAAATCACTCCCACAAAAATATCCAGCAACCGAGTGGAAAGATGTTACACATCAAAAATGTAGGTACTGAGTAGGGAAGGGGTGTATGGTGTCTTGAAAATATTTCTGAGCTTATATTCCGAGAAGTGTTGTAATTTTGGCATTAAGGGATGATTATCTAAGACCATTTTGTTCAGAAGGTATTTACAGGATAGGAAATATCTGCGGAGATTAGCACACCCAAAGACTAGGTTTTCACGTTGTTGTTTTTTTTTTCGCCTTTTAAAACAACAATCATCTCTAACTTTGTATAACGTTGGCAAGGTTACGGCTCGCATTTTGTGCTGTCTAGCAATAGCTCAGGATTCGTGGCAGGTCCAAACGTTACATTAGAATATAATTGTGGTGGTGTACTGCTGTCGACGTCTAGTGGAAGGCTTATAATTTCTCTTGGCAAGAAAGTGATGTTGGAAGAAAAAACAAATAAGGTGAAGGTGGCAGTTCGCATTCGCCCCCTGACTAAAGAAGAATTCAACTCTGGGTATCATGTCGTTACAAATGCGGACGTCGATTGTGGCTTGGTAAGGGTCTATAACCCAGCAAACCGTCAGCAAGAGCCCAAATTATTGAAATGTGACATGGTGTTTGATATGAACAGCACTCAGATGGATGTTTTTAAAAGTATTGGTCTTCCTCTTCTAGAGAATGTATTGAAGGGATTTAACGGAACCGTATTGGTGTACGGACAGACAGGAACTGGGAAGACTTGGACGATGGAAGGAGATCCCAATAACATGGAGAAAGATGGGCTAGGAATAATTCCCAATGTTTTCATTCATTTGTTTCAGATTATGCCTAAGGAACGAAAAAATACAAAATACAAAATCAGCATTAACTATATCGAGATATACAACGAAGAGTTACGCGATCTTTTGACAGAAGACAAAACGAAGAAACTGGTTTTGAAAGATAATTTTGAGGGAGGAACGTGTATCGATGACTTGGATGGTTACTTAACTTCTTCTCTCGAAGATATGATTCGCCTGTATGAAATTGGTAAGAACAATCGTGCTACAGGTGCTACCAGATTGAACTGGTGCAGCTCTCGGTCTCACGCCATATTTACCATCTACGTATCTTGGGAACACCCAATTGCGGGTGGTGAGATGCGCAGTGTCAGTGGTAAGCTGCATCTTGTGGATCTGGCTGGCTACGAGAGACAGAAAAAATCTAAAAACGAGGGAATCAGGTTTAAGGAGGCCACTAAAATTAACAAGTCCCTGACTGCGTTGGGTGTTGTGCTGTCATCCCTATCAGACGGTAAGATGAAACATGTTCGCTACAGAGATTCAAAGCTAACCCGACTGTTACAAGATTCGCTGGGCGGAAACTCGGAAACAATCCTAATTGCAACAATCGGTCCTGCTGACTATAATTACAAGGAAACCCTATACACCTTAGAATATGCTTTGAGAGCGAGGAATGTCAGCTATAACCTCACCTTGAATGAGCACATAAAAAGACCTAATTGTCAATCATTTCCTGACGATCATTTCATTTCATCTCTTAGAAACAGCGATGATATAAATATGAAAGATAAAGCTAAAGATGATGATGGTGATGATGATGATGAAGAAGATGATGAAGATGATGATGATGAATATCCAGACGAGCTGGAACTCGGAATATTGGATAGATGTGATTACGCGCACAGATGCATTCGGGAGATATCTGAACAAGCGCTTGATACGCAGTCCAAGTGCGAGTATCGTGTTATCCATGAGCTTGTGAAGCGAGAAAAGGATCTGCTCGACTCAAAGAAACACATACAGGGAATTAAAGACAAACTCGTTAGTGATATGAATGCATTGATAGCTAATATAGACGCCATAGTCAAAAAGAACAAGCTTCAGCAGAAGCAACATATGCACAAAATAAAAACCTTTGGTTCAATGAAGCGTGGTAATCATCAGATTGGATCCTCGAGGAGGAGAAACAAAGAAGGGTCGTTCGGGGAACGCTTCTCGGAGGATTGTGCAAGTGAACTGAGACGTCACGATGGAGATCTCAATAAGTGTGAAGAAAATGTCAACAGCCACAATGGTGATGTGAAGTCAGGGGAAACGTTACACAGACCATCATCTCACTTGACTGGTGTGAGTCAGTCAAACGAGCAGATTTATAACTGTGATAAAGATACACTAACCTGCAACAAATCAGAGAGAATTTTAGACAAGCCAACCCTTCTCTCAAGCAGTCAAAGCCGTTCTGACGAACGGACTTTAAATAGTAACTATCATCAAGGTTCGTTGCCATGTAACACATCAGAAGAGATGCTACATAAACCAACTCTTCCCTTAAACTATCGACGTCAGCCTGAAGCGACGAACTGTAGCTATGATCCACATGAACGGACGTGTTTCAGGCCAGAAGAAACGCTACTGAAGCCTTGTCTACCCTTCATCGGAGAGCAGGGTCGTAGTGGTTATAGTAGTTGTGATCGCAATGCTTTCACGAAGACCGAGTCAGAAGGAATGTTGTACAAGGCGGGACTTCAGTGTGGGGGTTTGAATTGTTCTGAAGTAAGGGACTATAAGAGGCATGGTTGCAGCCTAGGTATAGGTTCGTTTGCAAAGACAGGTCTTCGTCGGTGTGCAGAAACCAGTAATACCCCTGAGGATAAGTTTTTAACTGTTCACTCGTCCAGTTCGTTGAACAAGACGGAAGTTGACGGGGGATACTATTATGTTCTAAAAAGTAACGTGACAGCGTCATACCAGGACCAGGTGAAGGAGTTATCCAATGACATAGAAGGCTGTCCCGTCGTCAGGTACCGCTACACCAAAGTGGTGACGTGTGAATCTGATGGAGCTGAAGGGGTTGATGAGGAAGACAACTGGGGCGGTGTCATCGCCACTGATGAATGACAACAAATAACTGTCTCGTACATTGTTTTCCTTTTTGATCCTGAAGATGCAGATGCAGAAGTGCAAGGGGACATTAAAATGGCGTTATTTCACACGAATACTATCTCTTGGCCAGCCTACATTATTATAGAAATGACTGCTCTTACAGCGAGCATTTGAGCAAAAGTTGAACATGTGATTTGAACCCGAATTTCGTGCTGTCTAGAAAAGCGCGCTAAACCCTTGTACCATCGCGACGCTACAAATACGTCACATCTTCAAGTTTCAGATGGAATTTGAAATTTTCTGATAGGGCTATTTTAAATGGACGGGAATCTAGTGAATAAACTACATTGAGAAGAAACCAAAACATGAATTTTGTAAATAACCATTATGATGCCAGAGAAACGCAATGTTTTCAAGGCTTTATAGGGTGGAAAATTTCAAGATAATATTTGCTAAATTCGACTTCTACTTCATACGGTTGTGATGATGAGGATTGTTGTTTTAAAGGGAGATACTTGAAGGTCACCTTTATGTGATAATGAAGTTTCGGAAATATGAATGCAAACTTAATACTTCCAAGATATCACGGGGCGAGCAAAGGTGGAAGGGCCCGTGCTCGCTCACCACGGCCCAGAATGCAAAAATGTTCGTAAAGAACTCATGCATTTCAAGGACATACCCTAATATTAATTTCGGGAGGGGGGATGGCGGATGTATGTATATTCTGCCTTATGTAGTGACTACTGTAACTTCAGGGCCACACATTCTTTCGTGATAGGCATTACATTGTTGCGAAGCCTCCGTGGCTTAGGCAGCAGCACGCCGGCCTCTCACCGGTGGGTCCGTGGTTCCAATCCCGGTCACTCCATGTGAGATCTGTGCTGGACAAAACGGAGGCAGACAGGTTTTTCTCCGGGTACTCCGGTTTTCCCTGTCAAAATTTCATTCCAGCAACACTCTTCACTATCATTTCATCAGTCATTCATTTAATCATTGCCCCAGAGGAGTGCGTCAGGCCCCGGCAGCCGGCACAGTTCATATCCTCGCCGCTAGATGGGGGCTTCATTCCATTCCTGACCCGGTCGGAGACTGGAAGCAGGCTGTGGATTTGCATTTTCATTACATTGTTACAGTAAGATATTCATATACGTTTATGGCCGAGAGCGCTAACGCGCTACCTCGTGCCTCGCTGGCATCGGGAGAGCGTGGGTTCGAATCTCACCTCGGCCGTCCTGAAAATGGTTTTCGTGGTTTCCCATTTTCACCACCAGGCCAATGCCGGGACGGTTCCTTTCAACAGGTCTACGGCCGATTTCCTTTCATAATCCCTTCCCTGACCCGTCCTGAAAAGAAAATACATGGCCATTGGCTGCATTAATAAAATTATATATGTTTATAGTTGCGTATTTGTTTCCAGATGAAAACATAATGTTTCTTAAAAAATGCATATTTTCTACATATTTCATGCATAAATATGCTTAGAAAATATACTTAAGAGGCGGACGTAGTTGAACAGCTGGCCGCCAGCCCAGCACTTGTTGAAACATGGGTCAACAGTTTGTAAAGCGTTTTATAAAGAAACGGGAAAAGGTACAATTATTCTGTTTTTATAGCGCACTGTAGTATTTTAAATACTTTTCATCAGTGCAAAAGCATATTGAAAAGGAATACAAAGATAGTTATAAAATGTGTTGTTAAAATTACTATTCTCCATTTAAAATAGAGTTCTGAACTGCGTTTATCCTAAACTCTTCTATGCCTTCAGATGATGGTGAAAACATAAACGATCCCCACTGCAAGACAGCTTATAGTTTTCTCTAGAGTGCTACTGAAACATATTTTAAAATTAAGAACTCTGTATATGTTTAATCGTGATTTTTAAAAGGTAAGCATATTGACTTGTTAATGCTAGCCATGTCGATTGCTCTCTCAGACTGACTGTATCTTTTATTAGTACTATGACTTTAAAAAAATAGTAAGGCTGTGTAATGAGCCCAGATGGACTTATTGGTGAATACGATGTTAGCTAGATTTCATTAGAAAGCTAACTATTGCAATGGGTACCATGTTTCGACTTCCGGAAAATTTCGACATATCTGCACGTTTCACATCCCCTAGACCCCAAAACCACCGTCAGTTAAAAAGTTTATATATATATATATAGCCTATATCACTTTCTTGTGGACACGATAACTACCGCAATTTTGCACCAATCAATTTGAATTTTTTACATAATATGTATCCCTATAAAATCTCGGTCGAGTTCGTTAATGGGCACAATCGATCGACGGGGGTGAAAATGGGAGTCTTTTTTCGAAAATGTGAAATATCGCTATAACTCTCTTAATATTTGAAATATCGAATCCATTCAAAGTTCATACTATGTGTCGAATAAGTCCCAAAAATTTATGTTTGAAGACCTTTTTTGATAGCACCAACCATTGACCAAAGGGGTGGGAAAAAGTGGGTTTTTCGTGAAACATTAATCATATCTCTCTTAATAGGCACAATATCAAAACCGTATAAAATGGACAATATTCCCCTAATAATTACCTAACACTTTTGTCTGAAAGAATTTTTGATATGACCCACCATTACGCCAAGGGATGAGAAAAATCATTTCGGAATTATAAGAAAATGCCAAGAGCTATCAGAGGTTGCCATGACAACACTACTAAATTGATGAGGAATGAGCCATCAGACGTTGCCATGACAACGCACTTGCACGCGATCCCATTCAGTTTTCCATCTAACTTGTAAGTGAGAAGCGGCCTCGGTGAAGTAACTGGTGGTATGCTGAACTTCTATGCCCAAGTTTGCGGGTTCAAAGCCGGCCGAAGTCGTCGGATTTTCTAAGAGCGCTAAAAATCCCTCAGTATCCTTTCCTTTGGAGGGGAAGATCCAACGTTCGTTGCGAGTTGCTGGTTGCGGTGGCATCTCGTAGCCAAGTTCAGAGCTAGGTATCTGGTAGCAACATTAGGAACTACTGCTTGAAATTGACCGTCTGCAGTCCTCACCTGAATTACAGACTAATACAGCCATCACAATTCACACTGTTTATCAGACAGATTCTACACTCACCCAAAGTACACGGGGTTACATGACCGCGTTGTCGCAGTCCCTAAACTGAGGAACCAACCAAAATTTCTGCGGGAGATATAATTTTGCTTGAAGAAGTAACAGACCGTTACAAGAAGGTTACCGTCCCCATACATAAGACAATAAAATGTTTAAAATATGCATAAAATTACGAAAACGTGCATATTCTGCCTATTTTCGCCTATCCCCAAGTTTGCCCGATGAAATCTACATCCGCCTTCCGGCGTGCCGAGAGGACTTTTTTTTTTAAATCAAATGCCCATCATATACGAACAATTTTATCCCCGAAGAGGCTATAACATTAAAGTGGGGGAAAGGGAGAAATAGGAAACTGTGACATCAAACACAATTTTCACTACCAGACTCAAGGGCAGCTCGTACTTTATGAAGACAGTATTGTCTGTTCTCCCAACACCCTCTCGATACGGTAGACACCTGAAGGAATCCCCATCTTAGTGACAGGAGGGTTAAATGCCAAGAAGTCGAGGGCAAGGGGTCAAGAACCACGTGAGGTGGTGGGTGGAAGACTGAAAAATGAGGGTCATTTAACGCTGCTAAATGAGGTACTAAGGACTAGGAAGGAATGAATATAGTTTCAAGAAAGGTACGAAAGGAAAATATCATGTAAAGATACAGTGAACACGGCCCAATTAGGGTCCGATAAAAGATACTGCCAACCCTACTAATAAAGGTAAAATTAAAAACAAACGGAGGCAAGACCTCGGGAAAAGATAAATTAAATTCACAATAGAGTTGAGGTTTTCACGGAAATTAGTTTAGGAACGACGACAGCAAGAAGAACACGCCATTCCCGTCCGAGATTCGGAAGATTTCTTTTGTTGCTCCGAATAAATGCCGGTCGTACCCTAACAATTCCCTAAAACAAAACCCTCCCCTTAATTCAAAACAACCCCATAAATTGAATAACCAAACACTATACAAGAAACATGCAATTTCCTTTCCCGATTACGTAATCTCTCTCTCTATATATATATATTATTTCCGATTATTCCCCTTCAGGAGAGCGTGAGAACTTGAGCCAATCACAGCTTCACTTCCTTTTCCTCTCTTCTTTTCTTCCCAAAACCTCTTCATTAGTTCACTGTGCTTTTTCTTCCTTTCCTCTGTCCATTTTTTCCCTGATGTATCTTTCCTTGAAACTTGTACAATTTTCGTGTTTCTGATTTTATTTCTAAATTGTTCTCTGTCCTTAATGTCGTCTTCAGAGATTTTAAGTAATTCCATGTCTTCATGTACTTCTTTAATCCAACTGGTCGTTAATTTACTTGCATTCACGATATTGAAAATCTTCTTAGTGAGTCTGTTCTCATCCATCTTATATATGTGTCCATAGAACTGCAGACGTCTCTTCCTAAATTTATCTATAATGGTGTCTGTATTCTCATAAAGTTCCTTTGTTGGTCTCCTGACCCAAATTCCATTACGGAAAACAGCGCCATGGATTTTCCTAAGAATTTTTCGTTCCTATTTCTCAATATCATGAATTCTTGTCATTCCTCTAATGACAGTGGTTCCTGCCGCGTACAAGGCTTCAGGCAAGACAACTGTGCTATAATGGCGCAATTTTGCATTGCGAGATACTGCTCTTTTGTTATAATGATTCCATGTCAGCTTGTACGCCTTCTGCAATTTTACTATTCTATCTGCATTAGAAATTGTGTTCAATCCTGTGGGTTGGATGGCTTCTCCTAAATATATGAAGTGAGTGACCTGCGAGATTTTTCCATATTGCGTTCGCAAGGTGATGTTTCCTGTTGATTTGGTATCCATATACTGTGTTTTTTTTTTTATAGGAAATATCAAGTCCCGTTTTACTGGAGTTTTCATGTAGTTTCTCTAGCGCTAATATGGCTTCATCCTTGTTGTTTGTTAGATGGCCAGATCATCTGCAAAGGCCAAGCATTTCACAGTGAGTTTTCCCTTTCTCCTTTCCAATTTGGATACCTTTCACATGCTTTTCCCATTCTGTGATGATTTTGTCCAGTACGATGTTGAACAAGAGTGGTGATAAACCATCCCCTTGTCGAACTCCAGTATGTATTGCAAAAGAGTTAGAGATTTCTCCCATGAATTTCACCATTGAGGTAGATCCCAATAATGTTTCCTGTCAACTCCTAATTCTTCTAGTCTGTTAAACAAGAACAAAAGTTTGGTGCTTTTTCAGTCGGTCAACACGAATGTACCCAAATAGTGCTGGGTTATGCCCTGATCCTGAAATAAATGACATAAGATTAATAAATACACGAGGATGACCAGTTTCGATCGTCAAGCGATCATCATCAGATCCATTACACTTAGGCTATAACATCTATGTTTGAGAATACAGGTGAAAATATATACAATATGTACAATTATTTAGTTGCAGTGTTGGTAATGCAACAGTCGGTGTATGTTAAATGGTGTATATCTAATGTTAGGTAAACTTCAAAAATAGTGATGAAAATCCGGAATTTGTCTGTTAGGGGTGATTATATGGTTTAACAAAATCAACTATGGTTATGCTGAAATAATGCAAGCTTATACTTATCGAGTTGTCTCTTTAACTGGAACTTGAAGCAGTTGCGTGTTTCCATAGACACCAGTTGTTGTCGACTAACCCCGAGTGTTGGCTGGGTGGAACTGGTTTTCCCCTTCCTCCCCATTTAGTTGCTATGCTCTTCCAGAGGTCAGTGCCATGTATATTAGCAAGACAAGAGTTTAGTGCTTTTCAGTCGGTCAACACGAATGTACCCAAAAGAGATGGGTAATGCCCTAATCCTGAAATAAATTACATGAGATTAATAAAACACTAGGATGACCAGTTTCGATCGTCAAGCGATCATCATCAGATCCAATACACTTAGGCTATAAAATCTATGTTTGAAATACAGGTGAAAATATTTACAATATGTACAATTATTTAGTTGCAGTATTGGTACTGCGGTGGTTATCTTAACGACTGGTTTTTCCCTGCCTTCCCCCCCTGTCCCTACGTGCTGTGGGGAGTGATCGCGATGTGTTTATGTGAGGTGTTGCCAACCTAGATAAGATGTATGTTATTGAATGAGGTGGATCTACAACTATTAAAGACCGTGGATTAGTCCTCGCCACGCGTGGAGCATAACCCATTCGAACTAAGCGTTGACGGTCTTATGAGGACGTCCCGGCACCTTTAATACTGCCTCTAATATGGTCGAATGGGTTATGCTCCACGCGTGGCGAGGACTAATCCACGGTCTTTAATAGTTGTAGATCCACCTCATTCAATAACATACATCTTATCTAGGTTGGCAACACCTCACATAAACACATCGCGATCACTCCCCACAGCACGTAGGGACAGGGGGGGAAGGCAGGGAAAAACCAGTCGTTAAGATAACCACCGCAGTCGACCGCACAGCGGGTTCAAGTGAGCAAGGAAACTGCGAATAGCTGTAGTACGGAAGACAATCAGATAAGTAGTTAGCCTAAAATTTTATAGTTTAACCATAGTTTACAGCCATATAATCTCTCTAAAGTACAATCTCCGGATAGCCATCACCATTTAGCATTTCACCTAACATATATACTGCATTTAGCATACACTGACAGTTGCAGTACCAATACTGCAACTAAATAATTGTACATATTGTAAATATTTTCACCTGTATTTCAAACATAGATTTTATAGCCTAAGTGTATTGGATCTGATGATGATCGCTTGACGATCGAAACTGGTCATCCTAGTGTTTTATTAATCTCATGTAATTTATTTCAGGATTAGGGCATTACCCATCTCTTTTGGGTACATTCGTGTTGACCGACTGAAAAGCACTAAACTCTTGTTTACTAAGGCAACACTGAAAATATGGCTTCAAACACCACAATGCCATGTATATTTGTGTGACTTTGCCAAATCTAGATAAAAGTGTATGCTATTGAATGCAGGAGTCTGCAACTACTAAAGACCGTGGAACTATCTTCGCCACGCATGGGCTAAAAAGCCATTTATACTAAGCGGTACACGGTCTATTGAAGACGTCCCGGCACCTTTAATACTGCCGCGCATATCGGCCTAAGTTTATTGCAGAAAAATGTACATAGTACACCTGATCCAAATAACATTTACCTATAAAAACACCGCTATTTTCCCCCTTTTTTTTATCTAGCTTGGCTGTATCGCTAAGTTGTGTCTTGTATTCGACAGGGTGTGTTTTTTAGTAGAGCGAAAAGGGGTGAACTCTCCATAAAAGTGTGTTCATTTAGATTGTTGGGATTGTTTTGTTTAGCTAGGTGAATCTCGATTGCTTCTTTTATGTCGAGAGCTCTGCCTTTCGATTCGTGATGAATTATTTTTAGATCAGTCTCGATTTTAGTGAAGCTGTGCCCCGTGTCACACATATGTTCGCATACAGCTGGATGTGTTCCGTATCTTATCGCATTCCTATGTTCATTATAACGAGTATCTACTCGTCTTCCGCTCTGTCCAATGTAATTAACTTGACAACCAATGTCTTAGCATGTAATAGAATATACCCCTGACTTTGAATACGGGTCTTGTTTATTTAGATTGCTATTTTGCAAGTGCCTCCCGGTCGTATTATTCGTTGTGAATGCTTTATGCCTTGCTTTTTGAATAGATTAGTGATTTTATATGTGTTCTCATTCACATAGTTGAAGCGCGTGAATTTTTTCTCATTAATGTCCGGTTTTGGAATCATTTTATCTTTATTTTTATGTTTGGCTACAATTTGGCCTATTTTGTTTGGCGGGAAATTGTTTTCCTTTGCTATTTGTTTAATGGTTCTTATTTCCTTATTATAATTGTCTGTTGACATGGGTATGTTTAAAGCTATACGCACCAGTGAATTGAACCCCGCTAATTTATGCGTACTGGGGTGATTAGACTGATTGTCGATTGCATGCGAGGTTTGTGTGGCTTTTCGGAATATGGAGTATGAAAGCTCGTTGTCCTTACGTTCAATAGTTATGTCGAGATAATTTATTTTTCGATTTGTTTCGGATTCCTTGGTGAATTTGATTGAGTGGTATAGGCTATTAATGGATTGGAGAATTGTTTCTTCGCTTGTTAATTCAGTATCGTAGATGCAAATTACATCATCTACGTATCTTTTCCATATTACTATTCCCTTTGTTGAAGTCTTTTCTAAAAACTCATTTTCTAGTGCATTAATGAAGATGTCAG
The DNA here is from genome assembly GCA_946902985.2 of Meconema thalassinum. Lineage (NCBI taxonomy): Eukaryota > Metazoa > Arthropoda > Insecta > Orthoptera > Tettigoniidae > Meconema > Meconema thalassinum. Next base: position 458,579,197 of record OX336391.1, on the reverse strand, counting down.
CGATTAATCCGCTTAATGGTGATCCCATCGCTAATCCTTCTGTTTGTGTGTACATTTTATTGTCGAATTGAAACGTGTTTTGGCCGAGGACGACCCTCAGTAGTCGCACGATCTCTTGAGTTTCTTTTTACGAATTGTTGGATTTTAAGTTATTTTCGATAGTGTTGATTGCATCATTAATAGGAATATTGGTGTACATGTTAGTTACATCGAAAGATACAAGCCTCATGCTAGGTTTCAGTTGTAAGGTGTTCAGTGCTGTTACTAATTCCGTTGTGTTCTTTACAGAGTTGTTTTTGTCGTTGTAAAGGCGGCGTTTTAAGATTTTTAGTAACTCTTTGCTGATTTTGTAATTAGGCGCATTCCTACAATTGACTATTGGCCTCATTGGGCACTCATTTTTGTGTATTTTTGGTTGTTCCCTCAATGACGGTATTTTCGGGTTCATGTTTATTAGTTTTGATTGTTCAGCTTTGGTCAATATGTATTCTGTTTCTTTTAATACACTTTTTATTTGTTTTTGGAATTTATTGGTAGGGTCTTTTGCCAATTCCTTGATTTCGTTGTTGTTTAGGAATTCAACTGTTTTTTCAATGTATTCTGTTCTGTTCAAAATTACTGTGGTATTTCTCTTATCTGCTTTTGTGATGATTAAGTCACGTTCTTTTATTTTTTGTTTCAATAACTTTATTTCTTTTAGTTGTTTGTTGTTTTGAGTGTAATTGTTTTCGCCCTCTCGTTTGAGGATTTTTTTGGCTTCGTTGGTGGCAAGATTTTTTGGTTAATTCCCTGTCTTCTGCTGGGAGCTTGTGACTGGCTATCTCGATATCTGTGATTAACTGTTTTATATTATGGTTCGTGTGTGCGTCTGTGCAGTTGTATTTCAAACCTTTGTCTAGCATATCCATTTCATTTTGAGAGAAGGTTACGTTCGTTCTGTTGTTTACCCTGCTGTGGAAATTGAATTCATTGTTATTCGTGTGTTGTTCACTTGGTTGATTATTCTGTGTTTCTCCTAGTTTTCTTAGTTTATATTCTAGCGTTTCGTGTTTCCTCGTTGCTCTGATTTTGATGGCGTCATGTAGGTGCTCGGTAAAACTGTCACATTGGGATGCGTACCAGAAGTTACTTAGTTGCAATTGAATATCGTATAGTTGTTGGTTGATTTTTTGCTTTCTTATGTATGCAAATCTTAGTTCGTTTTTTATCCAAAGCGCTTTGGCTTGTTTAGTTGAAATGATTGAGGCTGGTGTAATCGGTACGGTTTTAATTGGTACATATTTAGGGGTGAGATTTAGTTCTATACATTTTTTGTTGAACTAAAATTGACTTGTCTATGTTCATGAGTTTAAGCCTGAGTGTTTTGAATCTCTTGGCTTCACGATTTGCCTGACTAGCCGTGAACATTGTGAGGTTTGAAGCCATTTTTCAGTGTTGCCTAAGTAAACAAAAGTTTGGTGCTTTTCAGTCGGTCAACACGAATGTACCCAAATAAAGCTGGGTTATGCCCTGATCCTGAAATAAATTACATAAGATTAATAAATACACTAGGATGACCAGTTTCGATCGTCAAGCGATCATCATCAGATACATTACACTTAGGCTATAACATCTATGTTTGAGAATACAGGTGAAAATATATACAATATGTACAATTATTTAGTTGCAGTGTTGGTAATGCAACAGTCGGTGTATGTTAAATGTGGTATATCTAATGTTAGGTAAACTTCTAAAATAGTGATGAAAATCCGGAATTTGTCTGTTAGGGGTGATTATATGGTTTAACAAAATCAACTATGGTTATGCTGAAATAATGCAAGCTTATACTTATCGAGTTGTCTCTTTAACTGGAACTTGAAGCAGTTGCGTGTTTCCATAGACACCAGTTGTAGTCGACTAACCTCGAGTGTTGGCTGGGTGGAACTGGTTTTCCCCTTCCTCCCCCTTTAGTTGCTATGCTCTTCCAGAGGTCAGTGCCATGTATATTTGTGTGACTTTGCCAAATCTAGATAAAAGTGTATGCTATTGAATGCAGGAGTCTGCAACTACTAAAGACCGTGGAACTATCTTCGCCACGCATGGGCTAAAAAGCCATTTATACTAAGGGGTACACGGTCTATTGAAGACGTCCCGGCACCTTTAATACTGCCGCGCATATCGGCCTAGGTTTATTGCAGAAAAATGTACATAGTACACCTGATCCAAATAACATTTACCTATAAACACCGCTATTTCCCCCTTTTTTATCTAGCTTGGCTGTATCGCTAAGTTGTGTCTTGTATTCGACAGGGTGTGTTTTTTAGTAGAGCGAAAAGGGGTGAACTCTCCATAAAAGTGTGTTCATTTAGATTGTTGGGATTGTTTTGTTTGGCTAGGTGAATCTCCATTGCTCTTTTATGTCGAGAGCTCTGCCTTTCGATTCGTGATGAATTATTTTTAGATCAGTCTCGATTTTAGTGAAGCTGTGCCCCGTGTCACACATAAGATACGGAACACATTCAGCTGTATGCGAACATATGTGTGACACGGGGCACAGCTTCACTAAAATCGAGTCTGATCTAAAAATAATACATCACGAATCGAAAGGCAGAGCTCTCGACATAAAAGAAGCAATCGAGATTCACCTAGCCAAACAAAACAATCCCAACAATCTAAATGAACACACTTTTATGGAGAGTTCACCCTTTTTCGCTCTACTAAAAACACACACCCTGTCGAATACAAGACACAACTTAGCGATACAGCCAAGCTAGATAAAAAAGGGGGGAAAATAGCGGTGTTTATAGGTAAATGTTATTTGGATCAGGTGTACTATGTACATTTTTCTGCAATAAACCTAGGCCGATATGCGCGGCAGTATTAAAGGTGCCGGGACGTCTTCAATAGACCGTGTACCGCTTAGTATAAATGGCTTTTTAGCCCATGCGTGGCGAAGATAGTTCCACGGTCTTTAGTAGTTGCAGACTCCTGCATTCAATAGCATACACTTTTATCTAGATTTGGCAAAGTCACACAAATATACATGGCACTGACCTCTGGAAGAGCATAGCAACTAAAGGGGGAGGAAGGGGGAAAACCAGTTCCACCCAGCCAACACTCGGAGTTAGTCGACTACAACTGGTGTCTATGGAAACACGCAACTGCTTCATGTTCCAGTTAAAGAGAAAACTCGATAAGTATAAGCTTGCATTATTTCAGCATAACCATAGTTAACAAATTTCAATTTCATCACAATTTTAGAAGTTTACCTAACATTAGATATACCACATTTAACATACACCGACTGTTGCATTACCAACACTGCAACTAAATAATTGTACATATTGTATATATTTTCACCTGTATTCTCAAACATAGATGTTATAGCCTAAGTGTAATGTATCTGATGATGATCGCTTGACGATCGAAACTGGTCATCCTAGTGTATTTATTAATCTTCTGTAATTTATTTCAGGATCAGGGCATAACCCAGCTCTATTTGGGTACATTCGTGTTGACCGACTGAAAAAGCACCAAACTTTTGTTTACTTAGGCCACACTGAAAAATGGCTTCAAACCTCACAATGTTCACGGCTAGTCAGGCAAATCGTGAAGCCAAGAGATTCAAAACACTCAGGCTTAAACTCATGAACATAGACAAGCCAATTTTAGTTCAACAAAAAATGTATAGAACTAAATCTCACCCCTTTATGTACCAATTAAAACCGTACCGATTACACCAGCCTCAATCATTTCAACTAAACAAGCCAAAGCGCTTTGGATAAAAAACGAACTAAGATTTGCATACATAAGAAAGCAAAAAATCAACCAACAACTATACGATATTCAATTGCAACTAAGTAACTTCTGGCACGCATCCCAATGTGACAGTTTTACCGAGCACCTACATGACACCATCAAAATCAGAGCAACGAGGAAACACGAAACGCTAGAATATAAACTAAGAAAACTAGGAGAAACACAGAATAATCAACCTAGTGAACAACACACGAATAACAATGAATTCAATTTCCACAGCAGAGTAAACAACAGAACGAACGTAACCTTCTCTCAAAATGAAATGGATATGCTAGACAAAGGTTTGAAATACAACTGCACAGACGCACACACGAACCATAATATAAAACAGTGGTTTTTTTTGTTGTTGTCGTGTGGCCCCTGAGAGGCCGAGTGCAGGTCTTTCTATTCGACGCCCGTGGGCGACCTGCACGTCGGGATGAGAGATGGAATGGATGAAGATGAATGCAACTGGACAAGGATGTGGAAGGAAGCGGCCGTGGCCTGTCAGAAGGTACTGTCCCAGCATTTGCCTGGTGTTGAAAATGGGAAACCACGGAAAACCATTTCAAGGACAGCCGACGGTGGGGCTCGAACCCACGCGTCTACCGAGCCAGCAGAGAGAATCACAGATATCGAGATAGCCAGTCACAAGCTCCTAGCAGAAGAAAGGGAATTAACCAAAAAATCTTGCCACCAACGAAGCCAAAAAAATCCTCAAACGAGAGGGCGAAAACAATTACACTCAAAACAACAAACAACTAAAAGAAATAAAGTCATTGAAACAAAAAATAAAAGAACATGACTTAATCATCACAAAAGCAGATAAGGGAAATACCACAGTAATTTTGAACAGAACAGAATACATTGAAAAAACAGTTGAATTCCTAAACAACAACGAAATCAAGGAATTAGCAAAAGACCCCACCAATAAATTCCAAAAAACAAATAAAAAGTGTATTAAAAGAAACAGAATACATATTGACCAAAGCTGAAAAATCAAAACTAATAAATATGAACCCGAAAATACCGTCATTGAGGGAACAACCAAAAATACACAAAAATGAGTGCCCAATGAGGCCAATAGTCAAATGAAGGAACGCGCCTAATTACAAAATCAGCAAAGAGTTACTAAAAAATCTTAAAACGCTGCCTTTCCAACGACAAAAACAACTCTGTAAAGAACACAACGGAATTAGTAACAGCACTGAACACCTTACAAATGAAACCTAGCATGAGGCTTGTATCTTTCGATGTAACTAACATGTACACCAATATTCCTATTAATGATGCAATCAACACTATCGAAAATAACTTAAAATCCAACAATTCGGAAAAAGAAACTGAAGAGATCGTGCGACTACTGAGGGTCGTCCTCGGCCAAAACGCGTTACAATTCGTCAGTAAAATGTACACACAAACAGAAGGATTAGCGATGGGATCACCATTAAGCGGATTAATCGCTGACATCTTCATTAATGCACTAGAAAATGAGTTTTTAGAAAAGACTTCAACAAAGGGAATAGTAATATGGAAAAGATACGTAGATGATGTAATTTGCATCTACGATACTGAATTAACAAGCGAAGAAACAATTCTCCAATCCATTAATAGCCTACACCACTCAATCAAATTCACCAAGGAATCCGAAACAAATCGAAAAATAAATTATCTCGACTTAACTATTGAACGTAAGGACAACGTGCTTTCATACTCCATATTCCGAAAAGCTACACAAACCTCGCATGCAATCGACAATCAATCTAATCACCCCAGTACGCATAAATTAGCGGGGTTCAAATGAATGGTGCACAGAGCTTTAAACATACCCATATCAACAGACAATTATAATAAGGAAATAAGAACCATTAAACAAATAGCAAAGGAAAACAATTTCCCGCCGAGCAAAATAGACCAAATTGTAGCCAAACATAAAAATAAAGATAAAATGATTCCAAAACCGGACATTAATGAGAAATAATTCGCGCGCTTCAACTATGTGAATGAGAACACATATAAAATCACTAATCTATTCAAAAAGCAAGGCATAAAAATAGCATTCACAACGAATAATACGACCGGGAGGCACTTGCAAAATAGCAATCTAAATAAACAAGACCCGTATTCAAAGTCAGGGGTATATTATATTACATGCCAAGACATTGGTTGTCAAGTTAATTACATTGGACAGAGCGGAAGACGAGTAGATACTCGTTATAATGAACATAGGAATGCGATAAGATACGGAACACATTCAGCTGTATGCGAACATATGTGTGACACGGGGCACAGCTTCACTAAAATCGAGACTGATCTAAAAATAATTCATCACGAATCGAAAGGCAGAGCTCTCGACATAAAAGAAGCAATGGAGATTCACCTAGCCAAACAAAACAATCCCAACAATCTAAATGAACACACTTTTATGGAGAGTTCACCCCTTTTCGCTCTACTAAAAAACACACCCTGTCGAATACAATACACAACTTAGCGATACAGCCAAGCTAGATAAAAAAAGGGGGAAAATAGCGGTGTTTTTATAGGTAAATGTTATTTGGATCAGGTGTACTATGTACATTTTTCTGCAATAAACTTAGGCCGATATGCGCGGCAGTATTAAAGGTGCCGGGACGTCTTCAATAGACCGTGTACCGCTTAGTATAAATGGCTTTTTAGCCCATGCGTGGCGAAGATAGTTCCACGGTCTTTAGTAGTTGCAGACTCCCGCATTCAATAGCATACACTTTTATCTAGATTTGGCAAAGTCACACAAATATACATGGCACTGACCTCTGGAAGAGCATAGCAACTAAATGGGGAGGAAGGGGAAAACCAGTTCCACCCAGCCAACACTCTGGGTTAGTCGACTACAACTGGTGTCTATGGAAACACGCAACTGCTTCAAGTTCCAGTTAAAGAGACAACTCGATAAGTATAAGCTTGCATTATTTCAGCATAACCATAGTTGATTTTGTTAAACCATATAATCACCCCTAACAGACAAATTCCGGATTTTCATCACTATTTTAGAAGTTTACCTAACATTAGATATACCACATTTAACATACACCGACTGTTGCATTACCAACACTGCAACTAAATAATTGTACATATTGTATATATTTTCACCTGTATTCTCAAACATAGATGTTATAGCCTAAGTGTAATGGATCTGATGATGATCGCTTGACGATCGAAACTGGTCATCCTAGTGTATTTATTAATCTTATGTAATTTATTTCAGGATCAGGGCATAACCCAGCTCTATTTGGGTACATTCGTGTTGACCGACTGAAAAAGCACCAAACTTTTGTTTACTTAGGCAACACTGAAAAATGGCTTCAAACCTCACTCTGTTAAACAAGGTTTTTCTGTCAACCGAATCGTAAGCCTTTTTGAAATCCACAAATGTGACTGTAGTGTTCCTGCATCGTCGGATGTGCAGTATGGTCGTGAGGTTCCAGATCTGCTCAATACAGGACCTTCCCTTCCTGAAACCTGCCTGATATTCTCCAATATGATGGTCCACCTGTGGCTCGAGTCGATTCAGCAAAGCTTTAGAGAGAATTTTATAAGCGACTGGATGAAGCGAAATTCCTCTATAATTATTCGGGTCAGTTTTGCTTCCCTTCTTATGGAGTGGGTGTATCAAAGCACGCTTCCATTCTTTTGGGATTTTCTCTGTTTTCCAGACATCTGATATTATTCTGTGAATTTTTGGTGTTATGTGTTCATGATCCAATTTCCAAACTTCTGCAATAAGTCCATCTTCACCATGGGCTCTGTTGTTTTTAATGGCTTGATTATGTCCACTATTTCTTCATGTGATGGTGGAAGTGAATCAAGGTTGGGTACTGGTTTTGCAAATTGAAGTTGTTCAGAAGGTGCTTTGCAATATATATAAATGAATGTTTGTGTGTTTTTTCTGAATTATATATATATATATAAATGAAAGTTTGTCTGTTTTTCTGAATTTCTACAGAAATTTGCGTTATTTACGCGTTTCAGACTGTTTTATGACGGATGCGCGCGAAAATAATTTTTTTGTCTGTCTGTTAGTCTATCTGTGGACAAAGTTGTTACCTTATAACTCGAGAACGGCTGGGTGGATCAACGTAAAATTTGGTACAGATATACTTCAGAGGCACGACACTAATCATTGATGTAACTCTTCTCCATACCTCTCATAAAAGAGGGTTAGTTAGTTATTGTTGTTTTAAGGGGCGGAACTACGAGGTCATCTGCCCCTAAGAAAAGAGGGCATACCCCCTTAAAATGCATGCTGAAATGGGCGTAGAAATACGAGAAAAAGCTCATTTTCAGCGTCTCAATGTGATAAACAAAACTCGGGACGAAAACCACATTTTAAGGTCCTAAAATCAACAGTTTTTGAGATCTTCCCAGAAAACTAATTTCATTTAATAAACACTAATGAAAGAATGCAAGCCGGTAACCATGGCAACACAATCTCACGAGTCCATCTATTTCTGTAAGACGCAATGCCATTCCATTTATTACTTTACTGTGAACGTTCACAAACGGCTATAAGGTTATCACGGAACTAACTTAAGCTGTAAAATTCATCAATACGTATATAGTACGCTTAAGGGGGTCAAGGGATACTCTTGCATTTTTTCACGCGATTTACACGTGCGGGTGTGGTACTGAAGGTCTATTACTGAATATCCCTATCCCTATATTATTAAATTATTATTATTGTTATGATTATTATTATATTATGGCGTACAAGGACGAGACAAAACTCATTTTCAGCCCCCCGGTGGCTCGGAGGCTATTACGTTTTAAGGCTCTAAACCACGTTTCTGAGATATTCCCAGAAAACTAATTTCATTTAATAAACTAATAAATAGATGACAAGTACAGAAAAACACCAAATCGGGAGCTATATAGATATACTGAGAAAATCACAGATGTGGCCAGGAAGAGACGTCTGGCTTTCTACAGACATGTCTCAAGGATGAACCCAACGAGACTAACCAACCGGCTTCTCAACTACTGGGAGAATAGAAAGAGCGTGACACCATGGCTAACAGAAGTTAACAAGGGCGTCCATGTACTGAAGATAATGGAAAGTGATATTAGAAGCCGATCACATCTCAGAAAGATACTTAAACAGAAGAGTTTTTAGGACAGACCACTCTTTAAGAAAAACGGCATCATCTGGACAAAAGAGAGAAAGGAGAAACATAGCCAGAGAATATTGGGCAAACATCAAGTCCCTCGCCAAGTTGAAAAGATCAACGTCGTGGTCCTTAGCTGGACCATCTGAAAGGAGAAGAACAAGAAGAACAAGAAGAAACTAATGAAGTAATGCAAGCCGGTAATCATGACAACAGTGTCTCAAAAGGTGACATCCAATTTTCCATCTGTTTCTGTAAGAAGCAATGCCCCTCAATTTATTAAATTTCTGCGAAAGTTTGCAAATGGCTATAAGGTTATCATGGAAACAAACATAGACTGTACAATTCATCAATGCGCTTAAGGGGGTCAAGGGGTACCCTATAATGTTTAAACGCGACTTACACGTATATGTTGTACAGAAGGTCTATTATATCTCCAAACAGCAACATTATTATCAAAAATTCCTGAGATGAATAGTGTTTTTTGCAGCTTTTGGGAATTTGGGCCATTGGAGGCTACAAATCATGAATTTTCATACACCACAAACCTTTATATATTGTTAAAGGGGTCTTCCTGGGGATGGGGACTTTCCACAATGGTGAGGGTCCGTTTTTATTCGACATATATTGCGTTTCGTCAATAAGGTATTCAATAATATTTTCACGTCAGGAAGTACACGTTATGCGAATTTAGTTTGAGAGCACATTTTAACTAATCATATTTTTGTCGACAAACGGGCTCATCGTAAAGATGATTTTGTTTGATACTGTGTGGTTGATATATCTTTATGTTTATGTACTCCTATCTCGTGTTCGGGTGCTTGGAGCATCGTAAAATTAGGTATTGTAACCATGAGTCAATTCACCAATCATTTATAAAACTCTTCACCGTACTTCTTATAGAAGGGTGGGTATAGGGAAAAACTTTTCAAAATACATGCTAAAATAGGCGAAAAATAAAAATTATCCTAGAAAGACGACCAAAGCATATGTTGCGCTTCTCAATGTGTGATACAAAACTAGGGAGTCTATAAAGGGTCTCCGAAAACTGCATTTTAAGGCCCTTAAATTAACAGTGTCTGTGATATACCAAGAAAACTAACTTCGTTCTGATAAACATATGAAGGAATGACAAGCCCCTAACCATTGCAACAGTAGCTCAATTGATAACGTCTGGTTATTAATACCGAAGACCGTTCGAAGAGCGGGTACCTCTGCTAGTCGACAATATAAGAAACCCCAATAAATGAATCACTGCCGATACGTAACCGGCAATCATAATAATGCGAACGGCAAATGGGTTACAGATAACCTACAAGGTAGGGGCAGATTACCTCGTAGTTCCGCCACTTAAAACAATAACTAACCTACAAGGAACACTTTTCACATGAGTACGAAAAATTACAAACGAAATGGAAATAAAATACTTTACAGACCGGCATTTCAGGTACAACAGAAATCTTCCGAGTTGGATTGGGGTTGCATTATTAAATTTGGAAGTAAGCCCAAAATTTAACGTCTGTCTGTAGAAAAGACAGGAAAAACAAGTAGTTCCATGAAGAACTATACAGCCTATTTTCCTATATCCTGCTCATGTTAATTGCCTCTATCAACATACAAAATTTCAGTTTAATTGCTGTAACAGATTCGTAGATATTGAGAACCGTCTAAATATTTCAGATGGTCGCCAGGTTGGATTTTTATTTTTGTACTATTACATTAAGATTATTGTGTACGTGTGGTATTCAGACTTCAATCGCATGATTAGAACACAAGAAGTAAAAACTAGATTTTAAAATTACGCACAGCAGCCATCTTGTGATTATGCAAACAATTGAAATAAATTAGATGCCAGTGGATCAACATTTGTATAAGCATTTAACGTGCAACGTTTCACGGCACTCGGATAGTTAATTCGCGAGAAACGTCCATTTTAATATTTATACTTCGCGTCGCCGCCATGTTGGATTTGTGCTCACCAGGATACTCAAAGTCCTATAGGTGAACACATGTTCATAGTCTCTATGAACATAAAAAAATGTTTGGTTGCTGTAAAAGATTCATAGATATTGAGAACCGTCTAAATATTTCGGAAGCTCGCCATTTAGGATATGTATAGGCCATAGTGTTATACACGATTCAAGGACAATTATTGCCTAGGTTCATTATTCAAACTTTCACTTCGATCGCATGATTACGACACAAGAAATAAAAACATAATTTTAAAATTTCGCACAGCCGCCATCTTGAGGTTATGTAAACAATTGAATTAAATTAGATGGCAGTGCATTACAATCTGCAAAATCATTTACTGTACCACATTTCACTGCGCTCAGAGAGTTAAATCACGAGAAAAGTCTATTAAAATATTTCAATTTTGTACTTTACAGGTTTATGAAATATACATAGGTAAACTTGTATCAGTACCCTTTATCACCGTACAAAATTGCAGGGTGATATCTGTAATAGTTCCGGAGATATAGAATGTCAGTGAAATATTTCGCACAGCCGCCATTTTGAGGTTATGTAAACAATTGAACTAAATTAGACTCCAGTGCTTTACAATGTGTATAAACAATTGCTGTACCCAGTTTCATTACGTTTGGGTAGTTAAATCGCGAGAAAAGTCTATTTAAAAGTCTCAACTTCGCTTGGCCGCCATGTTGGTTTTGTGGTCACCAGGTTTTTGAAAGTCTCATAGGTGAACTTCTAGTAGTGCCCTTTATTACCGTACACAATTTCAGGGCGATATCGGTAATAGTTTCAGAGATATTGAATGCTAGTGAAATATTTCGCACAGCCGCCATGTTGGATTGGTGAGACGTAACAAAATTTGAAGGGCACGGTCGAGGTCGCCAGGAATAGCGCCATGAACTTACCGAGTTTCATTGAAATCGCTCCAGCCGTTTAGATTTTATTAGGGGGGGGGGAACACACACACATGCGCGCGGACAAAAGGTGATCTCATAAGCCTATTTTTTCAAAATTGAAAATAGGCTAAAAATGGTAACAATAAAATACATCTTATTGTGGATACTCCAAGTCAGTTATATACTGCCAACTTTTGATGTGCACATTCTGTGGTCGTTCGCTATATCTGCCCATCTGCCGATGGTTTAGTCATCCAATTTCCGTGACGTCGCCCATCCTTCATTTAATAAACTTTATTGCGCACAATGTGCATAGAGGATACAGAAAAATATAACATACCGGTATAACAACGTGACGACCAATGAGCTCTCAATAAGTGTTTGTTAGTCCTTGATAAACTCACTAATCGAACCTGACCTCGAGGAACACTTCTGGATGTGATATTTTTCACATATCTGGTCACATAGCCTGCACACACAGTTTGTTTGGTTCATGGAAAACCTTGTTTTTACACATCTTGAAGTGGAACCCGTGGACAGCCAGTCTCGTGACCATATGCCTCAGTTGGTAGCCCGTTTCCTTCCATTTCCGATCCGTCATGGCCTCCGTTGAATAGAAGTCCTCCCAAATGTCCCTCCTTTTTTCCCTTAGCTTTTGCAACAGCCTATCATATGCTGCTCCTCCTGGTAGAATAAGGTTGCATCTCAGGTCTTCGATCAGGAAAGTCTCCCTCGCGAGCTCATATACGAGTCGGGATCTTGTAGTTTTTGATACACTCTGGACTCGCTTCAGGTATCTGGATTTAATCTTTTCCAGGACTTCTAGTTGCTTTGCACTCAGAAATTCGCCTATGATTTCGAGTCCATGGGTTAATACTGGTAACACTTTAACTCGAAAAAGCACCATGGCTGTCTCGACTGCAATTTGCGCGATGTTATCGATGGCATTCATTGCTTTCAGAGCTGCAATCATTCTAGTTCTTCATTTGGTAGTATGAAACAATCGCGCATCGCCGCGCGTCGTCGGAATTAATTGACAACATTGCAACTTGTCCTCAAAGATAGTCCATTTGTAAGTTCGCTCCGGGCTGGCATCTGAAGTATTTCGTCGATTGAGGTTTCCACAATACGCCGTCAAGCCTTGTCGAGCATTACACGCTCAATATTATTGTCAATACTTGCCTTCAATAAAAACTGACCATTCACACCCCCCGGGGTCTCACATCTATTGGGACGTGGGTTGGCGACCACGGGACCCCAGCTGAGTCCGGCATTGCTTCCACTTACTTGGCCGGGATCCGCTCAGTCTTCTTTCCTGTCGACCTCCCTTGGTCAACTCTTGTTCTTTTCCGACCCCGACGGTATTAGGGTATCCGAGGCCTCGGGAGTCTTTCACATTCCCGCCTTAATTGGCCCTTGTCTCATCCTTCCTGATCCCTCCTTCGAGGGGTCAGACCTCTTGTTTTCTTGTCATTATATACCGGTATCCTTTTCTCTTTAAGATCCCTGCACTGTTTTTGTTAATTGGATTCCCGTGTATCTAAATTCCCTTTAGTGATTTTTTTTTGCATCTACGTTGCATTTTATAGGTCTTTTCCATCTAAATTGCATTTTGTAAGGATTGACAATCTAAATTGCTTTTTAGTAAGTCTTTCAATATAAGGGGGGGGGGGACGACTTTTGTATTTTGAATTTCAATTGCATTTTGTAAATATGTTCAACCTAAACCGCTTTTTGCAAGTATTTTCAATCTAAATTGCATTTTGTGGGTATTTGGAATCTAAATTACATTTTGTAAGCATTTTCAATCTAAATTGCATTTTGTAGGGTGAGCATTTTGCAAGTATTTTAATTATCAATTGCATTTTGTGGGTGTATTTTGAATATCAATTGCATTTTGTAAGCATTTCGACTCTACATTGAATTGTGTACGTATTGTAACGTGTTTTTCGAGGGTTTTTATGCCACTGGCATAAGTCAGTAGGAAGCCATTCTATATTTATTTACGCGGCAAATTGTTTAGCCAAGAGCATTTTTCATGTTAATTTATTATTATTATTATTATTAATTTATTATAATAATTATTAAGTTATTTTCGGAGCATTTTATAAAAATTATAAGCATACAGATAGGTTTTCTATGTCTTAGAAAACGCTATCAAGCAAATTATTACGTACGACAATATCATAGAAAATTATGTGATTACGGAATTTTACGGAGTTTCGTCAGTTAGGATATTATAAGAGACATGACTCACTGGAAATTCAGATACGGGCTGATTCTTGTCAAGAAGTATTACGCAAGCGGGGTTGCAGCGTCAAGAAAAGGCGGATAGTTGGAACGGAAATCGACTTCATCATCCGCGCGCCGTGTGTAATGAGCCAGAGAAGGGGAAATAGAGCGTGGGGGGCAGCCAATCAGTGGAGACCACGTAAGCTGGAAGTCGGTACCGAGGTGGGGAGCCGACAGGGGCATATATCGTCCGATGTTCCGTGGAGTGGGGGACAATCTGTGAAAGACTTGACTAGTTCGGTTGCAAGTGTGTGTCGCTCCGATGTTCCGTGGAGTGGAGAACTATCTGTTTAAAACTTAACCAGTTTGGTTGTACGAGTGTATGGCTCCGTTGTTAGGACCATAAAGTCACAAAATCTACAAGTATATCATCAAATATCGACGGAGATGACGACGTCCAGGAGACTGTGGGAAGCACACAGCATCATCCAGTACGAGGGAAATGCTATGGCAATTTCCAGTGGTAAGCGCGAATGACGCAGAAATACGCAATCTCTCATTTCTCTTTGTTTTATATTTCATATTTCAGTAACTTCATAGCTTGGGAATAAGAGTAAAATCAATAATTTATCAGACTCCGTTTTCACGTAATTTTCTATCGGTAATATTTAAATCGCAACGTTCCAATTTAAATTTTAAACATATTATTATTATTAATTTTGCTATACTTGTTTTATACAATAAATTCAATTCTTTTACAATGCAATCTTTGCTTTCAGTAGGTAGCATTAGATATAGACCAACTCCTTCTCCTGATACAATTGTTTGTTGGGTTAATGATCAAATCATACCACGATCTGAGTGAATAGATTCTTGAAGGTGTTCTACCAGAGCTAGACGTTGTTAAATACAAATTTAGATTTCAGCATTGCGTTGAGGTCTTGGCGCCCATTAAAACAACATAGCTTAGGCAAAGGTAAACAGTTACATTTATCACCCAACAGTTAGGAGCAGCCAAACCGGTACACTTGTCGCTCAACGTGTGGGCTAGCAAAACTGTTACATTTCGCTACCAACATGGGGCATTAGTAACCATTACATTTGGCGCCCAACGTGGGGAATTAATTAACGCTACACTTGTCGCCGACAACTTGGGGCTGAAAACCTAATAACATTTGTGGAAGGAGAAGGGTATATATTTCTGTGCCTGTATTTTGGGGGTTATTTGTCTGTATCAGTGTATATCATTATGGGGGATGAGAAAGAAAGACAGATGAGGTTACGTAGTGGTCATCAACGGGAGAGTGATGATACGAGCAGTATGTCGAGTGATGGTAGTACCGGGGTAGCGGAGGTAAATCCCGATACTGAAACAGGGAGTGTAGGCGGCCAACCAGAATTAAAAACGGTTCATGTATCAGAACAAAGTTAGTAGTGATGCTTTAAATGCTAAACTGGAACAAAACAACGCTAAATTAGAACAAAACAGTAAGGAAAATAAAGAAAGTACAGACGCTTTAAATGCTAAACTGGAACAAAACAACGCTAAATTAGAACAAAACAGTAGGGAAAATAAAGAAAGTACAGATGCCTTAAACGCCAGATTAGAACAAAACAGTAGGGAAAATAAAGAAAGTACAGACGCTTTAAATGCTAAACTGGAACAAAACAACGCTAAATTAGAACAAAACAGTAGGGAAAATAAAGAAAGTACAGAAGCTTTAAATAAAAAATTAGAACAGAATAATGCAAAATTAGATAAGAACAACAAGGAAATTAGTGTGAAAATGGAGCAGATTAGAGGAGAAATCAGAGGAGTAATGGAAGAGAAGGTTAAAGAGATCATTGCAGATGTAGACAAGAAATTAGGAAAAGTACAGGAGGAGTTAGAAATTAGAATCAGTACACAGGCTGAAAATGTAAAAGAACTAGTGCAACTGGAAACACAGCAGGTCAAAAAGCAATTGGGGGGAGAAATTGACAAGATTCAAGTATCAACTAAAGAGGTTAAGGAACAGCTGGGGGGGGGGGGGGGGGGGGGTAGAATTGAGAAAGTCCACTCACAAATAGTTGCAGAAGTAAATGATTTAAGAGAGAGTAATAGAGAGAGCATTAGCAAGATTGAGGAGAAACAAGCAAAGCTATATGATAAAGTAGAAGAATCAGAAGGAAACATAAAATTAACAGTAAACAGTATTGAGAGGAAGGCTGAGGAGAAAATCGCAGAATTAGAATTAAAATTAAAAGCTAGGATCAGGCAAGAAAATAGTCAGAATAGGCCAGTTTTTGTGAATAGCACACACAGGGAGGTAGAATTGGGGAAGTTCAGCAATCGACAAGGGTGCCCAATGGAGTTCATGAATTCTATAGAAAATAAATTTGGGGAGAGGTTGGAAGATGGTAGTATTGAGTGGTGCCAGGTAGTTGAAATTTTAGAACAAAGGGTCTTTGGGGGAAACGAGGAATTGGTTTGCTGTCTACAGAGACAAGTTTACTGATATTAATGACTTTAAAATGAAATTCTGTGAAAAGTTCTGGAATGAGGTTATTCAGTCGCAGCATCGTGAGGGAGTAGTGTGTGGTAAATATAACCCTAAAGGAAGCTCCACCATGACCGAATACTTTTTAGGGCAGGTATTAGTGTGTAAATATCTGGATGGCTTGAAGGAGGAAAGTGATGTGGTGAGGTTGCTACTTAGGCACTTTCCCTATAGGATCAAGGAGGCTGCTTGTATCCAGAATGTAAAGACTATATCACAAGTAGAAAATTTGTTAAGCACATTTGATGCACTAGGGAGAGGGGGTTATGAGGACAATTTCAATAGGAACCAGGGTAATAATAATAATAGGCCTAATGAAGCCAGGCATCAGGAAGTTCAAGGGAACGGTGGCGAAGGGGCCAACGCTCAAAATAGAAACAATAATAATCAGCTAAATCAGAACAGAGGAAATGGCTATGGTAATCAATATCAAGGGAGGAACAATGATTTCAGGGGAAATCAAGGGAGGAACAATGATTACAGGGGAAATCAAGGGAGAAACAATGATTTCAGGGGAAATCAAGGGAGAAATTATAATGACAATAATCACAACCAGAATAGGGGTCAAGGAAGAGGACAGCCTAGTGGTAGTAATATACAGCCAAACAATGTCAACACAGCCCAGAACAACCAGACCAGTTCAGTAGTTAGTAGTACTACGGCCAGCTGTAGCGGTTCTTTAAACGCGAACCAGGCTGCGAAGTAAGGTCAGAATCTCAGTCTGTAGCATGCCCTGTCCATACAATTTTACAGGAACCCTATGACCTAAATGTAAGAAATGAATTATTACATGAACTAAATGATGAAGGTATTATTCAGGAAGTGGTTAGTAAGAGCCCCATAGTTAAATTTAACGTGTCCGAAGCGTACACAGATGTTTTAATTGATAGTGGTTGTATGAAGAGTTGCATAAGTAGTGCATTTTATGATAAAATGAAAGGAACTGGAGTAAATTTTGTGGAGATGCCAATTAAAAGCACTTTTGTTATCACAGCTGTTGGGAAGAGGTCTAAAGTAATTTCTAAGCAAGTTTTAGTAGACCTTAAAATTAATAATCATGTAGAGAAGCAGATTTGCCTTGTAATTCCAAATTTAGTATTCAGTGTTATCTTGGGTTCAGAGTGGCTAAGTCGAGTGTCTGGTAACTTATGTTATGATGTAGGGAGTTTGAAATTTAAATGGGGAGATTCTGAAGTAGAAGTAGCGTTCAATGACCATATTCTGAGGAGTAGTATTGTAGGTGTGATTTGTACTTTAAATGAGATATCGCCAGCCGTAGAGCGGGGTTCTCCATGTTTTGTGGGCAGTGTGATTACGAACGGTAGTCTAAAGGACTCGTTACGTGATGCTGCATTTCAGGGAAATATAGAGGATGAACAGTGTGTTCGGCTCTATGATGTGTTATTGTGTAATAGGAGAGTTTTTGAGGATCGCATTGGTATGGCCAATTGCTATACACATTCATTGAACGTTATTGATAGGTCAGTATTCACAGGACATAGATATCCTGTACCTTTCGCTTATCAGAGTGCAGTTGAGGCTCAAATTAATCATATGCTTGAAGATGGGATTATTGAGCACTCTAACAGTCCATATGTTAATTCTTTGATCACGGTACCCAAGACCGACGGCACTGTTCGTATTTGTTTAGACGCTCGTTTGGTTAACAGTAGAATTAGTTCAGATCAGCTGAAATCTATGTCAATAGAGGAATTAATGCAAACATTTGAGGGGAAGAAGTATTTCACTTGTGTAGATTTGAGTTCCAGTTTTTGGCAAGTGCCACTTATGTACGAAGATAGACCATTTACAGCTTTTAGTCAAAAATATAACCTTTATCAATTTTGTAGAACACCTTATGGGTTAAAGAGTAGTTCAGCAGCTTTAATTAGAGCTTTAAACATCGCATTAGGGGATGACACAGGAGAGTTTGTAACCATTTACATAGATGATATGGTAATTAGTTCACGCAGTTTTGAGGAGCATCTACGTCATTTAGATATAGTTTGTCAGAAGTTAGATCAGGCAGGGTTCACTTTGAAGCTGTCTAAGTCGTCATTCTGTCAGTCAGAAGAGACATTTTTAGGTCATAGAGTGTCAAGTAGAGGTGTTACACCAGAGGAAAGTAGGGTTAGCATGTGTGGGCAGTAGCAACAGGGCATCGTTACAGATACTGAGAAATATGCTAGGTAGAGCAACGTGATGACGTTCATTTAAAGGAGCCACTTGCAAGGTTGGAAGCAGGTGACACAGGGCCCATGTATAGTTTCCAAACGTATTGGGAAAACAGCATATGTGCTGGAGAATAGTGAGGGAAACAGATTATACGGGACGTATAATATACATAGTCTCCGAAAGTATGTGTCATAAAGTGAGGATGTTTAGCTGGCGAGCCAGCCTATCAAATGAGTAAGTGTGGTATTTGGTGCGTGGGAGGAGATGGTCTTCCAGGCAGGCGTATCAGAAGTCACACAGGGGGGTAGTATGTAAGTAAATGAGAGTTTTTAAGGTACAGGGAAATATGACGGGATTGTCGGATGCTCTTGAGCACTAAAATGTCTCGATACACCAAGGCCAGAATTTGGTAGCGCTGGTGAATTCCCATTTGTCCCCAAGAGATGGGTGAGCGCTTGGACAGGGTATTTTTGCTTTAGGCGTCCACGGGACAAAGGATGGGCCATCAGAATGCGAGACAGTCCTTCATGAAACTCATACACAACAGCACACGTGATTTCCGTCTACGGCCTCGCCATGTAAGATTTGTAAGTGTGTAATTTAAGGTAATTTGTACAATGGTTTCATTTGTGTGAGGAGAACTGGTCTGTGTTGAGAACTAGTATTAAGTAGAATATGGTCTACGGGAACTTAACAAGACAGGGCGATTACGGCACAGAAATATTTGGTGTTATATGTAATGCGCATTTACTTTTTTTTTTCAGTAGTCAATATTAATTTCATCTTTTATAAAGAGAGATCAAGTATTATGGTCACGATGCGCTGGCACAATAGTGTGATCGTGTGCTCAGTGATAAGTGAGATAAAATTTAACCATAAGGAAGGGACCTCCAGTGAAGTTAGGAAGTTCTATGGTGATATAAATATATCAGAACACCTTCAATGCGTGTGATATGACATCATAAATACATAGTGCTCACACATTAATTATGTCTATTTTTCCAACATAGAGAAATTTGAGAGGCGGAAATATCCGTGGAACACTATTCTATATGAAAAACATTGGACTGGTTGCAAAGTGCAATCCATAGTGACAACAAACTTTGACGCAAAGTGCGTGAAGAAAACTTATGAGTGTATATATCTGTAATTTAGGGTGATTTCATTTATGTAATATGTATTTTGGATGGGGATTATTAACGTGTCTGGGATAATCGGATAATGGACCGTCGTCACGGTAAATCATCCGATGATCCGAGGCGAATATGTAACGTGTTTTTCGAGGGTTTTTATGCCACTGGCATAAGTCAGTAGGAAGCCATTCTATATTTATTTACGCGGCAAATTGTTTAGCCAAGAGAATTTTTCATGTTAATTTATTATTATTATTAATTTATTATAATTATTATTAAGTTATTTTCGGAGCATTTTATAAAAATTATAAGCATACAGATAGGTTTTCTATGTCTTAGAAAACGCTATCAAGCAAATTATTACGAACGGCAATATCATAGAAAATTATGTGATTATGGAATTTTACGGAGTTTCGTCAGTTAGGATATTATGAGAGACATGACTCACTGGAAATTCAGATACGGGCTGATTCTTGTCAAGAAGTATTACACAAGCGGGGTTGCAGTGTCAAGAAAAGGCGGGTAGTTGGAACGGAAATCGACTTCATCATCCGCGCGCTGTGTGTAATGAGCCAGAGAAGGGGAAATAGAGCGTGGGGGGCAGCCAATCAGTGGAGACCACGTAAGCTGGAAGTCGGTACCGAGGTGGGGAGCCGACAGGGGCATATATCGTCCGATGTTCCGTGGAGTGGGGGACAATCTGTGAAAGACTTGACTAGTTCGGTTGCAAGTGTGTGTCGCTCCGATGTTCCGTGGAGTGGAGAACTATCTGTTTAAAACTTAACCAGTTTGGTTGTACGAGGGTATAGCTCCGTTGTTAGGACCATAAAGTCACAAAATCTACAAGTATATCATCAAATATCGACGGAGATGACGACGTCCAGGAGACTGTGGGAAGCACACAGCATCATGCAGTACGAGGGAAATGCTTTGGCAATTTCCAGTGGTAAGCGCGAATGACGCAGAAATACGCAATCTCTCATTTCTCTTTGTTTTATATTTCATATTTC
Source organism: Meconema thalassinum (assembly GCA_946902985.2). Lineage (NCBI taxonomy): Eukaryota > Metazoa > Arthropoda > Insecta > Orthoptera > Tettigoniidae > Meconema > Meconema thalassinum. The sequence continues at coordinate 458,558,319 of OX336391.1, read as the reverse complement.
AGTAACTTCATAGCTTGGGAATAAGAGTAAAATCAATAATTTATCAGACTCCGTTTTCACGTAATTTTCTATCGGTAATATTAAAATCGCAACGCTCCAATTTAAATTTTAAACATATTATTATTATTATTAATTTTGCTATACTTGTTTTATACAATAAATTCAATTCTTTTACAATGCAATCTTTGCTTTCAGTAGGTAGCATTAGATATAGACCAATTCCTTCTCCTGATACAATTGTTTGTTGGGTTAATGATCAAATCATACCACGATCTGAGTGAATAGATTCTTGAAGGTGTTCTACCAGAGCTAGACGTCTTTAAATACAAATTTAGATTTCAGCATTGCGTTGAGGTCTTGGCGCCCATTAAAACAACATAGCTTAGGCAAAGGTAAACAGTTACATTTATCACCCAACAGTTAGGAGCAGCCAAACCGGTACACTTGTCGCTCAACGTGTGGGCTAGCAAAACTGTTACATTTCGCTACCAACATGGGGCCTTAGTAACCAATACAGTATTTTGAACCTAACCTACATGTTGTGCGTATTTTCCAGTCTATTCCTTTTGTGAGTATTTTCGTTCTTACTTCCCTTTTGTAAGTAAGTTATTACCGCTCTCCATTTTGTGAGTAGTTTCAATCTGAGTTCCTTTTTGTAAGTATTTTCCGTCTCAATGTTCGTTCTGATTTCCGTTTCATTGTCATTTTCGCTATCGCCCAGACCATTAGGGGCCAATAACCTAGATGTTATGCCCCTTAAAACAACAATTATCATCATCATCATGTTGTTCATAGGTCCCGAGAAATTGGAGAGCATGGAACACCCACGAGTTAGGCTGATAAACTTCATCGGCACCTGTTCCACTTCTTTTAGATGTCTCTATTTTCTTTCTGTTGTGCCGTCGCCGACGGTTTCATTTCTTTGTACACAACGATCAGCTTATCGAGCGCAACATTCCTCTTGTGTTTATTTATATATGAAGGATCACCTGGATTCCACAGTTCAGGTAAAGTTTTATACAGGTCAATGAATGAATGAATGAATAAAGACATGTATCGGTATCAGATTGTGGTGCAACATTGGTCTCGTGACCCACGGAATCATCAGTTGGGTAACCCTCCATCTTGCAAGCACTGAACACAATGTGGATTGATGCAATATTGAAGTGAGCGCCCTCACACGGTCAATATTACTGTCAATATCTCCTCCACTTATCAGTATTGATGCTCTGATATCCAAATTTCCGGATTTTCATCAATACGGCTTCAATCCAAACCATCAATCCATTTTTATTAACCTTACACGTTCAATATTATTGTCAATACTTGCCAGTATTGACAATATTATTGAACGTGTAAGGGCCGCTTTACATTTCGTCCTCCTTCAGCTTCCGGAATTTTCCTACTAGTAGTAGGAACAACACCAGGAATGTTAAGGCATGACATTTCAGGTGAGGTTAGAAGGTTTGGTGGCGCTACAGAAAAGGAGAACATGTGTTTAAAAAATGGTAAGTAATGAAATTGGCCAAAATAGTCTAACTGTAGTAATGGTATCTGGAGATGATATACCGGTAGTAATAGATGTTCACTCGTCCGCTGCCGTAGACCCACCATAATAGGAGCACGACTTAAATAGCTGAAATTGCTGCTCTGACGGCCATCTTTGTGAATGTTTATGAAGGAGTCCATAATGCCAACCCCACGCATTCGGTACCAATGGTTTTGACTAGACCAATATTTTCGTCCAGACCAATGGAGGATTGATAGCGCGGCCCACAGGGCCGCGTTAGCTAATAGATAACACCCCTGCTTTTTGTCACGCACAGTGGGGGAAGTCACGCATCAATAATCTTTATCCAGGCCAATGGCTTTGCCTTTTATTTCATTTTTCATGTTGGCAACGTGTCACGTGGGTATGACGTAGTGTCCGGTGTGATTGTTAAATGGACGACCTTGTTCAAAAGAACACTACCAATAATGCTTTATTTACGTTAAAAGTAATTATTTCCGATGCAGTGACAATTGAGAATGTGAAATGACTCCCAACAACTCCGAGAAAGTTTTGTCATTCATAAATACTATATTTTCAGTAATATACCTTGTTGAATGTTACCAAAAGGCTTGTTCTCCTGTTCTGTACAATTATAGAAGGTTTATGATTTGAAAGATGCATGACAGGAGAATTGGACAGGAATTCAAACGGTGAGGAGTGACTTGGGAAGGAAGGATCACTTAAGGGAAAATGCCTGTCATGCAATACCAAAAGTGTTACATCTTCCCCCGAAATGAGACCACGGGGAGGCAAAAGAGGTTATGAAGAAGTATAAAAAGGTGTTAGGTATGCAAAGGAGTCGTGTTTATAATTCAGATTGGGAAAGGTCACATGTAGTTGGCGCCTTGATCCAGGTAGAAAGTTAGAGATCACCAGGTTCTATCGCAGAGATATCTTTATTCCTCTGCGCTGGCTGTAGTTGGACTGCAGGTGGAATATGTCCTGGTAGATCTTAATTACGCAGGAAGGTAGTGATGACGTTTCCAAGCTCCGACCAGCAGTTGCAAAGTAGCGCCACCAGCCAACACATCCGATTAGGACGCCTAGGACGAACAGGACTGCACTGCTCCGAGGCCTCAGGAGACAGCACAGCAGACACATGCTCCCAGAAAGTTCAGTACCAACTCACCAAGCACTGCAAAACAATTCATACCAGCGACAGACAAGTGATATCACGAGAAGATGGGGATAGGGAAATAATCTACTCACGTGTTGTGCAGTTTAGTCGTACGGTTATAGTCTTTAAAGTCACATTTTGATATTTATGAAATTAGAGTGCAATTCGTTACTGCTAATGTCTATTCTCTTTCATTTGAATGCTCATTTGTCACGATCGCTCGCTTGTGGGTGCCGCAGGAGGGATCTATACTACTGAAATAATTTAATAGCGGAATATCGCACATTGTGCACATATAAAAACTTTAGTGTTGAGTACACAGATCCAAAAGAGTCATTGTTCTTTTGACGCATATCTCTGCGTGATAGCGTTCACACTTTTTCCCGCACAGTCCACATATACAATTTGCGTTTGGTTCATGGAACGTCTTCCTATGGCACAGCTTGTGGTGGAATACATGAACTGCGAAGCGTGTCATGGTATGACGCAGTTCGTAGCTTGAATTCATCCATTCTTGGTTGATCATGGCGTCAGTACGATAGAAGTCTGGCCATATAGGCCTATATGCTTTTTTCTCGTACAGCTCGTGAAGCAAGGCTTGATAATGAGGTGTAGAAGGCACTGACACTCTCATGCGTAGTTCCTCTATGTAAAACGGCTGTCGTGTTAGTTCGTATGTTAACCGCGATGGAGTGTTCTTGGATAGACTCCACTTAGAACCTTTTTGAGGTACGTCGTTTTCATACTTTCTATCAATGCTAGATCTCTCTTTGAGAGATGCTCCCAAATAATGTATATTGCGTAAGTCATGATGGGAGAGATCTTGATGTGGAAAAGGGCTATTACCATCTCTAAGGACAGCTCACGAATGCTTTTAATTTGATACATCGCCATGATCGCCGCAGATGCTCTTTCTCTTATGTGTTTAGTGAAAACTTTCCCATTCGTTTGCAGGGTCACGCCAAGATATTTGTAGGAGTTGACCCCAATAAGCTCCTTATTCTGGTATTTGACGAGTGCTGTCGCAGGAGATTTCCCTCCTCTGCGAAATGTCATCTGGACTGTTTTTTGTGCATTCAGACTCGGGCTGTTCCTGTCCGCCCAGGTGACCAGTTTGTCAAACGTTTCTTGAAGCTGTTGGTACGATTGTGAAGCTAATGTCATGTCATCAGCATACATATAAATGAAGACTGCTTTATTTGATATGGTATCGACAACGTCCCTTGTTCCAACATTGAATAGCATTGGACTTAGGGGGTCCCCTTTTAACAGCCCAGTCGTCTGATATATTGCTTCTGATCTTGAAATGTTATCATCAATGTAAACCAAGTTTCTCGATAGCATGACCTGACTCATCTTGCTCAGGTAGTGATATCTACCTATAAGTTGATTAAGTTTATCCAACAGTATAAACCGGTCAACTGAATCAAAAGCTTTAGCATAGTCAATGAACAGTACATATAGCTTTCCTCAGGGGGATGCGTAGAGCTTCAGTTATGTTTTCTATTAAGCACTGAATAGCCTGAATGGCTGAGCACCCTTTCCGGAAGCCAAATTGCTCTTCAGATGTCATTGAATCTGTCAAAGTCGTTAGCCTGCTCAGTAACAGGGTGGACAACAGTTTGAGGCCGGCATTATCTAGGGCTATTCCTCGATAAGAATTGGGATCTTACCCTTTGATGATGGAATATCTCGATTTCTCTGGTATCGTTCCTTTCTGAAGGCACTGGTTGAGTCAAGTTGTCCAGGCTTCTGTGAGGAGTGTGTGTTCGTTGCATATGTCGCCTGGGCCGCAGGCCTTGCCATTTTTTAGCCTACTTTCGATTTTTGCAAAAAATGAAAGTAGACTTATGAGATCAACACAGGGCGAAAAAAGTGTGTCTGTCTGTGTGTGTGTGTGTGTGTGAGTCTGTGTGTGTATGTGTGTGTGTGAGTCTGTGTGTGTGTGTGTGTGTGAGTGTCTGTGTGTGTGTGAGTTCGTGTACTCTGAATGTCTGTCCCCCCCCCCACCCCCTATCAATTCGAACACGGTGAATGCGAATTGAACGAAATTTGGTACAAAGGTAGCACTAGCAAAGGACACCTCAGTGTCATGTTTTATATCGCCGACATCTTTACTAAAACTGAATGGCGGCCACTCAAACGTTCAAAACGTAAAATCAAATAACGACTAACCAAATCATCCGATCTCTACCAAATTTGGTAACAACATACCTTCGTATAGGATGCGTCTTGTGACCAAACTACAAGGTCGTCCGCCATACCATTTCAGGATGGCGGCCGTGCGAATTATGCAAACTTTATAATCCATATCATGGGACCCACCAGCTCCGATTATCGAGCCGAGAATCGTTTTAACTGTTCTAAAGGAAGAGGCACGTTCGAAATTAAAAGTTTATTTTGTAATACTATAGTGCAGACGTGATTTTAAAAAGCTGAGCTGATTCAGTAATAAGACAAGATGGCAGCGGATATCTTGTGCCTGACTTATATTTCAATAATTTGAGTATTGCATGCAATATAGCGTACTGATACAAAATAAATAAACTTTGTATGAAATGCTTTATATATAAATAATATACTCCAGTGATGAAATCGTTTAGTATACATCATTATTTGCTAACAAGTTCTATGTAAGTCATTTTATATAGAACGATATTCGTTGACACAATTAGCTCAGTGGTAGAGCGTTAGCCTATCGCTCAAATGCCTATGGTTCAAACCCGATCAGAGCTAGGTTTTTTGCTTGAAATGTTATATGTTTATTGTTTGTGGTGTTTGAAGCCATATTTTCAGTGTTGCCTTAGTAAACAAGAGTTTAGTGCTTTTCAGTCGGTCAACACGAATGTACCCAAAAGAGATGGGTTATGCCCTAATCCTGAAATAAATTACATGAGATTAATAAAACACTAGGATGACCAGTTTCGATCGTCAAGCGATCATCATCAGATCCAATACACTTAGGCTATAAAATCTATGTTTGAAATACAGGTGAAAATATTTACAATATGTACAATTATTTAGTTGCAGTATTGGTACTGCAACTGTCAGTGTATGCTAAATGCAGTATATATGTTAGGTGAAATGCTAAATGGTGATGGCTATCCGGAGATTGTACTTTAGAGAGATTATATGGCTGTAAACTATGGTTAAACTATAAAATTTTAGGCTAACTACTTATCTGATTGTCTTCCGTACTACAGCTATTCGCAGTTTCCTTGCTCACTTGAACCCGCTGTGCGGTCGACTGCGGTGGTTATCTTAACGACTGGTTTTTCCCTGCCTTCCCCCCCTGTCCCTACGTGCTGTGGGGAGTGATCGCGATGTGTTTATGTGAGGTGTTGCCAACCTAGATAAGATGTATGTTATTGAATGAGGTGGATCTACAACTATTAAAGACCGTGGATTAGTCCTCGCCACGCGTGGAGCATAACCCATTCGAACTAAGCGTTGACGGTCTTATGAGGACGTCCCGGCACCTTTAATACTGCCTCTAATATGGGCCTTGGTTTATTGCAGAAGAAAAGTACATCGTACACCTGATCCAGATAACATTTACCTATTAAAAACCCCCTAATTTCCCCCCATTTTTTTATCTAGCTTGGCTGTGTCGCTAAATTGTGTTTTGTTTCCGACAGGGTGTGTTTTTTAGTAGCGTGAAGAGGGGTGAGCTCTCCATGAACGTGTGTTCATTTAGATTGTTGGGATTGTTTCGTTTGGCTAGGTGTATCTCGATTGCTTCCTTTATGTCAAGAGCTCTGCCTTTCGATTCGTGATGGATTATTTTAAGGTCCGACTCTATGTTGGTAAAGCTATGCCCTGCGTCACACATATGTTCGCACACGGCTGAATGTGTTCCGTATCTTATCGCATTTCTATGTTCATTATAACGTGTGTCTACTCGCCTTCCACTCTGCCCGATGTAATTAGCTTGACAATCGGTGTCTTGGCACGTTATAGAATATACCCCTGACCTTGAATACGGGTCACGTTTATTTAGATTACTATTTAGGAGGTGCCTAGCGGTTGTGTTTTTCGTCGTGAAAGCTATCTTTATGCCTTGCTTTTTGAATAGGTTAGTGATTTTATATGTATTCGCATTCACATAGTTGAAACGCGCAAATTTTTTCTCATTACTGTCCGGTTTGGGAATCGTTTTATCTTTATTTTTATGTTTGGCTATAATTTGATTTATTTTGCTTGGCGAGAAGTTGTTTTCCTTTGCTATTTGCATAATAGTTCTTATTTCCTTATTATAGTTGTCTTTTGACATGGGTATGTTTAAAGCCCTGTGCACCATTGAATTGAAACCCGCTAGTTTGTGCGTACTGGGGTGATTAGACTGATTGTCGATTGCATGCGAGGTTTGTGTTGCTTTCCGGAATATGGAATATGAAAGGTCGTTGTCTTTACGTTCAATAGTTATATCGAGATAATTTATTTTCCGGTCTATTTCGGATTCCTTAGTGAATTTGATAGAATGGTGAAGGCTATTAATGGATTGGAGAATTGTTTCTTCGCGAAGAAACAATTCTCCAATCCATTAATAGCCTTCACCATTCTATCAAATTCACTAAGGAATCCGAAATAGACCGGAAAATAAATTATCTCGATATAACTATTGAACGTAAAGACAACGACCTTTCATATTCCATATTCCGGAAAGCAACACAAACCTCGCATGCAATCGACAATCAGTCTAATCACCCCAGTACGCACAAACTAGCGGGTTTCAATTCAATGGTGCACAGGGCTTTAAACATACCCATGTCAAAAGACAACTATAATAAGGAAATAAGAACTATTATGCAAATAGCAAAGGAAAACAACTTCTCGCCAAGCAAAATAAATCAAATTATAGCCAAACATAAAAATAAAGATAAAACGATTCCCAAACCGGACAGTAATGAGAAAAAATTTGCGCGTTTCAACTATGTGAATGCGAATACATATAAAATCACTAACCTATTCAAAAAGCAAGGCATAAAGATAGCTTTCACGACGAAAAACACAACCGCTAGGCACCTCCTAAATAGTAATCTAAATAAACGTGACCCGTATTCAAGGTCAGGGGTATATTCTATAACGTGCCAAGACACCGATTGTCAAGCTAATTACATCGGGCAGAGTGGAAGGCGAGTAGACACACGTTATAATGAACATAGAAATGCGATAAGATACGGAACACATTCAGCCGTGTGCGAACATATGTGTGACGCAGGGCATAGCTTTACCAACATAGAGTCGGACCTTAAAATAATCCATCACGAATCGAAAGGCAGAGCTCTTGACATAAAGGAAGCAATCGAGATACACCTAGCCAAACGAAACAATCCCAACAATCTAAATGAACACACGTTCATGGAGAGCTCACCCCTCTTCACGCTACTAAAAAACACACCCTGTCGGAAACAAAACACAATTTAGCGACACAGCCAAGCTAGATAAAAAAATGGGGGGAAATTAGGGGGTTTTTAATAGGTAAATGTTATCTGGATCAGGTGTACGATGTACTTTTCTTCTGCAATAAACCAAGGCCCATATTAGAGGCAGTATTAAAGGTGCCGGGACGTCCTCATAAGACCGTCAACGCTTAGTTCGAATGGGTTATGCTCCACGCGTGGCGAGGACTAATCCACGGTCTTTAATAGTTGTAGATCCACCTCATTCAATAACATACATCTTATCTAGGTTGGCAACACCTCACATAAACACATCGCGATCACTCCCCACAGCACGTAGGGACAGGGGGGGAAGGCAGGGAAAAACCAGTCGTTAAGATAACCACCGCAGTCGACCGCACAGCGGGTTCAAGTGAGCAAGGAAACTGCGAATAGCTGTAGTACGGAAGACAATCAGATAAGTAGTTAGCCTAAAATTTTATAGTTTAACCATAGTTTACAGCCATATAATCTCTCTAAAGTACAATCTCCGGATAGCCATCACCATTTAGCATTTCACCTAACATATATACTGCATTTAGCATACACTGACAGTTGCAGTACCAATACTGCAACTAAATAATTGTACATATTGTAAATATTTTCACCTGTATTTCAAACATAGATTTTATAGCCTAAGTGTATTGGATCTGATGATGATCGCTTGACGATCGAAACTGGTCATCCTAGTGTTTTATTAATCTCATGTAATTTATTTCAGGATTAGGGCATAACCCATCTCTTTTGGGTACATTCGTGTTGACCGACTGAAAAGCACTAAACTCTTGTTTATTGTTTTGTAATGACTCAGATGTTTTAAAATTAAGCGTTATACTGTGCATATTATGGTGTAAAATATATATTTAATTAAAACATAATTCGCCAGCAGATTTACTCGAGACATCTAGCTGCCAAAAAGGTAACTGCACGTCGACCTACTTATTAACTTCCAGATTTTATTGAAAAGTTTCTTCTTCTGGCCGCTAGAATGCACTCGCTCTGTTAGGATTATATTGTTCGATATTTCACCACTAGATGTCACGACTAGTCTACGTGGGGCTCCATTGATTACTATACCATTGGCATTCTATGCGCATCGAATTTGAAGAAAGAAAAGATGATACTACGATACATTTTTACTTTTTATTTTAAAGGGTTTGTAACAGCCGATTTTGCGTTACTTGAAAATGTTATTTGAAGTAAAGAACAAAACGATTTCACATAGTAGTTTGTATACACACGTCTCTGTAGGGTCATGGAAAGATTTGTTAATTCAATTAGGGTTTTCGATTCCCGGTCAAAGCATGTGAGATTTTCGAAGTGAAATGCCATGTCCTGTGGTTCGGATTCCACGTAAAAAGGAGGTCCCGTGGCTCATAATCACAAGATTCACGGTCACGTAAAACTACAATCTTCCTTCCTTTTTTTTCAATTAGGGTTGTGAAAGCCATGCACAACCAGACGTGTAAAGACATGCCTCAACTCAAAGTTGGATGTTGCCCACGGCAGGTCGTATATGTAATAATAATAATAATAATAATGTTATTGGTTTTACATCCCTTTTAACTACTGCTGCTTTTAGAGACACCGGGGTGCCGGAATTTTGGCCCGAAGGGGATCTTTAACGTGCCAGTAAATGTACTGACACGGCTCCCTCGCATTTGTGCACCCTCAAATGCCAGCTGACTGCGCCAGGATACGAACCTGCAACCTAGGGCCCAGCAAGCGAGAACGTTACCGCTGAGCCACGCAGCCAGTCCGGTCGATTATGTCTCCAGATCCATAACATTCTTGATATACTTCTTATCTTTCTTTCTTTCTTTCTTTCTTTCTTCAATGATGGTAGCAGTTTTTATCTAGGTTGTGGCGTTTGGTAGAGGTAAATCGTTTCTAAGGTCTTCAACAAAGAATAGTTCTATTATACTCTTTGATAATAACGAGTTATAACTATACTCATACATTTAGGAGAAAGTAGGCTATATGTTCTTTACTGAACATCTTGTTTGTACGTTTAATTGTCTCCTGAACTTCATTGACTGTGAAAGGTTCTATTCCTACTGTGTCACCTAGTATGGGGAGGTCCATTAAGGGCATGTCCTTAACTTGCAATATGAACGAGAAGTGTGTTGTCCCTCTGTCCATGGGTATTTCCCTCGAGAATTTGGTATTCTCGAGTTGAGGGCCTTGTACGGGTTTTCCTTAGCTTGTTCCACCAGCGTCGCCTCCTGTGCTTTTATATACTTGATCCTCTCTTCCGGGAGTATATTTCTATATGTCCTATTTTAGCCTACTTTCGATTTTTGCAAAAAATGAAAGTAGACTTATGAGATCACTACAGGGCGAGAAAAAGTGTGTCTGTCTGTGTATGTGTGTGAGTCTGTGTGTGTGTGTGTGTGTGTGTGTGTGTGTGTGTGTGTGTGAGAGAGAGTGTGTGGACTCTGAATGTCTGTCCCCCCTATCAATTCGAACACGGTGAGCGCAAATTGAACGAAATTTGGTACAAAGGTAGCACTAGCAAAGGACACCTCAATGTCATGTTTTATATGGCCGCCATCTTGACGGAAACGTAATGGCGGCCACACAAATGGTCAAAGCTTAAATCAAATTACGACTAACCTAATCATCCGATCTCTACCAAATTTTGCAACAACATACCTTTATGGGGGGAGCATCCTTTGACCAAACTAATAGGTCATCAGCCTAATACTTTGCGGATGGCGGCCATCTTTGTGTGAAAATCGATTGCCCCTATTAATTCGAACACGGTGAAACCGAATGGAACGAAATTTGGTACAGAGGTAGTACTAGCAAAGGGCACCCCAGTGTCATATTTTATATCGCCGCCATCTTGACGGAAACGTAATGGCGGCCACACAAATGTTCAAAGCTTAAATCAAATTACGACTAACCTAATCATCCGATCTCTACCAAATTTTGCAAAAACATACCTTTATGGAGGGAACATCCTTTGACAAATCTAATAGGTCATTAGCCTAATAGTTTGTTGATGGCGGCCATCTTTGTGTCAAAATCGATTACCCCTATTAATTCGAACACGGTGAAACCGAATAGAATGAAGTTTGGTACAGAGGTAGCACTAGCAAAGGGCACCTCAGTGTCATGTTTTATATCACCGCCATCTTGACGGAAACGTAATGGCGGCCACACAAATGTTCAAAGCTTAAATCAAATTACGACTAACCTAATCATCCGATCTCTACCAAATTTTGCAACAACATACCTTTATGGAGGAAGCATCCTTTGACAAATCTAATAGGTCATTAGCCTAATAGTTTGCGGATGGCGGCCATCTTTGTGTCAAAATCGATTACCCCTATTAATTCGAACACGGTGAAACCGAATGGAATGAAATTTGGTACAGAGGTAGCACTAGCAAAGGGCACCTCAGTTTCATGTTTTATATCGCCGCCATCTTGACGGAAACGTAATGGCGGCCACACAAATATTCAAAGCTTAAATCAAATTACGATTAACCTAATCATCCGATCTCTACCAAATTTTGCATCAACATACCATTATGGAGGGAGCATCCTTTGACCAAACTAATAGGTCATTAGCCTAATATTTTGCGGGTGGCGGCCATCTTTGTGTGAAAATCGCTTCCCCCTATTAATTCGAACACGGTGAAACCGAATGGAACGAAATTTGGTACAGAGGTAGCACTAGAAAAGGCCACCTCAGTGTCATGTTTTATATCACAGCCATCTTGACGGAAACGTAATCGCGGCCACCCAAATGTTAAAGGATAAAATGTAATTACGACCAACCTAATAATCTAATCTCTACCAAATTTTGCAACAAATCTTTATGTGGGAAGCATATTCTGACCAAACTGCTAGATCATCAGCCCAATAGTTTGCAGATGGTGGCCAAGTATGTGTGCAAATCGATTCCCCCTTTCAATTCAAACACGGTGAAACCGAATTGAACGAAATTTGGTACAGAGGTAGCACTAGCAAAAGGCACCTCAGTGTCATGTTTTATATCGTCGCCATCTTGACGGAAACGGAATGAAGGCCACCCAAATTTTAAAAGCTTAAATCAAATTTCGACCATCCTAATAATTTGATCTCTACCGGATTTTGCAACAACATGCCTTTTTGTGGAAAGCATCTTATGACTGACTACAAGGTCATCAGCCCAATAGTTTGCAAATAGCGGCCATGTATGTGTGCAAATCCATTCCCCAGATCAATTCAAACACGGTGAAGCCGAATTGAATGAATTTTTTTTACAGAGGTAGCACTAGCAAAGGGCACCTCATATTCATGTTTAATATCCCTATAGCACGTTGTATTTCAACAAGCTACTACAACCAACATTCAATTATACTCCTTGAAAAGGACAAAGAGTTATAACAATACCCATGCATTTAGGAGAAAGTAGGCTATATGTTCTTTACTGAACATCTTGTTTTTTTCTCGCATAATCCACTCTTGATTCTTCTGTGCTGAATTTTATGGTTTCATGTAGTGCTGCCAATGCTAATTTTCTGGCCTTATAGCAGATTGAATTAAACCATGGTTTTGATTTTCTCAAAATGGGTTTAGCGGGTTCTATAGCGTCATGTAGGATTGTCTCTATTTGGAGAAGCGTTCCGTCTGGGTTTGGGTGTGTGTGTTCCCCGATATTTTGGATATCCATCCTCCTTCTTTTCATACTCGCGACATTCAATCTTCTGGATAGCGTAGTTTGTTGTGGTGTGGGGTTTACTGACTGACCAAACATCTTGAAGGCAGTTTCCACCGGCAGGTGTTTCCTTACGGGTAGGTTGTCCTTCACATTGGATCGTAATACTTCTATGTTAGTGTGATTCGTAAATAATATATATGATAGCGGATTTGGTGGCGTAGTTGGTAGCATGCCTAACTGCTGTTCCCTAGATAGCGGGTTCAAACCCAGCCGAAGTCGTCGGATTTTTTAAGAGCGTTAAAATCCTTCAGTACAGTTTGCCTTCCTTCGGAGGGGAAGTAAAGCCGGCGGTCCCATGTCATAGATTTATGGCTTGTAAAAGATCCTTCCATAGACTAAACTTGTGTGACGTTCTATCGAAGTTCCAACGTTCACCACTAGGTATCATTGACATCTGGTAGCGAAAGTTTGAACTACTTGAAATTGAACGGAACTTGTAGCTCACCCTATGGGTGTTCACTAGAAGCAGCTACAGCCTCTGGCGAGCCGAACATGTCCTCGGACAATCCCGGCACTAAAAGCCATACGATAAATAATAATAATAAATAAATAAATATATATATATATATGATGATGATGATGATGATACCCAAACCATTAGGGGCCCATATCCCATATGTTAGGCTCCTTAAAACTACAATTATCATCATCATAACTGTGGACTCTAGTTAAAGCATGTAAGAGGATCCAAAAAGAAATTAAAAAAAGCGCAATGCTAAATCTGTTGGGGAGCTGTGTGTACAGTATAATGTCCCGCCTAATCGATTGTGCTTCGCGTCGCGTCGCGTCAAACACACGCATGCCCTCTGCTGACACCCAGGTGAAGCTCCGCTGCATGCCGCTGTTAATTCCTTTGATCTGCCTTCCATCTCTGTCTGATTCCCCTCCAGGAATGATATTAAAATCTCTGCCTCCTCATATGTATATATATAAAATTAAAAACGCTTAGCTGTTAAAACAATAAACTCACTCCACTACTACACCTGATACATCTCGCCAACCCGACCGTGGAATTTTTTAATCTTTTTTTTTGTGTGTGCATGTTCCGTTTTGTGCGCGGTCAGATAGCAGAGCAGTCTTTGTGTTTATGAAATTAACCGCATATAGAGGCGATTAGCGCCAACCAGAATGTAATGTGGAGTTGTTTTTAATACTCAGAGCTGATTAATTTTGCATCAACAGTGAGCACAGCCGCCATTAACAGCTGCGCTGTTTTTATTCGCTTCATCATTTGAATATTTTCGACAATATTAGGGCTCACTTGTTTTACCACAGTACTTTTTTTTCACACACTGAATGGAAGTAATGTAAAAAAAATGCTATAAAGGTTTACATTTACAGTGAGTAGGGTTATCAATGATTCTGGTACATGACGATAAAGTGTTGTCATGCCCGTCTTTGAGGCAGAGGTGGATTAAAGTCATGATTATGGTGAGGGGTGGGGAGTGACACGCCGCGTGGTCTAGCTTAGAGGGGGCCCGTGGGGGCTCCGTAGGAAGTTTTGCTAAAATTAGGCCCACATTAGTGTGTTATATCATGATATTTGGATGATTTTTTTTGTGTGAAAAAATACCGTATATATACGTAGGTGGATCAAAAAGTTAGTTGCACTAACGCGCTGTAGCACCGCGCTGTGTGTCGCAAACGTGGGCACAGCGGAGAAAGGAACAGACACTGCCCACACGTCTGTTAGGCAGGTCGCTGTGGTGTCTCGTCTTGTATGGTGTGAATAGCGGCCAAATGCAATGGCGCGTCGACTGGACGTTCACTTCAAATATGAGGTGCGTGCGACAATCCGATTCCTATGGGCCAAAAGGAAGAATTGCACGATTAAAGAGAAGCGCCGGGGGGAATTGAGTGCCGGTGTGATTTTGTTGCACAATAACGCAACACCTCACAAGGCCCGCCAAACGAGCGAACTGCTGCAGCGTTTCAAGCGGGAGGTCTGGCAAAATCCACCCTACAGTCCCGACCTAGCGCCATGTGACTTTCATCTGTTCGGTAAGCTCAAAACGAAGCTCGGTGGTCGACGTTTCCAGACCGATGAGGAGGTGAAGGCCGCTGTCTCCGTGTGGTTGCAGAACGCTGCATCCGGGATCGACGAGTTGGTTGTGCGTTCGTAGAAATGATTGGAGTCTCTTGGAAACTGTGGAAAAGTGATGTTACATTGTATGTCGTTATAGGCGTGTTGCTGTTGTATAGGTGGTGTAATAAATGACCATAACTGGGAAGTGCAACTTATTTTTTGATCTGCCCTCGTATATATTTTTTTAGTCAATTTTACCCTCCAGTTTGTTGGTTCCCACTGACTCAGCGAGGAAACTCACTACTGCCGCCTTTCCAGGCAGTGTCCTAGAGCTGAGAACACTTGGTAGGATTGGATACAACTGGGGTGGTGTGATCAGCACTTCGCCCAGGCGGCCTCACCTGCAAAGCGAACAGGGGCCTCATGAGGGATGGAAAGGGAAGATTGGGATGGATAGGAGGCGGCCATGGCCTTACAGTAGGTACCATCCCGGCATTTGCCCGAAGACGAAGTGGAAAACCACTTCAAGGATGGCTGAGGTGGGGATCGAACCCCCTCTACTCATTTGGACCACCCGAGGCTGAGTAGACCTCGTTCCAGTCCTCATACCACTTTTCAAATTTCGTGGCAGAGCCGGGAATCGAACCCAGGGCCTCCGGGGCGGCAGCTAACCATGCTGACCGCTACGCTACGGAGGCGACTGTGAAAAATATTAGTCTAACAATTTAAAAGAAATAAACGTTCAAAAATATTAATATTTTACAAGATTCAAATTTCATGTTTAGTGATAAACTAACAAATTGCCTGATTTGTCTTCCGGTTTTAATGCATGATGAAAATCAATAAATGTAAAACAAAAATAATGGAATGCAGCCGAAAAAGAAACCCCCTTTTGACGTCAAATTGGCAGGTGAAAAGCTAAAGGAACTAGGAGACTTCTGTTACTTAGGATGCAAAATAACCAGTGATGGATGAAGCAAAGAGGATGTAAAAAGTAGGTTGGCGCAGGCAAGGAAAGCATTTCTTCAGAAAAGGAATCTGTTGACATCAAATATAGATTTAGGTATTAGAAAGTCATGGCGCTCTATGGAAGTGAAACTTGGACTATTGGTGCAGTAGAAAAGAGAATAGAAGCTTTTGAAATGTGGTGTTACAGGAGAATGATGAAGATCAGATAGAGTGACAAATGAAGAAGTATTAAGACTAGTGGGAGAAGAGAGATGCTTTTGACGACTGCTAATGAAGAGAAGAGATAGGTTAGCAGAACACATACTAAGACACCCAGGAATAGCAAACTTAGTTACGGAAGTAAAGGTTAGGACAAGAACTGTAGGGAGTAGATCAAGGTTAGAATAATGTTAAACAGATTGCGTCGGATGCAGGGTGTACTAGCTATCAGGGCCGTGCAATGGGCAAGGTGAAGCAGTGCTAGCGAGAAATTTACTCGTGTCAGCCGAGCGCAGCCCTACTCGGTCCATTTCTGAGCAGTGCAGCACGACAGCACACTAGCACTGCAGCGCTTAGTCGCACAAGCACTGTCCATTTGACCGGGTACTGCAGTACGTTTAGTACTGAGCGCGGAGCCTGGACACTACTGTCGGGGAAATAAGTATAGATACTCGAGTTTAGAGGCCAATAAAACCTTTACCCTTAGTCTTACATAAGAACAACCTACACCAAAAATTCCCTTGTGTTATTTGTCGTTTAACGATATAGAGTAAATATTTGCATTGTATCTCGTTAAAATTTTACAGCAGATTGAACAAAAAAAAGTACCGGTTTTTCTTACCAAGTTTACGGAGCGCTCACTTAGAAAGATCATTACGTTAAAAGTATTGGTCTGATCGTAACGAAACTTTAATACGTCTTAAAGGAACTTATTGTTAACGCGTATATGAAGTTTTAATCTGATGTGACGTTTCTTAAAATAGTTGTTGTGAATTTTGTAAAACAACTTTTTCTCGGGCCTGGGTGGTCATAGCAGTATGAAATATGGCTTGTTATGAGGCTCATAGCAATGCAAGGCTTAACATAAAACTACATTTTATCTACTTGTGATTATCGATTTTATATGGATTGATATTTAATCGGACCATTGAGGGCAGCGATAGTACCGCAGCAGCCTGGCAATGTTGCCAGTTGCTGCGCGCTCGTTCCTACGCACACCAAACTCTGACCTCTGTTCGTTGAGTCATTAGCAACAAGCAGCAACTATCACTGTCTGTATTATCTATTGTTTGCACATCGATCAAGATGCCAGCTAATCCGCAGTTAACGGAGGAAGAATTTGCCATGATTATAAGTGCAATATGTTTTTTTAGATGCGAGAGAGAAAGTAATAATGATAAGAGGGTTTAGCAAATAGTATCCAAGTGTATTGGAAGGTCGATAGCCACGGTGAAGGGATGTGCCGCTGCAATGAATGATATTCCTCTTCCTCCCAGAATCCAAAAGTATGAAAGTATGACGAAAGCAGAGCTAATTGTTCACGCCAAACCTCACTTCAGGGCACCTAAAATGAAGCTGGAACAGATAATCAAGAATGTTCGTCCTGACGTCGAACTCGTCTGGTTGTCAGTTGCTCATTGTGAGCTCAACCCCATAGAGCTGGTTTGGTCCTATGTGAAAAATAAAATAGCTAAAGTGAATATGAGTAACCAGGCGGAGAGAGGAAGATCAATGGAGGTGATGCGAGATCTCTGTAAAGAAGTCTCGAGGTCTGTAACACCGGAGCTATGGAAAAAATGCATCGAACACACCAAAAAAATAGAGAAACATTACTGGGAAAAGGATTGGCTAACAGAAGACGTCCCCGTTGTTGAGCCACTTGTTATAAACTTAAATGACAGTTCATCTGATTCATCGGGCAGTGATTTTTCAGACAGTTAATAAGGGAGCAGTTTTATAATCTTATAATCTCAAAGTGTAAATTACTTCAAACAATTAATCTTATAATAATAGCTTTTCAGCTGACACACCATTTTTAAACCTGCCAATGGAGGTCCAAAGCCCTCATTAAAAAAGATGTTGGGAAATGTTTAACTTCTTGCGAAAATGAAATATAAGACACGTTTCTCTAACTTGTAGGTAAAATTAGCAGAGGCTATTAGCGCTGTACATAAGGGACGCATATTTCAGGATATAAATAAGAATTAAATAGTTAAGTTAAATAGACGTGAATGATAGTGTATTTTTTTTTCTTAATCGTATTACCCTCCAGGGTTGGCTATTCCCTCGGACTAAGCGATGGATCCCACATTTACCGCCTCCATTTTGAAACTTCGGGATCGGGTATACAACTGGGGTGTGTAACCAGCACTTCGCCAGGTTGCCTCACCTGCAAAGCGAACAGGGATCTTATGAGGGATGGGAAGATTGGGAGGGATAGGCAAGGAAGAGGGAATGAGGCGGCCGTGGCCTTACGTTAGGTATCATCCCGGCATTTGCCTGGAGACGAAGTGGGAAACCACGAAAACCACTTCAAGGATGGCTGAGGTGGGATCGAACCCCCCTCTACTCATTTGGAGCACCCGAGGCTGAGTTGACCCCGTTCCAATCCTCATACCAATTTTGAAATTTCGTGGCAGAGCCGGGAATCGAACCACGGACCTCCTGGGTGGCAGCTAAGCACTCTGACCACTACACCACGGAGGCGAATATATATAATAATTTTTGTATTATAATTCGTCAATTTCACGTATGGTTTTTAATTTATTTTAATTAATGTCATTTTTCAAGTCCTCGTACTGCAGCTCCTTCACCAAGATTTTACTCGTTTAAAAAAATATCTTCCTTGTCACGTGAGCGACCCATGGCTCAACCCAAAGACATTCGCTTTATCTTTCCGTTTCTTTTATATACCGGTATTGCCACCACAGAATTTCAACTACCATAATATAGTTAAGTGAACACGGAACTGTCCTTCTTCCATTTTGCTGAATTATGATAAAATATTTGATGTAGTGTAATGGTGTGATAATTGCTTTGTATAACTTTGATAAAAGTTCAGTTTTATAAAATATTTGATAACATTTATTTGACACATTTCTTTAGCAGTGTAATACCGGCCTAACACAAATTCCAATACAGCAACAGAAATTCACAGACCTTACGGCTTGGAACGCGCGCGTATTGGGCAACGTCGCAAGAGTTTCCTCGACCGAGCGCATCGTTCCCGTCGCTTGCTACAATACATTCTTCTCACATAACCACCCGATTAAATATCAATCGATATAAAAGCAATTATCAAAAGTAGATAAAATGTAGTTTTACGTTAAGCCTTGCATTGCTATGAGCCTCATAACAAGCCATATTTCATACTGCTATGACCACCCAGGCCCGAGAAAAAGATGTTTTACAAAATTCACAACAACTACTTAAAAAAACGTCCGATCAGATTAAAACTTCATATACGCATTAACAATAAGTTCCTTTAAGACGTATTAGAGTTTCATTACGATCCGATTAATACTTTTAACGTAATGATCCTTCTAAGTGACCGCTCCGTGAACTTGGTAAGAAAAACCGGTACTTTTTTTGTTCAATCTGCTATAAAATTTTAACGAGCTACAATGCAAATATTTACTTTATATCGTTAAACGACAAATAAAACAAGGACAATTTTGGTGTAGGTTGTTCTTATGTAAGACTAAGGGTAAAGGATTTATTGACCTCTAAACTCGAGTATCTATACTTATTTCCCCGACAGTAGGCGCACTAGAGCCAGCATTGTGGCATATGCGTGTGGTCTGCCCTGCTCATAACGTGGGGGAGGACAAAAATATCATAGTGGGAGAGTCACGCATTAATGAATCAAACCGAAGACATATAAAACATGCTATTTGGACGCACATGAACCAGATCTGCAGCAAGGATCCAGAAATTCGCATACTTTTTTGGGTGATGTAGCAGGTGCAGGGAGATATAGTAGTCCTAAAATAGAATCAGGGACCGGTATGGAATCAGGAGAGTTAAAATACATTTGTTAATTTGTTGACATAATGTCACAAACCAGCCGAGGTAGCTAAACACGTTAACGTGCATGGTCAGACTACTCCAAACTCGAAGGACCACACACAGCTACTCCATACATTACCTCATTAATTTTATTTGTCATTAACTCCTCTCATGAGATTGGCGTCATGAAGGCATCTATCCGTGAAATCATTCCCTCAAGGAAACTGTCTCACCACATCCCCTACCTCATAGCAACCGGAATAATTATGGGTAGAACCAAAAAAACTACATTAGGACTATAAAACTGTATTTCAATAACAAGATTCTGAATTCACAAAATAACTAGATTGATGCTCTTCAGGGATATGTGAGTTCGAGAAACATGCGTTAGTAAATTCATCAGGATTTTAAAATGAAAGATATTCCGTCGCAATCTAAGGTCATTTATGTCTTTTATTCTTATATTCAAGTCGCCTCCGTGGTGTGGTGGTCAGCATGATTAGCTGCCACCCAGGACGTCCGCGGTTCGATTCCCGGCTCTGCCACGAAATTTGAAAAGTGGTATGAGGACTGGATTGGGGTCTACTCAGCCTCGGGTGGTCCATATGAGTAGAGGGGGTTCGACTCCCACCTCAACCATCCTCGAAGTGGTTTTCCGTGGTTTCCCAATTCGTCTTCGGGAAAATACCGGGGTGGTACCTAACGTAAGGCCACGGCCGCCTCCTTCCCTCTTCCTTGCCTAATCCTCCCACTCTTCCCATCTCTTCATCAGGCCCCTGTTCGCTTTTCAGGTGAGGCCGCCTGGGTGACGCGACGTGCTAGTCATACTCCCCAGTTGTATCCCTGACTCAGAGTCCCAAGCTCCAGGACACTACCAGTGGCGGTAAAGGTGGGATCCCTCGCTTAGTCCGTGGGAAAAGCCAACCCTGGAGGGTAAACGATAAAAAAGGAAAGAATTCTTATATTGAACATGGCCTAAAACAATACCTCGTGGAATTTACGTACACATAAGATATACGGCAAAATAAGCAAGAAGACACGAAATACTTCAAACCTTCAAGTTTTAGAACAATATTGATTATTTCAACAATATGGAGACCAAGAGTGCTATTCATTATATAACAATTAGCCTATTTTGCTCTGAAAATTACAAAATATGTAGTCTGTCTTTCTACCAGCTTGTCTGTATTTCTTTCGGTGGAGTGCCTAAAACTGTTTTGTTTGTTAGTTCTTGAAACTATTCGACTTTAGGGTTATGGTACGCGAACCGTCTTCCTAACTTACCAGGGGCTATATAATGCCAAAAATACGAAGAAATGTGTACTATTATAGTTCGCCCAGTGTATAAATTACATGGTATCGTGCAACTGATTGCGCTGACAATGAAAGAGACCACCTTGTAGTGTAGCGGCTAACATTCTTGGTCGAATTGAGAGCACATCACTCCGTAGAGTTGTTAGAATAGCTTCCGTAAAATATTCTCAAAGGCCAATGCTACAAGTAGCCCTCATGAGTTAATCCAATTGCATATATGTATATGTAGGCTAATCCAGATATGGTATTTAAGACATTTGATTTTCATTGCATTCTAAGTTCTAGGCATAGGAAAACCTCGAAGCTAATTTTGCAATTTTCAGTGAATGAACATCCAAAGTGTAGTAAGCATCATGTAGGGAGACTGTACCAGAGAGAGCATGCATTGCTTGAAGTCATGGTGACATAGTGCGTAATTTGTGCTCGTACAACGGAGGATGGTGATGATGATGAAAATGGTGATAACGATGAAGACGGTGATTAATTAGTTGGGAACCAAGGGAATATAAATAACCGATACTTAAGATTGAAGCGGATCTATGGTAAACACAAAATGAAATTGCAGGTTGATTGCGAAAGTACAGAAACTATCCAATCACCATATTTTATGGATATTGACTAATCCAGAAGTAGACATGAAAGGGAGTAGCCTAGTACAAATAGGTGGAAGCAAAGGATGCTCTTGTGTGAGATCTCCATGGGCGTAGCCAGGACTCTTCATGCTGCAAACACTAAGGAGTGCCTGATACCCTAGCTCACGTTCAAAAAGCATAATTAAGAAGGGGATTTACTACAAACTTTAGGAATGATCGAAATAGATCTAAGATGCAGCTGTAACATTTCAGAAATGTTACACGATCCATGTCTTTGTGTCTTTCTCGTGTTAGAAGCAAAATACAATGGGCATAATAATTGTTATTGGCCATAAGAAGGATACAAGATTTATGTTGGACCCCACCATCAGATGTGAATTAACCTTCGGCATAACAAAACAGGTCGTTTAGAGAAAACGATAGGCTTCAAAGAGAAGTGAAAGCTTGTGGTACGTTTCGAATAAGCGAGAGGATCAACATCAACATTTTTTAATCAATCATCAAGTTTGGGTATGCCTAAGTATAAATGACCTAATTTTGCTATCAATGAATCCATTCAATAATAGAGAATTCATCTTCAATATACTCGGGAACAGTATGAGACGTAATCTATTGGTACCCAATAACATTTTATTGCTAATATTAATAGTATATTAATAATAATAATAATATTAATAATATGAAGGGAAGATAAGAACGGCTTTACGAAACCATGTCGGTACGGGCTGGCCGTGCGCGCCTGAACTGACGAGTTCCAGCGTAGACAGTGATGACAGTGTGAGGCTAGGTCATACAGCCCTAAAAGCACTTGCCAGGCTTGCAGGGCACTATGCCATACTATACACAGCTCGCTCGCACGTGTAGCGAGCGGCAGGTGGGGAGAAGCAAGGACATGACGTCACGCGCTTGTGGCTTACTTCTTAGACTGCCCGTAAGGGAGCAGCAGGATAGAACATACTACAGGCACTAGCTACGCAGGGCCCTGCTAGCTATGTAGAGATCAAACGAGTAGCTCAGGACAGAGGGAATGGATAGCTACAGTACATCAAACCTGTCGAGAGACTGAAGACTCAAGCAACAACAACAACAACAATACAAGTTACCCAACAATGGTAATCTTTAGCAATTTCTTTCCAAGGGTGGTCCCTTCGCCCTAAAAATTTGCCCCTGCCTTGAGTTCCATGCTCTTATTGTCGTAATACTTCATCTTTTTCCACCAATGGTCATTGAGGAAATGAAAAGCTTTTTAGTTTTACGTGACCGTTAATCATGCGATCATGAGCCACGGAACATCCTGTTTACGTGGAATCCGAACCACAGGACATGGCATTTCACTTCGAAAATCTCACATGTATTGACTGGGAATCGAACCCGGTCTACCTTGGTGAGAGGCCAACAGCTTGACCGCTGCGTCACCACGCCCCCTGAGGAAAAGAGGGGAAGTCGCCGTGCCAGAGACGGTGTTATACGGCTGGGCGTACATGGGACTAGAACCCTCGACGTTCCTAGCTAACGACAATAATACAATACTTATACGTTGTTGTTGTTGTTGTTGTTGTTGTTGACTCATTTAGAGGCTTTGCGACATCGTGGTCATGTACCTCGTGTACTTGTGTGTGTGAAATCTGTCTGATAACCTGTCTTATTGTGATGGCTGTAGTAGCGTGCGTATTTTTCATTGGGGTTAGGAGGCGCCCATGGCCTTTATTTAGGAACCATTTTCCTGGAGTATAAATGGGGAAACCATGGAAATCCTCTCCTAGGATGGCTGAGGTAGGAATCGAACCCATCTCTTCTCAGTAGGCCTACTGCCTCACAAGGCTGAGTGAACCCCAGATGAGAATTAAATTTCTTGGTAGAGCCGCGGGTCGAACCGGGATCTCGGCAGTGACAACCATGAATCCTACTACGCCACGAGGAGGACAGGTACCCTGGCTTTCTTAGCCGCCGTCCCCACTCATCAGAGCAGCACGCTGCGTTACTTGGTAACTACATTGATGGGAAAATAAAACGGAACACTTAAATATGAAGGACGATATCGATTTAGATCGGATTACTGGATCCAGTGGATGTTACTGATAACGGATTCAACGTCGTCCGTCAGCAGATGGTGTTGTGGCATAGCGATCACTGTGTCATCTGTAATGCCCGCTGTCAGGAGGTTTCACTGTGATACAGACGTGTAGAGCAAGCCGACGTCATGCAACGAAGGTGTATTCGAGGTTTTTACAGCCAACTGAGCGAGTTTGAGAGGGGTCATATTGTCGAGTGACAAGATGGTTGTCGTAAACGATAGACTTGTCGTGTCGGTTGGCAGTGGACTAATGAACATTCCCGCACCCGTAGACTAGGTCTGGAAATCCAAGAATACAGACGCCTGCCAAGATCGTCAAATCTTCCGGCGATATTTCATATACAGGAGTAGAGTTTCGATATTTTGAGTCTCAATAGTTCAATATTCTCATTAATCCGAGCTGAAATATTTGAATTGACAAAAATAGCAATTCGTCAGTTTCAGTGTGCGAAGGATGAACATGAGCGACGTGCTTGTTGACACTGACCTTGAACGCCGTCCGGCAATTCCCCGATCCTATTCCCTCCTTCTCACCTACAAAGTGCTTGCACGGTGGATGAGTGATTAACGTGTCGGTCTACTAACCCCAAGCTTGTAGGTTCGCTCCTGGCCGTGGTAAGTGATTTTTTGAAAGGTGGCAAAAATTTCGACACTCATGTCATACGATGTTGGCATGTCAAAGAACCCATTTGAATTCAGTAGGCCGTGTTCATAATGGCAAAATTAATCTCGGGAGTTTCCGCCAACACAAAGTTCCTCATTTCTCTACTAGAAAGCGCTATAGTGTTCAAGGAGCTTAGATATCTAACCTCCTTGGCTTTAGTTACTTATTGTTGTTTTAAGAGGTGGAACTACGAGGTCATCTGCTCCCTCCTTGACTTTCACAGTGCTTCAAGGAACAACGAAATTCGACATGCAAGCTACCCTTTGGGTGTCAAATAACAAAGCTTGCAACCGGCACCCGAGGCCATACGATATTATATTATTATTATTATTACCTACAAAGTAATTGTCTCAAATTCCTCGTTAACAACCGGTGCCTCAAACGTTACGCAGTACCGTGCGCCGACATAGCCATATTATTTTTATGACTGTTAATTGTTGGTTCACGCTGCTACCTTCCAGTAGCTACTGAAAATCATGTTTGCTACAAAACGCTAAATCTGAAAGCCATCCATGCTACAAAACGCTAAATCTGAAAATCATGGGTGCTACAAAACGCTAAATCTGAAAATTATGGGTGCTACTAAAGGCTAAATCAGAACATCTTGGATCCTACAAAACGACAAATCTGAAAACATGGATGCTACAAAACGCTAAATATGAAATTCATGGATGCTACTAAACGTTAAATCTGAAAGATCTTGGATGCTACAAAATGCTAAATCTGAAAATCTTGGATGATACAAAACGCTAAATCTGAAAACCATGGATGCTACAAAACGCTAAATCTGAAAACCATGGATGCTACAAAACGCTAAATCTGAAAACCATGGATGCTACAAAACGCTAAATCTGAAAGATCTTGGATGCTACAAAATGCTAAGTCTGAAAATCTTCGGTGCTACAAAATGCTAAATCTGAAAACATGGATGCTACAAAACGCTAAATATGAAAACCATGGATGCTACAAAACGCTAAATCTGAAAATCATGGGTGCTACTAAAGGCTAAATTAGAAAATCTTGGATCCTACAAAACGACAAATCTGAAAACATGGATGCTACAAAACGCTAAATCTGAAATCATGAATGCTTCAAAACGCTAAATCTGAAAATGTTGGATGCTTCAAACCGCTAAATCTGAAAATCATGGATGCTACAAAACGCTAAATCTGAAAATCTTGGATGCTACAAAACGTGAACTCGGAAATTCACAAAATAAATCTACAAAATATGGTTGCTACAAAAATTTCAATCTGAAATCCTTCGATGCCACAAAACGCTAAATCTGAAAATCTTGGGTGCTACAAAATGCTAAATCTGAAAATCTTGGATGCTACAAAACGCTAAATCTGAAAATCGTGGATGCTAGAAAACGCTGAATCTGAAAATCATGGATGCTACAAAACGCCAAATCTGGAAATCTTTGATGCTACAAAAAGCGAAATCGAAAATTCACAAAATAAATCTAAATATGGTTGCTATAAAACCTTAAATCTGAAATTCTTCGATGCCACAAAACGCTAAATCTGAAAATCTTGGGTGCTACAAAACGCTAAATCTGAAAATCATGGAAACTAAAAAACGCTAAATCTGAACATCTTGGATGCTACAAAACGCTAAATATGAAATTCATGGATGCTACTAAACGTTAAATCTGAAAGATCTTGGATGCTACAAAATGCTAAATCTGAAAATCTTGGTTGCTACAAAACGCTAAATCTGAAAACCATGGATGCTACAAAACGCTAAATCTGAAAATCTTGGATGCTACAAAACGCTAAATCTGAAAACCACGGATGCTACAAAACGCTAAATCTGAAAATCATGGGTGCTACTAAAGGCAAAATTAGAAAATCTTGGATCCTACAAAACGACAAATCTGAATACATCTTAGATGCTAAAAAAAACGCGAATTTAGGAATTCAAAATGCGAAATTTAAGATTTTAACCACATACTGTAATCATTATATTTGACAATGTAACGATGAATGTAAAACATATGTGTTTAATGCATACAATAATTAAAAAGCCTCGTTGCGTAGTGGCTAGCATTCTTGGCTGTCACCGTGGATGCCAGGATGCGATTCCTGGCTCTGCCAAGAATTTAATTCTGGCTTGAGGGATGAAACGCGGTACACTCAGCCTCGTGAGACAAAACTGAGAAGAGGCGGGTTTGATCCCCACCTCAGCCATCCTGGAAGTGCTTTTCCGTGGTATCCCCACTTCTGCTCCAGGCGAATGCCTGGATGGTTCCTAAATTAAGGCCACGGGCGTATACTTTCCAATCCTCGACAGAATTACAAATACACACACTAACACAATAACACAGGTTTTCAGACAAATTCCACACACACCCAAGTACATGGGGCTGCATGACCATGATTTCGCAAAGCCCCTAAATGAATTAACAATAGCTATTAAAAATTAAAAGTCAACATGCCTTGGAGGGTCATCTCCACGTACACTCGTACACGCACTGTTACGTTGAACAGGAATGGGGTTGTCCGTAGCGCCACGGATGGCAGTGCTTCCATGTGACATGGAGCTATAATGACGTAATGTTCTCTTTACTGGCTATTTATACCTGTGCGAAACTCAGACATGCCGATCATCTGGTCCAGCAGGAAGGTGGATGGAACACTGCTCATCGTCGTTACTCTTACAGTGCGTGTTTCGGTTTCATAAGGCGTATATGTTAATTCACTTTTCTCGATACACGCTTGAGTCGAAATCCGGATAATGCGAATATAATTATGTTGAATAGTGTGTTTACCCTTTTGGGGAGTGTGATGGTGTAGTGACATAGCCCGGGGCTTGAATCCCTTTCTTATCTGTCTTCCTGGCTCTCCTTTTGCCAAGTCCCTCGTTCTCATTCTTCGAGGGGTTCTTCTTTTCGTCCTGTCTTTTATTTACCTTTTTCTTTTTAGTTTTCCATTTGTTCTTCTAGTATGCCAGTGTGTAGTTGGTTTTAGTTATAGTTTCCTTTTACATTTTTCATCTCCACTGTCACCTAAACCACTAGGTGCCGATAACCTAGATGTTAGGCACCTTAAAACAATAATTATCATCATCAAGCTATACACAATGGCGAGAAAGACACGTAAGTGTTGAACTCCCGCGCAAATGACATTGCGTGGCAATATCGGCGGTAGGCGGAACATCTCCTCCTCCCTTGTTGCAATTACCTGACAATGACCAACCGAGTTAACTGTTGGGATATTACTTATTTTTAGCCTTTCAAGATTTCATTGCCGGCGGTCGAGATGGGAACTATTCTTTGTTTACTTGTGTCACACTGTCTGCCTGCTTGGTTGACAAGTACAGTCGTGCAGGTAGGATATGATGCAGCTCCAGTTATCCTTCAACTGTCCGTGGTGACATGAGCCCCTGTGACGCGCAATGTTGCTTGACTCCGTCATAGCTCGCCTCGCAAGTCCCCTGCTGCAATAAACAACAAATGCTCGCGCAGCCACGTTCAGCGGCAATCAAATCTTGAACGGCTAATACTCTGCCAAACCCTCCATGTTTGAGATCTTGTGTGTACTCGAGCCTGGTATATACGGCTATATACTGTTAGCACACTTCGCTTTCTCGAACAGTTCACGATTGAGGAGCTGGGTGGAATCATGGCAACGTATGTTAGGCAGTTTATCTGATTATTGCATAAATAATATCTTACATTTTCTGTTTGTCGACTGCGAAAGTATTAATTCTTAATTTTGTCTTTGTATGCTTCCCTGTTGCTGACTTCAGCTTCAGATGTTGCCATTTCTTCTAGGTTCTTCTTCACCACCTGATACCAGCGAGCTGTGGTTTTCCTGGTCGCAAAGAATTTCATCATCTGGTTGTTTTATCTACCTGGGTCCATTCTGCAAACATGGCCCTTCTTTTCCGGATGGTGTCTGAGATTCTATCCAATCTGAGGTATAATTCTTGGTTCCCTTTGTTTCTATACGACCCGTGTTCTGTTATTTTTGGTCCAAGTATCTTCCTCAGAATCTTTCTCTCTATTAGCTCCAACTTTTTGATTATTCCTTTCTTTGTCAGACACAAACATTCAACTGCATACTGTATATGGCTTCCGGACGAATCACTGTCTGGTAGTGGCTCAATTTGTGTTGATCGAAATGGTCTTCTTGTTGTAAGTGTTCCAGTTTAATTTGTATGCCAAGTTTAACTTGTTAATTCTCGATTTCATTAAGTGTGTGTGATATTATTGCTGGTAATTGTCTGCATTGTGACATTGTAGCCCGCTAAGCAGTTATTCCATACAGAAAAACTTTGAACCTCAGTATCAATATCCCATGTGTATGCAGTTAAATCGTTATTCTACCCAGCTCCTCAATTCACATTACTATATGATGTTCTTAATTATTAAAGAAATTATGAATTCCTATGCATGTAAGAGGAAACGCATAGTTTTTATCTCTAAAATATTCTTCTTCTTTCTTCGTTTCGGCCTGCTGTAGACCACGTAACTTCATCCGTTTGCACCATACAGCTAAACTCTTCCCCCCAATATTCTCGCAATCGCGTTCTGCGAGCCTCCTTTCTTTCATCAGTCCACTTCTTGCCAGTTTTCAATTTTGGCTTTCCTTGGAAGCTCTTGTATGCTCGAAGTCTTCTCTGTAGAGGTGCACGTTCCTGGATGTCTTCAAGTGTGATTCCTACTTCTCGAAGATCTTTTTCAACTTCAAAGAACCAGGGTCCCTTGTTTTTCTTGTTAACAAAGTAGGAACAGATCTTGTTGGTCTGTCTCTGCGAGCTCATGCGTGTTATGTGGCCATAAAATTGAATCCTCCTTTTCCGAATGGTGTCTGTTATCATCTCAATGTGCAGGTAGAGTTCGTTGTCTCCTGTACTCGTCATTTTCTCTGATTGGTCCAAGGATCTTCCTTAGGATTTTCCTTTCCTTGGCTTCTAACTTTTCAATCACACCTTTTTTCTATTCATTGCCAGGCATTCTGCTGCGTACAGGGCTTCTGGGCGAATGACTGAACAATAATGCTTAAAAGTTTGACGTTTATGAACACTGATCTTTTGTTGTAGTCATCTCTAGAAGAGTATTATTATTATCATTCGTTTTACTGAAAAGAAAGATAAAGGTCGTTGTGCAACATTATTACCGGCCGCCACTGTTGCCATGTATCAGGCAAGCCAACTGCTAGCACACGGCGAGACCGCAAGTGGCATGGAGGACGAGGCGAGCTCTGCGCAGCGAAGTACCGCTTGCTACCGCGAGAGGCGCTGCCGGAACAGAACCAGGCCAGCATGCAAATAGACCGAAACACTTTAATGAGATTTCTCGACTTTACTTTGTGTACTCGCCTGCATCAAAGAGGAAGTTTATTGAAAGCTTGCCTCTTGCTACCAATTAGCGGCCAAAAATATGAAACAATAGCTAGGTGCAGCGTTTAGTTCTCGCAGATCTGGCCAGGTGTACACATTCTACAGGGTCCTTTACTGTTTCAATACCTATACGCCGGCTTACCATCTGCGTCATAGGAAGTCTGAACATTTTGAGAGTGCAGTGGTTAACATGATTGCTATTGCCCCAGAGTAACGAGTTCGATTCCATGCTCTAACACAGGCCTGTCCAGGAAAATTGCCACGGACAAGGATCATGTAATATAAGAGATTCATCACTTTTGGTTATAAAATTGCCGCGAGATCGCACCGCCTGAGGCTATGTACTGCTCTACCAAGTCTGGCAACATAAAAAGTAAAAAGCCATATGACTGTCGCCTTTATTACACGTAATTGAACAGGATGATCTGCGAAGAGTTATTGATTTTTTATTAAAATAATACGAACATAACTGCGCCTTTCGCTAGGTGCAGAAATAATCGTCCAGATAGCAAAATAATAAGTTTTGATATATATCAATGTTGGCAATGAATAGATTTGTCACGAAGGACACAGTTGTGCTGTTCTAGAGCTTAATTCACCATTAGTCTGATTAAACATTGCTCTCCTACTCCTACTCTATAGAATTGTTGGGATGTTCGATGAATATAAAGAAAACTGTCCAAATGCACATACTATACTGCCATAACCTCAATTTTCGTCTACCATACCTGCCACCCACCCCTCCCCCGTCACCTAAACCACGAATTTTATAGCAATGCAAAGGAGAATGGGTAAGAAAACAAACAAGAGATGAAATGCACACATTTATTCCATATTTTCTTTTAAATTACAATGAACAAAACATTTATTCGAGAGTAGTCCATGCTGCCCACTAGTTTTACACACGGTCAACACCAGGTCAAGGATAATTCACAAACAAAATAAAGGAAATATTCCAATAACAGTGTACAGTACATTAATGCATTCCTGTTTTATAGCGTCACTTTTTCAAACATGCTGGTAAGTTAGTTCACATTGCATGTTATTTTGTCTCATACATTTCAGCGTTGCGTGTAACTCGTTTTCGAGTATAATGTTCTTCCTAATTGCCCTTTCCATCAAATGTACGTACACAAATATAGAACACACACAAAAAATTTCTTACTATCATTATAATTATTACATCCCTGTGCTTGGCATTTCTTTCCCCTTGCTGTGGCTTGATTGATTCTCAATTCAATTCAAATAAATAATCAAAATACCGGCGAACAAAATAACCAACAACACGAGGAAAATGAATCAAAACAGACCAACTGCAGAGTGCCAACTACGGAACCATAGTACTAAAATTAATTCTTCATTGGTTGGCAGAACATCTGGAGCAGACAGAGCTTTACCGCGACCCACGCGCTCCCTATGATCTGTCATCCCCCTGGCCACGGCCTTTCCTTAGTGAATCGGTGGTTGTGTGGGGAAGGTGGGGGTCGAGCATGGAGGAAAGAATAAGAGGAGATGCCCTGAGCTCGTTTGGGTGAAGCCAAGCGCTGCACCCAAAGTGGGCGTAACCTTATCCTATATTCGGTGTTCCGTGACTTGCATGAGGCATTGTGCATGGTGTTTTCTGAGTTATTCTTTAAGGATAGCTTTCCAGCCTTTTCTCACCTTTATGATTCATCCTGGAGCAGTAGTGATAAGTTATATAACTCTTCAATTCTAATCTCAGCATGTTTATCCTAGATACCAAAAGAAGCCATTTCTCTGCAAATCCCAAATTATCAAACAGCTGTTGGTCAATAATTACGGTAGGCCTACGTAATGAATCAATTCGAGGCTAATCGCCAAGTTTCTACCCCCACAAACAAAATACCGTACGGTACCAAAAAGTATAGGCTATACCGTATTTTTGTGCAAATACGAGTCCTGTTTTAAGTGTTCTGTTTATTAATTTTAAGGTTCGTATTCTTGAATACCAAAATGTGTAGGAACAATGAGTGAAAGTGGCTGTACTCGAAATTAGGCCTAAAAACAGATGAATGGCTCAACACCTATAAGAACGTAAAAATCAATTTGGTGTAAATACCGTAATTAGTTCGGCATCATTAGTTCCCAAGATGTTCCTTCTTTGGTATAACTCGCACCTTCAGACACCTGTATTCAATTTAATCAGTGTTTCATCGTATTATTACGTTTTGCCGCGTCTTTCTTACAAAACCAGCCTTGCAAAGGTGCTCTCATATTTCTAATTAAATTAGCTTTTAAAACGATAACGCAGCTTATTTGTGCTAAGTACCGTGATGTACAGAGTGTATTCTGCCTATCCAAGAAAAACTCTTGACTTGTCATTGCAGTTTTATGTCACTAAAATTCAAGACTAGTTGGAGTGGTCTACGGCTTTAAGCATAGGAACAGCTATTTTCTTGCTCCCCAAAGTGGGCGTGCCGTTTGGCTTCAACAGTTTGCACTAGGCAGCGCAGCGAAGGCATCTCCTCCCGTTCTTTCTTCCATGGGGTCGAGGCATGGTTGCGTTAGCGGAGATAGCGAGCTGGCGGAAGGACGGGTGGCGTTTAATGGGACATTAGTAACCAATAATCAGTAGCTATAACAAATCCTTTGAATCATACTGCCTGTTTTATTACTTTATATAACTATTTACAACTATCAACAGGTCACATCTTTACGTAGTTCATGTTTTCGATTTCAATGCAACTAGATTTGCAATATTCGGTTGCATTTCATTTGCTGAGTTAATTCTGAGAATAGCTTCAAGTGACGCTTCTGTTAAAGTTAACCATGACTTACATTTGTTCAAATTCAGTAATGAAAATAGCTGCTCACAAACGTATGTTGTGCCAAACATAATGGTAAATCGCAGGGCGAGACTGTGCATGCGGCGTTGTAGAAACTGATAATATCGCAGTTAAAATGATAACGCAGCGTGTTTTTAGGAGAGGAGTGTGGAAAGGGGAGGGGGCATCTCTCCTGCAAGAGAAGGTAGTGAGAGGAGAAGCTGGCGGGAGTGGCAGGGCTTAGTCTGCCACGGAGCGAGTCTCGTGGCAAGCCGTGGCGCCACAGCCACCAGTGGCATGGCTGGACAGGCCTGCTCTAACAGGAAATTTAATTCTAGTTTGAGTTACTGCAACGGTATCACTGGCATGCAAGTCAACCCATGTGGTGTCAGTTTCGAAGACTGGTAGTGATGGTGTAGTTATAAGGGGCGAAACATGTAGGTGATGTGCCCCTAATGATATGGGCGTTGGTGACAATGAAGACAACAACAACAAATAGGCTACTAACTACTGATTTACAACTAAATTATATAACCTACTGACTATCTCGTGGTTTAACGGGTAGCACTCTTGGCTGTCGCCCCGGAGGTCCGGGTTCGATTCCTGGCTCTGCGAAGAAATTTAATTCTGTCCTGAGGGGTGGAACGGAGTACACTCAGCATCGTGAGGTAAAACTGAGAAGTGTGTGGGTCGATTCCCTCTTCAACCATCTTGGAAGTGGTTTTCTATGGTTTCCCACTTCTACTCTCGGCAAATGTTGGGATGGTTCCTAACTTAAGGCCACGTACGCCTCCTTTCCAAATCCTAGTTTGAAATAAAAATACACACACTAATACAGCCATCATAATAACACAGGCTATCAGACAAATCACACACCCATTTGTATATTTACTGTGACATTATCTTCTTAGCCGATTCACCAGAGGATTTGAAATATTTTAAATGGTATGGACTTCATTTTGAGGAAGGAATTCATGGTGAACATCAATAATTGTAACTACTGTAATATCAAGATCCGAGGCATTTACTCCAATCTCTGATTCAATCTCTAATAATTAAAATTACACCGCAGAAACACATGTTATCAGACAAATCCAAACCGCACCCAGATTCACGGGGATGATGACCAAGACGTTCTTAACCCTTTACATGAATTAACAGCAACAATCTTAACCAGCCGCGCCACTCACAATTTCACAGTCTCTAGATATAGAAATGAAGTTGTTGTTGTTGTTGTTTCTATTAGGGGCTTAGCCATCGTGGTCATTTTGGCCCCGTGTGCTTTGGGTGTGTGTAGAATTTGTCCGATGACATGTGGTATTGTGGTGTCTATAGTCGTGTGTATTTGTAATTCGGAAGGAGGCAGCCGTTGCCTTAAATTGGGAACCATCCCGGCATTTGCCTGGAGTAGAAGTGAGTAACCAGGAAAACCACTTCTAGGATGGATGACTTACTTGACTTATTTCCTGTAACTCTTAAGTGAAGCATAGGGCATCAACGAATTTCCGCCATCGGACTCGGTACTGCACCATGGTCTTGATCTCCGTCCAGGTCTTCTCAATGCCCTCCACCTCCATGTGTTCCTCGGCCTGCCTCTTCTTCTAGTGTCTTGTGGGTTCCATTCCAGTGCATGGCTGGCGATGTTGTTTTTATCACGTCTTTTAGCGTGTGCCCAATACATCTCCACTTCTTGCGACGCATCACAATAGCAATAGGTGTTTGTTTAGTTGTGTTCCATAGTTCTTCATTGGAAATGAACTGTGGCCACCATATCCTCAGGATATTCCTCAGACTCTTGTTCACAAAAGTCTGAAGACTTCTGATTAGTTGCTTATTCGTTTTCCAGGTTTCGCAACCATAGAGCAGGGCCGACTTGACGTTCGTATTACAGATGCGCAGTTTAGTTTTGGATGAGAATGTAGGATGGATGTGGTAGAAAACAAATTTACCACCTCTCAGTTTTTCCTCACGAGGCTGAGTGAACTGTATTCCAAACAGAATTGAAATTATTGGCATAGTCGGCAGTCGAACCCTGGACCTCAGAGAGTGGCAGTCAACTATGCTATCCACTACACCATGAGGTGGTACTATGAATTTGAGGAGCAGTTCCCATGGAAGTCTGAATAACATGTGTAGAAATGTTCAGCCCAATCGGGGAGTTCACCACATTAGTGAGTTGTTTTTGTTTATTCATTCTTGGGGCTTGAACATCCTGATCTTCAGCTCCGCGTACTTGAGTGTGTGTTCAATTTATCTGATAACCTGTGTTTCAGTGGTGACTGTAGTAGTGTGGGAAGTATGGTCTGGGATTGGAGTTGGTGCCCCGAGACTTGAATTGAGGTTATAATACAATCATTTACTTTAAGGAGGTGTGGATAAACCCACCTGATGTCAGCGCCGGGATTCAAACCTCCGATCTCGGGACTTGCTGCAGCTCCACATCACGGTCGTGGTTAGTGATTTAACGTGGTGTCTTTGTGAGTGGACCTCGTTGCAGTTCTCAAGCGAGATATTAAATCTTTGGGGGAAATCAAAGCCAAGGTCTCTTAAGGTAAGAACCAGGCATGTTTCCGCTACAACCGCCTGTGAATGAATTGGCTGCCATCCCTGATGTCTCAGGTTCGATTCCTGGCTCTGTCAAGAATTTTAATTCTGGTCTTAGGAACTCCAATGAGGTCAGCTAAGCCTCGTGAGGTTCACTGATTTGATGTTTTTTTCTCACCCGTCATACAGGAGTAGTACAGACGCCACAAAATCAGACAAATCACACATCCAAGTACACGATGCTGATGACCATGATGTACAGGCCCCTAAATGAACCAACAACTACAAGCTTTCCCTGTACTACGGGGCCGGGAAACTCAAATGTGGTGTCTTGATTCAACAGCAGGCTAGAGGACCTGTTGCACACAGCTATGCTCGACTTGAGATTAAACGTTTTTACTTCTAGCGACACTTCCACTTGGTAGCCATTTGGGACGGAAGTCGCTACATCAGGGAAGTAAGTTCTAGTAGATTCTATAGTTACATGCTGTATATGTTCTAGGGCTGTGGGTCTATCTGTGATTAGCGTGGGCAATACGGATATCCGGTGGTTGCCATGGCGATTGTACGAAAATCGCGCCCACTGAGAAATGTGCGTAAATCGCGTCCAGTCTAGAAATTGTTCTCGTGACTACCGACCCCAAAGAGTCACAACTGACCCAAGCTAAGGCGTAGCTTTGCATTCCATTTTCTTG
Organism: Meconema thalassinum; assembly: GCA_946902985.2. Classification (NCBI taxonomy): domain Eukaryota; kingdom Metazoa; phylum Arthropoda; class Insecta; order Orthoptera; family Tettigoniidae; genus Meconema; species Meconema thalassinum. The sequence continues at coordinate 458,522,495 of OX336391.1, read as the reverse complement.
GGGCCGGATGTTTGTCTTGATCTTGAAACAAACAAAACAAAACAGCAATAAGGTTATATATGTATACGAAGTACGTTCAAAAAGTAAATTCCGTTTGGTAATAACATTAAATTGTGTACAGATACAGAAAAAATATTTATTGCACAAAATTCTACAACCCTTAAACTACTTTTCCACATAACTGCCGAAATGTTGCAGGCATTTGTCGTAGCGTGGCACGAGTTTTTGTATACCTTCTTCATAGACGTGTGCCGCCTGTGTCTTCAACTAGTTGTACTGCTCGAGTCCAAGCTGCGTGAACCTGAGAGGAATGTGCATTGCGGACTATGAGAAATGGTGTTGATGAGTGATGAGGTTTCTCGGTCCGTGCATAGTACAGAACCAAATACATTGGTCGGTGACTCACTGACTCATTCGTAGCACCACACTGGTTTCAGAGAAGACCCTATGTTAGCAGTATTGGAATAGATGAGCATGTCCAGTAACACGGCGGGCTGTTGACAGGCCCTTCTCTTCTCGCCTGACCCTTCTCTGCTCTTTCTCCTCAACCCGCAAGTTCATAGAGCTTGGACTCGCACAGTACGTTCCGCTGCAGCGCAGTTGCGCATATGCTCTGTATCAAGGAGAAGAAACTTGCGCCATTTGGAGAGCGCTGTCAGCCACGTGCGCGTTGTTGTGCATGTTTACTCGTACAATGTCGGTGTTGATTGAAAATCCCGCCGCTTGTGAAATCAGATCTGTGATTCGTTTTCTGAATGCTAGGAAGGTGAAACCAATTGAAATTTATCGGCAAATTTGCGGAGTGTATGGACAAAATGCAATGAGTGATTCAATGGTGAGAAGATGGGTCCGACAGTTCAATGAAGGACGTAGTGAAGTGCACGATGAAGAACGAAGTGGGCGTCCATCTTTGGTTACAGAAGAACTGGTTCACGCGATTGATGGCAAGATCTGGGAACACCGCAGGTTTACAATTAGTGCTCTCGCTATGGAATTTCCCCAAATCTCACGATCACTAATTCATGAAATTGTTACTGAAAAACTGAACTTTCGTAAACTTTGCCGACGTTGGGTACCAAAGATTCTTACGGAGCAACACAAAACAAAACGGATGGGTAGTGCACTTCACTTTTTGACCCGTTACAATGAAGGCGGCGAAGAATTTCTGACACAGATAGTCACAGGAGATGAAACTTGGGTTTCTTACGACACCCCTGAAAGTAAGCGGCAATCAATGGAATGGAGGCACACTTCATCCCCAGCAAAGGTTAAGCCGAAACAAATCTTGACACCTCGGAAAATGATTTGCACAGTGTTCTGGGACTGGAAAGACATCTTACTCATTGATTTCTTACCGCGTGGTCAAACAATCAACGCAGATGCTTTCTGCGAGACACTGAGGAAATTGCGCCGCGCAATACAGAATAAGCGCCGAGGGTTGCTGTCAAAAGGTGTTGTTTTTCTTCACGACAACGCACGACCACACACTACAAATGTGACGAAAAACCTCCTACAGAGATTTGTCTGGGACGTGTTTGACCATCCTCTGTACAGCCCTGACCTCGCTCCTAGCGACTTTCATCTGTTCACACATCTCAAGTCTTTCCTTGGCGGTCAACACTTCGACAATGACGACGAGCTGAAAGAAGATGTTTCCTACTGGTTGAAGACACAGGCGGCAAACTTCTATGAATAAGGTATCCAAAAACTTGTGCCACGCTATGACAAATGCCTGCAAAAGTTCGGCAGTTATGTGGAAAAGTAGTTTAAGAGGTGTAGAATGTTGTTCAATAAATATTTTTCTGTATCTGTACACAATTTAATTGTATTACCAAACGGAACTTACTTTCTGGACGTGCCTCGTATATGACGATGCTTTTAAGCTGATTTTAACCACGCCTAAATGTCGAAAGATTACTATTGATATTGAGCCAGTCGAAAACCTTGATACAGTGTGATGGGAATCAGTTAATTTATTTAACATCTATATAAATAATATCCCTTTTTATGTAATATTTTTTACTTTAATTTTAATAGAAGGCATTACTAGAGTTTTATGTTGAATATTAATACAACTTTGTAAAAGAAATTCGCTGCAAAGGGGGTATTTTGAATCATTAACCTAGCTTAAATCTCGAAACATTTTAATTACATGTGTTTCGGCCATTGGCACATGGGGGTGGAAGAACGAATGTCTAGACCCTTTTAAATTTCTTGGAGTTTCGGAGTAGTTCCCTATCAGCCACAATACTCCAGGTAGAGAAAGTGCTGGGTGCGACTTGTACTGGGCGCGATTTACAGGACACCGCCATGGCAACCATTCTAGTTCAATAGATAGGCTACATCTCTATGTTTCTATAAGAACATCTTACTTACTATTACTGAAAGTTAGTAGTCTACGCTTATCGGTCGCGAGATCGTGGTGTTGGACTAAAAGCCCTCGAGGCTGCTAAATGTGTCGATTTAAAGTTTAATATAATCAGTCCGCCTCGTTGCGTAGTGGTTAGTATTCTTGGCTGTCAACACTTTCGATATAACTTGGTAGGGATTTTTATACTAAAATTTTATGTTGGTAACCTTGATATTCAACATGATATCACACTCGGAGGCGCTAGAAAATAGGATTTGGGTACGGAGCGGCTGTGACCTTAATTTAGTTACCATCCCGGCAGTTGCTTGGAGTAGAAGTGGAAAACCACGGAAAACCATTTCCAGGATAGCTGAGGTAGAAAGTAAACCCGCCTCTTTTCAGGTTTGCCTCACGACGCTGAGTGTACCCCGTTCCAGCCCTCAGACCAGAATTCAATTTCTTGGCAAATCCGGGAATCGAACCTGGGGTTCCGCGTTGACAGCCAAGAATGCTAGCCACTACGCAACAAAGCGGGTTATTGATAATAATTATACAAAAGTATTTTTGGTGGTCTATATTAAAGAGTTGTCATGTTGTTGAGTCATTTTAGGGACTGGGGATATCTTGGTCATCAGCCTCGTTCACCTGGATGTGTATTGTATTTGTCTGATAACTTGTGCTTCTGTCGCGGCTAGTCGTAAGGGTAACTGTAATTATTTCGGATCAGGGATGGAAGTTGCTGTAAATAAATCATACTCAGGATGGCTGCTCTCAGAGTCGCAATTCGAACCACCGATCTCCGGACTTACTGCAGCTCCCCATCGCAGTCGTGCTGAGTGATTTAACGCGTATGGCTACTCCTTGGAAAAACTTATTATAATTACGTAATAATTCGATCGCGGACAATAAATCATTAAATATCAACATACAGTACTTAGGCTCAGGAGAAAGACAATTAGCCAAATAATAAAAATAAAAGCTCTGTTCAAGTCCTAAAAGGCATCTCAAAAATCTCCATTAACCCCCTTAATTTGTCACAAAACATGCAACTGCTACCGGAGCATAGCTTCTGCATTAGTAGAAGAAAGATACAATGTCATGAAAATCCTAGCTATAATAATAATAATAATTATTATTATTATTATTATTCGATTCGGCCAACTATGGACCACATTACTTCAACCGCGTCCATCCTTGAGCTTTAGTTCTATCCCAGTATTCCCGCATGAATTTTTTGTGACCCTCCTTTTTTTTAATCAGTCCACTCTTTTCCTGTTTTCAGCGTTGGCTTTTCTGAGAATCGTTGGTGTGTTCCAAGTTTTCTCTGAAGAGGAGCACGTTCCTGGATGTCTTCAAACATGATCCCTACTTCTAGAAGATCTCTTTCAATCTCGGTGAACCAAGGTCCCTTCGTTTTCTTGTTTACAAAGTAGGAAAAGATGCTGTTGGTCAGTCTCTGAGAGTTCATGCGTGTTACCGTACTGTATATTGCCATAGAAACTAATGCTCCTTTTCCTTATGATGTCTCATCCTTTCCTAGCTGTAATAATAATGAAATGAAAATCCACAGCCTGCTTCCAGTCTCCGACCGGGTCAGGAATGGAATGAATGAAGCCCCCATCTAGCGGCGAGGATATGAACTGTGCCGGCTGCCGAGGCCTGACGCACTCCTCTGGGGCAATGATTAAATGAATGACAGATGAAATGAAATGATAGTGGAGAGTGTTGCTGGAATGAAATTGTGACAGGGAAAACCGGAGTACCCGGAGAAAAACCTGTCTGCCTCCGTTTTGTCCAGCACAGATCTCACATGGAGTGACCGGGATTTGAACCACGGACCCAGCGGTGAGAGGCTGGCGTGCTGCCGCCTAAGCCACGGAGGCTTCTGTAATAATAATAATAATAATAATAATAATAATAATGCTCTATATTCATCGAAAATCATAACTTTAGGAGGCTGAATATCAATGAAAGGGCAGCAATTGAAGAACGGGCAAGAAAGGTGGAGACAGCATTCTCAAGCTATGTCAGAATGTTTACAAATCTTAATCACTTTCCTATCAAGCCAAATACAGACATAACAGTACGGGAGTTAAACTCGAATGCTTATATGCAGCTGAGATAATAGCCACAAAGGGACTATTAGAATTGGAAAAGAAAGAAAGAAAGAAAGAAAGAAAGAAAGAAAGTTCCTTAGAAGGATCCTAGGGCCCAGGAAAACAACAGATAAATTCACCTTGCACTTAAGACCAAACCGGGAATTGTATGAAAGATTTGAACATTTTACTGCCAAAATGAAGAAAAGGAGGCTGACTTTCTATGGACATGTTATAAGGATGGGCTCGCCAACAGCATTCTCACCTTCCAGGAAAACAAATACACAAGTCCCATGGGTGAAAGAAGTCCACCGGGATTTAGAGAAGTGTGGGATTAAGACAGAAGAAATAGCCAACAGAGAAGTGTTCAGAAGGAAAATTGCGGGCCTGAAGGACCTGCCCGACGTGAAAGCGAGAAAGAACCGAGTATTCTCGGTAGAAGAACGAGCACGAGCAAGTCAAAAGGATTAAGGAGTGTTGATTCATTGAGGGGCTTTGCGACATCGTGGTCATGTAGCCCCGTGTACTTGGGTGTGTGTGTGTGGAATTTGTCTGATAACCTGTGTCACTGTGATTGCTGTACTAGTGTGTGTAGTTGTAATTCAGATGAGGATTGGGAAGGAGGCGGCCGTGGCCTTAATTTAGGAACCATCCCGGCATTCGCTTGTTATAGAAGTGGGGAATCCACAGAAAACCACTTCCAGGATGGCTGAGGTGGGAATCGAACCCGCCTCATCTCAGTTTTGCCTCTCGAGGCACTGGCGAAAGAGTAAAATGAGATAGTGAGCTTGCGAAAGTGATGGATGTTGTGTAATCGCAGCTTATAGGTGCTTAGAAACATAAATAAATAATGATCATGATCATCCTTTTATAACTCGTTCCTTAACCTATTAACACCCTGTGGTTTTCTTTTCGCTTCAATATCAGCCAAGTCCGGAATATTGTGCCAGCACGATGCTCCTCAGACGTCATGATAACATTGGCAGACTTCAAATAGGTTGTGAATTACATGCTATTGTTATACCAGCTGCAGCGATAGAGTAAGTTTCGAGTGAGGCGTCCTGTAGTCACTTATACCGTTATGGGTTTTATCAGTGGCCCTGGGGAATGTGTCTGCGACATGTCATCTATTTTGGGCGCTCCCTCCCTCGCCCAGCCATAGGGTTCAGTTCGGTGTGGTCCGCCATAAAATTCCAGGCCAGGCAGGCCGTGCCGGGCCACTACTGTGTGCGCGACCGGCTTGGAGCTGCACACCGCACGGCCTTGACTGCAACAAGTAGGCTCGTCCTCGTGTCCTCCAGCTCGATCTTACTGTGGGACTAGGGCTTGGGATATCTTGGTCCTGTATTACTGACATTAGGAATGCGAAGGAGGCGGCCGTGGCCTTAACCCGTGAGGACTGGCGCATGGGTATTTTTGACCCGACACTTAAATCATGCTTTATTTTCGTTTTGGTCAGCCCTCATTTCCTGTCGCTTACAGTACCTTCCTTCCTAGCCTTGAACTTCACCCTGCAACAGTAAAATGTCAATTACCTTGTGAACACCCAACTTATTAATATATTATTTACGGTCGGGTCAGATTTACCCATGGTGCCAGTCCTCGCGTGACAATTTTCGGCTTACGTTATTCTTTAATAGGGCTCGGATGTTGATGCCGTAAAAAAGTTTTAAAAATGCACTCACAATTTTGAAAAATGTATGTAATAAATGACCTAAAAATTCGAAAAATGCACGATAAGATGGAGAAAATGATCTTATAATAATAAACTCACCAATATTTCAAGAATGACATCTTAAGCTCAAACTGAAAAGTCAATCAAAATAGATTCCTAGCACTTAACAAAATGTTTATGTTCACTATAGTCTGAGTTACACTGCACTACGAATGTCATTCTGGTGTTGTCAAATGTAAATGATCTGCGGTTATCAGCCAGCAAGTTTTTATATCTCGAAAAGCTGCGTTCAACATCAACTGATGTGATCGGAGCGTACTTGAAGTGAGGAAGGTCGTTTGCTGCTAAGTCCTCCTCAAAAAAATTGGGAAAAAATGACCTTAAAAGGCCGATATCTCTATAAAACAAGTAGTTCCGTGAAGAACTATACAGCCTATTTTCACATATCCTACTCATGTTAATTGCCTCTATCAACATACAAAATTTCAGTTTGAGTGTTGTGATAGATTCGTAGATATTGAGAACCGTCTAAATATTTCAGATGGTCGCCAGGTTGGATTTTTATTTTTGTACTATTACATTAAGATTATTGTGTACGTGTGGTATTCAAACTTCAATCGCATGATTAGAACACAAGAAGTAAAAACAAGATTTTAAAATTTCGCACAGCTGCCATCTTGTGATTATGAAAACAATTGAAATAAATTAGATGCCAGTGGATTAACATTTGTATAAGCATTTATCGTGCAACGTTTCACTACACTAGGATAGTTAATTCGCGAGAAACGTCCATTTAAATATTTATAATTCGCGTCGCCGCCATGTTGGGTTTGTGCTCACCAGGTTACTGAAAATCCTATAGGTGAACTTATGTTCATAGCCTCTATGAACACAAAAAAATTCAGTTTGATTGTTGTAAACGATTCATAGATATTGAGAACCGTCTAAATATTTCGGATGCTCGCCATTTTGGATTTTTATATGTATAGACCATACAGTTATGAACCATTCAAGGACAATTACTGCCTAGGTTCATTATTCAAACTTTCACTTCGATCGCATGATTAAGACACAAGAAATAAAAACTTAATGTTAAAATTTAGCACCGCCGCCATCTTGAGGTTATGTGAACAATTGAACTAAATTAGATGCCAGTGCATTACAATGTGTAAACTCATTTACTGTACCACATTTCACTGCGCTCTGAGAGTTAAATCACGAGAAAAGTCTATTAAAATGATTCAACTTCGCTTGGCCGCCATGTTCGTTTTGTACTTTACAGGGTTATGAAAGTTACATAGATAAACTTGTATCAGTACCTTTTATCACCGTACAAAATTTCAGGGTGATATCTGTAATAGTTTCGGAGATATAGAATGTAAGTGAAATATTTCACACAGCCGCCATTTTGAGGTTATGTAAACAATTGAACTTAATTTGACTCCATTGCATTATAATGTGTATAAACATTTGCTGTACCAAGTTTCATTACGTTTGGATAGTTAAATCGCGAGAAAAATCTATTTAAAGTCTCAACTTCGCTTGGCCGCCATGTTGGTTTGGTAGTCTCCAGGTTTTTTGAAAGTCTCATAGGTGAACTTCTAGTAGTGCCCTTTATCACCGTACACAATTTCAGGGCGATATAGGTAATAGTTTCGGAGATACTGAATGCTGGTGAAATATTTCGCACAGCCGTCATGTTGGATTGGTGAGAAACAATAAAATTTGAAGGGCAGGGTCGGGGTCGGCCAGAATAGTGCTATGATCTCACCGAGTTTCATTGTAATCGCTCCAGCCGTTTAGAAGTAATTCGAGGGGGACACACACACACCTCACACACACACACACACACACACACACACACGGACAAAAGGTGATCTCATAAGCCTTTTTTTTTCATAAAATGAAAATAGGCTAAAAAAGACCAAAAATCTACCAAACTTTAAAAAATGCTCTTAAAATGGAAAAAAGCACAAAAAATGCAAAAAGATGCAAAATAAAAATGACATATTTGATGACTGGGTAGTCCGTCCGGAGTTTCTATGTACTTCAACATAGTTTTACACAGCTCAGGAAAAAGATGACATGTCATCAACATCCGGGCCCTAGTCATTAATCATTCAGTGCTGGCTTGGACTAAACGGCAGATGGTCCAAAACTTCACACTTGAATTCTTTGAAAAAGTCTATCGTAACGTTGGTACAGTGCGGTCGTAAACGATTTTCACCTTTTTCGTGAATTGAAGTTATGGTTGGGCGGCAACGCCTCGCCAAAAAGGAAACAGTGCAGGAGACGGTCCAGACGTCAGAATTTTTGCCGAGGGCATTGGAAAGCTGGTGTAACGATACGACAAATGTTTCAATCGTTTTGGCGATTATGTTGAGACATAAGAATAAAACAAGCAAACATTTAGTAGTAAAATCAGTTTGGTATGTTAATATATTATTTTTATACAGTCCATCAGAACTTGCAATAATAATAATACTTAAAAAAACAGCCCTCGTATTATTAGGCCATCTGCGGAGCGCGATAGAACTTATTTTGCTAATGATGTATTTTCATTCTCCCAAAATCTCTTCATCTGGGCACTAGATATCTTCCTCTGTTCTTTCGACCATGATTTCTTGGTCCTGGTAGTAATAATAATAAAATCGTATTGCCTCGGGTGCCTGGTGCAAGCTTTGCTATTTGACACCCAGAGGGTAGCTTGCATGTCGAATTTCGTTGTTCCTTGACTATGAAAGTCAAAGAGGTTAGATGTTAAGATATCTAAGCTCCTTGAACACTATAGCGCTTTCTAGTAGAGAACGGAGGAACTTTGTGTTGGCGGATACTCCCGAGATTAATTTTGCCATTATGAACTCGGCCTACTGAATTCAAATAGGTTCTTTGACATGCCAACATCGTATGACACGCGTATCGTATTTTTGCCGCTTTTCAAAAATCACTTACCACGGCCAGGAGCGAACCTGCAATCTTGGGGTTAGTAGACCGACACGATATCCACTCACCCACCGTGGCAAGCTGTCCTGGTAGTAATTTTTATCAGAGAAATGATGGTTGTTGATTATTGTTCTGAACTGGAGTTGATCTTGTAAAATTTCCTCCGTCATGCGAATTTCTTGAAGGTCTTTTTCTATTTCACTAAGCCAGTTGATCTAGACTTTCATTGAGGGAGCATTGAGGTTGAGAATCCTTTTGGTGAGCCTGTCATTGTTCATTCTGAGATTGAGGCCGTAGAACTTCAGTTGCCTTTTCCTGAAGGTATCAATGATCTTTTCAGCATGCTGATATAAATAAAGCTCCTGAGACTTCCTTTTCATATTGTTCCGCTAGCCACTCGTAGTCTACATCTATTCCAAGCTTTGGCTGGAATATTATTATTTCTTCTTCTAGAGGCTTCGGTGGCGTAGTTGGTAGCTGTGCTCAAGATCTCGGGTTCAAACCCGGCCATAGTTGTCGGATTTTTAAAGAGCGTTAAAATCCTTCAGTATGCCTTCCTTCGGAAGGGAAGTAAAGCCGGCGGTCTCATGTCATAAATTTCATCATCATCTAAAGCTAGCCTTGTCGCTGGAACCACATTTGTCTCTCACTTGCTGAAGATTTTAAGTCAGCGTAAGTTACTGTTTAAATTGAAGTCCATGCATCACAGAATCCAGATGAGCCTTCCGTGGTCTTCTTCTTCCTCAGAACTTTCCCTTCCAGTATGGTGGTCAGGAGCTCATTATGACGTAGGGTGTGGCCAACGAATTTTGCTTTCCTCTTGTTTCGTCTACTTCCTTGAGGACCCATTCGTTTGTCTTTTTTTTTTTCGTCCACCTTAATTTCAGCATCCTTCTCCACAACCACATTATCGCTGCTTCTAGGCGTTGTTAGAATCCAAGTTTCGCATCCGTATAACAAAACACTCCAGACAAATGTTTTGATAAACTATTTTCTTGTTTTAATGCTAATGTCAGAAGCTGTCTCTTATTGCTGAAGGCCTGTTTAGCGAGGGCAATTCTCCTTTTTGATTTCTGTGGTGCACCTATTATGCTTCCTAAGTAGCAGAACTGACTGCACTGTTGAATGGTTTCACCATTGTTCTCGATGTTTGTTTGGATATTTATGGCATGTAAAAGATCCTTCCACTAACTTATCTTGTGTGAAGCTACATTTCTAGGTTAGATTTCGTTGAAAGGCACTGTCAAAGTTCCAAAGTTCACCAGTAGATGTCAGTGACATCTGGTAGCGAAAGTTGGAACTAGTTGAAATTGAACTTGTAGGTCACCCCTTTGGTGTCCGCTTGAAGCAGCTACAGCCTCTGGCGAGCCGAACATGTCCTCGGACACTCCCGGCACTAAAAGTCACACGCTAAATAAATAAATAAATAAATAAATAAATAAATAAATAAATAAATAAATAAATAAATAAATAAATAATTTCGTATTCTTTCGGACGGTTTCGGTGCAGTAGTCGCTAGCATGCAGAGATTCTATGCCCAAAATCGCGGGTTCAAACCCGGCCTAAGTCGTCGGATTTTTAAGAGCGTTAAAATCTCTCAGTATGCCTTCTCTCGGAGGGGAAGTAAAGCCGGTGGACGCAGGTCATAGATTTATGGCATGTAGAAGAACCTTCCACTAACTAAAATTGTGTGAAGTTAATTTATTTTTTTAGGTTAGATTTGATTAACGCTCTTTAAGTTCCAACGTTCGCTGCCCGGTGTCGGTTGCGGTGGCATCTAATAGCCAAGTTCACAGCTAGGTGTCGTTGACGGTAGCATTTGGTAGCAAAAGTAGGAACTAATTGCAATTGATCGTCTGCAGTCCTCACCTGAATTACAGATAACACACACTAATACAGCCATCACAATTAACACCGGTTATCAGACAGATTCTACACACACCCAAAGTACACGGGACTACATGACCGCGTTGTCGCAGTCCCTGAACTGAGGAACCAACCAACCTTCTTCTTTCGTTTCGGTCATCTATGGACCACGTTATTTCAACTACTTTCTCCCTCGATCGATCCCTCACATTTGCCCAGTATTCCCGCATTCTTCTTCGGTCCACATATTGCCCATTTTCATTTTGGGTTTTGGCTGAACATTCTTTATTTCCCCAAGTTTCTTCTTCAAAGAGTCACATTCCAAAATGTCCTCCTGTCATATCCCCAGCTCTTGTAGGTCTTTTTCCACCTCTGTAATCCAGATCCCTTTGGTTTTCTTTCCTACAAAGTAGGCACATATTCGATTGGACAATCTTCCAGACACAATCGTGTCAAGTGGCCATAAAAATAAGATTCTGCTTTTGCGTATGATGTCTGTTATCTTCTCCACGTGAAGATATAGTTCATCGTTGTGTCGTCTTCGGTACTCTCCTTGTTTGTTTTTTGACCGGGCCCGAGATCTTACTCAAAATCTTCCTCTCTTTGGCTTCCAGTTGTTCTGCCTGGCCTTTCTGAAATATTATTATTGCTATTGTTAGGGTTATTTTTGCAGTCAAAATTAATTTTCTTAGCAGAGTCGGGAATCAAACACGGACCTCAGGGGTGACAGCCAGAAACGCTAGCCACTTGTTGTCTACATCTATTCCAAGCCTTGGCTGAAATATTGTATATTCTCTTCGAAACGTTCCACTAGTCTTATCATTACATCATTGTTACGACGTTAATTGTGGGAAAGCCGCTGGATTTAATACATTGTTGGTAGGGATTTGGAGAGCCCTGCGCAGTGTGATAGCGGAACAGACAAATTCCAAGTAGCCAATAATCCAGAAGGCTGCAATTCATTCTCCGAAGCAATGCAAAGCCTGAGTCCGCTGACAGAAATGTATTTCCAGGAACTATAGGAGTGAACATCCGGCCTGGCCAGATGACAGAAGTTGAGGCGAGCTGCAATCCTCTGCTCCAAGACGAACAGAGTTCACGCGCTTGTTATAGTTGTTGATTCATTTGGGGGCTTTTCGACATCATTGTCATATAGCCCCGTTTACTTGGGTGGGTGTGTAGAACCTTTGTGGTAACTTGTGTCATTGTGGTCGCTTTACTAATGTGTGTATTTGTAATTAGGGTTAAGATTTGGGTTGGGAGGCTGCCGTGGCCTTTAATAAGGTACTGTACCATCCCGGCATTCGCTTGGAATAGAAGTGGTAGAACTACGGAAATCCACTTCCAGGATGGCTAAGGTAGAAACCTAACCCACCTCTCCTCAGTTTTACCTCACGAAGCTGAGTGAACCCCATTCGAGACCTACTTTTGCTACCGTCAATGACATCTAGCTATGAACTTGGCTACTAGATGCCACCGCAGCCAGGGCCTGTCCATACGGAAGATGTGCCCATAGAACATTAGTCATCTCCTTTTGATTACTATTGTTATTGGTTCTATCTTACTGTATACTCCTTCTTTGTTGGATCTCAGTCGAACCTGCCCGTCAACCCATCTATTGTCCAAGTTCTTCTGTAGTAGCCTACAGTCTCTTTTAAGTAACTGGTCAACTTGTCCTTTTCGATTCAAGCATTAAGTCTCCGAAGCATATAAATCTTCTGGTCTAACAACAGTGCTGTAATGTCTTAATTTGGCATCTTCTTATTGGTGCGCTCGCTCTAATTTCCAGATGCGGCTGTTGGTCGCTTCTTGTGCTAGACCATTCTGTTGGATTACTACTCCCAGGTAATTATTATTATTTGTTGTTGTTGTTTGAGTCTTCAGTCTTTAGACTTGTTTGATCCAGCTCTCTAAGCCTCCCTGTCCTGAACTAATTCATCTCTACATACCTACCACACCCTACATCCGAGGCAATCTGTTTTACATATTCTAACATTGGTATACCACTACAGTCCTTGTCCTCGACCCTTCCATCCATAACTAAGCTTGCTATTCCTGGGTGTCTTAGTAAGTGTCCTACCAACCTATCTCTTCTCTTCATTAGCAGTTGCCAGAAACATCTCTCCTCTCCGACTCGTCTTAATACCTCTTTTTGTAACCCTCTCTACCCATCTGATCTTCATTATTCTCCTGTAACACCACATTTCAAACGCTTCAATTCTCCTCTTTTCTGCTGCACCAAATAGTCCAAGTTTCACTTCCATAGAGTGCCACGCTCCAGACAAAGGCCTTCAAAAATGACTTCTTATTGCCTAAATCTATATTCGATGTCAACAGTTTTTTTTTTTTTTTTTTTTGTAGAAATGCTTTCCTTGCTTGAGCCAACCTACTTTTTACCATATATCATACAAGAAGTATGGGAGGCCTAGTGAAAAAGGACAAGCCCCATATCTTGAAAGAACTATATAAACACAAACACTTTGACGGCTTGCTAATGCAACACCAACGAATCAATGTGGTCTCAAGATGTAATTGCAGATTTTGTATATTCTGATAGGCATGCGATCTAGAACCGTCATGATCATCAGCTCCATTTATTAAGTTCCGAATGGTCAGGCTACATAGGCGCCCGCAGAGGGAGGCAAGGAGGGGCCGTGGCCCACCTCTGGAATCCCAAGAATATTTCGATTATCCATTGTCACACCCGTTTATTTAATAAATTCAAGTTACCGGTAGTGATAGTTAACTAATTTAGATGTAGGAATAATTCCACAGTTTTTTTTAACTTGGTAATTTGGAATTATTTGAAAATATGTCCAGTTATTTAGAAAATCGAAAAACTTACCATTTTAATTAACTGAATGATTTGTGTCGATACATGGTGATACAACTACATTTTACCTGTTTGAAAGAAATGAACATTATGACGATGATTCACAAAGAAAGGCGAACTTCTATGAACAAAAACTCTGAACTAAAAGAAACTACAATATTACTCATATTCGTGCTATAAATATAATGTATTCAAAGGTTTCAGAGCAGTCAAATAATTAATATCACGAAGCAAGTAAGAAATGAAACGAAAATTGCGTGGGAGGGAGAACGTCTCATTTTCACCTAGTGACAAGTAGGTAATGAAATGAAAGATATTACTTGACCCCCCTGGAGAATATCCAGCGGGCGACCATGGTCAGGCAACCACCCCTAACACCATCCCAGGTGTTCCAGGACGTGTAGCATAAATACCGACAAAGGGGTGGAAATATTCCCAACAGTTACTCGCGAACTCCTGTGAGCAGGTAAAGGTACAACAGGGGCACACGTAATTGAGTGTTCTATTCTCCTTGGCTGTCACACCTGAAATCTGGATTCCAGTCCCTGCTCTGCCAGGAAGTTTAATTCTGATCTGACGTTTGAAATAGAATACACTCTACTTGAGAAGATCTGGGTTCGATTCTGTTGTTGTTGTTGTTTCATTAAGGGCCTTGGGCATTGTGGTCATAAGTCCCGTTATCGTGGTGCCTGTAATAGAGCGTGTATTTGTAATTGAGACTAAAACTGAGGTCAACGATGCCATGGCCCCAAGTTAGGAACCATCTCAGCATTCGGCTGGAGTGGAAGTTGGGGAAACCACAGGACACCATTTCTAAGTTGCCTGAGGTGGGAGTCTCAGGTTTCCTCTACAAGGCTGGGTGTACCCCGTTCCAACCCTCAGACCAGAATTATAACTCTTGACGGGGCCTGGAAACTGAACCCGGACCATAGTGGTGTCAGCTCGATAGGCATATTCTACATACATCCATACACGAGTTTGATGACCATGATGTCCAAGCACCTAAATGAAATGACATAAACTGAGATCTGCTTGTCACTGGGGCTGCTGGCTCATACTGTGCTCGCAGCCATGCCAATCAGTGGCAGGCATCCGGCCACGGCGCGGGTTACACTACGGAAACAGCGAGGCAAGGTCAATGACCAGAGTATGCCGGGGCTCGAACTGCGCCCGCACTAGGTCGACCTTAATTCACGCAATACCAAACATCCAGCAACTGAAAGCTTTGTTAATCTCTGCGCTATCTGTTGAGTTGCCAAGACCGCGAGCTGGGTGACTCCTCAAACCAC
Organism: Meconema thalassinum; assembly: GCA_946902985.2. NCBI lineage: Eukaryota > Metazoa > Arthropoda > Insecta > Orthoptera > Tettigoniidae > Meconema > Meconema thalassinum. Next base: position 458,507,443 of record OX336391.1, on the reverse strand, counting down.
ACCAAGAGGGATGAGACAGAGCCCAGAGCCACTTGATACCTGAGGGAATTTTCTCAATATATTTATTTTCTATACAAGTCAAAACCAGTTATTAATATGCAATTGAACTAAACACAACTTTGGTAATTTAATGTCCAGTTAATTTTGAGTTTAACATTTTAAGACTTAAGTTCTAAAATGTAGGGAGTCGGCCCCATGGTGTTGGGGGTAGCGCGCCTGCCTCTCATCCGGAGGCCCCGAGTTCGATTCGAGGCACCGTCAGGGATTTTAGAAACTGAAGTGAACGCTGGAACGGGGTGTACTCAGCCTCGTAAGGATAATTTAGTAGCTGTCTGACAGCGAGGCAGTGTCCCGGTTAATAAAAACCTAGATTAACGGCTGAGGGGGCAGTGATCTCTCGGTAGTTTTGAAACCATAGTACAACGTCCAATTTTCACAGTGTTAGATAGAGTTTTTGTAACAATATCTTGTTATTAGACTACAGTGTTAGTCTTTCAATACATGTACCCGTGTGCAATATCTGCTGCCATTCTGGAAGATGTGTGACACCATAATAGTGCATAGGTCTATCGTGTGCGGCATTCGAATAGCAGAACAACAATCTAGCCACCAGTTCGTATTCATCCCTGCTACTCTTTGTGTGTAGCCCGTTCCAGCCCTTAGATCAGAATTAAATTTCTTGGCAGAGCCGGGAATCGAACCCGAACCTCAGGGGTGACAGCCAAGAAAGCTAACAACTACAACACCCAAATTATTGTAGAGATTCCTGATTCGTTGCTCGCCCTGTCTGTGAGGAACAGAGTAAGTAAAATACATTAGTGATCGGAAATGTGTTGAAAGATTCGCTTTGTAACGCGGAATTGGAGATATATTTTATCATCTGCTGTCTTATATTGTTATACAAAGTGTATGCTTGAGGAATATCAAATGCGAGGTTGTCTCATGGTCGTGTAAGGAATCACAGTAATCGCGTTATTAAGTCGCGTACTATGGCAGGAAGTTCTGACATCGTAGTTTCGAATCCCGGCTATGATAGTGGCTTTTTCGAATGTGATTTTTCCATACTCCATCCTACCAAATGGTACGTTATTTGTAAGTCCCGTGGATGCTACCCCAATCCTTAACTATATTAATTTCAGGTACACACAGTTACCGATACCACAAAAACACCACTTTTCACACAAAATTCATCTCACACATAATAAGCACATGGGACTGATGAGCAAGGTGTTCCAAGTCCTTATTATTATTATTATTTAGGCTATTACTCGTGATACGAGTATGATTGTCTTCCAAGGTACATTTATGTAAATCTTCGCTGTAAACCAACATTAGGCCTAATCATATTGCGTGAGTTCTTTGGTGACTGTACAGTCCGATCCGAGAACCACAGACTTTTCCACAATATTGGCACACAAGGTCTTGAGCAGCCAATGGATCTTGGGGGTTGATCATTCTGCGAATCATGCGCTCTTTTCTGGCATTTCTTTTTTCAGCCTGAAGCCTTCTTCTCTCTTGTTCGAAGTACAAGTGGCCTTGGTGGACGTTGCGGCGCCACTCTGATCGGTCGGATGCGACAGCTTCCCAGTTACCTGTATCAATTTGACATTTCTTCAAGTTGGTCTTCAGAACATTTTTGTAGCGTTTTTGTTGCCCACCCTGCTTTCTCTGACTGACATTCAGCTGGCAATATAGGATTTGTTTTGGGAGGCGGGACTCAGGGATACGAACTACATGTCCTGTCCATCGAAGTTGGTGTTTTATAATGAGAGCCTCTATACTAATAGTGCTAGCTTCCTCTAAAACACTTGTGTGAGTGCGCCGGTCTTGCCATTTAATACCAAGAATTCTCCTAAGGCATCGTTGATGGTATTTTTCTAAAGATAAGAGGTGCCTTCTGTAAGTAATCCAGGTTTCGCAGCCATAAAGCAGAGTGGGAACTACAACAGCTTGATAAACGTATAATTTTGTTAAAATGCTAATGTCGTGGTTGTCCAACACGCGAATGAGCAAACGACCAAAGGCTGCACTGGCACATTGGAGGCGGTGTTGAATCTCAGCGTCAATGTTCGCATTTGTTGATAGGTGACTACCCAAATAGGGAAAATGATCTATATTCTTTAGTTTATGTCCATCAATCATGATAGTAGGAGCAGTAGCCCTGTCATGTGATGTTGGCTGATGAAGAACCTGTGTTTTATTGGTGTTTATGTCCAGACCAATGCTTCTGTGTGCCTCATTGAACACATTCAGGGTGGTTTGAAAATCTTCATCTGAATTTGCTAAGATGACATTGTCATCAGCATACTGGAGATCAAGAACGGATGTAGCTGACACTTTAGTTTTTGCACGTAATCTGTTGAGATTAAATAAACCTCCATCTGTCCTGGATATAATTTCTACACCCTTTTGAATCTTTTCTTGGACCAAATTTAGTACAACACTAACATATATTGAAAAGAGTGTGGGGGCAATCACACATCCCTATGACACCCGTTGTAATCTTAAATGGCTCTCCAGGGCCATTGCTGTTAAGGACCGTGCCATTCATATCATCATGTAGTAATCGAAGAATCTGAATGAATTTTGGGGGGCAGCCAAATATAGAGGGGCGTCCTTGCTCTCTGTATTTCTCCTGCATCTGCCTAGCACAGAAGATCATATCAGTTGTGCTTCGATTAGGTCGAAAGCCACACTGAGTTTCAGGCAGTATTTCTTCGGCCAACGGCTTCAAACGGTTGGCTAAGACGTTGGCCAGGATTTTACCAGCAACAGAAAGCAATGATATACCTCGATAATTACCACATTGTGCCCTATCACCTTTCTTAAAGATGGTTATTATCAAGGCATCCCTTAGGTCTTTAGGTATGGTAATGGTAGTCCATATTTTAACTATGAGTTGGTGTATGTGATGAACTAGAGTAGTATTCCCTACTTTAAAGAGCTCAGCAGGAATCCCATCCATGCCTGATGCTTTATTGTTTTTGAGCTGATTGATCGCAGATTCAATTTCTGATAGAGGCGGAGGATCATCAAGGTGGTCTTTAGGAGGTCTCTGATGAAGTCGGGTGAAAATGTTATTATCAACCTGTGTGTCCCTGTTGAGTAGTTCTTCAAAATGTTCTTTCCAACGGGAATTAATGGAGTTTGTGTCTCTAAGAAGTTCCGTGCTATCTTTAGACTGCAGAGGATTCAAGTCATGATAATGTGGCCCATATATAGTTCTTGTTGCTTTGAAGAAAGCATGAGTATTATTTGTTTCGGCTAGATGCTGCATTTCACGGGATTTGGAGATCCACCATTGATTTTTGAAGACCCGAGTTTTCCTTTGCATCTTTATACAGTTGCTGTTTGGAGATAGAAGTTGGATTGGCTTGCCATGCATGGAATGCTTTCCTCTTTTTATCAATAAGATTCTGGATTTCTGCATCATTCTCATCAAACCAGTCAGCATGCCTCATCTTGACGAAACCAATCGATTCTTCACACGCTGAGAGTATAGCAGACTTGACTGTTTGCCAATGTTCCTCAACCTTTTCAGGGTAATTATCTGGTAACTTTTCATTCAGAAGTTCATGAAACTTCCTTTTAGCAGTAACGTTTTGTAAACGTTCGGTGTTCACCCTACGTCTGATGTGCTTTCTCTGTTTTCTGCGCTTTTGGAGAATTTGTAGAGTCATTACAGATCTTATTAATCGAGTCATCAGCACTTGTCAGAGCCCTTGTGAGTAGTACGTCACGCTTGTCTCTTGCTCGCACAATCACGTAATCAAGGATGCTGCCATGAAGTCTTAAATTTGTCCTTCTGTCGGAATAGTGTGTTTGTGATTACGAGGCTATGTTCAGAACACTTGGATAAAAGGAGTGTCCCATTAGAATTGCATTTCCCAACACCATCTTTTCCAATAACATCAGCCCATAATGCTGCGTCTCTTCCAACGCGAGCATTGAAGTCTCCTAGGAGGATGATTTTATCGGATTGCGGTATATCCTTCAAGATCACATCAAGTTGAGAGTAAAATACTTCCTTCTGTTCATCATCAGAGGTGAAAGTTGGAGCATATCCACTAATTACAGTCGCTCGTCGGCTGTTTTTTAACTTTAGTCGTAGTGTCATAAGCCTTTCATTTATACCATGTGGAAGTTCATCGAGAAGATTGACAAGCTCGTTCTTAATGGCAAAGCCAACTCCATGAATACGTTGATCTTCAGTGTCTTTCCCTTTCCAGAAGAAAGTGTAGCCACCTCCATGTTCCTTCAGTTGTCCTTCATTGGCTAACCTTGTTTCGCTGAGTGCGGCAATATGAATGTTGAATCTTTTCAGCTCACGGGCAACAATTGCCGTTCGCCTTTGTGGTCGATTATGTGTGTCATTGCCCATCAAAGTACGGACATTCCATGTAGCAAAATTAATTTTCATTGTGGTTCGTCCGCTTGTGGTGTACCCTCTGAACGCGGTTATCCAGTCGGGTGATATTAGGCTGACTATTTTTAGGGCACCTTTTTCAGCCCCCTCCCCATTCAGGGTAAGCAGAGTGGATCCTAAACAGGCCTGCTTAGTCACGAATGCAGCATACGAATGCAGCAAAGCGAAGATCACACATTCGTCGCCTACGTGCCGGTTCATCACTAGGAGCTCCCAGACAACACAATCCTGCTCCCGTCACAACTCCCCGATCGCCGCAGGACTTGTGATTAATTGGCGAATAGATTTTGTATCCCTCCTTCGTTGTTTAGAAGACGCCTGTGCGTGACATCTTTTAATGTGGGCATGTTGTTGCACATCAACAGACACACAGTACTTGACAGATACATCCAGTGACATAGAAGCTATGACGACTGGTGGTCCTGAACTGTTGCAGCCTTCATCCGCCTTCCCAACCGTTCGGGCAATACTAGTTGCTCATGCGCTTGGTCCACCGTTGAGGTCTTCTATGCCGTTGACCATTATTGGTTCATCCGCCTTAAGAGATAGTTTCCCATCTCAAGGGCAAGAGAGTGCCCTAACCTCAATCTGCTCATCCGCCTTACATAAGCCGTTGGCAGGAGATAGGGGAACTCCTTATGCCTCGCTGGCATCAGTAGAGCGTGGGTTATAACGAACTAACAAACAACAACAACAACAAGAAAAGCTCATTATATTTCTTATAAAATGGGTAAAATGATTAGTTATAATGAATTAGGCTATACAAAATTTGACTGGGCTTTTTAAATTAATGCTGGCAAGTATGCTGCTCTTCTCCTAGCCTTCTAATACAGTAATTGAATAGCTTATTGGAAGAACTGCCCATCCCAATCTTCAGTCTATTTTAGTTCTGTACGGAATAAGTATCCTAGCACAATCTTCAAGCAATTGTCAGTAGCTTGTATTTTCACTCACTAAATCATAAACACTGAATCTTTCACCCCCCCCCCCCAAAAAAAAAAAGACAGAGTTTTAGTTGTATTTTACTCACTAAATGGTAAGCACTGAATCTTTCGCAAAACCCCACACAAGGAAAAGAAGACAGAGTTAGGTCAGGGAAGCTTGGAGGCCATGGCAGGAAGCTTTAATTATCATCCCCAACACGACCGATTCGTCGGTTTCACAAACTTGTGTTTAAAAGAATTCACGAACATTGGAGTGGAAGTGGGGTGGACCACCATCCTGTTGGTAAAAGAAAACAATATAGATGGCTTTGTAGAAAACAAACTTTGCTAACTAACCGCTACATGGTATCAGAGGTTTTATGTGATAAAATACTTTTCACGAATGGAAGAACTTCCCATCTCCAGACACGAGACTGTCCACTGCGTGTGTGATGCCCTCCTCCCCCCCGCCTCACCCCTCACCCCCACCCGCCACCCCCACTCCCCCTCCCCCTCTAGTCTCAGGCGGGAATGGAAGAAAAAATAAAACATTTAAAGAAAAATACAAGAGGTTTACATTCCTGGACAGTGGATTGATATGATAAGGCAGTGTCGCGTAAAGAAATCCTTAAAAGTTATTCAGATAATGACTGAAGCTTTTAAAATCCCTCAAACTTAGAACATGTTCATGAAACGAATTATTATTATCATACCGGCCACCGTGGCCGAGAGAGCGCAAACGAGCTAGCTCGTGCCTCGCTGGCATCAGTAGAGCGTGGGTTAGAATCTCACCTTGGCCGTACTGAAAATTGGTATTCGTGGTTTTCCATTTTCATCACCAGGCACGGTTCCTTGCAACAGGTCCACGACCGACTTCGTTCCAAAATTCCTTCCCTGACTCTCCTTTAATTAGACCCAAGGTAGCGGTTGCCTGGACGATCGGCCTGTCACCATCCCCAGTTGTATCAGCTTGCAAAGTGTGTTCAGCTCCCAGACACCGTCATTGCGACGGTAGAGGAATGTTACCTTGCAGAGTCCGTGGGTGAAGCCGTGCTGGGAAGATAAGCGAATTTTAAAAATAATATTACTCTACTGTATTATTATTATTTATTTTGCGCATGCGCTTACACATTCTCAGCATATTTGCTGGAAAGAAAACATTCACAATCCCAGATACCGTATATATCATAAGGAGCAAATTCTTGGTTACTGCATTCGGTAGGCTAGTAGCTTTACGCTTTTCCCCCACTCCATCAGGCCTGATTGCCCTGATGCCTTACTACGCGACACGTAGAAAGTATGACTGTTCCCTGCATCAGTTTGAAAAGACCTGGGTCTAATTTCAACTCCGTGAGCGATTCCTTTAAGTTGCTGGGAATCACGCCAGTGCTGGAGATGATAATAGGAACTGTACTGACTTGTGATGTGCCATTGCTTCCTTATCAGTTCTGAAAGCTCTGTGTATTTTGACAGCTTTTCAACATGCTTTGTTAGCATATTGCCACTGTTTGGGATTATTATTATTATTATTAACATAGTTAGACATGACCCGTCATTTTCAGGGGAAAAAAGACTATGATACAGTATACACTAGAAGCCTTACTAATATCGATATCATTTGTAAGTTTCATGCTGTACACAGTTTAATAAAATCCTGTTTATCTCCACATGTGCGGTGGTTGGGATGGGTAGTTCTTCTACTGAGCCCCACAAATGAATATCTAGCTTGAGTCTCTTAAGTTTATCAGTCTGTACCTATACTAATTGATGCTAATACATCAGGATCTAATTACCTCCCGTCATTGTCCGTGGTGATGTTTGATGCTGTGCAATTCGTCTCACGTAGATAAAAATGTCAAAGTTCACTTAGAATGTTATACGGTTGGTTTCGTTGATGAACATCTTTTCACCTCGCGAAATAATCATTCACCACGTTGATCTAATTAACTTATTCTTGGTAACAAATGAAGTTTTGTCTAGCTAACACTCCCACACCCTTTTAGCGCTGTTTATAATCTTCCCTGAATTCGATTGTCAATGTTGTTAGAGTAACATCTTAGACAAGTATACTCGTTTGAATGTCATGTCAGGCTTCTTACGTGAACGTTAATACTATAAATGAAGCTTTGAGATTTTTCTCGGCCCACGCAACACAAACGACATTGGAGAAGCGAAATTTTCTAGAATGCTTACGTACACACAAGAGAACTGGGATTGACGAAATATAATGTGTTTCCATATCAAAAATAGACTAGCCTATATTGAAATGTTAGTCAGTTTTAGTGCTGCGTTTGTAATACAGTGAGAGCCTTCCCGATGCTTTCTTGGACCGTGTGGCCCGCGGAGAGCGTTGAGTCAGCACAAGATAAGCAGCATCTACCGTTGCACAACATAGCTTCATTACATTCCCAGGTGGCAAGATACCTTAATTCAGAGAGTTAAGACTTGTGGTGAAGTACTGTAGCCTGTCTCGTATCCCATTTGCATATTAAATACGTAAGAAAGTGTAAATGTGCTAAACCAGTTTACACACAGTGACCCGCCCGTCACGCGGCGCATCCGTGGCTCCGTGTCCTCACTGTATATTAACAGAATTGTTCTTCAAGTCGGTCTACACAACTTATAATTCTAGTTTGGGGCTTATCGGTCTAGTGCAGTATATCACAAAAAATAGTAGCTACACCTTCATGGTTTAGTTGGTAGAGGGGGACTGTTTGTGGGTCGGAATATGATTTCTCAACCTTGCATCCCCCTGGGATGGCGACCTCGAGGCGAAATCAACCTTAAACAATTACAGGTGATTAAAAAGTACCAGAATAGGGATAAACATGTTTCGCTCGTCGAGTGAGCATCATCAGATGTCTAGGTTCAAATCTACAAGGCAAAATAGTTTTACAAACACTGGGTTACTAAATCACACAATGTCAATCGTGAAATGGAAACGGTTCTCAAATACCAACTATCATAGGATCGACAGAATCTTACAAAGTATGGCTAATACAGCTGTTTTAAAAATAACTTGAATTGTAAAGCCTCCTTAAAAAGAAAATGTATTAATACCTACAAGGCTACTAGGCTGAAAAATCACAAAGCCACTCATAAACGGTCACCCTCTCTCCGCCGAACTAACCCTCGACGGCTTGGCTCTTACTGCTGAGTACCAAGAAAATAAATATTTACACTCAAAAAAGTAAATGCTTACAATAGTGTTGCAAAGTTGAATATGTTAACATTTTCTGAATGTGTTTTAACTTAGCCTACTTCAAGTGAAATGGCTATTACTATGAAACACGTAAGTGACAAGCAATCTACAGTGAGAGCCTTCCCTATACAACGGAGCTTCGCCTACGCCGTGTGGCTGGCAAAGCGGATTGAGTCAGTGCCAGTTGAGTAGCATCTACTGTAGCACAACAGCGCGTCGGGAAGCCCCGCATGCGGTCATTACTTGACTACATTCCCAGCTGGCAAGATACCTTAGCCGAGTCGTCGGCTTTTTAAGAGCGTAAAAAATCCCTCAGTATGCCTTCTTTCGGAGGGGAAGTAAAGCCGGCGGACCCATGTCATAGATTTATGGCACGTAAAAGAACCTTCCACTAATTACACTTGTATGAAGCTATTTTATAGGTTAGATTTGACTAACGCTCTTAGGTTCCAACGTTCGTCGCCAGGACCGACTGCGGTGGCATCTAGTAACCAAGTTAAGAACTAGTTGTTGACGGTGGCGTTTGGTAGCAAAAGTAGGAACTACTTGAAAATTGAATGTCTGCAGTCCTTACTTGAATTAAAAACAGATAACACACAATTCTACAGTCATCACAATTAACACCGGTTATCAGACAGATTCTACACACACCCCAAAGTACACGGGACTACATGACCGCGTTGTCGCAGCCCCTAAACTGAGGAACCAACCAACTACCTTAGCTGAGAGAGTTAAGACTTGCTGTGAAGTACTGTAGCCTACCTCGTATCACGTGAACATGGTTAGGTATAGAACAAAACAACGAATTTTCCTAGTGGAAACTTATCTCCTGAAGAAGAAGTTTGCAGTAAATTTGTTCGTAAGTTTCAGCGCCGTGCGATTTTTACTTGTGAGGGGGAGGAGCTCAAACAAAAGGTATACAGAAACAATCCGCGTACTCTGGAGACTCTCGAGAACGAAATAACTTCACCCATATGAAATAACAGTGAGGATGAATTACAGCGAGTGTAGCAAAACTTCCTTCGTCGGTGCAGCGAGTGTCTAGAAAAAGAACAGCAGCATTTCGAGCAACAACTCTGAAATTCATGTTGGTAAATATTATTATTAAATACGTTAAAAAGTGTAAATGTGTTGCACTAGTTGGGCTCTACGCTGCTGCTAGCGCCAGTGCCTTGCTCGACACGTGGCTAGCCACAGTACCCCGCCTGTCGCGCGGCGCATCTGAGGCTTCGTTCTACGGGGATGGTCCTCACTGTAGATTTCATTTTTTTTTTGATCTGATGGTGCTAAACATGTCAGCCTGTAGTTTCTATCTCTTCTGGTAATCAGTAGAAAATACCTTTTAATCACATGTTTTTTTGTTGTTTTTTTTTCGCAATTCCCAGTGACTGGGAGTGTTCAGTTGCGCGGAAAGCAACTCACGTATCATTTGCACATGCTTGAGGTTCGCCACCTGTCCTCTGTACGACTGCGCAATCGAGGCTCACCGGCCAAAAACCGTGGCGTGAACTTAATGTAAAATATTTCAGCGAGATCGGGAAATTTACGTTCGCAATGTTCCTTTGTAAACGAGGCGAACTTAGGAGCTTACAGTACATCAAGGGACGTGAGCCTGTGGCAGTCTAAAGGGGCAAGGAAACCAGCCACTCAGCAATATTACCACCGTTGTATGTCATCTGGAGCCAGAGGGTTGGGCTTGTCCCCTTGCTTCCACAATACCCTATCAATTGAGTTAGAGCGCTTGCTCCTTGACGAGCGAAACATTTTATTCCTGTAGTTTCTCCCTCTTCTGGTATGTAGTAAATACTTAATCACATATAATTTATTCAGGTTTATTCCTCAACCTTCACAGAATACGAATAATACTACAAATATTCCATACCGCACTCATGGTTGGAGATATCATTTGTACAATAATAAAACATGTTTATAAAGAATTAAATAATTACAATAACAAAATAGCACATTGTGGGTTTATAAGCTTTTCGAAAGCACGATGGGCTATTAACCACATTTTGTAAATATGAACGACTTGTTGGTATTTACTGGTGCCAGATGTATGAGTGTTATTCCTTTAATTGGGGCTCATTTTAGCTAAATTCTCTCGTTTAGATTAACTCATTCCATCATGCAGCTTTTCTCTGCTGTGAGCGAACTTCTCAACTTTGTTGACCTGTTCTTTGCAGTCAGCCCACCCCCGAGTGTAATAATAAATAAGGTGAGTATCGGGTGCGCTAACGATGTGCCTACTGTGCTTGCAGGCTGGCACTAGGTGTGTACGTGTTGTCCAGGGTGGGGGTGGGGGGTCGCGGTCTGCGGCCGTTGGGAGAGCGCGCGGATCAATGATCCGACCTGATAAACCTTGCGGGGTGCTGCTGCCTCAATTATTCCAGCGAGCACAGCCTAGCCAGTCACGGCGGCTCAGACGGAAAAAAATAGAGGCAACATTGCGCTTTTACTCCGCCCTCTTGTTTTCTGTGGGACCCCGCCTCCCCTACAGCAGGCATAGTCTCGCGCGCGCCGGACACCCGTCTGCATCTCCCAGCGACACGGCGCTCTGCTGTGCTAGGCGAGTTGGGAGGGGGGCAGGGGCCATGACTGGCTGTGAGAGTGGAGGAACGGCCATCTGACAACGTCGCAAAGTGGCGTGCGCCCACCACGAAGTACCAGTGAGCAGCCGAACGAACGCACTCACATAGTGTCTTCCTTCACTTGTTCGTGTGTGCGAGTGGTCCCGTGTGATGGTGATTGTGCTAGTGTCAGACATGCTGGTGACGAGGAGTGCGGCCAGGGGAGGGGCGTGAACCCACGACCACCCTGTCATGATGGTATGTTAGGTATAGCATGCCATTTCATAGTTATTTACTTGTGTATGATTCACTGCTTATCATGTTGGGAAATCTGTGCGATATTGTTCTCGGTGTGAACCGCTTCGCTTCTATTGTTACGTCGCTATGGTAACACTCCGCGCTGCTTCTTCCTAGCGACTAGGTCCTTGGTTCGAAATGTACTTTCTGATATCGTTCAATTTAAGCAAACAAATTAATTTTACTGTTGTATTTGTGACTTGCGCGTTGTTTAAGAAACATAGTAAGCGACTGCAAGACAGTCTGTTATTGCTGTGACCTTCAAATTTGCAACTCGATGACTGTTGGACACGCACATGATCGGAATGTTCTAATTTGTGAGCTTGTTGATACTGAGCGCGTATTGAGTCACCTTGCTGACATCAGGACTGACCTGGATTCCACGATACTTGCATGTGCCAATGTAGCGAGCATAGTGAAATTTAAAAGGCGTATCACAACATAAGCATTGCAGCGCGAACCGGTATTCTCACCGGAAATATTTCACTTCTGTTATTTATGAAAATTTGTGATCTGTTATTTATTTACTAGTCACTACGAACCACTGTGGCGTTTTTCAACTAATTCTTTAAAATTACTATGAGCGTATTCTAGCTTTTATTACAATTTTAAGTAAAATACTGGCGATGAAACTATATGACTATACTTAATTATAAGGAGAGTTTTCTGATGAACAAATATTAATTTTCATTGTTTCAAATGTGACCGATGCTACTTGGTGGAATTGCATTTAAAATTTGAAATATCAAGTTGGAGTACAAATAGTATTTTTTCGTGTATAAAAATATATTTTTTGCGATTCTTGAAACCTTCATCCTTCAGTGTGAATTCAGCCGCTCGATTTTGAAGAGTACATTACTTAAAGAATTTGTCTTGAATAATTCGATTATGGACTCAAGTTGTGGGGGGGGGGGGGGGTCCCATTTTTATTCAAGCTCGTAGCACCTTTCATACCTCCGATTGGCTATCGACCCACACATTACTAAAGAAACATGGATCACATGGATTTAAATTGTATGCAGTTAGTACCGCGTTGTCTTTAGGGTCAGATAAAAGCAAAGTACACTAAGTGTTTAAGAAGTTTCAGTCCCTGCTCGATGGATAATTAAACATTGTTGAAAGTGTTATAATTTTCAATCATCATTGTGCGTGCAATTCGTCTTCTCTGTCAGTCTGTTAGCCATATTTTACATTTTTTCATTTTTATAAAAAACTTGGATGATATAATAAAGTTAAGTGTGCACCATTTTCAGTTTTCTTTTTCTCTGAATGTTCTCATAAAACTACTCAGGCGAACTTCAACATTTTGAACCCATTTGAGCATACATGTATCCCAAAATTCCTGCCCCCAGGGGCTGCACCATATGAACCTTCGATGATAATCGAGTTAAAAACTTTTTGGTGACGAAATTCTGTCGTACGAAGTATAGCCAGAACAGAATGGCAACATTGCATGCAGAAAATTGCACTCGATTTCCAGCTGTTGACGATGTTCGACCTAAGCTGTGGTGGTACGTTCTAAGCAGCGTTGCCAACGTATATATGCTAAATATCACTACGTAGTAATCAAAGGATTCTAGATTCCAATGTTATCAGTAGGACAAACATATTTACATTGGTAAAGAGACCTTAAATGTTTCTAAATCCCTATTTAAACAACAATTATATTATTGATTTAATATACAGTAGTTAGAATCTGTAGGAAATGAGACTTGTCGCTAAAGTTGGCACCATTGTGGGTGAAGTTATTCTCCGCCAATTGTTGTCATATCTGATTATACAAAATCTTTGAAACGGTGTATTATGATTTTTTTTTAAATCCTGGAGGACGTGTTCAAATTAACTTATGCGTTGTTTCTGTCCCGTCATAACGAAGAAAGTGTTTGAGTGAATGGAGTTCGGGACTCGTAAGAAATTTGGACAGCAAATTATTTTGTACCAGCAGAAATAAGTTACCTGTTCGAACGGCCTTTGGTGGTTTGGTCAAGAGCTGTCGCATAGCCAGTATGTTTTTATCTGTATATCAGTTTAATGCTTAACGAACTACCAAAACAAATGCTAAAATGGTAGCGATTTGAAACATTTTGTGTCAGTAGCAGAGGTGAGAACAGTCTTCGAACAGTCATGGCTCCCCATACTAAATACCGGTTACAAAGAATTGCATCACTTTAAATCCAGAAGACAATGCCCGCTCCAAGGAAACACCAACAACAACCCACTAAAAAGAACGAAACACCTGTTACTTAATACGCTTAGAGTTACTCTAACAACTGATTCTCGAACATGTGTCAGGAAAGTACCCACGGTAGATACCTTTTTAAATTTATTTTATACAGTCTGTCCATTAGAGACCCCTCCTACATGATCTGGATCGTCATCCAGAAACTTTTTGTTTTCATTACACGAAGTGAAGCTGATTAAATTATGGTGAGGCTATGGCCTGAAAAGGCAATTGAAACCGTTTCAATGATCTTTACTTCCAATGAAAAGTGGAGTCCCGTTCTCAGTTTTGAAATGATGTTGCTCCTGCTTAAGTAGCACGAATAATATTTTGGACTCCCGTGCCTTCGCAAATAAGAAGTGTGAATTTTACTTTTACTTACTTTTCTTAGGTGGTGCTTGAGCCAAATTGCATATAGATTTGAAGCTATTGCGAAGTAGTTCAATTGGTGAATATTCACTGCTTTTGTTCCCGTATTTCGGGATTTGTAGATTACGCAAAACTAAAACTAAACATTTTGCCCCTGTACAGACTGTCCGTAGTTAGCAAATGAAAATGAAAATCCACAGCCTGCTTCCAGTCTCCGACCGGGTCAGGAATGGAATGAATGAAGCCCCCATCTAGCGGCGAGGATATGGACTGTGCCGGCTGCCGAGGCCTGACGCACTCCTCTGGGGCAATGATTAAATGAATGACAGATGAAATGAAATGAAGTGATAGTGGAGAGTGTTGCTGGAATGAAATGTTGACAGGGAAAACCGGAGTACCCGGAGAAAAACCTGTCTGCCTCCGCTTTGTCCAGCACAGATCTCACATGGAGTGACCGGGATTTGAACCACAGACCCAGCGGTGAGAGGCCGGCGTGCTGCCGCCTAAGCCACGGAGGCTTAAAACTTTCTTCGACTTTTCCCAATTAGGGTCGTCGGAGCCAACCAGGCTCATTTTGGTTTTGACCGGGGATTTAAGGCCGGATGCCCTGCCTGACGCCACGTGATTTTTCAGGTGAAAATTCCACCCCGCTGTCACCGGGATTCGAACCACGGCCGTCCGGGTGAAAGATGAGCAGCTAAGCCACTGCGCCATCACGTTCCCCAGTTAGCAAATGCAGCCTCAAAAATAAGATATCGTCTCCCTTCTCAGTTTTGGATTCATTTATCCATTTTTTTTAATATTATGAAATAATAGTAATAATAAAATTAGCCTATAGACATCCCGTAAGGGCTTGCCTCCTGTTTGCACAGCGACGCGACGACGTGCTGGTGATTAGGCTCCGAAGGTGAGCAATCCTTGGGAGATTTTGTCTTGTTATTGATGCTTCGTCCTGTCTTAATCCTTTTATTATTTTTATTTTTTTACGTAATTATTACGTCCACTTTACCCGTCTCCTGACACCTCCGCACTCGACTATTCACTTATTGCACTCACTGTCATTGATTTTAATATTAAATTACACCAAATTTCAGCTTTCTGGTGAAGTGGGAGAATTAGCGCAAAAAAACTAAAATGCTAGAAATGTTATTTCCAACATATAAGTTCTTCATAAAACCAATTGTTACGAAATAAAACAAAAACAATAACAATGATTTTAGCCTGGATTGTCTCGTTAATGACATGAGACATTACTAATCTTCATTTATACGGCCGTTCGCAAGAGATCTCGGTTCCTACATTCATACTGACAGGAATTGAACTAGAGCTCCAACCGCGTTTCATAATACGTTTAATTAAATAAGCTTTATTTGTGAAACTTGTTTTTTAATAAATAAATGACAAAATAATTTTTAACACATCGTTTCGTAATGAAACGCACATCATCTCGGAAGAAGGGAGGAAAAGAAGAACAGAAAGAATGAAGAGATAAGTTACTGGGCACTAAGGAAAGAACAACACAGAGAGACATGAATGATTCAACGTACCCCAAAGAGGGTGAAACGAAAGAAGACGAAAGAAACACTTTCTGAAGACCGTTTTATGATTTTAAACATAAAATCTATTTTTATCCCAGTTTTCGCTGAAATTTGTTTCTTTAGGCTACTCTGTAATGTGTTTCAATTTTTGTTTCCTTCATTTGATAAACTCGTCGTAATGATATTTAGCGTTTGACAGGTGTTATTGGTGGTAAAATAAACAACTTTCCTTTCATCAGCTTTTAAGCTAGAGCGGTATAGGAAAGACTCGAGTAAATCTGCAATATTAAGGGATTGATAGTAAACATGATAAGGGAAAGGCTTTCAAAAAGTAACATAGAAATGAAATTACTACATATTGGTGACATACATTCCGTTCTTAAATTTTTATTTAGCATACTGTCAGTTGTTTTAATCATCTATTACTTAAACACTTCCGAAGAAATTTGAATTTGGTAACTTTTCGGGGGAATTTTTGGTTGATACTAGTGGTACTAGTGCTAAATCCACGATACCTTGTTTAAATGTGCTCAATGATAAGTCCAATATGCTCCTATGCTTCACTAACTGCCACAACACCGAAATACATGAGCTTGTATGAATAATTTACAAACAAAATACAGTACAACACAGGTTTTCACGATTTTACCGATAGATGGTAGCATTTGTCGTTTCGAAATTTATAACCAAGGGAAATTAAATAGTTGACTCAAGACAACTGGTGAGTTGAGAACTCGTCTCTTGCACTGGAGTAACTTATATCTGCATAAAAAGTATATTTCAAGTACTGCGGAGTTAGCAAGTCTCCCCTAACCGTATTTCACAAACTGTATGGCGATATTACCGTACTCCAAAATACCAGTAGGATATTCTGCTCGACTCGTGAACTAAAATACATCCTTCACACTTCCCTCAGAAACAGTCAAAACGTCATCCATTTAAGTGCAAAATCATTTAAGAGGCTCAAAGTTTTTTTTTTTTACAAAACGTTTGAACCTTATTAGAAAAATGTTTAACTAATAAAAAAAAACTTTTCTGTGAGACCGTTATACGTCGAAAAACCGTTTCTGATCGTGAGCCCTAAATTGAACCCTCTATATTCTCTTGATATGAAACGCACAGTAAACGAAAATTTTGTCGATTTTAAACAATAAATAAAAAACTCGTTCATTTTACAATCGTACATAATACTAAGAAGTGAAGCTAACTTTGCATTGTTGTTTGCTCGGTTAAAATGGTCGATTAAAAGAATAGAACATAGTTTTGATCATTATGGGACGTACCCTAACTAAAGAGAAAACAGCCGAGAGGATGGAAACTTTACAATCACATTTGAATAACTTCTAAAGGGCAAAATCAATATTTACTGAACTTTGTGGTACTGCCCCATGGCTAAGTGGTTTGTATGCAGAGGCACTGGACCGGAATGTTTGATTCTCTAACCGAGTGGGTTTTTATCTCCTGTGGTTACTTCCCCTATCCCCTGGGCGTCAGCTCGGAAGACCTGCAAAAGACCTCTCTGCAAGTTGAACTTCTTTCATTCATTCAGTGATTTTTGTGGCAGATGACTTTGATATTCCACCCCGTAAACTATCACCACCGCCTACGAAGTAGTTATTTTGTCCCTGATTCTACAGTGAGGTCCTTCTCTATACAACGGAACCTGTCAGGCGCCGTGTGGCGGCCGAACCACTGTGTATTGCAGCGTGTCGAGTAAGACACGGCGCTAGCAGCAGCGTAGGGCACAACTAGTTAAACCCACTTTTTAACGTATTTAATAATCAGCATTGCTTACATGAATATCAGGGCTGTCCTTTTTCTTAACACACGTTGCTCCGGGTAATTACACTCGTTGTAATTCGTCCTCACTGATATTTCGTATCAGTGCAGAAGTTTCGTTCTCGAGAGCCTCCAGAGTACGCGGATTGTTCCTGTATACATTTTGTTTGAGGTTCTCCCACAAGTAAAAATCGCACGGCGCTGAAACTTACGAACAAATTTACAGCAAACTTCTTCTTGAGAAGATAATTTTCCGGTAGAAAAATTCGATGATTTGTTGTAGATACCTAACCATGTTCACGGGATACGAGCTAGGCTATGCTACAGTACTTTAAATCAAGTCTTAATTATTACAACTAAGGTATCTTTCCAGCTGCGTATGTAACAAATGCTATGCCAGCATCCTGGGCTTCCCGACACACTGCTGTGATCGGTAGGCTACATGCTATAAATGTGGTGGTGAGTCATTGCGGCCTCTCCGTGGCACGGCCTCTGCAAAGCTCCGTTTTATAGGGAGGACCCTCACTGTAGTTCCGTCTGTCAACGGAGTCCCAGCGGCGAGTAAAGGGAACGGCGTGTGGTTGATATTCCAAGTGTTTTTTGCTCGACAGTCTGTGATTTTATGAGGGTTATGAGTTTTAAATGGACGTTGTGTCCAAAGTTTCCAGACTCCAAGACAAATCCTTCGTTGTCAAGGATTGTCAATACAGCTATTATTATAGACGACAGTCTTCCAGCGGCTTTTTGTAAGGTCTTTGTGGAATTAATTCGGCAGTAATGCGCAAAGCAATATGTTGGTTGTGTTGTGGTCCACGATCCCCAAACCCACTCCGTGGCACTACAGCCCATTAATTATGAGCCTACGATCAGTCTTTTTTTTATTTTGTCTGAAGAAATAATGTTACGTTTTTAAATAGTTGTGGCTAAATGTTGACAGCTGTGCTGTTGGCAGTGTCCACAATTTAGACCAGCTGGTGTCCTGAGAATGAAGGTCTTGCGATTGGGTATCTGTTGACCGCAGCGACTCTTGTTCTTCTTCTCGCTGCTGTTGAACATTTTTTGTTGATTAATTAATAATTATTTATATTTATCTGCAGTCCATTGTAGTAGATTACAATAAAACTACGGTTCAATGTAGAATAAATGCACCCGAAATGAACCCTGTTACACATTACCGATAATAATAAAATTATAATTATACAAGATCTACTCCAGTTCAAGACAATACTCAACAACCATCATTTTGCTGTGAAAATGAATACCAAGACCAATAAATCATGGGCTGAAGAACTGAGGAAGATTTTCAGTGTCCAGATGAAGAGATTTTGACAGAAGAAAAAAATAACTTCAGCTAAATATCGTGCTGATGACATCATGAAGGCAGCAATGAAAGAATATAGTAGGGCAAAGATGAAGGTAATGTTGTTTGCAGACGATGTTGTGATCTGGGGCGAGGATGAGATGGAGGTACAAGAACAATTAGACGTAATAAATGAAAAGTTTGAGCAATGGGGATTGAAGATAAATGTGGAGAAGAGTAAAACAGTGGTGATGAGTAGAGATAAGAAAGAAGGAAAAGGAGTAATCAAAGTAGGAGATAAGCAATTGGAAGTGGTGAAACACTTCAAATACTTAGGAAGTGAGCTGACTGAAGATGGAAGACTAGATTTGGAAATTAGCAGAAGAATACAACTCGGGATTGCTTTCTACTCTACCAACAGGTACGGGGACTAGTATGGAACAAGGACATACCAATTAAGGCTAAAGAAGTTATGTACAAAGCATATTATGTTCCTATAATGGCATATATGCAGCAGAAACTTGGACAATGACTAAGAAGGATGAGAGCAGAGTACAAGCAGCTGAGATGAGATTCCTGAGAAGTATGGTCCAGAAAACGAGGAGAGACAGAGTGAGAAATGAAGATATACGGAAAGAACTGGGAGTAGAGAAACTAAATGACAAACTGGAGCAAAACAGATTGAGATGGTTTGGACATGTCAAACGGATGAATGAAGTAAGTCTTCCAAGACGAGCACTGGAACGACGGATGACAGGGAAGAGAGGACGAGGAAGAACAAGAATGCGTTGGATGGACTCTGTGGAGAATAGCATTAGAAAACGGAACCTGGATTGGAACACCATGTCGGAAGAGGAATGGTGGAACGACAGTGGAGAGGAACCATATTTGCCCCCACCCAGTGCCAACTGGAAAAGGGGAAATGAAGATGATGATAAATATCTCGCTCCACAGATTGGCATAATGATGTAAAATAATATTAATAACACGGCAAGATACAGCAAAATCAAGAGTGAACACGTTTAAGTACGTAAGGGAAACAGCACAATCGGTCGTGATAAAGGAGCAAACAAAACTAGAGCTCATGAAATGGAATTGGCCTATAATATTATCGAAATTCATTCACAACAAAAAATCACTCTTAATAAAAGGAGAAAGTAAATGTCTTTATGTAGCGGAATGCTTCGTCTTAAACAAAGAAGGAAGAAGAAACATAGAATGGAATGAAAAGAAAGGAAAATACTTGGACTAAGGAAAATTAGGAATACTTGGATACGAAAAAGTGATGTAAATATTATTATGAGTAAACCCAAAATGGAAAATTATAAGAGGCTCTCAAAAAGAGAAGACATTCATTTTATAGTTACTTGGTCCGAAAGAACCCGGAAAAAAATGACTATTATGACAAAAATACTCAACTGCAAATTAAGTTAGTTGTTGTTGATTGATATGGGGGCTTTGCGATATCGTGGTCATGTAGCCCCGTGTACTTAGTTGTGTGCACTTTATCTGATAACTTTTTTTTATGGCTGTATTAGTGTTTGTGTTTGTAATTCAGGTGAGAATTGGGAAGGAGGTGGTTGTCGCCTTAAGTTAGGAATCATTCCGGCATTTGCCTGGAGTAGAAGTGAGAAACTACGGAAAACCACTTCATAGATATCACAGATGGGAATTGAATCCACCTCTTCTCAGATTTGCCTCATGAGGTTGAGTGTACCCTGTCACTGCCCTCAGACCAGCATTTTTTTTCTGTCAGCGGGGAATCGAACCCGGTCTTCCAGGGTGACAGCCAAGAATGCTAGCCACTTCACCACGAGGATGTAACAGTAATGAACATTACTAAAGAAGAAATTATAGATAGCCTAGGTAAAAGCGTGTTGACTGACTGAAAACTATAGACAGGCTTACTTTTAGAAATGTATGTCTACCCCTTATTATTCCCGTTGGTCGGGGATGAGATGCGATGAAATTCTATTTGGCGGATGGACGCCAACCTCATGAGAGGAGTTAATGAGAGATGAAATGAATGAAGGTGAGTGAAACTGGCTAAGGATGTGGAAGGAAGCGGTCGTGGCCTGTCAGAATGTACTGACCTAGCATTTGTCTGGTGTTGAAAATGGGAAACCACGGAAAACCATTTCAAGGATGGACGACGGTGGGGTTCGAAGCCATCTCTACCGAGTCCGCAGGTAGCTTGGCCTCATTGCCTAACGCTGCGCTTTAGCGAGCGTAGCTACCGCTGTCGGTAGGCTTGCATTTAGAAATAAATTGAGAAAATTTGGATGGGTTTTGGAGGAAGAGAAACACAATAAGCGCCTAACTGTTTGGACAGGTTAAAGAATAGACAAAAACATTGAAAATCAAGAATGGAATACATGAACATCTCTCTTAAATTTTAAGGACGTCCATTTTAATAGTATTGTAATTTCATAGTGTTCTGCTTAAAGTTTATCTTTCATGTGATAGACTACAGTATGTTTTTCGTTTTATAAGTCAGATTCGAGAAAACAACCCATGCTGAATATGTGGGCCGAAAACATGTTAACATACACTGCTGTGCACCTAGGGCTCGGATTTTTAGGTGCTAAAAATCAGGGAAATATTATTTATCATTTTAAATGATCTTGTCGACTTCGTCGTTACGTTGAGATCTGGCGTTACGTTACGGCGACGGGACGAAATGTACCGAGAATGCACTGAGGTGTGTGACGTCATAGTACCGCTTGAGCTTCCTCCTTTCCCCGCGCGCTCCGGTGAGCGTGACGTCATCCAGCCAGCTACCTCCTTTGACCTTGGTTTGCACTTGCTGATGGAGTGTGAGTTCACGCAGTTCGCTGCATGATCTTGAGGCTTTCACCCAGCATTTTTCAGCATTTGTGGCATTTAAAATGATATTAAGTCTTTCAGACCGACTGTCACTCATTTATCATTTTAAATGATCTAGTCGACTTCGTCGTTGCGTTACGGCGACGTCACGAAATGTACCGAGAATGCACTGAGGTGTGTGACGTCATAGTACCGCTTGGTGCATGTGTACTGAGTTCCCTGGTGAGCTCTGGAGTAACGAGACGGCAACGACACGGGGAGCGTGACGTAATCCAGCCAGCTCCCTCCTTTCACCGCGCGCTCCAGCTCCCTCATGACTTGTAACTTTCTAGCGTTCTGATTGTTTCTTGACCATCTAACATGTCAAGATTCTTTGGTTTCGAGTGAAGCGAGAAGTCTCCAGCCTTTCTAGCATTTTTCAGCATTTAAAATGATATATAGTCCAGTCTTTCAGACTGACTGTCTCTTTTTATGTATTAAATATTTCTAAATATGTGACAAAAAAGTAAAAATATTTAATTATAATGTAGTTTATTAATGACAATATAAACAATATGCAGTATTCACGAATGTAATTTATGTTATGCCTCACTGAGTGCTGAAGAATTACAATACACAACGAAATACATCTTTTTGTTGTCCATCACAAATGACCGACGTTTATCGCGAAACACTTTTTCTGAGGACGCGAAACTGCAGCCATATGTTTCTTGCTATCGAGGTGTGGTGTAACTTGAGATTGCTGTTCAGCCTTTAGTGCTTTCCCATCATGGGTGGCAGAACAGAACGTCCCCACCAGAAGTAAAATTATCCTTAAATTCTGCAACATAATTCTGCAGACGATAACTTGTAGTTGTTTTTACTTTAGGCATCCCCGGCTTCCACAGTGAGTGGGACGGGGTGACAAGATAAGAAAAACACAGCTGCAAGCTGACATACGCTCTGCAAGAAGATTAGACAGCTCACTGGTTCTTCCCCGTTGAAATAACACAGAACAAAAATGCAATAAACAAAGATCTAGCATACTGATTTTAAAACATGTAAATATTATGTCTTTTTATGTGCTAATAAGTGAAAAGCAGGAATTTATGTATTTATAGAGAAAATGTTTAAAATATGTATTAAAATATGTGTTAAAAAACCCTGAGCCCTACGCATAACATACCAAGAACTCATTACCAATCTTGTGTCCAGCATGGGAACACGTTGCAGAGCATGCATCACCGTCCGTGTTGATCAGACACCCTTTTAAGAACCATGCCTCTTCTTTTGTGATTTCCAGGAGACCATCATGGGTCGTAGGGACTTACGTGTAATAATGTATTTTTAGCCTATTTTCAATTTTGAAAAAATAGGCTTATGAGATCACCTTTTGTCCGTGTGTGTGTGCGTGTGTGTGAGGTGTGTGTGTGTGTCCCCCTAATAAAATCTAAACGGCTGGAGCGATTTAAATGAAACTTGGTAAGTTCATGGCACTATTCCCGGCGACCTCGACCGTGCACTTCAAATTTTGTTACGTCTCACCAATCCAACATGGCGACTGTGCGAAATATTTCACTAGCATTCAATGTCTCCAGAACTATTACCGATATCGCCCTGAAATTGTGTACGGTGATAAAGGGCACTACTAGAAGTTCACATATGAGACTTTCAAAAACCTGGTGACTACAAAACCAACATGGCGGCCAAGCGAAGTTGAGACTTTTAAATAGACATTTCTCGCGATTTAACTCCCTAAACGTAATGAAACTGGGTACAGAAATTGTCTATACACATTGTAAAGCACTGGAGTCTAATTTAGTTCAATTGTTTACATAACCTCAAAATGGCGGCTGTGCGAAATATTTCACTGACATTCTATATCTCCGAAACTATTACAGATATCACCCTGCAATTTTGTACGGTGATAAAGGGTACTGATACAAGTTTACCTATGTATATTTCATAATCCTGTAAAGTACAAAACGAACATGGCGACCTAGCGAATTTGAAATATTTTAATAGACTTTTCTCGTGATTTAACTCTCTGAGCGCTGTGAAATGTGGTACAGTAAATGATTTTGCAGATTGTAATGCACTGCCATCTAATTTAATTCACTTGTTTACATAACCTCAAGATGGCGGCTGTGCGAAATTTTAAAATTATGTTTTTATTTCTTGTGTCCTAATCATGCGATCGAAGTGAAAGTTTGAATAATGAACCTAGGCAATAATTGTCCTTGAATGGTACATAACTCTATGGCCTGTACATATAACAATCCTAAATGGCGAGCTTCCGAAATATTTAGACGGTTCTCAATATCTATGAATCTTTTACAGCAACCAAACAGATTTTTTAATGTTTATAGAGACTATGAACGTATGTTCACCTATAGGACTTTGAGTAACCTGGTGAGCACAAATCCAACATGGCGGCGACGCGAAGTATAAATATTTAAATGGAAGTTTCTTGCGAATTAACTATCCGAGTGCCGTGAAACGTTGCACGTTAAATGCTTATACAAATGTTGATCCACTGGCATGTAATTTATTTCAATTGTTTGCATAATCACAAGATGGCTGCTGTGCGTAATTTTAAAATATCGTTTTTACTTCTTGTGTTCTAATCATGCGATTGAATTTTCAATACCACACGTACACAATAATCTTAATGTAATAGTACAAAAATAAAAAACCAACCTGGCGACCATCTGAAATATTTAGACGGTTCTCAATACCTACGAATCTGTTACAGCAATTAAACTGAAATTTTGTATGTTGATAGACGCAATTAACATGAGCAGGATATATGAAAATAGGCTGAATAGTTCTTCACGGAACTTGGGGCCGATAACCTAGATGTTAGGCCCCTTAAAGCAACAATTATCATCATCATCATCATCTTCACGGAACTACTTGTTTCTGTATAAACGTGGCATTTCTGTTCGTCACATCGAATATTCCTTTCACTTACCTCCGTACCATACTGTAGCAGGTCTTCCCATGTATGGTTTGAGGTTCAACGATCTTTGTTACTGGTAGTGACACAACATGCGACAGTCCGTCCTTAAGTTTTGCACAGTAGTCCAATAGTATTAACCTTTTAAGTGCTGATTTTTTTCCTTCAAAGTAGAAACCGTAACTTTTAACTTATCAGGGAAGTAATAAGCTTAAAATGTCTAGTGTATGGGTTTTGGGTCCTTTTCAACCGAAACGCAAAATCAAAATCCTACGTTTATATTATTTTTATTTTCAGACAAATCAAAATTAATTTTTTTGTACCCACGCTGCATTATCTTCATACCAGGTGAAGGACCGAAAAGAATATTGTTTCCTAAAATCAGTAGTTAAATAATACGTGTTGCTCCTTACTAGGACAAACATTTATATTGTTGGTCCAAAATCACAACGCAACCAGAAGAACTTGTTGATTGTACCGCCATGCTTGTTAACATCACTGATGAATTCCATATGTTATCTACTTCTGGAAGAAAAAGAAATCCCAACTCAAGTAGTACAAATAATGCCCAACAGAATGACGCAGAATATGCCAGAGATTGACTCGGCACTTGAAAGCAAATGGAGACTATAAAAAAAAAAAAGTTAAGTTCTTGTGCACCGTCTATAGATGGGCGTATCAACCAAAGAGTTAATAGGTGTCTTCATGAAATTTCATTCAGATTAAAGAAGGAAAGAACACTGTGCAAGGTTGAAGAAATAGGCTACTGGAAACACCTAAAATTAAGAAAGGAAACAAACTCATGAGGAAGTTATTTCACATGGCCCATAGATGGCCGAAATCGAAGGAAGAGAAATAGTAATAAATCTCTTGCATTCCATTGCGATGTTCACACGAATGTCGTGCAACACCCGTGGCAAACCCCACCTGCCGCCACTGGTAACCAGGCAACGCCGCAAAGTATTGCATTGTTGTTCCGTGCTGTAGGACCGTGGAATTGCTGTGCTACATTTGCTTGTGAAGGATCATTTCCTAACGCCTCTAGTTATAAAATTAGCATGTTTTTTATGCGGGAATGTTATCAGTTTCAAGATAAAGTGGCGTACAGCAGCTGTTTGTGCTCCATGCAGCCAGCAGTACTATTCACACATCTTGTATTCAACCTCAGAATTAGTGCTCGTTATCGAGAGGTTGCAAGCTATGTCTTGAGCTCTAAGGGGGTGCAACAGCGGAACATTCACAGTTTGAAATGTGCGCGTATTAATCCCTTTAAACATAGTTTTTCTTTGTGTCAGTTGTAACTCTTCAGTCGGTCGCGTCCTTATGCCGTCAAACTCATGAGAATATTAGCCACGAGTTTGACGACATAAGGACACGATGTTTTTATAAATGTGTTTTACAGTGTTTTTTAAAGTATCATTTTAATTGTTTTCTTTTATCTCTCAACTACAAGCAACACAGAAATGTATTATAACAGGTTATAGGCGTCAAAGCACGCAGCTCGTCCTGAACTAAGGACAGATGTCTTTTTCAATAGTTAGTGTTCTTCCAAGCATGTTTTAATGTAAATCACCGGTGTGTAATTCTTGGAAAGAATCAATGTTTTTTGCATTGTTATACGAAAGTAGACAGGCTGATGAAAGGGGATAGGTTCTCCCGAAACATGTACCTATAAGCTGTAGCCTATATATGTTTTTTGTATTGAAAAGGCGGACAAATTAAATTTCCTTTTAAATTAACTAAGTCAATACGGACCATTATGGAGTCGATTATTACTGGAGTGTACATACCTTATTCAATGTTCTGTAAAATAAAGCTTTCCTGTAGTTTATGTTGACCGACTGGAAAGCTTTCCTTAATAGAACTAGGCACCACTGAAAAATGGCTTCTATCACTTCAATTATTCAATTTTGCATTTACGCACATGACTGGCTGCGTAGCTCAGCGGTATCGTCTGCTGTGCCCAAGGTTGCAGGATCGAATCCTGGCGCAGGCAGTTGGTGCAAATACCAGGGGGCCGTGTCAGTAGATTTATGTGGGCTACACTATTATAGTCTGTTGTTGCTGATGGATTTATTCAGGGTATTTGTGACGTCGTGGTCAAGTATGCACGTGTACTTGGGAGTGAGTTGAATCTGTATGATAACCTGTGTTATTGTGATTCTTTTAGGCTGGTGTAAGTCACCAGACTTTCTTACCAACGATGCGATACCTAGAACTAGAGTTAAATATCTTGGCAGTGCCGGGAATCTAACCCGGACCTCTGGGGATTGTAGCCACCGATGTTAACCACTACTATGCCATGAGGCGCATATTAAAGTGTTGGGATCGTTGAGATATTCTTCAGTGTGAGTGTATTCGCCACTCTTGACTTGAAGAGGTGGTACTACAAGTACTTCACAAGTGCGAAGCGCGCTGCTTAATCGCCTTCACTCTACTCGTGAGCTCGAGTGTTGCCAACTTAGTGGATCAAGTTTCTGCTAAATTTAGTGGATTTCTAGCGTTGTTATTCGGGGAGGGAGCAGTGGAAATGTTGATGGATATTGGAGAACTGCTAAGATTCTCAACCGAGTCTTCTATATCACAGGCACGTTTAAATTTATTTTAACATACAGCACTTCAAACTGTACTCATTGGGGGATAATCCTTAGGGTAAGGTCACTAGTTCTGGATCTACCTAAGCATATATGCTGACATCGGAGATGGAAATTAAGTTGACAACCGAGTTTCACTTAAAATTCATTTATTGACCCCTCTGCAATAATTTAAGGCCACTTACATTTACAACAACGTCCATTCAGTAAATAGGTTGTTAGAAAATTAAAAAGTGACATTTGATCCACAATTAGACCCCAGGAACTGGTTGAGGATCAGTAAACGAAAATCATTGTATATCCTATATTTTAATAGAAAATAACACAAGAATCATATAAATGCATTGCGGATGAGATTATAACACCCCATAGAAGAGATAAGCAATGTGATCCACAAATAGTGACAGGGACTAATTTTGGATCAAAATTGACGATTTTTTTAAATATGATTTTCTATGTTTAAATGATTAATGAAAACTTTAATTTTCACTTGTAAGAATCAAAAGTACATGTTATAAACAAGAAGCTCTTTAATTTGAGTCACTTTAAACACTGCAGTGCATTGTTCAGTAGCCTACTATTTACATTTGGCACATAGAAACTTTCTTGGCTGAGCATCATTTGCCAAATTTTGTTTAATGGTACCACAATTTGCACTTACTACATTGTATCCAACTTTCTCCTCTAAAATCATCTTGAAATGTCCCACCACATTCACCTCAGGTAGTGGCATCATTCTCATCGTCATCGCTTTCACTACTGCCTTCGACTTTTCTTCTTTTTGCTGATTAATTCTTTTCTTTTTCCTCCATTTCTCTCAGGAACTCTTGAAAACCTTCACCTCTCTTTTGCCATCTATTGCACCTGCTAGTTTTAATATTTCCTTCCTGCTCAAATAGTGGCCCATTTTTTGCAACTGTACAACTGCTTCATAAATGTCTTTCTCACATTCTGTACTCAAGAAAGATTGTGGTCCTGGTCGCTTGCAATGAACATCAACAGAACCATTCACTCGCCTCCGAATCGTGTTGAATGGCACCGAATACGTCCTTTGAGCCTCCCTTATAGAAAGACCTCCTTCCCGAACAGCGCTAACTGCCCTTGCTAGGTCTTCGTCAGTGCAGCTTCTCAGCATCTAAATTCAAAAAGTGAGAAACTATTGGGATATCTAGTTTTTTAATATTTTTTGGGTCTGACAATTTTTTGGTAGGTTATCTACCATACTGAGCAGTTAGGCATACTCAAATTGCATTATTGTTATTGTCATTATTATTATCATTTAAAAACCGTATTATAGATGTAGTCTTTTAATAATGTCATTTAAAATCATTTCACAGTCTAAGTACCAATGGCCAAAATGGTTCATCAGTTGGGTAATATTGTCAGTTATGTTGTTTTATACATCATTTAAATAATCAAAACACATTTTCACATGGAATTTAAAACAAATTGTAATATTTGTGAACACTTGAATTACCAAGATTTTAGTTTAAAATGTATTTAAACTTGAAGTGCATTTGAATTTAGCGCGCACCCCGGCATGCTTCCGGTTCCACTGCAAGGTAATCAACAACATGCCCGCAAGGCAAGACTAAATGCTTCATGTGAAGTCGTATATTTATCTCTACAAACTATATACCTATGACTTTATTTTAAGTAAATTTGAGAGCTCTGAAGTATCTACAGAAGTCATTACACATTTTTTAATTCACTTACCTTATTTTTTTCTTAAATTTTCTGCCAATAATTGGAACAAACCCTCATACGTTTTGACAATAGGCTTCACTCACTCACAACCGACAGAGAGCCGAGCTGCTGTGGCCACCGAACATACAACAAGAGACACCTGTCGGTAACTTTGGAAACTAACTGTACAGACGAACTGATCCTAAACTAGTGCCCGATCCGCAACTAGTGACTATGCCCTATGTTATGGTAAAATTATTCATGGTGTAAATTCTGTTTCAAGTTTTCCCCTCCCAGCTTTGTAGCCGAGCGCTGTGGAGAGAGCTCTGCAACTTCGAAGATCAAAGGTTCGAATTTCGGTATTGACAAGCGGCTTCGGTGGCGCAGTTGGTAGCATGCTGAGCGTCCATGTCCAAGATCGCGGGTTCGAACCCGGCCGAAGTCGTCGGATTTTTTAAGATCGTTAAAATCCCTCAGTATGCCTTCCTTCGGAGGGGAAATAAAGCCGGTGGTCCCATGTCATAGATTTATGGCATGACAAAGAACCTTCCACTAACTACGCTTGTGGAAGCTAAAATTTGTAGGTTAGTTTGATAACTCTATATTAGTTCCAACGTTCGCCGCCAGGTGCTGGCTTCGATGGCATTTAGTAGCCAAGTCCGCAGCTAGGTGTAGTGGACGGTAGCATTTGGTAGCAAAAGTAGGAACTACTTGATATTACTGTCTGCAGTCCTTACTTGAATTAAAACAAATAACACACACTAATACAACCATCACAATTAACTCCGGTTATCAGACAGATTCTACACACACCCAAAGTACACGGGGCTACATGACCGCGTTGTCGCAGCCCCTAAACTAAGGAACCAACCAAACATACCTAATCACAGGCACTTTTAAATTACGTACAGCGCTTCAAACTGTACTCATTGGGGGATAATTCTTATGTTATGGTAAAATTATAGATGGTATTTAACTTCTGTTTCAAGTTCTCCCCTCCCAGCTTTGTAGCCGAGCGAAGTGGAGAGAGCTCTGCAACGTCGAAGATCAAAGGTGCGAATTTCGGTATTGACAGCAGTCATCCTGAATGTGGTTTCCAATGCTTTTCTCTTTCCTGAATCATTCCTGGAATGTTACCTACTTCTAAGTCCAGGGACACTTTCACTTACCCCAAGTTCTAGTGCAGATCTTAATAATTAGAGCTACAGCCGTCACAATAACATACATAAGTACACGGGGTTGATGGTTAAGGATATTTCAAATGCCGCAGTGATTAATTCGAAACTCGAACCAAGTAAACTATAGAACTTTTGTGTAAATTATCCCGCCAACGAAGGGTATGACATATAATAAGAAGTGATTATATTCAGATTGATAATATTGTTGATTTTAAGGTGTAGAACATCGAGCGTATCTGCCCCATTATATTCATGTGGGTCTTTGTGTTCAAAAGTAATAATGGCGTAAGGTCTTTCAAGTTGATGCCCGTTAACGACCTTTTCGTTGTGATGTTGTTGATTCATTTAGAGGCTTTGTGACATCGTGGTCATGTAACCCCATGTAGTCGGGTGTGTGTAATTTGTCTGATAATTTGTGTTATTTTGATGGCTCTATTAGTCTGTTAGTGTGAGGGTTGGGCAGGAGGTGGCCGTGGCGTTAAGTCAGGAACCATCCCAGCGTTTGCCTGGAGTAGCTATGGAAAACCACTTCTAAGATGCTGAGATGGGAATCATACCCTCCTCTTCTCAGTTTTGCCTCACGAGGCTGAGCGTACCCCGTTTCAACCCTCAGACCAGAATTAAAATGTAGGGAATTGAACCCGGACCTCCGGCCAGGAATGCTAACCGCTACACCAGGAGGTGGACATGATGATGATGACAATAATAATAATAACAACAGTAATAATAATCTTATGGCCTCAGCTTCCTATTGTAGATCTTTTAATTTGGAGCCATTTATGCGATCTGCTCTCCAATGTTGACGTTCCGTTTATCACTGCCATCTAGTAGTGAACGTTAGGTCATCTATGGCTGTTATTTTAATTAATTTTGTCCTGTAATCGCGAATTGCGATACAAGAGATCTTTCATTAGGCGAAATTGTGCGACGGAGTGCCGTGTAATTTTTTTGCGCCATTCGAAGACATGACTTTCATAGTCGAGAATCAAGCCTGCGATATTCTGTTCTTAAAGAGGACACTTTACTACTGATCCACTGAAGAAGAAATGAATGATGAAGATGTCAGAAACACCCTGTCTCCGAGCCATGGTAATTTACGATCTGATGTTAAAGCCCCACGACGACCAGGCCAGAAATCGAACCTGAAGCCTTCTGGATCAAAGGCTGGCGTCTTTCACGATGCCGGACTATTCAGAGGTCTCTCATGTTCATACTGTACTTACTGTCTACACAAGTACACACAGAAAATGGGAGTTGACTCGGCTACCTCAGGGGTCAATACAAGTCGCGAGGCAGTGAAGGCAAGGTCGAACGGAGCTTCGCATCTTGGGGTACTGCACGCAGTACCGTTTTAACTGCATTCTTGACCGGCTACACATACTGGAGGTATGAACACAGTAGCATTATGTTCGCAATAACGTTAATCCGGGGCATCGTAGTCACTAGCCTCATGTACTTTACATCTTGGTGTATTGCATGCAGTACAGTTTAAACTGCATGCTTCACCGGTTACACACATTGGAGATTTGAGCACAGTAGCAGTGTTTACAATATCATCCTGGTCGCTAGCTCAGGGTTTAAATCTAGACGGAGCGCTGCCCAGGTACTTTTCCCTAACACTGAAACATTGCTGGGAATCTTTTTCTGCGGTTAATTAAACTTCAGTCATCTCACATTGGACTAGCAGTAGCATATGCGTTGGACAAAGATTTCGAACTAAACATTTAGGACAAGAGAGTCCGTTAGTGGTTCATATTACACGATTATTAGAAAGTCCGCCTCGTCACGTAGCGGTTAGCATTCTTGGCTGTCACCGCGGAGACCCGGGTTCGATTCTCGGCTCTGCCAAGAAATTTAATTCTGGTCTGAGGGCTGGAACGGGGTACACTTAGCCTCGTGAGGCAAAACTGAGAAGAGATGGGCTCAATTCCTACCCCAGCCATTCTGGAAGTGGTTTTCCGTGGTTTCCCACTTCTACTCCAGGTAAATGCCGAGATAGTACCTAACTTCGGCCACGACTGCTTCCTACCCAAATCCTACCTCAATAACACACTAGTACAGTCATCACAGTAACACAGTTATCACACAAATTCTACACACACACAAGTATACGGGGCTACATAACTACGACGATGTCGCAAAGACCCTAAATAATCAACAACGATTATTAGAAAATGGAAATATAAATTTAATATTTTAATTTGGGTTCCTTTAGTAAGCCTCCGTGGCTTAGGCGGCAGCACGCCGGCCTCTCACCGCTGGGTCCGTGGTTCAAATCCCGGTCACTCCAAGTGAGATCTGTGCTGGACACAACGGAGGCAGACAGGTTTTTCTCCGGGTACTCCGGTTTTCCCTGTCAAAATTTCATTCCAGCAACACTCTCCACTATCATTTCATTTCATCTGTCATTCATTTAATCATTGCCCCAGAGGAGTGCGTCAGGCCTCGGCAGCCGGCACAGTTCATATCCTCGCCGCTAGATGGGGGCTTCATTCATTCCATTCCTGACCCGGTCGGAGACTGGAAGCAGGCTGTGGATTTTCATTTTTTCAATTTGAGTTCCTTTAGCGTTGTTTAAATGGGAAGACATTTCATTAGGGCTATCATTTTTCAAAATTTTCTGGAGGAGGCATTCCGGGCCCTTTATCTATCCTTGGGGTGTTCATAAACCCCCCCCCCCCCCATGACACCCGGTGCTTCAAAGCTCGTGTACATCTACTTTATATAAGCCCAGAACAGGGTATTGCTAACAGTACTGCATGTTGTGTATGCAGTACCGTTTTAACTGCATTCTTCGCTGCACATGCTGGAGGTATGAGCACAGTAGCACTGTGTCCGCAATATCATAGCGGTTATTTATTCATGATGCCCATGATCCTTGGGACTTTGTAAAACCAACAGTGATTATTTTGTGTCCTTTATCATCGGGAAATAATTCGTAAATTACTTCACTTTTTACTTTCATCCTTCAGACTAAAAACCTACCTAAGCAGTTTAAACGGTCAAAGGTGATCGCCCTTCTTAAACCTGGCAAGTCGGAGCAGAGACCTGAAAACTACCGTCCAATAGCACTTCTTAGCTGCATTTATAAACTTTTAGAACGAGTCCTTCTTGCCAGGATAGCACCACTCATTGAAGCTGTAACCCCACCAGAACAAGCTGGATTCAGGAAAAACCGAAGCTGTACTGATCAAGTCTTGGCCCTCACCACTCACATTGAAGCAGGGTTTCAAAAGAAGCTAAAATCAACAGCTGTCTTTATCGACCTGACTAGCGCATATGATACTGTCTGGCGACATGGACTGATCCTCAAAGTGCTGGAAGCTATCCCCTGTTCGGAAATTGCAAATCTTATCTCTAACATGCTTTGTGAAAGAGAGTTCGTAGTATTTCTAGATGATGCTAAAAGTTGCAAAAGGAAACTAAATAATGGTCTACCCCAAGGATCAGTTTTGGCCCCAGTTCTATTCAATCTGTACATTCATGACTTGCCACCAACAACAGCCACTAAGTTTATTTACGCAGATGACATTGCACTGGTAGCTCAAAGCAGAACTTTTGAAGATGCAGAAGGCACTCTTACAACCGATCTGGAGAAAATGTCAACGTTCTTCAAGTCCTGGCGACTGATCCCAAGTATGTCTAAGACAGAGGTTTCATGCTTCCATCTTGCCAACCGACTAGCAAACTACAAGCCAAATGTTGTATTTCGTGGTGAAAAACTGAAATACAACCCATTCCCGAAATACCTAGGTGTCACGCTGGACCGAACTCTGAGCTACAAAGAACACCTCACCAAGCTCTCTCACAAAATTTCCACCAGAAATAACATCCTGCACAAGCTTTGCGGTAGTTCATGGGGAGCCACGGCGGACTGCTTAAGATTAACGGGTATCAGTCTAGTCTATTCTGCAGCGGAATACTGTGCTCCAGTATGGTTGGAAAGTGCACATGTGCATAAAGTGGATACCAAGCTGAATGACACTATGCGTTGCATAACCGGCACCATAAAATCAACCCCTCGCCACTGGCTACCAGTACTCAGCCACATTCCACCACCTCACCTGAGGAGGAAGGAAGCTGTGATCAGAGAAGCAAAGAAGATCTATGCTTCTCCCTCATTACCAATACACCAGGAATTCTGCCACCCACCACCGAAGCGACTTCATTCGAGGAGACCAACCAGTTTATTGGCCGACCAACTTCTGGCAAATCGATTCAACCTAAACCAATGCTGGCAGGACGAATGGTCAAACTCAACGTCTGGAACTAGTGCCCAGGAGATCAACCCAACGGTGAAAATACAAGGATTTGACCTTCCTAGAAAATTATGGTGTCGCCTCAATAGACTGAGAACCAGGCACGGCCGTTGCAATTACCTATGCCATAAGTGGGGTTGGATAGATTCCCCATTGTGTCAATGCAATGAGGAGGAACAGACCATGGACCATATCATCCAGCGCTGCCCTATACACGCCTACTCCGGGAGCCCCACTGATCTGTTTCATCTTCGAGAATGTACTGTTGAATGGCTC
Organism: Meconema thalassinum; assembly: GCA_946902985.2. Lineage (NCBI taxonomy): Eukaryota > Metazoa > Arthropoda > Insecta > Orthoptera > Tettigoniidae > Meconema > Meconema thalassinum. The sequence goes on along the minus strand of OX336391.1, from coordinate 458,473,061 downwards.
CAAAACTTGAACTTGGATTTGTGATTTGTTTTTATGTAATTCACCATACGGTTAAATAAATAAATAAATTCGTAAATTCCAATGGAGCCTGAAATGCTGTTCAACTACATGTTTTTCTCAATCTTATCATCGTATAACTATCATCTATATTTTTTATCATTTTAAATGATCTTGCCGACTTCGTCGTTACGCTGAGGTCTGGCGTTACGTTACGGTGACGGGACGAAATGTACCGAGAATGCACTGAGGTGTGTGACGTCATAGTATGATGTAGCAGCCGAGTACCAAGAAGGCAGTGCGAGAACAGAGTTTCAAGAAGGCAGTGCGAGAACAATCAAGTAGGCAGTGAAGAAACAAAATAGAATCTTGAAACTTTGTTCTCGCACTGACTTCTTGGTACTCGGCTGCTAGCATTTAAAATGATATGAAGTCCAGTCTTTCAGACTGACTATCCGTGTCTTTGATGTGAAGAGAATGTGGCAGGTGAGATAACCTAAGTAGTTCAGCTGTAGAGGGTAAGGGAAGCAGAGGTAGATTAGATTCAGTGTCGAACGATTTCCAAATGTAGAATCAGAGGAGGCCGCAGTGCTAGCTACTAATAGGGCATCATGGAGGCGACTTGTTCGCAAACAGACACTCGCAGACTTAGTAGACTGGACGCTGAAAGACAAAACAGTCTCAAATGAAAATGTACATACAGTATGTATGTATTTATTTTTATGTTCGACCCTGACTATTATATGTCAGAAAACTGTATCATAATGATGGTCATTGTAACACTATTTTTCATTATAAAACAGTTTCTCCCACCAATCACAGTTCAAGAAACAGTTGTTTGACCAATTAGATAAGGATAGCATCGCACCTGCGCTGAGATGCAAGGTCTTCTAATTTAAATTTCACTGCGTGACTAGTGTCATAGTGGGGGTATTTGAGGAGGCCTGGTCAAATACAAGGCATTCTCTGCGTCCCATGCGCTCTGTTCAGTACATATAACTGGCGAAATCTCGACAGATAGTTATGAATATTTATCTTCGAACATAAAATAGTTATAATAATTATCGTCGAACATAAACAGTCGTATGCAACACGCCTAAAATGGTAATTAAGACACTCGTATGGAAATTATAAAACTAGCATACGCTCGTTTTATAAACATACTCGTGTCTTAATTATTGCCATTATAGGCTCGTTGCATAATGTACTTGAAATGTCAGGTAGCCAGTCACACGGATACAAAATGATAGACTACTAATATATTCAGGGAAAACGTCGTCAACTGGAATTGGTTCCTTAGTTTAGGGGCTGCGACAATGCGGTTATGTAGTCCCGTGTACTTTGGGTGTGAGTAGAATCTGTCTGATAACCGGTAATTGTGATGGCTGTGTTTGTAGGCCTATGTGTTATCTGTAATTCAGGTAATGACTGCAGACGATCAATTTCAAGTAGTTCCTACTTTTGCTACCAAATGCTACCGTTGGAACTTAATAGAGCGTTAATGAAATCTAACTTATAAATTTAGCCTCACACAATATTGTAGTTAATGGAAGGTTCTTTTACATGCCATAAATCTACATGTGCCCGCCGGCTTTACTTCCCCTCCGAAGGAAGGAATACTGAGGAATTTTTAACGCTCTTAAAAATGCGATGATATTGGCAGGGTTTGAACCCGCGACCTTGGGCATAGAAGCCCAGCATGCTACCAACTTCGCCACCGAAGCCGCTAACAGTGTTTAGAGTGATGGACATTCTGGAATATTGTATAGATCCCAAAATATAACCTAGCAACCGATTATAGCCCGACTCGACTTAAATGTTACTACAGTGAGGTATTTCTCTCTAGATCGGAACCTCGCCAGGGCGGCGCGGTGCTGTTCCGGCGCGAGTGCGGATCGCGATGAGTTACGGCCAAATAATTAGCATGCACCGATTACAAAACAGTGGGTCGGGAAGCACTGGATGCTGCCATACCATTCATTACATACGCAGCTGCCAAGTTACCTTATTTGAGAGAGTTAAGACTACGAATCTGGAGATCCTAGGTTCGATCCCTGGCTCTGTCAAGACATTTGACGGTTAGAGCGGGGTGAGGCAAGACTGAGAAGAGGTGGATTCCATTCCCATCACAGCCATCCAAGGAGTGGATTTCCGTGGTTTCCTACCTCCGCTCCAGGTAAATGTCGGAATGGTTCGTAACTTAGGCTACGGGTGCCTTTTCCCAAATTTGGTTACAAATTCACACACTACTTTAGCTATCACAGTGCTATAAGTTATCAAACAGATTTCACACACGCATTCAAGTGCATGGGACTTCATGGCCATGATGTCGCACAGCCCCTGAATCAACAATAACTCTTATTAGCATATCTCTTCATAGTATAACTTAAAACAAAGTCCCCGATTCCTAGATGTTCCGAGTAATCACGAGAACCACTGTATGGATTTTGATGCGGTTTTCAACATTCTGTAAAGGATATCTCGAGGAAGGTTTCTGTAGAAAATAATTTATTTATGGTGGAGAAAAAAAACTGGCGTCCATGGGCGTTTTAAGCTTACGCTGAGCAAACCATTAAAAATATCAATATACTATGAGTGTACGAATTGTTCAGCATGAAACGTTCTACAAAAAAGTCCCGGAGAGCATATCTCTATCTTCAATACTTTGCCCACTATAAGTGTTTTTAGATTGGACGGAAGGGGGATTTGTGTTTCATGCATCTCGCCTTTTAAATTACGGTGCGTCTGACAAGAATTCGTTGCACATGCATCTCCATGATAATATAATTAATAGTCCAGTCAGTGATTTTAATCCATCATGACGAAAAACGGATATAGGTCGTGGTTCACTGACATCGAAAAAGAAAAGCGCAGATCACGTAATGCATTCATAACTGCATGGGAGCTATTCCAAAATCGGCACACATACAGATAATATTTTAGTTTAATTTCCATGACAGAGTGTTATCAACCTGATTCTAAGCCTGCTGATAGGTCCAATTTTTAAATGTATGCAACTTCTACACTATCGATTCGATTTCAACCAAATTTCGTATGTACTATGTGTAGGGCTGCCATAACTGATATGACTATGCGTATTCGTAACAGCAACCAGGGCTGCCAACTTTTAATAAATGTCCTCTCTATTTTTTTTAATCCTAATACCAATATATCAGAAAGTATGCAAGCCAACCGCTCGAAACTTTGCACACGTATAGTACCTGGCATTTTAGATTAATTTGGAGTAACTGATGTACGTCGATGCTGCCAACATGATTCTAAGCCTAGTCTACTGATAGGTCCAATTTTTAAATTCATGTAACCTCTATACTAACAAATGATTTCAACCAAATTTCATATGTGCTTTGTGTACCATAACAGATATGAATATGGGTATTCTTAAGAGGCATCAGGGCTGTCAACTGTTAATAAGTACTCTCTCTATTTGTTAATCCTAATTCCAATACATCAGAAAGTATGTAAGCCACTTGGCACACGTATAGTATGTGACATTCTATATTAATTTGGAATAACTGATATATGACAGTGCTGCCAACATGATTCTAAGCATACTGATTGGTAAAATTTTTAAATAAGCAAAAATATTTGCCATAATAGCAAATTGTTTTGATCCGTATTGACAGAATAACTAAGAAAACACTTAAGTTAATTATACGCCAAATCAATACTAATGATAACACACTTAAATGTCTACAATGTGTTTTCTTAAATACTTGTAACTTCTATACTAACTGCTCATCCAAAATGGAACAATAATAGATCATAATTTTTCAGATTAATTCTGACAAGTGGATGATACGTTGCATAGGTCACCGATTCGAACCATCTTTAGTACACTTGTAGGGCATGACCAGGCGTATACCAGGTGCAAGTAGTAAGGTGCGCTTCTCAATCGATTCAAAGTAATTATAAATTATTCGTAATTGCTGTACGGCGTTCATGTGCGCTGTACGTTAACATGAAGCCAAGGAGCGCGTGGTGCAGCGGTAAGAGCCCTATTTCGTAAGCGTGGGATCACTGGATTGAATACTTGCACCTGGTATATGCCTGGTCATGCCCTACACGTGTACTAAAGATGGTTCGAATCGGTGACCCATGCATCGTATCCTTCCCTTGCAATACATACATGCCCATTGTTGCCAACATAATTTTACGCGCGCTGATAGACCCAATGTATAGATGTATAGATCATTGGCATTAACCTTACATTTTATGAAAAGTAGGCCCTTGAGTTCGTCACGGAACTAGTTGTGTTTAATGCGAATGAAAAAAACAACTGAACAATGACTACTGGGTAATTCAGAACTTAAAAGGTTAATTTACAAAGTAATAATAATATTATAATGTTCTCCAGTAAGCAAATAGAAAATTTCTGACACTCCAATTCAACTTCAGAATGTATGAAAATGTAACCTGTAAATTGTGTGTAATCTAGCGTGACAGGGACAAAGTGAATAAGTCAAATAAACACAGCTTTTCAGTACACAATTTTCCATTTTAATTTTCATCACATACAATACGTGTAGACTATAGATAGACGTAGTGTTTAATTTAGCTTCCTTAGGGAAGCAAATCTTTATCTGTCACTTCTGGAAAGTTGTGTTTTTCACTTGTTTTCTTTTTCCCAATCGCTCTTGAGATATTGAATGGTCAGCCCGATGGGTGAGTGACGCCACTTGAATTGGGTGCGCGCGCAGGGGATTCCCCGCGCTGCAGGTATCCACGTGCTATAAATAACTGACAAAAACTACCGGAACTGCTCACTGGGCAACATTCTCGGCGAGCTACAACAAGTTCTGTCTTATTTATACATTCTTTGAGTTTTATTGCATACGCCTTACGTCGTAACTCCGCTGTTGCCAGCTGAGCGATTCTGTCAGACTCACAATAGTGCAGCGTTGCAAACTCCCAACTTGAATATGTGACCTACTATCAGTATTGCGCTGCGTACTTCATCATCATCATTCGTTAGGGCCCATGTACATGAGCTTGTGTTCAATTCGTCTGATAACCTGTATTTCTGTGGTGACTGCTGCAGTTTTATGATGTTATTGGTTTTATGTCCCTTACTATCTTTCACAGGCCGGACGTTTGTTTTAGACGAGTGAAAAATCTTAATGGAAGCCTGGAGGCGAGTTACTGCAGTACCTGTGTTGTTATCAGCTGCCCCAAGCGGTCCGATGATTGGCAAAGCTGTCTCACACTCCTACTGAAGTACAGTCATTGGCAAATATAATGACGTTCTGTTCGTAAATATGTAACGTAAACTTCCGCGTCACACAATACTTCGACGTTGACTGTACTGTCTGCAAGTCGGTGTCGCCACGTGCTCAAGTCTGGAATTCCATTACATCAGATCGGTGGTGACAAATGTGAAGCGATAGGGTGAGAGAGTGACTGTGTACAGGCTCACCCGCAGGCTTCAAGGTCTAGGGCAATCGTCTAAAACAAACGTCCGGCCTGTAACTACTACGGGGTTTCGAGACGCCGGGGTGTTGGAATTTTGCTCCAAAGGGGATCGTTAACGTGCCAGTAAATCCACTGACACGTTTCCCTCACCTTTGCCCACCTAAAATGTTATGCGATTCAATGTATTAAGGCCACGGCCTCATCCTACCCAATCATATCCCCAATTTAGAAATAAGTTACACTAATATAGCTAACCTGCGTTGATGAATGAATAAATAAATAAATAAATAAATAAATTACAATATAGATAGATCAATCTTATTATGAATCATAGCTCCACTAAGTATTTTTTCCTTGCTACCAAACATTAATTATCTTGACTTAGAATTGCCATTGTTTTATTTATGGGGCATGGGAAATTGAGGTCATCAGCTCCGTGTATTCATGTTTTAAATCCACAGGCCAGACAGAGGAACGGATGTAACACGCTGTGTATGCTGTGTAGGCTATGGATAATGCAAGACCGAGGGTTGGATGAGCATGCTTTTTTATTGCTTATTTTAGGGGTGTGTCATATAACCCCCTGTATTTGTGTGTGGATTTTATGTGATAACCTGTGGTATTGTGATGGCTGTATTAGTGTGTGTATTTGTATATTGGTGATATGATTGGGAAGGAGGCGGCCGTGGCTTTAAGTTAGGAACCAACCCAGCATTTGTTTTACGTATGTATTAAAGGCCACACTGAGGTTGGAGCTCACTGGGTATTTATATAAATTGAACCCGAGGCCAAGGGATGGATGATACACGCTGGGTGTGACGTATGGATTAAATCCCAGGCTCACTGATGGATAGTTGTGAATAGATCGAAGACCAGACCGAGGGATGGGTGTGACGTATGGATTAAATCCCAGTCTTAGCGGATGGATGGTTGTGAATAGATTGAAGACCAGTCCGAGGGATGGGTGTGACGTATGGATTAAATCCCAGTCTTAGCGGATGGATGGTTGTGAATAGATTGAAGACCAGTCCGAGGGATGGGTGTGACGTATGGATTAAATTCCAGTCTTAGCGGATGGATGGTTGTGAATAGATCGAAGACCAGTCCGAGGGATGGGTGTGACGTATGGATCAAATCCCAGTCTTAGCGGATGGATGGTTGTGAATAGATTGAAGGCCGGATGCTGGCTGTGACGTATGGATAAATCCGAGACTCATGGATGAATGGGTGTGTGCAGATTGAAGGCCGGGCCAAGGGATGGATGGAGAGCACGCTGGGTGTGTAAGACCAGACCGAGGGATGGGTGTGACGTATGGATTAAATCCCAGTCTTAGCGGATGGATGGTTGTGAATAGATCGAAGACCAGTCCGAGGGATGGGTGTGACGTATGGATTAAATCCCAGTCTTAGCGGATGGATGGTTGTGAATAGATTGAAGACCAGTCTGAGGGATGGGTGTGACGTATGGATCAAATCCCAGTCTTAGCGGATGGATGGTTGTGAATAGATTGAAGGCCGGATGCTGGCTGTGACGTATGGATAAATCCGAGTCTCATGGATGAATGGGTGTGTGCAGATTGAAGGCCGGGCCAAGGGATGGATGGAGCACGCTGGGTGTGTAAGAGGATGTTGCAGACTGTGACCTCATGTGCCACTAAACTGCACGCCGGAACAGCTAGTCTCTCCACAGGAGGCCACACGGCGGGTTAACGTCAAGCTGTCTCAAGTCAGCTTTATTCCTCACTACAAGTAAAGTAGTGTGTGCCACGTTTCGTCCGTTCCAATGTTGCTGAAGGGACCTGCCCTCTTCAAAATCCATGAATTCCGTTGTTTATATTCTCCGGAACTCAATTCTGGAAGAACATTATAAACGTCACGTACTTCAATGTATTATCTCTACTTAGTATAAAACAAAGCTCCCGACTCTTGGATGTCACGGGTAATCTCGAGAACCACTGGATGGACATTGATGTGGTTTTCACCAATCTGTAAAGGATATCTTGAGGAAGGTTTCTGTAGAAAATAATTTATTTATAATTAAAGGAAGCCAAGCAGTAACGATATCAATGAAAAAGTCGAGAAAAAAACATGGCGTCCGTGCGCTTTCTAAGCTTACGCTGGGCAAACCGTTAAAAATATCAACATACTATGAGTGTAAGAATTGTTCAGCATGAAAACTTCTACAAATAAGTCCGTGAGAATATCTCTTTATTCAATACACGCCCACTATAAGTGTTTTTAAATTGGACCTACGGGGGATTTGTGTTTCATGCACCTCGCCATTCTTAAATTACGTTTGTCAAGAATTCGTTGCATATGCATCTCCATGATAATATAATTAATAGTCCAGTCAGTGATTTTAACCTATTATACTGAGACGTAAAATGGATATAGGTCGAGTTCATTGATATAGAAAATACAACGCTTATCACGTAATGCATTCATAACTGTTCCTGGACAAAGCCGGGGCGGGTTGCTACAGTATAAAACCAAAATGCAAAAACTATATAATATCAAAATTTGAAGACATTTACCGTAGAAATGAATATGACCGTCAGTGGTAGCTACGCTCACTAAGGCTATATGATATATTATATACATTGTACCCGCCAATCATTGGGCAAATTCGTGTTGACCGACTGAAGATTTACAATTGACAGATTGTACAGGCAACACTGAAAGAATGGCTTCAAAACTTTACATTTGCAGTACTGTAATTTTTATTATGGTTTTTTTTTCATGTTATTTCTTTTTTTTAAATCTATTGAAATGTTTATGTTTATTTTTACAATAATAGCCTATTCTTAAATTTTATATTAATTTTAGAGTTATTTGATATTATTTATTGTATTTTTAATTATTATAGATTTTTTATAAATGCATTTTTATATTTATTTTACAATTTTAATGTAAAATTCTATATTTATTTTCATTATTTATTAACTTGGTAAAGTATTTTTTAAAATAATTTTAACTAGTAACCCGCCACTGCTTCGTCCGGTATCTCTAACGGTTTACCCAGCGTAAGCTTAAAAGGCGCACGGACGGCAGGTTCCAGACGCAATTCAGAAAAGCCGAGGTGAGCAGCGAAATTTCAAACACAGTATACTCTTCTCTGAAGTCTTAACTCGACTCGACAGTTTGATTCTGGGCGGTAGAGATATTTTTAACGGTTCACCCAGCGTAAGCTTAAAAGACACATGTACGGTAGGTTTCTTTTGGACTCGATTCACTGAAATCGTTACTGCTAGGCATCCTTTAGTCGTAATTGGATGTTTTACTACAGAAACCTTCCTCGAGAAATCTTTTACAGAATGGTGAAAACCGCATCAAAATCCATCCAGTGGTTCTCGAGATTACCCATTACATCCAAGAATAGAGGAGAATTGAGATTTTTATATTTATTTTTACAACCGACCGTGGTGGCGAGATCACTAACGCTCGTGCCTCGCTGGTATCGGGAGAGCGTTGGGTCGAACTCCACCTTTGCCGTCCCGAAAATGGTTTTCCGTAGTTTCCCCATTTTCACCCCCAGGCAAATTCCGGGATGGTTCCTTTCAACATATCCACGTCCACTTCCTTCCTTAATTAGATCCAAGTTAGCGGTCACCTGTCACCATCCCCAGTTGTATCTGCTGTCTAAGTGTGTTCAGCAACCTGACACCGTTCTTTTGGCGGTAGAAGAATGATCCCTCGCAGAGTCCGTGGGTGAAGACGAACTTGGAGCATACAAAATTAAAATAGAGACATATAATTTTACGATTTTTATTTTATCATCGTAATGTTTATGTAAATTTAATTTTTACACTAATTTTAATTGTTTATTTTTACAGTTGTATCCAGTACCTTAGGGCAGGGAGGTACAGAAATACTATTTGGTTTCCAGAAATATTTCCAAGATAATTCGTTGAAATACGATTGTAAGATTCAACCATCAGCGCCTTTAGTAATATACAGGAAGGGCCCTCTCTATAGAACGGAGACTCGCAGATGCCGTGTGGCACTGTGTATTGCAGCGTGGCGCCCAACACATTTAACACATTTACACGTTTTAACGTATTTAATGATCATAATTGCTTATATGAATTTACATGAATTTCAGAGTAGTTGCTGGAAATACTGTCCTTCATTTTCTAAATACACGTTGCACCGACGTAGGAAGTTTTGGTACACTCGCTGTAATTCATCCTCACTGATATTTCGTATCTGTGCAGTTATTTCGTTCTCGCAGTCTCCAGAGTACGGGGATTGTGTCTATATACCTTTCGTTTGAGGTTCCCCCACAAGTAAAAATCACATGGCGCTGAAACTTACGAACAAATTTTCTGGAAACTTCTTCTTGAGAAGATCAACTTTCCAGTAGGAAAATTCTATGTTTTGTTCTAGACCCAACCATGGTCACGAGATACGAGGTAGGTTACAGTAGTTCACAGCAAGTCTTAATTATCACAACTAAGGTATCTTTCCAGCTGCGTATGCAATAAATGCTATGACAGCATTCAGGGCTCCCCGTCCCGCAGTTGTAATCGGCTCATGCTAAAAATCTGGCAGTGTGTCATTGAGACCTGTCCGCAGCACGGCCTCTGCAAGCTCCGTTCTATAGGGAGAGATCTCACTGTATAACTGTCCTTATGATATGAGGTTAGTATACACCACTAACATAATTTTGAAGGATTAAAGGAAGACTACTCCTACTATAATGCTCCGGCTCTCTCGAGAGCATTCCGTGCATGTTGTTCTGTCGAGATCGCCGCTCGAGATATCCAGGTTATTGCTGGGATTTCTCGAATTGATTTACAGGACTACCAACCTAGGGCAGAGGAGAGCGAGATCGGGCCTTGGGACCTCGATTGCCGCTTCCCTCTAATTTTGTTTCTTTCTATGTCGTTTTGCAACTCAAAGATAATCCTTTCGGACTCTAAAATTAGAAAATAGCTGTGTGGAATGCTGTGCAGTTAAAACACGACGATTCTCTGTTTCTGACCTGTTCTATTCCCATCTCGCAAATTTGAATTTATTGCTCAATCTGAGATTTTTTTCATAATCAAATGTCTAGGCATGTGTTCTCAACCTGGGGTTCTTTATATGAAATTTGGTGCTCTCTTCATACGAGCCATAAGGTGCTCATGAGGACAAGCTCCACTGAGATCCATCCTTCAATTGAAATTCTGTTGCGCGAACCAGAATAATAGTGTCATCATTACAAGTTTTGACATTCGTAAATTTTATGATTTTGTGAAATAGTATTTTTAATCTACAGAAGAAATACTGTCATTGGACATCCCTGTTTTATGAGTAACACGAAAGATGCTCATTCCACACGTAAATGTACCTTATCTGCATGGCTGGTAAGCTGTAAATCCCTAATACTTCTGAGAGTGAGCGAGATAGAAGAAGGAAAGAGAGGAGCATGTTTGTTGCATTATTATTATTATTATTATTATTATTATTATTATTATTATAATTATTATTATTGGTAGGCTGGTATGAGGGTGGTGCTCATAGTCTCAAAAATGTTGATAACTCCTGAGAGTATTGAAGTGGTTTAATATTTTGAAGAGTTGTTCATCTGAACAGACCACTCACATTAACTATAAAAGATGGGAATGATTTTGGAATAATTTATTTTTTCTTGGCAATTGAGATGTTGAAAAGCTTAAAATGAGACATTTTAAAGTGCTCAAACTTTTTTCAAAAGACATTTTTAAAATATTCGAGAATGCAAAAGTTAAGTATTTTTCATATATTTTCAGCTATATTTCACCTGGAAGAAAAATTAAAAACAGTTATGTTGTCAGTTCGATTTCTATTTACTCAGAAGCTCCGAACCCTTCAAGAAGCCTATGATGGAGAGTTACAGCCCATTCGTCGGGGGTGCTAACAACACGAAATACAAATGCTCTTGGTTTTGAAAAATCTTCTAGAAGAAAGTTGGGCAAAAGTCAAATAGGAGGGAATGAATATACTAATTATGAAGGATACAATGAAGAAATTGTAGTAATTTACTATACTGTACTGTAAACCACTGTAAAGGTTTTTTCTTTTATATCATCTACTACCTTGCATATTATAATAGGGACAGGGACGGGATAGGTACCCCGGGACTTGAAGTAAATTACTATCCCGGCATTTTCCTGAAGGGAGTGTGGAAAATCTTGGGGAAGAACCACACTCAGGATAGCTGCTGTCAGCGCCGGAATTCGAGCCTCCGATCTTCGGACTTCCTGCAGCTGCCCCCACAACCGTTGTGTACGATTTAAGGAGCACGGCTACAGTACTGCAGTCATCACAGGAATACAGGTTATCAGACAAGTTCAACATACACCCAACTACACGGAGATGATGATCAAGATGTCCCAAGCCCCTAAAATAAATTAACAACAACCCTAAATGGATCAAGAAAGATTTAAAATCTCGGGTGTGAATACGAGGCCTCCTAGGTTAGACTTACAGGCAAGCGGGCTGGCGATAAGGGACCTTGTAAACCTAAGCCTTCTAGATACTGTTCTGCCAATATTGGTGTAGTCTACCCTGCAGACTATACAGAACAGTTGAACTTTCCTTTGTTTTGTAACGAGACAAAGCGGCTTCCTACTTCGAATTTTTGTCGCTTTCTCCTTTTAACTAACATTATAGACATTTAGCGCCCACTACCTGTTGCGATCTAAATACCAAACAGCACGTGGGGGCTAAATTACCACGGCCCGTCCAGATCATTAAGGCCGCATTCTGTGATTTAGGACCACGTATTGAGATTCCTGCCCCAAAGGTCCTTGGTTTGATGTTCATTTTCTGTGATAGAATGGGCTTCCTTGGTTTCCTACTTCTAATTCAGGTAGGCCTGATTGCCTACCTTAAGATCATCACTGCTTCCTTCCCAAACTGTAGAAAATCCTTTCTGGGATAGAAATGGCTTTCCTTGGCTTCCAACTTCTAATCCAGGTATTTGCCTAACTTCAGGTCATCACTGCTTCCTTCCCAAACTAAAAAAGAAAAGGAAATCAAAATAGATTTTCTCAACTATCCAATTTATTCAAAAGAATCTTCACTAACGCAAGTCAATTTTCACAGTTAACCAAAAAGAAGTGATTAAATATTTGTTGCTGTTGGCTTTCTTTTAATAAGCCTGATTAACCGCATTGGCTTTGTTTTTTCTTAGCCCAACTTGTACGACGGCCTCTTCTCAGTTTTGACTCACGAGGATGAGTGAACCTCATTCCTTGGTAGAGCCGGGAATGAAACCCGGACATCCGGGGCGACAGCCAAGAACGCTAGCCGCTAGGTCACGAGGTGGCCATTGGAGTTTGAAACTTGACCGTCCGGTTGCACCATTACGTCTCATCCCCCCTCATTATATTGTGTATTTTATGAATACAGAAGTTATAATTAACGAAGTACGGTACATGTAAATTAAAACATTGTAAACCAAATGTAGAGATGCCAACTATTGCAGTTTGTCCGCAATTAATACGAAGTTCACCTCATGATTACGGCATTACGGTGAAAGGGAAGATTATGGAAACGCAATATTATCACCCAGAAACGAAAATGAACATGGTAAACTTGAAGAGGAATTACTGACTTATTAATACGCTTAATAAGAAGACATGAACTTATACATACTGTAGTAGTGTGTTCAATAGATTGGCTGGGCCGATAACCTAGATGTTAGGCCCCTTAAAACAACAATTATCATCATCATCATCAATAGATTGGTGTGGTCATTGTTGTTCTAAGGTACATAACATCCAAGCCATCAGCCCCTAGTTGAATAGATTATAAGCGGGTTACTCTGAAACTGTAATTTTAATCATATGGGAACTTGAGATAAATTTATTACGAGACTGAAAAGGTGTGACTGTGCAGTTTGTTGGTCTCTACTTTGTAGAAGTGTGTCTTTTGAATACAAGGAAAAAAGAGATACATATTTTTTAAATCTGTTAGTTTCTTTTTTGCATCATTGCCTCCAATGCCTTATTCTGCTATTGCAATGTCTTGTGAAGTTTTTAAGTTGCTTTTGAATTTTCAAGTGCACTATTCTCCAATAGAAATGACTTTTTTTTTAATACAACATACTGTATTTCATACATACTTTTGATTGAGATAGCAAGATATACTTAAAGAAAACATATACCGAGCTGCTGTTGAAACCACAAACGGTTGTTTTAAAGTATAGAACACAAAGTTGATATGGGATCCTATTGTATAAAATGATATGCATTAGATCCGACTGCCACAAAAGCTGGAACAAGGGAAAGGGGGATTTACTTACAATGGGATAACTGATAATCCTTTTCAAAGGTTGGCTCCTCTGCAATATAATTTCCTCTTCCCAGCTCCCGTAAAACCATTGAATGTGGGGAAAGCGTGCCAGTATTGCCAACTTTAGCGACAAGTCTCTACATCTAGCAATCTTGACATATAGGCTGTATTTTGGCGTCAAAGTTGAGCGTTGTTTAAATAGGGATTTAGCTACTTCACTTAAGTCCTTTTAGGTGACTGGCTGCGTTCTCTCCTGCTGTACCCAAGATTGCAGGATTGAATCCTGGCGCAGTCAGCTGGCATTTGAGGGTGCGCAAATGCGAGGGAGCAGTGTCAGAAGATTTACTGGCACGTTAAAGATCACAATTCTGACACCCTGGCGTCTCTAAAAGCCAGATTAGTTACAAGGGACGTAAAACCAATGACATTGTTATTATTATTATTATTAAGTCCTTTCATCGACAGATAAAGAGTTCTATATTGATGATATAGGAGTCTATTGGTTTTTGACGTTGGCAACACTGCCTGGTATGCCCCAAACTGGTACATTTACCATTTCAAGTGTTGTCAGTTCTGAATAGTGTCTTATTTCAAGCACGGAAACATTCGTCTCTTTCACTACTTGTAGGCCCTACTCCTGAATTCTCTGATTTGAAATCTAACGTTCAATGTAATTTTAGTTAAAACATAAATTACCTAAAAAGATGGTATATTGTCTTTCACGGTCAGTAAATTAAAACACAGAAATGTTTCTAGGTTTGTGCCGGGTCTTGTGTGGGGTTTCGCCTGGGACCCCAAATCAGCGGGCTCTTGGTGTCCCCGCCCGGACCCCCACAGGAGTAGCAAATTGCGCGCTACCTCCATTTTTATGAAGCGCACCTGCACCTCTTTTCTGCGTGAACTAAAAGCTCAAGGAGCCATAACCTCCCTATGAAGGCTTCCAAAAAGATGGTATAATGGCTTTCACGGCCAGTGAATTAAAACTCAGCAATTTTTCTAGGTTTGTGCCGTGTTTTGTGTGGGGTTCGCCTATTTTAGAATATAGATATTTATCGATTATATTCCTTGAGCATTTGATCTGTATTTTACTGGCATACTGAATACCCAAATATAAGAAAATTTGCATCACATTGTTAAGGGGGAACATACAGCTTAAGGAGCTAAAACAGTAATTATTTTAATATTATAACTGTGCCTTTCATAGATCTTGTACACCAATTATACGAGGGCAGTTCAAAAAGTAAGTTGCACTTCCCAGTTAAGGCCATTTATTACACCACCTATACAACAGCAACACGTCTATAACGACAAACAATGTAATTTCACTTTTCCACGTAGTTTCCAAGAGACTCCAAACATTTCTGCGAACACACAACCAACTTGTCGATGCCGGATGCATAGAAAGTTCCTCCAGCGTTCTGCAACCACACGGAGACAACGGCCTTCACCTCCTCATCGGTATGGAAACGTCGAACACCGAGCTCCGTTTTGAGCTTACCGAACAGATGAAAGTCACATGGCGCTAGGTCGGGACTGTAGGGTGGATGTTGCCAGACCTCCCACTTGAAACGCCGCAGCAGTTCGCTCGTTTGGCGGGCCTTGTGAGGTGTTGCGTTATCGTGCAACAAAATCACACCGGCGCTCAATTTCCCCCGGCGCTTCTCTTTAATCGCTTTACGCAACCGGAGCAACGTTTGACAATACGTCGCCGCGTTGATCGTCGTGTCTTTCGGCATGAGTTCCACGTGCAGCGTCGCGATTTCTCTCAGGTGAATGCGCCGGTTCTGTTTAATGATCGCATTCATACTGTTGACATTTGCACGGGTTCTGGACGTTGCGGGCCTGCCCTCGCGATATCCGTGCGTCCGGCTTCGAATTGCTGACATCACCTTACGATCCCTTGCCGTGAAATGGCCCGCTCCCCATACACAGCACTAATCTCACGATGAATGTGCGTGCAATTCTTCCTTTTGGCCCATAGGAATCGGATTGTCGCACGAACCTCATATTTGAGTGAACGTCCAGTCGACGCGCCATTGCATTTTGCCACTATTCACACCATACAAGACGAGACACCACAGCGACCTGCCTAACAGACGTGTGGGCAGTGTCTGTCCCTTTCTCCGCTGTGCCCACGTTTGCGACACACAGCGCGCAGCTGCAGCGCGTTAGTGCAACTAACTTTTTGATCCACCTTCGTATATACAAGGAAACACACACATCTTGCTATTAGAAGTAAAGTATTAAATTTTCAAAATTCAAATCGTAGCAATTGTTATCCATTTTTCAAAATATGGTTCTTGCTTTGTGCTGACCTTCACCGTTTCCCTCATATCTCTTTTGCTTATAGGAATTTTTGGACTTTTTAGCCTATTTTCAATTTTGAAAAAAAAAAAAAAAAAAGGCTTATGAGATCACCTTTTGTCCGTGCGTGTGTGTGTGTGTGTGTTTCCCCCTAATAAATTCGAAACGGCTGGAGCGATTTCAATGAAACTCGGTAAGTTCATATCACAATTCCGGGCGACCCCGACCGTGCCCTTCAAATTTTGTTACGTCTCACCAATCCAAAATGACGGCTGTGCGAAATATTTCACCAGCATTCAATATCTGAAACTATTCCCGATATCACCCTGGAATTTATTACGGTGATAAAGGAAACTACTAGAAGTTCACCTATGTGACTTTTGAAAAACTGGTAACTACAAAACCAACATGGCGGCCACGCGAATTTGCGGCTTTTAAATAGACGTTTCTCCCGATTTAACCAACCAAACGCAATAAAACTTGGTACAGTATATGTTTATACACATTGTAATGCACAGACATCTAACTTCGTTCAATTGTTTACATAACCACAAGATGGCGGCTGTGTGAAATATTTCACCGGCATTCTATATCTCTGAAACCATTAGCGATATCTCCCTGAAATTTAGTACGGAGATAAAGGGCCCTACTGGAAGTTCATCTATAAGACTTCGAAAACTGGTTAACTACAAAACGAACATGGCGGCCAAGAGAATTTGAAAATTTTAAATAGACCTTTCTCGCGATTTAATGTTCCAAACGCAATGAAATCTGGTACAGGAAATGTTTATACACATGGCAATGCACTGGTATCTACAATTGTTTACATAACCTCAAGATGGCGGCTGAGCGAATTTTAAAATTAAGTTCTTATTTCTTGTGTCGTAATCATGCGATCGAAGAGAAAGTTTGAATAATGAACCTACGCAATGATTTTCCTTTAATGGTACATGACTGTATGGCCTATACATTTAACAATCCAACATGGCGACCATCCGAAATATTTAGACAGCTTTGAATATCTACGAATCTATTATAGCAATCAAACTGAATTTTTTTTAATGTTCACAGGGGTATGAACTTAAGTTCACCTATATGACTTTAAATAACCTTGCGATCACAAATCCTACATGGCGGCGGCGCGAATTATAAATATTCACATGGAGGTTTCTCGCAATTTAACCATCCGAGTGCAGTGAAACTTGGTACAGTAAATCCTTATACGAATGTTAATCCACTGACATCTAATTTATTTCAATTGTTTCTATAACCACAAGATGGCAGCTGTGCGAAAATTTAAAATCTCCTTGTTACTTCTTGTGTCCTAATCATGCGATTGAAGTTTGAATGCTACACGTACAAAATAATCTTCATGTAACAGTACATAACTCTAGGACCGAAGTATTAAGTCGGTTATCAATATCTACGAATCTATTACAGCAATCAAACTGAAATTTTGTATTTTGATAGTGGCAATTAACATAAGTAGGATATATGAAAATAGGCTGTATAGTTCTTCACGGAACTACTTGTTTTAAGTTGGTGTTACACCTTCAGTTACAAAATGAATCTTTCGAATTTCCACATTATTAATTAATTAATTAATTAATTAAGCGTTATTATTTTATTATTTTCTGAGGAAACTCAAAATTATATTTTTAACGTATTATAGAAATTCTAATTACAGCCACAAAGGTTTGAGTCATTTTCATTTTGTAGCTGACAGTTCAACATCCACTCTAAGAAAAGATAAGTCCAAACATTCCTATAAACATGGGAGATATTTGGAAAAAGGTGAAGATGAGCACAAAGCAAGAACCACATTTTGAAAAATGGATAAAAATATTTACGATTTGAATTTTGAAAATAAAATTTGAAACTTTGCTTCTAAAAGCAAGATGTGTGTTCCTTGGAAATGTATATACGGTACAAGATCTATGACGAGCATGGTTATAATATTAGAATCGTTATTGTTTTGGCTCCTTAAGTTGTATGTTCCCCATGAACGAAAGCTGTCCAATTGCCATGTCTATATGGCATGGAGTCTGATAGCCTCGATGTTTTACCCTCCTAAAATTACAATCTCAAACGCCGAAATGGCGTGACGCGATTGAAATACGTTTCTGGCCAATGTCTTTCACAACAATTACGGCGTGTTTATAAAAAAATTAATTCTAAGAACGTTAAAAATGTAACGACAAAGCAAGGATTTGTAGCCGGGATGGTACCTAACGTAAGGCCACGGCCGCCTCCTTCCCTCTTCCTTGCCTATCCCTCTCAATCTTACCATCTCTTCCCATTCCACATCAGGCCCCTGTTCGTTTTGCCGGTTAGGCCGCTTGGGCGAGGTGCTCGTCCCACCTCCCCAGTTGTATCCCCCGACCAGAAGTTTCAAGCTCCAGGACACTGCCCTGGAGGCGGTAATGTTGGGATCCCTCGCTGAGTCCAAGGAAAAAGTCAACCATGGAGCGTGAACTGACGAAAAATATATATTATTAAAGAAAGCTTTCCAGTCGGTCAACCAAATTGTGTCCAATTACATTAGGCGGGAAAAGAATTAGTATTTATACAGCCTAACCTGAAATAATTATGTACAAAAATGGGGAACTTAATTGGATGACATGTTTTGATCGTCAAGCGATCATCATCTGTAATGTACCATGCTTATGTATTACACTTTTTCACAAATATATAGCCTATACAAAAGTTTGTAAAAACTTGTGTATCGTGTCAATCTTATTTAAAGATGTTATTGCTCATTCGGTTCGAAGCACTGTAATATAATTGAATCTGTGCTTTTTGAAAGGGCGTAGGTGAACAAAAGGAAATTGTTGGGAAACTAATTAAAACTTCCCCAAAGGCTCAATTTTTAGTTTAATTTTTAATTTAATGGAATTTGTGACTAACATACTTTTATGGAACATGTTGCACTCTCTGAAATAATTTGAAATAATTTTATAAATTTTTGTCTGGAAGATATGCGCAAAAGAAAATCGTGCAACTACGCCCTTTCAAAAAAAAACGAATAATTAGACACAAAAATTTAATTAAATTGTTTGAAAATGCAATGTATCTGCTCGAGACAGATATTTACAAAAAAATATGGGAAAGATGGACACAAAATATAATGGATCATTGTTACATATCAGTTTAGGACTTAAATTGGAATGTTTTTTGCAATACTAAGAAATTAGTGTAAATCTAAAGCACAGACAATGTGTTCAGATGGAATGTATTTGCTACACACAAAAATTGCAACAGATCTTGAAACGGTTTCTTTAGCCCTCACTGTTGGGGGTGTGCATGTGTAACTGTTTCCTTAGTGCACGTTGAGCGTACAAATGTAATGTTTACTCTAACTAAGATATGTTGTATTAATGGGTGCCAAGACCTCAACGCTATGTTGAAATCTAAATTTATATTTAACAACACCTAGCTCTGGTAGAACACCTTCAAGAATCTTTATACTCAGATCGTGGTATGATTTGATCATTAACCCAACTAACAATTGTATCAGGAGAAGGAATTTGGTCTATATCTAATGCTACCTACTGAAAGCAATGATTACATTGTTAAAAGAAATGAATTTACTATATAAAACAAGTATGGCAAAATTAATAATAATAATAATAATATATTTTGAATTTAAATTGGAGCGTTGCGATTTGAATATTACCGCTAGAGAATTACGTGAAAACGGAGTCGGATGAATTACTGATTTTACTATTATTCCCAAGCTATGAAGTTACTGAAATACTGAATTTGAAACAAAGAAACGAGAGATTATGTAGTTCTGAGTCATTCGCGCTTACCATTGGAAATTGCCGTAGCATTTCCCTCGTACTGGATGCTGAAGAGAGCTTCCCACAGCCTTCTGGACGTCGTCATCTTCTTCTTTAGTTGAAGAGATACTTGTAGATATGTTAACTTATGGTCCGATCACATCGGAACCAACCACACGAGCAACCACAACGGTCAAGTTTTACAAAGATAATCGCCCTGCCTCCTCGGCGCGCAAACCATATATGCACTCGTCGCCTCCCCTCTCGGGTGCCGTCTTCTTCACGCCCGCTCTTCCTTGATTGGCTGAGCCACCACGTGATCTTCCCCTCCTCCGGGTCATTGCACTCGGTGCGATGAAGATGTCAATTACCGTTCCAGGCCATTTCGCCTTTTCTTGAAGCAGCAACCCCGCTTGCGTCATGCTTCTCGACAAGAATAAGCCTGTAACTGAATTCCCAGTGACTCATCTCTCTCAACAAACTCTAACTGACAAAATCCGTAAAATTCTCTATCATATAATTTTCCGCGATAATGTTGTTCGTAATAATTCGCTTGATAGTGTTTTCTATAACATTGAAAACCTATCTGTATACTTATAATCTTATAAAAAACGCTCCAAAAAATACCTTAATAATAATAATAAGTTACATGAAAACTTCACTTGGCTGAACAATTTGCCGCGTAAATAAATATAGAATGGCTTCCTACTGACTTATGTCAGTGGCGTAAAATACCCTCGAAAAACACGTTACAATCTGAAGCAAAGGGAAACACTTGCAACATAAGAAACTCATTGTTACTCAGCAGTTTAGGTATTACAACGTAATGTATTATTCAATGCAAATCTAAAGTACAGGAACATATTGAAAAAAAAAGACATTACTAAATAGAATGTAAGTTGTTAAATGGGACGTATTTGATGAATGCAAATCTGAATCACAGACACATAACATAAAAAGATCATTGTTGCGCTAATAACGTCCTATAACAAAAGCAGATTTCTGTAAGCTATTGCTTTCCTAACCTTCATCCCCTTCAATATCGTTATCTGGTGGGGCTTCAGTAGTGTTGGGCCAGTCAAATATTTTTCATGATATTGCTGGTATTCGTGGGGAATATAGTTTTCAGTTTCTTAAAATCGTCAATATTATGAACATAAGTTTTATATGAATAGAACGCTGGCACAGGCGTTCTTTCAAAGAAACAGATGGCTCTCGAAACGCAAAAAAAAAAAAGTGAAAATGTCAAAAAATGTTGATTACGCCCTTTCAAATAACAGCGATTCATTTGGGCACAACTTGTGTTGACCGACTGGAGAGCTTTCTTAGAACTAGGCAACACTGGGCGAGAGAAAGAGGAAGCATAGTGAATATATGAGAGGTTTTTGGGAAGAAAGGGACAGAACAACAACATGACAATTGATTGTGTTCTATCGCTCTCCTTAAGGGGGAATTAACGAAAATAATGGTTGGTTCCTTAGTTTAGGGGCTGTGACAACGCAGCCATGTAGCCCCGTGAACTATGAGTGTGTGTAGAATCTGTCTGATAACCAGTGTTAATTGTGATGACTCTGTTAGTGTGTGTTATCTGTTTTTAATTCAAGTAAGGATTGCAGACGATAATTTCAAGTAGTTCCTACTTTCGCTACCAAATGCTTCCGTCCACGACACCTAGCTGTGAACTTGGCTACTACTAGATGTTATCGCAACCAGCCCCTGGTGACGAACGTTGGAACTTAAAAGCATTAATCGAACCTAACCTACAAAGTTTGCTTCACACAAGTGTAGTTAGTGGAAGGTTCTTTTTCATGCCATAAATCTATGACATGGGCCCGCCGGCTTTACGAAAATAATAATAATGGGCTCAGTGTTATTTGGTTGAGTTGTGAAGTGTTATTTGGTTCAGTTGTGAAGTGATGTTCTATCTGTACAGTATTTAGTTGTCAAGTGTTGTGATCCCGACTACGTAACTGCAGCTCTTGTGAACGATGAGACGAAGCCTGGCTACACTTGGCTTACATCCAGGATGCGGCCGGCTGCACTGTTGCCAACTTCACTACTCTTCTTATACCTTGACCCTTTTTTTCTACATATTTTGATTCCCCTCTCCCGCTAGATGGCGACTGCGGACTGTCACAGGCCCGTAAAAGGCTTCGTTATTTAAATACACGAGCCTTGCTTGTGGAATGTGCTCTACCAGTACAGCGCGAGTGTCCAAACAGTACGCCGAGGACGAGTGAGACCTTGTCTATCGTGTGCTCGCAACACGTGGCCGTTATTACTACCAGACATCGAGCTTTTAGTTTCTGACTATGTGATTTCAAGGACCTAAAATGAACTCATAGTACCGGTAATTCAAAACTTCAAAACCTAAATGTTAAACTTAGTATAAAACGAAGTCCCCGATTCTTGGATGTTCCGGGTAACCTCAAGAACTACTGGATGGATTTTGATGCGGTTTTCATTATTCTGTAAAGGATTTCTTGAGGAAGGTTTATGACCAAAGGAAGCCGAGCAGTAACGATTTCAGTGTATTGAATAAAAAGAAAAACCTACCGTCCGTGCGCTGGGTAAACCGTTAAAAATATCTATGTACCTGTACTATGAGTGTAAGAATTTTCAGCATGCAAAGTTCCGCAAAAAAAGCCCGCGAGAGCATACCTCTATCTTCAATACATCACCCACTTAAGTGTTTTTACGTTTTCATTTCTTCTCCTGGAACTTGGAAATATTCCGTTAAAATGTGAATTTTGATTTTCGTTGTCCACGTAATTCAGTTTCCGTTTAATGAAGGGAATTTAAAACGTTTTTCACCTCACAAGTTCACAAGACCGTCAAATATTTCCGTTTAAGGCAGGTTTCAGTTTAATAAAGGGTCCGCTGTAGAATTCGCAGTCTACCTGAAGTGAAAATGTATCATTTTTCTTAAATAGGTGTGGCATTATAGGTTATGTTACGCGCTGTTCTCTGGCTAACGATATGAAGATTGGTGACCCTGAATGACGTCACAGTGCACAGACGACGATCAACTAATGCTGCCAACTCTCATGTTACATTATAAGTGACAGTTTCCGTGTGTACAAATGATCTGTAAATATGGTGTCTGAATCATAATTGGCAACGGTGAATACAACAGTGATTCAACCCAATAGCAAGGCATGCCGCAACTAACCGCGCTCGTTAAATGGTGCACCACGGCTGCGAGGACAGCTGCAGCAAATCCGGAGATAGAAGGTTCGAATCCCTGCGTTCACAGCGGCTACCCTGAATATGGTTTTCCCCCGAGTTTTCCAATACACCCCCAGGAGTGCCATACTTCAAGTCACGGGGCACCTACCTCATCCCAGTCCCTAATACAGTTACACAAACTAATACAGCCATCACAATAACACGGGCTATCAGGCAAAATATACCTCTAACACTCAGGTACACTACGATAAATTACCACCATGTCCAAGCTCCGCAAATGAAGCAACAACATCATTTAATCTACAGGAAGCTCAAAACATAAACACTCGTACATCTCTGTTATCACGGTATTAGGCATATGAAAATATTCGACACAACATAAGTAAAGAATGAATTTGAATTGCAGCCATTGGCCATAGCGGGGTAATTTAATTGAACGTCCGTAGGCTCCCCATCATGTTCAATTTCAAGTAGTTCCGACTTTGGCTACTAGAGATGCCACTGTCACTTATATCTGGCGGCGAACGTTGGAACTTGATAGAGCGTTTCTAACCAAATAACCTACAAATTTAGCTACACAATACCAATTGTAGTGGTAGGTTCTTTTACATGCCATAAACCTGAGACATGGGCCCACCGGCTTTACTTCCTCTCCGAAGGAAGGCATACTGAAGTATTTTAACGCTCTTAAAAATTCGATGACTTCGGCTGGGTTTGAACCCGCGATCTTGGCATAGAAGCTCAGCATGCTGCCGACTCAGCTTGTGATATTTCGAAGCTTCAAATGACAAAAGAGCAATGAGGCTGAGAGAGACATGTCTGGTCTCTCGGAGCAAATTTCCTCCACCTCGCAGTCAAATTATCTGGAAATAAGCTCACAGCAGCATGCAGACAAATCGACAGATGTGATGATTTACTGGCCACTGATATCCCAACTTCAGACTATGTGATTCTCACTGGAAATAAGCTTACAGCAACATGCAGACAAATCGACAGATGTGATGATTTACTGGCCACTGATATCCCAACTTCAGACTATGTGATTCTCACTGGAAATAAGCTTACAGCGACATGCAGACAAATCGACAGATGTGATGATTTACTGGCCACTGATATCCCAACTTCAGACTATGTGATTCTCACTGGAAATAAGCTTACAGCGACATGCAGACAAATCGACAGATGTGATGATTTACTGGCCACTGATATCCAAACTTCAGACTATGTGATTCTCACTGGAAATAAGCTCACAGCGACATGCAGACAAATCGACAGATGTGATGATTTACTGGCCACTGATATCCCAACTTCAGACTATGTGATTCTCACCGAGACGAAGATGGAGCCCGAACCAAAATACAGATACTGTACTTCCCTAGAAGGGACCAAATGAGGCTAGTTTTCATCCCCCCAGGGGCTCACATCTAGTGGGACGTGGGTTGGCGACCATGGGTCCTCAGCTAAGTCCGGGATTGCTTCCACTGACTTGTACTGGGCTCCTCTCTGTCGTCTTTTCTGTCAACCTCCCTTGGTCAACTCTTGTTCACTTCCGATCCCGATGGTATTAGAGTATCCGAGGCCTAGGGAGTCTTTCACTTTCCTGCCTTAATTGGCCCTTGTCTCATCTTTCCCGATCCCTCATTCTTCGAGGGACCAGACCTCTTGTTTTCTTTTCATTGTATTTCCTATCTTCT
The DNA here is from genome assembly GCA_946902985.2 of Meconema thalassinum. Classification (NCBI taxonomy): domain Eukaryota; kingdom Metazoa; phylum Arthropoda; class Insecta; order Orthoptera; family Tettigoniidae; genus Meconema; species Meconema thalassinum. Next base: position 458,448,403 of record OX336391.1, on the reverse strand, counting down.
GATCAAGGCTCTAAAGGAGGCAGGGTGTGTGTAGCCCCACCACTTATGGTGCGCCCTGGATTATGCTACACCCTCAAGGGCTCACGTCCGGTGAGCTCTGGACTTGGCGACCCCGAGGGATTTTTGAGCTGGGTCCGGTTTTTTCCCCTCTTTCCATTGCCTTTGGGGCAGACCCTCTCCTATTTGCTCTTCATGGCTCTCCTTCTTTCTCAGTCCCTCAATCCTCATTCTTCGAGGGTTGAGGACATTTATTTCCCCTTTCTTTTATTTCCTTTACGGTACTCTTCTTTTGTTTTCTTTTTCATTCTTCTACAGTAGCTTGTAGTTAGATTATATTTTCATTTTTCACATCATCCAAACCATTAGGGGCCGATAACCTAGATGTTAGGCCCCTTAAAACAACAATTATCATCATCAGCTAGTTTTCATAGAACGAAATCACCCCATCTGGGATCCAGGGAATGTCAAACTAGTGATTGGCAGCCCTTACATTAGACCAGGGTCGAGTAAGTCACTTGCTCACCAGGCAGTTTTTACCTCCAACCTCTCCCTCTAAGGGTAGATGACCTCGCTGTTCCGCCCCTGAAAACTCCAATAACTAACTACCTCTCCCTCTAACGGTCACAGACTGTGATCGGAGTTGGGAGGAGAGATATTGTTGTTGCTCTAACTAGGGACATTGCGACTTCGTGGTAGCAGTAGTATTGTGTATATTTGTAATTGAGCCTAGGATTTGGAAAGAGGTGGTCGTGGCTTCAAGTTAGGAGTAGAAGTGGGAAAACACGGTAAACCACTTTTAAGACAGCAAATGTGGGGATCGAACCCATCTCTTCTCAGTTTTGCATCAAGAACCTCAGACCAAAATTAAATTTCTTGACATTGTGGGTAATTAATAATTTTATTAATTCAGCCAATGGCCATGTATTTTCTTTTGAGGACGGGTCAGGGAAGGGATTTTGGAAGGAAATCGGCCATAGACCTATTGAAAGGAACCGTCCCGGCATTTGCCTGGTGGTGAAAATGGGAAACCACGAAAACCATTTTCAGGACGGCCGAGGTGTGGTTTGAACCCACGCTCTTCGATGCCAGCGAGGCACGGGTAATTGAACGCAGGATCTTTTGTATCCGGTGTGCCATATGTACAGAGAGGCCTTGAAAAGCGGCAACAATACAATTATGCCTGTCAAAGACGTAAGTTGTAATAATTTTCGCACCATGTCCAACAGCTTTCGTGCCTAAGCCATGGCCCTCTTCATGTTATACTAAATAGCACGCTATATCATCGTAAAGAAACTCCAGTAAAATTTATAAAGTCCTTCTGTAGAAGTAAAACACATTACTCCATCTATAGGAGCTTTATTCTGTGTTGTCGCAGTTCATTGTGTTTATAGAGGAAACCAACAGCAATACGATTAGCCGTGCTTCTGCGTTCCCCGACAGCGTACAGCTTGCTTGTTGCTGTTTCATTTAAGAATAAGAACCTTCCCGACATCATGGCCATGTACTGCTCTATGAACTTGCGGGGTGGGGTGACGCAGGAGGCGGGAAGAGAATGATATAGGACTCGAACCCACCTCATGTCAGCTTTGTCGCACGAGGCTGAGTGAACCCCGTACCAGAATTAAATTTCTGGGACTTAAACTCGGACTTTCGTGGTGACAACCAAGAAAGCTAGCCACTGCGCCACGAGGCGATCTATCAGGCAAGAACATTTCTGGTATTCAAAGTATCAGGAGATAGTATTCGGGGAGGCGGTCGTGGCCTTAAGTTAGGAACCATCCCGGTATTTGCCAGGAATAGAAGAGGGAAACCACGATAAACCACTCCTGGATAGTTGAGTGAGTATCGAACCGACTTCCTCTCAGATTTACCTTACGAGGCTGAGTGAACTTCGTTCTAGCCCTCAGACCAGAATTACATTTCTTGGCAGAGCCCGGAATCGAACCTTGTTCTCAGGGTTCAGGAAGCAAACGGCCTGCAGGTTTGCCAAACCCACAATACCGTTCTATTCGCATTCAAACATCCTTAAAAGCCAACCTTCTGTGCTGGGATTCGACCCCGCGATCTTGTGCTCATGGTTCAGGAGGCAAGCGGTCTACAGGTTTGCCAAACGCACAATGCCGTACGCATTCAGACACCCTTAAATGCCAACCTTCTGTGGGATTCGACCCCGCAACCTTGTGCTCAGGGTTCAGGAAGCAAACGGCCTGCAGGTTTGCCAAACGCACGCACAATGCGGTGCTGTGACCTCGCTCTCTCGGCTCTGTTTGGTGTGGAATGAGTGAAACTGTCTGTGGGAGGTGCCATACAGGTAGCGGCCCGTTATCCTAATGTTACATAACAGACAGGCCGCGGGACGCTGAATACTAACACTAAGTTAATTATTAATATAGTAGCTTTCTGTCGGTCAACACTGAAATCATTCCAATTACTGGAATACGATAACTGAAAAATAACCTGAAATTAAAATAATAATGTTATTGGTTTTACGTTGGGGAGCGTGAAGGCGTAGTGGCTTATCTACTCGTCCTTCACCCGGGCCGCCATGGTTCGAATCCGGGTGACATCGGTGTGGAATTTTCACCTGAAAAATCACGTGGCGTCAGGAAGGACATCCGGCCTTAAAATCCCCGGCCGACACCAAACTGAGCCTGGTTGCCTCCGGCGACCCCAATTAATTGTGAAAAGCCGAAGAAAGTTCATTGGTTTTACGTCGCCTTTTATCTACTCTGGCTTTTAGAGACGCCGGGGTGTCGGAATTTTCCCCCGAAGGGGATCTTTAACGTGCTAGTAAATCTACTGACACTGCTCCCTCGCATTTGCGCATCCTCAAATGCCAGCTGACTGCGCCAGGATTCGATCCTGCAACCTTAGGATCAGCAAGCGAGAATGTTACCGCTGAATTGTCTGTTGTGGAGCACCACAGTCACACTCAGGCGTGGGGATTCTATTCCATTTGTAGTGGAAGGCTAACCTGAATAAATTACATATGCATAAGATTTATAGGCTACCAGCTACTGTACCCGGCGTTGTCCGGGAGGTGTCTTTATATGTTATAGAAAGGTAATATAATAATAAGAATATCGTATGGCCTCGGTGCCGGGTGCAAGCTTTGTTATTTGACGCTTATTTGAATCTTGCATGTCGATATTTTGTCGTTCCTTGGAACGCTATGAATGTCAAGGAGTTTAGATATATAAGCTCCTTGACACTATAGCGCTTTCTAGTAGAGAATGGAGGAACTTTGTTTTGGCGGAAAATTCCGAGATTAATTTTGCCATTATGAACATGGCCTACTGAATTCAAATGGGTTCTTTAACATGCCAACAACGTATGACGTATGATTTTTGTCGCCTTTTAAATCACTTACCACGGCCAGGAGCGAACCTGCAAGCTTGGGTTTGGTAGTCCGACACGATAACCACTTACCTACCGTGACAAGCCTATTAATAGAAAGATACGTGCCAATATATTTCGCAGAGTATATTCATTTTCCCCTAACTGAGTTTAGAACTTAGTCCTCCTCGACTCTGATGTTATTCAAGTGCAGTAATAACTCACTGTAAACCTAGTCGAAAATTACTATGGAGTACAATAACGTAGCGGATAATTATAACAATAGTAAAATGGGATGTGCAGTATATGCACAAATCCTCGAGAACACAGTCTCACAATTATTTTCCTGATAGTGCTTATTTTGAATTCAATGGGGGTAATCAAGACGTCTTATAGCAGTTTTCATATAGTTATCTCTATTATTTTTAAAATGTTGCAACTACCTTCTTGATAGGAAGTAATATTTAAATTATTCAATGATTGGAAGATCCCGCACAGACGGCGTGGATAATGAGAAATGACTTATTCCTGTACCGTACCTACAGTAAGTCAGTGTGTACTACCGCTGCACTTAAAGGAACAGTATTGCTGTAAAATAATTTACATGCATATTTTCTCATCCTCATCAAGTTGAATTAAGCATCGTATAATCCCAGTATAATTTCATATAAGATGCTTAGATTATGAACACATTGGGCTTTCTTAGCCCCTAAAGTATTTCGTAAGATAAGAAATAAATTCTCTAAACTCAACCCTTAATGGTCTCTAAAATGCTATAGCGGAATCCAGGGTGATTAGAACTCATGACAATTATAACATTATTCAATAACTTTTGTCAGTAAGCACTAAAATAGCTAATATAAGTACTTAAACATAGGGAAAAACGTGTGAACAAACAGAATAGAACTTAATGTCCGCTATTCTTCTTTAAATATATCATTACTTACTGTTTAGTCCTTATCAGTCAAAAATTATCGCATAATAATATATATTAGTACCTTAATTATGTTTATGTTCGACGATGTCGAAATGTAAGCATTATATGTCAGAAAACTGTATCATAATGAGGCTCATTATAACACTATTTTTCATTATGAAACAGTTTCTTCCACCAATCAGAGCTCAAGAAACAGTTGTGTGACCAATTAGGTAAGGATATCTTCGCGCATGCGCTCAAAATCCAACATATTTCTGTGTTGGCAAGCAAAGTGAATGGTCTCTGCCTTCGGAGTGCCTTGGCCCAGGCATGCGCTCTGTTCAGTCAGCAAAGCCAGCGCGCGCTCTTCACTATCTGAATTAACTGAATCCCACAGATATTTATGAATATTTATGTTAAAACGTATAATAAAGTTATAATTATCGTCGAACATAAACAGTCGTATGCAACTCGCCTATAATGGTAATTAAGACACGAGTAGCCTATGTTTATAAAACGAGCGTAAGCCATTATAGGTCCGTAGCATAATGTACTATATTAACATGTTATCAACTAAATTCATAATTTAACATTCGGTTCCATTACTAATTAGCATGGTCATAGAGCAGGATAATTACCAATTACAATGTAACTCGAATCACAAAGACAAATACTATTCATAGAACAATCTGCAATATCACGCATAAGTTACTGTGTTTCTGATTTGTAATACAAAAGACAGCCGGTAGAGGTTAACACTGTCAACAATAAAGAAAAATGTAGCATATATACATTAAAATTAATGGAACATAAACGTCAACATACCGTAACAGAGTATAACACTACATTCTAGTAGGCCTATATATTACATAAAGTATATATCGCGTAATATCTTCCGTCATAAGGTATACATTAGATTCAAAATCTCCCGTAACAGCAGCGGGTTTAAAAGTACTAAATTAGGCCCAAAGTATCGCATTGGTTCCGGTGCCCTAAAAACAATAAAAAGTAAATAAAATTATACATAAAATGCAAAATCATTTAGACGACCACGCACATTAGTGGCTAACGTTCTCGGCTGTCGCCTTGGAGTTCCGAGTTTGAATCCTGGCTCTGCCAAGAAATTTGAATTCTGGTCTGAGATCAGGAACGGGGTATACTGCGCCCCCCAAGGTTAAACTTGGAAGTTGTTTTCCGTGTTTTCCGGCTCCTACTTGAAGCAAATGTCGGGATAGTTCCTACCTGAAGGCCACAGCAACCTCCTTTCCAACAATCATCTGAATTACAAATACACACACTACTATAGCCATCACAGTAACACAGATTATCAGAAAAAATCCATACGCACTGAAGTTCATGGGGCTACATGACCATGATTTCTCAAAGTCTCTAAATCAATCAACAACAACAGAATCATTTAAGCTCTTTTAATCTTAAAGTACCACGTTTTGTGATTATATCTTCAGCCGTTGTAAGGATACGCCGCATGCAGGGTTAGCCAATGTATATCTTTCTTATTTTCAATTCCCTACAACGTCTCCTGTTAATAAAATTTAAAAAATACGTATTCAGGTTTTTATGGCGTTCAGATTCCTTATGCTCTTATCGTGGTTTGGATAGGAAATGGAGTGTCATGGCCTCTTACAGAGATAGATGGAAACCTGGTGGTCACGTCTTTAGCTACTGTTGCCGTGGAGAAAATGGAGTGGCATGGCCTCTTATAGAGATAGATGGAAACGTGGTGGTCACGTCTTGAGCTACTGTTGCCGTGGAGAAATTGTAGTTGCATGACCTCTTACCACCTCTTGGTGGTTTCGCCTTGCCATTCCATCAGTTTATTTTCTGCTTATATTAGCCTTTGCTCAAGTGCCAAAAGGCCAAAATCAAAAGGATGGGAAAGAGTATCAAAAATGCATATAGCCAGCGGTTCTTTCTGGGTCTTGAACTATGTGTACGCAAAATTTAGTTGAGATTGGTGGAACGGTGTAGATTTGCAAGGAGAACAAACATACCCACGTAAGACTTTCACTTTTATATTTAAGAAGATATATTGTTACGAACTATTGAAGAAGAAGAAAATAAGGAATGGCATGTTTCGCTCGTCAAGCGAGCAACATCAGATCCAAATCTGCAAGACAAAGTAGCTTTGCATAATCTGAAAACTTTTCAAGAGATACACGATAAATTCAAAGAACTCGGATTATTTATTCAATTTACCAAAGCATATACCAAAACGGGTTATCTAAACAGCCTGTAGACATTCCACAACTTCTGATAAATAATAACATAAGATCTTTGAATACATCAGTAGTAGACAAACAATATTTTATGTTGTAGATATAGCTTTTAGTCATCACAACAGATAACTTGTAGGTCATTTCCTCCTAGTTTACAATTCTACTATAGTTTAGGGCTTACTACTTTCAAATATCTCAGCAATAGTAGCTACACTTTCATAGATTAGTTTGGGGGAGGAAGACTGCTTTTGTTGATGGGATCGACATTTCTAAGTTACGCCACATTAAAATTAATAGTTCTTGTTTCGGTGCTTGATGAAGTTTTCTGATTATTATCATTATTATTATTATTTGGAGTGCAGAAACTGTCTGTGGGAGTCACTAGGTTTGGTAGTGTTTTGTAGAGCTATTTTGTCTTGGATATTTGGATCTGATGATGCTCGCTTGACGAGCGAAACATGCCATCCTTTAGTTTTTTCTTCTTCTTCTTGAATAGTCCGCAACAATATCTATAAATTTTAAACTTATTATGTAATTTATTTCAGGTTATTTTTCACATATTCCAGTAATTGGAAGGATTTTTGTGTTCACCAACTGAAAGTTAAAATATTAATTGTTAATAAGGCAACACTGAAAAATGGCTTCAAAGCTATCTTTTGACACAACGTTGTCAATAAACGCTCGCCAGGTGAAGTAAGGTATATGACTAATATCACAGCAGTAGGTAGTTAGTTATTGTTGTTTTAAGGGGCGGAACTACGAGGTCATCTGCCCCTTAGCAGTAGGTACACGGATATACTGTACCTAGGTATAAGGAACATAAATCGCAAGGGGAGCGTGATGGTGCAGTGGCTTAGCTGCTCGTCTTTCACCCGGACGGCCGGGGTTAGAATCCCGGTGATAGCGGGGTGGAATTTTCACCTGAAAAATCACGAGCGTCAAGAAGGGCATCCGGCTTTAAATCCCCGGCCGAAACCAAAATGGTCCTGGTTGGCTCCGGTGACCCTAATTCATTGGGAAAAGCTGAAGAAAGTTTCAAGGAACATAAAACACAAATAATAGAGTTGAACCTCGATATCTCGAACCTCCATTACTCGAATTTTCAATAATTGATAGTAATAATTATTTCCCGAACAAACTTGCTATAATGTTCATGATTTTTTAAAAACTTTAAGTCAAATTCTATAACTCGAACTTCTAGATATCTCGAAGCTTACTTTATCGTATATCGCCGCCACTTAATCTTGTTATTTATCTCAAACATTATGTATTTTTGCAGAGCTGCCTGAGAGTGATAGTTCCCAAGTCCGGTAGCTTGTTTGGTTGGGGGACGGTAGTTTCCTCTCCTGCCATGGCAGCAATTTGTGAGGGGATGATGGGCTATTACCAGGGCTAGGATTTTGATGACAATGCATTTTTTTTCTTATAAGCCAGAACAATCACATGATTTGTTATAAACTAAGAAGGTTAGAACTCAGCAATTTTCCTAGGTTTATGCCGTGTCTTTTATGGGATTTCGCCTAGCTGGGAACATCAAGCTGGCTCATCAGCGGGCTCTTGAGGTTTAATTCACTGGCCATGAAACCCAATATGGAATATACCATTTTATTGTTCATTGCTCATAGTTTGTTTATTACCGCACAGCAGACTTACCTCATTGTGGATTAGCTATTCCCATTAGAGTTTACAATTCCCCAGAAAATTCTACTGGCTATTTTTTATGTTGTTTCTTATGCTTCCTCGACTCACAAGGCTGCTAATATACAAAGCTTAACAATCATAATGAGGTGAAAGAAGAAAAATTAGAAGGTTAACAAACTACGACTAATGAACTATGAAATGTATGACACACACATAAATTAGAATAAAAGACTTGAAGAGTGGGCAAACCGCAACTAAAAATAAATAATTAAAATAGCTATTCAGCCTTAAAATACACATAATTTACGAATATAGGTGATTTCTCAAAATACTAATGGATCCTTTAAGTGCTGTTACTGCTATGGTATTTGTGATACGAAATCTTCTACACGTTGCGGCAAAAAGAGAAGGTATTGTTCCCCGGGCCCCCACTAATAACCCAATAACTTCTATTTCTTGAAGGTGGAATTTTTCCTAGTAGAACGGGACTGTTAGTTCGTTATTGTTGTTTTAAGGGGTGGAACTACGAGGTCATCTGCCCCTAAAGGGACTGTAGGCACTGTTCGTGGTGCAGCGGGGAGAGACGATTCATATCATTGAGAAAACCAGCCACCCAGCAGTGAGTCAAACAGTTTAAAAGTAAGGGTTATCAGTGCAAAGGTTAGAATGAAACTGCTTTTGATGCAGTTCTGTAGTATTCGTTTCAATCTCAAAAGTACATCGTTATACAGTATAATCAAGTGATCAAAGTACACGTTGGACTAGCAGCTTAGCTCTCATATCTTATAGCCTAATATGGTTTCATTTTAATAAGAGGACTATATGATTTAACAGTGTAACACCGTTATAATTATCCTAGATTTTTGCCCAAATGTCTAATTCAGTTTTTGAGAAATCAAAGCAAGATTTCAAATTGATTGTTCATGTGAATCTTGTTGCGTCTGTGAATTTTGTCTAACTACCTGTTTTATTATGTTGTCTTCGTCAGTGTGTGTATGTTTGTATGTATTTGAGCCAGGATTGGTGGGGAAGCGGCCCTGGTCTTAAGATGATACATCACACGCCAGCACTTGCTTGCTATTGAAATGGGGAAATCATTTAAGAATACAGTAGTTGACGGTGGGATTTAAACTTCGAACCAACACAGAACATACAGTATTATATGGGATCATGGCTCACAAAGTATGTGTGGTGTGAGCACTGTTGACTGTAGTCACAGCCTTCTGAAGCCTTGAGCGAAATGCGCAACGCAGAACATAGAGTGTTAAATGGAACCATGGCTCACGAAGTCTGTGTGCTATGAGCACTGTTGACTGTAGTCACAGTCTTCTCAAGTCTTGAGCGAAATGCGCAACTCAGAACATAGATTATTAAATGGAACCATGTCTCACAAAGTCTGTTGTTGACAGCAATCACAATCTTCTGAATCTTTGGGTGGATTGCGCAACACAGAACATACAGTATAAATGGAACCATGCCTCACAAAGTCTGTGTAATGGGATCATTGTTGACTGCAGCCGCGGCCTTCTGAAGCGTGACCGAAATGAGCAACACAAACTCAGAACAGTATTAAATGGGAGCATGGCTCACAGAGTGAGTGTGACGTTAGCATTGTTGACTGCAGGTATAGTCAGTTTTAGCAATTTACCGATTTTATCGCTAAAATATTGACTTTTCAGAAAATTTGGTGAAAAATATTTTAAATTCAGTATGGTTTAGGTAGGGTTTTAGCGACTCTGTAAACTCCCGTTAGTGCAAATATATAATTTCCTTTTTGATTACATAAGAATCGAGTGGCTTTTGAGTACCACTTGGTGTTTTTTTTTAATTCAATTGGCAACACTGGTTACAGTCTTCTGAAGCTTGATCGAATTGAGCAACACACACCAGAACTGAACCGTTTTCTTTTTATATTAAATGGAAGTATAGCTCACAGTGTGTGTGTGTGTGTGTGTGTGTGTTGACTGCCGTCACAGACTTTTGAAGTGTTACGACCTGAGCAACAGTGAAGAGAGCGCTCATAACTGGAAGCATAGCCCACAGAGTGCGTGGCCGACGAGAAAGACAGGCCATGGCGCGGATCTGTGACGTCAGAGGAGTGGTGTCGCTCGCTCGCCTCGCCGCATTGATTGCACCAAGGTATTCTCATCTATAGAAGCCTACCAATAGCCGAGTAAATTTGTTAGTGTGAATTTAAGGATACTCAAAAATAAAGTTAATAGCTGTGGAAGAAATCTACCCCTATCACTAGCTCAAAACCTTAGAGCAGTAGAATATTAAGCAGTGTAATACAAACTTTGAATGGATGTTCCAGTTTATGCAGATATACAAAACTGTACATATTATCCTCTTATCTTCGTTCATCAATAAGTTGTTTCCATATACACCAGTTTACATGTAAGTTTAACTTTAAAAGCAGCTGGAATAAAAAAAAAAAGAAGAAACAACCAAGCATTGCATTAGGAGAAAGTACCCAGTGCTTCATTTATTGCAAGGGAAGAGTCATTCATGCCCCAAAATAATAAAAACGAATATGAGAAATTTGAGCCCACACTCGTGGTTTTTAGCATTTTGCTTTTTTGAGTAGGCCTACCATAAGACAATCTTTTTCAACAACAAAAATTTAATGCATAGGACTACTTCAGATACATATATGAATTGCTGAGATTATACTTACCTCCTTTGGCAGAGAGCCTTTTATCTGACACCAATCTCCTACAGTGGCAGGTTTACTTCTTGTGGCAACTACCTTCATGTTGGACATGTTTAACGGTTCTCTCCCATTCCCAGTTAGGCTTAGGTCAAATTTACGGTTTTATGGGCTCAATTCAGTGAGTTAATTCAGTGGATTGAAATGTCGTGGATATCAGCCCCATGCACTTATGTGTGTACTGTACTTGTAATAGAAAAGGATGTGGTAGTGGTTTTCAGTTAGCTTTTATTTACAGTTGAGTTGGGAAGACACTTCCAGGATGCAAGGAGTGGGATTCAAATCATTCTATCAAGAGCGTTTGTGCGAAGCTTTGAAGAATAAATCCTATATCAGGTTTCAAATACTCCTTCGCAAAGCAGGTCACCTGGACAAGAAGCCACTTTACTTACCCCTACTCCATGTAGGTGGAACTGTTCCATTTATTAAAATTAAAGAAAGACTATACTTGCCATTGTAATTTGGATCTATGCTGGCTACACGGACATGGTATCTCCCTCCCAATAAGATGTCCAAGATCTCCGCCAAATGTCAAACGAGACCCTTCAAATTATTCAAATAAAAGCATTCCTCAACTTTTAATTATTTTTTCTTATTTTTTGTTTCACCCTGGTGGTCTGGGGATGAAGAATTTTATAACATACCCAGTCCCCCCCTACCCCTTCCTCCCAGAAAATATCATATACTCCTCACCACATCCATTCCCCCTGAAAAAGAACATGGGCATCCTTGCAGGCCACATGGAAAATAAGCAGTTAACAGTACTACACACTGGGTAAATCGGTTTGAAATGGGTAAATCTAGAGCTTTAACAGAGAATTCTGGATGTGGTGATTGGTAGGGCCCTGGAGTACAAAACTATGCCCATATCTTCAAGAACACTAGCAAATTGCAAGTAATCTTCATCCAATGACACAGTAATGTTTACACTTAATTATAATAAGCACACACAAAATGTATTACAGACATTATTTTATTTAGGACATTGGTTATAAATATAAGCATCTCAAGCACATTAACACATTGTCTGGAAGAATCCTAGAATGTAGAAAATGTAGTTTGCAGGTTTCACCAAGTAGGCTATAAAGGTGATATCTTGCTGATCTTGGATATATTACTGGAGATTATTAGGATCTAATATCCTCCAGCTATTAATATTCTCAAAAAATCCTGCACTGCACATAGGGCCTACAGCCATTATACCCTGCTGATGATTCATGATCTCTTCAGGATTTTAAATTTTTCTGACACCATTTCTCAATCTCACTGGAGCTTAGTGGGTTACAAATTCATCGTTACAAAGATGCATGAACACAATTTGAGGACTGGACATGTCTAACTTGCTTCCAGCTGCCTGGCTACTGTTTCCTTATGTAGCACAAAATCACTATCAATTACATTGGTATCTTGCAGCCTTGGCAACGATGTATTAACTCTTGTACTATTTTCATCTCTAATTTATCTCAACAAAACAAGCCTGCCAACTTGTGTCAATAGCTTTAATGTGGACATGTAATGGAATTTACACTTACAAAATTCCCCTAGACACAAAATGGCATCATCCATGACAACGTGGACAACACTTAGGGTTTAAACGCTGCATACATGTTCAATTCTATGTGTTATACTCTGATTTACAAAAGATGAACGGTGCAAGCTGCCATCCGCTTGAATGGTGAGGTGAGGAGTGGAGACAAGAGGGGTAACGGTGTCCATAGCAACAGCGAGCAGTGTTGCAATGAATGCCGACACAGCAGTGAGCACATGGTTTGACGCAGTGTTCTACTGTGAACTAACTCGTCACTGCCATTAGTAATATCCCGTGTATATATTGAAGTGCATTTGCTTATTCTGTCATAGGCTACAGTAAGCGTTATTGTTCTGTTTTTGTTGGAAGCGTGTGTATATACAGATTTTGAGTTTATTTCTTTTATTTTCATCATCGTGTCTATTTTCATTGTGTAAAAAGGCATCGGTACATGCTCGCGGAAGGCCCAGGATCCATTCTCTGCGACAGAACAACTTCAGGTCGTGGTGTGACTCTCCATAGCCAAGTAAAGGAGATGGTATGTGCGGTGAGGAATTTTATGGAGGAAGAAGAGGAAAGTATGCGCTTACGGGAGGAACCTCTGATTCCATTTGTTCAGGTGAGGAAAAGAACTGCCATGACTCTTGGTGTGAGTGAAATCACTGCATACCGAGTGACGGAAGGGAAGTTCCTGTCTGATGATGCTGGCCCGTCTAAACTATCAACTCCAGGGAAGAAGAGGCATAGAGAAGGGGTGGTCACTAATTTAGATGGCTTTCAACAAGATGCTGTTAGACGGCATATTTATAGCTATTATTTTAGGAAAGAAATTCCAACATGTCGCAAACTTCTTGTTTTTGCTCAGAGAGGCACAATTATTTCAAGGAAGCCTTTCTTCACTGAAAGTGTTACACGATCTGGGATTTAAATATGAGAAAATTAACGGGGGGAAGGTGATCATGGAGAGGCCAGATATTGTGGCTTTGAGGTGTCTGTTCCTACATGAAATGGGGAGACCCTACTGAGTTGTAGGCCAAAAATTACAAACAAAAAACCAAAATCTGGTTTCATGCCCTAGAAGTTACCTTATCACTTGGGGCACTTAAATATACATTTGTTTTTTATGTACGGCCATTTTTAAATACCTTACGGGGGCTCTTAAAGAACACGTGCTTAGATCTTGAAATGGGCAACGCCTACTTCCTAGAACCAAAAACCCCTCAATTTTGTTGTAATTTCATACTCTTCGCCAAGATTATCAAGCCAATCATCTGAATACAAGCTTATGGTGCCATCTGTTGGTAAATTTATCAGTTATGAGTAGCCTAGGCAATGTTTGTCAAGTGTGAAACTTTTCTTACCGTACATGTTATTTTCTTATCCCATATAATTTTTAGCTGTATGGCATTCACTAAAAGAATATCATTACTATACACATGCACATATTTAACATCGAACAGAAGTATTTTGGTTTGTAGTAAAGTATAGGCCATTTTGGATACATGGTGGAACCATGCCTCTTTGTTTATTTTGATGGTCAGTGGCTTTAGTGAAGTTTATTCGCAAGAATTATATTTTTATTGGTTTACTGTGAGTGGTGGAACTTGTGTAAGTTAATGGTATTTTAGAGATTTGTGTGCAGTTTAATAGATGTATTCAGTATCTAGTCGATGGCGTAAACCGAAAGTCCGTGAAACAAAGAAATGGAATAGTGCTATTTTGAATGTGAAGTTAAGTAATGCAAGTTCAACAGCTGCAACTACTTCTTCTGCCAGTGTCAGAAAACTGGAATAGGCCTATTTTAGTGAGGAGAATACTGTTAAACCTAGTGTTAATGACAAGCACATTCTCATTCATATATGGGTGCCCTCCAAAATTTGTTTACAGACCTGTGTGGTGAATGTGGCAGTAAATCTTCGTGTCAACATCAGGGAGAAAGATGGGTTTAGTAATAAGTTACCTCTGAAGTGTGGGAAAAGTGATTTGTAAACTCAGGGAAGTCTTGATGCAGGAAATTCCACTAAAATACTGTATTTTTTAATAAAGTTAGCTTTTTCTCAATACTGTATTTTTCAGCATTTTAAATGTTCCAGTTGCCTGCGTTTTGATCCCATTACCTTCAAACTTGGTTTGCACATACAACTTTGTGGTCTTAATAATGTGTGGAATCCATTTTGAAAAATATTAATAACTTTCAGAAATATTTAGGTTCAAATTTGAAAAAAAAATGACATATTTTAAGAGAACAACAGGTCATTCTAAGAAAAAAACATTTTAATAATAAACCATTTGCACTGATTTTAAAAGTAATACCAATTTTTATTTGTAGACCATTGATGATCATTTCATACAAGTTTTAGATTGATAACTTTAAATTTGATGTACCTGGGACATTTTCAAAATTTGCATATTTATTACATAAAATGTTATAATTTCTAAATGACTGAACCAAATAGCTCCAAAGTTTAGAATTCCCTTAATTATGCTCACTTTAAAGAACCTACAAAATTAGGTGAAATTTGGGTGAAAATAGGCTACTGGAAAATTCAAAACTTAAGTTAATAGGGCAAAAATGTTATGGATATTTTGTGGTTAGGTGAAATGTGGGTCAATGCTGGTCACACAGTGTCTAAAGGTTGGAGTGACAACTCAGTTCAGGGGACAAGGAAGGGCCGTCAGGCAGAGGGGGTCGATTTATTATTCTACATGCCGGGCTATCAAACGGCTTTGTTAATAATACACTTTTGCTCTTTAGGTCGAAAAGAACTGGTGATTACCATGAAGACATGGACGACAACTAGTTTTTAAAATGGTTCCAGGAACAATTGTTACCCAACATCCCTGAACACAGTGTTATTGTAATGGACAATGCTTCGTACCACACAGTACAGATAGAATAAGCTCCAACAACTTCAAGTACGAAGCCGCGAATGTTGGAATGGCTCGACCGCCATCGTGTAGCCTACCATGCGACAGCTCTCGGACAAAAGGAATCCTTCTCGGTAGTGCTGAATGAACATAGAACGAGCGATAACATTCTATATAATACATGAATTAGCCAAAATACCTTATAAAAGGATGAGAAATAAATCAGTAAGCAATGTTTTAATAGATGTTTCCTCCTCCGCTGTCTGTGACCCACCCAGCCATTCCAAATATAGCGAAAATTACAGCAGTGAGGGGCATTGTTCAAATCAATCTTCAAAAAAGTACCATAACAGTACTGCCAACCTCGCCCTTACGGTACAATGTGAAACAAAAAAGTGCCCAATTCAGTCTCTAGTGGGCATCATTCGTTCGCTAGTGTGTGCGATATTTTGCATCTCTGTACGGCTGAAATGAGTGTTTTTTGTTATCTGCTCTGTAATAACTATGCAGTATATCGCTCTCCTGTAATAAGTATGTGTATTTTTTTCCGCACAACTGTGGTTTTGACAAAGGTTACAGCCTAACGCACCCAGATCAATGATTTTGTGTCAACCATGCCCCGCTAACAGCGCGCGGCCAAGGCTGCACCTACACCCGACCATTCTTACCTTCACTTTGTCCAATCCAATGGTTTTTGACAATGGTTACAGCCTAACGCGCCCAGATCAATGAGTTTTGGCAATGGTTACTGCCTAACGTGTCCCGATGATTCTTTCTTTTTATCAACAGTGATTTTGCATCCCACTTCTTTTTATCAATAGTGATTTTGTATCTCACATGTGTGCCTCGGTGCGTGTTGCTAGAGTGAGCCTTGATGACGGTTAAACGAGATCAAGTGCTATCGAAGCATGGCAGCTGTTTTTAAAATAGCAAAAAATAAAAACACATATTTACGTACTTTAGCACATATATGAGCTTCAGTAGTAAGTTTTAATTAGGGTTCCTAATTTCAATACGTAATATCGCCCAAAAAATGAAACAAGGACATAAGGTATGTAAAAGTACATTCATGTCTGCTACAAGTGTATAAGCCGCGTTCCACTTTCATTCAGAATTAATATCCTTCTCAACCTTATACAGCAGCGCAAGCCTAAACCCATGTAGGCTACCACGTGGATGAACTGGCGAGAAAGCATGGCCATGAGATCATCACGCTGCCCCATATCATTGCCACTTCAATCCTATAGAAATGATATGGGGTCAAGTGAAGGGTTATCTAGCACGGCATAATAAGAATTTCACACTCCGTGAGGTTGAGAAGCTTACCGTTTAGTCTATTAGGGAAGTGACTTCATAAAACTGGAAGCGTTTTGTGTTAATAGTGCAACGAGAACTGGATGAGGCTACGAAACGTGAATGTATACTCCATGATGGGATAGATTGGTTCATCGTTTCCCTGGAAAGCAATTCCAGATCCAATTCAGACACAAGTGACGAAGAGGGGGCTATGAAAGGAATAGACCCATAATTAAGTTAGTAGCAGCTAGGGCGAATAGGCAACTAAAAATTCCCCTAAACTCACGTGCATCGCAATGTTTAATTGACCCTTCACACGAATATGGCTGACACACCACAGATCCCAGTATTTGTGTCTTCCTGGAAGCGTCTTGGAATGTTATGAGTCATGATCTGCCTCAGTGGCAACGCAGCATTTCCTCACGTGTTAGCTTTGACAGCTGCCAGCGCTCATTATTGGTACCGGCAATACAGAGTATTCTTTGCGTACAAATACAAACCTAACCCCAGACCTCCTTGCTTGTACTACTAACAATAATTTTGGTCCAGATAGTCGCCTAACCAAGTAGCGACCAATGGCTTTGTCTCGCCATGGCTTTAGAAGAGTACAGTTCAACTTTTCCATTAAAATGAACTACGGTAAAAGTAATTTATGAACATTCATGATCTTTCAAGAAATTATTCTTCTTTAGACTGAGATAGGCTACTCAATACTCCCAATAATGTCAAAAGTACTCAAATCAAACTTACCAAGCAACTTTTGAAGATTTGATGGATGAGGCAGATATAATATGACCACTCCGATGTAACTTTTTGTACACTGATGACAAGTGAACATATTATATGGAAGCTGCCAAGAGTAACGTGTCTCCACTGTACCTACGATTGTTTGCCTAACATCTAAAAAATTAATTTGCTCTATTAAAGACTATAATGGTGTGCAATCATCACTCGAAAAACTTCTCTGTAGGATGTTCACAGGAGCATTCACTGCTGACAACTTTCTTCCATTTTCATCGCACTCAGAATTTTCAATGAACTGAAGTAGGCTAATTCATCAAATGAATTTTTATCAGTAATGCAAAGAAAGTTTTGTGGAACTTAATGTTTGGGAATCTGCAACCCATTGACAGCCAGCTCAATGCTGAGGTTATTTAGAATACACATAGAACCTGTAATTATGGGCACTGCATCACTCAAATTCTTCAAGCACTTCACCAACTTGTCTTCTGTCTTGATATGTGTCCATTCCTGCTTAAATTTATTCCTGTTGGAGGAGAAGTGTTCAGATATATCCGATAGACTGTGCACAGAATTCTCTTCTTCGTAGTGTCTGAAGTCTTCCAAGCTCGCTTCTATGGCTTTATCCGAGATTTTCTACCTCTGCATCACACAGTCTTCTAGAAGAAGGCCCAGGAGTGGATAGCTATCCTGGCAAATTCGAAAATATTGAAGATACTGCATCAGGTTTCAACTTCGGATAACTCCTAGCAAATGTATTTACTTCCCCATCAACTTGCTCTGTCCTGATAACAGAGCTATCAGGAAAATGTTTTATACACATTATAGGCTTGCTCACTTTAGAGAAGTCAGTGGGAATTTTTCTAGGCCATATATTTCTTAATTTTTCGTCCTTTGGGAGAGAAAATGTAGAAACATTTTCATGCTGAGATCTGTAATTGTTCTTACAGCCAGCCACATTACAGCATCTCGGCATTTTGATTTCCTGTAAAGAGACACATTCATTAAATATCTAACTTTAACTCAGATAATTAACTTAGCATGCATTGTAATAGTCTTTAACATCCACAATATTAGGCTAACGTAAGTTCGTACATAACCTGCACCACACGTGCGTTTGATTAACCTGTATCATTAATGAGAAATAAAGTGTTAACACTTACCCTGTAGGCTACGTGATTATTGCAGCTACATGATGCACCACAACACAAGTTGGATGTAAAGTTGGACATTACACTTTATAAAACACTAACTATTCTCACACTGCTATTCACAAGAAATTCACAAACAAGTCTTCTCAACCGGAGTCACTACTTCGCCTACGTCACAGACAAGATGGCTGAACGCACTGGGGCCAGTATCTTTCGTGGGCCACGCACAGAGTGTATGTGACGTCAGCATTGTTGAATGCAGTCACAGCCTTCTGAAGCCGTGACCGAAATGAGCAACACACACCAGAACAGAACAGCTGTTGTGCGCGGAGCATTTTCCCTTTCCCCTCACCACGGCCGGCACTTGTCAAACTAGTATCCAACATGCTGTTTAGTATTCAGGTCTGCCAACTTACCAATTCACTTCCTTACCAAAAAACTTCCTGTTACACAAAAAGTTAACCTGATTATATATAGCACATACCATTGTACATTTCCTTTGTGTAGGCGAGACTGCTTCGCGATGTAACGGACTATCGTCCGCCTCTTCGCTTGCCTCGGCGCGAGGATTCGAGGTTCGATGCAATTATTTTCCTCTTCCCTCGAGAGTGCCGTGAGTGTGGGATGTAGTAACTTCCCTTTCTCCAACACTTCTCTTCCTCGTCTGCATGTAATAATCTGCACAATAATGGTAATATTGTTTAATTTATTTATTTATGATTTTTTTTATATAGTCTGTAAAATTCCTTATCTTTGCTTGTCTGATAACCTGTATTCCTGGGGGTGATTGTAATAGTGTGTGTGGGTCCGATTCCTGGCACCGCCAAGATTTTCAATTCTGGTCCGGGGGCTGGAACGGGGTACACTCAGCCTTGTGAGCCAAACTGAGAGGAGGTGGCTTCGATTCCCATCTCAGCCATCCTGGAAGTGGTTTTCCGTAGTTTCCCACTTCTACTGTCAGCAAAGGGATTCGAGCCTACGATCTCCGGACTTGCTGCAGTGGTACAGGATTTAACGAGCACCGTTACGCCGCGAGAATTCGGCAACATAACTTGCATGAGGATTTGTTATGGAGTCTGGAAACTTTCGACACTACTTCCGTTTAGAGCCCTCATAAAATCACTCAACCCAACCCCCCTCCCGGTCGAGCGAAAGACACTTATAAAGGGATTGCAGGTCAATCGCATGCCGCTCGGTTTATAAGCCGGAGGGATTCCTTATAAGGCCGATGGATGGAAATATACAGGAGATGGCTGTAAACGCATGAGACTAAGATTGTGAAGTAAGCTTCCTTGACCTTTCGGCTAACATTCCTGACTGTCGCTCCAAAGATACGGGTTCGATTCCTGGCTCTGCAAAGAAATTTAATTCTGGTCTGAGAAGAAGTCGATTCGATTCCCACTTCAGCCATCTCGGAGGTGGTTCTCCATGGTTTCCCACTTCTACTCTTATAGTCAAATGCCGGAATGGTTCTTAACGTAAGGCCACGGCCGCCTCCTTCCCAATCATCATCTGAATTACTAATATACACACTAATACAGCCAGGTTATCTATCAGAGACACACACCCAATTAGCGAGTGTCGTCTGTGTCTGTTAGGTAGTCAGCCCCAAGGCTGGTTGAATCCTCAAAAAGTACCGCCGTTAGGTTATGTGGGTAGATACCCACAAAAACCCAAGGCAGTGCTATAGTGAGGCGTACTAGGCAAGCAGAGGAGTGAGGTAGTTTGCTATTGCTTTCCTCACTGAGTCAGAACAACAGCACTGACCCTATGAGTAGAACCTTTCACAGCATCCACAGGCGCTGACTGTGCCCTGAATGTCATTACTCAGCACCACCCATACCTCAGTAGCTTCCACATAATCACAGCCATGAGTGAGACTGAGACATCGGTGAAAAGCCACATTTTACTCTAGCCTGTGCCAACAGACAAATGCAAATATACTGCATTCATCAAGAGATGGCAAACAGGCCAGGCTCAATGGTATGAGACGAGAATTGGGAAGTAGTTAGTTAAGGCACAGAACAGCGAGGTCATCTGCCTTTTGGGAAGTACCAGACCTTGATCTTTAGCTAGGTTTACTTATGCTTTCCCCAGTATACAATGAAATGAGTAGCTAGCATTAGATCCCGTGGCGTAGCTGTGCGTGTTAAATTACACGCCCGGCCGTGATAGGGAGCGCAGCAAGTCCGGAGATCGAAGGTTCGAATCCCAGCACTGCGCTTAATCTGGTTTCACCGCGGATTTTTCCACAGTCCCTGTAGGCCATGCGATCTCAACCTATTAAAGAAAATTAAGTGTTATTGGTTTTACGTCCCCTTTACTGTAACTACTCTGACTTTTAGAGACGTCGGGGTGCCGGAATTTAAGCCCTGAAGGGGATCTTTAACGTGCCAGTAAATCTACTGACACGCATTTGTGCACCCTCAAATGCCAGCTGACTGCGCCAGGATACGAACCTGCAACCTTGGGCCCAGCAAGCGAGAACGTTACCGTTGAGCCACGCATATAATAATAATAATAATAATGCAACAAGCATGTGCCGCTCTTTCCTTTCCCTATATCTCTCTTCGTCAGAAGTGCTGAAATAGCTAGGGATGGTTCATCCCTCACCTGGCATGCTGCTACTGACTCATGCAGGTAAGATACTTTTACGTATGGACAGTGGCGTGTTCGGTAGCATGCTGAGCTTCTATGCCCAAGATCGCGGGTTCAAACCCGGCGAAAGTCGTTGGATTTTTAAGAGCGTTAAAATCTTTCTGTATGCCTTCCTTCGGAGGGGAAGTAAAGCCGGCGGTCCTATGTCATAGATTTATGGCATGCAAACGAACCTTCCACTAATTACACTTGTGTGAAGCTAAATTGTAGGTTAGATTTCGTTGAAACGCTCTATCATCAAAGTTCCAACGTTCACCACTAGGTATCAGTGACATCTGGTAGCGAAAGTTGGAACTACTTGAAACTGAACGGAACTTGTAGCTCACCCCATGGGTGTCCGCTTGAAGCAGCTACAGCCTCTGGGGAGACGAACATGCCCTTGGACACTCCCGGCACTAAAAGCCATACGCTAAATAAATAAATAAATAAATAAATAAATAAATAAATAAATAAATAAGTGGAGTCGAATCAGCATCTTTCGTGTTTCTTATAAAATAGGAATGTCCAACTATTTTTACTGAAGCGTAAAATATAAGCGAATGCCGGGATAGTACCTTATTTCAAGTCCCAAGGTACCTCCCTCAAACCCGACCCTAATAAAAACAGTTACACACACTCGACTAAAGCTGGGCCAAGTTTCTCGCCTCTCACCAAGGTTGACCGCGCTCGAATCTCGGTTAATGTATGTGAGATTCTCGAAGTGCCCTGTGGTTCGGATTCCACATGAAAAAAGGAGGTCTCGTGGATCAAGCTAAAAGCTTCCTTACTACTACAGTTTCCCCAAATACACAGGTTACTGGGTTATCAAATTCAACATACGTTCAAATACATAGGGCTGATGTCCAAGACGTCTCATGCCCCTTAAACGAATATGCAACGATGATAATAATAATAATAATGTTATTGGTTTTACGTCCCTTTTAACTATTGCGGCTTTTAGAGACGCCGAGGTGCCGGAATTTTTCCGAAGGGGATTTTTAACGTGCCAGTAAATCTACTGTCACGGCTCTCTCGCATTTGCGCACTCTCAAAATAATGTCAAGTGAATACGCCAGGATACCATCCTGCAACCTTGGGCACAGTTAAAACGAATAAACAAGTTAGTAGTAGTATTCATTTTCTTTAGGGACAAATGACTTACAAGTTACGCCCCTTTAAAGCCACCATCACCTTTTAACTGATGCAAATCTGATTCAATGTTTGATGTTGAATTTGTTTGCCTTTGCATGTGCGATCATAATGACATGTAAGGAAGGTCTGAAGCTACTGTTTAGATGGCCATGAAAGTCGCCTCATTTTGGTTGTCGTCAAGGTCGCCTCACTGTGTTGTGAGCAGCTGTATAGCAGAGCACGCTGCGACAAGAAAAACAATCCCAGCCAACATCGGCGATGGCCGTAGACTTACATTAGGCATCATCCCGGCATTTGCCTGGAAGAAGTGGGAAACCACGGAAAACCATTTCCAAGATGACTGTGATGGTAAACGAATCCTCTTCTTCTTCTCTGTTTTGACTTACAAGGCTGGAGTGTACCCTGTTTCAGCGCTCAGACGAAAATTAAAATTACTTGGCAGAGCCGGGAATCGAACCTGGACCTCCGGGGCAACAGCCAAGATGCGAGGTCGTCGGTAACGGTAGTCTACTAGTATGACTCGTGGCACAATAACTAGCATTCTTAGCTGCCACGCATAAGACCATGCCAAGAAATTTACTTTTTGTCTGAAATGAGGTTCACTCAGCCTCGTGAGGCAAAACTGAGATTCCCATCTCAGCTATTCTGGAAGTGATTTCCTCCATTTGTACTCCATGCAAATGCTGGGATAGTTCCTAACTTAAGGCAATGGCCGCTTCCTATCCAATCTCCCAGTTACAAATGCAGGCGCTAGTACAGATACCACAGCAACACAGGTTATAAGACCAATTCTACAGACACACCAAAGTACGTGTGTGTAAGTGACCACTATGTGGAAGCTCCTCAGATGAAACAACAATATCTACTTGTGATAGGGACTAGGGTTTGGAGGGGACGGCCATTTAACCATCTCTGCATTTGCCTGGGATGAATGTCGGAACCAAGGAGAAACCGCTTTTAAGATGGCTGAGGTTGCTTCGAACCCACCTCTTCTCAGTTGTCTTCGCGAGGGCGAAATGATCAAATCTACTAACACTATCACAGTAATCACAGAAACAAAGTTTATAAACTAATTCAGCACACCCAAATACACGAGGCTGAAGATGTTCTTAACCCTTAAATGAATTAATAACTGATAATAATAATAATAATAATAATAATAATAATAATGTTATTGGTTTTACGCGCCTTTTAACTGCTGTGCTTTTAGAGACGCGGTGTGCAGGAATTTGCCCCGAATTGGATCGTTAACGTCCTTCGCATTTGCGCACCGTTAATTGTCAACTACCTGCGCCAGGATTCGATCCTGTAACCTTGGACACAGCAGGTGAGAACGTTACCACTGCATCAAGCAGCCAGTATACACGAGGATACGTGTATGACGGTTTGTGTATGTCTGTTCTAACATGTGCATTTATCTTCAGCGTTGTCAGCGCGGTTGTTACGTCAAAGCCATTAACTCTGGAGGGAAGTGTCGCCAGTCACTTTTTTTTTATTTTTTACTAAACGTTGTAGTCTAATGAATGACTTTCCAAATCCTTTAGATATAGTGACTTGTCGCTATAGTTGGCAACAATGTTCATACTGACACTGAAGACTTCATCACCTTAGATAAGTTACCAAGAATTAAACCTTACCACTTGTGTATCATCGTTTCAAATATTGCCTTAAGTTTTTCCTCATTTGCCTGCCTCTACTCCATGAATCCGTCATGAACGGGTCAACATAGCTATATAAGTGAAGCCCTGCGCGAATGCGGATATCCGCAAAATGTTTCGCCATGCGGATATAGTTTGCATGGCTGTGTGGATAGCGGATAAGCTGCGGATAATGTTTGGGGTACATTTTCGGATAGTTTCTAGAATACAATCCAAACTTTTTGAATATCATCACTAGGACCCGACCGGGTGAGTTAGCCGTGGTCGTTACGGCATGATTGTTGGCAGTCGCTCACATCCGGGAGGCGAGGAGGTTCGAATCCCCCCGCCGGCAACCTTGAAGATGGTCTTCTGTGGTTTCCCATCTTCCTTCCAGGAAAATGCCGGGGTTGGTCCCTAACTATAGGCCACAGCCGCTACCTTCCAACTCCTTGTCCTTACATTCACACATTCCTCTCCAGACAACCCTCCACACGCGACGGTACTTGTAGCTCACCCATTGGGTGTCCGCCTCGAAGCAGCTACAAAACTGGTGAGCCCAACATGTCCTCGGACACTCCCGGCACTAAAAGCCATACGCAAAAAATAAAAATAAACTAGGACCCGGGTGTTTATGACATATTTTTCCCTTATGTTCTTTCCATGACAAATGCAAGTTGATGATTTAAGCTAATCTCATTGAAATGTCATTAATCATAATTAACACTCCGAACTGAAAACGGTTGCAATTCTGGCGGTATAACATTCATTTTAAACATAGCACATGGCACACAAAGCCTAGGGGAACAACTTTCTCCTCAAATGTCTAAAGGTGTTGCTTTAATACTTTATGCTTTATCTATTAGATTAAAATATTATTGTAATGTCAGTAGATTCGAATAATAAACGTGCGGATGCGGATAAAAGTAGTGCGGATGCGGATAACAGTCGTGCGGATGCGGATAACAGTCGTGCGGATGCGGGGCGGGAGCGGATAACGTTTTGTTTATCCTATAAGGCAGGGGTCTCCAAAATAAGCCCGCTGGTCAAAACTTCCCGCGAGCATCACCAATCTGGCCCGCGCCGAGGGAGCGTGCTGGGTATGCCTGGTATCCAGCCCGCCATAATTTATTTTGATTACATTAAGTAAATCATACCAAATAATAATCAGATGTTTTTATTTAGGGATCAATTAAAAAACACAATAACTGACATGAAATACAGGGTCTTTATATTTGCTTGGCAAGGACATTCTCGCTCACGCGCTCCACCAGTGACGGCTCAATTGCCAGCGACCACGCGCGCATGTGTACACAGCAGAATACGGCGCTTAAAATCAGTATCATGCATTTGTGGTCACCATGTTTACAGTAGATACTGAAAATGTTCCCCATCCGCTGCCAAACATAATTGGCAGATCCTTATGAAGTTCCCGGTTACTCCGGTTAATTTAGCTTCAGTAAGGAAATAACGCCGTCTATTTGTATTGTTTACTGAACTTGTACGTTTGAATGTCTTAGCCAGTCCGATTTATAGGAATGGGTCTCCCTGGAAATTTCACTCGAAACTCTTGTCTTGTTCTAGTGCACGATTTCTTGCACTTTATGTACGCATTGTGCAGATATACACGTTCAAGTAACGAATATTTCACATAAGGCATTACAGCACTATACACAATCACAATAAAACACTATACAATACGATATACAGTACACAGTAGCTTTATAAAACACCCAATTAGCTCAGAGCTCACACGTCTACCGCAGCAAGAGCGTGGGAATACGGCCGGAGACCGCGCGCGCCAACCTGTATCAGCCGACGAAGGTCGAGCGGAATCGCTTGCCAAGCAAATATCAAGACCCTGCAGCACATTTTAACTGTAATTAATGATATAAGATTTATCCTAAAAAGTCACTAAGTGACATAGGTGATTCACATAATGAAATTGAACATTACGATTAATACGATTTTTGTAGCTACTTTCCTCTGACACCAGGGGCAGATGACCTCGTAGTTCCGCCCTTTAACCCATTATAGGATAGTGGTCTATATATTAACCACCTACTATAAAAAGAGTTTTTAGGCTATTATCAAAGGTGCTAATAGTTGAAACCTTCAGCCTAATTACAACAAAATCTCTTGTAGATGTATTATTTTCTGATAAGCAAATATTATATCTGTCTAGTTTTATCGTGCTGGATAAAATTTCAATCAGTAAATATAATCAAAAATATTAAAATTAAACTGTAAAATAAAACAATATACAAATTAAAATATAACACACTACAAATTAAAATAAAACACACTAAAAATAAAATAAAATTAAGATTATAAAATTAAAAGTTGAAATTATAAAATTAAAAATAATAAATAAATAGATAATTATTAAAATTTATTTAAAAAAATATAATTTTGAACATTTAAAATCAAAATAAAAATTAGAAAAAAAATTGTCTGTCCTATAAGGGGTTAAAACAACAATAACTAACTTACTTTCCTCTGACAATTGTTTGCGTTGGTGATCAAGTTTACTAGTGGAAATTATCATCAGCGAATTCAATTCGTCGTCAGTTAATTTGGGTATGAAAATATTTTTTGTTGTATATTTAATTTTTGGGAGAATATTTTTCACACAGATAAGTAGTGCCGAAAGCAGAAAATAAAAGCCACGAACCCTACAAACGAAGCTGAGTCAACCCCCCACTCCTCGCCCTGCGTCACTTGCCAGCGAGTCCCGAAACCAAAATTGCCTGTGATTCAAAACTAAAGTATATTGGTATAATGAGCTACCTTGGCCTTGGAATTTAGTGCAGGAGTCAGTGTGGCCCTCAGGCTAAAAAGTTTGGATCCCCTGCTATGAGGCAACACGTATTGAAGAACATTAATATAGTAAAACCTGCCTAAACCGGTCCCTTTATATACCGGAAATCTGGACAAATGGAAAATAAAATTCGGAACGGAGGTATTTCCAATGTAAAATGACACTGTAAAACGGAAAACTGCCCAACGCGGAATCGCAAAGAAATTTCGGAACTCGAGGCGTATTTATTTATCGTATGGCTTTTAGTGCCGGGAGTGTCCGAGGACATGTCGGGCTCGCCAGAGTCTGTAGCTGCTTCCAGCTAAGACGGATTGTCTTATCCACAATACAAAGCTATGTATACATTTTTTGAGTGCGACTATACTTGCACCAAAGTCCTAGGAAACATTAATAACTCTAACTTTTCCTCAAGGACGCAGGTATGCTACATTTCGGTGGCGTAGTCGGTAGCATGCTGAGCTTCTATGCCCAAGATAGCGTTAAAAATCCCTCAGTATGCCTTCCTTCGGAGGGGAAGTAAAGCCGGCGGTCCTATGTCATAGATTTATGGCATGTTAAAGAACCTTCCACTAATTGCACCTGTGTGAAGCTAAATTGGATAGGTTAAGAATGTAAACAACGCTCTTAGGTTTCTACGTTCGTTGCCAAGAGCCACTGCGGTGGCGTCTAGTAGCTAAGTTCCGAACTTGGCCTAGTAGTCGTTGGCGGTGGCGCTTGGCGGCAAAGTAGGAACTATTTGAAAAATTCTAAGTTGCAGTACTTAAATTAAAAAAAACAAACAAACAGATAACACACACTAATACAGTCATCACAGTGACCGGTTATCAGACAGATTCTACACACACCCAAAGTACACGGGGCTACATGACCGCGTTGTCGCAGCCCCTAAACTGAGGAACCAACCAACCACATTTGTACCGTTACTTTCTCCAACCCTCTTGTAATACACACAGTTTCATTCTGACAAATGATAGTAGAAGTACGAGTAGAAGAAAACAGCGAACCTGAGTGATCTTCAAGGTGTTCTTTTTACTGTGTAAAACATTTATTTACGTACTGTGACAATGACTTCTAAAGTGTAGGAGAAAATTAAAGTGATAAAGGAACATGAGAAAAACAAACGTCCGACTAAAGAATTAACTGTGTTGTTTAAAGTGGGAATACTCAAATTATTTCATAGTAGACTAATCCTGTCCGATAATTCAGTAATTCTTTGTAGTGTATTTTGTCTTATTATAGCTCAACCCTTTGTAAAACGGAAAATCCACTTTAGGCAGGTTCTACTGTACTTTCTCACTTCAAGTAGATTTCATATTCTATCCATTGCGTATTGTGATTTGATTGTGCCATCTACAATCCACCTATCCTGATGTATTAATGCAATGTGAATTTACAACGATCACTAAAGTGAATAAAGATGTTGGCAATATGATCCCGATCGATAAACTTTCTTGAAAGAAATTTTTTAGCGCTTAAAAATAGAAGACTCCAATCATAGACTCTGTTTGTTGTTGTTGTTGTTGTTGTTGTTGTTGTTGTTGTTGTTGTTGTTGTTGTTGCTTATTTTAGGGGCTGAGACATCGTGGTCATATAGCCCCGTGTATTAGGTGTGATAACCTGTGTTATTGTGATGGCTGTACTAGTGTTTGTATTTGTAAGTTGGGGCTAGGATTGGGGAAGGAAGCGGCCGTGGCCTTAATTTAGGAGCTACCCCAGCGTTTGCCTGGAGTAGAAGTGGGGAAACAACGGAAAATCACTTCCAGAGTGGCTGAGTTGGGAATCGAAGTCTCATTTTCTCAGATTTGCTTCACGTTGCTGAGTGTACCCCGTTCCAGCCCTCAGACCAGAATTGAAATGTCTTGGGAGAGCCGGAAATCGAAGCTGAACCTCCATGGTGACAGCCAAAAACGATAGCCTCTACACCACGAGATGGTCAGTATTTTTAGCCTATTTTCAATTTTGAAAAAATAGGCTTATGAGATCACCTTTTGTCCGTGTGTGTGTGCGTGTGTGTGTGTGTGTGTGTGTGTGTGATTCGTGTGTGTGTCCCCCCCTAATAAAATCTAAACGGCAGGAGCGATTTCAATGAAACTCGGAAAGTTCATAGCACTATTCCGGGCGACCTCGACCGTGCCCTTCAAATTTTGTTACGACTCACCAATCCAACATGGTGGCTGTGCGAAATATTTCACCAGCATTCAATATCTCCGAAACTATTACCGATATTACCCTGACATTTTCTATGGTGATAGAGGGAACTACTATAAGTTCACTTATGTGACCTTTGAAAACCTGGTAACTACAAAACCAACATGGCGGCCAAGCGAATTTGCGACTTTTAAATAGACGTTTCTCGCGATTTGGCCAACCAAACGCAATGAAACTTGGTACAGTATATATTTATATACATTTTAATGCACAGACATCTAACTTCGTTCAATTGTTTACATAATCACAAGATGGCGGATGTGCGAAATATTTCACCGGCATTCTATATCTCTGAAACTATTAGCGGTATCTCCCTAAAATTTTGTACGGAGATAAAGGGCACTACTGGAAGTCCATCTATAAGACTTTCAAAACCCGGTTAACTACAAAACGAACATGGCGGCCAAGCGAATTTGAAAATTTTAAATAGACCTTTCTCGCGATTTAATGTTGCAAGCGCACTGAAACCTGGTACAGGAAATATTTATAGACATTGTAATCCACTGGTATCTAATTTAGTTCAATTGTTTACATAACCTCAAGATGGCGGCAGTGCGAATTTTAAAATTAAGTTTTTATTTCTTGTGATGTAGTCATGCGATCGAAGTGAAAGTTTGAATAATGAACCTACGCAATAATTTTCCTTTAATGGTACACGACTCTATGGCCTATACATTTAACAATCCAACATGGCGACCATCCGAAATATTAAGACGATGCTGAATATCTACGAATCTATTTTAGCAATCAAACTGCATTTTTTAATTTCCATAGGGGCTATGAACTTAAATTCACCTATAGGACTTTAAATAACCTGGTGATCACAAATCCAACATGGCGGCGACGCGAATTATAAATATTCACATGGACGTTTCTCGCAATTTAACCATCCGAGTGCAGTAAAACTTGGTACAGTAAATCCTTATACGAATGTTAATCCACTGGCATCTAATTTATTTCAATTGTTTCCACAACCTCAAGATGGCAGCTGTGAAAAATTTTAAAATCTCCTTGTTACTTCTTGTGTCCTAAATATGCGATTGAAGTTTGAATACTACACGTTCACAATAATCTGCATGTAACAGTACATAACTCTAGGACCTACATATATAAAATTCAACATGGAGACCATCCGAAATATTTAGTCGGTTCTCAATATCTACGAATCTATTACAGCAATCAAACTGAAATTGTGTATGTTGATAGTGGCAATTAACATAAGTAGGATATATGAAAATAGGCTGTATAGTTCTTCACGGAACTACTTGTTTTGCCTACTTTCGATTTTTGCAAAAAATGAAAGTAGACTTATGAGATCAACACAGGGCGAAAAAAGTGTGTCTGTCTGTGTGTGTGTGTGTGTGTGTGTGTGTGTGTGTGTGTGTGTGTGAGTCTGTGTGTGTGTGTGTGTGTCTGTGTGTGTGTGAGTGTGTGTACTCTGAATGTCTGTCCCCCCCCCTATCAATTCGAACACGGTGAATGCGAATTGAACGAAATTTGGTACAAAGGTAGCACTAGCAAAGGACACCTCAGTGTCATGTTTTATATCGCCGCCATCTTGACGGAAACGTAATGGCGGCCACACAAATGTTCAAAGCTTAAATCAAATTACGACTAACCTAATCATCCGATCTCTACCAAATTTTGCAACAACATACCTTTATGGGGGGAGCATCCTTTGACCAAACCAATTGGCCATCAGCGTAATAGTTTGCGGATGGCGGCCATCTTTGTGTGAAAATCGATTCCCCCTATTAATTCGAACACGGTGCAACCGAATGGAACGAAATTTGGTACAGAGGTAGTACTAACAAAAGGGACCTCAGTGTCATGTTTTATATCAATGCCATCTTGACGGAAACGTAATGGCGGCCACACAAATGTTCAAAGCTTAAATCAAATTACGATTAACCTAATCATCCGATCTCTACCAAATTTTGCAACAACATACCTTTATAGAGGAAGCATCCTTTGACCAAATGACTAGGTCATTAGCCTAATAGTTTGCGGATGGCGGCCATCTTTGTGTGAAAATCAATTCCCCCTATTAATTCAAACACGGTGAAACCGAATGGAACGAAATTTGGTACAGAGGTAGCACTAGCAAAGGGCATCTCAGTGTCATGTTTTATATCGCCGCCATATTGACAGAAACGTAATGGCGGCCACACAAATGTTCAAAGCTTAAGTTAAATTACGACTAACATAACCATCCGATCTCTACCAAACTTTGCAACAACATTCCTTTATGGAGGGAGCATCCTTTGACCAATCTAATAGGTTATTAGCCTAATAGTTTGCGGGTGGCGGCCATCTTTATGTCAAAATTGATTCCCCCTATTAATTCGAACACGGTGGAACCGAATGGAACGAAATTTGGTACAGAGGTAGCACTAGCAAAGGGCACCTCAGTGTCATGTTTTATATCGCCGCCATCTTGACTGAAACGTAATGGCGGCCACGCGAATGTTCAAAGCTTAAATCAAATTACGATTAACCTAATCATCCGATCTCTACCAAATTTTGCAACTACACACCTTTATGGAGGGAGCATCCTTTAACCAATCTAATAGGTCATTCGCCTAATAGTTTGCTGATGGCGGCCATCTTTGTGTCAAAATCGATTCCCCCTATTAATTCAAACACGGTGAAACCGAATGGAACGAAATTTGGTACAGAGATAGCACTAGCAAAGGGCATCTCAGTGTCATGATTTATATCGCCGCCATATTGACAGAAACGTAATGGCGGCCACACAAATGTTTAAAGCTTAAATCAAATTACGACTAACATAACCATCCGATCTCTACCAAACTTTGCAACAACATACCTTTATGGAGGGAGCATCCTTTGACCAATCTAATAGGCCATTAGCCTAATAGTTTGCGGATGGCGGCCATCTTTATGTCAAAATTGATTCCCCCTATTAATTCGAACACGGTGGAACCGAATGAACGAAATTTGGTACAGAGGTAGCACTAGCAAAGTGCACCTCAGTGTCATGTTTTATATCGCCGCGATCTTGACGGAAACGTAATGGCGGCCACACAAATGTTCAAAGCTTAAATCAAATTACGATTAGCCTAATCATCCGATCTCTAGCAAATTTAGCAACAACATACCTTTATGGAGGGAGCATCCTTTGACCAAACTAATAGGTCATCAGCCTAATATTTTGCGGATGGCGGCCATCTTTGTGTGAAAATCGATTCCCCTTATCAATTCGAACACGGTGAAACCGAATGGAACGAAATTTGGTACAGAGGTAGCACTAGCAAAGTGCACCTCAGTGTCATGTTTTATATCACCGCTATGTTGACGGAAACGTAATCGCGGCCACCCAAATGTTAAAAGCTAAAATGTAATTACGACCAACCTAATAATCTAGTCTTTACCAAATTTTGCAACAGCATATCTTTATGTGGGAAACATATTCAGACCAAACTGCAAGAACATCAGCCCAATAGTTTGCAGATGGTGGCCAAGTATGTGTGCAAATCGATTCCCCCTATCAATTCAAACACGGTGAAACCGAATTGAACGAAATTTGGTACAGAGGTAGCACTAGCAAAGGGCACCTCATATTCATGTTTAATATCCCTATAGCACGTATTTCAACAAGCTACTACAACCAACATTCAATCATACTCGTTGAAAAGGACAAAGTGTTATAACAATACCCATGCATTTAGGAGAAAGTAGGCTATATGTTCTTTACTGATCATCTTGTTTTATTATTAGACGTTGTCGAGTCAAGACCTGGGAATTGGGAAGCACATAAATAACTCTTCGGTGTAAAATGTAATTGCTTTCTTTATTATTAAATTTTAACCGACAGCGGTAGCTGCGCTCGCTAGCTCGCTGTGCTAGGCCAAGCTCTCTTCGGACTCGGTAGACGTGGGTTCGAGCCCCACCGTCGGCCGTCCTTGAAATGGTTTTCCGTGGTTTCCCATTTTCAACACCAGGCAAATGCTGGGACGGTACCTTCTGACAGGCCACGGCTGCTTCCTTCCACATCCTTGTCCAGTTTCATTCATCTTCATTCATTTCATCTATCATTACCTCCTCTCATGAGGTTGGTGTCAGGAAGGGCATCCGGTCGTAAAACTTTCATCGCATCTCATCTCCGACCCCGTTGGAAACGGGAATAATAAGGGGTAGACATACACATTATTAAATCTTATCGTCTTATGTACTTCCAATTAAATCTTATCTTCTTATGAACTTCCAAGTCCAGATGTATGGTGGTTTGTCGCAAGTTGGCAACATTGTTAGTTGTGAGACTATGATGGGAAAGGAGTGGCCGTGGCCTTCAAGAAGACAGCAGCTTCCTAACATGTTCCTGTTGTTGAACTGGTAAGCCACATAAATCCTCTTCAAGGATGGTCGATGGTGGAATTGGAACGCCGCGCCGCTGAGAGCTGTGGGGGTGGCAACACTGCGAGTCTGTCTCTCTGTGTGTGGTTGACCTGCAGACTGTAGTCGCTGTGCCACTTATAAAAATGTGTCGCATGCTCCGGTTCTCGGCGAAAGGTGTAAGCGGCCTTGCTGGCCAGAACGTCCCCTTCTTCACTAATTGCTGTCACATTCCTTTCATTTTCTCAAGGACACGGTCGGTCTTGTTTTGAAATATCTTCACGTTCGGTGAGCTTCAAGGAACCTCACGGTACAGTCCCGGAACACAAGAACACTGGCTTGATACTTCCCAGTTTACTAGGACTCGCGACGTCTTGGGTTATCAACTCACTAGCAAACATATTAATCTGTAAAACTAAAGGAGATGATGGATTTTACACTTGCACTTTGATAATATATACTTGTCATACCTTATTTCATATTCTGGTACCGTAGTCATCACTAGGGTTCGAATTTGTAGGTAAATACATATTTTTTATGTAAATACAAATTTTAAAAATTTTGCCTATAAATAACTTACATAAATTCCTGCTTTTCACTTATTAGCACATAAAAAGACATAATATTTACAATTTTTAAAATCAGTAGATCTTTCAATTTATTACATTTTTGTTCTGTGTTTCTTCAATGGGGAAGAACCTGTGAGCTATCTAATCTTCATGCAGAGCATATATGTCAGCTTGCAGCTGTGTTTTTCTTATCTTGTCGCTCCGTCCCACTCACTGTGGAAGCCGGGGATGCCTAAAGTAAAAGCAACTACAAGTTATCGTCTACAGCAGTATGTTGCAGAATTTAAGGTTAATTTTACTTCTGATGGGGGCGTTCTGTTCTGCCAACCATGTGGGAAAGCAATCAAGGCTGAACAGCGATCTCAAGTTACACAACACCTCAAGGGCAAGAAACACATGGCCGCAGTTTCGCGCCTTCTGAAGAAGTGTTTCGCGAAAATCGTCGGTCATTTGTGATGGACAATCTGAAGATGTATCACGTTGTGTATTGTAATTCTTCAGCAGTACTGCATATTGTTTATATTGTCATTAGTAAACTAAATTGTAATTACATATTTTTACTTTTTTGCACATTTTTCAGAAATATTTAATACATAAAAAAAAACGATGTTTAGCACCTAAAAATCCAAGCCCTAGTCATCACCAATTGACATTACTGTCCATTATCACTACTGCACTATGAATATGTGCTAAATTATGGAAATACTTTTTTTTTTTAATTTCTTGCTTTTTCAAAGACGGCAGCCATGTTTGTCAGGCGCATGAGGTATCTTCAAATGTTACCAAGGCACACACATTGACGTCACATTACTGCCCACCAACACGTGGAATACAGAATACATCTTGTAATTATGTGAAAAAGCATTAATTGGCAAAATGATTGGTTTGGGTAGAGATTTTAATAGTATAACTGTGCCTGTCTTGCATCTTCAGATACATAAATAAATAAATCTTCAGCAATTATATACATTAGAAGCAAAGTTGTACATTTCCAAAATTCAAATCGTAACTATTTTAATTATTTTTCAAGATTTTCGTTTGCTTTGTGCTTATCTTCACCGCTATCCTCACATCTCCCATATTTATAGGACATTTTTTAAAGTGGTTGTTAAACCTTCAGCAACAAAATGAATCTGTCTCATTTATACATTATTTATTAATTAAGCGTTATTATTTCATTTTTATTCTTTAGCAAACTCAAAAAAATGTTGTTATTGTTTTATAGAAAGATTAATTAAAGTCACAAAAGTTAGAGTCAAATTGAGTTTGCAGCTGAAGGTTTAAAACCCATTTTAAATAAGGAAAAGTCCGAAAATTCCTATAAATATTGGAGATATGAGGGGCACGGTGAAGGTCACCACAAAGCAAGGACCAATTTTGAAAAATGGATAAAAATAGTTAAGATTTTAATTTTGAAAATTTTATTCTTCGCTTCCAATAGCAAGATGTGTGTGTTTCCTTGTAGATATATAGGCTATAATTGCTGTACAAGATTTATAACAGCTAAATTCATAATATTAAAATCGTTACGGTTTTGGATTCTTGTTCCCTTTAGAAGGAAATAACCTAAAACGGTTGGTAAATCAATAGGTTAAACATTTGTAATAATTTTAAAGCTTTGCAGAAGATTTCTATTAGGTTAGTTTATCAGTAGTATGCTACCTTATGAAAGCTACACAAATTTTGGAAATCCTACGTGGTAATAATCTCTATATTTTAAAATATGCAAACTCACACTGCTAATTTCTTAGTAATATTGTTAAGTTTA
This sequence comes from Meconema thalassinum, assembly GCA_946902985.2. NCBI lineage: Eukaryota > Metazoa > Arthropoda > Insecta > Orthoptera > Tettigoniidae > Meconema > Meconema thalassinum. Next base: position 458,412,831 of record OX336391.1, on the reverse strand, counting down.
CTGTGTAAGTTTCGCCACTCACAGATTTGTGGGAAGAGTTAATTCATTTAAATAAATCTTATACATTGGGTAGTAGTACTGCACAACTCGCTTCCACGTTTTCTGCCAGTGAGTTCTGAATTCGCAGTGGGATTGCAGACACCCTGCACGCCAAGTTGCCAATTCAGTGACTCTCTGAAAATATGGCGATAACATATTTAAATTTAGTATGCTTTAGACAGGAATCTTAAGGCTATTTAAACCCGCATTAGTGACGAAAATATATTTTCTGTATTCATAACATAGGTAGCAATCTAGCATCTTTGGGCCACTACTTGGCGATTTTATTAAGACCTGAGTTGACACTACTTGCGAGCCTCAAATTGTCGGGCATGCGCAAGTTTACGAAAATTGTCAGTCGCTCGGAGAGCTTGGCCGTGTTACAATCATGCTGTATGCTCTGCTGGTCCAGAGCACCACGAGCTCACAGCGCCTCCAGTGGGTTATTAACTAGGCTGCTTGACTCGCTTCAATGCGCGAGCTATCAAGAACATCGACAGAAATTGGTGGATTGAACTGTATGTAAAACACTCAATGAAAAGTGTAAGATATACCAACTTGTGATATTGATGGCGATGAGTATTCATAGTTTTTTTTATTTTATTTTTTATTTTTAGCGTATGGCTTTTAGTGCCGGGAGTGTCCGAGGACATGTTTGGCTCGCCAGTTTTGTAGCTGCTTCGAGGCGGACACCCAATGGGTGAGCTACACGTACCGTCGTGTGTGGAGTGTTGACTGGGGAGGAAAGTTTTAATGTAAGGACAAGGAGTTGGAAGGTAGCGGCTGTGGCCTATAGTTAGGGACCAACCCCGGCATTTGCCTGGAAGGAAGATGGGAAACCACAGAAGACTTGCCGGCGGGGGGATTCGAACCTCCTCGGCTCCCGGATGTGAGTGACTGCCAGCAATCATGCCGTAACTCACCCGGTAGGGGGGGAATTAAAATAGTACTGTACAGTAGAAGTTGCCGGGTAGTACACGGACAAATTGTGACAGGAACGCCCCCGTTCACTCGTTCATCATTGATCAAGTTCATCAAGTTTGATATTCACGAGGTAAATATTGGCCGTAGAGCGCTGATTAAGTTTCCGACCCTTAAAAAGTGTTCAGTGTCAGATAACGAGACTCCTGAACTCCCAAAAGACAAAATCCTAATTTTTACTGATTTTTTAAAAACTGACATGAAATCAAGATTTGGCGATTTGATCAAGTTACAAATTCCGTATTGGATTCTAGATCCATTCTCGTTTGAAGCTGTGGTTAAGCTTGATAACTCTATGCAGACGGAGTTTCTAGATCTAAAGTATGACTGTGAGCCGAAAATCATTTTAAAGCAGAGTGGTTACGAGTTAGCTTGGGTGAAACTTATGGACACATTTATCCACAATTGTAGGGAAAAACTGAACCACTTCTCATCTCGTTCCCGTCAACATATTTAGTTGAAAAAGGATTTGGTTCTGTTCTCCAACTCCTCACAAAACAAAGAAATAAGTTGGACATTTGCCTCAAAGGAGACTTGCGCCTGAACTTGTCGAACATAAAGCCGGATATTCAAGCTTTAACTGAAATCCACCAAGCACAAGGTAGCCATTGAAAAAGTAAATGAAAACAATAAAAAAAATGTTTTCAAACTTGCATCTACTTTCTCAAATTATAACTGTCAGCTTTCTTAATTTTTCCAGATGCCAATTTTAAATGAAAACATGTAGTCTACTCCTGTTTTATAAATGTGCGTCAATGATCTTCTTTGTTGTTAAAAAAAATTGTAACAAATGTACTTTTTTCCTATTTAATTAAAGAATGACCGGATAAAACTGCCTCGGTTGTTTTCATATACGGTAATAAAATTGTTTAGAATAATAAAACTGCCTTATTATTTACACTTTATTCAAATTAAGGTTAGGCATACAATGAAAATGAAAAGGGTGTTAGTCAACCTCCAGAAAGGGAAGATGAGCCACAAAAGGTTGGGAACCACTGTTCTAGGGGAATGCTGAAAGGAGAGAAAGGATAACAGTTTAGTTCTTCTTGTTAAACAATGTGCTGTTTCTTTAAAGAACCTAACTATTTTATTTCTCTTCTGTTTGTTTGCAGCAGCAAAAATTCCTGAAACGCACGGCCGAGGAACTGGAACCACCCGGCGGATCTGCTGACGCTTATGAGCCGCCTCCGAAGATCCAGTGCACTGGCCCTGGGGGTGCTCAGGGGCAACCACCCCCCGCACCCCCGGGCCAGAGTCAGCCACCTCCCAGCTCGTCGGAGAACCTCACCAAGTTCTCGGTCGAGATCGTGCAGCAGCTGGAGTTCACCACAGCGTCTAACTCGCAACCGCAGCAAATTTCCACCAACGTGACGGTGAAAGCTCTCACCAACACCTCGGTGAAGAGCGATGTCTCCTCGCCCAAGTCAGGCCCTGGCACGCCTGCCGCCAGGCCACAGAACATAGACATCGGCAATCTGGTCGAGTGCAAGCAGGAACCGGATAGTGAGTTTGTAGACTTAGAACAGTGCGCTGCAGCGCTCGAGAAGGACGCCGCAGCGAACGGTACGGGATTCCCCGGCCTCTCTGATCTCATAGGTGATGACACCAACGACGAGATTATCACTTCCGACGCCTTCAAGGATCTCATCTCTGAAATCTCAGACTTTGCTTTGTTGAAAGATCTTGATTTTGAAGATAAAAGTGTGGACGGTTTCACGAATAATAACAGTAGTAGCGCTCATTCGTGTGGGATAGGTGGTGGACAGATGAAGGTTGAAGATGATAAGGACGTGCATCATCAACACCAGAACTTGATGGACGTGGTGGGCAAGGCGCACAGTAACAATAACAACAATAGTCCAAGCCCGCTCATGGCGGGGAATCCCCAATACTCGCCGCAGTCAGTGTACGACCAATCGCTTCCCAAATCGCGTATTGCCCCCTACTCGGGGCTGGACTTCAGCAAAGCGGAACTCAGTCCTGCAGCGCAAACACTGAAGCAGATGGCTGAGCAGCATCAGCATAAGACTCAGCTAGGGATGGGTTTCAGTCCTGCGGGTGGAGTGCGTAATGTGCGTTCACCGTACGGTGAGTTTCAGTTTCCAGCCTCTGGGAATGATTATCTGGGTAGTCCCGGGTCTGTGGGAGCAGGTGCGGGTAGCGCGCCGCCCTATCTCAACAAACAGGCGGGGGTGAACACTGGGACTCAGGCGGAGATGATCAAACAGGAGGTGATGTTCAGTGCCACGCAGAGCGCTGCCTTCGCCTCTGGTGGGGGGATGGACTTACAGAAGCAGAGGCCGGTGATGCAGCAGCCGAGCGCACAACCCGGTCAACAGCAGAACGCGCAGAGCAAGTTGGGCAACTACGGTGGCTCCAAGCAGCAGTACTCGCCGTACGGCAGTCCAAACCACGGTAGTCCACAGTACCTACCAAGGGGGCCCACCCCGTTTGGCAACAACACTCCTCCCAGGCCTCCGTCATGCCCCGGCGCAGCATCGCTGCAGATCAATCAGGCGCAGCAAATGCAAATCAACCAGTCTGGTCAGCAGATACAGGTAGGCTGCATGCCCACTCCTTTCGCAAGAGTATTCACGTGCCCGCTATGTAAAGTGATATGTATGAAAGGGTTCTTATCATGTCTGTATGCATTTTGTTTTCATTTGTGTAACACGATTGGCATATGCAGGGTGCGGCATAAATAACTCCCGAATTTTAAACCTAAATTGGAAAGCACCGCTAGAAGCTATTCAAAAGTTGTTTAGCAGTTTAAAAGAGCAGTATTTTCCATTTACTACACATACTTCTGATTGTTCCATACAGGTGCTGCAAAACGTCCTGTAGATAAGTAGCAAATCTACTGTATGACATCAACAGGAAAGTGCCACTGCACATACAAAGGGGCATTTTTACGCTCCTTTGACAAATAAATGTTTCTGAGTTGCTTGATTTTTCTACACAGTGACATTCAGTGGCCTACCTGTTCCCCAGATCTCACACATTGGGATTTCTTTCTCTGGGGATACCTGAAGGCTGATATCTAACAACGTAAGCCTCGAACACTTAATGACTTGAAAGCGGTCATTCCTTAACAAATTAAGGCAATATCGCCAGGCATGATCGGAGAATAATGCGGTACTTGATGAGCAACTTCTGGCATGCGAGAGTCCATATTTGGAGGATATTATTTTCAAAACCAGCTGATGCTGTAGGTGCCTGTGAAGTTCTTTGAAATCGTCGATTACATTTTTGAATGGTTTCTATCGTCGCTTTGTTATATACGTACGTTTCAAATACGGGAGGTATTTTGACGCCCTCTGTAGAAAGCTTTGAAGCAATTTTTCATTTTTGTCTAATGAACAATTGATTGATTTTCCATCGGTCAGCAGGAATTTATGCCCGAATAGGTTAGGCGGGAAAGGTGAGAAAGAACTCTATATGACTGTGATTAATGTTATTTGCATAGTCTACATACATATGAAGTTTTGAAGCAATTTTTCAATGTTTCCTGTACACACTGTCAATTTATTCGTTTCAGTCGGTCAACACGCTTTTTGCCCAATATGATTGGGCGGTGCTACACTATATTGACGTCAGAAAAGTTGGATGGCGCAGCCACGCGGTAGAATGTTGAAGCTGTAACATTGTGACTGGTGTGGTTTATTTAGATGGTGAAGCATTGACGTCGTGATGGAAACAGAAAGAAATTTGTCAAATTCGAGGAGGTACTGCTCTGTATACGGTTGCAAATCGTATAAAACGGGTATGAAATATCTTCACTACTTTCCTGTACAAAAAGTTCAGAGAGAAAGATGGGCTTCGGCGCTGTCAATTGGAAAACGTGTTACATGTTACATGACAGTGTGCAGTGTGCATTTTTGTGAAGACGACTTCTTTCCACCGGTACTGTTGATTATTGATAGTTATTGTCTCTAATTTGTATTCACATGGATTTAGCTACATCAAAAATACTGATAAACTTGTAGCCTATTACTTCTGTGCCGTACATAGAATGTAATCCGCCCTTCGTAAACTTGTTTTAGGGGTTCTTCCGAATGACAATAGCCGAATGGTTAGAAAACTTAAGAAAAATGCTGTTCCTAGCCTTAATTTGCCAGAGAATTTATATTCTAGCCTTTGAACAGCAATTATGTAGGTCATTGAAGTAGGATTTGGCTTAAATTGTGTTTTTGGCTATGATCTCCCTACTGTTGAATTTAGTTAATTATAATGTAAAATCTTAGTTTTAAGTACCGGTTTGGTGACTCATCATCCCAGGCAGGCCGGTAACGCCTATACTACTCAGGCAGATAGGTCACTTAGCCGTAATTTTGAAGTTATAGTGATGTTAAGTATACATATGCGGTAATGTAGCAGGAGACCGGATCGGCCTAGGCTATTCTAAGTTTAATTAGTTCCCATTTCAGGGTTTTTCAGTTTTGAGTGCGAATAGTTGGTTTGAAAGTTGTACAACAGTAAGGAGAGTATGTTTTGTATAGGTTTTAATTGGTATTATGGTTTATGTCGAGCTGAGGAGTGAATTTGGTTTGGCTTAAAGTGTAGTTTTTGATCTGTTCCGTTTGCTTATGACAAGTTCAAATGGAGACTCCAGCTTTGTTAAATATCTGTATTTTAAACATTAATTAAATATATTGATAAAGAGGATGCCTCCATTTTAACTTGCCTGTGGCAAGAGATTAATAAATTAATATTCTTGCCTTTGAACAGCAAGTATGTAGGTCAATATTTGCAATATTGAAGTATGATTTGAGCATCCCAAGTAACGTTTCTTTGAACCCAAAACATTCATGCAAATTCAGGGTTGTTTGATTCAATTTATTATCAGGGAGTCGTCCTTTGTGTTATGTGAGATATATATATTGTGAAATTAATAAAAACATCGATACCGCTAGGCTCCCAAGTACAACCTTCATATAGGCCTATGTAACAGCAGACAGTAAATTAACTATCTACATGTGGGTAATATTTTTAACTGGTAGTAATTAGGCACTGCATTTAAATTGATTATAAAAATATGTCTTATCAATGAAAGAAAATATGTAGTATTTTGCCATCATAAATAATTAGAAGCCATAACAAACGCACACCCAATTTCCTCACGTCACTATCTCGCCGCCATATTGCAAACAGCTGATCGTAAGCTCCTCCCCCGTTTCGGACGTCAATACAGCATTCAGTAAAACATTGCTGCTGAAAAAAATACATGTATTAATATTATTCAGTGATAGAAAAGGGGGGGGGGGGGTTATTTACGATTACGCGTTTCGACCGTCACGCGGTCTTCATCAGATCCTGGTCACTAGGGTTGAAGTTTAAATTTTGCCTGTTGCTGTTGTTGTTTGAGTCATCAGTCTTTTGACTGGTTTGCAGCCCTCCATGCTTCCCTGTCCTGAGCTAATCGTTTCATATCTACATAGCTACCACACCCTACATCCGAGGCAATCTGTTTAACATATTCTAACCTTAGTCTACCCCTACAGTTCTTGTCCTCGACTCTTCCTTCCATAACTAAGCTTGCTATTCTGGGTGTCTTAGTATGTGTCCTACCGACCTATCTCTTCTCTTCATTAGCAGTCGCCAGAAACATCTCTCCTCTCCCACTCGTCTTAATACCTCTTCGTTTGTAACCCTATATACAAATATTTGTCACTGTAATATTTTCTTATACCTTTGTGTAATTCGTCTAGTTAGTGTTGGTATTAATGATTCTCAGTGAATCTCCTTATCTAAAAAAAAAGGGTTATCCTATAATGTTGTGTTTGAGTCTTCGGATGAATATTATACGTGTGTAAATAATTAAGCGACGCTACACAATATAATACTTAAATTAGAGCATGCACAGTGACTTCTACTAAGATTATATGAGTACTTATCTGTTAGAATAGCCTAATCCTTTTTCACGTTCAGTTTATGAATTGAAATTTCATGGATATAAAATTAGGTTGGCTCAGGCAAGGAAAAAAATTCTTGAGAAAAGAAATACGTTGACATTAAATATAGATTTAGGTATTAGGAAGTCATTTTTCAAAACCTTTGTCTGGAGCGTGCCATTCTATGGAGGTTAAACTTGGACTGTTGGAGTAGAAGAAAAGAGAAGAATTGAAACGTTTGAAATGTGGTTTCACAGGAGAATGGTGAAGATCAGATGATTAGATAGGAGTACCAAAGTAAGAGGTAACAAGACGGATGGGAGAAGAGAGATGTTTCTGCTAATGAAGAGAGGAGATAGGTTGGTAGTACACAACTAAGACACCCAGAAATAATAATGATGATGACAATTGTTGTTTTAAGGAGCCTAACATCAAGGTTGGTTATTGAAATTGAAATATGATCAAATGAAACCTACAACTAAACGAACTACTGACTTACAAACTAGAGGAGGATTATGGGAAAACAATAAGGAGAAGAATGTAAATAAAAGACAAGAGGAAAGAAAATGTCCTCAGCCCTCGAAAAATGAGAATTGAGGGACTTGGAAGGAAGGTGAGACATGAAAGGGAGAAAGAGGAGAAGGTCCGCCCCAAAGGCAATGGAAATAGGGGGAAAACCGGACCCAGCTCAGGAATCCCTCGGGGAAGCCAAATCCCAAGCTCACCCTGCCTCCTTTAGGGCCTTCAGCAGAAGGCAAGAGATATGAAAAGAAAAACAAGAGGACACCCCGCTCGAAGAATGAGGGATCAGGAACTATGAGGGAAGGGCCATTTAAGGCGGGAAAGTGAAAGACACCCTAGGTCTTGGATACCCTAATACATTCGGGGTTGGAAGAAAACAAGAGTTGACCAAGGGAGGCCTAAAGAAAAGGTGACTGTGAGGAGCCCGGCCCTAGTAATTGGAAACAATGCGGGACTCAGCTGGGGTCCTGTGGTCGCCAACCCAGGAATAGAAAACTTAGTTATGGAAGGAAGGGTTAAAGACAAGAACTGTAGGTGTAGACCAAGGTTAGAATGTGTAAAGCAGATTGCCTCGGATGAAACGTGTGCTAGCTATGTAGACATGAAACGATTGGCTTAGGACGGGGAGGCATGGAAAGTTGCATCAAAATACTGAAGACTCAAACAACATCAGCATGACTGAATAACATAATATTTGTGATATCAAGTCTTAATTGCTAGTGGTAGGTTGACATTGACAGTCAGGCGAGCATAATGTTGCGTTTATTTGTAGTTTGTAAGTTACGCCATAACCTTCTTCACTATCTGTGCCTCGGTATGTCATTTTCGTGGAATCATTCTGCAGACAGTACTATCTATCTTATTATATAATACGCTAAGGTGTATGTTTCACAAAACTCAAGCTCCTAAACCAGAGGGAGTTAGAAGTTGCAGTTTGTACCAAATCTTCCAAATTGTCTCAATAGTACGTAGTCTACAGGAAAAATCTTGCATTTCTTGATAAGTCAACGGAAATATATTTATTTAATTGTTTATAAAGTGCTTTTTAACAAATAAACAAGACGATGGCCCCTAGCAGAACTGTGTCGCGTACAGCCCACATAGCACTAGGGCCGGGCGGGTAGTCTGCACACATGGGGAGCACACAACCCATTGTGCAACCAGCAGCAGCGATGGATTGCTCTCTGATTTCACAAATATCGACAATTTGTTTAAAAAGTGCGTTTAAACAAATAAACATATTTATAGAAGCCCGCATAACAGTAAAGCCAGGCGGGTAGTTTATACAGTGACAGTGTATTATTTTAATTCACTCAACATTGTCAACTATGCTCGTGATGTGCAGGTCATCTGAAGACGAGGAATAGAGCACTTACAAGGAGGAAGTGATGTGATGCAATGCCAGACGAGAGATTAAACTGTTGACATGTGATAAGCAGCGTGCAACTGCTTGGAGGTCGGGCGCACGTATATTATCTGCCAACTGCCACGTGTCGCACAATACCGAGCATTCATTGCCCACCCAGACGACATTCCACCTGCCTCAGAAACCAGGCGTGCGATAAGACAGTGGCGAAGTAGAGCAATTTTATTAAAGGTTTAATGGAGTTTCTAAAGCTGGCGTTCTCAACCTGGTGCATGTATATTGTCCTCTTTAAGTCAAATTTCTATAACTCGAAATTTTGATATCTCGAAGCTAAAATTATATCCCTGGCACTTAAGCTTGTTCTTTATCTCGAACATTAACATATTTTTACAATGCAACTTGTCTCATTCGAAGGTTCTAATTCGAATTTTGCACCGATTTCTGTAGGCTGCTTGAGTCAACGGATAGCGGTAGGTACGCTCGCTCAAGTACAGTGCTAAGTCATGGGTAGAGCCCTGCGCGGATTATCCGCATCCGCCGCGCATCCGCATGACTGTTATCCGCATCCGCCCCGCACGCTTGTTATCCGAATCTACAAACTTTACAATACTATTAGATAAATTATTAAATGTAGACAATTGAGAAGAAAATCGTTTCCTTCGGCTATGTATGGCATGTGCTATTAATACTGTTTGTTTTCAATGCATGTTATACAGCTAGAATTGCAGGTTATAGGACATAACGTACCACCGGACATAACGTACCATTTGGCCGGCTGATTACCTGCGAAGAGTCAGCTAATGACCTTAATATATTTAGGAGAGGACATAAGGTACCACTTGAAAGAGTGGAAGTATTTAGGGTGCATGAAACCCTAACCACTTGCTCGGTATTGCTCAATTAATCCTGGTAATAAATACGTGGGCAATAACATAACATAAACTATTATAAAATATGATAAGTATTTGGATTCCCATCACACTTTATCCAGGCTTTGACTGGCAAAATGTTTATAAACAGTTTGGTGTGTTTAAAATCAGCTATGGTTAAGCTCTGGTCTTTTTACGTTTTCTTTACTATGTTATTTAAAAAAAAAACTAGTGAATAGTAAGTTCGTCATGGGATGTTTCATTCTAAGTGAATAGCAAGTTCGCCATGTGAAGTTTCATTCCATGTTCTGCGAATATATGAAAGAGAGCTCTCAAGCAAGATTTCAAGTTTCCATTCTCTTCATACCGCTTCATTATACTTGACATAATTCTTCTTTCTCTTTGAACCTTCAATGTCCAATTCGTACTTCATCCGTCGAAGTGTGCACATAAACCACCCTTATTCGTTGTACACAACTCCATGTTACAATACCAAAATGTTTAAAGCCGCACAGTGTGATCGCCACTGATGTTTATCTGGTAATGAACCTGTAACTGGAATGCCCGTCTGACATCAAGTGGTACGTTATGTCCTAGCGTAAATATTTGGGGATTGCGGGAAAACCGTTCTTAGGTAGAACGACCTGGGTGGTACGTTATGTCCTCTAAAATCAAGTGGTACGTTTTGTCCGTGGTACGTTATGCCCGGACACCAGAATTGCAACCCTCTTCAGTTCGGAGTGTTAATTGAGCTTAATGACATACGGTAATTTAAATGAGATTAGTTACGTCATAAACATCCGGGTCCTAGTAATGATATTCAATAAGTTCGTATTGTATTCTAAAAACTACCCGCAAATTTACTCCACACATTGTCCACAGCTTATCCGCATGACTTCTTTTATGGTACTCTATTTACTGAATTATCAATTCAATTGTACAAGCTGTATTGAACAAAAACGTTCCAAATGCCTTAATAAACGAAACTAACTAATCAACAATGTCTGCTTGCCTGCTGATTCACGTTTTCTTGCTGCGTTATCTCGCCATCGACGAAAGATCAACACCTCTGTTGCTATTGACTCCGGATGTTGCTCCACGTACGTTAATGCCATATAGGCAATGTACTCAAGAGCCTCCGTGCTTTAGGCGCCCACCGCTGGGTCCGTGGTTCAAATCCCGTTCACTCCATGTGAGATTTGTGCTGGACAAAGTGGGGGCAGACTTTCATTCCAGCAACACTCTCTACTATCATTTCATTTGTCATTCATTTAATCATTGCCCCTGAGGAGTGTGACAGTTTCCGGCAGCCGGCACAGTTCATATCTCGCCGCTAGATGGGGGGGGCTTCATTCATTCCATCCCTGACCCGGTGGGTCGACTGCAACATGCTGTGGATTTTCATTTCACAGTTTACTCAATCCTTCACTGTGAGACATCGTTTATAGTTGTGGTCTGTAATGCCTCCGTCTTCTTCTTCTTCTTCTTCTTCTTCTTCTTCATCACTATCGTCATTTTCGTCAGTGCTTGTCCCACGGCTGCAGTCTCCCCACCGGGTGTCCCAGAATTTAGTGTACACCAAATGTTCAAATTAGGTCTACCAGTGTCGGATAAGCGAAGATTGGTTGAGCGGAACCCTACACTACTGTAAGTTGAATGTTATTGTTCTTTTTCAATTCCTTCCTTTTTCTTTTCAATATTTTGCTATGCACTGTTCCCCCTATGTTCAGCGCGGAACATCCGCCAATTTTTGCTGATACGGTATTGGCAATCACTTCAAAACGGGGAGTTTGATATGGTTGAGTTGAGTTTACAGCACTTTCTTTCAATTGTTGCCGCTTTCAGAACACATTGTCGCGTTTAAACGTCGCGTGATTTACGTTACAGACAGCACATTGTGTTTTTCTACCAGTATATCATAAATGGCACAATATTCCTATCCATAACTCGAATTTTGGATTAGTCTAATTTATTTTGGCATCCCCTAACGATTCGAATTATCGAGGTTTGACTGTACAGTATATACAGTATATATACATACGGTATTTTAAATTGACCATTTTTAGGGTCGTAAGTGAAATAATTTTCGTATTTTTTGAGGACCAACTACTGAAAATGTTCATTTTTTTTTTTTTTTGCAAATACAGTATACGAATTCACACTGCAGAATACACATACACTCGAAATTCCATAACGGTGTACACTGAAGACTAGTTAGTGTTCGTTGAAATCAATGAAATCTATGAATGACTACTGCTCGAGTCCAAGCTCCGTGAATCTGAGAGGAAAGTGGATCGCGGACGATGAGGAGTGATGTGTGGGGTTCCCGATCCGTGCGTAGTAACAGAACCAAATACATTGGTCGGTGACTCACTCGCTCAACAGTGGTTAAGGCAACGGTCGTATGTTAGCAGTATTGGAATAGACAGGAATTCCAGATAATATGGCGGGTTGTAGAGAGGCCTTTCTCTTCCCGCCTCCCACGTAAACTCACCTTGCAAGTTTACAGAGCTTGGAACCGAGAATAGTTTGGTGTACACCCAGCCAGGGAAGTTGCTAGTTTTTGAGATACATGCATTAACTCACGGCTAAATGTATTGCATATTATAAAAACTCAAGTATATACTGTATATGGAAATAAATTATGACCAAGGTTGCAGGTTCGTATCTTGGTGCAGTCACCTGGCATGTGAGAGTGCGCAAATGCGAGGGAGCCATGTCAGTGGATTTAATGGCGCTTCAAAGATCCCCTTCGGGGCAAAATTCCGGCACGCTGGCGTCTCTAAAAGACAGCGTAGTTAAAAGGGAGGTAAAACCAATTTCATTATTATTAATATTATTAAAATAAATTATGATTTTTGTGAATCTAATATAATCTAAACTATACTAAAGGTATAGCGAAATTGTATTAATTTTAACCGTATACTTTCTGAACTTCTGTGGTAGTACTGCGATGAATATACGCGAATTCTAGAGAATATTTTATTATGTTCACATGCTCAAAGGGTTAAATCTCCTGAGGTGGAGCGGTACCATCACTTCCTGCACGGGAGGTGTAGTACAGTGTACCGTTGAGGAGCAAACTCGACCGGAAACCCAGCGAGCGAACCGTTGCTATTGCACTTCCGGAGCACAGCCACTATGAACCGGTTCCCTACCAGGTTGACTATATCCGCTGTCATGGCCTGCCCTTTAACTCGCACCTGAAGGAGGCCATGGTCACTATGGCAGGTGCTGCACAGGTGTGCAACATTAATATATCTATATCATTGTACAGTATCATTGAGACCGTGGGAGAACTAGAGGAATTTCTATATTCAGTGTGCAGGTGGACTAAATGTTATGCTGGCCACTAATAATAATACTGTAATATCGTATGGCATTGGGTGCCGGCTTTGTTATTTGACACCCAGAGGGCAGCTTGCATGTCGAATTTCGTTGTTCCTTGAATCACTATGAAAGTCAAGGAGGTTAGATATTTATTTATTTATTTATTTATGTTGTGAACATTACAGGAAGCCCCAATTACATTGCTCACTACTAGAATCATATAATATACAACAATATATAAATAGAAAAACAAAAGATACATAAAGAGAAGATATAGATAGAGAAACACGTTATAAATAATAATAATAAGAAGAAGAAGAAGAAAGGGAAGGTTAGGTATGAGAAGGAAATGGGCTGAATACAGTACAATATATTACAAGACATCTTGCAGTTTATCACAGGACGCTGCAAACTGGTTTTCTGACATACTGAAAATATCTAAGTCAAGATGATGAACTTTATTATAGTGGGATAAAATTCTGTTAATCGGCGAGTTTTTATGGTTGTCTGTGTGAACTCTCGGAATAAAGAAAATGTTTCGGAATCTACTAGGTTTCACAGCTGGTACATATAACGTAATTCTCTCTCGAATTTTAGCGTCGTCAATTTTATTGTTTACTATTTTATAGAGAAAAAGCAGGCCCTGACAATTTCGCCTGTGAGATAGTTTTCTGACATTGAAGGACTGTAATATAAATGTGTACGATTCGTAAGAGGGACAATAGCCAAATCTTTTGTAATATACATATTTTAAGAATTTATTTTGGATGTTCTCTATAAGCTTATTATGTTTCAATGTGTATGGATTCCATATAACTGAAGCATATTCTAGTTGTGATCTGATGAAGGCATTAAAGAGCAATATTAAAATCCCATAGGAGAAATTAAATGAATTTCTTATTACAAATCCCATGCATTTATGTGCTTTAGAGACAATTTTCTCTATATGTCTTTGAAAATTCAGATCATTGGTAAATACAATTCCCAGATCCTGAACTTCATGAATTTTTAGTAAGCCTTCCCCGTCAATGTCATAGTGAAACTTTATGTAATTTTTTCGCCTAGTAAAATTAATTTGCTTGCATTTACTGATGTTAAATGGCAATTTATTTTCTTTCGTCCATAGGTTTAGTTCATTTAAATCATTTTGAAGTTTGATACAATCGTAAGGGTCACGTATTGATTTATATAATTTTATATCGTCTGCGAATAATAAAATTTCGGAGTGTTGAACTTTATCAGAGATGTCGTTTAAAAATAATAAGAATAGTAATGGTCCTAAGTTAGATCCCTGAGGAACTCCTGAGTTGGTGGGAAATGTTTTGGATAGTTGCGTTTTATATTTCACAACTTGTGTTCTGTTCTTCAGGTATGAAATCAGCAGACGAAACAGTGGTTCAGAAAAATTATACGTTGATAGTTTAGTGATGAGTACGTCATGATCCACTTTGTCAAATGCCTTTTGAAAGTCAGTATATATTACATCTACTTGGCCTTTGTGATCTAGCTCCGTGGATACAAATTGCGTAAAATTAATAAGGTTAGTCACGGTTGACCTGTTTGGTATAAATCCATGCTGATTTGGGGAAATGATCACTTTAACATGTTGAAAAATATGACTATACAAAATACTCTCAAATATCTTAGCTGGAGATGACGATACAGCTACAGGTCTGTAATTCTTAATCTGAACTGAGTTTCCGGATTTTAGAATTGGTGTTACTTTTGTATGTTTCCATTTATCTGGAAATGTGCTGGTCTTCAGTATGAGATTGTATATTATAGTCAGTGGTTTAGTAATATATTCCTTACAGCCTTTAAAGAGGTATGGTGGTAACCCATCAGGCCCCGCTGACTTTTTTGGTTTTAGTTTCTTAATGGCGAATTCAACCATATCCTCGGTGACTTCAGATATAACCAAATAATTTTGAAAATAATGTTGCTTTACGTTATTGCTGTTTGTGTTCAAATTATAGTTGGGAATAGTTTGCGAATATACTGATTTGAAATAGTCAGCGAAACAATTGGCAATTTCCAGTGATTTACAATATTCTTTACCTTCATATTCCATCGCCAATCCTGATCCTTTACGCTCCTTTCTATTTTTTATAAAGTTCCAGAAGCTGTTGCTATCTTTTTCCATGTTCCGCTCAGTAAGAGCTACATAGTCATCATATGATTTTTGTATGTCTATTTTAGTTTTAGATCTAAGTTGAGTATAATTATTTAAGTAATATTCGGATAAATTTGTCTTTTTTCTATATTTTTCCTTTAGCTTTAAATTTGATATTATGGACTGAGTGAACCAAACAGGATATGTGCGCTTGTAATGTTTAGTCTTTGGAACGCACTGGTCAATTATAGAGTATATTTTGTCATAAAAGATATCAACAGCTTCGTTTACATTTCTACAATTATTCATGTTATCCCAATTGCATTTTTTCACTAATTCATACAATTTTAAGAAGTCTGCCTTGAGGAAGTTATATTCATAGGTTGAACTTTCATGTGATCTGGTTATTTTCCCCTGTTTGTATATAATTTGCAATGCTGGATGATTTTCATCTAATCGGACTAAGGGGTCGGTTTCTTCCTGGATATGCAACTGGTCAATGTTACTGATTATTAAATCAAGAGTTCTCCCATTAACATTCTTAATATCGTTAAACAGCCTGGCATTCAGCAGGTGCAAACAATTCTGTAACTCTTTGGATTTGTTTGAACCCTTCAATAGATTGTAAGATTTATCAGTTACTTCCGGTAAATTAAAGTCACCAATGATACAAATATCGTAATCTTTAAATAACTGCATATTTTCTTCTATTTTCTCATAAAATGATTTGTATGCTTCTATATTGGAATTCGGCGGAAAGTATGGAACACATATATAACATTCCCTGTTGTTGAATGAAACTTTAATCCATAATGATTCGGTATCCGATTCTGACATTGGCATTCTCTTCGAATGTATTGTACTTTTAACACTTATTAAAATTCCACCACCATCTTTCTTGGAACTTAAAGAAAAATCACGGTCTTTCCTATACACAATATATCTGTCATCAAAGAGCTCAGAACTGCTTACACCCTCAATAAGCCATGTTTCTGAAAGACAAATAATATCATAGTTATTTGACAGTGTATTTAAAAATAAAGTATTGTATTTGGTCCGTAGTCCTCTTACGTTCTGGTAGTAAATGATGGTTTCTTTTTTCTTATGGGTCATCTTCAATGTTCAGGTTAAAGTTTGTCAAGGTCCTCTTCAGTGTTGATGGAGATTACCTGAGAGTGGTCGTGTTTCCTCATGAGTATTCTGCCATTCTTTGTCCATAAGTGCTTTAGGTCCTTCGCTCGTTTCACTTCCCTTGCCTTTGCTAGAAGTTTTTTCCGCTCCCCGCAAAGGCTTTCATTTATATACACCGGGTTGTTGTAGGTGTATCCAAGGTCAAGGGTACTCAGATTACGTTTAATTCTCCGTTGTCTGAGGATTTCTTCTTTGTAGTGACGTCTTGTAAATTTCACGATTATAGGCGCAATCTGGGAATTGTTACGAGGGGGAAGTCTGTGGCAAGCGTCAATATGTTCCTCTTTCAGTTCCACGTGGAGTGTTCGCGCGACTTCTTGAACCAACCTGCTTGTGTCCTCTGCAGGGTTTGACGGTATACCATGTATTTCTATCATATTGATCCTTGAGTATTGCTCAGAATCAGTAAGTCTTGATTTTAGTTCCAAGTTTTCTTTCTTTAACTTTAGGTTCTCCTGATGCATCTCTTCAATTGCTTGCCTGCAATCTTTAATAGTTTCTGCTTGTTTCCGCAGGGTTTCCTTATTTTCGTCCAATTTCTCGTGCAACAGATCTAACGACCTCCCCAAATCAGTTTCCCTCTGTTTACACAATTCCTTTAACTCAGAAATTTCTTTGTTTAAATTAGTCAATAAGTTAAAAACTTCGTCGTTGTTAGGTAGGGCTAACTGACTCTTTCCCTCTTCATGTAGGCTAAGCTTCTTCTTGGGACACTTATTACATTTCCATTGTTTGTGCGAAGAAATTATGGACTTGAGATCATCTTCTTTTAAATTTACACAATAATTATGATACCAGTTTTTACATACAGCACATTGAATTTTTGCATTGATGTCTTGCCTGGACACCGCCTTGTTGCACTCGAAACAGACACCCATTATTGCTCTGGCTCCTAATAATGCTACTAGTATTGTAAAGGCACTGCTTTAGATGTGAAAGGTGTATTATTAATTCTTTGGCAGTACGTAACTCGCCACTTCACTGTTTAATATTTGTGCGAGAGCTCACTAGCGCTGATGCGGACAAGGATGTAGGGTAGCGTTCAAGTCGGAAATTTGTTTGGGAGTGGTTGGCAGAAACAGTTGACTGTCGGGGTGCACTTGAGTCACAGATTATTGTTTCGCTGGGTGGTAGCACTGGCGTTCAAACGAACAGTTGAAAGTCGCTTTTGTTGGTTATGCATCCACACGCTTAGAAAATATCCTAGATGTTGCTAGTCCATTGATGTTGTATTAAGATTTATACATCCAAATGATCTTTATTACTCACCGATTCAGTGTGAACATATCCTTGTCCCGAGCAGTGCACTTTACTAAACTATTTGACTTATAAACACGGAGCACAGAAACGTGCGTTATATTAGTCACTCATACCAACCTCTTCTAAGCTCCTTGACTTTATAGCGCTTTCTAGTACAGAAATGAGGAACTTTGTTTTGGCAGAAAATCCCAAGATTAATTTTGCCATTATGAACACGGCCTACTGATTTCAAATGGGTTCTTTAACATGCCACCATCGTATGACATGCGTGTCGTCATTTTTACCGCCTTTCAAAAATCACTTACCACGGCCAGGAGTGAACCTGCAAGAAACAACTCTACTACCTGATAGAAATCTTACATGAATTGTGTATACACTTATTAACACACTTCTCTAACAAATGGGGGCTCTGGAATAACATGTTTCGCTCGTTAAGCGAGCATCATCAGAACCAAATATACGAGACAAAGTTGCTCTGCAAAACACTACCAAAACGCCCAAAGCCACTCACAAATGGTCACGGCTCTCCAACAACAACCCGCTGAAGGCACGGTAAAATGTAAAAGAAAGTGCTGCTAATACTACTGTGGAATACTAAAAAAAAAAGCCCCGAGATATAACTATTTATTTTCTAGTATCTACAAGGTTGTAAGTCTGGGAAATGGCAATCCCACCCACAAACAGTCTCCATCTTCACCAACTAATAAGTGAAGGTGTTGCTACTATTGCTGTCACACAAACTAGAATTGTAAACAAATAGGCTATGCGCTGAAATTATCGTAAAAAGGTAGAACTATGGCTTGCCCTTTGGCGTTGTGGCTAGCACTTGTCATGCAAGCAGTTGTAGCATGCCTGGTGAGTGGTGAATTCCTAGCTACTTCAGCACTTCTGAGGGAGTGAGCGATAGGCAAAGAAAATATGATTATAATTGCTGTTTTAAGGGGCCTAACGTCTAGGTTATGGAATGCCCATTGGCTGCATTAATAAAATTTTGTTTGTTGCATTATTATTATTATTACTATGGTCTATTATTAATACTATACAGATTCATTAATTCCTCATTTTACAATGGTACAATGACTGAAAATGCGGACTAATGTCAACCACTTTCCGAGTTCACTCTTCATTTAGGAATCGTCGCACTTTATGGCAAGTGTCCAAGAGCACCGACTTTTTGTTCTGTCCCAACTTGAGAGCCTGTAGTTGGTCCATCAGTCTTGAAGGTACAATTCCAGTTGCAGACTGAATGAGAGGCCGGATGTACACCCGCTTTAGCTTCCTCATTTGTTTTACTCCAATGGCCAGTTCGGTGTGTGTGTTGACCTTTGGGCATAGGCTGTTTGAAGGTTGTGGTTGAGTGGTAAGGATATATCGACTATCACAGCTTCTTTCTTCTGTCGATCAAGGAGGAGAATATCAGGTCTGTTGGCTTTGATGGTTTTACCAGTGCGGATTTCCCTATCCCAATATAATATATGGGTTCCATTGTCCGAAACATCTTTTGGTTGGTACCAGGGGCGTATATACAATTTTTTCGGGGGTGGGGGTTGGATATCCTGAAAAATTGTGAGTATTGTCAGGGGATTGTCACCGCAAAATACCCAGAAATATCAACCAATATCTCAGAGCATATAACTTAGTGTAATTATTTTAGATAAGATTCAAAGTTTATATCGCCTACAATTACTGGCAATACAAAAAAAGTTGTAAAATACAAAACAACACATAAATACAATGTTATACTTAATGAATTTTCTATTATGAGCTAAGGAGTATGAGTGGCGAATATCTAAATATTTGTCAATTTACTGAGCAGAAAGGTAAAGAGGTGTTTTTTTTTTTTTTTTTTTTTAACAAGTTTATAATTTATTCCTCAAAAGTACCGTACTGTGGAATTCACAGTTTTGCCTCACAAGGCTGAGTGTACCCCGTTCCAGCCCTCAGACTAGAATTAAAATTTCTTGGGAGAGCCGAGAATCGATTTCGGACCTCCGGGGCGGCAGCCAAGACTGCTAGCCACTACACCACGAGTTAGTCTGATTTCAATCTTAATATTGTTTATAACTTAGGCAATAAGTTAAGATTGGGGTACAACCAAATTTACAATTATTTTATGCTCTTAGAAAAGCAACACTTTCATAATTTTATTGACTTTGGGGGGGGGGGGGGGACTGGAGCCCCCTCAGCACCCCTCTTATATACGCCCCTGGTTGGTACTTATAATACCGAAGCGAGGAGTCGTGTAGTTTTAGCCATCTCCATGTACACGATCTTAGCAACATCATGTGGCGCTCTGTGTAGTCCATACTTGCCAAGGTTGGACATCCACTGATAATGTGATCCAAGGTTCCACCCTGCTTGCCACATTTACGACACTTATTCTCCCGCTACTTCTGTCTGTTTTAAGATGAACCTTCTCTAATTCCTTGTAAGAATGAATTATTATTAGTATATTCGATTTAATGATGCTCGCGTGCTTGGTATGGCATGAAGGAGGTGCTCAAAAGTCTAAAATAGGTTGAGACCGCCTGAAACGGATCCGATGATGATCGCTTGACGATCGAAACTGGTCATGCAAGTGTAATAGAATTAATTTCGTGTAATTTCTTTCAGTTTTAGGGAACACCACTCATAACAATTTGGGTACAATCGCGTTAGCCGCCTGAAAATGATTTAATATTTATTTACTAAGGCAACACTGAAAGATGGCTTCCAACACGATGGAGATATAAACTCATATCAAAATACAACCTTGGGAGAACCTTCGGGATTACAGACCCAGAAACTTGATCGTCATTATTATCCGCCCTTGACCTACGTGGAGAGATTGTGATAGACGTTTTAAGGTAAATTAATTAGGAGCAGGGGAGTCAGAAGGCTTTTAATTTAAAGTTGACTGTATACGATGGGTGTTGACCGGTAGAATGTCAACAGAGACTATAAGCTGCTCACATAGTGCTGTGTCCTTTGCTTTGCTTCTCTTGCGGAGATAAAGTTCGTTACGTAAACGTTTCTGTCTCCAGGCGCAGTTACGACATGATGCCTCTTTCAACAGCAAAACGACAGAGTTGCCACCTTCTCACTAGTGTCAGTCTTCTCAGTGCCTCCCTCCAGCTAAGGTCTTTGTTTTTCTTTCTTTCCTACTTTTCTTTCTTTCCTTTTACACATGTTCAGTAGAATTGATATTGCAACTTATCATTTGGTCAACACAATATAACCCCAATTATTAGGACTTAAGAAAATATAACCTAAAAACTACATGTGGTTAATATATCAACCTCTGTTCGAAAAATTCGGTGAATGGGTCTAGATTACGAACGGATTGTTGGCTTACCTGAAACAGCAGTTACTGTCCTTCGAAGTAATCCCCGTGGCTGGTTATGCACTTCTGAGAACGACTATACAAGTCCTAGAAACTCCTGGCATAGTCTTTTTTAGGGATAGCCTTCAGTGGGGTCGTCAACAGAGGCGACCTTAGCAAGATTTTCAGGTGGTGCGAGATCTAATTGTGGCGTCCCATCCGTTGTAGAGACTAAACTGTACATAGAGACTAAAGATAACATAAATTTTTACATTAGGCTATTAATAACTCACACCTCCAGAACATTGGTATGGTGGTAGTGAGGATGAGAAACAATAACAGTTAAAAGAAACAATATTTTTTGAAAAGGTTTATTTCAACTGCTGACATCACGCATACGTCAAAAGTATATAGTAAATTAATTTAGAATTGAAACAAATTAAGAAATATGGGACACTTGGAATTTGTTGCAGCAAAACCCAGTGTACGACACGACTCTCGGTGCCTGACTGTACGTGTATGAGCAATGACATCCGCATCTCTTTGTCGTAAATCATCCCAGATCACCGAAATATGGAATTTATTTTGGCGAGTAGGGTTAAGTAGACTAGTAATAAGGTAAATGGATTTTATTTTTGTCGTAGACGATCAATCGTTGCATTTTCGGCGCCCCTCGACCCCATATGACAGCGCCCGGTGTGGGTGCACCGTTCGCACCGCCCTGGGGCCGCCCCTGATCGTCAAAACTCTGAATTGAAAGCGAAAATTTTGCTGAGAGAAGGTTGAATTTATACAACCTGCCATGCACACCTGTTTCACGGACGGCAGTGAGAAGGGTGAATGTTCCGTGGAATGGAATGGTCCTGAAAACCATCGTCACGGGTGACGAGACTTGGTACATGAGGTACAACCCCGAATGCAAGCGTCAAAGTATGGGGTGCGGGGTCCTAGGTCGCCGAAAAACCCTGAAGGGCCAGAGGTTTTCGGACATCCAACGTAAACCTGAAATTAATTAATAATAATAATAACCCCTGGCACTACAGCCCATGAAGGGTCTAAGCCTACCAAGCGACCGCTGCCCAGCCATTTGGCTGGCAGATATTGGGGTGACAAGTGGTCAGCGCATCGAGTCCCCTCGGACGTTAATCTTGGTTTTCGCGACCGGGGCGCTGCCTCACTGACAGACAGCTACTCAATTGTCCTCATGAGGCTGAGTGCACCCCGTTCCAGCCCTCACGTCAGTTTCTAAAATCCCTGACGGTGCCTGGAATCGAACCCAGGGCTTCCGGGTGAGAGGCAGGCGTGCTACCCCAACAATAACCCCTGGCACTACAGCCCATGAAGGGTCTAAGCCTACCAAGCGACCGCTGCCCAGCCATTTGGCCGGCAGATATTGGGGTGACAAGTGGTCAGCGCATCGAGTCCCCTCGGACGTTAATCTTGGTTTTCGCAACCGGGGCGCTGCCTCACTGACAGACAGCTACTCAATTGTCCTCACCGGGATGGTCGAACTCCGCTGATTAGGTTAAACCCAAACAGTCCTGTCAGCTCACGCTAATGGGTTTGGGAAGAGAGTGGGGGTAGGCAACCTCTCCTGAAATGTTTGTAAGTCATGAGTTGACTGACAGCTACATACACCTGGACCCCCTGGGGTTTCTGTAGATATAATCAGTGCAGCGAACATGTTATACATGTACAGTCAAAGAGTTGGAGAATTGCGAATTATAGGAAACTATAAATTTCATAAGTGTGAGTTGTCAAAACGGGGCCAACAGTGGAGGTGTCAAGGAATGTTCTGCCCATTTATTACAAATGGTGGTAACTTTCTGTTATGTGGGTCTCACAATCACGAACCATGTACGACGATTAATCAAGAATTTATTTCAAACTGTGTAAAAAGAAATGTACGTGACATTATATGTGAACGGCCATCGAAGTTAATGAGAAAGGATATACTTGCTACCCCTAAGCACTAGTCTGATAATTTACTATCAAATGGCATAGAGAGGATTTAAAATAATATTGCGACTGAGAAACTTACCACCTCTGCCTCAAAATAAGCAAGAAGTTCATGATACTCTAGCCATTATGGACATTCGATCGAACTTAGAAGAAAATATAATAATAACCCCTGGCACTACAGCCCGTGAAGGGCCTAGGCTTACGAAGAGACCGCTGCCCTGCCGATATTGGGATGACGCGTGATCAGCGCATCGGGTCCCCTCGGCCGTTAATATTGGCTGAGTGAACCCCGTTCCAGCCCTAACGTCAGTTTCTAAAATCCCTGACGGAGCCGGGAATCGAACCCGGGGCGTCCGGGTGAGAGGCAGACGCGCTATCCCAACACCACGGGGCCGACTAAAAGAAAATATGCTTCTGGTAAAAGACAGAGAGAATAACATTATTATGTTTTCTTCTGCATCAAATTTGAAATACTTGTGTAAAAGAGAAACTATTTTTATAGACGGAACATTTAAGTATTGTTGTATGTAAATGAAGAGAAACTGGATAAGTTTGAAATAAACACGCCAGATGTTCGTATGAGCCGACTCAGATGGTGGGGTCATGTGAAGAGAAAGGGGGAGGAGAGATTACCTAAGAGGTTAATGAGTTCGGCTGTAGAGCATAAGAGAAGTAGAGGTAGACCTAGGAGGCGATGGTTAGATTCAGTGTTGAACGATTTCAATGTAGAGGTGTAGAAGCAGAGGAGGCCGCGGTGCTAACTGCTAATAGGGGATCATGGAGGTGACTTGTTCACAAACAGAGGCTTGCAGACTAGACTGGAGGATTGGGAAGGAGGTGGCCGTGACTTTAAGTTAGGAACCTTCCAGCATTAGCCTGGAGTAGAAGTGGGGAAACCACAGAAAACAACTTCCTGGATGGCTGAGGTGGGAATTGAACCCATCTCTTCTCAGTGTTTCCTCGCGAGGCTGAGTGTACCCCGTTCCAACCCATAGACCAGAATTAAATTTCTTGGCAGAGCCGGGAATAAAACATGGACCTCCGTCAAAAAAAATTACGGAGAGCTCTCAGTATTAACATTGTAACCTGTTTTATAAGCTTTAAAATGATATAGACTATACATTAACATTTTGGTTTTCATTATATTAATCTCAAATTATAATAGCCGCCTTGTCAAACACTTAAAAGACGTTTAATATTTATATTAATACGTACATGCTTCGGTATACAATGATAATCGTCAGCGTAGATTGAAATAATAAAACAATCTTAAAAACTATGTTAACAATTAATGCCATAGTGAAAATGGATATCTTTACAAAGTAGGCCTACACATTAAAATATAAATAAAATGAAAGGTCACAAAAAAACAAGAAAAATACATAAACGAAACAAGACTAAAGTTAATATAAATCTACCTTAATCGATTGTCTACATTATACGAGTAGGCCATTTGCAAAACCAGCTATGTGCATAAATTTACGAGAATGAGATAATGGTATCCCACGTTGCTTTATGATACTGGCTTCTAATTTAGCTATGTTTCAGGTTCCTAAACCAGCTATAACAGTATTCAAATTGACATTAAAAACGTCAAACAGTTGCAAAACCTGCTACATGCATGGCAGGTACGGATGCAAATCCTGCTAAATTCGCAGGGCAATGTTTACGTTTACAAAATCTGCTATATGTTTATTGACTAACATGGCCGTCCTTCGGGTAGAGTTGCAAAACCTGCTATTTTCCTTTCCATAAGAACAGCATTGCACTCCTCTTTATCAAAGAAAATAATGCTAAAACACTTATCTCTATTGTAGACAGTTAGGTTGGCTGTACTAGATACTGTGGAGATTCAGCTGTGAAATTCTGCTTGCATTTGTTTCACTCGCGCGCCAATTTCTCTGAGTACATTGATGTGGATGCAGCCTACAAGCTGACGTCTCGTTCCTACTGACGTTTTCAGTTATATATTTTTTAAATGAATGAAGATAATATGTCAATAGAAAATACCGATAGAATAAAACAGTGATAGGGATGTTATTACACTGGCTTCTTCTTGAAGCGCCTCATAGTATTGAAACAATTGAACTGATGTTCCCTATAGTAGGACATTCATTCATCCCGCTGATCGGATATTTGGACATCTAGAGAGAGAATTTAACACTCGAAGTGTCATTGCAAACCCTGAAGAGTATTTGCACGTTATCAAGAGGTACGGAATCGTAGGAGAAGATGCCCCTGTTAAGGATTGAAAAGCATATTCAGGTAACATTCTAAAATACCCTGGACAATGGCATTTCCCATTTCAGAAAGCAAAGAGATTAATAATCACAAGAAACAAAAGCGATAAATCTCTCCTAGTTCGAGGAGAACCCTTCTACAATTTTGACATTGGTGAAGTGAAGAGTTTGTGCAGGAAGGGGAAGAATTTTAAGATCGCTCGCATCCCCGATATCCCAAGGGGTGTTGTTGTAAAATCGGCTAAGATCAAGGATGTTAAAAAACTTCTTGCCCTTCACTTTGGGGAAGCATGGGACAGTAATCCAGATTTGGAATTCTATGTCAATGTATTTGCAGAACAGGACCCTGATACTCAAAGTTTGAATGATGATGCAGATGATGATCTTGATGATGACACTTTGGACTTTGAACTAATGGAAACTGATGAAACAGACATAGCCTAAACTCATTTTGTTTATACGTTGATAGTATATCAACACACACAGAACTATTCTAAACTGTGTTTGTCTTTTACGATGTAATATATTCCACGATACGTAATATGTTCTTCCATTACGAGTGTATGCATTGTAAATTGTAACGTACTCAATACATAATTCCATCCATCATGAGTGTGTGATTAAACTCCGGCCACTACAATTGTAGCTGGTTTTGCAAACTAAGGCGCAATCAATATGGCTGCCACTAGAGTTGCAAGACCTGCTATGTGAACAACACAGTTGCAAAACCTGATATATGCAAATAAAAAATATTAATAACTTGTTTTCTACTCATCAGATATTTCAGAACTTTGCTACACATATTACAATTATGTTTACCTATAGATTGTATAAGAATCAGCCCTCTAACACATTTCTGTTTTGTTTTATTAGTTTTCCGAGATTTCTCACTAATTACTTATCATGCACATAGCTGGTTTTGCAACTGGGCTACTCATACTTCTTCACTATGGTTCAATATAGCCTAATGAATCGGATCTCCTGTTGATTGCAAAAAGGTGTTGTTTCCACGTATAAAGAATTGGTGAAATGCGTAACAATTTATGACTGATAAAGTCCTCTAACCTTGAAAAACGTTCTAGTTGAACCCAAACTTTCTATATTAGGCCTATATTAGACTGGATTTATTCAATACGGCTAAATAATAATATATTGCTTGCCACGGTGGGTGAGTGGTTATAGTGTCGGATTACTAACCCCCAAGCTTGCAGGTTCGCTTCTGGCCGGGGTAAGTGATTTTTTGAAATTACGACATGTCATACGATGTTGGCATGTCAAAGAACCCATTTGAATTCAGTAGGCCGTGTTCATAATGACAAAATTAATCTCGGGATTTTCCGCCAACACAAAGTTCCTCATTTCTCTACTAGAAAGCGCTATAGTTTCAAGGAGCTTAGATATTTAACCTCCTTGGCTTTCAACAAGGGACAACAAAATTCGACATGCAAGCTACCCTCTGGGTGTCAAATAACAAAGCTTGCACCCGGCACCCGAGGCCATATGATATTATTATTATTATTATTATTATTATTATTATTATTATTATTATATTGAAACGGATGTCGCTGATAGATGCTATGGGATATTGTTTCCAGCCAGGCATACTGATATGGAACAATGCGTAAGATTTTTGAAGTCATCTAACCTTATAAAGAGTCCTGTTGAAATATATTTGTGGTTACAATATGTTGTTTCCAGATGGTCGAACACCGTAAATATGCTTTATAAATTACAAAAACCATCTAACTAACTAACTAACTAACCTCGAATAAAACCTGAGGATCCTACTTCTAGGTTAGCTCTGTAGAACTAGCTGCCCAAACGGGTGATTTATTTCATATCATATTTCAATTTGCCAAGTATATTTATAGGTTGAATTAAATACTTGGACATTGATGGGCCAAAATATATGGATAAGTCGAGAATAAACTCAACTATGTATCTTCAAGAAACAGTGTGCACCAACAAGGAATATGCAAATGAAATGTAATGCAATGTGACAATAACAAGGTTTCGTTTAGGTATATTGCCACTAAATGTAGTTTAGTGGGGCTACCAGTGCGGTGACAAATTTCACACCCCACCAAAAAAAAAGAATAGTGGTTGTTATATTAAATATTAGTAGAATGAGTATTTTGGTTAGTTATTGGACTAATACAGGAGGTACATTTAAACACAATCCCCCCACCATGATCGTTTCACTTTGATCCCCCAATTTACACATTTGCAGACTTTAAGAAATCACCGTGTGGTAAAGGTTATTTTTATTCTCTTAAGACTTAAACGATGTGTCATAAAATTTCTACATTCAATTTTGTTCTTATACCAGTACTTCGTCTTGATTGAATGAAAATACTAAGAAGATGAATTATTTTCATACCGTCAAAGTTTTAATGTTAACTCCACGAACTGTCAGTGGAAGTAAAGCTTTTGTCTGTAGTTTTGCACCTTGTAGCAGAATATCGTTGTAATGCTCATACTGCTGCTTATAACTTTCATATGATAACATTTTTCCAAAGCTACAACATACAAATTAAAATGTGCATATTGATTTGTATAGTATGCCTAGAATTTCTAATGAGTGGTATGGACTACGTGTTTGAGATAACAAGAGTAGATAGTGAAGATCATCGCAGGTTGACACATTCCGTTAATATTACTACCTTCACGTCCAGTTTGGAGTGGGGGGCAGTAAAACACGCCTCAGGCAACTTCCCCTGTTAGGATTTTCCTAATTGACCCCCGTGGAGAGAACTCATCAGCGGAGCTCGGTATCACCCGTCCTCACGAGGCTGAGTGCACCCCGTTCCAGCCCTCACGTCAGTTTCTAAAATCCCTGACTGTGCCGGGAATCGAACCCGGGGCTTCCGGGTGAGAGGCAGGCGTGTTATCCCAACACCACGGGGCCGGCGAAATTAATTACATGACATTAATTAATATCATTGGATGACCAGTTTCGGTCGTCATGCGATCACCATCGTATCCTTTGATTAGAGTGAATTATCTGAAATACTATATTTGTATATTTCAATAGCCTACTGAGAAATAATGAACAGAAATACGTGAACCGCGTGCAATGCCCATAGCGGGATCACAATGTACATGTAGAGCCCTGCGCGGGTAAACAAACGTTATCCGTCCCGCATCCACACAACTGTTATCCGAATCTACTGGCTTTACAATAATAGTTTTAATTAGATAAAGCATAATATACACATTTTGAGGAAAAAATCGTTCCCTTCGGCTATGTATGTCATGTGCTATGTTTAAAATGAATGTTATACATCCAAAATTGCAACCCTTTTCAGTTCGGAGTATTAATTATGCTTAATGACATAATTTGAATGAGATTAGCTTATATCATCATCTTACATTTGTCATGGAAAACCATGCAGTAGGTCTAACGGAAAAATATGGTATGTCATAAACATCCGGGTCCTAGCAATGATATTCAACAAGTTCGGATTGTAATCTAAAAACTATCCGCAAATTTACTCCAAACATTATCCGCAGCTTATCCGCTATCCGCACAGCCTTGGAAACTATATCCGGATATCCGCATCAGCGCAAGGCTTTATGTATATGCACTTCAAGCAGTTGCAGCTTGATCAGGCTAAAATAATAATAATAATAATGCTACTTATTTTACGTCCCTTTTAACTACTGCGGATTTTAGAGACGCCGGGGTGCCGGAATTTTGCCCCGTGCCAGTAAATCTACTGACACGGCTCCCTCGTATTTGCGCACCCTCAAATGCCAGCTGACTGCGCCAGGATTCTATCCTGCAACTTTTGGAACAGCTGGTGAGAACGTTACCGCCGAGTCACGCAGCCAGCGATTAGGTTAAAAAGGACTTAAAATTAAATAGAAGTAGTACATTACTGTAAAAACCGTTTTCGTCATATAGATCTACTTGCTATACTCTGTGCGTCAAAAGTAGACACGTTTTGGTTGGATAACAGTCTTATACCAGCAATATTTTGAACATCTCAATGGGTGTGCCCGTTGGCTTCACTCTCTGGCAGTTAGGGCGTCTCCTTATTGTTGCGTTGATAACCTGGATGTTAGATCTCTTAAAGCAACATTATTATCATTAATATTGCTCCTTGGCTTTACACATCGTCTTCTTTAAAGGCCCCGTATAGTAGTAGGAGATACCACTGTAGCGAAACACACGTGAACTTTCATGAGATGGTCGGCCACTACACTGGTATAATTATACTGGTATATGATTTATTGAAAATGTAAAAAATGCAGCCACCATTTAGACCTCAACTTGTGTTGCTCATAAATTTTAGACCTAGGTTTGTGCGTATTATGACTGCTGTAATTAATATAATATTCCAGAATTCCGGATCCTTGTGGTCACGTGACGTCATTTAGTGAAAAATATATAGAATTGCAACACAGCAAATGCAAATGACACTTTGATATTAGACCCCAATACGCTACTATTCATTATTTGCAGCGAGCCCGTGCAGTTCCATACTCAATGTAACGGTTTCCTCAATCTCCATACGCCACGAAGCCTTGAACTTGAGGTGTGTTGCGTTGTGTTGCCGTGACTTGTTTCTTGAGTAAGACAAGTGCACATCTTGTCCTTGTTCCGGTAGATATTTGAAACGATCACGAACTGCGGAGGAGCATGACTTCCACGCGAATGTATCCGAGAATAACAGTTGATTTGTGCTCTGCTTCGTGTTCAAATGAAGAACGTTTCCCTCAACCGTATCAGAATACAGTACATGTACGCATCACGATGTTGGTTTCATTCCTTTATCTGGTGTAACGTGCTGTTCCATTATTTTTTAATATTTTTTTATACATCGAGTTGAACCTGTATGGACTGCGTGGCAACAACCAACACTTCACTTTAGTGTCTCGGTCTTGTTCTTGTTCCGGCTAAATTCATTATTCCTCTTTGGATATTAATTTTCTGACTAAACATGTTTAAGTGGTTATTTACAGTCTATTTCTGTAAACCCTAGTTCACATTCGGTAAGTTGAGGATGATTGCACACCTACAGCTGCCATCAAACTACCGAAATATCACGTTCTTACCAAAAATGCTCAAAATATGACCTAATGGTAAAAATGTTCGAAATATGCATTTATATGACAAGTAAGGACCACTGACGATAATCACTTGATTTGCATCACAAACCAATTGGGCATGAAAATAGAGGCAAAGAAAAAATATGATTTTACCTTAACATCCGAGCCCTAATTATTATTATTATTATTTTATATTGTCGATGTTATTTCATTCAGGATCTTCCGACATCGTGTTCATTTAGCCCCGTGTACTTGGGTATATGCCTGGTGTAGAAATGAGAAATCACAGGAAACCACTTCTAGAATGATTGAGGTGGGAATCGAACCTATATCTTCTCAATTCTGTGTCACGAGACTGAATGTATCCCTTTCCTGCCCTCTGATCGGAAATAAATTTCTTGGCCAAGGCGGGAATCGAACGCAGACCTAAGGAGTGACAGCTAAGAATGGCATAATACAGTGCATTTGCATTTGCATGTGCATTTGCTTCAAGTGGTGGCCGGCCAGCAAGCTTCTCACAGAGGGGCCACGTGGCGGCGAGCAATTCTGCTTCTATCCGATTCTGCCCGCACAGCTGCGCGTACTTCATGTGCTAATAATAATAATAATAATATCGTATGGCCTCGAGTGCCTGGTGCAACCTTTGCTATTTGACACCCAGAGGGTAGCTTGCATGTCGAATTTCGTTGTTCCTTGACTATGAAAGTCAAGGAGGTTAGATGTTAGATATCTAAGCTCCTTGAACACTATAGCTTTTTCTAGTAGAGAAATGAGGAACTTTGTGTTGGCGGAAACTCCCGAGATTAATTTTGCCATTATGAACACGGCCTACTAAATTCAAACGGTTTATTTGACATGCCAACATCGTATGACATGCGTGTCGTATTTTTGCCGCCATTCAAAAAAATCATTTACCACGGCCAGGAGCGAACCTGCAATCTTGGGGTTAGCAGACCGACACGATATCCACTCACCCACCGTGGCAAGCACTCCATGTGCTTATTAGACAGTTGAAGGGTCTTGATACATTGCGAGTAGGGTTGCCTGATTTCAAGAATGGAAAAACGGGGCACACGTCCAAAAACATTACTTTTTTAAAATCAAGGTTGTTAAATGTTGCAATAAATACGGCAATACACATATGTATTAAATGAGCATTACATAATCAAATACACAAAATTAAAACTAGATATTGCTGACATATCATACAGGCGTATGGCACCAGCAACTTACAAATGCGTTTCATTTGAACGACCCTATGCAAGGATTTTTTATTTGTAAGTACCTTGTGATTAAATTCTCTACAGTTTGAAACGGTTTTCCTTTGCTCCACGTTGAGCGTACAAGTGAAACGGTTTCTCCACGTTGGGATGACAAGTGAAACAGTTTTGCTGGCCCTCACTGTTGGAGTGTACAAATGTAATGCTTCTACTGGCCCTGCCTTGCACTTTGACATTTTTACTCTGCGTAAGATATGTTGTTTTAATGGGCGCCAAGACCTCAACGCTATGTTGAAATCTAAATTTATATATAACAACACCTAGCTCTGGTAGAACACCTTCAAGAATCTATTCACTCGGATCGTGGTATGATTTGATCATTAACCCAACAAACAATTGTATCAGGAGAAGGAATTGGTCTATATCTAATGCTACCTACTGAAAGCAAAGATTGCATGGTTAAAAGAAATGAATTTATTATATAAAACAAGTATGGCAAAATTAATAGTAATAATAATATATTCTGAATTTAAATTGGAGCGTTGCGATTTGAATATTACCGCTAGAAAATTACGTGAAAACGGAGTCGGATAAATTACTGATTTTACTCTTATTCCCAAGCTATGAAGTTACTGAAATACTGAAAATGAAAAAAAAAAGACGAGAGATTACGTAGTTCTGAGTCATTCGCGCTTACCACTGGAAATTGCCGAAGCATTTCCCTCGTACTGGATGTTGAAGAGAGCTTCCCACAGCCTCCTGGACGTCGTCATCTTCTTCGTTAGTTGATGAGATACTTGTAGATATGATAACTTTATGGTCCGAACATCGGAGCCGATCACACGTACAACCACACTGGTTAAGTTTTACAAAGATAGTCGCCTAGCCTCCACGGCGCGCAAACCATATATGCACTCGTCCTTTCCCCTCTCTGGACCCGGCTTCTTTTCGCCCGCTCTCCTCTGATTGGCTGAGCCACCACGCGCTACCCCCCTCCTCAGGGTCATTACACTCGGCGCGAGGATGATGTCGATTACCGTTCCAGACTATTTCGCCTTTTCTTGAAGCAGCAACCCAGGCTTGCGTCATGCTTCTTGACAAGAATAAGCCTGTAGCCGAATTCCCCGTGACGCATCTCTCTCATAATACCCTAACTGACAAAACTCCGTAAAATTCCGTAATCATATAATTTTCTATGATAATGTTGTTCGTAATAATTTGCTTGATAGTGTTTTCTATGACATAGAAAACCTATCTGTATGCTTATAATTTTATAAAAATTCTCCAGAAAAAATACCTTAATAATAATAATACGTTAATAATAATAATAATAATAAATTAACATGAATACTTCTCTTGGCTGAACAATTTGCCGCGTAAATAAATATAGAATGGCTTCCTACTGACTTATGTCAGTGGCATAAAATCCCCTCGAAAAACACGTTACAAGTTTTCTTCATAATTGTTATTGGTGAACAATTCTTTTTTATCAAACTAATGGAGCTTCTGTTTCTATCATCTCTCCATTTGATATTCATGACAGAAAAGGCTCTCTCTGTAAAAGCATTGGAGGGGAAAATGCTGAGTATTAACTTCACAAGGACTAAGATATTCCTTAATTTTGCTGCCCCTAATAAATCTGTAACATGTACCCGTCTATCTGACACAGACATAGAAATCATTTTCTCTTTCAAACTTGCGCTTGTACCACCAGAAAACAAGTTAGGTATTTCAATCAATTCTGAAGCGCGACATTTGAAAATTGGTGTGAAATTGAGTATATTATCAAATTAACCCCCCCCCCCCCCAAAAAAAACCGGTATATATGGCGTTCCGTTAAAGATTAAAACGGAACGTTTGGCAACCCTAATTGTGAGACAACGTGTTTGTGTTCGTCTTCGTGTTATAGGGCCGTTATAATGCCGAACAGTGAGTTAGTTTACTCGAATGTAAGGTCCGTGAATATTCCACTCAGCCGGCAAGCAGCGGGCTGTTGGCCGCGAAGCGGTCTCGCTCTAAATCGGTCGGCCACCACTTGAAACAAAGGCACTGTATATAAAATACGTCACCTGTCTATTCATCTTTCGTTTGTTTGCAGCGGTGATCGCTGATTAACGTTATCGATAATCGCTAGGGGTACAGCATGATACAAGCTGAAACATTTATACCAGTGCTCACGTTGTATTGTCTGATAACCTGTGTTGTTGTGGTGACTGTGATAGAGATCCGAGGTTAGGTGGTCTTCCCTGAAATTTATCACATTCACAGTATGATAATGATTGGATGCCATCTTATGGAACTAAGAGTTCGGTGAGGCCATTGCACAACGTGTGAGTCTGTTTATGTGTTCTCGTAAGTACTTGTTCGTACACCTGTTGCGCCAGAAAGGTCGATGTAGTAAATCTTATAGACACTTGTTGTATGTGTCTCGCATTCTGTTGCTCTTTCGTCACATGACAGTGGTGCCAACTGTTAACTTTTGTAAAACATGGAGTCATTAATGTAAATCAACACTGTGGTTTGCTTCAATTCGAGAATGACCTGTACATGAGACCGTGTAATATGAGCTAGTGTACGAAAAGTTAACGTCGGAAGTTACATCTGACATTCACTGTGAAGTACGGATAGTTAAGTGGATAGGATTCTAGTCTTCAAGATAACAACATTTCATGACATCGATGGTGATAATGACGGTCATCAGTCTACGACAGTGACAAATGCCAATCTCCATCGAACTAATTGCCGCTGCGACTGCTACTCTCATTTCCCCTTATTGCATGCCCCTTAACATTTTTTAACAACCCAGAGCCACACCACAACAAATACTCTGCCTTAATGTGCTTTAATACTTAAATCAGAGTCATTATTTTTATTATCCTCAAATCAATTCTTCACCTTAGAGTAAAAGGAGCCCAGTTCATGGGCACCAGACTCTACCCCCACCCCTCGCGTACACCCCTAACAGGTGTAACGCCGCATCTAAAAGACCTCCGGTTCGATGCCCGACCATGTCAAGGGCTTTTGACTTTGGATGGTTAAATTTTCACATGACTTCAGGGACTGGATGTTTGTGACGCATCTTCATCACTAGTCCATCTCGTGGTGTAGTGACTAGCTTACTTAGCTATCACCCGTGAGGTTTAGGTTCGATTCCCGGCTTTGCCAAGAAATTGAATTCTGGTCTAAGGGCTGGAACGGGGTCACACTGCCTCGTTAGGCAGAATTGAGAAGAGGTGGGTTCGTTTTCCACTTCAGCCATCCTAGAACTGGTTTTCCGTTGTTTTCCCATTTCTAGTCCAGGTAAATGCCGGGACGGTTTCTAACTTTAAGCCACGGCCGCCTCCTTACAAATTCTCATCTAAGTTCCACATACTACTACATACAACATAGATTATCAGACAAATTCTATACACACTCACAAGGGATGAAATGACCACGATGCCCAAGCCCCTAATAGAAAATAATAATACTAATAAAAACAACAATAGCAACAACAACGTCTTAATGAGTTAAAAAAAACAACGGCGAAATACTTAGCCCATAGAATGTAAACATAAACCATGGGGAGGATTGTGATCAGTAAGGAAGTAATGTGCGATAAGAACTCAAGGATAACCGGTATGGTGATTAATAAAAATAGAGCACTATGCTTGGCTGATTTTAATAAAATTCTCCCACTTTATTGGTCCAAATCGAAAGAGTTTATAGTAATTATATTATTAGTGTCATTATTATCATAATTATTATCAGCATCACTGTAATAGTGGCTGGCAGAGCTCGCTGAAGTTCTTCAAGGAGTAAAGCAATAATGTCCTAGTGTTTTAACAAGGAGATTTGAAGATTTTGTTGGTTAGCGCTTCAAATTTACTTGTGTCATCCATGACTTTCATGACTTGGTAAAAAAAATCCGGAGGATTCAGACTTTACGTCAGTTCTAGATCATTCGTATTTAGAAATACCCGCCTAATGAAAATCATAATATTCTAACTCTACATAATATAAAACACAGTCCCCGATTCTTGTATGTAACGGGTAATATCGAGAACCACTGGATGGATTTTGGCCGGCCCCGTGGTGTTAGGATAGAGCGCCTGCCTCTCACCCGAAGGCCCCGGGTTCGATCCCCGGCTTCGTCAGGGATTTTAAAACTGACGTGAGGGTTGGAACGGGGTGCACTCAGCCTCGTGAGGACAATTGAGTAGCTGTCTGACAGTGAGACAGCGCCCCGATCACGAATTCCAAGATTTACGGCCGAGGGGACCCGACGCGCTGATCACGCGTCACCCCAATATCTGCAGGCCAAATGGCTGGGCAGCGGTCGTTTGGTCGGCCTTAGCCCGTCATGGGCTGTATAGTGCCAGGGGTTGACTGGATGGATTTTGATGCGGCTTTCACCATTCCGTAAATGATTTCTCGAGGAAGGTTTCTGGAGAAAAACATTCATTTATGACCAAAGGTAGCCGAGCAGTAACGATTTCAGTGAATCGAGTCGAAGAAAAACCTGCCGTCCGTGCGCCCTATATAAGCTTACGCTGGGTACACCGTAAAAAATATCTATGTAGGCTACTATGAGTGTAAGAATTGGTCAACATGAAAAGTTCTACAAAAATAGTCCGCGACAGCATATCTCTATCTTTATCTTTAATACATCGCCCACTGTAAATGTTTTTACGATTTCATTTCTTCCAACAATTTCCATTCAGTGGAAATTTACATTCCTAGCTTCGGAGCGAGTTTACGAGCTAGCGAGTGAGCCTATCACCCCTGCTTCGGCCAGCATCAAACTGTCGAGTCATGTCGAGTTAAGACTTCAGAGAAGAGTATACGTGTTTGGAGTTTCGCTGTTCACCTCGGCTTTTCTGAATTGCGTCTGGGACCTGTCGTCCGTGCACCTTTTAAGCTTACGCTGGGTAAACCGTTAAAGATACCGGGCGAAGCCGGGGCGGGTTACTAGTATTCTAGTCAATATATTTGCTTGTCCTGAAGTCAAAAACATTTTAATCTTAAAAAAAGAACGGAAACAATAATTTCTCGCTCACTGTGCCTATGTAGAGACTGGAGGAAAGGGATTGGATATGAAATTGGGATTACAATACTGGAATTTTACTGGGATAGAAAAGCGAAAATCCTTTTACCTCCCGACCCTTGGATTATGGCCAATGTTTGAACACACTTTTTTCTATCCTGGTCGATATAGGAAATGTAGGTTAAAATAATTGCACGACTTGTACCCCCTTCTAAAAAGAAGCAACAATTACAATACCAAGAAAATTGTAGCCTATTTAGGTCAACGTCCTCTACTTATTCATACGGACATAGGCTACGCCTGCATATTTTTAGACTTAATTCGAACATCCACCCCCGAGACCGGATTCAAACCCACTGGCCCTGAGCTCCAGAGTTACTTCCTATTTAAAATGATTGTTTCAGGGCTAGGAAGTTGAAACGCAGTGGCTGGGAAGTTGAGAACAGGTGGTTTTGATAAGCGCGTCATATTACGCATCAGCATGCAGCTTGAGGAGGCCATGTCGCTGGTGTCTGCAGCGACCCAGGCCAAGTGCACTGCTCACTGCTCGGTGTGTAGCGTTACTGGATTTGTGTCGCCCGCCCAGGCATTGCATTCTAAAACACTGTCTAAATTCTATTTTTAGCCATTCTATGAAAACACAATGACGTATTTGCAATACTGTTTAAATAGAAATTAGCCAATCCTATGCTACTTTTAATTTTATTATCAGAATTCAGAATTCCCGGAAGAAACTCTCGTTGCTGTGCACATCCCGAGCTGTAGACTGTGACCTCGGACTCCGGTACCCACCATCTCGGTTCCTCTCGCGATACTCTGTGTGTGGCGCAAGGCAGTGGGTTCGATCCCGGCTCATTACCCGGTAGTGGAAAACTGTCACTTGTCAAAAAGTTCCCTTCGCTTCACTGAGAAACATCGGATCATTGATATGTTTTTCTCAGCAATGAGATGCGTGTATTTTATTTAGGCTATTTAGTTAGTTAGTTAGTAGTGGCGAAGTTCGGGCTCATGACCCTTTCTTACACTTAACCACGCAATATGGTACCCGTACATATTAAACAATTTTTGAAATACAAAAAATAACTTACCTTACAAGTTCATTATGATGATCAGTAAAGAGTAAAATAATTATGTTAAATGTTATGTTATGGGAAAACCACGTACAACCACTTCTAGTATGGCTTAGGTGGAGATCGAACTCACATTTTCTCAGTTTTGCCTCACAAGGCTTTCTAATTTTTTCCGTGTTTTTTAAAAATTTGTTTTTTTGTTTTTGGAGGGCAGAGACCGTTTCTGGGTGTCATTGTCGGTTTGGTAGTGTTTTGTACAGCTATTTTGTCTTGTTTATATTTGGATCTGATGATGCTCGCTTGACTAGCGAAGCATTTCATCCCTTTGTTTTTTTTTCTCTCTTCGTAGTCCATGACATTGTTGTTGTTGATTTATTTAGGGGTTTTGTGGCATCGTGGTGTTTTACTTGGATGTTTGGAGAATGTCTCTGATAACCTCTGTCATTGTGGGGCCTGTAGTAGTAGTGAGAGTTCCTAACTTTAGGCCACAGTCGCCTCCTTTCCAATCCTAGAGTCCATTACAAATATTGTACACACACCACTAGACACCAGGTTATCAGAAGAATCCTATAGACGAAAGTTCTCAACCTGGTGCTCTCATCATACGAGCCAAAAAGTGCTCGCGAGCAAAGGCTCCCATGAGATCCATTCTTCAATTGAAATTTTGTTGCACGAACCAGAATAATAGTGTTTTCATTACAAGTTTTGACAGTCTGAAATTTTTATCATTTTGTGAAATAGTATTTTTAATCTAGACTACACTAAAAATAATTGGACGTCCCTGTTTTATGAGTACCGTAACACGAAAGATGCTAATTCGACTCGACCGTCAATACATACATATAATCTTATCTGCATGAACCATGCAAGCAGTTGTAGCATGCCTGGTGAGTGGTGAATCCCTAGTTCTTTCAGCACTTCTTTCGAAGAGAGAGAAAGGAGAAAGAAAGAGAGGAGCATGTTTGTCGCATTATTATTATTATTATTATTCTGTCGATTTTGGCCTACTGTGGACCGCGTTGAACAATCGGCGGACTTGCCAATCTCTTCTTCTCCTCCCAGAATTTCTTCATGCGTTCGCTGAGTCTCCTCCTTCTTTCTTCAGACCAGATGACCTTGATTTTTGAGCTAGGTTTTTCATGATACCCTTTAAATTTATCAGCCTTCCTTCGAAGGTTGAAATTTACATAATAATACAAAACCATTACCGTTGTACTCTTTGCGAGCCAAAAACACTGATGATAGCACTGGATCTCTAAAATGTTCAGAGCAAGTCACTGAAGAGACAAAACCGTACGTACTATACTTGCAGTACCAAGGAGGGCAGCTTTTTGCATTAACTGCATAATTATGGTTCCTCTTCCAGCCAAGGTTCTACTTTGCATTTTCTCATTCGTTTATGACTAAACCATTCACAGAGACATCAACGGGAATGACGAAAACTTCCTTTAGGCCGTATATCTGACTGAGTTCAGTGGCAAGTGGCTGGTATTTGCACCTTTTCTTAGCCATCGTGTTCTGTAGGTTTTCATCGAGTGGAAGAGCAACATCGACGATGGTTGTCTTGTATGCTTCATTATCGATTATCACAAGGTCTGGTCTACAGAACGATCAGTTATTATAGTGGAATCACATAAGATCTTGGCTTTGTCATTGTTCAGAACCTGATCAGGTCTGCATTTATAATTTCTCAACAAAACCGTATCGCCGTGCAAAAGCTTGATGTAGGCTACTACTTTCGCTACGTTGCAGCTTTGCAATTATATACCCACAACTTACCAATAGAAGAAGAGATGAAACATCAAACAGCCAATGCATATCTCTGTATAAAAAGACTACCTCAAATGACATGGATCAAAAAAAAAACAGTTTCTAGCCCCAATCTTAAAACACAAAAAGATCCCTTAAGTCTCGCCAAAGAATATATCAATGAGAGCAATCTGCAAATAAAACTTGAACCACTCTGTATGCCAGTCAACCCCATTCAATATATACAAGTGACTACAGATCTTACTTTGCTAGAAGAGGTCTGCAAGAATGACTCTTCACCACATGATCTAAAACAATTGGCCCTCTGTACAATAGAAGAAAGATATCCGTCTAATCAATGGCTAAAAATATTTACAGATGGCTCACAAGACAAAGAAAATAGAACTGGAGCAGGAATATATTCATCTCTCTTCTCACTCTACTTCCCAGTAGGCCAAAACAAAACAAACTTTGATGCTGAGATAAGAGCAATTTCACATGCACTCCATCAGTTATTAGGCAGAAACATTGATTATCAAAAATGTGTTATCATTGCAGATTCAAAAGCAGCCATTCAAGCCGTCTCGTCAAATTAAAAGCCTCAAAATAAAGAGCCGAAATAATTTTTTGTATGATAAAAACCCTTCAAAGACTCCACAAACAGATCTCATTTCAGTGGATCCCTTCTCATGTTGGAATAGCAGGTAATGAACAGGCAGACAGAAAATGAAAATCCACAGCCTGCTTCCAGTCTCCGACCGGGTCAGGAATGGAATGAATGAAGCCCCTATCTAGCGGCGAGGATATGAACTGTGCCGGCTGCCGAGGCCTGACGCACTCCTCTGGGGCAATGATTAAATGAATGATAGATGAAATGAAATGATAGTGGAGAGTGTTGCTGGAATGAAATGTTGACAGGGAAAACCGGAGTACCCGGAGAAAAACCTGTCTGCCTCCGTTCTGTCCAGCACAGATCTCACATGGAGTGACCGGGATTTGAACCACGGACTCAGCGGTGAGAGGCCGGCGTGCTGCCGCCTAAGCCACGGAGGCTTCAACAGGCAGACAGATTAGCAAAAAAAAAAAGTACCACACTACAACAACCTGTCAGTCAGAAGGACATTGATGCAAAATGGGATCAATATAAATTAACACCAAGAAGAGAAGCTGTAGCCTTCTTCAGACTTAACACTGGCCATGACTGCCTTGCAGCTCATGTGAAACGAATCAACATCCTGAGATCTGAAGAATGCACACTTTGTCACGAACCTGGAAGTAAAATGGATAAGGGACACCTGCTATATTGCAACAAACTTGATGTGACTGCTAGAACTTCAGGAAACCTCACACAACTCTATTGGAACGCAAGACAGCTGATGGATTGGAATCCGGGCTAGCCATAGGAAACAACAACAATAACAACAAGTATTCTTTTGGAGCAAGCTTTTGGCATCCCCCCGTGATGTGCTGGATCGATTCAGTAGATCTATTGCACAGACGGCATTATTGTCCGATGTATCCTTCCCAAGAATGAGGCGCTCATAATTCTTACTGCACACAACTTGGTCCTGAATCACGAAAATAAATCCTTCTGTTTGTCCGAATAAGCCAGCCGACCGAAGCCACTCTGTTGAATTCGTAGTATCTGTAGATTCATAATGCAGATGAGCAGCGTACCTTCCTTATATGCATTATTATTATTATTATTATTAGAGCTGGAATGTTTAAGACCTAAACAGCCCGAATATGCAACCAACTTCAAATATGACCTTAAAAATGACAAAATATGACTTGAAAATGACTGATTTAAATATGGCAGTTTTTTAATTATAAATCCAAGCGGCAATCCCTTCGAGATTAAATTGTTAACTACATTCATTATTCCTATTTTCATATTAGTTTTCTGACTAAACACGTTTAAGTGGTTATTTACAGCCTATTTCTGTAAACACTAGTTCCCGTTCAGTAAGTTGAGGATGATTGCTCCCCTACGGCTGCTGTCAAACTACCGAAATATGACGTTCTTACCAAAATATGTTTAAAATATGACCTAATGGTAAAATATGTTCTAGAAACACTCAAGTGCACAGAGCACGCTGTCGCAACCTTCTAAATTCATCAACAATAGAAGTTGGCACCTGTGAGCCTACTACAAAAAAAGAAAAAAAAGCTCGGGTCCAAGCTCTGTGAACTTGCGGTGTGAGGGGAAGGAACAGGAAAGGGTCAGGCGAGAAGTGTCGCTCAACAGCTCGCCGTGATATCTTCCTTTCTATTCCAATACTGCTGACATAGGGCCGTTGCTCAAACCACTGTGGTGTTGCGAATGAGTGACTGAGTCACCGACCATTGTATTTGGTTCGGGTACTACGCAAGGACCGGAAAACCTCATCACTCGTCAACATCACTCCTCATAGTCCGCGATCCACATTCCTCTCAGGTTCACGCAGCTTAGACCCGAGCAGTACTCGACGAGAGAGTGCTCCAGAAGGGGGAAATGCTCGCACATATTGAATCTGGGTGTGCAGTGGGCGAGTGTATTTTTAACCCGCTGTGAGTTGCACTTGCAGCTATTAATTAATTATACCGCCAAGTGCTGTTGAAGACTCGAGACGAGGCCACTTCACCTCACTTCACATTCGCACGCCACGTGCTCTCACTTACCTGCACCCTCTGCTCTAGTCTACAGTGGAGAATGGAGACTTGTAACTTGGATAGTTTCTAATATAAAGTTTAAAATCCCTCTCGGCACGCCGCAAAGCGGAGGTAGCTTCCACCGGGCAAAGAAAACTATTTCGAATTCACTAAATTCGCCAAGTGTTGTAGACCTAAGGTGACCATATTTTGGACAGCCTTGTTGGGAGAATTGTTGGAGGAGAGAGAGATTATACTGTAGTTTGACTCTAATATATAGTTTTTTTTAGGTATGGCCTTTTACAAAATTTAATTTTAAGAAGTTACACAAAATTCGATCCACCAAAAATCCACTATAGAGGGATAAATAAATACAAAGTTTATTTTAGTGTTTTTCATTTATTTATAATAATTTTATTAATGCAGCCAATGGCCATGTATTTTTCTTTTCAGGACGGGTTACATTACAAGTATACGTTTATTTTTAAGTTTCTTACTTTACAATAACATTCTTAGTGAGTCTTTACAAGCACCTCAAGTCTTTCGGACAGGGTCGTGGATATTTCAAAACAAAAAGTATTTTTCGTTTAATTACGCATATTTTTCAGTTTTTTTTTTTTTTTTTTTTTCAAACTTAAAACTTTTATTAATATTCGGGATGCCGGGACATGCTCCTTTAAATGGGGACCTATAAAAGTTCAACATGTTTAGCATATAGTTGCCTCTCATTCCTCGTTAACGAGCGGCTCGCATTTGAAACCTAGCTGGGAGGATATGTTTACATTCCATGGCTGCGGGGTTCCAAGGCTTTCAGAGCTTAAGACACAGTGTTGTCAACTGTCCATCACCGTAGCAGCAACTTACTCGGTCTCCACGGCAAGCAGTAGCGAGACTTGACA
Organism: Meconema thalassinum; assembly: GCA_946902985.2. Lineage (NCBI taxonomy): Eukaryota > Metazoa > Arthropoda > Insecta > Orthoptera > Tettigoniidae > Meconema > Meconema thalassinum. The sequence continues at coordinate 458,370,116 of OX336391.1, read as the reverse complement.
GAATTTTGTGCAAGAGTGCAACACTGGAGACTGTAAAGTGAGCTGGTAGACAGGGCTGGCGTCAACACCTGGTCTGCAGTCCACGTGGACAGATGGAGGAAGCATCCTATTGGTCAACAACCGTCAGCTATTGGTCAGCAATAAACAATGGTTATTGTCGGCGCGTGCTACTGCTTAACGTTGAGTCGCCGCTCGAGTGAGGCAACTAGACGCGAAGCCGCATTTTTTTTATAATTCCGAAAACATTTTGCTCATCCCTTGGCGCAAGGTGGGACAAATCAAAATGTATTTGAGACAAAAGTTTTATGTAATTTTTAGATGACTATGAACCATTTTATTGGGTTTTGTTATTGTGCCTTTTAAGGGAGGTATGATCGTTTTTATTTCTCAAAACTCCATTTTTCCAACCCCTTTCCTTAATGGTTGATGCTATCAAAAAGCTTTACAGAGATCAGTTTTTGGTCCTTATCTGAAAAATAGTACGAACTTTGAATGGATTCGATTTTTCACATTCTAAGAGAGTTAAAGCGATAGTCCACTTTTTAGAAGAAAAAAAAAGACCCACCATTTCCACCCCCTTGGTTCGTTTTTGTCCATTAACGAACTCTACCGAGATTTTGAAAGTTTATATTCTATGTATCACGGCCGACTGAATCGAGCTGCGCTCTATACCGGCCTTGACATTCCCAGTCAGAACCCATGTATAACATGTAATTGGAAAGTTTCTACTCGTTGCCGTTAGAGCGCACTCCCCTCCCATTATAGGCGCGATAAGGAAAAAGCAGTACAGTACGTTCTTCTCACAGTGCTACGTGTAGAACAACAACGTTTTGTTTCAGTTTCAATTATTGTAAGTAGTCGGTATTAATATACTGAATTCCTACGTTGTTTGGAGTGTTCGCTTATGAAGTTGTAAAATGCTGGGGTAAATTATGAACTATGGTTTGAACGCCGCTGCTCAAATCCAGCATGTCATACTGTTGTGTGCCATTTTGCACTTCAAATAGGAAGAAAAGCGGAGGTGTGCTTTCATTTCATGAGTTCCCGTGTGTCACAGATAGGTGTGATGAATGGCTTAGGGTGATTTCTCGCGATAAGTTTGTTCCGAACACGAACTCTCCTTCGTCTGTTGTATGTAGTCTTCATTTTAAGGAAGATGATTATTCACATGTAGGCAAGTCCAGAAGGCTAAAGAAAACTGCTGTGCCGTCGGTGTTTGCTAATTATCCAGTCTATAAGTTACCTGTTATAAAGAGACCCCGAAGGAGCATTGTCAAGCTCAAATTACCCTCACCCAAAAAACTGAAGAGTATTGTACATGATGAGGAAACTCCAGCTGTGGAAATTCCCAGTTCGCCCTTGCCTTACACTCAGTCTGTGAATATAGGACACTCGAGCACGCAGACTGATGCCTACGAGATCAAGGAAATGATGAAAACGATTAATCGGTTGCGAGTGAAAGTAACACGGCTGAACAATTCTCTGCAGAAAAAACAGGAGGAATTAATGGAAACAAAAGTTACACTTAACCAATTCAAAGATGATTTATTTCACAAAGAAATTGAGCACTTGAAGCAAGATGCGACTGAAGGAGAAATTCGAGCGAAGTTCATTTTAGAGCAGCTACTTTTGTACAGTAAACGCAGACCGAGTTGGAGTTTAGATACAATTAGGGAGTGTATTATTTTTCAATATATCTCACCGAAGGGTTATTCCCATATAAGGAAAAGGGGCTTTCTGAAATTACCCTCAAAGAGGACTCTATGTAGATATTCCGGTTCTAGTGATTGTGCGACAGGTGTTACTACATTGATTAAAGACAGGCTTATATTAGAGGCAAACAAACTGAATACTCCTGAACGTTTCTCATCCCTGGTTGTAGATGAGGCTGCAATAAATCCTAAGATTATTTATGATAGGAAACTCGACTGCTTCTTCGGGTACAAGGACACAATTACAGCACCGTCTCATCAAAAGGAAAGAGAGGATGAAAATTACAGCCGGGAACAAGTAGCAGCCAATCGAGTGTTGTGTTTTGTGCTAAGAGGCCTTTCGACAAATTATCAGATACCGTGTGCCTTCTTTTTCACGAAGCAGCTGTCAGGACGGGACTTACATAAACTCGTGCTGGACGTTATTCTCGAGGTTGAACAATGCGGTTTCATAATTATAAGAATTGTCTCTGATAATCACAAAACTAACACCACAATGATGAGGCATTTAGGGGGAGGGAATTTGCAACCAATGGTTAATCACCCATACGACGAGTCTAGGAAGTTATTCCTTAGTTTTGATCAGTGTCACATTCTAAAAAACATTAGAACGCAGTTTCTGGAACGAGAGATGACTGATGGTACTGGAATAATTTCAGGGAAATACTTGTCTTTACTATACAAAATGCAAAAGGATGAGATCGTCAAACCTGTGAGACACCTCACTAAAAACACATTGAACCCACTAACTTTGAAAAAATGAATGTTCGGCGTGCCAAGGAAGTGTTCTCATCAGAAGTTATTGGTGCCATTAGTACACTGAAAGAAAATGTAGGCATGCACCCGGAAGCGTACAAATTCATGGACGCAGAAGCAACCATACTTTTTATGAAAAACGTTAATAAATGGTTCGCTATGCATGACGTAAGCAACACATATCATCATATTCAGTCTAGAAATCCAGATAAAGGGCATTTTTTCTCATTAAATGACAGTCGCCTTAACTGGCTAGAGGAATATTTTGTTTCTTACCTTGAAACTTTGAAAGCTGCTAGTAACGCTGCTAGAAAGGACTTCCTGACTTCTGAGACTTACGAAGCTATAAAATTAACCACGGAATCAACTGTGCAGTGCATAAGGTATCTTCTAAAAATGGGTATCATTATGTTCTGACTCGAACATTCTCTAGCGATACTGTTGAATCACTCGTCAGTACATTGCGCCGTATGTCTGGGTCAAATGACATGCTGGACTCAAGATCAGTGAGTTTCAGTTTGCAGAAGATTTTGAAAACTGGAATTCTGAGTACATCAACTTCCAGCAATGTAGAGGACTCTGCATCTAGCATCACAGATAACCCAGTTCAGAACATGATTCTTGGAAATGCACCAGCTTCAGGGAATAGACCTGTCATTCCTCAAAGTATTCTGAATATTCTACAAGATCTGTTAAAGGAGCCTGGTATGTTACATTATCTTTTATAAAGTGGACTAATGATTTGAGTTCTGCACATAACAATAATTACTAGTAAGTTGTGTAATTCACCTAAATCATACTAACTCAGTTAAATTTCATTTTCAGCAATACCTTTTCCGACAATGAAAACGGCAAGTCTGGCTAACGTCGGTGGCTACATTGTACGCGCAGTGGAAGAAAGAATTTCATGTACGGAATGTTTGGACTGCATTTCGCAGATCTCTAACTCCTCTTCACTCATGAGCCTTATCAAAACACAAGATTTAGGACATCTGCGTTACCCTAAACCTGCTTTTGTGTCAACACTATCTGTAATTCAGCTCTTCGTTGAAAAAGCTGCGCCATGTGTTCCTGGGAGAAATGTACTAGATGTTATATGTTCGGAACTAGTTCCTGTTTTGTCTAAGAGTCCACTTCTACAGTGTCCAATTTGCGACGAGACCGGTCCAAACGGACTTGCCATCATTATTGGAGAGAAATTTGTATCGCCAATTTTGGATAATATCGCGCAAACTGAAACTGAAAGACTGGTTGCTTCCAAACGCCTCCTATACAAACCGCTCAGCAGGAAAATGCATAAACTTTAATGAAAACTGAGTGATTCTCACCGAATTCAACTGTAACGAGGTGCAAGGTATGTCTAATTTTTCTTCGATTTATTAGCACGCTATTTTATTTTGTGTTATAATTTGCATTTTGATATTGCGGGAATTATAATGATAATATATAGTGTCACTAGCAACCCGCCCCGGCTTCGCCCGTGAACAGTTATGAATGTGCAAGGCATTCCTGTCAGACGTAATTTAAGAATGGCGAGGGGCATGAGACACCGCCGTCCAAACTAAAAACACTTATAGTGGGCGATGTATCGAAGATAGAGATATGCTCTCGCGGACTTTTTTGCAGAATTTTTCATGCTGAACAATTCTTACACTCATAGTATATTGATATTTTTAACGGTTTGCCCAGCGTAAGCTTAAAAAGTTCACGGACGCCAGGTTCTTGTTTCGACCTATTCAATGAAATCTGAAATCGTTACTGCTTGGCTCCCTTTGATCATAAATAAATTATTTTCTACAAAAATGTTCCTCGATATTACCTGTACAGAATAGTGAAAGCCGCATCAAAATCCATCCAGTGGTTCTCGAGATTACCCGTGATATCCAAGAACCGGGGACTTTGTTTTACACTAAACAGAGCTAAGTCTTCGTCTTGCAGTGCTTGGTGAACAGCGCTGTGTGAGCAGTCGAGTAACTAACAAGATTTCATGTAAAAGGTCTCATTGTCTAGGCCGGTTGTGGAGAGCTCGCATCCAGTCGGCCATGTATGTATACAGTTTGAAAGTGATAGAGCTCGGATGTTTAAGACCTAAAATAGCCCGAATATGCAAGCAAATAGACAACATATGACCTGAAAATGACTGATTTAAATATGGTCGTTTTTGTTTAATTATAAATCCAAGCGACAATCACTTCGACTTTAAATTGTTAAAAAAATTACTCCTATTTTCATATTAATTATCTGAATATACGGTACATGTTTAAGTGGTTATATCCAGTCTATTTCTGTATAAACTAAGTTGAGGATGATTCCATACCTACAACTGCCGTCAAACTACCGAAATATGACGTTCTTACTAAACAATGCTCGAAATATGACCTAATGGTAAAAAGGTTGGAAATATGCATTTATATGACAAATAGAAACCACTGTGTTGTGAGGATAATTTTTCCTAAACATCCGAGCTCTAGTGATTGCTGTGAAATGACGGTAGTTATCGTGTCCAAAAGAAAGTGAGAACTTAAAGTTTTGAACTGATGGTGGTTGTGGGGGTCTGGGTAGTGATGTAAAATACCCAGGTATTTATAAATCGGGGTAAATACCCAGGGTATATACTGGGGTAAATTCCCAATTTGGGTAAATACCCGGGTATTTTAAATGTTTCATCAAAAATCCTGTGTCATGGTAAGTTGAACCTTAAAAAAGGGTAGCGGTATGCAAACTATTCTACAATAACTTTCTAGAGATGTAACAACATTAGATAGTTAATCAAATTAAATTTAATTAGAATTGGGACTTAAAAACAGAATTAGAATTGGGAATTAGATCAGGATATATAAACTAACAACTCCACTACACTGAAAAAGTTAGGTTAAGTACAGTAGGCATCAAACAAAGAATAGAAAATGGGAGGGAAGTACAGTGTGTTTGAATTCTGGGTAGGATGAGCAGAGCAGTGTTGCCAACCCATATGCTTGCTGGCATACATCTTCACCCATTATAGAGCCCATCTACTACAAAAACTCCCTAACATGCATTTATATTATTTAGAGTATGATTTTAAAAATTAATATTTTTATATTTAAAATAGAATGAAAAATAACTTAAAGCACTTTTACTAAGCATTTTTTCCTTCAAATGTTCTTTCTATTGAATATATTTTATTACCTTTTGAGTTTTGGCATACACTTTCAATTAATATGCATATAGCCTACTCTTATTTCTACAGAAGTATCTTTTCCCTCCCACATCTTTGTTGCTCATTTCCAGTATCGTAATAAAACTCGACCTTCTCAATATCTTGGTATTTATTAAACATTTAAAACACAAAACAACCAAAAGGTTTTATCCAATATTTCACTTTAGTTTAAGGAAAAAGCACACTTAAGGACAAGGTTACAATGCCAAAACATATAAATACCCAAAAATACCCGGACGTCCATTTTCCTTTCCTTTTCTTTTTAGTTTTGAAGGATCAATATTGTTCCTGATTTCAATTTAAGGCATCAAATACCTGTGTTTCAGTCCTTGTTTGTCCAACACTTCATCAACACATCAAAAAGTGTTGTACAATGCTCAAAAACTGAAAATACCCTCATTTTGGGTATTTAAATGACCACTGGGTAAATACCCAATTTATATTTACCTTCCCACTGGGTATTTATCCGGCCCACATCACTAGGTCTGGGTGATGTGAAGCGCGAAGATATGTCGAAATTTTCCGGAAGTCGCAAAATGGTACTCATTGCAGTAGTTAGCTTTCTAATGAAATCTATTTGCCCTTTTTCACTAGGTGTTCCATGCTTCTTGTATGGTTTGTGGTGAATGAATAATAATACATTTCACCACTGATTTCTGTAGCGTTCAAAAGCCCTTTGGCACGTGCTGCTCCACCGGGTCAGTGCACAGTCACAGAATTCAAAACTAATGGGGAAATGAGTTTTCGAAAAAACAAATTGATAATCAGAAACGAAGCACCTTTAAGAATTATTTGCAAAAAAGGTTTACATAACGATTAGATCGAAACCAAGAAATCAATAATGGTTTGCATGCTCACACGAGTTGCACTGTCCTTCAACTCTTGACAGAGAGCTCATCGACAGTAATATTTTCCTCATTGAGAAAGCTAGTCAACGGCACGTACTGTATGCTTCTCCACACGTGCCGCCCGTGCAGTACAGTGTTGTCAAGATGAGAGCAAGCTGTTCCGAGCCAGGGGGCGCCAAACGCACTGATAACTTTACAAATTGACACGCATATGCTCTCACAGTGGATCACATAAATGAAACAAACTCTTCAATTTTTTCAAGATGGATCCCGTTGACTCCCCTTAAGGGGACGTGGTACGTCTTATCTTAACTATGTTAAATCTTGTTACATATGAAGGGGTTAGAACAACATAGTGATAATCCTGATTTTTGTATTTTTAAGATAGAGAAAAAACAAAGTTAATGGAAATCCAGACAGTTCACGTTTAGTATTTACACCTCGTTCTGCTTTCTATGCACTGTGAACAAATTTGTACAGCATTTGGATCATGATGTTTGTTTTCTGGGTAAATTCGAATACTTTATTTTGTAAAAGTTTCTTGATTTGTTGCATTTCATTATGTTGCTCGAAGCTTTGAAGATAAATCTTTTGGTTGCTCGATTAATTGATAAAAATTGGTTGCCTATGGTTTAATTTTATTTTTTACAGTGGAATAATCAATGAAACATTGGGTAAAGTAAAACGTGTTTAAAACTCAGCAATTCTTCTAAGTTTGTGCCGTGTCTTGTGTGGGGTTTCGCCTAGGACACCAAGCTGGCTCATCGGCGGGCTCTTGGTGTCCCCGCCCGGACACCCACAGAAGTGACGAACTGCGCGCCACCTCCCTTTATATTAGGTGCAACTGCACCATTTGACTGCGAGAACTAAAAGCTCAAGCAGCCTTAACCTTCCTATGAAGGCTTCCAAAAAGATGGTATATTGGCTTTCACGGCCGGTGAATTAAAACTCAGCAATTCTTCTAGGTTTGTGCCGTGTCTTGTGTAGGGTTTCGCCTTGGACACCAAGCTGGCTCATCGGCGGGCTCTTGGTGTCCCCGCCACCGGGGAATTAAAATTGAATTGTTTCTCCTGGTCCATATACTGTACTTAGAAAAATAAGCTATATTATGGTACTTTTAAATGATGTCACCACAGGAACATACGATGTCAGATAAGTTAACATATACCGTACCCTAAGTATACTGGGTAAATGAACAAGATGCTCCGAGCCCATATAATGTGTCAACAACATAACAAACAAGTAGTTCCGTGAAGAACTAAATAACCCATTTTCATATATTCTACTGGTCTTACTTAGGACACGAGAAATGGAAACGAGATTTAAAAAACAATGCACAGCCGCCATTTTAATTCCTCATAAAATTCCATTAAATTAGACGTCAGTATAGGCTATTAATAGCATCTGTCAATATACAAAATTTCAGTTTGATTGCTGTAATAGATTCGTGAATATTGAGAACCGTCTAAATATTTCGGATGGTCGTCATATTGGATTGCCATAGGCTATGCGTAGGCCATAGAGTTGTTCTATTAGATGCAGATGATTGCGTAGGTTCATTATTGAGACTTACACTTCGATCGCATTTTAAAATTTCGCACAGCCGCCATCTTGAAGTTATATAAACAATTGAACTAAATTAGTTGTCAGTGCATTATAATGTGTATAAATATTTACCGTGCAAAGTTTCACTGCGCTCGGATGGTTAAGTCGCGAGAAAAGTAAATGTTTCAACTTCGCTTGGCAGCCATGTTCGTTTTGTACTTAACAGATTAATGAACGTCACATAGGTGAACTTCTAGTAGTGCCCTATATCACCGTACAAAATTTCAGGGTGATAACTTATCTCTTACTGTTGCGGAGATATAGCCAGTGAAATATTTCGCGCGGTCGCCATGCTGGATAGGTGAAACGTATTAAAATTTGAAAGGGACCGTCGAGGTCGGACGAGGTAGTAGCATGCACTTACCAGTACCGAGTTTCATTGAAATCGCTTTGGCCGTTTAGAATGTATTAGGGACACACACGGACAAAAGGTGATCTCATAAGCCATTTTTTTTTTCAGAAATGAAAATAAGCTCAAATTACTAGTGCGTAGTTGAGCAAATGGCGTGAGAACTAGGAATACTTGTGGCCGTCAGCATTGTCTAGGCGCAAGAGGTGAAATACCATGCTTCACTCTCCTCAGTTCACGTCGTGCAATCTCGGTGTCATTAGAGAAAGTCTGCCGAGTCCGTAGTTCGAGGTTTACCTACATCCAATCATAGAACACCTCCGACGGGGCGTGGCTCTCTATAGGTCAGCCGTTAGAAGCTCTCCGCTGTATTGACGTGAGTAGTTTACCACAGGAATAAAAACAATACATAGTGTGGCCCTCACAAATTGTGCAGCATGTCTGAGAAACCTCAGTATGCTCTAAGAAGTTCAGTAGAATATATTATTATTATTATTATTATTATTATTATTATTATTATTATTATTATTATTATTATTACATGAATCGCCGCCAATGGCCATAGCTGGGTATTTTTCATTGAACGCCCGAGGGTTCCCAACAAGTTCAATTTCAAGTAGTTCCAACTTTGGCTACCGGAGGCTACTGTCACTTACACCTAGGGGCGAATTGGAACTTGACGAGCGTTTCTAAATAGCCAAATATAGCCTACACATTTTGCTACACACTACCAATTGCAGTGGTAGGTTCTTTTACGTGCCATAAATCTATGACATGGGCCCACCGACTCTTACTTCCCTTCTGAAGAAAGGCATACTGAAGGATTTTAACACTCTTAACAATCCGATGACTTCGGCCGGGTTTGAACCCGCGATCTTAGGCAATGCAGTTCAGCATGCTACCGACTACTCCATCGAAGCCATTCCTGCTCTTTGGCGACATACCTGGATTATAACGGAGCAATAGAATATACTGTAGCAATTAAAATAACTTTACCTCTTGTGTACTCTCTGCTGCTAAACCGTGCACGAGTTGTAGATTGATTACCAACATGTCCCTAAAAAACAAAGCCACGTGATATCTTTATACAGTGTTACAGCAAAGAGGATATAAAAATAGGTTGGCTCAGGCAAGGAAAGCCTTTGTCTGGAGCGTGACACTATATGGAAGTGAAACTTGGACTGTTGGCGCAGCAGAGAAGAGTTGTGAATGTGGTGTTACCGTAGAATGATGAAACTCAGATGGATAAACAAATGAGGTATTAAGACGAGTGGGAGAGATGTTTCTATCGTCTGCTAATGAAGAGAAGAGATAGAATGGTAGGGCACATACTAAGACACCCAGAAATAGCAAAAGTAGTTATGGATGGAAGGGTTGAGGACAAGAATATGTAAAACAGATTGCCTCTGATGCAAGGCGTGGTAGCTATGTACAAAAAGAAGGCCGGACGTTTGTTTTAGACGAGTGAAAAATCTTATTGGAAGCCTGGAGGCGGGTTACTACCGTACCTGTGTTGTTGTCAGCTGCGCCATGCGGTCAGATGATGGACAAGACTATCTCACGCTACTGCTGAAGTACAGTCATTGGCAAATATAATGGTGTTCTTTTCGTAACTATGTAACGTGTACTTCCGCGTCATATACTACTTCGACGTGGACCGTACTGCACGGTGGTGATGTCGTCACGTGCTCAAGTCTGGAATTCCATTACATCAGATCGGTGGTGACAATTCTGAAGCAGGAGGGCGAGAGAGATACTGTGTACAGGCTCATCTGCAAGCTTCAAGGTCAAGGGCAATCGTCTAAAACAAACGTCCGGCTTGTAGAGTTGAAGCCTTTAGCTCAGGACAGGAAGGCATGGAGGGCTGCATTAAACCAGTCAAAATATTGAAGACTTAAACAATAACTTCTGAAGATGCCACTAGAGTTGTTTCTTCCTTGAATCCCGCCTACCCCAAATACGAAGTACAGTTACAATACTATTCAAAAACAAAAGTCCCTAAAATGAATTACCATGTTGTGTTTCTGGGGTTAGTGGTGATTGTTTTAAGGACGTGAGGGGAAGGGGGGGGGGGAGATCATTTGTATCTAAAAAAAACATACTTAATCCTCCGTATGCCAGGCAGGTATTATCCATGTAATGTCAAAACATCATAAGGAGCTGAAATGTGCACTCAGTTGCCAACGAAATTAAAGTTGTTGTTGTTGCTTCATCCATGTGTTTTGCGACATTGTGGTCATGTGGTTATGAACTTGGGTGTATGTGTGTGGAATTTTTCGGATAATCTATGTTGTTGAGATGGCTGTATTAGTGTGTGTTTGTAATTCATGTGAGGATTGGATAGGAGGCGGCCGTGGCCTTACGTTAGTCACCATCCCGGCATTTAAATGATGTGCGAAGATGGCTGAGGTGAGAGACGAACCCACCTTTTTTGTCTCACTCTGCTGAGTGCACCTTCTACTAGCCCTCAGACCAGAATTAAATTTCTTGGCAGAGCCGGGAATCGAACCCGGACCTTCTGGGCGATAGTCGCTTCACCACAAGGTGGTCGCGAAATTAAAAGAAGTGCTTATATTAATGAAATACAGAATCATGTGCCGTGGAGAGAACTACAAAGCTTCCCTACAGAATTCTAATTTCCCCCCTCCCCGTTGAGAATGTAAAAACACGATCTATTTCAAGTAGTGCATTTTCCAGCTACTTCCCAAGCTGTCATATTACATTCAGAACTTCACTGAGAAATATACGCAGTAAAAATATCGTAAGACGACGTTGGGGACCGTTCTGAAAGTGGGTCATCATGTGTTGTCTACTGCTCGACCTTGAAGCTGATCACAACACAGCTCACGACTCATGTGGTTAACTCTATGGGTAAGGTTAGGATATTTTGGACCTAAAAACTGGAAAAATATGAAAGCAAATATGACACAAAAATAACAAAAGAATGACTAAGCAAATACGTACTTATTTCATACCCACCAACTTTCACGTTTTTTTTTTTTCTCTTGAATTATTTTTAGTATGTAGAAAAGGCAGTTATGCCATCAGAATGGGTAATGAAATGAAACGACTACACTATTTTAACATTGAATTAAGAATATAGTTTTCTCTGAGTAATGTTTCAAGCTTCCATATAAACTACATATTGTTTTCGAGTATTCACTTCATTCACGTTCCCTGTTAAGAATAATAACCATATTACAGTTTTGTTTGTTTAGCGTGTGTCTTTTAGTGCCGGGAGTGTCCGAGGACATGTTCGGCTCGCCAGTTTGTAGCTGCTTCTAGGCGGACACCCATGGGGTGAGCTATAAGTACCGTCACGTGTTGAGTGTTGTCTGGGGAGGAAGTTTGAATGTAAGGACCAGTAGTGGGAAGGTAGCGGCTGTGGCCTATAGTTAGGGACCAACCCCGGCATTTGCCTGGAAGGAAGATGGGAAACCACAGAATACCATCTTCAAGGTTGCCGGCGGGGGGATTCGAACCTCCACGCCTCCCAGATGTGAGCGACTGCCAGCAGCCACGCCGTAACGACCACAGCTAACTCACTCGGTCATATTACAGTATAATAATGTGTTCCAAGATGTGTGTCGCCTTTCAAAAATCACTTACACGGTCAGGAGCGAATCTGCAAGCTTGGGGTTGGTAGTCCGACACGATAACCACTCACCCACTGAGGCGCGCATTAAGTGTAGTTATAACTAGGGACTGGATACTTATAATAAAAATACATTATATTTTTCCGAATCACACTCAAAAGAGCCATGTTCATGAATTCTGTAGTACGTGAAAACCTAAATGTTATGCGAGTACCTATTGTATTATTTGTTTCATTTATTGTAGTACAGTAAATAATGCGAAATTATGCGATAAATGCTAAATTATACGGTAAACGCGAAATTCTCGGATTTATGCTAAATATATTTTAAACTATGTCGCCACCGTAGCGTAGCGGTCAGCATGGATAGCTGCCGCCCCGGAGGTCCTGGGTTCGATTCCCGGCTCTGCCACGAAATTTGAAAAGTGGTCCGAGGACTGGAACGGGGTCTACTCAGCCTCGGGTGTTCCAAATGAGTAGAGGGGGTTCGATTCCCACCTCAGCCATCCTCGAAGTGGTTTTCCGTGGTTTCCCACTTCGTCTTCGGGCAAATGCCGGGATGGTCCCTTCTTCAAGGCCACGGCCGCCTCCTTCCCTCTTCCTTGCCTATCCGTCCTTACCATCCCCTATCTTCCCTCGTGAGGCCCCTGTTCGCTTTGCAGGTGAGGCCGCCTGGGCGAGGTGCCAATCACACCTCACCAGTTGTATCCACTCCGATTAGATGTTCCCAGTTCTAGGACACTGCCCGTAGAGGCGGTAGTGGTGAGTTCCCTCGCTGAGTCCGTGGGTTCCACCAACCTGGAGGATAGACGACTAAGAAAGAAGAAAAGAAAATATTTTAAACTACCATCTTTTTCTCTATTACTTATTGTACACATCACGACCTAATACCTGAAGAAACCACATTTGTTATTTGGTAATCAAACAGTAGTGAAAACAATAATTCACAATCACTAAAAATCACCTATAGGCTACAGGTCATAAATCATGAAGGCACATACACCTTCAAAGTTTCAACATATTTCGCATTTCTAACATATTCAACCACAAACTCTAATAACACTGCTCAACAATGAAACGTTTACCTAAACAAAAATAACCAATCTTTATAGATTTTGGTACGCTGAATTCGAAAATGTCAATAATTTGTTTTTTTAGCTCCCATTTTCGTGCTTGATGAAGTTTGTTACGTCCTTCGCTCTCGTTTTTTCTTATTTCAGGAATGCTAATGAATGCTGTGTTTTGTTTCTTCCCGTAGTGCTCTCTGCGTTACTGTACGGAATCAAAACTGCTCCTCTTTGTATTGTGACTTTACGTGAGTTTATGAGTTACTGTGTGAAATCAAAACTGCTGTTATAATATCCCGCAGATGTGCTAATAACCCCAACAATTTTTGACCCATTATAATATGTGAATAATATAAAAGTTTCATAACTTCCAAAGCTGAGCTAATCTAGATTTTTAGCTGTCATTTTCAACTTCAGCACACTCAAATCCATTTATAAATCAACTATTTTTGTCTCATTATGCTGTGTGTACCTTCTACTAGCTCTCAGACCAGAATTAAATTTCTTGGCAGAGCCGGGAATCGAACCCGGACCTTCGGGGCGATAGTCGCTACACCTCAAGGTGCTCGCGAAATTTAAAGAAAAATACCCAATGAAATACTAATGAAATCCTGAATAATGTGTCGTGGAGCGAACCACAAATCTTCCCTACATAATAGGTTAAAATTTGTTGGCTAGTGTAATATGTATGACCACAATGTCGCAATGCCCCTACAAATCAACAGCAACAACAACAACAACAACAACAACAAGGAGTTGGAAGGAAGTTACCGTGGCTTGTTAGAATATGTCATCCCGGGCTTTGCCTCGAGTTAAAAAAATGGGAAACCATTTCATGCACGGCGGGGTTTGAGCCCACTTGTCTACGTACAGTACATAGTAGTCCGAGGTGAACAGGGAACAAGAGCGGGAGCCAATGGGCTTAGGTTTCGAATTACAGTTAAGTTAAGAACCTTATTCCATTCTAGTGCAGTGTATCTTTTGTGTATTAGTCTATAACCACATACAATAGGCCACCAGTTCAATAATAATAATATTTGTTTTACGTCCCTTTTAACTACTGTGGCTTTTAGAGACGCCGGGTTGCCGGAATTTTGCACCGAAGGGGATCTTTAACGTGCCAGTAAATCTACTGACATGGCTCCCTCGCATTTGCGCACTCTCAAATGCCAGCTGACTGCCAGGATTCGATCCTGCAACCTTGGGCACAGTAAGCGAGAACGTTACCGCTGAGCCACGCAGCCAGTTCCACCAGTTAAAATAGGAACGGTTGATTTAGAATATAATTAACAAAATAATGTAGACAACATTACTGCATTTGTTCACAATAGCCTATTAATTTAATAGAACACAGGTTAACATTCTTAAAATACATTAACAATAACGCAACAGCCATAGAAGTTAACAATAACATCCGTAAATAAATGTATAGATTTGAACCCATACTTTTTCAGTGTTGCCTACACAAAATTGTTAATTTGTAGCTGTTCAGTAGGTCAACACTATTGTGACCAATTTTTTTTTTTTAGCGTATGGCTTTTTAGTGCCGGGAGTGTCCGAGGACATGTTCGGCTCGCCAGTTTTGTAGCTGCTTCGAGACGGACACCCAATGGGTGAGCTACAAGTACCGTTGGGGAGGGAAGGAGGGAAGTTGGAATGTAAGGACGAGGAGTTGGAAGGTAGCGGCTGTGGCCTATAGTTAGGGACCAACCCCGGCATTTGCCTGGAAGGAAGATGGGAAACCACAGAAGACCATCTTCAAGGTTGCCGGCGGGGGGATTCGAACCTCCTCGCCTCCCGGATGTGAGCGACTGCCATCAGTCATGCCGTAACCACCACGGCTAACTCACCCGGTATTGTGACCAATGACTGGGCGGGTTACAATGTAAACACATTCCTGGAAAAATTACATGTAATAATACGATTATCACAGATAATTGGGCAATTTAGGATTACGCGTTTCGACCCTCAAGTGGCCATCATCAGATCCTGATCACTGTGTAGCGGTTCAAGTTTACACTAAATAATTAATTAATTAAATTTAATTTAAGTTGCTATTACAGTATTGTAGTAGTTCGTCTTGGTTGTGATAGGCCAAGCGGTAAGTCAACACTTCACAAGTCGAGTAAGTATAGTGCATATAGCATACCTGCCAAGTTGTCCCGGAATATTTCTGGATTTTTGGGGTGTTTTCCGGTTGTCCGGATTAACATAGTTTTTTTTTCCGGATTTTCAACTCCCTAGCTTGTTTCCGTTCTCGGCATCCAAATCGCATTTCAGTTTTGATTTTCGATAATAGCTGCTATTCTGAGGTGCGAGTGTTTGACATTCGACTGAAAATCGACCAATAAGTGTATCGATAATCACATCTCGCGAATTATCGCTGCTTCGACTGTTTGTTAGCACGAAAGCTTGGGTTTAAGTGGTGTTTGCTGTAGTTCTAGTATTCGTGCAATTGTGTGACGAATTTTTGTGCGATTTAGTGTTTTTGTGATGAATTCAATTAAGAAACGATATCATCAGTCTTTCAGGGAGGCATATTCTTCAGAATTTCCTTGTATTATGCGATCACGAAAAGGTGAAAGATTAGCATTCTCATCTCCATGTCTCTCCTCCAACCTGTGATGGAATATAGCCAGTTTTCTGTGACTTGCAAGATCAAAGTGAAGAAAAGCTGATGTGTGTGTTGTGTATGAACTGATTCCAAAGATTTTGTATTCTTAATGTAATTGCAATATTTTTGGAAACTGGCACAACAAATTAGATCGTCTCACAACACCAAGAGTTTGTTATCTCCTTCCCTGAAATCTTTTCTTGCTATTTTTAAGACCTTGCGACGCATATACGCGTTAACTTTTTGCGCTTTGGGACTTCTGCATTTCTATTTCTGAAAGTTGGCAATTATGATATAGCATTTTGATAGTGCATGCTAGCTTCATGTTTGTTTGTTAACTTACTGCTATATTGTTTCTTATATATATTGTTTTGAAACAGTTTTATTACGTAATTCATAAAATAAACCGTCAAGACAAATACGGGATTCACCGTTGAACAAATACAACCAAGACGAACTACTACAATACTGTAATAGCAACTTAAATTTAATTAATTAATTATTTAGTGTAAACTTTAAACCGCTACACAGTGATCAGGTTCTGATGGCCACTTGAGGGTCGAAATGCGTAATCCTAAATTGCCCCATTATCTGTGATAATCGTATTATTACATGTATTTTTTCCAGGAGTGTGTTGACATATTTATATCTTGTACCCCGTCCATTCATTGGGCACAATAGTGTTGACCGACAGAAGAGCTACAAATTAACAATCTGTAAATAAGATTGACGCGTTACATAAATTTTTACGAACTTTCGTAATCTGAACATTGTACGATATGTATTTGTGCATAGGTGTAATTCGCAAACATCGTACATTTATTAAGCGTAAATTAGCAGGATCTGAGGATGATCGCTTTACGATCGAAACATATCAACCAATTAAGTACCCCCCCCCCCCAATTTATGTACACAAAAGCGTGTTATTTTGTGATCAATATTGTATGTAATATTTCTCATGTTAAGGTATAGACTATAAATAGCCTACTTGTTTTCCCGCCTAATGTAATTGGGCACAACTGTGTTGACCGACTGGATAGCTGATATATCAAACGGAATGGATTTCCGATCTGAACAAGTGTTGACCTAAGTGCAGAGCGGATTCTCAGTCTGCATATGAAGCAGATCTGTCATCCCGCTGTTTCCTGGAAGCTCCGTGTCGAGACGCTGAGACGCGCCGCGCCGGCACGAAACCTTTCCGAAGTGGGGCTACCACAGGGGTAGTAACTGGGTCCACTGACCCTCGCTGCGTTACTTTTAACAGTGATGGTGGCGTGTGACCATCGGAGTGGCCTGGTGCAGGCGTTTTGAGTTAAGGTCTGTGGTCGACCTGCATGTCATAATGCAGATCAAATGTATGATTATCCAAGCAGGTCAACTGAGCTTTTATCCAGAGACAATTTTACTGCTAACGATTGTTATATTCCAATCAGGGTTGGGGAGTAACGCCGTTACTTTACAGTAACGCCGTTACTTTTTAAAATAAGTAACTGTAACGCAGTTACTTTTAAGAGTTGCCAAAATGCTCCTTATTCTTTCAAGATGGAAGATAGTTCTAAAGCCATTTTTCAGTGTGGCCTTATTAACAATATTGATATAACTTTCAGTCGGTGAATTTAAAATAAATTACATGTGACCAAGATATATATACTGTTATGGACTATTGGAAAAAGGAGAAAATTAAGGGATGACATGTTTCGCTCGTCAAGCGAGCATTAGCAGATCCAAATTAATAGTACTGTAGACAAACACTATTTCGTATGTTGTTATTATGGCATTTTACTATCATCACAGTAGAGCACTTGTAGGTCATTTCTGCATTTTAGTTTACAATTGTACAGTAGTTTAGGGCTTATTGCTTTAGTGAATCACAGAAATAGTAGCTAAACCTTCATAGATTAGTTGGGAGAGGAAGACTGTTTTGTTTGATGGGATCGTCGTTTCTTGGTACTGCAACATTAAAATAAATAGTTCGTTTTTCGGATGCTTAATGCTTTGATATTTATTAGTAATAATGATATTATCGTATGGCCTCGGGTGCCGGGTGCAAGCTTTGTTATTTGACACCCAAAGGTAGCTTGCATGTCGGATTTCGTTGTTCCTTGAAGCACTGTTCAAGTCAAGGAGGTTAAATATCTAAGCTCCTTGAACACTATAGCGCTTTCTAGTAGAGAAATGAGGCGGAAACTCCCGAGATTAATTTTGCCACTATGAACACGGCCTACTGATTTCAAATGGTTTCTTTGACATGCGTGTCGTAATTTTTGCTGCCTTAAAAAAAACACTTACCACGGCCAGGAGCGAACCTGCAAGCTTGAGGTTAGTAGATCGACACGTTAACCACTCACCCACCGTGGCAAGCTATTTATTAGTACGGTAGTCTAATAGTTACCACACTTACTAAGTTTCTGACAGGTTTTTATTTTTTGATTTGGAGGGCACAGACTATCTGTAGGTTTGGTAGTGTTTTGTAGAGCCATTTGTCTTGAAGATTTTGATCTGATGATGCTCGCTTGACGAGCGAAACATGTAATTTATTAGTCTACAGGTTATTTTTCCCATATTCCAATGTTTGGAATTATTTTGTGTTGACCGACTGAAAGTTACTCAAGATGGCGCAATCAGTTGTCAACAGCGGGTGGGAAGAAGACCAGCCCATCTCTATATCCAACACAAACAATAACCATAAACGAACCGCGAGTTTATGATGGATTTGAAAGGTTCGATTACCTGCGCCTATCTGTTCCCTGCACTGGTGCCATAAACATCACAATAGAACAGTCTCCACAATCTTCTGTGATGCACATCCGACCTGTTTAAAAGGTCTGGAAGAGATAAAGCCCGACCCTCAATCACGGTTTATGAACTATTCTCGGCATAGAACGTGGCAAATAACTCCTGTAACAGCTATTGTATTCACCGCAAGACCTAAGTGGTCTCTGTGATGTTCTGGTCTGTGAAGAGGTTCACACTATCACCGCTTGTTGTTGGAGAATAATATTTTCCAGAATGTATTGCTATGTTTCCATAAGCTGACTAGATTTCTTTTCATAATTTCCTTCGTATTAATAAGTTATATGAATAAATATTTCACATTCTCGTTAACAGGGAACAAAGAGAGTTCGTTTTTATTCATCTCAGTGCCTCGAGTTTCGACTGGGGTTATTTACTTTTCTATCGTATGACTTTTAGTGCCGGGAGTGTCCGAGAACAGAGATTGTAGCTACTTCTATGCGGACACCCATGGGGTGCACTACAAGTACCGTCGCGTGTGGATGAGATGAAATGAATGAAGATGGAAAAATTCAATTCCAACTTTGGCTACCATGTGCCACTGACATCTAGCAACGAACGTTGGAACTTGATAGAGCGTTCCTAACGAAATATAACCTACAAATTTGGCTACACACTACCAATTGTAGTGGTAGGTTCTTTTACGTACCATAAATCTATGACATGGGCCCGCCGGCTTTACTGCCCTTCGAAGGAAGGCATACTGAAGGATGTTTAACGCTCTTAAAGAATCCGATGACTTCGGCCGGGTTTGAACCCGCGATCCAAGGCATAGCAGTTCAGCATGCTACTGACTACGCCACCAAAGCCAGGGGCAGGGGTGATCAACACATGATACGAACATATACTTGGTTCAAAGAATATTTCGTTAATAAATTCGCAATTGAAGTGAAATAAACGTCCGCACGCTGCAATGTCCTTATGTTGTTTCAAATACTCGATCAGCTACTCGATGCCGGATTCCAAAGAAGGAACAGAGAGAGGAGATGCGGAGGGATAGATGGATGGAGGCATATATGCCATTAAAACGTGTTTGTATTCTGGTAATTTGTAACAAATAAGTCTACTTTTTTAATCATATATTTTTTTTTCAGGTTGTTTTTCAAATTTCCAATTAATTGGGATTATATTGTGTTGACTAGAACTCCCTATTAAATGTTTCCTTACTAACGCCGTTTCGTAAAACGTTTAATTAAATAAACGTAGGTTTAATAAATAAACGACAACGTTTTTTAATAAATCATTTACTATAGTAAAGCCATCGATACTTCCGACTTGACGTTTTGGTGCTACGCTGGAGCTATCTAGCGGTCAGACGTGAAGTCTCTTTAACTAGCCAATCACAGCAGCAATTCAAATCGATATATCACAACAAATCAAGTTTTGTTCGCGATGTCGCGATTTAATGAATGAAACGCGATTTTGCGTTTAAAATATTTCCCCTCACTATATTTCAACTTTAATAAGTGGGGTACGTATACACCCCCACCTTACTCATAGTGCTGTAACAACTACTCCTTACTCATCCAGGGTTAAGATACGTTTGACTGGCTGCGGGGCTTAGCGGTAACGTTCTCGCTTGCTGGGCCCAAGATTGCAGATTCGTATCCTGGCGCAGTCAGCTGGCATTTGAGGGTGCGCAAATGCGAGGGAGCCGTGTCAGTAGAATTACTGGCGCGTTAAAGATCCCCTTCGGGGCAAAATTCCGGCACCCCAGCGTCTCTAAAAGCCACAGTAGTTAAACGGGACGTAAACCCAATAACATCATTATTATTAACATAAAGTTTCTTCACAAAATGTCTAAACGATTCATTTTAGAAATCGGGACCATCGCAAGAACGTTAATGATCGTGAGCCCTAGTATTGGCCGACTGGAAAATTTCAATATCAAACAATTAGATCTCAAACCCAACAGCTCCCGAGAAAGTGGGGCTTTTACATCGCCATTTTAACATCGTTAACATAGGGCTTTACGACTTCCCTTAAGTTACTTGTAGCCCATTGGTGAAGCGACAGCAGTGACTCCAATGCGGGCAAAGCTTTTATTGCAGTGAAGGGTCGCTGTGCTTTCTAACGGGAGATAAGCCAGCGGAACCAAGTATGTGTTGGGTAGGTTAACTATTTGCATGTATGTCATAAGGTCTAGCAGAGTTCACGCAGTGTCAAGGACATTCAATGGGACCTGAAACTCACACTGCACAACACTCACATCGCTCCAGATTAGACTACGGCCTGTACATATTTGAACATCAAATAACGAATACCAATATTTGATTCGGACATCCGAATAATTCCACTATTTGAATTATTCGAATTAGTAAAATAACCCGACTATTTAGGTAATAACCGAATGATTCGCTGAACAATTCGAATCATTCAGATGTTCGAATAAAAATAATACACATAGAAACAGCGAATAGAAAGAGCATAAAGGGAAAAAGAAAGAAAGAAAGAAAGAAAGAAAGAAGCAGATAACAAGTGATGCTCGTTTTGAATGATAGGGGTCTATCAGACCCCATCCGACCCGTCGAATTCGCCCCTACTTCGAACAACTCGTCCGTTGGTCATATTTTTTTTACACAAATTGCTGTAATTTTCGGGTATTAATCAATCATCTTTGAATAATTGAAATATCTGTACTGTTCGATTTATTTTAATAATCGACTATTCAAATTACTCGAGTAGTTCGAATGATTCGAACAACTGAGGCATTTGAACCTGCACATTTTTCAATATTCGAATTTTTCGAATATTTGAACATTCGCTTTTTTCTAATTGACAAATATCGAAGTGGTCGAATATTCGAATGGTATGCACAGCCCTGCGCCATATCGAGATGGAAGACAGGTTACTATTCTGGTGTATAGCCTACTAGATTACACAAGCTCTCTGTGAGGCTAAAAAGTAACCCTTCTTGTTGCAGAATTTCTCCCGCAGGAGTACGCAGCTAGCCTACTACACTGTGGTGTAAAAGTACATCATTTAATTAATGTCCCCCCAACAGAAAGTAATGTTTTTAAGATGGTTTTCAAAACGCACTAGGATCATTATAAAGTGATAAAACTACCTTAAGTTTTTAATAATATCAATTTGTGTTTGTAATTAATCAGATTAGTTTCTGTATTTACTTCAGCGTTCCACTTTTTTGCACCCCAGTGTAGATTACACAGCTCACATGTTCGCATGCTCAACCTCGTGTACTTGAGTGTGCGTAGAAATTGTCTGGCTGTATTAGTGTGTGTAATTGAGACGAGGATAGGGATGGGGGCGGCCGCGGCCCTAAATTAGGAACATTCCCGGCACTTTTCTGCAGTGAAATATCTTCTGTGATGGCTGAGGTGGGTATCGAAACCACCTCTATTCAATTTTGACTCACAAGGTTAGGATGACTTGACAGGATGACCCTGCTCAGATGTCTTTACGAGGATAAAAGCATCCTGACATAACCCTTCAACTAGAAAGAAAGCCGTACCAAGATTTGTAATCTTCACGACAGAGCCGGAAATGGAAGAATCCGGAGGACGCGTGGCTGCAGTCACGTTTTGTTGGTATGTCTCGGACGTAGGATGTAGGCTACAGGAAATCTTACGTATTCACTTAGGAATCATCGGTAACACTATTCGATGTGGATAGATATCTGGTTTGAGCGATTTGCATTGCAGAATACGGTGCCACACTTCTTTGCTTCTTGGAGGATGCGCGCTTAGTTGAGGTCATGGACCTGCAGGGCGACCGCAAAGCAATGAGGGGCCAATCGTGACTCCAGGGTTCACATCTTGTTCTCTAATTTCTGTCATAGTCGAGTTACCGCATGCGATGATAGTTTTATGTGACGCATCTAGAGGTACAGCTGCACTGAGAAAATACATACCTTTTCAAATACGGTAACGAGATTCACTGCGAATCATAAATACTAACCTAACTAGACAAGCTATACATAGTGTAGTAAAAGCATATTTCTAAATATTTGTATAATTTTAAACTTCAACCCCGATGATGAGTGCGTGAGGGTCGAAACGCGTTATCCTTAACTTCCCAAATGGAATGGTTTATGAATATGAATAATACTAACTACGGACTACATTAGAAGAAGAAAAGGAGGAAAAGGGGGGATTAAAGACACGAAGGCCAGAATAATGAAATCAGACCTTGAGGGTGTATCACTGACCTCTTCCAGTCAGCAGGTGACAACATGAACAATAAGAAGAGGTCTGACCCCTCGAAGAATGAGGGTTCAGGAAGGAAAATGACATGGGCGAATTAAAGTAACAAAATAAAAGACAGCCTAGACCTTGGATATCCTAATACCGTCCGGGTTGGATGAGAACAAGAGTTGACCAAGGGAGGTCGACAGGAAAGATACCATGAGGAGCCCGGTACAAGTAAGCTTAAGCCATGCCGGACTCAGCTGGGTGTCCCGTGGTCGCCAGTCCACATTCCACAAGTTGTGATCCCCTTGGGAGGATGTTAAGTTGTAGTTTGATGCTGTGTTCATGGGGACAATCATATACTGCTCCAATATTAACAATACTAAGTTCTAGTACTGGTCTAGTGATAATAACTACGTCATGTCGCCTCTGATCTTTTGGACTGGCATTGGTTCCTCAGCTAGCTATTTACGAGAACATGCAGTGTAGTTCATGGCCATAATTCCTAAATGAGGCTGAGAAGTGTTCTCCCCAGCCAGGGACGCCAATAATTGCTTCAGTGTTGTGCTACCCCTTGTGAGTGACGGCTGCCATATGTCAGGGTGACCTCGTGTCGACCGCGCCACTTCCGTTGGCGACCTCGTTAGCATATCTCAATATGTATGGACATATTCCTGCCTCGACCCACCAACCTTACTCGTCCCTGCCATCCTTGCTACCTGGGTCATCGTGACCATCAGCCGCCTTTTCTCCGGGGGTCTCGACCGACCACCCTCACTTATTTCGTTCATCGTCTGTGTGTGACACACGGCGCAGTGTGATCCAGGTAGCTGTGTGAGGCACACGACGCACTACAATCGATATGTCGTGAAAACTATAATTATGCGAGACACACGAAGCAATGTGATCGAGGTGGCTGTGAAGACTGGTTATGGTACAATAGCTGTGTGAGGCACACGACGCAATACAATCGAGATGTCGTGAAAACTATAATTATGCGAGACACACGAAGCAGTGTGATCGAGGTGGCTGTGAAGACTGGTTATGGTACAATAGCTGTGTGAGGCACACGACGCAATACAATCGAGATGTCGTGAAAACTATAATTATGCGAGACACACGAAGCAATGTGATCGAGGTGGCTGTGAAGACTGGTTATGGTACAATAGCTGTGTGAGGCACACGACGCACTACAATCGAGATGTCGTGAAAACTATAATTATGCGAGACACACGAAGCAGTGTGATCGAGGTGGCTGTGAAGACTGGTTATGGTACAATAGCTGTGTGAGGCACACGACGCAATACAATCGAGATGTCGTGAAAACTATAATTATGCGAGACACACGAAGCAGTGTGATCGAGGTGGCTGTGAAGACTGGTTATGGTACAATAGCTGTGTGAGGCACACGACGCAATACAATCGAGATGTCGTGAAAACTGATATAATCAGTGATTGATTAGTAAAATAAAGAGGTTCCGGTACTGTGGTCTTAATGTAATAGTGAAATATAGAGTTCTAAAAGCGATATTTTTACGCTTCTCTGAACACCTTTAAAATTAATCAGTGGACAAAATAGCAATCTAATTATGATTGCAATTGTAAATTAAATTAAGACTGCTGTAGCGACATTTTTCTTACCATAGCCGTTGGCCTATATTAAATTTTAATGTAGGCCAACTAGGCTACCATTCAAACAATGAACATTATTTCAATTTTTTTTAATGTAATAAAAACATTTGGTTAGGAAATACACACAAGTTCACCAACAATCAAATTTCTGAGCTTGTCATAAAACTTGTACAACAATTATTTACATTTCCAAGGAACCACATCTTGCTATTAGAAGCAAAGATTTAAATTTTCAAAATTCTAATTGTAACTACGGTATCTCTATCCATTTTTCTTGTTTTATAATTTTGTCTATATATACAGTTTTCTGAAATAATTATCCAGTCAAAAACCAAGTTGACCTTGACTTACAGCTAACGTTCAACAGTCCTAAAAATTATGTTATATATTCGACTTTTCCCCCGATCAGAGGTTTCGGTGCGGCGTACCGGTGCGTACCGTCAGAAATCTAGCCCTGGATATAATACAATAATTGTGCGAGACACACGACGCAGTGTGATCGAGGTAGCTGTGAAGACAGTTATAGTAGAGTAGTTGTGTGAGGCACACGACGCAATGTGATCAAGGTAGCTGGGAATGTAGTAGAGTAAGTCTATCTATATGTAGAACCTTGCGCGGGTAAACAAAACGTTATCCGCATCCGCCCTGCATCCGCAAGGCTGTTATCCTCATCCGCCCCGCATCCGCACGACTTTTATCTGAATCTACTGGCATTACAATTTCAATTAGATAAGATATTAAAGCAACACATTTAGACATTTGAGGAAGAAGACGTTCCCCTAGGCTGTGCATGTCATGTGCTATGTTTAAAATGAATGTGTTAGGCCCCTTAAAACAACGTCATCTAAAATGAATGTTATACAGCCAGAATCGCAACCCTTTTCAGTTCGGAGTATTAATTGTGCTTAATGACATAATTTGAATGAGTTTAGCGTAAATCATCAACTTAAATTTGTCATAAAAACATAACGGTAAAATATGATATAATTGTGATATGTCATAAACATCGGGATTGTATTCTAAAATCTATCCGCAAATTTACTCGAAAAATTATCCGCAGCTTATCCGCTATCCGCACAGCCATGCAAACTATATCTGCATGGCGAAATATTTTGGGGATAGATGCATCCGCGCAGGGCTTTGTGTGACAAAACGTAACTTAATCGAGGTAGCTGAGAAGACTGGATATAGTACAATAGCTGTATGAAGCACACGATGCAATGTGATCGAGGTAGCTGTTATTTATTTATTTATTTATTTATTTATTTATTTATCATATGGCTTTTAGTGCCATGAGTGTCCGAGGTAGCTGTGAAGACTGGGTATATTGCAATAGCTGTGCGAGGCCTAGGGCGCAATGTGATCGAGGTAGCTGTGTAGAGTGATATTGTACACGAGGTGTGATAGTCGCGCGAACAGCGTGGAAACAAGCGCGCTATGATCGAGGTGGCCGTGAGGTCTCGTCTCCTACTTTACATACATTGTAATTTCAAATGCTTACTCTCCATCAACGACAGCGACAAAAATGGTTGATAATGTTTATTGTCAGTGAAGGATGAAGGCTTGGGTAAACGGAGTTAAAAAAAGAAACGGAGGGGAAGCAGCTCAGCGTCATTGCACAACAAATCGTTAAAAGGTGAAAATCTTCGAGATGTGTATCGCCCAGTCATGTGTATACCTCTTGGCGACACATTACAGCGTTGCCACGTCTGGCGTACACTAAGAATACACAAGCTTTTGTTCAGTGATAGATGCTGTTGTTGTTTCATTTGAAGAACTTGGGCACTATGGTCATTTAGTCTTGGGTGTGTTATTGTAGCGGCTTTGGTAGCGTAGTTGGTAGCATGCTGAACTGATGTGCCCAAGATAGAGGGTTCAAACCCGGCCGAAGTCGTCGGATTTTTAAGAGCGTTAAAAATCCTTCAGTATGCCTTCCTTCGGAGGGGAAGTAAAGCCGGCGGTGGTCCCATGTCATAGATTTATGGCATGTAAAAGATCCTTCCACAGACTAAACTTGTGTGGAGCTAAATTTCTAGGTTAAATTTCGTTGAAACGCTCTATCAAAGTACCAATCTTCACCATTAGGTAGCGAAAGTTGGAACTACTTGAAATTGAACGGAACGTGTAGCTCACCCTAAGGGTGTCCGCTGGAAGTAGCTACAGACTCGAGTGAGCCGAACATGTTTATGGACACTCCCGGCACTAAAAGCCATACGAAAAATAGATAAATAAATAAAATTGTAGAGTGTGAGGATTGGAATGGAGGCGGACATGGCCTTAAGTTAGAAACCATCCCGGTATTTGCTTGTAGTAGAAGTGGGAAACCATGGAAAACCATATCCAGGATCGCTGAGATGGGAATCGAACCTCACCTCTTCTCAGTTTTGCCTATCGAGGCTGAGAGTACCCCGTTCAAACCCTCAGACCAGACGTTTTTATAGAGTTGGGAACTGAGCCCAGACCTTCAGGGTGACAGTCAAAAATGCTAGCTACTGCGCCGCGAGGAGGTTCGACGATATATAGACTGCTAGCCATGTGTCCATTGAGGTTTTTTCACTTTACTGTACCTCAAGGCAAATGCTGGGATAGTTCTTTATTGTCCTTATTTCAAATCCCGGGACACAATTACAGTTGCACAAACTACTACATATACCCAATTTATAAGACAAAATCCAACACTCACCTAAGTGCACTGGTATGATGACCAAGATATCCCAAGCCCCTAAAATGAATGAATGAATAAATAAACAATAATAATTTGAATGCTCGACTCCACGAGTCAGCAGCCGGGAGTGTTGCTCTCGACACCCTGGCTTCTGTGCGTGGCTAACTTGGGCTCCTGCGTGGTATGCATCCACCCTGCCGCCCTTGCTGTGCGTGCTGTGTTGGCCAGGCCACAGGCGGGCGAGAGGGCACGTGGTGACAGAGTGGTGGTCGAGCTCTGTTGCATGCTTGATGACGAATATCGTCCTAATACCACTCATACTGTTATCTTCGGTACTGTGTATAAAGTCTTCCTCCTAGTATAACGGCTAGCGTTCTTGGCTGTCGCCCTGGAGGTCCGGGTTCGATCTCCGGCTCTGCCAAGAAATTTAATTCTGTTCTGAGAGCTGGAACGGTGTACACTCAACCTCCTAGGGCAAAACTGAGAAGAGGTGGCTTCGATTCTCATCTCAGCCATCCGGAAAATTGCTTTCCGTGGTTTTCCACTTCCACTCCATGAAAATGGCTGGATGGTTCCTAACTCAAGGCCACGGCCGCCTCTTTTCCAATCGTCGCCTGAATTACAGATACACTACTAGTCTACAACAACAACAGATACCACAATAACACAGGTTATCGGACAAATTCTACACACAGCCAAGTACACGGGGCTAAGTGACTACGATGAATGAATCAAATGAAACAACAACAGCTATGTATTAAGACTCTCCGTTCTATTGATTATTTCGCGATAGAGTCACGTTTTACTCGTTTCTCGTCAAACTACTAAAAGTGACACCTAGGCTGGCTGCGTGGCTCAGCGGTAACGTTCTCGCTTGCTGAGCCCAAGGTTGCAGGTTCTTCTCCTGGCGCAGTCAGCTGTCATTTGAGGGTGCGCAAATGCGAGGGAGCCGTGTCAGTAGATTTACTGGCACGTTAAAGATCCCCTTCAGGGCAAAATTCCGGCACTCCGGCGTCTCTAAAAGCCCGAGTAGTTAAAAGGGACGTAAAACCAATAACATTATTATTATTATTATTATTATTATTATTATTATTAAAGTGACACCAATTGTATAAATCACGATATTTCTCAGTGTTCTACCATAAAGACTGCGGGAATCTCGTCAAATGGCTGAGAGCAGCGCCGATCATGTAACATCTGGATATTTCTCCACACTTGACTGCAAAGACAGAATTCGGTGACTATTACGTAACGTCGCATATTATATTTATTCATGCTCTACCGTGGGGACAAAGAAATCTCGTCAAACAGCCAAGAGCAGAGCATCCTCTTGGTAATCATAACAACTTCTTGCACACAACACGTCATATTAGCTGAAAGAACTTATTTGATATTAATTTTATAGTATTTATTTATTTATTTATTTTTATAACAACGCAATTTTATTTGCCGCTTTAAACACTTTTCATTGGTTTTTTGTTCTTCACCGCGCGATGAGCTTCTATGCTTGCTGACCGCAAACGTATCTTGAATTAAGAGGTAACTAAAAAGTAACTAAAAGATAACTAAAGGTAGCTAAGAAGTAGCTAATTTTTACTTCAT
Organism: Meconema thalassinum; assembly: GCA_946902985.2. Taxonomy (NCBI): domain Eukaryota; kingdom Metazoa; phylum Arthropoda; class Insecta; order Orthoptera; family Tettigoniidae; genus Meconema; species Meconema thalassinum. Next base: position 458,341,531 of record OX336391.1, on the reverse strand, counting down.
CCTTACAGTAGACACCCTGTTTAAGTGAATGAGATCGAAACTATTTTAAAAGAAACGGGCGAGCAAGCTTGTAGTTTTGCTTAGCTCTTCACCTCGCGATCATAAGCCACGGGTTTTCCCTTTATTACGTGAGATTTGAACCAATTATCATGAATTTTTATTTCGACAATATCACATTCATTGGCCGGGAATCAAACTGTTAGGAAGAAGGGAGCAGCTAAATCGCTAATTTTCCCCAATATTATGTATATTTCTTTCTCTTCAATCATCAAAGAGAAACTATTAAAACTAGAAGACCTGTGCGAGAAATCTCGCATGTGCTAAACTACCCGTCCGGCTCTAATGTTATGCGGGCTCGACGCGACTCTGTTGTGGAAGGGGTATTGTCTTGTTTATTTGCTTAAACACACTTTTTTTTAAATGTCGATATTTATGAAATCTGAGTGCAATACGTCACTGCTGCGGGTAATTCTTTATTTTGAATGATCATTTGTTACGATCGGTTACTTGTGACGCCTAATGTGTACAAACCACCCGCCTAGCGTTACTGTTATGCGGGCCGGACGCGACACAGTTCTGCCAGGGGCTATCGTCTTGTTTGTGTGTGTAAACGCACTTTATAAACAAATACATATATTTTGGTTGACTGTTCAACAAATGCACGATTTTTCCTATACTATTGAGACGATTTGGAAGATTTTGGAACGTCCCGCACCTTCTAACTCCCTCTGGTTTAATAGTTTTGTGAAACATACACTTTAGCGTTTTCTCCTTCTTGCTTCGTTGAGGCTCCTTGGACCACGTGGTTCCTAACTCTGGCGAACTTTCTTCTTAGCCCAGTATTCCTTCAGCTTTGCACTATAGGTCGATTTCCTTTTCTGAATCCACTTCACTTCCACTCGAGGACGCAATGTTTTAGTTGTCAATGGCTGGAGAGTGTCGGATGTTCTGATCAGCATTCAAAATTTATCCCTGTTGAATATATCCTGGAGAAAAATCGAAGTCTTTTCGAGAAAGTCTCGTCCATTTGGCATTTGTCCCCTTCCCTCTAGAAATGATGTTGAAGATTCTTGAGGTCAGTGTCTTCTTGCCCATTCTGACTATGTGGCCGAAGAAGATAAGTCTCCTCTTTCTCATAACTGTTTTTATGCTCTCTGAATGTTGGTAAAGCTCATTGTAATGACTGATTCTGTATTCACCTCTCTCTTTAATGGAACCCATATTTTTTCGAGATATTTCGTTCTTTCAGTTCCAAATTCCTGAGTTGTACATTTTTCACCATGTTCAAGGATTCTGAGGCATACTGTATCGAAGGTCTCGTTTTATATATATATATATATATATATATATGATAATATGATGAACAGAGAAACATTGTGCTTACAGAAGTAAGAAAGGTCAAAAATGAACAGTGGGAAAGTAAATTGTCGACTAGGATTTAAGCTGTCTACTGCAGCATGGACAGTGTTGATAGGACTAAGAAGGAATACAACGACCAACATGAAAATTGGACTGATACCTCTATAAAGGGGCGGATTATTATGCGGGCTTATTAAACGAAACCAGGTTGGACTTTAAAGAAGAAGGAAGTTTACCCATAACAGTGTAAATTTGGATATGTCTGAGGAGGATGTTAAACATTGCATAGTAATAGGAAAAAATGGGAAGGCGCCTGGTCCGGGTGAGATACACTTAGAAATGCTAAAGTATGGAGGAGATACAATAATAACATTGTTGTCAAAATTGTATAGAAAGATTTTGCAAGGAGGATTCATACCTCAGGAAATGAAATTAGGGTATATTAGCAAGAAAGGAGATAGGAGATTCTGTCAAAATTATCGTGGAATTTATGTACTGAATCGGCCTAATGAAAACGTTCTCTGAAATATTTAAGACGCGCTTAGAAAATCAATATATTGATATAGAAGAACAATGCGGTTTTTCGGTAGCTAGATCGTGAATTGATACCATTTTTTCATTAAGACTGCTCTGGGAAGAATGTAGATAAAGATCGAAAGATATCGGAATGGTGTTTGTTGACCTGGAAAAAGCATATGACAGTGTGCCCAGGAAGCTATTATGGCAAGCTCTAAGTGAAGCACCAATAAGTGAAGACGTCACTAACATACTACGATCAATGTATTCGGAAAATAAGTGCCGGGTTAAGTTTGGAAGTTATGTATCCAGGGAAATATATACAACCAAGGGTCTATTACAAGGTTGCTGGCAATCACCATTGCTGTTCAAGATTTATTTAGACGTCTGTTTAAGAAAATGGTCCAGGAAATGTTGTACAATGGGATTATAGGTGAGCCAGGAGTATTACTTACATCATCTTTTTGCTGATGACCAGGTGATATTGAGTCAAGATATAGACGATGCCTCTTATGTGTTCATGAATATCAAATCTGTGGACTAAATAGCAATTACAACAAAACAGAATAGCTTACATTAGAGAATAATGGTGGTGAGAAACTACAGATCGAAAATGCAGAAATTCAGTCACTAAATTTAAATATTTGGGCTCAATAATAGAAGCTGGGGAAACAGTTCATCTGAAACTGAGAAAAGAGTAAGTGTGGCTAGGAGAATAATTGGAACAGACATATTTTAAACAAAACTAAGAAACTCATGTACAGTTCATTGGTATAAAGTATGTGGTTAAATGGAGCAGAAATTGGGACGTTAAACAGACAGCAAGCAAACACATTATTAGTAACAGGTGGATTTATTGGAGGAGGGCGGCAAGAAAAAATCAAGATTGAATAAAATAAGATGATGATGATGAATGTTGTTTCAAGGGGCCTAACATCTAGGTTATCAGTCCCTAATGGTTGGGGGTGATCGTGAAGATGATAATGAAATCTAAACTATAACTAAATCTAACTACTGTACTAACTTATATAGACTAGAAGAAGAAATGAAAAAGAAAATTCCCCTCGATTTTCCTTAATTCCACTCGGTCCTCCAAGAGACCCAAAAAGAGTTCCTCAACTCCGCTCAGGCTTTGGAAAGAAGTCGGCAAACAAACGTAAACAAATGTCATAACCCTCCTGCTGGCATACCAAGGGCCTGGTCAAACACCTTCTGCAGCGCATGTGCGAATTCTTGAATGCAGCTGATTTTTCCGTTCTAGGCTGGAAAACAGTATTTTCAGCATCCGCAGCTGATAACGAAGGTATTTTTTTAGGTACAAATTATACACCTATTATTAACAAAAATTAATTTTATAATGTATGACTAGGTTAAAAAACATACAAACATTTCATTGTGCACATGTTAAAACAATGCATAAAATGTGTAAAACAAAATAAAAACTTGGCAGACTTAAGAATATTAAATTTAAATCACTTGTGTTTTCTGCCATATAAGTTGTAATGTGCCCAACACTTTATACCTGATTTAACGAATGAGCGGACTTGCCATCAGAGCGGTTTACCAATGGCACAATAATGTCTTGCGAACACCACCACGCCATCGGTCAAGCGCTCTGAAGTCAAGTTTTATTCTTGACGATCGAAACTGGTCATCCAAGTGTATTTATTAATTTCATGTAAATTCTTTTCAGGATTAGGGAATAACCCATCACAGCAGGGCTTCACAATAAGTGTTGTTGATGATGATGATGATAATTGTTGTTTTAAGGGGCCTAACATCTATGTTATCGGTCCCTAATGGTTTGGGTGATCGTGAAGATGATAATGAAATGTGAAATAAAACTAACTACTAACTTATATACTAGAAGAAGAAAGTGAAAACAAAAAGAGAATAAGGCAAAAGGACATGAGGAAAATAAATGCCCTCAACCCTCCAAGAATGCGGATTGAGGGACTTGGAAGGAAGGAGAGCCATGAAAGGCAGATAGAAAAGTGAAAGAGGAGAGGGTCCGCCCCAGAGGTATGGAAAGAAGGGAGAAAACCGGACCCAGCTCAGGAATTCTTCGGGGTCGCCAACTCCCGAACTCACCAGGCGTGAGACCTTGAGGGTGTAGCACTATCTAGGGTGCACCAGAAGTGGTGGGGCTGCACACACCATGCCTCCTTGAGGGCCTTGAGCAGAAGGCAGGAGATAACATGAAAAGAAAAAAGAAGGCTGACCCCTCGCAGATGGAGGGTATCAGAAAATATGAGACAAGGGCCAATTAAGGCGGGAAAGGAAGAGACTCCCTAGGCCTCGGATACCCTAATACCGTCGGAGTCGGAAGAGAACAAGAGTTGACCAAGTGAGGTCGACAGGAAAGAAGATGGAAAGGAGCCCGGCACAAGTAAGAAGAAGCAATGCCAGACTCAGCTGGGTCGCCAACCCACGTCCCACTAGTTGTGAGCCCCTGGGGGAAATAAAATAAGAAATACGAGAATCAGAGAAATTATGCATCGAGTAAGATACCCCGCTAGGAGACAAATTTGGCTCAGAGTGACAGCTAAGAATACTACCCGTTACATCACGAGGTAATATTACTATTTATATCAGGGTACACCAAAAACGTTAGTAACTTTACAGTACAGTGTACCCAGTATGTACTGTGTATGTCTTTGTAGCCTATGTATGTCTGCAGGGTCGGGGTTGAGATCCGATGATTTTCTATGGGACGGTTTTTACGCTTGGATGCCCTATCTGACACCAACGTCATGTGAGGAGTTAATAAGGGATGGAATGAATAAAGGTGAATATAATTGGCCAAGGAATTGGAATGATGCAACAGTTCTATCCCAGGATTTTCTTGAACTTGAAAATGAGAAACTACGGATAACCATTTCAAGGACAGTTGATGTTGGGGATTCTAACGAGTCTAGAGATAGATTGTTATTGTTGTTTTAGGGGCCGGAACTAAGTCTAGAGATAGCCTGCGTAGCTACCGTAGTGATTGTTTAAATAATAATAATAATAATAATAACTAGCTGAGTAAGACTTCAAATTGTGACCGCAGTCGGGATCGAACCCGAATCTCCTGCTTGTGTAAACACCTCACGCCACCGCGGGCTACGTTCCAACTATCATACATTTTCAAGACTTGGATAGAGAGTCGCTGTTTGTTTGTTTGTTTGTTTGTTTGTTTGTTTCAGCAATAATAACAATAATGATAATATTAATAATAATATTACTCCGCACGAGGAAAAAGAAATTAGGTTGTAGCGTGATTTTAAGTGGCCAATTCACTTGACATATAATAATAATAATAATAATAATAGAGTCATTGTTCCACCGTTGTGGGCCGCTAATCGAACCTGCGGTAATGAGGTAGACACTGTAAATCTGTTCTTTTGCCCGGATTGTATGTTTGCTCTGTAGTATAACTTTACCGACACGGGTACCTCGCATTAAAATATTGTCAAAGCCAACCTAGTGTACCGGGACTCGAATTCGCAACCTTGGGCACAAGAATGGAGCGTCTCCAATGACGAGAGCCAAGCAGCCGACTGGCTAGAACCTCTTCCTACCGGTCTGGAGCCAGGCGCCAGCTGAGATCACGCTCGCAAGGTGGTAGTAGCGACGCCACCTGTCATAGTGCACAGAGCAGTTAAAGAACGCAATACCCCTCTGTGACGTCAGGCTTGCCACGTGCAGCACAAACAATGGACGATTTAACACAGGAAGCGACGACACATTTACAATTCATGAAGGCGACCAACGACCAACATCGAGAAAACATTCTACAAGCTGATCGCTTGCACTCTCCATTTGTCGACACTTGGTTCAGACCTGTTGACTAGGAGCTTAGCTCATGTCCGCGCAGTTCTTCTTCGACCCTGTGGATCTGGAGATTCAATACCGTACCCCGTGGTCACAGAATGGGGCAGTTGAATGATCGTTAGTCTACATTGTTCATGTTGATGTTATTTATTTTCAAAGGTTGCTTGCCGGCATATATTTTTAAGCGTACGTGTTACGAAGCAAATACTCGTATTTTATCAATAATGTTAACCCTTATAGTGCCAGGGACCGATATACCGGCCACGTTATTTATACATTCTTTATCAATCGTGTTGACTGACCTGAAAAGCACCAAACTTTTGTTTACTAAGGCAACACTGAATGAAAAATGGCTTCAAACACCTTAATAACATTTTTTATTATTATTCCAACACCTAGTTACCATGACAACGAGTGCAAGTGCACTGAGCAGCTTACTCGTTGAAGCGTGTATCGCTAACTAATTTCGGACACTTAGTTACCATGGGTGCAAGTGCACTTAGTTCCCAGTCGTTGAAGCTTGTATCGCTGACTAATTTCCGACACTTAGTTACCATGGCAACAAGTTCAAGCGCACTGAGCAGCATACTCGTTGAAGCGTGTATCGCTGACTAATTTCCGACACTTTGTTACCATGGCAACAAGTGCAAGCGCACTGAGCAGCTTACTCGTTGAAGCGTGTATCGCTGACTAATTTCCGACACTTAGTTACCACGACAACAAGTGCAAGTGCACTTAGTTCCCAGTCGTTGAAGCGTGTATCGCTGACTAATTTCCGACACTTAGTTACCACGACAACAAGTGCAAGTGCACTTAGTTCCCAGTCGTTGAAGCGTGTATCGCTGACTAATTTCCCACACTTAGTTACCATGGCAACGAGTGCAAGCGCACTTTGTTCCCAGTCGTTGAAGCGTGTATCGCTGACTAATTTCCGACACTTAGTTACCACGACAACAAGTGCAAGTGCACTTAGTTCCCAGTCGTTGAAGCGTGTATCGCTGACTAATTTCCCACACTTAGTTACCACGACAACAAGTGCAAGTGCACTTAGTTCCCAGTCGTTGAAGCGTGTATCGCTGACTAATTCCCACACTTAGTTGCCATGGCAACAAGTGCAAGTGCACTTAGTTCCCAGTCGTTGAAGCGTGTATCGCTGACTAATTTCCGACACTTAGTTACCACGACAACAAGTGCAAGTGCACTTAGTTCCCAGTCGTCGAAGCGTGTATCGCTGACTAATTTCCCACACTTAGTTACCATGGCAACAAGTGCAAGTGCACTTAGTTCCCAGTCGTTGAAGCGTGTATCGCTGACTAATTTCCGACACCTAGTTACCATGGCAACGAGTGCAAGCGCACTTTGTTCCCAGTCGTTGAAGAGTGCGATGCGATACTTAGAATACAAGTAGGCCTAGACGATTTATTTATTTATTTATTTATTTACTTATTTATTGATCGTATGGCTTTTAGTGCCGGGAGTGTCCGAGGACATGTTCGGCTCGCCAGAGGCTGTAGCTACTTCAAGCGGACACTGATAGGGTGAGCTACAAGTTCCGTTCAATTTCAAGTAAATTAGTTCCAACTTTCGCTACCAGATTATCAATGATACCTAGTGGTTAACGTTGGAACTTTGATAGAGCGTTCCAACGAAATCTGACGTAGAAATTTAGCTTCATACAAGTTTAGTCTGTGGAAGGATCTTTTACATGCCATAAATCTATGACATGGGACCGCCGGCTTTACTTCTCCTCCGAAGGAAGGCATACTGAAGGATTTTTACGCTCTTTAAACAATCCGACAACTTCGGCCGGGTTTGAGCCCGATATCTTGGGCACAGCAGTTCAACAACATGCTACCAACTACGCCACCGAAAATAGTAGACGATTTAAAACATGTTATGGTTCTGCGACATCATCTTTTTTCTTTTGCATTTAGTTGAGATATAACGTCTTAATGACCAAAAAGATAATACAATTACTACGATCTTAAGGTAACAGGGCCGCTAATATTTAGTGATCCTCCAAACACCTGGATGTTTGTATAACTACAGATTTTTTTTTCTCTTTTCTACGGGGGATGTTTGTATTTTTACCTTCAAAGCAATGTTCTGACTTGAAGAGGAGCTGTACTGCCGGATAGTGGGATTACCCGAGGCGCTGATGGGCTGGCGTCGCCCAGTCGAGATTGGATTTGCCCAACTGTCTTGTGGAGATTTGTGACGTCACTCTTAAGCGTCCAGCCTGCGGGGGGAACATAGGTGGCTAATTGTGTAAAGATTCCTCTGATGTAAAGCGACGTGCAGTGGGAGAGAATGGGCGTCAGCAATTCTAATACACAGGGTGATTATTTATTTTCTCAGCGAGTGTATGGCTCACTTGTCTGGATGGTTGGTTGGTTCTTAAGTTTAGGGGCTGCGACAACGCGGTCATGTAGACCCGTGTACTTTGGGTGTGTGTAGAATCTGTCTGATAACCGGTGTTAATTGTGAAGACTGTATTAGTGTGTGTTATCTGTTTTATAATTTAGGTACAGACTGCAACTTAGAATTTTTCAAATAGTTCCTACTTTTGCCGCCAAGCGCCACCGTCCACGACTACTAGCTACTTAGCTACTAGACGCCACCGCAGTCGGCTCTTGGCAACGAACGTAGAAACCTAAGAGCGTTGTTTACATTCTTAACATATCCAATTTAGCTTCACACAGGTGCAATTAGTGGAAGGTTCTTTAACATGCCATAAATCTATGACATGGGACCGCCGGCTTTACTTCCCCTCCGAAGGAAGGCATACTGAGGGATTTTTAACGCTCTTAAAAATCCGACGGCTTCGGCTGGGTGTGAACCCGCGCTCACTTGTCTATCATTACAAGTTGTATTTATTATTGTTGTTGTTGTTTTAATCTTCAGCCTTTTGACCTGTTTGATGCAGGTCTACATGCCTCCCGAAGTTAATTTTAAGGTATGCTTGTAAAATACGGGAGTTCTGTATGCTCACTGTTACCTACACGAACTGCCGAAAAGGCAGGTAGTAATCATTCCTCGCGGCAGTTCGCAACCAAAAGCCTGGTGGGAGTAGTCTAGATCGCGATAACAGTACAAAATGCCCCTAGCCACAAAATGGCGCATCCATGACGTCATGGATGACACTTAAGGTTAAAACGATGCTTACATGTTACATTCTTTATGTTAATAAGACTGCTTCGATCGTCAAGCGATCATCATCATATCCTGCTCACTTACGATATTAATGAATTACACTTACGTACAAATATGCAGTAGGCTATATACACAAGAACCTCGTTTATTCGCCCCTCATTAATCCGGATCTCTGGTTTACCCGGATCGAAAAAAAATACTGCACATTATTTCTTTTTCGTTGTCGACTCTTCTTGAATGTCTTTTCCGCCAAGGATAGTTAAGGACAGGAATTGGAAGTAATTCGGCCACGGTCTATCAAAGGTACCATCCCGGCATTCGCCTGGAATTGAGAACTGATGTTAGTAAAACGTCTTCGTGATCGTGCTGCGCGCAAACGCTATACAAAACAGGAAAAACTCACACATTATTTTAGTGCATAAAACAAAGTCGTTAATGTTCATATATTTTTTGTACAATTGAAAAAAGGTATTACAATTTACAGTATATATATTTGTTGTGGGAAACAGAAGAGGGAGCTATCGGATGACATGTTTCCCTCGTCAAGCGAGAATCTTCAGATCCAAATATACAAGACAAAATAGCCCTACAACAACACTACCAAACCTACAATGTCTCCCACAAACGGTCTCTGCCCTTCAAACACAAAACGTTTTCGGCAAAAATCATATAATTGTCGTAAAACAAGAATGTGCCGCTTTTCATAAAATAAAAAAATATCCCCGTATTTTTCTGTTTTTGCTGTGTATTGCGGTACAGCTATCATTTTAAAATACAGGTTATCAGACAAATTTAACACCCAACTACACGGGGATGATGACCAAGATGTCCCAAGTCCCTCAAATGAACCAACAACAACTCATAGGGATTGAGAGTTGCGCACGTTGATGTAATATAACCAGTATTGGACAGTAATGGTTCCTAAAAGAAAATTTGGAGTAACTTACATATACAAATTATTTTTAGCCTATTTTCAATTTTGGAAAAATAGGCTTATGAGATCACCTTTTGTCCGTGTGTGTGCGTGTGCGTGTGTATGTGTGTGTGAGGTGTGTGTGTGTGTCCCTAATAAATTCTAAACGGCTGGAGCGATTTCAATGAAACTCGGTAAGTTCATAGGAGTATTCCGGGCGACCCCGACCGTGCCCTTCAAATTTTGTTACGTCTCACCAATCCAACATGGTGGCTGTGCGAAATATTACACCAGCATTCAATATCTCCGAAAATATTACCGATATCACCCTGGATTTTTTTACGGTGATAAAGGGAACTACTAGAAGTTCACCTATGTGACTCTTGAAATACTGGTAACTACAAAACCAACATGGCGGCCAAGCGAATTTGCGACGTTTAAATAGACGTTTCTCGCGATTTAACCAACCAAACGCAATAAAACTTGGTACAGTATATGTTTATACACATTGTAATGCACCGACATCTAACTTCGTTCCATTGTTTACATAACCACAAAATGGCGGCTGTGCGAAATATTTCACCGGCATTCTATATTTCTGAAACTATTAGCGGTATCACCCTGAAATTTTGTACGGAGATAAAGGGCACTACTAGAAGTTCATCTATATGATTTTCAAAAACCGGTTAACTACAAAACGAACATGGCGGCCAAGCGAATTTGAAAATTTAAATAGACCTTTCTCGCGATTTAATGAAACTTGGTACAGGAAATGTTTATACACATTGTAATGCACTGGTATCTAATTTATTTCAATTGTTTACATAACCTCAATATGGCGGCTGTGCGAATTTTTAAATTAAGTTTTTATTTCTTGTGTCGTAATCATGCGATCGAAGTGAAAGTTTGAATAATGAACCTACGCAGTAATTTTCCTTTAATGGTACATGACTCTATGGCCTATACATTTAACAATCCAACATGGCGACCATCCGAAATATTTAGACGGCTCTGAATATCTACGAATCTATTATAGCAATCAAACTGAATATTTTTATGTTCATAGGGGCTATGAACATAAATTCACCTATAGGACTTTCAATAACCTGGTGATCACAAATCCAACATGGCGGCGACGCGAAGTATAAATATTCACATGGACGTTTCTCGCAATTTGACCATCCGAGTGCAGTGAAACTTGGTACAGTAAATCCTTATACGAATGTTAATCCACTGGCATCTAATTTATTTTAATTGTTTCCATAACCACAAGATGGCAGCTGTGCGAAATTTTCAAATCTCCTTGTTACTTCTTGTGTCCTAATCATGCGATTGAAGTTTGAATGCTACGCGTACACAATAATCTTCATGTAACATTACATAACTCTAGGACCTACATATATAAAATCCAACATGGCGACCATCCGAACTATTTAGTCGGTACTCAATATCTACGAATCTATTACAGCAATCAAACTGAAATGTTGTATGTTGATAGTGGCAGTTAAGATGAGTAGGATATATGAAAATAGGCTGCATAGTTCTTCACAGAACTACTTGTTATTTCTTGTGACCTAAACATGCAATTGAAGTTTGAATAATAAACCTACGCAATAATCTTCATCTAATAGTTGATGATGATGATGATGATAATTGTTGTTTTAAGGGGCCTAACATCTAGGTTATCGGCCCCTAATGGTTTGGGTGATAGTGAAAATGTAAATGAAATGAAAATAAACCTAAAACTAACTACATACCGTACTAGAAGAGGAAGTGGAAAAACAACAAGTAGTTCCGTGAAGAACAATACAGTCTATTTTCATATATCCTACTAATGTCAATAGTGGCAGTTAAGATGAGTAGGATATATGAAAATAGGCTGCATAGTTCTTCACAGAACTACTTGTTTAAAATTGTACTACCAATTGAGTATCTGTCTGAGAGTAAAAGGCATCGTCCCGGTCACGAAACTCAAGATAGATTAACAGTCGAGGAGACCCGACGCGACGCCCTGACCGCGATCTGTACGCCGAATGGCTGGGCAGTCAGCGGTCGCCCTTCATGGGCTGTGGTGCTATGGATTTTTATACTGCTTACAAGAAGAAAATGCTTAAAACGCAATCGTTATGTGTAATTCTGCTACTTGTAATTCGTTACTTCTCTTGTTTAAATTATGCCAGCCACTGTACTGGAGAGAAGACCATGTCGTGCATCCTCCCCAGGTCACGTGACGCTAATCTGAATAATGCAGAATGAACATCAAAGTAAGAGCAGGCTGAGCCGGTCGGCGAGCAATTTGGAGATTACAGTTCTCAGGGGACGAGCCATCGACCTCGCCCTCACAACCGAGCAAGACGTACAAGAAAAAGCCTACCAGTTAGGTTGTACTAGTTAAGTGGTTCCCTCAAAGCATTTCTAATATCATATTATTATGTGGTTGTTTTACCACCTCGTGTAGTGGCTAGCATTCTTGGCTGTCGCTCCAGAGATCCAGGTTTGATCGCCGGCTCTTTCAAGAAATGTAATTCTGGTGTGAGGTGTGGAACGGTGTACACTCAGCCAGCCTCGTGAGGCTAAACTGACAAGAGGAGGGATCGATTCCCATATCAGTCATCCTGGAAGTGATTTTCCGTGGTTTCCCCATTTCTACTCCAGGCAAATGCCGGGATGGTTCCTAAGTGAAGCTTACGGCTGCCTCCATCCAGGTCCTCACCTCCATCGCAAATACACACACTAATACAGACAACTCAATAACACAGGTTATCAGACACACACACACACACACACAGGTCTGAAATGACCACCCTTGAAATGAAACACGAAGCAAAACTACGAGGGATCTTCGTTTGTTGTTGTTGTTTCATTTAAGGGGCTTGGTCATCGTAGTCATGGATCACACTATACTTGGGTGTGTAGAATTTGCCTGGTTACCTGTGTTATTTGCGGTGTCGATATATTACAATAGTGTGTTTATTTGTAATTCTGGTGAGAATTCGGAAGGAGGCGACCGTGGCCTTCAGTTAGGAACCATCCAGGCATTCGCGTGGATAAGAAGTGGGGAAACCACGGAAAACTACTTCCGTGATATCGACCTCTAATCAGTTTTGCCTCACGAGGCTGATTGTACACCGTTCCAGCTTTCAGACAAGAATCGAACCCGGTCCTCCGGAGTGACAGCCAAGAATGCTAACCGCTAAACCAGGAAGTGGACGTGGGATCTTTGGCTTTTCAATGTGTGATACATTTGTTCTACGTTGTATCATACGCGTCGATGCGCTTGGATAGTCCAGACCTCACTACCGTATAACAGAAAAGAGAAAAAAAAGTGTTTGCTAGTAAAAATCAAACACATTAGCATTTTAAGCACAATATAACAAGCTAATCTTTTCTTTTAAAAAATCTAACTATTGCTACTTAATATTTTAGACTCTATCCTTTCTTATCTTATCAGGCAGTTATACCTTATCAGGCAGTTATACAAAGTTATGTTTAGACATCATCGAGTATGTTTATGTTCTAGAGACAATTTGGCATGTTAATATCTTCGTATCAAACAACCTAGCAATAAGGTTTAATATTCAGCTACTGTAGACAATCTCAGTATTTCTTCAGCGATTTTAGTTATCAAAATGAGGTTTCCGGTAAGGTAGAGCTAGGATTTTGCTGACCGATAAATTGCCAAAAATGCCTTGAACAATGCATTTATAACATTAAAAATCTTCAAAGAAAAAAGCGCTACAGTATTATTATTTTCTTAGCATGTGAAAAATTGAATCCATTCTTCGGATAAGGGCCAAAAACTTTTCTCCGTAACGTTTTTTTTATAGCACCAACCATTGACCAAAGGGGTTGGAAAAAAGAGTATTGAGACAAAAAGAATCATACCTCCCTTAAAAGGCACAATATGAAAACAACTTAAAATGTTTCATAGTCCTCTAAAAATTACCCAAAACTTTTGACTGATAGATTTGTTGATATGACCCACCCTTGCGCCAAGGGATGAGCAAAGGTTTTCGGACTTCTCGTATGCTAAACAAGTGGAACTTTTGTAGGTATACCACAATTGGCAAATTTTGTGAATTCGAAATATTTTTATTTACCAGGTGAAATTTACCCTCGCTTTCGGCGGGCCGAGAGTTTTTGTTTGTTTGTTTGTTTGTTTGTTTGTTTGTTTGTTTGTTTGTTTGTTTGTTTGTATGCGACATTTCACATGTTCATTTTCTAGAGAATTTGTAAACAGTATCGCCTATATACCATCTTTAAATTTATGTATAGACTTATACGAGGGCGTACTATATTTTTGTACACTTTATTTTATTTCTACCCAATTGAAGTACATTACACATCAGTTGTTACGTCCACCTTCTCAAAATAATCTCCTTGTAACTTTATGCACTTTTGCCATCGATGTGTCAGTCTCTCCAGACCTTCCTGAAACCATTCTTTCGGAGTGCTGGGTACCCATGCCTTGACAGCTGTGTCCCGAGGTTCCTTCATGTTCCTGAACAGGTGATAATCACTAGGTGCCAAGTCGGGAGAGTATGGTGCGTATGGCAGCACCGTGGATCCCATTTGATCAATGGCAGCGGTGGTCTCTCGGATAGTGTGGGGGCGGGCATTGTCATGTTGCAAAAGCTCACATTTAGCCCTGGCCGCTTAGTTTGAATGGTACGACGTAAGCGTTGTCACATATGCTGCACTGTTAATCGTGGCCCCAATTCCAGCCAGTCGATGAGGATGATGCCCTTTGTGTCCCAGAACACTGTTGCCATTAACTTGCCAACTGATGGCAATGTTCAACATTTGTTTGGCGGTGAACTGCCCCTATGCCTTCATTGCTTGGTCGCCGTTTGCGGATTTGCAGAACTGGACACAGCTGTCAAGGCATGGATACGCAGCACTCCGAAAGAATGGTTTCAGGAAGGTCTGGAGAGACTGACACATCGATGGCAAAAGTGTATAAAACTACAAGGAGATTATGTTGAGAAGATGGACGTAACAACTGATGTGTTCATTTGGAAAGAAAAAAATAAAGTGTAAAACAATATAGTACACCCTTTGTATTAAATATAGGCCTAGCTATTATTTTTGACCAGTTTGTTTATAAACTCAAAATTGTGGTCGCTACATTACACTAAAATTCAAATTCAAAAAGTTATACATTTGTATTTTTAAAAGCTAAAATCCCACGAACTCGACGTATGAGTACTACTTGGGTCACAGGTGATGCACGTGATCACTACTTTTATTATTTGAACTATCGTGCGGAAAAGCGGTGCCGAGCTGTGTCGGACAACTTTTCTACCGCGCACGCGAGCAGCACACTACGTGCGTACGTATTTTTGGTCACGCACATCGTGCCCAACTGTAGTTCATTATTGCCATATTTTACTGTGTTGGACATGAGGTGAGGATAGTTTCTATGTGGAGGTTGGTTTTTAGAGTCGGATGCCCTTCTTCATGCTAAAACCGTTTCAAGGGTTTGATCCGACTCTGTGTAGCTACCCCGCTCGTTGACTGTCAAATCAAAGTAGAGTTAAATATTGGAGGCAGATGTAGGAGGGAACTCGTCGCTGTGAATGCTGGTCACGCGGGGATCAAAGCCTTTATTACTCTCGTCTTTTGAAGACAGTCGCTGAGATGGGGTAATATCCAATATGAGGGCGCGCGATATTAGACTACCTGCTCTTCACCTCCTTTGAGTGCAAATAGCTGCGGATCAAGCTGTGCAAGTGTCCTGTCATACAGGGTGATTCTTAATACCCCACAGCATAGCCGTGTGCTTGAAGGCCCGATACACATTAGTGGTGAAAGGATGCCTATCATTTCCCATGTAGCGTCGAAGTAATGGGCATCATTCTTCCTAGTATACTCAGTAAACTGACCACCTCGTGGTGTAGTGGTTAGCGTTCGTGGCTGTCTCCCCTAAGGTCGTAACTCGATACGACTCGAAAGTTTGATGCTGGCCGAAGCTGGGGTAATAGGCTCGCTCCGAAGCTAGTAATTTAAATTTCTACTGAATGGGGATTGTTGGAAGAAGTGAAAACATAAAAACACTTATAGTGGGCGATGTATGCTGTAGCGGCCGTTTTTGTAGAACTTTTCATGGTGAACAATTCTTACACTCTTAGTATATACACGTAGATATTTTTAACAGTTTACCCAGCGTAAGCTTAGAAGGCCCACGAACGGTAATTTTTTTTCGACTTGATTCACTGAAATCGTTACTGCTCGGCTTTCTTTTGTCTTAAATAAACAATTTTCTACAGAAACCTTCCTCGATAAATCCTTGGTGAAATCGCATCAAAATCCATCCAGTGGTTCTCGAGATTACCTGGAATATCCAAGAATCGAGGACTTGTTTTATACTAAGTAGAGATAAATAATAGTAATAATGCAACAAACTTGCTCCTGTCTTTCCTTTGCCTATCTCTCTCACACTCAGAAGTGCTGAAATGGCTAGAGATTCACCGCTCACCAGAAATGCTACAACTCGTTGCATGACTCATGCAGATAAGATACATTTACGTGTGGACAGTTGAGTCAAATCAGCATCTTTCTTGTTTCTCATGAAACAGGGATGCTCAATTACTTCTACTGTAGATTAAAAACTACTATTTCGCAAAATGATAACAGTTCTGATTGTCAAAACATGTAATGAAAACACTATTCTTCCGGCTCGTACAACATTTGAATTTAAGAATGATTCTCAGGGGAGCTTGTGCTCGCGAGCACCAGGTTGAGAACGCTTGTTCTAACAGTTAATTGTTCTTACCTTTAAGTAGAAATCAGTGTGCATCTTCTAATTTTATTACATAGTTGTGTAGGTTAACTATTTGCATTTCATAAATTAACATGGGCTAAACATATAAATTCTTGTAAAAGTTGAAAATCCACAGCCTGCTTCCAGTCTCCGACTGGGTCAGGGAATGGGATGAATGAAGCCCCCATCTAGCGGCGAGGATATGAACTGTGCTGGCTGCCGAAGCCTGTCGCACTCCCATGGGGACATTATTAAATGAATGACAGATGAAATGAAATGATAGTGGAGAGTGTTGCTGGAATGAAATTGAGACAGGGAAAACCGAAGTACCCGGAAAAAAATCTGTCTGCCTCCGTTTTGTCCAGCACAAATCTCACATGGAGTGACCGGGATTTGAACAACGGACCCAGCGGTGAGAGGCCGGCTTGCTGCCACCTAAGCCACGGAGGCTCATACTTGTAAAAGTAATTTTTCTAAAACTTTTGTGTGGTAGTAATTGTATTATGGTCTAGGACATGGGTAGGTGGCCTGAAACTTCAAATAGGATGCCTGTAGTTTGTGAGAACCATACTCAGTTGGCTCCTGTTAGCGCCGGGTTTTTAACCCATCCCTCTAATCCAACAGTGGAGCATGCCTAGATCACTCACTGGATTTATTATAATATCCATAACAATATTTTCTATGATACTATCAATGGTTGAAACAAAACTATTACTAAATAACGCCAAGAATTACCACTGTTTTTAAGCTATTCATATGCGTTTGAAATGGCGTATTTTTATGGAATTTTCATCTTCTTTGTTTCCGGATGAAAGCTTAATTCTTCTACTTTAAGGAAATGTATGGTTTTGTCATGTTTCATGCATAAATATGCCCAGAAAATTGGTTTAAATCAACCAGGGCGCACGTGTCTAATCATAATGCAAAACTTTAAACTTAATTTACTCAATAGCTACTGAGAATTGTGTTTTTTTTTTTACCGTTTCAAACATCAATAAATCACGTTCTAATTCACTTATTTACCTCAAGAAGGTTTCAAAATTATTAAAGATCATTAAATTATGAACCTGTACTAAAGCTGAAAAAATATGGCCCCCATTCATAACTTGAATACGAAGAAAGTAAAACATAAATAAATGACATTTTGCATTTTTGAAAGAATTTGTTGTATTTATTGGATAGCGGTTTCGGAGGTGTAGTCGGTAGCATGCTGAACTGCAAATTGCTATGCCCAAGGTCGTGGGTTCAAACTTGTTAAAATCCCTCAGTATGCCTTCGGAGGGGAAGTAAGGCTGGCGGCTCCATGTCATAGATTTATGGTATGAAGAAGAACGTACCCCTACAATTGGTAGTGTGTAGCTAAATTTGTAGGTTATTTGGTTTAGAAACGCTCTATCAAGTTCCAACGTCCGCCGCTGGGTGTTGACAGTGGCGTCTGGTAGCCAAAGTTGGAACTATAACTCCTCTCGTGACTTTGGCGTCATAAAGGGCATCCGGCTGTAGAAACCATCAGCCACGTGGAATTGCATCGCATCTCATCCCCGACCCCGTTGGAAATGGGATTAAAAGGGGTGGACATAGACTGAATGAACGAAAAATTAAAATTACCGTAATTCATTGTGTTAGTTGTTAGACGATCTCAAGAAATTGTAAATTAACCATTCCGGTGGTATAAGTGCCTTTATTTGCATTCTGGTTAACAACTAGAAAAAATCAAAACTCCTGGTATAAATTATGGGAATTTGCTTAATACACTGACCGGCCAAAAAAAGTGGAACACTTTAATTTTTATGTAATTTCTTACTTTATTCCACTGAAATGTATCGGTTTTCCAATATTTGCATTATTCATGTAAATTTTAGATGGTTGGCAACAGAAAATACCGAAACGTGTTTTACAACACGCTTTAACTCACAAATTGCGTTACATTTTGCAAATCTTACAATATTCTATTTTTAGTCATGTACTTTTGGGCTGGTGTTTATCACACATATTGCCAAACAAAACAGTGTTAATGTTTGCACTGCACTGCACGAGAACACTGGTCACTAAAAACAAGTGTTTCCACCCTTAGCGTCTATGACAGCTTGTAAACGCTCAGGCATACTGTTCACAACTCGTCGAATGGCATCTGCCGGGATGCGATCCCATTCCTCCAGCAGCGATGTTCTCAGTTGTGCCAAGGTTGTGTGGTCACGCTGTCTGACGTTCCTTCCAAGCATATCCCATACACGTTCGATGGGGTTCAAGTCAGGACTACGAGCTGGCCAGTCCAGGGTTTGAATCCCCACTTCCTGCAGATATTGTACAACACAGCGAGCAGTATGAGGGCGGGCATTATCTTGCATCAGCATGAAATTCTGACCAATGAAAGGCGCAAAGGGCATCACATGGTTCATCAGGATCTCTTCGATTTACCTTTGGGAATTGAGCGTCCCGTGATCGATGCACACCAACTCATTGCGGGCCATAACGTTGATGCCACCCCACACCATAAACGAACCACCTCCAAATGGAGTCCTGGAGGTGAAAGCAACAGGGATGTACCTCTCCCCGCGCCTTCTCCACACTCTCTCTCTCTCTTCCATCAGGAGATCTAAGATTAAAGCGACTCTCGTCAGTGAAGAGAACGGAGGCCCACTGCTCGTGGGTCCATCCCAGATGCTGCCTTGTGAAGCGAAGATGCGCCTCTCTGTGATGTCGTTCGAGAGCGGGCCCACGTGCAGGTCTCCTGGACGAAAAGATGAGCGTCTTCAGTTACTGTTCGCTCACTCACTCTCACATTTCTGACTTTTTACAGTTGATTTCGTGCCAGGACTGCTGTGGTATGACGATCACGCAGAACTTGCAGGGTGAGAAATCTGTCATCCCTGGCATTTGTGCTTCTTCTACGGCCTGACCCTCGTCTCCTGTCGTATGTTTGGAGTTCTCTGTAACGTTGCACTGCACGGTGAATGTTACCGAGAGATGATCCAATGACCTCGGCAACCTAATGGAAGATGCGGCCATCCTCCACCAATGCAACTGCATGTGCAGCTCCTTAACGGCTAAGGGGCATGTTTTAGTGTGAACTGCACATGGATAACTTACTAAAATGTATGACAATGGTCCACACGTGCTCAACAAATGCCAGTTGTTATCCCCAGAACAACAATAAGCGAGCGGCAACACTCATAAACCTTAAACGCTTACAGTGCGCTTCCCGCCATAAAACCATTAAGATAGGCTCATCGAAAATTGGGGGTAATTGGTGGTAATAAACCACCCTAAGAAATGGCATATTATCAATTTCTATTCACGGATGTTTCAGATGTTTGTTCTAATGCATGAAAAGCTTTTAACATGTGATTACATCTTTTTCATGGCTAATTTTATACTATTTATATTACTTTTTTAACTGTTCCACTTTTTTTGCCGGTCAGTGTATCTATATGAATACCTTACAGTCTCAATATTTGAGGAGTTTCGGGAACATTTTATAGAGCGCTACGCCCCTGTGATGGGGGACAAGCGGTAAGATAAAGTGACGCGAACTAGGACTTGTACACCATTGAAGAGTGCGAAATACATGTTCCACTGCGAGTCGCAACCTGAGTTGTGAAATGATGAATTGGAGGAAGTGGCACGCCACGCCGGCCGTGCGCAAGCGCGACCCGTTATCCGCGCTCGCGAGGAGGGGGAGGCCATGGATGGAGAGTTTCACGATCGCGGTACTGGTGTGGCCTCAGGCGGCAGCAACAATACTGGAGGAATGTCTCTATGGAGACTTACGGTCTCTTGTTTGTACTGTAGTTCTTCTCGGACCCATGGGGAGGCAACAATGAAACAATATACCTAGGAACGACTCCCCTTAAGTCAGTCAATACATTTAAATATAATCTTAGGGGCCGATAACCTCGATGTTAGGCCCCTTAAAACAACAATTATCATCATCATCACATTTAAATATCTAGGATTGACAATGCAAACAACAGCAAAAGCGTACAGAGTTCACATAAAGTCTCGAGCAATAGCCGCTACCAAAGCCATATATGATATCCGAACAATCATGAAGCTCTCTTTGGGAACTGCTATGACATCATTCGACGCGAAATTAACGCCCATCGCCACGTATGGACTTGAAATCATATGGGAGAAATTATCCCTGGCAGACTTGAGGACGCTTGAAGCAGGCAAATCGCGCTTCCTGAAGGCTACCCTGGGGATATCGAAGTATACAAAATCAAGATTAGCATATGAACTCGCCAGGGAGACCTTCTTCATTGAGGACCTTCGGATGAAGAGAGGGCTACCATCCACAGACGCCTGGGAAAAACTAATGCAGGGAAGAATACAGAAAAGGGACGAAATCTGGTTCGAGTTTTACACCACGGAGGCCAGGATGACTAGGACATGGATGAACACAAATCAAGACTTGCGACACTTTGTCAATTCGATGGCGGTACATGGGTATCACCATAAACTGTGTAATACCGAATACTTTCATGACCCTGATGAATCCTGCGTATGTAAATTATGCGGGGTGCAATGTAGTAGACACCACGTAATTTCTTGTGCAAATCGTGGATCATCCATTGTGAAGTTTTGTGAATGACAGTTTGTTATCATCAATATGCACAATTTGTTTGATTTATCTTTAATAATAACAATGAAACTGTAGTGGTTGCGACGGCCAACGCGCGAATGGAATCGGCATGCGATTGATCCTCGGGACCTTAAAAGTGTTTCTCGCCCAGCAGGAGAGCGGTTCATGAGGATAATGAACGTTAAACGGGAGTTGGTTCTTAAGTTTCTACTCTCCAAGCTGAATAGTTACAGCAATGTTAGTTATTGAGGTTTTAAGTGGCGAAACTACGAGGTCATCTGCCCCTACAGCAATGTTGCCTTGTTACACGGTGCACGAAAATAAGGGAAAAAACACTAGTTTTAATATCCTTAGTTTTATGCTGTGATACATTTGATTTGACTTTTCAGTCGCGCATTTGGTCCTGAAATGCGTCGAGGAAGGATATTCCCTTTGGCTGTCATTTCTCTGAGCTATGAGGTTCCTTGACTCCCTTTGCGCTCATGGCGCAGTCAGTTATCATTTGAAGGTGCTTAAATGTCAGGGAGCCGTGTCAGTAGATTTACTGGCACGTTAAAGATCCCCTTCGTGGCAAAATTTAGGCACCCCGGCGTCTCTAATAGATGCTGTAGTTAAAAGGGACGTAAAATCTTAACATTATGATTTTCCCCTTGCGCAGTGCTATCATTGGTATAGCGGCGAATGATGCAATTTGAATGCAACTTGTGAGTACTGCAGTAAGGATTTTATGATAACAGCTTGGCTTACGCGCATTTATATGGCTATGCGGCCATAAATGCCGAATGGAAAAACGAGTCTTACTATTTCTTGTGGTGAAATTATGGAATTGAGACACTCGCCGAGTGTCGCCGTGATCTGGAATTGAACCACATACCTGCACTGTGGTAGAGAAAGGTTAGACGTGTATGATGGTGCACACAACAGGTGCGCATCAGGTCACTGTGTTCAAGTGGGATGTAGCGCCCCTGCTACAAGGGAGCGGCGCCGTATTGATTGTTCTGGGGGATCCGGCGTCGACACGTGGTGCTCCACACGTGGTGGCGCATGCTTCCAGCCGGATGCGTGGTGCCAGCAACCAGGTGGCTTTGTGTCACTCAACCGGGTGGCTTTGTGTTATCATTAGGGCTCGGATTTTTAGGTAAATAAATATCTTTTTATGTAAATACATATTTTACGCATTTTTTTCTACAAATACATAAATTCCTGCTTTTCACTTATTAGCACATAAAAACATAATATTTTACATTTATTTTACAATCAGTTTGCTAGATCTTTCGGTTTATTGCATTTTTGTTCTGTGCTACTTCAACGGGGAAGAACCTGTGAGCTATCTAATCTTCATGCAGAGCATATATCAGCTTGCAACTGTGTTATTCTTAACTTGTCGCCCCGTACCGCTCACTGTGGAAGCCAGGAATTACCTTGCACCACGTGCTCGACCTACCCCTCCCCCAGCTACCTGGAACCAGTGTCACTCACATGCAGTTCATTTCTGGCACTGCGAAGTGTAAGACAATTCTACGATGCCTAAAGTAAAAACAACTACAAGTTATCGTCTGTTGCAGAATTTAAAGATAACTTTACTTCTGATGGGGCCGTTCTGTTGTGCCAACCATGTGGGAAAGCAATCAAGGCTGAACAGCGATCTCAAGTTACACAACACCTCAAGGGCAAGCAACATATTGCCACAGTTTCGCGCCTACATAATACGTGTTTTGCGATAATCGTCGGTCATTGTAATGCTTCAGCAGTCAGTGAGGCGTAGAATAAATTGCATTCGTGAGCACTGCATATTGCTTATATTCACATTAATAAACTAATTTATAATTAAATAATTTTACTTTTTGTCACATAGACCTATTTCAGGTATTTTTAATACATAAAAAATAAATATTTTTCAGATTTTTAGCACCTAAAAATCCGAGCCCTAGTTATCATGCCTAGGGCCCGTATCACGCGACACTTGCTGGCAAGGAAGCTGTTGTGATGGCTGGTACAAAATCCTGTATGATTCTGTTCATCCTCGTCAGTACACCTGCTTGTGTGACCGAAGTGTATTACACGCTAGCATATTGTGCGCCAAGTTGTATGAAATAAAACATTGCGAAGGGTTGTCGTTTGAGGGTATTATTTGCAGTTAATTCGCCTTATTAACGCAAAAAGGTCGTGAAACTTGCTTTAAGTAAATTTGTAAACATGCATTCCAATCAATATTTAAGATCTAACTGTAATAATTGGATATTTAGCCACACGCGCTACTAAGAAGCGCAACAAAAAGCACCCGAGAGTGTTGGTAAAGGGTGCGAGTGTTATCGTGCCCTATCGCTGTTTTGAAGATCAGATTTCAACTTACAGTAGTTTTGTTCACATGATCTACGAGGACGACAGGGAATTCTCCTCCCCCCCCCCCCCCCACACACACACACACACACACTAATTTAAATAGTTATTTTCCCTAAATTCTGTTCAAAACCATAGATGAATACTATTCGTGATAACTATTAGAATTTTAATAGTTCAATATTTATCCCAGAATAATAATAATACGACACGTTCTGTATTTACTGTCTGGCTGCGTGGCTCAGCGGTAACGTTCTCGCTTGCTGTGCCCAAGGTTGCAGGTTTGAATCCTGGCGCAATCAGCTGGCATTTGAGGGTGCGCAAATGCGAGGGAACCGTGTCAGTTGATTTACTGGCACTTTAAAGATCTCCTTCGGGGCAAATTCCGGCACCCCGGCGTCCCTAAAACGGTCGTAAAACCAATAGGCTAGCATTATAATTATCTGCATTTTCTGTATGTGTATACATGGTGGCCATTACTCCTAGAAAACCTGGAAATCCTGGAAAACTCCTGGATCTTTATTAGGTCTGGTAAACTCCTGGAAAATGACGAAAAATTTGAAAACTCCTGGAAAATAGCCACTGTTAATTAATTTAAAAATCTTTCCATCCTAAATCATACTCGCGCTGCGGTTTTGGGTGATCACTCTATCGTTAACAAAAGAAATTTCCTCAGGCTACCTGTTTCTGTGTGGGAGAACACGCGATAGTATTTTTGTAAACATATCGAGTATGGACAATTTCACCGCAACAAAATTGCAGGCGGCATTCTTTGCTCTCTTTTTTTAAGCAGATATTGGAGTCACAAAGGCTTTTTTAAAACGACAATTAAATCATTTGTGTGTAGGCTTGCGTATCAATAACGCAATCACTAATTTTTGTCAACATCTGTATAAGTAAACCAAACACAACTGCTTTATTTTGGTCTTGAAGCCTCCCGGACTCGCGCTTATTTTTAAGTCTGGAAAAATGAGAATTACTCCTGGAAAATTCCTGGAAAACTCCTGGAAAATCGTTGACATATTTGAGAGGCCACCATGTGTATAGCACATATGTACAGACGCCGTTTAAAGAAATTATAGTTTCGTTCTGATGTATTTATTCATGAGCCTACCCACATAACAAATCGATTTGTTTATGTTAGCGCTAGGATCTCTACCAGAACGAGAAAGGCAATCCGATTGGTTGTTGTACACAAACTTCCATGGAAACTGCCAGGAAACATTTCGTGAGTTGTATGGAAGCTATTATGGAAGGCAGAACCTAGCATGGAAGGTATAAATCACACGGTGCTAGACGCGTCTATACCAGCGTGTAGCACTGATAGAAGCTTCCATGCTAACGAGTGACGTGTGATGCGGGCCTTTAAGTGCCTCGTTGCGGGAAACACAGCTTGATGGAAAAGGACCCCGAAACATCAAGTTATAAGGTCTTATGATGCGAGACATTTGCACGCCACGCTGCCCCCGCCCTGTCTGGTCGCTACCACGACAACACATCACTTACCACATATACAACTTGAAAATGAAAAATGAAAATCCACAGCCTCTTCCAGTCATTCGACTGGGTCAGGGATGGAATGAATGAATGAAGCCCCCATCTAGCGGCGAGGATATGAACTGTGCCGGCTGCCGAAGCCTGTCGCACTCCTCTGAGGCAATGAATGAATGAATGAATGAATGAATGAATGACAGATGAAATGAAATGATAGTGGAGAGTGTTGCTGGAATAAAATTTTGACAGGGAAAACCGGAGTACCCGAAAAAAAAAACCTGTCTGCCTCCGTTTTGTCCAGCACAGATCTCACATGGAGTGACCGGGATTTGAACCACGGACCCAGCGGTGAGAGGCCGGCGTGCTGCCGCCTAAGCCACGGAGGCTCATGCCACACATACAACTTCCAACTGTTAATTACCTGAAGAATTGTGTTGCAGAAATTTCCACAGACAGGAACTGGGGGTAGATTTACCCGAGTGAAATTGGGCACCATTGCTCGTCAATTACATATAGGCCTATAATTATAAATAATGATCATGCAAATGACAAAAAGCAATCTTTAACTAAAACATTCTATTATCATTTAATAAATAATTACCAAACATGAATCTAACAAAATCAATCAACATCACGGGATCAAAGAGGTATGATGAAATGAAGTTAAGAATTTAAATAAATAGAACCTATAACAATACGAACTGCCTTACCCAAATATATCCTGTATATAGAACTAGGAGCATTCAGATGGTAAGCTACACATAATGATTTATAATTAATTACCCACTATTGAGCAAAGCAGTACAATGCAAAGTGACAGCACCATAGTATTTTTCGACATAGTCACTCAGTCACGGTGAAGGCGGCCGTAGTGACCGAGAGCGCTAAAGCCTTGCTGGGAGAGCGTGGGTTCGAATCTCCTCGGCCGTCCTGAAAACGGTTTCTAACACCAGGCAAATGCCGGGATGATTCCTTACAATAGGTCCACGGCCGATTTCATTCCAAAATCCCTTCCCTGACCCGTCCTGAAAATAAAATAAATGGCCGTTGGCTGGATTAATAAAATTATTTCTACCAATGTTGGACGAAACACCTTGTTATTTTTACTTTTTGTTATATAAAAAAAGGAATTTAGCAGCATTATATAATATATTGAAATAATTATTTTAAAACTGTACATCAGGTACTTCATCTCCCGCTCCCACTCAATATACAGTATAATCAAATCTAACCGAGACGAAACGTCGATGTTTATCATCAACGGCTCACATCTTTGGTACCGTAGGCCTACATGGTGTCCACAGGCAGGAAAAGTCATGCATTTTGTTTTTGGTCAGGAAAAGTCAGGAAAAAGTGCGACAAAATGGCGTGAGTCAGGAAAAAATGGCGAAAAGTAGTAGAAAGTCAGGAATTTTATATTAACTTAACCATACGGTATTTTTGTGTTTTACAGTCATATTTTGATGTTACTAGTTCAACTAATCTCTGAAGCTAAAAAGCAATAACTCACTGGACATTATGGTACGTTTCCATTCTTACAGTACATCATAGTAAAAACCTCTCTTACCTATTTTTGTATGCTTTTTTGGTGTTGGCTCAGGGATGTGGCAACCCCATCACTATAGTTCAGGTTATTAAGTACTTTGATTTATGTATTATTGCATTATAGTTTACTTTATTTTGTATTTTAAATGAATAAAGAGGCAAACGTTGGGCAGCTATGGGGATGGTGGAGGCTGCAAATAAAAAGGATATATATAACTTATATTTGTTCAATAAACCTTTTTTCTGATGTTACGATGACTTCGCGAGTCAGGAAAAATGGTCAGGAAAAGTCAGGAAAATTGACATTGAAAATTCTGTGGACACCATGGCCTATATTTATGCAGAGAAATCGTCTCTTAAGAAAAAAAATCATAGCGTTGAATTTTTTATAGCTTTATTTTGTCGTATTAAAAATCGAGATCGTGCCGTTACGATATAATGAAGATCATTTAATGTTTTAAAAGAGGAGTATCTCACTCCATATCAGTTGGCGGTAAATATAAGTTGTCGAAAGAAACATTTAAACATTTTCGACAAAATAGTTGATTTTGATAAGTTGATAATATTTTAGCAGTTATTTACAACTGCAACTGTACTTCTAAGTACTATTCTGGAAGCTTTCTTTGCTGTTGTTTTCTTCTTTGAAGGAAGGAAGGAAGGAAGGAAGGAAGGAAGGAAGTGAGGGAGGGAATTATATTTGAATTGCAGCCAATGACCAATTTTAATTGAACGCTCGAAGGCTCCCCGTCATGTTCAATTTCAAGTAGTTCCAACTTTGGCCACCAGAGGTGCCACTGTCACTGACACCTAGCGGCGAACCTTGGAACTTTATTGAGCGTTTCTAACCAAATAACCTACACATTTAGTTACACGCTACCAATTGTAGTGGTAGGCTGTTTTACATGCCATAAATCTAAATACATGAGCCCGCCGGCTTTACTTCACCGCAGAAGGAAGGCATAGACTATTGAAGGATTTGAACGTATTAAAAATCCGACGACTTCGGCCGGTTTTGAACCCGCGATCTTGGGGATAGCAGTTCCGCATGTTACCGATTACTCCACCGAAGCCGTTTAAGGAAGTAAATGAGTAGTTGTTTTATGTGACCATTAACCTCGCAATCTTGAGCCACGGGAGTTTTTTTTTTTTTAACTGAACCACAGGACTTGAAATTTCCCTTCGAAAAACTCTTATGGATTAACCGGGAATGGAATCCTGTCCGCCTTGGACAAGTAGCTTGACCAATGCTCCAAACCCCCCCCCCCTCCCTTTTCTACTTTATTTAGAAATTTGAAATATGTTGGGTCATCATCATCCTCCTTGTACTTCACTGATAACTTAGTTGAATTTTTGAGATATCTGTAATACAGTAGTGTGAGTAGGCAGGCGAAAGCGTAACAACTGTACGACCAATGTCTCCTTTGAGATAAGTAAGCATATACATAATTTTAATTTAATTTATTATATTGTGTTATTCCATTTTGTATGCACGTGCATACGTAAATCACAAACCCTTATAAAAAACAAACTAACCTTAGGTCTATATAACGGGATTAAAACTGCGAATCATAGACTTATATAAACACCAATTAAACGCACTACAATTTTTTGTAGTTAGATAATATTTGTATATACATTTAAACCTCAACACAGTGATCAGGATCTGATAATGACCCCTTGAAGGTCGAAACGCGTAATCCTAAATTGTCCATTTTATTTATTTATCGTATGATGCTAACACAATAAAGAAAACAAAGACATGGATGCAGTATCACCAACATCCGAACAATATGACAACAAGACATGACTGTTAAAGTTGAAAATATCATAAATCAACATCCAGTCTATTTAACCAATTCACTGCTTCTGGAGTAGCACAATTTAAATCCTCCAGACTCCCCGGGAACGCTCGGCAGGGACAATCAAACACTGATCTTAACTAATATGCTGTTTGAAGCCATTTTTCAGTGTTGACTCAGTAAACAAAAGTTTGGCGCTTTTTGGTCGGTCAACACGATGAGATGGGTTATTCCGTAATCCTCAAAAAAATTACACGAGATTAATAAATAAATAAATAAATAAATAAATAAATAAATAAATAAAATTAATTAATTAATTAATCTCACGAGGTTAATACATAAGTTGGTAAATACATTAAATTAATTAATTAATCTCACGAGATTAATAAATGAATTAATAAATAAATAAAATTAATTAATTAATCTCACGAGATAAATAAATAAATTAATACATAAATTAAATTAATTAATTAATCTCATGAGAATAATAAATACATTAATAAATAAAATAAATTAATAAATACATTAAATTAATTAATTAATCTCATGTTGTTGTTTTTTCAGGATTAGGGGAATAACCCATCTCATTTGGGTACGATCGTGTTGACCGACTGAAAAGCACCAACATTTTGTAATATATGTAATTTTCTCAAGGAGTGTTATTTACTTATTATTCATATATTATATACATTGTAGGCTATATTGGGCAAATTCGTGTTGACCGACTGAAGAGTTACGACTGACAGTGTAAGTGTAATTATTAATACGAATGATTGAGGTAGGTGCCCTGGGAGTTGAAACAAGGTAGGCCTACTGTCCTGGCATATTTCTAACGGGAGGATGACCGAAGTCGGTGTCGAGATGCGAACCTCGGATCACAGAGTTTGCCGCTCCCCATAGGAGTCGTAGAGTATGACTACGCTGGACGGGAGAGGTTTCACTGAGTCGGTTATGTGAAGTAATCAGCTGAAATGCGGGCTAGAGGAGACGAGTATCGATCTTTTTAAAGTCCGGTCGATGGCAGTGAGCCCTTGCGCCGGGCGCTCCATCGAGATAAGACGTGTCACCCGTGAGTAATTTGAGGCCATTATCACATTTCCCAGCCACATTAATGAGATTAACAAGCCCGGGGCTGGCCACACTTGTACGGTACATCACATCTCATCACAAACCCGAGACTAGCGTCCATAAACACCACTTTCAAGTATCACTCACGACTAGTGTACCAGGATTTTTATTATTATTATTATGGGGCTAAGCTATCTGCGGACTTGGTAGCCGTGGGTTTGAGACAACAAGCCTACTTCTGGTTCTTGCACCCAATTCCAGACTCTCTGACTGAAGGTTATTCCAATGTTAAAATATTCACATAAATAACTAGACTCAGATCCTGCCAATTATAATCTCTTAAAACCTAAACAAATTAATCGGAAATAAGTCACATGATGTTATACACTTCATTCCATAATTATAAAACATAAAAAGGCATCAAATAAAAATATATGGACGATTATGAAAATCGTACGTCACGAAAGTAAGGGTTCGATCCTTGTGACCTAGGAAGGTTACAGCACATCAATTTTTTTTGTCTATCTAAGGAATCATGACTTTTTGGAAATTCACAAAAAATGTTACTGTTTGTCTGGTTTTTCGTAGTTTTATAAGTAGTGCTTTCGTGAAAATTTTGTAAGCTACTGGCAACAGTAATATCCCTCTGTAATTATTGAAATCAGATTTATCCCCTTTTTTATGTAACGGGTGTATTAGTGCACACTTCCAGTTATCAGGAACGTTTTCTGTAATGCAGATACCTTAGATAGTGGTGTGAATTTGCTGAGCTCAACTATCACCACCTATTTTCCACATTTCAGCTGTTATACCATCTTCTCTTGGTGCTTTTTTTATCTTTTAGTTCATGGATTATTTGGGTGGTTCCGATTCAGAATTAGGTAGAGGTTTTTCAAATGTAAGGTGCCGTCGAGCTGGGTCACAATTCAATAGATCTTTTAAATAATTTGCGAGAAGTTTGCAATTTTCCTCAAGGGTCACATCTGCACGTTTGAAGCAAAGAGTAGGTGCCTTATCATTTGCTAATTATTCCCTAAATATTTTGTAGAAGTTTCGTGTATTATTTTTCTGTTTAATTTCCATTAATCTACCTTTGTCACAATTTCTTTTTTTTTCTGATTAATAGTTTTCGAACCCTGTTTTTTGAATTTTAAGAAATCCATCCCATTTTTGTTTTGATTTGTGTGAATTCCAATTTTGCCAGATCTTAATTCAGCATTCAATTGTTTTGTCGCAGATTTAATCCCACCATCTAACCTTGCGTTTTCTTGGAGGTAAGCCGATCGATGGTTCGGGAAGCCTTTGTATATTATCTTTGTGATAAAGATAAAGCAGTGGTTCTGAATTTACTTTCATTTCCAACTTGCGCTTTGGAATCTCCCAATAAAATTTTGACGTGATGTTGTGGAAAATTATGGATGTGGTGTCTTCTATAAATACTCCGAAATCCTCTACTTTTTTGGAGTAATTTTTATTATAGTTGTTTGTTGGTGCATGTGAGTGGCTTTGTTTCCAGAGTTGATGGTGAGTAATGAAATTCTTTCAGAGGGTAATGTGAGGCCTTAACATTGGGTTTGTAATATCTTTCTTGACTGTAAATCCAGTTCCAAATTTCAAAGGTTGGTTAGGAAGTGAAATAGCTGGCTTGCATTTGTAGATTCTAAAATTATTATTATTATTAAGGCTCGGATTTATAGGTGCTGAAAATCGGGAAAATATTTATTTTTTATGTATTAAAAATACTTGAAATATGCGTCAAAAAGTAAAAATATTTAATTATAATTTAGTTTATTAATGACAATATAAACAATATGCAGTATTCAGGAATGCAATTTATTTTATGTCTCACTGACTGCTCCAGCATTACAATACACAACGAGATACATCTTCAGGTTGTCAATCACAAATGGCCGACGATTGTCGCGAAACACTTCTTCTGAAGGCGCGAAACTGCGGCAATATGTTGCTTGCCCTTGAGGTGTTGTGTAACCTGAGATCGCTGTTCAGCCATGATTGCTTTCCCACATGGTTGGCACAACAGAACGCGCCCATCAGAAGTAAAATATCTTTAAATTCTGCAACAGACGATAACTTGTAGTTGTTTTTACTTTAGGCATCGTAGAACTGCCCTACACTTCACAGTGCCAGAAATGAACTGCAAGTGAGTGACACTGGTTCCAGGTAGTTGGGGGAGGGTGAGGTCTAGCAAGTGGTGCAATATGACTATGGAAAAGGAAATCCCCGGCTTCCACAGTGAGTGGCACGGGGCGACAAGTTAAGAATTACACAGTTGCAAGCTGACATTAGATAGCTCACAGGTTCTTCCCCGTTGAAGAAACACAGAACATAAATGCAATAAACTGAAAGATCTATCATACTTATTTTAAAAAAATGTAAATAGTATGTCTTTTTATGTGCTAATAAGTGAAAAGCAGGAATTTATGTATTTATAGAAAAGATGCTTAAAATATGTATTTACATAAAAATATATTTATTTACCTAAAAATCCGAACCCTAATTATTATACCGTCCGCGGTGGCCGAGACTGCCTATCTGGTATCGGGAGAGCGTGGATTCGAATTTCATCTCTAGTTTTCGTGATTTCCCATTTTCACCACCAGGAAAATGCCAGGATGGTTCCTTTCAACAGGTTCTCGGTCGACTTCCTTCCAAAATCCCTTCCCTGACCCTTCCTTAATTAAACCTATGTTAGCGGTCGTATGTCACCATCCCCAGTTGTATCTGCTGATAAAGTGTGTTCAGCTCCCAGACACTCTTCTTGCGACGGTAGAGGAATGATCCTTTGCCTGTTGGTGGCCTGCGTGTCGTGATGACGAAATGAATGAAGACTCCACAATCACAGTCCCTGTGATGAAGACTTAGTCCCACAACCCGGCTCGGAATCGAACTTGGGTTCCTTCGTCCTATCCACTTAGCCCAACATGATATTGGATCATACCTAGCTTCATTTACCGGATTTAATTAGTTAGTTAACGAGAGAAATTTGGTGTAATCGGCTTGCGGACTATTAGATGCAATCAAAACAATGAAATATCACGGAATCTGTGTGTTCCCTACAAGAATATTATTTGTTTTGTGTATTGGTCACCTGGTGTGGGGCCATGGAGCTGCCTGGGATTGCGGCGGCACCCCCGCCCGACTGCGCATATCGATTGTGTGCGCGGTGCGATGCTCAACTGTTTAGTCACCCTCGGCGGTGCAATGGACTGAGTGCAGTCTCCCGGGGTGAGAGGTCTTACACTGCCGTATGGCACCCATTGCAGCATCTGCATGGCTGCCAGCCCTAATATTCTAGGAAAGTTGATTAATGGGGCCACCTTGTAGTGTATTGATTAGCATTCTTGGCTGCCACCCCCTGAGGTCCGAGTTTGGTTCCAGTTTCTGTCAGGAAATTTAATTTTGGTGTAAACGGGGTACACTTAGCCTCAAAAGGGGGGGGGGGGGGAGAGATGGGTTCGATTCATACCTGTGCCATTCTTGTCTTCCCTCATACTCTAGGCAAATTCCGGGTTGGTTTCTAATTTAAGGCCTTGGCTACCTCCGTCCAAATTCTCGCATTAATTACAAACTAGCGTACCCGTGCGAGAAATCTCGCATGTTCATAAACCATACTTTCCCCAATAGGTTTATAATGAGAGACTTAAGGAGAAAGGTTGTTATGTTTTTATTTCAACCAAATGATTACAGAACACTATTTACATTTCAGTTATAATTCCAAGTTCTACGTTCCCTAATTAAAGAAGGCAATCACTGTACATTGGATCATCATAACACCGCCGGTTATTCGATATTTATGAAATTATACGATTTGAGTACTCATTCCTTTGAATTACTGTTTCTGAAATCCATGCAAAATGATAAAGGAAAGACCTCAGAATATTAAAATGACATGAAACAGGCGTCACAGGGGCCAAATGTGAAGTGGACATCAATATTATGGAGCGTATTTTCCTACAGCAACAGTATATGCAAATCGCACACTTCGTACATTTTTTAAAGTCATTTTTTAAATAATTTATAGATATTTATGAAATTAGAGTGCAGTTCGTCTTTGCTAAAGTCTATTCTCTTTGATTTGAATGCTCATTTGTCACGATCGGTCTCTTGTGAGCGCCGCAGGAGGGATCTATACTACTGAAATAATATATATGATGATACCCACTACTACGTATTACCAGTCTGATGAGTGTTTGCCGTTCTGAGTCAGTGCGCTGTCTTCTCTTGACATCTGTCTTATCAGTGCGCCAATGTCTGTGCGGGGCAAGAGGGAAGGCATGTACTCTCCACGTCATACGATATTGTGTGCTATTCTGTAGCTCGTGCTGATATACTAATACAAATCCAACAGAAAGCTATATTTTAAAGTTGAAAAGCTATCTGATATGAAGGACAACGGTTTTTCGACACATTTACAGAATGAATAATATCAGACTAACCAAACAGATCTTCAAGGAGAGTCAGCTACTTAAGGCCACGGCCGCCTCCTTTCCCATCCTTGCCTGAATTAAAATACACACACTAATACAGTCATAACAATAACACAGACATATTTCACAGGGTGCTTAATGACCACGATGTCTAAGCTCCTCAAATGAACCAACAACACTTGCTGCAGGCCGCTATTGTGGTCGTGGCAAGTGATTTAACGCGCGGGGTCATTGCAACCTATGAACAATCATACTGAAAACTCTTTATCTAACTATCTCGGTCAGGAATCCCACCCACTATCTTGGGATCATTGATAAAAAAGAACCATTTAATTAATCAGTAAAACCTGCCTAAAGCGGACCCTTTATATACCGGAAATCTGGACAAACTGAAAACAAAATTCGGAACGGAGGTATTTCCTATGTAAAATGACACTGTAAACCGAAAAACTGCCTAACGCGGAAACGGAAAGAAATTCCGGAACTGTAGGCTTAAATAACCTGACTAAGACGGATAGTCTTATCCATAATACAAAGCTATGTACAGTACTACATTTTGAGCGCGACTGTACTTGCACCAAAGTTCTGGGAAACATTAACGACTGAAGACATTCAAAGAGCAGCTGATATTGCTGCCGAAAACAGCAGGTGCGAAGTCATTGAAGAAATGGAAGACAACGACAATGAAGGAAACGAAAGGGAGCTAAGACTACACACTTTTGGAGAAGCACTATCTGTTGTGAGTGACCTTCAGAAATTTGCAGCTTCCAAGAATGTTCCAGAACTCCTGGCGTTAATGCAGAATGCAAAGGAGATCATACAATGTTCTCTTGTAAAGAAGTCGCGACAATGCACTTTGAAAGACATGTGGAAACGAAGAAACAAGCAGAAAAACTGAAATGTTTGTACGTAAGTTGAAAATACAGTGTAATAGGCGTACATGTGATCCTATTTTCTTTTTTGTTTACAGACTATTATTTCATTGTAATCCTATGCGATAATACAGTATTTATTTTGTATTTTGTCTTATACATTCAACCTTTTGTAAAACGGAATATCCATCTCACTTGATCACGTTAAACTATTAAACTATCAACGTTGATGAAGATATTGTCATATCGAAACATGTACGTTTAATAGTACATTATGCAACGAGCCTATAATGGCAATAATTAAGACACGAGTATGTTTATAAAACGAGCGTAGCTAGTTTTATAATTTCCATACGAGGCGAGTTGCATACGACTGTTTATGTTCGACGATAATTATAACTATATTATATGTTTTAACATAAATATTCATAAATATCTTTGGGATTCAGTAACTTCAGTTAGTGAACACTGCCCGCTGGGTGGTTTGCTGACTGAACAGAGCGCATGCATGGGTCAAAGAATTTTGAAATCAGAGACCATTTACTTTGCTTGGCAATGCTATTGTTTACAGCCTGCATGGTGTCTAGTGCTTATCAGAACTAGCATTCACTAATATTGTCACAGAAGTCGTTTGAAAGCGATGCGCTGTGTAGAAATTGGGGTTAGGGATATTAAGGTACAGTGCTATTTATTGTCTCATATTCGCCAGTTTATTCACGCGAACATATAGGTCGGTGCACTTTCCATGTCGGCAATTTATGAAGAAGGATGCTGTGTTGCTAACTTCTGGACGTAGATTCATAAAT
Organism: Meconema thalassinum; assembly: GCA_946902985.2. Classification (NCBI taxonomy): domain Eukaryota; kingdom Metazoa; phylum Arthropoda; class Insecta; order Orthoptera; family Tettigoniidae; genus Meconema; species Meconema thalassinum. The sequence continues at coordinate 458,306,054 of OX336391.1, read as the reverse complement.
TTCTTGCATGTCATAGTATTTTCTTGTTACCGAGCTGATTTTGTCTTTGTGTTTTGGATTGTAACTACAATGGTTGATCCGATATCCAATTTGAACTTTAAAATTATGTAGTTCATGTTCGACATGTTGAATTTTGAGCGCATGCGCGAAGCTATCCTTACCTAATTGGTCAATGAATGAGCTCTGATTGGCTGGAGAAACTGTTTCATAATGAAGAATAGTGTTATAATGACCCTCATTATGATACAGTTTTCTGACGTATAATATTTACATTTCGACATCGTCGAACATAAAATATTTTTATAACATTTCATAGTATGGACAAGGCGAATTACACAATACATAATCAATCAGTGTACGAGGCATAACTATGTTAAAAGTCATATGCAATTTTTTCCGGTTATTTTTCAAATGTCCCAGTAGTTTGGATTATATTGTGTTGACCGACTGAAGACTTGCAATATCAATATTGTCGATAAGGCAACACTGAAAATGGCTTCAATGCTGTGATGAACTCAGTAAGCCCATCTCTCAAAATAAACAAAGTAGGACACGACGTCATGAGAGAATGCCTTTCTCGGCACTTCTCGGGAATATTCTTACGTTGTTGCCAATCTGTCGCAAGAAGCACACCGTAGCAAGGACACAGAGTTTTAATGCAGTGGCTTTCAGAAGTATGGAGAAGGTAGTTGAGTGTTGAAATCAATATTGGTCGGTCGGAAGTTGGGGTGCGTGTACTTAATTGTGTGTTGAAGATGATGGTATCTCGCTGTGCTGTGACTACTACGTGGAGGGAAGTACTAGCCAATCGATCGTCTTATCTCAAGACGAGACCTCCACGTGGCAGTAGCGTAAGTTTCTCGGGGACAGTCTCAAAACTGCGTTGTTGTTCATGTTGGTTATTTAGGGTCTTTGCGACATCGTGGTCTTGTACCCCCATGAACTTGGGTGAGTACAATTTGTCTGATAATGTGTGTACTAGTGTGAGTATTTGTAATTCTAAAATCGCTCAGTATGCCTTCTTTCGGAGGTGAAGTAAAGCCGGCGGTCCCATGTCATACATTTATGGCATGTAAAAGAACCTTCCACTAATTACACTTGTGTGAAGCCAAATTATAGGTTAGATTTGACTAACGCTCTTAGGTTCCAAGTTTGACGCTAGGAGCGGACTGCGGTGGCATCTAGTAACCAAGTTTAGAACTAGTGGTCGTTGACGGTGGCGTTTGGTAGCAAAAGTAGGAACTACTTCAAAATTGAATGTCTGCAGTCCTTGCCTGAATTACAGAAAGCACACACTAATCCAGCCATCACAATTAACACCGGTTATCATACAGATTCTACACACACACCCAAAGTACACGGGGCTACATAACCGCGTTGTCGCAGCCCCTAAACTGAGGAACCAACCAACCATATTTGTAATTCAGGTAGGATTTGGGTAGGAAGCGGCCGTGGCCTTAAGTTAGGTACTATCCCGGCATTTGTCTGGAGTAGAAATGGGGAAACCACGGAACGCCACTTCCAGAATGGCTGAGGTAGGAATCGAATCCGCCTTTCCAAATGCATTATTTCGTGCATGATGCAAGCTTTTAACGTGATGGACGACGACGGAAATGTGAACATAGATCAGCTGAAGAAGAAAGCTCGTTTCGATCTACAGTACGTAATCAGGGCTGTCTTCATAAATGAGCTCAATGATATCGCTAAGAAGAGCATCGAAAGGTCTGATCCTTGTGGAGAGCATTCCTATTTAGAACTTCAGGTTATAAGGCACTCATGGGGAATATGGATATGCAAGAAATTATTACAACGGTTGAGAACTTGAGTGGAGAACTTATGGTGAACTTTTTAAGTAAACAGTTTTTGAAAAGTGACCAATATTTTCTTTCTTTCAAAGATGTAAATCTAAGATTTCAATGATACATACTCTATGTATTTTGTTTACTAATAAATAAGAATTATAAAAAAAATAATGAGGCTGAGTGTACGCCGTTCCAGCCTTCAGACCAAAATTACAATTCTTGACAGCCGTGAATCGAACCCGGGCCTCCGCGGTGACAGCCAAGAACGCCAGCCGCTACGCAATGAGGTGGATTAGATACTATAGCGCATTTGTGAAGCTGCTTGTTTTCCACCTTGATCACCTCGTGGTGTAGCGGCTAGCGTTCTTGGCTGTCGCCCCGGAGGTCCGGGATCGATTCCCGGCTCTGCCAGTTATTTGAATTCCGGTCTGAGCTGGAACGGGGTACACTCAGCCTCGTGAGGCAAAACTGAGTAGAGGAGGGTTCGATTCCCACCTCAGCCATCCTGGAAGTGATTTTCCGTCCAGGCAAATGCTGGGATAGTTCCTAACTTAAGGCCACGGCCGCTTCCTTCCTAATCCTCACCTGAATTACAAATACACGCACTAGTACAACCATCAGAATTCCAGTATTAATTATTCATATTCTGTTTTAAATATTTGTATGTTAAGTTGATACTTCTGACACGAATAAAGGTAGACCATCACAATAACACAGGTTATCGCACAAAATACACGGGGTTGTATCTATATGACCGCGATGTTGCAGCCGCTAAAATATGCAACAACAACTTGCTTCCCACCAAGGACCATTGGGTTCGATTCCCTGTTAATGTATGTGAGAATTTCGAGGTGAAATGTCTCTCGTTCGTATTTCACATAACAAAAGGTGAAGACCCGTGTATAATCGCAAGATTAACGGTCCCTTCCTTCCTTCCTTCCTTCCTTCCTTCCTTCCTTCCTTCCTTCCTTCCTCCCTCCCTCCCTCCCTACCCTTCCCTCCTTCCTTCCGCCTTCCATCCTTCCTTTCTCGAACCTTGCCCCTGGAACTACCTATAAAAATAATTATGGATTATATTCCTCACCACGACCGCGATTAGGGGCTGCAGCAAGTCCGGAGATCCGAGGTTTGAATCCTGACACTGCCAGTAGCTATCCAGAGTGTGGTTTTCCCCGGGTTTCTCCACGCTCTTTTTAGGCAAATGCCGGGATTGTGCCTTCTTTCAAATTCCGGGGCACCTACCCCATTCTCGTTCTTAAATATTTTAGTGTCACACATTAATACAATCACCACAGAAACACAGGTTATCAGACACATTTATCACACACCCAAGTACACAAGATTGATGACCCAGATGCCCTAACTCCCTAAAACGAATTTACAACAATTTAATAGCTAATCTTCCCTAAGAAATTGGAAACGAAACTACTGTATTGGTTTTATCTTCGCAAGTGGAGTGTGTTCACTTGAATTCCCATGTCTCAGAAGTACTGTATTTTCAGTAACTTCTGCTTCCTTTGTCTCAATGGGTAAGTATGTTTATCTATTAACTTTCGTATATGGCCTAATTTTTTGTTCCATCCACCGCATATTAATAAGGATTTTGATATGATTTTCGTCGGTGAAACGGTACGATTTCGTAAAATATTTACTGATTTATAAATTAAGATAAATATTCAATATTGGTGGTTTTTTTTTACGTTTAGGTAGTCTACATAAACTGATAGATATCATCAATCATCATATATAAAATGCCAAGGTGTATATTTCACAAAACTCAAGCTCTTAAACCAGAGGGAATTAAGGAGATGCGGTTTGTGTCAAAATCTTACAAATCGTCCCAATAGTACAGGAACAATCTCACAACGGAAATTATTAATTTGTTTATGAAGTGCATTTAAACAGATAACAAGGCGATAGCCCCTGCCGGAACTGTGTCGCGTCTAGCCCGCACAACAGTAAAGCTGGGCGGGAGGTTAACACATGCGAGATTTCTCGTACACGCCCTCTAGTTTTTAGATAAAGCATTTTACCTAACCCGTCTATTTTCTGTGAAATATTATGCCCTAAATTAATAATAAATAATCTGGTAAGATTACAGTGGCCGTATTGCTCGAGTCATCTGGGCACCCTCCATGAGAAGACTGTTAAAAGCACACGGGTGCCCATAGCGTAGCCTATCTTTCTCAAGTCATGGGGATGGTGCGGCCAGAACATAACGTAGCCTATGCTCCTATAACGCGTTATGCTAATTTTTGTGCTTGGTGTTTCATAACATCCTGTTTAATTGTGGTTGGTTGGTTCCTCAGTTTAAGGGCTGTGGCAACGTGGTCATGTAGCCCCGTGTACTTTGGGTGTGTGTAGAATCTGTCTGATAACCAGAGTGTTAATTGTGATGGCTGTATTACTGTGTGTTATCTGTGATTCAGGTAAGGACTACAGACGATCAATTTTCAAATAGTTCCTACTTTTGCTACCGTCAACGACACCTAGCTGTGAACTTGGACACTAGATGCCACCACAACCAGCACCTTGCGGCGAACGTTGGAACTTAATAGAGCACTAATCAAATCTAACCTAGAAATTTAGCTTCACCCAATTGTAGTTACTGGAAGGTTCTTTTACATGCCATACATCTATAACATGGACCCGCCGCGCCGGCTTGCTGAGGGATTTTTAACGCTCTTAAAATATCCGACGACTTCGGCTGGGTTTTAACCCGCGATCTTGGATATAGAAGCTCAGCAAGCTACCAACTACGCCATCGAAGCCGCTAACATCCTATTTAATTGTAATACTGTAGGCCTAAATAAATTTCTGGATGCGTTTGTATATTAGGAATTAGGCCTATTTGTGTGCGGTACCAAATTCTGGGTGCAGACCCAGGGAAGTGTTGTTTGAGTTAATGACTTGGACAGTGGTATTTCCTCTTTCATCTACCTACTGGCCTCCGGCTATCAAATGGCCTTAGCGCCTTGGTTTGCTGCAAAGTGTATGTAGGCCTACGTCTACCCCTTATTATCGCCGTTTTCCAACGGGGTTGGGGATAAGATGCGATGGCAGTCTTTATGACGGATGGTTTTTTACGGTCGGTTGCCCTTCCTGATGGCAACCTCATGAGAGGAGTTAGTGAGAGTTGAAATTAATGATGGTGACTGAAACTTGGCAAGGATGAGGAAGGAAGCGGCCGTGGCCTATAAGAAGGTATCCCAGTATTTGCCTAGAGTTGAAAACGGGAAACCACGGAAAACCATTTCAAGAATGGCCGACTTGAATTTGAAACTATTATAACAGATGAATTTAATTTACTTTCTTCTCTTCCCAATGATTTGTCTTCCTTTCTTATTTTATTATTCCAAATTAATGTTTTTCAGTCGGTTAGCACGATTTTTACTAAAACTAAAAACATGTTTACATGAAATTAATAAATTCCGGCATAGGCGCCTACCCCATCGCTGTCCCTAATACAGCTACACCTACTGCTGCAGTCAATACATAAATACAGGTTATGGGACGACTTCAACACACACCCAACTACACAGGGCTGATGACCAAGATGTAGCCACCCATTAAATTGAATTAACTACAAGAACAAGAGTTTAAGTACCGTCCTTATGGATTTACTCAGGGGCGACTCCTGACTAAAATGTTAGGGTGGGCCAGATTATATTGTTATTTCATATTAAATATTGGTTTATACTTGACATTCATTGTTGTCAATATTGCCATTATCATATATCAACACAACATTTGATAAAAATGTTAATACATAGCCCTAGTTCATGCGTTAAAGACTGTACTCACATGGCTCCTTATTTGTAAATATTTTCGCCACTCCTGTGCTTGCATGAAGCAAATTTATATATCAGCTTGGTTCATGAGGTCCTGTTTTTAAATTTCTAACTTTGAAGCGGTATAGAAGAAACGGATGTGTAAATAAAAATTCCACTTTCATTTTTCTATGTCACACACAATCTGCATGTTAAATAACTACGTACCGTACCGAATCACAAAAGTAAAAGCACATTAATTTACTGAAATTAATTTCAAGCACAGAATTCACTAACACACCTGTACTGTACTTGGAACACCAGACAACTGAAATGTATAAATATATTTTTGTCTAATGTCATCCAGCTGCGAACAATGGCTGAATACCTGTTTAAGGGGTTGGGGTGGACCCTTATTCCGTAATCTTGCTTGACAGAGACAACAGGAGGAAGTGATGTGGAGAGATCTTCCATTTCGCTTCAAAGCAACACTATGGCCCATTCTGCAGGCCCTTGAAGAGAGAGAAAAATCCCTTCAGAGCACAGAGCAATTCACGTGCAAGACAGTGCTATGTCCACTGTTTCCTCACCCGGCCCATCAATCCATATTCTTACTTTACATGGGAGTTTCTGTGGAGCGGCCCTCGCCTTGACAATACACCGTACGAGACTGTCAGGATCTTAAGCTAGGGAGGGTTATGTATACTGGATTCTTTCAGTGATTCCATAAGGGAAAACCAATTATTTTAAGTAGAATATCTGTAATTTAAAGTGAATTTTAAAGACTTCATTAAACAAATTTTGTGCAATACGGCCTAGGTGGGCGGGGGCCTTTCGGCCCTTAATGACGCCCCGCCTCTGGATTAACTTCATGGCTCAAACGAAGTGAATGATAAGTCTTGCCTCCTCGTTTACTTTAATTTAGTAGGTACGTCAGAAAATATCTTTCTCACTACGCGACGCACACCTCATCCGGGATAAATACGAAGTTAAACTCGAAAATAAAAAAGCTCTTACGTCATTTATAGAGATTTACTGTAATCACGGAGCGAGTTCATCTGTTCCGCAGTTCCACTGGCGCACCCTTCCGGTCGGACGCAACCTCGCGCGTCTCGGGTAGTTCCGAGTGACGTGACGTGACTGGGATGCCAACAATAGCGATCAGAAGTGGGCTTGGAGGTGTGCTGTTATAAAATTAGACGGGCAGGAAGCAAGGACGGATCTGCTGAGATCTGGCTTGATGATATCGTAAGCGAATTTGGAGGCCAGACCACAGAGGATTCCGACACATAGCGGTACTTGTTGCTAATGTAGAGTCGTGAACCAATGGCAACAGGTGGGAGCGGCCAGCGCTACGTAGCGAGCAGTTGGTCAACTGCTACACCAGCCTGGTCCCGCTGCACACAGTAGAGGACGCTCGTCAAGCGATCTGGGGACAGTAGAGTAGCTACCTCCCCCAACCACCAGCTGATCAACTGCTACAACCGCGAGGCCCGCTGCGCACAAGATCGAGTGCTCGTCGAGCCATCAGAGGACAGTAGAGTAGGTACCTCCCCCAACCACCAGTCCCGCTGCACACAGGAGAGGGCGCTCGTCTAGCGATCAGAGGACAGTAGAGTAGCTACCTCCCCCAACCACCAGCTGGTCAACTGCTACACCCGCAAGGGCCGCTGCGTACAAGATAGAGTGCTTGTAGAGCCATCAGAGGACAGGAGAGTAACTACCTCCCCCAACCACCAGCTAGTCAACTGCTACACCCGCAAGGGCCCCTTGCGCACAAGATAGAGTGCTTGTAGAGCCATCAGAGGACAGGAGAGTAACTACCTCCCCCAACCACCAGCTAGTCAACTGCTACACCCGCATGGTCCCGCTGCGCACAAGATAGAGTGCTCGTCGAGCCATCAGAGGACAGTAGAGTAACCACCTCCCCCAACCACCAGCTGATCAACTGCTACACCCGCGAGGCCCGCTGCGTACAAGATAGAGTGCTCGTCGAGCCATCAGAGGACAGTAGAGTAACCACCTCCCCCAATCACCAGTTGGTCAACTGCTACACCAGCCTGGTCCCGCTGCACACAGGAGAGGGCGCTCGTCAAGCGATCAGAGGACAGTAGAGTAGCTACCTCCCCCAATCACCAGTTGGTCAACTGCTACACCAGCCTGGTCCCGCTGCACACAGGAGAGGGCGCTCGTCAAGCGATCAGAGGACAGTAGAGTAACCACCTCCCCCAATCACCAGTTGGTCAACTTCTACACCAGCCTGGTCCCGCTGCACACAGGAGAGGGCGCTCGTCTAGCGATCAGAGGACAGTAGAGTAACCACCTCCCCCAATCACCAGTTGGTCAACTGCTACACCAGCTTGGTCCCGCTGCACACAGGAGAGGGCGCTCGTCAAGCGATCAGAGGACAGTAGAGTAGCTACCTCCCCCAAACACCAGTCCCGCTGCACACAGGAGAGGGCGCTCGTCTAGCGATCAGAGGACAGTAGAGTAGCTACCTCCCCCAACCACCAGCTGGTCAACTGCTACACCCGCATGATCCCGCTGCGCACCAGATAGAGTGCTCGTCGAGCCATCAGAGGACAGTAGAGTAGCTACCTCCCCCAACCACCAGCTGGTCAACTGCTACACCCTCATAGTCCCGCTGCACACAGGAGAGGGCGCTCGTCTATCGATCAGAGGACAGTAGAGTAGCTACCTCCCCCAACCAACAGCATAGTCCCGCTGCACACAGGAAAGGGCGCTCGTCTAAGCGATCAGAGGACAGTCGAGTAGCTACCTCCCCCAACCACCAGCTGGTCAACTGCTACACCAGCCTGGTCCCGCTGCACACAGGAGAGGGCGCTCGTCTAGCGATCAGAGGACATTAGAGTAGCTACCTCCCCCAACCACCAGCATAGTCCCGCTGCACACAGGAGAGGGCGCTCGTCTAGCGATCAGAGGACAGTAGAGTAGCTACCTCCCCCAACCACCAGCTGGTCAACTGCTACACCAGCCTGGTCCCGCTGCACACAGGAAAGGGCGCTCCTCTAGCGATCAGAGGACAGTCGAGTAGCTACCTCCTCCAACCACCAGCATAGTCCCGCTGCACACAGGGGAGGGCGCTCGTTCATTTATCAGAGGACAGTAGAGTAGCTACCTCCTCCAACCACCAGCTGGTCTCGCTGCCCACAGGAGAGGGGGCTTGTCAAGCCATCAGAAGACAGTGGAGTAGCTACTGCCCTCAACCACCAGCTGTTCACCTACACCATGGTCCCGCTGCACACAAGAGAGGACGTGTGTCGAGCCTTCAGAGGAATAACCGAGTAACCAGCTGGTTATTATTATTATTATTATTATTATTATTATTATTATTATTATTATTATTATTATTATATTTTTAATGATATTTTTTACATCGTAATGCCCGTCTAAGGAGCTGATCTTGCTTTCTTGTCTTCCCTTAAAACAACAATTATCATCATCGTCATCTTCGCTATGGCTCTTTCTGAGTTCCTCTGTCCAGGTTCTTTTGGATGCAATGTTTGTGTGGTCTGACAATTGATGATTGTCAACTAGTTCTCTGAATTTAGTTCTGTCCAGTACCATGTCACTTGAGATGTCTATTTCCTGAAGGTTCTTTTTCAACCTCAAACAGCCATGTTTTCGTAGCTTCCATCGGGAGAGTAAGATTTAGAATTATTTTAGTCCGCCTGTGATCACTCATTCTGAGAATATGGCCATAAAAGTCCAAACGTATTTTCCTGAATGTGTCCGAGATATTCTCCGGAAGCTGATAAAGTTCTCGAGATTTCCTCTTCGTCCAAATTCCCTCAGTACAAACTGGACCAAAAATCTTCTTCAAGATTTTTCTTTCTTGTTTTTGTATATTTTTGGTTAATTATCTGCCCCAATGATCAGTGTTTCAGAGGCGTATAGTGCCTTCGGTTTGATTACCGTGTTGTATTGTCGTAATTTTTCTTTACGGGAGACGGTGTCTCATTATACACTGAGGTGAAAAATAAACGCAACACTTAACTTTTGTAAATTATTTATATTTAAATGCTATAATATACACGTACTTGATCATTACTATTTCTTATTAAAGCACTTAGAATACTTTTACACACATTTGAACCTATAGACATCTTTTGTAACACTTCAAGTTTTTGACACTAGATTTTTCTTCGTCTTTTCACGAGAATTAACAACATTATGCAGATTTTGAAAAATTGTGTCCAATGTTAAATTTGTCACTGTATATTGAATATCTGTTCTATTTTTCCATTCTTCTCAATAAACTGCACACATTGAATACTCAGAAGCGAGTATTGCCTCCTCTGGACTTCTGTAATTCCTGGAGTCGCTGAGGCATGCTTCTAATGAGCGTTTCAATGTCCTCTTGTGGTATTCTCAACCATTCTTCCCGTAGCCTCACTCGAAGTTCTGCCAAGGACTCAAAAACACGTCTTCTTATATTTCTCCCCATAATATCCCTCACGTGCTCGATGGGGTTCATATCTGGACTCCGGCCAGGCCACACCAAAGTCTGGATCCCCACTTCTTCCAGGTACTGCTGCACACAACAAGCAACATGGGGGCGTGCATTATCTTGCATGAGACGAAATCCATCCGCAATGAAAGGGGCAAATGGCACTTATGCTCCCGCAAATTTCTTCAATGCACCTGTGGGATGTGAGAGCACAATCCTCTATGAAAACAAGCTCCGTCCTAACCTCTAAGCAGATACCTACCATGACTAATCCTCCATGAAATGGTATTCTGGAAGAGAAGTTAACAGGGGAATACCTCTCTCCAGTTCTCCTCCATACTTCTCTCATCAGGTAATCTCTGGCTGAACCGCGACTCATCTGAGAAGAAAACTGTCTTCCACCGGATATCGTTAAAAAGTTGTGTTGCATTTATTTTGCACCTGGGTTTATCTGTTCCATGTGATTCTGTAGACTCTTTGCAATTTAGAGATTCTCTCTTTGTTTGCAACACGATTAAGGCCTGATGGTTGGATAGCATCTCATAGGTATTTGAATTTAGACACGTTAGTTACTTTACCGAACCGAATTATCGAAGGTTGTTTAAAACCCTGTAACAACGAGATCCTTCCATGAACTGTTTTTTTTTTCGAATTATTATTAATATTATTATTTCACTTGGGGACTTGGCCTACGAAGTCATAAGTCCGTGTACTAGTGTGTATGTAGAAGCCGGTAAATTTTCTGTGTTATTGTAGTGTCTTTATTACTGTTTTTTTTTGTATTTGGAGCTAGAATTGGTAAGAGGTCAGTAAGGGTGGTACGTAACCTTTATGGCCACGGCCGCCTCCTTGCGAATGGTAGCCTAATCTCACTGAGGGCGTGCATGCGAGGGTCACTGGGTTTTTTTAGAGAAGGAAACGGAACATCGAGAGTAAAAAGACCCAGTAAAAGATGTATTAAATGTAATGCTATCTATATAGCACCTCGTTCAATTTAAGGAACACTTCTAAGCCCCGGATTTGCAGTCAATTCGGAAAACATCACCGCGCACGGTTGGTTGGTTCCTCAGTTTTTAGGGGCTGCGACAACTCGGTCATGTAGCCCTGTGTACTTCGGGTGTGTGTAGAATCTGTCAGATAACATGTGTTAATTGTTGGTTGGTTCCTTACTTTAGGGGCTGCGACAACGCGGTCATGTAGCCCCTTGTACTTTGGGTGTGTATAGAATCTCTCTGATAATCGGCATTAATTGTGATGGCTGTATTGTATTAATGTGTGTTATCTGTAATTCAGGTAAGGATTGCAGACGATCAATTTCAAGTAGTTCCTACTTTTACTACCAAATGTTACCGTCAACGACACCTAGCTGTAAACGTGGCTACTAGATGCCACCGCAACCTGCACCTGGCTTTACACAATTGTAATTGGTGGAATGTTCTTTTACACGGCATAATCTTTGACATGGGCCCGCCGACTTTACTTCCCCTCCGAAGGAAGGCATACTGAGGGATTTTTAACGCTCTTAAACATACCAATGACTTCGACCGTGTTTGAACCCGCGATCTTGGGATAGAAGCTCAGCATGCTACCAACTACCCCACTGAAGCCGCCACCACGCACTGTGTATTCCCCATCCATTTCCTACTTCCCAAGCCGCCCGACAAACTCACCATCCCAGTTCCGCATGAAAAAAAAAAGCGTTGCATATTTTTCTGATGCCAATTACGTTTATTTCTCTGTTGTTGTTGTTGTTGTTGTTGTTGTTGTTGTTGTTTCATATAGAGGCTTAGGCATTGTAGTCATTTCAGCCCCGTGTGTAATATCTGTCTGATAACCAGTATTATTGCGGTGTCTGTATTAGGGTGTGTATTTGTAACTGAGGTCAGGATTGGGCAGGTGGCGGCCGTGACCCTAAGTTAGGAACCATCCTGGCACTCGCCTGAAGTAGAAGTGGGAAACCACGGGAAATTACTTCCAGGATGGCTGGGAATGGAACCCACCTCTTCTCAGTGTACCCCATTCCAGCCCTCAGAACAGAATTACATTTCTTGACAGAAACGGATGCGAGCCAGTGCGCCACGATGCAGGAGGTTGAGAAGAAGGCATCCTCGAGCTGAATTTAGTTTGGGAATCTACGGAAAACCACTACTATGACCACGCACCAGCTTTTAACGTATATGGGGACTGTTCAGTGTTGCCATGTCTACTTATTTCCTTCTGTTTAACAATGCCTACTTCAAAAGCTTAAGAAATATAGCAAATTTCCTTAGTTTATGAAATCTTCTTTTAAGATATGGTTTTTCTTCTTTGCTCGAATTTTACATCTGGTCATTTTGAAACACCATATACAGGAAATGTACCGAAGTTAAAACTGAACTTAGACAAATATCAAAGTTTAATTCGGTTTTAAGACATGGAGCAATCATCCATTTAATACTAATGTTACTTGGTGCAACATGTTCACAACCGCGATCATTTTGCATGCACGGCAACATGCCCTCATACAAAATAAAATGTGGAGGCCCGGGTTCGATTCCCACCTCAGCCATCTTGGAGGTGGTTCTCCGTGGATTCCCATTTCTACTCCAGGTGAATGCCAGGATCGTTCCACGCCCGCCCGCCTCCTTCCCAACCCTCATCTGAATTACAAATACACACACTAATGTAGCCATAACAATAACACTGGTTATCAGACAAATTGCACACACTCACACACCCAAGTACACGGGGCAGCATGAACACGATGTTGCAAAGCCCCTAAATGAATCAACCAAAACAACAAACAAAATAGTCTTCCCCTTGTCAATCAAACGTTTGTACACCACAACATCTGTGAAGGGTGATCTGTCACATTTCATTAAAAAATTGTTTGTGATTGAGAATAATTTATAAAATTATGAATTATAATTATTTGAAATAATGATACAATTAGTATAATTGAATGTTAAGATTGGCCTATATTTTTTATATATTTTTAAATATATTATTACATCAGTTAAACAGTTCCTTGTGATTGCATTACGACTATCACACATTAAACCCCCTATAAAATTTGCGGATGCTTCTGTGAGGAAGAAGATGCTAAGCACACTACAAAATACATTATTTTTAGACGTTACGGTATGAATTTTAGCTTATATTTTTAAAAAATATTTTTAAGAAATCCATGTGTAAAAAAAGGAGATATCCAGTAAGATTTGAAAATCTACTTTAATCTCCTTTTGTGGTCAAACACTGGTTGGCAACACTGGGACTGCTGATCTACTATCAACAGCTTTCTTTTACTATCGTTCACTTTCTTTCTTTTTGCTAGAATTTTTATATGGCCTAATAGGCCTACTGACACCAAAATAACAAAAGGTCATCAAACAGTATCGATGTACTGTATTGTATATAAATAACTCAAGTACACAGGGCTGAAATGATCACGATGTCCAAGCCCCTACATGAAAACAACAACAACAACAACAAATTTCATATGGTATTATTGAGGGTTGAATAGGCTATGGCAATTTCTTCAGTTGGTATTCTATTTTCATCCGTGGTATATTTTACTTGCATATACTGCAAGCGCTGATAAAGAAAATAAAGCATTTTGAGCTTGACTTCCCATTTATTTTATCTTCGTAAATATAGTTTTTTTAGCCTGCTTTTCACATTTTGCAAAAATTAGGAAAAAGTAGACTTATGAGATCGATCCGGGAAAATGTGTGTCTGTCTGTCTGTCTGTCTGTCTGTCTGGCTGTGTGTGTGTGTGTGTCCCTATCAACTCCTAAACGGCTGCAGCAATCAAAACCAAATTTAGTATGAGTAAAGATGTGCACCGGAATATCTCACGTCAATATTTGAAAATGATGTCAGTACTACCAACTGCTGAAAAAACGCACTAGAAATTTGAGCTCCATGCTGGATATCTTGCAAGGTATGCATGGGAGCTATTCCAAAATTGGTACACATGTAGATAATACTATTTCAGTTTAATTTCCAGGAGGCCAACCATGACAGTGTTGCCAAAATAATTTTAAGCCTTCTGATAGGTCCAATGTTTAAATGCATATAACTTCTACACTATCAATTGGATTTCAACCAAATTTTGTATGTAATATCTGTACATAAACAGATATGACTGAGCGTATTCTTAAGAGCCACCAGGGCTGCCAACTGTTAATAATTGCTCTCTTTATTTTTTTTTATCCAAATACCAATATATCAGAAAGTATGCAAGCCAACAGCTTTAAACTATGCTCACGTATATTCTGACATTTTAGATTAATTTCGAGTAACTTATATACGTCAGTTCTACCAACATGATTATAAGCCTGCTGATACGACTAATTTTTAAATACATGTAACTTCTATACTATCAGTTGGATTTCAACCAAATTTCGTATGTGCTATGTGTACCATAACAGATATGACTATAAGTATTGTTAAGAGCAATCAGGGCTGCCAACTGTTAATAAATGCTGTCTATATTTATTTTACACTAATATCAATATACCAGAAAGTATACAAGCCAACAGCTGTATACTTTGCACACGTATAGCACCTGACATTCTAGATTAAATTGGAGTAATTAACACAAGGCAGTGCTGCCAACATGATTCTATGCCTGATGATATGACCAATTTTAAAATACATGTAACTTCTATACTAACAAATGGATTTCATCCAAAATTGGCACAACAAGATATCATAATATTTCAGATTATTTCTGACCAGCACACGCATGGTATTGTTGGCAACATGCTTTTACGCGTGCTGATAGATGCAGTGTCTAACTGCATGTAACGTCCATTGGACTTCAACCAAATTTTGTATTCTGTACCTTAAGAGATTGGACTAAGAATATATTCAGTCGCCAGGGCTGCCAACTGTAGTGCTCTATTAGGCTGCATTATACCAGTTATATTTTTAACTAATTAGATATTTCGATATTACCAACTTAATTTCGTCATTATTCTAGATAGGTTCATATACTGCAGAATAATCATTGGCATGAAAAGTAGGCTGTATAGTTCTTCACGGAACTTCTTGTTTTTTGTGTGTATGTGGGGAAGGGGGAGGGGTTGACACCGTTTTAAAGAGGGTTGAATATTTTGTGGTATTTCAATCACAAACGCAGCTGGGCACTGCTTTTCACAGAGCGATATGGAAAGCTGAATAAGATCTCTTGAGCTGACGTTACTATAGTTATGGCTGGCCATTACTTGATTAGTTTCCAAAAGCGGTGTGTATTCTGGGAATATCTCGAAAACAGTTTGTTATACAGGATATTAAAGTGTTGTTTCACGCACTGGGGGCGATAAATGAGATGTGTCTGCTTCTTCTACATTAATTTTGGTATTTTGTATATTTTAGCCTATTTCCAAGTTCCAAATGGCCGAAATCAAAAGATATAGGCTATTCTATTTTGAAATAACTGTAATCCTATGTTATTTCTAGCTATCATAACGATGTCACTGCAAAATTGCGGCTTAATCGGTCGAGTAGATTTTGCATGAAAGATTAACAGACAGACGGATTGACTACAAGATGGGTTTTAGAGACGCCTGGGTATTGCCGAGCTTTAGCTTTTAGACCCACTTCTCGCGGGAAGCTACATGATCCTGTCTGTTGCTGCGAAATGGCGCCCTGCGCTCCACCTCTTGTCCGCAGTGGGAACCTCCATTCCTCGGTCATCGCCCCGCTGCGCGCATGCGCTCATCCGGACGTGTAGTGGAAATTCGATCATGTGTCTCATTATTAGGTTGGCAGTAATCACCCGAAACCCGGCTGACCCGCGCTATTGGACCTGATTGAGCTCTGTGCTTGTCGCTGGCACAGTTAAACGATATCCTTATCATCACGGATTAGACCTTATTTCTCGCCATCTCTTACACGGCGTACAGCCGATTCGAGCTCTTGTTTCATATTGTCCCTACGTGTAGATTCTCTTGGTGTATTAGTGCCTAGCGATCTTGGCTGTCTCCTCTGAGGTTTGTATTCGATTATCTGCTCTCTCAAGAAATGAATTTTTATAATTAACTATTTATTACCTTAATTTCCCATTTTCAACACCAGGAAAATGCTGGGACGGTACCTTCTGACAGGCCACGGCCGCTTCCTTCCACATCCTTGCCCAGTCTCATTCACCATCATTCATTTCATCTCTCATTAACTCCTCTCAAGAGGTTGGCGTCATGAAGGGCATCCGGCCGTAAAAACCATCGCCACAAAGACTTCCATCGCATCTCATCCCCGACCCCGTTGGAAAACGGGAATAATAAGGGGCAGACATACAACTATTTATTACCTTAAGTCAATGTATGTGTACATTAAAACCGTTCCGATTTCAGACACACTGTGACCTTCCTCAGCGTAAATAAATAAATAAATAAATAAATAGCCTTACAAATCCCATAAGGGCTATGGCCTCCTGCTTTGCAGGGAATTGCTCAGTTTTAATTCATCAGGTGAGCAAGTCCTGAGGAGCATTCGGGGTTATTCTTTCTGATTGGGCCTTCTATATAGATGTGCAGCTGATTAAAGATTAAGTAAATTATATTACGATGGCATAAAATTCGCTACAACAATCTTCATTTCTGAGTCTGGCGATATCAAGGCCTCAAATATCCATTAGTATTACGGAAATCATAATAGCCATCAATTAATATCTGGGAGCTTCCCATTGCCACTAAGCACAAAGCTTACCCTGTCTAAGCACTTGAACAATGACAGAAACTGCGAAGTCTTCACTCTTCAGTAAAATCTACGTATATTGAACCGTTTCAAATAGGTCTTTTTAAAATGCAATACAAAACCTTACCGGTGGAGTTTTAACATCTAGTTTGGATGCAGATACCTATACACGTTCTTTAACATCCCACAAATCATTCACTATGTTGTGCACATGTGGTCCCGGAACGAATTAATAAGTGTTTCGCAAGATAGTTGAACCTTTTGAATTCCTTGTGATGCAGTAAGGTTATTTTCCCTAGTGAACACGATGATGTTTCCTCAAATTAGAGCGCGAGACAATGTTCCATTAGTTCTGTCCGCCATGCAAATGACTGCTCACATGTGCTACAAGTGTATTACTTCACTCCAGTATGAACAACAGTGTGCTTCTTGAGGTCACCGCTCTGTGAGAAGCCTTTATTGCACACCAGAGATATGTACCGCTTTGCTGCATGCCCACTGAACGGTGTCTTTCTAGTTGATGCATTGTTTTATTGGTCACTGCATGCGAGTCTCCCTAGGTCTTTCCACTCCTGCCTCATCTTCGCTGTTCTTGTCCATTGTTTTCCTCCCCATTTTACGAACCAGTCTGCCCATCTGATTCTTTGTCTCCCAACGTTTCGTCTTCCTGTTCTTGGGTCCCACATCGTCATTTTGTACGTCCATCGGTTAGGATCTAATCTCGCTACATGTCCACCCCATCTCCATTTGATCTGGTCTGCTGATGTCATAGCGTCTTTCATGCCGGTTCTCCTTCTTAAATCTTCGTTCCGTATTCTATCTCTCAATGAGACATGAAGTATCTTCCTTTCCATTTTCCGTTGACATCTCTGGATCATTTGTCTTTGTTTCGATGTTAATGCCCAAGTTTGGCAACCATATAGTAACACCGGTATAACGCATTTTTCCAGAACTTCAGCCTTTAAAGTGTGTTTTTGGGTCTTGTCAGCCAGTATAAACTTTAGGGACCAAAAGCTCTTCCATGCTTGTCCTATTCTTCGTTTGAGCTCTTTCTCTGAACGACTTGAAAATGACATTTTCTGACCGAGATATACATATTCTTCAACATATTCCAGTGTTTCTCCGTTCACATTAATTGGGGCTTCTAACGCATTGGTCATCAGCTTCGTGTATTATTATTATTATTATTATTATTATTGCCTTGATTGGTGGCGCAGTTAGGGCTCTTGGCCCTCTCTTTCACTAAACCACATTAATACAATACAATAAACATGACATTTATATAGCTGACAAAATTAAACAATAATAATTGACATAGATAATGACTTTTACACTCTCATTCAGTCATCCAGTCACACTTGTTCGGTCAGCAGTGTTCAGCAGGTGGTCTTGAATTTAGATAGTGAGGTGGTGCCCCTGACACTGGCTGGAAGGGTATCCCACAGCCTAGACCCCACCACATGAAAGGAGTTTGTATATAGAGGAGCGATGCATTGGAATAGGATAAGTAAATGTGCAATAACATACACTTAATAAATTTTACCAACTATATATCCAATACATTTCTTACCCATTCATAACAACTTCGTCACACCTATTCCCAACGTTCTCTCTCCAATATTTCTCTACCTGGCAAATGCATATCAATCATCAGTTATAAGTTATAACCTAACTTTTTCAGCATATCTCTTTTCGCATCCACATCTCTTCAATTCAACGCTGTTTTATCAAGAATTTTTCATGTGTTTTTTGACACATTTTGTAACAGATCTGGTTTTTGAAATTTTACTTTCTCAGCTTTTGGAACAAGAATATTTTTAGAATCCAGTGTTATGGCAAAATAATAAAATATATTATTTCAATAGTATAGATCCCTCCTGCGGCGCTCACAAGCGACCGATCGTGAAAAATGAGCATTCAAATGAAAGAGAATAGACATGACCAGTGACGCATTGTACTCTAATTTCATAAATATCTATAATTTCTTAAAAAAATTACATTTAAAAAACTGTACGAAATGTGCGATTTGCAGATAGTGTTGCTGCAGGAAGATACGCTCCATAATTGACGTCCACTTCACATTTTGGCCGCTGTGACGCCTGTTTCATGTCATTTTGACATTCTGAGGTCCTTCCTTTTATCACTTTGCATGGATTTCAGAAACAGTAAATTAAAGCAATGAGTTCTCAAATCGTATAATTTCAAAAATATCGAATAACCGGTGAGTGTTACGGCTAAGCTGTAAATCAATGGACTCAGCACCAAATGACATTAGCAGTGACGAATTGCATTCTAATTTCATAAATATCAAATTTTTGTAAGAAATGTGTGGTTTTCAAATACTGTTGCTGTCGGAAAACACGCGACATCATTGCTGTTCAGTTCGCATTTTGGCCGTAGGGACGCCTATAATCATTTGGTTCAAACAAGAGTTTAGTGCTTTTCAGTCGGTCAACACGATTCGTGTTGACCGACTGAAAAGCACTAAACTCTTGTTTACTAAGGCAACACTGAAAATATGGCTTCAAACACCACAACATTTGGTTCAAATAAAAACATAACAACCTTTCTCCTTAAGTCTCTTATTATAAACCTATTAGGGAAAGTGTGGCTTATGAACAGATTGACTTAAGGTATAAATAGTTTATTATAATTAACACGTCAATAAGGAATCGGGCTATCATGGTCATTTTTATGTCATTTTATAAAACAAAATGTAGTTTTACAAAATTGTGGCTTGTTAATTAGAATGGGGAATCCCCAACCTCACATAGACGAGTTAAGTTGTTCGATTCCCACACCAGCTATTCTAGAAGGACTTTCCGTAGTTTTGGCAAATGCTGGGATGGTTCCTAACATTGAACCACGGCCGCCTCTTTCCCAATCCTGGCCTCATTTATACAGGCACTACAATAACACAGGATATCAGACTGAATCTACACACACACCGAAGTACACGGGGCTGATAACCATTAAGTCCAAAGACCTAAATGAAACGACACATGTTTGAGTAATATTATCCCTGATGGCTAATTTCTACTCAGGATTCGTTGACTCTGGTGTTAAAATATCGTAGACCTACCGACACTCGGAGTCGTCATGCGTACCAAAGTAGTCCCGCGGCGTAGCCCTGCACCACGGCTACGAGGGCAGCTGCTGCAAGTCCGGAGATCGTATGTTTGAATCTCGGCACTGACAGGGGCTATCCCCCCGTTTTTTTCACACTCCCTCCAGCAAATGCCAGGATAGTACCTTACCTTACAGTCATCACATGATACAGGTTATAAGACAAATTTAACACTCACCCAACTACACGGGGCTGATGACCAAGATGTTCCAAGTCCCGAAAATGAACAGCAAACAATTATTCTATAATACACTACATTCTTATTTTGTATATTGATTCATTTTCATTTGCGACTGGTTTGCCTTTCAGCGTCCAGTCTAGTCTGCAAGCCTCTGTTTGCGAACAAGTCGCCTCCACGATCCCCTATTATCAGTTTTTACTGCGATCTTCTCTGCCTCTACATCCCTCACATTGATATCGTTCATCATTGAATCTATCCATTGCCTTCTATGCTTCTCTTATCTTCTATAGCCTAGTTAATTAACTTCTTAAGTTATCTCTCTTCCTGTCTAGAACTCTTGGCTGTCACCGCGGGGGGCCCGGGTTTGATTCCCGGCTCTGCCAAGAAATTTAATTCTGGTTAGAGGGCTGGAACGGGGTACACTCAGCCCCGTGAAGTAAAACTGAGAAGAGGTGGGTTCGATTCCCACCTTTGCCATCCTGGAAGTGGTTTTCCGTGGTTTCCCACCTCTACTCCAGGCGAATGCCAGAATGGTTCCTAAGTTAAGGCCACAGCCGCCTCCTTCCCAATCCTCATCTGAATTACAGATATAAACACACAAATACAGCCATCACAGTAACAAAGGTTATCAGACAAATTTCGCACGTCGCGGTCTTGTAGCCCCGTGTATTTTTGGGTGTGTTGAATTTGTGTGATAACCTGCGTCATTTTGATGGCTGTACTAGTGTGTGTATTTGTAAATTGCGGATAGGATTGGGAAGGAGGTGGCCGTGGCCTTAAGTTAGGAACCATCCCAGGATTTGCCTGGAGTAGAAGTGAGGGAAACCACGGAAAACCACTTCCAGGATGGCTTAGGTGGGAATCGAACCCTCCTATTCTCAGGTTTGCCCTACGAGGCTGAGTGTTGCTCTCACACAGGAATTAACATTTCTTGGCAGAACCGAGAATCGAATCTAGACTTCCGGGCCGACAGCCAAGAACGCTAGCCGCTACAACACGAGGTGGTTGAATATAACCTCCCCAAAAAGTTTCCACTTCGATTTAAATGGATTTTCGGGAGTCTTTTCTTTTTTGGAGCAGTCTGCTCCATTATTATGGAGATTACGGCATTTCCTTACTCATGTAACAACTTTAAATCAAGAACTCATCTTACCATCTTATCTATTTAACTGATGGACAAGCCGTCTCTCAACGCACGCTTAGTCGCTCTTCAGGGCGCTACACAATCCGAGTCGAGTTGAGTCGAGCTTAGCCGAGTCAACCCGAGCACGGTGCACAAACCCTGTGCGTCTTAGAGCACGCGCACACTGGGGACATTTTGTCGCGGGACAGTTTTGTCCCTGCCTACCGCTGCCTGCGCGCGACAGCTCAGGGACAAGACTGTTTTATCGTAGTACCTGCGCACACCGTAAACAAGTACAGTGCTTGTTTGGATTATCTTGTGTAGCACTCTCACTTCACACGTTTTATTTGTGAAGATGGATTTAGTGGAAACTGCTGTTGTTTGTGCGCTTGTTATTCGGTCACGAAGGAAGAAGGAAATAAGGAGACAGTACTGGGTCCATCCAATTTACAGTTCAAGATTACTAAAAGGAACGTTTTATATTTTATACAAAGACCTTCGTGAGCACCCATCAAAATTTTGGTCATACTTTCGTATGAGTGTGCAAACCTTTGATGAGTTGTTAACAACAGTTGGACCACAAGTATGTTATCAAAACACAAACCTTCGCTTATCCATACCTCCAGAAGAGAGAATAGCAGTAACCATTAGGTAAGTATAAACTAAAGACTATTGTTTGATTTAAGATTATATTACCATTACAGGTACAAATTACAAACAATACAATTACGTCAAGACAAAAAAATAATTGTCTTGAAAATGACCCCTATTGACAAGTTTGTGATACCGTAATAAAATACCATAAGTCAGTAAATATTGTTATTGTTCTAAAGAACTGATTTCGGTCACATTATGTATGACCTTCATCAGCAATGTATAATGAGTATTTTACAAAAGGAAACAAGTATAAAGTTTCAAGTCAAAGAAATTACCAAGTATGAAGTATGAATTACACATTACAAGGACAGTAATTCGGGTTCAGAATCACCAATGAAAGTGTTTATGTACGATTCGATTGTTTCATCACTTTCATAAGTCATTTCGGAACCAGGTCGTTTCGTAAGCGATTGTCTGTGGATTTCAGTCCTCGTAAAATCTTCCTTGGATGTGGATCCCGCCAAACATTGAGCTCTAGCTTCAGATGGTCCCGGGTGATTCCGAGACGTAGATGGTCCCTCTAAATATGGAGCCACTGACGATGGTCTAGGTAGGTATTGTATATTGTTTCTTTCAGACCTGTTGGATGTGAAAGCAGGGGACTGATGGACGTCTGGCCATTTCAACGATTTAAGGACGTTCATTATCTGAATTTT
Organism: Meconema thalassinum; assembly: GCA_946902985.2. NCBI lineage: Eukaryota > Metazoa > Arthropoda > Insecta > Orthoptera > Tettigoniidae > Meconema > Meconema thalassinum. Next base: position 458,283,586 of record OX336391.1, on the reverse strand, counting down.
CGCTTCCATCTTCTGAAAATCTGGTAGTGATTTTAAAGTAGGAACTAGAGATAATGCAAAATTGACATCCTCGTCCATATGGTCATTTCTTTTGTTTTCTAATACCTCCAAGAGGGATTGTTCAAAGCCTTTTTTTCGGGAAGCGTTGGTTCGCCTGGGAGGTCTTGCAGGTCTATGAGATTCGTTGCGTACCTCTTCTTCCAAGCCTGTTGTTCCCTGGTCATCCAGATTGCTACTTGTGTCCCTGTTCTCCATAGAAGGAAGGAGGAACAGCAACTTCTGGAAGTATATGTAGTTTCTTCGCTTTTTGGCTCCATCTCCCGACTTTCCTTGCTTTTGCAACCTCAGCTCCCTTGCAAAGCAGCTTCTGAGACTATGCCATTTCTTTTGAACTTCCATACCTGAAACAGAAATCAAAACTCCAAATAATTGTCATGACATCATTAACAATGCAGATTATTACACTAAGTCTATTCCATCAGGGAGAAAACCACCACTCTTTCGTTAGTTTGTGTATGCTTGGGTTTATTGTTGCACATTGTAGACTATTACTTGCACTGTACTGTACTTATCATGAAAGATATAAAAAGGTTTCAATTTCTTTACAGGTATTTATCTACAGGAATAAGCTTCAATGCTTTGTCATTGGAGTACTTGATTGCTCCGTCCACCCTTCGAAAGATTGTGAAAAATTGCTGTTCAAAAATTTGGGAAGGACTGCAGCCAATCTTCATGCCACCAAATCTGGAAGAAGATTGGATCAAAATCGCAGATAAATTCTTTGAGCATACTAATTTTCCAAACGTCATTGGGGCCATCGATGGTAAACATGTCAGGGTAGTTAAACCGGACAATTCCGGTTCAAGATACTGGAATTACAAGAAATATTTCTCTGTAGTGCTAATGGTGTGGGTGGATGCGGAATACAATTTTGTGTTCATAGATGTCGGGTCACTAGGGGCTATGAATGACTCTGTTATTTTCAAAGAGTCCAAAATGGGACAAATGTTGGAAAACAACACATTGAACATTCCGGAAGGAAGGCGTCTACCAGGTGATGAAAATGGTAGAGAAATGCCGTTTTTCGTGGTGGCTGACGAAGCTTTTGGTTTATCAAAGAGTATATTACGCCCGTATGCAAAAAAGAATTTGTCAGTTTCTAAAAGAATATTCAACTACAGACACACACGAGCACGCAGAGTGGTGGAATGCACGTTCGGCATACTGGCCAATAAGTGGCGAATACTTCACAGGCCTATTGATGTCAATGAATTCTTTTGTGATAAGATATTGAAATGCTGCTGTATTTTACACAATTTCATACGCGCAAAAGATGGCATACGCTTTGATGACACTGTTTATGCTTCTCCGCTGGACGATGTTTCCTTTGACCCATCTCAAAACAGAGGCACTGACGTGCGGCAGTATCTATCTAGTTATTTTACTAGCTCAGAAGGATCTCTACCATGGCAGTACAATAAAATGTACAAGTGATCTTCGTGCATCAATACACCAAAATAAATGGAAAACGTATAAACTCCCGATGAATGTGTCTATTTTAAAAGCCGTGGAGCACAATAAAATTGATGAAATTAACTTACCTGCTTTGGTTTTAAGGTTCCCTTCCAAGTCCTTCCAGTTGGAGACAACTGCTGAACACACTTCCTCCCAGAGTTGTTGTTTAATATTTGTGTTAGCGTATTCTGTCAGGGTCTTATCATAGATTGCAGGCCGCTTCTCCACCTCTTCTATTAATGTTTCCACATTTTCATCCATTATGGCGAGGGAAATTGAAAATGAAAAGTGCACGAGAACAGCTGTTTTTCTGGAGTCACTATGGTATCTACTGTGCACCGTATGCATAGAAAGGGCATATGGACCCTGATCATGGCCTTCTTAATAGATCTACCCTACCTGAAATACATATTGCACATTCAGATCAGTAGTTTAGAAAGCCGTGCACGAAAACTAACAAAAATCTAAACGAAATAGTACCTTTATTTTGATTGGCAAGATCTAGCATTCAGTTGGTTAAAGCAAGGGTGAATCTATTAAGGAGGCAATGGATTGGGTCCAGGTTCGTCCATGTCCTGACTTTGCATTTTAGTCCAGTAGCTTCAAAACGTAAGTATAATTCACAGTGGGATCATACATATATTCATAAATTATGCCTATTTTCGACATCCGCTATTTTAGTTGACTGGGAATTCTACGTAGTCCTTTATTTAGACCAGATAGTTTTGTTACAAGCCACCACACCAATCAAAATAAAGAAATACGAGGTATTGTCTGTACATTTAAAAGTGGAAGTCGTTGTCATCGTCGTCTTAACCAGAGGGAGTTTATGTTTAAGGCCGCCAGTAGACCTACGTCTGAGTTGGGGTGAAATGTTTGCACGAATCTCTGCTGCTCTCCTTTGTATAGTATGCAAACATCCATTCACTGTTGAAGTCACAAGCCTATCCCCATGTTTAAATTCGACAAGAATCGTCTTATTGCATACCCTCTCGCAGTCGGCATCAAAATGTGCCAATGTCAATACTCAGAGAGTGAATTCTGGTAATGCCGACAATTCCCCGTCATCAAGCTTAACTACCGTACGCAATGTTCCCCAAACCTCGGATATCGAGTTCCAAAACGGTTAGAATTAAAATAAGGTACGAAGTGACGAGGATCGTACAATGTGCGTACGATCTTACTGATGGATTGAACGAAATTATCCTGCTTGTACGATCGAGTAGCTTATAATGATAATACTGGAAACTCTGTCGTGAAAGAATGCGCTTGCCGGAGGGCAGCGATTACCGTGCCATCTCTTGGTACAAGTTGCAAACTACCCTCCCCTCGTAATTCGCACACGCACACACCAACCAATCAAAATTGCATTGTACGTGGTCAGGGGTGCTCAACTTAATTCTCAGAATAGAATAGAAACAATGACGGCAAGAAGTTATGCTTCTTTGCATAGTGGGTACAGTTGGGAATAATGAATGTGGGCGGTAGCATATCAAGAAAATGTCATTTGTATTTTTCGCAGAGTACCGTACATATCCTGGTTATTGACACTGGTTTTTGGATTATTTCGCATAACAGGACTGTATTATAGGCATGGATTTGTTTCTTGGGTGAAGGGCAGATGACCTCGCTATTCTGCCCCTTAAATCAATTCAAAATTGAACTTCTTTCTTTGAACTCTAATATCTTTTATTATTATAGTTGCTATAACATAGGTGATTCTTATATATTTCCTTTCATTTACACTATTGTTTGAATTTAGGCATGGATAAAGTATTTAATTGTCACATACTGTAATCTGAAAACCTCTCAAGAAATAACTGCTTTTATAAAAGCTACTCAAATCTAAAGCATTCAGAGTAATAGAGCATTACATAGTAACAGTTTATTACATCAAAAAGGGATTTGCTGAGCAGTTTGTAGACATTTCACAATTTTAGATCTTTCAACTAATTAATAGTCTAGTAGACAAACATTGTTTCGTATGTTGTAGTCACAGTATAGGCTAACTTTTTACCATCATCACAACAGAGTACTCGTAGTTCATTTCCTCATATTAGTCTACAATTCTACTGTAGTTTAGGGCTTATATTGATTAAGTGTATCACAGCTAACCTTCAAAGATTTGGTTCGGGAAGGGGGGGACTGGTTTGTTGATAGGATAGTCATTTCTAAGTTTTACAACATTAAAATAAATAATTATTTTTTATCTGACAGTTATTTGGGAGGACAGTGATTGTCTGTGGGTGTCACTGTAGGTAGTTAAAAGTGTCCTCCATCGTCGTGCTCATGTTCTTCTTGTTTTATTTATAATTTGAAATTCTATACCGTAGTTTTATTTATTTATTGTCACGTGTGTATGTTTATGTCTGACAAAGAATACATATATAGCCTACATGTCTCACTCTGTTGTGTAGAGTCTCCATGGAAAACGAGAGGTATGCGACACTTTTGTCCCCAGTGTGCGCACTTGAATGCTATAACACAGGAGACCGACAGTCCCGCAACAAATATGGCGCCAGCTGTTGCGACAGCCCGGATACATTTTTGTCTTGTCCGTGTTGTGTCCCCAGTGTGCGCATCCCAATACAGTGTAATAGCCCTTCACCTTGCGACAAAACAGTCCCGCGACAAAGTGTCCCCAGTGTGCGCGTGCTCTTAGTTTGCAGGAGTGACATTTTGAGAGGCCGAGGTCTTAAGTTTCGTCGCTACGCTAACTTCTTTCTTGCAGAAAACCGTAGATCGCAACTGAGAACACACTAGATTGATTTTTCTACACCTTCACTATACTACCAGCCTTAGTGAATACACAGCCCACGTTATAAAAATTGTCCATCTCCTCCACTGTAGTTCCACCAACCTTTTTTTAAATTCTTTACCGATACGCTACCACCTTTGTTTTTGAAATGGTGATTTTCATATCATACCATGTTAGCTTGTAAACTTTCGACCGGGTCTATCATTACAGACAAGTCATGGGTCAGACTGCTTATCAGATTTCCACCTAATTGAATCCCACCCAGCCATTTTATGCGGTTTGGCAAATGATTCATGTATACTATAATCAGTAACAGTGAAAGATTACGGCATTTCCTTACTCATGTAACAACTTTAAATCAAGAACTCATCTTACCATCAACTCACACTGCAGCCTGATTATCTTGACCCTAGGTACGCCTTCTCAGGATGTGCAAACCACAAATACAACTGTATATTCTCTCGTAGTAATTCTCAATATGCACTTATTGAAACATGATCCTAACATCCTCGTTATGGTCTAAACTCACACTGGTTTTCATTCATCTTACTCTCTTAGTAAGATATGCATTAATAATAATAATAATAATAATAACAATAATAATAATAATAATAATATCGTATGGCCTCGGGTGCCGGGTGTAAGCTTTGTTAATTGACACCCAGAGGGCAGCTTGCGTGTCGAATTTAATGCTCCTTGACGCTATACCGCTTTCTAGTAGAGAAATTAGGAACTTTGTGTTGGCGGAAAATCCCGAGATTAATTTTGCCATTATAAACACGGCCTACTGAATTCAAATGGGTTCTTTAACATGGCCAACAACGTATGACAAGAGTATCGTGATTTTTGTCGCCTTTCAAAAATCACTTACCACGGCCAGGAGTGAACCTGCAAGCTTGGGGTTGGTAGTCCGACACTATAACCACACACCCACCGTGGCAAGCATATGCATTTAAAATACCTGTTTCTAATTAATTATAAACTGTCTTAATTATTTGCCAGGTTGTATTTATAACGTAACGTTTAGAGAATCTTAGTTTATACTTGATGGTTTGACTGCTTCATTAAAGTAACATTTCACACTCTCGACTCTATAAAATGATTTTAATTTACGCGAGGCGAGTCATGGTGGGAAGGGAAGTTTGGCAATGTGCAGTCCTGTCCAGTTATTGATGTGGAAAGCAAAAGAACAAAGAGTAGTTCCTCAAGTCGGTAGTTGTCTGAAACTTGGGCTAACATGCAATGAATGCGCGTATCGATTAGACGCTACAGAAATACGCTCGCACGAACCTGTCTTCGAGCCTGTTACCAATTCTCTTAGTTTGTAGAGTCACCAACCTACCCGGCTCGTAACAAAAGTTTGTAATGCAATTTTCGGTGTGGTGAGGCTAACTCATGATGTTAACACCGGGCAAAGGAGGTGTCCGATCTCGTCACCCAAAGCCAAGTCTCGCTGTTTTACGATAATCCGATACATCGGCGGCTTCGGTGGCGTAGTTGGTAGCATGCTGAGCTTCTATGCCCAAGGTCGCGGGTTCAAACTCGGCCGAAGTCGTCGGATTTTTTAGGAGAGTTAAAAATCCCTCAGTATGCCTTCCTTCGGAGGGGAAGTAAAGCCGGCGGTCCCTTGTCATAGATGTATTGCATATAAAAGAACCTTCCACTAATTACACTTGTGTGAAGCTAAATTATAGGATAGATTTGACTAACGCTTTTAGGTTCCAACGTTCGTCGCAACGTGCCGACTGCGGTGGCATCTAGTAACCAAGTTCAGAACTAGTTGTCGTTGACGGTGGCGTTTGGTAGCAAAAGTAGGAACTACTTGAATATTGAATGTCTGCAGTCCTTAACTTACTTGAATTAAAAACGTATAACACACTCTAATACAGCCATCACAATCAACACCGGTTATCAGACAGATTATACAAACACCCAAGTGCACGGTGCTACATGACAGCGTTGTCGCAGCCCCTAAACTGAGGAACCAACCAACCATCCGATACATCTCGGGAATAACAATCATCATTGCTCATTCTCGGCAGTCTCATTGTGATGACTGGCACCCTTTCCTACTGCTGCACATGTAAAGCCCAAAATCAAAATATCACATTTCTTCTTCTTTTCTCAATGTTGGTACCACGTAAAATAACCCACTGCAGTCATTTTCGCTTGTTTTCTCCTTCCTTTCTTGTTTTACAATAGTTCTCCATTGCTTCACTTAGCTTTTTCCTCATCTTTTCTGTCGAGATGTTACTGCATTCCTTCCTTCCTTTCCTTCTCCTGGAAACCCTTGAAATTTTATATTAATCCTCTAAAAGTTATTATGTCCTGTATTATGTCTGCTGTTATTCCCATCTCTGCCATATCCTTCTTTTAACTCTGCATCCAGTGATTCCATTCTTACTCTTGTAAGCATGTTTTGTTAGTCTGGTGTTATGGAATACAAAAACATTAACTGTATTATTGTAGGCTATAAATACACTCACCGGCATTACAAGCGAAACCCTACGAATTTCAGACAAAACTCAATACCTGGTATACATTGAATGTTGTTTCTTTGCAGCGATATGGCAATTTTTCGTGAGTTAATCATGAGTTAATTAACTCATTTGCGAAGTATCAGCACAATAATTGATAAACATTGTCGATCGTGACAATCACAACACCAACATCACCGCTTCCCGCATGTGGACATGAATACACACAAACGGCTGTCTTAATTATTAATTAATTTAAGAAACTAGACTTTTAGATTATATTAATGTTAAGGTGTTTTAGGATTATTTTATGATAGTTACTTCGTTAAACTTTTGCTGATGATGACTCCAATGAGTAGATGTGTTCAGGGGCGGATCAAGGGGAGGGCGAGGAGGGCGACCGCCCAGGGCCCCGCGGTCTGGGGAGCCCCACGCCATGGATTTTTTAAATTTAATTAATTATACTTTTCAAACTAATTTATAATTCATATTCCTTTTTTCAGTGCAGCTATGACCTCCCATGACCGTTTAGCAAGTTTAGATTTCAGTGAAATGATAGAAGACTTCGCAAATTTAATATTTCATAGTTTTCATAATCTTCTTCAATGGGACTTAAAGGGTTCTTTCATATTATAATAAACATGTACTGTAGTGTATTCAAAATATTGTAACTATTATTTATTTTATTATTATTATCAAACTATTTTCCATTTGATTTGATATTTTTTAATTTCCTATTGTTGTGGGCCCCACCTTATCATATCGCCCAGGGCCCCGCAAGACCTGGATCCGCCACTGGATGTGTTTCATTAATCTACCATTGATAAGCGTACCTGTCTCATTTGCAAGAAATCTGGTGTTATCTATTCTCATTATGTGATCAAAGAACCTAACTCTCCTCTTCCTGATCGTATCTGACATTTATCAAGTTTCTTCATTCTTGTCAAGTGACCATTGTTCGGATGGATTTCCTCTTGTGTCTGGATTTTAAAGGTCCCAATTATTTCTTAGAAATTTTATTTCCTTTTTCTCTAGCTCTTTTATTTCTTCCGTTTTCATGGAGAACATCCAGTACATACTGTAGCATAGAGGGACATTCTGGTTTAATTACTGTCTTGTAGTGCCTGAAAATTTCTCATTTATTTTTTCACAAAAGTATTAATTTTGTATTTTGAGTCAATTTATCATTTTATCGTGAACTCAGAACCGCTAAAATACACTCGAGGAGAAAAATAAATAAATTAAGTGACAAAATACAAATTAAGTGACCATTTTTCGTATGGATTTCTAGCGCATCTATCGCCAATGCTAAAACCTGCAAACTACGAGTATTAGCTGTGTTGCCAGCTTGCAGGATAAGTGCGTGCGGTGCGGTGCGGTGCTATGCTGTGCTCCTTTCTTGCCGACATCCAGTGAGAGTTTCGCCAGATACAGTACTACCCTAATTAATCGGTCTTCTCTTGTCTGCTTTCTATTATCTGCACTACTCTCTCGTCGTGGTTACGATGGTCGCCAGGGGCGCCACTGATCGCTCTACGCGCGTGCGGTCAATGACAGCGTGGGAGCGAACGGAGTCGAACCCCGGATGCATCTGTCATCCTCGTCATGAATATTCTGCGACCGAGCATTATCATCAACCATACAGTAGTTTGCTATTTATCATGTAGACATTTCTTGGATGCGTAGGCGGTGATGTAGTTGAGAGGAGGGGGCATGGAGAGACACTTGTCTTCCAGAGCTTCTTGTTACTGGGAAGTGACACGTATGGTACACTAGCAGTTATTACCCGTCGTTGACGGATACATAAAGGAAGTGACAACTTTAGAATGAAGCACTGGTTAGATAGGGATATTATTCTCTCTTTCTGTTGCACGTGAGACATGTATGACGCTGTCATTTTCTAGCAATCCACTGTTGCCATATCAGGCGAAATTTTTTCTTTGTCGAAAAAAAAACCCAGCATATTCGGGTAGAACTATGTTTTGCCGATCTTTTTTGTCCTATATTAGAACTTCGTAAACTTGATAGAAATGCTAGAAAAATTAGATATCCATATTTAAAAAGAACACGATAAACTGTGTCCCCTTTTTAGTAAAATCTATCTTATATCATGTTGCATTGACTTTGTGATGCCTATTTTTCACACACGTGTAGCTAAATGTGCCGTCTTGATGATGGATTATTGAAATATTTTATACTGGCAATATTACAATTTTCATGTAGGTAAAACTCCTGAATATTCTCTCATAACCGCATAGCAGCATTGAAAAAGTTCGTATGCTGCCAACTTTTCTATTTTTAAAGATAACCATGTCATGCCAGTTTGAGAGTTGTAGAGGAATGTTGGAAGAAGTTTTCTACCTGCTTACCCAGAGTGTAGGTTTAATTGTTTACACAGGCCGGGCTGTTCATTGACCGCGGATTAAATGAATGAAGTTTCGAAGGACAGCGGGGTGCAGCTTGCTACTCACAGCTTTATTACTGTGCCCTTCGAGCTTGTGTTTCAGTTGTTCAGCAGTCTCTATCTTGAGTGTGTGTGCAGCAGTTCTGTTAGATTTAACGTGTTGTATTTTACGTATTTTACGTACAACAATGGATAGTTGTGTGAAAAGAAAGCGTGGTTAAGTGCTCAGAAGGAGGGAAAAACAGGTCGTAATTAATATGTTCAGTTATTTTAAGAATTTTAACCTAACGAAAGTATAATTATATAATTTAGTCAATGAAACTGCTCTGGCCACAGGAATATCAAAGACTACCGTTTTTACAATACGTAGTGAGAGTGGACAGGGTCCAGTACTGTTGCCACGCAAAAAGAGGCTAAGTAATAACACTTCGCAAGAATAGTAGGAATGTTAAATATAATGACTTTATAATGACGTTATAGTTAATGTAATTAATTTCGTTGTATGTGTTATGTTAGCCTACTATTAGTATTATTATACAGTACTTAATTCAAGTCTTCGTCACTGCACAATCGCTGAATGTGCGGAAAGTGTACGCGAAGCGCTTTGTACTGCCTCCTCTCATGGAGTGGCAACCCTGTCGTAACGCGCCATAAGACCAATGCTTCATTCTAAACGTTGGATGCCTTATATAGGTCATATTCCTGTCACCGGAGTAAGGAAACAAAAGGTCTGTGATAGAAAATGGAGGACAACTAAATAGCTAACAATGGGGTAAATTACACTAGCCAGTTGTTCCTTGAAGACGGTGGCGCTAACTTAGGATGTTGTTGTTTGAGTCTTCAGTCTTTTGACTGGTTTGATGCAGCGCTCCATGCCTCCCTGTCCTTAGCTAATCGTTTCATCTCTACGACCGATGCAATCTGTTTAACATATTCTAACCTTGGTCTACCCCTACAGTTCTTGTCCTCGACCCTTCCTTCCATAACTAAGCTTGCTATTCCTGGGTGTCTTAGTATGTGTCCTACCAACCTATGTCTTCTCTTCATTAGCAGTCGCCAGAAACATCTCTCCTCTCCCACTAGTCGTAATACCTCTTCCGTTTGTAACCCTATTTACCCATCTGATCTTCATCATTCTCCTGTAACACCACATTTCAAACGCTTCAATTCTCCTCTTTTCTCCTGCACCAATAGTCCAAATTTCACTTCCATAGAGCGCCACGCTCCAGACAAAGGCCTTCAAAAATGACTTCCTAACACCTAAATCTATATTCGATGTCATCAGATTCCTTTTCTGTATAAATGCTTTCCTTGCCTGAGCTGTTTCGGTTGAAAAATTCAATTTTCTCTTTTCTAGGGTTTTTGGGTTCTCTGTGTATTGAATATCATAGGAAGTTAATTTGGCGGAAAATGTTAATATTTGTCCGGGATAAGGGTTTTGAAGTTTGTCAACATTGTCAAACCAATTCTTCATTTATCTACCTTTGCAGACATTTCTTCGTCGACATTTCTTCGACAGCCAATTCTTACAACTTTTATTTTTATGCAAATAAGGTACATTATCCCTCCCTATATTATTCTGCTAAGGTCCCATTCCAGTTTTGTACCGAAAATAAGGTCCTATTAACACCAACCTACACATATGGGGTACCTACTGGTTCAGCATAACCCAATGCGTTAGCGAAACGCACTCACTTACTCTTTAAATGCCTCACAATTAAATAAATACCTTAAAACATTCTATATTTACAATGAAATAATGAAAGAATGCAACACGGTAACCATGGTAACAGAATCTCACAGGTCCACCTATTTCTGTAAGACGCAATGCAATTCCATTACTGTGAAAGTTTTCAGACGGTTATAAGGTTATCACTGAACCAAATTAAGCTGTAAAATTCATCAATACATACAGTATAATGCGCTTAAAGGGGTCAAGGGGCACTCTAGATTTTTTTCACGCAATTTTCACGTGTGAGTGTGGTACGAAAGGTCTTTTTCGCCCGACTATAAAGGGTCTCCACATTTAAAGGCCCTTAAATTAACAGTGTCTGTGATATTCTCAGAAAACTAACTTCGCTCTGATATACCTATGAAGGAATGGCAAACCCCTAACCAGTGCACCAGTAGCTGAATTGATAAAGTCTGGTTATTCATACCAAGGATAAATCAGTCATAGCATTCATGATTGAGATTTTGCTCTCTTTACAACTAGAATATTCGCGGGCGAAGCCGCGACGGGTAATGCTAGTATCAGAAATTACTGCATTGATCTACTTGAAATTTTCACAGTGTTATATGGTGTATATGTGACCTAGAGTAATGGCTACAGTATTTACGTAACTTGAGAAAATAAGGATTGCTTCAAAGCTTTTTAAACTTATCAAAAACAAATTACAAATAAAACGTTTAGAGCACTAGAATCGTGATTCTAATTTGGAATGCAAGTCATGAAGTCTTCTCAATTGTATTAAGTTTCAACCCTTTAACTTCAATAGTTATATAATAAATGTACCGTTTGCTTAATATTTTGTTAGTAATAATTGTAATAAATTGTAATATTGTAATAAATGATCACTTTGTGGCCATTGGGGACATGTTTCGAGGCCTAATTGTTTTGGCCCCTTCATCAGCCTATATAGATTAAAAATGTCAAAGAAAACATGTGGTTTAAAAGCTTACCACTAGAAAACATTCTTATCAATAAACCTATTATGGTGCACCATAAGGAAAGATGGAAGATGTTTACCCTAAGGATACAATAAGATAATAATTAAATGAATAGAAAGAAAGAAAGAAAGAAAGAAAGAATAGTTGAAATTTGAAATTTAAACACAATATGATTAAACTCTAAAATGGCACTTTATGTTGTAGATTGTTCACTTGGGTAATAACTATGTGGTCCAATTCTTCTGAAGATATGCGGTGACTATAATACATTTGAAGATAAACACGCGCTACATTGTGGTTTGTAGACGTTACTGTGAAAGAAATGGTAATGGTTCAGTTCTGTAGTAGGCACGCTTTTCTGTGGTCTGTAGACGTTAACTGAGAGATAATTTGTATTGGTTTTGTTCTGTAGCAGTATTTGAGATTATATTAACATGCTAATAAAATCCATTAGTGGTAATGGAAATGTATAGGAAAATTACAATCACCACTAAGTGATCATTTGTTAAAATAAAATGTATTGATTAGGCGAAACTTTTGCCACAATTATTACTAATTAGTTCATCAATATAGAACCAGCGTGATCCTTTCAAATACTGTTGTTAGGTAGTCAGCCCGAAGGCTGGTTGGATCCTCAAAAAGTACCGCCGTGAGGTTATGTGGGGAGACACCCACAAAAACCCAAGGCAGCGCTATATTGAGGTGTACTAGGCAAGAAGAGGAGTGAGGTAGTTTGTCATTGCTTTCCTCACTGAATTAGAACAGCAGTATTAACCCTATGAGTAGAACCTTTCACAGCATCCATAGGCACTGAATGTCATTACTAAGCACCACCCATACCTCAGTAGCTTCCACATAATCACAGCCATGAGTGAGACTGAGACATCGGTGAAAAGCCACATTTTACTCTAGCCTGTGCCAACAGACAAATGCAAATGTACTGCATTCATCAAGAGATGGCAAACAGGCCACAAATACTAATATTTTGTTTTCTAAAAATCATTAATTGTAATGTTGGTATCAGTGAATGCAACTGAACTATTTCATCTTATAAAGGTGTATGTTGATAAATATTCATAACAATTGATTCAGTAGTTTGTGGTAAGAGCATAGGCCTATTAAGTAACTGAACTGTTTTGTTCAACTATTTAGTAAGCGCCACCTTAAGTTGTCTATATACAGTAGTAAGAAATCAGTGTTAGCACATCCTGTAAAGATAGCTTTGAAGCCAGTTTTCAGTGTTGCCTTATTGACAATTGTAACTATCAGTCGGTCAACGCTAAATAATTCCAATTACTGGAATACGTGAAAAAAAAACACAATTCATGTATGTATATATAGTACACAGGGAGGGCCTTCTCTATAGAACGGAACCTCGCAGGCGCCGTGTGACGGCTCGGCCACTGGCTAGCTGCCTGTCGAGCAGGGCACTAACGCTAGCAGCGGCTTAGTGCCCAACTAGTTTAACACATTTAGACTTGTTAACGTAAAGCGGCTTCGGTGGCGTAGTTGGTAGCATGCTGAGCTTCTATGCCCAAGATAGCGGGTTCAAACCCGGCCGAAGCCGTCGGATTTTTTAAGAGCGTTAAAAATCCCTCAGTATGCCTTCCTTCTGAGGGGAAGTAAAGCCGGCGGTCCCATGTCATAGTTTTAGGGCATTTTAAAGAACCTTCCACTAATTACACCTGTGTGAAGGTAAATTGGATAGGTTAAGAATGTAAACAACGCTCTTAGGTTTCTACGTTCGTTGCCAAGAGCCGACTGCAGTGGCGTCTAGTAGCTAAGTTCTGAACTAGGCCTAGTAGTCGTTGACGGTGGCGTTTGGCGGCAAAAGTAGGAACTTTTTGAAAAATTCTAAGTTGCAATACTTAAATTAAAAAAAAAACAGATAACACACACTAATACAGTCATCACAATTAACACCGTTTATCAGACAGATTCTACACACACCCAAAGTACACGGGGCTACATGACCGCGTTGTCGCAGCCCCCAAACTGAGGAACCAACCAACCAACTTGTTAACGTAATTAATAATCATCATTACTTACTTGAATTTGGAAGCCTCCGTCGCTTAGGCGGCAACACGCCGGCCTCTCACCGCTGGGTCCGTGGTTCAAATCCCGGTCACTCCATGTGAGATCTGTGCTGGACGAAACGGAGGCAGACAGGTTTTTCTCCGGGTACACTGGTTTTCCCTGTCAAAATTTCATTCCAGCAACACTCTCCACATTTCATTTCATCTGTCATTCATTTAATCATTGTCCCAGAGGAGTGCGTCAGCCCTCGGCAGCCGGCACAATTCATATCCTCGCCGCTAGGTGGGGGCTTCATTCATTCCATTCCTGACCCGGTCGGAGACTGGAAGCAGGCTGTGGATTTTCATTTCCCTTACATGAATTTCAGAGTAGTTGCTGGAAATGCTGTCCTTCAATTTCTAAACACACGTTGCACCATCGTAGGAAGTTTTGGTACACTCGCTGTAATTCATCCTCACTGATATTTCGTATTAGTGCAGTTATTTCGTTCTTGAGAGCTACCAGAGTACGTGGATTGTGTCTGTATACCTTTTGTTTGAGGTGTCAGACTACTGGAAGACTTCTTCTTGAGAAGATAAGTTTCCAGTAGGAAAATTCGTTGTTTTGGTTCTACTGTACACCTAACCATGTTCAAATCAAGATACATTTTCTCATACTAGTAAGTATAAACGTATATAATCCAGTCATTTGTCATCAATCTGAAAAGAATGTCTTCTTTTCTTTTAAATAAAATTCTCATCAAATTACGTTTTAACATTATTTGGCCCTCCCCTTAGTTACGCCACTGCCCCTTTGTATTACATGAATAATACTACCCTAATTTTATTTTAGGGGTTCCTTCCACTTACATACGAATTGCCCCCTCCAATAGTTTTGGCGTCATTCCAAACATTCAAATATCAAACTAAGGGTATATTTGATCATTAATCATCTCATCCGGAATAAATACAAAGTTTTAGCCAAAAATGCATTCAGACAGAGAACTTGCTTTATTTATAGAGATACTAGCTACCCGCCTCGGCTTCGCGCAGTATCTTTAACGGTTTACCCAGCGTTAGATTAAAAGGCGCACGGATGGCACGCAATTCAGATCAGCCGAGGTGAACAGCGAAACTCCGAACACAGTCATATATACTCTTCTCTGAAGTCTTAACTCGACACGACTCGACAGATGGATGCTGGCCGAAGCAGGAGTGATAGGCGCTCGCTCCGAAGGTAGTAATTTAAATTTCCACTGAATGGAGATTGTTGGAAAAATTAAAACGTAAAAACACTTAGGCTATAGTGGGTGATGTATTGAAGATAGAGATATGCTGTCGTGAACTATTTTGTAGAACTTTTCATGCTGAACAATTCCGTGAACTATTTTGTAGAACTTTTCATGCTGAACAATTCTTACACTCATAGTATGTAGATATTTTTAACGGTGTACCCAGCGTAAGCTTAAATGGCGCACGGACGGCAGGTTTTTCTTCGACTCGATTCACTGAAATCGTTACTGCTCGGCTTCCTTTGGTCATAAATGAATATTTTTCTACAGAAACCTTCCTCGAGAAATCCTTTACAGAATGGTGAAAGCCGTATCAAAATCCATCTAGTGGTTCTCGAGATTACCCGTTAGAATCGGGATCTTTGTTTTATACTATAGAGTGATTGAGACTACTGGCACAAACGTCGTGAATTCATTGTTTGTATTGATTCTTTAGGGGCTTTGATACATCGTGGTCATGTAGCTCCGTGTACTTGGGTGTGCGTAGACGTCTGATAACCTGTGTCACTGTGATGTCTGTAAGTTACTATTGAGTGTATTTATAATCGAGGTAGGATTTGGGCAGGATACGGCCGTGCCTTACGATAGGTACCATCCTGGCATTTGTCTGGAGTAGACGTGGGGAAACCACGGCAAACCACTTCCAGGATGGCTGAGGTAGGAATAGAACCCGCCTATTCTCAGTTTTGCCTCTCGAGGCTGAATGAGCCCCGTTTTAGCTCTCAGACCAGAATTAAATTTCTTGGCAGAGCCGGGATTCGAACCCGGGCCTCCGCGGCGACTGTCAAGAACACTAGCCACCACGCAAAATAGGCGGACGTCGCATGGCATTGTCGCGAATTCAATTCCCAGCTCAGCCAAGAAAATTAATTATAGTATGAGCGAAGGATAGGTGTTCATTCAGCCTCGTTAGGACAAGCGAGAAAATATGGTTTTGATTCACATCCCAGGCGTAGCCGTGTGCGTTAAAGTCGGTACTACGACCGCATGTGGGAGCTGGATGTACGGGAGAGTAAGTTAGAAACCCGGCGCCGACTGTGGGCATCCTGAGTGGTATTTCACCTGGGTTTTCGAAATGCCAGGATGCCCGGGATGGTGTCATATCTCAAATCCAAGGACACCTACTCCAGTACCAGATCTTAATAAATACAGTTACACACACTACTGCAATCACAATAGAAACACGGGTTATCAGAAAAAGAGTGATTGTCAGTCTGAAAGACCAGACTTTATATTATTTTAAATGCTACAAATGCTGAAAAATGCTGGGTGAAAGCCTCATGATCATGCAGCGAACTGCGTGAACTGAAAATCCATTAGCAAGTGCAAACCAAGGTCAAAGGAGGTAGCTGGCCGGATGACATCACGCTCACCGGAGCGCGCGGGGAAAGGAGGCAGCTCAAGCGGTACTATGACGTCACACACCTCAGTGCATTCTCGGTACATTTCGTCCTGTCGCCGTAACGTAACGCCAGACCTCAGCGTAACGACGAAGTCGACAAATTCATTTATAATGATAAAAATCAACCAAGTCTTAAGTATACGGGACTGATGACCAAGGTGTCCTAAGCCCCTAAAATGAATTAACAACTATTGATGTTGATGTTATTGGTTTTAAGTCGCTTTTAATTACTCCTTGAGTGGTGCAGAAGTAACTTTATCTCCTGCTATTCCAAGGTTGTGAGATCGAATCCCAGTGCAGTAAGGTGGCATTTGAGAGTGCTTAAATCGGTGGGAGCCGTGTCGGTAGATTTACTGGCACGTTAAAGAGCCCCTTCGGGGCAAAATACCGGTACCCCGGCTTCTCTAACAGCCTCACTAACAATTAGTTATTGTTGTTTTAAAGGCTGGAACTACGAGGTCATCTGCCCCTCCTCACTAGTTATAGCAGACGTAAAACCAGTAACATTATTATTGTTATTATTTTATCTTAATATTAACTGTAAAATTAATGATACTTATTACTGACAGTTTACAGCACAGGAGCCATATACACACACCCAAGTTCACGAGGCTTGTGTACCGTACACTGCCTCTGTGATCTCACTAGTGTTTTGCTGGCGTTCCTGTTGGCCGTGGCTGGTGACGGTGTGATGTGAGGCCATGAAGCCCATGATTCACGGCTTCTGAAGATCGGGGCCAGCCCTCTGGATTGCTGCCAAGCCTCTCTGAGAAGCATCTGTCTGCCTAGCTTCCAGTTCAGTCATTTTCATGGAACATTTGTATTCTCCCACGTATAGGACATGAATACAGTACGGTACTAGAATTCCACGGATTATGTTTTCGGCTTCCCCAAGTTAAATCCCACCGGCATCGGCACAGCGAAACTGGTAAGAGCGTCAGTCATATTCCCGAGGTCTGAGATTCCAACCCCAGCGCTAATAGTAATAATAATACGAAATGTGTTTTTCAGCTATTAGGTCGTGTAATGAACGTGAAGTACAAGCCATCAAGATCCTCTTCAAGTCGGAAATCTAAGGTCCCTGGTCGCGCCAGATCTTGATGGGTTGTACTCTTCATGTACACAACACGACCTAATAGCTGTAAATACAACATATTTGGCATTCAAACAGTCATGTTGTTGTTTGAGTCTTCAGTCTTTACTGGTTTGATGCAGCTCTCCATGCCTCCCTGTCCTGAGCTAATCGTTTCATATCTACATAGCTACCACACTCTAAATCCGAGGCAATCTGTTTAACATATTCTAACCTTGGTCTACCCCTACAGTTCTTGTCCTCGACCCTTCCTTCCATAATTAAGCTTGCTATTCCTGGGTGTCTTAGTATGTGTCCTACCAACCTATGTCTTCTCTTCATTAGCAGTCGCCAGAAACATCTCTCCTCTCCCACTAGTCGTAATACCTCTTCGTTAGTAACCCTATCTACCCATCTGATCTTCATCATTCTCCTGTAACACCACATTTCAAACGCTTCAATTCTCCTCTTTTCTGTTGCACCAATAGTCTCAAGTTTCACTTCCATAGAGTGCCACGCTCCAGACAAAGGCTTTCAAAAATGACTTCTTAATACCTAAATCTATATTCGATGTCATCAGATTCCTTTTCTGTAGAAATGCTTTCCTTGCCTGAGCTAATCTACTTTTTATATCCTCTTTGCTTCGTCCATCACTGGTTATTTTGCTTCCTAAGTAACAGAAGTCTCCTACTTCCTTTAGTTTTTCACCTGCCAATTTGATATCCATAGAGGTTTCTGATTTATTTCGGCTACATTCCAATATTTTTGTTTTACATTTATTAATCTTCATCATGAATTCTTTCCTCAAGACAGACTCCATACCATTCAAAAACTCATTCAAATCCTCAGGCGTGTCGGCCAAGATGGCGATGCCATCGGCAAATCTCTCCTTGAATCTTCACTCCCACTTACGGTCATGGAATGTACAAATTCAAATAATGATAATGATACTGAAGTTTTCTCCGGGAAATTCTTACCTTGTAGGCTACATTCTTACAGTACGCGGCGAGAATTCCCAGAAGATAACTTCAACTATTATTATTATTATTATTATTATTATTACTAGGGGACATGTGCGAGAAATATCGCATGTTCATTAACCAACCACCCGCCCAGTTTTACTGTTATGCGGGCTTCTATAAATATGTTTATTTGTTTAAACGCACTTTTTAAACAAATTGTCGATATTTATGAAAACAGGGTGCAATTGGACACTGCTGCTGGTAATTCTGTTTGAATATTCTTTTCAATACACAATGGGTTGTGTACCCGCCCGGTTCTTAGTGCTATGCGGGCTGGACGCGACATAGTTCTGCCAGGGGCTACCGTATTGTTTATATGTTTAAACACACCTTTTAAACAAATAAATATAGCCTATTTCCGTTGACTTTTCAAGAAATCCATGATTTTTCCTCTACTATTAAGACGATGTGGAAGATTTTGGTACAAAACGCAACTTCTAACTCCCTCTGGTTCAGGAGCTTGAGATTTTGTCGGATGAACTTAGCTTATTATTAAGGCCCGGAAGTTGATATCGTTGAAAAGTTTAAAAATGGATTATTATTAACGTTTTTCACGACCGCATTGATAGACCAAACCTTAAAGTCTTTTCAGCTATGATATCGTATATTGTACAAAGAGTGCAAACCATACAGTAGTGTAGATGCTATTAATTATTGTTGCTATAAGGGGTGGAACAGCGAGGTCATTTGCCACTATAACTAGATGCAAGGTAGATAATTTTAAGTGTCTAACGAATGTGAGAGTCCGCTGAGACACCGCTAGGCATGACATTACGATATCGTATAGCTGCCATTGAAAGTACCCTAGTTTGTTTTTTGGGCACTGCGATATCATGTTGCCTCTGAGGGTTGTTGGTTCGCTACTGTTTCTTGGACAGTGCTCGACATGTGGGCGGACCATGACGTGGAGAGAGACAGGTGAACCTGTTGCTTGAGCTATTTATAGACTTGTGAGGCCGGATGTGCAGCAAGTTAGGTTTATCGCGACCTTTCGCGTCCTTATTGCTCCAAGTGTGTCACCGTGTTGATACTTCAGTGTGGCATTGTAGCTTCGATAGCGGGTATATTTCGCTCGAAGTTGTGAGCATCTGACAATCAAGACAAGTCCGACATAAGCCTAGCTGGTACGTGCCCGCAATTAGTTTTTAAACAGAATTAATGTTCCTAAAGAAAACCGCTCCTCATGTCGGTAGATGTCGGAACAGACCGTCCCTCATACACGTATCACTGTGGGGGAGTGGTGACAGGTGAAAGCTCCATTAACTTGCGATGTGAGGTGAAGTGGCAGGCGGGAAGAGAAGGGCCTGTCAACAGGCTACCGTGTTATCTGGAATCCCTGTCTAGCCCAATACTGCTAACATAGGGCCGTTGCTTAAATCTGTCTGATGTTGCGAGTGAGTGAGTAATCAAACATGTTTCTCTAACACACTCGTGTGTAGTGGACGTAGTTCTCAGGACACAGACACATTTTCATTTACGCTTGGAGCATGGTGTTTATATTAAATATTTTAACAGCGTAACGTGCGTATTAACTGACATTATATTTGGTTCTGTTAGTACACACGGACTGGGAACCCCCGCATCTCTCCTCACCGTCCGCGATCCACATTCCTCTCAAGTACACAGAGCTTGGACTCAAGAAGTACTTGGTTCTATGAGTAGAGAGCCCTGATCGGATAGACAAAACATTATCCGCATACGCACGACTGTCATCCGCACGTTTGTTATCCGAATCTACTGGCTTTACAATAAAAAAGAATATTACATAAAGTATTAAAGCAATACATTTAGACATTTCAGAAGAAAATCGTTCCCTTAGGCTATGTATGGCATGAGGGGCAGATAACCTCGTAGTTCCGCCCCTTAAAGCAACAATAACTATGTATGGCATGTGCTACTGTATGTTTAAAATGATTGTTATACAGCCAGAATTGCAACTCTTTTCAGTTCGGAGTGTTAATTATGCTTAATGACATAATATAAATGAGATTAGCGTAAATCAGCATCTTACATTTGCGATGAAAAAGCCATAACGGAAAAATATATGCCATAAACATCCGGGTCCTAGTAATGATAGTCAACAAGTTCGGATTGTGTTCTAAAAACTGTCCGCAAATGTTCTCCAAACATTATCCGCTATCCACACAGCCATGGCAACTATATCCGCATCAGCGCTAGGCTTTACTTATGAGGGACTGACCCCTGCTGAGTCCGGCATTGCTTCCACTTACTTGTGCCGGGCTCCTCTCCGTCTTCTTTCATGTCGACCTCCCTTGGTCAACTCTTGTTCTTTTCCGACCCCGGCGGTATGAGGAGTGATGGTGACGAGTGATGAGGGTTCCAAGTCCGTGCATAGTAACAGAACCAAATACATTGGTCGGTGACTCACTCACTCATGCGTGGGGCAGATGACCTCGTAGTTTCGCCCCTTAAAACAACAATAACTATAACTCAATCATTCGCAACACCACAGTGGTTTCAGCAACGGCCCTATGTTAGCAGTATTGGAATAGACAGGAATTCCAGATAACACGGTAGACTGTTGACAGGCCTTTCTCTTCCCGCCTGCCACTTCACCTCACCCCGCAAGTTCACAGATCTTGGACCCGAGCAGTACGTGTATTTGTAATTGGGGCTAGGATTCGGATAGAAGGCGTGCGGTGGCCTTAATTTATGTACCATCTCAGCATTTGCCTGGAGTAGAAGTGGTGGGGGTACTATTTCAAGGATGGCTAATTTGGGATAGTGATTGTTTTTGTTTCAAGGGGAGAAACATATAGGTCATTTGCCCCAATGATGGCGCAGTGAAAATGATCATGCATTGAAAACTAAAACTTTTGATCAACAACTAGCTTGCTTACTGTAAGAAGAAAAGGACAAAATGCAAGAGAAAAATAATTGAAATATAGGTCTAGCGGGAAATAAATGCACTCAACCCTCGAAGAATGAGAATTGAGGGACATGGAAGGAAATAGAGCCATGAAAGGCAATAACTTGACTTTGTCGTATAACTTGCTCGCCTCAGTTCCCAGATCTAAATTCAGTTGATAAAGGCACGAGTCATTGGTGAGTCATTAAAAAAATGTAATTGGATATGATCTTTGCGTAGTAGAAGTGTGCCAAAATAATATCTGATCCCTAATTAATGGAATTATGATCTCTACCCAACGCAAACAACGTGGATATGTAGACTATTTGATTCACAAAATGAATAATAATAATAATAATAATAATCGTGATTACAGCAATTATGTGGCAAATCACAGCTCAATTAACAAGAATCCCTATTTTCTCCCGGACACGACTACAAGTGGTCCGGTATTTATAAAGTAGTAAACATTTCTAGTAAGACGACCAAAGGTTGGAAAATATTGTACATTTTATAGTACGATAAAGAATAAAACGTACCGAAGTCACTGTTACCAACTTATTGAAAATCGCTTGCTAGTTTAAAAAAATCGCCAGATTATTCTTATCGGTAGAGAAAAATATTTCGGTTGATAAAGGGACTTGGGAAATACTTAAATCCCTACTCAGGCTAAAAAACATTTTATGGCAAAATGTACTGTAGGCTATGTAATAGTCTAGATCTAGTGATCGAGCTGATGATTGTGCTCAGCTTTGTAACTTTGCTGCTGTAACGAAATATTTTGAAGGTCCTAAATACTGTATACGTGTGGAAAGGAACTTTTATAGACCAAGCCACATGACACATATGCTAGCGCTGATTGAGATAGTGCTCAACATCGCCACGTGCCCTTCAGAGGAGTGTTCGTCAATCGATTGTGTGGGAGCTTACTCGGAGCAGCAGCAAGGTCGCAATGGAAGCTGGCCTAGCGCCTCAGGCCTCATTCTCCACTTTCTCTGCAAGCTTGCATCACGCAGAGCGCTGCGACCATCTATAAGCAGTTACCCTAATTCTTTTGAAAAACAGATAATCAAAAACAATTTCGAAATGGCGGCAATTACGTATAGCGGAATTTTCCAATACAAATATAATGCTGAGACTAATAAATCAATTCTCGTTAAGATTTCAAGCTATTTTGCATTAGTCAAGGAAAATGACACTGCGCCATTACGACTCATGAGACTGGAGAACACGCCAGTGTTTATTTCAGAGGTGAGGACTCTTTGCCCCTTCAGCGTGTCCTACGATTTACCGGGGACGCTGTCAAGGTGCAATTAACCTTTTCCAATTGAAAAATTAAAATGAAATGAATTTTAAATTAAATAAAACCAAATTAAATTAAATGATTTGATTTGAAATTAAATGGAACGAATGATTAATTAATCAATTCAACACCAATAGCAATCCGAGAAAATATTTCTGTCACCTTCATTGGTCTCAGGGATACGTATTGAGTCGGAAGCCCCATAGGTCTCGGGTTTGATTTCTTCTCTGCCAAGACTTTGAATTCTGGTATGAGGGCTGAAACTTAGTCTTGAGAGGGCAACTGGGTTAGATTTCCACCTTTGTCATTCATTCACTTGCTCCATGCAAATGCTGAAATTGTATTTAACGCTAGGCCACGGCTGCCTCCCTATCTTATCTCTAGTTACAAATAGGTATTATTAACATACAGTCCACACATTATCAGACGGATGGCCGGATGTCGCAATCCTCTAAAAAGAAAGTACCATAGTTTTGTTGAAATAATAAATATTTAATTTGTATAGAACTATAATTTTCACTCGAAGTTGTTCGGATTTGAAATCGGAATAAGGAGATAAACCACATAACATGATACTGGGAAGTCTGTATTATAGAAATTGTAGAAGCCGTTTTTCAGTGTTGCCTTTGTAATCTAGTAAAATAATCGCTTTTCAGTCGGTCAATTAAATTCAGCGGGGAGTCAAACTTGTCTGCTCACACCTGTTAACCTGGAAGTAAAGCCGGCGGTCCTATGTTATAGATTTATAGCATGTAAAAGATCCTTCCACAGACTAAACTTGTGTGAAGCTAAATTTCTAGGTTAGATTTCGTTGAAACGCTCTATCAAAGTTCCAACTTTCACTACTAGGTATCATTGACATCTGGTAGCGAAAGTTGGAACTACTTGAAATTGAACGGAACTTGTAGCTCACCCTGTGGTTGTCCGCTTGAAGCAGCTACAGCCTCTGGCGAGTCGAACATGTCCTCGGACACTCCCGGCACTAAAAGCCATACGATAGATAGATAAATAAATAAATAAATAAATAAATAAATGTTAACCTGGAAACAACTACATGGACTTACAGAGGTGTGCAAATTATTAGACTTTACGGTAGTTTTCCGAAATTCCATTTATACTTTTCACAGCTTAAGGCACTAAATATGTTTGCAAGGCGGTGAAATTACGGCACTTCAAATGTTTAAACAAGAGCTTGAATTATATTTTCTTTTAAGAAACTCGAAGTAAAATGATTTTTTAGAATTTCCACTAACAGAGGAGCTTTGCTACTTGAAAATGCCACGCGTTTTGTTTTGAGTACTTCACTCTACTTTTCGTGTGGATTTAAAGCTGAGGGTTTTGGAGTCATTTTACTGATGATACGCTCTTGAACTATTCAAAGATTCATGAACCATGGATTAAAATCACATGACTTGGTACATTCCAAAGTCAATGAAAAATAGAAAACGGACCCAGCTCAGGTAACCCTCGGAATCCCCTATTCTAAAAGTTTCCAGACGTCGTTCCTTATGGGAAAAAGTGTAAGGCGACGGAGGAGAACACACTGAGAAGGGCAAGAAAAGATGCCAGCATTGGTCAAAAAAATTATTTCGAATAAGATATGTGACTGTTTTAAATTCTTATATGATCCTAATAATTTTCACACCTCTGTACTATTCTTTACAGTTCTAGAAAAAGGGTTTCAAATTACATATCATTGATCAAAACAATGAAAGGTCCCCTGTGCATCCAATCGCCATAATTTTCGGAAACGAAATAGCCTATGCTGGGCACCAAAAAAAAATTATATATATAACAACACCTCCCCCAAGTTTTTGTTTCGATCAGAAGAGCTGCTTAGATGGCAATACCGGACATTAACAGACATCCTCTTTCTTTTTCCTGACACTTTTCCCATTATGTTTTAGGGCCCGCCACTATGCACTCCCTTACAGTTATTGCGATTTGCTGCATCTAGGGCGAAGATCTACGTAGGGTATCCATCCATCTCCTTTTTTGGTCGTCGTTGAGGAGAAGTGCCTTATTGACTCTGCATCTGCTCGGGCCACGTGCCCGTACCAACGTAACCGCGCCTCCTCATTTTGATCGGGATAGGGGTAATTCCAATGGTGTTGCGGACGCCTTCTTTTCTAATATGATACAGCTGTATGAAGGACCATCTTATCGCCCGCATCTCCATTGAGTGTAAGGGCTGTTCCTGTTTCTTGGTATTAGACCAGCATTCTGCACCATACAAAGCTACTGAGTGGACGATTGTTTGGTAGATCTTCGTTTCCAGACGCAAAGGGATCTTGCTGTCACAGAGAATGCCTGTGACCTGGCACCACTTCATCCACCCAGCATGAGCGTCCCATAGTGTGTCACCACCAGGTCTCACTCGGGAGACCAGGTATCAGAAATTTGAAGCCTTCGGTAGTGAGGTACCATCTACTATGATGGTACTATTTGTCTGGGAACCACACTCAAGGTACTCGGTCTTAGTAAGGTTGAGCCGTAGTCCAAATCCAGTCTCGCATTCCATAGGTGACCAAAAGTTCAGAATCGTTACAGGTCTCGCTTGCCAGCTTGACATCGTCGGCGCACGGCGTACAGTAATGTCCATGGTGGTTGCCTCTGTTTCCATACATAGGATAAACAGGAGAGGAGAAAGTGCAGATCCTTGTGGAACCCCAACTCGAATTACCAAATGGACATTAACAGACATATAAAATGTATATGAGCATATTTCTTTATGTAATACATGTGCATTTTGGTTGTTCCAGGTTACGGCTGGTCAGCATCTTCAGATGAGTGGCGATCTCAAGCCCGGTGTATCGGTGGCAGCACAGCAGGGGATGTATTTCAGCCAGCCCCAGGCGGGCTCGCAGACCGCACCTACCAGCGAGAGTTACTCCGTGTCTCAGTCTCAGACCATCAACTTCACTCAGCAGAGTCTGAGACAGCGGCCTGGCCCAGGGCCACGGACCATGGTCGACGCTAATGCTGGGCGGCAGGCCATGGATCAGAAGTTACTGCAGCAGCAGATTCTACGTATGCAACAGCAGCAGCAGCAACAGCAGCAGCAGCAACAACAACATCAACAGCAGCAACACATGGGAGGACTAGGTCCACGGCCACCCCCGCCCGAGTACAAGGCTAACCCTCAGCTGTTGACTGGCATGATGGGTCCGCAGCAACGCTTCCCGGGACCCAACATGCGACGTGTGGGTCAACAGCCCATGCCTCCATCAGGTGAGGTCTTCCTTGTGGTCTGACCAACATCCATTACTTGAATTTTCTATAACTGGTAGTAATTATTATTTCCCCAACAAACTTTCTATAATTTTTATGTACTTTTCCCCCCTTTAAGTCGAATTTCTGTAACTCAAATTTTTAGCCGACTTTTCACATTAATGTAAAAGTAGACTTATGAGATCGATCCGGGCAAATGTGTGTCGGTCTGTCTATGGTACTATCAACTAAATGGCTGCAACTATTGAAACCAAATTTGGTATGCGTAAACGTATATACATGAATATCCCACGGCCATATTTGAAAATGACATCAGTGCTACCAACTGCTGAAAAATTGCAATTGAAATTTGAGCTGTATGTTGGATATCTCGGAAAGTATGCATGGGAATTGTTCCAAAATTGACGCACATATATATAGCCTATATATAATATTACATCAGATTAATTTACAGGATTAATTTACATGATAGTTTTGCAAACATGATCCTATACTTGCTGATAGGTCCAATCTTTAAATACGTGTAACTTCCATACTATAAATTGAATTTCAACCAGATTTGGTATGTAGTTAGTGCATGGGAACAGATATGAATATGTGTTTTCTTAGAGTCAACAGGTCTGTCAACTGTTGAAGAATGCACTCTATAAATGTTTATCCTAAACCCAATATATCAGAAAGTATGCAAGCCAACAGTTCCAAACTTTACACACATACTGTATAGTACCTTAATTTTAATATACATTAATTTTTCT
Organism: Meconema thalassinum; assembly: GCA_946902985.2. Lineage (NCBI taxonomy): Eukaryota > Metazoa > Arthropoda > Insecta > Orthoptera > Tettigoniidae > Meconema > Meconema thalassinum. The sequence goes on along the minus strand of OX336391.1, from coordinate 458,256,801 downwards.
TAATCGATACACGACAGTGCTACCAACATGATTCAATGCAAGCTGATAGTTTTAATGTTCTTACAGTGCAAATTGTATCATTAGAATTTTGTAGAATTACTGTAGTTGAGTCAACTGTATGCAACTTCTATACTTACTTAGATACCGTATGACACATTTAGATTATATAACTTAATAAAGTAGAGTGCACTTCGTGAGTTCACCATGTCAGAGAAATCCCATACAGTAATTAGACTGCCAGTGCATTTACCTCAACAGCAATAGATAGTTTTTCATGGAGGCCAGGAAGACCAGGCAGTAGCAGCGGCTTCTTCAAAACAAACAATGCTAACTGCTTGGTTTGAAGTTAATCAAAATGATGATCAAGCACGCATTCATACGTATGCAGGTATACCAAAACACTATGTGCACACCTTTACCAACTGAAGAGCCCAATTGGCACGCTGGGGCGAAATGCTAGCAATTTGTTGAGTTATGCTGGACATATTTATCACTTTTAGTGTTAATTATAATGGCTCAACGGACAATACTCATTTTGTTTCTCTTTCGAGAACTTTTGATTACATTGCACTGTTATTGCATAGATACTCTACACGGGCTCTGCTAGTTATATTTAATATTCATGTGTTACACCCATACTGTGATGTGATATTTTCAAGGACTAATAAAAGTCTTGATGGCAATGCTGCGAATATTTGCCCTTGGACTTGTATTCTCAACAACTGAATATTGAATAACAGATATATGAAGAAAGCCAACCAACAATTTTATTTGAATAATATTTGACAAAGTCTGGTCTACTCCATTGTACTGGCTACCTTTCCATTCACATACAGGGCTGTGGAGAGCGAGATTGGGCCCAGCCCTTCCCCATCCCCCGAAACGTGCTTCTCACGTGAAATTTGCTGCATTAAAAGCTAGACGATCATTTGTTTCTAACGGTGCTGTGTTGACTAAATTTGCCTACCTCGAATATTTTAAATTCTCTCTATGTTTTCTGTAATATTTCATTATGTTTTGACTACTACTTTGCTTACAAATTTGGAGAGTTGCCCCTCTGAACAGTCCACTGATCTCAAAGACACAAGAAAAACATTCTGGATTAGGCAATTGTTGATGGATATTTAGAAGTTTCTAAAATCTAAAAAGCTCAAAATTCTTATAAAGACAATTTAGCATAACAATTAATATAAGATATATTTAATCATATTCAAATTGAAATGAAGAAATTCTTAATATTTTCCAGGGACTTCTATTTTACATTTATATTTTATTGTATTCTTGGCCGACACACCAGTGGATTTGAATGCGTTTTTGAATGGTATGGACTCCGTCTTGAGGAAAGAATTCATGATGAAAATTAATAAATGTAAGACAAAAAATATTGGAATGCAGTCGAAATAAATCAGAAACCTCTATGGGTATCAAATTGGCAGATGAAAAGCTAAAGGAAGTAGGAGACTTCTGTTACTTAGGAAGCAAAATAACCAGTGATGGGCGAAGCAAAGAGGATATAAAAAGTAGGTTGGCTCAGGCAAGGAAAGCATTTCTACAGAAAAGGAATCTGTTGACATCGTATATAGATTTAGGTACTAGGAAGTCATTTTTGAAAGCCTTTGTCTGGAGCATGGCACTCTATGGAAGTGAAACTTAGACTTGGTGCAGCAGAAAAGAGGAGAATTGAAGCGTTTGAAATGTGGTGGTACAGGAGAATGATGAAGATCAAGTGGGTAAATAGAGTTACCATTACAAACGAAAAGGTATTAAGGCGAGTGGGAGAGGAGAGATGTTTCTGGCGACTGCAAATGAAGAGAAGAGATAGGTTGATGGGACACATACTAAGACACCCAGGAATAGCAAGCTTAGTTACGGAAGGAAAGGTCGAGGACAAGAACTGTAGGGGTAGACCAAGGTTAGAATATGTTAAACAGATTGCCTCGTATGTAGGGTGTGGTAGCTATGTAGAGATGAAATGATTAGCTCAGGACAGGGAGGCATGGAAAGCTGCATCTAACCAGTCAAAAGACCGAAGACTCAAACAACAACATTTCATCTCACAAGACAATAAACAACAGTTAAGTAAATGACTTCATGTTCTCAGTGGGCCTGGGCCCTTCAGGATATCGGGGCCCAGGGCTACAGCCCCGTCTGCCCCTCCCCCTGGTTCGTCCTGTTCACACATTGCTCTACCAGACCTGCACGTTCATATTCACTTTGTGTGGAGTACAGTACAGGTCATCATCATCAGGTGCAGCAATATCATTCCTGCAACTGCATGGATGCAGTGCTTCCATATGTTTCTGTTTTTCACAAAGTCTTTTGGATCTTTCAGTGACATATTCCTTGCTTCTTTGATGGAGTCTATCCCCCTCATCTCCAAGTCCCCTCCATTTTTACAAGAAATCAGATCACCTCACAATATGACCAAAGTACGACAGCTGGAATATGGTAATAAATGCTTAAGAGACAGATCTTCTGAATTGCCCTCTTTATTTGTCTTCCTGGCTATCCAAGGTATAACATTCTTTACCAACACCCTATTCTAATGCATCAATATGTTTCCTATCGCAATGTTTTATAGTCCGGCTTTCACATCCACATGTTACTACAGTGAGAGCCTTCCCTCTAGAACCGAGCCTTGCTTGGGCCGTGAGACACGTGGGAAGCGTTATATAGCATCAGATGACTAGCATCTACCGTTACACAGCAGCGGATCAGAAATCACAGCTTAATTACATTCCCAGCTAGCAAGATACCTTAGTTGAGAGAGTTAAGACTTGTGGTGAAGTACCGTAGCCCATCTGGTATACCATGAACATGGTTAGGTATTGAACAAAACATTGAATTTTCCTAGTGGAAACTTATCTTCTCAAGAAGAAGACTTACAGTAAATGTGTTCGTATGTTTCAGTGCCGTGCGATTTTTACTTAGGTGAAAGGAACCTGTATGATATGTCTTGTAAATTTTGTTTCTTTCTTGTGTGTAATTCTAAGTGGTGAATGTTGCAGGACCGATGATGCGGCCGCAGCAGCAACAACAGCAGCAAGCAGCTCTCCACGGCGGAGGAGGCAGCATGTACATGGGCCCGGTACAGCCCCACCAGCACCACCTGACGGCCCAGCATCGCATGGTGAATCCTGCAGCCTCATACGGTGGAGGTGGGGTGCGGGCTCCCCAGCAGCGCTCGCCTAACGTCAGTATCGGGCCCGAGGGGCTCAACATCGGTGGCAGGGGTGGCGCTGAGTGGCGTCACCTGCTCATGTCCCAGCAACAGAATGCTGTCTTTAACCGACCGACCTTCCCTCAAGGTATGTGACTCAGATACTCAGTTTGTAGCAATCATATTCAGAGATGTATGGGCCATTAGTAATGTCAAATAGGTGGACAGTCACTCTGCATCATTTTATTATGCAATACCATGACAGTAGGTCAATATAGACGACTTATTCCTGTGCCAGTCAGGTTACAATAATAATAGGTAGAATATGTAGTGTATGTTAGGGTGATTAGATATTGAAAATGGGAGGAAAAGAAAGTAAAAATACAGGACATAAGTTACAGATAAATTGTCCACTCTTCAATAGTTCTGAATTTAAACGGGTGAGTACAACATGAAATCTTAATCAATGAAAGCATCTACAGTGTCGGGAGCCTTTTCTCCAACCACATCAAAGTTGACATTAGTTATTGCCCTGAGAGGAAAGAACCTTGCTTGTTGATAGAATATTGTTTAGGTAGCCACCCTGTCCAGTAGGTTTATTACACACTTGGCGAAGGGGTAGGTGTGTAGGGGAGTGCTCAGGGAAGGGCAGCTTCCTTAAATTGGATTGTGTCTATGAGTGTGCATGTGTGTTTGGGAAATGGGGATAAATTGTTTCCCTTGGTAGGTTTTGAAACTCCAATTGTCTTAATTTGGACCACTTAGCCTAGTAGGAAATTTCTTATATGAACTGGAACTAACTTCATCTATAGTGGTTTGAAGAATCAACCGTAACTTTGGATTTTTCAAGTCATTCATTATTTTGCGCAACACAAAAGAAAGTAGAGCGTTCACTATGATGGTTTTACTCTTGGTTCTTCTACATGTAAGTTTCATATGAAAAACATTACACTTTAAAACTGATTTTTTAAAAACAGGACTTATCATATTTATGTGCACAAGGGTGTTATTGGAAATATTGTACATTGTGCATATTACTCTCCAGGATGTCTCCAGACACTTTCTTTACCATCTGGAGATCTTAGAGCGAATCTTGACTCGTCAGTTAACAGGATTGTGCCCCACTGTGCCATTGTCCATTGAATTTGCTGAAGAGCAAGGGTAGTTGTAAGGTAAGTTGTGGTCCCATAGCAGGGCACCATGATGTCAGATTACTGCTGTGAATAAGTCGCCGAACTGTTCTCTCGCTTACATTTACACCTCATAGATGCTGCAGTCGGTTCCTGGCTTCAACTGCTGTAGTCGTGCGATCTCTTAAGACGGCACTAACTACAAAGCTGTCATCTTGGGGCGAAGTCTTCTTTTTTCTGATAGGTCCGGGTCGTCTCCTGTAGCTTCCCATTTCTCTGAATCTTTTAACAGCCTCTTGGCCTATGGTTCATGGAGCATCTATTGCAGCTGCTGCGCAACAGAAGCGGCAACCATCATCGATCAGAGCCACTTCAGGCCTCAAATGCATAATTTTTGCTGAATTGCACTAGGACAACTGAGGGTATGCTGATATGTATATTTTCCTATGCCAGCAACTGGCAAAAGAAAAAAGAATGAAACATTGCATTGTTGACAATAACGTAGCACAGACATCTTTCCGCAGGACACAGCATCATTTCAAAGAATCACTATTGTTAAGTGAGACAATGACATGAAGAATGGTAATGCATCCAGGAAAACAATTAAGCATACTTCCTTGCTATAACTATGCAATATACTGTTCATATTAATGATTTTTAATATTAATATTTCAAGGTTGTAATTTTTTTATTTTTTATTTTTTACCAGTCATTGTGTAATATGGTTTTTGTTTTGCATTTCTCATGGTACAAATAGTTAGAAAGCTGGCATTGCAGATGACAATGTTCTTGTTTGTAAGCATAAGTGTGCTACTTATTTTGCAGGCTCATTTCCTCAAGGCGGGCTGCCGATGGTGCGGAACTCTCCCGTGAACCAGATGCAGATGATGTCTCAACAGCAGTCGCTTGGCATGCAGCCCTCTGGCCCTGGCAGCCAGGTATGTTACATAGGGGTGTGCTATTGTGATGGGATTTGTCTTGACTTGCACTAAAGCAATCCTTCTGTAAAGTTATAAGTAGTTATAAATTTAACACTATAATATGTAAAGATGTACTGTGCGTTTTGGGGGAATGAGCAATTCTTCAAATTAGGTGGGATTTTGAATTATTTTATTTTTGGTTCTACTTAATGTAATATTTCATAAAAATGACATAATTGTATTTGCCACAGTGGGCGAGTGGTCAAAGTGTCGGTCTACTAACCCCCAAGCTTGCAGGTTCGCTCCTGGCCGTGGTAAGTGATTTTTGAAAGGCGGCAAAAATTGCGACAACATGTCATACGATGTTGGCATGTCAAAGAACCCATTTGAATTCAGTAGGCCGTGTTCATAATGGCAAAATTAATCTCGGGAGTTTCCGCCAACACAAAGTTCCTCATTTCTCTACTAGAAAGCGCTATAGTGTTCAAGGAGCTTAGATATCTAACCTCCTTGACTTTCATAGTGCTTCAAGGAACAACGAAATTCTATATGCAAGCTACCCTCTGGGTGTCAAATAACAAAGCTTGCACCCAGCACCTGAGGCCATATGATATTATTATTATTATTATTATTATTATTATTATATTAGATAATATAGTGCATTTTACTAAATTATCTTATCGAAATAATGATTTATTCACTTGGCATTAAATGAAAGGGGGAAATTTTGCAGATAATTTGTGATTTTCGATAATCCTTGGAAGTTTATGCACTCAAAATCTCAAGCATTTACTTGTATTTTCAGTAGTTAATATGCTAACCTGAGACCAGGCCCGACAAGAGGGAAGGGCAAGCGGAGCTGTAGGCCCAGGGTCCGGACATGATGAGGGGCACGGGACAGTACAAGGGCTAAGAGTGCACAACCTAACTTTCATTTTGAAATATTTTTATATGATGGTTGGTTGGTTCCTTAGTTTAGGGGCTGCGACAACATGATCATGTAGCGTATGTAGTGTACTTTCGGTGTGTGTAGAATCTGTCTGATAACCGGTGTTAATTGTGATGGCTGTATTAGTGTGTGTTATCTGTTATTCAGGTAAGGACTGAAGACAATCAATTTTCATGTAGTTCCTACTTTTGCTACCAAATGCTATCGTCCACGTCACCTAGCTGCGGACTTGGCTACTAGATGTCATTGCAACCAGCACCTGGCGGCGAACGTTTGAACTAATATAGCGTTATCAATTCTAACCTACAAATTTTGGCTTCACACAATTGTAGTTAGTGGAAGGTTCTTTATCATGCCATTTTTATATGACTTTACTCAATATAAATGAACTAGCGAGTCGTTAGGAAACATAACAAAAATATATATTACGAATTTTATAAATATCCATTCGCTTTTGTGCACAGTTGCCAGAATTCTCCACTGAATTTATAAATTGTAAAAGTTCTGTATAGGACAGAGAGGTTCAAATTCAATCTCTGAAAAATTTGACTATTTACTTGATCCATTTTGAAAAGAGTATGGCTTATCCTTGTGGTGACTAACACGATTAGATGCAACGGAAATGAAATATTAAATGCATGGTGATCGACATCTTGAAGTCAAACAACAAGCGATAAGAGACATAAAGAAGTGTGGTTGAATAACTGAAAACCAACTAAACTAATATTCAATGCGAACATGCTATATTCCATGGAGTTTTTAATGGGTTAAGAGAAAGCCAGCTTACCTCTTGCAAAATAATATCTCAGGCTTAACAAAAATGGAGGGCTCGGGTAATTCTGTCCTAGGGCCCGTGATCGCTCCCCACGGCCCTGCCTGAGACGAGCCTCATTTGATGGAGTTTGTAACAACCATGGTGACCAGTTGCACATATGGGCAAATATTCTCTAAACACAAACACAACACTGGCAGTTAAAAATTGATGAGAACATTGTTTCTTCTGTTGAGCTAAATGATGATGTTATGCGTTTCAGAAATGAGTGCCGTTGAACATGTTATAAATACAGTGATAGGCAAGAGATACAACAGTACCTTAATTTGTTGGGCATTTGTCATTTTCCACATTACTGCATTGGCGCTACTAATAGACACATTTTCACGGTCTGAAAAATTATTCACATTTCAACAACTTCTACTGTATGCAACCAGGTGCCATTTTTTACCTGTAGTTTCCTTTAGTTTGTTTTCAATTTTTTAGTTTATGAATTTGACACACACACAAATGTTTTAGAAGCAATTCCTGTCACTACCCAATGACACACTAAAACACTAACTTGCACAATCTGAAGTGGGGCGGCTTAGGTGGCATAGTTAGTAGCAAAAGTAGGAACTACTTGAAATTGATCGTCTGCAGTCCTTACTTGAATTACAGGTAATACACACTAATACAGCCATCATAATTAACACCGGTTATCAGACAGATTCTACACACACCTAACGTACACGTGGCTACATGACCGCATTGTCGCAGCCACTAAACTGAGGAACCAACCAATCTGACGTGGGTTTGCCAGTGCAATGTCCTGACCTCAATTTTATTGATCGTATTTCTGACACTGTTGTGAAAAGTTCATTGAGGTGTTCCTGAGAACCTCGAGAGTATTTCAGGACATAATTGGCTGTGAAATGGGAGCATATACCTCAAAGGAACATAATGATCTTGATCAGGAATATGCCTTGAAATTTTGATGCTGTATTATTACTCGTCTGATGAGAGTTTTTGCTGTTCTGAAGAGAGTGCGCTAGCTTTCATTTACATCTGCATTATTGCTTCATCAAGGGTGGTCCGGGGCAAGAGGGAAGGCATTTACAATCTGCATCAAGCGTTATTGCATGCGCTTCTTCTGCTGATGCTCCATAACACAACTTTGAAGTACCCAATTGACCAAATGCAAAGCTCTGTGTCAGAATGATTCATTGACATACAGTGCTACCAATGTCAGACCGTTGACAGGTCTTAATTCATCCTCCCTATATTATTCTGCTAAGGTCCCATTCCGGTTTTGTACCGAAAATAAGGTCCTGTTAACACCAACCTACACATATGGGGTACCTACAGCATTTGGTAGCAAACGTAGCCAGAAACACACTCACTTCCTCTTTAAATGCCTCACAATTAAATAAATACCTTAAAAAATGTACATTTACAATGGGAGCACCGTTTCCTGGTGAGCCTGCCGCTAGTGCGCAGGGCAGCCATCTGGTGGAAGTGCGGCGTATTGCTAGGCGAGCCTGCCGCTAGAGTGCAGGGCAGCGCGGCGGCGGCAGGCATCTGGCGGAAGCGCTGCGTACTGCTAGCTGAGGAGGCTCTCAGCAGATGGCTCCGGTGTGGTCTCGCCAAGACTTTCTCTAGGGTTCAATGCTTGGCAAATGTAAAAATTGCTGTAGAAGAAACTCCCGAGCAAACAATAACCGAGGAATTTATTGTAACATCGAATATTGTCTACAAAGAGGTGCTGTGTCAAGTACAAAACACTGTTCTACATAATTCTTTGTGTTCTTCTCATGTACGTATGCCGTTTAACAACAATAAATACATTTCTTCAATATTTAAAACTTTGTTCTCCCACATTCTTCCCTACTACCCCATAAACCTACATTCACGTTGCGAAAGCTCGCACGGGCCCACTAGTATGTCTTAATTGATTATAGTAGCTTTCAGTCGGTCAACACAAAATCATTCCAATTACTGGAATATGTGAAAAATAAAGGGGCTTCGGTGGCGTAGTTGGTAGCATGCTGAGCTGCTGTGCCCAAGATAGCGGGTTCAAACCCGGCGGAAGTCGTCGGATTTTTTAAGTGCGTTAAAACCCTTCAGTATGCCTTCCTTCGGAGGGAAAGTAAAGCCGGCAGTCCCATGTCATAGATTTATGGCATATAAAAGATCCTTCCACAGACTAAACTTGTGTGAAGCTAAATTTCTAGGTTAGATTTTGTTGGATCACTCTATCAAGTTCCAATGTTCACCACTAGGTATCAGTGACATCTGGTGGCGAAAGTTGGAACTACTTGAAATTGAATGGAACTTGTAGCTCACCCTTTAGGTGTCCGCTTGAAGCAGCTACAGCCTCTGGCGAACCGAACATGTCCTCAGACACTCCCGGCACTAGAAGCCATATGATAATTAATTAAATAAATAAATGTGAAAAATAACCTGAAATAGATTACATGTGATTAAGATTTGTGTATATTGTTACGGCCTATTGACGAAGAAGATGAAAAAAACTAAGGGATGTCACGTTTTGCTCATCAAGCGAGCATCATCAGATCCAAATATCCAAGACAAATAGCTCTACAAAACATTACCAAACCTACAGTGACACCCACAGACAGTCTCTGCCCTCCAAAATCCAAGAAAACCCATCAGAATACTTTGTATTTTTATTACTGTTAAATATAAAGGTATTTAGCACCTGAAAAAAGAGCTATTTATTTTAATATTACAAAATGGATAAAATGAGGAATGGGGATATCCGACAACAACTGGGATTGGAAAGGAGCCTGCTGGAGACACTTGAACTCAAGAGATTGAGATGGTATGGTCACATGAAGAGGATGACTCCCCACAGGATACCTCAAGTGTACTTTGGCCAGAGTGTCCCTGGGAAGAGACCAAGAGGAAGACCTTGCGATGTGTGGGAGAAGCAAATTTATAAGGTCCTTGGAGCTAGAGATAACAACTGGCATAAAATACAGGAACAACAGTTATGGATGGACAGGACAAATTGGAGACAGCTCATATATAACCGCACCCGGCTTGCTGGAGCGAAGAAACAATGATGATGATGATGATTATAAAACTTAGAAATGACTATTCCAACAACAAAACCAATCTTCCTCCCTCAAACTAATCTATTGTTATGCCCTCGGGGGTGTATCTCGAGAGATGGCGGTATTTGATGTAGGAGTCGTGAATTGCTGGAGGGCAAAACGTGAGTGTTACCTGTACTGAGGAAGTGCTGTGTGGATGGGATTTAAAGGTTGCCTACCGGCCTTGCTCCGCAAGCAAGTACAGAAATGCTGAGCGAGCGGATGCAGGCGGCCAAGTCGGCAGCCAGGCAGGTAGGGCCCGTGTGGCGTAGAGGAAATGACTGCTTGGAGCGGGCTGGAAGTCAGGGGTTCGCGCAGGATGTTTAAAAGTACAAGAGAGCAAATGAAGAGTGTGATGGCGGTTCATTCCACAAAATGCAGTTAACACAGGTCGTTAGAGGATTTCTAGTGACCTGAAATGTAGTGAAGTAATGTGAAATGTAATGATAGGTGATAACAAGTAATTAGGGGTTGAGTTGGAAGGATAAGTCTGTGGCAGATAACCAAGAGCACCACTCGCCTACTGTCGACCAAAGTATTATGTGCACTCGAGTTTGAAGGTTGTTTGTGAAGTAACCAATAGACCTACATAAAATCCAATAACATCATCATTTTCGTCGTTCTATTTTGCGTTAGTTCATGTAGGTTTGGATTTTTAATTTATATTTTACTATTTTTTATCGCAGTTGGAACACAAAAAGTGCACGTTTTTAAGCGTGTTTCAACCATACGTCATATTTAAGAATTATTATCTCAATAACCCGTCATCAGATCGAATCCAAATTTTAACACAATATACATTGGAATGTTGTATAACTGGTCTATTAATTTCAAAATTGTGTGTGTCCAAGAAACAAAGCTGTTATCATTTTTGTAAGGTAACTTTTTCTTGGCTCGGGGTGGTTGGAAAATGTAGTTCTTGGTTGCGTTTTAATCGTTATACACCAAAAGTTATGCTGTATGACTGTGAAATACGTAAATTAATTCACTTATTTTATATCGGTTTGTAATTGTACGAGGAAATAACACATGGTTCACCAGCTAGCCGCGCCGGGAACAGCTGTACAGTGTTGCCGAAAAGGTGCCCACACGCACCATGGCGCGTCTCGCTCGGCGATGATGGGCTCCATCTCAGCAACGCTGTACAGCTTTTGCTGGAGCGGCTAGCTGTTGAACCATGTGTTATTTCCTCGTACAAATACAAACCGATATAAAATAAGTGAATTAATTTACGTATTTCACAGTCATACAGCATAACTTTTTGATGTATAACGATTACAACGCAACCAAGAACTACATTTTCCAATCACCCCGAGCCGAGAAAAAGTTACCTTACAACAATGATAACAACTTCGTTTCTTGGACATACAAAATTGTGAAATTAATAAACCAGTTATACAACATTCCAATGTATATTGTGTTAAAATTTGGATTTGATCTGATGACGGGATTTTGAGATAATAATTCTTAAATGTGACGCATGGTTGAAACATGCTTAAAAACGTGCACTTTTTGTGTTCCAACTGCGATAAAAAATATTAAAATATAAATTTTAAAAAATCCAAACCTACATGAACTAACGTAAAATAGAACGACGAAAATGTTGATGGTATTGGATTTTATGTAGGTCTATTGGTTACTTCACAAACAACCTTCAAACTCGAGTACACATAATACTTTGGTCGACAGTAGTCTTTAGTGCAGGGGCGATGGCGTCGGACAGCAGTTTCACTGGCAGGAGATCCTCTCCTCTTGCTGGCGGGATTATTTATAGTAGTTTCAGTAGTGTTGCAATTTGAGTCAGCACTTCCAAGTGTTTTTGTGCTCTAGATAACTTAGGTGCCTGGCTGTTTGTTTTATGTCTTAATGTTGCTTCATGTATGAGGAAGATTGCCAGTCTAGTGTGAATGTTGTTGTTGCTTTGTTTTATGGGGTGGCAAAAGGAATGATTACTCCCCATGGGGGCTCAGGGCGTAACACTACTAAGGTATAGCTACGATTGCTGTGATACACTTAAACTACCGTATAATTGTAAACTAATGTGCGGAAATGAACTACAAGTAGGGTACTCGGTTGTGACGATTATAAGCTATAACTACAACATAAATTATTGTTTGTCTCCTACTAAAGTGTAGAAAGAACAACTGATGTTGATACTTACCTGAAGTTGTGGAATGTCTACAGGCTGCTCAGATAACCACTGTTGGTGTATGTTTTTTGTTCATATATATCTAATCTCAAGGTTGTTTGATACCATATTGGAATCGTGTTACGTCCGTATTGACAGTAAGAGTAACTATGACAAATGATGTCGAAGAACTCCGTCAATCAATACAATATATTCATTATAAATCACTGCTTAGGGTACATGTTTCGGGCCCTAGGAACCCTTCATCAGCCCTTTCATATCAACAACCCTTCATCAGCCCTTTCATATCAACAATCAAACAAGGATTACTAAACATATCAACATGCAGTTAAAACATATACATCACTGAAAACTGTTAAAAACACATAAAAAACAAAATCCATTACAAAATGTCATATGTGCGTTAAGTAGAATCGTGGTTAATGACTCAGACTATGTTGTATTCTTAAAAGAATGTCCTTAAAAATATTTCTTGCTGTAGATGAGCCTAACTGTGTTCTGATATTTCCATCCTTCTGATCAGTGAATTTGGCCAGGGCTGATGAAGGTTTCCCAGAGCCCGAAACATGTACCTAAGGGGCGATTGATAATGAATATATTGTATTGATTGATGGAGTTCTTCGACATCATTTGTCATAGTTAATCATATATCTATTGCCGGAAAGGATTTGACAGACACGTAATCCCAGTCTGAGAAGACAGTGCCCACTTCTAAATATGCTACTGAGTTTTACAAGGTGTGCCAATTCTTTAAAAAGAAACAATTATTTTTAAATAATGTTTTATTCAAGTTTGTAAATTAACAAAAGGAGGGTAGTTTGCATGTTAACTTGTTAAAAAATGACTCCAGGAGGCATAAAGGTTGTGAGGTTGTGAACATTGGCATACAAAATGAACTAAAATTGTAAATCTTCCAAGAAATCAACATGTTATGATTTCCTTAGTCAGTGTTCACAGCTGTGTTTCATGTATTGCAGATGGCGATGAGCCTGCAGATGTCGCAGTCCATGTCGGTGAACAGTGGGGCAGGCGGAGGCTCACCCCACCACCACGGCCATCACGGTCACATGACACAGCAGCAGGTGGGGTACGGCGGCAGTCCTGGGGGAGCGGGAGGAGGCAACGCGTCGCAGCCGTCCCCAGCCACCACCGTCGCCTCGCAGGCCACCCCGGACTTTAGTCTCGAGTTCCTGGAACACTTACCCACGGGAGATTCGAGTCACTTCTCGGCAGCTGCACAGGAATTGCTCAATTCCTTGGACTCGGCTTCTTCGTTCAATCTTCAGGATATTCTCCAATAAGAGTGATAGTTATAAGTTTGATAAACAGGAGTTGGGATATAGTTACCATCAGCAAGCTCACTCTAGAAGTGATAAAAGTAATTAGGTATGAACTACTTTTTACATCAAAACTTTGGTATAAAACAGAGAGATGGAACACAATATTTAAAGATGATCAAAGAGTGAAAATCTGTTTTTGTTTTTCTATTAAGTGGATGAGGCCTGGCAGCATCTGTTGATATTTTGTTATTAACATTCCAGTGTTTGTTATCGTTGACACAGCTCTCTGTTACGATTGCATCTTCTCGTCTTGTGGCCAGCAACACATCTAGCAATTCATTGATCTCTTAGTTTATAAAGTTTTAAAGTTGTGGTTACAAAGTCCACTCCCAGTTGAGTATGGACTTGGATGTGCTTCTGTATTGGTGAGCTCACAAATTATGGCCATAGTGATAAAAGGAAATCAGCTGTTCTGCTTTTGGTTCTAGCATTTTGTATGCTTTGCTGGACCATTACTTATTAGATTATATGAGCATACCTGCCAACTTTACGGTTTTTCCATCAAACTTAAGAAATTGCAGTGTGTTTTACGGGACAGAAATTCCTTCGATTGTCATCACTCATCAGTTACTTGTAGCATTTTATAATAATGCTGAGGGACTCTGCTTTACCTAAAACGGTAAAAATAACAGGTATTTTGTTGTGTTTTACTGCATTTTTTAGCACGCACATTCCCACATATTCTGTTGCTTGTTTTCTTTTACTGATAGAACATTTGGAAAGTTGGAAGATATGCATAAGACCTTGGCATGCAAGGACTGAGAGAACTTAATAGCATTGTTATTGGATGTTACTGTTAATGCGCAGGCTGCTAGGATAGTGCAAGTCAACTCTGACTAGCCTTGCCTTCTAACACTGTCCTTATTCTTCAACTGAGAGATGGACCCTTGCCTCTAGTGGCAAGATTCTGTAACAAGGTGGACCAATTTTTCTCCTCAAAAAGAGCAAGATTGTCAAGACTTTGTGTAATCCAGTAAACAATCATTAGAGGAGAGGTCTTTCTTTTTCTAAGAAATTTTGAGAAAAGTTCAGCTCATTGCCAGCAGCCAGTTTTGAAAAGGAAAGAAAGCTTGTAGTTTTACGTGATCTTTAATCTGGTGATCGTGAGCCACAGGACCTCCATTTTTACGAACCACAGGATGTTCGAAAATCTCGGTGAGAGGCTAGCAGCTTTGACCACTGCACCACCATGTCTCCTGCCAGTTTTGAACTAATTCTTACGATGGTTCCAGTATCGTTGGTCTTTGTGAGCTGTTCAAATCTTTGAGTATTCTGTTATATGATTAAGGAAATGATGTAAACAATTCCACCAATGTATGTTATTTATAACAGAAACGGCAAAAGATTTAATATCACCCAAAGTTCACGACAGGTAGCTAGACTAACTCAAAACCAGTACAGAGGATTTCTTTGTTGTAATGCATAGATTTGTGGAGATTGTGTGACCGATTATGTCACACTCAAATTTAAGTCGACTTCATTGTTTCCTTTTATCACTCTGATGTGCAGAATATTGTGAAGTCCCGAGCTGTAGAGGGTTACACACAACAGCTTAATCTACAAAATGCATATCAAGAAACACATCACAAGATCACAGCATTTAAATGAAATAATGATCCATGGTTAGTGCTTTGTCTCCTTCAACAGTGAAGTTACCCTTAAAGGCCAGGTATTGTCACAGGTGGTGGTAAAGCAGATGTGAAATGCCAACAAACATTCACACCTGGAGTAGAAATTACCTGTATCAATTCCAAGTAGTTTAGTTAGAATTCTTATCAGCCTTGTTCACGACTGTCCTATGATTCTAAACGGAGCAAGAAATTTGAGTTTGTTCTGAAACACTTCTTTGTTCATACATCCCTTGTGGGTTTGTGTTAGTTAACAGTCCAGAGTTAGTATCCCAGCACTTCCATTGTTCTCAGTGTCCACAGAATATGCTCAATAACAGCACACAGTAGTTACAGTATATTGTCTCCGAAATGACAAACCATATGTGGAGTTATGGCTTATCATTCTACTCTCAAAATCACTGATCAATACCGTAGTTTCCACTATCAAAGTCATCCTGCCACCAGCTGAGTCTGTTTGGAAGATAACCTCTCCCGAGTATTCTATCATACCACCATCTCTCCCTCCACAGTTTGGGCCAATCTTTTGCGCAACCTCCTCCATTCCCTTTTGCCACCTCTTCCTCTTCATGTATCCATACTACCTCACTATTTTCTTCTGGAGAAGTTCTGTACCTAATACCTCTTTGATCCTCTCATTCTTCATACTCCTACTCTAGCCCTCTGGAATTTCATTTCACAAGCTTGTATTGTTGAAGTAAACAAGTAGTACAGTAGAAGCCCAATATAACGCGGTTGTCGGGAGACATGCTTTACCCCTGCGTTATAGCGTACCCGCGGTATATCAAGAGTGAATATATAATTTTCAAAAGAAAAATATGTAATGTCCGTGAGCCATTAAATATTTGAACACAAATTGTGATAAATGTTCTGGCATACCTCAACAAATTGCCAGCGTTTCGCCCCGGTGTACCATTGGGCTCTTCATTTGTCCGTAACCACGAGTTGTTACAGTTGCTTGTTTTCTTGTACAAATTACGTTGTGTGAAAGGATTTTAGTTTAAAGATATTTATGTTCGACCCTGACTATTATATGTCAGAAAACTGTACTATAATGAGGCTCATTATAACACTATTTTTCATTATGAAACAGTTTCTCCCACCAATCAGAGCTCAAGAAACAGTTGTTTGACCAATTAGATAATTAGATGCGCTGAGTTCCACGGCCTTCAAATTTAAATTTCACTGCCTGGCCTAGTGTCATAGTAGGGTAATCGAGGAGGCCATGGTCAAATACAAGGCATCCTCTGCGTCTCATGCACTCTGTTCAGTACATAAAACTGGCAAAATCTCGACAGATATTTATGAATATTTATGTTCGAATATAAAATTGTTGTAATAATTATCGTCGAACATAAACAGCCGTATGCAACTCGCCTATAATGGTAATTAAAACACTTGTATGGAAATTATAAAACTCGCATACGCTCGTTTTATAAACAAACTCGTGTCTTAATTATTGCCATTATAGGTTTGTTGCATAATGTACTATTGTGGCAGTTTAATTCAGGTGAAATGCTTTGTTCCTTAGAATGTCATTACTCATTAGTTACTTGTAACATCTTATAATAATGCTGAATAGCTTGCCACAGTGGGTGAGTGGATAGCTTGTCAGTCTACTAACCCCAAGATCGCAGGTTCGCTCCTGGCCGTGGTAAGTGATTTTTGAAAGGCGGCAAAAATACTACGCGCATGTCATTCGATGTTGGCATGTCGAAGAACCCATTTGAATTCAGTAGGCCGTGTTCATAATGGCAAAATTAATCTCGGGAGTTTCCGCCAACACAAAGTTCCTCATTTCTCTACTAGAAAGCGCTATAGTGTTCAAGGAGCTTATATATCTAACCTCCTTGACTTTCATAGTGATTCAAGGAACAACGAAATTCAACATGCAAGCTACCCTCTGGGTGTCGAATTACAAAGCTTGCACCCGGCACCCGAGGCCATACGATATTATTATTATTATTATTATTATAATAATGCTGAAGGACTCTGCTTTACCTGAAACAGTAAAAATAACAGGCATTTTTTGGTGTTTTACTTTTGTATTTTGTGTTTTGTATTTTTCTTTTAAAATTATATATTTAATCCCAAGGTAAGGTTATAATTGCTTTGGAGTGGAGCTTTGACTCCTGTAGTGCACTGGCTTTGTTCGTGACGTGGGTACACATGTATCAAATACATCTTGCAATGGCCTTCCCAGTGTGTGTAGCCAGCGTCTTGGTGAGATGTACTTTTACCAACTGAAGAGCCCAATAGTACACCGGGGCGAAACGCTGGCAATTAGTTGAGTTATGCCAGAACATTTATCACAATTTGTGTTTAAATATCAACGGTGAGCCGTGTAATGACAAACTACGCATGGAAAGTTAGGAAGAACACACAATGCAATGCAGTATTATACTGTCATCATCATCTTCATTTCCCCTTTTCCCGTTGATACTGGGTGGGGGCAAATATGGTTCCTCTCCACTTTGTTCTCTGTCGTTCCACCATTCCTCTTCCGACATGGTGTTCCAATCCAGGTTCTGTTTTCTAATGCTATTCTCCACCGAGTCCATCCAACACATTCTTGGTCTTCCTCGTCCTCTCTTCCCTGTCATCCGTCGTTCCAGTGTTCGTCTTTGTAGCCTTACTTCATTCATCCGTTTGACATGTCCAGACCATCTCAATCTGTTTTGTTCCAGTTTGTCATTTAGTTTCTGTACTCCCAGTTCTTTCCGTATATCTTCATTTCTCACTCTGTCTCTCCTCGTTTTCTGGACCATACTTCTCAGGAATCTCATCTCAGCTGCTTGTACTCTGCTCTCATCCCTCGTAGTCATTGTCCAAGTTTCTGCTGCATATATGCCATTATAGGAACATAATATGCTTTGTACATAACTTCTTTAGCCTTAATTGGTATGTCCTTGTTCCATACTAGTCCCCGTACCTGTTGGTAGAGTAGAAAGCACTCCCGAGTTGTATTCTTCTGCTAATTTCCAAATCTAGTCTTCCACCTTCAGTCAGCTCACTTCGTAAGTATTTGAAGTGTTTCACCACTTCCAATTGCTTATCTCCTACTTTGATTACTCCTTTTCCTTCTTTCTTATCTCTACTCCTCACCACTGTTTTACTCTTCTCCACATTTATCTTTAATCCCCATTGCTCAATCTTTTCATTTATTACGTCTAACTGTTCTTGTACCTCCATCTCATCCTCGCCCCAGATCACAAACATCGTCTGCAAACAACATTACCTTCATCTTTGCCCTACTATATTCTTTCATTGTACTGTACTGTATTTAAATGTAAAGAACATTAGAAGTACATACTGTAAACCATTTCAGAAACTTACCAAATAGGGTACAGCATTTAGACAAACTTAACTCAAATCGTTCCTTCAGGTACACCACACTCGTGTGATGAACTTGCTTTCGTTTCGCCATTCTTCACCCGATCAATAATTTTTAGTTTATCACTCACAGAATACGCTTTCCGTTTCTGTGACATCGCAACAAGCACACGAAATCTAGACAATGAATGAATAATTTATGTTCCACACGATGGTTGTGCTCATTTCGATTATTGCCAAGCACTGTTGCATAGTCACTCTGTTGGCTGCATCACAATGTTAATCGTGAGATGTGTAGTCAATGCTTCTGTCTAGCAACAATCTTGTTGCAATCTTGATAAAACAAACCAAAGGTTGAGTTTAATTACGTCCATCTCTTTTGGTTATTGTATAAAGAGCTTGAAGTTTTCAGCAGTTAATTATACTGCAGAAACGCTACAGTACGGCTCTGAGCTTGTGATCCCTGCAAGGAATGTGACTGCACCACCTGCGTCACATCAGCGGACAGCCTGACACGGGCTACTACTACTACTACTACTACTACTACTACTACTACTACTACTACTACTACTACTACTACTACTACTACTACTACTACTACTACTAACGGTACAGGAAACATTTACCTACCAGATGAAGATGTTCACAGTGGAGTTGCTAGTTCAGACTCACATCCAGATTCAGCCTCACTGGAAACCCTGTCGTCAGAAGAACTAAAAACATCACTATCGCTCGAATCACTGCCGGTGTATATTGGTACAATGCCACCTGCGCGCCCAATGCTTTCATAACAGCATTCGGAAACGTTTCCTTGTCTCGCACTCAGCAGCGCTCTCCCACACACACTCACTCCACTCTACTTTCCCTCCCTCAACCTTCCCCACCCGCCAGGGATCATGACCTGGGAGCCATACTGTACATGCCGACTGATTAAGTTTTCTTAAGTTTATAAAATGCCACTGAGAGTGCAAAAATCATTCATAATGATACAGTATTTTATTTTGGGAGACATAGTTCATCCGCTTTATATCCGAATCCGCGGTGTATCGGGCTTCTACTGTACTAATAATGAGAACTAGGAGTGCTTCTTCTATAGCACACAATGCATGACAAATTCATTAGGAGACTACATACTGTGATGGATTTATCTAATAAATCAGTGGTATTCAATCTGTGGTAAACATACCGTTGGGGATATGTGGACTTATTATTTCAAGGAGCACAAGAAAAATATTAGATTATAATGTACATATGAACAATTAAAAATTGATGCTTGAAAACTTTTGAAGACCATATTGGGGTATCATCAGCCTTGGTACAACTACAACAAATATTGATGCAACTCGCTTATTGTTAAACGCCATGTTCCTGACAAATGCAGCCATACACATATCAGAATAACATAAACAAATATAATGAAGTGGATGAGAAACTGCCAAAATGGTTAAATAAATATATGAAGTGAGGTGCATGCCTGGCTAGTGGAGCTCTATGTGAAGTACTTCATGGTGTGTCAGTGACAATGTCCTTAGCTATGGCTTCTAATATTCCAATACCCTAGTTATCAATACTGTACTGGTCTCAACAATTTATTATCATTATTTTCTACTGGATTCTGTTACTGTGTTGTGTAACCGAACCATATCAACAGTCTTTGCATTTTCATTCCGAATGCTTTCAGTGAGCATGTAGTATATTATCATCGGCTCTAACAAGGACTGTTACAGAGGTGCAAGTACAGTATGTTATGTGTCAAACACAGTGGGGAAGCCTTACAATATTAAGTGTGTTCATGCGAATGCCTGTTAGCTCTGAGAAAACGTACCCTGCTGTCAAGGTGACCATACTTGCCACATTACTTTTTTAACTTTTAGAATATTGCATTAACCAAATGTGTGTGTATTGCTATTAGTTGAAAATCTGGCATTGCACTTCTTATTATTGTTAGTTCTGAAAATGACGGTTTTAGACCTCGTCCAGTGTATGTTGGCTGGAACAACTTGTTAGGAAGTGAAATGGCATTGACTCAACCTGCTTTTTAACTATTCCTGATCAAGGGCCATCTCCTCCCATAGGTCCAAAATAATGCCCCACAAAGCATCATGAAAATTGGAGAGGGTGAGGTCAGTGTTTCAATTTTATGGTGTTTCCACCTTACCCACACACGTTCAATGAGATGCAAGTCTGGAGTTCGAGGGACCCAATTGAACAGTTTAACGGAGCCCTGCTCAGCTGACTTTACAAAGCCAAACATAGCTGAAATGGAATTTATTATAATTCACATGTCGAGTGAATTGTTCATTTTTACATCCGAGTTTTCTTTGCGCAGTTCAAAATCTGATGTCACGCGAAGACTGTAAACAATGCCTCTTGAGAACAGGTGTTGTCTCATCTGTATGACACTTATTTGCAACCAGCTGAATCAGACATGGTGTCGAGGGAAGAACACACAGCAGCGACAAGTGTTAGTACCATTGTTGGTTCCTTTCACACTATTTGTATCCTGGTGGAACATCTACATGTTCAGTTTCTGTTTATAATAATAAACTTTTATTGCAGCCAATGGCCTCGTTTATCACATACAGGCAGCGTAATTAATAAGAGGAAAGCGCATAATGCGCATACATATCAGGTTACAAGTCTCTTTTGGCACCTGAGAGCATGATACCGTTCAAAAAGCCTCCCGCACAATTCACATTTGCACCAGGTTCCGTCTGGGACATGAAAAGATTTCCTCATGCATACGCGATGGTGAAACCCATGATCCACAAAACGCGTCAGCGTGCGACGCAGATCATAATTTGCACCTCTCCATTCGGAGAATATCATTGCCTGGGTCGAATAGAAATCTCCCCATATCTCCCTTTTCTTCTACTGTAGTTCTGCAAACAGTTATTTATATGCCATGAATTTACACACAAGAGAGCCAATTAGTAGTCAAACAAGTTATAAATTCTATTTATGAGAATCATACGTATTGCTCTCTCTCTCTCTCTTTTTTTGTGGACAAAATTAACTTTTTTCAAAAACAATGTACATAGTACATTAGTTAATTGTTGCATTAGTTATGCATATAAAGTTCATATATAATTAAAGGTTTGAATACCACTGTTGTAAATCATTTCTGTTTAGCCTCGCATACAATATAACATAAGATGTACCGTAGTTTAAGAAGTGAACAATGGGCCTCTAGGGTTAACTTCAGCTGTGTGCAGTTTAATTTCTGCCTTATGAAACTTTAACTAGAATTAGAGGTTTACGTGTCAGCCAACAGTTTTATGGTGAAATATGAGTCACTGCTAATGGGGATGTGAACACATATATTTTCTTGACAGATTGTATAGATGTTTTTATACATAAAGTGTCGGTAAGAGGGTGATCGTTAATGGGTGCGAGCGGCATCTTGTTTTGTAATCTATTTTTGATGACAGATATTTCCTTTGACTAGCTGATAGTGTGTAGTCTTTTCTCGTACACACGAGCCGAGCTTTGCACCCATTAAGAAGGAAGGAGTTTTATGGTGAAAGTGCAATCTTAACAGTGATATCTACCTCACATGTGTTTCTGTTTAGTTCAGCCCTACACGTATTCTAAAGTTGAAGTGACCAAGCCGAACTGTGTGTTGATAGCAACTGGGTGGCCACGGGACCACAAGGCATGCACGGGATCAAATCAATTAGCATTGTGAACTGACGAAATGGAATCAGTATTTTTGTTATTTTTTTTCTGCAATTTATTTTATGTGCTTGTAATTAGTGGTTGACAAGACATTGATTTAAAAGATCATATATAAATATATATATACTTATATATAATATTAATGTATATATTAAAAAAAAGAAAGATTGTTGATATTAATGTGTTGATATTTACTTGAAGTGCAAAGACCAACACTTGACTTCAGTAAGAATGGAGACCATTCCAATTTATATAATATATATGAGACATTTTTAATTTTTTTTTGTTTGATTGTGATCAGCTGTGAGAGTTGATCATTGGCTGGTACTTTAGGTGCTGGCTTGGAGGTGAAATGAAAGTATGGTACAGTCAAGAGAGCAAGTTAGTGTACAGGATTACATCATCATTTGTGTTCTTGAGTACAGGTCTGACGTTTGTTTTTGGCCGGTGCTTAATTGTTGCTTAGAGATCTCCGGCCAGCCAGGAAGCCTTCTTATCGTGAGCATGCGCAGTAACAACTGCATGCAGGAACGCACACTCAGAGGGAAGGAGGTTGAGCCGTTAGCACAGTTGATGCGTGGATTTCATGGCCATAGGCCAAAAACTAACGTCAGACCTGTACAACATTACCAAAATGTTGTAGTGTGTTTACTTGAAATGTGTGCATTTAAAAAAAAAAATGGTTTATGATTCATCTGAAGTGCTTATATCAGATGCTCAGAAAAAGTTGTGCAGTGTATTTCAAGTGTAACTTCAACTGCGGAGTGTGGTCCGACTTCAGTTGCTTTTGTACGAGCAATTTATTTGCTACAACAGCACTCGGCTATATGCTATAACATTGCTGCTAGTTATTGTAGCAATATGTTTCATTTCAACATACCCTCTACTTTAATTTTTCTGGGGATTGCAAGTATGTTGCAGCAGAGAGAGATCTTTTTTAGCAGGATAATGGAAAGTAATTGACCTTTGTAATAAATGTAAATTTAAAGAAATTATCCTTATTCACTGCCATTTTTCATTCTACTTGTTCTAGTGGCCAAATCATTTTATGAATTTATCTTTATCTTAAAGCATTTTATTTATGAAATTTAACTATCAGATATTTTTATGTGATGTTGTACTTTGAGAGAATAGTATTTTGTTATTGTTGTTATTGTGGGAGAATGCTAAGAAAGTTGCTAAGTGATACCAAAGCAAATTAAGGGAGAAAAATAAGACTACTGATTTGTTTAATTCAGATGATCAATATTTGTAGTGATTTCCTAGTTCACCACAGTACATTGTTCATTATCAGGCATTTATTTGGATGGTCCAGACTCTATCAGAGTCATCCTGTCCCCTAGGGGACACTTGGCTTAATTTACAGCTAGTACCTCTGGACTTCTGTCACTCTATTTAAAGCTCGGGGCTGAGGTGAAGTTCCTTAATTTCCCTCCATTGCTTGACAGCCTTTTAGGTCTTCCTTGCTTGTTCCACACCTCCTCCAAACCATCCTGGGTCAACCATGTTCGGTGTCTAAACCATTATTTCCTTTTCCTAATTCGAATTATTCTTGTCACCTACAATGATGATCGTTTTGTTCTAATCAAAATAATTATTATAAATCACCCTGTATAAGTCATTATCTTATTCCTATTCTTACATATTCTTTGGAAATGTGTACACTAACATCAAAGAACATCAGCAAAATTCAAGCTTGTCACATGAAATTTCTCAGAACGGTACTCCAAAACACTTGACTTGAATGTATTTTATTTTATTTCTATGGCTAGATTTAGAGTTTAAGAATTCCTTTACAGTAGCGCCCTACACACAATAGGATTAGGGCTTATAAACGTAGTAACAAATATCAAGAAGTAGAAAAACACAGTGAATTTAATTAAAATTATATGATATATCGTATCATATCATAAGCAACCAGTTAAGTTTATATAATATTATAAAATCATCATCATTTCCCCTTATCCAGCTCCTGCCGGGCCGGGGTGTTTATGGCACTTCTCCACTTTCCTCTTTCCTTCCACAATTCTTCTTCCACGATCTTGTCCAGTCCAGATTTCTTTTTCTTACACTGTTCTTCACTGAATCGATCCACCTTGTTCTAGGTCTTCCCCTTGCTCTCTTACCCTTGCACTTTGCCTCCAGCATCTGTCTTGGTATTCTATTTTCCTCCATCCTCTTTACATGTCCAAACCACCTTAGGTTATTCTTCTCAATTCTCTCATTTAGTTTTCCCATCCCAACTTCCTTCCTAACATCTTCATTCCTCACTCTGTCTTTCCTTGTCTTTCCTATCATACTTCTTAGGCATTTCATTTCACTGGCTTGGATTCTACTCTCTTGCCTGCTTGTCAAGGTCCAAGTCTCAGTTGCTTAGGTCAATATGGGTACATAGTACACTTTATACATGACCTCTTTGCTTTTCCTTGGTACTTAATATTATAAAATATGTTGCATAAAACATTCACAATATAAATAATAATAGTCTAACAATATAGTGACAATAGTAATAATAAAATAATAATAATAATAGAAAAGTTATAGACCAAGTATCAGCCTAGAAAACAAACACCATATACAAGAAATATATTAGCGTATGGTAGGTTCTCAGCTATTGTCCTGATGTTATAATTGAAACTAATTGCATAAAAATAACCTTCTAAAATAATGCAGTAATCAGATGTGAGAGATGCTCCAAGAAGCAGGACAAGAGATGACTCATGAGAGCTGCAGTGCTTGCAATGCTGACAAACTTATATAAATCGAAAGTATTGAAGATTTATTGAACTTCATGGTTCTGTGGATAAAAATCTGGAGTGTTAATTTTGTGTCTCTATTTTCTCGATTATGAACAGAATTTATTTGTTTTTTAAGGGGTTTTGGTGTGGAATATTTCATATGATAGAAAATTTTCCAGCACCCTTTCAAAGTTGACCTTTTCTGTTGTAACAGTTGATTCTGTAGCTAACAAAGAATGTGCAAATCGGTCTTCCTTCTTCTGTTTTCCAGCTTTCATGTCAAAGTGTTTGGCTAATTGCCTGTTTCCTGTTCCTCAAGCCTTTCCCAATGCTCTCTTTAATGAGCTGTCGATCAACAAATGTCTGTCTTTGTCTCGGACATTGTCAATCCACTTAGAATTCAGCTTTTAACTGAGTACTTCTCAACTTAAATTTCAGACATAGTTTGGCTGCAGTCATTATGGCTTCGAAATCAAAAGTTGTGCTTGATCTTAACACGAGAGTAAAAGTGATACAGTATTGTATTAATTCTTAGCAGAATAGTACATTATGACTGTTTATGTTCAACGATAAATATAACTATTTTATGTCAAGATTTCACCAGTTTTATGTACTAAACAGAATGCATGAGATGCAGAGAATACCTTGTATTTGACCATGGCCTCCTCGATTACTCCAATATGACACTAGTCACGGAGTGAAATTTAAATTAGGAGGCCGTGGAACTCAGCTCAGGTGCCATGCTATCCTTACCTAATTGGTCACAAAACTGTTTCTTGAGCTCTGATTGGTGGGAGAAACTGTTTCATAATGAAAAATAGTGTTATAATGACCTTCATTATGATACAGTTTTCTAACATATAATATTTACATTTCAACATCGTCAAACATAAATATGTGAATACAACACTGAATGAGGTAAAGCATACTCTCGATTATCTGGGCTAATGACTGGGGCGAATGGCATGGATAATCAAAAACATGGGTAATCCAAAAGCATGTGTTTATTGCAAGAAGAATGCCTTCTATTATTTTTGTAAGTATACAGTACCATACAAAGTAGGCTATAATATATTTATAAAGATAACTCGCCCACATTATTGTGCTGTCTGTAATGATTCATCTGATTCCTTACCTTGAGATGTATTTTGCGTGTGGCAATAACGCTCTTTGTCCCTTATAATCAACAGGGTATCTATACTGTAGAGCCATCTTACTGTGTGTCAAATTAACAGCTGTTGACCATTTAAGCGGATCCCTCAATGGAATGCAGACAGCACTTGGCCTTCCAGCAACCTTGGAATAAACCTACTCCCACCTCCTTACGAAACTTACACTTCGCTATTACAAAACAAGAAGTCGCTGACCTGTTACAAAGTACCGCACTAAAAATAACTTACTCACACCGGAACTACACTGCAAAAATATGTATGAAAAATAAATTCTAACATATTCAATTTACAGTACAGTATGAATTACAGAGAAATTTTTGTAATGTATACTGTATTCTGAATTAGTTTTAATTAGGAGAAAATGTGCATGGTTAATCCGCAAACCGGATAATCCACGCCCGGATATTCGAGAGTATACTGTTCACCATTTTATTTTTTCTCAATAGCCCATGGTTTAATTTTTTATTTTAGCATAGATCTACCTCCGTTAACCAGAAACCTATCTTTAACGGAAACCTTAGCGAGCCCCGTTTGATTCCGTTGAAGGCAGGTTTACTATATCTCGTGCCGAGACCAACACCCGAGCAAGCAATTATACCAATCCTTTTCTCTAGAGTTATTTCCATTCCTTTGCACATCTTGCAGGAAATGAATGAGTAGATAGGTACTGCTCCATTGTAAAATGAAAATACAAGCAATTAAGGAGTATGAATTATTGGTATGGTAAGTAAAACGAGGGAAATCATGCAAATTAAATAGAGATATATAAAGAAAGCTCTATCTGCCTTCCCAATTCAAAATAACATGACCAGATTCATTCATTCATTCGATAATCCAAACTTTCACAACTTCATTGTTGCATCTCCACCTCTTGCCACTTCCCACTTCCCAGATAAGTACCAGAAGGGGTCTACTGTATCACAGACACTTTACAGTAGTACTCTTTCGCTCTGGATATTGTTTTACAAGTAAATGTTGCACAAAAATCTCTCCAGGACTACATCCATCATCCTCCCCCTTTTTAATGATCTCACAACTCAGATTATGTGCTTAAAGAAACTAGGATCTATAATTTGATTTAGTGCTTAGGCAGACTTGATTAACAATGAGAAAACTGCTAGGTTGAAGAAAATATGTTTTGCTAAACTGATTGCCGCTTGGTAATATGTGCTACGTTGTTTGAAACTTTGTATAAACAATTTTATTTCTATTGCAAATAATAATGTGAACCTAACAACTTTGATTCACAACTTCAAAAACGATGCATTGTGGCTGTAATATGAGAGTCCACTTTGTCACCTTTTTGTAAGATATTTTGAAGTTAACTTTCCTCTCTAATTTTTTGTGAGTTAGAACAATGTTTAGACACCCTATTTAATATTGGGGTACCAACTTCAAAACAGCATACAGGTATGTCTTGCTTTGCTATTACACTAGAGACACATGTAATAAATTATTGTTTTCACTATCTTGACTGTACCATCATCAATTGTATCACTTCTTGATCATAAAACAAGGAAGCACCAAAAATTTGTGAAACACTTAACATGTGTTTTATTGTGAGGACAACTTGTGTTCCTTCTTCCAAGTCTCCACAAGGAAATTCGTGTACATTTTTATCACAGACACATAGTTTATGGACCAGCCTTGGCACTGAAGTCACTGTTTTTTACCGCCTCACATTTGTGACATTAGGCCACCTTTTTGTTACTTACTCCAAACTTGTAATCTACTGGACAAACGATCAGCTCTGAATGGCTTTCACACTGATTTCTGTAAGCTCACCACTAAGCTTACAACCTTTCTTTGGTACTTAAAATTTAATAAATCAGTGGAATTGTTAGTTATTAAAATCACCTAGTGAAAGCCCATACAAGCATATCTAGGTTGCTTACAAGTGTTTTTAAACTCAGTTCTTTGGGAATGGGAGTTTGTACTGCCTGCCTGTGGCATCACGAGATGGTGGAACTGTTCATGGTTGTTTTGAGCAGAGGATACTGTGCCATAGATGAGCTACCCGATCCGACCAAGTGCACTAGTGGCACTGGAGCCATCATGTCAGACGACAGTATCTATACTCACTATTCTGCTATGTAAATATCCACAAAATTCATTGGCTGAAGTCAACTTCCAGCTTAACTAGTGTCAATGCCAGTCTATAAGCTAAACGTCTGTGATTTTTATGCAGTGTTGTACGATACTATTGTCTAGCATTGTGCATGTGTCTCCCCTACCCTGCTGCACTCTGTGTTTGTCTTGCCAAATTAAACCCTCCTTGTATACAGTGTATGTGTCTGTCTTGTTCGGTTCATCTTTCTTTGTAAATTGTACAACATTGCGTTTTGTATTTGTTCTGTATTAAGTTTTCATGCAAAATTATACAAAGTTATATTATTATTATATATACAGGTTTATCTAAATCTGCTGGCTATTTTTATTCCCTTGTTACCTTGACTGTTCTCCCTCCTCAACATCATGGATGTAAACATTGACACTCAATACGAGGGGCATTCCCAATAGAAGTTTCATCATTTTATTCCACAGGTAAGTTGTATCACAAAGTGAGAAGACACTTTGTATTAGCATAAGACAAACCTTTGGCTGTTTTTCCACATCGTCACCACCATCACTGATATAATTATCTATTTACTAGTCAATACATATCACTTTATATTATACTCTCAGTTCATTTGTACATGTTTCGAGCTGCTTTCCAAAGCTCTTCTTCATCAATCATGGTTAACACTGAGGCGCTGTTCACATTGTACACGGAGCTGTGCGAGCTTGTAGTAGTTTGATTTTACATGCTACATGCTGGCTGGTAAGCAATCTGCTGGACACTTCTTTGTGAGCATTCTTCATGTATTGAAGTGATTATGTGTAGCGGAGAGACAGATGTTGAAACTCTCATCAACTCTGTGCTGTTAAGGCCTCCCTTGTGGGACCAACAGGATAATAGATATCAGAGTTGGGACGTGAAAGTTACGTTATGGAAGGAAATAGCCAATGAATGCAATGGGATGGATAAATAATGATCATTTAATAACTCATTGAAACAATTACAAACACAGTAGTTTATTCAACGTTCATCATCATTTCGTAGGTCATCAAACATAACGTGGAACTCTCCTAAGATTTAAAGTTCAGAGTTTATCTCACATCTCCAAACGCGTCTTCTCCTGCTCCTATTCAGCATAACATGTCTTCCCCAAGCATTGTCCATCAACAGCAATAACTGCAACTGATACGCCATACTTAAAACTGGAGCATATTTCATATTTCCAGTGCAGCACATGAGTAGTCGGCCACTATTGTGAACAGTCACTCAAGCGGCTGGGCTCCGCTCGCACACGCTGGTAGTGTGAACAGCGCCTAATGATCGAGACATCTCTCTCTCTGTGTGGCTGGTTGGCAGCAGCTCTCCATTCTTCTCACTTCTCAGCTTTCCATTTCAGTTTGTAGTGTGATGTTTTTTAATTGGGTTTTCCAACAACAACATGTCCCACAGTTGGGTGTACCCTCTGTGATTGCTCTGATGATTTATAAATACGAGGGCTGTTTTTTAACTAAGGGTCGTTTTTCTTTTAAAGCCCGTAGTTAGTGCGCACGCCGCAACAAGCGTGTGGGCATCCTTGGTGAACAAGCAGGCGTCAGTTGCAGCTGTGTAGCTAACCTGTACGCTGAACTGTGCATCTTTACAGTGCTCAAGATTATTGATTCGCCCGCCACGTGTTGGGTACAATCTGTGATATGTGGAAATTTGTGGATTCGATAAGTGAGTCTGGTAGGATTCATTCTTTCCAAATGGCTTAGAAACTGAATTCGTCGCAATCTCATTGTATCAGTTAATTTAGAAACTCTTTTATAAATTTCAGAGTTGGATTTGGGGTAGTGTATGCCATTTACAATTCTGGGCCCTAAGATTTTCCTCATGATTTTCCTTTCTTTAATCTCTAATTTTTCCTTTAAGGTCTTACGATGTAAACTGAGCGTTTCTGAAGCATATAGAGCTTTAGGTTTAATCACTGTACAGTAATGACGAATTTTGTTGTTCCAGGACAAGCTTTTTTTGTTATAAACATTCTTTGTGTGTTGAAAAGCAATTTCCATTTTCTGAATTCGTGATGCTACAGATTTATTTTCATTGCCATTTTCAGTGATCCATTCACCTAAGTATTCTTTCACTCTTGCAATCTTATTAATACCAATGACAATTTCAGGTGGACCATTCTTAATATTTGTCATAAATTTAGTTTTTTCATAGGAGATTTTTAGTCCTATTTTGGCTGCTTGCTCCTCCAGTATAACAAGCTGTTTCTGTGCATCAGCGACGTTTTTGGCAATTAGTGCTAAATCATCAGCAAATGCTAGACAATCTAAGTCAATACCCTTAATCTTTGGACCCAGGCGGTGAGATGGTGCACCTGCTTTCCTCCATTCTCTGACAACTTTCTCAAGAGCACAATTGAAAAGTAAAGGGGAGAGCCCATCCCCTTGATGGACACCTGTGTTTATTTCAAACTCATCACTACAACCACTCATAAATTTAACTTAAGCCTTCGTTTCAGTTAGTGTATCATTAATAATATTTCTTGTTTTGTTATCAAGTCCAAATTCTGTTAAAACATTAACAAGTGACATGCGATCTATACTATCATAGGCCTTTTTGAAATCGACAAATGTGATGACATAATTTTTGTTTGTTGTGTTCCGAAAATATGATATAGTATTCTTCAGGTTCAGAATTTGCTCAGCACAGGATCTCCCCTTTCTGAATCCACCTTGGTATTCACCAATTCTTTGGTCAAGTTGACTCTCTGCACGGTTGAGTAGAATTTTTGAGAGAATTTTATATGTGACTTGAAGAAGGGAAACACCTCTATAATTGTTTGGATCAGACCTGCTTCCTTTTTTATGTATGGGGTGTATTATTGCCATTTTCCAATCGTTTGGTATTTTTTCAGTTTGCCAGATGTCCAGCATAATGTCGTGAAGTTTTTTGATGAAATTTTCCCCTGCATTTTTCCAAAGTTCTGCAGTTATTTGATCTTCTCCTGTGGCCTTGTTATTTTTTAGTGATTGAATTGTTTCTCTAATTTCCTGAACTGTTGGTGGGGCTGAATCTTGATTAATTCGGTTAGAAGTGAACTGAAACTTTTCCAGAGGGCTTTCACTATTAAGTAATTTAGAAAAGTATACTGCGAGGATTTTGCAGTTAGCATCAGTGGTATAAGCCATTTCTCCTTTATGATTGACAAAATGGAGTGATGGAGGAGAATATTTGGTTAACTTTTGTTTGAAAGTTCTATAATAGTTCCTTGAATTATGTTGTTTAAAGTCATCTTCTATAGACTGTAATTTCATATCTTCACTCAGTTTACGAATTTTCCTTATTGATTTAGAAACAACCTTTCTAACATTTTGAAGTTCTTGAAAAGTGGCTGGAGTTTTATTGCATGACCAATTATGCCAAGTTTTTTGTCGAAGTTGTATTAACTCGTCGCATTCATCTGTCCACCAAGGGTGTTTTCTTGTTCTTCTGAGTGGTGCTGTAGTTTCGGCTGTGTATAAGAGTCCTGTTTTAATTTGTGTCCAATTTTGTGGATCTAACTGTTCTGTACCTTTCTTAAAGTCTTCATTGCTTTTAATACCTGCTGTGTCGTACTTTCGTTGTGGAGCTCGCTTCATAAAGTTTCTCTTTTCAGGGATCATATCCAGGGAAAATTTTGTTGGATAATGATCAGAGTCTAAATCCAGTCCTTTCAGAACTTTGAGTTTCATGATTTCAGATGTATGCAGGCGGGAAATCAGCACATGATCCAGTTGATATTCACCTAATAAGGGATTAGGTGCGACCAAGTCTTAGTTTTAGAAGGGCTTTTCTTGAAAAAGGTAGATTTAAAAAACAAGTCATGGCTGATGCATAACTCAATGAGTCGTATGCCGTTCTTATTGGTTTGTGCATGGCCGGACCATTTCCCAACCCAGTATCGATATTTCTTCTCCTTTCCTATTTGGGCATTAAAGTCGCCCATAAGGATTTTGACATGATGACTTGGAATTCTTTGTGAAACATTGTCTAGCTGATTCCAGAACTGCTCTGCTTTGTCAGGTGCTTCTTTATTCGTAATGTTAGTTGGAGCATGACCATTCACTAGAGAATAAATTTTGTTTCCCGATTTTATCGTTAAGGTTGAAAGACGTCCTGAATAAGACTCGAATGTCACAACTGAGCCAAGTATTGACTTATCCACTATAAAGCCCGTCCCAAACTGCGGACAGTGATCCATAACTCGTTCACCCGGTTTTCCTTTGAATATCCTATAGTTTTCAGAGTCAAAAGGGTATTCATCAGTATAGCGTGATTCTTGGAATGCAATTATTTTAATGTTGCGTTCTTTAGATTTATTCAGGATATGTTTAAGTTTTCCCACTTTCAAAAGAGAATTGACATTAAATGTCATGAACCAAATCCGAGATCTTGCTTTAACCTTGTTTCTATGGGGATTTGAAGTACTCCGACTTACTTCCATGCACTCATCAGTGGTCTCCCCAGAATCCGAATAGACCACTTGGGGACTGAAACCCCTGGGGTAAATATTTGCTTTAGAAGGTGCACTGTCCATGTTGATTTAATTGAGGTTTTGAAATTTTGACTGACCAGTCAGTCGGATAAACTCAGAGTTCAACTTCTGAGTGTTATAAAATCAGCCGCCACTAACATGTGATACAGACGCTGTCGGGGTACCGCCATTAACATATGGAACCGTCGTCCCCTTAAATTGATATATGGTTGCCATATACCTTTTACTCTTATTCTTCCGAGCACTGGGATGCCTCTTCCGCCATCGACACTGTTCCATAGTCCATCTACTCCACTGTCTATGCCGTTGAGGTCTTCACCGTAACCCTGACAAGGGACCCTCACATGGTACTACCAGCCGGGCCAGCTGGCCCAAGGTTTTTTAAAGAGGTGTTACTCCTCTATCACTCACCCTTAGTCCTGACTTGTGACAGGCAGAGCCTGGCTTCCCAAACATTGGGCCCAGGTTGGTGGGGTTTTTTGTCACATATATTATTTGTTTATAAATTAAAACATTAGAAACCAATATAATCATGTACTATTGTTACTAAGTGACGTATGGCAACGTTGCAAAGCAAGGCGAAGGTAGAGCGATGTGAACAGTGTGACAATCAGTTTGCTCTGATCTTATGTGTAATAACATAACCTCTTACTGTATTACTCTCCAGTGCCTTCGCTCTTATGAACGTACCAAGAACAGGAACAAGCGCCCTTGAAGCGTGTGACCAAAGTTTTTTCCCTAACGTTTACCCTTATCAAACTTTGTGGTGTTTGAAGCCATATTTTCAGTGTTGCCTTAGTAAACAAGAGTTTAGTGCTTTTCAGTCGGTCAACACGAATGTACCCAAAAGAGATGGGTTATGCCCTAATCCTGAAATAAATTACATGAGATTAATAAAACACTAGGATGACCAGTTTCGATCGTCAAGCGATCATCATCAGATCCAATACACTTAGACTATAAAATCTGTGTTTGAAATACAGGTGAAAATATTTACAATATGTACAATTATTTAGTTGCAGTATTGGTACTGCAACTGTCAGTGTATGCTAAATGCAGTATATATGTTAGGTGAAATGCTAAATGGTGATGGCTATCCGGAGATTGTACTTTAGAGAGATTATATGGTTGTAAACTATGGTTAAACATAAAATTTTAGGCTAACTACTTATCTGATTGTCTTCCGTACTACAGCTATTCGCAGTTTCCGTGCTCACTTGAACTCGCTGTGCGGTCGACTGCGGTGGTTATCTTAACGACTGGTTTTTCCCTGCCTTCCCCCCCTGTCCCTACGTGCTGTGGGGAGTGATCGCGATGTGTTTATGTGAGGTGTTGCCAACCTAGATAAGATGTATGTTATTGAATGAGGTGGATCTACAACTATTAAAGACCGTGGATTAGTCCTCGCCACGCGTGGAGCATAACCCATTCGAACTAAGCGTTGACGGTCTTATGAGGACGTCCCGGCACCTTTAATACTGCCTCTAATATGGGCCTTGGTTTATTGCAGAAGAAAAGTACATCGTACACCTGATCCAGATAATATTTACCTATTAAAAAACCCCTAATTTCCCCCCTTTTTGTTATCTAGCTTGGCTGTGTCGCTAAATTGTGTTTTGTTTCCGACAGGGTGTGTTTTTTAGTAGCGTGAAGAGGGGTGAGCTCTCCATGAACGTGTGTTCATTTAGATTGTTGGGATTGTTTCGTTTGGCTAGGTGTATCTCGATTGCTTCCTTTATGTCAAGAGCTCTGCCTTTCGATTCGTGATGGATTATTTTAAGGTCCGACTCTATGTTGGTAAAGCTATGCCCTGCGTCACACATATGTTCGCACACGGCTGAATGTGTTCCGTATCTTATCGCATTTCTATGTTCATTATAACGTGTTTCTACTCGCCTTCCACTCTGCCCGATGTAATTAGCTTGACAATCGGTGTCTTGGCACGTTATAGAATATACCCCTGACCTTGAATACGGGTCACGTTTATTTAGATTACTATTTAGGAGGTGCCTAGCGGTTGTGTTTTTCGTCGTGAAAGCTATCTTTATGCCTTGCTTTTTGAATAGGTTAGTGATTTTATATGTATTCGCATTCACATAGTTGAAACGCGCAAATTTTTTCTCATTACTGTCCGGTTTGGGAATCGTTTTATCTTTATTTTTATGTTTGGCTATAATTTGATTTATTTTGCTTGGCGAGAAGTTGTTTTCCTTTGCTATTTGCATAATAGTTCTTATTTCCTTATTATAGTTGTCTTTTGACATGGGTATGTTTAAAGCCCTGTGCACCATTGAATTGAAACCCGCTAGTTTGTGCGTACTGGGGTGATTAGACTGATTGTCGATTGCATGCGAGGTTTGTGTTGCTTTCCGATATATGGAATATGATTTTATATGTGGCGATCCCATTGCTAGGCCTTCTCTCTGTGTGTATATTTTATTTAAGAATTGAAACACGTTCAATAGTTATATCGAGATAATTTATTTTCCGGTCTATTTCGGATTCCTTAGTGAATTTGATAGAATGGTGAAGGCTATTAATGGATTGGAGAATCGTTTCTTCGCTTGTTAGTTCAGTATCGTAGATGCAAATTACATCATCTACGTATCTTTTCCATATTACTATTCCCTTTGTTGAAGTCTTTTCTAAGAACGCATTTTCTAGTGCATTGATGAAGATGTCAGCGATTAACCCACTTAGTGGCGATCCCATTGCTAGGCCTTCTCTCTGTGTGTATATTTTATTGTCGAATTGAAACACGTTTTGGGTGAGAACGACCCTCAGTAATCTCACAATCTCTTCAATTTCTTTTACCGAATTGTTGGATTTTAAGTTGTTTTCGATAGTGTTGATTGCTTCAATAATCGGAATATTGGTGTACATGTTAGTTACATCGAAGGATACTAGCCTGAAGCTAGGTTTCATTTGTAGGGTGTTCAATGCTGTTACTAGTTCTGTTGTGTTCTTTACAGAGTTGTTTTTGTCGTTGGAAAGACGGCATTTTAAGATTTTTAGTAACTCTTTGCTGATTTTGTAATTAGGGGCATTCCTACAATTGACTATTGGTCTCATTGGGCATTCCTTTTTGTGTATTTTTGGTTGTCCCCTCAATGACGGTATTTTCGGGTTCATGTTTATTAGTTTCGATTTTTCGGCTTTGGTCAGTATGTATTCTGTTTCTTTTAGCGCACTTTTTATTTGTTTTTGGAATTTGTTGGTGGGGTCTTTTGTTAATTCCTTGACTTCGTTGTTGTTTAGGAATTCGACTGTTTTTTCAATGTATTCTGTTTTGTTCAAAATTACTGTAGTGTTTCCCTTATCTGCTTTTGTGATGATTAAGTCATGTTCTTTTATTTTTTGTTTCAACGACTTTATTTCTTTGATTTGTTTGTTGTTTTGAATGTTATTGCTATCGCCCTCTCGTTTGAGGATTGTTTTGGCTTCGTTGGTGGCGAGATTTTTGGTTAATTCCCTGTCTTCTGCTGGGAGCTTGTGACTGGCTATCTCAATATCTGTGATTAACTGTTTTATATTGTGGTTCGTGTGTGCGTCTGTGCAGTTGTATTTCAAAACTTTGTCTAACATATTCATTTCACCTTGAGAAAAGGTTACGTTCGTTCTGTTGTTTACTCTGCTGTGGAAATTGAATTCATTGTTATTCGTGTGTTGTTCGTTAGATTGATGGTTCTGTGTTTCTCCTAGTTTTCTTAATTTATTTTCTAGCGTTTCATGCTTCCTCGTTGCTCTGATTTTGATGGTGTCATGTAGGTGTTCGGTGAAGCTGTCCCATTGGGCTGCGTGCCAGAAATTACTTAGTTGCAATTGAATGTCGTATAATTGTTGGTTAATTTTTTGCTTTCTTATGTATGCAAATCTTAATTCGTTTTTTATCCAAAGCGCTTTGGCTTGTTTAGTTGAAATGATCGAGGCTGGTGTGTTCGGTACGGTTTTAATTGGTACGTATTTAGGGGTGAGGTTTAGTTCTATACATTTTTTGTTGAACCAAATTGACTTGTCTAAATTCATGAGTTTAAGCCTGAGTGATTTGAATTTCTTGGCTTCACGATTTGCCTGACTAGCCGTGAACATTGTGGTGTTTGAAGCCATATTTTCAGTGTTGCCTTAGTAAACAAGAGTTTAGTGCTTTTCAGTCGGTCAACACGAATGTACCCAAAAGAGATGGGTTATGCCCTAATCCTGGAATAAATTACATGAGATTAATAAAACACTAGGATGACCAGTTTCGATCGTCAAGCGATCATCATCAGATCCAATACACTTAGGCTATAAAATCTATGTTTGAAATACAGGTGAAAATATTTACAATATGTACAATTATTTAGTTGCAGTATTGGTACTGCAACTGTCAGTGTATGCTAAATGCAGTATATATGTTAGGTGAAATGCTAAATGGTGATGGCTATCCGGAGATTGTACTTTAGAGAGATTATATGGTTGTAAACTATGGTTAAACTATAAAATTTTAGGCTAACTACTTATCTGATTGTCTTCCGTACTACAGCTATTCGCAGTTTCCGTGCTCACTTGAACTCGCTGTGCGGTCGACTGCGGTGGTTATCTTAACGACTG
Source organism: Meconema thalassinum (assembly GCA_946902985.2). Classification (NCBI taxonomy): domain Eukaryota; kingdom Metazoa; phylum Arthropoda; class Insecta; order Orthoptera; family Tettigoniidae; genus Meconema; species Meconema thalassinum. The sequence continues at coordinate 458,219,560 of OX336391.1, read as the reverse complement.
GTTTTTCCCTGCCTTCCCCCCCTGTCCCTACGTGCTGTGGGGAGTGATCGCGATGTGTTTATGTGAGGTGTTGCCAACCTAGATAAGATGTATGTTATTGAATGAGGTGGATCTACAACTATTAAAGACCGTGGATTAGTCCTCGCCACGCGTGGAGCATAACCCATTCGAACTAAGCGTTGACGGTCTTATGAGGACGTCCCGGCACCTTTAATACTGCCTCTAATATGGGCCTTGGTTTATTGCAGAAGAAAAGTACATCGTACACCTGATCCAGATAACATTTACCTATTAAAAAACCCCTAATTTCCCCCCTTTTTGTTATCTAGCTTGGCTGTGTCGCTAAATTGTGTTTTGTTTCCGACAGGGTGTGTTTTTTAGTAGCGTGAAGAGGGGTGAGCTCTCCATGAACGTGTGTTCATTTAGATTGTTGGGATTGTTTCGTTTGGCTAGGTGTATCTCGATTGCTTCCTTTATGTCAAGAGCTCTGCCTTTCGATTCGTGATGGATTATTTTAAGGTCCGACTCTATGTTGGTAAAGCTATGCCCTGCGTCACACATATGTTCGCACACGGCTGAATGTGTTCCGTATCTTATCGCATTTCTATGTTCATTATAACGTGTTTCTACTCGCCTTCCACTCTGCCCGATGTAATTAGCTTGACAATCGGTGTCTTGGCACGTTATAGAATATACCCCTGACCTTGAATACGGGTCACGTTTATTTAGATTACTATTTAGGAGGTGCCTAGCGGTTGTGTTTTTCGTCGTGAAAGCTATCTTTATGCCTTGCTTTTTGAATAGGTTAGTGATTTTATATGTATTCGCATTCACATAGTTGAAACGCGCAAATTTTTTCTCATTACTGTCCGGTTTGGGAATCGTTTTATCTTTATTTTTATGTTTGGCTATAATTTGATTTATTTTGCTTGGCGAGAAGTTGTTTTCCTTTGCTATTTGCATAATAGTTCTTATTTCCTTATTATAGTTGTCTTTTGACATGGATATGTTTAAAGCCCTGTGCACCATTGAATTGAAACCCGCTAGTTTGTGCGTACTGGGGTGATTAGACTGATTGTCGATTGCATGCGAGGTTTGTGTTGCTTTCCGGAATATGGAATATGAAAGGTCGTTGTCTTTACGTTCAATAGTTCAATAGTTATATCGAGATAATTTATTTTCCGGTCTATTTCGGATTCCTTAGTGAATTTGATAGAATGGTGAAGGCTATTAATGGATTGGAGAATCGTTTCTTCGCTTGTTAGTTCAGTATCGTAGATGCAAATTACATCATCTACGTATCTTTTCCATATTACTATTCCCTTTGTTGAAGTCTTTTCTAAGAACGCATTTTCTAGTGCATTGATGAAGATGTCAGCGATTAACCCACTTAGTGGCGATCCCATTGCTAGGCCTTCTCTCTGTGTGTATATTTTATTGTCGAATTGAAACACGTTTTGGGTGAGAACGACCCTCAGTAATCTCACAATCTCTTCAATTTCTTTTACCGAATTGTTGGATTTTAAGTTGTTTTCGATAGTGTTGATTGCTTCAATAATCGGAATATTGGTGTACATGTTAGTTACGTCGAAGGATACTAGCCTGAAGCTAGGTTTCATTTGTAGGGTGTTCAATGCTGTTACTAGTTCTGTTGTGTTCTTTACAGAGTTGTTTTTGTCGTTGGAAAGACGGCATTTTAAGATTTTTAGTAACTCTTTGCTGATTTTGTAATTAGGGGCATTCCTACAATTGACTATTGGTCTCATTGGGCATTCCTTTTTGTGTATTTTTGGTTGTCCCCTCAATGACGGTATTTTCGGGTTCATGTTTATTAGTTTCGATTTTTCGGCTTTGGTCAGTATGTATTCTGTTTCTTTTAGCGCACTTTTTATTTGTTTTTGGAATTTGTTGGTGGGGTCTTTTGTTAATTCCTTGATTTCGTTGTTGTTTAGGAATTCGACTGTTTTTTCAATGTATTCTGTTTTGTTCAAAATTACTGTAGTGTTTCCCTTATCTGCTTTTGTGATGATTAAGTCATGTTCTTTTATTTTTTGTTTCAACGACTCTATTTCTTTGATTTGTTTGTTGTTTTGAATGTTATTGCTATCGCCCTCTCGTTTGAGGATTGTTTTGGCTTCGTTGGTGGCGAGATTTTTGGTTAATTCCCTGTCTTCTGCTGGGAGCTTGTGACTGGCTATCTCAATATCTGTGATTAACTGTTTTATATTGTGGTTCGTGTGTGCGTCTGTGCAGTTGTATTTCAAACCTTTGTCTAACATATTCATTTCACCTTGAGAAAAGGTTACGTTCGTTCTGTTGTTTACTCTGCTGTGGAAATTGAATTCATTGTTATTCGTGTGTTGTTCGTTAGATTGATGGTTCTGTGTTTCTCCTAGTTTTCTTAATTTATTTTCTAGCGTTTCATGCTTCCTCGTTGCTCTGATTTTGATGGTGTCATGTAGGTGTTCGGTGAAGCTGTCCCATTGGGCTGCGTGCCAGAAATTACTTAGTTGCAATTGAATGTCGTATAATTGTTGGTTAATTTTTTGCTTTCTTATGTATGCAAATCTTAATTCGTTTTTTATCCAAAGAGCTTTGGCTTGTTTAGTTGAAATGATCGAGGCTGGTGTGTTCGGTACGGTTTTAATTGGTACGTATTTAGGGGTGAGGTTTAGTTCTATACATTTTTTGTTGAACCAAATTGACTTGTCTAAATTCATGAGTTTAAGCCTGAGTGATTTGAATTTCTTGGCTTCACGATTTGCCTGACTAGCCGTGAACATTGTGGTGTTTGAAGCCATATTTTCAGTGTTGCCTTAGTAAACAAGAGTTTAGTGCTTTTCAGTCGGTCAACACGAATGTACCCAAAAGAGATGGGTTATGCCCTAATCCTGGAATAAATTACATGAGATTAATAAAACACTAGGATGACCAGTTTCGATCGTTAAGCGATCATCATCAGATCCAATACACTTAGGCTATAAAATCTATGTTTGAAATACAGGTGAAAATATTTACAATATGTACAATTATTTAGTTGCAGCATTGGTACTGCAACTGTCAGTGTATGCTAAATGCAGTATATATGTTAGGTGAAATGCTAAATGGTGATGGCTATCCGGAGATTGTACTTTAGAGAGATTATATGGTTGTAAACCAGTGGCGATTCCTCCATGTAGGACGTGAGGATCATCCTACAGTCAGCTCTCAGCTGTAACTGTTAAAAAAAAAAAAAGGTTTGTAAAATAGTCTTTGGGGCCACCTTGTGCGCCCTCTCGATATGCTCTGTCTCACTGTTACTATCAGTACTTGTAACTAGTTCTACATTTCACCCCTAGATGGGTGAAGTGTGACCTTCACCACCCGGAGTAGAAAGCTGTGAGGAAGTAAGCCTTGCGTCCTCAAAGCACGTGTTTATAGCCTTAGAAATGTGTGGGTAGCCCCTGAGGGGGAAGGGGAAGGTTTGGTCTGTTTAATGGCACTCTGAGGACGTCGACTGAGATCCTCAAGTCTCGCTATTGGTTGAATTTTAAACCAACACTACGGGCTTATTGGTTATGATTTTGCGCGGTCAACATGGATGGTCTGTTTTCAGCGTGTGCACATCTTTGGAGTGGTATTCGATTGTATTGTGTAATGTGTTCGTAATAGTGCTGTGCGACAGAATAACTGAGTCTAAAATCTCAATTTGGCCCAGCTATAATAATTATCTTAGGAGTCGCCACTGTTGTAAACTATGGTTAAACTATAAAATTTTAGGCTAACTACTTATCTGATTGTCTTCCGTACTACAGCTATTCGCAGTTTCCGTGCTCACTTGAACTCGCTGTGCGGTCGACTGCGGTGGTTATCTTAACGACTGGTTTTTCCCTGCCTTCCCCCCCTGTCCCTACGTGCTGTGGGGAGTGATCGCGATGTGTTTATGTGAGGTGTTGCCAACCTAGATAAGATGTATGTTATTGAATGAGGTGGATCTACAACTATTAAAGACCGTGGATTAGTCCTCGACACGCGTGGAGCATAACCCATTCGAACTAAGCGTTGACGGTCTTATGAGGACGTCCCGGCACCTTTAATACTGCCTCTAATATGGGCCTTGGTTTATTGCAGAAGAAAAGAACATCGTACACCTGATCCAGATAACATTTACCTATTAAAAAACCCCTAATTTCCCCCCTTTTTGTTATCTAGCTTGGCTGTGTCGCTAAATTGTGTTTTGTTTCCGACAGGGTGTGTTTTTTAGTAGCGTGAAGAGGGGTGAGCTCTCCATGAACGTGTGTTCATTTAGATTGTTGGGATTGTTTCGTTTGGCTAGGTGTATCTCGATTGCTTCCTTTATGTCAAGAGCTCTGCCTTTCGATTCGTGATGGATTATTTTAAGGTCCGACTCTATGTTGGTAAAGCTATGCCCTGCGTCACACATATGTTCGCATACGGCTGAATGTGTTCCGTATCTTATCTGGATCAGGTGTACGATGTACTTGAGGGGACAACCAAAAATACACAAAAAGGAATGCCCAATGAGACCAATAGTCAATTGTAGGAATGCCCCTAATTACAAAATCAGCAAAGAGTTACTAAAAATCTTAAAATGCCGTCTTTCCAACGACAAAAACAACTCTGTAAAGAACACAACAGAACTAGTAACAGCATTGAACACCCTACAAATGAAACCTAGCTTCAGGCTAGTATCCTTCGACGTAACTAACATGTACACCAATATTCCGATTATTGAAGCAATCAACACTATCGAAAACAACTTAAAATCCAACAATTCGGTAAAAGAAATTGAAGAGATTGTGAGATTACTGAGGGTCGTTCTCACCCAAAACGTGTTTCAATTCGACAATAAAATATACACACAGAGAGAAGGCCTAGCAATGGGATCGCCACTAAGTGGGTTAATCGCTGACATCTTCATCAATGCACTAGAAAATGCGTTCTTAGAAAAGACTTCAACAAAGGGAATAGTAATATGGAAAAGATACGTAGATGATGTAATTTGCATCTACGATACTGAACTAACAAGCGAAGAAACGATTCTCCAATCCATTAATAGCCTTCACCATTCTATCAAATTCACTAAGGAATCCGAAATAGACCGGAAAATAAATTATCTCGATATAACTATTGAACTATTGAACGTAAAGACAACGACCTTTCATATTCCATATTCCGGAAAGCAACACAAACCTCGCATGCAATCGACAATCAGTCTAATCACCCCAGTACGCACAAACTAGCGGGTTTCAATTCAATGGTGCACAGGGCTTTAAACATACCCATGTCAAAAGACAACTATAATAAGGAAATAAGAACTATTATGCAAATAGCAAAGGAAAACAACTTCTCGCCAAGCAAAATAAATCAAATTATAGCCAAACATAAAAATAAAGATAAAACGATTCCCAAACCGGACAGTAATGAGAAAAAATTTGCGCGTTTCAACTATGTGAATGCGAATACATATAAAATCACTAACCTATTCAAAAAGCAAGGCATAAAGATAGCTTTCACGACGAAAAACACAACCGCTAGGCACCTCCTAAATAGTAATCTAAATAAACGTGACCCGTATTCAAGGTCAGGGGTATATTCTATAACGTGCCAAGACACCGATTGTCAAGCTAATTACATCGGGCAGAGTGGAAGGCGAGTAGAAACACGTTATAATGAACATAGAAATGCGATAAGATACGGAACACATTCAGCCGTGTGCGAACATATGTGTGACGCAGGGCATAGCTTTACCAACATAGAGTCGGACCTTAAAATAATCCATCACGAATCGAAAGGCAGAGCTCTTGACATAAAGGAAGCAATCGAGATACACCTAGCCAAACGAAACAATCCCAACAATCTAAATGAACACACGTTCATGGAGAGCTCACCCCTCTTCACGCTACTAAAAAACACACCCTGTCGGAAACAAAACACAATTTAGCGACACAGCCAAGCTAGATAACAAAAAGGGGGGAAATTAGGGGTTTTTTAATAGGTAAATGTTATCTGGATCAGGTGTACGATGTACTTTTCTTCTGCAATAAACCAAGGCCCATATTAGAGGCAGTATTAAAGGTGCCGGGACGTCCTCATAAGACCGTCAACGCTTAGTTCGAATGGGTTATGCTCCACGCGTGGCGAGGACTAATCCACGGTCTTTAATAGTTGTAGATCCACCTCATTCAATAACATACATCTTATCTAGGTTGGCAACACCTCACATAAACACATCGCGATCACTCCCCACAGCACGTAGGGACAGGGGGGGAAGGCAGGGAAAAACCAGTCGTTAAGATAACCACCGCAGTCGACCGCACAGCGAGTTCAAGTGAGCACGGAAACTGCGAATAGCTGTAGTACGGAAGTAGCTGTAGCCTAAAATTTTATAGTTTAACCATAGTTTACAACCATATAATCTCTCTAAAGTACAATCTCCGGATAGCCATCACCATTTAGCATTTCACCTAACATATATACTGCATTTAGCATACACTGACAGTTGCAGTACCAATACTGCAACTAAATAATTGTACATATTGTAAATATTTTCACCTGTATTTCAAACATAGATTTTATAGCCTAAGTGTATTGGATCTGATGATGATCGCTTAACGATCGAAACTGGTCATCCTAGTGTTTTATTAATCTCATGTAATTTATTTCAGGATTAGGGCATAACCCATCTCTTTTGGGTACATTCGTGTTGACCGACTGAAAAGCACTAAACTCTTCCTTATCAAACTTTTGGCAAATTTGCCTCTCTCTGTAGCTACTAGTACTGCCGAACGGAGTTTGAGTTGGTTGAAAACATACTTAAGAAATTCTACGTCTGAAAACAGACTCAACGGTCTAGTATTGTCATCTATTCACACAGACATACATCTCACTGACGATGAAGTTATGAACCGATTTGGCAATGCATCAAGAAACCTTGACTTTATATTATAGTGTGAGTTGTAAATCAAAACAGTAACATTAATTCTTTCCATGTAAACACTATCAAGAGAGCAAGATGATTGCATTAATAAAAAGTATCATAAAATGGTCTTAGTTGTGTTTGACATTAACCAAACATAAAACATCACAACAAATTGGCTGAAAAAGTGATGCCAGATAGCCATAAAACTCATCATTTTGCACCAAATTATACAAAAGTTTCCCGGACCCCCTATTCTTTGGGCCTATACCATGCCCCCTAATCGCCAGTTGGGCACCCCGCGAAATAAAACCGTTCTAAAGTCCATTCTATTCAGTGTTAATGCCGTCGAGGTCTTCACCATAACCCTGGCAAGGGGCCCTTACAAGGTTCTATCCCCTCCGGGGAGAGAGATAGGCAAAGGAAAGAGAGGAGGATGTTTGTTTGTATTTGTTTTAGAGGTGCTCCCAGAATTCCTGATTTAACCAATATGGTTAGCTTTAAAAGCAACTATTGATACATTTGTCATACTGTGAAATTAATTTCAAGAAACCCTCCTCGGTGGCCAGCGATTACAGTAAGTGTAACGTTTGTTGTAGTCATGGACATGGAGGGGCGCCCAGACCAGCCTTCCTTCACTAAGTATTGATCACCAGCTTCCAACCATTTAATGGGACATGACATCATGGGGGCGATGAATATCTGAAACACTAGTCTCACACGCCCGCCCATTCATAGCGCACAACAGAACGCATTTACACTCGTGACCACAATTTCAGCATTCACATTTCTGCCCGACTTGCAGGCCCCTCCATCTTTCTTCATCATTTGAAATTCTAGAAGTATAAAGTTTGCATTTCTATTTTAAAGCCCTCCCCCCAAACAAAAAATCTCAGAGGAATGTTTTTTTTTTTTTTTTTCTTGTTTTGTACTTTGTAGTTTTGTACAGTGTGGTTTTTAAATGTCATTTATGTTCGACGATGTCGAAATGTAAATATTATATGTGAGAAAATTGTATCATAATGAGGGTCATTATACTGTAACACTATTTTTCATTATGAAACAGTTTCTCCCACCAATCAGAGCTCAAGAAACAGTTGTGTGACCAATTAGGTAAGCATAGCATCGCACCTGAGCTGACTTCCATGGCCTCCTATTTTAAATTTCACTGCGTGCCTAGTGTCATAGTAGGGTATTTGAGGAGGCCATGGTCAAATACAAAGTATTCTATCTCGACAGATATTTGGGAATATTTATGTTCGAACATAAAATAGTTATAATTATCGTCGAACAAAAACAGTCGTATGCAACTCGCCTATAATGGTAATTATGACACTCGTATGGAAATTATAAAACTCGCTTTGCTCGTTCTATAAACATACTCGTGTCTTAATTATTGCCATTATAGGCTCGTTGCATAATGTACTATTTTGTTGTACCCAACCGAAAAGTTTATTCTCATCTTAAGAACAAGCTGATGGCCTTTCACAACCGTATGAACTACAGTGAGGTCCTTCTCTATAGAACGGAACCTCGCTGTGGCCGTGTGATGGGTGGAGAGTGTTGAGTCACCGCCAGTTGACTAGCATCTGCCGATTACACAACAGCGGGTCGGGAAGCAGTGGATGCTGTCATAATATTGATTACAGATACTTAAGTTGAGATAACTAAGACTTGTGGTGAATTACTACGAGTATATAAAATATAACAACAAATTTTCCTAGTAGAAGTCTTACAGTAAATGTGTTCTTACGTTTCAGCTCCGTGCGATTTTTACTTGTGGCGGAACCTCAAACAAAAAATATACAGAAACTATTCGCCTACTCTGGAGGCTCTCCAGAACTAAATTAAGGCTGTGTCCCAAAGCTACTTTGTCTGGCGTAGTGAACTAGATAGTCTACTAATATTCCGGATGTGACGTCATAAGTCATGATCCAAAGCTGCTTAGCACATAGCAATCAAGTCTTGGTTGGTTGGTTCCTCAGTTTAGGGGCTGCGACAACGCGGTCATGTAGCCCCGTGTACTTTGGGTGTGTGTAGAATCTGTCTGATAACCGGTGTTAATTGTGGTGACTGTATTAGTGTATGTATCTGTTTCTTAATACAAGTAAGGACTGCATACTTGAATTTTTCAAGTAGTTCCTACTTTTGCCGCTAAACGCCACCGGCAACAACTACTACAGTAGTTCAGAACTTGGCTACTAGACGCCACCGCAGTCGGCTCCTGGCGACGAACGTAGAAACCTGAGTGTTGTTTACATTTTTAACCTAATTTAGCTTCACACAGGTGTAATTAGTGGAAGGTTCTTTAACATGACAAGGGACCGCTGGCGTTACTTCCCCTCTGAAGGAAGGCATACTGAGGGATTTTTATCGCTCGTAAAACATCCGACAACGTCGGCCGGGTTTGAACCCGCGATCTTGGACATAGAAGCTCAGCATGCTACCAACTACGCCATCGAAGCCGGTGTTTGGCAATGCTGTATGTGTCCATAATTCACGCATATAATGGCCGACACGGCTAGAATTTCACCATAAAAGTCGTGGTCTAAAGGGGATGGTGGGCGAGTTATAGGCAGCGGAGGAGTAATCTACTAGTCTAGTAGTGACTAGCATTCATGGCTGTCATCGCAGAGGTCCGGGTTCGATTCCCAACCCTACCAAGAAATTTAATTCTGGTCTGAGGGCTGGAACGGGTTACACTCAGTCTCGTGAGGCAAACCTGAGAAGAGGCAAGTTCGATTCCTACCCATCCTGGAAGTGGTTTTTCGTGGTTTCCCCACTTCTACTCCAGGCAAATGCAAACTTCAGGCTGCGTGACCACTAAATAATCAACAAACAACACAGTTGGATGAAGCGCAGTGTGGGTTTCGATTAGGAAGACCATAATTTCCCATCCGCCAAATCACCGAAAAGCTTGTGAGGCACACGGAAAGGTGGCACATCTGGCTTTCGTCGTTAGAGAAGGGAAGGCATTAACACCATTCCAAGAAGTGAACTATGGAAGATACTTAAACAAAGAGGTGTGGAAGAACATGTAGGCTAGTTGCTGCAATTTAGAGCTTGTACAGGCGATATTGGAACTACAGTACATACACACTTGCAATGCAGAGTCTCAGGAGTTCTGGACTTCAGCGGTACTCTAACAAGGGTGCATCCACAGCCCGCTTCTCTTCATCACCGATATGGATGATACGTAATCAATCATGCATTTTTTTTAAAAGTCGGTTTACCTTCCAGGTTGGCTTTTCCCTCGAACTCAGCGAGGGATCCCACCATTACCGCCGCCAGGGCAGTGTCCTGGAGCTTGAAACACCTGGTCGGGGATACAACTGGGGAGGTGGGACCAGCACCTCGCTCAGGCGGCCTCAACTGCAAAGCGAACAGGGGCCTCATGAGGGATTGGAAGGGGGGGGGGGGGAAGGCCTTACGGTAGGTACCATCCCGGCGCGAGTTTTATGGATAACAAGGGGAAACTGATATCTCATTACCTAACCAAAGAATACAGTTCAGTGTTCAGCTGAGCACACCCCATAAAACTTCGCTTAAAAAAATTAAGTCCCCTCCCTATCTGACCGCACCTCGTAAAGCAATGATTATAATATTTTCAGTCTTAAGAATGTAAACTTTTCAGGATCGGAATCAACGATCTTCATTTTCAACAAAATTGTTGTAACGGGAAATTTTATACTTACAGGGTATAATTTTTAATTCCTGCCCCTCCTCTCCCATTTGAGGCGCGAGATATCTATTTTTATAATAGGTACTGTATATCGTGAAAAACATTCTTTTCATTGCCCCCGACAAATTTGTCTCGTAAAAGTAATTTGTTCTGCGTTTGATTCTAAATCCCCTTTGTAATCAATTTTTTCCCCCGCCCCCTCCTACACACAAAATCAAACATTTGAAGTTTTAGGTTTATTAACATTCCAGATTTTAAGTCTGTGACTTTTTATAAGTCAAAATCAATTAGTTCACCGTCAAAACGACTAAAATTATAAGATGGTGTTTTTGAAGGAAGCTTTCCCGCTACCTTGCCCTCAATGTTGTGGTCAAGGTAGGGTACTCCTGCAAGCGCGTAGGGTCCAGACCGATCTGCCAAGAAAAGCGATCGCAATCTAGACGCTGGAATGTTTATAGTTCTTCCCTAAAATGAAAGTGACCGCAATCTGGACTACTAATGAGTTGGACGCAATCTGGAATGACCGCAATCAGGAAGACTCCGCATATACACCTTTACTCACGTAATTCATAAAACCTTTAAGACAAACCTAACGTTTATCGAGATTCAAATTTCGAATGGTATTATAAAGCACACCAAAGACAAGCTACTACAATAATAGTGTACATTTAAACCTCAGCACAGTGATCAGGATCTGATGATGGTAACTTGAGGGTTAAAACGCCTAATTCTAAATTGCTTCATTAATAATAATAATAATAATAATAATATCGTATGGCCTTGGATGCCGGGTGCAAGCTTTGTTATTTGACACCCAGAGGGCAGCTGGCATGTCGAATTTTGTTGTTTCTTGGAGCGTTATGAAAGTCAAGGAGGTTAGATATCTAAGCTCCTTGACACTATAGCGCATTCTAGTAGAGAAAGGAGGATCTTTTGTGTTGACGGAAAATCCCGAAATTAATTTTGCCATTATGAACACGGCCTACTGAATTCAAATGGATTCTTTGACATGCCAACAACGTCGCCTTTCAAAAATCACTTACCATGGCCAGGAGCGAACCTGCAAGCTTGAGGTTGGTAGACCAACACGATAACCACTCACCCACCGTGGCAAGCATTGCCCCATTAATGGTGATAATTAACCAATACATGTATTTTTTCCAGGATAATAATAATAATGTTATTGGTTTTACGTCCCTTTTAACTACACTGGCTTTTAGAGACGCCGGGGTGCCGGAATTTTGCCCCGAAGGGGATCTTTAACGTGCCAGTAAATGTACTGACACGGCTCCCTCGCATTTGCGCACCCTCAAATGCCAGCTGACTGCGCCAGGTTTCGAACCTGCAACCTTGGGCTCAGCAAGCGAGAACGTTACCCCTGAGCCACGCAGCCAGACAGGAGTGTATTTGCGTATTTTATATTTTATACGGCGGCTTCGGTGGTGTAGTTGGTAGCATGCTGAGCTTCTATGCCCAAGATCGCGGGTTCAAACCCGGCCGAAGCCGTCGGATTTTTTTAAGAGCGTTAAAAATCCCTCAGTATGCCTTCCTTCGGAGGGGAAGTAAAGCCGGCGATCCCATGTCATAGATTTATGGCATGTTAAAGAACCTTCCACTAATTACACCTGTGTGAAGCTAAATTGGATAGGTTAAGAATGTAAACAACGCTCTTAGGTTCCTACGTTCGTTGCCAAGAGGCGACTGCGGTGGCGTCTAGTAGCTAAGTTCTTAACTAGGCCTAGTAGCGTTTGGCGGCAAAAGTAGGAACTATTTGAAAAATTCAAAGTTGCAGTCCTTGCTTGAATTTAAAAAAAACAGATATACACACTAACACAGCCATCACAATTAACACCGGTTATCAGACAGATTCTACACACACCCATAGTACACGGGGTACATGACCGCGTTGTCGCAGCCCCTAAACTGAGGAACCAACTAACCTATACTTTGTACCCCGCCCATTCATTGGACACATTCGTGTTGACCGACTGAAGAACTATAAATGACAAGTATGTGACGTTCTCCAGGAAACCGTCGGAAAATCTCATTTTTGGTTTATTTTATATTTTGATAGTAGGTAAATTTGCGATCTTTTTCGTGAAAACTGGAAGTATTTATCTTAAAAGCTGGTTATTTTATGAAACATTGAATTTATAGGAAATAATTTATTGAATGTCGAGAATATCGATTTGAAAATTTAGTATAGTGCTCGGACAATATATTAAATACGGTATTTAAGAAAGTCTGTCTGTTTCACTGGATGAAGGAAGATCAGCATTGTGTATTAAATTAATATTTCATAAATATATCGGAGTTTTATTCTCTAGAAAATATTGTAAATATGTAAAAATGTTCAAGTTAAAGGAAGTGAAACAGTAAATTTTAGTCTTGCAAGGCTCAAGTAGGCCTACACTGATGTTCTGTCTTAAGAAGTGCAAACAATAGCTGCAAACAATTATAGTATCTGTCATAATGTTGAAGATAATAATAATGATGATTAGGGCTCGGATTCGAGCATATTTTTTTCCTGAATAGTACACATTGAAAGAAGCCTTTCGGTGGTATTTTCACCTCTCTGGGACCAACATAATTGAAATTTATCGAGCATATAAATGCATAATACCGCGATTTTCAGAATAGAAGCATATAAATGCATATTCTTGAGGTTTTCGTCTAAATAGTTTGTTTTTCTTCGAATTCCCCCCAAATTTGGGCCATGACCATCCTTACGGTTCGAAAACAGAAATAATTAATGAAAAGCCTATCTGGTGCGAATAATAGAACCGCAGGTCTTTAACCTTTAGTGAGGTCGTTCTCGTCATTTAAACTTTTAGACTGTTTGAAGAAAATCATTCAAAACTGAAAACAGAAAAAAATCTTGTTGTACAAACCAATGCAGATCTACTTCATTAACTCGCCTAATTCTGAACATTTTGTAAATGAACTTTTAAACTGCAACTTTTATAAGAAAACTTCTCTTATATATACTTGAAAAATTTGAATGCGAGTATATTGCAGTGTATCATACATACAATTAGAAAATAAAGCTCGTATATAAAGGTATGCTATTGTTTTTTTCGTTTCACTTTCCTTTCTATAGTTTTTAACTGTGTTTTTCGAGCATATTCTGCATATTTAACCGCACATAATGGTTTTTTCCAGCATATCTATCAAGCATAAAACACATGGTTTTCGAGCATATCTGGAGATTTTATCGAGCATATCGATCCGAGCCCTAATGATGATAATAATAATAATTCTTTTAGATTTTGCCAAAGGGCATAACTAAATTTTTTAAATATCTCGCGAACCAATAATTGTACAAAGTCGTGCAAGGATTCAAATTACATATTATTACATATTATGTATGTGTTCACTACAATTTATTTTTTCACCGGAATTGAATCCGGATTATCGACGGTCTGGATTTTTGACGTCCAGATTATCGAAGCTCTACTGTACCTGGGAGCTACAGTGCAACAAAACAAGGGTTACTAAAGGCCTTAAAGATCTGGATCTGGATACTCAATTGTGCAAACTAATGTAGAAAGCAGTAGTTTTCTCAACAACACGAATCGTTCGGAAGTTCATGGGTCGCGATTTCGCCTTGCCAGCTTAGAAGTATAGTTGCGTTGTGATGTACCAGCAATGTGTATTGCATATAACAATAATCTTAATTTTATTACCAAATAATCTGGGGGACCACCGGTTGGGCAAAGCCTCAGTCTGGGAGGGAGTTTCATCAAAAAATTGAAAGAAGCTCATGATCTGAATTTTGTTGTCGCATCGTTTTTTGTTTTGTTTTTTGTTTAGAACTGAAGATCCACCCTACCTCCCTCTCTTGATCGCTAAATTGCCGGTGATTTAAGAACCACATACGAAGGAGTTGACAGTATCAATTCATCATTTCCAATTCCAAATTGTTGTATTCTGATCGCAAGGGCATTGCCGTGGGTAAAAATTCAGCTTTTAATAAAAAAAAACATGAAGTATGGTGAGCAATGCTGAGTTGTGTTGCGAGTCCTGTTCTCTGCACACATCAGCGCGTCAGTGCAAATAGTCGGCGTCAGGTCATATTGTTGACATTGAAACTCCATTGAAGACAGGTGATACTTACAAACAAGCCGACCTTAAACTCTGCTGACATGACATTAGAAAAACAAACATTTTGAGGCTATATTTTCATTCGCAGGTGTTGATGACAGATTGAACCCGATACTGTAGCGTCCTCAGCGTTCTGACACCAAATGTGCAATTACATTCCCTGTAGTCACCTCGGACTCACATTCTCACATTGGTCATTATCAGGGCCCGGATTTTGATGACCTAAAAATGTTTAAAAATTTACCAATAAAATGACTGCAAAAATCCCATGAAATGACCCGAAGACTTACAAAAATGGCCTAAAAATTTGAATGGAACTGACACAATTTCATCACACAAAAAATCCAAACAGACTACGTCATTGTATTTTGAAATGATATTAATAGCTAGGCCTACCTAATATAATTTAATTATTTGACAAATACGAATTATTTGCACACAAATACTGGTTATTATTTCAGTCTAGTGTGTCTCCTGGAATGTGGATATTCCAAGAAATAAGGGTTGAACAAAGTTGTGAATATTCTCATGTATTCGTATTCATCCTCACTTACAGTTCCGTTAATATCCAGTACCATACGCAAAAAATGTATCATAAACCATTAACAATGTGAGCAAATTACTCATAACGTATGAAATATTCGAATTAATTCCATAAAATGACATAATAATGACGTGAAAAGCGAGAAAATTACCTAAAAGCAAAATACTTAGAAAAATGACGAAAAAATGACTTAATAAATACGCATTTCTGTAATGTGGGGGCCATGAACAGGCCTATAAATTAGCAATGTCTATGGTGAACAATTTAAAAGATGACATGTCATCAGAATCCGGGCCCTGGTCATTATTATTATTATTATTATTATTATTATTAATACATATAATGTTTATGAAAATAGGTCGAATTGCATGTTGATGCTTAAAATCTGTGCATGCAATCGTCTTGAGCTCGGCTCATTTACGCGAGGGGTATCCTCTCCAGCACTAACGATCCCACCGCTCATATTGTACCGCGCGACCTGTACGTACTCGGAACTTGCTTATAGCAAGAAGAGGTCAACAAATAGGAATAAGGGAAATAAAAGACAGGGACCATAAATGCCCTCAACCCTCGAAGAATGAGAACTGAGGGGCTCTGAAAGAAGTAGAGCCATGAAAGACAGACGGGAAAGGGTTAGAGGAAAGGGTCCACCATAAAGACAATGGAAAAAGGGGACGACGGACCCAGCTCAGAAATCCCTCGTTCTCGTTAACTCCCGAGATCACCAGCCGTGAGCCCTTGAGGGTGTAGCACTATCCAGGATGCACCATAAGTTGTGGGGCTACTCGCACCCGCCCCCAATGTCGTACCGACGGGAAGTTTAAGTTTCACACCCCTCTCCCCAGAGACATTTGTTTACTTGAATACTTTTATTGTCTCATCGATCACCTATTTTATACTACCGCTCGTAAGGCTTCTTTACTCATGTATATATTTTAAAAGTGATCACATTCTTCACTTGGTGAATGCCCTGCACTCTCTCACAGCGAGACTCCTCCTTCAGCGATGGAGTTGTACGGTGATAAACGACACTACTAGAAGTTCACCTACGTGACTTTCAGAAACCTGTTAAGTACAATTAAAACGAACATGGCGGCCAAGCGAAGATGAAACATTTAAATATACATTACTCGCGATTTAACCACCCGAATGCAGTGAAATTTGATACAGCGTTTATACACCTTGTAACGCACTGACATCTAATTTTGTTCAATTGTTTACATAACCTCAAGATGGCGGCTGTGCGAAATTTTAAAATTAAGTTTTCATTTCTTGTGTCCTAATCAAGCGATCGAAGTCAACGTTTGAATAATTAATCTACGCAATAATGGCCATCTAATAGTACATAACTCTATGGCCTGCATATATAAAAATCCAACATGGCGACCATCCGAACTATTTAGACGGCTCTCAATATCTACTAATCTATGACAGCAATCAAACTGAAATCTTGAATGTTGATAACGGCTATGAACATAAGTTCACCTATGGTATTCCAATAGCCTGGTGATCACAAATCCAACATGGCGGCGACGCGAAATTTAAATATTAAATTATCGTTTATCGTGATTTAACCATCCGAGCGCAGTGAAACTTGGTACGGTAAACGCTTATACAAATTTTAATCCACTGACATTTAATTTATTTCAATTGTCTTCATAACCTCAAAATGGTGGCTGTGCGAAATTTTAAAATCTCATTTTTAGCCTATTTTCAATTTTGAAAAAATAGGCTTATGAGATCACCTTTTGTCCGTGTGTGTCTGCGTGTGTGTGTGTGCCCCCTAATAAATTCTATACGGCTTGAACGATTCCAATGAAACTCGGTAAGTTCATAGCACTATTCCGGGCGACCTCGACCGTGTCCTTCAAATTTTGTTACGTCTCACCAATACAACATGGCGGCTATGCGAAATATTTTACCAGCATTCATATCTCCGAAACTATTACCGACATCACCCTGGCATTTTTTGCGTTGATAAAGGGAACTACTAGAAGTTCACCTATGTGACTCTTGAAAAACTGGTAACTACAAAACCAACATGGCGGCCACGCGATTTTGCGACTTTTAAATAGACGTTTCTCGTGATTTAACCAACCAAACGCAATAAAACTTGGTACAGTATATGTTTATACACATTGTAATGCACCGGCATCTAACTTTGTTCAATTGTTTACATAACCACAAGATGGCGGATGAGCGAAATATTTCACCGGCATTTTATATCTCTAAAACTATTAGCTGTATCACCCTGAAATTTTGTACGGAGATAATGGGCACTACTAGAAGTTCATCTATAAGAATTTCAAAAAGATGTTAACTACAAAACGAACATGGCGGCCAAGCGAATTTGAAAATTTTAAATAGACCTTTCTCGCGATTTAATGTTCCAAACGCAATGAAATCTGGTACAGGAAATGTTTATACACATTGTAATGTACTGATATCTAATTTAGTTCAATTGTTTACTTAACCTCAAGATGGCGGCTGTGCGAATTTTAAAATTAAGTTTTTATTTCTTGTGTCGTAATCAAGCAATCGAAGTGAAAGTTTGAATAATGAACCTACGCAATAATTTTCCTTTAATGGTACATGACTCTATGGCCTATACATTTAACAATCCAGCATGGCGACTATCCGAAATATTCAGACGACTCTGAATATCTACGAATCTATTATAGCAATCAAACTGATTTTTTTTATGTTCATAGGGGCTATGAAATTAAGTTCACCTATAGAACTTGAAATAACCTGTTGATCACAATTCCAACATGGCGGTGACGCGAAGTATAAATATTCACATGGACGTTTCTCGCAATTTAACCATCCCAGTGCAGTGAAACTTGGTACAGTAAATCCTTTTACGAATGTTAATCCACTGGCATCGAATTTATATCAATTGTTTCCATAACCACAAGATGGCAGCTGTGCGAAATTGTAAAATCTCCTTGTTACTTCTTGTGTCCTAATCATGCGATTGAAGTTTGAATGCTACGCGTACACAATAATCTTCATGTAACATTACATAACTCTAGGACCTACATATATAAAATCCAACATGGCGACCATCCGAAATATTTAGTCGGTACTCAATATCTACGAATCTATTACAGCAATCAAACTGAAATGTTGTATGTTGATAGTGGCAGTTAAGATGAGTAGGATATATGAAAATAGGCTGCATAGTTCTTCACAGAACTACTTGTTATTTCTTGCGACCTAAACATGCAATTGAAGTTTGAATAATAAACCTACGCAATAATCTTCATCTAATAGTTGATGATGATGATGATGATAATTGTTGTTTTAAGGGGCCTAACATCTAGGTTATCGGCCCCTAATGGTTTGGGTGATAGTGAAAATGTAAATGAAATGAAAATAAACCTAAAACTAACTACATACCGTACTAGAAGAGGAAGTGGAAAAACAACAAGTAGTTCCGTGAAGAACAATACAGTCTATTTTCATATATCCTACTAATGTCAATTGCCCCTATCAACATACAAAATTTCAGTTTGATTGCTGTAATAGATTCGTAGATATTGAGAACCGACTAAATATTTCGGGTGGTCGCCATGTTGGACTTTTATATATGTAGGGCTTAGAGTTATGTACTGTTACATGAAGATTATTGTGTACGTGTAGTATTCACACTTCAATCGCATGATTAGGACACAAGAAGTAAAAACGAGATTTAAAAATTTCGCACAAATGCCATCTTGTGGTTATGGGAACAATTGAAAAACATTAGATGCCAGTGGATTAACATTTGTATAATGATTTACTGTACCAAGTGTCACTGCACTCGGATGGTTAAATTGCGAGAAACGACCATGTGAATATTTATACTTCGCTCTGCTGCCATGTTGGATTTGTGATCACCAGGTTATTGAAAGTCCTATAGGTGAACTTATGTCCATAGCCCCTATGAACATTAAAAAAATCAGTTTGATTGCTGTAATAGATTCGTAGATATTGAGAACCGTCTAAATATTTCGGATGGTCGCCATGTTGGATTGTTATATGTACAGGCCTTAGAGTCATGTACCTTTAAAGGAAAATTATTGCGTAGGTTCATTATTCAAACTTTCACTTCGATCGCATGATTACGACACAAGAAACAAAAACTTAATTTAAAATTTCGCACAGCGGCCATCTAGAGGTTATGTAAATAATTGAACTAAATTACATACCAGTGCATTACAATGTAAATAAACATTTGCTGTACCAAGTTTCATTGCGTTTGAGTCATTAAATCGCGAGAAAAGTCTATTTAAAACTTTCAACTTCGCTTGGACGCCATGTTCGTTTTATTGTTAACCGGTTTTTGAAATTCTCATAGATGAACTTCCAGTAGTGCCCTTTATCTCCGTGCAAAATGTCAGGGTGATACCAGTAATAGTTTCAGAGATATAGAATGCCGGTGAAATATTTCGCACAGCCGCCATATTGAGGTTATGTAAACAATTGAACGAAATTAGATGTCGGTGCATTACAATGTGTATAAACATATACTGTACCTAGTTTCATTGCGTTTGGTTGGTTAACTCGCGAGAAACGTCTATTTAAAAGTCGCAAATTCGCTTGGCCGCCATGTTGGTTTTGTAGTTACCAGGTTTTCAAAGGTCACATAAGTTAACTTCTAGTAGTTCCCTCTGTCACGATACAAAATTCCAGGGTGATATCGGTAATAGTTTCGGAGATATTGAATGCTGGTGAAATATTTCGCACAGCCGCCATGTTGAATTGGTGAGACGTAACAAAATTTGAAGGGCACGGTCGGGGTCGCCCGGAATAGTGCTATGAACTTACCGAGTTTCATTGAAATCGCTCCAGTCGTTTAGATTTTTAGGGGTACACACTCACACACACCTCACACACACACACACACACACACACGGACAAAAGGTGATCTCATAAGCCTATTTTTTCAAAATTGAAAATAGGCTAAAAATTAGGGAAACAAGAGACAGAAGGAAAGGAAAGACCCTCAACCTTCGAAGAATGAGAATTAAGGGACTTAGAAGAAAGGAGAGCCAGGAAAGGTAAAGAGGAGAGGGACCACCCCAAAGGCAACGGAAGAATGAGAAAACCCGGACCCAGCTCAGGAAGCCCTCGGGGTCGCCAACTCCCGACTCACCAGACGTGAGTACGATCCAGGGTGCACCACAAGTGGTGGGGCTACACACACCCTGCCTCCTTGAGGGCCTTGAGCAGAAGGCAGGAGATACAAGAAAACAAGAGGTTTGACCCCTCGAATAATGAGGGATCAGGAAAGATGAGACAAGGGCCAATTAAGGCGGGAAAGTGAAATACTCCCTAGGTCTCGGACAACCTAATACCGTCGGGGTCGGATGTTGACCAAGGGAGGTCGAGAGGAAAGATAACAGAGAGGAGCCCGGCAAAAGTAAGTGGAAGCTGTTGGGAATTAACTTCCAACCTGGCCACAGATGGTGCCAACTCCCAAGCTCCATAGCCATTGACATTATGTTGGACTGCAGTGTGTGTGTGTTATATCTGTACCTCCCTGTGCTTTGTATTTTGTTACTCTGTATTCTGTGGTGTGCAATACAAGATGGCGAGTTTAGAATAGTGACCAGTGTGTGTGTTGTCTGTTTACACCCCCTCTATCCCTCCACATTTGGTGCCGAAACACTCGGGAAGACTAAGGATTAACTTCTTCAACGGAATTGTATCTACAGACGAGCTTTCTACACTACAGGAAACTCCACGACGAGGGAAAGAGGATACTCCACAGCACCACCCCACGCCAGACGCTGAGATGCCACCATTAGCCTACACTGCACTCTCAGATAAGTCAACTTCAATACGAAAGAAAATAGCATGTTGAAACAACTGATATTTCTTCATTATTATCATTTGGATTGATTAAGCTAATATAAGACTGCTATTACACGAACAGGAACTGCGTATTGTCAATCAAGAAGCACGCATCCTGTCTACTGTATTTGTGTATTATTATTATTATTATCGAGATAGACATAACTGGCCCTCGCTAAAGAGAAACTGTATGCACGGATGTTGTATTATATTATGAAATGCCTGCATGAATTGTGCATGACTTATTAAGTAATCCAGTGTTCCTTTAATCTACAGTATTCAAGAGTAGTAGAATGTCTTTCCTCCGCTGGACTTTGCAACGGGTCACGCATGTGTAGTTCCGTTCATTCCGTGCGATCTGAGCGCACATGCCTACATCAACTCAACAGCGCCATCTATTAGCTCACGCGCCCTACCAGTCATTCTCCAGCGCACTCTGTTAACAAGGTCTTAAGACCTTCCACGGACCTAGAACGCCCTCTGTCAGCCCTTAAAGGTACCGGTGCGGAACGGATCACCCCTACCACGGCGCTCTTAAGTTAACAGGCGGGAACACTGCCGGCGGGGTTGTGACGTCATGGGTCTTACTACAGACAGCAAAGAGATGCTCAGTCTTGTTGGAGCGCTGTGATATGGTCATTGTTTCTATGTTTCGAGGGTGATATTTCACAATATATTGCTTTTCCTGTTGTCCAGTGACAAGTGTTAAATATACCCGTGCCTCACGTGGTATATTTTAAAAGCAAATACAATGCCACGAAGGGGTTATGTACCAGGATGTAGTAGTAATTTTCTGGTTCGTGGAGTTGAAACCGCCTACGTGAAATGTTTCTCTTTTCCCAAGGAAGTAAACTTGAGAAATAGATGGCTGAGAAGCATCCCGAGGAAGGACTGGACACCTTCTGAGAACAGTGCTGTGTGTATTAAACATTTTCAACCGGACTGCATTATTTTACAGAATGAATACTGTGATTCTAATGGACAGAAACAAGTGTATAAATACGATCATCCTAAGCTAGTTAAAGGTTCTTGTCTTACTATTGTTGAAGGTTTGCCGAAATACTTGACAAAGGAAAGTGAAATTAAGCGGAAACAACCAGAAGAGAGGAGAAGAGAAATCGAAGTGAGGAAGGAACATGCTCAAGAAAGTGCTGTTGCTGCTGCAGATTGGGACGATGTTATAATCAGTTTCGAGAATTTATGCAATTCTCTTGAGAAATGATTAGCAGATAATAGCACTAAAGTGAAAGGGGACTCAGCTATTAATTTCAATATTTTGACGATAGAGTGGTTATATATAGTGTTGGCAACTCTGGCACTGTACATACTCTAATGACAGTTGGTCCCCCTGCTGGAGGGTTGTTGACCCATTAAGAGGAAGGGTCGTTTTTCTTACCTGCGTCAAGCAGGACTCACTTTCAAGAAGGTAGCAGTGGCTACCGGACATGGTGTCATAGCACGCATGTAATATCTACTGTACTTGTTCAGTGTTTAATCATGTACATACAGTGTAAAATATATTTCTTTATACAGTCCACCACATCGTATTCTATGTATTCGACATAAGTTTTGGTCCTCCGGGCATGATTATATGGCAAGAAAAACAGTGAAAATTGAACTCGTGTGATCCAAAGACAGCATGGTTTCTCACAAATGGCGTGGGTGGTTACCAGCATGGCGACTACTGGACAACAGAATTCATCATCCTGGTAAGTCACCGATCATCCTTAATTATTCCTTGTGACTAATATGCATTCCTTTCTTTCTTCATTCAAAACTGTTCGTTTGTACTTGCAATGTATTGGTATTGCTAGTGATCACACATGATTTCGCCCGTAAAACTGTATGTTATTTGTACGCAGTTTTCCCGCAACTCTTTGAAACAAAACCAGGAGTTCATCTTTGTATTATGTAAATATGTTAGGTATTTGTCTTTTCGTTTTGTCATTCTTTTACGTATAGGCATTTGGTCTATTGTGATTTTATATCATTCAGCAGTTTATTGGGAATTGCTAGTGAAAAATGGAACAAAAGATAAAATCACTGTGTAGCAAAAGGGGTAGGTTAAAGGCTAGCTTATCTCGCATACAAGGCTTCGTAGAGAAATTAGATTCTCAATCTAAGGACGTAGATCAGTTGGAAGATCGACGGGCTCACTTATCAAAAATCTGGGAAGAATATGAAACAGTTCAATCACAAATAGAGGATTTGAAAGAGGATGAATCATTTCAAGCAGAACAAGAATCTTATCGCTCCGACTTTGAGGAGCAATACTTCAAAACATCTGGTCTTATAAGATCCATAAACAGTGCAATTTCCAAGTCAGCAACTTCGCTAAGTGATTCTATTGGTGAATCAACTACCAGTTCGCAAACACGTTCAGTTAAACTGCCTCAAATAAGTTTACCTACATTCGCAGGTGATTATTTAGAATGGCCCAATTTTGCCGATACTTTTAAGAATCTCATTCATGAAGATGCAAATTTGTCAAAAATACAGAAATTTCATTACCTAAAATCAGTGGTATCAGGCAGGGCGGCAGACGTGTTACAGTCTCTAGAAATATCTGCAGCGAATTACGACATAGCGTGGAACCTGTTAAATGAAAGGTTCAATAACCGGCGAGCAATTGTTTCCTCCCACATTAATTCGGTCCTTCAGATTAACAAAATAGAAGTAGAATCTTCCAAGGCATTAAGAGACTTGTATGACGGCTTCAGAAGGCACATACAGTCGCTATCAGCGCTTGGTCTGTCTTGTGAAGAACAATTAGATGCCATTTTGATACATTTAATAACAAACAGATTTGACGCTGAAACATTAAAAAAATGGGAGACCTCGTTACCAACCTTTGATCTTCCATCGTATCAGACACTGGACAAATTTCTGCTCGAAACATGTAATGCATTGGAATCGATCGAAACTAAGAATTGTGATCGCACAAAACAGCTGAAGCAGGTAGGCGTTTCATCTAAAACGAATGC
The DNA here is from genome assembly GCA_946902985.2 of Meconema thalassinum. Lineage (NCBI taxonomy): Eukaryota > Metazoa > Arthropoda > Insecta > Orthoptera > Tettigoniidae > Meconema > Meconema thalassinum. Next base: position 458,195,486 of record OX336391.1, on the reverse strand, counting down.
ATCTGGTTTCAAACCGAGGCCATTCACGAACCCAGGAAAAAATTGTTTCCTTTCACAGAAAAATCAGAAATGCCCGCTTTGCACGGAGGAGCATCCCATATTTAGATGCAGAACCTTCACTTCTATGGGTGTTTATGACAGATGGCGGGAGATCAAGAAGCATAAGCTCTGTGTTAATTGCCTGTCTGGAAATCACTTCGCTAACGAGTGCACTCGTTCATGTTGTAAGCTGTGCAAGGATAAACACAACACCTTGCTTCATAGGGACCAAGGGTCACCGAACCACAATAATAGTCAAACTTCAAACAAGAGTATTGTGTCCAATAATACTTCATTATCTCCCCTTAATGAGCAACATAGTAGTAATGCTGTTTCATTGCACAATCACAACAATGATGTTTCCTCTCATGTATTGTTGTCGACAGCAGTAGTGAATGTCAACAATTCAGAGGGAAAAACCCGTCATGCTCGGGTTGTGTTAGACAGCGGCTCGCAACTCAACTTCATAACCAGGGAATTAGCTCATCAATTACGATTGTTAAAGACAATGACTAATATTCCGATACATGGGTTGCATAACACTACCATCAAGGTGGGGTCGGTGGTAAGAACAAAGATTTCTTCGCGGTTCGGTTCCTTTGAACGAATCATGACATTTCACGTAATACCTTCAATTACTGGTCAGTGCTTACCCACTAAAAATATCAACATCACAGATTGGAGTATTCCAGAGTTTATATTAGAAAACCTTGCGGATCCTCAATTTAATGTGTCATCATCCATAGACATTCTCATTGGAGCAGAATTCTTTTACGATCTTATCGGCGCAGAACAATTTCAGCTCGATAGTTTCTCAAACAAACTACCGTTGTTTCGCAACACGGCTCTTGGCTGGGTAGCAGCAGGTAGTGTTGGTTTGTCTGAAAGGCACGCAGATAACAGTTCTTCCTGCCTCTTTGTGTCAGGTAAGATATTCAATGAGCCGGGGAAAGCACTGCTTGGCCAAGGACATTCTGAGCAAGAGATTAGTGAGAGGCTATTTACTGACGGTCACAGAAGGAATCCACAGGGTAGGTTCATAGTCCCACTACTCCTTAAAGAGGACCCGAGTCAGCTAGGTAGCAATGTTAATGAGGCAATTAGACGGTTTCACAGCCTAGAGAAGCGTTTTGAAAGGCAGCCCCAAGTCAAGTCGGAGTACGTACAGTTTATGAGAGAGTACACTGACCTGGATCATATGGAGGAAATTCCCAGTAATGAGATAAACAAACCATTACAGTACTACCTTCCGCATCATTGTGTATTTAAGGGTAATTCATTGACTACGCGCACTCGCGTGGTATTTGATGGCAGCTCGAAGGGCGATTCTGTATTATCCCTCAATGATTTGTTATTAGTAGGACCGATCGTTCAAGATGATTTATTTTCAATATTGGCTAGATTTCGCATGCATCGCTATGTATTGACCGCTGACATAGAAAAAATGTATCGACAGGTCCTCATAGAACCTGCACATACTAACTTTCAGCGTATCGTGTGGAGGGAGTCCCCTAAGGACGAGCTTAAACATTATCGTCTCAAAACAGTCACATATGGCACGTCATGTGCACCCTTCCTGGCCACAAGATGCCTCTCTCAATTGGCAAATGACACTAAGGAGGAATTTCCTGAAGCTTCGAATGTAATACGGCGGGATTTTTATGTTGACGATTTAATGACAGGTTGTGAATCAACTGACGGCTTAAGAACCACTCACAAGTGTGTTTCAGATATTTTATCCAGTGCGGGTTTTACCTTAAGAAAATGGTGTTCGAATGAGCCCAATGTACTATCGAGCATTTCTAACCACGAAACAGATCCCAAGTACATTATTAAGGTAGATGAAGCTGAAGACTTGAAGTTGTTGGGGCTATCTTGGAAACCCATCACAGACACTTTTCAGTTTGAGTTGAGAAGTGATTTCAGTTCGACACAGATAAACAAAAGAATAATTCTATCAGACCTGGCTAAAATATTTGACCCCTTAGGGCTTTTGGCTCCAGTATTGATTAAGGGCAAGATTTTCGTCCAGCAACTGTGGCAAATGAACTTAAATTGGGACGACGTTCTCACAATAGAACTTCAAATTAAATGGATTCGTTATATGCAGGATATTGCTAAATTGAAGGAGTTCAAAGTGCCTCGTCATGTTAGGGCAGTAGAATTCGTGGAGTATGAAATTCATGGATTTTGTGACGCGTCTCAGATTGCTTACGGCGCTTGTGTTTATGTAAGATCTCAGACAGGAGATGGTAAAATAACAGTTCACTTATTGTGTTCCAAGTCTCGCGTTGCGTCATTAGGCTCAGTAACTTTACCAAGATTAGAACTATGCAGTGCTGTATTACTTGCTCAGTTGGTCGAAAGAGTCATGAGATCCATAAACGTAACTAAGGACAAGTGTTTTTGTTGGACTGACTCCACAATAGCATTAGCATGGATTTCGGGCCATCCACACCAGTGGAAAACATACGTCGCTATTCGAGTGTCGCAGATTCAACAGTTGACAAATATTGATTGTTGGCAGCACGTCTCTACTCATCATAACCCAGCAGATATGATCTCGAGAGGAGTTACCGCGGAGAAGCTGTTAAATTCATCATTTTGGTTATCGGGACCATCTTGGCTTTCAGATAATAAAGACGAATGGCCTTCACAGCAGAGGCATAGCTCTCAAGAATTACCTGAAGTTAGGAAAACTAAAATCGTTCTAGTGTCATCTACAGAATCCCTTGGATCGAATCTGATTAACAGATACTCTTCCTGGAGCAAGCTGATTAGAATAACAGCTCTCGTGCTCAGATTTATCAAAAATCTTAAAACTAAAACAGACAGACAAACAGGTGCTCTTAATCCGGTAGAACTAGAGCAGGCTAAGTATTTATGGTGTAAAATTGCGCAAGGTTCTGAATTTTCACAAGACATAAAGGCTCTCAAACAAAATTTGCCACTACCCAAGGGAAGCAAATTACATGGATTAGCACCGTATTTGGATGAGCAGGGTCTGTTACGGGTAGGAGGCCGTCTGCAAAATACTAAACTATCGGTCAACAGAAGACATCCTATTTTATTACCTGGCAATCATCGCATTACAATAATGTTATTTGATCATTTTCATTTTGTTTTTCTTCATGCTGGAGCTCAGACTTTATTGACAATGATGCGACAGCAATACTGGCCTCTATGTGGGAGGAACGGTGCTCGAAAGGCAGTGTATCGATGTAAGACGTGTTTTCAATTCTCGTCTCGGCCGTATCAACCGATAATGGGATCGCTACCTGAAAGGAGATTAGTTCCCAGTCGACCATTTGCATCTTCAGGAATAGATTTCTGTGGCCCAGTATATTTACGGCCTTCCTCCAGGAAGGGCGCTCGGATTAAGGCATATATAGCTATGTTTGTTTGTTTTGCCACAAAGGCTGTACATATTGAACTTGTAAGCGATCTGTCTACAGCTGCTTTTTTAGCATCACTGAAAAGATTCATGGCTAGACGAGGAACTTGCACCCACATATTCACTGACAACGCAACTAATTTCGTAGGTGCATCACGTGAGCTAAAGAAATTCTTTAATGATATGAATACCAAGCAGTCACACATAAGCTTTGCTACTGAGAAGGGGATTCAGTGGCATTTTAGTCCTCCTGGTTCACCTCACTTCGGAGGGTTGTGGGAGGCTGCAGTTAAATCAGCTAAGTATCACCTTAAGAGAATAGTAGGAAATGCTGCATTGTCGTTTGAAGAAATGACTACAGTGCTTGTACAGATAGAGGCAGTTTTGAATTCGCGCCCCCTCTGCCCACTATCCTCTGATCCCAATGATCCGGAAGTATTAACCCCATCCCACTTCCTGATCGGTGGCTCATTTCATCTTCCTGTGGAAGAAGATGTGTCTCAGACTCCCTTGAATAGACTGAAGCGCTGGCAACTGCTTCAGGCTATGTTCCAGCAATTTTGGCGTCGATGGTCCAAGGAATATCTCGGACAACTCCAACAGCGTTCTAAATGGCGGTCGCCCGGACAATCCCCACAAATCGACACTCTGGTTGTTCTGAAGGAAGAGGGCGTGCCTCCACTTCATTGGAAACTGGGCCGTGTCGCAGCAGTGCATCCAGGAACCGACGGAGTTACGAGGGTTGTTACCATCAAAACACCCAGCGGAGCTCTTTTGAAAAGAGCAGTGTCAAGACTTTGCCCATTGTTGAGTGAAGAGAAGTGAATTGTTTAAATGTTTGTGTACATAGTGTTTATTTCAACTCTCATTCCAGTTAATAGAACAAAGTGACGGTATTTAATTGTTGTTTGAAATATTTGCTATTTCAAGGGGGGGAGTATGTTGGCAACTCTGGCACTGTACATACTCTAATGACAGTTGGTCCCCCTGCTGGAGGGTTGTTGACCCATTAAGAGGAAGGGTCGTTTTTCTTACCTGCGTCAAGCAGGACTCACTTTCAAGAAGGTAGCAGTGGCTACCGGACATGGTGTCATAGCACGCATGTAATATCTACTGTACTTGTTCAGTGTTTAATCATGTACATACAGTGTAAAATATATTTCTTTATACAGTCCACCACATCGTATTCTATGTATTCGACATATAGAATCAATTTTGAGTCTATGACTTTTGTTTCTTTATATTAATGTAGATAATAATTTACTTGTTTCGGCTTTCTATAACAATTTGCAATTGCCTTCTACAGAACTTTCTTCAGGGTTTGGGAATTGAAACAGCTGTGAAGAGTTGGAGAACACTGTTCAGTTTGTTACAGTATCTTACTGAGAAGAGATTCCAAACCAACTTGGAAAATTACGTGGCCAATGTCTTAAAATTGCTGGATGTCATTCAAGAAACTTGATTGGATAGTGGAGAAGAGGGAAATTCTCAGCAAGTTAATTTTTATCCGAGCAATTCTCTCCTATATTTAAGAACAAAAAAAGGTCCCCCAACATGATACTTTACTCTTACATATTGTACATGCAATCCGCGAAGTGTTATGATACTATCAGGCAGAACAAATTCCTATCCCTTCCTCATTCCAAACATTTACAAAGATTGACTTCTTCCCTTAGTGTAGCTCCGGGTAATTTTAACGAAAACGTTCATTTCTTGAAGAAAGTCGCTGAAAAGTGTGATGATAAGTGGGTAATTTTGCAACTTGATGAAATATATGTTAAAGAAGAAATTTCCCGTTTGTTAAAGTACATAAACAGATATGATATTCTCACTTAAATATATTCAACTAATTATTGTGTTCTGTAGACGATACAAAAACCGCCTACTTGTAGTGCAATCAAACATTAGTTTCCAGCATGCTCTTTTTGTATACCGCTCTGGGCTGACTTGTATCGCAGTCATTTGCTTTACTCGCCCGTAGTGACAGCGGAAAACGTCTCACACAATTCATCGATCACTAAGGAAGGACTGTGGTGAAATTCGGAAGTCCATCCCAATTTCTTCTGTAAACAAAACCGATTTAATTACATGAATGCATCTCTCTGCCATATGACTAGCGTGCTGTCCGCCGGCCAGCTAAGACCCCTGACGTCACTCGCCGGTGGCAGAGTGGGGGTATCGCTCCCGCCTGTAACTTAAGAACGCCGTGCCCCTACCCCCCCCCCCCCGTAAGCTCACCGCTCACTACGTCACGTCTGGAGGGAGGCCGGTCAGTCAAGCTTAAGATTTATTGCACCCAATATGCCGACGGAACAAGAGACCGCTACTGCAGCAAACTTGCACAATCTGAAAAGGAGGAGGACACGTGAGAGAACAAATGCCACACGCTTCATTACAGCCATTAACAGCCTTACAGAAGACACAGCATTAGAAGACTTCACATTCCACCGCGATAGACTGCAGGAAACACTCACCAGCTTAACCCAACTGGACGATGGTATTCATGATCTATTATCTGACGCAGAATACAATGCTGACATTACTGCATGTGACGAATATATTGACAATGCAAAGCGTGCCATACAGAAAGCTACTATTGGAGCGGACAAGAAGCTTTACTCTGTCACCTCTACCTTGTCCATAATCGAAACTCCCACCACTCCCACTGCCTTGCCCACGTCACAACCAATTAAGTTACCCACCATAAAACGTAGCCCCTTCACGGGAGATATAGAAGAATGGTCTCGCTTTTGGGAGCAGTTCACTACTTCCATTGACCAGAATCCTACAGTATCGCAGGTCGACAAACACGTCTTTCTGAGAGGTTACTTAGAAGGGGAACCAAAGCATCTCGTTGACGGTGTTGCTATCACAGCCGGCACTTATAATGACACAAAGAAAATCCTCATTTCCAAGTACGGAGATGAAAATAGAATTATCCAGGCGCACTTAGACTATCTGGAAAACATACCGCCGATACACTCCGATACACAGTCCCTAAATCACACTTACGTTGAGTGCAACCGACGGATTCAAGCACTTCAGGCTCTGGGAGAAAATATTGCCAACTACGGTCGCGTGCTAGCCCCTAAGATACTCAGAGCGTTCCCTGATGATATCTGCCGACGTTGGATCATCCACACGCGGAGAGACGTTAGTGAAGGTGACATAATCAAATTCATGTGTTTTTTGAACGAAGAGGTTGAAGGTGCCCTCATCGGTCAAAAGATTCGGGGGGGGGAATCTGATCAGCACCCGGCTTCTATCTATCAGCACCCGGCTTCTGTCCCAGCAACAGCGGCGTTCCAGATTGACACTCACGCGAAGAAAGGGAAGAAGAGATAGAAGGAAAGACTACAGCCATTCTGCGTCTTTTGTGAGGGAAGAGGACACTGGGCTCAGGATTGTACTAAGGTAACCGGAACTGACGCTCGAACTCAGAAATTGAAGCAGTCATCGCGTTGTTTCCTCCGTCTTAAACGAGGACACCACACAAAGGACTGTAGCAGGAAAGGGAGAGCTTCGTGTTCCCAGTGTGGAAAAGGTCACCATAGAGCGATTTGCAGCAACTTAAATCATTCCCCTGTCGCGAATTGCACAAAAACAACCGCCGTTGGTAAAATAAACGTCACTACTCCGGGATTTACCCATCTCCAGACCGCTAGAATATGGATCTCGGGACCAACGGGTTCGAGTAAGCTGACGAGGTGCGTTCTCGACGGAGGTAGTCAATCCAGTTTCGTCAAAAGTTCTTTGGTCGATGAACTGGGTCTGGAAGTCATTGGAGACGCATTATTAAATGTTCACGCGTTTGAAACACCATCCAACACATCACATTCACGTAGGTTCGTACGCCTGAAGACGAGAGGATTTTGGGACAGTTCCAAGTAACCTTGACGGCATTCGAAACCATCCACTCCTTTTCTCACCACCCAGCAGTACCACGAGATATCACGATGACCGGACAAACGCGGAAACTGCCATTAGCTGACCCTACAGATGATTCAGCTGACCTTCCAATCGAGCTGTTAATCGGAGGAGATCAGTATTGGACAATCGTCAGTGACTCTGCTCCGATACGACTCTCCTCGTCAGTTGTGTTAATTCCATCGACATTTGGATGGATATTCACCGGAAACCGCTCAGGTGTATCAGCTATTAACACGGTTGTAAACTTCATCGATGCATGTCACTCCATGCCCTGTGACGACTCTCTTCGACGTTTTTGGGATCTGGAGTCCGTTGGGATTGCAGCTGAACAAGACCGAGCAATGAGCGCTAAAGACACCTCACTTCTAACACAATTCCACGCGTCTTACAGTATTGAGGACCAAAGAAGAGTCGTACGATTGCCACGCAAGGAAACTATGGAACTTGCCAACAACTATCACGTTGCAGGAAAACCATTCCAATCACTGGAAACCCGATTCCGGAAGAACGAAGCCCTGAAACAAATATATACGAACCACATGATGGACTACATAAGGAAAGGTCAAGTGGAACTAGCTCCAGATGAAACCCGTACGGATGAGTTTTATCTTCCTCGTCACGTAGTAAAGAAAGAGAAACATGGAACCATTAAATGGCGTATAGTCTTCGACGCATCGTCACACGAAGAAAACGCGAGACCCTGGAAATGGGACCCAACCTACTCCCCGAACTGTTTGCAGTATTGTTGCGGTTCCGTTCATTCCCCTACGGTGTGATAGGAGACATCAGCCAAGCGTTTCTTCAGTTGTACCTTCACGAAGAGGATAGGGACTTGACCAGATTCCTGTGGTACCGTGTTGTCGAAGATGAGAGTGGTGCTCAAGTGGCTTCCAACGAGCAAGCGATTTTTCGCTTCACAAGACTCCCATCCAGACTGACTTGCAGCCCATTTCTCATTTCAGCTACGCTGAGAGAACTAGGCACTAGAAACAGATCTCAGTTTCCTTCCGCGGCTTCATTCATAGATGAAAATAAATTCATGGACGACATTATCGCAGGTGCCCGAGGAGAAAATGAAGCGATCGCACTCTACTATGAACTCACCTCTCTCATGAAGAAGATAAGTCTACCCATGTCGAAATGGGCAACGAGTACCCAACTGCTGATCCAGATATGGAAGGCCGAAGGAAGAGAGATCACCACGGAAACACACGTTCTTGGCGTTCCATGGAGCACAGTAACAGACTCGCTCACTATAGATGTTACAGAAAAAACAACGAGACTGAAGGACCGCCCCGCTACGAAACGACACCTGCTCCAAGCGACTGCTAGTTTCTACGACCCATTGGGTTTAATGACGCCGGTATCAATACTGGGAAAAATCCTATTTCAGGACACATGGCATAGAGGACTAACATGGGATGAACTCCTACCGCAGGACCTTGCCAGTCGCTGGCACAGCTGGACCTCAAGTCCACCCCAACTCTCGCAGATCACCGTCCCAAGATGGGCTGGAATGCCCGAACGCGACATTACAGATGTCCATGTGTTCTGCGACGCTTCTGAGCGAGCGTATGGAGCTGTTTTGTATATACGATCTCTCTGCAATGGCACCACATCTGCCCACATGTTGTGCAGTAAAAGTAGACTTGCGCCAGTCAAGAAGGTGACACTACCACGTTTAGAGTTGCTAGCAGCGGTGATAGGCGTTCGACTCTTGAATTACTGCGCTAAGGCGCTGCCCTTCGACACAAGCAGAGGGACCCTGTGGACGGACTCAAGAGTAACCCTAGGATGGATTCAGAATGATCCGAGTCGTTGGAAGACGTTCGTCTGCAACCGCGTGACCGTGATTCAATCCTCTACCACTCCGTCACAGTGGAGACCTTGTCCAGGCAAGGACAATCCAGCAGATCACTTGTCACGAGGATTGACGGCAGAGAAGATCAAAACTCTTCAGGCCTGGTGGAAAGGACCATCATGGCTATCTCTCGACCAATGCCATTGGCCACACAGCTCACCCGTCTCTACGCCCCTCCCCGAAGCAAGAACTCGCGCTCAGGATGTGCTCCAAATTGAATCACCAGACCCAGTAATTGATGCGACCAGATACAGCTCTTATATCAAACTTCTTCGCATAACCGCATGGGTTCTTCGCTTCGTACGCCTACTTAGACATGAGGACCAACCAACGAGGGAACTGACAGCAGAAGACATAAATGGAGCCCTCCACTATTGGATAAAGGCAGTGCAAATGGAATGTTTCCCTGCCGAAATTGCAGCTCTTGAACGGAAGACCCCTCTGCCTGAGAAATCGAAGATCAAACGTTTCAATCCATTTCTCGACAACGGCATACTTCGCCTCGGTGGACGCCTACAATATGCTGCAGTTACAGAGAGTGAACGGCATCCAATCATCATGGAAGGACGACATCATTTCACACAACTGCTGATAAGAGACAAGCACATAAGGTTCCATCATCTCGGAGTACAGATTGTTCTTTCTGATCTCCGAAGCACCTACTGGATCCTTGGTGCTCGCCGTGCCATCAAACACGTCCTTCACCAATGTTTACCCTGCAAGATGGTAAAAAATGTTGGCGGGCAGGCAATAGAAGCTCCACTGACCTCCGAACGAGTGACCCCGAGCAAGCCATTCGCTGTCACAGGTATCGACTTCGCGGGCCCGCTGTACGTCAGGGCAGGAACATCAACCAAAAAGTGTTATATCACCCTCTTTACGTGTGCCACTACACGGGCCCTACATTTGGAGTTGAGTGGTGATATGAGCGCCGACAGATTCATGTAAGCACTACAGAGATTCGTCGGTAGGCATGGTCTGCCACACACTATTTATTCGGACAACGCCCAGACCTTTCACGCGGCTAACACGGAACTGAGTGGCATTTGGGCTTCAATGTCTGCGGCGAAGACTCACCGCTACCTCTCCGAGCACGCTGTAACTTGGAAATTCATCGCCCCACGCGCGGCTTGGTGGGGAGGATGGTGGGAGAGGATGGTTGGATCGACGAAGCGGTGCCTACAGAAGGTACTTGGACGCTCCAGCATCGACGAAGAAGGACTTCAAACAGTACTGGTCAGCATCGAAGCCGCACTGAATTCTAGACCTTTGACTCGCAATGGAGACACCGGCGATGTGTTGACTCCCGCACACTTCCTTGTGGGAGAGAAACTCACTACAGTTCCGTCTGGGCCTGAACCACCAACGGGAGTTCCTGTTCGAGAATTCCGACTGCGTCAACAACTGGCAGACGACTTCTGGAAGCGCTGGAGTAAGGAGTACCTACTGTTGCTGCAGAGCTTCCATCAAGTCCAGCAGCCCAAGAAGAACTCCACGCTGAGGGTAGGCGACGTCGCGCTCCTTCAAAGTGACCTTCAGCCGAGACATCTGTGGAGAAAGGTCCGGATCCACGAGCTGCGTACTGGAAGGGACGGGATTGTAAGGACTGTAATCCTTTCCACAGCAGATGGAAAACAGCTGGCCTGACCCGTTCAGCTGGTCGTACCTCTATAGGTAGACCAGGGTGGGGAAGATGTTGGGAATTGACTTCCAACCTGGCCACAGATGGTGCCACCTCCCAAGCTCCATAGCCATTGACATTATGTTGGACTGCAGTGTGTGTGTGTGTGTGTGTGTTATATCTGTACCTCCCTGTGCTTTGTATTTTGTTACTCTGTATTCTGTGGTTTGCAATAGAAGATGGCGAGTTTAGAATAGTGACCAGTGTGTGTGTTGTCTGTCTACACCCCCTCTATCCCTCCACAGAAGCAATGCTGGACTCAGCTGGGGTACCGTGGTCGCCAGCCAGGGACGGATCTAGGGAAGGGCAAGGAGGGCGACCACCCTGGGCCTCGTGGTCCGGGGGGGGCTCGCTCCATGGATTTTTAGCCTATTTTCAATTTCAAAAAAAAAAGGCTTATGGCATCACCTTTTGTCCGTGTGTGTGTGTGTGTGTGTGTGTGTGTGTGTGTGTGAGAGGAGTGTGTGTGTGTTTGTCCCTAATAACTTCTAAACGGCTGGAACGATTTCGATGAAACTCGGTAAGTTCATAGCACTATTCCGGACGACCCCGACCATGCCCTTCAAATTTTGTTACGTCTCACCAATCGAACATGGCGGCTGTGGGAAGTATTTCACCAGCATTCAATATCTCCGAAACTATTCCCGATATCACCTTGGAGTATTTTACGGTGATAAAGGGTACTTCTAGAAGTTCACCTATGTGATTTTTGAAAAACTGGTAACTACAAAACCAACATTGCGGCCACGCGAATTTGCGACTTTTAATAGACGTTTCTCGTGATTTAACCAACCAAACGCAATAAAACTTGGTACAGTATATGTTTATACACATTGTAATGCACCGACATCTAACTTGGTTCAATTGTTTACATAACCACAAGATGGCGGATATGCGAAATATTTCACCGGCATTCTATATCTCTGAAACTATTAGCGGTATCACCCTGAAAGTTTGTACGGAGATAAAGGGCACTACTGGAAGTTCATCTATAAGACTTTCAAAAACCGGTTAACTACAAAACGAACATGGCGGCCAAGCGAATTTGAAAATTTTAAATACACCTTTCTCGCGATTTAAAGTTCCAAACGCAATGAAATCTGGTACAAGAAATGATTATACACATTGTAATGCACTGGTATCTAATTTAGTTCAATTGTTTACATAACCTCAAGATGGCGGCTGTGCGAATTTTAAATTAAGTTTTTATTTCTTGTGTCGTAATCATGCGATCGAAGTGAAAGTTTGAATAATGAACCTACGCAATAATTTTCCTTTATAGGTACATGACTCTAAGGCCTGTACATATAACAATCCAACATGGCGACCATCCGAAATATTTAGACGGCTCTGGATATCTACGAATATATTATAGCAATAAAACTGATGTTTTTATGTTCATAGGGGCTATGAACTAAGTTCACCTATAGGACTTTAAATAACCTGGTGAACACAAATCCAACATGGCGGCGACGCGAAGTATAAATATTCACATGGACGTTTCTCGCAATTTAGTCATCCGAGTGCAGTGAAACTTGGTACAGTAAATCTTTATACGAATGTTAATCCACTGGCATCTAATTTATTTCAATTGTTTCCATAACCACAAAAAGGCAGCTGTGCGAAATTGTAAAATCTCCTTGTTACTTCTTGTGTCCTAATCTTGCGATTGAAGTTGAATGCTACACGTACACAATAATCTTCATGTAACAGTACATAACTCTAGGACCTACTGATATAAAATCCAACATGGCGACCATCCGAAATATTTAGTCGGTTCTCAATATCTACGAATCTATTACAGCAATCAAACTGAAATTTTGTATGTTGATAGTGGCAGTTAAGATGGGTAGGATATATGAAAATAGGCTGTATAGTTCTTCACGGAACTACTTGTTTTAAATGTAATCAATTAATTAATTATACTTTTCAAACTAATTTATAATTCATTTTTTTTCAGTGCAGCTATGACCTCCCTTGACCGTTTAGCAAGTTTAAATTTCAGTGAAATGATAGAAGACTTCAGCCGGAAAGAAAGTCGCAAAGTAATATTTTAGTATTTCATAGTTAACATAAATTTCTTCAAGGGGACTTAAAGGTTTCTTTCATATTATTAAAAATGTACTGTAGTGTATTCAAAATATTGTAACTATTCTTTATTTTATTATTATTAAAAAACTACTTTCCATTTGATCTGATTTTTTAAAATTTCCTATTGTTGTGATCCCCACCTTATCATATCGCCAAGGGCCCCGCCACTGTCGCCAGCCCACGTCTCACAAGTCGTGAGCGCCCGGGGGGCATCTAATAGTGCAAACCTCTATGGACTATACATAATTATATAATAATCCAATATGGTGACCAACCGAAAAATTTAGAGGGTTCTCAATATCTACGATTATATTACAGCAATCGAACTGAAAATTTGTATGTTGATTTGATGTTGATAGAGACAATTAACATAATTATATATATATGAAAATGGAAGCCTCCGTGGCTTAGGCGGCAGCACGCCGGCCTCTCACCGCTGGGTCCGTGGTTCAAATCCCGGTCACTCCATGTGAGATCTGTGCTGGACAAAACGGAGGCAGACAGGTTTTTCTCCGGGTACTCCGGTTTTCCCTGTCAAAATTTCATTCCAGCAACACTCTCCACTATCATTTCATTTCATCTGTCATTCATTTAATCATTGCGCCAGAGGAGTGCGTCAGGCCTCGGCAGCCGGCACAGTTCATATCCTCGCCGCTAGATGGGGGCTTCATTCATTCCATTCCTGACCCGGTCGGAGACTGGAAGCAGGCTGTGGATTTTCATTTCATATATATATGAAAATGGGCTATTTAGTTCTTCGCGGAACTACTTGTTTTTATTGTGCTGAAAAAATAATTAAAATAGTTTTCAAAAAAGAGAATATTTATTTAATTATTTTTATATGTAACTAGCAACCCGCCAGCGTAAGTTTAAAAGGTACACGGACGACAGAAAAGCCAAGGTGTACAGCGAAACTCCAAACATATATACTCTTCTCTGAAGTCTTAACTCGACATGACTCGACAGTTTGATGCTGGCCGAAGCTGGGGTGATAGGCTCACTTGCTAGCTCGTAAACTCGCTCCGAAGCTAGGAATTTAAATTTCCACTGAATGGAGATTGTTGGAAGAAATGAAAACGTAAAAACGCTTATAGTGGGCGATGTATTAAAGATAGAGATATGCTGTCGCGGACTTCTTTGTAGAACTTTTCATGCTGAACAATTCTTATACTCATAGTAGACTATATAGATATTTTTAACGGTTTACCCAGCGTAAGCTTAAAAGGCACACGGACTGCAGGTTTTTCTTCGACTTGATTCACTGAAATCGTTACTGGTCGGCTTCCTTTGGTCATAAATGAAAGTTTTCCTACAGAAACCTCCTCGAGAAATCCTTTACAGAATGGAGAAAAGCGCATCAAAATCCATCCAGTGGTTCTCGAGATTTCCTGTTTCATCCAAGAATTGGGGACTTTTTAATACTATGTGGAGATAATCGAAATATAATTCTAATACTGTACAAAATTACCCTACTGTATGAATGAACCCTCACCTGAAGAAAATCCTGCGTACGCCACTGCAGTCTGCCCCCCCCCCCCCCTTCCGCCCCTTAGGACCTTGAGCAGAAGACAGGGAATACGATGAAAAGGTTTGACACGTCAAGAATGAGGGTATCAGACGACATAAGGCCAGGGCCAATTAGGGCGGGAAAATGAAGGACACCCTAGGTCTCGGATATCCTCATGCCGTGGGAGTCGAAAGAGAACAAGAGTTGACAAAGGGAGGTTGACAGGAAAGATGTATACGTAAGTGAAGCAATGCCGGACTCAGCTGGAGTCCCGTGGTCGACAAACGAATCCAGTGAATATTAAATAATTTTGTATTATCGGTAGGCTATGATGTCACAATTAAGTGCAAATTAATACAGAAGTCGCCGCGGAAATCAGCGGCAGTCGACCTATGGGTACAATCGTGGCGTTAGTTCAGTACAGTACCGTATTTAAAGAGGCAGTTCACGAGGTCGAGCTGAAACAGCATTAGAGGAAGAATTTCGGGACATGTTCATTGATGAGGTTGGTGATAACATGAATGGCAGGTGCATGAATGCTGACGAAGCAGCAGGGTTCGCCGGCCGAACCTCGCGCTATTCCCACGAGAGGCGCTGAAGTCGGCACAATGCGACACCGCGTCCGGCCTCGGGACACAGGAAGTCCACTCACCTCGTCAGCTTACAGTTCCCGTGTTCGTTGACCGCCGCTGGGATTTTATTTGCCTAGCTAAATAATAAGGTCACGCGAGGATCCATCGGAAAATCTTCAGGTAGGGTTCGTGTTTGCCTAGGGGTCTTAGACGTCCCGATTTTAATATGCAGACTATGTTTTGGACTGGTGGTCTATCTGTGGTTAGCGGTGAAGGGGGACAGTTTTGCGTTGACAAATTTACGACACCTAGTTACCATGGCAACAAGTGCAAGCGCACTTAGTTCCCACTCGTTGAAGCGCGAGCGATCACCATACACAAGTCGAATACGAATATCTATCTATCTATCTATCTATCTATCTATCTATCTCTTGTCTGTATATTTAAAACAGTAAGCTGTTTTTTGTTACCGCGAGATTGACAGAACGGCTGAACCGACTGACTTCGTAATGCACTCTGACGAAAGCCCTTGATCTGTATGTGTGCAGAGTGTATTTAAAATAAACAAATATGTTACTATATATTTTTAAATGTATAAACAAAAATGCAAAATTATTGGCCCTAGCGTATGCGCAGAATCAGTTTGGTCATGACAGACATGGCGGATGTCCAGCGGGTTTTAATGTGCGAGTTATTTATAAGAATTATAAAGGAGGGGAATACTGTATTCATTAATTGTTGAGAGTAGGTACTCCTCCCTTTTCATAACTTTCACAAGGCAGGTTATTTATGATTCACAAACCTTTCAGAGAGTCATTAGAAGTTGATTTCAATTTGAATTGTCGCTGTGCACCGGAAATATTTCTTTTATTACGGCAATATATAATTTTCATACCTTATTTTATCTCTTGGGGTAGCCACCGTGGCTTAGGCGGCAGCACGCCGCTCTCTCACCGTTGGGTCCGTGGTTGAAATCCCGGTCACTCAATGTGAGATTTGTGCCAGCAGTATGTTGCAATGTCGAGACTGCAATATTTTGAAGCCCTTAAAGTTGCAATAGTGCCAGAAAGTAATCGTACAAAGAATGTAACTTCTTAAGTTTATTGTTCATTGTCCGTCATGTTTTGACGGGTTTCAACTAGTTATAGGCCTATATTATAAAACGCTAAGGGTAAGGTGTATGTTTTAAAAAGCTCTTAAACCAGAGGGTGTTGCAAGGTTTGGTTTGCACAAGAATCTTCCAAATCGTCTCAATAGTACAGGAAAAATCTTACATTTCTTGAAAAGTCAACGGAAATTATTTATTTGTTTATAAAGTGTCGAAATTTAATTTTTTCGGTCCGTCAACGCGATTGTACGCAATTGCGATAGGTTATTCCCTAATACTGAAAATATTACATGAGATTGATACATATACTTGGATGACCAGTTTCGATCGTCAAGCGATCATCATCAGATCCGTTACACGTAGGGTATTAAATCTATGTCTAAAAAGTGAAAGTATTTACAATATGTGCAATTATTTAGTTGCAGTATTGCTAAACCAATGGAACTAGTCAATATTTGTTAGTTATAGCCTATGTCAGGGTTTCCCAAACTTTCTCTGACCATCGCTCACTTTCGAGATTTATAATTTGTTTTCGTCCAACTCATTTCAAAAAACGCACAAATCTTAAATTACTAAAACATATATTCAAATACCTAGATATAAGTTGAGAAATGAGGACATTTTTAGCCTATTTTCAATTTAAAAAAATAGGCTTATGAGATCACCTTTTGTCCGTGTGTGTGTGCGTGTGTGTGTGTGTGTGTGTGAGGTGTGTGTGTGTGTCCCCCTAATAAAATCTAAACGGCTGGAGCGATTTCAGTGAAACTCGGTACGTTCATATCACTATTCCCGGCGACCTCGACCGTGCCCTTCAAATTTTGTTATGTCTCACCAATCCAACATGGCGGCTGTGCGAAATATTTCACTAGCATTCAATATCTCCGAAACTATTACCGATATCGCCCTAAAATTGTGTACGGTGATAAAGGGCAATACTAGAAGTTCACCTATGAGACTTTCAAAAACCTGGTGACTACAAAACCAACATGGCTGCCAAGCGAAGTTGAGACTTTTAAATAGACTTTTCTCGCGATTTAACTATCCAAACGTAATGAAACTTGGTACAGCAAATGTTTATACACATTGCAATGTACTGGAGTCTAATTTAGTTCAATTGTTTACATAACCTCAAAATGGCGGCTGTGCGAAATATATCACTGACATTCTATATCTCCGAAACTATTACAGATATCACCCTGCAATTTTGTACGGTGATAAAGGGTACTGATACAAGTTTACCTATGTATAATTCATAAACCTGTAAAGTACAAAACGAACATGGCGACCGTGCGAATTTGAAATATTTTAATAGACTTTTCTCGTGAGTTAACTCTCTGAGAGCAGTGAAATGTGGTACAGTAAATGATTTTGCAGACTGTAATGTACTGCCATCTAATTTAATTCAATTGTTTACATAACCTCAAAATGGCGGCTGTGCGAAATTTTAAAATTAAGTTTTTATTTCTTGTGTCTTAATCATGCGATCGAAGTGAAAGTTTGAATAATGAACCTAGGCAATAAGTGTCCTTGAATGGTACATAACTCTATGGCCTATACATATAACAATCCTAAATGGCGAGCTTCCGAAATATTTAGACGGTTCTCAATATCTATGAATCTTTTACAGCAACCAAACTGAAATTTTTATGTTCATAGAGACTATGAACATATGTTCACCTATAGGACTTTCAGTAACCTGGTGAGCACGAATCCAACATGGCGGCGACGCGAAGTATAAATATTTAAATGGACGTATCTCGCGAATTAACTATCCGAGTGCAGTGAAACGTTGCACGTTAAATGCTAACACAAATGTTGATCCACTGGCATCTAATTTATTTCAATTGTTTGCATAATCACAAGATGGCTGCTGTGCGTAATTTTAAAATCTTCTTTTTACTTCTTGTGTTCTAATCATGCGATTGAAGTTTGAATACCACACGTACATATAATACAACAAAAATAAAAATCCAACCTGGCGACCATCTGAAATATTTAGACGGTTCTCAATATCTACGAATCACTTACAGCAATTAAACTGAAATGTTGTATGTTGATAGAGGCAATTAACGTGAGCAGGATATATGAAAATAGGCTGTATAGTTCTTCACGGAACTACTTGTTCTTAATAGGTACATCATGTTTATTTACCGTTAATTATGTATATTAAACATTTACAAATAATAGGTCTAAAAAAGGAATAACAATTAATGAAATTAATTAAAGAAAAAATTAAAACTACATGAATTTTTATATCTAATTAATTAAACAACATGAATACCTATGTCTAATTAATGTGAGGGATAGATTTGATGAGTTTCAATCAATTTGTTGATGTCAGGAGCCAGTTTTGTTAGAAGAAGAGACTGCTGAAAGACTGGACTTCATATCATTTTAAATGCTAGCAGCCGAGTACAAAGAAGGCAGTGCGAGAACAGAGTTTCAAGATTCTATTTTGTTTCTTCACTGCCTACTTGATTGTTCTCGCACTGCCTTCTTGAAACTCTGTTCTCGCACTGCTTCTTGGTACTCGGCTGCTACATCGTACTATGACGTCACACACCCCAGTGCATTCTCGGTACATTTCGTCCCGTCACCGTAACGTAACGCCAGACCTCAGCGTAACGACTAAGTCGGCAAGATAATTTAAAATGATAAAATTCTAAGATCTCCTCGCTTGTCAATTTCTAACCTATTTCTAGATTTCGTGGCAAGATTATAATTAAATTACTTGTTTGCATTTTTATTTTACTCCTTGTTTTTACAGGCAGAAATTCTCCGTTATATTGTATGTATAGAAAACTAAATTATTTGCCCACCACTTTTTTTCAAATCGCCCATGGAATTCACATTCTGTCAGTTTCGCCCACTGGCGTGCTAAAATCGCCCAGTTTGGGAATCTCTGGTCTTTGTGATGTTTTGTATAGATACTAATAGTGGTGATTGACCCCCAAAGTTTCTTGTTTAGTGTGAATATGTGATTGTTGTGAAATGGTCAGTTCAGATTGTATTGTACAGGTTACTTATCTGGTTGAATCGTATACAGTCCGGGTGAGAGCAGTTAACTTCGTCACAATCGTGTTGACCGACTGAAGAACATTACATTTCTATTACTAAGGCAACACTGAAAATGGCTTCAAACACCATAAATGTTATAAAGTGTGTTTAAACAAAACAATACTTTAGCCCATGGGTTTCCAACCTGGGGGGCGTGGGGCTTTATCAAGGGGGCGTGAAGTGATTTCCGAATTAAGTTTTTTTAACTCAAATATTACAATTTCGTAAAATAGGCCTAAACATTTTTTGAATCACTCCAAGTGATTGTCGCACCAAGTCAATCGTTCAAAAGCACTGGTAATTGCCAACTATCAGCACAAACCTCTGCGGAGCCGCGAGGTTGGAGGTGAGATAAGGAATTTGCTGTGTTGTAAGGAGCAAAATTATGCCAATTTTATCGTCTCGTTGGCATATCTTTGTGATTTCTTTGAAGCTTTGAACAGTTTGAACTTACATTTTCAAAGACATATTTGTGCGAGTGAGGATTTTCAACGCTGAGTGTCATAGAAACAAAGCAGCGCTGTCAGCTTGATGTTGCAAGTGATCTCCGCTGTGCTCTGTCAAATATCAAACCAAACATACCGAATCTTACCAAGTGAAAACAGTGTCAACCCTCTCACTGACATTTGTTGACTAATTTAAGGATTTGTTGTAAATGTGTGTTCTTTGTATTGTGCTAAAATGAAGTTAGTATGTAATAGATAGGCCTATTCCATTATGTACTGTAGTGTTATTAGGTTAGGACAGTATCCTCCGCGTCAATCGAAGAGGTGATGAGGTGGGGGGAGGGGGCGATGAACTCCCGTATCTGAAAAGGCTGCGTCAGCTGACAAAGGTTGGGAACCACTGCGTTTAGCCTATATAAAACGCTAAGGTGTAGCCTATGTTTCATAAAACCCAAGCTCTTAAGCCAGGAGTTAGAAAGTGCGGTTTGTATCAAAATCTACCAAATCGTCTCAATAGTACAGGGAAAAAAATATTGCATTTCTTGAAAAATAGACGGGAATTATTTATTTATTTGAAGTCTTAACTCAACACGACTCGAAAGTTTGCTGCTGGCTGTATCTGGGGTAATAGGCTCGCCCGCCAGCTAGGCTGCAACTGGGGTGATAGGCTCTTCCCTAGCTAACTCGTAAACACTGTCGCATTAGTAATTGAATGGAGATTGTTGGAAGAAATGGAAACGTAGAGACACTTATAGTGGGCGATGTATTGAAGATAGAGATATGCTCTCGCGGACGTTTTTGTAGACCTTTTCATGCTGAACAATTCTTACACTCATAGTATATTGATATTTTTAACGGTTTGCCCAGCGTATACTTAAAAAGCGCACGGAAGCCAGGTTTTTCTTTTCGACATTTTCACTGAAATCGTTACTGCTTGACTTCCTTTGATCATAAATAAATAATTTTCTACGGAAACCTTTCTCGAGATATCCTTTACACAATGGTGAAAACCGCATCCAGTGGTTCACGAGATTACCCGTGACATCCAAGAATCGGGGACTTTGCTTTATACTAACAGATATGCGTTTAAGCAGATAAACAAGATAACCCCTGCCAGAACTGTGTCACGTCGAGCTCGCATAACAGTAAAGTCGGGTGGGTAGTATATACACACACACATATGAGAGTTTCCACAAGTAACCCATCGTAACAAATGAGATGCAAGAAAAAGAGAATTACCCGCAGCAGTGACAAATTGCACTCCGATGTAATAAATATCGAACGTCTGTTTAAAAAGTGTGTTTAAACACATAAACAAGACGATAGCCCCTGTCAAAACTGTGTCGCGTCAAGACCGCATAGCAATAAAGCCGGGTGGGTGGTTTATGCACATGTGAGAGTTCTCGCATGGGTTAGCTAGTACACGAATAAAACATATCCATGCTTGTATCCTTTGATTCTACAACACCAGACCTTTTAACGTCAATTCAGAGTGCAAATCAACGGGGAGTTGACTGGGATCACCACGGGTGGATTCCGTCCCCATCGCATAGCATTATTTTTGTATCCTTCTCAGGACAACTTATTTTCCCACAAAGGGTGATTATGATAATTGTAATGTAGTGGCTAACTTTCTTGGCTGTCACCCCGGAGGTTCGAGTTCGAATTCCGGCTCTGCCTCTCGAAAGGAAAAAAACTGAGAAGAGCTGGATTCGATTCCAACCTCAGCCATCCTGAGAGTAATTCTCCGTGGTCTCCCACTTCTACTCCAGGCAAATACCGGGATGTTTCCTGATTGATGGTCACGGCCGTCTCTTTCCCAATCCACACCTGAATTACAAATACACACACTACTACAGTCATCACAATAACACAAGTTATCACATAAAATTCTACACACACACACACACACATAAGCACACGGGGCTAAACGACCACGATGTCCAAGCCCCTCAAATGAAACAACATGATTATTGTACAGTAGCTTTAAGGTGTGTGACATCTGGCATCTGTTCTCCTATCATTGCAAAGATAAATTCAATATATATAAAGCTTAGGTCTGAGGGCTGGAACGGGCTACACTCAGTCTCGTGAGGTATAGAACTGAGAAGAGGTGGGTTGATTCCCACTTCAACCATCCTTAATAGTACACTATGCAACAAGACTATAATGGCAGTAATTAAGACACGAGTACGTTTATAAAACTAGCTTCGGTCGTTTTATAATTTCCATACGAGTGTCTTAGTTACCATTACACGAATGTTGTATACGACTGTTTATGTTCGACTTTATAACTTTATTTTATGTTCGAACATAAATATAAATGTCTGTCGAGATTCCGCCAGTTTCCTTTACTGAGCAGAGCGCATGGGACGCAGATAATACCTTGTATTCGGCCACGGCCTGTTCGAATGCCCCACTATGACACTAGCTACGGAGTGAAATTTAAAATGGGAGGCCGTGGAAGTCAGCGCAGGTGTACGCTATCCTTACGTAATTGGTCAAACAGCTGTATCGTAATGAAAATCTTGAGCTCTGATTGGTGGAAAGCCTGTATCATAATGAAACTTGAACTATAATGAGCCTCTTTAAGATGCAATTTTCTGGCATATAATATTTATATTTCGGCATGGTCGAACATAAACTAATTTTCCATGTTTTTCCACTTTTCTATTAGGCAAATGCCTGGATGGTACCTAATTTAAGGCCACGGCCGCCTCCTACCCAATCCCTACCCTATTAGCAAAAACACTAATACAGCCATAACAATCGCACTGATTTATAAGACAGTTTACACACACCCAAATAAACGGGGCTAAAATGACCTTGAAGTTGCATGCCTGTAAATGAAACAATATGAGCAACCGATGGTCTCAGGTTCAAGTCCTGCATTCGTTAGACATGCAAACTTTCAATAGTCGAGACGGCCAACGGATTCCTAGGCGGTTTCAAACAAATCGGCATACGATTCATCCTAAACCATATACTGTACAAGTGTTTCTCGCCCAGCGGGGGTGGGGGTAGGGGTGGTTTTATGGGGGTTTGAGGCTTTAAGTAGAAGTTGGCACTTAAGGGGTTCCAGAATGTCGTATACTTAACGTCTTATTTACTCTTATTTCTCAGAAACTATTCACAGGAAGTTAGAGAAAATTTTCAGGAAAGTTCTTCAAGATTCTCTCCTTACTTAAACATATTTTTTTAAGAAAAATAAAGTATTTTTGATTTTTTATAAATCTTTTTAAAATGTCATTTCCATCTGGCAATGTTAAACTAAAGTAAATTTTGAAGAAAGAAAAAAAAAAACGAATGTGTTAAAATGTAACAGACATAAGGAAGAATTACTTCTAAAAAATTCAGCTGTTCCAGGTGTTTCCAGTGCTGACAACCGTAAGTGATTAGTATCAACCTTGAATAACAACAGACTTAGTAGTGGCGATTCTAAACGTTTACCGTTAAGAGGGAAATATCCCCCCTGATTGATATGTCATCCCTAGTGAAAGGCCGTTTAGCCAGTCACTAAATAAGGCAGTAGTTACCTACATCCTTTTCAACTATCCCCCCGGATTTTTTTTACGGATGCGCCCCTGAAGTAAACTTATTTGAGTACATGTGTGTGAAATGCAACCTAATGTAATATGTAAACAGTAAAACCTGCCTAAACCGGACCCTTTATATACCGGAAACCTGGACAAACGGAAAACAACATTCGGAACGGAGGTATTTCCTATGTAAAATGACAGTAAACCGGAAAACTGCCTAACACGGTTGGTTGGTTCCTTAGTTTAGGGGCTGCGACAACGCGGTCATGTAGCCCCGTGTACTTTGGGTGTGTGTAGAATCTGTCTGATAACCGGTGTTAATTGTGATGGCTGTATTAGTGTGACTGCAGACATTTTTTTTCAAGTAGTTCCCACTTTTGCCGCCAAACACCACCGTCAGCGACTACTAGTCCAGAACCTGGTTACCAGACGCCACTGCAGTCGGCTCCCGGCGATGAACGTCGGAACCTAAGAGCGTTTGTCAAATGTTTAACCTAACCTAATTTAGCTTCACAGGTGTAATTAGTGGAAGGTTCTTTAACATACCATAAATCTATGACATAGGACCGGCCGCTTTACTTCCCCTCCGAAGGAAAGCATACTGAGGGATTTTTAAAGCTCTTAAGAAATCCGACGACTTCGGCCGGGTTTGAACCCACGATCTTGGGCATAGAAGCTGAGCATGCTACCAACTACGCCACCGAAGCCGCTCTTGTAATACACAGTTTCCTTCTGACAAATGAGAGTAGAAGTACGAGTAGAAGAAAACAGTGAATGAAGCTTGTAGTTTAACGTAACCGTTAATCTCTAGATCACGAACCACGGGACCTCCTTTTTACGTGGAATCCGAACCACAAGACATGGCATTTCACTTCGAAAATCTCACATGCATTGACTGGGAATCGAACAAACATAAGGCACACTGGAGGAGAAAGTTAAAGTTATAAAGGAACATGAGAAAAACAAACGTCCGACTAAAAAATTGACTGTGTTGTTTAAAGTGGGAGAAACCCAAATTATTTCATAGTAATCCTAAGAGATAATACAGTATTTCTTTGCAGTGTATTTTGTTTTATTAAAAGTTAAATCTTTGTAAAACGGAAGCCTGTGAAAACGAAGAAAAAAAAATCCGGAACGATTGCGTTCCGCTTTAGGCAGGTTCTGCTGTATATGGACCAATAGGAGAAGTCGGAATATGTTTTAGGGCCTTCATGTAGAATGGGGCTAAGATGTGTGAAGCACAGGGGTGTTCATTAATCTGGAAATACATAGCAGTTAAACGGTGAGTGGATAACGTGTCGGTCCACTAACCCCCAAGATTGCAGGTTCGCTCCTGGCCGTGGTGTGATTATTTTTTAATGGCGGCAAAAATATGACACGCATTCATACGATGTTGGCATGTCAAAGAACCCATTCGAATTCAGTAGGCCGAGTTCATAATGGCAAAATTAATCTCGGGAGTTTCCGCCAACACAAAGTTCCTCATTTCTCTACTAGAAAGCGCTATAGTGTTCAAGGAGCTTAGATATCTAACCTCCTTGAATTTCATAGTGCTTCAAGGAACAACGAAATTTGACATGCAAGCTACCCTCTGGGTGTCAAATAACAAAGCTTGCACCCGGCACCCGAGGCCATACGATATTATTATTATTATTATTATTCTTATTCTTATTCTTATTCTTATTCTTATTCTTATTCTTATTCTTATTCTTATTCTTATTCTTATTCTTCTTCTTCTTATTATTATTATTATTATAGTTTATTGTTTGACAACATTATCACGGCAAATACCGGCTACATTTTCTGTTACAGCCCGGTTCGGCCTTAGCAAGGAACCATCTGTACTGAGATAATTACGAATTCACTGTTCAGAGACTTCACATCCATGTCGTGCCCGCAGCCTTCACGAGTCTCCTTCATTTGTAGGATGAGCTAAATTCCCATCTGGATCATCGAGCTTTGCTGAGTATTCGGCCAGGGCATTGTCACCAAGGAACTTCCTAACAATATGGCATGTGTTTAACAGAACTGCCTTCTGAAGTTCAATATAAATCTGCGGGTGCAGATTCAATATTGATAGACTACTGTGGAGAGTTTTCGGTATAACACCAGTACACGATACAATTATTGGGATGGTAGTCACCGAATCAAGTTTCCACATCTGCTTTATCACAATTGCCAGCTCTGTGTACTTAGATATTTTAGTAGCAGCTGTTGTTTGGATGTTTTGAGTGTTGGGACATGCGATATCTATCAGTGATGCCTCTTTGTGTACTTTATTGATGACAATGATATCTGGCCGGTTGTTACTGACTGCGACATCTGTCACAACTCCTCTGTCCCAATAGAGCTTGTGTGTGGCATTTTCGAGTACTGCAGATGGTGTGTATTTCCAATAGGGGATGGAGCTTTGAAGAAGTTTGTACTTCAAGGCCAGTTTCTGGTGGATAATGTTGGCAACTTGATCGTGTCGATGTTTGTAGTCAGTGTTGGCAAGGTGGGAACAACCTGATATAACGTGTTGAATGGTCTCACTACATTTGCCACAGCGGCGACACTTCTCACTCTCTGTTGTTGGATCTTTTATGATAAATTTCCGATAGCTTCGAGCAGCAACAACTTGGTCTTGGATAGCTACAACAAATCCCTCTGTTTCCGGAAAGAGGACCGAGTGGGTCAGCCATGCGTGCGACGCTAACTTGTCGATGTGAGACTGGTCCAACTCATGTGGAAACTTCCCATGAAGCGCCTTCTGTTTCCAATTCCCGATCTTGTATTCAGTAGTTTTCATTTCTTTTACTGGTGGATCTAAAGATGACAGATGGAGCGGTGTGTAATTATCATCAGCTGAAGATACAGTGTGATGGAGAGGGGATGTTTCTCCTTTGTTGTGGAAAAATGCACGCAGAGATGTCACTTGTTTTGTATGAAGGTTCATGATGTCTATCAGTCCTCTACCACCTTCAGACAGAAGTAGAGTCAGGCGCTCTGTTGCTGATTTCGGATGGTGCATACGATGGCGTGATAAAAGCAGCGATGTTTTTCGTTGCAGATCGTGCAGTTCAGTTTGAGTCCACCTTATTATACCAAAGGAGTATGTAACTACGGGCATTGCAAATGTGTTAACTGCCTTAATTATATGTTTAGCGCTAAGTTTTGAAGAGAGAACATTGCGAAGTCGTGAAGTATACTGCTCAGTTATGTTCTTCTTGATATCACCATGTCTGAGACGGGTACTCTGGGCGAACCCAAGATATTTGTACAATGCGCCTTCCTTATTATTATTATTATTATTATTATTATTAACGGTTAAATAACATCTGACTTGGACCCGCAATACTGGACTTTGGTCTGAACCTGCGGTGGTCGCGAGAAAGCAGTGAATGTGTGTCAGCACGGCTTGCGGGCCAGGGTCGCGCTCCAGTTCGCGAGCGAGAAAGTGGAGAAGACGTGCATAGTTGAGCTGTGTTGTGTCGTACGTGTTCAAATTGTTCTGATAACCTGTGTTGTTGTGATATCGGGGCGTGATGGTGCAGTAAGCAAGCTGCTTGCCTCTTACCAAGCATCGATTCCCGGTCCATGCATGTGAGATTTTTGAAGTGAAATATCATGTCCTATGTTTCGTACTCTACGTAAGAATGGAGGTCCCGTGATGCACGATTGCGAGATTAGTTGTCACGTGAAACTACAAGCTTCCTTCCTTGCTGTGATATCGGTAGGGCTGGAACGGGGTACACTCAGCCTCGTGAGGCAAACCTTAGAAGAGATGGGTTCGATTCCTACCTCAGTCATCGCGAAAGTGGTTTTCCGTGGTTTTCCACTTCTACTCCAGGCAAATGCCGGATGGTTACTAACTTAAGGTCACGGCTGATTCCGACCCAAATCCTACCTCGATTACAAGTAGTCTACACGCACTACTGTCGACCAAAATATTATGTGCACTCGAGTTTGAAGGTTGTTTGTGAAGTAACCAATAGACCTACATAAAATCCAATAACATCATCATTTTCATCATTCTATTTTACGTTAGTTCATGTTGGTTTGGAATTTTTAATTTATATATATTTTTTTATCGCAGTTGGAACACAAAAAGTGCCCGTATTTAAGCGTGTTTCAACCATACGTCACATTTAAGAATTATTATCTCACAAATCCGTCATCAGATCGAATTCAAATTTTAACACAATATACATTGGAATGTTGTATAACTGGTTTATTAATTTCAAACTTTTGTGTGTCCAAAAATAATGTTGTTATTATTTTTGTAAGGTAACTTTTTCTCGGCTCGGAGTTGTTGGAAAATGTAATTCTTGGTCGCGTTGTAATTCTTATACATCAAAAGGTTATGCTGTACGACTGTGAAATATGTAAATTAATTCACTTATTTTATATCGATTGGTATTTGTTCGGGGAAATAACTCATGGTTCACCAGCTAGCCGCTCCGGGGAATGCTGTACAACGTTGCTGAGAAGGAGCCCATCACTTCGAAGCGAGGCGCGCCCCGACTTGTTACGACACGTTAGGATAGGCAGCAGAGAATTGGCATTCCTGGCAATAAAAACATAACAATCTTTCTCCTTAAGTCACTCATTATAAACCTATTGGGGAAAGTGTGGCTTATGAACATGCGAGATTTCTCGCCCGGGTCCGCTAGTTTTTTTTATTCTTCCAGGATCATACCTCGTGGGATACATAAAACGAAGAGACCAAGTGGATGTCAGCAAAGAAGAGCAAACATTAAGAAAAATGAATCATTATCCACATTACGCGGATCCACGCTGCAATATGTAAAGAGACCGGATGAGGCCCAGGGTTCATCCAAAGACACAGTTTCTCAGTCACTAATTGATGAGGTTTTTCTGATGCTAGTATGCAATCAGCAGAGGAGGAAGTTGAAATAGAAAAAAATAAAGCAGAAGAACAAGGGAAGGAAATGGATGAATTCGTAGCAGAAGAGTGGACTGATAGTGACTTAACCATGATACTGAAAATGTGATGATGAATGAGGTTAAGGGAAAA
Organism: Meconema thalassinum; assembly: GCA_946902985.2. Taxonomy (NCBI): domain Eukaryota; kingdom Metazoa; phylum Arthropoda; class Insecta; order Orthoptera; family Tettigoniidae; genus Meconema; species Meconema thalassinum. Next base: position 458,167,241 of record OX336391.1, on the reverse strand, counting down.
AATTGTAATATTTTAGATGATGCTTCTTATTGGAATGTACCAATTCCGGATCATTTGTGGGTTCTAATCATCAAAAGAGAAAGTGCTTCTCTCCATAACAAAGATGGGCCTTTCAGAATTGTGACAAGGAAAGATCTAAAAGCAAAAGGAGATGTTCGCCAGCTATCAAAAGAGTGGTTTTACAAGGTGATGCCAAATGGCGAGAAAGTGTTGCGAACATGGATGGTTTACTCTCTCGTCAGTGAGAAATTATATTGTTTTCGCTGCCGACCCTTTACTGTTAATGCTAACAGACACGACATCCAAACTTGTGACTGGGTTTCAGACGTGGTGGAAACTGAGCCCGAAAGTGTATAATCATGAGACATCCGAAGAGCACTTACATTGCTTTGAAAAAAGGAAAACGTTGGCAGCAGGACTTAGACTGCACAAAACAATTGACGCCGAAAATATTGCTTTGATGGACATGGAGAAGAAAAAGTGGAGAGACATCTTGCACAGGTTGCTCGATATCACCAAGCAAAATCTGGCATTCAGGGGCCACAATGAAGATGAATCTTCATTGAATAAAGCAAACTTTCTTGAAATGGTTGAGATGCTTTCTAAATATGACCCAGTGCTGAAAGAGCACCTAATGAGATTAAAACGAAGCACGTGTAAAATCAAAGCATCAGTATCTTATCTTGCACCAAAAACTCGGAATGAGTTTATACACGTCCTAGCAAATCAGGTGAAGGAGAAGCTTGTCATGGATATTTGGGATCATGTTCGATAGCACACCTGACAGATCACACACTGACCAAATATCCGAAGTTATCAGATATGTCAAAATTCACAATAGGAAAGTTTAAGTAAGAGAAGTGTTTCCGGGATTTTTCCCTTTAAAGGGGAAAAAGCTGTTGACCTCAGTTCTGATATTCTCAGAAATCTGGCAAGTGATGGAGTCGACATTATGATGTGCCGCGCTCAAGGATACGATAATGCTGCGACTGTGGCTGGAATCCATGGGGGTGTACATGCCATTTTGAAAACAAAGAACAGGAAAGCTATTTTGAATGGTGTGTGGACATTCGCTTAACTTGTGCGGCCAACACTCTTTTGCTCAAAATGCTTCATGCGTGACTTTTTTTTGAACTCTTGAGACAATGTTTTCCTTCTTTGCTGCTTCCACTCACCGATGGGATGTTTTAATGAACCACACTCGAGTCTCAGTAAAAAGGTTATCAACAACACGCTGGAGTTCTCATCATGCTGCAGTAAAGGCAGTGAAAGGAAAATTCGATGAAGTTCTATGTGATCCAGATGAAAATTTAGACACAAGAGGTACAGCCCGAGGTCTCATACTTGCAATTTCACGTTTCTGTGCTACCTCTTCTTTTGGTGTGATACACTTGAAGAAGTTAATCTTACACAGCTGTACCTTCAGACTAAGGGCTTAACTCTTGACAAGGTGGTGACAAAGCTAGAGAGGCTAAGACTTTTTATGTACGAGCAGTGCAATCGTCTTGTGGAGCAGGCAATTGAACATGCGCTTTTAAAATCAGACCAATATGGAATTTCAGCTGAGAGCAGACCCAGGTTCAAGAAGAAGATGACAGGTGAGAAGACGAGAGATGCGGGACTAACTCTGCAAGAAGAAAACAAGAGAGCGATGCTTGAGTGTATTGATCGTTTCCATTCTGAACTCCAGATCAGATCAAGAGCCATCAAGGAAGTAGCAGCCATGTGAGGCTGTTCAAGCCAAGAGTTTGATATCTGCCACTGAAGAAGAGTTACTTGTGTCCATTCCAAAATTAACCACTTTCTATGATGAGTTATCAGAGGAAGAGCTTTTATTAGAAATACCAAGGCTGAGAACGCACCTGAAGGCAGCAGAGATTGATCTCGAAGAAGTCAAAGATTGGTCAGTACTTGACGTTTTGAAATTCATAGCTAAATGGGACTTCCTAGAGTCTCTCCCATATCTCTCAGTGAGCCTACAATTATTTCTTACGATCTGTGTGTCTGTGGCTTCATGTGAGATGAGTTTTTCAAAGCTAAAGATTATAAAGAACTATTTGCGATCTACCATGGGACAGTCAAGGCTTTCTGATCTTGCAATATTATCAATTGAAAGTGATTTGGCGAAAGGAGTTGATTTCGATGAAGTAATTAACAAGTTTGCAGCTCTAAAGGCCAGGAAAGTTTTGATTTTGTCGAGATTTAATATGATATAAAATTTAATGTTAAACTAACAATAAAGAGTAACATATTGTCTATGTAGTTCTTAATTCAATCTTTCTTAGTTCATACAATCTTTTACCAACCAACCTTGAATTATTTTTTTCTTCTATTGCCTTTGTAAATATAGGACCTATGTTTATAACCGTTACTAAGAATTCTGTATGTTTCCGTTATTTGGCATTAGCGGACTCTGAGGAGGTCTATGGGGTGTCGTGAGGGGGGTGACACCATGAGTTACCGCACTGGGTGACCCCAACCCTGGTGACGCCACGGCGTATTGATACTTGACACGTTATAAAATCCAATTGGATGTGGGCAAATGAACAACCAGTTATTGCACGTGAGGTAGCTGTTTTTAGTATTACAACTAACAAGAAACATTCCGCGTGTTATCAAGAAATAAATATACACATTTAAGGTGACGTGCTGAATGCTCGATCTCATTAATAACGATACGATAATTACTTGACGTGACGTCACACCGATATTCGAGTTTCAAGATCAGTCTCAATTTCAGCTCATAGTCTTCTTCTTTTGTTGGTCGTTAATTCGTTTTGGCCAACCCTTGGATTGTTCACCGTGGCTGGTACATAGCGGACAATAGTCAGTAGTAGCCTAACACGGTTTAGTACAGTAAAACACCGATAACGGGCATAGTTGAAGAGCAAACTGGGGAAAGATAACATTTAAAGCGATGTTCTTGGGCGGGCATCAATTCCACTCGGTCGAACATCAATTCCCCTCGATTTTCCTTAATTCCACTCGGTCCTCCAAGAGACCCAAAAAGAGTTCCTCAACTCCGCTCAGGCTTTGGAAAGAAGTCGGCAAACAAACGTAAACAAATGTCATAACCCTCCTGCTCGCATACCAAGGGCCGGGTCAAACACCTTCTGCAGCGCATGAGCGAATTCTTGAATGCAGCTGATTTTTCCGTTCTAGGCTGGAAAACAGTATTTTCAGCATCCGCAGCTGTTATCGAAGGTATTTTTTTAGGTACAAATTATACACCTATTATTAACAAAATTTAATTTTATAATGTCTGACTAGGTTAAAAAACATACAAACATTTCATTATGCACATGTTAAAACAATGCATAAAATGTGTAAAACAAAATAAAAACTTGGCAGACTTAAGAATATTAAATTTAAATCACTTGTGTTTTCTGCCATATAAGTTGTAATGTGCCCAACACTTTATACCTGATTTAACGAATGAGCGGACTTGCCATCAGAGCGGTTTACCAATGGCACAATAATGTCTTGCGAACACCACCACGCCATCGGTCAAGCGCTCTGAAGTCAAATTTTATGCTTGACGATCGAAACTGGTCATCCAAGTGTATTTATTAATGTCATGTAAATTCTTTTCAGGATTAGGGAATAACCCATCACAGCAGGGCTTCACAATAAGTGTTGTTGATGATGATGATGATGATGATAATTGTTGTTTTAAGGGGCCTAACATGTATGTTATCGGTCCCTAATGGTTTGGGTGATCGTGAAGATGATAATGAAATGTGAAATAAAACTAACTACTAACTTATATACTAGAAGAAGAAAGTGAAAACAAAAGGAGAATAAGGCAAATTAAGGACAGGAGGAAAATAAATGCCCTCAACCCTCAGAGAATGCGGATTGAGGGTCTGGGAAGGAAGGAGAGCCATGAAAGGCAGATAGGAAAGTGAAAGAGGAGAGGGTCCGCCCCAAAGGTAATGGACAAAAATGGGGGAACCGGACCCAGCTCAGGAATCCCTCGGGGTCGCCAACTCCCGAACTCACCAGCCGTAAGCCCCTAAGGGTGTAGCAATATCTAGGGTGCACCAGAAGTGGTGGGACTACATACACCCTTCCTCCTTGAGGGCCTTGAGCAGAAGGCAGGAGAAAACATGAAACTAAAAAGAAGGCTGACCCCCGCAGAAGGAGGGTATCAGAAAAGATGAGACAAGGGCCAATTAAGGCGGGAAAGAAAGAGACTCCCTAGGCCTCGGATACCCTAATACCGTCGGGGTCGGAAGGGAACAAGAGTTGACCAAGTGCGGTCGACAGGAAGGAAGACGGAGAGGAGCCCGGCACAAGTAAGTGGAAGCAATGCCCGACTCAGCTGGGGCCCCGTGGTCGCCAACCCACGTCCCACTAGATGTGAGCCCCTGGGGGAACACAATATAGTCTATATTGTACGGGAATTTGTTAACGCTTCAGGGAGATGAGGTCAATTCCCTTCCGATCGTAGAAACACATCGCGCCTAGTCACAATTACATTTCTGGGTGAGAATGTTACTCGGGAATTCTCGCTCAGCGCATGTTGCAACCACCAAGCAACTTAAAAAAAATCGTATGGCTTTTAGTGGAGGGAGTGTCAGAGGATATGTTCGGCTCGCTAGAGTTTGTAGCTGCTTCTATGCGGACACCCCTGGGGTGAGCTACAAGTACCGTCGCGTGGGGAGGAAAGTGTGAATGTAATGACGAGGAATTGGTAGTGGCTGTGGCCTATAGTTAGGGACCATCCCAGCATTTGCCTGGAAAGAAGAAGGGAAACCACAGAAGACCATCTTCAAGGTTGCCGGCGGGGGATTCGAACCTCTTCGCCTCCCAGATGCGAGCAACTGCCTGCAGCCACGCCGTAACGACCACGGCTAACTCACCCGATAGTCAAGTTAACTGCAGGATATGAGTTTCTGGGTCTAGCTTCCAGCCACTGTAGAAGTCTGGTTGGTGCTCGAGTCGTGCAACGACCACTATACAAGTGCTCCTATAATGTGTTGGCGTGGTTCGCTTTAGTGTGTAGTACACTGTAGAATTATTAAACAATTCATTATTATACCGACAGCGGTAGCTCCGCTCACTAAAACGCAGCGCTAGGTCATGGGGCCAAGCAACCTGCGAACTCGATAGACGTGGGTTCGAGCCCTACCGTCGGCCGTCCTTGAAATGGTTTTCCGTGGTTTCCCATTTTCAACTCCAGGCAAATGCTGGGACGGTACCTTCTAACAGGCCACGGCCTCCTCCTTCCACAATATTGGCCTGTTTCATTCATTTCATCTATCATTAACTCCTCTCATGAGGTTGGCGTCGGGAAGAGCATCCGGCCGTAAAATCCACCCACCACATATAATTTCATCGCATCTCATCCCCGACCCCTTTGGAAAGGGGAATAATAAGCGGTAGATAAACAAAACAATTCATTATTATACACATGAGGTGAATAAAAGCTACACACATATAAGTATACGGGGCTATAAATGAATCAACAACAGTGGTGTAACTAGGAGGGGTGAGGGTTCGAGCAAAATGAGACATAGTCAGTGAAAGCAAATATGTATGTATGTCTACCCCTTATTATTCCCCTTTCCAACGGGGTCGGGAATGAGAGGCGATGGAATTCTATGTGGCGGATGGTTTCCACGGCTGGACGCCCTTCCTTACGCCAACCTCATGAAAGGAGTTAATGAGAGATGAAATGAATAAAGATGAATGAAACTGGGTATGGATGTGAAAGGAAGTGGCCGTGGCCTGTCAGAAGGTACCGTTCCACAATTTGCCTGGAGTTGAAAATGGGGAAACCACGGAGAACCATTTCAAGGACGGCCAACGGTAGGGCTCGAACCCACGTCTATCGAGTCCACAGAGAGCTTGGCCCCATGGACTAGAGCTGTGCGTTAGCGAGCGTAGCTACCGCTGTCGGTCAAAAGGGACGTAAAACTAATAACATTATTTATTGTTATTCTAGCAACCCGCCCCGATTTTGCCCGGTATGTTTAACAGTTTACCTAGCGTAAACTTAAAAGGCGCACGGACGGCGATTTTCTTTGACTCGATTCACTGATGTCGTTGCTGCTCGGCTTCCTTTGGTCATAAATGAATGTTTTTCTACAGAAACCTTCCTCGATAAATCCTTTACAGAATGGTGAAAAACGCATCAAAATCCATCCAGTGGTTCTTGAGATTACTCGTAACATCCAAGAATCGGGCACTTTGTTTTATACTTTGAAGAGATGTTGGGCGTTACTGTAAAGGAGCGCTTAAGCTGTAATGTCTGCCCGTGTTAGGCGAGTCACTCAGCTGTTCTCTCCTGACATTTGGCAGCGCACCACGAACTGCAGTCATATAAAAGACCCCCCAGGGGCTCACATCTAGTGGGACGTGGGTTGGCGACCACGGGGCCCCAGCTGAGTCGGGCATTGCTTCCACTTACTTGTGCCGGGCTCCTCTCCGTCTTCTTTTCTGTCGACCTCACTTGGTCAACTCTTGTTCTCTTCCGATCCCGACGGTATTAGGGAGGCCTAGGGAGTCTCTTCCTTTCCCGCCCTAATTGGCCCTTGTTTCATATTTTCTGATAGCCTCCTTCTGCGAGGGGTTAGCCTTCTTTTTTTTTTCATGTTATCTCCTGCCTTGTGCTCAAGGTCCTCAAGGAGACAGGGTGTATGTAGCCCCACCACTTCTGGTGAACCCTAGATATTGGCACACCCTCAGGGGCTTACGGCTGGTGAGTTCGGCAGTTGGCGACCCCGAGGGATTCCCTCCTTTTATCCATTACCTCTGGGGCGGACCCTCTCCTCTTTCACTTTCCTATCTGCCTTTCATGGCTCTCCTTCCTTCCAAGTCCCTCAATCCGCATTCTTCGAGGGTTGAGGGTATTTCTTTTCCTCCTGTCCTTTATTTGTCTTATTCTCCTTTTGTTTTCCATTTCTTCTTCCAGTATATAAGTTAGTAGTTTTAGTTATAGTTTACCTTTCATTATCATCTTCACGATCACTCAACCCATTAGGGGCCGATAACCTAGATGTTAGGCCCCTTAAAACAACAATTATCATCATCATTTAAGAGAAATGACCAAGTGCGCCTACCGGCTGGCGACTACGTCATACATACCTCTGGCTTTAGGAACACGCCATGTCGCTAGTAGCGCTGTGAATGCGACACACTTTCTCCGGAACCTACGCTACTGCAGCTCGGCGCGGCGCACAGTGTCAAGGTCACTACTGGAGTATTGTTGTGGGCCGACACCTGGCTGCCTTGATCGATATATAATCGCACTCGTGGGTTGGCGCAGCCAGCAGTTTGCGAGACGGCGTTCCAACACGCGCCTCGCTCGTCCTCCGGGAGTTATGATTGTGTTGTGTTGTGTGACTGTCGTGTGATCATGGGCGTGAGTGTGCTAGCAGTGTTAGTTTTGAGTGTGGTGTTGGGTGTGAAGGGACAACAAACGTGGGAGGACCTAGAGCCCTTGACAACCTCTGGCTCACTCAAGGGCAAGGTGGTGGACACGAGTTATGGACAGGTTGTCCAGTTTTTAGGGGTGAGATATGCAGAACAGCCGGTACGGTTCGCGCGGGCTCACAGACATGAGATAGCGGACAAGGGGAAGGTCATAGATGCAGATCGTTTCGGACCTTCGTGTTACCAGATGGCGCATCTTACAGACCTCATGTATCCACAGGTAACAACACACAATATTATTGTAATAATAATAACCAAGGGACCTGTGCGAGAATTCTCGCATGTTCATTAACCAACCACCCGCCCGGCTTTACTGTTATGCGGGCTTCTATACATATGTTTATTTGTTTAAACGCACATTTTAAACAAATTGTCGATATTTATGAAATTAGAGTGCGATTCGTCACTGCTGCGGGTTGAATATTCTTTTCAATGCACAATGGGTTGTGTGCGCCCCATGCGTACAGACTACCCGCCCAGCCCTAGTGTTATGCGGGCTGGACGCGACACAGTTCTGCCCCGGGGCTATCGTCTTGTTTATTTGTTTAAACACTCTTTTTAAACAAATAAATATAGCCTATTTCCGTCGACTTTTCTAGAAATGCAAGATTTTTCCTGTACTATTGAGACGATTTGGAAGATTTTGACACAAAACGCACCTTCTAACTCCTTCTGGTTCAGGAGCTTGAGTTTTTTTTTGTCGGATGAACTTAGCGTATTATATAATAGATAATAAGCAGACATCGCATGTGTATAAACCACCCGCCCGGCTCTATTTTTATGCGGGCTCAGCGCGACACAGTTCTGGCAGGAGCTATCGTCTTGTTGATTTGTTTAAAGAAATAAATATATTGACGTTGACTTTTCAATAAATGCAAGATTTTTCCTGTGCTATTGCGACTATCAATTACACCGGGATTTTATCGGGTGTATGGTTGCCATGTACCGTGAAGAACAAACTGCCCACTTAATTCAACGTCGTCGTCGTGGTTGTTGTTGTTGTTGCTGTTTCATCCCATGGGCTTGACCATCGTGGTCATTCAGCCCCATGTACTTGGATGTCTGTGCATAATTTTGTTTGATAACACTATGTAACACAATTTTTGTCCTTGGAAAGTAAATGCTATTTTCTAATTGATTATGACTGAAAAGGTAGGAAAAACATAATTATTCATGTCAAACTTTGCTTTTGTGAGCAGGACATTGATATTTGTGACAAATTATCGTGTTTTCATTCATTTTGTCACTTCTTTTAATCATAACTAGCAAAGACACAAAATAAGAGAAATATTATGTTGAATGCAATTAAAATGCATGGAACATTATAGTAATATAATAAGGCTGAAGAGTGGTTTTTGTTTGTTTGTTTGTGTGTTTGTACGCGCTAATCTCTGGAACTACCAGTCGGATTCGAAAAATGATAGCCTGATTCAAGAGGAATAGTTTAGGCTAAAAACCTTAAAGATTGATTTTTGTTCAGTAAGTCGGAAGAACGAGTGCTCATGAACAGCTTCAATAATAGCTGAGTCTATTGTTGCCTGGCAATGCGGGCTGCATCACGTCGCCCCTACCAGTGTTCTGGTGCAGAATTGCGAGCTGCTTATAAATTGCAGTCACGGGGAGTAATTAGTGCAAAAAGATTTTTTTAGGCCCCTTAAAACAGTTACCATCATGACAATAGTATGTCTCTGCATAAGGGCGATGGTGTTGGTGCAGTATACTGAGGTTATCAGCTGCAATAAGCGTTGGTGCTTTCCGATCCTTATCCTTGAGCGCTCCAGTTCTGTAGTAGTTTTCATTATAATTCAAAAACCGACAGTAGTGGCTACGCGGGCTAAAGCGCTGCGTTAGGTCAAGGGGCCAAGCTCTCTGCTGACTCGGTAGACGCGTGGGTTCGAGCCCCACCGTCGGCTGTCCTTGAAATGGTTTTCCGTGGTTTCCCATTTTCAACACCAGGCAAATGCTGGGACAGTACCTTCTGACAGGCCACGGCCGCTTCCTTCCACATCCTTGCCCAGTTTCATTCATCTTCATCAATTCCATCTCTCATCCCGACGCGCAGGTCGCCCACGGGCGTCGACTAGAAAGACCTGCACTCGGCCTCTCAAGAGGCTACACGACAAAAAAAAAAAAAAAAACACCGGGCGAAGCTGGACACTACTGCTAGTAGTAAAATAAATACCAGCATATATTTAGAAGTGAGTTGCTTTTCCACATGAGCAAAGCAAAGTTTATGACACATAGCGACCATTTTCCATACCTTTCGGGCATAAACAATCAGGAAATAATACTTTCAACACAAGGACAAGACAAAGAGTTAAAATTTGTTACATACTGTAATCTGTCCTACTGTGTTGTATTAGTGTTCGTATTTGTAATTCAGGAGAGGATTGAGAAGTAGGTGGCTGTGGCCTTAATTTAGGAACCATCCCGGCATTTGCCTGGAGTAGAAGTGGGAAACTATGGATAACCACTTCCAAGATGGCTTAGATCGTAATCGAACCTATCTCTTCTCAGTTTTGCTTCACGAGGCTGAGTGTACCCCGTTCCAGCACTCAAACCAGAATTCCTTTTTTTCGCAGAGCCGGGAATTGAATCCGGAATGCTATAATTAAACATCATGGACTTACGTCAGTGCCACCAAAGGGGGGTTGTTCTTGTTGTCAATATTCATTTGTTAACATCTTTGGTCATCAGCCCCGTGTACTTGCGTGTGTGCTGTATTTTGACTGTCCTCATGGCATAGTGGCTAGCAGTATTGGCTGTCACCGCTGAGGTTCGGGTTCGATTTCTGGTTCTGTGAAGGAATTTGATTCTGGTTTGAAGGCTGAAACTGGGTTCCCTCAGCTTCGTGAGGCAGAACTGAAAAGAAGCGGGTCCGATTCCTACCTCAGCCATCACAGAAGTGGTTTTCCGTGGTTTCTCACTCCAGGCGTATGTGGTATAGTGTCTAGTTTAAGGCCACGGCCGCCTCTTGCCCATATCCTAGCCACAATTACAAATGCACACACTGGTACAGGTATGCCCAAGGTCACGGGTTCAAGCCCGGCCGAAGTCGTCGGATTTTTTAAGAGCGTTAAAATCCCTCAGTATGCCTTCCTTCGGAAGGGAAGTAAAGCCGGCGGTCCCATGTCATATATTTACGGCATGCAAAAGAACCGTCCACTAATTACACTTGTGTGAAACTAAATTATAGGTTAGATTTGACTAACGCTATGAGGTTCCAACGTTCGTCACCAGGAGCCGACTGCGGTGGTATCTAGTAACCAAGTTCAGAACTAGTTGTCGTCGACCGTGGCGTTTGGTGGTAAATGTAGGAACTACTTGAAAATTGAATGTCTGCAGTCCTTACTTGAATTAAAAACAGATAGCACACACTAATACAGCCATCACAATTAACACCGGTTATCAGACAGATTATACACTCACCCAAAGTACACGGGGCTACATGACCGCGTTGTTGCAGCTCCTAAACTGAGGAACCAACCAACACTAGTACAGGAGGTTATCAGACAGATCATACTCACACCCAAATACACGGGGGTTATGACCACGCTATCTCAAAGCCCCTAAAAACCAAACGACAAAACAGCTGTATTTTGTCTGATAACCTATGTTTCTGTGGCGACTGTAGTAGTGTGTCTAACTGTATCAGAGACAAGGATTGGGTAGGCGGCCCGGGACTTGAAATAAGGTACTATCCCAGTATTTTCCTGGTGGGAGTGTGGAAAAACATCGCCCACTATAGCCTAAGGTTTTTTTTACGTTTTCATTTCTTCCAACAATCTCCTTTCTGAGGAAATTTAAATTACTAGATTCGGAGCAAGTTTACGAGCTAGCGAGCGAGCCCATCACCCCATTATGGTGTTTGAAGACATTTTAGGTGTTGCCTTAGTAAACGAAGTTTGATGTTTTCCAGTCGGTCAACACGAGTGTATCCATTGTGATGGGCTATTCTCTAATGCTGAAAAAAAAATCATGAGATTAATCAATACACTTGGATGACCAGTTTCGATCGCCAAGCGATCATCATCAGATCCATTACACAAAGGCTATAAAATCTATGTCTGGAAAACATGGGTGAAAGTATTTACAATATGTACACTTATTTAGTTGCAGTGTTGACCGACATAAAAACATCAGACTTCTTACCACCCCACTCGAGTCGTGTCGAGTTAAGACTTCAGAGAAGAGTTTCGCTGTTCACCTCGGCTTTTCTGAATTGCGCCTGGGACCTGCCGTCCATGCGCTTCTTGAGTTTACAGTGGGTAAACCATAAAGATACTGGGCGAAGCTAGTTAATTATAAATACTTGGCTCCACGCAGTGGGGGGGGGGGGGGGCTGTTCAACCCCCCCACAGAGGCAAATAAAAAAATATGAAATTTGTTGAAGTTTTAAATTTTGAGTAAAACCAATCGTCTGATTGACGACAAATGCTTGGATTATGTATGCCTGTACTTACTAATTTGAAAGCATTTCTTGTCATTCGTGTAAAATGTTTAGCGTTATCATAACTCAACTCTAAAGTTGCCAGAGGGGTGGCTGTGAGAGGGCCGTGGCTCTAGATTTCCTCATCCTTTGAGTTGCCAGTCTGTTAGTATCAGAGAGTGAGTGTTGGTTGGTTCCTCAGTTTTGGGGCTGCGACAACGCGGTCATGTAGCCCTGTGTACTTTGGATGTGTGTAGAATCTGTCTGATAACCGGTGTTAATGGTGATGGCTGTATTAGTGTGTGTTATCTGTAATTCAGGTAAGGACTGCAGACATTCAATTTTCAAGTAGCTCCTACTTTTGCTACCAAACGCCACCGTCAACGACAACTAGCTCTGAACTTGCTTACTAGATGCCACCTCAGTCATCTCCTGGCGACGAAAGTTGGAACCTAAGAGCGTTAGTCAAATATAACCTATAATTTGGCATCACACAAGTGTAATTAGTAGAAGGTTCTTTTACATGCCATAAATCTATGACATGGGACCGCCGGCTTTATTTCCCCCTCCGAAGGAAGGTATACTGAGGGATTTTAACGCTCTTAAAAATCCGACGACTTCGGCCGGGTGTGAACCCGCGACCTTGGGCATAGAAGCTCAGCATGCTACCAACTACGCCACCAAAGCCGCTTAGAGTGTCATTTTGGAAAGTTAATAATATTGTTTTTAGTTGTATTGTTTCTTTGGTTAAACTACATAATTTAATACCAACAAAACTGTCAATTTTCGAGCATTTGCACTTTGATAAGTGCAAATAGTCTATAACCTACCAACATTTCATAAAATTAAACAAAAAGAATTTAGTGATGAGGTCTTGAAATTTCGGGATTGTATATTTGCTTTCATTTAGCCTATTATGTCCCATTATGTCCGAGACTTCAACCCCACTCCCCATGTAATTTTGATTCAGTTAATTCCCCTCCAGAATCCTTAGGCGGCTGCACGCCAGCCTCTCACCACCGGGTCCATGGTTCAAATCCCGGTCACTGCATGTGAGATCTGTGCTGGACAAAGCGGAGGTAGACAGGTTTTTCTCCGGGTACTCCGGTTTTCCCTGTCACAAATTTCATTCCAGCAACACTCTCCACTATAATTTCATTTCATCTGTCATTCATTTAATCATTGATCCAGGGGAGTGCGACAGGCTTCGGCAGCTGGCACAGTTCATATCCTCGCCGCTAGATGGGGGCTTCATTCATTCCATCCCTGACCCGGTCGGTCGACTGGAAACAGGCTGTGGATTTTCATTTTTTCATTCCCCTCCAGAAACAAACTCTAGTTACGCCACTGGTCTAACCTGAGTAAATATTCTCTGAATCGAAAGCGACGAAAATTTAGCAATGCGAAGCTTTGTCCGGCTCCGTGGCTGATAGGTTAGCGTGCTAAGCTTTGGCCCGACGGGCCCCGGATTCGATTCCCGGCCGGGCCATGGGGAATTTAATTCCCTGTGGTTAATTCCTCAGGCTCGGAGAATGGGTGTTTGTGACGTCTTCATGTACAAAAGTAAATCCAAACACTGGAAACGAATAGAAACAACAGAAACAAGTAAAAGAAAAAAAAGCGTAAGCAAGGGTGAACATGCAACCAGCAATGGCTACTTGTTTACCGGGCAGGACGCAGCAGCGCCTGCTACTGAAATCAAACTTGACTTTGGCCACCATATTGAATCGGCGAAACATTTCGTAATGCCAACAGTCGAATGTTTCTCCCTCGTATAAACTATGTTCTTCCAAAATTGTCAGCCAAATCGTTTGGGTAGCTTTTGGGTGAAAGAGTAACAGACAGCCTTTTATATATTAGTATAGATTAGCCTACCACGGTACTTGTATAATAATAATAATAATAATAATAATAATTTAATTTAATACTATTTATGTTACATTATTGTGATATGTCTCACGAATCTGATGGCAGTACAGATTATCTCTGAGACATATTAATTATTATTTACAACATATATACAGATTATATTTCAATACAGGAGTGCATGCAATTTTTTATAACGATAATGATAATGGTGATAATGATAAAAATATTATAATAGTTAAAGACACAAAAAGTTATACTATAGTAGTTGAAAATGAAAATCCACAGCCTGCTTCCAGTCTCCGACCGGGTCAGGAATGGAATGAATGAAGCCCCCATCTAGCGGCGAGGATATGAACGTGCCGGCTGCCGAGGCCTGACGCACTCCTCTGGGGCAATGATTAAATGAATGACAGATGAAATGAAATGATAGTGGAGAGTGTTGCTGGAATGAAATTGTGACAGGGAAAACCGGAGTACCCGGAGAAAAACCTGTCTGCCTCCGTTTTGTCCAGCACAGATCTCACATGGAGTGACCGGGATTTGAACCACGGACCCAGCGGTGAGAGGCCAGCGTGCTGCCGCCTAAGCCACGGAAGCTTACTATAGTAGTTATATTAATAAATTTATGTTAGGCCTATGAGTTAATGTTTAGTTAAGTAATATTAGCCTACTTTTCACATTTTGTAAAAATGAGGAAAAAGTAGACTTATGAGATCGGGCAAATGTGTGTCTGTCTGTCTGCCTGTCTGTCCTGTCTGTCTGGCTGTGTGTGCCCCCCCCCCTATCAACTCCTAAACGGCTGCACCAATCAAAACAAAATTTGGTAGGAGTAAAGATCTATACCGGAATATCTAACTGCCATATTTGAAACTGATGTCAGTGCTACCAACTGCAAGCCAACAGCCCTAAACTTTGCACAGGTATAATACCTGACATTCTATATTAATTTGGAGAAACTTATATACGTCAGTGCGACCAACATGATTCTAAGCCTGCTGAGAGGTCCAACTTTAAATACACGTAACTTCTATACTATCATTTGGATTAGAACCAAATTTCGGGTGTGCTATGTGTTCCATAACATATATGACTATGCCGATTCTTAAGAGTAACCAGGGCTGCCAACTGTTAATAAATACTGTCTCTATTTTTATTACCCTAATATCAATATATCAGAAAGTATGCAAGCCAATAGCTCTAAACGTTGCACACGTATAGTACCTGGCATTCTAGATTAATTTGGGGTAACTAATATAGGCCTACGCCAGTGGTGCCAACATGATTCTAGGCCTGCTGATAGGTCCAATATTAAAATGCATGTAACTTCTACACTAACTAAAGGATTTCATTCAAAATTGACACAACAATAGATCATATTATTTCAGATTATTTCTGACCAACACATGTATGTTATAGTTGCCAACATGATTTTACGCGCGCTGTTAGATCCAATGTTTAACTGCATGTAACGTCCATGCTATCCATTGGACTTCAACCAAAATTTGTATAAGAACAAGAGTTTAGTGCTTTTCAGTCGGTCAACACGAATGTACCCAAAAGAGATGGGTTATGCCCTAATCCTGAAATAAATTACATGAGATTAATAAAACACTAGGATGACCAGTTTCGATCGTCAAGCGATCATCATCAGATCCAATACACTTAGGCTATAAAATCTATGTTTGAAATACAGGTGAAAATATTTACAATATGTACAATTATTTAGTTGCAGTATTGGTACTGCAACTGTCAGTGTATGCTAAATGCAGTATATATGTTAGGTGAAATGTTAAATGGTGATGGCTATCCGGAGATTGTACTTTAGAGAGATTATATGGTTGTAAACTATGGTTAAACTATAAAATTTTAGGCTAACTACTTATCTGATTGTCTTCCGTACTACAGCTATTCGCAGTTTCCGTGCTTTCTTGAACTCGCTGTGCGGTCGACTGCGGTGGTTATCTTAACGACAGGTTTTTCCCTGCCTTCCCCCCCCCCCCCCTGTCCCTACGTGCTGTGGGGAGTGATCGCGATGTGTTTATGTGAGGTGTTGCCAACCTAGATAAGATGTATGTTATTGAATGAGGTGGATCTACAACTATTAAAGACCGTGGATTAGTCCTCTCCACGCGTGGAGCATAACCCATTCGAACTAAGCGTTGACGGTCTTATGAGGACGTCCCGGCACCTTTAATACTGCCTCTAATATGGGCCTTGGTTTATTGCAGAAGAAAAGTACATTGTACACCTGATCCAGCTAACATTTACCTATTAAAAACCCCCTAATTTCCCCCCTTTTTTATCTAGCTTGGCTGTGTCGCTAAATTGTGTTTTGTTTCCGACAGGGTGTGTTTTTTAGTAGCGTGAAGAGGGGTGAGCTCTCCATGAACGTGTGTTCATTTAGATTGTTGGGATTGTTTCGTTTGGCTAGGTGTATCTCGATTGCTTCCTTTATGTCAAGAGCTCTGCCTTTCGATTCGTGATGGATTATTTTAAGGTCCGACTCTATGTTGGTAAAGCTATGCCCTGCGTCACACATATGTTCGCACACGGCTGAATGTGTTCCGTATCTTATCGCATTTCTATGTTCATTATAACGTGTGTCTACTCGCCTTCCACTCTGCCCGATGTAATTAGCTTGACAATCGGTGTCTTGGCACGTTATAGAATATACCCCTGACCTTGAATACGGGTCACGTTTATTTAGATTACTATTTAGGAGGTGCCTAGCGGTTGTGTTTTTCGTCGTGAAAGCTATCTTTATGCCTTGCTTTTTGAATAGGTTAGTGATTTTATATGTATTCGCATTCACATAGTTGAAACGCGCAAATTTTTTCTCATTACTGTCCGGTTTGGGAATCGTTTTATCTTTATTTTTATGTTTGGCTATAATTTGATTTATTTTGCTTGGCGAGAAGTTGTTTTCCTTTGCTATTTGCATAATAGTTCTTATTTCCTTATTATAGTTGTCTTTTGACATGGGTATGTTTAAAGCCCTGTGCACCATTGAATTGAAACCCGCTAGTTTGTGCGTACTGGGGTGATTAGACTGATTGTCGATTGCATGCGAGGTTTGTGTTGCTTTCCGGAATATGGAATATGAAAGGTCGTTGTCTTTACGTTCAATAGTTATATCGAGATAATTTATTTTCCGGTCTATTTCGGATTCCTTAGTGAATTTGATAGAATGGTGAAGGCTATTAATGGATTGGAGAATTGTTTCTTCGCTTGTTAGTTCAGTATCGTAGATGCAAATTACATCATCTACGTATCTTTTCCTTATTACTATTCCCTTTGTTGAAGTCTTTTCTAAGAACGCATTTTCTAGTGCATTGATGAAGATGTCAGCGATTAACCCACTTAGTGGCGATCCCATTGCTAGGCCTTCTCTCTGTGTGTATATTTTATTGTCGAATTGAAACACGTTTTGGGTGAGAACGACCCTCAGTAATCTCACAATCTCTTCAATTTCTTTTACCGAATTGTTGGATTTTAAGTTGTTTTCGAGAGTGTTGATTGCTTCAATAATCGGAATATTGGTGTACATGTTAGTTACGTCGAAGGATACTAGCCTGAAGCTAGGTTTCATTTGTAGGGTGTTCAATGCTGTTACTAGTTCTGTTGTGTTCTTTACAGAGTTGTTTTTGTCTTTGGAAAGACGGCATTTTAAGATTTTTAGTAACTCTTTGCTGATTTTGTAATTAGGGGCATTCCTACAATTGACTATTGGTCTCATTGGGCATTCCTTTTTGTGTATTTTTGGTTGTCCCCTCAATGACGGTATTTTCGGGTTCATGTTTATTAGTTTTGATTTTTCGGCTTTGGTCAGTATGTATTCTGTTTCTTTTAGCGCACTTTTTATTTGTTTTTGGAATTTGTTGGTGGGGTCTTTTGTTAATTCCTTGATTTCGTTGTTGTTTAGGAATTCGACTGTTTTTTCAATGTATTCTGTTTTGTTCAAAATTACTGTAGTGTTTCCCTTATCTGCTTTTGTGATGATTAAGTCATGTTCTTTTATTTTTTGTTTCAACGACTTTATTTCTTTGATTTGTTTGTTGTTTTGAATGTTATTGCTATCGCCCTCTCGTTTGAGGATTTTTTTGGCTTCGTTGGTGGCGAGATTTTTGGTTAATTCCCTGTCTTCTGCTGGGAGCTTGTGACTGGCTATCTCAATATCTGTGATTAACTGTTTTATATTGTGGTTCGTGTGTGCGTCTGTGCAGTTGTATTTCAAACCTTTGTCTAACATATTCATTTCACCTTGAGAAAAGGTTACGTTCGTTCTGTTGTTTACTCTGCTGTGGAAATTGAATTCATTGTTATTCGTGTGTTGTTCGTTAGATTGATGGTTCTGTGTTTCTCCTAGTTTTCTTAATTTATTTTCTAGCGTTTCATGCTTCCTCGTTGCTCTGATTTTGATGGTGTCATGTAGGTGTTCGGTGAAGCTGTCCCATTGGGCTGCGTGCCAGAAATTACTTAGTTGCAATTGAATGTCGTATAATTGTTGGTTAATTTTTTGCTTTCTTATGTGTGCAAATCTTAATTCGTTTTTTATCCAAAGCGCTTTGGCTTGTTTAGTTGAAATGATCGAGGCTGGTGTGTTCGGTACGGTTTTAATTGGTACATATTTAGGGGTGAGGTTTAGTTCTATACATTTTTTGTTGAACCAAATTGACTTGTCTAAATTCATGAGTTTAAGCCTGAGTGATTTGAATTTCTTGGCTTCACGATTTGCCTGACTAGCCGTGAACATTGTGGTGTTTGAAGCCATATTTTCAGTGTTGCCTTAGTAAACAAGAGTTTAGTGCTTTTCAGTCGGTCAACACGAATGTACCCAAAAGAGATGGGTTATGCCCTAATCCTGAAATAAATTACATGAGATTAATAAAACACTAGGATGACCAGTTTAGATCGTCAAGCGATCATCATCAGATCCAATACACTTAGGCTATAAAATCTATGTTTGAAATACAGGTGAAAATATTTACAATATGTACAATTATTTAGTTGCAGTATTGGTACTGCAACTGTCAGTGTATGCTAAATGCAGTATATATGTTAGGTGAAATGTTAAATGGTGATGGCTATCCGGAGATTGTACTTTAGAGAGATTATATGGTTGTAAACTATGGTTAAACTACACACATCAAAAAAAGTTTTGCATCACCTCGGTTCCCAGATCTCCGGCATATAGACGTTGACTGTGTATATTGTATCAAAGATACAGTCCCTTTGACTGTTCATAGATGTCACTAAAACTGCTCAAAGATGTAAACAACCATGCATGAGCAGGGCCTATTAGACGGAGGGGGTACGACAGCCGATCAGTTCCAGTCATTCCACCAGGACGAAGGTACGCTGCTCATGTTGTCTGTAGTTCTACCATGCCTAGAAGGTCAATACCGCAGTTCGATCGCGTCCGCATTGTTACTTTGTGTCAAGAAGGGCTCTCAACAAGGGAAGTTTCCAGGCGTCTCAGAGTGAACCAAAGCGATGTTGTTCGGACATGGAGGAGGTACAGAGATACAGGAACTGTCGATGACAGGCCTCGCTCAGGCCGCCCAAGGGCTACTACTGTAGTGGATGACCGCTACTTACGGATTGCCGCTCGGAGGAACCCTGACAGCAATGCCACCATGTTGAATAATGCGTTTCGTTCAGCCACAGGACGTCGTGTTTCAACTCAAACTGTGCGCAATAGGCTGCATGATGCGCAACTTCACTCCCGACGTCCATGGCGAGGTCCAGCTTTGCAACCCCGACACCATGCAGCGCGGTACAGATGGGCCCAACAACATGCTGAATGGACCCCACAGAATTGGCATCACGTTCTCTTCACCGATGAGTGTCGCATATGCCTTCAACCAGACAATCGTCGGAGACGTGTTTGGAGGCACCCTGGTCAGGCTGAACGTCTTAGACACACTGTCCAGCGAGTGCAGCAAGGTGGTGGTTCCCTGATGTTTTGGGGTGGCATTATGTGGGGCCGACGTACGCCACTGGTGGTCATGGAAGGCTCCGAAACGGCTTTACGATACCTGAATGACATCCTCCGACCCATAGTGCACCCATATCGGCAGAATATTGGAGAGGCATTTGTCTTCATGGACGACAATTCTCGACCTCATCGTGCACATCTTGTGAATGCGTTCCTTCAAGATAACGACATCGCTCGACTACAGTGGCCAGCATGTTCGCCAGACATGAACCCTATCGAACATGCCTGGGATATGTTGAAAAGGGCTGTTTATGGACGTCTTGACCCACCAACCACTCTGAGAGATTTACGCCGAATTGTCGTTGAGGAGTGGGACAATTTGGACCAACAGTGTCTTGATGAACTTGTGGATAGTATGCCACGACGAATACAGGCATGCATCAATGCAAGAGGACGTGCTACTGGGTATTAGAGGTAGTGGTGTGTACTGCAATCTGGACCACAAATGCTGAAAGTCTAGCTGTATGATGGTACAACATGCAATGTGTGGGTCTCATGAGCAATAAAACGAGCTGAAATGTTGTTTGTGTTGATCTCTATTCCCTTTGTATTTAAAGGTTCCGGAACTCTTGGAACCGAGGTGATGCAAAACTTTTTTGGATGTGTGTATAAAATTTTAGGCTAACTACTTATCTGATTGTCTTCCGTACTACAGCTATTCGCAGTTTCCGTGCTTTCTTGAACTCGCTGTGCGGTCGACTGCGGTGGTTATCTTAACGACAGGTTTTTCCCTGCCTTTCCCCCCCCCCACCCCCCTGTCCCTACGTGCTGTGGGGAGTGATCGCGATGTGTTTATGTGAGGTGTTGCCAACCTAGATAAGATGTATGTTATTGAATGAGGTGGATCTACAACTATTAAAGACCGTGGATTAGTCCTCGCCACGCGTGGATCATAACCCATTCGAACTAAGCGTTGACGGTCTTATGAGGACGTCCCGGCACCTTTAATACTGCCTCTAATATGGGCCTTGGTTTATTGCAGAAGAAAAGTACATCGTACACCTGATCCAGCTAACATTTACCTATTAAAAACCCCCTAATTTTCCCCCTTTTTTTATCTAGCTTGGCTGTGTCGCTAAATTGTGTTTTGTTTCCGACAGGGTGTGTTTTTTAGGGTGATACCGAGCTCCGCTGATGAGTTCTCTCCACGGGGGTCAATTAGGAAAATCCTAACAGGGGAAGTTGCCTGAGGCGTGTTTCACTGCCCCCCACTCCAAACTGGACGTGAAGGTAGTAATATCAACGGAATGTGTCAACCTGCGATGATCTTCACTATCTACTCTTGTTATCTCAAACACGTAGTCCATACCACTCATTAGAAATTCTAGGCGTACTATACAAATCAATATGCACATTTTTATTTGGGTGCTTTAGCTTTGTAAAAATGTTATCATATGAAAGTTATAACCAGCAGTATGAGCATTGCAACGATATTCTGCTACAAGGTGCAAAACTGCAGACAAAAGCTTTACTTCCACTGAAAGTTCGTGGAGTTAACATTAAAACTTTGACGGTATGAAAATAATTCATCTTCTTAGTATTTTCATTCAATCAAGACGAAGTACTGGTATAAGAACAAAATTGAATGTAGAAATTTTATGACACATCGTTTAAGTCTTAAGAGAAAAAAAATAACCTTTACCACAAGGTGATTTCTTAAAGTCTGCAAATGTGTAAATTGGGGGATCAAAGTGAAACGATCAAGGTGGGGGGAATTGTGTTTAAATGTATCTCCTGTATTAGTCCAATAACTAACCAAAATACTCATTCTACTAATATTTAATATAACAACCGCTTTTTTTTTTTTTGGTGGGGTGTGAAATTTGTCACCGCACTGGTAGCCCCACTAAACTACAATTAGTGGCAATATACCTAAACGAAACCTTGTTATTGTCACATTGCATTACATTTCATTTGCATATTCCTTGTTGGTGCACACTGTTTCTTGAAGATACTTAGTTGAGTTTATTCTCGACTTATCCATATATTTTGGCCCATCAATGTCCAAGTATTTCATTCAACATATAAATATACTTGACAATTTGAATTATGATATGAAATAAATCACCCGTTTGGACAGCTAGTTCTACAGAGCTAACCTAGAAGTAGGATCCTCTGGTTTTATTCGAGGTTAGTTAGTTAGATGGTTTTATCATTTATAAAACATATTTACGGTGTTCGACCATCTGGAAACAACATATTGTAACCACAAATATATTTCAACGGGACCCTTTATAAGGTTAGATGACTTCAAAAATCTTACGCATCGTTCCATATCAGTATGCCTGGCTGGAAACAACATCCCATAGCATCCATCAGTGACATCCGTTTCAATATATAATAATAATAATAATAATATCATATGGCCTCGGATGCCGGGTGCAAGCTTTGTTATTTGACACCCAGAGGGTAGGCTGCATGTCGAATTTTGTTGTTCCTTGAAGCACTATGAAAGTCAAGGAGGTTAAATATCTAAGTTCCTTGGCTCTATAGCGCTTTCTAGTAGGGAAATGAGGAACTTTGTGTTGGCGGAAAATCCCGAGATTAATTTTGTCATTATGAACACTGCCTACTGAATTCAAATGGGTTCTTTGACATGCCAACATCGTATGACATGTCGTAATTTTTGCCGCTTTTCAAAAAATCACTTACCCCGGCCAGGAGCGAACCTGCAAGCTTGGGGTTAGTAATCCGACACTATAACCACTCACCCACCGTGGCAAGCAATATATTATTATTGAGCCGTATTGAAGAAATCTAGTCTAATATAGGCCTAATATAGAATGTTTGGGTTAAACTAGAACGTTTTTCAAGGTTAGAGGACTTTATCAGTCAAAAATTGTTACGCATTTCACCAATTCTTTATACGTGGAAACAACATCTTTTTGCAACTAACAGGAGATCCGATTCATTATATTGAACCATAATGAAGGAGTATAATGTAGACAATCTATTAAGGTAGATTTATATTAACTTTAGTCTTGTTTCGTTTAGTTTTTTTTTCTTGTTTTCTGGGACCTTTCATTTTATTTAAATTTTAATGTATACTTTGTAAAGATATCCATTTTCACTTTGGCATTAATTGTTAACATAGTGTTTAAGATTCTTTTATTATTTCAATCTACGCTGACGATTATCATTGTATACCGAAGCATGTACGTATTAATTTAAATATTAAACGTCTTTTAAGTGTTTGACAAGGCGGCTATTAAAATTTGAGATTAATATAATGAAAACCAAAATTTTAATGTATAGTCTATATCATTTTAAAGCTTATAAAACAGGTTACAATGTTAATACTGAGAGCTCTCCGTTATTTTTTTGACGGAGGTCCATGTTTTATTCCCGGCTCTGCCAAGAAATTTAATTCTGGTTTATGGGTTGGAACGGGGTACACTCAGCCTCGCGAGGAAACACTGAGAAGAGATGGGTTCAATTCCCACCTCAGCCATCCAGGAAGTTGTTTTCTGTGGTTTCCCCACTTCTACGCCAGGCAAATGCTGGAAGGTTCCTAACTTAAGGTCACGGCCACCTCCTTCCCAATCCTCCAGTCTAGTCTGCAAGCCTCTGTTTGTGAACATGTCACCTCCATGATCTCCTATTAGCAGTTAGCACTGCGGCCTCCTCTGCTTCTACACCTCTACTTTGAAATCGTTCAACACTGAATCTAACCATCGCATCCTAGGTCTACCTCTACTTCTCTTACGCTCTACAGCCGAACTCATTAACCTCTTAGGTAAGCTCTCCTCCCCCTTTCTCTTCACATGACCCCACCATCTGAGTCGGCTCAT
Source organism: Meconema thalassinum (assembly GCA_946902985.2). Lineage (NCBI taxonomy): Eukaryota > Metazoa > Arthropoda > Insecta > Orthoptera > Tettigoniidae > Meconema > Meconema thalassinum. Next base: position 458,143,714 of record OX336391.1, on the reverse strand, counting down.
ACGAACATCTGGTGTGTTTCTACGAACATCTGGTGTGTTTATTTCTAACTTAACCGGCCGCGGTGGCCGAGAGCGCTAACGCGCTACCTCGTGCCTCGCTGGCATCGGGAGAGCGTGGGTTCGAATCCAACCTCGGCCGTCCTGAGAATGGTTTTCGTGGTTTCCCATTTTCACCACCAGGCAAATGCCGGGGCGGTTCCTTTCAATAGGTCCACGGCCGATTTCCTTCCAATATCCCTTCCCTAACCCGTCCTGAAAAGAAACAGTACATGGCCATTGGCTGCATTAATAACATTATCATTATTTCTAACTTATCCTGTTTCTCTTCATTTACATACAACAATACTTAAATGTTCCGTCTATAAAACTATAATAGTAAATTATCAGACAAGTGCTTAGGGGCAGCAAGTATGTCTTTTCTCATCAACTTCGATGGCCGTTCACATATATTATCACGTACATTTCTTTTTACACTGTTCGAAATACATTCTTGATTAATCGTCGTACATGGTTCGTGATTGTGAGACCCACATAACAGAAAGTTACCACCATTTGTAAATAAATGGGCAGAACATTCCTTGACACCTCCACTGTTGGCCCCGTTTTGACAACTCACACTTATGAAATTTATAGTTTCCTATAATTCACAATTCTCCAACTCTTTGACTGTACATGGATAACATGTTCGCTGCACTGATTATATCTACAGAAACCCCAGGGGGTCCAGGTGTATGTAGCTGTCAGTCAACTCATGACTTACAAACATTTCAGGAGAGGTTGCCTACCCCCCACTCTCTTCCCAAACCCATTAGCGTGAGCTGACAGGACTGTTTGGGTTTAACCTAATCAGCGGAGTTCGACCATCCCGGTTTTTTAGTAGCGTGAAGAGGGGTGAGCTCTCCATGAACGTGTGTTCATTTAGATTGTTGGGATTGTTTCGTTTGGCTAGGTGTATCTCGATTGCTTCCTTTATGTCAAGAGCTCTGCCTTTCGATTCGTGATGGATTATTTTAAGGTCCGACTCTATGTTGGTAAAGCTATGCCCTGCGTCACACATATGTTCGCACACGGCTGAATGTGTTCCGTATCTTATCGCATTTCTATGTTCATTATAACGTGTGTCTACTCGCCTTCCACTCTGCCCGATGTAATTAGCTTGACAATCGGTGTCTTGGCACGTTATAGAATATACCCCTGACCTTGAATACGGGTCACGTTTATTTAGATTACTATTTAGGAGGTGCCTAGCGGTTGTGTTTTTCGTCGTGAAAGCTATCTTTATGCCTTGCTTTTTGAATAGGTTAGTGATTTTATATGTATTCGCATTCACATAGTTGAAACGCGCAAATTTTTTCTCATTACTGTCCGGTTTGGGAATCGTTTTATCTTTATTTTTATGTTTGGCTATAATTTGATTTATTTTGCTTGGCGAGAAGTTGTTTTCCTTTGCTATTTGCATAATAGTTCTTATTTCCTTATTATAGTTGTCTTTTGACATGGGTATGTTTAAAGCCCTGTGCACCATTGAATTGAAACCCGCTAGTTTGTGCGTACTGGGGTGATTAGACTGATTGTCGATTGCATGCGAGGTTTGTGTTGCTTTCCGGAATATGGAATATGAAAGGTCGTTGTCTTTACGTTCAATAGTTATATCGAGATAATTTATTTTCCGGTCTATTTCGGATTCCTTAGTGAATTTGATAGAATGGTGAAGGCTATTAATGGATTGGAGAATTGTTTCTTCGCTTGTTAGTTCAGTATCGTAGATGCAAATTACATCATCTACGTATCTTTTCCATATTACTATTCCCTTTGTTGAAGTCTTTTCTAAGAACGCATTTTCTAGTGCATTGATGAAGATGTCAGCGATTAACCCACTTAGTGGCGATCCCATTGCTAGGCCTTCTCTCTGTGTGTATATTTTATTGTCGAATTGAAACACGTTTTGGGTGAGAACGACCCTCAGTAATCTCACAATCTCTTCAATTTCTTTTACCGAATTGTTGGATTTTAAGTTGTTTTCGAGAGTGTTGATTGCTTCAATAATCGGAATATTGGTGTACATGTTAGTTACGTCGAAGGATACTAGCCTGAAGCTAGGTTTCATTTGTAGGGTGTTCAATGCTGTTACTAGTTCTGTTGTGTTCTTTACAGAGTTGTTTTTGTCGTTGGAAAGACGGCATTTTAAGATTTTTAGTAACTCTTTGCTGATTTTGTAATTAGGGGCATTCCTACAATTGACTATTGGTCTCATTGGGCATTCCTTTTGTGTATTTTTGGTTGTCCCCTCAATGACGGTATTTTCGGGTTCATGTTTATTAGTTTTGATTTTTCGGCTTTGGTCAGTATGTATTCTGTTTCTTTTAGCGCACTTTTTATTTGTTTTTGGAATTTGTTGGTGGGGTCTTTTGTTAATTCCTTGATTTTGTTGTTTAGGAATTCGACAAAATTTGTATTCTGTACCTTAAGAGATGGAACTAGAAATATATTCAGTCACCAGGGCTGCCAACTGTAGTTCTCTATTAGGCTACATTATGCCAGGTATACAGTATTTCGAACTAATTAGAAATTTCGATATTACCAACTTAATTTCGTCATTATTCTAGATAGATCCATATACAGTAGATTAATCATTGGCATGAATCTTAAATTTTAAGAAAAGTAGGCTCTTTAGTTCGTCAAGGAACTTCTTGTTTTTAATGCGACTTATAGCTAGTTGTTTGCTGTTAATGTTCGTCAATCCAGGTGGTAGTTCATTAAGTAGTGATGGTATAATATAATTTAGTTTCTTGAAACCATAGCTATAATAATAATAATAATAATAATAATAATAATAATAATAATAATAATAATAATAATAATAATAATAATATTAATAATAATAATAATAATAATAATATATGGGTCGCCTCCGTAGCGTAGCGGTCAGCATGGTTAGCTGCCGCCCCGGAGGACATGGGTTCTATTCCCGGCTCTGCCACGAAATTTGAAAAGTGGTATGAGGACTGGAACGGGGTCTACTCAGCCTCGGGTGGCCAAAATGAATAGAGGGGGTTCAATTCCCACTTCAGCCATCCTCGAAGTGGTTTTCCGTGGTTTCCCACTTCATCTTCGGGCAAATGCCGAGATGGTACCGTATACTGTGAGGCCATAGCCGCGTCCTTGCCTATCCATCGTAATATTCCCCTTCCTTGCCATCCCTCATGAGGCCCCTGTTCGCTTTGCAGGTGAGACCGCCTGGGCGAGGTGCTGATCACACCTCGTCAGTTATATCCACTCCGATCAGATGTTCCCAGCTCTAGAACACTGCCCGTAGAGGCGGTAATGGTGAGTTCCCTCGCTGTATCCGTGGGAAACACCTACCTGGAGGGTAGAATCGATTTAAAAAATATATACGTATGGCCTCGGGTGCCGGGTGCAAGCTTTGTTATTTGACACCCAGAGGGCAGCTTGCATGTCAAATTTTTGTTGTTCCTTAAAGCGCTATGAAAGTCAAGAAGGTTAGATATCTAAGCTCCTTGACACTAGCACTTTCTAGTAGAGAAATGAGGAACTTTGTGTTGGCGGAAAATCCCGAGATTAATTTTGCCAATATGAACACGGCCTACTGAATTCAAATGGGTTCCTTAACATGCCATCATCGTATGATATGAATTTCCTCATTTTTTCCGCCTTTGAAGCCTAGTTAGCACGTGCCCACTTTTAGTGAAGGGATGGAACAAAGGTTTTGAAAGAGAATTGCTCGACATATCAGTAGTTATCACAAGCTTGCCACGGTGGGTGAGTGGTCAACGTGTCGGATTACTAACCCCCAAGCGTGCAGGTTCGCTCCTGGCCGTGGTAAGTGATTAAAAAAAAAAAAATACGAGGAAGGCAGTCGCTGTTGAAAGGCGAGAGACTTTCATTACAGGTAAGGCCATTCATCACCAGATTTCAATGTAAGCTATTTTGGTCTGATTGATTTCTCTGTCCCTATCCCACTGTTTTTAAAACTATATTTTGATGCTTAGGTGGAGGAACGACTGTGGAAGTACCAGATGACAGCATCAGCAATAAAGTAAGGGCTTTAGGCTAATGAGCCCTTCGCTGTTACCATTGGATTCTCCATGGGGCAGCGATTCTCAATATATTTCTGTGACAGGTATGCCAATTTTCTATTTTAATTTTGTTCCATGAATCTCTTCAATGTCATATTTTGAATATTAATGTACCTCTTTTGCTAAAATTTGCATGTCTGATGAGAGAGTAGGTGAAACAGCAAGGTAGAGCCAATATTAATATTTGGAATGCTGTATGTGATATAATTTAAAGAATGCAGTAGTGGGTGTTTGGTACCATAAGCTGAATGAGCAATGAAGTGATGGATATATTGGCACAAATACAGGTTTAATACAAAAAGAACTTCAACACATATACCCATGGCTTGGTTTATATTAGCTTGTCATTCCCTAGCAGTGGCGTAGCGTGAACTTTTGAGCTGGGGACGCCAAAGTTTATAACGACAAACTAAGGAAAAAATCAAAAAGCTAATATGAAAGATACTGTCACATACCTCACACAGTCTTGTACATCAGCTCCATTCGTCTTTTCTTCTTTTCTGCGAAAATGTCAATGATGTGTTCAAGAAATGCCGGCTCTGATGAAAGCTCACCTAATAACTGTTTTTCAATGGCCAGTGAATTTAAACACGACAAGCGACTATTGCTCATAGAATTTCTAAGGTATCTTTTAATTCTTTTCAGCGTGCTCATGCTGCGTTCACTACCAGCTGTAGTAGTTGGAATAGTCAGTACTAAGCGCTGTAGTTTAGTTACTTCCTGATAGATGGAGTCGAGACCGTTGGCAACAAAATATTTTAAAAGCTCTTTTGGAGCTAAATGCTTTGTCTGATCTCCATAAACAATGTGAAGTTCATTTAGTAATTGGTTAACATTAAAGAATGGATACTGTTTTACCAAAATATCTAATTTGCCCTGGGGGAATGTTTCAGTGTATTCTTTAAACTTCTTTTCTTGTACTAACTCAATGAAATTTAGATGATTTAGATCTTCAAATCTACTTTTCATTTGAGCTGTTAGTGAATCTACTATTTCAAAAGTTAGCACTCTCAAAGTGTTATACATTACGTTTTCATTCAACTGGATGCTTTTTTGAACGCATCTGTCAGTGAAATCTTCATTTCTTAAGTTTTCTATTCTTTTGACGACAGCCTCTATCTCATTATGGCAAGTTACAATACTCACTGTCGATGATTGTAACAATTTGAAAAGATGATCAGTGTAAATGAAACAAGCTTCGAATACACATAGAAAATATACAAAGGTAGGGTCATCCATATGTCTTTTGAGACCAATGGCACAGTTCACAGAGTCGTCGTCCCATTCACTATTTCCATCATCAATAATTTCATCAAAAGTACTATACAATCCTTGGAAATGTTTCATAATGGTGAAAACTGCCCTCGAATGAAAATTCCATCTCGTATTGCTAGCTTGTGGAAGCTTAAATCCTCTTTCGGTCAACAAAACCGTCCTTTTAGAAGACTTGCTGAAAAAACTATGAAAAGCAGTCAAGGCACAGACAAACAAACGAACCTGTTTTATTGTTTTTGAGCCATACAGAAGTACCAAATTAAATTGGTGGGCGTAACAATGGACGAAAAGAGCATATGGGCAAAACTGTTTCACTAGCTTTTGAACTCCTCCTTGTCTGCCTGCCATTACAGCTGCGCCATCGTATGTCTGGCTTACAACTTTTTTCTCCATTTACTTCCCAGTCAAGTAAAACTTTGTGCACGATTTCTGATAATCCCGCAGCTGTTTTATTCTTGGAAACGTCATAAAAGCCGACGAATCTCTCCTCTATTCTATCATCCACACAATATCTAAATATTATGCTCATCTGGCTCTTACACGATACGTCTAATGTCTCATCCGCTTGTATGGAGAGAAAGGGGGCTTCATTTATTTCTGATTTAATTTTTTCATTTAATGCAATTGTTGTAACTTCTATCAAGTCATTTTGAATGTCTGGAGATGTTCCTTTTAATAATTATGATGACTGTAAATGGTCTCTAACTATAGATTCATTTTGAGCGAGCAGGTTCAACAATTGCAAATAATTCCCCTTGTTAATAGAACTTTCATCTTCTCTATGGCCACGGAAGGCTAGTTCTTGTGTACAGAGAAATACTACTGATTGAATGAATCGTCGCACATATTGCCTGTTCGAAGACACGATCTCATTATGTTTTACTGCTTGTAGTCGAGCAGCTTCAGACATGCTCAATGCGAGTTTTACCTAGCAGATGAAATGCTTCACAATGTAACAAGTGGTGTTATGAAGACTGGTGTTTTACAGCCTTTTTAATTAAATTACTCAGGTCAGAAATTCCCTCCGTGCACCATTCAGTATCTTTCGCTCCAAACATAAGGCAAACGTAACAAAACATTTTGTTTTTTTCAACACACCCAGTTAGCCAGGAAAACCTGTCATACCAAGAAAGCTGAAAACTCCGTGTGCGATTTTTACCGACTTCTTTAATTGATAAATTTGGCTTTGGTCTTTTTGTTTTTAATTCACATCGCTGTTCATATGATAAAGTGCTCAAAGGAATTGCCTTTAAAAAATTAATAACATTAGAGTCAGGTGAACTTTCTTCAGTCATATTGGCAGCATTAAACACACACACCCACAATTAAAAGAAACTACACTTCTACAGTTCGAACTATAGCACTAGCGCAGCGATTGGGCTATTGAGTTAACAGAACAGTGATCATACAATTCAAACGCCAGCAAACGCCAGCGTACGGTAGTGCTTCCCTTCCGAGAAACAAGTATGAACTGGCGCATGCGCTGCAACGTGGCCTGGCCAGGGTGGTACATAAGTAGGGATGGGTTGCGAACGGAGTCGCGAAGAGTCGAGACTGCTGCCGCTGGAACCGACACTCTCGACTCCAGTGTCGACTCCATTGATGCACTAACGCCATCTAACAACTGTTTGTGGAACTGCTTGAACATGTATGCCACACGGCGCCAGCAGCAACGTTGTTCGCCATCGCTGCGGCATGTTTAAAATACAGCTGACTAAACCTTGCTACTAGCTTGCCAGTGATACCTTTTTGGTATTGAAATGTATGGCAAGCTATTATAACCAGCAAAACGATTCAATAGAATGATTATATGCATAGTCGTTCTTTGTTATGATCTACTGTAGGATTCTACAGTATGAGAATATGCTGTATAGGCCTAGTTGATGTATAGTGATGGGATATTTATTTTGCTGGCAAGATCGTTATATGGAATGTCGAATACCAATTACAAAGTTCTTGGCACTGTGTGTATATTTTTACTTTCATGATAGGGTGTTTCATTTCCGTGTCTACAATAACAAAAGTTGGGTGTTGAATTAATGTAAGATTTGGCCTATATTATGGTTTGTTAATTGCTTTGTTTAAGATGTGCGCACAGGTCTCTCATATTGTGACGGTCTTGTTATGCATCCACGTTCGTCCCTTGATACCTTGTGTTACGATGAATACAATAGGATTATTAGCCAGCAAACATGGAGGATTGTTTCGGGTTATCATCGATAATGTTGTAGGAGTAATTGTTATTGTGTTTATTGTGATGATTATTATTTATAACAATAATAGTAATACAACCTGCCTAAAGTGCAATATTACAACAATTTGGTACAATGATTGTAAATAATAATAATAATAATAATAATAATAATAATAATAATAATAATAATAATGAGAGATTCGGATAAAAAGCGACCGTGTGCCCCCCGCAATACTCATCAGGTGAACTTGGAGCCGCGAAGCGTCATGCGAAGCGGCCCCGCAATACTCAACTGGTGAGCTTGGAGTCGCGAGGCTTCATGCGAAGCGGCCCCGCAATACTCGTCAGGTGAGCTTTGAGTCGCGAGGCTTCATGCGAAGCGACCCCTCAATACTCATCAGGTGAGCTTGGAGTCTCGAGGCTTCATGCGAAGCGATCCCGCAATACTCATCAGGTGAGCTTGGAGTCGCGAGGCTTCATGCGAAGCGACCCCGCAATACTCAACAGGTGAGCTTGGAGTCGCGAGTGTTCATACGAAGCGGCCCCGCAATACTCATCAGGTGAACTTGAAGTCGCGAGGCTTCATGCGAAGCGACCCCGCAATACTCATCAGGTGAGCTTGGAGTCGCCAGGCTTCATGCGAAGCGACCCCTCAATACTCATCAGGTGAGCTTGGAGTCTCGAGGCTTCATGCGAAGCGACCCCGCAATACTCATCAGGTGAGCTTGGAGTCGCGAGGCTTCATGCGAAGCGGCCCCGCAATACTCAACAGGTGAGCTTGGAGTCGCGAGGCTTCATGCGAAGCGACCCCGCAATACTCATCAGGTGAGCTTGAAGTCGCGAGGCTTCATGCGAAGCGACCCCGCAATACTCATCAGGTGAGCTTGGAGTCGCGGGGCTTCATGCGAAGCGACCCCGCAATACTCGCCAGGTGAGCTTGGAGTCGCGAGTGTTCATACGAAGCGGCCCCGCAATACTCATCAGGTGAGCTTGGAGTCGCGAGCCTTCATACGAAGCGACCCCTCAATACTCATCAGGTGAGCTTGGAGTCACGAGGCTTCATGCGAAGCGACCCCGCAATACTCATCAGGTGAGCTTGGAGTCGCGAGGCGTCATGCGAAGCGGCCCCGCAATACTCAACAGGTGAGCTTGGAGTCGCGAGGCTTCATGCGAAGCGACCCCGCAATACTCATCAGGTGAGCTTGGAGTCGCGAGTGTTCATGCGAAGCGACCCCGCAATACTCATCAGGTGAGCTTCAAGTCACGAGGCTTCATGCGAAGCGACCCCGCAATACTCAACAGGTGAGCTTGGAGTCGCGAGTGTTCATACGAAGCGGCCCCGCAATACTCATCAGGTGAGCTTGAAGTCGCGAGGCTTCATGCGAAGCGACCCCGCAATACTCATCAGGTGAGCTTGGACTCGCGAGGCTTCATGCGAAGCGGCCCCGCAATACTCATCAGGTGAGCTTGCAGTCGCGAGGCTTCATGTGAAGCGACCCCGCAATACTCATCAGGTGAGCTTGAAGTCGCGAAGCTTCATGCGAAGCGACCCCGCAATACTCAACAGGTGAGCTTGGAGTCGCGAGGCTTCATGCGAAGCGACCCCGCAATACTCATCAGGTGAGCTTGGAGTCACGAGGCTTCATGCGAAGCGGCCCCGCAATACTCATCACGTGAGCTTGGAGTCGCGAGGCTTCATGCGATGCGACCCCGCAATACTCATCAGGTGAGCTTGGAGTCGCGAGGCTTCATGCGAAGCGACCCCGCAATACTCGCCAGGTGAGCTTGGAGTCGCGAGTGTTCATACGAAGCGCCCCGCAATACTCATCAGGTGAGCTTGGAGTCGCGAGCCTTCATGCGAAGCGACCCCTCAATACTCATCAGGTGAGCTTGGAGTCACGAGGCTTCATGCGAAGCGACCCCGCAATACTCATCAGGTGAGCTTGGAGTCGCGAGGCGTCATGCGAAGCGGCCCCGCAATACTCAACAGGTGAGCTTGGAGTCGCGAGCCTTCATGCGAAGCGACCCCGCAATACTCATCAGGTGAGCTTGGAGTCGCGAGTGTTCATGCGAAGCGACCCCGCAATACTCATCAGGTGAGCTTCAAGTCACGAGGCTTCATGCGAAGCGACCCCGCAATACTCAACAGGTGAGTTTGGAGTCGCGAGTGTTCATACGAAGCGGCCCCGCAATACTCATCAGGTGAGCTTGAAGTCGCGAGGCTTCATGCGAAGCGACCCCGCAATACTCATCAGGTGAGCTTGAAGTCGCGAGGCTTCATGCGAAGCGACCCCGCAATACTCATCAGGTGAGCTTGGAGTCACGAGGCTTCATGCGAAGCGACCCCGCAATACTCATCAGGTGAGCTTGAAGTCGCGAAGCTTCATGCGAAGCGACCCCGCAATACTCAACAGGTGAGCTTGGAGTCGCGAGGCTTCATGCGAAGCGACCCCGCAATACTCATCAGGTGAGCTTGGAGTCACGCGGCTTCATGCGAAGCGACCCCGCAATACTCATCAGGTGAGCTTGAAGTCGCGAGGCTTCATGCGAAGCGACCCCGCAATACTCATCAGGTGAGCTTGAAGTCGCGAGGCTTCATGCGAAGCGACCCCGCAATACTCATCAGGTGAGCTTGGAGTCACGAGGCTTCATGCGAAGCGACCCCGCAATACTCAACAGGTGAGCTTGAAGTCGCGAGGCTTCATGCGAAGCGACCCCGCAATACTCATCACGTGAGCTTGGAGTCGCGAGGCTTCATGCGATGCGACCCCGCAATACTCATCAGGTGAGCTTGGAGTCGCGAGGCTTCATGCGAAGCGATCCCGCAATACTCAACAGGTGAGCTTGAAGTCGCGAGGCTTCATGCGAAGCGACCCCGCAATACTCATCACGTGAGCTTGGAGTCGCGAGGCTTCATGCGATGCGACCCCGCAATACTCATCAGGTGAGCTTGGAGTCGCGAGGCTTCATGCGAAGCGACCCCTCAATACTCATCAGGTGAGCTTGATGTCGCGAGGCTTCATGTGAAGCGACCCCTCAATACTCATCAGGTGAGCTTGGAGTCGCGAGGCTTCATGCGATGCGACCCGCAATACCCATCAGGTGAGCTTGGAGTCGTGAGTCTTCATGCGACTTGACCCCGCAATACTCAACAGGGGAGCTTGGAGTCACGAGTCTTCTCCAGACCCCCCCCCTGCTATACTTAATGGCCAGGGAATTCCTGTCTTGAAATACTACTACAATACAGAGACAAGGGTACATTCATGAAATAGAGAGGCAAATTAATGGAATTGCCAAGGGTCGAAAATGTCGGCAGCATTTATCTAAGGAGTGCGACATACCACCAAATACAGGAAATATGTAGCCTACTTACCAATAAATTCGCCATAATATGTATTTATTTATAAAAACGGCAAATATATGTAAATAAATAGAAAATATTTAGTAAAATTAAATATATATAAGCACATAACCATCCGGACCTTACTCATCAGGTTAGCTTGGAGTCGCCAAGCTTCATGCGAAGGGACCGTGTGGCCCCGCAATACTCATCACGTGAGCTTGGAGTCGCGAGGCTTCATGCGAAGCGGCCCTGCAATACTCATCAGGTGAGCTTGGAGTCACGAGGCTTCATGCGAAGCGACCCCGCAATACTCATCAGGTGAGCTTGGAGTCGCGAGGCTTCATGCGAAGCGCCCCGCAATACTCATCAGGTGAGCTTGGAGTCGCGAGGCTTCATGCGAAGCGGCCCCGCAATACGCATCAGATTAACGTGGAGTCGCGAGGCTTCATGCGAACCGAGACCGGTGTTCGGAGTCGATCGAGTCGACACTCTCGATTCCAGGCTTCAGTCGCGCCCATCCCTATACATAAGCTCTTGACGCCAAGAAGGTCTGGCGTACAGACAAGAAGAGCAACGCCCAGCAGTAGACCGCGGCCGGGCTAAGACTAGTTATATGGGGGGTACGGATATAAAATAACTAAGCGCCATGTAATATGCTAACGCCGCATTTATATCAAATAAAAACAATGTTATATTTTACTCTCTGATGAATACACATTCTAAATCAGGGAACGCCCGGCGTATCGGCGTAATATAGCGCTACGCCTCTGTTCCCTAGCCACTGTATTCCTAACTTGTTCCCATAACATTTGTCTACAATGTTTTGTTTTGTTTTGGGGAGAAAAATAGCAGACACTCATGATGACGTTCACAGAGAGAATGATGTGATGGAGGGAAGATGGGAAGATGTTTCTGTGATGATGGAAATTGTTCCGGACATCAATACCACACCAGAGCCTGCACCATCACCTGCGCCAGGCCAAAGCCAACCACTTTTATCACCACTCGTGATACTACCAGCACCAGAGACTGTCACGGTAAGTCTAATAATAAGGGTGGTGGGTTCAGTTTCTACCTCAGCCATTTTCAAAATAGTTCCCACTTCTACTCCAGCCAAAAATAGGATGGTAGCCTACCGAAGGGCACGGCTGTGTCCTTCCCAATCTATACCCAATAACCAATGCGCATAAGGTTATCTGAATGCACACAAACACAACTGACAGCAATAGCTATGCTTACTAGGTCATTGGGCCAAGCTATCTGCAGATTCCATAGACAAGGGGGATTTAAATCACACTAGGGGCAGATGACCTCGTAGTTCTGCCCCTTAAAACAACAATAACTAACTAACTAAATCACACTGCTGGCCATCTTTGAAGTGGGTTTCCATGGTTTCCCATTTTCAACTCCAGGTAAATGTGAAGACATTACCTTCTCAGTAATCCATAGTCGTTTCCCTTCAACCCGTTACTTCATTCATGTGTTAATCTTTCATTATTCGTCTCAAAGGTTTGTGACAGTCATTACACAGTACTGCCATAAGTTCTGTCAGTAAAATCTTAACACGTTGTAGTATGGTAATTGTGAGGGAAGCGTCGCAACGCTGTATGTCGTCCACAAGGTCACCTTCACGACTCCGACTGACTTGGAGTATGCTATTAGCAGGCAGCAGTGAAAGATTGAGTTGGGAGTGTATGAGAATTGTATCGCATTACTGGCGTCATTTTGTGCCGGAAAGTGATCATGAGCCACGGGACCTCCTTTTTACATGGAATCCGAATCACTGGACATGGCATTTCACTTCGAAAATCTCACATGCATTGGGCGGGAATTGAACCCGGTCCACCTTGGTGAGAGGGCAACAGCTTAACCGCTGCGCCACCACGCCCTCTAGGCCTATGTATATTAATGGGTTTGCGTAGTTTAATTAAGTAGTTAATGCATTGAAAGTACTGACAGAACTGATGGCAGTACTGTGTATAACCACCCATCACACAAATTAATGATGTCCAGCATTAGCATTACACCCCAATTGTAACCTAAACCAAATATAACCCAACATGACTAATTTTCATCTGTAACTAGTTTTTAGTGGATTTTTACCCAATAGAGAGATAATACTCTTGATTCTTAACCCAAGAATATGTGTCATGTTGTGGTTCATAACTGTGGAAGCCAATATATTGAAGCCCTGTTACCAACTTAAAATATAGGACTTGACTTTGATAAGATTTTTGTGTGTTCACAGGAAGATTCAGGAGAAGGCTTCAGCGATTGGACGAGCTGGAACGTCCAGTCGTTGCGTAAGCCACCACACCCTTCACTGCTGACCAATCGTCCCAAGGCCGATGAAAAGAAGGCCCCTACTACCCCAAAAGGGCGCAAAAGAGTGAGAGGCCACGAAGTTTTCACAGAATTGGCGGAAGCCAAATTGAAACGAGTTCACCTTCAGGCAGAAAACTTTCAGATGACGAAAGAGGCTAGCAAAGAGAAAGATAGGAAGGAACTCCAGCTTTTGGATGACAAACTAGCAAATCAAAAGGAGGAGCATATGTTGCGGCTAGAGCATGCAAGGGAGGAGCATAAGTTGCGGCTGGAAATTTTGAGAGCACAGTTAGAGGCAGAAAAGAGGAAATAAGATTGAGAAGTGAAGACTGAGGCAAGCACACTACAAAAATTGAGTAGGGTTGGAACTATTTCTTATCTCAGGCTGTTCCCAGACAGTATTTAACCTTTTCATTCCCTGGTATACAACAAAATGGTGGTTAGAAGCAATTTTAGAGTTAGGGGAGGGAATGTTTAAGTGCATGGTCATGAGGTTTCGCAAATTTGTTCAGATACATCTGGTTGAAATTGTCATTAATATTATATAAATAATTGTTGGAGAAAACTTATTTCGTTCAGATTGAGTGCTGGAGGAGTTGTTCTGGGAGAAGTGAATTTGATATTTCTTGTATGATGTTTATTAAGGTAACTGTACCGGTTTTCGTCACTGATCCAGTCGTCGTCATCTCGTATATAAGTACAAAAAATAAGCATATAAATGGGTCTTTCTCAACGCACAAAGTCTTACGAGATGCGTCATACCTTCGTTGCCGATAAGGAGCAACTTTGAGAAATCATGCGTGCGATGTAATAGGTGATTCCCAGTGTCAAACATCTCCTGTGAGCTGAGCCATGGCCGGCTCTACGGAAGGCCACGGCGTTCGACCTTGCAACGCTGCACTTCTCTGAACTGGGATGGCCATAGCAGCCGGCCAGCTGTTGATGCGTGTGCTTCGCCACGAAAACAAAATGATATAACAAAATAATATTTGTTCTTTTCAACATTAAAGTAAAAGGATTGTCAAGAGTGAGTAGGGCTTACTTGGAGTAACAAAACCAATTTGCCATCAATATTTATTTGACATTTACAAAATATACAACAGGTTGGCCTCTAACAAAGAATAGCAAGTTTTCTGTGATTACTATGGCAAGTTACCCGTTCATTCCTCAACTTCCTGTAATTATTTAACAAAATGTTACTCATTGTTAAGACAATACTTGTGACTATTGTCATAACATTACATCCACAGGTTGGCTACAAGTTTTCTCGGCAGTTTCTGACAATTCAATATCTGATAAAATACCGAGTAGACTAAGATTTTGAATTACTTGGCGTTGATTGTTACATTTACAGTTTAAAAATTGTTCCTCAAACTTATCAGAAATTAGTGCCTGCGAATTACAACAACATGTTTACACACTGATAAAATAAAATCTGCAGGAACTGAAAGTCCGTCCCTATTTATTTGATTGAAGTAGCTGTCATTTATCTTTTCTTTATTTCTAAGCAAAGCCAAACATTCTTCACATTTTATTCTTGAACATTGCTTGAACGATATGTAACCACAGGCATATATATTACCTGACTCATCGAATTGTATGTTTTCAGTGTACTTGTCTTCTAAAATACTGTAAAAGGTATCGTCAACAGTAGCTGACGAAAGGCTGCTTGTTGTACTTTCTCCTGAATTTGTATCGGAAGAGGACATTATCATTTCTTTCGAAAAAGTAACTGCTCCATACCTGGCTGAATGAAGGCCAAGTACGCTTTTCTACCTTATTTTTTAATTCGGCCTCCATTACCTGAGTAACTGATATATTATAGTTGCCGCCTGTTAGTTGGCGGTACTACCCAAACCTGGATTCTAATTGGTCACTCTGAAATTTGACCAGAACATAAGAGGGGTTCACATTCTGTAGAGCATAAATAATAATCTCACGTAATACATAGGTTGTTACATACAAAGCGTTGTAAGTTTCATTGGTTAAACAACTCTTTTTTGAGGAATTATTTTCATCGTTCTTTTTCCACGTGGACAACCATTGGAGGAATGCCTTTAGGAAAGCCAACCTTTTGTCTTCGGGATTTTTGAAAGGCATTTGAAGACTATTACGTTTAACAACATGGGTGAGAGGCCGCTTAATATTAACAATGGACCACCTCATTAGGATTACTCTGACAAAAAAATAAACAGTACCTTTATAACAATACTTAATCAGTAAATCGGATTCCTTTTTGTAGATCACTCGTATGTCACTAAATGATGCTTGAGTTACCTCTTTAAAATCAGGGTTACAGTCATCTGAACTTAAAACATTTGAAAATGAGTCTAAATCTTCCCATACAGGAATAATAAATGACTTATCAATGTCACTTATATTCAGCCAATTATTTCGTATATTTTTAATACATGGACACTGTCATATAAAACAAAGGTTTTTAGGGAGTTTCCATCAATATGGAACCAATTATTACTATCAGAATGTTCGGTTAGTTCTTTGAACATAGCACGATTCACACCATTATGATAGACAGAATATTTAGGCCACAATCCTGTATTTGCCTGATAACACCTTTCGCAATATCAGCTAGTTGCGAACCCGTTAATTGTTTCACTGGAACTAATTTAACAACCTCTTTTAAATTTCCAAAAGCAGAACTAACGAGAAAGGCCAGAACTGTCTTAGCTAAATCGAAAGATTCATTTGTAGCAACACCAAAGAATTGCCCATTTTTTAAATCTAAAGTTTGTTTGACATGTATTTCATCAATCTGTAAATTTACAACCCTTTCTAAATTTGATAAATCTTTCACAATGTGACTTAGAAAGTTACTGTTCTCTTCATCAGCTTTCGGGGATATGGCGAAGGAAGTTGTGAATTTTTGTAAAACTCGGGGATGAGGTAGGGATAAAATATGGTTAAATCTAATTGCGTTATAACATTTTGTAGACTGCATATAAATGAGGAATGCATTTAGAGTTGTAGTGACGTTATATATAGGTTTCTTTAAAAAAGTAAGTGTAAACTGATCATGCAGAAACATTAACTTTTTAACAGAATCTCTGAAGTTTCGTCTCCCTGGTTTTCAAGGTCAGTTTTTAGGTTATATATTAAACTATTAATCTGGACGACTAGTGAACTTACAGAACTTACAGGTAAGAAAAAGTCATGGCAAAATTCTATTGCATGGAACAACTGACTCCACTTTCTTAGTAATGAATTTCGAAATATTACAGAGCCAGAATGAAGAACAACAGCGTTAGGAATTACGCCTCCATTGATATGAATTTCGACCGTAAAATCATTGTTTACCCTTATACTTTACCTTATTTTAGGTATGCTTGACACATCTAATTTATACAAAATACAATAGTTTTCACTAGTACTTACAGACCAGTCTGTTATATGCTCCACCAATTTATTTTGTATATCACAAACAAAGGACTCGAAAGTCGTAATTTTGTTGGCTTCCTCAGCAAGGGTCTTCTCACATTCCTCTGCAGACTTTTTGCGTTCTTTTTCTTCTTCTCTTCTTTCCTCTGGAGATTTCCTTATCTTGGAGGAGCACTTACTCAAATACGATGGTAAGTTTGGGAATACCTTTGGAACCGCACGAGGTAACAATACAGGCTTCTTCCGTGTGAATTCCTTATTATTCCCATCACCATCCTTGTATTTTTCAACATAACTTACGTCTTCAGGAAGAAAGTGTTTAATACATACGAAGGAATATTTAGTAGGTACCCAATTGGCTCGAGGAATAGCACGTTCCCATATGGCTTTCAATTATGGATATTTAGGAAACACAAACAATGTCAGAAATCCTTCAGTTTGTATCGATGAACGATAATTAGACTTACAATTCGGCACAACACAAGTCTTTGGCATTGTAGCTAGCCACTATACAGTAATAATCAATGGTATAATTTCATTTACATAGAGTATTTCGAAGAAAAAAACGAGCGCGTGACACATTTTCCATGTAACTCAGTGGGCTAGGCAGAGCAGACTGGCCATTCACGGTGAGGTTGCCAATTTTCGCTCGCCGCGGCCTTCCGTAGAGCCGGCCATGGCTGAGCTGTCTTGATGAGCCATTTGCTTCTCGCATGTGCTAAGCAGGCACGCGAGTTAATTATGTGCATGCGTGTTATGTTCCGACATTTTAAAATGTTACAAGTGCGTGATATAGTTGGTAATTGTTTCTGTAACATATGTGATTTGTTATTTCGTGCTCACGTGCCTAGTTTTACTAGAAATGCCGGTGACGAACACTGGATTTAAAAAACGCACTTTACCAATGCTCGACATTTGTGACGAAAACTGGCACATTGTCATTTCTCCTTGCAAGACCTTTTCATTCCCTAACAGTGGCAATATACTTATAATGTAGCTTTAAAGCACCCTGTATTAATTAAATTATTATTTGATCATCGTGTCCAGTAGTCGTCATAGCTGACGAACTTTAGAACACATTCGTGACGAACACTAGTGCACGATAATGTTAAAGTTTGTGTTAACTTTTCACAACCAATAAACATTTGCAGTGTAATGTTGTTATTACGTAGGTCTCTCTTCTTGTCGGCCGCACCTCAGTAGGCCTAGTTTTTTTTTTTTGGCTAGGCATGCTACAGAGGATTTATTTTTATTTTTTATTGAAATGAAAAATATTATATTATTCTAATACTAAATCTTTGCTCTCAGGCAATATGTTGAAATGCACAGTTCTGAATTATGATATTGAGCAAATAGAAGCTGCTATTAAGGCCGTTGTGGAGGACAGCAGACTATTAAAGAGGCCGCGGAGAGGAATGGTGTTCCGAGAAACACCCTCTTGGACAAAATTAAAGGAAAATCTCCTAGAGAGAAGAAGATGGGGCTATGTTCCTTCTTAACAAAGGAAGAAGAAAAAGGAAGATTGTAGTTTTACGTGACCGTGAATCTTGTGATTATGAGCCACGGGACCTCCTTTTTACGTGGAATCCGAACCACAGGACATGGCATTTCACTTCGAAAATCTCACATGCATTGACCGGGAATCGAACCCGGACCGCCTTGGTGAGAGGCATACAGCTAGACCGCTGAGCCACCACGCCCTCCAACAAAGGAAGATGACGCTATGCTAGTTCAATGGGTAATCTCACTACGAAAAGCGGGGTCCCGGTAACAAAGGACGATTTGCAAAATAGCGTCCAGTGCCTCACACAAGAATTGAAGAGGGACTTTCCTTTCAAAGATAGCGGCCAGGAAGGAAATGGTGTGAATCTTTCCTAAAAAGAAATCCAGGTCTATCTTTACGAACCCAAAATCCAAATACATCGTGCCGAGCACTGGCGCAAAAACACACTTTTTTTTTTAAATACGTAATTTTTCCTAAAACGAATATCTTCGAAATTTAGACTTTTCTAGTGTTTGAGTAGAGTTTGAGGTTAGGTAGAGTGCTTTTGTTGATTAAATTTACCAAAATGTGTAAGGTGCATATATTTTCTAGACTAAATCTGTCTTAACATGACGATCATTGGTGCATTTACCTTAAATAACTCTCGCAAGATCTGTCAAGGAATGGTAACACTTCAGAAGTGATGAACTAAGGACAAAACTACTTAAATTAGCTGAAATATCTTGTGTAATGATGAAAAATAATTGTGGCAATTATGTCGTAATGTTTTCTCCTCTGCCCCCAAACTCCCTTGCTTGTAGTTCAAGGAATCACAATGTTTCACTACTCCTCATAGTGGGTAAACGATGTACAGGGTCCTTTTTTTAGTTTGTTCCGAGTATCGGGAGAACAGGCACGGAAGGCGATAGCCCGGCCGGGCGACTCATTTGTCGAGAGATATATCCCTTCATGACGGCTAAGATGATCTAATGCAGTATGGTAGCGATAACCATTGCTTCACAGCAATAGTTTAATTTAACATCTGTGGTACTGGTAGCGTGTTCAATGTGTTCGCTTTAAAATAGCATCATTTCTGTAGGAATACAAAAGTTGTGTGTTTAGCGAGTGATGTATACAGTGGAACAGCGTGTATTCATTGTGTTGTGCTATGCGAAGCATTCTTCTTATACAGAGTGCCGCTTTCAATTCATTCGCAAATTTCCTAGCATCCTCCCTCCCCATAGGAGTACGGTACGTAAATTAGTAAAGACGTTCTGCACCACCGGGTCCATTCTTAACAAGGAATCACGCAGAAGACGAACCGTTTTAACAGAGGAAAAGCTTGACGAAATAGGAGCTCTCTTGGAAAGAACTCCAACAAAATCCTTGTCACGTCTCGCCGTACAAGCTAATGTGTCACTATCTTCTGCCCACAAAGCAACAAAACTGTTAAAAGCCAAACCGTACAAACCCACCTCTGCCAACAATAAAGAGGACCTGACAACTTCGCTAGGGTTCAGTATTGTAACTGGTTGCTTCGGTCAGTTCACGATAGGTATGTTGACCCAGAACTTTTGTTTTATAGTGATGAGGCATGGCTACACTTAAGTGGCTATGTAAATAGTCAAAACAATCGCTACTGGTGTGTAGAAAATCCCCACCAGCTGCATGTCCGTCCACTTCTTGATGTAAAGATAGGAGTTTGGTGCGCAGTAAGTGTTCGTAGAATTATAGGGCCTATATTTTTCCGTGAAACAATAAATGCTGATTTAGACTAATAGTTTCACTAGAAATGGCTTTCTATAAGTGTGAATTGCCGCGATGTAGTGGGGAGGAAAAGCGCGCATTATAAGTCTAGGGACGGAGTGTCATTGCGCCAGCCGTGCCGTGCTCTGAGTGGTGCTGCGGAGCGAACTAAAAAAAGACCCTGTAGCTTGTGGACTTGCTTTTATTGCTCTGTTGTGTGCATGCCTCTGCAGTCACTGTCCGATTTCCTCTTCATGCTTAACCTTCAGAGTGCTATTGATGAAACAGTTTGTCACCAATTCTACCCTTTTAGCTGTTACAGGCAATGCTATTTGAAAGTAGACTTACCTGCTCTTTTGTGTTAGTCCATAGAACCATTTACTTTGTTTTTTTAATCTTGATCATTTGTTCAGAGAGATGCTAAAGTTTGACTTATGTTCAGTGGAGGCTGGTGCAGAAAATCAGTTGTGTGCTGTAACTCATCGCCCCTCAAAAAAAATTAAATATTTAGAAAGATAATTCATAGAAACACCCAAGAGTGTTCCATAATGAACAGATTAAATACACAACACCTGCAATTACAAAATATTCACGAACTCTGAAATGCTTGGTGCGAGTACACATAAACCAAATTTCTCAGTGTTACCAAAATAATGAAAATAAAACCAGCAATCCTGTAATGCAAAATTACATGTTATTTTGCTGTAGTGAAATTTACAAACTAGACATTTTGTTATTAAAGAAAATCACAATATGTCCGTATATTGACAAAATAAAAATTCGACGCCTCCAACTAAGAACATTGTAACTGACATTTTTGTGATTTTGAGATTATTCGCGTATCATATACTAAAAAATGAGCTCTATTGACTGGAAGATTATTACTCTCTGATTCCCATTATATTTTTTGTTAACTCAGTATTTAAGAATATCGTAACTGCTGTTATTTAATTTGTTCCATTTAAGAACATCGTAACTTGAGATACGAAGCATTCAGCCTATTCACTCAAAACTGCATGTTAGTTTTCCGCATCCGTCCACAATGACTAATGACAATGACATGCCAAGGTGCTCGAAGCTTCCATTCTCTCTGCTTTGTGAGCTGCGCGATCTTCATTTGTTTGAATATCCACAGCCTGCTTCCAGTCGACCGACGGGGTCAGGGAATGGAATGAATGAAGCCCCCATCTAGCGGCGAGGATATGAACTGTGCCGGCTGCCAAATCCTGTCGCACTCCCCTGGGGCAATGGTTAAATGAATGATAGATGAAAAGAAATGATAATGGAGAGTGTTGCTGGAATGAAATTTGTGGCAGGTAAAACCGGAGAATCCGGAGAAAAACCTGTCTGCCTCCGCTTTGTCCAGCACAAATCTCACATGGAGTGACCGGGATTTGAACCACGGACCCAGCTGTGAGAGGCCGGCGTGCTGCTGCCTTAACCACGGAGGCTCCGTCATTTGATTATAGTTCCCATTTTAGCAGCTGGAGAGCGCACAATTCCAGTTACTGAAGTCGGGACAGAGTGCAGGCGGGAATGTTAGGTGGTTATTGTTTATAGTCTTTTACCCTTTTCAAAATGTTATCACGAGGCAAATTGATGGTTGATTTAGAGGGGAGCATGGCTGCTTATTCAACTCAGTTACAAGGCAAGTGCACATTCATTATTATTGTTCAGCAAGGCCAGTCATTATTATTCTCTTTATGTCAGAAGAGTAGCTTTAACCAGCAACAGCTACGGCCTCCTCTATTAGAGGAGAAATAATATGGACGTTAGGCTTATTACAAGGTGCTGCTTACATTTCAATAACATAAAATAAGATGTAAAGTGTCCGGGTTAAAAAAACAACTACCGGTATGCAGATCAAAATACTTTTGATGGGGAGAATACTATCAAATTCTATTATAATAATAATATGAGAGACATTATTTTTATTGTTCATGTTATACATTTCAGATGAAAGTACCGATGAACGTAATTCAAGCACCAGGGACTCAGAATCTCAGAGTAACTGCTCATCCCCCCTAACTTCAGAGCAACATATTATGAGTGAAATTACTAGGGATATCTTGGGTATATCAGAAAATCTTGAAGGAGTCGCCTTTGAAGCAAAAGATTGGAGAGAAGATAGTGAAGATAATGGTGACAAATTACAGCATGAAGACGACAGTAAAGAAGAGAATGAAAAGTCACGGAATAAGCAAGAAACAAGAAAAAGAAAGAAACAGACTATAGTTGACATCATAATTAATAATGGCCCAATGCACAACAAGTCGGATTGTTTTAGGATGAAGACTGGTAAAACCATAGTAACCGTTGAACGAGAAAACCTATCCCCCAACACCACAAAACCTGAACGTTCTACTGAAATAGTCTGCCAGAATGAAGATTATGAACAAGAGTTACTGATTGAAGCAGACTGGGAACCTGAGTCTGAGGAAGATAGTGACAAATCAGTGTATAAAGAAGAGGCAAATTCAAAGAAAAAGATTGAAAAATGAGGTTCAAATGAAATTGGGATCTTTGTTATGAGCTATATAAAGTTTAAAGTGCAAGAAGGAATTACAGGCTTTATATTTTATTCAGATAGCTGTGCAGGACAAAATCGGAATAGGATTTTGTATGCAGTTTACTCCTTTATGCCTGAGACCCTGCATGTTTCCATCACCCACAGATTTTTGGAAAAGGGGTACATGCAAAATGAAGGGGGCTCAATGCATGCTCTCACTGAAAGAAGAAGGAAAGGGCAAACTATTTATGTTCCAGACCAATGGGTTATGCTTATTTGCATGGGAAAAGCAAAGGGTGGTGAAAGAAGTTTCCCAGAAGGACTTAAAGAATTGCAAGGAACTTTTGGATTTTGACAAGCGGAACTGGGTAGCAAGAGGAGAGAAAATACACTGGAACAAAGTGAGTCAGGGTCGTATCGGGAGAGACGATCCAACCAAGCTGCTTATCGAGTACGACCACGAAGGTGAAGAAGTGTTTATTGACCTGTACCAGAATCGACGAGGAAGACGGCAATCTATTCACACCATGGAGCTTAGTAATGCTTATAAGGGACTGTTGCCAGTAGCTCCACAAAAGAAGAAGGACCTGCTGTCTTGATGTGCACCCAATCTCATTCCAGACATGTATGGAAATTTCTACAAAAATCTGAAAGTTACCGTAGCCGAACCAACTGAATCAGACACAACTCGTGACTAATAAAAGTGAAAGTAACTTGTCTGGAAGTTGAATTGTTTTAGTTTGGTTATTGTATTTTCAAAACAATGAACATATTTGAAAAGTTTAAAATAATAACAAGTATTTTTTAATTTAACCTGTAAACTTCTGTTCTTCTGAAATGTTTTCATAGTCTTCAACTATTGTATTGTTCACAGATAACAATCTTAAGAATAGTTAGTTCAGTCAATTCTTTCTTTTAGCTCATTGTATGCAGTAACTATGGAATTTATATTAATAAAAGACACTATAACATGAAGTTGATGGTTATTATTAGATTAAATTGTCCAAACAATAACATCGTACCTTGACTTTTGCAGTCAGTTGTTCACACATCTCCAATGAAGAACATCGTAGCTTCACTTACGATGTTCTTCATTGGATAATTCCCATTCAGTAATATCGTAACTACGTGTAAATGGGTTATTTAATAAATTTAAACACCCTTCTTCCGGTAAAATAAACTTGGCAATAAATGCTTTCCATTGAGCCCATAATCGTAAGTATTGAGACACTCGCCGATTTTTAGGAATTTTTCTAAACTTTAAACTGCTCTCCTCAACATTTTACTTTATGCAGATACGATGCTCTTAGTTGGAGGCGTCGAATTGTAAATTTTATTGTTCGATTTACAAAATTTGGCTGTAGAATAGGTTTATTTATTTAAGCGTATGGTTTTTAGTGCCGAGAGTGTCCGAGGACATGTTCGGCTCGCCAGAGGCTGTAGCTGCTTCAATGTGAACAACCATGGGGTGAGCTATTAGTTCCGTTCAATTTCAAGTAGTTCCAACTTTCGCTACCAGATGTCACTGACACCTAGTGGTGAACGTTTGAACTTTGATAGAGCGTTTCAACAAAATCTAACCTGAAAATTTAGCTTTACTCAAGTTTAATTAGTGGAAGGCTGTTTTAGTACATGCCATAAATGTATGACATGGAACCACCGCCTTTACTTCCCCTCCAAAGGAAGCCATACTGAAGGATTTCAACGCTCTTAAAAAATCCGACGACTTCAGCCGGGTTTGAACCTATAGAATAGGAAAGTTGGGTGTATTAAAAGACCTTCTGGCTTTATTAGTTGATGGTTTCCGCTATCCTCCTCCTCGCGGTAACTTTGACCGATTCCCTCCGAATGTAGAAGGCGTCACCCTACCTTGTTCTCATTTCGTGTGGAACATGCGTGCGCAAAAGGCAGAGTTCATATTTGCTGGTAATGAACGTAGAAATTCTCGCTGAGCAGCGATCTGCATACCGGTCATGGATTGAGGAAGGTTTGTGACAATCTGAACTTTTTTTGCCAGCTGGTATGGGTCAGCGGTGTAAACGGTTGGCCTTGGAACTGAACTCTAGCTCGGCTTCCAGTTACCAATAGCAGGCCACGTTTTTGATTCCGAAGTCCGCACTTCATCCTTCAATTGCAAATTCATACATTTACGTAAAAGAGAGGAGCAAATCTGGATGTAAGATTTTCGGTGTGAAATGTCACGTCTGGTGGTTTGGATTCTATGTTAAATATTGGTCCCTTAGCTCATGTGTGCGTGATAAACGATCACGTAAAACTACCTAGCTACATGTTTCTTTCCAATTTCTTCAGTAGAAGCAAATATAGTAGAGCAAAATAATACCGGACAGTCAGCCGGATATCGAGGGACAACAACGCGAGCATTATCTAGTGGTGCGACCTGGCGGTAACTTATTCCGCCATAAGAGCGTGTGCTCAAGTTAACGACATTTGTGTTGTTGTTTACGTGTTTAGAATAACTTAATTTCAGCAATTAATTGTGAGTTTGATTTATTGATATCTCCTCTCAACATGAGTGGAAAGGTACCGGTATGTGCTGTGTATGGCTGCAACAATTATGATGTATGAATCTCAGACAATGGCCATAGCTGGGTATTTTTAATTGAATGCTTGAGGGCTCCCAACAAGTTCAATTTCAAGTAGTTCCAACTTTGACTACCAGATGCTACTGTCACTGATACTAGCGGCGAACGTTGGAACTGATAGAACGTTTCCTAACCAGCCAAATATAGGCTATAAAGTTTGCTACACACCACCAACTGCAGTGGTAGGTTCTTTTACGTGCCATAAATCTTTTTTTATTTTTGGTAGTAGAACAGCTAAACCTCAATGCCGATGTCTTATTGTAGTTGTGACCTGTGAGCTTTAAAATGCATGGGAAATGATTTGATAACATATACAAGAAAGAAGGCCCATTACGCTTAAACAAAATTATTAAAGCCGGGATTTGTACCAAGCCAGACTCTCGCAAATATTAAAACCCTTTCCAAAAGTGATAGTTCTTCCAAGAGAAAGAGGCCAAAACCTACACTGTATTTGGTTGTGCTTGATAATAAAATTGATCTGTAGCCCCATACTAAATACCTTTGTAAAATGAGGAATATGTGTGAATAATAATAATAACAATAATGATAATAATAATAATAATACAGTAGAGTCCCGCCAATCCTAACCCCGCTAATCCGAAAATCCGCGTAATCCGAACAGTGCTAGGAAGAAATATCTACCAAATTTGTTTTGAATTTTAAAACATGAAAAAATAAAAATTAACTTTAAACTAGTTTTTCCAAGTAAAGACGTAAATTTATTAGCACAGAAAAACATGAAATGAATGTTACAGGAGTAAACAGTGAATCTGTCGGTCATCTTATACACAAAAACTAAAACACGGAAGGCCTCGACCTACTAACAATGTGTATAACAAAATTTGAATGGGAGTGAGTTCATGTTTATGTTTTTTAAACAACGTGGTTTTGCCGATTACCATTAGTGGAAGCTTATGTGTCGCAGAGACATTGCTGCAAGCTAGGTAGACGCCAACAGTGCTTATATAGTACATTATGCAACGAGCCTATAATGGCAATAATTAAGACATGAGTATGTTTATAAAACGAGCGAAGAGCGTTTTATAATTTCTATACGAGTGTCTTAATTACCATTATAGGCGAGTTGCATACGACTGTTTATGTTCGATGATAATTATAACTTTTATTATATGTTCTAACATAAATATTCATAAATATCTGTCGAGATTCAATCACCTGAGTTTAGTTTAGTGAACAGAGCGCATGCGCTGTGTTCCCACTAATGATCAATGACCTTCTCAATGTCGGTTTCCAAGGCTTTGAAACATTGTTTATTGTACATTAGGGATATCCTGAACTAGCGCCAAAAGATAGCGCAAAGGTACTAAGTGGGATCATTTTCTTATTTACTTCAAATAACACAAAATAGGCTGTTACAAACGCTTTAAAATTAAAATGTATCGTATTCATCATCATCATCATCATCATCATCATCATTTCCCCTTATCCAGCTCCTGCTGGGTCGGGGTATTTATGGCACTTCTCCACTTTCCTCTTTCCTTCCACCATTCTTCTTCCACGATCTTGTCCCAGTCCAGATTTCTCTTTCTTACGCTGTTCTTCACTGAATCAATCCACCTTGTTCTAGGTCTTCCTCTTGCTCTCTTACCCTTGCACTTTGCCTCCAGCATCTGTCTTGGTATTCTATTTTCCTCCATCCTCTTTACATGTCCAAACCACCTTAGTTTATTCTTCTCAATTCTCTCATTTAGTTTTCCCATCCCAACTTCCTTCCTAACATCTTCATTCCTCACTCTGTCTTTCCTTGTCTTTCCTATCATACTTCTTAGGAATTTCATTTCACTGGCTTGAATTCTACTCTCTTGCCTGCTTGTCAGGGTCCAAGTCTCAGCTGCCTCTCACCAAGGCGGTCCGGGTTCGATTCCCGGTCAATGCATGTGAGATTTTCGAAGTGAAATGCCATGTCCTGTGGTTCGGATTCCACGTAAAAAGGAGGTCCCGTGGCTCATGATCTCGCGATTAACGGTCACGTTAAACTACAAGCTTCCTTTTTCCAAGTCTCAGCTGCATAAGTTAATATGGGAACATAGTACACTTTATACATTACCTCCTTGCTTTTCCTTGGTACTTCCTTATCCCAAACAAGTTTTCTTACACTTTGATAGAATGCATTGCTCTGCTGTACCCTCCTGCCACTCTCCATGTCTAACCTACCAGTTTGCATCAATTCACTTCCTAGGTATTTGAATGTGTCCACAATTTCCAAACTCTGACTTCCAATTTTCACAGTGCCCTTTCCTTGTCTTTCCCCTCTTGTCATCACCATGGTCTTGCTTTTCTCTATACTGATTTTCAGGCCGTACTTCTGAATATTTTCGTTCAGTGCATCTAGTTGTTTTTGCACTTCTTCGGTGTTCCTTCCCCAGACCACAATATCATCTGCAAATAACTGTAACTTCATTTCTTTATGTCCATATGCTTCCTTTGTTTCCTTTACAATATCATCCATCACCATTATGAACAAGAGAGGTGACAGCACACTCCCCTGTCTTAGTCCAGTCTTGTTCCTAAACCAATCTGTCTTTCCAACTGGGGTCAGTACCCTGCTAACACAGTTGTTGTACATTGCTTGCACCATTTCCAACATTTCTCTTCCCAGTCTCTTCTTAACCATGGTTTCCCAAACCTTCTCTCTGGGGACACTATCATATGCCTTTTCTAGATCTATGAAAGTCATGATCAAATCCTCTCCATATTCCCAGTCCTTTTCCATCACCTGCCTCAAGCTAAAGATTGGGTCCACTGTGGATCTTCCACTTGTTCAACTTGTTATTCTTCAAATTCCATGCGTATAGAATGTCAACGGAATGCAAATCAATGGAGTCCCACATAGAACAGTCATGACATCTGGCGGAAGAGTTTCGCTGAAGAAATCCATTTAACGAAAAGAGAGCTGTATTATAATTTCCGTGGAACTAATGTCATATGCCAGCTTCCTCCTTGACGTTCTGGTGTGGTTATATCAACAACAGTGTTCACTAAAATTGTCGGCAAAATCTTACGAATGTGTAGAAATTGGAGTAGCGGATATAAGGTACAGTGCTATTTCTTTTGCAATATTGCCCAGTTTGTTTACGCATTGTAACTACAATGGTTGATCCAATATAGGCTACATTGTCAACTTTCAAATTATGTTATTCATGTCCGACATGTTGGATTTTGAGTACATGTGAGAGCTATCCTTACCTAATTGGTCAATGAATGAAAATATTGAGCTCGGATTGGTTGGAAAAACTGTGTTATAATGAAAAGTAGTAGGCTACTTTAATGACCCCCATTATGAAACAGTTTTCTGTTATATAATACTTACATATCGACATCGTCGAACATAAAAAAACATTACAGTACAGTATTGGTTTTCGAGCCTTAAAGTCGTATTGTCGTATTTAACGAAAATCCACCTGATCCAAATTTTTGCTAATCCGAACAGGGTTTGGTACCAATTAGTCCGGATTAGCGGAAATGTAGGCTAGTGTAATAATAATAGTAATAATAATTGTCTGATAATTCAATGAGTATAATTGAGCGAAATCCTTATCTACAGGGTGGGCATAAAGTCCTGTTACCCCTATACATTTCAGGAAATACATTGATTTTTTTAACATTTTCTGTTTCAGATATAATCAATGGCTGATAGTAGTGACTGTAGCATTGAAGAACTCATTGTCACAAGCACTTGGGTTCATGAGAGACCAAGAACAGGGAAAACGTTGGAACAGGTGCGTACTGACTTTGAGCAGCGATTCGGACGACAGCCTCCTCAAAAGACAACACTTTTATGTTGGGAAAAGAAACTGTTCGCTACACATGAAACATGACTTAAAGTTGCACCCATATCGACCAAAGAGTTGTCTTTTGAGGAGGCTGTCATCCGAATCGCTGCTCAAAGTCAGTATGCACCTGTTCCAACGTTTTCCCTGTTCTTGGTCGCTCATGAACCCAAGTGCTTGTGACAATGCGTTCTTCAATGCTATAGTCACTAGTATCAGCCATTGATTATATCTGAAACAGAAAATGTTAAAAAAAACAATGTACTTCCTGAAATGTATAGGGGTAACAGGACTTTGTGCCCAGGGTGTAGGAAGGAAGTCATTGTCCTCGTGAGGCAAAACTGAGAAGAGGTGGGTTTGATTTACACCTCAGACGTCCTGGAAGTTGTTTTGCCACTTCTACTCCAGGTAAATGCCGGGGATGTACCTAAATTATAGCCACCACCGCCGACTTTACAACCCTGACCTCAATTGAAAATACACACACTGACACAGTCATCACAATAACGCAGGTTATCGGACAATTTCTACGCACACTCCAGTACACAGAGCCACACGACCACGATGTCGCAAGCCCCTTAAATGAATCAACAACACAATAACAGCAATAAGTACAACACGCTGCAAATCATGAATCGAAGCCATTCGTTCTCTTTACTTTGATGTACACGAAGCCTTGATAGAGATTGCAGATGAGTCATTGGACAAAATGCAAACTGGCAAGTGAATACCTTGAACTCGGTTGGTTCCTTAGTTTAGGGGCTGCGACAACGCGGTCATGTAGCCCCGTGTACTGATATCGTGCCAGGAGATGGCAGTCGGGTTGAACTGCAGAGGTCTTCCCGCTCATTGCGTATCGCGCATTCCAAAAACATTCAGTTGGTCACGACTTGCTTCACTCACTCAGCACATTCCTTCTTTCACTGGCTGACAAAGCGTCGCCTGCTGCAATGACAACCATTGGCATGCGGTAAGCCGATATATTTAAGCTAGGAATAGGTGGACCGCGCATGCGTACTGCAAGACCCCCCCCGCACCCCGTCAAAGCGTGTTCAACTGCCATCTCCTGCCGCGATGACAGTACTTTGGGTGTGTGTAGAATTTGTCTGATAACTGGTGTTAATTGTGATGGCTGTATTAGTGTGTGATATCTGTGATTCAGATAGAAGGACTGGAGACGATTAATATTTTCAAGTAGTTCCTACTTTTGCTATCAAATGCTACCGTCCACGACACTTAGCTGCGGACGTGGCTACAGCACCTGGCGGCGAAAGTTGAAACTAATATAGCGTTATGAAACTAACCTACAAATTTTAGCTTCCTCAAGTGTAGTTAGTGGAAGGTTCTTTTTCATGCCATAAATCTATGACATGGGCCCGCCGGCTTTACTTCCCCTCCGAAGGAAGGCATACTGAGGGATTTTAAATGCTCTTAAAAAATCCGACGACTTCGGCCGGGTTTGAACACGCGATCTTGGGCATAGAATCTCAGCATGCTACCAACTACGCCACCGAAGCCGCTGACCTTAAACTCATAGATTTTAAATTTATACATTACTTGCATACCTTATCTTATGAGACTACCTCGTGGCGCAGTGGCTAGCATTGTTGGCTGTCACCCCCCAGGTCCCGGGTTCGATTCCAGCTTTGCCAAGAATTTAAAAGTTTTGGTATGGTTGGTACGGGGTCTCCCAGCCTCGTGTAGTTAAATGGGAACCTGCCAGATGCTGTGGCAGGAGGTGGAATGGAGAAGAAATGGTCACCCTACCACACGTAAACTCCAGCTTCAAAGCGATGAAATAGAACTTTGTTGTTGTTCTTGTCTGATTTAGGGGCTTGGGCAACGTGATAATTTTAGCCCCGTTTACCTGGGTGTGTGTGTATTTATTTTATGTGATAACCTGTATTGTAGTGGTATCTGCATTTTTGATATTGAAGCGAGGATTGGGATGTAGTGACTAGTATTCTTGGCTGTCACAAAGCTGTTCTGGGTTCGATTCCTGGCTCTGATTTATTTATTTTTACTCTGGTCTGAGGGCTGGAACGGAGTACACTCAGCCACACGAGTCAAATCTAAGAAGAGGCGGGTTCGATTCCTGAGTGTACCCCATTCCAACCCTCAGTCCAGAATTAAATTTCTTACAGAGTAGGGTTCGATTCTCATCTTAATCATCTTGGAAGTAGTTCTCAGTGGTTTTCCACTTCTAACTTAAGGCCACGGCCTGATCCTTCCTAATTCTCGCCTAAAATTACAAATATACACACTAATACAAACATTATAATAATGCAGGTTATCGGACGAAAATTCACACACATTCAAGTACACGGGCAGAATGACCACGATGTCAAAGACCCTCAAATGTAACAACAACTCTAAACTTCGGCAGCCAGGAACGCCACTGTAATTTCTCCTCCGGTAGACTTAACGAGTCATAACTAGGGTCCGGATGTTAATGCCATAAAAAAATTAAATAATGCACTTAAAGTTTTCAAAAAATACTGTAATAAATGACCTAAAAATTCGAAAAATGCACTATAAAATGGAGAAGATGATTGTTCCGTTCGTTCACGGAGCGACTCCTGTAGCCTTGCGGCAGCCAGGAATGCAAGCTGGTTATGTATGTTAATTCGGGAGCAATAGTTCAAAAAATAATATTTTGCACACACACTTTATTATATACGTTATCTATTATATATACAAATACATCTTTAAATTATACGCCGATTGTGGCCGAGATGGCACTAGATTTAATTCCGCTTGCTTGTAAACCGCGCCATGCCATGCTTGTTTGTTGTCGTCCATGTTATGTTTTTTATACGTATAGCCACTGCCATCATAATGTCATTGGACATTACGGTGGCAGTGGTATAGCTAGTCTCTCGCTGGATAACTAAACCAGCCCCGTGAGGTGCCGCATCCAAGCGGCTGTTTCCACAAACATACCGCCACACCTAAATGTATTACATTTAAACAAAAATAATATGAAGACAAAACACTAAACAAAAACACAAATTTGGCGACGTCAGAGTTCAATTGTTCAAACTTGCTATCAAAGCGCAGAGCTTTCTCGAAAAATGTCACAAAAATTAAGCACAAATAAAAAAAAGAACAATGAAATTATAAAACACTTGAAAGTTATTAGTCTTGATTGGGCAAAGGACACAGTTTATGTATGGGTCTCTTGAAAGTCCCTTTGCTGGTGCGAACTATCGCCATCCGAACTCGTCCATCTCTTCCAGGCAGGGCTTCCTTGATGACGGCCAGTCGCCACGAGAGGGGGGGGAAGATTGTCATCCTTGACAAGCACAACTGCCCCTGGTTCCAGGTTTGGAAGGGGGATTGCCATTTCTGACGCTGTTGCAGGCTATTTGAGTAGTCAGCAGACCACTGCTTCCAAAAGTTCTGCTGCAGGGACTGGATGAATCGCCACCTGGTGACATGACTATGCACAACCTTGGTCAAGTCAGGTTCAGGGATAGACATCAAAGGAGCCCCTATCAAGAAATGGCCAGGACTGAGGTATGAGAGATCGTCAGGGTCATCTGAAAGTCTAGTGAGCGGTCGCGAGTTTAGGCAGGCTTCAATTTGACAGAGCAAGGTGTACATTTCGTCATACGTAAGACATGCCTTGCCAGCTGTTCTCCTCAGATGGTGCTTCATGGACTTAAGGCCTGCTTCCCAAAGTCCGCCAAAGTGAGGTGCATCTGGGGGAATGAAATGCCATCTGAGTCCTTGCGCAGAAAAGTCTTCAATTTCAATAGCCGTCCTCTCGGAGTTGAACATTTTCCTCAATTCTTCAAGTTCATTCCTGGCTCCTACAAAGTTGGTGGCGTTGTCGCTATATATGTTTAGGCATTTACCTCTTCTTGCCGTGAATCTTCGCAAGGCAGCAATGAATGCTTGGGATGTCAGGTCACGTACCAACTCAAGATGTATTGCCTTGGTGGCGAAACAAACAAATAAGGCTACGGAGCACTTCACCTTAGGCTTCCTTCTCGTGTTACCCTGTTTGATGTAAATAGGCCCTGCGTAGTCAACCCCTGTGTTGGTGAATGGTCGGGACGGCGTCACTCGTTGAGATGGTAGTTGCCCCATTAATTGAGTTGCTGTTGAAGCCTTCAGTTTAAAACATATCAAACACTGATGTATGAGGCGACGAATCACTTGCCGTATATTCACGATCCAATATTTACACAGCAATGACGCAGCTAGGTGCTGAGCCCCAGCATGCAGCAGCCTTCTGTGTTCCGCAATTACAACCAAACGGGTGAAGTGATGCTTGGGAGGCAGTATTATCTGATGTTGTTCAGCAAACGGCTTTAAAGAATTGTGTAACCGGCCACCCACTCTAATAATCCCCTGTCCATCGAGAAAGGGATTAAGGGCCCTTATTGAACATTTGGATGAGACCGTGGATTTCGACTTTAAGGCTTCAATCTCAGTAGCGTAGATAGAACCTTGTGCCAGTTTTATGCACCTTTATAATGCCCACGTGAGCTCCTCACTCGACAGCGATTCTGTTCTCCTTACATTACCTTTCATGCAGTTAGATAGGAATCTGTTACAGTATGCCATTACCCTCACTAATCGATGCAGAGGTGAGAATCTGGTGATGATATCATAAGAAAGTGTACTAGTAAGGCAATGTGATGTCATCCGTTCATCAGGAAGTTCATCATTTACACATGGGAAAATTCGGTTGGGCCAGTTTTCCTCATCTCGTCTTAGCCAGGAAGGTCCCTGCCACCATTGTATGTTGTCTTGCAGGACGAGTGCTGATTCTCCCCTGGAAAGTATGTCAGCCGGGTTGTCTTCAGATCAACGTGGCTCCATTTAGCGTTGTCCGTCAACTGTTGGATCTCAGCAACCCGATTCGCGACGAATGTTTTCCATCTGGTAGATTCCGCTGAAAGCCAAGCAATGACGATGGTTGAGTCGGTCCATAGAAACGAGTTGTCAATTCTCAAGTTCAGACATTGAGAAGTTTTGGCCAACAGACGAGCAAGAAGTAGCGCTCCACAAAGTTCTAGACGAGGGATGGATTGTTGCTTGAGGGGTGCAACTCTGGACTTGGAACATACCAACTGCACCGTGATTTCGCCTTCTTCAGTGACGCTACGAACGTAAATGCAAGCAGCGTATGCCTTCTCGGAGGCATCTGAGAAGCCATGGATTTGGATTTCAGTGACCTTGCCCCTACCGAGGATCAGCCTACCTACCCGAATGTCATTCAGTTTCAGCAGGTCCGCGTAGATGATATGCCAACTCTGTTGCAGCGACGGAGGCAGAGGGTCATCCCACTCTAGATTGATCTGCCACAACTGCTGCATGAACATTTTTGACAGAACGATAACAGGTCCTAGAAGGCCAAGCGGGTCGAAAATCGTAGAAATTATGGAGAGAACCTTCCTCTTAGTAGCCGTCCCCATGCATTCCTTGATGTGTACTTCAAAAAGGAACTCGTCAAAGCTGGGATTCCACAACAAGCCCAACGTCTTTATGCTATCCTTGTCGTTAAATCGTAGGGGATGTTGTGATTCTCGAAGTTCTACAGGGATTGTATCGAGCACTACTGAGTGGCTCGAGCTCCATTTTCGAAGCGAAAAGCCTCCTCGTCTTAGCAACTCTTGCAGTTCTTCTCGCAGGTGGATGGCCTCCTTTACAGTGCTTGCTCCAATGAGGGCGTCATCCACATAGAAGTCCCGCTTCAACACTTCTGAGGCACGAGGAAATTCATGCGCTTCAACTTCAGCTAATTGGATCAAACATCTCGTAGCCAAGAATGATGCTGATGCTGTACCGTAAGTGACAGTCGTCAGTTGATAAATCCGCAGGGGATCTTGGGGGTCTTCTCGCCACAGTATGCGTTGGAGGTTGATGTCCTTGTTGTCCATCCTAACTTGACGATACATCTTGGCTATGTCTGCAGTCATGGCCACTTGGTGTGTGCGGAATCTCGTAATCAGTGCTAGCAGGTCTTGCTGAACTGTGGGTCCCACAGCAAGGGTGTCGTTGAGGGAGATGCCAT
Organism: Meconema thalassinum; assembly: GCA_946902985.2. Classification (NCBI taxonomy): domain Eukaryota; kingdom Metazoa; phylum Arthropoda; class Insecta; order Orthoptera; family Tettigoniidae; genus Meconema; species Meconema thalassinum. The sequence continues at coordinate 458,108,924 of OX336391.1, read as the reverse complement.
CGTGAGTCTTGCACGACGCATCGGATACTACTCGAGTCTTGGTGGTGGTACTTTGTTCCTTGAAAACCGCGTGATGTGGCATATAGTAGAATGCGTTGTTGTCCTTAGGATAGTCGGGGGCGAGTTGCATGTGGTCCAACCTCTCGTATTCGCTCATGAAACATATGTAGTCTGCTCTTAGTTCAGGACTGGTGGACAAGCTGTGCTCAAGATGCTTGAATCTCTTCAGAGCCGTTTTGTAAGACGGGCCAAGTTGTGGGCTGTCTAACTTTACTGGTAGCCTTACAGTGAATCAACCACTGTTGTCCCGCCTAGTGTGGGTTGCAAAATGGTTCTCACAATATTGTTCCTCATTTGTCAACAACATTTTGGTATGAGGTACCTCCTCAATTCTCCAGAACCTTTCCAATTGTTTGTCAAGATCACAATCCCTTCTGACAAAGAGTGCTGATTGTGATGTTGAGCCAGCATCACCAGGATGCATGGTTCTTACAGGTCCCGATAAAATCCACCCTAACTTACTATTCTTCAGGATAGGAAGATCATCATTGTTCTTCCGCCACCCATCAAGTAGCAAACGCATGAATAATTCCGCACTAATGAGCATGTCTATTGGCCCAGGTTTGTTAAAGCTTGGATCCGCCAATTGTTTATCTATAGTCAGGTTCCAAGATCTGCAATCAATATTGCTAGCCGGGATGTTGCCAGTTATTTGTGGAAGTATGGAGCATGTGATTGTTGTTTGGAACCTTGAGGTATTGGACCGAATACACACAATAACCCTTTGTGACGAGTCAACTGCTGTATTGTTAATTCCATTAATTGGGATTGTGTTTTGGCAACGCCTTAACCTCAGTGTTTTAGCAAGGCCGGTTATGAAATGAGACTGGGATCCGTTGTCGAGCAAGGCGCGGCATTGGTGGGACTTGCCATCTTTGTCTAATACTTGAATTACTGCAGTAGATAACAAGACTTGAGACTGTTCCTTGAATTTCAGAGCACAATGACTTGATTTATTGTGGCTTCGATTGTCAACATTATTACTATTACTGGATGCGGGAACACTGTTCGTGGTTTGTGATTCTTCACTGAAGTGGAGTAATGTGTGGTGTTTACGATTACAATGTCTACAATTCCCGGATTTGCAAGAACAGACTCCATGATGTCTGAAGCAGTTGAAACACAAACCCTTGTCCTTTACAAATTCATAACGTTGCCCAGTCGTGGATTTCGTGAAAGCATCACAATTGTGCAACGGGTGATTCGAACCGAAAAACTCACATTTGTTACTTGTTGCTACATAGGAGTTCAATTGAGGTGGTTTATTAGGGCACCTTGGGTGGCTACTCTTTGGGGAACTTGATACAGACCCCTTTCGGTCCCTAGTTGCAATCATAAGCTCTAAAACTTTTGCTTTATCTTCTAGAAATGCAGATACCTCGCTTAGCTTGGGAAAGTCATCACTGGGGGCCTGCAATTCGAATTCCTTACGTGTAACTGGGTCTAATTTATCGAGCACTAATTGTTGTAGCAGGATTTCATGCAGTGGTGCTTCCAACTTCAAGCATTCAATAGCATTTAAGTTGCTCATTATGTGATTGTTTAATTGTCTGATATCAGACGCTGTAGCCTTATGACAGGTGGGCAGTGACAAGAGGGCCTTTACATGTTGTGTGGCAATTAACTTTTTATTGTTGTACCTCTAGCATATCGAGTTCCACACGACCATAAAATTGTCATTGGAGATAGGTAGATTTTGCATCAATTGAAGGGGCTCACCCTTAAGTGCTGAAAGCAGGTAATGAAATCACTGTATGTTGAACAGCCTATCGTTGTCTACAATTAGTTCCTGAAAAGTATCATGGAAATGAATCCAGGCCTCATACTGCCCGTGGAATTCTGGGAGGTTTATTACAGGCAATCTTACTTCGGCGGGAGAACTGTGGAGTTGTTGGCGTGCATTTTCGGTGTTTTGATGTGTGTTAGCACTTTTTTCAATTGGTGTAGTGCCTTTACCCTCAATATCGTAATAACTATCCTCAAACAGCTCCCTATCTTTCTCATGAGCTTCACTGTACCCTTCGTCATTCAGTTCTAGCTTCCTTTGAACCACTGAATATTCCTCTAACAGGGACGGTAGCTGCTTCAACCGAGTACGTAATTTGTTGGCGTCAGCGCCGTGTACGAAAGTATCAACAAATTTGCCTATTCGTGTTAGTGACCCCTTTACTATGGATCTTTGTTTGACAAGCCTATCTCGCTCACTAGACTCCATGGTACATAGAGGAAACAAGGGAAATGAAAGGATTGACTGACCAGCAGACACAAACACGATGTGAAGAGTAGCCTCTCGTCCAGTTCAGTCGCCGCGATGTAGTCTAGCCTTGTGGATTGGGATGCCAACGAGATGACCTAGTAGCCGTAGCACATCATCATTTCACTGTTTTAACACCATACGACCACGTAATTATACGACACTTATTATCAGGCCCGGAGGACCATATGTTCCGTTCGTTCAAGGAGCGACCCTTGTAGCCTTGCGGCAGCCAGGAATGCAAGCTGGTTATGTATGTTAATTCGGGAAAGACCAGGAAGAATCAAAAAAACCTGAGTTTGTCCCCGGAGCAGTTGTAGAGGACCAGGAAGAACCAAGAGAACCTGAGTGTGTCCCCGGAGCAGTTGTACAGGACCAGGATGAACCAATAGAACCTGAGTTTGTCCCCGGAGCAGTTGTGGAGGACCAGGATGAAACCAGAGAACCTGAGTTTATCCCCGGAGGAGTTGTAGAGGTCCAGGATGAACCAAGAGAACCTGAGTTTGTCCCCGGAGCAGTTGTAGAGGACCAGAATGAACAAAGAGAACCTGAGATTGTCCCCGGAAGAGAAGAAGATGAAGGATGTGCGAACATCCATCGACTCGCCGCAACACAAGAAGGCGCCTCTGTGAGATCAGCTGAACATCCATGAAAAGATGCTCAGCGATATTGCCATCCAGAAGACTAAAATATCCCTATCTGTGGAGATATTGCAGGCGCAGTTCCGAGCAGGCGTGGGTGGGGACACCAAAGTGTCGGAGGCTGCACAGGAGACCCTGGAAGAGTTGGACCAGCTGCTAGAGCAAGCAACACAGTTGGAGACGTGTCTTGTCCAACTCGATCAATACAAACAGAACCTGCAACGAGCGGGTTCCCCAGAATGCTCTTCCTCTCCGGCTCGATCCAGGACGAGCGCCAGCCAGCACAAAGAGCTCGATGAAGCATCAGCTAGTAAACCAATCGAACAGCAAAATAAAGTGAGTAAAAGCAAATTGAGAAAGACGAGGAGCAAAAAGACCAAGAAGGAAAATGAACCCAGTTCGGAGCAAATAAGAACTAAAACTGACATACTGGAAGAAAATTCTAGCAGAACTGTACCAACTGCTGAAAAACTTCTGGCTGATAACACTTCTCAGCAAGCAGAATGTAGTTCTCGCTTAACTCCAAAGAAATCACAGAAATCCATGAAGTCTAAATCAGAGCGTGAGAAGCATGATGAGGCCCCTGTGATAACAAAGATTGTAAATCCCCAGTTAATAATTGAGAAACAGACATCTGTTTGTGCTGAAACTCCTCCAACCAAATTCATCCTAACGGAGGAGAACCTGAGTGTATCCCCGGAGGAGTTGTAGAGGACCAGGATGAACCAAGAGAACCTGAGTTTGTCCCAGGAGCAGTTGTAGAGGACCAGGATGAACAAAGAGAACCTGAGTTTGTCCCTGGAGCAGTTGTAGAGGAGACTAGCGAAGAGAAGAAGGATGTGCGAACATCCATCGACTCGCCGCAACACAAGAAGGCGCCTCTGCGAGATCAGCTGAACATCCATGAAAAGATGCTCAGCGATATTGCCATCCAGAAAACTAAAATGTCCCTGTGGAGATATTGCAGGCCCAGTTCCGAGCAGGCGTGGGTGGGGACACCAAAGTGTCGGAGGCTGTACATGAGACCCTGGAAGAGTTGGACCAGCTGCTGGAGTAAGCAACACAGTTGGAAACGTGTCTTGTCCAACTCGATCTGTACCAACAGGGCCTGCAACGAGTGGGTTCCCCAGAGTGGTCTTCCTCTCCGGCTCGATTCAGGACGAGCGCCAGCCAGCACAAAGAGCTTGAGGAAGCATTAGCTAGTAAACCAATCGAACAGCAAAATAAAGTGAGTAAAAGCAAATTGAGAAAGACGAGGAGCAAAAAGACCAAGAAGGAAAATGAACCCAGTTCGGAGCAGATAAGAACTAAAACTGACATACTGGAAGAAAACTCAAGCAGAACTGTACCAACTGCTGAAAAACATCTGGCTGATAAGACTTCTCAGCAAGCAGAATGTAGTTCTAGCTTAACTCCAAAGAAATCCATGAAGTCTAAATCAGAGCGTGAGAAGCATGATGAGGCCCCTGTGATAACAAAGATTGTAAATCCCCAGTTAATAATTGTGAAACAGACATCCGTTTGAGCTGAAACTCCTCCAACCAAATTCATCCTAACGGAGGAGAACCTGAGTTTATCCCCGGAGGAGTTGTAGAGGACCAGGATGAACCAAGAGAAACTGAGTTTGTCCCCGGAACAGTTGTAGAGGACCAGGATGAACAGAGAGAACCTGAGATTGTCCCTGGAGCAGTTGTAGAGGAGACTAGCGAAGAGAAGACGATGATGGATGTGACAACATCCATCGACACGCCGCAACACAAGAAGGCGCCTCTGCGAGATCAGCTGAACATCCATGAAAAGATGCTCAGCGATATTGCCATCCAGAAAACTAATATATCCATGTGGAGATATTTCAGGCGCAGTTCCGAGCAGGCGTGGGTGGGGACACCAAAGTGTCGGAGGCTGTACAGGAGACCCTGGAAGAGTTGGACCAGCTGCTGGAGCAAGCAACACAGTTGGAGACGTGTCTTGTCCAACTCGATCAGTACCAACAGGGCCTGCAACGAGCGGGTTCCCCAGAGTGGTCTTCCTCTCCCGCTCGATCCAGGACGAGCGCCAGCCAGCACAAAGAGCTCGAGGAAGCATCAGCTAGTAAACCAATCGAACAGCAAAATAAAGTGAGTAAAAGCAAATTGAGAAAGACGAGGAGCAAAAAGACCAAGAAGGAAAATGAACCCAGTTCGGAGCCGATAAGAACTAAAACTGACATACTGGAAGAAATCTCAAGCAGAGCTGTACCAACTGCTGAAAAACCTTTGGCTGATAAGACTTCTCAGCAAGCAGAATGTAGTTCTCGCTTAACTCCAAAGAAATCACAGAAATCCCCGAAGTCTAAATCAGAGCGTGAGAAGCATGATGAGGCCCCTGTGATAACAAAGATTGTAAATCCCCAGTTAATAATTGAGAAACAGACATCTGTTTGTGCTGAAACTCCTCCAACCAAATTCATCCTAACGGAGGAGAACCTGAGTTTATCCCCGTAGGAGTTGTAGAGGACCAGGATGAACCAAGAGAACCTGAGTTTGTCCCAGGAGCAGTTGTAGAGGAGCAGGATGAACCAAGAGAACCTGAGTTTGTCCCTGGAGCAGTTGTAGAGGAGACTAGCGAAGAGAAGAAGGATGTGCGAACATCCATCGATTCGCCGCAACACAAGAAGGCGCCTCTGCGAGATCAGCTGAACATCCATGAAAAGATGCTCAGCGATATTGTCATCCAGAAAACTAAAATATCCCTGTGGAGATATTGCTGGTGTGGGTGGGGACACCAAAGTGTCGGAGGCTGTACAGGAGACCATGGAAGAGTTGGACCAGCTGCTGGAGCAAGCAACACAGTTGGAGCCGTGTCTTGTCCAACTCGATCAGTACCAACAGGGCCTGCAACGAGCGGGTTCCCCAGAGTGGTCTTCCTGTCCGGCTCGATCCAGGACGAGCGCCAGCCAGCACAAAGAGCTCGAGGAAGCATCAGCTAGTAAACCAATCGAACAGCAAAATAAAGTGATTAAAAGCAAATTGAGAAAGACGAGGAGCAAAAAGACCAAGAAGGAAAATGAACCCAGTTTGGAGCAGATAAGAACTAAAACTGACATACTGGAAGAAAACTCAAGCAGAACTGTACCAACTGCTGAAAAACCTCTGGCTGATAAGACTTCTCAGCAAGCAGAATGTAGTTCTCGCTTAACTCCAAAGAAATCAAAGAAATCCATGAAGTCTAAATCAGTGCGTGAGAAGCATGATGAGGTCCCTGTGATAACAAAGATTGTAAATCCCCAGTTAATAATTGTGAAACAGACATCTGTTTGTGCTGAAACTCTTCCAACCAAATTCATCCTAACGGAGGAGAACCTGAGTTTATCCCCGGAGGAGTTGTAGAGGACCAGGATGAACCAAGAGAACCTGAGTTTGTCCCAGGAGCAGTTGTAGAGGACCAGGATGAACAGAGAGAACCTGAGTTTGTCCCTGGAGCAGTTGTAGAGGAGACCAGCGAAGAGAAGAAGGATGTGCGAACATCCATCGACTCGCCGCAACACAAGAAGGCGCCTCTGCGAGATCAGCTGAACATCCATGAAAAGATGCTCAGCGATATTGCCATCCAGAAAACTAAAATATCCCTGTGGAGATATTGCAGGCGCAGTTCCGAGCAGGCGTGGGTGGGGACACCAAAGTGTCGGAGGTTGTACAGGAGACCCTGGAAGAGTTGGACCAGCTGCGGGAGCAAGCAACACAGTTGGAGCCGTGTCTTGTCCAACTCGATCAGTACAAACCGGGCCTGCAACGAGCGGGTTCCCCAGAGTGGTCTTCCTCTCCCGCTCGATCCAGGACGCGCGCCAGCCAGCACAAAGAGCTCGAGGAAGCATCAGCTAGTAAACCAATCGAACAGCAAAATAAAGTGAGTAAAAGCAATTTGAGAAAGACGAGGAGCAAAAAGACCAAGAAGGAAAATGAAACCAGTTTGGAGCAGATAAGAACTAAAACTGACATACTGGAAGAAAACTCAAGCAGAACTGTACCAACTGCTGAAAAACTTCTGGCTTATAAGACTTCTCATAAACAGAAAGTAATTCTCGCTTAACTCCAAAGAAATCAAAGAAATCCATGAAGTCTAAATCAGTGCGTGAGAAGCATGATGAGTTCCCTGTCATAACAATGATTGTAAATCCCCTGTTAATAATTGTGAAACAGACATCTGTTTGTGATGAAATTCCTCCAACCAAATTCATCCTAACGGAGGAGAACCTGAGTTTATCCCCGGAGGAGTTGTAGAGGACCAGGATGAATCAAGAGAACCTGGGTTTGTTCCCGGAGCAGTTGTAGAGGACCAGGATGAACCAAGAGAACCTGAGTTTGTCCCTGGAGCAGTTGTAGAGGATACTAGCGAAGAGAAGATGGATGTGCGAACAACCATCGGCTCGCCGCAACACAAGAAGGCGCCTCTACGAGATCAGCTGAACATCCATGAAAAGATGCTCAGCGATATTGCCATCCAGAAAACTAAAATATCCCTGTGGAGATATTGCAGGCGTGGGTGGGGACACCAAAGTGTCGGAGGCTGTACAGGAGACCATGCAAGAGTTGGACCAGCTGCTGGAGCAAGCAACACAGTTGGAGACGTGTCTTGTCCAACTCGATCAATACCAACAGGGCCTGCAACGAGCGGGTTCCCCAGAGTGGCCTTCCTCTCCGGCTCGATCCAGGACGAGCGCCAGCCAGCACAAAGAGCTCGAGGAAGCATCAGCTAGTAAATCAATCGAACAGCAAAATGAAGTGAGTAAAAGCAAATTGAGAAAGACGAGGAGCAAAAAGACCAAGAAGGAAAATTAACCCAGTTCGGAGCAGATAAGAACTAAAACTGACATACTGGAAGAAAACTCAAGAAGAACTGTACCAACTGCTGAAAAACTTCTGGCTGATAAGACTTCTCAGCAAGCAGAATGTAGTTCTCGCTTAACTCCACAGAAATCAAAGAAATCCATGAAGTCTAAATCAGTGCGTGAGAAGCATGATGAGGCCCCTGTGATAACAAAGATTGTAAATCCCCAGTTAATAATAGTGAAACAGACATCTGTTTGTGCTGAAACTCTTCCAACCAAATTCATCCTAACGGAGGAGAACCTGAGTTTATCCCCGGAGGAGTTGTAGAGGACCAAGAGAACCTGAGTTTGTCCCCGGAGCAGTTGTGGAGGACCAAGATGAACCAAGAGAACCTGACTTTGTCCCTGGAGCAGTTGTAGAAGAGACTAGCGAAGATAAGAAGGATGTGCGAACATCCATCGACTCGCCGCAACACAAGAAGGCGCCTCTGCGAGATCAGCTGAACATCCATGAAAAGATGCTCAGCGATATTGCCATCCAGAAAACTAAAATATCCCTGTGGAGATATTGCAGGCGTGGGTGGGGACACCAAAGTGTCGGAGGCTGTACAGGAGACCATGCAAGAGTTGGACCAGCTGCTGGAGCAAGCAACACAGTTGGAGACGTGTCTTGTCCAACTCGATCAATACCAACAGGGCCTGCAACGAGCGGGTTCCCCAGAGTGGCCTTCCTCTCCGGCTCGATCCAGGACGAGCGCCAGCCAGCACAAAGAGCTCGAGGAAGCATCAGCTAGTAAATCAATCGAACAGCAAAATGAAGTGAGTAAAAGCAAATTGAGAAAGACGAGGAGCAAAAAGACCAAGAAGGAAAATTAACCCAGTTCGGAGCAGATAAGAACTAAAACTGACATACTGGAAGAAAACTCAAGAAGAACTGTACCAACTGCTGAAAAACTTCTGGCTGATAAGACTTCTCAGCAAGCAGAATGTAGTTCTCGCTTAACTCCACAGAAATCAAAGAAATCCATGAAGTCTAAATCAGTGCGTGAGAAGCATGATGAGGCCCCTGTGATAACAAAGATTGTAAATCCCCAGTTAATAATAGTGAAACAGACATCTGTTTGTGCTGAAACTCTTCCAACCAAATTCATCCTAACGGAGGAGAACCTGAGTTTATCCCCGGAGGAGTTGTAGAGGACCAAGAGAACCTGAGTTTGTCCCCGGAGCAGTTGTAGAGGACCAAGATGAACCAAGAGAACCTGACTTTGTCCCTGGAGCAGTTGTAGAAGAGACTAGCGAAGATAAGAAGGATGTGCGAACATCCATCGACTCGCCGCAACACAAGAAGGCGCCTCTGCGAGATCAGCTGAACATCCATGAAAAGATGCTCAGCGATATTGCCATCCAGAAAACTAAAATATCCCTGTGGAGATATTGCAGGCGTGGGTGGGGACACCAAAGTGTCGGAGGCTGTACAGGAGACCATGCAAGAGTTGGACCAGCTGCTGGAGCAAGCAACACAGTTGGAGACGTGTCTTGTCCAACTCGATCAATACCAACAGGGCCTGCAACGAGCGGGTTCCCCAGAGTGGCCTTCCTCTCCGGCTCGATCCAGGACGAGCGCCAGCCAGCACAAAGAGCTCGAGGAAGCATCAGCTAGTAAATCAATCGAACAGCAAAATGAAGTGAGTAAAAGCAAATTGAGAAAGACGAGGAGCAAAAAGACCAAGAAGGAAAATTAACCCAGTTCGGAGCAGATAAGAACTAAAACTGACATACTGGAAGAAAACTCAAGAAGAACTGTACCAACTGCTGAAAAACTTCTGGCTGATAAGACTTCTCAGCAAGCAGAATGTAGTTCTCGCTTAACTCCACAGAAATCAAAGAAATCCATGAAGTCTAAATCAGTGCGTGAGAAGCATGATGAGGCCCCTGTGATAACAAAGATTGTAAATCCCCAGTTAATAATAGTGAAACAGACATCTGTTTGTGCTGAAACTCTTCCAACCAAATTCATCCTAACGGAGGAGAACCTGAGTTTATCCCCGGAGGAGTTGTAGAGGACCAAGAGAACCTGAGTTTGTCCCCGGAGCAGTTGTAGAGGACCAAGATGAACCAAGAGAACCTGACTTTGTCCCTGGAGCAGTTGTAGAAGAGACTAGCGAAGATAAGAAGGATGTGCGAACATCCATCGACTCGCCGCAACACAAGAAGGCGCCTCTGCGAGATCAGCTGAACATCCATGAAAAGATGCTCAGCGATATTGCCATCCAGAAAACTAAAATATCCCTGTGGAGATATTGCAGGCGTGGGTGGGGACACCAAAGTGTCGGAGGCTGTACAGGAGACCATGCAAGAGTTGGACCAGCTGCTGGAGCAAGCAACACAGTTGGAGACGTGTCTTGTCCAACTCGATCAATACCAACAGGGCCTGCAACGAGCGGGTTCCCCAGAGTGGCCTTCCTCTCCGGCTCGATCCAGGACGAGCGCCAGCCAGCACAAAGAGCTCGAGGAAGCATCAGCTAGTAAATCAATCGAACAGCAAAATGAAGTGAGTAAAAGCAAATTGAGAAAGACGAGGAGCAAAAAGACCAAGAAGGAAAATTAACCCAGTTCGGAGCAGATAAGAACTAAAACTGACATACTGGAAGAAAACTCAAGAAGAACTGTACCAACTGCTGAAAAACTTCTGGCTGATAAGACTTCTCAGCAAGCAGAATGTAGTTCTCGCTTAACTCCACAGAAATCAAAGAAATCCATGAAGTCTAAATCAGTGCGTGAGAAGCATGATGAGGCCCCTGTGATAACAAAGATTGTAAATCCCCAGTTAATAATAGTGAAACAGACATCTGTTTGTGCTGAAACTCTTCCAACCAAATTCATCCTAACGGAGGAGAACCTGAGTTTATCCCCGGAGGAGTTGTAGAGGACCAAGAGAACCTGAGTTTGTCCCCGGAGCAGTTGTAGAGGACCAAGATGAACCAAGAGAACCTGACTTTGTCCCTGGAGCAGTTGTAGAAGAGACTAGCGAAGATAAGAAGGATGTGCGAACATCCATCGACTCGCCGCAACACAAGAAGGCGCCTCTGCGAGATCAGCTGAACATCCATGAAAAGATGCTCAGCGATATTGCCATCCAGAAAACTAAAATATCCCTGTGGAGATATTGCAGGCGTGGGTGGGGACACCAAAGTGTCGGAGGCTGTACAGGAGACCATGCAAGAGTTGGACCAGCTGCTGGAGCAAGCAACACAGTTGGAGACGTGTCTTGTCCAACTCGATCAATACCAACAGGGCCTGCAACGAGCGGGTTCCCCAGAGTGGCCTTCCTCTCCGGCTCGATCCAGGACGAGCGCCAGCCAGCACAAAGAGCTCGAGGAAGCATCAGCTAGTAAATCAATCGAACAGCAAAATGAAGTGAGTAAAAGCAAATTGAGAAAGACGAGGAGCAAAAAGACCAAGAAGGAAAATTAACCCAGTTCGGAGCAGATAAGAACTAAAACTGACATACTGGAAGAAAACTCAAGAAGAACTGTACCAACTGCTGAAAAACTTCTGGCTGATAAGACTTCTCAGCAAGCAGAATGTAGTTCTCGCTTAACTCCACAGAAATCAAAGAAATCCATGAAGTCTAAATCAGTGCGTGAGAAGCATGATGAGGCCCCTGTGATAACAAAGATTGTAAATCCCCAGTTAATAATAGTGAAACAGACATCTGTTTGTGCTGAAACTCTTCCAACCAAATTCATCCTAACGGAGGAGAACCTGAGTTTATCCCCGGAGGAGTTGTAGAGGACCAAGAGAACCTGAGTTTGTCCCCGGAGCAGTTGTAGAGGACCAAGATGAACCAAGAGAACCTGACTTTGTCCCTGGAGCAGTTGTAGAAGAGACTAGCGAAGATAAGAAGGATGTGCGAACATCCATCGACTCGCCGCAACACAAGAAGGCGCCTCTGCGAGATCAGCTGAACATCCATGAAAAGATGCTCAGCGATATTGCCATCCAGAAAACTAAAATATCCCTGTGGAGATATTGCAGGCGTGGGTGGGGACACCAAAGTGTCGGAGGCTGTACAGGAGACCATGCAAGAGTTGGACCAGCTGCTGGAGCAAGCAACACAGTTGGAGACGTGTCTTGTCCAACTCGATCAATACCAACAGGGCCTGCAACGAGCGGGTTCCCCAGAGTGGCCTTCCTCTCCGGCTAGATCCAGGACGAGCGCCAGCCAGCACAAAGAGCTCGAGGAAGCATCAGCTAGTAAATCAATCGAACAGCAAAATGAAGTGAGTAAAAGCAAATTGAGAAAGACGAGGAGCAAAAAGACCAAGAAGGAAAATTAACCCAGTTCGGAGCAGATAAGAACTAAAACTGACATACTGGAAGAAAACTCAAGAAGAACTGTACCAACTGCTGAAAAACTTCTGGCTGATAAGACTTCTCAGCAAGCAGAATGTAGTTCTCGCTTAACTCCACAGAAATCAAAGAAATCCATGAAGTCTAAATCAGTGCGTGAGAAGCATGATGAGGCCCCTGTGATAACAAAGATTGTAAATCCCCAGTTAATAATAGTGAAACAGACATCTGTTTGTGCTGAAACTCTTCCAACCAAATTCATCCTAACGGAGGAGAACCTGAGTTTATCCCCGGAGGAGTTGTAGAGGACCAAGAGAACCTGAGTTTGTCCCCGGAGCAGTTGTAGAGGACCAAGATGAACCAAGAGAACCTGACTTTGTCCCTGGAGCAGTTGTAGAAGAGACTAGCGAAGATAAGAAGGATGTGCGAACATCCATCGACTCGCCGCAACACAAGAAGGCGCCTCTGCGAGATCAGCTGAACATCCATGAAAAGATGCTCAGCGATATTGCCATCCAGAAAACTAAAATATCCCTGTGGAGATATTGCAGGCGTGGGTGGGGACACCAAAGTGTCGGAGGCTGTACAGGAGACCATGCAAGAGTTGGACCAGCTGCTGGAGCAAGCAACACAGTTGGAGACGTGTCTTGTCCAACTCGATCAATACCAACAGGGCCTGCAACGAGCGGGTTCCCCAGAGTGGCCTTCCTCTCCGGCTCGATCCAGGACGAGCGCCAGCCAGCACAAAGAGCTCGAGGAAGCATCAGCTAGTAAATCAATCGAACAGCAAAATGAAGTGAGTAAAAGCAAATTGAGAAAGACGAGGAGCAAAAAGACCAAGAAGGAAAATTAACCCAGTTCGGAGCAGATAAGAACTAAAACTGACATACTGGAAGAAAACTCAAGAAGAACTGTACCAACTGCTGAAAAACTTCTGGCTGATAAGACTTCTCAGCAAGCAGAATGTAGTTCTCGCTTAACTCCACAGAAATCAAAGAAATCCATGAAGTCTAAATCAGTGCGTGAGAAGCATGATGAGGCCCCTGTGATAACAAAGATTGTAAATCCCCAGTTAATAATAGTGAAACAGACATCTGTTTGTGCTGAAACTCTTCCAACCAAATTCATCCTAACGGAGGAGAACCTGAGTTTATCCCCGGAGGAGTTGTAGAGGACCAGGATGAAGCAAGAGAACCTTGGTTTGTACCCGGAGCAGTTGTAGAGGACCAGGATGAACCTAGAGAACCTGATTTTGTCCCCGGGGCAGTTGTAGAGGAGATTAGCGAAGAGAAGAAGATCAGGGCCGGCGAAAGCTAGTAAGGGCTCAGCCACTCTTTTGAAGTTTGGTCGAAGCCGCTGCTGCCGGTGTGGGGAGGGGGACGTTGGCCGTGTGACGTCATAGGGTTGTAAGCCGAGCTTGTCCACTTGGCTTTTCCCAGAGAATCACCTGTTTATTTGTTTGATTCAGGGTCACAGAGAAGTTCATTGTGTGTGTTGTGCATGAGCGTTGTTCATCGTCAGTGTTTAAGCAGGTTATAGCCTAATAATTCGTTACAGTTTTCGAGCTTTAATTATATACTTAAACGATTTAGTATTTTAGAAGCGCAATGAAACATGAGCTGTGCTATATTTAATTTTGGAAAAACCTACCTCATCACCAAGGACTGTGAGGTAGGCGTCATTTACCACCGATTCCCAACTGATAGTGATATTTCAAAGCAATGGGTTACCACGTGCCACAGGAAAGACAGTATTAACGTAAAAATGCACGTATTTGTAGTAAGCATTTCTTGCCTACTGATTATCAAGATGATATGAATAACCGCCTCTTAGGTCTTCCATTGAAAAGAGTACTAAATAAATCTGCAGTCCCTTCTCAAAATCTTCCCAATGATAGTACACTTAGCCAAACCTCTGCACTTAGGGCAGACAGGGGCAGAAACAGAGCCGTTAGAGCTTCAGCTATAGTAAGGTTCGCACAGTTAAGTAAAAAAAAGAAACAAGCTATTTGTACTGAGGATATTGACAATTCCAGAGAATGTGAAACTGAGAAACATAAAGAACCACCGAGTTTAATCCGTTGTAAAGACTGTGAACGTAAATCCGGGATTATTGAATCATTACAAAATGAAATAGTGGTCTTGAAATCGCAGCTAAAATGTCTAAAACGGAAAAATAAAATTTTAGTTGACAGTAAGTTAAGAAAGTCTAATTGCTACAAACGGTTTAAAAACACGACCAAACGTCTACGAAGTGAAATATGCGATGTAAGAGAGCATAAAAACAAAGCCGTTCTAACCAAGAGGGCCAAGCAAACTATGACTCCCACGCAGATCAAGGCTATAGAAACTAACAAGCAAGTACGGTGGACTAGTGACGACATATCTCGTAATGTGATGATAAGGGCTCTGTCTCCAAAATCTTATGATTTCTGGAGGGAAAAATTGAAATTTCCTCTCCCATCAGCCACAAGCTTGAGAAGATGGTACGCAAAGTTCACATGCTTTCCAGGTATTCTAAGGAATGTACTATGCCTAATTAAAAAAGGTTTGATGAACTATCCGATTATGACAAGTCGTGTGTAATTAATTGTGATAAAATACATATTGAAGAAATACAAAATTCGCTCCATATTCGGAAGGGGGGGGGCAGCCATCTTGGATACGAACTCGATCATACGGCTACCTTACTGAACCAAGTGACCAGTGGTTTAGTTTAGTGAAAGAATTTGAAAAGGTGTTTTTAGAAATACATGATCCTCTAACTTATTCGGGTTTCATCGGCAACCGGGAATAGTGAAAGTGTTAAAAAAATAGGCTGCATTCGCTATTTTCAAGTGTATGTAAAGAAGCCATTAACGTGTATGCAAGACTAATTAGAACATTTATTAGAATTAGAGAAGTAAATAGAAACAAATTTAGTGAGAGAAAACAGATAAAAAACATCTATCAAATGGGTAGGATCAAAGAAGTAAGCATGTACCGTAACTGATTTTTTGTGATTTCGAACATTTTACCTTGTCTAGGTGCATTGGCCTTCATTAAAGCAATATTTATTGACTGTTGAAAGTGTATAATATCAAAGAGTGTGTCACTAGGGGTAGAATGGTATTATGAGGGTCATTAAGTACTGAATACATGCTGCCGGCTAATGCAAAGCAGTGGTGGTTATATGGCAGTGTTGTGACGTCACAGTGTTGAATCGGCTGGCAGCACGTATCGAGGGGAAGTGGCGGAGCCCTTACTAGCTCATTCTCGCCGGCCCTGGAAGAAGAGAAGGATGTGCGAACATCCATCAACTCGCCGCAACACAAGAAGGCGCCTCTGCGAGATCAGCTGAACATCCATGAAAAGATGCTCAGCGATATTGCCATCCAGAAGACTAAAATATCCCTATCTGTGGAGATATTGCAGGCGCAGTTCCGAGCAGGCGTGGGTGGGGACACCAAAGTGTCGGAGGCTGCACAGGAGACCCTGGAAGAGTTGGACCAGCTGCTAGAGCAAGCAACACAGTTGGAGACGTGTCTTATCCAACTCGATCAGTACCAACAGGGCCTGCAACGAACGGGTTCCCCAGAGTAGTCTTCCTCTCCGGCTCGATCCAGAACGAGCGCCAGCCAGCACAAAGAGCTCGAGGAAGCATCAGCTAATAAACCAATCGAACAGCAAAAGAAAGTGAGTAAAAGCAAGTTGAGAAAGATGAGGAGCAAAAAGACCAAAAAGGAAAATGAACCCAGTTCGGAGCAGATAAGAACTAAAACTGACATACTGGAAGAAAACTCAAGCAGAACTGTACCAACTGCTGAAAAACTTCTGGCTGATAAGACTTCACAGCAAGCAGAATGTAGTTCTCGCTTAACTCCAAAGAAATCAAAGAAATCCATGAAGTCTAAATCAGTGCGTGAGAAGCATGATGAGGCCCCTGTGATAACAACGATTGTAAATCCCCAGTTAATAATTGTGAAACAGACATCTGTTTTTGCTGAAACTCCTCCAACCAAATTCATCCTAACGGAGCAGGGGACAACAGCAGAATCTGTTACTACAGAACATATGGTCCGACCGGGCCGGATAATAAGTGTCGTATAATTAACTTACGTGGTCCTCCGGTGTTAAAACAGTGAAATGATGATGTGCTACGGCTACTAGGTCATCTCGTCGGCATCCCAATCCACAAGGCTCGACTACATCGCGGCGACTGAACTGGACGAGAGGCTACTCTTCACATCGTGTTTGTGTCAGGTGGTCAATCAATCTTTTCATTTCCCTTGTTTCCTCTATGTACCATGGAGTCTAGTGAGCGAGATAGGCTTGTCAAACAAAGATCCATAGTAAAGGGGTCACTAACACGAATAGGCAAATTTGTTGATACTTTCTTGCACGGCGCTGACGCCAACAAATTACGTACTCGGTTGAAGCAGCTACCGTCCCTGTGGGAGGAATATTCAGTGGTTCAAAAAATAATATTTTGCACACACACTTTATTATATACGTTATATATTATATATACAAATACATATTTAAATTATACGCCGATTGTGGCCGAGATGGCACTAGATTTAATTCCGCTTGCTTGTAAACCGTGCCATGCCATGCTTGTTTGTTGTCGACCATGTTATGTTTTTTATACGTGTCTTAGCCACTGCCATCATAATGTCATTGGACATTACGGTGGCAGTGGTATAGCCACAGATTACCTACTACTGTGTATAGCTAGTCTCTCGCTGGATAACTAAACCAGCCCCGTGAGGTGCCGCATCCTAGCGGCTGTTTCCACAAACAATGATCTTATAACCGTTATAACACGGCCGACTGAATGCGAGCTGCGCTCTATACACAGATTACCTACTATACCGGCCTAGACAATGAGACCTTTTACATGAAATCTTGTTAGTTACTCAACTGTTCACACAGCGCTGTTGACCAAGCATTGGACGACTAAGACTTATCTCTACTTAGTGTAAAACCAAGTCCCCGATTCTTGGATATCACGGGTAATCTCGTGAACCACTGGCTGGATTTTGATGCGGCTTTCACCATTCTGTACAGGTAATATCGAGGAAGATTTCTGTGGAAAATAATTTATTTATGATCAAGGGGAGCCAAGCAGTAACGATTTTAGATTTCAGTGAATAGGTCGAAGGAAGAACTTGACGTCCGTGCGCTTTTTAAGCTTACGCTGGACAAACCGTTAAAAATATCAATATACTATGAGTGTAAGAATTGTTCAGCATGAAAAATTGTACAAAAAAGTCCGCGTGAGCATATCTTTATCTTCGATCGCCCACTATAAGTGTTTTTAGTTTGGACGGCATGCACCTCGCCATTCTTAAATTACGTCTGACAGGAATTCCTTGCACATTCATAACTGTTCCCGGGCGAAGCCGGGACGGGTTGCTAATGACACTATATATTATCATTATAATTCCCGCAGTCTCAAAATGCAAATTATATCACAAATTAAAATAGCGTGCTAATAAATATAAGAGAAATTAGACATACCTTGCACCTCGTTACAGTTGAATTCGATCAGAATCACTCGGTTTTCATTAGAGTTTATGTATGTTCCTGCTGAACGGTTTGGAAGTTCGGCAACAGGAAACTAGGACTGTTATTAACTTAAAATATTCATTTTTGTATTTTTGTAGTATTTGTGTTCATGATTTCATTACATTGTCAGAATTAATGCTTTAATTAGTAGGGTATACTATTCAGTGTACCTATTATAAATAGAAACCGTGAGGTTTCTCACCTCCCCATATTACGAAACCCGGTTGCCTAATACGGGGAAAGTGCACTTTTAAAGTTAACAATAATATCAAAGGGTATTACAACATCAAACGTGCCCATATTTGTAACATACATAGTATATCACCTCAGGTTTACATTGGTGTGTGTTAGGTAGTCAGCCCGAAGGCTGGTTGGATCCTCAAAAAGTACCGCCGTTACATTATGTGAGTAGATACCCACAAAAACCCAAGGCAGCGCTATTTTGAGGCGTTCTAGGCAAGAAGAGGAGTGAGGTAGTTTGCCATTGCTTTCCTCACTGAGTCAGAACAGTAGTCCTAACCCTATGAGTAAAACCTTTCACAGCATTCACAGGCACTGACTGTGCCCCGAATGCCATTACTAAGCACCACCCATACCTCAGTAGCTTCCATATAATCACAGCCATGAGTGAGACTGAGACATCGGTGAAAAGCCACCTTTTACTCTAGCCTGTGCCAACTGACAAATGCAAATGTTCTGTATTCATCAAGAGATGGCAAACAGGCCATTACATTGGTGAGAAAACCAAAATTATTCCGTTCCTTCTTATGTCTAATGTGAGCCCTATAAAAATCCTCCCCATATTTGGCGACTTTCCTCTACCCATTTTTAGAAGATACCTTATGCACTGGACAGTTGAATTCGTGATTAATTGTATAGGTAGCTTCGTAAGTCTCAGAACTCAGGAAGTCCTTTCTAGCAGCGTTACTAGCAGCTTAGAAGGTGCAAGGTATGTCTCATTTCTCTTAGATTTATTAGCACGCTATTTTATTTTGTGATATAATTTTAATTTTGGTAATGCGGAAATTATAATGATAATAATTATATAGTGTCACTAGCAACCCGCCCCGGCTTCGCCCGGGAACAGTTATGAATGTGCAAGGAGTTCCTGTCAGACGTAATTTAAGAATGGCGAGGTGCATGATTCACAAATCCCCCTTCCGTCCAAACTAAAAACACTTATAGTGGGCGATGTATCGAAGATAGAGATATGCGCTCCGGGACTTTTTTGTAGAATTTCTCACGCTGAACAATTCTTACACTCATAGTATATTGATATGTTTAACGGTTTTCCCAGCGTAAGCTTAAAAAGCGTACGGACGCCAGGCTCTTTTTTCGACCTTTTCACTGAAATCGTTACTGCTTGGCTCCCTTTGGTCATAAATAAATTATTTTCTACACAAATCTTCCTCGAGATTACCTTTACAGAATAGTGAAAGGCGCATCAAAATCCATCCAGTGGTTCTTGAGATTACACATTTAATAAACGTACTGTACAGCTGTTTATTAATCGCGCCTACAATGGGATGGGAGTGCGCTCTATCGGCGCCGAGTAGAAATTTTCTAATTACATGTTATGCATGGGCTCTAACTGGGATTGTCAAGGCCGGTATAGAGCGCAGCTCGCATTCAGTCGGCCGTGCTTATAACAATAAACTCACCAATATTTCAAAAATTCGAAAAATGCACTATAAAATAGAGAAGATGATCTTGTAATAATAAACGCACCAATATTTCAAAAATGACATCTTAAGCTCAAACTATAGCGGCTTTGGTGTCCTAGTCGGTAGCATGATGAGCTTCTATGCCCAAGATAGCGGGTTCAAACCCGGCCGAAGCCGTCGGATTTTAAGAGCGTTAAAATCCCTCAGTATGCCTTCCTTCGGAGGGGAAGTAAAGCCGTCGGTCCCATGTCATAGATTTATGGCATGTTAAAGAACCTTCCACTGATTACACCTGTGTGAAACAAAATTGTATAGGTTAGGAATGTAAACAACGCTCTTAGGTTTCTACGTTCGTTGCCAAGAGCCGACTGCAGTGGCGCCTAGTAGTCTAGTTCTGAACTAGGCCTAGTAGTCGTTGACGGTGGCGTTTGGCGGAAAAAGTAGGAACTATTTGAAAAATTCAAAGTTGCAGTCGTTACTTGAATTTAAAAAAAACAGATAACACACACTAATACAGCCATCACATTTAACACCGGTTATCAGACAGATTCTACGCACACCCAAAGTACACGGGGCTACATGACCGCGTTGTCGCAGCCCCTAAACTAAGGAACCAACCAACCAACCAAGCTCAAACTGAAAAGTCAATCAAAATAGTTTTCTTGCACTTAACAAAAGGTTTATTTTCACATTAGTCTGAGTTGCACTGCACTACGAATGTCATTCAGATGTTGTCAAATGTAAATCATCCGTGGTTATCAGCCAACAAGTTTTTATATCTCGAAAAGCTGTGTTCAACATCATCTGATGTGATCGGAGCGTACTTGAAGTGAGGAAGGTCGTTTGCTGCTAAATCCTCCTCAATCCCATCCTTGCAGTAGTCTTCACCAGAAAGAATGTCTGAGATTTTGCATAATATTTTAGACCAGCACTTTTTTCAGTTTTGATGCAATACCCGCAGCAATTTCGCCACGATTGTTGCTAAGACTAATTTCCACCCGGTTGATTAAGGAAATGGAACCAATATTTCTATATTTTAAAGTATCTTGTATCAGCTACTAGCTTCTTCTTAACTCTTAGAGATGTAACTCCCTCACATAAGGCTGTGACATGACAAAAAAAAAAAAAAAAACAACAACTTATAAGGCCGATTTCTCTAAAATAACACCAAAAACATCTACAAAACTAAAAAAAAATGCTCTTTAATTGGAAAATAGCAAAAAAAAAAAAAATCAAAAATATGCAAAATAAAATGACGTATTTGAAGACGGGGCGGCCCGTCCGGAGTTCCTATGTATTTCAGCATTGTTTTATTCAGCTCAGTAAAAGAATGACATGTCACCAACATCCGGGACCTAGTCATAACAATGATGATGATGATGATAATTGTTGTTTTAATGGGCCTAACATCTAGGTTATCGGCCCCTAAAGGAAAACCGAAGAAGATAATAATAATAATGTTATTGGTTTAATGTCCCTTTTAACTACTGTGGCTTTTAGAGACGCCGGGATGCCGGAATTTCGCCCCGAAGGGGATCTTTAACGTGCCAGTAAATCTACTGACACGGCTCCCTCGAATTTGCGCACCCTCAAATGCCAGCTGACTGCACCAGGATAACCCAAAGAAGAGTAAGGGAAATAAAAGATAGGGGAAAGAAATGCCCTCATCCCTCGAAGAATGAGGATTGAGGGACTTAGAAAAAAAAGGCGAGCCAGGAAAGGCAGAGAGGAGAGGGCCTGCCCCAAAAGCAATGGAAAAAGGGGGAAAACCGGACCAAGCTCAGGAATCCCTCGAGGTCACCAACTCCCGAACTCACCAGCCGTGAGCCCTTGAGGGTGTAGCACCATCCAGAGTGCACCATAAGTGATGGGGCCTTGCCTCCTTGAGGACCTTGAGCAGAAGGCAGGAGATACCTGAAAGAAAAACAAGAGTTCTGACCCCTAGAAGAATGAGATCAGTAAAGATGAGAGAAGGGCCAATAAAGGCCTCGGACACCCCAATACCGTCGGGGTCGGAAGAGATTAAGAGTCGACCAAGAGAGGTCAACAGGAAAGAAGACCTCGTAGTTTCGCCCCTTTAAACAACAATAACTAAGTAGGCCTACATAAGTTTATAAACTTGCGTAATTTGTCAGGATGTTTAGTATGTGATTTTTGGTTGTGATATATGACATACTAACAAACATGATAAAAGAAAAAGGAAGGAAGCTTGTATTTTAATGTGACCGTTAATTTTGCGATCATGAACCACAGGGCCCTCCTTTTTACGTGGAATCCAAACCACGGTACATGGCATTTCACTTCGAAAATCTCACAAGCATTGTCCGGGAATCAAACCCGGTGTGCCTTGGTGAGGGGCAAACAGCTTGACCACTGTGCCATCACGCTCCATAAAAGCTGAGAAATAACGCAAGTTTACAATAAACTTATGTAATTCAAATAGTGTACATGGTGTTTATATCTTAACCCCCATATATGTAGAGTAGACTCTAAAGGATCTGATAATGATCGCTTGACGATCAAAACCTATCATCCAAGTGCATTAATCTCAGTGGCGGCTCGTGAATTTTACCAAGGGGGGACTCAACCGTTTAAGATGTAAACTGCTTTTTGTGATGCTTTTCCAGTAATTGACAGAGATGCTTTCATACATGAATTGCGTTTTTTCTTCTCACATATTTTTGAAGCTTGATTCCCTTATTTCGTTTGGACTAGGCACTATTGTTTTTAAAGAAATAACAAAGATATTAACAATATTTGCTCCTAGTCACTGGAAAAAGAAGAAAACCGGACCCAGCTCAGGAATCCATCAGGGTCGCCAATTCCCAACTTCACTAGCCATGAGCCCTTGAGGGTGTATCCCCACCAGAAGGGTTCACAACTAGGTCTAGAGGGACTTGGGTTGGAGACCATTGGACCCCAGCAGAGGCGGTTATTATTTCCACTTATTATTCATATTCATTCATTTATTTGCAATGGGGGGGGGGGGTGTCCCCCGGTGGCAAATTGTATATACATAACAAATAAATAATTATACATAACAATTCAATAACAATTATACAACAATTAAACTGGAGTATTTACACAAATAGTCAGTCTTTTCTTAAACACACCTATATGTTTGGGAAAAGGCTCTAAGACTGCGGCAGGTAGAGAGTTCCAGTTATCAATGGCACGGTTTACAAAAGAATATTTACCATAATTTGTTCGCTGTGGTCGGCCCTTAACTTTGAAAGGATGATCGCTCCTACCCATGTAAGTGGGTTTTCCCAATCGTTTGCTAAGCTCACCCCATGCTTGTTGATTTGTATACGTGTTGTACATAGCGCAGAGTCTAGACTTCATCCTCCTAGCCTCCAGTGATTCCCACCCAAGTTTCTTTAACATACGGCTCACACTGCTCCTGGGATTAAAGTCACTGAGCACAAATCTAGCGGCCTTTCTTTGTACCATTTCCAACTCATTGATGAGCCCTACTTGATATGGATCCCAAACC
This sequence comes from Meconema thalassinum, assembly GCA_946902985.2. NCBI lineage: Eukaryota > Metazoa > Arthropoda > Insecta > Orthoptera > Tettigoniidae > Meconema > Meconema thalassinum. Next base: position 458,086,100 of record OX336391.1, on the reverse strand, counting down.
GCCGAGGCATATTCCAGAATAGGTCTTACAAGTGACAAATAGCCTAATTCTTTAGCAGAGGTACTACTTCCTTTTAATACCCTCATTACAAAGTGCAGGGATTTGTAAGCTTTTGAAACTACACATCCTACATGACTACTCCATTTCATATCATTCCTTACGTGAACGCCCAAATATTTGCAAGAATCTTCTTCTACAAGTATTTCCGAGCCAATGTTATATTGAAAATCCTGCCTTCGCACTTTCCCTATTTTTAAGAGACTACATTTTCTTGTGTTTCTTTCATTTTATTTACAATCGCCCACTCATAGACCAGGTTCAGGTCCTCTTGAAGCACTGCATTGTCTTGTGAGTCATGTATATTTCGATATATTACACAATCATCCGCAAACAATCGACAGTCACTGCGAATCCCATTTGGTAAGTCATTTATAAACGCCAAAAATAACAAAGTTCCGATTACGCTGCCCTGAGGGATACCCGACGTTACGGTAATTTCATCCGAGAATATGCCTTCGACTTTCACTTTCTGGGAACGACCCGTCAAAAATTCTTGGATCCATAAAATTACTCTTCTATCAATCTTCGTCGAAGCTAATTTATGGAGTAGCATGTCATGCGGCACGACATCAAATGCCTTCGCAAAATCTATAACCACGGCGTCGACTGAAACTCCATGGTCTAACGATTCGCTAATGTCTTGAAAAAGTGATAGCATCTGACTCTCGCATGAGTAACCTTTCCGAAATCCATGTTGCCTATCATTAAACCATGATAATGTTTCCCACTGTTCCCTCAAGTAGTCGCAAATGAGATGCTCCATCTGTTTACAAACGACGGACGTAAGGCTAACCGGCCTGTAGTTGCCCAATTCAAGTCTGCTCCCTCCCTTAAATATTGGGACTACCGTAGCTCTTTTCCAGTCATCTGGGATTTGCGCATTGTTTATGGACACATTAAACATCACCTCCAAGTATCGTGCCACGGCCCTACCTCCTAGTTTAAGTACTTCACTAACAATATTATCAGGACCCTTTGATACATTGAAACGTAGTTTTTGTATTAGCTTTACAATTGCTGACTGGTTTATTTGGAACAGGGGAGCCCCTGATTCGTCGTTTAGGTCCAACACACAGCTATTGGATTTATTGAACACACTACCGTAAAAGACATTTAATTCATTAGCAATGGCCTGTTTCTCAGTAATTAATTTACCGTCACCGGACATTATCATCGACAAATTATTTGAATTTCCCTTTCTTCTCCTAACATAACTGTAATTTTTTTCCACCCATCACCTCCCGAACCAAGTAAACCTTGCATATAACTGTCATGAGCAGCCCTCTTTTTTAAGACGAGCTCTCTTGATAAGGACTTAAATTTCAACATATACTTGTCACTATCATGTCTTTTATTGTATAATTTCCTAATTTTCCGTTTTAGACTCCTAATTTCTCGTGTGTAATACTCAGGATCTGGGTTTTGTTTCAGAAATTTAAATGGGACAAATTTATCAACAGCGCTATTTAAAATTTTCAAAAAGTTAGTCCACAGGATATTAATGAGATTTCCTTCCGATGCCCATCCTACAAATAGCTCATTCAAATACCCCTGAAACTTGCCCTGATCCGCCCTGCGATACTGGAATATGATCTTGTGCTGGGCTCTTCTATGTCATCTACCTGTCGACCTCCATTAGTCGACTCTTGTTCTCTTCCAACCCGGATAGCATTAGAGCATCCAAAGTCTAGGGAGTCATTCATTTTTCTGCCGTAACTGACCCACATATCATCTATCCTGATACACTCATTCTTCGAGGGGTCAGCTCTCTTCTTTTAGTTTCATAACATCTAATGCCTTCTACACAAGGCCTCAAAGGAGGCAGGGTGTGTGAAGCTTCACCACACGTAATGCACCCTGGATAGGGCTACACCTTCAAAAGCTCAGCTTTTGATCTCGGGAGTTGGCGACCGTGATGTGTTCCAGGGCGAGATCCATTTTCCCCTTTTTGCATTGACTTGGGGGTGGACCCTCTCCTCTTTCCCTTTTCTACCTGCCTTTAATGTCTCTAGCAGTTTCCAAGTACCTCAATACTCATTCTTCAAAGATTGATTCTTGTTTTAAGTGGATGAACAGCAAGGTCATCTGCCCTTCGAAGATAGATGGCATTTCTTTTCCTTCATTTATTTCCCTTATTCGTTTCTTTCTTTTATTATTGTCGTTTTCTTCTTCTAGTACATAAGTTAGTTGTAAGTCAGTAATTAGTTAAGCCTAGCTGTAAATTTCATTTCATCATAATTTCTCACCATCACCTAAACCACTAAGGGTAGATGACCTAGATATTTCACCCCTTTAAACAACAATTATCTCCATCATTGAGGGTGTATCGATATCTAAGGTGCACCGTGCCTGGAGGGACAACACACACCCTACCTCCTTTAGGACTTCTTAGAGAAGGCAGAAAAAAGGACAAAATGAGGTCGGATCCTACAAAAATTAGGGCAGCAGGAAAGAAAAAGACAAGAGCCAATAAAGGCAGGGAAATGAAAGACGTCCCAGGCCTCCGATACCCTAATAATGTTGGGGGTAAGAGTTGACATGAAATATATAAGAGAGGAGTTAAGCTCAAGGAAACTCAGCTGGGGTCCCGTAGTCGCCAACCCACATCCCACTAGTTGCAACCAATTTGATAATAATTTATGTGATCTGAAGCTCTCAGGAAGAAAATCGCTTTCCACGGTGGGTGAGTGGTTATAGTGTCGGACTACCAACTCCAAGATTGCAGGTTCGCCCCTGGCCATGGTAAGTGATTTTTGAAGGCGACAAAAATCACGATACTCATACACCCGAGGCCATACGACATTATTATTATTATTATAGGAAGAAAATGAAGACTACAAGCAACAGAGCGATCAGAAGGTAACCATTTGCTTCCTCTCGTGTCACCTTCTCTGGAAATTCCACGTAACCACTTCTCACGCAATGAATTGTCCGATTGTATCTCATGAAATTCCCCGGTATTCTAACTTGCCCAGTTCTGATTTACAAAAGGGCACGCAGCAGTACTGCATCATAAAATCATTCAGAATACATTCCAACTTCGCCATTAACATCAATACAAAACTTATGTCTGCCACAGTGACTTGGTGCTGCTTCCTGGCGCCTATATTTGGAAACGAGGTTTTACGCATAAACCAATGCCGTAATCGTTGAATGGGCAGGCAGTGGCTGCATCAGACTCAAGCCGACTGAGTCCACACGCTTCGTGACGTAGCGCGTGAGAGGATGGAGAGGGGATAGCTGAAGGTATGCGTTGCCATGGCAACATAAATAACAAAGCGGGCGAATTTTGATGAGTCCTCACGAGCATCCAGTGCGCTGCTCTACCGACAAGGAGAGGAACTACACACATTTTGTCAGGACCTTCTATACTACCGGACCTGACACTGCAATCCAAGATGGCCGCCGTAGTTGGTGGTCGGACATCAAACGCATGACTTGTATCAGAATCCAACACAATACAAAATAACATCAAGACGCAATTTTGTCTGCTGTTAATTCATTTTATGGGCTTGGGACATCTTGGTCATCAGCCCCGTGCAGTTGGGTGTGGGTTGAATTCTTCCGAATACGTGATGACTGTAGTAGTTGTGTAGCTGTGTAAGGGACAGGCATGGGGAGGTGCTCCGGGAGTTAAAATAAGGTACTACCGTACCAGAGTTCCATCAGGAAAGGAATAAAATAAAATAATGTTGAGGCCCACAGGAGAGATCTGCAGAATATCTTGGCTGAGTGAACAGGGAAAGTTGTAAATGTTCCTGTAGGAATGTCAATCTCTTTTTAGTAAGTTACATATTATTCGGGGCCTGTTTGCCATCTCTTGATGAATGCAGTACATTTGCAATTTTCTGTTGGCACAGGCTAGAGTAAAATGAGGCTTTTCACCGATGTCTCAGTCTCATTTATGGCTGTGATTATATGGAAGCTACTGAGGTATGGGTGGTGCTTAGTAATGACATTCAGGGCACAGTAAGTGCCTGTGGATGCTGTGAAAGGTTCTACTCATAGGGTTAGTACTGCTGTACTGACTCAGTGAGGAAAGCAATGAAGAACTACCTCACTCCTCTTCTTGCCTAGTACGCCTCAATATAGCGCTGCCATGGGTTTTTGTTGGTATCTACCCACATAACCTAACGGCAGTGCCTTTTGAGGATCCAACCAGCCTTCGGGCTGACTACCTAACAGACATATTATTCTTAAAAATAAATGTGACCAACCAGGTAGTGTAGTTCTTGGTTGTCACTTCTGGGGTCCAAGTTTGATTCCTGACTGTCAAGAAATCTTAATTCTAGTCTGAGGGTAAGCACGGGGTACACACAGCCTAGTGAGGTAAACAGGGAAATGCTGGGTTCGATTCTCCGCTTAGCCACCCAGCAAGTGCTTTACCAAGGGTTCCCACACATACTGAATATAAATGCCTAGGTAATTCCTATCATAAGGTCACGACTGCCTCCTGTAAATCCGTCAACAAGTAGGCTAGTCGTATTCATTCATTCCTATTCATGAGATTAAATGGCACTCTGTCAAACGCATGACGTGTGTCAGAATCCAACCCAACACAAAATAACATCATGACGTGATTTTGTCTGCTGTTAATTCATTTTATGGGCTTGGGACTTCTTGGTCATCAGCCCCGTGAAGTTGGGTGTGGATTGAATTCCCCTGATGGGAAATTAGAAAATAGGCACCAATGGCTTATCTTTATAATAATTGGATTTGCATCCAGTCACACAACAGTTTCAAGGCATATCACCACAATTTCAACATAGCCTACCGCATCATTAATAATGGAACGGAAAGCCCTACCACCTCTAGAGAGAGAACCGTCTACAGGTTCACAAAGCTCCCATTTGGTCTGACGTGCAGTCCGTATCTACTATCGGCTACAATCAGAGAACTAGTGTTAAACTATGTAAATAATATGTCTGTAAATTTGTAAATTATGGTTATATTTTCTCTGTGTTCCAAAAAGTGATGTGTAATTGCCATACGATTAATAATAGAGAACTAGCAGCTATTCACCAAGCCCAGTTTCCTATCGCCGCATCGCTCATAGATAAAAACACCTTCATGGATGATTTTGCTTCTTGTGCAGATGACGACAACGACGTAATTGCACTGTACTACGAGTTCGCATCCCTCATGAGGCAAATCCAGCTTCCACTTGCTAAATGGGCAACAAATTCATTTAAGCTAACGGGCATATGGAAGGCAGAAGGACGAAAGATCTCACACAGTGCTCATGTAGCCTATTGGGAATTTCCTGGCACACAGATACTGACACGTTTTCTCTCGCCCAACAGGAAGTTACAAGCAAATTGGAAACAGCGGTAGCAACTAAACGGACTCTGTTACAGGCCACTGCTATTATCTACGACCCCTTAGGTTTTATTTCACCGGTATCTGTAGTGGGAAAAATTCTCTTCCAAGATACCTGTACACGCGGAGTTGCATGGGATGCCATCTTGCCTCACGACCTGGTAACTCGATGGCGAGACTGGTTGTCCACACTGCCTGACTTGCAACGCATCACCATACCAAGGTGGATAGGAACATCAAAGAAAGTTAAATCACAAATATATGTCTTCTGTGACACGTCGGAGAGATCGTACGGCGCCGTTCTGTACATGAGAAACACCCATCACAAGCACGCTCAAGTCCATCTGATCTGCAGTAAGAGCCGACTTGCGCCAGTGAAGAAGGTCACACTCCCTCGACTTGAGCTTCTGGGTGCGTTAATGGGGGCAAGATTTCTCCTTTACTACTGCAAGGCAACACATTTCAATATCAGGGAGGCTATTCTTTGGAGCGACTCATCAGTTACACTAGGATGGATAAGGAATGACCCAAATCGTTGAAAAACGTTTGTCTGCAACCGAGTGACTGAGATTCAGGCCTCCACAACTCCATCACAGTGGAGACACTGCCCTGGCAAGGATAACCCAGCCGACCATTTGACAAGAGGAGTAAGAGCAGATAACCTGAACAAACTGACTGAATGGTGTAGCTAAACTTACTGCGAACCAACTCCTACTGGTAGTTTATTAAAACGGGATCCACAGCAAGTACGTGATAAGATTGATATCCTTGTACTAACAGGCGTATAATTGGAAGAGAGAACACTGCAGACAATTTAAAAAGTAGGTTATGTTCCTACGTACGGTAATCAATTTTCAGATCTTCTTAGAACTTAAATTGAATACGTTAATTATTACTATGCCTCCTCATAATAAATTACCATTACTAATAATATATAAACCCTAAATAGAATAATAAATAGACCAAACTTACCCACTGATTGGCAATAGTATTAATGGTATCACAAGCGTAACAGAAGTCACCGATCTCGTATTTATGAAGCACTAATGCAAACATTTACTTACACGAACGTGTAATATCATTAAGCAATAATCAATAAGCACAGATAATCAAGGGAGACGATTGCTAACCGAAATTCACATCACTATCACATCGTAAACAAAACGACTCAACTTATAAACAAAGCATGTAATCACCAACAGCGACAGCCATCTTCCCTCTGTCCCGCCGCTAGTGTCAGGTCCGGTATTATAGAAGGTCCTGATTTTGTCATGATGGCAAAACATTAGTTGCGAGGAGAGAGAACATCATGGCTGATGAGGAGGGAGGAGGGTGGGAGGGCGGCGTCCTTGACTCCAATATCACCGGCCGCCTCTGATTAATCTCATGCAATTTCTTTCAGGTTTAGGAGAGAACACACATTACAATTTGGGTACAATCGTGTTGACCGACTAAACACCCTTACATTTCTTTCATTATTGGTACTCATGAATTCGCATCGATACGCACACAAATGAGTCTCTCGAATTCAAAGGGGAAGAGCGACGTGGAAATTGTGAGGACGAGGACGTCGATGACGAAGAAGAAATCCATCTTATGAATATCTAATTTTAAAATCGCCATCGCTACAAAATGGCGTCCATGGTCTAAGACCAGTAGCGTAGCCAGGATTTTAGTTTGTGGGGAGGGGGCATCAGGTCCTCATCTATTACTGCAGAAGTTCATATATTTTTTCTGATTATAAGTTAAATCAATGCAAGAGTGAACTGTTAGTTTAATCTTGGAACTATTGTAGTCTAATATTCTTGTCTAGAATAAAGCATGGCAGTATAATATTGTTAACTTTAATAATGTTTAGCTTATGTGACATTGACAAGCTATGGGCAAGTTGTCATCTTATACTAATAATATAGTGAGGAAATATACATATAAGTACCAGTCAGTAAATTGTTAACCCTTTATGGGATAGTGGTCTCTATATTAGCCACCTCTCATAAGGGCAGTTTATGCTTTCAATCTTTAATCCAAATTTCGGAGAATTTTCATGTTGAAGTGCTAGTATTTCTAAAAGGCAAATATTATATAAGTTACGTATCTACTTGACGTAATGTGTTGGATAAAATTTAAAACAAATTTAAAACTAAAAACATAAACAATTGAAGTGAAAAAACAAAATATAAATATAGAAATGAAAATCATAAAAATAAAATTACAATTATAAAAGAAATATAACAATTAAAATAATAAACATAACTATAAAAGAATTATGAACATAATTGTAAAAATCAATTCGAAATTAGTTAATTAATTAATTCAATAAAAATATTAATATTGAATCTATAAGAACATAAATTGAAAATTAAAAATAAATATATAAACATGAAAATTAGAGAAACAAAAAATAACATTATTAATAATTATAATAATTAAAATAAATTAAAATGTAAAAACACATAAAAATAACACATAGTTTTGCCCTATAAAGGTTAAAGAAAGGGCAGTTTACTGTACCCTTAAGAAAGAGCACTATGTCCATAATGTTTGACAATCTCACCAATATCCACAATGATGTCTCTATGAACTGCCATGAGTGCAAGAGCCGTCAGACTTTCCTCAGCAGTTTTACTTCTCAAGTATGTCTTTAGCCTCTTCAGCGTGGAGAAGCATCTCTCAACAGAGGCTGTAGTTACTGAAATAACAGCCAGGATTGTAAGGAGTGTAGCAATGTTTGGAAAGGAGGTCTTGTCGATTTTTTTTTTGAGAACTTCAATCACAGTCTTTGGTTGACTTTCTGTTGAGATTCTGCAGTTCACCTTCCACAAACGCCTCCCTGCCTACAGAATGTCTTTGTTTGTGGTTTGAAGATCACTTTTGTAAAATTCAATCGCAATCCCAATGTCACCAAAATCTTTCTTAACTGCATTATGTGACAGCAGACACTCCAAGCCCTGCTTCCAGTCGACCCGCAGTCGACCGACCGGATCAGGGATTGGATGAATGAAGCCCCCCCCCATCTAGCGGCGAGGATATGATCTGTGCCGGCTGCCGAAGCCTGTCGCACTCCCCTGGAGCAATGATTAAATGAATGAGAGATGAAATGATAGTGGAGAGTGTTGCTGGAATGAAATTGTGACCGGGAAAACCGGAGCACCCGGAGAAAAACCTGTCTGCCTCCGCTTTGTCCAGTAAAAATCTCACATGGAGTGACCGGGATTTGAACCACGGACCCAGCGATGAGAGGCCGGCGTGCTTCCGCCTAAGCCACGGAAGCTCTAATACATTTTACATAATAATCATAACGAACCTTTTAAAACAAATCTAATAACTTTACATTCTATCAGTGAGCAATGCGTCTTTCTCGTGCAGAGAAAATTATTTGTAAAAGCTGTACCTATATAATGAAAAGCTACACATAACAATAAAAACTTGCATTAACTTACCAAAGATTGATCCAGTTTTGGCTTCTTTATGACAAAGCGGTCCATTTTTAAACACTTGCTAATGTGACAAAAAGAAAAGAGCAACTATCGAAGAACTTGCGACTCTTCCTCAACACTACCACTAACAGACTGTATATCGCCTCTCGCAGAGACACAAAACCGCCGTAAATCCCGACAATGGCGACAATCAACCATGCAGCGTCAGAATTGTAGCCATTATTGAACACTGATATTTCTAGGAAATGGTAATTAAGAGCTGACAAGAGAGTGTAAGTAGACAAGCTATAACTGGCCCCCTGCAGAGAGGTCTTTTGCTAATTGGCAATCCTAATCTCTTGGCAGACTTTTGTCTCAATCACCTGGTTGTATCCCCAGTACTGAGGCCCGTACTGTAGGCCTACTTGGAAAATCCCCTCACGTCACAATCCTAATTGCTACCCTGTTATTTCAGCTCTTTCAAGCAGTGCAGGTACGGAAAATGATGTCTGGCCATGCTGAGAGTGTTAGTACATTGTCATTGCATTTACTGTACGGTATTTAACATTTCGTTGTAGGTTCTAAATTTGTTCGAGCCATTTCTGGATTTATTTTGCCCCCCCCCCCCCCCCCCTTGGCTACGCCACTGTGTAAGACTATCGTGTTATTGTATCGCTAGTAGATAGTAGAAGTGTGTCGGGTTTATTGTTTTAGGTGGCACTTTGGAGTGACGTCACGACATCAGCCAAGGTGAAAACTAATAATTCTGCGTCCTTGACAGGTCAAACTATTATTAGTAAATTAAGAATATTCTACAGGGCTTCTAGGGTTCAAAATGGCTGCCATCCAGTAGTATGAGCAGACAACTTACGGTCTGTGGATCCCAGTATTTTAACATGGGGATGTTATTGTTTGTTGTTGTTGTAGTTTCATTTGAGGGACTTCAAGATCGTGGTATCTAGCCGCATGTAGAATTGTTCTGATAACCTGTGTTTTGTGGTGTCTGTAGTAGAGTGTGTGTATTTGTAATTCAGGTGAGGATTGGGGAAGAGGTGGCCGTAGCCCTCCCGACAATTGTCTGGATTAGAAATGGGAAACCACGGGAAACTACTTCCACGATGGATGAGGTGGGAATTGAACCCATCTCTTCTCATTTGTGCGTCACGAGGCTGAGTGTACCCCGTTCCAGCCCTCTGACTAGAATTATATTTCTTGGCAGAGCTGAGAAACGAACCCTTGTCTCCGCGGTGACAGCCAAGAATGCTGGCCACTACTCAACCAGGCGGTTCCGGCGAACTTCACCAAGGCTTCAAGAACTGGACATACGTTTTTCTAATTATTATAGATTACCATTATTTAAATGTGCCCATACGACCTAGCTATGCCATATGTGGCTGTTGACAAAACTTTCTCCCTGAATAGCTTCATTGCAGTCTCCATTGATAATTTATGGAGTTGTTTGATATCGTACATTGCAACTACGGCTGTAGATACGTTGCTGTTTCTGATGTGCGAAGTGCTACCTGTAGCGTGATATTTGAAATGATTCAGTCATAGCACCGGTGTATTTCCATGTATACTGTGCATAGGCTAATAAAAAGTACTATTCTGTTTATACAGTACTGTTTGTAGAAAGTAGTGAAACACCCAGAATAAATGGTCGGAGACACTCCCTAAACAGGGGTCGTGTAGGCCTGCGGTACCTTACTAAGTGATTGAAATCGCAGAGAGATGGCGTGTACATTGACCCACTAGTGCCCTCTGTCGTGGGACCAGACAGGTCAGGGTTCCGCACAGCTCTATCGGTGTGGGGCCGTCATACCAAGTGGAAACGTGTAAGCAAGTGCAATGATGCCTCGTCGACATCACAGGGTGGACTATCAGCATGTGAGTGTTGTTGAACGGGGCAGAATGCTTGGGCTCCGGGAGGAGGGTCTGTCGTTCCGGGACATTGCGGCTCGTACAGGGCACGCTGCGTCAACAGTAAGGCGTATGTGGATTCAGGGCCATACACAGTGACGACAGGGTACAGGACGACGCAATGTGACCACAGCGCGAGACGACCGCCATCTTCTCAGCATGGCCGTATCGGATAGAACAGCGTCGTCCTCGGTGTTGGCTCGACGTTGGAGCACTGCAACGGGGTGGACATGTCTGCGTCGACGGTGCGGCGCCGTCTTTTGAGGTCTGAACTGGTAACACGCATGCCACTGCGTCGGCTTCCATTGACTGGGAACCACCGACGCCTCCGACTGCAATGGGCACGTGCACGCCGACACTGGCAGGCTGAGTGGCGAAATGTAGTGTTTTCGGACGAGTCCCGCTTCAACCTGTCCTACAGTGATGGCCGCATACGTGTTCGACGCCGCCGTGGAGAACGCAATCAGGCAGACTGTATTGTTGAGCGGCATAGTCATATCTGTTATGGTACACATAGTACACACCAAATTTGGTTGAAATCCAATTGATAGTATTGAAGTTACATGTATTTAAAAATTGGTTATATCAGCATGCTTAGAATCACATTGGCAACATTGTCATGTATGGGCTCCTGAAAATTATTCTGGAATGTTATTATCTATGTGTGTGCCAATTTTGGAACAGTTCGCATGCATCACTTCAGAGATGTCCAACATATAGCTCAAATTTCAATTGTGATTTTTCAGCAGTTGGTAGCAATGACGTCATTTTAAAATATGGCCGTGAGATATTCAGGTATAGAAGTTTACTCCTACCAAATTCGGTTTCGATAGCTGCAGCCGTTTAGGAATTGATAGGAGGGGGGGGGGGGGAGAGGGCACAGACATACATCTTCAGACATAAGGACAGACAGAAGGACAGACGGACGGACAGACAGCCACATCTGCCCGGGTGATCTCATAAGACTAAAAATGTGAAAGGTAGGCTAAAAATAAGGAGCCACTAACGAAAATTAAAGAGGGTCAATACAAAGTACGAATATTTTCACGTAACAACCGACTCCTCGTATGTTACGTGAAATATGTAGGCTACAAGAGTGGAATGACATGTGATTAGTTCCCACAGTTAACGAAACGTCTGCCACATATTTGTTACCCAAAGGGCTCCTATTTCTCAGCGTGTAGGCATTGTTGTTAATCTCACTGTTGCTGTGCTTGTCAGCCATGTTGTTATTCTTACTGTTGCTTTGTTTGTCAGCCATGTTGTTAATCTTATTGTTGCTCTGTTTGTCAACCATATTGTTATGTTACTCTGTTTGTTAGCCATGTTGTTAATCTTACTGTTGCTCTGTTTGTCAGCCATGTTGTTATATTGCTGTGTTTGTCAACCATACTCATCTTACTGTTAATCTTAATCTTACTGTTACTGTTACTCTGTTTGTTAGCCATGTTGTTATAATGCTCTGTTTGCCAACCATATTGTTAATCTGTCTGTTGCTCTGTTTGTCAACCATGTTGTTAATCCGTATGTTGCTCTCTGTTTGTCAGACATGTTGTTATGTTACTCTGTTTGTCAACCATGTTGTTAATCTTACTGTCGCTCTGTTTGTTAGACATGTTGTTATGTTACTCTGTTTGTCAACCATGTTGTTAATCTTACTGTTGCTCTGTTTATCAGCCATGTGCTAATCTTACTCTGTTTGTCAGCCATGTTGTTATGTTGCTCTGTTTGACAACCATATTGTTAATCCGTATGTTGCTCTCTGTTTGTCAGTCATTTGCTAATCTTACTGTTGCTCTGTTTGTCAGCCATGTTGTTATAATGCTCCGTTTGCCACCCATATTGTTAATCTGTCTGTTGCTCTGTTTGTCAGCCATGTGCTAATCTTGCTCTGTTTGTCAGCCATGTTGTTATAATGCTCTGTTTGCCACCCATATTGTTAATCTGTCTGTTGCTCTGTTTATCAGCCATGTGCTAATCTTGCTCTGTTTGTCAGCCATGTTGTTATAATGCTCTGTTTGCCACCCATATTGTTAATCTGTCTGTTGCTCTGTTTGCCAACCATGTTGTTAATCTTACTGTCGCTCTGTTTGTCAGACATGTTGTTATGTTACTCTGTTTGTCAACCATGTTGTTAATCTTACTGTTGACTGTTTATCAGCCATGTGCTAATCTTACTCTGTTTGTCAGCCATGTTGTTATGTTGCTGTGTTTGTCAACCATATTGTTAATCCGTATGTTGCTCTCTGTTTGTCAGTCATTTGCTAATCTTACTGTTGCTCTGTTTGTCAGCCATGTTGTTATAATGCTCTGTTTGCCACCCATATTGTTAATCTGTCTGTTGCTCTGTTTGTCAGCCATGTGTTAATCTTACTGTTACTCTGTTTGTTAGCCATGTTGTTATGTTGCTGTGTTTGTCAACCATGTTGTTAATCTTACCTTTGCTCTTTTTGTTAGCCATGTTGTTAATCTTACTGTTGCTCTGTTTGTCAGCCATGTTGTTATGTTGCTCTGTTTGTCAAACATATTGTTAATCTTACTGTTACCGTACTCTGTTTGTCAGCCATGTTGTAATGTTGCTCCCTTTGTCAACCATTTTGTTAATCCTACTGTTGCTCTCTTTGTTAGCCATGTTGTTAATCTTACTGTTACTCTCTTTGTTAGCCATGCTGTTAACCTTACTGTTACTCTGTTTGTTAGCCATATTGTTAATCTTACTGTTACTCTGTTAGCCATTTTGTTAATCTTACTGTTACTCTGTTTGTCAGCCATGTTGTTATGTTGCTCTGTTTGTCAACCATATTGTTAATCTTACTGTTACTCTGTTTGTCAACCATATTGTTAATCTTACTGTCACTCTGTTTTAGCCATGTTGTTAATCTTACTGTTCCTCTGTTTGTCAGCCATGTTGTTATGTTGCTCTATTTGTCGGCCATGTTTATAATCTTACTGTTGCTCTGTTTATCAGCTGACGCGGTACGAGGCCGATCGGCGTGTGTCGGAGGACTGTCTCTTTCTCAATGTGTACGTCCCAGCCGGCCCAATGTTACACGAGAGAGCAGTTATGGTCTGGTTGCCGGGAGAGGGATTTGGCTTCGCCGATGCCTCGCAGTTCGACGGCAGCAACCTGGCGACGCTCGGTGATGTCATCGTGATCACTGTTAACTACCGTGTGGGTAAGTCATTTATGAAATAGACAACTATTATTTTAAGGATAATCTATTTTACTGACTCAGATACTCTATGGCAGAGGTGACCAACATGCTTTGTCAAGACTATTTTCACTTACCGTACCCCTACTCGCCGCACCACAATAAACCGTTAAACTTATGCATTTCTGAATAGAGTGGTGGCTAGAACTGTTGACTGTATGCCCTGAGGTCCGGGTTCGATTTCCGACTCCGCCAAAAAAAAAAAAAAATATATATATTCAGGGCTAGAACGGGGTACACTCAACCTCGTGAGGCACAACTCAGAAGAAGTGAGTTCGATTCTCACCTCAGCCATCCACTTCTACTCCAAGCAAATGCCGGGATGGTTCCTATCTTTAGAGAATAAAATGCGTAAACATTAACCATAATGACAATGTCACAATTTTTATGTAGGTATATTCCAATTTGTTGGCCACTGCTTAATGAATGTTGGTTATTTTATTTCTCAACGTATCCAGACATTATATTTTGGCTTGGCAATATCCAAATTGTTTCATACGTCTTGCACATTTAAAATAGCGGCTTCGGTGGCGTAGTTGGTAGCATGCTGAGCTTCTATGCCCAAGATCGCGGGTTCAAACCCGGCCGAAGTCATCGGATTTTTTTATGACCGTTAATAATTCCTCAGTAAGCCTTCCTTCGGAGGGGAAGTAAAGCCGGCGGTCCCATGTCATAGATTTAAGGCATGTTAAAGAAACTTCCACTAATTACACCTCGTGAAGCTAATTTAGGTTAAAATGTAAACAACGCTCAGGTTCTTACGTTCGTCACCAGGAGCCGACTGCGGTGGCGTCTAGTTGCCAAGTTCTGAACTATTAGTCGTTGACGGTGGCGTTTGGCAGCAAAAGTAGGAACTACATGAAAATTCAAAGTCTGCAGTCCTTACTTGAATTAAGAAACTGATAACACACACTAATACAGTCATCCCAATTAACACCGGTTATCAGACAGATTCTATACACACCCAAAGTACATGGGGCTACATGATCGCGTTGTCGCAGCCCCTAAACTGAGGAACCAACAAACCACATTTAAAATACTAGGTCATTTTAGATTAAGATTATATAGGCTACGGTACTGCATTACCAAATTGGACAGCTAATTTCAACAGAACGATCCAACTAGTAGGAGTCTTCTGGTTTATTTCAAGGTTATATCATAACGAATAGGTTTGGGGCAGATGACCTCGTAGTTCCGCCCCTTAAAACAACAATAACTAACTTGAATAAAAAGTGTGATCTCTTCTCCCTCAATAGCATGTAATGAATACGGATCGGGTTGGCACTCGCCGCTACGCAGCGCTACAGTCGACTTGAGATTGTTGATTTCCACATAATTATGTTTATGTGTGTGTTTATGTGCGATATATTAAGTATTTAATAGGTCGGAGTGTTTTGGTGGTTTTTTGTGCAAACGTTTATTGATATACAAGTGCTTACACTATTACTTCATAGTATTAGGCCTAATACCTGAAATGCTATTGTAGGAAGCATTAACTGAAATTGAATTTAATTTCTTGTCGTGTGTTGACGTTATCTTCGTGTGTTAATTTTATTGTTATTTAATGTAAGTAAACAGCAGTTAAGCCCTTACATTTTCATGAGTGCTTAATGTGAGTAGTGAAGATGCCTTGCTGTTTTGTACTAGGATGCAGATCTAGCTATGGGGACTGTAAAGAGGTCAGACGGTTTTTCAAACCTCCTAAAGATAAGGAACGTTTTATCAAGTGCAAAGGGGCCATACCAGGGAAGGATAGGGAACTTACTGAAAAGTCCTACATCTGTGATGCTCACTTTTCAGAAGATTAAATTGTTAAATTGGACAAATTTGTGATAGAAGGGAAGGAAGTAGTACTTCTCCCAAGAACCAACTGGCGATTGAAAGACTATTCTGTTCCACATATATTTCCTAATTTGCCTAAGTATTTGTCCAGTATGGTGTAAATAAAAATGCTCTTGATGCCATTAAAGGCTACTTCTGTGAAGATAGGGATGAGAATAAAAAGACAATGAGTTTAAAAACATATATCTACCGTAATGCTGAAGGAGGCGTGATCAGTTTTAGGCAATAGCCTACTCTAAGAAGGGGTCATGACTGTGCCTTCTATGTCTGTTAAATGTTAAGTACTTCTGAAATGATGGTAGTTTATTGAGTTTGGTGTTTGTGGAGTGAAATTTATGGGTATAATTGATTTTTGTAATATTCTAAGGTAAAGTTGAAGGAGCCGCGATCGGGTTTAGGCAATAGCCTACTCTATGAAGGGGTCATGACTATGCCTTCTATGTCTGTTTAATGTTAAGTTCTTCTGAAATGATGGTAGTTTACTGATTTTGGTGTTTGTGGAGTGAAATTTATGGTTATTATTGAATTTTATAGTAATCTACGGTAAAGTTAAAAGTTGCATTCGTACGGCTTTTTTTTTGGGGGGGGGGGGGGGGGGGGCTGTGTTGCAAAACTGTTAAGGGAATGTAAAATGTGTAACAATGTGAAGAAATCCTTTCTGATAGCGAGGTTAATTTTTCCGTTCTTCTTTTAAATTTACCAATAGCTGGCAAAACTAATTGCTCTCTGTCTTCGCTTATTGTCGAAACTGGACTATTACAGGAGGCGACTTATTAAATTATAATTGGGCACAGTATAGTAAGTGGAGATGTCAAACTTATTAGCGCCTATGAGGATATCTTGCGGTGTTTTAACATGTAAAACCGGTCGCAAGGTCTTAAAAGTCTCGTAAGCGCCAATGCTAACTTACATCCCAAATCGGAGCCAGCGCTGCGCTGCGGCGGACCAGGCGTACTAGGCCAGTGATATAACTTCTTATTCTATTCGTTATGGTTAGACCACATCAATGTGATAGAGACTGCCGCGCCGTATCCATTGAGGTTGATTTGCAGTCATATTACGTCCGATAATATCAAACCACACTGAAGTTGATCGTGATATAACTCGAAGATACATCATATAACAGCGACATCCGATTCACTGTAATCGATCCATTCATATGTATTTTAATTCATTTTGTGAGCTTTCTTTTTATATAAATTTCTAATCGTGTTTTGTAAGGATAGCCTATCTATTTTCTCTTTTATCTTTGTAAACTTAGTTTTAAGATTATTTTAATTCAATATACACTGACGAAGGTGTCATTGAACACCGAAACATGTACGTACAAGCAGTAATTAAACTACATTCTTTAGTGTTTGACAAGGCGGTTTTCGTGCTGATGTTGTCTCTCTGTTTGGGATTCTAACTACAATGGTTGATCAGATATCCTTTACATTGTCAACTTCCAAATCATGTAACTCATGTCCGACATGTTGCATTTTGAGTGCATGTACGACTATTCTTACCTATTTGGTCAATGAATGAAAATTTTGAGCTCTGATTGGTTGGAGAAGCTGTATCATAATGAAAAGTAGTACTTTAATGTCTGTCATTATTATAGGGTTTTCTGACATATAATATTTACATTTCGACACCGTCGAACATAATCCATACGAGTGTCTTAATTACCATTATAGGCGAGTTGCATCCGACTGTTCGACGATAATTATAACTTTATTTTATATAATTTTATGTTCGAACAGAAATACCGGTATTCATAAATATCTGTCGAGATTCATTCACTTGAATTTAGTGATCGGAGTGCAAGCGCCGAGTTTGTTCTCTGTGCTTTCCAAGCTCGCTGACCCACGCATGCGCTCTGTCTGCTTGACAATGCCATATGTTTACAGCCTGCCGTCTGCACCAGCATTGACTCAAACTGTCACCGAAGTTGTATGAAAGAATGCCCTGTGTAGAAATTGGAGCTAGGGATATTAAGGTACAGTGCTATTTCTTTTCTCACATTCGCCAGTTTATTTACGCGAAGCTATGGGACGGTGCACTTTATATGTCGGTGATTTTGTCTTTGTGTTTGCCATTATAACTACAATGGTTGATCGGATATATTTTACATTGTCAACTTTCAAATCATGTAATTCATGTCCGACATGTTGGATTCTGTGTTCAAGTGCGAAGCTATCAAGTACCTAATTGGTCACACATCATACATCTTGAGCTCTGATTGGTTGGAGAAACTGTTCTATAATGAAAACTTGTACTGACATAATATTTACATATCACCATAGTAGAACATAAAATATATTATTAAATCGGTGGCAAACATCCCAATGCCATCCTTTGAAATGGGTGACGTTCGTCCTCGAGAAGGCGAAGGTCTTTGGGCAAGATAGTCAACATGTTTATCCTCAAAACTTCCGTGATCGACTACATCGTCTACATACCATCAAATGTGTTTATGCCCGTTCCTACGGGGAAAACACTGATAGGGTTCCCAGATATCCGTATTTTGACGGCAGTGTATGTGACATAGATACCTACCTAACTGTCCTTTTCATTTCAACAAGGTCCACTTCCTGGCGTAGTGGCTAGCATTTTTGGCTGTCGCCCTGGATTCGATAATAATTATAATAATTTTGGTCTGAGGGCTGCAACGGGATACACTCATCCTCGTGGGGCAAAACTGAGTAGAGGTGAGTTCGATTCCCACCTCAGCCATCCTGGAAGTGGTTTTCCGTGGCTTCCCACTTGTGATCAAAGGAAATGCCGGGATGGTTTCTAACTTATGGCCACGGTTGCTGCCTTCCCAATCCTCACCTGAATTACAAATACACACACTATTACAGACACCATGATAACGCAGGTTATCAGACAACGTCTACTCACACCCAAGTACACGGGGCTAAATGATTGCAAAATAAATAGCACTGTACCTTAATATCCGCAACTGCAATTTCTACACAGGGCATTGCATTCGTACGATTTCGCCGACAATTTTAGTAAATGCTGCTGTTAATATAAACACACTAGATGAACGTCATGGACACAGCAAGCTTTATGATATTTGGTCCACGGAAATTATTATCCAGCTCTCTGTTCAGTAAAGGAATTTCTTATGCGAAACTTTTCCGTTGACATTCTATACGCATCGAATTTGAAGAATCACTAGTTGATAATACGATACATTTTAATTTTAAAGCGTTTGTAACAGCTTTTTTGTGTGTTATTTGACCAAAATAACTAAATGATCCCACTTACAGTAGTACCTGTGCGCTATCTGTTGGTGCTACTTCAGGACAAACAATGTTTCAACACTTTAGAATTCGTTATTGGGTATAGAGCAAATGCTGAGCCCAAACAAGAAGAAGTCAACCGACAGAACAAAACAGTCGTATGCAACTCGCCTATATTGGTAATTATGACACTCGTATGGAAATTATAAAACTCGCTACTCTCGTTTTATAAACATACTCGTGTCTTAATTATTGCCATTATAGGCTCGTTGCATAATGTACTAAATGCAGCCAAATAGAATGACATTACAATATCACTGTACAACTCTTTAACACACTCACATCTGTGCGTATTCACTTATTGATAGTGTTCTCTGGTGCAGTATTCTGTGGTTGCGATCACAGGGTTGTTCACATAGTTTACAATACCACTCTGTATTTGGATCATGAAGGGATGTATTGTTGCATATGTTTTTTCTTTTCCTGATTAGTGTTGTTGGTAATGCGCTGGTATTAGGTACTGTCAGTAAAGACCGCAGGTCTGCGATGAGAAAAGTTTCTTTGGCCTGGATGTATACTAGTCTTGATCGTGTAGTCTTTGCTACTGCCATCGCCTTCTTTAAAACTGCTTCCACCACTCTTTCCAGTGTGGACAAGTTCTTAATCGTGATCCCACTGCTTTAAATGCCTCGATTAAGTTTAGTGGTTGATGTGGCGTTTATCTTCTTGCAGGAGTGTTGGGGTTCCTCAGCACAGGCAACAAGACGGCTCCTGGCAATCAGGGTGTGTGGGATGTAGTGGAGGCGCTCAAGTGGGTGCGGACTAATGTGGAGGCGTTCGGTGGGGACCCTGCGCGGGTCACACTGTTTGGGAGGTTCAGTGGCGCCATGATCGTGTCCCTGCTGCTCACTTCTCCAGAGGTGGTGCAGAGAGCAGGTTCAGGGCAGCCTGTCCCTCTCTTCAGCCGAGTGATCCTCCAGAGTGGTGTAGCCAGTGGTAACTACGTCATCGACAACAACCCTGCCAACAGGACCAATACATTGTCGGCCCTCGCTGGCTGCACGGGACCACATCTACAGGTGAGTTGTAGGTTCAACAGTTTCCACTGTGCTTTACATAGAGTTTTGACAACAACCCTGCCAACAGGACCAATACATTGTCGGCCCTCGCTGGCTGCACGGGACCACATCTACAGGTGAGTTGTAGGTTCAACAGTTTCCACTGTGCTTTACATAGAGTTTTGACAACAACCCTGCCAACAGGACCTCATTCACAGTTGAGTTGTAGGTTCAAGCGATCTGACTGGCTAACTTCAGCAGTTGATAAAATGACATCGGCTCGATTTTCAAATTATTTCTCTGCATGATAAATCTTCTAACGCTCATATACTCGGTTCACGTTGTTTCGTTGAGTTCTATTTTTCAAAACTCTAGTTTGGAGAAAAATTTAAAGTGGGAGTGAAGATTCAAGGAGAGATAATTTCAACTCTGAGATTTGCTGATGACATCGTCATCTTGGCCGACACGCCTGAGGATTTGAATGAGTTCTTGAATGGTATGGACTCCGTCTTACGGAAAGAATACATGATGAAAATTAATAATTGTAAAACAAAAATACTGGAATGCAGCCGAAATAAATCAGAAACCTCTATGGACATCAAATTGGCAGGTGAAAAGCTGAAGGAAGTAGGAGACTTCTGTTACTTAGGAAGCAAAATAACCAGTGATGGACGAAGCAAAGAGGATATAAAACGTAGGTTGGCTCAGGCAAGGAAAGCATTTTTGAAAGCCTTTGTCTGGAGCGTGGCGCTCTATGGAAGTGAAACTTGGACTATTGGTGCAGCAGAAAAGAGGAGAATTAAAGCATTTGAATTGTGGTGTTTCAGGAGAATGATGAAGATCAGATGGGTAGATAGGGTTACAAACGAAGAGGTATTAAGACGAGTGGGAGAGGAGAAATGTTTCTGGCGACTGCTAATGAAGAGAAGAGATAGGTTGGTAGGACACTTACTAAGACACCCAGGAATAGCAAGCTTAGTTATGGAAGGATAATGTTAGAATATATTAAACAGATTCCGTAGGATGTAGGGTGTGGTAACTATGTAGAGATGAAACGATTAGCTCAGGACAGGGAGGCATCGATAGCTGCATCAAACCAGTCAAAAGACTGAAGACTCAAACAACAACTTCTTTTTCTGATAAAAATCTGGTCGTTGTGCAGCTCTGTAACCTTATCCATGGCTGCTACTGCATACCTGCCAACTTTCCCCATTTAGGCGGGAGACTCCCGATTTTCCCTAGTTTTCCCCGTCTCTAGAATACGCAAGTTACCTTACCGATATTTGTAAATTATTGGCGAACTTCAAATATTTTCCAGTATTTATTGAAGTGTGAGCGGCTTCGGTAGTGTAGTTGGTAGCATGCTGAACTGCTGTGCCCAAGATTGCGGGTTCAAACCCGGCCGAAGTTGTTGGATTTTTTAAGAGCGTATGCCTTCATTTGGAGGGGAAGTGCAGCCGGCGGTCCCATGTCATAGATTTATGGCATGTAAAAGATCCTTCCACAGACTAAACTTGTGTGAAGCTAAATTTCTAGGTTAGATTTCATTGGAACGCTCTATCAAAGTTCCAACGTTCACCACTATGTATCAGTGGCATCGGCAGTGAAGTTGGAACTACTTGAAATTGAACGGAACTTGTAGCTCACCCCATGGGTGTCCGCTTGAAGCAGCTACAGCCTCTGGCGAGCCGAACATGTCCTCGGGCACTCCCGGCACTAAAAGTCATACGATAAATAAATAAATTGAAGTGTGGAAACCTCCGTGGCTTAGGCGGCAGCACGCCGGCCTCTCACAGCTGGGTCCGTGGTTCAAATCCCGATTACTCCATGTGAGATTTGTGCTGGACAAAGCGGAGGCAGACAGGTATTTCTCCGGGTACTCCGGTTTTCCCTGTCACAATTTCATTCCAGCAACACTCTTCACTATCATTTCATCTGCCATTCATTTAATAATTGCCACAGTGAAGTGCGACAGGCCTCGGCAGACGGCACAGTTCATATCCTCACCGCTAGATGGGGGCTTCATTCATTACATTCCCTGACCCGGTCAGCTGACTGGAAGCAGGCTGTGGTTTTTTCATTTATTGAAGTGTTTATAGTGAGCAGGCAATGAGTGTTATTTGGGTGCCTGAATTCGTAAATTGGGGTTGTTTCAGTGTAAGTAGTTGTTTATTGACATTGGTGCAATATTTGTCACATTCTAGTGTTTGATTCTTCACTCAGGCCAAAAAAGAACAATTCTGATTTTTTGAAACAGTTTTCGGAACAATTTCTTTGCATGAATGAATCCAGCAAAGGTCAATTATATTCCATTCTGTACTGTTTGTCGATGTAATGCTTTTTATATCACATGGTGGAAGATCATTGCTGAAGATGGCACGATAACCGCCGATATAATCCATAGGGCCACGTCTGGGTGGAACAAATGGCGCGAACTAACAGGAGTTTTATGTAATCCGAAAATACCCATAAGAACGAAGGGGAAAGTTTATAAAACTGCCGTAAGACCAATCCTACTGTATGGTAGTGAAACATGGGCTACTACAAAGGCACATGAGCAAAAGCTACATACCACAGAGATGCGTATTGTAACGTGCACGGGGTTCGTGCAATTGCCGAGCGGTCGCCATTCTTTATCCTCGTAGTGACGGGCAGGCGGGGTGGGTGAGCAATGCGGGATGGCCAGTCCGGCCAGGCTAATTGGGTAAGCTCCTCCCAAGGCCGCCAGGATAACAATAGCCCTACGAAGCAGGTATACTATTGGCGCAAGACCCACCAGACTATTCTGTCTCTCGAACCTACTGGAAGAGGAAAGGCAATCCGGAACATCGCTGGGAGGGGCTAGAGGGTTCTAGAATCCACCTGATTGGGAACAGCCAACTAGAAAGAACTGGGTGGTCCCAGCATAGAATCCACTAGAACACTCTCAATGCCGCGAGAGGTAGCGACGCCCAGAACATTCCAGTCCAGAGGCCGATTGTTTATATACCGGTGATGTGCACGAGAGTGGGTCAGTGTCAGTCCTGAGTGAGTCCGCGCTGTCGGCGTGTGCCGTGCCGAACGACCAGTGGAAATAAATAATGGAGGACTGTAAATAGTGAAGACGGGGTGTGAAGATAAATGTGGAAATAAATAGTGTAAATAGTGACTGTGGAAGATAAATAGTGACTGCAAGAGAAACAGACTTGTAGAGATCAGTGTACATAAATAGTGACTTGTAGCTGTGTAAAGTGCAATTCTGTGTATGTGTGTGTGGAAGTAAGTAGGCCTAATTTGTGTAAATAATTTGATTTAGTGTTAACTAGTGTAAATAACACTATTGTAAATAAAGATTTAGTGCATTATAGCCTGACCAGTATTTTAACGAACCCTAAAAACGTAACAATTGGTGTCAGATGTGAGGGTCAGGTTATACGTGAGTGCTTCTGTATGCAACAGTGCGTACTTTTGAAAAGGCCTACTCTAAGGAAGTGTGTACGATAGTTAATTGCTAAGTGACTGTCTGGTGTGTACCATCTGTAAGCCTAGTTCATCGTGTGCTGACTGTCTGAGTGTCCCGAAGTTTGGACTGTAAAATGGCGACAAGGAAAGTAAAACTTTCAGAACTGAAGGTGTCAGAATTGCGTGAAGAACTGGAAGAGAGGGATGTTGATGCAACAGGAACCAAGTCTACGCTACAAGTGCGGTTACGTCAGTTACTGCTGGACGCTGGTGAGGATCCTGACACATTTCTGTTCGAGATTCCTTGTAGCATGTGGGAGGTGTTGGAAAATGTGGAAAAGAAAATGTCAGAACATTTCGAAAACCTTGGAAATAAAATTACAGAACATTTCGAAAACCTTGGAAAGAAAATGGCGGCAACTCCAGAAAATTTGGAAAAGGAAACTGAGAAAAGTTCTGGAAATAAAGTGGAGCATTGTGGGCATGAAACTAGTCAAGACGAGCCGAAACCAGTCCTGAAGTCAAAACCGGAGTGTAACGAGCTTGGGGGCGGTATGGAAAGTGGCGCTACAGAGGGTGCTGATAACCGAGCCGAATGCATCATGGAGTCCGGAGGTCGGAATGCTGAGCGAGATGGGGACAGTGCCACGAGTGGAAGGACCCTGCACGTCGATGAGGCTACATCACGGCAGATCTGCGGGACCGGGTTCGACACTGTGGCAAACCATGCCGGGTGCACGCAGGAGGACGGAACAGTTGAGCTCATCACGGGACTTCAGGAACGCATGGCGGAGGTGCTACGCGACATCCAGTCGGGGACCGGCTACAACGGGATCGTCGCGACGCTGGAGGAGCATCATGTGGGCCACCAGCTACCGCCCATGTACCAGCTACGGCTAGAAGATAAGGACAGTCGCGCGAGTAAGTCACTTCAAGAACTCGCGCTAGCTGGCTTGCCTCCCGAGCACGTACAACGAGAGGCGGCATACATCTTCGCGGATGAGCATCGCGACGCCATGGTACCTCAGCGTTCGATGCTCAGTGGAAGGCGATACCTGCGGCAGGCAAAAACCATCACGTGGGGAATGGCGGCGGCGAAGAGGACAGATTGCGGCACGCCACCGAAGAGGAGTGACGCCGCCGGAGAAGAGGAAACGGTAGAGGTTGGCTACCCTCCACCAAAGCGACGTAAACCACCACAGGGACGCCGTCGCAGTAGAAAGGTCACCTGTTTGCTACGGACTGTACGATGTCATCTGTCGCGAAAATGCAAGCAAGGAGCTGTATCCCACCTACCGAGACGAGAGAGAGCCAGCCCAAACAGGGGCTTATCAGCGCCGTCAATGCAACCCCTTCGGACCTCGGATAGCCTCACGATAAACAACTCGAGGCGAGTTGCTTTGAGGAGAGGGGGCAGTGTAACGTGCACGGGGTTCGTGCAATTGCCGAGCGGTCGCCATTCTTTATCCTCGTAGTGACGGGCAGGCGGGGTGGGTGAGCAATGCGGGATGGCCAGTCCGGCCAGGCTAATTGGGTAAGCTCCTCCCAAGGCCGCCAGGATAACAATAGCCCTACGAAGCAGGTATACTATTGGCGCAAGACCCACCAGACTATTCTGTCTCTCGAACCTACTGGAAGAGGAAAGGCAATCCGGAACATCGCTGGGAGGGGCTAGAGGGTTCTAGAATCCACCTGATTGGGAACAGCCAACTAGAAAGAACTGGGTGGTCCCAGCATAGAATCCACTAGAACACTCTCAATGCCGCGAGAGGTAGCGACGCCCAGAACATTCCAGTCCAGAGGCCGATTGTTTATATACCGGTGATGTGCACGAGAGTGGGTCAGTGTCAGTCCTGAGTGAGTCCGCGCTGTCGGCGTGTGCCGTGCCGAACGACCAGTGGAAATAAATAATGGAGGACTGTAAATAGTGAAGACGGGGTGTGAAGATAAATGTGGAAATAAATAGTGTAAATAGTGACTGTGGAAGATAAATAGTGACTGCAAGAGAAACAGACTTGTAGAGATCAGTGTACATAAATAGTGACTTGTAGCTGTGTAAAGTGCAATTCTGTGTATGTGTGTGTGGAAGTAAGTAGGCCTAATTTGTGTAAATAATTTGATTTAGTGTTAACTAGTGTAAATAACACTATTGTAAATAAAGATTTAGTGCATTATAGCCTGACCAGTATTTTAACGAACCCTAAAAACGTAACAGTATGTTACGTTGGGCAGGTGGAGTTACCCTCAAAGATAAAATCCGTAGTGAACATGTGCGAGGCAGTTTCAAAGTAGCGCCTATAACAGAGAAACATTCATAAACCAGGCTAAGGTGGTATGGACATGTTATGCGAAGACTGGAGAATCATGTAGTGAAGAAGTGCCTTTCCATGACTACGCAAAAGAGAGGGAGCGGCAGACCTCAAACAACATGGAAGACGAATGTCCAGAGGAACATGAGAGTATTGGGCCTATCTGCTGATGATGCTTTCCAAAGAAATGAGTGGCGCCTCAGGATTAAGAAAGCCGACCCCGCGTAACGGGAAAAGGCGAGGAAGAAGAAGATGGTGGGGAAAGT
The DNA here is from genome assembly GCA_946902985.2 of Meconema thalassinum. Classification (NCBI taxonomy): domain Eukaryota; kingdom Metazoa; phylum Arthropoda; class Insecta; order Orthoptera; family Tettigoniidae; genus Meconema; species Meconema thalassinum. The sequence goes on along the minus strand of OX336391.1, from coordinate 458,060,024 downwards.
GATATTTTGATACACGTGGGAGCAAAGTAGCACCAAGAAAATGTAAAGTATAGGGAAAGAAATGAAAAATAATAATAAAAGGAAGACACTACCCAACAGTCATCCGTCCAGAGGCCTTGTATGCTGCGGAGTGCCTTGAAATGCATCGCAAGGGACTAATAGAGAAACTGGAAGTGAAAGAAAGGAAAATTCTAAGAACAATATTGGGCCCAGTAAAATAAAATGGGGAATATAGGAGACGGCACAACCACGAACTTTACACAGGCCCGACGAGAGGGAGGGGCAAACGGGGCTGTAGCCCTGGGGCCCGGTCTTGCTGAGGGGCCAACGAAAGTAGAAAACCCCAGAGTAAACAATTTGCCAACAATTTCGACATTTTATGATATTCAATGTATCTGAATCAATTGAATATGCTACAAGAGAACATCAAGAGAACATCTAAATAACCATTATCTTCACATTTTCGCGGCCAGAGAAATAGTAAAGATTCCACTGTTTATAGGGAGGAAAGTTTCTGAATAACATTTCAAATCGAAAAATTGCCGCTAAGTTCGAACTATATTACATAATATTGTGAAAGGCGTTGAACTTGTCCTTGCGACGAGAGAGAGAGAGTAAAATGTTCGGTCAGATACAACAGAAATGACATTGCAAATTTGCAATCAACAACATTAGTAAGTTCCAAAAAAAGGTAATTTAAAAAATGCACTACGTTTGTAGGGGGCTTTAAAAATAAAAAATAAAAATTGATTTTTACACGATATCATGGTACGACAAATACGGAGGGGGTCCTTAAGTTACAGCCCTAGGGCCCGTACTCGCTCTCCACGGCCCTGACTTTACACCCATGTGGAAAAAATAACTGACACCACGAGGAAACGGAGAATTATTTTTACGGTCATATAACAAGAATGAACCCAGCGCGATTGACAAGTACAGTACAATTTTCACCTTCTTCCTCAAAAAGAAAACCAAGGGAGCTTGGTTCATTGACGTGGACAAAGATTTCCAAGAAGTGGGAATTAAAAGCAAAGATATCTGGGAACGTGCCCTCCTTAAGCAAAAACTAACAGCACACCGATTTTTCCAAGAAAAGCCTAAGCTTCCAACAGGCAAGACGTGGACTGAGTTAGTTATTGTTGTTTTAAGGGGCGGAACTACGAGGTCATCTGCCCCTAGGAGTGAGGAAAGGAAACAACAGCATCGAGAACTAATGCGGAATACTGGGAGGATGTTAAAGCTCGATGCAGCAAGAGGCAGTTGAAATGACGTGGTCCTTTGATGGTCGAATCGGAAGAAGAAGAATAAAAATAAGATTTTGGTGTTAAAAGTGAAAGTAATGGGATAAAAAGTGCCCAATGTATATTTACATAATTCATTTTGAAGCATACTTCGCCAATTAATTAAGCTAATATGCACTATTTGCATATCCTGAAATTTCCTGATATTTGGATTTGTAAGGTTGGCAGGTATGCTACTGCCAGCATCGTCATTGACGTCATGTAAGCGGTCTATGTATGTTTGACATAGTACTTTTTCAGGTGATGGAGTGTCTGCGTTCGCTACCTGTTGATCGCCTGGAGAAGCTGTCGTGGTCTGTCCCTGGGCTGTGGAGACCTGTTGTGGATGGGACGCTGGTTCCCTCAGACCCCCTCAAGGCTGTCAAGAAAGGAGTGTTCAACAGGAACGTACCAGTGATGGTCGGCGAGACCTCGGGCGAGGGCTCTTTATGTGTGCTACACCACTTCTTCCTCGAGACCATGTACGCTTCACAGATCGTGGCCAACAACATCACCAAGAAGGAGTTCAGCCAGCTGGTGCGCGAGCATGTTGTCGAATACCTCAAGGTGAGACAACTCTTCGTTTCTTGCAGAATAATAACTTTATTATTCGTTGTACGTCCGTTTTAGAGACGTTTGCCTTGAAGGGGATGTTTAACTTGCCAGTAAATCTACTGACATGGCACCCTCGCATTTAAGCACCTTCAAACGACAAATGTCTGCGTCACGATTCGATCCTTGAACGTGAACTGGTAATAGTTCCTTATGGTTAGAGATCTAGAACTAGTTCTTTATTGGGGACGTGGACTGGTAATAGTTCTTTATGGTTAGAGAACTGGAACCAGTTCTTTATTGGGGACGTGAACTGGTAATAGTTCCTTATGGTTGGAGGACTGGAACCAGTTCTTTATTGGGACATGATCAAGTAATAGTTCCTTATGGTTGGAGAACTGGAACCAGTTCTTTATTGGGGACGTGAACAAGTAATAGTTCCTTATGGTTAGAGAACTGGAACCAGCTCTTTATTGGATACGTGAACAAGTAATAGTTCCTTATGGTTAGAGAACTGGAACCAGTTCTTTATTGGTGACGTGAACTAGCAATAGTTCCTTATGGTTAGAGAACTGGTACTAGTTCTTTATTGGGGGCGTGGACTGGTAATAGTTCCTTATGGTTAGAGAACTGGTAGTTCTTTATTGGGGACGTGGACTAGTAATAGTTCCTTATGGTTAGAGAACTGGTACTAGTTCTTTATTGGGAACGTGAAAAAGTAATAGTTCCTTAAGGTTGGAGAACTGGAACTAGTTCTTTATTGGGGACGTGAACAAGTAATAGTTTCGTTAGGTCGGAGAACTGGTAATAGTTTCGTTAGGTTGGAGAACTGGTGATATTTTCGTTAGGTTGGAGAACTGGTAATAGTTTCATTAGGTTGGAGAACTGGTAATAGTTTCGTTAGGTTCGAGAACTGGTAATAGTTTGGTTTGGTTGGAGAACTGGTGATAGTTTCGTTAGGTTGGAGGTCTTGGAAGTGGAACTTATTCCATTGACGAAGTTGTTTCATATTAAGGGCTTGGACATCGTGGTCATTTAGCCCTGCGTTATTGGTTGTGTGTGTATAAAGTTGTCTGATAACCTGTGTTATTGTGATGGATGTATTAATGTGTGTATTTGTAATTCAGGTGAGGATTGGGAAGGAATCGACTACGCATTTGAATAGAGTAGAAGTGGTTAACCATGGATAGCCACTTTCAGGATGGATGAGGTGGGAAACGAACCCACCTGTTCTCAGTTTTCCCTCACGAGGCTGAGTGTACCCCGTTCCATCACCGGGAATGAAGCCAGGACTCTGGGGTATGTTAGCTTCTACATGCACGATAGCTGAGTGTTCTCATGTTGCAGGTCCAAGATCCCTCTGTGGTAGATGCTGCGGTGCACGAGTACAGGTTTTGGCCCGAGGTTGGTAGCACCCTAAGGGACCAGTTCCTCAAGATGTGTGGCCTGCTCTACATCCGCGTCAAGAACGAACAGCTGTCCCGAGCACTGACAAAGCGCGGCACTGCAGTCTGGAGGTACGAGTTCGATCACCGGCCCTCCATTTCACACCACCAGGACTTCCTGGGTGCGGCCCATGGGGACGAGGTCCTATTCGTGTTCGCGCTGCTCGAGGCGAACAACACCGAGCCAGCCGAAATGCTGCTAGTGCGGCGAGTTGTCGAGGCATGGACTAACTTCGCCAAGAGAGGGTGAGTCAACCAATAATAATACCCCCAGGGGATCACATCTAGTGGGACGTGGGTTGGCGACCACGGGATCGCAGCTGAGTCCGGCATTGCTTCCACTTACTTGTGCTGGGCTCCTCTGAGTCTTCTTTCCTGTCGACCTCTCTTGGTCAACCCTTGTTCTCTTCCGATCCCGACGGTATTAGGGTATCCGAGGCCTAGAGAGTCTCTTCCTTTCCCGCCTTAATTGGCCCTTGTCTCATCTTTCCTGATACCCTCCTTCTGCGAGGGGTCAGCCTTCTTTTTCTTTTCATGTTATCTCCTGCCTTCTGCACAAGGCCCTCAAGGAGGCAGGGTGTATGTAGCCGCACCACTTCTGATGCACCCTGTCAAGGGATCATGGCTGGTGGGTTTTGGAGTCGGCGACCCCGAGGGATTCCTGAGCTGGGTTCGTTTTGTCCCCTTTTACCTCTGACCTTGGGGTGGACCCTCTCCTCTCTTCCCCCTTTCCTCTCTGTCTTTCATTGCTCTCCTTCCTTCCAAATCCCTCAATCCTCATTCTTTGAGGGTTGAGGGCATTTCTTTTCTTCCTGTCCTTTATTTGCCTTATCCTTTATTTGTTTACCATTTCTTCTTCTAGTATGTAAGTTTGTAGTTGGTATTACTGTCGACCAAAATATTATGTGCACTCAAGTTTGAAGGTTGTTTGTGAAGTAACCAATCGACCTAAATAAAATCCAATAACATCATCATTTTCGTCGTTCTATTTTACGTTAGTTCATGTAGGTTTGGAATTTTTAATTTATATTTTAATATTTTTTATCGCAGTTGAAACACAAAAAGTGCCCGTTTTTAAGCGTGTTTCAACCATGCGTCACATTTAAGAATTATTATCTCACAAACCCGTCATCAGATCGAAACCAAATTTTAACAGAATATATATTGGAATGTTGTATAACTGGATTATTAATTTCAAAATTTTATGTGTTCAAGAACGAAAGTTGTTATCATTTTTGTAAGGTAACTTTTTCTCGGCTCGGGGTCGTTGAAAAATGTAGTTCTTGGTTGCGTTGTAATCCTTATACAGCAAAAAGTTATGCTGTATGACTGTGAAATACGTAAATTAATTTACTTATTTTATATCGGTTTGTATTTGTACGGGGAATTAAGACATGGTTCACCAGCTAGCCGCTCCGGGAAATGCTGTACAGCGTTGCTGATATGGAGCCCATCACTTCCGAGCGAGGCGCGCCATGACGCGTTACCTTACCTTACAAAAATGATAACAACTTTGTTTCTTGGACACACAAAATTTTGGAATTAATAACACAGTTATACAACATTCCAATGTATATTGTGTTAAAATTTGGATTCGATCCGAGGACGGGTTTCTAAGATAATAATTCTTAAATGCGACGCATGGTCAAAACACGCTTAGAAACGGGCACTTTTTGTGTTCCAACTGCGATAAAAAATACGGTATTAAAATATAAATTAAAAATTCCAAACCTACATGAACTAACGTAAGATAGAACGAAGAAAATGATGATGTTATTGGATTTTATGTAGGTCTATTGGTTACTTCACAAACAACCTTCAAACTCGAGTGCACATAATATTTTGGTCGACAGTAGTTATAGTTTTCATTCTCATGTCACCTTTCACTATCACCCAAACCATTAGGGGCCGATAACCTACATGTTAGGCCCCTTAAAACAACAATTATCATCATCATCAACATCATCAATAATAATAGACTAATAATAATACATTTTTATAATTTTTGTTTTTTCGAGGGAAACCATGGGGAAATCTTCAAAAGACAAACTGCAAGGTTTCTAACTTACAGCTGTGCATGATTCTGACGAAATAAACCCCCCAAACCCTATACGTGGCTGAAAGACCACCCCCGCACTGCCTATTCAGCCTTATTTCAGGGTGTAGCCACTATTATGATCAGAGATCTACTCAATTCCATTAGCATCAATGACAATGAACCCATCCATTATCATCCTCACTAAATCTAGCAACCAGTCCTCATGTTTTGTCAGCCTTTTTTCGCCTTTAGACAGTCAGAGATGTATGCAACAATCTTCACCCAATTCTCTCTGCTGCTGAGCATTTTATCCACAACAGTGTCCTGTGTAATGACCCCGAGGACTCCATCTGGAACAGATGAAGAACGTGTGATGGGTGTCGTCGCATAAATCACCACAATATTGACACCGCGAAGTCGGTGATAGTCCCATCCGATGAAGGTATGCTCTATAATAACCATGCCCAGAGCGAAACATGGTAATGTAATAGCTAACCTTACCATAGTTCCTCAGCTGCCACGGCTTTAACTGCATAATGAGCCTATCTACCACACTGTTCTCGTCCCTATTCTTCCAGAGATCATCTGTCTCTCCTCGTTCTTCATAATCATCTTAGAGAACACAAGTACCCCCCCAGGGGCTCACATCTAGTGGGACGTGGATTGGTGACCACGGGACCCCAGCTGAGACCGGCATTGCTTCCACTAACTTATGCCGAGCTCCTCTCCGTCTTCTTTCCTGTCAACTCTTGTTCTTTTCCGACCCCGACGGTATTAGGGCATCAGAGGCCGAGGGAGTCTTTCATGTTCCCGCCTTAATTGGCCTTTGTCTCATCTTTTCTGATCCCTCCTTCTTCGAGGGGTCAAACCTCTTGTTTTCTTTTCATTATATTTCCTTTTCTCTTTAAGATTCCCGCACTGATTTTTGTTAATTGGCTCCCCGTGTATCTAAATTCCCTATTTTTGAATCTACACTCCATTGTGTAGGTATTTTCAATCTACGTTGCATTTTGTAAGTTTTTACGATCTAAATTGCATTTTGCGAGTGTTTTCAACCTCAATTGCATTTTGTAAAGATTGACATTCTAAATTGCTTTTTAGTAACTCTTTCAATATAGGGTCTGGGACTTTTGTGAGTATTTTGAATTTCAATTGCATTTTGTAAGTATTTTCAACCTAAACCGCTTTTTGAAAGTATTTTCAATCTAAATTGAATTTTGTATGGTGGGCATTTTGCAAGTATTTTGATTCTCAATTGCATTTTGTGGGTATTTTGAATCTAAATTATATTTTGTAAGTATTTTCAATCTAAATTGCATTTTGTAAGTATTGTCGATCCAAATGAGTAGTTTGAATCTACAATACATTTTGTAAGCATTTTCAATTTCAATTGCATTTTGTAAGCATTTTGAATTTCAATTGCACTTTGTGAGTATTTTGGGTCTGAAATGCGCGTTTTTCAATCTGAATTGCTTTGTGTATTTTCAATTTCAATTGCATTTTGTAAGTATTTTGAACCTCAAGTGCATTTTGTACATATTTTCAATCTCGTTTGCATTTTGTAAGTATTTTGAATTTCAATTGCATTTTGTAAGTATTTCGACTCTACATTGCATTTTGTACGTATTTTGAACCTAACCTACATTTTGTGCGTATTTTTCAATCTATTCCTTTTGTAAGTATTTTCGTTCTAAATTTCCTTTTGTAAGTATTACCGCTCTCCTTTTTGTGAGTAGTTTTAATTTGAGTTCCTTTGTGTAAGTATTTTTCGTCTCACTTAATTTTCGTTCTGTTTTCCATTTCATTGTCATTTTCGCTATCACCCAGACCATTAGCAGGCGCGGATTCAAGGGGGGGTGTCACGGGGGTCATGACCCCCCCCCCCAAACGGAGACCAAATTTTTTTGCAAACTCAAAAAAACGAAAACACAATTACCAGACAAATAAAACTTAACGAATTTTAACTGAAAAACAGTTTTTTTTTTCATTTTATTCAATACTGAATTATCTTTATTGGAATTATTATGTTCTGTTACAACAAGCCTCCGTGGCTTAGGCGGCAGCACGCCGGCCTCTCACCGCTGGGTCCGTGGTTCAAATCCCGGTCACTCCATGTGAGATCTGTGCTGGACAAAACGGAGGCAGACAGGTTTTTGTCCGGGTACTCCGGTTTTCCCTGTCAAAATTTCATTCCAGCAACACTCTCCACTATCATTTCATTTCATCTTTCATTCATTTAATCATTGCCCCAGAGGAGTGCGTCAGGCCTCGGCAGCCGGCACAGTTCATATCCTCGCCGCTAGATGGGGGCTTCATTCATTCCATTCCTGACCCAGTCGGAGACTGGAAGCAGGCTGTGGATTTTTCTTTTCATGTTCTGTTACAACTGTACATATATACAACTTCTAACCTCTTGTATAAAAACTATTAGTTATACAACAAAATCAACTCGTCTATTTTGTTTAGCAAACCTTGTGATTACCGAATCGATGTTTATAGTGATGTCACGATGAATGTGCAGTAATGCACGGATAGGAAACTGGGGCTTTTTTTGCACCAAAAATTTTTGCCGACGTCTAAACTGCAAGCTTGGTTGGCAATTTAAGCTGTGGCTTTCTCCCTTTGTCGGTACCAACTCGACTTGCCGAAACTGTTACGTACCTTGATCCTTTTCTCGAAGCTCGATGTAAAAGTCGCAAAACACGCCGTTGCAATTTGTACGAATATTTTTGGTGCGCTAAACGCATCAAATTTCTATCCATGAAGCTTGCAAAAAAATTAGTCTGGTTTTGTACGTTTGGTTATTTTGTGATTGCGTTTTTAGTGATACCATTTTTCTTAACAATTTCGATTCTCTGACCCCCCCCCCCGTCCGCCCCCCCCTCCCAAGCCAAACTCTTATCGATTCTCTGACCCCCCCCCCCAAAACCAAACTCTAGATCCGCGCCTGACCATTAGGGGCCGATAACCTAGATATTAAGCCCCTTAAAACAACATATATCATCATCATCATCAACCTGTACTGTATATACGGCACCTATCCTTGACCAGGATGTACATGGGAATCACTCCAGCAATTACAAACACTGCTGGAGCAGACACTGTACGATAAGCAGAGTATATTCTAGGACAGCTCCTCTGTGAACAGTTGTCAAGAGCAACTGACCATATTTCAGCTCCATACAGAATAACTGATACTACCCTCATCAGTATTTTTCTCTTCATGGGTGAAGGGTCACCAATATTAGCCATGAGACGTGGCTACATTCCTCTGGGTAGCATTGAAGTGAGCTCCCATCAATATTTTTTAAGGAAAATGCAATAATTAATTGTGTGCTATTTGGCAAACATAAATAAATAAATAAATAAATACATAAATAAGTAAATAACTTCAATTATGTCAATCGTTCAGGCCAGTTATGACTGCATTTGCCACTTACCAAACAAATGCCCACTTAAATACAGCACCCCTTCCCCCACCAGTTTGTAGACATTACACAACCAAGGAAACATTTTTACTAACCAATAAACAAGTCGGAGATTTATATTAAAGGGGGCCTGGTGGCGCAGTCGTCAAGCTGATTGTCTCTCACCAAGGCGGACCGGGTTCGATTCCCGGTCAATGCATGTGAGATTTTCGAAGTGTAATGCCATGTCCTGTGGTTCGGATTCCACGTAAAAAGGTGGTCCCGTGGCTCATGATCGCGAGATTAAAGGTCACGTAAAACTGCAAGCTTCCTTCCGATTTATTAAATCAACAAAATACTCATCCACATTTATTGACTCACCACATTCATCCACAAAATAACACCTAATCGCTAACATCCTTAAAATGTTCTATAACAATACAAAGGATTATTGTTAAATTATTCTTGATGAAAAGTCCTTCGACGTTATATTTTTGGGCGTTTTCCTATCAGCTGTACTACACTTAAGATAAGCTCAGGACAGGGAGGCATGGAAAGCTACATCAAACCAGTCAAATGACTGAATGCTCAAACACAACACATTTAAGGAGGTTTTAAAGAAATACATTTCCTAAAATAAAGTTCATTTTGTCATCCATTTTATGTTTCTTCCATAAATAAACAGAATTACTCTCACTTCTTGTAACGAAATAAGAAACACTATCACTCTCTTCTGGTGACTGTTCTAACTCAAAAGACAGTGTTTAAATTAAAATTATACTCCACCGTTGTCTGGTCCCAAGCCTGGAATGAGAAAGGAGGAGGTTTAGCAACCAGCTTGTAAAAACGGCTAACGCCGAGTGTTGAGCGGCGGTAAATAACTCAACCCCCTAAGGTAGGCCGACGGCTTCGAGCGGAGGAGCCTTCTTAGGATTGGGTGTTGGCCCCCCAGTGGAGGAAATGCCACTGAAATCCAATGTGTTGCGACCCAACAGCAAAGCAGGCGGAGGAGGAACCTTTTATTCTTATGTTCCCAACGGCTGTGGAGGTGGAAGAGGTCATGCCAGATGGATTGGCTGTAAAGGCGCAACTCAATCACATTTTGAGTCTGCGGCATTCCATTGCAGTTCTGGAGCTGGAAACTGCATGTCTCATGCTCTATGTGCCGCAGTGAATGGCTCTAGGACCATAGTGTGTGGGTCACTTCCTGGCAAGTTGAGATCCACCTTAAACAAATTCATGCCTACGGCATTCTCTCCTGCTGTTTCTCTACAAGCCCAACGGCGATGGGATAAGGATGACGGAAGCAGGTTTGGGTAAACTGGAGACTTCTTGTCTGAACCTGCACGTTGGCGGCAGATGTGTGATGGTCGCCTTCCAGTGACCTGTGACTACTCAGGGATCCGGTCCTGCATCTGTGACTGGGCAGGCCTATTTAGGATTACTGCTGCCCACCCTGAATGGGAAAGGCTCTAGAAAATGTGGGCTAAACATCGGTAGTCACTTCCAAAACCTGTCTGGGAAACCGCACTCAGAGGGTTACCCCAACTTTCGGCGGTCGAAAACAAGAAAAAAAGATATCTACGTTCATCACTATTGGTGCATGGAACGTCAGAACATTATTAGACAACGATAACAGACCAGAAAAGAGAACAGCTCTCATCAGCCATGAGCTGAACAGACTTAACTTTGATGTCGTTGCCCTGAGTGAAACCAGAGTCGCGGGAGAGAGAAAAATCATTGAGGCTTCATCAGGCTACACCATCTTCTGGAAAGGAAAGGAGGAAAATGAACGACGCATCCATGGTGTGGGTTTTGCAGTAAAGACCAAATTGGTGAATGATCATCGACTCGTTCCCACTGCAGTAAATGAAAGACTCATGACTCTCCACATACCTCTTGAAGGAGGCAGGTTCATTACTCTCATCTCTTCATATGCCCCTACTCTTACGGATGAAGAGGATTCTAAGAACCGCTTCTACAACCAACTGAACACAGTCCTCACTCAGGTGCCTGCTACAGACAAGCTTGCACTACTAGAAGATTTCAACGCCAGAGTAGGGAGGGACAGCCTCTTATGGGGAAAAGTCATGGGTAAACATGGAATTGGGAACTGCAATGCTAATGGTCTGTTAATTCTTGGCCTGTGTGCTGAGCATGAGCTCTTTATCACCAATACCCCGTTCCAACTGCCAAATCGCTTCAAGACTATATGGATGCACCCACGCTCAAAACATTGGCATATGATTGATTATATCATTACCCGACAGTGCAACAAGAGTGATGTTCTGATCACGAAAACAGTCCGGAATATTGATGACTGCTGGACAAACCATAAACTTCTAATTAGTCGATTCAGGATTTCTATCCATAAAAAGCCATGTACCCATTTCATGAATCAAACAAGGAAGAAGTTCAACACCTCTAAGCTTCAACTTGATAGCATTGCCACAGAATACCAAAACTCTGTTCTAGAACAACTAACTCACAATCCAATCAACACAAAGGATGTAGAATGCGCATGGACCACACTTCAAAATATCATTACAGAGTCTGCACAGAAAGTCATTGGCTATGAGGAAAGGAAGAGGCAAGACTGGTTTGAAAATAACAATGAGGAAATCTTGAACATCATCAAAGCTAAACGGGATGCCTATCTATCTGTTTCTCAAGATCCATCCTCCAGAGAGAAGAAATTGCGTTTTCAAGAACTAAAACGGAAGTGTTGATCTGAAATCAGGGAAATAAAGAACAACTGGTGGCAGCATAAAGCTGAGGAACTTCAGAAATTCTCAGATAGGAGGGACTTACGCAACGTCTACGCTGGACTGAAAGAGCTGTAAGGACCGGTCCGATCATCATCAGGAATCTTGAAAGCTGTTGATAACTCCACCATTCTTACAGACAGCCAGGACATCTTGAAAGATGGAAGGTACACTTCAGTTCACTCTTGAACTGCAGTTCTGCTGTTGCTGACGATTTTCTTCAGCATGTCCCTCAACATATTCCCAACCCTGGATGGACACTCCTCCAAACTTTTAAGAGTTTATCAAAGCTCTAAACAGAATGAAAACAGGGAAGGCTCCAGGATCAGACAACATTCCCCTTGAACTCATTCAATATGGAGGCTTACATCCAAAAACCAGGCTTTTCTATCTGATTCTTCTAATATGGGAAACCAAAAATGTTCCTGCTAACCTGAAAAACTCTAGAATAGTTAAAATCAAGAAAGGTGATCACGGTATCTGTGGCAACACCGTGGTATTTCCCTGCTTGCCATAGCTGGAAAAATATTTGCTTGAATCTTACTAATTCGACTTCAGGTTGTTTCGGAGAAGTTACTGAATCTCAGTGTGGATTTTGGACCTCTCGTGGTACAATTGACATTGATCTTCTGCGCAAGACAACTCCAAGAGAAGTGCAGAGAACAAATGACACCTCTGTTTTTAGTGTTCTTGAAAAGGCCTTTGATACGGTTCCTCGTAGCGCTATTTGGATGGTTTTGAGGCGCTTTGGATGCCCCGAACATTTTGTTAGTTTGATCCAAGCTCTCCATGATGGCATGGTTGGTCAGGTATTATATCAGAATGATATCTCACAGGAATTTCCAATTACAAATGGACTCGAGCAAGGATGTGTACTTGCACCTACACCTTTTGCCCCGTACCTGGCAGCTATGCGTTATGAGACTTCGCCTGAAAACAACTCAGGTGTAGAAATTAAATATCGGTATGATGGGGGGCTCTTCAACCAGGCCATCTCCGCTCCAAAAGATTAACCTATTCCACTCGGGTCACAGAATTGCAATATGCAGATGACAATGCTTCCCCAGCCCACACACCAGAAGAGCTTCAGCAGTCTGCCAACTGTTTCAACATAGCTTATGAACGTTTTGGCCTGTCAACATTCAGAAAACCAAAGTGCTAACTCAGCCTGCTCCTGGAACCATCCCCCCAGATTTTGATGTCAACATATCTGGCTCAGCTCTGGAAAAGGTGGAACACTTCTCGTACCTTGGTAGTATTCTATCAGCGAACTGTACCTCTGAGAAGGATGTGGAAAACAGAATACAGGCTGCCCATGTGGCTTTTGGACATCTCTCACATCGTGTGTTTCTGAACAAAGATCTTAGTATCTGCACAAAAGTATTGGTGTACCAAGCTGTTGTTATTTCTACGCTACTCTAAGGATGTGAAACCTGGACCCTATATCGCCGGGACATCAAGAAACTGGAACGCTTTCATCAACTAAAACTTAGATCAATCATGAACATCAAATGGGATGACTATTATGTAACTAATATAGCAGTCCTTGAGAAAGCAATGATAAACAGTATTGAAGCCTCCATTGTTGGTCATCGGCTTAGATGGACCATCGTATGAGCAAATAGCTTATAAAGATAATAGCGGAAACTCCCCGCCAAAACAGGAGACAGCGCTCCCCAGAACCGCCTAGCGGTCCGAGTTGGCAACGTAAGACCAGCTGATTTACAACCGTGAGATCCAACCAAACAATATTATAAGAAATTATTGACCTGTGGATGATCTAATTATCCAATTGTAATGGTTGGTACGGGGAGTATTTGTGCCATATATGGCTGTAATAATTATAAACAACAAAGTGACCCAAGCTATTTTATATTTGGTAGAACTTCGTGACGAATAGGTCGCTAAAAATACAACAACAACAACAACAACTCTCTGGCACTTCAGATTATACCAGCTTGCTGCCGTATTCAACGTTTGGAACTGGATAGGTCATAGCCTTTGGTTACACAGACGGTCAGGGTGTTTCCCCCAAAGGGAGACCATCCCTTAGGAGTGAGCTATAGAATCTGACATAGCTGCTGTGGACACCAAGGCTATCCTATTCGAGTTATAGATCACCAAGTGAAGTCAACTGATATTCCGCCAGCCTTTCTACATAGTCTGGTCCTCGCTATCGCCACGTTTCCACGTTTACGAGCTACTGGCCTATGTTACCTATAGGCAGGGCCGGATTTACCCAAAGTTACGCTATAGGCACCTCTCCATTGATCGCCCCTCCTCACTTGAGCACCCCCCCCCGAATTTTATGATAAGGCATAGCCACTCGCATGAGGCAAGGTTCGGAAAAAAAGGAATAAACAGATATATGGCTGACAGCATAAGTTTATGCTTGAATTTTTACGCAGGGAAAACATAGTCAATTCAATAAAAATAACAGCTTGGAGTAAAACTACATGGAAGAGTTTAACTTTTATGCAACCAAAACACTTTATGAATAACCTTTCCAAAAATAATGTCTAGCCTTAATTCATACAACAAAAAAGAAGAGTAGCTTCAAAAATAAAAACATTATTTACTGCTGTAACTGAGTGAACTGTGGTAGCATGAAATATAGTAAAAAAAAATATAGTAGAACACACACTAATTTTAAAACGCACGAAGAGCAGTGGTACGAACGACATTTTAAATTGAACAAAACGCCTCTAAAATACAATTAAGTCCAACTGCATATCTTCCTGCAATATCTTTTTGAGAAATTAAAGTGCAGAATAAAAACATGAATGAAGACATAACGGGGCCTTCCTCAAGCACAACGAGAACTACTTCAAAAGTTTCCTTCTTGCCTTATTTTCTGCAAATTCATTAATTATGAATTATCCCTATACCAAAGAAAGTGGGAGCTGACAGATGTGAAGACTACCGTACAATCAGCTTGATTACTCATGCTTCAAAGATCCTGTCTAGAATAATTTACAAGAGGATGGAAAGCTAGATAGAAACGGTGTTGGGTGAAGACCAGTTTGGTTTCAGGGGAAATGTAGGAACAAGGGAAGCTGTACTAAGTCTTAGACTGATTTTGGAAGGTAGAATAAGGAAAGATAAGAGAACGTTCATGCCATTTGTAGACTTAGAAAAGGCTTTTGATAACGTTGATTGGGTTAAATTGTTTGACATTTTGAAAACGATTGGAATCAAGTACAGGGATAGGAGGGTGCTCTACAATCTATACAGAAACCAGGCAGCAGTCATTCGAGCTGAAGGACACGTGAGAGAAGCTGGTATTCAGAAAGGTGTAAGGCAAGGCTGCAACTTATCACCCATACTTTTCAATCTTTACATTGAACAACTAATGAAGGAAATTGGAGAAAAATTTAAAGTGGGAGTGAGGATTCAAGGAGAAATAATATCAACTCTGAGATTTGCTGGTGACATAGTCATCTTGGCCGACACGCCTGAGGATTTGAATGAGTTTTTGAATGGTATGGACTCCATCTTGAGGAAAGAATTCATGATGAAAATTAATAAATGTAAAACAAACAAAAAATTGGAATGCAGCCGAAATAAATCAGAAACCTCTATGGACATCAAATTGGCAGGTGAAAAGCTAAAGGAAGTAGGAGACTTCTGTTACTTAGGAAGCAAAATAACCAGTGTGGACGAAGTAAAGAGGATATAAAAAGTATGTTAGCTCAGGCAAGGAAAGCAT
Source organism: Meconema thalassinum (assembly GCA_946902985.2). NCBI lineage: Eukaryota > Metazoa > Arthropoda > Insecta > Orthoptera > Tettigoniidae > Meconema > Meconema thalassinum. The sequence continues at coordinate 458,044,828 of OX336391.1, read as the reverse complement.
TTCTACAGAAAAGGAATCTGTGGACATCGAATATAGATTTAGGTGTTAGGGAGTAATTTTTGAAGGCCTTTGTCTGTAGCGTAGCACTCTATGGAAGTGATACTTGGACTATTGGTGGTATAGAAAAGAGGAGAATTGAAGCATTTGGTAAATGTGGTGTTACAGGAGATTGATGAAGATCAGATGGGTAGATAGGGTTACAAACGAAGAGGTATTAAGACGAGTGGGAGGGGAGAGATGTTTCTGGCGACTGCTAATGAAGAGAAGAGATAGGTTAGTAGGACACATACTAAGACACCCAGGAATAGCAAGTTAGTTATGGAAGGAAGGGTTGGGGACAAGAACTGTAGGGGTAGACCAAGGTTAGAATATGTTAAACAGATTGTTTCGGATGTAGGGTGTGGTAGCTATGTAGAGATGAAACGATTAGCTCAAGACAGGGAGGCATGGAGGGCTACATCAAACCAGTAAAAAGATTGAAGACTCAAACAACAACAACAACAACAACAACAACAACAACAACAACATTAATTATGGCATCGCAGTTCAAGTTTTTCGCCATATCTTTTTCAATCGCTAGGAGTGCAATAGAGTTTAACCTTTCATCTTTAGTGACTGGCCGCAAATAGTTCTTGACGGGATTCAGTACCGAAAATGATCTTTCTCCGGAACAATTGGTCACTAGATTGGTGAGAAGTATCCGTAAAGCAATATTTACGTTCGGGTACATATCGTGTAAATCTTTATCATGAAGGAAAGTGCTGAGCTCAGGGGCTGACTTACCTTTAAAATCTGCAATTTTTAAATGTTCCTTTAAATGCAAGCACTCGTCAGCCAGTGCACTTTCTAAGTCATCCACATACATTTCTGAGAGATCATCAGCGATTTTTTTTATCATTGGTCCATCTAGGTCTAACAGGTTTTCTAGAAAATAAAATCTCTTATGGAGGACTTTGTAAGCCTCACTTCGCCTCTTAAGCTCAGCACTTAGTCCATCCAGAATTACATAAAATACATTCACGCGAAAATTTTCTGAGCCTTCTGACGGTACATATTCTCCTTGCTTTGTCTCATCATTCCTAGTCTTTCGTTCCGGTCTTCTCTTTAAGTCGTAGGAATATTGAGCAATACCGCTTAATTCTTTGGCTTCTTTCTCATAGACATCGAAATTATCTCTTAAACTTTGCACAAATTCCGCTAACGAAGCGTAATATTCTACCACAGTGCTCAAATTAGTGCTAACGTTTTGGAGCTTCTGGCTGACAGTATTAAATCTTTTTATAATGGTACTCCAGAAAACAACTAGGAAAGCAGTTTCTAATTGTAGGATATTGCTTAAGATGCTTTTGGCTTCACTTCGAGTGTTTGCCTTTTGATTTCTGTCTTCGTGTAGGCTATACTCTCAAGAGCTGCCACGATGCCACACCAGCCTTCCCTCAGAGCGTGACAAGCGTCATATCGTGCCGACCACCGAGTCACTGACAGGCTTTTTAGTACGCGCGCAATAAAGTTCTTTAAAATTTCGATCACAGGCCTCGAAACCAGTCTGAGTTTTTACGTATGTCACTTTGTGCAACAGTGTATCAAGGAATTGCCTATTGGGAAAGGCCTACTTTGCGTAAAGTAATTAGTGTACGGTAGCTTACCCCCAAGTTGCTGAACACCATCGCAGTCAATGTCGTGAACCACAGAGCAAGAATTGTTATTGTTATCCTAATTTGTCGTTGGAGGTGTAGGATTCACACGCGCACTAAACATCTCATTTATTTTCCGACATTTTGATAGTGTAACCTCGGCTTTCTTATCCTCTTCAGCTTTGCGGACACGGTTTTGGTAACCAGACAACGTTTTGCTGCCCATAGTTTAAAACATTTACTTGCAGATCACATCACAACAAAACAACACAACGCAAGCTTGAACTCGCACACAGCACAAGCGCGGGGCACTTTGATGCTACTACAATGCAAGCAAACCCAGCTACCGCAACAACAGCGCGCGCAGCACAGCTCCGCTAGCCCGCCTTCCCTCCCCTATCACACTCGTCGGGACGAAAGGGCATCGAGCGGCATAACGAAGAGCGAAGTGGAAGGGCGTGGGCGGCATGCGACAAAGACACGATATTATTTCTAAATGTCTCTGCTCATTTCTCAATATTTATTGTAGCATGTATACTGCTATAATCCTAACTTAGCACATTTAAAGCCCTAGCAAAGAGGGCGCCTGACGGCGGTGCCCTTCGGGGCGTCTCCAGTACAGATCATTGCCGGTTGCCTAACCGAATGGGGAGCCTTGCGGCGCCCCTAGGCACGTGCCTATTTTGCCTTACGGTAAATCCGGCCTTGCCTATAGGCCTAATCAAGCTGCGCAGGGATAAACTATAGAGTAGTGGAACCTGCTTCTTGCTCCAAGTACTTCAAGTCTACTAGGTGTTACAGCTGGTAGGCGGGCTAGTTTAGCACCGTGACACTCTAGCTAGGATTAGTATAGGCTTCCCCCTCACTGTCACCCTCAGTGGCCAACATATTGGGACTGTAACTTCACCGTATCTCGGGACTTAGCCAGAGAAGTAACTAGCCCGTTCATTGCTTGTCACTGCGTTACCAGTATAAACTACACCTGCTGTGAGTTGGGTTATCACTACTTCCTTGTTGCGCGTTTGTAATTCACCTCCGCCTTTCTGTTTACTCGAAAGTTGACTCAAGACTGTATTGAGAATGCATTTTTGATCATAAGAGGGAAAGGAGGTAATAATGTAACACCTGATGCCTCTAAGTTTCGCAGTGCCTTAAGGACAGTAACGGTCAACAGTTTGCTTTCCCCATCCCAAGGTAGTAACTTTTTGATTGAAAACACGCATGGGGTCAAAATCAAGATAGTTAATTTACTTACGAGTGAATGTGCCACACCGGAGGGAGTATGCAAGAACTGTATTCTGTTGTTGGCTAGCAGATATTTTGCAGTCTTCATAAAGGCATTTGTGAATAAGACAAATGATTCTTCTGAATCGTATGTAAACATAGGAAGTGTTAAATTACGAAAAGTAACACATCAATAAGTGTAAATGCTTACGGGTATGAATGGGCATATTCCAGACTTCTGTAACCCACACCAATACCATGTCATGAATTATCTGCAGTATTTTTTAGAATTCTATATAAATTGTACAGAACCAAGAATCTTTTGTTTCTTTTAACACTAATCTTTAAATTATTTGCTGACAATATCAAGCCGAGACATATGTTAGCTTCACAATGCAATTTCGGTCGGTGCGCACTCAAAAATGCTAGCTGTGGGTGGCAAGGCGAGTAATGCTGTCAACTCGCACCAAGAGATAGCACTGTGATCGCTGTCTCCAGGCGAGTGCATGCTTTTACGGCTGAGTTTCCGCTATTATCTTTATAAGCTACAAGCTGTACCCGGCATGCGTTGCAATGCCAATCAAAGAAAGTGTTGGCGTTGAAATTCTGTTTCTTGAAGTGCTTTTGGATACACAACATGTTAACTGCCTCTAAACTATCGTAAAATGGATTTTCTAATTTAGAACCATTCGTGGGAGCGTGCACAACAACTTTCAAAAGTTTCATCGCTGTCACTCATTTGTTGAATCTACTCGTACGCTACCTATTGTGAAATGGATTTACTAAGTCGAAACCCTTCCCTGGCGTGTACACAATAACTCATCAATGATTCATCGCAATCGGATGAATGTTATATGCACGTATAGGGGTTTTTGTTTAAACGATTCGTGCGCTGTCACTCATTTGTTAAATCTACTCGTGCGCTACCTATTGAGAAATGTATTACTAAGTCGAAGCCCTTCCCTGGCGTGTACACAATAACTCATCAAGGTTTCATCGCAATCGAAGAATGTTATATGAACGCAATAGGGGATTTTGTTGAAACGCTTCGCGCGTCGTCACCCATTTGTTGCATCTACTCTTGCGCTACTTATTGTGAAATGGATTTACTAAGTCCCCTTCCCTGGCGGGTACACAATAACTGATCAATGTTTCATCGCAATCGGATGAATAGTATATGAACGCATACCTGATTTGTTTAAACGATTCGCGCTCCGTCACTCATTTGTTGAATCTACTCGTGCGCTACCTACTGTAAAATGTATTTACTAAGTTAGAAACCGTCACGTAAGTGTCCACAACATCTCACCCAAGGTTCATCGCTATCGGACTAATGGGATATGAAGACATAGGGGACTGTATTGAAACGCTCCGCGTGTCGTCGTTCATTTGTCGAATCTACTCGTGTGCTACCTACTGTGAAATGTATTTACTAAGCCAGAAACCTTCCTTGGAGTGTCCACCATATTTCACCCAAATTTCACCGCTAACGGCAGAATGGTATATGACCTTATACGGGACTTTGTTGAAACGCTTCGCGCGTCGTCCCTCATTTGTTGAATCAACTTGTGCGCTGCATATTGTTAGTGGATTTACTAAGCCAGAAATTTTCCATGACGTGTACACAACATCTCACCCAAGTTTCATAGCTACGGACGAATGGTACATGTATGCATACGGGACTTGGTTGAAACGCTTCGCGTGTCGTCGCTCATTTGTTGATTCTACTCTTGCGCTACATATTGTAATATGGATGTACTCAGCCAGAAACCTTCCCTGGAGTGTACACAACATCTCACCCAAGTTTCATCGCAATCGGATGAATGGTATGTGAACGTATACGGGACGTTGTCGAAACGCTTCGCGCGTAGTCACTCATTTGTTGAACATAAACGTGCGCTTCGTATTGTAAAATGGATTTACTTAGACAGAAACCTTTCCTGGAGTGTACACAACAATTTACCAAACATTTATCACTATCAGACGAATGGTATATGACTTTATACAGGACTTTGTTGAAACGCTTCGCGTGTCATCGCTCATTTGTTGAATCTACTGGTGCGCTACCTATTGTAAAATGTATGTACTAAGCCAGAAACCTTCCCTGGAGTGTACACAACATCTCACCCAAGTTTTATCGCTATCGGATGAATGGTATATGAAATTATATGGGACTTTGTTGAAACGCTTCGCGCGTCGTCGCTCATTTGTTGATTCTACTCGTGCTCTACCTATTTTTAAAGGGACTTACTAAGCTAGAAACCTTCCCTGGAGGGCACACAAAATCTCAGCCTAGTTTCATCGCTATCGGACGAATGGTATATGAACGCAAACGTGACTTTGTTGAAATGCTTCGCGCGTTGTAGCTCATTTGTTGAATCTACTCGTGCGCTGCCTATTGTAAAGTGGATGTACTAAGCCAGAAAATTTCCCTGCAGTGTACACAACATTTTACGCAAGTTTCATAGCTATCGGACGAATGGTATATGAATGCATACGGGACTTTGTTGAAACGCTTTGCGTGTCGTCGCTCATTTGTTGAATCTACTCGTGCGCTATCTACTGTGAAATGTATTCACTAATTTTGAAACCTTCACGTAAGTGTACACAACATCTCACCCAAGTTTCATCGCTATCGGACGAATGGTATATGAACACATACGGGACTTTGTTGAAATGCTTCTCGCATCGTCGCTCATTTGTTGAATCTACGCGTGTGCTACCTATTGTAAAATGGATTTACTAAGTCAGAAACCTTCCTTGGAGTGTACTCAACATCTCACCCAAGTTTCATCGCAATCGGACTAATGGTATATGAACGCATAGGAGACATACATACCCACCCACAGACAAACTATCACGTTACATTGATTTTTATATATATAGATTTGGTATGAGTGACAGCAGACTACCTCCTCGGCAAATACTGTATAGTGAACTCAACTCTGGAAAGAGGCCATGTGGTGCTCCTTTAAAACGATATAAAGACCAACTCAAGCAGACCATGAGAAGAGTAGAGATAAACACAAATACTTGGCATACTTTTGCACTGTATCGCCCTCGCTGGCGTGCTACCATCTCAGCTGCAGTTACACAGTTTGAACAGGAACGTCAAAGACAGGAAGAGGAAATTCGCCAGAGGAAGAAGATACGTCAAACACTACCACGTTCTCCACCCTCCATCAGATGCAACATATGTGGTCGCATGTTCTATGCAAGAATTGGCCTGATAAGCCATCAGCGCCATCTTCATCGCCTGGACTAAATATTATGGAACTGCAGGCGAGAAGCGTAAACTTGGATACGAGTATCGGCCGCCGACGACAATACAGCTGATCTCCTTGTCCTTGTTTAATACAATGCTATCTATTCCTACTCCCATATTTATGAATATTATCCTACTAAATATTATTATTATTTTTATTATTATTGTTAGACTAGCTGCGTGGCTCAGCGGTAATGTTCTCGCCTGTTGTGCTCAAGATTGCAGGGTCGAATCCTGGAGCAGTCAGCTGGCATTTGAGGGTGGGCAAATGCGAGGTAGCTGTGTCAGTAGATTTACAGGCACGTTAAAGATCCCCTTTGGGGCAAAATTCCAGCATCACAGCGTCTCTAAATGCCATAGTAGTTAAAAAGGACATACAACCAGTACCGGTAACATTATTGTTAATAATATTGTTGCAATTATACTTCATTTTTTATCATAAATATTGACATTTATCTAATACAGTAACTTATTTGTATTTTGGAATGCCTGCATTCTCAAAATATTTTACTTCTCAAATACCGAAGTCCATATTTCAAACACAAATCCACTTTTCTGATGTCATATTCTGCCTTTAAATTGTTTTTAAACATGTGGTTTTGTGTATTAGTGTGGATGAGTGTTTTGTTAATTTTTTATAAATCTTGGACTTTTTAATTCATTAGTTATAATTTTCCCTTGATTGTGGAATGTCTCTCGTGTCCCCAGGCTCCTTATTTTATGTGAAAATGAAATTTGGCCTTAACTAGTTTCCAGAGTACTCATAAGTAGGGCTAGGAGTTTTATGTAAATACATATTCTTTCACTTTGCTTAAACATGAATAAAAATTATATATGTCCATTAATTAGAACATTATAATTATAATTCCTACGTACCATGATTCAAAAAACCAGGAAAGACAAGATCAGGAATGAGAAGATTAAAGAAGAAGTAGGAATAGATGATTCTCTCCTCAATAAGATCCAGATCTCAAGACTGAAGTGGTTTGGTCACATGAAGAGGATGCCACCAAACAGAACTGCACGGAAGGAATTTGAGAGAAAAGTAGAAGGGAGACGACCCGTGGGAAGGCCACGAAAGAAGTGGAAAGATACAGTCAAGAACGATGTACTGCAGAGAGGTTATGATTGGGACAAGTTGGTGGAGGAGGAGTGGTACAAGGACAGGATGAAATGGAGGGGGCTCATATACCACACCCGGGCAACTGGAGTTGGTTCAGGATGATGATGATGAATTATAATTACATTTTATTGTTACATATTTGACATATTTGATCATAACGACATTTCTATTAAATATGTTTTACTTTTTTAAATGTAAAAATACATATTCTTTCTCTTTATTGTATATATTTGAACATAATTACATTTTTTATATACTTTTTGTTTTTTTAATGTAAAAATGACATATTCTGTCTTTTACTGTAAAAAAAATTCGTAAGTGAAATATACGATGATTCAAAACCGTCTGTACGACAATATTGATTAATTAATTTAGCACACTATTTTGCAAAAATATATATATTTTTTAGTCGGTTTACCCTCCAGGTTTGGCTCTTTCCTCAGACTCAGCGAGGGATCCCACCTTTTACCGCCTCCAGGGCAGGGCATCACACAAAAAGTCCACATACATACACCTTAACACACAGGGCTGAATGACCACTATGTACAACCCCTCAAATGAACAAGAACTGTTTTATAATTTAAAAAAAGCTTGTAGTTTTACGTGACTGTTAATCTTGCGATCATGAGCCACGGAGCCTCCATTTTACGTGGAATCCGAACCACTTCGAAAATCTCATATGCATTGACCGAGAATCGAACCTGTTCCACCTTGATGAGAGGCAAGAAGCTTAAACACTGCACCATCACGCCTCCCTGTTTTATAATAATTACCAATATCTATTATAGTTAATTCCTCCGTGGCTTAGGCGGCAGCACTCCGGCCTCTCACCACTGGGTCCGTGGTTCAAATTCCGGTCACTCCATGTGAGATCTGTGCTGGATAAGACAGAGGCAGACAGGTTTTTCTCCGGGTACTCCGGTTTTCCCTGTCAAAATTTAATTCCAGCAACACTCTCTACCATCATTTCATTTCATCTGTCATTCATTTAATCATTGCCCCAAAGGAGTGCGTCAGGCATCGGCAGCCGGCACAGTTCATATCCTCGCCGCTAGATGGGGGCTTCATTCATTCCATTCCTGACCCGGTCGGAGACTGGAAGCAGGCTGTGGATTTTCATTTTTCATCTATTATAGTTCATTTACTGAAGTGGTGTGTGTATTTGTTTGAAGGGATCCCAGTTCTGACAGCGTTGCAGAAAGGTGGCCACAGTTCCTGGAAAATAACAGGCAGATGCGAGTGTTCTCCACAACGAAGCCTGACTCCAAGACTACCGACTTCTTGACTCGGGATGTGGACTTTTGGGGCTCAGTGGTGCCAAGCTTGTTACGCAACTCGCAGAAAGCCGTGGTGCAAGGCAGGACATCAGGAGGTTGTGCCAAGCAGAAGTTGCCAGTCACAGCTGAGATGACGTGTTCCGCCAGTTGCCCTGCCGTCATCGGTCTAGTCGTACTGTCGCTCATACTCGGCCTTGCACTGTTGCTCATCGGCTACTACTTCTGGCAGATTTCACGAGGGAGTGGTAAGGGCTTGCTCGCGCAGGAACACGTATCCCAATAAGTGTAAACACAGGATAGATGTTCAAAGCTACCGTGAAGAAACACTGAGGAGGTGAACCCGTGTGTTGAGAACAGTTTAGAAGAAATAGTGAAGCAAATGACAGATACAAAGCAGTAAATTGCAGAAACAAACAGCGTATTTCGAATCTCAACGACGATGACACCGATGCCTCAGAGCTATTTAATCAGGTTCATTGACACATGGAATGATCAAATCCACCAATGAGTCCGATTGACTATCGGGAAGGGAGGGAATATTCCTTATTTGGCATCCGCTATGATATACAATGAAATACCCTCGGATTTGCTCCCTTTTCGATGGATTATAACTCAACTACGTGTCATCGGAGAGTTGAGATTCGGAAAACACTAATACAGGGGAATCTTTTGCTGGAGCGGGACGGGCAACCGGCTGCCGGGCGCACGCTCCTTCCGCCAGCCAACCGAGCTCACACCGCGGATTGTGCGCAGGTGGAAACCGTAACAAAGTACATTAATTAATTGTAAATTCACCAGCAAATCATGTCTAAAGAACATACCCTTTCACAGAAGATACTGAAAATGTTCTCCTTCAACTGACAGACAGGCGTTGTACCTTGTAAATAAATTAGCGTTTACACGTTGTAATTTCCTTCTGTTGTGAGGGATATCTATTGGCATATATTGTTCTCCACTAGAGTACGGGTAATTGATCTGTACACTTTGAATGTTAAATTAACCCACAGTTAAACAACAAACGGGCTTAGGTCCGTGCTTCGATTAATTATGGTAAACACGCAGGGGGAGGGAGTGCAGGAGTAGCGACATAATGTAACGATGTCTGTCTGTCAGCTGAAGGAGAACATTTTTAGTATCTTCTGTGAAAAGATAAGTTCTAACCTTTAACTGATGACGTGAGGCCATCCAGATTCCCAAGAAATAAAGAAACATCCGTGCTTCTTTAATTAAATCTTGAGCTGTTGTTTATGTTACCTTCTTATCTGTACGCTGACACTACACACCCTCGTTGATGAAAGTTTAGTTACTTAATGGACTTAAATGACCTTGGTTAGCTTGCCTCCGCCTCGCGCAACCTCGCAGCCCGAGCTCGGTTGGCAGGTGGAAGGCGCGCACGTCCGGCCGCCGGTTCCGCTCCAGCAAAAGAATCTCACTGTAGATAGGCCTACAGTATAAGTGAATGAGAAGTGCACCAGTTACTTACGACTTAGTTCCTAAAGATGATCTGAATAGGTCTCATGTAAAATGTCTAGTACTAGCTGCAGAAATAGGTGGAGATGACCTCAATGTTCCACTCCTTAAAACAACAATCACCACTGATACGTTATGAAGTGGTAAATTTAAGAAACGTTAGCAATTCCTACCTGTAATTGAACTAACAGAATTATGAAATATTTTATTTGCCACTAATAGTGAAAACATGTGGAAGTTAAGAGTTTATGACAGCTCACGCCATTCAGCGTGTAATGTAATTGCCAACAGATGGCGTGTGGATCTGTGCAGAATCCCTTGTATCGATGGTTGGCGTTGGTTTGCACAATCGAAACAGATGTGGTATCGACTTCTCACATGACCGTTTTTTGTTGTTATTGGACACATTTGAAATGGGGATAGTAGTGAATGATTATTGCGACTTGGAATTTCAACGAGACTAGACGTGAATTACATTCGCCTTCAAAAAAGAAGACAGTATAATAACCAAACTGATGGCTAACACAGCGTTCGTTGAGATACAATATATAGTTAGGTGACCAGATACTTTGAACGAAGAATCTTCGGATCAACTTCGAGCGTTTCATGCAGATAAAGATCTCTTCTTAGGTTATCAAAATCTATACACTTCTTTTAAGGTTTCAAGTTTGCTAGTGTCCAGTTCTTTTGGCGTTAATCTCACTGAATTAGGGATTTTGTGTACAAAGGTTAGCAGTGGCTTCTTCCGGATGTGCAAGGAATGCAGTTCCATTCATAGTGTATGAGGACCATTGCTGAAAATGTCCAGCAATTATGGACTTGGGTGCAGTAGTGGTATAATCATTTACTGAGAAACATTTCTTATTTTTCCAGTGTGCCAGTCCCTTTAACTTAATTAATCAACTGTAGACCTAGTGTATGTTACGAGGTTAAAGAGACTTCAACAATGAAAGAAGATGTGTTTCTCAATTTGATAGAATTATTGGTTAGTCACTTTAGCATCCAGGTCTACAATTCTTACCTCATTGCGAAACTATTGGAAGGCAATTGCTAACACTTTCTTCTGAATATAATTAGCACCATGTCTGCTCTGCGCCACGTAAACACGTGTTTAACTGTACTGCACTATGTATTTTTACCGCCCAAATGCTATCACGCTAGTCTGTCTTGTTGCACTCTATCGTGCAGGACACCAACGAACATTATTGTCACAGGTAGTGAGAGGCATGTAACTGATGTCCTGTCTATTGGTTTGCGAAGCTAGGACGCACACAGCTAGAATAAATTCTCCACGAGAAGTCTTATTTGCTGTTCGGTGTGCTTACATTGCCTAGCAGTATGGCAAGATAACTTTTGAGGAGGCAGATGACCTCACTGTTTCGGCCCCTGAAACAACAACAACAATAACATAGCACACAACAAGATAACATTTTCCCTGACGCATCATTTCGCCTCGTTATGGCTCTTCATCCAGCCTTTCAAAGGAGGAACTACAAATTCCACCGATGATAAAGGTTTCCATTTCCAACGATGTGGTACTGTGTTACGGATAAGAGAAAACGAGGAGAAACGAGAGGAGGTACCGTAAACTGGGGTGAATAATGTCAGTAATTGAGGTCCGTATTGACTAACTATATATTAGAAATAAATACATAAGTACATAAGTGCCATAGGGGCAGATGACCTCGTAGTTCCGCCCCTTAAAACAACAATAACTAACTAACTAACTACATAAGTGCCATGAATACAGTTTTGAAATAAATTGATTATTGATTATTTATTTATAAATTATTTTATTTATGTATTCATGGCACTTATGTACTTATAAAGGTAATTAATCTTTGATATTTATTGTACAGGCTGAGGAAGAGGGAGTTAACAACCTTCGAAACATGTACCTCTGAGTAGGTTTAATATATGTATTAAAAATGCAGAATCCCTTTATTTCTTTCTAATATATAGCTGGGGTGAACCCGATCAAAAAAAAGCAGTCTTTTATAAATATCATCCATTTACTGTTGTGTCATTGCAAGAATAATTTGAAGTGTTTACTGTACGACTTTGACGATCGATGGCATATTCATGTATTAATCTTTTTTAAATTCATAATTGCCCTAATTATTTTAGTTTAATGGTTGATCGGTTTCACCACACATGGTGGGGTGAATCCGATCACTAATTGATTTCGTATGCAAAATCGGAATCAGACTTCCAGTGCAGTAAATACGACCACTATTTTGAATTAAAAAGAAGTTATGTTTTCAAAACAACATATTACATTTTCTAGCATAAACAAGTTTTAATACATTAAATTCCAACATTACTGCTACAAAATCACTTGCATTCAGGATAGTTGGCAAACAAATTTCAGTAATTCTATGACACTATCAACATGAAAGAAGTTTACTCAATATCATAGTCGTCTATCCCTTCAAATACATATTTACCTCGCCTTCCATGTCCTGCCACGACGTTTTAAAATAATTTGAGCTCTTTCTACCTTAGTTGTGGAAGGACTAAGTAAACATTACCATCAATATCTTTCTTTCTCAGAAATGTCACTTCATATACGTCATTAGAGATGTTATCAATTTTACCATTAACAAGTAGTTCTGTGAAGAACTATATAGCCAATTTGCATAATATCCTACTTATGTTAATTGCCTCTATCATCATCATCACCATCATCATCTTATACAGTTTCCAGCTCCAGGCCGGGTCTGTTTGGAAAATAGGCCTCTCCACTTAGTTCTCTCCTTCCACCACCCCTCCGTTGTCACTCTGGTCCAGTCCTCTCCTCTCTTTTTGACCCACTCCTCCTCTCCCTTCAGCCATCTATCCCTTGGTCTTCCCCTTTGTAGTTTCTTCTGCGTCTGCATTTCATGCGTTCTCTTGGGAATCCTCTTCTCTTCCATCCTCTTCAAGTGTCCATACCATCTCAGTCTTGATGTATTAATCCTACCCTGCAAGGGCTCCTCTTTCACTATTTCCCTGATCTTGTCATTTCTCACACTGTCTCTTCTTTATACTCATATCCTATTCGTAGGAATTTCATTTCACTTGCCTGTACTCTGCTTATGTCTCTTTTCTTCATTGTCCATGTTTCAGACGCATATCTTTCAACATACGAAATTTCATTTTGATTGCTGTCATAAATTAATAGATATTGAGAACTGTCTGAATACAGTATTTCGGATGGTCACCATGATGGATTGTTATATATATATATATATATAGAGGAACGTGGGGCGGAATGGAACCAAGGGGCATAAAGGAACCTTGCCTTTAAATCTACTAATTGTAACTGCACTCTTACAGAAATTCCAGGAACTATTCTCCTACATGCCAGATAACGGTTGGCAACAGTGGTAGCAATCTCCATGTTTTTAGTCATGCTGAAATTACAGTGCGCCTCGAGTTGCTATAAAATTTCTAACTTCAGGAATGCTTTCTTCTCAATGCAAACATTCAAATTATGTAGACATTTCTTTATTCGTACCTCCTCTCCAAAATACTTGTTATTTACTAAAGCCTTCCATAAATTTTATTTTCTAATTAAAATACCATTCTTGCCGATGGATTGTTGAACATAACCTTGCATTGCGGGGCAGAATGGACTATAGGTCCATTGTGCCCCATCCTCATTGTCAAAGCCTCCGCAGTTGTCCCATTTCTCGTGTTATTTAACGTGCTTGCCTAATTGGTGCCATTCGACACCTTTAAATACAATGTGGTTTGAATTGTGTTTCATTTCTATTTTAGATAGTTATAAATTACTTAGGAAAAACAGACTACCATAAAAGTATGGAACAGACTTTGATAAAGAAATAGGGTTAAGAAAAGCTAGCAAGGAGAACGTTGTCCTTCTGATTTTGGATGGCCATTAAACTCGCACTAAGAATCTGCATGTTATTGACTATGCAAGTGAAAATGGTGTTGTTCTACTGTGCCTTTCCCTCATGTCTCACATCCTTGGTTCAACATATGGTTGAACACATTGTAATGCGCTGGCATCTAATTTAGTTCAATTGTCTAGATAACCTCAAAATGCCGCCTGTGCGAAATATTTCAGTGGCATTCTATATCTCTGAAACTATTACCGATATCACCCTGACATTTTGTACGGTGATAAAGGGTACTACTAGAAGTTCAGCTATGAGATTTTCAAAAACGTGTAAAATACAAAACGAACATGGCGGCCAAGCGAAGGTGAGACATTTTAATAGACTTTTCTCGCGATTTAACCATCTGAGCGCATTGAAATACGGTACAGTAAATGTTTATACACATTGTAATGCACTGGCATCTAATTTAGTTCAATTGTTCACATAACCTCAAGATGGCGGCTGTGCGCATTTTTTAAATTTATTTTTTATTTCTCGTGTATTAATCATGCGATTGAAGTGAACGTTTGAGTAATGAACCTACGCGAAAATCGTCTTCTGATAGTATATAACTCTATGGCCTACATATATAAAAATCCAAAATGGCCACCAACCGAAATATTTAGACGGTTCTCAATATCTAATTATCTATGATAGCAATCAAATTGAAATGTTGTATGTTGATAGAGGTTATGAACATAAGTTCACCCATAGGACTTTCAATAACCTGGTGAGCACAAATCCAACATGGTGGCGACGCGAAAAATAAATATTTAAATGGACGTTTCTCACGATTTAACTATCCGAGTGCAGTAAAACTTGGTATAGTAAATGCTTATAGAACTTTCAATCCACTGGCATCTAATGAATTTCAATTTTTTTCCTAACCACAAGATGGCAGTTTAAAATCTGATTTTAATTTCTTGTGTCCTAAACATGCGATTGATGTTTGAATACTAGCCTACACCTACACAATAATCTTCATGTAATAGTACATAACTCTAAGACCTAGGCCTACATATATAAAAATCCAACATGGCGACCATCCGAAATATTTAGATGGTTCTCAATATCTATGAATGTATTACAGCAATCGAACTGAAATGTTGTATGTTGACAGAGACAATTGACATAAGTAGGATATATGAAAATAGGCTTTAGTTCTTCACGGAACTACTTATTTTATAAATGAAAATAGGCTAATAAACCTGAACCTTTTTTTAGTAGGAAATTTTACTATGGCGAAATCATTTTTATTGAATTCTTGGCCATCTTTATTCTTCTCCGTGACCGTTCTATCATTTTCATTTGACTCGTGCAGTTCTTCATCACGGTTAGATGTTCTGGAGATAGAATCGTATTCAGACGATAGGGACTCCCTGCTTTCAGCACTGTCACTATCACTTTCATTGAAGTCCCTTACAACAATACCTTTTCCTGGAGTTAACGCCAAGCGCTTTGCTCGGCGCGGCATTGCTTTAGTTTCATCAGAACGAGCCTGTTTCAATTGCATTTCAAAGGCTGCTGTCCAAGAAACTTCTGGTGAGTTCTAAAAAAAAGGCCACATCAAGTGGCTGGCACAAATGAGTCGAGTTCGGTGCTAATAGTACAAATCGAATGTCATGTTCCTGGCACAGTTTAATCACATTAAGTGACAGATGACTCGGCCCCTCTAAATGCCGGACATAAGGAAAAACAATTTGAGTAAACCATGATACAAACATGGCTTAGGCGGCAGCACGCCGGCCTCTCACCGCTGGGTCCGTGGTTCAAATTCCGGTCACTCCATGTGAGATCTGTGCTGGACAAAACGGAGGCAGACAGGTTTTTCTCCGGGTACTCCGGTTTTCCCTGACAAAATTTCATTCCAGCAACACTCTCCACTATCATTTCATTTCATCTGTCATTCATTTAATCATTGCCCTAGAGGAGTGCGTCAGGCCCCGGCAGCCGGCACAGTCCATATCCTCGCCGCTAGATGGGGGCTTCATTCATTCCATTCCTGACCCGGTCGGAGACTGGAAGCAGGCTGTGGATTTTTCACAAACATTGTTAGGTCAAACCAACCACTTTGATTCTTATTATAATCTGCACCTGTTAAACCTCCTTCAGTCCAAGTACCGTCGAGATGTTTTTCCCTGTAAACTGTGCAGTGTGGGAGGACTGTGCCGTCTGCAGCCACTGCTATCATTACACTGATACTTGACTGAGAATTATCCACAATCCTTTCAGGATGTCTTGTACCTCGCTTCACTATCACTTTTACTTCACCAGGATCATCACAAAAGTTGGCCTCGTTATAGTTCATAATGTTTGAGGGAAGAACACCATTCAAGGACACTTCAAGGTTCTTAAAATAATCACTTACTGTTTCTCAAGTAACTGCTGCCCTTACCCTCTTTACATCTGCTCGATTAAGAGATGCCTGTACGATATCCCTAACATCATTATTCTTCAACGGGAACCCCCATTTCGCACAACACAAGATTCCTTCAACCAGATTTTTCCCCTTAATATTGGTTAACGCTGGTTGGCCCCTATTTTATATGTGTATCTGTTCTTGAGTTTGTCATTAATCTAATAATCTAATATCGTATGGCCTCGGGTGCTGGGTGCAAGCTTTGTTAATTGACACCCAGAGGGCAGCTTGCATGCCGAATTTCGTCGTTCCTTTGAACGTTATGAAAGTCAAGGAGGTTAGATATCTAAGCTCCTTGACATTACAGCGCTTTCTAGTAGAGAATGGAGAAACTTTGTGTTGGCGAAAAAAAACAAGTAGTTCCGTGAAGAACTATACAGCCTATTTTCATATATCCTGCTCATGTTAATTGTCTCTATCAACATACAAAATTTCAGTTTAATTGCTGTAACAGATTCGTAGATATTGAGAACCGTCTAAATATTTCAGATTGTCGCCAGGTTGGATTTTTATTTTTGTACTATTACATTAAGATTATTGTGTACGTGTGGTATTCAAACTTCAATCGCATGATTAGAACACAAGAAGTAAAAACGAGATTTTAAAATTACGCACAGCAGCCATCTTGTGATTATGCAAACAATTGAAATAAATTAGATGCCAGTGGATCAACATTTGTATAAGCATTTAACGTGCAACGTTTCACAGCACTCAGATAGTTAATTCGCGAGAATCGTCCATTTAAATATTTATACTTCGCGTCGCCGCCATGTTGGATTTGTGCTCACCAGGTTCCTGAAAGTCCTATAGGTGAACATATGTTCATAGTCTCTATGAACATAAAAAAATTCAGTTTGGTTGCTGTAAAAGATTCATAGATATTGAGAACCGTCTAAATATTTCGGAAGCTCGCCATTTAGGATTGTTATATGTATAGGCCATATAATTATGTACCATTCAAGGACAATTATTGCCTAGGTTCATTATTCAAACTTTCACTTCGATCGCATGATTACGACACAAGAAATAAAAACTTAATTTTAAAATTTCGCACAGCCGCCATATTGAGGTTATGTAAACAATTGATTTAAATTAGATGGCAGTGCATTACAATCTGCAAAATCATTTACTGTACCACATTTCACTGCGATCAGAGAGTTAAATCACGAGAAATGTCTATTAAAATATTTCAAATTCGCTTGGTCGCCATGTTCGTTTTTTACTTTACGAGTTTATGAAATATACATTGATAAACTTGTACCAGTACCCTTTATCACCGTACAAAATTGCAGGGTAATATCTGTAATAGTTTCGGAGATATAGAATGTCAGTGAAATATTTCGCACAGCCGCCATTTTGAGGTTATGTAAACAATTGAACTAAATTAGACTCCAGTGCAATACTATGTGTATAAACACTTGCTGTACCTAGTTTCATTACGTTTGGATGTTTAAATCGTGAGAAAAGTCTATTTAAAAGTCTCAACTTCGCTTGGTCGCCATGTTCGTTCTCTACTTTACAAGTTTATGAAATATACATAGGTAAACTTGTATCAGTACCCTTTATCACCGTGCTAAATTGCAGGGTGATATCTGTAATAGTTTCGAAGATATAGAATGTCAGTGAAATATTTCGCACAGCCGCCATTTTGAATTTATGTAAACAATTGAACTAAATTAGACTCCAGTGCATTACAATGTGTATAAACATTTGCTGTACCAAGTTTCATTACGTGTGGATAGTTAAAACGCGAGAAAAGTCTATTTAAAAGTCTCAACTTCGCTTGACCGCCATGTTGGTTTTGTAGTCACCAGGTTTTTGAAAGTCTCATAGGTGAACTTCTAGTAGTACCCTTTATCACCGTACACAATTTCAGGGCGATATCGGTAATAGTTTCGGAGATATTGAATGCTAGTGAAATATTTCGCACAGCCGCCATTTTGCATTGGTGAGACGTAACAAAATTTGAAGGGCACGGTCGAGGTCGCCGGGAATAGTGCTATGAACATACCGAGTTTCATTGAAATCGCTTCAGCCGTTTAGATTTTATTAGGGGGGGACACACACACGAATCACACACACACACACACACACACACACACGCACACACACACGGACAAAAGGTGATCTCATAAGCCTATTTTTTCAAAATTGAAAATAGGCTAAAAAGAAAAAAAAAATTAGGCACGCATAGTGTATAACCGGTATGAAACAGTAGCACTTGAGATAAAAATATTACAACTTACCAATTATACAGTAGAAGTAGTATCTGATACCAGCAGAAGTTTTCGTACTGATATATTTACTTCACAAGAGCAGCATATGACAATGCCATTTTGTTGGTACCGCGCGCTCCAATATGCCATTGTTATAGACAAATCAGTCAAGAATTCACAACAAGGGTCAGCTGTGGGTTTCTTGTTATGATGGCGTGCTCACATATCCAAATGTTGAAAATGTTGAAATCGATCTGATTCACATCACCTGATTGGATTCACCTCATTTTACGGTAATTGAAAGAAGTTGCATTTACCTCAATGTGGGAAGAAGACTATTTTAAATGCAGTAGTAGTTGCACATAAACTGATCAAATTGGTTGGTACCTCTTGAATCAATTAACGTGAGTGATAAACTAAAAATATTAATTGAATTGTTCTTCAGAACAGTTAAAACTACGGTATGTACATAGTTTTGTTAGATAAACCATCACTTATATTCCCATTGTCCCAGGTGTGATGTGCTCCCTGTCTACAGCAGTGCCTTGCTCTAGTTTCCCCATAACCTTCGAAATAAATGTGATGACCTCATACTAAACTATTCGTAAGATAAGACTCAAATTTCTTTTGTAAATATTCTTTCTACATTGTAAGTAAATGTCAATAAAGTAGTATGTTTTAAAACTTACCTTAGTTTATGTGTACCTGTTTTTAATCTCAGTAACCCTTACTCAGAGACGGATTAAGCCAGCGCGGGCCTGTAGTAAATGTTACCAGGAGGCCCTAGGTTTTGTATGATAATAAAACACAACGTTAACACAAAAAAATATTTTCTCGATTTAATGTGAGCAAATTTAGAGATAATACTAGACAAATCAATTTCTGTAAGTGAATTGCATTCACTGTTCATTAAGTTGATGTCACTTAGATGACCTTGTTTGTCACAACATGTTCCTTAACTTACATTATACACGCTTTAATGTCGAAAAATAATTTTCTCCACTGCAGTTAGCAATCATTAAAGAGAAGTAAATTCGTAAGACTATTTCTACATTTGGCAAACACGACTGTAATTAATTTTTCATTATACCTTTATAGAATTGCAGTTCCAGAGCAGTCACATTAGTTTTAAGAAGTTCATGTCTTAGGCTTTCTTCCAAATCCTCTTGGTAAGCACTGGCAATATTTGGAGTTCTTTTCTAGATCTCTTTTACTGTAAGAGATTTTAACTGCCGAAGCATTCCAAATACACCAGGCACTGTATGGTACGCGTCCATGCGTTTAGTTACGGCAGACGGTAAATTATCAAATATGACAATAAACACCTTACTTCCAAATTTTTGTAGGAGTGTTTGATTTTCTACAACTTCATCGAGCGTAGTAGAGCCGCTGAAATCGTCGTAGTTAGTATTTCGCTTGCGTCGTCTTGAAGTTTGTTGTTGAAATTGTTCACAGTCAGTCAGGATTTTGGCTTTGGCATCCATATGAAAATTTAGGCCGCATGACCGAGTAACGATTAATAAAGGTTGTTCAGCAGTATGACCTTCCATATTCAAAAATTTCAAAAACCTATCCACTTGTCCAGATGGTAAGACATAGCGCACTTTTATAGTGAGTTGGTTCACATGCGAAATGTCTGGAGTCGAGTCCAGTGATACTGAATAGAACTTGCATTCCTTAATTTTGCAAATAATATGATCCAATAAGCTTGATACAGTTAGATGGATACATTCCTCGCATGTTGTTTATGATAAGTATGATGTATGTCCCTTTGCTTTATTTATATGCTAAGCCAGGAAAATGTCAAACTTAGCTATTAATTCCAATAAACATATAAACAATAAACCAATAGTTACCGGTACACCACTACCCCAAAATGCAAGACCTCATTCTGCTACAAATCGGATAACTGAAGTAATTCGCTCAAAAAGTGCCCTCCAATATTTCTGTTCGGCCTCAATTTGGCTTACAAGTTGAGAATCGACACGCACATCCTTGTTTTTGCAAACTAACAACGAAATTATCGCTTTTCTATGAGATGTGCTTCTTCATGTCTTTTCAACCAATTATTTGCGTTTTTCCAGTCGGCAAATTCTTCTTTCGTAAATCGTGACGAACAGCCTGAATCAGTAACTTTTCAAACAAAACAGAAAAGTTTACCTTTAGTTTCCGAATAACACAACCAATCTCTCATGTGACTTTTGTTTGATGGTTTATGTGTGTATGTGAAAAACGACTTTCGACAAATTCGTAGATTATTTTCTTTACGATGTCGTATATTTCTTTTTGAAGAGAAGAAATCACTGTTCATATGCTGCACTTCGCTACTGGCCTTTCGCAATCCAATAATCACGACTGAAATTGCTCGGCCATTCACCAATAACGCTGGAGTACATTTTACTTTCGTTTTGTTTCTGGCTTGCGGAAGAAGTTGCTAAATTGGAAGCATGTGCTGTGCTTTTTTGCCTCTGTTTGGCTTGAAGATGATATGGATAAATTGGGAAGACTTGGTGTACATTCGACTTCAGTTTGGCTTTCGGAAAATGTGTCTAAATCGTGAAAAGTTGCAGATCTTATTAGTAATATCAATAATGATGATTCATCTACTACACAGTGAGACGTGACTTATGCATTTTCTGCTTCGATTTCTTCGAATTCATCACTATCACGCACGACATAAAAAAACAGATACCTTGCGAGTGTTTGATATAACATTTTGCTTCCTTTCCTTTCCATCTTTTACTTTACGTTTTGCACTTCCAGAAGCGTTATGTCGACTCGTAACTCTGGCTCTGATGCTCATGTTGTCCATCTCGATCTGGGTAGAAGGGAAAATGAATTTAACCAATAAAATGTAATTCTCCTACTTTCTTCTAATATCTCTACTTAGTATAAAACTAAGTCCCCGATTCTTGGATGTCACGGGTAATCTCGAGAACCACTGGATGGATTTTGATGTAGTTTTCACCATTCTGTAAAGGTAATCTCAAGGAAGATATATGTAGAAAATAATTTATTTAAGATCAAAGGGAGCCAAGCAGTAACGATTTAAGTGAAAAGGTCGAAAAAAGAACCTGGCGTCCGTGTGCTTTTTAAGCTTACGCTGGGCAAACTGTTAAAAATATCAATATACTATGAGTGTAAGAATTGTTCAGCATGAAAAGTTCTACAAAAAAGTCCGCGAGAGCATAACTCTATCTTCGATACATCACCCACTATAAGTGTTTTTAGTTTGGACGGAAGGGGGGATTTGTGTCGCATGCACCTCGCCATTCTTAAATTACGTCTGGCAGGAATA
This sequence comes from Meconema thalassinum, assembly GCA_946902985.2. NCBI lineage: Eukaryota > Metazoa > Arthropoda > Insecta > Orthoptera > Tettigoniidae > Meconema > Meconema thalassinum. Next base: position 458,023,018 of record OX336391.1, on the reverse strand, counting down.
TTCCTTGCACATTCATAACTGTTCCCGGGCGAAGCCGGGGCGATTCGAATATGTCCTCGGACACTCCCGGTACTAAAAGCCATACGATAAATAAATACGCTAAGGTGTATGTTTCACAAAACTCAAGCTCCTAAACTAGAGGGAGTTAGAAGGAGTGGTTTGTACCAAAATCTTCCAAATAGTCTCAATAGTACAGGAAAAATCTTGCATTTCTTGAAAAGTCAACGGAAATATTTGTTTATAAAGTGCTTTTAAACAAATAAACAAGACGATACCCCCTGGCAGAACTGTGTCGCGTACAGCCGCATAACACTAGAGCTGTAAACATGGGGCGCACACAACCCATTGTGCAACCAGCAGGAGTGATGAATTGCTCTCTGATTTCATTTGTTTAAAAAGTGCGTTTAAACAAATAAACTTATTTATATGCCCGCATAACAGTAAAGCCAGGAGGGTGGTTTATACACAAGCGAGAGTTCTCGTACGGGTCCGCTAGTTACATATAAATGCGTAAGTTTGAACAACGTTTTTTGATATATCCAATTTCTCAGGAGATACATTGTATAGGCTACACATCAGGTATTTTAATACTTATATGAAGGTGATAATAGAAACGAAAATAAATAAAAATGTATGAATTAAATTTTAAAATTGTATTTTTAAATACTTGAGTAGTGTGTTTTGATAGGTTCTGGCCCCTCCTCCTCCTCACCCTCCTCACAAGATGGCGGCAGCCCGATAACTCCCGAACCCGTGGTCGGATTTTGACGAATGAGGTGTCATTGAACTCGGGCTGACACCCCCTTTCCTATGAACAACATATTTCAACCCCAAAAATAAAACCTACCCCTACTAGAGGGTGAAATTGAATTTTTTAGAGAATCTCTCTTTCCAATTGCAACATGTGAGAGTTTGAATGCCGATATGGAATGTAACGTTGTTCTGCAAACCAATAATCAAAGAGGGGCATGTTAGGCCTTGAGGTGAGAGCCCCTGTTATTGTTGACGAGCCCCCTGCTGTCGGGCCCCTGTTGATGGGTTATTGTTGACAGGTCCTTGTGGACAAGTCCTTGTTGACAGGTCCTTGTTGACAGGTCCTTGTGGACAGGTCATTGCTGACAGGTCCTTGTGGACAAGTCCTTGTGGACAGGTCATTGTGGACAAGTCCTTGTGGACGAGTCCTTGTCCCTTTGGACTGATCCCTTTGGACGGGTCCCTTTGGTCTGGTTCCTACGGACGAGCCCATGAATTTATTTAAATTATGTCAAAGGGTCTAACTACATTTGTGTGTGTTGAATTGACGTTGTTCACCACTACTATAATGGAATAACGATATGAAAGGAAAGTGACGAAATACATGTGAACACGTGTGAAATGACCTTATTACCGTCCTCCTTGTGAAACAAGTCACATCCTGTTTTGCTTCATACGTGAGAAAATGTGAGTTCGAACCCGTGGTCGGATTTTGACGAATGAGGTGTCATTGAACTCGGGCTGATACCCCCTTTCCAATGAACAACATATTTCCACCCCAAAATAAAACCTACCCCTACTAGGGGGAGAAATTGTAATTTTTTTAGAGAATCTCTCTTTCCAATTGCAACATGTGAGAGTTTGAATGCCGATATGGAATAAAACGTTGTTCCACACAAGAGACATGTGTTTGGTGGATAGCCACTATGAATTAACATGCTTGTTTTTGTTTTTTGTTTTTTACGCATGCCCACTCATAGCTTTTGTAAGAGGGTAGGCTTTTTAAAAGATGGCGGCTGTAGTGTAACCTAACCTAACCCAACCCACGAGTGGTGATCAAAAAGTATTTTAAGTGACGCTTGTCGATTGGCAAACCAATAATCAAAGAGGGATATGTCAGGCCTTGAGGTGATAGCCCCTTTTGATTGATCCCTGTTGATTGATCTCTGTTGATTTGTCCCTTTGGACTGGTCTCTGTTGACTAGCCCCTTTTGGAGGGGCCCTTTTTGACAGGGGGTCATTTTTGATGGATCCTTTTTGACAGGTGCTTTTCGACGGGTCCCTGTTGACGAGTCATTGCTGACGGGTCCTTGTTGATGAGTCCCTGTGAACGGGTCATTGTTGACGGGTCCCTATTGACAGGTCATTGTTGACAGGTCATTGATGACAGGTCATTGTTGACGGGTCATTGTTGATGGGTCCTTGCTGACAAGTCCCTGTTGATGGGTCCCTGTGGAAGGGTCCCTTTAGACCGGCCCCTTTGGACTGGTCCCTATGGACCAGCCCATGAAATTTATCCAAATTATGTCAAAGGGCCTAACTACATTTGTGTGTAAAGCAGTGTGTTGAACTGACGTTGTTCACCAGTCCTTACTACTACAATTGGATAACGATATGAAAGGAATTGATTAACTAGACATGAGTTAACTATCAACGAAACACTTTGGCGACTCTGCTTGTTATTGACCAATGAGTAGGGTTTTAGAAAAACTGTTTGCTATTTTGGGTTATATACAAAAAATGCTTAGACCTTTTGAGTGACTATGTTTGCTAAACAAGACATTATACCAGACACGATTAGGATTCTTATGTAGCTCAGACAAGGAAAGAATTTCTACAGAATCTGTTGACATTGAATATAGATTTAGGTATTAGGAAGTCATTTTGAAGGCCTTTGTCTGGAGCGTGGCACTCTATGAAAGTAAAACTTAGACAATTGGTGTAGCAGAAAAGTGGAGAATTGAAGTGTTTGAAATGTGGTGTTACAGGAGAATGATGATTAGATGGGTAAATAGGGTTACTAACAAAGAGGTATTAAGACGAGTGGGGGAGAAGAGATGTATCTGGCGACTGTTAATGAAGTAAAGAGATAGGTTGGTAGAACACGTACTAAGACACCCAAGAATAGGAAACTTAGTTAAGGAAGAAAGGTTCGAGGACGAGAACTGTAGAGGTAGACCAAGTTTAGAATAAGTTAAACAGATAGCCTTGAATGTAGGGTGTGGTAGCTATATAGAGATGAAACGATTAGCTCGGGACAGATAGGCGCTGAGATCTGCATCAAACCAGTCAAAGGACTAAAGACTCAAACAACAACATGTAAGTTCACTAAAATAATGTTGTGTAACGGTATATGTTAGTCAACGAACAGTAATGCATTACTAAAACCCATGACACGATACCTAAGAGCTTTTCTAAAATGATTTTAAAATGCCTTTAACCCTATATTGAACACCCAGTTCACAAGACTCATAACTGCAATGTTATGGTAAAACAAAACAAAATCTATATTTCAAAACAAGCAAGTGGTTTAGTCAATGTATACTGGAAAAGGTTTTGTAAACACTCAAGTCCTCAAGACTAATTAAATTAGTAACTGTCAGGTTGACCGAGTGGTTAAGGTGTTTGACTTAAGATCAAATTTTCTGTATAAGGAAGCAAGGGTTCGAATCCCTTACCTGACATAACTATTGCCTTGACATGGCTTGGCCACACTGCATTATTATGACACTCGGTACACAAACCATAGATATAGTGTATTGTTTAAGGCCACTCTCTTTCTGAACATAGTCAGAGACTGTTGATGGTTAACAATTGTATTAATAGTGGGACATGGGGATAGTAATTAAGAAAAACAGACAATACCCATACAATATTTTTATTAAATTCATTTTATAATAGTTACACACTGAATTCAAGTCTATCTCTTTACCATTGTTCTATATAGATTTTTAAACACAACGCTTGTTGTAGATCCTTTTACAACTTTCTCCAGGTACTCTTGCTCTTAAAAACTGGGGAAGCCGCAATGGTTTTATAAACATAAAACCCTCATCCTCTTCTTTTTCATAATTATCATCATCATCATCATTATGAATATTATCATCAAAATTATTATAGTCATTGTCACCATCATTATCATCATCATCATCATTCTCAACATCACTAGAACTATCCAATTCCTCTTGTTTGTTTTCCACAGGGACCTCTTGTAGAGTCAGCGTTGCTTTTGGTAGTGTTAAGGGTTTTTTGAACGATGGTATTTGTCCTAACATGTCTTTTTGAGGTGATGATGAATGCTTTTTTAACAAACAATGCACTATCATGAGCAGCAATATATTTTTCTTGGACTTGCTTTTTTTTACCTGGGTTAGAGTATTTTGCGTATTTATATGTGTATTAATTTGAGATTCACAATGATGTTCTTTTGAAGTAAGTACGTTGGAGTCTTTTGTTTTAATCATTCCTCGACACTTTTTGGATCGTTGTTTTGAACATCGCCAAATAACAGTTCCATCTTTATTGGTTGTTTTTACAATATATGTATATCCTTTATGGAAGACACATGGCTTGCCATGACTGGTTGTTGAGACTTCCATATCAACTAATACATATGAATTAAATTTTAGTAAAGTCACATGAACAATCTTTAGATTACAAGTGATTTACACACACACACACACTTTCCTAAATGTCAAGATTTATGGATGTTGTTTTCCGCCAACAGCTGCTTACTGCGTATGACAAGGCTGGAGACTGGTAGGTGAGACGGTCTTTCACGATGTGAACACTGTAACAGGCAGTAGTCAACTGACAATATTCTTATACCCTAATCAAGGTTAACAGGTACTTACTGCGTATGACAAGACCGTACACTCGTAGGTTAGACCGTATTTTTTGTTTGTTGCTAAGGATCCCATATATACCCTAGACATGTTAGTTCTGAACACTTAGTGGTTAATTGTATATATTGAATTTAAATACACAGTTCATACAAGCACGTTTTGCGGATGGGAGGGGTGAGAGGCTGGCAAAAAAGGAAATGTTTTAGTTTAATGAAACGTCATGTCCTAGTAGGCGTGATTTATAGTAGACGCAATTGATAGTAGACGTAATTGATAGTAGGTGTAATCGATACTAGACGTGATTAATAGTAGACGCAATTGATACTAGGCGTGATTGATAGTAGGCGTGATTTGTAGTAAGCGCGATTTATAGTAGACGCAAATGATAGTAGGCGCGATTGATAGTAGGCGTGATTGATAGTAGACGCGATTGATAGTAGGCGCAATTTGACATGGGCGCGACTCAGATCATTTTTGATATCATAAAGTTACAGTGTCAATGTTTATACAAAGTACAAGGTAGAGGGTATTTTAAGACATAACCTCAGCTCACTTAACATAACCTAACTTTACCTAACCTAACTTTGTCACGTGACATGTTCTACAAGTTTAGACTTGCTTTAAGACTGATTATGACGTCATAGATTGATGGGAGGGGTGAGAGGCTGACAAAAAAGGAAATGTTCTGGTTTAATGAAACGTCATGTCCTAGTAGGCGCGATTTATAGTAGACGCAATTGATAGTAGGCGCGATTAATAGTAGACGCAATTGATAGTAGACGTGATTGATAGTAGGCGTGATTTGACATGAGCGCGATTTATAGTAGACGCGAAAGATAGTAGGCGCGATTGATAGTAGGCGTAATTAGACATGGGCGAGATTTATAGTAGACGCAATTGATAGTAGGCGCGATTGATAGTAGGTGTAATTGGTAGTAGGCGCGATTTGACATGAGCGCGATTTATAGTGGACGCAAATGATAGTAGGCGTGATTGATAGTAGACGCAATTGATACTAGGCCTGATTGATAGTAGGCGTGATTTGTAGTAAGCGCATTTCATAGTAGGCTCAATTGATAGTAGATGCAATTGATAGTAGACGTGATTGATAGTAGGCGCGATTGATAGTAGACGTGATTGATATGGACGCGACTTAGATCATTTTTGATATTACAAAGTTACAGTGTCAATGTTTATACAAAGTACAAGGCAGAGAGGGGGTATTTTAAGACTTAACCTCAGCTCACTTAACATAACCTAACTTTACCTAACCTAACTTTGTCACGTGACATGTTCTACAAGTTTATACTTGCTTTAAGGCTGACTATGACTATGACGTCATAGATTGATGAGAGGGGTGGGAGGCTGACAAAAAAGGAAATGTTTTGGTTTAATGAAAAGTCTTGTCCTAGCAGGCGCGATTGGTAGTAGACGCAATTGATAGTAGACGCGATTAATGGTAGGCGCAATTGATAGTAGGTGTGATCAGGTACTTACTGCATATCAAAAGGCTGTACACTCGTGTGTTAGACACTCTATCTTGTTAAGGACCCCTATATATTCCCTATACAAGGCTATACATGTTAGTTCTAAACACTTAGTGGTTATTTGTATTTTAAATTTATATACACAGGTTATACAAGCACGTTTTTTCACACAGTAAAACTTTGTCAAATAGCCACATGCGACACGCAAAGTATGTTTCCGCTATCTAGCGGTGACTATGGAAACTACCTGAACATATCCTAATCTAATCCTAGCTAACTTCACCTGACGTGACCATACCGGTTTGTAAGCAACAACAACAACACACTAAGATTCCATGAATTCCAGAGTACTTTTAGATTAATTATCGACTCTCAACTCTTATAACTATGTCTATCCCACTCTGTCAAAAACACGATTTTTTTTAAAATTTTTGCTTGATGTCAATACTAAAGTGATAATGGGTTTTCCGATCCTATCACTATAAATTCATTACCCCCACTCTTATCTCGGTCTCGACAACAACCATGCCTATTTTTATTATGTCAGATGATGTAATGTTCGAGTGCAAAGTGGGTGTAAAAGTGAATGCAAAGTGAGTGCAAAGTAAGTGTAAAAGTAGTTGTAAAAGTGAGTGCAAAGTGAGTGCAAAAGTGAGTGCAAATGTGGGGTGTAAAAGTGGTACCCTATTTGTAATGACTTATTTGACAAGTTATTTTGTGGTACCCTATTCGTAATGGCTTATTTCACAAGTTGTTTTTGTCAATGTATTTAGAGGATATTTCTCTTGTTCATGGAAAGTATCTCAGCCCTTTTTATGATAGCATAATGCTTACCGTCATGTTTGTAAGCAACAACAACACACTAAAATTCCAAGAATCCAAACTACTCTAAGGTTAATGATGGTCTCTCAACTCCATTCCACGCCTAGTCAAAAACATTATACATTTCAAATTTTTCAAAAAAGGTAAATTGAGAAAGTAGGCTATATATTTAAACTAAAAAATTATATATGCTAACTCCAACACCTACGTCTATCCCATTCTCAGTCAAAAAATATATATATTCTTTAAATTTTTCCAAAAAATATTTGGAAAGTAGGCTATAATTTGAAAACTAATCATCCTAAAAAGTCATATATAGACTCAAACCAATGGCTTTTATGTCCTTAATCGTTAGAACAAAACATGGAATTTGACATTTTTCCAAATATTGATCATTTTTAAAAATGGGCTATATTTTGTAAACTATGAATTACACAAAAAATGTGTTTGACATAAAAATGACAGGTATTTACCCCCTCTACCCACAAACCAAGTCCCAGGTCTCTGGGACAAAATCCAAAAAGGTTCAATTTTGAAAGTAGACGATATTTTGAAAACTAATCATTCTAAAAAGTCATATATAGACTCAAACAAATGTCCTTTAAGTCCCTTAACGTTAGAAAAAAACTTAACATTTTTTTCATTTTTTCAAAAAAAAGTCCAATTTTCAAAATTGCCTATATTTTGGAAACTAAGAATTAGTTCCAAAATGGCGGTCGTAGCTTAACTCAACCTAACCTAACCCTACGAGGTGTGATCAAAAAGTTCCAAAATGGCTGCCGTAGCTTAACTTAACCTTTGATTGATCCCTGTTGATTGACCCCTTTTGATTGATCTCTGTTGATGTATCCCTTTGGACTGGTCCCTGTTGACTAGCCCCTTTGGACGGGTCTTTTTTAAAGGGGTTTTCCGGGTCCCGGAGGACGGGTCCGTGTTGACGGGTCCCTGTGGGCGGTTCCTTTGGACTGATCCTTATGGACTGGCCCGTGCATTTTATCCAAATTATATCAAAGGGGCCCGCCCACAGGGACCCGTCAACAAGGACCCGTCCTCCGGGACCCGTAAAAAATGACTCCCCCTTTAAAAAAGACCCGTCCAAAGGGGCTAGTCAACAGGGACCAGTCCAAAGGGATACATCAACAGAGATCAATCAAAAGGGGTCAATCAACAGGGATCAATCAAAGGTTAAGTTAAGCTACGGCAGCCATTTTGGAACTTTTTGATCACACCTCGTAGGGTTAGGTTAGGTTGAGTTAAGCTACGGCCGCCATTTTGGAACTAATTCTTAGTTTCCAAAATATAAGCAATTTTGAAAATTGGACTTTTTTTTTGAAAAAATGAAAAAAATGTTAAGTTTTTTTTCTAACGTTAAGGGACTTAAAGGACATTTGTTTGAGTCTATATATGACTTTTTAGAATGATTAGTTTTCAAAATATCGTCTACTTTCAAAATTGAACCTTTTTGGATTTTGTCCCAGAGACCTGGGACTTGGTTTGTGGGTAGAGGGGGTAAATACCTGTCATTTTTATGTCAAACACATTTTTTGTGTAATTCATAGTTTACAAAATATAGCCCATTTTTAAAAATGATCAATATTTGGAAAAATGTCAAATTCAATGTTTTGTTCTAACGATTAAGGACATAAAAGCCATTGGTTTGAGTCTATATATGACTTTTTAGGATGATTAGTTTTCAAATTATAGCCTACTTTCCAAATATTTTTTGGAAAAATTTAAAGAATATATATATTTTTTTGACTGAGAATGGGATAGACGTAGGTGTTGGAGTTAGCATATGATTTTTTAGTTTAAATATATAGCCTACTTTCTCAATTTACCTTTTTTGAAAAATTTGAAATGTATAATGCTTTTGACTAGGCGTGGAATGGAGTTGAGAGACCATCATTAACCTTAGAGTAGTTTGGATTCTTGGAATTCTAGTGTGTTGTTGTTGCTTACAAACATGACGGTAAGCATTATGCTATCATAAAAAGGGCTGAGATACTTTCCATGAACAAGAGAAATATCCTCTAAATACATTGACAAAAACAACTTGTGAAATAAGCCATTACGAATAGGGTACCACAAAATAACTTGTCAAATAAGCCATTACAAATAGGGTACCACTTTTACACCCCACTTTTGCACTCACTTTTGCACTCACTTTGCACTCACTTTTACAACTACTTTTACACTTACTTTGCACTCACTTTTGCACTCACTTTGCACTCACTTTTACACCCACTTTGCACTCGAACATTACATCATCTGACATAATAAAAATAGGCATGGTTGTTGTCGAGACCGAGATAAGAGTGGGGGTAATGAATTTATAGTGATAGGATCGGAAAACCCATTATCACTTTAGTATTGACATCAAGCAAAAATTTAAAAAAAAATCGTGTTTTTGACCGAGTGGGATAGACATAGTTATAAGAGTTGAGAGTCGATAATTAATCTAAAAGTACTCTGGAATTCATGGAATCTTAGTGTGTTGTTGTTGTTGTTGCTTACAAACCGGTATGGTCACGTCAGGTGAAGTTAGCTAGGATTAGATTAGGATATGTTCAGGTAGTTTCCATAGTCACCGCTAGATAGCGGAAACATACTTTGCGTGTCGCATGTGGCTATTTGACAAAGTTTTACTGTGTGAAAAAACGTGCTTGTATAACCTGTGTATATAAATTTAAAATACAAATAACCACTAAGTGTTTAGAACTAACATGTATAGCCTTGTATAGGGAATATATAGGGGTCCTTAACAAGATAGAGTGTCTAACACACGAGTGTACAGCCTTTTGATATGCAGTAAGTACCTGATCACACCTACTATCAATTGCGCCTACCATTAATCGCGTCTACTATCAATTGCGTCTACTACCAATCGCGCCTGCTAGGACATGACTTTTCATTAAACCAAAACATTTCCTTTTTTGTCAGCCTCCCACCCCTCTCATCAATCTATGACGTCATAGTCATAGTCAGCCTTAAAGCAAGTATAAACTTGTAGAACATGTCACGTGACAAAGTTAGGTTAGGTAAAGTTAGGTTATGTTAAGTGAGCTGAGGTTAAGTCTTAAAATACCCCCTCTCTGCCTTGTACTTTGTATAAACATTGACACTGTAACTTTGTAATATCAAAAATGATCTAAGTCGCGTCCATATCAATCACGTCTACTATCAATCGCGCCTACTATCAATCACGTCTACTATCAATTGCATCTACTATCAATTGAGCCTACTATGAAATGCGCTTACTATAAAACACGCCTACTATCAATCACGCCTAGTATCAATTGCGTCTACTATTAATCACGTCTAGTATCGATTACACCTACTATCAATTACGTCTACTATCAATTGCGTCTACTATAAATCACGCCTACTAGGACATGACGTTTCATTAAACTAAAACATTTCCTTTTTTGCCAGCCTCTCACCCCTCCCATCCGCAAAACGTGCTTGTATGAGCTGTGTATTTAAATTCATTATATACAATTAACCACTAAGTGTTCAGAACTAACATGTCTAGGGTATATATGGGATCCTTAGCAACAAACAAAAAATACGGTCTAACCTACGAGTGTACGGTCTTGTCATACGCAGTAAGTACCTGTTAACCTTGATTAGGGTATAAGAATATTGTCAGTTGACTACTGCCTGTTACAGTGTTCACATCGTGAAAGACCGTCTCACCTACCAGTCTCCAGCCTTGTCATACGCAGTAAGCAGCTGTTGGCGGAAAACAACATCCATAAATCTTGACATTTAGGAAAGTGTGTGTGTGTGTGTAAATCACTTGTAATCTAAAGATTGTTCATGTGACTTTACTAAAATTTAATTCATATGTATTAGTTGATATGGAAGTCTCAACAACCAGTCATGGCAAGCCATGTGTCTTCTATAAAGGATATACATATATTGTAAAAACAACCAATAAAGATGGAACTGTTATTTGGCGATGTTCAAAACAACGATCCAAAAAGTGTCGAGGAATGATTAAAATAAAAGACTCCAACGTACTTACTTCAAAAGAACACAATTGTGAATCTCAAATTAATACACATTTAAATACGCAAAATACTCTAACCCAGGTAAAAAAGCAAGCCCAAGAAAAATATATTGCTGCTCATGATAGTGCATTGTTTGTTAAAAAGCATTCATCATCACCTCAAAAAGACATGTTAGGACAAATACCATCGTTCAAAAAACCCTTAACACTATCAAAAGCAACGCAGACTCTACAAGAGGTCCCTGTGGAAAACAAACAAGAGGAATTGGATAGTTCTAGTGATGTTGAGAATGATGATGATGATGATAATGATGGTGACAATGACTATAATAATTTTGATGATAATATTCATAATGATGATGATGATGATGATAATTATGAAAAATAAGAGGATGAGTGTTTTATGTTTATAAAACCATTGCGGCTTCCTCAGTTTTTAAGAGCAAGAGTACCTGGAGAAAGTTGTAAAAGGATCTACAACAAGCGTTGTGTTTAAAAATCTATATAGAACAATGGTAAAGAGATAGACTTGAATTCAGTGTGTAACTATTATAAAATGAATTTAATAAAAATATTGTATGGGTATTGTCTGTTTTTCTTAATTACTATCCCCATGTCCCACTATTAATACAATTGTTAACCATCAACAGTCTCTGACTATGTTCAGAAAGAGAGTGGCCTTAAACAATACACTATATCTATGGTTTGTGTACCGAGTGTCATAATAATGCAGTGTGGCCAAGCCATGTCAAGGCAATAGTTATGTCAGGTAAGGGATTCGAACCCTTGCTTCCTTATACAGAAAATTTGATCTTAAGTCAAACACCTTAACCACTCGGTCAACCTGACAGTTACTAATTTAATTAGTCTTGAGGACTTGAGTGTTTACAAAACCTTTTCCAGTATACATTGACTAAACCACTTGCTTGTTTTGAAATATAGATTTTGTTTTGTTTTACCATAACATTGCAGTTATGAGTCTTGTGAACTGGGTGTTCAATATAGGGTTAAAGGCATTTTAAAATCATTTTAGAAAAGCTCTTAGGTATCGTGTCATGGGTTTTAGTAATGCATTACTGTTCGTTGACTAACATATACCGTTACACAACATTATTTTAGTGAACTTACATGTTGTTGTTTGAGTCTTTAGTCCTTTGACTGGTTTGATGCAGATCTCAGCGCCTATCTGTCCCGAGCTAATCGTTTCATCTCTATATAGCTACCGCACCCTACATTCAAGGCTATCTGTTTAACTTATTCTAAACTTGGTCTACCCCTACAGTTCTCGTCCTCGAACCTTTCTTCCTTAACTAAGTTTCCTATTCTTGGGTGTCTTAGTACGTGTTCTACCAACCTATCTCTTTACTTCATTAACAGTCGCCAGATACATCTCTTCTCCCCCACTCGTCTTAATACCTCTTTGTTAGTAACCCTATTTACCCATCTAATCTTCATCATTCTCCTGTAACACCACATTTCAAACACTTCAATTCTCCACTTTTCTGCTACACCAATTGTCTAAGTTTTACTTTCATAGAGTGCCACGCTCCAGACAAAGGCCTTCAAAATGACTTCCTAATACCTAAATCTATATTCAATGTCAACAGATTCTGTAGAAATTCTTTCCTAGTCTGAGCTACATAAGAATCCTAATCGTGTCTGGTATAATGTCTTGTTTAGCAAACATAGTCACTCAAAAGGTCTAAGCATTTTTTGTATATAACCCAAAATAGCAAACAGTTTTTCTAAAACCCTACTCATTGGTCAATAACAAGCAGAGTCGCCAAAGTGTTTCGTTGATAGTTAACTCATGTCTAGTTAATCAATTCCTTTCATATCGTTATCCAATTGTAGTAGTAAGGACTGGTGAACAACGTCAGTTCAACACACTGCTTTACACACAAATGTAGTTAGGCCCTTTGACATAATTTGGATAAATTTCATGGGCTGGTCCATAGGGACCAGTCCAAAGGGGCCGGTCTAAAGGGACCCTTCCACAGGGACCCATCAACAGGGACTTGTCAGCAAGGACCCATCAACAATGACCCGTCAACAATGACCTGTCATCAATGACCTGTCAACAATGACCTGTCAATAGGGACCCGTCAACAATGACCCGTTCACAGGGACTCATCAACAAGGACCCGTCAGCAATGACTCGTCAACAGGGACCCGTCGAAAAGCACCTGTCAAAAAGGATCCATCAAAAATGACCCCCTGTCAAAAAGGGCCCGTCCAAAAGGGGCTAGTCAACAGAGACCAGTCCAAAGGGACAAATCAACAGAGATCAATCAACAGGGATCAATCAAAAGGGGCTATCACCTCAAGGCCTGACATATCCCTCTTTGATTATTGGTTTGCCAATCGACAAGCGTCACTTAAAATACTTTTTGATCACCACTCGTGGGTTGGGTTAGGTTAGGTTACACTACAGCCGCCATCTTTTAAAAAGCCTGCCCTCTTACAAAAGCTATGAGTGGGCATGCGTAAAAAACAAAAAACAAAAACAAGCATGTTAATTCATAGTGGCTATCCACCAAACACATGTCTCTTGTGTGGAACAACGTTTTATTCCATATCGGCATTCAAACTCTCACATGTGGCAATTGGAAAGAGAGATTCTCTAAAAAAATTACAATTTCACCCCCTAGTAGGGGTAGGTTTTATTTTGGGGTGGAAATATGTTGTTCATTGGAAAGGGGGTATCAGCCCGAGTTCAATGACACCTCATTCGTCAGAATCCGACCACGGGTTCAAACTCACATTTTCTCACGTATGAAGCAAAACAGGATGTGACTTGTTTCACAAGGAGGACGGTAATAAGGTCATTTCACACGTGTTCACATGTATTTCGTCACTTTCCTTTCATATCGTTATTCCATTATAGTAGTGGTGAACAACGTCAATTCAACACACACAAATGTAGTTAGACACTTTGACATAATTTAAATAAATTCATGGGCTCGTCCGTAGGAACCAGACCAAAGGGACCCGTCCAAAGGGATCAGTCCAAAGGGACAAGGACTCGTCCACAAGGGATTGTCCACAATGACCTGTCCACAAGGACTTGTCCACAAGGACTCGTCCACAAGGACCCGACAACAATGACCCCGCCAACAATGACCCGTCAACAATAACCCATCCATAGGGATCCACTCCCCCACCCTCTTACAAAAGCCATGAGTGGGCATGCGTAAAAAACAAAAACAAGCATGTTAATTCATAGTGGCTATCGACCGAACACATGCACTTTATGTAGAACAACGTTTAAATCCATATCGGCATTCAAACTCTCACATGTTGCAATTGGAAAGAGAGATTCTCTAAAAAATTCAATTTCACCCCTAGTAGGGGTAGGTTTTATTTTTGGGGTTGAAATATATTGTCCATTGGAAAGGGAGTGTCAGCCCGAGTTCAATTACACCTCATTCGTCAAAATCCGACCACGGGTTCGGGAGTTATCGGGCTGCCGCCATCTTGTGGGGAGGGGAGGAGGAGGAGGTATCTGAACCCCCACAAAACCACTACTTACTTGAAATATAAAATTACTCCAATAAAAAAATTAAGGAATTCCAAAATATTACAAAAAGAACAGTATGCAGAGTTCCGCCAATACTTCACATTGACACCCGAATCAATGTTCTCTAGCTTAACGCGATTCCACGCTACACTAAGTCATAACTTTATCCTAAGCAAATTCGTAAAAATCACGCGCATGTACTGGCACAAAGCTGTCACAGAGAAAACAAATGATGCGTACCAAACACGTACAGACATGATCTACCCGTTATGATTTCAACCATTGTTTACGCATTATTAGTCTCGTAGTTATTGGCGATTCAAATCTCCCGGTATTTTGTCACACGAGAAAGTTCGACCGACTATCACTGTACATAACGAGCGAATATACGTTTTCACGTCAATCGAAACTAATGGGAACGACACACAAAATATTTAACCGACATGTTACAACGCGGGGTGCACTAATATTCATATAACACGCTACCTTGCTAATATACTGTAGGCCTACGCTGTAAACTGTATGTAAATATAAAAAAATACGTCACATAAACATGAACGGTGATACCGTCTCAGAAGTTTGATAGTTATTTACATGTTTGACGATTAAAAAAAACTTTCTGACAAAGAAGACCCAGCACAAAGCCACAAGATACCCTAAGGAAATAGCCGAAATGAAGTTAGCTCCTCTTACCTCATGTGAAGTGGAACGCAGTTTCTCCGCTTTCAATCGCATTTATCGGAAGACATAATAGGATTTACACATGAGAATCTTTCAAAGTACGCACTTCATTGTTCAGTGTCGCAGTAGGAGTGCCTCTGAGTGAAAATGAAAATCCACAGCCTGCTTCCAGTCTTCGACCGGGTCAGGAATGGAATGAATGAAGCCCCCAACTAGCGACGAGGATATTGAATGTGCCGGCTGCCGAGGCCTGACGCACTCCTCTGGGGCAATGATTAAATGAATGACAGGTGAAATGAAATGATAGTGGAGAGTGTTGCTGGAATGAAATTTTGACAGGGAAAACCGGAGTACCCGGAGAAAAACCTGTCTGCCTCCGTTTTGTCCAGCACAGATCTCACATGGAGTGACCGGGATTTGAACCACGGACCCAGCGGTGAGAGGCCGGCGTGCTGCCGCCTAAGCCACGGAGGCTAGTGCCTCTGAGTAATGAAAACTTTTGTGCATGTAGTACCGGTATGTGATTTTTAGTGTCATACTAATACAAAATAAGCTTTGCGCATGTAGGGCTTTTAGGTAGATTTCATTAGAAAGCTAACTATTGCAATGGGTACCATATTTCGACTTCCGGAAAATTTCGACATATCTTCGCGTTTCACATCCCCAGACCCCAAAACCACCGTCAGTTCAAAAGTTTATATATAATTTATGTATATATGTATCTATATATATCAGTTTCTTGTGGACACGATAACTGCCGTAATTTTGCACCAATCACTTTGAATGTTTTACATAATATGTATCCCTATAAAATCTCGGTCGAGTTCGTTAATGGGCAAAATCGGTCGAAGGGGGTGAAAATGGGGGGCTTTTTTTCGAAAAGGTGAAATTTCGCTATAACTCTCTTAATACGTGAAATATCGAATCCATTCAAAGTTCATAATATGCGTCGGATAAGTGCCAAAAATTTATGTCAAATAAGTTTTTTGATAGCACCAACCATTGACCAAAGGGGTGGAAAAAAGTGGGTTTTTCGGGAAACATTAATCATATCTCTCTTAATAGGCACAATATCAAAACCGTACAAAATGGAAAATATTCCCCTAATAATTACCTAAAACTTTTGTCTGAAAGAATTTTTGATATGACCCACCATTGCGCCAAGGGATGAGAAAAATGATTTCGGAATTTAAAAAAATGCCAAGTGCCATCAGAGGTTACCATAACAACGCTTTTAAATTGATAAGGGATGATCTATCAGAGGTTGCCAAGACAACGCCATTGACGAGATCACATTCATTTTAGCCTACTTTCGATTTTTGCAAAAAATGAAAGTAGACTTATGAGATCACTACAGGGCGAAAAAAGTGTGTCTGTCTGTGTGTGTGTATGTGTGTGTGTGTGAGTCTGTGTGTGAGTGTGTGTACTCTGAATGTCTGTCCCCCCCCCCCTATCAATTCGAACACGGTGAGCGCAAATTGAACGAAATTTGGTACAAAGGTAGCACTAGCAAAGGACACCTTAGTGTCATGTTTTATATCGCCGCCATCTTGACGGAAACGTAATGGCGGCCACACAAATGTTCAAAGCTTAAATCAAATTACGACTAACCTAATCATCCGATCTCTACCAAATTTTGCAACAACATTCCTTTATGGGGGCAGCATCCTTTGACCAAACTAATAGGTCATCAGCCTAATAGTTTGCGGATGGCGGCCATCTTTGTGTGAAAATCGATTGCCCCTATTAATTCGAACACGGTGAAACCTAATGGAACGAAATTTGGTAAAGAGGTAGTACTAGCAAAGGGCACCCCAGTGTCATGTCTTATATCGCCGCCATCTTGACGGAAACGTAATGGCGGCCACACAAATGTTCAAAGCTTAAATCAAATTACGACTAACCTAATCATCCGATCTCTACCAAATTTTGCAACAACATACCTTTATGGAGGGAGCATCCTTTAACAAATCTAATAGGTCATCAGCCTAATAGTTTGCGGATGGCGGCCATCTTTGTGTCAAAATCGATTACCCCTATTAATTCGCACACGGTGAAACCGAATGGAATGAAATTTGGTACAGAGGTAGCACTAGCAAAGGGCACCCCAGTGTCATGTTTTATATCGCCGCCATCTTGACGGAAACGTAATGGCGGCCACACAAATGTTCAAAGCTTAAATCAAATTACGACTAACCTAATCATCCGATCTCTACCAAATTTTGCAACAACATACCTTTATGGAGGAAGCATTCTTTGACAAATCTAATAGGTCTTTAGCCTAATAGTTTGCGGATGGCGGCCATCTTTGTGTCAAAATCGATTACCCCTAGTAATTCGAACACGGTGAAACCGAATGGAATGAAGTTTGGTACAGAGGTAGCACTAGCAAAGGGCACCTCAGTGTCATGTTTTATATCGCCGCCATCTTGACGGAAACGTAATGGCGGCCACACAAATATTCAAAGCTTAAATCAAATTACGATTAACCTAATCATCCGATCTCTACCAAATTTTGCATCAACATACCATTATGGAGGGAGCATCCTTTGACCAAACTAATAGGTCATTAGCCTAATATTTTGCGGATGGCGGCCATCTTTGTGTGAAAATAGATTCCCCCTATTAATTCGAATACGGTGAAACCGAATGGAACGAAATTTGGTACAGAGGTAGCACTAGAAAAGGCCACCTCAGTGTCATGTTTTATATCACCGCCATCTTGACGGAAACGTAATCGCGGCCACCCAAATGTTAAAGGCTAAAATGTAATTACGACCAACCTAATAATCTAGTCTCTACCAAATTTTGCAACAACAAATCTTTATGTGGGAAGCATAATCTGACCAAACTGCTAGATCATCAGCCCAATAGTTTGCAGATGGTGGCCAAGTATGTGTGCAAATCGATTCCCCCTATAAATTCAAACACGGTGAAACCGAATTGAACGAAATTTGGTACAGAGGTAGCACTAGCAAAATGCACCTCAGTGTCATGTTTTATATCGCCGCCATCTTGACGGAAACGGAATGACGGCCACCCAAATGTTAAAAGCTTAATTCAAATTTCGACCATCCTAATAATTTGATCTCGACCGGATTTTGCAACAACATGCCTTTTTGTGGAAAGCATCTTATGACTGACTACAAGGTTATCAGCCCAATAGTTTGCAAATAGCGGCCATGTATGTGTGCAAATCCATTCCCCAGATCAATTCAAACACGGTGAAACCGAATTGAATGATTTTTTTTTACAGAGGTAGCACTAGCAAAGGACACCTCATATTCATGTTTAATATCCCTATAGCACGTTGTATTTCAACAAGCTACTACAACCAACATTCAATTATACTCCTTGAAAAGGACAAAGAGTTATAACAATACCCATGCATTTAGGAGAAAGTAGGCTATATGTTCTTTACTGAACATCTTGTTTAGCCTTCTTTTCACACTTTTCAAAAATGAGGAAAAAGTAGACTTATAAGATATATCCGGGAAAATGTGTCTGTCCTTCTGTCTGTCTGTCTGTCTGTATGTCTGTCTGTCCTTCTGTCTGTCTGGCTGTGTGTGTGTGTGTGTCCCCCCCCCCCGTATCAACTCCTAAACGGCTGCAGCAATCGAAACCAAATTTAGTATGAGTAAAGGTGTATACCGGAATATCTCAGGCCCATATTTGAAAAAGATGCCAGTGCTACCAACTGCTAAATAAACGCACTAGAAATTTGAGCTCCATGTTGGATATCTTGGAAGGTATACATGGGAGCTATTCTAAAATTGGCACACATGTAGACAATACTATTTCAGTTTAATTTCCAGGTGGCCATACATGACAGCGTTGCCAAAATAATTTTAAGCCTTCTGATAAGTCCAATTTTTAAATGCATATAACTTGTACACTATCAATTGGATTTCAACCAAATTGTGTATGTAATATGTGTACATAAACATATATGACTGAGTGTATTCTTAAGAGCCACCAGGGCTGCCAACTGTTAATAATTGCTCTCTATTTTGTATCCAAATATATCAGAAAGTATGCAAGCCGACAGCTTTAAACTATGCACACGTAAATTACCCGACATTTTACATTAATTTGGAGTAATTTATGTATGTCATTTCTACCAACATGATTCTAAGCCTGCTGATAGGACCAATTTTTGAATACATGTGACTTCTATACCAAAAAATGGATTTCATCCAAAATTGGCACAAAAATATATAATATTTCAGATTATTTCTGACCAGCACTCGCATCACATTGTTGCCAACATGCTTTTACGTGTACTAATAGATCCAATGTCTAAATCCATGTAACGTCCTTTGGACTTCAACCACATTTTGTATTCTGTACCTTAGGAGATGGAAGTAAGAATATATTCAGTCACCAGAGCTGCCAACTGTATTGCTCTATTAGGCTACATTATGCCTAGTATACCTTATTTCGAACTAATTAAGACATTTCGATATTACCCACTTAATTTCGTCATTATTCTAGATAGGTTCATATACTGTAGATTAATCTATGGCATGAATCTTAATTTTAAGAAAAGTAGGCTCTTTAGTTCGTCACGGAACTTCTTGCTCCATCTGACTATGAGGGAAGCGGCTAACTGGTAGCATGCTGAACTTCTATGCCCAAGGTGCTGGTTCAAAGCCGGCCAAAGTCGCCGGATTTTCTAAGAGCGCTAAAAATCCGTTAGCATCTTTCCTTCGGAGGGGAGGTTATAACGTTCGTTGCAAGTTGCTGGTTGCGGTGGCATCTAGCAGCCAAGTTCACAGCTAGGTGTCGTTGACGTTAGTATTTGGTACAAAATTAGGTACTACTACTTAACATTGACCGTCTGCAGACCTTACCTGAATTACAGACTAATACAGTCATCACAAATAACACCGTTTATCAGACAGATTCTACACACACCCAATGTACACGGGGTTACATGACCACCTTGTCGCAGCCCCTAAACTGAGGAACCAACCAACATCTCTGCGGGAGATAAAATTTTGCGTGAAGAAGTAACAGACTGATAGATAGTTACACATTAGTTCCAAACCTTGCATAAGGACAGTGTGATCACAAGTATAAAAATTAACCCCAATTGACAAGAAGGTTACCATCCCCATAAGACAGTAAAATGTTAAAAGAAAATGCATAGAAAGAAGAAAAAATGTTAACTAACCTCCAATTGTAAAATACTTTCTCGCAATAAATGAGGTCTGATCCTCCTACGAAAACCTGCATATTTTGCCTATTATAGCCTATCCCCTAGTTTGCCCGGTGAAATCTACCTCCGCCTTCCGGCGTGCCGAGAGGATTTTTTTTTCCAGTACGATACTAATCGTAGGTGTATCGGAGTTGGTACTTTCAAACACATACTTAAGTTACAGTTATTATTATATATTTTTTTATAATTTAAGGTTACAGTGTTTTAATCACAGTGATTTATACAAATACATATCAGAAGTTTGGTGCTTTTCAGTCGGTCAACACGAATGTACCCAAACGAGTTGGGTTATACCCTAATCCTGAAAAAATTACATGAGATTAATAAATACAATAGGATGACCAATTTCGATCTTCAAGGGATCATCATCAGATCTATTATACTTAGGCTATAAAATCTATGTTTGAAAATACGCGTGAAAATATTTACAATATGTACACTTATTTAGTTGCAGTATTGGTAATGCAACTTGTCGGTATATGTTAGTTGTGATCTATATGACGTTTGGTGAAATGCTAAAATGGTGATAGAACTCCGGGAATTTGTCTGTTAGGGGTGACTATATGGTTATAAATGGTCAATTTTGATGGTGTCAAATAGTGACCCAGAGAAGACCGCAGCTATGAGGGAGTGGCCAGTTCCGAAGGACAAGTCCCAACTACGAAGCTTCCTGGGACTCGGCACATAAAACCGTCGCTTCGTGAGAGGATTCGCCGACATCGCCAAACCACTGCATCGACTGGCCGAGAAGGACCAACTCTTCACGTGGACAGCAGAATGCCACAATGCCTTCGAACAACTCAAGCAGGCTCTGTGCACCGCACCTATTCTGGCCTACCCCAGACCTGGAACAAGGTTCATCGTCGATACCGATGCCAGCGACTTTGGTATAGGGGGAGTCCTGTCGCAAGTAGTAGACAGCGAGGAGAGAGTAGTGGCATATTTCAGCAAGGCCTTGTCAAAGCCAGAGAGAAACTACTGCGTCACCAGGAAGGAACTGCTCACCATCGTGAAGACCATTGAACACTTCCACAAGTACCTATACGGGCAAGAATTTCTCATCAGGACCGACCATGCATCCTTGCGGTGGCTCCTGAACTTCAAGCAGCCCGAGGGGTCAACTCGCGCGGTGGTTAGAGAGGCTCCAACAGTACAACTTTGAGATCCAACACAGGAAAGGTCAACTGCATTGTAACGCCGACGCCCTATCGCGAAGACCCTGCCCCGAAGACTGCACCTTCTGTGCCAGAAGGGAGGAGAACACCGGAATACAGTGCCGAAGGACTACCGTGGAACTTCAAGGGAGCTGGAGCCGCGAATCTTTCACGCGGGCACAAGCGGAAGATGATGACCTGGGACTGATAGCCGAATGGAAGAGGGCCTGTGTTCCCAGACCCGGGTAGAACATTGTGAGCGACTGCAGTCCAAAGTTTAAGTCCTACCGGGCGCAGTGGGACTCGCTGGTTGAAAGGGATGGCCTAATCTGCCGTACCTGGGAGAGTACCGACGGGAAGACATCTCGGGAACAAGTCGTCGTTCCAAACGCTATGACGGAGGAAGTCCTGAATGAAGTCCATGGAGGATCATCTGGTGGACACCTAGGCATAAAGAAGACCCTGGAGAAGCTAAGAGAGCGGTTCTACTGGATCGGTTGCCGAGCAGACGTGAACCACTGCGCAAGGTGCTACGATTGCGCAGCCAGCAAGGGCCCAGGACGAAGACGACGGGGCCCACTGAAAACCTACAACGTGGGCGGCCCCATGGAGAGAGTGGCCATTGATGATGCTGGGCCATTCTCGTTGAACGAGGCGGGGAACCGTTACCAAATAGCTTATAAAGATAATAGCGGAAACTCGGTCGTAAAAGCATGCGCTCGCCTGGAGACAGCGATCACAGTGCCATCTCTTGGTGCGAGTTGACAGCATTACTCTCCTTGCCACCCACAGCTAGCATTTTTGAGTGCGCATCGACCGAAATCGCATTGTGAAGCTAACATATGTCTCGGCTTGATATTTAGGCAGCAAATAATTTAAATATTAGTGTTGAAAGAAACAAAAGTTACTTGGTTCTGTACAATTTATAGAGAATTCTAAAACATACTGCAGATAATTCATGACATGGTATTGGTGTGGGTTACTGAAGTCTGGAAGCCCATACATACCCGTATAAGCATTTACACTTATTGATGTGTTACTTTTCGTAATTTAACACTTCCTATGTTTACATACGATTCAAAAGAATCATTTGTCTTATTCACAAATGCCTTTATGAAGACTGCAAAATATCTGCTAGCCAATAACAGAATGCAGATCTTGCATACTCCCTCCGGTGTGGCACATTCACTCGTAAGTAAATTAACCATCTTGATTTTGACCCCATGCGTGCTATACGTACACTTTAGAGGCAGATGACCTCGCTGTACCGCCCCTTATAACAACAATAAATAACTACGTACACTTTCAATCGGAAATATTGAAGCATGTTGTTAAATGCTAGGCCTACTGTACCGTAGAGTCACCACGTTTTATAATTATGCTGTTATTTCAGTATTACATTAGGCCTACTATCAACAACCTACAAATATCATTAATTCTTTACGAGAGGGTTTCACGACATGAAATAAAAGGCAAAACTATTGGCCTGGATAAAGATTATTGATGCGTGACTTCCCCCACTGTTCGTGAAAAAACTAGGGGTGTTATCTATTAGCTAACAATCCATCATTGGTCTG
Organism: Meconema thalassinum; assembly: GCA_946902985.2. Lineage (NCBI taxonomy): Eukaryota > Metazoa > Arthropoda > Insecta > Orthoptera > Tettigoniidae > Meconema > Meconema thalassinum. The sequence goes on along the minus strand of OX336391.1, from coordinate 457,999,946 downwards.
GACGAAAATATTGGTCTAGGCAAAACCATGTGAAACCCTCTTGTGAAGTTTTACCCAAAGATCTTACCATTAACTTAACAAGTTTTTGTTCCTGAAATCTTTCTCCACGAAGTGGTCTGAGCATACAACATGAGTTCTGTTTAAATGTTCTGGGCCATTCTTTCTCAATACGTCATCTAAGTCAGCTTTTCGGCTTCAAATAACCCACCGCGTGCATCTATAAATAAATAAAGAACAGGCTAAAATATGCTAAATTATATTGTAAAAGCATTCTGTATTAAAAGAAAACCGAACTCTCAGTGTAATGGTAGGCTACTTGTTTACAATAAACTCATACTTCCATTTCCTTATTTCTTGGGAACCTGAAGAAAGATTTTGGGTCATTTTGTTGTTTATAATTATTACAGCCATATATGGCACAAATACCAACCATTACAACTGGATAATTAGATCATCCACAGGTCAATAATTTCTTATAATTGTTTGGTTGGATCTCACGGTTGTAAATCAGCTGGCCTTACGTTGCCAACTCGGACCGCTAGGCGGTGCTGGGGAGCGCTGTCGCCTGTTTTGGCGAGGAGTTTCCGCTATTATCTTTATAAGCTATTTGCCGTTACATATTGGTCATCAGCGATTACTTCACCAAATGGCCAGAGGCGTATGTATGTACTCCCTAACCAAGAGGCCGCGACGATCGCAGAGACCCAGGTGAAGGAATTCGTCAGCCGGTACGGAGTACCCTTGGAGCTGCACTCCGACCAAGGGAGGAATTTCGAGTCGCAGGTGTTCCAGAACCTATGCCAGCTGCTGGGAATCCGGAAGACATGGACGACGCCGCTACACCCCCAGTCCGACGGAATGGTAGAGTGATTCAATCGCACCATCGAGAACCATCTCCGGATAGTCGTCAGCGAGCACCAGAGGGATTGGGACAGACACCTTTCCACTATTTCTCCTGGCCTACCGCGCCGCCGTGTATGAAGCCACCGGGTGCACACCAGCCCGGGCCATGTTTGGAGGGAACTCCGTCTACCTGTCGATCTTGCCTTCGGCCGACCTGGGGATGATCCGGTCCCGGTAAGCCAGTATTGTCAAGAACTAGTCGACCGACTGGAGGACGTGCACGCGTTCGCAAGGAGGGGACTGCGGATCGAGACCGACCGAATGAAGACCCGATACGACCAGCAGACGGATGCCGGCGGATTCCACGAGGACGACCTGGTCTGGCTCTTCAACCCATTACGGAAGAAAGGCTTGTCACCCAAACTGCAGAAGTCATGGGAGGGTCCGTACCGAGTCGTGAAACGGATCAACGATGTCGTCTACAGGATCCAGCGGAGCCCGAAGGCGAAGATGAAGATCGTGCATTGAGATCGCCTGGCAGCCTATGGAGGGGCACAAACGACCAATGACTGATCGGGGCGATCAGATTTTTAGGAAGGGGGTGGTGTTTCGTCTGCGCGGTTGCTTCATCACCTCCTCGCGTGATTCACATTCCGCCCCGGGCTACCCCCTGCCTCTGTGTTAACCAGCGATTTGCGCAACAAGAAGACAGGCAGTAACAAAGAGACCGCCTCGAACCTTCGGGGCCCACCCGGTAATGGAATTCTCGAGTAACCGTGAATCCTGGTCTGTTCTGGAAACATCCATTGAGTCACCAGCCCTCTATATAAAGCGACCAGGCCAGCGAAGGACGGACTGAGTTTTGAGGAGTGTGTTCTTACCAGTGCGATAGAGGTGTTACGGTGACGTGCGAATTGCGAAACAGTGTGTAGTCAAGAACAGTGAGTGCCATACTATCGTAAATAACTGTAGCTTGTGTACTCAAGGAAGTGTTGCAGGTATTTCTACCGAGGACACCGGTCTCATTAGCGAGGAATTAACTGCGTGAGCAAGTGAAAGGGTTAGTGTCCTCCATAAGGGAGCAAACACGAAGAAAGACAGCTAATTGTTTCTATTTGCTTATTGTGTGGTGTAACTTTCTGACCTGCAATAAAGCTAATATTTCTTTAAAGGACCATTTGTGTTGTGCTTTACTTACTTTCATCCAATTAACGAACGTGACACTAGGGGTAGCACGTATCACTATTGAGAGATTTGAGAACAGTGGGTTACGGCAGTTTGTACTCGGTAATGTCAAAAAGAGTGTATATATGAAACCCAGCCCAATTCAGAAACATGCGATTCCCATCATATTCCAGGGAAGAGATGTCATGGCATGTGCTCAAACAGGCTCAGGAAAAACAGCTGTATTCCTTCTTTCCATTACCAATGTGTTGTTGAATGATCCAAGATACTTAATAGTAACATCTTATCACTGTGAACATAGTGTTTATTGGTAGTTTTAGTCAGTGTATGCTTGATGTGCATTTTTCAATTTATGTATTCTGTGTTTTTTTTATACGATGTATATGTGATCCTTACGTGTTTCTCACGTAAGAATCACATAGGGGGGGGGGGGGGGCGAATTGTAACGGTTCCTTTTCAAGTAGTCACATTGAGGTTAGAAATATGGCCACCTCTTGCTGGGGCACTACAGGGAGTCTAGTGTTTTGTGCCTACTGGATTCTCTGTGGTGACCTAGCTTTGCCCATTGCAGTTGTAATTTTTTAATTCTTCTAAGAATGGTTATGTAGATGAAGGCTTGTTGGAAAAAGATGTGAATAGAGGAAGAGAATTGTTGTGGTTATGTAGATGTTATGGAATATATGAGAATGCCATAATCAGAGATATGAATATTGGCAGTATGAATTTGAGTTTCTGAAGATAGTGTGGTTAATGCATTTTAAACTGGATTATAGGTCTCTTCAACAAATATGTCACTACCATTGTATGAAAAGACTCATACAAGTAATACACAATATGAATTGATGGAGTATGGTAATTAAGTTTTTATTGAAGTTTGGTTGCAGTGAGTTATTATTGAATACACAATAGTTTAGTTAAATAAAGTTGTCCTTGTGAGCCTAACACCAATCACGACCCCTACTAGAAATACCCATAAGAGATTCGTTACAGTATTTAATCTTATTAGCCCAATATCAATTTTGCAAAAAAAAAGTAGACTTATGAGATCACCACAGGGCCAAAAAGTGTGTGTCTGTCTATGTGTGTGTCTGTGTGTCTGTGCGTGTGTGTGTGTGTGTGTGAGTATGTGTACTCTGAATGTCTGTCCGCCCCTCCCCCCTATCAATTCGAACACGGTGAACCCAAATTGAACGAAATTTGGTACAGTGGTAGCACTGGCAAAGGACACTGGCAAATGCCATGTTTTATATCGCCGCCATCTTGATGAGAACGTAATGGCGGCCACCCAAATGTTAAAAGCTTAGAGCAAATTACGACCAACCAAATCATCTGTTCTCTACCAAATTTTGTAACTACATACCTTTATGTGGGAAGCATATTTTGACCAAACTACAAGAACATTAGCCCAATAGTTTGCAGATAGTGGTCATGTATGTGTGTAAATCGATTCCCCCTATCAATACAAACACGGTGAAACCAAATTGAACGAACTTTGGTACAGAGGTGGCACTAGCAAAGGGCACCTCAGGGTCATGTTTTATATCGCCGCCATCTTGACGGAAACGTAATGGCGGCCACCCAAAAGTTAAAAGCTTAGAGCAAATTACGACCAACCTAATCATCTGATCTCTACCAAATTTTGCAACAACATACCGTTATGTGAGAAGCGTCCTTTGACCAAGCTACAAGGTCATCAGTCCACTAGTTCACAGATGGCGGCCATGTATGTGTGAAAATTGATTCCTCCTATCAATTCAAACACGGTGAAACAGAATTGAACGAAATTTGGTACAGAGGTATCTCTAGCAAAGGGCTCCTCAGTGTCATGATTTATATCGCCGCTATCTTGACGGGAACGTAATGGCGGTCACCCAAATGTTAAAACCTCAGAGCAAATTACGACCAACCTAATCATCTGATCTCTACCGAATTTTGTAACAACATATCTTTATGTGGGAAGCATATTTTGACCAAACTACAAGGTTATCAGCCCAATAGTTTGCAGATGGCGGCCATGTTTGTGTGCAAATCGATTCCCCCTATCAATTCAAACACGGTGAAACCGAATTGAACGACATTTGGTACAGAGGTAGCACTTGCAAAGAGCACCTCAGCGTCATGTTTTATTTACGCTGTCATCTTGACGGAAACGTAAAGGCGGCCACCCAAATGTTATAGGCTTAAAGCAAATTTCGACCAACCTAATCATCTGATCTATACTACATTTTGCAACAGCATACCTTTTTGTGGGAGGCATATTTTGACCAAACTACAAGGTCATCAGCCAAATAGTTTCAAGGTGGTGGATGTATGAATCATGGAATTATTATAGCCTAACCGTAACTTATGATTAAACAAGGCCTGGCCTCAACAATTAGGTTATTGTACATAGGGAGGATTAATCTGTCCTCAAAGAGGTGTCCTGTAAGATATTAGCATCTTATGATAGAATATGAAACCGTAGAAGTCACTACCTGGTCGTTGTGGGAGCGTGCCCTCCCGTGTCAACATGGCCGCTATTTTTGCTCGTAAATACATATATTTCCGTAACTTCCTAAGTGTATACCCTTTTAGGAATGTACTGAACAAAATAATATATATTTAGTATCAAATGGTTTATAGAAACGCCAGAAAACGCTAATGAAATCGTTGATATCAACACAAAATATGATACAGTTATACTAAACCAGTTGTTTATCGCGTATTATCGTAGGGCATCCGTGGCGTAATGGTAGCGACTTGGGCTCTTAGTCAGGGGGTTCGTGAATCAAATCACTGCAGGTTCAAATTTCTTTACTACGTTCTTTCTGATATTTATTGATTTATAACTACTCACACGTTATAATGTTAAGCATATATACTGTAGTGTGTTTTTGAAATCGATTATATTATATATGTATTTCAACACTCGAATATCACGATTAATATTCGTTGACCTTGATCCGCGGTAGAGACTATTGTTGTTGTTTTTGTTGTTGATTCTTTAGGGGTTTTGCGGCATCATGGTCTTGTAGCCCCGTTTACTTGGGTGTGTATATAAGTTGTCTGATAACCTGTGTCACTGTGATGTCTGTAGGCTTACTAGTGTGTGTACTTTTATACGAGGAAGGATTTGGATAGGAAGCTGATGTTGTTTCATTTGTGATGCATGGACATCATGGTCATTTAGCCCCGGGTACTTGGGTGAGTGTTGAATTTTGTCTTATAGCCTGTGTTATTGTGATGGCTGTATTAGTGTGTGTGTGTGTGTGTATATAATTCAGGTGAGGATTCAATCAATCAACGTTTAATGTCCCTGTAGCACGTTGTATTTCAACAAACTACTACAACCAACATTCAATTAAACTCCTTGAGAAGGACAAAGAGTTATTACTATACCCATGCATTTAGGAGAAAGTAGGCTATATGTTCTTTACTGAACATCTTGTTTTCACAGGGCATTTGCCCGAAAAACTTGAATAATTTCAATAGTAATCTGGGCCGTGAAAGCCTTAATCTACATATTAGTAACCTCTATGGGGAAAAAGCTCTTCGACAAGCATCTACATCAAGTTGAGGCGAAAAAGGACCTCTCTCTTCTTTCATCGTTGGCCTTCTTTCTTAGATGCAGGGATCATAACATCATTTCCAACTGTGTAAAATTGAAGCAACTGTACATACTAATTACCGGTACTCATAAAGCTATGAGAATTTATCTGCGCGTTAGCAAGGCACTCGTTATCGAGAGGATCCAGAACTCTCGCACTGAACTGGACGCAGTTTCCCGTGAGTTATTGCACTTACATCTGCTTCTTAGTAGCATTCTCTCAGAGGAATTGTGGCTGTTCTTTGAACATATCTCCGCTATTGAGGCCGAGATTAATTATTATCGGGTGGTAGATAGACAGAGGGCTAAGTTCTTCAGATTATCCTCGAGAAATACAGCTCCTCGTACTGTTCTTGATACTAGTAAAGTTGTAGTCAATCTTTCTAAAACTCCTTTAGATTATTATCAAACAGCTTTACTAAGCAGAGGTCTCAACTTTGCTCTCGCACCCTCCAAAATTCCTACAGAGGAATTGATCACATCTGTTGAGGCTGTCATCTATATAATTTACCTCCAGATGAAGCTGAATAAGTTAGACAAGAAAGTGTGAGGATATTAAGATCTTCTAAAGTACCCGCGCCCAATTTAACTCGGGGCGAAAGGAGAGCATTGAAGGAACTGAGAAATAATGACACCGTTTCTATTCTTCATGCTGACAAGGGAAATGCGACAGTGGTGATGGATACAGATGAATATAAAAGTGAAATCTCGGTTCTGTTATCTGATCCCGTCTACAGACTGTGCACTTGTGATCCAACCACTCGTGTATCCATTGCCACTGCTAAGCTTGTTAAACTGTCATCAATTCCAAAAGAAGAGGGAAGATGTCTAATTCGGAGATATGCTGTTCCTCCGAGATTGTATGGTCTTCCAAAAATTCATAAGCAAGACGTCCCTCTTCGACCAATTGTTATCACAATAGGTTCTCCAACGTACGCTCTTGCGCAATATCTCAGCAAGTTGCTTCAGCCGCACTTGGGGCGCACACAGTCTTACATTAGGGATTCAACCCACTTCGTCGAGAAATTGTCAACTATCGCCGTTCAACCAAATGCTATTTTAGTGAGTTTTGATGTAGAGTCCTTATTCCCCAGAGTGCCGGTGGACTCGGTCATGTCCCTCATCAATTTTTTTTTCTTGAGGACATTGCCCGATTATTCCACCACTGCTTGTGTTCCAGTTATTTCTTGTGGGATGGTAAATTTAACGAGCAGACTGATGGTGTGGCCATGGGAAGTATGTGGATGATACGTTCGTGGTGTGGGAGGAGGATTCTGAGAAACTGAAGCACTTTCTGAACCACATAAATCAGATGCATCCTTTAATCCACTTCACAATGTAGCTAGAGTCGGATGGATGCTTACCTTTTTTGGATGTTCTTATGAGGAGGAAGGCGGATGGCTCCATGGGACACAGCGTCTACCGTAAGCCAACTCACACTATTCGTTATTTACATGCAAACTCCCACCACCACCCAGCACAAAAACAAGGAATTATTACAACTCTAGCCAAAAGAGCGGGACGTATTAGTGAGGCATCAACCCTTCAGGAAGAGTTACATGCGTTACAAACAGTAGCGGCTGGTGAAGAAAAATTGTGGGTGTGCACTCTTAAAAAAAAACATCTAAATTTGATGCATATCTAAGCATACAAAATAACTGTCTCATCACAATGTTACTCTACAATAGGCCTACATAAAATACAACCTTTCAAAATCTCGGTCGAGTTCGCTAACGGGAAAAATCGGACCAAGGGGTTGGAAATGGGGGGAAAGTGAAATATTGCTATAACTTTCATAGTATGTTAAAAACTGAATCCATTCATTAATTCTTTACGAGAAGGTTTCCTTTCACCACACGACATGAAATAAAAGGCAAAACTATTGGCCTGGATAAAGATTATTGATGCGTGACAAAAACCAGGGGTGTTATCTATTAGCTAGGGCCGCGCTATCAATCCACCATTGGTCTGGACGAACATATTGGTTGAGGCAAAACCATTGTGAAACCCTCTTGTGAAGTTTTACCATCCATTCAAAGTTCGTACTATTTTTCGAATAAGGGCCAAGTGCTTATCTTCGTTAGTTTGACCAAAGGGGTGGGGAAAATTGAGTTTTTAGAGAAAAGAAATCATACCTCCCTTAATAGGCACAATATCAAAACAGTTTAAAATGGCCAATACCCCTCTAAAATGTAACAACATTTTTTGTCCGAAAGAATATTTGATATGACCCACCCTTGCACCAAGGGATGAGCAAAATGTTTCAGGTGATAAGAAGATGCTGTATGCTAAACGTGTGGAACTTTCGTAGGTATACTGTACAACAATTGGCAAATTTAGTGAATTCGAAGCATTTTTCTTCGCCCGGTGAAATCTACCTCAGCTTCCGGCGTGCAGAGAGGGATTTTCTTTTTTTTTTTGTGCACGTAGCACGACTTTAAGCACGGAAAACAATACATCCTGTTGGTTAGTTCACAGCCACAAGCCCACTCATACTAACTTGCTATAACTTCATCATGGAATAAGCGATTCCTAACCTTCGCTTTTCACAGGGATGTTTGAATTAAATTCAGGTTTGGAATAGGTCTTCCCATTTCTTATTATATGGCCACCTTTTCTTGCAGAGTTAAGTAAGTTGGGACGATGTAATAGTTTTTAAATCCTGAACAGTGGCCATAATAATCCCGAATCCCACCTCGGTCGTCCTGAAAATGATTTTCGTGGTTTTCCATTTTTATCACTAGGCAAATACCGGGACGTTTCTTTTCAGGCCAACGGTCAAAATCTCTTCTTTGACCCTGAATTAGACCCAAGTTTGCGGTCACCTGTCACCATCCCCAGTTGCATTTGCTGAAAAAGTATGTTTGCCTTCCAGACACCATCCTTCCGACGGTAGAGGAATGATCCTAGCTATGTCAGTGGGTGAAGCTGTAACGTGTTTTTCGAGGGGTTTTTATGCAACTGGCATAAGTCAGTAGGAAGCCATTCTATATTTATTTACGCGGCAAATTGTTCAGCCAAGAGAATTTTTCATGTTAATTTATTATTATTATTAATTTATTATAATTATTATTAAGATATTTTTCGGAGCATTTTATAAAAATTATAAGCATACAGATAGGTGTTCTATGTCTTAGAAAACGCTATCAAGCAAATTATTACGAACGACAATATCATAGAAAATTATGTGATTACGGAATTTTACGGAGTTTCGTCAGTTAGGATATTATGCGAGACATGACTCACTGGAAATTCAGGTACAGGCTGATTCTTGTCAAGAAGTATTACGCAAGCGTGGGTCGCAGCGTCAAGAAAAGGCGGATAGTTGGAACGGAAATCGACTTCATCATCCGCGCGCCGTGTGTAATGAGCCAGAGAAGGGGAAGTAGCGCGTGGGGAGCAGCCAATCAGTGGAGACCACGTAAGCTGGAAGTCGGTACCGAGGAGGGGAGCCGACAGGTGCATATATCGTTCGGTGCGCCGTGGAGAGAGGACGAGGTTGTCTCTGAATCGTTAGAGGAAGGACACCTTGCCAGTGGCAGCAGCAGACCAGCCTAAGTTGTTGTATCAGCTCACCAGGATGGAGACTACGAGCAGCGGGACCATCGAGTGGAGGAAGCAGAGGACCGGCGAGCCAGCCAAGGGTCAGGGCGGGCGCAGCCGTGCCCGGAGAGGTAGAGGGCCACGATCGGGAGGCTCCTTGGGTGGGGAGTTAACCTCCATAGGGCCCTCTCCTCCGGTCACGCGGGCACGCCAGCAGGCCCTTGGTGAGAAGACGCCAGCAGCGCAGAAGCCGCCAGCCGTTGAAGAGGTGCGGGTGCCTCATAGCCCGGCTGGCGCACTCAACGCTGGAGTAGCTCCCGGCCCGGGGAGCACAGGTAGCCCGGACATATCGCAGGTGTCCCTGCGGTCCGAGCCAACCGACGCCTCCCCAGGGCCCTCTGAGCTAGCTGAGTCCGAGAAGAGTCGGACGCCAGGACAGGCTAGCTCCCCGCGACAGGAGAGCAGCAGCAGCCCGGACGCCAGGTTCAGCTGGGCGAGCGATGTGAGCTCGGACACCGTGCATGGGCACCCTGGGGCCACTTCCCCAGGCTCCGAGCAAGCAAGTGGCTACGACCCCAGCCTCCTGGCTCTGTTTGTCTATTACAGGCCCGGCGTCAACCAGGAAGAAGAACAGCACGTCATCAGGGCCTACATGGACCAGGCCCATGAAGTCACGACGGGAGGAGCTGAACGTGTCCGCCCGGACATCGAAGCCTACCTCCCCACTGGAGTGCTGATCAGGCCACACCCGGACGTGGTTATCATCTACCTGGCAGCAATCTCCAAGATCTGGCAGGTCGCGGCGGTACCAGGCTGTAAGCCAGGTGCCTCTCCGCACATCCTCCGTCATGCGGGGGAGACTCGCCCAGACTTTGGAGAGAGGTGGGCCACCACGGTGCATGCAGAGGTTGGGACCCAGGTGGGCCCCCTGACCTTCTCCAAGACGACGCAGGCGCCTCTTCCAGCACCTCAGGCGGTGCCATTAGCGGGGCAACCCGCGCCCGCCATCCAGGAGGTGCAGCAACCGGAGCCCCAGGTGGGGCCTTTAGCGGGGCAACTCGCGCCCGCCACCACCGCCAGGCAGGGGACTCCAGTGACGGCCGGGGCCACCAGGACGGCCCCAAAGCAGCGGAAGAAGACGAAGCGCAGCAGCCCAGAGGACCGTCGCCCGCAGCGCCCCCAGGAGGGGGAGCCAGGACGCCGCGAGGCCACCAGTCGCAGCCAGGAACAGCCGCTACAATCAGGTCGTATGAAGCCCCGCTCAGGCCAGCTTTTACAGTGTTTCCGCTGTCTGAGATGGGGCCACTCCCAGGGATCCTGCGGCTCTCCAGTCCGTTGCAACCGGTGCTCAGGTGGCCACCACCACACCGGCTGCACGGTGCCGCGGGACGCGCCGGTGTGCGCCAACTGCGTGGGTGACCATCCGTCATCCCATCGCAGTTGCCCTGTCTACAGGTCCATGGCAAGGGCAGAGAGGAAGGTGGCTCGTTCCCATGGACCGCCCACTAGGCCCCTGCTTCGGCAGGCGAGGCCCCCCCTCCACTCTCCGGTGACGGAGGCTCGGTACCAGGGACCCCATGGAGACCGGGTAGTGGCGCAGGTTCTTCGGATACTTGTACCATTGCTCGGTAGCCGGCAAGGCCCGCGCTGATCCCAGCAGTGCCGAGTTCTATCGGATTTCCCGGAGACGAACTGGCGAGAAGACGGACATGGATCTGGTGCATGATACCTTCTCCCAACTAACATACCTACTCATTTCCATACCCACATTATCCTTGCATGTGGCAATAACCAAGCCGCCAGGTTTTACGTGTAGGCAATCTTTCCTTTCTGCCTATGCGGTTTTCCCTGGCCCTACAATCTTACCCTTATATACCTATGTTAATATCTACTAATTATGCCTGGTAGATCGCGACCGCGATGGGACAGGCACTAAGTCCTAAAAGACAATCCTTTTATCCAATCCCCTATGCTTTCTCTTCTACTATCGTAGACTAATTGCATGTCGGAGGCACCGGTAGTAAGGTCGGGTGCCACGCGGGGGGTGCGGGTACTCTTTTCGGGGCCCCCCTGAAAACAAAAAAAAAGGAGAGAGGACAATCTGTGTAGAACTTGCCGAGTATGGTTGCACGCGGGAGTCGCTCCGATGTTCCGTGGAGTCGGGGACAATCTGTGAAAGACTTGACTAGTTCGGTTGCAAGTGTGTGTCGCTCCGATGTTCCGTGGAGTGGAGAACTATCTGTTTAAAACTTAACCAGTGTGGTTGTACGAGTGTATGGCTCCGATGTTAGGACCATAAAGTCACCAAATCTACAAGTATATCATCAAATATCGACGAAGATGACGACGTCCAGGAGACTGTGGGAAGCTCACAGCATCATCCAGTACGAGGGAAATGCTTTGGCAATTTCCAGTGGTAAGCGCGAATGACACAGAAGTACGCAATCTCTCGTTTCTCTTTGATTTAAATTCAATATTTCAGTAACTTCATAGCTTGGGAATAAGAGTAAAATCAATAATTTATCAGACTCCGTTTTCACGCAATTTTCTATCGGTAATATTAAAATCGCAACGCTCCAATTTAAATTTTAAACTTATTATTATTATTAATTTTGCAATACTTGTTTTATATAATAAATTCATTTCTTTTACAATGCAATCTTTGCTTTCAGTAGGTAGCATTAGATATAGACCAATTCCTTCTCCTGATACAATTGTTTGTTGGGTTAATGATCAAATCATACCACGATCTGAGTGAATAGATTCTTGAAGATGTTCTACCAGAGCTAGACGTTGTTAAATACAAATTTAGATTTCAACATTGCGTTGAGGTCTTGGCGCCCATTAAAACAACATAGCTTAGGCAAAGGAAAACAGTTACATTTATCACCCAACAGTTAGGGGCAGTCAAACCGATACACTTGTCGCTCAACGTGTGGGCTAGCAAAACTGTTACACTTGTCGCTACCAACATGGGGCATTAATTAACATTACATTTGTCGCCGACAACTTGGGGATGAAAACCTAATAACATTTGTGGAAGGAGAAGGGTATATATTTCTGTGCCTGTATTTTGGGGGTTATTTGTCTGTATCAGTGTATATCATTATGGGGGATGAGAAAGAAAGACAGATGAGGTTACGTAGTGGTCATCAACTGGAGAGTGATGATACGAGCAGTATGTCGAGTGATGGTAGTACCGGGGTAGCGGAGGTAAATCCCGATACTGAAACAGGGAGTGTAGGCGGCCAACCAGAATTAAAAACTTTACTTCTCGAGTTCATGTATCAGAACAAAGTTAGTAGTGATGCCTTAAATGCAAAATTAGAACAAAACAGTAGGGAAAATAAAGAGAGTAATAGGGAATTGAGCGATAGTTTAAACGCCAAATTAGAACAAAACAGTAGGGAAAATAAATAAAGTACAGACGCTTTAAATGCAAAACTGGAACAAAACAACGCTAAACTAGAACAAAACAACGCTAAACTAGAACAAAACAGTAGGGAAAATAGAGAGAGTACTGAAACTTTAAATGCTAAATTAGAACAAAACAGTAAGGAAATTAGTGTGAAAATGGAGCAGATTAGAGGAGAAATCAGAGGAGTAATGGAAGAGAAGGTTAAAGAGATCATTGCAGATGTAGACAAGAAATTAGGAAAAGTACAGGGGGAGTTGGAAAGTAGAATCAGCACACAGGCTGAACATTTAAAAGAATTAGTTAAATTAGAAACACTGCAGGTTAAAAAGAAATTGGGGGGAGAAATTGACAAGATTCAAGTATCAACTAAAGAGGTTAAGGAACAGCTGGGGGGTAGAATTGAGAAAGTCCACTCGCAAATAGTTGCAGAAGTAAATGATTTAAGAGAGAGTAATAGAGAGAGCATTAGCAAGATTGAGGAGAAACAAGCAAAGCTATATGATAAAGTAGAAGAATCAGAAGGAAACATTAAATTAACAGTAAACAGTATTGAGAGGAAGGCTAAGGAGAAAATCGCAGAATTAGAATTAAAATTAAAAGCTAGGATCAGGCAAGAAAATAGTCAGAATAGGCCAGTTTTTGTGAATAGCACACACAGGGAGGTAGAACTGGGTAAGTTCAGCAATCGACAGGGGTGCCCAATGGAGTTCATGAACACTATAGAAAATAAATTCGGGGAGAGGTTGGAAAATGGTAGTATTGAGTGGTGCCAGGTAGTTGAAATTTTAGAACAAGTGTTTGTGGGGGAAACGAGGAATTGGTTTGCTGTCTACAGAGACAAGTTTACTGATATTAATGATTTTAAAATGAAATTCTGTGAAAAGTTCTGGAATGAGGTTATTCAGTCGCAGCATCGTGAGGGAGTAGTGTGAGGTAAATATAACCCTAAAGGAAGCTCCACCATGACCGAATACTTTTTAGGGCAGGTATTAGTGTGTAAATATCTGGATGGCTTGAAGGAGGAAAGTGATGTGGTAAGGTTGCTACTTAGGCACTTTCCCTATAGGATCAAGGAGGCTGCTTGTATCCAGAATGTAAAGACTATATCACAAGTAGAAAATTTGTTAAGCACATTTGATGCACTAGGGAGAGGGGGTTATGAGGTTAATTTCAATAGGAACCAGGGTAATAATAATAATAGGCCTAATGAAGCCAGGCATCAGGAAGTTCAAGGGATCGGTGGCGAAGGGGCCAACGCTCAAAATAGAAATAATAATAATCAGCTAAATCTGAACAGAGGAAATGGCTATGGTAATCAGTATCAAGGGAGGAACAATGATTTCAGGAGAAATCAAGGGAGAAATTATAATGACAATAATTACAACCAGAATAGGGGTCAAGGAAGAGGACAGCCTAGTGGTAGTAATATACAGCCAAACAATGACAACACAGCCCAGAACAACCAGACCAGTTCAGTAGTTAGTAGTACTACGGCCAGCTGTAGCGGTTCTTTAAACGCGAACCAGGCTGCGAAGTAAGGTCAGAATCTCAGTCTGTAGCATGCCCTGTCCATACAATTATACAGGAACCCTATGACCTAAATGTAAGAAATGAATTATTACATGAACTAAATGATGAAGGTATTATTCAGGAAGTGGTTAGTAAGAGCCCCATAGTTAAATTTAACGTGTCCGAGGCGTACACAGATGTTTTAATTGATAGTGGTTGTATGAAGAGTTGCATAAGTAGTGCATTTTATGATAAAATGAAAGGAACTGGAGTAAATTTTGAGGAGATGCCAATTAAAAGCACTTTTGTTATCACAGCTGTTGGGAAGAGGTCTAAAGTAATTTCTAAGCAAGTTTTAGTAGACATTAAAATTAATAATCATGTAGAGAAGCAGATTTGTCTTGTAATTCCAAATTTAGTATTCAGTGTTATCTTGGGTTCAGAGTGGCTAAGTAGAGTGTCTGGTAACTTATGTTATGATGTAGGGAGTTTGAAATTTAAATGGGGAGATTCTGAAGTAGAAGTAGCGTTCAATGACCATATTCAGAGGAGTAGTGTTGTAGGGGTGATTTGTACTTTAAATGAGATATCGCCAGCCGTAGAGCGGGGTTCTCCATGTTTAGTGGGCAGTGTGATTACGAACGGAAGTCTAGAGGACTCGTTACGTGATGCTGCATTTCAGGGAAATATAGAGGTGGAACAATGTGTTCGGCTCTATGATGTGTTATGGTGTAATAGGAGAGTTTTTGAGGATCGCATTGGTATGGCCAATTGCTATACACATTCATTGAACGTTATTGATAGGTCAGTATTCACAGGACATAGATATCCTGTACCTTTCGCTTATCAGAGTGCAGTTGAGGCACAAATTAACCAGATGCTTGAAGATGGGATTATTGAGCACTCTAACAGTCCGTATGTTAATTCTTTGATCACGGTACCCAAGACCGACGGCACAGTTCGTATTTGTTTAGACGCTCGTTTGGTTAACAGTAGAATTAGTTCAGATCAGATGAAATCTATGTCAATAGAGGAATTAATGCAAACATTTGAGGGGAAGAAGTATTTCACTTGTGTAGATTTGAGTTCCAGTTTTTGGCAAGTGCCACTTATGTACGAAGATAGACCATTTACAGCTTTTAGTCATAAATATAACCTTTATCAATTTTGTAGAACACCTTATGGGTTAAAGAGTAGTTCAGCAGCTTTAATTAGGGCTTTAAACATCGCATTAGGGGATGACACAGGAGAGTTTGTAACCATTTACATAGATGATATGGTAATTAGTTCACGCAGTTTTGAGGAGCATCTGCGTCATTTAGATATAGTTTTTCAGAAGTTAGATCAGGCAGGGTTCACTTTGAAGCTGTCTAAGTCGTCATTCTGTCAGTCAGAAGTGACATTTTTAGGTCATAGAGTGTCGAGTAGAGGTGTAACACCAGAAGAAAGTAGGGTTAATAAGATACTTAACGCAGAGGTGCCACAGAATGTTAAACAGTTAAAAACTTACCTGGGAATTTGCAACTTTTTCAGGAGGTTCGTTCTTAAATACTCAGGGTTGGTAGAACCATTCAGGGAATTGCTTAAAAGTGGGACTCGGTGGAGATGGGAGTCCAAGCATGATCAGGCTTTTAGAGCGCTGAAGGAAGGTTTTGAGAAAGCTGTAGTGCTGAAATATCCGTTAAAAGATAAGGAATATGTGGTTTTGACAGATGCTTCACATATAGGCATTGCTTGAGTATTATGTCAGAAAGATGATGAGGGTAATCTGTGCATTGTATCTTTAGCCTCGCGAGGACTGACAGCAGCAGAGAAAAGATACACGATTACTGAGTTAGAGCTTTTAGGTATTGTTTTCAGTTTAGGGAAATTTAGAATGTATTTAGTAGGGGGGAAATTTGAGATCCATACAGATCACCATGCACTACTGTATATGAGGACTTGTAAACTCAGTTCTAACAGAGTTAGTAGGTGGATTCTTGCTCTGCAGGAATACGAATTCACAGTAAAATATATAAAAGGTAAAGATAACATTCTTGCAGACATGCTATCAAGGGACACTAATTTATGTAGGGATTATCCTGTGGTTAAAGCAGAGGACGGGATTTTAATATGTGCATGTGTGGACAGTAGCAACAGGGCATCGTTACAGACACTGAGAAATATGCTAGTGGAGCAACGTGAGGACGTTAAGTTAAGGGAGCCACTGGCTAGGTTGGAAATAGGTGAAGAAGAGTATGTGAAAGTAGGACGGTTCACGTACAAGATGCAGGATGGGCTTCTTGCAAGGAAATGTAGGAATAATCGGTGGGCAATATGTGTTCCTGCCACTTTGCGGGAGGAGCTAATTTGGTTCATTCATAGGGAATTGGTGCTGCCAAGGTCATCTATGAAATTGGTCGTGACTTCATTTGGAGTAAAATGGGAAGGGATGTTAGGAGGATTTTAGCTAAGTGTGACACCTGTCAAAGGAGCAAATATCCAGTTAAATATTTAGTGGGGGAGAGATCTGCAGTTCTCACCAGTAGTCCCGGCGAACTACTGTGTGTGGATTTATTTGGCCCGATCGTTAAAGGACAGTACGGCTACGAGTACATTTTTATAGTTATTGACGCTTTTAGTAAGTATGTCAAGCTATATCCGCTAAGGAAAGCCACGGGACTAGCGTGTAGCCGTCTGATCATTAATAAGTATGTACCTGAGTTTGGCCTTCCTCTCAGGATACTATCTGACAGTGGACCACAGTTTACTGCAAAGAAATGGAGAACCAGTATGCAGGAAGCTGGTATAACACACGTTCATTCCTCTGTAAGGTACCCTCAGGGTAATTCTGCAGAGCGCCCATTAAGGGAAGTGGCTCGTCTTTTTCGGACTCTAGTGCATGACAAGCATGCGGCCTGGGTTGGACATCTTCCCAAGGTCGAGGCTTGGCTGAATTCTGTCCAGTATGAGAGCACGAAATTGACGCCATACGAAGTTCACTTCGGAAAAAGACCACAAAATGAACTAGCGAGGGTGTTGGGATTAAATGAGGGTAAGCAACCGGGGATGGATTACATTGTCCAGTTGGCGAAACAGAATTTATCTAAGTCAGCACAAAAGAGAATTCGCCAACAAAAATAAACTAAATTTGACCTATTCGAGCCGGGAGACAGAGTCTTACTTAGAGTGCCGAAACAGTCAAATAAGCTAGAGAAAGTCATGTCCAAGTTCTTTTATCTTTACGAGGGCCCATTTATAGTTTCCAAACGTATTGGCAAAACAGCATATGTGCTGGAGAATAGTGAGGGAAACAGATTATACGGGACGCATAATATACATAGTCTCCGAAAGTATGTGTCATAAAGTGAGGATGTTTAGCTGGCGAGCCAGCCTATCAAATGAGTAAGTGTGGTGTTTGGTGCGTGGGAGGAGATGGTCTTCCAGGCAGGCGTATCAGAAGTCACACAGGGGGTAGTATGTAAGTAAATGAGAGTTTTTAAGGTACAGGGAAATATGACGGGATTGTCGGATGCTCTTGAGCACTAAAATGTCTCGATACACCAAGGCCAGAATTTGGTAGCGCTGGTGAATTCCCATTTGTCCCCAAGAGATGGGTGAGCGCTTGGACAGGGTATTTTTGCTTAAGGCGTCCACGGGACAAAAGATGGGCCATCAGAATGCGAGACAGTCCTTCAAGAAACTCATACATAACGGCACACGTGATTTCTGTTTACGGCCTCGCCATGTAAGATTTGTAAGTGTGTAATTTAAGGTAATTTGTACAATGGTATTATTTGTGTGAGGAGAACTGGTCTGTGTTGAGAACTAGTATTAAGTAGAATATGGTCTACGGGAACTTAAGAAGACAGGGCGATTACGGCACAGAAATATTTGGTGTTATATGTAATGCGCACTTACTGGTTTTTTTTCAGAAGTCAATATTAATTTAATCTACTTTAAAGAGAGATTAAGTATTATGGTCACGAGGCGCTGCCACAATAGTGTGATCGTGTGCTCAGTGATAAGTGAGATTAAATTTCACCATAAGGAAGGGACCTCCAGTGAAATTAGGAAGTTCTATGGTGATATAAATATATCAGAACACCTTCAATGCGTGTGATATGACATCATAAATACATAGTGCTCACACATTAATTATGTCTATTTTTCCAACATAGAGAAATTTGAGAGGCGGAAATATCCGTGGAACACTATTCTATATGAAAAACATTGGACTGGTTGCAAAGTGCAATCCATAGTGACAACAAACTTTGACGCAAAGTGAATGAAGAAAAATTATGAGTGTATATATCTGTAATTTAGGGTGATTTCATTTATGTAATATGTATTTTGGATGGGGATTATTAACGTGTCTGGGATAATCGGATAATGGACCGTCGTCACGGTAAATCATCCGATGATCCAAGGCGAATATGTAACGTGTTTTTCGAGGGGTTTTTATGCAACTGGCATAAGTCAGTAGGAAGCCATTCTATATTTATTTACGCGGCAAATTGTTCAGCCAAGAGAATTTTTCATGTTAATTTATTATTATTATTAATTTATTATAATTATTATTAAGATATTTTTCGGAGCATTTTATAAAAATTATAAGCATACAGATAGGTTTTCTATGTCTTAGAAAACGCTATCAGGCAAATTATTACGAACGACAATATCATAGAAAATTATGTGATTACGGAATTTTACGGAGTTTCGTCAGTTAGGATATTATGAGAGACATGACTCACTGGAAATTCAGGTACAGGCTGATTCTTGTCAAGAAGTATTACGCAAGCGTGCGTCGCAGCGTCAAGAAAAGGCGGATAGTTGGAACGGAAATCGACTTCATCATCCGCGCGCCGTGTGTAATGAGCCAGAGAAGGGGAAGTAGCGCGTGGGGAGCAGCCAATCAGTGGAGACCACGTAAGCTGGAAGTCGGTACCGAGGTGGGGAGCCGACAGGTGCATATATCGTTCGGTGCGCCGTGGAGAGAGGACAATCTGTGTAGAACTTGCCGAGTATGGTTGCACGCGGGAGTCGCTCCGATGTTCCGTGGAGTCGGGGACAATCTGTGAAAGACTTGACTAGTTCGGTTGCAAGTGTGTGTCGCTCCGATGTTCCGTGGAGTGGAGAACTATCTGTTTAAAACTTAACCAGTGTGGTTGTACGAGTGTATGGCTCCGATGTTAGGACCATAAAGTCACCAAATCTACAAGTATATCATCAAATATCGACGAAGATGACGACGTCCAGGAGACTGTGGGAAGCTCACAGCATCATCCAGTACGAGGGAAATGCTTTGGCAATTTCCAGTGGTAAGCGCGAATGACACAGAAGTACGCAATCTCTCGTTTCTCTTTGATTTAAATTCAGTATTTCAGTAACTTCATAGCTTGGGAATAAGAGTAAAATCAATAATTTATCAGACTCCGTTTTCACGTAATTTTCTATCGGTAATATTAAAATCGTAACGCTCCAATTTAAATTTTAAACTTATTATTATTATTATTATTATTATTATTAATTTTGCAATACTTGTTTTATATAATAAATTCATTTCTTTTACAATGCAATCTTTGCTTTCAGTATGTAGCATTAGATATAGACCAATTCCTTCTCCTGATACAATTGTTTGTTGGGTTAATGATCAAATCATACCACGATCTGAGTGAATAGATTCTTGAAGATGTTCTACCAGAGCTAGACGTTGTTAAATACAAATTTAGATTCCAACATTGCGTTGAGGTCTTGGCGCCCATTAAAACAACATAGCTTAGGCAAAGGAAAACAGTTACATTTATCACCCAACTGTTAGGGGCAGTCAAACCGATACACTTGTCGCTCAACGTGTGGGCTAGCAAAACTGTTACACTTATCGCTACCAACATGGGGCATTAATTAACATTACAAAGCCATGCTGGGAGTATAAGCTATCAAATACTTAATAATGCACACGCACTCAAATATTCCACACTTTAGAAACACACTTGTGACAAATACTTGCAACGGCCAAGATCAACAAGATAATGGGCTGCGTTAATCCTCCAAATTACTGGACCTTAAAAATCTGTAAATTATAAAGGAATGTTATGAAACTGAATTCACTGTTACAACTATAGACTATATAATATCATACAGTTGGCTGTATGATTGTGGTTTTAAAATGCACATTGAAAATCAAATGGCAGTGGCCCTATTATACAAGCTGCGTAAAGACACAACCTAAACCATTTCAAACTGTGCATGAAACTCTACTTGGTACAGCAATTCACCAACAGATAGTGCGGTAGCTCCTGCACGCTAGCAGTCATCGCTTCTTCGTCTGTCAATCAGATGCGACAGGAGATGGAAAATAAAACGGAGCATGCGCAGTACAATTCGCCAGGCAAGGATTTGGCTCGGATTCTGTTAAAGTAAACACACATCCCCTCTCTCCTCTTGCCACCCCTCTTCAGCCGTCAAGCTTAACGCTGGCTACAAAGCTGCATGTGGCGAACGGCGATATTTGATGATACCCAAGCCAGCATACAAGCAACGTACAGTGAGGCGCAACGAACGCGGTACATTTAAATGTAAAAAAGCTGTATCCTGGACATTTGTTGACAATTTATACTACCATAAAATCTTATATTAATTTTTATATTCGTAAAATTGAAATGTGAACGGCAATTTTTCAAGAATGGGTGTGCACTGGCTCCAGGGCGAATACCCAGAAACCGCCACTGGTTACAAACCATGTTTAAGGGTAATGGCTATAATGAGTCCACTATATATAGGTCCCTACATCCGAGAAGGAGGGATAGACAACCTTCTCAGAGCTCCGACTTGAGGGGAACTGCTTACCTCCCTTATATTCACAACACTACTGACCGTGTTGCTAAGATTCTCTGTAAGCACAAGATAAAAACAGTTTTTGGCTCTGACGAAAATTGGTCAACGTTTAGGATTAAACAAAGATAAATTGTCCCCCATACCACAACCTGGGGTATATGAAGTCCTTTGTACTTGCGGAAAAGTCTACATTGGACAAACAAAACGGTCTACTGCAACTCGCATCAAAGAGCATCAAAGGAACATCCGTCTAAATCAAATTTGCCTTCAGGGCACGATGTATGTTTCAAGGATGCTCATGCGCTTGCCCTTGTTAAGCACAACTGGTCTAGAATTATAAGGGAGGCAGTTGAAATTCGTAAAAACCCCAATAACTTTACAGAGACACTGGATATCAGCTAAGTGACACTTGGCTACCAGCTATTAAAGAACTGGGAAGATAGTTCCTCTCAGTTTCTCTAGTTCTGCGCCTATTTCAAATTGTACGGTTTCCTCTATGGCTACAGGGCCATGAGTTGATCTCCTTTGTTCGTCACTGGAGGAGTTAACATCTGTTTTTTCGCCGAGGCCTGTATGTCGTTGGGCATTGTACAGATACACTTCCCTTTTGTTTCTGTTTCCTTATATCCATCAATCCTCCCCCCATCCCTCGCCCTTGCTCCTTATTTGGACTCCCCCCGCCTTTACATTCTCCTTCTTTACTACTCTGTCCGCCGTTCTAATAAAGTGCGATTTTCTACCAAGGTCCATACAGTACTTTCTGGCAGCTGTTCTCTGGTGACGAACAGAGGAATGTCTCTAGTTTGTTTTTTCATTTAAGTTATATACGGTACTTTTTTTGGTCACATTGTTTTAACTCCATTCAAACGTCTGGTGGTATTTAACCTTATTTTCACATGGCATTAGCCCAAAAATCATGATTAATTTCAATATTAAGTCAATATGCTTACCTTTTTAAAAACACGATTAAACATGTACAGAGTTCTTAATTTTATAATGTTTCAGTAGCTCTCTAGAGAAAAACTATAAGCTGTCTTGCAGTGGAGTTTGTTTCTGTTTTCAACATCATCTGAAGGCATAGATGAGTTTAGGAAAATCGCAGTTCAGAACTCTATTTTATATGGAGAATTGTAATTTTAACTACACATTTTATAACTATCTTTGTATTCCTTTTCAATATGCTTTTGCACTGATGAAAAGTGTTTAAAATACTACAGTGCGCTATAAAAACAGAATAATTTTACCTTGTCCCGTTTGTTTATAAAACGTTTTACAAACTTTTGACCCATGTTTCAACAAGTGCTGGGCTGGCGGCCGGCCGTTCCAACTCCGGCCGCCTCCTAAGTATTTTTTCTAAGCATATTTATGCATGAAATATGTAAACATATGCTTTAAAAAAAAGGAGGCATTACGTTTTCATCTGGAAACAAAAATAAGTGAAAACTCCATCCAAATACGCAACTGTAAACGTACATGAATACCTTAATGCAACAATGTAATGCCTATCATGAAAGAATGTGTGGCCCTGAAGTTACAGTAGTCACTACGTAAGGCAGAATATACTTACATTCGCCATCCCCCCTCCCGAAATTAATATTAGGGTATGCCCTTGAAATGCATGAGCTCTTTATGAACATTTTTGCATTCAGGGCCGTGGAGAGCGAGGACGGGCCCTAGGATTAGAATTTGTGGGCCCTTCCAGTGGCGTAGCCAAGGGGGGGGGGGTACTGGGGTTTAGAACTCCCCCCCCCCCCCCCCCCCCATTGGAAAATCGGCATTGGTTTTGATTTGTGTCAGTTTCACCACTGCGCCGGCTACTTGGTGATATACAGTTACCGCCTTTCGGCCCAACTCCACATTTGAGGCTAGACACGTCTTCATGACAACGTATAACCACAGTATAACCACACAGTCGTGAAGCTTGGCTCATAATTTCTACCGGCGCGCGTCGCGCGTCTACAATGCTCTTACACAGCCAGCAATCATGTGCCGACTGCGCTGTGTAGGTGAACGTTATTGCTGCTGGATTTACTGTATGTTAGCATTGTGTAACAGTTACATCATGTGTTTTACAAGAGGAGATGTGCAGTGCAATCAACAGATCAAATATTAAAAGCCATATTTCAGTGTTGCTAAGTAGCGGCTTCGGTGGCGTAGTTGGTAGCATGCTGAACTGCTGTGCCCAAGAACCCGGTCGAAGTCATCGGATCTTTTAAGAGCATTAAAATCCTTCAGTATGCCTTCCTTCGGAGGGGAAGTAAAGCTGGCGGTCCCGTGTCATGTAAAAGATCCTTCCACTAACTAAACTTGTGTGAAGCTAAATTTCTAGGTTATATTTAGTTGAAACGCTCTATCAAAGTTCCAATGTTCACCACTAGGTGTTAGTGACATCTGGTAGCGAAAGTTGGAACTACTTGAAATTGAATGGAACTTGTAGCTCACCCCATGGGTGTCCGCTTGAAGCAGCTACTGTCTCTGGCAAGTCGAACATGTCCTCGGACAGTCCCGGCACTAAAAGTCATATGCAAAATAAAAATAAAGTGTTGCTAAGTAACCTATAGGATCGCTTTTCAGTCGGTTAACGCGAGTGTACGGTATCTAATTAGATTAGGCGGGGAGGGACAATATCTCCTAGTGCCTGAAATAAAAATGCATGAATTGTTTACACACTTATTAAAACATTTCTCGCATAAAGGGAGATGGGTTGTGTGAGAAATGTTTTATTAAGTGTATACATAATTATTGTATTATGAATTACACAGGGAGAATAATTGTTACTCCTCGCCCAATCTAATTGGGTGTATTCGTGTTGACCAACTGGGAAGTCATTCTATTAATATAGACTATTCAAATAACAATAAGAAGACACCCGAGTTTCAAAAGGACCCTAAGACATGAGCTATGAATTTTAGGCTAATATTATAAAGCTTTTCAAACAAACAACGGTACTAGGTCTGGTTGGTTGGTTCCTCAGTTTAGGGGCTGCGACAACGCGGTCATGTAGCCCCGTGTACTTTGGGTGTTTGTAGAATCTGTCTGATAAGCGGTGTTAATTGTGATGACTGTATTAGTGTGTGTTATCTGTCTTTTAATTCTAGTAAGGACTGCAGACTTTGAAATTTGCAAATAGTTCCTACTTTTGCCACCAAACGCCACCCTCAACGACTGCTAATTCAGAACGTGGCACACCACCGCAGTCGGCTCATGGCGACGAACGTAGGATCCTAAGAGCGTTGCTTACATTCTTAACCTATAATTTAGCTTACACAGGTGTAATTAGTGGAAGGTTCCTTAACATGCCATAAGTCTATGACATGGGACCGCCTGCTTTACTCCCCCTCCCCCTCCCCCTTCCCCCTTCCCGATGCAAGGCATACAGAGGGATTTTTAACGCTCTTAATAAATACGATGACTTTGGCCGGGTTTGAACCCGCGATATTGGGCATAGAAGCTCAGCATGCCACCAACTACGCCACCGAAGCCGCTGGGAATTAGGTCTTTAACTGGTTATAAATCAATAATAATGTTATTGGTTGTACGATCCTTTTAACTACTACGGCTTTTAGAGACACCGGGGTGCTGGAATTTAACCCCGAAGGGGATTTTTAACGTACCAGTAAATCTACAGACACGGTTTCCTTGCATTTACGCACCCTCAAATGCCAGCTGACTGCGCCAGGATTAGATCTTGCAACCTTGGGAACAGCAGGCGAGAACATCACCGCTGAGCCACGCAGCCAGTCGGTTATAAATCAGAAGCATGTCTCGGTAGGATATCTATGCATGGCTTCGTAGTCGATGGCATGCTGAATTGCAATTGCCCAAGATCGCGGGTTCAAACCCGGCTGAAGTTGTCGTATTTTTAAGAATGTTAAAATCCTTCAGTAGCCTTTGGAGGAGAAGTGAAGCCGGCGGGCCCATGTCATAGATTTATGGCATGTAAAAGAACCTACCACTACAATGGAAGTGTGTACCCAAAATGTGTAGGTTATTCGGTTAGAAACGCTCTATCACGTTCCAACATTCGCCACTGGGTGTCAGTGACAGTGGAGTCTGGTAGCCAAAGTTGGAACTAATTGAAATTGGGGAGCCTACTGGCGTTCAATTGAAATGCCCTGCTATCGCCATTGGCTGCAATTCAAATATAAATAATATCAATGCATTTTGAAAATTAAACGTAAACGATGTCACCACAAACATGTGAGGAAATTTTGATTTTCAGGTGTAGAAAATGGCTTTCAAATAGTCAGAGAGTTAATTTAATAAATACAAATGTAAACTATTTTGAACAATAATATAAACTTTTTCTCGAATCGTTTTGAAGTAAGCCAATTTATGTCGTCAGGATAATGCTCACTAACTTAGATCTTAGATTTAGTTCTCCTATGAAATACCTGGTCTTCCACACGACTGCTGCGAAGGTACGGTACACAATATTGCTATTGCTGAAATATTTGTAAAATTGACATTGTATTATGTTCTCAAATTCAGGAATGAAAGTTTCCAAAATAACAGAAAAAATACGAAGTACTTACAATTGAGCCATTTAAGACCTTAAGATCTTTTTATACTTTTCGTTCCACAAATCACACGGATATTTTTTAAATTAATTATAATGTTACTCAATTTTACGGAAGAACTAGCTTTTGATATGGTGAAGAATTTGATATTGCATAGCTATTTACAATTATACCCATACTAGTAACCCACCCCGGCTTCGCCCGGTATCTTTAACGTTTTACCTAGCGTAAGCTTGAAAGGCGTACGGGCGGCAGGTCCCAGACGCAATTCAGAAAAGCCGAGGTGAACAGTGAAATTCCAAACACATATACTCTTCTCTGAAGTCTTAACTCGACACGACTCGAAAGTGGATGCTGGCCGAAGCTGGGGTGATAGACTCGCTCCCTACCTCGTAAACTCGCTCCAAAGTCAGTAATTTATATTTCCACTGGAGATTGTTGGCAGAAATGAAAACGTAAAATCACTTAGTGGGTGATGTATTAAAGATACATATATGCTGTCGCGGACCTTTTTGTAGAACTTTTCATGTTGACCAATTCTTACACTCATAGTAGGCCTATATACATATTTTTAACTGTATCCAGAGTAAGCTGAAATGGCGCAACGGACGGCAGGTTTTTCTTCGACTCGATTCACTGAAATCGTTACTGCTCGGCTTCCTGTGGTCAAATGAATGTGTTTCTACAGAAACCTTCCACGAGAAACCCTTTAGGGATTGGTGAAAACCGCATCAAAATCCATCCAGTGGTGGTAGGTTTTTGCTGAGGTTTAACACCTAAGGGAAGATGATGAGAGAGAAAAGGATGAGGGTTGGGAGTGGAACAATTTTTAGGTAGCAGGGAATCCAATACAAAAGCATAAAAACCAATAGAAATAAGTATTCAGCGATAGGTTCCACCGCACAAAGAGCGTGAGACACCTAAAGTGGGTAGGGACCTAACCACACCTATCGGGAAACGCAGCTGGAGCTGGGGCTGTTTGCAAGCAAGCGGTAAGCGCTCTTTCCCTCCCGAGCCGGTATTCCGGTACTATGGGGACGGGTGGTACTCTGGCAAGACAAAGTATGCTAAAGGAAAACGATTTACTGTTTTTCCCTTCAAAAAGGTTAGATTTTGCTGAACGTTTTGAAAGGCTGAAATAATTTGAATTTGTCGTGTTATTTTTAAAATTTCTGGATACTGTTGGATTTTTGGCAAAATAGTCGAAGGCTTCCAGAGTGGGAAGGGATCAGACAACTTTAGTGCTTTTAGCAATATTTTTACTGTTTTTTTTTTTTTGTGAAAATCCTACGAGAATGCCAATTGTTGCTCTGAAGGTAGGCTAAGCTTTCACCAAGCAGGTTGCGGATTAAAAGTTTAGAGCAGAGAAAGATATCAAACCTAACTTAAACAAAATTGAGATTTTGAAAGTAAAACATGATTCAGAGAGAAAATCTCTACAAATAGGTAGCTGGGGGAGCGAGCTATATTTGTTTCAGTGATTTACTAGAATTAGCTGTAACAGCTAAGAGAACCTTTAAAAACGTTGTTAAATTTAAATTTTGTTTCAAATGCAACAAGTGGTAATTTTTTATAGTTGTGAAGATGGCTTTTTCTATTTTGAAATACGCAATAATTTCAGGAGAAGAATCAGGGAAGAGAGGGTCCTGCCTAACTGAGATTATAGCGAGAGAGATAAAGCAAACAATAATAAATAATTTATTTAACAATACGTATAAAAGTTAGAAAATTAACAATGGATAGATTTAGAATCTTATTTTTTGAATTAGATGAACTTTTTCTTTCGTTAGTTCTACAAACATTTTGAGAGTCTCTGACCCAATAATAAGAGGTTTACTATGAACAATATTAAAGTAGTTACAAGTTTCAAACTTGTTACAAGCGCTAAACCTGTACAAAGGTTTTAAAATGTGATTAAAATTGGGAAATTTAAAGCTTTTAAGGACAATAAATTGTACAGTGATTATGACTTTTACAAATTAGGTAGGATACAAGCGTTATTTGAATGCACCCTTGGCAAGCCAACAAGCTAGACAAATAAATTAAATCCTGATCATAACAGGAGAAAAGAAAAGAAAACAGATAATTAAAAGCGGAGATTACCGCAGTCTTAAGCAGAGATTACTAGATGCGGAATACAAAAAAATGTACAGGTCGTATTAACGAAGCCTGGAAAGAAAAAAAACCAGGAGTAAGATTAGAAATCAACGATTCCTGATTAAGCTGGAAGAGAAAGGAAGATTAATAAGTAGTTTCTAGAACTACTGATATTTATATACAATTTAAGAAATTTTAAACTCTAATAGGACAGGTTGCCCTTTGTGAAGCCTAGAATAAGCAATTAGTTAACTCCTTTATAATTAGAAAAAGTACAATTTCCCTAATTTTAGAAGGGAAAAACAATTAAAATGTGGGCTAGCCACATATTGACGCAGAATTACGATATGAAAAATAGAAAAAAAATTGGGAGGGCGCTTGATCGCAAGCGAGGCCTCTTTGTATTTTAACTAGGTGAAGATCTTAAACTATATATTGTTAGTTAAATGTATTTGGGAAGTGGAGTTAGGAACTTTGGTATAAAGTCCTGGCCAGAATTATTTTCTCTCAACCGAACGCGGCGCGGAAGATATTTAGCGCACGCAAATTCGAAGCACTGATAGTTTTTGATAAGTTGAAAAACTTCACTATCGTAGTGTATGTAGGTTCGTAGAACAAGAGAAATTCTTTGCAGTTATGGAGAACACTTAGTGTAATTTGAGCTTGAATCAGTTTATTGCGTTGGAAAGTTTATGGGTTGCAGTTAAATGATGCAGTCAAGTTCCCACGGTGGAAAGCAAAGTAGGTTTTGACCAGTAGTTAATGTAACATGAATTCCTCGATGAGGAAAAGTATTCCCTTATTTTGGCGTGGAAAATACTAGATTGCTTGAATAGTAGAAAGATTGGTTGACATAGAAAGTTCTGGAGCTATGATGAAAGTTAAATGTGGTAAGAGAGATCCCGCGGTGGAAAGCTAAGTTTTATAGATAATAGTTAATTTGATTTAAATCCCTCGTTGTGGGAAGGTATTCCCATTTATTTCGTACAAGAAGTACTGTGTTTCATTTTATAAAGCCAGCTTAGATAGCTAAAGCATGACAAGAAAAATCCCTCGTAGACGGTTACTGCACAATAGTTAGCAATTCCACACACTGTCTATAACATTGTCTTAAAAGCATTTAGCCCTTTTAAAAACCATTAAAATGTGTTTAAAACCATTGAAGTTTTGTACTTAGCTTTTTCGTGTAGAGCAGGCGATGGTTCCTTGTGACCGTTGACTTAAAATACAGACAAGGCGTCTGGTTTAAAAACGTCTCATAAAGACAGGAGACTGGCCCTGAGAGGGCTCTGCACTGTAAACTTGACGGCCGAACAAGAGGTGAGAGATCTGAGCAGCGAACCGAGGGGACCAAGGAGAAGATGATGATGATAATTGTTGTTTTAAGGGGCCTAACATCGAGGTTATCGGCCCCCCCAAGGTGAAGATTTAGAGGGGGTAGGCTAGGGGAAGGGGAGGGAAACAAAGGAGTTTATAACAGAATATGCAACATGAGAAAAATCAAATTCTTATACAGGACATAGAATTATTCTTGGAGCGGTGTCTTCAAGGAGATGTTAGCTGGCGACACAGATGATGCCTGGTGGATTGATGAGGAAGTTCTCTTGAGTTCAGAGAAAAAGAACTTCGCAGTTAGCTGCTAGATGCCGCTAGGTTGTCCATGAAAGATACATATCTAGAACAGACTCAAGGAGAAAATAAATGCCTGCACAAGGAGAAAAAGAAGAAATACAAAAAAGATCACTGTCGGTGTCTTCAAAGAAGGAATTGAATAAATAGATCAATCAAAGAGCAGCAAGAGCTAACTCTGACTGAACGTGTATTCCAAAGAATACACCAAGTGGTTCTCGAAAATACCCATTACATCCAAAAATCGGGGACTCTGTTTTATACTACAGTACGTCGAAATGACCGCGACTATCATTGAAACAAATACATGAATTTATAACTAGTATGGGCTATTAATGCTACGTAAGACTCATTAAATACGTCATACAACTGTACCTAGGGATACTTGCAGAGGACTGAACTAATAAAATCAGAGGATTTTTTTAATGTTCGCAGGAATTAAAAGTGTACAGTATATCAACATTGTGATTTGACATGACTTATGTTTACAATAAAAATAATCACTCAGGTGAGTTAAAATTCATAAAACCCCTAAAGAAGTGAAAGCAGTTCCGTGAATAACGCGCTCATGGCAGTTGCCAGCTTGCTGGCCGCCGCGAGCGCTAGTGTCGCTCCATCTACCAAAAGGATGCAATTTCTGTAACGCAGCGAGCTTCGTGACTGAGTATTTTAGACCGTGGTAATACAACTCCAGCCTCCCAGGTTTGCCAATCTAACCTTTCCCCCACGAAATATAGCTTATTTCAAACTGAGGCTAGCGCCAAATAATTTTGAATCCAAAATAGCGGGATAAAATTAGCTTGTTTTTCTTTTCTTGGCGGGAGATAAGCTATATGTAAATTAATCTAGTTTTTATTTAAAATAACGCGTTTTAATAAGGACTTCGAAAATTCTATGAGTACATTAACACTATTTGTGGGATCTTTATTGGGCTAACTTAATGAGCATGAGAACGCCGTCAGCAGAGTTGCTTCATATAACGTTAATACAGTATACTGTTTGTCCGACAATTCCCCGAATTACGGTTATCTCCCGGTTACGAATGAGTATAATTTGTCGCATGTGTAGTGTAAGCAACTGAACCTTTTCCCGGCTGCAAGTGGCATTTGTAAGGTGAAAAGTACTTAGTAGGTGACAAAAATCTTCGAAAATGAGATTTTAGGCGTTCAGGGCTAATTGCAACATAAAGCACAGGATCTTGTTGAAAAAACTAAATAAACATACAAATTGGTAGCCTTTGTATAACTCATAAATCAACATGATACACCGTTAGAGGACATGCCCACTTTTGCTGAGACTGCTGTAAATGTTTTCTCTTGTTGAGAGATACGCAGTCTTCATGTCGGTAGCACAGATAGATTCGAGTTTATTTTGTTCCTGTCAGGGGAACATGAGTGTTCTAGATTTACCATTTCAGTCAAAAATTAACTTCATTTTTACAGAATTACTTTTGTTGTTGTTGTTGTTGTTGAATTTTGTGCATATTGTATCACTCGAGAACTTATGGAGCAAAATACATTAAACTTTTCTTGTGTAATAATATCTCATTGAGAAATGGAAATATTTGTAGAGTTGTTGTTAATGCATTTGAGAGTTTTGAGACATCTTGGTATAGTTGGGTGTGTGTTGAAGTTGTCTGGCAACCTATATTGCTGCTCTGATTGTAGTAATGTGTGTAAATGTATCAGGGACTGGGATGGGGTAGACGCTCCGGGACTTGAAGACACAATCCCGGCAATTTCCTGTAGGGAGTGTGGTGAAAAAAAAGAAAAAGAAACCACGCTCAGGATAACCGCTGTTAGGACAGGGATTAGAACCTACGATATCCATACTCACTGCAGCTGCCCTCGTGGCCATGGTGCACGCTTGACGAGCGCGGCTATGCCGCGGGACGAAATGTTTGTAGAATTTGGCTTCGAGAATCTATAACCCCCCCCCAACGGCCGATCCTGGCTACACTACTGGGCCCTTCCATCTTTGCTCGCCCCGTGATATCTTGGAGGTATTAAGTTTGCATTTATATTTCTGAAACTTCCTTATCACAAAAAGTTAACTCTCATTACAAAAACAGGGCAGGTGACCTTCAAGTGTCTCCCCTTAAAACAACAATCCTCATCATCACAACCATATGAAGTAGAAATCAAATTTAGCAAACGTTATCTTGAAATTTTCCACCCTATAAAGCCTTGAAAACTTTGCGTTTCTCTGGCATCATAATGGCTATTTACAAAATTCATGTTTTGGTTTCTTCTCAATGTTCTGTAGTCTATTCACTAGATTCCCGTCCATTTAAAATAGCCCTATCAGAAAATTTCAAATTCCATCTGAAACTTAAAAATGTGACGTATTTGTGGCATGGGTCGCGATGGTACAAGGGTTCAGCACGCTTGTCTAGACAGCACGAAATTCGGGTTCAAATCTTGACTGCAATCACATTTTCAACTTTTGCTCAAATGCTCGCTGTAAGAGCAGTCATTTCTATAATAATGTAGGCTGGCCAAGAGATAGTATTCGTGTGAAATAACACCATTTTAATGTCCCATTGCACTTCTGCATCTGCATCTTCAGGATCAAAAAGGAAAACCATGTACGAGATATTTATTTGTTGTCATTCATCACTCGCGATGACACCGCCCCTTCTTCTCCATCAGATTCACACGTCACCACTTTGGTGTAGCGGTACCTGACGACGGGACAGCCTTCTATGTCATTGGATAACTCCTTCACCTGGTCCTGGTATGACGCTGTCACGTTACTTTTTAGAACATCATAGTATCCCCCGTCAACTTCCGACTTGTTCAACGAACTGGACGAGTGAACAGTTAAAAACTTATCCTCAGGGGCATTACTGGTTTCTGCACACCGACGAAGATCTGTCTTTGCAAACGAACCTATACCTAGGCTGCAACCATGCCTCTTATAGTCCCTTACTTCAGAACAATTCAAACCCCCACACTGAAGTCCCGCCTTGTACAACATTCCTTCTGACTCGGCCTTCGTGAAAGCATTGCGATCACAACTACCATAACCACTACGACCCTGCTCTCCGATGAAGGGTAGACAAGGCTTCAGTAGCGTTTCTTCTGGCCTGAAACACGTCCGTTCATGTGGATCATAGCTACAGTTCTTCGCTTCAGGCTGACGTCGATAGTTTAAGGGAAGAGTTGGTTTATGTAGCATCTCTTCTGATTTGTTACATGGCAACGAACCTTGGTGATAGTTACTATTTAAAGTCTGTTCGTCACAACGGCTTTGACTGTTTGAGAGAAGGGTTGGCTTGTCTAAAATTCTCTCTGATTTGTTGCAGGTTAGTATATCTTGATCACAGTTATAAATCTGCTCGTTTGACTGACTCACACCAGCCAAGTGAGACGATGGTCTGTGTAACGTTTCCCCTGACTTCACATCACCAATGTGACTGTTGGCATTTTCTTCACACTTATTGAGATCTCCATCGTGACGTCTCAGTTCACTTGCACAATCCTCCGAGAAGCGTTCCCTGAACGTCCCTTCCGTGTTTCTCCTCCCAGAGGATCCCATCTGAAGATTACCACGCTTCATTGAACCAAAGGTTTTCATTTTGTGCAGATGTTGTTTCTGCTGAAGCTTGTTCTTTTTGACCATGGCGTCTATATTAGCTATCACTGCATCCATATCACTGACGAGTTGGTCTTTAATTCCCTGTATGTGTTTCTTTGAGTCGAGCAGATCCTTTTCTCGCTTCACAAGCTCATGGATCACACGATACTCGTACTTGGACTGCGCTTGTTGAGATATCTCCAGATTGCATCGGTGCGAGTAATTACATCTGTTTAATATTTCGAGTTCCAGCTCGTCTGGATATTCATGATCATCATCATCTTTCATCTTAATTTTTAATTTTATATCATCGCTAAGAGATGAAATGAAATGATCGTCAGGACATGATTTTAAATTAGGTCCTTTTATGTGCTCATTCAATGTGAGGTTATAGCTGACATTCCTCGCTCTCAAAGCATATCCTAAGGTGTATACGGTTTCCTTGTAATTATAGTCTGCAGGGCCGATTGTTGCAATTAGGATTGTTTCCGAGTTTCCGCCCAGCGAATCTTGTAATAGTCGGGTTAGCTTTGAATCTCTGTAGCGAACATGTTTCATCTTACCGTCTGATAGGGATGACAGCACAACACCCAACGTAGTCAGGGACTTGTTAATTTTAGTGGCCTCCTTGAATCTGAGTCCCTCGTTTTTAGATTTATTCTGTCTCTCGTAGCTAGCCAGATCCACGAGATGCAGCTTACCACTGACACTGCGCATCTCACCACCCGCAATTTGTTGTTCCCAAGATACGTATATAGTAAATATGGCGTGAGACCGAGAGCTGCACCCGTTCAATCTGGTAGCACCTGTAGCGCGATTGTTTTTACCAATTTCATACAGGCGCATCATATCTTCGAGAGAAGAAGTTAAGTAACCATCCAAGTCTTCGATACACGTTCCTCCCTCAAAATTATCTTTCAAAACCAGTTTTCTCTTTTTGTCTTCTGCCAAAAGATCGCGTAGCTCTTCGTTGTATATCTCGATATAGTTAATGCTGATTTTGTATTTTATATTTTTTTGTTCCTTAGGCATAATCTGAAACAAATGTATGAACACATTGGGAATTATTCCTAGCCCATCTTTCTTCATGTTATTGGGATCTCCTTCCATCGTCCAAGTCTTCCCAGTTCCTGTCTGTCCGTACACCAATACGGTTCCGTTAAATCCCTTCAATACATTCTCTACAAGAGGAAGACCAATACTTTTAAAAACATCCATCTGAGTGCTGTCTACATCAAACACCATGTCACATTTCAATAATTTGGGCTCTTGCTGAAGGTTTTTTGGGTTATAGACCTTTACCAAGCCACAATTGACGTCAGCATATGTAACGACCAGATACCCAGAGACAAATTCTTCTTTAGTCAGTGGGCGAATGCGAACTGCCACCTTCACCTTATTTCTTCTTTCTTCCAACATCACTTTCTTGCCAAGCTAAATTATCAGCCTTCCACTAGACGTCGACAACAGTACACCACTACAATTATATTCTAATGTAACGTTTGGACCTGCCACGAATGCTGAGCTATTGCTAGACAGCACAAAATGCGAGCCGTAACCTTGCCAACGTTATACAAAGTTAGAGATGACTGTTGTTTTAGATACCGGTAGTTAGTTAGTTATTGTTGATTCAAGGGGCGGAACTACGAGGTCATCTGCCCCTATTGTTGTTTTAAGAGGCGTGAAAACGTGAAAATCTAGTCTTTGGGTGTGCTAATCAGGCGGCGGTACCCCCACCTCATTTAATACTCCGCAGATATGTCCTATCCTGTAAATACCTTCTTAACTAAATGGTCTTAAATAATCACCTTTAATCCCAAAATTACAATTCTCGGAATATAAGCTCAGGAATATTTTCAAGACACCACACACCCCTTCCCTACTCAGTACCTACATTTTTTGTAATTATTTTATTGGAGTGCTGATCCTGGATTCTACACTTGCACTTGGATACTATATTATGATTTTCATGAGTTTAATGCCCTATTTCATATTCTGGGAGTCATTTCCAATTGAAATTATTGTCCATTTACTTTACTTCACTGGAAATATGTGCTAAATTACGTAAATAGATATATTTGTTTCTCGCTCATTCAACGACAATTGCCATGTTTGTCAAGCGCACGAGATATCTTCAACTGTTACCGATGTGCACACATTGACGTAATATTGTAACTATTTCGACTAATACACGTCCCACTTGGGCGTAAAAATGTAACTATTTGTAAATAACATAAGCTCCACTATTGGGTGGCACATGTAATGATGTTATTTACCTGGAGTAATGTGGAAAAACCACAATAACACTTCATATTGGGTGGGTGCCATCGGGTTCAATGCCATCTGAACACCGAAATAAACACATAATCACTTACCATTCTACCTCGGCTATGTAGGCTCTTCTTATCTCAGCCCATAGGGAAACTAAGTTTCCAACCAGCGTAGTATTTGGAATGAGAGGATAGGTTCGTCTTATAGCTACTTCTAACTACAAGTAGGAAACGCGGAGAATGAATTTAAAGAATTAATAAATGCAGCTATCCGTAAGGAGTCCTCAATATTCCCATACGTATGCACGCTTCCCACAAAAAATAATGGCACAGGTTCTATATCCTCCGACACCTGCCCGACATCTTCGACTCTACTGGCCGAACTCACATTACTCAATGTACACACCCCTTGAAACACACTACACTGCTTACCTGGATCGTTAAACGGTATAATTACTTCCTTCTCGTTCCAATTCACTTTTACACACTCTTCCTCATAGCATAACTTAGCTGAAAATTTACTTAACCAGTCTGAGCCGATAATAAGCTCTTAGACCAGGTTGGGTATTACTAAACAAGCCTGCATCTCCACATGACCATCAATTTCTAATTCCACCAGTAACCGCTTTGAAATTAAATGAGACATCTTCCCAACTGCAGTTATTACATACGTAGATTTTATAGGCAACTCCTCAAAAATGGTACCTCTCTCCTTCATTCTAGCATAAAACATGGAACTTAAACTTGAACGAGCACAACCCGTGTCAAATAAGGCATAGACAGGTGCCCTA
The DNA here is from genome assembly GCA_946902985.2 of Meconema thalassinum. NCBI lineage: Eukaryota > Metazoa > Arthropoda > Insecta > Orthoptera > Tettigoniidae > Meconema > Meconema thalassinum. Next base: position 457,964,160 of record OX336391.1, on the reverse strand, counting down.
GACACGTATATTTTGGCTACTGGGTATAAATTCTTACCCTCACTTACTTCCTGCACCTCTGTTAGCTCCCGTAATAAATCACTCTTCACATCTAGGTCATATGTATCAGCAATTAAAGTACTGATTGGGATAAACACCGACTGGAATGTAGACCAGTCATGACAGCCCGGCTCTAGTTTAAAGGTCCCGTACTGGTACTAGCTCCATTGGTTGTAGTGCTGTTGACCTGACTTTCGCTACCGTTCGTATTACCATTTCTGTTACCACTATTACTACTACTCTGGTCATTCCTATTGTAACCTTGGTTATTCTGGTTGTAGTTGGAATTGTTGTAATTCCCTGACCTTTGGTTCGTGTTCTGACCATTATTGTGACCTGAGTAATTATTCCTATTTTGATAATTAGGGTTATTAGCACCATTACCCCTATTTTGGTATCCCAGGTTACCATTATAATTTCTGTTCTGGTAATTAGGGTTATTACCTCTGTTACCCCTATTCTGGAAATTATGGTTACCACCACTGCTTCTGTTTTGGACAACCTGATTTCTATTGTCCTGTACCGGATTGCTGTTTCCTCTATTGTAATTAGTGGCCAGCTGTTCCTCGCTGCTAACCTTGCCTAGTGCCTCAAATGTACAGCTTTTCCATCTCCGATATTGTATTCACCCTTTGAATACATGCCGCTTCCTTAATTCGGTATGGGAAGTGCCTTAGCAACATTCTCACTACATCTCTTTCCTGCGTGAGTCCATCCAAATACTTGCAGATCAGTACCTGCCCTAAGAAGTATTCTGTCATTCTACTATTCCCTTTGGGTTTATATTTCCCACATACTACTGCCTCGCGATGCCTTGACTGAATCTCCTCACTCCAAAACTTTTCACAAAATCTATCCCTAAATTCATTTAAATTCTCCTGCATACACAGCAACCAACTTTTAGTTCCTTCTACAAATGCCTGGTCCAATATTTCCAGTACATGGCACCATTCAATTAACCCCCCTTCCAGTCTCTATTTAAATTTACCGCACCCAGAAATTCCATTGGACAGCCTTGGCGATTATTGAATTTTCCCAGTTCAACTTTCTTGTAAGCGAAACCACTCATACTTCCTGCCCTGTTCTGACTTGCCTCATATCTTGACTTAGTTTTCAATCTCGCTTCCAGCTCAGCTAATCTCTTCTGTGCTTGCCTTTCTACATTCTCAACTTTTTCCTGTAAAACCTACCTTAATTCTAATCTATTTCTCAAGACCCCTTGCTTCTCTTGTATCTCCTGTATGTTTTCTAAATATTCTGAGCAGTACATTTCTCCACTTTCTCGCTAAGTTGTTAACTCAACTTGTCAATCTCATCACTTAGCTGATCCTTCACCTGTTTAGTTTCCACCTGTACTAACTCTTTGAAATTATCAGCCTGGCTACTCATTCTATCTGTTAAGTTGCTTTGTACATCCTTCAATCTGTTATCTACTTCCATTCTTATCTCCGGAGACTTCTCCTCCAGCTGACTCCTAATTTTTCCCCTCACCCTTTCAATACTATTCTTAACCTTAGCGCTTTCCTCACTCAGCTGTTCATTATTTTTAGTTACAGAATCCAACTTTTTATTTAATTCAGCAATTTTACCGCTGGTCTCCACATTAATTCTATCCAATTTACTGTCAATTTCTTTATTATTGCTTTCCATCTGAACATTAGTAGCTTCTAATTTATTATTAGTGGCATCTACTTTATTGTTAATTTCTTGATCGTTAATTTTTATCTCCTCCTTAGTACTTTCTAATTTATTGTTGGCATCTTCTAATTTACTATTAGTAGCTTCTAAGTTATTATTAGTGGCATCCAATTTGCCAATAATTTGCATGAGTAATGCCATAATCCCACCACTAATATCCTGCGAACTTTCCTTATCAACCTCACTCTCTGGAAATACCTCCGTTATTTCCTTTGAGCTATTGTTTGTCCCAGCTGGACTACCCCGCATTAGCTTCCACATTTTTCTCCACCTTGTCACCACTCGTTACTTGACCACTTCTAAGTTTCATTTCTTCCTCTTTACCCGTTATCCTGATACAGCAAAAAATATATCCCCAAAAAACACACAAAGCACAGAAATAAAACCTTTCCTCTCTCCACAAATACCAGCTGGTTTTCGGCCACACGTTGGGCGTTCAAATGTAACTATTTCGACTAATACACGTCCCACTTGGGAGTACAAATGTAACTATTTGTAAAGAATATAAGCTCCACTATTGGGTGGCACATGTAATGATGTTATTTACCTGGAGTAATGTGGACAAACCACAATAACACTTCATAGTGGGTGGGCGCCATCAGGTTCAATGCCATCTGAACACCGAAATAAACACATAATCACTTACCATTCTACCTCGGCTATGTACACTCTTCTTATCTCAGCTCGCAGGGAAACTGAGTTTCCAACCAGCGTAGTATTTGCAATGAGAGGATAGGTGTGTCTTATAGCTACTCTAACTACAAGGAGGAAATACGGAGAATGAATTTAAAGAATTAATTTTAATAATATAGAAAAGAACAAATATGCAAAACATTATGATGGAAGAACTATTGAATTTACAGCCACCACGGCTTAAAACAAACGAATACGAAGTCATGACGATAAGTTAATTTATTTCAGAAGCTAAATGAATTTAAATTTACTGTGCCCAAAGAAAAGATTTACTAATTGAAAAACAGAGTCATATGTGATGTTGCCAGAGCGCTCACCGTTGTTACTTTCATTAGATTGGTTTTGCTCGTCCCAGAGCAAATTTGTAGCCTGCTGCCGAATATCGCCGTCATCTTCCTGTTGTATGCGATGTTGTAAATTTCTTAGTTGCCTGTGATGAAGTACTAGCTTCAATAATCACATTTACATGATGATAGCCTAAGACACAACTATCACCATTAATATGTGTGGACAGGCTCGACGAGAGGGGGGGACAGGCAGGGCTGGTGCCCCGGGGCCCGACCCTCCCAGGGGGGCCCGGCGTCCTAGGAGGATGTGCAAAGCACTTATTTTTCAGGACGCGAAGAGATATTTTCCCTTGCGAATCAAGCCCTTTCGTGATACGCTTTAACGTCTCAGTACCTTTAAACATAAAATTAATTGCCATCTTTATCTACGACTTAGAAATGACCCCGGTTCCTGACGAAGCCGCGGCAGGACTGCAGGATTTGGCTTCCCGACTGCGGTGTTATTCGTAGTCTTACTCAACAGTCAATAAAAAGGCCTGTTTGTCGTTACAGATGTTCATTCATGTAGGGGCTTGCAACATTCAACCCGTGTACTTGGTAGCTAGTAGGTCGAGTATCACTGGCGGGCAATGAACTATTGGCGCTCGGTTGGGGAAGGTTTGCATCAAATAGTACTGTAGATATAATTCAGTATTTGCTGACGCGTTAGTTTTACGGTTTGTTTCTGAAGGCCTCCACGTTATTGAATGAAGTTGACTGTAAAGCAGTAGTTTTCACAAATATTAATGAAGCGAACAAAATAGAAAACCAAAAAATGTGCGAATTGTGTTGACTGAAGGGGAGGCTAGTGGCTGTTGTATAATAAGTGAGGTGTATTGGCAACATTGTTGTAACTATTTGTCTTGGAGAGTAAAAACTTAGACCCTCTTAAAACCATCAACTGCTGGGTGAAAAGCGGGGTATACACTGTGCTGAGCTATGGCCTCTCTGACATGATAAATCGCATGTCGTATTCTTAGTTGCCGACTGGGAATGCGTTGGCTGTCGCGACTATTACTGTAATTATTAGGGTTAAGAGTAGGGTAGGTGTCCCTGGACTTGAAATAAGGTACTGCCCCGGCATTGGTCTGGAGGGAGTGTGAAAAAACATACTCAGGATAGCCGCTGTCAGCGCCCGGATTCGAACTTCCGATCTGTAGACTTGCTGTAAGCCCCAATCCCGGTCATTGTTGAGCTACACCGCGGGGTCTTACTTGAAGATGTGAGAGCTTTTACTTCAACATCAGAGAGTCTTTACTATAGCCACTTGTCAAAGGTCACCAAATTTTTACTCCAAAATATCCCAAAAATAATCACCCAAATGGCCTATTCTATAACTCAATAATTTGGACCTAATTTTTGCAAACTCTTCCGGAGGAGGGCCCCCGGACCCCACTCTCAGCTTCCAAACCCCAAGATCCTCGGTGTGTCCACTCCCCCATAATCTTGGCTTAAATCCACCCATGATGGTCACCAATCATAGATAGGATTCAGGATTTTTAGGAGAACCTGGCTCTAGTTTTGCTTACTGCAAAGCAATATTAAATTATAAGAAATTCACTGACTGCCAATTGCAAAATATAGTTAAAATTCACAGTTTCTTCTTTTGTGAAAACAATCTACTGATAGCACATAATAACTTGAGTGAAGTATGAGTACTGTACACCTGTGGTTAATTATGAAAATATATTTTGTTTAATGTACAAAGATGTCTGATCGCCGTTCAAGACTTACCACTGTTTAGGCTTGGACCCAAGGGCGTGACTCTTCAAGGGCAGCAAATTTTAAGAATGTCAACATAAAGACACTATATGTAAAACGTATTTTAAAATACGTCATGAAGTTTTGTAAAAATCATGTTTTCATTATGAAAAGAGATCACGTCACATGTCACAGAGGCCGTAGTACTGCACAGTGTACAGTTTACCCTTTCCACGTCTTTTAACATGCAGTTCAGTGACCTGAACTTCCTGTTGATTAATGGGTCTTATGACGTAGCGGTGGTGATAGAATTGAGGAGAAAATGAATGTACGGGTTAAAACGATGAATCATGGAAAATAAGCATAGAATCACCGACGGTGGAATTCCATCCCACCAGTTTCCGAGTTAATGGACAACAGCTTTTTTCGATGTGAGTATTTTCCCAAAGTTAAATACTGTAAAAGCCATGCAATTATTGGTCCGGTAAATGCAGCTTTTTTCAAATTTGTGTGCGACAAACGAGCATATTGCTTTTGCGAGTATCACTGAAGTTCTTAAGTTATTGATATCAAAGAGGATCTGCAGAACTTTAAATCTGAACATTGTGTATGCTTACAGTGCTAGATTTGTCAAACGCCGAAACAGTATAGTGAATTTTGAAAATTATTACGGTACCTAGTTTTCGATGGCTTTAATCTGATATTATTTTTTGTTAATTGAAAATAATGCAATAGTACGCGCTTGTCAGGTATAAACATTGAATTTGCAAATAATTTTGGATGCATTCATCCACTTTCAATGTTGTAAATTTTACATACCAGCATTAACTTATTTATATTGATAGTAATTCACGCTCTGCTTATGATAATAAATATAGCCTGGATTTAGTGGAATATATCATTGAAATATTATTATTATTATATATATATGAATTGTAGCCAATTATCATATCAGGACATTTCAATTGAACACCCGTAGGCTCCCCAACAAGTTCAATTTCAAGTAGTTCCAACTTTGGCTACCAGACGCTGTAACGTGTTTTTCGTGGGGTTTTTATGCAACTGGCATAAGTCAGTAGGAAGCCATTCTATATTTATTTACGCGGCAAATTGTTCAGCCAAGAGAATTTTTCATGGTAATTTATTATTATTATTAATTTATTATAATTATTATTAAGATATTTTCGGAGCATTTTATAAAAATTATAAGCATACAGAAAGGTTTTCTATGTCTTAGAAAACGCTATCAAGCAAATTATTACGAACGACGATATCATAGAAAATTATATGATTACGGAATTTTACGGAGTTTTGTCAGTTAGGGTATTTGAGAGAGATGACTCACTGGGATTTCAAATACAAGCTGATTCCTGTCGAGAAGTATTACGCAAGGCTGGGTCGCAAGGTCTAGAAAAGGCGAATTGTTGGAACGGAAAACGACTTCTCCCTCTCGCGCGCCGAGTGTAAAGAAACCAGAGGAGGGGAACTAGCGGTGGGTCAACCAATCAGTGAGGACCACGCAAGCTGAAGCCGGCTGAAGAGTGGGGGAGCCAACGTGTGCATATATCGTTCGACGCGCCGTGAAACGAGGACTATCTGTGTAGAACTTGCGGAGTACGGTTGCAAGTGCGTGTCGCTCCGATGTTCAGTGGAGTTGAAGACTAACTTTTGCAAAACTTAACCAGTGCGGTTGTACGAGTGTTTGGGTCCGAGGTACGGACCATAGAATTATCTAATCTACCAGAATATCATCAAATTCCGACGGAGATGACGACGTCCAGGAGACTGTGGGAAGCTCACAGCATCAGCAAGTACGAGGGAAATGCCTTGGCAATTTCCAATGGTAAGCGCAAATGACGCAGAAATACGCAATCTCTCATTTTTCTTTGTTTTACATTTCAAATTTCAGTAACTTCATAGCTTGGAAATAAGAGTAAAATCAATTTATCAGACTCCGTTTTCACGTAATTTTCTATCGGTAATATTCAAATCACAACGCTCCAATTTAAATTTTGTACTTATTATTATTATTAATTTTGCTATACTTGTTTTATATAATAAATTCATTTCTTTTACAATGCAATCTTTGCTTTCAGTAGGTAGCATTAGATATAGACCAATTCCTTCTCCTGATACAATTGTTTGTTGGGTTAATGATCAAATCATACCACGATCTGAGTGAATAGTGTCTTGAATGTGTTCTGCCAGAGCTAGACGTTGTTAAATACAAATTTAGATTTCAACATTGCATTGAGGTCTTGGCGCCCATTAAAACAACATAGCTTAGGCAAAGGTAAACAGTTACATTTCTCACCCAACAGTTAGGGGCTAGCAAAACGTTTCATTTGGCGCCCAACGTGGGGATGAAAACCTAATAACATTTGTGGAAGGAGAAGGGTATATATTTCTGTGCCTGTATTTTGGGGGTTATTTGTCTTTATCAGTGTATATCATTATGGGGGATGAGAAAGAAAGACAGATGAGGTTACGTAGTGGTCATCAACGGGAGAGTGATGATACGAGCAGTATGTCGAGTGATGGTAGTACCGGGGTAGCGGAGGTAAATCCCGATACTGAAACAGGGAGTGTAGGCGGCCAACCAGAATTAAAAACTTTACTTCTCGAGTTCATGTATCAGAACAAAGTTAGTAGTGATGCCTTAAATGCAAAATTAGAACAGAATAATGCAAAATTAGAACAGAATAATGCAAAATTAGAACAAAACAGTAGGGAAAATAAAGAAAGTACAGAAGCTTTAAATAAAAAATTAGAACAGAATAATGCAAAATTAGAACAGAATAATGCAAAATTAGAACAAAACAGTAGGGAAAATAAAGAAAGTACAGAAGCTTTAAATAAAAAATTAGAACAGAATAATGCAAAATTAGAACAGAATAATGCAAAATTAGAACAAAACAGTAGGGAAAATAAAGAAAGTACAGAAGCTTTAAATAAAAAATTAGAACAGAATAATGCAAAATTAGATAAGAACAACAAGGAAATTAGTGTGAAAATGGAGCAGATTAGAGGAGAAATCAGAGGAGTAATGGAAGAGAAGGTTAAAGAGATCATTGCAGATGTAGACAAGAAATTAGGAAAAGTACAGGAGGAGTTAGAAATTAGAATCAGTACACAGGCTGAAAATTTAAAAGAACTAGTGCAACTGGAAACACAGCAGGTCAAAAAGCAATTGGGGGGAGAAATTGACAAAATTCAGGTAGCAACTAAAGAGGTTAAGGAACAGCTGGGGGGTAGAATTGAGAAAGTCCACTCACAAATAGTTGCAGAAGTAAATGATTTAAGAGAGAGTAATAGAGAGAGCATTAGCAAGATTGATGAGAAACAAGCAAAGCTATATGATAAAGTAGAAGAATCAGAAGGAAACATTAAATTAACAGTAAACAGTATTGAGAGGAAGGCTGAGGAGAAAATCGCAGAATTAGAATTAAAATTAAAAGCTAGGATCAGGCAAGAAAATAGTCAGAATAGGCCAGTTTTTGTGAATAGCACACACAGGGAGGTAGAACTGGGTAAGTTCAGCAATCGACAGGGGTGCCCAATGGAGTTCATGAACACTATAGAAAATAAATTCGGGGAGAGGTTGGAAAATGGTAGTATTGAGTGGTGCCAGGTAGTTGAAATTTTAGAACAAGTATTTGTGGGGGAAACGAGGAATTGGTTTGCTGTCTACAGAGACAAGTTTACTGATATTAATGATTTTAAAATGAAATTCTGTGAAAAGTTCTGGAATGAGGTTATTCAGTCGCAGCATCGTGAGGGAGTAGTGTGTGGTAAATATAACCCTAAAGGAAGCTCCACCATGACCGAATACTTTTTAGGGCAGGTATTAGTGTGTAAATATCTGGATGGCTTGAAGGAGGAAAGTGATGTGGTAAGGTTGCTACTTAGGCACTTTCCCTATAGGATCAAGGAGGCTGCTTGTATCCAGAATGTAAAGACAATATCACAAGTAGAAAATTTGTTAAGCACATTTGATGCACTAGGGAGAGGGGGTTATGAGGACAATTTCAATCGGAACCAGGGTAATAATAATAATAGACCTAATGAAGCCAGGCATCAAGAAGTTCAAGGGAACGGTGGCGAAGGGGCCAACGCTCAAAATAGAAATAATAATAATCAGCTATATCAGAACAGAGGAAATGGCTATGGTAATCAGTATCAAGGGAGGAACAATGATTTCAGGGGAAATCAAGGGAGGAACAATGATTACAGGGGAAATCAAGGGAGAAATTATAATGACAATAATTACAACCAGAATAGGGGTCAAGGAAGAGGACAGCCTAGTGGTAGTAATATACAGCCAAACAATGACAACACAGCCCAGAACAACCAGACCAGTTTAGTAGTTAGTAGTACTACGGCCAGCTGTAGCGGTTCTTTAAACGCGAACCAGGCTGCGAAGTAAGGTCAGAATCTCAGTCTGTAGCATGCCCTGTCCATACAATTATACAGGAACCCTATGACCTAAATGTAAGAAATGAATTATTACATGAACTAAATGATGAAGGTATTATTCAGGAAGTGGTTAGTAAGAGCCCCATAGTTAAATTTAACGTGTCCGAGGCGTACACAGATGTTTTAATTGATAGTGGTTGTATGAAGAGTTGCATAAGTAGTGCATTTTATGATAAAACGAAAGGAACTGGAGTAAATTTTGAGGAGATGCCAATTAAAAGCACTTTTGTTATCACAGCTGTTGGGAAGAGGTCTAAAGTAATTTCTAAGCAAGTTTTAGTAGACATTAAAATTAATAATCATGTAGAGAAGCAGATTTGCCTTGTAATTCCAAATTTAGTATTCAGTGTTATCTTGGGTTCAGAGTGGCTAAGTAGAGTGTCTGGTAACTTATGTTATGATGTAGGGAGTTTGAAATTTAAATGGGGAGATTCTGAAGTAGAAGTAGCGTTCAATGACCATATTCAGAGGAGTAGTATTGTAGGTGTGATTTGTACTTTAAATGAGATATCGCCAGCCGTAGAGCGGGGTTCTCCATGTTTTGTGGGCAGTGTGATTACGAACGGAAGTCTAGAGGACTCGTTACGTGAGGCTGCATTTCAGGGTAATATAGAGGTGGAACAATGTGTTCGGCTCTATGATGTGTTATTGTGTAATAGGAGAGTTTTTGAGGATCGCATTGGTATGGCCAATTGCTATATACATTCATTGAACGTTATTGATAGGTCAGTATTCACAGGACATAGATATCCTGTACCTTTCGCTTATCAGAGTGCAGTTGAGGCACAAATTAACCAGATGCTTGAAGATGGGATTATTGAGCACTCTAACAGTCCATATGTTAATTCTTTGATCACGGTACCCAAGACCGACGGCACTGTTCGTATTTGTTTAGACGCTCGTTTGGTTAACAGTAGAATTAGTTCAGATCAGCTGAAATCTATGTCAATAGAGGAATTAATGCAAACATTTGAGGGGAAGAAGTATTTCACTTGTGTAGATTTGAGTTCCAGTTTTTGGCAAGTGCCACTTATGTACGAAGATATACCATTTACAGCTTTTAGTCATAAATATAACCTTTATCAATTTTGTAGAATACCTTATGGGTTAAAGAGTAGTTCAGCAGCTTTAATTAGGGCTTTAAACATCGCATTAGGGGATGACACAGGAGAGTTTGTAACCATTTACATTGATGATATGGTAATTAGTTCACGCAGTTTTGAGGAGCATCTATGTCATTTAAATATAGTTTTTCAGAAGTTAGATCAGGCAGGGTTCACTTTGAAGCTGTCTAAGTCGTCATTCTGTCAGTCAGAAGTGACATTTTTAGGTCATAGAGTGTCGAGTAGAGGTGTAACACCAGAGGAAAGTAGGGTTAATAAGATACTTAACGCAGAGGTGCCACAGAATGTTAAACAGTTAAAAACGTACCTGGGAATTTGCAACTTTTTCAGGAGGTTCGTTCTTAAATACTCAGGGTTGGTAGAACCATTCCGGGAATTGCTTAAAAGTGGGACTCGGTGGAGATGGGAGTCCAAGCATGATCAGGCTTTTAGAGCGCTGAAGGAAGGTTTTGAGAAAGCTGTAGTGCTGAAATATCCGTTAAAAGATAAGGAATATGTGGTTATGACAGATGCTTCACATATAGGCATTGCTGGAGTATTATGTCAGAAAGATGATGAGGGTAATCTGTGCATTGTATCTTTAGCCTCGCGAGGACTGACAGCAGCGGAGAAAAGATACACGGTTACTGAGTTAGAGCTTTTAGGTATTGTTTTCAGTTTAGGGAAATTTAGAATGTATTTAGTAGGGGGGAAATTTGAGATCCACACAGATCACCATGCATTACTGTATATGAGGACTTGTAAACTCAGTTCTAACAGAGTTAGTAGGTGGATTCTTGCTCTGCAGGAATACGAATTCACAGTAAAATATATTAAAGGTAAAGATAACATTCTTGCAGACATGCTATCGAGGGACACTAATTTATGTAGGGATTATCCTGTGGTTAAAGCAGAGGACGGTATTTTAATATGTGCATGTGTGGACAGTAGCAACAGGGCATCGTTACAGACACTGAGAAATATGCAGGTAGAGAAACGTGATGACGTTCATTTAAGGGAGCCACTTGCAAGGTTGGAAGCAGGTGACGCAGTAACATTTATAGTTTCCAAACGTATTGGCAAAACAGCATATGTTCTGGAGAATAGTGAGGGAAACAGATTATACGGAACGTATAATATACATAGTCTACGAAAATATGTGTCATAAAGTGAGTGTGTTTAGCTGGCGAGAAAGCCTATCAAATGAGTAAGTGTGGTATTTGGTGCGTGGGAAGATCTGGTCTTAAGGCAGGCGTATCAGAAGTCACACAGGGGGGTAGTATGTAAGTAAATGAGAGTTTTTAAGGTACAGGGAAATATGACGGGATTGTCGGATGCTGTTGAGCACTAAATTGTCTCGATGCACCAAGGCCATTTTTGGCAGCGCTGATGGGTTCCCATTTATCTCCAAGAGATGGGGGAGCGCTTGTATAGGGCTTGTTAGCTTAAGGCGTCCACGAGATAAAAGATGGGCCATCAGAATGCGAGACAGTCCTTCATGAAACTCATACATATCAGCACACGTGATTTCTGTTTACGGCCTCGCCATGTAAGATTTGTAAGTGTGTAATTTAAGATAATTTGTACAATGGTATTATTTGTGTGAGGAGAAATGGTCTGTGTTGAGAACTAGTATTAAGTAGAATATGGTCTACGGGAACTTAACAAGAGAGTTTTTAAGGTACAGGGAAATATGACGGGATTGTCGGATGCTCTTGAGCACTAAAATGTCTCGATACACCAAGGCCAGAATTTGGTAGCGCTGCTGAATTACGGCACAGAAATATTTGGTGTTATATGTAATGCACATTTACTGTTTTTTTTTTTCAGAAGTCAATATTAATTTAATCTACTTCAAAGAGAGATTAAGTATTATGGTCACGAGGCGCTGCCAAAATAGTGTGATCGTGTGCTCAGTGATTAGTGAGATTAAATTTCACCATAAGGAAGGGACCTCCAGTGAAATTAGGAAGTTCAATGGTGATATAAATATATCAGAACACCTTCAATGCGTGTGATAATACATCATAAATACATAGTGCTCACACATTAATTATGTCTATTTCTCCAACATAGAGCAATTTGAGAGGCGGAAATAATCATGGAACACTATTCTATATGTAAAACATTGGACTGGTTGCAAAGTGCAATCCATAGTGACAACAAACCTTGACGCAAAGTGCGTGAAGAAAAATTATGAGTGTACATATCTGTAATTTAGGGTGATTTCATTTATGTAATATGTATTTTGGATGGGGTTTATTAACGTGTCTGGGATAATCGGATAATGGACCGTCGTCACGGTAAATCATCCGATGATCCGAGGCGAATATGTAACGTGTTTTTCGTGGGGTTTTTATGCAACTGGCATAAGTCAGTAGGAAGCCATTCTATATTTATTTACGCGGCAAATTGTTCAGCCAAGAGAATTTTTCATGGTAATTTATTATTATTATTAATTTATTATAATTATTATTAAGATATTTTCGGAGCATTTTATAAAAATTATAAGCATACAGAAAGGTTTTCTATGTCTTAGAAAACGCTATCAAGCAAATTATTACGAACGACGATATCATAGAAAATTTTATGATTACGGAATTTTACGGAGTTTTGTCAGTTAGGGTATTTGAGAGAGATGACTCACTGGGATTTCAAATACAAGCTGATTCCTGTCGAGAAGTATTACGCAAGGCTGGGTCGCAAGGTCTAGAAAAGGCGAATTGTTGGAACGGAAAACGACTTCTCCCTCTCGCGCGCCGAGTGTAAAGAAACCAGAGGAGGGGAACTAGCGGTGGGTCAACCAATCAGTGAGGACCACGCAAGCTGAAGCCGGCTGAAGAGTGGGGGAGCCAACGTGTGCATATATCGTTCGACGCGCCGTGAAACGAGGACTATCTGTGTAGAACTTGCGGAGTACGGTTGCAAGTGCGTGTCGCTCCGATGTTCAGTGGAGTTGAAGACTAACTTTTGCAAAACTTAACCAGTGCGGTTGTACGAGTGTTTGGGTCCGAGGTACGGACCATAGAATTATCTAATCTACCAGAATATCATCAAATTCCGACGGAGATGACGACGTCCAGGAGACTGTGGGAAGCTCACAGCATCAGCAAGTACGAGGGAAATGCCTTGGCAATTTCCAATGGTAAGCGCAAATGACGCAGAAATACGCAATCTCTCATTTTTCTTTGTTTTACATTTCAAATTTCAGTAACTTCATAGCTTGGAAATAAGAGTAAAATCAATTTATCAGACTCCGTTTTCACGTAATTTTCTATCGGTAATATTCAAATCACAACGCTCCAATTTAAATTTTGTACTTATTATTATTATTATTATTAATTTTGCTATACTTGTTTTATATAATAAATTCATTTCTTTTACAATGCAATCTTTGCTTTCAGTAGGTAGCATTAGATATAGACCAATTCCTTCTCCTGATACAATTGTTTGTTGGGTTAATGATCAAATCATACCACGATCTGAGTGAATAGTGTCTTGAATGTGTTCTGCCAGAGCTAGACGTTGTTAAATACAAATTTAGATTTCAACATTGCATTGAGGTCTTGGCGCCCATTAAAACAACATAGCTTAGGCAAAGGTAAACAGTTACATTTCTCACCCAACAGTTAGGGGCTAGCAAAACGTTTCAACGCCACTGTCACTGACACCCAGCGGGGAACGTTGGAACTTGATAGAGCGTTTCTAACCAAATAACCTATAAATTTGGCTACACACTACCAATATTGTAGTGGTAGGTTCTTTTACATACCATAAATCTAAGACATGAACCCGCTGGCTTTACTTCCCCTCCGAATAAGGGCACACTGGAGGATTTTAACGCTCTTAAAAATCCGACGACTTGTATCTTGTAGTTCAGCATGCTTCAATTATTATTATTATTACTATTATTATTACTATTGCTTGCTTGTTGGCTCTTTATACTCTTGTAATTGATTTCGTGATGAACATTTAGTGCAAATAAAAAATTTGCAAAATCAGTTTCTGCAAATTTGCGAGGATTTTACAGAATTTGGTTTTAGAGGGGGGCCCGGGAGATTCCAGCCCCAGGGCCCGTCGTCGCTCTCCACGGCCCTGTGTGTGGATGGTATGTGTCTGAACATATTTCCAACTTTAACTGTACTAAAGCTCAGACGTGCTCCAGCGTAGTCTCCCCTGAAGAAACGCAAATAATCGGAGAATGGAGAATAGAATGGAATTGAATGGCTCTCGACCCTCGAGTAAAGTCTTTTATAACTTTCCTTCATCCCTCCTACCGTAGTCTTAACCCGTGACCGCCGACCAATCATATCTTGTGTTTCATCGTAGCCAACTTCTTCTCCCTCGCATTTGTAGGCGTCCACCTCTAATTCGTTCAGCCATGGCGTGGTGTGAAATTCTGAGAATCACAGTGCTTGTAGCCAAAATAAGTTATCCCGATCCTGGCACGAGGCTAGATTCCCTTGTTCATGTGGATATGACTTCTGGTGAACTGTCTTCCCAGAAAAGCGAGCACCGAAGCGTCAGTCGTTGTCTCAATTTCCAAGAATGCTCCCCGAAGCGCGGCTTGGCCAAGTTTAACTTCAAATTGCAACACATCCCGTCTCCCAGCTACCTGACTGAAAAGACTTCGTAATTGCTTACTTCAATCCTCACGTTAAATTATTGAATATTCTTTTGAAAATCTTCCATTAAATTATAACCAATTAAATTAAATATACATATATAGTGAAACAATCTTCTACTTCCATATTAAACTGATGCGAATACAATAATTACAATTATAAGTTACAAGAAATTATGTGGTGGCTATGATGTTTCCCAATGTTATGCCTGTCAATTAATAATAATAATAAGACATATTTGTCAATATTACAACATTACATGTGGTGTACTAATTACAAGTGGCGAAGCTACATTCATGGGTATTCCAAGGTTCATACCTTCTAGTTTCTTGTAGGTAAACTCCAGTCGTCGTGTTTTTCGCTCTGATAGAGCAGGCTCTATTCCGTATTGTCCCAGAATATGATATCGTTCCCAATTAAGAATATGTTTCTTAGAAATTTGATGATTTAGTGCTCTACGGTGAAAGTTTTTAATACACACAATCCCAGTTTCACTCCATTCTTTACTATCGTCACCAAACAGAAAACAAGCATAGCAATGCATCGTGTCCGTTGTTACACTTGCTGTTAACCATTCATACTACTCATACCACTGGGATTGGAATTTACATGACTGATGTTTATCACTGTGTACAATATTAGATGAGTTTTCGGTCTTCTCTCTTTCACTGCACATTTCTCTTCATAGGACAAAGAAGAAAAGCGTTTTGATTTTAATTACACTATTAAATCACTACACTGATCCATGTTTTAAAACTTACAAACGAACAAGCACGCGCTGAAATACCACCTGCCTCACGAATGCACTGCTTGGAGCCTAGGCTCTCTGATGACGCATTCGGATATGGACCTTCCGCTTGGTGTACTGTATGCGCAATTGCCCGAGATGGTCGAACTGCGCTAAGTAGGTTAAACCCAAATAGTCCAGTCAGCTTACGCTAATGGGTTTGGGAAGAGAGTGGGGGTAGGCACCCTCTCCTGAAATGTTGGTTAAGCCATGAGTTGACTGGCAGCCACGTACACCTGGACCCTCTGGAGTTTCCGTAGATGTAGCTTGTTGGGAATTGACTTTCAACTTGGCCACAGATGGTGCAAAATGGTCTTAAATAATCACCCCTTAATCCAAAAATTACAACACTGCCAATGCCATTATATTGGACTGCAGTGTGTGTGTTATATCTGTCCCACCCTGCGCTTCGTATTTTGCTACTTTGCTACTTGAGCATACAAGATGGCGAGTTTAGAATAGTGACCAGTGTGTGTTGTCTGTTTTACACCTCCCTATCCAGGCGCGGATTCAAGGGAGGGGTCACGGGGGTCATGACCCCCCCCCCAAACGGAGACCATTTTTTTTGCAAACTAAAAAAAACGAAAACACAATAACAAGACAAATAAAACTTAACGAATTTTAACTGAAAAACAGTTTTTTTTTCATTTTAATCAATACTGAAATATCTTTCTTGGAATTATTATGTTCTGTTACAACTGTACATACATGTATTTACAACTTCATAGCTCTTATATAAAAACGATTATTTATATAACTAAATCAACTCGTCTATTTTGTTTAGCGAACCTTGTGATTAACCGAATCGATGTTTATAGTGATGTCACGATGAATGTGCAGCAATGCACGGATAGGAATTTGGGGCTTTTTTCGCACCATTTTTTTTCCCGACGTCCAAACTGCAAGCTTGGTTGGCAATTTAAGCTGTGACTTTCTCTCTTTGTCGGTACCAACTCGACTTGCCGAAACTGTAACGTACCTTGATACTTTTCTCGAAGCTCGATGTAAAAGTCGCAAAACACGCCGTTGCAATTTGTACGAATATTTTTGGTGCGCTAAACGCATCAAATTTCTATCCATGTAGCTTGCAAAAAATTGGTCTGGTTTTGTACGTTTGGTTATTTCGTGATTGCGTTTTTAGTGATACAATTTTTCTTAACAATTTCGATTCTCTGACCCCCCCACCAAAGCCAAACTCTAGATCCGCGCCTCTTCCTATCCCTCAACATTTGGTGCCGAAACACTCGGGAAGACAATGGATTGATTTCTACAGCGGAAGTGTATCTACGGACGAGCTTTCTACGCTACAGGAAGCTCCACGACGAGGGAAAGAGGATACTCCACAGCACCACCCCATGCCAGACGCCGAGGTGCCTCCATTAGCTTCCACTGCACTCTCAGATAAGTCAACTTCATACGAAAGAAAATCGCGTGTTGAAACAAACTGACATATCTTCATTATTATCATCTGGATTTATGAAGCTAATATACGATTGCTATTACACGAACAGGAACTGCGTGTTGTCAACTAAGAAGCACGCATACTGTATAGCCTACTAAATCCGTTTTATTATTAGCGAGATATAGAAATAACTGGCCCTCGCTAAAGAGAAACTGTATGCACGGATGTCGTATTATGAATTGCCTGCATGAATTGTGCATGAATAAGGAATCCAGTGTACCTTTAATCTATACAAGTACTGTAGTAGAATATCTTCCACCGCTGAACTTTGCATCCTGCCACGCATGTGTAGTTCCGTTCGGTTCCGCGCGATCTGAGCGCACATGCCTACATCAACTCAACAGCGCCATCCTCCAACCAGCCATTCTCCAGTGCACTATATTAACAAGGTTAAGACGTTCCACAGACCTCAAAGGTACCGGTGCAGTATGGAGTCACCCCCTACCCCCCCCCCCCCCTCACCCTCTCCGCTCACTACGTCACGTCTAGAGGGAGAGGCCGGTCAGCTAAGCTTAAGATTTATTGCACCCATTATGCCGACAGAACAGGAGACCGCTACTGCAGCGACCCTGTACAATTTGAAAAGGAAAAGAACTCGAGAGAGGACAAATGCTACACGCTTCATTACAGCCATTAACAGCCTTACGGAAGATGCAGCACTAGAAGACCTTAAATTCCACCGTGACAGACTGCAGGAAACACTCACTAGCCTAACCCAACTGGACAATGCTATTCATCATCTATTTTCTGACGCAGAATACAATGCTGACATAACTATGTGTAACGAATATATTGACAATGTAAACCGTGCCATACAGAAAGCTACTATAGGAGCGGACAAGAAACTTTACTCCGTCACCTCACGCTGTCTGTAAACGAAGCTCCCATCACTCCCACTGCCGTGCCCACGTCACAACCAATTAAGTTACCCACCATAAAACTTAGCCCCTTCACGGGAGATATAGAAGAATGGTCTCGCTTTTGGGAGCAGTTCAGAAAATTCTCATTTCCAAGTACGGAGATAAAAAAAATAGAATTACTCGTATCCAGGCGCACTTAGACTATCAGGAAAACATACCGCCGATACACTCCGCCATCCCAGAGTCCCTAAATCACACTTACGTTGAGTGCAACTGACGGATTCAAGCACTGCAGGCTCTGGGGGAAAATATTTCCAACCACGGTCGCGTGCTAGCCCCAAAGATACTCAGAGCGTTCCCAGACGATATCTGCCGACGTTGGATCATCCACACGCGGAGAGACAACGTTAGTGAAGGTGACATCATCAAAATCATGTGTTACTTGAACGAAGAGGTTGAAGGCGCCCTTATCAGTCGAAAGATTCGGGAGAATCTTATCAGCACCCGGCTTCTGTCCCAGCAAAAGCGGCGTTCCAGATTGACACTTACGCGAAGAAAGGGAAGAAGAGAGAGAAGGAAAGACCACAACCATTCTACGTCTTTTTGTGAGGGAAGAGGGCACTGGGCTCAGCATTGTGCTAAGGTAACCAGGACTGACGCTCGAACTCAGAAATTGAAGCAGTCATCGCGTTGTTTCCTCTGTCTTAAACGAGGCCATCACTCAAAGGACTGTGGCAGCAAAGGAAGAGCTTCGTGTTCTCAGTGTGGAAAAGGTCACCATAGAGCGATTTGCAACAACTTAAATCATACTCCTGCCGAGAATTGCTCAGGAACAACCGCCGTTGGTAAAATAAACGTCACTACTCCGGGATTTACCCATCTCCAGATGGCTAGAATATGGATCTCGGGACCAACGGGTTTGAGTAAGCTGACGAGGTGCTTTCTCGACGGAGGTAGTCAATCCAGTTTCGTCAAATGTTCTTTGGTCGATGAACTGGGTTTGGAAGTCATTGGAGACGCATCATTAAAGGTCCACGCGTTTGAAACACCATCCAGCACATCACATTCACGTAGGTCCGTTCGCCTGAAGACGAGAGGATTTTGGGACAGTCCCCAAGTAACCTTGACTGCATTTGAAACTACCCACTCCTTTCTTCATCACCCAGCAGTACCACGAGATATCACGATGACCGGATAAACGCGGAAACTACAATTGGCTGACCGTACAGATGATTCAGCTGACCTTCCAATCAAGCTGTTAATCGGAGGAGATCAGTATTGGACGATCGTCAGTCACTCCGCCCCGATACGACTCTCCTCGTCGGTTGTGTTAATTCCATCGAAATTTGGATGAATATTCACTGGAAACCACTCAGGCGTATCAGCTATGAACACGGTTGTAAACTTCATTGATGCATGTCACTCCCTGCCCTGTGACGACTCTCTTCGACGTTTTTGGGATCTGGAGTCCGTTGAGATTGCAGCTGAACAAGACCGAGCAATGAGCGCTAAAAGCACCGCACTTCTAACACAATTTCACGCGTCGTATAGTATTGAGGACCAAATAAGAGTCGTACGATTGCCACGCAAGGAAACTATGGAACTTGCCAACAACGATTCCAATCACTGGAAACCCGATTCCGGAAGAATGAAGCCCTGAGACGAACATATACGAACCACATGATGGCCTACATAAGGAAAGGCCACGTAGAACTAGCTCCAGCTCCTCCCGTATGGATGAGTTTTATCTTCCTCATCACTTAGTAAATGTAGAGAAACATAGAACCATTAAATGGCGTATAGTCTTCGACGCATCCTCACACGAAGAAAACGCGCGCCACTCAACGAGACCCTGGAAATGGGACCCAACCTACTTCCCGAACTGTTGCAGTATTGTTGCGGTTCCGTTCATTCCCCTACGGTGTGATAGGAGACATCAGCCAAACGTTTCTTCAGTTGTCCCTTCACGAAGAGGATAGGGACTTGACCAGATTCCTGTAGTATCGTGTTTTCGGAGATGAGAGTGGTGCTCAAGTGGCTTCCAACGAGCAAACGATTTTCCGCTTCAGAAGACTCCCATTCGGACCGACCTGCAGCCCATTTTTCCTCTCAGCTACGCTGAGAGAACTAGCCTCTAGAAACAGATCTCAGTTTCCTTCCGCGGCTTCACTCAGAGATGAAAATACCTTCATGGACGACATTATCGCAGGTGCCCGAGGGGAAAATGAAACGATCGCACTCTACTATGAACTCATCTCTCTCGTGAAGAGATAAGTCTCCCCATGTCGAAATGGGCCACCAGTTCCCAACAGCTGATCCAGAAATGAAAGGCCGAAGGAAGAGAGATCACCACGGAAACCCACGTTCTTGGCGTTCCAAGGAACACAGTAACAGACTCGCTCACTATAGATGTTACAGAAATCACAACGAGACTGAAGGACCGCCCCGCTACAAAACGACACCTGCTCCAAGCGACTGCTAGTTTCTACGACCTACTGGGCTTAATGACGCCGGTATCAATTCAGGGGAAAATCCTATTTCAGGACGCATGGCATACAGGACTAACATGGGATGAACCCCCTACCGCAGGACCTTGCCAGACGCTTGCACAGCTGGACCTCAAGTCTACCCCAACTCTTGCAGGTCACTGTCCCAAGATGGGCAGGAATGCCCAAACGCGACATCACAGATGTCCATGTGTTCTCCGACGCTTCTGAGCGAGCGTATGGAGCTGTCTCTCTGCAATGGCATCACATCTGCCTACATGTTGTGCAGTAAAAGTAGACTTGCGCCAGTTAAGAAGGTGACACTACCACGTTTAGAGTTGCCAGCAGCGGTGATAGGTGTTCGACTCTTGAATTACTGTTCTAAGGCGCTGCCCTTCGACACAAACAGAGGGACCCTGTGGACGGACTCAAGAGTAACCCTAGGATGGATTCAGAATGATCCGAGTCGTTGGAAGAAGTCCGTCTGCAACCGCGTAACCGAGATTCAATCCTCTACCACTCCGTCACAGTGGAGACATTGTCCAGGCAAAGACACTCCAGCAGATAACTTGTCCCGAGGATTGACGGCAGAGAAGATCAAAACTTTTTATGACTGGTGACAAGGGTCATCATGACTATCTCTCGACCGATGCCATTGGCCCCACAGCTCATCCATCTCGACGCCCCTCCCTGAAGCAAAAACTCCCGCTCAGCATGTGCTCCAAATTGCAGACCCAGTAATTGAAGCTACCAGATACAGCTCCTATATCAAACTTCTTCGCGTAACTGCATGGGTTCTTCACTTCGTACGCCTCCTTAGACATGAGGACCAACCAACGGGGGAACTGACAGCAGAAGACATAAATGGAGCCCTCCACTATTGGATAAAGGCAATGCAAATGGAATGTTTCCCTAACGAAATTGCAGCTCTCGAACAGAATACCCCTCTGCCTGAGAAATCGAAGATCAAACGTTTCAATCCAGTTCTTGACAATGGCATACTCCGACTCGGTGGACGCCTACAATATGCTGCGGTTTCAGAGAGTGAATGGCATCCAATCATCATGGAAGGACGACATCACTTCACTCAGCTGCTGATAAGGGACAAGCACATTCGGCTCCATCATCTCGGAGTACAGATTGTTCTCTGTGACCTCCGAAGCACCTACTGGATCCTTGGTGCTCGCCGTGCCATCAAACACGTTCTTCACCAATGTTTACCCTGCAAGATGGTAAGAAATGTTGGCAGCCAGGCAATAGAGGCTCCACTGCCCTCCGAACGAGTGACTCCGAGCAAGCCGTTCGCTATCACAGGTATCGACCTCACGGGCCCACTGTACGTCAGGGCAGGAACATCAGCTAAAAAGTATTACATCACCCTCTTTACGTGTGCCACTACACGGGCCCTACATTTGGAGTTGAGTGGTGATATGAGCGCCGACAGATTCATGCAAGCACTACAGAGATTCGTCGGTAGGCGCGGTCTGCCACACATTATTTATTCGGATAACACCTTTCACGCGGCTAACAAGGAACTGAGTGGCATTTGGGTTTCACTGTCTGCGGCGAAGACTCACCGCTACCTCTCCGAGCACGGTGTAACCTGGATATTCATAGCCCCACGCGCGGCTTGGTGGGGAGGATGGAGGGAAAGGATGGTTGGCTTGACGAAGCGATGCCTATGGAAGGTGCTTGGACGCTCCAGCATCGACGAGGAAGGACTTCAAACAGTACTGGTCAGCTTCGAAGCCGCACTGAACTCTATACCCTTGACTCGCAATGGAGACACCGGCGATGTGTTGACTCCCGCACACTTCCTTGTGGGAGAGAAACTCACTACGGTTCCATAAGGGCCTGAACCACCAACGGGAGTTCCTGTTTGAGATTTCCGACTGCGTCAACAACTGGCAGACGACTTCTGGAAGCGCTGGAGTAGGGAGTACCTACTGTTGCTGCAGAGCTTCCATCAAGTCCTGCAGCCCAAGTAGAACTCCACACTGAGGGTAGGCGACGTCACGCTTCTTCAAAGTGACCCTCAGCCGAGACATCTGTGGAGAAAGGTCCGGATCCACGAGCTGCGTACCGGAAGGGACGGGATTATAAGGACTGCAATCCTTTCCACAGCAGATGGGAACCAGCTGGCCCGGCCCGTTCAGCTGGTCGTACATCTAGAGGTAGACCATGGTGGGGAGTATGTTGGGAATTGACTTTCAACTTGGCCAGAGATGGTGCCACCTCCCAAGCTCCATAGCCATTGTCATTATGTTGGACTGGTGTGTGTGTGTTATATCTGTCCCTCCCTGCTCTTTGTATTTTGCTACTCTGACTCTGTATTCTGTGGTGTGCATACGAGATGGCAAGTTTAGAATAGTGACCAGTGTGTGTTGCCTTGTTTACACCTCCCTACCCCTCAATATAGCTAACATGTCATCCAGTCAAAGAAGTGGAGGATTGCTAGTTATAGGAACCTATAAATGTTGCAAGCTTGGACTATCACAACGGAGCCAAAAGTGGAGGTGTTCCAACAAGGAATTCATTTACGAATGTACCTTATTTTGTAGCAAAATACATATAAGCATTTTGGTTCCCACGATATCGTTTTAAAGCTCATAATGCAGGATATAACTTGCATGTTTACGGAGCTACAACATAAAAATTAAAATGTGCAGATATGAATAGTACCGCAACTGTGAAACACAAAGAAAATGACCAAACCGCATCTTTATCAAGTGCAAGGCTAAAGAAATCCAGGAATCTGGAATAATACCAAAAGTTGCTAATGTGTAGTATCGAATACGTCTTCGAGATAACAAGAGTAGATAGTGAAGATCAGCGCAGATTGACACATTCCGACAATATTTACCTTCACGTCCAGTTTTGAGTGGGGGGCAGTGAAACACGCCTCAGGCAACTTCCCCTGTTAGGATTCTAATTGACCCACATGGAGAGAACTGATTAGCGCAGTTCGGTATCACCCCAATTGCCTTCTCTACCCACAGATGGTAGGTCAAGCCTAGGCTTAAACACTACCGGAGGGAAGATGATTTGAGAAAAGGAAAAGCTTAAGGAGTGGAGACGATCTTTGGACAGAAAGGAACGAATCCAAGCCAGGAAATAAATAATAAAGTTTAGATAATACAAATAGTAGAGTTTGCTCAAAGCTAGTTGTGTGCTGATTAAGGCTTGCGAGCACAAGGCGAGAAAGCAAGTGCTTGTAAGCGAGTATGATATTGAGAGCAACGCTAGCTGGGATTGCCAGCAAGCAGGCGCTGAGTGTACCGTCCCTCCCGAACGGAAAATAGGGTACTATGTAGGTACACAGTTCGCTGGCAAGGAAATACAAACAGGGGAAAGTTGAATTATTTATTTTCCTTACTAAAAGGAAATACTTTAAAGAGTATCCTAATATACTAAAGATATTGAAATTGACAGGAATAATTTTATTCCCCAACAAGGATGGATCCCTAAGCGAGAAACCAAATGCCCCCAGAGAGGACCAGAGATAAGGCACTTTCAGAGCTTTTAGTAAGATTATTGTTATTTGTAAAAATTACTATACGTAAACAATAAAATTGTTGCGTTAAAAGTAGGCTAAACTTTTATCCAGCAGAGTGCCGACTGGAAGTTTAGAACGAGTTAAGAAACCCAAACCTAACTTGGACAAAACCACAATTCTAAGCAGTAAATCACAGGATAAAGAAAAAAAATCGCTTCAAGTAGGACGCTGGCTGAGCAAGCTACAGCATACTTGCCTTTAATGATTCACGAAATATAGCTAAATTAATCTTTATGAGCGTTGGTAGCAGAAGTTTTGCTCTAAATGCAACAAATGATTGAGTTTGTAGTAAACTTAGCATTCAGTATTTTTGATTATTTCTTTGAATATGAAAGGTAATTCAAAAGAAAAGGTAGGGAAGGAAAGGTCATACCTAACAGCTCTTCGAGCAATATAATGGAACTCCAAGAAATTATTGCAATTTTAATTGCTTCAACTATAATAGATTTGGAACAATTTGCACAAGAAGTATTTTGGAACAGTTTGTACAATTCGAAGGTCTTAGACCTACAAGAAGAGTAATATGGACCCTCACAAGGGTTTTCGAACAATTCGAATAACTAAAAGGTCTGAGACCTATAATAAGAATAATACGAAATTTAAAAAATTGTATAGGTGATTTCGTTTAGAAATACATAAATATTTCTTTAGATTGGTTAGGAAAAGTACCAATTCTTAATTAGAATGCCTTTGAAGTAATGCGAAAGTAGCTTTGAACAAATTCCTGGGCACAGTAGGAAAGGAAAACAAAGATTAAAAGGTGGATTTATAACTACTTAGATTATTGAAGCAGTAATTAAGAGATGTTAAATTCAAATTGGAAAGGTCCCGTAAGTGAAGCCTTGATTACATAAGATAGATACAAACATTTTAACAATTGGGAAATAACGAATTCAAAATTCCTGAACGCAGCAGAAAAACCCAAGGGCGTATTAAAATGTGGATTTATAACCACATGGAGTATTTATACAGTAATTACAAAATGCAATACATGAAGAAATGGGAGGGAGCCTTATGGGCTAAGCCTCGTTGAGAATTGCAAGAAAATTGTTTAAATTAAACTAAGTTGTTAGTACAGGAAAATTGGGAGTATAGGAAATGGGGAATTAAGTCTGGCTGATTTTACTGGTTCAAACGTGTTCAGGCCCTAGGGTCCCTACACCCTAAGGACCTTAGGACCCTACGCACTCCCAAAGGGAGAGGTAGCCTACGCCCTTGAACCCACACATCTACACATCTACAGGAGGCTACAATTACTCCAATAACCAATCCATAAACACTACGCTTCTAGCCCAAGCCATCACACCAATTTCTACCCCAAAACCACCCTTAAGCTGGGAATACAGCAAACCCAGTACATTTTCTATTACACGCAGCCAGGCAGAGTTGGAGGCTCAGCTATTGCTCAAAGGCTTGCATCACGCACAGACATTTACACTTGGAGGCATCTGGAACAGCAACAAGTGAAGAAACACCTACGCAGCAGTTCCGAAACACATAAAAGAGAGGCCCCCTTTGGACTGATCATCTGTTGTCCACCGAAGGCCTTGACCATCGAACCTGTGATCGTCCTACCAGGGGTAAGTGTGAACTCAGATTCCTGTACTGTATTTAACAATCCTTCCCATTGACACCCGAATACTGATTGTACTTTGTAACATCATTTACACATTCTACTTATTGCTGGGACCATTAAACCAGCCAGTACATCAACTACAAACCACTGTACACATTTATTTACTACACACTGTTTCACATCCCACTTCCCTACCTGACCCATTATACTGCCTGTGTCCATTGTTTATCAGAGAACCGCAGTGCTAAGCATTTCCGCTGACATTAGCCTTGTATTGCCTGCTCGCTCGACCGCCAAGTATAACTTTGCGCGTTCAGCAAGTAATTAAGCTGTTCTTACACAGCAGGTGTTTTAGAGACTAATAGCTCCATGTATACAACGCACCCCCTAGATTACGATCTCACACAAATAGAGCTCACCCCCAATTCCCCTAACACTCTCTCACACTCCGAGTCTCCGTACCTCAGGGGAAACTCGCCCCATTCAAACAGCACCCTCTAAATTCAGCAATTACACACATTTGTTCGTCCATCCCCCCAGCTCCCGGACAGCACAAACGAAACGCGGCGCGGAAGATAGCCACACATACACTTTTCGACGCACTGACAATTTTGTTGAACATGAGGGAAATGTCACTATTGCAGTTTATAGTTCCATTTGAATTGGAAGTTAGCAGTAATTTGACGTTGTTGAGTATAGGTTTTCACTATTAGAGTCTATTGCAAATGGATGTTTCTAGTCGAATAGGGCAAATAGATATCCCACGAAGAAAGCAAAGCTATTAGTTTAGCAAAAATCCCTCGCTAGAGAGAAGTATCTCTCTTATTTCGTACAAGAAGTACTAGGTTTCATGACTTTCAATAGCAAGCTTAGTTAGCTTAGCAAGACAAAGAAAGTTCCCACTTGGGGCAGTTAGAAGATTGCACAATATTGCGAAAATTCAAACACTGCCGATAAAGTTCATTAAAAGCTTCTGGATCCTTAATAAACCTTTAAAATATGATGGTATATTGGCTTTCACGGCCAGCTTTAAAATATGGTTTAAAATCACTGTAGGTAGTTACTTATCTTTCATTGCAGAGCAGATGATGTTTCCGGCAGCCGTTACACAAACTTTTAAGACATGGCGTCGATTCAAATTACCTCATGGGCAAAGGAGGTGTGCCTCTAGAAAAGAGGACTTAACTTTCACGTAGGCGACCAGAAGAGAAGTGAGTGAGGGATTCAAACACTCCGATGGCCAGTTCAGCGGGGGGAAGGAGGAGTGAAACAAAGGAATAGATACAAAGTAGAATAAATAATAAAAATGAAAGTATACATTATAAAACTTCGAAACATAGAATAGAAGTCTTCATGGAGCTTGTAGATAAGAACCAAGATGCCCTCTGCTTGAATGGATTGAATTAATTCTTGGAATTGCAGGGTCCAAAGCTTCAACAGGTTACCGCGTGGAGAGCTATGGAGAGGCTACATGGAAAATACACATCTGAAACAAACTTGCAAAAAGAATAAGCAAGTGTTCAAAGAAACAGGAATACATGAAAGATCATTGTTGGTGTCAGCGAGAAGGAAAATAAAAGAACTAATTAAAAGAAATAAAGGCAAAGAGCAGTGACTGCTAACTCTAACAAAACGTACCGTATATTCCATAGAATATACCAACAGAGACTTGAGCCTGTTTCAATGGAGACTCACAGGCTGCTCAGTCCCGCGCTGAGAAGCTGGTGTCAATCCCACCGTAGCTACAGAGCATGTTGTGTATTTACTTGAGATAACACGAACATTCTAGTTGCTATGCCCAGAACATTCCAATCTGGAACCTTCCATCCCCTCACTCCGACTATTCTGTATATCGGCAAGTTCCGATCTGGACCGCTCAAGTTACGTCCACCTTGTGTATCAACTAGTGTAAATTAACCGTTTACTTATATTAACAAGTGTGTGTTATTTATCTTGTATCTTCCACGATATAACAGTGGTGTCAGAAGTGAGATAAGATAAATAACGATGTGAAACCAAGTGGACTTTCTAACATCAACGCAAGTGTTGCACCGAACTACGTTCATCGCAGTGCGTATTAGAAATACTAAACCGAGTGAACTTTCTAACCTCAACGCAAGTGTGTGCACCGAACTAAGTTCATCGCAGTGCGTGTTGGAAATACAATTCTTCACTCATCTTCACCATGCCGGATTTAACTTCTGAGCAACTCCAACAATTCTCGGCAATCATCGCCGACGCTATCCGACAGACAACAAGGTCAACAACGCCATCATCATAGCCTCGACCGCCACAGTTCACCATACAACCGAATTGTGCAACCGACGGGACGACTGTAGCCGACTATTTCATACGCTTTACCTCAGCGCTCAACCTGAGCAAGGTACCAGCGGATCAGCTTGCACACTTTGCCCGGTTTTACATGGGTTCTGAACTCAATGATGCCCTGAAGATCCTGATGAGTCCTAATGATCCGGAAACTCTGTCATACAATGAGATTCAATCTAAGCTGAAAGTCCACTTCGACGCCACACGCAACACGTTTGCTGAGAGCATCAAATTTCGGAGCGTAATGCAGAAACAGGGAGAAACCATCGCCAGCCTCACCTTAAGACTGCGGCAGACTGCAACGTTTTGTGAGTATGGCACATTCCTTGATCGCATCACAGCTACCAGTTAGGGCAG
The DNA here is from genome assembly GCA_946902985.2 of Meconema thalassinum. Taxonomy (NCBI): domain Eukaryota; kingdom Metazoa; phylum Arthropoda; class Insecta; order Orthoptera; family Tettigoniidae; genus Meconema; species Meconema thalassinum. Next base: position 457,936,087 of record OX336391.1, on the reverse strand, counting down.
AAGCAATTGCACGCGAGACCAGGAAAGATCCACATCTGGGAAAAATTGTCCAGATCATCGAAGCAGGGCAAGACCTCACTCGCCAGCAATACAAGGCACCAGAAGTGAAGTACACCCTCGCCACAAACTGCCTGATGTTCGAGCATCGAGTTGTCGTCCCTCCTTCACTGCGAGACGCTATCCTCAACGACCTGCACGCAGCTCACATGGGGATAGTCAAGTTGAAAGGCATGGCACGTTCCTTTGTGTTCTGGCCTGGAATCGACAACGACATCGAGTCTCTCGCCAAGGTTTGCGCCGTGTGTGCAGCTCATGCGCATGCGCCACCCTAGTTCCGAGATCACTATTGGGAATACCCGAAGGCACCATGGGAACGGATCCACATTGACTACGCGGGCCCAGTGGCTGTCACCATGCTGCTGATTGTTGTCGACGCATACAGCAAGTGGCTCGAGGCCAAACCCACAACATCAACATCAGCTGCAACAATTTATATCATGGATGACCTGTTCACGGACTATGGATTGCCAGTCACTGTCGTCTCGGACAACGGTCGACAATTCGTCTCAGACGAGTTCAAGACCTTCCTAAGAAACATTGGTGCGAAATATCACAAGTTGTCAGCGCCATACCATCCCTCAACCAATGGCCAAGCTGAACGTTATGTTCAAACGGTGAAGGACGCCCTCTATGCAATGAAGACAACTAAGGGAACGCTCCGTGCCAGTCTGAACGAGTTCCTCCATCAAATCCGCAAGGCTCCACACTTCACCACTGGCCAATCTCTAGCCCAGCTTTTCTTGGGACGAGATCTCCGCACGAGACTCAACTTGACCAGACCTGATGACGTCCACACGGAGGTTATAGAAAAACAACGAGCTGAAATGAGCTCAACATTCCGTTCTCTGGAACCTGGACAGAAAGTCTACTTCCTGTCTGGCAATATCAAGCTGGACAAGTGGCTTCCTGGAACAATTGTGACACCTTCACTACCAGATTAACTACCAGGGAAAACGATTCAAGCGCCACATTGATCAGTTTAGATCGTTTGCCGGCACCAAGAAAGGCAAAACCAACTTGGACAACGATCAAGAATCAACCAACGATCAACAACCAACCAATGAGCAACCGAGCTTGAGAAGAGTTCGCTTCACCGAGACACCAGCAACAGTCCAAGCCCCACCAGCCACACCAGCTACACATTAAACAGGGCCCCGCCTATTTCTCAAACCCCTTTTATTCCCCGCAGAAGTACTCGCCAGCGCCGACCACCGTTGAGACTCTCTCCTGATTAAGTTTCGTAAATCATCAATTTTAAAGGAGGGAGGAAATGTTGTGTATTTACTTGAGATAACACGAACATTCTAGTTGCTATGCACAGAACATTCTAATCTGGAACATTTCAATCTGGAACCTTTCATCCCCTCACTCCATACTTGGACTACCCTGTATATATGCACCCGCACACTAAACGGAGTTCCGATATGGACCGCTCAAGTTACGTACACCTTGTGTATCGTTGTGTATCAACTAGTGTTAAATAAACCGTTTAGGCTACTTATATTAACAAGTGTGTGTTATTTATCTTGTATCTCCCACGATATAACAGATAATAATACCGAAAACTAGAGATTTAATTTGCATATACCAATGAAAAAGAGGAAAATGTAAATGTGCATATTCCTTGAGAATTATTCTAAAGCTCAAAGATTCACCTCCAGCTTCGCCACTGCTAAATACACCTTGAAATAATGTGAATAAGCATTAATTGGCAAAACGATTGGTCTGGATAAAGATCATTGATGCAGTCGTACTCCCACTGTGCGTGACAAAACACAGGGGTGTATATATTAGCTCGAGGCAAATACCAATGGTATGAATAAAGATTGTTGATGTGTAGTACCGTACGCGCAGGGTTAACAATATTGAATTTGTCCCATAATTTAAGCGTATAATGGCGGACACAACTGGAATTTTACTATGTAAGTCATCTAAAATGGGATAGGTGGTGGGCTATAGACATCAGAGAAATCAACTATTACCACATCAGTTCCACAATTATTATTCATTTCAAAAGGTATTTCGGCTAATTTCAGTAGTTTGTAAAAATGACCAGCACGCCTATACTGTTACTTATATTTTGACAACCTTCAAACCCGCTTCCATATACTGTACCCTTTGTGAGGCAGTGCACAAGTCACGAACCGAGCAATAGACCCAGGACTCAGGCCATGGAAGCTACTCAGTTATTACTAGAGTACCACTCAGTCCGAATTTACATTATTTGAGCTAATGATGATACAGGCTAAATTGAGTGGTGTTCTTAGGATATCTGGCCGCGCAAAATACCTTTGCAACTAGAAATGGTCTATGCACCTTAAAATAACTGTTCAAAATTACGTTAAACATTTTCCTTATTCTCATTAATGAGAATTGTGGATAAAATTATCTTAATAACAATAATAATAATAATAATAATTTTCAACTGGATTGGGATTTTCCATAACGCTGCTGAACTTAAGTGATTTTGTGACTACAGATTGTAGAAAAATACAACAGATTTAAAGAAATAAGCAACAATTTGTATTGTATGTTTGACTCCTAGGTTCATACAATTAAATTATTACATGTATTTTAATGCTATAATAGCATAGGCCTAGGCCAATTTAAATTTGATAATATGCATTACAAAACAGTATTTGAAGTGTGGATAATAACAGCTAAACTCTTTGAATACACACAATGAAATACTGTACATGAATACACAAAATATATTTAATCATTTTTTTGTCCTGAAAATCTCTAGAACTCTGGTCAAAACAAGAATAAATAAACTGAAATACGATTTCACGAGTCAGGCGAAGCACATGCCATTAGTTCTCATCACAGCTAAATAAACACTGAGGAAAGCGGCTTCGGTGGCGTAGTTGGTAGCATGCTGAGATTCTATGCCCAAGATCGCGGGTTCAAACCCGACCGAAGTCGTTGGATTTTTAAGAGCGTTAAAAATCCCTCATTATGCCTTCCTTCAGAGGGGAAGTAAAGCCGGCGGTCCCATGTTATAGATTTATGGCATGTTAAAGAACCTTCCACTAATTACGCCTGTGTGAAGCTAAATTATATATAGGTTAAACATTCGACAAACGCTCTTAGGTTCCGACGTTTGTCGCCAGGAGCCGACTGCGGTGGCATCTGCTAATCAAGTTCTGAACTAATAGTCGTTGACGGTGGCGTTTGGTGGCAAAAGTATGAACTATTTGAAGAAAAAAAAAACAATGTCTGCAGTCCTCACTTGATATTGAAAACAGATAACACACACTAATACACCCATCACAATTAACACCGGTTATCAGACAGATTCTACACACACCCAAAGTACATGGGGCTACTTGGCCGCGTTGTCGCAGCCCCTAAAACTGAGGAACCAACCAAACACTGAGGAAATGCATGTAGTGCAACTAAGCATTTAAGAAAGGAAGGTATTATAGGGGATGACTCATAAGTAATGTGGTTGTTTAAAGAAAATTTTATTTGGAAAGTTTTCTGACATGAAATTAAACTATTCTATGGTCTTGAGCCATCTTTCAGCAAGGTTTATTATCCGCGACGGTACCAGTCTGGGTTTTGATGCAAATAAATCGGTGAGACCCACTTCCACAGCTTCAATGTTTTCGAAATTTCTTCCACACTATGGATCGAAGAAGATGGTAATCTGAAGGCGCAAGGTCAGGGCGGGCTGTAACTTATACTGGATCTGGTAGCAGTTCGACTCCTCCCATTCCTGAATTTTTGCCATGGTGTGACAGATCTTGGATTTGCACAGACACTCCTCATCATTGTTTATTGTCATGTATAATTGTATCTGATGTAAATTTAATCGGAAAGAGCCTAGTTGTAGTATGGAAGTAAGTATCCAGTCTGTTGCATGAGGGCCTTGTGTTCTATATGAAGCGAAACCTACTTAGGAGCGACACGGTAAAACGTCGTACTAACGCATTGTTTAGTAACTGACTAGGATCTAGGTGGCGGTGACTAGATATACACACGCTTTGGTAAAGTTTCTATTATTATATTATTGTTTGGTATTGAATGGATGCGGCTGTTATAAAAAAACGACGAGATTCTACATGTCCTAGTGAATGTAATTATTTAATAGAGAAGATTCACATCTTTAAATAACGGAGAAGTATCCGTGATATGCTCCTTTATAAGATGAACCAGAAATGTCACAAGTTGCGGAAAATAAAGAACACCTGAATACGTTATAACCCAAATCATAAGTAAGCTACCTAAGCTGATTGAATATGCAATGCACGGCACTTTTCGGTTAGTTAGATACAGATTGATTCATTAAATATCATACTTTCCTTCATTTCATTATACTCTGTAAGTTAGTGGTTATTTGGTCATTTAGGCTACATATTCACTCTTTACATTTATTATTTCTACGAGAAGGGGGAAGAGTGTTTTGCCATAAGCAAGCTTATTGTCCTGCTGCCCGAGAGAAGAGTCTCATGTGTTCTGTATTTCTTTCTCGTTGTGGAAATGAGTGGCGCCCAATAGAATTTGTTTACGGGTTAGAGCGATCACAATGGTTCGTGCAGTATGAGGTCTCGCATTGTCCTGCTCAGGCCCGACGAGAGGGGGGGTCAGGCAGGGCTGGTGCCCCGGGGCCCGACCCTCCCAGGGGGGCCCGGCGTCCTAGGAGGATGGGCCCAATCAGGCATTGATTATTATTGCCTTTATGTGACTTGAATTTTCTACTGGCAATCATTTAGTGAATGCAAAGAACTGTCTGTGAACCGAGTTACGAGGATTGAAAAACTTATTCTGTCAAGTGGACAATATTCCTTTACAAAGCGCTTGTGGGGAGAACAACTATCTCAAAGCGGTCAACTTAGGCGATGCGGCTTCGCTATGTATTGTTCTCAGATTCTAAATTTCGCTTATTCGACTTATGCACCAAACCTTCAAATAACGTTCTCATCCCTTCACTTATTTCGCCAAGGCCACGAGAGCCTGGACTGCCCTGGTGTGTTAGGTCAGATAGCTCAATAGATTGAAGTTTGGTGCGTCACGTCAAGCTTAGATATTTAGAGGTGATAGTGTGTGAAATGAATATATTGTCTAGCTGGACGTATCGTATGCCATGCAGGCGGGTAAGTAAAATAAATTTTAAAGTAGCGTCCACAAAGTAATTCACTTTAGAGTTATTGTTGATTTAAGGGGCGGAACAGCGATATCATCGTTCCCTAGTAATTCACATTCGCACTATGAGAAAAATTATCATTGCTGGCTAAATATCTTGCGAAAGGGTGGGATGATTCTGTTGTCAAACGTAGATAGAAGAAATGCATGCGAAATTGTTCATCTTCTCGTATACTGAATTGAGAAAACTATGCTAACATTTGAATAATCTGTATGTTTAGGTACAGTATACTAACTGGTTCATTCAATACGATCAACAATTATCCTAGGTACTTGGGTTCGTGCTCAAATCATTTCTGAATAAGGGATTTATTGAAAACCTACATTACTATTGGTACTAGAGTTGCGAAATGTATCCAAAGGCTGAAACTAAGGTAACATTCGAATATTTATATGGACTGTGTGTTTAATTACCCAGGGGAAAATGACAATTAAGCTTGGGCACTGAACTTTGTTTTCCATCCTCTCAAGGAACGTCAGTGGTACGGGCAGATGACGTATATGTTCCGCCCCTTAAAACAACAATAAGTAACGTCAGGGATGTGCATGGCGATGGAAAAATTAATATATTGCATGTAGGCAACCGCGCAGATTTTCCTAAGAGCCAATATTTGAACTATGCTTAATTTAGAAGAAAATTAAGATGAAGTATTGTCAAATATTAATAAAAAAATACAATTTTGTTTTGAGCTGGTGCAGTGGCTATTATTATTATTGTACATTTCTACGTCATTTATTCCCAAGAGCTGCATCGATCTGCGAAGCCCTTTTTCAGGAAGCGAAAGGATACTTTCCCTTGCGAATCAAGCCATTTTGTGATAGGCTTCAACGTCTCAGTACAGATAAACATAAAATGAGTTGCTCTCTTTATTTACGACTTAGAAATGTCTCCGGGTCCTGACGAAGCCGCGGCAGGAATGCAGGATTCGGCTTCCCGACTGCGGAGTTAAATAAGGTACTTTCCCGGCATTTGTCTGGTGGGAAGAACCACACTCAGGATAGCCGCTGTCAGCACCAGGATTCGAACATTCGATCTGCAGACTTGCTGCAGACTCCCATCACGGTTGTTGGTGGTCTTCACCGCGGGGACTTTCTTGAAGGTGCGAGAGCTTTTACTTCAATATCGGAGAGTCATTCCTATCTTATATATAAAAGTGAAAGTCTGTATGTGGATATGTGGGTGGGTGGATTTGTTCCGTATACAAATCTACACCGTTCCACCCATCTCAACCAAATTTTGCATACATATAGTTTAGGACCCGGAAGGAACGGCTGGCTACATGGATTTTCGATAGTCTTTCTCATTCTTCTGATATCGGCCTATTTGCACTCGAGCAAAGGCTAATATATTCAGAAAATTAACTTTTGAAGGAACGGCATGCCTATGGCAACAGTAGCACAAGACGGGTCCACCAAGTTTCATTCTATCTCGGTAAGAGACCATGCCACTCAATTTTCTAAACGGCAACACTACCTCAAGAAGTGATAACCAGATTTCCACCTGTCCCTGTAAGGGGCCATGCTACTCCATTTTCTCCATGACTACAGTCTAGACGTAAACACCAGGTCATGGGCCTCCATTTTCTATACAAACCACGATAAGAACATTAGGAATATGAACGCCTTAAAAATCTGAATACGTAGTTTTTTTAATTTTATTAACAGGGATCGATGTAGGGAATTAAAATAATAATAAAAACAAATATATCGGCTAACCCTGCACGCGACCTAATGTAACAACGGCTATAGATATCGTCACGAAACTTAGTATTAAGATTAAATGAGCTTAAATGATTCTGTTATTGTTGATTGATTTAGAGGCTTGGCCGCATCATGGCCACGTAGCCCCATGAACTTCAGTATGCATGATTTTTTTCTGATAACCAGTGTTACTGTGATGGATGTAGTAGTGTGTGTATTTGTAATTCAGGTGAGGATTAAAAATGAGGTTGATGTTGCCTTCAGTTAGAAACTATCCCTGTATTTGCTTCCAGTAGAAGTAGGAAACCACGGAAAACATCTTCCAAGTTTTGCCACGGGAGGCGCAGTGTACCCTCTTCCAGCTCTCGGACCAGAATTAACATTTCTTGGCAGAGCCGGATTCAAACTCGGACCTCCATGGCGACAGCCGAGAATGTTAGCATCTAATCCACGTGGTCGTCTGAATGTGACATTTTGGGTCTAATGTCATACTCTTGATGCCGCTGCTGTTACGGGAGATTTTGAATCTTTACTTTATGACGGAAGGTATCACGCGCAATGTTGTTGTGTTATACCCTACGTTAAGGTGTGTTCTACTAACAATATCTTTACGTTTATGTTTAATTAATCCTAATGTTTTATGCTGCATTGTTTTAATTGTTGACATTGTTAACCTGTACCGGCTATCTTTTGTATTACAAATCAGGAATACAGTAACTGTAATAAGACTTGGCTAAGACTAACAGAACCAGAATAATTTGTAGTAACCAAAATGAAACAGTAACCTAAAATGATTAACCACTCAGTGTACACTCCCTCTTTTCTAATTAAGACATGACTGTAATAGTAAATAATTTGTACAGAACATTACCTCCTTCACTGCCCTCAACAGTACCGTAGCAAACCTACAGGTAACTGACGTCACCAATAATTCTCATAGTAATCATTAGAAGCCATGACCAGGCTCCTTTTTTACTTAAACATGGGTACTTTCAAATTATTAGGCAAATAATATCGTAACTTACGTTTTTCTTACATCTAAAAACTACATCCATACTATGATACTAATATATAAAAGTGAGATGGTATGTGTCTGTGTGTCTGTGTATTACTCGATCACCAAAGAACCACTGGTCCGATTTACATGCAATTTTACATGGAAGTAGCTGATTTACCTGGTTAATATAAAGGCTAATTTTGATTTCAATACTTTGCACTATTTAATTATGGCAACCATTTAAGTGACGTCATTACACCCTTTGGTTTCAAACATTCATATTTCAATTTCAAATAAAAAGATAATGCTAAGAAATAGCAAACTTTAGATGGCATATGCTAGGTTTAAAATTAAAATTTCTATCACAATGGTCCTTATCACTTTTCGTGTATCTCCAACTGTTAGCGAGTAAAACCTAATTGTGTGCTATAAAGCAAGGTCAATGCCAAGCGGTGTAGCTGGACAAAGTGTTCCATCCTTAGTCTCCCTCCACGCAGCACATCGCCTATCACCTGTTTTAACTGTCACCTTCACATTTCAATTTATTTATGACCAGTAGCGAAGCACGGGTACTTCAGCTAGTAGCCACTAAATTACAATGGTCACCAAATTTTTACTCCAAAATATCACAAAACTAATCACCCAAATGGCCTGTTGTTGTTGTTGTTGTTGTTGTTTGAGTTTTCAGTCTTTTGTCTGCTTTGATGCAGCTCTCCATGCCTCCCTGTCCTGAGCTAATCGTTTCATATCTACATAGCTACCACACCCTACATCCGAGGCAATCTGTTTAACATATTCTAACCTTGGTCTACCCCTACAGTTCTTGTCCTCGACCCTTCCTTCCATAACTAAGCTTGCTATTCCTGGGTGTCTTAGTATGTGTCCTACCAACCTATCTCTTCTCTTCATTAGCAGTCGCCAGAAACATCTCTCCTCTCCCACTCAAACTCAATAATTTTGACCTAATTTTTGCAAAAATTTCCGGAGGAGGATACCCGGACCCCACCCGGAGCTTGGTGATATTCCATCTCCCAGATCCTCTGTGTGTCCACTCCCCCATAATCTTGGCTTAAATCCGCCTCTGATGGTCACCAGTCATAGATACGGTTGGGGATTTTAGGAGAACTTGGATCTAGTTTTGCTTACTGCAAAGCAATATTAAATTATAAGAAATCCACTGACTGCAAATTACAAAATATAGTTCAAATTCACATTTTCTTCTTTTCTGAAAACAAATCACTGATCAGCTGCAATCTACTGATAGCACATAATTACTTGACTTACTCATGAGTACTGTATAGCTGTGGTTAATTATGAAAATGTATTTTGCTTTGTTTAATGTACAAAGATGTGTGATCGCCGTTCTACCAAAACACTTACCAGTGTCGGGGGCGTGACTCTTCAAGAGCAGCAAATTTTAAGAATGTCAACATAAAAACACTATACGTAATGCGTATTTTAAAATAAGTCTTGACTTTGTGTAAAAATCATGTTTTCATTATAAAAAGAGATTACGTCATATGTCACAAAGGTCGTAGTACTGCACAGCGTACAGTATACCCTTTCCACCACTTTTAAACATGCAGTTCAGTGAGCTGAACTTCCTGTTGATTAATTTTTGGGTCTGAGGACGTCGTGGTCATCAGTCCTTTCTACTTATTGTGCGTGTAGAACTCTGTCGGGCAATCTATATCTGAAGTTAATAATATAATTTTAATTAAATTGGGATAGAATTGGGGAGGAAATGAATCTACGATGGTGCAACTACAGCCTTTGGCTATAGGGTTAATACGATGAATCACGGAAAAGCTTAGAATCACTGACGGTGGAATTCAAACCCACCTGTTTCTGAGTTCATGGAAAACAGCTTTTTCCAATGTGAATTTGTTCCCCAAGTTGCATATTGCGTTTACGAGTATCACTGAAGTTCTAAAATTATTGATATCAAAGAGGATCTGCAGAACTTTAAATCTGAACACTGTGCATGCTTACAGTGTTACCTCATCGGGGCAAATTTAGATCTGTCAAACGCCAAAACTAAACAGTATAGTGAATTTAATGAAAATTATTACCTAGTTCTCGATGACCTTACTCTGATATTTATTTCTGTTAATTGAAAATAATGCATTGGTACGCGCTTGTCAGGTATAAACATTGAATTTGCAAATACTTTTGCGTGCATTCCCCCAGTTTCGCTGTTGTAAATTTAACATACCAGCATTAACTTATGTATATTGATAGTAATTTAAGCTCTGCTTGTGATAATACATATAGCATGGATTTAGTGGAATATATAATAGAAATATTATTATACAATAGCCTATGTATTGCAGCCAATGGTCATATCAGGACATTTCAATTGAACGCCCATAGGCTATCTAAAAAGTTCAATTTCAAGTAGTTCCAATTTTGGCTAACAGACGTCACAGTAACTAACACCCAGCGGCGAACGTTGGAACTTGAGAGCGTTTCTAACCAAATAACCTACACATTTTGACTACCCACTACAAATTGAAGTCGTAGATTCTTTTACATGCCATAAATCCGCATTACATGGGCGCTCCGGCTTTACTTCCTCTCCAAATACAGGCATAATGAAGGATTTCAACGCTTTTAAAAATCCGACGACTTCGGCCGGGTTTAAACCCGCGATCTTGGGCATAGCAGCTCAGCATGCTACAATTATTATTATTATTACTTCAATAGAGAACTAAAAGGGAAGAGACCGAGGGGAAGACCCAGAAAACGATGGCTTGAGACCGTGAAATCAGAAGAGGAGAAAAATGGGCTGAAATGGGAAGAAGTTGTAGAACGGAAGTTGTGCAATGACAGAAAGCAGTGGTGAGCGCTTGTCTACCGCACCCGGGAAACTGGGGACGGAAAAGGAAGATGATGTTGATTATTATTATTGCTTGCTGGTTTTTTATGTTCTTGTAATTGATTTCATGATAAACATTTTGTGCAAGAACAGTTTGTGCAAATTTACAAGGATTATAATTTAAATTTACAGAATTTGGTTATAAAGGGGGGCCCGGGAGATTCCAGCCCCAGGGCCCGTCGCCGCTCTCCACGGCCCTGGTCCTGCCCTGCTGCAAGAGAACTCTTTATTTCAGTTAACTATTTTTTTTTTTTTTTTTTTTCGTGTAGCCGAGTGCAGGTCTTTCTAGGCGACGCCCGTGGGCGACCTGCGCGTCGGGATGAGAGATGGAATGGATGAAGATGAATGAAACTGGGCAAGGATGTGGAAGGAAGCGGCCGTGGCCTGTCAGAAGGTACTGTCCCAGCATTTTCCTGGTGTTGAAAATGGGAAACCACGGAAAACCATTTCAAGGACAGCCGACGGTGGGGCTCGAACCCACGCGTCTACCGAGTCAGCAGAGAGCTTGGCCCCTTGACCTAACGCAGCGCTTTAGCCCGCGTAGCCACTACTGTCGGTAGTTAACTAATGATAGGTACGGTATCTCCGTCTAATACTTTCATTAACTCGTTCCAGTTGTTGAGAATAAAGATCCGCATTGACTGTACGCCCGTTTGGAACAAACTCCCAGTGGATCACTCCTTCAAAATTCCACCTCACACACAACATAATGTTGGGGCCAAACCGATTCTTTTTAACGGGGGTCAGCGTTGCGGTAATGGACCCTTTTTTCATCAATTGTAACAATTCGCAAATCAATCATCCATGGGGTTACTGATAAGCCGACGACAGATATCCACTCTACGTTGAGCCTGTTTAGGGATCAATTCATGAGGTGCAGATCTACAGCTTTTGCTTGTTTTTCCAAGTTTCTTCTGGCGATCTTTTGATAATACATTCTCGCAATATACGCAATTCTAGTCATGGCATCCTATAAATTGCATTGGCAAACCAAAGCAAACCAATTCCATCTTATAAAACACCAAACTTAAAAAGCGACATTACTTATAAGACGTCCTAATAATTTATTTCAGGAGTGTACAGAATTAGATTGAAGTATCACACTTACCGTATCTGTACGATTGAAGAAAAATCAGGATGACAAAATAGTAATGATATAAGTTACGGTATACGAATAATGCTGAAACACTCACACACCTCATCACTGGAGTTAATTTAACTTTAATATCCCCTGGAAACAAACCTACAGAATTTACTGCCTTTACATACAGGCCACAAGTGAATTAACCATTAATATCCCGACTTAATATGGTCACCAGGATTGATCATATGGACCTTCACGAATAAAATAAAATAAGGTAACTGATTTCCCGACAGTAAGACCCTTTATCCCAGGTATGGGGGATTATACATGCGTTCTGCTGATGTACCAGTATTGTGAAAACACAGGAATAAACACACACACATATAACATTATGTATTGGTTGTACTTTAGATATCTATACTAATATAATAAAGATGAAGAGGTTGTGTGTTTAAACGCGCTAATCTCTGGAACTACCAGTCGGATTCGAAAAATTCTTTTTGTATCGTATAGGCTTATGATAGCCAGATTCAAGAGAAATAGTTTAGGCTATGTTAAATTTCGGACAGACCACTCCATTCCCTGCATTTAGGCCCTTTGGCACAAATCTACACCGTTTCACCGATCTGAACCAAAATTTGTATACTTACCCTTTGGAACCCTGCGAGTAACACTGTCTGCATGGAATTTCGGAGAGACCACTCCATTCCCTGCATTTAGGCCCCTTGACACAAATCTACACTGTTTCACCGATCTGAACCAAAATGTGTATACTTACCCTTTGGAACCCTGCGAGTACCACTGTTTGCATGAAATTTCGGACAGACCACTCCATTCCCTGCATTTAGGCCCTTTGGCACAAATCTACACCGTTTCACCTATCTGAACCAAAATTTTTATACTTACCCTTTGGAACCCTGAAAGTAACACTGTCTGCATGAAATTTCGGATAGACCACTCCATTCCCTGCATTTAGATCCTTTGGCACAAATCTACACCGTTTCACCGATCTGAACCGACATTTGTATACTTAGCATTTGGAACCCTGCGAGCAACACTGTCTGCATGGAATTTCGGACAGACCACTCCATTCCCTGCATTTAGGCCCTTTGGCACAAATCTACACCGTTTCACCGATCTGAACCAAATTTCACATACTTACCCTTTTGAATCCGACGAGTAACACTGTCTGCTTGAATTTTCGGGCAGACCATTCCATTCCCTGCATTTAGGCCCTTTGGCACAAATCTACACCGTTTCACCGATCTGAACCAAAATTTGTATACTTACCCTTTGGAACCCTGCGAGTAACACTGTCTGCATGGAATTTCGGAGAGACCAATCCATTCCCTGCATTTAGGCTCCTTGACACAAGTCTACACCGTTTCACCGATCTGAACCAAAATGTGTATACTTACCCTTGGAAACCCTGCGAGTACCACTGTTTACATGAAATTTCGGACAGACCACTCCATTCCCTGCATTTAGGCCCTTTGGCACAAATCTACACCGTTTCACCGATCTGAACCAAAATTTGTATACATACCCTTTGGAACACTTTAAATTTCGTACAGACCACTCCATTCCCTGCATTTAGCCCCTTTGGCACAAATCTACACCGTTTCACCAATCTGAACCAAATTTCACATACTTACCCTTTTGAATCCGACGAGTAACACTGTCTGCTTGAATTTTCGGGCAGACCACTCCATTCCCTGCATTTAGGCCCTTTGGCACAAATCTACTCCGTTTCACCGATCTGAACCATATTTTGTACACTAACCCTTTGGAACCCTGCGGATGATACTGTCCACTTTAAATTTCGGTCAGACCACTCCATTCCCTGCATTTAGGCCCTTTATTACAAATCTACACCATTCCTCCTAATTGCACCAAATGTTACATACACTTTGAAACCCTGCTGGTAACACTGTCCACTTGATATTTTGGACAACGCTCTCCATTCCCTACATTTAGAATAACAAACAAACTGAACTTGAAAACCACGTATTAAGGCCCTAGAACCATTCATGTCCATAGTAGTGTAACTGTAAGAGTATTTTAATAAGTCTATTGTTGACTGGCAATTCAGGCTGCATCACGTTGCCCCTACCAGTGTTCTGGTGCAGAATTGCGAAAATAGTTAAATCTTTCACTGCTTATAAATTGCAGTCACGAGGAGTAATTAGTGCAAAAAGATTTCTTAGGCCCCTTAAAACAGTTATCATCATGAACATATTATGCCTCTGTATAAGTGCAATGGTGTTGGTGCAATACATTGAGGTTGTCAGCTGCAATAAGCGTTGGTGCTTTCAAATTTACCTTCTATCTTAATCTTCTTCCTAGATCACTGTTTCCTTCTTCATATCAAGATTTATTTCTTTTAAATTAACATATTTTTTGTAACAGATCTGTTTTTTTAAATTTTAGTGTATGTGTTTTTAAGTTTTTTAGCTTTTAGACGATTAATTTATTAGAAATATTTTTGAGAATAACCTTCTTTTATGGTAAAAATTTTCATGTATTGTCAGTCTTGCTTTTCTATTCACATTATTTGCACTGAGGAAGGCCACAATGTGGCCAAAACCGGTACAATAAAAAGTACAAATTAATATTGACTTAAGGTTTTTAATCTTCAGGACTTATTATACTTCATCAATAAGGAACAGGGCTAATATGGTAGGGGAAGAAAGTAGAATCCTGGCAGCAGAGATGAAGTTCCTTACAAGTATAATTGGAAAGACCTGCAGAGACAAAATCACAAACAAGGAAATTAGGGAGAAAACAGCATTCCCAAAGTTACAAGACAAAATCGAGATCATCATCATCATCATCATTTCCTCTTATCCAGCTCCTGCCGGGTCGGGGTATTTATGGCAGTTCTCCACCTTCCTCTTTCTTTCCATCATTCCTCTTCCACAATCTTGTCCAAGTCAAAATTTCTTTTTCTTATGCTGTTCTTCACTGAATCAATCCACCTTGTTCTAGGTCTTCCTCTTGCTTTCTTACCCTTTCACTTTACCTCCAACATCTGTCTTGGTATTCTATTTTCCTCCATCCTCTTTACATGTCCAAACTACCTTAGTTCATTCTTCTCAATTCTCCCATTTAGTTTTCTTATCCCAACTTCCGTCCTAACATCTTCATTTCTCAATCTGTCTTTCCTATCATACCTCTTAGTAAGCTAAAATTATTTACTGCGAGAGTCACGGGAAGGCGCCAAAGGGGAAGGCCGAGGATGAGGTGGATGGATGCAGTGAGGGAGAGCATTGAGAAAAGAGGAGTGAAAGTGGAGGATGTACTGGAAGAGGAACGAGAGTGGAGGAGGGACAGAAAAGTATGGAGGTCCTTGATTCACACCCCGATCCAGATCATTGGAACCGGGAAATGAAGAAGAAGTTGGTAGTGATGGGGAACAAACGGTCGGGTCCATTGTTAGCAACTAATTTCAGGTGATGTGAACTATAAACTCACTACTCACCTCCCTTCATAATAGCAATTGCAGAATGAAAGAACAGTGTTGTTTCTAAGCAACATGGCATTTATTTTCAATTATGTGATGCATGATTCATCAACATGACAATACATATGATGTGGGCAGGGCATATCTCTACTGCTTCACTGTAAACATCTAATGCGAGGACATGATGAGTTAATGACGTGATACTGTTCAAGGTCCTGGAAGACCCACTTGGCTGGGATAAGTGGTGCTCGCCAGTGATCTTTTAACAGCCACGATCAGGGAACAAACAGTTCGTTGTTTATATCACATTGTACATTATTAACAGCCATAGAGGACACCTGAATTAGAGAGACCCGTGTCTTCTTTTTCTTTCCTTGAGATGCGAAACAAAAAGAGACATGCATCAATTTCTGTATAATTTAATTTATTTATTTAAAATAATCCAATCCATATGTATATATTAATTTCATTAAAATGATCACACTGATGATGTAACATATTGTTGCACCCAGTTGCTAGATGTTGAGGAGCAGGTGACTGGTACGACAGTGGGCGATCATTCCAAGGCTTGCCTGCGGGTGGTGATGCAGACCTGGTATAAAGCTGGACTTCTTTTCAAGAGAGCTCCTTCCTGGAACACATTGGCTACATTAGTTTTCTGTTAATCTATAGGGGTGATCATAAAAAACTGAAGATAATTTTGTTGGGCCTGTTTCTACACCCCAAGGGGCTCACGACATGTGGGATGTGGTTTGGCGACCGTGGGACCCCAGCTGAGTCTGGCATTGCTTTCACTTACTTATGTCAGGCTCCTCTCTGTCATCATTCCTATCGACCTCCCTTGGTCAACTCTTGTTCTCTTCCGACCCCGACGGTATTAGGGTTTCTTTCAATTTTCCGCCTAATTTGCCTTTGTCTCATCTTTCCTAATCCCTCATTCTTCAAGGGGTCAGACATCTTTTTCTTTTCATGGTATCTCCTGCCTACTGCTCAGGACCCTAAATGAGGCAGAGTGCATGAAGCCCCACCACTTATGGTGCACCCTGAATAGTGCTACACCCTCAAGTGCTCATGGCTGGTGAGTTCAGGAGTTGGCAACCCCCAGGGGATTCCTGAGCTGGGTCTGGTTTCTCCCCTTTTTCCAATACCTTTGGGGCAGACCCTCTCCTCTTTCACTTTCATATCTGTCTTTCATGGCTCTACATCTTTCCAAGTCCCTCAGTCCTCATTCTTCGAGGGTTAACTTAAAAATTACACTTAAAATATCTTTTGTGGAATATTATTCCATGTCGAAAAGACAAATGCCATTAGATTACACACTAAATGTTATACAATAAAACTCTTGAGATAGCTTCATATCAAGTTAAGTCCATATGATAATAATGTTCCAAATAACGAAGCTATTGGTTTTTTCATTTCCCATATGAGGCTATTCTTATTTTGATTTTTGATTGATTTCTTGAATGGAGCTCAATCCTGGACTTATAATATTAAAATCAACAAAATTGTTAATTATCGAGAATTTTCACATTGATAAGTGTAAATAGCCTAGCCTAATGCAAATGAAATCAAACACGAAAAAATCTACATAAGTTAGTAGAATTTGCAAGTTCGGAATCAAGTTTGCATTGATTATGTCTCACCCCTCATCCCCCTCCAGAAGTAAACCCTAGTATGCATGTAAGAATTACTCACCAGCTTATTCCTCTTCCTCTTCCTCCTCCTCTTCCTCTTCCTCCTCCTCCTCCTCTTCCTCCTCCTCAACCACCTCCTCCTCCTCGGGCTCAGGCTCCGGCTCGTAGATGGGCTCGTCCAGATCCTCATCCGCACCCGCAGCCTTCACTTCCTCTTCCTCGGGGCTCTCGGGGTCACCCTTCTTCTTGCCGGGCCTCTCGCCGAACCACTTGGGCAGCTTGGCTGTGGACAAGTTTCTAAGTTCTACAGTCTATACAATTTCAAAATTGATATGTAGGTTGCCCCATTTGAAGTAAGTACTGTCTCATTTCTACATGATGAAAGGTGCAAGGAGCATGAGTGTCCAATAAAAAATTGCAAATGAACTACACTACTTACTGACAATGAGGTGGTAAACCTAGGACAACTCAGAGTATTAAAAGAAAAATTAAAACAAAAATTAAAATTAATCTTCAGAATGCTATTGATGAAACGGTTTGTCGCTATGCGCGTGCCTTTTTAAGTTTCCAGGTGTTTCAGGCGATGTTTTTTGAAAGTAGGCTTATCTGCTCTTTGCGATTTTTAAAATTTCTATGGTGATGCAAATTATGCTATTTGTTTGTTCAAAAAGATGCCAATGTTTGACTCATGTTTTATCTTCTCTGCGCTGTAATGGCTGACAATGGACCAAGCAGTAGTTGGAATAGTGACGCTTCTAAACACTGCACCTATCCACTATGCGCCCCCTTCCCTGCAACTTATTCTCTGAGAATGCCCCTGAAAGAAACTCATTTGATTACATGTGCATAAAATGTAACCCAATATATAAGGGGTAGTCAAATGAAAACGAGACAGATGCAGTCAAATGAAAACGAGGCAGATGCAGTCAAATGAAAACGAGACAGATGAAAAAAAAAAGTAAGTACACTGTGGGTTATTTCAAAAGTACTTGCCATACATTTATCCCACTGTGGGACAAGACGGCCAATGCCTTCTTGGAAAAATGTTTGTGGTTGCTTCTGGAACCATGATTGTACCCAGGTGTGCACCTCTGCATATGAAGCAAATCAACGGCCACGAATGTCTTTCTTCAGGGCACAGCAGACATTCGGGAATGGATTTCTCTTCCTTCCGCACTCAAAAACCGCACTATACCTCGCTGTTCCTCTTTCCTAGCCTCCATAGTGGCGTCGGACGCACACACGACTCACTGACCTCACATCGGGAAAGTCTAACAGCCAAATGGCACAGCGGTTAACGTTCGCACGGTTCCTTTCTGATTCTCAATAGAGGGCACAACTATACACGCACCTACCTGCATTACCACCGTCAGTGCCATGCTCATTATATCGTCTCTCTCGTTTTCATTTGACTGCCCCTTATAATATGTAATATTAGAACCAATAGAAGAAGGAAGAACATGTTAAATTGATTTAGGGCCTTGGAATAGAATGGGGATAAAATGTGTGAAAATAACTCAACACAAGAGTGATTATTAATCTGGAAATACATAGCAGTTAAAAGGTTAAGTACCGGTAATACAAATGGGTAGTGAGTCAGACCAGCTGGCTTGAGGGCCAAGCCCCTGTTTGCAAACTACAATATAACCTGTTGCTTTGTGAATATTGCAGACACTATTGTCAATAAAGCCTAGTATTAAAACATTGCCTTCTGCAACCAAATGAAACTACCGCACACAAGAAAAGGAATAATTTGTTTTGTTTTCAATCCTCTGCAGACTGAATACAGCATCCAGAGTTAACAAAAGTTAAGCGGAAACCCCCGACTGGATTTTGTTACCTATATTGTAATGAAACAACATCAAACTTACAGTACATTTTTCATCATAATAGTGTTCTACAATATTACCAGCTAATTGATTACATTATTACATGCAAATATTGGGTAGGTTAGCACACTGGAAAGAACAGTCACTCCGCTCGACACAGTACTCCAAGCATGACGTTAGAATTGCCACTACCTAAAACTAGCAACTGTCACCATAAGGCTCCACTTGTGGCGTAACTACAGGGAGGGGGTGTTGTTTTTAATTTTAAATAAAATCACTTTTTGGATTGATGACAATTGATTGGATTGTGTTTGAAACCATTTCTTTTCACTCGTTTAAAATATTATATTTAGGGTTACCCATCTTAACGTTTACTGAATGAGCAAAATACCCAGCTGTAGCGGCTTCGGTGGCGTAGTCGGTAGCATGCTGAACTGCTATTCCCAAGATCGCGGGTTCAAAACTGGCCGAAGTCATCGGATTTTTAAGAGCGTTGAAATCCTTCAGTATGCCTTCTTTCGGAGGGGAAGTAAAGCCGGCGAGCCCATGTCTTAGATGTACGGCATGTAAAAGAACCTACCACTATTGGTAGTAATAATAATAATAATAATATAAAAATAATATCGTATGGTCTCGGATGCCGGGTGCAAGCTTTGTAATTTGACACCCAGAGGGTAGCTTGCATGTTGAATTTAGTTGTTCCTTGTATCAATATGAAAGTCAAGGAGGTTAGATATCTAAGCTCCTTGAACACTATAGCACTTTCTAGTAGAGAAATGAGGAACTTTGTGTTGGCGGAAACTCCCGAGATTAATTTTGCCATTATGAACACGGCCTACTGAATTCAAATGGGTTCTTTGACATGCCAACATCGTATGACATGCGTGTCGTATTTTTGCTGCCTTTCAAAAATCACTTACCACGGCCAGGAGCCAACCTGCAATCTTGGGGTTAGTAGACCGACACGCTATCCACTCACCCACTGTGGCAAGCTACTATTGGTAGTGTGTAGCTAAATCTGTAGGTTATTTGGTTAGAAACTCTCTATCAAGTTCCAACGTTCTTCGCTAGGTGTCAGTGACAGTGGCATCTCTTGTAGCCAAAGTCGGAACTACTTGAAATTGAACATGATGGGGAGCCTACGGGTGTTCAATTAAAATACCCTGCTATGGCCATTGGCTGCAATTCAATATAATAATAATAAAAATAGCTAGCTGTTCAGTTAGCCAGAGGGTGTGGCAATAGCTTTCCTCATCTCTTTCCAAGAATACATCCGAGTGAGAGTGTCGTTTTGGAAAGTGAACAATATTTTCTCGAGTTGTATTGCTGTTTTAAACTTTAGTTGGAAAATATAGTTTATTAATATTTATACAATGTAGGGGAATAGAAAGAGTCAGTTGATTTTGCAAAAAAAATTAAGACTTTATAATTTAATAATTATCAACAAAATAGTTTATTTATAGCATTTGCACATTAATTAGTTTATTATTAGAAGATTTTCACTCGTGTTGGCTGACTGAAAAAGCTTCTACTAGAGCTCGATTCAGCCGGAAAGATGGTGCGCAGAACACAACGCTTCATTACGTCATGCCTCACTTCCATCCCACCAATCACAGTCAGTCTGTCTTGAGAATCTGAGCTAGTGTGTTGTGAAGTGATTATATCGTAATATTTAAAGATCCACTGGAAGCGATTGTGTACATTTTGAGTGCTATGGAAGCAGAGGGAAGTACACGACAGGTTGTGCATAGGCAAGCCCGAGAAATAGTTTACAAAGTGCACGAATACATTAAAAGGGCAAAGCAGCGTGAAAGAGACGGGCTCGGTGAGGTAAGTGGCGTGGCAGTGTTGCCACACCACAGGAACTCACTGCACCGGTGAGATTACTTAGGCAACTCTGAAAGATAGCTTTTAATATTTCAACATTGATTGGTGTAAATACAACACATAATGGAATCAAACACGAAACAAATATAGATGTAGCAGGGGTTTTTGAAACTTTGGGACCAAATATTAGCTTTCATTATGTCTGAGGCCCCCCCATTTAATTTTGACTCAGCTCATCCCCACATTAGTTACGCCACTGGGCTCCACAGCGTTTCCTTAACCATGATTGCTCTATAACTAGGTTTCTTTTTCGTCAGACAAAATACACAACTTTTGTAATTTATATACCCCATAGATCCAATTGATCCAGCACACTCATACACATCATTCCTTGCATATTGTATATGGTAAAATAATTACATTATCTTTCTACAAGATAAGTGGCATCTAACAAATGACTAGTTAGTTTCATGACAAGTAATGGAGTACGGTAAGCTTGAGAAGATAAAGTAGCCAGGACAACATTTCCAGATTTAAAAAAATAATGATTGTGGAGCATGCCAATGTGAGTTTGGGCTGAAGTGAAACAACAGAGGGGAGCAAGCGTACATCCCAAGAGAAAATCACATTAAAACACATGTCAGTAATTACAAGAAGGGAAGAAATTAACTTGTGCGTTTGCTACATGGGTGGTTGTCAAAATAAGTGGGAATTTTCATCTTTTAGTGGGTGATAAACAAATTTAGTCCTTTGGTGGATATCATTAACAGATCCAAGATAGGCTAATCTTTCTTACATAATATTACAACTATTAGGGTGGGGATATGTATGATAAGCAAGTTTCTAATCTTGCTCACCACAATTCTAGGATCTCATACCATTATGGTTCGGGTTCTTTACTGGATCCCTAACAGTTTTTAAAATGTTTTTTCTGCATGGGAACTACCGGTATATTACTGGTTTATTTCTTTGAGATCATGTGACTGAGAAACATTATAAGCACAAATGCTACTTTCTGAGAATTTGTATGTGAATGAAATGGCTTGGTACAGGCTTCAAAGTACATTCCAGTTCTCGGAAAAGCCACTCACAACTATTTTATTCTTATGAGGCAATCTTTACTTTGAGATTTCACTCTTCTCTTTTGAAAATTACAATAGAATAGCAATATTAGTTACCTTCTACATCTACATCTGTTCTTCTCATTTCACACCAAGATCTACTTTAGATGTCAGTGGCATTCAAACCAAAACACAATCCTTCGTAATTGAAATTAATCAATTTATTTCTCTAAGACTTGTGGTTATGGAGTATGATTATACAACGCTTTTAGAAGATTGGATTGTTCAGATTGGGAATGTACCATAACTCTCAAAATATTTCAACCATCATTCAGAGGAATTATGGCCTGGAGCTAGACTAAACTACAGTATGTGAGGTAACCTGTTCAAAAAATAAGAAAATTTAATTTTGCAGTGTAGTATTTTAAATACATTTGAATATCACTTAGTTTGGCAACCACACATATGTTTGTAGTCTTGATAGATTAATTTGAGGTATAGGGATTAGTTATTTAATGAGTACACCTGACTGCTCTACTTGATTGGATGGGGTGAGAAACATACGGCACAACTACTCCGGTACTTTGATTGAAGAACAAAGGGCTTTACAATACTCAGCTTGCAGTAATAAACAAGGTTTTCTTACCTCAGCTCTGTAATATTAAAAAATACAGTAGTTACTTTAAGGAGCATCTGTCCAAGAGAAATACAGAAGCACAAAGCAGATAAATAAAGTAAGGTTCTGTTATTGCCGGTGTCCCACTTACATTTCTGGCGTGAGTCGAATTCACTCGACTTATCAGTCCAATTCTTCTCATTGCTCTCTTTGTATTGTTCTGCTAAACCCTGGAGGAACCAAGTAGTCACACAATCTATTAGAGCAAACTCATGTTGAAGGGTTAGTTGGATTAGTACCTCCGTCCAGTTCACCTTCTGTAGCCAATACGAAGTGTATAATCCAGCACATTTCCATTCCTGTCCAATGACTATCAGCTCATGGTGAAAATATTGTATTAAAAAGCATTTTAAACAATTACATGTTCCCACTAATCCTAGCTTTGGTTGGGCTTGCCATCTCTATAGAGCATATGCCATGGCTGTCCTACTACAGTGACATCGTGCTAATATGAACAGAGATGACGAGTACCACCTAAGTAACATTTGGTGACCTATTCTGAGGCCAGGACTAGTGCAGAATACAGCACTATTACAGAACGCCCCTACGAATAAACTGTGGCGGGCTCGAGCGTACCACCTTTAATACGGCAGTACATAAACTCATGTTCTTTAACAACTTTCTTTTGCAATTGTGTATTCTTGGTTTGTTCTCTTTGCTTCTGAGTTTAACAAGAAGGCTGTGCACATATCATGGTAATCTTTTGTTATAGGTAATTTTTGTTGTTTGAGTCTTCAGTCTTTTGACTGGTTTGATGCAGCTCTCCACGGCCCCTATCCTGAGCTAATCGTTTCACATCTACATAGCTACTACATCCGAGGCAATCTGTTTAACATATTCTAACCTTGGTCTACCCCTACAGTTCTTGTCCTCGACCCTTCCTTCCATAACTAAGCTTGCTATTCCTGGGTGTCTTAGTATGTGTCCTACCAACCTATCTCTTCTCTTCATTAGCAGTCGCCAGAAACATCTCTCCTCTCCCACTAGTCTTAATACCTCTTCGTTTGTAACCCTATC
Organism: Meconema thalassinum; assembly: GCA_946902985.2. Lineage (NCBI taxonomy): Eukaryota > Metazoa > Arthropoda > Insecta > Orthoptera > Tettigoniidae > Meconema > Meconema thalassinum. The sequence goes on along the minus strand of OX336391.1, from coordinate 457,912,712 downwards.
CACCCATCTGATCTTCATCATTCTCCTCTTTTCTGCTGCACCAATAGTCCAAGTTTCACTTCCATAGAGCGCCATGCTCCAGACAAAGGCTTTCAAAAATGACTTCCTAATACCTAAATCTATATTCGATGTCAACAGATTCCTTTTCTGTAGAAATGTTTTCCTTGCCTGAGCTAACCTACTTTTTATATCCTCTTTGCTTCATCCATCACTGGTTATTTTGCTTCCCAAGTAACAGTAGTCTCCTAATTCCTTTACTTTTTCACCTGCCAATTTGATGGCCATAGGTAATTGAATAATAAAAATGTTTTGTTCTCTCGTATTTTGGATTTGATTACTACTTTTAACGTTAAAATGCAAAAAACGATAACCACTGTTGAGCAAGACTGTGACATCACAAGCTCAATCATTCGTGATCACCAGACAAAGCTGTCATGTGACAGAGAAACTAACAGTGGAGCCCAATATAGTATACAGTATGTCCTATTTCTGTGTTTCTATCCTTTTATTGATGTCGTTTGTTTCTCAATTATTCTTCAGAATGATTTTGATAGTCATCGGACAGCGGTTAGAAGGTTTACGGGTTACATACAGGAAGGAACAGAAGTCTCAGATTACAACTTGCTTGACTACAGAAGATGGTGATTAGAAGGATCACACGAACATTGAAACGAAGAATGGTGTCCACATATGATCATTTGTACATCGACTCAGGCCACGTCTTATTCTGGCTTGGTTCAGCTCACAAAGGATATTATACACTGGGGATGGGGGTACACTTTACTTACACTTGCCGCGCTTGGTAAAACCTTCATTTTTGGATTTCCATTGTTTCTCACTAGACTCTGAGCTCAATGTAGCCCAACCCTGCAGTAGGACATCAAACACACAAGTTACACAGAGAAATAGCAATGAGGATATTCCACACTGATATAACAGGGAAGTCAAACCACGAAGTAATGTGACTTGTTCAGAATCACAGACCGCCGTGGGTTAGAAGGACCATAGAACCGATTGATCTGGACAAGTAATAATCTAGCTGATAGTTTCTTCATTATTCATCTACAATAATTCATAAATACCTACTGAACTTTATTTTTGTCAAATGCAGTGCTTTTTTTTTCTAGTGGTATGAACCTGTATCGAATACCAGCACTTCTTTTGCTCCAGAATACAAGCAAAGAAAAACAAAAACCAGTAGTCATAGCAGATGAGCCTACGCCCATGAATAATATGAGTTCTGCCAAATATTAACAGTGTGCACACGAAACCTTATTTCTGAATGATCTTCCAATGTAGCTTTGTTGTTAGACAACAGTTGTTTTCTTTCCAGAAAGACAGATGCTCATAGTGTTGCTGCTATTCAGCCAGACGTAACATAAAATGAGGATTATAGCCGGAACAGGTCTTTGTCACATGTGACCTGACGTATCTATTAGAGATAGTTAAGTTGTCAGGACTCTCCCGCTATGTGTGTGCTCAAGGCTAATATGCCAAGTGTAACAACCCGATTTTCCAGAAACTTCACTCAGTGAAAGAGGGGTCTAAATAAGCGAACACATTGTTTTGGCTTAACCGTAGACACTCTTGACCATTTGCGAGAAAATGATGGTCGAAGTATGTCCAACGTGCTTTATGTGCCTTTTAGCGCATGACAGATTCAACCGATGCAGTGGCGCAGCGGTTATCACCGCTTTACACTTTTGCACCCCATGTTCAAACCCTGATTAGGGGTTTTGTTTTTATTTTTTTTATCTACTGGTGTCTATTGATGATTACTACAAGAGTTACAATTACAATTCGACATAACACTCTTGTATCCACTAACTTGATAAGAAACAATAATGAGATTCAGTGTGAATCATTAATACGAACATTAACTAGGCAAGCTATACAAAGTAAAGCAAAACATATTTTCTAAAAATTTGTATTATTTTAAACTTCAACCCTAGTGATCAGGATCTGATGATGACCATGTGATGGTCAAAATGTGCAATCCTTAATTCCCATTTTATCAGTGAATAATATTAATACATGCAATTTTTTCAGGAATAGTGTTCTTTTAAATAATCATACTGTTTATAGTTACCCCACGGGGGAGCGTGATGGCGCATTGTCTTAGCTGCTCGTCTATCACCCGGACGGTCCGGGTTCGAATCCCGGTGACAGAGGGGTGGAATTATCACTTGATAAACCACGTGGCATCAGGAAGGGCATCCGGCCTGAAATCCCCGGCCAAAACCAAAAAATGAGCTTGGTGGTTCCGGCGACCCCAATTCATTAGGAAAGGCCGAAGAAAGTTTTTAATATAGGTACCCCACCTAATCTAATTGGACAAAAGTGTGTTGACCAACTGGAACTTATAAATTGATAGTTTGTGCAGGCAACACTAATAAATGGCTTCAAAAGTTCACATTCTTTTGGAGAGAGAGAGTGTATGGCACATGTTGTAATACTGGGATTTTTATTAAGGAAATAAACTGTGCACTGGCATAAGTTAATAGAATATCCAACCTTCATGATCCGGTTCTCATTTGGACACAATATCACTCCTTTAACTTGTTTGACAGAAACATCCTCTGCATTATCAGTGCGGAACTCCTATAACAGTGTTGGTATCTAGATGGCTGACTTCTAATGTGTCTCAAGAACACAGTGCAGGAAATACTTCATAGAAATATCTCTCTGTTTAACTCTATTCTTTGTCAGTAGTGCAAGAGTTAGCTTTAATGATGTATTGAGAGTTAACTGGCTGTGCTCTTCCCCTCCTCCACCAGCCAACAGCACTCGGCCTTCGACGATGTATCTCACAGGGTCGACTATGCAGAATCAAGAAATCAACTGTAATGTCACAGCCTTCTGGGCTACTCTCCGAGTAGTGACAGCAGAGTTCCGTCTCTCACAACACACTACAGTATTCTGTCTTCAGCTGTTACCTATCCTAACAGGAGAACTATGGAACTTACCCTCTCCTTTAGTTCGTACACATATTCTAAATAATGAGAGGGCACATACTGGGTATGAATGCTCTTGGGCACTATTGAGTCTGAACGCTCTCATTGTTAAGAATATTTCCGTGAAATTGAAGTTCTGATTGATAAAGGGCAGCAGGGGTGGATCTAGGGGAGGGCGACCGCCCAGGGCCCCGCGGTCCGGGGGAGGGGTCCCGCGCCATGGATTGTTTTAAATTTAATTGATTAATTAATTATACTTTTCAAACTTTTCAAACTAATTCATATTGTTTTTTCAGTGCAGCTATGACCTCCCGTGACCGTTTAGCAAGTTTATATTTCAGTGAAATGATAGAAGACTTCAGCCGGGAAAAAAGTCGCAAAGTAATATTTTTATTTCATACTTTACATAATCTTCTTCGAGGGGACTCAAAGGTTTCTTTCATATTATTAAAAAAATGTACTGTAGTGTATTCAAAATAATGTAACTATTCTTTATTTTATTATTATTAAAAAACTATTTTCCATTTGATTTGATATTACCGGTCGCGGTTGCTGAGAGCGCTAAAGCGCTACCTTGTGCCTCGCTGGCATCAGGAGAGCGTGGTTTCGATTCCCACCTCGGCCGTCCTGAAAATGGTTTTTGTGGTTTCCCATTTTCATCACCAGGCAAATGCCGGGACGGTTCCTTTCAATAGGTCCACGGCCGATTTCCTTCCAATATCCCTTCCCTGACCCGTCCTGAAAAGAAAAGTACATGGCCATTGGCTGCATTAATAAAATTATTATTATTTGATTTTATATTTTTTAAATTTCCTATTGTTGTGGGCCCCACCTTATCATTCGCCCAGGGTCCTGCAAGGCCTGGATCCGCCACTGAAGGGCCGGGTGCAGGAGCAAGTTCCTCCAAAAGAACAAGTTGATGATATTTATTTATGCTTTGAAGCAATATTTAAAAATAAATCAGATCAGAATATGTAATTCTGATAGAATACTGAGACTGAAATAACCTCCACAACACCCTATTTTGGCTCATGATTGCTGGCACCCCAGATAGGATGCCACAAGGCCCTAATACAGCATCAATAGGGGCACGCATCCTGAGCATGGCTGTAGCGACTGTAGTTAGTCATCAGTGATAATCCCTAAACTCTTATGGCAAAATAGCAAGCTTGTAGTTTTATGTGGTTCCTAACCATGCAACCATAAGCTAAAAGGCTTTTAACATGGAATCCAAACCACTGAGCATGATTTTTCATTTTGAAACTCCCACATACATTAGCCAGAGAATTGAACCAGGGTTAAATTGCTGTGAAGTGAACAGTTAGACCACTCTATTACTCTCTTCAAAATGAATGATAATGCTCATCTTTTGAGAAATGCTAGGTTACAACCGTGAAGATTTGCCTTGTTACAAGATATTGTCTACAGGTTCCTTGACTTTTTTTTTAAATGATAATATGTTGAATAATCTGAAGATGGCCAAAATTGATATACAATAAACAAATAACATTATTAGCATAATTAACGAACATAACTAAGGTGTAAATAATTTAATATTTCAGGGTTCCTAAAGTGCTGTTTGTACAGAATTCTACTGAATTGGGATCATATAACTTTCTTCAAGGGGCATGATGGCACAGCGGTCCAGGTGCTAGCCTCTAATCAAGAAGGATGGGGTTCTATTTCTGGTTAATGCATGTGAGATTTTCGAAATGAAATGTCATATCCCGTGGTTCAGATTCCACATGAAAAGGAGGTCCCGTGGCTCATGATTGTAAGATTAACAGTCACACAAAACCTTCTTCGAGTTAATTGTTTGCAATCAGCAAGTTTAACATCGACTTGATTTTCTATGCCTCACCAACTCCACAGCTCAGACTCTGTTTCTCCTGTTTAAAGCTAGGATCAGGCATTTCACCATAGTCTCCGTTAGACAAAGGAACAGCACTCTTTCACATGTTACTCATGTCGCATCTACACAGATGTGCATTGAAATAGCCATCAAGGTACCGATCACACAAGCAAGACTTGCACAGAGAAGAAATAGAGAAGTGAAAGCATTGAAATATTAACATTATAGCTCAATGTTAAACTAAAGGTTAAAGTTGCTTTTTCTACAGTAAAGAAAAGAATAATTTAGGCAAAGATAATAGCAAGAATACCATTAAAATTCTACTGCTTAACTACTTCAAAGAACAGACACAAGTTTGCTATTGCTACACATACCACACTGCAAGAGAAATACAATTTCCTTAGCACATTTCTTACAGTGTTTCTTTCACAATTGTCAAAATATGAAATATTAAAAAATATTTAAAGAAAAGTCTCATATATATTTTGTTTTCAAATTTGTGCTATTCCAAAATCAAGTAAAATTAAGAGAAAAGAAAAACCTGTGGCTCTTACAACCCATTGAGGTCTTGATCTACCAAGCAACCTTTGCTCAGCCCTATGACCTGGAGATTACTGGATGATACACTGTCAGCACAATGTGTCCCCATGGTTCCTTGACCAGGGTTGCTGCCTTTCGGATGAGGCAGCTACTCAATTGTCCTCACAAGACTCAGTACAACCTGTTCCAGGCCTTACATCATTTCAAAAGTCCCTGACAGAGCCAGGACCTTGAAGGTAAGAGGCAGGTATGCTATAGGGCTGGCCAACTACTGCGAAGGTATTGTAGTGATTTATTAAGGTTTACTTCTCTGACTCATTCTGAATATATATAATACGTACCCCTTCAAACAGCTTCTTCTTGTCATCGTATGACCTCGTGTCCACACGACGTTCATATTTGGAGGCAACTTGAATCTTGGGCTGCAAGAACAAATTTTTACCATGTTAGGGAATGGAGAACACTAGATTTCATGCACATGGCCCAGGTCAGTGGTTCATGAACTATTTCAACACATAGAACCTACAACAGTTCTGAAACCTTCTGCTGTTCGTCACACCCCTTTCCTTGTACAGCTAAATTAGTCATCAGTGCTCTTCTTCTCTGATATGCTACATATGAACCATGTGGTATCAACTCTCCTAGGCCTTTCTTCATGCTCAGTACACCTGCATTCGAGCTTGTCCTACTATAATGTGGTTTGGAGCATCTTAGATGTTTTATTAAAGAACTTTATTTCTTATATTTACTTCTTTTTAAGAAAAGATATATACCGTAATATAACATCCATTTTAATACTGTACATTAATGTTTAATTTATAATATACTAGCAACCCGCCCCGGCTTCGCCTGGGAACAATTATGAATGCATTTCGTGATAAGCGCTTTTCTTTTCGATGTCAATGAACTACGACCTAAATCCGTTTTACGTCTCGGCATGATGGGTTAAAATCACTGTCTGGACTATCAATTATATTATCATGGAGATGCATGTGCAGCGAATTCTTATCAGACATAATTTAAGAATGGCGATGTGCATGAAACACAAATCCCCCTTCCGTCCAATCTTAACTTGACTGTGTATTTTGCGGAACGCAAAGTTCACAGGCGAAATGAAGAAAAGCCGAGTTACACTTCCAGGGAAACTCCAAACACAACCACCCTTCTCTGAAATCTTAACTCAACACAACTTTACGGTTTGCTGCTGGCTGTATCTGGGCTAATAGGTTCGCCCGCTAGTTAGGCTGTAACAGGGGTGATAGACTCGCCCTTAGCTAGCTCGTAAACTGTCGCCTCAGTATTTGAATGGACATGGTTGTAAGAAATGAAAACGTAAAAACACTTATAGTGGGCAATGTATTGAAGATAGAGATATGCTCTCATGTACTTTTTTTGTAGAACTTTTCATGCTGAACAATTCTTACACTCATAGTATTTCGATATTTTTAATGATTTGCTCAGCGTAAGCTTACAAAGCGCTCAGACGCCAGGTTTCTTTTTACACTTTCACTGAAATAGTTACTGCTCGACTTTCTTTGATCATAAATAAATAATTTTCTACAGAAATCATGCTTGAGATATCCTTTACAGAATGGTGAAAACCGCATCAAAATCCATCCAGAGGTTCTCAAGATTACCCGTGACATCCGAGATTCAGGGACTTTGTTTTATGCTAAGTAGAGATAACCATAGTTTGAAATTGAAAACTGGAAATAAATATCTACATTACATGCTACAAATATTGGAAAGTTCATTATAACTCATTAAGTTTAATAAAATGAGTTTTTTGAATTCAGATTTGATGTTATATAAGCTGGATATGAATGTCTGCATCAGGACGAAGCATACCTCAATTTGAGAACCACTGGTCTAAGTGGCAAGAAAATGTTAAAACTGAAGTAAGCTATTGGTATTTAAAATGTTATTACTCACTCAATATGTGTAAGTGGGCATAGTGTACTTACAGGGTGCTTGCCGGTGAGAGCCCTGAAATCAAGAAAGAGAACATTGTAGGATCTGAACAAGACACTGTACACATAATTCCATCCCCTAACCTAACTTGGAGAATATTATGGAAAGTCAATTTCATTCTGCAGGAGGCCAATTTACTCAATTTGTCTCATATTGTTTAAGCTCTTTGTGTTCAATATATAATGTAAAGTTTTTGGAACTTGTTCATATTTTCGTTTACTGTATTAATGCTAAACTAAATAAGTGGAAGACTGCAATTTTTAATAGCTTTAACAAATTGCAGCAAGATATATTTTCCAGCACTTCTGCTTTTTCTATTGCTGGTCTAACTTAGGGTGTCACCCTTATGACACACATGCATAGTGCCCTATTGGACTGTTCAAGAAGTCCTCCAAGTTAGGATATGGTAGGCTACTGAATTTTGAAACACTGAATAGAAATAAACAACTAAAAAGAAAAAAGCATACGTATTTCAAATGAACATTGAGAGGCACAAGAACTAACCAGGCCCATAGCTAATCGAAGGAAGAAGAACAGGCCTTTAGAAAGCCACGGAAAATTACTTGATTTGGGAATAGGTACCGGCAGGGGCGGATCTAGGAGAGAGCGACCGCCCAGGGCCCCGTGATCCGGGGGGGGGCCTTCCGCCATGGATTTTTTAAAATTTAATTAATTAATTAATTATACTTTTCAAACTAATTCATAATTCATATATTTTTTTTAGTGCAGCTATGACCTCCCTTGACCGTTTAGCAAGTTTAGATTTCAGTGAAATAATAGAAGACTTCAGCCGGAAAAAAGTCGTAAAGTAATATTTGAATATTTCATAGTTTACATAATCTTCTTCAAGGGGGCTTAAACGTTTCTTTCATATTATTAAAAAAATGTACTGTAGTGTATTCAAAATATTGTACCTATTCTTTATTTTATTGAAAATGAAAATCCACAGCCTGCTTCCAGTCTCCGACCGGGTCAGGAATGGAATGAATGAAGCCCCCATCTAGCGGCGAGGATATGAACTGTGCCGGCTGCCGAGGCCTGACGCACTCCTCTGGGGCAATGATTAAATGAATGACAGATGAAATGAAATGATAGTGGAGAATGTTGCTGGAATGACATTTTGACAGGGAAAACCGGAGTACCCGGAGAAAAACCTGTCTGCCTCCGTTTTGTCCAGCACAGATCTCACATGGAGTGACCGGGATTTGAACCACGGACCCAGCGGTGAGAGGCTGGCGTGCTGCCGCCTAAGCCACGGAGGCTTCTTTATTTTATTATTATTACAAAACTACTTTCCATTTGATTTGATAGCTTGCCACGGTGGGTGAGTGGATAGTGTGTCGGTCTACTAACCCCAAGATTGCAGGTTCGCTCCTGGCCGTGGTAAGTGATTTTTTTTTGAAAGGCGGCAAAAATATGACACGCATGTCATACGATGTTGGCATGTCAAAGAACCCATTTGAATTCAGTAGGCCGAGTTCATAGTGGCAAAATTAATCTCGGGAGTTTCCGCCAACACAAAGTTCCTCATTTCTCTACTAGAAAGCGCTATAGTGTTCAAGGATCTTAGATATCTAACCTCCTTGACTTTCATAGTGATTCAAGAAACAACGAAATTCGACATGCAAGCCACCCTCTGGGTGTCAAATTACAAAGCTTGCACCCGGCACCCAAGGCCATACGATATTATTATTATTATTATTATTATTATTTGATTTGATATCTTTTTATTTCCTATCTTTGTGGGCCCTACGTTATCATATCGCCCAGGGCCCCACAAGGCCCAGATCCGTCACTGGGTAATGGTACATCTCTCATTTGCTGCAACAGTGCTATAACTAGAGATCTGTACTTTTCCAGTTCGATATAATGGTGGAAAATATTCTTTATCGCTTGATTAAATCGGCATCACTCTATCGTGATTCTTGACAACATAGGCTAATTCGTTGTGCCAGTTACCGAAAATATAGCAATTACATCAAGAACACTGATACTTCTTAACCCTGTATAGGATAGTGGTCAGTGTACTATTAGGGAAATGTATGTTGTCAAAGATGCTGATGGTTCAATCTTTCAACTTAATATTAACATATTTTCTTGTGGAAGTGTACGGTAATATTTCAGAAATCCAAATATTATTTCTTTATCTCCTTGACCTAAGTTGCTTGATAAAATTCATTCTTTTAATAAAAGTAATTAAAATTAAAAAGTCAAAAATAAACTATGCTAATAAATATAAGATTTAAAAATGAATATGCTTATAAAATTAAAAATAAATAAGCTTATAACAATTAAAATTATAATTCCATAGTTTTATAATCTTAATATTAAGAATAAAAGAATAATATATAAAATATAAAAATAAATTAATATGAACATAAAAATGTGAAAGCAAACAAAAATTATAATTATCAATAATAAACTAAGCTAAAATAATCAAAATTAAATTTAAATAAATACAAATAATAGGCCTATATATTTAGTAATATTTTGCCCTATAAATGGTTAATTGCGTTGGTGTCTGTTACACTTTTCTGACACAAAGTGAAAAATCCCCAGTTCATTGTGACATCAAAATCTTGACATTATTTAATCAATCCACAGTTTAGTATCTTTAAATGCAGTTTCCCACAAGCATCATATTTTGGATTACGGTATGTCACTGTTGTAGAAAATGAGCGTTAAGTTCCAAATGACATGGATTTCAGTAATCGCATGAATCTACATTGTTGCAATTTATTTTCAAGTACTGTATCTCTAAAACCTCAGCAATTAAAAGGACTGAAAACACCATTTTTATTACATATATTTGAAAGTTGTTAGTAAAAGGATTTTTAGAAAATTTGCTATCTCCTGAGAAGTCGTCCACCCATTCTTTTTTCCCCCTTTGAAAATTCCTTGCAATTGGAAAGATAATAGAGATTCTGAAGCACCTGAACATTTTTAACTATGATTATGCTTATATTCAGAACCAGCTTAAACCATTCTGGATGGTGGAGGCAGTGGTGGTGGTTGTTGCTTTGAAGAGCATAGCATTTAAGTCATCTGCTCAATGTTACAGGCAATAGGCTAAACTCTTGAAATAAAGGGGAGTCCCATGGTTAATACCTGCACATTCCCTGTAAGATTATTATTAGCCAATCTCCCAAACAAGTGCTGAAATATAGAAACCCTAATGAAGTGTTTAAAGTAGGGACATTTGGAAAGTTAAGGTTATGGGCTGCAATTTACATGAACAGGAAATTTTTCACCAGGTGTAAGTTAATATCTTTCAATTGTTTACCAGGCAGTTGTTGATTATGGTAAGTAGCCTTATAAGTCCTTATGTATTACTGCACATATACAGTAAAGGGGAATTATATGCACCAAAATTTTACAATATGAATTCAAAATTGACAAAATACAGTTCAGTACCGGTATGCTTTAATAATTAACACCCCCTCCCCCAGTGAAATATTGGCACAACATTGTAAATAGATTACCGTATACAGTATATATTTCTAGTGAAGCTTAATGTTGCCTATCCTGTATTAAAAAATGGTATAGACCATCAACTTGTTTGTTTGTACAAAAATCGTTATGTTTCAATAAAAGTACCAGAGAGGAATATTATTATATTTTTCAAATACAAATTAAAGATCAAATAAAAGAACCAACACTGTAATGAACTGAGTCATTACTTTAATTATTCGGCTTAGAACAAAATAACCTGCTTAGTAACATTTTTCTGTGCATCTCAATTTAAGTGGCTGTACAGTGAGGATCCACTCTGAGCCAAAACAGCGTGAAAGAGGAGAGAAGGTGCAAGTGGCAGGATGTAGAGAGAGTTGAATTCAATGGCAGACAGTTTGAATATTGTTGGTTTGGATGAAGTATAGGGGGTTGAAATTTGAATGTCTGATTCACTGTCACCCTCTACTAACACTGAGCTACTTCCAACACTTCATGTATCTCACAAAAACCCTTTCGTAATTCTTATTCTGCCGAGCCACTTCCCTGACTCTATGAATGTCCAGAAATGCACTAATGACCCTAAATATGCACATATACAAGTATGCAGTAAAGACTACTCATTAATTATCCTAATTATGCATGGAACATCCAAGGCGAAGTAATTACAACATTTTAATACGGTATGTTGTGCATATAATTTTTACCTCTGTTTATATACAGTGCAATGTCGGAGTCCTTACTTTTGAAGGCCAGTGTATTTCAAACTACTGTACTGCATTTGTCATATTGACTACTGTGATCAGAGATAATTAGCTTCCATGTCATCAACAACTGTCTAGCAAACTCTCTGGCTATATTAATCACAAGATACTTACTCAGGGTCGAGACCCTTCTTGAGAGCTTTGTGCCTCAGCTGTTGTTTCTGCCTCTCCTTCAACTCTTTCAACTGAAACATAATACAGTCTCCATTATAGTAACACTCATAGCACAGACCAGCTAAACAAAGCATGTTTTGCCTCCTAGAGAATATAAACATTTCACAATAATAATAATAATAATTATAATAATATCGTATGGCCTCGGGTGCCTGGTGCAAGCTTTGTTAATTGACACCCAGAGGGTAGCTTGCATGTTGAATTTCGTCGTTCCTTTGAACGCTATGAAAGTCAAGGAGGTTAGATATCTAAACTCCTTGACACTACAGCGCTTTCAAGTAGAGAATGGAGGAACTTTGTGTTGGCGGAAAATCCCGAGATTAATTTTGCCATTGAACACGGCCTACTGAATTCAAATGGGTTCTTTAACATGCCAACAACGTATGACATGAGTATCGTGATTTTTGTCGCCTTCAAAAATCACTTACCATGGCCAGGGGCGAACCTGCAATCTTGGGGTTGGTAGTCCGACACTATAACCACTCACCCACCGTGGCAAGCTATTTCACAATAAATCTACTTGATCAAAAGATTGAAATAAAAGGACCAAGGAAACTGATTAAAAAGAAAGATGAGCTAGAAGTTGACATTTCTGTAAACTCTGTCTTACTATACTGATGATGGCAATATCTCTTTAAATTTCACAGATTTCTCCTTCCATCTGTGCATTTTGAATTCTTAGTTGATACCAATACTTTGTTTCTATCCCAGACAAGGTGTACAATGATAAATCCTCTGTTTCTTTATCTGTTTGTCATGGGTTCACATCAAAACTGCAGGAGTAAATGCCATAAACATTTGTATTCAAGTAGAAGACATCCCCAGAAGAAAACTGGGGAATAGATTATTTGTATAATACTAAGGGGTTAAGCAGTCAAGGAGGAAAGAAGTTAACAGCATAAAAGAGGCAGATGACCTCATGTTATGCCTCTTTAAAACAACTATTACGACTCCCACTAACTGCATAAAATGATACAATCTTAAATGTATTCATTAATTGCATTAATTGCCTTGGTCAGCTATGAATTAAAACTGGTGAACTAGATTTTGTGGCTGGTAACTGATTGAATGCAACGGGCAACCAAAGCGAGTTTGCTGCAACCACTGATGCCATGCTACAGCTGGAGCACTTTTTGCACATAAGCAGAATCGGGGGAGCCGCTCAATCAGCGATGTTATAACTCTACTCTCTCTGGCTGCTGGTACACCTCTGTCCTTGGGTGCTAATTGCAGTAGAGGGGAAGAAGCTTACCTCCTCCATACAATGGAGTATAATTTTAACAAAAGCATGCGTGGTTTAAAACTCCACGAACCCTAATGTTCTTATAGCTGTGAACTACAGATTCCAAGGTTACATTTACTTTCAAAAGGAGACAACTGTGGGGTGGATGTTTCTCCCTTCTCTTCCCCAAGAGACCACCACTTAAGAGGAAGCCTTGAATCATTTTTAACTTTTTTCTTTAAAATGGTTGTTTTGAATTAGCACATGTACAGAACAAAAGTCATAGGAAATAATTGTAATTATGAATATTTTCAGTCATATAATACTTTTGTCAGAATGAACCCTGGTTGATAAATGCAAAAATCTTTCTGGGAGAGGAAGACTATTACATTAGCTGCATTACTTTATTCAGATATAAGCAGGTTTTGATGAACTTTTCTTGAAATTATCCATAGCTTTCAATGGCTTTACATGAATTTTGAAATCCCTAACATGCGATTTTCTTTTCACCACAAGAGAGGACCTCTGACTATCCCTAAGTCATTGTGTACAATTTGAGCTACCGTTATTCCATTTCTCCTTTCTCCTCCCTGATGTTCTCAGATTAGGGAGGCTCTAACGTGTTTCCATATTTCGTCAACGGAACATCATTGGACATATTTTTTCATTGCGGGAGGAGGGAGGGCAGTGTAAAAGAGATTAACAATAAAGCCAAAAAGTCCATTTTAGGTTATTAAAATGGTTTGATATAAATTATGTAAAGTGATATTAGTAGAGAAAACTTCAGTCAATATTTCAATAAAATGGATGCTGTGTAGGGTATAACTTAGTATTCGCCCTTTAGGCCATATATATATTTTTTTAAATTGTGATGTAATTGTAGAGCAGTAAGTCATAAGCCATTTAACTATTTTGTCATGGGGATCAAGAAATTAGTTTTGCTCCTCCCAAAAAGTTGTTTGATTAACTTGGAGATCAAAGATTTAGCTACTCACGTCGTAGTCCTGTCTCTTTTGCCTCTCCTCCAAGTCGTACTTCTCAGTCTCCAGCTTGACGATGGCTTCCCAGAGTTCGGTGGCCTTGTTCTTCAGCTTGTCCACGCTGAGGTTCTCAATGTCCAGAGACTTAATGCGGAAGCTGAGAGAGATCTTCTTCTCTTCCTCCAGTTGCTCCTTGGTCTTATTCCTCTCTATTTGAGATGAGGTCATGTTGAACTGAAACATTACAAGTGATTCGTTAAACTATATTTTTATCAATCTTAATTTTCAAGTGTGCGTTTGCTCAAAGACTTTGTTCTGTTTTTAAATTATGAATTATTGTTTTTCTGTAATTTTTGTTTATTATTATTATTATTATAATTTTAGTTTTATTTTATTTTTGTGTTATAATTTTTAGGTCTATTTTCATATTTAAATTTTAATTCATTTCCGAATGTGTATACTTCAATCTGTGTTAAGAGGGGCAGATGACCTTGCTGTTTTGCCCCTTAAAACAACAATACCTAACTAACTAAACTATATTTTGTAAAGACAGTGCTCTTTGGAGCAGCCTGCACTAGGCCAGCCTTACAACATCAAATGTGCAGGAAGAAGAGGGGGGAATGAATCAGCTGCGAATCTGTAGTGCCGCAACAGGTATATTGTGAATTAATTTCACTTAATGACATTCAGTGAAATATATACTTCTGTATTGATTTAATAAGAAACATCTTTATTTTATCTTTTTATTACTAATTTACTTTAATTTTTCGAATCTGCCTGAACTTACGGGTGACCACAAGTATTTAGAATACTCTATCTAAATTATAATTGAGTCCAACAGCTAGAAGTACATGGTCATCCAGTCTCTCCGCACTGAGACAGAGTTCCACTTGGCCGATAAGCTGTCACTTCTTGCCTGTTGGAGCAGTGTTTGTGCGGGAGGAAGGGAGCGGCCTGCATTGATAACTGGTTCATTCACAGTCTTGCAACACAATTTGTAACCGTTGAGAGGGACCATGCCTCAGACATGATATCTGGATGACCCTGTAGTACTGGCAGTACCGTACTGAAAATCTGCACATTTGAACCATATAATATTGTGTTCCCTTTATACAAAACAAATCTCATATATTAAAAACACTGTATTACAGTCTAGTACATAACCATATAACATATATGTGCAGTATTTGGGGAAGATGCACTACCACATTATTAAATCAAGTAAGTACACTCCAGAAAAGGGCAATTAAAGCAGTTTATTCCCTTCCCTTACTTACCCATACAGCAGATTTAGTTCGAATCTCAGGAATCCCCCTTCTAGAAACCTGTATAAAAGTATCTGCTTCTCTGTTCATACATAAAAGTGGAGAACTTTCGTATAAAGGCACAATAAAGTTTCCTCTACAAGGACAAAACTATGAGTATAACACCAGAAATTCCAAGAACCTTGCAATTCCCAGGGTCTACACCTCTAAATATGGCACCAAAAGCATATTTAACCAGGCTGTAAAGGATTATAATACTCTCCCAGCACATATAAAGTCAATAAATCCTGTCTTAAAATTCAAAAAAGCCTGCAAACAATTCTTCACAACTACACTCTGATACTTCCTAATTTATAAAATTAATAAAACCTTGAATAGTAACTTACTGTCATTGTAAAATACTCTGTAACTTTGTTTTTGTATGTTAAATAATATTTAATATTCCTTATTATATAAAAATGTATAGTCTTACTATAGGGCCTCGCCCTCTAGGACATCCTCTGTATGAAAATAAAAAAATAAAAAAAATAAAAATAAAAATTACACATACTTTAAATACAATGTGTTCAGATAGTTGCCTAATATTCATAACCTTTGAATTTTAAAACTTAATCCTTTTATTATTTCTTGTTTTTGTCTTGTTAATGTTAGTATTTAAGATTCACAGTGAATCTCGTTATTTGAAAAAGAAAGGTTAGCCTAAATTTTAATAGTTACTGTGTGTATATTTACTTGTTATATACCGAAGATAAAATGTTGTGAATAAATATAAACTTTAACCCCAGTGATCAGGACTTGAAGATGACCGCCTGACGGTCGAAATGTGTAGTCCTAAATTGCCTGTTATTTATGTGAATAATAATACATGTAATCTTTTTCAGGACTTGTGTTATACAGGGTGTACCTTAATTATACCGACAAAAAAATCAGGGACGCTCTGCGTGTTATGTAAAAGACGATGCTGCAATTGGATTGGAGGAGAAAATTTTTCCCTTCGAGAAAATGAGGTTACTTTATTACTTCCGGGCGCACAATTCAAATCTACGAACTCGCCGTATTTGCTGAGCCAAAGAGCAAGCCACTGGCCACTGCTGTGCTTCAAGCAAGGGAAGGGAGTGCGATAGAAGGAGACAGAGATATGCTGGCGGGAATACGCAAGTTTCCTTGTTCACCTCGGCTTGCACTCTGGCTCAGCAAATACGGCGAGCCTCAATTTGAATCGCGTGCCCGGAAGTAACAAAGTAACCTCATTTTCTCGAAGGGAAATATTTCTTCGCCAATCCGATTGCCGCATCGTCTTTTACATAACATGCAGAGAGTCCCTGATTTTTTTTGTCGGTATAATTAAGATACACCCTCTATATATATTACATTACACTCACACCCAAATATATTGGGCAAATGGTGCGTACTGGTACATATTGCATAAATATGAATATAAATACAAACATCACAAAGATAAAGAAGTTTTCATCCTTAGAGAAAGAAAATAAAAAAATCAGTCATTTGCCATGAATTTCTGTACAATCAATGTTAATTAATTATACATAGGTGTATTTAGGAGGTATAGGACACTATGTCCATTTTTTTCCAAAATGGGTTTATTAGCACAATTGTTTGGATTTCTTCTCCGCTACACAGAGGTATACAACACCATGTCCTACATCAAAAATTGGGTAAGTTACATGCTTTGAATGGAATACCAAGTCTACTTTCACTTAGAGGTATTCAACACCATCTGGTCATAGTGTTGTATACTTCTGCACAGTCTGGTGAATTTTCCGTGAAGTAAAGAAACACAGTTAAAATGTTGTTACGAAAATGCTACTAACAGGCGAGAAACTTAAGGGAGATCTGAGTAAAGCATCTTCAAACTGTTCTCCTGTAAAATTTAGTAAATATGACATAGGCCCGTTCTTACAATCTCCGGTTAAATCTTTACTGTCAAGTTTACTGGAACTTGATTCTTACAATACCCGGTTAGCGACAAACTGACAGGATTCTCCTCCCGTAAACTGCTTTACTGCCAGATTTTCTATTATAATCTCAACGCCAGCTGATTACATACATCATCAATATGCCTAGAATTATCCGTAATTTCATGGGTTTCGTAAATGCTGATACTGTTCAAAGAAGGAGACGAAAAGTATATAAGAATCTAAGTGATTATTACGAGGAGTTAGATGATCAAGTCTTTTTTTAACGATTCCGTTTGACGAAGCTTTTCCTCTTGAGGCCTTTATTTGTCTCATTTGGAGATAATTGTCCTTCCATATCTAATATTTCTCTTTATAATCGTAACGTAACAAACAGATTGCGCCAAGAACATGGATCAAGATCAAGGAATATAAAATATATATTTATTACTTACTCCCTGATGCAGATCTACTCATGCCGACTATTGAGAGGTATCAAGAAATCTGCAAATCGAACCAGAAATATGTACCAACAGTTGAAAATTATTCGCAGATCTGGAGGTAGCTACATTAACCGGAACATGGTAAGAAGGATCGAATGTTTACCGGGACTTTACTCCAACCGTAAAGCCAACTGTCAGTTAGAGTTTACTGTCACTTTACTGGAGATTGTAAGAACGGGCCATAGTGTCCTATACTTCCGAGGTACAGATATAAGACATGAAGGATACTCACGCCTTCTGCCTTCTTGTTGATGGTGAAGTTGGGGCCCTTTTGTTTGTTCTGCTCCTGTAGAAAGAAAGGAAGTCACATTAGTATTGTTGACTATATGATCAATTGAAGACATGTAAGTAAATGTATTTAGTCTTACCTTTAGCGCCTGCATCATGGTTTGACGTTTCCTCTCAGCCTCCTCCAAGCGGCGCCTCTTCTCTTCAATGTCCCGCTGTTTCTTCTCCTCAATCTCACGTTGTCTCCTCTCTTCTTCCTGCTTCTTGCGTTCGGCCAAACGCTTCTCTTCTTCAGCTCGTGTGACCTGTGGCATGATTAACAACAATAACTGACTGCTGCCAGGATACAGGAAAATCTCCAAATGATTTTTAGCAATTCATTATTTTCTTTTTCACACTAGAAACATCACACACACATTTAATTTCTAGGGAAAGTCAACATAACTTTAGAAGATTTGAAATGAAAATGTTTTTCATAACATTTGTTTCCATAACGATTTGTTTTACACATTTCTGTAATTGTAGTCATTTTGGGAAATCTCAAAACTTTTAAGAAAATCAACCACTGTGAGTTGCCTTATTGTTAGAAAAAAAAAACAGAAAATATGATAAATAGGTGCTCCATGTATAAACTTCTATTATTTTGTGTGGTGTAATTCTGATTGTGTGCTGCTACCGAAAATACCACTCACAGAAATATTGACGCCATGAATTAGGGATTTCTCCTTGATTCCTTTCTATTAATATAGGCTCACTATATTATCTCAATACAGAATTATTTTGATTTCATGTTAGTTGGTTTCTCAGTTTAGGGGCTGCGACAGTGTGGTCATGTAGCCCCGTGTACTTTGGGTGTGTGTAGGATCTGTCTGATAATCGGTGTTAATTGTGATGGCTGTATTAGTGTGTGTTATTCTGTAATGCAGGTAAGGACTGCAGATGATCAACTTCAAGTGGTTCCTACTTTTGCTACCAAATGCTACCATCAACGACACCTAGCTGTGAACTTGGATACTAGATGCCACCACAACCTGCACCTTGCGGCGAACGTTGGAACTTAGAGAGTTAATCAAACCGAACCTACACATTTTAGCTTCACATGGTTGTACTTAGTGGAAGGTTCTTTTATATGCCATAAATCTATGACATGGACCAGCCGGCTTTACTTCCTCTTCGAAGGAAGGCATACGGAGGGATTTTTACGCCCTTATAAAATATGATGACTTCGGCCGGGTATGAGCCTGTGATATTGGGCATAGAATCTCAGCATACTACCAACTATGCCGCCGAAGCTATCTTTGATTTCATGTTATGCCATTATTGAACAATATAGAATTACTGGACTTTTCACAATGAAACTCTGTACTGCATTAACAAGAGAAGGGCTGGAGCATAAATCATTTTTACAGCGAGGTCTGTTAAAATTTATCTCCACTTCTTTGGAGGGATTAGTTCTGGATAAGAGAGTAGTTAGGGTAAATGTCAAAGGGTTCATGTTCATCTGAGCAAGGGGTGTGCCTCGGGGCAATAAATAGGGACCTTTGTTGTTTCTAATGTATGTGAATTATACAAGATACATGCTTTAGAGCGCCGGCCCCGTGGTGTTGGGGTAGCGCGCCTGCCTCTCGCCCGGAGGCGCCGGGTTCGATCCCCGGCTCCGTCAGGGATTTTAAAACTGACGTGAGGGTTGGAACGGGGTGCACTCAGCCTCGTGAGGACAATTGAGTAGCTGTCTGACAGTGAGACAGCGCCCCGATCACGAATACCAAGATTAACGGCCGAGGGGACCCAACGCGCTGATCACACGTCACCCCAATATCTGCAGGCCAAATGGCTGGGCAGCGGTCGCTTGGTCGGCCTTAGCCCGTCATGGGCTGGATAGTGCCAGGGGTTGACTTTTGACATGCTTTAGAGCAAGATTGAGGGGTAGGGTATGTTTTTAGCTTATAAAGGAGAGAATGCATGGGAAGATGTTCATTGGGAGATTGTGAATGGTGGGGGTTTATAGGGGCCGATTTAATTGTTCTTGTAAAATTAATCTAAATCATTGGAATAATGACTTGGGCAAAAATTACTTTGTTGGGAGATGGTTGGTTCTTAAGTTTAGGGGCTGCGACAACGCGGTCATGTAGCCCTGTGTACTTTGGGTGTGTGTAGAATCTGTCTGATAACCAGTGTTAATTGTGATGACTGTATTAGTGTGTTTTATTTGTTTTTTAATTTAAGTACATACTGCAACTTAGAATTTTTTAAATAGTTCCTACTCTTGCCGCCAAGCGCCACCGTCAACGACTACTAGGCCAAGTTCAGAACTTAGCTACTAGACAACACCGCAGTCGGCTCTTGACAATGAACGTAGAAACCTAAGAGCGTTGTTTACATTCTTAACCTATCCAATTTAGCTTCACAGAGTGGAAGGTTTTTTAACATGCCATAAACCTATGACATGGGACCGCTGGCTTTACTTCCCCTCCGAAGGAAGGCATACTGAGGGATTTTTAACGCTCTTAAAAAATCCGACGGCTTCGGCCGGGTTTGAACCCGCGATCTTGGGCATAGAGGCTCAGCATGCTACCGACTATGCCACCGAAGCCGCTTTTGTTGGGAGAGGGGGAAATAAAATGGAACCATTCGTCCAAAGATATTTTCAACCTCCAAATGTTTGAAGGTGTAAGAAGCTAATCAGGAAGTTACGATTAGATTAATGGATAGCAGTGAGTTTATGTGTGTAGAAGGGAAGGGGTTGGATTTATGGATTAGTATTTTATTCTTACTATTTGTGTGTTTCATTCATGCATTATTTGTGTACCAGTACATTAATAAAATGATATTTCAATTATTATTCATAAAAAGCAATTATTAAATAAACATTCTCTTTGCATGAAATCTATTTTAATTATATTTTCCAGCACAATAAAAAATTGATAAAATTTCATAATTTGAAAAATAATATGGAAATCAGTACCGTTAACTAAATATTAAAACTGAAATGATGCAGTGGTATCAACATGTCCATACGTGACTGCTTATAATATTGATATTATGTGTGAGAAAGATAAAGCTTTTTTCTCCATGTTCTTACTGCCTTTAGGCTACTATTGACTCTCAAAATCTGCCTATCTTGATGGCTTTATCTGCAAAATTGATGGGAATAAATTGCAGAAACTTCTCATGTACGGTACCGAATTATCTTTAACGAAACGGACATACAGTGACACAGATATGCACATGTAAAGCAGTCCCAAGCGACATGAAGAAAGTTACTGATCACACACTTTAACAGCAAAACTGATCGAAGACTAGCCCCAACACTGGAGGAAGGAGGGAAGGAAGATTGTAGTTTTACGTGACCATGAATCTGGTGATTAAGAGCCACTGGACCTCCTTTTTATGTGGAATCCGAACCGCAGAACATGGCATTTCACTTCGAAAATATCACATGCATTGACCGGGAATCGAATCCAGTCCAGCTTGGTGAGAGGTCAACAACTTGACCGCTGGAGGAGGAGTCTCGCTGCAAGTGGAGTGCAGGGCATTTACCAAGTGAAGAACAAGATCACATATACAGGGTGTATCAGAGATGTACGGCACAAAATGCAGGACACATTCTTCACATGTAGACGAAGAAATTATGTTATATGAACATGGGTCCGGAGACGCTTTGTTTTCATGTTATACCTCATTGACTCCAACTCATTAATCATGGGAAACACAAGAATAGAACGTACCAGCATACCACATGCAACTCTTTCTCACAGGAGATGTTCAATATGCCCTCTGTGCGCATTGATACATGCATCAACCCGCTGTCTTAGTGAATCTCGTATGCGCTGATGTATCCCTGGTGCATTGCGTAGCCTATGGTTTCGCAGCCTTCCATAATACGGACACGGAGACTCTGAACATCTTGTACTGGGGTTCAACACATAAGAGTGTTCAAATGCCCCCATAAATAAAAGTCCAGTGGGTTTAGGTCCAGAGAGCATGGAGGCCAGACAATTGGTCCACCTCGACCTATCCATCTGTCAACAAATCTGTTGTTTAGAAGCCAACGGAAATCAAGACTAAATTGAGGAGGTGCTCTATCGTGCATTAAGTTTTGTCGCACAGCTAAAGGCACATCTGCTAAGTCGCATGGCAACAGAGTCATGTCAAACAAAACACTGGTGGTGAACCTACGATAATGACAACGTAACCAGACATAACCAAGAGTGCATATTCCCCATGATTCTGGCGTTCTATTCTTATGTTTCCCATGCTTAATGAGTTGCAGACAATAAGGTGTAATATGGAAACAAAGCGTTTCCGGACCCATGTTCATGTAACATAATTTATTCGTCTACGTGTGAGGAATGTGTCCAGCATTTTGTGCCGTACATTTTTGTTACCTCCTGTATATATCGGAGTATAGAAGCTTCACTGGCGGTAGTGTAAAACATTTACCAGGTGATGGGGCTATATATGGATTCAAGTAAACAAATGTCTTTGGGGGGGGGGGGGGAGGTTTAAACCCAAATGCAATGGTCAATGCAATCTTCTTTTACATATTTTATCCTAGCCTTGTATGTGATTTAAATTTAATACGAATGCTGTT
Organism: Meconema thalassinum; assembly: GCA_946902985.2. Taxonomy (NCBI): domain Eukaryota; kingdom Metazoa; phylum Arthropoda; class Insecta; order Orthoptera; family Tettigoniidae; genus Meconema; species Meconema thalassinum. The sequence continues at coordinate 457,890,299 of OX336391.1, read as the reverse complement.
ATTTTTAAGAAATGGCCCTATGAATGGTTTATTTTGGGTCTTGGCAATATTTATAGCATACTTTTAATTTTCATATCACAAGACGAATGATTTAGAGTCCAATTAGCGATAATGAAAGGTGAGTTTACGTGCAATTTTATAATTTGTCCTACAGTAATTAAATATTGCTAAGATCTGTTCGCAGGGATTGCGGAACATGAAGATACATTACGTAATGAGTTTTGGATAAATTTAGCATCCATGGCAAATGCTACAAACCACGAACTCATTACTGAATGGAAAAGCTTGACAATTACAACAATATTTATTTATTTGAAAACATCTTAAAGATCTGTCAATACTGTATTTTAGCTGAGCTGAGCTCACCTTGCGCTTAGCCTGCTTCTCCTTCAGCTTCTTGAGGTCGTCCTCCTCCTTGGATCTTTGTTTGCGCCATTCTGCTATGTATTCTTTTAGCTGATCATCAAGATCAGATTTCTTCTGTTCTTGGCGCTGTAAAATGAAATTCCATTGAGATTATGATTACAGTAATCACTACAGTAGGGCAACCAATGACTAGTCCCGTCGTCCTGATGGGAAGCATATCTTATGTGCGAGTGTTTGAGCCTTCAGTCTTTAAACTGGTTTGATTCACACCTCCCAGCCTACATGTCCTGAGCTAACTAAGAAAGAAAAAAAAAGAATGAAAGCTAATTACCCCGCTAGGAGGGATTTAAAATTTTCTGTGGCTAGGCTTAGTTTGAAAAAAAAAAGCTATATTTAACGGGGCGAAAGCTTAATTGGCAACCCTGGGAGGACGGAGTTATGCGTTGTCAGGAATACCTGTGTGTAGCCTCAATGGGGGCCAGACCAAAAGGCAACGACAATACATCACTAAGAAGTGATGCTGACACAAATCACAAACATACCAATTTCCCACAAAGCATGAGTTATTGAATCATCAGCAAGTGTCATTATTTAATTTAAGAAATGTTAAGTTAGCTTATTAATTCTTATCACTTCCTGTTTTGTTTCTTTTTCTCGTAAAATTTCCAAAAGGGGTGATCTAACCTCCAGTAACACCCCCCTGGCTATGCCACTGATTTAAAACATACTCAAGAGATACTTCACTATAAGAGACTGAACAGAGCTGGGCTAGACTATGTTTACTTTTCAAATAACAGTAATAAAATGTTTCATACCTTGATGAACTCAGGATCTCCTTGAGGTGCGGTGTCCCTGAGAAAACATAGATTGTTAGAATATATCTCAAGCCTCCACAGATTGTATTAAAACTATATCTAGTACAGAAAACTAATCTCATAAATTCTTTTTTAAAGTTATCATAGATGAATATACAATCTTTAAATTAATGAAAAAATAATTAAAATCAAAAATTGAATTAAGAAATTATTTTTTTCCTCTAATTTTGAAAACAGAAAAATATAAAAGATTGTGAAGAGATATAACTCACTAGTTATAGTGCAGTGGTCTCAAACTGAAGGTCCTCCTTCGACATTTGTGGTGTTTATTTGCCTAAGTAAGACCTACTTAATGTGATTATCCACAGGTAAGGAAACAAACTAGCGTACTGTGATTTTATATCACACACAATTAATCTTATGATGAATTCCCTTAAAGCACACCACCTTTAAAAATGAAGATAAATGGGTACCACCTACTGTAAGTTGGTCCTTTCAAGACATTTCCTTGATTAATTCTCATTCAGATGTGCAGCTAGGTATGAAAGTTTTTATACCTGCCCTTCTAAACAAACTGATAGAGTTAGAGTTAGAAAATAATTACTCTTATCAAAGTCAACCCCTATGGCCCACCAGCCTGATAAAAGTTTTCAGAATTGATGCCACCGATATCATTTCAGTACCTCAAACCAGAATTGTAGAGCTGAGAATTTAACCCAGGTCTCCAAGGTGGCAGCCAACCTTGCTAACCATTACACTACAGGGCAGTGGCATAACACACTTCTTGGTAGCCCCCAATAAAAAGAAAAAGTGTAAGGGGCCACTGGAAAAAAGAAAACGGGGGATCAAATTGAGACTGGAAATGTGTTTTTATGAAATCAGAACTTTTTGTTTCTTCTGCTAGTGAATAAGTTAAAATATTTTTGGACCATTTCATCACTACTATTTTGGGCGATAAATAACCAAGTTTTTCTACTACGGTATACAGGTAAAAAATGGGCATTGTGTATTTTCTGAAAATATTCTTCCCATCCTTGAATATAGGTTTTTGTAAATATATTTACACTCCATTTTTTAAAATCAGTAATTGTATGACAGTCAAAAGTAGATTTTTGCTAGTTCACCACAGAAATTCTCCTGTAGCTTTCCATAACATTCTTATCAACAAGGGTGGCCCAGGCCCCCAATAATCATCGTCAACAGCTTATTTTCGACAAGAATTATTATTTTTCATCACATAGATTTCATTCATTTCTTAAGTTCACCTACCCTTTTTACTGAAAGCTATATTGTTATACAACTTTCCTTGAATAATGGTTAAAATGATAGTGTTTTTCAAATCTATGGAGATTCTGAACCGTCAGTTATGACAAACATACCGTATAGGCTGCATGGAGGAGCTTGGAGGGCCAAGAATTTGAGACCACTCACTGTGGTTGTGTGATGTGAAAGAAATAGTACTGTTAATACTTACGGACATGTACAGTTTTAATATCTGTTAATTTTATTGACAGTAATCACAAATTGTCAAGACAAACACAAAAAGCTCAAAACTCAGCCCAAAAAGTAAAGTGAATGTGCATAGATTGTTAATAACACGAAAAGATGAATCGCAACAGAAAAATAAAACAAAATGTGTTTTTTTTATGACAGAATTAAAACGTTTCATGCACTTGAAAGTCATGTATGTACAAGATCACACTCAAAAGAATGATTTTCTTTTTCAAAAATATTATCGTAATGCAGTATTTTATATTCCAGAATTAAAACACCATTGAGAGTCTCAGCATGATGCTGAAACCCAGTGAAACATCCTTCAACAACTTTCTCACTCCATTACATAAAAAATAACATCACTCATTCATCAAGCAGGTCAAAGATTTACATTAAAGACAGACAGTAAGTTGTGTTTTATGATCAATTAGAGGTAATCACATAAAAAGGCCGTGAACAATTGTTGCCATAGGAGAACTCTCTATGAATGAAAACGGATGCTTCCATTATAGCACTCTTCAGTATTTGCAGAAGAAGATTCTTTTAACTAGCAGCTTGTCTCTCAAGGTTGAATAACTGTGCAAGGGGTTGCTGATGATCACACTGTACTACTCCCATCTGTATGGGGTAGTGGATGAGATGAGGTGACAGTGGTGGCTCCTCAAGGGAGGGAAGGGTGGAACTTCCTCCTCACATTTTTCGGCAATTGCCATACCAAATATTTACCTTGAAATTCGAGGTAGATTGGTTTATCTTTAATTTCACAAATGTAAACGAACATGTTCTATCAGGCTTTAAACCACGCGCCCTCTTGTACTATGGTACTTGAAAAGTCTGGTTGGGTTGATTGGTTGGAGGAAAGTGCATAGACACAGGCGCACTAGCGACCAGAGAAAGAATTACAGTTTTACCGCAGCCAAATGAACGGCATAGGAGGATATCCTCTCCTTGTTCTGCGTATGCGTCTTAATTGTTGCTCGCAGTGGCTAACTTGCTACAGCTACCATCTAGCGGCATTGCATTTAATCAGTTACCAGACCATTACGCTTCAAGCAGAGCTGTGAAAATATGACTATTTTAATTTTAAAAAGAATAGTATTAATTATATTTTATATACAATTCATGGATTGAAATTTTCAAAATAATTTGAAAGCTATAGTCAGAGGGATGTTTGAAATTGTGCATCTGGCGATAGGCTGATTTTTCGCATGTTCTATTTAAGATGGTGTCATTTCATGCAATTAACTTCTTTCCTCCTCTTAACAAACCACTGTGAGGCGAGCTTCCTAAGTAGTGGATGCCCGATTGCCCTTCTTGTCACCAACATATCAGAGGAGTTAATGATATTTGAGAAAAGAGTTGCATGAAAGTAGGCTCAGCCTGTTAGGGGATATTATCCCAGCATTTTCCTGGAGTTGAGACTGGCCCCATGGCCTTTAATGTCTCTGGCAGGCCTAATTGGTTAATTCAATCTTCAGAGAAGCTATTCTCTAAAATCAATTTGATTCATTTACTAGATTTTGCAAAACAGTCTACAACCTCCTTTTCTACTCTATTCCATGCTGCTTTTATTTTGTCCCTGATGATCTCTTTTACTGCAATTGTTGAAAGGTAGCATTAAAAATTACCTCTAATTGTTCAAATGAAAATTATATACACTATACACTGTTTTGTGTTCTGGTTCCTTGTATATATCACAAAGTGTATTGAGTGTTATGTCATGACTGAGTTGGTGGGTATGTTCTTGATGCTGAATATTTCCATGAGGACTGAGGAATCACTTGATGCTCAAAATGGCTTGCTGTGGTGGTTTGTGTAATGTCATGTATGTGCAACATAAGTTTAGTTTATTTCTTCAGCTAGCACAGTTCTTCAATATTTATGAGGCAATTTTTACAAGAATTTCATTACACTGTGTTATGGGGCATATCAAACAAGCAAGCCAGAATTGAGTATCAGTTAATACTTGGCCGTATCACATCGCCCGGGGTACCATGCTCGACCGAGGCATTCAGATCCTGCACAAGTGACTTGTAGCATTCTGACTGGCACACCTAGATTTCCTTAGCTGAAGTTTAGAGCACACAGTGATACAGTGTAAAGGTGGATTCACTTCTGTATGGTGTTCACTAATTTTCTAGGATATTGGAAAAGTAAAAGCAAACCAAAAACAATAGTAGTCCGGTATTAAAAATAAAAAACTTTCTGCTTTTCTCAGTTAATGGGGTCACCAGAGCCAACCAGGCTCATGTTTGGTTTTGGCCGGGGATTTGTGACCGGATGCCCTATCTGACGCTACGTGATTTTTCAGGTGAAAGTTATACCCCGCTGTCACTGGGATTTGAACTCCGGCCGTCCTGGTGAAAGACGAGCAGCTAAGCTACTGTGCCATCACGCTCCCCTCCGGTTTTAAAAATAAAAATAGTTATAGTGATGCAGGTTTTCATGACTAGAATCTGATGTCAAATGGTCATCTTCCAGGATATTAGACTGTGGATCAAGTTGAAGTGTTATCATTTCAGCTTCTGAGCTGTTGGCCAAGCTTTTCTTTAGAGACAGCTGAGACCTTAGCGCTCTTAATCAATGCAGTCAAACTTATTGGCATGTGCAAGCAGTCAAGAGTTAGGGTATGCTTGTCTGAATATCTTTATGGTATCAACATTAAGGAGCATGAACGTATCAACCAGCCAGAAGAGGTTTCATGTTTCACATAAATTTACCATGACTAGAGAGAATCTGAGCAATCCAGCTGAATCGAAGGCTGCTAGCTATTGCCTGCATTGAGACTTCCAATGTTTATTATAATTATGTTACATGAGCCCTTAAGTCAGCTGCCATCAAGTTGTTCTGTGCACAAATGTTGCCCATCAAAAGGTGAACAATTTGAATGAAATTGCCAAGAATAAGTTCTGTAATTTAGTAGAAATCCTCTGCTTCAGGCAGTGTCATATTCTATGAGATAGCTAGGCTAGCTATGAAGTCTACAGATTTTACATCTTATGGGAATTTTTCAATGTATGTTTTCTCATCGACATTCCATATTTTAGGTCTATAAGTCTTATAGTAGAAGATCAATGTTTGTATGTTTGTCTACCCCTTATTATTCCCGTTTTCCAACGGGGTCGGGGATGAGGTGCGATGGAAGTCTTTGTGGCGATGGTTTTTACCGCCGGATGCCCTTCCTGATGCCAACCTCATGAGAGGAGTTAATGAGAGATGAAATGAATGATGGTGAATGAAACTGGACAAGGATGTGGAAGGAAGCGGCCGTGGCCTGTCAGAAGGTACCGTCCCTGCATTTGCCTGGTGTTGAAAATGGGAAACCACGGAAAACCATTTCAAGGCCGGCCGGCGGTGGGGCTCGAACCCACGCGTCTACCAAGTCAGCAGAGAGCTTGGCCCCATGACCTAATGCTGCACTTTAGCCAGCGTAGCCACTACTGTCGGTAAGATCAATGTTTATCTGTTTTAATTCACTTCAGCTGAACATCACATTCAAGCCAAATTTTTCCCCATATGCTGCTTCACAGACTTGCACAAGTGAAGAGCAAACTGGCGGTCTGGAGGGAAGGGGCAAGCACTGGACTCTTAAGTGGAAAAAACTTCACTTTACAAAAAGCTGGCGATAAGCATTTTCTTAAAGAGATGGCGACTACTACTGCATTGTAACACGACACAGGCAGGCAACCTTTCAACTTCCAGTAGGGCCAACACAATACTCTTTCACATATTTTATCGAAGCCTTTAATATGGCTTTGTATATTAAGTAATATAATTTTCGTTATAATGCGCTATGTTCATATCAGTTCAAGAAATGGACCTACGAACACTGTATTTTGGGTCTTGGTAATATTAATAGCATAATTTTAATTTCCATGTGATGGGATGAATAACTGTACCCCAATAGGCAACCAAGAAAGTATTGTTATAAGTAGGTATGTCATTACTGTAAACTAGTAGCCATCACCACTGGCTTCAGGGACATGTATGTTCTGTCATGGAGGTTGTTCTTCCCGTTATTTAATCAGTAGTGTCAGAAGACAAAAAGTAAAATATGCTCAGCCAGTTTGGATTGTATCACACAGTACTGAATGAACCAGTCGCTAGCTCACTTGACACTCTACAAGCAGTGTGCTACAAGTCAATGCACTACAAGTCCTTGTTGTGATCTTCAATGAAACCTCGGGCAGGACAACTGGAGAAATACTGCTTCATTTTATGAGTTCATATACAATAAGAATTTATAATATGGTGGTAAAAATTTGAATTAAAATCATGACTTTCTAGAGTTGATTGTAGGGCCAACACAGTACCATGATATGTCACATGAAGCAGTATCTCTGTACACTGACATGCCAACATATTGTGACACAGACTGCTGCTGGCAGAACTTACACAATGCTCTTTCTGGGCCTATAAAGAAAAGAAATATTCACGTCATACAATGTGGTTAATGTATACAGATGAGTAGTCAGTGCTACAATAAGTTCTAAATTATATCTTCAAATAGGATATTTGCTTTTGGGGGAAGAGACAATATCTATTGGTATGCAAAAGGAAATACTGAGAAGAGTTTTTCTTGCCACCAGAGCTAGGGAAATAACCTATTCTGGTGGTTGATTTGAATAATATATTTTTATCTGAACTTTTAACTGAGGACTTTATTCCCAATATTTTGCTATTTAAGCATAAGTATCTCTTCATCTGAAGAAAGTAAAATCATTTACAACCAGCAATAAACCAAGAAAAACACAACTCAGTTACTTGTTGCAAGCTTTTGGAAGAGAGAAAACATGCTAGAAGTGCATGCTACAGTGCTAGATTTTGTTATTGGAAGCAACAAGAAGCTCTGTGCGAAGCTTACAATATGGCTCTCTTTTTATAGATTCGTTTAATCATCTGATTTAATGAGTAACTTGTATTTTGTTTTAGCTGTTGAGTGAATGGTGTGGATTCAGTTAAGACACATGACTATATTATTTGTTATTGAACCTGGAGAATCCAGTCGGCTGAAAAGAATTGTGAATTATTTTTCAAGGTAGTACAGGGAAATTCCAAGAAGCTTAATAGAAAATAACAACACTTAATTTGTGATGAAAGAACCACTGTAAAGAGTAGCATCTGAATTTCAATTTCCTTAAACAGCTGAGTTCTTCTTGCCACAAGGTAGGAGCTGTGAAGAGAAATGGATTATCATTCACTTACTGCAGTTCCAAATCACCGAGACATCAGGTAAAACCTTCTTATTTATCCTGCTGGATTACATTCACAACAACACAAGCACTCAGAGACTTATGGCTATGCTTACTTTTCTACCTTTTTAATGATGATGCATTCACAAGAATTGAGTTGAAAGTGGTGTACCATTGTATGCAATGTTGATTAGTTGCTTAACCATTCATATATCATAGTTCGGTTATAAATAGTTTGTTTATTTGGTCATATACCACAATTATTACCTGATGGCACGTGTGAAAGCGAGTCCTTGTGCTGCAGCATGGTTAAGAGGGGAGGAACGTTCACTTCTCTCGTTGCTATGGAAATGTTCACATTGGCTTCTACTGTGACTGTAGCAGTATTGCACGTTAGTGTCTCTCAGGAACACAGCAGCAGTGACCCCCTCCACTACCTTCTTTCTCCTCTTTTCCCTTCTCTGCTCTAGGGTTCAAGCACGTTCACGCCATCAGGTATTAATTGCTGTCTACAGCATAGCCTACTCTCGATTCTTCTTGTTAATCATAGGACAATTATACACAGATAACTAAAAATATGGATAATATGGCTCTGCAAACTGGACCTCTGTATGTAGGATGTATCAATCACTTAACACATCCATCTGCCAGTTTTAACCATACAGTAAGATAAAATTATAAAGTAATTGTAATTTCTGTTGTTGGTGAAAGTAAAGTATTTAGGCCCACTTTTGTTACAAAAATGCATGTACACACTCTCCAAGTTCAGTTCACATAATTATGCTCTTGGGAAAACAAGTTGCAAACAAACATTGATTACCGTGATGTACTTAACAGATTTGGAGCTAACAGAGGCTCTTAGGCCCCAGTTGTAGCTACAATCAGACAAACTTACTCAGAGTTAACCATGAGCAAAAGAAGACCTATTTGGAGTGTTTGTGCAGCCATGCTCTTGCTAGAGGTACGCATGAGTTCTGCAATGCGTTATATGGTTTAGAAGTTGTTTTTCTTTGAAAATTTTGTGGTGCATTTTATAAAGAACAAATTTTTGAGTGTAAAATGGTACAACAAAAGCACTACTCAAAAGAAGAAAGTTATCACCTGTTGTTACAGAGCTTTAAAACTCAACAAACAAATATTTATGGTTTCTCAAGGGGTTTTAGGATTACAATAGCTGTTTCATTCATATTAAGGATGTTCTGTAGAGTTTGTGGTAGTTAGCATTCGCAATAAGTGCAAAATCATGTCTAAAATGTATCAAGTAATATATCTTCATGCCAGTGGCAGCTGGTAATAATTACCTTGGTGGTGCCAGCAAATTCAAAATTTGGAATCAAATAGTTCAAATGTTGCAAGTATAGACACTGTATATTTTATGCTATAGGCCTAAGTTTCAGAATCACAGTATTTAAGTGTGTAATTGTACAAGACCCGCAATACAACTTTGACACCGCCACCGCGAAGACTACATTACATACAGATATAGCCTGAACTTGGGAAGGATATCCACTGCACCCGATATAATTAAACACAAACATAATTTAACGACGCTCCTATTAAACACTTGCAATGCCACCAGAAAAGTTAACAAACTCGAGAATTTGTATCTGCGTTCCGGTAGGCATATCTGTGTCGCCAGCTTAAACCAACGAAACAAAGCAAAACTTACTGCAAGAAGTGCGGATTGTTCCATTATAAATAGAGAAATAAGTATTCCTGCTACCAATATGAGTGTGAAAAAGTCGCTAAATGTCTAACAAGAAAGAACTAAAAGCATCTTGTATATATTTAATAGTCGCCAGATGTAGTGACAAAGCATTAAATCGGGAACCCTGGAGCTGCGTCCTCTGCATTGTGCTGCCATTTGGCGGTTGAAATATAAGTCACTTCAAGCAATTCTAGCTTGCGCTTGGATGCTGCACTCTGGTGAAAGCGCCACGTGGTTGTTGGCTCTACCTAGGGTAATCTGTGCCCCAACACAACACAATGCAACACATGCAGAGTCAAGCCAAACTAGCCTTTATTGGTGCTGAGTCTCATTTTCGGAGGTGGAGCCCATGTGGCCTGGCTCATGCATTCAGGAAAGCGCCGCCAGAGCGTATGTCAGTTCGCGCACTCTTTCAAATGAATGCACAATAAGATATGCTTGCCATTTCTTTGAAGTTTAAATTTAATATAAACTGTTATTGAGAGGGCACATTGGTGTTGCCATGGCACACCGGCACTACCTCACGTGCCGCCCCTGCTTCATGTTCTAAGACTCCATACAAGTAGGTTTGATTGTATTTATTTAGCGATAAGACTGGCTGCGTGGTGCAGCGGTAACGTTATCGCCTGCTGTTCTCAAGGTTGCAGGATCGAATCCATCATAAGAACAGTGCCAATGCTTGAAATATTTATACGTTAGATCAAATTAACTTCTTTGAGGAGGTCTGTGTTTAACGAAAGGAATTTCTTTTACTGTTAAGGATCAGAATGACAAATGTTTACTTAACCAAATGTTTGTATACAATTACGGTGTAAATTTGCATTTTTTTGATACATACACCTTTATGTCTTAGGTTTATATACTACAGTACTTTTGAAGTGCAGTAATATATTGAGCTATATTATTTTAGTCCTAGTTGCTACATGGAAGACTGCATAAACTCTTTGTATGTAGCAAATTTGCTACAAAACACAGAATCTAAAAATCATACCTGCTACAAAATGCTAAATTCGGAATTCAGAAAGCAAAATTGTAGATTTAAAATGTTAAAAACCACAAACTCCAGGGATGTGTGAATACAAACAAGTAGAAAATCAAAATGGGAATAGAAGACCAATGGCATATGGAGTAATTTGTGTCTAATGAACGACACTGGGGTTCGGTACACAGTATCCCTCACACTAGCACAATGCCTTGGCATACTGCTCACGGCATACTGGAATTAACTGTATTCCCGTTCCTCCAACTGTTGAAGTATGGCTGAAGGATGTAAGTATTTTACATTTGTCCCCGAGGATTGCAGTCTGGATTACATGATTAGGCTACTCTAAGATGCTCATTTGATCTTTCACTGCTCAAACAAACTGGAGAGGCACTCATATGCATAAGAACAAATTCTAAGCAAGTGGTTGTAAATCCTGATCCAATGACCTAAACAACAGCTCATTTCTTGAATCAAGTATAATTCCTTTCTAGAACACCATTGACCTTCCTCCAACAGGAACTCTTAAGGCAGCTTTCCCCAGGTCTTCTTCACAGATTCGTACAAACATCGTTACCATGAAGAAGTCTGTATAGTATCAGCAAAGTATTTTGAATGTGTGATAACTTTTTTAAATTTTGAGTGGTGTAAGAACACAAGAACAAAAAGAAGCTTAAAATAGCTGATGAACTAACAAAAGAAGAAGAGAACAGCTGTAAATGAGTATGAAGAAAGACAGAATGAAGCAAGGAGAAATATGAGCACAGACAACACAGAAACAAACGTAACACGAAGCTTTCCCGCCCTGCAACACTGATTTTCTGCCAAGCAGTCAGCACATGAGCATCACAAAATAGTTTCAAAATTGTTCAAAAAGAAAAAGAAAAACCTCTGGCCAGTCCATTCAAACTAATTATTTATTAGTGAGCAAACTAAGGACAGAATTCTATGCCAAACCAACAAATATACTGAATACCGCAGAATAAAATAAATTTATGAGAGTAAGAGAGTTTTGATAAACAAGATTAGAAAATGTTAACTTGAGTAAAACATGTTGTTATGGGCTGGTATGTTTGAGATTCCGACCACAGAGAAGCAATACGCACATGAAAAGCAAATTAGAAACATAAATGTCTCATCACAAAGAAACAGTCTCATGTAAGAGCATTTAATTATCAATGATTTTCAGGATTTTTAAAAATTATTTCTGTTTTCTATTGCTATTCTCTTGAGACTGCTCTGTGATAAAACATATTGGCGTTGCTCTTGCGTGATGGCTTGAACTGGCCTCGACGACTGCTGGCAGAAAAAAGTCAAATAAACACGTTCACTTACTCTTTCTTTGCTTCCGGTTGCTTTCTGTGTTATAGATGGCAGCATGGGAGGGAGAAAAAAAAGGAAAACAAAACTTAATGAAATAAACCATAAAAAGTATCAATATCTAAAGCCATAACAATGATGAAGTGATGCAAGATCAAGGTAGAAATACACACAAGAGTGTCGACATCATACAGGATGTTTTTTTTTTTTTCATTAAGTCATGTTTCAAGTTGCTGATGTACCGGTACTGTAATTCCAAATTATCTTCCTAATAAAAGCCCCTTGCTTACTGTCACAACATAAACTGAAACTGTATTAACCAAAGTGATTTTTCCCATCAGTAACAATACAGTAGGAAAAGTAGAAGTTAAGTTCTACAACGCATGATTTTCTATGATCAATAAACTTTTGTGATTAAAATACTTCATAAATTATTGAGTGAAAGAAGCTGTCCACGGCTTGGCAGTGAATGCATCCTCAAGGCACATTGACATGAACCTATCCCAGCTGGCTTCATTATCAACCTGACTGGTATCAGAATAAAAACGAGTGAAATGCACGGAGAGAGTGTGAGATCCAGGAACCTACCTTATTAGGCTATCTCAGAAAGTACAACCTCGAATCTATCCAAGTTATAGTTTCAACAACTTTTGCCAATACTGAGAAACCACTGATTCCTGATAAATTATATTTTCTTTTAATTACGGAATATATTTAATGTACGGTAGTTTTCTTGTAAGTTTTATCATCTAGGCAACCCTGAACAGGAGAATACTGAATAAAATTTGATTAATTTGCTCTCAGAACAGTATTCTAAGGGAAATCTGACAGTTTTGTTCACTAGGCAGTGGTTGGCAGGAGGGCTAGGTTTAAGCACAAATCTCCTGGATAATAACACCCCTCCATCTAAGACTTAAGAATTTGCCTTGATTGGAGCAAATCTGCATTGGTGTTAGTGGCTTAACACACCTGCCCAGACAGCGGGACATTCAAGTTCGAATCCCGAACACAGTCCCAGTTTTAAGCCTTACAGTAAGCCACATAATTTAGCTATGTTGGTGACTGTGTGTTCACTCTATAATGACAATGACTAGGTCAGATAAATTAAATAATTGCAACAACCAACTGTTTGTTGAAATGTTGGAGCATCGGCAATGTTGATGCAAACTATTGAAATGTTAAAATGAGGACTGGTACCTATACAATCAAAACTTAATATCAAAGCCTGTTAATCAACTGGACATAAAGCAAGAGCCTTTTGTATTTCAATATATTGTAACACTTCTTGAGTATCCTTGTCTGTTGGTATGGTGACTGCCATCAGTCCTGTGTGACTCTTTCTGTTTTGAGTGTATTTCTCATGCATCCTTCCATATTCCTCACCAATGCTTGATAATATTGTCATTAAATGTTTTAGTAGGTAGCAGAAACATGTTCCCATTGATCAAAACTGACTTCACTGTAATTTTAAGAAAACAACTCCCCCTTAAATATTACTAGCCTATATTTGCAACTCCCAAAAAAATAGAATACAATGGATAACATATTACTTTTAATGTTGTGAATAACAAACAATACTTGAGTCTCTTCTAATTCCACACACAGTCACTCAGACCACTCCCTACATAGATATCTTATATTACACTCCCTACTTAACCATAGTAATATCTTATGCTACACTGCAGTAACATCCATAGCCAAAAGATTGTTCGGTACATTGAAAGCTTCTCCAAAGATTTATTTAGTAGATTGTCATGAAATAAACCATATTAAAAATGGTTGATGATGATGATGATAATTGTTGTTTTAAGGGGCCTAACATCTCGGTTATCGGCCCCATTAAAAGTGGATCCATATTGATTTACATTAAATTAATATAAATTCGTTAATGGTCAGTCCAGTCAATAAAGAAATGATTCTTATTTATTGAGAGTTGAGCATGTTTCGTGGCTACTGCGCCCTTCTTCAGCAACATTGCAGCTTGCAACAACAGCTATTAAAAGCTTATGTGGACTCGGGAACCTTCACCGCCTATCACTGAATGCTCTTCGATGCCGCAATACCACCCATAATAACATACTGTACGGCATTGACTTAATATGGGAAAAATTAACTTACAAAAACCTTGAGAAAATTGAAAAGGTGGAAGCAAGATTCTTAAAGCACTGTTTGCGAACAGGACTTGCCTATGAATTAGCTCATGCACATGTCAACATTTAAAATACAATAAAAAAATTACAGTTGATTTATTGGGGAACTGTCAAACCAGAAGCACTATTTTATGTACCGGTAACTACAAATTTATTGAGTCCCCTTGTCAAGAAGAATATCTCACTTGACATTACATAAAATAGTGTTTCTGGTTTGACTGCCCTAAAATTAATTGTAAAAAAAATAATATCTGTATTGGACAGAGAATTGTGATAGAAGCTAAACAAGAACTAACACCACATCGCCCAAATAACCAGCTAAATTCATTAAACCATCTCAAAGTAAGAACACCAACCTGGCCATTTACTAACCATTACAGATAATTACACTAAACAAGTAAACTTGATAAGTGTTGTTTTAAGGGTCCAAAAGTCTAGGTTATTGGCCCCTAAAGCTATATGTGTGTATGTTGCTGAAGAACGGCACAGTAGCCCACTAACATTATCGAATCACGTAACTAAAACAGTGCGTATATTGTATATATCTCAACCCACATATTTGTAAACATAGATTAATAGCCTGAGTGTGAAGGATCTGATGATGACCGCATGATGATCGAAACTAGTCCTTAAAGAGTATTAATTAATCTCATGTATTTTTTTTTAAGGAATAACACCCATTGTAAATTGGGAAAGATCGTGTTGATCGACTGAAAATAATTTGAATTTATTTTATTTTTAAATAATTATTGTACGGTACTGTATTTTAAATGTCAACATGTGCTTGAGAAAGTGTTCAACCACTTAATTGTTTAATCTTTCATAAGAATGAATTGCGATGCAAACTATAATGGTGATGATGATGATAAATGTTGTTTTAAGGGTCCAAACATCTAGGTTATTGGCCCCTAAAGCTATGATGTGTATATGTTGCTGCAGAATGCACATTAGCCCAAAACATGTACAACCCACAATGAACACATGAATTTTGGGTGTGGACTGGGCTAACCATTAAAGAATTTATATTAAGGTAATTTCATTTACTTAATCTCAATTTTCTCCAAGGAAGAACCTGATTTTGTCATCCAGAGAAAATAGTATCATTCAACTCCTCTCAGCAACCTAAACATGAGACCTGACAAATAACATGCCTGGTTGGCAAAAGCATTCTGTACAGACAGGTTAATGGGAGAAGTACTTGAAGTTTTTGTTTTATTTATGTTATAACTGATTTCATGAGCTGATTGACTGAAAAGTTGTGTGGTCTTAGTTTAAAAGTTACATATTCAACACCAATCTATACAAAGGCAACAGAAATGGTGATCCACAAAATATGAAAATCCCATTTTGTTCATCACCAGCTGGCTAATAGAAAATGAAATATGACTTGCAGATTTCCTCTACCCTCTAATACAGGGCCATCCACACAGGGCTCCCCCAGTGCTAGCACTCCGGCCGCGCTCTAAGCCAGTGCTCCGAGTGCTTTGGTGGAAGGAGCTTGGCTGGTTGAGCGCGTGGTCTGCCCGCCGCTACCAAAAGTAAACATCGTGCAACGATGAGCGATAGAAACTTGCGCAATTGTTTACGAATAGCTGTGTCCAGAAATATTGTACCCAATTTGGAGAAGATAGTTTCCTCCATAACTGAAAGCTTGTAAAAACAACAGAGCAAAAGTAACTCAAGGTCTGTACTATCTGTTCATATTGGTAAAATGTTGTTGAATTTTCCTCTCTAATATGTTCACATTTCAGTTTGGAATAAATCACAATATTCTTTACTTAACACTTGCATTCGTTTCCTGCACATTCCATACATCGGAGTGCCATTCGATGTGTATATGCGGTATATTTTTATGGCAAAACAGTCCTATCAATATGATATCAACAATCCCACAAAAGTTGTCGGCCGCACGACTGTACTGTACGTATCTAGTCAGAGCGGTCAGAACATCGTCCGTTTGTCTGAGGTCTCCTCGCTGCCACAGTGTAGTGATGGTAGGGGAAGGAGCACTATTCTGACTGCCCAGTGCTCCCCGAGGGCAATGACTGGATGGCCCAGCTCTAATTCATGACAACCTGTGATGGAATACAGGGTGAAAATTATCAATCACAGTCAGGTTTGTGTACCAATTAATGCTGGCAATATCGCCAATGGGTCAGCCGACTCCAGCTGGGCCAGAAGAGAGCTGTAATATGCAGTAATAACCTAGTTTGAAGATTTTTGTCTTATATGTACTTTATATTCATATCAAAGCACAATATACAGTGGCACAGAAAGCTTAAAAAAAATAACTCATTGCAGTTTCAAAAACTTCCTGTGCCTCTGCAAATTGTGCTATGAAATGAATGTGAACAGTTGCTGTAAAGTACAGGTATGACATAACCTTCAAACTAGATTATTGCTGCATATGGATCTCCTCTGACCCAACTGCAGTCGGCCGACTTATCGGTGATGTCGCCAGCATTGACCGGTACATAGACCTAGCTGCAGTCACTTATACTCCCAGTGTGTTAGGTTTTATCCACCTTGTAGAAGGAGATGTCAGTAGCTGCTGTGGAGGTAGACAACTTTGAGTGAAGCTTTCAATAACTTTTACGACCTTCTTTTGGCTGTGGCTGTGATCATGAGAGCACCTAACAAGCCATATTACCAACAGGATATCACCAGGGCAGCAATACTTACTTCCTGCAAAGAAAATAAAGAAACAAGTATTAGGGTTGAGCAACATGGCAGTGCAATAATTACACATTCCTGCAAAACAGAAAATAAATTCTGCAGTATAAACAAAAATTGGTGTGTTTGATTAACTGAATTTGAAGATTCATTCTGGTTTTCCCTATCACATTTGGTTAATTGGCAATATGAAAACTGTTATTTTGATCATGGTGTTGGAAGCCATTTTTCAGTGTTGCCTTAATAATCAAAATTTAATGTTCTTCGGTCGGTCAACACCATGGTACCCAATTGTAATGGGTGTTTCCCTAATTCTGAAAGGAAATTACATGAGATTAATGAATACCCAATACCATTGGGTACAATCATATTGATCGACTGAAAAACATTACAATTTGATGTTATTTTGATTATAAAAAATGGAATTGAACCTAAACAAGATGTGATATTAAAAACTGACACCATTTATGGATTCAGAACATTAATCTGTATCAAAATTGCTTATTTCCTAATTTACCACAAAATCATGCATTGATATGAAAAGCAACATTTCAGTCTGATAACTCAGATCTTCATCTGGGTTAACATTTCATAAATGAAACAAAGCAGCACATTGTCCTCCATTAGGACTTGGGAAAGTAGCTTGTATCCAAAGCCTTGAACACCAATTCTTGGGCTGGGAGAGAATTTTATTCCTCAACAATACCGTACTGATACTGCTCATTGTCGGTTTTATCTGTAGTCTCACAGTAATGTCTGACACTGATCCGTTTAAACTGTTGCCCATATAACAGACTGGAAAAGGCAGTGCTCATATCTCTGAATGTGAAGAGTGTGTCCTTCCACAACAACATTCAAACTGGTGGTGACTTTATAAATGCTTAATGAAGTACAGAAGTACCATTTCTATCATTGCGTACTCTGGCATTAGCTTGCCTCTCAAAATAACTAACATTTAAATCTCAATAACAGGAAAGAGCTTCAAAGCTTTATTCATAATGATGTTGTGTGTTCAAGTACTTCATTAAGTTCTCCTTCCACCAGCCTCCCTTCCGTTATTAGGAAGGTTAATGTGAGTAAAATGGCTTTTCTTACTAAAGGAATGGTGCACAAGGAACTAGCAGTTGCTCGGTGCCTCTTGAATGGGGGTTATGTCCCACATTCTTTCCCTACTTAATCCTTAACCCTGAATCTGACTTTTAGACTAAAAATATTAATTTTCACACCAATATTGACATAATACAATAATAAAAATGCTTCATTTCCTCACCTGTTAGAAAACTCTATACTTAAAATTTATCCTTCAAAATACTGGATACCGGTATTTATTTTAACTTTTATTTTTTACTTCATATTTTGAACTGAGAAATTTGATTGCAATTTTAACTTATTATCTCATGGAAGGCAATTAAAAGGAATGCAATATCTGTATGTTCTGTATTATCAATAGATTTCTGGAGCTAATATCCTAGTTCTCTTCCTACACTCCACGGCCATACTAAGTTTAGCGTCATCTCATATTATAAAACAATTCTACTTCTCTTTGCATTAGATTGTATTTTTCTTGGGCCAATGCCCACCTGACCAGAGTTGGGTAAATTATTTCATAAAAGTAACTTATAGTTCTAGTTACTTTCCAACCTGAGTAAGTTCAGTTACAATTAATCTAACTAAGTTACAAAATAAATGTGAATAATGTTCAAAATAAAATGAAAAACAACAATGATATTGATTACTCCATCTTGAAAAAGCAACGAGTATTTTTGTCTCTTTGTTGCTGTTCAAAGTAGCAACGTTACAATTTAGTAATGTTGTTACCATTAACGTACGGTAATGTTGACTACTAACACAATTTATTTAATAGTAAAGGTAATGCATTATTCCACAAACAGTAGAACTCCAGTTATCCAAATACAGTTCAGTGCTGTTTAGTACTTCAATTTGTGACTGTGTATTTAAAAATACTTTGTGCGCTCAAATAGTCGTAACTTCAGTTCATTTAATTTGTGTATTACCCTACAGTTGATTTCCTTCCAAAATCCCTTCCCAGACCTGTCCTGAAAATAAAATAAATTGCATTTGGCTGCATTAATAAGATCATTATTATCCTACTGTTCTTTCGCAATATAGGAACATATTGCCAGACTGATTTTCATTTCTGATCATGACTATCCCCAATTAGTCTGGATAATGGGAGTTCTCCTGTAACACCTATGTGTCCCTAGGTTAGGTATAATAAGCTATTTAAAGTAGGTATAATTAAGAATACTTACACCTCAACCTCCTCCTCCTCTTCCTCACTGGAACATGAAACAGAGAATATTCATCAAACACTATTCACAAGTCATAGAAATTATACATTGTATTGAATATGTTTCCATTCAGACTACTGATTCAGGATGGAAGAATTATACAAATTATGATTCGGATGACAAAGTACCCAAGAGAATGAAATTAAAATTATACAAACAGTATTTCATACCAATTGTAACATACGGACTGCAAACACTGGTAATGAATAAAAGGCAAAATAGTAAGATACAAGCAGAAGAAATTAATTTTTTAAGAACTTCAGTTAAAAAGACAAGAAGGGATAGAATTCAAAATATTAAAATCAGAGAAGAGTTAAATATGGAACCGTTAAATCAGAAGATACAGAAAGCAAGGATACGTTGGTTCAGGCATGTAAAAAGAATGGGTAAGGAAAGAGTAGCAAGAAGGGAATTAGAAAGGGAAGTCAAGGGAAAGAGACCAGTTGGAATACTGAGAAGGAGGGGGTTGGACCAAATTTTGAAGGACATTGGAGAAGCTGGATTGGATGTGGCAGAAGTGATGGAACAGGAAATGTGGAAGGACAGAAAGTAGTGGAGAAGGTTTGTAAACCACACCCGGGTGATTGGAGTGGGACTTCGAACATATTACATGTACAATTATATAAAAATTGTCTTCTTGAAAGTGATACGTGAGATGTTCAGGACATATGAAGACAACTTAGCGATCAATGAGAAAGAATTTGAGAAGGTAACTAATTCCAAATACTGTATTTGGGACCTAGACTCGTGTCAGATAATAACACAGTGGCAGAAATTAAGGAGAGAATAGCACAAGGAAATCGGTGTTATTTTAGTCTCCTGAAAGTACTTGAGATGTGCATGGTCTCTCGAAAGATCAAAAAGAGAATATACCGTACCAAACAATTATTAGTTACCCACGGAAGTGAAACTTGGGTAGTCACCAAACGAGAAGAGGAAGCATTGGATACGTGGAAATGGAAAATTCTTAAGAGAATACATGATATCTTTTTTAGAAATATTAACTTCAAAGTCATTAACATTTGACATTGTTCTGTATTGACGAGATTATGCGAAAAGATAATTGACTATCCTTTTATTCTAGATCCGCCTAGTCAATACTTTTATTAAAATGTAATCATAGATCACATATTTTACAAGTACATGATTCGAGATCCTACATAAAATGATCTCTTCATCAGCTTTGACAGGCCCAACATTCATGATAATTGCTCCATTATGCGAAAACATATTAAAATAGGGAAGATGACATGAAATGATCTAGAATAAAAGGATAGTTATTTAAATTTCACATACATGATATCTGCCAAGGAAAATGGAAATTAGCAAGCATGATATAACAAAGAGTTATATAGCCTGAGGAACCTCAACTATTAGTGGAAGGTTATGGTGTTTGAACCCATTTTTCAGTGTTGCCTTAGAAAACGTAGTTTGATGTTTTTCATTCGGTCAACATGATTGTACCCAATTGTGGGTTACTCCCTAATCCTGAAAAAATTTACATTACATTAAATTTATTAATCTCATGTAATTTTTTTTCAGGATTTGGGAATAACCCACATTTGGGTACAATCATGTTGACCAAATGAAAAACATCAAACTATGTTTATCAGTAGAAGTAAGAAGTGGAAGACTACAAGGGGCAGGACACCTAGAAAGGATGAAGGAGAAGCGGGTGGCTATCCAGATATTTCATCGACATCTGGAAGGAAGGAGATGGCAAGGTCGACCACATAAAAGATGGCTGGAAGAGGTAGAGGATGATCTACGACAACTAGAGTTCGTGGGTGGAGACAGCTCGCCTTGGACTGTAAAGCGTGGACTGATGTGATTGAGAAGGCCCGGGCTCTGCAAGAGCTGTAGCGCCGATGGGTAAGGCTAAGGCTCGTAAATAATAAAGGGAGCTGCCCTCACTAATAGTTCCCATATAAATTGTACTTAAAACATGGCTACTTTCAATTTACTGTATCATTATACTTGGAGAAACTTGACTGACTGTAGAAAAAGGCATATCTTCTCAACCGTAAGTGCAGAACTAACCTCATGCCATTGGCCATTGGCCATGTCTTAAAAATTTGGCTTCAATTTAGAGAAATTAGGGCAGTTCTCTGTATGCTTTACTTCCTGGATATATCCCAACGACTTTACGATACCACTGGCATGTGTGGGATTGAGCTGAAGTGATGCTGCAGCTGTAAGTTTTTAGTGTTGTATGGACTTCAGTGTCATGTGCATAGCTGTAGAATGACACTAAAACTTTCAGGAAACACTGAAAAATGTATATTTAAATATTGAAGGTTTAATAGGAAAAAAATATTTAGTTACGGTACAAGTCTAGCAGACGAATTGTACGCCCTATTACTTTGTGTTTGTACTATGATGTACAGCAAAACAAATAATGTCCGGGTTGGATTCTACCAAAACATCCATGTTACTGGAATCACTGTTCTATGTAAGCAGTATGGTAACAATGTTACAAGGGTCACATATCAACGGCCAGAAATCAGTTGGACTGGTCCCTCCCTCTCCATGAGACCGCCCTTCTCATGGCCAGACTGTGTAACCTTGACCGGGATACCAGCTGTTACGTGTTATCTTTGTTTACGTTTATCAGATTTACCGTATTGATGTTTAGACACAAAACCAGTTTAAGACGTCTCATCTCCTGGTTCCTGGGTTTATGCACAGTAGTAGACTTGCAAGCTGTGTTGCCAAATGCGACGTACTTTTCTTCCGTATTTCTCCTAAACCACAAACCTTTTACTGTACAATTTTCAAGTCTTTCTGTGCTTCCTGAACTAGGAAATCACATATTCCTGGTTGCCTAGTTACCAGGACTGGGTAAGTAACTCTTCAAAAGTAACTTTGTCACAGTTACTCGTCAAAATATTAACGACGTTTCTGTCACAATTGTTGAAGTAACAAATCGTTATTTTTACGTTACTTTTGTATATAAAATAGCAGCGTACCGTAATAACAAATTTCCCGCTACTATAATTTACTTGATTTGAATGGCATAGTAGTTTCCAGTAATATAGAAACTCAAAATGAACCACTTCAAGAATAGTGGTTGGTTCTTCAGTTTAGGGGCTGCAACAACGCGGTCATGTAGCCCGGGTGATACCAAGCTGCGCTGATGAGTTCTCTCCACGGGGGTCAATGAGGAAAATCCTAACAGGGGAAGTTGCCTGAGGCGTGTTTTACTGCCCCCACTCCAAACTGGACGTGAAGGTAGTAATATTAACGGAATGTGTCAACCTGCGATGATCTTCACTATCTACTCTTGTTATCTCAAACACGTAGCCCATAAGTTACCACTCATTAGAAATTCTAGGCATACTATACAAATCAATATGCTCATTTTAATTTGTATGCTTTAGCTTTGTAAAAATGTTATCATATGAAAGTTATAAGCAGCAGTATGAGCATTGCAACGATATTCTGCTACAAGGTGCAAAACTGCAGACAAAAGCTTTACTTCCACTGACAGTTCGTGGAGCTAACATTAAAACTTTGACGGTAGGGTACCCCGGGGTAAGTGTAAACTTGGGGGAAGTGGAACCCATGGCTATCGTCGCGTGGATAATACATAGGAAGTGGCGCTACTAACGAGAATTTCGTCTTGCTACTTTTGATAACACGCGAGAATCGCTACGCACCCAAAACTCTCGGTAGTAGAGCTGTGATACGTTACTCTTTGGATATGCATCATTTCTGGTCTGGAGTGAGCTAGTGCGACATAGCATATTACGATTGCTACAACCAAGAAATTTGTGGATTACATTAATGTTAAATCAGTAAGTATGAGTTAAATAACATCTTAAAATGCCATAGTAGTGTGGTAGACGCAATTTTGTTACTATGAGTGAAAACAACATAGGTTCCTCTTGCCCCAGATTATATTGTCACTGGGGCAAGTGCAACCCATTAGGTTCCACTTCCCCCATCAAGTTAGTAATATCAAACAATTTGTTCCAGAAATGGTGCGTACGTATGTTCGTAAAACTCAACCGCCTTCCTACTCCAAGGACGATTTGAAGATAGCTGTGAACTGCGTAAAAAGTGGACAATTAACATTATATAGGGCTGCAAAAACATACAAAATACCTAAACCAACATTATTTAAACATGTCAAAGGACAACGAGGTATTAAAAGTGTGACTATGGGTAGACCTACTGCTATCCCTTATGAAGAAGAGAAGATAATTGCTGATGGTATCAAAACGATGGAGAAGTGGGGTTTTGGTCTCTCAAAAAGAGAAGTTTTAGACACTATAGGACGCTATGTAAATGAAAATAATATTGTGACTCCCTTCAAGAATGGTGTACCAGGTGACGATTACTTCAACAGGTTCAAGAAAACATTTAGTCTGAGCCAGAAGAAACCTCAAAGTGTAGAAGTTGCTAGAAAAAGAAGTATGGACCCTTTTGTCATTTCAACTTATTTTAAACTCCTGAAAGAAGTCACCGATGGTGTTCCTCCATCACAAATTTATAACATTGATGAAACCAGTTTTTGTTTGGACCCAAATAGAATCAAGGTCGTTGGTGAAAAGGGAGCTGCTGCTCATAGAGTAACATGTGGTCCCGGAAGAGAAAATATCACAGTGTTAATGGGAGGAAATGCTGCTGGAGGAAAATTGCCACCACTAATTGTATTCAAGGGGAAGAATGTATGGGACTCATGGATTGCAAAAGAAGGAGAAGAGTATTCTGGCATGACTTATGCAGCTACAAAAAATGGATGGATGGAAACTAACACATTCACAAACTTCTTTGAGAACAATTTCTTAAAAAATAGTCCCTCTGAAAGACCAGTAATTTTGATCTATGATGGTCATAGTTCACACCTTGGTATCTCGCTTGTTCAAAAAGCTAAAGAAGAGAATGTAGTGATACTGAAGTTACCACCACATACAAGTCATGTTCTCCAGCCAATGGACCTGAGTGTATTCAAGCCCTTGAAATTAAAGTGGGACAAAGAACTCATAAAATGGCAACGAAGAAATTATGGTTATAAGTTACCAAAATCAACTTTTGCAACCATCATATCAACAATCTGGTCAGATCTAGATCCTGCTATTCTACGGAGTGGATTTCAAAAGGCTGGGATCTTTCCATATTGCAGTACAGTAATCCCGGCAGAAAGTTATGAACCACAAGCATATAGGAGATGGTTAGGTCAAAGCGATGTAACTCCTCAATCATCAACAATGACCCTTGCAGGAGCTCATCTATCTCTGCCTTCAGAAGTGCCTTGTGACGAAATTCCACCAGTTCTGCCATTATCAGTTTCTAATGAAGAAACTCCCCTAGCTCTGCCATCAACATCTGATTCGAATGATATTCCTTCCCCAACATCAACATCAAGCATTCAAAGGGTCTCATTTGAAGAATTGCTTTTAGAGCAAGTGAAACAAGCAGCAAGAGTTACTCATGGAAGAAAAAGAATCTGTGGAGGGGCAGAAGTTATCACTTCAGAGGAGGCATTTCTAAAGCTGAAAGAAAATGAAAGGACAAAATCTGAAAAGCAAGTGAAAAAAAACAAACAGACAGCAGTGAATCATGAGGAAAGTAGTGATGAAGATAATGCTGAGGAATGCACAAATGAATCGGACGATTTTGAACTGGAAGATGAGATCAAAGAAATGGATGAAGAAGATAATTTCACAAATGTAATGCAGAGAGATTTATCAACAGCGCAGGTGGGTGACTGGATTCTTACAAAATTTTGTCATAAGAAAAAAATCAAAATGTATGTTGGACAGCTGATGGAAAAGGAGCCATGTCTGGAAGTGAAATTTGCTCGAAGAATTCGTTCAACGTCAACATTTCATTGGCCCGACATTGAGGACAAGAGTATAATTCAACCTGAGGAAGTTTGTCAATATCTACCACCTCCAGGATTTCAAAAACGAGGCACATTCAAATTTGATATCTCATTTGATTCCTATAATGTAGGTTAAACGTATGAAAATTAAGGAGAAATTAAATTTCTATTGGTATTGTATGTCAAATTGAATTATTTCCACTTACCCCAATGCTATTTCTGTGATATGTAATACGTGAACAGGCCTTGAGTTCCACTTGCCCCAGTGATCGGGGCAAGTGTAAACGCTGACCACGATTCATGTAATGCGTTCCAGAATGGAAACCATTAAAATTTGTCTGCATTACAATTAATCTGAACATAGAGCATCTATTTCTGTACCAGAATATAAAATGTTAATAAAATTGAATGTCAATTCAATGTACATTAGCAAATAGAATGTCAACTATATTAATATGTGGTTCCACTTACCCCGGTGTACCTTATGAAAATAATTCATCTTCTTAGTATTTTCATTCAATCAAGACGAAGTACTGGTATAAGAACAAAATTGAATGTAGAAATTTTATGACACATCGTTTAAGACTTAAGAGAATAAAAATAACCTTTACCACACGGTGATTTCTTAGTCTGCAAATGTGTAAATTGGGGGATCAAAGTGAAACGATCATGGTGGGGGGGATTGTGTTTAAATGTACCTCCTGTATTAGTCCAATAACTAACCAAAATACTCATTCTACTAATATTTAATATAACAACCACTATTTTTTTTTTTGGTGGGGTGTGAAATTTGTCACCGCACTGGTAGCCCCACTAAACTACAATTAGTGGCAATATACCTAAACGAAACCTTGTTATTGTCACATTGCATTACATTTCATTTGCATATTCCTTGTTGGTGCACACTGTTTCTTGAAGATACTTAGTTGAGTTTATTCTCGACTTATCCATATATTTTGGCCCATCAATGTCCAAGTATTTCATTCAACCTATAAATATACTTGGCAAATTGAGCCTATGGCTCTTTGGAATTAATTGAATAAATATCATTCAAATAAATCACCCGTTTGGACAGCTAGTTCTACAGAGCTAACCTAGAAGTAGGATCCTCTGGTTTTATTCGAGGTTAGTTAGTTAGTTAGATAGATGGTTTTTGTCATTTATAAAGCATATTTACGGTGTTCGACCATCTGGAAACAACATATTGTAACCACAAATATATTTCAACAGGACTCTTTATAAGGTTAGATGACTTCAAAAATCTTACGCATTGTTCCATATCAGTATGCCTGGCTGGAAACAATATCCCATAGCATCCATCAGCGACATCCGTTTCAATATATAATAATAATAATAATATCAAATGGCCTCGGGTGCTGGGTGCCAGCTTTGTTATTTGACACCCAGAGGGTAGCTTGCATGTCGAATTTTGTTGTTCCTTGATGAAAGCCAAGGAGGTTAAATATCTAAGCTCCTTGACACTATAGCGCTTTCTAGTAGAGAAATGAGGAACTTTGTGTTGGCGGAAAATCCCGAGATTAATTTTGTCATTATGAACACGGCCTACTCAATTCAAATGGGTTCTTTGACATGCCAACATCGTATGACATGTCGTAATTTCAAAAATCACTTACCCCGGCCAGGAGCGAACCTGCAAGCTTGGGGGTTAGTAATCCGACACTATAACCACTCACTCACCGTGGCAAGCAATATATTATTATTTAGCCTTATTGAATAAATCCAGTCTAATATAGGCCTAATATAGAAAGTTTGGGTTCAACTAGAACGTTTTTCAAGGTTAGAGGACTTTATCAGTCAAAAATTGTTACGCATTTCACCAATTCTTTATACGTGGAAACAACACCCTTTTGCAATCAACAGGAGATCCGATTCATTATATTGAACCATGGTGAAGAAGTATAATGTAGACAATCTATTAAGGTAGATTTATATTAACTTTAGTCTTGTTTCGTTTATGTATTTTTCTTGTTTTTTTGTGACCTTTCATTTTATTTAAATTTTAATGTGTACTTTGTAAAGATATCCATTTTCACTATGGCATTAATTGTTAACATAGTTTTTAAGATTGTTTTATTATTTCAATCTACGCTGACGATTATCATTGTATACCGAAGCATGTATGTATTAATTTAAATATTAAACGTCTTTTAAGTGTTTGACAAGGCGGCTATTATATTATGAGATTAATATAATGAAAACCAAAATGTTAATGTATAGTCTATATCATTTTAAAGCTTATAAAACAGGTTACAATGTTAATACTGAGAGCTCTCCGTTATTTTTTTTTTGATGGAGGTCCATGTTTTATTCCCGGCTCTGCCAAGAAATTTAATTCTGGTCTATGGGTTGGAACGGGGTACACTCAGCCTCGCGAGGAAACACTGAGAAGAGATGGGTTCAATTCCCACCTCAGCCATCCAGGAAGTTGTTTTCTGTGGTTTCCCCACTTCTACTCCAGGCAAATGCTGGAAGGTTCCTAACTTAAGGTCACGGCCACCTCCTTCCCAATCCTCCAGTCTAGTCTGCAAGCCTCTGTTTGTGAACAAGTCACCTCCATGATCCCCTATTAGCAGTTAGCACCGCGGCCTCTGCTTCTACACCTCTACATTGAAATCGTTCAACACTGAATCTAACCATCGCCTCCTAGGTCTACCTCTACTTCTCTAATGCTCTACAGCCGAACTCATTAACCTCTTAGGTAATCTCTCCTCCCCCTTTCTCTTCACATGACCCCACCATCTGAGTCGGCTCATACGAACATCTGGCGTGTTTATTTCAAACTTATCCAGTTTCTCTTCATTTACATACAACAATACTCAAATGTTCCGTCTATAAAAATAGTTTCTCTTTTACACAAGTATTTCAAATTTGATGCAGAAGAAAACATAATAATGTTATTCTCTCTGTCTTTTACCAGAAGCATATTTTCTTTTAGTCGGCCCCGTGGTGTTGGGATAGCGCGTCTGCCTCTCACCCGGACGCCCCGGGTTCGATTCCCGGCTCCGTCAGGGATTTTAGAAACTGACGTTAGGGCTGGAACGGGGTTCACTCAGCCAATATTAACGGCCGAGGGGAACCGATGCGCTGATCACGCGTCACCCCAATATCGGCAGGGCAGCGGTCTCTTCGTAAGCCTTGGCCCTTCACGGGCTGTAGTGCCAGGGGTTATTATTATATTTTTCTTTTAAGTTCGATCGAATGTCCATAATGGCTAGAGTATCATGAACTTCTTGCTTATTTTGAGGCAGAGGTGGTAAGTTTCTCAGTCGCAATGTTATTTTAAATCCTCTCTATGCCATTTGATAGTAAATTATCAGACAAGTGCTTAGGGGTAGCAAGTATATCCTTTCTCATTATCTTCGATGGCCGTTTACATATATTGTCACGTACATTTCTTTTTACACAGTTTGAAATACATTCTTGATTAATCGTCGTACATGGTTCGTGATTGTGAGACCCACATAACAGAAAGTTACCACCATTTGTAAATAAATGGGCAGAACATTCCTTGACACCTCCACTGTTGGCCCCATTTTGACCACTCACACTTATGAAATTTATAGTTTCCTATAATTCGCAATTCTCCAACTCTTTGACTGTACATGTATAACATGTTCGCTGCACTGATTATATCTACAGAAACCCCAGGGGGTCCAGGTGTATGTAGCTGTCAGTCAACTCATGACTTACAAACATTTCAGGAGAGGTTGCCTACCCCCACTCTCTTCCCAAACCCATTAGCGTGAGCTGACAGGACTGTTTGGGTTTAACCTGATCAGCGGAGTTCGACCATCCCGTGTAGCCCTGTGTACTTTGGGTGTGTGTAGAATCTGTCTGATAACCGGTCTTAATTGTGATGGCTGTATTAGTGTGCGTTATCTGTAATTCAGGTAAGGACTGCAGACGATCAATTTCAAGTAGTTCCTACTTTTGATACCAAATGCTACCGTCAACGACACCTAGCTGTGAACTTGGCTACTAGATGCCACTACACCCGGCACCTGACGGCGAACGTTGGAACTTAAAGAGCGTTAATCAAATCTTTTATACGTGCCATAAATCTATGTCATGGGTTCACTGGCTTTACTTCCTCTCCGAAGGCAGACTGAGGGATTTTTAACGTTCTTAAAAAATCCACCGACTTCGGCCGGGTTTGAACCCACGATCTTGGACATAGAAGTTCAGCATGATACCAACTACGCCACCGAAGCCGCCACGCTTTAAGAATAATACAATACAATGGTATTTAATTGATCCAACTTTAAGTCTATGTCTGTGATCTGTCCATTGTGCATTCATGACAGAAAAAGTTCTATTTGCGCTTAATACTCTTTTTATCCCCAGTAATTAAAAACACCGCAGCAATTTCGAAACACGTTTTATTGTACCTTATTTGCTTGAAAATAATATTTATAAATTCAAACAAAAAACGTTAGGTGGCCCCGCCATTAAAAAAAAACAAGATATTCGAACATAAAGTAGCTACTGTAGCCTATTAAAGTGCCAATGAACCAGTTCCTTGATTTTCAGTATCGCCTCTAAGTACCTTGCAGTATCGCTTTGTTCTCCAAAGTCCGAGAAATAGTGCCTCCAACATTACCAATATGTAGAAACAATTCAGCAAGAATATGCTTCCAAGATGCAACTTTTAAAATTCAGGACATTTAGGTTTATTTACAAAATAAGGAAGGATGTTCTTTTCTTTACTTAAAATCGGGTCAAGTCCCGCTTTTTCAGGACGCATATCAACCCTAGTCATGTGCGACTCATCTCTATCTCTCTCTATATAAAAATGAATGTTTTTCTGTTTTTTTTTTTAATTTCCATAGACATTTGCGATATTTGCGCGTTTCAGACTGTTTTATGGCGGATGCGCGCTTAGATATTCACAGGCGGCTTCGGTGGCGTAGTCGGTAGCGTGCTGAGTTTCTATGCTCAAGATAGCGGGTTCAAACTCGGCCGAAGCCGTCGGATTTTTTAAGAGCGTTAAAATCCCTCAGTATGCCTTCCTTCGGAGGGGAAGTAAAGCCGGCGGTCCCATGTCATAGATTTATGGCATGTTAAAGAACCTTCCACTAATTGCACCTGTGTGAAGCTAAATTGGATAGGTTAAGAATGTAAACAACGCTCTTAGGTTTCTATGTTCGTTGCCAAGAGCCGACTGCGGTGGTGTCTAGTAGCTAAGTTCTGAATTTGGCCTAGTAATCGTTGACGGTGGCGCTTGGCGGCAAAAGTAGGAACTATTTGAAAAATTCTAAGTTTCAGTACTTAAATTAAAAAAACAGATAACACACACTAATACAGTCATCACAATTAACACCGGTTATCAGACAGATTCTACACACACCCAAAGTACACGGGGCTACATGACCGCGTTGTCGCAGCCCCTAAACTTAAGAACCAACCAACCAGATATTCACAGAAAACTAATTTCATTTAATAAACTAATGAAGGAATGCAAGCCAGTAACCATGACAACAGTATCTCAACAGTATTTCCATCTATTTCTACAAGAAGTAATGCCACTCCATTTATTACATTTCTGTGAAAGTTTGCAAATGGCTATAAGGTTATCACGGAACCAACTAAAATTCATCAGTGCGCTTAAGGGGTTCAAGGAGTACCCGAGACTTTTCACACGACTTACACGTGCGATATGTCGCACAGAAGGTTTATTTTATCTCCAAACAGCAACATTATTTTCAAAAATTCCTGATTTGAAATAGTATTTTTTGCTGCTTTTAGGAATTTGGGCCATTGGAGGCTAAAAAAACTGATTTTTCATGCACCACAAGACTCTATAATTTATAAAAGGGGTCTTCCTGTGGGTGGGGACTTGGCACAACGGTGAGGGTCAGTTTGTTGGTTGGTTGGTTCTTAAGTTTAGGGGCTGCGACAACGCGGTCATGTAGCCCCGTGTACTTTGGGTGTGTGTAGAATCTGTATGATAACCGGTGTTAATTTTGATGAATGTATTAGTGTGTGTTATCTGTTTTTTAATTTAAGTACAGACTGCAACTTAGAATTTTTCAAATAGTTCCTACTTTTGCCGCCAAGCGCCACCGTCAACGACTACTAGGCCAAGTTCAGAACTTAGCTACTAGACGCCACCGCAGTCGGCTCTTGGCAACGAACGTAGAAACCTAAGAGCGTTGTTTACATTCTTAACCTATCCAATTTAGCTTCACACAGGTGTAATTAGTGGAAGGTTTTTTAACATGCCATAAATCTATGACATGGGACCGCCGGCTTTACTTCCCCTCCGAAGGAAGGCATACTGAGGGATTTTTAACGCTCTTAAAAATTCGACAGATTCGGCCGGGTTTGAACCCGCTATCTTGGGCATAGAAGCTCAGCATGCTACCGACTACGCCACCGAAGCCGCAGTGTCAGTTTGTATGTGACGTGTATTGCGATTCGTCTACGAGGTTTTCAATTTTATTTTCACGTCAGGAACAACACGTTAGGTACATTTTGTTTGAGAGAACATTTTAACTACCGGTAATCATTTTTCTTTGTCTACAAACAGGTTCCAAGCCCCCTAACCATTGCAACAGTAGCTCAATTGGTAACGTCTGGTTATTAATACCGAAGACTTCTGCTAGTCTACTATATGTGTAATATCTGTTGTACGCTGTTTATTGGGAAAATACATCTTGCACTTGTGACAGGCAACAGGTTCCTGACATGCTCGGTTAACCTCACTAATGCAACGCCGGGTGACTTATCCGTGGTCGTTACGGCGTGGCTGCAGGCAGTCGATCACATCCGGGAGGCGAGGAGATTCGAATCCCCCCGCTGGCAACCTTGAAGATGGTCTTCTGTGGTTTCCCATCTTCCTTCCAGGCAAATGTCGGGGTTGGTCCCTAACTATAGGCCACAGCTGCTACCTTCCAACTCCTCGTCCTTACATTCAAACTTTCCTCCCTAGACAACACTCCACACATGACGGTACTTGTAGCTCACCCCATGGGTGTCCGCTTAGAAGAAGCTACAAACTCTGGCGAGCCGAACATGTCCTCGGACACTCCCGGCACTAAAAGCCATACGCTAAAAAAAAACTAATGAAACGGAGGGAGGTCGTAGGGTAGTGTTAGTTTTTAAGTTTAAATGTGTTAAATTATACGTTGTATATTGGTTTTTACGTTTTCCAAAAGGGGGTGGGAGTGTGGTTATTTATTTTGGACGTTCACTTAGAGAGGTATTAAGAACTGTTACAAAATGCTATATAATTATAGGCTATTTTATGGCATTTTTTCGAACGTACTTTATGGATGATCCCTCTTCAGTTTCGACAATAAATCCAGTTTGTCAATTCATTTTAGTGGCATGGGATATCTTTGTCATCAACCCCGTGTAGTTTGGTGTGTGTTGAACTTGTCTGATAATCTGTATTCCTGTGATGACTATGTGTAAATGTGTTAGGGAGTGGAGGGGCTGTGGAGAAAACTGAGGAAAAACCACACTCAGGATAGTCGCTGTCAGCGTCGGGATTCGAACCTGCGATCTCCGGAATCGCTGCAGCTGCCCATGTGCACGAATTAAAGAGCATGGCTACGACGCGGGTTCAATTAATTTAGCGAATGTACTTGGAATTGTTAAGCATAGCCTAACTTATAAATCTCAAAAAAAAAAAAAAAAAAATCCAAGCCATTAGAGTTCTCAAACATAGGAATAACTAGAATGTGACAGGCAGGGCAGATGGCCTGTGTACCATATAGAGCAGAGGCTGCAGAGCACTGACCTGATATTTATACTTAAACTGTTGGACAAAAGTTCCACTAGGTCTAATTCTAGAAACTTTTGAAGCCCATTTCGCAGTTTTGCCTGATTCACAATTGATTGACTTTAAGTCGCTCATCATAAATATATGCCAATTATATTAGGTGAGAAATACATTATAAATGTAATTAATATTTGTACAGATTAGGCTACAAGGGGGATTTCAAGGATGACTTGTTTCATTTGTCATCATGAGATCAAGGTCAATTAAATCAATTATAATATATGACAACGAAATGAAACACAATCGCACTGCTCGACTCTGGAATGACCTGCCTCATTCAATAAAAGACCTTCCTCTACGACAATACCAGGTGAGTTAGCCGTGGTCGTTATGGCGTGGCTGCAGGCAGTCACTCACATCCGGGAGGCGAGGAGGTTCGAATCGCTCCGCCGGCAAACTTGAAGATGGTCTTATGTGGTTTCCGATCTTCCTTCCAGGCAAATGCCGGGGTTGGTCCCTAACTATAGGCCACAGCCACTACCTTCCAACTCCTCGTCCTTACATTCACACTCTCCTCCCCAGACAACACTCCACACGCGACGGTACTTGTACCTCACCCCATGGGTGTCCGCATTGAAGCAGCTACAAATTCTGGCGAGCCGAACATGTCCTCGGACACTCTCGGCAATAAAAGCCATACGCTAAAAAATAAAAACATTACAAAAACGACAATTTTTCCGCAAAGTGAAGCCTTTAAAATGGGCGTTCTCAACCTTGTTCTCGTACGAGCCAAAAGATGCCCGCGAGCACAAACTCCCCAGATATCTATTCTTCAACTCAAATTTTGTTGCAGAACCGGAATAAAAGTGTTTTCATTTTAAATGATTATATCGACTTCGCTGGGGTCTGGCGTTACGTTATGGTGACGGGACGAAATGTACCGAGAATGCACTGAGGTGTGTGACGTCATAGTACTACTTTAGCTTCTTCCTTTCCCCGCACGCTCCGGTGAGCGTGACGTCATCCATCCAGCTACCTCCTTTGACCTTAGTTTGCACTTGTGTGTGTTTTTTGCTAATGGATTTGGAGTTCACGCAGCATTTGTAGCATTTGTAACATTTAAAATGATATAAAGTATAGTCTTTCAGACTGACTATCAGTGCTTTTATTACACGTTTTTACAGACAGAAATTTTATCAATTTGTGAATTAACTTAGTATTTTTAATCTACAGTAAAAATTATTGTACATCCCTGTTTTACGAGTAACACAAAATGAGCTGATTCGTCTCGACTGTCCTCACGTAAATGTATCTTATCTGCATGAGTCATGCAAGCAGTTGCAGCATGCCTGGTGAGTGGTGAATCCCTAGCTCTTTCAGTACTTCTGAGAGGGAGAGAGATATGAAATGAAAAGAGAGGTGCATGCTTGTTGCATTTTCGGAAACAAATTATAAAACACTAATAAAACCCACAATGCTAATCGCAGATAATCGCGGCCTGCCAACACCAATCCACGAAGGTCTAGCAACATCTTAATAATGTGCGGCTAGTAGGCTACTGCTGTGATATACTAAGTGATAAGCCCCCAAAATAGAACTACGGTATGGTACTCATTTTGATATAAAAGATTGAAATATAAAACCACAATGCCATCCACAAGTAGTCGCCCTCTACCAACTAATCCACGGTTCAATTATACCGCGATTCTTATGTGCCTAGAGGATATTTTTAAATGTAGGTAGCGTGTTCGATGACGTACGGACGTTGATATTCGTTTGTTTGATGTAATGCCTTGAATTGCCGCTATGTAACTCTGCTATATGATGTTTCAACCAGTGCGTCGTCAAATGCGGATGCAGTTACATGTGTGCAAGTACGAAGATTGGCAGTGAGTTACGAAAGTTCATAAATTACTTTTAGTAAAAAAAAAGGAAGCTTGTGACGTGACAGTTAATCTCGCGATCATGAGCCGCAACACCCTAGTTTTTACATGGAATCCGAACCACAGGACATGGTATTCCAGTTCGGAAATCTCACATGTATTGACCGGGAATCCAACCCGCCCTACTTTGTTTAGAGGCAAACATCTTGATCGCTGCGCCGCCCCCTCCCCCATAACCGCCCCCCCCCCCATTACCTTTAGTTGTTCAATTTAATTGTTAAGTTGTACTGCACTCTTCTAAAGCCATAGTGAAACAAAACCATTGGTCGCTACGAGGTAAGACAACTGTCTGGACGAAACCATTGGTCGCTACTACGTTAGGCAACTGTCTGGATGAAACCATTGGCCGCTACTAGGTTAGACAACTGTCTGGACGAAACCATTGGTCGCTACTAGGTTAGACCACTGTCTAGACAAATATTATTGTTTGTAATACAATCAAGGGGGTCGGGGAGGTGTAAGCCCCAGGTTAGGTTTGTGTTTGTACATGTAGCCTTATTAGCACATAATGAATCGTTTAAACCTCTAGGGTCGCCCATGACGTCAGCATGCCGCCGTTTTGTGTCTAGGGGAGTTTTTTTTACAGTGTATGGAATCGCAATCTACACTACTGCTCCCAAACACAAATAGATAGATAGATAGATTTATTTTGTCTGGCAAGATTAGGTCCATTGGGCCCTCTCTTCCATCTAACCAGATTATACAATTGATAAAAAATGAACAATACAAATGCAACTTAAATCTAACAATATTACAATGTTGATACAATATAAAATACATATAAAATGGATTAGCTTGGTGTAGGCATTAAATTGTTGTATTGCTAGGGTGAATAAGTAAGATACTTAGAAGTAAGTTTAAAATTGGAGTAAGGTAAGGAGATACTGATAAAATGTAGACCAATGATGGTGGTGATGGTGATGATGATTAGTCGTTACTGAAGAAGATTATTTTGATGTCTAAATAGAGGGTAAATGAGAACGTGAGATTTGGAAAGTTTGAATATATGCAATACGACTTAAGAATATAAGCATAAGTGTTGAGTTCAACTTGCATTTACTTAGTGATTATGTACTGCTGGCAATGCTGCTTGAAGCTGGACGGGGTTGCTCCTCGTCAGAGCGAGGCAGATTGTTCCACAGTCGTGCAGTAGCAACAACGAAGGAGTTGGTATAGCATACTGTGCGTTGTAGCGTATGGATATCATCAAGAGAGTGTTGTTTTTTGACCGTGTTCCAAGACTATGCTCGTATGAGAGGCGGTGAAACTGAGAATGCAGGTAAGCTGGAGTGGAAGTTGAGATTATTAGTTGAAGAGGGCATAAGGAATGGAGGTCGCGGCGTTGATTTAGACGTAACCAGTTAAGTTGCTCATAAGTGGGGGTGACATGGTCATAATACCGTAAATTAAATATGTAGCGTACACAGGCATTTTATGCATGCTGTTGTTTTTAAATAAGCAGTATTTGTGTACAAATAACTCTGTTAAAATGTTGTGATGTGTTCTGTCTCTGCAATATGCTCTTTCAGCCACTGACTGAATAAGAGCTCCCCTGTGTTACTGTTTAATCCCTCTGAAACCGACAGCAGTGGTTACGTTCGCTAAAGCGCAGTGTTAGGTCATGGGGCCGAGCTATCTGCTGACTCGGTAGACGCGTGGGTTCGAGCCACACCGTCGGCTGTCATTGAAATGGTTTTCCTTGGTTTCCCATTTTAAACACCAGGCAAATGCTGGTACGGTACCTACTGACAGGCCACTGCCGCTTCCTTCAACATGCTTGCCCAGTTTCTTTCATCTTCATCCATTCCATCCCTCATCCCGGCGCGCAGGTCACCCATGGGCGTCAACTAGGAAGACCTGCACTTGGCCTCTCAGGAGGCCACACGACCAAAAAAAAAAAAAAAAACTCTGTAGAATCACTAGTAAATCACAAGTTGAAGACGAAAACATTGCTTTATAATTCAGATCTTGTTGATAATTTAACCGTTTACTAAGTCAAGATCAGGGGCAGATGACCTGGTTGTTCCCCTCCTTAAAACAAATCTAGGTCAAGATCAGGGGCAGATGACCTCGTTCAGCCCCTTAAAACAACACCCATGTGTATAGACCACCCACCTAGCTTTACTGTTGTGCGCACTCGTCGCGACACAGTCTCGCAGGGGCTATCGCACTACTTAAACAAATTGTTGATATTTATGAAATCAGAGTGCAATTCGTCACTGATGCAGGTAATTCTCTTTCTTTAGAAAGCTCATTTATTACGATCGGTTACTTCTAGCGCCCCATGTGTATAGATCACCCACCTGGCTTTACGGTTAAGGGGACTCAAGGCGACACAGATATTACAGGGGCTATTGTCTTGTTTCTTTGTTTGTTTAAACGTACTTTATAAACAAATACGTATATTTCCGTTGTCTTTTCAAGAAATTCAACATTTTACCTTACTACTGAGACGATTTTGGCACAAACCGCACCTTTTAACTCACCCTGGTGTAAGAGTTTGAGTTTAGCGATGGTATATTGGCTTTCACTGCCAAGAAATTAAAACTCAGCAATTTTTCTAGGTTTGTGCCGGCATAAACATAACAAATTGCTGAGTTTTAATACACCTTAGCGTTTTATATTGGCTTATATGATAAT
Source organism: Meconema thalassinum (assembly GCA_946902985.2). Lineage (NCBI taxonomy): Eukaryota > Metazoa > Arthropoda > Insecta > Orthoptera > Tettigoniidae > Meconema > Meconema thalassinum. The sequence continues at coordinate 457,853,127 of OX336391.1, read as the reverse complement.
TAACAGACAGTTTGGAGGACATGTTATGTAAGGACAGACATGCAAGATGAAAGTAGAAAATCTTGACCTCCAAGTCAATCAGGTTGTTGTTATTGCTAAGTCATGTACAATGGACGTTTACCAAAGATTACCCAAAAATTGGAAATATACATATATATATTAATACTTACGAATAAACATCCTCGTCGTCAGACATGATTGAACGAGGTTAAAGGGCTGTAAAGAAAGAGAGAAACACATTAATTTTCAGTTACCCTTACAAGATTAATTTTCTGTGTAAGTAATACTGCAATACTAGTCTAGATTTAATTATCGGTACTATATTTGGACATTTTTTATGACAGAGAAAATACAGTTCAAACCAATGACTTCAAATGATTAATTTTTCATTTTATAGGGATTTAAACCCAGTTCAGTGGGCTTCATGTCTTCCTGGATTAGTACAGTAAGGAAAATAAATATTTATATACAGCACTATTATTGTGTCTAACACACAGACATGGCCAAATGTATTATATATTTGCAACCTTGATGAAGCACTTGTATTTAGATGTTTTATTTGTTGTCACTGGTGGTTGTGCAATCCCATCATTCTCGGAGGTGATCTAAATATCGATCTGAAAACTACTCCAGACAAAACGTTCCTCTCATTTATGCGCGATATGCTTAAATTTAACATAAATAATAAACCAGCTATTTCGACGACAAGAAACAAAACATGCGCTTAGCCGATTTATTAAACATTTGGCGACAAGAGAGTATATTTCGCACTCTCATCATCTTCCATTAATCAGTATCGTGCAATAGCTGTTCTTTTCTTGTTATGGATTTGTACTTGTCCCCGCAACTTCAATGCACTGTGTGTGTCAACGACGGTATAAATAAACTGGTTTACAGACCAATCCTCAAGCAAATTGCGAGTGTAGTAAACACGTGCTCGCCTGTAATACTGTATAACCTTGTTAGAGAGGTTAACTAGCAATCGTCATCTAGATCTGAATAACATATCCATGGTTCGATATTCCTTAGTGTACTTTTCTTTTGTTTAGCTATGTTTTGTGCAATTCTTGGGATCCAGAAAGTATATTTCCATGCCATTGTTTAGCAAAGGATATCACACTACTCACATGCCACTGTCTGGTAACAACAGAACACAATGCAATAATAAACTCTCTAATTAGTAAGTTAGGGGCAACACTAACATTATATAAATAACGAAATAACAGCAAGAATGCAGATTTGTTACGTGATGGGAATTCCCAATTTCCTAATTCAGTTGTTTTGAATTCTTGATAAATTTTGTGGTGTAAATACACTCCAAGTATACCAGTATTAGCCTTTCAAGATACGAGTGCCGGTGGCCGAGGTGGCAACTATTCTTTGTTTACACGCTGTCAGCCTGCTTGATTGACAGATACAGGATATGACTCATCTCTAGTTGCCTCACCTCAGTCATCGTTCTACTCTCCGTGGTGAAGTGAGCTCCTGTTACGCTTGGCTGTGCTAATAATAATAATAATAATAATAATAATAATAATAATAATAATAATAATATCGTATGGCCTCGGGTACTGGGTGCAAGCTTTGTTATTTGACACCCAGAGTGCAGCTTGCATGTCGAATTTCGTCGTTCCTTAGAACACTATGAAAGTCAAGGAGGTTAGATATCTAAGCTCCGTGACACTATAGCGCTTTCTAGTAGAGAATGGAGGAACTTTGTGTTGGTGGAAAATCCCGAGATTAATTTTGCCATTATGAACACGGCCTACTGAATTCAAATGATTCTTTAACATGCCAACATCGTATGACATGCATGTCGTGATTTATATCACCTTTCAAAAATCACTTACCACGGCCAGGAGCGAACCTGGTGCAGAATTGCGAGCTGCTTATAAATTGCAGTCATGGAGACTAATTAGTGAAAAAAGATTTCTTAGGCCCCTTAAAACAGTTATCATGACAATAGTATGTCTCTGTATAAGGGCGATGGTGTTGGTGCAGTATACTGAGGTTACCAGCTGCAATAAGCGTTGGTGCTTTCCGATCCTTATCCTTGAGCGCTCCAGTTCTGTAGTAGTATTCATTATCATCCATAAAACAAATAAATCCACCGGGCGAAGCCGGGCACTACTGCTGGTTTGTAATAATATTAATTAATTGTTGTACTGTTAATTGGTTTGTCCCGCCGGGGACTGCGGGTGCTAATTAGGCAATGAAAGTTTTGTGCCTAGGTGGGGTAATATATACTAAATATCGGACCCACGCGAGAACTCTCGCATGTGTATAAACCACCCGCCCGGATTTACTGTTATGCGGGCTTCTATAAATAAGTTCACTTGTTTAAACGCACTTTTTAAACAAATTGTCGATATTTATGAAATGAAGAGTGCAATTCATCACTGCTGCTGGTTGCGCAATGGGTTGTGTGCGCCCCTTGTGTACAGACTACCCGCCCGGCCCTAGTGCTATGTGGACTGTACGCGACACAGTTCTACCATGGGCTATCGTCTTGTTTATTTGTTTAAACACACTTTGTAAACGAATATATTTCCGTTGACCTTTCAAGAAATGCTAGATTTTTCTGTACTATTGAGACGATTTGGAAGATGATATTACAAACCACACCTTAAAACTCCCTCTGGTTTAGGAGCTTGAGTTTTGTGAAACATACACCTTAGGGTATTATACATACAGTATAGATACAGACTAGCAACCCGCCCCGGCTTCGCCCGGAAACTGAAGCATCATTTATATAATATATAGAGGAATCATAATGCATAGCAGAATTCTCTTTATCGGACCACAAACCATGAACATTTCTTCCCTGTGTAATAGGAACTTTGGGGACGACTCCCTTTGTCTTTGTGAATTCTTTCTTTCTCTCTCTTGTGAAAATCTCTTGCTCAGTTTCGTTGTTACGTTATAAGTGTTTTTCTTTCAATTTCAATGAACTACGACCTATATCCTTTTTCCGTCTCGGCATGATGGGTTAAAATCACTGACTGGACAATATTATCATGGCGATAGCATGTGCAACGAATTCTTATCAGACGTAATTTAAGAATGGCAACGTGCCTAAATCACAAATCCCCCTTCCGTCCAATCTAAACTTGACTGTGTATTCAGCGGAACGAAAAGTTCACAGGCGAAGTTAAGAAAAGCCGAGTTGCACTTCTAGGGAAACTCCAAACACAACCACTCTTCTCTGAAGTCTTAACTCGACACGACTCTAGAGTGTCTGGGGTGATAGGCTCGCTTGCCAGCCAGTGAGCTCGTAAACTGTCCCGAAGATAGTAATTGAATGGAGATTGTTGAAAGAAATGAAAACGTAAAAACACTTATAGTGGGTGATGGATTGAAGATAGAGAGAGATATGCTGTCGCGGACTTTTTTTTAGAACTTTTAATGCTGAACAATTCTTACACTCATAGAAATATAGATATTTTTAACGGTTTGCCCAGCGCAAGCTTAAAAAGCGCACAGACGCCAGTTTTTTTCGACCTTTTCACTGAAATATTTGCTGCTTGACTTCCTTTGATCATAAATAAATTATTTTCTACAGAAACCTTCCTCGAGATATCCTTTACAGAATGGTGAAAACCGCTTCAAAATCCATCCATTGCTTCTCGAGATTACCTGTAACATCCACGAATCGGGGGATTTGTTTTATACTAAGTAGAGATAATAGCTTTTAGGAATTTGACTTATTATTCGGGATTGTTAGACTAGCTGATTGATTGCAGAACGCCGCAAAGTATAGGCACTTTGACTTACTGTAGCTGCTGTATGCGAGATGCAATGGCTACTCGACCAACATTACATTCTCGCATGCCATGGCCGATTTAGGTGTTGGTGATAATACATTTTATGTCGCTTCGGTGGCGTAGTCGGTACCATGTTGAACTACTATGCCCAAGATTGCGGGTTCAGCCCCGGCTGAAATCGTCGTATTTTCAAGAGCGATAAAATCCTTCGGAAGATTTATGGCATGTAAAAGAACCTACCACTACAATTGGTAGTGTGTAGCCAAATTTGTAGGTTGTATTTGGCTGGTTAGAAAAAACTATCAAGTTCCAACGTTCACCGCTAAGTGTCAGTGACAGTGGCATCTGGTAGCCAAAGTTGGAACTACTTGAAATTGAACTTGTTGGGAGCCCTCGGGCGTTCAATTAAAATATCCTGTAATTCATGTATAATAATAACACGTATGTATTAATATGTTTAAAGTAGCAGCAGTATCTTTGTTAATGTGAAATCGAAATAAGTAACCGACTATTGCAAAGATTATTTAAGGTATAAGGTCTTTGAATAGTGATATTTTATCCATAACTTTGTCGCCAGTTGCCATGACTTATATGTGGGAATCCACTGGTTTGGCTTCCGTTAGCATTCTATACGCACCGAATATAAAGAATGGCAAGCTAATAATAAGATATTTTTAAATTCTAAAGCTTTCTATTGTGTGTTATTTGGGAATGTTATTTAAACAGGAGATCAAATTTATCCCACATAGTATCTTTGCGCTACCCGGTGATGTTAGTTCAGGATATCCCTATTGGAATACGCACAGTATTTATTCCTATGCATATTATTGATTTGCCGGTGAACCGTATTACAATCTGTGCATATTGAATTTAATGAGCGCATGGCATAGCGGTCCTACGAAATAGAAGACGCAATTAGAGGTTCCGGTGCCGTAGATGATTTAAAATAACACTTATTCTCCACTATACTTGTAACGTAATTCTTATTCCCTATAGGTCAACATTGCATGTTGAATATGTTGTTCTTAATTCATTTAGGGGCTTTGGAACATCGTGGTAATTTAGCTCCGTGTACTTGGGTGGGTGTTGAATTTTTCTGATAACCTGTGTTATTGTGATGTATGTAGTAGTGAGTGTATTTGTAATGCATGTGAGGATTGGGAAGATGGCCGCTGTGGCCTTAAGCTAGGTACCATCCCGACATTTGTCTGGAGTAAAAGTGGGAAACCACAGAAAACTACTTCCAGGATGGCTGAGATACAATCGGACCCGGATCTCGAAGTGACAGCCAAGAATGCTACCTGCTACACCTGGAAGTGGACGAGTTGCCTCGTGAGGCAAAAATGAGAAGAGGCGGGTTCGATTCCTACCTCAGCCATACTGGAAGTAGTTTTCCGTGGTTTCCCCACTTCTACTCCAGGCAAATGCCGGGATGGTTCCTAACTTCAGGCGACGGCCGTCTTCTGCCCAATCCTCATCTGAATTACAAATACCCACACTAATACACAATAACACATGTTATCAGACAAATTCCACACTCGCTCAAGTACATGGGGCTACATGACCACGATGTCGCAAAGCTCCTAAAAAACAACTCAATAAAAATGCATTAAATGATTTTTGGAATGTAAATTATTGTTGAGTGATGCATCAATTAAGGCTTATACTATGCTTGCATGAGCGTTTTGATTACCAGAAGGCTGTGCCCAATGTTGCAGGATCGAATCCTAGTGTAGTCAGCTGCATTTGAGGGTGCGCAAATGCGAGAATGTCGTGTCAGTAGATTTACTGGGACGTTAAAGATCCCCTTCAGGGCAAATTCCTCACCCCGGCTTCTCAAAAGGCCGCAGTAGTTAAAAGGGACGTAAACCCAATATCATTGTATTATTATTATAATATTGTTTGCCAGATTGCGCAGCGGTATACCTGTTGTGCTTTCCCCCGGACGGACCGAGATCAAATTCCGGTGACAGTGGGGTGTAATTTTCATCTTTAAAACCACATGACGTCAGCAAGGGCATTTAATCTTTAACTCGTGTCCAAAACAAAAAAGGTTAGCAGGGTGGAATTTTCATTTAATATCACGTGACGGCAGCAAGGGTTTTTGATCTTTAACACATGGCCAAAACAAAACAATAAAAGAGTGGCTTCGTTCCGGCGAGCCAGCACAATCATATTTTATTGTCAACTTTTTCAGCTTGACAATAATGGTGTGTGATCATGTCCGCATAGGCTAACGACAAATATGTACCTTTGTCAAAATAATTAAAAGCATATCGCACATCAGTTGGTAGGACAATGGCAGCCATAGGACACGGGCTCGACTCCTGTATGTGTCAAACATTTTAACCCTCCACGTTCCATCTACGGTATTTGATTTGTGTTCTTTGAACAAAACTCCAACCTAATAACTTAGAACCTCATTGACTACAATAATAATAATAATAATAATAATAATAATAATAATAATAATAATAATAATAATAATAATAATAATAATAATAATAATAATAATAATAATAATAATATACCTATGTCTACCCCTTATTAAACCCGTTTCAAACGGGGTCGGGGATGAGATGCGATGAAAATCCACGTGGCTATGGTTTCTACGGCCGGATGCCCTTCCTGACACCAACCTCACAAGAGGAGTTATTGAGAGTTGAAATGAATGAAGATGAATGAAAGTTCAATTTCAAGTACTGTAGTTCTAACTTTGGCCACCAGACGCTACGGTCAGTGTCACCCAGCGGTGAACGTTGGAACTTGCTAGAGCGTTTCTCACCAAATAACCTATAAATTATATAACACATAAAATATATACCAACAGATTTAGCTACACACTACCAATTGTAGTGGTAGGTTCTTTTTCATGCCATAAATCTATGACATGTACCCACCGGCTTTACTTCCCCTCAGAAGGATGGCATACTGAAGGATTTTAACGCTCTTAAAAATCCGACGACTTCGGCCGGGCTTGAACCCGCGATCTTGGGCATAGCAGTTCAGCATGCTACCGAAGCCGCTAAAATTCAGAAATGAAGTAAGATTTGGTAAATACAGGAGCACTTGTCTCAGATGTTTTTCAACCAAATGGTCTCAGTTTTTTTTTCACAAACTGAGAATATCACTTCGGAATGTTAACCTAAAATAATTTACTGAATTATTAGCAAGCAGAGAAATAAATTATAATCTATTAAAGAAATAATTAAAACATAAATAAGTTTATTCTATTGGATTCTATTCCAATATTAATGAAGTTTGGTGTATATATACGCCGGCCCCGTTGTTTGGAGTAGCGCACCTGCCTCTCACCCATAGGCCGTGGGTTCCATTCCCGTCTCCGTCATGGATTTTAGAAACTGACGTGAGGGCTGGAACGGGGTGCACTCAGCCTCGTGAGGACAATATTGAGTAGCTGTCTGACAGCGAGGCAACGCCCCGGTCACGAAAACCAACATTAACGGCCGAGGGGACCCGATGCGCTGACCACGCGTCACCACAATATCTGCAGGCCAAATGGCTGGGCAGCGGACCTTCATGGGCTGTAGTGACACGGATGGGGGTGTATATACAGAGAGAGATATAGATAGAATTCGTGTGATAACCTGTGTTATTGTGGTGTTTGTAGCGGTGCATTGGGAAGGAGGTGGCCGTGGCCTTAGTGTAAGGACAATTCCGTCATTCGCGTTGAGTAGGAGTGGGGAAACTACGGATAACCACTTCCAGGATGGTTGTGATGGGAATCGAATCCGCCTCATTTCAAGATTGCCTCACGAGGCAGAGCCGGGAATCTAACCCAGACCTCCGGAGACAGCCAAGCATGCTATCCGCTACACCACAAGGTGGTTTCTGTTAACTTGATTTACCAACACTGCACACAGGACTGTTCGTTCATTCCATTAGTCCACGGAGTAGGAATTTCAAAGTAAACCTAATAAGAGGTGAAGAAAATAAAACAAAACTTTCAATTTCCTGGAAATGGTTTTCCGTGGTTTCCCATTTCTACTCCAGGCAAATGTCGGTGCGGAACCTAACTTAAGGCCACGGCCGTTTCCTACCCAAATCCTACCTCAATTACAAATACACACACTAGTACAGACATCACAGTGACACGGGTTATCAGACAAATTCTACACACACCTAAGTACACGGGCTTTTCTGACCACGATGTCGCAAAGCCCCTAAAAGAATCAACAACAAAACATTCCTCATCTCGTTTAGAAGCGGAGAAGACCTTAGGTTTGGCTGAACTTTTTACTGATACAGATAGAATAAACTCGAAAAATGGCGCAGAACTTGGTAGGAGGACTGTAATAATAATAATAATAATAGATGAGGAACGTGACTCTTTCAAGAAGAAACTTGGGGAGATACAGAGTTTTCAGCCAAAACCTACATTGAAAACCGGCAAGAAGTGGACCGAAGAACGAAGGGAAGCTCACCAAAGAAGAATGCGCGAATACTGGGCCAATGTGAAAGAACGAGGGAAAGGGTAGTTGAAATAACGTGGTCCATAGACGACCGAAACGATAATAATAATAATAATAATAATAATAATAATGTCATTTAGGTAATGTCACTTTTAACTACTGCGCCTTTTAGAGGCGCTGTTATTTTGCCCCGAAGGGGATCTTTAACGTGCCATTAAATGTACTGGCACGGCTCCCGCGCATTTGCGCACTCTCAAATGCCAGCTGACTGCGCTAGGATTCAATCCTGGAACCTTGAATACAGCCGGCGAGAACGTTACTGCTGAGCCCCGCAGCCAGTCACAGAGGAGGAGATTGATTGAAGAAATAACTAATTTTCGGCAATTTTTGATTGGCACGATTGCGTCTTTAATAAGTCCATCATTTGGTTTGAAACCCATCTATCCCAAATCAGGAGTTGAATATTGAAATGTCACAAACAAATAAACAAACAAAACAAAGTGGATTTTTTTTCTGTAGAATGCATTGGGCCTAGAGCTATATCGTTAATGTAGCAAACTCGTTTTTCATTTTGTGTCAGGTAGTTTGGTCAGAGCCCAGTCGTTAATAAGACTCTATGAAATGTGTGTTGTTACGTCGACTTTTACTCAAGTCAGTTACTTTTTAATAGTGTGTTCTCCATTTGATTAACAGAATCACAACATTTAAAGGGTTTTGAAATCATTTAACCGTCATATTTCATAGCAATCTCTTCTAAAGGAAATCATGCAACATCGATACCATGCTGATCAAAATAGTTTACTATATATACACTAATATCAACTACATTAAATTGTGGTTTGTAAAACAGTATTATCAGAGTTAGTATTCACAGACTATATTAGAGGGGCATTAAAATTAGCACTGACACAATGTTAGTAATTTCAATTCCACATAAGTTAGTTAATTGCTATTGCACACTATGTTAGAAACAAATGGTGGTGATGGTTCCTCTTCCCATGTCGTTTAAATAAATGTGCCTTGATATTGTTTTGACCTGAAAATACAGTGATTTGGCTCTTATATCGCTTGGCTCTCAAGCAAAGCTAAATTTAACTGGTAGGTATCCGTTTGGTGCTGACGTAAACTGCAATGGATGAGGCTATTTTCGGCCTGTTCACTGCTAGGAGCGACTGAGAGAAGTCCTCGAAACTCAATCCTGTTCCCGCGCCCATCTCGAGCTGTAGCCTTCTGTCGCAGATTACAAACCCGACTCGCTATCTGGTCTTTTTTAAACCGATGCTAATATCCTAAGATACATACGTTGAACGAACATCTTCCCTGTTTGAAGATTTAAATGAAATTTGATCGAACAACTAAAGTCAAGGATAATTATTGAAAGGAAATATAACCTTTCAGTTGCAAATTTAAAATATGGCCGACAAAAGTCGTGCCAGTAGTCGCAGTTATACGTAGAACTTGAATAAATATTATTAGTGTTTAAGTTAATTTATTACAACAACAACAAAAAATGCTCTGAGTAGTCCAGGTGTGGGTGTGTATGGTAAATGTTTGCAAGAATCTTCATATATTTGCTCTATCATCCATCGTGCTAACAGGATTCCGTTTCAATTTCAGTGTCGTGTTTCTATTATGTATCCCTAACATCATCAGTTCACATATTAGTGAATGACCACGTGGATTCTTAATGTCTGTTAGTGTTGCAGATCTTCCATAAACGGAAGTGGATTTCAGGGTCGTTCAGGTGCTGAACAAGTCTGTTACAATGTAAACTGGAGCATGTTTGTCCAAGTGGTGTCTCACTTGATGCGTCCTGATTTCAAATCTTGGCACGTCAGTAATATGCGTGGGACGAAATGGAGGTATTTAGCGCGATATTTGGTATCCTGTGTTATTTTCCTTACATTACCTCCTACAGTATCTATTATCGAAGCGTAGATGAGTGATATATTAAACGATCGGAAGAATTTCTGATACCTCACCATTAAATGTGACTTCAAAACTTGATTAAGCTTGCTGGACATGAGTTACTTATTGGTGTTAAACACTGACCTTTTTATTTCTCTAGATAATTCAATCTCAGTTCCCTAATTAAAACAACACTGATTTAACTTGAGCGTAACGATCTGCATGCCACATGTCGCTATCGCTACATTTCTGTTATCTTACCTCAGCCCCTAAACACTACGTGCACATGTTTACCCTTTCATATGCAGACATGAGTGTTTTGTTTTCAGTTGTGGTGGAGAGTTACGTGCATGAAATTCCCACGTGTTTCTTTATGAAATGAAATTTTGTTTTAATGTGATTGGTTTTGATCAGAAGGCAGAAGATCGTCATTGGCTGTTGTATGTGGACATGAAAGTGATGATTTATTTATTTATTTATTTATTTTCTCTGTATAGTTTAAAACTCGCAATTCATGGAATTTACACGTGTTTCTTATACAAAATTTGTTTTGATCAGAAGGCAGAATATCGTCATTGGCTGGTGAATATGAACGTGAAAGTGATGATTTATTTATTTATTTATTTATTTTGTATGTATAGTTTAAATCTCGCAATTCATCGAATTTACACATTATTTACATTTACAGTTAATTGACGATTTTTGAGATACAATAGACTTAGGAGGATTTTGATCGGGTGTTATATAAAATGTATTTCTTTGTCGGTTCATTTAAATAAACAAACAATAAATGTGAAAAACGCGTCCACCATTTTCTAATTACCGCTAAATAAGTTTCACAAACATTCTTGCTGAAATAGCACAAATATCCTGAATCCGGTGATGCACCGTCCTTGTTTAGTTACGAACATAATTCCACCATGAAACACGTCTTGATGTCCCGTTGATTTGCACACTTCACAAAATGATGCCGATGTTTATTTCCTCAATCACACCACAATTCCGATTTGAATTACACCTGAAATTGATGTCCATGGGCTTTAAGAGCAATATATTCACTAAATACGACGCGTTGGATTAGTGAAACTTCACTGGCTCACTTGCTGAGGGGTTAGGGATTAGTAGGAGCACTGAACACCGCACTTGACACTCAACTCACACTGGCGAAACAGAAGTGGAGCGGGCCGGAGCTATGAGTGCTGGAATGTGGAGTCCGCGAAGTCCGCTGCGGCTCTGGCGATCGAAGAACAGTCGCACGAAACCACCAAGCCTCTCGCCTCAAATTAACGCGGGTCTAAAAATAGTAATGGCGGCGTGGTGGCGGGGACGAACTAAAATGGGCGTCTCTGTGCGCCCTGCTTCCTACTGCTGGGCGCTTGCTCACATAGGGGCGTTACTTTCATTGATAATCCACCATTACAAAGTGATCGTTTGATTACATTCCCTGATGAAAACAAGGTATTCATAGACAATCGTGATGAGATTCTTAACGAGTTATCCCATTTTCTTGAAAATTATGTCACTGATTCCAAGGACATAAACTAGTGGATCTCAGGCAAAACAAGAATATGAGAGGGGGTTTTCGTTGATAAGTGACAAAAAAAAAAAGAATATGCAGTTTTTATAATTCGATACCTCTGTTCCTATTGAGCCTAAACAGATCATTGTTGCTGAAAATTACTCTGAGATATGTTTAATAGTGTTGTATAACTTTGTAACAAGCACAGCATGTACTTTTATTTATTAAAAAAAAATAAAGACCCGTCACACTTAGTCTCTGAAGAACCTTAGCCTTCCAAGCAACCGCTGCCCAGTCCTGTTGGAGTGGCATGTGATCAACACGTCAGGTCCTTTCGGTCATTCATCTTCATTTACGTGACCGGGACGCTGCTTCACTGATCATACAGCTACTTAATTGTCCTCAGGAGGCTGAGTGCACCCTCCCCCTGCCATTCCAGCCCTTACGTCACGGAGCAGGGAATCAAACTCGGGGTGTTCGGGTGAAAATAAGGCACACTACCCCAACACCACGAGGCTGGCTATTTATTCTCATCGAGAAACAAATTAACTGTGGGGTCCGGGCCCTTATTAGCCTATTTTCAGTTATGTAAAAATAGGCTTATGAGATCACCTTGTGCGTGTGTGTGCGTATTTGTGTGCCCCCCCCCCCTAATAAAATCTAAACGGCTGGAGCGATTTCAATGAAACTCGGAAAACACAGTGCTCATTCATCCAACCGTGCCTTTCAAATTTTAATATGCCTCCCCAATCCAACATGGTGGCTGTGCGAAATATTTGACCAGCATTCGATATCTCCGAAACTACTACTGATATCACCCTGAAATTTTGCACGGTGATAAAGGGCACTACTGCAATTTTACCTATATAACTTTCAGAAACCTGTTAAGTACAAAATGAACATGGCGGCCAAGCGAAGTTGAAACATTTAAAGAGACGTTTCTCGCGTTTTAACCATTCGAGCCCAGAGAAACTTGGTACTGTACACCAAATGTTTATACACATTGTAATACACTGACATCTAATTGTTTACGTAACCTCAAGATGACGGCTGTGCAAAATTTTAAAATTAAGGATTTATTTCTTGTGTCCTAATCATGCGATCGAAGTAAACGTTTGAATAATGAACCTACGCAATAATCGTCATCTAACAGTACGTAACTCTATGAGCTACATATATAAAAATCCAACATGGCGACCATTCGATATATTTAGACGGTTCTCAATATCTACGAATCTATTACAGCAATCAAACTGAAATTTTGTATGTTGTTAGAGACAATTAACACAAGTTGGATATATGAAAATAGGCTATTTAGTTATTCACGGAACTACTTGTTTGAATTATAATTGCAATCAATCTGATATAAAACATGATTGTATATTTATGTATATTTTAGTTTCTAAATTAAGGTAATATCTTAATTCTAAGTGGACATTTCATTTGTCCATGGGGAGCGTGATAGCGGAGTGGTCAATTGTCACTCAACAATGTGGGCCAGTCAATGCATGTGAGATTTTCGAAGGTGAATTGTCACGCCCTGTAGTTCGGACTCCACGAGAAAAGGTGGTCCCGTGGCTCATGATCGCGAGGTTAACGGTCCCCCACGTACCTGTGATCAAAATTTAGTTACTTGTCTTCATATCATAACCGAAGCACTCGATGTGGCTCTTCCCTCGCCCTCCCCATAAATCACTCATCCATGTTCAACCGCTCTTTTGCTGTAGCTGGGTCTCGACTATGGAATTCAATTCCTGCAAATATCAGAAATTCTATAACAATAAAGAAATTTAAGGCCGCATACTGAGAATACCTGTTGAATACTGCTGATTACCCCGTGTGAATGGTGATAGATGATAGGACGTATGACTGACGTGACTACAGACGAATACGAGGGAAAAATAATAGTGTTCAGTATCGTTTGCGGGATATGCTTGCAGTGCATTAGTACCATACGGGATGCAAGCAGAGAAATATCGACCTTCCTGACAACACGCGCTAGTTGGGTTGTAGCAAACGTTATTGGAAGGGGCTGCTGTATCACCCGGTATACAGTAAATACTCTCCATGGTTCTAATGAATAATTTAAGCTATTTATACTTCACATCAGTTTCAGTGGTTAGAACTCCTCTTGTTATACAGTATAGGAAACTCAACTTAAATGTAGGTTGGCATGGTCGAGTGTGTTTCTATCGTTCTCGTTCAGTCCGGTAGGTACACATCACGCCACGCCGTGACGTACTATAGGTCGGCAGCCAGTTATATGGTGCTGAATAGCGGGTTGCGTTCTCTCTCCCTTGGCTAAACCATATGGAGTGGTGACCAGCTTGAGCGTTCTGTTCTCCTGGTAAGATGGCTAGACGGAGGATTGCATTATACAGAATTTGTCTTGGGCGATACATTATTTTGCTATCGCGAAATTAGATGTTGTAACGGGCTTGGGTAAACCGATTGATTTCAGGCATTCTTTCATTATGATGGCTGCACTTGCTATGGTTTCATATGTTGTAGTCTACTAAATATTTGATCCTTAACGGAACCGACAGTGGTGGCTACCCTCACTAAAGCGCTGCGTTAGGCCATGGGGCCAAGCTCTCTGCTGACTCGGTATACGCGTGGGTTCGAGCCCCACCGTCGGCCGTCCTTGATATGGTTTTCCGTGGTTTCCCATTTTCAACTCCAGGCAAATGCTGAAACGGTATCTTCTGACAGGCCACGGCCGCTTCTTTCCACATCATTGCCCAATTTCATTCACCGTCATTAAATTCATCTCTCATTAGGTTGGCGTCGGGAAGGGCATCCGACCGTAGAAACCATCCGCCACAAAGACTTCCATCTCATCCCCGACCCCGTTGGAAAACGGGAATAATAAGGGGTAGACATACATTATTATTATTATTATTATTATGGTATTATTATTAGACTATTATTATTATTATTATTATTATTATTATTATTATTATTATTATTATTATTATTATTATTATTATTATTATTATAACGTACAATAAATAACACGCATCAAATTGCCATATTGCGTAGGCATTTCAAGGTAGTCTTGCGCAATTTGTTTCTGAACCGTATCTCCCGCGTGTCCTATCAAAGCAGTATTGTTTGTTCAGTACTGTAGTTGGAAGCGAACACACAGACCGCAGCCTTCCAAGTTAGAATAGAACAATAGCAAACGGAAATCAGCTTGAAGCTCTTTATCAGACTAGTTGTCTGCCTGTTTGAAGCAGCAAGTGGAATATTCAATTTTTCTACTGCCACTTCTACCTTAATTCATGCCTCGGGATGTCTTACCAATTTCTAGCTTCTCCAAAACCATGGACAAACTTCCAAACTGTCACAACAATAGCACAAATTGTCAGAGTGATTTTTGTTTATAAACACGCTATAAGCACTTGACCTCAATACCCTTAGGCCCAATTGGAACGTCACCGCTGAGTTGGTACCAAGTACTACCCTACCAGGGAATTGATACTGCTAGACGTGGAGCGGTGCTGGTGTGTATACATTACGTCATCTCGCCTCGTTATGGCTGCAGCGAGCGGTTGCAGGGAAATAGGGGGAACGCATGTACAGCCATACAATGAGAACACAGCGCACGACCCAGCACGAATCATGCACACAAATGACATGCGATGAGGTTTCGCTGGCGACAACTGCACGTCTATCGCAGGCGTGTGGCTGGGGGGAGGGCATTAGTTCTGATTTCCGCCACCGGTAACAATTCGCTGGTAGGGTAGTAGATGGAGACAGTGTAGTGCAGCATTTTGTAATAACAGGTTCTTCTTAAGATACTGTATATGGCCAGATCTAACAACATGCGGTACTGATGACCAAGATGACCCAAGCCCCTAAAATGAATTAACTGATGACACTCAGAAATGGCCCCAATTCATGTCAACCTCCACGTACATTTACCGGTAGCTAGCTCTGCACTTCCCCATCCCACTGCCCCAGCATACTACTGCAGCGTAAACCATTTGCCACGCTTAGTGGCACTGGCTTAGACTAGTAAACATGCTATTGTCGCGCGTCAATGATCTTAGACAGGGAAATATTCTGCACCATTCCTGCACCGCTCCACGCCCTTCTCCTATCACTGATCTATCAAGGTCAAGTGCAGAGCTATGCGCCAGGATCTGTAGGTGCCTTGAATATGGCCGATTCACTGATGTCTCAACTCAAAGAAGCGTGCGAGCCATTAGCCATTACGGAAGAGGAAAGGACGAGGTGCTTCGAGCCCAGAAGGAATGAGGAGAAGGCGTCATAAGTAGTTTGGACCCACCAAACAAAACCATTTTAACTAGAGGCTGTTCAACCACTTAAAAGTAATTTTGCAGAGTGTCCCCTGAAAGAAAATGGGGCTGCGAGGACTAAAATTAGCCTGCTAATAGGAAGGATCTAAATTTGATTGTTTGTGACGGGCAAGAGTATCTCCCTGCCCTTGCAAGAGTATCTCCTTGCCCTTTACCGTCCAAGGGATTTCCTATTACTGTACACTCTAGTCTGTGCCAATAAACAAATGCATGAATACTACATTCATCAAGGAATGGCAAGAGACTCACATTGGTTAAAAAGAAATATTAATGCAGCCAATGGCCATTTGTTTTACATTCAGGGCGAGTCAGGGAAGGAATTTTTGAAGGTAACTGGCCGTGAACCTTTTGAAAGGAACCGTCTCGGCATTTGCCTGGTGGTGAAAATGAGAAACCGCTAAAACCGAAAAGTTAGAATATCAATCACTTATCTCTACTGACCAAAGGAGTTCTTCACTCTTCCTTCAACGACTGGCATTGAAGAAGTCAGCACTAACCATACATTTACTTTGGGTTGTCTGTTAGGTAGCTAGCCCGAATGCTGTCCGGATCTTCAAAAGGTGCCGCGATATGTTATTTGGTAGAAACCCATAAAACCAAGGGTTACTAAGCAAGGTAGTTTGCTCATTGGTTTTCGTTGTTTCCCATTTTCACCACCAGACAAATGCCGGGACGGTTCCTTCAAAAGGTTCACAGCCGATTTCCTTCTAAAATCCCTTCCTGACTCGTCCTGAATGTAAAATAAATGGCCATTGGCTGCATTAATATTTTTAAAGCTAATGTGAGCCTCTTGCCATCCCTTGATGAATGTAGTATTTATGCATTTATCTGTTGGCATAGGCTAGAGCAGACGTTCTCAACCTTCTTGAGACTGTGAGCACTTTCCTTACGCCATACCAAGTACCCGAGCACCATTAAGTAATATAATAATAAGGCTTTATGTTGGCTATTCAGGACCAGGTTGTCCCCGTGACGAACAACCTAATGTTCATTATTAAGGATGCATCCGTGCAAGATGACCAATGCGGATACGGTTGACCAACATAGGAGACTGTTTAGGATATTATTTCAGGTTGTCGCCATTTCGCAGGGACAGAATATAGGAAGAGACATGATTTTGTTGCCAAGAACTGGCTATACACCTTCAACTGCTGAGCCAAGATAAAGTGCCGTACTATAAATATGCCCCTGAAAATGTACTGGAAAATGACAGCTTTACCTTGTACTGGGATAGTACTGAATTGACAGACCTGTCAGCCGTACACTACAGACCTGTTGACAAATGTATGAAGCACAACACTTTATAGACGTGGCAATCCCAAACAGTGGCAACATGCTAACAAAATATGTTGAAAAGCTGTCAAAGTATAAAGCTTTCAGAACTGATCAGGAAGCAATGGCTCGTGGCACAAGTCAGGACAGTTCCTATTATCATCTCCAGCATTGGCGTGATTCCAAGCAACCTAAAGGAATCTCTCACAGAGTTGAAATTAGTCCGAGGTCTTTTTAAGATTATGCAGAAGACGGTCATACCTTCGACGTGTCGTATAGCAAGGCTGTTCTTGGCTAATCAAGCCTCAAGGAATGAGGGAAAAGTGTAAATCTACTATGGAATGCAGTCACCGAGAATTTGCTCCTTATGATGTATATCTGGGATTGTTAATGTTTTATTTCCAGCAAATATGCTGAGTGTGTAAGTGCAGGCGCAAAATAATTAATAATAATAATAAAGCAACAAACAGAGATTATGCAGAAAACAGAACTGAACTTGGCATCCAATGAAGAGAGGATCGCTAAATTGCAGAAAGCACACCGACTTACATGGGGGGGGGGGGGGGAGCGTGATGGCGCAGTGGCTTAGCTGCTCGTCTTTCACCCGGACGGCCGGGGATCGAATCCCGGTGACTGCTGGGCGAAATTTTCACCTGAAAAATCACGTGGCGTCAGGAAGGGCATCCGGTCTTAAATCTCCGGCCATCCGGCCAAAACCAAAATGAGCCAGGTTGGCTCCGGCGACCCCAATTAATTGGGAAAAGCCGAAGAAAATAATAATACCGACTTACATGGAACCACTACAATCAAAAGAGTATTTCCATCAATGCCAAATTACGACACTATCGTACAGTAGTCTTACCAGAGGCCTTATACGCTTCAGAAACGACAGCAATCAAGGGACGAACAAAAATCAAGGAATTAGAAAAACAAGAGAGAAACATTCTGAGAAAGATCTATGGGCCAGTTCAGAAAGAGGGAATAATGGATAAAGAGACTGACAATAGAACTGTACAAACAGACAGAGACGATTACAAACAACATAAGGAAAAGAAGGGCAAATTTTTATGGACATATACATAGGATGACCGAAGACAGACTGGCCAAGAAAAGTTTTACTACAGTTACGAATAGTACACTAAAAACCAATTGGGTAAAGGAAACCGTGGAAGACCTCAAGAAACTAAACAACTCTACAGAAGATATGGCAGACAGGAGCAGATACAGAGAAAAACTTAGACAACAGAAGTTTGAGCAAACTCCCAAAGAGAGACAACCAGAAAAGAAGTGCACAGAAGAGAGGAAGAGGAAGCAAAGTGTGTATATGAGAGGTTTTTGGAAAAAAAGAAGAAAGGGCCAGAATAAAACATGAAAATTGATTGTGTTGTAACGCTCTTCTTATGGGGAATTAACGAATAAATAAATAATGCAAAAAACATGCTCCTCTCTTTCCTTTGCCTATCTCTCTCTCTCTCTTTATATTTGAAATGCTGAAATAGCTAGGGATTCATGTTTCACCACGCATGCTGAAACTACTTGCCAGACTCATACAGATAAGATAAATTTCCGTGTGGACAGTCGAATCGACTCAGCATCTTTCATGTTACTCTTAAAACAAGGATGCCCAATTATATTTGCTGTATACTGTATATAAGTACTATTTCAGAAATTGACAAAATGTCTGACTGTCAAAACGTATAATGAAACCCCTATTATTCCGGTTCGTGCAACAAAATTCGAATTGAAGAATGGATCTCATGGGAGCTTGTGCTTGCGAGCACCTTTTAGCTCGTATGACGAGAGCACCGAATTTCATTTGAAGAGCACGGTTGAGAACGCCTGGGCTAGAGCATAATGTGGCTTTTCACCGATATCTCAGTTTCATCCATGGCTATGATTACATAGACGCAACTGGGGTATGGATGGTTTGACATTCAAGACACAGTTGCTACCTATGGTTGTTCTGACAAGGGCTCCTTGTAAGGTTAGTGCTGCACACTACCTCACTACTCACCTTGCTTAGTTCACCTCACACTGCTTTGGTTTTATGGGTTTCTCCCACAAAACCTATCGGGGTACTTTTGAAGATCCAGACAGCCAAACAAAAGCCAATGTATGGTTAGTGCTGACTTCTTCAGTTCCAGCGGTCAGAGAACGAGTGAAGAGCTCCTTTGGCCGTACAGATAAGTGATTGATATTGCGACTTTTCAGTCGGTCAACACAATATAATCCCAATTAACGGGACATGTGAAAAATTACCGAAAAAATACATGTGTTTAAACATTTCTTTTTGTTATGGACTACAATTTTCTCCCCATTCTGTAGTCCAAAACATTGTTGTTGTTTGCGAGATTGTAGTCATGTATAGCCCTGTGTTCTTTTAGTTGTAACTACACATTATCTGGAACACTTTATTGAGATTCAAAGATTTCTAACCAACTTTTATTCACAAACAAATATGTTAACAACAATTCACAGAATAGTAAAACCAAAGAGTTTTGTACATAGGAACGAAACGTTACCAACCTTAACATTTACAATTTTCTCAACATACTCCCACCTAATTTACAATTTTCTCAAAATTGGAAATTATCAAAGTGTCAAACAGGTGTACAATGTATGTCAACTGAATTCCTTCTCCTCTGTAACATGAAATCAAAGATCTAGTCTTTTAGGAGGGGCCACTTTTCTTCCTGCTCTTGTCCTCAATTCTTCAGGTCTTGTCTCCGTTGCCAAGAATCCAGGCTAGTACAGTACTTGAGTCGGTCCAACAATAAACAGCTACTTCTTTCCAACCTAGACTTTCTTGAACTGATTTCAGCAGACGCGCTCCAATAAGAGTTCCTAATAATTCCACTTGAGGGATGGTCAGGGGCTTAAGCGGTGTTACTCTTGCTTTAGCTACTGCTAACCGAAGATGTGCCTCTCCCTGATAACTGCTCCTGATAAAGACAACAGCTGCATATGCGTTTTGACTTCCATCACAAAATACGTGTAGTGAGATGTCCTCCTCATTGCCAAGGTGACGTATCGCCTCAATTTCTCTTAAGTGAGGCAAGTCCTTTAGCCACTTCTCCAACCGCCGTCGAGTATCATTGTCGATAGGCTCGTCCCATCCCAACTTTCTGGTCCATAACTCTTGAATTAACAGTTTCAGCCTAATCGTTACTGGAATGGTTAGTCCAATCGGATCGAAAATGCGGTGGATTATTGAAAGAATAGTCCTCTTCGTCAAATCTCCTATTTCACACGATCTCTCCCACCAATCCATATTGATCTTCAGAGTATCGTCTTGGCGATTCCACCTAATGCCAAGCAGTGAAGACTCCTGAGAAGATCCGTCTCCGGTTGACTCACATCCCCGAAGGTCGAACCCGGCCCTCGCCATGATAGTCCTTGAAAGGTAAACGAATTCCTCAACTTCTTCTGCTCGATCGAGGCTTGTCACCAGATTGTCAACATAAAAATTGTTCTTCAATGATGATGCAATTTTAGCCTCCTTTGGATCAGTTGATTCCATATATTTTTCCAGGTGGTAGCCAATTACTGCTCCAAGAAGAAACGGGCTACTGGTAACACCGAACACCACTCTGGCATGACGAAGGACTTGTAGGTCTTTCTCACTATTATTACCATACCACAGGAACTTCAGGTAGTCTCTCTCCTCTGGGTGTACACTTATCTGTAAAAATGCCTTCTTGATATCAGCTGTGATGCCTATCTTTCGTTGCCGAAACCTCAAGAGTAGTTCGGGTATGATTTCAATAAGGTTAGGTCCTTCTTCAAGGCAGTCGTTCAGTGATGGCAAACCTCTCTCCTTCGCCGATGCGTCGAACACGGGACGCACTTTCGTAGTTGTACTATTTTCCTTCAGCACTGGACGGTGAGGAAGATAGTGTCCAGTAGATAGATCCCTCGCCATTTCCACAATGCCTTCTTTCACCCAATCTCGTAAAACAGTGTCATATTCTTCATAGAGACCAGGCTTTGCCTTTAATTTTCGGGTCATTCAAATCAATCTGCCTTCTGCAATCCCTCGATTGGTTGGAAGGTCTGGAGCATCTCTCCCCCATGGAAGACGTACCTCGTATCTGCCATCTACAAAAGCAACCGTATTTTTGAAATACCTCAGTGCTGACATCCTCTTCTCCTCCTTTGTGGTGTTCTCTACAGGATCGGTTATCCCAATGGTCTCCATTTTCCACAGATCAGATACGGGTAGCTGAGTAATACTGAGTGCAGTGACTGCATTCGCAATACTTGCATGCTTCGCTAGCTCCTTTTTTCCCACGGTGTCTACTACCTTCTTCTTCCCCGTTACCGTCCATCCTAAACAGGTTTCAATGGCTACCAGTCCAGAAGGTAGTCTTAATTTTACCTGTCCACAACTTTCCCGCAATGTCAGAACCTATCAAGATGTCAATAGGAGCTACAGAATCTCTGCACATCGGAATGTGTTCTCTTAGTAATTCTTCCCTCACTTCTTTCCTGACTTCTACTGATGGAATCGTAGCTGTAATTGTCCTTTGGTCTAACGCTACGAAATTGCATGCAAAGTCGTTATTCAAGCTGAGTAAGTGCACCTTGTAACATCGGTGCTTAACTACCCCTGTTGGCTTACCACCAAAAAGAGAGTGGATAATGCTCTCTTCCCCAATCGGAGAGTAGTTCATTTCTTCAGCCAAACTATTAGAAATATACGAACGTTGGGATCCACTGTCTATCAGTAACCTGGCCTTCCTGATTTTGTCACCATTCTTAACGTAAACTAACAGAGTCTGGAGATAGACCTCCGTTTGAGAGCTAACTGACAATTGCTGTCAATAGATGAAGTATTAAACAAGGAAACCTCTTCTCTTTTGATCTCAGAATTCTTCCCCTCAACACAACCTTTCTCTTCTGCTTGATACTTCTGAACAGCTGGACATAATAATGGTACATGTCGTCCCCGACAAATAACACATCGTGCTCGACACTGCTGTGCAGAATGGCCTGCTTTGGTACAAGAAAAACAGCGCTTATCTTTATACAGAACATCTTTTCGGTTTTCAAGGGACATTTTTTGTGCATGGAGACATTCTGTGGAACAATGATTCACCCCTTTACAAAATACACACTTCTGAGTGTCAGATTCAATGCTCAGACTGGCAAGATCGATCGCAGAAGCAAAATTAACTTTGTCCATATCATGCGATTTTCCTGGACTCTTAGCCTGGTTGTAGGAAAGGGACTGATTATTTGCCATTGCAACTCTCTCCTCCCCTTCTACTTCTCTCTTCAAAAACAACATTAAATTATCCATCTGTTCCTTCAGTGTCCTATTGGGTTCATTGGAACGTTGCCACACCTTCAGTATGTCTGCGGGCAGACACGATTCTATTAGCGGAAACAATAATGCGGCATAATTATTCGAGAACACATTTAATGACTCTAGTGCCCGTAATTGAGTTTCTAGTTTGTCATACAAAATGCTGATCTTGACCGTCTTCCTTTCCATAACTAAACTCAGTAGTTCCCGTACATAATACTCGATAAGGAGATCATTACGTCCAAATCTGTCCTTAAGTGTTTGAATGGCCTTTCCGTAATTTTCGCCTGAGGGAGGGAAACTCACAACAACCGCGCGTGCTCGAGAGTTCTCTTTCGTGGCTTGAATCAAGTACTGAAATTTTTCCTCCTTACTTAACGACTGACACTCGTCAATTTGTGAGAACTGTGACCAGAATGAGATCCAACCGGCTATTTCCCCGTCATACTTATTCAATTCTAATTTCGGTAGGCGAAGAGATATTTCGTTTCCCGAACGATCGCCAACACAACTAGATGAAGTATGAGCAGCGCTATTCCTTGTTATCAGATCAGAGGCCTTACCTTTAATGCTGTGGTAACGTAAGGTATACTCCTCTGCTTTCTCCATTTCCGCCATCAGTACTTCTTCGATCTCCTCTTCCTTTGTTTCAGCACAGATGTTTTCACAAATCTGACTGTCCAGCTCCGATAACTCGTGTCTTCTTTCTTCGAGCACTAATAAACGCGCACTTATTAATTGTAAATCTGCATCTCTCTGCGTCAGTAGTTCGTCTAAAGCACTGCAAGCTTTCGTGAACAATGTGCGGATAACCGCTCTCCTCTTAGTTATTTGTGTACCCGCCATAATTACGGGCTACGGATGTAAACAACAGGATACGGTATACTGGATTATACAGGCACAGTTATACTCGCTACTATCAAATTGTAATTCAACAAAGTTTATACACGCTTGTTAAAGTCCTGTCACGGTCGCCATATGTTCTTTTAGTTGTAACTACACATTATCTGGAACACTTTATTGAGATTCAAAGATTTCTAACCAACTTTTATTCACAAACAAATATGTTAACAACAATTCACAGAATAGTAAAACCAAAGAGTTTTGTACATAGGAACGAAACGTTACCAACCTTAACATTTACAATTTTCTCAACACCCTGTATACTTGTGTGTGTGTGTGAAAGAGGGGGGAATTTGTCTAATAACCTGTGTTATTGTGATGGCTGTATTAGTGTGTTTAGTAGTAATGCAGGTGAGCATTGGGAAGAGGGCGGCCGTGGCCTTAATTTAGGAACCATCCCGGCTTCGCCTGGAGTGGAAGTGGGGAAACCACCAAAAACCACTTCCAAGATGACTAAGGTGGGAATCGAACCCACCTCTTCCCTGTTTTACCTCACGAGGCTGAGTGTACCCGTTTCAGCCCTAAGACCAGAATTACATTTCTTGGCAGAATCGTGAATCGAACAGTGACAGTCAAGAGTGCCAGCCATTACGCAGCGAGATGGACAGCACTTTATTAACCCGCCCAAGAGGTTTCTTTGACCGACACCTTAACATGGCTGTTCATTTCTATCCAGGTGCATTTGTGTTCGATTCCAAGCTCTACCAAGGATTTATATTTGGTAAAAGGGTACGAAATGAGATTGTTTCTACCTTGTGACGCTTACTGAGGAGCTATAATATCGAAAAAGTATAACATGTGACGTTATAAACTAAACTGAGTGTTGTTTTGTTTTTAAAACTACAACGTATGACTTAAAACAACTGAGTTTTGACATAAGAACTACTAAATATGACATAAACGCTGAACCACAAGCAACTGATTGTTGAAAACTGGCACAACGTTGGTCCGTGACACCCAACCCGTCACGTAGGTCACCAGTTCTTGGCTACACCCCGAGAATTTCATTTTTTTTTTAACCATGCAAGTCTTTCTTGAACAACCCTCGTACATGGATCAATTTTAGAATGTGAACCATTGTACGATGTTTAGAGCTGGAGATCCCTGCAGCCTGGTAAACTGTATTATGCGTAGAGGAAATTGGATGGACGGTAAGTGTTTGGATAGCTGCCATCTGGTGAGATATATGGCGAATCTGTCTGTCAGACAATTGTGTAAGCAGGAGAGTCCATCGAAGGAGTAACTAAACGTGTAGTCAAGGTAATGTATGCGAAACCAGTGGTATTAGAACCAAGAACGGTACAACGATACAGCGTATATGGTTCGAAAACTAAATAATCAGGGACAGATTTAGGGTCAACCACGGGAGACCTGAGCACATTATCCACGGTGTGGAGAACAGTCTCCCTCACGTCTCCTCTTTATTATTATATCCATAAATTATTATTATTAATATTATTATTATTAATAATAATAATTTATGGATATAGTGGTATGGGACTTGAATAGTGTGCAAAACGTTTTAAATTCATTATATTAACTTAAAAATGTTACACCCCGCGGCGTAGTCATGCGCGTTAAATCAATCACCAAGACCACGATGGAGAGTTTCATCAAGTACGGAGAAGACCCTGTAGTTTCCCTCCTACTTTGTACATTGGATGCTATTCTACACCAACTGGGACGTAGCTACCTAGAATACACGACAGGGCGTGTCCTAAAATATTGTTTTTCTTCAAGTAGGGCCCAAGACTCTCTTAGTCATCAGCACCGTATACTTTTAGGAGAGTAAACCAAGGTTGAAAACTAGCGTTACGATATCTGTGATGAAGTGTGTTTATTAAGACTAGAATTTCGACAGATACACTGTTGATTGAACTTGCATTCGCCGGGAATGAGTGTGTAAGTACCTAGGGTTAATCACACTCGAGATAGATGCTATGGGAGCCGGGTTTAAAATTTTGGTTTCTTGACAGGAGCAAACTTGTGTGAAGAATACCTCTGGGCACCCTCAAGTTAGGTCGTGCGACTTGTATTAAATGAATAGTTCCCTTTCCAGTCTCTCAGGAATGCTTTCAGATGAAGTTGACGGAAAAAGATGAGTTTTATTAACCCATTTTCATCAACAATTCTCCTTAATTTTACTGAACCGAATTGTAAACACAATTTTGTTTACAGACTGGGCAACGTTCAGTACTTCTATTTCTTTCGTAACGTGATTTCTATTTCAACAATACAAGTGTCATTATGGGGTCTTTGTTTCTTTTAGCCAATCGATGTGCAATTTGAAGTAATTTTTTCTCGGAATATCAGTTTTTGGATTTGACATACAAATAGATGTTTAAAGCCCTGAATTTGTTCCTGCGTATTTTTAAATTTATTTGACAACACTATAGAACACTTTCTAATACTCACTGTGTCATTGTCAGAAGTGGGTGTTGCCACCTTCGGCTGGTATCGCAGCCTTAAATTTTGAAGCATTCTCCTGATCAAGGTCGTTAAGTTCTTTAAGAGTTTCATACACTAACTTAGTGAAAACACATCTCACAAACTATTCAATACCTCTGCAAATATTTGAGCGGCTTTCTTGAATATTTGCCAATGTTTACACATTCTTGGGCATTTTGTACAACAAGAATAACAAGTAGTTCCGTGAAGAACTATACAGCCTATTTTTATATATCCTACTCATGTTAATTGCCTCTATCAACATACAACATTTCAGTTTGATTGTTGTGATAGATCCGTAGATATTGAAAACAGTCTAAATATTTCAGATGGTCGCCAGGTTGTATTTTTATTTATGTACTATTACATGAAGATTATTGTGTACGTGTGGTATTCAAACTTCAATCGCATGATTGGGACACAAGAAGTAAAACAAGATTTTAAAATTTCGCACGGCTGCCATCTTGTGGTTATGAAAACAATTGAAATAAATAAGATGCCAATGGATTAACATTTGTATAAGCATTTAACGTGCAAAGTTTCACTGCAGTCGGATGATTAAATCGCGAGAGAAGTCCATTTAAATATTTATACTTCGAGTCGCCAACATGCTGGAATTGTGCTAACCAGGTTACTTGTAGCAGTGCCCTTTATCACCGTACAAAATTTCAGGGTGATATCTGTAATCGTTTCGGAGATATTGAATGCCAGTGAAAGCCTCTATGAATATTTAAAAAAATCAGTTTGATTGCTGTAAAATATTCTTAGATATTGAGAATCATCAAAATATTTCGGATGCTCGCCATTTTGGATTGTTATATGTAGAATATAGGTCATAGAGTTATGTACCATTAAAGGAAAATTATTGCGTAGCTTCATTATTCAAACTTTCACTTCGATCACATGATTACGACACAAGAAATAAAAACTTAATTTTAAAATTTCGCACAGCCGCCATCTTGAGGTTATGTAAACAATTGAACTAAATTAGTTGCCAATGCATTACAATATGTATAATCATTTACTGTACAACATTTCACTGCGCTCAAATGGTTAAATCGCGAGAAAAGTCTATTAAAATGTTTCATCTTCGCTTGGCCACCATGTTCTTTTGCACTTTACGGGTTTTTGAAAGTTACATAGATAAACTTGTAGCAGTTCACTTTATCACCGTACAAAATTTAATGTAATCGTTTCGGAGATATTGAATGCCAGTGAAATATTTCGCACAGCCGCCATTTTGAGGTTATGTAAACAATTGAACTAAATTAGACGCCAGTGCATTAAAATGTGTATAAACAATTGATGTACCAAGTTTCATTACGTTTGGATGGTTAAATCGAGAGAAAAGTCTATTTAAAAATCTCAACTTCGCTTGGCCGCCATGTTGGTTTTGTAGTTACCAGGTTTTTAAAAGTCTCATGGGTGAACTTCTAGTAGTGCCCTTCATTACCGTACAAAATTTCAAGGTGATATCGGTAATAGTTTCGGATATACTGATTGCTGGTGAAATATTTCGCACAGCCACCATGTTGGATTGGTGAGACACAATAAAATTTGAAGGGCACGGTCGGAGTGGGCCAGAGTTTCATTGAAATCTCTCCAGTCGTTTAGAAGTTATTAGGGGGAACATGCACACAAATCACACACGCACACATGGACAAAAGGTGATCTCATAAGCCTTTTTTTTTTCATAAAATGAAAATAGGCTAAAAAGAGAGATTGTGTGCGATGCGATTCTTTTCATCTGCTTTAAGAAATTTCTTTTACTTCTTTTTTATTTCAAAAGGTATACGGTACTTCACAAGTATAGCAGAAGGGGATTTATTTTCACACCACATGACATTTATATACATGATATGTATATATTTATACATTATGTATATGTAAATGTATGTAGATGTAAATGTAAAATACTACAGATATTTTGTGGGTTATCGGCTGTAACCTTCCAGTTTTTTTTCTTTTAATGTGACCGTTGAGGATCATCCTCAAGTATATATACGAGTACATCTAAAGAATTCTGCAAAATTTTAAGTGAATCGCACAATTGAATTAGTCATTTCAGAAAGGGCTCAGCTACATAGATCCTAATTTTTCAGGAGACACTAAAAACGTAATCACACTAATCGGAATGTTATATGTCTCTTGGATAGAGACCAGTTGCATGCAATGGCCAATGTGCATCAATTAATTCATTATTTTAATTTAAATATACAGTATGTAATTGAGCCTTTTCTTAAATGACTGCAGTGAACATTTACCATAAATCAACGTCAATGCTATGAAATATGATAGAATACAAACAATTGCAAGTATATATTCAATCATAAATATTTGCAAACATAAGTGAAGATTCTGCCTGTATTTAATTGTCTGTTGTGCTAGAAGGTCATGCAAGAAATTCCTATGTTCTTCAGAGGTGTATTGTAATACATCAGTTTAAACAATTCTTCTGTTTTGTTGGCGATTAGAGGAACTGGATCGGTGTATGCACAGCGATCATGAAGTCGCACAGTTGATGAAGTGGGTATTCGCAGCTGTTCCTTCCATAAAATTAGTCATAGTTCAGCCACATCAGCCCTTTGACAACGGTTTA
Organism: Meconema thalassinum; assembly: GCA_946902985.2. NCBI lineage: Eukaryota > Metazoa > Arthropoda > Insecta > Orthoptera > Tettigoniidae > Meconema > Meconema thalassinum. The sequence goes on along the minus strand of OX336391.1, from coordinate 457,824,648 downwards.
TTCCAAAAATTGGATTTTGAACAAATCTGTTATTGAGGACTTCTTAAATTACTGATTTGATTAGGTTGTGGAATATCATGGTCTTCTGCAATTATGTATTTTTCAGGAAGATAACTTTTAAAGTTCAACACATTTTCTCTGCCTGTGTCCTCTTACACAATCACCCCATACATCTTCTCGCAGAAACCAAAATATCTCAAAAACTACTGGGACTATTCACATGAGAATTGGTCCAGAAACGGAGTCCGGAGGTTTCTTAGTTTATATGGCCCTTTAAGATATACCATCTTATTCCACCCGCAATATGTCCTAAAGCGCATTTTGCAAGTTCTTGGGAACATTTTGAAAAATAACTCCGCGGCTTTACGCCCCCCAAATAAGTTCAGTAGGGTTGAGATCAGGATAGCTTGCTGGCCAAACCAGTGTTTGCTTAATATTTCTATTTTGAATTGTACGAGTATTTCTTTTTCAATCGTATCCTTGTCAGCTATTATTTCTCTAGCATTGATGTTCGCTCCATTGCGTTGTGGCTAGCGTTCTTGGCTGCCACCACGGATGTCCATGATGGATTCTGCCAAGAAATTTCATTCTGGTCTGAGGGCTGAAACGGGATTCACTCAGCCTCGTGAGCTAGAAGTGGTCATCCTAGAAGTGGTTTCCTGTGGTTTCCTACTTCTACTCCAGACAAATGACGGGATGGTATCTAATTTAAGACCTCGGCCACCTGCTACCTAAACATTAGCCCCAATCATATATACACACACTAAGATAGCCAACAAAATGACACAGGTATTCAAACAGATTACACAAGTAATCGGGACTACATGGCCACGATGTCGCAAAGCCTCCAGGAAGTGTCTGAGAGTGATAGCTCAGTTGGTGTCTGGCTCCGAAGCCAAATGTTTAGCGTGCTTGGCTTTGGCCCGAAAAGTCCCGGGTTCGATTCCCGGCCTTGCCATGGGGAATTTAATCTCCTATGGTTAATTCCTCTGGCTCGGGGAATGGATATTTGTGACGTCTTCATGTACAAAGAAACACTGGAAACAAATAAACAGAAAAAGTAAAGAAAACAGTTGGTAAGAGCATCGGGCCAGAAATCCGAAAGTACCAGGTTTGAGTCCTGGTTGCGTCAGATATTTTAATATCTTGATGGCTTGTACTCCATGTACACAACACGACCTAATAGCTGAAGCCCCGCACTCGGTAACAACTCTAACATTCGTCATGTTGATATATTCTACTGGCTAATGCTCTTCCCACCTAGTTCTCTTGACTATGGTCACAACAGCTGAGCCTTCTTGCGGTGATCAAAGTGAAGTATTGGAAAAAGGAGCTGGTATCCCTGTTCTGCTTTAAATAACGAGTGTGAATGACGTGCGAGCTCTGTCGCACAGAGCAAACAGCTTGTTGCTTTGGCTTGCTCAAGCCGCAAGGTGTTAAAAATAAGACGGCATTCCATTCTCCCGGTGTGTTCGCTGATAAGACCCCTCGCGCCAAGGTGCCTGTTCCCTGAAGATCGTCTGTGAGCCCACCAAATTATTGTTATTGTTTCTCCGTTGGTTGGTCTCCAACTCCGTGTTGGGGCTAGGGTTGAAACTGAGTAACCTTCTTTCTTGCGCATCTATGTTGGTCTGAAATACAACAATAAATTAATAATATATTAATCTCATGCTGTGGGATTTCGGCTTTAACCCTTTAGAGGGCAAACATATTTTTTACTTTTATGTGTTTCTACATTTTAATTCATTTTAATCATTATAATTATAAGTAATGTTATTTTAATGTTTATATATTTATATTTAATTTTCAATATGTTCTTAAGTTATAGATTTAATTTTGACATTTTATTGAATTAATTAACTAATTTCCAGTTGATTTGTACAATTATATTCATAATTGTTTTTATAGTTATGTTTATTATTTTAATGTTTATATTTCTTTTATTATTGTAATTTTATTTTTGTGATTTGTATTTCTATATTTATATTTTATTTTTGCACTCTAATTGTTAATGTTTTTAGTTTTATTATTTTTTAATTTGATGCAACACATTACGTCAAGTAGATGCGTGTATAATATTTGATTTTTAGAAATACTAGCACCTCGGCAAGAAACGTATCTGAAATATGGCTGAAAGATTCAACTATCAGCATCTTGAAAAGCATAAACTGTCATTATGGCAGGTGGTTAATATAAATACCACTACCCCATAAAGAGTTAAAACAACAATTGCCAGCACCATCATACATCCAAAGAAAACTTCATTCATTTATTTATTTATTTATTTATTCATTTAATCATGTATTTATTTATTTATTTAGGCTATTTACTTATTTATTTATTTATTTATTTATTTATTTATTTTTCGGTCGTTTGGGCCACCTATGGACCATGGTGCTTGTGCTTTAGCTGCTATCCGCCACTTTGGTGGATTGTTTGGTGGCTGCTTTTATGCTGAAATTCTGAGCCTTTCTATTGGACCAGTAATCTTTCATTTTCTTGCTGAACTCTATCTTACTTTCCTCGGACCATTTCCTGGACGCGTTGTGGTGAACTTCTGTAATGCATGTGAGGAAAGGCCTGGTTTCAACTGTCAGACGGTAGCTACTCCTGTCAATTATTCTGTCTTGCTGAATATTAAGTTCAGCAGGATCCTTCTCAATTTGTTTGATCCACAAGGACCCAGTGGATTTACTCTTCTTGGCTACCTTGAAGATCTTATAAGACAGCCTGTGGTGGTCCATTCTGTACAGGTGGCCGTAGGAAGCCAGACGTTCCTTCTGATGACATCGGTGAGGCTTTCCTGGTGTTTGTATAGTTCGGAATTTGGTTTGTACCATCGTCTTCCATCTGGAAAGATCCTTGGTCTCACTATCTTCCGCAAGAATTTCCTTTCCTGTACCTCGAAGGCCCTTAGGGGGGGGGGTCTTCTTGTTAGTTAGAAACAGGCACTCAACTGCGTAGAGGATTGATGGTCTGACTACTGTATTATAGCGTCTTAGTTTGACATTCATCGAGAGAAGTTTCGAGGCGTACAGTTTTCTGCAAGCATAGTATGCCCTGTCTAGTTTAATCCTCCTTTGTTCGAGAGGCATTATTTCACTGAGATCTTCTGATATCCATTCTCCAAGGTATTTTACTGCTTTCACTCTCTTGATATGGTTAGTGTCACTGACTCTCATGGTTTTAGGGGCGTCTTACCGGGTGAGTTAGCCGTGGTGGTTACGGCATGACTGATGGCAGTCGCTCACATCCGGGAGGCGAGGAGGTTCGAATCCCCCCGCCGGCAACCTTGAAGATGGTCTTCTGTGGTTTCCCATCTTCCTTCCAGGCAAATGCCGGGATTGGTCCCTAACTATAGGCCACAGCCGCTACCTTCCAACTCCTCGTCCTTACATTCCAACTTTCCTCCCCAACGGTACTTGTAGCTCACCCATTGGGTGTCCGTCTCGAAGCAGCTACAAAACTGGCGAGCCGAACATGTCCTCGGACACTCCCGGCACTAAAAGCCATACGCTAAAAAAAAGGGGGCGTCTTGAATATTGGTAATGAACTCGGTCTTTCCGATGTTGATCAACAGACCCGTTTTCGCCGCTATTGAGTACAGTGTTTGGAGTTGTGTGGTGGCCTCTTGCAAGTTGTTTGCCAGCAAGGTCAGGTCGTCAGCGAAGACTAGGCAAGGGATCCTTAAGTTATCTGCTTTGGTACACATCCTTAATCCGGTGTCGACTGGTCCATTCCCTGACATTATTTTCCAGAACACGGTTAAATAATATGCAAGACATACCATCTCCTTGCCTCTTCCCTGTTTTGATTGGGAAACTCTCCGAGAGCTGCCCTTGAAACTTTACTCTGGAAGTAGTATTGTGAAGGGTGGCTTGTACCAACCTAATGATTTTGTCGTTAAGTCCCAGTTCTCCTAGGATTCTGAAGAGAGTGGATCTATCCACAGAGTCGTATGCCTTCTGCAAGTCAACGAAGGTGACTACCCACTTTCTGGCTCTCATGCTGTAATGGAGGATGGTCTTAAGGTTTTGTATTTGTTCAGTGCAAGACCTCGATGATCTGAAACCAGCTTGGTATTCCCCTATTTGATTGTCTAATGGTCTCGTTACATGCCGTTCTATGATCTTGGAAAATATTTATTTATTCATTTGTTTATTTATTAGCCTAATTTGTTCATTTATTTTTATTTGTGTTTTTGTTTCTTCTTTGTATTTTTTGTTGTTTTTAATTTCGTGTTCTTTTGTTTCTGCTTTGCGTTTTTTGGTTTTTAATTCTGTTTTTTGTTTGTTTCTGCTTTGAGTTCTTTTTGGTTTCGTGTTTTCTTGTTTCTACTTTGTGTTTTTGTTACTGATTTTGAGTTATTGTCGCTGCTTTGCTATTTTTGGTTTTGTATTTGTTGTTTTCTGCTTTGGCTTTTATTTTTGATTTGTGTTTTGTATTTTGTTTTTGGTTTCGTGTTTGTTGTTTCTTGCTTTGACTTTTGTTTGTTATTTTCGCTTTGTTTTTTTGTTTGTTATTTCTTTCGCTTTTGCTTTATGTGATTGAGGGGGTGTTGGGCTTGTGCGAAATGAGACATTATCAATGAAAACAAACCTACACGTTTTCGTGTTTGATCTCGATCGCATTTGATACCTATCAATGTACAAATAGATCTTATGACGTACATCAATCCGAAGTTTGGTTGGTTCCTCAGTTCAGGGGCTGCAACAACGTGGTCATGTAGCCCCGTGTACTTTGCGTGTTTGTAGAATCTGTAATTCAGGTAAGGACTGCAGAAGATCAATTTCAATGGTTGCTACCAAATGCAATCGTCAACGACACCTAGCTGTGAACTTGGCTACTAGATGCCACCGCAAATGGCACTGGCGATGAACGTTGAACTTAATAGATCAGTAATCAAATCTAACCTACAAATTTAGCTTCACACAATGGTAGTTAGTGGAAGGTTGTTTTACATGCCATAAATCTATGACATCGGCCCGCCGGCTTTACTTCCCTTCCGGAGGAAGGCATACTGAGGGATTTTTAACGCTCTTAAAAATTCCGACGACTTTGGCTGGGTTTGACCCCGCGATCTTGGGCATAGAAGCACAGCATGCTACCAACTACGCCACCGAAGCCGCCAATCCGTAGTTTGGTTTTATTCATATTAAAAATGTCATCGAATTACGCATTTTAATTATTATTTGGCTCGGGGGCGGGGAGGGGGTTATAGTTCCCCCTGATCACCCCCCCGTATAATCTTGTATTAGGCAGTCTTAATTTCGCCGATGAAGGCATTGTTCATGCCCAAACATGTACATTTATCTCTAAAACGTGGAAAACATTTCTTAGCACACAAAGTAGGGGTCGGTGGCTTCGTTGGCGTAGTTGGTAGCATGCTGAGCTTCTATGCCCAAGTCATCGGATTTTTAAGAGCGTTAAACACAGCTCAGTATGCCTTCCTTCGGAGGGGAAGTAAAGCCGGCGGGCTCATGTATTAGATTTATGGCAAATAAAAGAACCTTCCACTAACTACACGTTTGTGAAGCAAAATTATAGGTTAGATTTGATTAACGCTGTATTAAGTTCCAACGTTCGCCGCCAGGTGCTGGTTGCGGTGGTATCTAGTAGTCAAGTTCATAGCTAGGTATCGTTGACGGTAGCATTTGGTAGCAAAAGTAGCAACTACTTGAAATTGATGGTCTGCAGTCTGAACTACAGATAACACACAATAATACAGCCATCACTAGGGCCCGGATGTTGATGCCGTTAAAAAAAGTTAAAAAATGCACTTAACATTTTCAAAAATTACTGTAATAAATGATCTAAAAATTCGAAAAATGCACTATAAAACGGAGAAAATGATATTATAATATAAAAATTACCAATATTTCAAAAATTCGAAAAATGCACTATAAAATGGAGAAAATGATCTTATAACAATAAACTCACCAATATTTCAAAAATGACATCTAAAACTCAAACTGAAAAGTCAATCAAACTAGATTTCTAGCACTTAACAAAAGGTTTATGTTCACTTTAGTCTGAGTTGCACTGCACTACGAATGTCATTCTGATGTTTTCAAATGTAAATGATCCGCGGTTATCAGCCAACAAGTTTTTAGCCTATTTTCAATTTTGAAAAAATAGGCTTATGAGATCACCTTTTGTCCGTGTGTGTGTGCGTGTGTGATTCGTGTGTGTGTGTGTCCCTAATAAAATCTAAACGGCTGGAGCGATTTCAATGAAACTCCGTAAGTTCATAGCACAATTCCGGGCGACCCCGATCGTGCCCTTCAAATTATGTTATGTCTCACCAATCCAACATGGCGGCTGTGCGAAAAATTTCACCAGCATTCCATAACTCCGAAACTATTACCGATATCATCCAGGAATTTTGTATGGTCATAAAGGGAACTACTAGAAGTTCACTTATGTGACTTTTGAGAACCGGTTAACTACAAAACGAACATGGCGGCCAAGCGAAGTTGAAAGTTTTAAATAGACTTTTCTCGCTATTTAATGATCCAAACGCAATGAAACTTGGTACAGCAAATGTTTATACACATTGTTATGCACTGGTATGTAATTTAGTTCAATTGTTTACATAACCTCAAGATGGCGGCTGTGCGAATTTTTAAATTATTTTTTTATTTCTTGTGTCGTAATCATGCGATCGAAGTGAAAGTTTGAATAATGAACCTACGCTATAATTTTCTTTTAAAGGTACATGACTCTATGGCCTATACATATAACAATCCAACATGGCGACCATCCGGAATATTTAGAATCTACTAAAGAAATCAAATGGCCTGTTTGCCATCTCTTGATGAATACAGTACATTTGCATTTGTCAGTTGGCACAGGCTAGAGTAAAAGGTGGCTTTTCACCGATGTCTCAGTCTCACTCATGGCTGTGATTATATGGAAGCTACTGAGGTATGGGTGGTGCTTAGTAATGGCATTCGGGGCACAGTCAGTGCCTGTGAATGCTGTGAAAGGTTCTACTCATAGGGTTAGGACTACTGTTCTGACTCAGTGAGGAAAGCAATGGAAAACTACCTCACTCCTCTTCTTGCCTAGAACGTCTCAAAATAGCGCTGCCTTGGGTTTTTGTGGGTATCTACTCACATAACGTAACGGCGGTACTTTTCGAGGATCCAACCAGCCTTCGGGCTGACTACCTAACAGACAGAAAGAAATCAAACTGAATTTTTTTACGTTCATATGGGTTATGAACATAAGTTCACCTATAGGATTTTCAATAACCTGGTGATCACAAATCCAACATGGTGGCGACGCGAAGTATAAATATTCTCATGGTCGTTTCTCGTAATTTAACCATCCAAGTGCAGTGAAACATGGTACAGTAAATCCTTATACAAATGTTAATCCACTGGCATCTAATTTATTTCAATAGTTTCCATACCACAAGATGGCAGCTGTGCGAAATTTTTAAATCTCTTTTTTACTTCTTGTGTCCTAATCATGTGATTGAAGTTTGAGTACTACACGTATACAATAATTTTCATGTAACAGTACATAACTCTAAGCCCTACATATATAAAAGTCCAACATGGCGACCATCCGAAATATTTAGACGGTTCTCAATATCTACGAATCTGTTACAGCAAGCAAACTGAAATTTAGTATGTTGATAGAGGCAATTAACATTAGTGGGATATATGAAAATAGGCTCTATAGTTCTTCAGGGAACTACTTGTTTATATCTCGAAAAGCTGCGTTCAACATCATCTGATGTGATCGGAGCGTACTTGAATTGAGGAAGGTCGTTTGCTGATAAATCCTCCTCAATCCCATCCATGCAGTAGTTTTCACCAGAAAGAATGTCTGAGATTTTGCATAATGTTTTATACCCGGTGTTTTTGTCCAGCACTTTTATCAGTTTTGATGCAACACGCGCAGCAATTTCGCCACGATTGTTGCTAAGACTAGTTTCCACCCGGTTGATTAAGGAAATGGAATCAATATTTCAATATTTTAAATTATCTTGTATCAGCTACTAGCTTCTTCTTAACTCTGAGAGACGTAACTCCCTCATATAAAGCTCTGTAATGACTAAATTGAAAAAAAAACAAAAAAAAAACTTAAAAGGCCAATTTCTCCAAAAAATCTACCAAACTTAAAAAAATACTCTTAAAATGGAACAATAGCTAAAATTCCAAAAAGATGCAAAATAAAAATGACATATTTGAAGACAGGGAGGCCCGTACGGAGTTTTTATGTACTTCAGCATTGTTTTGGACAGCTCAGTTAAAAGATGACATGTCATCAACATCCGAGCCCTAGTCATCACAATAATTAACACCAGTTATCAGACAGATTCTACACACACCCAAAGTACACGGGGCTACATGCCCGCGTTGTTGCAGCCCCTAAACGAGGAACCAACCAACCAACCAAAGTTGCAAAAACGTAAAATTGAGCAATTCCCACAATTGTGCCATAGGTTGAAGTGCTAAAGGAACCGCAAAGATTTCAAATTGTGAGTCTTGGAGAGCTTTATCAAACTAAAAAAAAAAAAAATTCCAGCCTAAATGCAGTTTAGGAAACAGCCTAAAATCGTTTGTTTCTTTATCCGTTTCCCTTTTTGTTTCAAATCCTAGCCAAATTAACTTATTTACATAATTCTTTCTTTAATATGTTCCTTGGTTCAATACCATCAGGCGTTTTTATCATTTCAAATGATCTTGTCGACTTCATCGTTATGCTTTCGACTTTATCGTTATGCTTTGGTCTACCGTTATGAGTTACGGTTACGGAGAGGAAATGTACGAAGGTTGCACGAGCGTATGACGTCATCATGTTGTTCAGTGCATATGCACCGAGTCTGAGTTTACTCATGGGCTATGGCTTTATACGATACGGAGACGGAGAGCGCGTGTCGTCATGCAGCAGAGTGCACCTCCGCTCTCCGTTCCCCGCGCGGGAAGCCTAAGTTAATGGGTAATGGAGTCTGTTGAAAGAGTCTCTTGCCTCTTGCCTATCTAACATGTGTAGCATTTGTAGCATGCGTCATTTGAAATGATATAAAGTCTAGTCTTTCAGACTGACTGTAACATTTTTTAAATATATGTTTGGACTAAACTTCACACCAGAAGCAGTTATAAGGGCTTAAGTGTAAATGTGCATTGACTAGCACTACAATAGCCATTGTAGTGGTAGAAAAGGCAAACTGCTAATCTAATCGACCGAATTCTCTTAAGGGTTTCATACACATTCCTAAATACACATTCGATGATTAAGAAAAGGATTGTAATTTTTAGGAATAAATAAAGAACGTATTCTCATACTTTATTATATTTTATGTACCTCAAATTCCTAGCTCATATCCCTAGAGGTTGATTGTACGTAAATTGTCAAGTCTATATCTCATAAAGGTACAATGTGGGTAAATTCCCAAGGAATTGTGTTCATGGAAGATCTATGACATTAAAGGATGTTTTCAACATTCAGTTGCTTGCCTGAAGGCCTAGAACTGTGGATTTTTGTCTACAAACAAACATACATGTTCTACTTCTACGGTAGCAAGGAAAGCATTTCTACAGAAAAGGAATCTGTTGACATCGAATATAGATTTAGGTACTAAGAAGTCATTTTTGAAAGCCTTTGTCTGAAGCTTGGCACTCTATGGACTATTGGTGCAGCAGAAAAGAGGAGAATTGAAGCGTTTGAAATGTGGTGTTACAGGAGAATGATGAAGACCAGATGGGTAGATAGGGTTACAAACGAAGAGGTATTAAGACAAGTGGGAGAGAAGAGATGTTTCTGCCGACTGCTAATGAAGAGAAGGGATAGGTTGGTAGGACACAATCTAAGACACCCAGGAATAGCAAGCTTACTGTCGACCAAAATATTATTTGTACTCGAGTTTGAAGGTTGTTTGTGCAGTAACCAATAGACCTACATAAAATCCAATAACATCATCATTTTTGTCGTTCTATTTTACGTTAGTTCATGTAGGTTTGGCATTTTTAATTTATATTTTAATATTTTTTATCGCAGTTGTAACACAACAAGTGCCCGTTTTTAAGCGTGTTTCAACCATGCGTCACATTTAAGAATTATTATCTCACAACCCCGTCGTCAGATCGAATCCAAATTTTAACACAATATACATTGGAATGTTGTATAACTAGTTTATTAATTTCAAAATTTTGTGTGTTCAAGAACCAAAGTTGTTATCATTTTTGTAAGGTAACTTTTTCTCGGCTCGGGGTGGTTGGAAAATGTAGTTCTTGGTTGCGTTGTAATCCTTATACATCAAAAGGTTAGGCTGTATGACTGTGAAGACTACTTAAATTAATTCACTTATTTTATATCGGTTTGCATTTGTACGGGGAATTAAGACATGGTTCACCAGCTAGCCGCTCCAGGAAATGCTGTACAGCGTTGCTGATATGGAGCCCATCACTTCCGAGAGAGGCGCGCCATGACGCGTGATGGAGCCCATCTTGGCAACGTTGTACAGCTTTCACCGGAGTGGCTAACTGGTGAACCATGTCTTAATTCCCAGTACAAATACAAACCAATATAAAATAAGTGAATTAATTTACGTATTTCACAATCATACAGCATACTGTACCTTTTTGATGTATAAGGATTACAACGCAACCAAGAACTACATTTTCCAACCACCCCAAGCCGAGAAAAAGTTACCTTACAAAAATGATAACAACTTTGGTTCTTGAACACACAAAATTTTGAAATTAATAAACCAGTTATACAACATTCCAATGTATATTGTGTTAAAATTTGGATTCGATCTGATGACGGGTTTGTGAGATTATAATTCTTAAATGTGACGCATGGTTGAAACACGCTTAAAAACGGGCACTTTTTGTGTTTCAACTGCGATAAAAAATATTAAAATATAAATTAAAAATTACAAACCTACATGAACTGACGTAAAATAGAACGTTGAAATTGATGATGTTATTGGATTTTATGTAGGTCTATTGGTCACTTCACAAACAACTTTCAAACTCGAGTGCACATAATATTTTGGTCGACAGTAGTTATGGAAGGAAGGGTCGAGGACAAGAACTGTAGGGGTAGATCAAGGTTAGAATATGTTAAACAGATTGCCTCGGACGTAGGATGTGGTAGCTATGTAGAGATCAAACTATTAGCTCAGGACTGGGAGGCATGGAAAGCTGCATCAAACCAGTCAAAAGACTGAAGACTCAAACACACACACGGTAGCTATGTCCTGAACTCCCGTTTCATCTAATCCTTGGAACTCTACACTGAGCTTTCCCTAATATTTCCTTTTCCTGAAGCTTCTCCACCCTCATGAGTACGGCGCGGATGTTTAAGACCTAAAATAGCCCGAATATGCAATCAAATATGACCTTAAAATGACGAAATATGACTCAAAAAAGACAAAACATGACCTGAAAATGGCTGATATAAATATGGCCGTTTTTTAATTATAAATCCAAGCGACAATCCCTTCGAGATTAAATTGTTAACTACATTCATTATACCTATTTTCATATTAATTAGGTAGATTTCATTAGAAAGCTAACTATTGCAATGGGTCCCATGTTTCGACTTCCGGAAAATTTCGACATATCTTCGCGTTTCACATCCCCCAGACCCCAAAACCACCGTCAGTTCAAAAGTTTATATATAATTTATGTATATATGTATCTATCTATCTATCTATCTATCTATCTATCTATATATATATATCGGTTTCTTGTGGACACGATAACTGCCGTAATTTTGCACCAATCACTTTGAATTTTTTACATAATATGTATGCCTATAAAATCTCGGTCGAGTTCGTTAATGGGCAAAATCGGTCGAAGGGGGTGAAAATGGCGGGCTTTTTTCGAAAAAGTGAAATTTCGCTATAACTCTCTTAATACGTGAAATATCGAATCCATTCAAAGTTCATAATATGTCTCGGATAAGTGCCAAAAATTTATGTCAAATAAGTTTTTTGATAGCACCAACCATTGACCAAAGGGGTGGGAAAAAGTGGGTTTTTCGGGAAACATTAATCATATCTCTCTTAATAGGCACAATATCAAAACCGTACAAAATGGAAAATATTCCCCTAATAATTACCTAAAACGTTTGTCTGAAAGAATTTTTGATATGACCCACCATTACGCCAAGGGATGAGAAAAATGATTTCGGAATTTTAAAAAATGCCAAGTGCCATCAGAGGTTGCCATAACAACACTTTTAAATTGATAAGGGATGTTCTATCAGAGGTTGCCAAGACAACGCCATTGACGAGATCACATTCATTTTTAGCCTACTTTTCACACTTTTCAAAAATGAGGAAAAAGTAGACTTATAAGATATATCCGGGAAAATGTGTCTGTCCTTCTGTCTGTCTATTTGTCCTTCTGTCTGTCTGGCTGTGTGTGTGTGTGTGTGTGTCCCCCCCTATCAACTCCTAAACGGCTGCAGCAATCGAAACCAAATTTAGTATGAGTAAAGATGTATACCGGAATATCTCAGGCCCATATTTTAAAAGATGCCAGTGCTACCAACTGCTAAAAAAACGCACTGGAAATTTGAGCTCCATGTTGGATATCTTGGAAGGTATACATGGGAGCTATTCTAAAATTGGCACACATGTAGATAATACTATTTCAGTTTAATTTCCAGGTGGCCATACATGACAGCGTTGCCAAAATAATTTTAAGCCTTCTGATAATTCCAATTTTTAAATGCATATAACTTCTACACTATCAATTGGATTTCAATCAAATTTTGTATGTAATATGTGTACATAAACATATATGACTGAGTGTATTCTTAAGAGCCACCAGGGCTGCCAACTGTTAATAATTGCTCTCTATTTTGTATCCAAATATATCAGAAAGTATGCAAGCCGACAGCTTTAAACTATGCACACATAAATTACCCGACATTTTACATTAATTTGGAGTAACTTATATACGTCAGTTCTACCAACATGATTCTAAGCCTGCTGATAGGACCAATTTTTAAATACATGTAACTTCTATACCAACAAATGGATTTCATCCAAAATTGGCACAAAAATATATAATATTTCAGATTATTTCTGACCAGCACTCGCATGACATTGTTGCCAACATGCTTTTACGTGTACTAATAGATCCAATGTCTAAATCCATGTAACGTCCTTTGGACTTCAACCACATTTTGTATTCTGTACCTTAGGAGATGGAAGTAAGAATATATTCAGTCACCAGAGCTGCCAACTGTATTGCTCTATTAGGCTACATTATGCCTAGTATACCTTATTTCGAACTAATTAAGACATTTCGATATTACCCACTTAATTTCATCATTATTCTAGATAGGTTCATATACTGTAGATTAATCTATGGCATGAATCTTAATTTTAAGAAAAGTAGGCTCTTTAGTTCGGCACGGAACTTCTTGTTCCATCTGACTATGAGGGAAGCGGCTAACTGGTAGCATGCTGAACGTCTATGCCCAAGGTGCTGGTTCAAAGCCGGCCAAAGTCGCCGGATTTTCTAAGAGCGCTAAAAATCCGTCAGCATGCTTTCCTTCGGAGGGGAAGTTACAACATTCGTTGCAAGTCGCTGGTTGCGGTGGCATCTAGCAGCCAAGTTCACAGCTAGGTGTCGTTGACGTTAGTATTTGGTACAAAATTAGGTACTACTACTTAAAATTGACCGTCTGCAGACCTTACCTGACTTACAGACTAATACAGTCATCACAAATAACACCGTTTATCAGACAGATTCTACACACACCCAATGTGCACGGGGTTACATGACCACCTTGTCGCAGCCCCTAAACTGAGGAACCAACCAACATCTCTGCGGGAGATAAAATTTTGCGTGAAGAAGTAACAGACTGTTAGATAGTTACACATTAGTTCCAAACCTTGCATAAGGACAGTGTGATCACAAGTATAAAAATGAACCCCAAATGACAAGAAGGTTACCATCCCCATAAGACAGTAAAATGTTAAAAGTATGCATAGAAAGACGAAAAAATGTTAACTAACCTCCAATTGTAAAATACTTTCTCGCAATAAATGAGGTCTGATCCTCCTACGAAAACCTGCATATTTTGCCTATTATAGCCTATCCCCTAGTTTGCCCGGTGAAATCTACCTCCGCCTTCCGGCGTGCCGAGAGGAATTTTTTTTCAGAATATAAATGTTTAAGAGGTTATTTACAGTCTATTTCTGTAAACACTAGTTCCTGTTCGGTAAGTTGAGGATGATTGCACACCTACAGCTGTCGTCTAACTACCGAAATATGACGCTCTTAAAAAAAAAAAAAAAAAAAAAAGATGCAGTCAGTCTGAGAGACTAGACTTAATATCATTTCAAATGACGCATGCTACAAACGCTACACGTGTTAGAAAGGCTCAGGAGGGCTTCCCGCGCGGGGAACGGAGAGCGGGAGGTGCACTCTGCTGCATGACGTCACGCACTCGCAGTCTCCGTATCGCATAACGCCAGACCCCAGGAGTAAACTCAGACTCAACAGACTCCATTACCCTTTAACTTAGGCTTCCTGCGCGGGGAACGGAGAGCGGGAGGTACACTCTGCTGCATGACGTCACGCACTCGCCGTCTCCGTATCGCATAACGCCAGACCCCAGGAGTAATCTCAGACTCGGTGCATATGCACTGAACAACCTGATGACGTCATACACGCCGTAACCGTAACGCATAACGGTAGACCAAAGCATAACGACAAGACCATTTGAAATTATAAAAAATGCTCAAAATATGACCTAATGGTAAAAAATGTTCGAAATATGCATTTATATGACAAATAAAACCACTGTATTATGAGGATAATCACTTGATTTCATCAGAAACCAATCGTGCATGAAATTAGAGGGAAAATCTTATTTTTTATAAGATTTTTCCTCAACATTCGATCCCTACTGATGATATACGTAGTGAGTAGTCGTGTACACTTCAGCGATATTACTGGCAACGATCTAAGGGATTTCGCCTGCTAATGTAATATATTGTAAATGAAGATCCACAATTCAGTTGTCGCTGGAGTCGTGCTCACTTTCTTGACTGAAGGCCAGCTTTTGGCAACACACGCAAAAAATACTTTGGCAGACTTCGATAATTGGTCTATTTTGATCAGCTCCTTAGCCGAGCTCTGAGAATAGGAAGGCTGCTGCAGTGACTACGTGGCCTTGACGACCCGACACCCTCGCATGCACCAAAACAATGACTCAATCACTCGTTGGACTTACAATATTCGTTGTGAACAATTTTAATGACATTTTACACCAGCCACCTCTACCAGCCACGGTAGCCGAGAGCTCTAACTCGCTAGCTCGTGCGTCGCCGGTATCGGAAGAGCGTGGATTCGAATCCTACCTCGGCCGTAGGTACCTCAACAAAATATCAGTAGTTGTGCTAGTTTAATAACTACTGCAACTAAATAGCCTAAGCGAAAGGATCTGATGATGATCACTTGACGATCGAAACTGGTCATCCAAGTGTATTTATTCATTTCATGTACATTTTATCAGGGTTAGGAAACCACCCACTACAATTGGGTACAATCGTGTTGACTGACTGAAAAACATTAAATTTCGACAACACTGAAAGATGACTTCAACACGATAATTACACATACTAATACAGCCATCACAATAACACAGGTTATCAGAAAAATTCCACATACATCCAAGTACACGGGGATACATTGCCTCGATGTCGCAAAGCTCCTAAATAATCAAAAAGAACTTCATATGAAAGGTATACAGAAAAGGCACAGTAACACAAACCTTTAGTATTAGGCCTAATATCCATACTAGACTTTCACTCTCCATTTCGTAAAACACAGATGAACAAGAACGCTCTGCAAATAGAATGCAACTGCAGACCCCACCAAGCTGCACCATCATGCTTATTGTCTCTCCACTCTGGTTGTGTGCCAGGGATGACTGTTTCAAAAGCACCAAAGGATGTCCAAACTATCTAAATAACAATGGATAATGACAATTTTAACATAAACGAAGACTGGAAGTTGATTTTTTTCCAGCCATATTCTACATTCGACCACCGTTCACCATGAGGCGTACATTCAGAAAGATTAAAAGGTAATGTATGAAATAGAAGATGAATAAGTACAATCATACTTATAAAACGCATACCGTACCTCAAGCTCTTGAACCAGAGGGAGTTACAAGATGCGGTTTCTACCCAAATCTTCCAAATTGTCTCAACAGTACAGCAAAAATCTTGCATTTCTTGAAACGTTAACGTAAATATATGTATTTGTTTAAAAAGTGTGTTTAAAAAGTGTGTTTAAACAAATAAACAAGACGATAGCCCCTGCCAGAACTGTCTCGCATCGAGCCCGCATGACACTAGAGCCGGGCGGGACACATCAACTTCTACTCGGCCATCTACTGTACATTAGTCACGTCAACAAAGCAACCATTCCAACAAATGGATAGAAAAACCGCACGACAGCTAGGATTGCTTCGTGGCTCAGAAACTATCGAGTGAACAGAGGCAAGATGCCCTAAAATGAAGAATGATTGCTTCGTCTGTCTCAAACCAGGGGGGGCATAGGGCAAGAGATTGTACGCAGAGAATTAGTTGTATTGTCTGTTTCAAGAGACACTGCACGATCATGTGTCCAGAGATACCATCCATGCAGAAAATGCAAGAAACAGAAGAAACCATACCAAACCAGAATGCAACTTTGTCAAATCAATGCTATTCAGAAGTAATTCTGCAGACTCTGTTAGTGAATCTGGAGAATAATGGAAGGATGCGGACGGTAAGAGCAGTTATCGACACAGGTTCACAACGTTGTATATATTGAGGAGAACAGCACAAGAAATGGAGTTTCCCTCCACCAAATCTGAATCTGTGATACATGCTTTGTTTGGAGGGAGCGTGACGAATAATTTAAGATGGATCATCAGTATTATCAAATTTGTTTGAAGAGCATAACAGACGATTATTCTTGTTCCATTGAAGTGTTGGATCAGCCAATGATATGTGGATCTATCACACATCCTAATTCAAATTCTTGTATTGAGGAGCTTAAAAGGAAGAGAATATCTCTCACAGATGTTGGACGTGGACAGCCGGCAATTGATAGGTTTTGATTATATGTTTCAAATCAAAAGGTGGGAGGATGTTAGAAATGTGGACAGAAAATGGCGCCTCTTGAGACTTTGGTAAACCATGTCGAGTTTGTTAGTTATTTGGAATACGTTTTTTCCGCTTTGATTTGATTATTATTTGAGAATGCATGGTGTTGAATTCGAGTGGAATTGTGAGTGTATTATGATAATAAATATGATGAGAAAGCAATAGGTAATACAGGGAAGTGATAAATCGGGTAGATTTGTCGACGTTCCAACAGTAATTCTGAATATCACAGGTTACGACAGGACATACTTAGGAAACTTGATCATTATTACCTATTACTTATTGTGTATGAGGCTAATGCACAACGACAATGATGTTGAAATGCGAAATTTCACGCACGGGTCCTCTAGTATAATTATATAACCATCGTTAACCCGGCATTAGTCGCGGCTGATCTGACAGATCAGGAATGGACATTTTTATGCATTGCTTTGTGGAAGCACCGCTTCCATAGATTAGGCTTGGATCTGCCAACTTCAGTTAGTAATCTATTTAGTGACTTCCAGGTTATCCAGTTCTCAAGAGTGACCAGGAGGTTGTGATTCCTTGGGTACCATCCAATTTAACAGATGGTGACAAAATAGCATCGCCTTGTTTCCATGAAATTATGATGTTTTCAGGTTATTTTATTTGAAATATCTACAGACGTGGTCGTAATATTAGAATAATATGCTATATTAGTTTTACGGATAAAGAAATTAATTTTGAAGCAATCTGTTGACAATTCGTTTTCCTATCGGTATATTTTAAAGTTACGGTAATGTATTGTTTGAAATTTTGTTTTGTATATTTCGGGTGCATTTGAACAACAACAAAAAAGAACGTCGGAAACAAATAAAAACAAATATATTAGGAAGTGCCACATTATTGTTCACAAATTAAAACATTAGCTATTGGATTATTGATTATAAATATTTATATATAGTCAGTGTTGCATATATATAGTCAGCATATTGGCTTCCAGCCCTCAGCAATATTCTTCCACCCCACCTTCGTAGAGAAGTTGCCTTGCTACGGGAGTACTACAAGATCATGGATCACGCTACACTACCTATTCATGAAGACATCCCCTCTCTTCAAATGAACAGGCTCAAATCCAGGAAGCCACCCATTTGTCATGCCCAGAGGCTTGTAAGAAACCATTTTGATTCCAGCATGCAGTGGATTACTGAATGGACACTAAAAGCTTGTCCTGAGTCGAGCTCCTTCCTGGACCCTACAAGAACATCCACTCCAGGTTCCGATCTGCCTAGGAGGGCTTGGGCAACTCTCAATAGAATTCGGACAAACCACGGAGTATGCAATGGAACTTTGTTCAAATGGGGAAAAATTTTGTCTCCTCAGTGTGATTGTGGTGCTCCTAATCAAACCATCCAACACATTACAACTGACTGTCCTCTGAGGGCATATGGAGGGGACTGGATCGACTTCCTGTTGGCGACACCTGACGTGGTCCAATGGATAGTCTCATTAGACATGAGACTGTAATAATAGTGTAAACAGTAAAAATAATGTACAGTAGATTTTAAAGTGATTTTCTTTGTAACTTACTCTGAAATCTTGTATTGCCAAACGATAAATAAATAAATAGTGTTGCATAGTTATTAAAACATCGTATTATATTTCTCTCCTTACAGATATTGTGACGTGTAAGTTTATTTTCTGAATTAAAAGGGAAAAGCGTGTTAATTTTTTACAAAACAATGGGGGTAGAAAAGTCTCCTTCAGCTCAATATTATTGCATAAATATTATAGAGCTAAAAAATATAGACGTTCCACTCTCATCAATGGCTAAAATAAAATGTATTAAAATGCCAGTAACTATCTTAATTAGAGATACAAATTGTTAATGAATTGAAACATTTTGTTTTAATTATAATAATTTAGCCACGTCTGTGTAAGTATACTCGTATATTTTCCTTATCTTTCGGACAAAATATTGGCGGGGGGATAAATTAGAGTGGCACGTTTGAGATTATCTTCATCAAGTGGCACGTGGAATGTCGTGGGCTGGCCACCCCTGGAGTAAAGGAAGGCAGCTTGTGAGGATAACCTCACGGTCATGTGCTCGCCACCGACGCAAATAAAAGAAAGGAAAGGAAAAGACAGGATAGTCCTATAAATGTGGGATAGGCTCTCCCTCTGAATCGCTAATAGTGGTGTTCGGTGTTCCGTGAAGAATAAAGTAGCCTACTTGTTAATATTGGGGTCTACAACAAGAAATCAACGTTAGCACAACCTTTGTAGAGGAATATCAATGAAGATTAAACAGTAATAAACATAAAATAGGTCTTAAGAGAATGGATCGTCTCTACTCCTAGGCGGTAAAAGTAACATGCTTATGGACTCACTCCACGGCCAGTGCTACGCTTGATTGATACACATGCATAAGATCTGTGTTGTGAGATATCCACATCGATAAGGTATTCTTCTTAGCTCATAATATTCTCAGATGAGAGGTAGCAATTGAGTCAGCTTTGCCATGTTAACAGGGGCGTAGCTACAATGGGGCAAGCGGGGCACCGCCCCGGGGCCCCCAAACCATAAAAGAAAAATTATAAATAAATAATAATAAATAAATAATAAATAAATAAAAGTTGTACTAGAAAAATATTTGAGAATTCAATTTAGTTCAGGGGCCCCAATTGTACGGAACTACGCGTCTAAACTTGTGTTTAGAAACTAGTCACGTTCAGTGCAATCTGAATGTAAGATATATCCATCCATTTGTGTGGTATTCTATGAGTATTTTTGATAGCCGGGCGCCCGACCCAGGTGCCGGACCAACGAGCTAGAGAAAGGTATATAGAGTGGAAATGGCGCCGCCATATTTGAAGAAGGTTGAACTGGCAGCCGCCATGATATACCCTGTCAAGAGGGTAGGAGGCAGGGAGGGAGAGGCGTGACTAACGAGGCGTAAGATTAGGCCTACGTAAGGCCTGACAATTTAATTTGTACATTGAACGAAAACTAACACAATTATCTTACAAGACAATAAGCTACGTTGCTTATCCACAGTACAGTGCATGATTCCATTCTCCTTTAAAAAGAAAACGTTTTGTGTACAACTGACGCACCTGTTGACCTCTCACGTTAAGCTGTATTTCTGCAGAAGTGTGAAGCCTGCATGTATAATACTGTTTCACAATTCGCTCGATGAGTGAAGCATAGTGCGTCTTTTCCCCGGGTTCAGTAGCTGCAAATAGATGGTCAGATTTCTGAAACAGATAACCCGGCAGCATAGCATAGACATCTGTCTACAACTTTAGCATGATATTATTCGTGTTCGTTCGCAACATACACTCATTCTTCCTGACGTCACTCTCAGCTGTTTTACAAAATTTCACTACATCATTTGATGGATTCAAAGGGTCATCTTTCACGTCTTTCTCTTTAATCAGTCCTTCTTTCTGAACATCTTGACCTGATAAAATTACT
The DNA here is from genome assembly GCA_946902985.2 of Meconema thalassinum. NCBI lineage: Eukaryota > Metazoa > Arthropoda > Insecta > Orthoptera > Tettigoniidae > Meconema > Meconema thalassinum. The sequence goes on along the minus strand of OX336391.1, from coordinate 457,804,064 downwards.
TCTAGGCATTCAATACAAGTAATTTTTTTAGACACTTGGCGAACGACACTTCCTGCTATGTACTGAACAACGTTTCCTACATACAAGCTCGGTGAATTATAATGTGCACAGTAACCATGATCTGTCTGTCAGCATAGTATCGTCCTTCTCATTGACACCATGAATATTTGCTGTTGCAGTTGTCACAAGTAGGTCACACTCAATAGGCTTACAGTTGGAATTCATGGAAGGGCGTACCCTCGCAATTAAACACTTCCTATAAGCTGAATTAAATTGTACTGCATTTGGATTATTTCTATTCCCACCTCTGGAGCGAATAGAAGAAAAAATAGCTCTAAGTGATCCTGACTCAATCTGCGTGTTAATAAGTATATCAATACAGAACTTTGTCCCCACACGAATGTTTCTGCTAGTTGTATCACACTTAAGAGATCAATAATCAAACCGTATTGGCATCTTTCTGCTGGAATCGCAAATGAGCTTTCCATCTGAAATTTCTAAGAAAGAAAGGAAGAAAGAAAGAAAAAATAAAAGATTAGTAAAGCCTGTTACGTTTCCCATAATTAGTTAAAAACAAGGAACTAGAGAAAGTATACCTCGTTGGCTTACGAAGATTGATATTTGAATAATACATTTTATTTTATAGCTTGCCACGGTGGGTGGGTGGTTATCGTGTCGGATTACTAACCCCAAGCTTGCAGGTTCACTCCTGGGCGTGGTAAGTGATTTTTGAAAGGCGGCAAAAATCACGATACGCATGTCATACGATGTTGGCATGTTAAAGAACCCATTTTAATTCAGTAGGCCGTGTTCATAATGGCAAAATTAATCTCGGGATTTTCCGGCAACACAAAGTTCCTCATTTCTCTACTAGAAAGCGCTATAATGTCAAGGTGCTTAGTTATCTAACCTCCTTGACTTTCATAGTGCTTCAAGGAACAACAAAATTCGACATGCAAGCTACCCTCTGGGTGTCAAATAACAAAGCTTGCACCCGGCACCCGAGGCCATACGATATTATTATTATTATTATTATTATTATGGCTCACAACTATCTTTGGTTAATTTTTAAGACAGCCTAATATATTTACCTACTGATATCAAGGTCTTCTGCAACAATGCTACAGTATCTGAATGCGAGTGTTCTGTAGTTTCCTGGAAACTGCGCTTCTTCGGCGAAGATCTACAGGCCTGCTTCTTCTGCAGATGTGCAGGAAAATTGAAAATTGTAGGTACTGCATTAGCTAGTGGACGTCGCCTTTCATTTGCTAACTTACATACATTTATCTTCAAAGTGTAGAGAACAAATAAAGCTGTATCTCGTGGGGTACCATTTATTGCTTTTCATGTTGACAACCCAATGTTTTGTTAGTTCCTGGTTCTGCAAAGGGAATCTGAAATGTAAATATCACACAAACTTAAACTGCTGCATCACGTTTTCGTAAAGGGTCTACCTCATTAATTTATGAATTTGGATGACATTTCTTACCTGAAATACAACACACCTGTTGTCTTATAACTTCTATTCGTACAATTGAATGACGAACACACTGATGGCATGGTCAATGCATTTTTAAATAAATGTCATTCAACACATGTTCCCGCTCAACGCGAACAATCACAACAAGCTCTTGTCAGACGACGTTCTAAATCATGGCCGCCTTAACTCAGGTTGCCTCCGCCCAGAGCGCTGCTACGCGGCTCCTTGCCTCTCTATATACCTTTCTCTAGCTCGTTGTGCCGGACAGACAATGCATTGTTCCCCATTCAGCGCATGACCATGACTTGTCGTTCCATCCCTTCCCCCTCCACTGCGACATCACACCACAGCAATGCACAGTAGCAGAGTAGTAGCAGTAGTGTAGTTGGTACGTCGCCACAGCGGTTATGTTTCAACAGACGACCAGCATTGGTTACACAGCCTTTTTGTCCCGTTAATCAACCAATAATCAGTTAGTTGGCTTAGTTCAACAGTTAGTTGAATCTGTTTCTACAAATAAAACACTGCAATCAACTATAAACCACTACACTAAATTGTATTGCTCAATATAATTCACTATGTATATTTTTCAGATGTTGACGCTCATCAACAGTCTGAAATATATAAAATCGATGCTCCGACCACTCACAGTGGTCTTTCATGTCTTGATCAGCCAGTCGATAATAAAAAAGGACGCAGTAAGCTCGACTGCAACTGGACACGCTGAAAATTATGTTTTGCAAGACAAAATTGAATTTCCCAGTCCCGTCAATATTCCAGAAATGAAAAGGTTAATGATAGCATCAGGACCTAGTCAAGCTCGAAGTCCCTTTCCAAAACAGCCTGATGAACGAGGAAGTAAAAGATCATTTTCAACTAATTACTACAGTTTTATAACAGGTTCTGGGATGAAATGTAACAGACTCTGGCTTTGCTATTCGCAAAGGTTAGACCGTGTCTACTGCCAACCATGTTGGCTGTTCCCTCAGCATTCAGAGAACACTTTCGGTAGTACGGGACTAAACAACTGGAAACATCTTTCTGATAGAATTAAAACTCATGAACAATCGTATGACCACATATTTTCTTGTGTTATATTTGAGAAATGGAGGAATGATGAAACAATGATTGATGCTTTAGAAAAACAGTTAAAAGAAGAGAAAAATTACTGGAGGAACGTTCTAGAAAGAATAGTTAATGTTTCATTAACTTTGGCCACCTGTAACCTTGCTTTCTTCGGAAGAAGTAGTAAAATGGAAGATCCAAATAAAGAAAATTTCTTGGCTATAATAGATTTATTTATTTGGCGTATGGCACATAAAACATTGAATTATCACATACATGATATTCTATAATAGTTCCAGCTATTGAAACATACCTTCCTACATATATCTATATACAAATATTCATGTTATTTATGTAGCATACAGTATCTGTTGTTAAAAGTCCTAGAAGTCCCCACAATATGCATGGTTTGGGCACCCGGTCACTAAGTGATGAATTGTCTGTTTCTCTGCACCACAATCACATTTTGATGACGGGACTATTCCCCACTTGTGGAGAGCGTCTGCACATCTTCCATCGCCAGTGCGGATACGAGGCTATGATAGAACTTCTATCTGACTATGACCCTGTGCTAAAAACCCTTTTGCAAAATCCAGCAGAAAGTGTATACCAATTAAACCCTAGCATCTAAAATTATTTGATGGCAAATCAAATGCTGAAAGAAATCAAATATGAATTACAGAGCTCTCCTTCTTTCTCTGATATTATGGATACAACTCAGGAAATAAGTAAAGTTGATCAGTTAAGTAAAGTTTTCAGGTACGTCAAAGGGGTAAATGATGAAAAAAATAAACCCAAAGAAATAAAGATTTGCGAGACGTTTACTTCCTTTACAAAAGTTGAAGATCAAAGTGCATTTGGTTTGGCAAGTAAAATAGTGGAATATGTAAAAGATAAAGGTCTTGAATTGAAAAAAATGCCGTGGCCAAGGTTATGACGGCGAAAGCGTAATGAGTTGAGTATACAATAGAGTGCAGAAAAAGATTCAAGAAGTTGCGCCACATGCATATTTTGTACCGTACATTGTGCAAGTCACAATTTAAATCTGGTGTTGAAAGACGCTGTAGAAGCCCATCGTGAAATATCACAGTCTTTTGAGGATGTACACAATGTCTACAACAATTTTTGGACACAGTATCAAACACTGGCTGGGGCTGCAAGATGCATCTGAAAATTCAAACATAACGTTAAAAACACTCACCCAACAAGATGGTCGGGAAGGTACGAAACAGTTATTTCTTTAAAGGCGAGGTTTGGCGATCTATTGAGAGAGCTAATCAAACGTATTTTGACAAGTAATAAAGCAAAAGAAAGGAATGATGCAATAGGATTGAAAAATAAAAATGGATGTTTTGAATTTGTGCTTCTGTTAGTTGTACAAACAACGATTTTGCAGCAACTGAGCATCGTATCTAAATGTCTCCAAACTGAAAATACGGATATCGTTTCAGCTTTTGAACTATTAGGTAATGCTCTCTTAGATGTTACAGAGTAAAAGAAGCTCCAAGTGTGGAATAACTTGTGAGTTTTCTGAGAAAAGACTAAAGCGAGTTAAAAAGGATTTTGATGGACTTAGTGTATACCACCGATTTCTCAATCCTGAAACTAGATTTCGGGATTCTGTGTTTTACCCCATGATTGATACAATTATGGCTCAGTTAAACAGGAGATTTGAAGGCATGAAGTCAGTTATTAATGCCTACAAAGTTGTTCATCCTTATCTCTTGAACAATGCTTCAGATGACGAACTGATTAAAGAGGCAAAAGGTTTCGCCGAGATTTTCTGAAGATGTGTCGCCAACATTTCCTGCACAAATTTCCAGAGTGCGTTCATCTTTTTCCTTTAAAATTAAGAAAATATCGACTGTTAAGCAAACTGATAGACCTCCTCTACATTGAAAATCACATTCTAGTTGCAAACTATCCTGACGTGTGTACTGCTTGTTTTATGTTCTTGACTGTACCTATCAAAGTGGCTATAGCAGAAAGATCTTTTTCCAATCTGAAAATTATCAAGTCCTACCTAAGAAGCACAATGAGCCAAGAACGTCTAAGTAGGTTGGCCCTTTTATCGATTGAAAATGAAGGAGCTCGAAAACTTAACTTCTCACATGTAATTAACATGTTTGCAGATGCAAAGAGTAAGAAAAAAAGTTTTGTGTAAATTAGGTTAGTTGATAAGTTTGTTTGTTTTAAATAGTTTTTTAATAATAATAACTCATTTTTTGTAAACAATGAGTAAAAATTTATAGATTTATTTTATTTCAAGGTATTTGTATAATACATTTATAATTTTGAGCTTTCGACCAGGCGTGTATTTTATTTCTTAAGCCTGGTACTTCATAGACGATCCTATCTGTTCTCTTTGGTTTTCTACTCTAGCTTCATTATTGTCAGTAATAAAAGAACAAATATGTGTACTTATAATATATATTAACATGCATTTTTCTTCTTTCTCTAATTGATATTTGTGTGGACTTAGTTTTCTTATTACGATATCACAATTTCACAAATTGAAAAGCTATAGCTATTATATATCATAATTATTTAGGACATTTTATGGAGCCAACAGCCGAAGTATACTTTAAATATTTTTAGAAAAAGGGAAGTCGCAAGGGGGAATTCGAGAAGACAGTCACTTTGATAAGTTATTATCTTCAAACAGTATTAATATTAAAGGTCTGCAGTTAGGTCAGGTTTTCAAGAGATAGTGAGTAGGCCCCATTTGAACTCTTGCCCCGGGGCCCCCTCAGGTCTAGCTACGCCAATGCATGTTAAGCGATGGCTATAGATTGCACAACTGCCTTACTACCAGGATTTGAGGCCTTCTCTTAACCCCTCATCCCTGTATTATATAAATATTGTGTAGCCAAGTATTATTTTAGGGGTGTGTTCTATTTGATACGAATTTTCATGCCATTCCCTCCAGTAGTTTTTACGCTGACCTATAACAAACAGACAAAAATTAAACTGATAGTAGAGGCTGATAACCTCGCCGCTCCTCCCCTTAAAACAACAATAACTAATAATAATAATAAGCTAAGGGTATATTTGGTCATTATACACTCATCCTGGATAAATACAAACTTTTAGCAAGGATTCATAATGTTCAGATAGAAATCTTACTTTATTTTATAGAGATTGTCGTATTCAATTTAATGCGCACAATATTGTGCTGCCATAACAACCAAAAAAATATTAACAATAATATTAATAATAATAATTATTATAATAAAAATCAATAAGCAGAGTTAACAGAAAATAAAACAAATCAATCGTGATATGCAAAAATATGGGAAGTTTTATAAACGTACTCCTGTCACTTAGCAGCCTATTCCCGTTTCAACGAATTCGGGGATGATGTGCGATTCATTTCTTTGTAGCAGGTGGTCTTTTATGACGCCAACCGCATCAGATGAGCTAATGAGAGATGCAATGAATCACAATGAATGAAACTGTGCCCTTGCCCTTAGTTGGAAGAAAGCGGCCGTGGTTTATTACAAGGTACCGCTACAAACCGGAATTTACCTGGAGTTGAAAATGTGAAACCTCAGAAAACCATTTGAAGGTCAGCTGACGGTGCCGTCACGTCGGTCTCAGAGTGCAAGTGCAAGAGCTGAACGTGCTCATATCGAGGCACGACTTCGTATCTCACATTGGCTAGTATTTCTATAAGGTGAAACACCTGGTGGTAGCCACAACATGCCCGACGTCGGAAATGTACTGTTTCTCACCTGACACGGCACGCATCGCAGGTGATATTCATGGAGATTAACAGTATAGGGGTAGAACGCCTGTGTTATTGTGGTGTCTGTAGTAGTTTGTGTATTTGTAATTCAGATAACATGGCGGCCGTGGCCTTAAGTTAGGAACCACCCCAACATTGGCCTGGAGTACAAGTGAAAAACCACTTCCAGAAGCGGCTTCGGTGGCGTAGTTGGTAGTATGCTGAACTGCTGTGCCCAAGATAGCAGGTTCAAACCCGACCGAAGTCGTCGGATTTTTTAAGAGCGTTAAAATTCTTCAGTATGCCTTCCTTCGGAGGGGAAGTAAAGCCGGCGATCCCATGTCATAGATTTATGGCGTGTAAAAGATCCTTCCACAGACTAAACTTGTGTAAAGCTAAATTGTAGGTTAGATTTCGTTGGAACGCTCTATCGAAGTTCTTACGTTCACCACTAGGTATCATTGACATCTGGTAGCGAAAGTTGGAACTACTTGAAATTGAACGGAACTTGTAGCTCACCATAGGGGTGTCCACTTGATGCAGCTACAGCAATGATAAATAAATAAATACCACTTCCAGAATGGCTGCGGTGTGAATCAAACCTCTCAGTTTCGCCTCACGAGGCTGAGTGTACCTCTTCCAGCCCTCGGACTAGAATTACATTTCTTGGAAGAGCCGGGAAACAAATCTGGACCTCAGGGACGACAGCCAAGAACGCTAGTCACTACACCACGAGGTGTTCGAATACACGTAGGGTCCGACAGTTTTTTTTGTCCTAGACGAACCATTCGCTCTGTTTCCCATCGTAAAATGTCCATTTCAGAGGCGATGAACTCTATACCTTTCTTGAAAACTACAGTATCCATAACGTCTAGCATCGTAATACCGGTATTGGACCTCTCGTGCACCCACACTGAGTCAACCAAGAGCTGTTCGACAGAATACGAACTCGTGTCGACCGACATCACAGACGTTCTAGTTCAAACTAATGCTTGCAACCTCCACCTCGCATAGTTGTGCAACGTTCACATAAGATATATAACAATACCTGTTCAACAATGAAAGAAGCATAGGGGTCACGCGACTTGTGGTCCACACAGTACTCGGGGAACTTGCGACAGGCACGTAGCAATGTATTAGAATGATAGTTGCCATCTGGACCAGCGCCCAGACTACTAATATAAAGAAAAGACTGCTGTCACCTTTCAGCAACCACTCGACATATGGCGATCTACTGTAAATATCTTTAGCAAGAGTGAAGGAAGTATTATTATTTAGGGAATTATTTATTTAGCGTATGGCTTTTAGTGCAGGGAGTGTCCGAGGACATGCTTGGCTCGCCAGAGGCTGTAGCTGCTTCAATGCGGACACCCATGGGGTGAGCTATAAGTTCCATTACATTTCAAGTAGTTCCAACTTTCGCTACCAGATGTCACTGACACGTAGTAGTGAACGTTAGAACTTTGATGGAGCGTTTCAACGAAATCTAACCTGCAAATTTAGCTTCACACAAGTTTAATTAGTGGAAGGTTCTTTAACATACCATAAATCTATGACATGAGACCGCCGACTTTACTTCCCCTCCGAAGGAAGGCATAGGCCTACTGAAGGATTTTAACGCTCTTAAAAAAATCCGACGACTTCGGCCGGGTTTGAACCCGAGATCTTGGGCATAGAAGCTCAGCACCGAACAACGGATACAGGTAGTTCCCGATTCCAGGAATATGCCGCAATGCATCGATATTAATCCTATAGGTTTTGGACTGCAACTACAGCACTTCAAACTATAATACTAACATCTCCACCATCGTATGGATGTTCTTATTTCTGATTGTCTGGGATTAATCTGATCGTTTTTAGTAGCTGAGATCACTTGTTTCTTGGCTGAAGATATTTACTGCATTTCAGAACTTCATTTCCACAGAAGAGCAGATAAACCGAATTGAACGATTCGCATGAGATTATAGATAGAAAAATAGGAAAATAGATGAGAAATGTAGATAGGAAAATAGATCTATGTATGAACCCTGTTTCCCTTTTCTTAGAGATAGACTATAACATACTTTCCTATGTTATGTCTTTTACGATAATAATAATATTAATACATAATTTATAATTACCGACGCACTTGGTTAATTCCATGTTGAAGGTACCATACCGACAAAGAGATTTCTAGTTTTCGAATAAGCAAGTGATATTTTCATGTACAGGAATGTCTTGTTGTTGTTGCTGCTTATTTATGGGTGCGACATTGTGGTCATATAGCCCTTTGTATTTAGGTGTGTATGTATGTTGAATTTATATGATAACCTGTGTTATTATCATGGCTGTACTAATGTGTGTATGGATGTGTGAATTGGGGATTGAATTGGAAAGGAGGTGGGCGTGGTCTTAAGTTAGGAAAACAGCCCACGCGTTAAGTTGGAATTATTTACAATTTCGAATTAAAACGATCGATTGTTTATTATCATTATTATTAATAATTTAATTTTAATTTATTTATTAAATACTATTTATGTTACATTATTGTGATATGTCTCACGAATCTGATGGCAGTACAGATTATCTGTGAGACATATTAAATTATTATTTACAACATATATACAGATTATATTTCAATACAAGAGTGCATGCATTTTTTTTTTGTAATGATAATGATAATGGTGATAATGATAAAAATATTAATGTAAATAATTAAAGACACAAAAAGTTACACTATAGTAGTTATATTAATAAATTTATGTTATGAGTTAATGTTTAGTTAAGTAATATTTTTTAATGCGACTTATAGCTAGTTGTTTGCTGTTAATGTTCGTCAATCCAGGTGGTAGTTCATTAAGTAGTGATGGTATAATATAATTTAGTCTCTTGAAACCATAGCTATTTATACATAAAGGTTTTACATATTTAGTACTTGTTATGGCTCTTGTTTGTATGTTGTGAGAGACCTTATGCCTGAATCTTGGATCATGGTAGTAGAGATTCAGTACAGTAATTTGAAACAACTCTTTAATATTAAAATAAGGGATATCAGTGAAATATTTAAAGAACCTGTTTTGGCTATCTTGAAGATTATTAATTAAAGTTGTGTTTTGATTTCCCCAAGCTGCTATAGCATATCTTAATTTGCTTTCAATCAGAGCACTATAAATGGTTTTGTAAGTTTTCTTATCTACATAAAATTGGAGATTGTAGAAGGTGTAGAGGTTTGCTCTTAGGTTTTTTATTATGTTCACTGTGTGTGTGTTCATTTTAAAGTGTTCATCAAGGGTAATTCCTAGGTATTTTTGTGTCGAAGTACTATTTATGAAGGTGTTAAATTTGAAACCTGCCAGGATGTTTTGGTGTATGCATGATATGCTGTGGTGCGTTAGTTTGTATTTTTCTTGTGTGAAGTGATCAACTCTGATGTGCATTATTTTAGATTTGGTTGTATTTATATACAAATTATTGTCATGACACCATCTTGTGATGTTATTGAAGTCTTCTTGAAGTCCATCAAAAGCTGTTTTAGAGTCTTTATGTATGGTATATATAGTGGTGTCATCAGCATAAATAAATATTTTACTGTGTTTAATGGCTTCATTCATGTCGTTTACGAACAGGTTATATAATGTAGGTGAAATAATACTGCCTGCCCTGTGTTCCTTCTGCTGCGTCATTGATAGTGTTATTGATCATAACTGCCATTTCCCTGTTTTTCGGATAGCTTTCAAATAGTTTGTAAGTCGTGCCTCTTATTCCAATATCGTGTAATTTAGCAAGTAGTTTATTGTGATTTATTGTGTCAAATGCTTTAGAAAAGTAAAGAAAAAGTATCATTATGTGATTGTCTCATTTAACGCATTATTTATTACATTGGCAAGTTCAGCCAGGAGTAGTTCAGTACTTTTTCCCTTCCTAAAACCGTATAGGTGTCCCTTTAAAATATCATATTTATTTAGGAAATTGTTCAATCTCTTATCCAAGCATATTTTTCCATTATTTTGTGTGGGATTGATAAAATGCATACCGGTATTGGTCTGTAGTTGCCAAAGACTAAGTGATCGCCATTCTTATATATTGGTTTAATAATTGTGTATTTAAGATATTTTGGTAGTATGCCTGATTCGAATATCTTGTTTATGAGATGTGTTATATTTGGTATAGTTTTTTTTTGGATGTTGCCTTTATGTCTTTCAAGCGTATATTGTCTGCACCAGACGATTTGTCTGTTTTTAATTCCTTAATTATGTTCTCTAGTTCATCTTCATCAGTTTCAAGCAATGTAAAGGAATTCATTAATGTGTTTCTATTTGATTGTCATATGTTGTAGCGTTAATTAATGCCCCATGTTGGTAGCGACAAATGTAACAGTTTCGCTAGCCCACACGTTGAACGACATGTGTAACGGTTTGACTGCCCCTAACTGTTGGGTGATAAATGTAACTGTTTACCTTTGCCTAAGCTATGTTGTTTTAATGGGCGCCAAGACCTCAACGCAATGTTGAAATCTAAATTTGTATTTAACAACGTCTAGCTCTGGTAGAACACCTTCAAGAATCTATTAACTCAGATCGTGGTATGATTTGATCATTAACCCAACAAACAATTGTATCAGGAGAAGGAATTGGTCTATATCTAATGCTACCTACTGAAAGCAAAGATTGCATTGTAAAAGAAATGAATTTATTATATAAAACAAGTATGGCAAAATTAATAATAATAATAATAAGTTTAAAATTTAAATTGGAGCGTTGCGATTTTAATATTACCGATAGAAAATTACGTGAAAACGGAGTCTGATAAATTATTGATTTTACTCTTATTCCCAAGCTATGAAGTTACTGAAATACTGAATTTAAATCAAAGAGAAACGAGAGATTGCGTACTTCTGTGTCATTTGCGCTTACCACTGGAAATTGCCAAAGCATTTCCCTCGTACTGGATGAAGCTGTGAGCTTCCCACAGTCTCCTGGACGTCGTCATCTCCGTCGATATTTGTTGATATACTTGTAGATTTGGTGACTTTATGGTCCTAAGATCGGAGCCATACCCTCGTACAACCACATTGGTTAAGTTTTAAACAGATAGTTCTCCACTCCACGGAACATCGGAGCGACACACACTTGCAACCGAACTAGTCAAGTCTTTCACAGATTGTCCTCATTCCACGGCGCGCCGAACGATATATGCACCCGTCGGCTCCCCACCTCGGTACCGACTTCCAGCTTACGTGGTCTCCACTGATTGGCTGCTCCCCACGCGCTACTTCCCCTTCTCTCGCTCATTACACATGGCGCGCGGATGATGAAGTCGATTTCCGTTCCAACTATCCGCCTTTTCTTGACGCTGCGACCCAAGCTTGCGTAATACTTCTTGACAAGAATCAGCCTGTATCTGAATTTCCAGTGAGTCATGTCTCTCATAATATCCTAACTGACGAAACTCCGTAAAATTCCGTAATCACATAATTTTCTATGATATTGTCGTTCGTAATAATTTGCTTGATAGCGTTTTCTAAGACATAGAAAACCTATCTGTATGCTTATAATTTTTATAAAATGCTCCGAAAATACCTTAATAATAATTATAATAAATTAATAATAATAATAAATTAACATGAAAACTTCTCTTGGCTGAACAATTTGCGCGTAAATAAACATAGACTGGCTTCCTACTGACTTATGCCAGTGGCACAAAAACCCCTCGAAAAACACGTTACAAATTCGCCTCGGATCATCGGATGATTTACCGTGACGACGGTCCATTATCCGATTATCCCAGACACGTTAAAAAAAACTCCAAAATACATATTACATAAATGAAATCACCCTAAATTACAGATATATACACTCATAATTTTTCTTCACGCACTTAGCGTCAAAGTTTGTTGTCACTATGGATTGCACTTTGCAACTAGTCCAATGTTTTACATATAGAATAGTGTTCCACGGATATTTCCGCCTCTCAAATTTCTCTATGTTGGAAAAATAGACATAATTAATGTGTGAGCACTATGTATTTATGATGTCATATCACACGCATTGAAGGTGTTCTGATATATTTATATCACCATAGAACTTCCTAATTTCACTGGAGGTCCCTTCCTTATGGTGAAATGTAATCCCACTTATCACTGAGCACACGATCACACTATTGTGCCAGCGCATCGTGACCATAATACTTAATCTCTCTTTAAAGTAGATTAGATTAATATTGACTTCTGAAAAAAAAAACAGTAAGTGCGCATTACATATAACACCAAATATTTCTGTGCCGTAATCACCCTGTTTTGTTAAGTTCCCGTAGACCATATTCTACTTAATACTAGTTCTCAACTCAGACCAGTTCTCCTCACACAAATAATACCTTTGTACAAATTACCTTAAATTACACACTTACAAATCTTACATGGCGAGGCCGTAAACAGATATCACGTGTGCCGTTATGTATGAGTTTCATGAAGGACTGTCTCGCATTCTGATGGCCCATCTTTTGTCCCGTGGACGCCTTAAGCAAAAATACCCTGTACAAGCGCTCACCCATCTCTTAGGGACAAATGGGAATTCACCAGCGCTACCAAATTCTGGCCTTGGTGTATCGAGACATTTTAGTGCTCAAGAGCATCCGACAATCCCGTCATATTTCCCTGTACCTTAAAAACTCTCATTTACTTACATACTTACCCCCCTGTGTGACTTCTGATACGCCTGCCTGGAAGACCATCTCCTCCCACGCACCAAATACCACACTTACTCATTTGATAGGCTGGCTCGCCAGCTAAACATCCTCACTTTATGACACATACTTTCGGAGACTATGTATATTATACGTCCCGTATAATCTATTTCCCTCACTATTCTCCAGCACATATGCTGTTTTGCCAATACGTTTGGAAACTATAAATGTTTCTGCGTCACCTGCTTCCAACCTTGCAAGTGGCTCCCTTTAAATGAACGTCATCACGTTGCTCTACCTACCTATTTCTCAGTATCTGTAACGATGCCTTTTTGCTTAACTGTCCACACATGCTAACCCTACTTCCTCTGGTGTAACACCTCTACTTGACACTCTATGACCTAAAAATGTCACTTCTGACTGACAGGATGACGACTTACACAGCTTCAAAGTGAACCCTGCCTGATCTAACTTCTGAAAAACTATATCTAAATGACGTAGATGCTCCTCAAAACTGCGTGACCTAATTACCATATCATCTATGTAAATGGTTACAAACTCTCCTGTGTCACCCCCTAATGCGATGTTTAAAGCCCTAATTAAAGCTGCTGAACTACTCTTTAACCCATAAGGTGTTCTACAAAATTTATAAAGGTTATATTTATGACTAAAAGCTGTAAATGGTCTATCTTCGTACATAAGTGGCACTTGCCAAAAACTGGAACTCAAATCTACACAAGTGAAATACTTCTTCCCCTCAAATGTTTGCATTAATTCCTCTATTGACATAGATTTCAGCTGATCTGAAGCGTCTAAACAAATACGAACTGTGTCGTCGGTCTTGGGTACCGTGATCAAAGAATTAACATACGGACTGTTAGAGTGCTCAATAATCCCTCCTTCAAGCATCTGGTTAATTTGTGCCTCAACTGCACTCTGATAAGCGAAAGGTACAGGATATCTATGTCCTGTGAATACTGACCTATCAATAACGTTCAATGAATGTGTATAGCAATTGGCCATACCAATGCGATCCTCAAAAACTCTCCTATTACACAATAACACATCATAGAGCCGAACACATTGTTCCACCTCTATATTTCCCTGAAATGCAGCATCACGTAACGAGTCCTCTAGACTTCCGTTCGTAATCACACTGCCCACAAAACATGGAGAACCCCGCTCTACGGCTGGCGATATCTCATTTAAAGTACAAATCACACCTACAATACTACTCCTCTGAATATGGTCATTGAACGCTACTTCTACTTCAGAATCTCCCCATTTAAATTTCAAACTCCCTACATCATAACATAAGTTACCAGACACTCTACTTAGCCACTCTGAACCCAAGATAACACTGAATACTAAAATTGGAATTACAAGGCAAATCTGCTTCTCTACATGATTATTAATTTTAATGTCTACTAAAACTTGCTTAGAAATTACTTTAGACCTCTTCCCAACAGCTGTGATAACAAAAGTGCTTTTAATTGGCATCTCCTCAAAATTTACTCCAGTTCCTTTCATTTTATCATAAAATTCACTACTTATGCAACTCTTCATACAACCACTATCAATTAAAACATCTGTGTACGCCTCGGACACGTTAAATTTAACTATGGGGCTCTTACTAACCACTTCCTGAATAATACCTTCATCATTTAGTTCATGTAATAATTCATTTCTTACATTTAGGTCATAGGGTTCCTGTATAATTGTATGGACAGGGCATGCTACAGACTGAGATTCTGACCTTACTTCGCAGCCTGGTTCGCGTTTAAAGAACCGCTACAGCTGGCCGTAGTACTACTAACTACTGAACTGGTCTGGTTGTTCTGGGCTGTGTTGTCATTGTTTGGCTGTATATTACTACCACTAGGCTGTCCTCTTCCTTGACCCCTATTCTGGTTGTAATTATTGTCATTATAATTTCTCCCTTGATTTCCCCTGAAATCATTGTTTCTCCCTTGATTTCCCCTGAAATCATTGTTCCTCCCTTGATACTGATTACCATAGCCATTTCCTCTGTTCTGATTTAGCTGATTATTATTATTTCTATTTTGAGCGTTGGCCCCTTCGCCACCGTTCCCTTGAACTTCTTGATGCCTAGCTTCATTAGGTCTATTATTATTATTACCCTGGTTCCGATTGAAATTGTCCTCATAACCCCCTCTCCCTAGTGCATCAAATGTGCTTAACAAATTTTCTACTTGTGATATAGTCTTTACATTCTGGATACAAGCAGCCTCCTTGATCCTATAGGGAAAGTGCCTAAGTAGCAACCTTACCACATCACTTTCCTCCTTCAAGCTTCCAGATATTTACACACTAATACCTGCCCTAAAAAGTATTCGGTCATGGTGGAGCTTCCTTTAGGGTTATATTTACCACACACTACTCCCTCACGATGCTGCGACTGAATAACCTCATTCCAGAACTTTTCACAGAATTTCATTTTAAAATCATTAATATCAGTAAACTTGTCTCTGTAGACAGCAAACCAATTCCTCGTTTCCCCCACAAACACTTGTTCTAAAATTTCAACTACCTGGCACCACTCAATACTACCATTTTCCAACCTCTCCCCGAATTTATTTTCTATAGTGTTCATGAACTCTATTGGGCACCCCTGTCGATTGCTGAACTTACCCAGTTCTACCTCCCTGTGTGTGCTATTCACAAAAACTGGCCTATTCTGACTATTTTCTTGCCTGATCCTAGCTTTTAATTTTAATTCTAATTCTGCAATTTTCTCCTCAGCCTTCCTCTCAATACTGTTTACTGTTAATTTAATGTTTCCTTCTGATTCTTCTACTTTATCATATAGCTTTGCTTGTTTCTCCTCAATCTTGCTAATGCTCTCTCTATTACTCTCTCTTAAAACATTTACTTCTGCAACTATTTGCGAGTGGATTTTCTCAATTCTACCCCCCAGCTGTTCCTTAACCTCTTTAGTTGATACTTGAATCTTGTCAATTTCTCCCCAATTTCTTTTTAACCTGCAGTGTTTCTAATTTAACTAATTCCTTTAAATGTTCAGCCTGTGTGCTGATTCTACTTTCCAACTCCTCCTGTACTTTTCCTAATTTCTTGTCTACATCTGCAATGATCTCTTTAACCTTCTCTTCCATTACTCCTCTGATTTCTCCTCTAATCTGCCCCATTTTCACACTAATTTCCTTACTGTTTTGTTCTAATTTAGCATTTAAAGTTTCAGTACTCTCTCTATTTTCCCTACTGTTTTGTTCTAGTTTAGCGTTGTTTTGTTCCAGTTTTGCATTTAAAGCGTCTGTACTTTCTTTATTTTCCCTACTGTTTTGTTCTAATTTGGCGTTTAAACTATCGCTCAATTCCCTATTACTCTCTTTATTTTCCCTACTGTTTTGTTCTAATTTTGCATTATTCTGTTCTAATTTTGCATTTAAGGCATCACTACTAACTTTGTTCTGATACATAAACTCGAGAAGTAAAGTTTTTAATTCTGGTTGGCCGCATACACTCCCTGTTTCAGTATCGGGATTTACCTCCGCTACCCCGGTGCTACCATCACTCGACATACTGCTCGTATCATCACTCTCCAGTTGATGACCACTACGTAACCTCATCTGTTTTTCTTTCTCATCCCCCATAATGATATACACTGATAAAGACAAATAACCCCCAAAATACAGGCACAGAAATATATACCCTTCTCCTTCCACAAATGTTATTAGGTTTTCACCCCCAAGTTGTCGGCGACAAATGTAGCGTTTATTAACGCCCCATGTTGGGCGCCAAATGTAGCGTTAATTAATGCCCCATGTTGGTAGCGACAAATGTAACAGTTTCGCTAGCCCACACGTTGAACGATAAGTGTAACGGTTTGACTGCCCCTAACTGTTGGGTGATAAATGTAACTGTTTACCTTTGCCTAAGCTATGTTGTTTTAATGGGCGCCAAGACCTCAACGAAATGTTGAAATCTAAATTTGTATTTAACAACGTCTAGCTCTGGTAGAACACCTTCAAGAATCTATTCACTCAGATCGTGGTATGATTTGATCATTAACCCAACAAACAATTGTATCAGGAGAAGGAATTGGTTTATATCTAATGCTACCTACTGAAAGCAAAGATTGCATTGTAAAAGAAATGAATTTATTATATAAAACAAGTATTGCAATATTAATAATAATAATAAGTTTAAAATTTAAATTGGAGCTTTGCGATTTTAATATTACCGATAGAAAATTACGTGAAAACGGAGTCTGATAAATTATTGATTTTACTCTTATTCCCATGCTATGAAGTTACTGAATACTGAATTTAAATCAATGAGAAACGAGAGATTGCGTACTTCTGTGTCATTTGCGCTTACCACTGGAAATTGCCAAAGCATTTCCCTCGTACTGGATGAAGCTGTGAGCTTCCCACAGTCTCCTGGACGTCGTCATCTCCGTCGATATTTGATGATATACTTGTAGATTTGGTGACTTTATGGTCCTAAGATCGGAGCCATACCCTCGTACAACCACACTGGTTAAGTTTTAAACAGATAGTTCTCCACTTCACGGAACATCGGAGCGACACACACTTGCAACCGAACTAGTCAAGTCTTTCACAGATTGTCCTCATTCCACGGCGCGCCGAACGATATATGCACCTGTCGGCTCCCCACCTCGGTACCGACTTCCAGCTTACGTGGTCTCCACTGATTGGCTGCTCCCCACGCGCTACTTCCCCTTCTCTCGCTCATTACACACGGCGCGCGGATGATGAAGTCGATTTCCGTTCCAACTATCCGCCTTTTCTTGACGCTACGACCCAAGCTTGCGTAATACTTCTTGACAAGAATCAGCCTGTATCTGAATTTCCAGTGAGTCATGTCTCTCATAATATCCTAACTGACGAAACTCCGTAAAATTCCGTAATCACATAATTTTCTATGATATTGTCGTTCGTAATAATTTGCTTGATACCGTTTTCTAAGACATAGAAAACCTATCTGTATGCTTATAATTTTTATAAAATGCTCCGAAAATACCTTAATAATAATTATAATAAATTAATAATAATAATAATAATAAATTAACATGAAAACTTCTCTTGGCTGAACAATTTGCCGCGTAAATAAATATAGACTGGCTTCCTACTGACTTATGCCAGTGGCATAAAACCCCCTCGAAAAACACGTTACAATGTTGATATTACAGTTATGAGCTAGGCTGTTTATTTTTTCACTAAAGGTACTGTTGAATTTTTGACTATCACTTCGTTAGTATAATTTATCCTTAAATGTTTGTTTATGACTTCGTTGGTTGGTTGGTTCTTAAGTTTAGGGGCTGTGACAACGCGGGCAGGTAGCCCCGTGTACTTTGGGTGTGTGTAGAATCTGTCTGATAACCGGTGTTAATTGTGATGACTGTATTAGTGTGTGTTATCTGTTTTTTAATTTAAGTACTGCAACTTAGAATTTTTTAATTAGTTCCTACTTTTGCCGCCAAGCTTCACCGTCAACGACTACTAGGCCAAATTCAGAACTTAGCTACTAGACGCCACCGCAGTCGGCTCTTGGCAACGAACGTAGTAACCTAAGAGCGTTGTTTACATTCTTAACCTATCCAATTTAGCGTCACCCAGGTGCAATTAGTGGAAGGTTCTTTAACATGCCATAAATCTATGACATGGGACCGCCGGCTTTACTTCCCCTCCGAAGGAAGGCATACTGAGGGATTTTTAACGCTCTTAAAAAATCCTACGGCTGGCCGGGTTTGAACCCGCTATCTTGGGCATAGAAGCTCAGCATGCCACTTTACGACTTCATTGACAGTTTGTGTTTTCCGACCAGTTATATCATTAATGACTTTCCACATTCCTTTATTATCGTTTCTGGAATTATTTATCTTATTTTTATAATATTGATGTTTTGTTTTGTTTATTAGCTTATTGAATTTGTTTCTGAAAGATTCGTATTCATTTTTTATTGTAATATTGTCCTTGTTTCTGAGCATTGTTTTGTAAAGTTTGTCTCTTTCCTTACATTGTATTTTAGGTCATAAGTGAACCATTGTTTGCCTTTTCTGTGTTTACGAGTGGTTATGTAAGATGCTTTTTTGGTAGATTTCCTTAAATTTGGTTGTTGTATAGTAATATATGTCATTAGGATTTTTTAATTCAAGACAATCTGTCCAGTCTGTGTTGTTAACGCTTGTGTGTATTATAGTATCGTTCGTTAACGTAATGTACGATAATAATAATAATAATAATAATAATAATATATTATAATTATTAAGACACATTCATTTCACCACATCAGTGGGTACAAATCAACATATCGTCGGTTTATTTTCAAGACAGTATGGCAACTTCTCTTAGGGTGGCACATAAAGAAACGAGTGAACTACGGAACGGCCTTCTGCATGATGATATGTAGACCAGGATGTTTCTAAGTTACGAGCCAATGATTTAATAATAATGAATGATATTGTTTTTACGTCCCTTTTAACAACTGTGGCTTTTAGAGACGCCGGGGTGCCGGAATTTGGCTCCGAAGAGGATCCTTAACGTGCCAGTAAATCTACTGACTCGGCTCCCCTGCACCCTCAAATGACAGCTGACTGCGTCAGGATACGAACCTGCAACCTTGTGCTCAGCAAGCGAGAACGTTACCGCTGAGCCACGCAGCCAGCCCTGCCAATGATTTAAGGATGATGCCGGTAGAAGAGATGACTAAGGGCAATTCCACTACACCTTCCTGTCTCCTTTCTTCAAGCAAGGGCTTGGTGATTTTCTCACAGCAGGTTTGTTGCAGATTATGAGAATTGGGCACTACGATATCAATGAGAAAGGTTCTCTTCCGCACTTCGTCCACAAGAACGCTATCTGACCGGTTTGCTGATATGGTTTTTTATCAGTAATACCTGATCTGTCCCATAACAACTTGTGAGTACGATTTTCCAAAACGGCGCACAGTGTGTCGAATCCCATATCTAGGTGGAAAAAATTCACTGTCGCAAATGAAAGCGAAAACTGGCTCATTCGATAGTGAACAAACCAGATGGTGACCTTCGGTCTTCCTTTCCGCTCTCTGGTGCGTAGGAGGGAGGTTATAGGTGCTGAAACGTCTTCCTGGCAGTTATCAGGTCATTTGATAGGAGGTGTCGGAGTGAATCGAACGTTGTGATTCTAGTGAATTCAACGAGGTGTTGTCTTCTGCGGCTCATGGAATAGTGAAAAGAGGTATGTGTTCGCACGTTTATGCGTAATACAAGCTTTCTGCACTAAATAAATTATTTACTTTATGAGTGCCTCATAGTGCCACTTTACTTTAAACATCATTCGATAGGAAATTTAATGTAGATTCAGGATATGTTGTGGTTTGGTTGCGCACGAATGTGCATGATGGTTTATTTTCTTATTTTCAGTGACTATATGGGCATTACCGCGAGAAGATTTTTTCAACGCGTGGCGGTCGTGTCTTAAATAGGGGCGTACAGACGTCATATTTCAATATGTTATGAATAAATTTGATCCTACAACTCTTACTGACACTCAGGTGCAGGAGCTAAGAAACAAAATTAAGTTGATATCCCATAATATTAACAACAATGGGAGAGTGCAGGAAGAACAATGCCACGTACATAGGTAATCTACCTATGGAAGCTATTGAGTTACTTAATGACCCCCCAAGGAACTTTGACATCAATTGATGAAGACCAGTATAGCAATGACTACGATGCTCTGGACTCTACAGAAGAATCAGGTGACGAATGAACATTAGATATTTTGTTATTATTAAGGGGGGTGAGATTAATGAGAACATTACTTGACGAATGGACGTTTCCCTTTTATTTGCAATAGGAGAAATAAGCCTAATATTCAATATATGGTGTCTTTATTTCCATGATTTTCTAGGGAAATAATATTGTTTTCGTGTGTGAAGTATGTTTACTAAAACTACGTCATTAACAGGACTGCAAAATGACATTTTGTTATAAAGAAATTGTTTGTATGATTTTGACGAATATGTTTTTATTTTTAGATAATAAATGTTATTTTTTGTGCATATTTCGTTGTTCTATGTTTAATAACAATTTAATATACGTTTTTAATCTGGAAGATTGTACATACAGTGACCTCGTCTATTCCCTCAAATAAGATGTAACAAGAATACTTGACTGAAAGTCTCATTGTTATTCATATTTTATCCAGTTTTAAATAGTATGTTTACCACTGTCATAAACTATCATATACACATCCAAATCGTGAGTTTTACTACCAAAAATGGATGATTCTTGTGTTGCTTTCGGTCATTTTTTACACCTCACCTTACCCCTCACCCCTAAATATTTACCCCCCGAAGATCGTACACTTTAGACGATGCCAGTAATGAATTCAGCGACCTCGAAAACCGTATATTGCCAACTTTTAATAGAATCCCAGCACTATTAACTAAGTTATTAATTTTTCCACCTAGAATTGGGATTCGACACACTGTGCGGCGTAAGGCAAAGTATTTTCAGATAGTCAGTACTTCTGTGAAAGGTGTTGGTCCATTACTTTGGCTACTTGGTTGTGCCTTTTCATGTAATCACATTGCTTGGCAGGAGATTATTTGGCAGCCTCCTGTGATATGTTGGATTGTTTCCGGTTCAAGTTGGCATCTTCGGCATGCATCATACTGTATATTTGCCTTAGCTATATATTTAAGATAGAGTTTGGTAGTCACAACCTGATCCTGGATTGCACTTGTCATCTGCCTTGACAGCAGCTTGACGTATGGGAGAGTCATGTCTGCCTAGAAAGTATCTCTGAAGATTCATCACTTGCTTTGCGTGTAACTGGATAATGTCCGTGAGCTCTCATCCTCCTCACTGACGCGGGATTGTCAGTCGCTCAACAGCTGACTTAGGGTGGAGACATCTGTGCTTTGTTAAGATGGTACGTGTCCTAATTAGGAGGTTCTCGAAGACGTTCTCGAAATCTGTTTGCGTCCATTAGATAATACCGAAAGTGTACACCAGAGCGGGAATAGCACAGGTGTTCGTTCCATTCGACTTTGATTTTAAAATCCTGTTGAGGCGTTGATTGTCGATAGCTACGGTTCGATCTTTAATATCTTTATGATAAATTCCATTATATTGCAGGAGACCAAGATATGTGTATGTCTCATTACCTTCTATGAGCTTAATAAAACAACCGGCTTCAAGTTGAAATGCTCTGGCCTCTAATTTTTCCTGTCGATTGGTGAGGGTGCGACACTTACTGTATCTAACCCAAAGGACATTCCAATATCAGAAGAAAATGAAGCAGTTACTGCGATTAGATTGTCAATATTTCTCTCTGAGGTTGCATATAATTTGATGTCAACCATGTACATCGATTGAGAAATATTGTATTTCACTATACCATGGTGCTTAATAGGAAAACCACATTTTGCATTGTTCAGTAATGATGATAGTGGATTAAGCACCAAACAGAACCACAGAGGGCTCAAGCTGTCACCCTGTACGATACCTCTTTTGATTTGAATAAATCCCAATTCCATACATGTGTCTCTATTAGACATTAATAAATTAGTCCCCCAATGGGACATCATATGTTGCAGACTTATATTGATGGCCGGATCAACTTTATATATCTTCAGGGTTTGGATTAACCAGAAATGTGGCACTGAATCAAAAGCTTTCTTGAAATCAATAAAGATCATCTAGAGGTTACGCATCATCTTTCCTGCATCGCTTACAAGTTGCTCTTTGCTCCTCGGCCAGAATGTTATAACTATTTGTGAGTTCATAAATCTTACGTGTAATGTAAGATGTAAATATCTTATACAGGGTGCACAGACAGGTGATAGGGCGGTATTTGGAATGATCATGGGTTCTCTCATCTATTGAGAGAAGGTATGTTTTCCCTCGCATCAAATAAGAGGGTATAAGCTGCGGATTTCGGATGAAATCTGTGTAGCAGCAGGCAAGATGCTCGTGAATGCAAGTGAAACGTTTGATCCAAAAGTTGTGGATGTTGTCTGGTCCTACTGCTTTCCAATTTTAAGTCTCTTTAATCACACGGGTCACATCTTCAGTTGATACAGAAGAGTCACTCATCGTGCCCATTTCCGACATTATTACTATTATTATTATGGTTATTATTACTATAATCATTATTATTTGCCCAGTGTTCTTTTCTAATAAAAATAAATAAAAAAAGGTCACAATACTATAGTTGGAATCTAAAAGGTTTCCTGAAATTGTTTTGTGATTATTTTATTTAAGTGCTTAAGACAACGCATTATCAGCCTTATGTTCTTGGATGTGTGTGAAATCTTGTAAATAATCAGTTTTGTATTTCTGTGGTAACCAGATGCATTGACGTGTTACATAACACAGACACACAGTAAACTTTATACTCTCAAAGATTCAATATTTTCCTCACTCGTCTTATATCAGTTATTTTCTCACTGAATATCGTAACTGGCATGGAACAAGTCGAAGGCCTCTTCTGGTAAACTGTACAATTAACGTAGCCTACTCCACTTTGTAGAAATAAGTATTTCTTTGTTCTTCTGCAGCGAAGGTGTATTTTCTGTTTAGTGTTCTTCCCGCACCTTACAAAGACAAGAACTTTCCACCCTTTATCCTCAGTAATTGCCCTGTACATACCGCCAATTATAACTCCCTTCGTGTGTTTGTTATTCTTAAAATATTTTTCCACTCCAACGTTTTTAGCATTTAATTTTACTCTACTCGTTCTCTGAAAATCTCCTGTGAGATATAACGCTGCCTTTCTCTGGACTGCATCCAGTTCCTTAATATTCCTGGCGAAGGTCCCACACACTCGCCGAGTATTCCAAGATTGACCTCATGTATCCTCTTTACCTGACTTTTCGCTGAAGTAGGATTGGAACTCGCCCATCCCATCTCACTTGTCATCACGATGGTGAATGGAAGCCGTTCCTACCCTGACAGAAAAAAATTGACAGAGCCGACAATCAAACCCCATTGTGAGGTTTGAAGCCATTTTTAGCCTATTTTCAATTTAAAAAAAAATAGGCTTATGAGATCACCTTTTGTCCGTGTGTGTGTGCGTGTGTGTGTGTGTGATTCGTGTGTGTGTCACCCCCCCCCCCCCCTAATAAAATCTAAACGGCTGGAGCGATTTCAATGAAACTCGGTAAGTTCATAGCACTATTCCCTGCGACCCCGACCGTGCTCTTCAAATTTTGTGTCGACTCACCAATCCAACATGGCAGCTGTGCGAAATATTTCACCAGCATTCAATATCTCCGAAACTATTACCGATATTACCCTGACATTTTGTATGATAATAAAGGGAACAACTATAAGTTCACTTATGTGACCTTTGAAAATCTGGTAACAACAAAACGAACATGGCGGCCAAGCGAAGTTGCGACTTTTAAATAGACGTTTCTCGCGATTTAACCAACCAAACGCAATGAAACTTGGTACAGTATATGTTTATATACATTGTAATGCACCGACATCTAACTTCGTTCAATTGTTTACATAACCACAAGATGGCGGATGTGCGAAATATTTCACCGGCATTCCATATCTGTGAAACTATTAGCGGTATCTCCCTGAAATCTTTTACGGAGATAAAGGGCACTACGGAAGTCCATCTATAAGACTTTCAGAAACCGGTTAACTACAAAACGAACATGGCAGCCAAGCGAAGTTGAAAATTTTAAATAGACCTTTCTCGCGATTTAATGTTCCAAACGCACTGAAATCTGGTACAGGCAGTAGCGGCTGGCCCATAAGGACTCCAGGACGGTGTCCTTCCTAGAGAACGAAAAGGAATTTACATTTTCTCTTGATATTTTAAGTCAAAAATTGAATTTTAATAATGCTAAGAAAATTACATGTAGCTCTATCAATCAGGAAGACTGTGTTGGTGGTATCACGCTTTGTCAGCGCGCAGCACACCACAGCACACTGGTCAGTATGGAGTTACGGACTCTTGGCCTTCCGCCCTAAGATTGTGCTCGGGCGAGGGGGGTTGAGACGTGCGGGAGTATGGAGACTGGTGCGATTTCAGGCTGCCAGAGGGGTAATCTGTGGGCGCGGTGTGCAGGCAGTTGTCTTGAAGCCAGGCGGAGTCCTTAACAGCTCTGTAGCACCGGTAAATACGTCATCTCCCCTCGCTACTCTAGACGTCATGCAACAGTATCTACTTCTATTGGTTAGTAAGAAAACTTGTGACTAGCATCAGAAGCCAATAAGAAGTAGGTCGTTCAGGGTTGTCAGATGTGTCATTATTATCATTCAGCTGTCAGCTTCCGCACGCTGAACTTCCATTAGACAAGCACTGTCGCCTGATCCCAACCCGCTGTGACACAGGTTTGACAACAGTGAACAGCAGCAGCATTTCCTCTCACACCCCTCTACTGCATGCGCCCAGCCGGGGAATTACCCCATTAGCAAATAAAGTAGATGGATGAATAAAAGAAATCTCCATGGTTGAATATAATAAAAATTAAAATTAAATAACAATAATCTATGATGTAGTATCATTATCTTTATCTTTGAACACAAAAAATATATAATTATATTAAATTGCAGCATCTGAGACCAGGGATCTCGATTCAAATTGCAAGGATGAAGCAACACGGACCTCTCGTTAGCATCCTGCGGTTAGTGAAGGTTGGCACCAGTGAGCTATTTCGCTTTCGTGCTGGAAAGTCTTAAAGCGGTGGTAATAATCAGCAGTTGCAATCTCGGTGTTGGTAAGTCATTATACTTTGTACGTAGTGTCTTTATTTAAAATTACCGGTGCGACTGTGGTTTGGAAGTGCTTGTGGCGAAAGTGATACTCTGTGATTTCTCTATCGGTGCTTAATAATAAAAATAAAATAAAAAAAATAATACCGTAATAATAATAATAATAATAATAATACGGCACCGTAATTATTTTTAATTCTTGTTACGGCTGTGCTCTAGAGTTGAAACTCAGCGTGATTAAGTATTTCTTCATTTCAAAATGAATTCTGTGGACGCTATTTTAAATCGCGGAAAACTTTCTTTTGAGAGTAAATTAGAACTAAAAAGGTTAGGACCTCCGAAACCTGATTTAGTCATTTCACAGGTTCAGAACCCTTGCAAAAGCAAAGCTGGTTATACCAGAAAATTCAATCGCACATTGTACAATCATGCAGACTGGCTGTGCGGATGTGAGATAAGAAACGCGTTCTTTTGCTTCACATGCTTGGCTATGAATTCTGGCGATCCTGTGTGGACATCAGCTGGTGTTACGGACTTGAAACACTTGAATGATAAAGTTAAGAAACATAAATCTAGTGAAAAGCATATAAACAATAGCATTGAGTTTGCGATGCTGGGTAAGGTAGACATCAGATGTCAGTTAGACAGTGCGTATAGACTGAAAATTAAGCAGTTCAATGAGGACGTCTCTAAAAACCGATACATACTCAGTAAACTGATCGACTGCATTAAGTTTTGTGGAAAATTTGAGCTCGCACTGCGAGGACACGATGAAACCGATTCATCCGACAATCCTGGAATATTTCGTGGGTTGGTTAGTTTAATGGCCGAGTTAGACTCTACCTTGAAAGAGCACATAGAAAAAACAAATAGTCGTGTTTTTCTGGGACTTTCTAAAACCATACAGAACGAGCTTCTCGATTCAATCTATTCTGTGTGCCTTCAGTTGATCAGTGACGAAATATCTTGGACAGAATATTTAGCGATCGAGGCTGACGAAACCACTGACTGTGCTACATTGTCTCAGCTTGTTTTTATTGTGCGATATGAACTGGATGGCAAAATTAACGAAAGGTTCGTTAGCTTCGTGCTGCCCAGAGATCATACTGCAGATGGAATTAGTCAAGCTTTATTTGCCGAACTAGAGAAATTGAAGGTGAATACGTTCCCTGAAAAAGTAATAGCTCAGAGTTATGATGGTTCGAGTGTTATGAGCGGGCAACACACGGGTGTACAGGCAAGAATGAAGGTCGTGTACAAAAATGCGCACTTTGTTCATTGTTATGCTCACCAATTGAACTTGATCATCGAGCGTTGTGCAATCCAAAATAAGCAGGTAAAAATATTTTTAGTAATTTAGAGGGATTTTCCTCATTTTTTTCCAAATCTTCCAAACGGACAGCCGTACTAGATGAAATCGTCAAGAAACGGATCCCGAAAAATGCCGCCACTAGATGGAATTTTAGGGCACGATGCGTACGAACTGTCTTCATTTACAAAAATGAACTTATTGAGTGTCTAGAGAAGATTGTGGACGATGACAGTAATGACTATTCGACAACCAGAAAAGCAACAGGTTTGAGAAACATTTTAAAAGATCAGGACTTTCTCTTTTGGCTCGAACTTTTTAGTAAAATTATGCCACATGCTGATATTTTATTCAATGAACTTCAGCACAGGGAAATTGACAGTGTAAAGGCTCTGAAGAACGTGTCTACCTTCAAGTCCTCGATTCAGAATATTAGAAATTCTCTCGATCAGTGGGGTGCAGAGCATAGCGTGTGTTGTTCAAACCCGGGCACTAGTGAAAAGCGTGCTCGATTTGACAGCAGCAAATGGGTCGTGGCAAAAGAGGTGTGCGACGTAATTTTAACTGGGATTGCCGATCGTTTCGGTTTTAATGAGCATTTATCAGCAGCGAAGCTATTCCAGCCCAGCTTATTTTCAAAATTTAGAGTGTCGTTTCCTGACTCTGAATGTAAAATGGTCGCTAAGTTATTCACTTTAAATCCACTTGAACTCAGGCAGGAATTAATAGTTTTATACAGCAGAAATGAGTTTGAAAATGCATCTGGTGCCTTAACACTTCTTTCCTGCATTTGTGAAAACAATCTTGCGACAGTGTTACCTGAGACAGTAAAACTCTTGCGAATTATATGCACAATTCCCATGACAACATCAGAGAGTGAAAGGTGCTTTTCAACTTTGAAAAGAATAAAAACTTTTAGTAGGAATACAATGAAAGAAGACCGTCTGTGCGCTTTAGCTATGTGCTCTATTGAGAAGAACCTATTGGTCACAAATGACTTCAATGAGCTTGTAATAAACCACTTTGCTGAGCAAAAAGAGCGGCGAATGGACTTCATCTTCAAGAGAGTCAATTAAGGTAGGTCTATTTACTTGAACATTCTCCTGTCCTGGTAATTTTCTTATCTTTCATAGTTTGTGTATTGCCAACAATGATATATCCTATGGAAAAACATTGTTGCAAGATTTTCTTTTATTTCCTGACATAACCAGTATGTTTTACGTCATTGCATTCATAACCGTATTCAAACTAAAAACTGTAAAAGTAAAGAGTTGGGCAAGAATTCTCAAACTCTGTCAATGTGTAATAAATGTTACGCTTAAACTCCTGCCACGTTATTATTATTATTATTATTATTATTATTATTATTATTATTCCCGTTTTTAATTTGCAGTTAAATTCACTCTCTGCTAGAAAGTTAAGTGATCTATCAGAGTAAAAAGCAGTTCAACAGTTTAGTAATGAATGAAAATGAAACATAATGTGACTCGGGAGGTACATTTTGCTAAAATTCATCTGTCAGCTCGAACACTGGCATTGATTGTTACTGGCACATGTATATTTCCAAATTTGCATATTAAAGTATATTTCCAAATTTGAATATTAAAAGAAAATAACTCTTGTTCTATGCCGAATTCAAGTGATAATCCAATGTCCACATTTTAACAGCCAACGCTTTAGGCTTGAGTTTGGAGTTATTAAAAGAATAATATTGTATACGGTATTCTATGTTATTATGTACTGGATAAATCGCTGTTTAATTCGTGTATTCATGCAAACTGGGATTTGTCAAGTTTTGAGCTCACAAGGATAATGCTATGATAAAGAAAAAGACCCAAAACACAAGCTCCCTGGGATTCACGTTTTGCGTTTTCGTTTATATGTAATTTTCACATCAGGTTCTCAGTGTTGTTACCATATGAAATCATAGTTGTAATACTAAATGATAAAAACGCGATATTTTCATTGCATATAAAAGTAACTCGATTTTACTCTTTTTGTCCTCTATCAATTTATGAAGAGGTGCGGGGAAAAATACTGTGATCGCCCTCCCGGCCTAAGAGTCTGTCGGCCGCCACTGGGTACAGGTAATATTTATACACATTGTAATGCTCTGGTATCTAATTTAGTTCAATTGTTTACATAACCTCAAGATGGCGGATGTGCGAATTTTAAAATTAAGTTTTTATTTCTTGTGATGTAGTCATGCGATCGAATTGAAAGTTTGAATATTGAACCTACGCAATAATTTTCCTTTAATGGTTTATGACTCTATGGCCTATACATTTAACAATTCAACATGGCGACCATCCAAAATATTTAGTCGGCTCTGAATATCTACGAATCTATTATAGCAATCAAACTGAATTTCTTAATGTTCATAGGGGCTATGAACTTAAGTTCACCTATAGGACTTTTTGGTGTTCACAAATCCAACATGGAGGCGACGCGAAATATAAAAATTCACATGGACGTTTCTCGCAATTTAACCATCCGAGTGTAGTGAAACTTGGAACAGTAAATCCTTATACGAATGGTAATCCACTGGCATCTAATTTATTTCAATTGTTTCCATAACCTCAAAATGGCAGCAGTGCGAAATTTTAAAATCTCCTTGTTACTTCTTGTGTCCTAATTATGCGATTGTAGTTTGAATACTACACGTACACAATAATCTGCATGTAACAGTACATAACTCTAGGACCTACATATATAAAATCCAACATGGCGACCATCCGAAATTTTTAGTCGGTTCTCAATATCTACGAATCTATTACAGCAATCAAACTGAAATTGTGTATGTTGCTAGAGGCAATTAACATAAGTAGGATATATGAAAATAGGCTGTATAGTTCTTCACGGAACTACTTGTTCAGTGTTGCCTAAGTTAACAAAAGTTTGGTGCTTTTCAGTCGGTCAACACGAATGTACCCAAATAGAGCTGGGTTATGCCCTAATCCTGAAATAAATTACATGAGATTAATAAATACACTAGGATGACCAGTTTCGATCGTCAAGCGATCATCATCAGATCCATTACACTTAGGCTATAGCATCTATGTTTGAGAATACAGGTGAAAAATATATACAGTATGTACAATTATTTAGTTGCAGTGTTGATAATGCAACTGTCAGTGTATGCTGAATGTGGTATATCTAATGTTAGGTGAAATTCTAAAATGGAGATAAAAATCCGGAATTTGTCTGTATTCTCAAACATAGATGCTATAGCCTAAGTGTAATGGATCTGATGATGATCGCTTGACGATCGAAACTGGTCATCCTAGTGTATTTATTAATCTCATGTAATTTATTTCAGGATTAGGGCTCTATTTGGGTACATTCGTGTTGACCGACTGAAAAGCACCAAACTTTTGTTTTAATCAAACCCTAGTTAACGGAGCGGTCCACATTGCTGTCCTGGGGTCTCAAGTCGCATATAAGTACAAATTAATTGTTATACCTACCAACCATTGTGTAGTTGAAGTAGTTGTTATCACTCTAGTTTCTCCTTGATGGACAACTGTCACACCTTTCCTTTGTCATCTCTTTGAGTTGTAATTGTTTCGTTTGAGAGGCTTGGGCATCGTGACCATTTATCCCAGTGTACTTGGGTGTGTGTAGAATTTGTCTGATAACCAGTATTAATGTGAAATAATGTTTGAAGTCTTTAAATCCAAAACAGTATATTTGTGGAGATTGCAATTTCCGACTCAGACGCAGATGTTCGACACGGTATATCCCCCAAAAAAGGAGGTGTCATAATTTTGAAACACCTGTAGATTGGGTAACACACAATGGATTTCGCTCGAACCCTCGAGAAGAGAGCCCAGTACCGAGTCGAACGGTCAGCACTGTTGTTGGGAAGCGAGCCTCAGACAAAGTTGCTGTACTGGGTTACGGTATAAATAAAACACCAAGGTGTGCTGGTGACTCATTGTTCTTGGCAGATCGCCTCAATCGTATCTACAGCTTGTCTAATTGCCTATGAGTTTACAGCTCTACTTGCCAGATACAGCTTTTTATTTATTTATTTATTTATTATTTTAGGCAAAGAACTGAGAAACAGATAACAATAAAGTTAAAACATATACAATATTATTATAATTATTATTTATCCTCCAACCTATTGCAGGATTAAATGCAAAGCTACAATTAGCTAACACAATATTGATCCTACATATTTGTATAGCAAAGAAATTTCTGAAACACAACATCAACCAAAATATCATCAAGGAAACAGTCCATGTTGGTGACCCAAACATTGCCGAATTGATGCAATAATAACGTTATTCGTTTTACGTCCTTTCTAACTACTGCGGCGTTTAGAGACGCCGGATTGCCGGAATTTTTATCCCGAAGGAGATCTTTAACGTTCCACGGCTTCTTCACATTTCCGCACCCTTAAATGCCAGCTGACTGCGCCAGGATTCGATCCTACAACCTTGGGAACAGCATGCGAGGACGTTACCGCTGAACCACGTAGCCAGTCCCGAATTGATGTAATTAACTGTCAAGTCTGAGAATGAACCGGTTCTCTATCCTGAAATAGTAACTAAATGAATCTCCTCCAATAAACTAACAACCTAACTAACTACAGCTATTACCATACGCCCTAAGTCTCATTAACCCTTATACTGTAGTGCCAGGGGACCGATATATCGTCCGATGGAACTTCTGCTAAAAAACACACATACACACAAGACGATCTACCACCCCGTGTTTTATGCAATTTGTTTATTTCCATCCACGCACTGCTATCAGTGTTGTAACCAAGACAACATGGCAATACTCTGGACACAGTATAGTAACCATGCAGTAAGGACACATCAGGCCTTTACCATGTAAATTTTTCGTCATGGTTTTGAATCGGCCGGTTCCGGAAGCACCGCACGCACGCACGCATGGCGGCGACGGTTCACCATGTATCCGCGAGAGAGCAGGCTACCCGTATTCATTGAGTGCGGCCTGTCGATTTTGTCTGAAGAAAACATTGTTTGTAATTATTAAAATCAACTCAGAAATATAATTTTGCATTTTAACCAATGGCAGAAATGTGGGAAACCAACATCTGTGCGGTAATTTATTGCGCAGTTCTTGTCACACTGGACATAACAGCATTCCGGTTTCTCGTGCATTGGAGCGGTAAATACAAATATCACACGTTTCATCGAATAATTCTGGTTTTAATATCCATGAGATGTCAGTCCCTCAAACACCTATCCATTAATTCACGAATTCCTCATTCCTAATCCAGATATAATGACTGGATAAAGGCCTGTAATCAGGAGGATTTACTGGCA
Source organism: Meconema thalassinum (assembly GCA_946902985.2). Classification (NCBI taxonomy): domain Eukaryota; kingdom Metazoa; phylum Arthropoda; class Insecta; order Orthoptera; family Tettigoniidae; genus Meconema; species Meconema thalassinum. The sequence continues at coordinate 457,771,796 of OX336391.1, read as the reverse complement.
AACGTGGCAAATCTACACGCCAATATATAGGGTATGTAGCCTTTATTTCTCAAAGGAAGTGTTTTAAACCACAAGGAGGGCAGTGCTAGGCTGAGATTAGGTAATATTGCCCAACAAACATTAAATCTCCACCCTAGAGAAGCTATTGTCTCCTTTAATGTGTCCGTTTTCTAACCCCACTTAGCCTAGGAGGTAAATGGTTTCCTGACTGAAGTTAGTTGATGTGTTTTATTAACTGTAATTTGTTAAGCTGCAGCCCTTTACAGTGAATTAAGAGCTTTAATTACAAGCTACAATGCAAATCGGATTTAACATTTGCTCCCTCACCTATGGGACTTTGTGCTATTCCTGAAGAGTTCTGGAGAAGTTTGGATTGTCGTGTACCCAAAGCTACAATCCCATGAAATGACAAGGTACTCCAGTCCATCAAAATTGTAAATAGTGTTGCTTTCAGAGACAAACTATTGAGGTTAGCAACCCCTCACTACGCTCTGCATGGCATTAAGGCTGTGTGACTTAAAAACCAGGGCTGTTAACCTTGATGTTCCTAACTCATAGACATATCACAATGCCCTTAATTTTATTTAATTCTGTGAGACCACTAAAAGTTTGCCCACCCATGTAAATGATAAGCCCACCCAATTTCTTCTCAAGTGATACCTCCCTCTCATTCCACACACGCCCAAATACACGGGGATATATGACCACGATGTCTCAGCCCTTAAAATAAGCAACAACGACTGTATCTTCGATACACACTGATCAAATTCCTGGATACTTCTATACTTTCAGCAATGATCCTAGGGATGATTTTTCTTCACTATGTCACATGCAGAACATGGTACCACTAAAGCAATACTGTATAGGTCCATGTTATTTGAAAATGAATACCGGTACATAATAATCATACAAGAGTGGAGCCTTGCATAAGTGAGGAGATGTAACACCAAACTCTGGGTGTCAACAAGCCTTGCACTTATATCACTCGGGAATTGAGAAATTGGGTGGGCTTATTGTGTGATAATCTTTGTTACTGTGGTGGCTGTACTAGTGTGTGTATTTGTAAATAGGGGATAGGATTGGGAAGGAGGTGGCTGTGCCCTTAAGTTAACAACCATCCCTGCATTTGCCTTGAGTAGGGAAACCACTTCCAGGATGGCCGAGGTGGGAATCGAACCCTCCTCTTCTCAGTTTTGCCTCACGAGGCTGACTGTAACCCATTCCAGCCCTAAGGCCAGAATCAAAATTTCTTGGCAAAGCCGGGAGTCAAACCCAGACCTACGGGGGTGACAGCCAAGAAAGCTATCTGCTGCACCACGAGGTGGTCTCGCGAAAATGTAATGTCTTGGTCATAAATATATTCTATATAAATCTACATGAAAATAGCCTACTCCCTATCCAAACATTTTCATAAATTTAAGTTTCATATACCATTTTAAAGCTCAATGGTTTTAAAATTTACAGTTATCTTAAGTCATAGCAACAGATTTCAATGTTTACATTAAGCCACATTGTTCAAACCTGTTCAGGGATGTCGGAAATTCCTCAGATAATGGCAAGCTGCAACTCACATCCTATTCTATTGTTGGGCAAGGACTTGATTCTCATCATTGCAGAAATAATCTGTTTAATACTAGCTGTAAACATGGCCAAGGTTTCATGTGATACAAGCTAAAGGTGTAGAATTTGGTATAAATGTTTATCTCAAGTATCCAGTACCAGTACCTCTATGTCAATGTTGCATAGGCATTGTGCTTGCTACACTTGTCATAGTATGTGGTACGGTATAAATTTCAGAATGTGCATCAATTTTAATTTCTACCGTTTGATTATTCATATTTTTGTGGGGGTCAGGAATCGTATGGTTTGTGAAGTGATGCTTAGGAAAAGTTGTCTCCTTTCTTTTTAAGGATGTGTGAAGGACAGAGTGGTGTGTCTTTATAATGACATACTAAAATTGTAATGGCTGATGAAGGATGTAATTAATATCCAGAACATGTCCTACTATTTGCACATTATTTATTCATTTAAGGGTTGATTAGGCAGAAAGATTTACAGAAGATTACAATTCAAGAAATATTATACTCATCAGAGTTAAGTTAATTAGAGATGAATGAAACTGGGCAAGGTACTGGAAAAGCCTGTGACCTATTAAAAGGAAAGGTCCCGGCAGATTTCCCCTATATTGTTCAACCAGCCACATCTGGTTACGACCACTATATTCTTCCTGAAGTAACTCCACAGAGAGAATGAAAAGTGTCAAGAACAAACTTCTGCTTGCAATCGCACATTTTTCTGCATTACAGTATTACTTACTTGTTTACATGGTTTATGTAGAATCAACTCGTACAAATATTACAGTGAATTCTATGTCTGTGCCCCATCATATCCATAGTACCGTACCTAGAAGAATTTGCAGTAATTTATTTTCTGGCCATGAAAGCCTAAACATTCCAACTCAAACAGGCATATTTTTCTGCAAATGTTTGGGTATTCTGATATATTTTCATGGAAACATTTGACTTTTTTTTTTAAGAAACATTATTTTTTCCTGTTTTCAATTTTCAGAGGTGAAGCTCACCAATTTTGTGACTACATCCTGAAGTTGGTTGGCCTAGAAGCCTAGAGTATATAAAATATGGTAGCGAGTGTTTAATCGTAAAGAGGTTTTCTCAATAGTGATTTTTAATGCCCTGGCATTGTCATTGAGGAGCAAATTTAACTTCCTAAATACTGTAACATTTAAGTTGGTCTAACACGAAAGAAATTTAATAATACTATACCTGTAAGGTTTTAGCTACCTACTAAGAAAATTAATGTGCAATTTTTGAATGGAGCTACCTAGGCAAATCTTTACACCAAAAACCAACATATTGTTTATCGCTACCTTTTAGTGGAGAAACTAGAATTCATGTCAGATAACCTGCAGCTTCTGTGACTGATAACTATAGTTTTGTCTTGTTGTCAACAAATGTGATAGACAGGTCTGAAGCAGTTCATTATTTCAAAAACTGACTCTCTCTATCAGAAATCAAATCAGTGATTTGAGATCATGGCGATATCAGGAATGTTTGTTTATTGCATTACAACAAAGGATTTGGAAGTAATCTCATAAAGCAATAACTTCTAAATCAAAATAACTTACAATTTTATTGTTGGACAGCCAAAGGACTTAACATAATCCTCCATGGTTTTAGACAGGTGCAACGATCCATTAGTTCTGGGTTATCCCATCCCGTTAGAAAATGGAAGGATTGGGGTTTGAGGCCTAAGGATGTTGTACAACATTAACTGCAAATCACATCACCACACTGAAGACCTGGTTTGTGAAATAAGTTGGTTCATGTCCCTTCACCTGTCATTTCAAGTTAGCTTCCTTGTTTCTCATCTCAAAATGCTGAGATGGTGGCTTTCCCATAGACCACAGTCACTTCCCCATTCCTTTCTTAGCCTCTTCTACTTTCCATCTACGTTGAGGCTGCATGGATGATCCTTTTCTCTAGAATGAAAGGGCTCCATGACACTGTCAATTATGACGATAAAGACTTTGGGAGTGAAGTACGGGGATAAAAGAAATATTCATATCCAAGAAATAAAAATAGCCAAACATATAAGCCCATTGTTTCCACAGCTACTGCCATGGTCTAGAAGTAAGCATAGCTGCCTTCTAACTGGTTGGCCCAGTTTTGAATCCTGGTTTTGCCAAGGAGAATTTAAATTTTGGCCTGTAGTCATGTGTACTTGGATGTGTGTATCATTTGTCTCATAAACTGCCTTATTGTGATGGCTGTATTAGTGTGTGCATTTATAATTTTAGGTGAGGATAGGGAAGGAGACGACTATGGCCTTACGTTAGGGGTAGCTTACCGTCTCGGCATTTACCTGCAGTAGAAGTGGAAAACCAAGGAAAACCACTTACAAGATGGCCGAGATGGGAATCAAATCACCTCTTCTCAGTTTTGCCTCACAAAGCTGAGTGTATCCCGTTCCAGCCCTCAGACCAGAATGCTAGTTGCTACACCACGAGGTGATCTAAGTGAAAAGGGATGGATTCTAATCCACCTCTTGGTCCTAATAGAAGTGAATTTCTATGGTTTCTAATTCCCCTTCCCCCCTCCCAGAATGCTCCATGCACCAAACATTCCATCTTCAAATTATTTTGCATGCCCAATTAAATGGAGTAATATAGCTCGGGTGGTGTTGGGGTAGTGCGCCTGCCTCGCATCAGGAGACCTCGGGTTCGATTCCAGGCTCCGTCAGGGATTTCAGAAACCGGCGTGAGGGCTGGAACTGGGTGTACACAGCCTCGCAAGGACAATTGAATAGCTGTCTGACAATGAGGCAGCGCCACGCTCATGGAGACCAAGATTAACGGCCGAGGGGACCCGAGGCGCTCACCACGCGTCACCACATAATCTGCAGGCCAAATGGCTGGGTGGCGATCGCTTAGTAGGCCTAGGCCCTTCATGGACTGTAGTGCCACGGGGTTTGTTTGTTTGTTTGTTTGTTTGTTTCGTTTTAATGGTAGTTCGGAGACTACGGTTTCAATAGTCTTCTTAGAATGTACAGTATATGGGTGTTAACTTTAAAAATACCCGCACGAGTCTCTCTGGAGGACTCACACATTATTACTATTACGTAAACATATCTTGCATAAGAATCATGGCCCTACTAATAATATAGTTCATCGTATCTTGGTGAGAAAAATACCTTACCTGTATGTGCATTTGCTCAAAGAACTTTTTCTTTTCTGAATTTTTATTCCATACATATTATTATTATTATTTTTAAAATTAATATTAGGCATCCACCTATAAATTTTAACTCAACTAAAATTTGTATTATTTTGTGTTAAGAGGGACAGATGACCTTGCTGTTCCGCCCCATAAATAACAATAAATATCCATACTATGTGTGATGTTAATGAGCAATTCTGAGAATATTTACAGCAGATCTAGATTGCAGTCATGGACCACCTTGTGGCGTAATGACTACCATTCTTGGCTGTTGCCCCAGAGGTCTGGGTTTGATTCCCGGCTCTGCCAAGGAATGTAATTCTGGTCTAAGGGCTGCAACAGGGCACACTCAGTCTCGTGAGGCACAACTGAGAAGAGGAGGGTTTGATTCCCACCTCAGCCATCTTGGAAGTGGTCTTCCGAGATTTCCCACTTCTTCTGCAGGCAAATGCTGTAATGGTTCCTAAGTTAAAGCCAATGCCGCCTCCTTACCAATCCTCACCGGAATTGCAAATACACATACTCAGACAGGCATCACAATAACACAGGTTATCAATCAAAATTCCACACTCGTCCAAGTACACGGGGCTAAATGACCACGATGTCCAGGCCCCTGAAATGAAACAACAGATTGCAGTCGATGTACAGAAGTTGTCTAACATGGTGGCCAGATCGCTCCTTAGTGCCTCTTGGTCTATTGGAATGGCTGTAACATCCGGCGCATTATACCATAGTCGAACTGTTCCTCTATTGGAGCACGAAGATTGGGATTCTCTGCCGTCACTGTCTCATGAAGCCATAGCCAGGTGGCTATGCTAATGCTTGTTGTTTCATGTAGGAGGTTGTACATCATGGTCGTCAGCCCTGTGTACTTGGGCGTGAGAAGAAACCCATACAACAGGAGCAATCGAGTGTGGCAACGGGTGGGTGAGAGATTTCACAAGCTCTTCATCCAGGAACGCCTCCAACAGCAAGGAAATTGTCATGTTTTGTGGTGGGATCATGTTTGGTCGACGTACGCCTCTAATTCCTATCCACGGTAACATGACCGGTCTGGTATACAGAGACAACATCCTCAAACCTGTCGTTACAGGATTCGCTGCCACAATGGGTGAGGGCTTTACACTAGTGGACGATAATGCTCATCGAGCTAGGGTGGTCATCAGTTCCTTCAGATGCAAGGCATACTGAGAATGGAGTGGCCTGCATATTCTGCGGACATGAACAGTATCGAACATCCATGGGAAAAGATTAAGAGTGCAGTTTCGCACTGTCCCAATCCTCTAACAAACAAACAAACAAACAAACAAACATTCAGCAACTGATTGAAGCTGCTTTCAAAGAGTGGGATAATCTGCCCCAAACCCGGTTGGTTCGTAGTTCGGTATGCCTCTTAGTCGGCAAGCATGCCTTAGGGCTCGTGGTGGCCATACATGGTATTGATATGCCCCAACTAGAAAAAGATTGCCACTTTTGTTAAGCTTTTAGTGTTTGTCTCTTTTGCACAACATATTGTGTGTTGTTTTTCTTTGTATGCCATTACATACTACCTTACCAGGGAATTGTTACTGCTAGACGTGGAGCACGGCTGTTGTGTATACATTACGTCAGCTCGCCTCGCTATGGCTGCCGCGAGCGGTTGCTGGCCAAGAGGGGGAACGCATGCACAGTCGTACAATGAGAACACACCGCACAGCGCACGACCCAGCACGAATCATGCACACAAATGACATGCGATGAGGTTTCTCTGGCGACAACTGCACGTCTATCGCAGGAGTGTGGCTGGGCGGAGTGCATTAGTTCCGATTTCCGCCACCGGTAACAATTCGCTGGTAGGATAGTACACATAGCAAAACACTAAATCCCAATATGCAAAACCTTTTTTGGAGTACTGTTCAAGTTACAAACACTGCTAGTCACCATAACACTCTAGGGGCAGATGACCTCGAAGTTCCGCCCCTTAAAACAACAATTACATTACATTCACCACAACACTGATTATCAAATACCATGCACACACAAGTACACGGGTCATAGACCAAAGAGGTCCTAATTGGAACTATAATAATATATACAGTACCGGTATGTCAAAAAATATGGTTATATAAATGACTCCAGATTATAGCTTACCAAGAGACATACATAGGCCTACTTTGAACCGGCCTTGGTGGCCGAGAGCGCTAATGTGCTATCTCGTGCCTCGCTGGCATCGGGAGAGCGTGAGTTCGAATCCCACCTCTACCGTCCTGAAAATGGTTTTCGTGGTTTACCATTTTCACTACCAGGCAAATGCCGGGACGGTTCCTTTCAATAAATCCACGGCCAATTTCCCTCCAATATCCCTTCCCTGACCCGTCCTGAAAAGAAAAGTACATGGCCATTGGCTGCATTAATAAAATTATACATACTTTGAAACTTTAGTTTTTAAAATAAGACTGCTGTTACGACTTGAAACTGAATCCCAGCACTCTGCGCAGAGTGTGAACTGATAACACCACGATAGCCCTTTGTTAACTCTTGGGCCTAGTAACTGAAACTATGGCATGTAGTTAGGCCTCCTAATGACCAGTATTAATTCTGCTATGATGTACATGTCGCTTACAGGTACCAACTGGAAAGACCTGCCCCAGGCCTCTCCAAAAGCAACACAGCATTATGAGCCTAACATTTCTCTCATCCAGGTGTAAAAACCATCCATCGCATGGAAAACTCATCCTACATTATCTCCATTTCTGCAGAATGGGGAGAATAAGGAGTTGACATACCACTGACAAGTAAAAAGTGCGGTGCGGATAGATGGCAACTTATTAGTCGTGACGAGGTTAAAGTTAGGTCTGATTGGTGTTAAGCTATGGTTAGAGCAAGTTTAGGACTGAGCGTTTTACTTGATTGATTGGCGACACCATTGCACATAGTGTTATTTACCAGTTATATTACTTTATTACATTCACTAGCGACAGAAAGCAAAGCAAACTTGTAGCTTCACGTGGCTCTCGTGATCATAAGCCACAGAACCTTTCTTTTTTATATTTGGAATTTGAACCACGGGATGCAACTCTGGAATTCTAACATGCATTAACCAAGAATCAAAACCCAGTCCAAAACTATAATATGACGACTTTAGGATCTCCGAATGGAGATCTGGGTGTGACCTTGGCTTCTAGGATTAAAGAAGCAGGCCTCTGTACGAAGGGTGGTTGGCCGGTTTACTTACTGTAAGCCCTGAGCTTGTATTTCAGCTTTACTTTACTTATTTTCAGGCCATCTGTAGGCTAAACAAAACAATCTACCAGTAAATGTATAGTCTATTTGTTGAATCTGAAAGCTACTTGTTGCTCCTATAATAGGCATACAAAGACGTGGAACTAATAAAGGTAATGAAAAGAGATTCCTTAGCACATGACTTACAGTACCGGTATTGAATTCTTCTTGGAACACAAGATAATGAACGGAAGTGTGAGTAGGCTAAGAAATAAGGAGTAAGAAGTAGCCTAGGCATATCATGAAATGTGAAAATAACACTGCATAATAAGGCTGTCCCCACCCATCAACATGACTTTTTATTGACTAAATAAATTCCCGGGTATTTACGTTAGGAAGCTAAGAACATTAAAAATTAACACTTATTTACAGTTTCTGTAGAAAACTTGAATTGCATTATCTCAGACTACAAAAGTTTAAGAAACAAAATCCACATTTCCCCCACACTTTTCAATATATCGTGTGTTAATTTAATCATTAAAAACATATCATAACCTTTCATCGTCACGATGCAATCACAATGCGACACCACAGGACTGGAGGAGGAATGTGGTGTTAAACATTAAATTCCACACTTCTTAGAATTAAAACACAGTAGTATTAACACTTTCTATTTTCTTGTTATTTATTTTCCTAAAATATCTGATTATAATGAGAGCTAGTGTGTTGAAATAGAGTTAAATAAATGACATAAAATATACATTCATCAATCAGCTGTTTATCATGTGGTTGTCCATAAGTGGTGCTACCTAGCGGCTTACAGGTGTATTGGTGCTCCCCCTTATCAATTGTTTTTTTGAAAATCCGTTCTTCCGGTTTTGCCGAAGTGTCCATACTGTATGGTTACTATACTGTGCTCTGGATATATCGATGTATTGAAGTTCTGTGAAGAACTGGATTCATCATAAGTACTCTTTGAACATGCTGCAATCAGCTGATTTTCCTCGCTTGTTTTCTTTTGATGCCATGTTTCTTACCGCTTTCGCTCTGAGCTAATTACGTGGTGATAAATATGGCTAGCTCTTTAAGTGAAGAGGAAATAACAAGGTTTATAAAAATTATACTATTTAGATTGTGTAGGCTGTCAAAATTATATCCAAATGTCTCATTTAAATTTTAAAAGAACAATTTTTCAGTGCTTTAATGGAACAAATGAAACATACAATGAATTAATTATAATTATGTATACCTGTAAAATATTACCTGCTACGGAAAATAATATCAACATTCTATCTTTAAAATATAGGGAGGAGATAAACCAGATCTCTGTTGACATCGCAAGGATTTTGTTTAGGGTTAAAATAACACCTGTAGTTACCCATGGAATGGAACTCATTTGGTACCATCGTAGCATACAGGACTTAAAACTAGTGATGGGCTGCGAGTGGACTCGCGAAGAATCGAGTCTGGAACCGTAATACTCGAGATACTCGAGTCCGGAATCGAGGCCGAGGACGATGTCAGCGATATCTGTGAGCCATTTATGGAAACAACACGACGTATATAAATGTCGGTACGCCCAAGGAGTAATAAGGAGAGGCCCTAATGGCAAGGAAGTGAGGCCAGAAGTTACTCCTTCACCTATGCTCAAAACATTGCGGTAGATCAATAATAAGAAAAGCATGTAATGGTGTGACGTACGTACTTAAAAGTGGAGATATTTCGCGTATGGGTCGAAATGTCGACGTGTGGGGCATATGTTTGCACAAACAGAACTCCCACCTGCCAAAGTAATGAATTTCACAAGTAAATGCACTTTATTTGCAATGTATAATGTTAAGTTTTCATCCTTAGAGTAGCCACCCTACGGTACTGTTCTAGGCCCCTTTCACACCGAAGATGCAAGACGCAAGATGCAGGGTGCAGGATGCATGCATCTTGCATCTTGATGAAAGGGCTTTCACACCAAAGATGCACGTGTCTCTTGCACCTTCTGTTAATATCCATTATCTCTGTTTAGTTCAGTACGTGAGTTTGAGAAATGAATAATAATCAATCATCCGACTCTTCAGACGACGAAATTATAATTCTGGCGTGTGCAGTCAGAAGGAGACGAAGACAAAGAAGAACTCGTCTATGGCAGCACCCATACTGGGATAATGCTGGAGAGCATAGCCCTGCTATAGTGTCTCAGCAATTACTGAACCATCCGGTAAAGTTTCAGACGTATTATAAAATGGAGATTTCGACTTTTAACAAGTTGTTGGATCTCATGGAACTATCACTAAGTCGTAGGGATACAAATTATCGGTTGTGTATATCTGCGAAAGAAAGACTACTGATATTTCTGAGGTAAGTACGGTAACTACATTTTCCCATGAATAGTATAACCCATTTTTGAAACGTGCGAATATAGCTCAAAACTGAAAACATTACTTAGGGATATTTTCTACAGCATTGTTTATTAGTAAAAGCAACACTATAAAAATAGATTGAAAAGATGATTCGTATGATGAGCTATGTTAATAATCATTATATAAGGGCACTAAAATATGTAGCTTACTTTTTGTTATTAATAGATGCCGAGTATTTGTTTTTTCTAAAAATTAATACCGTACCATTAATTCGTCACATAAAGATGCCACCTAGCAGGAGGTGTCTAATCACCAATATTGAAACTAGCGTACATATTTTAGCACATAACTGGTGTTGGTGAAGACATAGGTTGTGAACCAAAAGCTATTTAGTATAGGCCTAGGAAAATTGTTTTAATATGCATGAGAAATTAATGGAAAAACCAGTGACATATATGAAAATAGACAATTTAGTTCTTCACGGATCTACTTGTTTTTTAATTTACAAATCATTCTGGTAAATGTATATGATATGAAAGAAGCTCAACCTAAGCAAACATCTCAATACAGCATCATAAAATCGGTTGAGCCCAACATGAATGGTCATGAATTAAAACAACTGGTTAGGGAATCCGTAGACTCTAAAGCAGTGAAAGTTGGTATTCATAGGATGAAAAATTTAGCGAACAATACGCTGCTTAACGAGTGTAATAACAAATCAGTTACTGGTAGTGAAGTGTTAGAAATGGAAGTAAAGAAAATAAGTCCAGTCTGTATAGAACACCCAAAGAGGAAACTTCCTACAGTACTCTTAAAATTCGTCCCCAATAATTGTGATGACTCGGTAATAAAAGATATCATCCTTCAACAGAACAACTTGATTCACCTTAAAGAACCAATACTCAAAACAAGATTTACAAAAGCAAAGTTTGATGACTCAGGCATATTGTTGCTGAAGTGAGCCCGGATTCAAGGAGAGAAAGGATTGCACTCCAAAGAATCAAACTAATCTGGAGTATGTGTAGAGTAGAAGACTTCATAATGGTCACGAGATGTTTTAAATGCTTAGGATTCGGACATACTTCCAAATTCTGCTGAAACCATCAAGTGTTCAAAATGTGCCGGTGATCACCATTAGAAAGATAGCGATAACCCCCGAATGCAATGCTGTGCAAACTGCGTCAGAGCAAATTCATTAGTACAAAACAACAAGAAGAAAGTAGATATAAACCACAGCGCCTTTAATCAAGAATACCTCAGAATTCAAAGAATAAAGTCAATAATTATCGGCAAGACTGATTTCTAACATGGAAACTCTCGTATGCACACAACTAAATACTCACCACTGCAAAGCTGCTATGGCGCATTTATCATTGTTTCTGAATCATAACAACGTTGACATATTATTAAACCAAGAACCGTATTGTTACGAGTATAATGGAATACTGTTCCATTCCTTCAAATTACACGTCGTACTATATCACATCTAGCAATGACCCTAGATCCTGCATTCTAGTCAAAAACACTATATCACATAATTTCATCCTACTTCACAGTTTCTCCACTGCTGACAACGTTATCATTGCTCTGTCAGGTAATCCAGATACCGGCATTGCCAGTTCTTATCTGCCTCCGTATGATACACTACTGCAAGATCTCTCACCTATACAAGTCGTCATGAATTCCATTCACCCAGCAAACCTCCTATTGGGCCTTGACTCCAACTGTAATCTGTCATTTCTCATCATTGTGAAGAAGTCACTCAATCGGATCATAACCTCAACTACTTCGAAATATCTACTCACACCACCTCTACAAAGTCATTTCGTCATGTCAGCAACTCTACTACAGTAGACAATTCGCCACGCAAGTGGGAAACTGGAGATTATTCCAATGTAAAATTAGTCAATTTGGAAAACTATGGATGACACAATTAAACAATGTTAACACAAGAGTGGACCTTGAAGACACTCTTGCATACATCTGACAACAACTAAAAGATATAAATACAATTTGTTTCCCACCTTTCTTACCAACGAATAAGTTCAAACATTGGTGGTCCCCTCAGTTAAATGCACCCAGGAAACAAGTTAATGCAGCAAAAAGAAGATCGAAGAAATGTACAAACCCAACGCTTAAAATTATCTATGAAACTAGATTTATAACCCTACGAAGCCATTACAAATTAGAGTTAATCAATGATAAACCTGAATCCTGGAAACAATTCTGTACTGAGACCTCAAAAGTATCTCCATGGAAAATTTACAAGAGTTGAAAAACAGGTTTTACCAAACGTATGCATCCAACTACTTTAACCTTAATAGATGGATCATCAACTTCGTCAGAAATAGATACAGGTAAGACACTTCTCGAAAAATTGTTTCCGGATGATGATCCGGATCTAGATAATGACGAACAACAGATTATCAGATTGTCCAACTCGAATTCAAGCCACTGACCGGTTACCTTCGCAACAATACGGAATCACAGCAGGAAATGAAATCGTAACATCATTTTCCCCGAAAGTGTCAGTTACGATAGTATTGCTCTGAGCCGTCGAAATGTTCATAGTACGATTGTAGGTTGCGGAATTGCGGAGGCTGATCCTGTGTCTCATTAGCAATTGGCATAAGTCGGTTAGGGTAATCAGTAACGTGTGGTGGTGGCACATGTCCTTCATTGTTTCTTCCCGCAGGAGCGCTGTCCTGTTCAGATGACAATTCCTCAATAAGTTCAAGGACTCTTGTTTTAAATTTTCTTTTTATAAATGGGTTAAAATGCGAAATGTCCGGCAAAATGCTTTTGAAAAAATCAAGATCTGGGTTGTTCTGTTTTGTGTCCGTTTTGCTGGCAATATATTCGGATATCATTTTCTCAAATTCATCAGGAGGAGCTTTACTACATTTGTAAGGACGTTTTGAACTTCCTGTAGAAGAGTTTGCGCTCATGGTTAATGGTGACGGTGGGTCAGTCTCTTCGATCGTGTTTCCCTCACTCATTGCGTCTTCTTCATCTTGTCTGCTGTTTTCAGCTGGTGTCGTATCATCATCATTAGGTGGTTGATTCACTTGTGGGAGAGAACCAGATTGTGGTCTTGATTTGATGAAAGGCACAACGAACTGCATTACTACCCACAAGTAGTGCGGCTTCTTTGCCTTATCCCCTGTGCGTTTCTTCATATAGCTTGCCAAACCTCCCCTGAGATGTTTCCATCTCCCTTTGCATTCTGCATCTGAAAAAGGAATCACATAACAATGTCACATTGTATATCAATGCATATTTTGATCTGAATACTTAGACAAAAGTACATTATTGACTTTAGGATCGTTATTATTCAATATTTCTGATTAATAGATTGAAGGTACTTAGGTTCATATTATTTTTTTTTTCGTAATTTTAAAAACAGCGTGTTTGTTATTTGTTTTCAGGTATCTTGCAACTGGTGACACATTTACATCCTTATCACTACAATTTTATCGAGGCAATCAACGATAAGTGAAATAGTGGCGGACACAGCAAAGAAATTGTGGTCAGTTCAGCAACCCATGTACATGAGAACTCCAGATGAGCAACGTTGGTTGGAAATCAGCAAGAGATTCTATGAACTTTCAAACGTTCCTAATTGTTTGGGTTGCATTGATGGCAAGCACATTAGGATTAAATGCCCCCAAAAAAGTGGCTCAACTTTTTACAACTATCATGGCTTTTTCTCCATTGTGTTGATGGCGTGCACTGACGCAGATGGATTATTTACTTGGATAAGCGTTGGTGAGTTTGGCAGAAATAGTGATGGCCGTGTAATAAAGGAGTCAGGATTTTATGATTCCATAGAGCAAAACAAACTAAACATACCGGCTCCACAACCTCTAGCGAACGATCTTGATGGTAATGCTTTTCCTTTCTATTTCATTGGTGATCAGACATTTCCACTGAAAACTTACTTGATGAGACCTTACCCAACGAAAACGAGCAATGATGCTATGAAAACGTTCAACTACCGCATGTCAAGAGCGAGGAGGAGTGTTGAATGTGGTTTCGGAATGCTTGCTTCAAAATTTCGACTTTTTGTGACTCAAATTGAATGTGAAGCCACGAAAGTGGAACAGATTGTGAAAGCTGCCTGTATTCTGCATAACTTTATTCGGGCCCATTACGGTTTTCTTTCGATTCCTACGTATGAACAACTCACCAACGCCTATGAACAACTACATCCTTTTCGTGGTTTACCGCCAGTGGGGCAACGTTCTACGGCAAAGGAATATAGAGATTACCTCCGAGACTACTTTTCTAAACCAGAAAACTCATTACCTTGGCAGAACAGAACGTAATTGACATTGAAATAGAGATAATTGAAGTTAAAATACGTATTTTTACTGTAATTGATTTATTTATGAAGTATTTTTTAAAATGTTGATTCTTTTCTTCACTGACGCAATTAAATTATAAGTACATGGCTCACTTACCTGTTGATTCGAATTTTTGTGCCAGGGCCTTCCATGATTTATCTTGGTCAACCCTATTTGAGTACTCCTTACTTGTAGTATCGTATATTGCAGGATAGTCTTCGACTGCTTTAACAAAGGCCACGTTGAAGTTCTCCGTGTCGGGTAACATAGTTTAAGGGTGGATGGAAGTTTCGTACTTGGAACACAACGTCTAATTGAGGTCTGAAATTAATGAAACTCAAAAGAAATGGCGCGAGTCAAGCACACGTGCAACGGTGTGAATCACATACAGCGTTGCCGAGAGTCGGGTGAGTCAGATTTCCAAGGGAGGGGCGAGTATGCAAGACAGCACAACAAAGATGCACGCTGAAATCTCTAGCAGGCTGGTTCTCAAGATGCAAGTGCATCTTGCATTCAGGATGCTAGACGCACTTGCATCTTCGGTGTGAAACCTCTCGTTCAATTACATAGTCTGGTGTTTAAGATGCATGCATCTTGCATCCAGGATGCATGCATCTTGCGTCTTGCATCTTCGGTGTGAAAGGGGCCCTAGTATCATTCGTTAAATGTTCAAATAGTGACATATGTGTCCACCAATATAAGTATTTTGATTGCTAGGAATTAATTACGGATATATTTCTTCGTTTCTTACTGGAAATAGTTTCTGCTTGTCAATTAATGAACGGTATTACTGTAATCTAATTACCCCCCAATCTATTTTTTACGAGGCTTGAGCTGTATATTTATTGCTCCTGGGTGTTAGAAGATTGATATGCCATTATTTGCATATTTTAGCGTGTTAATCTCAAACCTCAGCCTAGACCTTGTTTTGTTTGTTACCGGAACTGAACTTGCCTATTTTTTTAAAAAACATCGTGTAATAAAAACAATAACGCCAGCACCCAATTAGTTCACATGCCTTAATATTTTAAATTTATTTAATTTATCCAATACACATTCGTGAATCTAATGGCAGGCTTACTGGTATCTCGGTAATTATTTGCCATTATTTGGTATGAGTTAAGAATAGTGGTGTATGGTTGCCTGAAATCCCACAATAATTAGAAGTTATAAAAACTGCATACCGGTATAATACATTCATTTCCCAAGTGCTATACTATATTTAACGCTGTGGATGTTCAACTTGGGCATTCGTTGTACTACTATACAACAAGATATAGAGCTGAAAATGTATTTTATTCCATAGTTACATGAAAAACAACAATCCTTAACGTAATGTAACTGAAATGAACTTACAAATTGACAAACTGAACTAACAAAATATCACCAGTGGTGTGAACTACTTGTCTTTCCAATTTGAATTTAAAAAGACAATCATGTTCACTATGTCCCCATGCAAACGATTCCTCGTGTGTGTTACGATTGTTCCAGTCTTGGCGAAAAGTCGTTCACAAGGAACGGACGTTGCTTGAGTCCATAAATATGTCCTCGCAAGTTCAGCTAGTGTTGGAAATGTTGATGCATTGTGTCGCCAATAATCCAGTGGATTTACCGAGCGGGGTTCGTAGGGCTCTTTCAGATATCTTTGTACCTCGACCGTAGCATCTGCTCTGATGTTGTGGCGTAGGTTTTCGTCTGCGACACGAGCATCAAATGATTCCCAAAAGGAGGTGTCGTGTCCAGTTGTGTTGGATGGTGTAATGGCCTGCACTGAAGTAGATGGGGTCGTAGGCCATAATCTACACGCTTCGTTAATCAGTATATTCACAGCCTGATCGCGTTGAGCACCACTCATAAAAGGAAAAATCTTAAATCTCGGATCGAGGATTGTGGGCAGCGCAATCGGTAGGAAACTTTCAACATTGCTGAACTTCCTTTTTACGGCTGACAACACATCAGTTAACATCTGTTTCGCTGCGGCATCTTGCTCCTCTTGCATGCGTTTTCCCACCATTTCCTGTATTTCTCTGTTGAAACCAATGATCTTCGAGATGGAGACTTGGCGTTGGGCAGTAGGTGTTCAATTATGGTCCACTGTGAGACTGTAAGAGTCTCAGGTGCAGAAGGTATTGTTGCAAGCGTGGCAGCGACGCAGTCTTTTGTTCTGTCAAACGCAACAACATCGCATACGTGCTGTTCCATCTCATCTCCACTTCTTGCTGCATTATTCGGCTTGTAGTCTATACAAGGCAATGTAGATCATCTGCCAGATTGGTAAGGATTTACGGAGGCACATGTAGGTCAGCGTTCAAGATAACGTCTACGGTTTGGTCTAGCCGTAGATGCTTATTACGTTTTCCCTTTACGTACTTAATATCGACACTACTGAAGTCTACTAAGCTATTATTATATTGCCACTATCGTGCATATCATTGCGATGTATATTCGTGAGACTCTTTTATTAATGCTTTAGTCTTAGGTACTTCAACATCTGCAGTAAATGACACAATGCCATCGGTCGACGGAACAATCATCACCAAAACGAACCACTCCATAATAAGCGTATTATCACATCTTTACATACGATTACAGTATATTAACGCAACTGGACTTTACAGAATACTGAAGACACTAAAAATTACAGATGAGCGATCATCTATCATCAAACGAAGTTAATCAAAGCTAATATTGTATCGCAGCAACGAATGTAAACACAAAATGTCGGGCTTCGGCATACGCCATTTTCACACTTTCGATACCTGCATTATGGTCTGAGTATTGTAGCTGGTCTTGGACGTGACGTCACCGTGGAGTATCGCACGGCCAACGAGAAATACTGGCCCTGGTGCGTTTTCGTGACGTCAGCAATGTAGTGCTATTGCACCACTTCCGGTAGGGTTGTATATGACGGCACAGTATAGTAACCATACAGTATGGACACTTCGGCAAAACCGGAAGAACGGATTTTCAAAAAAACAATTGATAAGGGGGAGCACCAATACACCTGTAAGCCGCTAGGTAGCACCACTTATGGACAACCACATGATAAACAGCTGATTGATGAATGTATATTTTATGTCATTTATTTAACTCTATTTCAACACACTAGCTCTCATTATAATCAGATATTTTAGGAAAATAAATAACAAGAAAATAGAAAGTGTTAATACTACTGTGTTTTAATTCTAAGAAGTGTGGAATTTAATGTTTAACACCACATTCCTCCTCCAGTCCTGTGGTGTCGCATTGTGATTGCATCGTGACGATGAAAGGTTATGATATGTTTTTAATGATTAAATTAACACACGATATATTGAAAAGTGTGGGGGAAATGTGGATTTTGTTTCTTAAACTTTTGTAGTCTGAGATAATGCAATTCAAGTTTTCTACAGAAACTGTAAATAAGTGTTAATTTTTAATGTTCTTAGCTTCCTAACGTAAATACCCGGGAATTTATTTAGTCAATAAAAAGTCATGTTGATGGGTGGGGACAGCCTTATTATGCAGTGTTATTTTCACATTTCATGATATGCCTAGGCTACTTCTTACTCCTTATTTCTTAGCCTACTCACACTTCCGTTCATTATCTTGTGTTCCAAGAAGAATTCAATACCGGTACTGTAAGTCATGTGCTAAGGAATCTCTTTTCATTACCTTTATTAGTTCCACGTCTTTGTATGCCTATTATAGGAGCAACAAGTAGCTTTCAGATTCAACAAATAGACTATACATTTACTGGTAGATTGTTTTGTTTAGCCTACAGATGGCCTGAAAATAAGTAAAGTAAAGCTGAAATACAAGCTCAGGGCTTACAGTAAGTAAACCGGCCAACCACCCTTCGTACAGAGGCCTGCTTCTTTAATCCTAGAAGCCAAGGTCACACCCAGATCTCCATTCGGAGATCCTAAAGTCGTCATATTATAGTTTTGGACTGGGTTTTGATTCTTGGTTAATGCATGTTAGAATTCCAGAGTTGCATCCCGTGGTTCAAATTCCAAATATAAAAAAGAAAGGTTCTGTGGCTTATGATCACGAGAGCCACGTGAAGCTACAAGTTTGCTTTGCTTTCTGTCGCTAGTGAATGTAATAAAGTAATATAACTGGTAAATAACACTATGTGCAATGGTGTCGCCAATCAATCAAGTAAAACGCTCAGTCCTAAACTTGCTCTAACCATAGCTTAACACCAATCAGACCTAACTTTAACCTCGTCACGACTAATAAGTTGCCATCTATCCGCACCGCACTTTTTACTTGTCAGTGGTATGTCAACTCCTTATTCTCCCCATTCTGCAGAAATGGAGATAATGTAGGATGAGTTTTCCATGCGATGGATGGTTTTTACACCTGGATGAGAGAAATGTTAGGCTCATAATGCTGTGTTGCTTTTGGAGAGGCCTGGGGCAGGTCTTTCCAGTTGGTACCTGTAAGCGACATGTACATCATAGCAGAATTAATACTGGTCATTAGGAGGCCTAACTACATGCCATAGTTTCAGTTACTAGGCCCAAGAGTTAACAAAGGGCTATCGTGGTGTTATCAGTTCACACTCTGCGCAGAGTGCTGGGATTCAGTTTCAAGTCGTAACAGCAGTCTTATTTTAAAAACTAAAGTTTCAAAGTATGTATAATTTTATTAATGCAGCCAATGGCCATGTACTTTTCTTTTCAGGACGGGTCAGGGAAGGGATATTGGAGGGAAATTGGCCGTGGATTTATTGAAAGGAACCGTCCCGGCATTTGCCTGGTAGTGAAAATGGTAAACCACGAAAACCATTTTCAGGACGGTAGAGGTGGGATTCGAACTCACGCTCTCCCGATGCCAGCGAGGCACGAGATAGCACATTAGCGCTCTCGGCCACCAAGGCCGGTTCAAAGTAGGCCTATGTATGTCTCTTGGTAAGCTATAATCTGGAGTCATTTATATAACCATATTTTTTGACATACCGGTACTGTATATATTATTATAGTTCCAATTAGGACCTCTTTGGTCTATGACCCGTGTACTTGTGTGTGCATGGTATTTGATAATCAGTGTTGTGGTGAATGTAATGTAATTGTTGTTTTAAGGGGCGGAACTTCGAGGTCATCTGCCCCTAGAGTGTTATGGTGACTAGCAGTGTTTGTAACTTGAACAGTACTCCAAAAAAGGTTTTGCATATTGGGATTTAGTGTTTTGCTATGTGTACTATCCTACCAGCGAATTGTTACCGGTGGCGGAAATCGGAACTAATGCACTCCGCCCAGCCACACTCCTGCGATAGACGTGCAGTTGTCGCCAGAGAAACCTCATCGCATGTCATTTGTGTGCATGATTCGTGCTGGGTCGTGCGCTGTGCGGTGTGTTCTCATTGTACGACTGTGCATGCGTTCCCCCTCTTGGCCAGCAACCGCTCGCGGCAGCCATAGCGAGGCGAGCTGACGTAATGTATACACAACAGCCGTGCTCCACGTCTAGCAGTAACAATTCCCTGGTAAGGTAGTATGTAATGGCATACAAAGAAAAACAACACACAATATGTTGTGCAAAAGAGACAAACACTAAAAGCTTAACAAAAGTGGCAATCTTTTTCTAGTTGGGGCATATCAATACCATGTATGGCCACCACGAGCCCTAAGGCATGCTTGCCGACTAAGAGGCATACCGAACTACGAACCAACCGGGTTTGGGGCAGATTATCCCACTCTTTGAAAGCAGCTTCAATCAGTTGCTGAATGTTTGTTTGTTTGTTTGTTTGTTTGTTAGAGGATTGGGACAGTGCGAAACTGCACTCTTAATCTTTTCCCATGGATGTTCGATACTGTTCATGTCCGCAGAATATGCAGGCCACTCCATTCTCAGTATGCCTTGCATCTGAAGGAACTGATGACCACCCTAGCTCGATGAGCATTATCGTCCACTAGTGTAAAGCCCTCACCCATTGTGGCAGCGAATCCTGTAACGACAGGTTTGAGGATGTTGTCTCTGTATACCAGACCGGTCATGTTACCGTGGATAGGAATTAGAGGCGTACGTCGACCAAACATGATCCCACCACAAAACATGACAATTTCCTTGCTGTTGGAGGCGTTCCTGGATGAAGAGCTTGTGAAATCTCTCACCCACCCGTTGCCACACTCGATTGCTCCTGTTGTATGGGTTTCTTCTCACGCCCAAGTACACAGGGCTGACGACCATGATGTACAACCTCCTACATGAAACAACAAGCATTAGCATAGCCACCTGGCTATGGCTTCATGAGACAGTGACGGCAGAGAATCCCAATCTTCGTGCTCCAATAGAGGAACAGTTCGACTATGGTATAATGCGCCGGATGTTACAGCCATTCCAATAGACCAAGAGGCACTAAGGAGCGATCTGGCCACCATGTTAGACAACTTCTGTACATCGACTGCAATCTGTTGTTTCATTTCAGGGGCCTGGACATCGTGGTCATTTAGCCCCGTGTACTTGGACGAGTGTGGAATTTTGATTGATAACCTGTGTTATTGTGATGCCTGTCTGAGTATGTGTATTTGCAATTCCGGTGAGGATTGGTAAGGAGGCGGCATTGGCTTTAACTTAGGAACCATTACAGCATTTGCCTGCAGAAGAAGTGGGAAATCTCGGAAGACCACTTCCAAGATGGCTGAGGTGGGAATCAAACCCTCCTCTTCTCAGTTGTGCCTCACGAGACTGAGTGTGCCCTGTTGCAGCCCTTAGACCAGAATTACATTCCTTGGCAGAGCCGGGAATCAAACCCAGACCTCTGGGGCAACAGCCAAGAATGGTAGTCATTACGCCACAAGGTGGTCCATGACTGCAATCTAGATCTGCTGTAAATATTCTCAGAATTGCTCATTAACATCACACATAGTATGGATATTTATTGTTATTTATGGGGCGGAACAGCAAGGTCATCTGTCCCTCTTAACACAAAATAATACAAATTTTAGTTGAGTTAAAATTTATAGGTGGATGCCTAATATTAATTTTAAAAATAATAATAATAATATGTATGGAATAAAAATTCAGAAAAGAAAAAGTTCTTTGAGCAAATGCACATACAGGTAAGGTATTTTTCTCACCAAGATACGATGAACTATATTATTAGTAGGGCCATGATTCTTATGCAAGATATGTTTACGTAATAGTAATAATGTGTGAGTCCTCCAGAGAGACTCGTGCGGGTATTTTTAAAGTTAACACCCATATACTGTACATTCTAAGAAGACTATTGAAACCGTAGTCTCCGAACTACCATTAAAACGAAACAAACAAACAAACAAACAAACCCCGTGGCACTACAGTCCATGAAGGGCCTAGGCCTACTAAGCGATCGCCACCCAGCCATTTGGCCTGCAGATTATGTGGTGACGCGTGGTGAGCGCCTCGGGTCCCCTCGGCCGTTAATCTTGGTCTCCATGAGCGTGGCGCTGCCTCATTGTCAGACAGCTATTCAATTGTCCTTGCGAGGCTGTGTACACCCAGTTCCAGCCCTCACGCCGGTTTCTGAAATCCCTGACGGAGCCTGGAATCGAACCCGAGGTCTCCTGATGCGAGGCAGGCGCACTACCCCAACACCACCCGAGCTATATTACTCCATTTAATTGGGCATGCAAAATAATTTGAAGATGGAATGTTTGGTGCATGGAGCATTCTGGGAGGGGGGAAGGGGAATTAGAAACCATAGAAATTCACTTCTATTAGGACCAAGAGGTGGATTAGAATCCATCCCTTTTCACTTAGATCACCTCGTGGTGTAGCAACTAGCATTCTGGTCTGAGGGCTGGAACGGGATACACTCAGCTTTGTGAGGCAAAACTGAGAAGAGGTGATTTGATTCCCATCTCGGCCATCTTGTAAGTGGTTTTCCTTGGTTTTCCACTTCTACTGCAGGTAAATGCCGAGACGGTAAGCTACCCCTAACGTAAGGCCATAGTCGTCTCCTTCCCTATCCTCACCTAAAATTATAAATGCACACACTAATACAGCCATCACAATAAGGCAGTTTATGAGACAAATGATACACACATCCAAGTACACATGACTACAGGCCAAAATTTAAATTCTCCTTGGCAAAACCAGGATTCAAAACTGGGCCAACCAGTTAGAAGGCAGCTATGCTTACTTCTAGACCATGGCAGTAGCTGTGGAAACAATGGGCTTATATGTTTGGCTATTTTTATTTCTTGGATATGAATATTTCTTTTATCCCCGTACTTCACTCCCAAAGTCTTTATCGTCATAATTGACAGTGTCATGGAGCCCTTTCATTCTAGAGAAAAGGATCATCCATGCAGCCTCAACGTAGATGGAAAGTAGAAGAGGCTAAGAAAGGAATGGGGAAGTGACTGTGGTCTATGGGAAAGCCACCATCTCAGCATTTTGAGATGAGAAACAAGGAAGCTAACTTGAAATGACAGGTGAAGGGACATGAACCAACTTATTTCACAAACCAGGTCTTCAGTGTGGTGATGTGATTTGCAGTTAATGTTGTACAACATCCTTAGGCCTCAAACCCCAATCCTTCCATTTTCTAACGGGATGGGATAACCCAGAACTAATGGATCGTTGCACCTGTCTAAAACCATGGAGGATTATGTTAAGTCCTTTGGCTGTCCAACAATAAAATTGTAAGTTATTTTGATTTAGAAGTTATTGCTTTATGAGATTACTTCCAAATCCTTTGTTGTAATGCAATAAACAAACATTCCTGATATCGCCATGATCTCAAATCACTGATTTGATTTCTGATAGAGAGAGTCAGTTTTTGAAATAATGAACTGCTTCAGACCTGTCTATCACATTTGTTGACAACAAGACAAAACTATAGTTATCAGTCACAGAAGCTGCAGGTTATCTGACATGAATTCTAGTTTCTCCACTAAAAGGTAGCGATAAACAATATGTTGGTTTTTGGTGTAAAGATTTGCCTAGGTAGCTCCATTCAAAAATTGCACATTAATTTTCTTAGTAGGTAGCTAAAACCTTACAGGTATAGTATTATTAAATTTCTTTCGTGTTAGACCAACTTAAATGTTACAGTATTTAGGAAGTTAAATTTGCTCCTCAATGACAATGCCAGGGCATTAAAAATCACTATTGAGAAAACCTCTTTACGATTAAACACTCGCTACCATATTTTATATACTCTAGGCTTCTAGGCCAACCAACTTCAGGATGTAGTCACAAAATTGGTGAGCTTCACCTCTGAAAATTGAAAACAGGAAAAAATAATGTTTCTTAAAAAAAAAAAGTCAAATGTTTCCATGAAAATATATCAGAATACCCAAACATTTGCAGAAAAATATGCCTGTTTGAGTTGGAATGTTTAGGCTTTCATGGCCAGAAAATAAATTACTGCAAATTCTTCTAGGTACGGTACTATGGATATGATGGGGCACAGACATAGAATTCACTGTAATATTTGTACGAGTTGATTCTACATAAACCATGTAAACAAGTAAGTAATACTGTAATGCAGAAAAATGTGCGATTGCAAGCAGAAGTTTGTTCTTGACACTTTTCATTCTCTCTGTGGAGTTACTTCAGGAAGAATATAGTGGTCGTAACCAGATGTGGCTGGTTGAACAATATAGGGGAAATCTGCCGGGACCTTTCCTTTTAATAGGTCACAGGCTTTTCCAGTACCTTGCCCAGTTTCATTCATCTCTAATTAACTTAACTCTGATGAGTATAATATTTCTTGAATTGTAATCTTCTGTAAATCTTTCTGCCTAATCAACCCTTAAATGAATAAATAATGTGCAAATAGTAGGACATGTTCTGGATATTAATTACATCCTTCATCAGCCATTACAATTTTAGTATGTCATTATAAAGACACACCACTCTGTCCTTCACACATCCTTAAAAAGAAAGGAGACAACTTTTCCTAAGCATCACTTCACAAACCATACGATTCCTGACCCCCACAAAAATATGAATAATCAAACGGTAGAAATTAAAATTGATGCACATTCTGAAATTTATACCGTACCACATACTATGACAAGTGTAGCAAGCACAATGCCTATGCAACATTGACATAGAGGTACTGGTACTGGATACTTGAGATAAACATTTATACCAAATTCTACACCTTTAGCTTGTATCACATGAAACCTTGGCCATGTTTACAGCTAGTATTAAACAGATTATTTCTGCAATGATGAGAATCAAGTCCTTGCCCAACAATAGAATAGGATGTGAGTTGCAGCTTGCCATTATCTGAGGAATTTCCGACATCCCTGAACAGGTTTGAACAATGTGGCTTAATGTAAACATTGAAATCTGTTGCTATGACTTAAGATAACTGTAAATTTTAAAACCATTGAGCTTTAAAATGGTATATGAAACTTAAATTTATGAAAATGTTTGGATAGGGAGTAGGCTATTTTCATGTAGATTTATATAGAATATATTTATGACCAAGACATTACATTTTCGCGAGACCACCTCGTGGTGCAGCAGATAGCTTTCTTGGCTGTCACCCCCGTAGGTCTGGGTTTGACTCCCGGCTTTGCCAAGAAATTTTGATTCTGGCCTTAGGGCTGGAATGGGTTACAGTCAGCCTCGTGAGGCAAAACTGAGAAGAGGAGGGTTCGATTCCCACCTCGGCCATCCTGGAAGTGGTTTCCCTACTCAAGGCAAATGCAGGGATGGTTGTTAACTTAAGGGCACAGCCACCTCCTTCCCAATCCTATCCCCTATTTACAAATACACACACTAGTACAGCCACCACAGTAACAAAGATTATCACACAATAAGCCCACCCAATTTCTCAATTCCCGAGTGATATAAGTGCAAGGCTTGTTGACACCCAGAGTTTGGTGTTACATCTCCTCACTTATGCAAGGCTCCACTCTTGTATGATTATTATGTACCGGTATTCATTTTCAAATAACATGGACCTATACAGTATTGCTTTAGTGGTACCATGTTCTGCATGTGACATAGTGAAGAAAAATCATCCCTAGGATCATTGCTGAAAGTATAGAAGTATCCAGGAATTTGATCAGTGTGTATCGAAGATACAGTCGTTGTTGCTTATTTTAAGGGCTGAGACATCGTGGTCATATATCCCCGTGTATTTGGGCGTGTGTGGAATGAGAGGGAGGTATCACTTGAGAAGAAATTGGGTGGGCTTATCATTTACATGGGTGGGCAAACTTTTAGTGGTCTCACAGAATTAAATAAAATTAAGGGCATTGTGATATGTCTATGAGTTAGGAACATCAAGGTTAACAGCCCTGGTTTTTAAGTCACACAGCCTTAATGCCATGCAGAGCGTAGTGAGGGGTTGCTAACCTCAATAGTTTGTCTCTGAAAGCAACACTATTTACAATTTTGATGGACTGGAGTACCTTGTCATTTCATGGGATTGTAGCTTTGGGTACACGACAATCCAAACTTCTCCAGAACTCTTCAGGAATAGCACAAAGTCCCATAGGTGAGGGAGCAAATGTTAAATCCGATTTGCATTGTAGCTTGTAATTAAAGCTCTTAATTCACTGTAAAGGGCTGCAGCTTAACAAATTACAGTTAATAAAACACATCAACTAACTTCAGTCAGGAAACCATTTACCTCCTAGGCTAAGTGGGGTTAGAAAACGGACACATTAAAGGAGACAATAGCTTCTCTAGGGTGGAGATTTAATGTTTGTTGGGCAATATTACCTAATCTCAGCCTAGCACTGCCCTCCTTGTGGTTTAAAACACTTCCTTTGAGAAATAAAGGCTACATACCCTATATATTGGCGTGTAGATTTGCCACGTTTGCCAGTAAATCTTCCTGATTACAGGCCTTTATCCAGTCATTATATCTGGATTAGGAATGAGGAATTCGTGAATTAATGGATAGGTGTTTGAGGGACTGACATCTCATGGATATTAAAACCAGAATTATTCGATGAAACGTGTGATATTTGTATTTACCGCTCCAATGCACGAGAAACCGGAATGCTGTTATGTCCAGTGTGACAAGAACTGCGCAATAAATTACCGCACAGATGTTGGTTTCCCACATTTCTGCCATTGGTTAAAATGCAAAATTATATTTCTGAGTTGATTTTAATAATTACAAACAATGTTTTCTTCAGACAAAATCGACAGGCCGCACTCAATGAATACGGGTAGACTGCTCTCTCGCGGATACATGGTGAACCGTCGCCGCCATGCGTGCGTGCGTGCGGTGCTTCCGGAACCGGCCGATTCAAAACCATGACGAAAAATTTACATGGTAAAGGCCTGATGTGTCCTTACTGTATGGTTACTATACTGTGATGACGGGAACATAAACCGTATTGTCTACAAGATGCTGAAATCACAGAATGCTTAACCCATATCATATCAGAAAACACGCTGTAAAAAGTATTGACCCAACACAACCATGGCTTCTGGCAAAACATACATGGTAATTACAACTCAAGTCTTACACTGATCAATCTTATGAACTCCAATACTTAGCCACAATTTACTTAATTATTCAGTACTCGAAGTAGAACCAATAGATCACTTACCTTTAATCATTGTAGTTGATCACAAGGTTATAAATTTCAGGAGTATGTTATCTTTCCCTGGCGGTTGCTTGTGAATTATGAGGAATTACTTGACGGTTACAAAGCGTTCTGGAAGGTTATTAAAAGCTATGAATAGTGCCGGACAGTGTATATGCAGGGCCGGATTTACCCAAAGTTACGCTATAGGCACCTCTCCATTGAGCGCCCCTCCTCACTTGAGCACCATCTCCCCCCCCCCCCCGATTTTTATGATAAGGCATAGCCACTCGCATGAGGTTAGGTTCGGAAAAAAGGAATGAACAGATATATGGCTGACAGCATAATTTTATGCTTGAATTTTTACGCAGGGAAAACATAGTCAATTCAATAAAAATAAAAATAAAACAGCTTGGAGTAAAACTACATGAAACAGTTTAACTTTTATGTAACAAAAACACTTTATGAATACCCTTTCCAAAAATAATGTCTAGCCTTAATTCATACAACAAAAATGAAGAGTAGCTTCAAAAATTAAAACATAATTTACTGCAGTAACTGAATGAAGTGCGGTAGCATGAAATATATTTAAAAACATAGTAGATCACACACTAATTTTAAGACGCATGAAGAGCAGTGGTACGAACGACATTTTAAATTGGACAAATCGCCTCTAAAATACAAATAAGGCCAACTGCATATCTTCCTGCAATATCTTTTAGAGAAATTAAAGTGCAGATTAAAAACATGAATGAAGACATAACGGGGCCTGCCTCAAGCACAACGAGAACTACTTCAAAAGTCTTGCCTTCTTTTCGGCAAATTCATTAATTATGGCACCGCAGTTCAAGTTTATCGTCATATCTTTTTCAATCGCTAGGAGTGCAATAGAGTTTAACCTTTCTTCTTTAGTGACTGACCGCAAATAGTTCTTGACGCGATTCAGTACCGAAAATGATCTTTCTCCAGAACAATTGGTCACTGGAATGGTGAGAAGTATCCGTAAAGCAATGTTCACGTTCGGGTACATATCGTGGTTTTTTTTTTTTTCATGAAGGAAAGGGCTGAGCTCAGAGGCTGACTTACCTTTAAAATCTGCAATTTTTAAATGTACCTTTAAATGCAAGCACTCGTCAGCCAGTGCTCTTTCTAAGTCATCCACATACATTTCTGAGAGATCGTCAGCGATTTTTTTTTATCATTGGTCCATCTAGGTCTAACAGGTTTTCTAGAAAATAAAATCTCTTATGGAGGACTTTGTAATCCTCACTTCGCCTCTTAAACTCAGCACTTAGTACATCCAGAATTAGATAAAATACATTGACGCGAAAATTTTCTGAGCCCTCTGACGGTACATATTCTCCTTGCTTTGTCTCATCATTCCTAGTCTTTCGTTCCGGTCTTCTCTTTAGGTCGTAGTAATATTGAACAATGCCGCTTAATTATTTGGCTTCTTTCTCATAGACATCGAATTTATCTCTTAAACATTGCACATATTCCGCTAACGAAGCGTAACATTCTACCACAGTGCTCAAATTAGTGCTAACTTTTTGGAGCTTCTGGCTGACAGTATTAAGCTAAATCTTTTTAGAATGGTACTCCAAAAAACAACTAGGAAAGCAGTTTATAATTGTAGGATATTGCTTAAGATGCCTTTGGCTTCACTTCGAGTGTTTGCCTTTTGATTTCTGTCTTCGTGAATACTCTTAAGAGCTGCCACGACGCCAAACCAGCCTTCCCTCAGAGCATGACAAGCGTCATATCGTGCCGACCACCGAGTCACTGACGGACTTTTTAGTACGCGCGCGATAAAGTTCTTTAAAATTTTCCATCGGTAGGTCGAAGCAGTAAAAAAGTTGTACATTTCTTGAGCTGTTAAAAAATATCTTACAGATTCTGAACAAGATTCAGCGGCATGAGTTCCAACCAAATTTAGTGAATGGGGTGAGCATGGTGCATAGAGAGCTAAGGGATTCAAGGCCGCTATTCGAGCTTGCAACCCGGAATATTCGCCGGACATATTACTTGCGTTATCGTAAGATTAGCCTCGAATATCCTCCACTTTCAAATCCAGATCTTCCAACTTAGCCTTTACTGCATCAAAAAGCTGCTCTGACTTGTGTCCGATGCTCGCCATAAAACCTAGAAACCTTTCCTTTGGTTCACCATTGGCCGTAACATTTTGTTTGTCCGCTGAGGCAAATTTAAATTTTTGTTGTTTTCTCCCCCTAAGGTGTCATTTGAATTAAATGTAGGCCTAGAATTTTCATTCTCTTTTTCATCAATTTTGGATTGTTGGGGCTGAAAAGGAAAATCCCGTATTAATTAGAGCACTTCAAACATAGTAAATTTAAAAAGAACAACTTTTAATATACTCTGCAGGTACGGTACGGTTTCGAGACCAGCCTGAGTTTTTACGCATGTCACTTTGTGCAACAGTGTATCAAGGAATCGCCTATTCGGAAAGGCCTACTTTGCGTAAAGCAATTCGTGTACGGTAGCCTACCTCAAGTTGCTGAACTTCATCGCAGTCAATGTTGTGAACCGCAGAGCAAGAATTGTTATTGTTATCCGAATTTGTCGTTGGAGGTGTAGGATTCACACGCGCACTAAACATCTCATTTATTTTCCGACATTTTGATAGTGTAACCTCGGCTTTCTTATATCCTCTTCAGCTTTGCGGACATGGTTTTTGTAACCAGACAACTTTTTGCTGCCCATAGTTTAAAACATTTACTTGCAGATCACATCACAACACAACGCAAGCTCGAACTCGCACACAGCACAGGCAATGGGGGTGGGGCGCGGGGCACTTCGATGCTACTACAATGCAAGCAAACCCAGCTACAGCAACAACAGTGCGCGTAGCACAGCTCCGCTCGCCCGCCTCCCCGTCCCTCTCACACTTGTCGGGACGAAAGGGCGTCGAGCGGCATAACGAAGAGCGAAGTGGAAGGGCATGCGACAAAGACACGATATTATTTCTAAATGTCTCTGCTCATTTCTCAATATTTATTTTAGCATATATACTGATATAATCCTAACTTAGCACATTTAAAGCCGTAGCAAAGAGGAAGCCTGACGGCGGTGCCCTTCGGGGCGCCTCCAGTAAAGATCATTGCCGGTTGCCTAACCGAAGGTTGGACTGCGGCGCCCCTAGGCACGTGCCTATTTTGCCTTACGGTAAATCCGGCCCTGTGTATATGCTACATGTATAACTCTTATAGTTGAACGATATACATAAATGTATCAAACGATTTTTTAATAGGAGGATATTCACGTACATCTATTCTATGGTCTTCGTTTTACTGCCGGTGTGGTAGTCATCTTGTCTTCATCATTGAATCTGTATAAATGCTGGTATTCATTTACCACTTGTCTTCATAGAAGGTAGGCTATTGATATGAGTCGTTAGTCGGTGGCGAGTGTATTCCGCAGATCTCTTCTATAAACGTATTAATTTCTGTTCCGCCCATTAAAACAGCAATAACTAAGTAATACTTTCACTGCAAGTTTCTTTGATCTAAATACTCATGTCACTGCTCATTTCCACATAAGTTACTCACAACGAAGGTCACAGGCTCTACAACTCAACTTACTGTTGCAGCTATTAAAGGCACAACAAATCCTTGAATCCTAGTTCGAGTGGATTTTTGTTACGAGAAACTTCAACATGTAAATAGGTTATCTATAGCTGGCGTAGTTTTGTAAACCTATAGGCTACAGCATGATTTACTGTGCTTGAAAACACACGGAACATCTAAACTGGGTCCATTTCAAGAAGATTGATATAAAATATCGCATTTCTGCTGCTTATGAATTGCTCTCGAGTTAAACGTACAAGCACCAGCAAGCACTTCATTGCCTACGTCACAAAAGGATTAGGTTTACGCGCCATGGCCTGTCTTTCTCGTTGGCCGTGGGAGTATCGAGTCCTTCACACGAGTCACTCGTTCAGACTCGGTTGGTTGGTAGACTCGATTCTCGCGAGTCCAAGCGTCACTCGCGCACATCACTAGTAGTGATCAAGACCAACTACAATACTCAGACCTTAATGCAGAAAAAACATGGCGGCGACGGTTGCCCTACCAATAGCTAAGATCATGTCATCGGGCTTGTCACAGTTCGTGTAAATTATTATTTTTACTCACCTAATATCATAAAAGATATCACAAGACGAGACTAGGTTCCGAAGAAATATGCATCAATAATTTAGACTTACCTGAATTAATTTATCTATATAGTGCTGGCCTCGAAATATAGGTTTCTTCGTCTTCACCCAAGGGGCAGCTACAATAGTCTCGCTGTTTCTGTGGTTGAATAAGACGCTTTTTGGCGAGTTATCACGATTTGTATTTTAAGTTCAGTAATTAAAGATTAATATTATTAGCAAAAAATCAAATAGATTCTGAAGTAGGAGAGAAGAAAGTACCCGGTTACTGAAGTGCTGTCCCAGCACATGCCGAGTATTTGTGTACACAGACGGAATGAGAGTAGTTGCCTGAAATAATCGAACCAACACCATAGAGATACAATTCAATTAAGTCCTCTCGTGGAATTGTCTAAAATCTCGGGTAAAACATCACACCGAATTAGTTGATTGAAATATGCAAAGAAGTCGTCGTGTAGATATCAGTACATAATTATGGAGAATACTATACACAAGGGACACGATAATATGTTACCATCTAACCTATTAAACACTCGCTGTTACCGTTTGGAATAGTTGTACGCTGGAAATAGTTGATTCAGTCCAGTACTATGGGTTGGAAAGCACCATCTCCCTCTTACGGAATTATCGCGGCACACCATCTCGCAATATAAGAACATAATTGGCAAGGTACTCACAACACTTTATTACACACATCATAATAAAAATAACTTGCAAGCTGTAAGAATCACAAAAGTATGAATAATGACGGAACACAATGAGTTCACTGTTTGGCACAGGGGGAACATCTTCCTTAACCAATAAAAAAGTTCACTGTATTATTTGGCGTGCATACAAGGCAGTGTAGAACATCTGTCAGACTGGTAAGGATTTACGGAGGCACATATTGCTGAGCGTTCATGATAACGTCAATGGTTTGGTCTAGCCGTAGATGCTCATTGCGTTTTCCCTTTACGTACTTAAGTTCGGCACTAATGAAGTGTACTAAGCTATTATTATATTGCCACTAACTAGCAAATCATTGCGGTGTATATTCTTGAGTCACTTCTATTATGCTTTAGTCTCAGGTACTTCAACATCCAAAGTAAGTGACACAATGCCATCGGTTGACTAGACAATCATCACACAAACGAACCAGTCCTTATTAAGCGTATTATCACATATTTACATACGATTGCAGTACATTAACGCGAACTGGACTTTACTGACATACAGAAGACACTAAAAATTACAGACGAGTGACAGTTTATCGCAACCTTCATCAAACGAAGCTAATCAAAGCTAAATAGTGTATCCCAGCAACGAATGTAAACAAACAATATGCCGGGGCTTCAGCATACGCCATTTTCACGCTTTCGAGACCTGCATTAAGGTCTGAGTATTGTAGTTGGTCTTGTAGTGATGGACTGCGATTGGACTCGCGAAGAATCGAGTCTGGAACCGTAATACTCGAGATACTCGAGTCCGGAATCGAGGCCGAGGACGATGTCAGCGATATCTGTGCGCCATTTATGGAAACAACACGACGTATATAAATGTCGGTACGCCCCAAGGCTAGTAAACTACAGAGGTTGCCTCAATATGGAGCTCCAAGGCGAGGGGATCGCGGAGGGAAGGGAAAGGACGTGACGTCACACGTTTCCTCGTAGCGCGCGAGGCGCGAGATACGCAAGGAAAGTCAACTTTCCCACACATAATATTGTATGGATTGCAGTGGTTTAAACACGTGTTTTAAGCCCTTTTGTTTATAAAGATGCCAGGCCAAAGATGTGCTGTGGCAGTTTGTCACAGTTATTATAAAGTTGGAAATGACGTGTCGTTTTTCACGATGCCTAAAGACGCATGCCTTCGCAATCATTGGATTGCTGCCTGTAAGCGAAAAGATCATTGCAACCCTCAAACAAGTAGGATATGTTCCCTCCACTTTAAGAGTGAAGACTTCGAGTTAGACTACAGGGCCGAATTGCTTAATATAAAGCCAAGATTTCCAAGGAATCTTAAACCAAATGGCAAGTGAGCGTAACTGGCCTACACTTAAGTTTTGATGACCTGCTAGGATGATTTTAAAGCTGTTAATATTTTTGACATATTTCTTACATGGTATCAGGGGCGCATATACAATTTTTTTCGAGGGTGGGGCTGACTATCGTGGAAAATTGTGAGTACTTAATGAATTTCTATTATAGTCTATGGAGTATGAATGGAAAATATCTAAATGGGCTACTTGTCAATTATAAAGCAGAAAGCTAAACACTCATTTTCTTCTACAAATTGATAATTATTTCTTAAAAGTAGACTACTGTTAAATACATTGTATGTTGTACCCAAATTGGCTTTTCTGGGGGGGGGGGGGATCTGGAGCCCCCCTCAGCCGCCCCCCTTAGGTACGGTACGCCCATGCATGGTATTTTGATTTTGGACAAGATGGAAAATTTCATGAGTAATTCTCTTTGCATTGGTAAAAATTCTTTGCAAATATTCCAGAAAGCAGTCATCATTTCAATAAAATCCCTTCGACTTCTGTACCAAGATATGGCCCATAGGCATAATACAAAGTACATTCTCACACATAGGCTAAATCAAGATGTACTGGAAAACCTCTTTTCACAATTTCGAACCCGTGGTGGCTTACACGACCATCCTTCTCCCCTTGACTGCATTTACAGACTGAGGATGATTATTTTAGGAAAAAATCCAGGAGTTGTCAAAAGCAAACAAACACTGCTGATCCAGATTCAGATGAATGTGTAGTTGCCAAAGCTCTAAACACAGCTGGCATAGTGTCTGAATCAAGTAACGTGCTTCCAGAACCAACCTTAGGGAGCAATGTGCAACCAGAGTCCTTCATTGCTAATATCATGGAACAAAGTGAGGAAGATGGCAAGGCTTATGTTGCAGGTTATGTAGCCCAGAAGTTCCAAGATAAATTTCCACAACTTGGGACCTTAACCTATGGAATGCAAACTCAACACGATTATGCATTACCAACCTGGATTAAACACTTGTCATACGGTAGTATGACCGATCCCTCAGAAACTTGGCTAAACCAGTTCCAGCACATTTCAGCAAAACTCGTTACATTTCACGGAAAATACGGATTTCAACGAGGCAAGAACGTTCTAAGAAGAACGACAGATTTTGTGTCGAGAGAAATTCCTGACGTACCGTCTGGTGGGGTTGAGGCATCTGTGATAACAATTTTCTTCATCAGATTGAAACATTCAATTCTATCTTGCATAAGAAGTGGTTATTGGAAGTCACTAACACCCACGATACTGCTACCGAGTCTAGGCGAATTTCCAAGAAATTCAAGAAGATCACAACATAAAATATAAGTAGGCTACATTCAGTTATTTTATCGCCCATTTACCAATAATTTCATGAGAATAAACTGTTCTTTGCGTACTCAACAGCTGATGTTGACAGTTTCGTTACGGTCCCCACATGGCGCGTTTGGTATCTTGTGACGTCATCCGCCTTGTGAGCGCTGATTGGTGAATGAAAATTGAGGCAACCTCTGTAGTTTATAAGCCTTGGGTACGCCCAAGGAGTAATAAGGAGAGGCCCTAACGGCAAGGAAGTGAGGCCAGAAGTTACTCCTTCACCTATGCTCAAAACATTGCGGTAGATCAATAATAAGAAAAGCATGTAATGGTGTGACGTACGTACTTAAAAGTGGAGATATTTCGCGTATGGGTCGAAATGTCGACGTGTGGGGCATATGTTTGCACAAACAGAACTCCCACCTGCCAAAGTAATGAACGTTCACAAGTAAATGCACTTTATTTGCAATGTATAATGTTAAGTTTTCATCCTTAGAGTAGCCACCCTACGGTACTGTTCTAGAATCATTCGTTAAATGTTCAAATAGTGACATATGTTTCCAACAATATAAGTATTTTGATTGCTAGGAATTAATTACGGATATATTTCTTCGTTTCTTACTGGAAATAGTTTCTGCTTGTCAATTAATGAACGGTATTACTGTAATCTAATTACCCCCCAATCTATTTTTTACGAGGCTTGAGCTGTATATTTATTGCTCCTGGGTGTTAGAAGATTGATACGCCATTATTTGCATATTTTAGCGTGGTAATCTCAAACCTCAGCCTAGACCTTGTTTTGTTTGTTACCGGAACTGAACTTGCCTATTTTTTTTAAAACATCGTGTAATAAAAACAATAACGCCAGCACCCAATTAGTTCACATGCCTTAATATTTTAAATTTAATTAATTTATCCAATACACATTCGCGAATCTAATGGCAGTCTTACTGGTATCTCGGTAATTATTTGCCCATTATTTGGTGTGAGTTAAGAATAGTGGTGTATGGTTGCCTGAAATCCCACAATAATTAGAAGTTATAAAAACTGCATACCGGTATAATACATTCATTTCCCAAATGCTATACTATATTTAACGCTGAGTATGTTCAACTTGGGCATTCGTTGTACGACTATACAACAAGATATAGAGCTGAAAATGTATGTTATTCCATATTTACATGAAAAACAACAATCCTTAACGTAAAGTAACTGAAATGAACTTACAAATTGATAAATTGAACTAACAAAATATCACCAGAGGTGTGAACTACTTGTCTTTCCAATTTGTATTTAAAAAGACAATCATGTTCACTATGTCCCCATGCAAACGATTCCTCGTGTGTGTTACGATTGTTCCAGTCTTGGAGAAAAGTCGTTCACAAGGAGCGGACGTTGCTTGAGTCCATAAATATTGCCTCGCAAGTTTAGCTAGTGTTGGATATGTTGATGCATTGTGTCGCCAATAATCCAGTGGATTTACCGAGCGGGGTTCGTAGGGCTCTTTCAGATATCTTTGTACCTCGACCGTAGCATCTGCTCTGATGTTGTGGCGTAGGTTTTCGTCTGCGACACGAACATTAAATGATTCCCAAAAGGAGGTGTCGTGTCCAGTTGTGTTCGATGGTGTTATGGCCTGCACTGAAGTAGATGGGGTCGTAGGCCATAATCTACACGCTTCGTTAATCAGTATATTCACAGCCTGATCGCGTTGAGCACCACTCATAAAAGGCAAAATCTTAAATCTCGGATCGAGGATTGTGGGCAGCGCAATCGGTAGGACACTTTCAACATTGCTGAACTTCCTTTTTACGACTGACAACACATCAGTTAACATCTGTTTCGCTGCGGCATCTTGCTCCTCTTGCATGCGTTTTCCCACCATTTCCTGTATTTCTCTGTTGAAACCAATGATCTTCGAGATGGAGACTTGGCGTTGGGCAGTAGGTGTTCAATTATGGTCCACTGTGAGACTGTAAGAGTCTCAGGTGCAGAAGGTATTGTTGCAAGCGTGGCAGCGACGCAGTCCTTTTGTTCAGTCAAACGCAACAACATCGCATACGTGCTGTTCCATCTCATCTCCACTTCTTGCTGAATTATTCGGCTTGTAGTCTATACAAGGCAATGTAGATCATCTGCCAGATTGGTAAGGATTTACGGAGGCACATGTAGCTCAGCGTTCAAGATAACGTCTACGGTTTGGTCTAGCCGTAGATGCTTATTACGTTTTCCCTTTACGTACTTAATATCGACACTACTGAAGTCTACTAAGCTATTATTATATTGCCACTAACGTGCATATCATTGCGATGTATATTCGTGAGACTCTTTTATTAATCTTTAGTCTTAGGTTCTTCAACATCTGCAGTAAATGGCACAATGCCATCGGTCGACGGAACAATCATCACCAAAACGAACCACTCCATAATACATACGATTTCAGTATATTAACGCGAACTGGACTTTACAGACATACTGAAGACACTAAAAATTACAGATGAGCGATCATCTATCATCAAACGAAGTTAATCAAAGCTAATATTGTATCGCAGCAACGAATGTAAACACAAAATGTCGGGCTTCGGCATACGCCATTTTCACACTTTCGATGCCTGCATTAAGGTCTGAGTATTGTAGTTGGTCTTGGACGTGACGTCACCGTGGAGAATCGAGTCCTTCGCACGAGTTACTCGTTCAGACTCGGAACCGCTAGACTCGATTCTCGCGAGTCCAAGCGTCACTCGCGCACATCACTAGTAGTGATGGGCTGCGAGTGGACTCGCGAAGAATCGAGTCTGGAACCGTAATACTCGAGATACTCGAGTCCGGAATCGAGGCCGAGGACGATGTCAGCGATATCTGTGAGCCATTTATGGAAACAACACGACGTATATAAATGTCGTTACGCCCAAGGAGTAATAAGGAGAGGCCCTAACGGCAAGGAAGTGAGGCCAGACGTTACTCCTTCACCTATGCTCAAAACATTGCGGTAGATCAATAATAAGAAAAGCATGTAATGGTGTGACGTACGTACTTAAAAGTGGAGATATTTCGCGTATGGGTCGAAATGTCGGCGTGTGGGGCATATGTTTGCACAAACAGAACACCTGCCAAAGTAATGAACTTTCACAAGTAAATGCACTTTATTTGCAATGTATAATGTTAAGTTTTCATCCTTAGAGTAGCCACCCTACGGTACTGTTCTAGTATCATTCGTTAAATGTTCAAATAGTGACATATGTGTCCACCAATATAAGTATTTTGATTGCTAGGAATTAATTACGGATATATTTCTTCGTTTCTTACTGGAAATAGTTTCTGCTTGTCAATTAATGAACGGTATTACTGTAATCTAATTAACCCCCAATCTATTTTTTACGAGGCTTGAGCTGTATATTTATTGCTCCTGGGTGTAAGAAGATTGATATGCCATTATTTGCATATTTTAGCGTGTTAATCTCAAACCTCAGCCTAGACCTTGTTTTGTTTGTTACCGGAACTGAACTTGCCTATTTTTTTTAAAACATCGTGTAATAAAAACAATAACGCCAGCACCCAATTAGTTCACATGCCTTAATATTTTAAATTTATTTAATTTATCCAATACACATTCGTGAATCTAATGGCAGTCTTACTGGTATCTCGGTAATTATTTGCCCATTATTTGGTGTGAGTTAAGAATAGTGGTGTATGGTTGCCTGAAATCCCACAATAATTAGAAGTTATAAAAACTGCATACCGGTATAATACATTCATTTCCCAAATGCTATACTATATTTAACGCTGAGTATGTTCAACTTGGGCATTCGTTGTACGACTATACAACAAGATATAGAGCTGAAAATGTATGTTATTCCATATTTACATGAAAAACAACAATCCTTAACGTAAAGTAACTGAAATGAACTTACAAATTGATAAATTGAACTAACAAAATATCACCAGAGGTGTGAACTACTTGTCTTTCCAATTTGTATTTAAAAAGACAATCATGTTCACTATGTCCCCATGCAAACGATTCCTCGTGTGTGTTACGATTGTTCCAGTCTTGGAGAAAAGTCGTTCACAAGGAGCGGACGTTGCTTGAGTCCATAAATATTGCCTCGCAAGTTTAGCTAGTGTTGGATATGTTGATGCATTGTGTCGCCAATAATCCAGTGGATTTACCGAGCGGGGTTCGTAGGGCTCTTTCAGATATCTTTGTACCTCGACCGTAGCATCTGCTCTGATGTTGTGGCGTAGGTTTTCGTCTGCGACACGAACATTAAATGATTCCCAAAAGGAGGTGTCGTGTCCAGTTGTGTTCGATGGTGTTATGGCCTGCACTGAAGTAGATGGGGTCGTAGGCCATAATCTACACGCTTCGTTAATCAGTATATTCACAGCCTGATCGCGTTGAGCACCACTCATAAAAGGCAAAATCTTAAATCTCGGATCGAGGATTGTGGGCAGCGCAATCGGTAGGACACTTTCAACATTGCTGAACTTCCTTTTTACGACTGACAACACATCAGTTAACATCTGTTTCGCTGCGGCATCTTGCTCCTCTTGCATGCGTTTTCCCACCATTTCCTGTATTTCTCTGTTGAAACCAATGATCTTCGAGATGGAGACTTGGCGTTGGGCAGTAGGTGTTCAATTATGGTCCACTGTGAGACTGTAAGAGTCTCAGGTGCAGAAGGTATTGTTGCAAGCGTGGCAGCGACGCAGTCCTTTTGTTCAGTCAAACGCAACAACATCGCATACGTGCTGTTCCATCTCATCTCCACTTCTTGCTGAATTATTCGGCTTGTAGTCTATACAAGGCAATGTAGATCATCTGCCAGATTGGTAAGGATTTACGGAGGCACATGTAGCTCAGCGTTCAAGATAACGTCTACGGTTTGGTCTAGCCGTAGATGCTTATTACGTTTTCCCTTTACGTACTTAATATCGACACTACTGAAGTCTACTAAGCTATTATTATATTGCCACTAACGTGCATATCATTGCGATGTATATTCGTGAGACTCTTTTATTAATCTTTAGTCTTAGGTTCTTCAACATCTGCAGTAAATGGCACAATGCCATCGGTCGACGGAACAATCATCACCAAAACGAACCACTCCATAATACATACGATTTCAGTATATTAACGCGAACTGGACTTTACAGACATACTGAAGACACTAAAAATTACAGATGAGCGATCATCTATCATCAAACGAAGTTAATCAAAGCTAATATTGTATCGCAGCAACGAATGTAAACACAAAATGTCGGGCTTCGGCATACGCCATTTTCACACTTTCGATGCCTGCATTAAGGTCTGAGTATTGTAGTTGGTCTTGGACGTGACGTCACCGTGGAGAATCGAGTCCTTCGCACGAGTTACTCGTTCAGACTCGGAACCGCTAGACTCGATTCTCGCGAGTCCAAGCGTCACTCGCGCACATCACTAGTAGTGATGGGCTGCGAGTGGACTCGCGAAGAATCGAGTCTGGAACCGTAATACTCGAGATACTCGAGTCCGGAATCGAGGCCGAGGACGATGTCAGCGATATCTGTGAGCCATTTATGGAAACAACACGACGTATATAAATGTCGGTACGCCCAAGGAGTAATAAGGAGAGGCCCTAACGGCAAGGAAGTGAGGCCAGAAGTTACTCCTTCACCTATGCTCAAAACATTGCGGTAGATCAATAATAAGAAAAGCATGTAATGGTGTGACGTACGTACTTAAAAGTGGAGATATTTCGCGTATGGGTCGAAATGTCGGCGTGTGGGGCATATGTTTGCACAAACAGAACACCTGCCAAAGTAATGAACTTTCACAAGTAAATGCACTTTATTTGCAATGTATAATGTTAAGTTTTCATCCTTAGAGTAGCCACCCTACGGTACTGTTCTAGTATCATTCGTTAAATGTTCAAATAGTGACATATGTGTCCACCAATATAAGTATTTTGATTGCTAGGAATTAATTACGGATATATTTCTTCGTTTCTTACTGGAAATAGTTTCTGCTTGTCAATTAATGAACGGTATTACTGTAATCTAATTAACCCCCAATCTATTTTTTACGAGGCTTGAGCTGTATATTTATTGCTCCTGGGTGTAAGAAGATTGATATGCCATTATTTGCATATTTTAGCGTGTTAATCTCAAACCTCAGCCTAGACCTTGTTTTGTTTGTTACCGGAACTGAACTTGCCTATTTTTTTTTAAAATATCGTGTAATAAAAACAATAACGCCAGCACCCAATTAGTTCACATGCCTTAATATTTTAAATTTATTTAATTTATCCAATACACATTCGTGAATCTAATGGCAGGCTTACTGGTATCTCGGTAATTATTTGCCCATTATTTGGTATGAGTTAAGAATAGTGGTGTATGGTTGCCTGAAATCCCACAATAATTAGAAGTTATAAAAACTGCATACCGGTATAATACATTCATTTCCCAAGTGCTATACTATATTTAACGCTGTGGATGTTCAACTTGGGCATTCGTTGTACTACTATACAACAAGATATAGAGCTGAAAATGTATTTTATTCCATATTTACATGAAAAACAACAATCCTTAACGTAAAGTAACTGAAATGAACTTACAAATTGATAAATTGAACTAACAAAATATCACCAGTGGTGTGAACTACTTGTCTTTCCAATTTGAATTTAAAAAGACAATCATGTTCACTATGTCCCCATGCAAACGATTCCTCGTGTGTGTTACGATTGTTCCAGTCTTGGAGAAAAGTCGTTCACAAGGAACGGACGTTGCTTGAGTCCATAAATATTTCCTCGCAAGTTTAGCTAGTGTTGGATATGTTGATGCATTGTGTCGCCAATAATCCAGTGGATTTACCGAGCGGGGTTCGTAGGGCTCTTTCAGATATCTTTGTACCTCGACCGTAGCATCTGCTCTGATGTTGTGGCGTAGGTTTTCGTCTGCGACACGAGCATCTAATGATTCCCAAAAGGAGGTGTCGTGTCCAGTTGTGTTCGATGGTGTAATGGCCTGCAATGAAGTAGATGGGGTCGTAGGCCATAATCTACACGCTTCGTTAATCAGTATATTCACAGCCTGATCGCGTTGAGCACCACTCATAAAAGGCAAAATCTTAAATCTCGGATCGAGGATTGTGGGCAGCACAATCGGTAGGACACTTTCAACATTGCTGAACTTCCTTTTTACAGCTGACAACACATCAGTTAACATCTGTTTCGCTGCGGCATCTTGCTCCTCTTGCATGCGTTTTCCCACCATTTCCTGTATTTTTCTGTTGAAACCAATGATCTTCGAGATGGAGACTTGGCGTTGGGCAGTAGGTGTTCAATTATGGTCCACTGTGAGACTGTAAGAGTCTCAGGTGCAGAAGGTATTGTTGCAAGCGGTGGCAGCGACGCAGTCCTTTTGTTCTGTCAAACGCAACAACATCGCATACGTGCTGTTCCATCTCATCTCCACTTCTTGCTGCATTATTCGGCTTGTAGTCTATACAAGGCAATGTAGATCATCTGCCTGATTGGTTAGGATTTACGGAGGCACATGCAGCTCAGCGTTCAAGATAACGTCTACGGTTTGGTCTAGCCGTAGATGCTTATTACGTTTTCCCTTTACGTACTTAATATCGACACTACTGAAGTCTACTAAGCTATTATTATATTGCCACTAACGTGCATATCATTGCGATGTATATTCGTGAGACTCTTTTATTAATGCTTTAGTCTTAGGTACTTCAACATCTGCAGTAAATGACACAATGCCATCGGTCGACGGAACAATCATCACTAAAACGAACCACTCCATAATAAGCGTATTATCACATCTTTACATACGATTTCAGTATATTAACGCGACCTGGACTTTACAGACATACTGAAGACACTAAAAATTATAGATGAGCGATCATCTATCATCAAACGAAGTTAATCAAAGCTAATATTGTATCGCAGCAACGAATGTAAACACAAAATGTCGGGCTTCGGCATACGCCATTTTCACACTTTCGATACCTGCATTATGGTCTGAGTATTGTAGTTGGTCTTGGACGTGACGTCACCGTGGAGAATCGAGTCCTTCACACGAGTTACTCGTTCAGACTCGGAACCGCTGGACTCGATTCTCGCGAGTCCAAGCGTCACTCGCGCACATCACTACTTAAAACAGTTGGAGTAGGTAAAAGCGATGTAGACTACCTAAAAGTATTTCTTAGTACCGTATATCAGAATTCGCCCCATCTCGTCTAGTCTATAAAATGACAAAAGAGAACTCCTTTATTGAAGATCTACGGATTCAGATGCATCTACCTTATACAACGAGCTATGGGGGCCTCTCGGACGAACTGAAGAGGAAGAAAGAAGAAATATGGGAAGAATTTTACTCTACTGATGCGATGACAACGACAGAGTGGACAGATAGCGATTACGAATTGAGATTATCAGTTAGTTAGTTAGAT
Organism: Meconema thalassinum; assembly: GCA_946902985.2. Taxonomy (NCBI): domain Eukaryota; kingdom Metazoa; phylum Arthropoda; class Insecta; order Orthoptera; family Tettigoniidae; genus Meconema; species Meconema thalassinum. The sequence goes on along the minus strand of OX336391.1, from coordinate 457,728,740 downwards.
AGTTAGTTAGTTTTTTTAAGGGGCGGAACTACGCGGTCATCTGCCCCTTGAGACAATCAGTGACCCGTTTAGCTATTCATCAGTATCATCATAAGTGCTGCCAACGTAAAACGTAAAATGTGTGTGCTTGTGGTGTGAACAGCGATGTGATAGATATCATATTTCTCATTGTCAGAAAAGAAATATGTCCTTGCCTGAATTAAGTAGGAATAATTCATATGTACATACTTTGTAATTCCTTTTGCCATTCCCCGCATTAAACATTAATATATTGTTTGCCAAGGACTTGTAATTTCTCTAAACTTGGCTAGGGTTAATTAACATAACCACTGATAATAAATTGCATCAAAAGGGTTCACCAAGACTCAGGGCAAAGAATACATAAACTTATTTACATTAACCTAAATTCTCCGAAACAACTAAAATATTTGAAAACAGAGTAAAAGGAGCACATTATGTTACAAGCCTCTTCTTTAATATTTAGGTGTATGACATCGCCATCTTGGCCGACACGCCAGAGGATTTGAACGAGTTTTTGAATAGTATGGACTCCGTTTTGAGGAAAGAATATTCATGATGAAAATTAATACAAGTAAAACAAAAATATTGGAATGCAGCCGAAATAAATCAGAAACCCTTATGGACATCAATGGCAGATGAAAAGCTAAAGGAAGTAGGAGACTTCTGTTACTTAGTAAGCAAAATAACCAGTGATAGACGAAGCAAATAGGATATAAAAAGTAGGTTGGCTCAGGAAAGGAAAGCATTTCTACAGAAAAGGAATCTGTTGACATCGAATATACTGTAGATTTAGGTATTAGGAAGTCATTCTTGAAAGCCTTTGTCTGGAGCGTGGCACTCTATGGAAGAGAAACTTGGACTATTGTTGCAGCAGAGAAGAGGAGAATTGAAGCGTTTGAAATGTGATGTTACAGGAGAATGATGAAGATCAGATGGATAGATAGGGTAACAAATGAAGAGGTATTACGACGAGTGGGAGAGGAGAGATGTTTCTGGCGACTGCTAATGAAGAGAAGAGAAAGGTTGGTAGGAAACTTACTAATACACCCAGGAATAGCAAGCTTAGTTATGGAAAAAAGGGTCGAGGACAAGAACTGTAAGGTTAGACCAAGGTTAGAATATGTTAAACAGATGTGTGGTAGCTAAGTAGAGATGAAACGAATAGCTCAGGACAGGGAGGCATGGACGGCTGCATCAAACCAGTCAAAAGACTGAAGACTCAAACGACAACAACCTACAGCTTGAGAATAATAGTTGAGGCATACTTACCTGGCATATGGGTTAAAGTGATCAACAAGGCATTTCGCTTGGGTTGACCCCTGCGAATACTCCAAATATGGGTATATTGGGCGCGGGATATGATGATGACAACTAGGCTTTAGGAAATTCGTAATGAACCCGTCAACAACGGGTAGAACCTTTAGTTGATTCATGTAATCTCGCAAACCATATTTTGAGTCCTTGAACGGAATTTTGCACTGTATTTTAATACACAAATCAAGACGTATGTTTACTTAACATAATCACCTCGTAGTGTAGTGGTAATTATTCTTGGCTGTCATCCCGGTGGTCCGGGTTCGATTCCCGACTCTGCCAAGAAATTTTAATTCTTGTGTGAGGGTTCATGCCCCGTTGAGGCAAAACTAAGAAGAGAAAGGTTCGATTCCCACCTCATCCATCCTAAAGTGGTTTTCCGTGGTTTTTCTTTCTTCAACTCTAGGCAATTGCTGGGATTGTTCCTAACTTAAGGTCACGGCCGCCTCCTTCCCAATTCTATCCCCCAATTTACAAATACACACACTAGTACAGCCATCCCAAAAACACAGGTTATTACACAAATTCCACAGACACCCAAGTAGGCCTACACGTGGCTATATGATCATTATGTCACAGCCCCTGAAATAAGCAACAGCATTACGTAAGATATTGTTGCATCTGAGATTTCTCTTCTGAGTGATTGTAATGCTTTCTCAGTTAACCTTGCAGTGGAGTTTTTGTTTTTTTGTTTTTTGCAGCCATGGATTAGACATACGTTCTGTGCCATCATACTGTATAAGAGCAATCATATTTTTTAATTATTATTTACAGAAAACAATAATGATCGTGATGGTAAACGAAAAAGAAAATTCATAATTTGTCGGTTGAAAAATTACTCCTTTTAGAAATGTAAGATGCTCTAACCTGTCCATTGATAAGCACGCTTGGCTGTCACCGCGAGGTCCATGTTTGATTCCCGGCTCTGCCAAGAAATTTAATTCTGGACTGATGGCTGGAACGGGTGCACTCAGCCTCGTGAGGCAAATCTGTGGAAAGGCGGGTTCGATTCCCACCTCAGCCATCCTGGAAGTGGGTTTCCGTGGTTTCCCAACTTCTACTCCGGGATGGTTCCTAAATTAAGGCTTTGGCCGCCGCCATCACAATAACGCAGTTTATAAGACAAAATCCACACGCAGCCATGTACACGGGGCTACATGACCATGATATCGCAAACCCCTCAATGAATCAACAACAACAACAACACACGAACCTGTCCTGAATGTTTAAATGTTCTACAAATAGCTCGGTCTCACGAGCTGCCACACAAACAGAAATCAAGCTGCTAAATATTTTCTTTCGTGTCCATATTTATCAATCCTGACATGTGCGCTGTATAAAAATATCTTAACACACACACAACCATGTTACGAATATATACATCTGTAGGGCAGCCTGGTTTATGGAATTCAGCGTTGTGTATAGATGTTCAGTAGGCTCTATCTCTGTTGAGCTTTTCTTTCCTGATAAATGCCACCGCATTTACGAATAGCTAACATTTGTGGAGGGTATGAAGTACATATTGTACATTGATACATTTAATAATAATAATAATAATTTCAATAGATAGAGAAACACTTTTTAACACATTAGAAGAAATGAAGGTGGACAGTAAGTCCAGAAAACTAATCCAAGAAACATTAACGAATACAATATCCAAAGTTAAATTTATGGGAGAAATCTCAGAACCCTTCAAAATTAAGACAGGATTGCGACAAGGTCATGGTTTATCACCCATTCTATTTAACTCAAGACATGGGGAAAAGGAGTCAAAACACCAAGAAAGAACAGTCAACATTAAATGTCTGGCCTTTGCCGATGATGTAGCGATTATAAAAAATAACAGAAAAGAAGCCAAAGAAGCTCTAGAGACGCTACATGAAATCTCAGCCAAAACAGGGTTACGAATCTCATGCGAAAACACACAGTTCATGGACACAAAATCTACAGACAGGCACCCATTGGAAACCAAGTATGAAAAAATAACACAAGTGGGAAGTTTCAAATACCGTACCTAGGAGAGATTAAACAGAAACTTGGCATCCAATGAAGACAGGATCGCCAAATTGCAGTAAGCATACCGACTTACATGGAACCACTACAATAAAAAAACACCAATGCCAAATTACGACACTATCGTACAGTAGTCTTACCAGAGGCCTTATACGTTTCAGAAACGACAGCAATCAAGGGAAGAACAAAAATCAAGGAATTAGAAAAACAAGAGAGAAAAATTCTGAGAAAGATCTACGGGCCAGTTCATAAAGAGGGAATAATGGATAAAGAGACTGACAATAGAACTGTACAAACAGACAGAGACGGTTACAAAAAACATAAGGAAAAGAAGGGCAAATTTTTATCGACATATACATAGGATGACCGAAGACAGACTGACCAAGAAAAGTTTTACTACAGTTACGATTAGTACACTAAAAACCAATTGGGTAAAGGAAACCGTGGAAGACCTCAAGAAACTAAACATCTCTACAGAAGATATGGCAGACAGGAGCACATACAGAGAAAAACTTAGACAACAGAAGTTTGAGCAAACTCCCAAAGAGAGACAACCAGGAAAGAAGTGAACAGAAGAGAGAAAGAGGAGGCATAATGTATATATGAGAGGTTTTGGGGAAAAAGAAGAAAGGGCCAGAGTAAAACATGAAAATTGAGAACTTGAATCAATCGTGGTCATCAACTCTAATCTGTCCAGCGGTGACTGAACTAGTGCATGTAGCCTACTTATTTTAAATATAACTTTATTGTAATAGGAAACACGTAGTGATACAGGAATACATTTCCTTTAACATGTAAATACAACAGTTCGCAGTAAGCTACAAGGACCACACCCATGATACTTCCCGGATTAGATCGATTAGAGCAAGCGTTCTCAACCTCTTTGAGACGTCATGCCATACCAAGTACCCGAGCACCATTAAATCGCATATAATAATAAAACGCCTCTCTTTCCTTTCATCTCTATCTCTTTCTCCACGGCGGCTTCGGTGGCGTAGTTGGTAACATTCTGAGCTTCTATGCCCAAGGTCGTGGGTCCAAACCCGGCCGAAATCGTCGGATTTTTAAGAGCGTTAAAAATCACTCAGTATGCCTTCCTTCGGACGGGAAGTAAAGTCGGCGGTCCCATGTCATAGATTTATGGCATGTAAAAGAACCTTCCACTAATTACACTTATGTGAAGCTAAATTATAAGTTAGATTTTACTAACGCTCCTAAGTTCCAACGTTCGTCGCCAGGAGCCGACTGCGGCGGCATCTAGTGACCAAGTTCACAAATAGTTGTCGTTAACGGTAGCATTTGGTAGCAAAAGTAGGAACTACTTGAAAATTGAATGTCTGCAGACCTTACCTGAATTACAGATAACACACACTAATACAGCCATCACAATTAACACCGGTTATCAGACAGATTCTACACACACCCAAAGTACACGGGGCTACATGACCTCGTTGTCGCAGCCCCTAAACTGAGGAACCAACCATCTCTTTCTCCATCAGAAGTGCTAAAATAGCTAAGGATTCACCGCTCACCAGGCATGTTGCAACTGCTTGCATGACTTACGCAGATAAGATACATTTACGTGAGGACAGTCGAGTCGAATCAGCATATTTCGTGTTACTCATAAAACAGGGATGTCCAATTATTTTTACTATAGATTAAAAATACTATTTCACAAAAGGATGAAATTTCTGATTGTCAAAACTTGTAATGACGCCACCATTATTCTGGTTCGCGCCACAGAATTTGAATTGAAGAATATATATTAGGGGATGGTGTAGCTTGACACGGTGGGTGAGTGGTTAACGTGTCGGTCTACTAACCCCAATATTTCAGGTTCGCTCCTGGCCGTAGTAAGTGATTTTGAAAGGCGGTAAAAATTACGACACGCATGTTATACGATGTTGGCATGTCAAAGAACCCATTTGAATTCAGGAGGCCGTGTTCATAATGGCAAAATTAATCTCGGGAGTTTCCGCCAACACACAATTCCTCATTTCTCTACTAGAAAGCGCTATAGTGTTCAAGGAGCTTTGATATCTAACCTCCTTGACTTTCATAGTGCTTCAAGGAACAATGAAATTTGACATGCAAGCTACCCTCTGGGTGTCAAATAACAAACCTTGCACACGGCACCCGACGCCATACGATATTAATATTATTATTAGGCGATGGTGTGGTCGCGAGCACTTTTTGTTTCATATGACGAGAGCGCCAAGTTTCATTTTAAAATGTCACACCAGGTCAGCAGATGTGGAAGGGAACGTCGCTAGGTCGGGAGAGGACTTTACATACACACCAACATACCAGACCTCCAGACCTCAGTTGTATTGAGTCGTCCGCCCAGTAATAAGTAAGAAGGTGATAGTTATTTTGTTATTGTTATTGTGATGGCACCGCATCTTTCAAAACAACTGAAAATAGGACTATCATTGTGTGTTGCATAGATCAGTGATGAGGATACGCGAAAAAAGAGAATAGTATGGGGGAAGAAGATGTACCGGTATAAAGAAAGGCACAGGTTCACTCATGCCAACTTGAAGAGGGAGTTGGAATCAGATGATTTCCGCACTTTTCTACGAATGGATGAACAGTTGTCATTTGTAGCTCTTCAGTCGGTCAACACGATTGTCCCTATAAATATGTAACGACACTCCTGGAAAAAATACTGTATTAATTAGAATATCATTATTAAAATGGGGCAATTTAGGATTACGCGTTTCGAGCCTCAAGTGGTCATCATCAGATCCTGATCCCTGTGTAGCGGTTAAAGTTTACACTAAATAGTTAATTTATTTATTTAATATAAGTTGCTACTACAGTATTGTAGTAGTTAGTCATAGTTGTATTAATTCAAAGGTGAATCTCGTTTTTGTCTTAGCGGGTTTTAAATGAATTACGTAATTAAAATGTTTAAAAATGTATAAACACGTGTGTACAGTTGGCTCATTTGTTACGATCGGTTACTTGCGGCGCCCCATGTGTATAGATCACCCGCCCGACTTTACAGTCATGCGGATCGACACGACACAGTTCTGGCAGGGGCTATCGTCTTGTTTATTAGTTACGTACTTTATGAACAAACAAATATATTTCCGTCAAATTTTCAAGAAATGCAAGATTATTCCTGTACCATTAACACAATGGAAGATTTCGGTACAAATTGTACCATTTAAATGCCTTTGGTTTAAGAGCTGGAGTTTTGTTAACCATGCACCTTGGCGTTTTTTATAGCCTACATGATTATTTTAAGAATAATAATTATTATCATTATTAGTATTATTATTATTATGTACTGTATACTGTTCCAAGGTTTTCAAATAAGGCAAAAAGGGGAAGAGGATTACACTTTTAATATACAGTATGCCTATGTCTCTGAAAATTTTAAGAACAATGAATGAAACTAGAGATCACATTATGACAACTTATAATAAAGTGTTTAGTCTTGTAATGTGAATTTCTTATTAGAACATTATCATAAATAACGTCTTTATCAGCTGGTTACTTTAAATTAATTCTACCCCCTCAGGGGCTCACATCTAGTGGGACGTGGGTTGGCGACCACGGGACCCCAGCTGAGTCCGGCATTGCTTCCACTTACTTGTGCCGGGCTCCTCAGTCTTCTTTCCTGTCAACCTCTCTTGGTCAACTCTTGTTCTCTTCCGACCCCGACGGTATTAGGGTATCCGAAGCCTAGGGAGTATTTCACTTTCCCGCCAAATTGGCCCTTGTCTGATCTTTTCTGATACCCTCATTCTTCGAGGGGTCAGCCTTCTTTATCTTTTCATGTTCTCCTGCCTTCTGCACAAGGCCCTCAAGGAGGCAGGGTGTATATAGCCCCCACCACTTCTGGTGCACCCTGGATAGTGCTACACCCTCAAGGGCTCACGGCTAGTGAGTTTAGGAGTTGGCGACCCCGAGGGATTCCTGAGCTGGGTCGTTTTGTCCCCTTTTCCTCTGGCCTTGGGGCGGGCTCTCTCCTCTTTCCCTTTCCTATCTGCCTTTCATGGCTCTCCTTCCTTCCAAGTCCCTCAATCCACATTCTTCGAGGGTTGAGGGCATTTCTTTTAGGCCCCTTAAAACAACAATTATCATCATCATCATAAATTAATTGTATGCTCTTTCTTCACCCTGATAGTTGTAAGTTATTTTGTGAAATGGTATGGTTACTGTACATGTAAAATTCTACGTACACGATTCAGGTTTTCATTGTTTTAATGAGAAATATACAGTATACTTATTTTTTTTATGTCAGTGTTGCTTTATTAATAATGATGATAATTGTTGTTTTAAGGACCCCTTGGTGCTTTATTAAGCTGGTCCTGTGGAGCAGGGGTAGCATATTTTCGTTTTATCCGGGTTCAATTCTCGACTCCTTGAGGGATTTTAGAACTGACGTGACGACTTAAAATGGGTGCACTTACAAAGCCTCGTGAAGACATTGAGTAGCTGTTTGATCCGAGAGGCAGCGAATATGTCCAAAAAAAAAAGCCAAGATTAACGTCACTTTGATCACGCAATCTGCAGGCCACATGGCTGAGCGGTGATTCCACTGCCCTTAATGGACTGTGAAGCACATGTGAATTTATGAAGCTCTTTTAATTCATTTTGATACATGTAAACGTAATTTTAAAAATTAAATCAGTAAACTTTATTCTAGTTTCCACGGCTGGTTGCATGACGCAGCGTAACGTTCTCGTCTGCTGTGTCCAAGGTTGTAGGATCGAATCCCGAGCAATCATTTGGTATTTGAGGGTGCATTATTATTATTATAATAATAATTATTATTATTATTATTATTATTATTTACATCGTTACGCCTATCTGTGGAGTGCGATAGACCTTATTTAGCTTAAGATGTTGGCAGCTTCGGTGGCGTAGTCGGTAGCATGCTGAGCTTCTATGTCCAAGATAGCGGGTTCAAACCCGGCCGAAGCCGTTGGATTTTTTAAGAGCGTTAAAAACCCCTCAGTATGCCTTCCTTCGGAGGGGAAGTAAAGTCGGCGGTCCCATGTCATAGATTTATGGCATGTTAAAGAACCTTCCACTAATTGCACCTGTGTGAAGCTAAATTGGATAGGTTAAGAATGTAAACAACGCTCTTAGGTTTCTATGTTCGTTGCCAAGAGCCGACTGCGGTGGTGTCTAGTAGCTAAGTTCTGAACTTGGCCTAGTAATCATTGACGGTGGCGCTTGGCGGCAAAAGTAGGAACTATTTGAAAAATTCTAAGTTGCAGTACTTAAATTAAAAAAACAGATAACACACACTAATACAGTCATCACAATTAACACCGGTTATCAGACAGATTCTACACACACCCAAAGTACACGGGGCTACATGACCGCGCTGTTGCAGCCCCTAAACTTAAGAACCAACCAACCAACCTTAAGATGTTTTCTTCTCCCAAAATCTCTTCATCTGGGCACTGAAATTATTATTATTATTAGTCTATTATTATTATTATTATTATTATAGATTAAGGGAGATTGGGCGAAGGTTTCAAATGCCTTGAGATAATATTCGACATTTGGTATCCCAGTAACATTTGTATTTTAAGTTTTAAGTTAAGTTTTTAAAATATGACGATGATGATGATAATTGTTGTTTTAAGGGGCCTAACATCTAGATTATCGGCCCCTAATGGTTTGGGAGATCGTGAAGATGATAATGAAATGTAAACTATAACTAAAACTAACTATTAACTTATATACTAGAAAAAGAAATGGAAAACAAAAGGAGAAAAAGGCAAAGAAAGGACAGGAGGAAAATAAATGCCCTCAACCCTCGAAGAATGCGGATTGAGGGACTTGGAAGGAAGGAAAGCCATAAAAGGCAGATAGCAAAGTGAAAGAGGAGAGGGTCTGCCCCACAGGTAAGGGATAAAAGGGGGAAAACCGGACCAGCTCAGGAATCCCTCGGGGTCGCCAACTCCCGAACTCACCAGCCGTGAACCCCTGAGGGTGTAGCAATATCTAGGGTGCACCAGACGTGGTGGGGCTACATACACCCTGCCTCCTTGAGGGCCTTGAGCAGAAGGCAGGAGAGTACAGGAAAAGAAAAAGAAGGCTGACCCCTCGCAGAAGGAGGGTATCAGAAAAGATGAAACAAGGGCCATTTAAGGCGGGAAAGGAACAGACTCTCTAGACCCCGGATACCCTAATACCGCCGGGGCCTGAAGAGAACAAGAGTTGACCAAGTGAGGTCGACAGGAAAGTAGACGGAGAGGAGACCGGCACAATTAAGTGGAAGCAATGCCGGACTCAGCTGGGGCCCGTTTTTTAAATGGGTACGACATAACTGTTGTATTAAGGTAGGAAGAAAAAATATTATAATTTACTACAATTGCTTTATTGTATTAATATTAACATATTATAATCTAAATTAATTGTTATGAGGTGATTGAATAGTTTTGTTAATTATTATTAGTGGCACTGTATGAAATAATTGGAAGGTGAGAGATTGGACTGTATACGTGAAAATTTAAATGCTTATGTTAACATTGTATATTGTAATTATAAGTGGCACCTGCCGACAAGCGTAAGCTTGGCAGGACCAAAAAATGTAAAAATTGGCTTAAATAAACTGTAAACTACTACTACTACTACTAATAATAATAATAATAATAATAATATCTTGTTTCCAGATCTCCCAGCGCTGGATAAAGGGGGATTTATTGTAGTAGTAGCGATGCTTGATATTTTGAAAGATATCAAGTATATCTGTTGACTCATATTGTACAAACCAGTGGGTACAGTTTTCTCTATCAATGTACTGTTTCATTTGACCGTGCCTTCAGAACCTTGCTCCCATGCGTGCGCCTGGCCATCACTTGACGTCGCGCACATCCACAGGACATTGTACTCATTTTGGAGAGGGAAGTGGGCCAAGCAACGTATCAAACAGCTGTTTGAAGGTAACTCAACCCGGAACACTTGAAGACTCTACTTGCTCTTATTAAAGTATTTCTAGATGGGTTTTGCGTGTGGTGACGTCGTCTGGGTGTGGTGTCGTGTGCACCGCGCCGACCCACGTCCCTATATTTAGAAGAACAGAGCACACGCACAGCGGCCATCTTGATCGTGTTTACTTTAAAGAGGAAGGAAGCTTGAGTTACCTAGGCAACGTTCACAACGATTAAGATTATCGTGACTTTACGCCTACATACAAAGGGACAACAGTTTCAATATAGATATGTTTTTGGTCTAGGGGGTGGGGGTCAATCAAAAATTTGCGTAATACGACCTAAAAGTGTGACGGTCATAGGCCTCCTATATGGTTACCGAGGCAACAAGTATTCATAATCTAATCTGAAGTTTAAAGGCCATCTAGGCCTCCTATATGGTTACCAAGGCAACAAGTATTCATAATCTAATCTGGAGTGTAAAGGTCATCTAGGCCTCCTATATGGTTACCAAGGCAACAAGTATTCATAATCTAATCTGAAGTTTAAAGGCCATCTAGGCCTCCTATATGGTTACCAAGGCAACAAGTATTCATAATCTAATCTGGAGTGTAAAGGTCATCTAGGCCTCATATATGGTTACCAAGGCAAGTATTCATATATATATATTTTTTTTTATTTAGTCAATTTACCCTCTAGGTTGGTGGTTCCCACGGACTCAGCGAGGGAACTCACCACTACCGCCTCTATGGGCAGTGTCCTGGAGCTTGGAACAACTGGTCGGGAGGAATACAACTGGGGAGGTGTGATGGAAGATTGGGATGGATAGGCTAGGAAGAGGCCGTGGCCTTACAGTAGGTACCATCCCGGCATTTGCCCGAAGACGAAGTGGGAAACCACGGAAAACCACTTCGAGGATGGGTGAGGTGGGAATCGAACCCCCCTACTCATTTGGACCACCCGAGGCTGAGCAGACCCCGTTCCAGTCCTCATAGCACTTTTCAAATTTCGTGGCAGAGCCGGGAATCGAACCCAGGACCTCCGGGGCGGCAGCTAACCATGCTGACCGCTACGCTACGGAGGCGACGGCAAGTATTCATACCGTAATCTATTCTGAAGTGTAAGGGCCACCTAGGCCTCCAATATGGTTACCAAGGCAACAAGTATTCATAATCTAATACCGTATGAAGTTTAAAGGCCATCTAGGCCTGCTATATGGTTACCAAGGCAACAAGTATTCATCATAATAATACCGTATGAAGTTTAAAGGCCATCTAGGCCTGCTATATGGTTACCAAGGCAACAAGTATTCATCATCTAATACCGTATGAAGTTTAAAGGCCATCTAGGCCTGCTATATGGTTTCCAAGGCAACAAGTATTCATCATAATAATACCGTATGAAGTTTAAAGGCCATCTAGGCCTGCTATATGGTTACCAAGGCAACAAGTATTCATCATAATAATACCGTATGAAGTTTAAAGGCCATCTAGGCCTGCTATATGGTTACCAAGGCAACAAGTATTCATAATCTAATACCGTATGAAGTTTAAAGGCCATCTAGGCCTGCTATATGGTTACCAAGGCAACAAGTATTCATCATGTCATACCGTATGAAGTTTAAAGGCCATCTAGGCCTGCTATATGGTTACCAAGGCAACAAGTATTCATCATAATAATACCGTATGAAGTTTAAAGGCCATCTAGGCCTGCTATATGGTTACCAAGGCAACAAGTATTCATCATCTAATACCGTATGAAGATTAAAGGCCATCTAGGCCTGCTATATGGTTACCAAGGCAACACGTAATCATCTAATACCGTATGAAGTTTAAAGGCCATCTAGGCCTGCTATATGGTTACCAAGGCAACACGTATTCATCATAATAATACCGTATGAAGTTTAAAGGCCATCTAGGCCTGCTATATGGTTACCAAGGCAACAAGTATTCATCATAATAATACCGTATGAAGTTTAAAGGCCATCTAGGCCTGCTATATGGTTACCAAGGCAACAAGTATTCATCATCTAATACCGTATGAAGTTTAAAGGCCATCTAGGCCTGCTATATGGTTACCAAGGCAACACGTAATCATCTAATACCGTATGAAGTTTAAAGGCCATCTAGGCCTGCTATATGGTTACCAAGGCAACACGTATTCATCATAATAATACCGTATGAAGTTTAAAGGCCATCTAGGCCTGCTATATGGTTACCAAGGCAACAAGTATTCATCATAATAATACCGTATGAAGTTTAAAGGCCATCTAGGCCTGCTATATGGTTACCAAGGCAACAAGTATTCATCATCTAATACCGTATGAAGTTTAAAGGCCATCTAGGCCTGCTATATGGTTACCAAGGCAACAAGTATTCATCGTAATAATACCGTATGAAGTTTAAAGGCCATCTAGGCCTGCTATATGGTTACCAAGGCAACAAGTATTCATTATGTCATACCGTATGAAGTTTAAAGGCCATCTAGGCCTGCTATATGGTTACCAAGGCAACAAGTATTCATCATCTAATACCGTATGAAGTTTAAAGGCCATCTAGGCCTGCTATATGGTTACCAAGGCAACAAGTATTCATCATCTGATGATGATCGCTTGACGATCGAAACTGGTCATCCAATCTCATGTAAAAAAATCCAGGATTAGGGAATAATCCATCTCATTTGGGTACAATTGTGTTGACTGACTGAAAAGCATCAAACTTTCGTCTAATATGAAATTTAAAGGTCATCTAGGTCTGCTCTATGGTTACCAAGGCAACAAGTATTCATCATCAAGATCTGAAAAACATATCCATGATTTGATATTTCTCATTGTAGTGGAGGGACTTAATTAAATGTTTTGTTGTTGTTGTTGCTTAGTTTAGAAGCTGTAATATCGCGGTTATATAGCTCCCTGTATTTGGGTGTGTGTGGAATTTGTGTGATTGTATTTGAAGACTCCACAAAAAATAACGGGGTAAGTCACATTTTGTAAATTTTTCAGGAGAGCCAATTTAAACTTTCGACACTAAAAGGAAATACTGCACTTATAACACGCCAATTGAGTGTAAGCAATATAGTTATTTTGCCAAATGTATTTCTTATAAAGGAAGTGCATGTAAAACAATAACAACTAAATTTAAATTATGAAAAGAGTGAGGATATGGGACGTTGTTTCCGTTTCCACTAAAAATAAAAACCTCTGTATCTCGGTGACTTGCCGCTTTATTTGAAACTAGCAGTAGTGCCCGGCTTCGCCCGGTGGATTTATTTGTTTTATGGATGATAATGAATACTACTACAGAACTGGAGCGCTCAAGGATAAGGATCGGAAAGCACCAACGCTTATTGCAGCTGATAACCTCAGTATATTGCACCAACACCATCGCCCTTATACAGAGGCATACTATTGTCATGATAACTGTTTTAAGGGCCTAAGAAATCCTTTTGCACTAATTACTCCCCGTGACTGCAATTTATAAGGAGCTCGCAATTCTGCACCAGAACACTGGTAGGGACGACATGATGCAGCCCGCTTTGCCAGGCAACAATATACTTATTGTTAGGTATTATTGAAGCTGTTCGGGAGCGCTTGTTCTTCCGACTTACTGAACAAAAATCAATCTTTAAGGTTACCTGAGAGGTGTAGCCTAACGCTACATAGCCTAAACTATTCCTCTTAAATCTGGCTATCATATACAAAAATAATTTTTCGAATCCGACTGGTAGTTCCAAAGATTAGCGCGTTTAAACACACATACACACAAACAAACTCTTCAGCTTTATTATATTAGTATAGATTAATTTCAATTGATCTGTAGTTACGATGTAGTTACAGAATGCGTCATAAACTCATTAAGAAATGGACCTAACCCCTTTTTTGTGGGGTCTTCATTTGTAAATTGGGAATAGGATTGGGAAGGAGGCGGCCGTGTCCTTAATTTAGGAACCATCACAGCATTTTCCTGGGGTAGAAGTGGGGAAACCACCATGGAAAACCACTTCCAGGATGGCTGAGGTGAAATCGAACCCTCCCCTTTTCAGTTTTGACTCTCGAGGCTGAGTGTACCCCGTTCCAGCTCTCACACCAGAACTGAAGTTTCTTGGCAGAGCCAAGAATCGAACCCGGAAATCCGGGGTGACAGCCAAGAACGCTAGCCGCTACAGCACAAGGGCCAATAGTATATACGTTCTTCTTCATATTTTCTACGATTGTCCATTACCGCCTACTTTCTCTGGACATCTGCTCCACTCTTTTCTATTTTTTTTGGCTGTATATTCTTCGTACTAAAACTTGTATTACAGTATACACACACTAATACAGTCACCGCAATAACACAGTTTATCAGACAAATTCCACACACATACACCCAAGTACACGGGGATACATGACCACGATGCCAAAAAGCCTTTAAATCAATTAACAACAACAAAAAACTTGTATTGTTCACCTCTTATATAGTCGCGACGGCAACTGAGTCCTATGCGGTTTCAAATGAATTGGCGTGCTAAGCCTTATATATATATATATATATATATATATATATATATATATATATATATATATATATTTCTTTTTTTTTTTTTGCGTATGGCTTTTAGTGCCGGGAGTGTCCGAGGATATGTTCGGCTCGCAAGTTTTGTAGCTGCTTCGAGACGGACACCCGATGGGTGAGCTACAAGTACCGTCGCGTGTGGAGTGTTGTCTGGGGGAGGAAAGTGTGAATGTAAGGACAAGGATTTGGAAGGTAGCGGCTGTGGCCTATAGTTATGGACCAACCCCGGCATTTGCCTGGAAGGAAGATGGGAAACCATAGAAGACCATCTTCAAGGTTGCCAGCGGGGGGATTCGAACCTCCTCGCCTCCCGGATGTGAGCGACTGCCAGCAGTCATGCCGTAACGACCACGGCTAACTCACCCGGTAGCCTTATATAACGTAGGTGTTTCTCACCCAATAGGGAGGGGTGGTTTATGAGGGCTGGGAGCTTTAAGTGGAAGTTGGCTCTTCACGTTCTCTCTCCAAGACAATAGCTACACAGCCACAATACCTTTATGTTTAAATACATTTACAGAGGTGTGAAAATTATTAGCTTCGATGCTAGTTTTCTAACATTTATATTTTTATTTTTATGACTTGGTACACTAAATATATTTGCATGGCATTTTCTTTTTCAAATGTTTAACCAATAGTCTTAATTACATTTTGTCTTAAGAATCTGACTTTTTTTTTAATAATAAAAAAGAAAATAACACTAAGTAAGGTAATAAAAATAATAGAGTATAACAATATAAAAATTGATTTATAATGAAAAAGTGTGACTGATTTAAATACCATAATTGAATCTAATAATGTGCACAGCTCTGTACGTCACGAGGGACATCTGTTGTCGAGAGAGGAAGCCGACACCGAACCCTCATAACTAGTTGGGTGGGACTGAGCGGTAAGAATTATGGAGTGAAAGAACGCCCCCTGGGTACGCGTTGGGCGTCACAATCATTCCTTTATCATCCCTTAATTAGTTCCTTAGTTCTAGATCTTTCGCATATCAACTATTTTACGTAGCTCAGCAGTCAAGGAAGCATTTAGCCCTCTGCAATTAAGGTAGTTATATATACAGGGTCTTTCATATAAAATAAGGGCGCCAAGCGGCGGCTTTATTAACCGCAACTGCGGTCACCTTGGCCGAGCTTTTGGCGCGCCAAAGCCCCCTGCTTTAAGCGTGTGTACAATCCTATAGGCCTATGATGCAGCGGCCTTGCTAGCGTGTGTACAATGCTGAAATCTTAATTTAGTTAGTTAGTTAGTTATTGTTGATGAAACCGAAACCCCTACTTGTGCTAATTTTGTGAATGATTTATTCGGAGACCGTTCAAGATTCTCGCCAATGTCATCTAGCTCATCCTCTGTTAAAACTGTTCGTGTGCGGGCATGTTTTTTATTGAGCACCGAGCCAGTAGTGTCAAACTTATTTGCAATTACGTGAATCTGTGCTAGTGAAGGTGGCACTTCATCAGGAAATTGCTGAACAAATGCATCGCGTACCCGCCGAGCCGACTCGTACTTAAAATAAGTTTTACATAAAAAATTACGATGTTGCAATGATAACTATCTCATGTTAACATCTGAGGTTCAGACTGTCGACTGAGCACCTGCACGCTTATTGCAAGGTCAAGTTTGGTAATATTAATCTGTTATTTTTATACAGTCCATCGGAACTTGAAAAAAAAACAGCCCTCGTATGTGCTATGCGCGCGCTTTCAATACTACAGCAGGGGACCGTGGCGCGCCACAAGCTCGACCAAGGTGACCGCAGCTGCGGTTAACAAAGCCGCCGCTTGGCGCTCTTATTTTATATGAAAGACCCTGTATAGTGTCAGGCCTACCCTGGGGCTCACAACTAGTGAGGCGAGGGTTGGCGACCACGGGGCACAGGCTCGATTCTTACCTCAGCCATCCTAGAGGTGTTTTCCATGATTCCCCACTTCTACGCAAGGCGAATGCCGGGATAGTACCTAAGAAATACGTTTAAGGTTGAGAGTGATATTAACATTAAAATATTAAAACTATTGGGCATTAAACCTGTGTTATTGAGATGGCTATATTAGTGTGGGGGTCCACCTCGTTGCGTAGTGGCTAGCTCTTTTGGCTGACGCCGTGGGGTGCGGGTTCGATTCCTGGCTTTGCCAAGAAATTTAATTCCGGTCTGAGGGCTGGAATGGGGTGCATTCTGCCTAGTGAGGAAAAGCTGAGAAGAGGCGGGTTCGATTCCTACCTTAGCCATCCTAGAAGTGCTTTTCCTTGGTTTCCCACTCCACTCCAGGCAAATGCCGGGATGTTAACAATAATAAAAGATAAGATAATAAAAGATAATTGAAATCGAAGCTAAGAAATAGGCTTAAGGTAGAGAGTGACTTAATATTAAAACTATTGGGCATTAAACCCTACGTACAGAAATAATTGTTCAAAAGCAACTTCATGTTTTTTTATTTAACTATGTTTTATATGTCGTCTTTTTTTATGAGTGTACCGGTACTGTATATATGTAATTGCTTCTGACTCCAATAAATAAATAAATAAATAAATAAATGTAATTTTAAAAAAATGTGGCTTCGGTGGCGTAGTCGGTAGCATGCTGAACGGCTATGCCCAAGATCGCGGGTTCAAACCCGGCCGAAGTCGTCGGATTTTTAAAAGCATTAAAATCCTTCAGTGTGCCTTCCTTTGGAGGAGAAGCAAGATGGCTGTTTTGGGCATCGAAGCGGCTCTTCTCAGTTTTGCCTCACGAGGCTGAAAGAACCCCGTTCCAGCCCTCAGACCAGAATTAAAATTTTACTTTAGATACCGTACTCGATCAGAATAATCGTTCTCGTGGAGTTTGGCAACACTGTGCATTTGACTGAAAGTCACAGCTGATGCTCAGTATTCATGGGTTAATGGCCCAGCTAGCATATAGACAGTAATGATATCACGGTTCAGTTTACCATAGCATGTCTTGGAATGACAGACATAGTACATAACTTGCTCTGATTAATGATAAGTCCACGGTTACTCGTTTAACACAGCAGAACGTAGTGGCTGCCTGTCCTTGCCAAGTTCCTTGCCGAGAATAGAACTTTTTTAATTATATTCATGTTTAGAGGCGATGTGATGTGATGTATGAGTCCAAAAGGCGCCAGCTTAGGTCGATGCACTTGTTGTGACTCAGATGGAAGCAAACCGTAGGAGTAGCATGGGCACTGGGGATAATTCCATCAATAATTACAATATTAATAATCAGGAAGTGGGTATATATCTTGGGGAATGGATCCAGCAAAATTGCCTTGACAAGTAAGCCATAGAAGCAAGAAGCAAAAAAATGGAAGTCGCTTTCCAAACCACCCGCAACATAATATGTTATATATTATATATTATATAACAAAAAGTGCTTTTCTATGAACACAAAAATTCGTCACTACAACACTGTCATCAAACCAGTACTGCTATATGCATCTGAATGTCTTATCCTATCCAAGAAATGTTTGCTCGAGAATTTAGAAAGAAAGAAAGAAAGAAAGAAAGAAAGAACCTACACATCATAGCCCACTTGGCCCGGACTACAAAAATGGCATCTACATCAGAAAATCCAGGCAAGAAATATACTCTAAGATAGAGAAGATCACAGACACTATGCGAACACGCAGAGTTTGCTTCTACGGTCATATACGACGGATGATCGACTCCCGATGGACGAAACGTATCTTCAGTATCTTTGACTCACAATACCATGGTACGTTAACGTCCAGAAAGATCTTAAAGAAATGGGGATACGAGCAGAAGATGCACAAGACCGAAATCTTTATGGAGCAGCCATCAAGACGTTTGGGACCTTCAGGGACGAAAAACGGACAACTGGTGTGAAATGGACAGAAGAACGTCGTGCTAAACACAGTGAGCTCATGAAGACAATGTAGATCAAGCGAAAAATGAACAAATGCCAGAATGTAAAATGAGGCTTATCGTGGTCCCTAGTTGGCCGATTACCGAAATCGAATGAATAATCAGGAAGCAATGGCAGATTAGAAAGGTGACGATCATACCAATTGTCATATCAAGCACTGGCGTTGTAAAAAGGAGTTTGCTGCAAGAGTTGAAGGAACTTGATGAAGGCGAAAATGTATACAAGTCGATACAGAAAGCAGTCATAATTTCGACTACCAGATTAGCCTAGTTAGAAAATTCATGAATTAGTGAAAACAGTTTTTTTTAATGTCTTTTATAATCTGTATAGTTGCCATATATTTTCCAGATAATGTTCTGAGAGTGAAGTATAATAATACGAGGCGAATCCAGAAATTAAGTTTCCCCATTTAAAATAAAAAAGAGAGCATAGTTATATGCAAAACTATATTAACAGGTACAGCAATGTGTCAGCTATTTTTGGACATAGGCACCAAACGAATTGAGACACTTGTCATAGCGAGGTAGGCTATCAACTTTTGTAGTCCTGTGTCATAGAAGTCTGCCGCCTGCGAATTGAACCAGCGGTGTGAGAGTCTTCTTCAGCTCTTCGTTAGTGTGAAACTGCTGACCGGAGAACACAAATTTCTTGAGGTGCAAGAAAAGGTGGAAGTCGCTGGGAGCAGGATGAGGACTGTACGGTGGATGATCAAACTTCTGCAGAACAGTTGCTGTCCTGATCTTGCTCCCAGCGGTTTCCACCTATCCTTGCACAAAAGTTGATACCACGCTATGACAAGTGCCTCAATTCGTTTGGTGTCTATGTCCATAAATAACTGACACATCAATAAAGTTTTGCATATAACTATGTTCTTTTATTTATTTTTAATAGGGGAAACTTACTTTCTGGATGCGAATTTCCCATAAAGAGATTGATTAGGGGTCGTCCACACATTATGTAATCACAAAGAAGTGTGTTTGTAGGGGGTTGTTCGAAGCTTATTACGGTACGTTGATGGCGTGCAGGGAGGGGGGTAAACTAACGTAATCACTTCTATTCAGATCAGTGGCGTATCTACGTGGTCAAGGGGATAATAATTGTAAGTTTTTTTTAAAATATGGTGGCTTCGGTGGCGTAGTTCATAGCTTCAATGCCCAAGATCACGGGTTCAAACCCAGCCGAAGTCGTCGGATTTTTTAAGATCATTAAAAATGCCTTCCTTCGGAGGGGAAGTAAGCCGGCGGGCCCATGTCATAGATTTATGGCATGTAAAAGAACCTTCCACTAACTAAACTTGTGTGAAGCAAATTTTGTAGGTTAGGTGTGATTAATGCTCTTAAGTTCTAACGTTCGTCACCAGGCGCTGGTTGCGATGGCATCTAGTAGTAGCCAAGTTCACAGCTAGGTGTCGTGGACGGTAGCATTTGGTAGCGAAAGTAGGAACTACTTGAAATTTCGTCTGCAGTCCTTACTTGAATTAAAAACAGATAATACACACTAATACAGTCATCACAATCAACACAGTTTATCAGACATATTCTAAACACACCCAAAGTACTCGGGGCTACATGACCGCGTTGCCGCAGCCCCTAAAGTAAGGAATCAACCTATTTTGAATAAAATCAATCTTCGAATTGATGACATATTATTGGATTATGCAAGTTTCTTACTAATTTGAAAGTATTAATTTTGTTACTAGTGTAATTGTTTGGCGTATTCTAACTTCACACTCACTGAATAAGCAAAATGGTCAGCTGTTCAGTTAGCCAGTGGCAGTGAGAAGGGTGTGGCATTTTATTTCCTCATCCTGTCCCAATAGCCTAATACACCACGCTTGTCAGTTGCCATTCTGTTAGTATCCGAGTGTGAGTGTCATTGTGGAAAGTGAATAATATTGTGGTGTTGAATTGCATTGCTGTTTTAAGTTGAACTTATTGTAAGTTGAAAACTGTAGATCTCGTACAATATTGGGAAATAGAAAGGGTCAGACGATTTCGCGAAGAAAACAGGACTTTATAATTTAATATCAAAAACATTGTTAATTATCGACCATTTACACATTGATAAGTGCAAATACAACGTATCAAATACTAATGAGGCGACTTCGGTGGCGTAGTTGGTAGCATGCTGAGCTTCTATGCCCAAGATCGCGGGTTCAAACCCGGCCGAGTCGTCAGATTTAAGAGCGTTAAAAATCCCTCGGTATGCCTTCCTTCGGAGGGGAAGTAAAGCCGGCGGTCCCATGTCATAGATTTATGGCATGTTAAAGAACATTCCACTAATTACACCTGTGTGAAGCTAAATTGTATAAGTTAAGAATGTAAACAACGCTCTTACGATCCTGCGTTCGTTGCCAAGAGCCGACTGCGGTGGCGTCTAGTAGCTATATTCTGAACTAGGCCTAGTAGTCGATGACGGTGGCGTTTGGCGGCAAAAGTAGGAACTATTTGAAAAATTCAAAATTGCAGTCCTTACTTGAATTAAAAAACAGATACACACACTAATACAGCCATCACAATTAACACCGGTTATCAGACACATTCTACACACACCCAAAGTACACGGGGCTACAAGACTGCATTGTCGCAGCCCCTAAACTGAGGAACCAACCAAATACTAATGAATCTAACACGAAAAAAATATAGATAGGTGGTTTAAAACTTCGGAATCGTATATTTGCTTTCATTATGTCCGAGATCACAGCCCCCAATGCAATTTTCACTTAGCTCATCCCCCTCCCGAAACAAACCCTAGTTACGCCACTGATTCATATCAAAAGAGGTTCACAAAATGATTTTGATGACAAATAAAGTAGGATTTTTGTCAATAATGTTCGTAAATTTCTTGTGCTCTTTTTGTCCCCGAAGCACCTCAGGAAACTGCAGCGTTATATTTATTACAGTAATTGATGTCCCTGAGTCTCTGACATTATGACATTAATCTCATTTATTAGTTGGTTGGTTCTTAAGTTTAGGGGCTGCGACAACGCGGTCATGTAGCCCCGTGTACTTTGGGTGTGTGTAGAATCTGTCTGATAATCGGTGTTAATTGTGATGACTGTATTAGTGTGTGTTATCTGTTTTTTAATTTAAGCTAATTTATTTATACGGATACATCGTGACGAAATCAGGAATATTGTGTAGGTACCTAGTGCTTTGTGATTACGTAATACAGAGGGGGGGGGGGTGTCGATGTGATGACTACCTGGGGGGATGCGATAATAATAATAATATCGTATTGCCTCGGATGCCGGGTGCAAGCTTTGTTATTTGACATCCAGAGGGCAGCTTGCATGTCAAATTTCGTCGTTCCTTGGAGCGCTATGAAAGTCAAGGAGATTAGATATTTAAGCTCGTTGACACTATAGCGCTTTCTAGTAGAGAATGGAGGAACTTTGTGTTGGCGGAATATCCCGAGATTAATTTTGCTATTATGCACACGGCCTACTGAATTTAAATGGGTTCTTTAACATGCCAACAACGTATGACATGCATGTCGTGATTTTTGTTGCCTTTCAAAAATTACTTCCCACGGCCAGGAGCGAACCTGCAAGCTTGGGGGGTTGGTAGTCCGACACGTTAACCACTCACCTACCGTGATAACGTGTGATTACATGGGGATGCGATAATTACGTGTGATTACATGGGGGATGCGATAATAACATGCGATTACATGGGGGATGGGATAATTACATGAGGGGATGCGATAATTACGTGTGATTACATGGGGGATGCGATAATAACATGCGATTACATGGGGGATGGGATAATTACATGGGGATGCGATAATAACATGCGATTACATGGGGGATGGGATAATTACATGGGGATGCGATAATTACGTGTGATTACATGGGGGATGCGATAATAACATGCGATTACATGGGGGATGGGATAATTACATGAGGGGATGCGATAATTACGTGTGATTACATGGGGGATGCGATAATAACATGCGATTACATGGGGGATGGGATAATTACATGGGGATGCGATAATTACGTGTGATTACATGGGGGATGCGATAATAACATGCGATTACATGGGGGATGGGATAATTACATGGGGATGCGATAATTACGTGTGATTACATGGGGGATGCGATAATAACATGCGATTACATGGGGGATGGGATAATTACATGAGGGGATGCGATAATTACGTGTGATTACATGGGGGATGCGATAATAACATGCGATTACATGGGGGATGGGATAATTACATGGGGATGCGATAATTACGTGTGATTACATGGGGGATGCGATAATAACATGCGATTACATGGGGGATGGGATAATTACATGGGGATGCGATAATTACGTGTGATTACATGGGGGATGCGATAATAACATGCGATTACATGGGGGATGGGATAATTACATGAGGGATGCGATGATTACATGGGGATGCGATGATTTGTGTTATTACATGGGGGATGCGATGATTACGTGTGATTACATGGGGGATGCGATGATTACGTGTGATTACATGGGGATGCGATAATTACGTATGATTACATGGGGGAAGCTATGATTACGTGTGATTACATGGGGGATGCGATGATTACCACATGGGGATGCGATAATTATGTGTGATTACATGGGGAATGCGATGGTTACCACATGGGGATGCGATAATTATGTGTGATTACATGGGGAATGCGATGGTTACCACATGGGGATGCGATAATTATGTGTGATTACATGGAGGATGCGATAATTACGTGAGATTACATGGAGTGGGGGGGGGTCAAAATCGACCCAAAAAGTGATTACGTAACATGTGGATGGCCCCTTATCATTCATTGGAGGTAAGATTGACTTCTACTTGACTGAACTTTGAGAATTAAGAAAATAATTTTGATTAAAGTGTCAAAAGCTAACGTTTCCTATATAGTAGCTTTCCTTGCCATTGATTTAGTCATATCTCATAATGTAAAAAACAATATTGCAGACGCAATCCTGTTGCCATTCAATACGTTATTGTCACATTTAATTCGTACGAAAAGTATTTATAGGCCTACATCCCTTTTTAAAAACAAAACCTCTTGGTAATGAAACTTCTTTTCTCCACGTAAAATGAGTCAAAGGCTGTTATCTTCCTTGATTTATGCATTTATGCCGTATTATTATTATTGATTTATGCACAATTTTATGCCGTATTATTATTATTATCATTTATAGATGCACCAAGTTAGACTCATCAGTAGGATGTTCGTACACCCTGCCTGGGGTCCCGCTAGTATAGTGAATCTTGCACACGTCTCATATTTGAAGCACATCGTACTTCCTTGTTGGGGGAACCATGATGAATAGGCCAATTACGTATCTTTGTTTCCTCCCCCAAGCTGAGTCGCTGTTGGATATTTAGCCCCTGTCCCGCTGACAGCCATCATCAATATACTGTATTAAAACATTGCTTCTTGGGTCAAGTCCATAGACAGGACCGACGAAAGGGAGGGGCAAACGGGGCAGAAGCCCTGGGGCCCGTGAAAGTAGAAAAGCCAAGGGTAGACTAATTTACTACATTTTATTTTCCAACAAATTTGACGTTTTATGATATTTAATGTACCGGTAACTGAATCTAATGAATATGCTATACTTACTATAAAGAGAACATGAAAAATGTATTTTGTAAATAACCATTATCTTAATATCTCCTGCTTTATTGGTGAGGTAAGGCGATCATTCGACCCCAGAATACCTCCACTGTTTCCAGGTCCACTACATCCCACATAATGTAAAGGTGTTAAGAGATGGCAAGTACAACCGTGTTGTCGCGGTATGCTGTTGGGGAACAGCCAGACGAGCATCGCCTCAAGGTAACACTGACCCATATCGTAGTGGGCTCGAGCTATTCCCATCGCACTAACCAGCGACCGGAGTCTTGTAACTTTCTTTCCCGAAACGCGCATTGTCTCGCATATATTCCGGATGTATGCACAATCTTGGAGGAGACCACGAAGGACCCTGGAATTTTAGTCTCCAATATCATATTGTGTAATATTATGTTAAAATATTCTCCTCAAGTTTCATAAACTGATGTGAGCTTTACGGACACTGATTTTGCCGTAATCAACACATTGATTTTTGTTATATATTCGTTGTGGTTAAAATTGAGGTTCAGAATGAAAGGGGTGTGCATGATTCGTAATAAAATTATAGAGGCTAGTGGCAACAAAAAAAAAAAAAAAAAGCATTACCGTACGGTAGTTATGGAGAGAAATACATTTTGTAGGCAACACCGGAGAAAAGACCATGCTTCCAGGACTACATTTTGACCTTTTTAATAAGTAAAGGGGACATGCATGATAACTAATCGGCCGGTCAGTTTTCAGTCTTCACTACTTTTCAGGAGACAGATAAAACGTCATTCACAGAATAGAACTTAGAAAACACACTATATTAGTCATCCATATTGTGAAGCAACTATTCAGGATATATTAGTGTTAGCGGAATATCAATTTTAACTTAATAAACATATTTTTAAAATCAATTTTGGAAACGTGACTTAATGCCTTTCAACTCCGTGGCATAAAGCCATCCAGAATGAATATTTCTCAAGATATTGCATTTAAAAATGGATTTGTAACATAAAAACCACCTAAACTCTGTACAAATGTAATTTACAATAGCACTGTAACACGCGGGAATCTTGCAGTGCGGCCAACATTAAGTACGGAATACGGCAAGTCATCGACTTAATGCTTTTCTCCTCTGATCGCACTACGTAGCAGTGGTTTCTGGCTTAAACCAGGTAGACTTAATTCTTTCCTATGTCGTTCCAAGGCCCTTGGGTCAATACTTCAGAATACTATTTCTTTAAAAAATGACATTTTTTTTACTTAATGCTTATCAGCTCCAAACGATTCAATTGATAAAGGAAGGGAGGCAAAGCTGTATTCAGTAGACTACATCATGTTTAGCCTATTTTCATTTTTTGAAGAAAAAAAAGGCTTATGAGATCACGTTTTGTCCGTGCGTATGTGTGTCCCCCCTAATAACTTCTAAACTACTGGAGCGATTTCAATGAAACTCGGTAAGGTCATAGCACCATTTTGGCCAACCCCGACCGTGCCCTTCAAATTTTACTACGTCTCACCAATCCAACATGGCGTCTGTGCAAAATATTTAACCAGCATTCAATATCTCCGAAACTATTATCGATATCACCCTACTACAAGTTCACCCATGGAACTTTCATTAACCTAGTAACTACAAAACCAACTTGGCGACCAAGCAAAGTTGCGACTTTTCAATAGACTTTTTTCGCAATTTAACCATTCAAACGCAATGAAACTTGGTACAGCAAATGTTTATACACATTGTAATGCACTAGCATTTAATCTAGTTCAATTGTTTACATATCCCGGTCACTCCATGTGAGATTTGTGCTGGACAAAACGGAGGCAGACAGGTTTTTCTCCGGGTACTCCGGTTTTCCCTGTCAAAAATTTCATTCCAGCAACACTCTCCACTATCATTTCATTTCATCTGTCATTCATCTAATCATTGCCCCAGAGGAGTGCGACAGGCCTCGGCAGCCGACACAGTTCATATCCTCGCCGCTAGATGGGGGCTTCATTCATTCCATACCTGACCCGGTCGGAGACTGGAAGCAGGCTGTGGATTTTTTTTTCAATTGTTTACATAACCTCAAGATGGCAGCTGTGCGACATATTTCACTGGCATTCTATATCTCCGAAACTATTACTGATATCACCCTGAACTTTTGTACGATGATAAAGGGCACTTCTGTACGTTTATCTATGTAACTTTCAAATACCTGTCAAGTTCAAAACGAACATGGCGGCCAAGCGAATAACCTGGTGGGCACAAATCCAACATGGCGGTGACGCGAATTATATATATTTAAATAGACGCGGCCAAGCGAATTTGAAATGTTTTAATAGGCTCGATTTTTCTCGCAATCTGAGCGCAGTGAAATATGGTACAGTATATGATTGATTATACGTATTGTAATGCACTGACATCTAATTTAGTTCAATTGTTTACATAAACTCAAAATGGCGGCTGGGAGAAATTTAAATTTAAGTTTTTATTTCTTGTGTCGTAATCATGCGATCGAAGTGAAAGTTTGCATAATGAATCTAAGCAATAATTTTCCTTTAATGGTACATAACTCTATGGCCTATACATATAACAATACAAAATGGCGACCATCCGAAATATTTAGACAGTTCTCAATATCTACAAATCGTTAACAGCAATCAAACTGAAATTTTGTATGTTGATAGAGGCAATTAACATAAGTAATATATATGAAAATAGGCTTTAGTTCTTCACAGAACTACTTGTTTCCACTGTTGTAACCAGAACATAGGCCTATCTTATCAGCGCAGTAAAGCCAAGAAGCGTTTAGGCCTATTGTTGTAAGAACTACTTGTTTCCAATGTTGTAACCAGAACATAGGCCTATCTTATCTGCGCAGTAATGCCAAGAAGCGTTTAGGCCTATTGTTGTACGATATTCAAGACCAATGATAATTGACCGTCACGCTTTTGAAG
Source organism: Meconema thalassinum (assembly GCA_946902985.2). Taxonomy (NCBI): domain Eukaryota; kingdom Metazoa; phylum Arthropoda; class Insecta; order Orthoptera; family Tettigoniidae; genus Meconema; species Meconema thalassinum. The sequence goes on along the minus strand of OX336391.1, from coordinate 457,701,528 downwards.
CTTTATTTTATGTACAGTAAATACGCTGAATTCGCATCTTTCTTTGGCGATTTACAGCCGGGAATTTAACGCGGACCTCCGCAGTGACAGCCAAGAATGCTTAACACTGCGCCATGAAGCAGACTCAATGTAGTGCTCATTCGGTAGAACCAGTTGTCAGAGGAAGCCGTAGTATCCTTGTAAATAGTGCCAACGCCTGATCTCTGGACGATCTACAGGCCACCTACGTACCTTGAGGACATTGCACTCAGATTATTATGTCCAGACAGTGAAGACTGTATAAACCGACAGCAAGGCTATCTGCGACTCGGTAGACGAGTGGTTCGAACTAACGAGATTCTCTGTTCTCGTTGGTTCGAACACGGCCACACTTTCGGGGACCCATTCTTTTGACTAACGTTTCAATTTTGGGCTCGCTCAATTGCGCTCATACCTCAACCATCACACTTTTACTCCGGGAAAATGCCTGAAAGTTCATGGCCGCCTCCTTTCCCATCCTAGTCTCAATTGCAAATCCACTCACAATACAATAGCACAGGTTATCAAACAAATCTTGCAAACACTCCAAGTGCCGTACACGGGGATAAATGACCACGATGTTATATTGACAATTATATCAACAGAAACTACCGCCTTTGAAATGTTAACAGTTCAGTGTTTCCGACAAGGTATGAACATCTTGCTAACTATCCCCAACACGAGAAATCTCACCTCTATGCTGACTGGTTAGTGTGCTACACCATGATCTTTGAACCACAATACATCCACGTGCCAAGTCCTCTTGCCACGGCACTGCTGGCTGGGCCCAGTTATTATTGGATTGGAACCCTTCTGCACCACAGTGCAACGATCAGACAGAACGGGTTTACTGTTGTGACTGTGACTGTACTTATTTAATTTAGGGGATTGAGACGTACTTGTATGTATGTATGTATGTATGTATGTATGTAGGCCTATATATGTATAATCAGACGAGTATCCATGCGTTATTAACATAGATACTTTTAGGACTGGGGGTCTACAGTGTATGTCACTCATTAGCGTGGACAAATAACCGACACGGATATCCGGTGGTTATCATGGCAACAAGAGTGCGTAATCTAGGCATATTAATTGCGGCCAATGGCCATAGTAGGGTACCGTATTTTTTGAACGCCCGCAGGCTCCCAGCAAGTTCAATTTCAATTAGTTCCTACCAGATGTCACTGTCACTTAGCGGCGAACATTGGAACTTGATAGAACGTTTCTAAACAAAATAAAACCTACAAATTTGGCTACACACTACCAATTGTAGTGGTAGGTTCTTTTACATGCCATAAATCTATGACATGGCTTTACTTCCCCTCCGAATGAAGGCATACCGTACTGAAGATTTTAACGCTCGTAACAATTCGATGACTTCGAAACCTGCGATCTTGGGCATAGCAGTTCAGCAAGCTACCGACTACGTCACCGAAGCCACATATGCATTCTAGTTCAGTGGAGACATCTATATGTTGTTACATAAGAACATCTCAGTTACTATTATTGAAAGTTAGCACGCCTATCGGTTGTGAGATGGTACGAAATCGTAGTATTGGACTGCACGTCCCTAAAGTTACCTACTGAAAGTCGTTCAAAATTTCGATTTGTTTTCTTCTTCTAGCGTCTCCTAGTCTTCTTCTTCCTGGCGTTGTTCCCAATTATTTTTTGGGGTCCGCCACTCTGCACCTCGCTCTCCATTTGTTGCGGTTTGCTGCGTTTATAGGACGAAGACCTACGATGCGCATAAAAATCGTCGTGTAGTGTATCCATCCAACGCCTTTTTGGTCGTCCTGGAGGTCTTTGTCCATCAGGCTCGAGAGCAAGTGACTTGCTTACAATGGACTCTGTATTTGCTCGGGCTACATGCCCGTACCAACGCAACCGAGTCTCCCTCATTTTGGCTGGAATAGGGGCAATTCCAAGAGTATTGCGGACGTCTTCGTTCTTAATATGATGCAGCCGTGTAATTCCCAAGGACCATCGTAGCATCCGCATCTCCATTGAGTGCAAAGCTTGTTCATGTTTCTTTGTATTAGGCCAGCATTCAGCTCCATACAAAGCAACAGGGCGGACGACTGATTGATAGATCTTAGTTTTGAGGCGCAAAGGGATCTTGCGGTCACAGAGAACGCCTGTGACCTGGCGCCACTTCATCCATGCAGCATTCACTCTTGCACGGGCATCCGAGACTGTGTCACCATCAGGCCTTACAACGGAGCCAAGGTATCGGAGATGTGAAGCCTTTGGTAGTGGGGTGCCATCTACTATGATGGTCCCATCTGTCTGTGAACCACATTCAAGGTACTCAGTCTTAGTGAGGTTAAGCCGTAGTCCAAATTCTCAGAGCCTCGCATTCCAGAGGTTGACCAAGTGCCCTAGATCATTACGGGTCTCACTTGCAAGCATGACATCATCGGCGTACAGCAATGACCATGGTGGTTGCCTCTGCAAATCGGCAGTCACTGTATCCATGCATAGGATAAACAAGAGTGGAGATAGTGCAGATCCCTGGTGAACCCCAACTCGAATATCGAACTGTTTGGTGAGGCCAGCAGCACTGCGTACAGAGCTAGTTGTGTCATTGTAGAGGAGTTGGACCCAACGCACATAAGCTTCTGGTACGCCATGAGATCGAAGAGAATACCATATAAGCTGATGGGGAACCCGGTCGAATGCATTCTCCAGATCCAGAAAAGCCATGTGAATTGTCCTTCTTTTCTCCATATACTTTTCTATCAGAAGCCGCATTGCATGGATAACATCAGTTGTTCCGCGACCTTTCATGAATCCACACTGGTTAGGCGAGATGGTAACAATGCTACGTAAGCGAGTGTCAATCACACGTTCTAGAATCTTCATTATGTGGCATAGGAGACGAATAGGACGATAATTGGCACAGATAGTTACATCGCCCTTGCCTTTCCATATTGGTACTGTGACGCTAGTTTGCCAAACTGACGGGATCTGGTGGCTCGCAAGGCATTTGTTAAAGAACTCTGCTAGGAACTCTGCAGAGGCATGACCCAACTGCTTCCATAGCTCTGCAGGAATATCATCAGGGCCTGTTGCCTTGCCATTCTTCATGGCGTGGATCGCAGTATTGACCTCGGCAGGTGTGACAGTGGAACTGCACCTTGTACAGGTTCGGCTAATGGAATCGGTGGGTGTGGGAACTCCTCATTACAGATAGTATTGAAGTGTTCATGCCATCGTTGAAGGATCTCTGTTGGTTTTGTTAGAAGATGTCCGTGCTTATCCTTGATATGCATGACATGTCCTATGTCAACTGTGGCACGATGACGAGATCTGGCTAGCTTGTAAATATTATTGACCCCAGTAGATTCCTCTAATTGTTCGTACAATGTACTATTTTTTTTTCATTCATTCATTCGTTTATTTGCAATTGGGGGTGTGTCCCCCGGTGGCAAAATAGATATACATAACAAATAAATAATTGTACATAACAATTCACTAACAATTAAACTGGAGTATTTACACAAATAGTCAGTCTTTTCTTAAACACACCTATATGTTTGGGAAAAGGCTCTAAGACTGCGGCAGGTAGAGATTTCCAATTATCAATGGCACGGTTTACGAAAGAATATTTACCATAATTTGTTCGCTGTGGTCGGCCCTCAACTTTGAAAACGTGATCGCTCCTACCCATGTAAGTAGGCTTTTACATACGTTTGCTAAGCTCACCCCATGCTGGTTGATTTGTATACGTGTTGTACATAGCGCAGAGTCTAGATTTCATCCTCCTAGCCTCAAGTGATTCCCACCCAAGTTTCTTTAACATACGGCTCACACTGCTCCTGGGATTAAAGTCATTGAGCACAAATCTAGCGGCCTTTCTTTGTACCATTTCCAACTCATTTATGAGCCCTACTTGATATGGATCCCAAACCGCCGAGGCGTATTCCAGAATAGGTCTTACAAGTGACAAATATCCTAATTCTTTAGCAGAGGTACTACTTCCTTTTAATACCCTCATTACAAAGTGCAGGGATTTGTAAGCTTTAGAAACTACACATCCTATATGACACCTCCATTTCATATCATTTCTTTCGTGAACGCCCAAATATTTGCAAGAATCTTCTTCTACAAGTATTTCCGAGCCAATGTTATATTGAAAATCTTGCCTTCGCACTTTCCCTATTTTTATTAGACTACATTTTCTTGTGTTTATTTTCATTTTATTTTCAATCGCCCACTTATAGACCAGGTTCAGGACATCTTGAAGTACTGCATTGTCTTGTGAGTCATGTATCTTTCGATATATTACACAATCATCCGCAAACAATCGACAGTCACTGCGAATCCCTTTTGGTAAGTCATTTATAAACGCCAAAAATAACAAAGTTCCGATTACGCTGCCCTAAGGGATACCCGACGTTACGGTAATTTCATCCGAGAATCGGCCTTCAACTTTCACTTTCTGGGAACGACCCGTCAAAAATTCTTGGATCCATAAAATTACTCTTCTATCAATCTTCGTCGAAGCTAATTTATGGAGTAGCATGTCATTCGGCACGACATCAAATGCCTTCGCGAAATCTATAACTACGGCGTCGACTGAAACTCCATCGTCTAACGATTCGCTAATATCTTGAAAAAGTGATAGCATCTGACTCTCGCATGAGTAACCTTTCCGAAATCCATGTTGCCTATCATTAAACTATGATAATGTTTCCCACTGTTCCCTCAAGTAGTCGCTAATGATATGCTCCATCTGTTTACAAACGTTGGACGTAAGACTAACCGGCCTGTAGTTGCCCAATTCAAGTCTGCTCCCTCCCTTAAATATTGGGACTACCGTAGCTCTTTTCCAGTCATCCGGGATTTGCGCATTGTTTATGGACACATTAAACATCACCTCTAAGTATCGTGCCACGGCCCTACCTCCTAGTTAAAGTACTTCACAAACAATATTATCAGGACCCTTCGATATATTGTAACGTAATTTTTGTATTAGCTTTACAATTGCTGACTGGTTTATTTGGAGAAGTGGAGCCCCTGATTCACCGTTAAGGTCCAACACACAGCTATTGGATTTATTGAACACACTACCATAAAATCCATTTAATTCATTAGCAATGGCCTGCTTCTCAGTAATTAATTTACCGTCACCGGACATTATCATCGATAAATTATTTGAATTTCCCTTTCTTCTCCTAACATAACTGTAATTTTTTTCCCACCCATCGCCTCCCGAACCAAGTAAACCTTGCATATAATTGTCATGAGCAGCCCTCTTTTTTAAGACGAGCTCTCTTGATAAGGACTTAAATTTCAACATATACTTGTCACTATCAAGTCTTTTATTGTATAATTTCCTAATTTTCCGTTTAAGACTCCTGATTTCCCGTGTGTAATACTCAGGATCTGGGTTTTGTTTCAGTAATTTAAATGGAACAAATTTATCAATAGCGCTATTTAAAATTTTCAAAAAGTTAGTCCACAGGATATTAATGTGATTTCCTTCCGATGCCCATCCTACAAATAGCTCATTCAAATGCCCCTGAAATTTGCCCTGATCCGCCCTGCGATACTGGAATATGATCTTATTTGCTACATCAGAGTCTAATTTTGTAATGTCACCGAATCTAATATTTAATTCAACCCCAGAATGGTCACTAATTCCTGGTACTTTCAGACAGTTAATATACAGCTCTACAGGCCTTACGAGATAAACATCTAAGGTATTATTGCCTCTAGTTGGGAAGTCAACTACTTGGGAAAATCCCCCCTCCCTCAAGAATTTGTTTGCCGCGCTCTGAGCTTGACCACAGCTAGTTGACTCACCAGACCAGTCTACTTTGGGGAGGTTTAAATCTCCGGCAATTATTATGGTCTTTTTCATAGCATTATCCGTACAAGTTTTATCATACAGTGTGTCGAGAAGCGAAAAGTTATCTTTTGGTGCTCTATACGCCCCTATCACCTGAAGAGGGAATTTATTCCCTTTATCCGAAATTTGTACACATAACATTTCATGATCCGTATAAGCCCACTTTAAGAAACTAGCTATATTTTTGCGGACACAAATAAGTAGCCCACCACCTCGCTTCCCCCGATCCCTTCTGTACATTTCGTAGGTCCCTTGAATTATTTCATTACTATTTATATCCTCATATAACCACGATTCAGTAGCAATGACAATGTCCGGAGAATACGTCTCTACAAGATTCCAAAATTCAATTAATTTATTTCCTAAACTCTGACAATTAACCTGCAGTAATCTTAGAGTCTTACCTCCGCAGCAAATATCCCGAAGTAGCTCCTTCTGTTCCCGTCGGCTGGCAACCTCTGGACCTGCTCCTCCTCACAATGGCCGGCACGAACCGATGACCCTGTCATGTAGGCTCCCTAGGTTGAAAACGCCCCGTCGATTTAAATGCAGCCCGTCTCGGGCGAAGTCACGGCCACCAATCCAGCAGTCAGGATCTACGTACACTAATCCCAGTTGTGCACAAACCCAGTCCATACGGTCATTTACAGTCTTAACTCGCCTTAACGGAACATCTCCCCGCCAAACAATGCCACTCATTATAATTTTTGCATTTCTAAACTTGCTTTTAGCTTTTCTGCCTAGTTCGTAGAGCTCCCCCATGATGTAATCAGCTGTAGCCCTCTTCTTCAAATCGTTCGTCCCAACATGGAGCAACAACACTTTAACTTTGTCACAGTCCTCTACATTTGCTTCTTCCACTTGTTGGGCAAGCTGGTCAATTTTAATCCCCGGATAACACCGAACTTTCGCACCTGATTTCCTCGAGATATTCGCACTCCATCGTATCATAGAATCACCCATTATGATAACGTCATCCTCAGTTTGCTCCTGCACACCCTCTTCCACACTGATCCCAGTAGAAAGCCGTTCAGTCACATCCTTCACCGTTTCCTCTGATTCACGAAGCTTTGTTCAAGTTCCTGTATTATTTGATCTCTTGCTTTGATTTGCACCCTCAAACAGTCCGGCGTATCACATACTTTCCGACATCACAATCCTCCTTCTTAACATTAATACAGCCGAAGTGAAACCATTTCTCACATAGTCCACACTGAACACCGTTCTTCAATGTTTTACTGCACGTCGAACACTTTAGAGCTGCCACTGGATCATTTGCCTGATTCACATTTGGAGTAAGAGGGCCTGGATTCACTTCCACTCCACCAATAACTAGCAATGCAGCTATCACTAGGGCTATGAACCACAAGTTACTAGGTCCCGTACGCACACACAAACACCGGAAATCCCGACTACCCTTCACATACCACAGCCCGATCCTCGCGCGATAACACTCCAGAGAACAACCCATTTCAGCACACCTGAGAGCTCGGGAAAAACACAACCTTTCACTTTGACTGCTAACTGCCAACTGATCAGTTGCTTGGATTTAGCAACTGCAACAGCGTGTTTTGCATCGGATTTGAGCTGACGATATTGAGTTAGATCAGCATCGGTTCTTGATCTAAGCCACTTTTTGAAAGCAGTTTTATTAGATATCACAGCTCGCTGCACGTCTTCATTCCACCACCAAGTTTGTTTATCAACAAATTGTCGTCCCGGTTGTCATACACATTACTTCCTTAGCATTTTCCTGAATGTTTGAGGTGAATTCATTCCATGTTAGTTGATCAATGTTGTCAGGAAGAGGACCAATAGAATCTAGAAGTTGCAATTCATGGCCAGGTAGTTTCCACCACTTTATACGTTCAGTATTGGTGATAGTCCGTGAAGGAGTACGAAGAGTAATATGGAAATCTAAGATCAAGGGCTTATGTTGGGGAGCAACATTTTCTGAAGGAATGACCTTGGAGTCCTTCACCAATTTCAGATCTCTTCTACGCACCAACCAGTAATCAATTTGATTTTGATGGCCACCACTGTTGTATGTGATGAGATGTGATAACCGTTTCTTGAAGAAGGTGTTCACCACAACTAGGTCACAAGCCTCGGCACACTCTAAAGTACGCACACCAGCTGCATTTCGCGTCCCATGACCACAACCACCATGTACGCGTTCAAAACCATCACGTGATCTACCAACATGACTATTGAGATCACCTCCATTAAGCAAAGACTCATTATGATCAACTGAATGTATTAATGTCTCAAGATCACCCCAGAATTTGTCTTGTTCTTCAGCTTGGCACCCAGTCTGAGGTGCATAACATGAGACGATATGGAGTGATATTGCGTCCGTAATTATCTGGATGCTCATCAGGCGATCAGAGATACGGTTTACTCTGGTGACACTATTCCGTAGCCGTTCACAGATGGCAATTGCACACCAGGAGATGGAACCAGTGGTCTTCCATGGTTCCAAGTACCAATCCTCCCTGATAAAGCTATCTGCTCACTAATTGCACAGATGCTGTCGCCTAGCTGAGTGAATGGAATGGTTTCACTCGTCTTCGATATTCAGCGCAATGCTGGAAATATCCTAGCTAGATCTCCACTGAGTTTACTAGTTTAACTTTATGAAATTTTGTAGTTGAATCTCAAGTGATGTCCAAGTTTAGAATTTGAAGTGCTTTCAAGTGAAATCATAATAATATTCTTCCTGTCCATACAGCTCTGTCCCAGCTTATATATGGCAATTATATCTCCCACCAGCAGTAGGGGATCTGCCAATTGCAATATCAAAGTATTGTCTACAGAAAGTGACGCTCCTTCCTTATTGGCCGAAGTAAGTCCTTTATCACGCACCAAGTGGCTATATTGGGGTGAAGGTCTCTCCCCCAGTGACACACTTCTATATTGGTGTCATGTAGCGGTATCTTCCTTAAAAATCACAAGGTTGCAGTTTTCTCGTCGTAAAACAATTTATTCTAAAAAGCTGGGGAGTACATTGTTCTGACATCTTTTAGAATTAGCCTGCTGATTACCGAGGGTCTCTCCTGGTTGTGGCTCCCTTTCCATTCTTCCTGCCTCTTCATAAGCGGTTTATGGCGGTTCGAGCGGTATCTATTGTCAGTTGTTAGTTCCGCAAGTGAGCTCAAGAAATATATTTATTGGGGGAGGGGTTGTAAATTTACGGTTTGAAATCTCGGGTCGACGTCTAATTACAAGAATGGATGAGAATGAACATATGATTTTATATTACCCTTAAACACAATAAATATATACATGCACTATCGTTGCAATTGCACATCAATATAGTACTTTTAGTTCAATTGTTTTGGGTGTGGTGTACAAACACCACAATCGCCCCCATGAGTCGACGAATAAATTCCCAATTTTGAGAATGACTCATCCCCTGAAAACAATTACACAACACTTAAATACATATACACAACACACTCAAATCTTCAGATCAACAATACATTTAAAATGTCATTTCTTTCAATGTTTCCTGTTATCCAGTTATGAAAGAGAGGGGGAGGTATTTTTATTTGCGTTAAATCTCCAGCAGACGGTTGTGAGATAAATTTATATTTATTAAATTGAGATTCTTTACTTTCGGGGGAGGGGCAACCGACTTGTCTACCTCGCCGCAACTCTGATCATTGTTACTCCCGCTAGCTAAATCTTTCTCCACTACCTCTGCCTCGGTACCTTTAACTGTGTTACCACTACGTAACGTCATCATCTCGTTCACATCTCCCATGATTCACGTTACATATACTTTATTATTATGAAAACAATTAATTTTATTTCCAAATGCAATTTACTAATTTTATTTATTTCTTTAAGGTGTTTTATAGCTTTCGAGCTCCACGTTGAAGTGCCATGTTGTAACGTTTCATAGCTCGTGATAGAAAATGAGTGCAGTAAATAGCTCGGTTAATAGGGCGCCAATCTCCAACAGACGGTTGTGAGATAAATTTATATTTATTAAATTGAGATTCTTTACTTTCGGGGGAGGCGCAACAGAGGCTAGATGCAAAACACCTTATTCTATTTATTTTGACCTCTGGGAAGTCTAGCATGGGGTAAATCTTGACAGAAAGTCATAGATTGTAAAAATAATTTATTAACAAAACAGGATGAGATGAATGACGTCTTGTGACCTTTCAAACAGATAAAATAAAAAGGGGAAGTTATTTCTTTAAATTATTGAAGTTAATAGTATTTACGTCCGACTTGCAACTGACAAATATGCATGAGCTCACCGGGTTGTAGATCTTCATGGGCGATGTTGGCGGAGGTATCTCGTTCCTGAAGTAGACATCTCGCGTGGTCTTCCATGGTTCCAAGTACCAATCCTCCCTGATAAAGCTATCTGCTCACTAATTGCACAGATGCTGTCGCCTAGCTGAGTGAATGGAATGGTTTCACTCGTCTTCGATATTCAGCGCAATGCTGGAAATATCCTAGCTAGACCTCCACTGAGTTTACTAGTTTAACTTTATGAAATTTTGTAGTTGAATCTCAACAAGTGATGTCCAAGTTTAGAATTTGAAGTGCTTTCAAGTGAAAACATAATAATATTCTTCCTGTCCATACAGCTCTGTCCCGGCTTATATATGGCAATTATATCTCCCACCAGCAGTAGGGGATCTGCCAATTGCAATATCAAAGTATTGTCTACAGAAAGTGACGCTCCTTCCTTATTGGCCGAAGTAAGTCCTTTATCACGCACCAAGTGGCTATATTGGGGTGAAGGTCTCTCCCCCAGTGACACACTTCTATATTGGTGTCATGTAGCGGTATCTTCCTTAAAAATCACAAGGTTGCAGTTTTCTCGTCGTAAAACAATTTATTCTAAAAAGCTGGGGAGTACATTGTTCTGACATCTTTTAGAATTAGCCTGCTGATTACCGAGGGTCTCTCCTGGTTGTGGCTCCCTTTCCATTCTTCCTGCCTCTTCATAAGCGGTTTATGGCGGTTCGAGCGGTATCTATTGTCAGTTGTTAGTTCCGCAAGTGAGCTCAAGAAATATATTTATTGGGGGAGGGGTTGTAAATTTACGGTTTGAAATCTCGGGTCGACGTCTAATTACAAGAATGGATGAGAATGAACATATGATTTTATATTACCCTTAAACACAATAAATATATACATGCACTATCGTTGCAATTGCACATCAATATAGTACTCTTAGTTCAATGTTTTGGGTGTGGTGTACAGACACCACAATCCTTATCCATCTGAAGTTCTGGAGAACGATACACACAAGCTACTCTGGGACAGGTCAGTGATCACAGATAGACCTACAATATATATCAGCAAACAGGGGTAACAGGCCGGACATTATTCTTATTGATAAAGTGCAGAACCTTCTAATCGACATCGTAATCCCTAACTCGCATAATATCCAACACATTTATGCTGAGAAAGTAACCAAATACAAGCCTCTGGCCGACAGACGGGGCAACAGGAATTTGTTACAGTATTGCCTATCACAGTCTCTTCCACTGGGATCAAACCGAAGTCACTAAGGGCTAACCTGGATAAACTAGGGCTCCACCATAATCTAGGCCTACATATCATTATGCAGAGACATGCTCCATAGATCGTTCCTACCAACATAAAGAATAAAAATAATGGTGTATTATACCCAATGGCATGGAGAGCATATGAATAATAATAATAATAATAATAATAATAATAATAATAATAATAATAATAATAATAATAATGTTATTTGTCATACGTCCCGTTTTAACTACTGCTTCTTTTGGAGACGCCGGAGTGCAGTAATTTTGCCCCGAAGAGGATCTTAAAATCTTAAACGGCTCTCACATTTAAGCACCCTCAAATACCAACTGACTGCCCCAGGATTCGATTCAGCAACATTGCGCGCCTCGATCCCTGTCCTCTCATTGTTGAGTCCCATAGCTTGTTCCCTTCTACTATCTTTACTGTAACATGTATTTCTGTTGTTTTATTTGAGGGGCTTGAACATCGTGGCCATTCAACCCCGTGTGCTTAGATGAGTGTCCAATTTTTATATGATAACCTGTGTTATTGTGATGGCTGTATTAGTGTGTGCATTTGTAATTCAAATGAGGATTTGGAAGGAGGCGGCAAGACGGTAGAGATCGAACCCACTCGCCTAGCGAGTCGCAGATAGCCTAGTTTTCTGAGCCTTAGCGAGTGTAACTACCGCTGTCGGTTTATATAATCTTTACTGTTTGGACATAATAATCTGAGTGCAATGTCCTGACTTGGCTATGACTCGGACTTCTGAAGTCTGAATTTATGCGCGGTAGGATGGCTAGTTCCTTTCCGCTACCTCGTCTGCCACAGCATTAGTCATCAATAAGGCCCGGAAGATCACGCAAAATCATATTATTGCATATTGTACAGTACCCCAGGGGTATGCACCCCTTGGAGACCATCCCCCCATCATCTATCTAAATCTCCTAACTGGCAACCCTTGTAAAGTCAGACCAACATCCATCAACGCCGCAAGGACAGCTTGCCATTCTAGAAAGCAGCTCAATCCTTGCACAATTATTACACACAGCGACACATTATTAACTAGGGCAGCTATGCCGTCACAATGCTGACAGCATAGCGCCGAAGAATATATAAAGGGGTCCTAAGGAGGTCAGAGGATCTCTCAATTATCAGTGTTTCAACGGGACGGCCGGAGGCTACGCTGGTATCATCAGGTGAGTGAGTCAGCAAGTGTTCAGATCTCCTACATTTGTAACCTTATCCACAGACTGTACTTTTACATTGTAACATCACTACATCCCTTAAAAGGGACTCACATATACATTATTACTGACCAATAAACACTTGGTCAGTTTCTTACACCTGCATTACTGTTTACACGCTTCTTTACGCCCTAATTCCCTTCCTGAACTATCCGTCACTATTAGACGTGACTTGTGGTAGCCAGATACTTGCTAGTGTAAGCATCCTTGTATTCCGTATCGGCCTGCTTGCTAGAGGCGGCCCGCGCCATATAGCTGACACGTACAAGTCGATTATCTAACCAGACAGCTGGGCGACCAGCACAGTGACCCTTGCATTGAGTTCCATCCCCTAAAACACTCCTACATCATTTATAGGAGCACCCTAACACTAAACAACACGCTACACCGGTCAGCTTGCCCGACCACGGGAAGCTACCCCCTTTTAGACACCTTCTTCTAAATCAACACAATAACTCTTCCGTTTTAGATCCTACCACCCCCAAATAAGGGATCTAAAACAGATGGTGGAGGCGGGGTACTACGCACAGTAGAACAGGACTCAACCAACGAGCCCTCGTAGTAAAAACGACTCCTTCCGTACCGCAAAAAGCCAAGCAAAATTGTGATTTTTTTTTCCTAGACGAGAGCAGCATTTTTGCTCCGTACTACTTACACAGGGAATTTTTTTTCTCCCAAACCAACCCCCCAGCCCCAGAAGGAATCAGAGAGAATAAGAATACACTGACAAACACGCACAGTTTTTTTTCTCCTAGAAGACGCATACATTTCATTTAGCATGGCACCTCATACAGAAACAACAGAGATTGTAAGCCATAGAGGCAGTAGGGGTATGCCAATATTATTAGCATTATTGTTCAGATGCCAGAGGCACATACAAAGCCGGCAAACACAGATACGGGCACTCCAAACAAAAATCGGGGCAATACAGGGCAAACAGCCATACACCCCGTCAGAGGGTAGGACAGCGCGATTAAGATGCGCACATACGCTCTTGAATCACACACATGAACACCTCAATAGGATCCATATCCAAAGGCACAAAAGTCGCTGAGCAGGCCATAAGCCTCAACGGTCAGTACACCCAAATTTGGGACGAGTACCGTGAGCTCCAGAACAATAAGGCCATTTTTGAGTACATGGCAGGGCCACCAGCCCAGCCGAGAGAGGACATAAGCGTGGATACGCTGACTCGACAATTTGCGAGGATGTCCCTCTCGCCATGTACTGCCACACATGGGAAGGAGGTCACCATGGCTACAGTCCAGAAGACGGCCAGGTTAGACTCCAATACACTGCGGGGACAAGCTTACACCAATACACATCCCTTAGCTCCGGTTCAGAAGGCAATTTTGCCAAAACGTGGGGCAGAGCCTGGAACAATCCCCTCGGAACAAACGAACGAGAGGGAGTTGAAGCCAGGACTCTCAGAAACACATGACATGACACAGAGACAACAGGAGGTAACCACGTCATGGGCAGACGACATAGAACCCGTCCCACTACACATAAAGCCTACATACACCCACACAGATAGGCTAACACAATGGCAGGAGTCTGCCGTGGCCACGGGCCAGAAAGCGGTCAGGCTACACGCCACCACATTGCCAGGGCAGAAACAGGCAGTTAAGCGGCCTTTACCGCCAGTTCAAAGGGCAAGTTTGCCAGAACGAAGGCCAACACCGGCATTAGTACCCCAGGTGCGAATGCATAGGAGGGGGTTGCATTCAGTCCCTCAGGATGCACGATACACGCCTGCACATTGTGACCACGCACTCACACACAATACACGGGGTACAGGAAAGGTGTTATTACCTACCCCACAAAACCACTCAGGCAAAAGCACACACACCCCCGTAAACTCTACTAGGATAGCGCAGAGCGCATTTAGGGCCTCGCAAACAGGCACACTCAAACCTACAGACACGCGCTACGGTGGAAGTAGGCCCAGGCTTACTTTGCTACAAAATCCCCCGAAAAATGGCAAAGAAGCGCCTCAGTGGATTGCAGGGGCCTATAATCTCATAACAGGGCAGAACCCTTCACCTTTCCGAGCAAGGACGCTCGGACCGGAGTAACGACTTCCACCAGGGACACACATAAGTTCGTTTACACGGGGGAAATACGCCAATAAATACATACAGACTCACTAACGTAAACGGCACATTATTTTTTTCTTCCACGTATATGCAGTGCAACATGGCTAAACCAAAATATGTATAATTCTAAATCCTTCTTCATTTTTATTTTGGGCACCTAGCATTTTTTTTTCTCTCAGGCCATCAATGGTTACTGAACATAGGGTCCATATTATAACTTGGATAACATAAAGTGCTAATATCCAAAGCCAAGTAGAAGCCCATCAGGTGAGCTACGCGGCTTAAGGCCGGAAAGAGATATTCCGAACACAGCTTAAGCAATAAAACACAGCATAGAGCTTAAGCGGGTCTTTCTAGGTAGAAATGACTAAGTGTTCTATGTTCCGGTCCAACAGTTTGATAGATTCCCTTGTGAGGGGCGAGAGCCCTCATTGTCACAAGAATTAAGAATCTCGGACTATTTCCCAAAAGTGGTAGATTTCCCTGAGACGTAACTAGATTACTATAGTGCTAACGTCACCTACTAGGTGGATAGTACGATCAGGACCTACTTACCATTGTTAAGCATTTTTTTTTCATAGTGTTTACGACATAATTGTGACAGCCTATCGCCGTCGGGCAACCCGCTTTAAGAGCCGGCCGGAGTGGGAACGGATTTCGCCTTTCATTTCAAAAGCTCGCCACTAGGTTCGCTGTTGCTGTCGACTGCAGCTAGCTCCACTGGTAGTTTCATCGAGGGTGCCTAGAGGGCAGTGAGGGAGGCTCAAGGCCGTTCGATTCGATCCTATCCTCTCCTCCAGTCATGACGAATAGAAATATTATTTCTATTATTCTTCATGTTCCAGTGTCTGTGTCACGCCAAAGTACCTTCAGAACATTGCGACCAGAATGTTCGTAGTGAAAGTCTGTATACAATCAACTGAACAGTCAAGGTATCCCCGGATTCAGTGAGTGAGTGGGTTCGAACCCCTCTGTCGGTCGTCCTTCAAAAGGTTTTGAGTGATTTCCTATTTTCAACCCCATTATTATGCATATTATATATTACCTTCAAAGAACGATAGTTTTAAAGTATTGTTCATAGTAGTTTTAAATGACGACTGGGAGAAGAAATAAGGATATCATATTAATATAAACACAACTTATAGCCACAAATTGTTTATTTATTTTAAATAGACACTGAATTAGTAATCAGATCTACATACATACATACATTTTCCTAAGCTGGTCAGCTGAATTTAGTCTAACTTATAGTCGTCGACAGACTGTGTGTACGCGGGTAAATGTGATGAAACGATATAGGCTATAAAACTCATTTTGACATTTTTGAAAGACTTAAAATATCAATTTTCGTAATTGGGGAACCCCGAAATCATCTCCCCGGTCAAAATTAGCCGCGCCTGGTTTCCGAACTATTTCTCATGAGTAGGGCTAGGATTTGTATGTAAATGCATATTGTTTCCCTTTCCTTATACACAACTAAAAATGATAAATGTCCATGAATTAGAACCTTAGCTATCATATAATTATATGTTGTTATATATTTTACATATTTGATCATTTTCTTTTTTGTCGTGTGGCCTGATGAGCGGCCGAGTGCAGGTCTTTCCAGTCGACGCCCGTGGGTCACCTGCGTGTCGGAATGAAAGATGAGATGAATGGATGAAAGTGGGTAAGGATGAGGAAGGAAGCGGCCAAGGCCTGTAGAAAGTACCGTCCCAGCATTTGTGGAGTTGAAAATGGGGAAACACGGAAACCCATTCAAGGACGGCCGACGGTGGGGCTCGAACCCACGTCTACCAAGTCAGCAGAGAGCTTGGCCCCACAGCCTAACGCTGCGCTTTAGCGAGAGTAGCCGTGGTGGCTATATACGTGTTGGTATATTTTATCATAATAGCATTTTTTACTTTTTATGTAAAATTACATATACCGTCTCTTACTGTGATTGAAAAAAAGTATTTTTTCGCAAATGAAATAAACGGTAATTCAAAACAGTTAGGTATAACAATATTTGTCCACTAGAAACTCAGGTACATGAAACGGATTTTCCAAGCTATTCATAACCTGCCGAGAAAGGGCAAGGGAAGAATTCCAAGTAAGATATTAGTGAAGATAAGGGGATGGGAATTCGCATCACACATTGCCGGAGACTCATCGGCAGGATTTGGTTCATTTCAATTGTCCAGTGAATGCCTGAGACTCAACTTTTCAACGTTGATCATAAAGGCTACTAGCCTATATTTACTCCCACCTCGCAAACAAAAAGTGACTCTGACAATACTTATTGTGGAGTTCGAACGCATTTTCTCATACATAATCATGGAATTTATTTAAATTTGCTATAATATGAACATGCTTAATTAATTAGTGTACCACCCTTTATTTTGCAAAAAAAATAATAAAATGAAGAATCTACAAGCAATATCATGTGCAAAGTATATGATTTATATAAAAATTAAATCAATATTACATACCGATATTTCAAATTTTTTAATGTAATATTACATAGAAGAAATGGAAGAACGCAGATGCCCCACGTGGAACCACCTGTCATCACTGCGGCAAATTGTGTGCCTCCCGCATTGGGCTGTATAGTCACCTCCGATCTCACCAATGAGACATTCCGGATTGAAAGGCCAATCTACTCGATATGAGTGTTTGCTATGATGATGAGAGATATTACATTAAAATCCTAGCCTTACTCATCAGTATTTTGCCAAAATGGATCCAACTATGACATTTTAACGCATGATAACCTAGAAAGTCATCTCGAAATTGACATCTTAATTATTATGAGGTAACCCGTAGTGACATTCTCACTCCGATACTTACGATGAATATATGGGACACAAGAGGGTAGCAGATCCTGACGTTATTCTTCCATATTTGATAAAAAGATCCGGGAAAAAATAGCTTATCCTCTCGATATTAAATTTAATTTATCGATCAAGTCTTCGATATTTCCAGAGAAATGGAAACTTACTAAAGTCAGTCACAAGTCGGGTAAGATCTCACTAATTCTTACCTATCGAACAGTACCGGTAGTTAATATGTTTGCCCCAAACAAACTTTACGAGCAAACACTTCATGAACACATAATTATTCAGGCATACATGCCATTTTATTCACGATTCATAACACGGATTCATCCCTCGATGATCAACAATAACCAATTTTCACGA
Organism: Meconema thalassinum; assembly: GCA_946902985.2. Taxonomy (NCBI): domain Eukaryota; kingdom Metazoa; phylum Arthropoda; class Insecta; order Orthoptera; family Tettigoniidae; genus Meconema; species Meconema thalassinum. Next base: position 457,683,608 of record OX336391.1, on the reverse strand, counting down.
ATCAGAAGTCATCTGGTTTAGATAAAAGGATAACAAGCCGATGTAATATATACAGATTATTGGCAGAGTTAACCATCACGTAGCCTACAACTTACGAAAATGTCATATTACGGATCATACTTACAGTATGTAAGAGGCAACACTTTGTATCATAGAGAAACGATCCATTCACCCTCTGGTGTTACCCTGGGATCGAATCTTGTGCCTCTGTAATTTTTATCTTAATTAACCATCTCCGGGATGCCAATATATCATTATTATTATTATTATTATTATTATTATTATTTGCTATTGACGTGTAATCGTTTAAATACATTTATTCGTTATGGGATTGTATGCTGCTCCAAAAGATGAAGAAAAAATAAATTGGAACAAAACAAATTATTTAGATTTATAAGTGTCATCCGATTGCATTTACACGAAAACACACAAATTTTGATAGAAAACACCACCATTTCCTATGTATTTCCCATCTCAAGTCATCTAGGTTTATTGTAGGTTATACTTTGATAAAAAAAAAAGTTATCCTTTTCTCACCGTATTGATCGAATTTTTGAGATATATTCAAAATGCTGGGATATATAAGAAGATGCACATTTTATTTTAGGAACCTGTACATTGCTAAAGAATATATAATGCATTCGTATGAAGTAGACTTGAATTTGGCTCAATAGTTTGGAACCCAAGATGTGCGAATGCTGACGATAGACTTGAATCAATAAAAAATAAATTCCCTATATTCTTGGAATACAAAAGAACAAATGTATATCCTAAATATGCTAAGCGGTAATGTGGTGGACCAGTGGTGTGGTCAAGCTGTTGGCCTCTCACCACAGCGGACCGGGTTCGGATCCCGGTCAATGCATGTGAGATTTTCAAAGTGAAACGCCATGTCCAGTGGTTCGGATTCCACGTAAAAAGGAGGTGCCGTGGCAATTGATCGCGAGATTGATGGTAACATAAACTACACAATTCTTTTAAAAATGCTAAGCATAATTTCCTACTGGAACTTTTTCTTTAAAGACTTTAGAGAAAAGTAGGCAGGTTATTACATTTAAATAATTTGATAACATCTTTGATAGACCTTATTTGTCATCTGAATTTGAACTATATGTTCCTTCGCGGTCAATAAGACCGAAACGTATAACATCCCACTGGCCAAGAACCAATACAGAGTAACATAAACATTCGCCTGTATCCAACACATTCAATATCTACCCCAAAAAAAAAAAAAAACCATGCACACATTTCAGTATATCAGACAGCACCTTTTGTTCATTTGTATTGTAGAGAAATCACTTAATATCATACACTCCTTATCAGTGACTTGTAACATAATTTCAAGTACGATACTTACTAGAATAATATTTAGTCATACGTATTATAAGTATCATTTTATATTAGTGTAAGAAAAATATTAAAAATATTAAGTGTGATTCATATTGTTATTTCTCATAATTAGGTTGTAACCTGTTAGAAGAACTATAAATAAATAAACAAATAATTATAAATAAATAAATAAACAAATTAGTTTAATGAAATTCAGGCCCACTTTAGTGATGGTTACTAACTAGTGATTGCTTGCTACTCATATAATAATTACTGTAACTTGAAAAGAACAGTAGTCGCTACATCATATTTAGACTGACAAAGCAACATTTTATTTACAATCCACCTCGTGGCGTAGTGGCTAGTCTTCTTAGCTGTCAACGCATAGGACCAGGTTTGGGAGCTGAGGGCTGGAATGGGATACACTGAGGCTTGTGAGGCAGAACTGGGAAGAGAAGGGTTACATTCTTACTTCAGCCATCCTGGAAGTTGTTTCATCACTTATACTTCAGGCAAATGCTGGGATGGTATCTAAGGCCTCGGCCGCCGCATATACAAAACCCGACCCAAATACAAATACACACCCTAATACAACCATCACAATAACACAGGTTATTAGACACATTATATACACACACCCAAGTGCACGCGGCTACATGACCACCATGTCCCAAAGCTCCTAAACGAATCACCACCTCCAACAACAACAACAACAACAACAACAACAGCAACAACTCTATTTACAGTACAAGAATGGCATAATCTTGAAAGTAGCCTATACTATATTACAGACATGTTATAAAGAACTAAAAAGCTCATAATCAACACTGGAACTACAAAAGACCTGTAGGCCATACACCATAATATGATGATCTAGAATGCAGCCGATTGTAATCAGGGGCGGATCTAGGGGAGGGTGAGGAGGGCGACCGCCCAGGTCCCTGCGATCCGGGGGGGGGGGGGGGGGCTGCGTCATGGATTGTTTTAAATTTCATTGATTAATTATTTATTCGTTAATTCCCCATAAAGAGAGCGTTATAACACAATCAATTTTCATGTTTAATTCTGGCCCTTTCTTCTTTTTTTTTTCCCAAAAACCTCTCATACACACACTATGCTTCCTCTGTCTCTCCTCCCTCCACTTCTTTCCCGGTTGTCTCTCTTTGGGAGTCTGCTCAAACATCTGTTGTCTAAGTCTAATTGATTAATTAATTATACTTTTCAAACTAATTTATAATTCATATTCTTTTTTTCAGTGCAGCTATGACCTCCCGTGACCGTTTAGCAAGTATAGATTTCAGTGAAATGATGGAAGACTTCATCCGAGAAAAAGAGTCGCAAACTAATATTTTAATATTTCATAGTTTACATAATCTTCTTCAAGAGGACTTACGGGTTTCTTTCGTATTATTAAAAGAATGTACCGTAGTGTATTCAAAATATTGTAACTATTCTTTATTTTATTATTATTACAAAACTATTTTCCATTTGATTTGATATTTTTTATATTTTCTATTGTTGAGGGCCCGACCGTATCATATCGCCCAGGGCCCCGCAAGGCCTGGATCCGGCACTGATTGTAATGAAGCGACTGACAGCACCTGGACATGAGCTGATTTCATCACTTCCTGGCATGAGATTACCATCTCTCAGAAGCCGGCTCTGTCTTCTTTCACCCTGTTTCAAGGACACGACTTTGCGACGATGCGGTATCTGACGGTAACTGCCTGAACTACCAGCACCTCGACACGGCTAGCATTAGCAACTCAATATGCTTACATTTTCTAAAATCACGATTAAACATATACGGAGTTCTTAATTTGAAAATATGTTTCAGTAGCACAATAGAGAAAACTATAAGCTGTCTTGCAGTGGAGTTTGTTTCTGTTTTCAACATCATCTGAAGGCATTGAAGAGGTTAAGAAAATTGCAGTTCAGAACTCTATTTTATATGGAGAATTGTGATTTTAACTACACTTTTTATAACTATCATTCTATTCCTGTTCGATATGCTTTTGCACTGATGAAAAGTGTATAAAATACTACAGCGTGCTGTAGAAACAAAATAATTTTACCTTGTCCCGTTTCTTTATAAATCGTTTCACAAACTTTTGTCCCATGTTACAACAAGAGCTGGGCTGGCGGCCGGCCGTCCCAACTCCGGCCGGCTCTTAATCAGCCTAAAGCAGGATGCAGGCGAGATACAGTATATTTTTTTTTTATACCTTTTCAAAGTGCTCTCTTAATACGGAGCGGGGCATAGCTCATTTTTTTCTCTTCTCTGCCTCAGTCATTAGGCCCGATGAAGGAAAAATTGGCCAAGTTGAACTATATATATATTCCATACATAGGTACACGTGACACGTTACACTGCCTGTAATATGACTTTTTTCTCACTTCCACAACAGCACGCAAGCTAAAACGCTAACACACCGTAGGATGAAAATCCCAGACTTTGGGAAACCCTGCACATTTTTGGAAATCACACAATAGTACAAGAAATAGCCTTCGAACCTCACTGACCACACCGGGATACGATCCTAACACAACCAAACTGTCCCGGAGACACAACCTGAATAGTGCCAGAAACAATTACTCTGGGTAAAAGACGGTCTCAAAACCCGCAACCTTCTGAATACCAGGAATATAAGGTCGGGTAGCTATCCAGTCTAGGATAGAAAAGTAGGAAGCTAACACAGATTGGGACAGTTCCACTAACAGCGGATCATAAATGAAAAACAACAAAATCGCCTCCGGCATCTAGTCACCAAACACGCGACTAGCGGCCCAGAGACACTCGGGTATAACGACATTTTGAACAATGGATAGGAATATACTTGACCCACGTTACAAGTCAACACAACACTTGGGAACACAAAGGTAGTTAATAGAAGGTTCTTTTACAGTGCGAGAAACACTACTCACAATTACACAGAGAGCAAGCAGGTTCCCACATACGCGTGCCGGAAACATGAGAGTAAGCAAGTGACTAATGAAAGCCCACGACATCGTAATTCAACACTATCGCGTCAGCGATAACGCACGTCTCATGAATAACCTGCACGCTCACAGACAGCAATACACTAGCAGCTCTCAGTGCAGAACACACGCCATCATTTAAGCCAAGTCTAGAACCCCACAAATCCTCAAATTACACCACGAGGAGAAATCAAAAACATACAAACTCTGCACAGGTATGCGTCCTTTCATTTGCGCATTGCACATACACGGGGAACGTGCCATAATATGGACGGCACAAATACCGTCGTGACAAGTCTTTACAGGCAACCGGGTCGGAACCCATGATCACACACCACGCTCGTACCAAAAACTAACTATCCAACGGTATTTTTGGTACGGGGAACACAATCAAAATACATACAAGGAGCGCACAAAACATGAACAACGCAGACATAGTACACAGAGAATGACACGAGATCACGGGTTCCAATCCCAGTAAACATTAGACACCAAGGAAGGCAATCATCCAGGCTTCCAACCACACCGAAATTGGTCCATACAAATACATGAACAGGGAATACCACATTTCCTCCCGCCAAAAACCGGGCATAAAATTTCAAAATACACCTGACATGGGAAATACATTTCCCAGACACAGCCAGGATAATTTCATAAGACAAAGGTCTTACGGAATAGTGACCACACAATAGTATTAGCAAATAGTATGAATTGCCACATTAAGGCCGCCAGGAATCTAGAACAATAACATCCCAGCCTGACATTACACAAACAAACTGCTGACTGGCAGACTGCGTCACATTGCAATACCGCTGGTGACAAGACACTATTGTTTATAACATTGACCATGAAGTTAAAAACGCAAAACAATCATAATAGCATACATTTTTTTTAACACTGCAAAAGCACTTAGCAATGGACAAGACGTTGGCAGGCCACGGGCGCCTTCTGCCCATACACGCGATACATATTACGACTTAGCCTGCAACAGACCAACCGTCCGCGTGGTGTAGCGGAACATAGGCACACACACACGCGCTCACTAATTAGAAGCGAACACAGACAGGGGCTCTGAGGAAACAAGACCCCCCCAATAACTTCCTTTCTGGATTTCAGTTTTCAAAAATTATTACAGGCAATTAGGGCATGGCCAGTCGCACTACGACCACTGGCCACACTCACACTACAAATGGCAGACCAGATTAGGTCGTGAAGCTTTACTATCCCAAGGCGCGGATAGAAAGCCAACATGGACCAAGGGAGGATGACAGGAGAACAGGCTACCAGCGTACCACCTTACTCCCTTCCAATAACCTTCTCACGTCCAACATAAACAACGCAGACACATGAACACGACCAAAACAGCTACACTACATTACAGAGTATACACAAGGGGTTGATAGACTTCATGCGTCTAAAGAGAAGGCATGCTACGCCTTGGATCACGATGCTACCACCTGAGTATTAGGGGTGGGTCGGCAAACATTAAATAAGCATAATGCGCATCTCCAAATGAGAGATGAGGCCACAATTATATATATTAACCACTTTTTGTTAATTAAATACTCCCGCATGACAGGAATATATTGGTATTATGCCTCAACCTACACCTATCCGTACATGAGTGCAGACGCCTCATATCCAGATACATGCATGAGTATCCCATCCATTCGCCAGGGACATTATTATCAAACCTGCATGGGATTTTTATATCTTTGCAATCCCGGGAATTACCTGCCCCAGTCCACTCATTATAGGAGCACTCCTAGTAGCATTACCGGCTCAAGGCCACCATTTATTTGAGCCCAAAGATGCACATCCCCTTCCTACCATACTTTAAACCCACTCTACAAATAACTACCCCCAGATCATAATAACAGGGTACCTGACATCATAGACCCTACTAACACCTCCATAAAGGGTAAAAAAGAGCATTATTGCTGGAAAGCTGACGTAGCAATGGTAGACCAGAAGTAGTCTATGTACTTAGAAGTTCTACAACCCCACAACACTGGAAATATTTTACATTTTACACAAAGATTAAACTATTTACACAGGTTACACCCACATATTTTTTTACAAAGGAATCTGAAACACTCTGATTGATGATAACGGCATAAGCCAAAGGTCAAAGGCACCACACTTTGAGAGCTGGGGAAGGTGACGTGGACCCTCACCCCAGTTGGCTCAACAGCTCAGTGACTTTACTTAACTTGACGGCTAGACCAAACAGACGAACCACGTGAGGTCAAGGCACTCGCGGCCTGGCCGGGCAAGCTCTGGAATCCTAGGTGCGCGTAAACTGCCCCTGGGAGGAAGGGATGCTACACCCACTCTGGGCCACGGTCGTCGAAGCCAAGACCTGCAGGGAAGACTTTCTGAGGATGGTGGGAGAAATAGCTCACTCCGCGCCGAACTCAGGAGACAACCCTAGAGACGACCCCATTATGACTAGACTTCTAGTTAAATTTAAGTTAGGTAGGGCTTCTATAGCGGGAAGCCAGACTCCTGTGCGTTGGAGCGAAATATTACTGCGGCCGATAGAGGCGAAATGATATATTAATGCGAAAAGCATATTACTGCGGCCGATAGAGGCGAAATGATATATTAATGCGAAAAGCATATAACTGCGGCCGATAGAGGCGAAATGATATATTAATGCGAAAAGCATATTACTGCGGCCGATAGAGGCGAAATGATATATTAATGCGAAAAGCATATTACTGCGGCCGATAGAGGCGAAATGATATATTAATGCGAAAAGCATACTACTGCGGCCGATAGAGGCGAATATTACTGCGAAAAGCAGAATGCGATTGCCGATAAAGGCGAAGATAATATTATGCCATTGGACGACAATGTCCAATGCCCACATAAATGGCGACGCAGCGGGCAACCAATGGGCATTAAGAGAGGAGCATTGCGAGCACCTCATAAGGGTTACGTGGGCGGCCCAACTATGACAACATATCGACAACAATGGCAACGAGCAGGATGGTACGGCAGGCGAAACGGTTTGCTTAGTGGCACCGTAAGCCGCCTGCGACTAGGTTAATACTAGTGATAAGCGTCGACACCTAGAATTAAGGGAACGGAATCCAGCGATTCTAGAGACAACCGGTGTTTCTGGAATCGTGCGGGTGGTGTCCTGAGGAAGTAAATTGCCTCAGGCGATCGTTCTGGTCCAAATTTAGCTGTAAGACGGTTGCATTTGACACGCAACCTAGGATTAAGCAAATTTATTAACCGCTGTTGCCAGGCAATGGAACAGCACATTTCGGCATTAGAGTAAGGCCATCTTTTCGGCTTAGTCATAGCAGCCATTTTTTTTACCATAACTAAGGTAAATAGTATTAAGCCGTTCGGCGCCTGATGACCCACAAACCCGGCATCAGGGTAAGTCCGACAACTCATGATAAGTCATGATAATTCGTTGTAATATAGCATAAGCCTACATTTAAGGCAATTTTTTTATTATATATATGGATTGCGGTAGAATATCTCGGCACTTGGTGACTAAAAATCCGTTACCAAGGTAAGCCCGACAACATTAGGCTAAGATAGGTTAACATAGGTTAACCTAGATTAAGTTAGACTTCAGTGGCGCCACACTTAATTTTATAAATTAAGCGCTGCCACGAAAATGTCATATATAATATATTGTAATGTATTGTCATGTATTGCTAACAACTAATCCGTTTTCCCAAACACAGGAAACCCAGGGAGCAACGCGTCCACGGATATACACAACAGAAAAAGAGTTGCCATTAATACATTTTTTTTTTATAGCAAGGAGCATGAGCATGTCTATTGTAAATATATTTCCCACACCAAATTACACATACCCTTATCTCTGCCACACAAACACACTACTCCTCATCATTTTTCAGTCGCGCCAATAAGGTGACGGCGCCGCGATCAGCGACGTAAGGTGACGTGGGGCACCGAGCGACGCTGACGCAAACACACGTATGGATACGCTTCAATAATAAGCAATATACGGTAGCCAGGGGCGGTGCAGAGATTGTGAGCACCTACCCTCGCTGCCAAGGTGAATTTTTCCACCCACGGGGAAAATTTGCGACAGGTAAGGTTAACGGCATGACCACTAACCTACAGCCATAGGTAAGAGGTACCTACAGCTCAGCGAATAGCAAAATGAAGGGAGAATGAGTCGACAGAGGAGAGCGCTACAGAAGGCCTAGAGAATGAGACGAGGTACCAGGCTCATGAGCAAACCGGTCTAGTAATAAGATTATTATTTTTTTAATATTATATCATGCTTGTAAATTAAATGTAAACCCAAAGCGTACACAAATATATATTAATGCTCAAGTGTACGCCTATGCACGTAAACTTACAATATGTCACGCCATTCAACACTGCCATAATGGCAACACTGAATACACGGTTTTGTTTTTTCCTTTCTACTCTACTAACGCCCAAATTTGTCAGGGTGTTCCGTTTTAGCCCAAACCAATAAACACTTTGAATATTTCCCTTAAATTATACCCTGGAACACCCATTTTTTCTATTTTCTTCTACCTTTCTTATTGCAGGGAGCACTTTTTCCCCAAGATAGGGCGGACGACGCAATCATCCGTTCGGCCCTGGGTTTTTTTCCTCCCTGCACAACAATGTACCATCAGTACCATGTATTTTTTTTCTCTCCATCACACTTCAAAGATGCAAATGTCAATTTCTGCTTCAATATTTTTTATGCAAATGTCAATTTCTGTTTCAATATTTTTTATGCAAATGTCAATTTCTGTTACAATATTTTTATGCCAATGGCAATGTTATGTATATATGTATATCCCATAACCCTCCCCTCTGAACACGAACTGATCTCACGCACACACATCAATACGACATCACGACGACGAGGAAGACATCTACAGAAGAGACGAGAGGACTTCCAAAACAACAACATCGACTACATCCATAACATCGACATCCCAACCCCAAGTTCCGTTCCCGTTCGCGGGGACGCGAACTAAATAGGGAAAGAGGCTTGTACAGTACCCCAGGGGTATGCACCCCTTGGAGACCATCCCCCCATCATCTATCTAAATCTCCTTACTGGCAACCCTTGTAAAGTCAGACCAACATCCATCAACGCCGCAAGGACAGCTTGCCATTCTAGAAAGCAGCTCAATCCTTGCACAATTATTACACACAGCGACACATTATTAACTAGGGCAGCTATGCCGTCACAATGCTGACAGCATAGCGCCGAAGAATATATAAAGGGGTCCTAAGGAGGTCAGAGGATCTCTCAATTATCAGTGTTTCAACGGGACGGCCGGAGGCTACGCTGGTATCATCAGGTGAGTGAGTCAGCAAGTGTTCAGATCTCCTACATTTATAACCTTATCCACAGACTGTACTTTTACATTGTAACATCACTACATCCCTTAAAAGGGACTCACATATACATTATTACTGACCAATAAACACTTGGTCAGTTTCTTACACCTGCATTACTGTTTACACGCTTCTTTACGCCCTAATTCCCTTCCTGAACTATCCGTCACTATTAGACGTGACTTGTGGTAGCCAGATACTTGCTAGTGTAAGCATCCTTGTATTCCGTATCGGCCTGCTTGCTAGAGGCGGCCCGCGCCATATAGCTGACACGTACAAGTCGATTATCTAACCAGACAGCTGGGCGACCAGCACAGTGACCCTTGCATTGAGTTCCATCCCCTAAAACACTCCTACATCATTTATAGGAGCACCCTAACACTAAACAACACGCTACACCGGTCAGCTTGCCCGACCACGGGAAGCTACCCCCTTTTAGACACCTTCTTCTAAATCAACACAATAACTCTTCCGTTTTAGATCCTACCACCCCCAAATAAGGGATCTAAAACAATATGTATGCATATTTTGGCACAATGCATATTTCTCTCCTTTGCCTGTTTAAGTGCATATCTCTGCTTGAGAAGGATTTATATTCTAATTTACTGTTGTTTTGAAACGCCTTTTGTTACTTCATGATCTTAAAGTCTTATAGGCCTACAGTATTTCAATTCGGACTCCGAGAGTCAACACAGAATAATACTGAAACTATTTTAATGCATAGTACGTTACAGTCCTTTTTGCAAGTTAATATAAATTATTTGTATTCAGCATTCGCTATGTAAATATTGTAAAATTATTTTCATTAAAAAAAATGCTATGACTATTAAAATTGTATATCAGTTATACTTAAAAAAAGGTCAATTGTTTAGCTTTTGCTTATTAGCTGAGACATGGGAAAAAGCCAAGGAACAGATCCTCGAACTCCAGAGGCAAGCGTTAAAAATGGGTCTCAAAATCTCAGTTGAAGAGACCAAAATAATGTCGAACATTAAAAAAACACCAAAAAAGCTTCAAGTGGGCAAACAATACTGAGACATCGGCAAAGAATTTAAATATCTTGGGGAAGGGATCGACTGGAATGCACTGGAGAAAAAGGCAATGGAATCTAGGAGAAAAGTTGAATTGGCCTTCCAATTTACGAAGGATACTTATAACACGAAGTCTCTCTCCTGGAATACCAAGATAAAACATTATAACACAGTAATTAAACAAGAAGCTTTACATTCAGCCGAAACATTGTCTCTCACCACCCAGGGACCGCTTGAAAGGCTGGAGGTCAAGGAAATAAAGATAATACGCAAAATCTAAGGCCCCAAATTTCATAACAACAAATTAATCCATGCCAGGAACGAAACTCTTTACCAAAAGAATGAAAAACTCTCGGACACAATAAGAAAACGGAGAATTTATTTTTATGGGCACATCCTCCGGATGAATTCAAATAGATTAACCAAAAAGATCTTCGACCACTTCCGTAATTAAAAAAACAAAACCTCTTTGGTTTAAGGAAACCGAGAAAGACCTCGTGGAACTCCAAATTACAGACACTATGCTCATGGACAAAACAGTCGCCTAGGATAAGAAGCAACGGTTCCAAGTGAAACTCAATCAAAAGCGTACGATCCACATCTCTGCCGAAGAAAGGGAATCAAGATCTCAAAGGATGAGGCAATACTGGGCCAAAAGGAAAGCTCAAAACAATAAAAAGTGATTGATTTCATGTACCCCAAAGTTGGGTGAAACAAATAAAGATGAAAATAATTATTGATAGTCAACACAGATTGAAGTTCTGTAAAATAACATTTCCTACCATTTAGAACTTTTTTTGATGTGTAACATCTTTCCACTAGGTATCTGGATATTTTTGTGGCATTCGGTAGCTGGACATTTTTGTGGGAGTGATTTTGGAAAAGGGACGGAAGTGGATGGGACGGAAGTGCATAGGACGGAAACAACGAGCGCGCGTGGTGGCGAAGATCGGTACACCGACGTACTGTAGGCCAAGTGGCTATGGGGAATGTATACAGCATACAGTTTAGTTCAAGGTTTGGAGACCCCATTTAAGATATTCCTACAATAAATCATCTTCAAGTTGTCGTTCGTTGGTGTGAAAATATTCATTATATCATATTTGCTGAAAACAATTACGATTTATTAAATCTTCATACTTTTGCTGTGTTCTTATTTAATGTAAGCACACGATGTACTGTCGGCCATGTGGAATCTATATCGCATCAACAAACACTCCAAACAACGTAGGAATTCAGTATATTAACACCGACTACTAACAATAATTGAAACTTCGTTGGTCTAAACGTATCACTGGGAGAAACACATTTAATATACCTTCTGCACACCTAATTTTTAATCGCGCCTATACTTGGCAGTGCGCTCTATCGGCAAAAACAGGCCATTTTCAATAACATCGCTGGCATGGGTTCACTAACTGGCCGGTATAGAGCGCAGCTCGCATCAAGTAGGCAGTGGATTGCTTCCAGTCGGCCGTGCTCCCACACACGGCCGACTGAATGCGAGCTGCGCTCATACCGGCCTAGACAATGAGACCTTTTACATGAAATCTTGTTAGTTACTCAACTGCTCACACAGCGCTGTTTACCAAGCATTGCACGACTAAGACTTCTCTCTTTACTTAGTGTAAAACGAAGTCCCCGATTCTTGGATATCACGGGTAATCTCGAGAACCACTGGATGGATTTTGATGCGGCTTTCACCATTCTGTACAGGTAATATCGAGGAAGATTTCTGTAGAAAATAATGTATTTATGATCAAAGGGAGCCAAGCAGTAACGATTTTAGATTTCAGTGAATAGGTCGAAGGAAGAACTTGACGTCCGTGCGTTTTTTAAGCTTCCGCTGGACAAACCGTTAAAAATATCAATATACTATGAGTGTAAGAATTGTTCAGCATGAAAAATTGTACAAAAAAGTCCGTGTGAGCATATCTCTATCTTCGATACATCGCCCACTATAAGTGTTTTTAGTTTGGACGGGAGGCATAATTTTTTTTCAGCCCGAGCCTAGCCACAGTATGTATTTCCAAGCCTCTTATTGGCTGTTATGTCAAGCCATTCTGCTGGTTCAGAATCGAGACGTTAGATAGTAGCAGGGGTCACATCCGATCAAACATGGAGGAAGGTTATCGAGTGAGATGTGGATAATATTCGATGTTGAATTGCATTATTAGCGTGAAACGGGCATGAAACGTGCTTTAGATCAAGTTTAAAACAACCCACGCAGCAAATAAATGCGTTCCAATCAACATTTTAAAGTCTAAGTGAAATCATTCGACATTTAACCACATGTATTAAGACCTATGTTAATATACTAACTATATGAGTGCAGATGTGCACAAGTGGTACCGTACGAGCTTGATAACTTTGTGACCCGGTTTCGAGACTGCCCTAGGGCGAAAAATTTTTCTTCTTTTGAATTATTTTATAATATCCTCCCTACCTTTTACAGCATGTTTTATGCCATGTTTTATTGAAATTATCTGTATGGGTATTTGTTATGAACAATTTCGGCTTTTGTCTGGAGTAGAAGTGGAAAACTATGGAAAAGCACTTCTAAGATGGCTGAGGTGGGAATCGAACCCACCTCTAGTCAGTTTTGGCTCATGAGGCCGAGTGTACCCCGTTGCAGCCCTCACATCAGAATTGAAATTTCTCGGCAGAGCTGGGAATCGAACCCGGAGCTCTGGGGAGACAGCCAAGAACGCTAGCCGCGTTGAACAGTAAGCAGAGGAATATAAATTCAAGTGAGAATATGGAAGAATTCCGCTCTAACAATGTTTATTATTTCAATCACCCACGCTAATAATGCAATTCAACATCGAATATTATCCACATCTCACTCGATAACTTTCCTCCATGTTTGATCGGATGTGACCCCTGCTACTATCTAACGTCTCGATTCGGAACCAGCAGAATGGCTTGACATAACAGCCAATAAGAGGCTTGGAAATACATACTGTGGCTAGGCTCGGGCTGAAAAAAAATTTATGCGGACGGGAGGGGGATTTGGCATGCACCTCGCCCTTCTTAAATTACGTCTGACAGGAATTCCTTGCACATACATAACTGTTCCCGGGCGAAGCCGGGGCGGGTTGCTAGTGACACTATATATTATCATTATAATTCCCGCAATATCAAAATGCAAATCATATCACAAAATAAAATAGCGTGCTGATAAATCTAAAAGCAATTAGGCATACCTTGCACCTCGTTACAGTTGAATTCGATCAAAATCACTCGGTTTTCATTAAAGTTTATGCATTTTTCTGCTGAACAGTTTGGAAGTTCGGCAACAGGAAACTAGGACTGTTATTAACTTAAAATATTCATTTTTGTATTTTTGTACTATTTGTGTTCATGATTTCATTACATTGTCAGAATTAATGCTTTAATTAGTAGGGTATTCAGTGTACCTATTATAAATAAAAACCGTGAGGTTTCTCACCTCCCCATATTACGAAACCCGGTTGCCTAATACGGGGAAAGTGCACTTTTAAAGTTAACAATAATATCAGAGGGTATTACAACATCAAACGTGCCCATATTTGTAATATACATAGTATATCGCCTGAGGTTTACATTGGTGAGAAAACCAAAATTATTCCGTTCCTTCTTATGTCTAATGTGAGCCCTATAAAAAAAACTCCCCATATTTGGCGACTTTCCTCTACCCATTTTTAGAAGATACCTTATGCACTGGACAGTTGAATCCGTGATTAATTGTATAGGTAGCTTCGTAAGTCTCAGAACTCAGGAAGTCCTTTCTAGCAGCGTTACTAGCAGCTTTCAAAGTTTCAAGGTAAGAAAGAAAATATTCCTCTAGCCAGTTTAGGCGACTGTCATTTAATGAGAAAAAAAAGTCCTCTCGGCACGCCGGAAGGCGGAGGTAGATTTCACCGAAAAATAGGCAGAATATGCAGGTTTTCGTAGAAGGATCAGACCTCATTTATCGCGTGAAAGTATTTTATAATTGGAGATTAATTAACTTTGTTTTTCGTCATTTTATGCTTATTTTAAACATTCTATTGTCTTAGGGTGACGGTAACTTTCTTGTCATTTGGAGTCCATTTTTATACTTGTGGTCACACTGTCCTTATGCAAGGTTTCGACACTGATGTGTAACTATGTAACGGTCTGTTACTTCTTCACGCAAAATTATATCTCCCGCAGAGATGTTGGTTGGTTCCTCAGTTTAGGGGCTGCGACAACGCGGTCATGTAACCCCGTGTACTTTGGGTGAGTGTAGCATCTGTCTGATAAACGGTGTGAATTGTGATGGCTGTATTAGTCTGTAATTCAGGTAAGGAATGCAGACGCTCAATTTCAAGCAGTAGTTCCTAATGTTGCTACCAGATACTACCGTCAACGCCACCTAGCTGTGAACTTGGCTACTAGATGCCACCTCAATCAGCAACTCGCAACGAACGTTGGAACTTCCCCTCCAATGGAAAGCTTACTGAGGGATTTTTAGCGCTCTTAGAAAATCCGACGACTTTGGCCGGCTTTGAACCCGCGACCTTGGGCATAGAAGTTCAGCATGCTACCAGTTACGTCACCGAAGCCGCTTCACACTTAGTCAGATAGCTTGCCACGGTGGGTGAGTGGATAGCGTGTCGGTCTACTAACCCCAAGATTGCAGGTTCGCCCCTGGCCGTGGTAAGTGATTTTTGAAAGGCGGCAAAAATACGATACGCATGTCATACGATGTTGGCATGTCAAAGAACCCATTTGAATTTAGTAGGCCGAGTTCATAATGGCAAAATTAATCTCGGGAGTTTCCGCCAACACAAAGTTCCTCATTTCTCTACTAGAAAGCACTATAATGTTCAAGGAGCTTAGATATCTATTATCTAACCTCCTTGACTTTCATAGTGATTCAAGGAACAACGAAATTCGACATGCAAGCTACCCTCTGGGTGTCAAATTACAAAGCTTGCACCAGGCACCCGAGGCCATACGATATTATTATTACTTAGTCAGACGGAAATCTGAATCTGATCTCGCGCAAGTGCGTTGTCATGGCAACGTCTGATGGCTCATCCCTCATCAATTTAGTAGTGTTTCCGTGTCAACCACTGATAGCTCTTGGCATTTTCTTATAATTCCGAAATCATTTTTCTCATCCCTTGGCGTAATGGTGGCTCATATCAAAAATTCTTTCAGACAAACGTTTTAGGTAATTATTAGGGGAATATTGTCCATTTTGTACGGTTTTGATATTGTGCCTATTAACAGAGATATGATTAATGTTTCCCGAAAAAAACACTTTCTCCTACCCCTTTGGTCAATGGTTGGTGCTATCAAAAAGCGTTTCAAACATAAATTTTTGAGCTTTATCCGACACATAGTATGAACTTTGAACGGATTCGATATTTCACATATTAAGAGAGTTATAGCAATATTTCATTTTTTCGAAAAAAAAAGTCCCCCATTTTCATCCCCTTCGACCGATTTAGCCCAGTAACGAACTCGTCCGAGATTTTATGGGTATACATATTCGGTAAAAAATTCAAAGTGATTGGTGCAAAATTACGGCAGTTATCGTGTCCACAAGAAACTGATATATATATATATATATATACATATATTACATAAATTATATATGAACTTTTGAACTGACGGTGGTTTTGGGGTCTGGGGGATGTGAAACGCGAAGATATGTCGAAATTTTCCGGAAATCGAAACATGGTACCCATTGCAATAGTTAGCTTTCTAATGAAATCTACCTAAAATACTACCGTCAACGACACCTAGCTGTGAACTTGGCTACTAGATGCCACCTTAATCAGCAACTCGCAACGAACGTTGGAACTTCCCCTCCGAAGGAAAGCAAACAGTTTTTTTAGCGCTCTTAGTAAATCCGACGACTTCAGCTGGGTTTGAACCCGCGACCTTGGGCATAGAAGTTCAGCATGCTACCAGTTCCGATACCGAAGTCGCTTCCCACAGACAGATGGAAAACTGAATGTTATCTCGTGCAGTGGCGTTGTCATAGCAACTGCTGATGGCCCATCCCTTATCAATTAAAGTAAAGTTGTCATGGCAACCTCTCTTGGCACTTGGCATTTTCTTATAATTTAAATCATTTTGTTCACCCCGTGGCGTAATGTGGGTCATATCAAAAATTCCGTCAGACAAACGTTTTAGATAATTATTGGAGGAATATTGTCCATTTTGTGCGGTTTTGATATTGTGCCTATTAACAGAGATATGATTAATGTTTCCCGAAAAAAACACTTTTTCCCACCCCTTTGGTCAATGGTTGGTGCTATCGAAAAACTTTTCAAACATAAATTTTAGGGCTTTGTCCGACACATAGTATGAACTTTGAATGGATTCAATATTTCAGATATTAAGAGAGTTATAGCGATATTTCACTTTTTCGAAAAAAGCCTCCCATTCCCCCCCCCCCCCCTTTTTGACCGATTTTGCTCATTAACGAACTCGACCGAGATTTTAAGGGGATACATATTATGTAAAAAATTCAAAGTGATTGGTGCAATATTACGGCAGTTATCGTGTCCACAAGAAACTGATATACATATATACATATATATATATACACATTATATATATATACATAAATTATATATAAACTTTTGAACTGACGGTGGTTTTGGGGTCTAGGGGATGTGAAACGCGAAGATATGTCGAAATTTTCCGGAAGTCGAAACATGGGACCCATTGCAATAGTTAGCTTTCTAATGAAATCTACCTAAAAATGCCCTTAACCTTCAATTAGTCGCGCCACGGGATTTTCTCCCGGGTCCTATTTGTTTTGCGCAGAATGTACCTGTTTGAGGTGGTGGCGGGTTGGCTGACCCAACAGCTCTCCCCCCTTCCCTTCCGCACATTTCACTTCTAATGTTGTCAGTGTTCGGCACGAGGCGTGCTTGTCAACAACGATTTGCTAAATAACCTGGTCTGATCTTCCGTGCGTGACTATTTGTGCTGCCAAAGTGAACGGTAGAAAGTCCGTGTGCGACTAAGGGCGTGTGTACTTTTTAGATAATATCGTTTAGTTATATGTAATTTTGGGTGTGTTTTACTTCATAACGGATCCTAGAGAAGAAAGGAGAATTAATGTTCTGTTATTGGAGCCAATGTCAGACGAAGATGACATCTTTTCTGACGGTAGTGAGGTTGAAGACAATTTAGAAGTTCCTGACCACAATACGAGCACGGAATAATCTGAAGATGAAGAACAGCCAGATCCAGTGCCAGCTGTACATCCAGTTCAACAGCCAATCCCTATTTTTGTTGTGAATAGAAACACAAACTTAGAAAAACTGTTGTGACATGCTCAAGATACATTTGTAAGCGGCATACAACTTCCCTCTGTACCAACTGTGCAGAAAATGGCAACCAAGGCAGCAGTGATGATGAAGTGTAGAGACTGATTTCAGGTGTTTTGTTCTGTTCTTTTTACTTCATGGTTTATTTTTTGTAAATATTAGTACCAGTACCTGTAGGTTTATAATTAACTGTAGAATTACACTTTATTTTTCATGTTTAAAGTTTTGTAGTTAAAAACTTTTTATAGTTTGTTTTGACTTAGTTACTAAAACAATTACTTAACCAAAACAAATAAAACATTTTTTACTTCCAAATAGTAATTATAGAATTTTAACATGTTTAAAATAGTCAGTTGTACAAATAAACATTGTTTTAAACAAAATTTCTACCCTTTTCTCAAACCTGGGAGTTTCTTCCGTGCGCGACTAATAACGTTATATTTTTCACGCGACTAATTGAAGGTTAATCTGGATTTCTAGACTGAATATGATATGTGATGCTTACGTCATGCATAGCGAACCATTTATTAACGTTTTTCAAAAAAAATTATGGTTGCTTCTGCGTCCATGAATGTGTACGCTTCCGGGTGCATGCCTATATTTTCTTTCAGTGTACTAATGGCACCAATAACTTCTGACGAGAACACATTCTTGGCACGCCGAACATTAATTTTCTCAAATTTAGTGGGTTCGATGTGTTTTTTTAGTGAGGTGTCTGACCGGTTTGACGATCTCATCCTTTTGCATTGTGTATAGTAATGACAAGTATTTCCCTGAAATTATTCCAGTACCATCAGTCATCTCTCGTTACAGAAACTGCGTTCTAATGTTTTTTTTAGAATGTGACAATGATCAAAACTAGGGAATAAATTCCTAGACTCGTCGAATGGCTGATTGACCATGGTTGCAAATTCCCTCCCCCCAAATGCCTCATCAATGTAGTGTTAGTTTTGTGATTATCAGAGACAATTATTATAATTATGAAACCGCATTGTTCAACCTCGAGAATAACGTCCAGCAGGAGTTTATGTAAGTCCCGTTCTGACAGCTGCTTCGTGAAAAAGAAGACACACGGTATCTGATAATTTGTCGAAAGATCTCTTAGCACAAAACACAACACACGATTGGCTGCTACTTGTTCCCGGCTGTAATTTTCATCCTCTCTTTCCTTTTGATGAGACGGTGCTGGAATTGTCCTTGTACCCGAAGAAGGTGCAAGGTATGTCTAATTTCTCTTAGATGTATTAGCACGCTATTTTATTTTGTGATATAATTTTAATTTTGATAATGCGGAAATTGTAATGATAATAATTATATAGTGTCACTAGCAACCCGCCCCGGCTTCGCCCGGGAACAGTTATGAATGTGCAATGAATTCCTGTCAGACGTAATTTAAGAATGGCGAGGTGCATGCTACACAAATCCCCCTTCCGTTCAAACTAAAAACACTTATAGTGGGCGATATATCTAAGATAGAGATATGCTCTCGCGGACTTTTTTTGTAGAATTTCTCACGCTGAACATTTCTTACACTCATAGTATATTGATATTTTTAACGGTTTGCCCAGCGTAAGCTTAAAACGCGCACGGACGCCAGGCTCTTTTTTCGACCTTTTCACTGAACTCATTACTGCTTGGCTCCCTTTGGTCATAAATAAATTATTTTCTACACAAATCTTCCTCGAGATTACCTTTACAGAATGGTGAAAGCCGCATCAAAATCCATCCAGTGGTTCTTGAGATTATACATTTAATAAACGTACTGTACAGCTGTTTCTTAATCGCGCCTACACTGGGATGGGAGTGCGCTCTATCGGCGCCGAGTAGAAATTTTCCAATTATACGCTATGCATGGGCTTTAACTGGGATTGTCAAGGCCGGTATAGAGCGCAGCTCGGATTCAGTCGGCCGTGTCCCACATACCGTAGTTCAACTAGTTGAAGGTAGATGTCACTACTGCAGATCCATTGGAGAACTTTGTTTTAATTAAATATATCTTTTCCTGTGCAAAATGCACAATATAACGCTCATTTATGTTCGACCCTAACTATTATGTGTCAGAAAACTGTATCATAATGAGGCTCATTAAAACACTATTTTTCATTATGAAACTGTTTCTCCCACCAATCAGAGTTCAAGAAACAGTTGTGTGACCAATTAGATAAGGATACCTTCGCGCATGCGTTCAAAATCCAACATGTCTATATAAATTACCGAAATTGCACCGTCCATATGTTCCCGTAAATAAACTGAGACAAGAAATGGCACTGTACCTTAATATTCCCAAAATCAATTTCTACACAGCGCGTGGTTTTGAAACGACTTCGGTGACAGTTTTACTGAATACTGGAGCACAATCTGAACATATGGCATTGAAGCACACAGAGCGCATGCGTCGGTTGTCCAGAGAGCTTAGGAAACAGAGATATACTACCCACCGCAGCACCCGATCACAACATTCTAGTGACTGAACAGATATTTATGAATATTTATGTTAAAACATATAATAAAGTTATAATTATCGTCGAACATAAACAGTCGTATGCAACTCGCCTCGTATGGAAATTATAAAACTCGTTTTATAAAAATACTCGTGTCTTAATTATGGCCATTATAGGCTCGTTGCATAATGTACTATTGTATAACGCCTCAGTAATCAAAAAACAATAAACATAAAAAATCAAGCAAAAAAAAAAAAACTCTGTTAGGATTAGAACCCCAGCCGGACGGTTGCGAGACCAACGCTGTAACCACAGACCTAATTATGTCCTCCCAAAATGAATGTTATTAATCGATTAAGATACAACGTCTTAGCCAATAATCACTTTGACTAAACTATTTCTTCACTGAAGTATATTTCAAACAAAGTTCCTATTATTTTTATATCTGTAGGCTATATTGCATGCAACATACAGTACTCAAATTAGTGAAATACAGTTCAGAACGAGAGATCAGCTGCCATCTTGTCTGCAACCGAGACGGCTCAGCTTTTTAAAGCCACTTCTGCACTATAATACAGTGTTACTATATACACTTTTATTTTTCCATTGAAAAATGCACAATATGTTATCAATCGATTAAGAAACAACGTCTTAGCAAATAACAATTATGATTTATTACGGTCAGGATTTGGCACTGGAGTTTTACAAGTAGTTATTTCAATGACCAACAGAGTTCACTGTTAACAATTTGCGCTCCCGGGACACACATAACCTAGTAGGATAACATGTCACATGTTACACATAATTTTTTTGTTGAGATATTAAAAAAGGTATAGTTTTATGTCAGTCTGTTCATATTTTCTTGGTATTCGAAATAGAAACGCTAAAGAATACGGAGTGATCGTAATTGCCGTAGTTATTTCATAGTGCACATTTTTCGAAACGTAATGCATATTTGACCAATAATTAGTGCATTTTTGCATGCATATTTATTCATTTAATAGTGCATGAACTTCCGGGCCTTAGTCATCAAGAGGCTGGGAAACCCAATACCATAAGATCATACCAAATCTTGACTTTTAAATTATGTCAGCGTGGGGAATAAAACACGCGTTAATTTATAACGCTAGTTTCTTCGCAATGAGGTGACCTTATTGGGCATACATTTTGGTTATTTAGCCAGGAAAGTCGAACTTGACGTCCACTTCTTCCTCCTTCGAACCGCCTCGTAGCCTAGTAACTAGTATTCTTGGCTGTCACCCCTGAGGCAAGAGTTCCATTCTTGGGTCTGGCAAGGAATTTAATTCTGATTTGAGGGCTGGAACGGGGTTCACTTAGCTTCATGAGGTAAAACTGAGAAGAGGTGGGTTCGGTTCGTACCTCTTCCCTCCTGGAAGTGGTTTACTGTTATTTCCCCTACTTCTACTACAGGCGAATGCCGGGATGGTACCTAAATTAAGACCAAGGCCGTTTCTACCCAAATCCTAGCCCCAATTACAAATACAGCCATCACAACGATACAGGTTATTAGACAGATTCCCTCACACAATTTAAAAACTTGCAGTCGCTGTCATTTTTCTTTGCCAATACCAATCCATATAGGCCTATTATAAGGTTCCAACTTATTAGTAATTTTCGTTATTGGAGCTCTAAAACATAGTGGGTTATTCCTATTTAAATTATGAAATTTCAAGATGGCCGCTGCACACTCTATTCAGTGATAAATTAAGCCCTCTTATAAATACTCCTCTCGTACCAAGGTTCGTCTTAATTGTGCGAATATATCCCGAGTTACGATTCTTACAAAGAGTTATTAATATATTTTGAGATTTCGAGATGGCCGCTGTGCGCTATATTCAGTGTGATCATCTTTAGACTAACGTAAATGAGAACCCTTAACTGATACTCATTTCTTGTCATGATTCATCTTAATTGCGCAATTATATTCCGAATTGTCGATTTTAATGTTGTAGGCCACTAATATACTGACCGGCAAAAAAAGTGGAACAGTAAAAAAGTAATATAAATAGCATAGCGTATAGAAGATAAAGTGACGGGACTTGTGGAGTTTGTATGGTCCAGCCGCTAGGCAGCTCTAGCGTCGGCTAGCGCTGAGTAGAGGACGGTATCAATACAAGCAGTTGAATGTTACTTTTCAGTAACTGAATGTTATCAGCTTACACTACGTTGTATTAGACAAGATGATCCAAATATAAAATTCTCCGCACTGAGTATATACAACGCTGACGTCCGTTGTGTTAATTATGAAACATCAGATTGCGTCATAGGCTCATATAATAAGGAAATAAAACATGCGGACGCGGATCAAAATTTAACTAAATGCATAAAAATCGTAAAACTACAGACCATTCACTACTGCACAAATAAAGTACAGTAAATATAATATAATACAGTATAATGACAAACTCACCCATATAACTTATAGCTCTCAGTTGTCCGAAAGTTTGGACAGCTTATGCGACGATTTTCCAGACTTTGAAGATGACTGCTCTTTCCTAATTTATTTCGTACAAAAGAAAAAGCGGCACTTCATGAAATGAAAAACGAGTTTTCCAATAAGGTCCAGTTTATGTTCCATACAACATCCTAAATCCCACGGCCCTAAAACAATCTCATCAATGCTGTCCAAACACTCATAAAATATATCTACCCCGCAAATTTTCAACGACTACTTCGACCTGTAAAAGAATGTTGAAGACACTGTCGGACGGGTGAGTTAGGTAAGGGCATTTATTGTGCAAAAGTCCTTTATATTAGTGAAAGTTGCAGCTGTTGTGTCCGGCGGCCTTTCACTTTGAAGGGATGTTGCACACTTCACACAGCCGATTCCTTTCCTTAGTTGCTTGACAAAGTACCCTGCTAGATAGTGTGGGACTGCACCAGGCTTCAAACTCCAACACATTTTCGCCATTTCGACTGTCTTTCCTTCTATAATGAAAGGGTCCGTTTTAATAAGGAAATTATCGGAGCAATGTTTGTCACATACATATGACTTACTTTACAATTTAATGTCTTTCCTCAGAATGGCCTTAGCCCATTTAAATAAATCATCTTCGGCTTTTGGAGGTCTAAAAAAGTGCCTACATTTTGCAGATGACTTGTCGTATCCAGATCGGCATCCTGGAACAAAACAACACGGCTAATCCACTTACACAGTTTTGTTTGACGAATCTTACCAGGTTATAATTCAGTCGACAGCACAAATGTAAAGAAATAAGTGTAAAGGCTTACAAATACTAAACCCACCAGTGTCATATCGTATGTATTATTTCACTATCGCTTCTTGATCGCATACATTTTTCAACACCAAAAAATAAGGACTAAACGCGGCAGCATCTCTGTGTTTTCAAACTCGCGAGCGCTTAGAAAGTGACTCCCGCCAGCAACTATCAACCGCTACGCAGTCTACCGGCGGGCGCAGCAACTACCCATACTAAAGATACGGCAAATTCGGGAGTCGGCACACTTTCTCTTCTAAACGCTATGTAAATAGTATAAAATTAGCCATGAAGAAGATGTAATCACATTTTAAAAACTTTTCACGCATTATATCATCATCTGAAACATCCTTGAATAGAAATTGATAATATGACATTTCTTAGGGGGGGGGGGGGGGGGGTTATTACCATCAATTACCCCCAAACTTCGATGAGCTTATCTTAATGGTTTTATGGCGGCAAGCGCACTGTAAGCTTTTAAGGTTTATGAGTGTTACCGCTTGCTTATTGTTCGAGGGATAACAACTGGCATTTGTTGAACACCTGTGAACCATTGTCATACATTTTAGTAAGTTATCCATGTGCAGTTCACACTAAAACATGCCTCCTAGCCGTGAAGGAGTTGCACAGGCAATTGCATTGGTGGAGGATGGCCGCAGCTCAGTTATGTTGCTGAGGTCATTGGATCATCTCTCGGTAGCATTCACCGTGCAGTGCAACGATACAGAGAATTCCAAACATACGACAGGAGACTAGGGTCAGGCCGTAGAACAACACAATTGCCAATGACAAATTTCTCATCCTGCAAGTTCTGCGTGATCGCCATACCACAGCAGTCCAGGCACGAAATCAACTGAAAAATGTCAGAAATGTGTGAGTGAGTGAGCGAACAGTAAGAAGAAGGTTTGAAGAAGCTCATCTTCCGTCCAGGAGACCTGCACGTGGACCCGCACTTGAACGACATCGCAGAGAGGCGTGTCTTCGTTTCGCAAGGCATCATCTGGGATGGACCCACGAGCAGTGGACCTCTGTTCTCTTCACTGACAAGAATCGCTTTAACCTTAGATCTCCTGATGGCAGAGAAAGAGTGTGAGGAAGGCGCGGGGAGAGGTACAGCCCTGTTGCTTTCTCCTCCAGGACTCATTTGGAGGTGGCTCGGTTATGGTGTGGGGTGGCATCAACGTTATGGCCCGCACTGAGTTGGTGTGCATCGATCACGGAACGCTCAATTCCCAAAGGTACATCGAAGAGATCCTGATGAACCATGTGATGTCCTTTGCACCTTTCATTGGTCAGAATTTCATTCTGATGCAGGATAATGCCCGGCCTCATACTGCTCGCTGTGTTGTACAATATCTGCAGGAAGTGGGGATTCAAACCCTGGACTGGGTAGCTCATAGTCCTGACTTGAACCCCATCGAACATGTATGGGATATGCTTGGAAGGAACGTCAGACAGCGCGACCCCACCACCTTGGCACAACTGAGAACATCGCTGCTGGAGGAAGGGTATCGCATCCCGGCAAATGCCATTCGACGAGTTGTGAACAGTATGCCTGAGCGTTTTCAAGCTGTCATAGACGCTAAGGGTGGAAACTCTCGTGTTTAGTGACCAGTGTTCTCGTGCAGTGCAGTGCAAACATTAACACTGTTTTGTTTGGCAATACCTTTGATAAAAACCAGCCCAAAAGAAAATTACTAAAAAATAGAAAATTGTAAGATTTGCAAAATGTAACGAAATTTGTGAGTTAAGCGTGTTGTAAAACATGTTTCGGTATTTTCTGTAGCCAACCATCTAAAATTGACACGAATAATACAAATATTGGAAAACCAATACATTTTAGTGGAATAAATTAAGAAATTACATAAAAATTAAAGTGTTCCACTTTTTTTTGCCGGTCAGTGTAGTTCGCGGAGTCACCATCTTTATCACATGAAGTCTCTGTTCTTTCTCCTTAGCCATACAAGGCCACATACCATATGCGGTTCTATCTTGCCACTAATTTTCGTTACTATAGGCTACGTCACAAGTGTTTCGAGTTATTTATTATATTTAATTATTTCAAGATGGCGGCTGCGCGTAATGCATTCTCTCATATAGTCACCAGGTTGGTAACAGAGCCCTTATCTGAATGCCAAGTACTGTGAGCTTGATTCATACGCTATGAATTAGGCTATAATACTTCCACGACTCACCTGGCCGCCATCTTGTAATTATTTGGCTGATAGCCTAGTAGCTTATGCCCCTGGCGCTTCTCACATCAAGATTTGCTTTCCCATAATTTGGTAGATATCTGGTGATTAAATTAGTCGTAATTCGAATTAGCCTTTAAACACCCAGGTTGCCGCCATTTTGTTTTCGTTAAGACGGCGGTGATATGATTCATGACACTGAGGTGCCCTTGACTAGTGCTACATCTGTACCAAACTTGAATCAATTCGGTTTCGTAGTGTTAGAATTGATGAGGACGACGGCGATTAAGACAGGCATACACCTACACACCCACATTTGGCCTGTGTAGATATCACAAGTCTTTCACTTTTTTTTTACAAAATTCAAATGTAGGCTAAAACACTAAAATTGCATGGAAAATTTGCGATTGGGCGTGTAAAGTACGGGCCCTACAGCGTGGTATCATATCCTTTCTTAAAAATTATTTAGTATCCACATGGGATTATGATTTCTTTATAAACGATGCTAATGATAACACTTTGAAAGAAATGCCATTAGTGTAATTTGATTGTCTTCAGTTCCTGGATGCTTGTGGGTGGAAGGTGTAGTCCAGCCGAGGGACTCGGCATTCTCACGTTTCAACAATATACAACTAATGCGAGACGGAGAGGAGACTGAGACGCGTGTGAGTGGGCGGAAGCAGGGAGAGCGGGGAGTGGCGCACGCCATATACGGCCAGCGCCGGGAAACGCGAGAAGCGTCACCGGGACAGAGCTAAAATTATTTGGCCGTCGCTCGCCTGCCTCGCCAGCTCGCTCGCTCGTTCTGCGCTCAACGACTACACACCACTCCTGCAGACACGAGCTCTACCAGCGACTGCATGACCTCGAGGACAGTCCAAGGAATTCAAACTCCTCAAATGTTGTGTTCGAACTACTGTATTTGGGAAATACACCATTGGCTCACAGCTGGCGACACTTGGGCCCAATATATTTGTGCTAGGCTCCTCACTTCCATATTTCGTCCTGCAGCGCAGCTGTGCTCGTTAAATCGTGCACCACGGTCGCGAGGGCAGCTGCAGCACGTCCGGAGATCGTAGGTTTGAATCCCAACACTGGCAGCGACTATCTTGAGTGTGTGATTTTCCACATTGCCTAGAGGCAAATGCCGGGATAGTAACTTACTTCAAATTCTGAGGCACCTACCCCATCCCTGATACAATATTACACACACTACTAGTCATCATAGCAATACAGGTAACCAAAAAACTTCAACACACACCCAACTACACAGGGCTGATGCCAAGCTGTCCCAAAGCCCTCAAATGAACTAACAACAACAAAGCCTTCTTATCTCCTGTCCAACTCCCCTTGGTCAACCCTTAGCCGTGCGTATTCAAATGCTCACCACGACTGTGACGGGGAACTGCAGCAAGTCTGGGGTTCGGAGTTTCGAATCCCGGCGCTGACAGCAGCTATCTGGAGTGTGCTTTTTCCACACTCCCTCCAGGCAAATGCCAGAATAGTACCTTAGTTCAAGTCCCGGGACACCTACCCCATCCCTATAGTCTACCTAATACTGCTACACACACTACTGTACTACAGTTATCACAGAAACACAGGTTATCAGACAAATTTAATGCACATCCAAGTACATGGGGCTCATGACCAACATGTCCGAAGCCCCTGAAATGAAATAACATAATCTGGCTCCAACACCCCTGCAAACTAGTGTCCCTTATTTTTCACTGTCACAAATGTTTTTTGGTGCTACACTAGGCTACTTCATTTAAAGGCTAAGGACACCTTAGCTATCAATCCCATGTACTTGTGTGAGCACTTATATTGTTATTCTCATATCATGAACATACAAAACAGCAAAAATGTACAATAAATAAATACACAATCACAAACATTAAACAAAAGTAGACCAAAATCTGGCTACTTTCAGTGCATTGTCTGAAGCTAGATGTAAATCCTCCTCTGTGCAGGAAGCTGGGCACAGTCGACACTGCAGCATGTGCCTAACAGTCTGGTCTTCTCCACAATCACATTTAACATCTTGCTTTCCATAGCCCCATCTTGCCAGGTTAACTCTTGATCTGCCGACGCCAGACCTCAATCTGTTCAGAGATTTCCATGTTGTCCATCCTTTATCGTGTCCAGGTGGTAAAGTTTCTGCTACTTTCTTCCAAGGCGGCTTTGGTGGCGTAGTTGGTAGCATGCTGAGCTTCTATGCCCAAGGTCACAGGTTCAAACCCAAACCCGGCCCGAGTCGGTTGGTTCTTAAGTTTAGGGGCTGCGACAATGCGGTCATGTAGCCCCGTGTACTTTGGGTGTGTGTAGAATCTGTCTGATAACCGGTGTTAATTGTGATGACTGTATTAGTGTGTATATCTGTTTTAATTCAAGTAAGGACTGCAGATCAATCAATTTTCAAGTAGTTCCTACTTTTGCCGTCAAACGCCACCGTCAACGACTACTAGTTCAGAACTTAGCTACCAGACGTCACGGCAGTCTGCTCTTGGCAGCGAACGTAGAAACCTAAGAACGTTGTTTACATTCCTAACCTATACAATTTAGCTTCACACAGGTGTAATTAGTGGAAGGTTCTTTAACATGCCATAAATCTATGACATGGGACCGCCGGCTTTACTTCCCCTCCGAAGGAAGGCATACTGAGGGATTTTTAACGCTCTTAAAAAATCTGTCGACTTCGGCCGGATTTGAACTCGCGATCTTGGGCATAGAAGCTCAGCATGCTACCGACTACGCCACCGACCGGAGTCGTTAGTATGCCTTCCTTCGGAGGGGAAGTAAAGCCGGCGGTCCCATGTCATAGATTTATGGTATGATAAAGAACCTTCCACTAATTGCACTAGTGTGAAGCTAAATTATAGGTTAGATTTGACTAAGGCTCTTAGGTTCCAACGTCAATCGCCAGGAGCTGAATACAGTGGCATCTAGTATCCAAGTTCAGAACTAAATGGTCGTTGACGGTGGAGTTTGGTAGCGAAAGTAGGAACAAACTACTTGAAAATTAAAAGTCTGCAGTCCTTACTTGAATTAAAAACAGATATACACACACTAATACAGTCATCACAATTAACACCGGTTATCAGACAGATTCTACACACACCCAAAGTACACGGGGCTACATGACCGCATTGTCGCAGCCCCTAAACTGAGGAACCAACCAACCTTCTTCCAGCCATTAGGAATATGACCTTAGCTTTCCAAAATTGCAACCTGGATTGTTTATCAGTGGTTGTGTGTTCCTGTGATGTTCTTAGGAAACTCTTCCTGGACTTCAGTCTGTGTGCATGTGGTTCATACCCATGCGATGGATGAGTTCTTTCGTGCTCCACTTGCTTCCTTTCCTTATCTGCTATTTCTCTTCGGACAGAAGGTGGCGCTATTCCAGAGAGATGATAGAGCCACTCGACTGGAGTAGGTTTTTAACAGCCTGTTATGATTCTTCATGTGTCTACCTGTTTGGCATGAGATGAATTATGCCAAACAGGGCAAGCATACTTTGCAGCAGAAAAACACAATGCCAAGGCAGACATTCGTATGGTTTCAGGTTGACTGCCCCACTGTGATCCAGCCAGTTTTCTAAGGAGATTGTTTCTGGTGGAAACTTTTGACTTGGTGCCCATGCAATGTTTCTTGAGCACTGAATTTACTTGATAATAATACTATTTGTATTATTGTGACTGTAGAAGTATTTGTGTATAACCTAGGATTTGAAGAAACTACCATCCCAGCATTTGCCTGTAGAGATCAATTGATCATACCCTGACATCATTCTTCAAGGGGTCAAGTCTCTTCTCATCTCATGGACTGATGGCCTGGATGTTATTGTGGACAGCTCTAGACTTAAGAAATTGGTGGGTGACCATGGGGCCCCTGTACCTTCCACATAGCAAGCCTTCTATTGCTCTAAACCAGCAGTTCCCAAACTAGTTCATAAACCCCACCCATGTAAACAAGTCCCCTGTCTTTTTTTAATAAACTAAACTAACTTGTGTAAGGGATACGAACATCTCTGGTTATCAGCCCTGTCTCCGAGTATGTGTGGAATTTATCTGATATAATTTGTTTTGTTGTGATGAGTATAGCAGTGTTTACAGGTATAAGTATTTGGATATATGATGCCCTGGAGCCAAAACTGAAGCACCACCAAAAAATGTTTGGAAGACATGTGGGGAGAAACCACACCTCGGATGGTCACTGTCTTGCCAGAATTTGAACCTTGGATCTACAGACTTGCAGTTCCCTATTACATTGTCCACACGATAGAAGCTTGTAGCCTCAGTTGGCTAAGAGAAATTGTCCTTCTGTGATGTCGCGGATTGGATCCCAGAACTACCAGCATGGATGAATCCAATGTACACAGATTATTTGGCATTCTAAAAATTCCCTTTTAAGGCAAACTTCTGTTCTTAAAATCACATCAATTTAAAGGTGCTGTATTTTGAAACAAAACTGTCCCCAGTCCACGTCACATCCAAACACAATGTGTTTTGTTACATCTACGACAGAGTGATCCATATAAACCTGAACCACTTGAATGAGTCATAACATTTCAACAAATAATGGGACACGTGTGCAACTTTGGGAGATGATAATACACAATTCGGAGATTGCATGCATACATACTGTACATAAGAAAAAGTCAGGCGAGGTTAGATCAGGTGACCGGGAGGGACACTTATCTTTTGAGATTATTCGGTCACCAAAGAAACTGGGTACAATAACTTGTTGGAAGATTCCCCACAGTAAGTGTGGAAGTGCCCTTCACTAGCACCCATACACAACTGTTCTCGTTTCATCATATTCCATGAAGTTCTGTGAAGTTATCTTCACCAATGTTGTTTATTTCGTGTCTAATGACCTTACGGAGTTCAGCAGTTGTCCGAAGTCTATTTTTGTACACTGTGCCTTTAAGATATCCCAATAAGAAAAAGTCCGGCGAGGTTAGGTCAGGTGATCGGGGGAGCCACAGATATTTTTTGAGATTATTCGGTCACCAAAGAAACTGATTATAAGTTTCCTGGAAGCTTTAGACATAATTATGGCACATTGCTCCATCTTGTTGAAAATAACCTTCTGTCAGTTCGAGGTGATCCAGCTGCTCTGCAAATGCTGGACAGAGGAGCACATGTGCAGAAACAATCAGAAAACTTGCCAATGGGCAGTGGTACTGATTCTCCCAGAGCCACTGAGATCATTAAAACAAATTTCCCGTTTTCACAGCTTTCAGAGGGAAATTATGACCCTAAAATAGTCAGGTTTGGATCGCTCTGTATCTCTTATCAGTCATCATATATACAGGGTGTAACAAAAATGTATGGCACAAATTGTAGGACACATTCCTCACATGTAGACGAAGAAAATATATTATACGAACATGGGTCCGGAAACGCTTTGTTACCATGTTACACCTCACTGTCTCCAACTCATTATGCATGGGAATCACACAAGAACAGAACGTTACAATCGTGGGGAGCATGCACACTTGGTTACGTTGTCATTATCGTAGGTGCACCGCCAGTGGTTTGTTTGACATGGCCCTGTTGCCATGCGACTTAGCAGACGTGCCTTTAGCTGTGCGACAAAACATGTACTTCATGCACGATGGAGCACCTCCTCATTTTAGTCTTGATTTCCGTTGGCTTCTAAATAACAGATTTGTTGACAGATGGATAGGTACAGGTGGACCAATTGCCTGGCCTCCATGCTCTCCGGCCCAAAAGTCACTGAACTTTATTTGTGAGGGCATTTGAAAGTTCTTGTGTATCGAATCCCAGTACAAGATGTTCGGAGTCTCCGTGCCCGTATTATAGAAGGCTACAAAACCATACGCAGTACTCCAGGGATACATCAACGCATCGGAGATTCACTATGACGGTGGGTTGATGCATGTATCAATGCGCACGTAGGGCATATTGAACATTTCCTGTGAGAAAGAGTTGCATGTGGTATGCTGGTTCGTTCTGTTCTTGTATGTTTCACATGATAAATGAATTGGAAACAATGAGGTATAACATGGAAACAAAGCGATCCTGGACCCATGTTCATATAACATAATTTCTTCGTCAACGTGTGAGGAATGTGTCCTGGATTTTGTGCCATACATTTTTGTTACACCCTGTATACATAGTTGCTTTATCTTGAAACTATTGTCTTTTGGCATCAAAAATTTCCACGAGTTTAAATTATTGCTTTGCAGAAAATCATATGTGCCCTCTAAGAAATCTCTCTCTCTCTCTCACATACACATCCTTTGTGCTAGGGATTGGGACTTGGAATTGTTCCCCATGAACGAGGAATTCCCAGTCAGAACGAGTCGTAAACGTATGTTGATAATGTCCCTGCCCACATGTACGATGCGACATTCCCTTTATTTTGACGAGTTTCTTTTAGCAATGTTGCAAAAGAAGCACTTTTTCTTGCATGTACAGTACTTGCAGTGATCCCTTGCACAGTGTTTAAAATACCAGTTGCTTTTCTCTAGTTTGAAAAGAGGCTTCGGTGGCATAGTTGGTAGCATGCTAAACTGCTGTGCCCAAAATCGCGGGTTCAACCCGGCCGAAGTCGTCGGATTTTGTAAGAGCGTTAAAATTCTTCAGTATGCCTTCTTTCGGAGGGCAAGTAAAGTTGGCGGTCCCATGTCATAGATTTATGGCATGTAAAAGATTCTTAAACTAACTAAACTTGTGTGAAGCTAAATTTCTAGGTTAGATTTCATTGAAACGCTCTATCAAAGTTCCAGGCGTCAGTGATATCTGGTAGCGAAAGTTGTAACTACTTGAAATTGAACGGAACTTGTAGCTCACCCCATGGGTGTCCCCTTGAAGCAGCTATAGCCTCTGGAGAGCCGAACATGTCCTCGGACACTCCTGGCACTAAAAGCCATACGCTAAATAAATCTCCAGTTTGAAAATTGTACCCTAAATTATTTGACACCATACCATGTTTGGAAACTTTTGTTTCTGGAAAAACTTGAAATTGGTTGTAGAAGGAATAAATCTAATTCACATCATTACAGTTGTCATGGTAATTGAGATGTATTCCGTTTTTATTGTGCTTGCTGCATGTCTTTTTATTTACAGTAACTTCCCTTTCATTGCTGGTTGCCAACAAAGACAGACTATATTGAACAAACACTAATACAAGATAATAATTATAACTATAGGGCTTATCATATACAGGATGTTTCAGGAGGAAGAGTAAATAGTGGTAGTGTAGTTGAATTGCAATAAAAAAATTCCATATAACATGTGTCCCATTGCATACCGAGATACAGATGTTGGTATGTAACCAGGGCAGTTGTCGTTTCGTGTGTTGGTACAGCGGTTGCTATGGGCACGTTTCTTGGCCACCAATGTCCCCTTTGGATTTTTGCTTTTGGGGATGGTTGAAAGGTGAAGTCTACGAGGAAAAAGTTAACACAAGAGCAGAGTTGGTTGTTCGGATTATGCATAGTGCAGCCGTCGTGAAAGAACGCCAAGACGCCCTCCGAAGAGTTACATGGGGTGTTATCAAGAGAAGTGCAAAATGCATTGAAGTTCGTGGTGGAATTTTTGAAAATCAACTTTGAGCATCCTCATTTGCCTTGGCTTTACATTTATTTGGGTTAGATACTACCAGCTATATCTCGGCACGCAATACAAATGGGACACATATTATATAGATTTTTTTTATTGCAATTCAACTATACTACCACCTCCTAAAATATTTACTATTCCTCCTGAAACACCCTTTATAGCAAAAATGGAAATTAAGAACGAATGGAAGAATTAATTTTTAATATAACTTAAGTTTTTTAGTATATATGTGGTTCCAGAAGATCTGGATCAATCCTTTCAGAACTTAGAAATCGGCATTCCTGCAAAGCTGTTATTCGATCCCTACAGATTTGAGGAATCAGACGATGAATTTTAGGATTGTCCCACAGCTAACTTGAGTCCAACTACACATACACATATTTTCTTCACGTTGTACACTTCTTGGAAGTTCATATATTTGCCTCTTTTCAAGATCGACTGCTGAAGACTGATCTTGATTCTTTTTATATCACACCATGGGATCGATAGTAATCCTGTCCAGCATTATGACATCTATACGATGGGTGCTTCCTCCTTCTACAATGCAGTGGAACTCCTTGTTAACTTCAAAATCATTATTTTCGAAAGCTTTTAAAGGTAGTTTCCTTATTTGATGGAGCCTGTTTGTTAAGAGCTCTCCATGGTGACAAAAACCAAGTAGGTGGGCAAGGGTTCCTGCCTCACTGCAGTGGGTATTGCCTTGACTTTCTCCATGAAGAGCTCTTCCTAGAGCAACATTACACTGCATTTTTAGGGCTTCTCTTCATCAATGCATGCAAGATTTTCATAAAAAGGAGGTCCCATGGCACATAATCGCGAGGTCAACTGTCATGAAAAACTATAACCTTTTTTTTTGTAAGTCCCATTTTAGTTACTACCCATCTATGTTCGTATAAAACTGCACCAATCCCATGATATTTTAGACAGCACCATTTCTGATACTCTGTTTGTTTATTTATTAATAGGAACTACGGTATTACAGTTAGGCAAAACCTGGTGGTAACATGCTTTATATCTCAATTTCTCTCCATAATGTCTCTGTGTTCCCTGAATGCAACATTTAATTTCTTCTTGAAAACTTTTCAACTGTTAGGAAAAGGTTCTAAGACTTCTTCAGGTAACTCATTCCCTGTTTGAATACCCCTGTTTATAAAAGAGTACTTAGCTAAGTTTGTTTTTTGAATGATGGGCCTAATTTTGTATTAGTGATCTCTGCTACCCATATAATCTGCTCATGCATTCTGTTTCGCAACTCATTCAAGGCCTGCTCCCCTGTGTATGCTTTGTACATCTCCTGGAGTCTTCTTTTATGTCTTCGGATGTGTAGTGATTCCCAACCCAATGACTTTAACATGTCAGAGACACTGTCAGTTTGGGAGAATTTGCCAAGTACGAATCTTGCAGCTTTCCTTTGCACCATCTCCAATTTGTTCGTTCGAGTTGATAAGTAGGGCTCCCACACACTCGTGGCATACTCCAAAATTGGTCTCACAAGACATTTGTAAGCCAATTCTTTGGCCTGAATACTGCTACCCTTCATGTTTCTCATAACGAACTATAACAACTTTTTCGCCTTATTAGCAACGGTCTCAACGTGCTCACCCCAGTGTAACCTTTTGTTTATGGCAATCCCGAGATAGCCTCACGACTCCACTCGAGGATTAATTTTGTTTCCTAATTTATAATCAACTATTGTCCCTTTTCTGCTGTTAGTAAAAGACAGGCATTTACTTTTTTCTGCACGTATCCTCATGTTATTTTGGATAACCCAGCATTCTATACGTTCCAAGTATTGTTGGAGGAGCGTAGTGTCAACTTGATTATTGACTTTTATATATATTACACAGTCGTCAGCGAATAGTCTGACATCCGATTTGACATATTCTGCCAGATAGAAGAAACAACAATGGCCCAACTACACTTCCTTGTGGAATTCCAGAGGTGGCTTTTGTCTCTTTCGACAATACTCCCCCAACTTTGACTGTTTGGGTTCTGTTTTGGAGAAAGTCCCGGATCCAGAAAAGCACTCTTTCATCAAGACCCAAATTTGCAAGCTTACTTAACAGGAGGTCATGTGGAACCATGTCAAAAGCCTTAGCTAAGTCAATGATTTCACTGTCCACTTGGCCTCCCGTGTCCATGACTTCTGCTATATCTTGACAAAAAAAACTGCGATTCACATGAATATCCTTTCCTGAATCTGTGTTGTCTATCATACAACTAGTTATTTTTCTCCCAAAATTCCCTTATATAATCTGCAATTAGTTGTTCCATTTGTTTACAAACTACTGCCATCAAACTGTCTATAGTTACCCGGCATTGGTCTGTTCCCCCCCCCGCCCCCTTTATAGATTGGAACTACAATAGCTTTCTTCCAGTCGGACGGGACAGACCTATTGTTCAGAAAGACTGTGAACAACACCCTAAGGAAAGGAAATATTTGTTCTCCAACATCTTGAGAATGTCAACTACACCTCATCGAGTCCTACAGACTTGAATTTCTAGTTTTTCTTCAGGTTTCTTCTAACCTCCCTGTTATGAATAGTGAATGGTTTAAATGTATTTTCCTTTAATTTTGAAGAAACGGACATGCTAGCTTTTGCAGTAAAAACGCTACTACACCACTCATTAAGCACTTCAGATTTTTGTGGGTTTCCTGTGACAAGATTTCCTTCCGAGTCCCTCAGAGACTTAATGTCATCTCGGTTCTTTTTCCGTCTCCTAAGATAATTATAAAAAGTGTTTGTATTTTCCGGTTTATTATAGTCTTCATATAAGAATCGTGTGTTTTACGTTTTTCTGTGTTCAATTCCTTGATAATTAGTTGGTATTGTCTGTAATGGTTCCTGTTTGATTTTAGTCTGTAGTGTATTTTTCTAGCTTTTCTCTTAAGAATTCTAACACGTGAATTGTAGTATTCTGGATCCTGGTTTCCTTTCACTCTTTATTTTGGAACGTATAGCGATTGGCCCTTATGAATAATATTTTTGAAATTTAACCACACATCTTCAACGCTAGCGCCAGTCAATGGCCATTCAGGAAAATTTACTTTTCAGTAATTTTGAAAACCAAAAGTGTCTGTCTTATTGTATTTCCAAACAAACATTTCCTTAATATCTTGGCTGCATTCCAGTTCCCAATGGAATAACATTTCGACAGCCTGATGGTCACTAATTCCCGGAATATTTTCAACACTGATCAGATTGTCTACAGGCTTAATGAGTAAAACATCTAGAATATTTCTACCACTGGTGGGTCTTTCCACTACTTGTGAAAGTCCACATTCCTGTATGAATGAGTTCGCTATTTGTTGTTCCCTCCCCCCTAGCATTTTATCACCTGACCAGTCAACACTTGGGAGATTTTAAATCTCCTGCTAAGATAAGATCTTTGTCTGGCCCAGGGTCTGAACAAATGCTAATTAGCTTGCAAAGGATGTCAGTGTTTTCGTTTGGAGCTCTGTAGACACCAATTATTATTAGTATCTTACCGTCAGTGGTTCTAAGGAGGTTTATGCCGAGCGCTTCATATTCTTCATCTATCCAATCTAATTGCGATGTCAAGTAATTTTTAACACAAATAAAAATACCTCCCCTCTCTATCTATTTATCCTGTACACAGTGAAGCCAGCCGGGAAGAATTCATTATTTCCTAGTTCATCTGATAGCCAAGATTCCGTTCCGATGACCACATCGGGCTTGTGCAATTCAAAGTCGAAAATTTTATACTTTGTTCACAATACTTTGACAATTGACCTGAAGAAATTTTAGAACCTTACCTGTCTGAGAATGTCCTTGGAGATCTGCTGCCGCCTCCAGGCTGCGGTGTTGGGGTGCTTCACCACTCGCCAGTCCCGTTAGTTGGGGTAGTTGACCTCTCTCCGTACATCCTACGAGAGCTGCTGTAACCCCCGTGGCGTGCTGTTGAGTTTGTTCACCTCTAATCCACCCCGTTAGTTTTCCACCGCCCGAAATGGCGCACCACATTACAAAGGAGAGTTCCCATCTTCTGTGAATCACCTCTATTCAAATGGACACCATCACGTCCCAAATCATTCCAATCGATCCAGCAATTTGGATCGAAATATCCGAGACCGAACCGATTGCAGACCCAGTCAATGTTTTCATTTAACGAGTACACGGACTCTATTTGCATGTCCTTTCTCCTTTCAATTCTAGCTTTCACAACTTTTGGTTTTTTAAACTTCTTTCTTGCAGCCATACCTAAGTCCCATATTTCTCTCATTATGTGATCCGCGGATCTTGAGCTCCTTAAATTGTTTGTTCCTACATTTAGCACTACCACTTTTTCTTCCCTATCTTCACCCCTGTCTGCCATCTGGCGAGCCATTTGTTCTATCCTTATTCCCGGGCAGCATTCAACGGCTGCTCCTTGCTTCCTGCACTCGTCTGCACTGAAGCGGATCATTGAGTCCCCTAATATAGCCACTCCTAGAGGTTTGCTTTCAATTTTTCGTTGAGGCTTTTTTACACTGTCCCCCTTCGTCACTGTAGCCCAACTGCCTTTTGAATTTTCTTCTTCTCAAGAATGTCTTTTAGGACTTTGTTTTCCTCTTCTACTTCCTTTATGATTATTTTCGCCTGTTTGAGCTCTTTCTGTAACTGTATCATATCTTCCTCGCTTGAAACGACAACGACGTCACAGTCATAACACTTCCAGGCATCTGTTACATTACCTTCAACGTTCATACCTACGCACATAAAATGGAACCATTTTTCACATGTAATACACTCAATTCCGTTTTTTAGATTTCTGGCACACACTTTGCACCTAATTTGTTTCCTGCCGTTATTTCCCTTGCGCGTCATTGTTAACTCGGCCTTGGCTAATGTCTCAGTACTCCCCTTATGGCCCTACTTGGTTTAATTTACAACCCTGTAGAATCCTCCTAAGCCTCAGTGATGCAATTCACAATGTCTTTTCTTGCCTATGAGAGTGGATGGAATTTACATGATCATTTGAAGCCCTATTCAGAATATCATGAACATAAATATGTTACAGAGTGGCTTTCCATTTGGTTTTAAAGATTCCCAGGCCTTTTAACCCAGTGAGAGTAGATCATTGAATCGGGGGTGTCGGCAGGTAGATGCAGAATTTCCTTTTAAGGCACTTCTAATACTTTTGTTGATATACAATTTGGAATTTAGGTGGTATGTACATTTTATAATGGTGAACTTCTGTTTGTGTTCCAATAATGGACTTCCAACCATATTTTCCTTGGTCGTGGAAGAGGGTCTTTGGAAGTTAACTCCCAGATAAATAATTTTCTCCCCAGTTGTCAGCAATCAAAAATTACTAAGTTTGGTCAACCATCAGAGTGGTTCGAGTTTACAATGTTGTATGTTATCTTCACTCGCATGGACTAACGCACAGTCATTTCAAAGAGTTCTTGGATGACATCGAAGCGGAGTATCCGGATATCCTGTACCATGCAGAAGTAAGATGACTGAGCAAGGCAAAGGTGCTTTATCGAGTGATTTGGTTGCGGAACGGAATAGATATCTTCTGCGACATAAAAGGGCGGCCCAAAGTTCTTTTGCGTGATCCTAAGTGGGTGGTGGACTTGGGATTTTTAAGTGGCATTACTGCCCATCTGAATACTTTGAACACTTCGCTTCAGGGCGAAAAGCACAATATCTTCAATTTGGTGGCAAAAATTCAAGCGTTAACAAGAAAATTGATTTTGTGGGAAAACCAGTTGCATGCAATTCACCAATTACAAGAAGAGTTGACAAGCGATTTTCAGAATTATCAGAACTCCACGCGTTGTTAGATGTATTTGTTCGACCAGTTTCTCTTAGTGTAGACTGTTTTCCACAGCTATTCTATTTAATATATACTTAGGAGAAATTATTAAAGATTGTTTTGATGGAAAAAGATGTGTATGCTTAGGAGGTAAAAGATTTGAGTGTATTCGTTTTGCAGATGATATGGTGATTGTGGGTGAGAGTGAAAGATAAGTGACACAAATGTTGAAAGACCTAGATAAAATTTGTAAAATATATGGGATGAAAATAAATGAGAAGAAAAAAAGGATGGTCAGAGGTGGAAAAAGTGAAAAATTACAATAAAATTAGAAGATGAAATTGAACAAGTAGATAGTTTTAAATGCATAGGAAGTTGAGTTACACAAGAAATGATGTGCACTAAAGAAATAGAACAACGATTGCAAGCAATAGCAAAAGAAGCCTTCAGTAAGAAAAGAAAATTATTTTGTGGAGCAATGAAAGCAAGCCTAAGGAAGAGATATTAGTGAAATGTCTTGGTTGGAGTGTAGCTATGTATGGAGCAAAAACTTGGACTCTTTAAGAAAGAAGACAAGAGAAGAATAGTGTCTTTCAAAATGTGGCTATGGAGGAGAATGGAGAGAATAAATTGGAAGGACAAAGTGAGAATTGAGGAAGTATTAAAGAAAGTAGGAGAAGAAAGAATGATGCTAAGAAGATAACGA
Source organism: Meconema thalassinum (assembly GCA_946902985.2). NCBI lineage: Eukaryota > Metazoa > Arthropoda > Insecta > Orthoptera > Tettigoniidae > Meconema > Meconema thalassinum. The sequence continues at coordinate 457,643,665 of OX336391.1, read as the reverse complement.
AAAGAAAAATGAATTGGATTGGACACTGCAATAAGAGGAGATGGTTTGGTGCATTAGAAGGAACAGTCCAAAGGAAAATCAGAAGAGGAAGAAGGAGGTTTCGGATGCTGGATTCCATCAAGATTGATAAATCTTATGAGATGATGAAACGTTCTGCTGAAGACCGGATAAGATGGAGAGACCGACCATGAGGAAACCTGCCATCAGGCAGATAAACTGATGATGATGATGATGAACTGCAGTGCAATGTTAGTCTTAAAGACCGCTTTCTAATGTCACGAAGTTGAGAAGAATTTTACAGCGGATTTCCGCAAGAAGAATAACCCCTTTTATATAAACACACATGTTAAGTTCTGTCAATGTTCGGCTCAATGTACATTTGTGAGCGATTCTTTCCGGATCTTAACCCTCCGTTACACGCGTTCACAGCCTTTACACCACTACACGCGCGCGGACTGACAGTCCGCAACTGTTTGTGTGGTTCCTTTCGTTCTCTTTTCCTTCCGTTCCTCAATCTGGTTTCTAGTATGATGACCAGCGAATGACTATATATTCATAAAATGATACATAATGATATTTTCATCAAGATATTTAATCGCAGAATTTAGCAAATTACTTATTGTAAATCAATCCAAGAACGGATTTTATGTTATACAATAAAAAGTACTTGACGTGAAAATATTCTACAAATTTAGAGAGAGACTGTAATTTTTTATGTATTTAGAATAGTGCAGGTTTGTATCCTGCCTCGGCTGATGTGAAAAACTGTTTTCCGTGGTTTCCCATTTTCATCATCGGGTTAATGCCGGGTCACTGCATTTGAAATAGGCAAGAAAAAATGCCATCCCAGAACCTTTGCCTGCACATCCTGAGGGAAAGCCATCAGTCTGAGTGCACGCCATAAAACAAATATGGAAAGAATGAGAAGGGTACAAATAGCAGCGAAATGTAAAGTCACACTCACTGGATTTCTGTCATCTTATTTAGACTTGAGATAACATAGTAGATACTATATCAAAACAATGCAAATATAAAGAGGGAGTTTATTTACACAAATAAATGTACATACAATGGTGTATACTTCAGTCTTTCCCAGCACGAGCAAAACCTAAAAATGAAGCTCCTGACTGAGTTACCACACATTACCCAGAAATAACTGATTCATTCATCATTGTCGGATTCTGCGGTGACCATAAAGTGTGCCTTGTTGCAGCAATCATTGCACAGGTATGCTGCAGCATGTTCCAAGCAAATGTACTTCTCACAAGCTTTGCACTGAAATCTTGTTGGTCTGTTCTTCTTCTGGTCGCAGAAACTGCATCGCCCTCGGGGAACTCCACGTGACGTTGATGGCAGCATGTGAGAAAGACCCAAGATTTCCTGCAGACGTAACTTGATTGTAGTTGGAATGTTCTGACGCTGAATCTTCATTTTCAAATAGTCAATGAGGAGGTGCTTGGCCAGAATCTTAAAAAAATCTTTCCTTGTAATTGTATAGTTAGTGCTGTCTTTGAAAATTATGTACGCATTTATACCACCAACATTTTGAAAAGAGAAAAAGACAACCAAAGTCCATCGTCGTGATGTTCTTGAAACAGAGAAGGTGCATTTCATCTCATCCATTTTATCAACCACTGATTTCGTGTCATCATAGAATAAAGTCATTGAGGGCTTTGATGTGTCTGAATCGTCATCAATAGAATAGTCCTCATGGAACGTGGATAGAACCAGTACAACTTTGTTCTTTTTTGGCTTGTATGACACTAGAGTTAGGTTTTTCCTGAAAGCAAATATGCTTGATTCCACTGGTCAGTTCTTAGTAGTGGTCATAAATGGTGGGATTTCACGTTTATTCTTGCGAATCGTTCCAACAAGCGTCAATTTATCATTTTGAAGCAAATCTTGAACAAGAGGAACAGACACAAACCAGTTGTCGCAAGTAACATTTCTACCAGTTTTTGATAATGGTTTCACCAATCTCTTTACGATTTGGTGTAGCGTGTTTTCGCATTGGTATGGGCCCCCAGGTTGTCTTCCGCAGTATATCTCCATATTACTTGTATAATACATTTTGGCGTCGATTAGAGCAGTACTTAGCAGGCTTGGACGGAATATATTGGCGAACGCTGCACCTTCCCCAAAGTGCATCTAACATTTCATCAATTGTCACTAGTTCCGCCAAACTGTAGTGTTTCTTGCAGTTACCTATGAATGTGTTTACTTAATACCGCACAGCAGCGAGTTTGTCCGCCTGTTTACGATGCTCTCGGGAGTTGATGTCATCAAATTTCAAACACTTCAACAAGAAAAGGAAACTGTTTATGCCCAGTGTTAGCCTGAAATATTCGACACCTGTACCATCATTTTGCCAGAGATCTTGTAAATTGGTGTAGTAGACTTTCAGTGCCCCACCAAGAAACAGTCTTCAGCTCAACAAGATTAGTGTAAGCTGCATCTCGGGGTCGAGAGTATTTAGGACGGATTGTTGATATGTAACGATTTGTGCAGGTTACGATTTCTTCCAACATTTCATCGGTAAAAAATAGTTGCAGTGCTTCAACAGGTGTCTTAGCATTCTTAGTGACTCCTACTACTCCAGGCAAGTGTTTCACAATATACGTCGGGGTGCCCTTACCCTTTTATTCCTATTCATTACGGGCCGATGGTTCCATTGGGTCCCGTCCTTCGCTATATACATTTCTTGCTGCTCACATTCAGTCACGTCTTTTTCTTGAGACTGCTCACTGTCAGAATTATGATCACTATAATTCACGGCATCCTCATCACTGTGATCCCTCGTTCTAACTTCATTGTCGTCCAACCACTGTTCGATGTGATCCATTGCTCCCGGAATAAATCAAAATATCTGCCTGAAAACATAGGTCATTATTGTCATCCATTCCACTACAGATAATGAAGTACAGAAATTACTTCTAAATACACATACTACAGCACTTGCAACCAATATATTATGTAATTGTATAATATATGATTGATATAATCCCGCCAACCTGGGCCCAATGTTTGGGAAGCCAGGCTCTGCCTGTCACAAGCCAGGACAAAGCGGTGAGTGATAGAGGAGTAACACCTCTAAAAAAAACCAAGGTCCAGCTGGCCCGGCTGGTAGCACCTTGTCAGGGTCCCTTGCCAGGGTTACGGTGAAGTCCTCAACGGCATTGATAGTGGAATAGATGATCTATAGAACAGTATGAATGGCGGACGGGGCGGCCCTGTATCCGGGATTAATAGGATAAAAGGCATCTACCCTATGATTTGGTTAGATGTCAGCTTTACATAAATCCATTTAGCGTCTGTCTTGTAGCAAGCGGCTAGATGGTCAGCGTCTGTTCACCAAAGGTGCGGCTGAAAACCCATCCTCGGAGCTAACAACCTCGAGTAGAATTTTTAGGGGACTTGTTCCCTTAACCTTGCAAACAATCAACAATGGATATGCACATTGTAAGAGATTTTACCCCAGGGAGTAACCAATCTCCATTTTCCAAGGAAATGAAAAGTAGGCACTCGGATTCTGGGGGCCTACATCATTGTGCAAAGGATGAAAAGGATGAGTCGGAGCATCTTGAAAATAGCATTAAGCAAATCACTAGTAAAATTAAGCACAAGAACATAAACTTTTTGGCTACCTTTAATGTCAATTCACTCTTAAAAACAGGAAAACTTAAAACTCTAATAAATTTCATCAAAGAGAAAAGGATTATGATAACAGCTCTTCAAGAAACTAGATATACTGATGAACATCCATTTGATTCAGAAGGTTATAGAATATTCAAGGGAAAACCTGGAAAGAGAGTTATGAAAAATGTACCTCAGTTTGGAACTGGGTTCATTGTAAATCAGAACATATTAAATTCAATAATAGAGTTTCAATCCATTAATGAAAGATTATCCCTGCTATCCTTTAAATCAGTAAACAAAGTTTATACCATTGTCAATACACATGCACCAACTAATGAGAAAAATAGGACTCAGAAAGAACAAACGGAAATTTTTTGGCAAGAACTATCAAACACCCTGGATCAAATTCCATCAAAAAATATAATACTTCTACTTGGAGACTTTAACGCTCAAATCGGCAAAGAACGTCAACATCGGTCCATAGTAGGCAATTTCCCGGCACATAAAAGAACTAACACAAATGGAGAAAGACTTATTAGTTTATGCAGAGAGCATAACATAGTCCTGAAATCTACATTCTTCAAAAAACTTCCTAGGAAACAAACTACTTGGGTTTCCCCAAATCCAGTTTGTGGTGAGAAACAACTTGACCATGTTGCTATTAGCAGACAGTCTACAACGGAGATACTCAATGTGAAAGTTGCTAAGAGTGCAGGTTTAGATTCAGACCACTATCTGTCACTCATTAAATTCAAAATTAGACCAATATATAAAAAGAAAAATCATTATCAATCCAAAAAGTTTGATACTCAAAAATTAGCTACAGAAAATAATTTCAAAGCACTTTTGGAAAGCAGAGCACCTAAAACATGGGAACAACTTCAAAGAGACTTAGTACAGACAGCGGAAGAAACCATTCTCCTTAAAAGAAAACGAAAACATGCCTGGTGGACTGCTGAGTGTGATGAACTAATCTTTAAAAGACAACGAGCTTGGAACATCTGGAATGCAAATAAAAATGAGAATACCAGGAACAGCTTTATAGAATCCCGAAAACGTGCATCTAAGGGACTCAAAAGGGTAAAAGTGCAACATATGAAAGACCAATTAACATTAATAGAATCGGACTTCAGACAGCACAATATAAAGGACTTCTACAAAACTTTCAGAAGTAGTTTAAGGAAGTATACTCCACCAAGCTTACTTTTCACAGATCCAAAGACTCAGAAAACTGCATATAATAACGCTGAAAATTGCAGAATACTTGCGGAATATTTTGAAGAACTCCTCAACTGCGATCCACCAAAGGAGACATTTAATTTTGATAATATACTCCCCGTTCCTCCAGACTCTAAACCACCAACAACAAATGAAATTAAAGAGATTATAAACGAACTTAAAAATAACAAAGCATCTGGAGAAGATAGTATAGTTGCTGAATTATGGAAATACTCGAGTGACAACATGATCCTATGTTTAACGGAAATCATAAATGACATATGGAAAACACACAGTTTACCATCAGAATGGACATCTGCTTTGATACATCCACTACATAAGAAAGGGAAGAAAACAGATCCTAACAATTACAGGGGAATCTCCCTCCTGCTAGTGACCTATAAGATCTTATCCAAAGCACTTTTAAAAAGAGCGGAAAAAATACTCGACCCACAATTGGGAGAGTATCAGGCAGGATTTAGGAAGGGACGATCATGTATGGAGCAAATACTAAATTTAAAGAGCATATTAGACATGAGGAAAATCAGGAACTTGAAATATGTAGTTACTTTTGTGGATTTTAAAAAAGCCTATGACTCCATTGACAGAAAGGCACTTATGAACATTCTGAAGGAATTTGGACTTGATAACAAGACATCTGAAATAATTCAAGCAACACTAACGAACACAACTTCCAAAGTTAAATTTAGAGGGGAACTTTCAAAATCTTTCAAAATAAAGTCAGGTGTGAGACAAGGAGATGGTCTGTCACCTCTGCTTTTCAATTGTGCATTGGAAAAGGTAATTCGAGAGTGGAGGAAATCCATCAATACTAAAGGCGTTCAACTAGGAAGACATCCAAATAAAATCACTGTAGATTGTTTAGCTTTTGCGGATGACATTGCATTACTTACTGACTCACTGGATACTGCCCAAGAACAAATTAGAGAGTTGCAAAAACAGGCAGCCAAAGTCGGACTACAAATATCATTTGAAAAAACTAAGTTCATGACAAACATCACCGATGCCCCCAAAAGTATCACAATTCATGACAGTTCAGTATGTAAAACAAATTCCTTTAAATACCTAGGAGAGTGGATAATGAATGACTCACAGGAAAAGACAGCAATAGAAACACGTATGCATAAATTACAAAGGTGTTTTCATATGACAAAAGATATATATAATAAAAAAAGCTTATCCTGGAACACTAAATTAAGGCATTATCAAACAGTAGTCAGACCTGAAACTCTGTATGCAGCAGAAACACTTAAATTAACAAGATTTGGTGATTTAGACAAATTAGAGAAGTCTGAAAGACGAATTCTGAGAAAAATACTGGGAGCTAAACGAAATAATAACGCTGAATATAGGTTACGACCAAATAGAGAGTTATATTTGAAATGTGAAAAATTAACTGATGTAATGAGAAAGAGAAGATTACAGTTTTTTGGACACATCTATAGAATGGAAAATAGTAGACTAACTAAACAGATCTTCAACTTGCTGACTAGTTACAAATCCAAACCCACATGGTTCATTGAAATTGACAAAGATTTGACAAACGCCAAAATTAAGACAGACACAATAGCAAACAGATCACTCTTCAGAGAAGCTATTCAAAACACAAAATTTCAAGAAAGGAAGAAACAAACAACTGGCAGAAAGTGGACTCAGGAGGAGAAAGATCGTCACTCTAGAAGGATGAAAGAAATTTGGAAACAACGGAAATTGAATACAATGGACAATAGCCAACGTTGATTCATCGTACCCTCCAAACGGGTTATTCGAAAGCAGAAGATATGATTGATATGATATAGATATTATAATATTATAAAACAACGGAAAAATGAATTACTTACCAAAAATGAGAGGACGATTTATGAATCACCAATACACTCTACGGACTGAGACTCTGCAAGTCAGCACGTGAAAATATAAACCTCCACCAGCAACAGCTCGATTATTATTGACACAATATCACATTACCAGAGTGCTTATATTGTTGTAAAACGAAGCTAGTAGAAGCCACTCCCTTCCAACTCCCTTTTTAGCCTTCTGGTAGCAAAAAAAAAAGTAAAGTGCGGACTTACACTCCAGGGCGCGTGTAACGGAGTGTTAAGCTTACCAAAAGTAAACATCGTGCAACAATGAGCGATAAGAGACTTGCACAACTGTTTACGAATAGCTGTTTCCAGAAATATTATACCCAATTTGGAGAAGATTGTTTCCTCCAAAACTAAAATCTCGTAAAAACGACGGAGCAAAAGTCACTCAAGGTCTGTTCTATTTGTTGATATAAGTAAAATGATGTTGAATTTTCCTCTCTAATATGTTCACATTTCAGTTTGGAATAAATCACAATATTCTTTAGTTAGCACTTGTGTTCGTTTCCTGAACATTCCATACATCGGAGTACCATTCGATTTGTATATACGGTAATTTTTTATGGCAAAACAGCCCAATCAATATGATGTCAACAATCCCACAAAAGCAGTCGGCCGTATGGCTGTACGTATCTAGTCAGCCCTGTCTGAATATTGTCCGTCTGCCTCAAGTCTCCTCGCTGCCACAGTGTAGTGGTGGTAGGGGAAGGAGCACTATTCTGACTGCCCAGTGCTCCCCAAGCGCAATGACTGGATGGCCCTGATCTAGATTAAGTAAATATGTAATGTATACCCCTTCAACATTTGAAATCTTCTAATCATGATTGAAGCCCAATCACAATCGGAGTCTGTAGTGTGCCATTATTGCAACAGAACTGGAACAATTAGGCCTACTTGGAAAAGTGGTACACTATGACACATGTTCATATAGGTTCTATCTTTGTTTTGATGTCTCTTGTCCACTAACAATGTAGATCCCACACCCTACAATGCACCCTGTATATAACAGACATTTCTAATCAAGGCTGAATGCCGAGTTGGGTTTCGTTACAGTTACTTGTCCAAAATACCTAGTCTTACCATAAATACTGTCATAAAGTTACCAATAAATTTACACTAAATGGTTTGAAATATTTCAATATCCTAATGATATTTGTTAATTGGATGTGTAACAAATCAAAATCACGTGTAATTATTCAAAATGGCCACTTTTGGCACGAACACAGTCCTTAAGTCTTTGTGGCCACTCGTCAATTGAATTACGCACTACTTCCATTCAGGGCCGGATTTAAGAGTATGCCGCCTATAGGCCAAAGTCCATTTGCCGCCCCCTCAATAGTTCATATTTGCTTAATACATTTGTTTTATACAACAAAAGGATAGATTTCATTGGCGTTTTCATATTTTTTTAAAGATAAAGTTAATTTAGTTTAGATAAAACTACAATTTTAATGGCTTACATAATAAATGTTATAATGAAATTAGTTATCTACTTTCTTTATTTTTTTTAGTTCTTTTAGGATTCGTTAAAAAACAAAATGGGTTTCGAACTTAATTTGTTCTTGGAGATCAGTGATCACTATTTTACACATATTTTTATATTTTAATGCGAATGACATGAAGAACTGTGTTCAATTTCAATTAAGTTGTCCGACATGGTGAAATGAAATTACACAAAATGTGGTTAATTACTGGTTTATTTGCTGAAAAATATACAAACTTCTTGAAAACAACACACACCACGTAATCTTCGTGTTGAAATTTACATAGCTTTCCCACGAGATTTCTTAACGGCAAACTCGTTAATAATGTCCTCATATGAAAGTGTTTTTGTTGTATTTGCCTCAATACAAAGTAATGAAAGTGGGTTTCACCGTATTTCAGAAATACTAGTTCACAGATAGTTCTTAACATACTCTTCTAAGGCAGGAAGAACTGTATAAGGACTAAAACATATTTTTAAGTAACTTGTATTCTTAAATTCGTACGGAAAATATTATTAACGTCTGAAATACTTCATTTTAGCTTTTAAATGAATTGCCAAACTGCCGCCCTGAAAATTTGCCGCTCTAGGCTGCAGCCTACTTAACCTATTTAGAAATATGGCCCTGCTTCCATCAGAAAATCTGCTGTCCTCAAGGAGAACACTTGAAATTTTCAATATTTGGATGTCTCTTCTTGCAAGCCATCTCCTGAAGCTTGGACTACGATTTGCAGTCCAAGGGGTTTAGGTCTGGACTTGCAGAAGGCCAATCCGGGGTTGAAATAAAGTCCGGAACAAGGGCCCCAAGCCACTCCTGAGATGTGCGAGCCTTATGTGTTTGGGTCGAATCCTGCTGAAAGCTCCAGCATTCTCCATGGAAGAGGGTGTTGTTGAGTGTCTTGACCAGTGGCTCAAACACCGACTCCTGATACACTTTGGCCAACGTTTTGACCCCTTTCTCACAGAGGTCTGTGGTACCTCCGTTGCTCACACCCCACCACTCCATAAGAATGAAGGATGATGGGAGTCCTTTATGGGTTCTTTTTTTTTTTTTTTTTTTATCCTTGGAGCCTCTTCAGCAGCTTGTGCAGAGCATGTGGCATATACCCTGTCATTTTAGGGCATTAAAAGTCTCCTCAACACTGAATGTTTTTTCATCAGTAAAAAGGATTTTTCGGTGACCATTTGCTGCATAACACAACAGTAACAGTTCTGATTTTAAGAGCCTCTGTTCTTTCAGCGCATTTGTGAGAAGGTGTCCTCTCCGTCATTTGTAACCACGAAGTCCCAGGTCACTCCTCAATGTGCGAGACAAAGACATTTTGGAAATTTCCAGCTCATAAGCAATCACAGACTGTCTTCGCACTGGATTTCATCGCACACAAGCTGCTACTGCTTTCACCAATTCTGGAGTCCGCATATTGTGTGGTCTACCTACTCTGTCTCGGTCTTTCACAGTTACTGTCTCAAGGAAGCGTTCGATAGTTTGGTAAAAGAACCTTTTGTTTATTTTGAGTTTCTGGGGAATTTTGAAAATCTCACCTGGGGATTTGCCTACCTTGTGCAACACGATCACAGCTACAAGATTTTTGTGATCGCCCCATTCCATCTTAAAAACTAACACACATAACTTTCCACTACTGCACTCGGAATGACCCATAGCTGGAATGTGGAGGCCCTTATAAGGGGGAAAGTACAATAATAATAATAATAATAATAATAATAATAATGTTATAGGTTTTACGTCCCTTTTAACTACTCGGGATTTTAGAGACGCTGGGGTGCCAGAATTTAGCCCCGAAGGGGATCTTTAACGTGCCAGTAAATCTCCTGACATGGCTCCCTCGCATCTGCGCAACCTCAAATGCCAGCTGACTGCGCCAGGATACGAACCTGCAACCTTGGGCCCAGCAAGCGAGAACGTTACCGCTGAGCCACGCAGCCAGCCGGGGGGAAAGTACAGCCACCCTCAAAAGTTGTAACAGTCTTTATGGTAAGACTAGGTAGTAACAATGTCACAGTTACAATAGTCAAGTAAAGAATCGTTACTTTTGTAGAAAAAACATAGTTGCTTAATAACAAATGCCCTGCTACTATAATTTACTTGATTTGAAAGAAATAGTGGATCCCAGTAATATGGAAACTCAACTATTACTACAACAACCTGGCACTCACCATGTGGAAGCACACCACATACCGTAAAAATAATTACCGTAAATTCCTGAAAAGTAGGCGGTTAAACTATAAAATATTTCGTAACCAGAACATTAATAATAATATTTTTATTATTAAGTTATCTATTACCGACTTCTTACCTGCACATCTGCTTTAAGTTTGCTGCGGAACTGTGACTGCTCTGTACTATTTTACCACCTGTGCATACTTTACATTCAATTTTAAGAAATTAAATATACCAGCATATGACGGCCAAAGCATCACTTTCTCTTCTTTTTGCTCCATAACAATGGCATAACTTTCGACACAAGTAATACCTCATGGATAATTTTAACAAGACATTTGGCGGTACAGCATAAAGATAGGTTCGGTTCCAATTCCTCCCCCCTTCCCTTCCCCACATTGATGACAGGCCCCAAAGACCTCCGTATTAAAGCGACCAGCGGTGATTGACCCGTACCAGTGATCTCCGTATTTCTGCCCGGGCTTTGTTTACGGCTTGTGCTATCTTTTGGGTGAAGTTTGAACTAATTGCTGGCAAGGCATGGAGTAGAATGATTGTAGATGTTAGTGACGACATATTTTTCCACTTGTACGATTATTATAGCTGTGAAAACTTCATATACACAAAGATGATCTTTCGCGCCAAGAGTAAATGCACACAAGATGGCATGCCGGGCAACTTGCTTTGCGCAACAATGTAATTTTTCATGATTTATACGCAGATTCATTATCTGATGTACCCTGTTATATAGAGAACAAGACTGGTGATAATACTAGCGATAGTGGTAGTGACTTTGGGTACTTTATGTTGACTAAACGTCGCAAACATCCAGTAGCCTAGAGATGATGAGGTACAATTTTGTTTACTTGGAATGGATACAAGCAATGGCTATGCTAAGATTATCCAGATATACATTTGGTACCTTTTAAGGTCAGCCAGGCCTAACGTTTGTTCCCAGGGCCAGAGTTCAGAGGTTGTAAATCGCTTTTCTGGTGACTAGTTATCCAATATTGACATAACATAATCTAACCATAGCCAGAATTTATATCAATATAAAGCATCGCCTAAGATACTTAACTTGACTGACATTTCACTTGCTGAAATAAAACTATTTTTAGCGATCATAATTTTGATGGGAAAAGTTAGAAAAGACTCTTTCTCCAAGATACCTAGCTCTTCACAAGGGAGTGTGCTTAGAGAAGTACCAAACAGTACACTACTACTAGAACATCTGATGAGTAGGAATACCAAGTTTGAACTTCCTATGATCACTAGAATAGAATTTATGGTCATTTTAGTAGAGCAATGCACCTTAGTAATTACATTCTAAAATCATCCGGTCCACAGAGGGGTAACTAATCCATTTGCCTGGTCATCAATTTGTTCAACAGGTCGGAAGTAATAAAATGTCCCTTTACTTGTATTTGTTCTCAGGCTCTCTAGTAGAAAATATGTTTCTCAGAATTGCCTACAGAAACATGTCTGAAATATAGCTTTCACAAGGGCTATTTGGCACAACGGATTACCCCATATTGAAAAAGTAACGAGCATTTTAGTTTGTTACTCTTAAAAGTAATGGTGTTACTTATTTTAAGAAGTATCATCATTACCATAAAATGTAACTTATTATTAATAGCGTTAAACCCAGGCTGATGGCATCAGAAAGAGTCAACAAATTACATTTAAACATTTGGCAGGATAATAAAAAGACACTTGTAAGATGTAAAATTCATTAAATACAAAACAAGGTAAATAGATTCTTGTTACATAGCATATGACAAGAACAGGAGCGTCCAGTACTATATATTAAATGCATTTTAACAAACACTGTCTTGATATATACATAGAAGAAACATTTACACCAGACATTAGTCTTTCTAAATTAATTTACATAAAGTTAAAAAGGGTTTACAATATTCAATTAATTTCCTAGTTTGCTAGTGCACTAAATACCACACTCAACAAACTCAATTTCTAGCCATGGATAAAAATAAAAATACATGGATATATCCAATTGTTGGAAGCTAAGTGAATGACCATACTAACATAATAAAAGGAATTATTTATCAACATAAATATCATTATACAAATATCAATAAAACAACAATCCCCATTCAGTCACATACAGAAACTTCCAACCAAATCACACACTTACAAAATGGAATGAACTAGATACAACTACTCTCAAGAATTCTTTGCACATCCACATCATTTTATTTCAATTGTATAGTAAATGTTACAAATACAAAACAGCTCTTCATTTATTTGTAGAATGGAATTCCTCATTATCAGCTTAATTAATGGGATATATTCTGTATCATCTCCATTACAACATGAAGTCAAGAACTTCATTTAATATTACAATATATAATAATGTTTTAGAGACTAGATTTCAAACTTATTTGAGAGAATTTGATGCTGATTTGTATTACTGCATATGAATGGATGCAAACCATAATGATATCAGTGACATTTTGAAAGGAAAAAAAAAAAGTGAGTTAAGTGCAGGATACCTCAGGGAGGATGTAGCTTTCAAACAGATTCAAGCGATTGAATTGTGTCCTAAGCATAAATATCATACTTCGACAAGTTCCCTAGTTGCTAAGGAAGGAACAAGTAACATGATGGAGGAGAGCAATGGCAGTCTTGTTCTGTCTTGCTTTGCAAAGAGAAGAATACTCACTAGCTCTTTGAAAACTATAGTCGGCATGAACTTACTTTAACCACTAAAAAGTGAGACATTTATTCTTTGAAGAAAATTTCTCGCCTGAGACAAAGCTGCCAACATATTTTAGTAACTGTCGTAAAATTACACTGAAATAACATAACAGTAGGTCAATCATAGATGGCATAATCTTTGCTTTATAGTTTATGTTATGCGTTGCTCTCTTGCTAACAGTATGAAGATTAGTGAACACGGAATTACATCACGACAGGTGACGATCAGCACATGGCTGCCAACTTTCAAGTCTCATTATAAATGCCAGTTCTAGTGTCCGCAAATATGTTGACTTTGAAACGCGTGCAATAATGATTCAATCCAACCGTACAAAATTACACAATTAATCACCACATATGCAGTGATAAGGTCACACTGTTAGTAACTTATTTGAGGCAACATAGAATATAGAAAACTTCCAAGAGAGTATTCAGCCAAGATGACTTATTATCTGTCAGAAAAAGATAATATTTTCATGAAGGTTTAGTGACTGCTGGTTGGTTGGTTCCTTAGTTTAGGGGCTGCGACAATGCGGTTATGTAGTCCTGTGTACTTTGGGTGTGTGTAGAATCTGTCCGAAAACTGGTGTTAATTTGATGGCTGTATTAGTGTGTGTTATCTGTTTTTAATTCAAGTAAGGACTGCAGATTACAATTTCAAGTAGTTCCTACTTTTGCTACCAAATGCTACCATCCACGACACCTAGCTTGCGGACTTGGCTACTAGATGCCATCACAGTCAGCAACTGGCGGCAAACATCGGAACTAACATAGAGTTATCAATTCTAACCTACAAATTTTGGCTTCACACAAGTGTAGTTAGTGGAAGGTTCTTTTTCATGCCATAAATCTATGACATGGGACCGCCGGCTTTACTTCCCCTCCGAAGGAAGGCATACTGAGGGATTTTTAACGCTCTTATAATATCTGACAACTTCGGACGGGTTTGAACCCGCGACCTTGGGCATAGAAGCTCAGCATGCTACCAACTACACCACCGAAGCCGCCTAGATTTAGTGACTTGTCGAGTTTTAATGAATATACATGCATAATCACAGCACAGGTAATTTTTATAGGATGAGAATTCACTATTGCATGCGATGATACTCTTTAAATACGTGTGAAAATCCCCATGCACTTGCAAGGGATATTAAAACTCTTTACTGCTAGTTACACTGTTCTGATAGTGAATCATTTCTGACATAGTATATTCAATTACTGGTTGTATGGCACTATGGGATAGATGCTTACTTTGTCTGAGGTTAGGGGATTGAATCCCAGTCCTTTTTTCAGATTAATTTGATCTCATGGCCAAATAAGACACACAAGTGAGTTCTATAACCACCTAGGAGCAGTAGGGAAGCAAATAGACCATACCTCAACTTTCTCTGTCCTTTTCCGTTAACAACCTCATAATCGTAGAAGTCTATCATTATTCGAATACAAGCAGCAACAAATGAACCTATGGCAGAAGAAGATAAAAGAGAAGGTCTGAATGATTAGAAACAAATAATAATAACAGTGAGAACAACAAAGCAAAGGGTATCCAAAAGTCTAAACCTTTCAAGGTAGAGTAGTACAAGTAACATTTCTTATAATTTGTGATAAAAGGGTACAAGTGAATTGTTTTTATTATTTTAAATGGCCATGCAATTAAACAAAGTTGGTTCTAAACCAGTTGCATATTTCACATGCCCATTAAATAATTTTCAATTTGAAATACCTGACGTTACAAATGCTGAAATGTTTCTGAGTGGCATTTTCTCTGAATGAAAAATATGTTACTTAGACTGTTATGATTTTCACCCATTCACATACTATGTTATTATTATAAATTCATTAGTAGCCATTACAAGCTTGCTAAGTGAAATCTCACTAACAATAAACTGGGACTGCACAATACAAGAGGGTCCTTCCCCTTATTAGCAACAGGTTAATAAAACCCCAGGATTCTTATATGAAAGAGAACTACATAATTTCCCGATTGTCTTGCATCAAGGTGAATTTAAAGACATTGAATCAAAATGCATGACATTCATCGCTGAATAAGATTTACTTTGAAATATTCCCCATATTTTAATATGCTGAATTTATTGGGGAAGATGATTTGCATCTACAAGTGCTTTCACCAACAGCACAGATTCAGCACATCTTAATAAGGAAAATATGAACCAAAGTGAATTTTTATTTAAGGATGTACTTGGTATATTTTCATTTGCTCTTTTCTAGTTTCTTAGTGAACAACGATTCCATATCCTCCCATTAAATTAAGCTAGAAGAACGTGGAAGAAATCTTTTGATGCTTGGTCAATCATGGCAATATACAACTGACTGAAATTTATTTTTATATAACCTCCATTCAATCGCATTGTTTTATTTACCATGACAGGCATAGCAAACAAAACAAAAATTAAGAGAGAGCTGTTTTGGCATGCCTTTGTATTATAAAACTCCATTGATCACTTGTAAAACTGAGATGATCTGTTCAACATTCACCCACTCTTTCAGCACCAGTTGTCTTCCACATTAGGAGTCAGCTTGTCCATTAGGTTGGCAGCATGTTGTGTGTGGCTACAGTACCTTTGCAACGACTTAACTTGAGCTATTTAAACAGTGTAGAATCTTGATTATCGACCATGTCTATGTGACCTGCTATTCACATCATTGTTAAGTGCATATTTGCACAATATTTCCCACTTCCATAATTTTGTTATCTACCAAAGTTTCACATATGTGAATGGATATTATACTTTCTTCTTATATTACTGCTTTGTTTGCAAGTATAATACACTACATTATGCAAACAACTATGCAAAAAGTAATTCTTCCAATTCAACAAAATATTCATCTTAATAAAGCCTACACAATGGCCAGCCCCATCTCCATTATTCTACATTTCTTACCTTTCTTTCAATTTCCTTTTTATCAGATAATCGGAATTTTGAAGACATTTACATGGATACCCTACTACCTCTGCCCCCATCCATAAGCCACTAGCTTCAAGCGACCAACCCAATGGAAATGAATGCCTCCTGATATACCATTTCCAAAGTTCATGTACAGCCACAAAGTAAGTTATCGATTTCTAAGGATCAGATAGAAAACAACTTAATTTTGGATAAAGATATATTATCACAAGTATGAAAGCGGCTATCACAGTGCGAAGAGTTGGAAGTTCCCAGTTATCACACTCCATCATGTAGGAACATAGCCTGTCTGTCACTCTGCTCAGACCAAGAACAATGCCTCTGAAAAACCTCCTTGGGCACAGAATCACATTAACTCAAGTTTGTTGTATAAAAAATTTAACACCATTGCTACTAATATTTACATCCAACACGATTATAACACAAAACTTGCTAAAAAGTTATTTACATTGGACATTCACACATTTAACTACATGAATCAGGCGATTTTCCTTAAGTGCATGTGCTTAATCAATTTTAACAAATCTTTAATCATAATTATACAAGCTTATTCGGCACTGTACGGCTATTAGTCACCACATATACACCTATAAACATTCCTTACCACAAGCCCTGTACAGCACAACACAACCTCAATATACAGTACTAAGCAAATTGGTGTAGATATGGCAAATTCAAGTATTTTGCATAGACATCGCTCACATACAGATCCACAAGATAGCTTATCTGCTTTGTTCTCATGCACACTGCAACATTACTCTCAAACGCAGCTATCCAAAATTAAAACCTCAATGGACTATATGATGGCAATGCTTCAAATACATATTGCACACAAAATTCAGAAACATTTGTGTTCAAAGATACTCTTACAAGTCAATTTGTATATAACCTGAGTCAACATAATATTCACACTATTTTTAAAATCCAGTTACATATCATCTTGGCTTACAGGATTGAGCCGCGTCGCGTATCGGTTATTATTTCCCGACGTTTCGGCTGACATTGCAGCAGCCTTAATCATGGGTAGGTACGAGTTGGTGTCCGTACTCAAACGTCGGGAAATAATAACCGATATGCGACACGGCTCAATCCTGTAAGTCAAAATGATAGACTAGACACCGGCCGCGAAAGCCTACGATCTAAAAATCCTGTTACATAATTTCACGCAGTGAAGAAATGCTGCTATGATGGTCTTGTACACAACACATTAGGGAGTGGGAATAAAAAGATGCAGGATATCGGTCAACATAGCTCCAGACAAGAAAATCATGAACATAGAATATACAATCATAAAGTTGTCGTGTCTTTATCCAAATATTAAAAAATATACCTTTCCTAAAAAAAGTTTGAAACATGGATTCATAGCTAGAAAACTGATTTCTAGCTGGGAAGACTTGTGCATCAATCCCTTATCACTTGAAAGAACTGCAAAACTATAAAAATGTATAGCAAATAATGTTTAATAATACTTCTTTAGTTGGTTATTGCATTGATTTTATTATCTTAAACAAATGAATCATCCAGTTCCAAAACATTACCAGTTTATACATGAATAGGTTTAAAGTTATTTTTCCCCAATGTTTCAAAATATTGCATCGATATATGCTGTTTATTTGCTCCTAGGTTCTTTTAGACATGGAAGAAGCCCTTTTACAAAAAACAGTGCAGATAAATTCAGCAAATTAAAATGAATGACAGAAAATCTACTCCCACCCAGTGGTTGCCTGTCTGTTTAAATATAGCACCTTCAAACTACAGCAGAAACACATTCTAAGTATGCTTATTTGAGAAGACAGAATCGCAAGAAACTCTTGTACAGATTTCAGCATTATCTACCAAAATTGCATTTCAAATGACACAAAACCACCCTGGGCAGATATGCAAGTTTCCGAAACATTCGATACCACCAAGGCATCGAGAGAATGTTGGAGCAAACATGCACTCTATAATGCCCACCTGATCAGTAAGAAAGGTTGAGGGATCATACCATCCATAACACTAGTTTTGAAACTCGACCGTATTAGAACAGGCCAAGGGTATGTGGCTTAACCATCAAGAACTGGACATTTAGTGAAAGAGCTGCATGTGGTTGGGGAGCAGAAGAATTAGGAATTCTTAAGACGACTACTAGGGAAAGTTAAGTTTAATCTAAAAATCCACAAAACAAGAAACATAAGATACATAGTGAACACAGTTCATTCAAAACTTGTGAAGAAGAATTGAAAGATCTCCACCAATTGACGCCAAGTGTCAAGGAATGGTGGTTAAAACTTGACAGTTATCTTTAATTACTTAAAGTACGATAGTGATCATGTTAATGCATATGTCATACTACCATATTCAACTCTGGAGTTAAGTAATTGGCTGTGTGGTTTTCATCTCCTGTGGTTAATTTCCCTGGCTTGGGGACTGGGTGTTAATGACATCATAATGTCATCATCATGATGAGCAGGTTGCCCAAGGGAGTCAACTTGTAAGACCTGCGCCGGGCCTCTGCAGAAGCCACATATTACAATAACATCAAACCTAATTCACAGGTTGACTGCAAGTTTTGAAATTGGACGATTCATTTATTTTTCCTCCACTAAACAAACGAGGGTTCCAAAACCTTCCTAGATTAGGCTACAATAATTTTTCACATTTTAGGAATTGTCGGGTGATTCAGGAAAATTCATTTCCATACCAAAAATCAGCTGAAAGTAAAACAGGTATAAGTTTAAATCCACATAGAGTAGTTTTTTTTACTGTATTTTTTGAAGAGAGTGATAGTTTGAACATAGCAAGCCCAATATAAGGTTTTATTATTTCATTTAAGTCATCAGTCTTGTTTGTGAGGATCCATACGATAACTTGTGTCCTTGTAATTGGGGTCAGGATTGGGAAGGAGGTGGCCATGGCCTTATGGTTCTGTACCAACCCATCATATCTCTGTTCAACTCCGAGTTGTCCCCACCACCCAGAAGGAAAAGGTAGTCTTTAGTTTCACCTCCCCAACACAATATAATAATTGTTGTTCAGATGAGACATTGATGTCTAGAAATGAACACAATATGTATTGGACAATATACACTACTGCATATCACAATGACAGCCTACAGATATTTACTTCCATTAATTCACGCACCTGTTCCAACAATGAAGTTTCCCTACACCATCTGCAAAGAAGGATGCTGGTTGATGGTGATGAAACATCCATATCACGGATCGCCTTATCAGTTATGAAACATGTGAGACACATGGGGAAAGATCAGGGTTGAAAGGGTTGTGATCTATCTGACTCCAGCAAACAGTGCATTTTGTCCTGGGTTGAGATGGCAGCATGTGAAAATACATTATCATGGAGCATAAGAACATTCCATGACAAGTTTCCACTACTGGCTGTTTTCAATGGTGTCCCAATAACACTTGAGTGTTGATCGTGGCACCAACCAGTAGCCACTCCAACAGCAGAGATACACAGGGTTAGTCACCTAAGATGTCCCTGGCCAATATCTTCTAAACCAGGGGTTCACAACCTTTTTATAAGTGGGGGCCAAGCTTATGTTTTACATAATAAGTGGCGGGCCGCAAGTTACCTTTTCACATTGGCACTTGCCAAACCCTACTGCTAAAGCTAATTTTACTATTATCTGAATAACCTATTTTACCAGCAGACAAAAAATGTGTTTCAATACCATTTTTGTGTCTTCTAAATGGTTTAAATCCACCTTTTAGGTTTTTTCTTTTTTGCAAATTGCATCATTAAGTTATCAAATTACTGATTTACAATCAACTTACTCCTAATTCAAAAAGGTTTAGGGGTATATAAAATAAAATAATATTATCACAAGGTTGTAAAATTTGTATTTTTACACACACACACACACACACAAAAAAAAAAAAAAAAAAAAAACAGAATTCTCAACTTCAAAGTATATAAAAAATGAAAATCAAATCGTCAAACTGACCATCAAATCAAGTAGTAGCCCCTTCAATAGTGTATCACTCAAACGGCAATGACACTTGGACTTTATTTGTTTCACCAAAGAAAGGAAGGAAGCTTGTAGTTTAACGTGACCGTTAATCGCGAGATCATGAGCCACGGGACCTCCTTTTTACGTGGAATCCGAACCACAGGACATGGCATTTCACTTCGAAAATCTCACATGCATTGACTGGGAATCGAACTTTCACCAAAGAAAACGATTGCTAGCATAAGTAGGTACTTCCAAAGAATGCTTTCAATAGTATAAAATATTTATCTGCGGGCCACATAAACTGACTTTGAGGGCCACGGGTTGTGCACCCCTGTTCTAAACCGTTAAAAGAAATCAATATTCTGTTTTCACTTTTGTGAATGGTGCTAAGAGGCTCATAAACTAACTTATACTATTTTTTCCTTTCATTGTGAATAGCTGAGATATTGGTACCAACTTTGTTTTTTTAAATGGAACTACAGTATTCTAATTTTTGCATACAGTGTAACAGATTTCACTGAGACAAATTCAACGGTGTTGTTATTTCCCAAATCAGACAAGGACTTTTTGAGAAATCGAGGATATGAAAATTGTGCTAGGCCACGCCTTTCTTTGGTGACGCGTTGTGCGAATGGGTAGTACGTGGCGTCTGAGTTTGAGTCAAGGCTTGTTGGTGCCCTTACATAGCATAGCCTCGTACACAGGTGTAATCTGTGTAATCCCGAAATCAGAATCGTAGACGTTATCGGAGTTAGGATCTTTGGGAAATGTAAATAAGTGATAAAAAGAAGAAAAAAAAAAGAAGTTTCATTTGTTCTCTAATAATTTCTTACGTCACTAGCTGTTTGGTATAATGGGACAAAGGAACAGATGGTGGCATACATTGCTTTTGATTTGCTGTAACATGTAGAATAAATACTTCATGGTGTGTAACACACTTCGGCAACTTTAAATGTACCAGTGGATAACAAATGGGAAAGCGTAATGTTTTGCAAAGTAAGTACATAATAGTCCAAATTGAAAAAGTATTTAAACAGTTGGTTTAATTTGTTTATTAGAGTTACGTAGCCGAGGGCACTAACGCACTAGTTCGTGCCTCACTGGCATCGGGAGAGCGTGGGTTCAAATCCCTCCTCAGCCGTCCTGAAAATGGATTTTGTGGTTTCCCATTTTCACCACTAGGCAGATGCCGGGACGGTTCCTTTCAATAGGCCCACGGCCGATTGCCTTCCAAAATCCCTCCCCTGACCCATCCTGAAAAGAAAATATATGGCGAATGGCTGCATTGATAAAATTATTAATAGAAACTTTTAATGCTTTGTGGCGTTCTTCAGGAAGAGAGTGGCCATTTCAAGCGTGGCTACTTCAGGTTGAATGGAAAATCAAGTAAATCACTACACTATAGATCGCGATCCAGCTGGCAGCGGTCATTGAGACATACTGGTTCTTTAGGCTACAGTGGTATGGACACGTGAAAAGAATGGGAGAAGAGAGAATACCACAGAAAATATTGGAAATGGAGTGGAAGAAAAAGAGACCTAGAGGAAGACCAAGGATAGGTGGATAAAGGGGGCGAAGAAAAGTGTCGAGAGAAAAGGAGTTGATTGGACAACAGTGACAGAAGAGAAGTGGTGGATGGACAGAAAACGAAGGAGAGGTTTGTGCGTCAAGCAGACCAAACCTGCGGTTGGAAACTGCTCTAGTTGATGACGAAGGGTTGAGGAATATACTCGCCCTCATGAGGCGAGAGGTGGGTTCAATTCCCTCTCCAGCCAGCCAAAAAGTGGTTCCTTGTGCTTTCCCAATTCTACTCCAGGTACATGATGCTGAGACAAGTTCCTAATCTAAGGCCTTCCTAAACCTAACAACCATTACATGAACAAGCACAACTGCATACAACACAATGACACAGGTTGACAGAGAAATTCTCAAATACATGGGGCTGTTGACCACGATCTCCAAATCCCTAAATGAAACAACATCAACAACTCAAATAATGTCAAATGAAATACCCGCAGTAATTCTCCATCTCACTGAAAGACTTTTACTAAGAATGATGCGCTATTTATGTAATATCGCAATGAGGAAAACAAAACGCTTTATTTCGTACTCCACAGAGGCTTGTTAGTTATTGTTTTAAGGAATGGAACAGCGAGGTCATCTCCCCCTCTGCAGAGGCTACTCCATTTTATAATAATATTTTCCTTCCCTGTTTCCTGTTTCCACTGGTGAGGGTAAAGCTGATGAAGTGTGTTAGGCATCATATAGTAATGACTTAAAGAGTCAAGGAAATTCAAAAGCAAATACATCCTAGACAATGTTCTGAGGCTCTAAATGCTTTCAAATATCGGAAGAGGAGGCAAAGGGGAGCGTTCGGACTATGTTGGGAAATCTGATATAAATAGTATTTGCTAGGCCTATAATTATTCCAAAGTATTGATGTTATCACACTGCAGATGCTATTAATTATTACTAGTAATTAAAGTAATAATAGATATATTCATTTGACAGAACAGTCAGGGTAGAATCCGGGAAAAGTTTTGTGCTCTAGCTCGTTCTTACTATTAACTAATAGCCTACTTGAAATCACAAAATTGATCTTCCGTTGACTAGTTAATCTTTCAAACCAATGTTGTTTCGAATTGAAAAGCATCTTGGAATTTACTGGAAAGCCAGCCCAAACCCTTCCGTTGAATAACACGGGGGAGTGATGTCCTTGCTTTATAATTTAAAAGGGAAGATATTCCATCCCTCACAAGAGCCGGTACCAATGAATTTGTTCCTTTGTCCCATTATATCAAATAGCTAGTGACCTAAGAAATTATTAGACAACAAAAGAAACTTATATTTTTTTAATCACTTATTTTCATTTCCCAAAGATCCAAACTCCGATAATAACAACTACGATTGTGATTTCAGGATATTAATTCAGTTTTGAAGCAGATTACACCTGTGTACGAGGCTACGGTATGTAAGGGCACCAACAAGCCTTGACTCACACTCAGCCACCACGTACTAACCATTCGCACAACGCGTCACCAAAAGAAGGCATGGCATAGCACAATTTTCATATCCTCGATTTCTCAAAAAGTATGTGTCCGATTTGGGAAATAACACCGTTGAATTTGTCTCAGTGAAATCTGTTACCCTGTATGCAAAAATAAGTATAGTTCCATTTAAAAAAAAGGTACCAATATCTCAGCTATTCACAATAAAAGGAAAAAATAGTATACTGTAAGTTAGTTTATGAGCCCCTTAGCACCATTCACAAAAGTGAAAACAGAATATTGATATCTTTAATGATTCAGAAGATATTGGCGAGGGACATCTTAGGCTACTAACCCTGTATAAGAACAGTGAACATGACCTTGCTAGCTTTAGGTGATAAGATTGCCTTCTCTAGTCTTTGTGATGACGAATGTTTTCATTCCTGACTCACCCTACTCAGGGGACATTTGATGAAGACTGATCACATTCTGGGATGTTACATTACATACCAAGCCATGCCACTTGTGACTGCTCCATCGATTATTTGCAGCTGCAGTGTTGCCAGCTTTGTCTAGCGTTTCATTTGAACAAGCCTCATATATTACCCTTTCACGAATTGATTGCCGGCGGTCGAGATGGAAACTATTCTCTGTTTACTTGTGTCACACGTCACTCGGCTTCGTTGACAGGTACAGTTGCGCGAGTGGGATATGACTCAGCTACAGTAGCTGTCTGTGGTGACATGACGCTTATCTGCACTTCTAAGACAGGTAGCGCACGCAATGCTGCTTGACTTATGTGCAACTTGCACTTGTCATCATTGTGTCCTTCTCCTTACCCTGCGGGGCTCCTGCTACAATAATCAACAAACGGTGGCGCAGCCAGGCTCAGCGGCAATCAAATGTTTAACGGGTAATACCCTATTTCCCGGCATAATCGTCGCACCCTACATTTCAAATAGAAAATTATAAAATTTCATGGCCTAATCGCCACATAGAATAGCAAGCATCGTTTGGCCAGAAGAAACGAGTATATCTCTGCAGGCTAGGACTCACGTTATACGAACAGCGAGCACACAGCACGTGGGTCCGCGGCTGTGCTCGGCGCCACTGTTGCGTCAGCCATTTCCATGGAAAATCGCTACGGAGACCAGTGCGTGGTGTTACACACATTGTGTTCACAATGAGAACATACAAGAATTATACAGAGTGCTTGAAGTTGAAAGTCAAGCATGCGATTACAAATTATGCAAATATTAAATAAATAAATAAATAAATAAATAAATAAATAAATAAATAAATAAAGGTTACTCTGATTTTCTTCTACAAATATTTGGCGAAAAATATCCGCTGTTATGCCATGAAATACGGTTATCTCTCTTGACCCTGGCAATAATTCAGCTCTTTCATAGCTTAGCAACTCTGAGCCAGCCAGTAAGCTGTTGAGTTGGAGAGCTGTGGTAAAAGACACTTTTGTAATCATGAGCTGCCCTTCAAGTTAATTTGGGTCAAATGGAAACAGTTGAAAACTAAAGTATCTACCTCTCAAATCATAACTTGGCATCAAAGGCTAGGAAGCCACCACCACAGGGCCTTCATTGCACTCTCCAGTATCATGTTTCTCCCAGTTCAAACAAGCTTGTCCAGCCCACAAGAACCAACAAGTCGCATAAGGAAATACTACATGTTAAGAGCCGTGCTAGTAGGGAAAGGTTATTATATAGGAAGTTTGCTAGGGAAATGCAACCCGCCGGGGGTGGCAGCACTGTAGAACTGCTCATACGAAGTCAGGGGCCAGCTTCACACAAAGTACAGCTCTGGTTTGCTTGTCAACTGCGGATTGCAGAGAACTATTACAGAATTTCACTGGCCATTCCGGCCATTTGGCAGAAGTTGCTGCAGGCCTTTCGCAATGGGATGCTGGTGGTAAGAGTAAGCAGGTTGCATTTCCCGGCAAAAATCCTATAGCAAAAGCATTAACCCTTCCATTAACCAATCCAAGAGCGTTTTCGAGCATATAGTCTCATTCTTAACCCATTTGGTTAGGTAATATGCCTGCAAATCCAAAAGCGTTTTCGAGCATATTGTCTCATACTTCTGACAAATTATCCATCACACAAATGATATTGCAAAATAGGGAAGTTGTTTCTTTACTATTTCATCCATAATAGACTAATACTACAATACATACTTGAACATTGTTGAAAAGAGGTAAATACAGCATTCAAGAAGATGGGAGCTCCCTCTCATTCATACATGCACAAAACACATACATACAGACACACACACGCACTTAGCTTGAGAAAAAGGGAAAGAAATTTAAGAATATATTCCTACGACTAATTAAAAGAAATTAAAATCTTTCTCACAATGGGGAAAAGCTATATGTTCTTGAAAAACTGCCTAACGTGGCATTTTGAGCAGTGCAGTCTTTACATAACAACTTATCTATTCAATCCATAACTATGAACCAAATCATGTTTATAACAATAAAAATAATCTTAAAATACAAAAGTCAGAACCCACAAGGGAATAAAAAAATCAAAACAAAATATAAGAAACTTTCTTTAAAATACTACAAAACTATAGTAATCTTTCATTATAAAAATAACTATGCTGTAAGATTTTAACAAAGCATATTGCACATGCAGTCTGTCAAACTGCTGAACGGAATAACGTCAAGCATAATGACTAACAGCCTTTTATAAGTGACATCAGCATGCAGTGTAGATATTTTCCATGCCTAATAAAATTAACAAATCACAGATACAAGAATGGATTGCATTTTCAATATATTTAAAGGAATCGATCAAAATACAAGGCCTTCTACTACAGGGATCCACCCATGTCTTATATAAATATATCATACACGAATGAGTCTAAATGAGTTTTCCCTAAGTATCGACAGTAAAAATGTGAACGAATAGTATATTAAAAAAATAAAAATAAATCAGGTTGCTTGAAATAATTGTGAAGAGGGTTTTGGGAAAACATGCAAGGGCTAAATGGCAGCATGAACATCTTGCATCAAGCAATATAGTACTTTCTTCACTGCGCTTTGGTTTATGCAAGGTTTATTTCTTCCTTTTTTAAATACTGGTAGATACCAATTTCATTGATCTTATTTTGTTGGTGAGAACATATTATATAATTAGTACTTTCTCAATTCCACTGCATATAACTGATGATTGGCATCACAATGTCTGTCATCTCACTTGCATTTCTGGTGTTCCTCAGCTCAATCTAACAAGACAAAATGAGCAATTGTTAATCAGTCCCACTTTTAAAGGAACTTGACAATGGTCACTACCCCTACGACTCTCATCTGAAAAATGAAATCAGTATCTACTTGACTACATTACTGCTTGCTATCTGCACTAATAGAATTGGAGTTATGATTCAGACTTCATCAGTATTTACAATTAATTGTGCCTTAAAATAGGCCAACTTGTCAACAATTGCCATTGCTACTATTGGATGGTATGTTTAAATTACCATGTTTAGAAACATAGCACATAGGTCCGTCCATCACCACATGGGGAGATTCACTGTAATCACAAGCGAGGTGACCTTAGAAAATCTTGGCCTAACTAACTTTGTCAATGTTGAGCGAATTATTTACCAAAAAATTCAACACTTATTCCATTGAAGAATCTGTATCCTTTATAAATACATCCATCTTGTATCCTGAACGCACAGCACAACGGATCACTCAATGAAATAAGTATGTAGTTTTAGAAGGAGCACAACAATGAGGAGAGGCCAGATTATAGAATAATGCAAGCACAGCCCTGCCCCTAGCAACTGTTATATTTGTAGAGGGTACACTCGATGTAGGACGTGGGCACGAAGCCTTCCTCGCCATCCGTCTGTCTGCGTACCCTCGTCCAGCCATCTCCCTGGTCCAGCTCTATGATGAAAAGTTCTTCTCCGTCGTACATTGGTATCGAACCTTCGCTTGTGGCTGTAATACACACAAGCACAATAACAACACAATTCCACACCCAAAAAAATGGGCAAATAATATCCAGTCCTGCATCACATTTCTTTAACGTTTCTTTCAATAAGATTCATTTTTTATGGTCCAGTTATAAATTATAACAATTTGAAGAAGTCCTGAAATGCCCAAGAAATCCATCTTAAACCCCATAATTTGTCGCAAAAGAATGTGAATATTAAAGGTTGATGATAATTCTTGTTTTAAGGGGCCTAACATCTAGGTTATCGGCCCCTAATGAAATGAAATGTTATGAAATGAAAATAAAAACAGCCGACTGCCAGAAATAAAAATGAAAATGGTGTGTATAAAACAGACAGTGAGCCCCAACAATTATGCCTCATTTGGAGTAAAAAAGAGAATGATAAAAAACAATAAAACAAATAAGGCATATGAAACAATTAAAATGGATATGGTCACAATAAAAACAGAAAACAGACTAAAACGAAACTCCAAGTCTTAAACTATATTAAAGATTATTCAAGGAGCAATGTTTCTGCGAACTAGAAGGTAATTTCATCAAAATCCTTGCCCTACTTTTCAACAGCCATAAATTCAAAATAATACCATTCTAATATTCTGGGCAGAAGTTATAAATCACTGCTTGTTTCGGTGTTTAAGAAATGTTGCTGCTGTTGCTGCTAACCAAACTGCCTGGCTCTAGTACTGGCAGCAGCACTGCCAATAGAGGACTTCACCTGGCTCTCTTCAACGTTCATTAAAAGGCGATGCTAACGCTGTTCCACGGCTGCTAACCAAACTCCTCAGCTCTACTGCGCTGCACTGCCAATAGAAAACACGTCTAACTAAAGGCCCCTAATCGACAGCATGTCCAAATAGAACATCATCATCATCATCAGTTTATCTGCCTTATGGCAGGTTTCCTCATGGTCGGTCTCTTCACCTCATCCGATATTCAGCAGCACGTTTCATCAACTCGTAAGATTTATAAATCTCAGGCGAGAAATTGTCTTCAAAGAATAAATGTCTCACTTTTTAGTGGTTAAAGATAAGTCTTATGAAAAATGTTACGGGACACCAGAAACGCAACAAATTTTTGTTTTCTGTGTCGTGAAATTGTAGATCTAAGATACTATAGTTTTCAAAGAGCTAGTGAGTATTATTCTCTTTGCAAAGCAAGACAGAACAATGAAAGAAAATTACGAACAAGACTGCCATTGCCCTCCTCCATCATGTTACTTGTTCCTTCCTTTGCAACTAGGGAACTTGTCGAAGTAGGGTATTTATGCTTAGGACACAATTCAATCGCTTGAATCTGTTCTCAAATAGAGTTTATAATTCTTCCTTCCGCAGTTGGTACACAGAAAATCACTGTACTTTGTTACAGTGGGTTGGTATTCGTGACTGCTTGCCGTGTTGCCGCTGTTTGCTTGTTTCTGTGTTGCTTTGGTGCGTGCTGGTTTGCAGGTTGAATTTGTGACTACTGCAAGGGGTAATACTGGGTATTTGTTTGGTTATTGGTTTCTAGCGAGTCTTTCTGATGACGCCAGTAGCGAATATCAAATTCATTCACAATGAATTCTCGACCGGCATCTGTATTACCATCGTCGTCTGTGTATTTGATCAGTTTGAGTTTAAATCCAGCAGTAAACGGAAGGAAATTTGCAGTTTTACGTGACCGTTAATCTCGAGATCATGAGCCACCGGACCTCCGTTTTTTACGTGGAATCCGAACCACGGGACATGACATTTTACTTTGAAAATCTCACATGCATTGACCGGGAATTGAACCCAGTCCGCCATGGTGAGAGGCCAACAGCTGGACCGCTGCTCCACCATGCCCCTATCCAGCAGTAAAACTTACGCGTTTTTACATACCGTAACTATAAGATCGATTTCCACAAGAAAACAATCACACTTAACTGAGAAACAAAAATGGAATGTGAAGATAATACTGGTAAACCTACTTGTCGACAATGCAACAGACGGACAACGAACACCATGAAAGAAAGGAAAGCACCGCTGCAAAAACGAACAATAACATCGTTGGCGAGACGTATTTTAAAATTACTACGATCATCTATATGACGGCGTCAGAAATGCAGGAATACTTTTTCCTGCAATTTCCAATTTAAAAATGGGGTGTGAGATATACGTGGTGGCGAGATATATGCGAGCAAATGCGGTATTCATTGTGATGGCAGAAATTTATGGAACGAAGAAATTTTAAGTTCCGACGGGTGAAAGGAAGATTTACGATGCAAACTTCAAGTTGGTAGTGATTTGTTACGCTGAAACAACATCAAATGTTAAAGCAGGACAGAAGTCTGGAGTGAGCGAGTGCAATGTGCGTAGATGGCGGCCAACTAAGGACAAACTTAAAAGTAGGCATACTGTACAACAAGAAAATCTTTTCGTGGACCCAAGAAAGGACGCTTCCCTGACTTGGACAAAGAAATCAGAGAGCAAGTCTTGGAAAAGCAGCCAGAGGGATTTCCGATAACACGAGACGTAATAAAAATGAAAGCACAACCGTAAGGGCATATATTGTGCAAGTTATGAGTTCACGAGTATTTTTTTGAAAAAATCTGTAAGAGGCAGTTGATAACTAGGCCTCGTCTTATATTCGGGGCATATACGGTAAATAGAACAGGTGATGAACAACATCCTTGTCTCCCTCCTTTCCCCAGTCCAATTTCTTCTGTTATTTCTTCTCCAATTTTAACTCTTACTTTGTGTTTTAAGTATAGATCTTTAATAAGGTTTCTTTCATTCCAATTCACTCCAAGTTTAATGAGTATTATCATTAATTTTTCCCATCTTACACGATCGAAAGCTTTTAGTTAGTTATTGTTGTTTTAAGGGGCGGAACTACGAGGTCATCTGCCCCTTCGAAAGCTTTTTCTGAAAATCCACAGCCTGCTTCCAGTCTCCGACCGGGTCAGGAATGGAATGAATGAAGCCCCCCATCTAGCGGCGAGGATATGGACTGTGCCGGCTGCCGAGGCCTGACGCACTCCTCTGGGGTAATAATTAAATGAATGACAGATGAAATGTAATGATAATGGAGAGTGTTGCTGGAATGCTTTCATGCCATGCTCCTCCCCGCGTGCGACACTGGAGAGATCTCAGCTCGGACCAGCAGTATTCATTGAGGCTTACAGCACCGAGTCATACACACACGCAAGGTAAGGAGCGCATTTGATTGTACAATACCCCCTTTTTTCATGTTGTTATTTTTCCCTCTTCTAATATCTCGGCACTCATTGCAGAAATTTTTCCGTTTTTTCAAATTAATTTTTTCTTCTTCTTTTCTATACAGATTTTCCTATTTCTGTGTTACCAGTGAGTCAGCTGATTAGATGCCGCTAATCCAACATCCCACGTGTACGTTTTTTCACGAATCAAAGTACACCGGTAGCCCACAAGGGGATTTTTCCTACATTTCTCTCGGGGAACATCAATCCTTATTATGGTTTTCTTCAATTTTTCAGGACCATAAATTTCATCATCTATATGCTTATTATTGGCACACCGAATTTCACGCAATTGGGCAGTAATCTCTACCATCCACCAATTGTATAAATAATATGGGCCAGCATAAATTGAAACACGCCAAACCAGAGAATAATTTGTCTTGGAAAATCAACTTTTCACAATGAATGGGCATAATACAGATGTGTAACAACTAGCCTCTTATTAATAGTATTATCTGACTCATTTCAATCAAGGATTTTTTTTAAACAATGTCTCCCATTTTTAATATTAAGGAAAATCTTCCCAGTGCATAATGTTTTCAGCACGGCTATTCAAGGCCATCCGCAGTAGTGTTGTTTTAGTGTTTTTTTAAATTTATATGTTTTTTAATGTACCAACTACAGTGAGTCCGGGAATATTCTCCGCAGCGCCTACATGCGTCTGCGAGAGCTAACTACAGCAGTTACGTTGGTAGCACGGTTGTCGCTTGCATCATCTCTACTTAGTATAAAACAAAGTCCCCGTTTCTTGGATGTTACTGGTAAACTCAAGAACCACTGGATAGATTTTGATGTGGTTTTCACCATTATGTAAAGGATATATCGAGTATGATTTCTGTAGAAAATAATTTATTTATGATCAAAGGAAGCCGAGCAGTAACGATTTTAGTGGGATAGTCTATAAAAAAAACCTGGCGTCCGAGCGCTTTGTAATGTTACGCTGGGCAAACCGTTAAAAAATTTCTAAATACTATGAGTGTAAGAATTGTTCAGCATGAAAAGTTCTACAAAAAAGTCCACGAGAGCATATGTCTATCTTCCATAAATCGCCCACTATGAGTCAGACAAAAAAGATTGGGACGAATTCATGATTCACGTTAATCAAATAACGCAAATTCAAATCAATAGAAAAAACCACCATATTAACGAAGAAATTTCAAAATTTAATCAAAAACAAAGCTGAACAATCAAATGTGCAACCTGAAAAAAACACACACATCTTCCAAAAACCAACTGTCAACTTAACAAACGTCAAATTCAACCAAACCGAAACACAAATATTAGAAAGAGGTTTCAAACATAACTGGGAAGACAAATACGATAACAACAATCTAACTAACCTAGTAGCCGAATCTGAAGCCGCAGTTAGGAAATTACCCCTTGATCAACAAAATGGCGTTAGACACGAAATAAATAAGAAAATCAAAAATATAGCCAAACAGAGAAACAAACACAGGGCAAAAAATCCTCCACAACAAGATTTCAAGAATCTAAAAACGAAAATAGAACAGAATGAATTAATTATAACTAAAGCCGACAAAGGCAATACCACAGTTATCATCAACAAAAAAGATTATACAAATAAAACAGCAGATTTTCTCAAAAACCCTAATTTTGAAATAAGTCGTAAAGACCCGACCACAGTCATACAAAGGAAACTCAAAAATATTCTAAAAAACACAATTTTCATCCTAGATGAAAAACAAAAGAACAAACTAATCAATATGAACCCAGGACTTCCAACATTAAGATCGTTACCCAAAATACATAAAGAGAACATACCCATCAGACCAATAGTGAATTACAGAAATAGCCCAACATATAAACTAGCTCAATTTGCCCACAAATTCCTCAATTCTCATTATAAACTTAAAGCCAACTTATCTTTTAAAAATTCCATACATTTTTGTGAATTAACCAGCAAATTAAACATAGAAAAAACTCACTCCTTACATACAATAGATGTCAAGGACATGTACACAAGTATACCAATAGCAATCACTATAAAAATAATTGAAAGTAATTTAAAGAACAACAGTAACCTATCACAGGTCGAGATATCCGAGTTCATTAATATCCTAACTTTCATCTTGGATAATAATCAGTTCAAGTTTAATGAGACAATATATAGACAAAAAGAAGGCTTAGCAATGGGCTCACCGCTATCAGGTACCATAGCGAACATATTCATGGACAACCTAGAATATGAACACATTAAGAACAAACATGAAGGAATTTTCTTTTGGGGAAGATATGTTGATGACATATTTGTAATTCTGGACAACTCAAAAACTAACATGGAACAATTCTTACCCTACCTCAACCAATTAAGCAGCTCCATAAAATTCACTTCTGAAAGTGAAATCAACCATTCTATAAGTTACCTGGACTTAATGATCACTAAAGATAAGGATCACCTTAGTTACAAACTATACAGAAAACCAACACAAACCAACACCATAATTAGGAACGATTCCAACCACCCAGCATCCCATAAAAAAGCAGCAATTACATGTTTTATCAATAGAGCCCTAAGCATTCCACTCACCGAAACAGATTATCTGAATGAACTATCCATAATTTACCAAATAGCAGAAGCCAACGGATTCGACAGGAAATATGTTGACAGAATAATTAATAAAATCAAAAGCAAACCCGTTACAAAACTAACTAAAGAAGATAAAGAACCTCTCAAATATGCAGCCTTCACGTTCACCAACCAATCCACCTACCACATCACAAGCACCCTTAAAAAAATATAAAATCAAAACAGCATTTCGAACGAAAAATACTAATCAGAAAATTTTTTTAACTCTAAAAATATTAATGTTACTAACAAATACAATAATTCAGGTGTATACAAACTCAATTGCAATCTTTGTGATACCGATTACGTGGGACAGACCGGGAGAGGGTTCAAGGTCAGATACATGGAACATGTTAATGCAGTCAAACACAACAGATTTTCAGCAATGGGGAACCATATGGCAGAATCAGGACACAAATTTACCACCATAGAAAATGACATGCAAATACTACACCAGGAAAAGAAAGGATCTCTCTTGGATATACTAGAACAAATAGAAATCAACAAAGCACAAAGATTCAATCCCTCACACAACATCAACGAAATTAATTTCGATTCCAACATTTTATTTGACACCCTAATAGGATTAATATATGACAATAGGTAATTCCACCATAGGTCAATTATCCATAGCACAGGACCATAATAGGAATTTTAACGTCTCAATGCTCTCGGCAATCACCACCGCCCTCCTACTCCACCCCCTCCCCCTCCCAACACATCGCGCATCCCATCCAGACTCCCCCTCCCACATCAGCACCCCCTCCCCTCTCCCTCTGACGTGTCCTCCCCGCACGCCACATGACGGAGCTCCAAACTTAAACCATCAGTAAGCGGAGAGGCTTCAGCTAAGGCACATCCACACGCAAGGTAACATGCGCATTTGATTGACAAGTAAACTTCCTTTTCAAGTTCTAGTTATCCATCTTACCACCATATAAGTTATTTTTGCTAATATTCATAAATTTATTTTTCTTTAGCACAGTTTCTCTTCTCCAACAAATCTACGTCTCAATCCTTCGAATCAACAGAATTGGATGCCGCAATTTCAATTTTCTATGAGTTAGTCAGTCAGTGTATTTTCCGTCTTTTTCTTTACCTACATTTCTTCGGAGAATAACGACCTAAAATAACTTTTCCTTTCTTTTTCATTTTCTAGAACACAATATTCGTCATAATACGCTTACTATCGGCTCCGTGTCGCATGCAAATTGAACATCAACACCAATCGCCAAAGGTTAAAAAGGGGCCAGCGTATAATGGAGGAACACCATTCCGAGAAGAATTCACAGTTCAGAACTAGTTCACGTTGCAGAATGAACGGACATATAGCAGTCCCAACAAAAGTTTTACAATTTAATACTGTGTCATTTTAATCTCGTTTTTTAACATGTCTTCTTGTTTTTTAAATTTGTAAATTCAAAGTGCACCATGTATACAATTAGGCTACACAAGGCCATATATGTTCAAGGTAGTCTTTAGCATAATAACCCACATGTTTTTTAGTAGAATAAGTATTTTCACGCACAGGCATATACCTAAGTGAATCCTGTGATTTTATTACTTTTAGAATTTTAAAGATTATTAAATCCAGGTTATCGATGTCTTATGATGTGTTCTAAAGTTTAAATCAAGTCACTACTAGGACTGAAGAAGGGACCACATGGTCTCGAAACATGTATCATAATTTTCTATGAACAAAGATTGTGAATTGTATTGAATAGGGCGGAATAAAGTATGGAAGTCCCTGGAGGATAGAGGAGTAGAGAAATGGACTATAAAGAGGATAAAGGAGATGTACAAGGGAAGCGTGAGCTGTGTGAAAGTGGGAGGAGAGAGATCTGACTGGTTGGAACAAAGAAACGGCCTGAAACAAGGAAGTGCACTGTCACCGTTACTTTTCATTGTGGTGATGGATGACATAATGACCTGAGTGGCACAAGTAATTGGGGACGGAAAGATGAAAGCAACGGTGTTTGCAGATGATTTGATGATTTGGGGAAACAAGGAGGAGGAGGTACAGGAACAGTTGGACGTGTGGGAAGGAATAATACAAGGATATGGGATGAAATTTAGCATAAATAAGAGTGAGATGGTGATCACAACAAGGAAGAAGGAAAGAACCACAACGGGAATAACAATTGGTGGGGAACAGCTGAAGAAAGTGGAGAGTTTCAAGTATCTGGGAAGCCTGATACAAGATAATGGAAGAAACGATAGAGAAATAAATGAGCGGGGGAGGCAGGCAGAAGCATTTCGGAGGAGTGTGAGAAGCATGTTATGGAGCAAGGATGTCCCTCAGAACAGCAAAAAGATCATATATCGGGCGTACTATGTCCCTATCCTGACGTATGCCTCGGAGACCTGGGTTATGAAAGGAAGGGAGAAGAGCAAAATACAGGCCAGTGAGATGAGGTTCTTGAGAAGCAGTATTGGAGCTACAAAGATGGACAGAATAAGAAATGAGAGGACCAGAGAATTAATGAAGGAGGAACCATTACAGGATGGTATAGAGAAATCTAGACTTAGATGGTATGGACATGTAAAACGAATGGAGGAGAAGAGGATACCCAGGAGAGTACATGAGACGAAGTGGGAAGGAAAGAGACCGAGGGGAAGACCGAGAGACAGGTGGCTGAAGGGGGTGGAAGAAAGCGTGAAGAAGAGAGGAGAAGACTGGACAAGGGTGGAGGCTGAGAGATGGTGGGAAGACAGAAGACGTTGGAGAGGCTTGTGTTCCAAACAGACCCGGCCAGTGGCTGGAAACTGTGCAAGATGATGATGATGAGGGCGGAATAAATAATAACTTTACTGTATTAAATTGGAGATTCCTGTTATTTGAGCTAATTTTCGTGTTTATTTACTTGGGCTTCGCAGCATTATATCGGAGATTTCATCAAGTTTTTCGTCTGTAAAAAGCGTAGGCCTGCCTGTTCCCGGTACATCGTGAACTGAGCCAGTCACACGAAATTTACTTACCAAATCCCGAATGGTATCACGGTTTAGACACTTTGAATTAGGAAACCGCGCCTGAAATCTTAATTTTACATTTTCTGTAAATCGATCGCCTTCGCGAAAAACGTATTCCACCAAAAAATAACTCTCTCTTCAGCAGTAAACATTACCGCCTGTATACTGTTGCACTCTTCCAATAATAATCTATCCGAACGCTCGCTGACTGTAATACACGCTGAAGACCTGCAGGCTCGCGCGATTATTGCGATGCACATCGACAGCTCACACGGGGAAGTCCCGCTTTGAAGGACACAGTGCAGTCCAGCCAACTAAAACTCATGACTCAACCACTCACAGCTGCACGTACCCACTGCGGAGAACATTCTCGGGCGCCCTGTATTTCTGTACATAGGTATGCAAATGTTAGCATATTTTTGACAGGGTTTAGCAAGTAGAATGTATTATATACAAATGAGTGATTTTCTTCATGTTTATTATCGATTCTTTTATGGTGTAAAAATGTTATCTTTAAGTCACTCAGTAGACTGAGGAAGAGACTTCTTAATGTCCCAAAATATGTATCTTTTATAAAGATACTGTATTGAAAGGGCGGATAAAAAATAAATTTAAACTTTACTGAAGACTTGCATATTCTTGTCAGTGTCTTTTGTGATGAGAGTGTGGCAGTGAGTCAGTCAGTTCGTATTGATTAAATCAGACCATTTTTCAGTACTGCTATTTAAGTGAAGTAAATTAGTGATTGATGAAAACTGATAATGCCGAAAATAAAGCCTAGTAGGTATTCATTCTTATTTGCAGCAATATGTTGCTGAATTTATTGGAATTTTTACAAGTAATGAAAAGACTCTTTTCTGTCAAAAATGTGGGAAATCTGTAAATGAGGATCAGCGATCTCAAGTCTTACAGCATTTAGCAGGTAGTACACATAAAATTGCCGCTTCACGTGCAACCTCTACTAGACAAGGTCTTTTAGGTGAAACAGCTTCCCCTTCTCATACCCCAGTTTCAAAAAGTTCCGAATATTATGCAGATTTATGCAAAGCTTTTCTTTTATCAGATATTCCTTTATATAAATTGAAAAGTCCAGAGCTTAGAACATTTCTTACAAAATACTCTAATTTCGAAACACCAGCAGAATCAACTTTAAGAAAATTGTGTGTCCCTGCATGTTACGAACAAATGCTAGGAAAAATCAGAGCAGAATGTGAAAATATAAAAAATATGGGTAAGCATGGACGAATCACCTGACTCTAGTAGCAGGAAAGTGGGAAATGTTGTGGCAGGTGTGCTAGAAAATGACAAAATTGTTTCCAAGCGGTGCTTCCTATTAGCATGTAGAAACATATCGGCATCAAATCACATTACGATGGCTCGCTTATTCAATGAATCTCTGCAGTTGTTATGGCCGAATGGGGTGAAATTTGATAATGTTTCACTCTTACTTACGGATGCTGCTCCGTACATAAAGGCGGAAGAAGGTCTGTATGTAAGTTTCCCAAACATGATATATGTAACATGTATAGTGCATGGTTTACACAGAGTATGTGAACAGGTGCGTGCATTGTTTCCTGAAGTGGACCAATTAATTTAAAATGGCAAAAAAGTGTTTGTAAAAGCTCTAACGAGAATAAATTTATTCAAAGCTAAAAATCCAGATCTTGCACTTCCGCCTAGACCCATAGTTACTCGTTGGGGGACAGTAGTGTATTATGCAGACAATCTTGAAAATATTAACTCAGTTACATATGAACTAAATAAGAATGATGCTGCCTCAATTGACATTCTTCAGAACTTACTTAAGGACAGTACATTACAAAATAAATTATCATACATATCTGCAAATTTGAGTTTTTTGTGTCACTCTATAAAAAAAAATTAGAAACATTAACCAACTTGTTGACTGAGACAATTAACAAGAGTTTAGTGCTTTTCAGTCGGTCAACACGAATGTACCCAAAAGAGATGGGTTATGCCCTAATCCTGAAATAAATTACATGAGATTAATAAAACACTAGGATGACCAGTTTCGATCGTCAAGCGATCATCATCAGATCCATTACACTTAGGCTATAAAATCTATGTTTGAAATACAGGTGAAAATATTTACAATATGTAC
The DNA here is from genome assembly GCA_946902985.2 of Meconema thalassinum. Taxonomy (NCBI): domain Eukaryota; kingdom Metazoa; phylum Arthropoda; class Insecta; order Orthoptera; family Tettigoniidae; genus Meconema; species Meconema thalassinum. The sequence continues at coordinate 457,605,781 of OX336391.1, read as the reverse complement.
AATTATTTAGTTGCAGTATTGGTACTGTAACTGTCAGTGTATGCTAAATGTAGTATATATGATGTTAGGTGAAATGCTAAATGGTGATAGCTATCCGGAGTTTGTACTTTAGAGAGATTATATGGTTGTAAACTATGGTTAAACTATAAAATTGTAGGCTAACTACTTATCTGATTGTCTTCCTTACTACAGCTACTCGCAGTTTTCGTGCTCACTGGAACTCACTGTGCGGTCGACTGCGGTGGTTATCTTAACGACTTATCTTAACATCGGGCAGAGTGGAAGGCGAGTAGACACACGTTATAATGAACATAGGAATGCGATAAGATAAGGAACACATTCAGCCGTGTGCGAACATATGTGTGACGCAGGGCACAGCTTTACCAACATAGAGTCGGACCTTAAAATAATCCATCACGAATCGAAAGGCAGAGATCTTGATATAAAGGAAGCAATCGAGATACACCTAGCCAAACGAAACAATCCCAACAATCTAAATGAACACACGTTCATGGAGAGCTCACCCCTCTTCACGCTACTAAAAAACACACCCTGTCGGAAACAAGACACAATTTAGCGACACAGCCAAGCTAGATAAAAAAAGGGGGGAAATTAGGGGTTTTTTAATAGGTAAATGTTATCTGGATCAGGTGTACGATGTACTTTTCTTCTGCAATAAACCAAGGCCCATATTCGCGGCAGTATTAAAGGTGCCGGGACGTCCTCATAAGACCGTCAACGCTTAGTTCGAATGGCTTTTGGTCCACGCGTGGCAAGGGCTAATCCACGGTCTTTAATAGTTGTAGACCCACCTCATTCAATAACATACATCTTATCTAGGTTGGCAACACCTCACATAAACACATCGCTATCGCTCCCCACAGCACGTATGGGCAGGGGGGAGAAGGCAGGGAAAAACCAGTCGTTAAGATAACCACCGCAGTCGACCGCACAGTGAGTTCCAGTGAGCACGAAAACTGCGAGTAGCTGTAGTAAGGAAGACAATCAGATAAGTAGTTAGCCTACAATTTTATAGTTTAACCATAGTTTACAACCATATAATCTCTCTAAAGTACAAACTCCGGATAGCTATCACCATTTAGCATTTCACCTAACATCATATATACTACATTTATCATACACTGACAGTTGCAGTACCAATACTGCAACTAAATAATTGTACATATTGTAAATATTTTCACCTGTATTTCAAACATAGATTTTATAGCCTAAGTGTAATGGATCTGATGATGATCGCTTGACGATCGAAACTGGTCATCCTAGTGTTTTATTAATCTCATGTAATTTATTTCAGGATTAGGGCATAACCCATCTCTTTTGGGTACATTCGTGTTGACCGACTGAAAAGCACTAAACTCTTGTTTACTAAGGCAACACTGAAAATATGGCTTCAAACACCACAATGAGACAATTAAGATGTTGATTAATGACATAGAGAAAAAAATTAATGCGCTCAAAGGTCTCAAAATAGAAGCTATTAAACAGAAATTTAAAAGTGTGTTTGCAAAAAAATATGGATTTCATGCTGCGTAAAATTGCAAAAGTTTTGCAAGGGCAAGTAGACATTGGTGAAATGGAAAATTTGCATGTCAGTGACATTCCTTTGATGAAATATTCAAGACCATCTTCCTGTGATGTTGAACGGTCCTTCTCCCAGTATCGTGCATTGTTCCGAGACAACCGGCATCGGTTAGTGATGGAAAACTTGGAGAAAGTTTTCATCGTTCACTGCAACAGCGAGTTTTTTCAACCCTCCAGTGTCTCAACATGATGGTGAGAGACTTTATACAATAAATATTATATTTTTTTTAAATATTGATTTTTTTTAAAATTAAATATTTCAATGTTTTTGCTACATAAAAAAATAAAATATTTTCTAGATTTTTAGCACATACAAATCCGTTCCCTATTGATCACTCTTGTGCGGTCTACCTGTGCAATTTCGCATATTCTTGATCGGTAATTTTAAAAAAATGTTGATTCATTTAGGGGCTTTGCGACACCGTGGTCATGTAGTCCCGTGTATGTGTGTGTGTGAAATTTGTATGACATGGTGTCCACAGAATTTTCAATGTAAATTTTCCTGACTTTTCCTGACCATTTTTCAACAAAATTCCTGACTCGCGATGTCATCGTAACATAGGAAAAAAGGTTTATTGAGCAAAAATATTTATATCTTTTTTCACTTGCAGAATTTGCCCAACGCTCGCTTCTTTATTTATTTAAAATAGAAAATAAGGTAAATTATAATGCAATAACACATAAATCAAAGTACTTGTTGGGGGGCAGATGACCTCGTAGTTCTGCCCCTTAAAACAACAATAACTAACATATAACTTAAGTACTTAATAACCTATAAGGCATCAACGTTTAGAATGAAGCACTGGTTAGATAGGGATATTCTTCTCTCTTTCTGTTGCACGTGAAACATGTATGACGCTGTCATTTTCCAGCAATCCACTGTTGCCATGTCAGTCGAAAATTTTTCTTTCTCGAAAAAACAGCATATTCGGGTAGAACTATGTTTTGCCGATCTTTTTTGTCCTATATTAGAACTACGTAAACTTGATAGAAATGCTAGAAAAATTAGATATAAATATTAAAAAAAAAAAAAAACGATAAACTGAGTCCCCTTTTTAGTAAAATCGAACTTATATCATGTTGCATTGACCTTGTGATGCCTATTTTTCACACACGTATAGCTAAATGTGCCGTCTTGATGATGGATTATTGAAATATTTCATACTGGCATGTAAGTAAAACTTCTGAATATTCTCTCATAACCGCATAGCAGCATTGAAAAAGTTCGTATGCTGCCAACTTTTCTATTTTTAAAGATAACCATGTCATGTCAGTTTGAGAGTTTTAGAGGAATGTTGGAAGAAGTTTTCTACCTGCTTACCCAGAGTGTAGGTTTAATTGTTTACACAGGCCAGGCTGTTCATTGACCGCGGATTATAAGAATGAAGTTTCGAAGGACAGCGGGGTGCAGCTTGTTACTCACAGCTTTATTACTGCGCCCTTCGAGCGTTTATTTCAGTAGTTCAGCTGTCTCTATCTTGAGTGTGTGTGAAGCAGTTCTGTTAGATTTAACGTGTTGTATTTTACGTATTTAACGTACAACAATGGATAGTTTTGTGAAAAGAAAGCGTGGTCAAGTGCTCAGAAGGAGGGAAAATCAGGTCGTAATTAATGTGTTCAGTTATTTTAAGAATAGTAAACCTAACGAAAGTATAAAGCATGAAAGGTAAGCCAATGAGGAGTATTTTCTTTAATAACGTACTTCAACTTGTAACTGCAGTCGAAACTTCACACATTTCCATGTGCGTGTACTTTATTATTTTTATTTTGATTGTTTTCTTTATGTTACATTCAGGATACGTTATAGTTAATTTAATTTAGCTGTATGTGTTATGTTAGCCTACTATTAGTATCATTATACAGTACTTAATTCAAGTCTTCGTCACTGCACAATCGCTAAATGTGCGGAAAGTATACGCGAAGCGCTTTGTACTTCCTCCTCTCATGGAGTGGCAACCCTGTCGTAACGCCCCATAAGACCAATGCTTCATTCTAAACGTTGGATGCCTTATAAACTATAGTGATGGGGTCGCCACATCCCTACGCCAACGAAAAAAAAAAAAAAGCGTACAAAAAATAGGTAAAGGTGGTTTTACTATGACGTACTGTAAAATGGAAACTTACCATAATGTCCAGTGAGTTATTGATTTTTATCTTCAGGGATTAGATGAACTAGTAACATCAAAATATGACTGTAAAACACAAAATACGGTATGGTTAATATAAAATTCCTGACTTTCTAATACTTTTCGCCATTTTTTCCTGACTCACGCCATTTTTTCACACTTTTTCCTGGCTTTTCCTGACCAAAAACAAAATTCCTGACTTTTCCTGCCTGTGGACACCATGTATGATAACCTGTGTTATTGCATTGGCTGTATTAGTAAAATGGCATGAAAACTACCATGATAGCCCGATTCCTTATTGACGTATTAATTGAGGTGCCTAGAATCAAAACCCTCCAAATCCATTCCTTCACTTTTTTGGCAAAGTGGCAAAAACTGTCACAAACGAACCAATACCCAAAAAGAAATACTTTTTTCACTAAAAATGAATTAATTATTTTTAAAAACAGTGACGAAGTATGAAGCTGATCCCCGGGATAGTTAAAAATGTATGTAGAAAAACATAAAGCAATAATTTGGATTTGTCGGGGTTTGTTACTAAGATTTGTATTTGGCAGGTTTTGATACCAAAGAGCCCTAATACATTTGAAGTTGCGAAGAGATTGTAGAAACTGCTTCATTAAGAAATTATTTTTTTATATGAAGGTTAACTAAATATAGGTTATAAAATAACAAAATCGTATAATTTTTGTGTTTTGTTGTTTTAAGGGTTGCTTATTTTGTTTTATTAGAATAAACAGAAAAATAATAAAACTCATATTACCCTTCAAGATTTGATTGCCACTGAGCGTGGCTGTGCCAGCGTTTATGTTTATTGTAGCATGAGCTCTGCGGGGCGAAGCGGAGGACATAGCGATGACAGAGTGCAATCAGGATATAGGTCACGCTGCATTGCGTCAGATAAGCGTCACAGGAGCTCATGTCACCATGGACTGTTAAATCCAAAACTGGAGCTGAGTCATATCCTACACACGCAACTGTACCTCTTAACGAAGCAGGCTGAGGTGTGACAAAAGTACATAAAGAGTAGTTCCCATCTCCATCGCCAGCAATCAATTCGTGAAAGGGTAATAATACTGTACAGTAAATAACCCCTGGCACTACAGCCCGTGAAGGGCCTAATCCCCAGCCATTTGGCCTGCAGATATTGGGGTGACGCATAACCAGCGCATCGGGTCCCCTCGACCGTTAATCTTGGTTTTCGTAATCGGGGCGCTGCCTCACTGTCAGTTACTCAATTGTCCTCACGAGGCTGAGTGCACCCCGTTCCAGTCCTCACGTCAGTTTCCAAAATCCCTGACGGAGCCGGGAATCGAACCCGGGGCCTCCGGTTGAGAGGCAGACGCGCTACCCCAACACCATGGGGCCAGCAATACTGTAGCCTACAGTATGTATGTCTACCCCTTATTATTCCCGTTTTCCAACGGGGTCGGGGATGAGATGCGATGGAAGTCTTTGTGGCGATAGTTTTTACGGCCGGATGCCCTTCCTGACGCCAACCTCATGAGAGGAGTTAATGAGCGATGAAATGAATGATGGTGAATGAAACTGGGCAAGGATGTGGAAGGAAGCGGCCGTGGCCTGTCAGAAGGTACCGTCCCATCATTTGCCTGGAGTTGAAAATGGGAAACCAATACTGTAGCCTACAGTACTGAACAATAATAATAATAAGGAAAAGCGTCAAATTAAATTCACATTGAATTACTATGGTCCAGGCCCTTGGAGACAAAACTATCGTCATTCAACTATTGAGTCACATTCTTTACTGGAAGTTATAGCTACACAATTTCTGTTTCTACCTCATCCTCAATAGTAGTTTCTCAATCATCATCATTCTCTTCGTGTTCGCCACGACTTTCCAGATTTCAATAAAACTGCAGCTCTTCATTTTCCCTCAATCTTTCTCCAAAATGCTTCGAAAGCAGTCTCGAAACCTCTTTCACTTCTTGTGCCTGAAGGACAATCCCTCTGTTTATGTCTTCTGGCTTTACGGGAGTCATATCAAAATCAGGTTTCGTGACACGTTTATGTTCGCAAATGTCAGTTCTGTGGAAAACATCACCCAGACCAAAATGTTATTGTTCTTCTTGTTCTTTGTCAAAATTATCCAAAACAAATTCTTATTATCAGAAAGTACAACAACATAAACCATTCTAATCACGTCAGGCAGAGGTATATTCTCTGACTAATGCACGTAGGTAAAGAGTAAACACTTCGCAAAGCATCATGGAAGGTAAGATGGCGGAACTGGGTGCTTCTATTGGCTGATGTGGATGTGGCGGGTTTTGTGACCAAAAATGGCGAAACTGTCGTTGGACTTGGCGGATATTGCAACTAAGCCTCAACTTTGACTTCGTTTTACAGTAGGATTTTGTAGCGGGTTTTGTAGCAAAATAATAGTTTTAATGAATTCAGCGCAGCAAAAGCTATATGAAACAATGCTTATCTCAATTTTAATAAAATATGGATTTGGCGGGTTTTGATTCTAGGCGCCTCAATTATAAACTACAGTGGAATCTCGTTAGTATGTTTTTCAAGGGACTGAAAAATTTGGACGTCATATGCGAGAAAACGTACTACTGAAAAACGCCATACTGCATTTACAAAGTATACGAAAGAACGCGGCGTATATATGGACGTTAAATCGCCGACCTTAGTAAGTGATTGTATGCACTACTACAGTCACGACATAGACATAGGTTAGGCCGGTATTACACTATCAAAGAAGTTTGTCAAAGAAATTTTATAAAATATTTTATCAAACTGAACTTTTATAAAAGTTATACAAAGCAATAATCACACCATTACACTACATCAAATATTTTATCATAGTTCAGCAAAATGGATGAAGGACAGTTCCTTGTTCACTTTACTGTATTACGGTAGTTGAAATTCTGTAGTGACAATACCGGTATATAAAAGAAATGGAAAGATAAATTAAACGTCTATGGGTTAAACCATGGGTCGCCAAGTTGTAAGGTGTTTTTCGAGGGTATTTTACGCAACTGACATAAGTCAGTAGGAAGGCATTCAATGTTTATTTACCCGGCAAATTGTTAAGCCAAGATATGTTTCATGTAACTTATTATTATTATTATTATTATTATTAAGGTATTTTTTGGAGCATTTTTTTTATAAGATTATAAGTATACAAATAGGTTTTCGATGTTATAGAAAACACTATCTAGCGAATTATTACGAACAACATTATCACGGAAAATTATATGATTACGGAATTTAACGGATTTTAATCAGTTAGGGTGTATTGTGAGAGAGATGAGTCATTGGGAATTCAGCTACAGGTATATTCTTGTCGAGTAGCGTGACGAAAGCAGTGGGGCACTTCCAGCTGGCTGCATCAAGAAAAGGCGAAATGGCCTGGACCGGAAATCGACATAGTCGTGCCGAGTATATTGACCCTTAAGTCGGGAGTATCGCGTGGTGAGTCAGCCAATCGTAGGATACCGGGCGATTTGGAGACGGGTCCGGAGAGGGGAGTCGAGGAGTGCATATATTGTTTGCGCGCCGAGAAGGGAGGACGATTATCATTGTAAAACTTGACCGATGTGGTTCCTCGTTTGGTTGGTTCCGGTGTGATCGGACCATAACTTTATCATTTCTACAACAATCTCCACAACTGACGAAGAAGATGGCGACGTCCAGAAGGCTGTTGGAAGCTCTCTTAAAGAACATCAAGTACGAGGGAAATGCTATGGCAATTTCCAATGGTAAGCGCGAATGACTCGGAACTACATAATCTCTCTCTTCATTGCGGCTTCGGTGGCGTAGTTGGTAGCTTGCTGAGCTTCTATGCCCAAGGTCGCGGGTTCAAACCCGGCCAAAGCCGTTGGATTTTTTAAGAGCGTTAAAATCCCTCAGTATGCCTTCCTTCGGAGGGGAAGTAAAGCCGGCGGTCCCATGTCATAGATTTATGGCATGTTAAAGAACCTTCCACTAATTGCACCTGTGTGAAGCTAAATTGGATAGGTTAAGAATGTAAACAACGCTCTTAGGTTTCTATGTTCGTTGCCAAGAGCCGACTGCGGTGGTGTCTAGTATCTAAGTTATGAACTTGGCCTAGTAATCGTTGACGGTGGCGCTTGGCGGCAAAAGTAGGAACTATTTGAAAAAATTCTAAGTTGCAGTACTTAAATTAAAAACAGATAACACACACTAATACAGTCATCACATTTAACACCGGTTATCAGACAGATTCTACACACACCCCAAGTACACGGGGCTACATGACCGCGTTGTCGCAGCCCCTAAACTTAAGAACCAACCAACCAACCATCTCTCTTCATTGTTTCATATTCAGAATTTCAGTAACTTCTTAGCTTGGGAATAATAGTAAAATCAGTAATTCATCCGACTCCCTTTTCACGTAATTCTCTAGTGGTAAATTCAAATCGTTACGCTCCAATTTAAATTTATTATTATTATTATTTTTTAAAATTGCCACTACTTGTTTTTTATACAATAAATTCATTTCTTATATTATGCAATCTTTGCTTTCAGTAGGTAGCATTAGATATAGACCAAATTCCTTCTCCTGATACAATTGTTAGTTGGGTTAATGATCAAATCATACCACGATCTGAGTGTGAAGATTCTTAAAGGTGTTCTGCCTGAGCTAGGTGTTGTTAAATATAAATTTAGATTTCAACATAGCGTTGAGGTCTTGGCGCCCATCAATACAACATATCTTAGAGTAAACATTACATTTATCACCTCAAACGTGGGACTTCTTGTGGTTTTTCCACACTCTCCCCAGTGAAACCATTACACTTGTCCCCAGCAGTGGGGACACTAGTAAAAACGTTACACTGTGACAGGAAAGATACGAGTAAAATCTTGGTGAACGAGCTGCAGTACGAAGATTTGAAAAATTACATTATTATTAAATTATTAATAATTATGATGAAGTCATTTAGACTTTCACGGCCCATGTTACTATTCATAATGTTGAATTTTGGGCTTATGCCGTGTTTATTATATTAAAACTCGACGCGTGTCGAAAGAAACCATGCCTTTCTTCGTCAGGAATAATCTGGAATACGACAATGATTGCTAAGAGAAAGCAACAAAGAACATATAGAAGGTGCCCAAAGATGGACGCCATTATAGCCCCATGTTAGGGACAACGGAAAGCAGCAGTGAATTACTTTCTCAGGGTTCTGATAATAGGTAGCCAGGATTCACTGAGATTGTAGCCGGTGTCGCGGTTGAAATTATCTGGGTGTTTACGTATTTCAACCGCCTCCCTGATGATTCTGGGACGATATTGCTTTATACGGGCAAGAACATCCACTCCTTGGAACATGACATCATGGCCAGGTGTTAATGCATGATCGGCAACAGCTGATTTATCAGGTTGAATGAGCCTGATACATCTGTTATGTTCCTTAATGCGAGTGCATATTGTTCTCGAAGTCTTAGGCAACTCCTGCGACCAACTAAGGACAGTTTGCCTAAATTGCAACAACCGGGTATCTACAGAGTTCCCTGTACTTGTGGCAAGGTTTACATCGGGCAGACTTCGAGAACAATATGCACTCGCATTAAGGAACATAACAGATGTATCAGGCTCATTCAACCTGATAAATCAGCTGTTGCCGATCATGCATTAACACCTGGCCATGATGTCATGTTCCAAGGAGTGGATGTTCTTGCCCGTATAAAGCAATATCGTCCCAGAATCATCAGGGAGGCGGTTGAAATACGTAAACACCCAGATAATTTCAACCGCGACACCGGCTACAATCTCAGTGAATCCTGGCTACCTATTATCAGAACCCTGAGAAAGTAATTCACTGCTGCTTTCCGTTGTCCCTAACATGGGGCTATAATGGCGTCCATTTTTGGGCACCTTCTATATGTTCTTTGTTGCTTTCTCTTAGCAATCATTGTCGTATTCCAGATTATTCCTGACGAAGAAAGGCATGGTTTCTTTCGAAACACGTCGAGTTTTAATATAATAAACACGGCATAAGCCCAAAATTCAACATTATGAATAATTATGATGAAATTAATGATGGTGACGTTCGGAACAACCACTGCCCGAGCAAATAAAATTGAAACATACGAAGTAAAAAACTATGTATTAAGTGAGATTCGAACCCTGGTACTTTCGGTCCGGAGTCGAACGCTCTACCAGCTCGGCCGACTGGGCACACGTTCGCTGAGGTTGGTTATATGTATTACGTACTGGTAAAGATAAACTGCTTATTTACATTCGCTTGTAATATCATAAGTGAAATTAGCGAATTATATTATAACAACACACTACTATTCACGGCTTATTTCAGCCTATTTAACTATGTAATTCCTCTCTTTGTCCTGAAATGTGCGCCCTCTATGTGCAGCACTTCTAGTCTCGGCTATTTTTACCTACACTTTCTATCTGTTACTTATGTCTTACATTGTATACCATTCATTATGCAACATATTATGTAACATTTAATGCATTTCACACTCTGATATAAGCATCTTTGTTGTGGAAATATTCCAGCTGTTATGATCCGCAATTTTGGTTTGAATCTTTTATCAAAGATACCATGATGGTCATACATTTTATAAAATAAATTTTATAAAACCACCTTTTATAAAAGATTTCCCCATTACACTGTCATATCTTTTATAAAAGATCTTTTATCAAAGATCTTTGACAAATTTATTTGATAGTGTAATACCGGCCTTATCAGTAGAGGTGTTAGAAAGTGTTGTTATTTTTTTGAAGATTTGTTGATTTAAAATTCAAAAGGTGGTGTTTTGTGTTTTTATTATTTTTTCGGGGGATGACATGTTAAAATTTGGAAAGCGAAAGGTTTGTACAATAAGTGCATTTAAAAATATAAACAATTAATAAAACAAAGTAAAAAACAAAACAGCAGGGTAAAACGTTAAACATGGCTATGGAAGAATGAGATAATACTTATATGGAAGTCACATTTTTATTTTACATTCACCATCTTGAAACACATTTCAGTGAATACCTTTTTCAGTTTTATCCAAATACTGCGGTGAAATCACTGGAAGTAGATCATGGTTAAAGTCTCAGCATTTGCAGCTGTCAATTTTCGCCTCCTATCACTTACTATGAGACTGTATTTCGAAAATGACCTTTCAGAATCCACATTTGAACAAGGATACCACACACACTTTAATGCAGCTGTTGCATAGTCTCGGTGAGCAGGCCTTAATCCCATGAGGATCTCTGGAACATTCACATTATCTACATGACGCAGTTGGTTCTTGATTGCAGTCAGGTAAATGCTGTGAGCCTCTAAAAACTGTTGAGACTCAATCTTCGTAAGAAATGGGGCATTCTTCTTAAATTGGAGCAGTTCTGTGGGAGATACGTTCTTAGGTGCATGCCGAGGATCAAACAATGACCTGATGGCTTCTACAGTCTTCCTGGCTGGATCCGTGGTCCTTAAAGTCCTGACTTTCACTAGAGCTGACTGGGCAACACACGTAAGCTTGGACTTAACCTTTATCTGCATCTTTTGAGGAAGCTGTTCCAAGTTCTGGAGGATCGTATGATTGAACATTCCACCATCGCCTAATAGCTTGAGCTTTACCTCAAGGTCATCTAGCTTCCCAGCCAGTAAGTGAATTGTTGGGTACTTAGATCCCTCCAAGATATTAAGCAAGTCCATAAGAGAAGCACCAACAACAGAAACATACAATGCTTGTAATTGTATAAATTGTATTGAAGTCGATGCTTGTTGGAAAAATTTGACCCCAGAATTTGAATCTTCCAATGTTTTGAAAAATTCTACCAGATCTTCCACATGCGTGGCCATATACATTGCAGCCTTAAACCATGAATTCCATCTTGTACATACAGGCATTGGGAAAGCTAGAATTTCATTCTCTTTTTCTGTGTTTTCATATTTTTCCCTTAGAAATGCAACGTAATTGCTTTTTCTTTTTCGCGTATTTAAAAAGGCATTCTTTGTCTTTACTATAGACATGTTCAATTCGTCCAGCTCGTTTTCAAATACGCAGCCGATAAGATTGACTTTATGAGCCCAGCACTGGACATGACTTAATTCTTCAATCAATCCTTGAAGAGTAGTTACACATTTTGTCATGTAGCGTGCTGAGTCCGTAACTACTGCCACTACACGCTCCCGTTCAATTTCATAGGAATTCAAGGTGTCTAATATCGCATTGGAGCAATTTACGCTATTGGCAGAATCTAGAACAACAGAGGCAGCCAGATGGGTGTTCATTTCAGTTGATGGACGAAAAAGAATGTTGAAAACACACCTACCATTCTTGTCAGTTGTTTCGTCACATAGCAGAAACACGTCTGTTTTTTATATCTTCCCTAATTTCTTCCCTCCTTCTTTCGCCAATCATGGGGATGTATTTCTGACGAATCTGATTTGCTGATGGTAAATCTCCACTTCCGCGAACGTACTTATTAAACCAAGTACGGATAGCAGGATTGTCTAGTTTCTCTACTGGTATATTAGCTTTCACAAACGCAGTAGTAGTGTCCAAAATAAACTCTTCTTTCATATCCTTCACACGACTAGCATTTGATAATGTTTCTTTCAAGGTGGCCACTCTAGGAACACTAACTTCAAGACGCGAATTTTCTCGGCGTTTTGAATGCTTCTCCGATTTGCAATGTTTGTCTAATGCATCTTTCCTGCGATAATCTAACCGACAATCACAATATTTGCACATAAGAATGCCACAAGAAATTATAAATCCTTCATTCTTATATTCTTTAAGTCTGTCTGTGGCAGAAACAGCTACCTTCGGCATTTTTAAACTCAACTGAGCGATGCCCAGTAACAAACACTGTTATCACACGCCAGTATAAATTCGTAACCAAACGCAAAATTTATTTCTGAATTCGTGTCATAATATTTAAATTACGTCGCGTCTCATCTTCCTGTACTGCTAAGTTCGGAACTAATACGACGAACACGTGGTCGCCAACTGATTCACGCAAATAACACACTAGCTTCGATGATAACGCACAATTTGCGCACTTTTTATTAAATTATATAGAATTCTCTACTATAATTTACACTCGCTACCGATGTAACAGGAGGCAAACGTAGTTTACATTATGAACAACTATCACATAACCTTTTGGAGGTAGTCGGCCAAACTATTCACGCCGCGATATAACAGCTGTTTACCACAGCGCTAAAATCCAACGAGTAACGAGAATATCGACAGTATATCGTAATATGACGTATATCTTAGTATTACCCCTCGCGAAACTATACAATCGATCATTCTCTCGAATTGAACACCAACCAAATTCGATTATCGGCTTGTGGACAAAAATGTTCGGATTGGTGTGGGGAAAAAATATGAAAATTTGTTTTTATTTCGCAGATTGCGGTATTTGTGGTGTTATTCACAAAATTCGCGTTATTTCGCGATTTAATTTCACTCCTGGGCGGCACGAAACATGTAAATACGTGAAAATAAAACATCCTAACCTCTAAATATGACTTTTCGTTTTATCGCGAATTAACAAAAACTAACACCTCTACTTATCAGTAACTTACACAGGGAATAAATAACATAAAAATGAATTACTGTACCTCTACACTGCAGTATAATACAAGGTCTTTATATTTGCTTAGCAAGGACATTCTCGCTCTCGCGCTCCGCCAGTGACGGCTCTGATGCCGGCGACCACGCACGCATATTAGGCCTATGGCAGAATACGGTGCTTAAAATCAGTAGCCTACCATGCAGTTTTACTGGCCATGATTTACAGTAGATGCTGAAAATGTTCCCCATCCGCTTCCAAACAATATCGGCATCTCCTTATGAAGTTTCCGGTTACTCCGTTTAGTCCACATCTCGAATGTATTTCATCTTATCATCATTAGTTATCTGCCGTACTTTCTTATTACCCATTATGAAACACGCAATAAAATAGGTCATAACTGGACGTGAACACCAAGAACTAGAAGACAATAGTGCCGAACATGAAGACAATAATGCGCCTACGTGAAAAATAAACAAAGGTGAGGGGGTGAAGGGCAGCGGGAAAGAGACGCGTCACTTGTGTTGTGTCATAGCTATAGCCACTTCTACGCCGTCAAACACAATAACATCTTCTACACTGTCAATAACTATCAGAGAATATGAGGCAATATCATGTCGTGTTTTCCAGAAGCCGAATTTTATAACGAAATAAGAATAAAATCCGGTTCACTAACAAATAGTTCAACGGAAATTTGATCATTGTAAGCGAGAATAGAGAATGTATTAAGGGGATATATCAACATGAATTTAGTAGGATAGGGGCTGGGACTTGAGAAAGGAGAGAAAGGGCAGCGGGAGAGAGACACGTCACCTGTGTTGCGTCATAGCTATAGCCACTTCTACGCAGTAAAACACAATGAAATCATCTGCACTGTCAATAACTATCAGAGAATATGAGGCAATATCGTGTCGTGTTTTCCAGAAGCCGAATTTTATAATAAAATAAGAATAAAATCCGGTTCGCTTACAAATAGTACAACGGAAATTTGATCGTCGTAAGCGGGAATGGAGAATATATTAAGGGGATATATCAACATGTATTTTGTAGAATTGAGACTGGGACTTGAGAAAATCATCGCCTTAAACGGGAAAACGTCGTAACCGAGAACGTGCTAACGAGATTCCACTGTATTTATTACCTTAAGTCAATATTTAGTACATTGAAACAGTCTCGGTTTCGGTCACATTGTGACCTTCAGCTCGGTATAGGGTATGTAACAGTGCAGTAACATACAACTTAATAAAATTTCTGACATAATAGAGGATTATCAACAAATGATAAAAATGGTCCGGTTAGCTCAAACAATGCCAGCGTTTCGCCCCAGTGTGCCGTTGGGCTCGTCATTTGGTACAGACACACCCACCAATACGCGTGGCTAGCACATACTGAGAAGGCCATGCAAGACACAAAATACAAGCAGTTTGACGTCACGAGCATGCCAATGTGCTACGGGAGTCCAACTCCCTTTCATAAAAACAAAACCTTACCTTGGCAATCCAAATATGGTTTTGAATATTCCCGAAGGGAATATAATAGAGGATACTATAAATATTTTTGTTCCAAAAGCTCACAGAGTAAAATTTCAAAAACCAGATCTGTTACAAAAAATGTTGTTAATAAAGCATAAAAAAGTCTTGATAATACAGCGTTGAATTGAAGAGATGTGTATGTGAAAATATATATGCTGAATAAGTTAGGTTATCAATGATAGTTGATGTGTATTTGCCAGGTAGAGAGATATTGTGGACAGAACTTTGGAAATAGGTGTGACGAAGTTATTATGAAATGGTAAGAAATGTATTGGTTATGTAGTTGTAATTCAAATGAGGATTGGGAAGGAGGCAGCCATGGCCTTAAGTTAGGAACCATCCCGGCATTTGCCTGGAATAGAAGTGGGGAAACCACGAAAAACCAACTCCAAGATGGCAGAGGTGGGAATCGATTCCGCCTCTTCTCACTTCTGCCTCACGAGGCTGAGTATACCCCGTTTCAGCCCTCAGACCAGAATTCAATTTCTTGGCAGAGCCAGGAGTCAAAACTGGGCCTCTGCGGTGACAGTAAGAGTGCTAGCCACTATGCAACAAGGCGGACATTTTGAATAGAAATCAGGCAGATTTTTCACGGAGTTAAGAATATCCTTAAATCGAGTGCTACATTGTAAATGGCTTGACGAACAAATAAAAAGCAGATCAAAGTTTTGTAAATTCTGCTAGGAAAAATAAATAAATAAATAAATAAACAAACAAACATAATCAAACGTTACGCCACATATCCCCGCGATCAAATAATGTCAAGTGACACTACAGCTAACAAGATAAGGGACACTGCACCGCAACCATTTGACGTTCGACACAGTAAAGGCAGTACAAGAAGGAGGGAGACAGGAAAGCGAGCAAGGCCGTACGCGCCAGGATGCCGCGTCTGCCATAGAATAACGAGCCACACTTTTAGAAAGGTATCAACATTGCACTCAATGACTCAGCTACCAGTTTCGTGAGTTAATGGCAAGGACAATTATATAAAATATATGACCCTGAGAACAGGGAAAATTAGGGAATGTAAGAACTATAAAAATGTGGTGGGACAAGTCATCACATGGAAATTAAGGCATAAGGACTGTCCAATAACTAACATAATACGTACCTTCAAATGGATAGAGTGCTTTGCAGAGTCCTAGCGTTGGGAGAGTATCACCGCCGTCGATGTAGTCCACAGGCTGGGAGTCATGCTCGGGGTCCGAGTCGGGAAGGCTGGTGTGCGACGTACCCAGGCCGGACTCGGGGCTGTTTGAGGAGCTGTGTGTTGGTTATACATTGTAGTTAGCACAAGCCCACCTGCTTTAAGCCTGCTACTGCTCTCTTCTTACTATGTTTTTATAGTGGCTACTCTTCCAGATGAGTAGCCAACAAAAACAAATTGGAAAATCTATTTGTGACAACTACACTAAGGTGAATTTAGAAGTCCCAAAACGCCTGCACACACAACTGTATGAAACAATCTATTACAACAGGTTAATGGGTAAAATCAAGTTGAACTCAAGACTTAAAATTGAATTAAAGTTAAACTCGACGAGGGAATTCTGGTAGCATCTATCCCCCGATCAGATTGTAATTCGCATAGGATACTCTTGGAAGGTCACTCTATACGATGGTGGTAAAACATCAGCTCAAATTAACATTAAGCCTCAATTTAAAGCAACTGAAAAGACACGGAACAGGGAGTCAGCGCATGGAAATGGAAGGCAGCTGTCCTCAAGCTGCCTTGTCAAAGCAACCAGGCAGCCACCAGCCTTCCAATTTTACGCGCTGACTCCCTATTCTGCACCATTTCAAGTGCTTTAAATAGAGACTTAATATTAATTTAAGCCAACTTCTTTACCACAATCGTATAGAGCGACATTCCAAATACAATCTGATGAGGTACAAAAGTGGTATATGTGGTATAGTCCTTCCAAGTAGTCACCAGTGTGGTGTAGAACCCTTTGCCAGCGATGTGGAAGTCGTAGTTTAACTTTCGCCGAGCCCGTTCTGTCGATGGTGTGCATGGAGCGGTCTACAGCCTGTCGAATCTCTGCAACAGTCCCGATGCGAGTGCCACGAAGTGGTTCCTTCATCTTAGGGATTAAATCTGAGTCACAAGGACTTAAGTCAGGGGAGTATGGTGGATGGTACAGTACTTCCCAGCCCCATCGACCAAACAAATCTGCCACAGCTCGCGCTGTATGCGCCCGAGCATTGTTGTGCAACATGATGGGTGGTTGCCGCAGAAAGTGTGACCGCTTCTTTCGCAATGCTGGGCGCAGGTGGCGCTCCAAAAATGAACAGTAATACTGTGCATTGATGGTCTGCCGTGGAGGAATGTACTGCGTTAGGATCACGCCATCACGAATGGCGGCATCATGGGTCACCCCGAAAGTCGAAAGTCCGTCAGACCCCCAGTGCAGTGAAGGTGATCCTTGTGTATGAGATGAAGGAACCACTTCATCGCACTTGCTTCCGGACTGTTGCAGAGATTTGACAGGCTGTAGACCGCTCCATAAACACCATCGACAGAACGGGCTCGGCGAAAGTTAAACTACGACTTCCACATCGCTGGCAAAGGGTTCCACACCACACTGGTGACTACTTGGAAGGACTGTAAAGGTTGCTCACATGTACCACTTGATAATAAATAGTTGCCACTACTTAAGTTCCAACCTTCATATATAAAACATAAATATAAAACAAGTTTAAGTCTGTTAATTGGTCGTGATGTCTGTGAATATTGTGACCTGTTGATTATTGATAACAACCATTTGTATTTGATGAAAATGTTTTCAGTATGGTATGATAAAGTAGAGTCAGGTTGGCAAATTGTCAGTTGCTGACATGTTCCCATGGATCCACGTATACAAAGAAGTGCTGTTTAATACAATATAACCTCCATTCTCTCATTACTCCAAATTGAACATTTCTGAAGTTGTGCTTCGTAAAGCCAAAAAGTGATATTTAATCTAAAAAAATCAAATTGCAGCAGAACTGGATGATGTGAAACCCTGCATTCTGGCAACTTATGTTAGAGTATGTAAGTTCTGAAACAATCATCTTGATTCAAGATTTCGAACATAACTTCCTTTTTTTTTTTTCCTTTCCAAATATGGCATACAAATTTGAATAATTTAGGCAACACAGAATTCATGTTAAAATTGTGATAAAAGATCGTTAAATTTTACTGGTAAATTTTTGTATTAAAGTTTAGTAATTTGAAAGCAAAAAATTTGCATTATTACATCTGGTAAATTTTATGTATGAGCCTCTCAAGACACGAGTGCCGGCAGCAGAGGTGGGAGCTATTCTTTGTTTACCTGTGCCATGTCAGCTTGCTTGGTTGACTAGTCAAGTTATGCGGGTAGGATATTATGGTTCAGCTCCAGTAGTCTCGGTCATCGTTTTACTCTCTGTGGTGACACAAGCTCCTTTTACGCTTAGCTGTGCAATTAGTAACGCACCATTCTTAATTCCCCATTATTATTAATTTTTCCATTGACAATATAACTCGTGTCTAACAGAAGTAGCACGCACAATGCTGCTCGACTTATGTGCAGAGAGCACTCTATCATCACTATGTCCCCCTGCTCATTCTGCAAAGCTTCAAGTGTTATTATCAACAAACACTGGCACAGGTTAGGTATAGTGGCACTCTTATCTTGAACCTCTGATAACAGACACTGAATACTAAAGTGTATTTTAAACCACAAAACATTTGTTAGGTAAGATATGTAAAAATGGAGCAGTATAATACAAAAGGATAAACAAAAGGAAAGCAGTGATCAATTTAAAGAAGAAAAAAAAATACAATGTTATAATTGTGTGGTGTGTTCGCACTTGCAATTTTACCTAGTTAGACAAGTGTTAACCTCATCCAAATTATTAGTCGTAAATGTCGATAAGCTTTTCTGACAAAAAGACTGAAATAATTCCTTATCTAGATAAAAGGAGTCGAAGAGACTCAGGACTCCATCATGATAAAAGTTTCCTAAATAATCAGAATCTTATTCGTACCAAGTAGTTTACAAAGGTGTGAGAACAGTTCAGTGCTGGTTCATAAGACGTCGATGCATCTGATGAATAAAAATAAAAATATTTATTTCTTGACATACGGCCTACTTGCCTTATACAATCATCTTTATTTACTTCACGGCTGCAGAAGCGAACAAGGAATAAACAAATTCTTCACAACACTATAAAACATTCTTGCAGAAGAGAGCAACAGCAGCCTTAAAAATAGGGTGTGTTCTTCGTAACATACAAGTAGCTGTGGCAGTACCCCCACAACCTACATAATTCAAACAAACTAATTTCATACTAGTCTACATTGCAATAAAATGTACCATTTTTCTCTGAACACAAGACCAAAGCCTCCCACCATATATTTAACTTTTGACACCGTACTGAAGTTAGATGGATTCCTGATGTAAAATTTTACAGTTGAGGAGAATAATAATGTTATTGGTTTTACGTCCCATTTAACCACTGTGACTTTTAGAGACACAGGGGTGCCGGAATTTTGCCCCAGAGGGGATCTTTAACGTGCCAGTAAATCTACTGACACGACTCCCTCGCATTTGCGCATCCTCAAATGCCAACTGACTGCGCCGGGATACGATCCCGCTATCTTGGGCTCAGCAGGCGAGAATGTTACCGCTGAGCCACGCAGCCAGGTACAGTTGAGGAGAACAGAGCATTCTAACTGAAGAGATCAACACTGATCAAAGTAAAACAACCTACAATGAGGATAAGTGAAGTAAACTCACGTGGCCCACCATTGACACCACTTGTGTACCTCATCAAGAATTAAATTTCTTGGCAGAGTTAGGGATGAAACCCAGGCATATGGGATGGGAGCCAACTAAGCTAATCACTACACCAGAGGCATAAAAAAGTAAACTCGTATGGTCCACTGGCCCGATGTAAGCCTTTTACCGCAAAGCAAATTAAATTTCTTGGTCGAGCCAGAAATAGAACACAGGCCTCCTCAACTAAAGCCACTGACCGTCCAGTTGTAACCAGTCACTGTGAAGCTGCTAAGGTGGTGTTGAGCACTTTTATGACCTTCATATGTAAGTCGCAATTGAAGCCATAATTAATAGCACAAACATGGACACACTTCCAGTACAGATATCCTTCTCTTTTCACACATTTGGTGTGGTACCTGTTCCAATTCTATTCATGTAAATACTTTTTTTTTTTCCAAAGTATTGAGGTGAAAAAAAATTATGGCAAGACGCAACACCAAGTCGTTCCACTACAGCGTCCTGGAGCACCAATCATTCCATGTGCCAATTTTTCGGCTTTCAATCGTACCATATTCTTCCAACAGTTTCTAAAAGGCCACTACTTCTTTTTCTTTATCATAGTAGCATCTTTTCTTGTGGTCAATCAATTTTCTAGCAAGTACTCTATTTCTTTAAATTGGGCTTCATCCTTCAATTGCCTAAAGAAGTAATACCATACGCTATAGCAACAGTACAATATTATCAAATCATTTGGAAATTGATGAATATTTTAAGTTAGTGTTGTAATTCAGTCAATATCCCTTTGAAAAATGGTCTCTCAATGAGTCATGCTTTTCTGTGCAGTCTGGACCACAGCACAAGCAACCCTAATTTTTAAGCAGATCTACAGATATATAACAAGTTTACTGGTCTAATTATAAATCTCTTGATATCTCTTATGTTAACCAACACACTCATTTCACAGGAGATTTCAGATCTTAAAAAATTCCAAAGTAGACAATCAACCAATCAATGATTTGGAATATCATCGTCATCGGCTGTAACTCAATTCCGAGTACACATAGCTTCTTCTTGCATTAAAAGAGCGTTTCAACGCAGCTTATGAATGTGTCCGATGACTGAACAGACCAATCCTGGCATAAAAGAGTGTTAATTGATGGAGCTTTCTTGCTAGTCGCTTGTCCTCTACATGTCTTGTGACTTTCTTCTTCAAATAAGTTGACACCGGTCGATGTAGTGTTCCACCCCAGTTAACGGTTCGCAGCAGATGTTTTCCACGATTGGATATTTATACCAGTCGTCGTCATGATGTGTTTCAATGGTCTTTAAAACCCTTCAGAGGGGCCCCATGCGGTCTAGTGCCGGAGCAAAGTTCACAACAAAGGAATTGTCATGGAAACCTGGTATCACTCGTACGGAGAACATGGCCTAACAATCTCAGTTGATGAACAATGATGGTTGCCTCGATGCTATTTAGATGAGCTTTCTCGAGAACTGCAGTGTTGGTCACAAATATATATTTGGAATATATAACTGCCATATTATAAAGTGATTATGTGACACCTTGCTCTTATTGGAATAAACTGTAAATAACTTCTTTATAAATCTGACACACAAATTGTGTGTGTTTCCCAGAAAAACTTCCATGGAAAATATTTTTACTGTATTTCATTAAAAGAATGAATGAATAAATAAATAAATGAATGAATGAATCAATCAATCGCTCATCAATTTACTGCTACAGCATACAAATGCCCATTTATTTAAGGAACAGGAACTGAAGCAGCTTTCCATTTAATACTGCGGAGGGCCTCACCCTCCAGAAACATGATACCCCTCATGGCAATGTTGCCAAAGCTGCTACTATGAGTGATACTGTATAACTGCAGTTTGGGTGTTGCTCATTTCAATACTTTTAAATTTAACTATTGTAACCTATTGAATAATGACCATTCTTGTCACCGATTTCATCATCATCATCATCATCATCATCTTGTACAGTTTCCAGCCCCAGGCTGGGTCTGTTTGGAACATAAGCCTCGCCACTTATTTCTTTCTTCCCACCATCTCTCCGCTGTCACTCAGGTCCAGTCCTCGCCTCTCTTCTTGACACATTCCTCCACTCCTTTCAGCCATCGATCTCTTGGTCTTCCCCTCGGTCGTTTCTTCTGCATCTGCATCTCATGTATCCTCTTGGGAATTTTCTTCTCATCCATTCTCTTTAAGTGTCCATACCACCTCAGTCTTGATGTCTCAATCCTACCTTGCAAGGGCTCCTCTTTTACCATTTCCCTGACCTTTTCATTCCTCACCCTGTCTCTTCTTGTTACTCCGATCCTACTTCGCAGGAACTTCATTTCACCTGCCTGTATTCTGCTTATGTCTCTTTTCTTCATTGTCCACGTTTCTGAAGCATAGGTCAGTATCGGGATATAGCAGCTTCTGTATAACACTTCCTTGCTTTTTTGTGGGACATCTTTATTCCACACTAAGCTCCTAATGCTTCTCAGAAATGCTTCTGCCTGTCTGCCAAGTTCCGAAATCTCTTTGTCATTTCTCCCATTTTCCTCCACTATACTTCCCAAGTACTTGAGACTTTCCACCTTCTTCAGCTGTCCACCTCCAAGTGTTATCCCACTCATTGGTCTGTCCTTTTTCCTGGTCGTTAACAGGATCACACATTTACTGATGTTGAACTTCCATCCGTACTCTCCCACTGTTTCTTCCCAAGCCTTCAGTTGCTCCTGGATTTCCTCCTCCTTGTTTCCCCAGACCATGAGATCATCTGCAAACACCATTGCCTTCATCTTATCTCCTCCTATCTTTCCTGCTATCCGTGTCATTACCTCGTCCATAACCACAATAAAGAGAAGGGGTGACAGCGCACTACCCTGTTTCAGGCCACTCATTTGTCTGAACCAGTCTGTTCTTTCCCCTCCAACTTTCACACAACTCACACTTCCACAATACATCTCCTTCACTCTGCCTACAGTCTCTTTTTCCACTTCCATGTTTTCCATTGCTTTCCAAACCTTCTCCCTACACACACTATCATAGGCCTTTTCGATGTCCAGGAAGGCCATCAACAGATCCTCTCCAAATTCGTAGTGGTGTTCCTGGAGCTGTCTCACTGAAAATATGAGATCCACTGTTGATCTCCCAGGTCTGAATCCATACTGTTCCTCTCTCAATTTTCTCTCCACTTTGGCTCGTATTCTACTTTCTAATATCTTTTCATATATCTTGGCACAGTGAGGTATGAGTTACTGTAATTTCTACACTCCTTTCTGCTTCCTTTCTTAAATATTGGGACAATTAATCCTTTCTTCCAATCTTCTGGGGTCTTTTTCTCCTTCCATATCACCCTCATCACACGGTACAGGCACTGTTTCCCAACCTCCCCTGCTGCCTTCACCATTTCAGCACTCACTTCATCCACACCTGGTGCCCTTCCTCCTTTCATCTTGTCTATAGCCATTTCCAGTTCTCTCCAAGTCAGCTCCTTTTCCATTCCTGTGTTGTCTTCTCCATCTTCCAATACATTGTCTTCCTCCCTATGACCATTTGGATTCAGCAAATCCTCAAAGTACTCTTTCCACACTGTCTTGAGTGTCTCTTTGTTGTGTACCTCAGTTCCGTTTTTGTCCATCATTACCACATCCTCTCGCAGACCTCTTCTCTTACTTTTGACCATCCCATAAAGTACTTTCTTATTTCCTCTGCTGTCTTCCTCCATCATCTCTGTCCACTTTACCATCCACTTCTTCCTCTCCTCTGCGACAATCTTGTTTGCTTCTTTCTTCTTTATCTTATAATCTTCCCTTGCCAGATCAGTTCTTTCCTGGAACCATACTCTGAAAGCCTTGTTCTTCCTTCCCACAGCTTCTTTTACTCTCTCATTCCACCATGGTGTCTCTTTACACCGCTTTCTGTTGCTTGTTCTTCCACATACTGCCACTGCAGCTTCCACCATTGTGTTTTTGAATTGCTTCCATTCCTCTTCCCCTGTTTTAGGATTGTCTGTTGGCATCTTTTCCCTTATTATCTTCTGGAATTCTTCCTTGACTTCATTTTCCTTGAGTTTCCATACTTTGATTCTCCTTTCCTGGTACTCTGTCCTCTTGCTATCCTTAACAACTCCCAGGTTCATTACAAGTATTCTGTGGTCGCTATCTAAGGCCTCTGATGGTATTACCTCCGATTTCTAAACTACAATAACACTGATGCCATTCAACACCACTGTAATCGGAACAAATAATTAGCATTTTTTGGGGGTAAAAGTTTCAAAAAACGATCTTGTATTCAGGGAAATATAGCCAGTCTAATTTGATTGTTTCTGAAATGTAACTTACCCGTGAGAGGGAAGTGGGGTACCGGGGGCGGACTGTTTGTGGTTCACTGTCGGGTTCGATACGCTGGAGTCTGATGCAGAGCGACTTAGGGACTCCTCTTCACCACCTGATCCACCACTGTTCCTACAAAACACAAACACAATTTTAAGGTCTAATCATGCTAAAAATATCTTCCCTTTCTATTTTTACAACATATATCTAGGAAGCTTTAGAGGATGAGAAACAAATATGGAATGGGGGAGATCATTTCGTTCTTTGTTGGTGTTTGTTAGTTCACTCTGCCGTAGTCAAAAGAGACGGCGATTCAGATGATCCTTATAGAGGACAATAATTACTGGTGGTAAAAATGAAAGGAAAGTTGTCAGGGCCACCATCCTTGAAGGAGATGGTACACACACAATAGGAGCTTTTCATAATCCAATAAGTTTGTGTATTCATCATTTTATAGCACATTATTTGTTAACATTACACAGATTTACTTTCAGATACTAATCTCTATTAGAGGATGAGAAACAAATATGGAATGGGGGAGATCATTTCGTTCTTTGTTGTTGTTTGTTAGTTCACTCTGCTGAATTTTCAGCTAAAATGCTGTATTTTCCCTGCATCACTGGTGGCTGGTCACACTACTTTCTCCCACACCTCTTTCTGCATAAATGTTCAGAAGGAAGAAGAACAAACTAGAGTTACGTTTATGTGAGAAGAAAAAATTGCATTAATAATGTTTCTGACCCTGGAACCTAAAGCTGCCCTTACCAGCTGATTTGGCACAAACATTTGCAAACCTATGAACAAAGAGGGGAAAAAGAGGAGAAGGAAGGTAGTGGATGGGGTCACTACCGTTGTGCTCGTGGGAGACGCTAACGTGGAATACTACTACAGTCACAGTAGAAGCCAATGTGAACATTTCCGCAGCAACAAGAAAAGTGAACGTTCCTCCCCTATTAACCATGCTGCAGCACATGGACTTGTCCACACACAGAACTCGTTGCTTACGCATGTGCCATCAGGTAATAATTGTGGTATACCATTTGGTTATATGACAATGATTACATTTAAAGGATAACATGGAGAACGTATTGTGAAAATTACATATACAGTGTAAGGGTTGGCGCCAGGAAGGGCATCCGGCTGTAAAACATGTCCGCCAAAACCACTATGGCAAGTTCTTCAAGTTCAGCCTCGGAAAATGCTGGGGCGTTCCCCGCAGGCGACGCGCAAAGGTCCCGCCTGCCCTAAATGTACGAAGGCTACTGAGTCAAGGACGGGCTCTGTTAAAGAAGCAAGTCCAAACAAGAATAGGGACATTGAATGTGGGGTCAATGACCGGAAGAGGAAGAGAGGTGGTCGACATGATGGAGAGGAGGAAAGTCGACATCTTATGTGTGCAAGAGACAAAATGGAAGGGAAATAAGGCCAGAGAACTCGGATGTGGTTATAAGTTATTGTACAGTGGAGCTAATAGTGAAGGCAGAAATGGAGTGGGTATTATTCTCTTGAATAAGCTGAAGTCGGCCCTAGTAAGTGTTAGTAGGAGAAGTGACCGGATAATGAGTGCCAAACTATGCCTTGAAGGAAGCGTGAACATCATTAGTGCCTATGCTCCGCAAATAGGATGTACAGATGAAGAGAAGGATGCTTTTTGGGAAGACCTTGAACAGGAACTCGTCAGTATACCAGATGGGGAAAGAGTGTTCCTAGGAGATGATCTGAATGGGCACATTGGTAACGCCGATGAAGGACTGTTGAGGAGATTCCATGGGGGTTGGGGTTATAGTGAAAGAAATGAAGAAGAAAAGAGAGTAGTGAATTTTGCTCTGGCATTTGACTTGGCAATATGCAACACCTTTTTCCAGAAAAGCGACACATGGTAACATATAAGAGTGGTGGTAGAGAAAGTCAGATAGATTTTCTAATGTGTAGACGGCATCAGTTGAAGGAAATAAAGAACTGCAAAGTTATATTAGGGGAACATGTAACAACACAACATAGAGTGTTAGTGCTAGACTGGGTGAACAGTGGTACAAACAATAGAAGAATAAAACTGACATTACCAAGAATCAAGTGGTGGAGTCTGAAGGACCCAGAGTTAAAACGTGATTTCAAAGTGAAGGTTCTACACGAGGTGTTACCAGTGCAAGGAGTACAGAAGTGGTGGGACACAAATGGTGGTGTCATCCTGTAACGGTTTCGCTAGCCCACACGTTGAGCGACAATTGTAACGTTTTCACTTTGCTCCACGTTGAGCGTACAAGTGTAATGTTAATTAATGCCCCATGTTGGTAGCGACAAATGTAACGGTTTGGCTGCCCCAAACTGTTGGGTGATAAATGTACTGTTTACCTTTGCCTAAGCTATGTTGTTTTAATGGGCGCCAAGACCTCAACGCAATGTTGAAATCTAAATTTGTATTAAACAACGTCTAGCTCTGGCAGAACACCTTCAAGACTCTATTCACTCAGATCGTGGTATGATTTGATCATTAACCCAACAAACAAGTGTATCAGGAGAAGGAATTGGTCTATATCTAATGCTACCTACTGAAAGCAAAGATTGCATTGTAAAATAAATTAATTTATTATATAAAACAAGTATAGCAAAATTAATAATAATAATAAGTTTAAAATTTAAATTGGAGCGTTGCGATTTTAATATTACCGATAGAAAATTACGTGAAAACGGAGTCTGATAAATTATTGATTTTACTCTTATTCCCAAGCTATGAAGTTACTGAAATATGAAATATAAAACAAAGAGAAATGAGAGATTGCGTATTTCTGCGTCATTCGCGCTTACCACTGGAAATGGCCGAAGCCTTTCCCTCGTACTGGATGATGCTGTGAGCTTCCCACAGTCTCCTGGACGTCGACATCTTTGTCGATATTTGTTGAGATTCTGGTAGATTAGATAATTCTATGGTCCGTACATCGGACCCAAACACTCGTACAACCACACTGGTTAAGTTTTACAAAAGTTAGTCCTCCACTCCACGGAACATCGGAGCGACTCCCGCGTACAACCGTACTCGTTAAGTTCTATACAGATAGTCCTCGTTCCACAGAACATCGGAGCGACTCCCGCGTGCAACGATACTCGGCA
The DNA here is from genome assembly GCA_946902985.2 of Meconema thalassinum. Classification (NCBI taxonomy): domain Eukaryota; kingdom Metazoa; phylum Arthropoda; class Insecta; order Orthoptera; family Tettigoniidae; genus Meconema; species Meconema thalassinum. Next base: position 457,578,793 of record OX336391.1, on the reverse strand, counting down.
AGTTCTACACAGATAGTCCTCGTTCCACGGAACATCGGAGCGACTCCCGCGTGCATCGATACTCGGCAAGTTCTACACAGATTGTCCTCGTTCCACGGCGCGTCGAACGATATATCCACACGCCGGCTCCCCACTCTTCAGCCGACTTCTAGCTTACGTGGTCTCCACTGATTGGCTGCACCCCACGTGCTATACTCCCCTCCTCTGGCTCATTACACTCGGCGGGAGGGTTCCGTTCCAACTATCCGCCTTTTCTTGACGCTGCAACCCCACTTGCGTAATACTTCCCGACAAGATTAAGCGTGTACTTGAATTCCCAGTGAGTCACGTCTCTCGATATACCCTAACTGACGAAATTCCGTTAAATTCCGTAATCACATAACTTTCTATGATATTGTCGTTCGTAATAATTTGCTTGATAGCGTTTTCTAAGACATAGAAAACCTATCTGTATGCTTATAATTTTTTATAAAATGCTCCGAAAATATCTTAATAATAATTATAATAAATTAATAATAATAATAAATTAACATGAAAAATTCTCTTGGCTGAACAATTTGCCGCGTAAATAAATATAGAATGGCTTCCTACTGACTTATGCCAGTTGCATAAAACCCCCTCGAAAAACACGTTACAATCCGGAAAGTAGGAGAAGAGGTGCTCGGCAAAACTTCGGGAAAAGGACCCCCAGTAGACAGAGACACATGGTGGTGGAGCAATGAGGAACAAGATGCAATCAAAGCAAAAAGGTGTGCCAAAAAGCAATGGGGGGCATCTGGCTCAGAAAATGATAGAGTTACAGACAGGCAAATACAACTGCTAAAAAGGCTGTGGCAAAAGCAAAGGCAACTGCATGGAATAAACTTTATGAGAACTAGGAGTCAACTAAGACGAGTCCGGAAATTTTCAGAATAGCTAGAGCACGAGACAAGGCAACAAAAGATTTTAGCCACGTCAGACAAATAAAGAATGAGGAGGGAATGGTGCTCCAAGAGGAAAGCAGTATTAAGGAAAGATGGGAGCAATACTTTGAACATCTGCTCAATGAGGAAAATCCAAGATTAATTTTTGAAGATGGTGTACCCTCCCAGAACATGGTAGTGGGTATAACGAGAGAAGAAGTGGTAACAGCTGTGAAGAAAATGAAAAGCGGAAAAGCACCAGGTCCTGATGAAATTTGGAGATGTCTTGGTGAGGAAGGGTTGGATATGCTCTGGGACTTGATGCAAAAGATATATCAGGAAGAAAGGATTCCGGATGAATGGAGGGACACTACAGTAATCCCCTTATTCAAGGAGAAGGGTGACATTCAGGATTGTAGTAACTATAGAGGTATTAAACTGATGGCGCATACTATGAAAATCTGGGAGAAGAAACAGTGATAGGGAATGAACAGTTCGGATTCATGCCGGGGAGAGGAACAATGGATGCTATTTATGCACTCCGGCAACTTATAGAGAAACATAGGGAGAAGAAGAAGGAATTGCACATGGTCTTTATACACCTAGAAAAGGCCTATGACAGAGTGCCATGGCAAGAAATCTGGAGGTGTATGAGAGAGAGAGAAGTGCCAGAGAAATATGTACGTCTTATTCAGGACATGTATAATGGTGCCAGAATGCAGGTGAGAAGCAGTGTAGGACTAACAGACTGGATACCAGCACAAGTTGGATTACAATCAAGGGTCTGCCTTGAGCCCATGTATCTTCAATCTAGTCATCGATGTAATATCAGAAGTGGTTAGAGAGCAAGCTCCCTGGTGTATGATGTTCGCTGATATTGTGTTATGTAGCACCAACAAGGATGAGCTGGAAATGAGACTGGAGAATTGGAGAAAAGCTTTGGAAGACAGAGGGATGAAAACCAATAGGAAGAAAACTGAGTACATGTGCCTAGGAGGACAAGGAGAAGAAACAATCCAGCTGGATGGCCAAGACTTGAAGAAAGTCGATAACTTTAACTACTTAGGATAAGTAGTGTCCAGTGATGGCAATTCAGACATGGCAATAGCCCGTAGAGTGCAGGTAGGATGGATGAACTGGAAAAGGGCATCAGGTGTACTGTGTGATAGAAGGATAAATCTGAAGACTAAAGGAATGGTGTATAAATCAGTAGTGAGATCTGCAATGATTTATGGAGCAGAGACATGGGCACCGACTAAGGCACATTGTAAGGTAATGGATGTGGCTGAAATGAAAATGTTAAGAATGATTTGTGGCGTCACAGTAACAAGGTCCCTTTCCAAGGATCGTGCCAGCCACCTCTCTTATGTACCAAATGATGTGCAACTATTAAGCTGACTTTATGAGTTTCCAGACCATGGTTGAGAGATATTATCACCACAATTTACAGTACACATTCCATTCCTATTGTCCATAAAACTCGATCTCCAATTGAAACATTTGAAGGAGGCATCAGGAAACAATTGGAATGTTCTTACACACCCTTTCTTGCCACCTATTCTTTCATAAACACAACCGTGCCCTTCTGTTCCTCCCGAGAGAAAAGCAGAGACATGAAGATGATTTACTGTACAGTACACTTTTAATTAATGACAAAACAGTACTGTGTAAAGTTGTTCGACAGTTTCATTTCTCTATACGTTTCCTTACCGAGTAAATGAAAATGTATCGTGTACCGTAATAAGTACATATTTTTTCCAGGGGACATACTATCCCCGCGTTATATCCGAATCCACAATTATCGAACCGTGCTATAACAGGGTTTTACTGTACTATACTAGGCGACAGCGTTGATGGCCCCTGGCCGCGCAGAGAGAAAGAGATGATACGAAATACAGCGTTGCCTTATACAGGCAGAAGTTGCCGCCGCAACATCAAATAACACATGCGCTCGGGCAAAGTTTTCGTAGTAGGAGGATTTTCAAGCAGTTAGGATGAAAAAATAAAAATTCTGAATATTTAGAAACAAAAATTATATTTCTACGCTGACTGGTTCGCGTTTTATGGCCAGTTAACGAACATGATGTTAGAAGATAGAATAATCTCCTTATCCCTTGTTCCATCCCCTTGGCCGGGGTGAGATGCTTATTTATATACCCTGCGGCGTAGCCGTGGTGTTATATCGCACCACGGCTGCGATGGGGCACTGAAGTGAGTCCGGAGATCGGAGGTTTGAATCCAGTGGTTTCCCCGCGTTTCTCCACACTCCTTCCAGGCAAATGCTGGAATAGTATCTAGTTCAAGGCCCAGGGCACTCTGTCCTTAATACAGCTACACTACTATAACTATCACTGAAACAAAAGTTATATCAGACTAGTACACGGTGCTGATGACCAAGATGTCTCAATCACACAATATGAATATTAACTTCAGAAATCATAACAGTTTATTTATTTTGATGTGGCATATTGTTTCAAGGATTCCCCTCCCCCCTGTGTAGATGTTATTGAAGTACGAAATGACAAGCATGATAAAGGTGTAATTAGGGAATAATATGCCATAGGTGAGCCGGAGTACTGTGCACCGTCCACTTTGTCCAGCACAGATCCCACATTGAGCTGTCGGGAATCAATTCTGTGGCTGAGGAGTGAGAAGCCGGTGGTAATCTACCTCTTTAAAACGGCAAAACACTGGAAAACAACACATGCTATTTCATTTTATACAATATACATTTATACACATTTACACAATAAACTGTCCTCGCTTCCCCCAACCCTACACACAACAGAGGTCAAGAAATGAATTGTTATTGCAACATCTCTCAGTACAAGGAAGTGAATTGAGAGACGGCGCTGCAGGTTTTTTTTCGCGAGCACCCCCGCATACATACTAAAAACCAAAACAAATACAATAAACTTACCATACATGTCTGGTTACTCAGAACTATCAGAATTTTCTTTAAATGGCATCTGTGAGAAAAGCTCTTACTATATGTACCTGTCTGTAGGCTACAGTTAACTGTCGCAGCCCCTAAATAAGCAACAACAACTATTAAAATTCTAATAGCTATCACGACTAAAAAATTTCCTCCCGTCATTACACTTTACATACGGTACTCTAGACCCGCGCGTTTTTAACATTCTCTGCATAGACTGGAGTGCTCCCGTTAAAACCAGTGGCTTCATGCATTACGTGAACTAACTTCTTTGCTGCAGGGAACTTTCGTCTATCATAAAACTCTAATACCTTTCGGCGTAAAACATCCTGATCAAAATCGTCAATTTCAGTGACTCTTTTCGGTACCATATGATTTTTACCTAGTGATCTAAAATACACATTTTTACTTGCCTGTACTGATAACTTCGCTTCACGAACAATTCTTTTCACACTCCGTAGACCTATATCACTACAGGCAGGCGCTGTGCACTCCTGCGCTTTGGCAACATCGCACAATGGAGTCCATTCTCGCTTCTCGCTAGAAGGTTCTTACAGCTATGAACAACTGAGTGCGACTGCCGCTGATTGGCTGAGACGTGACTGTGCTATTGCGCATCCAAGACCCACGGGCCATCAATGCTGTCGCCGAGCATAGGACTACATCTATTTGACAAATTTTAGCAAAATGTTTATGTTATAAAGTGTGCCTCTACAAAATTTGAAAAAAATAGGCTGGACAGTTTGTATGTTATGGCAAAAGGTTTAGACCGTGTATTTCAATGTGGTTTGTCTTTAAATCTCCTGTCCTGGACAAGAGTTGCCAGTTAAAACTCCTATGTCAGCTGTCTCTGATCATTGGCTTGTTCTCAACAAAGGAAGTGTTAACATTGATTCCAATGTTTTTCTTCTGGAACATCAAGGTAGTGTAAATTACCGTATTTACTCTGCTATAACACCCCCCCCCCCCTTTTTTCCCTGAATTTTTAGTTCCAAAATTGAGGAGGGGTACTATAGACACAAACTTTGCAAAAATCCATTATTTAGGGAAAGGGAGAGAGGAAAAATAAGCTATTTTATTTTGATGCTACATAGTACGATATATTTAATCTAAATAAACAAAGTTTAAATCTTTAATCAGCCCATTATGAGACTGCCATAACCTCATGGCTATCCCCCAATGACTTTCACTACTGTCCCTTGCTAAGCAAAAATCTTAGTATCAAAGAAATAGAATTAAATGGACAAACTATCAGACATGGAAATGCAAACTTTATTTTTATTTGAACATAGGGAGGGAGAATGCATCAATTAGGGAATGCAGGATCACTTCTCACTAACATTTGTAAACACAACTGAGCACGTATTATTCACATATTTCACATTAATATACCAATAACGTTTCACACAAACGCCGACGGTTATTGCAACAAATGAAATATCTTTAAAATAAATAAATAAATAAAATAAGGAGACTGTTGTAAACACAATCGAATCGCAACATAAATAATACTAAACAGAAGAATGCAGGCAAGATGAAACCATAACTTTCATTGGCGGATGGCGCTTCTACTCGGCCAATAGTGTGGCATCTTTATTGGATATCGGGTGAAGCCCTTTGGCTACACAATTTGATATCCTGCCCCATCGTGTACGTGGTACGCAAAACGGCGGTCATATTGTCTGAATAACAAACTAATATACCGTAAGAAGAAAAATATTTTTCTCATAAAAGAGAATGAATTTCAGTTGTAATTATAATTTTTTTTAAGAATTCGTCAATTTCTAAGAATGTTGTATTTTGACTCTCAATAAGAGATTTCCAAGAATTTTTTTATTTTGGCTCTCCAAAATTAAGGGTGGGGGTACTATAGGCGAGGGGGTCTTATAGCCGAATAAATACGGTACACAGCCATTAGCAATTTAGAGGACAAGGCTGTCCTCCTATCCCCTATTTTTTCTGTCAAAGGACTATGCTTTCTTTCCTTCGGCGATGGGGATATGACCGTGAAGTTATCCTTAAATATGCCTCTCTTTACTCTTTTATGAGCCCATCAACCCGAGTAATCAAAACGGGTCTTTAATGTATCCTATTTCACATCCATCTTGTCATCTAAAATTTGTTCCTTTCAAAACCTTGTTCCCCTCTCCTGACAACACCATGCCTATTGCTTTCATTCTTTGAACTCGTTTTGATGTTAGGTTGCCCTAAGATGTATTCCTTTCATTTAGAGAATTGTTTCAATGTTTCCTTGGGTACCTATATTGACCTATCCCTACCCTCTGTTTAACTATGTAAATAGATAAAATTAAGATCTGATAAACCAAAGTTTTTTTTTTTAAATTTTGTTATCTTGTATATGAAATAAACAGTTCTGTTCAGGGGCTTATTGCCAAAGTATTTCACAGCAATGCTAGCTACACTTTAGTAGGGATTTGACGCACCTCTGTGGAGGGCCAATCTTCATGTACACGCTGCAAATACAATGCTGTGTAAAAATGGTGTATTTCATGCAGCTATAACATTATATAATCATTTGCCAAATTATATTAAAAACACAGCAAACTGCCCAAGCTTCAATAGAAAGATTTAAGCGTTCTTGCTGGAGCACTGCTTCTACTCAGTTAAGGAGTTCTTAGAGTATCGGGAGTTTCATAATATGTATTCATATGACTAGATGTTACTGATGTAATGTAAATTTTGTGTCATCATCATCATCATCATCATCTCCCCTTATCCAGCTCCTGCCGGGTCGGGGTATTTATGGCACTTCTCCACTTTCCTCTTTCCTTCCACGATCTTGTCCCAGTCCAGATTTCTTTTTCTTATGCTGTTCTTCACTGAATCAATCCACCTTGTTCTAGGTCTTCCTCTTGCTCTCTTACCCTTGCACTTTGCCTCCAGCATCTGTCTTGGTATTCTATTTTCTTCCATCCTCTTTACATGTCCAAACCACCTTAGTTTATTCTTCTCAATTCTCTCATTTAGTTTTCCCACCCCAACTTCCTTCCTAACATCTTCATTCCTCACTCTGTCTTTCCTTGTCTTTCCTATCATACTTCTTAGGAATTTCATTTCACTGGCTTGGATTCTACTCTCTTGCCTGCTTGTCAGGGTCCAAGTCTCAGCTGCATAAGTTAATATGGGAACATAGTACACTTTATACATTACCTCCTTGCTTTTCCTTGGTACTTCCTTATCCCAAACAAGTTTTCTTACACTTTGATAGAATGCATTGCTCTGCTGTACTCTCCTGCCAATCTCCATGTCCAACCTACCAGTTTGCATCAATTCACTTCCTAGGTATTTGAACGTGTCCACAATTTCCAAACTCTTGACTTCCAATTTTCACAGTGCCCTTTCCTTGTCTTTCCCCTCTTGTCATCGCCATGGTCTTGCTTTTCTCTATACTGATTTTCAGGCCGTACTTCTGAATATTTTCGTTCAGTGCATCTAGTTGTTTTTGCACTTCTTCGGTGTTCCTTCCCCAGACCACAATATCATCTGCAAATAACAGTAACTTCATTTCTTTATGTCCATATGCTTCCTTTGTTTCCTTTACAAATTCATCCATCACCATTATGAACAAGAGAGGTGACAGCACACTCCCCTGTCTTAGTCCAGTCTTGTTCCTAAACCAATCTGTCTTTCCAACTGGGGTCAGTACCCTGCTAACACAGTTGTACATTGCTTGCACCATTTCCAACATTTCTCTTCCCAGTCTCTTCTTACCCATGATTTCCCATACCTTCTCTCTGGGGACACTATCATATGCCTTTTCTAGATCTATGAAAGTATGTATATATTATTATTGTTATTATTAATTAGTATTAGTATAAATTGTAACTATCTTGACGTGTCCTATATTATTGTACAATGTACAGCATATGAGTGAATGATGAATAAAATGCAATGTAATCCTTATTTTTATTCCTGAATCAAACTCACTAAGTTATAGTCAAAACCAGAGCATGACAAATTCCAGGCACCATCGCTATAACGGTAAATCTGTGCGAATATAATTAATCACATGTATTTATATACTTTTTTTTTCTCCAGGTAGAATCTCATATCTCCTGTTTAATATAATTGGCAACAATTTGTGTTGACTAACAAAGTTATCAATTAGACGTAATGAGTATTGTGAGTGTACAATGTGTTAATCACAAGTAAAAGGGTCTGATGATCACAATCTCCTAAGCCCCCAAATGGTATGATGTAAAATTAATTCGGGTTCAAACCACAATAGCAGTCTCATTTTCAAGTTTAAGGGCCCCTTCAGATATGGCCACTCAACAGCGCTTCAGTTCATAAATACTATAGATAAATGAGAGAGTTCACACACAGCCAGCGCCACAAAACAGTGGCGCAGCAGACAGTCTGTGTAGTTGACTTCGCCACTGGTGGCGGCCACAAAAAGTAGTGCTTCTCTTCACAAAAACAGGAACTATATTGTTGGTTTCAGACGAGCCTGCAGTTACGTCACTAATTTAATGGCGCATACGTAGCGCGACGGTGGCGCTGCTAACGGCTCGCCACATGTATGTGTGTTTTGCTAATCCCAGGTTCCTATTATTTCATTTTTGCTGCGGGCTCAGGCCTGTATTTCTTGCCTTGCTTTCTGTACTCTTTCCGAATATTGATGCTGGTACCATCTAAAAGCTCTTGAAATGATTTTTGGACATGCGAAAGTACGCAAAACACTTTTCGTCACCCTGTTGTAGATCATCGAATAAGGTGTAGAACAGTCCTCAATTCCGACTTTCCAAAACCAATGGATGGACCCAGAATCTTTTCTTCCCTGTTGAAGTCGCTTTCTCCTCCGTATGAGGAGCATGGCAAGAATTATCACCTTCTAAGTCCATGTTTACTGGAAAACTGACGAGTTCTCCACCGGGTATCAAACACTAGCAAGACCACCAACGCTTGGTAGAAGGGCAACAAACACTTGTAAGAATTCATTGGTGGCACTACCAACGCGCCACAAAGCAGCGCTGCTAAGTGGCCTCGTCTGAAGGGGCCCATACTTAACATGTTGTGCGACTATCTCAAAGCAGTTTTTGGTTTTGATTTAACACATTATTTCATTCGGGGCTCAGGACATAATCGTCATCAGCCCCTTGTACTTAGTTGTGTATAGAATCCATTTGAAACTAGAGTCACTTGTATGTACTTGCAACCATGGCCTAAGTTAGCTTCCACCCCCCAATATTTGCCTGAAGTAGAAGTGGGAAACCTGAAAATCCACTTGTATGATGTCAAAGGTGAAATTTAAACCCACCTCTTTTCAGTTGTCCTCACAAGCCTGAATGCACCCCCATTCCAACCCTCAGACCAGAATTAAATTCTCAGGAGAGCCCAGTATCAAGACCTTTGGGACAAGAGTCACAACAGGTGACCCTTATTATATATTTAGCGCATGGCTTTTAGAGCTGGGAGTGTCCGAGGACATGTTTGGCTCGCCGGACGCTGTAGCTGCTTCAATGCAGACACCCATGGGGTGAGCTATAAGTCAGTTCAATTTCAAGTAGTTCCAACTTTCACTACCAGATGCCACTGACACCGGGTGGTGAACGTTGGAACTTTGATAGAACGAAATCTAACCTACAATTTAGCTTCACACAAGTTTAATTAGTGGAAGGTGACCCTTGATTATAGGAGACGGCTGATTTACCATACTGACCAATTGAAAAGCTTCCCTCTATACAGAACAACAGGCAAGCAACACCAGATCATTATAACATTTATTCCTTCCCCTGAAATAGCTGACCTGTGAGGTCTGTGTAAGTGACCACCATTGAGGTGATGACCCGGCGCAGCACCCTTGCTACGCCGGCTGGGGACGGACGGCGACACGGATGCCGGCTGGCTCGCCTTGTTGTTAACACCCTCCACGGCCTCCTCCAGGAACGCCTGATACTTCTGCAACTCTTGTCTCAGTTTATCCAACTTGTGCCCGCTTTCATTGAGCTGGCCCTCAATCGACATGGGGTCACCCAAGGCAGGATTCTGTTCATACACACCTTTCATCTTCATCAAGCCATCCCTGATAAAAAGTCAAGAAAACAAACTTTGCTGTAAACATGACAAGTAATCCTAAAAATATTTCCTACTTTAGATCATATGAATATACCTCTAACATTTCACTGCAAACAAATCCTTCATTTCAGAGATATGTATAACAACAATTTCCACTTCATACACAACACAATATAACATATACACACCAGTTTCTCTATCTGTAGAGAGATATGAGCTAACCATAAGGATCCGGAATAGCTACAAACAAATGATATGTTTGTATTTCTGAATCAAACTCATTAAGTTATAGTTTGTTATCTAGGTTTTCAGGATGGAGCCGCGGCGTGTGTCGACGATTGTTTCCCGATGTTTCGGCTGTCATTGCAGCAACCTCAATCATGTTTGTGTCTATACTCAAACTGATCGTGATTGTCAGTCAGACAAGCAGGCACTGCTTGCTTGCCATTGATTGTTCGGAGCCCCAACCAGTCATGTGCTAAGAAAACTTTCCACGTGTTGCTAAGCCTGAATCCACCTTCGCAATTGAAATTATTGGGATGCTTCACAATCTATATTGCCTCTCTATCCTGCTTTGATGTCTAGTTAAGTTATATTTCCGGCTGCATGTACCTGTTATATTATGTTATAGGGTAAACCAGAACATGACAAATCCTAGGCACCATATCTATCATCAACTTCCAAAGAGAATGCCTTGTCTCCGCAACCATTGTTCCCCGTCTTCAGCACCTCATTTCATTTCATAGGAGGAACCATAATGAAGACATAGTCTTTGTCAGAGGTCAATCAATCTCTTTGCCTCTCGCTAAGGCAAACTGGCTTGTGAGACTTTTGAGGTAAAAAGGTACGTGCTCACTTAATCATTTTCTTCTTTCATAATTGTAAAATAACATAGCAAACAAACAAACAAACCGGAATTGAATCCACTCTGCTTGGGTGAGAGGCAATCGACTAGATCACCATGCTATCAAGCCCCTCCCTGTTTTAAAGGGCACAAAAGTTCTTGGGCACTGAACAATTTGAAGTAAATATCTGTAGTAAATGAAGCATGTTCCAGGAGAAAAGAGAGAAAAGAGACTAGTTTGTCAGTGCCTTCGACATGCCGGAACGGAATTCTACTGTCAAGGGCTGAAATATTTCTAGCTTTGAATGAAGGTACAGTTGCATCATTATCATATTTGTCATTTGTGTTTTAATACTAAAATTAACCACCAATGTAACTACACTTCTGCAAACATGTATTAATGTATTTATACATAGCATGATAGGTGAAATGAGCCAATGTGCCTCTTTGCCATTTACCCAATTTTCATGAGTTATTTGAATCTTAATCATACAAGAATGAACACTCTTACCTAGCTGCAGTCTCCTGCTGAATTTTAGCCATTATTTCCTCGACTCGCTGCTGCAACTTCTTTTTCCTTTGATTAGGTGGGAGATCGCTGTAATCCTCCTTGTTATCACCATAAGATGAGAAGTTATTCTGCAAACAGGAACAACTCCACTTGAACTCATACAATGTGAAGAATGTTATTTCTATTACAGGCAAGAATTAACAAAGAAAAAGTTTCTTTCAAGGAATTAATAGTAACAAAATCACAAAGAACTGAATCTTGATACCACTTCAATATCCAAATAGTTGTGTGTCCTCTTAACAATATGTGCACAAGCTCTTTTACTGTACCCCACAACTTCCATAAGAGTTCATCCACATTTCACATAGGTCTGTCAGCAATTGTAGCATGTCCGTATCTCCGTGAACTATGGTGCAAGTAGGGGTTACTAAAACTTCTGCCATTATGCTAAGAATGGCTGGGTGTTCTATAAGCAAGCACAAAGCCCTTGTGGAACTTTGCCACTGATAAATATTATCTTCTTCATCTTATCAAGTGCTAGGCAAGGTGGCCTGTTACGGTCTTGTTCCATCTATTTGTAGGTCGATCTAAGTCTCTTCTGCCTCTAGGTTGGTATTTGAGGACTCGTCTGGTGATCCGGCCGGTCTTAATACGTAGTGCATGGTCCTTCCAAGCTGATCTGTAATTCTGCACTGTGTTAATAATTGGTTTTACTTTTAGTTCTGTAAGGATATCCTCAGATCTTTTCCTATCTCATAGTGTGTATCCGGCTGTTCTCCTCATGAACCGCATCTCGGCACTCGTTAGTCTTCCTTCACCCCTTTGCGAAGGGTCCAAGCTCGCTGCCATATAGAAGGGTTAGGTTTGGCTAGGATGTTGTATAGTTTGAGTCGTGTGTGCCTCTGGACTAAAGATGGCCTAAAGATGTTATTTATTAGTCCAGTGACCTTAGTTGATGATTTTGTGCTGCATATCGGATTTTTCCACTTGATAGATTTTGCACTTGATATAACATCCAGAATATATACAGCCTTTGTCAATATAGCTATGAATTTCATCAAAACAATTGTCAAGCATATTTACATCATATTTCGTTCACAACAGGGACATTAGTCGTTATAAGGAGCATGCTTATGACTGACAATACAAAAAATATATATATTCTTCATGTCACATCGCTTTCTTCTCTCATACTCCACCATCAGTGGATCTTTCTTCTTCATCCCACCAGATGTTTAGACACCATTATTCAGACCTCCGCCAGTGATATATTTTCCTGCTAGCATAACAACTTTCAAAAGTAGTCAGGACATGCAACTTCCAAATGCTGCCTGTTATAGATCAGAGGTGGCGGCAGCTTCCCCTTCAAATTTTCTGATAACCATTAAGATATATTTTAAAAACTCATTACCATGTATTCATAACACACATGACAAAAGTTTAAGATTTGAAATGGATTCAGTCCACATCGATATTGAAAATAGAAAAAATAAGGAAATTATGCTAATTTAAAAACACAGGATACATTTTTAATTGCTTTGTGCCGGCATGAAATTCAAAATCAGCCCACATGCCACTAGGGCCGCTATTCCTGACCAAATATATGATAGATTAGAAAGTAATAAGGGATTTCAAGTCCTTAAACTACAGAGGATTTCAGATATGCTGTGTGCGAGAATTTTGCCCGGAAGAGGATTTTCAACATGCCAGTAAATCTACTGACACAGCTCCCTGTATTTAAGCACCCTCAATAATGCCAACTAACTGCGCCAGGATTCATTCCCGCAACCTTACACATAGCAGATGAGAACGCGACTGCTGCGCCATACAAGCAACGAATTTAGAGAAATAAATGAAGTGTAACTTTCTGTTTAATGAAAGTTAATTCAAGCCATAATAATGCTGTGTTGTTGCTTCAATTAGGGACTAGGGACATATTGGGTGATCTATCTGATAACTTGTATAAGAATGATGTCTGTATGTAGGTCTACCCCTTTAAGGGGTTAATAATTATTAATAATTATTGATCCCGTTTCCAACAGGGTCGAGGATGAGATGAGAATGATGTCTGTAACTATAGTTATTAAGGCACAGAGTCGAAAGATGTGCCCTGGAAATCACAACAAGGAATCATACCGCTATTGACCAGGAGTGAGAGTGGAAAAACTGTCAGCACCAAAATTTGGTGGTGGCAGCAGTGGCGATTGTAATTTTAAGGGACGGAATATCAAGGACATCTGTCTCTGGCATCAAAATTTGACAGTGCTACTCTCCAGTCTCAGGGTGAAAATGAGTAACCAACATTGTAGCATTTAAAAACTTCATATACTTTTTCAAAAACATTTTTGACTGGATTTTATGAAGTTTGGAACAAGGGATTTTTTAACATGTTTGTGTTTTACATATTTAAATTCTTATATCAAGATGTTGCATGCTGAATATAATTTCTCTGGCCCGGTCTCTGATAACTGAATGCTCAGTAAAAACAACTGCTCCTCTAAATTTGGAACAGTCTAGTCAGATTTGCAGGTTCACAAAGAAGACTGTTTTAAGAAACCGATCAATGACGAACATGTCGCAGTAATATGCTTCCAGTGCAATTCACTATGACTACCAATGTATCACACTTAGCAAGAGAACAGAATGTGTAACAATATAATATACACTGCACACAATTCACAGTGGGTTAATAAAACAACCCACAGCAAACTGTGTTCACAGTATCACATGCAATGTGTAGTTCACAAGTCCTGCACAGCCCTAGGATATAAATTCTCCCAAATAAAAAGAACAAGACTGGATCAAATTGCCGATATATTATACGTAATGTTCTTTATGTATGTTTAAGCTAGAAATGACCAAACTTCTTGAGAAAAAACTAAAAACTGATCACAAAATACCTCGAACATAATTTAGTCTATTGTATTTTCTTTATTGAAATGTTACTTAGGAAATTTCAGTTTTCTGGAAACAACAACATGTGTGCAACATCTCTCAAACTCCCAATGCAATATAGGAACAATATAGCTATACCCCAGGGCAGTGGAACAACTCAAAATCTGAAGAAATTAGCAGTATATGTATAAACTAAAATTTACTATATGCATATCCCAGCCACAACTGTGCAGGACCCTGCATTTTTTTTTTTTTAAATCACTCGAACAAAGAATGAGTGGACTCTTTCTATCTCTCATGGTTAGATCTTGATCCCAGGGCCAAAACTCAAGGGAATAACTAGAGTGACCTTGTAATACATACCTAAAATCCAAACACAACTGTTAAGGTTCTTGTATAAACCCACCATTCAGACTTAGCTACAACATTTACCAAGAGTGCATTTATTCTTTGTTTGAATGACTGAACATTTGAAAAGATAAAATTTAACACACGCCCAGGAAAAACAAACGAGAAAAACTGGGGGGGGGGGAGAAAAATGTCTGCTAAAGGTGAATTGTGATCCTGCATTCAGTAACATTGCAAAAGTGAGGCCATATTTACTGTTTGTAACCAAGCCAATTAAGACAGCATTAAAATGTAAGACAAAAAACAGGAGGAAGAAAGCAGAAACTTGAGGAGTGGGGAAGTCTCTGCCTTCGGTCTTCTCCTTATCCACATCGTGGCAAACAAGGGACCCACTGCATGCAAGTTTTACACGTTAAATTAATCCACACACAAAAAAAAAAAAAAAGCAAGAAATATAAAATAAGAATCCATATGTAAATGATTGGACAGATCTAACTTATTGCACACCACATAGACAAGTAATAACAACAGAAATTGCATTTTTAGGAAAGTGAAGCAACAGAAGCATGTGAAACTAATTCCCAAGTAAAGAACAGATAATCAAATAAGAACTAATGGTGATAATTCAAACAACAAATACTGTACGTTGGACTTCCATAAGATTGCATCAAAGCTTGTGCATCCCTCCTTTGTGTCTGCTTAAAATTTTAAGTCATGTCACTTTTATGCATGATGTGGGTTATCCCTTTGTCACTAACCTAAAAGCTGAACAATGAATCAGTTCAGAATTATAACATTGGTGAGAAACTCTTCCAAGACATTTGGTTATCTAATGTTTATTTTCCCCCCACTTCAATCGCCAAACTAAGCGAAAATCTCAAACCACAGGCAAGACGTTCAACAAATGTGTGGTAAACAAATAAACAATCAACCAAAAGTGAGGAAGTGAGGACTGATGTGTTGCTGTGAAATGAAGGAAACCTACCTTGAAAGCAATACACACTTCAATGAACTTCTGAAAGCATGTAAAAACAAGGAAGGACAGAATGTATTTGAATAATCTACCAAGTCCAACAAAATGCATCTTTCTACTCACAATTACATGTCTAGTAATAAGTTCTACCCACAACACGTGCAGAGCAAGCAGTGCACAATTGAATGGGAGGGACCTCATTACATGTATACTACACGCATCTATTACTCTTACAACCCAATAAATCAGGAGTCTTCAACCCAGATTACCAACTCATTCATAAGCTCTTCTCCCTTTAGAGAAGCTTTCATAAACGCTGAAATATAAAACAAGGATTAAGCTAACCCACACTGATCCGGAGGCCTTATCTAAAATAGCTAGCACAATAACCAACTATGATGAACTGAGTTGAATGTTATTAAATGTAAAACTAATTACATACACTAAGCTATTGGAAATCAATATAACTTCAGGTTTTCAAACATTTTCTATGAAAGATGTTATATATAATGTAATAATAATGATAAGGGTTTTATACCCCTTTAAACTACTGCAGCTTTTAGGAATGACCAGGTGCTGGAATTTTGTCTTGAAAGGGACCTTTAAGGTGCCAACACATCTAGACACAGTTCTCTCAAATGCCAACTGACTGCACTAGGATAATATCCCGCAACCTTGGGCAATAACGTTACCGCTGCACCATACGGCCAGCCGCATATGAAACAAGAAACCTAACTGCATAAATAGTTATAGAGCCTGCTGACGAGCCTATCTTGGTGTTCCTAGGTGAAACCCCATACAAGGCACAGCATAAACTTAGAAAAATTGCCGAGTTTAATTCCTTGGCCGTGAAAGCCAATATACCATCTTTATATAAATACAGTTCGTGCCAATTGCCATCCATCGTATTATATGGGTGATGGTAGTTTTAATGGGTGGAATATGGAGGGAGCTGCAGGTATTAACTGCAGAATTTGCTCGAGGACTGATAACCTTGACTATTGTCTTTTGCAGCATTTCAGTCGGTCAACATGACTATGCCCAATGAATTGGGTGGGGTGCAAGTTATAAATTTATGTAAACACACTCCTGGAAAAAATTACATGTATTAGTTAATTATTACACTTAAATGGGTGATAATTGGTGATAATTAATACATGTATTTTTTTTCCAGGAGTGTGTTTACATATTTATAACTTGTACTCCGCCCAATTCATTGGACACAATCGTGTTGACCGACTTTTAAAAAATTGCAAAAGATAATTTGTATAGGTAACACTGAAAAAGAATCTATACAAACCTTGACTATAATCCTCAATCATCAGTTGTCCAATGCAGTCAATGAATATTTTGTCTATGTGGCCCTTGGTTAAGGAAAGGTTGAAGACCCCTGATATAAATGATTTAGACTTGCTCCATATTCAGAATTGGCATAAAACTGCACTTTCTAGGTATGGATTCTGAAAAATTACACTGGTCAGTGTGAAGTATGGAGACATTTCAGAATATTAGAGCCCTTCCAAAATTTTGTACTGGGTTGACCCTTAAAACCAATATATATAGGTACTTCTTTAGTTAAATTATATCACTTTACAAAGAGAGAAAAATTAGAAGCATACACCCAAAATGTTAGAAAGCATGCTTGGCCCAGTTATGGTAATTACAATAAATTAATCTGTTAGTTGTGAGGGACCACTCAAATTACTGAAGCATGAGAAACATAATCCCTTGAAGGTCCATAACGAACAAACCTGAAATAAAAAATGACTGGTCATATAGCATCACTGGTCATATATCATCATATGAAGATAACATTGAAATCCCATGTAATAAGTTGCTTAAATGAAGCATAGACCAAGCTGGTAACATGGCAATAGTTGGTGGAGTGGCACATGGGCACAATAAGTGTGCTGTATCCCATAATGTGGTCAGTTTGCATCAGGTGTCCCCTGAATAGAGGAAATACCGGTATTGAAGCAAAGAAACAAGTACAACTGGGCAAGATTCAATTCTTATGCCTAGATTCAATTCTTATGCCTAGCAGGTGTTTTGGCATATAAAGTTGAATCCAAGCCTTGTATGGAGCAGCATTTCTCAAATGAAGCTCAGTCAAATGGATTACCCACCTTACAGCCCCGATCTCTCTCATTGCAACTACCATGTGTTTGGTCCATTGAAGAAGTTCCTCTTCTGAAATTATCATTTGTATACTGTCATCAGATATTATCCAATACATGTGTTCATTTACAAGCATCAGTCTAGGTTTCATCTCAACAATCCTTGTAAACCGGTATATTTGCAAAGAGAGATATGAATCTCTGACAAAGTTCAGTACCGGTACTGCATAAGATGTAATCGACTGATTTTGTCTTAATATATTCATCATACTAATTGTGGGTTGTATTATTTAAAAACTTCCACCTTAGTCAATACTAAGATTTTTCACTTGTTAAGTGAACATATTCGGCCCCTTATGGGGCTTCCTTAGCAGAAAAAATAAAGATTAAAATTTGTGAACATTTAAAGTAAACATAATATAACCCTTATCAATGACATTGCTCTTAATCTAAAGAACATAGCATTTTATTACAAACATTTAAAAATCTTCAATTTAAATTATCTCTTGGCAAGCTATTATTCTTTTCTAGTAGCTCCTTTGATATTTCCTTGTTTTCAGCAAAAGTCAGTCTTTTTTTTTTTTAACAGGCTTAATTTTCACATATATGTTCTCATTTGAAACTCTAGTGTTGAGACTTGTGGAATTACGTTGAATTCGTTATTTTCTTATTGTTTATTAGAATCGTATTGACATTCTATGTGTTCATCTTGGCAATTGTAGGTTATATAATTTAAAATAATTCCACCTACTAACAGCTTTAAATTTCACAATTGTGGTCCTAATTGAAAATATGGCGTTGGACTAGTGGAATACATTGATTTAACTTAGCTTTGATAAACATCAGATACGATCCATTATTTTCTTTGGGTCGACAGATATCCTTTCACTTAGTTCTGTCTTATTCTAAAAATAAAAAAGAACCATTGTTATTATATGTGTTATTTGAAAAGCAGCGGCAGCTTTAGGGGTAGTGACATGGTAACACGTCATTCACCAGTGGCAGAAAAATAAACTGAGAATAGTTATTTATTCTTAAAAAATGTATAACAATGTTTAAAAAAGTAAAATATTGGAGTAAACCCCATTTACAACCTCTCAAACACAACGCCTCGCTCTCGCATGACAGTCACAGAGCTGTGGGTTGGGGGGGGGGGCGTCATAACACAGGCTCATCACCCAGTGCTGCTTTACAGGGGTGGAATGATAGAGCTTGCAGCGGTCAGCCAAAAAGACTCTCGCTTAAATATTCTTCTAGTTACACACTTATTTCCCAGAATTTTTGGACCACCACAACAACATTCATAAATTATATAACCTACAATTGCCAAGATGAACACATTGTCCCAAACATTCAATTACTCAAAAACTCTACTAATTTCAAAACATAGATTGAAATTTACTATTAATATAAACGGCCATGGCAAATATTGCTGTTTGGGACAAAGTGTGTACCTTTTCTTCCTCTAAAAAAATATGCAAGTCAAAAATAAACAAAATTGTAAAGTCGTTAACATGAAACCACTATCCGATCGCCGATATGCAAGTACAAACTCTTAACTAAATAGGCTTGGTCGACTTAGTATGGCTACCACCATGGTCTCGTGTGTTCACCTTGGCAATTGTAGGTTATATAATTTGAACATCTTCCACCTTGTCAATGCTTATAATGAAGTCAGTATCTTTAATGAATTAACAGGCTTAATTTTCTCAATTGTGGTGTTTAGACTTACAGAAATACATTGAATTAACTTAGCTTTGATTATTAGAAAAACATCAGATGAGATCAGTTATGATCTTAACTGAGGGCGTGAGGTGGTGCTAAGGTGGTATTGGTGGTGGTGTTCTATTCATATTACTAACTGTAGGTTCTATACCGGGTGAGTTAGCCGTGGTCGTTACGGCATGACTGCTGGTAGTCGCTCACATCCGGGAGGCGAGGAGGTTCGAATCCCCCCGCTGGCAACCTTGAAGAAGGTCTTCTGTGGTTTCCCATCTTCCTTCCAGGCAAATGCCGGGGTTGGTCCCTAACTATAGGCCACAGCCGCTACCTTCCAACTCCTCGCCCTTACATTCACACTTTCCTCCCCAGACAACACTCCACACGCGACGTTACTTGTAGATCACCCATTGGGTGTCAGCCTAGAAGCAGCTACAAACTGGCAAGCCGAACATGTCCTCAGACACTCCCGGCACTAAAAGCCATATGCTAAAAAAAATTAAAACATAATAATTTAAATAATGTAGGTTCTATAATTTAAAAACTTACCGAAGTCAATACTAACTCTTTTTTATTCCACAAGTCTGAACACCAGATTTTTAACACCAATACCACCTTTACTACCATATCAAACCCTCAGCAGAGAAAATAATGGATCCCATTTGAATTTTTTTCAAATAATCAATGGTAAATTAATTCAACACATTTCCACAAGTCTAAATACCATATTTTCAATTAGGACCACAATAACAAAAATTAAGCCAGTTAATTCATTTAAGATGCTGACTTTATTACAAGCATTTAAAAGGTGGAAGTTTCTTAAATTATATAACCTACAATTTGTCAAGATGAACACATTCGGATTACATTTCTGATAGTTTCAATACAGACTATAAAAGGTATAAGAGCTGCAGGTGTGAGTCAACAATAAGCAATAGTTTAGTCTAAGTCAGACAGTGTAACAGGCCTCATACTTCGGTCCCTCAATAGGAGATTTTGTTTTTATTTTGCCACATTCTCTTTCAAATAACACATAATACAAAAACAGTTCTTCCTTTTTCCTTTTAGAATAAGATGGATAAGTGAGAGGATCTCGATCAACCTAAAGAAAATAACGGATCCTATCTGATGTTTATCAAACATAAGTTAAAGCAATGTATTCCATAAGTCTTGGTTGGTTCTTAAGTTTAGGGTCTGCGACAACTCGGTCATGTAGCCCCGTGTACTTTGGGTGTGTGTAGAATCTGTCTGATCATCATCATCATCTTGCACAGTTTCCAGCCACTGGCCGGGTCTGTTTGGAACACAAGCCTCTCCAACGTCTTCTGTCTTCCCACCATCTCTCAGCCTCCACCCTTGTCCAGTCTTCTCCTCTCTTCTTCACGCTTTCTTCCACCCCCTTCAGCCACCTGTCTCTCGGTCTTCCCCTCGGTCTCTTTCCTTCCCACTTCGTCTCATGTACTCTCCTGGGTATCCTCTTCTCCTCCATTCGTTTTACATGTCCATACCATCTAAGTCTAGATTTCTCTATACCATCCTGTAATGGTTCCTCCTTCATTAATTCTCTGGTCCTCTCATTTCTTATTCTGTCCATCTTTGTAGCTCCAATACTGCTTCTCAAGAACCTCATCTCACTGGCCTGTATTTTGCTCTTCTCCCTTCCTTTCATAACCCAGGTCTCCGAGGCATACGTCAGGATAGGGACATAGTACGCCCGATATATGATCTTTTTGCTGTTCTGAGGGACATCCTTGCTCCATAACATGCTTCTCACACTCCTCCGAAATGCTTCTGCCTGCCTCCCCCGCTCATTTATTTCTCTATCGTTTCTTCCATTATCTTGTATCAGGCTTCCCAGATACTTGAAACTCTCCACTTTCTTCAGCTGTCTGATAACCGGTGTAAATTGTGATGACTGTATTATTGTGTGCTATCTGTTTTAGGTAGATTTCATTAGAAAGCTAACTATTGCAATGGGTCCCATGTTTTGACTTCCGGAAAATTTCGACATATCTTCGCGTTTCACATCCCCCAGACCCCAAAACCACCGTCAGTTCAAAAGTTTATATATAATTTATGTATGTATATATATATATATGTATATATGTATATATGTATATCAGTTTCTTGTGGACACGATAACTGCCGTAATTTTGCACCAATCACATTGAATTTTTTACATAATATGTATCCCTATAAAATCTCGGTCGAGTTCGTTAATGGGCAAAATCGGTCGAAGGGGGAGAAAATGGGGGGCTTTTTTCGAAAAATTGAAATTTCGCTATAACTCTCTTCATACGTGAAATATCGAATCCATTCAAAGTTCATAATATGTGTCGGATAAGTGCCAACAATTTATGTCAAATAAGTTTTTTGATAGCACCAACCATTGACCAAAGGGGTGGAAAAAAGTGGGTTTTTCGGGAAACATTAATCATATCTCTCTTAATAGGCACAATATCAAAACCGTACAAAATGGACAATATTCCCCTAATAATTACCTAAAGCTTTTGTCTGAAAGAATTTTTGATATGACCCACTATTACGCCAAGGGATGAGAAAAATGATTTCGGAATTATAAGAAAATGCCAAGAGCTATCAGAGGTTGCCATGGCAACACTACTAAATTGATGAGGGATGAGCCGTTGCCATGACAACGCACTTGCACGAGAGCACTTGCACGAGATCAGTTTCATTATTTCCAACTGACTAAGCCGGCCCCGTGGTGTTGGGGTAGCGCGCCTGCCTCTCACCCGGAGTCCCCGGGTTCGATCCCCGGCTCCGTCAGGGATTTTAAAACTGAGGTGAGGGTTGGAACGGGGTGCACTCAGCCTCGTGAGGACAATTGAGTAGCTGTCTGACAGTGAGACAGCACCCCGATCATGAATACCAATATTAACGGCCGAGGGGACCCGACGCACTGATCACGCGTCACCCCAATATCTGCTGGCCAAATGGCTGGGCAGCGGTCGCTTGGTCGGCCTTAGCCCGTCATGGGCTGGATGGTGCCAGGGGTTGACTTTGACATCTGACTAAGTGGGAAGCGGCTTCGGTGACGTAACTGGTAGCATGCAGAATGTCTATGCCCAAGGTCACGGTTTCAAAGCCGGCCGAAGTCGTCGGATTTTCTAAGAGCGCTAAAATCCCTCAGTATGCTTTCCTTTGGAGGGGAAGTTCCAACGTTCGTTACGAGTTGCTGGTTGGGGTGGCATCTAGTAGCCAAGTTCACAGCTAGGTGTCATTGACGGTAGTACCTGGTAGCAACATTAGGAACTACTGCTTGAAATTGACCGTCTGCAGTCCTTACCTGAATTACAGACTAATACATCCATTACAATTCACACCGTTTATCAGACAGATTCTACACTCACCCAAAGTACACGGGGTTAGATGACCACGTTGTCGCAGCCCCTAAACTGAGGAACCAACCAGAAGTAGATTTCATTAGAAAGCTAACTATTGCAATGGGTAGGCTACCATGTTTCGACTTCCGGAAAATTTCGACATATCTTCGCGTTTCACATCCCCCAGACCCCAAAACCACCGTCAGTTCAAAAGTATATATATATCAGTTTCTTGTGGACACGATAACTGCCGTAATTTTTCACCAATCACTTTTTACCGAATATGTATACCTATAAAATCTCGGTCGAGTTCGTTACTGGGCTAAACCGGTAGAAGGGGGTGAAAATGGGGGGCTTTTTTCGAAAAAGTGAAATATTGCTATAACTCTCTTAATATATGAAATATCGAATCCGTTCAACGTTCATACTATGTGTCGGATAAAGCCCAAAAATTTATGTTTGACGAGTTTTTTTATATCACCAACCATTGACCAAAGGGGTGGAAAAAAGTGGGTTTTTCGGGAAACATTAATCATATCTCTCTTAATAGGCACAATATCAAAACCGTACGAAATGGACAATATTCCCCTAATAATTACCTAAAACTTTTGTCTGAAAGAATTTTTGATATGACCCACCATTATGCCAAGGGATGAGAAAAATGATTTCGGAATTATAAGAAAATGCCAAGAGCTATCAGAGGTTGCCATGGCAACACTACTAAATTGATGAGGAATGAGCCATCAGATGTTGCCATGACAACGCACTTGCACGAGATCAGATTCAGTATTTTCATCTAAGTGGGAAGCGGCTTCGGTGACGTAACTAGTAGCATGCAGAATGTCTATGCCCAAGGTCGCGGTTTCAAAGCCGGCCGAAGTCGTCGGATTTTCTAAGAGATCTAAAATCCCTCAGTATGCTTTCCTTTGGAGGGGAAGTTCCAACGTTCGTTGCGAGTTGCTGGTTAGGGTGGCATCTAGTAGCCAAGTTCACAGCTAGGTGTCGTTGACGGTAGTACCTGGTAGCAACATTAGGAACTACTGCTTGAAATTGACCGTCTGCAGTCCTTACCTGAATTACAGACTAATACAGCCATCCCTAAGTACACGGGGTTACATGACCGCGTTGTCGCAGCCCCTAAACTGAGGAACCAACCAAAATCTCTGCGGGAGATATAATTTTGCGTGAAGAAGTAACAGACCGTTACATAGTTACACATCAGTGTCGAAACCTTGCACAAGGACAGTGTGACCACAAGTATAAAAATGGACCCCAAATGACAAGAAGGTTACCGCTCCCATAAGACAATAAAATGTTTAAAATAAGCATAAAATGACGAAAAACAAAGTTAATTAAGCTCCAATTATAAAATACCTCTCGCAATAAATGAGGTCTGATCCTTCTACGAAAAGCGGCATATTCTGCCTATTTTCGCCTATCCCCAAGTTTGTCCAGTGAAATCTACCTCCGAATTCCGGCGTGCCGAGAGGACTTTTTTTAAATTCAAGTAAGGACTGCAGATTTTTGAATTTTTCAAATAGTTCCTACTTTTGACGCCAAACGCCACCGTCAACAACTATTAGTTCAGAACTTAGCTACCAGATGCCACCACAGTCGGCTCTTGGCAACGAACGTAGCACCCTAAGAGCGTTGTTTACATTCTTAACCTATACAATTTAGCTTCACACAGGTGTAATTAGTGGAAGGTTCTTTAACATGCCATAAATCTACGACATGGGACCACTGGCTTTACTTCCCCTCCGAAGGAAGGCATACTGAGGGATTTTTAACGCTCTTAAAATATCCGACGAATTCGGCCGGATTTGAACCCGCGATCTTGGGCATAGAGGCTCAGCATGCTACCGACAACGCCACCGAAGCCGCCTTCCATAAGTCTAAACACCATATTATCAATTAAGACCACAATTGTGATAATTAAGCCTTTTAATTCAATTAAGATGCTGGCTTTGTTATAGGTATTGACAAGGTGGAAGTTTTTAAAATTATGTAACGTACAATTGCCAAGATGAACACATTGAGAGTCGATATGATTCCAATAAGCAATAAGAGAATAACGGATTCCTATCTGACATTTTCTATATCAAGCTATGTTAATTCAACGTAATTCCACAAGTCAAAACACTAGAGTTTCATATGAGAACATATATGTGAAAATTAAGCCTGTTTTTTTAAAGACCAAATTTTGGTGGAAACAAAGACATGCCAAAGGAGCTACTTAGAAAAGAATAATAGATCGGCATGAGACAATTTAAACTAAAGACTTTTTAAATGTTTGTAATAAAAAAACTATGTTCTTTAGATAAAAAGCAATGTCATAGATATGGGTTATATTATGTTTATTTTAAATACTCACAATTTTTACATTTTATGTTTTGTAGTGAAGAAAGCCCCCATAGGGAGCTGAAACATATTGACATGACAAGGGCATAGGCTAATCAATTTAAAAAAAATAGTATTGACTAAAGTGGAAGTCTTTAAATTATATAACCTGCAATTAGTATGGTGAATATATTGTGACTTGATATGAATCCGATAAACAATATGGTTCATTTCATATTCATGATATTGTTTTGTAAACTGTTGTGTGTACTTCTGGCCATTGGCTGCAATACACTTTCTAAATATACAGTATATATGTGATATCTCTCTCAATCTCAGAATGGTGATGCATACCACAGAAATTACAGTATTTGGCTACTTTTCACCAAACAAACCCTACATAGCTTCACAGAAAAGTCAATTCTGCTGTTCCTTCCCTCTACTATGTAACAAGTGCTGTCTCATTGCCACAAACTAATACCAGTTCTGCTTCCTCTACTGCATGTGACTCCTAACAATGGAACAAAACAAAATCATCAAGTAATTTCAATATCAGGTCAGAAAATACCCACATGCACTTAATATTCCTAATAAAAATAAATTTTACAAAACCCACATCGAGTTTCCCAAGCGCACTCCGTCAATGGTTGGCCTACAACATAATTTTTGCACACTAACCTACTAAAAGGCTGTTCAAAACTATGAGTTTTTCAGCAGAATATGAAGCAAGGTATGCTTTTGGACTTAAGCTTCAAAACAATGAATAGGGTTCACTTCTGTTCCATATAGGCCTAACTAGTTCAAAGCCTTAATTCTCTTTCATTTGAACGATTGAGAAACACTATATGGCATTGCTCTAGTAGTACAGCAAATGCTTCAACCTGATTTCTATTCTAAACAAAAATGCTATTTTTCTGAAGAATGGTATTCTGTGTCCCACAAGTAAAGTGCAAAATTTACATGGCCAGTTATATTCAAAGAGTAATTCTCAAACTTTTTACTATTGCGTGATGAGAACGATTTCTCTCTCTCAAGCACCTATGCTAGTAGAAAGTTTCCCCTTTTACTTGAAAATGAAAATCCACAGCCTGCTTCCAGTCTCCGACCGGGTCAGGAATGGAATGAATGAAGCCCCCATCTAGCGGCGAGGATGTGAACTGTGCCGGCTGCCGAGGCCTGACGCACTCCTCTGGAGCAATGATTAAATGAATGACAGATGAAATGAAATGATAGTGGAGAGTGTTGCTGGAATGAAATTTTGACAGGGAAAACCGGAGTACCCGGAGAAAAACCTGTCTGCCTCCGTTTTGTCCAGCACAGATCTCACATGGAGTGACTGGGATTTGAACCACGGACCCAGCGGTGAGAGGCTGGCGTGCTGCCGCCTAAGCCACGGAGGCAATCCCCTTTTACTTAAAAATAAAAAATTAAATATAGCATTTAAGAAACACAAACTCCAATAATAACAAGCATTTTATGAACTCACCACCTTAAAATATACAAAACTTGTGCCAATTTTCAGGAATATCAATGAAAAATGTACAGAGAAATACTTTATTGACAGCTTTTAAATTTATTGTCATACTAATTTACTCCAATTTGGGAACTGTTCTTGAAGTACAATAAGTTATTTGTTGGTTCATTAAGAAATACACAAAACAGTCGCTTTATATATTTGCTATATAGATTGAAAATTGTACAGGAATCCTACTTTCCCATACGATTATGTAGTAGCATCACCAGAATTGTTCACCAAAGGGGGCACTAAGGAGTGACAGATAATATTCAGGAGGAGGGGCAGAGGCT
The DNA here is from genome assembly GCA_946902985.2 of Meconema thalassinum. Classification (NCBI taxonomy): domain Eukaryota; kingdom Metazoa; phylum Arthropoda; class Insecta; order Orthoptera; family Tettigoniidae; genus Meconema; species Meconema thalassinum. Next base: position 457,552,020 of record OX336391.1, on the reverse strand, counting down.
CAAAATTAACACCACTAGTTCTTACAATGATGCGGCTAAAGACAATTTAAAGTCACTGATTATAGTGGTTTTTGTTTTTTTTTCTTTTCTTCCAGGTCTTTCTAGTCGACACCCGTAGGCGACCTGCGCATCGTAATGATGATGAGGGATAATGAAGACGTCACATACACCCAGTCCCCGGGCCATGGGAATTAACCCCAGGAGATTAAAATCCCTAATGGCCCGGCCGGGAATCGAACCCGGAAACCTTCGGCCCAAAGCCTAGCACGCTAACCAATTAGCCATGGAGCCCGGCCATTACAGTGATAAAATTCCTAAATTGAAAATTCCGAAACATAAAAATACTGATGAAAAATCGAGGTTTACAGCTTTCAATGCAGTAGGTTCTTAAAAAGAGAAGAAAAATTGATATTCTCTTTGTTGTAACACATGTTGGATTTCTGACTGAGAAACATCTACAATTAGTATATGACATTCTAAAAAAAATCTAGCGGGGCAACCACATGGGCAGAGTCTTATTCTGGGGAGGGGGCTCATGCCCACCCAAGGCCATCCGAAGGTGATGATGCTCTGGGACTATGCGATCCGGGCAGTCTTATTCTGGGGAGGGGGCTCATGCCCACCCAAGCCCATCCGAAGGTGATGCTCTGTGACTATGCGATCCGCATAGTTCCGAGTACAATCCAAAGGTTGAAGACCCCTGATGTAGAGTATATGTAATGGAATAAATCTATATCTATATTTTCTATATAAAGCTGAAATTTATCTCTCTAAAACCACATTATTCAGGTTGCCTGTGGTCATAACTTTATGAGGCTACTTCATAGATGAGTTTCAACACTGCAATGGCATTCAGTGACAATGTGCATCCATTTTTCAATTTTCCACAAATGTAATTTAAAATGAGCCTATTCTACCATCAATGCCATATTGTACATGCTATCATATTCTGTCCCAATACAAGCATTACTTTAGGGTTATTTTAATTATTAGATCCCTCGAATTTGAATGGAGAGGAACTGTGGAGAGATGGTGCAAGAACACTGCAGGCACAAGTAAACAGGCCAAGATGCCAGACACACACACATACATACATCACAGATATACTTACAAGAGTATGCAGGGAGTCCAAGGCAACCAGTCACCGAAAAAAAAAACAATCAAGAAGGAGAAAAGAAAATTAATAAAATAAAACAGGATGCATGTAACTGTCAGACCCAAATCACCACTCTAAAATAAAAAGTTATTGCTACCTGCACACAATCACTAAAAAATTAATCCTTCTCCTAACATCAAATGAAATGTAAAAGGCTTCAATCAATGTCTACAGCTTACAATTTGCAGGATGAATAAAAATAAATATCCAAGCAAGCTGAGCTCTTCTTGATTCAAATATGGCAGAATGAATAAGAACTTATCTCAGGTTCATACTGTTAGAGGAAATTTCACACAATTCAATGCAATTCACAAAAGGAGCTAAAACAATATTTAAGTCCCACGCCTGAGTATACTGCAAATTAAAGGTAAGATTAAGTTCTGTTACTGACAGTAGGGAACACCTAACATGCTTTTACTACAAACAGCATACCAGGGAAAGCTCAACTTGATACATCAATTAGAGTTGCTTGAAAGACAAACCATGCAGTGTCACGTTTTTATTACCACAAAAGAAATAAATGTCTCCCCACTATACTGTCTCACTGTGAAGCCAACAGACAGGAGTATAGACCTCTGTTTGAGCACATGGCACCTTTATTTTAGTTCCACTTTTACTAAAATCGAATGTAAAGTATGAGGCCAGCTGAACTGTGGTGAGGTGTCTGAAAATGTGGATTGAGCCTCTTAGAGCTTTGAACCCCCAATCTATAAATGCACGACCTAATCAGTGCTGATCTGGAGACCAATCCCAATGGCAGACTAAATCATTATAGATTAAATCAAAAACTAATGAAGAGAAGGAGAAGAAGAAGAAAGAAGCAAGATTGTCAATGTAGTCAATAGGATGCTTTGGACACTGTTCTTGTTCCTTATCAGGTCAGTGTAAGATCAATGAAAGATGACATCAATTTGGAAATAATAGTCCCCTTAATAGCCTTACAAAATCACATCAATAATTCACAAGTTTACCCAGTCTTCTGATTAAAACATCCATACACAGCTCCATCTTATCATTAGGCAAAAAGTACATGAAATGTTTAGTTTAGGCTTTTCAGGACATCCATAAGTCATTGAAATAATTGGAAGAATTCACCTGTCTAGGGCATGACGTTCCAAAGCTAATAAAGCTAATTAGAAGCATAACACAAGTAGGAACCATAATCAAGCTTATTAATATCCAAAAAGGTGTAGAAATATGTAGAAATTACTTGGGGAACATATATCTCTAACTTGTCACCCAATCACAATCTGGAAGAATTAAAAGAAGACAGTGGCTTGACCAGAACGAATTTAGAATGTTGGAGATCCTTGGTGGGATATATAAACCAAAGGACCAATATCATTAATATCTGATGTTCAGCTTTATGGAATACTAGCAGTAGTGCCCGGTGGATTTATTTGTTTTATGGATGATAATTAATACTACTACAAAACTGGCACATGATACTTAAACTAATAGAAAAAATATATATAATATAACTTTTTGTGGTGGTGGTAGTGTGAGTGATAAGTAGTACAGTATAATGGACGTAACATCCAGGACTTTTTCCCGTAATGATAATAATGAACAGGGAAACGGCTATTTACTAACTACAGAACTGACACACGTAATTTAAAAATTAATTGAAAAATATGATTAGAAAGAGGAGTAAGTGAAATAGAAGACACTGCCTAGGGCCTATATCTCATTGGCTGTTAGAAATGTAGAGACCAACAGTGTTGTCATTTGACGCATAGCTCCATAGAAAAATGATCAGAGCACTTTGGAAACCTTCGGTTATCCCGAGCTCTTGAGGTAGCAATAGTGTTATTTATCGCCACATAGCGCTCAAGGATGATCGGAATAAACGAAAGTAAATTTGAAAGCACCAATGCTTTTTGTATTTGATAACCTCAATCTACTGCACCAACACCATCACACTTATACAGAGGCATAATATTTTCATTATGGTAACTGTTTGAAGGGGCCTAAGAAATCTTTCTGCAGTAATTTCTCCCTGTAACTGCAATTTATAAGCAGCGCAAGATGTAACTATTTTTGCAATACTGCACCAGAACACAAGTAGGGGCGGCGAGATGCAGCCCGCATTGCCAGCCAACAATAGACTTATTAAAATATTCTTAAAGTTACACTACAACGGACATGAATGGTTCTAGGGCCTAAACGTGGTTTTCAAATTCCTCTTGTCTGTTATTCTAAATGTAGGGAATGGAGAAGGTTTTAGAAAATATCAGCAGAGTTTCAAAGGGTATGTAAAATTTGGTGCAATTACGTGAAACGGTGCAGATTTGAACTATACGGCCCAAATGCAGGGAACTGAGTGCTCTGTCCGATATTTAAAGTGGTCAGTGTTACCCACTGGGTTCCAAAGGGTAGGCCTAAGTATGTAAAATTTGGTTCAAATCAGTGAAACTGTGTCGATTTGTGCCAAAGGGCCTAAATGCAGGGAATGGAGTGGTCTGTCCGAAAATTAAAGTGGACAGTGTTACTCGTCAGGTTCCAGAGGATAAGTATGTAAAATTTGGTTCAGATCGGTGAAACGGTGTAGATTTGTGCCAAAGGACCTAAATGCAGGGAAATTTAAAGTGGACAGTGTTACCCGCAGGGTTCCAAAGGGTAAGTATATACATTTTGGTTCAGATCGGTGAAACTATAGATTTGTGCCAAACGGCCTAAATGCGGGGAATGCAGTGGTCTGTCCGAAATATGTGAACAGTGTTACTCGCAGGGCTCCAAAGGGCAAGTATACAAATTTCGGTTCAGATCGGTGAAACGGTGTAGATAGGTTCCAAAGGGCCTAAATGCAGGGAATGGAGTGGTCTGTCCGAAAATTAAAGTGGACAGTGTTACTCATCGGGTTCCAGAGGATAAGTATGTAAAATTTAGTTCAGATCGGTGAAACGGTGAAGATTTGTGCCAAAGGACCTAAATGCAGGAAAATTTAAAGCGGACAGTGTTACCCGCAGGGTTCGAATGGGTAAGTATACAAATTTTGGTTCAGATCGGTGAAACTATGTAGATTTGTGCCAAAGGGCCTAATGGAGTGGTCTGTCCGAAATTTAAAGTGGACAGTGTTACCCACAGGGTTCCAAAGAGTAAGTATACAAATTTTGCTTCAGATCATGAAATTGTGTAGATTTGTGCCAAAGGGCCTAAATGCAGGGAAAGAAGTGGTCTCTCTGAAATTTAAAGTGGACAGTGTTACCCGCAAGGTTCCAAAGGATAACTATACAAATTTTGGTTCAGATCGGTGAAACGGTGTAGATTTGTGCCAAAGGGCCTAAATGCAGGGAAAGAAGGGGTCTGTCTAAAATTTAAAGTGGACAGTGTTACCCGCAGGTTTCCAAAGTGTAACTATACACATTTTGGTTCAGATCGGTAAAACGGTGCAGATTTGTGCCAAATGGACTAAATGCAGGGAAAGGAGTGGTCTGTCTGAAATTTAAAGTGGAGAGTGTTACCCGCAAGGTTCCAAAGGATAACTATACAAATTTTGGTTCAGATCGGTGAAACGGTGTAGATTTGTGCCAATGGGGCTAAATGCAGGGAATAGAGTGGTCTGTCCGAAATTTCAATTGGACAGTGTTACCCGCAGTGTTCCAAAGGGTAAGTATACAAATTTTGGTTCAGATCGGTGAAACGGTGTAGATTTGTGCCAAAGGGCCTAAATGCAGGGAATGGAGTGGTCTGCCAAAAATTTAAAGTTGACAGGGTTACCCGCAAGGTTCCAAAGGGTAAGTATACAATTTTTTGTTTAGATCGGTGGAACGGTGCAGATTTGTATACATAACAGACAAACTGACAACCTTTGTGCTTTCTATATATAGATTTGCCATTTAAAACTGTGAGCAGAAGGCAGTTTGTTATGTTAGTTACCTGGCAGTCTCTTGTGCCAGTTGCTAATGAGAAGACTGAAGAACAAAGGGCCTCCCTAATTTACTGTGCTAGAATTCATTGGCGATAAGTGGATTTTTGAAAGAGATCGATATTGCACCAGTGTTCACAGAATAAGTCATAACAGTTTTGACACACAAATTCCAAATGCAAAGTCCTCAAAGAAACTACCCTCTTACTAAACGGCAGAGAAATATCCACTTCAAGATGCAAGGATACTGTGCACCTCCGAGCATCCTTCCAAACTAAATGGGTCCTTGATCTTAACCAAGTACATTAATAAGTAACTTTAAAAGATTCACAGAAATTACCGAATTTGCTTTGTCACCCCTTAAAACAACAATCACTTATGTCATCAAAAGCTGAAATTACCATATATCATGGATGCAGAAAATTTCTCTTGGATTGAGGAGCCAGCAATGATCCCACCAACCTCATACCTATCAATCGAGAAGTTTGAAATCTGTTTTATTTTATGTTAAATTTGTTGATTTAGAATGCAAAAAACCATAAGTGTTGCTAATCGGATTAGCATAATTACTGCATGCCTCAAATGCATGGCAACACACAGCAAAATTATTATGTTAAACTTTCATTGTAATAAAATATTATTATTATTTAAGGCAGTTGGAGTAATTGAAACCCAGCCTAAACAATAAAGAAATTATTTAACCAACGGATGGACTGAAATTTAAAAGTAGCAAGACCTAACATCAAAATCAACCGCAAGTAGGTCTAATTGTCGAGAGTAGGAACCACAGTATTGTGATGTATTTGGGTAATGGAAAGAAAAATTTGTACTAGATTAAATGAATAACATTAATGAAATCCTTGTCAAGAGAATGTTCCCAATTTATTTAAGGAAGCATAGAAGGCAGATCTTGAGCAAAAGTAACTCTTTCCAAAAGCTGATTTCTTTATACATTTTGCTAATAGGACCATATTTTGCATTACTGCCAAATTTTGCAATATTCTGCATGGACCAATTTAATTAACTTTAAATATGGAACCCTAAAAATAGTGTGTTTTCATTGTGCATAACAAAAACTAACACCACTACCTATCAATAATTGATAATAAGTTAATTAAGAAGATTGTGGCATGGTTTAAGCTTCTTTAATGACGTTGCAGGGTGTTTCCTGTAATTTACGGGTAGGAAATGGGGAAAAAAGAGAAGAAAAGAGAAAATTGATTCTTTTTGGCAGACCAAAACTTTGGTGCCATTAGTAAAATGCAGGTGCTGTGGTGATCTAGCACCCAGTGTTTCTGCATTCCTGCCATACACAATTATTCATTCTTTCATCCAATTCTTTTCTTTACACATCTTAAAATGACTTACTACCTGTAAAGTTTCTTCACAATAGGCTACAAATACCCCGATTCAAGTGCCCTCAAGAATGCATTTCGGATGCTTTGTTGAACTCTTTTTCGAACTGTCAGAAGAAAGATCCCAGTTTATTTAAGAAAGCATAGAAGGCAGATCTTGTACACAATAATTCTTTCCAAAAGCTGATTTCTTATGAAATATGCACAACTTGGTTCACAAAGCTTTAACTTGCATGAATAGACTAGATCAGGAAAGGTTTGCCATACGTAACAGCCAAATCTGTGTTCAGAAACAAATAAGAAAGACATTTCCCATAGAGAGAAGCCACATGTAAGTAGTTGTAGAGAAAATAATTTCATTCTTGGTATTACCTCTCATATAAAGGTCTGAATGCCAGCTAATATTAAACAATTCTTTACACAACTGTGGATTTAAAGATGTAAAAGTATTGGAATTTTGCCCTGAAGGGAATCCTTAACATCCAGTTAATCAAATGTCAAGGAGCTCTTGTATATTGAAGCACCCTCAAATTGGACCCACCAGTTACTAGACTGGAGATAAAGCAAGAAGGTTTGAAGCAACAGATTAAAAAGAAGATAAAAACCTTAACATTAATAATATTAAAATTGTACCAAGCATATCCCCAAGAAATAGCCTCTATAAACAATGCATCTGCGAGTATAGTTTGCGTCTCAGCTTTGCGTCCCTGGGCGATGGGAGAAGGGGTGCCATCCATATTGTTTTCAAGAAGTATGGGCGAGCAATCTGAGGGCAACATACTCTGTAAAAATATCTGCTTAGTTCACAGTGCAGTAGTCTTTTGCTGATAGTTACGGTATAATGGCAATATTATCATTACAAAAAAAGCTCATGGCACGACAGCCCATGACAGCCCATGAAGGGCCTAGGCCTACCAAGCAACCGCTGCCCAGCCATTTCACCTGCAGATCGTTAATCCTGCCATTAACCTTGGTTTTCATGGCTGGGGCACTGTCTCACAGCTACTCAATTGTCCTCACGAGGCTGAGTACACCCCGTTACAGCTTTCACGCCAGTTTCTAAAATCCCTGATGGAGCCAGGAAACTAACCCAGTGCCTCCGGGTGAGAGTAAGGCGTGCTAGCCAAACACCACGGGGCCGGCATATTAACATTAGGCTAGTGGAGTATTCTCTGTCTCTTAGCAAATGTGTGTCCTTATTGCACTTCTCTGTCAGCACACATTCCTTCCAGAGTCGCATAGCTCAGTCCTGGACTACACAAACCCTTGCACATTTATGATTCTTGCAATTAAGTAAAACTCAAGAGAAATTACATGCAAAATAAAAATAAACCTTAGCAAGTGCCACAGTTATCCACAAAGTGGAGGACAGGAACAATTACAAGGGGCTTCCCAGATTTTGCAACATCTTTCTGTGAAGTAATTCCGGGTCTCCAATCCTTCATCATTCGTGAGAGATCAACAATAACATAATCTATAATTCAATGCCTATTGAAGAACAGTGATACTTCAAGTACACTGCATGTACTATTTACTACCATGATCGACACAAGTTAGTTATTGTGGTTTCAAGAGGCGGAACTACGAGGTCATCTGCCCATAATCGACACAAGATTCTGTTATGTTATTGTACTGTGATTTTACGAAGATCACAAAAGTATTACTCGTTGGATGCGTCTTTACCATTTTGAAGTGAGTGTGTTATCCTCCGTTTACATGTGTCTATCAGCAAGTTCGGTTAGTGCGGAGCAAGGGGAGAGGCATGTACACTCCGCATCAAGCGCCAATAGTCCTCCTATACCAAACATCAAATCAAGACCTAAGCGGTCCCTTCAATGTTCTGCGTTTTCTGCTTGTTTTTTGCAGTACAAGATTTTTCAGCACATGTTGCTATGTTTCAATAAACTGGCTAGATTACTTTTAAGAAATTCCTAGGTATAAATCTATGAATAAATTAATCATTTTCTCGTTAATTGGGAGCTGCACCAACTTTGCTTTTCATGTGATTAATTGTGTGCGTGAAAATAGTTTTTAGTGGTATTTGAAACGATAGGCAGAGTAATTCAGTACAAATTTGATACTATATTATATTTTGTTCTGTATAAACCTTGTTTGAGCGGCAAACGAGTACCCTAGTCATTTGATTTTGTGGCGAATCAGATTCAAAGGTTGGCAATTCTGTTACGATTGCACAGAGTTCAACATGGCTTTTTCAAGTAAACAAAGTGTTCAAACTGCAGTGGTTAAGCTTGAATCACCAGTAAAATACTTCAAAGGTAATAAAAGTGAAGAGCAGTTGAGTAAAATGTGTAAACAAATCATTTTAAATGTATATAGGAGGTTGAGGGATGACAATTCAGAGTGGACAGTAGAAACGCTGGTGAAGAAGACTGCATACTTGACTGGCATTTCGACATACAGTGTTTACTCGGCGCATGCTGAATTCAAAGATCATGGCGAATGTAAGTCTCCAGCGAGAAGTCGACCGGCGTCACATGGAAAGAGGGTTCGTGTGTCGTAATGTTCAGAATTTGTTTTGTGTGGAATTCGTAGGAAAGTGCATTCTTGATTTCTCAAGACTGAAATACCAACTGTGAAGAAAGTGACAGTGAAAGTTGGTTGGTTGCTCAGTTTAGCGGCTGCGACAACACGGACATGTAGCCCCGTGTACTTTGGGTGTGTGTAGAATCTGGACCCAATGTTTGGGAAGCCAGGCTCTGCCTGTCACAAGTCAGGACAAAGGGCGAGTGATAGAGGAGTAACACCTCTTTAAAAAACCTTGGTCCAGCTGACCCGGCTGGTAGTCCCTTGTAAGGGTCCCTTGCCAGGGTTACGGTGAAGACCTCAACGGCAGCTACAGTGGAGAGGATAATCCTTGGTACAGTGTAGATGGTGGATGTGGCAGCCCAGTGCTTGGGATTAATTGAGTAAAAGGTATCATCCTCGTTTTGGGGGTAGATATCAGTTGTAGCATCTGACCCGGAGCGGGCGGCTACACACGGCGTCTGAACCCCATGTTAGGGGCGGCCGAATTATATGCTGGCAGTAGCGTTAAAATGCCCTAAAGCGGTGGACAGACAACATCAGGGCTGACATGCACGCTGTTGGTCTAACACCAGAAGATGTCAACAATCGAAAGAAGTGGAGGAGATATAGCCAAATAGCAGACCCCACAAGGGATTAATGCTAGGAAGAAGAAGAAGAACCGGTGTTAATTGTGATGGCTGTATTAGAGTGTGTTATCTGCTTTTAATTCAAGTAAGGACTGCAGACATTCAATTTTTCAAGCAGTTCCTACTTTTGCTACCAAACGCCACCGTCAACGATAACTAGTTTTGAACTTTATTACTAGATGGCACCGCAGTCAGCTCCTGGTGACAAACTTTGGAACCTAGGAGCGTTAGTCAAATCTAACCTATAATTTAGCTTCACACAAGTGTAATTAGTGGAAGGTTCTTTTACATGCCATAAATCTATAACATGGGACCGCCGGCTTTACTTCCCCTCCGATGGAAGGCCATGGTGTCCACAGAATTTTCAATGTCAATTTTCCTGACTTTTACTGACCATTTTTCAACAAAATTCCTGACTCGCGAAGTCATCGTAACATCGGAAAAAAGGTTTATTGAGCAAATATATATATATTTGCAACCTCCACCATGCCCATAGCTGCCCCAATGCTTGCCTCTTTATTCATTTAAAATACAAAATAAAGTAAATTATAATGCAATAATACATAAATCGAAGTACTTAATAAGCTTAACTATAGTGATGGGGTCGCCATATCACTAAGCCGACGCCAAAAAAAGCGTACAAAAAATAGGTAAAAGATGTTTTTACTATGATGCACTGTAAAACTGGAAACTTACCAAAATGTCCAGTGAGTTATTGCTTTATATCTTCAGAGATTAGTTGAACTAGTAACATCAAATTATGGCTCTAAAACATAAAATACTGTATGGTTAATATAAAATTCCTGACTTTCTAATACTTTCCGCCATATTTTCCTGACTCACGCCATTTTTTCACACTTTTTCCTGACTTTTCCTGACTAAAAACAAAATTCCTGACTATTCCTGACTTTTCCTGCCTGTGGACACCATGAAGGCATAATGAGGGATTTTTAACACTCTCAAAAAATCCGACGACTTCAGCCAGGTTTGAACCTACAACCTTGGGCATAGATGTTCAGCATGCTATCAACTACGCCACCGAAGCCACAGCAGTGAAAGTTACGGTGATAGCGACAGTAGTGAATCATCTGACGGCGGTCTTAGTGGAATAGAAGCAATGGAGGAAGATTAGCGACAATATCTGTAAGTTATGTACACATGTTGTATCCGAACATTTAATCTTATTAAAGAGAGTGTTTACTTCTCAGTAGCCTATGTCAGCTCAACTGAAAATATATAGCCTACTCGCCATGTTTTGTAATGACATTTTGATGATGGCTAATACGCCTACACACTGGCAGTACTTTTATCCTATGTGCGGTATAATTATTATTTTGTTTTATAATTATTACCCTCCACCTCGCGTTACAGCTAAGTCTTTGTACTGACAGTAGATCGTTCTGCCTTCTGATTCTCAAGGGTAAGTGTCTTAATCCTTTAAAGAAGCAGCCTGCTTCTTCCAGTCTACTATCAAAAGACTGGACAGAGAGAGAAGATTCGCGGAGGGATATTTTCCTCAGGACTTGACCTGACGTTTGGTATAACATGTGCACACAATTTTGTCCAATCTTCTCTAATCACTTCATGAATGCAGTGGTGGGTCAAATCTTTCAGAGTTAATAGAGACAGTTTGCTAACATTGATTACAGCTATCTTTTGTTTTACTATATTCCATAACAGCTTGATAGGATTTAGGTCACAGTGATAGGGTGGTAAGCATAGAACAGAAAACCCATTATCTTTCAAAATCCTATCCACAGTGTACACAGGCTCCGGTTGGTACCGTTTCACAATTTTTAACAACTCTCTCTTGGTCATGTTTTCGGCAACTGTAATATTGTTACATTTTAACCATGACAGTATTTCATCTTTGGAGAAGCGAGGGTGGGAGCTTTAATTTCTTGTACGGTGTGTTATGATGCATTGCCAAGTACAATACACCCAGGTGGAAGATTCAGAATAAGTCGCTCCTGTAACCATTTATTGTAACTCTGGCTATTCATTTCATCATTTGAGTCATAAATGAACTCTGCCCCTTGAATAAACCCCATTTCACCACAATAACACAAATAGTGCAAGCCATGCAGATGAATCTTAGAGAATTAAAATGTCAGGTTCAAATCCTCCCTAGGTCATGAACAATTTAATTCTCTAGCTTCCATCAACTTGGCTTGCACTATTTGTGCATTACACAACCTACTTGCTCCATTTCTCATCATTACGGTTGTGGAAATTCAATTCCTGGAACAATGTTGCAATATTAGCCACTTACATTTCCCAGCATTCCGTCCCCATGCTCGTGTCACAATTATCCATTGACATGCAGTACAGACTGTACAGACACCTTCGGGAAAATACATTGTGTCATACCGCTGACAGCCCATAGTTCATGTCCCTACCGCTGGCAAGGACTGGTCAGACGCGTAATAAATAGTACTCTATCTATGTTGACAGAATGATCTCGGACGAAAGAGTTTGTTCAAAGACGAAATAAGTTGCTTTGTAATGGTTAAACTAAGGTGACTCCGACTATACCTTCTCTCTACACACCGAGACCTTCTGTACTTCCCAAACACTAGCCAGTATTCCCATTTACACTGAGCATTACCATAAAAGAGTGCTGTTTGTACAAGCATGGATAAATAAACAGTCTTTTATCTATAATAACTTTTGATCCATGAATCTTCATGAATGAATCTAAATGCCATTTGGATATTTTTTATACATTCCCTTATTCCTTTAATACTCAAGTAGGAAAGCTAACAAGGAGTGGTACACCAGTAATACAAAATATGTGTATTAACCCTCAGAGGATGGAATGTAATATATTAAATCACAAGACAGGTTACCCACGAGCAGAATTTGATATATTATATGGTCAGAAATCCACCAATACCGGCGCAAGTGGTATGCTAAAAACTCAACAGACGGAAGTAAACTACAACTTTCAGGTCTGGCTTAACAGGGAATTATCAAATAATATGATAAAATTGGTCCTGTTAGCTCAAACATAAAATGCCAGCATAACAGGGAATCCCCGAATTGAGTAGTGTTATCTCCCTGCTAGCTTCTCACAAGCTGCAAGAGATTATCGTGTTCAGTCGAGCTTGCGTCGCGAATTCTGAGAACGGCTTTTTGAGATTTATATAGTTATTTTGCAACATGTGCAGTAAAAAGAGGGTCAGTGAGCAAGAGATTGCTTCAATTTTGGACTCCATGGATGAAGATGAAAGTGATTTTTCATTTGAAGAGTCCGAAGATGGGTATTCAAGTAGTGTCTCTAATACCCTTTATGCACAAAAAATTTCATTAATATTCTATGCACTTCCGAGACAGAGAACACCCAATAATCTAGGTAAGCCATTAATATTACGTACATATGCATGTTTATAGCTAATTCTGGACGAGTTTTAATTTGCCGTATTTTCGGTCTGCGTACAAACATAAAACGCATCCGCCCACATAGGGTTAAGATGAAAGCTAGCACCTTACAAAAATTACACCATTTCCTTTCCCTACATTCTTTCATATCAACATTTTGAAAAAGAAAGCAGAGCAAATACTATGGTAACACTACTGTACACTGTTCTTTATCTAATTTTATGATTTGCACACTCTAAGTAACATTCAATGCTATGAGTGATACCTTGCACCTGAACGAAAGTCTCCTCAATACTGTCAATTGATCGACTGTACCTTATAATAAGCATATGGTCTTCAAAGCACTTTTACAGACTAATACACATAATTCAAGGCAGCAGCCATCAAAGCACAGAGAAAGAAGATGTGGATGCAGACAGACTTCATGGCAATCATCAAAATTACAAACTGTCTACACCATAGAACATTTCAACAACTGTCAATATAGCTACACTTACCTTGTTTGAACTGAAGATACCGAATATACCGACTCGTTTCTTCAGTTTGCCAGCCGACATGGTTCCTTTAACAGTCATGGCTTCTGGCCTAATTGACGTAATGGCGATGTTGTTGCAAGGCGGAGGCATTTCCCCACTCTTAATTGCACTTAAATCTTCAAATGGTATATCATCTGGAGGATGAAATCCTGACTTGTACCTCTCTATCACCATCAGCGTGTCCTACAACAAACATCCATAGCCTCCAGTTCTACATTAACTGGTAACACTAACAATAGTGAAATTCAGTCAAATGAGTCATCTAATCCATAATTCATTGAATACCTTCCCTTTTTTTTAATATAATTGTGGTAGATTGTCCAAAAATTAACTTTCTTAAAATATTTGTTACTGTTATTATTAACTGTTAGTTGTAACTCTTCAGTCGGTCAACACGAACTTGCCCATTGACTGGGCAGGGGTACAATGTATACAATATAAAATAATACATAAGAAGGCGAGAAGGACGAGTTTGAAGAAGAGTTGCAGAAGCAGTTAGTAGGGAGAAACCTGATAGTCATGGAGGAACTAAATGCCCATGTCGGAACTGATAGAAGAGGTTTTGAGGAAGTGATTGGTGGTGAAGGATGGGGAAACAGGAATAAGGAAGGAGAGAGATTGCTGGAACTGTGCAAGATAAATGGGCTAATGGTTGGAAACACATCGTATAAGAAGAGAGAGAGCCATAAAATTACTTGGTACAGCAGGGATTTGACTAGGAAGTCAGTGGTGGACTACATTCTATGCGGGAAGGAGACAAAGAAGAGTATCACGGATAAAGGGTAATACCTTCAGAAGCCCTGGACAGTGACCACCGTCTGCTGGTTGCCAAGGTGAGAGGACTGAAGGAAAAGAGGAGAACTGAGAACCAAGAAAGAAGAATAAGGACATGGAAGCTGAAGGAGGATGGAAATAAGGAGAAGTTCCAGATATTAGTGAGGAACAAATTACCGAAGGATGATCCGAGAACAGGTGAAGAAGAATGGAATAGGTTCAGGGACGTGTTGGTAGAAGCAGCGGAAGTCGTGTGTGGCAGAACTATTGGAAAGAAAAGGTGGAAGGAAACACCATGGTGGAATCCCAAAACTAAGGAAGCAGTGAAAAAGAAAAATGAAGCATTCAGGAAATGGTTCCAACAGAGGACAGACAGAACAAGAGAAGAATACCAAGAGCGGAAGAATGAAGCAGGAGAAGTAGTGAAGGCAGAGAAAAAGAAATGGCTGGAGAAATGGACAGAAATGATGGAGGAGGACTGTGATGGCAGTAAGAAAGTGTTGTATGGAATGATAAAGGCAAAGAGAAGAGATACAGGGGAAAATGTCAGAATGGTGGACAGGAATGGAAAGGAGGTTGAAAATATGGAAGAAATGAAGGTTATCTGGAGAGAATACTTCAAGGAACTCCTAAATCCAACTAAAACCAGCGTAGTGGACATTGTGGGGGAAGAAACAGACAGTGACCAAGACATTTCAGAGAAGGAATTGACATGGAAAGAAGTGGAGGAAGCATTAAAGAAGATGAAAGGGGGAAAGGCACCGGGAATAGACGAAGTGAGTGTGGAGATGGTGAGAGCAGCAGGGGTGATGGGAACACAGTGGCTCTTTCGAGTAATGAAAGTGATATGGAGGGAGAAGAAAATACCAGAGGACTGGAAAAGAGGGATAATAATATCCATATTTAAAAAGCGAAGTAGGAAGGAATGCAAGAACTACAGGGGAATTACACTCATGTGCCACTGCGCCAAAATATTTGAGAAGGTACTGGAGAGAAGAATTCGGACAGAAGTTGAAGATGGGCCGAGGAAAGAACAGTATGGATTCAGGCCAGGTAGGTCAACAGTTGACCTCATCTTTGCAGTAAGACAGCTACAAGAACACCATTATGAATATGGGAAAGATCTGGTGATGACTTCCTTGGATATTGAGAAAGCATATGATAGTATTAATAGAAACAAGGTATGGGAAGCAATGAGAGCAAAAGCAGTGAACAAGAAGACTGTGGCAAGAGTGAAAGCAATGTATGAGGGAAGCAAAAGCTGTGTAAAGGTGGGAAGGGAGAGAACGGAATGGTTTCAACTGGAGAGTGGTCTGAAACAAGGAAGTGCCCTCTCACCCCTGTTATTTATAGTGGTGATGGATGAAATCATACGAAAAGTGGTAAATAGCATTGGGGAAAGGAAAATGAAGGCA
The DNA here is from genome assembly GCA_946902985.2 of Meconema thalassinum. NCBI lineage: Eukaryota > Metazoa > Arthropoda > Insecta > Orthoptera > Tettigoniidae > Meconema > Meconema thalassinum. The sequence continues at coordinate 457,536,362 of OX336391.1, read as the reverse complement.
ATGTTGTTTGCTGATGACCTTCTGGTATGGGGAGAGGATGAGGAAGAAGTACAAGAGCAATTAGATGCGTGGGAGAAGGTAGTGATATCATATGGGATGAAGTTCTCGGCAACAAAGAGTGAAGTGGTCATCACAACGAGGAGGAAGAACAGACTGAATATGGGCATAACACTTGGAGGACAGCAGTTGCAGAAAGTAGAATGCTTCAAGTAATTGGGAAGCATAATTGAAGAAAAGGGAGGCAATAGCATGGAAATAAATGAAAGGGGAAGGTGCGCAGATGGATTTTTCAAGAGTGTTAGGGGGATGATATGGAATAAAGATGTACCACAAAAATGTAAAGGAATCATCTACAAGACCTACTTTGTGCCAATTTTGACATATGGTTCAGAAACATGAGTGATGAAGGAAAGGGACAAGAATAAAATATGAGCAGTGGAGATGAAGTTCCAGAGGAGTAGGGTAGGAGTAACAAGAATGGACAGAGTAAGGAATGAGAGAGTCAGGGAGATGGTGAGAGAGGAACCATTGCAAAATAGAATAGAGCGATCTAGGCTGCAATGGTATGGACATGTGAGGAGGATGCGAGAGGAGAGGATACCGAAGAAGATGTTTGGAATGGAAATGAAGGGAAGGAGGCCAAGGGGAAGAAGACCAAGGGACAGTGGACAAAAGGAGTTAAGAAGAGTGTGGAGGAAAGAGGAGTGTGCTGGGACACAGTGGAAGATGAGAGATGGTGGGTGGACAGGAAACGATGGAGAGGCTTATGTTCCAAGCAGACCCGACCAGCGGTCGGAAACTGCTCAAGATGATGATGACATAAGTAGATAAACACTCCTGAAAAAAATTATATGTATTAGTTATAAAAGGTCAGGGAAATAGTGAAAGAGGAGCCCTTGCAAGGTAGGATTGAGACATCAAGACTGAGGTGGTATGGAAGCTTAAAGAGAATGGAAGAGAAGAAGATTCCCAAGAGGATACATGAGATGCAGATGCAGAAGAAACTACCAAGGGGAAGACCAAGAGATAGATGGCTGAAAGGAGTGGAGGAATGTGTCAAGAAGAGAGGTGAGGACTGGACCGGAGTGACAGTGGAGAGGTGGTGGGAAGAAAGGACTAAGTGGCGAGGCTTATGTTCCAAACAGACCCAGCCTGGGGCTGGAAACTCTACAAGATGATGATGATGATGATGATGATGATTAGTTATAAACTCTATTAATGGGTCAATTTGTATTGTGTTGTTTCAACAGCATACACGTGCATAACACTCATAGTTCACAAACCATTATAAAACAAACTAAGCTTATCTTTATAACGAGATTCCAACTATGAATCGTAATATAAACATCAACTAGACTTATTACACTAAGGATAATAAGAACACACAGATTAATCTCTACATATAAAAATGAATGTTAAGTGATAGTTTGACTGTGTGTATGTCCTTTATGTGTTCATATACCATTCATCCGATTGTGATGAAACTTTGGTGAGTTATTGTGTACTATCCAGGGAAGGTTTCTGGCTTAGTAAATCCATTTTACAATAGGTAGCGCACAAGTATTTCCAACAAATGAGTGACGGTGCGTGAATAGTTTCAGCCAAAGTCCCATATGCGTTCATACACCATTCATCCGATTGCGATGAAACTTTGGTGAATTGTTGTATACACTCCTGCAAAGGTTTCCGACTGAGTAAATCCATTTTACAACAGGTAGCGCACAAGTAGATTCAACAAATGAGTGACGCCGCACTTATCGTTTCAACAAAATCCTGTATGCGTTCATAAACCATTCATCCTATTGCGATGAATATTTGACGAGTTGTTGTGTACTCTCCTGCAAAGGTTTAAGAATTAATAAATCCATTCTGCAATAGGTGGCACACGAGTAGATTCGAGTGACGGCGCGCAAATCAATTCAATAAAGTCCCATATGCATTCACATACCATTCATCCGACTGCAATGAAACTTTGGTGAGTTGTCGTGTACACTCCTGCGAAGGTGTCTGTCTTAGTAAATTCATTTTACACGAGTAGGTTTAACAAACGAGTGATGGCGCGCAAATCGTTTCAACAAAGTCCCATATGCTTTCATATACCATACATCCGATTGCGATGGAATTTTGGAGAGTTGTTGTGCACGCTTCCAGAAATGTTTCTGAATTAGTAAATCCATTTTACAATACGTTAGAGGCAGTTAACGGAAAAATAAACCAAATATTGTGTATTGGATAATAATCCAATCTTAAATATTGTGTATCCAAAAGCACTTCAACAAACAAAGATACAAAGCCAACACTTTGATTGGCATTGCAACGCATGCCGGGTAGAGATTGTAATTGTGTATACAGGCCGGACGTTTGTTTTAGTCGAATGAAAAATCTTAATGGAAGCCTGGAGGCGAGTTACTACCGTACCTGTGTTGTTATCAGCTGCCCCAAGCGCTCCGATGATTGACAAAGCTGTTTCACACTACTGCTGAAGTACAGTCATTGGCAAATATAATGATGTTCTGTTTGTAACTACGTTACCTGTACTTCCGCGTCACACAATACTTCGACGTGGACTGTACTGTCTGCTCAAGTCGAATTCCTTTTTATCAGATCGGTGGTGACAAGTGTGAAGCGATAGGGTGAGAGAGTGAGTGTGTGTAGGCTCACCCGCAGGCTTCAAGGTCAAGGGCAATCGTCTAAAACAAACGTCCGGCTTGTAAATTTAAACCTCAACCCCAGCGATCAGGATCTGATGATGACCACTTGACGGTCAGAACACGTAATCCAAAATTGCTTCATTAAGTAATACTTGTTATTTTATATAGGAGTGTTATTAACTTTTCTTTTTTTAAATATTATATACATTGTAAGCCTAGTCATAGGACGAATTCGTGTTGACCGGCTAACGAGTTCGTATGGGCAACACTAAAAAAAATGACTTCAAAACTTTACTTTACATATTATTAATGAAGTAACACATGATTTTTAGGCCAAAGCATTCCTTCAAGAAAGATTAATTGTGTGCAAACATATTATACTCTTGTCTAAACATAAAACTAAAGCACATCTACACCTAATACTATTATTACCCATACCTCTTTTTCATTTATTTGTTCAGCTGCCTTCACAATACCATCGAGACACTTGCTGATGATGGGAAAGACATCCCTTTCTATATCCACTGAATGGATCATGAAGTTCTTGAGGTTCTTGATTCGTTTCTCGTCCATGTCTTGTAACTGTCGGAATACATCCGGAAGCATCGAATGATAGTGCTGATTCTGAAATATAAAACTAAGACTGTCAGTATTTTAACACACAAAATATTACTATAGAACGGCAGACTAAAAGGAAGTCTAGAAGAAGACTGAAAAGGAAGAGCAATTTACCCCACGACAAGCACACAATAGTTGCACACACTGTTGAAGTTGGTAATGATGAAATATTGCTTTCCAGTGATAATAGAATCTATGAAATAAGTAGCTGTGTGCACCTTGGTATCATAATCCTTAGGATTACCTACACCTACATTGAAGTTTACACATGCTTACAATTACGACATCGAGACAAGCAACATCTTCCTGTATCTGAGTAGCGGTGAGATGTTATTGCAACTCTTTTATAAAGTTTACTCATTAATTCCATTATCACAGTGTCGGAGACGAGGTGAAAAGAATGTCTATAGGGTGAGTGGTTTTTACAACCCAACACCAAATCATGAGAGGAATTGATGAAAAACGGAATTTATGAAGATGAATCCCTTAAATGTATTTAAATTTGGAGTGCCTGGTGTCTAAGGTTCTAATTGCATTTCGGGAACTTGCTGACTGAACACTGAAAGGCACCAGTGTGGAATGAAACATGTAGAAGAATAGGGAAATTTATTGATTTTTACGAATCGGTATACAGAGTACATAGTTTGAAAATCGACCCTTAAAATAATAGTAATTTACATAAATTACATATTCAAAACAAACCACAATAAGAAATTTAGAAATAACAAGCAAGTCCCTACCTGCAAATCATTTGTTTTTTGCAGCTGGTTCGCATACTCATTCTTGGTTTCTTCACACTGTTGCGACTTGATTGCCATGTTCATCCGTTGCTTCTCGACTTCAGCCCGTGACAGGTTTAGGTCCGCATCCGCCCGCTGGAAGTTGTCTAATGCCCGCTCCGCCTCCTTGAACGCCTTCTCATAGTTCTTCCGTGCTCGATCCAGATTACCCAGTTGAGCAGATAAATTGGCCATCATACGTGCTCCTTCTTGTAAATGCTGTCAAAGGTCAAATAGATCACATTAGATCATAAAGTTAATCATTTGCTCCAATTATCACATCATTCTGAAACAAAGGATAGAAAACATAGCTGAATACAACAATGGCAATGTTAATGCTTGTACTTTTAGGGGAAGTTAAGAAATGAGATAATGGTCCAGGGGACAGAAAAGAATGTGTGCTTAGTTAATAATAATAATAATAATAATTTAACACATGAAATCTCTACGTTCTTACAGAAAAAGGCAACGAGGTCCAATTGGTATCAACAGGCAGAAAAATACTTGTCTGAATTAGGCTTTCCTAATCTCAAGGATCGAAAGGAAATTTTAAAAAATACTCATACACAGGGTTTTGAGAAAGGAGAGAGAAGACCTACCAGACATGTCTGGTTGCAGCAACGGAAACGAGCTCAGTCGTTGTGCATGAAGAGTTATTGGGCGAGCATCAAGACCAATTGATTCCACATGGTCCTTAAGAGACCATTCGCGAGGAGGAAGAAGAAGAATAATTAAACTCAGCAATTTTTCTACGTTTATTGTCGTGTCTTGTGCGGGGTTTCGCCTAGGAACACCAAGATAGACTCATCAGCGGGCTCTTTGTGTCCTTTTTTGGACCCCCACAGGAGTAGCGAACTGTTGTGCACTACCTCCCTTCTTATGGAGCACACCTGCCTTTCTTTACTGCGAGAGCTGCTGCTGCTGCTGCTGCTGCTGCTGCTGCTGCTGTTCCTACTCCTACTAATAATAATAATAATCATGAAAAATCCACAGCCGGCTTCCAGTTTCCGACCGGGTCAGGAATGGAATGAATGAAGCCCCCATCTAGCGGCGAGGATATGAACAGTGCCAGCTGCCGAGGCCGGACGCACTCCTCAGGAGCAATGTTTAAATGAATGACAGATGAAATGAAATGATAGTGGAGTGTGTTGCTGGAATGAAATTTTGACAGGGGAAACCGGAGTACCCGGAGAAAAGCCTGTCTGCCTCCGTTTTGTCCAGCACAGATCTCACATGGAGTGACCGGGATTTGAACCACGGACCCAGCGGTGAGAGGCCGACATGCTGCCACCTAAGCCACGGAGGCTAATAATAATAATAATAATAAATTACAACATACTGTCCAACTTCCTGCAATAGAAACCACCTCATCATCTGGTATAGTGTAAGGTGCATCCAGAAAGTAAGTTTCTGTATTTAAAAAAAAAAAAAAAGAAAAGCAACATAGTTATATGCAAAACTATATTAACAGGTACATCAATGTGTCAGCTATTTTTGGACATAGGCACCAAACGAATTGAGACACTTGTCATAGCGAGGTAGGCTATCAACTTTTGTAGTCCTGTGTCATAGAAGTCTGCCGCCTGCGAATTGAACCAGCGGTGTGAGAGTCTTCTTCAGCTCTTCGTCAGTGTGAAAATGCTGACCGGAGAACACAAATTTCTTGAGGTGCAAGAAAAGGTGGAAGTCGCTGGGAACAGTATGAGGACTGTACGGTGGATGATCAAACTTCTGCAGAACAGCTGCTGTCCTGATCTTGCTCCCAGCGGTTTCCACCTTTCCTTGCACCTCAAGAAATTCCTGGCCTCCGGTCAGCATTTTCACACTGACGAAGAGCTGAAGACAACTGTCACATGCTGGTTCAATTTGCAGGCGGCAGACTTCTATGACACAGGACTACAAAAGTTGATACCACGCTACGACAAGTGCCTCAATTCGAAAAATAACTGACACATTGCTGTACCTGTTATCAATAAAGTTTTGCATGTTCTCTTTTTTAAAGAAAAATAGGGATGCACGTCGTATAATATTTTTGGAATAGCATGAAACCTAAGAGGCATTAAATGCTCAATGCAATAAATATGCAAGAATTGCATGAAAAGTGACAAAAGTGAGGAAAACCGTGATAGGTATATCTTTAAATGTCAAAAATTGACACAAATGTCTTTAAAAAGTTTAAGATAATTTTCTCTCTAATTCTTTCTTTCTGATTTAGTGAATTTATTTAACCAGAAATGTGAACCTAGGCATAAAACATGCTACAGTACATTGTATAGATCAAAATTCTTGAACATTAAATTAAATACAATGAACAATATTCCATTACATCATTCTCAGGAAAACTTAACAAACTTTGTATATAAAGATAACTGTTCTTAGTGCACTATTGTGAAAGGGTAAGAGTGAGCACAATTCACTTGAAGACATTATCCCAAACAATCTAAACATTACTGTGTCACTCTTAAAACTGATACTTGTGGAATGGATTGGATAACATGAATATTCCTTAATCTCAATTCATCTATAAAATCAAGCTGTCAGAAAAATGTGCCATTTCATAAATTCACACTTGGTCTTATCACAGAGTGCTTTTTCTTTTTAATAGTATAATATGGTGTGACTCCATTTGGCTGTAACAATATCCTTGCTGTTTATTTAGCAGTAGATCATGAAGAAAATCAATTTAAATTCACCAAATGTATACAGGTCCCCATTTTAAATTTCTTACAGAGTGGTGTGATGGCTTCAGAAACACACGAGAAAATCAGCAGCAGCTTCCCCTGTAGTTCTATGATGGTCTGCACAGTGCAGTACTAGCTCCAAAGTCAACGCGATTGTTCCTCAATCAGTATCAACCACAACTGAATACTACAATAATTTCTTCCACAAACCTTAGTGAATATCAGCCATAATCCAACTTCACTATTCAATTACAAAATGTAAATAGATATGGTTTGCAGCCTTGAATACTGTTTTCTCAATTTGGCAAGTGACTTTAGTGTCAAAAGACGCAAGCAGAAGACAGCACTCAACTGTTTACAGATATTGTCCCATGCTATTTTACACAGGGTTACAATTTAGGCATTAGATCAGGTGTTCTCAACCTGGTGCTCGCAAATGAAATTTGGTGCTTTCGTCATACGAGCCAAAAAGTGCTCATGAGCACTAGCTCCCCCGAGATCTATTCTTCAATTCAAATTCTGTTGCACGAACCAGAATAATAGTGTTTTCATTACAAGTTTTGACAGTCAGAAATTTTATCATTTTGTGAAGTAGTATTTTTAATCTACAGTAAAAATAACTGGACATCCCCGTTTTATGAGTTACAAGAAAGATACTGATTCGACTCTCTTAACCATACATAAATTTACCTTTTCTGCATGAATCATACAAGCAGTTGCAGCATTCCTGGTGAGCAGTGAATCCTTAGCTATTTTAGCACTTGAGAGGGAGAGAGAGATAGGCAAAAGAAAGCGAGGAGCATGTTTGTTGTATTATAATAATAATAATTATTATTAAGTTATAATAGATTTAATGGTGCTCGGGTACTTGGTATGGCATGAGGATGATGCTCAGTCTCAAAAAGGTTAAGAACGCCTGCATTAGATTATTAGACATAGCAGTCTCAGTCATTGAGTGCAATATGTTATTGGCTGCGATGTTAAAGATGTAAGATGTTTATCAAAATTATCAACACATGTCCTCAGTCAAATCTTCCCATGAACTCATACAAATTCTCCCATCTGCAAAATATTTTTCAGGCAAACCTTAAAAAGTTGACATCATAAAACCAGAGTGGATAATATCTGGAGCCATTGACTTCTCTTAACCATGTTCTGCGGCAGGGTACTTCGCCACAACTGGAATCGAAAATACCTCGGAGTATCCTTGGATCGAACACTGTCCTACAAGCAACATCTGCTGAATTCCACACAGAAACTAAAAACATGTAATAACATCATCCATAAGCTTTGTGGAACCACCTGGGGTTCTTCAGCAAGTGTTTTACGGTCTTCAGCCTTAGGCTTGGTGTATTCAAGTGCTGAATAATGCACTCCAGTATGGATGCACAGTCAGCCGATAACCTCGATGATAGGCCCCTTAAAACAACAATTATCATCATCATCATCATCATCACACAAGACTTACTGATAATCAACTGAATTCCACTATGCGCATAATAACTGGCGCAAATCAGTCCACACCAATTCATTGGCTACCGCTTTCATCTGGAATAATGCCATCTGATTTACGCAGATCCACCACTCTTATCAAGGAATTCACTAAAATCTTAAGCAATCCTGATCTACCTGTACATGAAGATCTACCCCCTCTTAATCAGAACAAATTACGATCACGATATCCAGCTCTACGTATTGCCTCTGACATGGTTGCTAGAGGCTACAATCAAACTACAGAGTGGAAAAGACAGTGGGAAGCAGCAACGGAGATGCGCCTACACAGTATGTTCTCGGGTACAAAACTTCCAAATGGATTCCAGCTACCACGTAAAACATGGACTGCCCTGAATAGAATAAGAACAGGCCATGGTAGGTGCAGAGACATGCTGTTTAAATGGAACAAGTTGCCGTCAGCTGTGCATGACTGCGGAGCTGCGCGACAGACCATCCACCATATTGTGAACGAATGTACACAGGCAACCATGAGGATTTCTAGATTGCAACTCCAGAAGCATTACAGTGGATCAATGATCTTGACATTCAATTGTAAGGTGTCTTTTATTGTTCGTTGTTTTCTTGTCAAGTAAATATGTATATAATTTATTTCTGTATATAACTTGATTGTATGGGCCATATGCTACATAAATATTCAAAAACCCAAGAATTTCCATTTGATATTTATGAATCTGATGAGTATAATGATCATTGGGGAACGGGTGATGATGTCTTTCACCTGAAAAATCACATGACATCAGGAAGGTCATTCAGCCCTAAACCCCACCTAATATTCAAATTAGTCAGGTTGGCTCCAGCTACGCCAAATAATTGCATATATTGAAATCATGTAAATACTGGTAAACAATTACTCCCTCCAAATGAGATTTATAAGAAAATAACTCTTACGATTTCTTAATTAGCTCGGGGCATTTAAAACTGTAGTTTTGGAAAGCTATATACAGCAATGTACAATTTTGAAGAAATTCTACATGACAGTGCCTTTTTCACAACAACAACAACAACTACAACAGCAGCAGCAGCAGCAGCAGCAGCAGCAGCAGCAGCAGTAGTTCCCTACTTTGGGTGTCCACAATAGTTAGTTTGTAGGTTCAACCAATTACAACATGTGGAACAATCTTAATGAAAAATTAAAATACATTCTCTCTGCATGCTCAACTAGTCTGACTGGTAAGGAAACACATATGATGGAGAGATGAACCGTTGTAATATTAATAAGATCATACGAACTTGAAAACTCAGTATCTCAATATCAAACTTATATTCATGAAAACTATGCTCCTGTAGCTTCAAATCAAGCTGAAGAAGCAAGTTCTACCATTATTTGAGCAAAATATGAATCATTTTGCTGATCTTGCAATCATAAATTTTACATTATCATGTTTGCAACCCTACTGTTGAAACAAAAGGACTAAAACTTATGTGTAAGTTACCATATGTCCTCAACTATCCTGCCGTACAAGCCTTCATGGAAATCAGAGTCACATTGAAAGTGTGCGTTCCTCCGTTCTTTTTCTTCCCTTTTTATGATTTGGCATGTAATTACTACAGGTATGTAATGATTTCTGATCAGTATGTTTGCTTGGACTAATCTTAAGTGTTGTTTTATTAATGGCTCATATGTTTGGCCATAGATTTGACATTTGAAGCTTTAGTCATAAGGAATTTTTAATTTAAAGAAACGTGAAAAAATCTAATTTGGCTGCTTTGTTTATTTTCATTACTTTCCCTGTATTCTTTAACTGTAATTGTTAACGAAAATGGAAGATACTCAATAAGAACTCACAGTGCAGTCCAGCATAAAATATGTACTACATACCTTTTTCCTTTCATCTTTGAAGTCTTTGACCAGAATCGTAACTTCCCGTATTATATTGGACTGCAAGTTTTCTGCTATTACTTCGTGTTGACCAGCTAGATCGTTGATTTCTGTCATGACGTGTCTGAATGCTCGGCATGGACTATACCTAAGAAATTGAAAAAATCATACAAACAGCAATATAATAATTCTACATTAAATGTCAACCATCTATCTTATTTCTACTCAAATATTACTATAGTGGGGTCCAAGCCTCTCGACGTTCGAGTGTTTAGTTCATTATTTAACAGCAGTACTTGAGCCCTCGCATTTGTATGTAGGTGTGTGTGTGTGAATCTGAATAAGAAAAGATACCAGTTCTTGGCCTCTTCCGGGTCAATCTCGAAACTGGCTCATCTTTAAATCAACTTATTATGCAAATCTGTATTCTTAACTCAAAACTAAATACAGACTGGATAAGGATAAATATACAAATCTAATTTATCTAGATTGCTTTTTCTAGCATATTATCTTTCTCAGTTAGAGTTCTATTTTTTGGGAGGAAAAAGACAACCTTAAATTCTGAAAACAACTATTAACTACTTAGATACAGGTGGGTACAGTCCAGAAATACTGTTAATTCAATTCCAGACAAATGAGCCCATTCATATCCACGTGCAAGTTTGTCACAGTAACTTGCTAACTAATAACACAGTTCTTGTATGGTATTCGCTGAACTCCACGAGGTTGAATCCCACTACACACAGATTAATTGAAGTATGCACCACTTAATTGCTATCCCTATTGAACACTCCACAAAATACATCCTGACGGCGGTCTCATTACATACTTTCAGTAAGTTTTAGTAGTCAAAATTTAAACCTCATTTCATTTAAACATACTCTTAGTGAGAAATATACCAGGATAGGTTACGACATGGTGAATCTGTCCATTCCCTTGTTAGAATTAGAGTATTGATCGATTGTATTTTTCTATTCTGTTGCATGTTTATTCCTGACACCTGAATTCCACTTCTTAACTAGCACTTCAAAAGTTTGCCCCAGTAGCGTCCTGCGCCATCGAACTACAAACCTGAACTACAAAATGTCAAATCCATATACTGTACTTAAGACGCTTGGCGTATTGAAGTACGCTCCAACCCGACTAGTATATCAACTGGCGGGAACGACATTATCTATATAAGATATTATATTAACACACAACCTGCCCCAACCAAAGCATTCGGGAAGTTCCTGGAAGAACGGGCACAAAAATCAGCAGAAATCAGCAGAAATTGACCCCGCCTTCTAACTTACCGCACATCAGCCATGAAAGAGGAGTAATGAAAAACAGTCAGTTACGAACTCTGCCACCTATACACCCGAAGGTAAATACATGGAATCTGCAGCAGGAAAGATTTCCACAATGCCGAAGGTGAATGTGTTTGCCTGCACCAAGTATCATCTGTTCGAATGTACCCAAAGAGCTCTGATAATCTCACATTATGCAAACAATGAATGAAAATACAAGTCTCCTCTAGAATAATTCCGTACGCATAATTCTGTTTAATTCAATAAATAGAATTCTATGCTGAACTCTGTAGGTCTACAGGATATAATATGTGAAATCACAAGGGTGCTGGAAGGTCTAACTGGATCTTAGCCACAGCTCCCTAGCTCCCACCAGTCATGGGAGCTTGGAGGTCAGATAAGTAAACTTATCTTTGGTACGGAAAGGAAACTGTTACAATACCTAAAAGTAACTTATACTTAAACCATCAACGACGGATATGCAAAATTAGGAGTTTGAAAGTAAGTCAACTCTGCTACTGTATTAGAAGACATCAGTTACTCACTGATACTCTTCTTCGTCTTTCTTCTTTGGCTGATAGCTTTTGACGAGCCTCCTGCAAAAAGGACAAACATATTCCTTACAGATGCCCCAAGAGGAGTGTATAGCTTACAATGGAAGTCAAACAGTAAAAAGAACACTTACCGCAACTTCGCAGCGTACTCCATTTCGATTTGACATCGGTCACGGATAAAGTGTCCATACCGCTCTAAGAATTCAATTCCTTTCTGTGTGTGAAGAGAAATATTGTCATACTGGTCCTGTAACAAGAAGACACGCGCACAGATTAGATCAACAGTTCCAGCAGTTGACATTTACATCGAAAGATAAATTAACATTTACCCAGCAGGACAGGGACTACAAATAATATGCTAATTAACAACTCAAATGCCGCAGTACTGATTATACAGGGTGCCAGGAAATGTTCTCCGCAGTGACTGCCGGCTTCTGCCAGAGCTAGCATCAGCAGTTTAGTTGGCAGCACGGTGTCCTTGGCAGGGTGAACCCCACTCGTGTGGGTTGTAGGCTGTCGAAATCGTCAGTGTGTATTACAATTAACGAGCGTATGTGACATCAGCACTTCCAGCATCTGTTATGAATGGCTGTGGTGAGTACAAAGTTTACTTTTTGCTTGTTCAGATACAAGCGACAGTCGTGCTGCGAACTAACTACTGATGATAGATCTTGCAGACGCAAGTAGGCACTGCGGAGAACATTTCCTGGCGCCCTGTATAAAGGAGCATCGCATAGGAATAGAGAGAACACTTTATTTTCATTTCCTCCAACTCGTACAATATTAACAATATGCGGAGTGATTCAAAAGGATGCGTAGAAACTGAAGAAATTCAACAACTTTGTATGCACTGCATCACGACAATAAAATAGCTGACATGTGACCCGTTCCCACATTCTGCACGGAATAGGGTTTAGATGACCGTGTTACTCAACTAACAAGAGACTCAGTTCCTAGGTTCGTGTTGATTCATTGAGGGGCTTTTCGACATCGTGGTCATGCAGCTCTGCGTACTTGGGTGTGGGTGTGTGTGTGTGTGTGTGGAATCTGATAACTTGTATCATTGTGATGGCTGTAGTTACTAGTATGTGTAATTGCAATTGGGACTAGAATTTGCGTAGGAGGCGACCGTAGCCTTGATTTAGGTTTATTGTTTCATTTGAGGGGCTTGGACATCATGGTCATTTTATCCCCGTGTACTTGGATGTGTGGTATGTGTGCAATGTTGTCTGATGGCCTGTGTCATTGTGATGGCTGTATTAGTGTGTGTCTTTGAATTCGGGTGTGGATTGGGAAGGAGGCGGCAGTGGTCTTAAGTTAGGAACCATCCCGGCATTCGCCTGGAGAAGAAGTGAAAAATCACTGAAAACCACTTCCAGGATGGCTGAGGTGGGAATCGAACCCACCTCTTCTCAGTTTCGCCTAACGAGGCTGAGTGTATCCCGTCCCAGTCCTCAGACCAGAATTATATTTCTTGGTAAACCCGGACCTCCGGGGCAACAGCCAAGAAAGCTAGCCGCTACACCACGAGGTGGTTATTAATTTAGGTGATCCCAGCATTTGCCTGAGCTAAAAGAGGGGGGAAAAACACGGACAACTTCAAGGATGACCGAAGTGGGAATCGAACCCCCCACCTCATAGTTCTTTCTAACAAGACTGAGTGTATCCCGTTCCATCCCTCAGACTAGAATTAAATTTCTTGGCAGAGCTGGGAATCAAATCGGGACCTCCGCGGGGACAGTCGAGAATATTAGCCACCAGTTCCTACGTGAAATAGTGTTTGAATCCTTGCAACTACGTAACGAAGCACCTACGCAGGTTGTGATTTCACATTTAGACGCAATGTTCACACAAGTTACGTCCCGAAAAGGAGGAACTAACCTTTTTTTTTAACAGTGGCGTAGTTGGTAGCATGCTGAGCTATGCCCAAGATCGCGGGTTCAAACCCGGCCGAAGTCGTCGGATTTTTTTAAAGCGTTAAAAATCCCTCAGTATGCCTTCCTTCGGAGGGGAAGTAAAGCCGGCAGTCCCATAGATTTATGGCATGAAAAAGAACCTTCCACTAACTACCTGTGGAAGCTAAAATTTGTTAGTTGGTTTGATAACGCTATATTAGTTCCAACGTTCGCCGCCGGGTGCTGACTGCGATGCCATCTAGTAGCTACGTCCGCAGCTAGGTGTCGTGGATGGTAGCATTTGGTAGGAAAAATAGGAACTACTTGAAAAAATTAATCGTCTGCAGTGCTTCTACCTGAATCACAGATAACACACACTAATACAGCCATCACAATTAACACCGGTTATCAGACAAATTCTACACACACCCCAATTACACGGGGCTACATGACCGCGTTGTCTCAGCCCCTAAACTAAGGAACCAACAGTTCTTATAATTCACGTGATTTTCGATGTTTTCCTTTAAATGTATGCGACATTTGTTGCGACATTATTATATTTCAAAATAGCAACAAGCCGTGTGCTTTCGTAATAAGAGGTCTTTTTTTTTCTCTTTGCTTATTCTTCTTGCCGTTTGGAAAAATAATATTCCCTCCTAGAAATTATTTGGGGCAGATGAATCTGATACCCTGCTCCTTAAAACAACAATCACCACCATTATCCTAGGAATTATCTTGCTAATGTAGGCTACTTGTCTCCGGATATATAGGCTAATACCACTACTGTAATGTCTACTATTTCTTGGCAGGGACGGGAATCAAATCGGGACCTCCGCGGGGACAGTCAAGAATACTACCTACCAGTTCCTACGTGAAATAGTGTTTGAATTCTCGCAACTACCTAACGAAGCACCCAATATCCATAAACAATGATTGGACCAGATACACGAGCATTATCGCACGTCCACTGCCAGGATGTGACGATTAAAAGGGAGTTATCGGGTTGCTTCAATTCCGCAACGTAAGGAAGTGTGGACCAGCATGACGTCAACACTTGCACACATTTCTCAGAACAGCGAGTGCCTTCCATTATCACTTGCATTTTCCGATCTCCCTGCAGGTTGTCCGCATTATTAGAGGCGACGCGACGACACAAATATGAAAGGAATTGAACTACTTTTGTTCGAGGACATCGCTTCGGGAGCTGTAGCACAACCTTACATTGAGTTACGAGGCCCGTTTCGAGGTTAAAAACGTAGCCTATAGAGCTTGGAGATCATGTGTCATAGACCTGGAGTTCAATTCAAAAGCCTCGAAACATTGTACTTTCCTTACAATACGCTACCTAATAGCTTTAAGCGTCAATTTGTCACCATTGCGATAGTGAAAAGCCAATTTTTGAAGTCCACAGCGGGCATCTAATCCATTGTACTCGTACAATGCGATTGTGCAAAGCATTATGTTGGCTTGACATAACGTGCCTTTCGCGAAGAGAATTAAAATGACTGCTCCATTACCTCGGTAGTCTGAGAAAGAAAACAGTCAGAGGTCGCGGGTTCGAGTCCCACGTGGATCAGACATTTTAATTGTTTACATTCCTCTAAATGAATTTGTACTTGCTGCACAATATGCTACACTGTAATAGCTGTAAGCTTCCATATATCACAAACAAGATGTTCCGTTAAGAACAAATTATTTATTTATTTATTTATTTATTTCAAATGCATACATTCATTTGTATCTTTTTTTTTCTTATTACTGCTTCCTCAGTTTAAACGCGGCCATGTAGCCCCGTGTACTTTGGGTGTGTGTAGAATCTGTCTGATAACCGGTGTTAATAGTGATGGCTGTATTAGTGTGTGTTATCTGTTTTTAATTCAAGTAAGGACTGCAGACATTCAATTTTCAAGTAGTTCCTACTTTTGCTACCAAACGCCACCGTCAACGACAAGTTCTGAACTTTGTTACTAGATGCCATCGCAATCTACTCCTAGCGACGAACGTTGGAACCTAAGAGCGTTAGTCAACCCTATAATTTAGTTTCACACAAGTGTAATTAGTGGAAGGTTCTTTTACATGTCATAAATCTATGACATGGGACCGCCGGCTTTACTTCCCCTCCGAAGGAAGGCATACTGAGGGTTCTTTAACGCTCGTAAAATCCGACGACTTCGGCCGGGTTTGAACCCGCGACCTTGGGCATAGAAGCTCAGCATGCTACCAACTACGCCACCGAAGCCGCTTTCTCATGTGTTGTAAGATTCAATAAAACTGGGGTGGCCAAATTTCTGTGTCATATACCAACTTACTGTTGGAAAAAGTAGTCTGCACATTGTTCATTTTGGTCCACAAGACTTTCTTTTTTATCAAATCTCTAATACGAAACAACTACTACTGTACTTAAGTAATTTACGTTAAGTTCAATAAAACAGTCTCGTGGCTTGCGGCTCCCAACTTGCCTAGTTACGTGAAAAATTCCCTCTTACATTGTGAGTTATCGAATTTAATGCCTCAATAGTGCAATTGACTGGCATAGCCTATATTTGAATCTATTAGTTCATGAATTTGATCCCCACACATAGTATCTAATCGACTCTAGCTCCTTCCTAAATTTCCATTCTGGCTTAAACGAGTGATTTCTTATCTTTGCGGCTCCCAACTTGCCTAGTTTCGTGAAAAGCTGTGTATCCGCGCACTTGTGTCTACAGCACAGTAAATCTCGATAATGACCTATTGATTTTAATATAATCAAGATGGAAGATGTTCTAACAAATAATTTTCCGATCAAAGAACAGTATGTTTCTTATGAGATGCCGAACATTCGTCTTTCCAAGTGATTTTAATTTTAAGATTTTATATAATTCCAGATGGTGGTCCGCTATAATATTTGTACAACTGAGGTGTCCCATACATGATTCCTCTTTCACCAAGATGCATGGCAATTCCTCGATTACATTCTAATGTATTCTATTTATCGAGCGGCTTCGGTGGCGTAGTTGGTAGCATGCTGAACTGCTGTGCCCAAGACAGAGCGTTAAAATCATTCAGTATGCCTTCCTTCGGAGGGGAAGTAAAGCCGGCGGTCCCATGTCATAGATTTATAGCATGTAAAAGATCCTTTCACAGACTAAACTTGTGTAAAACAAAATTGTTAGGTTGGATTTCGTCAGAACGCTCTATCAAAGTTCCAACGTTCACAACTAGGCATCATTGATATCTGGTAGCGAAAGTTGGAACTACTTGAAATTGAACGGAACTTGTAGCTCACCCTAATAAGGGTTTCCGCTGGAAGCAGCTACAGACTCAGTCGAGCCGAACATGTCCTTGGACACTCCCGGCACTAAAAACCATACGATAAATAAATAAATAAATAAATAAATAAATCTAATTTATCTATCCAAGGCTGACACCTTGAATGTATGAAATGTATGAATATGCAACATCTGTATAATTTCAACTTTGTCCAAGTTAGGAACTTGTAAGTTTATTAGATGGATGGCTGGTTTGTCCTCAGTTTATGGGCTGCGACAACGCAGTCATGTAGCACCGTGCACTTTGGGTGTGTGTAGAATCTGTCTGATAACCGGTGTTAATTGTGATGGCTGTATTAGTGTGTGTTATCTGTAATTCAGTTAAGGACTGCAGACGATCAATTTCAAGTAGTTACGGGGCCGATAACCTAGATGTTAGGCCCCTTAAAACAACAATTATCATCATCATCATCATCAAGTAGTTCCTACTTTTGCTCATTTTAGCTTCAGACAATTGAAGTTAGTGGAAGGTTCTTTTTACATGCCATAAATCTATGACATGGGCCCGTCGGCTTTACTTCCCCTCCAAAGGAAGGCCTACTGAGGGATTTTTAACGCTCTTAAAAATCCTACGACTTCGGCTGGGTTTTACCTCGCGATCTTGGGCATAGAAGCTCAGCATGTTACCAACTACGCCACCCTACCTTATTAGATGGAGAGTACAGTAATTGATCTTACGATTTTATATTTTAAGGTGGCTGCTATGCGATATACTCAATCCTATAGCGTTGAGGCTTGTGCAACCAAGACCTCTCATAATAAAACTCTTTTTTCACGAAGATTCGTGATAATTGCTCAATTCTAATTCATCAATTTTTATGTTCCAATAACACCCATGGCCGCTATCTTGAACGCATGATATCTACGCACTCGTGTCTACAACACAATTAATCTGTTATTTACGGTACTACATGTACTAACTTTCGCAACGTTTCGACATTATAATTTCACGTAGTGGTACGTAATTGATTTTACTACATTATATACCATATTCAACGTAAAGTAACATTTTGTGTGTTAGTCTTGTGATTCGTGGAAGTAAGATATCTCATATAGGCCTAATACTACTCTTTCCTAAATCCACGTGGTAATTGCTGAATTTCATCCTGATCAATCAATTATTATTAGTATTGTACATACTTTCAGCCATACTTTCAGACATAGATTTTATACCTAACCTAAGTGTAATGGATCTGATAATGATCGCTTGACGATCATAACTGGTAAGTTACAATTGTGTTGACGTACTGAAAAACTACGTTTAATCCCAAATGTGACCAGATCTCACACACACACTGCCAAACATCGACAGTAGTCGGACTTCCCCTCAATTAAATTCAGTAGAAAAGTACAAATTTCACTACATATACTAAACAATGTTGTAGTACCACTTCCAGCGTCAGTAGAAGAGCGTTATTTGAGTCGGTCCTGCCGCTGGACCGAATATGGTGTCCACGTATGAATAGGGCTATTATAATAGTCACTTCCTTGTTATGGTTGAATGTGTCAGCGTGCCATAATGAACAACACGACTCCGTAGGAATGCTTAAAGATGATGTTGAGTATCACAGGTATTGG
Source organism: Meconema thalassinum (assembly GCA_946902985.2). NCBI lineage: Eukaryota > Metazoa > Arthropoda > Insecta > Orthoptera > Tettigoniidae > Meconema > Meconema thalassinum. The sequence goes on along the minus strand of OX336391.1, from coordinate 457,517,672 downwards.
CAACTCCAGCTATCTGATATGACATCTAGCGGTAAAAATGAGAAACTTACCAAGTAGGGTACATTTGTCACGTGGTGACTGTTTGTATATGGTTTCTTGTATTGGTAAACAGATCGTGGTAAATTGTTCGTGTCTTTATACATAAGTAATAAGTTTTACTCGTTGATAGAGTGAAAAAAGAGTAAAAGCAAAGTGTATTGCTTAGTTTACGGCTGTAAGTCGATGTATAAGAGGGCTGCGGATATACCGTTTTCATCACTTTCCAAAAGATGCAAATAGCAATAGCCGAAATGTGATGATACCTAATAATACCTAATAATAATACCTTTCCACCCCGGGAAGGATCTAACACTTGTCGAGGTAGACAGACAGAAGACCTGCGACGTAAAGCCAGCGAAGGTTATTCAGTTTAAAAACAGCTGTTACGATGGGCGCGCTGGTAAGATTGAAGTTACTTGAATAATTAATTAAATAATTAATTAAATAATTAATTAAATACTTAATTAAATAATTAATTATTGGCTACTTGGTAGGGAGAAGGGATGAGTTTAACTTGTATTAAAACTCGTGGGGCGACAGGAATTGCTTGATTTGGATGGTTAAAAGGTGGGTTTGGTGTTGAATATTTGAATGGTAGCGGAATCACTCATTCTACAGTGCCCACGGGGAGGCAAATTAGGCCTATATGACTCGTAGTGGAATAGCTCGAATATCGAAGAACTTAGCGATTACGAGGTTTAGGCTTGGCGGAAAGGCTGGCGGATCATCAGTTTGACATCAATTCACGATATAAGTCGGTGCTTGGAACAGTGGCGTCTGGTTTGCGTGGATGCTAGTCTCGGAATGATAAAAGTAGCACAGCTTCGGTGTGTTATTTATTTGTTTATGTATCGTATTTCTCTATTTGAATGTCCTCGGCGTTGACTCAGGATCGACATTTACATTATATTGCGCATAATAGTACCGAAATAATGTCCGAAGTGTAGCCCTGTGTAAATTTGAATCAGCTGATCTACATCAACCATAAAAACTGATGCTTGATAATATGCAAATGACACCAAAAAATCCAGTGGAACACACAAATTAGGTCACGTGTATCGCACAGTTATACATATATACAATTAAAAATAACACGTGTCATTACTTTAGAGTCCACGTTTACTGATTATAACCGAAAAATAAAAAGTGTTCCATATCAAACGCGTGTTATTGAGTATTTTAAACCCTACTTATCCAGACCGACCGCAGCGCCCCAAGTGTTAGTTTGAGTTGCCAATAGGAGTGGGGAGCGTTTGAAGGACGCGCCAGCGTACTTACATACAGAACGACAGTTAGCCATTAGCATCGCAGTTCCTCGCAATTCGAACACTTGGGTGAGTGCAGCGTAAACAGCTTCATTCATGCAATCACTCCGCCTTTTCTCAGACACTAGATGCCTGCAATTGGTATCACTCATTTGGCAAGAAAGACGCTGACAATATCAATAAATAAGAATCAAAGTATTTTTTTACATCCTCGGATGTCTGTACCATTTACGTGTTTTGAACAGAGATGATAAGTTGCTTTAAGGGGCGCAACAGCTAGGTCACCTGCCCCTTATTTCAGAGAGTTCAATTTATTTATTTATTGGTGCCTTTATTGTGGCGAAGTTAGGGCTCTAGGCCCTCTCTTACACTTAACCACTGTAGGTTTAAAAAAAAGTTTGACCGTTTGTCTGGACACACATCCAAACGACTAGGCGGATCAACGTAAAAATTGGAGTCTATCACAGACATGGCATCAATTGTTTCTAATACTTATTTTTCACCATACTAATTAAAAGAGGGCTAATTTTCTCGTGTAGGCCTATGTGCGCGTTGTCACTCCCTGCTGCTATATTCCAATATTAGCTTACGCGGTTTAAAGAATTGTTCCATTAGCTGCATGGCCCACGCACCCTGTACACAAATCGTAGGTGTTCTGCCCCAAAATCATTCTTTTAAGAGGTAGGTGAAAGTAAGTAACCAAGTACATCCTCCTGTTGAAACTTGTCGTTATCTTACTTTACACCTTGATGGTGAATTGTGGAGTTTTGTGTAGTCAATTGCTCGTACAGAAAAGTCGGGCATTTTTATTATGTGCCCACCAATGTCGTATGTCGAACTGCTTGAGTCACAAAAGCGGATTAAACGGTTTAACTTCCCCAAAAATATATACTGTATAGCAAAAACATTTGATTTGATAAATGGACAAGGAAGAACGAGCCAGTTTATAGCTACCATGTGTATATTGTGTTGTTGTGTGAACGGACTAGTAATTTAAATTTGCAAGCTTTGTATTCGGATAGTAAATATTTTCGTTGTGATTTATATTAAACAACCGATATAAGTCTAGCTGTATGTCTGTATGTCATATCACATGCGTCAATCCCCGAAGACTTTGTTGAATGCACAGATCTATCGAACTTGACAAATCTGCCTCAGAGGATACTGTTGGAGATAAAGAAACTGAGTACCGTGGAAAGTGGTGTCAAATGTGGCAAATTATAATCATCGGTACTTCAGCAGCAAAGCTACCAAATGTAAAAGTTTCAGATGTCAATTGTCTACAAGCTATGTTTTCAAAATCGACCTTATAACAATTTTCTTTCATAAAACCACGTATTTTGAGTCTTGAATGAATAATACCAGCACGGCCCACAGCATTCTCATATCATCGTATTTTTAATCCCAGTTAATTTATTTAATCTCATGTTTTTAGGTAGATTTCATTAGAAAGCTAACTATTGCAATGGGTCCCATGTTTCGACTTCCGGAAAATTTCGACATATCTTCGCGTTTCACATCCCCCAGACCCCAAAATCACCGTCAGTTCAAAAGTTTATATATAATTTATGTATATATATATATATATATATATATATCAGTTTCTTGTGGACACGATAACTGCCGTAATTTTGCACCAATCACTTTGAATTTTTTTACCGAATATGTATACCTATAAAATCACGGTCGAGTTCGTTACTGGGCTAAATCGGTCGAAGGGGGTGAAAAAGGGGGGCTTTTTTTTTCTTTTCAAAAAAGTGTATGTGACATATCGAATCCGTTCAACGTTCATACTATGTGTCGGATAAAGCCCAAAAATTTATGTTTGAAGATTTTTTTTTATAGCACCAACCATTGACCAAAGGGGTGGGAAAAAGTGGGTTTTTCGGGAAACATTAATCATATCTCTCTTAATAGGCACAATATCAAAACCATACAAAATAGACAATATTCCCCTAATAATTACCTAAAACTTTTGTCTGAAAGAATTTTTGATATGACCCACCATTACGCCAAGGGATGAGAAAAATGATTTCGGAATTATAAGAAAATGCCAAGAGCTATCAGAGGTTGCCATGGCAACACTACTAAATTGATGAGGGATGAGCCATCAGACGTTGCCAAGATAACGCACTTGCACGAGATCAGATTCAGATTTTCATCTGACTAAGTGTGAAGCGGCTTCGGTGACGTAACTGGTAGCATGCTGAATGTCTATGCCCAAGGTCCCGAGTTCAAAGTCGGCCGAAGTCGTCGGATTTTCTAAGAGCGCTAAAAATCCCTCAGTATGCTTTCCTTTGGAGGGGAAGTTCCAATGTTCGTTGCGAGTTGCTGGTTGCGGTGGCATCTAGTAGCCAAGTTCACAGCTAGGTGTCGTTGACGGTAGTACCTGGTACCAACGTTAGGAACTACTGCTTGAAATTGACCGTCTGCAGTCCTTACCTGAATTAAGACAAATACAGCCATTACAATTCACACCGTTTATCAGACAGATTCTACACTCACCCAAAGTACATGGGCTTAGATGACCGCGTTGTCGCAGCCCCTAAACTGAGGAACCAACCAGAGGTAGATTTCATTAGAAAGCTAACTATTGCAATGGGTACCATGTTTCGACTTCCGGAAAATTTCGACATATCTTCGCGTTTCACATCCCCCAGACCCCAAAACCACCGTCAGTTCAAAAGTTTATGTATATATATATATATATATATCAGTTTCTTGTAGACACGATAACTGCCGTAATTTTACACCAATCACTTTGAATTTTTTACCGAATATGTATACCTATAAAATTTCGGTCGAGTTCGTTACTGGGCTAAATCGGTCGAAGGGGGTGAAAATGGGGGACTTTTTTCAAAAAAGTGAAATATTGCTATAACTCTCTTAATATGTGACATATCGAATCCGTTCAACGTTCATACTATGTGTCGGATAAAGCCCAAAAATTTATGTTTGAAGAGTTTTTTTTATAGCACCAACCATTGACCAAAGGGGTGGGAAAAAGTGGGTTTTTCGGGAAACAATCATATCTCTCTTAATAGGCACAATATCAAAACCGTACAAAATGGACAATATTCCCCTAATAATTACCTAAAACTTTTGTCTGAAAGAATTTTTGATATGACCCACCATTACGCCAAGGGATGAGAAAAATGATTTCGGAATTATAAGAAAATGCCAAGAGCTATCAGAGGTTGCCATGGCAACACTACTAAATTGATGAGGGATGAGCCATCAGACGTTGCCAAGATAACGCACTTGCACGAGATCAGATTCAGATTTTCATCTGACTAAGTGTGAAGCGGCTTCGGTGACGTAACTGGTAGCATGCTGAATGTCTATGCCCAAGGTCCCGAGTTCAAAGTCGGCCGAAGTCGTCGGATTTTCTAAGAGCGCTAAAAATCCCTCAGTATGCTTTCCTTTGGAGGGGAAGTTCCAATGTTCGTTGCGAGTTGCTGGTTGCGGTGGCATCTAGTAGCCAAGTTCACAGCTAGGTGTCGTTGACGGTAGTACCTGGTACCAACGTTAGGAACTACTGCTTGAAATTGACCGTCTGCAGTCCTTACCTGAATTAAGACAAATACAGCCATTACAATTCACACCGTTTATCAGACAGATTCTACACTCACCCAAAGTACATGGGGTTAGATGACCGCGTTGTCGCAGCCCCTAAACTGAGGAACCAACCAGAGGTAGATTTCATTAGAAAGCTAACTATTGCAATAGGTACCATGTTTCGACTTCCGGAAAATTTCGACATATCTTCGCGTTTCACATCCCCCAGACCCCAAAACCACCGTCAGTTCAAAAGTTTATATATAATTTATGTATATATATATATATATATATCAGTTTCTTGTGGACACGATAACTGCCGTAATTTTACACCAATCACTTTGAATTTTTTACCGAATATGTATACCTATAACATTTCGGTCGAGTTCGTTACTGGGCTAAATCGGTCGAAGAGGGTGAAAATGGGGGGCTTTTTTCGAAAAAGTGAAATATTGCTATAACTCTCTTAATATGTGACATATCGAATCCGTTCAACGTTCATACTATGTGTCGGATAAAGCTCAAAAATTTATGTTTGAAGAGTTTTTTTATAGCACCAACCATTGACCAAAGGGGTGGGAAAAAGTGGGTTTTTCGGGAAACAATCATATCTCTCTTAATAGGCACAATATCAAAACCGTACAAAATGGACAATATTCCCCTAATAATTACCTAAAACTTTTGTCTGAAAGAATTTTTGATATGACCCACCATTACGCCAAGGGATGAGAAAAATGATTTCGGAATTATAAGAAAATGCCAAGAGCTATCAGAGGTTGCCATGGCAACACTACTAAATTGATGAGGGATGAGTGATCAGACGTTGCCAAGATAACGCACTTGCACGAGATCAGATTCAGATTTTCATCTGACTAAGTGTGAAGCGGCTTCGGTGACGTAACTGGTAGCATGCTGAATGTCTATGCCCAAGGTCGCGAGTTCAAAGTCGGCCAAAGTCGTCGGATTTTTTAAGAGCGCTAAAAATCCCTCAGTATGCTTTCCTTTGGAGGGGAAGTTCCAACGTTCGTTGCGAGTTGCTGGTTGCGGTGGCATCTAGTAGCCAAGTTCACAGCTAGGTGTCGTTGACGGTAGTACCTGGTACCAACATTAGGAACTACTGCTTGAAATTGACCGTCTGCAGTCCTTACCTGAATTACAGACTAATACAGCCATCCATAAGTACACGGGGTTACATGACCTCGTTGTCGCAGCCCCTAAACTGAGCAACCAACCAAAATCTCTGCGGGAGATATAATTTTGCGTGAAGAAGTAACAGACCGTTACATAGTCACACATCAGTGTCGAAACCTTGCATAAGGACAGTGTGACCACAAGTATAAAAATGGACCCCAAATTACAAGAAGGTTACCGTTCCCATAAGAAAATAAAATGTTTAAAATAAGCATACAATTACGAAAAACAAAGTTAATTAAGCTCCAATTATAAAATATCTTCTCGCAATAAATGAGGTCTGATCCTTCTACGAAAACCTGCATATTCTGCCTATTTTCGCCTATCCCCAAGTTTGTCCGATGAAATCTACCTCCGCCTTCCGGCGTGCCGAGAGGACTTTTTTTAAAATCAGGTTTAGGGAATAACAATATTACAATTGGGAACAATCGTGTTGACCGACTGTAAAGCATTTAAATTTCCTTTACCAGTTTACCAAGGCAACACTAAAAATAGCTCCCAACACGATAATAATCATATTAACGTCCTTAATCCCCCTGGCTAGTCACATACATCAGCGCCTCGTTATCAATCCTGTTTTTAACAACCTAGATCAAACGCTGATTTTCGACGAGTAGTTCTGTAAATAACTAAATGGCCTATATTTTCCTTTCTTTTACAAAACACATCCCGTCAAATATATTTCCCATGTGTTGGACTAAATAGCTTTTGGTACATGACCTGTACATTGTGGAGTATTGGACAAAAGTTTCAAACGCATCTTACTACTCCCTGTCTTAAACCAAAGGTTTCATCGTTGCTCAAGATGTCTCATCAATGCACCACCAGCACTGGAACGCATGTTTCCAAAATTACATGTTGGGGAGCCATTTACAATGCATGAATACAACAGCATTAAGAATTACGTACCGGAATATTTAGTTCATGGTATTTTCCCAAAGACCAATTCAATAGAAAATAAGTAAGAAATGTTCTTCTTTATACACCAACTTACGTATGATCTATAATTTCGTTACCTACACTAGAAAATTGGGGCAGATGACCTCCATGTTCCAACCCTTAAAAAAAACACCACCACCACTACAATAATATATTAACTTTCAATGTCAGTTCGAGATGTCAACTTTCTTTATCGAGTCACAGGAGTTCACGGTTTCTACGATTTACGAAAAAAATATGAGAATTCTGTGTCAGCAGATTATTATGATAGTTCACTTCAATCGCTTGACTCTACTTACGTTAGTATAAAATCAAGTCCCTGATTCTTGGATGTTTCGGGAAATCTCGAGAATCGCCGGATGGATTTTGATGAGGTTTTCGCCATTCTGTAAAGGATTTATCGAGGAAGGTTTCTGTAGAAAATTATTTATTTATGACCAAGCAGTAACGATTTCAGTGAATCGAGTCGAAAAACCTACCGTCCGTGCGCCTTTTAAGCTAATGCTAGGTTAACAGTTAAAAATATCTATATACTAATGAGTGTAAGAATTGTTCAGCATGAAAAGTTCTACAATAACAGTCCGCGTCGGCATATCAATACATCGCCTACTATACGTGTGTTTACGATTTCATTCCTTCCAACAATCTCCATTCAATTACCAACTTAGGAGACAGTTTACGAGCTCACGAGCGAGCCTATCACCCCAGTTTCAGTCTTCGTTCCGCAGAATACAAAGTCAAGTTTAGATTGGATGGAAGGGGGATTTGTGTTTCGTGCACCTCGCCATTCTTAAATTACGTCTGACAAGAATTCGTTGCATATGCTATCTCCATGACAATATAATTAATAGTCCAGTCAATGATTTAATTTTAACCCGAGACGGAAAACGGATATAGGTAGTTGTTCATTGAAATCGAAAAAAACAAAACAAAACATGCCTTTCAAGCTTACGCTGGGTAAACCGTTAAAGATACCGGGCGAAGCCACCATTGCCACCATCTTTAATTTTTGAAAACAATTGAACATTATATGTCAATAAATTTCGCTCCAAGAAAAGATTCGCTGTGCCCGGATTAGATCACCAGAAAAAAAAAACATTTTAATTATTTGATATCCATGTGGTCACCAGTTTGTCAGGTTTAAGTAACACAAGTGTAATAACTAAATCGCGTATCATGATACAAAATTTCAGTTTGATTGCGATAATAATTTCGGATATATTGAGTACTGGTGAAATATGTCGCGCGGCCACCATGTTATTATAACTTACTAGCAGTAGTACCCGGCTTCGCCCGGTGGAATGATGATAATGTTTTAAGGTCTCCTTAGAAATATAATGGACTTAAAATCTAAGTCATTTGCCCCCAAAGACAATGAGGGAGTAATATCTAGGTCATTTGCCCTTTTGATAAGGATGATAATAAAAACTACTGTTGAATTGACACGTCAAACTTACAAACTACCGTAATAGAAATACATATTTCAAAATTCACAGGCGAGGAAGACTTATTGTGTGTGGTGATTAATGGTGTAATGGGCGTAACATCTACTGTAGGTCATTTGCTCTTATGATGAGGATGATAAGGGAAACTACTACCGGTATTGAATTGACACTTCAACGTATAATGTACACAATGTACTGTAATAAAAATAACTATATGGCGGCTTCGGTGGCGTATTTGGTAGCATGCTGAGCTTCTATGCCCAAGATAGCGGGTTCAAACCCGGCCGAAGCCGTCGGATATTTTAAGAGCGTTAAAAATCCGTCAGTATGCCTTTCTTCGGAGGGGAAGTAAAGCCGGCGGTCCCATGTCAGATTTATGGCATGTTATTGAACCTTCCACTAATTACACCTGTGTGAAGCTAAATTGGATAGGTAAACAACGCTCATAGATGTCTACGTCCGTTGCCAAGAGCCGACTGCAGTGGCGTCTAGTAGCTAAGTTCCGAACTTGGCCTAGTAGTCGTTGACGGTGGCGCTTGGCGGCAAAAGTACGAACTATTTGAAGAATTCTAAGTTGCAGTTTGTACTTAAATTAAAAAACAGATAACACACACTAATACAGTCATCACAATTAACACCGGTTATCAGACAGATTCTACACACACCCAAAGTACACGGGTCTACATGACCGCGTTGTCGCAGCCCCTAAACTTAAGAACCAACCAACCAAAAATAAATATTTTAAAAATCACAGTCGAGAAAGATTTTATGCGGCGGTGATTATTGGTATGATGCGCGTAACATCTAGGTCATTTGCACTTATGATGATAATAATAAGGTAATGAAAAAATGACTACTAAACGAACATGGTGTTATTTTAAAACTGATATAGGTAATTCAGGTGTCTAGCTTCGATGTCTTCCAAAGTCTCAACCTTATTTTCTGGCTTAGGCCTGTACTGGATGCGTCTAGTGAAAGAGCGTACTGCTCGGCAAAGACAAAGAATATAGGTCCAAGCTGCACGAACCTGAGATGATCGCAGATGATGACGAAATATGATGACACACGTTCGGGGTTCACCGTCCTATACAGATTGACCGGGAATCACTCACTGTTTCGCAACGGCCCTGTGCTGGCATCAGCATAGACAGCAGGAGATAACACGGCGGGCTCTGGAAAGTACTCTCAAGTCACCTCACGATGAATCAGCAAGCTATTATCACAACTGACTCCCCCCCCCCAGGGTCTCACAACTTGTGGGACGTGGGTTGGCGACCACGGAACCCCAGCTGAGTCTGGCATCGCTTCTACTTCCTGGTGCCGGGCTCATTTCAGTTCTCTTTCCTGTCGGCCTCCCTTGGTCAACTCTTGTTCTCTTCCGACCCAGACTGTATTAGGGTATCCGAGGGCTAGGGAGTCTTTCAATTTCCCGCCTTAATTGGCTTTGTCTCATCTTTCCTGATACCCTCATTCTTCGAGGGGTCTGCCTTCTTTTCCTTTTCATAATATCTCCTGTCTTCTGCTCAAGGCCCTCAAAGAGGCAGGGTGTGTGTAGACCCACCACTTCTGGTACACCCTCAAGGGCTCATGACTGGTGAGTTAGGAAGCTGGCAACCCCGAGGAATACCTGAGCTACATGCAGGGAATGGAGTGGTATGTCAGAAATTTCAAGTGGACAGTGTTACGCATCGGGTTCCAAAGGGTAAGTATACACACTTTGTTTTCGATCGGTGAACGATGTAGATTTGTACCAAAGGGCCTTATTGCGGGAAATGGAGTGGTCTGTCCGAAATTTCGAGTGGACAGTGTTACTCGTCGAGTTCCAAACGGTAATTATGTAAAATCTGGTTGAGATCGGTGAAACGGTGTAGTTTTGTGTCAAGGGCCAAAATGCAGGGAATGGAGTGGCCTGTCCAAATTTTAAAGTGGACAGTGTTACTCATCGGGTTCCAAAGGGTAAGTATACACATTTTGTTTTCGATCGGTGAACGATGTAGATTTGTGCCAAAGGGCCTCAATGCGTGGAATGGAGTGTTCTGTCCGAAATTTCGAGTGGACAGTGTTACTCGTCGAGTTCCAAAGGGTAATTATGTAAAATCTGGTTGAGATCGGTGAAACGGTGTAGTTTTCTGCCAAAGGGCCAAAAAGCAGGGAATAGTGTGGTCTGTCCGAAATTTAAAGTGAACAGTGTTACTTGTCGGGTTCTACGGGTAAGTATATAAAATTGGGGTCAGATCGGTGAAACGGTGTAGATTTGTGCCAAACAGCCTAAATGCAAGGGATGGAGTGGCCTCGCCGCAATTTCAAGCAGACAGTGTTAGTCGCAGTGTTCCAAAGGGTAAATATACAAATTTTGGTTGAGATCGGTGAAACGGTGTAGATTTGGGACAAAGGGCCTAAATGCAGGGAATGGAGTGGTCTGTCCGCAATTTCAAGCAGACAGTGTTACTCGCTGGGTACCAAAGGGTAAGTTTACGAATATTGGTTCTGATCGGTGAAACGGTGAAGATTTGTGCCAAAGTGCCTAAATGCAGGGAATGGGGTGGTCTGTCCGAAATTTTAAGTGGACAGTGTTACTCGCAGGGTTCCAAAGGGTAAGTATACAAAGTTTGGTTCAGGTCGGTGAAACGGTGTAGATTTGTGCCAAAGGGCATAAATGCATGGGATGGAGTAGCCTCTCCGCAATTTCAAGCAGACAGTGTTAGTCGCAGTGTTCCAAAGGGTAGATATACAAATTTTGGTTGAGATCGGTGGAACGGTGTAGATTTGGGCCAAAGGGCCTAAATGCAGGGAATGGAGTGGTCTGTCCGCAATTTCAAGCAGACAGTGTTACTCGCAGGGTTCCAAAGGGTAAGTATACACATTTTGGTTCAGATCGGTGAAACGGTGTAGATTTGTGAAAAAAAGGGCCTAAATGCAGGGAATGGCGTGGTCTGTCCGAAATTTCAAGCAGACAGTGTTAGTCGCAGTGTTCCATAGGGTAAATATACAAATTTTGGTTGAGATCGGTGAAACGGTATAGATTTGGGCCAAAGGGCCTAAATGCAGGGAATGGAGTGGTCTGTCCCCAATTTCAAGCAGACAGTGTTACTCGCAGGGCACCAAAGGGTAAGAATACGAATTTTGGTTCTGATCGGTGAAACGGTGTAGATTTGGACCAAAGGGCCTAAATGCAGGGATTGGGGTGGTCTGTCCGAAATTTTAAGTGGTCAGTGGTACTCGCAGGGTTCCAAAGGGTAAATATACAAATTTTGGTTGAGATCGGTGAAACGGTGTGGATTTGGACCAAAGGGCCTAAATGCAGGGAATGGGGTGGTCTGTCCGAAATTTCAAGTGGACAGTGTTACTCGCAGGGTTCCAAAGGTTAAATATACAACTTTTGGTTCAGATCGGTGAAACGGTGTAGATTTGTGCAAAAGGGCCTAAATGCAGGGCATGGGGTGGTCTGTCCGAAATTTAATGTTGACGGGGTTACCCGCAGGGTTCCAAAGGGTAAGTATACAAATTTTGGTTCAGATCGGTGAAACGGTGTAGATTTGTATACATAACAGACAGACAGACAGACAGACAGACAGACAAACTTTGTGCTTTATATATATAGATTTGAAAGACAGGGTCGGGGTCGGACGGGTGGTAGTAAGCCTTTTCCAATTTTCATTGAAATCGATCAAGGCAATTTTAATTTATAAGGGACAGTCACGGACGAAAGCTTATATTTCATATGATGAAAATACGCTAAAAATCAAACGATTACTTGGGGACTCTTAATTACCTAAGGCAAGCCAAACTTGTTTTGACCAGTATATGTTAGAAGTTGCCTTTGAGTAGTAACAATCACTTATTGGCAAGGCAGAAAAACATAGATGATGGGTGCAACGATACCGTCACTTTCCCGTCTTGGTTCAAGCAAGAATACCTCGACCGACCTCACACCAAAAAGAGACCAGAACCTGCTCCTCAAAGCGATCGAGGACGTACGTAGGAAGCAGAATATTAAACTGCAAATGGGAGAGCCGTACAAACTCGCACTGTCAATCTGTACAAGAGGACGTCTCAGCACACAAAAAGCTGCTCTCTGCCGCGTCTCATATTGCAATAACGAATCATGCGCACGCGTTCCACTACCCTCGCTGTCGGTTTTTTGGTCGGCAGCACGCGAGGATCAACATGTGTTGCAGTACGCGGGAAGAGTTCAAGCACGCACTACTCTAACTCAGCCGTAGGTTACGACGAGTCACACCAATATCAACGAAGAAAAATAAATTATCAGTTTCGATCTGAAATAAGCTGAAGGTGTGTTACGCATGCCAACGAATACCTACTTTATGCCTCATCCCTTGACCCCCCTCGCGGTATTTCCCTTCTCCCTTCTAAGCATTGACAACTAAATGCTCATGGCAAACAAGTATTTTTCAAAGGCTAACATTGTAATATCTAAGTCATAAAACATGGGTTTATTCTCGACTCTGCGCTGACGAACGGAAAGCGATATTATAATAAGTAGGCTATTGTTTCTAAGCTCCATCTACTTAATTATCGGTCCCTGGAAAATTAATCCTGAGGATGTTTAGAGAAAAACTACTAAGACATATTCTCATCCTTCGAAGAATTACGGCATCGAGACTTGAAGAAAAGTAGGACATAAAAGAATTAACTTCCCATTCGTTATTTTCTCTTAATAGAGTTGCCAAACGCCCAATGAAAGAAATCACTGTTCCCATTTCTTGTCTTTTTCTTTTCTTTTCAAACGGGGTACATTTTTAACTTTCCCTCTTCCTATATCTGCAATTCGAAGTTGGCAGAACTGGCAGCCTACATATAAAGACATGACGAACACAATGTTGATATGTTATGGATCCGTGTCAACTTTTAAACTAAATCTCTATACATAAAATAAGCTGTCTGTATGAGCATTTGAATTTTTGGCTAAAACTTTGTATTTATCCCAGATGGGGTGCATAGTGACCAAATATACCCTGAGTTTAATTTCTGTCTGTTTATGGGTTGGCGTCGAATGGCACGAACATGTGTGTGTATGTAGAAATAAAACCAGACTAAAAGTTATTTATATGGTCCTAATGGATGAGGGGGGTTAAGAAGAAGTCCTCAATCGTTTCTTCGCTCTTTTCTTCAAAGTGGTCAGAACAAAAGTCATCGAAATTTTTACTATGAATATTGTCAGCTAATAATGCACATAACATTCGGAATGAACACTTACTTAGATAGATGCGAAAATATGTCCGTGGAAGAAAGACATTTCCACAATCTGCAATCACTTACTTTCCCCTTTGATGACATGGGCGTCGTGAGACCCACGCCATCCGTCAGCACATTACGATATTTGAATATGAGATAGATGTGATATATGAGTCGAGTTCGTTTACTGTAACTTACTTTGCACTTTTTTGACAGCTTGGGTTGACAACTTTCATAAGGAAAGACTCAATTTATAACCTGTAATCGTTAACAAATATATACATGTTTTAATCACATGTTAGTTTTTTTTAGGTTATTTTTTCGCTTGTCCCATTAATTGGGAACATATTCTGTCGGCCAGACTGAAAAGTTGCCTTATCAAACTGAAGAACCACGTGCTCGTGGCATGGGTGTGCGCTTGGTAATGGATGCATTACCGTGTTCGTCCGCCTGTGCAAATAACGTGCTTATTATATTAAATTATAATATTTATAATTGATAACACTGCGCAAAGTCATCTGAAAGTATTATTTCAATTTGAACGCGTGTTCACTTTTCAGATGAATATATAGTGGTCATCTTAAATGTTGAGTAAATATGGAGCCTGAGCAGGCAGAGGTGTCTGTCTGCAGATCGAACATTTTCACTATCGAGTCGGAAGCAGACACGGATTTCTTGTTCAAGATATTTTTTTCTCTCTCTCTCTTTGAAGGTAAAAGAAAAGACAGCAGAACTCTTGATTACCCCAGGGGCAGTGGCAAGGTGAATTATTTACACATGGCATGATTTGTGAAAGAAAAAAAAAGGCCTAAAATATAACTTTTTGTGTAGGTCTAAAAGTTAACTTACATGGTGAAAATTTTCGTACGTATTATTTTAATATCAAGGCAATAGTTCAAGTAATGGTCTTATCGTCATAAGGATATCTTACACCATACCGTAATAAGCATTTTCCTGGAGCTGTGAAATGATGAGCCTAAAAATAATTCCACTCGTGGAACATTTAACTTAAGTCATCAGCTACTGTGTCATAGCGCGCCCAATGATGTAACATTGTCAGCGAGCCGTCAGTGGGTTTCAGGTGTGCTATTAGAACGATTATTTGATAAATGCCACAAAGAAATGCACTTTTCCTTTAAAAAGGGCAATGAATTGATATTCCGAGATGAATGTAGGTTTAGACAACTCATAACAGCTGTTCACCCCTTGACGGAATACACGCGGCCATTGCTGGCTGCCATGTGGGTGATAGCTCATTGGCTGCATTGCACGTGGTAGCGGCGGATTGATCTGTCTAGTAGGACTATTTGTTCCCGCAAGAACTGTCAAAAAAAAAAAGTGACTCTAGCGGACCCGTGCGAGAACTCGCGCATAATGGGTTGTGTGCGCCCAATGTGTACAGACTACCCGCCCAGCTCTAGTGCTATGCGGGCTGTACGCGACACAGTTCTGCCAGGGGGCATCGTCCAGTTTATTTGTTTAAAAGCACTTTATAAACAAATACATATATTTCCGTTGACTTTTCAAGAAATGCAAGATTTTTCCTGTACTATTGAGGCGACTTGGAAGATTTTGGTACAAACCACACCTTCTAACTGGCTCGAATCAGGGCTCTGGCATGGATGTGTGTTTTGTCTTTAATTGTAAGCCCACTAAATTTCCGACACAATGTATACATCCCAATTGTCTTTCCTCATGGGTCATAACAACAAGAGACACAATACAGGTAAAAACAAATTAAATTGGGGCTCTCTCCAAAAGGTCAAAAGCCAAAAAATATCTTTAAAATAGTATTTTGTTAGAATTAGCTCGCTGGCTATATTTCTAAACAACTGTTCAGTATAGATAAGAAGGACAATGTTATTGCCCGGAACATGTTTTAGCCGACCGAAGCGAGTCGAGTCCTGCATACCGTAGCGCCACCAGCATCGAACGAGACATCACAGTATTATCAACCGATAAGAACTGAAGCAACTAAACATCTTGTGAGCGAGTCCACGAGCATTACCATTAGGATAACTGTAACATGTTTTACATTATACTAGTCTATTCTTGTGTAAATATATAATGAATTTCTTGCTAGCAGAATTTTCATAATTTTCGCGTTCTTTTTTTTTTTTAAATCAAAAATTCCCGAAATTTCCTGTGAAAACACTTGCCGGTATCCATATAGTCCAGTTTAGTGGTTTGCCAATTTTTCCCTTTTTACGAATTTGCTGACCACACTTTCTTCAAGTTGTCCTTTCGTATCTTACATATTGCTTTCTTACTATAGCCGGTACAGGCAATTGCATGTTCAGTAGCATTACTAAGTTAACAGGTATTTTCATACCTTCTATCTTCTCTCAGTCACAAAACTTAATAACAGGAAATAACACACCGAGCTTGTTCATTAATAACTGTGTTTCCTTTACGCTCCATCACTCGTACATTCGACACTACTGTACGTGACACAGCTGACAACTGAACTGAACCAGACTACGTTATTTCCGTGCAGAGCGCTTACCTCACCGCGCAAACTTCCCAGCGATCCACTCCTTTCGGTCCGGTAATACAGAGTTTAATTTAAACCCTGCCCGGGGACAGTTATGGATGCAAGGTGATAGGCTACTTTTAACCGAGGTCTTATACGATTTCCTTATATACGACATTAGTCGATTTCCCTCCAGCAGTGAACACGAAATGATTTCGGCTTGATGTAACACGCGATAGAGCCACGTAAAGCTGTCCATGAGAAAAACATTCTACACTGAGGTCAACTAAAGTCTGACCCTGTGCTTTGTTTATAGTCATGCCAAAGCAGACTCTTATTTCTGGGAACTGTACTCGTTTGAAATGATAAGGCAAAACTGAAAGAATCATAGGGATTCTGGGTACTAAGACCGTTTCTCCTGTACCACAGCTACTTAAGATAGTTGCTACAATGAAACAGTTTTTCAAAGTTTTCACTACCAATCGCGTCCCATTGCATAACTTTGGTGGGTGTAAATTACGTAGCAATATAATAGGCACTCCCACTTTTAAAAATAAGTTTGTGTGGTGGCAAGCCAGAAGGAAGTAAAGAATTTAGGAATTCTGAAGGGTAATGAACAGCTTCTTCACTGCCGACTACTGCGTCTACTGAGTAATATACTTGAGCCTGGGCAGTGAATTTGGAGAACACCAAGTCATTAATTTTCACAACTTGTTCGTTTGTCGGCGATAATATTGCTCTTTCTTTAAACCATGAATGAGACTTGTCAGATAGGTGATGGATTTGAGGATAAACGCTATCAATCAATTCTTGAATGCTGCTTACTAAAACACAGAAATCGTGACGGGGGTAATTTTCCCGTCAATGACCGGTAAATCTCCATTTCCGACTCTAAGTAACAAATTAGCAAACAGACTACTATTTTCTGAAGATAAGAGTAGGCTACTCTCATGTTAGTCTTCAGTGTCAATTTTGTTATATCCAGCCAGATGTTAGATCTTTTTAATGAAGCGTTCACTTCGTCGGATCTCGTCCCTCTGGTTGGTTGGTTCTTAAGTTTAGGGGCTGCGACAACGCGGCCATGTAGCCCCGTGTACTTGGGTGGTGTGTATAATCTGCCTGATAACCGGTGTTAATTGTGATGACTGCATTAATGTGTGTTATCTGTTTTTTAATTCAAGTAAGGAGCGCAGACTTTTACATTTTTCAAATAGTTCCTACTATTTCCACCAAACGCCATCGTCAACGACTACTAGTTCAGAACTTAACTACCAGACGCCACCGCAGTCGGCTCTTGGCAACGAACGTAGGAACCTAAGAGCGTTGTTTACATTCTTAACCTATACAATTTAGCTTCACACAGGTGTAATTAGTGGAAGGTTCTTTAACATGCCATAAATCTATGATATGGGACCGCTGGCTTTACTTCCCTCCGAAGGAAGGCATACTGAGGGATTTTTAACGCTCTCAAAAAATCCGACGATTTCGGCCGGATTTGAACCTGCGATCTTGGGCATAGAAGCTCAGCATGCTACCAACCTCGCCACCGAGTTCCTCTGGTAACAACTGGTAAGATTTGACGAAAATCTCCGGCGAACAAAATTGTGCAGCCACCCATAGGCGTGTTCCGATTCCTTAGATCACGCAAGGTCCTGTCTGCAGCTTCAACGGAAGTTTTGTGCGACATTGCAGCCTCATCCCATACAACTAAAGAACAATTTTGGATTAAAATGGCAATGTTACTTTGCTTTGAAATATTACATACGCTTCCATAATTACTGCTGACTTTCAAAGGAAGTTTAAATGTTGAATGTGCTGTTCTTCCCCCCTTCCAAAAGAGTGGCTGCAATTCCAGATAATGGGACGCCAAGAGCAATACTACCACCAGGCCTCACTTTGGCGAGCAACAAATTAATTTAAAACGTTTTGCCTGTGCCTCCAGGGGCATCGAGAAAAACTATCTTACCTTTCTTCTTAGTGATGCTAGCTAGATATGATGGTGACATAAGCTTGTTTCTGATCGTGGTTCAGACGGTGTTCTTCTTGAGCAACTGTTTGAAGGAGCCGAGGACGAAGTCTTTCTTTCTCTTGTGACAATCGAGAAATTATTTGTTGCTCTGTTTCATTGTTACGTGATAGGCGCTTTTTTTTCTATGGCAATGAACTATGACCTATATCCGTTTTAGATCTCGGCATGATGACTTAAAACCACTGACTGGACTATCAATTATAACGAATTCTTGTCAGACGTAATTTAAGAATGGCGAGGTGCATGAAACACAAATCCCCCTTCTGTCCAATCTTAAATTGACTGTGTATTTTGAGGATCGAAAATTTTACAGGTGAAATGAAGAAAAGCAGAGTTGCACTTCCAGGGGAATGGCGAGGTGCTCCCCCTTCCGTCCAATCTTAACTTAACTGTGTATTTTGCGGAACGGAAAGTTCACAGGCGAAATGAAGAAAAGCCGAGTTGCACTTCCAGGGAAACTCCAAACACAAGCAAGTCTTAACTCAACACGACTCGACGGTTTGCTGCTGGCTGTATCTGGGGTAATAGGTTCGCTCGCTAGTTAGGCTGTAACAGGGGTGATAGACTCGCCCTTAGCTAGATCGTAAACTGTCGCCTCAGTATTTGAATGGACATGGTTGGAAGAAATGAAAACGTAAAAACACTTATAGTGGGTGATGTATTGAAGATAGAGATATACTCTCGCGAACTTTTTTGTAGAACTTTTCATGCTGAACAATTCTTACACTCATAGTATTCAGATATTTTTAACGGTTTGCCCAGCGTAAGCTTACAAAGCGCTCGGGCGCCAGGTTGTTTTTTTTTTTCTTCAACTTTTTCACTGAAAACGTTACTGCTCGGCTTCCTTTGATCATAAATAAATTATTCTCTACAGAAATCATCCTCGAGATATCCTTTAAAGAATGGCGAAAACAGCATCAAAATCCATCCAGAGGTTCTCGAGATTGTCCGTGACATCCAAGAATCAGGGACTTTGTTTTATACTAAGTAGAAATATATATTTAATTTTATTGATGCAGCCAATGGCCATGTATTTTTCTTTTCAGGACGGGTCAGGAAAGGGATTATGAAAGGAAATAGGCCGTGGACCTATTGAAAGGAACCGTCCCAGCATTTGCCTGGTAGTGAAAATTGGAAACCACGAAACCCATTTTCAGGACGGCCAAGGTGGGATTCGAACCCACGCTCTACCGATGCCAGCGAGATACGAGGTAGCGCGTTAGCGCTCTCGGCCACCTCGGCCGGTATAAATATATATTTAGAACAGCTACTGTAGCCGGGATAGTACCTAACTTATCAATCTTAACTCCGCTATAATCGTGACGTGACATTTCTTTTACATAACCTCAGCAACTGAACTCTCACTGGTGGCAATAGTATCAGTAGCAAGCTATTACCGCCAGTGAGATAGAGTGTCGGAAGCTAAGCTGGAAACTATTATTTGTTTATCTTGCACTGTTAACAGGCACAGTCGCGCGGATAGGATATGACTCAGCTCCTGTAGCTTCAATCATCGTTCTCCTCTCCGTGGTGACATGTGCACCTGTTACGCTTAGCAGTGCTGAGCGTACAGGCCGGACGTTTGTTTTAGACGATTGCCCTTGACCTTGAAGCCTGCGGGTGAGCCTATACACACTCTCTCACCCTATCGCTTCACACTTGTCACCACCGATCTGATGTAATTGAATTCCAGACTTGAGCAGACAGTACAGTCCACGTCGAAGTATTGTGTGACGTGGAAGTACACGTTACGTAGTTACGAACAGAACGTCATTATATTTGCCAATGACTGTATTTCAGCAGTAGTGTGAAGCAGCTTTGTCAATCATCGGACCGCTTGAGGCAGCTGATAACAACACAGGTACTGTAGTAACTCGCCTCCAGGCTTCCATTAAGGTGTTTCACTCGTCTAAAACAAACGTCCGGCCTGTATGTGGACACTGTACCCCGTCACCGCTGTGTCCCCCTCCTCATCCCGCAAGGCTTTAATGTCTACGAGCAACAAACGATGACGCACCAAAGATCAGCGGCACTCGTTTCTCAAACATGTAATACCCAATGAGTAATCATGTGAGAGGAAAATAATCTGACCACAATCGCGTGGCACGAAAATATGTGTGGCAAAAACATTAACCATATTGGATAATGCTTGGTTCTACGTATTAACTTCGGTATCTTATTAAATTGTTTGACACCTGTTAGTACTCAATATTGAGGACAATTGCGAGGAGGTGGGTTCGATTCTAGATTGACAAATTAGGTACTATCCCGGCATTTTCTTGGAGCAGAGAGGGAGGAAACTACGAAAATTCACTTCTAGAATGACTGAACATTACATCACTGGCCTGGCAGGATTATTCGCCGCTTTGGATCTTTGAGGATATGAATTGAGACGTGATTCTCTATGATCTTCGGTTCGATTCCCAGCTCAGATTTTAGGGTTGAAACGGGATACACTCCGCCTCGTGAGGACAAAATTGCGGGGAGGTGGGTTCGATTCCCACCTCAGTCATTCTAGAAGTGAATTTTCGTAGTTTCCTCCATCTCTGCTCCAAGAAAATGCCGGTATAGTACCTAACTTGTCAATCTTAACTCCAATTACAAATGAACGCACTAGTACAGACACTATAATAACATAGGTTATCAAACCCAAGAACACTTGAAAACGATGCCCAAAGCTCTCAAAGAACATGGCGTGAAGGAATGTGCCCGCGAAAACATTGTACACGGTGAGGTACTTGGAAACTTCCGCTGAAATTCACCACATGTTCTCTCCGTGTCTATTTCTGCACCTCCGAGCTTAAAATAAGCCTGGTCAATACTGACAGCTGTAATGAGGCTGTCGCCCCCTCACTGAAGGTGTTATCAGCACCCGTGCTATCGCAAGGCTATGACAGGCTCAGCTGGCTCTCACACTTAAGTAATTTATGGCCTTGTAAACTAAAGAAAGAAAGAAAGAAAGAAAGAAAGAAAGAAAGAAAGAAAGAAAGAAAGAAAGAAAGAAAGGAAGAAAGTAAAAAATTACCCGACAATATTATTTTTACTGTATTATTTTCTCTGCATCTTTAAAGGACTGAATTTTACTTGTAATTTAGTACAAGGCTTAAAAACAGTCTTTTTGCAACCCAGTCTCCTACTGTCATTCACTGCTCTTCGGTGGAATGTAAATGAACAGGGAATGGCATCAATCCTAACTTAACATAAAAATATTGATCACCTCATCTGACTCTCTCACTTGTCAGTGACAAATTTCATTCAATTCTTTTTCTTAAATTAAAAAAAAGTCATTTCGTACGCATGTGTGTTCAGTGTACAGTAAGAGGGGAAGGGGTGACAGAGCTATTTGTGGGCAGCATAAAACAACCGACAAGCCCTGCGATCGCTTCTACAGGACTGGGAGATGATCCGGCAAGAAATTTTGATGGAATTTTCAAGCATTAAAAGAGAAATAAGAAAGACCATTAAAGGCCTGAGAAGAATGAAAACCAGATGACGACCAAAAACTATTTCTTTGAAAAATCAAAAAACGTTTGTTAAAATTAATCACAGCATTGCATATCTTTGCGCATTGCAATTTTATAGACAGCTGAGGAAAAACAGTGTTCGCTTGTCCTTGAGTTACAGTTTGTGTAGCAATAAATATTATATTTGGCTGGCATGGTCAATATAAAACACCATCGTAGCATTTTCCTACAGGGAACGTACAAAAGCTCGGTGCCCAAAGCCAGGGGCGTATATAGAGTTTTATTTCCGGGGGTGCCCAACCGGGGGTTAGGGGGCATGGTATAGGTCCCAAAGAATAGGGGGGCCGGGGTTCTCCCCGGGAAACTTTTGTATAATTTGATGCAAAATGATGAGTTTCAACCAATTTGTTGTGATTTTTTATGTTTGGTTAATGTCAAACACAACTAAGACCATTTTATGTTACGTTTTATTAATACAATCGTCTTGCTCGCTTGATAGAGTTTACATGGAAAGAATTAACATTACTGTTTTGATTTACAACTTACACTATAATATGAAGTCAAAGTTTCTTGAAGCCTTACCAAATCGGTTTATAACTTCATCGTCAGTGAGATGTATGTCTGTGAATAGATAATACTAGAGCGTTGAGTCTGTTTTCAAAAGTAGAATTTAAGTATGTTTTCAACCAACAAACTCCGTTCGGCAGTACCGGTAGCTACAGAGAGGGGCAATTCGCAAATTGATAAGGGTATAAAAGTTAATGAAAACACTTCTGTCACACGCTTCAAGGGCACTTGTTGCTGTTGTTGGTACGTTCATAAGAGCGAAGGCACTGGAGAGTAATAAGAGGTTATGTTGTCACACATAAGATCAGAGCAAACTGATTGTCACACTGTTTACATCGCTCTACCGTCACCTTTCTTTGCAACGTTGCCATACGTCACTTAGTTACAATAGTACATGATAAGTACGAGTATATTAGTTTTTAATGTTTTAATTCATAAACAAATAATATATGTGGCAAAAATTTCGGGGAGGGGGCCTTATATACGCCCCTGCTCAAAGCATTTTTAGGGTAGCTGCTATCAACAACATGGAAGAAGACTAGACGCACTCAGCTACGCTGCACGTCAAGACGAAAAGTAGAATCCAAGCATTTAACGATGGAATGCAGTGAGGAAGACTTAACAACTGACCTACATGCACTCGGAAACAGAGTTAACCATCATTCAAACAACCTGCTGGAGTTAAAGGCTATAAAACGACTAGCAGCGTTACCCAAACTGTATAAAATTTAAAAATATAAAAACATTTGATATGTTGCCGGAGGACTTGAAAGCCACAGATAAGGAGCAATTTTATGAATTGAATTGTTATTCAGAGCTAATGCAAACTTTTTCAAAAATGGCTCTTGTGAACTTTTGGGTTGAGAGGCGTCCAGATTATTCAGACAGCTGACAAAGCAGTTAGATTTTTACTGCCTTTCACTACTTCGTACTTGTGCGAGACAGCCTTTTCTTCACCTGTTTATCTCAAGAATAACTACCGGAATAGGCTCCTTACAGTCGAAAACGTTCTTCGTTTGAGACACAGTAATCTTAAACCAGACATTCCTAAGTTGACTTCTAATCTTCAAGCTCACCCTTCACATTGAAGTTGATAGTTGAACTTAGGTTTTTATGTTTAATTATTAAGAATTTTATTATTAATATTATTTGTACAGTGTCATTTCTGAATGTTTGAATTGAATACTTATTGTAATAAACAATAAAACAACTGGACACACTTTTTATTATTTGAACTTGAACTCTTTTAACAGTCTAACTCTAACACACACAAATTACAGTCCATCTTTTGGACTGCTACGTAGTGGTGGTGGTGGTGGTGGTGGTGGTGGTGGTGGGGTTATAGTTACCGTTAGGTGGTACGCGAGAGATTCTCATCTCTTAAAGTGGTACACACACACACAAAAGTTTGGGAAACACTGGACTAGACCAAGAAGGGAATTAATGAGAGCTGAAACAGGCACAAAACTGGAACATTATACAGATCGCGCGAGTTTCCAGCCTCGGAAGTTCCCAGTGTGGAACAAATCAAGGCGAGAACGATAAAAAGCGCGAGGTCACTTCATATCTGCAACAAGGACAGCCGTCTCAGCCACATCAACAACTGGCGAGTTGTGCTAGCAGTAGCTGTATAATATGGGCCGGTCATTCGTGGCCGGTCGTAAGCGCGTGAGAATTCTTCTTAAAGCCCGAGTAGTACACTAAGACCACTGAATAAGCACACGCGCTGCCGAGGACATATTTCGCACTTTATTTGCATTGATCACAAAGGTATGAAGGTTCATTGTGCGTGGGGACACCACTGCGCACGTAATATGTACCGGTCAAGAAGGAACGGCCCACTGATAACCAGCCTCCTTAGTTTGTTTACAAACATGTTTACCGACTGGTTCAATGCACTGCTCAAAACACAACTGGACACCACGAGAAATAAAAGTTCATTAGAGCCTAATGGTCGACGCCTGTTCAAAACTTCAACAGAACATGCGACTTAATGCGAGAGTTCAAACTTTTATCGAGAACTGACAAAATTGGGACTGACTTTCTGTCACGATTTCCTCAAAAACTACAGCACCGTGGACAAGGGATGAAGCCTCATCTTAACGCAACGTGGCTACTGTCATCCCAACTATTTAAGAAATGTGTTTGCTTGTTAGTTTGTTTCATGACGTAAGGCCTTCATCTATCGTGATCATCTGACGCGTGTTCTAAGGTGATCAAGGGATTTACCCAAAAACTTGTATTATTTATTATTAGTACATGCGCGGATCTACAGCGGAGGGCCAAAAACCCCTGCCCACATCACATCATACTTCTTCGTTCAAGTTATTATACACATCTGCTCACATCCAAAATAATAAACAGTATGCTACAATTGGCGATTGAACTACATAATTCGTTATTTAGGGGTTGTAATACCTTGAATTTTTTTTATCCCAATACACTAGATCTCTACATAGTATAAAACAAAGTCCCCCATTCTTGGATGTAACAGGTTATATCGAGAACCACTGGATGGATTTTGAAGCGGTTTTCACCATTCCGTGACGGATTTCTCGAGGAAGGTTTCTGTAGAAAAACATTCATTTATGACCAAAGGAAGCCGAGCGGTAAAGATTTCAGTGAATCGTGTCGAAGAAAAACCTGCCGTCCGTGCGCCTTTTATGCTTACGCTGGTAAACCGTTAAAAATATCTATATACTATGAGTGTAAGAATTGTTCAGCATGAAAAGTCTACAAAAAAGAAGTCCGCGACAGCATATCTCTATCTTTAATACATCGCCCACTATAAGTGCTTTTACGTTTTCATTTCTTCAAACATTTCTCCCATTCAGTGGAAATTTAAATTACTATTTAAGTTAACAGCTTCGGCCAGGATCAAACTGTCGAGTCGTGTCGAGTTAAGACTTCAGAGAAGAGTATGTGTGTTTGGAGTTTCGCTGTTCATCTCGGCTGTTCTGAATTGCGACTGGGACCTGCCGTCCGTATGCCTTTTAAGCGCACGCTGGGTAAACCGTTAAAGAAATCGGGCTAGTTATAATAATATATGAAGAATTTGTTCGCACAATTGATTTTACTACGCGGGAATTATATCCGGGTCGGGAAAATATTTCTATCTTCAATCAAAAAAGCGACAAATATGAACTATAACTAGCCGACGCGTATTAGTTATGCAGCGGTTTTTAATACGAAATTATCAATATTGTTCATTCGAAAATTACATTTTAGGAACAAGGGGTGTTATGCTTTAGTGGCAGACATTCGGCTGTTTTTAGCCTACTTTTCACATTTTGCAAAAATGAGGAAAAAGTAGACTTATGAGATCGATCCGGGAAAATGTGTGTGTCTGTCTGTCTGTCCTTCTGTCTGTCTGTCTGTCTGTCTGTCCTTCTGTCTGTCTGGCTGTGTGTGTGTGTGTGTCCCCCTATCAACTCCTAAACGGCTGCAGCAATCAAAACCAAATTTAGTATGAGTAAAGATGTGCACCGGAATAGCTCACGTCCATATTTGAAAATGATGTCAGTGCTACCAACTGCTGAAAAAACGCACTAGAAATTTGAGCTCCATGTTGGATATCTTGCAAGGTATGCATGGGAGCTATTCCAAAATTGGCACACATGTAGATAATACTATTTCAGTTTAATTTCCAGGAGGCCAACCATGACAGTGTTGCCAAAATAATTTTAAGCCTTCTGATAGGTCCAATGTTTAAATGCATATAACTTCTACACTATCAATTGGATTTCAACCAAATTTTGTATGTAATATCTGTACATAAACAGATATGACTGAGCGTATTCTTAAGAGCCACCAGGGCTGCCAACTGTTAATAATTGCTCTCTCTATTTATTTATTTTATCCAAATACCAATATATCAGAAAGTATGCAAGCCAACAGCTTTAAACTATGCACACGTATATTCTGACATTTTAGATTAATTTGGAGTAACTTATATACGTCAGTTCTACCAACATGATTATAAGCTTGCTGATAGTACCAATTTTTAAATACATGTAACTTCTATACTATAAGTTGGATTTGAACCAAATTTCGTATGTGATATGTGTACCATAACAGATATGACTATAAGTATTCTTAAGAGCAATCAGGGCTGCCAACTGTTAATAAATGCTGTCTATATTCTTTTCACCCTAATATCAATATATCAGAAAGTATGCAAGCCAACAGCTCTATACTTTGCACACGTATAGCACCTGACATTCTAGATTAATTTGGAGTAATTAATACAAGGCAGTGCTGCCAACATGATTCTATGCCTGCTGATATGTCCAATTTTAAAATACATGTAACTTCTATACTAACAAATGGAGTTCATCCAAAATTGGCACAACAAGATATCATAATAATTCAGATTACTTCTGACCAGCACACGCATGGTATTGTTGGCAACATGCTTTTACGCGTGCTGATAGATCCAGTGTCTAACTGCATGTAACGTCCATTGGACTTCAACCACATTTTGTATTCTGTACCTTAAGAGGTGGAACTAAGAATATATTCAGTCACCAGGGCTGCCAACTGTAGTGCTCTATTAGGCTACATTATACCAGGTATATTTTGAACTAATTAGATATTTC
Source organism: Meconema thalassinum (assembly GCA_946902985.2). NCBI lineage: Eukaryota > Metazoa > Arthropoda > Insecta > Orthoptera > Tettigoniidae > Meconema > Meconema thalassinum. Next base: position 457,490,908 of record OX336391.1, on the reverse strand, counting down.
GATATTACCAACTTAATTTCGTCATTATTCTAGATAGGTTCATATTCTGTAGAATAATCATTGGCATGAAAAGTAGGCCGTATAGTTCTTCACGGAACTTCTTGTTTTTTTCTCTTCTTAATGGAATTAAATGAACGCGAATCATCCTAGATCCGCACCTCTGTCTATAGGCCTACGTGTACCATTGGGAGTTCACTTGTTTGCGAGTGCGGTGTGAGGAGGAGAGCAAGGGAAAGGGGCTCCCCTCGAGAACTTTCCTTTTGTAGCCAAGGAAACCTGCTCAATAGAACACATCGACCCGTTGCGCAGACACTCAGTAGGCACTGATTGAGTGGCTTTTTTGGTGTACGTATCTGCGCCCTTGTTGTCCTGTTAAGTCGTTATCATCATTCACTGTTTTGTTTCTTTCCTCTTGTAGCTTCCGGAGAAGATCCTTTGTGAAATAATTATGACGCAATGTTTTTTGGAAGACAGATATAGCTAAGCCTCAGTCAGGCAACGGGGATTCTGCATCTGGGCGGCTACATTCAAGTGAGCTCCCATCAGAAGTTGGGGCAAGGATTGGGAAGGAGGTGGCCATGCTTTGTGCGCCTGATATCAACCTGGCATTCAAGTTGAAAACCACTTCTAACACGGAAGTGTGATTCAAACCCACCCTCTCATTTCAGTTGTCCTCAAGAGGGTTATTGCACCAAGAGCCCATCCCACATTCAAATCCTTCAGGGCAGACCCCGGAATTGAACCCAGGTCGTCAGGTCCTATATTACGGTAGTGTTCCGAAACTTTATTATCAGCCGCCTTCTGTGGTCCCAGAGCACGTAATGAGACTCCGAATCCAAAGGCTCTGGATTCGATTCCCGGCTCTGCAATTCTGTTCTGAGGTTTGGAACGGGGTACACTCAGTCTCGTGGTGCAAAAATGAGAAGATTGTTGGACTACCGCCTCAGCTGTCCTAGAAATAGTGCCGTGGTTTTCCATTTACTACAGGTAAACGTAAGGATGGTTCCTAACTAACGGCACGGCCATCTCCTTGCAAACCATAGCCTCAATTACAAACACACACCGACCACGAAGTCACAAAAGTAGTATATAATCGGAACCACTCTAATCTATAAGAGAAGACCTTGGAATCAGCAACGAGCATCTAAATGTTGAGATGAACTGACGTACTCTGAATGAGTGAGGATCAACGTTTCCTTGTGGCCGTTGAACAGGTCAGGTTTTATAAACCGACGGAGTAGGCGACTGCTCAGGAATGCCATATTCAAGCACAACACGGGACCTGTGAAGCGTCGCTCTTTAAATCATTTTATGTTTGCGACCTACTGCCATCAAGTTTGATTTTTAAAGAATCCAGTGCCCAATCTAAACGAGAATAATTCTGTGTAAAGCGAGGAAAACCGGGTAAATACAATATTGGTGTAAAATGAGTTAATAACATATTCATGACAAGTTAGTTAACGCGAAAACGCGGGGGAAAATAATGTGAAGAAACTTGGCAGTAACTTATATAGCGCTGTGAAATAACACTCCGACAATAATTTAGATAGTCCTCTGAACCTATTTTCTTCACCCAGTAAACGTTACTTCAGCAGGCTCTTACTGCTCTTTGAGGCCTTTTATTCAGTGTTGCCTTATTGACAATTGGCATTGCAACTTTTCAGTCAGTCATTAGCATGCTCTCATGCTTTGAGAACATGATCCAAAAAAACTTAAAACCTGAAATTGTGTTGACCGACTGAAAAGTTGCAATACCATCAGCACGCTCTTTACAGAATTAATCCTGAGAGGGGGTGGCACGTTTACAGTTTGCCCAAGGCATTACTGACCATAGACGTGAGCCTGCCGTTCAGAAACTTACACAAGATCCATGAGCAAACTGTTCTGCGGTATTTCCTCCTAGTGGTCCGCTTCAAGCAAGCATGTCAACGCGAGACGAAGAGGCTCGCCAGTTCGGCATCTCCGGACAAGAATATTAGGTCAACTGCTCCAGAAATGAAGACGCCACACTAGCACCAGGTCACTATCGAAAAATCAATGACTAAATCCAGGCAGCCAGGGGCGATCCCCGGCCTGGTACCGCCCTACCCACTCAGCTCGCTTGCTGAACAGGGTCCGGGTCTTGACAATCTAATCAGGCTTTTGGAGCAACCCATTACGAGGAACAACGGTGTTCTTAACTCAAATAACTGCACCCTGTTCCTATTAGCAGTTCACAATAGTTAAAAGGGTTTTTCTTTTTGGTGGTGGTGGCGGGGGTAAGTGGGGGGCTTGTCACTTGCATATTTCACAGTAATAGCCACAATCAGTGTGGCGTGAGGTATTAGAACACATATATCAACTTTTCGACATACTCGTACACAATAATTACCGTAATTTTTTTTATTTCTAGTTTAGAGGCAGATGACCTCGTAGTTCCGCCCCTTAAAACAACAATAACTATATTTCTCGTTTGGGGGCTTATCGCTTAAGTGTATCTCAGCAGTAGTAGCCAAAGTTACGTGGATTAGTTGGTGGAAGGCGACTGTTTGAGGGTGGCTTTACAATTTATAACCTTGCAGATCTCTAGGTATAAAACAAAGTCCCCGATTCATGGATGTTACGGGTAATCACGAGAACCACTGGATGGATTGAGATGCGGTTTTCACCATTCTGTAAAGGATATCTCGAGGAAGGTTTCTGTAGAAAATAATTTATTCATGATCTAAGGAAGACAAGCAGTAACGATTTCAGTGAAAAGGTCGAAAAAAAACTGGCATCCGTGCGCCTTTAGCTTGCACTGGATAAACCGTTGAAGATACCGGCCGAAGCCAGGGCGGGTTCTCCCAAGAGAAAGAATTCACTAAGACAAAGGGAGTCATCCCCAAAGTACCGACAGCAGTGGCTCAGCTGGCTAAAGCGCAGCGTTAGGTAATGGGACCAAGCTCTCTGCTGACTCGGTAGACGCGTGGGTTCGAGCCCCACCGTCGGCCGTCCTTGAAATGGTTTTCCGTGGTTTCCCCATTTTCAACACCAGGCAAATGCTGGGACGGTACCTTCTGATAGGCCACGGCCGATTCCTTCCACATCCTTGCCCAGTTTCATTCATCTTCATCCATTCCATCCCGACGCGCAGGTCGCCCACGGGCGTCGAATAGAAAGACCTGCACTCGGCCTCTGAGGAGGCCACACGACAAAAAAAAAATCCCCAAAGTAAATGTTCCTGGTTTGTGGTTCGATCAAGAGAATTCTGCTATGAATTATGATTCCTCCATAAATTATATAAATGATGCTTCAGTTTCCGGGCGAAGCTGGGGTGGGTTGCTAGTATTAAATAAATCATTGACGGTCAGAAACTTAGCTCGCGTGGAAGACCTTGCACGCGAGCAATAAGCTATCGGGCGGATGCACACTTCCACGCCAGTCGCAGCAACTCCTCACCTCCAAGGCTGGACAGGGGAGTCAGTTGGCTACAGATATGTGCAGTAGGGGCTGAGTTAGTCGGACTCGCTCTGCTTGTCTACTGCTCGGGTCCAAGCTTCGTGAACCTGAGAGGAATGTGGATCGCGAACTATGCGGAGTGATGGAGACGAGTGATGAGGTTTCCCGGTCCGTGCGCAGTAACAGAACCAAATAAATTGGTCGGCGACTCACTCACTCGCAACACCACAGTGGTTTGATCAACGGCCCTATGTTATAGTCCGGGACAGCTTAAATGAGTTACTAGATCAAGACAGGGTAGGCAACATTAACAGCCGTCCCCTATGCCTACGTAAATGTTGGTTTATGGTTGCATTTCTTGAAGGCAAGTTGTTTTCAGGTGCGAGCACATTGTCGCCAACACTGCTTAAAATCCCGCCATCTCCAAAGACCATAATACCATTAAAATTCGGTACCACACAGTTGCCGACATGTTTCTGGCAATAACTCCCAGAATGAATTTTTCACAAAGTCAGCCAACATTATAATTACGACTGTAATCCCACCGCCTCACATTAAGGAACCCTGGCCAAAACCTTTCCTCTCTCTTCACTTTCTTCGCGCCCAACACTCCATTTGACAGTAATAGCCACAATCAGTGTGGCGTGAGGTATTAGAACACATATATCAACTTTTCGACATACTCGTACACAATAATTACAGTATTTTTTTTTATTTCTAGTTTAGAGGCAGATGACCTCGTAGTTCCGCCCCTTAAAACAACAATAACTATATTTCTAGTTTGGGGGCTTATCGCTTAAGTGTATCTCAGCAGTAGTAGCCAAAGTTACGTGGATTAGTTGGAGGAAGGCGACTGTTTGAGGGTGGCTTTACGATTTATAACCTTGCAGATCTCTAGGTATAAAACAAAGTCCCCGATTCATGGATGTTACGGGTAATCACGAGAACCACTGGATGGATTGAGATGCGGTTTTCACCATTCTGTAAAGGATATCTCGAGGAAGGTTTCTGTAGAAAATAATTTATTCATGATCTAAGGAAGACAAGCAGTAACGATTTCAGTGAAAAAGTCGAAAAAAAAAAACTGGCGTCCGTGCGCCTTTAGCTTGCACTGGATAAACCGTTGAAGATACCGGCCGAAGCCAGGGCGGGTTCTCCCAAGAGAAAGAATTCACTAAGACAAAGGGAGTCATCCCCAAAGTAAATGTTCCTGGTTTGTGGTCCGATAAAGAGAATTCTGCTATGAATTATGATTCCTCCATAAATTATATAAATGATGCTTCAGTTTCCGGGCGAAGCTGGGGTGGGTTGCTAGTATTAAATAAATCATTGACGGTCAGAAACTTAGCTCGCGTGGAAGACCTTGCACGCGAGCAATAAGCTATCGGGCGGATGCACACTTCCACGCCAGTCGCAGCGACTCCTCACCTCCAAGGCTGGACAGGGGAGTCAGTTGGCTACAGATATGTGCAGTAGGGGCTGAGTTAGTCGGACTCGCTCTGCTTGTCTACTGCTCGGGTCCAAGCTTCGTGAACCTGAGAGGAATGTGGATCGCGAACTATGCGGAGTGATGGAGACGAGTGATGAGGTTTCCCGGTCCGTGCGCAGTAACAGAACCAAATAAATTGGTCGGCGACTCACTCACTCGCAACACCACAGTGGTTTGATCAACGGCCCTATGTTATAGTCCGGGACAGCTTAAATGAGTTACTAGATCAAGACAGGGTAGGCAACATTAACAGCCGTCCCCTATGCCTACGTAAATGTTGGTTTATGGTTGCATTTCTTGAAGGCAAGTTGTTTTCAGGTGCGAGCACATTGTCGCCAACCCTGCTTAAAATCCCGCCATCTCCAAAGACCATAATACCATTAAAATTCCGTACCACACAGTTGCCGACATGTTTCTGGCAATAACTCCCAGAATGAATTTTTCACAAAGTCAGCCAACATTATAATTACGACTGTAATCCCACCGCCTCACATTAAGGAACCCTGGCCAAAACCTTTCCTCTGTCTTCACTTTCTTCGCGCCCAACACTCCATTTGACTCGGCCAACCTAATTTTTTCTAGGATTTTCCTCGTATAATCCTCTTGACTGATTGCTATTGATCATCATGGTTCTGTTGTATCTTCATGCCCAGGAAATGTTTGAGAGATCCTCTGGTCGTGTGAAATTCATGCTGAAGTTTTTCATGAACTCCTCGATGTCTTCTTCGTTGCCAATTACCAGGCAGTCATCCACAAAGTCCCCCAGGGGCTCACGTCTAGTGGGACGTGGGTTGGCGAACACAGGACCCCAGCTGAGTCCGGCATTGCTTCCACTTACTTGTGCCGGGCTCCTCTGTCTTCTTTCCTGTCGACCTCCCTTGGTCAACTCTTGTTCTTTTCCGACCCCTACGGTATTAGGGTATCCGAGGCCTAGGGAGTCTCTTCCTTTCTCGCCTTAATTGGCCCTTGTCTCATCTTTTCTGATACCCTCCTTCTGCGAGGGGTCAGCCTTCTTTTTATTTTCATGTTATCGCCTGTCTTCTGCCCAAGGCCCTCAAGGAGGCCGGGTGTATGTAGCCCCACCACTTTTGGTGCACCCTGAATAATGCTCCACCCTCAGGGGCTCACGGCTGGTAAGTTCGGGAGTTGGCGCCCCGAGGGATTCCTGAGCTGGGTCCGGCTTTTCCCCTTTTGTCCCTTACCTATGGGGCGGACCCTCTCCTCTTTCACTTTCCTATCTGCCTTTCATGGCTCTCCTTGCTAACGGTTCCACCAGCCCGCCGTGCGGACATAGAAAAGATTTGTTCTTATTGGTGGGTAAATGAGCACTATACTGAATCATGCCTAGAAATTGCTGAGGAATTAGCAAACCAGACGCCAGTCAGATTGGATCTGCTGCTCTCTTGCTCCTCCTGCTCCCAGTGTAGGCAGCGATAAGCTCATGATAACAAAGGAACAGGTTAGTGTAGAATGTTATTTGTCAATTTTGTTTTAAATGTTAGCAGCTCTCATGTTCCTTCCATCGAAGAAAGAGCTAGTGGTTTATTTTCTATATTAATATATAAAGCTGAATGTTGGTTGGTTTGTTTGTTATTTATACAATTTACACCGTACAAGATGATGATTGGGGTAAAATCTGTGCGTATGTGTACAGTAAGTATGTAGTTAGTTTTAGTTGTAAGTAGGTAGTTAGTTTGTCTACTAGATATATGTCATTGTTCTATTAGACTGTGTGAGTGTGTCTGGTAGCAGTTGCATTGTTTATTAGTTATAGTTCATTGTTTCAGTAGACTGTGATGTGTGAGGGTGCATGTGAGTGTGCCTGGTGACAGACTGTCTTAGTGGTAGTATTTGTTGTTGGTGGAACTTTAGTATTTTTTTCGTTAGTCGAATTTTGGTATTTAATTTTTAGTACGGTAGAAGGTTAGTATTTTTGTTAGTAGAATTGCTCTTTACTTATTCTGAAAGGGAGTAGCAGCCTTTCAGAATAAATCAATTCTTTACTAGTCTTATAGACGGTTAAGATATTGATAATATAAGCCAAATAATGGCTACACTGCGTCCTGCTGCACGGCTGAAAGCAACGGGAAACTACAGCCGTATGCTATTCCCGAGGATATGCACCTCTCTATGCATAATTACATGTGATGATGGCCTCCTCCCTTGTAAAATTTCAATCCTGAGGTAAACTAGTCCCCCGTTCGGATCTCCGGGTGGGGACTACTCGAGAGGGGGTTAACATCACAGAAGTGACAAGGAGGAAATCTGACATTCTACGGATCGGAGCGTGGAATGTCAGAAGTCTGCTGGGAAGTGGAAAGTTAGAAAACGTAGAAAGGGAAATGGATAGGTTGAGGTTGGATTTGGTTGGGATTAGTGAAATGCGCTGGCAGGAAGAGCAGGACTTTTGGTCAGGAGGCTATAGGGTCATTAGCACTAAATCAAACAATGGCCAAGCAGGGTTTGGCCTCATATTGAGTAGGAAACTTGGACAGCGGGTGGAATATTATGAGCAATATAGTGAACGGATTATTGTAGCAAAAATCAATACTAAACCTACCTGCATCACAGTGGTACAAGTCTATATGCCTACCAGTCAAGCTGATGATGAGGATGTTGAAAAGGTCTACGAAGAAATAGACGAAATTCTGAGGTATATCAAGGGTGATGAAAATGTTATAGTAATGGGAGATTGGAATGCTGTAGTAGGAAAAGGGAGAGAAGGCAAGATAGTAAGAGATTTCGGATTAGGTGAAAAGAATGATCGAGGAAGCAGGCTGGTAGAATTCTGCACCGAGCATGAGTTGGTCATAGCTAACACCTTATTCAATAACCACAATAGAAGAATATACACATGGATGAGACCAGGAGATACAGGGCATTACCAAATCGACTTCATTATGGTCAAGCAGAAGTTTCGAAACCAGATTTTGAATTGTAAAACATATCCTGGTGCTGACATAAACTCTGACCACAATCTGGTTGTAATGAAATGCAGATTAAAGTTGAAGAAACTGAAGAAAAGTCAAAAGCCAAAAAGGTGGGCCATAGACAGACTGAAAGAGAAGGATGTAAACGAAAGATTCAAGAAGAGTATAAAGGAAGGACTAATGAAAAACCCAAAACAAACTTCAATTGCAGACGAATGGGCACTTTTGAAGAATGAAATAACAAAATCCGCAGAAGAAAATATTGGTAGGAAAGAAAGAATAGGTAGAAAACCGTGGATCACTCAGGATATACTAGAATTGATGGATGAAAGGCGGAAACACAAGAATATAAGAGATGAAAAGGGGAAAGCAGAATACAGATGTCTGAGAAATTAGGTTAACAAGAAGTGCAAGGAAGCGAAAGAAGAATGGTTGAAAGAGAAATGTGCAGGTATAGAAAATTGTCTGAAATTAGGAAAAGTAGACACAGCTTATCGAAGGATTAAGAATACTTTTGGGGAAAAGAAGACTAAGTGCTGTAATATTAAGGACACAAATGGAAAACCTGTAACAGATAGGGAAGAAAAGGTTGAGAGATGGAAAGCTTACATAGAGAGTTTGTATAAGGGAAAGGAGATTGAGAATCATGTAATGGAAAGGGAGGAGGAAATTGATGAGGATGCGAAAGGAGATTTAATATTGAGATCAGAATTTGATAGAGCTTTGGAGGACTTAAGCAGTAACAAAGCGCCAGGCATAGATTGAGTTGCTACGCTGCATAGGAGATGAAGGTCTGATCAGGTTATTTCACTTGGTGTGTAGGATTTATGAGACAGGTGAGGTATCCCCTGATTTCAAGAAGAATGTAATCATCCATATACCAAAGAAAGTGGGAGCTGACAGATGTGAAGATTACCGTACAATCAGCTTGATTACTCATGCTTCAAAGATCCTGTCTAGAATAATTTACAAGAGGATTGAAAGCCAGATAGAAATGGAGTTGGGTGAATACCAGTTTGGTTTCAGGAGAAATGTAGGAACAAGGGAAGCTGTACTAAGTCTTAGGCTGATTTTGGAAGGTAGAATAAGGAAAGATAAGAGAACGTTCATGGCTTTTGTAGACTTAGAAAAGGCTTTTGATAACGTTGATTGGACTAAATTGTTTGACATTTTGAAATCGATTGGAATAAAGTACAGGGATAGGAGGGTGATATACAATCTATACAGAAACCAGACAGCAGTCATTCGAGTTGAAGGACATGAGAGAGAAGCTGGTATTCAGAAAGGTGTAAGGCAAGGCTGCAACTTATCACCCATACTTTTCAATCTTTACATTGAACAAGCAATGAAGGAAATTAGAGAAAAATTTAAAGTGGGAGTGAAGATTCAAGGAGAAATAATTCCAACTCTGAGATTTGCTGATGACATCGTCATCTTGGCCGACAAGCCTGAGGATTTGAATGAGTTTTTGAATGGTATGGACTCCGTCTTACGGAAAGAATTCATGATGAAAATTAATAAATGTAAAACAAAAATACTAGAATGCAGCCGAAATAAATCAGAAACCTCTATGGAGATCAAATTGGTAGGTGAAAAGCTGAAGGAAGTAGGAGACTTCTGTTACTTGGGAAGCAGAATAACCAGTGATGGACGAAGCAAAGAGGATATAAAAAGTAGGTTGGCTCAGGCAAAGAAAGCATTTCTACAAAAAAGGAATCTGCTGACATCGAATATAGATTTAGGTATTAGGAAGTCATTTTTGAAAGCCTTTGTCTGGAGCGTGGCGCTCTATGGAAGTGAAACTTGGACTATTGGTGCAGCAGAAAAGAGGAGAATTGAAGCATTTGAAATGTGGTGTTACAGGAGAATGATGAAGGTCAGATGGGTAGATAGGGTTACAAAGAGGTATTAAGACGAGTGGGAGAGGAGAGATGTTTCTGGTGACTGCTAATGAAGAGAAGAGATAGGTTGGTAGGACACATACTAAGACACCCAGGAATAGCAAGCTTAGTTATGGAAGGAAGGGTCGAGGACAAGAACTGTAGGGGTAGACCAAGGTTAGAATATGTTAAATAGATTGCCTCGGATGTGGTATAGTTATGTAGAGATGAAACGATTAGCTCAGGACAGGGAGGCATGGAGGGCTGCATCAAACCAGTCAAAAGACTGAAGACTCAAACAACACTAATGACTTATTATTTAAATAATTTCACAGTTTTCTTTGGAAATTAAAGTCTAATGAAGTTGTAACAAGTTGTACAAGGTAAGTACTAGTAATATACATCGATTAAAACAGTTTATACAGTTATTATAGACTCTTGATATGTGTGTGTCAAATCCACTTGTCTGAGATGATCCAAAGCTTTTATTTAATTAATTTTTGGATAAATTCTTATTTAGATTTCATCATGACGCCTAAAAAATACGAGAACAAGATTGGAGATGGATTGGAGTAACTCTACAAAGATCACTACAATTTAAGTAAGTAGGCCTAGCCTAGACCTACACAATTTAAAGTACAGAGTTATTTAATCGTTGTTTTATTTATTTTTATATTCAGTCAAAGCACAAATAACGTAATAAAAACCATAATGGTCTTTTGAACTTTTGAAATAGTCTTCCGACTGCATTTTCCGTATAGGCCTAATTCAAACATAACCTAAAATATAGCCTATGTAAGTTCTCTCTCGGGAATGTATTCTTAGGTTCAATTCGCCTTCTAATATAGTAATGAATATTATTCTCGACTTCCAAATGCCGTCAGCCATAATATTATAATACATTGCACATGTAACTCTTAAGCTTGGAAGTAGGCCTAGTCTATGATTCACACTCAGTTGGTGGTAGTGAATGTATTGGTGATTATTTATGAAGCTTATAACTTATGTACTTGGCTACTGACCTTTAGCCTACTTAGTAGTAGGCAGATAAAATATTTATATTAGGCCTATTTTTATTTGTTTCAGTCATGGTTACGACAGAGTAGTGTGATGCCCTTCAACGAACTTCAAGGGTTGTGCAACATGAATCAATCATCATTCTGAAGAGCCATATACTCACATGTGCATGGTATATGCACTGCGCTGGAGTCACATATGCAAATTTTCAGAGAATACCAACAATATCTCATAGCTCTCTTTTAGTTCTCGACGTAAGTTACTGCGCCACTGAATGTCTGGGTGAAAATTACTGATGTACTAATGTTGGGTGAGACAAAGTCATTGTTCGCTACTTGGTTAGATGACACGGTTTGGGCGAAGCCACTGGTTGCAATAAGTTATAAATATTGGTCGCAGCTATAGCCTACTTGTATTATTAATTCTGAATGAAAGTAGAAACTGGCTTATACACCTGCATCGGACATGATTGTGACTGTATGCTGTGATGGCTGCGCTAGAATTAGTAGCACACAGGTAACGATATTTGTAGGCTATACATTATACAGTAATAGAAAACTAAAAATTTCATAGATCTCATAGGCCTATACTAGCTTGGACATTCTTAAAATTCACGACACGTGAATAATGAAATAAAAGGTCGCAATGGATTGTGCAAGCTGTTTTTGTCTATAGTGCGTCTCTACCTTAAAAGACAGTACGCATTAAATGGGGCGCGCTGATGCCAGATCTACTGCATATACAAAGTTCTGCAAAGGCGGGCAGATGATGTAATATAACTCGTATACAGGCGTGCATGTACGCAAAACTCGGGAAATTTCCAAAATATTTGTTTGTTGTATATAACTGTAGCTCATACCTTGCAGCGAACAACGCTAAAGTATTTAGATATGATACGCCGAACCTCAGAGCGCGAGTTTAGTGCACACATTATAACAATTTATATTTTTCAATTATTCATGAATATGATAATATTATAATATGTTATTCCCGGGATGAACAAAGGCAAACCACGGAAACCACTTAGAGGATGGCTGAGGTAGGAATCAAACCCGCCTCTTCTCAGTTTTGTCTCATGAAGTTGAGTACACCCCGTTCCAGCCTTCAGACCAGAATTAAATTTCTTGGCGGAGCCGGGATTCAAACCTGGGCCTCCACGGTGACAGCACAGTGACAGCTAGGAATGCTAGCCACTACGGTACGCAACGAGGCGGACAATTTATAAAGAACTCAAGGACTACTTCATTTAACAGTTTAACTTCACACCATCAGTCGGGGAGATACTGGCGACTGAGTAAACAAACTTACGCAGCGTCAGCGCTGGGCGGGAGGAATAAGTGCGATAACTTATGAATGCTATCTGATATCGAGCTCGGGTTTGTTTTAAAAACTTTTTCACATATTAATGAACATTTCATCTCGCTTAGTCACCAACGTAAAATCAATAGCAAAAAAGTTTGTCGCTACGTGACTTTCCTGTGACACCATCTCAGATTTTTCAAGTAACATTCAAGAAAAAAAATCATAACTTTCTTACTATCAAAATAATTACTGTCCTGAGAAATAGAGTATCTTCTACCAACATCAGGCAATCTAAAAATAAATTCTTGACCTGTTGCGATCATTAGTTCATTATCTATGGCGAGATAAGTTTTATATCTGCAAAAATATAGATTCGCGCTAAAATATCGTAATTGTGAAAATTGGGCCATGTGTTAATTATTTATGGCTTTTATTTTTACATCATCATAAAGAGCGGAAAATTCTCTATAAGACCACGCAAACAGTTTCTTAGATTTGTCACTTGCAATTATTGGGAAATGGCAACACCGCCGGGGTGGAAGAGGACGAAGCTAATTGCAGGGCATAGGAGTGCGAGTGAGAGGCAACTACTACATTTAATTCCATACTGTCTTTTAAGGTTGAGACGCTCTATAGACCAATAATTGTTAATTCATTAGGCCATACAAACACCCCCTGGATTTTGTCACGCACAGTGGGGGTAGACACGCATCAATAATTTTCATCCAAACCCATGGTTTGTGCCTAGACCAATAACTTTTAGGCAGTGAGGCGCTGGTTTTCCCGATTAGTTCGAAACATGAAATTCTTGCGATCAGCGTTCATTACAGTGGTAAATACTGTTCTACATACAAAACAAACCTAACCTGGGGCTTATGCCCAGACCTCCTTGCTTGTAGTGCAATCGGTAATTTTTGTCCAGACAGTCGTCTAACCAAGTAGCGACCAATGGTTTCGTCCAGTCAATCGTCTAACCAAGAAGAGCTCGTTTATTTCTTTTTCTCACATAATTACAACATTACATGTGTCGTCTAATGTAGGCCTATTTAGAATCGGATATGTTGGTAACTAATGACGTCAATGTGATCGCTCACTGCGGCAGTTTCACATACCAAATATGCTGTCGAACATGGCTGCGGTTGTTAAATATACAATAAATAAAAACACATGTTTAAGTGATTTAGCACATATAATCCGGTGCAGAAGTGATCAAGGTTAGTAGTTACAATTGATAATGTCCCCCCTCCCGCCAAAAGATGAAATAAGGTATGAAAATTATATATTATCAAAGTGAAAGCGAAAAGAAAAAAAAAGAGTGATACATGGTACAGAATTAATCTGAAATTTCACTACAGTATATGTCATTTTATAAAAGGGCATAGCGGGTGGGTTACAGACAGCGAAGGAGAAAACATCTATTAGGACATCACTTCCATAATTATTATTCATCATTACACAAGGTGTTTAGGCTAATTTAAGTATTCTACTTGGTTCATCACTCCTGAAGTGTTACCTCTATTACGTATGTCGTTTTGCCTTGAACATTTTTGGTTGAAGGCCGGCTATTATTTTATTTTAGAATATGCACTGAAAATTTGATGTAATCAGCGTAACCGCGGCCTTCGTAAAGAGGTTTACGCAGGCCAGCGCGCATCCCATTTTTGAACAGCTGACTGCGTTGGGGGTCTGCACCACTAGCGCTGGCCAACAGCGGGGCGCACTTGAACTCGGTCAGTGATAACACTATGTATTGTATTCGTCATGATAATGCTATTATTATGATCATGTAGAAATGAGTGGAAGTGTAGAGGACGTACCCATTCGCGACAACGCTGCCTCAGTTCAATTCCCTCTCATATATTCCGCTCTCGCAATTTAAATATATCAGCTCTCCACAGAAAATTGTTTTGTGTTGGTATCTTATAATTATAATTTTCAAGATATCACTCCGTCGATAAAGCTTGCCTTTCAACGCCTGTACTTAACTCGTCAATTTCTCAGTGAATGCATTGAATTTTCTACAAGTGGCTTTTAATGTGCCGGTTGATGAGAGGTCAGAGACTATTCTACCAACCATCTCGCGTTGTGCGGCTAGCATTTTTTTTTGGCAGTTGGTCCAGGTTCAATTTCCAGCTCTGCCAAGAAATTTTAATTTTGGTCTGAGGGATGGAACAAGGCACACTCAGCCTCATGAGGCAAAACTGAGAAAAGGAGGGTTCGATTCCTATCTTAGCCATCTTGGAAGTGGTTTCCACGCTTCTACTCCTGGTAAATGCCGGGATGGTTCCTAAATTAAGGCCATGGCCACCTAGTTCCCAATCCTCATCTGAATAATAAATGCACACACTAATCCAGCCATCACAATAAGACAGGTTATCAGACAAATTCCACATGCCCAAGTACACAGATCTACATGACCATGATGTCACAAAGCCCCAAAATCAACCAACTGCTGCTTTCTACCATTCCAAGACGAAATCTTCGAGTTGCCATTAGTCTAATGCCCCTAAAATCCACGACTAGTTCGAATGGTTTTAGGCCTAAGCATTGGATCAACCATCTTCTTGCATCTCAATAGGGATTTGCCAACAGGCTTTCAACAGCTTGTCTCAATTCTGCCTTCATATATGTAGGCCTATTGGCAACTCCAGCTATCTGATATGACATCTAGCGGTAAAAATTAGAAACTTACCAAGTAGGGTACATTTGTCACGTGGTGACTGTATATGGTTTCTTGTATTCGTAAGCAGATCGAGGTAATTTCTTCGTGTCATTATACATAAGTAATAAGTTTTACTCGTTGATGGAGTGTAAAATGATCACTATTTATCCATTATACGAATCCCAACAACGTATATTGCTCAGTTTACGGCTGTAAGCCGATGCATAAAAGAGGGCTGCGGATATAAGTTTTCATCACTTTCCAAAAGATGTAAATAGCAATAGCCAAAAGGTGACGATACCAAACAAATACGGGCAACAGGAGCGGGTTGGACCACTCACCACTACACTAACTGACGACAGGACGGGTTGTTCACTGTTTACGCCGAGCCAAGCCGTACCAAGACAGCTAGGCCTACACCAGCCGACTACAGCCAAGCTTCATCAGTCAGGTATCCTTCCCCCTCCCTAGTTCATTTCCAATTACCCTACCAACCGCCATCACCTCGCTCTGCGATATCCGAGCCATTCCACTACGAGTCATATAGGCCTAATTTGACTTCGCAGGGTAAATATCTACTCTGCGAGAACCTGCTACCAGTCCGATATTCTACACCAAACCCACCGGCTAACCATCTAAATCAAGCAATTCCTGTGTCCCCCGAGCTTTAATAGAACTTAAACTCATCCCTTCGCCCTACCAAGCAGCAAATAATTTCTAAAGTCTATGGTACAGTGAGCAAACTCAAATATAGCTTTTAAAGTAACAGCGCCATGACTCGAACTGCTCAAAAACAGATACCAGCAGACAACCGATGCTTGATAATATGCAATTGACACATAAAATCCAGTGGAACACACAAATTAGATCACGTGTATCGCACAGTTATACATATATACAATCAAAAATAACACTCATTATTTTAGGGACCACATTTACTGATTATAACCGAAAAATAAAAAGTGTTCCATATCAAACGCGTGTTATTGAGTATTTTACCCTACTTATCCAGACCGACCGCAGCGCCCCAAGTGTTAGTTTGAGTTGCCAATACATGCAAGAAATGAGTACGGTACTTATTAAAAATAAAGAAATAATAAGCTAATATGTACCCTACTATTATATTTCTCTCCTACTCCTAAATCCTTCTCTGAACACTCATCTTAAAACAGAATGGTCTGCATTTTTGGACTAATTATAAAAATATAGCCTATAAGAAGAAATGAACATGCTCATCTTTAGCTCCCTGGCGAAAATAATTGAGTAAGTATTAATGTTTCTGTTCTTATGCTTTTTATATGATGCTTTAAAAATCAATCTAGAAGAGATAATTTAAGTTAACTTCACTACCATAATACTGCTTAAGAGTTACTGTCTAGGACTGATGACCAAGATGTCCCTAATTTGAGCAAGGACTGCTTCACAACTTAATGTAAAACGTATTTTCGTAAAAGAGCCTTTACTTAGTTTGGATCATTTGCGATACGTGTTACATGGATGTGTGTGCTGACTTTTTGGTGTTAAATGATGTAAGTTGGCAACACCAAATGTGGCGGCCATGTTGGTTTTCTAGTAACTTATTTAAAGTGTCCTGGACTATAGCAGTATTGACATGAACTCCAGATAACACAGCGGGCTGTTGACAGACCCTTCTCTTCCCGTCTGCTCCTTCCCCTCACCCCGCAAGTACACAGAGCTTGGACCCGAGAAGTACATGCAGCTGCAGACGAGCTACTCGGTCGGCAGAGAACGGCCAGTAGGGTCGTGCCGAACCGATCACGTAACGCCAGACGGATCGCTGCCTTCCTTGCTCGCGTGAAATTTTGCACAGCGTTGGCATCAATGACAAATAGTTCTTCTTCAGGGGGCTTACCACTGAAGTATTTTACAGCAGTACAAGACGCACTTTATTACGATTTTGTCGCGCCTTGGGAGGGTTGGTGTTGGGGGACCGCTTTAGTAGTGATTTGCAGAATTATCCTCTCTATCGTTGATCCGATGATGCTCGTTTGACGAACGAACCCCCGTCCCCGTCCCTCCTCGTAATCAGTGTATTTATTATTTTATCACATGTAAATCTTTTTAGGTGGTATCACATCATCCCAATTTAATTGGACACAGATTCGTCTTGGCCCACTGAAAGTTACCGTTTAATTAACGAATTTTTGTTTGTTTAATCGAGAGACTTGTGATATCCGCTTACTTGAGTGTATGGAGAATATGTCTCATGACCTGTGAAAATGTGCTGTCTGCACTAGTATGTGCACTGGTCAAAACAATTAGGGAATCAGGTGAGATATCATACACAAGATACATATGGTAATGCATTTTATTCAGAGTTCGGTAATCTGTGTGTGCTACAGTACGATAATGTGCTGCCGCAACTCTTTACTGGATGTCCATATGGCGTTTACTGAGAGCGAGACACCATGGGGCTACCAGAATAGTGAAAAAGTAATTCTCGTTGCCCTCTAATATGGTGTGTGATCACCTCGGACGGCCAGGACAGTCGCACACCTGCGTGGCATGGACAGTATGAGGTTATCAATCAGCTCGAGGGATATTTGGCCACTCTTCCATGAGTGCAATATCCAGCTCGGCAACCGATGTGGGAGGTGCTGGTCTGGCTGCAATGCGTCTGCCAAGTGCATCCCAGACATGCTCAACCAGGTTTTAAGTCCGGTGAACAAGCTGGCCACTCAATTCGTTCAATGCCCTCGTCGCCAAGCATGTTGTCCACCAGTGCAGCTCTGTGGGGACGTGCGTTATCGTCCGCCATAATGAACCCAAAGCCTATGGCACCAGCGTAGGGCACAACAAACGGCCGAAGGATCTCATTTCGATACCTCTTAGCAGTCAAAGCGCCATTCTGAACGACATAGAGGTCTGTACGTCCGCCAATACTGACTCCTGCCCATACCATTCGTCCACCACCATGATATGGTGCTGTTTCCTGCACATTAGCGGGATTGTTCCGAGTTCCACGTTCTCTCCAGATGAGGGATCGACGATTGTCCGGCTGAACACAAAATCTTGACTCATCTGTGAACAGAACCCGGCGCCATTCGTTACGACGCCAATCCTGATATTCCTCCGCTCAGTTTCTGCGGGCTAAACGGTGGCGTGGTTTTAATGGGACACACGCCATAGGCTTTCGTGCGTGGAGGCCACTTACCCGAAGGCGATTTCGGACTGTTTGTGTTCATATTGCGCGTCCTGTTGCCGCCTGGAGGGTGCGTTGCAGCTGAGTTGCATTCAGCCTCCTGTCTCGACGGGCTGTTAACAGGAGATAACGGTCATCTCTTGCTGATGTTACCCGTGGACAACCTTGGCCTGGCCTTCCTGTTGTCTGAAATCGCGTCCAGGTCCAGGAAATTACACTTTGGGACACTCCCAATAGCTGCAGCCACCTCCCTGTGTCTGTCCCGCTTCCAACCTTCCTATGGCTCTCCATGCCATACCTTCGGGTAAGTCACGTTGTTGTTGCATTGCACTACCTGCTCACTACACCATCTGAACCCAACTGCTTATTTCATTCTTTTGGTAGAGTAAACACATGTCCACACCAACCCCCATCTGCAGCAACTTTCTGTTATTACCACTATCTCGGTTGCCGTAATGTTGTCTCCACTCCGTAGAACCGACAGAAAGACGTCGAACAATTTTAGGTGATTCTGCCTATGACAATACGTCAGAACCTAGATATCTCAACTGGGGCCTGTTCCACGAATGAACTTCGCAACTTTTCACTTTGCACTTTGCACTTTTCAGTTCAGATTTTGTTCCACCATCACTTTTCAGATTTGTCTTGCAAAGTGAAAAGTGAAAAGTTAGGAATCTTTTCACTTTAGAAAACTTATGTTCCTCCATTGGTGCAGAAATGCAAAGTGCAAAGGAATGATTGAAAAGTTTTCAGAAATCTTTGCAAAGAGACGATTCCCTTTTCAGCTGTTAATGAACAAGTCTCTACACTAGTTTCTCGGCGCAGAATTTGGTTTAGTGTTATAAATATGTTACGCAGGAGCTTTTTTTAATCATCAAGTGAGGATAGTGATGAAGAATCCAACAAGAAGACGTACAAAGACAAGATGAATTTTCATAACCTCACTTTAGTATAGACAGGTTAAAAGTTCCACCTTGACCAATACTTTTATTAATTAAGATCACTGTGTGGTCATTAGTGGGACATGTTTCACCATGAAAAATAAAGCATTAAATCATGGAATAAATATACAGTTTGTTCATGGAATAAACATGATCGGATCATTCCTATGCAAAGACTTTTCCCTTTGCAAAGAAATTGAAAAGTAATACATAGATCATGGTGGAACAGAAAGACTTTAAACTTTGCAAGAATTGAAAAGTGCAAAGTGAAAAGTGAAAAGTTGCGAAGTTTATTCGTGGAACAGGCCCCTGATCCCCTAATTGTTTTGACCAGTGTATTTATTTGGGACTAGAATAGGGAATGAAGCAGTCTCCAAGCACAATCCCCGCATTTTCTGGTGTTGTTGTCATCGCTTCATTTGAGGGACATCGTAGTCAATTTATCCCCGTGTACATGGGTGTAGGCTATATATATTTATCTATTGACTGGCTGCGTTGCTCAGTGGTAACGTTCTCGCCTGCTGTTCTCAAGATTGCAGGATCGAATCCTTGGTATTTGAGGGAGCCATATCAGTAGATTTACGGGCACGTTTAAGATCCGCTTCGGGGCTAAATTCCGGCACCCCGGCGTCTCTAAAGTCGCAGTAGTTAAAAGGAACGTAAAACAATCATAATTATTATTTAATTTATTTAATCTGATAACCTGTGTTATTGTGATGTCTGTAGTAGAGATAGAGTGTGTGTATTTCATATGAGGATTGG
This sequence comes from Meconema thalassinum, assembly GCA_946902985.2. Classification (NCBI taxonomy): domain Eukaryota; kingdom Metazoa; phylum Arthropoda; class Insecta; order Orthoptera; family Tettigoniidae; genus Meconema; species Meconema thalassinum. The sequence goes on along the minus strand of OX336391.1, from coordinate 457,471,342 downwards.
GAAGGAAGTAGCCTGTGGCCTTAAATTAGGAACCATCCCGGCATTTGTCTGGAATGGAAGTGGGAAACCACGAAAAACCGGAGATGGCTGAGGTGGGAATCGAACCCACCTTTTCTCAGTTTTGCCTCACGTGGCTGAGTGTACCCTATTCCAGCCCTCATGCCAGAATTAAATCCCGGCATTTGACTGGAATAGATGTGAGAAATGTGGCTGAGGTCGGACTCTCACCCGGGACCTCGGAGACGGTACGATACCATACCACAAACAAATAACTTTTCTTTTAATCATCCCTGCTTCTCATTTTTTCGTACCAGAAAATGTAATAAAATGAAGTGCAAGAGATAGTAAAATGTCAAATATGCAATAAAACAGTAACTCAATTAAAGATAGTTTATTGAAAAGGTACTTTATCGTATATCATAGTACAACTGTATAGCCAACACTAATACATCGGGTAATGATCAAATCAAATTATGCATGTTGGCAAGAAATAATTGTTTTGATTGAAACTTTCATTAGTAGCTCCAAAATCGGACGACGAATGTAGGCCGTCCTTGAAATAGTACTTCATAGTTTCCCGATTTCAATTCCAGGATGCTGCTACCTATGGTGAGGACCCTCCCAATAGAACGGAGATTCACGGTGGCCGCGTGGCGGCCGGGGCACTAGCGCTAGCAGCAGCGTAGCGCCCAATATTAGTGTTACACATTTACACTTTTTTACGTATTTATTATTCATCATTACTTACATGAATTGCATAGTAGTTGCTGGAAATGCAGCCCTCCATTTTCAAACACACGTTGCACCAACGTAGGAAGTTTTGGTACACTCGCTGTAATTCATCCCCACTGATATTTCGTATCGGTACAGTTATTTCGATCTCGTGAGCCTTCAGAGTTCGCGGATTGTTTGAGGTTCCCCCGCAAGGAAAAATCGCACGGCGCTGAAACTTACGAACACATTTACTGTAAGACTTCTTCTTGAGAAGATAAGTTTCCACTACGAAAATTCGATGTTTTGTTCTATACCTAACCATGTTCACGGGATACGAGATAGGCTACAATACTTCACCAAAGTTTTAAGTCTCTCAACTAAGGTATCTTGCCAGTCCAGTATGTAATCAATGCTATGACAGCATACGGTGCTTCCTGACCCACTGTTGTGTAATCGGTAGATGCTAGTCATCTGGCCATAACTTATCGCTCTACGCCTGTCACACAGCCCCAGAGAGGTTATTTCTTTAGAGAAGGACCTCGCTGTATATGTTCGTTACTTTGAAGTTTAGAATCTGTACGACTGATCATGTATGACCATTAATACGATTTTACTTTTAACAGTCTTATGTTGTCAGTTTGAAACTATTTTGCATTGAATAAAGCCCATTTCAGTGATAGAAATACACCAGAATGGACTACTCAATATTTAAAAAAGAAGGAAGGGAACAGAACCATAATGCTCAGTTATGACGATGGATCTTAAATTGCGTTGCATAAAACACATGTATATTACAAGGAACAAGGTTTGATTAATGATTCTCCGATCCGTAATAATTACTATTTTGGTAAAGATACGGTTGAAATAGGACAAGTCAACCCTCCATATAATAGAATTAAGAAGCAATACAATGACGCAATCGCGTGGGACGAGACTCGCTGCTCTACTGCAAGTCACAAGGCTAAACGTAGCGTAAAACACTTGGTGCAGAGCTGAATGGATAAACCAGACAAAGGAGTCACAGCTAAAAAAAAAAACAACATATGGAACAGCAAATCCGTTTCCTTGCGCGACTGTGCAACTTGGCTTCTGACCTCACATTTCACGAAGGCGAGAGAGTTGGTGGTGATGGTAGTGGTATACAAGCTATTTCAAACCTCTCCGTTGGGAACATGTGAGCGCGTACAATGTTGCCCGTACGGCATTTCTTTCAACGAAAGTAGGCTTGGGAGTTTGCATCCTTAAAACTGATATTCATGCAGAGCTGAATGAATAAAACAGACAAAGCAGTCACAGCTAAAAAAAAAGTGTTAATTCATTTGAGGGTTAAGTTGGGCGTAGGCCTTTGTTGAACTTGTCTGATGATCTGTATTCATGTATGACTATAACAGTGTGTGTAACTAAATTAGGGACAGGGATTGGGTAGGTGCCCCGGAACTTGAAGGCACTATCCCAGCATTTTCCGGGAGGAAGTCTGAAAACAAAAACGGAGAAAAACCATACTCAGGATAGCCGCTGTCAGCGCCCGGTTTCCAACCCATCGGACTTGCTGCAGCCGCCCGCGCGTCCGTGATGCATTATTTGAGGAGCACGGCAACGCCCTGAGATATAAAAAAAAAGTGTACTTGAGTGAGTGTGAAATTTTGTCTGGTGTTATTGCGATGGCCGTATTACTGTGTGTATTTGAAATTCAGGTGAGTGTTGAGAATGAGGTGACCGTGGCCTTAAGTTAGGATTCATCCCAGCATTCCCCTGGAGTGGAAGTGGGAAACCACGGAAAACCACTTCCAGGATGGCTGAGGTGGCAATCGAAACCACCTCTTCTCAGTTTTGCATGAAGAGGCTGAGTTACCCCGTTCCAGCACTCAGACCTTGATTAAATTTCTTGGCAGAGCCAGAAATCGAACCTGGACCTCAGGAGTGAGAGCCATTCACGAGGTGGGCAGGTGCTTATTGAAATCGGGAAAAGATTTTAGTAGGGGGACCAAAACTGGTTTCTACAGAACACATGAAGTTCGAATGCAAGATGATGAAAAATAACATTAATAAGGTAGGTTATTACTAGCCGTTAATTTTAAAGGCTAGTGAGGCCATCCTCAAGGTTAGGCCATCGACCTTTGGAGGTACTCGAATCACCATTATCCCTGTATCATTCACACAGCAAGCTGGCTGTGTGAAGCAGTTGGTAAACCACTCACCACCTGCGCCCAAGGTCGCATGATCTAATCAAATTCTACAGTCGTTTAGCATTTAGTGGAGAAGGAGGGAACTGTGTCAATAGATTTGCTGGCACGTTAAAGATCCCCACCGGGGCAAAATTACACACATACACACCGGGTGTTAAAAGTGTAGTTGAACACACAACATTGAATTGTCAATCGCAGCAGGCGTCGAATCAACAAGTCACCCTTGTTTATGAAATTACAAAAACAAAATGTCATCCTTCTAAGTGCGTGGTTGGGGTTGATTAGATGATTACACTGCAGTCAAAGAGATAGGTTGGTAGGACACATACTAAGACACCCATGAATAGCAAGCTTAGTTATGGAAGGAAGGGTTGAGGACAAGAACTGTAGGGGTAAACCAAGGTTAGAATATTGTTACGTGCCACCCCCTAGTGGCACTTACGTTAACTGGATTACGGTGGGCGAAAAGCACAAACACAATTGTTCCTTTAACGAAATATAATTTATTACAGGCCTACAAACATACACAGTGCACACACATACACACACACTCAGTCTAACTTCAGAAAACACTACTGGTCACTATTAGTTTCCACATTTATGTTCTCTCTGTCTGTGAGGCGTTACAGTGTCCAGCTTACACTCACACGTACAGTCTACACAGGTTCTCTACAGCCTTGTCCCTGCCACTTTACTTACTTCCAGAGTCCACTTGCTGCTCCTTGTGCGCTCTTGCTCGTCCCGTGTCGATCTCACGACCACGTATTCCACGAAGCACCGCGACACCTCCAGCACTCACAGTCCTGACTCAAAGTTGCACCCTGGCAGGCAGGCTTCCACTCTGTTACCGTAGACGACCAGTAATAATCACTGTACTGCCCCGTACTCACTCACTCACTCGACAACACTTCAATACACACTAACACTGACCAATACATTGTCCAATACACTCCAAGACACTGCCTCCTCGCCGCGGCTCGCTGGTTTATATGGGATCAGTCCCTGGCCTGGAAAGTTCGAAATGTCACAACCCATTGCCGCATTGAGTCTGTTCTGGTTGGTTCCACATCCAGAATTTTCGCGTATTCTCTGGCCGGCTCGCACTGACTCACAGGTGCTTTGCTAATGTATGGCCGTGGGAGGAACCAAGAGGGTGTGGGCACTCTCTCCCTCCCCCTGCGGGGTTGGTCCAAGACCACTATAAGGCATCCAACGTTTAGAACGAAGCATTGGTCTTATGGCGCGTTACGACAGGGTTGCCACTCCATGAGAGGAGACAGTACAAAGCGCTTCGCGTACGCTTTCCGCACATTCAGCGATTGTGCAGTGACTAAGACTTGAATTAAGTACTGTATAATAATACTAATAGTAGGCTAATATAACACATACAACGAAATTAAACTAACTATAACGTATGCTGAATGCGACATAAAGAAAACAACCAAAATAAATGTAAATGAAGTACAAACCCAAGGAAATGTGTGAAGTTTCGACTGCAGTTCAAGTTGAAGTACGCTATTAAAGAAAATACTCCTCATTGACTTACCTTTCATGATTTATACTTTCGTTGGGTTTAAGGTTCTTAAAATAACTGAACACATTAATTACGACCTGTTTCTCCCTCCTTCTGAGCACTTGACCACGCTTTCTTTTCACAAAACTATCCATTGTTGGACGTGAAATACGTAAAATACAACACGTTAAATCTAACAGAACTGCTGCACACACACTCAAGATAGACAGCCGAACTACTGAAATACAAGCTCGAATGGCACAGTAATAAAGCTGTGAGTAGCAAGCTGCACCCCGCTGTCCTTCGAAACTTCATTTTTATAATCCGCGGTCAATGAACAGCCCGGCCTGTGTAAACAATTAAACCTACACTCTGGGTAGGCAGGTACAAAACTTCTTCCAACATTCCTCTACAACTCTCAAACTGGCATGACATGGTTATCTTTAAAAATAGAAAAGTTGGCAGCATACGAACTTTTTCAATGCTGCTATGCGGTTATGAGAGAATATTCAGAAGTTTTACCTACATGAAAATTGTAATATTGCCAGTATAAAATATTTCAAAAATCCATCATCACACGTGTGTGAAAAATAGGTATCACAAAGTCAATGCAACATGATATAAGATCAATTTTACTAAAAAGGGGACTCAAGTTAATAGTTTTTTTTTAAATATGGATTTCTAATATTTCTAGCATTTCTATCAAGTTTACGTAGTTCTAATATAGGACAAAAAAGATCGGCAAAACTTAGTTCTACCCGAATATGCTGTTTTTTCGACAATGAAAAGTTTTCGACTGATATGGCAACAGTGGAGTGCTAGAAAATAACAGCGTCATACATGTCTCGCGTGCAACAGAAAGAGAGAAGAATATCCCTATCTAACCAGTGCTTCATTCTAAACGTTGGATGCCCTATAGACTGTCACACTGCCCCTCTCCCCGGGAGCCTCCTGCCAGCCCGCGGCAACACGCAACACTATGTTAAACAGATTGCCTCGGATGTAGGGTGTAGTAGCTATGTAGAGATGAAACGATTAGTTCACGACAGCGAGGCATGGAGGGCTGCATCAAACCAGTCTGAAGACTGAAGACTCAAAACAACAACACCCAAGGAGACAAAGTATGATCCACCCTCCTATATGAACCATGGTTATTCACATGCGACGACGAGAGAGCTCAGCGGCTCGATTTCGCTCTTCACTTCGGCTCCGAGCTAGCAAAATAGTAGGCTTATCATTTATTAATCTTTCAGAAATGTACTTGCGTGAGTAAGGCAACTCTGAATATGCCACATTCAGTTGGTGAAACTAAACACCGGAATGCATACACTATGTTGAGTTAATTGTTGCCAGATATAAACAAATGTGCAATGATAAGTGTCTATCGCAATCTGCCACTATTTGTTTCACAAACTTGTCATTGGCATAGCTATACAAGTAGGTTATTTTAAATGCTTCGTCCTTCATTTAAAAAAAAAAGGCTCACACACAAAATCCATTCTGTATGTGCGTAATTGTCGGAGAGCTATTCCCCTCAAGGCAATTCTAACAGCAATACACATGAACGAAGATTCATTGATCTTGTATGAGTCTACGGATTAAAGTGAAAGGCAATGTTGTTTCTATTTGAAAATCACTAGGAATGTGCGAGCCCAGGCTAAGCGACCGTGAAGGCTGTCAGCCGAGCAGATCATTAGAACCACTACCTCACTAAACTTGCCATCTCACTTTGACACGTCACGTCCCCAGTCCACGAACAGAAACAACTAGATGTCTTTCGAACACTTTGTTCGGGTTTCATCTCATCTTGAGCTTTGTAATGGGTATATTTCAGTTACGTTATATTCAACGAGCAATTTAAGCTGATTACCAAACTTCTGGATCAGTAACGTCGCTAGAATATGTTATATGGCTGAGCACGTGGGGCGGCAAATAATATATAGCGTGGGCAGAGATACAAAATGTATGGCAATTTTTAAATATTAACTACTATAGTTTATCAAACGCTAAAACAAGCTATCGCTTCTTCCTGAATTTAACACACCTTAAATTTAAATAAACTGTCAAGTACTCAGCAAAATTTGCTGGATTACTTTGTCAATGGGAATATTTATTTATGTAGGCGAAGGCAGGTATAAAAAAATCTCCACAGATCCATTAAAACAATAATTGCCAGATCTAGCAACGAAATGGTCAAATTGGCAACAATGAGACAGTAACTTTTCATCGTTCTATCTATAGTAAGTATAGGCCTGCCTTTTTTTTAAACGTCAATATTTCTAGTAGAATAATATTGACTCAGTTGAAAATAAGTATGTGGTCAAGTTGCTTGCCTCTCACCAAGCTTGTTCGATTACCGTTGAATGCATGTGAGATTATCGAAGTGAATCACGTCCTGTGGTTCGGAATCCACATAAAAATGGAGGTCCCGTGGCTCATGATCGTGAGATTAACAGTCACGTAACAAATACAGCACAGTCTCGCAAACTCGGCCTAATGTGGACCGAAGGGTGGCCGAGTTCGCAAAAATGCCGGGTTATCGGGAAATGTGATAAAAAAAGACGAAATAAGCCGTTTGTTTTGGTTTAAAAGTACTGCAATGCAGTACATTTATTTGTTTTTAACAGGAACACAAGTTTTAAAATGATTAAGCCACTACACTTACAGTACTTGAATATGTACAAAACAATTCCCGTAGGCAAATAGTTTTTTCACATAATGACAATTACCGTTTACTTTTTTTTGCAAAAAAGTAAGTAATGTTCTTTTGCTTTTCGCTTTGAAACCTGTTTCTTGAAGCCTCGTCACGAAGACGACGAAGAAACAGAATTGCGGAGAATGCGCAATCAAATAAATACAACGCTCTGCGCGAGAACCGTTTGTTTACTTCTTACTGCCAACAGTTTGTGCATTTCCAGTACTGTACTGTACAACTACCTGTATTTATCAGGTCGTCGTTACTATGTACTGTAGGTCATCTTGTTTCGCGTCGTATTTAACTGTCGATAATTCCATTGATGGAGAAGACGAAAGAAAACATAATAACGCTCTTTGCGGAAACACAAAAACAAACAAAAAACATGATTTTTTTCTCCTGTCAGGGTGGCCGAGAAATCCGGAGTGCCGGGTTACCGAGTGCCGAGTTTGCGAGACTCTACTGTACCTTTAAAATAAGCTTCAGAACTGAGCGTTGGTAGGAACACATTCATAAAGGGTGATGGATGAAAGAATGTATTTACTTATTAATTAATTAATTTATTTAATTTATTTATTTAGTGATTAGCATACTACTTATCACATTCCTAAAGGTAGGTCAAGAATAATTGAGGATCTTAGTGCTCATCAATGATTATTATTTTATTTTAATGATGTAGGTGTTGATGCCGATGATGATGGTGCCATCATCTGCAGTGGCTTGAGAGACGGGTTGTCGGAATATTGTCTAGGCGTTCTTTTTAACGTGCCGATAAATCTACCGCCACCGGGTTGTCGCATTTAAGACTCTTTAAATGGCATCGGACCGAGCCGAGATCGAACCTGCAATCTTGGGTTTTGAAGGCCAACGCTGGGGCTCGAAGAATCAGTCAGGGAGTTACAATCTTCACAGGCACCGTGACTGTTTTACGGGGTAGAACATCGATGTCATTTGCCGCAAGGGCACAGGCCTCAATGGTATAATATAGTTATAAGTGCCTCTCTTCATAAATATCATATATATTATTTCAGTAGTATGCATCCCTCCTGCAGCACTCACAAGCGACCGATCGTGACAAATGAGCATTCAAATGAAAGAGAATAGACATTAGCAGAGACTTATTGCACCATAATTTCATAAATATCTATAATTTCTTTTAAAAATTACTTTTAAAAAATTGTACGAAGTGTGCGATTTGCAAACACCGTTGATGTAGGAAAATACGCTCCATAATTACTGTCCACGGGCCGGTGTGACGCCTGTTTCATGTCATATTAACATTCTGAGGTCTTTCCTTTATCCTGAAATGTAAATAGTGTTCTATAATCATTTGGTTGAAATAAAAACAAAACCTTTCTCCTTAAGTGACTCATTATAAACCTATTGGGGAAAGTGAGGTTTATGGACATGCGAGATTACTCGCACGGGTCCGCTAGTCTCTCAAGAATCCTCTAGTTCATTAGTAGACTAGTTCTCTTGTTCGACAGATTTAGGAGAATGTAGAAGAGAAGGGAATGCCCTCAATCACTCCGTCCACCAATCGGCCATCGTTGTAAAGGTGGCTTGAGTTTGAATTAGTTTGAACTACACCAATATCACTCGACACTTTTAGCAATTTTCAATGACGCCATTTATTCAGGAAACTATGCAGCGAAGATCATTAGGGAAATTTCCGTACCTTAAGGCGTGTTCACGATACAGCTGGCCGCGAGGCTTCCTCGTCGACTCACAACCACGCTGTAAATACTGGACAAATTCTTTACATTGTTTCCTGCACCCATTTTTCGTGGCTACAGCCTAAGGCTCTAAACAGACCTCAGCTTTCACATGATGTATCTTTCATTCACCTGAATCTGCAGCAAGTATAACGAAGTTACGCTAGATACTACTACAGTATCTAAACCATAATGTTGTTATCGAACGGATTTCTTTTCAATAATAATAATAATAATAATAATAAAATTTTGGTCTAATAAAATAGTCAAAGAACTAGAAAACATTGAGTGATAGACAAGAACAGCAATGACCAAATACCGATTCATCAACATCACGCATCTCCGTGATAAGCAGGTCTGTTTACTGAGGAAATACTTTACGGAAAAGCAAGTCGGCTCAACTCTGCACCGTGCTGTTGTCTCTGCAGGCAACAAAACACACCTCTAGGACCCCACCACAATGTACCTCTCATGGCACACATACAGTAATTCCTGAACCCAACCTGACCTAACTGTGGAAACAGAAACCCTTCATGGTAACACCCTAATGATCTCAGTCAAGCATATGAAAACAGCGAAGCGTCGAACTTTTGGCTGACTCATGAGGACTTATTTCCAGAAACTAAAGAATTTATTTCTGCAATGCAAGATCAAATTGTGCCGACAAGGAACTACATGAAGTACATTGTCAAGGATGAAAATACTAAAGATGACGCATGCAGATTATGACACAGTACTTTTGAGACAACACAACACACATTAGGCCGTCAGGTTCTAGCCAACACAGACTACACTCAAAATCATTCACTGCGAACTTGCTCAGAAATATCAATTAGTACGATAAGTAGGCATATACACACAATGCAACAGGTGTACATTCAAAAAAATCAAATAAAGTGAGTTGGCAGAAGGAATAAAGAAGATGTGCGTCAAGAAATGGCAACTGCTGTACCACTTGTCCTCTCAGAGGAGAAACCTGCGAGCACTGGATCTTCCATCAATACAATGACATGTCCAAAACAATCTGTCATTTCTAACACATGCTCAATGGTTCGAAAGTTTTTAAACCTTCCCACCACACAGATGAAAATAGAAGATCATCAACTTGCAGTGCAAAGCCGTTGGTGAGCGTTTACCGCCTTATGTAACAATAGGCGTGTATGCAAAATAATAATAATAATAATAATAATAATAATAATAATAATAATAATCTTGAGAAAGATCATGGGCCCGGTCAAAGAACAAGGAGAGCACCGAAGACGACACAACGATGAACTATATCTTCACGTGGAGAAGATAACGGACACCATACGCAAAAGGCGAATATCTTTCTATGTCTACTTAACAAGAATGAGCTGTGGAAGTCTGTCCAATCGAATCTGTGCCTACCTTGTGGGAAAGAAAACCAAAGAGATCTGGATTACAGAGGTGGAAAAAGACCTACAAGAGCTGAGGATATCACTTGAGGACATCTTGGAACGTGACCCTTTGAAGAAGAAACTTGGGGAAATAATGAATTTTCAGCCAAAACCAAAAATGAAAACTGGCAAGATGTGGACCGAAGAACGGAAGGAAGCTCACCGAAGAAGAATGCGGGAATACTGGGTAAATGTGAGGAATCGAGGGATAAAGTAGTTAAAATAGCGTGGTCCATAGATGACCGAAACTAAATAATAATAATAATAATAATAATAATGAAATGGGCGGAACCGGAAATCTTGGACGACTTACATCAAATATTTCAGACTATATGGGAGACAGAAGATACCAGAACAATGGACAACAGCGTTGATTCACCCCCTCCATAAAAAAGGGGACAAAAAGGACGTCAATAACTATAGAGGCGTCACCTTACTTCCGGTCGCATATAAAATCCTTTCAAAGATACTCCTGAATAGAATAGAGGAGACCCTTGATAAACAACTTGGAGAGTACCAAGGAGGGTTCCAAAAAGGTCGCTCCTGCTCAGAGCAGATCTTCAATTTGAAATCAATATTCCGGCATAGAATGCTGAGCTCCAAAAAAATTATATCTTTCATAGATTTCAAAAAGGCTTTTGACTCGGTGGACAGAGAAACCCTGGACGGTATCATTCGAGAATTCGGGGTGAAACACAAGTTGGCCAACATAATCAAAGATACATTAACAGGCACAAGATCCAAAGTGAAGTTCATGGGAGAACTGTCTCGCAATAGACTCAGTCCCGGTCGTTTGAAATCAAGACTGGTGTAAGACAAGGCGACGGACTTTTACCAATACTATTCAACTGCATCCTGGAAAAGATCGTACGAATGTGGAGCTAGGCCTAGTAGTCGTTGACGGTGGCGTTTGGTGGCCAAAGTAGGAACTATTTGAAAAATTCAAAGTTGCAGTCCCTACTTGAAGTAAAAAAACAGATACACACACTAATAAAGTCATCACAATTAGCCCAGTTATCAGACAGATTCTACACACACCGTAAGTACACGGCGCTACATGACCGCGTTGTTGCAGCCCCTAAACTAAGGCACCAACCAACCAAACAACGGGATGGCCAAAACGGGTTTCCAACCCAGCTCTCTCACTAATTCTGACTTGTATTGCCATGGCCGAGTTAATCTAGCAGATTAGTGTTATAAAAACATAAATCATGCCTTCCCATATTATAAGCTATTAAACATATGATGCAGAACATTAATGGACATATTTGTTTTACACACAGATAATACAGGAAGATCCCAGTTTCAACCGAGCGTCCACCTGTCTTCACATGTGGTGACAAGCAGACGTGATAGTAATCCGTGTACTGTACGACAGTGCGGAGAGGTTTGATCAATTGTCTAGTGTTGGCGAAAGAACCAAAATGTTGAACGAATACGCCCACTTGTTACAGAACCTTACATGTGGCAACCCTGACCTTTTACAAATTAATTTCGGAATTCGGATACTAACAACACGTAACTAGGTACAAGTTGTCCGGGCTTGAAGCATTCGAACCACGACGGTAATGTACAGTTTTTGTACGAAGCACGGTTCTAACTACAGCAGGCCACAATCGACGGCTGTCAAATTCTTTTCGTTTTCTTAGACACGAACGGTTTATTCTCAACTGTTCTAGCCACGCCGAAACTGATGTTTTATTCAGCAGCCCAAATACTTGCATGTCTCCATCAACCCACCAACATGGGTCGTCACACAATGCGACTATCTGGACGCCTACCCAGTTCAGCCAACTCAGTGTCGTTCATTGAAACACAATCAAGTACAGTTGAGTATTCCTCTACAATGGATGGGATCCTGAAATTGTAATATTTTAGGAGTAAATGCACAAATAACACAGCCACACGAACAAGCACGAAATCAAGAGAAAGCGGGGGAGGGCGGCCGACACAACGGGGGGGGGGGGTCTTCTCCCAACCCGTGACAACCTCCATCCTTGAATTACGATGAAACGAACAAACGTCAAAGCACCAAATACACATCAGAAACATAATTGAACGCATATCCTTGCTACTCCAACAAATTGAAAAACCAATAGCGACATTTAAATTTTAAAAATCTTTTATAAAAACGAGATTTTAAAATTTCGCACAGTCGCCATCTCGAGGTTATTAAAACAATTTAAATAAATTAGATGTCCGTGGATAAAAATTTGTATAAGCATTTACCGTACCAAGTTTCACTGCACTCGGATGGTTAAATAGCGAGAAACGTCCATTTAAATGATTAAATTTCGCGTCACCACCATGTTGGATTTGTGCTCATCAGGTATTTGTTAAGGTGAAGTAATGTCAATAGCCTTTTATCAACATACAACATTTCGGTTTGATTGCGGTCATAGATAAGTAGATATTGAGAACCGTCTAAATATTTCAGATGGTCGTCATGTTGGATTCTTAGGCCATAGAGTTATGTACTGTTAGATGACGATTATTACGTAGGTTCATTATGCAAACGTTAACTTCAATCGCATGATCAGGACACAAGAAATAAAAACTTAATTTTAAAATTTCGCACAGTCACCATCTTGGGGTTATCTGAACAATTGAACTGAATTAGGTGCCAGTGCATTACAATGTGTATAAGCATTTGATGTACCAAGTTTCACTGCGCTCGGATGATTAAATCGTGAGAAACGTCTATTTAAATGTTTCAAATTCGCTTGGCCGCCATGTTCGTTTTGTACTTAACAGGCTTCTGAAATAATGTGACATTAAAATGGCCATATTAGTCCTGTTCCTTATTGACGAAGTATAATAAGTCTCGAAGATTAAAAACCTTAAGTCAATATTAATTTGTACTTTTTATAGCGCATATAATAATATGAATAGAAAAGCAAGACTTACAGTACATGAAAAAATTTACCATAGAAGTGTTTTCAAAACTATTTCTAAAAATATAATCGTCTAAAAGCTAAAAAAAAAAAAAAAACACCACTAAAATGTACAGAACAAGATCTGTTACAAAAATATGTTAAATGCGAAAAAAAAAATCTTTACCACCATACAAAATTTCAGGGTGATATCAGTAGTAGTTTCGGAGATATAGAATGCCGGACAAATATTTCGCACAGCCGCCATGTTGGATTGGTGAGACGTATTAAAATTTGAAGGGCATGGTCGGGGACGGACGAAATAGTACTATGTCCTTGCCGAGCTTCATTTTAAATAGCTCCAGCCGTTTAGATTTTATTAGGAACACATACATACGCAGACACACACGTACAAAAGGTGATCTCGTAAGCCTTTATTTTTTATTTTTTATTTTTACAAATGAAAAATATGCTAAAAATATAGCTTTCTTCTCTGAACAATATAACCTACGGATACTCCCAAAGAAAGAGAAATTTCTTCTAACAGTAGGCCATCCAATAATACAGTAAATTCTCAACCTGTTTTGATCATTGCTTCTTTTTCTATCGCCTGATAAGCTTTTCATCTGCAAAAATAACGTAATTGTGAAAATTGGGCCGAATTGTTTAGGACTTTTAATATTACATAATCAGAAAGAGCGAAAAAAAATCTCTGGGAAATGGTAACATGGCGGGGCTAGCAAAGGATGAAGCTAATGGCAGGACATACGAGTACGAGAGAGAAGAAAATACCACATTTAATTCCTTACTGTCATTTAAGGTAGAGACGGGCCTGGTGTGTCAAGAAAGGAGTTCAAGGCACCAGGAATAAGTTCTCATTCTTTGAAATAATATAGCCTAACTTTGAAGAATTCTATCCACACACATATCTAAGAGATCTGTTTTGTATTATATAATAATACAAACAGACGCCATTGTTAACATATAACTCAGTTAGAAATAAAGCGAGGTCCAAACAGCTTTTAAAACTTAGTGGCCAACTACGAAAATTACTGGCCAGGAATGTCGTGGATACGTCCGGTTTACAGTCCTAAATTTAATCATTCCGTTTAAGTGGACTCTTTTGGGGATAATTTGCGCAATTTGTAAGATGCGTGACCGACTGCTAATTCTTCAGTAGCGCTTCAGGGGTTCTGCTCTTACTCTTGAATTAGATAAAGTTTCTTTACTCAGAACATTGCAGCACGACAATTTCCATTTCATCCTACAAACAATTTCGGTATCAGGGAGCAAGCTCATAAATGTGTTAGGTTTGAAGCTGGATAGCAAATGCGCAAGATACGAAGGGAAAAAAACGCAAATTACTTCTAACTAGGCAAAATAAGCCACAAAGATCAACACGGTACGTAACGACATAATTACCTGTTCTATATCTAACTCTAATGTTATTGTATATGTAACCATCAGTGTAAATGGCGTTGGTAATCCAGAATTATCTAGGTTGGTTAGTTAGTTTTGAAATACAGTTAAATGAGGCAACGAACCGAGTACGAAGAGGTGGGTTCGTTTTCCACTAAAGCCATCCTAGAATTGGTTTTCCGTTGTTATGGTCCCCACTCCCCCCGCCCCCATTCTGCCCCGTGAAATACTGAGATAATACATACAATAAGGCCACAGCCGCCTCCTAGCCAATCATAGCCACAAATACACGCCAATACAACCATCATAATAACACTGTTTATCAGACAAATTCCACACACACCCTAGTACTGTACATGACCACAATGCCACAAAGTCCGTAAAGGATACAACATTTTCCATTAGGTGTTACGTTATAGTCTCATAGATTATGTTATGTGTTGGGTTGACGTGTTTTGGCGATCATGGATTAACATCAGCTAATCTTGCCAACTTTCAAAGTCTACAAGCATGGTGAGTTTGAAACAAGAGTAACAACAATATTAATGTTATCCTGATTCAACCGAACAGCAAGACAGTAAATCGCCCCATTTGTAGTGATGGGGGAAAAATGTAAAAGATTTCATCCTTTGTACACCCTCTGTCTGAAAAGTTCGGTGAATGGGCCATATTACGAACGTATTGTTGGATTACCGGTACCTGAAAGAGCCGTTGCTGTCCTTCGAAGTAATCCCCGTGGATGGTTATGCACTTCTGAGAACGACTGAACAAGTCCCGGAAACTCCTGGCATAGTTCTTCTTTAGGAATAGCCTTCAGTTTGGGTAGTCAAAACTCTAAATTGAAAGCTAAAGAGAAGCGCGAATTTATGCAACCTGACTTGCACACCTGACAGACGGGCGGCAGTGAGAAGGGTGAATTTATGATGCAACCTAGCGTGCACACCTGTTCGACGGGTGGCAGTGAGAAGGGTGAATGTTCCGTGGAATGGAATGGTCCTGAAAACTATCGTCACGGATGACGAGACCTGGTGCCTGAGGTACGACCTCGAAGGCAAGCGTCAAGGTATGGGGTATCGGGGTCCAGGGTCGCCGAAAAGCACTGAAGGGCCAGAGGTTTTCGGACGTCCAACGCAATGTGATGACCCAACTGAAGGCTATCCCTCAGGAAGACTATGCCACGACTTGTACAGCTGTTCTTCACGACTTGTACAGACGTTCTAAGAAGTGCATAATCATCCACGGGGATTACTTCGAAGGATAGTAACGGCTGTTTGAGGTAAGCCAACAATCCGTTCGTAATATAGACCCATTCACCGAACTTTTCAGACAGAGGGTGTAACTTGTTTGAAGTGACAGGGATAAACTTATATAAGGAAATTTAAAAAATCAATTGGACTGTTTAAATAAAACTGGTGGTATTATACACAACAAGGTGCGAAGCGCGAGCAAACCCTGATACACGCTCTAGTCGATGGAGGGCACTATTGAAAAGCAGCGAAATCCAGCAGAATTGGCAACACTGAGTACTGTAAGGAATCTTATCGATCCTTAATCGCCAGTCCATATGTTGAGAGTAGAGCACACTTCCGCCACGCGGTTACCTTGACGACCTAACATAGCAGCGGGCACGCACGTGACTCACCTTGCATGCGCTGTGCTACGTTGTGTTGTGACTGTTCGGATAGGCATGCTCGGCATTGTTTACCAAGGCACCCGCCGCCACAAGGTCCTGCCTGGTCAGAGCACCGAGTGTGAGTGGAGGTTGGTTGGTTGGTTCCTTAGTTTAGGGGCTGCGACAACGCGGTCATGTAGCCCCGAGTACTTTGGGTGAGTGTAGAATTTGTCTGATAACCGGTGTTAATTGTGATGGCTGTATTAGAGTGTTATCTGCGATTCAGGTAGAAGGACTGCAGGCGATTAATTTTTTCAAGTAGTTCCTACTTTTTGCTACCAAATGCTACCGTTCTCGACACCTAGCTACGGACGTGGCTACTAAATGACATCGCAGTCAGCACCTGGCGGCGAACGTTGGAACTAATAAAGCGTTATCAAACTAACCTAAAAAATTTAGCTTCCAAGTGTAGTTAGTGAAAGGTTCTTTTTCATGTCATAAATCTATGACATGGGACCACCGGCTTTACTTCCCCTCCGAAGGAAGGCATACTGAGGGATTTTAACGCTCTTAAAAAATCCGACGACTTCGGCCTCGGAGTTGGAAAATTACCCTCAATAACAACAATAAAATCAGAAAACGTCTTTGAAACAAACTGCAGGTGTCATACCGATGGAGGGTAGCGATACGCCCGTCCAATATTGATTTCTTCTACAAGCTATACATTACATAATGGGACATCACTCATTGTTGAAAATAGCTTTTAAAAGGAAGGAAGGAAGGAAGGAAGGAAGGAAGGAAGGAAGGAAAGAAGGAAGAAGAAACATAGAATATTGTAATTG
Organism: Meconema thalassinum; assembly: GCA_946902985.2. Taxonomy (NCBI): domain Eukaryota; kingdom Metazoa; phylum Arthropoda; class Insecta; order Orthoptera; family Tettigoniidae; genus Meconema; species Meconema thalassinum. The sequence continues at coordinate 457,454,355 of OX336391.1, read as the reverse complement.
TGGTAATATTGTAATTGTAATTGTGGTCATCAGTCCCGTGTTCTAAGATGTTTGTGGAATATACCCAATAACCTGTGTTATTGTGGTGTTTTGTATGCATGTTTGTGCTTGCAATAGGAGCTAGGTTTGGAAATGAGGCGCTCGTGGTCTTTACCCTTAATTGACCTTGTGTGGTCCCTGGGACCTGAGACGTTTTTCTTATCTTCGTAAATGGAGTATTTTACCACCGATCGTCTCAGTGGAAAAATATCAGCATAAAAAATAAGTAAATAGGTGTTTGACCGTTTTTACATAAATCCAATTTAAGGGGCCCATGGGGATGGGTGAAATTATGGGGGGGGGGGGACGTAATATGTCTGAGTGTAAAATTATACATGGCCTATGTTGTAGACAATAACACATTACATCTTTTTTGTCTCTTGCTATTTCATCATATGACGAATACTTACGGAGTTATTAATGATTTTGTACTTTTTGGCCGGAATTTTCCAAGTCCCAGGAATGACATAAAAAATGATTCGAATGAAATTTCAAAAAATTGCTTTTTTAAATACTTTTATTATATTTTTCACGTCTTTTAGTTTCCGAAACCAACATGATATTTTGATGGTTTTTTTTTTCGTCCCATGCATTTTTGGTTTCAGGTGATAGAATTATTTCCCACTACGACCGATGCTTATCTTCTACTATATAAAGCTCAAATACCACTGACTGACTGATTCATTCATCACGATATCTCAGAAACCACCGAACGGATTGGAATGAAATTTGGTATGCAGCTTCCTCAAGGGCTGCAAACGCCCACTAAGACAGGATTTTTGGATATTCAGGATCTAAAGGGGTGTTAAGGGGGTAGACCTGCATTTCATTGAATAGCAATATCTCCCGATTGGTTTCATTGGGGGATGTTATACTCGGCATATAAACTCATCATTAAAAATAAGAAGACACGTGTCTGAGGGTTTTTCGATGTGGTGTATATTATGAGGTGAAAGGGGTGAAAAGTGGGGCTTGAAGGATTCCTAACGGAGCGTGTATCCCTTAAACGGCATAGGCCAGGAGTTTGGAACTCAGTGGAAAAATATCAGCATAAAAAATAAGTAAATAGGTGTTTGACGGTTTTTTCATAAATCCAATTTAAGGGGCCCATGGGGAGGGGTGAAATTATGGGGGGGGGACGTAATATGTCTGAGTGTAAAATTATACATGGCCTATGTTGTAGACAATAACACATTACATCTTTTTTGTCTCTTGCTATTTCATCATACGGCGAATACTTACGGAGTTATTAATGATTTTGTACTTTTTGGCCGGAATTTTCCAAGTCCCAGGAATGACATAAAAATTGATTCGAATGAAATTTCAAAAAATTGCTTTTTTAAATACTTTTATTATATTTTTCACGTCTTTTAGTTTCCGAAACCAACATGATATTTTGATGTTGTTTTTTTTTTCGTCCCATGCATTTTGGTTTCAGGTGATAGAATTATTTCCCACTACGACCGATGCTTATCTCTTCTACTATATAAAGCTCAAATACCACTGACTGACTGATTCATTCATCACGAAATCTCAGAAACCACCGAACGGATTGGAATGAAATTTGGTATGCAGCTTCCTCAAGGGCCGCAAACGCCCACTAAGAAAGGATTTTTGGATATTCAGGTTCTAAAGGGGTGTTAAGGGGGTAGACCTGCATTTCATTGAATAGCAATATCTCCCGATTGGTTTCATTGGGGGATGTTATACTCGGCATATAAACTCATCATTAAAAATAAGAAGACACGTGTCTGAGGGTTTTTCGATGTGGTGTATATTATGAGGTGAAAGGGGTGAAAAGTGGGGCTTGAAGGATTCCTAACGGAGCGTGTATCCCTTAAACGGCATAGGCCAGGAGTTTGGAACTCAGTGGAAAAATATCAGCATAAAAAATAAGTAAATAGGTGTTTGACCGTTTGTTCATAAATCCAATTTAAGGGGGCCCATGGGGAGGGGTGAAATTATGGGGGGGGGACGTAATATGTCTGAGTGTAAAATTATACATGGCCTATGTTGTAGACAATAACACATTACATCTTTTTTGTCTCTTGCTATTTCATCATACGACGAATACTTACGGAGTTATTAATGATTTTGTACTTTTTGGCCGGAATTTTCCAAGTCCCAGGAATGACATAAAAATTGATTCGAATGAAATTTCAAAAAATTGCTTTTTTAAATACTGTTATTATATTTTTCACGTCTTTTAGGTTCCGAAACCAACATGATAATTTGATGTTTTTTTTTTCGTCCCATGCATTTTTGGTTTCAGGTGATAGAATTATTTTCCACTACGACCGATGCTTATCTATTTATATAACTAATGTTATAACGGGATTCCAAATGTTATTGCGGGCGAAGCCGCGGGTAACAGCTAGTATACTATATTTACGTCTGTATCTTGTCTCATTTGCTTTAATATGAATGTAAATACCATGTTATTTAAATCAGTAAAAAGAAAACAAAATAGTTTCCAAAATATATTGTCTTTAATTCCGTGGTCCGTGGGACCACACGAGGTTATTAGTGTGAGATTTTTCCACGAGCTCAATTAAGGGTTAAGTTAGGAACCAGTCCGACAATAATTGCCTAAATCAGAAAAGGAAAACCACTACTAGGATGACCAAAAGTGGCATTCGAACCCTTCACGAGGCTGAGTGCGCATCTTCCCAACCCCACGACATAGCCGGGAATCACATCTAGCGGACGGCTTCGCTGCATGTTGATTTGAGCCTTTCAGCCCTAAGGCCTAAAGAGCCCGTATCAGTAGCAGTATGATTCGTCAGCATTTGTTTGAGAGGGGAGGATTACCTAAATCTTAAGTGACCAGAATATGGTCCAGTGCTCTAGGCACTTGAGAGTACAGAATTAATAGATAGAGAAAGAAAAAGAGTGGCTAAGAAGCCATAGTGGGGAGCACATATACAGCACCAGGTCCCCACATTTTTCAAAGACATTCATATGTCTTCCTGCCAGGATTACTACTGGTTTGTAGTGTGAAAAAAAAAAGTAGAAAATAATTCTATTAGGATACGGGGTCACTCTTAGCGGGTCCCGGAGGCTTGGTAATCACCCAGAGTACTAATGAGGGGGTTAGTGCCGGAAGAAATTATTTTATATAGTTTTATAATTTTATTAATGCAGCCAATGGTCATGTACTTTTCTTTTCAGGACGGGTCAGGGAAAGGATATTGGAAGGAAAACGGCCGTGGACCTATTGAAAGGAACCGTCCCGGCATTTGCTTGGTGGTGAAAATGGGAAACCACGAAAAACCATCTTCAGGACGGGCGAGGTGGGATTCGAACCCACGCTCTCCCGATGCCAGCGAGGCACGAGGTAGCGCGGTAGTGCTCTCGGCCACCGCGGCCGGTTTTTATATAGTTTTGATGCCTGTTTCTTAATACGGGACTCCATGTATTCCATGTTGGTGTCTTCATGGATTTGGGCATTGCGTTCTTACCATTCTGAGTTGGTGAGGGCTCGCAATTCCTGGACAACTGTAGTTTCTTGATGTACGAGGGGGCTGCATATCCCCAACCTGGGCTGGCATATTCCATTATTGGACGTACAATGGTACTGTATGCTAAGAATTTGCTTTTGCCAGTTAGTTTAATCTCGGCCTACAGTACAGGTCGGAGTTGCGGCAGAGTCGCCTTCGCATTATTAGCGCGCGATGTAACTTCCTGAGCGAATGCTAATCTGCGATCTAGCGAGATACCCAGGTATTTAGTAGTGGTTTGCCATCTAATCACCTCGTCAAAGAAATATAGATCATTAACGGCTGTATGCTTGATTTTCCTAGTGAACAGAGTGGCAGAGCATGTATTAACATTCATTTAGTCAGCCGAGGTTCAAGTAAACTGAGCGCAAATATACAGTACTACACTTACCATTAGGTCACGACCGATAAGCCAGAAATGGGTGACATTAACAATTATATGCTATACTCTTACTATAAATGCCCCTCGCAAAAAAAAAAAAAAAAAAAAAAAAAAAAAAAAAAAAAATTCCAACTAATGTTTAACGAATTTCAAAATTTGCAGTCAACGTGCAACATGCAATGTGCATTCATTTACCCCCTAAATTTGCAATGCAAATGGCTAATGGCCAGCACACTATACGAAACTAACCGCCACTGTCAATCATTCACAAGGTCGAAGTACGCCAGCACGCGATTATTATTTTTGTAGCTTGAGCACGCATATCTCATTGTGTGCGATGATTACACTTAACTGTCATGGGAAAGGTTCAGCCACAGTCGCGATGTTTCCTACATGTATAAGGTACGCGCGCACCTGTCCGCACTGGACAGACGGCATATTTTGCATGACTGCGCACATCAGATTCGGAGCGTCCGCATTTCCTTTCCAGTTCATAATGTAGTAAATTGAAGTCATGTTCGCTAGTCTTGACTATGCTTAGAAAACTTACTTTATGGGGCGTGGTGGCGCAGCAGTCAAGCTGGTTGCCTCTCTCTCGATTCCCGGTCAATGCATGCGAGATTTTTGAAGTTAAATGCCATGTCCTGTGGTTCGGATTCCACGTAAAATGGAGGTCCCGTGGCTCATGATCGCGAGATTAACGGTCACGTTAAACTACAAGCTTCCTTTCCTTCCTTACACCTCAGGTAGATGTTTCCAGCCCACCAGAACATGCCGACAAAACGTCGTAACATACGAAATGGCGGCATGGGGATTGTCTTTTCCTGCTTGGCAAAATGGTGCCCGTCTCGCACCACATGTTTATGTTATAAAAATTGTATGAACCAAATACGGTACTGTTTTATCAATAAGCAAATGTATTTTATTTGAATCACAATATTTTCAAGTAATTTAGGGGGGCGTGGTGGCGCAGCGGTCAAGCTGTTGGCCTCTCACCACGGCGAACCGGGTGATTCCCGGTCAATACATGTGAGATTTTCAAAGTCGTAAAAAGGAGGTCCCGTGGCTTATGATCTCGAGATAACGGTCACATTCTGAGTGGTTGAGGCGGCACGTGCATATATATATACACAGTATAATTATGCTTGGATGCTGGGTTCAAGACCTGATCCGCGTATTGTGATACTCCGTGAACAGCTGATGCAGCAAGAGAGTCGACAAGTGGTGCTTGACTGATAGTAGCCTATATCGAGGTTGGAAGGCTTAATAACCATTAAAGATTTACAGTTTTCACCTCATTATCCACCTGGAAGCGGAGTCTTCTAGGCCTACTACTACGTTTTTCACATCATTATTCACCTGGAAGCTACTACTACGATAATAAACCAAATTAAAGGAGTGACTTGGGCAGTTTCGTAAGGTAGATTTCAGAGAAATGCATTTATACATTTCACCAGTGAAAATGAAAATCCACAGCCTGCTTCCAGTCTCCGACCGGGTCAGGAATGGAATGAATGAAGCCCCCATCTAGCGGCGAGGATATGAACTGTGCCGGCTGCCGAGGCCTGACGCACTCCTCTGGGGCAATGATTAAATGAATGACAGATGAAATGAAATTATAGTGGAGAGTGTTGCTGGAATGAAATTTTGACAGGGAAAACCGGAGTGCCCGGAGAAAAACCTGTCTGCCTCCGTTTTGTCCAGCACAGATCTCACATGGAGTGACCGGGATTTGAACCACGGACCCAGTGGTGAGAGGCCGGCGTGCTGCCGCCTAAGCCACGGAGGCTTACATTTCACCAGTATTATTTGTAATTTCATTTTTAGTAACAACTTTCTAGTGTGTAAAATTTAATTTGTAGGCCTGTGAACTTTTCATGTTTTTAAATCAAAATTTTGTAAGAATAGCGATTTCACTTTATCATGTTAAACTATTAAACTATCAACGATGATGCAGTTACCATTGTCATATCAAAACATATAAGTTTAAAATATTTTATTAAACATCATTTCATAGTTGACCAGGCGGATTATACAATTAGTCCATTAGTCAATACGGATAAAACTTGTTACCAAATTTAAAATTGTTAACGTATAGCCTACGCATTTTATGAATATTAGCTAACTGTAGTAGGTTGGTGGATAATTGAATAGTAGTCTAATAATAATAATAATAATAATAATAATAATACACAATATTTGGTTAAATATTAAGGAAATTTTCAGGTCTATAATAGGTAAAATAGTAGGTATTTATAAGAAATTGATGTATGTATTGTATGTCTACCCCCTATTATTCCCGTTTTTCAACGGGGTCGGGGATGAGATGCGATGGAAGTCTTTGTGGCGAGGGTTTTTACGGCCGGATGCCCTTCCTGACGCCAACCTCACGAGAGGAGTTAATGAGAGATGAAATGAATGATGGTGAATGAAACTGGGCAAGGATGTGGAAGGAAGCGGCCGTGGCCGAAATTGATAGTTATGCTAAATACGTTTAGTTGGTGTCCTTGATAATGATAATTAAATGTAAGCTGTTAAGGCACCGCTCGAATGGGTACGTGTAGATTAGTACAGTATATTGTAAGGGATTATGTCGTTTGTGTGTTGGTAGGCGATAAACATATGTGTTTTATTGCTTAACTGTGTGGTCCTGAGTTGCTGGAGAGAAAAATGCTATACTCAGTTGGCTGGCAGTGCGGGTGGTTATTCAATACAGACATCACATTCACAAATAATTATAAATACCTAGGAATAACACTGGATCCTAAATTAATTCTCCCAAGACATACAGTCAATACAGTACATAAAGCTAAAACACAAATCAAAACACACTACCCACTAGTTCACCCGTCGTCACACCTGTCCAGTAAAAATGTCACCTTAATCTATAAAGTGCTTATACGACCCATACTCACGTATGCGTATCCCGCTATAGGTTTCCAATCAATCACTAATCTCAAGAAACTTCAAACAGTTCAAAACTGGCTATTAAGACTTGCCACCAAACCTAAAAAAGATGAACGACGCAAATCTACGCACTTCATCCATACAAAAACAAAAACCCAATACCTACTCGATCATCTTACTCAATTAACTACTAAATTTTACCAGAAAACTGCCACACATCCTAACGACCTCATTAGACAACTAGGTACATACCAAGTAGACCCACTACAACGTATTAAACGTAGACCGAAGTACATCCTCATCATACGAGGACTACTAGAAAACCCAGACATCTAACCCACAAACATTATTAACCAATTTAAAACAAACATTCAAACCTACTTAACTTGGATAAATCATCCAAGCCAACTCATTACACGATTCATTCACAACTCCCTACCACATACAAAGCCCTGAACTCCGAAGGAACCAACTAAAATTGATACCAGAGCAGTATGTCGTCCCTGCTCGGGGGAAGGCCACGGCCGACTCCGCCCGGGATGGTGCGACATGCGTTCTGCGCTAACATCATTACCATTCAAGGAACCAACAATTTATTACTACATCATTACCACGGAGAAGGGCCGATATTTTTGCACACCCGCCGAGACCCATTTATTTAACTATTCACTTCTTTTTCAAATTCTTAAATTTTTAACTTCTCAATATTTTAATTTTAAATTTCTTAATCTACACCTATTAAGTATTTAATAATTCAATCTCCTTATTTAAGCCCTCCCTTTCCCTGGCACTCTTGACCTATACACTATACACTTCCTGCCTAGCGGGCCTGCCCTTGGGGGGCCGTCGGCCGCGGCGGACTCCTTCCGGGGTGCGATCTGCGGGCGGTAAATCATAAGTTTAAGACTGCACTGGAGCGTATTACGAGACTCGAACTCAGTACACACTAGGAGGCACAGTTATATTGACCAACCTCAATGTTTGGCATATATTACACTGGCCTCCACACCTCAAAATATTTCCAAACCATCACATTACACAATTAATAATCCTAATTTAACTTAATTATTCATAATACAGCTTTATTTTAACATAGAAACACTATTAAACTCCACTCAGCACACAGCCAATCAGAGCACAGCAACAGCCAATCAGAGCACAGCATTTCTGAATTCAAACTCCCCGCTCCAGTGACAGTCTTGTCACATTACTAGTAGCAATTTAATGCTACAAAGCGATACCAAACCTTCTTCAGGTCTATTTCTTTCACTCTCCAAAATTACTACCTAACTTTACCTTCTAAAGGTCTGTACATTTCCTTAATTTCAAGAAGCTGCTGCACAGCTTAAAACCTATTACACACACCGCAATATCACATACATTTTAACCATGGCGAGCGTAGCGAATAACTTATAACAACTTCAGCATCGGCAGGAGTGTGCACCGGCCCACAATGGCCAACAGGCACATCCTGCTCCGAACCTAAGCTGGAACGGATCTACTACTCTCTATTTCATCTTGCACTGCCCCTAATAATTGATTAATTACTCCTGTATTTAGTCAATTAAAACAACAATATTTTTATCCTAGCAAAACTCACGTCATTCACTGAAAATACTCTGGCCAAAAGTCACTCATTAGACTAAAGCCAGAGGTAGTGTCCAGATCTAATAGAATTATTATCATACTCACACTTCATACCAACAAACTAGAGTGAAAGGAGCCCGGTTCACGGGCACCAGACTCTTAATTTTTCACCCTGCATTGCACCTTTCAGGTGCTCTGCTATCACAGTCTGAGAGTAGTAGCGGGTGGTATGACCTGCCCCTGCACTTTCACCCAGGTATCATGCCCGTACTCTTACACGACAGCACATAGAAAATAAAAAGTTTGAATTTTATTTCCACGTCGCAACTAATTCATAAAACCAAACGTTGCGGAGATTAAGCCGAAAATACTAAAGGAGTCCCCCAATGCCTTCTTCGCCGTTGTACTACAAAAATTATTCTAGCCTTGATTGGTGTCCTAATCAAGTGTTTTAGAGGAAGCTAGCACTATTAGTATAGAGGCTCTCATTATAAAACACCAACTTCGATGGACAGGACATGTAGTTCGCATGCCTGAGTCCCGCCTCCCAAAACAAATCTTATATTGCCAGCTGAATGTCGGTCAGAGAAAGCAGGGTGGGCAACAAAAACGCTACAAAGATGTTCTGAAGACCAACTTGAAGAAATGTCAAATTGATACAGGTAACTGGGAAGCTGTCGCATCCGACCGATCAGAGTGGCGCCGCAACGTCCATCAAGGCCACTTGTACTTCGAACAAGAGAGAAGAAGGCTTCTGGCTGAAAAAAGAAATGCCAGGAGAGAGCGCATGATTCGCAGAATGATCAACCCCCAAGATCCATTGGCTGCTCAAGACCTTGTGTGCCAATATTGTGGAAGAGTCTGTGGTTCTCGGATCGGACTGTACAGTCACCAAAGAACTCACGCAATATGATTAGGCCTAATGTTGGATTACAGCGAAGATTTACATAAATGTAACTTGGAAGACAATCATACTCGTATCACGAGTGATAGCCTAAATAAATAATAAATAACAGGTGTCCTAATGGTCTTGGACGTAAAAATACAAATCAGCATGAAATTGAATTAAATTCACAGGTAATGCGCGTTCATACATTCAGATAGGAATTGACCAATGCGACCTTCTACATTCATCATGAAACGCATAGAAAACTTATTTTATTTATTCTAAACAATGTACAGACAAAACGTTAATTTTAATAGTAAAGATATCCCCCACGAGCCCGCGTTTAATCTAGCCCCTTTCCTAGATATGAGTAGTAGTCACTGTTATGGCTAGAATAAAGGTTATATTAAGCGTGTGTGCTAAGTTCCGAGTGAATGGACCGACGATCTCCACTCGGAACGGTTCTCCAGTTTGTGCGTTATGATGATGATGATGATAGCTGCTGTTTTAAGGGGCCTAACTTCTAGGTTATCAGCCTCTAATGGTGTGGGTGATAATGAAAAAGACAATAAAATGAAAAAAAAAACTAACTAGGCCTACTGACCTTCAACTCATAATGATAATGTTATTGGTTTTACATTCCGTTTAACTAAAGCGGCTTTTAGAGACACCGGGGTGCCGGAATTTTTCCCCAAAGGGGATATTTAACGTGCCAGTAAATCTACTGACACAGCTCCCGCGCATTGGCGCACCCTCAAATGCCAACTGACTGCGCCGGGATTCGATCCTGCAACCTTGGGACAGCAGTCAAGAACGTTACTGCTGAGCCACGAAACCAGCCAAGACTTACAAATAACTTGCGTACTAGAAGAACATAAACAAATAGGAATAGAGGGAATAAAAGACAGCGGGGGCATGGTGGCGCAGCGGTCAAGCTGTTTGCCTCTCACCAAGGTGGACCGGGTTCGATTCCCAGTCAATGCATGTGAGATTTTTCGAGGTGAAATGCCATGTCCTTTGGTTCGGATTCCATGAAAAAAGGAGGTCCCGTGGCTCATGATCGCATGATTAACAGTAACGTAAAACTAGAGCTATCTTCTTTCCTTTTTTTTAATAAAAGACAGGGAAAAGAAATTCCCTCACCACTCGGAAAGAATGAGGACTGAGGGAATCGGAAAAATGTAGAGTAATAAAAGGCAGATAGGAAAGGAAAAGAGGAGGGGTCCTCCCCAAAGGCAGTGGAAGATGGACCCAGCTCAGGAATCCCCGAGCGCACCAGCCGTGAGTCCTTGAATGCATAGTACCATCCAGGGTGCACCATAAATGGTGGAGCTAAACACACCCCTTCTTCGACCTAGTCAGAAGACAGGAGATAGGCCTACATGAAAAAAAGAGGTTGGACCCTTTGAAGAATGTGGGTATCAGGAAAGAAAAGTTGTTTGTTGCTGTTGATTTACTTAAAGGCTTTGCGGCATCGTAGTCTTGTAGGCGCATATACTTAGTTGTGTGTGGAATTTGTCTGATAACCTGACTTATTGTGATGGCTGTATTAGTGTGTTTATTTAAATTCAGGTGAGGATTTGGAAAGAGACAGAGTTAGGAACCATCCCGGCATTTGCCAGTAGAAGTGGGGCAACTATGGAAAACACATCCAAGATGGCTGAAGTGGAAATCGAACACACCTCTTCTCAGTTTTGCCTCTCGAGGCCGAGTTTAACCCCTTTTCATTCCTCAAAACAAGGCGCAGATGACCTCGTAGTTCCTTCCCTTAAAACAACAACAACAATAACTAACTTCCTCAAAACAGAATTAAATTTCTTAGCAGATCCGGGAATCGAACCCGGACCTCCAGGACGACAGCCAAACATGCTAGCCGCTACATCACGAGGTGGTTGTATGAAAGAAGAAGGGATCTTGTAGTTTTACGTGACCGTTAATCTCGCGATCTTTTTATGTGGAATCCGAAATTCATGGACACATGCACTGACCGGAAATCGAAACCGCCTTAGTGAGAGGCAAGCAGCATGACCACTAAAACATCACGCCCTCTCGTAGGAAAGAAAAGACAACAAGGATCAATACAGGCGGGAAAATGAAAGACACCCTACGCCTCGGATAACCTAATACCGTCGGGGTGAGAAGAGAATAAGAGTTGTTCAATGGAGGTCGACAGGAAAGTTGACAGAGAGGAGCCCGGCTCAGGTAGGTGAAAGCAATACCAGACTCAGCTGGGTTCCCGTGGTCATCAACCCACGTCCCACTAGTTGTGCGAGGAATCATTAAAGAGTGTGTGGAAAATGGAATTAATACACATTTTTTTGCTGAGAAAGGCTTCGTCTTCAATCGTCCAGACAAGGGAAGTATCAGGTAAGACAGGTCGAAACCTATCTTGAAACTTTGTGGACGCAATCGTTGTACTATAAGATGATGATGATAATTGTTGTTTTAAGGGGCCTAACATCTAGGTTATCGGCCCCTTGTACTATAAGAGGACAACGTGCGGAAAATCAGCCTCCAAATTGAACTGCAAGGCTCCGAAATCATGTGGCGAATCTCTCATATAAATCAATGGGAAGTAGAGAGTAGCGTATATGTTGGAAGGGACGGCCCAGACACTCAAGGCCGGTGGGAAGCAGCCTACATATACGCCTCGCCACGCGACAACTCCGAATGCCGCAGGGATGTCCAGCTACGCCAGCCGTCATGCCTCGGAGCCTTGCAGTTCAATCTGGAGGCTGATTTTCCGCACGTTGTCCTCCTATAGTACAACGATGATGTCCACAAATTGTCAAGATAGGTTTCGACCTGTCTTACCAGATACTTCCCTTGTGAGTAAGGCAGACAGTTAACCACTGAATTATAAATTTAAAAAACTAGGCGGAGAGGTCCCCGGGATCCCTGTGAAGGCCGAAATGATCCGTCAAACTGAAGGGAATATTTTCCGTTCTAAAAAAAAACACACCCTCTTTTGTTGTTCGACGAACAACTGACAAAACTTGTGACTCACGTTCCCTGTGAATGTTCCCTTCAATAAGCCTGTCACAGTTTTGGTTACATGCGCGACAAGCTGTATTCTGAAGTTTCCTAAAATGTCCATTTGTGCCAGTCAGCATTTCCAGCTCTCCGCACACTAGCGATTGCTTTGTAATTTCACGCCGTGTTTTATTGTTAATGAGTTTCATTTTCATTTTCAGTGTTGTTCATAAATATATTGGCATGATACAAAGGGATTTCAAGTCCAAAGAATATTACAGTGTTGCTATGTTAGCGAAGACATCTTGCGGCCTTTACATTCATAAATCAAATACGGAAGAGTCGTGGAGATCTTGCCTCACGAAATACTTCATAATTATTGTTGTTGTATTTGAGGGGGTTGGACATCGCAGTCATTTAGCCCCGTGTACTTGCACGTATGTAAAATTTGTCTGACAACCTGTGTCATTATGGTGTCTGTAGTAGTGTGTGTAATTCAGGTGAGGATAGGGGAGGAAGCAGCCGTAGCCTTAAAGTTAGGAACCATTTCAGCATTTGCCTGGAGTACAGTAGAAGTGGGAAACCAAGGAAAATCCACTTCCAGGATGGCTGAGATGAGATTCGAGCCCACTTCTTCGTTTTGCCTCGCGAGGCTGAATGTATCACGTTTTAGTCCTCATACCAAAATTACATTTCTTGGCCGAGTCTGGAATCGTACCCGGAACTCCGTGGCGATAGCCAAGTATAGCCAACTAGTCGCTACACTCGAGGTGGTCAGCAATACTTCAAACTACAGTACAGTGAAGTGGTGGTGGGGTGTTGCTGCTTCATTTAGGGACTAGGCACTAATTTGTCATCAGCCCCGCGAACTTCGGTGTGTACAATTTTGTCTGATAATCTGTGCCATTGTGGTGTCTGTAGAGGTGTGTGTATTTGTAATTTAAAGTCCGTGGCCGTGGCCGTGGCCTTAAAGTAAGGAATCATTCCGGCATTTGCCTGGAGTAGAAGTGGGAAACCACAGAAAACCACTTCCAGGATGGATGAGGTGGGAATCGAGCCAATGTCTTTGTCTTGCCTCGCGAGGCTGAGTGTACTCCGTTCCAACCCTCAAACCACCACTTCTCAGATTTGCCCTCTTCCAGCCCTGTCTTTAGTAGTGTGTGTAACTGTAATAATTAGTGTCGGGAATGGTGCAGGTGCCCTGGAACTTGAAACAAGGTACTATTGCGACATTTGCCTGGAAGAAGTGTGAAAAAAAAAACCGCGCAAAATCCACACTCAGGATAGAGCCAGGTTATATCCAGACTTGCTGTAATCCCCGATCGTGCTCGTGGTGAGTGAGTGGTGTCGTGCCGCATGCGACCCACCAATTTGCCATCGTGCCACTACTGTCGTCCAAAATATTATGTGTACTCGAGTTTGAAGGTTGTTTGTGAAGAAACCAATAGACCTACATAAAATCCAATAACATCAACATTTTCGGCGTTCTATTTTACGTTAGTTCATGTAGGTTTGGAATTTTTAATTTATATTTTAATATTCTTTATCGCAGTTGGAACACAAAAAGTGCCCGTTTTTAAGCGTGTTTCAACCATGCGTCACATTTAAAAATTATTATCTCACAAACCCGTCATCAGATCGAATCCAAATTTTAACACAATATACATTGGAATGTTGTATAACTGGTTTATTAATTTCAAAATTTTGTGTGTCCAAGAAACAAAGTTGTTATCATTTTTGTAAGGTAACTTTTTCTCGGCTCGGGGTGGTTGGAAAATGTAGTTCTTGGTTGCGTTGTAATCCTTATACATCAAAAAGGTATGCTGAATGATTGTGAAATACGTAAATTAATTGACTTATTTTATATCGGTTTGTATTTGTACGGGGAATTAAGGCATGGTTCACCAGTTAGCCGCTCCGGTGAAAGCTATACAACGTTGCCAAGATGGGCTCCATCACGCGTCATGGCGCGCCTCGCTCGGAAGTGATGGGCTCCATATCAGCAACGCTGCACAGCATTTCCCGGAGCGGCTAGCTGGTGAACCATGTCTTAATTCCCCGTACAAATACAAACCGATATAAAATAAGTGAATTAATTTACGTATTTCACAGTCATACAGCATAACATTTTATGTATAAGGATTACACCTCAACCAAGAACTACATTTTCCAACAACCCCGAGCCGAGAAAAAGTTACTTTACAAAAATGATAACTTTCGTTCTTGAACACACAAAATTTTGAAATTAATAAACCAGTTATACAACATTCCAATGTATATTGTGTTAAAATTTGGATTCGATCTGATGACGGGTTTGTGAGATAATAATTCTTAAATGTGACGCATGGTTGAAACAAGCTTTAAAAACGGGCACTTTTTGTGTTTCAACTGCGATACAAAATATTAAAATATAAATTAAAAATTCCAAACCTACATGAACTAACGTAATATAGAACGATGAAAATGATGATGTTATTGGATTTTAAGTAGGTATATTGGTTACTTCACAAACAACCTTCAAACTCGAGTGCACATAATATTTTGGTCGACAGTAGTGAACCAAGCACTGATGTATCGGTGGAATCTGAGAATTTCTAACACATCTGCCTCTGATAAAATTCCGTTTAGGTTAGGTTAGGCGCCGGAAACATTGAAGAGCTTATTTCGAAAGTGACGTAAATCCAAAATTAACGATTTTTCAGTATTTTTCCTTCAGAAGCAAGTTTGTAGGTTCTCTCAACGTATATCAAAGGTTTTAAGTCGCAATACGTCGTGTATCCCATATTAACAGAGATCTGGGAACTAATGTAACTCCAACGGGTATTTATTTCCAATGTGACTCATATCCATGTTGACCAATCCGATGGCTCTGTGGACATCGCGTGATATCAAGTGATAAATCAAGCCCCCCCCCCCCCTTTTTTTAGCGTATGGCTATTTTTTTAGTGCCGGGAGTGTCCGAGAACATGTTCGGCTCGCCAGTTTTTGTAGCTGCTTCGAGACGGACACCCAATGGGTGAGCTACAAGTACCGTTGGGGAGGAAAGTTGGAATGTAAGGACGAGGATTTGGAAGGTAGCGGCTGTGGCCTATAGTTAGGGACCAACCCCGGAATTTGCCTGGAAGGAAGATGGGAAACCACAGAAGACCATCTTCAAGGTTGCCGGCGGGGGGATTCGAACCTCCTCGCCTCCCGGATGTGAGTGACTGCCAGCAGTCATGCCGTAACGACCACGGCTAACTCACCCGGTATCAAGGCCATGGCTAACTTTGAATAATATGTAGAGCATCAGTTTGTGTTTGTAGTGTTTAAACCATTTAAATGTGCATAAATGCCACTCAAGGCGTATGTCAATATATGATTTATTTCCAAAACGTCCTAACTCCAAGTTACAGGAGACGATTACCACAATTTCCAATGATAGGAGATTTTTAAAACACATTGTTAGGATGTGCATAAAAGTAACGAATGAAATTACATCATATTCTTAATCATATCTGAATGTAATTATACGAAGAAACAAAAACGCAATTTCTGAAAGTTTTGCATTTCATGGATTTACGTCACTTTGGAAATACGATCTTCAATTCTTCTCTCGAACAATGGGTCACATGGGGCACTGTAAGCTACTAGCAGGGTCGCTACAGCCACGATTTTTACTGGGCCACATCCGGCACGGTCGCACTCGGCACGTAATCGAGGGAGTTAGCCGGCACGGCTATGACGCGGGAAAGTATTTGGACATAGGATTTTGGCCGGCGCGGCGGCTAGAAATATCCTACCAGCGCCGATATTCGAACCTCAGGACTGGTACCCACGTGGAGCCTGCGCTGTGGTTCAATTGACCCATTAAACTGTAGGTACACACAATCCCGTTAGTTGATGTGCGCTGCGCAGCGGAGCAGAGCGTGAACGTGGACCTTCTCTTGGCTTTGTGCCCGCCACATTCAACTCCTCAATTCCTAGAAAATGAAGCATTAAATCAGTAGAATCTCAATTTTGTGTCCTGTATTGATAAATAAACCAAAATACAGTCCTGAAAATGCTCTAAAATGTTAAATATAAGAATAGAGTTAATCGTTTGTTGTTGTTTGTTGCTTATTTTGGGAGCTGCGACATCATGCTCATATAGCCCCGTGCATTAGGGTTTGTGTAGAATTTGTGAGATAACTTGCGTTGTTGTGATGCATGTACTAGTGTGTGTATTTGTAAATTGGGGCAATGATTGGGAAGGAGGCGACCTTACGTTAGCAACCATCCCAGCATTTGCCTGGGGTAGAAGTGGAGGGGAAAGCCGGCCCCGTGGTGTTGAGATAGCGAGCCTGCCTCTCACCCGGAGACCCCGGGTTCGATTCCCTACTCCGTCAGGGATTTTAGAAACTGACGTGGGGGTTGGAACGGGATGCACTCCGACTCGTGAGGACAATTGAGCAGCTGTCTGACAGTGAGGCTGCGCCCCGATCACGAAAACCAAGATTAACGGCCCAGGGGACCCGATGCGCTGATCACGCGTCACCCCAATATCTGCAGGCCAAACGGCTTGTCAGCGGTCGCTTGGTGGGCTTAAGCCTTTCATGGGCTGTAGTGCCAGGGGTTATTATTAATAGAAGTGGGGGGAAACCACGTAAAACCACTTGCAGGAGGGGAGGTGGGAATCGAGCTCTCCATTCCTGAGTCTTGCCTCACGAAGCAGGAGTATGCCCGTTCCAGCACTCACACCAGAATCCATATTTCTTGACAGAGCCGGGCACCGAACCCGAACCTCCGAAACGAGAGCCAAGAACCTAGTCGCTACACCACGAGGTGGCCATAGGTATTTGTTTAGTGTCCCTTTTAACTACTGCGGCCTATGAGACGAAAAGATGCAAGCATATTGGCAGGAGTTTTATTTTTATATAGTTAACTTATACTGTACATCCCAGTAAATCTGATGGCTCTCTCGACCGGTTGTGTCGAGATTACGTCCCACAACCTTGGGCGTTGAAGACGTTCGCCTAGCCAACATCGCCACACAGCCAGTGTGCTGTTCAAGCATAACGAAATCTATCAGTGAATACAGTACATGTTCCATGGCAAGATAACGTCTACAAACAGTCGGATGACACGTTATCGAAGCAAGTACGAGGGAAATGGGTGAGCAATATAAGACTGAAAGAAAAATCACGGCACCGAGAGTTATAAGAAAGTAGACAAAGAGGGGATAAACCAAACATGCAACACCTATTATACACGGGTGGACAAAATAAAACCGGTCAGTAATAGCCTACATTATTTATTTATTTATTATTTATCTATTTAATTTATTTATTTATTTATTTCGCTTCAACGTTGCAGCGAGTGCGAGGTGGCAGGCGTGTTTAGTGACCAGTTGAATGCAACAATGGTGCTCACGATAAAAGAGCGCATATTATCATTGTGCAAAGAGTTCAATGCAGGAATTAGTGGCGAAATGGCGCACAACGGGCAATGTAGCGAATAAACACCGTAACTATCCGAAAAGAGATCGAACACCTGAAAACATTGCACGAGTGAAGGAAAGCCTGGAACAAAGTCCGACGAACTCTCAACGCCGTTTATCTGTGCAAATGGGAGTTAAAAGATCGTCGTGTCGAACCATTATCAAAAAGGACCTGCATCTGTATCCTTACAATTTTACTGTTGTGCATGCGTTAAAGTGTCCAGGCAAACCTTCGCTTGTTGAGTTCTGCCGGTGGTTCCTGAGTTACCTGTATGTGGCAAGTCTTTTGGATCCTCAGTTTTTCATTTCATCAGATGAGGCCTGGTTCCGACTGTCAGGGTATGTGAACTCACAAAACATGCGCAATTATGCATCCGAAAATCCCTAACAGTACCGTACCTTAAAGCGCCGTCGCATAATCACAAGATTGGTGTTTGGTGCGCAATGTCTGGTGTCCGCATTGTGACGCGATTCTTTCATCTACCTGTTAATGTGGTCCGATATGTCCAGAATCTGTTTAATCCATAAGTGGTTCAACTCACAGAAGACTGTATGGATATTTTCATCAAGACGCAGTAACAGCACAAACCGCCTTCACAACCTTGGCGCAGGTGCATGAAATGTTCGGTGAGGAGAGAACAATCAGCAGAGGCAGTGCAATCTCCTGGCCCCCTCGATCGACCGATCTCTTTCCCTGTGATTTTACCTGTGGGGCAAATTGAAGGGTCAGGTGTACGCAAATAATCCTCATGTACGCAAATAATCCTCAAACACTGGAAGAGCTACATCAGAACACTGAAAACGCTATTGCTGGTATCCCGCAGGCAGAGCGGAACAGTTTGATAAATCGAGCACAGCGCTGCATCGAAGCGAACCATTTCCAGCATTTACTGTGATGTTCGGTAACAAGGGGCAATTGTAAATAAGGTATGAATAAATAATCATAAAAGAAATTCCGGGCCGGTTTTATTTTGTCCACCCTATATTATACTCATGCGTGCCGCTCAGAGGCAGTTAATTTGGTTGGCCGGAAAGTCACCGGACTCAAGTCATATTTTGGCAAGCTTATCGCAGAGTATATCTAAGAAAGCTGTGACTGTCCATATCTTCAGTTTCTTTATGTCGCGATTTGAAAAGTGTTGATGTAGGGTAAAGGGAGGTATGTTCGTGATAAAATTACGCTTTTATTTATATGTCTGTTATTAACTAGTACCCATACTAGCCAATTTATAGCAGTAAACTATGCTACTATAGTATAACTGAAATAGCATTGTTATTTATTTTGAATCCATATTGTTCATAAGAAAATATATTATATTATTCTAAATTTGCCAGGTAACTTCGTGACAGTAATAATAATATCGTATGGCCTCGGGTGCCTGGTGCAAGCTTTGCTATTTGACACCCAGAGGGTAGCTTGCATGTCGAATTTCGTAGTTCCTTGACTATGAAAGTCAAGGAGGTTAGATGTTAGATATCTAATCTCCTTGAACACAACAGCGCTTTCTAGTAGAGAAATGAGGAACTTTGTGCTGGCGGAAACTCCCGAGATTAATTTTGCCATTATGAACTCGGCCTACTGAATTCAAATGGGTTCTTTGACATGCCAACATCGTATGACATGCGTATCGTATTTTTGCCGCCTTTCAAAAATCACTTACCACGGTCAGGGGCGAACCTGCAATCTTGGGGTTAGCAGACCGACACGCTATCCACTCACCCACTTCGTGACAGTGATAGTTAATTTCGTGATAATGGTAAGGTAACTTCGTGAATGAAAAAATACTTACTACTTTTAGTGTATATTAATTGATCACACAAGAAATACATGATATCTTAGCAATTAATGATTGTCACAGTAGTGTACTCTTCATTTTCATAGTCTTTACTCGGAATCACTTCTCATTTCATCAGTACAGCAACCGTAACTGATCGGAATTTCTTGTTATAAAATCCTTCAAGGAGCTCCAGGCAACACGTGCTCGTTTTGATGCTTTATAAACTGACATCTTCTGCTCTGTTACCATTTTAGCAGCTGTGAGTAACTGTTTTGATTCATACTGTCGGTATTGTTTTTTCTTTTGGCATATTGACCGATAATGCAAAGGAGAATATTGAATTACAGGAGGGTCAGGTAATTTCGTGATGCCTTAAATTAGAAAAACATATGCAAATCTAGAGAATAAATTAAATTCTGAATAATTTCGTTGGTATAAAGTATGGTTTAATGCTAAAGTGCACACTTAACTCACTACAGGCATAACTATCAAGTCAAGCAGTAATGATGTTCAATTTAATGCATTATCAGTAAGGTAATTTCATGATACCCTAAAATATAAATTTAACATAATAGCTTGATGGTATAAAAATTTAACATAATAGCTTGATAGTAAATTTTATCCTGAACAAATTTCTTCATAAGCATTGTTATCCTATATTGGTCAGTTTACCTGCTACAGGCGAAAATGTAAGAGCGCATGCAGTAAAACGTTTTGTTCTGAAAAACAAGCCAAGAAAAGTACTTCACGAACTATGCGATAACGGTTCGTACTTTCACAGAATTATTTTCCTAACCATTGTATGCCGACACTACACACCTAAAGCTATAATTTGATACTAAACATCTTAACTTATTATTAGTGTTTGAATCTTTATAATAACAGACACAGCACAAAACCTGCCACCACTATGAAAGAAAACACCTCACTACAAACAAAAGGTTTGGTTGTGTCCGCTAGAGCGCGATGAAGACCAATGCAAGTACCTAGAGACATCTGTTGAGAACTCAGGGAACTACTACTGAAGTTGAAACGCTTCGTCTGCAATAGGAGAGTTCATGATACTTATTCAAAGATTTATCACGAACTTACCTGTATCACGAAGATACCTCCCTTTACCCTACACAACCATATTAGTATTAATAGTACAAGTGTGTCTATCGCTCGGTTTGTCTGGTATGAAAAAGGGAAAATCTGCTAACACGGCTGTTATGAAACATGACAGTATTAATGTACAAACGTCCAAAAATTCCCCGTACTTGGTTATATCTCAAACTAGTGTCCCTAAGGAGTTCAGAAATAGCATTATTTTCCCTCGGGAACAGGTCTTGCCAATGGACTATAGTCTTACTTCTAGGCAATAATCTGAAGACTTTGCTTTTAAAAAATCTAATTATTATTGACGCTATGCCCTGTTTAGGCCCATTTATAAAAAATAAAAAACTATTATGCAGACACTCCAGAGACTGAGGACTTTCCAGGATTTCTTTCTAGGGTAGGTACTAAGGAAAAATTATTGTGCAAAATTTCGGCTCTACACTACTACTTTACGGACCATATCCATAGGTGGCAGTGTTATCAGCTGGTATATGCAGTAGGCTACTGTAAGTTCTATTGTAATCATACTTTTCTACTAGTGGTTTGAAAATCATGACGTTACTGCTGAGAAGTAAATTTAATGTCCTATAATGATTATATTGACTCTTAATTTGATCAAATGATTAGTTTGTTTGCTCGATCGTTTGATCATAACTTAATTTCAAGCTGTAATATTACTAGGCCTTCACCATCACTTCCTTTCAGCTTTCTTGCTGCCCGGTGCTGTGTGTTTAATGTTTCTCCGCAAGTGGTGTCATCACAGGATATGAATGCATGTACAGGAGAGAAGATATCATGATTCAATGGTAAATATCAAGTCTTTGCAAAATTTTAGTCTCGACATGGGTCTTTTATATTTTAATATTTTATTCTAATGGATAAAACAGGACCTTCTCCTGCAGAAAAATCATGTCCTCAGTCAACACAACATCACAGGTTATCATACACACAAGTACTTTACATGGCTGGCTGCGTGGCTGAGCGGTAACGTTCTCACCTGCTGTGTCAAGGTTGCAGGAACGAATCCTGCCTGGCGCGTCTAGTTGGCATTTGAGGGCGCGCAAATGCGAGGGAGCCGTGTCCGTAGATTTATTGGCACGTTAAAAGATCCCCTCGGGGGCAAACAT
Organism: Meconema thalassinum; assembly: GCA_946902985.2. NCBI lineage: Eukaryota > Metazoa > Arthropoda > Insecta > Orthoptera > Tettigoniidae > Meconema > Meconema thalassinum. The sequence continues at coordinate 457,432,620 of OX336391.1, read as the reverse complement.
CTGACACACCAACGTCTCTAAAAGCCGCAGTTGTTAAAAGGGACGTAAAACCAATAACATTTGTAGACAAGACGTTGACTAAAATACCGTATCCCGAGCTTTTAAATTAAACGATAACAGCATTACGAAGATTAGTTACAGTGGCATGCGGTAATGAACAACGAGACCAGTGTAACACACATGTTCACAATCCGTGCGACCTTGCGCGCATGCTAGGCGCCGGATATGATGCGGCGCTCGCCTACGCTAAATCTGACCCATCACTCATTCATCCTCCAGCCACCAGACGCTCGCCAGATCAAGCCTTGCTACAAGAACTTTCAGAGGTGCCGAGCCGCACGCGACAGACCCGAGTGTTCCAATAACAAGGTCTTGAACTCATGCCCTGTGACACTGCCACATCAGAAATCTCACCAGCCCGCATGAGATAACACCGCCTTCTAGGGCTTCCGCTTCCTGCATGCCACTTCCTGTTCCGGAGCCCGAAAGTATAAAAGCCTGGTAGCATCACATGGCAATCAAATTTGGAAGGAATGCTTACAATTCGGCAGAAATGTCTATAGTGAGACTTTATTTGCCAATAAGCTTGCCACGGTGGGTGAGTGGATAGCGTGTCGGTCTACTAACCCCAAGATTGCAGGTTCGCCCCTGACCGTGGTAAGTGATTTTTGAAAGGCGGCAAAAATACGATACGCATGTCATACGATGTTGGCATGTCAAAAGAACCCATTTGAATTCAGTAGGCCGAGTTCATAATGGCAAAATTAATCTCGGGAGTTTCCGCCAGCACAAAGTTCCTCATTTCTCTACTAGAAAGTGCTATTGTGTTCAAGGAGATTAGATATCTAACATCTAACCTCCTTGACTTTCATAGTCAAGGAACTACGAAATTAGACATGCAAGCTACCCTCTGGGTGTCAAATAGCAAAGCTTGCACCAGGCACCCGAGGCCATACGATATTATTATTATTATTTGCCAATAATTAAGATGCGACACAACAAAACCACAAGCAGAACCCAAAGGAGTTAACACATTACCATTATCCAGAAAAAAAAAAACACTTTAAAACGTATATTTTTTGGATGTTTAACATCTTTCCACTCGGTTGCTGGATATTTTTGTGGGAGTGATTTTGAAAAATGGGACGGAAGTGTGTAAGGCGCACTGCCAGTTGGATCGCATCCCTCCTGGGTGCTTTAGCAGCCAGAAGGGATGTGATCCAGCTGGCAGTGGTACCATGTGGAATGTTTATCACATACGGATTACTTTGTAACAGCAGAGTATCAAGAAGGCAGTGCGGGAGTAGAAATATCAAGTAGGCAGTGAAGAAAAAAAGAGTCAGTCTCTGTTAACGTAACTTAGTTACTGGCAGGAGAGTGATGTAACAGCAGAGTATCAAGAAGGCAGTGCGAGAGTAATATCAAGTAGGCAGTGAAGAAAAAAAAGAGAGTCTTGGAATTGTTATGTATTGTGAGAGTGTAAAAATAAAAAGATTTTGTGTATGTTGATGAATGTCTAGGATAATAAAAACGGTAACAACTTCAAGGTAGGATAACGTGTCAGATGTTACACATCATATGCGACTACAGTAAGGCTAGTATATTTTTCTTTTATTTCCAAATATGTTTTATTTTCCCATTATAAATGGAAACTTGTCCCGAAAAAACAAGAACAAGTATGCGAATTTTATCAAATAAAAAAACCGCAAATCGTCAAAGGAAAATAACTTCGTCCACGGAAAACTCTTCACTTAACATGTTTTGCAAATACTATGTCCTAACTTACCGAGCGCTTAAGAAGGGAGGTAGCGCACAGTTCGCTCATCCAGTAGGGGTCCGGGCGGGGACACCAAGAGCCCGCTGATGAGCCAGCTTGGTGTCCTAGGCGAAACCCCACACAAGACACGGCACAAACCTTGAAGAATTGCTAAGTTTTAATTCACTGGCCGTGAAAGCCAATATAGACTACCAACTTCTATGAACACTTCGATGTACAAGGTTTTACGCGTCAGGCGATGCGACATGTCATGTATATGGACTATCCAAGGTACAGTAGCATGAGGGGTGTCCAAGCTTTTCATGCCACAGCAATTTTGATAATTAATTTTAAGGCACTTCTCGCAGATAATTGAAACTAAAATTTCGCAGGCTTCCATTGACAAATACCATACATGGAATCAAATGAGATGGGCTTCGATATGATCTAATTGATAATTCCCTTGTCAGTTCAGTTCCTTTGCTTCTGAAACACATTTATGAACAATTAAGCAATGCATCCCCTCTAAACATACTAAAACGCATACAAATGCATCTAAATCTGCGCATTATCAATTACATACGCAGCCCTATGTTTTGAAATGCATCCGCACACTGCACTAATGGTCGCAAGCCCCTAAAATGAATTAACAACAACAGCAATTAATCACTAGGCCTATGTATGCATCGTGCCCAACCCGTCTAGAGGAATTATCAACTACCCAAACATTTTATTCGGCCCTACTAGTCTCTTACACCGCATAAATTTACCCCCCTCCTCATCTGAACAGTCACGAGCTTTCAGGTCTGGATTTTTCACAACAGCAATGAGGACCAAAGAGGCTCTCCAATTCTCAGAATCAGCCCAAAGGAGGATTCCAACACCGAGTGTTTCTGATGAAAGGAACACATCTTACGTCATGCAGGACTAGCTAACTTAGAAACTGAAGGAATAATGCAAGAGATGTAGGCCCAGGTTAGTATACGGATGTAGTTAAGTAGTGGTAAATACAGTAGGTGGGGAAAGGGGAGCTGAACCAAACTATAGTTTGCGGACTGATGACTCAGATGGAGACTAGAAAACATCGCGAAAACAAATTAAGTGGCAAAGCTGGCAAACGTCCTGTAACCAACCTGTTTTTGTATTTTTAAAATCTCATGGATTGATTTTTATAGACACACTATTTACAAGGCGATATGCTAAACTCCAAATGAGTGTTAAATGCAGACGTCGTAATTGCTCAAGTCCAAAGTTCAGCCAAGCATTAAACTTCCTGATCCAGAGTGGACTGGTTTAGCCACATGTGAGATAATCAATATACTGTAGATTACTAATAAACATACGGGAGAACTTTCTCGGCGAAATTGAAGTAGATCAATCAGTGGCGGAGCTGGGAAATAACAAATTAAAAGTAGGAGAGTTACACAAAACGATCATTTTTTCAGCATTTCCTACGTGTGACTAATGGCAGTTAACATTCACAACTAACAAACTCGCAAATTTAAAAAAATGCCCCTGTCTCATTTTAATAGTGGATTGCACTCCTATGGCAATTTAGATGCTACTATCCAACGTGAAATGAGAGATTTTTAAGTTTTGACGTTTTTTGAAAAACTATGGTTTAACCGATTTCGAACTTTCATCATGGTATTCCTACGGATCTTGTGATAAGGTGTTGAAGACTTCGTGTTCCTCGAAATTAATGTAAAAATTTCTTACATTTGACAACGAGAATGAACGATGAATTTATGGATAGATTCAGTCAGCACTTAGGCTACTTCAATCAAGCATATATTTTATTTAAGCTACTCAAGAATTTTGACTATATTTCCACAAGCACATCCGCCCGGCATTCGGGGAGACCATAAAGATCCAGAACAATAAGGTACATTGTTTGCTCTATAGTACATTCAGTATACATTTACGATACACCATATAAATGGTTATGCAGCATATGGATTGAAGCTCTCAATATGCCAAAGCAGACCTTAAGATCATCCTCGATGATGCCAAGTTCTTTCAGGAACGAACTTGAAGGATGTTCCCCGAGCTCCGAAAAGGAGGCCATTCACTTTCCATGCATTTTTAGGTAGGTTATATCTCTAAAAAGGAAGGAAGATTGTAGTTTTACGTGACCGTGAATCTTGTGATTATGAGTCACGGGACCTCCTTTTTACGTGGAATCCGAACCACAGGACATGGCATTTCACTTCGAAAATCTCACATGCATTGACCGGGAATCGAACCCGGACCGCCTTGGTGAGAGGCATACAGCTAGACCACTGAGCCACCACGCCCCTAGGTTATATCTCTCACACAGGTGAGGTATGCATGGTCGGTAATTAGCCTCATTCTTCTCGTTGACTCGTGTTGCTTGATTAATGTCCACTTCCATTCGTACCGTGGGGTTCTGGATCAAACCTCTTCCGGTCATCCTATCAATGGCAATGATATCTGCTCTACGGAGACCGTCTTTTTTCCGAAATGCAGTGCACCCCCTTATAAACTTCCCATTTCAATTTCCTCAGGAAAGTGGGTATTGATGATCGTACTCTGTGATGGCGGGAATTTCGTAATAGCCCTTTAGAACATTGACCTAGAACATGTCCAAGCGTCTCTGGTTGTCACATCCTGGTTGTCGGTGTAAGGTTGTGTGCTGGTTCTCCCCGGCACAGCTCTTACTGCTGAGAAGTTGCATGCCAATTTGATGGCATTCAGAGCTCGATAAGCCTTTTCTGCTATTTATCCACGAGTACTTCCAACCAGTACATTTTAATTGGGCATGTACATGTAATCTACCAACAATTTTCAAGTAATCGTTATATACTTCCCTTCCTCCATCGCCGTGCGATATAGCCTCACGATGAATTTTACTGAACACATTAATGGATTTAAAAATGTTAAATCTAAACCCATAGACTACAGTATACTTGGCTCCATGAATAGTCTTTTAATTGACAGCAGCCACCAAAGTGACAAGGATTACCATTTGTGATAAGCTGATAACTACCGACACGTTGAGAGGTTTTCTTTCAAAACTTTTAATCCATGATTTCACTAATAGTGAGGGCGTGCCAGCTAGGCTTGGGTCAGATTTATGGTTTTATGAACTCAAGGATCTTTAGTCTTGGAGCCAATTATAGTTGACAACAAAATGCCTCATTGCCAGGTGCACCTACTATTGAAGGACTATTTAGTGCATGTACAGATGTACTTGGTCTCATTGTTCCCAAGTATTTGCACCGGCGATTACTCTCGCTACCTTCATGTTGGTTACTGCAAGTTTAAGTATGAGATAACCCGTGTTCACCCAGCCGTAGCAGCGGTATAGAAATGTTGGTCAGCATATTGAACGATGAAAGGATACTTCGTTACGTTTCGTTCAGAATACATTAAATCAAGAATGAGAATTCCACAGCTAAACACAAAGAATCAGAATGAGCGTGATAGCTGCTCATTATGGAGTCAGTTCAGATTCTTCGCCGCTAACATGATAATCGCAAACAGAGGTTATGGATGAATGAGTGATACGAACGGCGTCGATGGCGTAGTTGGTAGCATGCTGAGCTATGCCTAAGATCGCGGGTTCAAACCCGGCTGAAGTCGTCAGATTTTTAAGAGCGTTAAAAATCCCTCCGTATGCCTTCCTTCGGAGGGGAAGTAAAGCCGGCAGTCCCATGTCATAGATTTATGGCATGTGAAAGAACCTTCCACTAATTACACCTGTGTGAAGCTAAATTATAGGTTAAAAAATTGAATAACGCTCTTAGGTTCCAACGTTCGTCGCCAGGAGCCGATTGCGGTGGCGTCTAGTAACCAAGTTTTGAACTAGTAGTCTATGACGGTGGCGTTTATGAAGCTGGGATTCTAGGAGTTTATCTGCGTACTACCATTATCCTCTTGAAATGTTGCAGTTCGACAAAATACGCAAGGCTAATACAATGAAAAAAAAATGCATTGGCTCTTAAAATGTAATGGTTAGGTTAATAATGCACACTAAGATTAAAATAGGCTCCTTAAATATTCGGTTATATTAGCGAAATTTCAGGATTAATCTATTATAAGCTACAAGCAGTATTAATAGGAATGAATATATATTAAAAAAAGTTATAGAGCCGTCACGTCGTACCCACCTACTTGACAATTTCAACACAATTTTTGATCAGATAAAAATCACGCACAAGGACGTTGAGTGGCAATAATATTGCCCATTATAACAACGACCTTCGTCCGGGTTGCTCAATATACGAGACAGCGAGCAAAGGTACGATATCCTAATATCCAATTGTGATCCCGAGCAACGCCGGGCTTAAAAATTCTAATCATAACTAATTTTATCCAATTTTTAAAACGTGCCTTTGTTTTCAACTGTTTTTCGCAGTTGTCTCATACCTCCCATGTTTATAAGAATGTATTAACTATTCTTTTTTATAAAGTGTGAGTTAAATCTCCACCTTCAAATTGAACCATAGCCATGTGCATATCATTTGATAAAGCATTATTATTTAATTTTCATTCTGGGTAGCTAAAATATCTTCTATTTTACAAAGACTAATAAAAGCCACAGTGTTCGGATTAAAGTACAATTTGTAGCGGAAAGTTTAACGCGCACTTTAAAAAATCTTATAGACTAATCATGGGAGATATGAGTGAAACTGCAAAAGGGGCGGCTTCTATGCCCAAGATCGCGGGGTCAAACTCGGCCAAAGTCATCAGATTTTTAAGAGCGTTAACAATCCGCCAGAGTGCCTTCCTTCGAAGGAGAAGTAAATCCAGCGGGCCCATGTCATAGATGTATGGCATGTAAAAGAACATTCCACTAACTACAATTGTGTGAAGCTAAATTTGTAGGTTAGATTTGATTAACGCTCTATTAGTTCCAACGTTCACCGCCAGGTGCCGGTCGCGGTAGCATCTAGCAGCCAAGTTCGCAGCTAGGTGTCTAAAACGGTAGCATTTGGTAGCAAAAGTAGGAACAACTTGAAATTGATCGTCTGTAGTCCTTATCTGAATTACAGATAACACACACTAATGCAGCCATCACAATTAACACCGGTTATCAGACAGATTCTACACACACCCAAAGTACACGGGGCTACATGACCACGTTGTCACAGCCCCTAAACTGAGGAACCAACCAACCAACCAATCGAGTATAGGGCAGATTAAGAGTTTGCCGCTGCCCTCGCCCAGCAGATGTGGGGCGATTGAAGTAAGCTATAATGAGCAGCCGGAAACAAAGGCTTAGCGAACCCTCAAGGACAGGAAACTCCGGCACTCTTTACACAATGGGTATTCAATAGCCAGACATTGGCCCGGCATGAACAAACGGTCACTGTGGACGTCTTCCTTGGATGACATCCGTAGTGTTTGTATTGTCTGTAATAATACTTGTTCAAATTAGGTTATATTACTGTAGTTCATGGTGGATCATATGCTTGAAAGGGAACCTCCACAACAAATTGTATGTCTTCCCCTTATCATTCACTTTTTCGACGGGATGGGGATGAGATGCGATGTGGCGGGTGGTTTTAACGGTCCAATGCCATTCCAAACACCAACCTCATTGAGAGGAGTTAAACAATGCCATTCCAAATACCAACCTCATTGAGAGGAGTTAAAAAGTTGAAAATGGGGAAACCACGGAAAACAATTTGAAGGGCGGCCAACGATTGTTCGAACCCACTGTCTACCGAGTCCGGAGAGCTTGGCCCCTTGCGCTACCACGATCGGCCCACAACAAATTGTCTGGCATAAATTAATAAAAATGGTGCAACTATCATGACAAAAATATCACCTACGGCTGTCTCATACGCAATAACACTAAATACAAATGCATCTCTCTATGTGACGTTCCATAACCTGCAAATTACTTAAAACTTAAGTTTAAACCTACTTGGTAACTGAATTAAATCACTTTTCATCTTTCGGGAAATGGTATTTTGTTGTTTCACTTGAGGGGCTTGGACACCAAGGTCATTTAGCCCCATGTACTTGGGCGAGTGGCTCAGCGGTAACGTTCTCGCTTGCTGGGCCCAAGGTTGCAGGTTTGTATCCTGGCGCAGTCAGCTGGCATTTGAGGGTGCGCAAATGCGAGGGAGCCGTGTCAGTAGATTTACTGGCACGTTAAAAATCTCCTTCGGGGCAAAATTCCAACATCCCGGCGTCTCTAAAAGCCAGAGTAGTTAAAAAGGGGCGTACTGTAAAACCAATAACATGTTTATTATTGGGTGAGTGGGGAAATTTGTTTGATAACCTGTATTATTGTGATGGCTGTATTAGTGTATTTGTAATTAAGGTGAAGATTGGGAAGGAAGCGGCCGTGGCCTTGAGTTAGAAACTATCCCGGCATTCCTCTTGGAGTAGAAGTGGGGAAACCACGGAAAGCCACTTCCAGAATGGCCGAGGTGGGAATCGAAACCATATCTTCTCAGTTTTGTCTCACAAGGCTGAGTATACCCCGTTCCAGCCCTCAGACCTGAATTAAATTTCTTGGCATTGCCGGGAATCGAACCCCGACCTCCGGGGCGACGGCCAAGAACACTAGACGCTACACGAGGTGGACTTCGGGAAATGGATAAGAGCACATTGAAAAACAAATATGTGATACAGTAAGGAAGTAGCATGACCGCTAAGCAAATCACACACCCTAAACTCTAGTTTTTCACATGCATATTAGATCCCCCGTTAACTAGCGGAAATACAAATTAATTAGTGAATTAATGTGAATGAAGCATTGGCATTACCATTTTGGGTTAATATATAGGCCTGTAGCTCTCTAACTTTCCTCATTATACTCTGTGAGCTGCCAGAATATGATTGACAGTTCTCGTCTAGCCATGTGGTCTGAGAACGAGGTTGCCAAACTGTACAAGCCAGAGATACAGCTGACCAGGCACTGAAGCACGTGGGTTGTAATATTGCAAGAGATACAGCTGACCAGGCACTGAAGCACGTGGGTTGTAATATTGCAACGTAGAGTATTATGACATCAACTATGCGAACATGGATTGGTCATGAGGCAAAGGGGTGATGACTGACATGGAATTTCCGGCGAAATGTCAATCCTATTCAGGCAGCTCACAGAGTATAACGACCGGCTCGCTTTTGAAACCCAGCTGGGCGGCCATTTACATTCCATGTCTGCGTGGAGCCACTGATTTCCCAGCTCGAGGCACACTCTTCACCGTAGCCACTGAAAACAAGCAGCGAGACTGGACAGAACTACGTGCAACTGTGCAATACTGGCAACCTGACAGGCGAGTCAGCAACCAGGACCGGACTCGGGACTCCAGGCGGAGAGATAGAGCACGCATGATATTGGTAAAATCTAGCAGCAATTCGTCAGCAGCGAAAAATGGTTATTGTCGGCACGTGCTACTGCCTAACGTTTGAGTCAACGGTCGGTAACGAGGAAAGTGAGAGAACTATATACGCAGCTAACGAAGAGAATAAATTGTTTGTGTGCTCTGGTAGTACATACATGTTAATTCAGATGTGGGCGAATATGCCCAGCAACGTGGCTGTAGCAGTGACTACGCCCACGAAGGTTACGCTTTTCTTCTCTTTCGTAAAGAAAATAAAATTACCGAAACACAATAATAATATTATTCGTTTTACGTCCCTTTTAACTACTGCGGCGGGGTCCTGGAATTTTTCCCCGAAGGGGATCTTTAACGTGCCAGTAAATCCACTGACACTGCTCCCTCGCATTTGCGTGCTCCCAAATGCCAGCTGATGCGCCAGGATTCGATCCTGCAACCTTGGGCACAGCAAGCAAGCACGTTACCGCTGAGCCACGCAGCCAGCTGTACCGAAACAGAACAGGATATAACACTAAACAAAAAATATGATGATGATAATTGTAGTTTTAAGGGGCCTAACATCTAGGTTATCGGCTTCTTAAACAACAAAAAACTTCAGAAAGTAACAGAAAAAAATGAAAAGATATTGCACTGGTACTGTACATGCTTTCACAGCCGGGTTAAGAATATTCAGAAAGGCTTTATGGGTTGTTTCACCATGTTTGTTCAGAACAAATCTTTGAAAATGCTAACAGCGCACTTTTAGGCAAAACGCCAGTTATCATGAAGCGTATAACACGCCCTAACAACCCGGAAAGGCCTACTGACTAAGTATTATTCCTTGACCACCAATACGTGAGCTGTCTTATCTGAAAGGTAGCAACTCATTTATCTAATCATCAGGCGAAACGACATAGGGTTAAGGACATCACTGCACGTACGATATGAGGCAGTCCGAACTGGTCAGTGTCTCGCGGGGGCAAGCACTACAGCTACTGTAAGTTCTCTGTTTACTTTCTCTTCATGGTCAACAGGAACAGATTGCGAGTGAGTAGGAAGCGCAACAAAGCCAACGAACAATCTAACGAATAATAGCAATAATGATTTTATATTTAAAATGAGTAAATTGTGATTATTAAATTATTGAAGCACCTTTTGATTAATTAATAAGAACCATTAAGCCCATGCAAAATACACTGTTATGAGAACGAATTTCCCTGAAATATGAATGTGTTGATTGAATTTCCTTTACAGCATGATTCATCTATTAGGTAAATTTCCCTTTCATATTCATGTATTTTAAGAAAGAGAAATACATATATGAATTCCTAAATTAATTGTGTTGACCGACTGGAAAGTTTTCTTTAAAAAAATTAAGCATGTAACTGCCGAATGCTCGCCTCATCACAGTTTTGCTGTGAGTAGAGATAACTCAATGTTGTTACATAATCCACACGACTTAATAATATTACTAGATGAAACCCGTCAAAACATGACGGACAATGGAAAACAAATTTACTGAAGAAGCTTCTTATATAAGTTACATTCTTTGTACGATTACTTTTTAGCACTATTGCAACTTTAAGGGCGTCAAAAGATAGCACTCTCAGCATTGCAACATATTGCTGGTCATGACTGAAAACGTGATGAGGTCATCATCATCTTGCACAGTTTCCAGCCACTGGCCGGGTCTGTTTGGAACACAAGCCTCTCCAACGTCTTCTGTCTTCCCACCATCTCTCAGCCTCCACCCTTGTCCAGTCTTCTCCTCTCTTCTTCACGCTCTCTTCCACCCCCTTCAGCCACCTGTCTCTCGGTCTCCCTCTTGGTCTCTTTCCTTTCCACTTCGTCTCGTGTATCCTCCTGGGTATCCTCTTCTCCTCCATTCGTTTTACATGTCCATACCATCTAAGTCTAGATTTCTCTATACCATCCTGTAATGGTTCCTCCTTCATTAATTCTCTGGTCCTCTCATTTCTTATTCTGTCCCTCATTGTAGCTCCAATACTGCTTCTCAAGAACCTCATCTCACTGGCCTGTATTTTGCTCTTCTCCCTTCCTTTCATAACCCAGGTCTCCGAGGCATACGTCAGGATAGGGACATAGTACGATATATGATCAACTTGCTGTTCTGAGGGACATCCCTGCTCCATAACATGCTTCTCACACTCCTCCGGAATGCTTCTGCCTGTCTTCCCCGCTCATTTATTTCTCTACCGTTTCTTCCATTCTCTTGTATCAGGCTTCCCAGATACTTGAAACTTTCCACTTTCTTCAGCTGTTCCCCACCAATTGTTATTCCCGTTGTGGTCCTTTCCTTCTTCCTTGTTGTGATCACCATCTCACTCTTATTTATGCTAAATTTCATCCCATATCCTTGTATTATTCCTTCCCACACGTCCAACTGTTCCTGTACCTCCTCCTCCTTGTTTCCACAAATCATCAAATCATCCGCAAACACCATTGCTTTCATCTTTCCTTCCCCAATTACTTGTGCCGCTCGGGTCATTATGTCATCCATCACCACAATGAAAAGTAACGGTGGCAGTGCACTTCTTTGTTTCAGGCCGTTTCTCTGTTCCACCCAGTCCGATCTCTCTCCTCCCACTTTCACACAGCTCACGCTTCCCTTGTACATCTCCTTTATCCTCCTTATAGTCCATTTTTCTACTCCTCTATCCTCCAGGGACTTCCATACTTTGTTTCTGCATACACTGTCATATGCTTTCTCAATGTCCAGGAAGGCCATCAGTAGATCTGTTCCATACTCATAGTGCTGTTCTTGTAACTGACTTACAGCAAAAATCAAATCCACTGTGGACCTTCCTGCTCTGAAACCATGTTGTTCTTCCCTCATCCCTCCTTCTATCCTTGTCCTAATTCTCCTTTCCAAAACTTTCTCAAACATCTTTGCACAATGACTCATCAGTGTTATTCCCCGATAGTTTCTGCATTCTGTTCTACTACCTTTCTTGAAGATCGGGACAATTATTCCCTTTTTCCAGTCTTCTGGGGTCTTCCTTTCCTTCCATGCTGCCTTCATCACCCGGTACAACCATTGTATCCCCACCTCTCCTGCTGCTCTCACCATCTCCACACTCAACTCATCCACACCCGGTGCCTTCCCTCCTTACATCTTCCTCACTGCATCTTCCACTTCTTTCCATGTTAAGTCCTTTTCTGTTTGCAGTTCATCTACTGTACCTCTTCCCCGATTTCTTCTTCCTCGCCGTGGTTTCCATTTGGGTTCAGGAGTTCTTCAAAATATTCTTTCCACATTTTCTTCAGTTCTTCCCTATTTTCTATCCTTTGTCCCCTTTTGTTCACCATTCTAACATAATCCGTAGGATCCTTCCGCCTCTTATTCTTTACCATCCCATACAGGACCTTTTTTGTACCTTCACTATCCTGCTGGTCATGACTTAAAACGTGATGAGGTAAATAGCCCAATACGTTCAAGAGTTTCTCCTTGAGCTTGATTGATTGTGATAAAGTAGGCCGAGCGAATAGGACATTGTTGCCTATTAAAAGAAAATGTACTGTACCTGCAAGTGTTTTATCGGAAGGTGTTAAATCAAGTCGTAGGATTTGAGCTCTCTGCCTAATATTACTGCACCTATTATATCCGAATCCAAGCAATTTCTTACATATTTCTTACAATTAATATATTACCATATATGAGTCCTTGGGAAACGTTCAGATTTCTAAGGAGCATAACTATGGCTCAAACGTTTGGAGTATGTGGAGGCGAATCACTTATTTCCAAGGAATTGAAAAATTCAATAATAGGGAAATGAAGTAGCTGGCTTTCATCTTCAGTATCCAATCTGTTAACGCTCATGTATGTGTTTGAACTACTGGATATAAGTTCAATGACTTTTAAATTAATATCATTACATTGTTGCAGGTTGGCAAATATTTTATATTCCAGCAGATCAATTTTACCCTCACAACAGTAAAGACCAAAGTAACCACGCATAGATTTTACGCAAGAGAAATACAATGTAGAATAATGTTTACATTTGATCGTCAAAGACCTTACAGTACACTGTACTGCATAATATCTGGAATTGTTTCTGAAATGGCCTATTTATATTGGATTTTAAATGTGGCTTCGTATTATTCGATAACACTATAGTGTCCTGCAATAACGGAACCGCTAAATATTAAATGGCAAATAATACTTCCATTGCCGAAATCAACTGCGTAGTTAGACTCAGTACTCTAAACAAATAATCATTAAACAATTGTCTTATACAATGAAGTTCAACATGACCGTCCAGAGACTTTCATACTCAAGATGGTTGGTGAGGAGAATGCGATGAGACTGATCGCTTAAAATAAATTCCTTATAATTGTTCCTGCCAGCGAAATTTTTTGCGATAGCTTGAAAACGCAGCTCAGAATGACGTTCTTCATTTTGTTATAAACAGTACGAAACTGCTCTAAATAAGCAATTTCCATCACCTGTTATAGGTTATGACAGTACATTTTGCAGGGGAACATAAATCACTTCGCCAACTACTGGAACGACCATAGGACTATACTCAATACTCACTTCGGCAGTCACCCTAATGGAGGCAGTTTATGAATTATATGTCCCGTGCATGTCAAACATCGTATTAACACATGGAGCCCCACCTATTCTTGTCTATCGCCCCGGAGACCCGGGTTACATTTCCTGCTCTGCCAAGAAATTGAATTCTGGTCTGAGGGCAAAAACGGGGCACATTCAGTCTCTTGAGGTATAACTAAGAAGAGGAAGGTTTAATTCCCACCTCGACAATCTTGGATGTGGTTTTCCGTGGTTTCCCACTTCCACTTAAGGCAAATACCGGGATGGTTCCTAACTTAAGGCCTTGGCCGTCTCCTTGCCATTTACCACCTTAATTACAAATACACACAGTAATGCAGCCATCACAATAACACAGGTTATGAGAGAAAATTTCACACATACACAACCAAGTACACGGGGCTGAGTGACCACGATGTCGGAGCCCCTCAAACGAATTATGTTTGCCAAGGGTCTCTTATGGCGAAAGCAATTGTGGACACGCGCGAGTGCCTGGAAAACTACTTTTTTCTTTAATAATTTAAGAGTACGGTATATCGACGATGCATAATTATAACTTTTAGTCTAGGACGCTAATAACTTGACCACCGAAGCATTGGGAAGAAATTGCAATATTAAGGTACATAAACAACATAGCCTACACATTCAACTGTCGGTTAATGTTCCTCAAAATTTCCCTTCTTAAATATTCCCCTCCTTTATAATTCTCCATCACGTGAAAACGTGCCAAGTCTTGGGTTTTAAATACACCGATGCAATGGTGCTGCCATCTGCTGTCAGTTACTGGAACTATATGGGCGATGTACTGCCATCTGTTGTCAGTTATAGGAACTGATTGCAGATATTTAAACGGCGTACTGAGGACAACAGTTTGCTCTTTTGATCAAATGCTGTAATGCAATGGTAAAACGGAAATAAAACGTATTGAGAGGGAATGTAGAAATATGTATCTTTTACAGACATAAAACCTTACTAATACTCCTTGATTAAACAATATTTTAGTGGTAAAAAATATATATATCGGCGAGGGCTGGATTCGAACCGTTGAACCTTGGAACCACAGTCAGTCGCCTAAACCACATAGCTACTCACGCACTCTTGTTTAGTGGCATACGCAGCCATTCATTATCTTGAAAAGCTGCTGTCTAAAGGAAATAATCCATTTCATTATCCAAATAAATCAATGTTGCACATTCCTATACGTTCATACTGTTATTATATTTTATTGTCAGAACTTGGTTAATGTATGTTTTCAATTACATGGAAGCTTATTAAATAACTTACATTTTAATGGACTTCTCACCGCCATTTTGTCATTACCTCGCGCGGATTGTGCGCATGCGTGAGGGGCTAGAATTCTGCTATTTTCTATATTAATTCAAAAATATACCGAGAGGGAATGTAGAAATATGTATCTTTAACAGACATAAAACCTTACTAATACTCCTTGATTAAACAATATTTCAGTGGTAAAAAAAAATATATATCGGCGAGGGCTGTGATCGAACCTTGGAACCTTGGAACCACAGTCTGTCGCCTTAACCACATAGCTACTCGCTCACTCTTGTATTGCAGCAGACGCAGCCGTTCATTATCATCAAAAGCCGCTGTCTGAAGGAAATAATCCATTTCATTATCCAAATAAATCAATGTTGCACATTGGTATACGTTCATACTGTTATTATATTTTATTGTCGGAACTTGGTTAATGTATGTTTTCAATTACATGCAAGCTTATTAAATAACTTACATTTTAATGGACTTCTCACCGCCATTTTGTCATGACCCCAGGCGGATTGTGCGCATGCGTGAGGGGAGAGAATTCTGCTATTTTCTATATTAATTCAAAAATATACCATAATATATTTGTTTATTTTATAGACACTCTGCAAATCTAGAGGCCAAGAGCTTTCGTTAAAGTGCTCTACGAAGTAAATCGGTTCTGTCGTTCTCTCAATCTCGTGGTAACAAAAATCACCTTACTGTTTTAAATATATAGATTATTGACTGGTGAAAGCAATACCAACCAGATTGTACCCTCTTGTTGCTTCAGACTGCACGTCCATTCTACAACCTAGAGAAAAAATACTCTAGGTAATTACTAGGTTAGGTCTCAACACCAAGATGAACAGACTTGAAACATCAAGAGACATATTTCATTAAAATTTCATAAAACACGTGACATATTTACAATAACTCTATTGCGAGTAGTTGAAGCTGCCTGTGGTTAGTATTTGGACACCAGTGAACACGCGTAAACCAATGCTAAATTCAATGAATGAGCAGATAGTCTAAAGCAGACAAAGGATGCGATCCAACTAGCAGTGTACACAGATCACAAATTGTGAGTGTGTGTGCGCCATTGCCCGATGTACTTATTAAACGACAATTTAAACAAAATAATATATTTTAATACAACGTGTTATGCGTCAGAAGTCTGTTAAAATATATTAAACCAGTGATATTCATCGAGGTAGCCTATTAGTTGAGAATTAATAATAATGTTATTTGTTTTACGTCCCTTTTAACTACATACTATGACTTTTGAGACGCCGGGGTGCCGCAATTTTGCCCCGAAGGGAATCTTTAATGTGCCAGTAAATATGCTGACACGGCTCCCTCGCATTTGCGTTAACTGCGCCAGGATTCTATCCTGCAACTCTGGCCACAGCAGGCGAGGACGTTACCGCTGAACCACGCAGCCAGCCTAATTGAGATTTAGGGATGTTGACAACTGAAAAACAAACTTGGCCAAATTATTAGAAGAATTGTGATATTGGCTTAAAGACAATTCAGGTGTGTCAATATCCCTAAAATTGTCTGAGGATAATTCTTCTTCACAGTCCTCAACTACTCGGTACAGTGCATTTTCACTACTAAATTTGGGACTAACAGTCAATAAACACGCCTTTGTCCAATTAGATTGGTTGGTTGGTTCCTCAGTTTAGGGGCTGCGACAAAGCGGTCATGTAGCTCCGACTACTATGGGTGTGTGTGTGTAGAATCTGTCTGATAACCGGTGTTAATTGTGATGACTGTATTAGTGTGTGTTATCTGTTTTTTAATTCAAGTAAGGACTGCAGACTTTGAATTTTTCAAATAGTTCCTACTTTTGCCGCCAAACGCCACCGTCAAGGACTACTAGTTCAGAACTTAGCTACTAGACGACACCGCAGTCGGCTCTTAGCAACGAACGTAGGAACCTAAGAGCGTTGTTTACATTCTTGACCTATACAATTTAGCTTCACACAGGTGTAATTAGTGGAAGGTTCTTTAGCATGCCATAAATATATGACATGGGACCGCCGGCTTTACTTCCCCTCCGAAGGCAGGCATTCTGAGGGATTATTAACGCTCTTAAAAAATCCGACGACTTCGGCCGGGTTTGTCCTATTAGATTATAGACGGGTACATATAACACACTTTCCTGAAACAAATTACATGCATGAATATTATTCACTGATATAGGGGGAAGGAATGGGATATTTTCAGGCCGTGACCTTAAGTTAGGAACCTACCATGGTACTAATTTCTACCTTAGGCTGAATAAGCTTCAGGACCATTAAAGTTTCGGTTAAAAAAAAATCAATTTTCTCTTTTCTGATGTTTTGGGTTTTCTGCATATTGAAATATCATATGAAGTTAGTTTGGAGCAAAAATGATAATCTGTTTCCGAGATAAGGAATTTTGAAGTTTATCAACATTGGCAAACATCTATTAGACAATTTTTATTCATCTACCTTACCAGACATTTCTTTGACAGCCATTTATTCCAACTTCTATTTTTTATGCAAATAAGGTACATTATCTCAGAAATTACTGCGCCGATCTTCTTGAAATTTTCACAGTATCTTTATGTGCATATGCGACCTAATCTAACCTAGAATAATGGCTGCAGTATTTATGTAACTTGAGGAAAAAAATGCCTTGCTTCAAAATTTTTTAAACTTATCAAAGAAAAATTAAAAATAAAACGTTTGAAGCACTAGAATCATGATTCAAATTTGGATTGCAAGTCATGAAATCAACTTCAATTGTATTAAGTTTCAACCCTTTAACTTCTATAAATGTTATGTCATAAATGTACCGTTTGATTAATATTTTGTTTTCAAAAAAACATTAATTGTAATGTTGGTATCAGTGAATGATGCCTTTTCAGTAAATTTAACTATTTTATCTTATGGAGGCAAATGTTGATAAATTTCCATTACATTGATTAAGTAGTTTGTGTGGTGGGTGCATATTAAGAAACTGAACTGTTTTGTTCAACTACTCAGTTAGCGCCACCTTAAAGTTATCGTTAAGTGGCAGTTATCTTCCTAAAAGCCACCACCTGAGTGAGAATTGAGCCCACAGTTACAAGCCCCTAACGCCTGAGCAACACAATCCCCTTCAAAATTCTAGTTCTCTTCCAGTCTTGGAATAATTAAATATTCAATGCGAGTTTTTGTCCATGGCCAGGAAATAGTTGATATCAATACTTCAGTACATTGAGTTATAATAATAATAATAATAATAATAATAATAATAATACAAATGGAGTTGATTTATGTAGTTAATATATGTAGACCGTATCCGGATGGTAATATTGTTAAAGGATGACTTTCTTGGAGAAAAATGTGTCACTTCTCGTAATTATTCACAACATTCCCGTAATTTAGATATAATAATAATAATAATAATAATAATAATAATAATAATATCGTATGGCCTCGGGTGCCGGGTGCAAGCTTTGTAATTTGAGACCCAGATGGTAGCTTGCATGTCGAATTTCGTTGTTCCTTGAATCACTATGAAAGTCAAGGAGATTAGATATCTAAGCTCCTTGAGCACTATAGCACTTTCTAGTAGAGAAATGAGGAACTTTGTGCTGGCGGAAACTCCCGAGATTAATTTTGCCTTTATGAACACGGCCTACTGAATTCAAATGGGTTATTTGACATGCCAACATCGTATGACATGAGTGTCGTATTTTTGCCGCCTTTCACAAATCACTTACCACGGCCAGGAGCGAATCTGAAATCTTGGGGTTAGTAGACCGACACGCTATCCACTCACCCATTTAGATTATTACACAATTAAACAAAAACTTGAACATGTAACCACAGATAACACAATACAGGAAGTAGACTGCCATGCAACAAACAGACCTATTAATACAGATAATAATACATTCCGTACTCGCTGACTACCATTCGTCATAAAACGATTAGTGTACTCAATGCCACACATCCCGTTTAAACAACTGCCTGGCGTCAAACCCAGTTTAAATGTCCTTCATTTGGCTAGAAATTCTTCTCGAATCACCTAACACATCTACAATGCTTACAAAGAAAAGAGAATGGGGAATTCTGAAGAAGTATGTCGAGAATAGAGGCAGGTCGTATTTAGAGTTTGTTGTTTTTGTTGATAGATCAATAAATAAACAGGTGTTTGCTTTCTTTCTTTCTTTCTTTCTTTCTTTCGCCTATTAAAACCGGTTGTTTTATTTTCCCGATTAACCGCAATGTCATAAGAACTAGAAGAACTGACCTATTCATTGACGAGGAAGAAAAAATGTATTATCAGATAGCTCCTTACGACTCGGCCACATATTTATTCTCTCAGTTTCTAACCCACGCTCTCGTGTGATATCACAATGACATAGAAGAGTACGATGTATTGTTTCTTCTCGCCGCCCAAACTTCAACAATTAATGACAGTGTTAATATTGCCAATACCATCGGTGTTTTGATATGTTAACCGTACGAGGAAATAGTCGACGACCTCAACTAGCGAGTACATTTTATTTCCCCTCAGATTTTTATTCCGGCATAGGAAACGTCACTTCGGATGACTAAAATTCCACTCGGGAGTTAAGTGTCGATAAGTAAGGTTGAAGACGAAACTCGAACCATTCAACTGACAATTTCATCCCTGACATTTTAATATCTGGCCCAATGACTTAGCTCGTATGTGCTTGGGATGTTTCTTTCATTGAAACGAATGGTGAAATCGCGCCGGCGGGATACAAAGTAGGATAACAGTCCGGCACGCTTGAGCTGCGTGACGGAGTGAGGCTACGGTTTCCTCGCTTTGCGGACATCCTTACCATAATATTAACACGAGAGTAGGCTACGAGGTGTATCATGCAATATTTGGACAGTGTTCCCTGTGCATGTAACACGGGGTGAGCAGCTATGGTCCGCAACAACCCTTTCCACTTGGGCTTCACTTAACCACCAACAGTTAGTTGACTGAGGTTGTGGTCGTTTAGAGATGGTCAGAATTGTGTCCCTATCGGCTTCACCTAACTAAACAATTCGCATTCATTCAATATTGATGTGTGGGATTGTCGAAATATGCATTACTTCAGCTAATCTAATATATAAAAGTGAAAGTCTGTATGTATGTATGTATATATGTTGGTTCCGTATACAAATCTACACCGTTCCACCAATCTCAACCATATTTTGCATACACATAGTTTAGGACCCAGAAGGAACCGCTGGCTACATGAATTTTCGATAGTCTTTCTCATTCTTCTGATTTCGGCCCTTTTTCACTCAAAAACAGGCTAATCAAATCATAAAATATACTCATGAAGGAATGCCAAGGCAGATAGTTTCCATGGCAACATAGCTCAAGTCCAGACACGGCCGACTTGATGCCAATTGCGCTCAGCACTACCGGTATAGAAAATGAGGATCTTTACTTGAAATCCCGTTAGTTACTCAACTGCTCACACAGCACTGTCAACCGAGTTTAGCATAACAAAGACTTGACACTATCTTCTTTCTACTATATATTTTTCAAATACCACTCACTCACTCACTCATTCATTTATTCATCACGAAATCTCAGAAACCACCGAACGGATTGGAATGAAATCTGGTATGCAGCTTCCTCAAGGGCCGCAAATGCCCACTAAGAGAGACATTTTGGCTATTCAGATTCTAAAGGGGTGTTAAGGGGGTAGACCTGCATTTAATTGAATAGCAATATCTCCCGATTGGTTTCACGAGGGGATGTGATACTCGGCATATAAACTCATCATTAAAAATAAGAAGACATGTGTCTGAGGGTTTTTCGATGTGGTGTATATAATGAGGTGAAAGGGGTGAAAAGTGGGGATTAAAAGATTCTTAACGGAGCGAGTGTCTCTTAAACGACATAGGCGAGGAGTTTGAAACACAGCGAAAAAAAATCAACATAAAAAAGAAGTAAATATGTGTTTGAAAGTTTTCACATAAATCCAATTTAAGGGGCCCATGGGGAGAGATGAAATTCTGGGGGGGGGGGGGGGGGCAGGAAAGAAAGTGTCCTAACTGATTGACTGACTGGCTCACTCATCAAACTCAGGGGGAAAAACTGCTTTAAAGTAAGTAAATAGCTGTTCGACAGTTTTATTTTCATAAATCAAATTTAAGGGGTTCATGGGGAGGGGTGAAATTCTGAAAAAAGAAAATTGAAAGAAAATGTCCAGACTCACTCACTTACTCACTCACTAATCATCGCCTAGCCAAAATTATTGAAGTTAGAAACATGACAGTTTGGGGATATGTTCATTGTATGTCAAAACCGTCTACTAAGGGAGGATTTTCGGATATTCAGGTTCTAAAGGGGTCTTAAGGGGATTAAACCTGCATTTCATTGAATAACAATATCTCCCGATTGGTTTCATTGGGGGATGTGATACACGGCATATAAACTTATCATTAAAAAGTAACAAGACACGTGTCTGAGGGTTTTTCGATGTGTTTATGAGGTTAAAGGGGTGAAAAGTGGGGATTGAAAGATTCCTAACGGAGCGTGTATCTCTTAAACGACATAGGCGAGGAGTTTGAAACTCAGCGGGAAAAAAATCAGCATAAAAATAAGTAAATATATGTTTGACCGCTTTTCCATAAATCCAATTTAAGGGGCCCATGGGGAGGGGTGAAATTCGGGGGGGGGGGGACGGGACAGGAAAGAAAGTGTCCTAACTGATTGACTGACTGACTCACTCATCAAACTCAGGGGGAAAAACTGCTTTAAAGTAAGTAAATAGCTTTTCGACAGTTTGTTTTTCAATCAAATTGAAGGGGTTCTTCGGGAGGGGTGAAATTCTGAAGAAAAAAAAATGAAAGGAAATGTCCTGACTCATTCACTCACTCATCATCGCCCAGCCAAAAATATTGAAGTTGGAAACATGACATTTCGGGGATATGTTCGTTGTATGTCAAAACCGTACACTAAGGGAGGTTTTTTGGATATTCGGGTTCTAAAGGGGTCTTAAGGGGGTTAAACCTGCATTTCATTGAATATCAATATCTCACGAGTGGTTTCATTTGTGGATGTGATACTCGGCATATAAACTAATCATTAAAAATACGCAGACATGTGTCTAAGCGTTTTTCGATGTGGTGTATTATTATGAGGTGAAAGGGCTGAAAAGTGGGGGTTGAAGGATTCCTAATGGAGCGTGTAGGCCTATCTCTTAAACGACATAGGCGAGAAATTTGAAACTCAGCGAAAAAAAATCAGCTTAAAAAGTAAGTAAATCGGTTTTCGACTGGTTTTTTTTCCATAAATTAATTTAAGGGGCCAATGGGGTGGGGTGAAATTCTGGGGTTAAAAATGAGAGAAAGTGTGCTAACCGACTGACTCAGGGGAAAAAGACAGCTTAAGAAATAAGTTAATAGGTGTTCAAGCGTTTTTTAATCAATCCAATTTAAGGTGCCCATGGGGAGGGGTGAAATTCTGGTAAAATAAATGAAAGAAAATGACCTGTCTGACTCACTCACTCATCACGCCCAGCGAAAACTATTAAAGTTGGAAACATGAAATTTTGGGAATATGTTCGCTGTATGTCGAAAACGTTAACTAAGGAATGATTTTTGTTTATTCGGGTTTTAGAGACGTGTCAAGGGGGTAAACGTGCATGTCATTGAATAACGATATCTCATGAGTTGTTTGTTTGGGGATGTGATATTCGGTATATAAACTAATCATTAAAAATAATCAGACATATGTCTAAGGGTTTATCGATGTGGTGTATATTATGAGGTGAAAGGGGTGAAAATTGGGGGTTGAGGGATTCTTGACGGAGCGTGTATCTCTGAAACGACATAGGCGTGAAGTTTGAAATTCGGTGGGAAAAAACAGCTTAAAATACAAGTAAATAGGTGTTCGAACGTTTTTTTTTTTTCAAAAATCCAATTTAAGGGGCCCTTGGAGAGGGGTGAATTTATGGGGGAAAAAAACAGGAAAGAAAGTGTCCTAACTGATTGACTCACTTACTCACTCATCAAACTCAGGGGGAAAACAGCCTTAAATAAGTAAATAGGTGTTTGACAGTTTGTTTCATAAATCCAATTTAAGGGGTTCATGGGGACGGGTGAAATTATCAAAAATAAATGAAAGAAAATATCCTGACTGACTCACTCACTCATCATCGCCCAGCCAAAATTATTGAAGTTAGAAACATGAAATTTTGGGGATACGTTCGTTGTATGTCGAAAACGTCCACTAAGGAAAGAGTTTTGGATATTCAGGTTCTAAAGAGGTGTTAAGGGGGTAAACGTGCTTTCCATTGAATAACAATATCTCACGAGTGGTTTCATTTGGGGATGTGATACTTGGCACATATACTAATCATTTAAAATAAGCTGACACATGTCTAATGGTTTTTCGATGTGGTGTATATTATGAGGTGAAAGGGATGAAAAGTGGGGGTTGAAAGATTCCTAACTGAGCGTGTATCTCTTAAACGACATAGGGAGGAGTCTGAAACTCGGAGGAAATCTATCAGCTTAAAAATAAATAAATGAATAAATAAATAAATAAAATAAATAGGTGTTCGACCGTGTTTTCATAAATGCAATTTAAGGGGCATATGGGGAGGGGTGAACTTCTGGAAGAAAAACGTCCACTAAGGAAGGATTTTTGTATGTTTGCTCTCATCGACCAACCAAAACTATTAAAGTTAGAAGAATTATATTTTGGGGATATGTTTGTTTGTTGTGTGTCGAAAACGTCTACTAAGGAGGGATTTTTGGGTATTCAGGTTCTAAAGGGGTGTTAACGGGGTTAAACCTGAATTTCATTGAAAAACAATATGATACGACTATGAAGCGAGCGAAGCGAGGCTAAAATTGAGATGGTGTGTGTCTGTGTATTACTCAATCTCGCAAGTACCACTGGTCCGATTTACGTGAATTTTACATGGAAGTAGCTGATTTACCTGGTTAACATATAGGTTACCTTTGATTTCAATACTTTGCACTATTTAAAATGGCGACCATTTTAGTGACGTCACTACACCCTTTGGTTTCAAACTTTCATATTTCCATTTCAAATAAAATGAGAACGCTAAGAAATAGCAAACTTTTGATGGCATATGCGAGGTTTAAAATTACACTTTCTATCCGAAAGGTATCTGCAACTGTTAGCGAGTAAAACCTAAATTTGTGCTATAAAACACGGTCAACGCCGAGCGGTGTAGTTGGACAAAATGTTCCATCCTTAATCTCCCTCTGCGCAGCACCTCGCCTATCCCCTGTTTTAACTGTCACCTTCACATTTTAATTTATTTATGACGCGTAGCGAAGCACGGGTACTTCAGCTAGTCTCTCATATTTCAGACAGCTATCCCTATAGCAGACTCAGACCAATAGCAATCTACTCTTTTATCCTTCTACAGTAGAAGACAGTACATCCTCCTCTTGGAGAACACAACAATGACACTGCAACCATCTTTATCTTACATGGGTACCATAATTGGAAACCTGGGGATAAAATACTGACTGTTAACTCCCTCTTATACTTAGGAGTGACACTCCAACCGCCAGGGAAAATGTTCGTCATGTAAAAGAGTCTAGTGGCCATTAATGACATCAAGCATTCACAAGCAATCTCCCTCGAGACAGTAATGAGTAGGGCTCGGATCGATATGCTCGATAAAATCTCCAGATATGATCGAAAACCATATGTTTTATGCTCGATAGATATGCTCGAAAAAAACCAATATATGCTCGATAGATATGCTCGAAAAAAACCATTATATGCGGTTTAATATGCAGAATATGCTCGAGCAAACACCGCTAAAAAACAAACAAAAAAGAAAGTGAAACGAAAAAACCAATAACATACCTTTGTTTACGAGCTTTGTTTTCTAATTGTATGTATGATGCACTGCAATATACCCTCATTCAAGTTTTTCAAGTATATATAAGAGAAGTTTTCTTATAAAAGTTACAGTTTAAAAGTTCATTTACAAAATGTTCAGAATTAGGCGAGTCAATGAAGTAGCTCTACATTGGTCTGCACAACAAGAATTTTTTCTATGTTTTCAGTTTTGAATGACTTTCTTAAATCAGGCAATAAAAGTTTCAATGACGAGGACGACCTCGCTAAAGGTTAAAAACCTGCGGTTCTATTATTCGCACCAGATAAGCTTTTCAATAATTATTTCTGTTTTCGAACCTTAAGGATGGTCAGGGCTCGAATTCGGGGAGGAATTCGAAGAAAAACAAACTATTTAGACGAAAACCACAAGAATATGCATTTATAAGCTTCTATTCTGAAAACCGCGGTTTTATGCATTTATATGCTAAGATAAATTTCAATTCTGTTGGCCCCAGAGAGGTGAAAATACCACCGAAAGGTTTCTTTCAATGTGTACTATTCAGGGAAAAAATATGCAAATATGCTCGAATCCGAGCCCTAGTAATGAGGCTGTCCCACACCAAAATACTGCCCATGCTAACCTATACACTTCAAGTGATAGGGGAAGACTTTAAGAAAGACCTGACAAAATGGTTATAGTCTTCATCTTGGCAAAAGAGACTTTCCTGATTCAAGACCTGCGGTACCATCTGCTGCTACCTACCTCAGTTGGGTATGAAGAGTTGTCGAAAGACCTGAGAAAGAGGATGGATGTAGACGACTTCTACGCTACAAGCGCCATGATTGATAGAAGCTGGACAGAGACCTGCCAGCGAATAAGGAATGCCGTCAATCAACTGGTGGTGCACAGTTTTCACTACAAAATGTCCAGCACGAAACGATTCCACCCAGTGTCAGAAGCATGTATTTGAGCGTTTCTGCGGGATGAGCTGCGTCCGTTACCATGTACTCTGGTGAAGAAACGTGAGTAATCAGTGACAGAACTAAGTGCTGAAGACTGAATCTCCATGTGACTAGGGAATAAAAGTAACCTTTATGTTGTAATTCTGCACGCCTGTGCGCTTTCTTAATATTATTAAAATACTGAATAGTTCAGAAGGAAACGGTTGACACTGTCTTATCTGTGCCATTTGAGCATTAGATACTGGAAAACCTTGATGTCTCGGAAAATTTCTTGGAACATAGAAATGACAGGGAAATATCACGGCACCTCAGAATGAAATGCTCTGCGATCATTTAATTTTCCAGAGTAGCGCGAATAATGTTCAACTTTCAGTTACCGAGATGTCGTGGACTTCGGGAGGTAGGTTGTTGTCATGGATTCATTTGGGAGCTTTGCGACATCGTGGTCATGAAACCCCGTGTTCTTGGGTGCGTGTGTGGAATCTCCATGGGTGCGTGTGTGGAATCTCCATTATAATATGTGTAATTGTGATGGCTGTAGCGTGGCCGTAAGTCAGGAACCATCCAGGCATTTTCCAGGATTAGAAATGGGAAATCACGGAAAACCACTTCCAGGACAGCAGAGGTGGGCATCAAACCCATCTCTCCTCAGTCTTCTCTCACAGAGCTGAGTGTAGGACACCATTCCATTCCTCAAACCAGAATTAAATTTCTTGGCAGAGTCAAGAATCAAACAACTAATACTGAGCCTGCTTTTGTGGACGAGTATAAACTTCAGAGGGCACCTCAAATGGAGTGGAGTAGGAAATTCATAGCACTGTCACAAGTAAACAAGAGTGGAAGTTCTGTACTCAATCCTCCATGCAAACTGCCGGGGGATAATGACTCTTGTTGGATTCCGGGAGTTGTATGGAAGCTATCAATACAAAGCAGAACATAGCATAGGAGGTATAAATCAAACTGTAATAGACGCTTGTATACCAGCGAACAGACCCGTACTAGCAGAAGGTTCCCTGCTAACGAGTGTCGTGTGATACGGGATTAGTCGTAGTTCTGGACAAATATCACGTCAAAGGAGTAGCGCACCTAAATTTTGCTTTTGGAAGGGGTCCAATGTCCAATGATTTTCTCAATTTATCATAACATGGAAACCACTCTCGGGAAAGGGGTGGGGGTGGAGAGGGCTCACTAGGCTGCGCTTCTATATCGAATCCTAACCACATACCCGCGTCCTTTCCTCATGCTACGCGACTGTCAAGAGGAGAAACGTCACTGATGACAATATAGGCAAGAAACCAACCCTGATGACAGAGACAGGAGAACATTATGCAAAGGACATCACTGGTGCAAAAGTAAATGCATGGTTTCGGTTTAACACAAATTAACTACCTAAATAAATAAATAAATATAAAAATAAATATAAATAATAATAATAATAACAATAACAATAATACAGATCTCGTCCAAGAAAACTAGATTATTCTGTTCAAATACAGATATAGCGAGCCTGAAAACAAAATACGGTATAATCGACAGGGTCCCACACTTTAAATAGCTTAGAGAATTCAACAAACAATCTCACAACAAAATAGTCTCCAAAAATCAAAAAAAAAACATTAGGGTTAGTTCAAAACATCTACAACAAAAAATCTGTCAAAACAGACAGAAATTCGGCACTACAACACAGTCATAAAACCAACAGGCCTTTACGCAAGCGAAACTTTGACACTTAAAAATAAACATGAACTTGAAGAAATCAAAACAGTAGAGAGGAAGATCATTCGGAAAATCTTAGGAGCAAGATATGCACTAGATTGTTACAGGCTACAATCAATCAAAACAACAGAGCAGTATTCAAACATCGAAATTGATATTAAGAAAAGACGAACGAAATTCTTTGGTCATCTCACTAAACTACCAGAAAATCGATTGACGAAAAGGATAACGTAGAATATGTAACCTCACTCAAGAACTCAACACATTGGCTAGAAATACTTCGAAAGGACCTGAAAAACGCAAACGTAAGTTCGACATTTCAGAAAGGGTCACCTTCAGCCACAAAGTAAAAAATGGGAAGTTACATCAGATCAACTAAAACAAAAACAGTACAGACCAAAGTGGTCGGAAGAACGTAAACAAGCGTTCTCGGAATGAATGAAAGCCTATTGGGACAACAAGAGAAACAAAAAAAAGTTGATTGAATGATTTGCTTAACGCCTTCCGTGTATTGGGAGAATTCGCTCAAAAAATAAAAATAAAATAAAAATGAAAAATATAAAAATTATAACAAAATAAAACTTAATACAAATAAAATAAAAAATAAAATAATAATAATAAGAATAATAATAAACTTATATTTCATATAATCGAAGCGTTTGTTACGGACGAATATGCATGACAATTTTAATAAATGTATGGGTTTTACCAAGTGTGTAGTTCTTCCATATATGGAAGGAACATTCGGGGTAAAACCTCCAACTACTGTAAGGTAGTTTTGAGTAACGTAAGGGGAAATTCAACGTTCTTGGTCTTGCTGGTGAACGGAAAACCAAAATTCAAATCATTATAGGATTTATATTCATGAAAAATCACTTAAAGTGGCAGAGGGCAGGACGAAGTAAGAGATCAGTGTGGAGATTATTTCGATACTTCATCCTCGGCTGAGAATCTGATCTCAGTGATACTTATTCCTAAAACGAGGAAAGGAAAATTAAAAGATACGAGTATAACTGCATCGCGAGGTAAGAATCACATTTAATATTTCTTAAATGAGAATAAAAAGATTCAAAATGTTAGTATCAAGTAATAAACACCTTTATGGATATACAAGACATTTAACATATTTTTGAACAATAAACAAACGTAAAAGTCATTTAAATTCCATAAAAAATGTAATCAAATTCTGTTTTACATGAAAGGACTTTCTTCCTACCTTGTATGCAGGGTTTTTTTTCTCTCATTCAAATTTAATCAGGTTGTGGACACAAGAACAAGTAGTCGAACTTTGGAACGAAATTTCATGAAGATCTGTATGAAACTAGACATTATTATTATTGTCCAGCTGGGTTTAAGTTTCGAAACATTGTGCACGTGTCCTAGCAGGTGGTGAAACACTGCTACGTACCTCCTTGCGGGCCACTTCAAGCTTTGCAGCCTTACGAGATTCAGTATTCCCGAAAAAATTGTGTGGCTTGCGTATCGCCCTGAAACATGTCGGATCATAAAATGGACCTTATAGGCTTATACGGAACACAGCACACGATTAAAACTTGTTGTTCCTAAATTTTTTAGATGTGCGTTAATTATGTGATTGATCAATGATATTTTGGATTCTTAAAATACAAGTTAGTGCCTAATTTTTAACATTGCATAAGATCGTGTATTTACGTGCAAATACAGTATGTATATTTTCTCTAAGTCCAACGATTCCACCACTTTGTTGATTAATTTAGTTCACTTTAATTAGTTTGAAAAGGTATTAAAACATGTTACTATTATAGGGTTACGTAACGCTGCGAAGTTTACGTTAGGCAAGCATTGTGAATGCGGCCTTGCGTGAGAAATATTTGTCGAGGTCAAGGTTCTTCAGTTAAAATGCTCCTTCTCCACTGTGCTCTGCGGTAACAAGTCTTACACTGTCGAGCCAAGGAAAAGTTAGGCATATACAGTACAGTATATACATAGCCTAGTCGCGTACATGGCAGATCAGGTTGCCTATTGGCTTCTTTAGTGTCTTCTTATTCTGTGCGGGTCCAAATAGGTTTTGTAATTTGTCTGTATCAGTTTCAGTGCGTGTTGATAAATACTACAGTTGCATCTACATATGGATGTTTAAAACACATTACGAAAGGCTCATTTATAAATTCAGGGGCAGAAAACCTAGCAGCTCCAACCCTTAAAACAATAACAGTCGTCATCAACACAGGATCAATACATTTCACTCCATGTAAAATTATAGCTTTAGAGGCCCTCCTTATAAACAGAGTATATGCCTTTGCAGCTCGCAATACTTGGTTAGTTTTCCATTCATTAGTAGTAGAGTACGAAGCCTCCGTGGCTTAGGCGGCAGCACGCCGGCCTCTCACCGCTGGGTCCGTGGTTCAAATCCCGGCCACTTCATGTGAGATTTGTGCTGGACAAAACGGAGGCAGACAGGTTTTTCTCCGGGTACTCCGGTTTTCCCTGACATAAATGTCATTCCAGCAACACTCTCCGCTGTAATTTCATTTCAACTGTCATTCATTTAATCAATGCCTCAGGAGTGCGACAGGCTTCGGCAGCCAGCAGTTCATATCCTCGCCGCTAGATAGGGGGCTTCATTCATTCCATTCCTGACCTGGTCGGATAGACTGGAAACAGGCTGTGTATTTTCATTTCCTTTTTCAGTAGTAGAGTAGGAACTGTATTAAGAGTGGCTTTTCTTTACATCAGGAGTAGAAGTAAGTCAGTTATTGATGTTTTAAGGGGCGGAACAGCAACGTCATCTGCCTTTGCTTTGAGCAAATAGAAGAACCTTCTTTGAAAAAAGAGACTAACCGAAACATAAAAATGTATAAGAACCCTAAGCTCACCTCCAAAGTCATTGTTTGTTCTAGCATTCTACAATACAGGATTCTGGCAATGGCTGACGGAGTGTATTTACGTTTTTAGAAAATCACATTGATTTCGTCTAGTCAATTAGTGCTCTGTCCAACCGACCAAGCCAAGAGTTAACGAGTGGATTAAATGGCTATCACACCTACCTTGAAAATATGAGGATTAGCGGCAGAGTCCCGAGGTATCCTTAATATTAAGATTATTATTTCGTCTGCAGTTAAAATATGAATCAGCGATAATATCTATATCCACTTCTCCACACATTTTGGAATATTAACACCAGAAAGAGTGATTGAACAATTCAGAACTACCTTCATTTTTAATCTTAAATTCAGCACAGATACTTCACGGCAGTACAGAACCATAATCAACGACGAACTGCCGTGTTCCTAAATTTGGTTCGTTCTTAATCCTTTTGAACACATGAATCACAGTCGGGTTTCAGAGTCATACGCGTGGGCAAGCCGTGCTAGAGAAAGTTGACAGCCATTGGCAACATGTTTTATTGTATCATTCACACAACTACAAACCACTCGGTTGTTCACGGAAATGCTATGTAGTTACGTAAGGTCAGCCATTACACGGCATTTCTCCTCTTTCCTCCTGTATCTCAGCTCAGATTTCCTAGACACTCCCAAGGACGTAAAACACAATTCTTCGATAACCTAACTAGGAGGAGGGGGTAGATCCGGTAGATCAGTGCATTAACGCGCAAGCATATCGGCCAAACTATCTTCGAACTCGGAGATGAGTGATCCAGATCCCACCGTCACCCGGCCGTCCGTGAAATGCTTTTCTATTTTATAAGCCACGGCCGTTTCCTTCCAACGCCGTACCCCATTCCATTATCTTCATTTCATTTCTCAACAACTAAATCCCGTCACATTAAAACTCAACTTATTCCCAACCCCATTGAAACGAGGATAATGAGGAGTTATGTTCTCAAGGACGTTGAAGAGCAAGCGTTTTGTTTCGAAGTTCAACTTCTCTCTCTCTCTCTCTCTCTCTCTATTCGTTTAGTCGATTCCGACTCTCCGTGACCCCATGTACTAGACTACGCCAATTTCTCCTGTCCTGCACTGCCTCTCGAAGATTTTCCAAGTTCAACTTACGTGCCGTTAAATATAGAATACAGACTTGCACAAGAATGTGAGCCTGAAATGAAATAGAACTCACCATATTGCATTTTGAGGGTAGCACAATTTATCAAAACTAATTATGCCACTCCACACACACACAGTGTTGCAATATCAGAGACAATATAATTTGTAAACATTTTGTGAAAACTAGCTCCATTGTTGCAATTGAGAGATGAGTGACGCTGCTTGTTTACTACTGGGGCTGTGGGGAAAGCAGTTACTGCCTCGTCAGATCAAAACCGATGCAGCAACTGTTTCGTTGTTTTATTTAAGGGGCTTGGACATCGTGGTTAGCCACGTGTACTTGGGTATGTAGCCTATATGTTATATATACACACACATCAAAAAGTATTGCATCACCTTGGTGCGAAGAGGTCCTGGATCTTGATATGGTATATACACAAACAACGTTTTAGCTCTCTTTACTGCTCATAAAAAACACACATTGCCAGTTATACAATCATACAGCGAGCCTTTCGGAAGTTGTGGTCCAAAATGCAGCATACACCAGTACCGCTAATACCGAGTAGCACGTCCACTTGCATTGATGCATGCCTATATACGTCGTGGCATACTATCCGCGAGTTCATCAAGGCAATGTTGGTACAGATAGCCCCCACTCCTCAATGACGATTCGGTGAAGGTCTCTCAGATTGGTTGGTGAGTCATCTCGTCCAAAAACAGCTCTTTGGAATGTATCCCAGGCATGTTCGATGGGGTTTATGTCTGGAGAACATGCTGGCCACTCTAGGCGAGCTATTGCTTTATCATCAAAGAACGCCTTCACAAGATGTGCACGATGCGGGAGAGAATTGTCGTCCATGAAGACGAATGCCTCCCCGAAATTCTGCCCATATGGTTGCACTATGGATCGGAGGATGTAATTTATGTATCGTAGAGCCATTTCGACCCCTTCCTTGACCACCAGTGGCGTACGTCGGCCCCCACATAATGCCACCCCAAAACATCAACCATCACCTTGCTACACTCGCTGGACAGTGTGTCTAATAAGACGATCAGACTTGCCTCCAAACAAGTCTCCGACGATTGTCTGGTTGAAAGCAAATGCGACACTCATCTGTGAAGAGAACGTGATGCCAATTCCGACGGGTCCATTCAGCAAGTTGTTGGGCCCATCTGTACTGCGCTGCATGGTGTCGGGGTTGCAAAGGTGGACCTCGCCATGGACGTCGGGAATGAATGTGTGTATCATGCAGCCTATTGCGTACAATTTGAGTCGAAACACAACGTCCTGTAATGGCACGAAACACATTATTCGAAATTCATAAGTAGCGGTCATCCACTGCCATCGTGGCCCTTGGGCGGCCTGAACGAGGCATGTCGTCGCCAGTTCCTGAATCTCTGTACCTCCTCTGTGTCCGAACAACAACGCTTTGGTTCACTCGGAAACGTCTGGAAACTTATCTTGGTGAGAGCCTTTCCTGACACAACGTAACACAGCGGATACGATCAAACGGCGGTATTGACCTTCTAGGCATGGCAGAACTACAGACAACGTGTGCAGTGTACCTCCTTCCTGGTGGAATGACTGGACCTGATCGGCTGTCGTACGCCCTCCGTCTAATAGGCCCTACTAATGCATGGTTGTGTACAGCTTTGGGCAGGTTAAGTGGCATCTAGGAACAGTCAAAGGGACTGTGTGCTTGATGCTATATCGACATGCATCGTCAGTAGTCAAGCAATCCTGGAACCGAGGTTATGCAACACTCTTATTTGATGAGTATTAGGGACGGCCGAGAAACTTAAAGTTAGTGCCTTCAATTTACGATCTTTAGAGGCAGAAGACCTCGGTGGTTCGCCCCTTAAAACAACAATAACTATGTTATATTGGCTTTCACGGCCAGTGAATTAAAACTCAGCAATTCTTCTAGGTTTGTGCCAGCTTGGTGTCCTAGGCGAAACCCCACACAAGACACGGCACAAACCTAGAAGAATTGCTGAGTTTTAATAACTATGTTCTTTGTGCAAAAATAGACTCCGATGTTTGGATCTGTTTGTCCTTGATTGCTGATTTGGGGAATAGCAGGAAATCTCTACTTAGTATAAAACCAAGTCTCCAATTCTTGGATGTCACGGGTAATCTCGAGAACCACTGGATGGATTTTGATGCGGTTTTCACCATTCTGTAAAGGATATCTCGAGGAAGGTTTCTGTAGAAAATATTTTATTTATGATCAAAGGAAGCCCAGCAGTAACGATTTCAGTATAAAAATTTAAAAAAAAATTAAAAAAAACTGGCGTCCGTGCGCTTTTTAAGCTTACGCTGGGACTATGATTGTAAGAATTGTTCAGCATGGAAAGTTCTACAAAAAAAAGTCCGCGAAAGCACATCTCTATCTTCAATACATTCATTCATTCATTCGTTTATTTGCAATTGGGGGTGTGTCCCCCGGTGGCAAATTAGATATACATAACAAATAAATAATTGTACATAACAATTCACTAACAATTAAACTGGAGTATTTACACAGTCAGTCTTTTCTTAAACACACCTATATGTTCGGGATAAGGCTCTAAGACTGCGGCCGGTAGAGAGTTCCAATTATCAATGGCACGGTTTACGAAAGAATATTTACCATAATTTGTTCGCTGTGGTCGGCCCTTAACTTTGAAAGGATGATTGCTCCCACCCATGTAAGTAGGCTTTTCCATACGTTTGCTAAGCTCACCCCATGCTGGTTGATTTGTATAAATGTTGTACATAGCACAGAGTCTCGATTTCATCCTCCTAGCCTCAAGTGATTCCCACCCAAGTTTCTTTAACATACGGCTCACACTGCTCCTGGGATTAAAGTCACTGAGCACAAATCTAGCGGCCTTTCTTTGTACCATTTCCAACTCATTTATGAGCCCTACTTGATATGGATCCCAAACCGCCGAGGCGTATTCCAGAATAGGTCTTACAAGTGACAAATATCCTAATTCTTTAGCAGAGGTACTACTTCCTTTTAATACCCTCATTAAAAAGTGCAGGGATTTGTAAGCTTTAGAAACTACACATCCTATATGACTACTCCATTTCATATCATTTCTTACGTGAACGCCCAAATATTTGCAAGAATCTTCTTCTACAAGTATTTCCGAGCCAATGTTATATTGAAAATCTTGCCTTTGCACTTTCCCTATTTTTATTAGACTACTATAAGTGTTTTTACGTTTTCATTTCTTCCAACAATCTCCACTCAATTACTGAGGCGACAGTTTACGAGCTAGTACGTAATGCATTCGTAACTGTTCCCGGGCGAAGCCGGGGCGGGTTGCTAGTATAGATATAAGTAACTATTAATGGAACGGAATACAGCAAAGAACCGGAATTGCAGGCGAGTGTAGCCAGTTTTCATAGGGACCTGTCAGTGCTGTCAAACGACCACGTACGCACTCACCGACTTTAATTCAGATTTTTAAAATCAAAAATGAGGGCTGCGTAGCCCAGTCGGTAGAAGGCTGTTCGGGTGTAGGTTCAATTCCCACCCAGGTATTTTAGAAACAAAACTACCACTTTCAGAAACAGCCTATACCAGGGTAATTCCTGGGAGGAAAGGCGGCTGACAACTCCATCCCATCTCGTGCTGATATCACGAAAGGTGGAAGTCTCTACCTTCCACTACGCTATGGGTCTCCATGGTCTGTACGGAGTTGGCGTTGTTTTTATTTTACCGAAAATAAGAAAGAACTGAAATAAATGTTGCTGTTAATTCATGTTAAGGACTTGGGACATCGTGGTCACCAGTCCCATGAACTACGGTGTGTGTTCAATTAGTCGGATTAGTCTGAATTTCTGAAGCGACTGTAGTAGTGTGTGTAGCTTAATTATGGATGGATGGAGTAGGTGCCCCGAGATTTGAAATACAGTACTATCCCGGAATTTTCCTGGAAAGAGTGTGGAAAACTACCACACTTAGGAGAGCCACCGTTAGCACCGGCTTCAAACCTCCGATCTCCGGACTTGTTTCAGTTCTTCATCGCGATTATGGAGAGCTATTTAACGCGCTCGGCTACGCCGTGGGGTGACCTGAAATAAAAGAGTTCTAACCAGAAAAGATGTTTCTAATATAATTCTTGTCTTTTGCTGCTTTTCAGTCGGTCAACATGATTGTGCCCAATTAAATGGGCGGGGTACAAGTTATAAATATGTAAACATACTCCTGGAAAAAATTACATGTATTAGTTAGTCATCACACTTAATGGGCAACTAACTAACTAATACATGTATTTTATTTTTCCATGAGTGTGTTTACCCCGCCCAATTCATTGGGCACAATCGTGTTGACCGACTGAAAAGCAGAGAAAACAATGTGTATAGGCAACACTGAAAAAAGAATGGCTTCAAAGTTCAAATATAATAATTCTTACTGACAAACTGTACATTTAAAACACAATATAACAAAAACTCGAAGCAACGATGTCTATTAGCCTGGATTACAAGGCGGCCAGTGGGGCACTCATTGTGCTGGAAATGTCATTGTCCAGCGTTTGCTAGAGCAATCATAACTGTTTGTTACTCATTTCAAAATAATTTACATAACTTTCATCTTAAACATCGCGCACCTTGGAACAGGCATGAACTCTACCCCACACAAATTAACAAGCATTTCTTTAACTTCCCTTTCCTAAAGGTGTATAAGAACACACCTTTGATTTTCACGACACAGAAATATATTCCAAATTCAGATGATATCTCCAGTTAGTTAGTTAGTTAGTTAGTTAGTTAGTTTGTCGTGTGGCCTCCTGAGAGGCCGAGTGCAGGTCTTTCTAGTCGACGCCCGTGGGCGACCTGCGCGTCAGGATGAGAGATGGAATGGATGAAGATGAATGAAACGGGGCAAGGATGTGGAAGGAAGCGGCCGTGGCCTGTCAGAAGGTACCGTCCCAGCATTTTCCTGGTGTTGAAAATGTGTACATACTATACACACAGAGGATTCACACAACAGACCCTGCACCAGGCGAGACTAACGGTGAAGGAGAGGAGGAGATGTTCCATCCCCTCTGTTCAGTTTTTTCTTGTAAATCTTCAATTACCAACTCTATTCTCCACAATAACATATTTTGAGTTAATTTATCTTGACGCATTTTAATAGACAATGTGGATCATACCGTACGTAAAAATAACACATTCTCACGAGGTCTTGGACCAGCAGATTCACTCAATTATGCTATTAATATCGGACGTGAGAGCAAACACGAGGTGTCTCAGGCGTTAAATGATAAGGTCTACGAATTTTTCAAGTAATGACGAAATGATAATACCGAAGTGCAGCCTGTTTACCATCTCGTGATGAATGCAGTACAGTTGCATTGTCTATTGGCACAGGCTAGAGTAAACTGTGCTTTTTCGCCAATGTCTCAGTCTCATTCATGGCTCTGATTATATTGAAGCTACTGAGGTATGAGTGGTACTGAGTAACGACATTCAGGACAGTCAGCGCCTGTGGATTGAAATGTTCTACTCATAGGGTCAGTGCTATTGTTCTGACTCAGTGAGGAAAGCAATAGCAAATTACCTCACGCCTAACCTTGCCTAGTACGCCGGGTTTTTGTGGTTTCCACCCACATAGGCTAACCTATGGCGGTGCTTTTTGGGGATCTGACCAATCTCCGGGTTGATTACCTAACAACAACAACAACAACAACAACAACAACAACAACAACAACAACAACAACACCATAGTAATATGAACCTAGAACTAACTTAATGAGGGCAAATCATATTGCTACATAAATTTTGAAATGAATAAATATAACCAGACTTGAACGTACAGACTATCTGCTAAGGAACCATTGACTTTAATTGCATGAATGGCTCGTAATATTAAGTTGATGAAAAGTCGTGTCGACCGCGTATCCTTAGGAAGTTGCGATTTGCAGTTTCTTTATCCTACCAAAAAGTTACACATACAGTCAGTTTTAATTTCACAATAAACCAATAACACATACCAATTAAATGCTACAGCGTGTAAAACTGTATATCACGAATCAGTTTTCTGCTCATCATTAATTACGAGGGAAACTATATGATGCAACACCCACTCGGATTTGTATCACAAGATTTAAAGTCTACATGTCCAAAAGCTCACGCCTCCAGCGTCAAAATAAAACCGCGTCCTGTCCAGTAGAGTTCTTTGAATACTACATCATCGAGGTACCTTTTCTGTTGTTAATTCAATTGAGGGGCATGGGACATGTTGGTGATCAGCCCTGTGTAGTTGGGTGTGCGATGTCTGATAACCTGTGTTTCTGTGATAACAGTAATAGTGAGGCCTAACTGCATTAGGGACTGGGAATGGGATAGGTGCCCCGGAAATTTAAATGAGGTACTATTCCGGCATTTGGCTGAAGTATGTGTGGAAACACCCGGGGAAAAACCATACTGAGGATAGCCACCGTCTGCGCCGGGATTCAAACCTGCAATCTCTGGATTTGCTGCAGCTGCCCACGCGACTGTGGTGAACGATTTAACGAAAAAGGCTAAGGCGCAGGGTTGTTCTACGGTAGGTTACTACACTACTGTTTGTAGAAAGTGAAACACCAAGAACAAGAGATGTGACCACAATGCACTTTACACCACAGATTAGGGACATGACAATACATCACTGATTAGAAGGACAGTCCGGTACATGCATGTGGACGGTCGATCTTCACTACGGCGTCGCTCCACCACGTGTTGCACTAAGAGCCGCTAGACGTGGTGGCATGAAATCATACAGCGCTTGAATACGCTGCTGGGGAATACCATCCCACGCGGTTTGTAGGCGCGTCTACAAAGCATCAACAGTGGCGGCAGGTGGACCTGAACGAACAAGTTGCCGACTGACCATATCCCAGACATGTTCGATGGGCGACATGTCAAGCGAACGGGCAGGCCAGGGAAGCAGAGGTATCCGTCGTTCTGCGTAGAAGGCTTGCACATTCCTCGCCACATGCGGGCGGGCATTGTCCTGCTGAAATATGGCCTGTGGAACGGCTTGCAAGAGGGGCAGTGCTGCGGGCTGTAAAACTTCCCAGGTGTAGCGGTCACTGTTCAGATTGCCCGCAAGACTTACGAGGCACAATCGCCTGTTATAGACAATTGCGGTCCAAACCATTATTCCTGGTGTTTGTCCGCTATGCCGCTCAACAATACAGTCTGCCTGATTGCTTTCTCCACGGCGGCGTCAAACGCGTATGCGGCCATCACTGTAGGACAGGTTGAAGCGGGACTCGTCCGAAAACACTACATTTCGCCACTCAGTCTGCCAGTGTCTGCGTGCACGTGCCCATTGTAGTCGGAGGCGTCGTTGGTTCCCAGTCAATGGAAGCCGACGCAGTGGCATGCGTGCTACCAGTCCAGCCCTCAAAAGACGGCGCCGCACCGTCGACGCAGACATGTCAACCCCCGTTGCAGTGCTCCAACGTCGAGCCAACACCGTGGACGACGCTGTTCTGTCCAATACGACGATGCGGAGAAGATAGCGGCCGTTTCACGCTGTGGTCACATTGCGTCGTCCTGTACCATGTCGTCGCTGTGTACGGCCCTCCTCTCTCCAGTGGATCTACATATGTCTTACTGTTGATGCAGCGTGCCCTGAACGAGCCGTAATTTTCCGGAACGACAGACCCGCCTCCCGGAGCCCAAGCATTCTGCCCCGTTCAACCGCACTCACATGCTGACAGTCCACCCTGTGATGTCGGCGAGGCATCGTTACACTCGCTTACACGTTTCCACTTGGTATGACGGCCCCACGACAGAGGGCACTGGTGGGCCAATATGCACGCCATCTCTCTGCGATGTCAATCACTTAGTATGGTGCCACAGGCCTACACGACCCCTGTTCTGGGAGTGTCTCCGACCGTTTCTTCTGGGTGTTTCACGTTCTACAAACAGTACTGTATTACCATTGTCACGGTCTGATGACTATGCAGTTAAGAGACATTAAAACAGAAAGAACTGTCACCATTACCATCATCTGATTACGTAACGCCTTGAACGACCATAGCTTCACCATTCTCGGCCTGAGCTACAGGTAAACTAAGGTAATTCCAAGAAAGATCCGATTCTCCACCATACAGTGTAATCGGCATTATTTTGGACAATGATACTTACGGTGAACATGCAGGAAACATTGCGAAACAGGACGAGAGCTCAGATACTCACCTGGAACACAGAAACACATCATTAACATCTCAGCATTTCAAAATATCAAAAGAAAAAATAATAACACTAATAATAAAAATAATAACAGTAGTGCGTAGAGAGAAACGCGTACCAAGCATTTGTTATTACGACAAAACGCGGAGGATTCACCAAATTAATGAATGATACAGTAGTGTACCGTATCATTTCAGAAACGACTCTTATCGCTACATTAGGGCGGGCATGCCCACTAATTTGTAAGCTTGAATGTTTCGTTTCGAAATGTGGATTTGAATATTGAGAATAAAGCGACCCAGATCTCAAGGAATCTACAGACCCAGTTATAAGGGGAAACTACAGAGCACCACTTCAAGGATGGCGACTGTGAGATTCCTGCAACTTACTGACCAGGGGAGTTCAACAACGCGGAATTTTGCTTACAGAATGGTCCGACCATAAAGATGCCACGTGTAATGCAGTTAGGTTAGTACTTCCACTGCATTGAGAGCAATCATAATTATGTGCACTGTTAAGGTGATCTACTAGCCACTTTGACTAGCATCAAGTTATACAGTCGGAAGGTCCCGCTATTGAGGAAAGTGGAGGAAGTGGGGAGAGATTAATAAGACTGGAAAGCACAGTACGAGTAGCAACAAGAGCCGCTCCATTTCATGTGTGGTGCGCATATTTAAGCGGGCTCAATTTAGCCCTATCAAGGGGATGAAATATCACCAACAAATGGTTTACTTGCAATTTGATCAACATGAGTGGGAAGCTTCAACATGTTGGCAAGGTTTCCTTGTAAGCATAATGGTTACCATAGCCAGCGCATTAACGTACAGATCTATCCTAGTCCGTTGAGCAGTACCGATCATAATCTGTACATCAAGCCACATTTCCTGGGAGCAACGCCAATCCTTATTAGTCCTATTATATACACATGAACATCAAGTTCCGAGATCTTTTCCTCTTTAAGTTGCTGTAATCAAGGGGTTCTCGAACTGTTTCTGTCGCGGCCTCCTTCTGAAAAAAGGAAATATCTAGCGCCGCCACCCCCAGCCCCCCTTATTCTTCTTTCCTTTCTTTAACTT
Organism: Meconema thalassinum; assembly: GCA_946902985.2. NCBI lineage: Eukaryota > Metazoa > Arthropoda > Insecta > Orthoptera > Tettigoniidae > Meconema > Meconema thalassinum. The sequence goes on along the minus strand of OX336391.1, from coordinate 457,391,979 downwards.
CTCATAAGCTACTCCGCAAAAAACAAAACACGGATCACAAGATCTAAAGTATTTGCTTCTGTCTAATTACTGCAACTACCAGTTACAATAATAACACACAATTTACTATTCCACTGAATGAAAAATCCACTGTCTGCTTCCAGTCTCCGACCGGGTCAGGAATGGAATGAATGAAGCCCCCATCAAGCGGCGAGGATATGAACCGTGCCGGCTGCCGAAGCCTGTCGCACTCCTCTGGGGCAATGATTAAATGAATGACAGATGAAATAAAATGATAGTGGAGAATGTTGCTGGAATGAAATTTTGACCGGGAAAACCGGAGTACCCGGAGAAAAACCTGTCTGCCTCCGTTTTATCCAGCACAGATCTCACATGGAGTGACCGGGATTTAAACCGCGGACCCAGCGGTGAGAGGCCGGCATGCTGCCGCCTAAGCCACGGAGGCTCTACTATTCCACTGAATACGCACTAGAAGTCACCTGTATACTGTCTTTGAACTGACTGCAAAGGCCTTGCTGAATTTAAGTCGACAATGGCAGAAATAGAAGAATCTATTCGAGTAAGGAAGTGGCTGTCACATTGTCAAGCGGCTTATTGTCATTAGTAGTAGTAGTTAAGTGTTTGGTAAGTAGATATCGCTGCGGGTGGCTGGTGAAAGAGTGCTGGATGGGAAATATTACTCTCCAACCTTTCTCCGAGTTCCTGCTGGCAGAATCTATTGGTCAGTTATTGTGAAATAAGACAGCAAACGTACGAGTTTATTAGTCTTGAATGGTCGCGGGAGCTTACTACCTATGATAGGTTCATGGATATGAGGATAGCAATGTGTTACAGAATAGGAAATATAAATATATCAATCAGAGCCAGCGCCCCCCTTTATCACTCTCCGAGCTCCCCGCATGGGGTGCACCCCCCACCCCCACTTTGAGGACCACTGCTGTCATCAACTCTTTTAAAGTCTAACCATTATGACCACGTGTAATCATTCTCTTCAGGACTTCATCGAGAAAGGATAGCGGATGGATGCCAACTTTCCACTTCATAGATAACTCCCGCTTAACATACGCGGTATCCATAGGGCCTAAGCTACATTTGTTCGTAAAATCACCCTACTTTAAATGTCTTATGGTGTCGACAACGGCTTACAAGTCTATCAATGACATGACTCGACCTCTACTAATTAATCGATTATCATGTGTAGTGAGCAGGGCCACCGACGTGAAAATACATTTTGGGAATATCTTCCCACTACGGCCTCAACGTTAAAAATCACGAGTATTCACACCAGGCTAGTACTCATTCAACCATTTACTTTATTTGCAAATGTGGGCAATTCCCCGGCAAATTGTACAATTACAGAAAATTACCAACAATAATATCAAACACACTTAATGTAGGCCTATATAAGTCGCGATTTGGGAACTTGTGGTAGTAAGTACACCTTAGTATTTACACAAAATTTCAGTTCTCTTAAACACATCAGTATGTTTGGATAAAGGCTCTAAGACTGTGGCAGGTAATTAGTTCCGATTACCAATACCACAATTTAATGAAAGAATATTTCCCGTAATATGTACGCTGCGGTCGGCCCTTAACTTTCTGCGGATGATCTGCCCTGCTCAGTTAGGTAGGAATAACACAAATTCGTTTCACTAGATTTACTGATGATTCTTTGGGGGCTTTGTGACATCGTGGTCATGTAGTCCCGTGTACATGGATGTGTGTGTGGAATATGTCTGATAACCTGTCTTATTGTGATGGCTGTATTAGTGTGTGTATTTGTAATTCTGATGAGAATTGGGAAGGGGGCGGCCGTAGCCACAAGTTAGGAACCATCCCAGTTTTTGCCTGAAATAGAAGTGGGGAAACCACGGAAAACCACTTCCAGGATGACAGAGGTAGGAATCAGTTTTGCCCGTTGAGGCCGAGTGCACCTCGTTCCAGCCCTCAGACCAGAATTACATTTCTGGCAGAGGCAGAGCCGGGTTCTGGAGACCGTACGTGTCATTAAACAACGCTTTAGCTACCAGGTTTCTTCACATTAGACTTCCCCGCTTTACCACGGCATGTAATTCGATATGTAAAATCATTTCATATTCTCATGTCTCACCAAAAGTAGACATAACCGGTTTTTCACGCTCTTTACCTGGACGAAATTTCGGCATCCCAACGTCTCTTAAAGCCACAGCAGTTAATTAGACTGATTAAATTGCTTTGACGCAGGTTAATACTCAAAATGTTATCTTCTATATTAATGCAACACGTTTTCAGCCTTTCAGTGGGGCCATCCTCAGCTTTTGTTTGCTTAGCTTAACACTGCATATGGTATTTGATGAAAAGAATGACAAGAATGATAATATAAATTAACATAACTTTGAAATCCTTACAATTTTAATTAGGAAATCTATATTTTCAGGCATTCAATCCAGAAAGAAAAATATATAAAGGTGTTATTCAATATATAAATTTAGTATCTTGATTTCCAAGAATTCTCTAACGGATTGGATCGGGTAGGGGTCATGTTTCAAGCTTTAGGATCTGTTACTATAGAAGTCTAGAATGCAAATATATTTGCACTGATAGTACAAATGTTTGTAGATATCAGTACTGATAGATGAATTCAAAGTTTAAATTATACGCCAATCAGTACTTACATTTTTTTAAATTATTTTTTTACGTATAATTTAAACTTTGAACAGAAGTCTGTGGAAGAAAAATTTAGGTTAATGTTGCTTGAATAGCCTTATTGTCTGCCTATGTCCTGTAAAATGTTTTATTGTTTAATAGACTTCAAACACATACATTAACATTACGAATATATTTACAAAGTAAATTTCTTGGAACAAGTCGAATAACATACGAGGGATGCAGCACTCAGGAATAGTATGACGTGTTAATAAAGGTTCCCGAAAGAATGGGTGTTAAACCTACCAACAGTAGTTCGTGTCTGTCGTGTCATTATCACATCTCAAGTTAATTTTCTTGATGTGTTGCTGCGAGCTGAAAAGAGGAGAGAGCAATCGGGCTGAGAGCTCTAAGCATAATCTCGTTAATTAATTGTGGTGGGTACACAAAGAGCGTGTTGTCCGCCAAGGCTAACGTGGAGGTCACCAGTAGGTAGCGCTCTCATGTCTCGTTCCCGGAACTTGGGACAATTTCAGATGGAACGGACAACACCGGGACTTGAAACCCGGTTCCCTTCTTCTAAACCCCGAGTGTTGAATTAGTGTGCCTGGTTCGCTATGCCGAAAGTAATTAACAAAACATGCGTGTAAAAGCTGAGTTCCTTTTATTATTATTATTCAATGAATGTTCTATGTCCATACTGAATTTAACCATTGTTTTGGACTTCATGGAAAGCTTTTTGCATGAGAATAACCGGTGACCAGTACAACAGTTTAAGTAAACTACTATCTAAATCTAAGTAAGCAATCTTGAGCGTTCTCAGAACTGTTAGTGTTTCCCGTAACTCATTTTATTCCACAATGAGATAACGACTTTTTGGTATTAGTTCAGGATTCCATATATATATAAAATAGTTCAGTCCATGTGACTGGACACTCCTTATTTCGGCAAAGGTTACTGATAAATGATCTAACCTGTTTTTAGTTTTGGTGTCTGAACGTGTAATGTCCACCTACTATGGGTAGTGGAGAAAAAAAAACATGTCTAAATGATAAGGTAAGTTGGAGCCTGAGGGTCGATCGGAAAATAATTCAGTACACAGAGCCTGCCCTAACTTGCGAGTCCACCAACGATCAAGGCCAAATAACACACTCTAACATACGATTTTAATATAACATTGTTGGAGTTATGTATTTTAGAGGCAAGGGGTATCCTGATCATCAGCACCTGGTTGAGTAGAAATTGATAATATGAGTTTCTGTGGTAGCTGTAATATAATGCAGTTGAAATTACGGATTAGGATCGATGAATAGTTAGGTGCCCCGGGACACCATCCCGACATTTGCCTGAATGGAGCGGGGGAATACGGAGAAAACCAAGGGATTCAAATTTCTGATCCCCGGACTTGCACTTGCGCCTCATTGGGAGTCCTGGAACTCATTATCTCAGAGGATACACAAAATGAGTTCTGAGTTGAATTAAAATTACTTTTAAATCCCTGTACCTATAGATTTAGATACACAGTTCTAGAATTACAAATAATTTTAATACAGTTGTAGTTACCCTGAAATTCAGTTGTAGGCCTATATACATCCAGATGAATACATATTTCAGGGGCTGCGACATCGTGGTCATATAGCTTCGTGTATTTGGGCGTATGTGGAATTTGTGTGATAAACTGTGTTATTATGATGGCTGATTGGGAGCGAGGCGCCCGTGGCCTTACGTTAGGAACCATCCCATTTGCCTGGAGTAGAACTGGAATCGAACCCTCCTGTTCTCAGTTTTGTCTCACGAGGCTGAGTGTATCCCGTTCCAGCCTTCGCACCAGAATTAAAATTTCATGGCAGAACCGGGAATCGAACTCAAGACATTCGGACAGCCAAGAATGCTAATCGCCACTTTTAAATGCGCACAAGTTTCCAACACTCTACAAAGACATTCGAAAAGTTTACGTTATTGAAATTGGATGACATTCTTGAGTGACACGATAGTGATAAATTCAACTGTGATTACGAAATGTTTATAAGCTTACGCTGAATGTTTCCTTGTCTTGAACTTATCCTGCCTATCCATGATGACACTCTTGACCTACAGAGAAAGAGACTACATTGAAGCAGTCTCCACTCCGTTATGTTCAGAGTTGAATAAGTAACAAAAGTTGAAACATTAAACTCAAATGCTCAGTAGAAAGTAGAATGGACCTCCTAAGCCTGTCTTCAGAGTTGGTCATTTCCATAATTTCTCAACACAGCAAGAAAGAACATTCAGTAGGGTCCACAATAACCCACTGATTTTTCGAAGCTTGTAGTTTTACGCGACCTTTAATCTCGCGATCAGGAGTCTCGGGTCATTGAATCTACTCTGTGCTTTTATTAAGAGTGGAAGAATTCAATCTCTCTGGTACATCGGTGGTACTCGATCGAAACAATTCCAGCAAAGCAAAAAAAAAAAAAAAAATTGAAGCCATTCTTTTTCAGTGTTGCCTATACAAATTGTCCTTTGCTGCTTTCCAGTCGGTCATGACAATTAATGTAAGACGGCATTCTGCCCAGAATCATGAAGCATCGCGCCATTTAAAAGAAGTGCAATTTGAATCTCTCTAAGAGAGAATCCTAGAAAATTTGTGAATGAATAATAATGTAATAATAATAATTGTTTTACATCTCAGTAAATTATTAAGGTGTTTTGAAACGGCAGGGTGTTGGAATATTGGCCCGAAGGGGATCTTTAACGTGCCAGTAAATCTACTTACACTGCTCTCTCGCAATTTAAACACCCTCAAATGCCAACTGACTGCACCGGTATTAGATCCCACAACCTTGCGAACGTTGCCACTGAGCCACGCAGCCAGCCGGTTGAAACAACATGCAGGCCTGATGAGAGGAAGGGGCAAATGGAGCTGTAGCCACGGGGCCCGAGGTGGTAGAAGAGGCCAAAGTAGACAATTTTACTGAACGTAATTTTTAAAGATTTTCTTCTGTTAAGGCCAAATTACTATTTAATGTAACAGCAACTACTGTAGTGAATAGTCGGCAAGAGAACATAAAATGAATTGTATGCTAATCATGATGCTTTTAGTTTCTCTACCAGGGAAATGGCCAATTTTCCAGAGGTATTAATTTAATGTATGATATATTGAAGTTAAAGAGCTGCTATAGGTAGAGCCCTGCGTGGATGAACAAAACGTTACCCGCATCCGCCCCGCATCCACACGACTTTTATCCCCATCCGCCCCGCACTACTGTTATCCGCATCCGACCCACATCCGCACGACTTTTATCTGCATCCACACGTTTGTTATGCGAATCTACTGGCATTACAATAATATTTTTAATTAGATAAAGCATAAAGCAACACAGACATTTGAGGAGAAAGTAGTTCCCTTAGGCTATGTATGTCAAGTGTTATATTTAAAATGAATATTATTACAGCCAGAACTGCAACCCTTTCCAGTTCGAAGTGTTAAATATGCTTAATGGCATAATTTGAATGATATAAGCTTAAATCACCACCTTACATTTGTCATGAGGGAAAAAAGCATAACGGAAAAATATGTGTCAAACATCCGCGTCCTAGTAATGATATTCGACAAGTTACTAAACTCATAAAGAACAACTACGTTGTGCCTACAGTAACACTGAATTCAATCACCATCCCCTTTAGTAAAGAAGTAAGGAACCTTGGGTTAACCTTAACTGAAACTCTCGACTGGTCACCACATATAAGAAATACACGTAAAAAGATATACGCATCCCTTCACCCACTCGTGCGCCATAATAATATTTTACCACTAGACATTAAGATTAAACTCATCCAGACACTAATACTACCAATTCTAGACTACTGTGACATTGTTCTCGTTGACGCGACTCATGGACAAACAATGAAACTCCAACAAGCATTGAACTCATGTCTTCGGTTCGCTTTCAATCTAAGGTACGATGTCCACATAACCCCAAGCTACCGTGCTCTTTCATGGCTTAAACCTGATGAACGCCGTAAATTTCACTTGTTGACATCCATCTATCGATTTCTGCATGAAAACACCCCCACGTACATGTCATCAAAATTTAGTTACTTGTCCTCATATCATAATCGAAGTACTCCATCTGGCTCTTCCCTCGCCATCCCCATCAACCACTCATCCATGTTTAACCGCTCTTTTGCTGTAGCTGCGTCTCGACTATGGAATTCAACTCCTCCCGATATCAGACATTCCACAACAATAAATAAATTTAAGGCCGCATGCCGAGATTACCTTTTGAATACTGTTACGTGCCACCCCCCTAGTGGCACTTTTGTTAACTGGATTACGGTGGGAAGAAGGCACAACACCAATTACTGCTTAAAGAAATAATTAACTTTATTGTGGCCAGAAAGATACACTACTCAACAGCAAATACAAGCAATTATTACCTTACTCCAGTTTCCCCACGTCGAGAATACTTCTCCTTTCACTTGTCAACAGACCACAGTTAATCCTCTCGCTAATGAGTCCGGTCCCGTACGCTGGCTAGAAATAGCTGTACTAGATCTGTCACTCACTGTTTTGCAACTCACCACAATGACCTCTCTCGCACTGAGTAAGCACACTCGCTCAAAACACAGGCAGTCCCCTGTAAGCTCCTCACCCCCATCGCTGTCAAGAGAATCAGCTTCACTAGGGGTTTCGCAAGTCACCACACTTCTGTCGCTCAGGATAAGCGCTCGCACTCGCTCGTAAAACACAACAACCACCACTGCTTGGCAGGTCGCACTTATATAGCAGGCCGGTGACTCAATAAATGCTTCTAGATCCATCGAGGGTTCACGGCTTCCCGAGGTTTCCATCGCTGGCTTAGTCACGAATATTCTGGACCATCCCTTTGTCCTAGTAGCCCTGTTGCATAAGGCGTACGCAATACACGAGGCAGGGCACAGCCCAGCCCTGGGGAAGTTGTGACTCATGCGGCGAGCGATGACACAAACTCACAGCCGTAACACCACCCCCTTCCTAAAAAGGCTGATCGTCCCGATCAATCATTGGTCCGTCTGTGTCCCTCCGTAGGTTGCCAGGCGATCTCGATGCACGATCTTCAACTTCGTCCTCGGGCTCCGCTGGATCCTGTAGACGACATCGTTGATCCGTTTCACGACTCGGTACGGGCCCTCCCAGGACTTCTGCAGTTTGGGTGACAGGCCTTTCTTCCGTAATGGGTTGAAGAGCCAGACCAGGTCGTCCTCGTGGAATCCGCCGGCATCCGTCTGCTGGTCGTATCGGGTCTTCATTCGGTCGGTCTCGATCCGCAGTTTCCTCCTCGCGAACGCGTGCACGTCCTCCAGTTGGTCGACCAGTTCTTGACAATACTGGCTTACCGGGATCGGATCATTCCCAGGTCGGCCGAAGGCAAGATCGACAGGTAAACGGAGCTCCCTCCCAAACATGGCCCGGGCTGGTGTGCACCCGGTGGCTTCATGCACGGCGGCGCGGTAGGCCAGGAGAAATAGTGGAAGATGTTTGTCCCAATCCCTCTGGTGCTCGCTGACGACTATTCGGAGATGGTTCTCGATGGTGCGATTGAATCGCTCTACCATCCCGTCGGACTGAGGGTGTAGCGGCGTTGTCCTTGTCTTCCGGATTCCCAGCAGCTGGCATAGGTTCTGGAACACCTGCGACTCGAAGTTCCTCCCTTGGTCGGAGTGCAGCTCCAGGGGTACTCCGTACCGGCTGACGAATTCCTTTACCAGGGTATCTGCAATTGTCGCGGCTTCTTGGTTAGGGAGCGCATACGCCTCCGGCCATTTGGTCAAGTAGTCGCTGACGACTAATATGTAGCGGTTCCCTGCCTCGCTTAACGGGAATGGCCCAGCAACATCGATGGCCACTCTCTCCATGGGGCCGCCCACGTTGTAGGTCTTCAGTGGACCCCGTCGTCTTCGTCCTGGGCCCTTGCTGGCTGAGCAATCGTGGCACCTCGCGCAGTGGTTCTCCACGTCTGTTCGGCATCCGATCCAGTAGAACCGCTCTCTCAGCTTCTCCAGGGTCTTCTTTATCCCTAGGTGTCCACCAGATGATCCTCCATGAACTTCCTTCAGGACTTCCTCCGTCATAGCCTTTGGAACGACGACTTGCTCCCGAGATGTCTTCCCGTCGGTGCTCTCCCAGGTACGGCAGATGAGGCCATCCCTTACAATCAGCGAGTCCCACTGCGCCCAGTAGGACTTAAACTTTGGGCTGCAGTCACTCACAATGTTCCACCCGGGTCTGGGGAACAGGCCCTCTTCCATTCGGCTATCAGTCCCAGGTCATCATCATCTGCTTGTGCCCGCGTGAAAGATTCGCGGCTCCAGCTCCCATGAAGTTCCACGGTAGTCCTTCGGCACTGTATCCCGGTGTTCTTCTCTCTTCTGGTACAGAAGGTGCAGTCTTCGGGGCACGATCTTCGTGACAGGGCGTCGGCGTTAGAATGCAGTTGGCCTTTCCTGTGCTGGATCTCAAAGTTGTACTGTTGAAGCCTCTCTAACCACCGCGCGAGTTGACCCTCGGGCTGCTTGAAGTTCAGGAGCCACCGCAGGGATGCATGGTCGGTCCTGATGAGAAATTCTTGCCCGTACAGGTACTTGTGGAAGTGTTCAATGGTCTTCACGATGGCGAGCAGCTCCTTCCTAGTGACGCAGTAGTTCCTTTCTGGTTTTGACAAGGCCTTGCTGAAGTAGGCCACTACTCTCTCCTCGCCGTCCACTACTTGCGACAGGATCCCCCCTATGCCAAAGTCGCTGGAATCGGTATTGACGATGAACCTTGTTCCAGGTCTGGGGTAGGCCAGAATAGGCGCGGTGCACAGAGCCTGCTTGAGTTGTTCGAAGGCACTGTGGCATTCTGCTGTCCACGTGAAGAGTTGGTCCTTCTCAGTCAGTCGATGTAAAGGTTTGGCGATGTCGGCGAATCCTCTCACGAAGCGACGGTAATAAGTGCCGAGTCCCAGGAAGCTTCGTAGCTGGGACTTGTCCTTCGGAACTGGCCACTCCCTCACAGCTGCGGTCTTCTCTGGGTCGGTGCGAACCTCTTCCTCGGAGACAATATGCCCAAGGTACTGGACCTGCTTCTGGAAGAGCTGACACTTCTTGGGGCTCAACTTCAGCTGGGCAGCCCGTAGCTTCATCAAGATCTCCTTCAGGTTGCTGTAGTGCTCCTCGAAGCTTCTTCCTAGAACGATGACGTCGTCTAGGTAGACCAGGCAGGTCATCCAGTGTAGTCCCCTCAGAATGGACTCCATTAGCCTTTCGAAGGTCGCAAGGGCGTTGCACAGTCCGAATGGCATGACGGTGAACTGCCAGAGCCCGCTGCCCACAGAGAACGCAGTTTTCTCGCGGTCCTTAGGGTGGACCTCCACCTGCCAGTAGCCACTCTTCAAATCCAAGGTGGAGAACCATCTTGACCCTGATATGGTGTCCAGCGTGTCGTCGATTCGGGGTAGAGGGTAGCTGTCCTTCTTCGTGACGTCGTTCACCCGTCTGTAGTCCACGCAGAACCTGGTGGAACCGTCCTTCTTCTTCTTCTTCACAAGCACGACCGGAGAACTCCAAGGACTATGTGATGGCTCGATCACCCCTTGCTCCTTCATCTCTTCTACCATCCGGTCGACTTCGGCTTGCTTGGCGAGCGGGACACGTCGGAATGGGGCCCTAATCGGAGTGCTGTCCCCAACGTCGATTCTGTGCTGGACCAAGCTTGTCCTACCGAAGTCTTTGCTCCCCACGGAGAAGACATCCTGGAATTCGCGTAGCAGGTCCTGAAGTTGGCGTGATTGCTCCTCGTCTAAATGGTCCTGGGATCCTTGGTACAGCTTCTGTAGTTCTTCTGGCAGGGCGCGTCTTCTTCGGTTGTGCGTCTGCAGGTGTCCGTCCGTCGTGTCTGTGATGCGGTCAATCCAGGTAACGGGCTCGCAGACTCCTAGGTTGGTGTCCCGGTGAACTGTAATATCGTAGTCGTTCAGGTTGGACAGGCGGACGTACGGCCGAGACGTCGTGTTGATGAGAGTCTTGGCAACTAGCAATCCTTTTGTCTGGATGTCCTCATATTTTGGCTCGATGACAGCCGCCACTCCCTCAGCAGTTCCGTCGACAATTAGGGCAGCGCTGACTTCCGTCCTGGCGGGAACGATGGCGTCATCTCTCAGCCTTACTCGTCGTGCGGCGACGGCCTCGTGTGCTGGTTGCAAAGCAAGTTCCTCACTTCCGAAGTGCAGAGTGTTGGTACTCAGATCCAAGATGATGATGTTCTGGTCCAGGAAGTCCAGTCCGATGATCACTTCATTTGATACGTCAGCCACAAGCACTGGATGCTTTATCGCCCGTCGACCAATGACGAACTCCAGTGATGCTTCGCCATGTACCGGTGCGGTCTCTCCGGTCGCGGTTATTAGCTGGAGGTTCCTTTGTGTGGGTTGCACTCTCCACTTCGGGATCACGGTGGGGCTGACGATGGTCCTCGATGCTCCCGTGTCGATTAGCATGGGCCAGCTCACTCCGTTGACGACTCCGTCGACCATCAGGCTGCTATTGTCCCTCCGTAACTTCGTCACACGCACTTGGACTGCCGGGGCTTGACGACTGTCACAAGCCAACCTTTGCCCCTCAAGGCTGGCTGATACTTGCTTTCCTGGGCCGCGCGGTTTCCCTACGCCTGACTGTCCCAACGGAAACCCTTGGCGGCGGCGATCACCACAGTCCTTGCACAGGTGGCCTCTCTTACGGCAGGTGCAGCAGGTCGGTAGTCCTCTTCCGGGCCGCCTCTCCAGATGTCCTTCGGCTACGTTTTTGTTGGTGGTACTGCGACTCTTGAAGAACCGGCCTAGCGCCTCCATCAGTTCATCGGCCAGGGGCTTGGTCTTGCCGGCTTTGGCTGGTCCGTCGACGTCCACCTGACGCACCCGCGCGCGCATTCTAGATACCTGCTTTGCCGTCTCGAACTCAAGTGCGTGGCTCAGCGCATCTGCCAGGGCCTTATTGCGCGCGAGTCGCAGCGCCTGTTGGGTGTCCGGGTCCCGTAGCCCGTCGGTGAAGGTCTGCGTCGCAATCTGTTCCAGAAAGTCGGCCGGCGCTGTTGGGTAGGCGAGCCTTACGAGGCGTGCGATGTCCATCTCGAACTCCTGCAGGGTTTCAGCGTTCTTTTGTACCCGGGTCCGGAGCTGCATCTGGTAGGCCTGCTGAAGATGGCTATCCCCATAGCGGGACTCCATATGGGCGATCAGTGAAGCGTAGTCCTGGGATCCAGTCGGGATGGCCTGAAGGACGTTAAGGGCGTCCCCTCTCAGCGCTACAATGAGAGCTGTAGCCTTTTCCGTGCTGTTCCAGTTGTTTATGGAACAGGCTGCCTCGAACTGACGTAAATAGGTGCTCCACGGGACCTTTCCGTCGAAGGTTGGGGGCGTCACTTTGCTCTGTCCCGTTCCTGATGTCCCCGGTGTACCTGTGGGCGGGCGTCGACGCAGCTCGGCAACTTCCTCTTAAAGAGCGTTGAATTTCTCTTCCACCCCCGTGAGTGGGCGTTGGCGCAGTTCGGCAACTTCCTCTTGTAGGGCTTTGACTCTCTCATCCACCCCGGTCGGCGGGCGTCGGCGCAGCTCGGCGACTTCCTCTTGTAGGGCTTTGAATCTATCTTCCATCCCTGTCGGCGGGTGTCGGCGCAGCTCAGCAAATTCCTTTTGTAGAGCGTTGAATCTCTCTTCCACCCCCGTCAGCGGGCGTCGGCGTAGCTCGGCAACTTCTTCTTTTAAGGCGTCGAACTTCTTTTCCACTGCCGTGACTTCCTCACGCAGACCCAGTTCTAATTTCTTCAAGTCCTGTGCTAACTTATTCTGCCCGTCTTCCATCTTCTTCTGGCCGTCCTCTATAATTCTTCTGGCCATCTTCTAATTTAGCAGTTAGGTCCTCGGCTAACTTCTTCTGGCCGTCTTCTAGTTTGGCAGTTAGGTCCTCGGCCAACTTCTTCTGGCCATCCTCCATCTTCTTCTGGCCGTCCTCCATCTTCTTCTGGTCCTCCGCTAACTTATTTTGACCGTCTTCCATCTTCTTCTGGCCGTCTTCTAATTTGGCAGTTAGGTCCTTGGTTAAATTCTTCTGGCCGTCTTCTAATTTGGCTGTTAGGTCCTTGGTTAAATTCTTCTGGCCGTCTTCCATCTTTGTTTCCATGCCACTTAACTTTTCTAGCAATGCTGCGAATTGCTCTTCCATTTTAGATGTTTGTCTTGTAAGGGGCATGCGCTCACAGGAAAATTTAAAAAAAAAATGACCTGCTCGGGTTTTGAAACCAGGACCGTCAGGTGTTGTGCTTGTGTTCGTAATCCGGCTTCTGTCACCAGTTGTTACGTGCCACCCCCCTAGTGGCACTTTTGTTAACTGGATTACGGTGGGAAGAAGGCACAACACCAATTACTGCTTAAAGAAATAATTAACTTTATTGTGGCCAGAAAGATACACTACTCAACAGCAAATACAAGCAATTATTACCTTACTCCAGTTTCCTCACGTCGAGAATACTTCTCCTTTCACTTGTCAACAGACCACAGTTAATCCTCTCGCTAATGAGTCCGGTCCCGTACGCTGGCTAGAAATAGCTGCACTAGGTCTGTCACTCCCTGTTTTGCAACTCACCACAATGACCTCTCTCGCACTGAGTAAGCACACTCGCTCAAAACACAGGCAGTCCCCAGTAAGCTTCTCACTCCCTTCGCTGTCAAGAGAATCAGCTTCACTAGGGGTTTCGCAAGTCACCACACTTCTGTCGCTCAGGATAAGCGCTCGCACTCGCTCGTAAAAAAACAACAACCACCACTGCTTGGCGGGTCGCACTTATATAGCAGGCCGGTGACTCAATAAATGCTTCTAGATCCATCCAGGGTTCACGGCTTCCCGAGGTTTCAATCGCTGGCTCAGTCACGAATATTCTGGACCATCCCTTTGTCCTAGTAGCCCTGTTGCATAAGGCGTGCGCAATACACGAGGCAGGGCACAGCCATGGCCGGCTCTACGGAAGGCCGCGGCGTTCGACCTTGCAACGCTGCACTTCTCTGAACTGGGATGGCCATAGCAGCCGGCCAGCTGTTGATGCGTGTGCTTCGCCACGAAAACAAATTGATATAACGAAATAATATTTGTTCTTTTCAACATTAAAGTAAAAGGATTGTCAAGAGTGAGTAGGGCTTACTTGGAGTCACAAAACCAATTTGCTTTCAATATTTATGTGACATTTACAAAATATACAACAGGTTGGCCTCTAACAAAGAATAGAAAGTTTTCTGTGATTACTATGGCAAGTTACCCGTTCATTCCTCAACTTCCTGTAATTATTTAACAAAATGTTACTCATTGTTAAGACAATACTTGTGACTATTGTCATAACATTACATCCACAGGTACAAGTTTTCTCGGCAGTTTCTGACAATTCAATATCTGATAAAATACCGAGTAGACTAAGATTTTGAATTACTTGGCGTTGATTGTTACATTTACATTTTAAAAATTGTTCCTCAAACTTATCAGAAATTAGTGCCTGCGTAATTCCAACAACATGTTTACACACTGATAAAATAAAATCTGCAGGAACTGAAAGTCCGCCCCTATTTATTTGATTGAAGTAGCTGTCATTTATCTTTTCTTTATTTCTAAGCAAAGCCAAACATTCTTCACATTTTATTCTTGAACATTGCTTGAACGATATGTAACCACAGGCATATATAAAACCCGACTCATCGAATTGTATGTTTTCAGTGTACTTGTCTTCTAAAATACTGTAAAAGGTATCGTCAACAGTAGCTGACGAAAGGCTGCTTGTTGTACTTTCTCCTGAATTTGTATCGGAAGAGGACATCATTTCTTTCGAAAAAGTAACTGCTCCATACCTGGCTGAATGAAGGCCAAGTACGCTTTTCTACCTTATTTTCAATTCGGCCTCCATTACCTGAGTAACTGATATATTATAGTTGCCGCCTGTTAGTTGGCGGTACTACCCAAACCTGGATTCTAATGGGTCACTCTGAAATTTGCCAGTTAACACATAAGAGGGGTTCACATTCTGTAGAGCATAAATAATAATCTCACATAATACATAGGTTGTTACATACAAAGCGTTGTAAGTTTCATTGGTTACACAACTCTTTTTTGAGGAATTATTTTCATCGTTCTTTTTCCACGTGGACAACCATTGGAGGAATGCCTTTAGGAAAGCCAACCTTTTGTCTTCGGGATTATGGAAAGGCATTTGAAGACTAATACGTTTAACAACATGGGTGAGAGGCCGCTTAATATTAACAATGGACCACCACATTAGGGTTACTCTGACAAAAAAAAAAAAAGCAGTACCTTTATAACAAAACTTAATCAGTAAATCGGATTCCTTTTTGTAGATCGCTCGTATGTCACTAAATGATGCTTGAGTTACCTCTTTAAAATCAGGGTTACAGTCATCTGAACTTAAAACATTTGAAAATGAGTCTAAATCTTCCCATACAGGAATAATAAATGACTTATCAATACCACTTAAATTCAGCCAATTATTTCGTATATTTTTAATACATGGACACTGTCATATAAAACAAAGGTTTTTAGGGGGTTTCCATCAATATGGAACCAGTAATTACTATCAGAATGTTCGGTTAGTTCTTTGAACATAGCACGATTCACACCATTATGATAGACAGAATATTTAGGCCACAATCCTGTATTTGCCTGATAACACCTTTCGCAATATCAGCTAGTTGCAAACCCGTTAATTGTTTCACTGGAACTAATTTAACAACCTCTTTCAAATTTCCAAAAGCAGAACTAACGAGAAAGGTCAGAACTGTCTTAGCTAAATCGAAAGATTCATTTGTAGCAACACCAAAGAAATGCCCATTTTTAAAATCTAAAGTTTGTTTGACATGTATTTCATCAATCTGTAAATTTACAACCCTTTCTAAATTTGATAAATCTTTCACAATGTGACTTAGAAAGTTACTGTTCTCTTCATCAGCTTTCGGGGATATGGCGAAGGAAGTTGTTAATTTTTGTTAAACTCGTGGATGAGGTAGGGATAAAATATGGTTAAATCTAATTGCGTTATAACACTTTGTAGACTGCATATAAATGAGGAATGCATTTAGAGTTGTAGTGACGTTATATCTAGGTTTCTTTAAAAAAAGTAAGTGTAAACTGATCTTGCAGAAACATTAACTTTTTAACAGAATCTCTGAAGTTTCGTCTCCCTGGTTTTCAAGGTCAGTTTTTAGGCTATCTATTAAACTATTAATCTGGACGACTAGTGAACTTACAGAACTTACAGGTAAGAAAAAGTCGTGGCAAAATTCTATTGCTTGGAACAACTGACTCCACTTACTTAATAATGAATTTCGAAATATTACAGAGCCAGAATGAAGAACAACAGCGTTAGGAATTACGCCTCCATTGATATGAATTTCGACCGTAAAATCATTGTTTACCCTTATACTTTACCTTATTTTAGGTATGCTTGACACATCTAATTTATACAAAATACAATAGTTTTCACTAGTACTTCATATTTTCATTTCATATTTATTCATCAGTGCCTTACACTATATTTACATTACACTGAAGGGAGTCTCTGAAAAGAGCAAAGCCCCACTTCGCATTCGGGATGCGTCAGAGCCCCCACTATATATACTGGGTTATATTTACATATGTACACATATGTACTTACAGACCAGTCTGTTTTATGCTCCACCAATTTATTTTGTATATCACAAAGGACTCGAAAGTCGTAATTTTGTTGGCTTCCTCAGCAAGGGTCTTCTCACATTCCTCTGCAGACTTTTTCCGTTCTTTTTCTTCTCTTCTTTCCTCTGGAGATTTCCTTATCTTGGAGGAGCACTTACTCAAATACGATGGTAAGTTTGGGAATACCTTTGGAACCGCACGAGGTAACAATACAGGCTTCTTCCGTGTGAATTCCTTATTATTCCCATCACCATCCTTGTATTTTTCAACATAACTTACGTCTTCGGGAAGAAAGTGTTTAATACATACGAAGGAATATTTCGTAGGTACCCAATTGGCTCGAGGAATAGCACGTTCCCATATGGCTTTCAATTATGGATTTTTAGGAAACACAAACAATGTCAGAAATCCTTCAGTTTGTATCGATGAACGATAATTAGACTTACAATTCGGCACAACACAAGTCTTTGGCATTGTAGCTAGCCACTATACAGTAATAATCAATGGTAATTTCATTTACATAGAGTATTTTGAAGAAAACACGAGCGCGTGACACATTTTCCATGTAACTCAGTGGGCTAGGCAGAGCAGACTGGCCATTCACGGCGAGGTTGCCAATTTTCGCTCGCCGCGGCCTTCCGTAGAGCCGGCCATGGCACAGCCCAGCCCTGGGGCAGTTGTGACTCATGCGGCGAGCGATGACACAAACTCACAGCCGTAACAATACTGCTGATTGCCCCGTGTGAATGGTGATGGATGATAGGACGTATGACTGAGCTAGGATTATATCTAGGATATTATAGAAAGGTCTGTGACACTGATTATTATTATTATTATTATTATTATTATTATTGTTATAATTATTACTATCATTATGCATGTGCCTTTTTTTTTAACTAATATTACTATTAGGATAATTAATTTACTCCTTATTTATCATCATAATAATTTTTTGTATTTTCGAAACTGTCATAAGCTATGTACTGGTACCATATTTCGTGGTTAAGTGTAAGATAGGGCCTTGAGCCCTAACTTCACCACTACCGAAGACATAAAATAAAATAAATAAATAAATAAATAAATAAATAAATAAATAAATAAATAAATAAATAAATAAATAAATAAAATAATCCAAAAACTATCCGCAAATTTACTCCAAACATTATCCGCAGTTTATCCGCTATCCGCACAGCCATGCAAACTATATCCGCAGGGCTTTAGTAGGGCGGAAAGTTTCTAAGTCAGTATTTGAAAATTGATGGTTCTGAAAAGCCTCTTGCCTGTCCGTGTGGTGAGCATAAATTGCCACGTACTGTAAGCCGACAACAAAAAATATTAAACTCCACATTGATCAAAATCATAGAACAATACAAAATAAAACAATCAATAGGAGACAATAATAGAGCTCTGAATAACGGAAATTACACGGAGGTTCTTTTTGTGGTTGGGGGAGGGAGGCTATAAATGCAATGTTTTAGCAGGGTTGAGATGTTCACCTTCACGAGGTTCCTTTATCAGTATTATTTGAATTTGTTTGAAATAAATCAAGCGAATGATTCTTCATATAAAGCTTCCGTAGGAAAGTACAACATACAGACTCCCCACGGACACAACGTTACTTGCAAAATTGCTACGAGAGTACAATACGGTACGTAGCACACGCAAACGGTAGAACCCATGTACCAATCCCTCCCCCTATCGATCGGCGTTGACACAGTTCCCACTAACAATAATAACAACAATCGTATGGCGTAGATCTTGTGAGGTGGAGTCATCTAAGTGATCTACTTCCCAACTGAGACATTCCGTTTGCACTTCTATTTATCAGGGAAATCAGAACACTTCCGGGCGACCTGTGCCAGATATTCAATTAATTTATTCATGTAGTTGCACGTGCGATACGAGCCGACACATGGATGAAAACTAGATTTAAATAATTGGGTGTTTAGACCACCTTGTGGTATAGTGGTTAGCATTCATTGCTGTCACCGCTCAAGTGCTTCAAAAATCCGACTTCCTTGAACGGGAATCGATCCAGCGACCTTGAGATCATTAGTTGGGCATTCTCCCACTGATCAAGCAGCTATTGGAATAGAGTTTTACGTTTGGAAGTCTGCCTACCTTGCTTTCATTTTTCTCGTCATGATTAATAGTAGTTATGGTGGATTTAGCATGTTATGCTGTTTTCTTGTATTGATATGGGTGCAGATCTGTCAGGTGTGTCACAGAGAAAGTTCAGGATGCCTGTGGACATTTCTATGCACCGTGCGCTTCGCGGCAGTGGAACATTCCTTCCAAGTACGCTGCGTGACTGATAGCTGGAGGTCGTTTCTACGAAGTGTTTTGTGTTGCTGGATAGCTTTCCGTTGCGTCTCGTCACACAGAACTCAGCGGTCACTCGCATGCTAGATCATAATTAATAATGTTATTGGTTTTACGTCCCTTTTAACTACACTGGCTTTTAGAGACGCCGGGGTGCCGGAATTTTGCCCCGAAGGGGAACTTTAACGTGCCAGTAAATCTACGGACACGGCTCCCTCGCATTTGCACACCCTCAAATGCCAGCTGACTGCGCCAGGATACGAACCTTCAACCTTGGGCCCAGCAAGCGAGAACGTTACGCATGCTAGATCAGCACAGGTACCAAGTTACAAACTTGGGCAGAATGTGTGTGCGAGTAGCCTATATGAAAAAGGCCCAGAGGTTAGGTATATCTGGGCTGTATACACCCATACACAAGTAGTTAATAGTTATTTTCTGTATTCATTGTTTTTAATACCCAGTAAGATGAACTTACAACATAGAACGTAAACAAAATGCCATTAAGTGAAAACTTCAAACATATTAATTTGGTATGGTGAGGCTTGCCTTTAACCTTCTGATTTAGTCTGCTTTTAGTTTGGTAAGAAGAATGCTAACATGCATGAAAAATAGATTTAAATACGTGGATCTGTAGTCCACCTCGTGGTATAGTGGCTAGCATTCATTGCTGTCACCGCTAAGTCGGGGTTCGGTTCCCGGCTCTGCCAAGTAATTTACTTCTGATCTGAGGGCTGGAACGGGGTACACTCCACCTCGTGAAACAAAAATGAAAAGAGGGTTACTGTATTAATTATCCAACAGAATTTAATCATGGAAACAATGATTAGCCCATGTTGACCTAAATGTTGCCGATCAGATGAAATTAACTACCAAGTCTATGAACAAGCCTGTTCTTCTTTCCTCAGACTGTCATTTAAAGTAATTCCTCTAACAAACTTGTTGGTGTTACTTCATTTAGAGGTTTTTGCGACATCGTGGTCATTTAGCCCCGTGTACTTGGGTGTGTGTGGAATTTGTTTGAGTCTGTGATGGTCGTAGGAAGTTAGTGTGTGTTTGCAAGTAGGGCTAGAATTGGGTACCAGCCCGGCATTTGGCTGGAAGTGGGAAACCATGACCTCTTCTAAACAAGTAAGATAGGTGGGGTGGGAAGGGAATTGAGCCCACCTCTTCTCAGTTCTGCCTCACGAGGTTGAGTGTGGGGCAGATGACCTCGCTGTTCCTCCCCTTAAAACAATAACAATACAATGAGGTTTGTATGTACCACGTTCCAGCCCTCAAACCAAAATTAAATCCTTGGCAGAGCCGGGACTCAAAACCAGAATCCCCAAGTTGATAGCCAAGAATGTTAGTCACTATGCCACAAGGTGGACTCCAATAAACTATAGAAATTTTAGAAGCCATTTTTCAATAATGCCTTCGTAATATAAAAAAGAATAGCTTTACAGTGAGTCAATTCATTTAACACACGTTAATGTATCAAATTGGGTGGGGAATAAAACAACCACTCACACCTGTTAACCTGGGTAAAATCACATGGATTAATTAAACACCCCTTTTCGAGAAGTAACTCTCGCTATGCCCTTGACCTAGGTTGAACCACTCAACATTGGCGCTCTTGTCCTCACATGGTTAGTCGCGGCGGCCAACTCATTCCCACCGGTCACCACGGCATGCGATTGATCCTAAGTCTTATAAAGGTGTTTCTCGCCCAGTCGGGGGACAGTTTTATGAGGGTTAGGGACTTAAGCGGACGTTCGCTCTTAAGTTTCTCTCTCCAAGACAATTGTTATACCGGCGCTTAGCTGTGCACTTGACCCTCAGAGCTCAGCAGTAAGAGAGGGGAGTAGAGCGGGCCGTATACAGTACTTCCTTACTGAGAACATTGACGAGCGTGACAGTAGGTTCTCACTATCAGGCCGGTATTACACTCTCAAAGAAGTTTGTCAAAGAAATTTTATAAAATATTTTATAAAACTGAACTTTTATAAAAGTTACACATGAAGCAATAATCACACCATTACACTGCATCAAATATTTTATCATAGTTCAGCAAAATGGACGAAGGACAGTTCCTTGTTCACTTTACTGTATTACGGAAGGTGAAATTCTGTAGTTGCAATACCAGTATGTAAAAGAAGCGGAAAGATAAACTAAACCATGGGTCGCTCACATGACAAGAAAGATATTTATACGAGTAAAATCTTAGTGAACGAGCTGCAGTACGAGGACTTGAAAAATTACATTAATATTTGAAAATCCACAGCCTGTTTCCAGTCTCCGACCGGGTCAGGAATGGAATGAATGAAGCCCCCATCTAGCGGCGAGGATATGAACTGTGCCGGCTGCCGAGGCCTGACGCACTCCTCTGGGGCAATGATTAAATGAATGACAGATGAAATTAAATGAGAGTGGAGAGTGTTGCTGGAATGAAATGTTGACAGGGAAAACCGGAGTACCCGGAGAAAACCCTGTCTGCCTCCGTTTTGTCCAGCACAGATCTCACATGGAGTGACCGGGATTTGAACCACGGACCCAGCGGTGAGAGGCCGGCGTGCTGCCGCTTAAGCCACGGAGGCTTATATTAATATTTAATTATTAATAATTATGATGAAATGAATGTTGGTGACGTTCGAAACAACCACTGCCCGAGCAAAGAAAATTGAAACATACGAACAAAAAATTATGCATTAAGTGGGATTCGAACCCTGGCCCTCCCGTTCCGGAGTCAAGCGCTCTACTCATTTGGCCAACTAGAAGATACTTGCTAGTGGAGGTTGGTTACGTGTATTGCCTACCGGTAGCCTAAAGATAAAGTACTTATTTACACTCGATGAGTGAAATTAACGAATTATAATACAAATGTTATAACGTAAAATACACTGCTATTCATGGCTTATTTCAGCCTATTTAACTATTTAATTCCTCCTTATGTCCTAAAATGTGCGCCCTTATTGTGCAGTGCTTATGGCCTCGGCTATTTTTTACCTACACTTTCTATCTCTTATTTATGTTTTACATTGTACACCATTCATTATATAACATATTATGTAACATTTCATGCATTTCACACTGTGATATGAGCATCCATGTTGTGGTAATATTCCAGCTGCTATGATCCGCCATTTTGGTTTGAATATTTTATTAAAGATAGCATGATGCTCATACATTTTATAAAATAAATTTTATAAAACCACCTTTTATAAAAGATTTCTCCATTACACTGTCATATCTTTTATAAAAGATCTTTTATCAAAGATCTTTGACAAATTTCTTTGATAGTGTAATACCGGCCTCAGACACAGACAAGCTCAGCGTGACAAATGTTATACGCTGCAGTAGTATACCAAGGGGAGTGGGTTGAGGAAGTGCAGAGCTAACTGGCGGTAACTATCAACTTAAATAACCTTAAATCACAAGAGACATAAAAATGTCATCGAGAGCAAGGATGCCGATACCGAACCCTTATAATCACTTGGGCTTGACTGCAACGGTAGGATTACGGGGATGAAAAGGCGTCGACTGGGAATGCGTCGGCTGTTTCAACAATACTACTTGTTGAAGTACGCTTACAGCGATGCAAGGGAAACCACAAGGCCCTGCATACTACATCACTGCATTACCATGCATGCAATAACATGTGCCCGGTGATCTTTTTGCTGTTGTTTCATTTGAGGGGGCTTGGACATCGTGGTCATTTAGCTCCGTGTACCTGGGGTGTGTGTGGATATTTTGTCTGAAAACCTGCGTTGTTGTGATAGAGTATTTAGTGCGTGCCGTGGCCTTAAGTTAAGGACCATCCCAGCATTTGTCACGGAGCAAAAGCGGGAAACCACGGACAACCACTCACAGGACGGCTGAAGTGGGAATTAATTCCATCTCTTCTCAGTTTGACCTCACGATGCTGAGTGTACCCCCCTTCCAGCCCCCAGACCAGAATTAAATTTCTTGGCAGAGCCGAAAAGCAAACCCGGACATCCGGGCAAAAGCCAAGAATGCTAGCCGCTACACCACGAATTGGACCAGTGAGATTTTGAGTCAATCGCCTGCAGCCCGACTTCTGGCCTTACAATACATCTAGATGCGTTAGGTAATCCAGTATCACAAACTTATATCACAGCAATCAGAAACTGGTCCATTCATGGTTAAGTAATAAGTTAATTGGGAAGTTGGGCAAACTGGGGGATGGATGACCCGGGCTTAATGGAGGGGGAAAAGACTAGAGAGAATACATAATGAAGTCTGGTTAACGAAGATGAATCAGCACAAGGGAGCGATCGTCACAGGAAAGGCTGCACGCGCAACCTGAATGTGAGTTCGATCTTCGTTGAATCCAGCAAGCAGGTCGATGACTGGCTACTAATACGCACCTACACCCGACATGTCAGTCATATCCGATACATAACGTGTTAAAAAGTAACGTAACGTACATACAATATTCAATTTGGAAGGCAAACACTAAACCAACTCCGTCATTCAGCCAGACTAAGAAAGAGAAGCAGGAAGATAAATATGTTATATTAATACTGGTATAAGCTTTTCAGTCGGTCAACAAGAATGTGCCCAATTAGATTGGATCGGGAGTTACAATAAATTTCCTAGTGCCTGAAATAAATTACACGAATATTATTTTCACACTTAATAAACACTTCTCACACGAATGGGGGGCCGAATTGGATTACTAGTTTCATTCGTCAAGCGAACATCATCCGGTCCTGATCAGTGATCACTTAGGCTTAATTTAGGTACAGCAGATATGCATACAATAGTCACTTATGTACAACAGTATTTACAATTATATGAAGCTACAGATGTTTTTAATTAAACTTTGTAGCGAGTCCGATTTTTTAACGAATTCTATTCTTCATTCCGTTAGTCTATTACACTTCTATGGTTAAAGCCAGCGGTCCCATGTCATAGATTTATGGCATGTAAAAGAACCCTCCACTATTTACACTTGTGTGAAGCTAAATTATACGTTATATTTGACTAAAGCTCCTAAGTTCAACGTTCGCCGTCACAAACCGACTACGGTGGCATCTAGTAACCAAGTTCAAAACTAGTTGTCGTTGACTAGTATTTGGTAGCAAATGTAGAAACTACTTGAAAATTGAATGGCTGCAGTCCTTAACCTGAATTACAGATAACACACACTAATACATCCATCACAATTAACACCGGTTATGAGACAAATTTTACACACACCCAAAGTACACGGGGCTACATTTAGCTAAGCGTTGTCGCAGCCCCTAAAATGAGGAACCAACCAACCAACACTTCTATGGGCCATTTTCATATTTTTGTCCGATTTCATGTACTCAGGTTTCTAAACTATATTTCACACAGAAGAAATGCATTTTTTGTGGATCAATTTTTCCTGGCAAAGTTGGGTTGCTGAAGAGCATTTTACTCACTCCAGAACTTAGTTTGGTCGAAACTTAATTTTTTACGATTTTCAAAGTTGGCAGAACCTCAGAGTGACACTGTCCCCACCTGTGTGTTAAACATTTGAACATCTATATTTATTATTAGTCCACCAATGTTAAGAAAATAGAAATCTAAAAACCGCTTTTGATTGAGCACAATGTCTAGATTACAGTATGCTGTGCCTTTGCTAGATTTTAAAATATATTTTTTAAAAGGGTTTTGCTCAAAATGAATTTGTCCCCCGGTTTTCACAAAAAAAAAAAACGCCCTCAGGAGTGACATTGTGTTCCAGTAGCAGCACTGCAGTCATTCGTTTCAGAGAATTCAAGATTCTGAGTCATTGAAGTGGGGAGCTTGCTCTTCAGTGTTTTCAATTCCGCCATCGTGGAAGGACATGTGCTGTGTGGGCCACGCTCCTCAAAACACGGTAAGGGTTTTCTAAGGTTCTCATGAGTGACATGCATATTTTAATCAATATCAATGTATCTCTAAATATCTTATATATCACATTTTGTGGACTCACGATGGATCATGATATAGCCTATTTCACATTGGCATAAAATATTATCCAGTAGGCCTAATGTAGGCTTACTTTTAGGAACTCATGAGTGGCATGGCTCATGAGTGACACTTTCGAGGAAAATTC
Organism: Meconema thalassinum; assembly: GCA_946902985.2. Classification (NCBI taxonomy): domain Eukaryota; kingdom Metazoa; phylum Arthropoda; class Insecta; order Orthoptera; family Tettigoniidae; genus Meconema; species Meconema thalassinum. The sequence continues at coordinate 457,367,243 of OX336391.1, read as the reverse complement.
CCAACGAGTCACTCGTGTGCTACTGTGTTCATGAGTATATTTTCTTTTTTATTTAATAAAATGACCACGGTACTCATTACATGTTTTCATGAATTAGGCCTTATTCAATGCAGAGAGTTGTGAAACGTACGGGGAGAAGAGAAAAGAAGTCTTACAATGGTAAAGAGAATTCAAAGTAAAGCATTTTCGGAGGTAGGTACACCTACCAAAACACCTATTTTAGGTTATACAGTAGTTTCATAAACCTACGTACAATATACATTCTATTTTGTTATATTTTATTTATTTTTTATTTTCTTCGATTTTCAGGAATTCTCAACGACGGAAAAAATCAGACGTGAGTCCAACGAAACAAAGAAAAGTGCGGAGAAATTGGAGAGTGTGTGATAACCAGGGCTCGGATAATTATGTGCTTAACGTTTCAGAAATATGTATTTATGTGATTTAAGTTTCAAAAATATGTTTTTAAATTTGTATCATATTTATGTCTCCCAGTTACTCGAAATATAGTTGAAACGTCCAGCTGCTTGAATAATCCATATCCTGTCTACAGTACAAATGTTCCCGATTAATTGGCTGGGGCTTGCCACAGTTGCCGAATCCTACAATAATCACTGCAAATGCGCGATACGAAATCATGTACAGGCGGTACGTTTGTTTTAGACGAGTGAAAAATCTTAATGGAAGCCTGGAGGAGAGTTACTGCAGTACCTGTGTTGTTATCAGCTGCCCCAAGCGGTCCGATGATTGACAAAGCTGTCTCACACTCCTATTGAAGTACAGTCATCGGCAAATATAATGACGTTCTGTTCGTAAATAAGTAACATGTATTTCCGCGTCCCACAATACTTCGACGTTGACTGTACTGTCTGCGAGTCGGTGTCGCCACGTGCTCAAGCCTGGAATTCCATTACATCAGATCGGTGTTGACAAATGTGAAGCGATAGGGTGAGAGAGTGACTGTGTACAGGCTCACCCGCAGGCTTCAAGGTCAAGGGCAATCGTCTACAACAAACACCCGGCCTGTATGTGCTGTTTTCGAATTTCGTTCTAAAGAGCAGAAGAAAAGGTCACTTCAAAAACTTTCATTGCACTCTGTCAATACTCACAAGTGTCGCAGACCACTGTAATTTCAAGTAAAATTTCCTGTCAAGGTGAGGACTATTGGAGGCTTTAATGAGACTGCTGAATCCAGGCCCCTTGCTATATTTAATGATCGGGGAATTCGCACGAAATAGAGAAGCAAATTACTGGAATTGCCAAGGGTCGAAAATGTGGGCAGCAGTTCTCTAAGGAGTACAACATACCACCAAATATAGGACATATGTACTTATGAATCAATTTGCCAGAATATGTGTTTATTTATAAAAACGACAAAAATATGTAAATAAATAGAAAATATTTAGTTACATAAAAAATATTTAAACACATAACTATCCGGGTCTTGGTGATAACAATAGGAGGAACAAAACACATCCCCAGTCCATCGACTCCTCAGTATTTGGGACGGTACAGCACTGAGGCTCCAGCTATGCTAAGACACAATGTCGGCCAACAATCCAATAATTTGCCAAGGATGCAACGATCAAACCTATCGGAGATGACCAGTAATGGATCTTCAGTCAGCACCAGCAGTCCAATGTTCCAGTTTGGGTTGATTAGACTGAAATTCCAGGCAACAACAATGCTGTCAACTTGTTTACACTAACCACAAGAGTTCATCCTCAACAAAAATGGAGCAAACTGACGGAACAGAAAGAGAACCAAGAGAACCAAGTTGGAAATTGGCACACTCAAAATAAAGATACAGGTACTTGAGCATGAAAACCAAGCTCTAATAATAATAATAATAATAATAATAATAATAATAGTATCGTATGGCCTCGGGTGCCGGGTGCAAGCTTTATTATTTGACACCCAGAGGGTAGCTTGCATGTCGAATTTCGTTGTACCTTGAAGCACTATGAAAGTCAAGGCGGTTAGATATCTAAGCTCCTTGACACTATAGCGCTTTCTAGTAGAGAAATGAGGAACTTTGTGTTGGCGGAAACTCCCGAGATTAATTTTGCCATTATGAACACGGCCCGGCCTACTGAATTCAAACGGGTTCTTTGACATGCCAACATCGTATGACATGCGTGTCGTAATTTTGCCGCCTTTCAAAAAATCACCTACCACGGCCAGAAGCGAACCTGCAAGCTTGGGGGTTGGTAGACCGACACGTTAACCACTCACCCACCATGGCAGACTAACCAAGCTCTAAGACGGCATTATTGGAAATTAAAAAAGCAATTTCAGTGCTGGGATTACTAGGTTGGATCACATCCCAATGAAAGACTAAGGGAACGATTTGGCGTCACGGCAAGCAACAGCAAAATGCGTGAGGGTCGTCTGCGATGGTGTGGACATGTGATACGATCAGGAGCGGACACCATTGCAAAACAGGGCTACACACTAGAGGTCGCCGTGAAAAGACCAAAGGGGCGACCGAGACAACGTTGGGCCGATACACTGCACAGGGATCTGAAAAGCGTCAACCTACATCCGGACATGGCCCATGGCCGAATAAAGTGGAGTCACGAGGCGGGACAAACGCTAAAGAAAAAGAAGAAGAAGAAAGCAATTTCAGAGGCAAAAAATCTAACAATGACACTTGATTGTCTTTGCTGCTTTTCAGTCCGTCAACACGATTGTGCCCAATGAATTGGGCGCGGTACAAAATTATAAATATGTAAACACACTCTTGGAAAAAATGACATGTATTAGTTATCACACATTTTGTACCCCGCCCTATTCATTGGGTACAATCGTGTTAAACGACTGAAAAGCAGCAAATACAATTTGTATAGGCAACACTGAAAAAAAGAATGGCTTCAAATTTCCACAATGACACGTGAATTATCTAAGACTACCAATCAAAACCAACTTCTGACTCCCAGTAGGAAAGCTGTTCCAATTATAACGCAAGAACTGGAATCAACATGTGAGGTCAAATTACCTGTAAAAGTAAAACTTAAGTTCAAAGATGTAAAGAATGTGCATTGGGCAACCTAAGTTAAGAATAATAACTTATTGTTTGTTGAGACTGCAATCATAAAATGAAGTATGAACTTAAGTAACATTCTATCTTAAAAAGAAAATGCTTTGAAAAAATACGTTTTGTCTTCCTACCTAAAACCTCATAAGTGACACTGTTATAAAATCAATTTCTTTTTGCACAACTTAAATCTCAAAACTAACACCCATTGGTATATTTGGAAATGGTGAAGCATGAGCAACATCCTAAATTAGTTGTACGCAATAAATAAGTTGCAAAACTAAAGACAAGACGATGATATTAGATTGTATGTCACTCATGAGAAACAATACATGGTAGGATCAAATATTTTTAAGTTAAAAGTTGCAGTAGTTCATTATTAACAAGTATGAGTGAAAGAATTGCTTTAAACTGAGGGGAAATAAGTAATTCCTATTGTGTCACTCATGAGTGTTATTACATTTTACTGCATTACAGCAATCGAAATTTATTTTCCTGTCTGACAGAAGGACATGACAAACATTATGAGCCCCCCTTGTTAATTTTGGGAGATTAAATCGAACAAATATATGAAAATGGCCCCTATAAGTGTTGCGTGAGTACTTTTTATGTCTAGGAGTGTGGAAACCCTTTTGAATCGTTAACTTCTATCGTAGCGAGCTTTTGAAGTGACTGCATTCTAGACTGTGTTGTTATTTTGTTAATACCAATATTGCAAATCAAGTTGTCCCGCTTGGTGGATCAAGCCGTAGAGACGGTCACTTCCTGAGTTCCAGGTTATGGGATTTAATCCCGCTACCGTCCGTTTGAATTTAAGAGTGTTGAGGAGGGAGTAGCTTAAATGGCACAATATAAATCCCAGCCTTAGGAAAATTTCAGCTCCCTATGACCCTAAAGCTTCAACAGTTTTGTCGCTGTTATCTCATTTCATGGACCTGTAACATCTTGTTTATCAACCATCCCGGCATTAGCCTGGAGTAAGTATGACGTAAAAAAAACACGAATATATCCACACTCAGAATGATTACGGTACCGGAACTCTAACCTCAGATTGACAAACGTCAGTCAGTTACCCAGTTGAGTCGTAGAACATGCCCTTAGACCACTCGGCTATTCTCGTGGGTAGACCCATAGCAGCTAAAGGGATAGCTCAACCCATAACATTTATTACGTGCAGTACATTTAAAATATGTAAGGTAGCTACGGATGACTCGAACACGCGACACTAGTTCTTAATGGTAGAACAATGCTCTGGCTTAGATAATGCTAATAACGTAATAACCCTTTCCACAGAGAAAACTTCAGTGATCATGGCTCAAGAATAATGCCCTCCTTAGCTCGCTCCACAGAGCAGAAAATGCTTGGGTACCAAATTACAGCATAGTCCAATTATGTGTAGCATGCAATATACACTTTGTCGTCAAATTAAGGACTTAATTATTACTGGTACAAAGGTTGAAACTAAAACCTACAAATGCTAGTTTCTCACTGTTCTTCTTCTGCGCGAATGGGTCTCCTAGGACCACGCGGAATCAACACTTCTTGGCCTTGATGTTTGCCCAATAACTCTTCATGCGCAACGATTGAGTTAGTCTTCGTTGCTGCGACCAGACGTGTCTGGTAGGTCTTCCCTCTTCTGTCTCAAAACCTCGTGTATGAATAATTTTCCTAATTTCCTCTCGATCCTTGAGATTGGGAAAACCTAATTCAGCCAAGTCCTTTTCCGCCTGTTTGTACCAATTGGACCTTGTTGCCTTTTTCTGCAAAAACGTATAGATTTTATTTGTTAACCTAGTTGGGTCCATCCTGTCCAAATGTCCCATGAATTGGATCCTTCTCATACGGATTGTGTCTGTGATTTTAGTAATTTTTAAATAGATGTCAGCATTAGGTTTCGGAAGGTAATTCCATCTTTAATTCTTGGTCCCAAAATTTTGCGTTCCTTAATCTCCAATTGATTCCTCAGTGTTTTATGTTGTAGATTAAGTGTCGAGGCTGCATAAAGGGCTACAGGCAAGACTACTGTTTTATAATGTTGAATTTTACAATTCCAAGAAAGGCATTTTTTGTCATAAACTTGTTTTGTCAAATGGAAAGCAGTTTCCACTTTCTGTAGTCTTGCTTCTATAGCTTTTCTTTCGTTGCCAGTTTCATTGATCCACTCACCTAAATACTTGAAGTCTTTCACTCGGGAGACCTGACAATTACCGATGCGGAGTGTATTCGGAGCAGTTTTAATATCAGTCATAAATTTTGTTTTGTCAAAAGAAATCCGTAAGCCGATTTTTGCTGCTTGTTTCTGGGCATCAGAAATGCTTGGAGCAATTAACGCCATGTCATCCGCAAATGCCAAACTGTCTAGTGTTATCCCTTTGAGTTTTGGTTCTAGTCTATGGGATGGTGCACCAGCTCGTCTCCATTCTCGGACGACTTTTTCGAGCGCACAATTAGACAACAATGGAGATAATCCATCTCCTTGACGCACTCCTGTATCAATTGAAAATTCTGCGCTCAGTCCTCCCATAAATTTAACCTTTGAACTTGAATTCAAGAGGGTATCTTGGATGATTGAAGTTGGTCTTGCGATCTAATCCAAATTCTGATAGTCCATCAACAAGGGATTCACGGTCAATGCTGTCATAAGCCTTTGCAAAGTCAACAAAAGTAATGACAATTTTTGTTTGACATTTTACGGAAGTAAGACATTGAGTTTTTCAAATTGTTCTACTGCATCTAAACTTAAATAAATACGATGGAGGTCACTCCCTCATGTTCATAGATGATGTGACAGTACCGGGTGCGGCATGATTGCAAGGAAATTGTCCGTTTTAACCATTCCAATGCTTCGCACTTTCGTGATTATAGCGAATATACACGGAAAAGGTTTGTTGTCTAAAAAGGAAAAGAAATTCAAAATATTTATTATAAAATGGTCTTCCATGGCTTCTCCACTTCTATTCCAGGCAAATGCCGGGATGGTTCCAAACATAGGGCCATGGTGTCGCCCCTTTCTCAATCCTCACCTGAATTGCAAATACACACACTAATACAGTCATCACAATAACACAGGCTATCAAACATTCCACACTCACCCAAGTAGACGGGACGAAATTATGCCCAAGACCCTCAAATGAAACAACAAAACGAATCAACATATTTTATTACGATGTGCATGATTTTCAGACGAACAGCCGATTGAAGTTCCCTGTGTGTGTGTGTCAGAGAGGTAAGGAATTATACAGATAACTTACTGTAGTTCAAATAATCAAGGAAGAAGTTTTACTGTAGGGACGCGGCCCCTACACCACGTGCGCCCGTGCCGTACATATTCTGTAACTATGTTTTAATTCTCCCCTCTGAAGTTTCTAAAATAAACGCCGGTTTATTTTACCAACGAAACACTGATTTTTGCTTATGAATGAAGTGTGCACAACTATTACCCATATTGAAGGAAAAGGCTAACATACGGTCATGCTTCCCATTGTATATCTCAGTTCGCAGCAATTCAATGCCACAATGCATTGATGGAGATAATGGACAGTATCTCTGCTGTGTCTCCACAATGGGCCACGAACGGCACTCATCAAAACAAAAGCAGGCTACCGCGCCCTGTCGCTTTCACGACCAAGCAGATATCACTCAATGGGGACAATGCAGGGTCTGAAAGTTGTGTGAACATGAGATATGTATCGCGTCGCATGCACTGAAAGCAGTACGAGCTTATCGGCTGGGCAAGGTCAGCAATTAGTGTGCACTTGGCCGCGTAGGGCAAGGACCTGGGAAAGGTGTAAGCATAACTATCCAAGCAAAAATGGTAAAAACATAAGCTAACTGGCGCTGTGCGGTCCTTTGAACATTTCGAAAAGTCTATATTTTTGGTTAAGGTGCTGATCACAAACAAAAATACAAGTTTAACCAGCATATTTTAATTCTGAGTGGGCCGAGTCTGCGAGTTCTGAACATTTTCACTTCACTAACTCTCCGAGATGAGTAATCCATAGGCTAAGGTCAGAACAATAGTTTTTGTATTTACTTTATTACTAGCCCGGCTTCACACCTGTGATCAATAAATAAGGCACAAATAACCTCAATGTTCCAATCCATTTAAACAACAATCGCGGCTTCGGTGGCGTAGTCGGTAGCATGCTGAGCTTCTATGCCCAAGATAGCGATTTCAAACCTGTCCGAAGCCGACGGATTTTTAAGAGCGTTAAAAATCCCTCGGTATGCCTTCCTTCGGAGGGGAAGTAAAGCCGGCGGTCCCATGTCATAGATTTATGGCATGTTAAAGAACCTTCCACTAATTACACCTGTGTGAAGCTAAATTGGATAGGTTAAGAATGTAAACAACGCTCTTAGGTTTCTACGTTCGTTGCCAAGAGCCGACTGCGGTGACGTCTAGTAGCTAAGTTCTGAACTTGGCCTAGTAGTCGTTGGCGCTTGGCGGCAAAAGTAGGAACTATTTGAAAAATTCTAAGTTGCAGTCTGTACTTAAATTAAAAAACAGATAACACCACTAATACAGTCATCACAATTAACACCGGTTATCAGACACATTCTAAACACACCCAAAGTACACGGGGCTACATGACCGCGTTGTCGCAGCCCCTAAACTTAAGAACCAACCAACCAACCTAACAACAATCACCACCACCATCTAGGCCTATGTAAGGCTCATATCCCCTTCAAATCGTTAGAAATGCGTTATATTTTCCAGAACTCTGCATAGAAAGACCTTGAAATATCTATGCCACGCGTTAATGAAGTCACAATAAAGCATTTAGCTACCCATAGGAATCTGAGCACTAAATAACGGGAGTGAAATGAAATCCATACAAAGAAAATTACAGTATATTTGTAACTATATTTCACGAAATTAAGGAAGAGAACGTGGTATATTAGTATCATATCACAAGCCCGAAATGACCATGTGTCACACATAAACTAAAAAAGTCGATTTTAATTGAAACGTGTAAAGTAATATCTGAAATTTGGTATTTAAATTAAAAGTGTAACTTTTATGAAGCGACATGGGGGCCGTTAGTATTAGTTGGATCAACAATCTGTGTATAACAATGTAGCCTATCATCCTTTAACTCATACGAATGTTTCGCATACAAGTAATAATGGAAATATTAAGCATTATTTTAAACATTTTCTCTAGGTTTACATTTTTCTCAGTGTTTTTTTTTCCCTCGTGACAATACTTCCGTTGACATTATAAGTAGCATAAGAAAAATAAACTTCGCTACCGGTATCCACATTATTTTGTGTAGAACAGTCAGTACTCGACATACAAATTCAAAACGTACAGTACGTGGTAGTTAGGAAGCCTTGCAGTTTGTGTGCTATGATAGCTTAGAGATTGGGGACGACTGTAATTGATGGAATAGAAGTTCTGTAAACTGGCCCGTCAATGGCAGGTAGAACTGCTTGTATATAGTATAACTACCAAAGCATATTTAGTTGTCTAGAACCCATTAACAAAGTCGCGCACCACGACTGCAAAGAGAGAGAGCGTGTGTAAAAATAGAACATAAACTGAGGTTTCGTAAGTATAATGGTCAAAGTTGCGGAACGCTATATTGGATTTATATACAGTATTTTAGCAGCATCTACTCTACTGTATCTTCCATCAACAGCTGTCCTTCCTAACAAATGGCGCAAAGAAATTACTCTCCCCACTTTCTTGAAAAATCCCTATTTTGGTGGCATTAGCTTGTCGGCGAGATGAAATTCATATTCACAAAGCGCAGTCTCAGGACAGCAATTGGCTGCAACGAGAGAAACAAGTACACAGGGAGAGAACAAGGGGAGGTCATCCTCATAATAATACAAGTCGATTCATCAACTAGTCAGATTTATACCAGCGCATTCAATCTTCCAAAAAATACTAATAAGATGTTTTGAGATCGCACAATTGCAGAATTATTCATTAAGAGTTATGACTGTGGTGGTGACAGATATACTCGAAATTCTTCTCCAGCCTTTTTCACGGCCAGTTTTGCATGTGTTTCTCAGTTTGTCCAAGGTGAACTCCAATTTGTCGAAGGTGAAGGGTGGCCTGTTTGGAGTTCAAAACCAAGCAAATGCAATCAGCAGTAGCAGCGCCGTGCGACGATAAACACACCAATGAGAACTCTATAAAACAAAGTTCAAGTTTAGGAGAGTCAAACCCAGTACGTTCTAAATTACCACGAAATTAGCTCCATGTTGAGTTACTAAAATCGTTTCGTTGTAGTTGAACCGTACTTCTTTGAGACGGCCACGTGGATCATAGAACGGACCGGAGGACATTCAACTTCTTTGCCCAAACGGCAGAGGTCAAACATATATATACCTCACTTACTGTATTTCATAGAGAGGAAAATTATCATCACAATTCAGAACTGTCAAGATTTGTATTCAGCAACCAGATCGGTATTAGTCACGTCACATCAAATAACATATACTGTAGTAGATCCTTTGAGATCATTTACTGCTCATGTACACATGAAATTCATTCGGATACGTACGGATGGATACCGAAGAAGCGGCGAGCTAAAGTCATGAAGATACCGTTACATTCATAGTTCCAATTAAAAGTAAGGCAACCGAGGAAAACTCTTTCCAGAAAGGTCGTGAGTGAGGTTCAAACCGACCTCTCTTCGCAGTTATGTTTAGTTGTCAGCTTCAAATCCAAACTTTTTCAATATTATGTTAGAAGTATAGGAGTACCTTAGATACAGTACTTCTGTGCTGAAACATGTTTCAATTCATTTCAAAAAATGTGAATGCACTGTTTAAGAGGCTTGGTGTGTGTAGAATTTGTCTGATAACACGTGTTATCTTCGTGCCTGTAGCAGTGTGCGTATTAGAAATTCAGGTTGAGGATTGGGAAGGAGGCCTTAAGTAAAGTACCAACCCAGCATTTGTCTGGAGCAGAAGAGGGAACTCGCGGAAAACCACTTCCGGATCTCAGGGGCGACAGCCAAGAATGGTAGCCACTGCAACACGAGGCGGACTGATTGCTAATGATCATGAAAGCACTGTTGGTGACTGAAAATGATCTGGACAATATTATTTTTCCCAGCTTCTAATTCCAACTTTTTCAATATGATGTGAGAGAAGTATAGAAGTATTCCTGTTCTGAAACAGGTTTCAGGCAAATTTAATCTTAGATCCAGAGAGCTTAGTCAAGACACAACATGTCTTCGTTTTAAATACATAATTTTTTAATGTGTTGATCGTTTCAATCTTTGTCTTAATAACTTAATACTGTATCATATAATATAACGCTTTCACTTTATTAAAGGGCCCAACTTTAGTGAACATAAGGGTAATGTTCTGATAGTTATAGTGCATATTCTGACAATTTTGAGTACATGTTTGCATGCAAATTTTAATGTTGTTGCTTTAACGTCCCTTGTAACTACTGCGTCTTTTAGAGACACCAAGGTGACGGAATTATTACACGAAGGGGATTTTAACGTGTCAATAAATCTACTGATACGGCTCTCTCGTATTCGCGCACCTTCAAATGCCAACCGACTGCGTCTGCATCCTTGAGCACAACAGGCGAGAACGTTACCGCTGCGCCACGCAACCAATCATGAATAATTTTAACTTGTGTAAAAATTCCGTTTCGTAACTAATTCCAGGCCCGGCTCCCCTATTTATGCTTTGTACATCTCCTGGAGTCTTCTTGTATGTCTTCTGTTGTGGAGGGATTCCCATCCCAATGACTTTAACATGTCAGAGACACTTCAGTTTGGGAGAATTTGCCAAGAACAAATCTTGCAGCTTTCCTTTGCACCATCTCCAATGTGTTCGGATTGGTATGGTGTTCCCACATACTCGAAGAGTTTTCCAAACTCTGTCTCACAAGATTTGTAAGACATTTTCTCATAACGAAATATAACGACTTTTGCGCCTTATTAGCAACGTTCTCAACGTGCTCACCCCAGTGTAACCTTTTTATTTATGGCAACCCAGAGATAGCTGCGTGACTCGACCCGTGGAATAATTTAGTTTTCTATTTACACTGAAGAAAATGGAAATTGCAACACCCAGAAGGAGTGGTGCTACATTGCTGCTATTGAACATGCAGGACGAGTGTTCGGTTGTGATTCGATGATTACACTTTCAGGTCCCTCTGACCGCAAGTTTGGACAACAATCAATACAGGATGTGCCCACCACGAGCTGCAATACATTGATGAATTCGGCGAGGCATGGAGTCAATAAGGCCCTGGATCGCTTCCTGAGGAATTGTGGCCCATGCTTGCTGCACTGCATGGGTCAGTTGTTCCAAAGTTGTGGGTGGCTGAGGACGGTTGGCCAGTTGTCGACCCATCATGTCCCACACATGCTCAATAGGACTGAGGTCCGGGAATCTGGCGGGCCATTCTAAGGTTGTGATGTCGTGGAGAGCTTCTCTGGAGATGCGTGCAGTGTGAACCCGGGCATTGTCCTGCTGAAACATCCCATTAGCAATGTTCGCCATCATAGGGACAACCACTGGATTGAGCAGTCATAGTGCCCTCAACAAGCACTAATTGTGATTCACATTGAAGCCAAGAGCTCCCCAGACCAAAATGCTTGGTGTTGGCCCTGTGTGCCTCTCGACAATAAGGTCTGGGCAGCCCCTCTCCCCGGTACGTCGGTGCACACGATTCCGGCGATCACTGCGGGCAAGACAGAAGCGCGATTCATCACTAAAGACGACCCTATGCCATTCGTCGACCCACGTCGATCGTTCTCGACACCAGGCCAGCCTTACACGTCACTGTTGTGGGGTCAATGGAACACCTTCTGCAGGGACACGGGATCTTAAGCCAGCTGCACGCAGGCGATTACCAACTTGTTTGTTGTGTAACGTGGGGTGCCACAGCTGCTCGAATTTGCGCTGCTGTTGCATGGGGTTCCATCCCGGCCATCCGAATGATGCGGCGATCCTCTCTCACAGTTGTCCGTCGCGCTGGGTCTGTGCCAGGTCTACGAGTGTGGGTACCTTTATTTGGCCACTGCTGCCATACACGTTGTACCGTAGATGCCTGCCGTCCAACATGTGCAGCGACAGTCCTTAGCGATAATCCAGCCTCACACAGCCTAATTATCCGAGCCCTCTCAAACGGCGACAGTTGTTGAGGGCGTGCTCTTCTTTGTCGTCGAGACATGTTTGACGGGGAACACTTCACTGCACAGACTGCAAGTCAACTACGCTACACCAGGGTCCGTACACTGGAGTTGATTCCTCCGCGACCAATCATGTGGAGAGACCTGTATCAACAATCCAATGGGTCTGATACTTTGATCGTTTACATACCTACATGGCATCGTTCCATGTCTTGAAAATCAACACAACCGACCAATGCCTTCATGGTGTTGCAATGTCCATTTTCTTCAGTGTATAATCGAATATTGTCCCTTCCCAGTTGTTATTGAAATACAATTTGCTTTTTCCTTTACCTACCCACGTGTTATTTCGGATAACCCAGAATTCTATACGTTCCAAGTCTTGTTGGAGGAGCAAGCAGTGTCAACTTGATCCTTGACTTTTCTATATACGGCACAGTAGTCAGCGAATAGTCTGACGTCCGATTTAACAGATTTTGCCAGGTTGTGTAGGCCTATATATAGAAGAAACAACAATGGTCCAACTACACTTCCTTGTAGAATCCCAGAGATGACTTGACTCTTTCGAAAATAGACCCTCCTCCCAATTTGGCTGTCTGGGTTCTGTTGTGGAGCAAGTCCCGGATCCAGATTACTCTTTTATCAATGCCCAAATTTGCAAGCTTATGTGACAGGAGGTCATGTGGAACCATATCAAAGGCCTTATGAAAATCCACAGCCTGCTTCCAGTCGACTGACCGGGTCGGGGAATGGAATGAAGCCCCCATCTAGCGGCGAATATATGAACTGTGCCGGCTGCCGAAGCCTGTCGCACTCTCCTGGGGTAATGATGAAATGAAGTTATAGTGGAGTGTTGCTGGAATGAAATTTGAGACAGGAAAAACCGGAGAACCCGGAGAAAAGCCTTTCTGCCTCCGCTTTGTCCAGGACAAATAGCACATGGAGTCACCGGGATTTGAACCAGGACCCAGCGCTGAGAGGCCGGCGTGCTGCCGCCTAAGCCACGGAGGCTGTCCAAGGCCTTAGCTAAGTCTCAATGATTACACTGTCCACTTGGCCTCCTGTGTCCATGACTTCTGCTATATCTTGGCAAAATCCCACCACCTGTGATTCACATGAATATTCTTTCCTGAATCCATGTTGTCTATCAAACAACCAGTTATTAGCCTACTTTCGATTTTTGCAAAAAAAATGAAAGTAGACTTATGAGATCTACAAAGGGCCAAAAATTGTGTGTCTGCATGTGAGTGTGTGTGTGTGATTTGGTATCCCAATCAATTCAAACACAGAGTAACCGAATTTAACGAAATTTGGTACAGATGTAGCACTAGCAAAGGGCACCTCAGTGTCATGTTTTATATCGCCGCCATCTTGACGGAAACGTTATGGCGGCCACCAAATGATCAAAGCTTAAATCAAATGACGACTAACCTAATCATCTGTTCTCTACCAAATTTTGTAACAACATACCTTTATGTGGGAAGAGTCTTTTAACCAAACTACAAGGTCATCAATCCAATAGTTTGAAGATGGCGGCCATGTATGTGTACAAATCGATCACATCAACCCCCCCCCCCCTATCAATTCAAACAACGAAACCAAATCGAACCACCTTTGGTACAGAGGTAGTACTAGCAAGGGACAACTCAGTGTTATGTTGTATATCGCTGCCATCATAACAAAAAAGAAATGGCGCCCACCCAAATGTTCTGAGCTTAAATCAAATTACGGGTAACCTAATCATCCGATCTCTACCAAATTTCGCAACAATATACCTTAATGTGGGAAGCCTCTTTTACCCAAACTACAAGGTCATCAGCCAAATAGTTCCAAGATGGCGGTTGTATGAATCAGGCAAGTATTATAGCCAAACCATAACTTACGATTATACAAATACGCTCATCGTATATATGGAAGTTTAAACTGTCCACAAGGAGGTCACCGGTAGGATATTAGCATTTTAAAATAGAATATATGACGTAATCGCAGTAGTGACTAACGCTTCAGGCTGACCGTGCCGTATCGCGCTTATCCATGCCGTCCCGTTGAGTCAATGGCGGCCATGTTTTGCCCGTAAATCCATATATCTCGGTAACTTCGTAAGTTTATATCCTTTTAGGAATGTACTGAACATATTTAGTTTCAAATGGTTTAGAGAAACATCAAAAAATGCTCATGAAATCGTTGATTTCAACACAAAATATGATACAAGAAGGTTTTTACATAGTATTATCGTACCGCATCCGTGGCGTAGTGATAGCGACCTAGGCTCATAGTCAGAGGTTTCGTGGTTCAAATTCCTGTGGGTTCAATTTCTTTTACTTTTTTTTATTTATTGATTTATAACTACTCATAGGTTATAATATTATTTGCAATCGAAAATATTATACAGGCCTATACACCACATATTTCAACACTCGACTACAGCGATTAAAATTCTTTGTCCTTGATCCGCGGTAGAGTCTATCGTTGTTGTTTTTGTTGATGATTCTTTAAGGGTTTTGTGGCATCATGGTCTTGTAGCCCCATGTACTTGGGTGTGCATAGAAGTTGTCTGATAACCTGTGTCACTCATCAGGGACATATTGTGCCCGTTTGGACCGAGACCCAACGACCACATTTTGTTAAATACCGACATCAGATTAGCACGAGAAAATATATCTCCGAGTCTATCTAGATGAATACTTGGGTCTAATATGGCATCCCTGATCTCGGTAATTCACAAGTAAGGTAAGGTGAGAAATTATTTTGAATTAGCACATTCCTTAAAATCTCAATTTATTTATAGATTAAAATATGATTTGAATGGCAAAAACCTCAACAAAGAAAACAAATCACACATGAGAAATCAACAGTCCCTAAGATTATTACTAGAATGTCGCAGATATGATAATCAGAAAATTAACTAGTCCATTCTGATATAAAAAAAATCAAAAAAATATTTACACTGGTAATCACTGTTCAATAAAGAGTTCTGAGTGATCCCTAATATTTACATATTCGTAGTTCACTTTTCGAAAGATTGCATTTGATTGTTCAAATATTCGTAGCAAAACATTTCCAAAAAAAAAAATAGTCACTTGATTCATTCGGTGTTATTCCAAAATTAGACTTATTTGGAAAAATTATCATATCACTGATTCGTTGTTTCATAACAATATCAATACACGACTGACATAAAGTCGAATGTTAATAATTGTTCATAAAGATTTTCAATTTCAAAAACCAAAATTTGTTCAAAAATTATTTTCATAATATTTTGAAATAATAACTTTCTTCTTTTCTCACTTTCATTAGTTTAAATGTCACAAAAAAAAATATTTTCATATGTTATTAAAATTACAAAAAAATGTTGTAAACAATATAAATTGTTGCTATCCACCATCAGCGGATTAAATCATTAACTCTTCACCAAAATTTTATAACATCAAAATTTTCCATCACCAAAATTTTATATCATCAAAATTTTCTATCACCAAAATTTTCATATAATCTCAAAAAAAATTAATCAAAATGATTTATTATTATTATTAATTAATAAATTTCAAAATTTCCCTTCACTTTATTTATAACACGTTTTCTCAACCTCTCACATGATGAATATTTCATTTGCTCATTTCCACTGTTATTATTATTATTATTCCAAAAATAAAAATTCATTAATTATTTATTTTAATACATTTGCACTTTTCATCCTTTTTTTTCTCGGTCAGGTTCAACAAATCTAAATTCATGTTCTTCAATTATTTATTTAGGCATACCATCGGAACTTCGAGTTGATCCAGAAAAAAAATATTATTTAATATTTGGATTGACAGAATAGTGAAATCTGACAAGAATATGGGGCGGTAAGGTAAGGTACGGTGAGAAATTATTTTAAATTAGCACATTCCTTAAAATCTCAATTTATTTATAGATAAAAATATGATTTGAATGGCAAAAACCTCTTTTATAATTTAGCCCACATGCTCTTTCAAAAAAACATATGCACATCCTTGTGTGCCCACAACTACGGAAACAAAAGCCCTCTTGGATGACCCTCTAGGACTCCACAAAGTGTCGCCAAACGCACACTAAAATCATCACCAAAATATTCTGCACACAACATCATATTATTCTTTTTTTTAATCATATATATATATTTGTAATATTCTGTCAATTACTAGACTGTGTTCTTCAGTGTTATTTTACCAATAAAATAAATTCTGGTCAATTTCTCCTTGCCTCCCATTTACATAAATTCTGCCTGATTTGATACATTAAATACCTGCCGTTTCCTTTCTTTTCATCTGAATATATTTTTTTAAGTGCTTTTGGAAAAAATAATTCAGAGCTCAAAAATCTTACTACTTCATTCTTTTCATCCATAAACTCATTTAAATGTATTTAAACTTCCAAACTTTTATTCAAAAATAAACAAAGTTGTTTAATTTAAGTCCTTCCAACTAATTAAATTCATCCACAAATTATTATTATTATTATGATTATTATTATTATTACAAAAAATATTTAGGCATCATCAATGTCATAAATGATTATTATCGCCCTATTTCTTTAATAAATAAATATTTAAATCTCATCTGTAAATGATTATTATTAACATCTCCTGTTATTTTTATTATTTAATCACAATAAACAATTAACAATTAATTTAATTTAGTTCCTAATGTTCGGGATGACTCCCTAATTATTTATAACTTTAAATAGCATCGTTATTATTTATAATACTATTAACTTATTCACTTCACACATTATTTTTATTTATTTATTTATTCGTTAATTCCCCATAAGGAGAGCGTTACAACACAATCAATTTTCATGTTTCATTCTGGACCTTTCTTCTTTTTTCCCAAAAACCTCTCATATACACACTATGTTTCCTCTTTCTCTCTTCTGTCCACCTCTTTGCTGGTTGTCTCTCTTTGGGAGTTTGCTCAAACTTCTGTAGTCTAAGTTTTTCTCTGTATTTGCTCCTGTCTGCGATGTCTTCTGTAGAGATGTTTAGTTTCTTAAGGTCTTCAACGGTTTCCTTTACCCAATTGGTTTTTAGTGTGCTATTCGTAACTATATTAAAAATTTTCTTGGTCAGTCTGTCTTCGGTCATCCTATGTATATGTCCATAAAATTTTGCCCTTCTTTTCCTTATGTTGTTTGTAATCGTCTCTGTCTGTTTGTACAGTTCTATTGTCGGTCTCTTCATCCATATTCCCTCTTTCTGAACTGGCCCGTAGATCTTTCTCAGAATTTTTTTCTCTTGTTTTTCTAATTCCTTGATTTTTGTTCGTCCCTTGATTGCTGTCGTTTCTGAAGCGTATAAGGCCTCTGGTAAGACTACTGTACGATAGTGTCGTAATTTGGCATTGATGGAAATACATTTTTTATTGTAGTGGTTCCATGTAAGTCGGTATGCTTTCTGCAATTTAGCGATCCTGTCTTCATTGGATGCCAAGTTCAGTCCTGTTTTCTGTATAATCTCTCCTAGATATTTGAAACTTTCCACTTGTGTTATTTTTCCATACTTGGTTTCCAGTGGGTGCTTGTCTGTAGATTTTGTGTCCATGAACTGTGTTTTTTCGTATGAGATTTGTAACCCTGTTTTGGCAGAGATTTCATGTAGCGTCTCTAGAGCTTCTTTGGCTTCTTTTCTGTTATTTGTTATAATCGCTACATCATCGGCAAAGGCCAGACACTTAATGTTGACTGTCCTTTTCTGGTGTTTTGCCATTTTTATGCCTTTGACTCCTTTTTCCCATGTCTTGATTATTTTATCCAAAACTGAGTTGAATAGAATGGGTGATAAACCATCACCTTGTCGCACTCCTGTATTAATTTTGAAGGGTTCCGAGATCTCTCCAATGAATTTAACTTTGGATATTGTATTTGTTAATGTTTCTTGGATTAGTTTTCTGGACTTATTGTCGACCTTCATTTCTTCTAATGTGTTAAAAAGTGTTTCTCTATCTATGGAGTCGTACGCTTTTTTGTAGTCGACGAATGTGATTGTTGTGTACCTGGTTTTTCTCGTTGCTAGTATTGTTCTCAGGCACCAAATCTGCTCACTGCTCGATCTTCCCTTCCTGAACCCTCCTTGGTATTCTCCTATCTGTGGATCTATCTGAGGCTCTATCCGTTTTAACAGGGCTTTGGAGAAAATTTTGTATGCGACGGGTAATAGTGAAATCCCTCTATAATTATTAGGGTTCGTTTTGTCTCCCTTCTTGTGGAGGGGGTGTATTAGAGCTGACTTCCATTCTTCTGGTACCTTCCCTGTTTCCCAGATGTTTTCGATGATTTTGTGTATTTTTGGTGTAACATTTTCGTGGTCTAATTTCCAGATTTCCGAAATCAATCCGTCTTCTCCAGGCGCTCTATTGTTCTTTAGTGATTTTATTATTTCCACGATTTCTTCAAGTGTTGGAGGTTTGGAATCAATGTTAGGTTCTGGCTTTTCGAACTGTAATCTGTGTGTTGGTTTATCACAGTTAAGCAGTGAGTCAAAATATTGTGCCAGTATCGTACAGTTCTTTTTCGGGTTTGTCTCCAGTGTTCCGTCTTGTCTTTTGAAGCATAAGCTCGGTGGTCGATATCCAGTCATATTCTCTCTGAATGTTCTATAGAAGTTTCGTGTGTTATTTTTGGTAAAATCCTCTTCTATCTCCTTGAGTCTGTTGTTATCGTAGTTTCTTTTTTCTCTGCGGATTATTCTCGAAGAGTCTTTTTGTATCCTGTTGAATTCTTCCCATTTTTCTGGTGTTCTATGGCTGTTAAATTTTTTCCAGGCTTGTATTCTATCCTCTATGGCTCTGTCACATGTCACGTTCCACCATCTGTGCTTCCTTTTCCTCGGGGGCTGCCCCATTTTTATCAGTTCTTTCATGTTTTCGGACAATTCCGTCCAGTTGTTAGTCTCAATTTTCTTAAGTCCTTGTGTTATTTCTTTCTTGTTTAATTGTAAATACTCTGGGTCTGTTCTGAAAATTCTGGTTGTTCTCTTAGTTTGTCTGTTTGGTATAAACTTAGCCTTGATTTGTAGTAGATGATGATCAGATTCGAAAAAACCTTTTCTCGTTCGTATATTCATAACTTCTCTGGTGTTTTTTGTAGATATCGCAACGTGGTCTATCTGAAATTCTCCGAGGGCGCTGTTTGGAGATTTCCAAGTCCATAGTTTCTTGTAGGGTTTCTGGAATTGTGTTGACATGATTTTGAAGTCAAAATTCCTACAGAAGTTTATCAAATTCTCTCCATTCTTGTTTGTCCTCTGGTGCGCTGTATGTTTTCCTGTTGTGTCTCTGAATTTTCTTTCGCGGCCTAATTGTGCATTAAAATCACCAAGCAATAATTTAACATGCTTAGTGGGGATTTTGTTGGTGATTTCTTCTAAGTCTTCCCAGAATTCTTCTATCATCTGTGGATTTTTGTTATTGTAGTTATTTGTGGGGGCATGAGCATTGATTATTGTATACGCTTTGTTACCAGAACGTATCGTAAGTGTGGAAATTTTTTCAGATTTTGAGGTGAAATCTATTACAGAGTCCAATATTGAGTTGTGGACTACAAAACCTGTTCCGAAGAGTTTGAGATTTTTTCCTGGAATAGTTATGGCTGGTTTCCCCTTGTATATTCTGTAACTTCCCGAATCGAAGTGATTCTCATCTGAGAATCTCGTTTCCTGTATAGCCAGTATTCTGATATTGAATGTGTCCATGATGTTTGTTAGTTGTTTCACTTTACCTAGTTTCAGGAGTGTGTTTACGTTGAGTGTTCCCATGTAAAATATTCTCTTAGTTTTGAGGGTTTTTGAGAAGCAATTCTCCTCTTCATGACATACCTGATCCCCTGGAATCCGATGATCAGGTACAATACCCAGTTTTATTGACTGGGGCCCAGGGTAGTGTGTTCGTTCACGTCGTTCTGTCATGATTATTGATTTATGTTCAAGTTGTGGTGGTGAAACCCCAAGGGATCTCACAGAATTACGACTGGAGTTTTGAATTCCAGAAGATTGGATCACAGCCGAGCTCACAGAGCTAACAGACGCCGACCAGAGTACCGGTGGTTACCACACAGACGTGTCTGGATTTAAAATTTTCACCTAGTAACCCTAGGCAGGGGCCCTCACAGGGTGCTACCATCCGGAGCCAGATGGACCCAGGTTTTTTAACGAGGTGTTACTCCTCCCCCTCCTCCTTCCTCAACACTTGCGTGATGAGGCCCCGGGCTTGGGACCGGCACTGGCGGAGTTTTCACACATTATTATTATTATTATTATTATTATTATTATTAAATAAATCAAATTATTTAAATAATCCAAGTCGCAATTACTTCTGCTCTCATAATAAGAATTAAAGAAAAATACTCCTATCCCTTGGAATAATCGAAATATTTCATGTCGGAACATGAACTAATGCCTGTCCTGACAAATCGTAGATCGAAAAATAAATTTGTCAGACAGCAGTTCCATTTGTCATCCAGACAAATACAATCGAAAATCTAGCTACGGTGAAAAATGTGTGTTGATTTCTGATCGTGACTGTTCAAAAATATGGAATTCTCTAATACTACAGGTTAGTGGATAGTACATGAATAGTTGATGTGTAGGAAGAGCGTGTCATGCGGTGGACACTATTCCAACAGTGTCTTCCCATGGCCATCTGCTGTATCCGTATACCTCGTTTGTCTCCATGTCCTACCAATCCTACGAGTAGTTTAACGGCACATGTTGATATTCGCAGTCACTCGTTCGAGATAACTCCTGCTATCACCAGTACCGTGTAACATGACGAAAAGTTGCCCAGTCATAGACTGGTACAATACTCTTGTAGATTTGAGAATAAATCTCATATTCAAATAATGCTGTTTCGTTTGCACGCCAAGATAGGAACACCTATTAGCTGCATAAACGAACTGATGAAATAAATACTTCACCTGATGAAATTCGAAGTGCCTGATGTATAGTCACCACAAGAAATACATCGTTCTGTAGGCTAACTTCTGTGAATGGTTTCGACACTACCATCACCTGACTGTAGAATATGTGACCTGAGTCAGTGGATATTCTAAGTCCATTCGCTGCCAAAAGTTAAGTTTGTTCACTCGAACAAAAACTAAGTCCTTCGACCGTCAGAATCTCGGCGTGTATACTGTCACTTCACGTTACGTACTTCCGCGCATGAGTAAATGCTCCGTTGTAATGATGTAACTATCTTGAGAATCGTGCCCTTTATATAGTCCAGCGAGCAACTGTTCCAGAAACCTCCATCTCGTTTCTCGGCTTTTACTGGACCGATTTTAACGCTTGATAGCTCAAATTCCTTCTCTTGTAATTGCCAGTAAAGTGTGCTAATTTCCTAGCGTCCATCTCTTATCCTAAAGGTAATTCCAGAAAAAAAAAATCTCGTGACGTATGCGGGCTCCACGTCACAAACTCACGTCACTCGCCCCTGCGATGCATGCTTCCCTCAGCCCTCTTGAGTCTCCTCCGCGCGCTATTCAAACCATCCATTCCCTCAATCTCTTCAATTAATAACTCTTCTTTCCAAAATAATAATGTCAACAATGTCACGGACGTGTGAACGATCCGGGTATAATATATACCATTTTTTTCGAGGGGGGGGGGGGCGGCTATCCTGGAAAATTGTGAGTCTCAGGGGATTGTCACCGCAAAATACCCAGAAATATCAACCAATATCTTAGAGCATATAGCTTTGTGTAATTATTTTAGATAAGATTCAAAGTTTATATAGCCTACAATTACTGGCAATACAAAAAAAAAGTAAAATAAAACACAACACACAAATAAAAATTTTACTTAATGAATTTTCTATTATGGCCTATGGAGTATGAATGGCAAATATCTAAATATTTGTCAATTTACTAAGTAGAAAGGTAAACATTATTATTATTATTATTATTATTATTATTTTTAGTTGATTTATTTCTCAAAAGTACCGTACTGTGGAATTCACAGATTTGCCTCACAAGGCAGAGTGTACCCCATTCCAGCCCTCAGACAAGAATTAAACTTTCTTGGAGGGAGCCGGGAATTATATATGGACCTCCGGGGCGGCAGCCAAGAATGCACCACGAGTTAGTCTAATTTCAGTCTTAATATTGTTTATAACTTGGCCAATAAGTTAAAGATTAGGGTACAACCAAATTTAAATTATGTTAAGCTCTTACCAAAGCAACACTTTCTTAATTTTTATTGGCTTTTTCGGGGGGGGGGGGGCTGGAGCCCCCTCAGCACCCCCCTTACATACGCCCCTGACTCAGATGTATGTAGGCTTACTAGTGTGTGTACTTTTATACGAGAAAGCTGCTGTTGTTTCATTTGAGATGTATGGACATCATGGTAATTTAGTCCCGTGTACTTGGGTGAGTGTTGAATTTTGTCTCATAACCCACGTTATTGTGAGGGCTGTACTAATGTGTATATAATTATATAATTCAGGTTAGGATTCAATCAACGTATAATATAGGTATAGCACGTTTTATTTCAACAAGCTACTACAACCAACATTCAATTATACTCCTTGAAAAGGTCAAAGAGTTATAACTAAACCCATACATTTAGGAGAAAGTAGGCTATATGTTCTTTACCGAACATCTTATTTTTCTCCTAAAATTTCCTTATATAATCTGCAATTATTTGTTCCATGTTTACAAACTTCCGGTGTCAGACTCACCTGTTTGTAGTTACCCGGCATGTTTCTGTCCCCTCCTTTAAATTGAAGATTGTAACTACAATAGCTTTCTTCCAGTTGGACGGGACAGACCCATTGTTCAGAGAGACGGTGAACAATAAATACAGGATCTTTCATATGAAGTAAGAATGGCAAGCGGCAGTTTTGTTATCCGCTACTGCGGTGGCCTTGGCAGAGTTTGTGGCGCACCATGGTCCCATGCTTTAAGCGTGTGTACAATCCTGAAAAAAAATCCCTTATAAAAGATGCTGGAAGTGTCGTCCTTTCTGGGTTATACAGGCATTGTATCTGGTAACCACATTTTGGCTGACGCGAGTGAGTTCTGCCACTGTAATGTTTCTGATTGTATGCGTAATGTTTCCTTTCAGTTCCTCCAACGTGTGAGGACTTTTTAAAATAAGTTTTACCTACAAAACAAGTCGTTCCGTGAAGAACTAAGTTAAAGCCTATTTTCATATATCCTACTTATGTTAATTGCCACTATCAGCATACAACATTTCAGTTTGATTGCTGTAATAGATTCGTAGATAATGAGAACCGACTAAATATTGCGGATGGTCGCCATGTTGGATTTTTATTTATGTAGGTCTTAGAGTTATGTACTGTTACATGAAGATTATTGTGTACGTGTAGTATTCAAACTTCAATCGCATGATTAGGACACAAGAAGTAAAAACGAGAATTTAAAATTTCGCACAGCTGCCATCTTCTGGTTATGGAAACAATTGAAATAAATTAAATGCCAGTGGATTAACATTTGTATAAGGATTTACTGTACCAAGTGTCGCTGCACTCAGATGGTTAAATTGCGAGTAACGTTCATGTGAATATTTATACCTTGCGCCGCCGCCATGTTGAATTTGTGATCACCAGGTTATTGAAAGTCCTATAGGTGAACTTATGTTCATAGCCCCTATGAACATTAAAAAAATCAGTTTGATTGCTGAAATAGATTCAGAGATATTGAGATACGTCGCCATGTTGGATTGTTATATGTATAGGCCATTGAGTCACGTACCAGTGAAGGAAAATTATTGCGTAGGTTCATTGTTCAAACTTTCACTTCGATCGCATGATTACGACACATGAAAAAAAAAAACAATTTTAAAATTCGCACAGCCGCCAACTTGAAGTGATGTAAACAATTGAACTAAATTAGATTCCAGTGTATTACAATGTGTATAAGCATTTGCTGTACCAAGTTTCATTTCGTTTGGATTATTAAATCACGAGAAAAGTTTATTTAATACTTTCAACTTCGCTTGGCCACCATGTTCGTTTTGTAGTTAACAGGTTTTTGAAAGTCACACTGATGAACTTCCAGCAGTACCCTTTATCTCCGTACAAAATTTCAGGATAATACCGGTGATAGTTTCAGAGATATAGAATGCCGGTGAAATATTTCGCACAGCCGCCATCTTGAGGGTATGTCAACAATTGAACGAAGTTAGATGTCTGTTCATTACAATGCGTATAAACATATACTGTACCAAGTTGCATTGCGTTTGGTTGGTTAAATCAGGAGAAACGTCTATTTAAAAGTCGCAACTTCGCTTGGCCGCCATGTTGGTTTTGTAGTTACCAGTTTTCAAAAGTCACATAGGTGAACTTCGAGTAGTTCCCTTTATCACCGTATAAAATTCCAGGGTGATATCGCTAATAGTTTCGGAGATATTGAATGCTGGTGAAATATTTCGCACAGCCGCCATGTTGGATTGGTGAGACGTAACAAAATTTGAAAGGCACGCTCGGGGTCTTCCGGAATAGTGCTATGAACTTACCGAGTTTCATTAAAATCGCCCCAGCCGTTTAGGGGTTATTAGGGACACACACACACGAATCACACACGAATCTGACACATGGACAAAAGGTGATCTCATAAGCCTATTTTTTCAAAAATGAACATGAAAATAGGCTAAAAATACGATGTTGCAATCATAACTGTCTCACCATGTTAGCAGGTGAGGTTCAGACTGGCGAGTGAACACCTGCACGCTTATTGCAAGGTCAAATCAATACTATGCAGGCGCTTTCAATACTACAGCAGGGGGGCCACAGCGCGCCACAAGTTCGGCCAAGGCCACCGCAGCAGCGGATAACAAAACTGCCGCTTGCCGTTCTTACTTTATATGAAAGACCCTGTACTCTAAGGTAAGGCATTATTTGTTCTCCGCCTATTTTAAAAATGTCACAGGACAACTCATCGATTCGTACATAGTTGAATTTCTTCAGATATTTCCTAGCCTCCATGTCATGAATAGTGAATGGTTTAGGCTTAAATATATTTTCCTTGAATTCTGAAGTTGGTTGGTTCATTAGTTTAGGGGCTGCGACAACGCGGTCATGTAGCCCCGTGTACTTTGGGTGTGTGTAGAATCTGTCTGATAACCGGTGTCAAGTGTGATGGCTGTAATAGTGTGTGTATCTGTTTTTTAATTCAAGGAAGGACTGCAACTTTGAATTTATCAAATAGTTCCTACATTTGCCGCCAAACGCCACTGTCAACGACTACTAGGCCTAGTTCAGAACTCAGCTAGTAGACGCCACCGCAGTCGGCTCTTGGCAACGAACGTAGGGACCTAAGAGCGTTGTTTACATTCTTAACCTATACAATTTAGCTTCACACAGGTGTAATTAGTGGAAGGTTCTTTAACATGCCATAAATCTATAACATGGGACCGCCGGCTTTACTTCCCCTCCGAAGGAAGGCATACTGAGGGATTTTTAACGTTCTTAAAAAAAATCCGACGGCTTCGGCCGGGTTTGAACCCGCTATCTTGGGCATAGAAGCTCAGCATGCTACCAACTACGCCACCGAAGCCGCCGAATTCTGAAGTAACGGGTATGCTAGCTGTTTGTGTAAAAACGCTATAATACCACTCATTAAGCACGCTAGCGCAAATCGACGCTCATTCAATAAATTTTACTTATAAGTAATTTAGAAAACTTAAAAGTGTCTGCCTTATTGTATTTCCAAACTATCATTTCTTTAATCTCTTGGCCGCGTTCTAGTTCCCATTGGAGTAACATTTCGACAGCCTGATGGTCACTAATTCCCGGAATATTTTTAACACTGATCAGATTGTCTACATAAGGAAAACAGCCCGGATGGGTCTTTCCACTACTTGGGAAAGTCCGCACTCCTGTATCAACGAGTTCGCTGTTTGTTGTTCCCTCCCCCTAGCAGTTTATCAGCTGACCAATCGACACTTGGGAGGTTTAAATCCTTTGCTAAGATAAGATCTTTTGCCTGTCCCAAGCTATGAAAGAAATGTTAATTAGCTTCCAAGGGATGTCAGTTTTCGTTTGGGGCTCTGTAAGCATCAATTATTCTTAGTATCCTAACATCAGTGGAACTAAGGAGTTTTATGCTGAGCACTTTGTATTCTTCTATCCAATCTATTTGGGGTGTCAAGTCGTTTTTAATACAAATAAAAATACCCCCCCCCCCTCCCTTTAACCTGTGAAGCTAGCCGGGAACATCGAGGTCATCTTCCCACAAAATGTACCTTGACATTGAACTTGCAGCTACAGGTAAACAAATTTTCAAGACAGTTACCGTATTTTGAGTATACTCACCAATCTAACGTAGCACGCCCTACTCCTGCTGACTAACGAATATTTACGTTGGTAACACTCTATTATTAGGAAACAATTTACATGACTGAACACGACGAGAAAGACTTGAAAGACAAAAGGAATATTAAGAGAAACGCTTTGTTCTGGATCAACAGTTAAGCCTAAACGAAGTCTGGAGCAGGGTACAGTTTATTAACGAACAAAGTACATTGTGTGTTATCCTTGCTAGAGGCTTGGGACACCACAAACATCCACCACTTAAACTTGAGTGTAGGTGGATTATTTCAGATGATCTTTGTTATTGTGACGTCTGTACCAATGTGTAATTGAAGTTAGGACTGGGAGGGAAACTGGCTGAGGTATGAACTTATGTAACAACCCAGCATTTGCCTGGAAGAGAGAAACCACAGAGAACCACTTCAAGGAAGCCTGAGACATTCCTCAGCTGTCCACAGGAGGTTGATTTTACACCGTACCAACGACCAGACTCGAATACATTTTCCTGGCAGAACCGGGAATCGCCAAGGAATTTTAGGACTGGATAGCCTACTAATACGTGTCACAAGACCAAGAATGTGTTCAACAACAAAAAATGCTCCAACCGAAACTTGACAACGTGACCTCAGTCGGGAATCAAACTCGAATCTCTTGTTTCCCAGCCAGGCGCATTAGCCGTGCACACAATAATGGGCTCCCCAAGACGAGGACTCATACCAGAGTGCTAGATGATTGTGAAATATATATTTTTATCAAAATTAAACGTGAAATAATCCCCCATGCCCACAGAATAGCCTAGCATGTCAAAGTTGTTCATTCATCAACGGCTAGTTAGTTTTTGTTGTTTTAAGGCTAACGTGAAACTAAAAGGATATTGTACATTAACGGACTTTCAAAACCAGATTAGCGCCTTTGTTTAATGCCTCAAGTCCGGCCCCGTGGCGAATTGGTTATCGCGCTAGGCTATGTATGGCTCAGGGACAGATGACCTCGTAGTTCCACCCCTTAAAACAAGAATAACTAACTAGGATTTTACTCGAAGGGTTCTGGGTTCGATTTCCGGCCGGTCCATCGGGAATTTAAAACTCCTGGGGTTAATCCCACTGGTCCGAGAACTGTGGGATGTGGCGTCTTCATAATTACTCCATCCTCATTAGGACGCACAGATCTCCCACAGGCGTAACAGGAGGCCATACGGCATACTATTTTTTAGAGGAATTCTTACTGAAAATTAGGTAAAATCTAAGTTTAATTAAGTGTAGATCGGTAGACCTTAAGCCTTTGCCAGAGAGAGCAGATAACCGTTAATCGGAGACCTTGCTGGCCTGCACCCAGACCCGCCAGCTGGTACACAGGTATTTACAGCATGCGTGATACTAGTAATTAAGACGCAAAATGCTCCGGGAGAGCACTAGCCTGCCAACTTGCATTCTACTTTTTAAGGAAGAAATAATTTACTGTGGGGCAGTTGAAAGAAACTGACACAACCTCACATCATTGCTTCCACGCAGCCATGACACGGCGTTACAATACAACATAGTTTTGCTCTATACCGAACTCATTTTTTAAGTTCAAAACACAAAACCTATCTGAAACTCAGCTGCCTTTAAATAAACAGCATTCTTTATTACAGTAATTGGCCTTGAGGAATCTTCAACAATTGGGTCACACTTGATTACACACCATATGTCCCTCTCGGGTATTTCTATCCGGTCATCACGGTATGCAGTATCTTAATACGACGGTAGATTTCTACATAATCATATATATACTGTATATATTATATTATATACACACTAGCTTCGCCCGGAAAATGAAGCATCATTTATATAATTTATGGAGGAATCATAATTCATAGCAGAATTTTCTTTATCGGACCACAAACCATGAACATTTCTGCCCTGTGTCAAGTTCTTTTTTTTTTTTTTTTTTCCTGTGACAATCGAGAAATTATGTGTTGCTCTGTTTCATTGTTACGTGATAAGCGTATTTTTTTTCGATTTCAAATTTGTCCTTCATTTAGTCATTGCCCCAGAGGAGTGCGTCAGGCCTCTGCAGCCGGCACAGTTCATATCCTCGCCGCTAGATGGGGGCTTCATGCATTCCATTCCTGACCCGGTCGGAGACTGGAAGCAGGCTGTGGAATTTCATTTTCAATTGAATGGAGATTGTAGGAAGAAATGAAAACGTAAAAACACTTATAGTGGGCGATGTATTGAAGATAGAGATATGCTGTCACGGACTTTTTTGTAGAACTTTTCATGCTGAACAATTCTTACACTCATAGTATATAGATATTTTTAACGGTGTGTCGAGCGTAAGCTTAAAAAGTGCATGGACGCCAGGTTTATTTTCGACTTTTTCACTGAAATCGTTAGTGCTTGGCTTCCTTTGATCATAAATAAATTATTTTCTACAGGAACCTTCCTTGACAAATCCTTCACAGAATGGTGAAAACCGCATCAAAATCCATCCGGTGGTTCTCGAGATTATCCGTAACATCCAAGAATCGGGGACTTTGTTTTATACTAAGGAGATATTATACTCACTCAGTAGGTTTCTGAGCTGTATGTTTCACAAAACTCAAGCTGAAGCTCTTAAACCAGAGGTGCTGTTTGTGTCAAAATCTTCCAATAGTAGAGGAAAAATCATAAACAAGACAACAGTCCCTGCCAGAACTGTGTCGCGTCGAGCCCGCATAACAGTAAGCCAGGCGGGTGGTTTATACACATGAGAGATTTCTCGAATAATAATGTATTGGCTTTACGTCCCTTTTAACATATACGGCTTTTAGAGACGCCAGGGTGCCGGAATTTTGCCCCGAAGGGGATCTTTAACGTGCCAGTAGATCAACTGACACGGCTCCCTCGCATTTGCGCACCCTCAAATGCCAAACTGACTGCGCCAGGATTCGATCCTGCAACTTTGGGGACAGCAGGCGAGAACGTTACCGCTGAGTCACGCAGCCAGCCGAGATTTCTCAAACAGGCCATCTAGTTATTATTATCGTGGTTATGAGGGAAAAGAAGTAGTTTTAATCCACGATGAATGCGACTCGGAAGGAGATGGAGTTAACAATAGTTAGACAGGAAAGAAAGCAGAGGGTTAACGTAAAATATCACTGAAAAAAGAGAAGCCCATTCCAGGAATTTCTCGGATTCACGAATTTCCGAAATTACCAGCAGAGATTCACTGTGAAGGTATTGCGCATAGTGTTACCCAAGTTACACAATGAGGGAGGGGGGACCTTCTTACGACAGAGGATACCGTGATGTATTTGACCCACCGCTCATAGGGGGAATATGGTTGTAAGATCTGAATGACACCACACGCCCGGCACCAGTAAGTGAAGTATAGTAGTCATATCATCATCAGTCACCATCAAACGGTTCCACTT
Organism: Meconema thalassinum; assembly: GCA_946902985.2. Classification (NCBI taxonomy): domain Eukaryota; kingdom Metazoa; phylum Arthropoda; class Insecta; order Orthoptera; family Tettigoniidae; genus Meconema; species Meconema thalassinum. The sequence goes on along the minus strand of OX336391.1, from coordinate 457,337,411 downwards.
TGCCGGTCCATTTTCTATTAAATTCCGTAATAAGAATACGGTATTGGTGAGCTAGATAGAAGAAATGGAAAGAAAAAAAACCTGCTAAACTTCAAGTTGAGATTCAAGCGGTTCTTAAATAACATAAAAAGTACACCCCCGTATCCCTAGCAGGAGGTACAGTGACACACGCCCTTGCTAAGGCGAAGGAACCTGCTGGTCCACTAGCTTCGAGCAGTGCGATGAACGGTACAAACCGGATACAGCTGACTCCTGGACTGAGACAGGTGGCAACTCGATCGTCTAGCGACGAGGGTAGCTTTAGGCGCAACACGCAGTCTCTGGTTCTGCTCAACTGCTTCGATTGGGGTTTAAACGATTAGACGCCACAACCTTACTGTTTCCAACCGTTTTCGTTGAGCACTAGATACATTTATCCAAGAACTATATGTCTGCTAATTCTAAATGCTGCTATATCCACAGCTTCTTTCATCAGTTTCTCTTCCAGATTTTCAGGCAAGATACACTTACTTAAGACACATTGAGTTTAATGGAGGCGATCTGTGAATCAGACTTAATTTTGTCCTATGTCACTAAATACGGCAAAAAGGTATTTAGCGAATCCAAATCACACGACTCGTATTGCAATAGAGATTTCCGATCTTCAAAACTACGATCGCATGATCATAAGATTGATTCCCGCCAGAGGAATTCTACCACCTCGGATCCACCCAGCATTAATCATCGAGGACCTCTTATCCGATCATATTATGTTGATAAATGCTGTATTTTTGCATGTGTCTGTTGGCATAATGTAGAGGAAAATGTGGCTTTTCACCGATGTCTCAGTCTCATTCATGGCTACATGGAAGCTACTGAGGTATGCGTTGTGCCTAGTGATGGCATTAAGGGCACAGCCAGTGTCTGTGGTTGATATGACAAGTTCTACTCATAGGATTAGTACTGCTGTACTAAGAGGGAAAAGCAATAGCCACTACCTCACTTCCCATCTTGCCTAATATGCCTCAATATGGCAATGCCTAGTTTTTTTTAATTTTTTTGTATAATTATATACATATGGAGGTGCTTTTTGAGGATCCAACCAGCCTCGGGGGGTGGTACGCCTCGGTATTTCAATATAAGAAACAGCTATGGAAGGCTTGAGACCCTCAACTTCAGGATTGGATGGAACTAGGCGAAGATCTGCTGGATATTAGGATACCTGGGCGAAGTGTAAGTTGCTACATCGTCTGAGGACTGAAGTTGGCCGTTCCAAATTCAACCTCAACCAAAGAAGGTTTATTTTATTTTTATTTTTTATTTTTGAAAATCTGAAATACCTCATGTGGGAGTGGTAAAACACATACATATGTGTGTTCAGCCTGTCCATTGAAATTCTTGGCAGGACTTCGCATTAATCAAGCAAAGTGCATTTCCTAACATTGGCAAAATGTGATTCAATGTCGACTTCTGACACGAAGGTAGATGATCACTAAAAATAATTTCAGCCTCAAGAATACGAGATGCGTACGTTAAATTTCGCATTATAAATATACTAGCGGACACGTGCGAGAAATCTCATGTTCATAAACCACACTTTCCCCAATAGGTTTTGCGAATCGAACACTTCTTACAAAAAATTGATATTTAAAAAATTAGAATGCAATTTGTCACTGATAATGTCATTTGTGTGCTGAGTGTGCTGTAACACTCACCAGTTATTCGATATTTATGAAATTATACGATTTGAGTACTCATTCCTTTGATTTACTGTTTCTGAAATCCATGCAAATTTATTAAGGAAAGACCTCATAATGTTAAAATGACATGAAACGGGGCGTCACAGTGGCCAAAATGTGAAGCGGACAGCAATTATGGAGCGTATTTTCAAACATCAACAGTATCTGCAAATCGCACACTACGTACATTTTTTAAAGTCATTTTTTTTTAAATTATTGATATTAATGGAATTAAAGTGCAATTCGTCACTGCTAATGTCTATTCTCTTTCAATTGAATGCTCATTTTCACGATCGGTCGTTTGTGAGCACCGCAGGAGGGATCTATACTACTGAAATAATATATATGATAATAATATGCAGTGCCACATTATCGTCTTAACATTAATATTAAGTTATGACTATGAGAACTACGGTAGTGATACGGTATATAATTTTCCTAAAAAAAACATAAAAAACCACACCACAGGAATGCCATCGAAAAAAAAAAACAAGGTCACGTTGAGTATAAAATTTAAAAAAAGACGGGAGCTTTCCCAACTGAAGTGTCGTTCCAGCAATATTTCTTCATTGGCTCAGCCAACTTGTCGATCACCTCGTGGTGTAGCGACTAGCGTTCTTGGCTGTCACCCCAAAGGTCCGGGTTCGATTTCCGGCTCTGCCAAGGAATTTTAATTCTGGTCTGAGCCTCATGACGCAAAACTGAAAAGAGGAATGTTCGATTCCTACCTCAGCCATCCTACTAAGTGATTTTCTGTGGTTTCCCCACTTCTACTCTAGGCAAATTCCATGGTTCCTAACTTACCGCCACGGCCTCCTCCTTCCCAATCCTATCCCCAATTTACAAATACACACAACAGCCATCGCAATAACACAGGTTATAACACAAATTCCGCATACACACACCCATGCCCGAATACACGGGCTGTATGACCACGATGTCGCAGTCTCTAAAGTAAACATCATAAACAACAACTTGTCCTCTCGAGCTCGTACCCTGAAGCTAGGACTCCATAAAAACAAGGTACACTCACCCATCATCTCTGGTTCTCTATGCATCTATATTAATAGAAGTTTTGTCTGCATGCTTACAACGAAGAAATTCTATGTTTTCTGTGTGTTTCAGGCCAAAATAATGTAGACGCTTACATTCATTTCAGTCATATATGTACGAATATGTAGGCTTATTCCACCAAAACTGGTTGTCTGAGCAGCCTGTAGACATTTCACAATTTCAGACAAGTATCAACATCAGATCTTTCAACACATTAGTAGTAGACAAACAATATTTTATGTTGTAGTTATAGCTTTTAGTCATCACAACAGAGTACTTTTAATTCATTTCCGCATATTAGTTTACAATTCTACAGTAGTTTAGGGCTTACTGTTTAAGTGTATCACAACATAGTAGCTACACATTCATAGATTAGTTTGGAGGAGGAAGACTGTTTTCGTTGATGGGATCGTCATTTCTAAATTTATACAAATGACCAGCCAGAATATTTAGAGGCAAGGCGATTTATTTATGCGGATGACACTGCTATTGTGGTCCAGGGTAGCAGCTTTGAAGAGGTGGAGGGAAAACTGTACAATGTTCTTGAGAGATTAGACAATCATTACACCCAGAATCACCTGAAACCTAACCCGGGAAAGATACAGGAATGCGCATTTCATCATCGCAACAGAGAGGTCCGGAGAAAGTTGAATGTTGCCAGGAAAGGAGAGACACTCGAAAGCTGTGAAACGCCTCGATATTTGGGAATCAAGCTTGATCGTACCCTGAGCTTCAGGAAACATTGTAGAGAATTGAAGTGCAAGGTCAGCTCAAGGTATAGCATAATGTGGAAGTAGATAGGTTCAACATATGGAGCGAACCCTCAGTTTCTACGTTCAACCGCTTTGGGACTTTGCTTCGCAGGAGGAGAGTATGGATCGTCAGTGGAGGAAGCATCTATCCGTACCAAGCAAGTGAACATAGCTCTTAACGAGTCCGCCCGTATTGTCACTGGATGTCTGAGACCTACTCCAGTGCAGAAGAACTACCCTTTCGCTGGCATTGCGCCTCCAGCTATTCGACGCGAGGTGGCACCGGAGAAAGAGAGACAACAGCTTGAGATTCATTCATTAATTCATTTATTTGCAATAGGGGGGGGGGGGGGGGTCCCCCGGTGGCAAATTGGATATACATAACAAATAAATAATTATACATAACAATTCAATAACAATTATACAACAATTAAACTGGAGTATTTACACAAATAGTCAGTCTTTTCTTAAACACACCTATATGTTTGGGAAAAGGCTCTAAGACTGCGGCAGGTAGAAAGTTCCAATTATCAATGGCACGGTTTACAAAAGAATATTTACCATAATTTGTTCGCTGTGGTCGGCCCTTAACTTTGAAAGGATGATCGCTCCTACCCATGTAAGTGGGCTTTCCCAATCGTTTGCTAAGCTCACCCCATGCTGGTTGATTTGTATACGTGTTGTACATAGCGCAGAGTCTAGATTTCATCCTCCTAGCCTCCAGTGATTCCCACCCAAGTTTCTTTAACATACGGCTCACACTGCTCCTGGGATTAAAGTCACTGAGCACAAATCTAGCGGCCTTTCTTTGTACCATTTTCAACTCATTGATGAGCCCTACTTGATATGGATCCCAAACCGCCGAGGCATATTCCAGAATAGGTCTTACAAGTGACAAATAGCCTAGTTCTTTAGCAGAGGTACTACTTCCTTTTAATACCCTCATTACAAAGTGCAGGGATTTGTAAGCTTTTGAAACTACACATCCTACATGACTACTCCATTTCATATCATTCCTTACGTGAACGCCCAAATATTTGCAAGAATCTTCTTCTACAAGTATTTCCGAGCCAATATTATATTGAAAATCCTGCCTTCGCACTTTCCCTATGTTGAACCACAAGGTGACCACTCCTCGCCTAAGATCCATGAAGAGTTTTATTAAGAGAACAGTGCCCTTCCATACCAAACCAGACGTCCGGCGTGTGTTACTCCGAAAACAAATAGTACCCGAGGGGTTTACCTATAAAGAAGAACTGAGCAGTGGCAGATATTTGCCTTATATCACCTGGAGGTCCTTAAACCGGATGAAAACAGGAGTGCGTAAGTGTCGTAGCAACCTTGTGAAGTGGGGTTATGCAGGAGATCCAAGAGGTGACTGGAGAAATCCAGACTCCACAACACCTGCTCACATGCAAAGATCTGAAAGACGCCTGCAGCCAGGAAGACCTTATGTTGGCCACAGACCGAGGGATAAGAGCTGCAGAGTTCTGGAAATGAGGAATTTAGTGCGTCTCCCGGACACGGAAATATAATATTTATTTCTAAGTTTTGCAACATTAAAATAAATAGTTCCTTTTTCGGGTGCGTAATGCTTTAATATTTATCAGCAATAATTACCACACTTACTAAGTTTTCTGACGGGTTTTCTAGTATTTTGTTTTTGAAGGGCAGAGACTGTGGGTGTCACTATAGGTTTGGTAGTGTTTTGTAGAGCTATTTGTCTTGCATATTTGGATATAGGATGTTCTCTTGACGAGCGAAACATGTCATCCCTTAGTTGTATTCTTCAATAGTCCGTAACAATATATATATCTTAACCACATGTAATTTATTTCAGGTTATTTTTCACATATTATTATTATTATTATTATTATTATTGGAATTGTTTTGTGTTTACCAACTGAAAGCTACAATATTAATTGTTAATAAGGCAACACTGAAAAATGGCTTCAAAGCTATCTTTAGATTTTGTGAAATAAACGCTTAAAACATAATAATTACTATGAAAATACCAGCGGAAATAATAATGGAGTATTGCAGAATCATGAGCCTTTCCTCCCAAGTGAAGACAAGCGAGAGGTATTGTGTGATCAGGAGTAAGGAGCAACTCAAGCCTGAATAATGGACTCGTGGTCACAAAATAACCAAAATGCAGGTTATATGATACATGTACTTGGTACACTTTTCATTGCATAGTACACATACACATTTGTCACTCGGTCTTAGGTGAGATCTGGTTAAGCAAATCTTATGCCTTTATACTTGATTCTCGTTGGTGCACGTTGGCGTCAGTGATACAGAAGTCTGGACAGATCTATCTTATCTTTGATTTTTTTACACTCTAAATAGGCATGTAGATGGTCCTGTAGCTAGGTCCTCTATGTAGAAGGTTTCCTTCGCTAACTCGTGTACCAATCTTATAGGAGCCATCTTTCCAACTCTCAGCACATATTTCAAGAACGCGACTTTACATACTATTCTTTCGATATCACTGATTTGATATACAGTAGCCTACTCTGTGATTACATATTAAATTTTAAATATGGATTTCAAAAATCATAGGTATAGTTGTTTTGCGCTGTCCCATAAACGACCCGTTGGCTCAAGGTACCATTTTACCTTACGTTTAAATTACATTTTTCAAAATTAAGTCTGCTGCTACAGTGCAACGTGCATTATGGGGCTCTTTCACAACGTGGCAACGAAGAAAGACGTCATATCACAGCCGTAAACGAAGACAAATAATCTGAGAAAACGCAACAGAAAGAGCTCACGGTATTACACAACAAAAGTCTTGAAGGTGAATATGCAGACATCTAGCTATGACGACGTAGCGATGAGGATCCCACGAACTACTGGTGTTGACTTGCCTCGGTATCACAAGCATTTCACATTAAGTGTGAATCAAGCCATTCAGAAATGTCAAAATACTAATGAGTCACTGACACGCTTATAGCATGAGTCATTCTGTAAGCCAAACTTGTGAAAACAATTAACTTTTCAAGCCTGTGGTTTACAGCACATATGAGTCTTCCTATCCTGGTAAATAAATTACGGTAGTTACTCCTACTGTACAGTAGGCTATACTGCTCGGGTCCAAGCTCTGTGAACTTGCCGGGTGAGGGGAAGGGGCAGGGAAGGGTCAGGCGAGAAGAGAAGGATCTATCAACAGCCCGCCTTGATATGTGGTATTCCTTTCTATTCCAATACTGCTAACATACGGCCGTTGTTCAAACCACTGTGGTGTTGCGAATGAGTGAGTCACCGACCAATGTATTTGGTTCTGTTACTACGCACGTACTGAGAAACCTCATCACTCGTCACCATCACGCCTCATTGTCCGCGATCCACATTCCTCTCTGGTTCACGCAGCTTAGACCCGAGCAGTAGCTTACTTGTTAATGGGATTATGCTGCCACGCCTTACAATTAATTGCTGAGGTTTTAAGGCTAAATGTCCCGACACGTTGGAAAGAATATATTTCAACAGATGGCAGCACAAGCGAAGCTGAATTTATTTTTGTATCGAAGGGAAGCTCTGATCTGCGATCTGAAAACTGCTATGTACTCTGTCTAGTAGCAGAATTGATATTAATTCATTGCTTACATTTTAATTTAAAAAAAAAAAGTTGCTGTTTGTTTTTCAAATATCTGATTAAAATTCGAAAGAAAACGGGTAATACGAAAGTTGAGTTTTACTCACTGATTCCAAAGCCGCATCGAAAACCTAAATCGGTTGAATAGAACCGTCGGGATCACTTTGGGAAGTTTGTGAATAAAAGTGTTACTGTATTTGCAACAAGGCGCGCCAGTAGAACAAGGTCATGGAGAGCGGGTTGGTGGTGGGTTCGGGGGAGGTTAGGGGAGCGGAGCTAGAGTGATTTGAGAGAGCGACAACCTTGCCAGACGGTATGGAATTCCCGAACATCTACTCCAATGTTGCGATTGACTGTGCTGGTTAGTTCTGAATTATTGTCAAGGTCTGGATGTTTCTGAGTGATCCTTTGATATTTTACCAGTTCCTAGTTACGACTTCTGGTTTTTAGTTCATCGATCTCATTAATTACTTTTTGTTTAATTTATTTTACCTGCAACAGTATTAGTTTTTAATGCCCGTTAGGTGTTCTATTTTCAGCACTTTATATTTTGGACAGTAGTTCTGGTAGAATAGTTTTTTGGTCAATTTTACCCTCCAGGTAGGTGGTTCCCACGGACTCAGCGAGGGAACTCACCACTACCGCCTTTCCAGGCAGTGTCCTAGAGCTGGGAACACTTGGACGGATTGGATACAACTGGGGAGCACTTCGCCCAGGCGGCCTCACCTGCAAAGCGAACAGGGGCCTCATGAGGGATGGGAAGGGAAAGGGAGATTCAGATGGAGAGGCAAGGAAGAGGGAAGGAGGCGGCCGTGGCCTTACAGTAGTAGACGAAGTGGAAAACCACGGAAAACCACTTCGAGGATGGCTGAGGTGGGAATCGAATCCCCTCTACTCATTTGGACTACCCGAGGCAGAGTAGACCCCGTTCCAGTCCCCATACCACTTTTCAAATTTCGTAGCAGAGCCGGGAATCGAACCCAGGACCTCTGGGGGTGGAAGCGAACCATGCTGATCGCTACGTTACGGAGGTAGAATAGATACATGTACATATATGTAGGCTACGACTGGCGGAGAGCGTTACGGTCATCACGTGGAGTTATTTTTTCATGTTTGTTGAAAAATGGAGCCACCAGCAAAACCGATTCAAGGGTGTTCCAGTAAATCCCAGGGGAGATTGCGACCAAGTACCAAGAAAAGGAAGCCAGGCCATAAAAAAAACTGCAGGCACCATGGCTGAACAGCGCAGCGGTTGCTTGGTAGGCCTAGGCTCTTCATGGGCTGTCGCGCCACGGGTGTAGTTTGTTTTTTACTTCTAATACATAAGTGTAGGAGTACAAAATCACGAACTATTCAGTGTCAACTCTTTTCAGAGAAGAAAGTTCGACTTCAAATGAAAACAATGCGTTGTGTGGAAAAATAAAGGCGTAGCGAATGTGAAAATGGAAAATTGATTTCCGGAAATACTGGATTGGATTGGGATCCATAAAGACTGCAAACAGTACTTTTGAACTACCAGCGGGCAAGGTGAAGACAAACAGCTAACTGCAACCCAACTTATGCGTTATTGCTTGCAGCCCCTAATAGCAAAAAGTTCCCAGCTAGTATCAAACACCACCAGCAATGCTGCCGAAAATTATATGTCCCTTGCTGCAAAATTCACGGGAGGTAAGCAGATCAATCGAGGGAAACGAGGTTCCTTCACTCAGAACGAAAGCTGCCGGCCTGGTCTTTCAGTTTGGGCCATCCTGGCACAACAAAACAATGAAATCAGTTTAGAAAAAAAAACCCACAATAGTGAAGGACTGCACTCAGCAGAAAGAGAAAAAGATCAGCTTTCCGAAAAAGTTTATTTGCGTCGCGAGAAGGGTAATGAATGTCCCGACAACAGTCTAATGAAATGAAACGTACTGTCTCACATGATTATGGAAACAGATCAATGCAGTTGGATTTCGAGGAGGTACTGTTGAGAGAGTTTAGTGATGAGAAGATCAAGCAACTAACGCTTAGTGAAGACCATATACAAAAACTGGAAAAAGAAACAAGGGGCCAAAAGGAAAATGAAAAGTGGCACACAGCTAGAAAGGACAGACTTACGACCTCCAGTTTTGGATATGTATGCAAGAGGAAACATACTTCGAAATGGGCTCCAGTAGCAAAAAACTTTCTGTACGGCGAATTTCACTCAAAAGCAATGCAGTATGACGATGATAATGAGCGAACTGCAAAAGGAAATTTAGAGAAGAAATCGGTAGAAAAGTCGAAGAATGTGGTCTTTTCATACATAAAACTTATGGGTTTTTAGGTGCCTACCCAGACGGATTAATAGGAGACGACGCTATAGCCGAAGTCAAGTGCCCTTATTCTGCATGGAATATGACCATACTGGAAGCCTGCAAAAAGCTAAAGGGATTTTGTTTTTCAGAAAGTAAGCGAAAAAGAAAGCCTAGAGAATGTCAAGAACAGTGCCTTTCAGAATAGAACAGATTGTTAACTCTCTAACACTCGCATGATTTTTATTTACAGAACCAGGGCCAGTTGGAAATAACATAGCGGGAAATATGTTATTTTGTGGTATGGACGCCTAAGGACATTCACATAGAAACAATAAAGAGGGACGAAAAGTTCTGGTGACAAAAAATGCTTATGTAACTGACATTCTGCTGCGAGAAAATCTTGTTGCCTGAGATCATTGATCCCAGGATGACCAGATCAATGGATATAAGAGAACCTGAGGTGAAGTAAAATACTGAGCGTGTGTAAATCACTAAACGCTATCTTTGATATGGAAAAAATTGAAGCATTATTTTCAAGAACAGGAAATAATAAGGTATAATTTTTTTTTTTTTTTTAGTACGCAGTACTAATGCCTGTGCTAACAATAGGCAGATGAGAATATCTTAGGAACTTTAATTCTATTATGTACATAATAATTTTGTTCTTGGAATGCATTTTTATAATTTGTTTATTGTAATAAAATATCCTACATAAATGAACTTTACCTCCATGATAATTGAAGTAAGTTATAGAGATTGGCCTCACGGAGTCATTCAAATCTCACGAAAAAAAAAAAAAAGGAAATAAGAGTCAAAAGAACCAAAGAACCATACGAATCACCAAAATAAATGTATGTATGTATGTATGTAGGTCTATGTGCGTGCGCTTTTGGCCTCTTATAAATCGATAATAGCTGGCTCCATTGATTAGAATTTTTCACGGTTTGTGGTTTGTTTGTTACGTCTAGAAGACGATACTTAGAGTTGGACATCCACATCGGATGGTTTTTGGAATAGATATTCCCAATAAACCTGCACACGAACATATCTTGTCCATAATTTTTCTAAAATATCAAGAACGTGCCAACTACAAACCAGTCATATCTTTCTATACAGTATTCAATTTCGCCTCGAGTGAAACCAGTCGCTGTTCTTTTCGGTAAGACTTATGCCCTACAAAGTATTACTAATGTCGGAACAATATGTTTTTTGTTCGGGAGTTTATCTTCAAATAACTCTAAAACAGTTACCTAAATGGGAATCCAGCGCTGTCAGCATCTATCCTGAGTGTGTTTTCACCGGTTTTTCCACAATCCCTCCAGGTAAATGCCGAGATAGTACCGTACGTGAAGTTTCAGGGCACCTGCCCCATCCCTGACTATAATACAGTTACACACATAAAAAACTACACAGGACTGATGATGATAATAATAATAATAATAATAATAACATTATTGGTTTTACGTCCATTTTAACTACTGCGGCTTTTAGAGACGCCGGGGTGCTGGAATTTTGCCTCGAAGGGGATCTTTAACGTGCCAGTAAATCTAATGACACGGCTCCCTCGCATTCGCGCACCCTCAAATGCCAACTGGCTGCACCAGGATTCGATCCTGCAACCTTGGGCACAGCAAGCGAGAACGTTACTGCTGAGCACCACGCAGCCAGCCAAAGGTACTGATGACGATGACCAATATGTCCCAAGCCCCTACAATGTATTATTATCAACAAGAATGTTAAAGGAAGTAAGAAAGGTATATGTACGAACACATTGTGTCAACGTTACATATTGTGACACTACTACAGTATAATTTTATTGCTCAGATATTGTTCCACGCCTAGGCACTTGTATACGTAACTCGTCGAACTATAATATTTGTGACAAGAGGACAACTCCTTCCTGTCGTCAAATTGTTCCCTTCTCCCTCCACCCTGTCAGCGTGTTCAGCATTTTCCTTGCGCAAGAGATCTTGTGGAGCCGCGCCGCCTACCACCCTTTTCAAAACAATTCCCAAACTAATGCTGTCGATTCCATTCATCCGATTTTAATTCTGAAAAATGAGTTGGAAACAGGAAATAAATCTCCATTTTCGTATTACCAGTTTTTTTTTCTTCAAATTTTAAGCAGAGATATAAAAAACTGTTGGTAACTTTTCTGTTTTTCACATTTTGGAAAATGCATCTAATTAATATCAATTCAATTGCAGTCTAGTACACATAGTGGTTTTCAGATCGCAAATACGAGCTTTCGTCCAAGAGAAACTGAAAAAAGAAATTGTCTCACTTTGGTGCTGCTACGTGGTGTCAGAATTACAAACTAAAAAACGGGACATTTAGCCTTAAAGGCGCTGGGGTGCAGGAATTTTGTCTCGACAGTGATCTTTAACGTCCCAGCAAATCCACTGGCATCGGTCTCTGGATTATGGCGGGAATCGATCCCGAAACCTTGAGTACTGGAGGCCCATACGTAGTCTTCCCAAATGTTTCGCACAGCCGACTTACACATTATGAGAAGTCAGCTCCAAGTAAATACAGTAGATGAGTAATAGGTCTTAGCAACGCTACAACTGGATACAACTGGGAAGGCGAGTCTAGCGTCTCTCCTGGCGGCCTCACCTGCAAAGCGAACATCATGAGAGATAGGACGTGATGGGAAGAATGGGAGGGATAGAAAAGGAAGACGAAAGGAGGCGACCGTGGCCTGACGGTAGGTACCACCCGGCGTTTTCCTAAGACGAAGTGGGAAACCACGGAAAACCACTTCGATGATGACTGAGGTGGGAATCAAACCCCTCCCCCTCTACTTATTTGGACCATCCGAGGCTGAGTAGACCCCGTTCCAGTCCTCAAACCACTTTTCAAATTTCATAGCAGAGCCGGGAATCGAACCTCGGACCACCGGGGTGGCAGCTAAGCACGCTGACCACTACACCACGGAGGCGACGTGAATTTTATATACTATAATAAAATCTCCAGGACTTTCACGACCGTTACCAATTACATTGAAGGCTTTGGGGATGTAATGCCGAGTCGTGTTAACTAGCTGGCCAACGTTGAGCACTGCTACTGTAGTAGGCTTTATCAACGGTAAAGAATCAGCAGACTACTATTATGTATCAATGCTAATGGCCATTGCCAATCTCGTGTTGTAGCGGCTAGCACTCTTAGCTGTCGCCCTGGAGGTCCGGGTTCGATTCACGGCTCTACCAAGAAATTTAATTCTGGTCTGAGGTCTGAAGCGGGATACACTCTGCGTCGTGAGCCAAAACTGAGGAGAGGAGACCTCGATTTCCCCCTTAGCAATCCTGGAAGTGGATTTCCGTAGTTTTCCAGTTTTATTCCAGGCAAATGCCGGGATGGTTCCTAACTTAAGTTCACGGCCGCCTCCTTCCCCATCCTCACCCGAAATACAAATATACACATTACTATAGACATCACAGTAATACAGGTTATAATACAGATTGTAGACTATACACACACCCAAGTATACAGGGCTCAATGACCAAGCCCCTCAAAATGGCTATCACATGGCGAAGGTATGGGATGCTACCTGAAGGGAGTGTCGGATAGGGAGTTATTGTTTTAAGGGGCGGAACCACGAGGTCATCTGCCCCTAGTCGGATAGGGAATTTGCCAAAATACATGGAGTACAGAACGGAAGGCTACGCTATGAAAAACTTCAAGCGGACTGAGTGTGTTGCTTGCTTGCAACGTAGGAGTTTTCGATCCAGCTCACCACCGTGCTGCCATGTACACATTACCGAACTCCCCGTTTCTGAACGGCTTGTTTCTCCGTTGAGCCGGAACGGAGAGAAGGAGAATGTGTGCAGGTAGCTGAAAGACCTTCGGATGCGAGCAAGAGCTCTTTACACGAGGGAAGTTTTTGGCCATCCCTGGTCTACAGTAATCACAATCAAGCGACTTTTGGATTCCACTGCGATGTGTTACATCATGCGATATTGCTTGCACTCATGTCAGTCGGTAATAATTAATCTCTACTTAGTATAAAGTCCCCGATTCTTGGATGCTCCGGGTAATGTCGAGAACCATTGAATGGATTTTGATGCTGTTTTCACCGTTCTGTAAAGGATTTCTCCAGGAAGGTTTCTGTAGAAAATAATGTATTTATGACCAAAGGAAGCCGAGCAGTAACGATTTCAGTGAATCGAGTCGGAAAAAACCTACCGTCCGTGCGCCTTTTAAGCTTACGCTGGGTAAACCGTTATGAATATCTAACTTATATACCGTACTGTACTATGAGTGTAAGAATTGTTCAGCATGAAATGTTGTACAAAAAATCCGGGAAGCATATCTCTATCTTCAATACATCGCCCACTATAAGAGTTTTTACGTTTTCATTTCATCCAACAATCTCCATTCAATTACTAGCATTTACGAGCTAGCGAGTGAGCCTATCACCCCAGTTTCAGCCTTCGTTCAGCAGAATACACAGTCAAGTTTAGATTGGCCAAAAGGGGGATTTGTGTTTCATGCACCTCGCCATTCTTAAATTAAGTCTGACGAGAATTCGTTGCACATGCTACCTCCATGATAATAATTATAATCAATAGTTCCGTCACTGATTTTAACCCATCATGGCGAGAAGGAAAACAGATACAGGTCGTAGTTCATTCAAATCGAAAAATATACGCCTTTTAAGCTTACGCTGGAGCAAGTGTTAAAAAATACCGGGCGAAGCCCGGGTTGCTAGTATGGTAAATGAGTTCTGTCACAGATTTTCGAAATAATCAAAGAGCTGAATTTGCCAGCGATTGCTGAGCTGGCGGTTGAAATCAGTGATTCTAGTGTAGTTTCCTTTTAAGTAGGTCTACGTGATTTTAGTGATTGGATTGTTATTATCCATGTTAATCCGTATTGAATTGCATTCCACTTAATAATCTATGCTCCGTTCCGTCTTTTCAATACTAGTTGTATTTGCAGATGTTATCACTGGTAGGCTACATGTTTCCTTCCTCAGCCAGAATACATATTAAAACACAGGCAAATTGTGATTGGGGTTACTGTATTGGCATGCAATTTGAAGTAGGAGCCCCTTATTTTCACACCACAGGAAGAAAACAAAATAGAGATATCCCAAACGAAAAAGGAAACATTTGGGAGGGGGGTGGGGGTGGGGGGTGGACAAAGTAAGTGACTAGCCCTGTATGTAAATAGAGTTGTCACTTCCACATATTAACTGAACACCCCCAAAAGAATAGTTTAAAAAAATCAACGTGTCAGAGTTAGTTGGTTATTGATGTTTTAAGGGGCGGAATTACGAGGTCATCTGCCCCTCTTAACACAGATTAAAGAATACAAATTTGGAATTCAATTTAAACTTTGGAGGTGGACACCTGAATTTAAAAAGACCAAAAATTAATAAAAACAAAAAATTAAATAAAAATAAATATTATAAAAATAATAACTTACTCACTTCCGCTTGTCTTTCTTTTGATGTATTTTCATAAAGGATATAAATAAACAAAAAAAGAACGCAATGCCTGTGTACCGCTTCACAAGAGAAGCTAAGTCTCTTTGAATACACGGCCCAAAACTGAATGCAGCGAGTAGCGATGAACATGTAGAATTTTAAAGCAAAAGCCTATTTTGTTCATGTGAACCAATGTACGGATACTTTGTAAAGACAAGTTGTGTACGCTTTTACACTCAAAACTGACGATCGATGATGTACAGTACAATGGAATGACTTCAATTCAGCACTGCGAAACATCGGGTTACAAATTAACTTATTACCGTAACAGCAAGGTTACACAAAAGAAAATTCCAATAACGATAATGGTTTAAAATCTATCAATTTATAGTAAAAACTATAAGCAGTGGAATTCAATTTTGAAATTTGAATGAAACTAATGCAGGACAAAAGCAGCTCTTTCGGCAATTAAAGTGCCACCATTATAACAAAATAATTGCTAATTATATTCACACGCATAGCTACAATAATTCGCGGTTAGAACTTCAATTAAGGAAGTTCGTGATTATGTATTTGATTCATTGACTACATTATAGAAGAAAAATTCATGAAATCGACACGGAAAGATTTCGAAAATGTCTTTTAATAGTTGCACGAGCTTCGAAAAACTTACTTCGTAATGTGAAATCCTAGCTATAAATACTCGTAGAAATTTAAGAAAATTCGCAATAAACACGATTGATTTAAATGATGATGAAGTTTCATTTGAGGCGCATGGACATCGTGGTCGTTTAGCCCAAAGCAATTGTGTGTTTGAATATAGATTAAATAACCTGTCTTATTGTGACGTCTATAGTAGTGTGTATATTTGTAATGCAGGATATGATTGGGGAGGATACGGTAATGACCTTAAGTTAGGCAGGATACCGGCATTTGCCTTGGGTAGAAGTGGGAAACAACAGAAAACCACTTCTAGGATGACTGAGGTGGGAATCGAACCCACCTCTTCTCAGTTCTGCTTCACGTGGCTAAGTGTACCCCGTGCTAGCCCTAAGCACAGGATTTCTTGACAGATCCGGGAATCGAACCCGTACCTCCGGGACGGAAGCCAAGAATGCTCGCCGCTATACCACAAGGTGACGATTAATTAAGGAAGCTTGTACAGTAGTTTTATCTGACCGTAATCTCGTAATCATGAGCCACGGGGCGTCCATTTTTACGTGGAACCACAGGACGGGATATTTAATTTCGGAAATCTCACATGCATTGACCGTCCCCTCGGTGAGAGGCAAGAAGCTTGACCACTGCACCATCATGCCCCCGACGATTGATTAAAATAAGGCTTAATGGGCAATATACTTTGAACAAATCACCCTACGTCGAAATATCCTATTTTCACCGCATGGCCTAAATGCCTATTTTGACGTTAAAACCTAGTTTTAATATTTTTCTTATAAAGACTGAAAATACCTCTCATTTTCACGTAACTCAGAGCTAGAATTCTCTTAGGCGTGCCACTGTCTCTAAGACGTGAACCCAGTGACCTTGGCGACATGTACTTCTACTTTTGGAGAAAAACATTACAGGTCCAAATACTGAGATATTCTCAATACAGACAACACGTCGCGAAGGAGGACGCATTTAAGATTGAGACACAAAGAGATAAAATAGTTTCCAAGATTTAATCAAGTGGTAGAGAACACACTACTCAGATTTTAACCCTGACATGGTCTTGACTTGATCTGAGATCTCATGCAATCAGTGGATCTTCTAAAATCGTATATATAGTGGTGAATAAAAGAAGAAATGGACGACTTCAAAACACAAGCATTGTGGACGGTGCATATCAGCAAAAAAAAATAAAAAAAAATGAAAGCATATGTCACGGATCTCCCCCACCAGAAGTCCATCTGGCTCTGCACTTGTTTTGTGGGCTCAAGACGCGCGAGCCACGCCCCCGCTATGGGTGGAGAAGGCGGATAGGCCAGTCGCGTATTGACATTGCAACAATCGCTCCCTCATTTTAAGATTCAACCACATAAGAACGTATAGAACCAAGAAAGGTGAACAAACACAGGTTGTAAAGGACGGATGTTGATATCATCATTTTTCGCTTAAACAGACTCAATAAAATACTGTTCAATATATATATATATATATATATATATATATATATATATATATATAGGTAGGGTTACCATTCGTCCGGCCAGTCCGGATTTTAAATATGTGTCCGGTTTGGCGTCCGGATTTAAAATTGTCCGGAAACCGAATACATGGCAAATATTTGGGGAAATTTTACTTCACACCGCATATAGGTTGGTAACATTGAGCACCAGGACTGCTCAGGCGGCTGCACCTGTTCTGTGTGCCGCTACTGTCGCCATTTTATTTGGAAGGAGTGCGTTCAGTCATCACACTGTACGTTTACAGTGGTCGTAGTTTCCGATAATCACGAATGAGAGCTTCAAAATGAGACCAAGTTGCCTGCTGTACGTTTATCCTGGGCTGAGAAAACGTTACGTCAGAAAAAGTATAAGAACCTTTTATCGGGTAGTTGAAAAAAATTGAAACTTGAGATTTGCTCTACCAATACTTGTGCCTATCACATATAAAAATGCCATTACCATACCTGCCAACTTTTGAAAAGGGCTATCAGTAAAACTCACGCGCGACAAAAAAAATAACGATTTTCGACATACCCCGGCTTGACGAAAATAATAATACTTCTGGGCTACAAAATACAATAATTCATGCTTTAAACAGGATACTTCAATGAAATCATATCTACTTACATGATTTGTAGATGAACATAACAATCAAGAAGAAATCCATGTTAATCAGCAGCAGGCGTGGTGAATATTGGTTTGGAGCAGACATAACAGGACTTCCTTAATAGATTAAGCTGATATACGATAGTTGAAAAAGGCTTTAAACAATAAAACTTGTTTAACGTAACACAGGCAAGAAATAATATAATACACACTGCAAATCACATGCTAGTTCGACTTTTAAGTCATGGTTGTGGCCTTTTTAGCTTCCTGCAAACAGTCTTGAGAAAATGTTTTGTCATAACAGGGACCAGAACTCCTGGTCTTCAAAATAGAAATAGACTCCAGAGATTCATTGGACATGGATGACCTGAACAGTGTTCTATTTTTCTTCACAAGGCTAAAAAAAACGTTCACATTCTGCATTGCTATGGGGTATGGTGAGAATAGAGAGCAATACTCTAGAAATTCGGTTATACTTAAGAAGTCCATCGGCTCCACGAATTCTTGATATTTGTGCCCAACTGGAATCACTTGCAGCATCTTGATGTGCAGCCAAAGTGTAATCTACCTGAAGAGCTGTGAACTGCCTCTGAAGCTCATTCACCACCTCATCTGTAGTTTCATTCTATTCCTTGCATAACATGATAGGAAACTTTTCCAAGAAAAAACGAATGGAAGATAACTGTGCATCTTCAATTTTGTCTAACCTAGCAACTTGAGCATTCTTTAACACGTCATCCTTGAGTGGAAACTTGTTGATGATGTAGTCACAGGCAGTATAAAAGTAGTTTCTCACTGATGAAAAGAAAAGGGATTTATCTGTATCCGGTCCGTTCTGAAGGCCTTAACAACTTCAGATGATGCATTTTTTGCCATTTTATTTACAATACATGTCGTTTTCGTGCGACCACAACTATATTTCTTTGCAACTTCTGATGTGGGAAACATCTTCTTAAATAAAGCACCAGCATGATCAGCCGCACTTAAGGGCACATTGTGTAAGGAAGTAAACAGACACTCGGCCCTAATTACGTCACTGTCAACGTTTCCAGACTTAGCAAAAAAGGTGTTGATTTTCTTGCTTATCTTCCTTCGATTTAACATAACTAATGTGTTTACCGCACTTCACATGATTACTTAAATCGTTTTTTCCACCATGTGCAATATTAATATCACACCCACATACCGTGCAAAAGGCAAATTTTTCTCCCTTTATTGATTTTAGTATGCACGGAAAATCAACCGAGTATGATTCTTTAAATGTCTGGAAGTACTGTTTCTTGTTGGATTTGTTCATTCTCGATATCTACTAAAACATCGAAAGGAACCTGGATCACTGAACGTCACATAAAATTATAACATAAAACACTTAAAGACAGCCAACACTTCATTAAAACATGTCAAGACACACAAAGCCATTAAATGAAAACGACGCCAACCTCGTGAAGAAAGAATATGCACATGGTAGAAAAAACACACACACACACGTGGAACGAATGTAATTAGTCCAAGGAATACAGGAAACTGCGAAGCACGAAGTTATAGCACAAAAACTCGAACGCTTCATTAAAATATGCCATAACCTTAAAAGACGAAAACATTCAAGGAACGCCAACTTCGCGAACAATGAACAACTAACGTGGTCAAAGAATATGATTTAAATCGCAACGAGCGAACGGAGCGGAACAAAGAATATGCGAAGCAGAGCCTGTCGACACATGGAAGAACGGTTATCCCGGCTTCAAATTCAATTACAAATGACGACACAACCATCACACGGTTAAAAGTACGAATCATATCAAAGAACGAGCTATCGACTATCGTGGACTTGCCTTCGACCCACGCAAACAATCGATTGTACGGAAGTGGGCGGTATTATCGAATGTAAATTATCGTTTCAAATTTTTGTCCGCAAAATCGTAAAATGACACCGTTCATCCGTAAAACCGTAAAATGCTGCAATTTCCGTAAAATTTACGGATAAACCGTAAAAGTTGGCAGGTATGCATTACCCTCTGCCAAGTAGTTTTCCATGTATATAGTTTTAAGTGAGCGGTTCCTAGAAAATGCGTCAAAAACACGGGCAATTTTTCATACAACCACAAATAAATAAATAATTAATAAACTTGAAAATAATTGGCTTATATAGTCTAACGCAGAATTAAACAAGGAACATATTGGTATAACTCGTTTTACAATAGGTCTGTTGGTTTGGTTATAATTAAGGCCTAAACTCGAGTATCCATAATAAAAAATCCGATAGTAGTTTCAAAACGTCTGATTGCAATGCCAAACTGATTAAAAAGCTTTTTGAACCGAAATTCTCGGGAGCTCGTACTAAGACCGAAGCCATCATTGTAAATGTAATATCCCCTTACATATTTGACAAACTTCTCAAAGATCTGAAGGATGCAAATTTCATTACACTAACAATTGACAGTTCAAACAGAAAAGAGGTTAAATTGACTCCTGTTTGTGTTCATTATTTTAACCAAAATGAAGGTGTTAACGTGAAGCTGTTATATTTTGATAAACTTCCAGGTGAAACCTCTGATATCTTAGAAGAACACGTTTTAAAATGCATCAAAAAGTTCTCTATTGACTCCAAGGTCGTATGCCTATGCACTGACAACACCAATACCAACTTTGGTGGTGTTAAAAGGCAGGGCCAAGGAAATGTATTTCGCAAACTTCAAAATGCCCTCTCAAGGCCAATTCTTGGCATTGGCTGTTCGGCGCACATTCTGCATAACGCAGTGCAGCATGTCTGTGATGCTCTACATGTGGACGTCGAGGCAATCGTTGTGAAAGTGTACAAATACTTCTTCCAATATACTGTCAGAGTGACTGCATTGAAAGAATTTTGTGAATCAGTAGAAGTAGAGTACAAAAAGATCCTTTCCCACGGCAATACGAGATTTTTAAGCTTGATGCCAGCAGTAGAAAGAATATTGGTTTTGTTTGAGCCCTTGAAAGCATATTTCTCATCACTTAACAACTGCCCTGCAACAATTCAATCATTTTTTGAAGACCCAGTCAATGAACTGCTTTTAACATTTGTTCACGGATGTCTGCAAATGTTTCAACTATCAATATTGAAAGTCGAGTCTGATCAAATATCAGCTACAGAAGCGGCGCAAGTATATGAACAATTACTTGAGAAACTGGAAGAAAGGAAGGCTGACAATTACATACCATTTGCTGCTAAACAATTACTAAGGAAATTGAAAACTGAAGAAGCTATTAATGACAGCAAGGAAGAAGAGTTTTTAAAATGTGCCGAAGGTTTTTATCAAGCTGGCATTAGCTACTTGAAACTTTGGGAAAGCAGCTTTGACAAAGCTAAACACTTCAAGTGGTTGACACTACAACATGTCCCTTCTTGGGATGAAATGGAAGACAGTGCTCTGACAGTAGTCAGTGTCATACCAGATTCAATAAATGTGGATGAGCTATTTGATGAACGTTCGGCACTTATTCAAGTTTTGAAGAATCTGAGATCCGAATGGGACGCCCTGCCAAAAGAAGTAACCCCTAAAACTCATGAAAAGTGGAGACAATTGTTTGAAGTATTTTCCAAGAGCAATGTGTCCTTTGCGAATATTTACAAACTTGTAGAATTCGCCATGTGTCTGGCTGCAGCTGAGCGAATTTTTTCAATGGTGGGAGCAATATGGACAGCTGAACGAGTACGATTATCTCTTGCAGTTGTCAGGGACCTGATAGTTATCAAGGCAAAGAGTGATATGACATGCTCAGAGTTCCACGACCAAATAAAAAATAACAAGCCATTTCTGAAGAAAGTCAGCTCTAATGAAAAATACGATGCAAGGAAAATTGAGGAACCTGCCCCTGGACCCAGCACAGATTAATCTAAGACGAGAAAAAATTGTTCAATGGATCAGTATGATATATGATGAACACTGATTGATGTTTTTGTATATTCTTATTATGTAATCATGTTATGTAATTGTAAAGGGATTGTAAACCTATAAAATCAAGTTCAGTTCATTTCATTTTGTTCGTCCATACCCCCCCCCCCCCCGAAGATCCGACGTCCAGATTTGGCCTAAAAATATTATGGTAACCCTATATATAGGCCTATTATGAAAACACACCAAATATGACAAATATGTTTTACTAAAAACATTGCTCAAGTTTATGCATTATACAATTGGTCAGGAAGTTTCAATTTTATTTACTAAAACGTTTTTCTTATTTAAGAAAAATAGCAAATAGTTAATCAAATTGAAACAACGTATAACAACTTTTTGACTGTACAATTTTATAATTTATACGTTTTGTGTAAACAATCTTGTGACAAAGGATGAGAGTCAAAGCGTAATTTAATACACCAGTACTTTGTAATTTAATTCATGCAGAGCAGAACCTAAGGTCCTTCTTAACTACATACATGCATGCATTCATATACATACTGTACATACTTATATTTTCATTTGGCACCGTTTTACCTTTCAGCGTTCAGTCTAGTCTGCAAGCCTCTGTTTGCGAACAAGTCACCTCCATAATGCTCTATTAACAGTTAGCAATGTGGCCTCCTCTGCTTCCACACCTATCACTTTGAACTCGTCTACCTCGGCTTCTCTTACCCTCTACAGCTGAACACATTAACCTCATAGGTAATCTCTCCTCCCCCATACTCTTCACATGACCTCACCATCTGAATCGGCTCATAAGAACAGCTTCCTCTAGCGTGTTCATTTCTAACTTAGCCTTTACTCACCTATTTGTCCCAGCAGTCAGTCATGCTACCCTCATATCAGTTACCTCTAGCTTATGTATAAAATATCCTGAATCTACTAAGCTCTCACTTCTATACAGCAACGTACTGAGCGATGTAGGGAGAGTTTTGTCGCAACACTAACTTTCTTTCTTGCAGAATACTGAAGATCGCAGCATAGAACTTACTGCATTGACGTTTCTACACCTCGACGCATTTTTTTAACCCAGACTACCATTCTGACAGAATACACAGCCTGAATACTTAAAATGGTCCGCCTGCTCCAATTTAGTTCCCCATATCTGGCATTCTAATTTATTGTGTTTCTTCCCTAATGACACAACCTTCGTTTTTGAAATGCTGATTTTCATACCATTTTCCCTACATTTCTGTTCGAGTTCTAACATGTTGGCTTGTAAGCTTTCGACGGAGTCCATCATTACAGACAGGTCATCAGCACAGGCCAGACTGCTTACCTGGTTTTTAACTACAGTAATCCCATCCTTTGATACAGAATTCTGGGACAACGTATGTATAGCAGCCTATTTATATATTTTTACTGACCGATCCATCCCAAAACTCCCCCGTCAATTAAATTTCCCATGTGATGAACTAAATAGCGCTTGGTATATGAACTACATTGTGATAAAACATAGGGCAACACTTTCAAACCCAAAAACTCAAACATTATAGTCATATTAGACAGTAAACAAAAAAATAATATTTTAAGATAGCAAAATGGCCCTTTTATGGTACCTCACTACTGCTTGTCTCGTCTTAAATCAAGGCATTCGTCAAGATAACACATCAACACACCTCCAGCACTGAAAAACATAAGTGTCCATTCTGATGAGGAGCTATCTATAATATATGAATACAACGATAAAGAATTATTTACTGGTTCGTTTTTCAAATGGTAGCGAAAGTTGAAACTACTTGAAATTGAACGGAACTTGTAGCTAATCCCATGGTTATCCGCATTGAAGCAGCTACAGCCTCTGGCGAACTGAACATGTCCTCGGACACTCCCGGCACTAAAAGCCATACGCTAAATAAATAAATAAATAAATAAATAAACAAATAAATAAATAAACTTTTTCAACGACCGGCTCAACAGAACACGACTAAGAGATGTATAATCTACTATATAAAGTTCAAATACCATTGACTCACTCATTCATTCATTCATTCATCACGAAATCTCAGAAACCACCGAACGGATTGGAATGAAATTTGGTATCCAGCTTCCTCAAGGGCCGCAAACGCCCACTAAGAAAGGATTTTTGGATATTCAGGTTCTAAAGGGGTGTTAAGGGGGTAGACCTGCATTTCATTGAATAGCAATATCTCCAGATTGGTTTCATTGGGGGATGTGAAACTCGGCATATAGACTCATCATTAAAAATAAGAAGACACGTGTCTGAGGGTTTTTCGATGTGTTGTATATTATGAGGTGAAAGGAGTGAAAAGTGGGAGTTGAAGGATTCCTAACGGAGCGTGTATCTCTTAAACGACATAGGCGATGAGTTTGGAACTCAGCCGAAAAAAATCAGCATTAAAAATAACTAAACAGGTGTTTGACCGTTTTTTCATCAATCCAATATAAGGGGCCCATGGGGAGGGGTGAAATTATGGGGGGGGGGGGGGGACGTAATATGTCTGTGTGTAAAATTATACATGGCCTATGTTGTAAACAATAACACATTACATCTTTTTTGTCTCTTGCTATTTCATCATACGACGAATACTTACGGAGTTATTAATGATTTTGTACTTTTTGGCCAGAAATTTTTAAGTCCCAGGAATGACATAAAAAATTGATTCGAATGAAATTTCAAAAAATTGTTTTTTTAATACTTTTATTATATTTTTCACGTCTTTTAGGGTCCGAAACCAACATGATATTTTGATGTTTTTTTTTCGTCCCATGCATTTTTGGTTTCAGGTGATAGAATTATTTTCCACTAGGACCCATGCTTATCTATCTATATAACTAATGTTATACGGCAGAGCAATTGAAGATGCCGTGCATATCAACGAAGCCACCCGGTTTTGAATTACCACACAAGGACTGGTCAATACTTAATAGAATAAGAACCAACACTGGAAGATGTGCAGACCTTATGTACAAGTGGAAGAAAAGAGAGTCTCCAAGCTGAGACTGTGGTGCTGAAAAGCAGACGGTCTTCCATGTTGTGCACGAGTGTCCCTTGAGAGCTTTCGCTGGCGACCAATCAGAGTTCCTGGTGATGACGGAGGGATCACTGGACTATATTCATGGACTTGATATTAGTTTGTAGTCTGTTATAATTATCTTTATGATTGTAATATTATTTAACTGTACATTTTGTGATGTAGCCATACGCTAAATAAATAAATAAATAAATAAATAAATAAATAAAATAACTAATGTTATAACGGGATTCCAAATGTTATTGCGGGCGAAGCCGCGGGTAACAGCTAGTCTTGTATATAACTTGAAAATTGGGGGAGATGCTTCGATGTTGGAGCAGATGACCTCGTAGTTCCGCCCCTTAAAACAACAATAATAACTAACTTCGATGTTATACCCCTTTCAGCAATCACTACCAACACTATAATGAAAATTACGTACAAGAATACATAACTTTTAGTTTGGACTACTTATGACTCCCGTAGAGACTGACATTTCTTTAACGAGTCACATGTGTTCATTTTAGGGTAAGTCATATGCAAGGCTTCAATAATTTATGAAAAGTAAGCCAAGGAGCTCTGTGCTAAAAGATTAACACTACAGTAATAATAAATACGTCTGTGTTCCACTTTACAATACATATAATGTAGGATTAATGATGGTATTATTACAATCTGTACATGCTTAGGAGTGCTGTTAGATATCCTGTCGATTCCACCACATTCAAATGAAGGAGATCTCGATTGGGGATTCGAATTCGAGTTGTTTCATCGCCCCTTTCAGAGCCCTCAACTTCATTCAGGCTGACATCCGGTTGTAACACTTCTCTCCACTCAAGTACGAGATTGTGATCTTGGGTGGCTATCCAGATAACTGAACAATCAAGACAGACGGAATTTAAGAAGTTCATACTTTGCGTCCAGAACCAAGAATTTATATTAACACAGGTCGTATAATTACACCTCTTTCAAATGTATTGACCAAAATTACCGCCATCTAACATGTTTTAGATTCGTCTTCGCCGAACTGGGCTGTGATAAATACGATCTAATGTTTAACTGCTTGTGTTCTCTCAAACAATACATGGGCCATTTAAAAACTTCCGTGCAACAATGAGTCTTCTTCCCAAAACTATCGTCCACATTGTTGTGTAGTGGCTAGCAGTCTTAGCCATCACCGCGGAGGCCCGGGTTCGATTCCCGGCTCTATCAAGAAATTTAATTCTAGCCTGAGACCTGGAATGGGATACACTCAAACTCGAGAGGCAAAACTGAGAAGAGGCGGGTTCGATTCCTACCTCAGCCATCCGTTGTTTCCCCACTTCTTGTCCAGGCAAATACCGGGATGGTATCTAACGTAAGGCCATGGCCACTCCCTGCTACACAAATTCTACCTCGATTACAAATACACACACTAGTACAGACATCACAGAGATACAGGTTATCACACAACTTCTACACACACCCAAGTGCACGAGGCTAAAGTGGGAGTTAACAGCAACTCGTTCGTCAGTATGTGTATAAGATAATACTTGTTATTGTTTTTACGTCCCTTTTGCTGCTGCGGCTTTTAGAGACGCCGGGGTGTTAGAATTTTGCCCCTAAGGGGATCTTTAACGTGCCAGTAAATCTACTGACACGGCTCCCTCGCATTTGCGCACCCTCAAATGCCAACTGACCGCACCGAGATTCGATTCTGCTATCTTGGAATCAGCAGGCGAGAACGCTACCGCTGAGCCACGCAGCCAGTGATGTGCATAAGAGAGATACAAGAGAGAGTAATGAATGCATGAAAGAACAAACGGCGAAAATTCTCAAATGAATGTGACACTAATTCCTTGGTCGCCCAAAGCAGTGCAAAGAAAGGTGGAGAGAAGCTTTGAGCGGCAACTACATGCCAAGTAGTGGCAGATTAACACCCACGTGACAAGAGCACATAGCCAGAGAAAGTGGCCACAGTCGCATACTGTGGGCGTCGCCCTTGGGTGTATCTTCCACAATCAACACCCACGGTCTGCATTACAATCCGTGGGTAAACCGTGTGCACTCAAGTGACTACCGACCATCTGCCACAGCGACCACACGACACCAGGAAATGAGATCATAAGACATGCATACTTGAGACTGACGTTAAAATCATTTGGGCAAGATGCACGGCAGGTCACTGGCCGACACGCCTGTCTTATCTTCAGGGCACATGATCGAATCCTGCCGGCACCAGCACCGACCACGCCCTACTTGCTAACACTAGGACTCAAAAGAGTGAAAAAAATAACATACTTTTACCCGAGGTTAGGCAACATAATAAAATATTCCTCATCTTTATGACCAGCTATCGCCACACTGTCAAGTTGTCGTTGCTTATTTAAGGGACTGCGACATTAAGGTCATACAGCCGCGCATTTGGGTGTGTGCGTGGAATTTGTGTGAAAATATGTGTTATTGTGATGGCTGAACTAGTGTGTGTGTATAAATTGGAGATATGATTGGGAAGGAGGTGGCCATGGCCTTAAACTAGGAACCATCCATCATAGAAGTGGGGAGAAACCACGGAAAACCACTTCCAGAATGGCTGAAGTGGGAATCGAACCCTGCTCTTCTCAGTTTTGCCTCACGACGCTGAGTGTACCACGTTCCAGCCCTCATACTTTTTTTAAGCAGAACCGGGAATCAACCGCACCTCCAGGGCGACAGCCAATAACGCTAGCCGCTATACCATGATCTATATATTAGGCCATGTTGAATTATTGTCTGGTGGCAACTGTAGAAAATAAATAGGTGTAAGGTCAGGATTGTATCCTCGCACCTGCCAAGTTTAGTAACATAGTAGGTAAGGGCATTCAGAGTGAGACTGGTTGGATTCCCAGTCTTACCAGTTCCATTCTCTCCGTTATTTCCATCGTCCATCAATTACTCAACAAGACAACGAGCCGGATAAATGAGTCAGTTAATCACGAAATCTATTAGAAATTTCAATAGAAAGAAAGTTCCCTGAGCCAGCTAACTTCATCCCTGCCCCCCAAAAGTGTTATTTCTTCATATTCTGGTCGATTTGCAAAGAGCGATTATTGATCTGCACTTCAGCTAGTGGCTTATCAGCACTGTTAGACTAGTTAGTACAGTACTGTGTTTCTAATCCAAATGCAGTTCGTTCGCAGGAACCAATATTTCAAATGCTGCCTTTGAGTTAGAGCCACTGAACCAGATAATGACGTTTTAAGAGCACCAATATCAAAAAATTAGCCCACTTCATATGATACATATTGCCTTTTCAATTGATCAGCAAGGATTACAGGAAACGAAACAACTCGCTCGTATCATGGGATCGTATGATGCGAATGGACAAGAAGACGTTGGCTTCCCACAAAAAAATCCTGTTAGTTCTTGCGAACCGCCAACGTAATATTTGCTATGGATATCTTCATATCTAGCGTATTATGCTGAGATTACATTACTAAAAGGACAAGTTAATTAGATTACTCCGCACTCTGGTTTCACGATATACCAAGACAAATTATGAATGATGACCCTTCATATCATCAATACATTGTAATAGCCCTTCTTCAATGTTTGTTGCTAGTTATTTTAGGAGCTTGGGACATAGGCCTATTGAAGATCAGTTCCGTGTACTTAAGTGTTGTGTTGCAGTAGATAACCAGTGGTTATGCAGTAGTTTTATGTCAACCATACGAATATACCCATCGCAGTCGTGGTTGGTTCTTCAGTTTAGGGGCTGCGACAACGCGGTCATGTAGCCCCGAATATCGCAGTCGTGGTCCGGGACTTATTACGCACAATTACGCGCGGAGGTTTCTTCCCTAGTAGAAGAACCCTAACGGTTATTAGGGTCAGGGATTGGTTGCCCCAGAACTTAAAATTAGGTTCCAGGCATATGCCTGGAGAGAGTGTGGAAAACCCTGGGAGAAAAACACACTCAGGTTGGCCGCCGTAAACGCCTAATTTGTAAACGCACGCTTTCTGCAGCTATATATCGCAGTAGTGGTGCGCAACTTAATTAACACTCACAAGTATTCTCTGACGTATTTTTTCCTTGGAGAAGACCCCTTACGAGTTACAGGACTACTCTAATAACCATGCTTCCTGTAGAGCTGCTTCTTGTTTTATTTTTGGCCTTGAACATCGTGATCATTTCCCCCGTGGGCTCGGGTCGTGTATTAGTAAACGAGACGAGGATTGGGAAGGAGGCAGATGTGGCCTTCCCGGTATTTGTCTTGAGTAGGAAGTGGGAAGCCACGAAAAACGGTTCTATCATGGAGGAGGATGGAATCGAACCCACCTCTTCTCAGCTTTGCATCACGACACCGAGTGAACCCGGTTCCATTCCGCAGAACATAGTTAAATTTCTCGACAGAGCCAGGAATCGAACCCGAACCTCAAAGGTGACATCCAATATTGCTAGATACTACCTCACGAGTTGGAGCAGAACGCTTATCAAGCGATGAAAGGTCATTTGCAACTTATTCGTACAAAGTAATGAAACAACAGAGGGCGAAGATGCTCCTAATTTACACTGACCGAAAAAAATAAAACTGTCGTTAACACAGAATGTTAAAAACAAGTCAAGTTCACAGGTAAATTTACTGCATAATCTTAACAATATCCTTCCTGTAATATCAACCAGTTAAAACACAGCACTTTTAGAGGTTATAGGACACGTAACCATGCATTCGGTTTATTATTACAAGTTGGTATCCAGGTAATTTTTCCCTAGGTCAGCATTACGAGGGAAATTTCTTGTGAAATATTATTCCTACCAGTGCGGAAGAGGACTCAGGTATCTGATGTCCATATTACAGACAGAATAAACTATCACGTGAATCACCCCTCTGTTATCTGTCACGATAACCGTTATCTCAACGAGAATAAGAACACACACCTAAACAAATAATCGTCACGCCATCAGGCAATAGAAGACATCAAATAACGCTACACAGCAATAAGTTTTTGTCTGTCACGGAGAAGAAATCAGCTCATATTTACTAAATCATTCCTGCTGACTACGGAAATAACTTTTAGGTATTCCTAAGACAGTACATTTAGACACAGAATATGTTATTACACAGGAACTTGAAAAAGTCGAAAACAAATTACGATAAGAAAAAGGTACCCCATTTTTTATTTTAAAATCGGTAGTAAGTTTTATAAATTTTATTAAATCAGTTTTTTCTAGGGATTATAAAGCAAGATAAAGATACATTCGTAGCTCCTATAATACAGTAGTTGTGAATTTATTTTAGAGGCTTGGGGCATCTTGGTCATCAGAGGCGTGTCGTTGGGTGTGTGTTGAATTTGTCTGAAACCCTGCATTTGTGTGATGACAGTACCCCGCCCTTAAAATAAGGTACTATCCCGGTATGTTCCTGGAGGGAGTGTAGAAAATCCAGAGGGGAAACCACTCAGAATAGCCGCTGTCAGCGCTGGGATATTAACCTTCTACTGCAGGCTGTTCCAAATCCACGATTTTGAGTATACGTGCACGCGAGTACTCCGCAGTAATGCTCGGAGCACGGTTGGAGAGGGACTAGGGGTGATAGCCAATACGTCACTGGGCGAAGGTCATAGTACAAGTCCAAGCGCTTCCTGCCAGTCTTGATGAATTCACCGCTTAGTAACGGCCACCCATACAGCAGAGCTGTATTGCATATTGCAGGTTACTCACACAAAGCGGCGAGTACTCAGCTACTCACGGGAGAGATGCTCGGCTGGAACAGCCTGTTCTGCTGTATCTCCAACCTTGCTGCCCGCTCCGTCGTGGTGCACGATTTAACAAGTACGGCTACGCCATCACGGCGATATATTACAGTAAACAGTCGCATAGAGATTACAAGCAACGCGGATGCTCGGGTTCGATTCTCGGCTATGCCGGTCTGAAGGCTGTAACACAGTACACTAAACATCGTGCGACAAAACTGAGAAGAGGCGGGTTCTATACCTACCTCAACCATCCTGGAAGTGGTTTTCCGTGGTTTCCCACTTCTACTCCAGGCAAATGCCAGGATGGTAGCTAACGTACGGCCACGTCCGCTTCCTACCCAAATTCTACATACAAATACACACTAGTACAGACATCATAGTGACACAGGTTACCAGACAAATTCCGACAAGAGTTTAGTGCTTTTCAGTCGGTCAACACGAATGTACCCAAAATAGATGGGTTATGCCCTAATCCTGAAATAAATTACATGAGATTAATAAACACTAGGATGACCAGTTTCAATCGCCAAGCGATCATCATCAGATCCATTACACTTAGGCTACAAAATCTATGTTTGAAATACAGGTGAAAATATTTACAATATGTACAATTATTTAGTTGCAGTATTGGTACTGCAACTGTCAGTGTATGCTAATGCAGTATATATGTTAGGTGAAATGCTAAATGGTGATAGCTATCCGTAGATTGTACTTTAGAGAGATTATATGGTTGTAAACTATGGTTAAACTATAAAATATTAGGCTAACTACTTATCTGATTGTCTTCCGTACTACAGCTACTCGCAGTTTTCGTGCTCACTGGAACTCACTGTGCGGTCGACTGCGGTGGTTATCTTAACGACTGTTTTTTTCCTGCTTTCTCCCCCCTGCCCCTACGTGCTGTGGGGAGTGATAGCGATGTGTTTATGTGAGGTGTTGCCAACCTAGATAAGATGTATGTTATTGAATGAGGTGGGTCTACAACTATTAAAGACCGTGGATTAGCCCTCGCCACGCGAGGAGCATAACCCATTCGAACTAAGCGTTGACGGTCTTATGAGGGCGTCCCGGCACCTTTAATACTGCCGCGAATATGGGCCTTGGTTTATTGCAGAAGAAAAGTACATCGTGCACCTGGTCCAGATAACATTTACCTATTTAAAAAACCCTAATTCCCCCCCCCCCCTTTTTTATCTAGCTTGGCTGTGTCGCTAAATTGTGTTTTATTTCCGACAGGGTGTGTTTTTTAGTAGCGTGAAGAGGGGTGAGCTCTCCATGAACGTGTGTTCATTTAGATTGTTGGGATTGTTTCGTTTGGCTAGGTGTATCTCGATTGCTTCCTTTATGTCAAGAGCTCTGCCTTTCGATTCGTGATGGATTATTTTAAGGTCCGACTCTATGTTGGTAAAGCTGTGCCCTGCGTCACACATATGTTCGCACACGGCTGAATGTGTTCTGTATCTTATCGCATTCCTATGTTTATTATAACGTGTGTCTACTCGCCTTCCATCACGAATCGAAAGACAGAGCTCTTGACATAAAGGAAGCAATCGAGATACACCTAGCCAAACGAAACAATCCCAACAATCTAAATGAACACACGTTCATGGAGAGCTCACCCCTCTTCACGCTACTAAAAACACACCCTGTCGGAAACAAAACACAATTTAGCGACACAGCCAAGCTAGATAAAAAAGGGGGGAAATTAGGGGTTTTTTAATAGGTAAATGTTATCTGGATCAGGTGTACGATGTACTTTTCTTCTGCAATAAACCAAGGCCCATATTCGCGGCAGTATTAAAGGTGCCGGGACGTCCTCATAAGACCGTCAACGCTTAGTTCGAATGGGTTACGCTCCACGCGTGGCGTGGACTAATCCACGGTCTTTAATAGTTGTAGACCCACCTCATTCAATAACATACATCTTATCTAGGTTGGCAACACCTCACATAAACACATCGCTATCACTCCCCACAGCACGTAGGGGCAGGGGGGAGAAAGCAGGGAAAAAACAGTCGTTAAGATAACCACCGCAGTCGACCGCACAGTGAGTTCCAGTGAGCACGAAAACTGCGAGTAGCTGTAGTACGGAAGACAATCAGATAAGTAGTTAGCCTAAAATTTTATAGTTTAACCATAGTTTACAACCATATAATCTCTCTAAAGTACAATCTACGGATAGCTATCACCATTTAGCATTTCACCTAACATATATACTGCATTTAGCATACACTGACAGTTGCAGTACCAATACTGCAACTAAATAATTGTACATATTGTAAATATTTTCACCTGTATTTCAAACATAGATTTTGTAGCCTAAGTGTAATGGATCTGATGATGATCGCTTGACGATCGAAACTGGTCATCCTAGTGTTTATTAATATCATGTAATTTATTTCAGGATTAGGGCATAACCCATCTCTTTTGGGTACATTCGTGTTGACCGACTGAAAAGCACTAAACTCTTGTTTACTAAGGCAACACTGAAAATATGGCTTCAAACACCACAACAAGACAAATTCCGCACACACCCAAATGCAAGAGGCTACACAACCACGCCCGCACACACCCAAATGCAAGAGGCTACACAACCACGATATCGTATAGCCCCTAAAAATCAACAACAGCAACTTTTTAAAATAAATATTGAATTGCTAAGTTATTCTTCCTCTTGTAGTTTGAGTCATCTCTGAACAAAAAACAACAGTAGTTCCCCATCCCCATCATGTTAGAATCCCACCTACCTATAAATCATTGTTCCATTATGTGGATATCCTAATGGAATATCTCCCTTTTTTCTTCAACACTCACAGGTCCTAAGTTCTCTGGGAAAAAGTCCAGATGGGAATACAGTAAGAGTATTCTTAACGACATTCGACATTCTAATATCTATGCAAGAGTTTGTGTACAAGCTGTTTTTAATGGACAGTTTCATTTTAACATAGAAAACAACTAACAACTCTTCCAAAGGCTTTCCAAGCTTCTAATTCAACATTTCTTTAGTTCATTTTAAAATTCGAACTTTTCATCTTTTATAACCTGAATTGGGGGCTAACAAAAACTCCCTCTTTCTCTTTAGCGTCACTGAGCTTCGGAAACGGATTCTTTCCATATGCAAAACCGTCGACCACTTATCCATAGCTTGGAAGAAATTCTTCATTAAACCAAGCTTGATATGAAAGAGAGCCGAGATTTTTCTTTATTTTTATGAACGGACTATTGGGGGGGAAAAACTAATTCTTATGAATATACTGGGGAATAGTTTATAAGTCCATAGTTTGATACCCAAGTTCATTTATAAAATTAGGGTCCGATAACCTAGATGTTAGGCCCCTTAAAACAACAATCATCATCATTTATAAATTGTTATTCTATTTCTAACATTCAATTTTATTAATATATATAATATTTTCGCGTTTTTTCCCCCTTAAATGGTTGTTCATGTCAAATTCATTATCAGTCAACAAAATCTATCCCAAAATATATACTTTCACCTCGCGATAAAGACCTTGTTCTAACTTCCTCCATTCGTGTACCTGCAGCGCTGGTAAGATCACAACGCTGAAATTCCTTCTCGCCATTCCCATAAATTGATCCAGCTCAGACCGGGCCGGGAGCCTGGGGGAGCACGCGTGAGTCATCTCCATCCAGGACTTCCACCTCGTCATCGGCAATCCTCCAAGTGTTTCTACACATTTCCTAACATATGCAAGGAAGCTGCTCGTCACGAACAAGTGTGCTACAGTGTGCCTGGAGAGTCACCTCGAGAATTAACGTTAACATTAGAATACGTCCACATATTTATCTACAATGTGCAGTTTGTATACATTCCATTGAAAGTTCTGTTCACAAAATACACCGTAATCGTGGTTTCATATCAGAAATAGGTGGAAGTTACGGGACTAGAGAAACACACTTGTATTCGACTATCCGAAGCCACAATTAGAAATTAATACGAAGTAGTACAATATGCTCACTCATATGTTCTTTTTCGAAATAAGATGATCAATGACATGCTGTCTGCTTCTTTAAAAATGCGTCAAGATTTTTGTAGTTCTTTTCATATTGGAGTGTTGCCCTAAACCTAAACGTACTCGTATGCTTGCTGTTATTTCATGTGATGGGTGGGACATCGTTGTCATTTATCCGAACGCATATAAAATAATAATAATAATAATAAATCTGATACCCTGTTTTTGTATTATTGTGGTATTTTTACTTTAAGTGAGGATTGGGAATGAGGCGGGTGTGGCCCTATGTTAGGAACCTTCCCGGCATTTGTCTAGAGTAGAGGTGGGAAACCACTTCCAGGACAACTGAGGTGGGAATCGAATCCACTTCTCAGGTTTGCCTCACGAAGCTGAGTGTACCCCGTTCCAGCCCTCAGACCAGAATTAAAATTCTTGGCAGAACCGGGAACTGTACCCGGAACTCCGGGGCGACAGCTAAGATTCCTAGCGTTACACCAGAGGGTGGTCTCCTGAAGAATCAGATGACCTCAAAATTTAGGAACAAGTATAATTTTACTAATGTTTCTGTAAGCTGAAACACATGCATAATCCTAACCAACAATCAGACCACATTCGGAATGCTTATAAATATAATCAAATCTAAGTAGCAAACTATTCATTGTATATGCATGAAAGTCTTTATGAATATTGCCCAGGAGGAGGGAAAATATGTGTGAGTTGTTGGCTCAAATGCAATGTTTCATTCCACGCGATCTGAATAATCATCTCAAGAATGGTAGCAAACATTCCCAAACATTCGAGCAACACTTGAGCAAGCGTAAGTAGCCTACGCATCCAAATAGTACTGGACGCAGATATGACACATTCTGAGCACACTTCGCATTCTGAAAGAAAGTGTCAAAGGCCTACTCATAAAACTAGTAAAGGGCCGAGGCCTACCAAACGACTGCTGCTTACCCATTTGGTCTACAGATAGACGAGTGACGCGTAGTCAGCGCGACAAGTCCCTTCGGTCGTTAATGTTGGCTTTCTTGACCGGTGCGCTGCCTCACTGATCAGATAGCTACTCAATTGTTCTCATGAGACAGATAGCACCTCGTTCCACTTTCAAGATGGCTGAGGAGGAAATCGAACCCACCTCCTCTCAGTTTTGCCTCACGAGGATGAGTGTACCACAAACCAGCCCTAAGACCAGAAATACATTTCTTGGCAGAGCCGGGAATTGAACTCAGACCTGCGGGGCGGGAGCCAAACATGCTAATCGCTTCACCATGAGAGAAAGAGAAAGGACAGAGAGCGAGAGATCTCAAGAAGAAAATTATACGCTGGTCCTTTAATACGGAAAATCAGGCCCTTGCTCACAATTGAAAATATGAAAAGTAATATCCTAAATCAAACCCAAAAATTAGGGGCGTGGTGGCTCAGCGGTCTAGCTGTATGCCTCTCACCAAGGCGGTCCAGGTTCGATTCCCGGTCAATGCATGTGAGATTTTCGAATTGAAATGCCATGTCCTGTGGTTCGGATTCCACGTAAAAAGGAGGTCCCGTGGCTCATAATCACAAGATTCACGGTCACGTAAAACTACAATCTTCCTTCCTTTAAACCCAAAAATTGTCGTTTTATCTTTTATATCTTCATTATAATATTAATGTATCAGTAAGTCTCACAATCTTCTCCTTGGCAAGTACATCCTTTTCAATTCGATAGCACGCAGAACTCCAAGTTTTATATTGGCCAAGAATCATGGAAACTAGATGCATGTTATGGAACAGATGAGAAGTAGGCCTTCACACAAGAAACGAGGTGTATGAAATGACCGAATGACTGAAAATTCATACATTTCACGAAAAGATACATTCTTCTTCTTCTTTTAACGCTAGGGTGATGGGAATCTTCCCGAAGATCTGGAACAGTAAGCTTTCGCACACTCAAGTGCACATCCACTTCACACAGCGCAAAGACGAGTACCAGAAACCAGCCTGCATTAGGTTAACAAATTGATGAGAGAGGACTTCACATGTCAGGCGCTCCCATACGACTAGTCCATGTGTTAATACTTTTAACCGCAATCTACGAACAAATCAAGGCTCTTTACAACTCCCTTCCGCAGCCAAGTTTCCTCAATACGGAAATACGAGACTCTCACAGTATAAGTGCCCTTTATCTAGTACACTGCATCCTATTGTTAAGAGTAGAAGCCAACACAAAGCTCTGAATCGGCTTGAAAATGAGAGTCCGTTGTAATTGAAGCAGCCACTCCCCGAGTCACAACATAGAACATTGACAAACATCTCACCGGGCGTCAGGACGCGTTACGGAACATCATATTAATGGTTGCAATAGGAATATCACCACTAAGCGACATTTCAAGAACAACGAGCTTAATGCCAAAAAGATGCATGGCGGCGTTGTGCATTAATATGTGTGTGTAATTCCTCTGGCATCAAGGTCTTCGATTCATTGTCCTCGTATATTTTTTTTGTACAACAGAGAGGTAGTGACTGAAACAAAAATTAAGCAACTAGGCAACACTGAAAACTGGCTTCTACAAAATCAATTGAAATAAAATTTGCGCGAACACTTAGTAACTGCAATTTCCTTCATTTTTTTCTGTATTTATAAATATTCAATACAACACATATACAGTCTAACCATACAGTCGTATCAAAAAGTTGAAATTGGCAACAATAACAACAACAAAAAAATTAAAAAAATCCCCTATTATAAGGGAGAGACAGGGGGAGAGGGCTCAATCCCTATTTAATTCAGGAAACTATTTCTTTGAAACTTTATGTATAACTTCAAATGCACCCGATCAAAAATCAGGAGTTTAATTCGGATGCAGATAGTTATTACACTCACCTGTACCGATACTGCAGTATCGATTACATGTCGCTTCGGAAGTAGGTCGGCTAAGACAAAGAAAGCACTTCTACAGAAAAGACATCAATAATATATAGATTTAGGTATCACAAAGTCATTCTGAAAGCCTTTGTCTGGAGCGTGGAACTCTATGGAAGTGAAACTTGGACTGTTGGCGCAGCGGAATATACGAGAATAGAACCATTAGAAATGTGGTAGGAGAATGATTAAGATCAGATGGGTAGTTGTTGTTTGAGTCTTCAGTCTTTTGACTGGTTTGATGCAGCTCTCCATGCCTCCCTGTCCTGTGCTAATTGTTTCATCACTACATAGCTTGTATTGCTGTTATAACATGATACATTTCTCTTTGGAATGTTCAGTTTTGAAGGTTTTTAAAATAGCCTAGAAAATTTGTATGTTTTATCCCCATGGAACCAAAATTTGTACTAATATTTGAACTAATGTGTAATTTTGAATCGAGATTATTCAACTTCTTTAATCAGCAGCATCCAACTCGAATTACTTGGATGTTCATTAAACTTGCTTTTTGAGCTTTGGCTAAGGAGTATTTGGTAGAAATGTTAAGGTGCCCTTTTTAGTCTTATTCTTATTCATGTTCCTTTTGTTCATTGGTAGATCTGTATATTATGAGATTCCTATTAAAATAGTATATAGGATATAGAACAGAATAGGAGATGTTGACAGTTTTAATTTTTTTAAATAACAGCATCTAAAGTATCTATAATATTCCATGCAATTTGTCCATCCTTAGACTGTGTTATCCTTTGCAGAGAGCTAAAGAATATTGTCAGTACTTCAAATTTGATCTCATCTTTCAAATCATTGCACAACTAAAAATTAAAGGTACCGCCTGAATTTAGACTGATTCTCTCTTGACACAATAATACATTTACTATAATCTTTTAAGATATTTTATCTTTTTCCTCATTAGCACAAATTCATACGGACTTGACAAGTAAAAGTTTAGCATAGAAATATGAACATCTTGTGATAATAATAACCTGTTAGTAATTGAAGGATGTGGTATTAACTTCTCATCCAATTGCTGCAGTCTTATCTTTCCAGCATTTTTCTCATTTCCAGCATTAGAATTTCATTTGTCAGAAAGACCTCCTAAGGGGAGCGTGATGGCGCAGTGGCTTAGCTGTTCGTCTTTCACCCGGACGGCCGGGGTTCGAATCCCGGTGACAGCGGGGTGGAATTTTCACCTGAAATATCACGTGGCGTCAGGAAGGGCATCCGGCCTTAAATCCCCGGCCAAAACCAAAATGAGCCTGGTTGGCTCCGGCGACCCCAATTAATTGGGAAAAGCCGAAGAAAGTAGTAGTAGTAGTAGTAGTAGTAGTAGTAGTAGTAGTAGTAGTAGTAGTATAGCTAACACACCCTACATCCGAGGCAATCTGTTTAACATATTCTAACCTTGGTCTACCCCTACAGTTCTTGTCCTCCCATCACTAAGCTTGCTATTCCTGGGTGTCTTAGTATGTGTCCTACTATCCTATCTCTTCTCTTCATTAGCAGTCGCCAGAAATATCTCTCCTCTCCCACTCGTCTTAATCCCTCTTCGTTTGTAACCCTATCTACCCATCTGACCATCATTCTCCTGTAACACCACATTTCAAATGCTTCAATTCTCCTCTTTTCTGCTGCACCAATAGTCCAAGTTTCACTTCCATAGAGCGCCACGCTCCAGACAAAGGCTTTCAAAAATGACTTCCTAATACCTAAATCTATATTCGATGTCAACAGATTCCTTTTTTGTAGAAATGCTTTCCTTGCCTGAGCCAACCTACGTTTTATATCCTCTGCTTCGTCCATCACCGGTTATTTTGCTTCCTAGGCAACAGAAGTCTCCTACTTCCTTCAGCTGTTCACCTGCCTATTTGATGTCTATAGAGGTTTCTGCTTTATTTCGGCTGCATTCCAGTATTTTTGTTTTACATTTATTAATTTTCATCATGTATTCTTTTAAGACTGAGTCCATACCATTCAAAAACTCATTCAAATCCTCAGGCGTGTCGGCCAAGATGACGATGTCATCAGCAAATCTCAGAGTTGAAATTATTTCTCCTTGAATCTTCACTCCCACTTTAATTTTTTCTACAATTTCCTTCATTGCTTGTTCAATGAAAAGATTGAAAAGTATGGGTGATAAGTTGCAGCCTTGCCTTACACCTTTCTGAATACCAGCTTCTCGCTCATGTCCTTCAGTTCCAATGACTGCTGTCTGGTTTCTGTATAGATTGTATATCACCCTTCTATCCCTGTACTTCATTCCAATAGATTTCAAAATGTCAAACAATTTAGTCCAATCAACGTTATCAAAAGCCTTTTCTAAGTCTACAAATGCCATGAACGTTCTCTTATCTTTCCTTATTCTACCTTCCAAAATCAGCCTAAGACTTAGTACAGCTTCCCTTGTTCCTACATTTCTCCTGAAACCAAACTGGTCTTCACCCAACTCCGTTTCTATCTGGCTTTCCATCCTCTTGTAAATTAATCTAGACAGGATCTTTGAAGCATGAGTAATCAAGCTGATTGTACGGTAATCTTCACATCTGTCAGCTCCCACATTCTGTGGTATATGGATAATAATATTCTTCTTGAAATCAGGGGGTACCTCACCTGCCTCATAAATCCTACACACCAAGTGAAATAACCTGATCAGACCTTCATCTCCTATGCAGCGTAGCAACTCAATCGGTATATCATCTATGCCTGGTGCTTTGTTTCTGCTGAAGTCCTCCAATGCTCTGCCAAATTTTGATCTCAATATTAAATCTCCTTTTGCATCCTCATCAATTTCCTCATCTCTTTCCATTACATGATGCTCAATCTCCCTTCCCTTATACTAACACTCTATGTAAGCTTTCCATCTCTCAACCTTTTCTTCCCTATCTGTTAGGGACTTTCCATTTGTGTCCTTAATATTACAGCACTTAGTCTTCTTTTCCCCAAAAGTATTCTTAGACCTTCGATAAGCTGTGTCTACTTTTCCTAATTTCAGACAATTTTCTATACCTGCACATTTCTCTTTTAACCATTCTTCTTTCGTTTCCTTGCACTTCTTGTTAACCTCATTTCTCAGACGTCTGTATTCTGCTTTCCCCTTTTCGTCTCTTACATTCTTGTGTTTCCGCCTTTCATCCATTAATTCTAGTATATCCTGAATGATCCACGGTTTTCTACCTATTCTCTCTTTCCTACCAATGTTTTCTTCTGCGAATTTTATTATTTCATTCTTCAAAACTGCCCATTCGTCTGCAATTGAAGTTTGTTTTGGGTTTTTCATTAGTCCTTCCTTTATACTCTTCTTGAATCTTTCGTTTACATCCTTCACTTTCAGTCTGTCTATCGCCCACCGTTTTGGCTTTTGACTTTTCTTCAGTTTCTTCAACTTTAATCTGCATTTCATAACAATCAGATTGTGGTCAGAGTTTATGTCAGCACCAGGATATGTTTTACAATCCAAAATCTGGTTTCGAAACCTCTGCTTGACCATAATGAAGTCGATTTGGTAACGCCCTGTATCTCCCGGTCTCATCCATGTGTATAGTCTTCTATTGTGGTTATTGAATAAGGTGTTAGCTATGACCAATTCATGCTCGGTGCAGAATTCCATCAGCCTACTTCCTCGATCATTCCTTTCACCTAATCCGAAATCTCCTACTATCTTCCCTTCTCTCCCTTTTCCTACCACAGCATTCCAATCTCCCATTACTATTACATTTTCATCACCCTTGATATACCTCAGAATTTCATCTATTTCTTCGTAGACCTTTTCAACATCTTCATCATCAGCTTGACTGTTAGGCATATAGACTTGTACCACTGTGTTGCACGTAGGTTTAGTATTGATTTTTGCTACAATAATCCGTTCACTATATTGCTCATAATATTCCACCCTCTGTCCAAGTTGGGTAGAGTAACAAATAATAATTTTATTAATGCAGCCAATGGCCATGTATTTTATTTTCAGAAGAGGTATTAAGACGAGTGGGAAAGGAGAGATGTTTCTGGCGACTGCTAATGAAGAAAAGAGAGATAGGCTGGTAGGACACATACTAAGACACCCAGAACTAGCAAACTGAGTTTTGGAAGGAAGGGTTGAGAACAAGAACTGTAGGGGTAGACCAAGGTTAGAATATGTTAAACAGATTGCCTCGGATGTAGGGTGTGGTAGCTATGTAGAGATGGATAACGTCCTGAAAATACCTGCACAACCCGTTCGAAACGCCAGCAATGAAGGCGAATTTACAAAATTTAAATGAAAACAAATTCCTCTCCACGTCTTCATGAGCTGCAAGATTGTAAGAGATGGGACGAGCGATAACCACACTAACCGTGCTTCTTTCTGGCCATTAAGAGGCTCCGTAGATGGAGCGTACCGTCAGAGATCTTAATTAAACCTGCACAAACGGCTGGTTAATGCAGCGGCCGAGTACTGACATACTTCTCATAAAATACTTCATCACTGAACAATCAGCTCCACGGTTATAAAATTTGGCTCCTAACTCCAATGCTGTTTTCAAATACTTGGCTAACACCTCAGCTAGAAATCCATAAGATACAAGGGAAGTTCAAATGCAACAGACTGATGCCTTAATTATAATTAACATGCATCCTTGAAAAGGAAACTCAGAAAGAATGAAACGTTGGAAATTAAATATGAAGCGCGGTGTTTACCAGAAAGTATTTTCATTACGAATAATACAGTTAGAGGGAGATGTAGGCAAAATTATGTAACTGAATTTTATTTTTATTTTTTCTTAATCTATTAGCCTATTAGACCTAGAAAACAAACTTTCCACTTGAAAAGATTATACTGACAGGAATCTCAGTATTTATTTTCAGGGGCATCCTTTGATTTAAAACAATTATAATAAATTAAGTTTGAAATATTGAAAAGAAAAAAAAACAATTATGTACGCTACCTTCTCTCGAAAAGCACTGGCGATAGAAATCTGAAATTTAGTACAGATTTACTCAATGTATGTGCAAAGACATTGGAGGACGGTTTTTTTTTAAAGTTACTTAGTTTGAATAATGAGGGTTTTAAAATTTTCATAATGTTAATTTTCCTTTTTGAATTACATTATCACGGCTCTAAAATTAGCATCCCTTAATTTATCAAAATACCATTCCACTAAAACCTTTATTGAACATAGTTGTGCATCTGTGCAGAATTTAAGTTAACAACACTATGATAGGTTCTGAGAAAAAGGTACATGAATATGAAATTGCTAGAAAAGTGCATTTCTTCATTAATCCTTCATTAAAATTTACCACAAACATATTCCGTGTCATTCTGCACGGCATTCCCATCCTGTATGTTGCTCTCGATTGCTATATCATAATAGCACTGGATAGCACATGCTTTTTTTTCAGCGAGTCTGTTTTACCACTAAGGGGGTTCCCATCCGCTTTGACAGGTGGGCGTGGAAGAAGCGCACGTTCATGATTTTTTTATTATTTTAATGTACGGTACTTAGGTAAATTTGTTTGCCCTGAAACTTCCGGAAAATATTCATTCGACTGTAAGCTATAATAATATGAAATTTAAAAAAAAAAAAAAAAGAGGTCGCATAGTGCCTACATCTCTCCTTAATAGTCTGACCACTGAAGTGAGCTGGTTTTGGATAATTAAGCACTTAAAAATTTCAAAATTATCACTACATGCACAAAAATTTGAAGTATGCCTAGATAGTTATTGTTGTTCAAAGGGGCGGAACAGTGAGGTCGGCTGCCCCTCAAGTATGCGTTAAAAACATAGATCTGACATAAATTAGCCATTCCTATCATAAGAAATGCATGATACACTTTAAATATCGCCAAAATTCCATACAATAAAATTATCCAGTTTGCCAATGAAATTCACAAGTCTCCAATACACTCACATCATGATGCAACAGGTGCTGAAACACAAACTTGCACCTACTGTATCTTAAATAAAAAAAAGTGTGCTTCTCAGTCAGTCAACACGATTGTACCCGAATGAGATGGGTTCTTCCCTAATCCTAGTGTATTTATTAATCTCATGTGTTTTTTTTTTTTTTTTTTTAAGAACCCATCTCATTTGGGCACACTCGTGTTGACCGACTGAAAAGCACAAAACTTTTGTTTACTAAGGGAACAATGAAAAAGACTTCAAACACCATAATACTATATCTTCACTCAAAATGGGTTGGTACGCAGAAAAAATAGGCTACTCTCCACATGACACAATTGGAGCATATTCCAACTGAATGAAATCAGAGACTTCTAGTGCCGATGCGATGCATCGTCAATTCTTTGCTTTGGATAAGACAAGAAATGTTTTGAGGAGAACGGAGGTTTTTTTATAGCACTACACTCAATAATTTTTCCAAGAAAAATTTGGTTGATTGGGTTAATTAGGGATAGTTTAACTTCTTCAACAATTCCAATACTAATGTGAAGTGACAGTCCTTATTCTTGTTACTTCTTAAATGCTGAAGGTATACACATCAAATTAGAACGAATGAATGTACTGTACGTTAAGTGCATTCGAGAGATAGTCTGGCCACATGGCCAGCGTGTAGCTACCTCAGTTGGTAAATAACTATCTGAAAAAAGCTACATAAAGCCAGTCTAAGGATGGTCGGTAGTTTTTAGATCAGTACGTGTTATGTTAGTCTCTAGGAAAAAATACCGGAGCAACTATACTGGAAGAGTGTACGGACTTGAGTGAGCTCCGTTCGGGCAAGGATCAAACGTGCGCAGAAAGCTCGCACATATCCGGCAGACTTTCACTTAGTTTCTAATCACAATGAATGAAACGTGCAATTTCTTCAACCTTATGCTTAGTAAATGTATGAAATATTTTGGTTTGCCGTCTGGTCACGTCACATTGAGTAATGAGTGCACGAACTAGAAAGTTGTTCACTGCCTTTATACTGGTGCCACGGGATCATCCTCTGGCGATCCTGTGACGAGTAAATACACAGGTATAATATCAAACAGGTGGTCATTTAGCGGGGGAATATAATAATAATAATGTTATGGGGTAAACGTCTCTTTTAACCGGTGTGGTCGTTTTAGAGCACCGGAGTGCCGGAATTTTTCCATAGTTTTAATGTTTTTAATTTTTAGTACGGCTAAATCCATTAACTCGAGTCTCTCGCCTGTACCATAAGTATCCTTAAAAGTCAACCGACAGTGCCGAGATTCTAACCCACAACCTACGGCATAAGAAGCGAACATCCTCTATGATATGCAGTAGCGTAGCTGATTGCTTTCCACTCGGACGGCTTAGTTTCGAATCCAGGGTGAATCACGTGTCAAAACCAAAGAGGTGGGATTCGCTGAAGAAAGTATTAAACGGCCGAGGTTGCCGCGCGGATTAACGCACAGGCAGTGGCGGTTCGTACTCCTCCTTAAAAAGGGCGGGACACAG
This sequence comes from Meconema thalassinum, assembly GCA_946902985.2. Taxonomy (NCBI): domain Eukaryota; kingdom Metazoa; phylum Arthropoda; class Insecta; order Orthoptera; family Tettigoniidae; genus Meconema; species Meconema thalassinum. The sequence continues at coordinate 457,292,909 of OX336391.1, read as the reverse complement.
CACATTTATGAGAGAACACACGCCCATAATGGTGCATGTTGCCCGTACTATGATTGGACAAGGAAACCGATGTCACTCAATTGGTTTATTTGTGGCGGCCATCTAGTTCATCGTATATCTGCGGTTTTATCGTGCTGTGATGGCGCAGCGGTCAAACTGTTTGCCTCCCATCAAAGCTGGTCGGGTTCGATTCCGGACCTTCCTTAACGATTTCGTAGGTGAAATATCACGTCTGGTGGCTCGAATTCCACTTAAAAGGAGGTCCCATGGTTTATAATCGCGAAGTTAATGGTTACGTAATAGTAAAAGAACTCGTTCTATGTTTTCCAATATTCCAAAAGTAGATGGCAAACTCAACCATTTCACGGTTTCATTAAAGACATTAACATGAACACTTCAAATTCCTGAAAATTCACTGATTATTATCAAGGTCTTAATCGCAGCATTCAGCTTCGGTCAAGTAACACTATGCGATAATGCATACCGATATTTAAAAATAAGCTGAATTTAATTACAAACCATTGCTCCAGGGTGACTTGCATGACACACAGCGCATAATTTATTATTTATGGTAAAACTAGCGGATATAGGACATAACGTACCACCGGACATAACGTACCACTTGGCGGGCTGATTACCTGCGAAGAGTCAGATAATGACCTTTAAATATTTAGGAAAGGACATAACGTACCACTTGAAAGAGTGGGAAGTATTTAGGGTGCATGAAACCCTACCGCACGGCCACTTGCTCGGTATTGCTCAATTAATCCTGGTAATAAGTACGTGGGCAATAACATAACATAAACTAATATATAATACTAGCAGTTACCCGCGGCTTCACCCGCAATAACATTTGGAATCCCGTTATAACATTACAAGAGTTTAGTGCTTTTCAGTCGGTCAACACGAATGCACCCAAAAGAGATGGGTTATGCCCTAATCCTGAAATAAATTACATGAGATTAATAATAATGAGATTAATGAGATTTTATTAATCTCATGTAATTTATTTCAGGATTAGGGCATAACCCATCTCTTTTGGGTGCATTCGTGTTGACCGACTGAAAAGCACTAAACTCTTGTTTACTAAGGCAACACTGAAAATATGGCTTCAAACACCACAATGTTATAACATTAGTTAAATAGATAGATAAGCATGGGTCCTAGTGGAAAATAATTCTATCACCTGAAACCAAAAATGCATGGGACGAAAAAAAATAATATATATATATAATGTTGGTTTCGGACCCTAAAAGACGTGAAAAATATAATGAAAGTATTAAAAAACTATTTTTTGAAATTTCATTCGAATCAATTTTTATGTCATTCCTGGGACTTAGCAAATTCCGGCCAAAAAGTACAAAATCATTAATAACTCCCTAAGTATTCGTCGTATGATGAAATAGCAAGAGACAAAAAAGATGTAATGTGTTTTTGTCTACAACATAGGCCACGTATAATTCTACAAATTACCTGTTTGTTTTCCCCCAGAATGTCGCCCTTCCCCATGGGGCCTTAAATTGGATTTATGAAAAAAAAAAACGGTCTAACACCTATTTACTTATTATTTATGCTGATTTTTTCCGCTGAGTTTCAAACTCCTCGCCTATGTCGTTCAAGAGATACACGCTCCGTTAGGAATCCTTTAACCCCCACTTTTCCCCCCTTTCACCTCATAATATACACCACATCGAAAAACCCTCGGACACATGTCTTCTTATTTTTAATGATGAGTTTATATGCCGAGTATCACATCCCCCAATGAAACCAATCGGGGGATATTGCTATTCAATGAAATGCAGGTCTACCCCCTTAACACCCCTTTAGAACCTGGATATCCAAAAATCCTTTCTTAGTGCGCGTTTGCGGCCCTTGAGGAAGCGGCATACCAAATTTCATTCCAATCCGTTCGGTGGTTCCTGAGATTTCGTGATGAATGAATCAGTGAGTGGTATTTGAGCTTTATATAGTAGATAAGTTTTTGGATTCCCATCACACTTTATCCAGGCTTTGGACCGGCAAAATGTTTATAAACACTTTTCGTCTTCTTTACTTTGTTTTTTCATTTTTTTAATGTTTAAATGTTTTTGTTTGTGTGTGTGTGTGGGGGGGGGGGGGGGGGGGGGGAGGTTATATCCTAGCGAATAGCAAGTTCGCCATTTGATGTTTCATTCCAAGTACTGCGAATATGAGAGAGCTCTCTGAAAGCAAGATTTCAAGTTTCCATTCTCTTCATACCGCTTCATTATTCAGTGGCGTAGTTGGTAGCATGCTGAACTGCTGTGACCAAGATAGCGGGTTCAAACCCGGCCGAAGTCATCGGATTTTTTAAGAGCGTTAAAAATCCTTCAGTATGCGTTCATTCGGAGGGGAAGTAAAGCCGGCGGTCCCATGTCATAGATTTATGGCATGTAAAAGACAGACTAAACTTGTGTGAAGTTAAATTGTTAGGTTAGATTCGTCGAAACGCTCCATCAAAGTTCCAACGTTCACCACTAGGTATCATTGATATCTGGTGGCGAAAGTTGGAACTACTTGAAATTGAACGGAACTTGTAGCTCACCCTAAGGGTATCCGCTGGAAGCAGCTACAGACTCAGGCGAGCCGAACATGTCCTCGGACACTCCCGGCACTAAAAGCCATACGATAAATAAAATAAATAAATAAATAAATAAATAAATAAATAAATAAATAAATAAATAATTCCGTCAAGCCGTTCATCATACTTGACACATTTCTTCTTTCTCTGTGAACTTTCAATATACAATTCGTACTTCAGCCATCGAAGTGCGCACATAAACCGCCCTTATTCGTTGTACACAACTCCATGTTACAATACCAAAATGTTTAAATCCCCTCAGTGTGATCGCCACTGATGTTTATGTGGTAATGAACCTGTAACTGGAAAGCCCGTCAGACATCAAGTGGTACGTTATGTCCTAGCGAAAATATTTGGGGATTACGGGGAAACCGTTCTTAGGTAGATAACGACCTAGGTGGTACGTAATGTCCTCGAAAATCAAGTGGTACGTTTTGCCCGTGGTACGTTATCTCCGGACACCAAAACTAGCAACCCGCCCCGGCTTCGCCCGTAAACTGAAGCAACATTTATAGAATTTATGGAGGGATTTCATAGCAGAATTCTCTTTATCGGACCACAAACCATGAACATTTCTGCCCTGTGTCATAGGAACTTTGGGGACGACTCCCTTTGTCTTTGTGAATTCTTTCTCTCTCTCGTGACAATCGAGACATTATTTGGTGCTCACTTTCATTGTTACGTGATAACGAGTTTTTTTTTTTTTTCGATTTCAATGAACTACGACCTATATCCTTTTTCCGTCTCGCCATGATGGGTTAAAATCACAGACTGGACTATTAATTATGTTATCATGGAGATAGCATACGCAGTGAATTCTTGTCAGACATAATTTCAGAATGGCGAGGTGCATGAATCACAAATCCCCCTTCCGTCCAATCTAGACTTGACTGTGTATTCAGCGGAACGAAAAGTTCACAGGCGAAGTAAAGGAAAGCCGAGTTGCACTTCCAGGGATACTCCAAACACACACTCTCTTCTCTGAAGTCTTAACTCGACACGACTCGACAGTGTCCGGGGCGCGAGATTGCAATTTCCAGTTCACTTTTAGCATTGGAGAAGGACACAGCTTCCTGATTGGCTATTCTGACGAAACACGTCTGCAGCAAAGGATGTGATTAGTCAGCGTCGTTATAGGGTGGAACCTATCAGCGATGTAGTTTCAGGTTTGAAAAAAAATAATAATGTAGAACTCCCGCTGTTTTAACTTCGTAATTTCTTGGTACCCGTATACATTATAATGCGCCTTGAACTAGTTGCATGATCATTGTTCCTAGGCCATAAGTGTTTCCATATCTTCTTAAATCAAGAATCATTACCACAATGTTTTTCATCGATTAACACTCCCTTGTAGCCCACCATGTGGGTGATTCTACATATAGGGGACACTTTTTGGTCCTATGGCTGTATAGAGTTAATTATTCTAACAACACAGTTCTATGAAACATTTATCATTGTGCCGTATATATGAATATCTTACAAATAGACTAGATTTTTTTTTTAATGAGAATTGAACAATTCAATAACAAAAATACGCTATTTGTCATTAACATGGATGTTCCTAATCATCACTTCCTAAGTGTTTGCTATTGCATTTTTGAAGTATGAGATTTCTTTTCGTTATGATTGCATAAATTTGACTAGCATATAAACCTTAACTTTATGAAACGACATCGCTGATAGATTCCACGCTGTATCTACGCTGACTAATCACATTCTTTGCTGCAGTCGTGTTCCGTCAGAATAGCCAATCAGGAAGCCGTATCGCTCTCCAATGCTAAAAGTGAACTAGAAATTGCAATCTCGCGTCCGGGGCACAGGATGGCTGGTAGCTAAGGCAGCAGTAAGCCGAATAGACGATGACAGGTATAGCAAGATGGCAGCGAGCGCATGGTGCAATATTGCGAATCCGGCTCTGTGATTGGTTACTGGTAGTTTGATGTTATACATGTATTTATACTGGCAGTAAATATTGTGTGTTTCTTGTAGTTGTAAATTGTGCTGAATTTGGTTATTTAAAGCGTAAAATCTTAGTTATAAGTACCGGTTTGGTGACCCATTATCCCAGGCAAACCGGTAATACCTTTACTTCTCAGGCAGATAGGTCACTTAGCCGTAATTTTGAAGTTATTGTGAAGTTAAGTATACATATGCAGTGGTGCTGAAGCAGACGTGATCGGCTAGGCTATTGCGTGTTTAAATTTGATCCCATTTCAGGTTTTTTTTTCGGTTCTGGGTGCGAATAGTTCGCTTAATAGTTGTAAAACGGTGGGGAGAGTAGGTTTTTAGTTGTGTTAAGTTTTATGTGAAGTTTAGGAGTGAAATTGGTTTGGCTTAAAGTGCATTTTTGGCTTTGATCTACTTCCCGTTATTATTAAGTTTATTGTGCTGCTAGCATGATTAAAAGCTGTAGTATTTGATGTAGAGTGCTGGGATTACTTGGGGGAAGTGTTGGTTATTTCATGGAAACAGGAATTCATTACCAAGCACCGATTACGATATGTCAAATCTAGGCCTGTATAGTGAGCTACGTTTATAGGTACGGTACATCATTTGAAGAATGCATTATTTCGTGGCATATAATATACATTTATACCGTATATACAATTTACAAGAATGTTTCCAGAAATTGTTTTTCACTCGTTACTCTGTTACTGATCGCTAATTGCGTGTACTCAGCACCTAAGTTGATATTGTCAGCCGTTATTATACATTCATTTTTATTGCTATTCCGGAGATTTAGGCTGACCTCGGAATGACGTGTCAGTGATCCCAATGCCCTTATGCTATGGGTGAACATATCTCTATATTTTTATTTGCTCCAAAGCACCATTAATTACGATTTAAAATTGACTAGATTATCATTGCTTCCCCATAAGGAGAGCTCAAGAATGAGTACGCCAACATGACGGACCGCGCGCTCAACCTGGCGTACTTTCTCGCGCAGCGGAGAGCTGCCATCAGCGATCCATGTTCACGTCCGGGGTAATAGGCTCACTTGCCAGTCAGCTAGCTCGTAAACTGTCTCGAAGCTAGTAATTGAATGGAGATTTTTGGAAGAAATGAAAACATAAAAACACTTTTAGTGGGCGATGAATTGAAGATAGAGATTAATGCTCTAGCGGACTTTTTTGTGTAACTTTTCATCTGAACAATTCTTACGCCCATAGTAGGTCTATATAATATTGTTAACGGTTTGCCCAGCGTAAGCTTAAAAAGCGAACAGACGCCAGGTTTTTTTTCGACTTTTACATTGAAATCGTTACTGCTTGGCTTCCTTTGATAATATATACTTTTTTTCTTCTACAGAACCCTTCTTCGCGATATCCTTTACAGAATGGCGTAAAGCGCATCAAAATCAATCCAGTGGTTCTCGAGATTACACGTAACATCCAAGATTCGGGGTCTTTGTTTTATAAATGGCTTGCATTATGAATAACCTTTCTCCTCCTAAAATACGTTTCTAATTGAGACTATTATGTACCACCGGTAAGGTCAATGGTACACTATATACAAAGGAAAAGTCACCACACGGGTATACAAACATAACTCAATCTTGCAGGCGCCAAAACTCCCAAAGCAAACATAGAGGCAGGTTGCCTTCGAGTTAAGAAACCCCCTGGCGGTGTTGTTCCATTTACGGGCTTAGACATCGTGGTCATTTAGCCCCATGTAATTGAGTGAGTGTGTGGTAGTTGTCTGATAACCTGCGTTATTATGTATATTTGTAATTCAGGTGACGATTAGGAAGGAGGCAGCAGTGGCCTTGCATTAAGTTAGGAACCATCCCGGCATATGCCCTGAGTAGAAGCGGAAAACCACTTCCAGAATGACTGAGGTGCGAATCGAGCCACCTCATCTCAGTTTTGCCTCACGAGGCTGAGTGTACTCCGTTCTAGCTCTCAAGCCAGAATTAAATTTGGCAGAGCCAGGAATCGAAACCGGACCTTAAGAGTGACAGCCAAGAATACCAGTCGCTGCACCTAGAGGTGGAATAATACAGAATTACTCTAAAGAGAATATGTCTCCAGTTAAGAACTTCTAAAGGAAGGAAATTTGCAGTTTTGATGATGATTATAATTGTTTTAAGGGGCCTAACATCGAGGTTATCGGACCCTAATTGTCAGGGTGATAGCGAAAATGACAATGAAATGGAAACCAGAACGAAAACCAAGGTAGAGTGAAAACACGTAGTAAATGTAATTTAGACTGAAAACACTCACAAAAGGCAAGTTAAAGGAAAAAAGACTGACAAAGTGTAATTTTAGTATTTGAATGGTTCATTATGGTTCCGTACTGATGCAACAATTAGTATTAATATTTTGCAAAAGTTCCGCCTAATCAATACCTTTATTGTACTAAATATAAATGATCACTTAGTGGTCATTGGTACATGTTTCGGGGCCTAATTGTTTTGGCCCCTTCATCAGCCTGTGTAGATAAAAAGTCAAGGCAAACAGGTGGTCGGATAGCTTAACACTCATAAAATATTCCCTTCAAAATACCCTATTATGGTGCACCATAATGAAAGGGGAAGGATGTTTATCCAAAGAAACATAAGGAATTAAGTACATAAATAAAAATAAAAAAGAAAGAAGGAAAGAAAGGAAGAAAGAAAGAAAGGAGAGAAAGAAAGAAAGAAAGAAAGAAAGAAAGAAATAAATAGTTAAAATTTGGAAAAAACAAAAAATATAGTGTGAACACACTCTAAAATTTGACCCTTTCTTGTTGATCACAGAAATTGTGCATTCTTCAAGTGGTCCCAAATCTTCAGAAATACAGTATGTGGACGACAATAACACATTTGAAATAAACCATACGCTATACCGTGGCTTGCAGATGTCAACGAAAATACAATGTCACAGCTTTGTGGCAGTTCAACTTACTGCGGTCTGTAGATGCTAAATGAGACATAATCTGCTCCGTGGCAGCATTCCAGATTATATTAATATTCCAAATACAATTCACCAGTGATAAATGTCATGGATCACAATACTTCACCATAGATGAGCCCCCAAAAACCATGAAGCTGCAAATTTGTGCCGAAACATAATCTTGCCAGAATGCTTTGGAATAATTAATGAAGAGGTCTCCAGTTTGAGATTAAACCATTAAGAATGGAATATGTCACATATAAGTCTATATCTGTGATATTTAGCAATATGTCAACTTACTTTAGGTTAGGCCAACGGCCTAGCCGTGTTGAAACACCGGATCCCATGAGAACTCCGCAGTTAAGCAACATAGGGCGAAGTCAGAACTTGGATGGTGTGCCGATTCTTGGCACTGCGCGCTGTTGGCCAACATAAGGAGGAGCGGAAAGGCCCTGGCCACCCTACCGCACGCAAACTCCGGCTGCGGTTAGCCTCTTCGGAGGCTCGGACCTGCCTTCGGGCAGAATACCAATTAAATTAAAAACTTTAGGTTAAACGATAAGTTTATGTCGGCTAAGGCTTGTCTTTTGCTACACGTTATTGTCAATTTTATGGGTACAGCATAAACTCATTACTCAGATATATAGCTTATTAAATCATTGGAAAACCAATTATGGTATTAAACTGGGTGTAGTGTTATGTTATGTTATTAATAAGAAAATTCTCTAATAGTAAAATATTGGCAAAATTTGAAATAATGTAGAAATAAGATTGAAAATTAGGTGGCTCTTATGAAATTAGAATTTCTTGCTGCAATATGTGCATGATTTAGAGAAAAAGAATTTAAAATACTTATGGCTTCATGCTTAAAATAGCTAAAATGCTAAGGGGGTTTATTTTTGTTGTTGATTTTTAACATTATGTTGTCTGTGAGGGTATCAAACAAAACGTTTGAGTCAAAAATTATCTCATTGAGATTTTTAGGGTCTGAAATTTTATGCGCTGTGTTGATTTCTATGGATTCTAGTACATTCATCAGGGTTCCCTTGTTTGTATAATGTAAGATTTTCAAGTCTTTTTCCATATTTGTAAATTTATGACCTGACTCTTCCATATGGGTAGCCATAGCTGAATATTTTCTGTATTTTGTGGCTTTTATATGTCCATTATATCTGATATCAAAATTTCTTCCGGTTTGACCTATGTAGTTAGTATTGCATTCATTGCAAATCAATTTATATATACCAGATGAATTTATCTTTCTCATTGATTGTATTAGAATTAAAAAACAGATCATGATTTGTATTATTGGTTTTGTACGCTATCTTCACATTCTGCTTTTTAAATTTGTTGGTGAAACCATATGTAAATTTATTGAAATATGTAAAAACTGCGTATGTTGACTATTCCTTTTGCTCCGGTTGGAGGTGCGTTGCGGGTTTATTTTTTAATTTATTAATTATATTTTCAATGTATGGACGTTTGTAGCCATTAATTCTGGCGATCTGATGAATTACTTTAATCTCATTATTAAAATCTTGTTTGGATAAGGGTAATTTCATAGCTCTGTTTATAAGGCTGATGAAAGTGGCTCTTTTATGACAGCCAGGATGGTTTGAATCGTGGCTTATTGCAGTGTGGGTTTGTGTTGGTTTTCTGAAAACTTGATAGTGTAATCTGTTGTCTTTTTTAATGAAGGTTATATCCAGAAAATTAATCTTATTATGTATGGCTGATTTCATAGTAAATTTGGAATATTAATATAATCTGGAATGCTGCCACGAAGCAGATTATGTCTCATTCAGCATCTACAGACCGCAGTAAGTTGAACTGCCACAAAGCTGAACCATTGTATTTTCGTTGACATCTGCAAGCCACGGTATAGCGTATGGTTTATTTCAAATGTGTCATTGTCGTCCACATATAGTATTTCTGAAGATTTGGGACCACTTGAAGAATGCACAATTTCTGTGATCAACAAGAAAGGATCAAATTTTAGAGTGTGCTCACACTATATTTTTTGTTTTTTCCAAATTTCAACTATTTCTTTCTTCCTTTCTTTCCTTCTTTCTTTCTTTTTATTTTTATTTATGTATTTGATTTCCTTATGTTTCTTTGGATAAACATCCTTCCCCTTTCATTATGGTGCACCATAATAGGGTACTTTGAAGGGAATATTTTATGAGTGTTAAGCTACCCGACCACCTGTTTGCCTTGACTTTTTATCTACACAGGCTGATGAAGGGGCCAAAACAATTAGGCCCCGAAACATGTACCAATGACCACTAAGTGATCATTTATATTTAGTACAATAAAGGTATTGATTAGGCGGAACTTTTGCAAAATATTAATACTAAAGTGTAGGGGAGACTCGGGCAATTTGGCAGTAATTTTAACAATTGGACTGGTTTTAAAAAGACAAAACATATTTTCATAATTTGGTACATAAAATACTTACATTCAGAGATTTCCTCATGAGAATCTATATTTTAAAACAAAAGCTAAATGCAAGAAATGCCTCATAGTTTGATTACAATGAAGCAAAACACACTCGTCTAAATTGGCAAGTCTCTAGGGTAATTTGGCAATAGTACTCGTTCAATTTGGCAATAGTGTTATTTTTTTAAATTAACAGCGTTTAACTTAACGATCTTCAGATATTATCTAATACTTATGTTAATTCATTTTTCACTGCACTCGTTATATTTAAAGTTCAGTCGGTATCGCTTTAGGCCTTGGCAATTCTAATGATAACAATCCAGACACCCTGTACATTGAATCCAGGATTCACCATCACGGTCCTCATTGAATGAACCATCACATGTTTTGCAGACATCTCTACTCGGCGACGTGCTTGCATACGTGTTTATGTTGCGTCTGTGAGTCTCACTGGTCTCCGTATGAATATTCGTCATTTCATCCACATCATCATCACTATTGAAGCCAGCACTGGCAGACGTTGATGCAAAACTCTCGAACACACGAGCTCTAGGCGCTGCGTTACGTCTTTGACGCTCGCTTAGAAACCGCTGTGGCAAGGTCATATTGCCTCCTGGCCGTTCCACTTCGACCATGCCATGCTATGTTCCAGGATGATACACATCCTCAGAAAGGGCATTCCTGTTCAAAGGATAAATCCCGGTGGTTCGGAAACCAATACCAACCTGCTAAACCTTCTTCAGCGTTGAATGGATTTTTACGCCCAATCTTGGCGACGAGGTCATAGGCTTGTTTGCGGACATATGTAGCGGTCAATCCAAAGCCAATATCCTGCATTTCAATGATTTAAGAGAGTGCCAGTGAGAACCAGAGACCTGCCCGTCTTTACTTCTGGAACATCGTGTGGTCCGGAAGAAACGGTCAGATATCGCTTTAAAGTAATAAATGGGATATTAAACTCATTGGACGATCGGTACACCGACCAGCCATCAATTAACACCTTTCCTACAGCAGACTTTATATCGGCCTGATAACATCTAAAGCCGTACTTCCCGCGTTCCCCTGGCATACCTGCAACACACCTTACACCACAAAAGTGATAAATAGGGCCCGGATAGTTATGTGCTTAACTTTTCAGAAATATGTATTTATTTATGTGCTTAAAAGTGGGAAAATATGTGATTAAGTTTCCAAAATATGTTCTTAAATTTGTACCATATTAATGTCCCCCAGTTACTCTAAAAATAGTTGTACATATTTCACCAACTATGATGTTGGCTACGTAACGGCCAGTATCGTCGGTCGTCTCGTCCATTGTAATCCACACAGCGTTGTCGCCTATTTCACTACGAATTCTGTGCACTGCTTCAGAGTAAAGTTTAGGTAAATAGCTCTTACGCAGTGTTGACTCGTCAGGGAGAGGAATTTTGACGTACTTTTCTAACATGCAACGTAGCATTGGATTCTGCAGTTTGTTCAGTGGTATATCAGCTGCAAGAAATGCGTGACAAATGTCTTGTAAGAACTGGCAGATCGCTGGACCATATCTCACATCCTGCATTTCGGGAAGCAAACGTTGTGTCGACTTCTTTCAAGACGCACATATCATGTGTTTCGCTGTCACAACATGTTGCGTAACTTGTGAACGCATGTCTGCCGCTATGGGTTTCTCACAAATGTTGCAAAATAAAACAGTTCCATCAGTTCTAAAAACGTCTCCAAACTCTCGCACTAAACGATTCAAACCGGTGTCAATTGTGATGGCTGTATGAGATGCAGACATTATGTCCTTACTTGATTTAAAAACAGATAATACACACTAATACAGCCATCACAATTGACACCGGTTATCAGACAGATTCTACACCCACCCAAAGTACACGGGGCTACATGACCGCGTTGTCACAGCCCCTAAACTGAGGAACCAACCAACCAACCTAAGTCCGGGGGAAAAGCCAACCTGGACGGTAAATCGACGAAAAGAAGAAAAAAGAAGCGTTTGACCTCAAACTATGTATTTATATTACCGGTATATGTACAAGTCTCGCAAGAAAAAAAGAACGTTCCTAAGGTTCTGTTATACACTTTTTGAATCTTTTCAAGAGACAAAACAAAAGTAAAAAAGCTGGGCATTTCCGGGATATGAACCCGGCACCTCCCCCACACGGAGCAGGAACCGTACCCCTAGACCAACAGGCCGACATGCAAGATACAGAAAATGGAGGTACTTCAATGTAATGTATTCTGAGAATATGATATGTTGAATATTACACTGCAGTATTTTACATTTAGGAAAGTGTCGTAAATATAGATAAGCTCTGGCACAATCACATAATTTATTTTGAAACAGAGAGGATATAAGCTTCTCACTTCGTAAGCAATCGTAAAGCTACCATGTGGTGACGCGAAGTCAATCGTATAACTTCGGCTTTGTACGCTACTCGCAGCCCTGTGCGTTAGCTGTCTGTAACGTCAAGTAAAATTTCCCGTCTAGGTAAGGACTAGCGGAGACTTATGTGCCTGTTAACTCCAGCCCCCCTGCAGTATTTTATGACCGAGAAATCCCTGTCTAGAAATACTACTACAGTATGGAGACAATGGAGCAGTGACGAAATAGAGAAGCCAATTACTGGAATTTCAAAGGGTCGAAAATTTGGGCAGCAGTCCAAGAAGTACAACATAGCACCAAATATAGCAAATATGTGCTTATGAATTAACACGCCAAAATATGTATTTATTTATAAAAACTGTAAAAATATGTAAATAAATAGAAAATATTTAATTAAATAAAAATATTTAAACACATAACTATCCGGGCCTTAGTGATAAAATATGATGCGGTTACAACAGCCAACATAAGAATTCGTTATAATACACATTGTGGCCCATAAGTGGCAGGAAATATCAGAATTCGTAAACGTGGCCTTGGAACACACCGGCAGCAAATGTGTCATGCCATTAAGAAAAGTCACATTTATGTTAAGCTCTTATTCCCCTTAAAATCAATATATAGAGAAAATGTTGATCAGACCTTGTATACAGAAGTTTAATCTTCAAACTTATGTATAATTCACTTACATACTGCTGCTAGTAACGCTACAATCTTGAAAACAATACCAGTATCACACTCACCACTCGCTGTTACACAATTTCTAACAACAAGCAGTGTTTGTTTTCCCATACAGCAACCGGTAGCACTCGAAACACTCAGCAAAAAATCCACAAGGTTTGAAACATGCTGCACTTTGTTGGTGCAAGCTTGAATCATACAAAAACGACTCGGATAAGTTAGAAATAATTATAACATAAAATACTGCCAAATTAAACGTACTGCCAAATTTGCCGAGTTTGCCCTACTTTAGATGGAAAAGACGCACAAAATGGAGTTTAGATTCAAAATACTTACAAAATGCCAGTTAGATTCGAAATACTCACAAAATGCAATGCAGATTCAAAATGACACCCAAGATTGAAAATACTTGCAAAAAGAGATTGAGGTTGAAAATACTTACAAAATGCAATTGAAATTCAAAACACTCACAAAATGTCGGCACCCGCGATGCAAAATACTTATAAAATGCAATTTAGATTGAAAATACTCACAAAAGGTAAATTTAGATCGAAAAAGACATAAAATGGAATTTAGAGTGAAATTACTAGAAAAAATGGAATTTAGATTCAAAAAACTCATAAAAAAGCAAGTTAGATTCAATATACTCACAAAATGCAATTTAGATTCAAAATGCCACCCAAGATTGAAAATACTTGCAAAGAGGGATTGAGGTTGATAATACTTACAAAATACAATTGAAATTCAAAACACTCACAAAATGTCGGCACCCGCGATGCAAAATACACACATCAAAAAAAGTTTTGCATCACCTCGGTTCCCAGATCTCCGGCATATAGACGTTGACTGTGTATATTGTATCAAAGATACAGTCCCTTTGACTGTTCATAGATGTCACTAAAACTGCTCAAAGATGTAAACAACCATGCATGAGCAGGGCCTATTAGACGGAGGGGGTACGACAGCCGATCAGTTCCAGTCATTCCACCAGGACGAAGGTACGCTGCTCATGTTGTCTGTAGTTCTACCATGCCTAGAAGGTCAATACCGCAGTTCGATCGCGTCCGCATTGTTACTTTGTGTCAAGAAGGGCTCTCAACAAGGGAAGTTTCCAGGCGTCTCAGAGTGAACCAAAGCGATGTTGTTCGGACATGGAGGAGGTACAGAGATACAGGAACTGTCGATGACAGGCCTCGCTCAGGCCGCCCAAGGGCTACTACTGTAGTGGATGACCGCTACTTACGGATTGCCGCTCGGAGGAACCCTGACAGCAATGCCACCATGTTGAATAATGCGTTTCGTTCAGCCACAGGACGTCGTGTTTCAACTCAAACTGTGCGCAATAGGCTGCATGATGCGCAACTTCACTCCCGACGTCCATGGCGAGGTCCAGCTTTGCAACCCCGACACCATGCAGCGCGGTACAGATGGGCCCAACAACATGCTGAATGGACCCCACAGAATTGGCATCACGTTCTCTTCACCGATGAGTGTCGCATATGCCTTCAACCAGACAATCGTCGGAGACGTGTTTGGAGGCACCCTGGTCAGGCTGAACGTCTTAGACACACTGTCCAGCGAGTGCAGCAAGGAGGTGGTTCCCTGATGTTTTGGGGTGGCATTATGTGGGGCCGACGTACGCCACTGGTGGTCATGGAAGGCTCCGAAACGGCTTTACGATACCTGAATGACATCCTCCGACCCATAGTGCACCCATATCGGCAGAATATTGGAGAGGCATTTGTCTTCATGGACAACAATTCTCGACCTCATCGTGCACAGCTTGTGAATGCGTTCCTTCAAGATAACGACATCGCTCGACTACAGTGGCCAGCATGTTCGCCAGACATGAACCCTATCGAACATGCCTGGGATATGTTGAAAAGGGCTGTTTATGGACGTCTTGACCCACCAACCACTCTGAGAGATTTACACCGAATTGTCGTTGAGGAGTGGGACAATTTGGACCAACAGTGTCTTGATGAACTTGTGGATAGTATGCCACGACGAATACAGGCATGCATCAATGCAAGAGGACGTGCTACTGGGTATTAGAGATAGTGGTGTGTACTGCAATCTGGACCACAAATGCTGAAAGTCTAGCTGTATGATGGTACAACATGCAATGTGTGGGTCTCATGAGCAATAAAACGAGCTGAAATGTTGTTTGTGTTGATCTCTATTCCCTTTGTATTTAAAGGTTCCGGAACTCTTGGAACCGAGGTGATGCAAAACTTTTTTTGATGTGTGTACTTATAAAATGCAATGTAGATTGAAAATACTTACAAAATACAAGCGAGATCGAAAATGCTTACAAAATGCAATTTAGATTGAAAATACTCACAAAAGGTAAATTTAGACGGAAAAAGACTTACAAAATGGAATTTAGAGTGAAATTACGGGGGGGGGGATGGAATTTAGATTCAAAATACTCACAAAAAGGCAAGTTAGATTCAAAAATACTCACAAAATGCAATTTAATTCAAAATACTTACAAAATGCAACTTAAATTGAGAACACTTACAAAATGCAATTTAAAATTTGATTGCCACTGAGCGTGGTTGCGCCAGCGTTTGTTGTTCATTGTAGCAGCTGCCCCGCGGGGTGAAGCGGGGAGCATAGCGATGACAGAGTGCATTCTGCACATAAGTCAAGCAGCATTGCGCGTCATATGAGCTCATGTCACCAAGGACAGTTAAACGATGACTGAGGCTACTGGAGCTGAATCATATCTTACTCTCGCAACTGTACCTGTCAAGGAAGCAGGCTGACGTGTGACACAAGTAAACAAAGAATAGTTCCCATCTCGACCGCCGGCAATCAATTCATGAAAGGGTAATACTTGGGAGTGTGTGTGTGGAATCTGTCTTGACAACCGATGTCATCGCGATGGCTGTAGTAGTGTGTATGTAATTGAGGCTAGGATTTGGAAGGAGGCGGCTGTCGCAATAAGTTAAGAACCATCCGGGCATTTATCTGTAGTTGAAGTGGGGCAACCACAGAAAACCACTTCTAAGACACCTAAGGTAGGGATCGAATCCATATCTTCTCAGATTTGTCTCACGAGGCTGACTGTACCACGTTCCAACACTCACCAGAATTACACTTCTTGACAGAGCCGAGATTCGAACCCAGGGCCATTGGTTCCGGAGTCTCCATGCACACCCCGTAATCACAGGAGGCTGCGTTAAAGGGAACTACCGGCCCCAATTGGAGGTCGGCACATAGTTTAGCATATTCATTGGCGTAGAGTCCGGGGGAGGCATATTTTGGAGGGAACAGGACCCATTAAATATCAAATGAAATCTTACTCAAAATCCGTAGTTTAAAAACTAAATGGACAGGTGTATGCTATCGGTGAATACTATTTATGCTCAAGAGGGAAAGACAGCAAATATGTTGCACGGAATAACACACACAAAACTGATGGACGGTATACACAGTTAGAACTTTAAAATGAAATGTAAGATTTAATTTATTCAAATAAGAAATAAAAATTGCCAAGTAACCACGAGATGTTCAGGCAAACCAAGAATGTTCTATGTCCTCTCAAAAAGCTGACTGAAGCAATCATGTGATTTAATTTTCAAATTTCTCAGAATTTAGCCTTTTTCACCTTCTGAAATAATACGTTTATGGAAACCAGTGAGTTTGGCAACACAGTTATGGAGATATCAAGAGATTCCGTCGTTTCTCTTGAATTCATAATTTAAAATGTTAAAAATCGGTTGCGTCGACAACACAATTCACGGCCTAAATTCCAGTGACACGATGGTCATCCCACCCAAATAGTGACAACAATATTTATTTGAAGAAATAGTAAGTTACTTACAGTGGACGTGCAAGGAAAATCAGAGAAAATCTCGGATACTCACCTGAAACATAGAAACAAATCATTTAGTACAGAATTTCAGCATTTCAAACTTTCAATTAATAATAATTTGCAAATATGATGATCATAATATTGTAGTTTAAGGGGCCTCACATCTAGGTTATCGGCCCCTAATGGACTGGGTGATCGCGAAAATGACAATGAAATGGAAACCAGAACGAAAATTAAGTGAGACTGAAAATACTTACAAAATGTTAAAGCAGATTGAAACGACTCACAAAATGGAGACTTACAAAAGGGAATTTAGAAGGAAAATACTCACAAAAGGAATAGATTGAAAAATACGCACAAAATGTAGTTTAAGTTCAAAATACGTACAAAATGCAATGTAGAGTCGAAAGACTTACAAAATGCAATTGAAATTCAAAATACTTACAAAATGCAAATTAGATTGCAAATACGTACAATACATACTCACACCAGACCCTATATTGAAAGACTTACTAAAAAGCAATTTAGATTGTCAATCCTAACAAAATGCAATTGAGGTTGAAAATACTCACAAAATGCAATTTAGATAGAAAAGACTTACAAGACTTACATAATGCAATAATTGAGGTTCAAAATACGTACAAAAGGCAATTGAAATTGAAAATACACAATGCATTTTAGATTGAAAAACTCCCATTTCAGATCCAAAATACTCACAAAGTGCAATTGAAATTCAAAATGCTTACAAAATGCAATTGAAATTACTTACAAAATCTATAGTAGATTCAAACTACTCATTTGGATGGACAATACTTACAAAACGCAATGTAGATTGAAAATACTTACAAAAATGTAATTTAGATTCAAAATACCTACAAAATGCAATTGAGAATCAAAATACTTGCAAAATGCCCACCATACAAAATGCAATTTAGATTGAAAATACTTGCAAAAAGCGGTTTAGGTTGAAAATGCTTACAAAATGCAATTAAAATTGAAAATACTCACACCAGACCCTATATTGAAAGACTTACTAAAAAGCAATTTAGATTGTCAATCCTAACAAAATGCAATTGAGGTTGAAAATACTCACAAAATGCAATTTAGATAGAAAAGACTTACAAAATGCAACGTAGATTGAAAATACCTACAAAATGGAGTGTAGATGCAAAGAATTCGCTGAAGGGTATTTAGATACACGGGGAGCCAATTAACAAAAACAGTGCGGGAATCTTAAAGAGGAAAGGAAACATAATGAAAAAAAAAAAAAAAACAAGATCTGACCCCTCGAAGAAGGACGGATCAGGAAAGAGGAGACAACGGCCAATTAAAGCGGAAAGTGAAAGACTCCCTAGGCCTCGGACACCCTGATACCGTCGGGGTCGGAAAAGAACAAGAGTTGACCACGGGAGGTAGACAGGAAAGAGGACGGAGAGGAGCCCGGCACAAGTAAGTGGAAGCAATGCCGGACTCAGCTGGGGTCCGTGGTCTCCAACCCACGTCCCACTAGATGTGAGCCCATGGGGGGGGGGGGGGGGGGGGTTGCAAATAAGAAACCTGAGAAACAAGAATGATTATTTAAGTTAACGACTCATTTCATTTAGCTTAAAAGTAAGCAACAAATATATTTATTCAATATACATTACTGTACGGTATATCGAAATTTTAAAAAAGTACGGGAAAATGTTAAATGATTCATATCACAAACTAGTTCGTCCACCTATTTTCATGTAGCCTATGTCTACCCATTATTATTCCGGCTTTCCAACGGGGTTGGAGATGAGATGCGAAGAAAGTCTTTGGGGCAGATGGTTTTTACGGCCGGATGCCCTTCCAGACGCCAACCTTATGAGAGGAGTTAATGATAGATGAAATGAATGAAGATGAATGAAACGGGACAAGGTTGTGGATGGAAGCGGCCGTGGCCGGTCACAAGGTACCGTCCCAGCATTTGTCTGGAGTTGAAAATGCGGAAACCACGGAAAACCATTTCAAAGGACGGCCGACGGTGGGGCTCGAACCCACGTCTACCGAGTCCGCAGAGAGCTTGGCCCCATGGCCTAGTGGTGAGCTTTAGCGAGCGCAACTATTGCTGTCGGTCGTCAGCCTATTTTCATCTTTTGAAGTAATATGTTTTTTGAGAACACCTTTAGATCGTGTGCATGCGTGTCCCCGTAACAAAATCTTAACAGCTCGAGGGAATTGAAAGAAACTTGGTTAGGACTTACTAACATCCTGTCGGACCCCGACTGTGCCTTTCAAATTTTAATCCGTGTTACCAACCCAACATGGCGGCCGCGCAAGGTATTTAATCGGCATTCAATTACCTCCAAAACTGTTGGCTCAATCAACCAGAAAGTTGGTTTTGAATTGAGACCACTAAAGTAAGTTCACGTATGTGATATCCAAAAAAAACTTGAAAAGCGCAAAACCAACATGGGGGCCACGCGAAGGTCAAACATGAACGGGCTTTTCTCGTGACTTAATCATCGGAGCGCAGTGGAATTTGGTATTGTAAATCTTTCTTTAAAGCTTAATATATTGGCATCAAATATAACTCAATTGCTGCTGGTAACTTAATTCAAGATACCCACTGTGCAAAATACTAAAATTGTGTCTTTATTTTTATTTATTTTTCTTATTGAAGGGATTAAACTGATATTTTGCGCAATGAACCACTGATAGACTAGTGGTATATAACTATGCCCTACATATAAAACAATCAACCATGGCATCCTTCCGAAATATTTCACCCATTTTCAATATCTCTAAACCTATTGATACAATCACATTGAAATGTGTCTGTGATGATAGAGGACACTAAGTACACACATGAGACTCAAATATCTGATAAACACAAAAACAACATGGTGGCCACGCGAAATTCAATTATTTAAAATTACTTATGTGGCGGTCTAATCATCCAAGCGCAGTGAAAAATAACACAGCTAATATCCATGTAAAGCTAAATACTTTGCATATAATGTTCCAAATAATTTCAAAAGTTAGAGATGGAGCCAGTTCGAAATTTTAAAGACACAGTTTCGTTTCTTGTATCCTGTTCAACGATCGAAATGACATTGAAAAATGAACAAGCTATAATAGTATTTAATGGTGAAGAAGTATTAAGACGATTGGAAGAGGGATATGTTTCAGGCGACTGCTAATAAAGAGAAGAGATAGGTTGGTATGAGACATACTAAGACACCAAGGAATAACTAAATCAGTTATGGAAAGAAGAGTCGAGGATAAGAACTGTGGGGTAGGCCAAGGTTAGAATATGTTAAACGAATTACCTCGGATGTAGGTTGTAGAGATGAAACGATTAGCTAACGACAGGGAATCATGGAGTGATGCATCACACCAGACCAAAGACTGAAGACTCAAACACACACACTGAAGCTCTACTTTTGCTATGTTCCGTGCTCTTGTCCGACCAGAAGTACAAATTTACTCCTCCTTTACCCTCCCAACAAGCCGCGACTGCATACGGGATAGAGGTGAGTGTACAGGCAGGCAGAAGCACAGTGGATACACATTGACATGGCAGAACTATGCATTTCCTGGCTACTAATCTGGAATGGTACTGGTACAATGAAATTATATTTTTCAACAATTACAATAACCTGTCTCAAAATTTGACACACTTTAGCATTCCAAAATATTTTTTCCGAAATGCCAGGAAAACAGACTAAAAATTGGAACTGCCGCGGCTAGCCTGAGCTATAGATATTATCAAAGGGTCACATTGGAGCGTTAAATTTAAACAGGAGACCTTAAAAACGGCATTTAAAAAACGAGATACAATTTTGCGACCCCCTGAATACGTGCCCTTAGGGACAATTTATAATACAGTATTAAGTAGCTTTTAAACCGCAATTCCAGGTGGGACTGAACACTATTTACCGTAGGCAGCGGGGAAAAAAAATAAAAATCTCAATACGCTTCAGTGACGAAAAATATACAAAGAGTAAACGAAGGGCGAAATGAAGTTGGCACAGTAAACATTATCACATTGCCGGCACCATAACCGTACTCTCCCGACTAAAAATAATATTTCTCTATGGTCTCATAAGCTCAGGGGTTCAAGGTTCACACGACATCGCATTAAAAAGATCGGTCACCACAGGGAATTACAGCATACCATCCACACGCAGTTCTACAATAGACTTCGGCTACACAGCTCCATAGTAGGCGCCGTACCACTAGGCAGCTTGTACACAAAAGTGGTCTGACACTACCTCAATCGCATCAAGGAACGAATCTTTGTACATTCAAAGGCTCAATTTCATCGTTCACGCACGCGCCACCGCTTCTTGAACGGAGCAAGACAACCAACAGTCTGCATTCTTCCCTCTTCGTAACTTGACTAAAATTTGGGAGCCAATATTACTGCTTTTGGTTTTGTCCGGGATTCCTCGTCTCGATATCCCCGGGATTCCAACCTCGACCGACCGTCATAAAGGTCAATAACTAATGCATTGTGCCTTATAACGAACAGCCCTGCTTGTAAACGAATAGAAAATGCTTATTCTTCACGCGCATGAGATGAACGAGCAGCTGTTCACGTAACAGATAGTAAGTACCAAACAAACATTCCGCACAAGGTCATATTTTATGTAAGGTCAATGTCAATGCAAGACAGTAACATTCATACAAAACAAAGGAGAGCTCAACTTGCCTGCTTCATAACAAAAACAATCATTTGCCAATTTGGGCCTACACAGATTTTGCCTAATCATTCTCTATGAAGGATATGTTGGGGAGGGGGAGGAGGGAATAGATCACAATTGACAGCCCACCTCTGCCTACAACTCACTGGGGGACTGCTACAACAGTGTAATGTACGATGGATAACTGAACGCTAACAGTTATACTCAAACAAGTCAACATAACGTAAAAATAAAAATAAAAAGACCGTTAACCCTTGAGAACTGGCGTGAAATAAAATTTGAAGGGCGCGGTTGTGGTCGGCCAGAATGGTGCTATAATCTTACCGAGTTTCATTGAAATCGCTCCAGCCGTTTAGAAGTTATTAGGGGGGGGGGGCACACAGACACACACGGTCAAAAGGTGATCTCATAAGCTTTTTTTTTTTTTTTTTTTTTTTTTCATAAAATGAAAATAGGCTAAAAATATACACGAGGACTGACGCATGGTCATTTTGACCCATAGTGTGCCACTCCCTTTTTGCCGTAGTCGTACGGATTTTAATGAAGTAATTTTACACCTGGTGTCATCCTATGAACTATTCCCAATATAAATGAGGTTTATTTATATTTTTCAAATTTAACACGCAGAAAAATGACAATTTTCGTAACAGTCAAATTGGCCTTGATAGTGGCGGCAAATCAGTCACCTTAATTTGTTTGAACAAAGGAGCTGATGACCAAGGTGTCCCTAGACCCTAAACATGGATGAACAAGAACGTGAGTTATGCGATAGTGCTGCACCAAAATAGGGGGATTTTCTCCCTTATATTTTACAGATTTGTCCCGACTAACGTAAACCGAATATTGTCACGCGAGGATTGGCGCCATGGGTAAATCTGACCCGACCGTAAATAATATAGAAATTTACTTCTGTGTTCGAAAAGCTAGGGACATGTTTCTTTGGCAGTGTGAAATTCAAGGCCAGGAGGGAGGTACAGTGAGCGACAGGAAATAAGGGCTGACCAAATCGAAAATATAGAGCATTATTTAAGCCTCGTGCAAAAAATACTCATGCGCCAGTCCTCGCGGGTTAAGAATGTGACTTTGAGAATGACTTTTTAGAAGAAAGAGGACGTCACGTAAAATAACGGAGAATCTCGCATAAATTTCAATAAAAGACAGTTGCCGATATCTGTTAAGAGGTGTGGGTATTTAATTGCACAGTTACAGAAGATTAAAATATTTTAAATATAAAAGTACCGAACTGAGTTGTTCAATGAGGTATAAAACCTACTGACAGCACTGAACTTGAATATGGTGGAACTAAGTTATGCAAGATCACCTCGTGGAGTAGCAACTAGCATACTTGAGATGTCCCCAGAAGGTCTGTGTTCGATTCCTCGCTCTGCCAAGAAATGTTAATTCTGGTATCAGAGCTGGAACAGGATAAACACTCGTGAGGCAAAACGCAGAAGAGGAGGGTTCGTTCCCATCTCAGAAGTAGTTTTCCATGATTACCCACTTCCACTCCAGGCAAATGTCCGTATGGTTCCTAACTTAAGGCCATGGCCTCATCCTCGTCAAATAGTCCAGAGACACTAAACTATATTACTGCTATAGCAGTTTGTAATGAGCTGAAGACGACACCTAATCCGAATGTAAATGTGCCGCAACGTTCACGAGAAATTAACTTTACATTTCAAATGGCCTCAATTAGCACGTTTAGTAGTAAAAGTAGTCGAAGTACTGGTAGTCCTTTATTCAGGGATTTCGAGCACTTTCGTCATTAACCCCATGTATTACCCTTTCACGAATTGATTGCCGGCGGTCGAGATGGGAACTATTCTCTGTTTACTTGTGTCACACGTCACGCTGCTTCGTTGACAGGTACAATTGCGCGAGTAGGATATGACTCAGCTCCAGTAGCTGTCCGTGGTGACATGAGCTCCTGTGACACCTATCAGCGCTTGTAAGACAGGTAGCGCGCGCAATGCTGCTTGACTTATGCAGACTGCACTCTGTCATCACTGTGTCCTCCCTTTTTACCCCGCGGGGCTCCTGCTACAATAATCAACAAACGGTGGCGCAGACATGCTCAGCGGCAATCACATCTTAAAATGGGTAATACTTGTACGATGTACGTGTATGGAGGGTGAGAACCTGTATTATTGTGACCACTGTAGCACTGTGTGTAATTTTTAGGCGAAGGAAATCCCTGGGGAAAAATCGTCATCAGGATGACTGGGATTTGAACTTAGTATATCCAAAGCTCAACCATCCAGTCCAGTGAGAACCTTGCCTTAAATCTCTCGGCTACGCTGATGGTTAATTAAATTGTAAGACATTTTAGAAAAGCGACATAAAATTAACGTTACAAAACTACATTAAATCGACAAAACACAATACAACAGTCCATTTCTAATTTATTCAAAGATACTAAATTCCCGGCACATATGATACAGTCCACATCATGGCGTAGTGGCTAGCATCCTTGGCTGTCACCGTGGAGCCACGGTTTCGATTCCCGGCTCGGCCAAGAAATTAAAGTCTGGTCTGAAGGCTTGAACGGTGTTCACTCAGCCCCGTGATTCAGACCTAAAAAAAAGTGGATTTGATTCCTACCTCAGTCATCCTAGTAGTCATTTTCCGTGGTTTCCCACATCTACTACAATTGAATGCAGGGAAGGTGTCGAAATTAAGGCCATGACTGCATCCTACTCAAATCCTAGCCTCTATCACTCATACACCAAAATGACACGCTAATTATCAGGCAGATATCTCAATGTCACAAAAGCCCCTAAATGAATCCACTAACTAAAATAATTGTGTGAAGCTAAATTTGTAGGTTAGATTTGATTAACGCTCTATTAGTACCAACGTTCGCCGCCAGGTGCCGGTCGCATCTAGTAGCTAAGTTCGCAGCTAGGTGTCGTTGACGGTAGCAATGGGTAGCAAAGGTAGGAACTAGGCCTACTTGAAATTGATAGTCTGCAATCCTTAGCTGAATTACAGATAACACACACCCAAAGTATTTGGGGCTACATGACAGCGTTATCGCAGCCCCTAAACTGAGAAACCAACCAACCAACCAACCAACCCCTAAATGAATCAATAATATATGTTAAGAAGATCGTGGGCCAGTTCTAGGATAATACTGGCGCTAAAAATCTTTCCAGGCCATTAATTATCTCCTCAAGCGCGTCCATTTGTTTTATCTCGTACTTGTGAGTCATTACTGGGCTCAAAAGATTATTATTTTTTAAATTGACCGGCACTTCACGCCAAACGAACGAATGACTAAATGAACTCAGAATGTCTATATCCACAAAAAATGCATCGTGTTCAAAAATACGAAATGGACAATAATCCCACATTATGGCATATGCATGGCTCTCATCAGACAATCCTTCAACACTTCTGACTTGGTTCCTGTGATTTTATACGAATAACTTTGTTTGAATTAAACTTTCGTGATGGTTGTCCCAAACATAATCTGCCATTACCTACAAAATTGTTTGAGCAAACATCATTACTTGAACATACACTGGTGTCCAAAATTAAAGCAACAAACTGTTATATTTCTCCGTCCTATGGCTAATTGACGATATAATCCGACAAACTGTCAACAAATGTCCGTACAATCGTGTTCTGCACGGAAGATGGCATTCCTGTCGTCGTACAACCATGCCAACGATGACGTCAGCGCACGTGTCAAATGGGGTGGTGTTGACTGGGTAGTTCCACATCAACACTTGCTGTGTACACATGCAGAGAAGGTGCAATATGGAACCGAGAATACGCCTAAAAGGCCCTCTGCGGTGGAGGGCCATAGGAAATATGGAAGCAAAATGATGTGGCCCGATGGCTTAATGTGAATCGTTCTGTTGTTTCTCGGATGTGGCGACAGTTTGTCGAGACCGAAAATGTATCCCGAAGACCAGGGCAGGGCCAACCACGTGTGACAACAGAACGAGAGGACAGTTATTTGGCTGTAAGGGCACAACTGTACCACCGTAGTACTGCACGTCAACTGGCATCTGACCTCGCAGCATCCACATGAGCAGTTGTATCGGAGCAAACAGTGCACAGAAGGCTTCGGCAGAGTGGCCTTTTTTTTTTTTTTTTTTTTTTTCCAAGACCTGCTGTATGTGTACCCCTAACGCGTCTGCACAGAAGGAACGTCTACAGTGGAGTCGTCAACTGGACGGTCGAACAGTGAGCCAATGTTCTTTTCAAAGATGAGTCCCAATTTGGTCTGGAGAGTGATTTCCGACGGATTCGCATCTGTAGAGACACTGGAACACGATTTCGGGACCCAAACATTGTGGAAAGAGACCGATATCGAGGAGGATCCCTAATGGTGTGGGCAGGGATTATGTTGACTACTCGACCTCTTCAGGAAATTGTACGGGTAAATCGGCAAGGTTTAACTGATGTAAGGTATCGTGACGAGATCTTGGAACCTCATGTTCGGTTGTTCGGGAGTGCTGTGGGCCAACTTCGTACTGATGGATAATAATGCCAGACCTCATAGGGCACAGGAGGTTGAAGTTTTCTTGGAAACGGAAGATATTGCAAGCATGGTGTGGCCTGCTCGCTCACCCGATTTGAATCACATAGAGCATATCTGGGACTCACTAGGGAGACAAATTACATCACGTCAGCATCCACCAACCACTCTCCAAAACATGCGAGCTGCTCTGCAGGAAGAATAGGCGTTATTATGAGATTGATGACCTCACTGGCAGCATGACCCGCCGTTAGTATGCCTGTATTGCTGCCAGAGATGGTCACACCCCATACTGAGCACATTAACCAGTTGTCAGAATGTGTGTGCAAATCCATGAAGTTGGAAAAAACGAATAACATTTTTGTCTACTGATATACATGTTGCAGTGGTTTATTTTCGGTATTCTTTACATTGTTGTTACTTAACTATCACCTGTTTATCCTGTTTTGTAGCAAAATAAACGCAACCTCGCAACATTTCCGTTTGTTGCTTTAATTTTGGACACCAGTCTAGATCAAACCGTCTGAGGTTTAATGGGAATTCTTTTCGCAGGGCTCCGCCAAGATAACTATGACATTTCAAATTTGAAACCAAGCCTATAGAAATTGTAAAACTTCAGCAAAAAATCGTACTTCATAATATTAAGGTGAAGTTTCATATATTTATAAATATTCTTCAAAATCTTCAGTTGTTCATTTATTCATTTCACAATTAAATAACTGACCAGTGACATTCCTAATAGGCAGTATTTTAACTAGGAGTTTGTAATTCACAGCTATGATGTTCGTAAACCATCAAATAGGATAGTTTGTGGTAAACGTTTGAAGATAACACGCCCATCATTAGGCAACGCAACGGGTGTCCAGCTTTATAAGTTATATACACTACAAGCTGTACCCGGCATGCGTTGCAATGCCAATCAAAGAAAGTGTTGGCGTTGAAATTCTGTTTCTTGAAGTGCTTTTGGATACACAACATGTTAACTGCCTCTAAGCTATCGTAAAATGGATTTTCTAATTTAGAACCATTCGTAGGAGCGTGCACAACAACTTTCAAAAGTTTCATCGCTGTCACTCATTTGTTGAATCTACTCGAACGCTACCTATTGTGAAATGGATTTACGAAGTCGAAACCCTTCCCTGGCGTGTACACAATAACTCATCAATGATTCATCGCAATCGGATGAATGGTATATGCACGTATAGGGGTTTTTGTTTAAACGATTCGTGCGCTGTCACTCATTTGTTGAATCTACTCGTGCGCTACCTATTGAGAAATGTATTACTAAGTCGAAACCCTTCCCTGGCGTGTACACAATAACTCATCAAGGTTTCATCGCAATCGAAGAATGTTATATGAACGCAATAGGGGATTTTGTTGAAACGCTTCGCGCGTCGTCACCCATTTGTTGCATCTACTCTTGCGCTACCAGTACTTATTGTGAAATGGATTTACTAAGTCCCCTTCCCTGGAGGGTACACAATAACTGATCAATGTTTCATCGCAATCGGATGAATAGTATATGAACGCATACCTGATTTTGTTTAAACGATTCGCGCTCCGTCACTCATTTGTTGAATCTACTCGTGCGCTACCTACTGTAAAATGTATTTACTAAGTTAGAAACCGTCACGTAAGTGTCCACAACATCTCACCCAAGTTTCATCGCTATCGGACTAATGGGATATGAAGACATAGGGGACTGTATTGAAACGCTCCGCGTGTCGTCGTTCATTTGTCGAATCTACTCTTGTGCTACCTACTCTGAAATGTATTTACTAAGCCAGAAACCTTCCTTGGAGTGTCCACCATATTTCACCCAAGTTTCACCGCTAACGGCAGAATGGTATATGACCTTATACGGGACTTTGTTGAAACGCTTCGCGCGTCGTCCCTCATTTGTTGAATCAACTTGTGCGCTGCATATTGTATAGGGGATTTACTAAGCCAGAAATTTTCCATGACGTGTACACAACATCTCACCCAAGTTTCATAGCTATGGACGAATGGTACATGTATGCATACGGGACTTGGTTGAAACGCTTCGCGTGTCGTCGCTCATTTGTTGATTCTACTCTTGCGCTACATATTGTAATATGGATGTACTCATCCAGAAACCTTCCCTGGAGTGTACACAACATCTCACCCAAGTTTCATCGCAATCGGATGAATGGTATGTGAACGTATACGGGACGTTGTCGAAACGCTTCGCGCGTAGTCACTCATTTGATGAACATAAACGTGCGCTTCGTATTGTAAAATGGATTTACTTAGCCAGAAACCTTTCCTGGAGTGTACACAACAATTCACCAAACATTTATCACTATCAGACGAATGGTATATGACTTTATACGGGACTTCGTTAAAACGCTTCGCGTGTCATCGCTCATTTGTTGAATCTACTGGTGCGCTACCTATTGTAAAATGTATGTACTAAGCCAGAAACCTTCCCTGGAGTGTACACAAAATCTCAGCCTAGTTTCATCGCTATCGGACGAATGGTATATGAACACAAACGTGACTTTGTTGAAATGCTTCGCGCGTCGTTGCTCATTTGTTGAATCTACTCGTGCGCTGCCTATTGTAAAGTGGATGTACTAAGCCAGAAAATTTCCCTGCAGTGTACACAACATTTTACGCAAGTTTCATAGCTATCGGGCGAATGGTATATGAATGCATACGGGACTTAGTTGAAACGCTTTGCGTGTCGTCGCTCATTTGTTGAATCTACTCGTGCGCTATCTATTGTGAAATGTATTCACTAAATTTGAAACCTTCACGTAAGTGTATACAACATCTCACCCAAGTTTCATCGCTATCGGACGAAGGGGTATATGAACACATACGGGACTTTGTTGAAATGCTTCGCGCATCGTCGCTCATTTGTTGAATCTACGCGTGCGCTACCTATTGTAAAATGGATTTACTAAGTCAGAAACCTTCATTGGAGTGTACTCAACATCTCACCCAAGTTTCATCGCAATCGGACGAATGGTATATGAACGCATAGGAGACATACCCACAGACATACCCACAGACAAACTATCACGTTACATTGATTTTTATACATATAGACTAGTCACCATAAAAAACAAGTGTTCAGATAAATCCAACCAACATACACCCTTAAACGGGGCTCATCACCAAGATGTCCGTAGTCCCCTACAACTAGCTTCGCAATTGGTTAGGGCATGTTTTCTACACAAAATTTGGAAAAATGGAAGTTCGCCTACCATAACATCACTCCAAAAAGCTATTCAACGATATTTCAAATAGAATTCACAATATATGTAGCCGATCATTTTTCATTTTTCAAGCCCTTCTTCATGGGAATGAGATTTCGTAAGGTACCACCAAATTTCAATAACAGCTTCAGATGGATATTTCGGACTGGGTGGCGTAACGTTCAGTTCGTTGCAACATCAAGTAGGCTACGCTGCGATTTGAGTTTAAAAGTCAGACAGCAGCAACGGCTGACAGTATTACCATAACAAAAGGCATAATTTAAGTAGCAGGCTGACCTTGAGAGCTGTACTCAGTGACAATCAACTTAATCGTCTGCCCAGAACCACACTATTATCATCCAGCAAGAAGTCGAGGTTGAGTCAACGTTCTTTCGGGCTGCTTTTGATAACCTGTATTACCATCAACAGCTGATTCTGAATAAAGACGCACTGTATCCCCGCTTCCATGCTCAGTTACCAGTTAATTAGCCAGGGCTGGGTAAATTACTTCCCAAAAGCAAATTCCTTACAGTTACCGTACTTGACAAAATTAGAAACGACGTTACAGGAACAATTCTCAAAGTAACGAATCGTTACATATTCGTTACTATTGAAAAAATAAAATAAAAATTGTGGCACACCTCAAGCATTAAAAATAATTCAATTCATGAAAAGTGAATAGTAAGCAATACCAACAAATAAAAAATGTTGTAACCAGAACATTATTTTTTTATCGCTTATCCCCCAGCTCGTCTTCACTGCGAGGAAGCATTCCTCCACCATAGCAAGGGCGATGTCTGGAAGCTGAACACACTTCTTCAGCAGATACAACTGGATATGGTGAGACACAGATCGACCAGGCGCCCACTAACTTGGGTCTAATTAAGGAAGGGTCAGGGAAGGGATTTTGGAACGAAGTCGACCGTAGATCCGTTGAAAGGAAACATCCCAGCATTTGCCTGCTGGTGAAAATGGGGAAACCACAAAAACCATTCTTAGGACTCCTGATGGCAGCGATGTACGAGGCAGCTCGTTAGCGCTCTCGGCCACCGTGCCCGGTATAATAATAATAATAATATCAACCTATCGAAATACCGATGTCTTACCTGCACATGCTTCTTTAAGTTCGCTGCGGAACTGGACTGCACTGTATTATTCTTCCACCTGTGCACACTTTACATCAGATTTTAAGAAATTAAATATACCGGCGTATGACGGCTCCATAACAATAGCACAACTCTGGACACGCACACGTTTTACTCAATTTCACCAGGGAAGTAATAACTTACAGAGCGTCCGCAAAGTCTCTCCGCAGCGGAGAGCTAAGCGGGTCTCGCCTTCCGGAACGTGTTAGGTTGGCAGAACATTCATGTCGCTGTATACGCAAAGTCTCACCGCAGTGGCTGGTATAAGCATGCACTTGTCATGGAAGAAAGAATAAGAGGAGATGCCCTGAGCTCGTTTGAGTGAGCCAATGGCTGCATCCAAAGTGGGCGTAACCTAACTTGTAAATTGCATATGATTGTACGAATCGAATAAGTGCTCTGTTTATTAATTTTAAGATTCGCATTCTTGGATATCAAAATGTGTACGAACAATTAATTAGTGAAGGCGGCTGTGATGGAAATTAGACCTAAAAACTGATGAATTGCCTCAACACAAATAAAAACTTAAAAATCAATTTGGTGTAAATACCGTGATTAGTTCGGCATCATTATGATAGTTCCCAAGATGTTCCTTCTTGGGTATAACTCGCACCTTCAGACACCTGTATTCAATTTAATCAGTGTTTCAGGGTAATTACGTTTTGGCGCGACGTGCATATGTGCTCACAGTTAGTTATTGTCTTAAGGGGCGGAACTACGAGGTCATCTGCCCCTCTTAACACAGATTAAAAAACACAAATTTGGAAGTGAATTTAAAATTTTGAGGTGGACACCTCAATTTAAAGAGACCAAAAATTAATAAAGCAAAATACAAAAAAACAAAAAAAACAAAAAAACGGAAAAACAAAGAATTATCATTCAAAAACGAACAAGTCGTTGAGTCAATTTATACTGGAAAATTTAGATTGCTGGCCCTAACCCACTCTCACTTATAAAGCGGATAGCGCGATCAGCAGCCACCGCATCATCGGCTAATATAAGTCATCTGCAAACCAAGATTTCTTCTTAAGTCAGCAAGATCCACACACTCTGTTAAAATGTGGGCCACGGTGAAAACAGCTCCACAGATACAAAGTGGGGGGGTCTTCTCTTCTCATTAGGTACGAGTGGGTGGATCTTGTATGACCTATTCTTAGCCTACACAAAATGACGGACTCTCTCCGTGAACGGAAAGAGCTCCGCCATACGCGAGTAGTTCCCTTGATCGCTCTCAGTTTACTGGGCAGTGGGTCAGCTAGCCATTGACTCTCCCAAAATGCCAGAACTTGTAGACGTAACTGAGAGCGAATATCTCTAGCGGGTACCTCCATTGGTCGAGGTGGTAGTGACACCGCCTCTTTTGCAGCTTGATCCGCTAACTCATTTCCCGTAATTCCCATGTGGCTTGGAAGCCATAGAACAGCGGTTCCCAAACTTTTGCGGTCCCGGTACCCTTCAGAAGTCATGTTCATTCCGCGGAACCCTAACTCGATCACTGATTTTTACTGAGCATTGTGAACCCACAACGTTATTCCTATTTTCATCCATTCTTATTGGCTGGGTGTTTTGTATAGCCTAACGCTAACGTAGTAGGTTAGGAAACAAAGAGAAAACAATTTAAATATACACACATCAAAAAAAGTTTTGCATCACCTCGGTTCCCAGATCTCCGGCATATAGACGTTGACTGTGTATATTGTATCCAAGATACAGTCCCTTTGACTGTTCATAGATGTCACTAAAACTGCTCAAAGATGTAAACAACCATGCATGAGCAGGGCCTATTAGACGGAGGGGGTACGACAGCCGATCAGTTCCAGTCATTCCACCAGGACGAAGGTACGCTGCTCATGTTGTCTGTAGTTCTACCATGCCTAGAAGGTCAATACCGCAGTTCGATCGCGTCCGCGTTGTTACTTTGTGTCAAGAAGGGCTCTCAACAAGGGAAGTTTCCAGGCGTCTCAGAGTGAACCAAAGCGATGTTGTTCGGACATGGAGGAGGTACAGAGATACAGGAACTGTCGATGACAGGCCTCGCTCAGGCCGCCCAAGGGCTACTACTGTAGTGGATGACCGCTACTTACGGATTGCCGCTCGGAGGAACCCTGACAGCAATGCCACCATGTTGAATAATGCGTTTCGTTCAGCCACAGGACGTCGTGTTTCAACTCAAACTGTCCGCAATAGGCTGCATGATGCGCAACTTCACTCCCGACGTCCATGGCGAGGTCCAGCTTTGCAACCCCGACACCATGCAGCGCGGTACAGATGGGCCCAACAACATGCTGAATGGACCCCACGGAATTGGCATCACGTTCTCTTCACCGATGAGTGTCGCATATGCCTTCAACCAGACAATCGTCGGAGACGTGTTTGGAGGCACCCTGGTCAGGCTGAACGTCTTAGACACACTGTCCAGCGAGTGCAGCAAGGTGGTGGTTCCCTGATGTTTTGGGGTGGCATTATGTGGGGCCGACGTACGCCACTGGTGGTCATGGAAGGCTCCGAAACGGCTTTACGATACCTGAATGACATCCTCCGACCCATAGTGCAACCATATCGGCAGAATATTGGAGAGGCATTTGTCTTCATGGACGACAATTCTCGACCTCATCGTGCACATCTTGTGAATGCGTTCCTTCAAGATAACGACATCGCTCGACTACAGTGGCCAGCATGTTCGCCAGACATGAACCCTATCGAACATGCCTGGGATATGTTGAAAAGGGCTGTTTATGGACGTCTTGACCCACCAACCACTCTGAGAGATTTACGCCGAATTGTCGTTGAGGAGTGGGACAATTTGGACCAACAGTGTCTTGATGAACTTGTGGATAGTATGCCACGGCGAATACAGGCATGCATCAATGCAAGAGGACGTGCTACTGGGTATTAGAGGTAGTGGTGTGTACTGCAATCTGGACCACAAATGCTGAAAGTCTAGCTGTATGATGGTACAACATGCAATGTGTGGGTCTCATGAGCAATAAAACGAGCTGAAATGTTGTTTGTGTTGATCTCTATTCCCTTTGTATTTAACGGTTCCGGAACTCTTGGAACCGAGGTGATGCAAAACTTTTTTTGATGTGTGTACATACAAGCCTTTATTTTGGTACAAAAATATAAACAATTATTTTAGAACAATAAAAATTGGATTTCCATTTAATTTCTAATGTGATGAATGAAATTGTTTCATTCTCGTTCTTAAAATAGTTTTAAAATCCGGCTTTATGTCCGACAGCTGACTACGTAAATCCGGGGCAGCATTCAACTTACTCGTAAATTTGTTTTTGGTGTAAGAATAAGCAGAAAAGCCTGCTTCGCATCGATAGATGGACACGAAGGGGAGCAGAGATCGGATAGCCTTTTCGGCTACTGACTTGTATACGTCTATCAGTCCTACCCAAAATTGATTCAGCGGCACTAATTCAAATTTCGTTTTAAAAGCGGAGGTACATTGAATTTCAATAAGATATTCATACTCAGGCAGGGACATGTGAAGTTTATTTCGTTGGCAAATGGATTTTGCTGTGATAAAAGTCATAAATCGAAGTCCTAACGTTGGCGAATAGGTGTTTGGATATAACACGAACTCCACCTACCTTCGCATTAGAGACAATCTGATAGTTAGCCTCTTGTGGTTTTATTTTAAAATCAGTTTTAAATGTGATTTTTAAGATTTATCGCGGAACCCCTGCGATGCCTTCATGGAACCCTAGGGTTCCGCGGTATCCGCGGTACCCAGTTTGGGAACTGCTGCCATAGAGTTGATTCGATTGTCAGCGCGGCACAACCCGGCTAGTAGGTCGTGGATTCGCTGCACTAGGGGCTTTTGCGGGAAACATGTAGCAATTAACTGCAAGGAACTCAAAGAGTCGGTACACTCGAGAAAGTGGATTCGTGCATCCTGTAGTGCAAACTGCAGAGCTTCATAGATGGCAACGAGCTCCGCAGTAAACACACTACAGGCCACAGGCAAAGAGATCTTGGTATTTGCACCATCAATAACGTAAGCACAACCCACCTTCTCGTCCACCTTCAAACCATCCGTGTAGAGAATGCCAGCGTCCGGAAATTGGTGAACTATGCTGTGGAACAGCCTCCGATAAACGGAGGCATCGTGTTCACCTTAGGTCCTCGGTGTAGATCTAACCGAATTTCCGGACGCGGGACTTGCCACGGAGGCACCTCGCTAGCTGTCCGGATCATACAGGGACCTACAGCCACTCCTATTTCAGTACACGAGCCATCAAGTCTAATACCAACCGGCCGAGTGGCACGAGCTGGTTGGCGTACCTCTGGTGGTATTGGGTACTGAAGAGAGCTTGATAGCACGGATGTTCCGGCATTTGACGCACATTGGCAGCATATGCTAAAAGCATATGTTGGCGTCTATAATTTAGAGGTGGAACACCCGATTCGGCGAGAAGGCTGGGTATCGGGCTGGTCCGGAAGGCACCGGTAGCCAGCCTAACGCCACTATGGTGGATACTGTCCAGCATTTTCAAGGTTGCCGGCCTTGCTAAACCGTATGCCGCAGAACCATAGCCTAGCCGGGACAGGACGAGGGCTTGGTAGAACCGTAGCAGCACCGCACGGTCAGTCCCCCACGTAGTGCCACTAGGAAACTTGAGCATGTTCAGTTTCCTGAGACACGTCATTTTCAGTTGCCGTATATGGTGCTGCTACGTTAATTTGCTGTCAAAATGGAGCCCCAGGAAGCGATGTGTCAACCAACGGCAACGCAGCATCCCTGAGATGTAGTTCAGGGTGTAAATGTACCCTCCGGAGCCGACAAAAATGGACGACGGATGTTTTCGCTGCTGAAAAACGAAACCCCCGGTCGTGAGCCCACCTGTCGACCCGATTAATTGCTAACTGCAATTGCCGTTCCACGATTGTCATACTTCCAGAGCTGTAATGCAGAGCTAAATCATCTACTGTACATACAGCGATGAAACTACCGTGGGCCCGGCGGTGGCAACAATGCCTTTTATGGCAATCGCGAACAAGGTGACACTCAGCACCGAACCCTGAGGGACTCCATTCTCTTGGGTATAATATTGCGATAATGTCCTACCGACCCTTACACGGAAGAGTCGGACGGACATGAAATTCGCAATGAAAGTCGGTAGATTACCACGGAGTCCCCACTTGTGAAGGGTGGAAAGGATCCCGTAGCGCCATGTAGTGTCGTAGGCTTTCTCGAGGTCAAAGAAAACCGTGACTAGGTGCTGCTTGCGGAGAAATGCCTCCTGTATGGCGCTCCCAAGTCGCACTAGATGGTCGGTGGATGAGAGCGAAATCCACACTGGTACTCAGACAGGAGACCTCTCTCCTCCAAGAACCACACCAGTCGACGGTTCACCATCTTCTCCAGCAGCTCACATAGGCCATTTGTCAGACAAATGGTCCTATAGCTGCTGACAAACTTGGGATCCTTTCCAGCCTTGGGAATCAGTATCACGATCCCCTCTCGCCATTGAGATGGAAACTCTCCTTCATTCCATACACAGTTGTTTTATACTGGATTCGCACAGATTTTTTATATTTTATTATGTATGTTATCCGATCCAGGAGCCGTATCCCTGCACAGAGAATGGTACATTGTAGGACTCCGAAGCAGCAGTGGCAAAGGACAAGAGGTGAGCCTCTGCCTCCCGCACTGTTGCCATTACTGGCAACGAAGTACGAACTGCAGCTGCTTCTAGCTGAGTACGCAACGGCACCTCTTCACTAAAGAGGCTAGAGTGGACGAGAGTGCAGCTGCCACCGGCGGCTACAACCCCGTCCACCCGGTCCTTAGAGAAGAGTTTGAAGTGACGCATTGTTGTCAAATGTCCAGGACGAAACCTGGATTCCTGAAGACAGACAATAGTTGCCGAAAACAAAGATATTAATTGACGTAACTCAGCGAGATTACCAGAATAGCTATTACAGTTCCATTGTAATTGTGCCACAGTGTGGACTTAAGTAGAAGTGGGTCTTCTACTTATGCTTGACCGTTTGCCACCCTTCCCCATCTCTAGCTGGAGATGACGGGGCAGGAGAGCACACCTCAATCTCCACATCTCCGTCCGAAGACGAAGAAAATGAAGCGGGCGCTCTCTTGGGATGCGCGCAGTCCTCGTCGGACCTCACGAGTCTCCCTCTTGGGGAAGAGCGAGAGCGGTGTCGAGGGACTTTCTCCCGGTCCGAAGACTAGGTGTCTGTCCCCGACACTTCCCGAAGATATTTCTTCCTTAAACGGCGCTGACGTCTATTTGGGGAAGTAGATGGTCCCTTCCCCACAGACGCCAGTTCCTTACAAAACAAGGCAGCTCCTGCTGGCACCGCTCCACTGGTGGTGGTGGGAGCGGGATGGCCAGCAGATCCCTGAGCAGCCCTGTCTTTAGGAGAGAAAGAGAAACGGCGCTGAACCGTACCTGTCTCCTCCGCCGATCTCTTTTCCTTTCTATAGGGGAGTTCCTCCATACGGACGGGCTTGGCTTCAGCCAGCTTCGCTCCCTTGATGGTCGTGGGAACGGAAAGACCAGCAGAGACAGCAGCCACCCCGCCAGCAGGAGGGCGAGAGAGACGGCGACGCACCGTCTCCCTCTTCTCCCTTATCTCTTTCGTATTAGGTGGGCTGGAAGAAGGACCATCCCTGGTCGGCAAAGTCTTCTTTCCCCGGTTAGCTGGGGAAGACTTGTTCGCCGACCAGAGATTTCTTCTCCAATTTCGCCGGTTTGGATAGTATAACCGGCGCCTTCTTTTCTGTGGCCGAAGAAGGTTCTGGAACCTCCTTTCGGCTGACAGTGCTCGCTGGTACAGCGAGGGGAGACTTAAAAATCACACTAAAAGAGGACATCGAGGGTACTACACTGGGAACTGTGACAGCAGTGGTGAATGAGGGAGTCGATGCGGCTGCAAATGATACCCGAAATTCGGGAGCATTCATATCACGGTATCTCTTACGAGCATCGTGATATGAAAGCCGATCCAATGTTCTGATGTATTGGATATTTGCTTCTTTACAGAACTCAGGGCACTGCTTCGATCGTGGAGAGTGACTTCACTGGCAGTTATGACACGTCGGGGGAGGCGTACACCTCTCACCGTCATGTGTCCCCTTGCCACAATCTCTACAAACGGCCTCGGCAGTGCACCTGGCAGAAACATGACCGAATTTCTGGCACTGATAACAGCGCATAGGTGGAGGGATGTACGGTCGAACATCGCAGTGGTACGCTGTGACCTTCACCTGCTTAGGTACAACATCACCCTCAAAATGGAGAATTAAAGCGCCGGTATCGACGCTCTTCTCTCCAATCTTTCGGGTGATACGCCTAATCTTGGTGACGCCTCTCTTCCCCAGATCTCGCAACAGTTCCACATCACTGTTCAAAATGAGGTCACGATGGAAAATGACTCCACGGACCTCATTCAGCGTTTCGTGCTTTGTGATCTTAACGGGGATTCCAGCAACGCTTCGGTTTGCTGCCGGCTAACGGTATGCAGCAAGAGCTGCCCGTTCCGGAGCTCGGAAATACCGTTAAGATCACCAAATTTCCCCTCAATTTCCTCAGCGAAAATGATCGATTTTACGAGTTTAAAATCATCCCCGTCTGTCCTGGTAGCTACCAGGTAGCGAGGGGATCGATCAGCCGCAAATCTTTTGTTAAAGGCTTCATCCCAATGCGTGAATACCTTGGGATTAGCTCGACACTTCAGAGACGGCTTTTAAATTGAATTTGAATTTGAATTGAATTTGAATTTATTCATAAAGAAATGCCACTGAGGCTAAAGAGCCCCTTTATGTAGCGTATACAATGTTCTGGCCTGAGATTTTGTAATAAGAAACTAAACCTAGCTTAATAACTAACAGAGCAAAATATAGAATATACTTATTATTAAATACACCAATTAGCAAATATTTTATACAAGATGAATAATGCAAATTAGAATATAATAAATAAACAAATAACCTACATAATGTATTATTAAATCTATTGGATAAAAATAGTACGTTAAAAAGGACTACATTCTTTATCTGAATTATGATTTGATCTATTATTGAAACAAGTACATGAGCGACATGATTACTCGAACTACTATCAATTCCACGGAAGTAGTATCTTGGATATTACAAATATTATAAAAAGCTGTATGGCACGGTTGTATTTCAAAAAAATTGTATGAACTATTTATATTATGTGGTTTACGAATTCAACAACTGAGGTGTTTCGTATTCCTTCAGGAATCTTGACATTAGGTATTTCTTGAGTTGTGTAGTGTTAACATAGTTTGTAAATGAGTGAAGATGGAATGTATTAAAGAGCCGTGAAGCTGTGCAAAGGAATGATTTATTGTATTTAGTTGTACGGTGGACGGGAATCTGTAGAGTGGAATCAGTAAATCTATTTCCTCTGTTGTGGACGGAGTTCATTGGTTTAAACATATTATAGAGATAACCAGGGGGCCATCCTGCGATTATTTTTAGACCGTTTAGTGGTCATCTCGTATCATCCTCCCCGAATACTACCTACTCCGAACGAGGGCCATCACTGTGGGCGCCACCCAGCCAAGGCAATATCTACCTGGCATAGCAGGTATCGCCCGGGGTCCCAGTGCCTTGAATAGGCACTTCTCCCTCGTCATCCTCAGTGATTTGTTCGGCGCAAGTATTCGGCCGTGCAGGGACCTCCGTTGTGAGGCGGATACTACTGCAAGGGTACATGGCACACCCACCTGGCGGGATTGGGAGTACCGTCCAGGCTTTCTGGCCAGATGGCCAAGTTGGTGGCTCTTCCTCAGGCAGCATGCACGTTTATTTCTAAGGGTCAAACCAAAAATGGGACCGGAAGTCGAAAAAGACCTTAATAAGGCCCCCCTCTTAGTCGCCTTTTACGACAGGCAGGGGATACCGTGGATGAATTCTGCCCTACCCATCCACAGGGGGTCTTCTAAATCAAAGTCAGTCTTGTCCGTCGGTCTTGTCGGCCCTATTAGTCGCCTCCTACGACAGGCAGAGCATACCGTGGGTGTATTCTAACCCGCAACCCACACGGGGGTAGGTGCTCACATATTCAAATTAGTTTTTAAAGCGATAACGCAGCTTATTTGTGCCAAGTACCGTGATGTACAGAGTGTATTCTCACTATAAAAAAAATCTTGGCTTGTCATTGCAGATTGTCACTAAAATCCAATATTAGTTGGAGTGGTTCACGGCTTTAAGCTTTGAACAACCATTTTCTAGCTACCCAGGGTGGGCGTGCCATTTGGCTTCAGCAGCTTGCACTATTTAGGCAGCGCAGTGAAGGCATCTCCTTCCGTTCTTTCCTCCATGGCACTTGTTCCGAGTTGACCAACTGGAGTGATAGAGTGGGGAATACCGGTTCATTATTGCCAACAGTGAGTACCTGTGCTTGACAATGTTGACGCTGTAAGGTGTGATGATAATTGTTGTTTTAAGGGTCCTAACATCTAGGTTATCGGCCCCTAATGGTCTGGGTGATAGCGAAAATGACATTGAAATGGAAACCAGAACGAAAAATAAGTGAGACGGAAAATATTTACAAAAAGGAACTCAGATTGCAACTACTCACAAAATGGAGAGCGGTACACTTACAAAAGGGAATTTAGAACGAAAATACTCACAAAGGAACAGATTGAAATACGCAAAAAATATAGGTTAGGTTCAAAATAAGAACAAAATGCTATGCAGGGTCGAAATACTTACAAAATGCAATTGAAATTGAAATTCAAAATACTTACAAAATGCAAATTAGATTGAAAATACTTGCAAAAAGCGGTTTAGGTTGAAAATACTTACAAAATGCAATTGAAATTCGAAATACTCACAAAAATCCCATCCCCTATATTGAAAGACTTAGTAAAAAGCAATTTAGATTGTCAATCTTTACAAAATGCAATTGAGGTTGAGAACACTCGTAAAATGCAATTTAGATCGAACAAAACTTACAAAATGCAACGTAGATTGAAAATACCTACAAAATGGAGTGTAGGTGCAAAACAAACCCTCTAAAGGGAATTTAGAGACACGGGGAGGTTTGACCCCTCGAAGGAGGGATCAGAAAAGATGAGACAAGGGCCAATTAAGGCGGGAAAGTGAAAGACTCCTTAGGCCCCGGGATACCCTAATACCGTAGGGGTCGGAAAAGAACAAGAGTTGACAAAGGGAGGTCGACAGGAAATAAGACGGAGAGGAGCCCGGCACAAGTAAGTGGAAGCAATGCCAGACTCAGCTGTGGTCCCGTGGTCGCCAACCCACGTCCCACTAGATGCGAGCCTCTGGGGGGTGGGCTGTAAGTTGTGTTCTTGTGTAAGCTGAATCTAGGGGGGAATTCTTTCTACTGGAGAGGGAAATTTTGTGGGAAAATTTATATTCTATTCTCAGGCCTCCAAGTATAATGGTCTACTCTACACAGAGACATGTCAGAATTATGCCGACTCAAAGAACATTTAGGACATTATGGTACATGTGAGAGGAACAGATAGGCGCAGGTACTCAAACCTTTCAAGACCATCATAAAATCAAGGTTCGTTTATGGTTATTACTAGCATTAGTACCCGGCTTCGCCCGGTGGATTTATTTGTTTTATGGATGATAATGAATACTACTACAGAACTGCCACATGATACTTAAACAGAAAAATATATATTTAAAAAATATGACTTCTTGTGGTGGTGGTTGCAGTAGGGGTGATAAGTAGTACAGTATAATGGACGTAACTTTCAGGTCATTTTACCGTAATGATGATAATGATAATAATGAATAGGGAAACAGTTATTTAATAACTACAGCACTGATACATGTAATTTACAAACGAATTTTAAAAAATGATTAGAAAGAGTAAGTGAAATAAAAGACATGGCCTATATCTCATTGGCTCTTAGAAATGCAGAGACCAATAGTGTCGTCTTTTGTCGCATAGCGCCGTAGGAAAAGAATCATTGGAAAACTTCGGCTGTCCCGAGCTTCTGTGGTAGCAATAGTATCATTTATCGCCACATAGCGCTCAATGATAAGGTTCGGAATAAATGAAGGTAAATATGAAAGCACCAACGCTTATTGCAGCTGATAACCTCAATTTACTGCACCAACACCATTGCACTTATACAGAGGCATAATATTTTCATGATGATAACTGTTTTAAGGGGCATAAGAAATCTTTTTGCACTAATTACTCCCCGTGACTGCAATTTATAAACAGCGCAAGATGCAACTATTTTCGCAATACTGCACCAGAACACTGATAGGGGTGACGTGATGCAGCCTGAATTGCCAGAATTTCAAGGAGATCCGACTGTGAGGTTCGAACCCAATCTCACACGTCCAGAGATAAGCTTGTCCTATAAACTTGCGACTTAGCGATTACCGCAATCTGTAGCAGTGACCTGTAAATTTTAATATTTTATTAGGAATATGCCCTTTGTCTTCAAATATGTGCCATTATTCAATAAGAAATAGAGGAAAAAGAAAATCTCAGCCACAATTTTGTTTGGGTCTGAAGAGATTAATTACTATGGATTTAGAGACGCGGTGGCGCCGGAAATCCAAAGGTAACTTACTTGTAATGGAGGGGGGAGTTGAGAGGCGGTTATAGCCTGATACAATTCCGGCACTTGCCTGAAGAGGAAGTGGATTCCCACAAAAACACCTAATATGCCACCAATTGTAACGTAGAGATTGTTTTCACCTCATGATCAACCTCGTAGAAATGAGATTAAAATCGGACTGAAATACACGCACATCAGCCAGAATACATCACACTGGAGTCGAGTTCTCTGATGTGCTGTTGTAGTGTCTTGTCAATCAAAGAGTGGTGAACAGGCAGCACAAACAGGTTATTTAGCCATGCAGACGAGCAGCCACTTTCGCCAAGAATCAGATACAGTGAAGAAATAACCAATCGACATTGCGCAAGCCGAGGTATGGAGACCGCCCTGTTCACTGGGAAATCTACACTAACTTTTGTGAAAATTGTAACACCAAGAAGGATATTGCTTGAAATTAATTTAGCACCACATAATGGGTTCATTGCAATACTCTTATGATATGACCTCTGAGTGGCTGGTGAATTCAGTAGTTCAAAGACCCTCCCTCCCATGTGCTGCAACCAGGACCTCAAAACGTCGTGGCCTGGATGTGTTCGTGGGGAATCTCCATCCGCCAGGTTTGTATGCGAATTCACAAAGCATTAACAGTGTTCATTCATTCATTCGTTTATTTGCAATTGTGGGTGTGTCCCCCAGTGGCAAATTAGATATACAGTACATAACAAATAAATAATTGTACATAACAATTCACTAACAATTAAGCTGGAGTATTTTTACAAATAGTCAGTATTTTCTTAAACACACCTATATGTTTGGGAAAAGGCTCTAAGACTGCGGCAGGTAGAGAGTTCCAATTATCAATGGCACGGTTTACGAAAGAATATTTACCATAATTTGTTCGCTGTGGTCGGCCCTCAACTTTAAAAGGGTGATCGCTCCTACCCATGTAAGTAGGCTTTTCCATACGTTTGCTAAGCTCACCCCATGCTGGTTGATTTGTATACGCGTTGAACATAGCGCAGAGTCTAGATTTCATCCTCCTAGCCTCAAGTGATTCCCACCCAAGTTTCTTTAACATACGGCTCACACTGCTCCTGGGATTAAAGTCACTGAGCACAAATCTAGCGGCCTTTCTTTGTACCATTTCCAACTCATTTATGAGCCCTACTTGATATGGATCCCAAACCGCCGAGGCGTATTCCAGAATAGGTCTTACAAGTGACAAATATCCTAATTCTTTAGCAGAGGTACTACTTCCTTTTAATACCCTCATTACAAAGTGCAGGGATTTGTAAGCTTTAGAAACTACACATCCTATATGACTACTCCTTTTCATATCATTTCTTACGTGAACCCCCAAATATTTGCAAGAATCTTCTTCTACAAGTATTTCCGAGCCAATGTTATATTGAAAATCTTGCCTTCGCACTTTCCCTATTTTTATTAACTACATTTTCTTGTGTTTATTTTCATTTTATTTTCAATCGCCCACTTATAG
The DNA here is from genome assembly GCA_946902985.2 of Meconema thalassinum. NCBI lineage: Eukaryota > Metazoa > Arthropoda > Insecta > Orthoptera > Tettigoniidae > Meconema > Meconema thalassinum. Next base: position 457,249,513 of record OX336391.1, on the reverse strand, counting down.
ACCAGGTTCAGGCCATCTTGAAGTACTGCATTGTCTTGTGAGTCATGTATCTTTCGATATATTACACAATCATCTGCAAACAATCGACAGTCACTGCGAATCCCATTTGGTAAGTCATTTATAAACGCCAAAAATAACAAAGTTCCGATTACGCTGCCCTGAGGGATACCCGACGTTACCGTAATTTCATCCGAGAATCGGCCTTCAACTTTCACTTTCTGGGAACGACCCGTCAAAAATTCTTGGATCCATAAAATTACTCTTCTATCAATCTTCGTCGAAGCTAATTTATGGAGCAGCATGTCATGCTACTAGGGGACCATGACGTACAAGTAGCCGACCAACCATATCCCATATGGAACTACATGTCAGGCGAACGCGTAGGTCAGGTAAGCCGTTGTACCCGTCGTTTTTCAAAGGATTGCACATTCCTAGCCACAAGTGGGCGCAAATTATAATTATCAATTATTATAAATGAGGGACAGCCCAAGTGAATGTCCAATTGTAGCAGTCATTAATGCCCCATGTTGGTAGCGACAAATGTAACGGTTTCGCTAGCCCACACGTTGAACGACAAGTGTAACGGTTTGACTGCCCCTAACTGTTAGGTGATAAATGTAACTGTTTACCTTTGCCTAAGCTATGTTGTTTTAATGGACGCCAAGACCTCAACGCAATGTTGAAATCTAAATTTGTATTTAACAACGTCTAGCTCTGGTAGAACACCTTCAAGAATCTATTCACTCAGATCGTGGTATGATTTGATCATTAACCCAACAAACAATTGTATCAGGAGAAGGAATTGGTCTATATCTAATGCTACCTACTGAAAGCAAAGATTGCATTGTAAAAGAAATGAATTTATTATATAAAACAAGTATTGCAAAATGAATAATAATAATAATAAGTTTAAAATTTAAATTGGAGCGTTGCGATTTCAATATTACCGATAGAAAATTACGTGAAAACGGAGTCTGATAAATTATTGATTTTACTCTTATTCCCAAGCTATGGAAGTTACTGAAATATGAAATATAAAATAAAAAGAAAAACGAGAGATTGCGTATTTCTGCGTCATTCGCGCTTACCACTGGAAATTGCCGGAGCATTTCTCTCGTACTGGATGATGCTGTGAGCTTCCCACAGTCTCCTGGACGTCGTCATCTCCGTCGATATTTGATGATATACTTGTAGATTTGGTGACTTTATGGTCCTAACATCGGAACCATACACTCGTACAACCACACTGGTTAAGTTTTAAACAGATAGTTCTCCACGGAACATCGGAGCGACACCCACTTGCAACCGAACTAGTCAAGTCTTTCACAGATTGTCCTCCCTTCACGGCGCGCCGAACGATATATGCACCCGTCGGCTCCCCACCTCGGTACCGACTTCCAGCTTACGTGGTCTCCACTGATTGGCTGCTCCCCACGCGCTATTTCCCCTTCTCTGGCTCATTACACACGGCGCGCGGATGATGAAGTCGATTTCCGTTCCAACTATCCGCCATTTCTTGACGCTGCGACACAAGCTTGCGTTATACTTATTGACAAGAATCAGCCTGTATCTGAATTTCCAGTGAGTCATGTCTCTCATAATATCCTAACTGACGAAACTCCGTAATATTCCGTAATCACATAATTTTCTATGATATTGTCGTTCGTAATAATTTGCTTGATAGCGTTTTCTAAGACATATAAAACCTATCTGTATGCTTATAATTTTTATAAAATGCTCCGAAAATACCTTAATAATAATTATAATAAATTAATAATAATAATAAATTAACATGAAAAATTCTCTTGGCCGAACAATTTGCCGCGTAAATAAATATAGAATGGCTTCCTACTGACTTATGCCATTGGCATTAAAAAACCTCGAAAAACACGTTACACAATGATATATAAAAAATCCTCTCGGCACGCCGGAAGGCGGAGGTAGATTTCACCGGGCAAACTAGGGGATAGGCTATAATAGGCAACATATGCAGGTTTTCGTAGATGGATCAGACCTCATTTATTGTGAGAAAGTATTTTACAATGTAATTGGAGCTCAATTAACTTTTATTTCGTCTTACTATGCATATTTAACATTCTTTTGTCTTAGGGGGACGGTAACCTTCTTGTCATTTGGGGTCCATTTTTATACTTGTGGTCACACTGTCCTTATGCAAGGTTTGGAACAGATGTGTAACTATCTAACAGTCTGTTACTTCTTCACGTCAAATTTTATCTCCCGCAGAGATGTTGGTTGATTCCTCAGTTTAGGGCTGCGACAACGCGGCTACTTTAGGTGGGTGTAGAATCTGTCTGATAAACGGTGTTAATTGTGATGGCTGTATTAGTCTGTAATTCAGGTAAGGACTGCAGGCGGTCAATTTCAAGTAGTAGTTCCTAATGTTGGTACCAAATATACCGTCAACGACACCTAGCTGTGAACTTGGCTACTAGATGCCACCGCAACCAGTAACTTGCAACGTACGTTGGACTTCCCCTCTGAAGGAAAGCATACTGAGGGATTTTCAGCACTCTTTGAAAATCCGACGACATCGGCCGGCTTTGAACCCGCGACCTTGGGCATAGTTCAGCATGCTACCAGCTAGGCTACGTCACCGAAGCCGCTTCCCACATAGTCAGATGGAAAACTGAATGTGATCTCGTTGTCATGGCAACATCTGATAGCTCATCCCTCATCAATTTAGAGGCGTTGTCATGGTAACCTCTGATGGCTCTTGGCATTTCTTCTAATTCCGAAATCATTTTTCTCATCCCTTGGCGTAATGGTGGGTTGTATCAAAAATTCTTACAAAAGTTTTAGGTAATTATTAGGGGAATATCGTACAATTTGTATGGTTTTGATATTGTGCCTATTAAGAGAGATATGATTAATGTTTCCCGAAAAACCCACTTTTTCCACCCCATTGGCCAATGGTTGGTGCTATCAAAAAACTTTTTAAACATAAATTTTTGGCACTTATCCGACACATAATAAGAACTTTGAAGGGATTCGATATTTCACATATTAAGAGAATTATAGTGATATTACACTTTTTCGAAGAAAAAAAAGCCCCTTATTTTACCCCCTTCGACCGATTTTGCCCATTAACGAACTCGACCGAGATTTTATAGGGATACATATTATGTAAAAAATTCAAAGTGATTGGTGCAAAATTACGGCAATTATCGTGTCCACAAGAAACTGATTATATATATATATATAATTATATATAAACTTTTGAACTGACGGTGGTTTTGGGATCTGGGGGATGTGAAACGCGAAGATATGTCGAAATTTTCCGGAGCTCGAAACATGGTACCCATTGCAATAGTTAGCTTTCTAATGAAATCTACCTAATTGAGGAGAAACGTATATTCAAATTATTTCGAACATCAAAAAGCGCTATGATTTTTCCACACAATGTCCATAAAGAAATAGTAAGAGCAAGTTAAACTAAACTTGATATGCTAGTTTTCTATGCCAAATTATGTTACTGATGTGGATGCCGTCTGTAATATCATGAGAACATTTCTATATATAATTTTATATTTCTATAATATGCTTTAGGATGTGTTACTTTTAATTAGAGCTGTCTTAATGAAAAATTAATTGCATCCCTGTCTTACCCTCTTAGGCTGATGGGCAACAATCCCGAGTCACCATGCAATGACGATGCCACTTGAAGATCAAAGAAGCTTCGTGGAAAATAGAAACATCTGGAGGCACTCTACTAATGCAGTTACAAGAAATCGTCGACCTGATGGCACCTGATGATGAACCAAGAAAAAAAGAACTAGGGAAACGAGAAAAGTGTCATACGAGCCCATGGGAGAGTACTTTGTCAACAAAGCGAGCCCCCTCTCCCAACAAGGGATTGCAGCTCTTAAGACTGGGTTTTACTAACAAAGTATACGTTTCATGTACAAAATTGAAGTCCAAAAGCAGATAACATACATAAATAACCAAAATTGTGTTGGTAACGACGATCCATCGAAGCCATGCCAGTTCTGTGGCAAATATTTTTCTATGTGCAGGGATGCAAAAGGTAGGCACAAATTGTGCCCAATTACATTAGGCGAAAAAAAAAAGTATTCACATGCCCTAACCTTAAAGAAATAATAATAAAAATAACACGCTTTTATGTAGAAAAGAGGGGGTACTTAATTGGTTGACATGTTTCTATCGTCATCAGATCCTGCTCACTTAGACTTAGTTAATGTACGATGTTAATGAATTACGGTTATGTACAATATAGCCTATATACAATGTTTAGATTACATAAATTTGTAAACACTTGTGCACGCGTCAAACTTTGGTGGCGTAGTTGTTAGCATGCTGAGCTTCTATGCCCAAGATCGCGGGTTTTTTAAGAGCGTTAAAAATCCCTCAGTATGCCTTCCTTCGGAGGGGAAGTAAAGCCGGCGGTCTCATGTCATAGATTTATGGCATGTTAAAGAACCTTCCACTAATTACACCTGTGCGAAGCTAAATTAGGTTAAAATGTAAACAACGCTCAGGTTCCTACGTTCGTCGCCAGGAGCAAAGTTCTGAACTAGTAGTTGTTGACGGTGGCGTTTGGGGGGGGGGGGGGAGGGGGGGGGGGGAGGAACTACTTGAAAAATACAAAGTATGCAGTCCTTACTTGAATTAAGAAACAGAAGCACACACTAATATAGTCATCACAATTAACACCGGTTATCAGACAGATTCTATACACACCCAATGTACACGGGGCTACATGACCGCGTTGTCGCTGCCCCTAAACTGAGGAACCAACGAACCAAACTTATTTACAGATAATATGGCTCACCTCTAGGGTTGTTGTGTTATTAATAATGTAGTTTAAATATGTTAACCTGTAATTTATTGAATAATAATAATGTTATTGGTTTTACGTCCCTTTTAACTACTCAGGCTTTTAGAAGCGCCGGGGTGTCAGAATGTTGCCCCGAAGGGGATCTTTAACGTGCCAGTAAATCTACTGAGACGGCTCCCTGGCATATGCCAGCTGACTGCACCAGGATTCGATCCTGCAACCTTGGGCTTAGCTCTATTGAATTATTACTGTGACAAACTTCAGGAATGATGTTGTCTACACTATTTTGTTATTTATGTTCTAAATCAACCGTTCCTATTTTAACTTAAAACATTTTCAAAATGCCCAAATAGAAAAAATCGTATCCATTCGTTTTGTTTGTTTGGTCACGCATCACTACATAACGGTAATGTAATTTCAGGCAAGTCTGTATTTAAGTAGCGACCCAAGAGAAATCATTTTCGTTAGAAACGAATAATTTCCGACAATCAGTTCCGACCGTCTGCGCGAGAGTGGTGGTTGCTTGCTATGATAATTATGTCGATGGAAGATGGGTAGGGATGGAAGAATACTAGATGGCCTTTAGAGGAAATAATGGACTATTACTATCATAGAACAATGGAAATGGGACAGACCTAAAATAACCCGACAACGACGTATTCGTTTGCCAAACAGATTACACCAAAGGTAAGGTTCCATGAACTAGTGCTATAATGGACAATAGTATACTTGCAATGCCGCGTATCTGACAATGCTCATCTTTCCATTATTTTCCTTATGATTGGTCATACCTGTTAACTACAAAACGAACATGACGGCCAAGCGAAGTTGAAACTTTTAAATAGATTTTTCTCGCGATTTAACCATCCAAACGCAATGAAACTTGGTACAGAAAATGTTTCTACATATTGCAATGCACTGGCTCCAATTTAGTACAATTGTTTACATAACCTCAAGATAGCGGCTGTGCGAAATATTTCACCGGCATTCTCATCTCCGAAACTATTACTGGTATCACCCTCAAATTTTGTACGTTGATAAAGGGCACTACTACAAGTTTATGTAACTTTCAAAACCCTGTGAAGTACAAAACGAACATGGCGGCCAAGCGAAGTTGAAACATTTTAATAGACTTTTCTCGCGATTTAATCATCTGAGCGCAGTGAAATATGGTACAGTAAAAGTTTATACACATTATAATGGACTGGCATATAATTTAATTCACTTGTTTACATTACCTCAAGACGGCGGCTGTGCGACATTCTAACATTAAGTTTTTATTTCTTGTGTTTTAATCATGCGATCGAAATGAAAGTTTGAATAATGAACCTACACAATAATTGTCATTTAATGGTGGTCTACAACGCTATAGCCTATACATATATCAATCCAACATGGCGACCATCCAAAATATTTAGACGGTCCTCAACATCTACGAATCCATTACGGCAATCAAACTGAATTGCCTTGACTTTCAATAACCTGGAGAGCACAAATCCAACATGGCGACGACGCGAAATATAAATATTTAAATGGACGTTTCCCGCTATTTAACCATCCGAGTGCAGTGAAACATGGTGCAGTAAATGCTTATACAAATTTTAATCCAGTGGCATCTAATTTATTTCAATTGTTTTCATAACCACATGATGGCAGCTGTGCGATATTTTATAATCTCGTTTTCATTTCTTGTGTAAGTAAGTAGGACATATGAACATAGTCTGTATAGTTCTTCACGGAACTAACTAACTTGTTCTTTATTAGAATCGGGAATGGGCTATGTGTCCAGGGACGTGCACTATCCCGGCACATTATTTGCATAGAGAGAGTGTGCAAAAGGCGACTTAGGTGGCGTAGTTGGTAGCATGCTATGCATCTATGCCCAAGATCGCAGTGCCAAACGCAGCCGAAGTTATCGGATTTTTTTTATGAGCGTTAAAATCCCTCAGTATGCAGTTCAGTGTGTAAGAGGAATTCGTTCGTTTTGGCCGTGCTGTGAGTGATATCAAATGTTTTAACTAGTTATAACCAGAAACGCTTACATACTTGTGAAATTTTGATTTCACTTTCGAACATGGCTTCAAACACCATAACAACATATTTACCTGCACATATTTTTTTAAAATTTAAGAGTAGTGCTACGTACGGGCGAAGAAAATGTTCCCGTAAATTCCCAGGTGTAACTCGACCGGACAATGCTCAACTGGCGACCAGCGGGGTGCGTCAGGTCCGTCGTGCTTGCCAAAAACCACTCTGTACGTTCTTGTGACGTGAGACAAGACGTACGTAGTTTCATTTTAGAATAAGCACTGAAGGATTTTTATTAATTGGCCAACAATACTGTAAAACAAGCTGCCAAAAGTTAATGTTATTTTAGATACGAAATTTCAAGAACATGCGATACAGACAAACCTGTCCTTAACGAAACTTTTATTCAGAGCAATCCTTAGGTACACTGCCGGAAAAAAGAATAGGTCACCTGAAAAGACGACGTCGATTTTGATCCGATGACGGCAGATGCCACCTGGGGGATAGTAGATGTACTGATAAGGGTTTCAACGTCGTCCGCCAAGAGATAGCGCAGTGGCATAGCTACCAGAGCGCAAATCTATGTCTACCATTTAATTGGGAAAGCTCAATCTTACGGCTCACTGTGGTGCAAACGTGTGAAGCAAGCAGTTACAATGCCACGGAGACGCACTCGTGCTTCTTATAGCCAACTGAGCGAGTTTGAAAGGCGACAAATTGTGGCCTTCCGAGTGGCGGGATGGCCCTTTTGGAGAATTGCCACACAAGTTGGACGTGCTGTGTCCGTTGTGCAACGATGCTGGTATCAGTGGTCACGTGAACATTCTCACACCCGTAGACGAGGTTCTGGACGTCCACGCAGCACAGACGTCCGCCAGGATCGACGTATTGTAAGGGCAGCAGTGGCAGATCGTACTGCTACCACAGCACAGATACGAGGGTTTGTGAGCCCAGAAGTGTCAACACTAACTGTTGCGAACCGGTTACTATCAGTGGGACTACGGGCACGCACACCTCTAGCCCGTCTTCCACTCACGCCACAGCATCGACGTGCACGGCTCGACTGGTGCCGTCAGAGGATCACTTGGAAGATGGAATGGCGCGCCGTGGTCTTCAACGATGAAAGTAGATTCTGCCTGCACGCAAGTGATAGTCGTTGGCGCGTTCGACGTAGACCTGGTGAGCGCTGTCTAGTAGAGTGCATTCGTCCAAGACACACCGGCCCCAACCCAGGCCTTATGGTCTGGGGTGCGATAAGCTACAACTCTCGTTCACCTTTGGTGTTTGTGGAAGGAACGCTAACCAGCGCTCGGTTCGGGAAGGATGTTGATAGACCCGTTCTTTTGCCATTCTTGCAACATGCAGGGGATGTGTTGTTCCAACAGGATAATGCTCGCCCACACACTGCCCGTGCAACTCAACGTGAACTGCAAGACGTGCAGCAACTTCCCTGATCAGCACGATCGCCGGACTTGTCACCAATCGAGCACGTGTGGGACATGATGGGCCGACAGGTAACTCGTCCACCCACAACTCTTACAGAACTGTGTGAACAGGTCCAGCAGGCATGGAATAATGTTACCCAATAAAGTATTCGCCATCTGTATGAACGACTGGAAGCAAGAGTCAGTGCCTGCATTGCCGCCCGTGAAGGCTAAACCTCGTACTAATATGGGTGTTTCAGCATGGGTCGATTACCTGGTATCTCTGAACCGCTTGACCTATTGATCTGTATATTTAATTATTTCGATCTGTATATTTAATTATTTCATGTACTCCATATGCACTGTTGCCACAATAAATCTTGAGTGAATTGGTAACCTCTGAAAGGGTGACCGAATTCTTTTTTCCGGCAGTGTATCAGTGGTCACGTGACCATTCTCACAATCAATGTTCATGGTCCCAGATTAATATTAATCCAAGTAAGCATAATCTGCCTAACGCACAAACGGAAGAACGTTTAGATACTAGAACGAAAAGAATATATTTCTTCCCAAACACTGTAGGTTATTGGGCCTAGATTATGTGAATCTCGCATGCTTTGCACATCCTTATATGGCCAAAACGTTTAATTTTAGACAGGGTGGTAAATAATCGTAAGAGCTCGAGTAATAGACGGGGACACACAAGACACACCACTTGATAAACAATGCATATTGCTCTCCAGACAAGATCGTACGTTTAGGGTACCACGCAAGCTGTTTTGTAGTTAACTTAATTCTTCAAGAAAGAAAGAAAGAAAGAAAGAAAGAAAGATGTGCGTAGAATGGCTATGAAACAAAAGATAAAGTTACAAGCTTGTGATCAAGGTAGATTGACTCTTGAGTAGATAGTAGGGAATTTGATCGAAGATTGGAGCAAATCGGTGAAAAATTGAAGAAAAAAAACGATGTGGATAAGTACTAATAAACGGAAGTACGGAAGTGTGAGATCGATGCAATTATCCCCTATACTGTAGTAAGAAAGGAATACACACATTTAGTGGTGGTATGTACCAGCGGCATTTAGTTAATTTTTAAACATCTGTGAAAGAATCCTGCCTGCCACAGAAATATCCATAGGCCCATTGCAATACCGCCATATACACTGTATATATACAGATTTTAAATTTCGAAATAGCTCAATTAAAAATATGTACATATAAATGATAGCCCAATATTTTTAAAGCACTAGTAATATAACCGCAGGACTGGAACTCCTATATTGGGACAGAAAGGACTGAACCAAGTGAGGCCAGTCGCGCAAGCCAACTCCTGCTGTTGCACTTTTATGGAAGCAAGAACAAGGTCAAGCTCGCGACTCAACCCACATCAAGTTCAGCAAGGGTTACCAACACACACGCACCAGCTTCAGGTGTCTGGGCTTCTTCAGCGCGGCTAAGAAAAACTCTGTCCAGATGCTCCCATATCCAACAAGCGTTTATATTATTCTAAAAGGAAATACAGGAATAATAAGCAATTACACTAATGACCGTCTATTCTTCATTTACATCATTATTTTGGTTCGTTTGTCGTTACATTTATAGAGACTTGGGACATTGCAGTCACCGTCTCATGTAAGTGGATGAATGTGGAATTTGTTATATCCCATGTGTACATGGAATTTGTCTGATAACCTTTGTTATTGCGACGACTAGATCAGTGTGTGTGAAACTGTAATTATCAGGGTCAGATTGGGATAGGTGCCCCAAGAATTAAAACGAGATTCCACCCCGGCATTTGCCTGTAGTTTGTGAAAACAAAATACTACGGGGAAAGACTTGCACTTACAATGGCTACTGTCGGCGCCGGGATTCTAACCTCGGATATCCGAAATCCAGCTACGCTGGTAAATAACTAATATAACACACCGTACAGAAGTGAATTAAAATTAACCATATAAAAACTACATTGCATCGACTAAAGAAGACAACAGTCCATTTTGAACCACAATCTAAAAGTATCAATAACCCCTAAAATGCCTTCAATTTTTTTTGGGACGAAGACATGAACACTTATGGCCAACTGATGGTGGTTTATTTAACAAGCCTGTATTTATACAGCATACGGTAGTTTTAATCTAGTACAGACTAGGAAAGTGGTCTGGGAGTTCTCTGCCCTTCACCTCAATGATAAGGGGAAGAGAGCCAAACCCCCAAACCCTAAAGGAATTTCTCAAAGGTGGCCGGCCCCGTGGTGTTGGGGTAGCGCGCCTGCATCTCACCCGGAGGCCCCGGGTTCGATCCCCGGCTCCGTCAGGGATTTTAAAACTGACGTGAGGGTTGTCGTGAGGACAATTGAGTAGCTGTCTGACAGTGAGAGAGCGCCCCTATCACGAAAACCAAGATTAACGGCCGAGGGGACCCGACGCGCTGAACACGCGTCACCCCAATATCTGCAGGCCGAATGGCTGGGCAGCGGTCGCTTGGTCGGCCTTAGCCCGTATAGTGCCAGGGGTTGACTTTTTTTTTTATAAAAATAAAGGTAGTTTTTGTTTAGCCTTGCATTGCTATGAGCCTCATAACAAGCCATAATTCATAACCTACTGCTACGACTACCCAGACCCGAGAAAAAGTTGGTTTACAAAATTAAAAACAAATATTTTCGGAACCGTAAGATCACATTAAAACTTCGTATACACGTCAACAATAAGTTCCAAGCTTCATTACGATATGATTAATAAGTTTAATCTTTCTAAGGCGGCTTCGGCGGCGTAGTTGGTAGCATGCTGAGCTTCTACGGCCAAGATGGCGGGTTCAAACCTGGCCGAAGTCTTCGGATTTTTAAGAGCGTTAAAAATCCCTCAGTATGCCTTCCTTCAGAAGGGAAGTAAAGCCGGCGGTCCCATGTCATAGATTTGTGGCATGTTAAAGAACCTTCCACTAATTACACAAGTGAGAATCTAAATTAGGATAAAAATGTAAACAACGCTTAGGACCCTACGTTCGTCGCCAGGAGCCGACTACGGTGGCTTCTAGTAGCCAAGATCTGAACTAGTAGTTGTTGACAGTGGCGTTTGGTAGCAAAAGTAGGAACTACTTGAAAAATCCCAAGTCTGCAGTCCTTACTTGAATTAAGAAACAGAAACACACACTAATACAGTCATCACAATTAACACCGGTTATCAGACAGATTCTACACACACCCAAAGTACACGGGGCTACATGACCGCGTTGTCGCAGCCCCTAAACTGAGGAACCAACCAATCTTTCTAAGTAAGCGCTCCATTATTTAGACTTGGTAAAAATACGGCACTTTTTTTTGTCCAAACAACTATAAAATTTTAACGGGTTACAATACAAATGTTTACTCAACATATGGCGTATACCATCTTTTTGGAAGCCTTCATAGGGAGGTTAAGGCCGCTTGAGCGTTTAGTTTTCGCAGAAAAGAGGTGCAGGTGCACTTCACATAAGGGAGGTAGCGCGCAGTTCGCTACTCCTGCGGGGGTCCGGGCGAGACACCATGAGCCCGCTGATGAGCCAGCTTGGTGTCCTTGGCGAAACCCCACACAAGCCACGGCACAAACCTAGACAAATTGCTGGAGTTTTACTCTACATAGCTAAATGCAGAATAAAATAAGGAAAAGTTTGGTGTAGATTGTTTTTATGTACGACTAGGGTAACGGTTTTATTGACGTCTAAACTCGAGTATCTATAATTTCTTTCCCCATACAGTAGGCACCACTCCACGAGCATGACCTCAATAATCACCGGTACATTTCATTTTGAGTTGAATGTATTATCTTCGTGGTGCATGCTGTTAAATAAATATTCTATTATGTTCTATTTGCACGAACATGTGCCTCGTCAAATCGTCAGCCAAGATATAAGCAAACTTGTCTTCATTGCCACCTGCAAATGATGCTGCTCTATACCAAGCGTGCAGTGTGTTTCTACATGTTCAACAGTGGTTTGGAAATTAATCACTCGAACCTGAGCGTTGGGGGTTGGACAAGAGGAGATGGGGGTTATCAGACTCCTATTAAGATTAAGACCCCTATTGCACCTCACAGCGTGCTCAATTCCATATTTTTTCGTTGTGCCACAGGCTGTGGCAATTGCCACGGCGCACAGTGTGTCGAATCCCATATCTAGGTGGAAAAAATTCACTGCCGCAAATGAAAGCGAAAACTGGCTCATTCGATAGTGAACAAACTAGAAGGTGACCTTCGGTCTTCTTTTCCGCTGTCTGGTGCGCAGGAGGAAGGGTTTGGTGCTGAAAGGTCTTCCTGGCAGTTATCAGTTCATTTGATAGGAGGTGTCGGAGTGAACCGAACGTTGTGTTTCTTGTGAGTTCAATGAGGTGTTGTCTTCTGCAGCTCATGGAATAGTAAAAAGAGGTATGTGATCTCAAATTTATGCTTAATATAAGCTTCCTGCATTAAATACATTATTTACTTTATGAGTGCCTCAAAGTGCCATTTTACTTTGAACGTCATTCGATAGGAAATTTAATGTAGATTCGGGATCTGTAGTGGTTTGGTTGCGCACGAATGTGCATCATGGTTTATTTTCTTATTTTCAGTGACTATGTGGGCTTTACCGCGAGAAGAATTTTTCAACGCGAGGCGGTCCTGTCGTAAAGAGGGGCGTACAGACGTCATATTTCAATATGTTACGAATAAATTTGATCCTACATCTCTTACCGACACTCAGGTTCAGGAGGTAAGAAATAAAATTAAGTTGATATCCCATAATATTAACAAAAAAATGGGAGAGTGCAGGAAGAAGAGTACAACGATTCCGGGAAAAATTCGGTTATTGGTTAAATGGGGCGGATTTCATCGTTTCCAGTGAACAAGAAAAGACATCGATCCAGCGTATGATCCGAAAACAAATTGTGTCCCGAAGGAATTTAAGGACTGTTCCGCCAAGACAAAGAAGCAAAAAGTTTGTGATATTACCGAATCGCGTAATTTGGAGGAAGTAGCGTTTGCTGCTGAAGATTCTTTTCGATCAAACGGGAAAAGAGATGCAGCAAACATCGTGAAAGAGATTTATTCCAACCCCCACCCCCAACAAGAGGCACAAAAATTAAGAAGGCTCTACTGTATTTGCTCACTAAAAGGAGCAGGAAAAGCGTCCATTTACACCGTATGAAGCGTTAGCGTTATACTGTACGTTGACACCAAGTCTATCTCGTACGGTTATAAATTAATGAGGAAACGTGCCATGGATTTAGGGCATTTCATTTAACCTTCATATTACGCTCTAAAGAAAGCTAAAGCTGCGTGTTATCCTGTGGAGGAAGATATGACTATTAGCGATACCTCAGCTACTGTAAAGTTACAGGCAATATTAGATCTAACGGTAAAACGCTTAGTTGACACATTGCCTGTGCAATGTACTGACTCCTCTGCCACCCTTATCAGTAAATGGGGATGTGACGGAAGTTCAGGTCACAGTTTGTACAAACAGAGATTTAAGGATCAAAGTAACACAGATGCGTATTTGTTTGTAATCTGTTTTGTTCCTTTAAAACTGCACCTGAATGATGCCAATAAAATTTGGACAAATCCCAAGCCTTCGTCAACGCGTTATTGCCGGCCAATAACATTTCGTTTTGGGAAGGAGACATCTGAAATGGTCAAACGTGAAGTTGAGTTAATTGAAAACCAAATAAAAGAGCTGAAACCATCTCTGGCTGGAAATTGGACTGTAATTCACAGCTTTCTGCAAACCATGGTACAGGCCGGACGTTTGTTTTAGACGAGTGAAAAATCTTAATGGAAGCCAGGAGGCGAGTTACTACAGTACCTGTGTTGTTATCAGCTGCCTCATGCGGTCCGATGATTGACAACACTGTTTCACACTACTCCTGAAGTACAGTCATTGGCAAATATAATGACGTTCTGTTCGCAACTACGTGACGTGTAGTTCCGCGTCACACAATACTTCGACGTGCACTGTACTGTCTGCTCAAGTCTGGAATTCCATTAAATCAGATCGGTGGTGACAAGTGTGAAGCGATAGGGTGAGAGAGTGTGTGTGTAGGCTCACTCGCAGGCTTCAAGGTCAAGGGCAATCGTCTAAAACAAACGTCCGGCCTGTAGATGGAAAAATCTGCAATATTTAGACATATACCCCAGGCTCTCACGTTTGCTATATTTGTGGCGCGAAGCCTAGCGAAATGAACTCAATGCTGTCTAGAAGTGTTAATGTCAATAACTACGTGTATGGTTTATCGACATTACATTCGTGGATAAAGCTATTCTAAAAAAAAAACATTGGTTACAGAATTCCATTTAAGGTATGGCAGGTTCGTTCACAAATAAGGGGAGAATTTGAACAAAGGAAAAAACAAATTCAGCAAGATTTCAAAAGAACAATTTAACATACTTTTTAATCTGGATGATTTTACATACAGTGACTTCGTCTATTCCCTCAAATAAGGTGTAACAAAAATGCTGGACTGCAAGTCTCATCGTTATTCATATTTTATCCAGTTTTAAAGAGTATGTTTTCCAATGTCATAAACTATAATGTAAACATCCATATCGTGATTTATACTACCGAAAATGGACGATCCTTTGTTGCTCTCGGTCATATTTTACACCTCCCCTTACCCCCCCCCCCCCCCCCCCCCCCGAAGATCGTACACTTCAGACGATGCCATAAATGAATTAAGCGACCTCGAAAACGGTATATTGCCAACTTTTAATAGAATCCCACCAGTATTAACTAAGTTATTAATTTTTTCCACCTAGAATTGCGATTCGACACACTGTGCGGCGCTAGCACCAACAGTGCCCCCATTCATTGGAGTCCGAAGAGTTGGACGGTGAGGAAGTATAAAATGTTTGTTAGTCAATAAAAACAATTGTAATGTAATTTGTTTTTGGGTTGTTACTTATTTTTCTCTGCGTTTCATTCCTAGGGGGCCATCTTTTTAACGAGTAGTCGTCTTTGTACCTTGATATATATCTATTTTTACTGACTAATTAGTACGCCCATATCAATGATCAATGAGTAGGCCTATCTTTTACTTACACTGCTTAAATGGCAACGCAGACATGAGTGGTTATAGTAGTCATGATCGCTCGAAATTAATACATTTTGACGAGGATAGCACTTACACTTACCAAACGATTAGCCTTCCCTCTTGGGTCTACTTTTAACAATATTGTAAAACATGCGAGTGTTAAAAGAATATTATGCTATTTTGTGCGGAGTCGCACGTTCAGCAACAATCATCACCATTCTTACCACTCGCCACACATGGACTAGAGTGCGGCGTTGCCGCTCTGCTACGGGCAGGGCCTTGCTTATATGTAGCTATGCTTATACCCTTTTGCCCTAACAAGTGCGAGGTTATCCATGGTTCGTGATCCTGGACGTCCATGGTAACTTTAGGTGCAAGGCAGGGGCTGATTTCGAATATAAACAAGAAGTTCCGTGACGAACTAAAGAGCCTACTTTAAAAAAAATTAAGATCCATGCCAATGATAAATCTACAGTATATGAACCATCTAGAATAATGACAAAATTAAGTTGGTAATATCGAAATGTCTGATTAGTTCGAAATATACCTGGTATAATATTGCCTAATAGAGCACTACAGTTGGCAGCCCTGGTGACTGAATATATTCTAAGTTCCATCTCTTAAGGTACAGAATACAAAATTTGGTTGAAGTCCAATGGACGTTAAGGCTAGTCCACACCAAAGTTAATGAACAATGTTAATGAACAATGTTCATGAACAATGTTAATGAAAACATTTCTCAACATGTTTACTAAACATTTAACAAACTTCTTCAACATTATGTCCAAACCAAATAAACTTTTGTTAACAAACATCTTCAACATTAAATAAACTGTTTGTGAGGTTATAATGGATAGGGTCAGGAAGAAGAAAGTAATTACAGCTGCAGCTTTCATTATTTTAGCGAGTGCAATTAGAGAAAAGTGCAGACGCAAGGTGTGGCAAAGAAAAATATTGGAAAGGCGTTTAGAGTGAAGTTTGGAGAGAATAGCATCCCCTGGAAGGAGATCAAGCAATCATCTATTCCAGCGGATGCAGCGAAGACTCTCCTTCCAGGGGATGCTATTCCTCCGAGACTCTATGGTCTTCCTAAAATACATAAGGAAGATGTTCCTCTTAGACCTATTGTTAGTACGATTGGTTCTCCTACATATGCCCTTTCCAAATACTTAGGTAGACTACTTCAGCCGCTTCTGGGTAACACGCCTTCGTACATTAAGGATTCCACACACTTCGTGGAAAAGTTAAAAGCTATAACACTTCAGCCGGGTGATGTTCTAGTGAGTCTCGACGTGGTGTCTCTGTTTACGAGAGTACCTATTGATGGTGTTATGTCTCTCATTAATGGCTTTTTTCCTGAAGACATCACAAGACTTTTTTATCACTGCATGACCTCCTCCTACTTTCTATGGAATGGGAATTTTTATGAGCAGACTGATGGTGTGGCCATGGGTAGTCCTCTCTCTCCTGTTGTGGCTAATTTCTTCATGGAGAACTTTGAAGAGAAAGCTTTGTCGTCGGCTCCTTTCAAACCGAAGATCTGGTGGCGTTATGTGGATGACACGTTCGTTGTTTGGACGGAAGGTGAGGAAAATCTTAGCCATTTCCTGGATCACCTTAATCTCCAGCACCCTTCTATTTGTTTCACCATGGAAAAGGAATCTGACGGCAAAATACCTTTTTTAGATGTTCTCGTCACCAAGAAAGAGGATGGATCTTTAGGACACAGCGTTTTTCGTAAGCCAACACACACCAATAGATATCTCCACGCAAGTTCTCACCATCACCCTGCCCAGAAACATGGTATCCTTACAACTCTAACTACCAGGGCTAGGAGGATTTGTGAAGTGTCTTCTTTACAAGAAGAAATTAACACCCTGCGAACCACCTTTGAGAGCAACGGTTATAGCAAGGCTTTGGTTTCTACGGTTCTGAAACCAACAAATAATAATAGGACGTCAGTTGAGAAAAGAGATGTAAGAGGAACTGCTTACCTTCCGTACATACATAACACAACGGATCGTATTGCTAAAATCCTACGTCGGTACAACATACGGACTGTATTTGGAACTTCTGTTAAGATTAGGCAACTCCTGCGACCAACTAAGGACAGTTTGCCTAAATTGCAACAACCGGGTATCTACAGAGTTCCCTGTACTTGTGGCAAGGTTTACATCGGGCAGACTTCGAGAACAATATGCACTCGCATTAAGGAACATAATAGATGTATCAGGCTCATTCAACCTGATAAATCAGCTGTTGCCGATCATGCTTTAACACCTGGCCATGATGTCATGTTCCAAGGAGTGGATGTTCTTGCCCGTATTAAGCAATATCGTCCCAGAATCATCAGGGAGGCGGTTGAAATACGTAAACACCCAGACAATTTCAACCGCGACACCGGCTACAATCTCAGTGAATCCTGGCTACCTATTATCAGAACCCTGAGAAAGTAATTCACTGCTGCTTTCCGTTGTCCCTAACATGGGGCTATAATGGCGTCCATCTTTGGGCACCTTCTATATGTTCTTCGTTGCTTTCTCTTAGCAACATTGTCGTATTCCAGATTATTCCTGACGATGAAAGACATGGTTTCTTTCGAAACGCGTCGAATATTAGTATAATAAAACACGGCATAAGCCCAAAATTCAACATTATGAATAATACTCCAAATTAATCTAAAATGTCAGGTACTATACGTGTGCATAGTTTAAAGCTGTCGACTTGCATACTTTCTGATATATTGGTATTTGGATTTTTAAAAAATTAGAGAGCAATTATTTACAGTCGGCAGCCCAGGTGGCTCTTGAGAATACGCTCATTCATATCTGTTTATGTACACATATTACATACAACATTTGGTTAAAATCCAATTGATAGTGTAGAAGTTATATATGCATTTAAAAATAGGACCTATCAGAAGGCTTAAAATTATTTTGGCAACACTGTCATGTATAGTCTCCTGGAAATTAAACTGTAATAGTATTATCTACATGTGTGCCAATTTTGGAATAGCTCCCATGCATACCGTCCAAGATATCCAACATGGAGCTCAAATTTCTAGTGAGTTTTTTCAGCAGTTGGTAGCACGGACATCATTTTCAAATATGGGCTTGAGATATTCCGGTATACATCTTTACTCATACTGAATTTGGTTTCGATTGCTGCAGCCGTTTAGGAGTTGATAGGGACACACACACAGCCAGACAGACAGACAGACAGACAGACAGCCATTTTCCCGGATCGATCTCATAAGTCTACTTTTTTCCTCATTTTTGCAAAATGTGAAAAGTAGGCTAAATATCCTCCGGGCTAGCATGAGTATCTCCACAAATTTCAATGTCAGACATGTACAGCATCGTGTCTGTAAACTTGAACTTCCACGCAGACGGCAAACTTCTATCAGGAGAGTATAAGAATAGAGCTCACGTTCGCTACGACAAATGTCAAACAAACATTGAAACTATGAGGAAATAAAACCAATATGCTATTGTGTAGTCTGACAAAAATATATTGTTGTTCAGTAAAATACCCATGGCATTTCCAGTTTTGTTCGATTTGTGTGGAAAGGCGACAAGATTGGAACCTAAGTCACCACCCAGACACAACAATTAATTAGAATATGAGATGGAAATAAAGCTAACCAAGACAATGAGCTCTGAATAAACAGTGCACGAAAAACAAACAGGAAACAATAGGAAACACGACAGTAGCCTCGCCATAAAAGTAGACACTGGTGAGACAAAACCATCCAGGGACAGAGATTATGAAATCGCTTCCAAACGTTGTTCGGCTGCCGAGGAGAGAGGAATAAGGAATATAATTATTCAGAAAATCTGTTTTTGATACTCTTTTTACTATCATACAATTATATGGTTACTGGCTTCGGTGACATAGTCGGTAGCATACTTAACTGCTATACCCATGATCGCGGGTTCAAACCCGGCCGAAGTCGTCGGATTTTAAGAGCGTTAAAATCCTTCAGCAGGCTATGTGGAACACTACTTCCAACTCCGATCCAGTGGTTACCGGTGCTCAGTAATATCGCACCTCCTCATATCAGAAGACAGAAAAATCTAGTTCATCTTTGGTCCAGAATACAGAAGTATCGGACTCTTCCAATCCATGATGACGTTCAACAGTTGGGCCCTTCTAGACTGAAATCCCGTAAACCTGCATGGAAAATAGCCTTTAAGAACTAACAAACGGAAAATTCAAAGCCAATACTAGCTGGCAGATTGAGTGGACAAGAGCTCCTCCTCGAGGCATCGTACAAGTTGGGAACCCAACTACAAAACTCGCTGGTTTCAACTTGCCGAGACTAGCCTGGATAGACTCAATCGTATTAGATGTAGTGTGGGAAGAAGTGCTTTACATACTTGGGTTTGGAAAGATTCGCCATACCGTGACTGTGATGTCATTCCGCAGACATTGGAACACATAGTGTTTGATTGTCCCTGTCGATCGTTTACGGGCAGTCTGGAGGATTTGAATTGTGCTACTCCAGAAGCAGTGAAATGGTTAAATAGACTGGAAGTCGATTTATGATATTTTCAACTTGTTGTCTTGTTGTCATATTGTTAGGATGTTAGTGACACAGTTGGTTGGTTCTTAAGTTTAGGGGCTGCGACAACGCGGTCATGTAGCCCCGTGTACTTTGGGTGTGTGTAGAATCTGTCTGATAACCGGTGTTAATTGTCATGACTGCATTAGTGTGTGTATCTGTTTTAATTCAAGTAAGGACTGCAGACGATCAATTTTCAAGTAGTTCCTACTTTTGCCGCCAAACGCCACCGTCAACGACTACTAGTTCAGAACTTAGCTACCAGACGTCACCGCAGTCGGCTCTTGGCAACGAACTTAGGAACCTAAGAGCGTTGTTTACATTCTTAACCTATACAATTTAGCTTCACACAGTTGTAATTAGTGGAAGGTTCTTTAACATGTCATAAATCTATGACATGGGACCGCCGGCTTTACTTCCCCTCCAAAGGAAGGCATACTGAGGGATTTTTAACGCTCTTAAAAAATCCGACGACTTCGGCCGGATTTGAACCCGCGATCTTGGGCATAGAAGCTCAGCATGCTACCGACTACGCCACCGAAGCCGCTTAGTGACACAGTATTCATATCTTTGTTTTCTTTATTGTGTTAGCATCATACGATAAATAAATAGTAGGCTATGCCATCCTTCGGAAGGGAAGTAAAGCCTGCAAGCCCATGCCATAGATTTATAGCATGTAAAAGAACCTACCACTACAATTGGTAGTGTGTAGCCAAATTTGTAGGTTATATTTGGCTGGTTAGAAACGCTCTGTCAAGTTCCAATGTTCGCCGCTAGGTGCCAATGACAGTGGCATCTGAAGCCAAAGTTGGAACTTCTTGAAATAGAACTTGCTGGGAGCCCACGGGCGTTCAATTAAAATACCCTGCTATGGCCAAAAGCAATTCAGATCTTATAGCTATTTAATTACATAAATCGCTAAGGTGTATGTTTCACAGGGGCAGATGACCTCGTAGTTCCGCCTCTTAAAACAACAATAACTAACTGCATGTTTCACAAAACTCAAACTTAAATAGAGAGAAGGTGCGGTTTGTACCAAAATCTTCCAATTCGGCTCAATAGTACATGAAAAATCTTGCATTTTATAAAAAGTCAACGGAAATATATATTCAATCGTTTATAAAGTGCGTTTAAACAAATAAACCAGACGATAGCATCTGCTAGAACTTTGTCGTGTCGAACTCACATAACAGTAAAGCCGGGCGGGTGGTATCAATACGCATGAGGTGTTCAGAAGTAAGCTAACCCACAATAACAAATGGGCATTCGAATAAAAGAGAATTGCCCGCAGCAGTGACGAATTGCACTCTGATTTCATAAAAGTTTAAAAGGTGTTTTTAAACAATACGACAGCCCCTGCCAGAACTATGTCGCGTCGAGCCCGCATATCAAAAGTCAGGAGGGTGGTTTATACAAATGGGTCCGCTAGTTATTATCATTAACAAGTGAAATCACGATGGAAGCCCAGGTCAGACCGACAATTTTACAGGTCCCAATATTATCCGAAGTTTTTATTTTCCGGCACACTACAGTTGAAGGACAAGTTACCCAATATAATAAGGTTACACAACTTTCAAAGCGCAATTTAATCCTTCGTTAAGCGCGCCAAATGTATACAATACAGCCTATGAACTTAAAAACAAAGCAATGGACACACGCCATTGTCTGGAAGCTATATATTTTACTTATAAATGACATTTGTGTAGACGAATTAGCAAACCACATCGAGGTGTATTACTATTAATAAAGACTATCAGCCCTATGATCCGGGTTCGATCCCGGCTCAGCCAAGATATTTAATCCGATCCAAAGATCAGAACAGGGTTCACACACCCTCCTGTGGCAGAACTGAGAGTATTGTTATCTTATTTTCCTGATTAACGACCGGCTCGCTTTTGAAGCCTAGATGGGCGGCTTCACTTACATTCAATGTCTGCATGGAGCCAGGGCTTTCCCAGCTCGAGGTACAGCATTGTCAACTTTCCACAGTAGCCACTGAAAGCAAGCAGAAAGACTGGACTCAACTGGATGAAACTGTGCGCTACACTGGAGACCTGATAAGCGAGCCGTCAGACAGGACCGGTCTCCACATGGAGAGATAGAGCAAGCATGCTATTGGTCAAAAACTTTCGGCTATTGGTCAGCAGCGAACAATGGTTATTGTCGCCACGTGGCACTGCTTACGTTTGAGTAGCCGGTCGTTATCAAGGAAAGTGAGAGAACTATATGTGGGTTCGACTCCCACCTCAGCCATCTTGAAAGTGGTTGCCCGCGTGTTTTATATCTGCTCCAGGCAATGCTGGGATTGTACTTAAAACCATGACCACCTGCTTCCCAAACCTAATCTCTATTACAAATACACACACTACTACATACTTCACAATAACACAGGTTATCAGATACATCATTTACATAAACACACCCCAATGCACTGTGCTAAATAACCACCAAGTCACAAGCCATAAAAACATTAACACAACAAATAGCGCAATCCGAATTGACTCCAAATAATAATCAGGCAACACAATCCCTACAATATCTCTACATAGTATAAAACCAAGTCCCGGTTCTTGGATGTCACGGATAATCTCGAGAACCAATGGATGGATTTTGATGCGATTATCACCATTCTGTAAAGGATAACTCAAGGAAGGTTTCTGTAGAAAATAATTTATTCATGATCAAAGGAAGCCAAGCAGTAACGATTTCAGTGAAAAAGTCGAAAAAAGAACCTGGCGTCCGTGCTTTTTTTAAGCTTACGCTGGGCAAACAGTTAAATATCAATATACTCCGAGTGCATGAATTGTTCAGCATGAAACGTTCTACAAAAAAGTTCTTGAGAGCATATCTCTCTCTTCAATACATCGCCCACTATAAGTGTTTTTATATTGGACGGAAGGGGGATTTGTGTTTCATGCAGCTCACCATTCTTAAATTACGTCTGACAAGAATTCGTTGCACATGCATCTCCATGATAATATAATTAATTGCCCAGTCAGTGATTTTAACCCATCATGGCGAGACGTAAAACGGATATAGGTCGAAGTTCATTGGCATCGAAATAAAAACGCTTATCACGTAATGCATTCATAACTGCTCCCGGGCGAAGCCGGGGCGGCTAACTATTTAAGGGGGGGGGGGGGGGGGACGTATGCAAAATTGCACTCCAGTAAAAGAAGTATTGTAACTCCCAGAGTTTTAAAGACAATGATATATAATTTTAATCACAAGATTATCAGTGTGCTAGGCATGTCTGTGTTGATTTTCGTGGTGATACTTCAAATGGTTCTTCAGCTCGGAATATTTGAATTTTCTGTTCTATGAAACCATCACATTGTAAGTTACAACATTTGAAATGTAATATCTACAGACCAGGTTAAAGATACCTGTGGAACAAATTTTTGATATCTTATTTACTTTATTTTTAACAGCACTTCTTATTCCTCCAGCCGTTTCCTCATTGAATGTCTCCTCTGATGAGCCTTTGTTTCCAATTTCATCATCTGACGATGACAGATCATCCTCACATTATTCCTACAGAAGTGGGTGTAGCAGTATACAAGCAGTTACATATAGTACTTTTTCTCACATTTACAGATGGTATTGAACTGTAATATTTTGGAATTAAAATCTTGATACCGTAAGGTAAGTTATGGGCGAATATAAAAAAATTACTTATTTTACATAAAACTATAAATCATTCAAGTTAGAATTAAAAAACCGTCCTTCAATAAGCAAGAAATATCCTCAGTACTGACCTGAATTAGTTATATTTTGCAACACACTTTTCCGTATGTGTTCGATTTCTTGTTAGTGCATTGAAGATTTTCAAAATGATAAGTCACGTCCAGTGTTCTGGACACACACACGAAAGGCGAGAGCCACGTAAAACAGCAAGCTGGCATCACAAAGCAAGTCTGCCACCCCTAAAGAGGGACTGGGGCGTTATGACGCAGCTGTCATGGTGAGCGAGAGGTTTCGATTTTTTGTCAATGCATATGGAATTTTCGATGCGAAGTTTAACGTCCAGTCCCCTCTAGGAAGAGGGGAAGATGACCTCGTAGTTCCGCCCCTTAAAACAACAATAACTAACTAGCCATCCAGGAAGAAAGCTCGTAGTTTTACGTGACCGTTAACCACGGGATCACAATTTTTATACATGATTCCGAACCACAGGACGTGATAATCACCTTCGAAAATCGCACATGAATTGAACGGTAATCGAAACCTTGGTGAGAGACAAGCAGATTAGCCACTGTACCATCACTGATAGCAGGGTGCTTTGTTACGATATTAAAACTTATTCCAAACTGTCAATATGAATGTAAGTGTTATAGAGTACCCTATATGAAATATCCGGTGACCTTACACCATCTTTCAACTACTCTCCCATCACTGCTTCTTAGGTTAAAAGAAATAAACATGAATCATCTAATGAAAAAAGCCTCCGTGGCTTAGGCGGCAGCACGCCGGCCTCTCACCGCTGGGTCCGTGGTTCAAATCCTGGTCACTCCATGTGAGATCTGTGCTGGACAAAACGGAGGCAGACAGGTTTTTCTCCGGGTACTCCGGTTTTCCCTGTCAACATTTCATTCCAGCAACACTCTCCACTATCATTTCATCTGTCATTCATTTATTCATTGCCCCAGAGGAGTGCGTCAGGCCTCGGCAGCCGGCACAGTCCATATCCTCGCCGCTAGATGGGGCTTCATTCATTCCATTCCTGACCCGGTCGGAGACTGGAAGCAGGCTGTGGATTTTCATTTCATATCTAATGAAAACCGGGACGGAAAGAGGAACACCCGCGAAGTGGGTGAGAACCTCTGTGTGAGACGTGTGGTCCTAGACTAGAAAGCTGGATATAGAGCTTACACTTTCTTTCGTTCTTTCACTTGCCATAGGACGCGCCACCGGCGTATGGTTATGCATTACCAGCTTCCGGTTTAGTAGTCAGGTAATGAAAGCAATGGGAACTGTGTACTACAATTTTCCTTGCAAGTAACTTAGCAAAATATTGTTGTTAGGAGAAATAAAAGTTGTAAAATGCATCAAGAGGGAAATGATCTTCCCCTGCGTGCAATGAGAAAGCTCTGCATGTGTTTATTTCTTATGTATTAATGATGCGAAATGTCGGCTAACGTTGTGCCGCTTGCAACACTCGCAGTCTCTAAATGTTGCACATATTCCCGTCAATTTACAACAGATTATGTTTGATATTTTTTTGTTAAGATCTTGACGAAGAAAGTGTCTCTCCAATTGAATGATTGTATTTAACTGTATGCACGTCGTATACTCTTGGCAAGGTTGTTTTTCTCAAAGAACAACTTTACATTGTAGTAGGCACGTAGCTCCTTGTATTTAGTTTTCTGGCAACTTGTTTTAAATTATTGACTAAAATATTTCTAAATCCATGCCTCCATTCGAAGGTTTAGGGTTGAATAATTCATGCAAATTGAAGTTCATTCGTTTGTGAAATTGACCCTTTCAATGATTACCGTATGGTACCGTACCGTACTTTACGTAGACTTTTCTTTAAAAAGTTTGTCGCCAGTTGTTTGCTCTATTAACTTACGGTAATATTTTCCATAATATTGAAAACTAGGCACAGTTGGATTTTAAGGTGCAACCGAATGTGCTATCAAATATCGCTTTCTTGCAATAGGCCTAAGTACGTAGAATAAGTATGTAATTATAAAATGATTATTGGTTATATAAGTGTTAATAGGTAGGCTATTATAATTATAATGAAGAAACAACGAGTTGTTAGTAAATATTAGGCCTACCGGTACGGTGAATAGCCTATAACTAGTGTCGTCACGTTTTAACATTTAATTGGGTCAAGTTAATACATAATATACCAATATAACAACCGGATAGCAAATTATTATAATATTCTCACATATAACATATTTCATTGGCACCAATTTAATACGATTGTAGTCTAAGATATGTTACACCACTGCCGTTTGATATGTGCAGATCGCACACTTTGTAACCAAGCTGTTTGTTATGGTCGTTTCTGTTGCGAATTTTTACTAATTACTCTTTTAGGAGACACTTGTTCTTGGAATATTCAAGAAAGGCTAACCCTCTAGTGTATATTTCATAAGTTGAACGCCTACAAACAAAACCACAATTCGAAATAATAATGAAAATAATCACGGACGATTCACTGCCAATGAAAATCAAATGGAGATTCACGGACCGGAAGTTCGCTATGCATAAGCTTCGGTGCCATTTTAACTCGTGGAAGCTCTATACAGTAGCCTACATGTGTGAGGAAACAAACTCATCCTGGCCCCTCCTACAAATGAGAGCCATGGTTTCCTTTCATTCCTGGACTTAAGTGACCTTGAAGACAAGTCATTTCAACACTACCTATCCGCATTGCATTTGGTTGCTTTATAGGCCATGGTGGTGGTTGTTTCATATGAAGGTCTTGAGCAATATGGTCATTTAGTTCCGTGTACATCACTGTGTTTGTATAGAATTTGTCTAATTACCTGATTTATCGTGATGCCTGTAGTAGTGTGCGATTTGCAATTTAGGTTAAGGTTGGGAATGAGGCGGCCGTGGCATTAAGTTACGAACCATCCCGGCACTCACCTGGAGACGGAGTATACGTGGGGAACCACGGAAAACCACTTCCAGGATGGCCGAGGTGGAAATCGAACCCAATTCTTCTGAATTTTGCCTCACGAGGCTAAGCGTACCGTCACTCCAGCTCTCAGACCAGAATTTAATTTCTTGGCAGAGCCGGGAATCGATCCCGGACCCCCAGAGACGACAGCCAAAAATGCTGGCCGCTACACCAGGAAGTTTATGGAAAGGAGTTCCCATGTGTGCGCTATAAATTGTTAACAACAAATAAAACAACATTCTAGCTCTGCTGATCGAGATCTTGATTACATTTAGGATTTTAAACCAACTGGTCTTCCTCGAAAATTAGTAACTCATCGGACGCGCATAACCCACCCAGCCATGGCCACTTACCTCAGACCTTATCAGGTAATGTTACAAAGCGACATTGTTATCACGCAGTGTCAGAAAAGGACTATCATCACGGTACATGACTCGCCAACAAGGGTGTTTACTTTTGAATGCCCGTTAACACACCGCGCCTACCGGCACCAACGTTCCTGGCGTGAAAACAACACGTGACTTGGCCAACCGTCACGATGGTTCAGCTCACTGTCACAGTTCAAACCTAGCTAATAACTGGCGGTGTTGCAAGGACTGTCACAGTCCTTGGCCATCAGCTTCTTAATTCATGGAGGAAAGAATAAGAGGAGATGCCCTGAGCTCGTATGAGTGAAGCCAAGCGCTGCAACCAAAGTGGGCGTAACCTTAACTCGTATTCGGTGTTCTGTGACTTGCATGAGGCATTGTGCAAGGCTAAACCTTATTTTGGCCCTGGTTTTTATCGCGCTCCGGTTATGCAACTTTGGAAACGTAATAACAGTAGTTATTTAAAAAAAACTCTTCAATTCTAATCTCTCTAATCTAATAAAAATCATTCCTCTGGAAATCCCAAATTATCAAACGGCTGTCGGTCAATAATTACGGTAGGCCTATGTAATTAATCAATTCAAGGCTAATCGTCAAGTTTCTACCCCCCACAAAGAAAATACCGTACGGTACCGAAACGTATAGGCTATACCGAATTTTTATGGAAATATGCGTCCTTTTTTAATTGTTCTGTTTATTAATTTTGAGGTTCGTATTCTTGAATATCAAAATGTATACGACCAATGAGTGAAAGTGGCTGTGCTCGAAATTAGGCCTAAAAACTGATGAATACCTCAACACCAATGAGAACATAAAACTCTATTTGGTGTAAATAGCCTACCGTAAATAATTCGGCATCATTAATTCCCAAGATGTTCCTTCTTTGGTATAATTCGCATCTTCAGACACCTGTATTCAATTTAATCAGTGTTTCAGCGTATTATTACGTTTTTGCCGCGTTTTCCTTACGGCACAGTATTCCTACCTCAAATCAACTCCAACCCATAATTCCTTTCCTGGGTACATTCATACTTCAAGATCACTGTGAGAACTATGTCAGGTTTGAGTATTGCCAAGTTAGGGATTTACAGTACACGGGGCTACATAACCACGATGTCGCAAAGCCCCTTAATGAATCAGCAACAGGGATTTTATTAAATAATTCAAGCGGCCAGTTATTACTATAAAAAATGCCTACTTTTTTTAAATTCATTAAAGTGGAGTTTAGAGAGAAAGTTCGCTATTTTTTTTTTTATAACGATGGTTGGTTGGTCCCTCAGTTTAGGGGCTCCGACAACGCGGTCATGTAGCCCCGTGTACTTTGGGTGTGTGTAGAATCTGTCTGATAACCGGTGTTAATTGTGATGACTGTATTAGTGTGTGTTAACTGTTTTCAATTCAGTGAGGACTGCAGACATTGAATTTTTTCAAGTAGTTCCTACTTTTGCCGCCAAACGCCGCGGTCAACGACTACTAGTTCAGAACTTGATTACCAGACGCCACCGCAGTGGGCTCCTGGATTGTTTCAGTATTTAAGATACAGATTTAACGAAAGCCCATCATCGTAAAAACGAGTCAGGCTATGTTGAACTTTGAATATTTGCTTGGAGACTGAGTATAAGTGGGGAAAAACGGAAAATCAGAATTTAATTTCTTGGCAGAGCCGGGAATCGATCCCGGACCTCCAGGGGCGACAGCCTAAAATGCTGGCCGCTACACCAGGAAGTGTATGGAAAGGAGTTCCCATGTGCGCGCTACGATACAATATTTTGGCGACACTACTGAATACGAGTAAAGTTGATGGGTATTATCACAAGGTGTGCAATTCCACTAAAAGAGTTTCATTGTATGTCAGACATGTACCCTTAAAATAAATTATTTTGTACATTCATTTAAGTTACATTGAATGGCCTTCATTCGACCACTTAAGTCAATTCTACACTTAAAGGATTTTTGTCAACTAAGTACTTGTCTGTCTGATCGCAGTCTTCTTCGTCCAAAATCACCCTTCCTATTGTTCGATTGTTGATCTTGGTTTGTAGTGTGGTTTGTTTATCTTCGAATGCATATTATGAACGTTTATTGGTCTGTTAAAATTAACTGATAAGGAATTTCTCTATACAGTTCTCTCAGTGTAATATTCAATGACGTCCTTAAAACCAGTGTACAAATATCATTACAAAAGGGAACATATGAGATCTTTGAAGGAGAGTCAGGTATTTTACAAAAAATAGAGCAAATTTTAAGACTTTATGGCAGAGTACCGAGGAGGAAGTGCAGAGAAGCAGAGAGAGTGAGAGAAGTGCCCATTACAGCAAGCTGACAATCAGCACAGCAGTTATTGCTTAGGATCTGTCAAAACTTCTAATAGGCAAAGCTTGGCACAAGCCATATAGCACACCAAGGATTTCTATGGCATAGAGCCATGAACATGAAGTCTTAAATTATACGCTATGTAGTAATCACAATCTAGCTACTGTTGATCCTCTTCACATAATACAATACTATGCTTAGATCCTCGTTCTTTGAGCACTCCTGTCAGCCAGCCTGGAGGCTGGTCGGATTATCAACAAGGATAGTATTAAATTATGTATTTATGTGGGTAGAAACACACAAAAACCCAAAACAGCACTATATTGAGGCACACTACGCAAGGTGAGGAGTGGGGTAGTATCCCATTGCTTTCCTCACTAAGACAGTGCAGCAGTACATACCCCACATGTAGAACATTTCACAGTATGCACAGGCACTAGCTGTGCCAAGAATGCCATTACTTAGCACTGCCCATATCTCAAGTACAGTACTGTAAGTAACCTATATGAGATATTAGTTTGTGAGTGACAATGGGTGGGTTGAAAAGCTTAGAATAAACCATGATGATTTACTTTGAAAAATTGGTTCGTATTGACTTACAAATGCAACGAAACAACACAATTTAATTATTCTTATTTCATTTGGACATGTTTTGAGCTTGCTCTTTAACTCATCTTCAGCAATATATCATTTAAACATTAAAATTCTTTATATAAAAAAATTGTATGGTCCCCCTGATAAAATTTAAAAGTATAAGTCACCTAATCTACTAAACACATTTCTTGAATCCTTGAATATTTGAAATACACTAACTGTTTATTCAAATATTAGTATATGGTTATGCAGCATATCCAATATAACTTAATTATTAGAAAACTATATTTGTTTACTATATTGCATCATTTTATCGTTAGTTACTTCTTTGTTAAAATATTTAATTTTGCCTAGGGTATTATCGGACAGCCCATTTTAGTTGCATGTAGTATATATTTTGGCAAACAAGCTTATTATTTCTTCTGCTACAGAGATGTCAATGTGAATAACATCTGACACAGGGCCAGGCATATGCACATCAATCGTAATTAATAATTTGTGCGTTCAATCCGAAAATTGCATTCGCATTAACATATTAAATTGTATTGATTGGGCGGACAGATCCCAGTAAATTGCTTCATTGCAAATGGGGGGTTGACGTCACTATTCTATATGGATAAGGATTGTCATAACATAAATAAAACACACACTGCCCAGTGCCCAAGACTTCCACATGCCGGTAAGCCTAAATGAGCATGTCAGGAAATTGCATAAGCAAATAAAAACTGACGATTTCATTGCATTAGTGCAGTAAGTGATCAGTGCTTTTGATTTACAGAGCCTTTGGCCCATTTTCAGGCAAACTCAAAATATTAGTTTTTCAACTGCAGATGAAGAGGAATGCCATTTGCTAGAAAAAGCTGGTTTTGATGGGACATAACGACAAGCATACTTACAGATGCAAGTAGCTTATACAATCCGACTCCCCATTCTATGATCCAAAAATCAGATATTAGTAACAATTGAACAGCTTGGTAAGATACAGAAACACTGCACATTTGTGTTGAGGATCTTTCACAAAATAATGGAAACGGAAAAGTTCAGAATGCAGTGATACAGATATAACGACATGCCAACATGAACCAAGCCAAGATACTAAGGTCTGTTCGCCGAGTCGAGATAGTGGAAGTAAACACAGTTGTACACGTGATTGCAGGGCTGCCCGTAGGGGGTGCATAGAGGTGTGCCTGTCGAACGTACGCCAACTTTAGTGCTGTGTATAGCCTACATGTGAAGCTGGCTGACTCATCGGTTACATGCTACAGCACGGTTTATTTATTGTTTGTTTATGTATTTAATTACTTAGTTCTTCTGCTTATGACAGGCAACAGTATACAGCGCAGCAAGTCTTGTCTTTTCTAGGGCTACGGCATGACTAATGATTCGTCATATCGCTCATATTGGCCCGTATTGACGCAAATTGATTCAGTCAAGTTTATTTTTATACCACAGTACACATACCACAGTTCCATAACCAACAAGCCTATAATACAGAACCATCCGACTTATTTTAATTTATCTTTTAAAATATCCTTTATTTTTTTAAAGCACAGAGCACAATGTTTTTAACTAGGCTACTCAAGGCCACATGCAGAAGTGTTGTTTTTAGTATATTTATCTACATATGTTCTTAGTGCATCAATTATTCCCTGTACATAGGCATGTAATATAGCATGTTTTTTGATAGGATTTTATTAGTTTTAGAATGTATTATATAAGGTGTGACTCTCTCCATAATTATATCGATTTCCTCCGAGTGGTGTTAAAATGTTAACTTTAGGTCACCAAGTGGACTGAAGAAGGGACTAAATGTCCCGAAACATGTATCCAAATTTTTCCTAAACTAAGAATCCATTGTATTGAAAAAGGGCGGATAATAAAAATAAACTTTACTGAATGACTAATGATATCGGAGCTTCTTGGCTACAACTGTCCGGCAGAGCCAATGACGTGAACTGGGCGAGTTTCCCTGACCACGTGCAAGTATTCACACACGCTATTTCGACTCGGCCAGCAGACTTGAGTTACAACTGCAATGCATAATATGGGCACCTACATGGCCGTCAGGTATACGAGTAGGCCTACTGTTGAAGCTCAATTAATGTGCAATATCAGTAATAACATCATTACGCATTTGACCAACCAGATACCTACCATTTTATTTTTAATTGAAGAAAAAAAAAAACAATAACATACAACTGCAGTCGACAGTTTAAATATGAAGTCGCCCTGAATATACTGTATTCAAATACTTAATGAAGTAGAAAAGATTTTTCTTTTCTTTTTTGATCCGTATTGACATAGAAATTAACTTAGTTTAATCACATAGAGTAACACTAATAGTTTGTCAATACAATGTTAAAATATGTTTTAATCCCAGACTGGGATCCTTTTCATCTGCTTGCCGTCCATATAAAGACAATCACAATGTATAAACATTCTCTCTGAAAATACAAGTTACATGTTATATTTTTAAATCAATTTAACTTAAAAACCTTCTTCACTTTTCAAGCACGTCAGGTAGCTTACACAATATTAAGCAACACATTAAAAAAATATTTTTCTTCCAAAGAACATATCTTTAAAACTCTTCTCTTTCATACAAGATTCCTCTTGTATTTTTGTTAATTCTTGTGGAGTGGATAATTTTTTATTATAATTTTGTGGTTGTTTTCTTCATGGAAAACTTCGGCTTGGTTGTTTGCTGTTTTGGAAAAGGCTCAAATCAACAGCATAGAATCATCCATATTAGGTCACCAATTTAGATGGATTGGTCATGTCCATCGGATGGATGATGTGAGATTACCTCGTCAAATGCTATATGGTGAGTTATGCTATGGCACCAGACTTCATTGTGGTCCTAAGAGGTGCTACAAGGACCAATTTAAGCAGACCCTGAAATTGACAGGTCTTGATTCACAAACCTGGGACATGCTGGCTGAAGACCACTCATCTTGGCGCCGTACCATCTTGGTTACTGTAAAGACGTTTGAAAGGGATCGACACACACATGAAGAGGCCAAGCGTCAACCTAGGAAACTTTGAGCAGCCCAACCACGTCCTCCTCCAGCAATACTATGTGACTTGTGTGGTTGCTTGTTCCATGCCAGGATTGGACTCTTTAGTCACCGTAAAAACATCCACAAACTGGACTGAAGGAAGAAGATTTATACTCTGATTCGAGTTAAAGCCGATTATGATTGTCATTGAATAAGGATCGAGCCAAGTTCTTTAATAGGTTGAATAACCGTCTAGGTCCCCATGTGTTGCTTGTGCTGTCAGCAACACTGCTAACTCATATGTATGCTTTGAACCATTATGCAAAAAATTGTTACTTAGACATCAGGAAGAAAAAAAATAATAGTCAACGTAACTTATGACACAGAAAACAAAATATTTGAAGAATCTACTTTTCCTTCACAAGAAACATAAGTAATAATAATAACAATGTTATTGGTTTTACGTCCCTTTTAACTACTCTGGCTTTTAGAGACGCTGGGGTGCCGGAATTTTGCCCCGAAGGGGATCTTTAACGTGCCAGTAAATCTACTGACACGGCTCCCTCGCATTTGCGCACCCTCAAATGCCAGCTGACTGCGCCAGGATACGAACCTGCAACCTTGGGTTCAGCAAGCGAGAACGTTACGCCTGAGCCACGCAGCCAGCCAAGAAACATAAGAGCCTTGAAGCAGAGAAGACTTGATTAAACTCAAAAAGACAGATTGTTTTTCTTTCTTTATGGCCTGTTTGCCATCTCTTGATGAATGCAGTACATTTGCATTTGTCTGTTGGCACAGGCTAGAGTAAAATGTGGCTTTTCACCGATGTCTCAGTCTCACTCATGGCTGTGATTATATGGAAGCTACTGAGGTATGGGTGGTGCTTAGTAATGACATTCAGTGCCTGTGGATGCTGTGAAGGGTTCTACTCATAGGGTTAGTACTGCTATACTGACTCAGTGAGGAAAGCAATGGCAAACTACCTCACTCCTCTTCTTGCCTAGTACGCCTCAATAGAGCGCTGCTTTGTTTTTTGTTGGGTATCTACCCACATAACCTAACGGCGGTGCTGTTTGAGGATCCAACCAGCCTTCGGGCTGACTACCTAACAGACATATTATCATGAAAAAAAAATATATATATATATTAATTTTAAACCCTGACTATGAAGTAGGTTAATGTAAATAATCACTTCATGGCTCCCAGGTATAAAATAAGTGATACAGATGCATGTACCATTTATTGTAACTTCCAAATTACAAACACACAACAGTACAATAGGCACCTCAATAACACACATTGTTAGACAATTTTTAAACACACAAAGTATTTGGTGGTGATGACCACGATGCCACTAACCCATTACCTATTAAAATGTACAAAAGTGCAATGCTTCTATACGACAGCTAGGACTACTGGACATGATGTTGACAGGATGTGATGAATGCTGACAGTGACAAATATGATCTGTAGACACATTTCCCCAAGCATTATTATACATCTCACAGCACATTCAAAAATACCTCACATACCTCAGCTCTCGAATCACAGTCAAATCTATTTGGCTTCTATTCACACCCCATTTGTTTTATGTGACACCAGAATCTTAACTACATAGTGATGCACAACATACAGCTACCGAAGGCATTTTGAGGAGGTACCAAGTCTTGTTTGGTTAATAGATTTAAAGTTAGAACATTTGCTTTTGGGGCTCGCTACCAAAATGAACCAACATGAATTTCCCTTTGAATTAGAAGAAAATTAGGTACACTATTCTAGGAAATTCTCTTGCAACACAGCTAATCATGTTGCCATATTCTTCAGTCCTGTACGAAGTTATAAAGCTGCAGTGGTCACATTATATACAGATAACTACTTCCCCAAAGAAGATGACCTCCCTGTTTCACCCCTCAAAATAACAATCATCATCATCTCCAACTACTTCTCCCAAGCTCTATGCTAATTAGACCAAGCACTGCAAATTCTACCATGCATTCCACGTGGGAGCTACTTCTGCAGATCTAGTTGTGGAAATAAAACAAACACAGTGATAGAACTACAGGGTGTCATTTATGTACATGAGTACCCTTAAGGGGCATGTAGGGGATGGGTATAGGATCAATTTGAGATAGGGAACCTGGGGTCGGAATGGCCTCCTAACCCCAGAAAACACATTTGTTTCAGGCCCTCCGCCCCTGTAAAGTAGGGAAGTGCGCCATGTGTTACTCTGAGGTCAGGCACTCTTTCGCTGTCAACGGTCTTGGCGCGATCACCGTGCAACGCTGCGTTAGGCGAGAGCTGCATTTCTCTTGCCAATTGATAGTTCCGGCGTCTTTGACTACTACAGAAACAGACGTAACTCGTTGATACTAATAATCAAAAGGCAATTAATTTACAGAATCAACGATAGTTTTAAAAAATCAGCACAGAATAAACACGCAATGTGACTATGCCCCCTCCTTCCCCTCTAAAAAATAAAGAAAAAGAAAAAAATGAAGGCATGGCACACCAGGATAAACGAACCCGGGACCATCGGGGCACCGTGCCTCGACGCTATCCTGTCGATTAACGCAGCGTTGAGCGGTGGTCGCGCCAAGACCGTTGTCAGCGAAAGAGTGCCTGACCTCAGAGTAACACATGGCGCACTTCCCTACTCTACAGGGGCGGAGGGCCTAAAACAAACCTGTTTTCTGGGGTTAGGAGGCCATTCCGACCCCAGGTTCCCTATCTCAAATTGATCCCATACCCATCCCCTACACGCCCCTTAAGGGTACTTAAGTACATAAATGACACCCTGTATATTATGTTTGTTGAACTCGCAGGGTAGGCTATACAGATCATTTCAATACTTCAAGTAACAAAATACAGCAAGACCAACATTTAAATGACATGTATTTATTATTAAATATTGTTGGTTTTAGGGGTGAAGCAGCAAGGTCATCTGTCCTAAATTTCATGTATGCTTGTGTGTTAGCATTCTGAAGTAAACTAGAACTCTTGCACCAACAGCTAGAGAAGGCTGACTTTCAACATTTCACAAGTGTAAGTTACTGTAACTTACTAATAAAAATAATGTTATTCGTTTTTCATCCCTTTTAACTATTGAGGCTTCTAGAGACGCTGGGGTGCCGGAATTTTTCTACGAAGGGGGTCATTAGCGTGCCAGTAAATCTACCGACACGGCTTCCTCGCATTTGCACACTCTCAAATGCCAACTAGCTGCGCCAGGATTAGATCCTGCAACCTTGGGAACACCAGGAGAGAACGTTACTGCTGAGCCACACAGCCAGTCACAAGTGTACTGAACTTCACAAAGGGAGTATGAACAGTTATTTACATAATGATGGTTTAAAAAAGTTGATTATTTTAATTTGTAGAACACTTTGTTTGTAAACTGATTTCCAAGTTTATAAGTGGATAATTAAGTTAGTCTATGGTTGGTTTAAAAGTAAATTCGCAACCAAGTTTGGTAATGAAATCACAGGGCCATCCTCAACCAGCACTATGTGCCATTGACTCACTAATGCAAGCCAGCAACTGCAGGGAAATCACATACCAGTCAGCAGAATAACTGCCTATAAACATATCTCGCACATAGCGTTGGCCTTGATCGATATTAAAGCCTTGCTCAACCACAACACAAATCTACTTCTGAACTGAATTTATAGGCTACCTAATCGAACTGTAACGTTGTTAATACCTTTTTACAATCATTTAGCCTAATTAAAAATTTCTGGCAAAATTACAATCTACAAGAAAATATGCCTGTTTATGCAAGCAACCACCATTTATGAGACCACACATCTAAAGAAAGTTCCACAATCACAACATTAAATTCCATTGATTAACCTTTTTCAACTCAAACATTTGACAATACATTACCCCAGTCGCAAATTATTATTGTACTAAGGTGAGGTGAGAGGTCCAAGGAGACAGACCACCATTTGTAATTAAACTGACCAGCTAATCAAACTCATGAATCCAGTTGAATACCCCTGACATTCTTACATATACAGGGTCTTTCATATAAAGTAAGAACGGCGGTTTTGTCATTCGCTGCTGAAGCCGGCTTAGCCGAGCTTGTGACGCGCCACGGCCCCCTGCTGTAGTATTGAAAGCGTGCGCATAGTACAAACTTGACCTTGCAATAAGCGTGCAGGTGTTGTCAGTCGCCAGTCTGAACCACAGCTGCTAACATGTTAGTTATCATTGCAACATCGTATTTTTGTTTGTAAAATTTATTTTAATTACGATTCGGCTCGGCGGGTACGTGATGCATTTGTTCAGCAATTTCCTGATGAAGTGCCACCTTCACTAGCACAGATTCACGCAATTGCAAATAACTTTGACACTACTGGTTCAGTGCTCAATAAAAAACACAAAATAAAAAATCAGAAAAAATGCAGGGGCATGACTCACTCGCGTCAGCCAAAATGTGGTTACCAGATACAATGCCTGTATAATCCAGGAAGGACGTCACTTCCAGCAACTTTTATAAGGTAGTATTTCATAGAGGATTGTACACACGCTTAGAGCAGGGGCCACGGCTCGCTACGAGCTCGGTCAAGGCCACCACACTAGCGGATAACAAACCCGCCGCTTGGCGTTCTTACTTTATATGAAAGACCCTGTATATAGGAGGGTGTTCTTTTTCAACCTACGCCCGATCCGGTAAACAGCCTATTGAGTACTAGGAGGTGGGTATACTCTGAGGGAGATGGAGCATCTCCCCATCTATAACCCGCGCCACTTCCAACGTCATTTCGCCATCTTAAGCAGAGTTGCAGCCACATACAAAATGGTGCTACGAATGATTCTCAGGCCAAGGGAGAGTTGTATAGTGTAATTAGATTTCTTATAGCTTAAAAAAAAAAAAAAAACAGTAAAAATTCATCGGAGTATGAATTATTCTGATTCATGACAATACCCGCCCTCACAGTAGCCTACTGCTATAACCCAACAGTTTCTTCAGCAATTTCACCTCCTGTATAGTCTTAACTTAGAGCCGAGCGACTTCCACATCTTCCCTGGACTGAAATAAGCGCCTACGAGGGCAGAGGTTCCAGACTAGCAACGAGCTTCAAAATAACATCAAGGCCCATGTCCACTTGCTGGCGGCAATAGACTATGAAGAGGGCATTGGAAAGCTCGTCCACAGATATGACAAATGCGGTAATAATGTCGAAAAGTAACCCTTTTCGTAAGAAACGTTTGGTAGCCTAATGAATTTGCTTTGTTATTTTCACCTTCCTTTCTTTTATGGATCACCGGAGGTTGAAAAAGAAACAGCCCTTGTAAGTAACTTCCACACTTCATGTACTGTCGAGCATCCAGTACCCATTCTGAATTTAATCTTCAGCATAAACACTCTCCGTACCATTATGCTCACTTATTAGAACTCTTGTTACCTTCAGATAACAGCACCCACCCAACCTTCATTCCTGCACAGCAGACTTGAATGAGGAGGTGGGTATACTAGCGCAACTTCATCCTTCCAACCCAGTGCCCACTGCATTTTGTAATGATACCAGTACTTTACTTTTTGCTATGCTGGAAGAATACATGGCTTTATATGGCCATTCAATTAAACTACTTGAATTCCACACACACTTTTTCAAAATAAGTCAACCTGGTTCTGTATACTTGTTTCAGAAAGCACATTTAACTTATAAATTATGATAGAAAAGTCTTGGTAATCCTCTACGGAACCTTAAAACACTAAACCTTCCAAACTACAGTAATCTATGATGAGCAGATACACCAAGATCTTAATTCCAATTGTACAGCTAATAGAGATTGTTAAAATTAGCCTAAACATTAGCCTGACCTGGTCCAATTGTGGCTCACTCCAGCTTTTCATTTAGGCACCACAATAATGGATATATTGAAGTAACATAACACTTACTTTCTAAAAGGAATATTGTATGAGGGGTGTTCAAATGAAAAGGTACAAAACGATACTGTGGTTACAATTTATTCGTTACCGGTATTCAAAAGTAATCACCACAGGCCTGTGCTCAGGTGTCCCGTTGCTTCACTAGCCGCAGGATTCCCTGTTCCCAGACGTCTTGTGGTTGTGACAGGAGCCAATCCTGTACGGTGTCCTTTAGTTCGTCATCCGATTGGAAAAGTTTTCCCTTGAGACGAACCATTAACAGTCATGTGTATTGTGCGACACTCTGTAGCCTACGCAAGTCCATCAAGAACAAACAACCTGGACTGCTAACGAAGGGAGTGATTCTGCTTCATGATAACGCTCGCCCAAACGTCTCTAACATCACACAAGGTGTATTGGCCATGTTCAAGTGGGAGCAACATGAGCATTCGCCCTACAGCCCGGACTTGTCACCCTGTGACTTCCATCTGTTTGGTCTGTTAAAATTACATCTCAAGGGAAAACTTTTCGATTCGGATGACGAACTTAAGGACACCGTACAGGATTGGCTCCTGTCACAACCACAAGACTTTTGGGAAGGGGGAATCCTGCGGCTAGTGAAGCATGGGACACCTGTGCACAAGCCTGTGGTGATTACTTTTGAATAACGAATAAATTGTACCCACAGTATCGTTTCGTACCTTTTCATTTGAACGCCCCTTGTATGTAGGTAGGCCTATATTGGATTAAGAATCAACCTCTTTCTGTAGGCCTAGGTACCATATGGGAATGCAGTAGATGCTACATTTTTTCCCCTCTCCTTCCTACATGCAATTTGAAATCAATGAAATGGCCTAATTGAATAAAGTCTATGAAACCTGCACAAGAGTTTTAAACAAACTTGCAAAGTTTTAATCAAAGTCAAGAAATTAAAAAAAAAAATTATGATCTTTGAAAAACAATCTTGTACAATAAGGAATTTCTAGGCCGAACTACATGATACAAAAAATAATTTTAAGACTTTCAGACTTACACAGCCATCAACAAGTTAAGAGCCAGCAAGAGCTGAGGCACAATGTGGCTGTTCTCAGAACTACAGTATTAGGTGAACTTCCACCTTCCCAGTGCCAACTGCAGCCCCATGTAGGTCTACTTTCAATCTGGCTTTGCTTATAATATGCTCATTTGGCCTCAAGTTTGTGACAGCTACACGGGGGTACAGTAGATATATTTTGAAGTGTATGAAAGGCATTAAGTCTAATTATTTTATTCCTCCTTGCAAATGTTTGAGCCAGGGCGAACTGTAGAGGATGTATTACAGTTATTCTCCACATACAATAGGTGTCCAATACGTCAAATACCATAAGTATTCAGGGCAGTGTCTGCTCTGTCACACCCATTGCCCCTCACCGGAGCTCATGTGCCTGTTCTTGAAAGTAGCAAGAAAGTTGGAAGTAGCCTTCAGTAAAGTAATGACACAATGAGGTAACTAGAAGCAAGCATGAGAAACAAATCTTCCATCAATTTTTCAAATAAGAATATTACATTTTGCAGAGAGAAAACATCTGGCTTACTAATCCAAACATTGGCTTTTCAAGACATTAGGTGAACTCATGTTAAAACTCCAAGAAGTCTGTGTTTATGTGTGACTTGTGAAAAAATATGTGTACCTATATATATAAACGAAAGGGCAAACAAAGTGTTGCCAATTTAACAGAATTGCCAACAGAGTATAATGTGACAACACAAAGGCTACTAACCTACTGGAACATACAAGTGCACTCGAGTTTATATGCCTATCTCTTATTGACTAATACCCACTTACAGAGCTTAAAAATATATTTCTCGTTCCTAACAAAAGTTCTGTCATTTTCCTTCCCATCCACCCATCTTTTCTTTCAAACACTTCCTGAATCTACAGTAGCACAGTTTCAACTAGGCCTACCATCATGTATATTTATTTACTCTCTAACCAAACCCAAACACACATCAACTAGTCGGGTAATATCTCAAATCTCGTCCAGTGTTACATTCGTTCCTTCCTTATTTCAACATGGGTTGGACCATAACCATGACTAATAGCACATTCATGACAGATGACATTTCACAAATTATGGACTGATCTATTAGCCTACCATAAAAATCTAGCAAGAAATTACGATATGCTAGTGTTAAGCCTAAATTAGCATTGTTCTGAACTCTTGTATCACTTTCTAGTCACAAATAAAATAGTTTTAAATGTTTGACATTTTATTTTGACTAAGTGAAGAATGAAAGAAATCGATGTGTTAAAGCACTACTTTAAGGTCGAATGAAGGCGTTGGATTTCTAAGTAATATAATAAGAGATCCCAAACTTCCGTCAATGCATGATCACAGTAAATAACCTCGCTTGGACCAGTGATAATGAACTCCAGCCGTCAACTGTGGAATTTACCCTGAGGGTACTCGAGAGATAGGTGGTGCCAATATGGAATGCGTACTTAGTACATGCTATTACTTACCCAAAGTTCCGTTCCCCAACTCATTTTTGGACACAGGACAATATTAAATGATTATTGTAGCACTTTAACTTTCCACACACAATATTACAATATAAAATTCACCATACGCACTAACAGTAGTTTCACCATTTCTAGCACAACATGGCTGACTAAATCTCATTGGTTCACTTGAC
This sequence comes from Meconema thalassinum, assembly GCA_946902985.2. Lineage (NCBI taxonomy): Eukaryota > Metazoa > Arthropoda > Insecta > Orthoptera > Tettigoniidae > Meconema > Meconema thalassinum. The sequence continues at coordinate 457,208,178 of OX336391.1, read as the reverse complement.
TATGAATGCTGGGAGAATTGAAATACATGCCTTCTCGATCTTGGATCTTGGCTCTCACAAAGCAACACACACAGACACACACCCAACGGAGGAATGATGAACTATAGTACTGTCTAGCGGTGCAACACTGGCAATATCGTTGCTGATAATGGGTTGTCGTCAGGCGACTTTCTTATCATCATACTGTATTTCATTTACAATAGTAGCGATATTTAAATACCGCTAAGTCAACAAGTAATTTGAAAACAAACCAGCAGCGGTTATCAGCCGCTGATAAACAGACGCTAACATACAATCTATTTTACCTCCGATACCATATAAGCGGAATATATATATATATATATATATATATATATATGAAAAAATGAAAATCCACAGCCTGCTTCCAGTCTCCGACCGGGTCAGGAATGGAATGAATGAAGCCCCTATCTAGCGGCGAGGATATGAACTGTGCCGGCTGCCGAGGCCTGACGCACTCCTCTGGGGCAATGATTAAATGAATGATAGATGAAATGAAATGATAGTGGAGAGTGTTGCTGGAATGAAATTTTGACAGGGAAAACCGGAGTACCCGGAGAAAAACCTGTCTGCCTCCGTTCTGTCCAGCACAGATCTCACATGGAGTGACCGGGATTTGAACCACGGACTCAGCGGTGAGAGGCCGGCGTGCTGCCGCCTAAGCCACGGAGGCTATATATATATATATATATATATATATATATATATATATATATATATATATATTTTTACAGAACCACAGGACGAAGACAGTTCTTGCTGCTGTCCTGAAAGGGATTTTGGCACTCATTGTTTCTACCCTGTCCCTGTGCAAACATTTATGTACCAAAGTACAGAAAAATTGTAAGATTTGCATTCCTACATTGAAAGCATTAGGAACTAAAATAAAATCATCAGTGAAAATATGGGCACCATGAGTCCGAATCACCAGCGGCCACCAATAGAATAGCTAGATTCAATTTTCTATCTATTTATTTATGTATGTGTTTATTTTTATTTATTTATGTATTTTATTTATCTATTTATTTATTTATCCATTTATCTACCGTATTATTTTATTCTTTTTTAATTATATTTATTCATTTATTTATGTACTATTTATTAATTTATTTATGTATCTATTCATTTATCTATTTATTAATTTACTTATTTATTTAATAATTTATCTATTTATTCATTTATTTAATTGCATATTTGTTTATTTATTTATCTCTTCATTTATTCATTTCTTAATCTATTTATTTATTTATTTATTTATTTATTTTATTTCTTGTTAATTCATTTATTTATTCATTTACTTATTCATTTCTTTATTTGTATGTTTATTTGTTGCTTTGTTTATTTATTTATTTGTCTATTATCTATTTATTTTTTGTTTATTTATTACTTGATTTATTCATTTATTTAGTTAGGTATATATTTATGATCTCTTTATTTATCTACTTGTTTGTTTATTGTTTTGATTTGTATATTTATTTATATATTTATTATGTATTTATTTATCTACTTAATTGTTTATATTTTGTGAAGCCTCCGTGGCTTAGGTGGCAGCACGTCGGCCTCTCACCACTGGGTCCGTGGTTCAAATCCCGGTCATTCTATGTGAGATCTGTGCTGGACAAAACGGAGGCAGACAGGTATTTCTCCGGGTACTCCGGTTTTCCCTGTCAAAATTTCATCGCAACACACTCCACTATCATTTCATCTCATCTGTCATTCATTTAATCATTGCCCCAGAGGAGTGCGTCAGGCCTCGGCAGCCGGTACAGTCCATACCCTCGCCGCTAGATGGGGGCTTCATTCATTCCATTCCTGACCCGGTCGGAGACTGGAAGCAGGCTGTGGATTTTCAATTGTTTATATTTTAATTTGTATATTTATTTATTTATATATTTATTTATCTGCTGGTGTAGAAATTAATAAATATCTTCTGGAATTAACACATTATTTACCCAAATTTACATTAAGGGACACTAGGGCTGAGTTTTTAGGCAAAAAAGACAAAATAACTGTATTTTGTTTTTCCCTTATATATATATATATATCTTATGGACCCCTGTAGATCATTTCAGTAAAAAAGTTTTCATGCACCGACATTTTTAAATATCCTCTGCGTAAAAAGAAAATGGAAGGCAAATCATAGAAAGTAGGCTATACTTTTAAAACTAGAAATCCTAGAAAGTCGTAGGTTAACTCGAACGAAAGTTCTCTATGCTCTTTATCTCTACAACAAAACATTGTATTTTTCAGATTTTTTTCCATACAAGTTTCCTTGGGTGAGGCAAACTGGTTAATATAGCATGCGGTTTTATAAAAATGCGTTTATCTGCAAACAACATTTTTAGGTAATCAAAATGCTCCATGTGCATGAGATATTCACCAATTTTACTAAAAAAAAACACTGGATATTCAGAAACACATGTGTTGTAAGATAACATTGCGATATCTCCAGTCACTTTGTGAATTACACACCAAAAAAATAAAAAACTATGAAAAATTATCAAAATTCATAAAACATGATGGCACATCAAGAAAAAATTAATCTGACAGCATACATGTATGACTTTCCTGAAATGTCTCAATGGTATAATATTAAGAATAGTTTTATGTATATGAAATGAAAATATCAAGTGTTTTACACAATTTCTAATGCGCATGGAGCAGTTTGATTACATGGTATGTTTTAATAATATAATTAGTAAAACATCAATTACATTTCATCCAATTGTTTTCAAATTTGGTATGTTACTTAGTGTTACTATTCTAAATACGTAGTTTCAATTTCAACTCATTCTGATAAAAAATGTGGAAGTTGAAAAACTCAGCCCTAGTGTCCCTTAATTGTGACGTTCAGTTCATAATTCGCTGGATTCTATCATCAATAAAGCGATACTTCACGTATTTCTCTTGTACTTTTAGTACAGTGTGAATGAATAATGTCTCGCGTGTCCTTTCCTCCTGATATTCTCAGATTAATTTACAATGTAATGCTTAAAAGAAATTAGATGGGTTGCCTGGGCAAGCTACCTCAAGACGTCAAATCATCTTTGTGCAAGAGTCACTAGCCGAACAACAAGCTCACGGGGTGAATCCCACTTTGTGCGTTACTACCTGAGTTACTACTTGTCCAAAACAGAAGCTAAATGGGTTGCCTATTAAAGCTTCCTCAAGGCGTAGGAAGCACCCAGATGCTCAAGTTAATAGTAATAAACTGTAGAATGCAAACTTATGTAATTTAAATTGTTTATCAATTGTTTATGTCAATTTGTTACGTTTAGAGCAAAGGTTGCAGGATTCTTTTATCGATAGAGGAATATATTCGTATGGCTAGTGGCATAGTCGTGACGATCAACGCGTACCCAGACGGCGTTCATTCATCCCCATAATCCGACCGCTGAATCCCGCCCAACTATTTAAAGTCTGAAAAAAACATATTTCTGCGAAATATATAAGTAGCCTATATAATGTTTCAAGTATTTGAGTGGATTGATAGCCTACACATTCTTTAAAAATAGATATTACATGTAGGCTATACTGTAGAACTCAGTGTCTCCTTTGAACATGGTGAGAAAAGAGCAAGATGCAACAGGGTTATAGCCACGTTGTGTAGTCTCGGGTAATTGAGACTCCGGAGCCAAAGGCCCTAGATTCGATTCCTTGCTCTGCCAAGAAACACAACTATGATCTGAGGGTTGGAACGCAGTACACACATAACTGTACAGACAAAACTGAGCAGAAATGGGTTTGATTCCCACCTCAGCCGTCCCACAAGTGTTTATCCGTGGTTTTGCACTTCTATTCCAGGTGAATGCCGGGATGGTTCCTAAGGCCACGGCCGATTCCTTCCCAATCCTCACCTGAATTACAAAAACACAAACTAATACAGCCATCACAATAACACAGGTTATCAGACAAAATTCCACACTCACCCAAGTACACGAGGTTAAATGACCTCGATGTCCAAGCTCCTCAAATGAAACATCATTTTACGGGCTCACTCGTAGTCCTTACGAAGCCCATCCAGAAAGTAAGTTTCCCTATTTTTAAAATAAAAAGAAAACATACTTGCATGATAAACTTTATTTGGCACCAGATAGGCCCACAGCGATGTTTGAGCTACTTTTCGACATAATCACCACCAGAATTGAGAATTGATCATGGGATCAACTTTTGTGTTCCTGTGTCATAGAAGTCTGTTGATTGGGAATGGAACCAGTGTGTGCCATTCGTGTTCAGCTATTTGTCATTGTGAAAATGCTGGCCGGAGGACAGGAGTTTATTGAGGAGCTATATACAGGGTCATTATCTATATGCGCCCCGATAAACACGGCAAGCTAAGCCAGTTGTGACTGGCGCAGATCGCGGGCGCGCGTACCTGGTTCTGCCGGTAATGGGCGCGCACTTTCACACTTTTACCAAATAAGTTCAATAATGTGTACTTACAGAGCTCATAGGCGATGCTGAAAATGTCCTCTCTCTCTCTCTTGTAACACACACCTGGCATCTTCGGATGAAAGAATGTCTGTCAACTCTTTTATTATTTACGGAGCCTGTTTCATTGAATCGTTTAGCGAGCCTCCTAATTGTACTGGCATTAGGCACAAGTCATCCTGGAAACTTTATTCGAAATTTTTGCCTCGTTTCAGAACAAGATTTTCTGCTTTTCATATACGAATTATGGATATACACACGTTCGCGCAATGTGAATTAGCGTCTAGGCATGACCAACAATCACAGTAATCACAATACTCACTAAACGTGCTACACTAACGTCTAAGCTTTGCAGATACACGTCCATATGAATGACAAAACACGTGTGAACTAACGATATGAGTCAGCGGAGCGCGCCAACCACTAGCTGAACCACGTACGCGCGCCCGCGATCTGCGACAGACACAGCCGGCTTAGCTTGCCATGTTTATCGGGGCACACATAGATAATGACCCTGTAAGATGGAAATCGCTGGGAGCAAGATCAGGACCAAACGGTGGATGATCAAACAGCTCCCAGCTGAATCCCTGCAAACAGTTGCTGTGTGCCGGTCTGTATGTGGTCGAGCATTGTCATGGATCAGTACAACACCTGCACTGAGCATTATACGCCTCTTGTTTTCAATGGCATTGTGAAGCTTTTTCACAGACCGAACCTCGATGGCGGCGGGAGTCACCATTTTGGGCCTTTGCTCGGAACTTGTCCAGCCAGTATATTATTGTTACGCTATAGATACTGTATGTCGCGCATATTTACCGAATAGATACGCTTAGTTTAAAATAAAAGAAAAATAAGGAAACTTAATTTCTGGATGTTTGTCGTATAATGAATTTATAGCGACGCTCACGATCCCTGCTGTCCTCTAGTCCGTTCTAATAAGTTACCCCAGGTTGGGACGGAGTTTTACAGAATTGTAATAAAAGCGCCGGTTTTCTTACTACTAGGTCGCAACAAGTGGATGGACCACCCGGTATATATATACGTAGGCTACGTATTAGAACTCTGATAATTCGAACGTTTACAATTCCAAATAGTCATTATTTCAAAAAGTTTTCTCAATACCTTGAATTTTGTATTAAAGCAATGTAAAAATCGAATTTCATCCTCAATAATTCGAGGATATTGTTCAGAAATGTCATTCGAAAATTAATCTAAAAGGGGAAAGAATCCTCATTATTGAAAATTGCACTGATAACTCTTCTCCTCTTATGGGCTAAGTAAAAATTATATTTTGCCCCCAAACATGACTTAAGTTCTGCAGCCGATGACCCAAGGTATCATTTATCATCGCAAGTATTTTTATAGACTTAATAATAATAAGCACTGGCACTACAGCCCTTGAAGAGCCTAGGCCTACCAAGCGACCGCTGATCAGCCATTTGGCCTGCAGATATTGGGGTGACGCGTGGTCGTTAATCTTGGTTTTGTCAGACTGTTACTCAATTTTGTCCTCACGTGGCTGAGTCCACCCCGTTCCAGCCCTCACGTCAGTTTCTAAAATCCCTGACGGAGCTGGGGATCGAACCCGAGGCCTCCGGGAGAGGCAGGCGCACTCGATTTTATAGACTTCTTATCACACAAAACATTTCGTCAGACTTTTTCATGGTCAGAATCCTATCATTCAGAGATCCTTGATGTACCGCGAATGTATCATACTGCGTGCGCTCAAGTAACCAACAAATGTTTCCGGCATGGTTTCCGAAAGGCAGGGTTTATCTAGGAAAATGAACATTCTAAGATTAAGTTGTTCTTCACCAGACGCCTGGACGACGGTATGGGCGTTGCATTAGATGAATACGGCACAAAAACATGGAAATGTGTGGTAAGATTTCAGATCAATTCATTTTAATTCGAGTTTTAAACAAGATAGGTGGTGATTCGTCTGGTGAAGAGGAGGAGCAACTTGTAGCTAAGATATACCGATTCCCTCATTGCTTTTTCATCTGCGTGAATCTCATCGGTACGTTGAAGGACACGCCAATGTAAGAGGAGGTTTTTTTTCCCCTTTGTCAAGAAACGTGCTTAAAAGTTTGCAAACCATAACGGAATAAAGTCTGCAAAACATTCATATATTTCAAGCTTTTCCTTGTGGTTGTTGTTGTTGTAATATTGTAATTAACTTAATATATGCACTCACTGTATATAGGAATCTTGAGCATTACTGTCACGTGTGTTTAAAAAAAAGTTAAAATTTTATACAGTTTCTTTTTTAATTTCATACGATAACTTAATATTGGTAATGTTCTTGAATAGTTAATATGCACTCTTTTACATACAGTTTAAAGCAAGATATATTGGCAATAAGCTTGGTATTTTGCCTCCCTCTGTGGTCTCGTGATACGTATTGAGACTCTGTATCCAAAGGTCCTGGGTTCTATTCATGGCTCTGCAAAGAAATGTAATTCTGGCCTGAGGGTTGGAACGAGTAAACTCAACTCGTGATGCAAAATTGAGAAGAGAAGGTTTCGATTCACGCCACAAGTGGTTTGCAGTGGTTTCTCTACTTGTATTTCGTCCATCACAGGTTATTTTGCTTCCTAAGTAACAGAAGTCTCCTACTTCCATTAGCCTTTCATCTGACAATTTGACAACCATGGAATTTCAGGAAATGTTTAAGCACATAATGTTGATGATGATGATAATTGTTGTTTTAAGGGGCCTAACATCGAGGTTATCGGCCACAAGCACATAATAACTATGGTTCATAGCATTTGTGTAAAAGTTACCAACTAGTACCTGGGTCTCAATTTCAAGCTCCCTTCAGGGCAACCCCCTCGCAATTCTTTTCTGAATTTTCGATTTTTAAGAGTTTTTTTTTTGGGGGGGGGGGGGTATCAATTTCCCTAGGACTGAGTTTTAAGCTTATAGGAAGCCTGGAAGTTTCTTATTAATTTATTTTTCTTTATTATAGCCTACATCCTTACACCTTGATGTTAACTCCTTAACATCTCAAAAGTTTTCCGTAACACTTTCTCGAGGGTTGAGTTAAAAGTTAATTTGGACTTCAGGAAATGTTTAAGCTCAGAAAAATTATGACAAAGCCCAAAGACAAGAAGAAGTTAACCTACGCTTGAAAAGATTCTTGCACTTGCGTACATATACCGCTCTTTGTATGAGCTCAATTTCAAACACTTTCAGTTCGGCCCCCTCGCTAAATTTAGAGAATCTTAGAATTTGTTCAGAGATCTTGGAGGTATCAACTTTTCTCGTAGCAAGTTTAAGTGTTTGGATTGCCTGAAAGCGCCTCATTAATCGATGTCTAAATTTATTTTCATTTCTTACTTACCCCGCCCTCGCAGGTAAGCAGTGTTATATGACGCTACGTTAACCGAGGCCTTATAAGATTTATTTGTAAACGATATTAACGTACTCTTTTAGAGCCCGATGGACTGGGACTTACATTCACTTTTCGTTTCGTGTCCTGAAACGGAATCAAAGGTTTGATCTAAAGTACAAATAAATTCTTAACAGTGCATCGAAATTCTCACAGATATAAAATTAAGCCAAGGTGCATCAAATTAACAGTGGAACTCCAAACATATCAGCACTTCGACTGTTATCTGTTACTATGCGGAGGGAGATATCGCCTGCTAGCTCACTCGTTCTGAAGCTGTTTTAGATCGGAGATTGCACGAAAAATTTTAAACGTTGTTATCTCTTCTTGTATAGATGAAAATACATGCAGTAAATAAGATTTTATTCCTACATCAATACATATACGGTTTAGGGGCTCGTAATTCTGCCCCGTAAAACAACAATAACTAACAATACATATATAGGCTATTACTACGGACACTATAATAACACAGGTTATCGGGCAAAAGAACCCACATACATACGTACATACACACACACACACCCACAATGTCGCAAGCCCCTTAATAAATCAACAACTAATACATCGCTCCACCTCGACTTCCATTAAATTTTATTATGATGGATGGATGGATGGATATTTTGTATGTTTTACTGCTACTGTTGTCTCTTAAAAACCGGATGGTGGTAGTGGAACTCTTCTTATCGTTGCTTCACACGGCTCACGGACACACTCTTACAGTTTTACAGTCTCTACACCTTGTATCCTATATTCTTCACTATTCTCGTTGACTGTAAGCAGACGCGGAACAGACGACTAGCGATGTGGGTTACCTACCTACAGGGGAAATGTTAAGAGTTCTTGATCATTGAGATATCATAGTTATCTGCACGTGATTCTGACTGATAACCTGTATTGTTTTGGTGTATGTAGTTGTAATTTGTGCTAGGATTGGGAAGGATAAGACCGTGGCCTTTATTTACAGTAGGTATAATCTTGGCACTTGCCTAGAGTGGAAGTTGGAAACCACGTACAACCAGTTACATATTGGCCGATAATGGAATTTATTATCACCTACCTCTCTTCTCAGTTGTATTTACGAGGCTGAGAGCACTCCGTTCTATCCCTCACACCAGGATTAGAATCCATTATAGCTGGTGTATTAAAACTCTTTTCAATCACGACCCGCTGGATATAGAAAATGTATCGTGACCCGATCAGTACCCATTTAAACTACATAACATTATAACTCAGCAATTCTTTTAGGTGAAAAGAATGGCCGTGAAAGCCAATATACCATCATTCATAACATTATGTCATGTGACCCTTTTGCGCCGTACTTCCTGCTTGGAAGTGTCCCGCATGGATTAATGATGAATAGGATGTCTAATACTGTAACTGATTTTCACAGTGGTAACATGCAGGCAGATTACGTCAGAATACGAAGAGAAAATAACTGGACGGCCTCTCGCTGCATGCTCCTCAACGCTACCCGTCTTAATTTATTATTATACTTACTACACCATGGCTGGTATTTGGTATAACAGTACCACAATAATTGCCGTCAACATATCGACAATGGCTGAGGTGTTGAGCAACAACAAGTACACACACATAATTTTTATCTATGGAGAATCTGATCACAATGTAGTCGAAAGTTGCAGACTGTAGCCTATGTGCAGGAGTTTCCAAATAGACGTCTGACTTCAATTCACGATTTTGCCGGACAGAGCTGTATTTGTCTGTTAGGTAGTCAGCCCGAAGTCTGGTTGGATCCTCAAAAAGCACCGCCGTTAGGTTATGTGGGTAGATACCCACAAATCCCAAGGCAGCGCTATATTGAGGCGTACTAGGCAAGATAAGGACTGAGGTAGTTTGCCATTGCTTTCCTCGCTGAGTCAGAACAGCAGTACTAACCCTACGAGTAGAACCTTTCACAGCGTCCACAGGCACTGACTGTGCCCTGAATGTCATTACTAGGGCTCGGATTCGAGCATATTTGCATATTTTTTTCCTGAATAGTACACATTCAAAGAAGCCTTTCGGTGGTATTTTCACCTCTCTGGGACCAACAGAATTGAAATTTATCGAGCATATAAATGCATAAAACCGCGGTTTTCAGAATAGAAGCATATAAATGCATATTCTTGTGGTTTTCGGCTAAATAGTTTGTTTTTCTTCGAATTCCCTCCCGAATTCGGGCTCTGACCATCCTTAAGGCTCGAAAACCGAAATTAATTATTGAAAAGCCTATCTGGTGCGAATAATAGAACCGCAGGTTTTTAACCTTTAGTGAGGTGATTCTCGTCATTGAAACTTTTATTGACCGATTGAAGGAAATCATTCAAAACTGAAAACATGGAAAAAATTCTTGTTGTACAGACCAATGCACATCTACTTCATTGACTCGCCTAATTCTGAACATTTTGTAAATGTACTTTTAAACTGTAACTTTTATAAGAAAACTTCTCTTATATATACTTGAAAAACTTGAATGCGAGTATATTGCAGTGTATCATACATACAATTAGAAAATAAAGCTCTTATATAAAGGTATGTTGTTGGTTTTTTCGTTTCACGTTCCTTTCTATATTTTTAAACGGTGTTTATCGAGCATATTCTGCATATTTAACCGCATATAATGGGTTTTTCGAGCATATCTATCGAGCATAAAACACATGCTTTTCGAGCATATCTGGAGATTTTATCGAGCATATCGATCCGAGCCCTTGTCATTACTAAGCCCCACCCATACCTCAGTGGCTTCCATATAATCACAGCCATGAGTGAGACTGAGACATCTGTGAAATAGCTACATTTTACTCTAGCCTGTGCCAACAAACAAATGCAAAAGTACTGCAGTCATCAAGAGATGGCAAACAGACCTGAGCTGTATTTAAGAGGTAATTAAGAGCTTGTTCAAGGCACATACCAGCACTGTAGACCCACCTGTGACAATGCTTGTGTTGCTCAGAATGCACTGCATTACTTTGGTTATATATTTTAAAAGTGACAATTATTATTAATGGCAAGTATCTTTTTTATTATTAACTAGCAACCCACCCCGACTTCGCCCGGGAACAGTTATGAATGCATTACGTGATAAGCGCTTTTTTTTCGATGTCAATGAACTACGACCTATATCCGGTTTACGTCTCGGCATGATGGGTAAAAATCACTGACTGGCCTATTTACTATATTATCATGGAGAATAATCTTATCAGATGTAATTTAAGAATGGCAAGCTGCATGAAACACAAATCACCCTTCCGTCCAATCTTAACTTGACTGTGTATTTTGCGGAACGAAAGGTTCACAGGCGAAATGAAGAAAAGCCGAGTTGCACTTCCAGGAAAACTCCAACACAACCACTCTTCTCTGAAGTCTTAACTCAACTCGACTCGACAGTTTGCTGCTGGCTGTATCTGGGGTAATAGGATCTCCCGCTAGCTAAGCTGTAACTGGGGTGATAGGTTCGTCCCTTGCTAGCTCGTAAACTGTCGCCTCAGTAATTGAATGGAGATTGTTGGAAGAAATGAAAACGTAAAAACACATAAGTGGGCGATGTATTGAAGACAGAGATATGCTCTCCCATACTTTTCTGTAGAAATTTTCATGCTGAACAATTCTTACAATTTTTTATTTTTTTAAATTTATTTTCACTGCTACACTTAGAGCTTAAGAGCTCCTTTACAGTAGCGCCCTACATAAAATAAGGTTAGGGCTTATAAAAATAAAACATTTCACCTACATTAAAATATAAATAATCATAGTCTAACAATTACAGTAACAAAAGTATAGTAACAATACAATAATAATAATATTACTAATGATAATGGAAAAAATATATACAAAAGAGTGAGAGTGCATACAGACTATCAGCCCGAAAAACAAACACCATATACTGTACAAGAAGAGCTATTGAAGTAGACAGGTTGTCAGCTATTGTCCTTGTGTTATAATTGAACTTTAAATAAGTATTTTAACATAATACAGTAATCAAATGTGAGAGGTGTACTGCTCCAAGAAGCGGGATGAAAGATGTCTTTTGAAAGCTGCAGTGCTTGCAATGTTGACGAACTTATATAAATCGAAGGTGTTGAAGAGGCGTGAGGCGGTGCAAACAAAAGATTTATTGAACTTCATGGTTCGGTGTATAGGAATCTGGAGTGTTAATTTTGTGTATCTATTTTCTCGATTATGAACAGAATGCATTGGTGTAAAGGCATTGTAGAGATATAACGGGGTCTTGGTATGTAATATTTTATGTGTCAGAATAGCAACTGATAACTGCCTGCGCTCGTGGAGTTTCAGCCATTTCAGCTGCACGTAGTAAGGTGTGATATGTTCATCTCGCCTTACATCCAGAATGTACCGAACACATGCATTCTGGACTCTTTGTAATTTGATGTTCTGTGTTTCTGGTAAATCATTGTATACAGCAGAGCCATAATCAATGATTGGAAAGATGAGAGTTTGGACGAAGAGCTTACGTATGTTAGGTGGGGTGTAAGAAACAGTTCTTTTCAGGAGATGCATAGTTGATACAACCTTCCTTACCACATTAGACGTATTCTCTGCCCACGACAGTGTTCTATCAAATATCACTCCGAGATTATTGACAGTGTTTCTATATTTAATATTATTATCTAGTATCTTGATGGGTGGTAGTGAATTAAAATCTACTGAATTCAGAAGTTTTGAATACCCAATGGATATAAGTTGTGTTTTAGATATGTTCAAGTTAAGATTATGATTTTGGGCCCATTCACAAAGCCTGTCAATGTCTTCATTAAACAGATTTATACGATCACATGCAGTGTTAGGCGTGAGGTGAAAATAGGCTTGGAGGTCATCAGCGTATATATGAACAGAACTATTTCGGAATTCATTAGAAACATCGTTTATATATAGCGAGAAGCATAGTGGACCTAAGACAGATCCCTGAGGTACTCCACTTTCTACCGATTTCCAGTCTGAGGAGGAGCCATCCGCGAGGACCACTCTCTGTATACGCATGGAAAGGTAGGATTTGAACCAGGAAAGAGCACTCTGAGAGAAGCCAAAAGATTTCAGCTTTGCAAGAAGTATATTGTGGTTCACACAGTCAAAAGCCTTACTGAAATCGAAAAGACATAGGATTGTAAGCTGACGCTTGTCCATAGCTGAGCGTATATCATCGCTGACCTTTAACAATGCAGTGGTGGTACTATGACCCTTTTTAAACCCAGATTGGTAAGGATTGAAGATATTAAATTTAGTTAGGTATTCACATACTTGTTCATGAACTATTTTCTCAAGCGCTTTACTAAGGGCACAAAGGATATTTATTGGTCTAAAGTCACTACAGCTAGTGGGGTTTTTATTTTTTGGCACTGGACGTATGTTAGCACACTTCCAAAGAGACGGGTATACTCCACTTTGTAGAGAGAAATTAAATAGATGGATAATTGGGGGTAGAAATACTTCAAGACAGTTAGAAATAAGAGAAATTGGGATGCTATCAGGGCCTCTTGCTTTTGTACGAATTGATTTGATGGCTTTCACAATCTGGTGTGGGTAAACATACATAAAGAAAATTTTTTCATGGGCAGGGGGAGGGATGGAAGTGTATTTCGTGACGGTCTCTGATACTCTTAATACATCACCAATTGAGGCAACATTTGAGTAATGTTCATTTAATTGTGATGCAGAGACAGGCATCTCAACATCAGTGACTGAACTGGCACCAACTCCCAATGATTTTGCAGCACGCCATCTGGCGGAGGTGGTTTTACAGTCACTGAAGAGGTTGTACATATATTTCACTTTTGTGTTCCTGATTGTTTGTTTTGTCTTATTACGCAGAATTCTGTACTCTTCATAGTCAATGGTAAATTTAGATTTAATAAATGTTCTACGTGCTTTATCACGTTTCTTTAAAAGCGTTTTGATTTCTTTACTGATCCACGGAGCAGAGTTATGTTTTATATCCACTTTCTTTTGCGGTGCATGCATATCATATAGTTCATTTACACAATCATTAAATAGAGTCACTTTCTCATCTATGTCAGTGGATTGGTAGAAATTCTGCCAAGGGAGTAATTCTGCATCCGTTTTAAAATCATTTAAATTAAATTTACTGAAGTCACGTACAATGATTGATTTTGGTCGAAGTTTCGGGGTAGATAGAGAAAACACTGCGTACAGAAGATCATGGGCTGAGAATCCAGCAGCTGGTTCTTGTCCGTAGTCAACAACGAGGTCATTACAGTTTGAAGAGATAATATCGAGAGAGCTGTCACAAGTAGCTGTGTGAAATGTAGTATCGAATGGTAAACATTCAACATTACAGGAACAGAGCACATCACATACCTGTTCAGTTTCAAAAGCTCCACTACCAAACCGAGCATTAACGTCCCCAACAATAAAAACATATTTATAATCAAGAATGAACCTGTACATGTCATTCAGAAAAATATCTAGGTAGCCAGCTTTCGGTGGACGATACACACAAGCAAAGAGAATTTTAGTTTCGGTAAGAGAGATGTCAAGTATAATGTATTCTGGCCTCTTATTATATTCACCAGGAGACTGACTTAGCACGCTATACTTTATGTTATCCCTAAGGTAAACTGCAACACCACCTCCACCGACGGTTAATCTGTCATTTCTAATGACTTTATAGCCAGTGAGAGAGACAGCAGCATCTGGAATTGAGGGCTTGCAAAAGGACTCACTTACTGCAATTATGTCAAAAGACGAACCACCAAAGACGTGACAAAATTCAGAATAGTGAGAGGAGTCAACTAATGATTGAGCATTGATATGAGCAATTTTTAGGCAGTTGGTGTTTTTCAGGCTGATAGCGGAAAGTATGTCTGGAAGGAGGGGAGTGGAATTCAGCTGTATGCCTACTAACTACAGACACAGAGTTTCCAGAAATATTAAATATTAAAAGATGGTCCTAAAAAGAAATGTTGCATAATTATTTAAATATGTGAAGTAAATTAAAAATAAAATTTTAAAAACTAAAAGGAGGAAAAAGAGTGAGTAATATGAGTACGCTAGTTATCTTCATTGTACCTGGAACTTAGCAGGGGGTGAGCTTTTTAAGCTCGGCTGCGTTTCTCACACGGTGTTTGATGTCACCTCGCAGTACAATTAACGTACCATCTGACGTCCACACTTGCTTCTCCGTGAAGATGGAGACCGCTTGCTTCAGTAGATGGTGTCTGGTGGAGGTGAGATCCTCTCGAATTGTCACCTTGGTTCCACGCAACGCCCTCTTTGCGCGAAAAATCGCCGACCGTTTCCCATACGAAACAAACTTGCACAGGATAGCTCTAGGCTTTCCACCCCCCGGGGCTCCAACCCTATGCGAACGGTCATTGTCATCTACGGTCAACGGGACGTTAAGCTTTGCAGCAACATTGAGCACTAATTGGTCTGTACTTTCACTTCTCTCTTCAGGCACACCAAAGATTCTTAGATTGTTCCTCCTTAAATATTGTTCTGTTTCCTCAATTTTGTTGTGAAGTGAGGACTTCAGTTCAAGAATTTCATTTTCGCGAGCTTTGAGTTCATGTTTTAATTCTGCAATCAGCTCATTGCTGAAAGCCAGTGATTCCCTTAGTTCCTCGCATACCTTTTGAGCGAGAACTGTCACAAGGGGCTGAAGAAAGTCATTGTTTTGAAATAAGTTCTTTACGATACCTTGCACCAAGTGTCCGATGTTATCATGTGATAAGATGTCATTAGCTGCTTTGTCAGACGGGCTGTGCGTAGTACCGTTGGTCGCTAAGGGAGAGCGCTGGCTGCTACTTCCCTGTTGAGGGGATGAGACCTCACCAGAAACAGCTGACGAGCTAGCTGCGCGCTTGGCTGTAATCTTTCCTTGTACACTGACATTTGAAGAGCGAGTTGCGTTTCTTTTGTCTTTGTTTCCCGCCATGACTAACCTCAAAGTGACGATTTACAAATTCCAATATGACTATAAATATCGTACTACACTCACGCTCACTTCACTAACACTTTCACAGATCACCTTCACTTCAGTGATCCAATAGCACCTCACAAGACCGTCGTAATACTTATTTGACACCTTCTATATGAAAAAATTTCTGGACTGATGCTCCGAGCGTTAAGCCACCATGGAAGATATCAGACTAGTGTGGGAGCCGGATGAGGATCAAGAAGGCCGAGTATGGGATCTAGCGGGCGCAGGAGTAAGCTCAGCGCCATTGTCTGAGAATAAAAAGAAGAGAAGCAATATTCCGAGTTCCGACGAGCCGCGAAACACATCCCCTTAATTCTCTACTGTATTTTAGTCAGTGTCATTGATTTAATAAATAATTCAGTTCTATATTCGATGCTTGTGAGTGTCATGATCTGGAAACCGTTTCCCACAAATGGGGGCTCGTCCGGGATGGACTGAAACAACGAGTTACGACGCAATCCACGACACGAAGTACGACGCAAAATACAACGCTATTTTCGACGAAGTGGACGGCTAATCATATTTGTTGCTGTTGCCTACGACGCTGACGACGAGACGACGTGCAGTTTTGTGAGCCCATGACGTGCGAATCTACGACGAGGATTCATAGGCTAGCAAAATTTGTTCTTCAGTTTCAGTGACAATTAGTGGTGCCGTGACGACGACGACGAGGGTCGGAATCTAAACGACGACAGAGGATTGTGGATGTGGTAAGAGGATAGCGACTCGTCAGAGAGAAACGACGGGAAGCGGTATTCAACGATATCACCTACAAATATCACCGGTTTGGTGAATGAGGTTAAACAGGTTTGATTGCGAGGTTATGAGGAAGCGATATTGACGGAAATCTACTTGATAGACGTGAGTAAACAAATAAGATGACTACACTCGGTGCAATAGAGAAAATAAATAAGAACATAAGTGATGCTCCGGTCAAAGCAATCAAAGTTTTACATAACCTCATTTTCGAGCATATACCAGACGACAGGAAGAATCGAAAGCGACTGCGAGAGTTTCCTGGATTCGATTTTGACGAAAATTCCATTGAAGAGGAAGCTAAGAAGAAATTTATCGAAGAAACATTTTCCAAGGCTGATCTGTTGCGTGTTTCTGAGATTCTTAATACCGAGATCGGGACAAAGGAGGTAATGATTAACACCATTTGTTATTACTTGAGGAATTTGGATGAACTCGCAACTAATATAGACGATGATGACGAAGATGAAGAAGACGAAGAAGACGAAGAGAGCGAAGAGGAAGACCAGCACAGAAGGTATAGAGAACAACATAAGTTTTCATTGTCGTTCCGCGACGTAGAGGGCGCTATGAAAACATTTAACGGTAAGGATGGTTACCCAGTGAAGAAATGGATCGCAGATTTTGAGGAGACGTTAATCTTGATGGGATGGAGTGAGCTGCAAAAGTTTATTTTCGCTAAGAAATCACTCGATGGTTTAGCTAGGCTTTTTATTCAAGGTGAGAAAGGACTGACGTCCTGGACTGCACTGAAGAAGGCCTTGAAAGAGGAGTTTGACGTGGCGGCAAGCAGTGCAGAAATTCACAAGTTGTTAACCCAGCGACGAAAAAAGCGCGACGAATCTCTACAGGAGTACTTTCTTGTGATGAAGGAAATCGCCAGTAGAGGTGATGTTGAGCAAGTTTCTCTGTGTCAGTACGTGATTGATGGGATCGAGGACGATTCAGGATCAAAACTTCTTCTCTATGGAGCAAAAAATTCCAAGGATTTCAAGGAGAAAATGAAAAGTTATGAGATGGCGGTGAAGTCTTTGCCAAAGAAAAGCACAAAGTATAATAACAATAATTTTCAAGGAAGTGCCAACGAGAAGGACGGAAAGTGCTGGGGCAGTACAAAGAAGAAAGAGGCGAGTAGTGGAGATAGATGTTATAATTGCGGTGGATCTGGTCATAGTTCAAAGGAATGTGAACACAAGGATAAAGGCAAGAGATGTTTCAACTGCAACGAGTTTGGCCACATTTCATCCGAGTGCAAAAAAGAGAGGAAGAACGATAAGAGGAATAATCAAGGTATCAATCTTATTGATGAAAAGAAACGCTGCCTCAAGTTCAAAGAGGTTAGTTTGGGTCAGCAGAAACTTCAGGCACTTATCGACTGTGGCAGTCCTTATAACCTACTGCGACAAAACATCCATAAGACCATGGGTTCCCCAGGATTGAAGAGCATGGATCTTGTTTTGAAAGGATTCGGTAATGGTTTTGTTGCTCCTCAAGGTTGCTTCACAACAGTCGTTGAGGTAGACGAGCTGGAGTTCCAAACCAACGTTTATGTTGTTTCTGATGATACTATGGAATGGGACATGGTTATTGGTAACGATCTATTGGATCAGGGTGAGGTCATCCTGAGCAAGCAAGGAGTTACCATCAAGAAACTAGAGGTCCCAATGATGTTGATCAGGGTAGCCGACGAACAGGAATTGGATATCGAGAACTGCGTTGATGAGGAAAAAAGGGAACAGATCCAGGATTTGGTAGCGAGATATGTACCAAAGAAGACGAAATCTACTGATGTCAAGATGAAGATCACATTGAAAGAAGAAAACCCGATATTTAGCAGGCCCAGACGAATGGCACCGCCTGAGAACGAATTTGTCGATGAGCAAGTCGAGGCGTGGCTGGAGGAAGATATCATAGAACCGAGTCAATCAGAATATACCAATGAACATCAAACTGCAACCAGGATGAAATATGTCGACGCCCTGAGCCGATGTCCAGCAGTGATGTTTGGATTCCCTGATGGCCTTGCAGCGAGGATCAAAATCGCCCAGAGAAAAGACGAAGGATTGACAGCGATAAAAGCGACACTGGAGAAAGGGCCTTACGAAAACTTCATCGTCAGAGATGGACTGCTGTTAAAATTTGTTGACGGGCGAGAGACGTTGGTGGTCCCGCGAGCAATGCACCGTGAAATCATCAGAGATGCACATGAGAAGGGACACTACGCTGTTAAAAGGACTGACGAAGACGTGAAGCAGGAATATTATATTCCAGACTTGGCCAACAAGGTAAAACGAGTCATAGCCAACTGTGTGAAGTGTCTGGTGGTTAACAGGAAGGCAGGCAAGAAAGAAGGTTGGTTACATCTGATGTTCAAGGAGAGTGAGCCATTGCACACCTACCACATGGATCACATTGGACCACTTAAGTCTACACACAAGGGATATGAACACATCTTCTGTGTGATAGACGCCTTCACGAAGTTCACCTGGCTGTATCCTGTGAAAACTACCAAATCGGCCGAGACGATTGAAAAGATGGAGTTTCAGAGGACGAACTTTGGAAACCCAGTTCAAGTGATCACCGACAGGGGGCCATCGTTCACCTTCCATGAGTTCCAGGACTACTGTAAATCGCAGAGTATCAAGCACGTCTTGATCACTGCTGGACTGCCAAGAGCCAATGGTCAAATCGAGAGTCAACTCAACAGTGACCAAGATCATCACTAAACTTAGCATTGGCGATCCGACAAAACGGTACAAGGTTGTACCATCCGTCCAACGAGCTATCAACTCTACGTTCCAGAGGAGCATCGGAATGTCACCTTTCGAGCTGCTGACAGGAGTCAGAATGCACAACCAAAATGATCTACGTATAGTGCAACTCATCGAAGAGGAGCTGATCGATTCGTTCAACGAAAAACGTGATCAGATGAGAGAAGATGCAAAAAAGCAGATAGAAAAAGTACAATCTGAAAATCGTGCTGAATTCAACCGACGACGTAAGGAGCCTAAGAAGTATCAGGTCGACGACCTGGTTGCCATCAAACGCACTCAGATCGGTCCACATCTGAAACTAAAAACCAAAAGTCTAGGACCTTATCGAGTGACTCGAGTAAAACTCAACGACACATATGACGTCAGCAGAGAAGGAGACCATGCTGGACCAAGAATCACATCGTCCTGTGCGGAGTTCATGAGGCCCTGGCCGGGCGGATCTTCTTCATCCGGGTCGGATGAGGATCAGGACGGCCGAGTGTGGGAGCCGGATGAGGATCAAGAAGGCCGAGTATGGGATCTAGCGGGCGCAGGAGTAAGCTCAGCGCCATTGTCTGAGAATAAAAAGAAGAGAAGCAATATTCCGAGTTCCGACGAGCCGCGAAACACATCCCCTTAATTCTCTACTGTATTTTAGTCAGTGTCATTGATTTAATAAATAATTCAGTTCTATATTCGATGCTTGTGAGTGTCATGATCTGGAAACCGTTTCCCACAATAGTATATAGATATTTTTAACGGTTTGCCAAGCGTGAGCTTAAAAAGCGCACGGACGTTAAGTTTCTTTTTAGTTTTTTTCTCACTGAAATCGTTACTACTTGGCTTCCTTTGATCATAAATAAATTATTCTCTACAAAAACCTTCCTCGAGATATCCTTTACAGAATGGTGAAAACTGCATCACTTCGTCTTCGGGCAAATGGCGGAATGGTACAGTACCAGTATTTTCCTGTTGAGATTAAAGCAAGGCGGCTTCGGTGGCGTAGTTGGTAGCATGCTGAGCTTCTATGCCCAAGATAGCGGGTTCAAACCCGGCCGAAGCCGTCGGATTTTTTAAGAGCGTTAAAAATCCCTCAGTATGCCTTCCTTCGGAGGGGAAGTAAAGCCGGCGGTCCCATGTCATAGATTTATGGCATGTTAAAGATCTTTCCACTAATTACACCTGTGTGAAACTAAATTGGATAGGTTAAGAATATAAACAACGCTCTTAGGTTGCTACGTTCGTTGCCAAGAGCCGACTGCGGTGGCGTCTAGTAGCTAGTTCTGAACTAGGCCTAGTAGTCGTTGACGGTGGCGTTTGGCGGCAAAAGTAGGAACTATTTGAAAATTCAAAGTTGCAGTCCCTACTTGAATTAAAAAAACAGATACACACACTAATACAGTCATCACAATTAACACCGGTTATCAGACATATTCTACACACACCCAAAGTACACGGGGCTACATGACCGCGTTGTCGCAGCCCCTAAACTAAGGAACCAACCAACCAACCAGATTAAAGCAATTTTGATTTAGTTTTTTTTAACGTAGAGCCGCGATGTTTTGGAGACGCGAGAATTGTTACGCAAGTTGAATTTCAGCTGGGTGAGGTGAACTGATACTAGCCCGCAACAACTACACATGTCGAGGCGAACTCTCAGTTACGTCATGCGCTAGCAGGTGACAGACAAGGTCAACATTCTGTTTATGGAGGGGGGCGAGATTTATCGGAACATACATGCAGAAAGCGATTATTTGTGAATTACAGAGATTACAGAGGGGACAGACGACATGGATATGTTATGAATATTAACACACATTTTTACGGAGCTGGTTCTATTGAGTTTTCACTCCATAGAAGGCGTTAAGTAGCAGGAATTGCAGTTTTACGTACATATATAGACTTCGATATACACCGATATACTACCCCGAGGAGTGGGGGTATCCTCAGACAATTGCAGTTTTGTGTCGTGAGGAGACAACAGATTGATTCTTGTATTCAACCGGTCAAGAACACTCGGTCGTGATAAATATCGTAAGACAGTGAAGTGTGTTCCGTGCAGTATTATATACACGCGAAGCTAAGTTACGGCTGGCCTCGTGGTGTTGGGGTAGCACGCCTGCCTCTCACACGGAGACCTCGGGTTCGATTCCCGGCTCCGTCAGGGATTTTAGAAACTGACGTGAGGGCTGGAACGGGGTGCACTCAGCCTCATGAGTACAATTGAGTAGCTGTCTGACATTGAGGCAGCGCCCCGGTCACGAAAACCAAGATTAACGATGCGTATCATACAGAAGACTTGTTCTTCATTCTACGTACAATTGTTAAAACTGGAACTTAGAATATCTACTTTATAAATTATACGTCGCAGTGGAAAAGCAATTCGACACAGAGATTGTTTTATATTTTAGCAACATGTTATCGAGACTGAAGTCAGGAGGAACGACTGTACCGTTTTATAAACCTGCCATCATGAAGTGCTAAGCTACCAAAGGAATGTAACATGCAGAACAGTAACGAATATCATGAGTAACTACATTATTGAACATGTATACGAATTATATAGTTCAATACCACAAGTCAACGAAGGGAATTCTACAGATATTACTCTGGGATGGAATACTGTTGCAAATGGAGAGATCATCAAACAAGAGAGCAGGTGCCTACTATCACTACGAACGAGATCTACGGGTTGTCCAGGAGAGATGCCGTTGATTATTCGAGGAAAGACGAGCGGGGAGAAGGAGTTCGTATTTCCCAGTTCGATGCCAGGAGGGTCAACAGCACTTTGGAACCAAGAGGTCGTTTGGAGTTGGAATGGTAGTGTATTCCAATATACCTGTTCTTCAAGAAGCCATCATAAGGTAGCTGGGAAGATTTTCATTATGTAGACAGTAGATTTAGAGATACCTTTGGAGTAACCTTTTCACCATATTTTCTTATACAGTATGTTGAAGTGAACAGTAGTTTAATTATGACGTTTTTGTCATTTTTAGCTATTCGTTTACCAAGATTTTGATTCGATTTCGAATGCATCTTTCGCTTTACTTTTGGTATTTTTGATGTTTTTGAATTTAATATTTTAGAATTTCGTCTATATATATACATATATTGGCAATACGTTATGAAGATTTTTAATTGATGAGCAGACATTGCGATAGGAAGAAGATTGCGTATTTAAGAAGATTCCGTTTACAAGAAGAATATATTTTCGAATGGAATTTAATGAACATTCTACAGGAAACATTCGCAAATAATTTTGAATATTCGCTCAGTACAAGCTACGTTGAACTAGAAGAGTTTTTGATAGTTGTAATAATACGTCGACTTGAAACTTAGATTTGAACTTGATGAGACTTTGAACTCTGTATTAATATTTTTAATATTCTTTATGAGAAGTCTTCAATTTTGAATGTCGCTTAAAGTTGTTTTTTTGGTTTAGAATCATCACATTTTTTCCGATTTTCATTGATCCGAGATTATTGCTAGTTATTTCTTGAATCGATTCTAATGGTTTTATTTAATTCAATTAATATTTGACATAAACTCCATGGTGTAGGATTGATCGAATTTCATGAAAGTCTGGCATGTTTCGAATTTTGAGTTTGAATTGTTTTGAGTCTTACCAATTCTAATACTCATTTAGTTTTGATGGTCAATTTTTGAATAATTTTATATTTATTACGAGATAATTAAGAATGTTATAAAGGAACATATTGCATGTTATGCATCATAATATGTTCATGAACGTATGATATATGATAATTCATAATACAGAATTGATATTTGAAAATTTTTGAAGTGGTAGAGGAATTTACAACATATTTATATTAAATAATCAATGTATTCAAATTAGTCAACAAGTGGTTGAATGGAATTATAATGTGGTAATATAACGTCGTCGAATGATATGAGAAGTGGTGGAGTTATTTTTGAAGTAATGTGGAATATAGTAAGAATGGAAATGTTATTGATGAATTTATTGAACAATAATACGAGCTTATTGAAGTTTGATTGATTGATTATGATGTAAGTTTTATCTTTCGTGGATGAGTACGAGCAACATTGTCAGAAAAAGATATGTAGGAATATTATTGTACCACGAAGAAGTTTTAAGAATTGAAATCTGAAGTGAAGGAATTAATTGATGGAAAAATAGATCATGTTGAATTATCATTACGAATCACAAGCGAAGCTTATAATGATAATTTTGAATTATTATTATTATTATTATTATTATTATTATTTATTATTACTCGCGGATGATACAACTTATGCTTGCTTAGCTTAATTGCCTGTCAAATAGGACTTGATGTGACAAAGAAATAACCATGATATTATGCTAATGAGATAAATATAACTGGAAGACGTGAATCTTGAATGGATTTAAGAAATGATTCAATCTGCATATAGCTGTATATAATTTTGATTAATAATTACGTGTATTTCAAGGTCATGATTTAAGACTTACCAATTGAATGTGTATAAAATAGGATAACTTGAAATATGATAAATAGTTTAGTGTGATTTACACACATGGATTACCAACGTCAGATGCAGGATTGCATCAGGACTATTCTGATGATTGACGTGACATTTATTTCGAATTTTGATTGTCAATATTTATTTATTTATTTATTTATTTATTTATTTTGTCCTCGATGAATAAACTTGTGTATTATTTTAAATTCATTCCGATGTGGTGATTTATAAGGTGCGTTGAAAAAGTAACGAGCCTGAGGCTGTAATGCGCAAACCAGTGACGACATCAGCTAATCGTGGCGTGTGTAACAAGGTGTGGTTCCAACCAGTGCGTGTAAGGTCACGGCACGTCGCTAGAGGGCACGCGTATCGCTTTTTATCGTCACGTGACGTGCACGCGTGCCCTCTAGCGACGGGCTGTGACCTTCCACGCTCTGATCGGAACCACACCTCGTTACACACGCCACGATTAGCCGATGTCGTCACCGGTTTGCACATTACAGCCTCCAGCTCGTTACTTATTGAACGCACCTTATATATTCATGATAGGATGTGTTAGGAAGGCCAGTGTTTGATATATTCCCGATGTAAGTCTTCGACCACGAGATCTTTCTTTTAATTCTCGAGTTCTCCGTTTGAGCTACTGTAGTTTATTTTTGTGTATCCATTGTTTTTTTCTTCTTCTTAACGCATTCTTATATCTGTGTGTATCCCTATTCCTAGTTGAACTTGTTGGTAGGATTTTGGTTTTTTTTCTAGCCGGGTACTTCCAGGTTCTACGATCCAGCTTTGTCATCGGATTCAATAAGATCTGTCTACGAGAATACGGGTACAGTACCTATCGTAAAGCCACGGCCGCCTCCTTCCCACTTCCTTGCCTAACCCTCCCACTCTTCCCATCCCTTCATCAGGCCCCTGTTCGCATTGCAGGTGAGGCCGCCTGGGCGTAGTGCTGGTCACACACCCCAGTTGTATCCCCGACTCAGAGTATCAAGCTCCAAGACTCTGCCCTCAGTGGCGGTAGAGGTAGGATCCCTCGCTTAGTCCGTGGGAAAAGCCAACCCTGGAGGGTAAAACGATAACGAAAAAAAAAACAAACAAACGGAGATACAGCTTAAACTGTATAATAATAAACCAAACCAAACCCCGTGGCACTAGAGCCCATTAAGGGCCTAGACCAACCAAGCGACCGCTGCCCAGCCATTTGTTCTGCAGATTATAGGGTGGCGCGTGGTCAGCGCGTCGGGTCCCCTCAACCGTTAATCTTGGTCTCCGTGACCGGGGCGCTGCCTCACTGTCAGACAGCTACTCGATTGTCCTCACGAGGCTGAGTGCACCCCGTTCCAGCCCTCACGTCAGTTTCTATAATCCCAGACGGAGCGGGGAATCGAACCCGGGGCCTCCGAGTGCGAGGCAGACGCGCTACCCCAACACCATGGGGCCGGCTAATAATAATCATAGAATGTATCATTACTGACTTTCTGTTTAGGAAATTGATAAGGACTGGCAGGATATTCAGAGGCTTTATTGATTAAACAGACCACAAACTCATCCACCGAGAATTTGGGACAGTTAAACACTAAGTGCAGAAAATAAGGGCTGTTTGCAGATGGATTAGGGTGGAAAAGTTCCAAGATAAGAACGTTTATGGAAGTGATTTATGAGAAATTCCAAAGAGTAGAAGGCAAAACGTTACAAGACATTGGTCAGGTTTCAGGTATGCAGTACTTCAGTTGAGGGACCTGCCTATCGAATGGAGACTCGCAGTGGCCGCGTGTCAGCCGGGACACTGGCTAGCTGCCTGTCGAGCAAGGCACTGGTGCTAGCAGCAGCGTAGTGCCCAACTAGTCCAACATATTTACCCGTTTTAACGTATTTAATAATCATCATTACTTACATGAATTTCAGAGTAGTTGCTGGAAATGTTGTCCTTTGCTTTCTAAACACACGTTGCACCAACGTAGGAAGTTTTGGTACACTCGCTGTAATTCATTCTCACTGACATTTCGTATCGGTACAGTTATTTCGTTCTCGAGAGCTTCCAGAGTACGCGGATTGTTTCTGTATACCTTATGTTTGAGGTTCCCCCACAAGAAAAATAGCATGGCGCTGAAACCTACGGAAACATTTAGTGGTAGTGTAACAACAGTGTAAATAGACAGGAAAAATCCAACGTCCTGGTGGTTTTAAAAGTAAAAAGAAGGCATAACAAAAATGTATCTAATTAAATAAATGAATAAATAAAAAATCATTGAAGACTGGTACATTTCCAGCCATATTTTATTGAGTGTGAACCTTGTTTCATTTTAAGACACACTATTCACTGCAACATTAATTTTATGACCCCTGTGGAGTCAAATAGTTCACAGAGTCGTTGTTTATCTAGTCCAGTGGTTCCCAACCGATGGTACGCGTACCATTGGTGGTACACGGGAACGTTTCAGATGGTACACGTGGGTGAACGATTGTTCACAAATACAGGAGGAGAATTTACCTGCATCTCCTACTCTATCAATATTTTTTGAAGAAAACAAAATCTCCAAATAAAACGAAATACAAGTGCATTAATGATTAAATATGAAGTTCTCTCAGTAATTTAATTGAAATAAAACAACGTATCGAAACAGTATACACGATCTGGAAGGGTTTCAAGACGAGATAATTGCTACAAAGACCGTAAGAGTTAGGACGGAAAACCAACGGCAGCAGCACAGCGGACGTATGACGGAGCATTGGAGGCAGAAATAGTGAAATTGTAGCGTGATCCTAACTGGTCAATTCACAAATAAAGATAAATGAAAATCAAGCCATTGGGCACTTTTCCGACAGTAAATATATGTTTTTAAAACAAATAAAGGACTGATGGTAACTTACACCAACATTTCTAAAAATTTCAAGTGGTACGCAGTTGCTAAAAGGTTGGGAACGCCTGAACTAGTCTGTGCTGAAACCATATGGAGAGAGGCGGTTACTAGTTATTACACCACTGGCTCCCTCTTGGAATAAATATTGTTTTTGTTGTTGCTTATTTTAGGGACTGCGACATCGTGGTCGTATAGCCCCGCGTATTGTGTGTGGAATTTTTGTGAAAACCTGTGTTATTGTAATGGCTGTACTAGTGTGTGTATTGTAAACTGGGGATACGATTGGGAAGGATACGGCCGTGGCCTTACGCTGTAGAAGTGGTTTCCACTGGGATGGTACCTACATTAAGGCCACACCCACCTCCTACCCACATCATAGTCCCAATATAGCACACTAGTACAGCCATCAAAATGACAAATTCCATACATACGGGGCTACATGACCACGATGTTACAAAACCCCTAAATAAATCAACAACTCTTCTGAGCCCCAAATCCAAACCCTGTTTCGCCCTTTCACGGCTCCCTCGAGGAGTTTTGGGAAGTAAAAGATTTTTTAAGATATCTTGGGGGTACCAGCTTCCCTAGTACCAAGATTTAGGTTTCCAGGATGCCTGGTAGTCCCTCTTTAATCCATATCTATTAGATTTTGGTTTCCAGAGTACCTGGTCTTCTTAGCGTATGGCTTTTAGTGCCGGGAGTGTCCGAGGACATGTTCGGCTCGCCAGAGTTTGTAGCTGCTTCTGGACGGACACTCATGGGGTAAGCTACAAGTACCGTCGCGTGTGGAGAGGAAAGTGTGGGGAGGAAAGTTTGAATGTAAGGACGAGGAATTGGAAGATAGCGGCTGTGGCCTATAGTTAGGGACCAACCCCGGCATTTTCCTGGAAGGAAGATGGGAAACCACAGAAGACCATCCTCAAGGTTGCCGGTGGGAGGATTCGAACCTTCTCGCCTCCCGGATGTGAGCGGCTGCCTGCAGCCATGCCGTAACGACCACGGCTAACTCACGCGGTTAGAGTACCTGGTAGTCCCTCTTTAATCTATGTCTATTAGATTTAGGTTTATATGGTGCCTGGTAGTCCCTCTCTAATCCATATCTATTAGAGTTAGGTTTCCAGGATACGGTACCTGGTAGTCCCTCTTCAATCCATATCAATTAGATTTAGGTTTCCAGGGTGCCTGGTAGTCCCTCTTTAATCCATATCTATTAGATTTAGGTTTCCAGGTTGCCTGGTAAACCCTCTTTAATCCATATCTATTAGATTTAGGTTTCCAGGATACGGTACCTGGTAGTCCCTCTTCAATCCATATCTATTTTCATTTTAACATGGGTATGTTTTGGAGCTAGTCGCCTCCGTAGCGTAGCGGTCAGCATGGTTAGCTGCCGCCCCGGAGGTCCTGGGTTCGATTCCCGGCTCTGCCACGAAATTTGAAAAGTGGTGTGAGGACTGGAACGGGGTCTACTCAGTCTCGGGTGTTCCAAAATGAGTAGAGGGGGTTCGATTCCCACCTCAGCCATCCTCGAAGTGGTTTTCCGTGGTTTCCCACTTCGTCTTCGGGCAAATGCCGGGATGGTACCTTCTTCAAGGCCACGGCCGCCTCCTTCCCTCTTCCTTGTCTATCCATCCTGCCCATCCATTACCTTCCCTCATGAGGCCCCTGTTCGCTTTGCAGGTGAGGCCGCCTGGGCGAGGTGGCAATCACACCTCACCAGTTGTATCCACTCCGATTAGATGTTCCCAGCTCTAGGACACTGCCCGTAGAGGTGGTAGTGGTGAGTTCCCTCGCTGAGTCCGTGGGTTCCACCAACCTGGAGGGTAAACGACTAAGAAAAGAAAAGAAAAGAAAAAATGTTTTGGGGCTGGAGGGTCTAACTGGAATTAGCATGGGCAGTGATGTTTAGCGTGGACACATTTGCGACACATAGTTTCCATGGCAACAAGTTCAAGCGCACTTAGTTCCCACTCGATGAAGCGTGCGCGATACTTATAAGGGCGGCCTCGGTAGCGTGCTAAGTTTCTATGTCCAAGATCGCGGGTTCAAATCCGGCCGAAGTCGTCGGATTTTTAAGAGCGTTAAAAATCCCTCAGTATGCCTTCCTTCGGAGGGGAAGTAAAGCCTGCGGTCCCATGTCATAGATTTATGGCATGTTAAAGAACCTTCCACTAATTACACCTGTGTGAAGCTAAATTGTATAGGTTAAGAATGTAAACAACGCTCTTAGGTTCCTACGTTCGTTGCCAAGAGCCGACTGCGGTGGCGTCTGGTAGCTAAGTTCTGAACTAGTAGTCGTTGACGGTGGCATTTGGCGGCAAAAGTAAGAGCTACGGTATTTGGAAAATTCAAAAAGTCTGCAGTCCGTACTTGAATTAAAAAACAAATAACACACACTAATACAGTCATCACAATTAACACCGGTTATCAGACAGATTCTACGCACATCCAAAGTACACGGGGCTACATGACCGCGTTGTCGCAGCCCTAAACTTAAGAGCCAACCAACCAATACTTATACGAATAGACGGACAAAAACATATCCATTATTCTGTGTTTTAGTTCAACAACAACATACCGTAACTTATGTTTTTTAATACCTTAATTACATTGCACCACCTCGATTTACTGTATCATCATGGAGAGGTCTATTTGTACATTGTAGTGTGTGAGCTGACAGAGAACGAATATATACATTGTATCATAATGTCGTGTGGCCCTGGGAGCGCAGGGGGGTAAAACTCCTCGCAAACTGAGGGGGGGGGGTCAAATTTATAAAATGCGGTTGCCTAGCGTAGCACCAAATGTCAAACTTCTAACGCCATGTGCATCATTGCTTTTTGAACCTTATCGGCGCAACGTAGGGCGCATGCGTAGGGTGTAATTAAAACGCGCGCGTGGGAAGCGTCATGTTATTTTACCTTGTTTATTTCAAAAAACGACGCGCGCGCTGTCGTTTCCCGGCAGGAGAAATTATTTTTTGTGTCCCAGTTTTAAATCAGGGCTCAGAAATAATATTATAGTTCGAAAATGCACCATTTCGGATCGTCGTGGTAAGTGGACAGAGCTTAAAGCGCCTCGGCTCTCGGCTCAGTTAACGCCTCGGCGGAAACCGGTAGAGGGGGCAAAAACAGACTGTTCGTTCAGTACCGTAGAATAAATATATTACCATTAAGCAAGGCAAGATGGGCTTTCCCATTTTCCGTCTAACATCGTTTATAGAATCAGGATGTCTACTGTAAGGATGAAGTAAAAATTAGTTGCATTTTAGCTAATTCTTAGTTAGGCCTACAATATCTACTAATTCAAGATGCGTCTGCAAGCAAAGAAGCTCAACAAGCGGTGGAAAAACAATGAACTGTGCTTAAAGCGGTAACTTATTATAAAAACTAAATAATAAATAAATAATAGAGATTTAATCAGTGGCGTAGCTAGACCTGAAGGGGCCCCGGGGCAAGACGTTGAAATGGGGCCCCCTCAATATCTTTTGAAAACCTGACCTAACTGCAGGCCTTTAATATTACCGTAATAATGTTTGATGATAAGAACTTATCAAAGTTACTTTATGCACTTTTCGAATTCCTCCCCCTTTGCCACTTCCCATTTTCTAGAAATATTTAATTTATACTTTGGCTGTTGGCTCCATACAATGTGCTAAATAATTATGATAAATAATAGCTATAGCTTTTCAATTTGTGAAACTGTGATATCGTAATAAGTAAACTACGTCTACACAAATATCAATTACAAAGAGGAGAAAACTGCATGTAAATATATAAGTACGGTACACATATTTGTTATTTTATTACTGACAATAATGAAGCTAGAGTAGAAAACAAAAGGGAACAGATAGGATCGTCTATGAAGTACTAGGCTTTCGAAAGCTCAAAATTATGAATGTATTATACAAATAACTTGAAATAAAATAAATCTATAAATTTATACTCATTGTTAAAATCACTTTTTGTTGCGTTATTTTTTATTAAAAAAACTATTTAAAACAAATAAAATTATCAACTAACCAAATTTACACAAAACTTTTTTTCTTACTCTTTGCATCTGCAAACATGTTAATTACATGTGAGAAGTTAAGTTTTCGAGCTCTTTCATTTTCAATCGATACAAGCGCCAACCCACTTAAACGCTCTTGGCTGATTGTGCTTCTTAGTTGGGACTTGAAAAATTTAGCTTGGGAAAAGATGTTTCTGCTTTTGCCGCTGTGATAGGTAGGCTACAGTCAAGAACATAAAACAAGCAGTACACACGGCAGGATAACTTGCAACCAGAATGTGATTTTCAATGTAGAGGTCTATTAGTTGCTTAACTCTCGATATTTTCTTAATTTTAGAGGAAAAAGATGCACGCACGCTGGAAATTTGTGCAGGAAATGTTGGCGACACATCATCAGAAAAAGTATCGGCGAAACATTTTGCCTCTTTAATCAGTTCGTCATCTGAAGCACTGTTCAAGAAATAAAGCTGAACAACTTCGTAGGCATTAATAAACTGACTTCATGCCTTCAAATCTGCTGTTTAACTGAGCCATAATTGTATCAATCATGGGGTAAAACACAGTTACCCGAAATCTAGCTTCAGGATTGAGAAATCGGTGGTCTCAGTTCATTAAATTGCGTTTTATCTTGCTTTAGTCTTTCCTCAGAAAACTCACAGGGTATTCCGCACTTTGAGCTCATAGTTGAAGCTTCTTTTACAAGGTCCTAAAATGAATTTCTTAGTTCTTTACCACCTAATAGATCAAAAGATGAAACAATATCCATATATTCAGTTTGGAGACATTTATATACGATGTTCAGTTGCTGCAAAATCCTTGTTTGTACAACTAACAGAAGCACAAATTCAAAACTTTCAATTTTCTTTTTGAATCCTATTGCATCATTCCTTTCTTTTGCCTTATTACTTGTCAAAATAAGTTTGGATAGCTCTCTAAATACATCGCCAATCCTCTACTTTAAAGAAAAAACTGCTTCATACCTTCTTGACCATCATGATGGGTTGAGCGTTTTTATCGTTATGTTTGAATTTTTATATGCATCTTGCAGCCCCAGCCAGTGTTTTATGCGGTGTCCAAAAAAGTTGTAGACATTTTGCACATCTTAAAAAAAACGGTGATATTTCACGATTGGTTTCTACAGCGTCTTTCAACACCAGATTTAAATTGTGATTTGCACAATGTACAAAATATGCATGTGGCACAACTTCTTGAATCTTTTTCTGCACTCCATTGTATACTCCACTCATTACGCTTATGCCGTCATAACCTTGGCCACGACATTTTTTCAATTCAAGACCTTTATCTTAGATTCCACTATTCTACTTATCAAACCAAATGCACTTTGATCTTCAACTTTTGTAAAAGAAGTAAACATCTCGCAAATCTTTATTTCTTTGGGCTTATTTTTTTCATCATTTACCACTTTGACGTAGGTACTGTCCCCGTTTACCTGGATAGTAGGCTGTCAGATATCCGCCCCCTCAATCGGATTGCCAATTATCAATCGCACCGGCACAGTTACATCAATGAAAATGGCACTGACAGATACTATCGAGATAAGAGCACAGAAGTTCACAGGAAATCATTGTGGAACACACCAAAATAGACGGGGGTTCATACTTACCGTTACTTACCTCTTAATTATCTCGGGGTTTGAGTTGACAACAGGATCACTAAAGTCTGTTCACACAATAACCTCCACCATGACATTTAAAAATGAACCAAGACGAAGACGAGAACTTTGAACTGTACAAAAGCTTTATTTCTAATAAAGGGTATGATTTTGATAACACAACAAAATAAACGTGGCTATCAGTAGCCCAAGTCAATCTGACTACGTCCTCCAGTAGGACTTGCAAAAATTATCATACAACATGATATAGAACATTTTAGCTCTCAAGAGCTCCAAATAACGTAATATTCATAACACTATTGGATTGGAAAAGGACGTCAGGGTGTGACATATATA
Source organism: Meconema thalassinum (assembly GCA_946902985.2). Classification (NCBI taxonomy): domain Eukaryota; kingdom Metazoa; phylum Arthropoda; class Insecta; order Orthoptera; family Tettigoniidae; genus Meconema; species Meconema thalassinum. The sequence goes on along the minus strand of OX336391.1, from coordinate 457,175,543 downwards.
AAGCATTTGGTTTCCTTTTAATAAACATGAGAATGGTATTTATAGTCGCAAGGCCAGAGTGTGTACGACCTCACTCTCTGAGAACCAGATGTTGGCACAGCTGCGGGCTACCCTCCAGCCTGTTGCATACTGGTCAAATGCACTCCCTTCTCACATGCTACGTTACGTAAGAATACAGCTTGTTCTCTCAAGCTTTTAAATGTCTACAAGACAACTCACATTATATTTACGCAAATCTTTCAAGTATTTTGCTCACATCCTATTGGATCATTATGTTAATTTCTTAAACTTGTTAAGTTCAATCCAAATGTTTAATTAGCTCTTAAATGTTTATAACAAAATCACATAAATTATTTATAACAATTAGAAATTGTTTATAATATTTGTCAAAGACAATAAAAATATTATAAGCACGCCTTTAACATCACTCTCGTTCCACATTATTTTCAAAAATATTTACAGCAATTATTTACAATATTAACATTTAAATTGTTTAAATTATTAATTTAAGAAATACATTAACCACATGTTCATTCGGTTGGTAATTTTCATAATCGTGTTTAATATAATCGACCAATGAAGGTTAGTTATACATGTTAATGTCACAATCTGGTTTAATAAAGGTTTTAATAATGATTTGTGACGGCAACCTTCATTCAAAATCTTATCTCAAATTCTTTCAAAACTCGTGTTAATTATAACAGTAACTCACTTGATTAATTTTCAACGAACTATGACAATCTTACTCCAGCGGAAAATCCTTCGCTAACAAGTTAATGCACAATCTGCATTAAAAATATGCCCAAAATCATCATATATTAATCTATATGGCATTAGAAATTTCCACATAACTTACAAAAACTTCCACAAATAATTCTTTAACATTAATTCCTGTGGGAACTTCCTTCATATTCAAGGGCATTATACCTCAGCGACTTTCAACACGCGCTGCACTAGCGATTATACATTCATAGTTCCACTTAAAAATTTTAATAATCATCAATTGTTTCAAAACTGTTTTTTTTATTTAACCTTCGTGGATTTCATTCATGAACCGAAATGAAGTCAAAACTTGCCAATCACAAACAAATTTAATAGTGAATACGCTTATATACGCCTGTCTGGTCAATCAAAATTTAAGATTAACATCTTAAAAGAATTGTAGTATGAAAATACTATCTTCAAATAAAGTGCGACTAAAATGCAAAGTAGTCGAATAGAATCCAATTAGACTGGGGAATGCAAACATCGTTCTATAAATCTCTAATTGAGAAAAACTCCTAACAAAAGTTCTCGACTTTAATGCATTCAATAATTCCTTATTAAAGTTACTCTTTCACAAAAGTGTCTATGATGCAATGATCATTCATAACTGACGATAAATGTCTGTGTTGCAATCAATTCAAATAACGACTAGTATTTCCAAGATCGTCGACAACGTAAGAGATTTTAACGCTCTAAAATCATTTAAATGTTCTTCCTTCTTGATGATGACAGAAAATTGGTCAAAGTAATTAAACTGGGGTAGAATTACTTTAATAAAATGACACGCTGTCTGAATTTAAATCTGCCATTAAAAATCATTAACTTACAGTCAAATCGTGACTACAAAAAAAATATTAATTACTGAATATTCTAAATATCAGTCTCAACTGATTCAAAATCATTAACTATGCCCATGACATAACAATGTCTTAATAAATCGTCGAAAAAGGCATAACTCAAGGTGTACTGAGAATAAGAATCTCAACAAGAAAATAGGGCAAAAAACATGAGGATAAAAATATGGGAAAAATGGTTGCTCAAACATCATTAATAAACTCAAATACAATAAACGTTCACGACTACCTTATCTGCCGATTGACGTTCCAGAGGAAAATTCCCCAAAGAAGACTGCTGATGGATCCATTTCACCACGTTAAAGTTGAGCTCCATCCTCGAAATAGGAAATAGCACCCTCGGAGAATCGAACTGCTTCCTTCTCCGTGAATCGCTCTGCTCCTCGAAGACGGATAGACATCCTTCCGGCAATAATCTTCTTTGTGAGTCGGGATATCCCTGACCTCTCTTGAAAAATTCCCTGAAGTTCCAGTAGACAATCGCCATGAAGTTTTGTAGAAATTTCTGAAGAAATTATTCATATTCAGAGTATGAAATTGTTTCTATGGCTGTTCGATGGTATTCAGCCTTTAATTACGAAACATGGGTGTAGATGGTATTCACCGCATGTTCGCTTGTGTGGAATAGCAATTAGCGAAGTTCCATGTCGCTATCTTACTCCGTTGAAATATGTCCCAAATGCATTAAGCCGTTTTAGCCTTCCATCTGCTCTTCGGTTGTAGTGTTAGAAGAACAAACTGCCGTATTTAATTGCTCCATTATACTGTATCGTTCTGTAACCAAGCAATCTGAAGTCTTTCTATTCCACTCGCAGCGTCAGCCGTTGCGTTGATTCTGGCTATACAAAAGTGCTTCTCTTGTGGCGAGATAATCACTTTTGTCAGTCGTATAAAACTGCTAATATCTTTCAAATTAATCGGTCGAAATTGTTCAGCTTTTCTCTATTACTTTATGAAGCACAGCACAATACAATTAGCTTATCGGTGACCGCTAACTGTTCGAAGCTAAACTTGTAGAAGCTTTCTAAGGTCCGTTTCAACTTCACCTAGTTTGACTTGGATCTCGTTAATATAGTGGCCTCGCCACGCGTTATAAAGACGATTCTTTTCACTGCTGTTCACTTCGACGTCTCACTATAATGAATGTATAAGAAAAGAACTTTCACAATAGACTTCGATGATCTGAGAATGAGATCTCAGAATAATCGGAGAACGAAAGAGGCTCCTCTCTTCTGCGCAAGCCCTTTTATTAACTTCACGAGGGGCGTTTCCATCCCTTCCAAAGCGTGATACTGCGTCATCGCTAAAACTTCCAACTTCGTTAATACATGACGGATTTTCAAAATTCAAAAACTGAAAATAAATTTCACCAAAATTCCAAATCAATGCCTTTACTGCAAATGGATTTCCACAATTCTGCATTCCAAAAGTAATAAAAATACCATAGTTTCAGCAATCTCCGTCTTCCTTTAAACTATCGTTGATTGGTTCATGCCTCTCCTCCAATAGCATAGTTTCTTCCTCAGCAGAATTCCTCGTTTCCTGCGACTGCGTCGTAAATCTTGGAACATTCTCGACTAAATGCTGACGTCACTGAGAATCTCAGCTCAAGTAGCCTGCTGGCATAACATTTACGTCATCCGTGCTTACGTCATGACTACCCACGTCATAACTATGACAGCCATAACTCTCCTTATAATTTCAAATATAGCCACCGTGGTCTCTATATAATTCAATTACGGGGGCAGTACCTAAAAACATAACTTAACTATATTCAGAATAACAGAGAAAAAAGGAGAGCTCAGTATTTCATATTTGATTTCTTTCAGAACTTCATATGCCATCAAAGAAATAACTTCATTTTGGATGCTAGGGCTTAATTAGTTTACACTTCCTGCTGGCTTTTGCAAAAGGGTTTTTAGTACAGGGTCATAGTCAGACAGAAGTTCTAGTATAGACAAGAAATTTCCTTTATTTGGATCTTCTATTTTACTACTTCTTCCGCGGAAAGCAAGGTTACAGGTGGCCAAAGTTAATGAAACATTAATTTTTCTTTCTAGAACGTTCCTCCAGTAATTTTTCCCTTCTTTTAACTGTTTTTCTAAAGCATCACTCATTGTTTCATTACTCCTCCATTTCTAAAATATAACACCAGAAAATATGTGGTCATTCGATTGTTCTTGAGTTTTAATTCTATCATAAAGATGTTTCCAGTCGCTTAGTCCCGTACTACCGAAAGTGTTCTCTGAATGTTGTGGGAACAGCCAACATGGTTGACAGTAGACACGGTCTAACTTTTGCGAACAGCAATGCCAGAGTCTGTTACTTTTCATCCCAGAACCTGATATAAAACTGTAGTAAGTTAATTAGTTGAAAATTATCTTTTACTTCCTCGTCCATCAGGCTGTTTTGGAAAGGAACTACGAGGTTGATAAGGTCCTGATGCTATCATTAACCTTTTCATTCAGGATTATTGATGGGACTGGGAAATTCAATTTTGTCTGGCAAAATACAATTTTTAGCGTGTCCAGTTTCAGTCAAGCTTACTGCATCCTTGTTATTATCGACTGGCTGATCAAGACATGAAAGGCCCCTAAGAGTGGTCGGAACATCGATTTTATGTAGGCTACTTCAGACTGTTTATAAACGTCAACATCTGAAAAAAAATACGTAGTGAATAATATTGAGCAATACAATTTAGTGTAGTGGTTTACAGTTCATTGCAGTGTTGAACTGTTGAACTAAGCCAACTAACTGATTATTGGTTGTTTAACGGGTCAAAAAGACTTTGTCACCAAAGATAGTCGTCCGTTGAAACGATGCATACTGTATACCCGATACAGTGTGATTTTTAATGTGAAATGAAAGACCAAAAAATGTGCTCAGTCCAAGTGAAGTGAATCAACCGTCGCAATTCGCCAACCGCTTCATTGTTTTTTATAATCACAGAATCTATGCTTTTTATAATATTAACGTAATATGATATTAGTTTGTTATAAATTATTACGTCCTGACCATATTGTTAATGGAACTCTTAATAACAATTATTTTACTTTGCTTAACAACTTATAACACGTTTACAATAAAGTTAACTATAGTTTCTTCTTACCTTCATTATTTTCATTTTCTTCGTTTTGACCTTGTTTCTGCACCGAAACGTACTGTAACAGTCCGAATACTTCCCCTTAATTTATATGTTTTATAAGCAGCAAAATTAATTTATTATTAGTATTATTATTATTATTATTATTATTATTATTATGTATGTTTTAATTATCATATCGATTCTAGATTTATTCCATAATTTCTTTATATATATATAAGGGGTTTAATTATTGTTTGGCGGAAGTTATAAAATGGAGATTTTAGTTGGATTCGTTATAGGTTATATTTTATACAAGACTTGATTGGGAAATATTTCGTTCAACGTGTCGTCAGTTTCGCCACGGGTAGTCCGCCAAAAATAGACTTGACTTTCGAGATATATGTACAAACATTCCGGGGACGCGAGGCTTCAAGACAAAGCAAGTTGGTCAGTTAGCGCTGACGTCACGAATTCTCGGAAGAACATCGCATCAGGACGCTGATTTAAAATTACTTCAGAAGCAACCCCACGTGGTTAACCCAACTAATGAAGAGGCATGATCAGAACTTAGGGATCTGGAGTGGGGACCTACGTCATCAGGATACCTAATTGATTGGTCGAGAAATACTGCAGAGTGGGGAAGTTCATCTTCCATAAAAACCAATGGTCATCTACTCTCAAGCCCCCAATCTTCTAGGATTTTCTGAATCTTCACGTCTATCAGACATCTTCGCTGCGAGATCGCAACTTATCAGTTCAAGAAGTTTTAAAATTAATACTACTGACGTGAATATGATCGTGTCCTTGATCATATTCACAAAAGTGAATTTTGGAGCAAAGCCATTCACATATGTCAGTCGGGAGACGGGACAAATCGGTTCCCTGCCCGTATCAAGATAAGGATCTATACAATATTGAGGCAGAACCAAACAACATCCGCCAGCAAGATCAGAGGGAAAACCAGACTACCACTATGAAGAAGACGGCCGTGAGTTCCTTTACTAAATCCAATCAAGTCTCTGTAATTCTGTTTATGGCAAATTAGAATCCAGCTTTTGTTTAAATTTAATTCATATTCCATTTTGTAACTCTCGCCAATTTAATATAACTTCCAGATTTTTTTAAAATTCATTTGTTTCTCTTTTTACGTCTTTTGCTGCTTTAAATTTTGATCAATTAAATTTTGTTCTTAAGTAATGGTAGGACTTTCATTTCCAGTAGCTAGCTTTAGACATAATGCATACCTTCTCCCAGTAGCGATAAGACAATTGGTTAATGGCTCAGCTATACCACGGCTTGAGAGAAAGACGTTTCGAGTGCTCTATCACTATTTTAATTAAATACTTTGGCACATCTAAATTAAGTGTTAGGTGTCCTGGCGCCCACACGAGCTGATTATAATCATTGCTAATGAACAGGTAAGAGGTAAGTATGCTATTGGTGGTGTGAGTAAAGCGGTGCTTGTTCTTGTTGCGATTCTTCTACTGTACTCCAGGAGAACGCAATATTGGAGCCCCGCCAGGAACGTAACCTTTGGTCACTTAGAAGGACCGGGAACGTTACATTTGTGCACTCAACGGGGAGCAAAAACGTTACATTTGCCGCCCAACTGTGGAGATTTAGATATATGTATATTTTCGTGCAAGGTTAGTAACAAAACGTTACATTTGGCGCCACAAGCGTAGGCCCGAAAACCAATTGTTTGTCGTGAAGGGAAAAGGATATATTTCAGTGCAAGTATTTTTGGGGGTGATAATAAGTTTTTTTGTGTGTGTCGGTATGGCGGATAAAGATAAGATGAAGCTGCGAAGTGGTATAGAGGTGACGGGAGATGGTGAAGAGAATGGTAGTAGCGTGAATCTGGAGATGGAGATAGACGAAGCTAGGAATTTAGCGGAGGTAAATTCTAATGCGACTAGTGTAGAGGGTAGTTCATCGGAGATGTCAGCACAGGATAGCATTTTGAGTATATTAGTTCAAATGAGACAGGAAAATAATAATAAATTTGAGCAACTAAATAAAGAATTAAAACATGAAATGGAAAGTAATAATCAAAAATTAAATAAAGAATTAAAACATGAAATGGAAAGTAATAATCAAAAATTAAATAAAGAATTAAAACAGGAGATGACGAAATTAAATCAGGGACTAAAGCATAATAGTCAGAAAGTAGATAAGGTCGTCAAAGAGACAGAGAGGTTAGGTAAGATGTATGAGCAGCTTGAAGTAGATATTATAACATTTAAAGAAACAGTGAAGGCAGACATTCAGAGGTACATGAAGGTGGAAGCAGGTCAAATAATGGTAGAAATTGAACAAAAGTTACAGGTGGTAGGAAATGAAATTAGGGAGCTTAACCAGCAGATAGGGGAGAAAGTTAAGGAAGTAACGGTTGAGATAAAAGAGCATAGTAAGAGAGAGGAGAAGAGAATTAATGAAAAGATAAGAGTAGAAATAACGAGGATAAGGAAAGTAGTAAATACTCAGGAGATGAAAATGCAGAAAGCCATTGATGAAGAAAATAGACGGATGAAAGAAGAATTCAATGTTAGCATAAAGGAATCACAGCAGGAGATGAGGAAGAGCTTTCAGAGAATGGTAGATGAAAGAATGAACATTAAATTAGCTGGGATGGAGAAACGTATGTTGGATCGAATGCAACAAGGGGACTCAGACAAGCACGAAAAACAGAAGGTGGAAGGGGGGAAGGCCAGGAAGGGAAGGAAGGAGAAAAAGCAGAATATTACGGTAGAGAAGACATTAGTTGAAAATAGAGTAGATGTTGAGGAGGGGCAGGAAATAGATGAGAGTAGAGAAAAAGAGCAGCAGTTAACGAAGACGTTAGAGAAAAATCGTGTAGAGGATGAAGAAATGCTGGATGTAGGAAAGAGGAGTTTAGAGGTAAGTAACGAGCAGATTATCGAAGTTAGAAGTCCTAGGAGTAGAAAGGAAGTAGAGAAACAGATTACGATGCTAGAAGAAATGGAAGGAAGATTGAAAGAAAGAGATAAAGAATATAGAATGCAATGGCTTACAGTAGTGGCTACGGTAGGTGAAACTAGGGGAGAGGGGAAGTGTAGTTTTGTGGTTGATAAGAGTAGTACTGAGGAGGGAGAAACTATCGTTCTTAGAAGAGAAGAAATAATTACAGTGAAACGAGAGAAAGAAAAAGAGGAGGATGATAAAAAGTTAGGAAGGCACGGTAGGGCATTCATGTAATGCGAGGTCAGATTTCCAGTCGTTGATATTCCCAGCCAATACTCTATTTAGTGGTTATGACCTAAATGTAAGAGATGATCTCTTGTGCGATTATGATGAAAAGGTGACAAAACCTAGTGATATTGAAAATTTAAATTCCGTCATTAGCATAAATGTGTTGAGGGCGCGTATAGATACGCTTATAGATACAGGGTGTGTCAAGAGTTGCATTAGCTTGTCATTTTATAATAGGATGAGAGACGAAGGTGTAATATTTCAAGAAATCCCTATCAAATCAACTTTTGTAATAACAGCTGTAGGTAAAAAGTCTCATGTCATTTCTAAGCAGGTTCTGGTGGAAATTTGTATTAATAATGTAATAGGTATGCAGGTATGTTTGGTGATCCCAAACCTTGTGTTTTCCTTGATATTGGGTACTGATTGGTTGTCTGCTAATCAGGTTCAGGTGTGTTACGATGTGAGGTGTATTAGAATGAAATGGGGGAAGAAAGCTGTGATTATTGCATTTAATGAGCCAGGTAAGAGTGATTATTCTCAAAGAGTGTGCGTTATTAAAGTGATTTTGTCAGGTGACAATAAGGTGGGAAGTAGTGACGATGGTTTTAATTTTATTGGCAGTTGGCTGACTAATGGCAATCTAGAGGATGCATTATGTCAGGCAGTGGAAGAAAGTTCTTTAGGCATTGATCAGAGGGATCAATTATTGGATGTTTTAGTAAGAAATAGTAGAGTTTTTGAGAATCGGATTGGCGAGGCCAATTGCTACACACACTCATTAAATGCAATTGATCGCAAAGTCTTTGTAGGTAATAGATACCCTATCCCATTTAAATACCAAGAGGCAGTACAACTGCAGATTGACGACATGTTAAGAGATAAAATCATTGAACCATCCTTAAGCCCATATGCTAACTCCTTAAGTACCGTACCTAAAGATGAGTACACCCTTTAAGAAAATACGTGGAATGAGTCAGGTAAGGACTCGTGTGTAACGGAACAACATGTGTCAATGCCCTGGTATACAATTAGTAGTTTTAAAGAGATAGGTAACTAAGTTTACAAGAGGCATATCCGACTGTTGACACATATACTGGAACGAGTGAGTTATCTGAATCAGATAAGCGAAGGGTGACCTAGTACCTTATATTTTGGAATTAATGGGGTAACTTGCACTCAAATATTATGCCTATGTATAAAACTATGCTTTCTTGTTTTATGTGATATAGGTAAAATTTTGTAAATTCATTACAGAGTACTTGCGAGGAATCAAGTATGCAGGATTATCACATGCGTGTGATGTGTCGTGTGATGAATTAGTGAAGGCAATATTTATTATAATTATTCTGGAGACAAGAAAAATAACGATTTGAATTAAAACGATACAAGTCTCTCAGAATATCAGCCTAACAAACGAGTGTTAGTATGAATGAAATCATACATATCAGGAAGAAAGAAATGAACATTGACGCTTTAAAGCAACAACAAAGTATTCATTGTTGTAAATATTGAAGGGTATATATGTATATTTTTAATGTTGAAGGGTATAATTTTGTATGATGCTGTTAATTGTTAGGTTAAATGTGTATATAATTTGTTCGCCCAAATCTAAGATTGGACAAAAAATTCTAAGGGCGATGTAACAGTCCGAATATTTCCCCTTAATTTATATGTTTTATAAGCAGCAAAATTAATTTATTATTAGTATTATTATTATTATTATTATGTATGTTTTAATTATCATATCGATTCTAGATTTATTCCATAATTTCTTTATATATATATAAGGGGTTTAATTATTGTTTGGCGGAAGTTATAAAATGGAGATTTTAGTTGGATTCGTTATAGGTTATATTTTATACAAGACTTGATTGGGAAATATTTCGTTCAACGTGTCGTCAGTTTCGCCACGGGTAGTCCGCCAAAAATAGACTTGACTTTCGAGATATATGTACAAACATTCCGGGGATGCGAGGCTTCAAGACAAAGCAAGTTGGTCAGTTAGCGCGGACGTCACGAATTCTCGGAAGAACATCGCATCAGGACGCTGATTTAAAATTACTTCAGAAGCAACCCCACGTGGTTAACCCAACTAATGAAGAGGCATGATCAGAACTTAGGGATCTGGAGTGGGGACCTACGTCATCAGGATACCTAATTGATTGGTCGAGAAATACTGCAGAGTGGGGAAGTTCATCTTCCATAAAAACCAATGGTCATCTACTCTCAAGCCCCCAATCTTCTAGGATTTTCTGAATCTTCACGTCTATCAGACATCTTCGCTGCGAGATCGCAACTTATCAGTTCAAGAAGTTTTAAAATTAATACTACTGACGTGAATATGATCGTGTCCTTGATCATATTCACAAAAGTGAATTTTGGAGCAAAGCCATTCACATATGTCAGTCGGGAGACGGGACAAATCGGTTCCCTGCCCGTATCAAGATAAGGATCTATACAATATTGAGGCAGAACCAAACAACATCCGCCAGCAAGATCAGAGGGAAAACCAGACTACCACTATGAAGAAGACGGCCGTGAGTTCCTTTACTAAATCCAATCAAGTCTCTGTAATTCTGTTTATGGCAAATTAGAATCCAGCTTTTGTTTAAATTTAATTCATATTCCATTTTGTAACTCTCACCAATTTAATATAACTTCCAGAGTTTTTTAAAATTCAGTTGTTTCTCTTTTTACGTCTTTTGCTGCTTTAAATTTTGATCAATTAAATTTTGTTCTTAAGTAATGGTAGGACTTTCATTTCCAGTAGCTAGCTTTAGACATAATGCATACCTTCTCCCAGTAGCGATAAGACAATTGGTTAATGGCTCAGCTATACCACGGCTTGAGAGAAAGACGTTTCGAGTGCTCTATCACTATTTTAATTAAATACTTTGGCACATCTAAAGTAAGTGTTAGGTGTCCTGGCGCCCACACGAGCTGATTATAATCATTGCTAATGAACAGGTAAGAGATAAGTATGCTATTGGTGGTGTGAGTAAAGCGGTGCTTGTTCTTGTTGCGATTCTTCTACTGTACTCCAGGAGAACGCAATATTGGAGCCCCGCCAGGAACGTAACCTTTGGTCACTTAGAAGGACCGGGAACGTTACATTTGTGCACTCAACGGGGAGCAAAAACGTTACATTTGCCGCCCAACTGTGGAGATTTAGATATATGTATATTTTCGTGCAAGGTTAGTAACAAAACGTTACAGTACTCTAAACCCCATTGAGTTTGAGGGCGCAACCATGCAGTTAACGATTTGGTACAATCACGAACCGTCTCCTCGTATTTTTCTTTTATCCTTCCTACTTTAGCTCTACTTTCATAAGTATATTTCAAAGCGTCGTTAAAAAAATAGCACAATGCAAGCCCCAACTTAAGTTCAGCCACTTCACCGGGAACCGCTGTGGCGACGTACCAACTACACTACTGCTACTAATCTGCTACTGTGCATTGCTGTGGTGTGATGTCGCAGTGGAGGGGGAAGGGGTGGAACGATGAGTCATGGTCATGCGCTGAATGGGGAACAATGCATTGTCTGTCCGGTGGCTGGGTCGGGCGCCCGGCTATCAAAAAATACTCATAGTGTCATAGAATACCACACATATCGACGGATATATCTTACATACAGATAGCACTGAACGTGACTAGTTTCTAAACACAAGTTTAGACGCGTAGTTCCGTACAATTGGGGCCCCCGATCTAAATTGAATTCTCAAATATGTTTAATGCTCTTTGCATGTTCATTCCTTCCTCTTTGTCTAACACCAACAGTGATCTTCTATTTTCTCTTTGGTGATCATGTCGCTTATATCTTTTATGAGTCTGTTCTAGATATATATCTTCCATGACCCACCTAGCGTCATCTAGCAGCGAATCTCTGAAGCTCCTCAATTCTTCCTGGTGCAAGAGGATTTACTTATCCATCTGGCCACCAGATTTTGCTACCATCGCCAGCTATTATCTCCATGAGCAAGAGAACGTCGTTTACTTTTTCACTCACCATGCTGTGCTAGTATCGCCTGCTATCAACCCTTTGAAGACCATCTCCTCAAGAGAATTTAATTTCTTAAGTTGGTTATGCTGATATGTATACCTTTTGTTTCCTACCCCCACTCTTTTCCCTTCCTTGGACCCTCTGTGCTCCGCTGAGTGGGTCTCACTTGTGCGCCGGCCGTCGACTCAGTCAGGGCTCAACTAGAGCCAGTCTCCTCAAACCAAGAGGCATTCTCTACTCTCTACGCCATGTTGGCACTCTAGGCATCCATCAAAGGGAACTTCACCTTCGACATGCAACCAAGATAAGTACAGCTTCAAGTTTTAACCTCATCTTCATGGTTTTAACGTCTACATGTTTTTAACGATATTTTATAGACAGCGTGAGATTACTTATTTGGGGTGGTAATCATTCTTCGTGGGATTTGCCATGTTGAGCTTTTGTCTGTCTAAGTCAACTTTAACAGAAAGTAGCTTTTCTTAAGCTCTTTAAATGAGAAATCTTCTCACCACGTGGGATATTATCTAATACCCGCTGTCTATAATTCACCAAGCTAGTTCCTCCGCTGGATTAACTTTGGCCCCATTCTTCTATTAAGATCGTTCTGGAACCTTCCAGATCCTGTACTTTATCTACAAGTCCTGTCGTCATGTATTTTTCACTCACTTGTGAAAATACTATTCAAAATTGAAGAATCTTACTTCTAAATTACTACAATAGCGAATTTTCTTCCACCGCTGGAATGTTCTATGGCGCATTTAATTGTAATTTACAAACTTCTCAAGAAATAGACTCTCGCCTATCTAGTGCAACCAGTCCTTTTTCATCATTGCAATAACTTTCTTTGCCATAAACTTTCGTGTTACTACAGTGAATTTTTCATCTATTCAAAAGACTATAGTGAGAAACAGTGCTTTCAGTATTTCTTCCGCGTCGCGAACGTCCGTTTACATTAAATAAGGCCATGAACATTTCTCCTCAATCCCAATTGATCTTCCCTAAACCTTCTACTAACACACCATATTAATAAAATTGTAACTTTACTATAAGGTGTCACTCAACGAAGTGCCCTTCCATCTTGTTTGTTTAGCATTACTTAATTTCTGCATAACTACGTGTTTTATACACGGTTCAAACTCACATTGTTTCTACCTTATAATCAGGGAAAACAATTCTTTCAACTCTTGAGTGAGTTATTTCTAGGTCTCACGAAATGGAAACTGCCCCATTTGACTCGTGATTCCTACTTAAAACATAGGAGGTCGAGAACCTTCCTTTTGATTTTCTCTTCAGGGTTCACAGTAAGTGACCTGCCCTTATTTGTATAATTAACCAACATTAATTCTGTATAAATATAAGAAGTTGTAGGAACTTCTCCTTTATTCTACCCTCTTTCTTCGTTGTCATTTTCAAAGTTGTAACTTTTTCTAAAATAGTTACCTGGAAATTATTTAAAGTACACTCCTTGTGCTCAGTTGAATGTTTAAACTTTAATTACGTCATTTGTCTTTTTTAAATCTTACAAAGATTTTAGTACATATATAAGGTTTGAAACCTAAAGAATTGTTAAGTGCCTGGAGCAAACGTTTAATGTTTTCTGAGGTCTGTGACCCCAAAATTGTTAACCAAATTGAAAATATATATTTATTAAAGTTATCAACTTCTTTTGAATTGTTAAATAAATCAAGCGTTTCTTTCTGCCTTTTCATTTTTCTAATACAACGGTTAGGCAAGATCCTGTCCTCCTTTGCTCTCCCTAGTCGATGCCATTAAATCTATTGATAGGGCTTTCACCACTCGTTGCATTTGAGCAAGAACTCTTAGTGGCAATCTCGTTAAAGTTTCTCTTAGCTTTAATAGCTAATTCTAACTGGCCAGTAAGGCAAGTAAAGCTCGCTACGCCAGCTACCTGCTTGTGGAGATCCTCTCCGAAAACTTATGGTCAGTTTTCCAAAAGATAAGTGTTTTTCTTTGTCTAAACTTTTAGCCGGCCTCTCGCTAAGTAAAAGCTTAGCCATTTCCAAATGCAACCATTGGTTCACTTACCAAAATTACTCTCCAAGGTATAATTTTTTATCACTATCCTTCCTGGAAGCACTTGGTCGCTTTTTCAGGAACTCTATAACTTCAAAAACTGGAAATACCAAACTTGATTCAAATTATTGGCATTCTTCGAATTACTTTGCAAAAACGAATTTCTTTGAAAAGACATACAATAAATCTGTTACTCTCAGTCTTGCCAGACCAACACCCTTCCCCATAGTAGTCTTATGCCTGCTTGAGAGGGAATATACTAAGGCCACTCTCTTGCAAACCGCCCAAGTCCTAGCTGTATTTCCCGTCAGCTTAGACCAAGCTCTTACCCATTTTAGGTATCAGAGAACGGATTTTCAGTGGAAACCGCCTCTAAGTGCATTAAAGGCTAAATTTATAACTTTTGTGGAACTCTCATCCTATTTCTCTATCCTTTTTCTCCAGTCCGAAACCCACTTCCTTTTCTTAATCATCTTCCCTTGGTGGGTGGGTTATTCCTCAGCCAATAATCTACCCACGGTGCCCCGCTTGCCCCATTGTAGCTACGCCCCTGGATTTAATATCAACGAGTTGTTTCAGCTAATATGTCATATTGTGTACAAGACGTTGCTATGATTACCAAGAGGTTACTTTGCTCTTGGCCGCGATTTATATAATCGGTGTCACTTGTTGTAGTTTGACGGAGATTTCCAGTGTCCTTGTGGTTGGGCACGGGAAATTATATATTTATTACGGCGCTTCCTGACTGTTTGACAAGAATCCAGTAGTCTTCGTCATCGAAAGTGGAGAAATATCGTAATGTTACGCAATCGCCACCACTCTCGGCCGTCTTACGAGAATCACGTGGTCCTGATAACGCGATATTATCCAATCGGCGCTACACCCGGCCGTTCAACGATTGTCTGACTGTCTAACTGTCCTAGCAGAATGGCGAAGGCATGTTCGAAGTTGGCATGGTTAAAATTCATGAGCAGTTATGGACATGTTTTATGGTCGGCACCGCTCGGAATTAGGGTGCCATGATTCCCGCTGTCCCTATGCTGTGGTTGGGATCACAAGGAGAAATGAGTATTGCAATGCTACGTAGTCAATGCCGGTTTTAAGTGGGTTGATGCACTTCTCTCTCTCCCCGTACGCTTTTAAGAACACGGTCATGGGTAAAGTGCCGGGTAGGTTTTGAGATGTTTCGTGATGGGCTCCCAATCACCTTTGGTGGGATTCCCGCAGTCCTCGTGGTCACAAGTTCATGATCCGGCACGGGTTTTATTATTTTACGCAAGTGGCGTCGATCTCGGTCCGTTTGAGGAGATTCCCGCAGGCAAGTCGTGCGGTCAGCTGGTCGTCTTGATGTAACTTACGTTCGAGGTAGGTATCGAATATTACGAATTATTCTGAGAGGAATGCACGAACAATACCACAAGAGGGCACATTTTATTTCGAATTCGAATCGCGAATTATATATTTATACACGTAGTAGAGATAACCAGTTAGTTTATATCCGATGGAACGAAAGTTCGAAGGAAACATCGTCATATAACGGAATTTCGAATTGACCATAACTTACTGGATGTCGCAAACTTATGAGACGGAGAGATTTTTAAAATATATGTATCGGTATTTCCATGTAATTTCGCGAATTATTTTTCGAAACGGTATCATTTTGTAAGATTGCAACATTAATTCGCCTCAATTCTGGACTACAATTTGAGATAGTCTTGAAATTTAGAGGGCAATAACAGAAATGAGAGATTTCTGTTGAGTTTTCGGAAGATTTCGCGAATAAAGGTCTCGCGAAAAGTCAGGGTCCCTAATAATACAGAAAAGTAATTCACACTAAACTAAAAACTTTTCTTGATGCCGAAAATATACGTTGAACCAATGAATACCACCCAAAGTATCCTCAGTACCGTATGCATTTCCTTAAGTCGGGCACGGGAAAATATTGCTTTATTACGCAATAAGCGGCGAATTTTCGTTACTTCTAACTATCCAGACTTAAACATTAGCTACTTTTTGTTATCAGAGAATTCCCTGAGAATACTTTCTGGTTATTTCACTTTTATTTTTTTAAGGGTAGCCTACTTTAAAATTTTGGCTTTCACCCAAAACTCCCCCCGTGTTTTACGCCCCTGCTGGGAGGGTTTACTAAAAGACGCTAGTGGGTGACCTTGCGGGTCACAATGAGTATTTTTGAACGAGCTGCGACTCAGTGTAAAAACCAAGCTATTTTATATATATATGAGTTTCAAGGAAGGACATATCAGGAGAGGAAGAAAAATCACAGTGAACTAATGAAGAGGTTTTGGGAAGAAAAGAAGAGAGGAAAAGGAAGTGAAGCTGTGATTGGCTCAAGTTCTCACGCTCTCCTGAAGGGGAATAATCGGAAATAATAATAATAAGACCGGCCAAGCAAGCATCTCACTCCTTGCATGAAAGCCACCCAACCACCCAACCCTTTTGTTTACATCGATCCGCTGTTGTGAACTATTGTTGTTACTAAAAAAGGAGTGTAAAGGAGTATACTGCTCGGGTCTGCGTGAACCTGAGAGGAATGTGCATCGCGGACTATGAGAAGTGGTGTTGACGAGTGATGAGGTTTCTCGGTCTGTGCGTAGTACAGAACCAAATACATTGGTCGGTGACTCACTCACTCATTCGTTACACCACAGTGGTTTGAGCAACGGTCCAATGTTAGCAGTATTGGAACAGAAAGGAATATAAGATATCACGCTGTTGACAGACACTTACTTCTCTTCTCGCCTGACCCTTGTCTGCCCCTTCCCCTCACCCTGCAAGCTTGGACACGAGCCGTACTGTGCTCCTTGTTGTCGCTTGTTTGTTGTTACCATGGAGGAAAGAATAAGAGGAGATGCCCCGAGCTCGTTTGAGTGAAGTCAAGCACTGCGTCCAAAGTGGGCGTAACCTTAACTTGTATTCGGTGTTCCGTGACTTGCATGTAGTTTTACGAATCGAATAAGTGCTCTGTGTATTAATTTTAAGGTTCGCATTCTTGAATATCAAAATGTGTACGAACAATGAGTGAAAGTGACTGTGCTCGAAATTAGGCCTAAAAACTGATGAATGCCTCAACACCAATAAGAACTTAAAATTCAATTTGGTGTAAATACCGTGATTAGTTCGGCATCATTATGATAGTTCCCAAGATGTTCCTTCTTTGGTATAACTCGCACCTTCAGACACCTGTATTCAATTTAATCAGTGTTTTAGCGTATTATTACGTTTTGCCGCGTCTTTCTTACAAAACTAGCCTTGCATAGGTGCTCTCATATTTCTATTTAACGGTATTAGTTTTGTATCTCGGCGTGGCTATTGGCAACTCAAACTAACACTTGGGGCGCTGCGGTCGGTCTGGATAAGTAGGGTTTAAAATACTCAATAACACGCGTTTGATATGGAACACTTTTTATTTTTCGGTTATAATCAGTAAATGTGGTCTCTAAAGTAATGACAGTGTTATTTTTAATTGTGTATATGTATAACCCTTCGATACACGTGATCTAATTTGTGTGTTCCACTGGATTTTTTGGTGTCATTTGCATATTATCAAGCATCCGTTTTTATGGTTGATGTTGATCAGCTGATTCAAATTTACACAGGGCTACACTTCGGACATTATTTTGGTACTATTATGCGCAATATAATGTAAATGTCGATCCTGAGTCAACGCCGAGGACATTCAAATAGAGAAATACGGTACATAAACAAATAAATAACACACCGAAGCTGTGCTACTTTTATCATTCCGAGACTAGCATCAACGCAAACCAGACGCCACTGTTCCAAGCTCCGACTTATATCGTGAATTGATGTCAAACTGATGAACCGCCAGCCTTTCCGCCAAGCCTACACCTCGTAATCGCTAAGTTCTTCGATATTCGAGCTATTCCACTACGAGTCATATAGGCCTAATTTGCCTCCCCGTTGGCACTGTAGAATGAGTGATTCCGCTACCATTCAAATATTCAACACCAAACCCACCTTTTAACCATCCAAATCAAGCAATTCCTGTCGCCCCACGAGTTTTAATACAAGTTAAACTCATCCCTTCTCCCTACCAAGCAGCCATTAATTAATTATTTAATTAATTATTCAAGTAGGCCTAACTTCAATCTTACCAGCGCGCCCATCGTAACAGCTGTTTTTCAACTGAATAACCTTCGCTGGCTATACGTCGCAGGTCTTCTGTCTGTCTACCTCGACAAGTGTTAGATCCTTCCCGGGGTGGAAAGGTATTATTATTAGGTATTATTAGGTATCATCACATTTCGGCTATTGCTATTTGCATCTTTTGGAAAGTGATGAAAACGTATATCCGCAGCCCCCTTAGACATCGACTTACAGCCGTAAACTGAGCAATAGATAGATAGATAGATAGATAGATTTTTATTAATTCCATTTGATCAAATACATGCATTCAATACATTTTTGATATAGGACACGTCAGAATTTACATGCATAAAATAAAAGAACTAACAGGTATATATTACTAAGATTATAACTATCTATAACTTATTATAATAGCAAATCTTAATAGATACAATCTTATTGCACAACTATTTACACCTCACTCTATTATCATAATATGAAAACTTAATTCTATAAATACAACAACATACAGCTAGGTATTAAAATTAAATTAAAAAAGTAAAATATAGTTATAGATTCCATCACTCCTATACGCTAAAATATTCAACTACTGAATAAAAACAATGGCACTGCAGATAAGCTTTCAACATTCTATCAAAGGTTTTTATTTTTGGGGCCAGTTTTATATACTGGGGTAGTTTATTGTATAATTTAACTCCAGTGTGAAAAGTTCCTTTTTGATATATGCTTGTGTGTGTGTGTGAAATATGAATGTTTTGATTTTGTCTTGTGTTATGCCTATGAACATCATTGTTTGTTTTAAGAAAAACATCTTTATTCATTAAATTCTTTTTAAAAAACATAATACTTTCAAAGATATATATGCAGGGCAGTGGGAGAATGTTTAAATCTTTAAACAGAGGTCTACATGATTCTCTCGAGTTTACATTTGCCATAATTCTAATCGCTCTCTTTTGTATCCTAAACGTGCTTAGTACATCTGGCGACATACCCCAAAATATGATCCCATATCTTAAGTATGAATGGAAATAAGCAAAATAAGTATTTCTTAATGTGTGCATGCTAGTGCAGGTTTTCAAAATACGTAACGCAAAGCACATCGAGTTCAGTTTAGTATTCAGATATTGTATATGTTTATTCCATTTCAAGTCTTGTTGTATCCATAGTCCTAAAAACTTTGTTTCTGATTTATTTTCTATTTGATGACCATTTAATGTTATATTGGGCATCGCAGGATTCCTATTCTGTATAGTGTGGAAATTTAGACATACTGTCTTTTTATAGTTTATTATGAGGCGATTATCTTGTGACCATTTGGTTAACTCTCCTGTAACGGAGTCAGCAGACTGCTGTATGACCTGTTTAGTTTCACCTTTTATTACGAGTGTTGTATCGTCCGCAAACAAAATTTCCTTATGTGAATGAACGTTCTGTGTTATATCATTGATATATAGAAGAAAGAGTAGTGGGCCCAAAACCGATCCCTGGGGTACTCCAAATTCAATAATTCCCTCATTGGACAATGTTTCATTAAGTAATTTGGTTCCATCATCCTTGTGTCTCAAGCTTACTATTTGTTTACGCCTTGTTAAGTAAGACTCTATCCATTTATTAGCTAGACCTCTAACACCATATTGATTTAGTTTGGTAAGGAGGATTTTATGGTCAACTACATCAAATGCTTTCGATAAATCCAAGAATAGGCCAGTTACATGTTCCTTATTGTCAATTAATTTCAGTATACTATTACTACATTCGTAAATTGCTGTCTGTGTAGATTTTTCCGTTCTAAATCCATGTTGTGAGTTTGATAATATTTTATTTTTTTCTATGAAACTTATCAGTCTCTTATACATAATTTTTTCCACAATTTTTGCAATACCAGTTGGTAAGGTAATAGGACGATAGTTATCTAATTCATCTTTTGAACCGTTTTTGTGCACTGGAATTACTTTTGATAACTTCAAAATATCCGGGTAAGTTCCTGAGAGAATTGAACTGTTTATTAAGTGCGTAAGTGGATTTATTATATTTTCGGCACATTTCTTTAAAATTGCATCAGGGATGCCATCAATGCCAGCACAGAATTTATTTTTTAGCTCTTTTATAACTATTCTTACCTCTTCACTTGTGACATGATTTATAAATAAAGAATCACTGCATATATTTATTTTATTATTAGAATTTAGTGTATTTACCTGTGATTTATTTAATAATTTTTGCGGAATTTCCAGAAAATAGTCATTAAAAGTGTTTGCTATTTCCTCTGGATTATTAATCACTTTATTATTTCTGGTCAGTGTAATGTTCCTTTGTATTTTAGCATATTTTCCAGTTTCTTTCTTTATTACGGACCACATAGCCCTGTTTTTATTAGATGATTGGGAAATAAAATCATCATTATGCATTTTCTTTGCTAGTCTTATTACCTTATTTAATATGCTAGTGTATTTTTTGTAGTATAAATTGAATTCAGGTGTTGTGTGGTATTGTTTATATAATTTGTGTAGAAATTTCTTTCTTTGACATGAATTTATAATCCCTGTTGTTATCCAATTGCTAGTTTTGTTATTTTGAACAGTTCTTCGTTTAAAGGGGAATGCTATTTCAAAATAGTGTTTTAGGGTACTGTTAAATGCATTAAATTTATCATTTACATTTTCTAGTTCATAAATTTCTGACCATGTTTCCTTATTTAATAAGTCATTGAAATATGTAACATTTGCTTCAGTGAATGACCTGCACTTTGATTTTACTCCATTATCATTATTATTGATTACTTCGGATACTTCAAAACTCAGTATTTGTCCATGGTGGTCACTAAAACCCGGACAATAGACTTCTATTGAATGGTGATATTTATCTGTATTTATAAAAATTTGATCAGGAGTGGTTTTACTAAATTTTGTTATTCTTGTTGGTGTATTTACTGTAGGTTTCAGTCCATAGGAAATTAGTAACTGGTTTAATAATTCACAATTTCTATCAAGTTTTAAGAAATCCACATTTACATCCCCACAAATTATTATATCGAAATTTACTTTGCTCATGTTATTGAGTAACAATTCTAGTTTATCTATAAATAGAGGAAACTTTCCTGACGGAGAACGGTATACGCATACAATTATTAACTTAAACTGCTGAATTTTTACGGCAGAGAATTCAAAATCCTGTTCCATAATTAGATAATCATAAGCTGTTATCTGTTCATGATCTAAATTATTTCTTAAGAAGATGCAAGTACCACCATGGCTAATATTAGATCTAGAGTATTTACTAGCTTGTATAAACCCTGGGAATTGAATTAATTCAAGTTGTTCCTCTTTCAGCCAATGTTCTGAAATACATAGTGCTGAGATGTCTTTAAGTTCATTTTTAAGCATTAGATTTATGTAATCAATTTTATTATAAAGAGACTGGACATTCTGGTGGTAAATTTTAAATTTGTTACTTTTGCAAGCTTGTGTTGGTGATTTATTTACATTATTATTATCATAATTGTTATTATTATTGTTGCTAGACAAATCCGAAATACCATTGTTGCACTCCGTTAAATTTGACTTCAAAAGATGTGAATGCCAAACCTCACGTTTGGCTTCTTCTACCAGTTTCCCTGCTTCCACTCTAATGATATTACTGTCGAATTATTCTTACCATTTGAATTTACAATTTTGCAGATTTCATCACTAAGATACTCTTTTCCTAATCTATTTAAGTGTAGGCCATGCCGAGTGTGGAACTTCCTGTCTAATTTACTTACATCTACAATTTGGACATTTGGAAAACTCTTACAAATTTTATGAATTTTTCCATTTGTAGCCTCTATTTCTATATTTACACATGACTTGGGAATTAAATCGTGTCTCTGCGGAATGTTTACAATAATGACATTTGTTTTTTGCATGGATGGCAATGTACCCTTTAAATCTTTGATTACCTTTTTACTCTCATTTCTATAGACGTCGTTTGCTCCAGCGATGATCACTGCGTAGTCCTTTGCAGTAAGGGACGCACACTCTCCTATCATCCCGTTCGTGACTTCTGCAATCTGAGCTCCTGGCTTCACTGTCGAAGTGACCTCCATTTCTCGGCTTCTCTCCAAAACGCTTGCTGCTACATCTCGCCCGTGGCTATCCGCAAATATCCGCATCTTCCTGGATTTTCTCTTTATCACTTTCTTCTTTTCTTCTTGAGGAAAGTCATCATTTTCTTCGACAAGCACTCCAAATGAATTTGAGACGGGAATTTCAGTTACATGTACTCCATTTATAGGCCTAGGCTTATTCAATCTTACCTTACCAGCAATCACTGTCGACCAAGTTTCCTTGCTTTCCCCTCTGTTTCCTTTTAATTTATTCAACTCTTCCATTAACTTAGCAATATCTTCCTTTAGCAGCTTTATAATTTCGTCTTTTGAGGACAGTTCGTTTCTCAGGTTATGACATTCGCATGACGGTAGCGGTAGGCCTACATTACGACAATCGGTTTCACTTTTCTCCTCATTCAATTTTACCTGAGATCTTGTGATGATTTTATTTGCATTTTTTACTTTTATTTTGCACGACGAGCATAAATCCGTTACGGTTACACAACCTGACGAGATACTAACACTGTTGACTGTCGTCATACTAGAGATCTAAGTGAGCCTAGATGTTTACACCAAATTACACTAAATTTAATTTAATTATTACTACCTAATAGAATTAATCTAATAACCTACCAATAAAGAAGAATGTGAAATACGTATATCTTCCAATCGGGTG
This sequence comes from Meconema thalassinum, assembly GCA_946902985.2. Classification (NCBI taxonomy): domain Eukaryota; kingdom Metazoa; phylum Arthropoda; class Insecta; order Orthoptera; family Tettigoniidae; genus Meconema; species Meconema thalassinum. The sequence continues at coordinate 457,152,696 of OX336391.1, read as the reverse complement.
AAGTCTCGTAAAAGCACCACTGCTCTACTTGGTTCAAACAGTGATTGAAGAAGTCACCGAATCTTTGGATACACGTTCCCACAACTTAGTTTAAGTTTATTAAATTATCAACAAGAATTTCTAAATACTATCAATATTCCGTATTACACTTGATCTAAGGAAAGTAACTTTATAGATTTTAAGCCTCTGTTATAATATTTTACCACTTTTATCAAATATTTACACTAGCTGCTATTTCACTACACTTTCACTGTGACGCCATCTTGCTTGCACCTCACACTTTGCTTTTACTCATTTTTCACTCTATCAACGAGTAAAACTTATTACTTATGTATAAAGACACGAACAATTTACCACGATCTGTTTACCAATACAAGAAACCATATACAAACAGTCACCACGTGACAAATGTACCCTACTTGGTAAGTTTCTCATTTTTACCGCTAGATGTCATATCAGATAGCTGGAGTTGCCAATTAGCTGCAATAAATGATCATTATATTTCTATTTAAATTGACTTTTAAAACGATAACGCAGCTTATTCGTGCCAAGTACCGTAATGTGCAGAGTGTATTCCGCCTATCCAAGACAAAATCTTGACTTGTCAATGGAGTTTTATGTCACTAAAATCCAAGACTAGTTGGAGTGGTTTACGGCTTTAAGCATAGGAACAGCCATTTTCTTGCTACCCAAAGTGGGCGTGCCGTTTGGCTTCAGCAGCTTCCACTAGACAGCGCAGCGAAGGCATCTCCTTCCGTTCTATCCTCCATGGTTGTTGCGCTCCCAAAATCTTGCGACATCTATGTATGAACTAAGGTACAGTACTCTCAACACATATTCACAGTAACAAAATTTCCCATTGGAGTCATAAATCTGAATAATTTGAAATAAAAGTATTATATTTTACTATACATTTTAGATTGAATAGAAAACATATAATTCTCTGATTAAGGCATTGGACTGGCAGTACCTTTTTTTGTCACCAGAAAACGTTTTAGCACACCAGGTGCACACCACACCGCCACATGTCAATGGCGTTGAAGTATACAGTAATTTAGAATAACCATACAAAATATACAAAGTATGGTAATATAGCCACAATTTACGTCATCATTATTGCAGTGAATAGTTAGATGACTGATAGCATTATTTTTTCTGGATAATACGGTGTTATACAAAGGTATTTATTTGGTTTGTACATAACCTAACTTCATGTGTGCTTGCCTAGGTTAAAACGGGACAGGGGAGTAAAGAACGAAAACTTAGGTGTAGGGTTGCATTGGGTTGTGATGGAACTGACATCTACGTTGTTGTAAGTTTGTACCGTACTAATTCTCCTCTAAGTAAAATTTATTGGGTGAACTAAATTTTTATGAATTCTAATGAACAATGTAAATTGGCTTTCATGACCCGTGAATTAAAACTCAGCAATGCTTTTAGGTTTATGCCGTGTCTTGTGTGGGGTTTCGCCTAGGAACACCAAGCTGGCTCATCAGCGGGCTTTGCTCCCCGGCGGACCCCCTCACAGGAGTAGCGAACTGTGCTCTACCTCCCTTCTTATGAAGCGCACGTGCGCCTCTAACTGCGAGAGCTAATAGCTCAAGCAGCCTTTCACCTCCCTATAAAGGCTTCCAAAAGGATGGTATATTGGCTTTCATGACCCGTGAATTAAAACTCAGCAATGTTTCTAGGTTTATGCCGTGACTTGTGTGGGGTTTCACCTAGGAACACCAAGCTGGCGCATCAGCGGGCTTGGTTTTATGAATATTGCTGTACAGTACGTTTTCTCCATAAGGGGCATTGTTTGCAGAGCTCATGTAGCCTAATCTAAATCATATTTTAATTATCAATTAAATTAAGCAAAACTTATTTTACGGTCCAGACACGCTACATGATTTTAAATCTCTCGTTCTCTTGCCATTGGCAATCATCAGAGTAAGTTACTGTATTATGATATATCTCCTGCTGCGTTTTCAGATGGCTGCCAGTCCAATCCATGAATTAATTACACTATCACAATGGACAAACATAAATTTAGGATATAACAAGCTTAGGCTTTCATAGCCGGCATTATATATTGAGGAGCCTGATGGTAACTGGTCATTCTACTTGAGGCATCTCGGTGTTTCCTTCTCTTGCAATACAACTTTTGTATTCTTCAGAACTGCTAATTGATGGTAGCCTACTTTTCCAGGTTGGACGATCCAGAGCACACGTTTCCCAGTTGTCAGCATTGATGTTGCATATCTTCAGGGTAGTTTTAACACAATCTTTGTACATACCTCTTTCTCTGACCATTCATATGGCATGGCCCTCATTTATTTCAGAGTAAGATTTTAGGATGCAAAGATTGGGCTAGCAAACTATACATCCAACCCACTGAAGTTGATGTTAGAATTGTCTCTATGCTCATACTACCGGCCTCCTTCAGAATACGATATTCTTGCGTTTATCCTGCCAGATATGTGTGTAAAGCTCTGGGAATGTATTTTTATGAGGTGCTTGTAGTTGACTTATATTGTCCATGACTCGCATCCAGTATAAGAGAGTCTGTATTAAAATGCTACTGATGTCCTAGTCTTAGCCTTGAGCCTGTTAAGGTTGAAAAGTTATTGATTCTTTCATTGACCAGAACCAGACTTTTACAGAACCTGGAAGATTATTTAAAATATATGATAAATATAGGGCAGATGACCTCATAGTTCTGCTCCTTAAAACAACAATAACTATGATAAATATATGATTCATATACATTTCTGGGAGTCATTAAGAATTGAAAATACTGACAATTATCACTACTGCACTGAAAATATTTGTAATATTACGTAAATAAAGGTTTTTATTTCTTGCTTGATCAACGATGGCAGCCATGTTTGAGGCGCTCACATTGACGACATTTCACGTCCCATTGCTGTGCCAACTTGTCCGATACAAAATACACCACAACCAAAATGGGTGTTTGGACTAAACCATTGGTCATTACTTGGTTAGACGACTGTCTGGACGAAACCATTGGTTGGACTAGTGTCTGGACAAAATCATTGGTCGCTACTTGGTTAGATGACTGTCTGGACGAAAATTACTGATTGCACTTCAAGCAAGGGGGTCTGGGGTGTAAGTCCCAGGTTAGGTTTGTTTTGTATATAATGAAACTTGGCACACTTTCACATTAACTTGACGGCAGTCTTTTGTTTTACAATACCGGATAAGAAATAGTACTGAATGCGTGAGATTGGCAATACTGTACTTGTGCATATTTAAAGCTGCAAATGGCCGATACAGCTGGAATTTTTAGTATATAAGTCGCGATCAAAATTGGATTATAAACAGCAGTCAAGAGGTAGAGAATCAATGGAAGGAAATAAAAACCACTATACAGGCAGTAAGTAAAAAACATCTCCAGCCAGACAATAGGACAAAGAAGAAGAAATGGATGACAGAGCACATCCTGGATTTGATGGAAGAACGAAGGAAACTTAAATCAAATAGGGATCAATACAGACATATTCATTCTCAAATTAGAAGAGAAATTAGAAAAGCTAAACAGAATTGGATGAGTAAAAATTGTAAAATAATAGAGAATCTTGAAGGAAAACATGATACTTTTAATATGCATAAAGTCATCAAGGACGTAACTGGGAACTACAGACGAAAGACGCCCCTCGTTTTAGAAGATTACTTAGGTAAACCTAGTATAAATCATCTTGATAAAGTCCAAGCATGGGAAAAATATGTTGCAGACCTCTTTTCTGATCACCGACCACCAGCCAATGTCAATAATGAATATACAGATGGGCCAACAATTTTGAAATCGGAAGTAACTCGTGCAGTAAATCATTTAAAAGTTGGAAAAGCTTTGGGCCCTATTGAAATTTCAGCTGACGTTATCAAACTCGTAAATGAAAAACAAATTGTTAAGATAGTAGACCTCTTTAATAACATATACAGGGTCTTTCAGTCAAAGTGCAGCCGGCAGCGCAGGGTCCGCAGTATTACTATTTCAAAAACTTACAGTACCGAAAAAAAGAATGCTAAAAAGGAACTCTTCTGCTCTTTTTCTGGCTGAAGTCTTTTATTAAATCTTTATAGTCCAAACTAGATGCCAATTAATTTTCTATGGATAGGATTGTGAGTGCTGAGAGTCTGTCTTGGGTCATGGTGTTTCTGAGATTGGTTTTAATTAAATTTGATTTTGAGAAACTTCTCTCGGTGGCTGCACCTGTGACGGGAATAGTAGCTGCTATTCTAAGTGCAATACTTGTATTTGGATAAATTTCACTCAGATTGTTCTCCACGATGTACTTCAAAGCCGTTACAATTCCACTTTCTTTTAATTTTTTTCTTCTACCTTGACTGTCTTTCCCATTGTATATAAATAGCCATCAAATACTGAGAAGGAAGGTTTTTTTTTGTCAGTAGTTTAATGCGAAATGTAGTGATACATGTTTGAATTGGGTTTCACATTAATTTCAACAATTAGCATTTTTCGATCCGTCTAGCAGAAATGTAGTATAGCCCAAGTTGTTGAAGGTGAGATTTCTAATTTTTTAAAATGATTATGGTAGCACTGAATGAACATAGAACGCGCGATAACATTCTCTATAATACATGAATTAGCCAAAATACAGTACCTTATGAAACGATGAGAAATTAATCATGGAACGATGTTTTAATAGATGTTTCCTCCTCCGCCGTCTGTAACCCAACCAGCCATCCAAAATAGGATATCGACTTACATAGCAAAAATTACATCTGTGGACGCCATTGTCCAAATCAATCGTCATCGGTTGCGGTCGTGAGTATTCGGGTCGGTGAGTTAGTCCTGCTGGTCTGCCTCTAAGTGCTAGTATCATCATCAAAACAGTACTGCCTACCTCGCCCTTACGGTTCTATATAAAACAGCGGCCAGTTCAATCTCTAGTGCACATCATTCGTGTGCTGCACTCAGTTCGTTTCATAGTGCTGTTCCTAATAATTTCATAGTGTGCTGAATTGAATCATTTATTCACTATGGATTGTCAAAGTTGCCTGATAACAATCAGTAACTTCAATCGGTGGTTCTGTGATCAACCTAAGAAGTTACACATTTTAGTACCAAAAACACTATCATGCTCGAAATGCCATTGTGAAGTGGAAGTTAGGTGGATAAAACATAACCTAACTGTAACCTGCAACAAGAGGATACCCGGACGTCATGGCCCCACCCACACCCGACCATTCTAACCTTCGTTTTGTCCTATCCAATGATTTTTGACAATGGTTACAGCCTCGCGCCCAGATCAATGGTTTTGTGTCAACCGTGCCCTGCTAGCTGCGCGCAACCGCACCTACACCCGACCATTCTAACCTTTGTTTTATCCAATCCAATGATTTTTGACAATGGTTATAGCCTAACGCGCCCAGATCAATGGTTTGGGTCAACCGTGCCCCGCTAGCTGCGCGCGACCGCACCTACACCCGACCATTCTAACCTTTGTTTTATCCAATCCAATGATTTTTGACAATGGTTACAGCCTAACGCGCCCAGATCAATGGTTTTGTGTCAACCGGGCCCCGCTAGCTGCGCGCGGCCGCACCTACACCCAACCATTCTAACCTTTGTTTCATCCAATCCAATATTTTTTGACAATGGTTACAGCCTAACGCGCCCAGATCAGTGGTTTTGTGTCAACCGTGTCCCGCTAGCTGTGCGCGGCCAAGGCCATTCTAACCTTCGTTTTGTCCAATCCAACCGTTTTTGACAATGGTTACAGCGTAACGCATCCCGATGAATGTTTTTTTTATCGACAGTGAATTTGCATCCCACTTCTTTTTATCAACAGTGATTTTGTATCTCACATGTTGGCAACAATGTGTGCGCCTCGGTACGTGCCGCTAGACTGCGCCTTGTTGACAGTTGAACGAGATGCAAGCGCTGTCAGAACATGGCAGCCGTTTTTAAAAGAGCAATAAATAAAAACACATCTTTAGTACTTTAGCACATATATGAGGTTCAGTAGTGGCCAGGGTTCCTAATTTCAATACATAATATCATCCAGATGATGAAACAAGGACACAAAGTATTCATTCATTCATGTCTCCATCAAGTATATAAGCTGCGTTCCACTCTCATTCATCATCATCATCAGGTCTTCGCTCCAGCAAGCCGGGTGCGGTAGTATACATTCTCTTCCAATTTGTTTTATCCATCCATAGCTTGTCTTCGGATATAGTATGCCAGTTTACACCTCTCTTCTCTACATCCTTTGAAACTTGTTTCACCTATAAAACTCGAGGTCGTCCTCGGGATTTTGCCAGGAACTACCCTTTCAAAATAAGCTCTAGGAGTTCATTCTGGAATCATTCTTTTTGTATGGCCATACCACCGTAGTCTGTAGAGTTCCATTCATTCCAAAAGGCTTCTTTCCAATCCTAGCTCTTCTCGGATGTTAACATTCCTTATTTTATCCTTCCTTGTTTTTTTGTAAGCAGGAACGGAGGAACTTCATTTCAGCAAACTGTAGGCGGCTGTTTGCTGGTCCCGTTAGCGTTGCTGCTTCAAGTCAGTATGTTATAATTGGTACAAAATAGGTTTTGTATTCGGTAATCTTAGAAGCTAGTGGGAATATTGGATCCCAAAGTAGTGAACGCACAGAGTGATAAAATTTTGAAGTTTCTTGCAGTCTGTTGTTGATTTCTCATGGTGTTGTCAGAAGAAACAAAACTGCCAAGATATTTAAAGTTGTCAACAATATCCACTTCTTTATTTTTAATTTTAAGATTGACTCTTCCAGCATTCCTACTAATTACCAAGCCAACTAACTTGGATTTGCTAATCTTTAGCCCCATTTTTTTTCACAGATCTAAATGGCTTGCGATTCCGTTTCTGTCTCTCCCCATACCATAATATCATCAGCAAAGACTAAAGCATTTGTTGTTTGAGCTCTTCTTTTGACAGCTTTTATAACTTCATTCATTACAACAATGAAGAGAAGCGGTGACGGGCAACTTCCTTGTTGGACTCCACTCTTCGTGGCAAAAGAGCGTGATCTTTCTCCACCTCTCATTCAGAATTAACATTATTATTAATTATATATTTATTTTAAGAGGTTGTCTATCGTTGGTTGTCGGTAACCTTTTTTGGGGCCCTGGGAGGCGCAAGATCCACACTTTGCACACCTCTGGCGCTGCCATTGCAGGTATTTTGGCTAATTTCAGTAGTTTAAGAATTTCATACTTTTGTTTCTGGTCAAGGGAAATTGTACTGAATAGTTTAGTTAGTTATTGTTGCTTTAAGGGGCATAACAGTGAGGTCATCTGCTCCTATGTTGGAAAATTTACCATCCATTCAGTAGGCCTATGCGATTTATATTCTGGTGGAATCTGACTTTCAGCTAGCTGCAAAACTGTTGACAACTATATGGAGAGCTGATATCACGCAGCTTTGTTTCATGCTTGTCTTTACATCAAAAGGTTCTATTGTGTTTCCATTTGTGATAAGTGTAGCTGTCATTGAATAGTCTTTAGACTGTAATGAGTTTTTCCATACAGCTGTATAGGTAGAGAGCAAGGATTTTCCTCAGAGTCACAATGATCAACTTAGTGAAATGCCTTCGCTAGGTCTATAAGCCACGTAAAGTGGTTTGTGGTGTTCATGACACTTTCTTCAGTTGTCATGCTGTGAAGGTCATTTCTAATGTGCCTTTGTTTGGTCTGAAACCATCTCACTGGGTTTTGGATAGAATTTATATTAAAACTGCATGAGAGGAGAACTTTTTTTTTGACATTAACACTGGGTGAATTATCATCCATAATTCACGCGTATAATGGCCGACAGCTGGAATTTTACTATATAAGTCGTGATCTAAAAAGTGGATGACAAGTGAGTTATAGAGAGCAGAGGAGTAAACATCTATTTTAATTTTTAATTTAGCTTGCCACGGTGGGTGAGTGGATAGCGTGTCGGTCTACTAACCCCAAGATTGCAGGTTCGCCCCTGACCGTGGTAAGTGATTTTTGAAAGGCGGCAAAAATACGATACGCCTGTCATACGATGTTGGCATGTGAAAGAACCCATTTGAATTCAGTAGGCCGAGTTCATAATGGCAAAATTAATCTCGGGAGTTTCCGCCAGCACAAAGTTCCTCATTTCTCTACTAGAAAGCGCTATTGTGTTCAAGGAGATTAGATATCTAACATCTAACCTCCTTGACTTTCATAGTCAAGGAACTACGAAATTCGACACGCAAGCTACCCTCTGGGTGTCAAATAGCAAAGCTTGCACCAGGCACCCGAGGCCATACGATATTATTATTATTATTATTATTTTTAATTTTGCATTATTACAGAAGATATTTTGGCTAATTTCAGTAGTTTAATAAATGTTATCGTAGGTTCACCGCTCATGCAGTGTTACCAATTTTTTTCCCAGGACATGGTTGGGTAGTGTCCAGGTTACTAACTTTTCATCAATCGATAAAAGCGAGATTCCTTGATAGTTCACACAGTCTGCTCTGCCACCCTTCTTGAAGATAGCAATTGGTTGTAAGTTACGAAAATCTGATGGGACTTCGTTCCTCCAGACTGTGACTTCGAGGTCATACAGATGACAGATTAGAACGTCACCACCTTCTCTGGACTTGTTGCTTTGTGTGTTAGGCTGCTTAATGACCTTCAGGACTTTTGCAACATTGGGGGTAAGGCAAGCTCTTCCTTAAGCAGTGCCTAAGCTATAGTATTAAAATTGTGCTCATTGACTTCTGAGTCAGCATTTAGAAAATAGTGGAAATGTCCAGCGACTGCTAATGGAGTCTATGTCTGTAAGAAGAAGAGTTCCATCCTTTAATCTAAGAATATTTTCATGAGTGGTTGGTCTATACCGTACATTCTATAGTCATCGGATATTAGGAGAGAAGAGTACGAGACCTGTTGATCCGACCTTGAATATTCCTGCGCAAAGTAGTGATGTGAAGGGGGTGCCACTCAAAACAGTGGAGGGAGAAACCTTGACTTTTCTTTCATTGCGTTCATGTTGTTTCACTGTTGTAAGCTCAATGGACAAAAATATTGTCTTATTTTACTTATTTCTGAAGAAATTACTATAAATTGAATTGTTCTGCAATACAGAGTACCATAACATTGAGAGAGAGAATGTTTTTCTTTAAATTCATTGTCAGTACGTAGTTTATAGAAAGATAGCTAAGGACCATGAGGGCCTAATGTCTGATTAGATGACGACACATGGAGATTTCCACGGAATAAACTGGCTGCTGTTGAAAATTTTCTTAGCATTACAATTTGTCCAAAAGTGTTATTTATCTCCAGTTTTTGTGTGTGTAGTTGAGAATTATAAGCTCACTGGACAAAATAATTGCTCGCCACATTAAAAGAGCTCGTTAGTGGCTTTGAAACACTGTAGGAGGTGTTGCACTGATAACACTAACATAAGACAATGCCACTGAAGTAGTGTGTGTGTGTGCATGCATGAGTGCATGTCGTATCGTTACACCAGCTTTCCAATGCGCTCTGCAAAGATTTCTGCCGCCACTGAGGTGGGTACGTCTGGACAGTCTCCTGAAGTTTTTCCTTTTTGGAGAGACGTTGCCGCCCAACCATACCTTCAATTCTTGAAAAAGGTGAAAATCATTCACGACCGCACTCTGCCAACGTTACGATAGACTTTCTCAAAGAATTCAAGTGGAAAGTTTTCGATCATCCGCCGTTTAGTCCATGCCAGCACTAAATTATTTCAACCTTTTTCGAGAATTGCAGGTATGGTTGGGCGGCAACGCCTAGCCAAGAAGGAAAAACTTCAGGAGACTGTCCAGATGTACCCCCCCCTCAGTGGCGGCAGAAACCTTTGCAGAGGGCATTGGAAAGCTGGTGTAACGATACGACAAATGTTTCAATCGTTTTGACGATTATGTTGAAATAGAAGTACAAAACAATCAAACATTTAGTAATAAAAACAGTTTGGTAAGTCAATCTGTTATTTTTATATAGCCCATCGGAGGTTGAAAAAAAAACCAGCCCTCGTATGACTGGTTTGACTAACACACAGACACCCTGTCGCACCTAGACTGGTAGGGTGTCGACTACTCTGGAAAACAGGGAATACTCACGGAATAGTTTTACAAGATCTAACCTTGAATAATTGGAAATTAAGCATTTAAATTTTGACGGGGAAAAGTATATTTTGGTGATGATTGTTGTAGATGTATGTTCGTACTGACGTTAAATCTCTAATTTCTTGCAAGATGAGTACACAAATTACAAGTACAAGTACTCAGGGAATTTTCGGTTTTATCCTGGAAAAATCAGGGAATTCTCAGGGAAATCTATTAGTTGGTTTTGGTAGACATCCTGACTGGCCCTCTAAGTCCCTCATTCTTCATCTCTAATGGTACGATTTGAAACCTCGCCACTGCCATGATGGCGGAAGCTCCCTACCACTCCACGTGTATTTAGACGGGATACATTTCAAACTCCACCGCACAGTTGCCCAGATATCTTCGTAGATATCTTTTGTGGCATTCCTTTACTTTTTCACACCAATAAAGCTAGGAACAAATTGCCATCGTCATCTTCTTCGTCCAATAATCTTATTTTTGCTTTGGTAGTGGCAATAGGCATGGAACTGACCAAACTTCAAGTTACGTCACGTCTTCACGCGTTACGCTGCACATGGTTTTGATAGTAAAATATGTACAATTCCGAGATTCCACAAACCGACAGAAAAGTGCATATGTCGCCTATGTGGGGAGCTATGCTCTCGGTACCATCTTGGAAACTGGGCTGAAAGATGACAACCGATCAGCACATTTGCTAAAGACTGATACAAATCGTGTTATCTTATTCATTCAATAATTACTTTTCTTTCTTTTTGTACACATTGTGTTAATAATAATAATAGGCCTGATGTGAGTTACCTCAGTGTTAACAGCCTACCGAATGCTCTACCGCGCTGTCGAGGCAGCAAGAAACAAAATCGCCACAACTACCCAGGCGAAACTGTTTGGGGCTACTGAATTTGGGACAGCAGATGAAATTCATATATCAGTATCCTTCTGTGGAATCTAATCATCAATGAGTAGCTTCAACTAGACAGGATATATCTGCAGAAACTTGTGGACACAAGTCAAGTAGATGTCTCTAGGGGGTGATTAATCTACCATTAATATTTTCCCTTTTTTTTGAGCATCACTGCTGCCAACTGTAAGTAATGGATTAACCCAATTGTTTTGATCAATAGCAGAAAGCCTCCTTGGTCAGTATTAAGTAATAATAATACATTGGTTGATTTTTAAATAGTGACAACTATATTTTTCCTTCCTGATACATAGCATACTAAGGTTTACAGGCCTCCGATGTGTCAAGCTCCCTTCTTTCAGAGCAAATGGACTCGCTTTCCTCCATGCTGTGCACAGTGACGACGAGAATAAGGGAAGCAGTTCTGGGTGAGCAGGTGCAGAATACAGACAAAGTGTTTTCGAAGCAGGAACAGAGAAGCTGGATAAAAACTCGATGCGCTAGAGGTCGCACAGCATGACAATGTCATCAAGGCCTGCAAAAGGCGTGTGGTGCGACTGCATTTCCTTACCATACGGTAGCAAGGTCGGTAAGTGCCTTTGGAGGGGGACGTGAAAATGAATCAGATATGCCCCAGTCTCGTCCCCCACCGTAAGTGACGAAGATGTACAGATCGTGTCTGTGTTAGAGGAGACGTATTGGAACGGAACGATTTGTGAGTTAGTCACAGGCACAGGATTCTCGTTCTTTCTTGCAGCACTAGGAGTGCGAAGGAGAGACCTCCTTATGGCGTATCATTACAATTGATGTAACCTGGTCCAGATTTTATGAACCACAACTAAAACATCTATCAGACGAGTGGCGTCATTGCCCCGAAACACAACAGTTTGACAGACCCCCCACCAATGTGAAGGCTATTCTTATTCTTGCACATGATTGGGCTGATGTGATCTTAAACCATCCCATTCCCCCAAGGCAGAGTGTTAATGCAGAATATTACTGTGAGACAATCTGCTAGCAGCTCTGAGAAGAAACTGATAACAACACTTATGCAGAATGCACTCTAGCTCTGCATAACAATGCTAGGGTGCATACAGCAGGAGCTGTGTCTGAATTGCTCAGTTGTTGGAGCTGGGAAGTGCCCTATGTCCTGATTTAAGTCCCTGTGACTTCGATATAATTCCTAGGATGAAGGAATCAGTTTGTGGAATTTGTTTCCGAACACTTAAAGACATTCATAAAGCAACCGACCTCTCTATTTGCACCATCAACAGATTAGGCAGTGCCAATGGGATCCAACAGTTTCTGCATTGCCGGGAATAAGATAAACGTAACACTGGTCATTACATTGAAGGCCTGGAAAACTTAGAACCACGTATGCTTTGTATCGAGATTTAAAAAAAAAACCTTTACTTAAAGATCAACCTCTCTAAAATACTTTTCGGGACATTGTCATGCAGTAGTTCGAATTTATTTTAAGAATTTACGTATCCACAAATGAAACCATCCCAACTGAGAGAACTGCTCAAATACAAGGTTTTCTGGCTGAGGAATTCAATTTTATTACCATATTCTTGTATATTTCAGTCTATTTGCAAGGACTACCCAATAGCATGTTGAAAAGTTTGAGGAATACTGGCTGTGTGGTTCAGTAATAAGATTCTTGCCTGACGAGTCCTAGATTGCAGAATTGAATCCTGGTGCAGTTGGTTGGTGTATGAGGGCTCTTTTTTTAAATGTGAGAGACCCATGTCAGTAGACTTACTGGTCTCTAAAGCTGTGGCTGTTAAAAGCTATTGTTGTGTAGGGACAGATGACGTCACTGTTCCACCCTTTAAGCTCGACAGCTAACTAAAAGTTATTGCATATAACTTTAATGCTTAGGAAATTTAATGTACCATAACCCATAACATTATTATTATTGTCATCATCAAATATATAAAACATAATGATTGCAAAAATTATTTATGATTTTGGGGTTTTTATTGTTAGTATAATTTCCCTATTTTTGCTAGGCCTAGACTGGTTTGGCATAATTCTGACATTTTAAAAAAATGTAGGTTTACAAGGAAATTACATGTGACTGTGAAAAGAAACCAGGTTTCTGTAGATTCCTTAAATCAAAGTTTCACTGATAATGCAAAATTGACATTTTATGAACATTTTAATTAACAAATAACTTAGGCATCTTGAGTGAACTTAATTGCATTTTATTCTTTAGTTTAATTATTGTTGTTGTTCATCCATCATAGCAATGCCCATTATTGACTATGATTTGTAGTATTATTAATATAAAGTATCCTAATAATATGTTTTTTTTATGTTCTTTAGATTTCTCCAGTTATGTGTGACCCAGTGAAAGGTGATACTGTGAAAGTAGGTGATTACATTGTAATACAAAGACAGTCCTACATGAGGCTTCTCAAAGTGAAACAGAATGGCTCTATAATGTTGGGGAAAGATCAGTTGAAGCTGGATGCCATAGTTGGCAAGCCTTTTTTTACCACATACAAGATGGAACCCAAGAAACCGTCAAAACGAGACTTCATTCTGACGGAGTGTGATTTGGCGCTGAGCCTCGCAGAGCAGCTGTCTGATTCTCTGTCCGGTGGCGTTGACAACAGAAACATAACTGATGATGGTCATTCTCAAAGCTTATCTACCGAAGAAATTGTTGGTATGAGGGACAGTGGAATGGCAGGACATGAAATAGTTGGCCAGCTCATAGAAAATAGCAAAACTTTCAAAAATAAAACAGAATACTCTCAAGTTAAATATCTGAAGAAAAAGGAAAAAAAGTATTTTGAATATGTAACTATTCGGCGACCAACTATGAGATTAGTTTCGGAGATATTGTATCGGCAGGACCCTAGTAAAATTCTGGGAATTCGGATGGATACTTTAGCACAGTTGATGACTGCAGCTGGCATAACGACGCAAGGGACTTATATTCTTTACGAGAGTGGCTGTCTGGGGTTAGTTGCTGCTTCGCTGTTGAATTGTCTGGACGAAGGAGGATGTCTCATACATGCTATTCCAGGAAATTTACCTCACAGACAAGCTATTAATTCTATGAATTTTAGCGAGGTTCAGTTGTCACGACTCATCAGTGTTAATATTTACAGCTTACTTCGCAAATTACTTCAAGATGGCAGTGACCACGTAGGTACTGAGTCAACTAATGGCCAAGCAGTTAATACACAGCTTAATGCTGGTGATAACAGAATTGGTGGGAAACAATCAGATAGTGTAGAAAATATCATTGATGGTAGTAACTGTACTGTAATTGAGAATGACCCAGTGTTACAAGGGGGAGTGAAAAGTGATGTTACGGAAACTGAAGCAGAGGATATGGTTTTAAGTGAAGAGACGAGTAAGAAGCGGAAACATCCCGAGGAGGAGGAGGAGGAAGGTAGTGCCAAGAAACCCCGGTGGGAAGTAGAGATTCAGAGGGCAGCAGATCTTCTGATGGCTCATCCTGCGGATGGTCTCGTAATTGTGGCAAAAGAGGACCCTGCTATAATTCTTACAACTTTGCTTAAGTTTGTAGCGATATCAAGACCATTTGTAGTGTACAGCTTAATTCGTGAGCCTCTCTTGGAATTGTATGTTCAGCTTAAGTGTCGGAGCGATGTTACGGCTCTGCGGCTGACAGAGTCCTGGCTACGGACTCATCAGATTCTCCCCAACCGAACTCACCCGGACATCCTAACTAGTGGGGGGGGAGGATACTTGTTATCAGGGACTGTTGTTGATGGTTCTTACTTAAGTCTTAATGTAAGGTAATATGGCTCATTCTTATATCGAGGATTATTCTAGTGTTTTAGCCCTATAAGAGATTTAATGTTGATCTTTGTAATAAGGAGGCTGAGTAAACACTTTCATAAAAAAAAAAAGCTCGTCAGTTGTCCTTGTCCATTTGTCTTATTCTTCCTGAAATGTGGATTGGAGGAATTTTGGTTACAGACTCAATGGTGAAAAGCAGTGGTTCAACCAACTACTGTATGTCTTATTAAATGCATCTTACTGGCCACGGTGGCCGAGAGCGCTAACTTTGCCTCGCTGGCATCGGGAGAGCGTGAATTTGAGTCCCACCTTGGCTGTCCTGTAAATAGTTTTCATGGTTTCCCATTTTCACCACCAGGAAAATGCCAGGACGGTTCCGTTCAAAGGTGCACGGCCGATTTTCTTCCAAAATCCCTTCCCTGACTCATCCTGAAAAGAAAATGAATGGCCATTGGCTGTATAATAAAATTATTACATGCATCTTGCTATTAAGTGGCATGGAAGCAGTAGTGCATCGATGTTTTCCTGAAATATGGTTATGCATTGAGGGACTAAAACAGAGTTCTTTAACCTTCCTTTCCACTTAGACCCATGTGATGTATTGATAATTTTTCGTGACCCAATCAAAATTCATACATACCGGTAGCGTAAATACATTTTCATTTCAGACTATTTTGCCTTTCAGGGTTCAGTCTAGTCTGCTAGCCAGGCTCTTTATTTGTGAGTTTTCTAGTTAAATTCACCTGTTTCGCCGTATTTATGTGCTGAGCTACTTGAAATCTTTTCTCACTCCCTACACATTTTTCACACGCTGCACAGAACAGTACCCTATTATCTGTAGATATTAAGTCGCCTAAAAACTCTTTCTGTAAATTAGTTAATCTACCACTCGATGTTGGTCTTACTTTCAGCATTTAAAGGGCTTTTAACACACTCAATACGTTACGTTATATAATTTGTCTGGCTTGCAACGAATCAACATCACTGTTACAAATTACAGCACTACTGCCAGTGGCCAGCCAAAGCAGGGCATTCACTGCATGACATCACATCAGAATTAGGTCACTCCACGTGACGAATTGCTCCATTACGGACAACGTTACCTGAAAACAAAATACTTTGTAAAGGTGTCATTACATGCTTCAAAGAAGACTTAATGAGGTTAGAAGAAGCCCATATTTGGAGGAACAGGCAAGAAAATGCATTACAAGTATGCAAATAAAGAGCTCTGCACTAATTGCAGCTAAGGGTGGCTTCACAAAATACCAAAAATTTGATCCGTACGAAGGTAATTGTAATATTGAAACTGTTCTTTTCAGTAGAATATGGTAAATAAAATATGTGAAATACCAATACAACAAAGAAAATGCACTAACATTTACTAGAATGTTATTTTCTGGCCAAAAAGTTACCAAATCCTTTATTATCATTCTGAGTTTAATAATTTGGTAGACCACTGTAAATACCACCTTCGAAGTGTTCCTAATTTGCCATCATATTTCAAAATGCCATATCAAACCTGCTGATTCTGGAACCACATGTTGGATGCAATCTTCCAGTTGAAGACTACTGGTCGAGAAGACCCATTGTCATCAATCATCATCATCATCATCTTGCACAGTTTCCAGCCACTGGCCGGGTCTGTTTCGAACACAAGCCTCTCCAACGTCCCTGTCTTCCCATCATCTCTCAGCCTCAACCCTTGTCCAGCCTTTCCTCTCTTCTTCACGCTTTCTTCCACCCCCTTCAGCCACTTGTCTCTCGGTCTTTATCCTTCCCACTTCGTCTCGTGTATCCTCCTAGGTATCCTCTTCTCCTCCATTCGTTTTACATGTCCATACCATCTAAGTCTAGATTTCTCTATACCATCCTGTACTTCATTAATTCTCTGGTCCTCTCATTTCTTATTCTGTCCATCCTTGTAGCTCCAATACTGCTTCTCAAGAACCTCATCTCACTGGCCTGTATTTTGCTCTTCTCCCTTCCTTTCATAACCCAGGTCTCCGAGGCATACATCAGGATAGGGACATAGTACGTCCGATATATGGCCTTTTTGCTGTTCTGAGGGACATCCTTGCTCCATATCATGCTTCTCACACTCCTCCGGAATGCTTCTGCTTGTCTCCCCCGCTCATTTATTTCTCTATCGTTTCTTCCATTATCTTGTATCAAGCTTCCCAGATACTGTACTTAAAACTCTCCACTTTCTTCAACTGTTCTCCACCAATTGTTATCCCGTTGCGGTTCTTTCCTTCTTCCTTATCACCATCTCACTCTTATTTATGCTAAATTTCATCCCATATCCTTGTATTATTCCTTCCCACACATCCAACTGCTCCTGTACCTCCTCCTCCTTCTTTCCCCAAATCATCTGCAAACACCATTGCTTTCATCTTTCCTTCCCCAATTACTTGTGCCACTTCGGTCATCCATCACCACAATGTAAAGTAACGGTGACAGTGCACTTCCTTGTTTCAGGCCGTTTCTCTGTTCCAACCAGTCTGATCTCTCTCCCCCCACCTTCACACAGCTCACGCTTCCATTGTACATCTTCTTTATCCTCCGTATAGTCCATTTTTCTACTCCTCGGTCCTCTAGGGACTTCCATACTTTGTTTCTGCATACACTGTCATATGCTTTCTCAATGTCCAGGAAGGCCATCAGTAGATCTGTTCCATACTCATAATGCTGTTCTTATAACTGCCTTACAGCGAGAATCAAATCCACTGTGGACCTTCCTGCTCTGAAGCCATGTTGTTCTTCCCTCATCCCTCCTTCTATCCTTGTCCTAATTCACCTTTCCAAAACTTTCTCAAACATCTTTGCACAATGACTCATCAGTGTTATTCCCCGATAGTTTCTGTATTCTGTTCTACTACGTTTCTTGAAGATCGGGACAATTATTCCCTTTTTCTAGTTCTCTGGGGTCTTCCTTTCCTTCCATGCTGTCTTCGTCACTCGGTACAACCATTGTATCCCCACCTCTCTTGCTGCTCTCACCATCTCCACACTTAACTCATCCACACCCGGGAAACCCAAAGTACCATTCATTATTTTTAGTACATAGAGCATATATATGGAATGTGTTATTTGACTAAGCCATTATACAATTTTAAGAAATAGTAATTGGTTATATGCATGCCACACACAAGGTTGCACCTTTTAGTGGCATATGTAAAATGTAAATTTACAGGTTAAACCAATCAGTAGGAATTGTAAGTATAAATTCATAAAATGTATATACCGGTAGTCTTTCTGAATTTTGTAAACTGTGTATATTTGTAATGATTTAATTAATAATTAATGAAAACAATTGAATTAAATTAGATGTCTTACCCAGAACCAAGATATAGACAACACATTTTTATAAAATAACTTACAGTACTTAAAATTTAAATAGTTCACCTAACTCGGCAATTAATTTGGTAATTTATTAATTACTTAGTTAATAGTAAGATGGTTAAATATACAATTTATGATGAAATCAGAAATATTAAGTTAATTAAATTAATACTGTACTATTAACCATGAACCTGTCTTGGGTCATGGTGTGTCACTCTAGTCAAAACTTTATGTATATGGCTTGTCATTTACACATGCTCTCTGCAGTTCATTTTACATTTAGCTGTTTTCTTTTTCTTTTATGGTGGGTGGAGTGGATCACAAAACATAAAAACTTTCTAGAGACAGCTTAGTTCTAGTCTTTGTAGCAACTTACTTACTTCCTCTTCATGGATTAGACTATTAGCCTGTTCCACATCAGTTTTCTTGCCATCTCTTCATGGGTCAACCAATATTTCTTCTTCCAATAGGATGGTATTCAAAGGCAAGCTTTGGGATTCTGTAGTCGTCCATCCGTAGAACGTGATTTTTCCAATTTTCTTTGTTTTGGGACATCCTATTATTCAATAAAAATATTGTCTTTTTATTTTAAAGAAGTTAGTTATTGTTGCTTTAAGGGGTGGAACAGCAAAGTTATCTGCCCCTCTTAAAAAAGATAAAATTATAAAAATCTAGAGGAATTTAAACATTAAGAGGAGGATGCCTAAATATGATTTAAGAAAAAAACACCTAAAATTAATAAAATAAAATAAAACTTAATAAGTTATTGTAATTATAAACAAGAATTACAGAAAACAAAAATTCATAATTTCAAAAAAAGTTCTTTGAGTAAATGTACACTTGAAAATTTAGATTGCTTTTAGGTAGTATCCTTTCACTGATCTCGGGAGCTTCATTTTGGATCATTGTATTTTGTTTCTGTAAGTTGCTTTATTCACCCATGTCTCACTTGCATATATTGTTGGTGAGAACGGCACCTGCCGGTGTCGACCTCCATCCTGATCGATAGGCGCAACTAGCGCCCTCAACTAACTTACAAACAGTTCCTTTTATGATCTGTTCACGGCACAACGCATTTAAACAGTTCATGTATTTTGTGTTAAATAAATCAGTTGAGTTACATTTAAACGAGCGTTACATTTCATTGCCGCTTTAAAACCTCTAATAGGTTATGGACCCAGAACGATTGGCTCAGATTTAAATTAACTGAAAACTGGAAATAGCTGGATCAAGCGGACACACAAAGAGAAGAACGCGTCGAATCGGCAGATATCTTGCTCTATCGAGAAACTTCTGGACATCGACAAAGCGAGAAGGAACAAACGCCGTCTTCTCGAATATTGTGTGCTTGATCGTGAGTGAACAGTGAAAAGGCCAATCGTGAGTGTTTGGACAATAACACGCGACGCGAATTTTGGCTTATTGCGAGTGTTTTGGACTATTAACACGTGACGCAAGAAAACGTGCTTAACGTGCGAGTTGCGTACAAACGCGCACGACACGAAATTCCGTAGGCCTATTTGCGAGTGTTCCGGACAATAGCACGCGACGCAAAGTGTATGGCCGGTTGTGAGTGTTTCAAACAATAACACGCGGCACAGCTAATTTATTGTGAACAATCGTGAGTGTTCCGGACATTAACACGTGGCACGATTGAAGTGAGACAATGAATTCAAACGGTGTAGTGCGCATCGAGCCTTAGGGCGCGATAATTACGACACCTGGAAAATGCAAATGCACGCCATTCTGATAAAGAATGACGCGTGGGTTAATGTCAACCGCCAGATTGTCAAACCCGAGCCGGGTGAGGACAATGCAGCCCAAGTGACCGAGTGGACGACTAGGGATGAAAAGGCCATGTCAGACCTAATCCTGTCCGTCGGACCAAGCCAGCTCAAGTTAGTGAAGAACTGCAGGTCATCAAGCGAGATATGGCAGAAACTTGAGGATACGTTTCAGTCGAAGGGGCCGGCTCGCAAGGCCACGTTGTTGAAGAGTCGAACCTTGCAAAAGATGACTGAAGGTGGCGACATCCGTGAGCACCTCAACAACTACTTTGACTGTGTCGACAAGTTGGCTGACATGGACGTAGTTATTAACCCAGACCAACTTACCATCATGATGCTGTACAGTTTGCGGCAAGTTTTGAAAATTTCAGAATTGCCATCGAGAGCCGGGACGATCTACCGAAGCCTGAGAATCTACGTACGAAGATAATCGAAGAACACAATGCCAGAGTTGCCTCGTCAACACCGATGGAAAATCAAGGCGCCATGTACGTGAAGAAGAAAGGTCCTTCAAAGAAACTACAGTCGAAGCCTCAAAACAAAAACCACGGCTACTCCGGTGGTAAGAGTGACAAGGAGAAATCGTTTCCGTTCAAATGCTCGAAGGGGTCATAGGCAGTGGACTGCAATGTTAAGGTCAACAAAAATCAGCTGTCGGACGCGTCACTATTTATCAGTTGAGGAACCTGATACGTGCCAGATCGCGACGAGCAGCGTCGAAAACCTGTGGTGTCTCGACAGTGGGTGCACGTCTCATCTGTGCGGTGATGCGACTGTGTTTACAGAGATGGACAAGGGCGAGACTGGCAAGCTGAAGTTAGCGAGCAGCGCAACCGCAGAGATAAAGGCCCGAGGAACTGCAAAAATTGCAACAAGTGTAGACGGTAAAACTTGCAACGTTACTCTCAATGAGATTTTGCACGTTCCTGAGATCCGCACTAATCTCTTATCAGTCTCGAAGATGACAGACCGTGGTTTCTCGGTTGTTTTTGGCAAAGAGAAGGCGGAAGTTTTCGACCAGAATGGACTGACGAGGTTAGTTGCAAAGCGCAAGGACAATCTGTACTACGTACAGGGCACCCCACTGGAAAAATGTCGAAACGCAGTGTCAGAAGACAAGCGCGACGAGAATGTGGCGCAGCTGTGGCATCGAAGGATGGGTCACGTCAACTTTCGTGATCTCGATACGGCAGTGAAGAGCGGATCCATTCGAGGTGTGCAACTAAAAGGGAGATGTGGAGATCTAACGTGAGCCATTTGCACGAAATGCAAAATGACTCGAATACCTTTCCCGAAATAGTCAAATTGTGTAACCGGTAAGCTCGATATTATTCACCCAGACGTTTGTGGCCCTGTGGGTGTTGTGTCGAACGGTGGATCCAAGTACATGATCACATTTACGGACGGCCACTCGAGATGGACAGAGGTACGGTTTATGAAGACGAAGTGCGATGCTTTGCAAATGTTCCGAGAGTACAAGGCTTTCGTCGAGAAGCTGCACGGTCTGAAAATAAAGTGCGTACAGTCCGACAATGGACGTGAATATGTCAACAGGGAATTTGACGAGTTCTTGAAATCTGAGGGGATCGAGCGCCGTCTCACAACACCCTATACGCCTGAACAAAATGGTGTGGCCGAGAGGAAAAATCGGACCCTTGAAGAGGCAGCACGATGTTTACTCCTGCAATCTGGCCTACCGATGACATTCTGGGCGGAGGCGATCAACACCGCAAATTATCTGAGGAACCGATGTCCAACCAAAAAGCTAAACGGGAAGACTCCATTTGAGCGCTGGTTTGACAGAACTCCGACTGCACACTATTTCAAGGACTTTGGGAGCAAGGTGTTCTGCCTGGACAAGACCCCAAACAAGGGGAAGTTTAGCCCTCGCTCAAAAGAGGGAATTTTTGTTGGATATTCGGAGCAGTCGAAGGCTTACCGTATCTGGATTCCTGAAACGAAGAAGATCGAGATCACGAGAGACGTTGTTTTTCGTGAGGAGATGACCGCGCCTAAGAAATCAGTCGATGATCTGTTCCCGCGTGACTCTCCGAACAAAGTACGCATTGAACCAGAGGATCCGATCCAGGAACTGGAGTTCGAGCTGGTGTCGAGAGACGAAGTTCTGGCAGAAAACCAACCTGATGTTGCTGAATGGGAATTCCCCGATGGCTTCATAGGCTTTCCTGCCGACGATTACTTTGTTGAACCGGAGATCCAATCCGATGAGCAACAAGCGGCATCATCTAGGAGAAGAGGCGGACGGCCTCGTTTGATTAGAACTGGAAAATCTGGGCGACCCCGCAAGGACTACGGTGATCGACCAGGGGAAGCGGCTAACGTCGCTGAAATCCCAGTGACCCAGGCTATCTCCAGAGATGACTCACCTGCGTGGATCGAAGCAATGTCAGAAGAAGCAGTTTCACTGATTCGGAACAATACGTGGAAGCTGGTCGACCGTCCCAAGGGGCAACGTGTGATAGGAAGCAGATTCGTTCTCCGGAATAAGTTTAACCCTGACGGCACTATCAGCAAGTGGAAGGCGCGCGTGGTAGCGAGGGGTTTCACGCAGAGACCAGGAATAGAGTTTCACGACACGTTTGCTCCAGTCGCAAGGCTGAGCACAATAAGGACTGCGGTGGCGTTAGCCGTACAAGATAATCTAATGATCCGACAGCTAGACGTCAAGACGGCGTACTTGAACGGAGAAGTCGAGGAGCAAATCTTCATGGAGAGCCCGGACCACTTCGAGGACGTTCTTGCCCATACCGTTCAAGACGAGTCGGTTGACGAGACTGTACGAAAGACCGCAGATGAGATGCTGGAGAAGTTGACCAATCGTGACATGGTGTGCTCACTAAACAAAGCGTTGTACGGACTGCGACAGGCAAGACGCGCTTGGTATCACCGTCTCGAGGAAGAGATGAAAAATCTCAAGGCGACTCGCTCGAATGCAGATCCATACATGTACCACATCGGACCGGTCGAAGATAGGATTTATATAATCATCTATGTCGACGACATGATGATCATGGCTCGAGACGACAAGAAGATCGACGTGGTGAGAGATTTTCTGAATACCAAGTTCGAGATCAATGACTTGGGGGACGTGCGGTATTGTCTGGGGCTGGAGTTCGAGAGGAGCGCCAACCAGATGAAACTCAGCCAGAAAGGATACATAGACGAGGTCCTGGAGAGATTCGGAATGGCAGAGTGCAGGCCTGGCAGCACTCCCATTGATCCAAGTACGAAGCTGCAGAAGGAAGACGTGAACCCTGGCGAACAAGCGGAGAGCGTCCCCTACCGACAGTTGATAGGAGCTCTAATGTACCTGTCAGTGGGAACGAGGTCGGACATATCCCATGCAGTCAGTTCTCTCTCTCAGTTCAACGACTTTCACGGACAGCAGCACTGGAAGGCTGCAAAACGTGTCTTGCGATACCTCGCTAACACACGTGATCTCGGCCTCATGTACTCCAAATCCAGCGGTCCAGCGGTGATGTACGTGGACGCTGACTGGGGAAGCTGCCTGGTGGATCGAAAATCGTACACCGGATACGCGTTCACACTAGGCGGCGCTGCAGTGAGTTGGGAGTCCAGGAAGCAGCTTACTGTGGCCCTGTCGTCGACGGAGGCCGAATACATGGCCTTGACAGAAGCAACCAAGGAAGCTCTACACATGAGGAAACTCCTGAAAGACTTCGGAAAACCGATAGATGTTGTCCCAGTGAAGAACGACAATGTAGGTGCGCAGAAGCTGACGTCGAATGCTATGTTTCATTCACGGACGAAGCACATCGACATCAGGCACCATTTCGTCCGAGATGCCGTGGCCAAAAAGGTGGTTTCGGTGGAGTACACTCCAACGGATGAGATGCCTGCCGACGTTACACCACAACTATACCTTATTCCATATAAGTTGAGAGTCAAATGACACCGCCCGGTGGCGCCTCGTAGAGGAGTCTAGGGGAAGTCGCGATGAAGGAAGATCAGTTTCAGTTTTGTGTCGAGCAGTGGCGGTTCCTGCTCTGACGCAATGAACTCCCCACTAAATTTGACAATATATATAGCATTTTGTCCCTCTACGTAACAGAAATATTTGTAAAAAAAAAAAAACATCGCGGAGTTCAAATGCAGGTAACGAGCGCGAGGATGTTGAGCCGGCGCAAGATCTGGTTTGAACCCCCAGTCTTGGCCAATCCTTGTTGCAGAGAATAGACGAGTAACGTAGTGTGGGAGGATGGGACATGGAGCGGTGGTCAGAAGGGAAAGGAAACAGTGGATACAAGCCAAACGTGTATCTGTCACACACGCATGCGCAATAAGATTACTGAATTCTTTCACTAACCGAGCACAAGCCCTTCAAGGTTGCAGAAAAGGTATACACTCTGCCATCTCTTGACGTGTTTTTAAAACAATGCGGCCTATGTGAACATACATCGAAAGTGGCTTCTAGGGACGCTTTTGAAAGGGTGCTTCATGGCTGCCACATTAGACGATTTATATGCGCCCTTAATTTATCCTTGAATTTATCTATATAAAGTAAACTACCTAGCTTTTTCTTGTATTTGAAGGCTAATTAAATAAACGATTCAGTTAGATTCAAATAATACCAATAAAATAGCGGAAAAATGTGTCTTGTTACGCTCCGGAGTTACCAAACTCTCTACTCTACTCGGATTTTTTAAAATTATGGATACTCGAGTTTAGGCCTTAATTACAACCAAACCAACAGACCTATTGAAAAACGAGTTATACCAATATTTTCCTTGTTTAATTCTGCGTTAGATTATATAAGCCAATTATTTTAAAGTTTATTATTTATTTATTTGTGGTTGTATGAAAAATTGTCCGTGATTTTGACGTCTTTTCTTGGAACCGCTCACTTAAAACTATATACATGGAAAACTACTTGGCTGAGGGTAATGAAATTTCTATATGTGATAGGCACAAGTATTGGTAGTACAAATCTCAAGTTTCAATTTTTTTCAACTACCCGATAAAAAGTTCTTATACTTTTTCTTACGTAACGTTTTCTCAGCCCAGGATAAACGTACAGCAGGCAACTTGGTCTCATTTTGAAGCTCTCATTTGTGATTATCGGAAACTACGACCACTGTAAACGTACAGTGTGATGACGAATTTATGAAGAGTAATATTAATCCAAGGTTAGAAAAATTAGCTTCACGAGGAAAAAAAATGACTCTGGTGTTTATATCTTATTCCATGCAAGTTGAGAGTTATTACAACACGCCAGAGCCGCGATGAAGAGCTCTTACCTATACGAGCTCACTACCTTCAATTGAAATATTACAGACACCATATCAATTGTAAACTGGCTTTAACTTCATGTTAGTAAGAGGTAAGAGCTCTGGCGTGTTGTCATTTGACTCTCTACTTATATGGAATAAGGTATAGTTGTGGTGTAACGTCATTCACTGAACAGATGGTGCAAAATCTGAATTGAGTTCACGTATGTCCCAGGCATTCTTCCTGCACTGTCGACTTGTGTCTGTAAATGATTTGCAGACTGTCAAAGAGTCTCCTTATACGTTGTCGTCGGAGACTATATATGTGTTATGTATTTTACCTTCTACTGTATAATAAATAGAAAGAAGTATTTACCGTACATAAATATTGTTCTATTTTTTGAAAATAGATATAAATATTATCCTTATAAGATATGTACAGTATATGCGTTAATGAAAGGTTAAATTTAACACAGGGAAAATAATTTTAGGTAACCAGCGGTATTCCATACTCGTGAACTTTCTTTTGGGACTATCAACTCTTTTGTAATGGCTGGCATATGTTGGCAGCCGATCTATTCGCAAACTATCTGCACACAAATACTTTTTGGGATGCTGGTGGTGTTTACCTCTTCCATCTCCTTGAGGAGTTTTGCAGTCTTCTTTAATTTTGGATGTCAAATACTCTAGTCGCCTTGAATATTCAGAAATGCAGTTTTGCACACTTCAATACGTTTCCCACTAGATGACACCAAAGAATACTTAACAGGAGTGCTCCTTTCTGATGGAATGTTGGCTTTCTTTGTTTTCCTCTTGGTGTCCAGTACTTGTATGGAACCTTGGAGATAGGCATTCTGTAAACCATAATTTCCCATATGCCAAAAGTTCTGAAAACAGTCTCTTCTGTCGTCTTCACGGAATATCTGAAAACATGCCGTTTTGCAGTTACAGTCAGGACCCGGTTCACGAATTTTCTTCTCTTGCCCCTTTCCTCGTTTCTGCAGGTAAGGTAGACCTTTTCTGCGAGCTTCTCTACTTTTTTGTTGCTGTTTCAAACCCCCTTTTTCTTTTTCTGCCACGTCTTTCTCCTCCAGTGTCATCAGAAACAGGATCATCCTACAAAAATAAATGAAATATTAATAATTCACTTATACTGAAATACACTAAATTAGAAAAGAAAATATCATAATTTATAATTAAAATATAGGCTACTTATTCACAATAAAGAAAACAATCATTTCAAACTTGCACACATTTTTATGCTATCCATCCTCGAAATGTACTATGGTCAAACAGTGCAAGTATAACATGGTATCTACAGTAGATATATCAATGCATGTACAACGTGGTAACTGCAGTAGATACACTTGCAAACTGGAAATGTGAGGTTATAAAATCTTCTTACCTCATTTTGGTTATTGACAGTGATTTTCCTCTGTTTGATAGTCGCGGGTCTTGATCTGAATCATCACACTCATAATCACTAGCTAGCAGCTGTTCTAGCATCGTAGCATTGCACAATTCCTTTACCCTCCCAAACACCAACTTCCTCCTAGCAGCCATTTTGTCTTACTATGTTAGGTAGATTTCATTAGAAAGGCTAGCTACCTATTGCAATGGGTACTATGTTTCGACTTCCGGAAATTTTCGACATATCTTAGCGTTTCACATCCCCGAAAACCACCGTCAGTTAAAAAGTTTTTGTATAATTTATGTATGTAGACTCTATATATATGTGGGAATCGGAAGATGATGCACCGTTTTTAGGCTTCCCGCCAGCCTCGGCACCGTCCGGTGGCGCCTCGTAGAGGAGTCTAGGGGAAGTCGCGATGAAGGAAGATCGGTTTTAGTTTTGTGTCGAGCAGTGGCGGTTCCTGCTCTGACGCAATGAACTCCCCACTAAATTTGACAATATATATAGCATTTTGTCCCTCTACGTTGAACCGTTTTTATCAGGTTCATTATTTTTTTGTCATATTATTATTATTATTATTATTATTATCATCATTTCCTTCATGTCGCATTATTGTGACATACGTTTCTCTGTCTTACCTACTGCGTTCAAACTTTGTAATTCTGCGTAAATGTTTCGTCAGATGGTGAAACTTTTCACCCCCACTGACACAGTTTTACCATTGGTTGAAGCATAACTTGTTGCTAAGCTTTGCTTCTCCCATTGGCCCCCTTTATGTTCTGGAGAGGGGATGTTTCTAAGATTTATTTTTCTCGGAGCGCGTTACTGCTTTCCTTTAGAGAAGGTTGCTTCCTTCTATTTTTGGGCCGTCATGTAAGACGGACGTGTGTGCACGTGTCGGGCTTTTGCCCGCACCCAGAAAGCAACTAAATGTAAGTACGATTCAGTCATTGAAGTTATCTAACTTGAGGTCTTTCTAAATTTCCAATTCTCCATATTTTTTCATTTTGTGTCCCCTTTGATTCACTTACAATTTCCCTTCCTTATGATGATGTGAATTCGATCCATGAACCCAAGTCCCTTCGCCTTTGTTTACGTTAGTTTAGCGAAGTCTCTGTGTTTATTTGTCATCCCTCCCTTTCATGTAATCGATTTTATTTTTACGTAAATCTCTCAGGTCTGAAATATCTGCTATTTTTCTACGAGGCTTAATTATGCTCTGTATTGCGTCACCACCTGGTTCGGCGTTCTTTTATGACGACCTCCGGTGGATTGTCGCATCAGAGCCTTGTTTTTATGGATGGAATCGGCGAAGTTACGGAGCTGAGTCTCACGTCTTCAGTCAGATCCTCCCTCTGTTTTATTGAAATGTATGTGAGCGATGGTCATCGTGCTAATCACTGTCCATGCGCCGCATTACTTTCTTTGTTTCATCGTATGTCGTTGTGATTCGGCATTTCTACCTCTGTGTAAGCCTACATCTTCCTACGAAGCATATTTCTTAGCTGATTGATTTTTTTTATTTCCTGTCCCGGTAATGTCACGTAATTTAATGTAATTTTCATTTCCTTTATTTTTATGTGTTAATTTTGTGTTACTTCCTCTGACTTCGTTATATCACGTAACTCAGTGTCATCCCCCCACCCCCCGTTTCCCCACATACGCACTCCTCCAATCCCCACCACTTCCACCCCCTTCCCCATGATTTCACAACATCATGAGCGTCTGAGTTCTGTTTTTGGCGCTGGACTTTGTAGTCCAGATCATGTCGTCTCTGTAAGTAGTCGCTCTTGTAATCTATCCCACGAATTTCTTTAATTTCTTTAATTTTGCTTCATCTTTATTAAGTTTTATTATTGAATCGCGTTTCCAATTAGTTGCTTTTATGATTTGAATTTATTTCTAGATTCCTTTTATTTTATATTTAAGTTGTTCGTGTTTTATTTTCATTTCTAATTTGTAATCAGTACACATGTGTTTATTTTATTATTAATATATTTTTATTCAGTAAGTACTATATTTGCTTCTGTCTTATGATTTCTCGTATTTGAGTCCCTCGTTTGTCTTTCGATTCAACTTAGTCTTGGCTTCGCACTGTAGCGAAGTTACGACTAACACGGTCTCTGGAACCCTTGCTCTATTACTTAAGTTTAATTTTTCCTTTTGATTTTCCTTAAACCATTGTTCTGGTTTACTTTCTGTGGAAGTCATCTTTCTTTCGATTCGAAATCTTGGGCCCAGCACGCATCGAAAGAAGTATTCCTTCCTCGTTCCCTACGTAATCCTGTTTAGTTTTTATTGTTTTTACTTCCACTGTATTCCTCATATCTCTGCTATTTTGTTTAACGTAAAAGCACAAGCGGTGCAAATGGTATAGCAGAGCGTGGTTCCGCGCGAAATCGTTCCCTTTAGGTTACCAAACTTATATATATATATATATATATTTTTTTTCAATGATTACAATGTTGTCTTTCTGAGTTTAAGATACCTGTACTGAATTGTTCCCCCATCCCCGAAGAAAGTGTAGAGTGTGAAAGCATTTCTCGAGTGAACAAGACACCCAAAGAATCCAGTTCCGAGGTGAACAGTGCAACAAGTTAGTGAGTACTTCGCAACGCTGGAATAGGACACATTACGGTATTGTGACCTTTATTTTACTAAGTTGAAGTGTTTTACTTTTCTCCTTGTCTATTGTCATGTCTAAGTCAGAATTCCCACCCGTCAAAAAGGAGTTAAATTTTATGGGCTTTGAATCTTTAACAATGCCCACGCCACTATTGCAAGATATGATACAGGGCCTGCTAATGATAGACCCTCCACTTTTAGATTGCTCCATCGCCCCTGTTGGCACTGTTAATAGTGCTCGCCACAACGTAAATGTTGCATCAGTAGTGAGTAGGTGGCGTTTGACTTTTTCCGGAGAAAACAATACCTCATCAGTTTTTTGTTTTATCCAACGTGTGGAGGAATTGTGTCATTGTCACGATATTAATCCCGACAGTATCGTACGTTGCTTACCTATTCTTTTGTCTGGAAAAGCGCTGATGTGGCATCGCACTTCTCCAAATTTTTATAAGTCATGGGACGAATTTGTTGGGTGTATTAAGGAGCGTTTCACGCCACAAGATTTCGATTTCGCTCTCAAACAAGAAATATACTCCCGCACTCAGGCTCCTGGGGAGATGATCGACGATTATGTAACCTCAGTCCGTCTGTTAGCAGCGAACCTCCCCCAACCCTTTCATCCCAGGGATCTGTTGGAAATTATATACAGGAATTTAAATCCCACTTATAAATACTTCATTCGGCGTACATCTGTTTTTTCCATCGAGGACATCATATTGCAAGGCCGTGAGTATGAATCAAATGCACGAGCCTGTTCGAACTATACTCCACCTCCAAGAGCCGATAATACGATTTTCCCCGAGTTAGCCTACTCCCCCCAGACAACATTGTCTAACCCAGCTGTCGACCGAACAAAAGACGACACCTTACGGTTTAAGCCGTCTGCTCGCCGTGCTGAGTCCCTTTCTAAGAATTCTAATCCAAGCCCTTCTGTGGCTCGTAATTCTTATGCTGTTTCCCGTGAAAAGACTACACACAACCCAACAACAATCGCACGCAATGTTTCTTCTGGTCGCATAACTTGTTGGAACTGTAATGAACTTGGACATCATTTTAAAATGTGTTCTTTAAAACGCCGAAAATTCTGTTTTGGCTGTGGGATGAATGAGGTCACGACTCGTTCCTGTCCGAATTGTAATTCCAACCAGGAAAACTCATAGGGAGGTGTTCTGAGTTCGACTCCCGGAGCAGTCCTCCATCCAAACTTGACAATGCATCTAATTTTGATGTTGTGTTACAACCAGGAGTCTCAGTAAATTTCGATAATGTCTCGGCACCTGCTATTTTGGATACAGGCGCTACCAGAAGTTTCATCCACCGTTCAGTGGCAGATAGCATTCGATCTTCGCAAAAACACCCCATACAGAATAAATGTCAGTTCCTCTCTGCAGGATCGTCAGTTATCGACGTTGCCGAAACTATTTTATGTCGCATTAAAATTCACGGATTTTCTTGGAAACATGTTTTTCATGTGGTTAACAATCTCTCCACTCAATGTATTCTAGGAATTGACTTTATGCATAAAACTGGTATGCAGTTGGATTTTATTAACGATTCATTTTGTTTCAAATTTTGCTCAGATAAAATGTTCCCCTTTGAAGAATGTACTTCTAACTACGTTGATGTGTCTCCTGTATTTTCCGTACATCTTCCATTAACTTTGATGTCCGAGCAACGTGATACTCTGAACGATTTAGTTGAGGAATTTTCTGATGTCCTCACAGAAGATTTAGGTTCTGCTGTAAATCACGAATGCCACATTGACTTGAGCGACAATGTACCTGTTCGAAGTCCTCCATTTCCTTGTAATCCGCCCAAGCTCTTGGCCATGAAAAAGTATATCAATGATTTGCAAGATCGGGGAGTAGTGGTTCCTTCCAAATCAGCTTATGGGTCTCCTGCTTTCTTAATTCCCAAGAAAGAAGAGGGCGAGTACCGGCTAGTCGTAGACTACCGAAAATTGAACAAGAAGGTAGTCTTTGATAATTTCCCACTGCCTACTATTGAGAGTGCTTTTCAGCATTTCCACGGGGCCAATGTGTATTCGATGATTGATCTAAATAGTGCATATTATCAGATTCCTTTGGATGCTGAGAGTCGCGACTTCACTGCTTTTAACACCCCTTTCGGGTTATATAATTTTAAACGTCTTCCGATGGGTATAGCTGTTGGTGCACAAGTCCTCAGTCGCGTGCTAGACGACATCTTGGGAGACCTGAAGTTCAATTTTGTATTTAATTATCTTGACGATTTAGTCGTATACAGCAGATCTTTTGAGGAGCATGTCGTTCATCTTAGGGAAGTTTTCTCCCGCCTCAGGAAGGCCGGTCTCACTATCAATCCAAAAAAGACCTCTTTGGGCTGCACTCAAATTAAATTTCTGGGTCACATTCTGTCAGCCGATGGTATCCGTGTCATACCCGAGCGCGCAGATTGCATTCAGCAGTTACCTGTACCCACCACAGTTAGGGCTTTGAGAAGAGTAATGGGTATGTTCACGTTCTATTCTCGTTTTATCAAAAACTTCTCTGACATTTCGGCACCTCTAAATGCTCTCAAAAAGAAGAATGTGAAATTTGTGTGGGGGCCAGAACAGGACAAAGCTTTCAATGTTTTGAAAGAAGCCCTTATGTCAGCACCAGTACTGCACACGCCTGATTTCGAATCAGCTTTCTTTTTACATTGTGACGCCAGTGATTTGGCCATTTCTAGTGTTTTGAGCCAGCGTGTGGATGGAAAATTTGCACCAGTGGTCTTCGCGAGTCGTATGTTAAATCAACATGAACGACGTTACTCAATTTTCGAGAAGGAAAGTCTTGCTGTGGTATTTGGATGTGAAAAATTCAGGACCTTTTTGGAACACCGTCACTGTACTGTTTTTACCGACAATGAAGCTTTGGAATGGAGTCTTTCTCACGTAAAAAAGCTTGGACGCATCAACAGGTGGATTTTGAGGTTGTCATCTTTTAAGTTTGATATCATCCACGTAAAAGGGAGCGAGAACCCGGTAGCTGACTGCCTGTCACGCATGTTTGAAGAGACCCCTAGGACTCCAATCGAGAGCGTTTCTATCAGTAAACCACTTCAAGAAAATCTTTTCCTATTGCAACATTGTCCTTGGTCTTTTGTGGATATCCGGAAATTCCAGTCTGAGGATCCATTTTGAACTGACCTCCGTGCAAAAATTGCAAACAAAGATCCGGCAGTAAGCAACTTTTGTGTTCGAAATGATGTTATTGGCTATGTTCTTCCTAACTCTTCTAAATTTAGAATTTTTGCTCCATTAGCAGTACGTGATATGCTTTTGACATATTATCATGATTCTGCACTGGGAACTCATGCAGGGATGCAGCGCACTTTCCGTAAGATATCCGGTGAATTTTATTGGCCCTCAATTAAAGTAGATGCTTTTGCTCATGTCAGAAGATGTTTAACCTGCCAGCGTTCTAAACCTGCCCAGAACACTCGTGTAGGCTTCCACCAAGCTGGTATCGTCACTCGTCCCGGCGAACGCCTTTTCATTGATTACTTTGGTCCAGTCGTGAGATCAAAATCTGGCAATCAAGCCATTTTAACTGTCATTGATGGTTTTTCGAAGTTTGTTTGGTTATTCCCAGTAAAGAATATCACTTCTCAGACTACTATCCATTTCTTGTCTAGATATATATTTGGAGTTTTTGGTCCTCCCAAGTACCTTGTGTCAGATAACGCCTCTGTATTCCGTTCCAAAGCTTTTGAAACTATGGTATTTAACTGGGGCATCCAACATATTTTCTTGTCACCATATCGACCGCAGGGAAATCACGTAGAGCGTTTTCACAAAAACTTGAAGGCTTGTATGTCCGCTTTTCACAATGCCGATCAAACCTCCTGGGATACGAACCTACAGTATTTCAGTCTCGGGTTCAATACCTCTTTCCATTCGTCCGTTCAAACTACTCCAGCTGAATTATTCCTTGGCCGAGCGCTCGTCGACCCCTTGCTGCTCAAATGGAATATTGAATATCTTTCCGAACCTTCTCGCACCACCTCTGTTGCTCAAAAATGGGCCATCGCTACCGGTCACCTCAAGAAGGCAAAAGCCAGAGTAGCGAAGCGCTACAACTTAGGCCGTCATGATGTTAAATTCCAAATTGGAGACAAAGTTTTGTGACGTTTACATCCTTTGAGTGACGCTACCAAACAAATTTCCAGTAAGCTGTGCTTACGTTGGTCAACTCCCAAGACTATTTCACGATTTTTAAATCCTGTCTCAGTTGAGTTAGTGGACGATCACGATAATTCAGTGACTTCGGCCCACGTCACGCAGTTGAAAAAATTTGTCAAATGATCTTGTGAATTTCGCCTCGTTATAATGTTGTATTTTTGTTTTCCTTTTATTCTAATTGGATGCCCGAGCTCCTTAATAGCCAACCTAGCATATGAGCCTATTTTGATCTTAATTCGTGTGCTTCCTTTTCATTTATTCCTGTGACAAGACAGGAGACACCCGTGGCCTTTTTTCTCGTACGCGAGTGTGTCGTGAATACTAGACAACTCTGTCGAGCTATATCTTTGCCTGAGGCCATCAGCGTATACCTGGTCGGTCACTGTTTGCAAACCACCCTTACTCCTCTTTTGTACTGTTCCCCGGCTTAACTCCTATTGTTCGGCGACAGACAAGGACCCTTCAACACTTCCTGTTTGACCTTGTAGGAACTTTGTATTTATTTTAAATTTATTGATGTAATTGACTTTTTGTGTCATGGTTTTGAGATAGCATGCACCTTTGTGTCATCTTGATTTTGATGTTTATTGTGAAGTCATGTATTTTGTTTGGTTTTAAATTGTCAAGTGTTCTTAGAAAGTCGTGTATTGTCTAGTAACCATCCTGACGGGCAGCCAGTAACAACAAGCAGCCTTTGTGTACCTGGGCTAACACAGCTGGGGGTGTTCTCGGAACTCGTTAACGGACCAGTCACCCCCCAATGGATCTATACATGGCTTCATTTTCAGCTGCTGAAAAGGAGAGTACTTTCCCTTTCGAAGACATTATGACACTATTGCATATTCCCCGTTGACGCAACGAACGGTCCTATATACAGGGTGTCCCAATTGTATTTTTTTTAAATGTGATCACGATTTAACTTTGTCTGTCTTTTCTCATCAGAGGCTGGGGAGATTTGCAGTCTTGGGCTAACGTCCATCTTGAAGATTTCGACATCCGCATCATCATGAACTAACAAGAACAATGATCACCATTTAATATATGAACTTACTGTATTTCTTTTTGAACGCAGTACTTTTGACGTTAGTGGCTAGTGTTGACGAGCAATGAAGGGGGTACCACCTTCATTTCACGGTCAGATTAGTCAACTGTTCATTTTTTTTGTATTCTCCTAGAGGTCCTTAGTACCCATTTTTTTTAGTATTCAATTTTTTCCCCCTTTACAATATTTTTTGCCTCTCCATTTGTACGAAAAAAGAAATTTCCATGGCCAGGAAAATTCCTTTTTTTTGGGAGAGTAGGGGAATTTTGAACCGTTTTTATCAGGTTCATTATTTTTTTGTCATATTATTATTATTATTATTATTATCATCATTTCCTTCATGTCGCATTATTGTGACATACGTTTCTCTGTCTTACCTACTGCGTTCAAACTTTGTAATTCTGCGTAAATGTTTCGTAAGATGGTGAAACATTTCACCCCCACTGACACAGTTTTACCATTGGTTGAAGCATAACTTGTTGCTAAGCTTTGCTTCTCCCATTGGCCCCCTTTATGTTCTGGAGAGGGGATGTTTCTACGATTTATTTTTCTCGGAGCGCGTTACTGCTTTCCTTTATAGAAGGTTGCTTCCTTCTATTTTTGGGCCGTCATGTAAGACGGACGTGTGTGCACGTGTCGGGCTTTTGCCCGCACCCAGAAAGCAACTAAATGTAAGTACGATTCAGTCATTGAAGTTATCTAACTTGAGGTCTTTCTAAATTTCTATTTCTCCATATTTTTTCATTTTGTGTCCCCTTTGATTCACTTACAATTATCCTTCCTTATGATGATGTGAATTCGATCCATGAACCCAAGTCCCTTCGCCTTTGTTTACGTTAGTTTAGCGAAGTCTCTGTGTTTATTTGTCATCCCTCCCTTTCATGTAATCGATTTTATTTTTACGTAAATCTCTCAGGTCTGAAATATCTGCTATTTTTCTACGAGGCTTAATTATGCTCTGTATTGCGTCACCATCTGGTTCGGCGTTCTTTTATGACGACCTCCGGTGGATTGTCGCATCAGAGCCTTGTTTTTATGGATGGAATCGGCGAAGTTACGGAGCTGAGTCTCACGTCTTCAGTCAGATCCTCCCTCTGTTTTATTGAAATGTATGTGAGCGATGGTCATCGTGCTAATCACTGTCCATGCGCCGCATTACTTTCTTTGTTTCATCGTATGTCGTTGTGATTCGGCATTTCTACCTCTGTGTAAGCCTACATCTTCCTACGAAGCATATTTCTTAGCTGATTGATTTTTTTTTATTTCCTGTCCCGGTAATGTCACGTAATTTAATGTAATTTCCATTTCCTTTATTTTTATGTGTTAATTTTGTGTTACTTCCTCTGACTTCGTTATATTACGTAACTCAGTATCATCCCCCCACCCCCCGTTTCCCCACATACGCACTCCTCCAATCCCCACCACTTCCACCCCCTTCCCCATGATTTCACAACATCATGAGCGTCTGAGTTCTGTTTTTGGCGCTGGACATTGTAGTCCAGATCATGTCGTCTCTGTAAGTAGTCGCTCTTGTAATCTATCCCACGAATTTCTTTAATTTTGCTTCATCTTTATTAAGTTTTATTATTAAATCGCGTTTCCAATTAGTTGCTTTTATGATTTGAATTTATTTCTAGATTCCTTTTATTATATATTTAAGTTGTTCGTGTTTTATTTTCATTTCTAATTTGTAATCAGTACACATGTGTTTATTTTATTATTAATATATTTTTATTCAGTAAGTACTATATTTGCTTCTGTCTTATGATTTCTCGTATTTGAGTCCCTCGTTTGTCTTTCGATTCAACTTAGTCTTGGCTTCGCACTGTAGCGAAGTTACGACTAACACGGTCTCTGGAACCCTTGCTCTATTACTTAAGTTTAATTTTTCCTTTTGATTTTCCTTAAACCATTGTTCTGGTTTACTTTCTGTGGAAGTCATCTTTCTTTCGATTCGAAATCTTGGGCCCAGCACGCATCGAAAGAAGTATTCCTTCCTCGTTCCCTACGTAATCCTGTTTAGTTTTTATTGTTTTTACTTCCACTGTATTCCTCATATCTCTGCTATTTTGTTTAACGTAAAAGCACAAGCGGTGCAACGTAACAGAAATATTTGTAAAAAAAACATCGCGGAGTTCAAATGCAGGTAACGAGCGCGAGGATGTTGAGCCAGCGCAAGATCTGGTTTGAACCCCCAGTCTTGGCCAATCCTTGTTGCAGAGAATAGACGAGTAACGTAGTGTGGGAGGATGGGACATGGAGCGGTGGTCAGAAGGGAAAGGAAACAGTGGATACAAGCCAAACGTGTATCTGTCACACACGCATGCACAATAAGATTGCTGAATTCTTTCACAAACCCATCACAAGCCCTTCAAGGTTGCAGAAAAGGTATACACTCTGCCATCTCTTGACGTGTTTGTAAAACAATGCGGCCTATGTGAACATACATCGAAAGTGGCTTCTAGGGACGCTTTTGAAAGGGTGCTTCATGGCTGCCACATTAGACGATTTATATGCGCCCTTAATTTGTCCTTGAATGTATCTATATAAAGTAAACTACCTAACTATTTGTTGTATTTGAAGGCTAATTAAATAAACGATTCAGTAGCTTCAAATAATACCAATAAAATAGCGGAAAAAGGTGTCTTGTTACGCTCCGGAGTTACCAAACTCTCTACTCTACTCGGATTTTTTAAAATTATGGATACTCGAGTTTAGGCCTTAATTACAACCAAACCAACAGACCTATTGAAAAACGAGTTATACCAATATTTTCCTTGTTTAATTCTGCGTTAGATTATATAAGCCAATTATTTTAAAGTTTATTAATTATTTATTTATTTGTGGTTGCATGAAAAATTGTCCGTGTTTTTGACGTCTTTTCTTGGAACCGCTCACTTAAAACTATATACATGGAAAACTACTTGGCTGAGGGTAATGACATTTTTATATGTGATAGGCACAAGTATTGGTAGTACAAATCTCAAGTTTCAATTTTTTTCAACTACCCGATAAAAAGTTCTTATACTTTTTCTTACGTAACGTTTTCTCAGCCCAGGATAAACGTACAGCAGGCAACTTGGTCTCATTTTGAAGCTCTCATTTGTGATTATCGGAAACTACGACCACTGTAAACGTACAGTGTGATGACGAATTTATGAAGAGTAATATTAATGGGAGGTTTTGTGCGTTCCGGCCTGTGCGAGTAAAAGCGAGCGGACTTGTGAAATCCGGTGCAGCGATGCCGCGTTAAGTTGCAGTCGTTGCGACTCGCTAAGAACGAACACTGCTTTAAGTTTCCTTTCAACCTTTCATTTTCTTTCCTCGTACAAATTTCATTTTCCATCACCTTTTTCGCATAAGGGCTTTAGACCTTCAATGGCAGGTTTAAAAGTGGTTTGTCTTCCTAATTTGGAAATGTCAGACTACACAATTTTTACATGGGCTATTTGCATTATTTACAAAACATCGTTATAATATGTAATTCAGTCAGTATTCTTCGTCTGAAGAATAGCTCTGTTCCGATTAATCAGAACTGCTGGCATTCATGTTAATTATGACCTGCTCGAAATGAGGGACATTTTCTGACAGGCCATCTATCTCCCAGTAGTGGTCTTCAATTCTTTTAGCGTGTTTAATACATTGTTTCCAGAGTTCAGGAGCAACGGTAAGCAAGGCTTCTCGGCATAAAACATTCATTGTTTCCATACTTCTACCATTTTGTAATATGTTAGCGCAAATTCGCCCTCAGACAATGGTGGTCTCTGAGGCATTTGGATGTGATGTGGCATATAAGTAGTAAACAGGAAGACTGAAAATAGCATGTGGACATAACCAGGTCAGTCGCATTCCATTACACAACTGCCCGGCAACGCTGCACTCAAACTCACCGGCTCGCTCGCTTTTACTCGCACGGACCGGAACACGCAAAACCTACCATTAATATTACTCTTCATACATTCGCCAACGCACTGTACGTTTACAGTGGTCGTAGTTTCCGATAATCACGAATGAGAGCTTCAAAATGAGACCAAATTTACTGCTGTACGTTTATCCTGGGCTGAGAAAAGGTTACGTAAGAAAAAATATAAGAACATTTTATTGGGTGGGTGAAAAAAATTGAAACTTGAGATTTGCACTACCAATACTTGTGCCTATCACATATAAAAATTTCATTACCCTCAGCCAAGTAGTTTTCCATGTATATAGTTTTAAGTGAGCGGTTCCTAGAAAATACGTCAAAACATGGACAATTTTTCATACAACCACAAATAAATAAATAATTAATAAACTTGAAAATAATTGGCTTATATAGACTAACGCAGAATTAAACAAAGAAAATATTGGTATAACTCGTTTTTCAATAGGTCTGTTAGTTTGGTTGTAATTAAGGCCTAAACTCGAGTATCCATAATAAAAAATCCGATAGTAGTTCCACTATTTTCTCAGGTTGAAATCAGTCACACTGTCAAGAGCGGGAACGTAAATCACTTTCAGTATTTCCTTGTGCCTATTCGGCCTAACTGCGTAAAATTAGTGACTCTGTAATTCGATTATTTTTCCGTGTGTGCGTGTGTGACATCCTGACAGGTTGGGAGAAACAATATGGCTTTACATAGTGTCCAAAGGCTTATGAGAACTAACTTTCCTTCTCTTACATTAGAGCAAAAAATTGAGATAAAAGCAGTAGGGCGGCCAACGCCGGGTCTTGATTTAACAAACCAGTCTAAAAATAAAGATAGGGGATTGTTCGGAAATTTAAACCGGACATATACAAGAGAGCAGAATGGATTTGTGGGTGTAATATTGTTAATAAATCTATCTGTTTTCCGTGTCTGTGTTTCTCAAATGGGGATGGAGAAGGAAACTGGTCAAAAGTAGGTGTCACAGACCTTGGCCATTTGTCTCAGAAAATAAAGAAATATGAAAGTTCAAAATCACACATGATTGCTCAGCTTGAATTTGATCTCCTGGAAAGCATGATATTCGGCAGCAGCTTGACAGTGCCTACATGCAATCTGTGGAAAGACATAATGATCAAGTGCGGAAGAATCGTTATATACTATCAAAAATCATTGATTGTGTAAAATTCTGTGGTGTCTTCGAGTTACCACTTCGTGGACATGATGAGACAAATAAATCGTCAAATCCTGGCATATTTCGAGGCCTCGTCAATTTTAGTTCAGAGCTAGATGTTGCGCTTAGAGATCACATGTCTAAAGCAACAGTTTTTAAGGGCACCTCGAAAGAAATTCAGAATGAATAACTCACGTGTATGCTTGAAATCTGTCATGAGAAAAGAAATATTCGCTGTGTACTTTATTTCGTTAATAGCAGACGAGACCACCGATGTATCAACGGCTGTGCAGTTAGTCATCCTGTTGCGTTCTTCCAAGTGGCAAACCAGTTGAACGATTCTGGAGTTTTCTCTCACCCAATGATCATAATGCTAAAACATTAGCAGAATGCCTGAAATCTACTTAGGAGGGTTCCGCATGCTTCCAGTACAAGGTGGAATTTTAAATCTAGGACCGTTGAAGTAGTGTACGAGAATAGAAGCGCCCTTATTGAGTGTCTGGAACAACTCGAAAGTACTTCTCGACAGCCATCTACAATTACGCAAGCGAGAGGATTGCGTTTAAAATTAGAGCACTCGACTTTTCAATTTTGGTTGGCAGTATTTTACCAAATCATGCCTCATGTTGACATCTTGTATAATCAGCTGCAAAAGGGAACATCAGATCCTTTCGAGGCCAGAAATGCAATTTCGAATTTCGAGGATGCTCTTAAAAACATTAGGGACCGCAAAATTGATGAAATTGCTGATGAACATGACGTCTTAAGTTACAAAGAATGCAGCCATGAGTCCCAAAAAGTGTTGCTGCGAAAGAGAATTGTGATACAGTAATATTTTGCGCCAAAGAATGGTTCGATTTCCCTAATCATCTTCTTGCAGGAAATATTTTCTCGCCAGAGAGTTTTGCCATGTATGAGAAGCAGTCTCCACATGCTATTCTTCACAAAGCCTGTGAATCATATCAATTCCTCAAGAAAGCAAAACTTAGAACCGAATTAGAGATTCTGTATATGCGAGATGATTTCCGGGCGGTTTTTCTCGCTATTCACCTCTTGCAGTTTCCCCTAGAAAATAGGTTAGAAAATACCACAGATTGAGAGAGAAAACTTTCATCGTCAATAATTATGCTGATCCGGGGTTCAAGTCTGGTTGAGGCGAATGATTTGAACTCACTGTGTTTGAAATCGCTCATTGTAATGTTCATAACTATCTGTACGAAATTTGACGTACCACATGTATGCTGTTTATCTTTGTAGAAGATTAAGGGTCCGCCATTTGAAGTGAGTGCTCGCCAATGGTGTCGAGTCATGTCACGACAAGTTCAATCTCATCTTTTGTAATCTTTAAATACAGTTTTTACACTTAAAATTACTTAAAGACGTGTTCGGTTTATTCGCTTGCCAAAATCCCTTACCACATTCGGGGGCTCGTCCTGGATGCGAAAGATTTCGGTGTGGAATGGCAACTTTGGCTACAGCGATAAAACCAAGACTGAGGACGACAAGGCGTGAAGTGAATATATTTTTCTGGCAAGATTTACGACAACGACGTGGGTCCGTGGAATATAAAAGACAAGTAGCTGTTCAACTTCCAAAGACGTGCTGGTTCGAACAGGCTACAAAAGACGAGTTCCAGGATCCTGAAGCCTAAGACGACGACGAAACGAAGAGTGTTTAGCGCGAGTGCCGAAAGACAAAGAAAAATGGCAGGCAAAGTGGCGTGTTTACAAGATATTGAAAAAGTGAATAATAACATTAAGACGGCGCCGACGACCGTAATTAAGACGTTACATAACCTCATTTTCGAAAAACTGCAACCTGATCGAAAGAACAGGCAGCGCTTAAGATAATTCCCAGGATCCGAGTTTGAATGTGACTCACCAGAACACCTGGAGAAATTGAAGTTCATTGAGAGCGAATTCACCGAGGCTGACCTAATTGCCATTTGCACAGCGTTAAACATTGAATATCCGGGAGAGAAATCCGTGGTTGTGCAACGCGTCTGTGACAACTTAATGAACCTTTCGTGGCTCTAAAGACGAAGAAGAAGAGGAGACTGGTAAAGAGAAAGAGGCGATGTGCAAGATGAAAGAGGCAAACGAAGCACTGGTGGAGGAATTACGTGAGTTAAAGGAGAAAATGGCTGGGATGAAATCCACGAAACATTCAACCTATAGCACGTCAGGATCATCATCGGATTCATCTAGCTCGTCCGAAGACCAGAAACTCTCCAAAGCAATAGGAGGTAAACCAAACAAAAAATAACAAAGACCAAAAACAAAGTGAAGACTGGAGAAGAAATCTCAAGTGAAGGGGAAGTCTACCACGACGTGGTGGTCTCGCGGCACACTGCAAACCAGGGAGTCGCACACAAGTTTGCGTCAACTTTCCGAGATGTAGTGGGCTGGGATGAGATGCAAAAAATACGTTTTGCAAAGTCTCTGACAGGCTTGGCTAAGTTGCTAGTGCCGAGTGAACGTGGCATCACATCCTGGCACAACTTGAAGAAAGCCCTGAAGAAAGAATTCCGAGATGATACCAGTGCAGCAGAGATTCATCGACTGCTAACCACCTTCGAAAAACAAAAGTTGAAACTCTTCAGGAATATTTCCTGGTGATGCGAGAAATAGCCAGCAGGTCGGCAATCGATGATAAATCGCTGATCCAATACCTCATCGATGGCATCGAGGACGACAGCGGATCCAAGATGAGTCTATATGGAGCAAGGGACATCAAGGAATTCAAGGACAAGTTGAAGATCTACGACAATGCTTGCGCACGAAACTCCCAGAAGGTGACGATAAATGAGAAGCCGACAAACAATCATACACCAAGAGAAGACAAAAGGCAGAAGCAGACCACAATGTTACAATTGTGGTCAAAAGAACAGTCATGAGTCCATAGAATGTCCACACAAGAGTCAGGGTCCAAAGTGCTTCAATTGCAGCAGCTTCGGACACATAGCTTCCAAGTGCCCAAACTCTGAGCAGAATGCAGAGAAGAAGACAGTGAACGTCGCTTTGGGAACCAAGTCGAATATGAAGATGAAGGAATTGTTGCTCCAGGGCTAGAAGATCAACGCATTGGTGGACACGGGCTGCCCAATCAATCTGATCCATGAAGACTTTTACGCAAAGATGGGCGATCCGGTGCTGAAAGCAACCGTCATAGTACTCAAGAGTTTCGGAGATAGTGAGGTGCCACCCCAAGGATATTATCCAACCGACGTCCAGGTTGACGACACTTGACTGATTTATATGTGGTGTATGGAGATGTACTCAAGTTGTCAGCTATCATGGGTAACGACTTGCTGGATCAAGCCGTAACTACCATCAGCAAAACCGGTGTCAAGATGACCAAGGAGATATCAGAAGCGTACTTGTACCGAATCGACGTGGTAGCAGCCGAAAAGTTGGACATATGAGAGGCATCGTAAGAGGCTGTTTTGAGAATCAGAAAGATGGTCAATGAATACGCGCCGTGCAAGGAGAAGAGTACCAGCGCTGAGATGAGCATCATGTTGAAACAAGAAGGACTCTTGCATCCCTTATTTAAAGAAGGCACACCATTCCACACTTACACCATCTCGGACCCTTGGATTCAACGAAGAAAGGATACAAGCATATTCTCGCAGTAACGGGCAGCTTCACAAAGTTTGTATGGCTGTATTCCACTAATAGTGGGTGAGGTATATCCTACATTCTAAGAAGATACTGCAAATAGTTTCTATACCACGTCGCTTGGCAGGTTTGTTGGTGACACTGTGTTTGATGATTCTAGAAGAGGAAACACCGAAAATGTCCCTTAGGATCCAAGATGGCGGTCATTTTTGAACAAGCGTTAAAAATATACGAAAAAACTAAATTTTGTAATTGCGGGGTGCATTGTGTTGTTTCGACTAATTTTGGCATCCTAAACACAACTCAAATATTTATTTGAACGTCTGAAGGCATATAAGTACGTTTCGGGTCAAAAATACCGTTATTTTCTAACAAACGTGAAGACATTTGGAAAATAAGGAATCGACAACATATTGCATGTGTTATATTGTTTTCGACTAATTTCGACGTCCCAAATACAACTAAAATATTTATTAGAACGTCTGAGGCCATATAAGTTCGTTTTGGGGGTAAAAAGTACCGTTATTCTTGAACAAACATGAAAAAATGTGAAAAATATAAGAAATTCACAACATTTTGGCCTCACTGTTTATGATTAATTTCGACATTCCAAACACAACTATAATAATGCCCTGAGACGCTGGTGTCTCGCCGGTCCAGAGGTTTGTAGGCCACTGAATGAGTTTGACAACTCTGCAACTTCTTCCCAGAAAACTGAGACGAAGCACCATGAAGATTATCCTGCATTCCAAGCTAAATTTCGAGAAAACGTACGCAAAATGAAGAAAAATTTCGAAGAAATGGGGAACCCTTTCCAACACACCGCTTCTGAATTGATAGTGATCGATAGTCGCATCGTGGTACCTGAAGGAAAAGACCATTTGGACCGTGTCGAAGATGATAGTCGGAGAAGATACGAAGAATTTGTGCGGGAACTATTTTCGGAGGGAAGTAAGTCTGTTTTTGATCCGATTAAAAAGCAAAACTGTCGGATTTTTGCCGTCTCCAAGTCGAAGGTAACAGCTGCAACTGGAAAAATAAGATCACTTAGAGCCAATGTCGAGCTTTTCTCCAACCTCTTCGTCGCGTGCCTGAACAGGAAGTTAGACATCGACAAATTCTGCGCACATGAAAACCAGAATTTTCCCCCGTCTTTATCTTACGAAGGAGATTTGCGCATCGATTAAGGTAAAAGCGACTTAACGCACATTCTTGAAGGTCTGATGAAGACGACGAAATTACCGAAGCATTGTGATGGTGTCATCTACGATGGTGCTGTACTCGTCCGTGGTAACCCTCCAAAATCGGCGAAAACTTTTAATGACCACTACACAAAAGAATTCAGGGAAACTGTTAAGAAATTTACATCCACAATGGGGTGCAAGCGACTTGACATCGTCCAGGAACATTACAAAGGTGACAGTCTTAAAAAATCCGCGCGAGATGCCAGAGGAGTAGGCGTACGACGAAAAATCAGCGAAGAAGCAAATGTGC
Source organism: Meconema thalassinum (assembly GCA_946902985.2). Classification (NCBI taxonomy): domain Eukaryota; kingdom Metazoa; phylum Arthropoda; class Insecta; order Orthoptera; family Tettigoniidae; genus Meconema; species Meconema thalassinum. The sequence goes on along the minus strand of OX336391.1, from coordinate 457,108,047 downwards.
CTCGAAATTGGCAAGACTTTTTAAAAAATTCTTCAAACAAAGAGCAACTTTTTCGACTCATCGCCTCACTTGCATTGGAAAATAACAGTAATGAGGTATGCTTAGTTACCCTCATGAACGGCCGCATAGTTTCGTCAGATTCATGCAAGTATCGATGGCATAGACTGTGAAGCACTAGAAGAGGCTGATGCAAGAATGATGCTTCATGTTCGAGATATGGCTGATCACGGAGCACGAAAAGTGGTGATTTATTCCTGCGACACGGACTTTCTTGTGCTGTCTATTTCATTCATGTCTGTATTCAGGCAAGCTGGATTGGAAGAGTTGTGGATTTATTTTGCAGCGTCAAAGAACCGACGATTCTTAGCCGTTCATGACATTGCTGAATCTTTGGGTGAAGAAAAATGCGCAGCCTTAAGAGGTTTCCACGCCTTTAGTGGGTGTGACACAACGTCTTCTTTTGCAACCAAGTCTAAAGAAGCACATGGAAAGCGTGGCTAGCCTTTGAAGAAGCAACAAGCGCTTTCCGAAGAATATCTGCTCCACTCCCTGATCTCCCTGATAACGTCTTTCATACTTTGAAAAAATATGTGGTTATATTTTACACCAGAGATCCTGAAATCAATCGACAAACGAGGCCAGGAAAATTCTTCTAACAACCAAGAACAAATCAATAGAAAGTCTTCCACCGACAACAGACGCCCTGTTGCAACATGCACTACGGTCTACATTCCAAGCCGTCCATGTTTGGGGACAGGCCCTCAAAATCGAACCTATTCTACCATCACCACAGGTAAGTTCAATCAAAAGTGTATGTAAGTCTGCTGAGTATTGCCGGTAAAAACTTTAGCACTGCGTTTGCGTTTTATTAAGGGCTGGGGATGGCTTAAGCGCGAAAACACGTGGTCTCCTAGATGGACAACACAGCCTCCGATTTGGACAGCCTTAAGGGAAGTACTGCTCAAGTGTGGATGCCAAAAAAACTGCTCAACGAAAGCATGTAGTTGCTTTGGAAACGATGTGCCATGTACAATGATGTGCAAAAATTGCCGAGGGAAATGCCACAATGCCAATTAAAATGAAAGTCAAACTCAAAGAGACACCCTTTTAAATCATGTAAGTAACCTATAACAGAGGAAACATTTATCTTTTTTTTTTCTCTCTCCAGTGATGAGGCCACTGCATAGTAGGTAATATTTTGTGATCAATAAAACCAAAACAGTATTAGTAGTAGTCTATTACTTAACAAACAGTGTATTTTTTATTATGTGACAAACACATAAAGTGTAAAATATTTATCTTTTAAATGTAACGTGGACAACATTTATGTTAAATGCCTTAAAAAAGAAAAAACGCTCACTTCGCAATAGAGCACCAAAGAGAATTTGCAAGAAAAAAGTCCCAAGGACAAAAGCTTTTTTTTCGTTAAAATTCCCCCCCCCCCCCACTAAATAATTTGTAATGGTCTCGAAAGTTCAAAAAATATTGTAGTTGTGTTTGGAATATAGAAAATAGTCAAAAACAATATAACACATACCTGTACTCTATTTTGCCCATTTCTTATATTTCAAATTTCTTAACGTTTGTTAAAAAATAATAACGGCACTCTTGATCCCGGAACGTACTTCTATGTCATCAGAAGTTCAAACAAATATTTCAGTTGTGTTTTGGATGTCGAAATTAGTCGAAAATTATACAACATCTGCCTAATGTAGGCAGTTCCTTATTTTTCAAATTTCTTAAAGTTTGTTGAAAAATAACGGTATTTTTGTCCCGAAACGTACTTATATGCCCTCAGACGTTCAAATAAATATTTCAATTGTGTTCAGGAGGTCGGAATTAGTCGAAAACAACACAGCGCACCACACATTTAACACATTTATTTATTTTCGTGTGTTTTTAACGCTTTTTCAAAAATGGCCGCCATCGTGGATCCTAAGGGACATTTTTGGTGTTTCCTCTTTTAGAATTATCAAACATAGTGCTACCGACAAACCTGCCAAGTGGCGTAGTATAGAAACTATTTGCAATATGGAAATACGTACCGCACCCACTATAAACGACGACCACGAAAGAAACTACGCCGAAGCTGGACGTGCAAAAAGGAATATTTGGTAATACTGCGCAGATTGTCACCGACCGTTGAACCACCTATATTTCACACGAATTCGAAGAGTACTGCACTGCCAACAACACCACCCACTCGTTGATCACAACCGGACTCGCTCGTGCCAATCGCCAGGTAGAAACGATGAACTCCACGATCATCTCCGTGCTGGCTAAGTTGTCCATCGTAAACCCAGGAGATTGCTACAAACACGTCGAAGCCACTCAGAGAGCCATGAGTTACACTTAAAACCGCAGTATCAAGCAGATCCCGTTCGAACATTTGACAGGAGTCAAAATGCGCTGTGGAAATGACCTGAGAATAGTTGAGTTGATTAATAAAGAGATGGTAGACGAGTTTGAAACCAGGAGAGATGAACACCGTGAAGAAGCAAGAGCGCAAATCCAGAAAGTGCAATAAGAAAACAGGGTGTCGTTTGATCGACGTCGACGGCCTGCACGCCAGTACCAAGTTGGCGATATCGTCGCCATGATGAGGACCCAGTTTGGACCAGGCCTTAAATTGAAGAAAAAGTACCTTGGGCCTTACAGAATCTCCCGAGTCAAGCCAAATGACACTTACGAAGTCTGTCGTGAAGGGAATCACGTAGTCCCCAACCGAACAACTACTTGTGCCGAGTTCCTGAAACCCTGAGCTGAAGACGACTCATCATCCGAGGCGGATGATCTGCAGCATGTCCGATTGTGGGAATCGGAAGATGATGAACCGTTTTTGGGTTTCCCGCCAGCCTCGGCAGCGCCTGGTGGCGCCGCGTAGAGGAGTCGAGGGGAAGTCGCGAGGAAGACGATCAGTTTCAGTTTTGTGTTGAGTCATGTCACGTCAAGTTCTGTTCAATCTCGTCTTTTGTAATCTTATCTTTAAATATTGTTTTTATACTTAAAATTACTTCAAGACGTGTTCGGTTTATTCGCTTGCCAAAATCCCGTCCTCCATATGTATATATACATATCACTTTCTTGTGGACACGATAACTACCGCAATTTTGCACCAATCACTTTGAATTTTTTTTACATAATATGTATCCTTTTAAAATCTCGGTCGATTTCGTTAATGGGGAAAATCGGTCGAAGGGGGGTGAAAATGGGGGGCTCTTAAAAAAAAAAAAGTGAAATATCGCTATAACGCTCTTAATATGTGAAATACCGGTATATCGAATCCATTCAAAGTTCATACCATGACGAATAGAATACATAGAGTTATCACTGACCGGGTTCATGCGAGCCCCGCTCTTGGCCACTGCTAGCGGCGCAGACCCCCAACGCTACATAGTCAGCTGTTCCAAAAAGGAATACGCCGTGGTCTACGTAAACCTGTTTACGAAGGCCGCAGTTACGCTGATTACAACAAATTGTTTGTTTACACTTATGAATAATACTGTTACTATCAAAAAGTTATTATTAATATTCTCAGTCCCCGTGTAGAAATATCTTTTATGTTCGACCCTGACTATTATATGTCAGAAAACTGTACTATAATGAGACTCATTATAACACTATTTTTCATTATGAAACAGTTTCTCCCACCAATCAGAGCTCAAGAAACAGTTGTTTGACCAATTAGATAATTAGATGCGCTGAGTTCCACGGCTTTCTAATTTAAATTTCACTGCCTGGCCTAGTGTCATAGTAGGGTAATCGAGGAGGCCATGGTCAAATACAAGGCATTCTCTGCGTCTCATGCGCTCTGTTCAGTACATAAAACTGGCGAAATCTCGACAGATTTTTATGAATATTTATGCTCGAACATAAAATAGTTATAATAATTATCGTCGAACATAAACAGTCGTATGCAACTCGCCTAGAATGGTTTTATAATCATACTCGTGTCTTAATTATTGCCATTATAGGCTCGTTGCATAATGTACTATTAAAAACCTCCGTTATCGCACATGGATCTGACAGCTCCATGGTTCGTTTTAGCTTTAATATCAAGCCAACAGTTCAAGTTATGATCTTCCCGTCTCGGGACGTTTTACACTATACCTTAGTAAGCATTTTCCTGGAGTTGTGAAATGACGAAAAAAAAAAAAAAAAACTCCACACTTTTGTCAGCTGTCATGTGGGATTGATAGTACCAGCGCGTCGAAAGATGTAACATTCTGTGAGTTGCAGCTGTGATATTATAGCGGTTATTTGGTTTGGTACGCTGACTTAGTGAATATCAGTAAAGCGATTACGCCATGGGAAAACTTGAGAATGTAGCCTTGTAGTGAAAGATAACGAATCGCTAGTTGATGATAACTTCAATAAATTGGAGACTCTGATACTGACCATGATATTGATCAGGAGGACGGTAACGGAAGCGGAGAATTGGATGGCAGTTTATTTTATTGGTAGGTAGACCATTATTATTATTATATGACCAACTCATTCTTGGCTATCACCGCGGAGGCTCGGGTTCGATTCCCAGCTCTGCCAAGAAATTTAATTCTGGTTTGAGGGCTAATCCCAATTTACTAATACATACACTAGTATAGCCATATAATATCACAGGTTATCACACAAATTCCACGGGGTTATACGACCACGATGACACAGCTCCTAAAATAAGCAACAACTAGGCTGTAAAAGATAATTTTTAAACAGAGCTTGTCACTTTGTGCACATAAAACTAACATAAGATTGCAAATAACTAGCGTCGCCCCGGCTCTGCCAAGTGTGGGGGCTGGAACGGAGTACACTCAGCTTCGTGAGGCAAAATTGAGAAGAGGAGGGTTCGGTTCCCATTTTGGCCATTCTGGATATGGTTTCCCACTTCTACTCCAGGCAAATGCTGGAACGATGCGTGAAAATAAAATTGAAAACTTCGTAGAAGAATCGCAATACACGTCACATACGAACTGACCCTAACCGTTGTGTCAAGTGCCCAACTACAGGAAGACCCCTTTTACAAATGATAAAGGCTTGTGGTGCATGAAAATTCAGTGTTTTTAGCCTCCAATGGCCCAAATTCCAAAAATCAGCAAAAAACAGTCTACTATTTCTATTCAGGAATGTTTGAAAATAATGTTGATGTTTGGAGATATAATAGACCTTCTGTACGACATATCGCACGTGTAAGTCGTGTGAAAAAAATCTAGGGTACTCCATTTGCAACCTTTCACAGAAATGTAATAAATAGAGTGGCATTACTTATTCCAGAAATAGATGGAAAGTTGGATGCCACCTCTTGAGATACTGTTGTCATGGCTAGTGGCTTGCATTCCTTCTTTAGTTTATTAAATGAAATTAGTTTTCTGGGAATATCTAAGAAACTGTTGGGTTTAGAGCCTTAAAATATAGTTTTCGGGGACCCTTTACGGCTCTTGAGGGGCCCCGAGTTTTGTTTCTGACCCCAAGGGTTTGAAAATGAGCTTTGTCTCTTAGTTGTACGCCAAATAATGATAATAATTAAAAGAATAATACTAATAATAATAATAATAATATAACAAGATAGGGATATAATAGACCTTCCGGACCATACCCGCACGTGTAAATCGCGTCAAAAAATTCTAGATTACCCCTTGACCCCTTAAGCGCATTATATGTATTGATGAATATTTCAGCTTAATTTGGATCCGTTATTACCTTATTGCCGTTTGCAAACCTTCACAGTAATGTAATAAATGGAATTGTATTGCGTTTTACAGAAATAGATGGACCTCTGAGATTCTGTTGCCATTGTTACCGGCATGCTTTCCTTCATTAATTTATTAAGTGAAATTAGTTTTTTGGGAATATCTCAAAAACTGTTGGTTTTAGGGCCTTAAAATGAGGTTTTCGGGGTCCTTTTAGGGCCCCCGAGTTTCGTTTATCACGTTGAGGGGCTGAAAATGAGCTTTGTCTCACGCTTATTTCAGCATGTATTTTAAGGGGGTAGACCCCCTGTTATGAGAGGTACGGAGAAGAGTTACATCAATGATTAGTGTCGTGCCTCTGATGGATATCTGTATCAAATTTTACGTTAATCCACCCAGCCGTTCTCGAGTTATAAGGACACAAAAAATTGTCCACAGACAGACAGACAAAAATATATTTTTGCGTCCATCCGTCACAAAACAGTCTGAAACGGGCAAATATGCCAAATTTTCGTAGAAAAGCCGAAAAATCAGACAAACATTCATTTTTATATAATAGAGAATGGATATAATAGACCTTCCGTACCACACCCGCACGTGTAAATCGCGTGAAAAAATTCTAGAGTACCCCTTGACCCCTTAAGCGCATTGTATGTATTAATGAATATTTCAGCTTAATTTGGATCCATTATAACCTTATAGCCGTTTGCAAACCTTCACAGTAATGTAATAAATGGAATTGCATTGCGTCTTACAGAAATAGATGGACCTCTGAGATTCAGTTGCCATGGTTACCGCCATGCATTCTTTCATTAATTTATTAAGTGAAATTAGTTTTCTGAGAATATCTGAAAACTGTTGGTTTTAGGGCCTTAAAATGTGGTTTGTTTCGCTTCTCACATTGAGGGGCTGAAAATGAGCTTTGTTTCACCCTTCTACGCCTATTTCAGCATGTATTTTAAGGGGCTAGGGCCCCTTTTATGAGAGGTACGGAGAAGAGTTACATCAATGATTAGTGTGGTGCCTCTGATGGATATCTGTATCAAATTTTACGTTGATCCACCCAGCCGTTCTCAAGTTATAAGGACTCGTAGAAGTTGTCCACAGACACACAGACAGACAGACAGACAGACAAACATTTTATTTTTGCGCGCATCCGTCATAAAACAGCCTGAAACGTGCAAATATCGCAAATTTCCGTGGAAATTCAGAAAAAACAGACAAATTTTCATTTATATATATATAGAGATAGAGATGCCAAGAGCCGTCAGAGGTTGCCATGACAACGCTACTAAATTGACGAGGGTTCAGTCAAGACCAACTATAATCCTCAGACCTTATTGTAGAAAAAACATGACGGCGATGGATGCCCTAGCAATAGCTAAGATCATGTCATCGGGCTTGTCACAGTTCTTGTAAATTATTGTTTTTACTCACCTAAGAGCGTAAAAGATATCACAAGACGAGACTAGGCTCCGAAGAAATATGCATCAATAATTTAGACTTACCTAAATTAATTTATCTATATAGTGCTGGCCTCTAATTATAGGTTTCTTCGTTTTCACCCAAGGGGCAGCTACAATAGTCTCACTGTATCTGTGGTTGAATAAGAAGCTTTTTGGCGAGTTATCACGATTTGTATTTAAGTTCAGTAATTATAGATTAATATTATTAGCAAAAAACAAACAGATTCTGAAGTAGGAGAGAAAAAAGCACCAGGTTACTGAAGTGCTGTCCCAGCACATGCAGAGTACCTTATGTACACAATCGGAATGAGAATAGTTGCCTGAAATAATCGAACCAACGCCATAGAGATACAATTCAATTAAAACCTCTCGTGGAATTGTCTAAAATCTCGAGTAAAACATCACACCGAATTAGTTGATTGAAATATGCAAAGAAGTCGTCGTGTGGATATCAGAACATAATTATGGAGATTACTACACACAAGGGACACGATAATAGGTTACATCAAAACCTATTAAACATTCGCTGTTACCCTTTTGGAATAGTTGTACGCTGGAAATAGTTGATTTAGTAAAGTACTGTAGGTAGGAAATAACCATCTCCCTCTTACGGAATTATCGCGGCACATCAGCTCCCAATATAAGTACATAATTGGCAAGGTGCTCACAACACTTTATTACACACATCATAATAAAAAAAAAATAACTGCATGCTATAAGAATCACGAAAGTATGAATAAGGACGAAGCACAATGAGTTCACTGTTTGGCACTGGGGAAACATCTTCCTTAACCAATAAAACAGAAGTTCACTGTAGTATTTGGCGTGTATACAAGGCAGTGTATAACATCTGCCAGACTGGTAAGTATTTACGGAGGCACATGTTGCTGAGCGTCGAGATAACGTCAAAGGTTTGGTCTTACAGTAGATACTCATTGCATTTTCCCTTTACGTCCTTACTGTACAGTAAATTCGACACTTCTGAACTGTACTAAGCTATTATTATATTGTCACTAACCAGCAAATCATTGCGGTGTATATTCTTGAGACACTTCTATTAATGTTTTAGTCTTAGGTACTTCAACACCTGCAGTACCGGTAAGTGACACAATGCCATCGGTCGACTGAACAATCAAACGAACTAGTCCATAATAAGCGTAATATCACAAATTTACACCCGATTGCAGTACATTAACGAGAACTGGACTGTACTGATATACTGGTTGGTTCTGAAGTTTAGGGGCTGCGACAACGCGGTCATGTAGCCTCATGTACTTTGGGTGTGTGTAGAATCTGTCTGATAGCCGGTGTTAATAGTGATGGCTGTATTAGTGTGTGTTATCTGTTTTTAATTCAAGAAAGGACTGCAGACATTCAATTTTCAAGTAGTTCCTACTTTTGCTACCAAACGCCACCGTACACGACAACTAGTTCTGAACTTGGTTACGTGATGCCACATCACTAAAAATTACAGATGAGCGATAGTTTATCCCAACCTTCATCAAACGAAGCTAATCAAAGCTAATATTGTATCCCAGCAACGAATGTAAACAAAGAATATGTCGGGCAAACGCCATTTTCACCCTTTCGATACAAGGTCTGAGTATTATAGTTGGTCTTGGTTGAGTCCTCAGAGGTTGCCATGACAACGTCACTGCACGAGGTCACATTCTGTTTTCCTGTCTCTGTGGGAAGCGGCTTCGGTGGCGTAACTGGTAGCATGCTGAACTTCTATGCCCAATATCGCGGGTTAACGTTAAAATGCCCTCAGTATGCCTTCCTTCGGAGGGGAAGTTCCAACGTTCGTTGCCAGTTGCAGGGTGCGGTGGGATCTAGTAGGCAAGTTCACAGCTGGGTGTCGCTGATGGTCACGATAACTACCGCAATTTTGTACCAATCACTTTGAATTTTTGCATAATATGTATCCCTTTAAAATCTTGGTCGAGTTCATTAATGGGCAAAATCGGTCGAAGGGGGTGAGAATGGAAGGCTTTTTTTTTTTGAAAAAGTGAAATATCGCTACAACTCTCAAATATCGAATCCATTCAAAGTTCATACTATGTGTCGGATAAGTGCCAAACATTTATGTATGAAAAGTTTTTTTGATAACACCAACCATTAACCAAAGGGGTGGGGGAAAAGTGTTTTTTTTTTTCGGGAAACAGAAATCATATCTCTCTTAATAAGCACAATATCAAAACCGTATAAAATGGACAATACTTTTGTCTGAAATAATTTTTGATATGACCCACCATTGCGGCAAGGGATGAGAAAATGATTTCGGAATTATCAGAATATGGTGATGGCTGTATTATACTCTGATTTACCAATAATGAACGGTGACAGCTGTCAAAGCTAGCATGTGGGGAAATGCTGCGTTGTCACTGAGGTAGATCATGACTCATAACATTCCAAGAGCCTTGCAGGAAGACACAAATACTGAGGAAGTTTGCCCCCCTGCCTGGCGGTCTAATGACCGTGACGAGTGAAGGCACAGTAAAACACTGAGTCAAAACATGTGCTCACTGCTGGGTCGGCATACATTGCAACACTGCTCGCTGTTGCCATGGAGACAGTTACCCATCTCGTCTCCACTCCTCACCTCACCCTCCAAGCTGATGACAGCTTTCACCGTTCATCTCTTGTAAATCAGAGTATAGTGTGTGTGTTATCTGTTTTTAATTCAAGTACCGGTAACGACTGCAAACATTCAATTTTCAAGTAGTTCCTACTTTTGCTACCAAACGCCACCGTCAACGACAACTAGTCTGAACTTGGTTCCTAGATGCCACCGAAGTCTGCTCCTGGCGACGAACGTTGGAACCTAAGAGCGTTAATAAAATCTAACCTATTATTTAGCTTCACACAAATGTAATTAGTGCAAGGTTCTTTTACATGCCATAAATCTATGACATGGGATCGCCGGCTGTACTTCCCCTCCGAAGGAAGGCATACTGAGGCTGTATTAATGTGTGTATCTGTTTTTTAACTCAAGTAAGGACTGCAACTTTGAATTTTTCAAATAGTTCCTACTTTTGCCGCCAAATGCCACCGTCAACGACTACTAGGCCTAGTTCAGAACTTAGCTACTAGACGCCACCACAGTCGGCTCTTGGCAACGAACATAGAAACCTAAGAGCGTTGTTTACATTCGTAACCTATACAATTTAGCTTCACACAGGTGTAATTAGTGGAAGGTTCTTTAAGGGGCTACCCAAAAATATTTTTTTTGCTCCCAGTGATCCAAACTGCACCAAATTTTATTTCCATACGACCAACATCTTTCATAAAGCAAAAAGTGAAAAATTATTCCTTTCAGTTGATCAGTATGGGCAGAAATTACTAAAAGATAGTATTTTCCTAAAAAAAATGATTTAGGCTACCACTAAAAATTACTGAAACTTTACAATCTTTTTACACTATGTACTCATTGCACAGACTAATAATTCTGTGCATGGGTTTGGAAAAATATGAAACAATTCCTGAAATAAAAAATTGTTTCACAAAAATAATTTTTATTTCCAAAAATTAAAGTTAAAAATTATTTCAAAATTAACGGTAACTATTTTAACTAATATGGATGCACTGCATTATGGGAGATAGATATATTCACATGCTACAAAAATATTATTGAGATTGGTTAATATTTGCTACTGAATAGTTGGTGTAAAGTCCAAAAAAAATGAATTGTGCAGCAAAACAATTTTAAAACATTAGAATGTTTTTCTTCTTCACCCACTGTCTAAAAGTCCCCAGAACCATATGTTTCCCTTCCTTTTCTCTTATGGCGTCTTCACCAAATTTCATCTCCTTGGACTGTTTTCTCATGAATTTCATTTGCTCCAGGCTGCGTCTAACACTCAGCTGAATTCGCCGTTGATCCCGTCCTTTGCAGAAATGTTACTAAGTGGATATATTACAAGGAATGGGAATCTTAAAACTCAGCAATTTTTCTAGGTTTATGCGCTGTCTTGTGTGGGGTTTGCCCAGGAACACCAAGCTGGCTCATCCGTGCATGGACCCCGACCGAGTTATCTACTTCAATAAGTGGTGTGGAAATGATAACGACGAATGTATCAATTTTTTTTATCGTTAAATAGTTGTTTTTTGGTTCACTTTTTTCACTGTCGTTGATTTGTTGTTGTAGGTAACAATCACACAATGAGACAGCGAGGAGCATTTCAAGTCGGCGCTATTCAAATGCTCCTCGCTGCCGGGTGCGCGCGCATCTTTGCGGCTCCTCATCCGACTGTCCCGAGACAGAAGTGTTTACAACGACTACTTCAATTCGAATGATTCCATTCGCTTGGAACCGTAGGTAATCTGTGCTTGGAACTAGTCGTTTGTCAAAGACTTGTTTCATTCGAATGATTTTCAACGATTGTTTTGGGATCAGTCGTTTGCAAACGACTTGTTTATGATACGGTGAGTAGTCGTTGAATTCATTCGACTGTTTTTTAAAAGCAGTCGAATAAGTCGATTGTTTCAACTATCGACTAATTCGACTGTTTTCAGTCGACTGCTGCCCATCTCTACATAGTAGACAGAGACAGCTTTCATGTAACAAAGGAGGTAGGGCATTCTCAACGAGTGCACTCGAGACTTTCGGAAGACATAAAACACAGCGGAGATTAAACGCACGCATGTTCAATTTACAGTAAAGCATTCACGATAGATACTAAGGACCGACACACTTGCTAGAGGGACTCGTAGAATTCCAACCCGCATACCCTCGCTAAAGCTAAGAACCATATATGCATATACGCGTCTAGAACATAGGTCTCAATAACAACTGATTCACAACTTGATCAACAAAGAAGACAACATGAAACCCTTCTCGAAATCAGAAAACAAAGACGCACGCGAGAAACGGAAGTCGAGAGCTCCCACAAAGCTTTGAAGAAGAGACTCAAGCAGTAAACCAACAAACCCAAGGGAAGGAATCAAAATAAGTGAAAGACATGTTTTCTGAAATCATAACAGAGCTTCAAAACTTAAAGAAACAAAATGAAGACTTTCGAAAGGAAACAAGAGATGAAATAAACAGCATCAAACAAGAACTAAGGACAACAGAAGAAAATTCACGTAAAATAAACAACGCCCTTGAAAGGAAAATAGAAAATATGGACAACAGAACGCAAGAAAAAACTAGACACACTATCCAAGAAAATAAATCCCCTAGAGCTACAAGAGGAGCAAAGATTGAAGAGGGAAAGAAAGAACAACATTGTCATTAAAAGTAAAGAGCTACTACATGAAAACCTAGCAAACAGGGAGCTATTAAGCAAAGTCAAATCTATACTGGACAAAATAGAAACTGAAGTCAAGGTAGAAAGCGTATTGCAGATTGGGAGAGACAGGCACGATAAAGGGATAGTCACATTTAAACACTTTGCAGACAAGCTGAAAATTATGAGAAACAAATACAAGCTAAAGGGGCAAGACCTCTATGTTGACGACGACCTCACCAAGAACGAAAGAGCAGTACAAGCGAAATTAAGACAGATAGCCAGGGAGGAGAGGAACAAAGGTAACAGCGAGGTGAAAGTGGGCTACCAGAAGATCCTCCTAAACGGTCAATGGATTAATTGGGAGGATCTAAAAAACGGGGAGCTGACCGCCGCACTGTGATCAAACAACCGGCGGTAACCAAGAAAGAACTAATACTTGCCACACTCAACGTAAGGTCTCTGAGAACTGAAGACAAGGAACTTGAACTGGAAAATGCTCTCTTAAACATAAATTACGACATACTAGGACTTAGTGAAGTAAGACAACTCGGCGAAGGAATCCGAGAAAAACCGAATGGAGACATCCTCAGTTACATCGGTGAAACCAAAGGGCAAAAAGGAGTGGGCTTCATGATCAAGAAGCACCTAAAAAACAACATTCGGGAAATTCGAGGAATCTCAGAGAGAATTGCTCTACTGTCCTTAGATCTAGAAGGGAATACCATCGTAATTATACAAATATATGCCCCCACAGAGAACAGCACAGAGGAGGAAATTGAAAAGTTTTACGAGCAACTAGAAGACACACTGGACAACTCCAAAACACAAAGAACGTTCGTAATGGGGGACTTGAACAGTAAAGTAGGAATCAAGGAACATACAGACGAAGCACCTATGGGACCATTCGGATACGGAATTAGAAACGGGAGAGGAGACAGATTGATCCAGTTTGCTCAAGGACACAACTTGAAAATTGTGAACACCTTCTTCAAGAAATTGCCAGAGAATAGATGGACAAGGAGAGGCCCGAACGGCAGGACAAAAAACGAAATTGACTTTATACTTACCGACAACTTAAAGGAAGTAATGGATATTCAAGTGATCAACGGGCTAAAATTCGACACCGACCATAGAATGGTGCGCTTAAAGCTGACAATAAAGAAGAATAGACGGCCATACTTCAAGACCAGGAAAACTAGCCCTGGACAGATCAACCAGACCGAATACGCCAAAGAAATCCAGCAAAATCTAAATCACCTGAAGCAACAAAACCACCTAAGCACACAGCACCTCTACACAGAACTCATAAATTGTATAACATCTGCATCTAACAACTCAGCAATACCAAGAAGTCAGAAGGGACGACGCGATAAGCTAAAAGACAGTACCAAACGCCTAATCGAGGAAAGGGAAATATTGAAAGCACAAGCTGTAGACAACAACCAGAAAAAGTTGGGTACGGACAGCTTAATAAGCGCACAAAAAGGGAAATTAGAAAGGACATTCGAGACCACAACACAGAAATCATCAGAAAGTACGCAGAAGATTCAAAATCAATAAGATGAGAAATGAACTAGCACCAGACAAACAGTGGATGCTTGGAGTGAAAGACAAAAGAGGTAAAAGACAAGCAACAAGGGAGGAAATAACGAAACAGGCCACAGACTTCTACAGAGAGCTGTACTCCAGTACGCACCAAAGAAGAGACTCAGACCAAAGTGATAAGGGGCTGGAGACACTACACGACGAAGATATTCCTCCCATCATGACCAGTGAAGTCAGAGCAGCAATAAAGGAGGCGAAAAACGAAAAATGACCCGGAGAGGGTGCCATCTACAACGAATATCTGAAAACGGGTGGTGAGGATCTCATAGAAGTGATAACAAGGCTATTCAACATGATACTTGAAACAGAAGAAATTCCAACAGAATGGAAACAGAGCGTTATTGTTCTGCTTCACAAGAAAGGCGCTAAAGATGACATTAATAACTATAGACCAATCAGTTTAATGGCCAATCTCTACAAACTTTTCACGAAAATCATGACTAGAAGGATGTCTAAACTACTAGATGAAAACCAGGCAGTGGAACAAGCCGGTTTTAGGACAGGCTTTAGCACAATTGACCACCTGCAAGCAATGAACCAGCTCTTGGAAAAAAAAAAAAAAAAAAAAAAAAAAAAAAAAAACGCAGGAATTTAATCTCGAACTATACATTGCATTCGTAGACTATAACAAAGCCTTCGATTCTGTGGAGCATAGTTGTGTGCTAGAGGCATTGAGAAGCCAAGGCATACAAAAGAGATATGTCAGACTAATGGAAAAGCTCTACGTAGGCTGCCAAGCGAGGGTAAGAACGGAGAGGGAGGGTGCGAACATCAACTTAGAGAGAAGCGTGAATCAAGGCGACCCCCTCCCACCAAAGTTGTTCACATGCCTACTGGAGAACCAATTTAGGAAGTTGGAATGGGACAACAAATACGGCATCGAAATAAACGGGGAAAGGCTGACACACTTACGGTTCGCAGACGATATTGCACTGCTAGCAAAATCGGCAACAGACTTGGAACAAATGCTAGCGGACCTGGACACTGTCAGTAAAGAAGTAGGTCTATCTATGAACCCCCTAAAAACAAAACTGATGACCAACTCACTGGAAGTACAAATCCTCATCAATGGCAAACAACTAGCGTACACACAGGAATACGTCTATCTTGGACAAAACCTGTCATTTGACTGCTCTCAGGAGAAGGAAATCAAGAGACGAGTTGGACAAGCATGGAAGAAGCTCTGGTCCTTAAAATTTATATTGATGGTCAAATCCCAGAAAATAAGTCTAAAGTCAGAAGTGCTAGAAAAGTGTGTAATACTGGTACTGCTATACGGCTGTCAAACCTGGGCTTTAATAGAGACGCACAGGCAAACAATCCGGGCATGTCAACGCAAAATGGAACGGAAGATCCTTCAAGTTTCCTTGAGGGACAGATTACAAAACGAGGAGATAAGAAGAAGAACTGCCCTGAAAGATGCTATGACAACATCTGACAGGCTAAAATGGAAGTGGGGAGGCCACGTGGCCAGAATGAAAGACGATCGATGGACACACAAGCTAACGGTATGGGACCCCAGGACAGGAAGAAGGAACGTGGGTAGACAGAGGACTCGCTGGGAAGACTCAATCGTAAGGAAGACAGGCAAACACTGGACGAGGATAGCAAGGGAGAGACAAGAATGGAGAAGTATGGAACTATAAGAAGGGAAGAGAAGGAGAGCTTCAACAACGAAAGATGCTGGTAGACAGCACACCTATGACATGAATGATACACTTCTGCAACCTGTTACAAGCCAAACAACGCACGTGAAGCGAAGTGAAATGTAGTGTTAGTGAAGTGAACTACAGTGAAGTGTAGCAAGTGGAGTAAAAACTTGTACACAACTCCTTAGGACTTGCTCACCTAACGAGTTTAAACCAGAGCACGTCCCTGTTCGCAGGAGGCCTTTGCCCTTAGGGGATTATCTAGGCTATATTTATTTATACATATTATTATTATAAATCTCGTTTCACTTCCCCGATGTCAAATCTTGAGTGTTTCCCTGAAAACTCAACCAGAACGTAGTCACCTTTCTTAGGTTTACGAGCAAGTTGATGAAATGTTAGGAGCTCGATTTCTTCATTATCTGATGAGCTGTCTGAATTAGAAGAATCTCGTCTGTAGCTAGGGCTGCCTTCTTGGATTTCAAGTTCCTTTGGCTGAACAAACTCTTCTTGCAGCTCTTTTTATTTGTGGACTTAAGAGCAAGTTTTTTTTCTGGAGTGTCAGTTGGAATGAAAGATCTCCCCTAGACGTTGACTCTGCCCTCTCGTCAGCTTTGGGGTAGCTCCGTATATCTTTCTCACTGTAGCCCACCCTACTGTGTCTCACTGTGGCCCTCTTGCGGCATGTAAAAACAATTATGTTTACTATCTAACCTACAATACTGAACAAGCTGACAATTCCAATAATTATTTAGTTATATGTATGTATTTCGACCATATCATACTCATTAATGTTAAATGATACACATAACTATAAAAAAACAACATCAAAGGAAGAAAATTTTACTTTTCTTACCTCAAAAACTATGATATTGTTTATCTCCTACTTTAACATGCTTCTTTCAAAGAGTAAACAGGATCAAAATGTCTGCTACCAGGAGAGCCAACCTCTAAGAAATATTTAAAAAATCCCTCCTTCAAAAAATAGATTTAATAAGCTGGTCCCACTGTGGCTCACCTTCCCCTACACAACAACTCACCCAAGTTTCATCGCAATAGGATAAATGGTATATGAACGCATACAGGACTTTGTTGAAATGAATTTACTAAGCCAGAAACTTTCCTTGAAGTGTACACAGCAAATCTCCAAGATTCATCGCAATTGGATCAATGGTATATGAACGCAAACGGGACTTTGTTGATACGATTCGCGCGCCGTCGCTCATTTGTTGAATCTACTCGTGCGCTACCTATTGTAAAATCCTTTCCTGGAGCGTGCACAACGATACACTAAAGTTTAATCGCAATCGGATGAATGGTATATGAACGCATAAGGGTCTTGAAACGATTTGCGCGCTGTCACTCATTTGTTGCAGCTACTCGTGCGCTACCTATTGTAAAATGGATTTACTAAGCCAGAAACCTTCCTTGGAGTGCACATAACAACTCACCCAAGTTTCATCGTAATCGGTGATCGTATATGAACGCATAAGGGACTTGAAACGATTCGCGCTCGGGTCCAAAGTCCGCGAACCTTAGAGGATCGCAGATTATGACTATATATGACAGACGTTCGGGGCTCCCGGTCCTATTTACATTGGCCGGTGACTCACTCACTCTTTTGCAACACCACAGTGGTTTGAGCAATGGCCCTGTGTGAGTACCAGATAACACGGCGGGTTCTTGACAGTCTGCTCACGATGAACCAGCAACCCATTCTCACACCTGGTATTGAGGTGCCAGAAGTATACAGATTGTGCAATTGGGTTACTGTGTGATTTAAGACTTCCTGTGAAGTCCCTCACCATTTTGTGTCACATAAATAATTTGTACCTAGGAACCTTACCTGGACTGCACACAATCGGATGAATGGTACATGAACGCTTAGGGGACATGCATACATGCATTCAAACTATCACGTAACTTTGATTTTTATATATTGCACCCTTTGAAGAAAATAATATATGGTACTTCGCCTAGCTCAATCGATTTGGAGATGGTACATTAATTTCCCACGATATGACACACATATTTTGGGATCATGAGCACACAGGTCAACACTCAAATATCAAAATCTCACAAAAACATATTTAATCTCTACTTAGTATAAAACAAAGTCCCCGATTCTTGGATGTTTCGGATAAACTCGAGAACCAGTGGATGGATTTTGATGCAGTTTTCACCATTCTGTAAAGGATATCTCGAGGATGATTTCAGTAGAAAATAATTTATTTATGATCAAAGGAAGCCGAGCAGTAACGATTTCAGTGGAAAAGTCGAAAAAACCGTGGCGTCCGAGCGCTTTGTAAGCTTACGCTGGGCAAACCGTAAGAATTGTTCAGCATGAAAAGTTCTACAAAATAGTCCGTGATAGCATGTCTATCTTCAATACATCGCCTACTATAAGTGTTTTTACGTTTTAATTTATTCCAACCATGTCCATTCAACTACTGAGGCGACAGTTGACGAGCTAGCTAAGGGCGAGTCTATCAACCCTGTTACAGCCTAGCTAGCAGGCGAACCTATTGTCCCAGATACAGCCAGCAGCAAACCGTTGAGTCGTGTTGAGTTAAGACTTCTGAGAAGGGTGGTTGTGTTTGGAATTTCCCTGGAAGTGCAACTCGGGTTTTCTTCATTTCGCCTGTGAAACACAGTCAAGTTAAGATTGGACGGAAGGGGAATTTGAGTTTCATTCACCTCACCATTCCCTGGAAGTGAACCTCTCATTTCG
Source organism: Meconema thalassinum (assembly GCA_946902985.2). NCBI lineage: Eukaryota > Metazoa > Arthropoda > Insecta > Orthoptera > Tettigoniidae > Meconema > Meconema thalassinum. Next base: position 457,089,681 of record OX336391.1, on the reverse strand, counting down.
CGTATGAACTTTTCGTTCCGCAAAATTCACAGTCAATTTAAGATTGGACGGAAGGGGTATTATATGATATTAAATTATACTGATTGGCATATAATCTCTACTTACGAGGGAAGTACCCCAGCTCGAACGACGAAAACCAACTGAAAATGGGTTTAAATTATACAGTTGTACCTACCGTATGTCAATAGCTATCAATGCCATTCATCTGTAAAAGTACGTGTTCGGTCGCCAGCGCCATCTGAGTATGTGATAATGTGATCACCGTGGCATTTGAGATTGGACTATTGCAATGAGGAAACGTTGTAAATAATGGAGTATGTCTACAAGTTGCCCTTGTTACGTGTGCGTACTGCTCCATTTCGCTGTTTTTTTAATCACTTCATTGCAACTCGACATTTACACTTCGACGTCGAATGAAGGACAATACAGTATCTTCTATTATGGGAAAGATGACTACGTCAACACGGTACTGCATGTGTTAAGATTTCTTGTTGCAAGCAAGTGTTCAACCTTGTGCCAGAAGATACTGCACCACACCTGTTGCACGGTAGTTTCTGCTGCGAATTGTGTTTCTGCAATCTTTTTGAAATGTTACCACATAGTCTATATCCTAAAGGTCTAACCTATTGATAGGAATGGATTTTCCCTAATATAATGGTCCGAATTGCCTGTTGCACGGTAGTTTCTGCTGAGAATTGTGTTTCTGCAATCTTTGGACGCCGTAACTTCCAAACATTGATTGTACACTAATGCGGGGTTTTACAGATACATGCCCGTGATGGGTAGTAGAACAGACATATCTTCGTATGTTAAGCGCACTGCCAGTCGGTTTTAGCCGTTCGAGCTGGGATACTTCCCTCGTTAGTATAAAACTAAGTCCCCGATTCTTGGATGTCACGGGTAATCTCGAGAACCACTGAATGGATTTTGATGAGGTTTTCACCTTTCTGTAAAGGATATCTCGAGGAAGGTTTCTGTAGAAAATAATTTATTTATGACCAAAGGAAGTCAAGCAGTGACGATTTCAGTTTAAAGGTCGAAAAAAAAAAAAAAAAAAACCTGGCGTCCGTGCGCTTCTTATGCTTACGCTGGACAAACCGTTAAAAATATCTATATACTATGAGTGTAAGAATTGTTCAGCATGAAAAGTTCTACAAAAAAGCCGGGGAGAGCTTATCTCTATCTTCAATACATCGCCTACTATAAGTGTTTTTACGTTTTCATTTCTTCCAACAATCTCCATTTAGTTACTGAGACGACAGTTTACGAGCTAACTAGGGGCGAGTCTATCACCCCAGTTACAGCTTAGCTAGCGGACGATCTTATTGCCCCAGATACAGCCAGCAGCAAACTGTCGAGTCGTGTTGAGTTAAAAACTTTAGAGAAGAGTGGTTGTGTTTGGAGTTTCCCTGTAAGTGCAACTCGGCTTTTCTTCATTTCGCCTGTGAACTTTTCGTTCCGCACAATTCACAGTTAAGATTGGACGGAAGGGGGAATTGTGTTTCAAGCACCTCGCCATTCTTAAATTACGTCTGCTAAGAATTTGTTGAACATGCATCTCCATGATAATATAATTAATAGTCCAGTCAGTGATTTTAATCCATCATGCCGAGACGTTAAACGGATATTGGTCGTTGTTCATTGATAAAAAAAAATAAAAAAAATAAAAATAAAAAAATAATAAAAAAAAAAGAGCAAAAAGCGCTTATCACGTAATGCATTCATAACTATTCCCGGGCGAAGCCGGGTCGGGTTGCTAGTTATTAACTATAAGGCGCTACAAACAAATTAATAAACACAAATAAATGACATTAAAATAAACTCAAAATCTACAATGACAATCAGCTCATTCCATAATCAAAGAATCTTCACTCTACACATCTGTCTGACTAAAGTTATTACGGCTCTACCGAGCCTATAACGTCAGATTTCACTTCCATATGGCATCTCCACAAATATCTGTTTTACTGAGTTCTAATGACTCCACAATACTTGGGAATCTTTATTATTCATTTACAAATGATTTAACTTTCAATTCTTTAGCACTGGGTTCCTCAAAATGTGTAACCAACATTTACCTTTAAGTTAATAATAATCTCAACTTTGGTTAACACTAATCCAATTTTCTCTCTCATATTCAATATGCTAAGTGTTACTTCATGGGTCGTCGTGCCATCCTTCAATTAACAACATATGACTGAATCAATTAGATGGGCCTCCCCGGCTCATCTATATTTGTTTTATCAAAAGAACACCTCTTATTTTCGTATGTCACACATGGGAATCTGTTATTACTTTACGACATCATATTCCTAATAAACGGCGTTTGAAACTATATTTTAGCAGGGAATATTTCTTATGACTTGGGCTACTGGATTCAAACCTCCATTTACATTGTCATACAATTTTTTTTTAACACCTCTGTGTTTAAATTACCAGTCTGCTCACCAGAGCAATTTACAGGCCAGCGACCTTTCCTCAATGGGCCAGGCCCTTCACTTCAAATTTATGACTCTAGTCTCCCTTCTACAGTGTCACGTGGGGATACTCCTCTAAGAACCACGGCTTAGCCAGGCTTCACACTACAACTCTCTTCATTATGAAAGGCTTTAACATTTAATATTCCAACTATTATATTACAGTTACTTATTAGCCAACACACAGCTCATACAGGTAAATAAATCAATCTGTGGGCATGAGCATTACACGGAAAAGTATGGGGTCTTTAATTCCGGGTGCTACTCAAATTTTAAACCACCTACGGTTTAACGTATATTCAATCCCAAAGGTCCAACCTTTTATACTGGGAGATTCGAAGATAGCGAGGAAGTATGACACATACCAACCTTCCCCAAATGGGCGGAACACATCTCATTCCCCATAACGGTAATTAATTCACGCAACCAGAGCGGGACTCACGCCAGTCCTCTGTGCGAATACATTTGCTTCCCAATTCCAACGACGACATCCGTTATATTCTTGCCGCTGCAACTACGCCCATAATTGAATATTCCTGGTAAAACCACTTGATTCTACTATTACTCCTCGCTTATTTCAGCGGTATAAATCAATATTTCTCCTTTAAAGCCTTCCGTGAAGAATTATTACTCCTCTAGGCCGTTCTTAGTCTTCCCACAACTAACTTTAGTTATCAATTCAGCAAACAACTCATCTGTCCTGAACATAACAATTCCATAACTTATTTATCTTAGGGGATTCCTATCCTTATAAAAATAAACTGGATATCTATAATTTTACAAATTTACAATTTTCAACTCGTCCTGCTAAACATTGATTTAAATCCGATTCCTACACAACAACATTTCACACATATTTATCCTTTCCCGCTAACTTGTGACATATTGATTTTAAGGATGCACGACCCTCAAAAAACACTTCCTAATGGAAAGGTTAGTACTTACATATCAGGTGGTTTCCGCCAATGGTGATGGATCTTTTCGTCCACCATAATGGTATTTTAACCTTCCATACTCAACATTGCGACACTTTTCACATACATTTTCATTCCGCAATTTACAAATTTTAAACACATTTCCATTTCACTTTATTTCCCTTTCTTAGGGAATTTGAACATATTGAATTATAATTATAAACTCATAAAATTAATTTACACAAAATTTTCACTCTGGCATGAAATAATGCCTTTCAAACACATGTGGTTATATTTCCCTAATTCACACTCTCTTCATTCGTCTCATCCAAGAGTTGTAGATAGCGTATTTCTACCCTGGTTCTAACATCTGCTTGCACGAATGATAGTTTCTGAACTCCTACCCGTCGGTTCCCTATTCACCTGGGCAAGTTCTATTTCCAATGTATATATTCGGGTTTCTATCGGCACTGACTTTACTTGTACTGGCGCGATGCTTTTTCTCTGTGGCTACGATAATGTTCTTTTGCCGTGTTTCTCTTTAAACAACGTTCCTCTAGAACAGCAGTCTAGTCTTGAACTGGCACCTCGCAATACGTGGTCCTCACTCTAGTTCCACATATAAATGTTTATCACTTGAAATCCTCACTAGGATTTTACAACTTACGGTTCTGAAGTCTAAAACTAGCTTCGAACTGTTACTGCCACTATCGACTTGTAACTACTTTTGAACTAATGTCCCTTGGACAAATACTCTGTCATGAACTTCCAAGCACGGGCAAGTTCTGACTATCTTATAACGTGATGACTCCACTCGAATCTCGAACGTACTTGTTAAAACGGCGTAACCTCTCAAGGTTCACGAATACTGAAATACTTCTGCACTGATGAAACAGTATAACACCCTCTCGGCGTTGACGTTTGACTGAATGTTTACTGAAACAGTACGACACCCTCCCGGTGTTCTTGAAGACTGAATGCTGGCAAAACAGTATAACCCCTCGGGGCATAACGAATAGAATATAAAGTGTGATCTTTTCTCCCTCAATAGCATGTAAAGAATACGGATCGGGTTGGCACTCGCCGCTACGCAGCGCTACAGTCGACTTGAGATGGTTGATTTCCACATATGTTTATGTGCGATATATTAAGTATTTAATCGGTCGGAGTGTTTTGGTGGTGTTCTGTGCAAACGTTTATTGATATACAAGTGCTTACACTATTACTTCATAGAATTAATATCTGAGATGCTATTGTAGGAAGCATTAACTGAAATGGAATTTAATTTCTTGTCGTGTGCTGACGTTATCTTCGTGTGTTAATTTTATTGTTATTTAATGTAAGTAAACAGCAGTTTAGTCCTTACATTTTCATGAGTGCTTAATGTGAGTAGTGAAGATGCCTTGCTCTTTTGTACCAGGATGCAGATCTAGCTATGGGGACTGTAAAGAGGTCAGACGGTTTTTCAAACCTCCTAAAGATTAGGAACGTTTTATCAATTGCAAAGGGGCCATACCAGGGAAGGATAGTGAACTTACTGAAAAGTCCCACATCTGTGATGCTCACTTTTCAGAAGATTTAATTGTTAAATTTGACAAATTTGTGATAGAAGGGAAGGAAGTATTACTTCTCCCAAGAACCAAATGGCGATTGAAAGACTATTCTGTTCCATATATATTTCCGTAAGTATTTGTCCAGTATGGCGTAAATAATAATGCTCTTGATGCCATTAAAGACTACTTCTGTGAAGAAAGGGATGAGAATAAAAAGACAATGAGTTAAAAAACATATATGTACCGTAATGCTGAAGGAGGCGTGATCAGTTTTAGACAATAGCCTACTCTATGAAGGGGTCTTGACTATGCCTTCTATGTCTGTTTAATGTTAAGTTCTTCTGAAATGATGTTAGTTTACTGATTTTGGTGTTTGTGGAGTGAAATTTATGGTTATTATTGAATTTTATAGTAATCTACGGTAAAGTTGAAAGTTGCGTTCGTACGTTTTTTTTCTGTGTTGCAAGGGAATGTAAAATGTGTAACAATGTGAAGAAATCCTTTCTGATAGCGAGGTTAATTTTTCCGTTCTTTTTCTAAATTTACCGATAGCTGGCAAAACTAATTGCATTTTGAACTTGCTCTCTGTCTTCGCTCAATGTCGAAACTGGACTATTACAGGAGACGACTTATTAAATTATAATTGGGCACAGTAAAGTAAGTGGAGATGTCGAACTTATTAGCGCCTATGAGGATATCTTGCGGTGTTTTAACATGTAAAACAGGTCTCAAGGTTTTAAAAGTCTCGCAAGCGCCAATGCTAACTTACATCACAGATCGGATCCAGCGCTGCGCTGCGGCGGACCAGGCCAGTGATATCACTTCTTATTTTATTCGTTATGCCTCGGGGTTTCACGAGATGCTGAATACTTCTTCTCTGTCGAAAGGGCTATTTATTCAATTTGGCTAGAATATAGTCCATCTTTTCCTTTCTAAAACTAACTTCTGAAGTAATCCTCGTAGCAAGTTAGAAAAATTACTCCTGTACTCCCCCGAGTACCTGGGTTCCAAAAATCTCTCTTGATTCTGAAATCGATTGTCCAATTCCTCTTCAAAAATTCCCAAAGTAGTTTGATTTAGCATGTGCATTTCTCTTTACTGATATCTCTGCGCCTTCACTCCAGGACGTAATGCTTAGGTCGGCACTTCTTATCCGCTCAATAATTAGTTTTATATATTCAAAAATTCTCTTTCTAATTATCAATCACTGTGGTGTATTTCAATGTTAATAATTTTTCTCTTAACTAAAAAGCCATGTTATTTCACAACACTACAGCCACACCTACTGCAAATATTGCTGTAATAATGCTTGAGTGAGCATTGAGAGGGGATTTCCCTGTTCATTTCCTAGCTCTTAGCCACTGTAAAATGTTCCTCTGTAAGTTGCGTTATCTGAATCATTGGGTGTGATCTCACCTCGCGCACGTGCAGAGGTCGTCACCATTATGATTCATCTCAGGCTTCTTACACTCAAGATTGCCTGTTCTGTTTCAACTTCTAGAAATCCCATGTGGCTTATAACTGAAGCCTTTAAAAATACTATATTTCTTTCTTATACATTACATACTACGGGATTCGATTCCTTGTGCCTGCTCAAAAAGGGCACAATATATAGATGGAAAGTTCTCAACTTTCTGCACAAATCTACTCTTACCCAGCAAGCGGTAGTAGAACAATTGGTAGACCAAATAAATTTGCAGTTTATGATGATTGTTTATTAGATGGTTACTTTGTAGTCCTGCAAGATCTACACACACTGTTAAAATGTGGATTACAGCTAATACAGGCTTCACCTACAAACTGGGGTGGTGGATGTCTTCTCTTTTCATCAGGTATGAGTGACTGGATCTTGCACGATCTAACCTTAATCTATACAAAATGATTGGATTCCCTATGTGAAGGGTGGGAAGATGACTGCCAAACTCTCGTAGTCTCCTTAGGATAGTTTTTCCAACAATTCCTAGTAATATTACAGCATGGTAAATATTAAAAAGAACACTTCCTCCCACTGTAAATATTCAGAGATTTCTGGAGGAATACCAAAGATGAGATGGACCATAACTACAACATAATTGACAATGTATTAGTATAGTTGTATATTTACAAGTTATTCACAATAATGCTCAGAAAGTATAAACATAATACTATAGTCCTGCATGCAGTAAATTCATCAAAAATTAAAACTTGACAAATAATAGTTAGGTTGAAACTTCATATAGATGCAGCCTCTTTATACTCGTTGGATATAAGACGCTACTTTTGAATAGACAGAAAATGGAAGATAGACACACAAGAAGAATCAATGCATCAAAGGGAGTAACACATAAAAAGGACAGGAAGAGAGCGTGTGGTTTTACAAGACTCTTGATCTCATGAACATAAGGAATGGGGGTCTCCTTTTAACTTAATATCTGAACCACCAAATGTGACTTTTTCATTTTGAAACTCCGACAATCATTGGCTCAATTGCATTCAATGACTCGCATCGCTCTAGCTCAAAACAGTACGTAGTGGGGGTCATTCTTCAGTCTAGAATTGGATAGTGCAGTAAGGAGTCATAACTGGACAATCACAAGGAAGGAAGAAAGGGTAAAACAGAAGGCATACAGCAGTAAAACACAGAATAAACAAAGGAGGCAAGAACATTTGGGTTATATAAGTTATGGCTTTCAGCCCTGTGTTTATCCCGTACCGGTAGTCTCTCCTTCCTACATCATTCCCTTAAAGAGCGAAGACCTTGTGGAAGAATGTTTTCGGCTATGTGCTGTTTTGAGTGACATAAGAATTGGTTGCTGTCTGACCTCTTGTTGATTCATTGTGTTCAAATCAGGCTAGAGTAATAAAGAGCTATCAAGTAGATTGATGACATACCCAGTAGTGGAGACTGTCCTTGTCTTTCCTCGGTTACACCTTCCATCCTTAAACCCACATTGTTATGTATATCATTCAGTGCCTGTATCTTTACGGAAGCGATGTTAAAAAATATCTACCTATGTTGCTATCTATTTAGAAATCTCTCATTACTAATATAATCAAGTATGAGATCAGGATACATATATGTAGTGCGATTTACAGTAGTTGTTTTAAGGTACAAAAAAAAAAAAAAAAAAAATCTTGGTTTGTGCAACTGCACTTCGTATATTTTTGATACAACATATTGAAAATCATATACATTTTCTTTGTACTGCAGCACAATTCATGTAAACAATATAATAAAGAAGCCATATCAATGTAAAAAAAAGAGAAAAAGAAAAGACAAAATATGGCATTAAATGTTGAGATTTAAAAAAAGTCCATAACTAAATATGGCACTTACAGAAAGCTTTTTTTAAAACCATTTTTCAGTGTTGTCTTATTAACAATTGGATGGTAACTTTCAGTCAGTCAACACGAATATACACCCTATTATATTGGGATAATGTGATACCATCTGAAAAAGATTTACATGTGATTAAATAATAATTGAACTGATTACAAGGGTGTGTGTGGTTAAAAGGATGATAGGTTTTGCTTGTCAAGCATCATACTTTAACCTCCTCTTGTAATTGTAAGTTTGTCATTTTCATGGATCTTTATAGATGGTAAGGATGGTTGTTTTATTGGGAGCAGTAGGTGGAGACTGAATTCTTGATTTATTTGTATCTTCACTTTATCTCGTAACAATGTGATTTATTGCGAAGAAGGGGGTGATTCTGGTCTGAACACTTGCGCTCAGCCTGCATAAACATTGATAAGTGTTTTATGCTTTTATTGTCTCCCGTCCATTAAGAAAAGAATAACCCATTGGAAATGAATAATGGCACTATACTCCTGCAATCACAGGTGCACCATACACCCTGGCACAAGAAGCTGTGAATTGGTTTTGAGAAACACAGAGTAACTCTAGAAAATCTGGATCTGGCAGAAAAGAAAGACTTCAGTCCGAGCCAAGTCCTCAGAGATCATCACATTACCCTAGCTGAGGCTTGGAACTAACTGCAGCAGTTGCAAGGTATAAATGTATGCCAGAGGGCAGTTCGACGATACCTCGGAGAGAACAGTCTTCAATCAAGACTATGTGCCATAGAACCAGATCTGAATTCTCCAGATGGTAGGAAGTGTGTCTGGAGATGCACTGAAGAGTGATATGCAGAGTGCACAGTATTTGTGAGGACTTCTTTTGTTGAAGGCTCAATGATGGCGTGGGGCGGTATCTCCATGTAGGGTCGGTTGGAATTGGGTTTTAATCCTAAACAGCAGACTTAATGTTCACCACTACATCAGCGAGATTCTCATCAATCTCATTGTAACCATAGGACATGGATGACAACGCTCGTCCACATTCAGTATGCTGCATATCACAGTACCTAGTAACCTTCGAGACTGTCCGGTTCAATTGGTCAGCTCACAGCTCCGACTTAAACCCCATAGAACATCTTTGGGATAGGTTGGGAAGATGCATCCAAGACTGAAATTCTTCCATTGGCAGATTAGTTGATCTTTGGGCAGCACTTCAAGAGGAATGGGATCCAATTGAGCAGAGAGACATCTGAGCCTTAATTGAAATGATGGCCCAGAGAATGGCGGCTGTAATTAATGCCAAAGGTGGGCACACTAAATATTGAGCGTCAGTTTATGTCACTGGTACAGGCCGGACGTTTTAGACGAGTGAAAAATCTTAATGGAAGCCTGGAGGCAAGTTACTACAGTATCTGTGTTGCTGTCACCTGTTCCATGCGGTCAGATGATTGACAAAGCTATCTCACACTACTTCTGAAGTACAGTCATTGGCAAATATAATGGCGTTCTGTTCGCAACTATGTAACGTGTACTTCCGCGTCACACAATACTTAGACGTCGACTGTACTGTCCGCATGGTGGTGTCGTCACGGGCTCAAGCCTGGAATTCCCAAGGCCTCAGATACCCTAATACCGTCGGGGTCGGAAGAGAACAAAAGTTGACCAAGAGAGGTTGAAAGGAAAGAAGACAGAGGAGCCCGGCGCAAGTGGAAGCAATGCTGGACTCAGCTGGGGTCCCGTGGTCGCCAACCCACGTCCCACTAGATGTGTGCCCTTGGGGGACTTGACAAAAGAACTCTGCAAATACACACCTGAACAAAAGTTTTGAATAGCATAAAATTTTACTATACTTCCTGCATATATCAATCCAGCGATGTATATACAAGAACAATGGAACAGAATAAGCATCTTCCATGTGGGTTTTGTGTGAACAATGCATGCAGTGCCTGAGACAATAGGGTTTGGAATATATTGGACTATGTTTTCTGACAGTATTCCAAACTTTTGTTGAAGTATATAGCAAAATGCATTGTATGGCTTAATTCTCATACCTATTGTACAGAGACTCTTAACTTTAGTGACAGGACATTATAACCACAATAAATTGAGTTTATGTCCATTATATGGTCACAGAGTGGATGGAACGTATGTATTTGGTTTACAAATGATGCACCTTAACCACACACAAATATAACACTGAAACATGCCATAAAATAAAACGTTTTCCTGTTCCTAGAAACTGCATCAATGAAAGGCCAATGTTCTGTTCTCGTCTTAATTGAATTTGATGGTATCACTTTCTGGTTCCTGATAGACATTTCAGTTAACACAGTTCATCAAATTTGATGTTTATTAATAACATTCTCACTACTGTGTTTTGAAGTTGAATATTACTGACGCAGAACTACAGTATCTTCATTACCTGCTGACATCCTACTTACTGGTTCCTTTATAAATTGATTTGCTCAAAATTCTGCAGGTAAGTCACCAAATATAATCTTATGATTCGCACTAATAAAAGATAATATTAATATGAATATAGACATTTAATCTGGAGGAGAACATCTCTGTCTCCCCAAACCAGTATTTAGATTTTTCCCAAGTATAATTCTTTGGCACAACTTTAATAATCTTCTGTCACTTACAACAAAATAAAAGAACATAAATACTGCCTGGGATAATCGGAAATGAAAGTACATCACTCATACATCTTTCAATTTTCAGTGAGATAATAACCACAAGATGTCTAGTATTCTGGGCTGTGAAAGTCTCAAGAAAACTGACAACACATGCAGTATGAATTGATATACAAGCAGTTTTCTAAATGGCAAAATGCATGAACTACAGATAATGTCTGTAATTTGGAATTTCATAATAATAATAATAATAATAATAATAATAATAAAAATACACCGACTAATAAAACAAATTAAAGAAATCTTGAGGCATTTTGGGTTGAAGCTAAGTAGTACAATACAGTAGCTCTAAAGAGCAGGAATCTTGAGCTTCTGACATGTTTCAACACGGATCTGTACATATTCTCATGGCATCAAACCAAAAGACCAAATGTCTAGTATTCTGGGCTGTGAAAGTCTCAAGAAAACTGACAACACATAGAGTATGAATTTATATACTGCCGTCACTGCTTTTCATTCATATATGTGTTCCAGTCTAAGCTCAGTAGTCTTTAATTCTCCTTCACTAATTTGATCAACTTTAATTAGGGTCTTTCTTATCCTCTATTATCTTTCATATGTATTTCTATCACTTGACATGTCCTTTCCTTATTCATCTTGTAGCAAATTGTCTATTTTTCTCTCATTTCCCCCAAATTTCGACTTGTTATTTAATTTGGAAAGCAATGTCAAACTACCTCACTCATCACACTACCTAGTATACCTCATTATAGTGCTGCCTTGTTTTTTTTGGTATCTACCCGCATAACCTATGGCGGTATTTTTCGAGGATCCAACCAGCCTCTGGATCGGTAACCTAACGGACTTTTATTTCTATCCTTTCCTCACCCTATCTCTTCTTATCTTCTGTAACACCCTTCTCAGGAATATCATTTTTCTTCGTGAATTTCACACTATTCTTGCAGTAATAGTATCTCTGTTGCATATGTTACTATAAGTACTTGATATGTCTTGAACATTATTACTTTTCCCTTCATTGTACAACTTGATTCTGTGATGGATCCCATACATTGTGGTAGAAAACATTCCCAAGTTGTATCCTCCTGCTCTATATTGAAGTTTTCAACACGTGCTGTTAAGGTGGACAGCTCTTGCGGCGAGCCAGGTCCGGCATGTGCTAGTCTTGCAGTAGACTGCTCTCCCTGCTGTCGCTGGAGAAGGAGTGGAGGCGCTCGATGGACACGCTCAGCTGCTCCAAACTCTCCATGAGGCGCTGCATGTTCTCCTGGCCAGCACGCAGTCCCTCATCGCTCAGTGGTGCGAATAGCTCCTGCTGTGCCCCCAGGTCGAAGTGTAGACGAGCCAGACGTTCCTGCTGCTCGCGGATTGCTGTCATCTGCTCCATGCTGCAGTCCTTACCTGAACACAGTGACTCCACATGAACATACAGCCCTTCTAGTCTCCAATCAGCTTTGAATTTTTCAAATACTCTACATAAAATCCGGGACCTCTTGCATAATGTTTGCGCTATGTTATTAACACAAGCAAAATCTTCAACTTTACACAGCAGAGCCCTGACACAATTGGGCTGATGGGATGATTCAAATTAGAAGGGATTTTTGTTGCTGTCAATTCAATTTAGGGGCTTGGGACATCTTGATCATCAGCCCCATGTAGTTGGGTGCATGTTGAACTTTCCTGATAACCTGTATTCCTGCGAGTGACTGTAGTAGAGTGTTGAAGTGATAAGAAGCCATCTTTTCAGTGTTGCCTAGTTCTATTAAAGAAAGCTTTCCGGCTGGTCAACACAAGCTTTTTTTAAATTAATGTAGTCGAGTGTGTAACTATATTAGGGGCGGGGATGAGGTAGGTGCCCTGGGACTTAAAATAAAGAACTGTCCTGGCATTTGCCTGAAGGGAGTGCGGAAAAACCACACTCTGTGCAGGGATTCAAACCTACAATCTCTGGACTTGCTGCAGCTGCCAACAATTTGAGCACGGCTATGCTGCGGGAAGAATTAGTACGGATTGTCGATTAAACAGAGAAAGAGGAAGATACTATTTATACACTTGATAATAAAATTCATGGTACCATATGTATAATTAAAAATATGAACGTAATAAAGAGGTTAACACAGTTTCAAATTTGTTTGTTATACACTTGAGCATATAGGAGGATCCCTATACCAAGTGCCAACAGTCTCTTTTGAGAGTGGATGAGCAGGTATAGACTAGGACACACTATTGTCCAGTGGGTAAGAAATTATCCCTGAAGGCGGAGGAACCAATTCTGCTCAATGGCATTAGTATGTAGAAGGCAACGGGAAACCACTGCATTTCAGGTCCTCAAAGATATCCCTTTCATCCAGAGTTCCTATTCCCCCACCCGGATCTCTGGGGTGGGAATGCTGTGAATGCTATGAATGATCATATTCTTGACAGCACTTGAAATATCAAAATCTATGACAACAATGTACGAGTTGCTACTTGGAATGTATGCAGTTCGTACAAGGCTGGAAAACTTGCCAACGTGGAGGCAGAGAGATGCAGACTGAAAATGGACATCTTCAGATTCAAAACACTAAGGTACACTAAGGAAGGATGCTTGTAGTTCTCTGGAGGCACAAGCAACAAGCACACGTATGGAGATGCCATGTTTATTCCATTAGCAGGGCCCGGATTTCTTTAAAATGCATATGCGCATATGCAAATGCATATTTAGAACGTTAGTGCATATATGTATATATTTTTCTCTCGTGTGTGATCAATTAATCCAAGATTTCTGAACGAAATGAAAAATCTAATGAACTATGGAGTTCATCCCTTGGCAACACGATAAGCCTTCCCTGGTCAAGGAATGTGCTTTCAATGTCGCAATACAGAACACGCGGGTAGATGGATAATGACCCCTTCGCAACAGCTATTTCCTTCAGACCTATGTACTTTCTCCTAACAGTAGCCTCTCAAGGTTTGCGTAAACAAGTCTGTTCATATGTTAACTGGCTCTTCGTCTATTGCAGTATTTTACCAGATGAAACTGTAAAAATGCCTAAAGATAAGAGCTCCAGGTCATTTTTAATAAAACAGTGGATATCAGGCAATAGTGACTATACAGGTGACGGTGATGCAGTGTACTGTCAAGTGTGCGAGAAGAGTGTAAAATGCGATAAAAGATTTTAACTTGCGCAACATTCGAAAACGACTTCACATCTTAGATCAAAAGAACAGAGTAAGAATACACAACAGCTACTTTTAACTGACATTAAAACGCAGTGTGAAGTTAGTACATTCTCTCCTGATCTCTGTGAAGCTTTTGTATGCAGCAACATTCCACTGCATAAATTGAATAATCCACATCCATGCTCGTTTCTTGAAAAGTATTGTGCTAATCAAAGGATACCAGATGAATCTACCCTTAGGAAGAACTATTTACTTTCACTTCACGCTTCTGTTGTGGATTCGATACGGTCTGACATAGGAGGGAACTGTATATGGATATCGGTAGATGAAACAACATATTCGTGTGGTCAATACATTGCAAACTTCATAGCGGGTAAATTATGTCCAGAAGAACCCGGCAAACCTCATTTACTTTCGTGCAAAGTGCTAGAGAGAAAAAAAAAAAAAAAAAAAAAAAAAAAAAAAAAAAAAAAAACCCCAAGCTACAGTTGCAAGATTTGTTAACGCTTCCTTGCGACTTCTGTGGCCAAGTGAATCGGAAAGGGATTGTTAAATAGTGCGCCTTTAAGTCACATATGCAGCTACCTATATGTTGAAAGCTAGTCAGTTTCTTGGAGAATTTTAAATCTCATCCATGTCACATGTTTGGCCCATGGATTGCATCGTATTGCAGAAGGAATACGTACTATCTTTCCATCTGTCAACAAAGTAATTTCAAGTGGGAAGAAACTGTTCCTAAAAGCACAGTTGTACAAAACTCTCCTGCCTCAGGTTTCTCTTCCGCCGTAACCTGTTCTCACAAGATGGGGAACTTGGTTATCCGCGGTATCGCTATACCAGGAGTACTTTAATCAAGTGAAAGATGTAGTTACAAGTATTGACAATAGTCATACTGCGTGTGTTCGTGAAGCAAAGTGCGCATTTGAATCTGAAACTGTATATCAAGATATCAGTTTCATCCATGTGCATTATTCGTCACTTTCGAAGGCGATTAAGGGCCTAGAAACTCTTGATGCACCCCTACACGAATCCCTTCAGTTAATTCAAAACACTGCTAGTTCTTTAAATGGTGTCCCTGGTGAAACTGGAGAAAAAGTGAAAAGGAACTTCAGTGCGGTGTTGGATACAACCCCAGGACTGAAGATGATTCAATCATAAGCAACTACTTAAGTGGAATCAGGCAGTCTTTACCAGAAGAATGTTCAGAGAAGTCAGTGCCAGTGTACAAGTATTGCTCAGTTACGTCCGTCGACGTAGAACGATCACTTTCAGCATATAAATTAATTCTGTTGGACAACAGAAAGTCATCGACCCCTGAAAACATTGAAAAACTATTGATAACCTACTGCCATGCAACATTTTGCAAGGAATGAAACATGTGCATAAATGTAAAGCTGAGTTAAAATTAAATAATACATTTGCTAAGTGTATTTTGTTTTATTTTAGTGCATATTTCCGTGCATATTTTCAACATTTTTAGTACATATGTGCATGCATATTTTTGTAGTTTTTAGTGCATATGAATCCGGGCCCTATTCATTAGTAGTTGTAAAATCAGTTTTAGATTTAGTACCACTTGATGACTGGATAATGTTATTGAAGTTACAATCAATCACACCAGATCATGAACACTATTCAGGTCCATGCACCAACTGCCAATAAAGATGATGAAGAAATAGAATCATTCTATGACACCTTAGAAGAGGCAATGAAACTCACCAAGAAGGGAGAGATACCAATGGTCATGGGCAATTTTAACTCAAAAGTTGGAGCTGGTGTTGAAGGTAATACATGGGAAGTTATGGTCTTGGTGAACGAAACTTGAGAGGAGACAGACTAATACCGTTTTGTATGATCTATCCGTATTTGCTTCTAACACTTTCTTCAAACTTCCTCCTGGGAATATACAAATATTGATGAATAGAGCATTAGGAATCAAATTGGTTTAATTTTGGTGAAGAAACCACCAAGGAGGTATGCGACATCTGTGAAAACGTATCCTGTTGCTGATATAAATAGTAGAGTTGTCGATCGATTAAAAATTATTTAATCGGTTAATCGATCGATTAATCAAATTTTAGCCGGTTTCACACAGTTTCAGTTCGACAAGAAGAACCCTTTGAATAATATATTTTAAAATGTTTACAATTCCATTTGCTATGAGGAAGATATAATTTTAATTGTATTGGTGGTGTGCAAGTAAAATAAATACATTCAAAAGCATTTACGTTAATAATACAGTGCATTCTCGTTAATTCGCGGTAATTAATGTACGAACTCCGCGAATTATCCGCAGTTATTTTTGTTAAGCCTAGTAAAAACAAATATATTGGTTAAAATATTAAAATGGGCTTGTATTTGTGAACACGCAAAATAATAATTATAACACTCGATTATAGTGTCCTCTTTATTCGTACCCTGGCATTCCTGACGATTTGTTTGCTCTCACACCTGACTTAACCGTATGGTTGAGAAGGATGGACTTTAAAGTTTGAATATAGCTTATGTATAATTGTATATTGTATAAATTACCATACGATTAAATAAATAGTGTCTTGTAAGACTTGCTAGGCTAGAGGTAGGCCTATATGAATTATGCCTACATTAATATCTAACAAAAGAAAAACAGTCATCACTTTTTGTTTCTTAGATCGTTTATTCTAATTTTCATTGCATATTTCAGAAGAAAACATTTTATGAGAACATCTCGATTTTCTATATACTGTAAGAGATAATAAGTTTGATTATAGAGACACTAGCTTGACTGTGGGAAACTTTCGGGATTTCCGTTGCATCACTCCCGCTCTCGATATCTACTGGATCTCCGTTTTCCTCACCAACAGTCAAATTCCGCGCAATTTCATCTTTTCTTTTATGTCTTAAATCATAATTGTCTTTGTCGACGTCTAACTTGCCCGTTCGAAATATCGCCGTTACAGAAGTCGGAAAATGCTTGCTTTTGTGCGAGCGTAGTAGCGGTATTTTTCTCCCATGACCTGTTGATTGCATGAAGAGCATCCAACAAGCACGCTCTAAGTGTCGCGCAGGTTTGCGCCATTAGGCAATAATTGCTGTTTACAATACGCCCACCCTTCACAACTCACAGATCAGCGACCTTGGGGTGTGGCTGTTGAGAAAGGGAGAGAATGGTTCCGAGTGAAAGTGCATTCCTCTTGTACTGTTTGGACTTCGAAGATAAAGGAAATCTGTGCTATACCACTCGCGGCAACATGCTCGTATGTTTCGAAGATTGGGCAAGTAGGCCTGCTGTTCTATCGCAGAGAAACGCAGTTCAGTCTTCTCAAATCTTAATGATTTTGTCTCTACGCATCGCGTCGCATCAAAATTCTTTTGAATGATGGAGAGATTGTTTTACTTAGCATGATGACTAGTTGCTGAGAGAATTTCTATTTTAAAAAATACTCTTGGAGACCCGCAAATTAACCGCAAAACGAATTATCCGCACGCGAATTATCGGGAGTGCAATGTACTAGCTTATTTAAAATATATTTCAATATTGATTATTTAATGACACAAGTGTTACAAGTTGAAGTTCACAGTTACTTACAGTCACATTTCTTTGCTCCAAGACTTCACACATGTCAGTAAGTTGACATGCTCAGACCTAAGGGCTGCCCTTCTCTTCGTAACAATATTTCCAGCGTCACCGAGTCCAATGACTTAGACTTGAGTAATACGACAAGAATAGACTGTCCGGTATTTTGTTTCCTATTGTTTGTAAAAGCAGTGGGCAAATCCATCAGTTTAGAAGAAAGCAATTAAGGAGATATTATCGCTTTTATCTTTCTGAAGCAAAGGCATGAGCATCAGCTAACTTTAATGTCCTGTCAATCTTACAATAGCTGATGCTAGCAAGCCAAATGACAAATAATAATACAATATACAAGTCTTGTGCTAGTAAAACAATTACTTTTCCTACACAACACTATTATTTTAATCGGCTCGATTAATCGACTAAAGCACATGGATCGGTTAATTGTATTTTTAGATTAATCGGTTAATCGATTAAATCGATTTGCTCTATTTTTTTTTTTTTTTTTTTTTAAGCGTATGGCTTTTAGCGCCAGGTGTGTCCGAGGACATGTTCGGCTCGCCAGTTTTGTAGCTGCTTCGAGACGGACACCCAATGGGTGAGCTACAAGTACCGTTGGGGAGGAAAGTTGGAAGGGAGGGTCGAGGAGTTGGAAGGTAGCGGCTGTGGCCTATAGGTAGTGACCAACCCCGGCATTTGCCTGGAAGGAAGATGGGAAACCACAGAAGACCATCTTCAAGGTTGCCGGCGGGGGGATTCGAACCTCCTCGCCTCCCGGATGTGAGTGACTGCCAACAGTCATGCCGCAACGACCTCGGCTAACTCACCCGGTATTTGCTCTAATAAATAGTAATCACAACCCAGTTGTACTAAATCTTAAAATGCTGTGCTTTGGGAAAGCTACGAGGAATGTTAAACCATCGAAGCACATAGATATTAGAATATTAATACTTCCTGAAACAAGAACTGGTATTGGAAATGCTCTGGAAGAGAAAATGGAAATGATAAGAAGCACTCGACCAACATAGGTGGAATCTACTAGTGACTCCATGAAAGAGAGAATAGTTGAAATTCAGGAAATTAACGTTGGACACAGCATTAACAACAAATCAGCAGTACGTTTTCCACTTACAATATGTTACCAGCAAGGAATAAATTCTACTTTGAATGTAATAGAAACATTAACCCCACCATCAATATGTTTCTTAGGAATACTCTGGCTTTCTGGGGGTGAAACAATAATAAGGTATTCTTCTGACAAATATTTGCAGCCAAGAAATATGCGAATGAGAAGTAATAATGCCAACAGACACAGCATGTAACAGCATGATTTCTGACAGTTTGAGTGGATGGTAGAATAAAAGAAAGAACATTCATTGAAACCTTCAAAGGTTCCAGCCCTATTCTATATTCATACATGCTCCATGGTAATTTTGCCACATTGTAAGAGTAATAATAATGATATGTGATGTAAGTCTTTCTACTGTGTGTGATATCGTGCTGGTTAACTTCTGTAGTATAGTTTTTTGTCACCAGAGTCGCATAGCATAGGCCTAAATGCAAATTTTGTGACACCTATATATGAGAAGATAAGCATAGATGGAATTTATTTTTGGTGGAGATGATCAGCCACAAAATTATGGATTATAAGAGAACCATTCTTCAGAGCAAAGGTTTAAAGAAAACCATATTGGTTTAACTTTAGAATGGGTTTCCATACTGACTTACAAGTATAAATAACTTATCAAGGTTTTTCACCCAGTCAATACTTTAATGCATCCAAAACGACTAGTAGGACATTTTTCGAGCCTTTCAAAGACTCATCATCAGCAACAAATAAATAATTTAAACGCCTTATATACTCTGAAGACATATTCACATGGGTCTTCACATAAGAACAGTATTTTCTTCCCCTCTTCCCATCATACTCCTACCTCCTCTCACTTCCCCTACTTTGCCCTCCAGTCCCGCTACATACTGATGCAAACCGACAGTAGTAACCTTCTAACCAGCTGCATCACACACACATATCAACACAGGGATAAGTTTCAGTACGAAACATTTCAACACCTATTTTTTCTAAGATTTTCAAAGTTTGGAATAGTTTTCTCTTCTTTTTTGGTATTGTCAATGATGCCTTCATTGCACAATACAAATCGATTTCCGAAATGACCAGATTCTCAAGAAGACATTTGTAGCCTAATTGCTGGTAAACACGACAGAAACATTGGAAAATCTACTAGATATTAAGGCTGTTAGGCAATACCTAATTAAAACACAAATAGACTACGATCGATGCAATTGATGAAAAATATTTTTAGAAATTTTGTCAACAAAAGCAACTGGAATAAAGATTTACCAAATCAACACAGGAAGGAAGGAAGGAAGGAAGGAAGGAAGGAAGATTGTAGTTTTACGTGACTGTGAATCTTGAATTATGAGCCATCGGACCTCCATTTTACGTGGAATCCAAACCACTGGACATGGCATTTCACTTCAAAAATCTCACATGCATTGACCGGGAATCGAACCCAGTCCACCTTGGTGAGAGGCCAACAGCTTGACCGCTGTGCCACCATGTCCCACTCACATTAAGGAAATGTATTACAACAGTAACAACATTTTTAGAACATATATAATGAATATGACTGGTCAAAAATGCAAATTTGTAGTAACAAAATACTAACAATATTTTCAAGATTTCTAAAATTGGCAGTAAAAAAGTGATTTTAAGTTATTCAACAATATTTTCAATTGACACTATTTGTTTTAGAAACAAACAAAAAATATATGAAAACACATGTGGATATGTCTTCAGAGTATATTATAAGGTGCTTTAATGTTTCAAATGTTTATTTGTTGATGAAGATGAATCTTTGAAAGGCTTGAAACATGTTCAACTAGTCATTTTGGATACATTAAAGTATTGACTGGGCAGAAAACCTAGATAAGTAGTTAAATACATTCCATCAGTGTTTTCCTACTCATTCTGCACAATGATCATTCCAGGTTAATTAACTTGCCAAAGGCACGACCTGCATGTCGTATTGTGCAAGTAAATCTCTGTAGGATAATATTTTGTCAGTTGCACTTTTCATTTAGGAGTCACATAGCATAGATCATAAGTGTAAATTTTGTTATACCTTCGATATGAGAAGATGGAATCCATTGTTGGTGGAGATGATAATCCACAAAATTGTGGACCATAAGAGAACCTTTCTTTAGTGTGTTTTCCTACTCATTCTGCACAATGATCATTCCAGGTTAACTAACTTACCAAAGGCACGCAGTTTGCCGGAGTGGAAGTCCTCGAGCAGGTGCAGGAGGGCTGTTTCCATGCGGCGGACGTCCGTCACATCTGAGAGAAAAGAGTGGTGTTGACACGCTCGACGGTTCCCCACCACTAAGAAGGAGGAGGAAAAGGGGCAACAGAAAAGAAAAAGAAACTAAAATAAAGAAAATTAAAAAAAGTAACACTTCACCAGTCCTGCAGACTCACTGCTTTTTATTACATTTTAATAATGTTATTAAAAATATGTAAATGTTTGAACTTCATCAATACTAGTGCAAAACAAAATTCAATTTGGAAAACAACTTCTCTATTGTATTTTTCATAGTACGACACCTACCTATGCTAACATGAGCTGCTACAGATTTCCACTCTCCCAATTATAATTTTAAATAATAATAGCACAATTTATTTCTACAATTGTTCCTCGTTTTGAATGGTGATGGAGAGAGGTATGGCTTTAAATTAGAGAAAAATGAACAGACTGCACTATTAAAGATTAAAAACTGCCTTAATCAGACATGTTAGACTAACCATAATACTTGGCTTTAGGAAAAATTATCTTCGATAATAATAAAATTATAATGTTATTGGTTTTACGTCCCTTTTAACAACTGTGGCTTTTAGAGATGTCGGAATTTTGCCCCAAAGGGGATCTTTAACGTTCCAGTAAATCTACTGACATGGCTTCCTCGCATTCGCTCAATCTCAAATGCCAACTGGCTGCGCCAGGATTCGATCCTGCAACCTTGAGCATAGTAGGCAAGAACGTTACCGCTGAGCCACGCAGCCAGCCAAATTATCTTTGAATCTAACCCTTTAATTGATTAATAAATGAGTTGAAGTCAACATTGTAACTACAGGACTGATGTGCGAGTAAAATAAACCATAATCATAAAATAATATTTCAAATCAGGCAAGCAGTCAATACTGGAAACTATAAACATAAAAAGAAAGAAAGAAAGAAAGAAAGAAAACCATGCATAGAAATAAACTAGCAATGCACAGTAAAACATTTCAGAAGAATCCTGACAGATATTCACAAATATTCTGATGTGGAACAAAATATGTAATACATGTCATTAATGACAGAACTATACATAATGCAATCCAAATCCATGCAACACTTGCCTCAGTCACTCTAATAACCACACACATGTCGATTTGTTTGGGATGAAGTGCAACTGTTATTTATTCTTGGAGTCATACAAACATAATAGAAATAGAAATTACCCAAAATATTGGAAGTATAACAAACTCAGCTATTTACTATCCTATTTATGAACCATCATAACCATATTTACTATAACACCTACCACAAGATCACCATGACCTCTAAGGAGGTTCAATTCAGGTTATGGTGACCTTATGTGGTTGTCCTGAAAGTAGTCTTCTATTGAGTTTCTCCATACAACTTCAGACAAATGATGGTCCGGAATTTCCTAATCCTAGCCAAAACAAGTTACACAGATACACAAAATTCATGTTATCAGTCCAGTTTCATACAAACACAGTTGAACCTTAATTATATACTTTTCAAAAAGAAATTAAAATATTACATATGCGTTAAAAAGATTTTCAAGTGAAAAAATAGGCTTTTATAGCTTACTTGCTATGTAAGTTTGAAGAACTAACATTTTGAATTTCTAATTTCCATATGTGGTCTTCAGTGGGAGAGAATCCAAGAGGAGGAGCTGTTTAAGGATAGAGGAAGGTGGAAGAGGCTCGTCACCAGTACCCTGGAAACTGGACCTGTTACTTGATGATGAAGAATTTCTCTGTACACGCTTACTCCAATCACCTTTCATCCCATGAAGCTTTCTGATAAAAAGTATGTTATTGATAGAGTTTGTGGTTGTTAGCATTTAGAAATCCAAAATTTCATATTCTGAATTCTGAATTTAGCATTTTGTAGTACAGTATCTACGATTTATGGATTAAGTACTTTGTTAGGAATTGGTTAAAAATAAGGTTTTTGATCGATATTATACAGTAATGTAGCAATTAGGATCAATAAAATAATATTGCTGATCATATTATTAACAAAATACTATGGAAAGCTAACATACAAATAAACATACCAAAATTATGAAACTTTACACCTCCATTCGGACAGATGACCTCGCTATTCGCCCCTTAAAACAACAATAACTAACTACAGTAAAACCTCTCTCATCCGCTCCGGTTGATCTGACCGTGCTTGAGCCGAACTTGCCCCGACTCGTGGTGGTGACGCACTACTCATCGTGCCATTGTCGTTATCGCTTGTCCATTTTAGTGCTCTTTCATCTCTTGTATCGTTTCTGTCGTGCGTGTTTTGTACAGTACGTACTGCACTGTGAAGTTTTTAGTGCTTACTGTTCGTTGGTTTTATGACATTGTTCTTCTGTGTTCGTTACAGTACTGTGCAGTAATTTGTTTTATGTACATTGTGTGGTTTTTCAACATTTTAGGAGTGAAACGTAAACTCGGTTACTCTTTCTAGCAGTGCTATGAAGACTGGACAAAGGGGAATCACTCCAAAAATTTGCCAAGTAACTCAATGTAGGATGGTGTTATGATGATAAAAGATCGGAGAAGAAATTGGAAATACACTGAATCATGAACAGTGATGATAGATGGTGAAAACGTTCGTAAGAATCGCAAAATATTGAAAGAGCCTAAACTTGATCTGCTTGACAATGCATTGTGGATGTAGTCCTACCAAGAAAGAAGGAAAGGAACCCTGATATCTGGGTCCATTATAAAAGAAAAGGCAATAGCTTTGCACAAAAAACTAGAAGCCGGAAGTGAGTTCGCAGCTAGTGAAGGCTGGATTCATCGCTAGAAAGCCCATCATGGCGTTTGTTTTGTTTCAACTTCTGGTGAAAAATTATCTGCTGATGCCAAGGCGGCTAAGGTGTTTTCTGTGAAGTTTCAAGAAATTGTCAAAGAAAATGAACTGTTACCTTACCAAGTCTATAACATAGATGAGACAGGCCTAAACTATAAAATGCTGCCAAACAAAACGCTCGCTGCATGAAATGAAACCGTGGCAGGAATGAAATTAAAAAAAAAAATAGGCTAACCATTGCTCCTTGCAGCAACGCTGAAGGTACACACAAGCTTCCCCTGTTCGTTATTGGCAAAAATAAGAACAATAACTTATCTTCCTTGCTGGTTTATTACCACAATCAAAAGTCTGCTTGGATGAACTGCAATCTTTTCAAATCTTAGTTTTGCGACGAGTTCGTTCCATATGTTGAAAATACTTGAAACAAAAAAGCTCCCTGTTCGTGCTCTATTGCAGTTGGATAACCCACCATCACAATCATCTGTTGAGGATTTAGTGAAAGGGGACATAAGAGCTATCTTCCTTCCTCCAAATGTTACATCACTTATCCCACCAATGGATCAAGGAGTGATAGAATGATTAAAGAGGCGATATTGCAGAAGAAACATCAGCTCAATTTTAGAAAAGTCCCAAGAAGGTTGTAACATACTTGACGCTATGAAATTCCTCAACGTCAAAGATGCTATCTATACGATTGCTGAGTCATGGGAAGAACTAAAACCTGATACATTGCGAAAATCTTGGCGTAAGCTTTGTCCGGAAGTTATAACCGAAAGTGACCAGATTGAAGGCGAGTAAAACAATGACACGCAGAAAATCGTTAAAGATTTACAAACTGTGCAACCGAATGTTCCGGCCAGTGACGTTGAGGAGTGGATTGCCCAATGTGACAAAGACTATGAAACCAGTGAAGAGCTCAATGACAACCAGATTATTGCCATTGTTTTGGAAACAAAATGGTGAAGAAACTGCGAACGAGGACTCGGACGGTCATGATGACGAACCACCTAACCCGATTTCACACACCGACGCCAAGAACGCTTTTGATATTGCCCTTCAGTACATTGAGCAGACTGAACCTCAACACCTATGGACATTTTGAGGATCAAGAAATGAAGGGACACTGCACTGCAGCTAAGACTAGAATTTCATCGTATGAACAGAAATCTATAACTGACTCTCTTCCTAAGTAATTCTTTACTATACCAGACCCAAAACAACTGTGAACATGGGCTCGTCCAGTAGCGTGCGTCCAGCTGAGCGCTGTTGCTACAGTGAGAATGGCGGAGATGACACAGCTCTACACTCGCAGTATACGCACGACCTTCTCCGTGAACACAAGGTGCTCCGAATGTAAGAACATGTACCTGCTGGGGGGGGGGGGGCTAATCCTACGAATACCTATGCTCACAACGGAGTGCGCACATTTATATAGTTGTGATATGAGGCAGATATAAGATATCACACAAACGTCATTCGTGCACTCCTGGTGTAGTGACCAGTATTCTTGGCTGTGGCCCAGGAGGTCCGGGTTCGATTCCTGGCTCTGCGAAGCAATTTAATTCTAGACTGAGGGCTGAACGGGGTACACTCAGCCTCGTGATGCAAAACTGGGAAGATGTGGGTTAGATTCCTACCTCAGCCATCCTGGAAGTGGTTTCTCATTTTACTCCAGGCAAATACCGGGATGGTTTCTAAATATTTCAACACCTAAATCAATCTCTCTCTAATTATCCCTTCAGTTCAAGGGCAGATGTTATCTTCCTCGTGGTGCAAAACTGGGAAGATGTGGGTTGGATTCCTACCTCAGCCATCCTGGAAGTGGTTTTACTGTGGATTCACACCTCTACTTCAGGCAAATGCCGGGATGGTACCTAGCGTACGGCCAAGGCGGCTTCCTACCCAAATCCTACCTGAATTACAAATACACACACTAGTACAGGTCAAAGTGACAAAGGTTATCAGACAAATTCCACACACATCCAAATACACGGGGCTACATGACCACGATGTCGCAAAGCCCCTAAAACGATCATCATCATCAACAACAACAACAACAACCCCTTAAGCTCCGGATTTGATTCACGGCTCAATTAAGACATTTAGTTCCGGTCTCAGGGTTAGAATTGGGTACACTATGCCTCGTGAGGTAAAAATGTGAAGAGATGAGTTTTATTCGACTCAATTACAACAACAAAAAGGATAATTGCTGACACCCCAATAACATAGGTTATCAGATTTTGTGTTTTCACGTACTTCTGTATTCAAAAACTTCTTTTAAAGGCCATATACCCTAAAAATTATATTTCTTGCCTGGATGTGTAAAACTGCTCGGCTGCCACTCGGCTTGCTAAGTGAGATTGTTATGAGCTCAAAACTTCAGCTCACAGCACTTGTTAAAGCTCCACTACTGAATTGATACAGCAATGCTGTCACTCTTCGTTATCTTCCCTAGCGAACCTAAATATTTCAACACCTAAATCATTCTCTCTCTAATTATCCCTTCAGTTCGGAAGGGCAGATGTTATCTCCCGAACGGCTGGTCGTAGCGTAAAGGGGTTTGGACAGTCAAGCATCAAACCTTTTAGCTCTGTAACATAGGGTCATTAAAATAATTGAAGAATTAATTATTTTTGTGCGCGGAGAGAAATAACGATTTCGTACGGCGCAGCAAGCCCTGCAGGCTGAGTTATCTAGGCAACGCCGCGCTATGCTATTGGCTGGCGCGAGTGAGCGAGGTAATCTGGCTCCTTCCTCATGTTCACAGTTGTTTTAGGTCTGGTATAGTGTACAGGCTACCTTCAATTTTTGCAGTACTGTAAATACATGCTGTACAGTATTGCTCTTTTTCAATATGTAATAATAACAGCTTTTGTGCAGTTTTCTGTATCGCAATGTTTTTACTGTAGACAACAATATACATATGTACAGTAGTCATTTTTGAGTTAAGAGGTTGTTTATTTTAATGAAAAATCTGCATTTTTCTGTACTTTCTAATAATCCGACCTTTTTTGCGTTCCGACCATACCCTCAGTCCCAAAGGCGATGGATTACAGGGGTTGCACTGTAACACCTTAATTGTACTTACAAACAACCAGTTTAGTAAACATCTTACATTTTGGTCGTTACCCTTGAAAATTTGTTGCGATAAAAAAAAACTAAACACATTTCAACCAAAAGAAAGCTAACTTTTGAAAAATGTGCACAATAACAAATGTGTTTTTCAACTATTAGGTCGTGATGTGTACATGAAATACAAGTGTTATTAAGGTGACAGTATTCGTTATCCTAGTAGATGTACCTTCGCTAGGCATAGAAAAAGTGTCTGTGTGTGATAGCTCAGTTGGTAAGAGCATAGGGCAGGAAATCTGAAGGTCCCAGGTTAGAGTCCTGGTCATGTCAGACATTTTAACTCTCTGTTTTTTACAACTTGATGGCTTGTACTTAATGTACACAACAAGACCTAATGGTTCCACTCTTAACATGCTGCTTTATCATTACTTCGCTTCTACACATAGCTACCACACAATAGATCGCTACCATACTTTTAATCAGAAATACTCTACACCAAGATGAAGAACCAACCACGAGTGAGGATCAACACAAAATGAGAGAGGGCGTGTGGTGGATGGAAACAGTGGGCGTTATTAAGCTCTTGAGATGCACGGACACAGTTACGCATGATCAGATTGGCAGGCAAGCGGCCTAGGCATGTGCATTTAAGAACTCCCATTTGATTGGCTGTTCTCTACAGGGCTCTTCAATCACAATATTACGCGCTGTAATTATATCCCCTGAAATAAGAACATGTATCTTTCTTACTAAAGAAAAAAGAATAGTTTTTAAAAATATATTTAGCATTTATCGCATAATTTTGTATTTTGAACCAGTCATGCATTTTATCACCAACTCAGAATTACTAATAATCACTTGTAAAAGCCACAAAACATAAAGGCACATACACCTATGAAGTTTGAACAAATTTAGGAATTATCACAAATGCTAAAAATCACATACTCTACCATTCTGCTCATCAATTTGGAAACTTCAATATATTTTTTTTTGTAAATTTATAATGATCTTGTACAGTAACCACTACCTGCCTTCATTGAGAATTGGCACATGAATGTTGCACTACCCACTGAAACTATGGATTGTTATCTCATGAGTGACCTGCCACCAGTTACTGGACTGTTTGGAGGCAGCAGATGTATAACAGCATACTGGTACTGAAATATTCACGCAATAGATTATCCCTCTGAAGTCAGCAGGGGAAAGCTTCCCATAGCTACATCCACATAATTTATCAGAAGTATATTTTT
Organism: Meconema thalassinum; assembly: GCA_946902985.2. Classification (NCBI taxonomy): domain Eukaryota; kingdom Metazoa; phylum Arthropoda; class Insecta; order Orthoptera; family Tettigoniidae; genus Meconema; species Meconema thalassinum. Next base: position 457,061,645 of record OX336391.1, on the reverse strand, counting down.
ATCCACCATTTTAAAGCAGAGCCAAATTTAAAGCATCATTTTATACAATACCATATAAAAGATTGTTAAAATTGGAGATGTAGATCTGGAAGTAGTAGAGCCCTGCAAATATTTAGGAAGTGAATTGATGGAAAATGCAAGATTGGGTATGGAGATCAACACGAGAATACAATGTGGCAGTGTGTTCTATTACAACGTTCGGAGTTTAATTTGGGATAAAGACATACCACTGAAGGCTAAAGAAGTGATGTACAAGACCTATTACTCACCAATAATGACATATGAGGCAGAAACTTGGCTGATGATGAGGAGAGATGAAATACAGGCAGCCGAAATGAAATTCCTGAGGAGTATGGTACAGAAGACTAGGAGAGAAGAGTGAGGAATGAAGACATTCGAAACTAAGTGAATGTTCAGAAGCTGAATGATAAGCTGGAGCAGAACAGATTGAGATGGTATGGACATGAAAAGGATAAATGATGTAAGAATGCCGAAACAAGTGATGGAGAGACGGATTACTGGAAAGAGACGACAAGGAATACCTTGAGTACGGTGGATGGATTTGAGGAAGACCTCGAGTACGGTGGATGGATTTGAGGAAGTCCTCGAGTACGGTGAATGGATTTGGTCAAGGACAGTGCGAGTGAACGAAACCTGGAGTGGAGTTCAGTGGTTGAGGAAGATTGATGGACAAATTAAAGTGGAGGGATGTCATATTTGCTCCGACCCAGCTAAGGCTGGAAAACGGAAATTGATGATGATGATGACCATATTCAAAGGGAACATTCAGAAGCAAGGTCAGGAAAGTGGCAGTTTGAGAAAACAAATGAATAATAAATGATGGAAGCATAGTGCTTCAAAATATTACATATACAGAGTCCGCCAGAAAAATGTATACACTCTTTACGGAACAAAAACTATTTATTGTGAGCTTCTTAAACATTTAAATTTTGATTACACATGTAGTACTGTCTTCAGTTAAAACATATGGTTGCATGAGATGTTCAAAATGTTCACCGTTGGCTGCCAGACACATAGCAGAACGACGAGCGGTCGCTGCAACTACGTCCGTCAATGTTTGAATGGGGACTGCTGCACATGCCACTGTAATTTCCTGGCGAAGGGCCTCCAGTGTGCGCAGCTTACGTCGTTAAGACTTGATTTTTCACAGTTCCCCACAGGTAAAAGTCAATTGGGGTAAGATCTGGCGACCGTGGGGGGAACTCAATGGGCCCTCTTTGTACAATCCAATGTCCCGGCAGATTGTCATCCAGGAAAGCTCGTACTGCTACATAGTAGTGTGGTGGCACCCCATCCTGTTGATAGAAGGCTTCATCATCGGCTCCATAAAGCGAAAGTACAGCTGGTAAAATTAATGTGTGTAACATTCCCAAGTACACTGCTCCAGTGACAGTACCATCAAAGGAAAAGGCTCCTAGTAAGCCCCTTGAAAATTACATTCGACGATCCGGATCGTCCTCATTAAGCGCATGCATTCTTCGTGAGATGTAAACTTTCCACTTAGCTGTTTTCAAAATTAGTCATACACTTGTACTGCTAATCCCCACTTCCCACGCACATTGTGTAACAGACTTCTGTGGAGAATTAGAAAACTTTTCAACACGTGAGCCGACGAAGCACGACAAGTAGCTGTACGCGTTCTTCCCGATCTTCCTTTGTGAATATCACAAATCGTACCATGCGTCTCAAACTTCCCAGTAATGCGTTTAATTGTTAGGCGTGTTGGGGGTTCTGTTTCAAACTCCCTTCTCCACTGACGTTGCACTTCAACGGCATTATCAAACCTGATAAACCACTTCAGAATGTACTATCGCTGCTCGAACGTCAAGCGTGCTCCAGCCATTTCGTTTTCCCACTATCGTGATGCAAGTACCGACATCTGTTGAGCGACAGACCATACTACAACATTTAAAAACAACTAGTTGAAACCCGTCAAAAATGACTGTCAATAGAAAAATATTTACTGAAGAATTTTCTTATATAGGCCTACTGTATATTCTTTGTACGATTATTTTTTGGCTCTATTGAAACTATAAGGGCGTCAAAAGATTGCACTCTCAACATTGCAAAATACTGCTGGCCATGACTGAAAAATTGATGAGGCAAATTGAGACCTATACGTTCCAGAGTTTCCCCTTGAGCTTTATTGATTGTGGCAGAGTATGCCAAATAAATTGAAAAATATTGCCTCTTAAAACAAAATGATAGTGTTTTATTGGATGGTGTTAAATCAAGTCGAAGGATTAGACCTCTCTGCCTAATTTTAACTGCACTTATTATTTCCAAATCCAAGCAATATGGTTGCATTTAGGAGCCCTTAGCAAACTTTCAGATTTCTAAGCAGCATAACGGGTCAAGCGTTTGGAATATGTGGAGGCAAGTCATTTAGTTCCAAGGAATTCAAGAACTCTTAGGAGTCTGATACAACTGGCCGCAAACCGTCGCATATAATTTTGGAATATAACGAAGAAATGTGATGATGTGCACCTCCATACATTTTAAAAGAATGTGGACCGTATGCGTGTGGCACAGTAACATTGGCACCAAATGAAACGAAGGACATAGCATTGTACTGCCGATTTGTCTCTCTGAAATTCCTTGAGATATCATCTCCAGTGAAAAATAATTGTTGCAGCCTGTCAAATATTTTATATTTAGTCAGTATAATTTTACCATTACAACAACAAAGGTCAAAGTAACCAAGTGTAGATTTCTCTCAAGAGAAATACAGTGCAGAACAATGTTTACATTTGTTCGTCAAGGACCCTACACTGTAACGGCATAGTATCTGGAATTGTTTCTGAAATGCCGTATTTATATTGGATTTTAAAAGTGGCTTCGTATTTTTCTCCGATTTCCCACTTTTTTTTGCGGCTAATGTTCTATTTCATAAAATGGGTTTATTTATAGCAGCATTTCTCCTCAAATTAACGTCATATTAAATAACACTATAGTGGCCTGCATCAACGCAGCTGCCAAATATTAATAATAACTTACGGTACTTCCATTGCCAAAATCAACTGCCTGGTTAGACTCATTGTTATGTAATCTAAAAAATAATCAATAAACAATAATATTCACTTATACAATTCAGTTCAGAGACTTCCATTCTCATTCCTTGCAATTTTTGAAATTTGCTTGCAAACGCAACTCAGGATGACGAACTTCATTTTGAGATAAACAGAATGAAACTGCTCTAAATAATCAATTTCCATCACCTGAAGGTACAATACTTTGCATTTCCATGACAGTAAATTATCCAAGGGAGCATAGAATCACTTCGCCACTTTTTTTTTTTTTGGTCGTGTGGCCTCCTGAGAGGCCGAGTGCAGGTCTTTCTATTCGACGCCCGTGGGCGACCCGCGCGTCGGGATGAGAGATGGAATGGATGAAGATGAATGAAACTGGGCAAGGATGTGGAAGGAAGCGGCCGTGGCCTGTCAGAAGGTACTGTCACAGCATTTGCCTGGTGTTGAAAATGGGAAACCACGGAAAACCATTTCAAGGACAGCCGACGGTGGGGCTCGAACCCACACGTCTACCGAGTTAGCAGAGAGCTTGGCCCCATGGCCTAACGCAGCGCTTTAGCCAGCGTAGCCACTACTGTCGGTGGAATGAGCATAGACTCACTTCGCCAGCGACCGTAATGGAGGGAGTTTTAGAATTATATGTTCAGTGTTTGTCAAAGATCGTATTAACACAGGGAAGCCCACTCTTAAGGCTACATTCTGAGCTATCACCCCAGATTCCAGGTTCGATCCCTGTTCTGCCAAGAAATTTAATTCTGGTCTGAGGGCTGAAACGGGGCGCACTCTTGAGGCAAACCTAAGAAGAGCAAAATTTGATTCCCATCTCAACATCTTGGATGTGGTTTTAGGTGGTTTCCCACTTCCACTCCAGGCAAATACCGGGATAGTTCCTAATTTAAAGCCTCAGTTGTCAACTCCCCATTCCCCATATTAATTACAAATGCACACATCAATACAGCCATCACATTAACACAGGTTATCAGAGAAAGGTTTACACTCACACACCAAAGTAGACGGGGCTGAGTGACCACGATGTCTGAGTCCATCAAAGAAATTATTCATTCATTCATTTATTTGCAATGGGGGGAGTGTCCCCCGGTGGCAAATTGTATACACATAACAAATAAATAATTATACATAACAATTCAATAACAATTATACAACAATTAAACTGGAGTATTTACACAAATAGTCAGTCTTTTCTTAAACACACCTATATGTTTGGGAAAAGGCTCTAAGACTGCGGCAGGTAGAGCGTTCCAGTTATCAATGGCACGGTTTACAAAAGATTATTTACCATAATTTGTTCGCTGTGGTCGGCCCTTAACTTTGAAAAAATGATCGCTCCTACCCATGTAAGTGGGCTTTCCCAATCGTTTGTTAAGCTCACCCCATGCTGGTTGATTTGTATACGTGTTGTACATAGCGCAGAGTCTAGATTTCATCCTCCTAGCCTCCAGTGATTCCCACCCAAGTTTCTTTAACATACGGCTCACACTGCTCCTGGGATTAAAGTCACTGAGCACAAATCTAGCGGCCTTTCTTTGTACCATTTCCAACTCATTGATGAGCCCTACTTGATATGGATCCCAAACCGCCGGTCAATGCATGTGAGATTTTCAAAAGTGAAAAGCCACGTCCTGTGGTTCGGATTCCACGTAAAAAGGAGGTCCGTAGCTTATGATCTCGAGATTGACGGTCACGTTAAACTACAATCTTCCTTTTTCATATTCCAGAATAGGTCTTACAAGTGACAAATAGCCTAATTCTTTAGCAGAGGTACTACTTCCTTTTAATACCCTCATTACAAAGTGCAGGGATTTGTAAGCTTTTGAAACTACACATCCTACATGACTACTCCATTTCATATCATTCCTTACGTGAACGCCCAAATATTTGCAAGAATCTTCTTCTACAAGTATTTCCGAGCCAATGTTATATTGAAAATCCTGCCTCCGCACTTTCCCTATTTTTAAGAGACTACATTTTCTTGTGTTTATTTTCATTTTATTTTCAATCGCCCACTTATAGACCAGGTTCAGGTCCTCTTGAAGCACTGCATTGTCTTGTGAGTCGTGTATCTTTCGATATATTACACAATCATCCGCAAACAATCGACAGTCACTGCGAATCCCATTTGGTAAGTCATTTATAAATGCCAAAAATAACAAAGTTCCGATTACGCTGCCCTGAGGGATACCCGACGTTACGGTAATTTCATCCGAGAATATGCCTTCGACTTTCACCTTCTGTGAACGACCCGTCAAAAATTCTTGGATCCATAAAATTACTCTTCTATCAATCTTCGTCGAAGCTAATTTATGGAGTAGCATGTTATGCGGCACGACATCAAATGCCTTCGCAAAATCTATAACCACGGCGTCGACTGAAACTCCATGGTCTAACGATTCGCTAATGTCTTGAAAAAGTGATAGCATCTGACTCTCGCATGAGTAACCTTTCCGAAATCCATGTTGCCTATCATTAAACCATGATATTGTTTCCCACTGTTCCCTCAAGTAGTCGCAAATGAGATGCTCCATCTGTTTACAAACGATGGATGTAAGGCTAACCGGCCTGTAGTTGCCCAATTCAAGTCTGCTCCCTCCCTTAAATATTGGGACTACCGTAGCTCTTTTCCAGTCATCTGGGATTTGTGCATTGTTTGTGGACACATTAAACATCACCTCCAAGTATCGTGCCACGGCCCTACCCTAGTTTAAGTACTTCACTAACAATATTATCAGGACCCTTTGATACATTGAAACGTAGTTTTTGTATTAGCTTTACAATTGCTGACTGGTTTATTTGGAACAGGGGAGCCCCTGATTTGTCGTTAAGGTCCAACACACAGCTATTGGATTTATTGAACACACTACCGTAAAAGACATTTAATTCATTAGCAATGGCCTGTTTCTCAGTAATTAATTTACCGTCACCGGACATTATCATCGACAAATTATTTGGATTTCCCTTTCTTCTCCTAACATAACTGTACATTTTTTTCCACCCATCACCTCCCAAACCAAGTAAACCTTGCATATAACTGTCATGAGCAGCCCTCTTTTTTAAGACGAGCTCTCTTGATAAGGACTTAAATTTCAACATACTCTTGTCACTATCATGTCTTTTATTGTATAATTTCCTAATTTTCCGTTTTAGACTCCTAATTTCTCGTGTGTAATACTCAGAATCTGGGTTTTGTTTCAGCAATTTAAATGGGACAAATTTATCAACAGCGCTATTTAAAATTTTCAAAAAGTTAGTCCACAGGATATTAATGTGATTTCCTTCCGATGCCCATCCTACAAATAGCTCATTCAAATACCCCTGAAACTTGCCCTGATCCGCCCTGCGATACTGGAATATGATCTTTTTTGCTACATCAGAGTCTAATTTTGTAATGTCACCATATCTAATATTTAATTCAACCCCAGAATGGTCACTAATTCCTGGTACTTTCAGACAGTTAATATACAGCTCTACAGGCCTTACGAGATAAACATCTAAGGTATTATTGTCTCTAGTTGGGAAGTCAACTACTTGGGAAAATCCCCCCTCCCTTAAGAATTTATTTGCAGCGCTCTGAGCTTGACTACACCTAGTTGACTCACCAGACCAGTCTACTTTGGGGAGGTTTAAATCTCCAGCAATTATTATGCTCTTTTTCATAGCATTACCCATACAAGTTTTATCATACAGTGTTTCGAGGAGAGAAAAGTTATCTTTCGGTGCTCTATACGCCCCTATCACCTGAAGAGGGAATTTATTTCCTTTATCCGAAATTTGTACACATAACATTTCATGATCCATATCAGCCCACTTTAAGAAACTACCTATATTTTTGCGCACACAAATAAATAGCTCACCACCTCGCTTCCCCCGATCCCTTCTGTACATTTCGTAGGTCCCTTGAATTATTTCGCTACTATTTATGTCCTCATATAACCAAGATTCAGTTGCAATGACAATGTCCGGAGAATACGTCTCTACAAGATTCCAAAATTCAATTAATTTATTTCCTAAACTCTGACAATTAACCTGCAGTAATCTTAGAGTCTTACCTCCGCAGCAAATATCTCGAAATAGCTCCTTCTGTTCCCATAGGCTGGCAACCTCTGGACCTGCTCCTCCTCACAAAAGCCGGCACGAACCGATGAACCTGTCATGTAGGCTCCCTAGGTTAAAAGCGCCCCATCGATTTAGATGCAGCCCATCTCGGGCGAAGTCACGGCCACCAATCCAGCAGTCAGCTTCTACGTACACTAAGCCCAGTTGTGCACATACCCAGTCCATGCGGTCATTTACAGTCTTAACTCGCCTTAACGGAACGACGCCCCGCCGAACAATGCCACTCATTATAATTTTTGCATTTCGAAACTTGCTTTTAGCTTTTCTGCCTAGTTCGTAGAGCTCCCCCATGATGTAATCAGCTGTAGCCCTCTTCTTCAAATCGTTCGTCCCAACATGTAGCAACAACACTTTAACTTTGTCACAGTCCTCTACATTTGATTGTTCCACTTGTTGGGCAAGCTGGTCAATTTTAATCCCCGGATAACACCGCACTTTCACACCTGATTTCCTCGAGATATTCGCACTCCATCGTATCATTGAATCACCCATTATGATAACGTCATCCTCAGTTTGCTCCTGCACGCCCTCTTCCACACTGATCCCAGTAGAAAGTCGTTCAGTCACATCCTTCACCGTTTCTTCTGATTCACGAAGCTTTGCTCTAAGTTCCTGTATTATTTGATCCCTTGCTTTGATTTGCACCCTCAAACAGTCCGGCGTATCACATACTTTACAAAACCAATTTCCGACATCACAATCCTCCTTCTTGACCTTAATACAGCCGAAGTGAAACCATTTCTCACATAGTCCACACTCAACACCATTCTTCAATGTTTTACTGCACGTCGAACACTTTAAAGCTGCCACTGGATCATTTGCCTGATTCACATTTGGAGTAACAGGCCCTGGATTCACTTCCACTCCACCAATAACTAGCAATGCAGCTATCACTAGGGCTATGAACCACAAGTTGCTAGGTCCCGTACGCACACACAAACGCCGGAAATCCCGACTACCCTTCGCATACCACAGTCCGATCCTCGCCCGATAACACTCCAGAGAACAACCCATTTCAGCACACCTGAGAGCTCGGGAAAAACATGACCTTTCACTTTGACTGCCAACTGCCAACTGTTCGACAATTTTCTCTCATGGCGAAAGCGATTGTGCCCATTTTTATTTAATAATTTAAAAGTATCTGGCAACGTAAATCATGGAGAATTCCTTACCTTACGGGAATAATAAACGTTACATATGTTTAGACAATGTAATACCAATTGCAAGATAGAATAATTGGGAAATAAAATCACATGTCTGAGGTGGGAATCAAACTCCTTCGACAATGCATTATCAATTTCGTTGTCCACAATGTTAGCCGCTGAGCCACCCAGACAACGAAATTAGAGTGCAATATTAAGTGACGTAAACCACAAACGAACTCAACTGCCAGTTACAGTTCTTCAATATTTCCCTTATTTCATGATTCTATTCCAGTATATATTGGGAGACAACATAAGCGATATTCCCTTTTCAATTCTCACAAAGATCACACTACGATCGCCATTTCTCTTATGAAGAAACGCCATTGTGCGCACGCGCAATTCCCACATATATTACATTTTTCTTTAAACATTTAAAAATATACCGTAACATATATTTTCCTTTTAAAGAAACTCTGCAAATCTGCAAGCCAAGAGCTTTCGTTAGAATATCTTACGAAGCCAATAGGTTAAGTCGTTTTCACAATCTCGTGTATACAAAAAACAGCTTAGTGTTTTAAATATAAGGATGGCAACAGAGAATTCGTTACTTTATGGGAATGATAAAAGTGAAATATATTTCTACAATGTAATACCAATCGTAGGAAGGAAGAAAACAAACAAAAAAAAAAAACATATCCATGGTGGGAATCGAACCCTCTCGACCATGCAAATGATGGCAACAGAGAATTCGTTACTTTACGGGAATTATAAAAGTGAAATATGTTTCTACAACGTAATACCAATCGTAGGAAGGAAGAAAACTAAAATAAAAAAACATATCCGAGGTGGGAATCGAACCCTCTCGATCATGCATAATAGAAATTACCGGGCAGTAACCATATCCCCTTGGCCATCCAGACAACCATGTGGCGCTGCAATATTAAGCTATCTAACCAGTATACAAACTCAACCTGCAGTTTAAGTCCTTCAATTCGTGGCTTATTTTATATAATTCTATTTCAATGCATATTGTAAAAACATAATTACCATTATTGGCGACCCTTTTTAATTCTCATAAACAAAGATCTCAGACGCGCCTGGAAGCGCCATTTGCCTTGTTGAGAAAGGCCATTGTGCGCATGCGCGGGAGTGTCAAATATGACATATTTCTTTAATCATTTAAAAATATACCGTAACATATATTTTCCTTTTAAAGAAACTCTGCAAATCTGCATGCCAAGAGCTTTCGTTAGAATATCTTACAAAGCAAATCGGTTAAGTCGTTTTCACAATCTCGTGTATACAAAAAACAGGTTAGTGTTTTAAATATAAGGATGATAACAGAGAATTCGTTACTTTACGGGAATGATAAAAGTGAAATATATTTCTGCAATGTAATACCAATCGTAGGAAGGAGAAAAAAAAAAAAAAAAAAAATCCGAGGTGAGGATCGAACCCTCTCGACCATGCAAAGGATGGCAACAGAGAATTCGTTACTTGACGGGAATGATAAAAGTGAAATATGTCTCTACAATATAATACCAATCGTAGGAAAGAAGAAAACATATCCGAGGTGGGAATCGAACCCTCTCGACCATGCAAAGGATGGCAACAGAGAATTCGTTACTTGACGGGAATGATAAAAGTGAAATATGTCTCTACAATATAATACCAATCGTAGGAAAGAAGAAAACATATCCGAGGTGGGAATCGAACCCTCTCGGCCATGCAAAGGATGGCAACAGAGAATTCGTTACTTGACGGGAATGATAAAAGTGAAATATGTTTCTACAATGTAATACCAATCGTAGGAAGGAAGAAAACTAAAATAAAAAAACATATCCGTGGTGGGAATCGAACCCTCTCGACCATGCAAAGGATGGCAACAGAGAATTCGTTACTTTACGGGAATGATAAAAGTGAAATATGTCTCTACAATATAATACCAATCGTAGGAAAGAAGAAAACATATCCGAGGTGGGAATCGAACCCTCTCGACCATGCAAAGGATGGCAACAGAGAATTCGTTACTTGACGGGAATGATAAAAGTGAAATATGTTTCTACAATGTAATACCAATCGTAGGAAGGAAGAAAACGAAAATAAAAAAACATATCCGTGGTGGGAATCGAACCCTCTCGACCATGCAAATGATGGCAACAGAGAATTCGTTACTTTACGGGAATTATAAAAGTGAAATATGTTTCTACAACGTAATACCAATCGTAGGAAGGAAGAAAACTAAAATAAAAAAAACATATCCGAGGTGGGAATCGAACCCTCTTGATCATGCATAATAGAAATTACCGGGCAGTAACCATATCCCCTTGGCCATCCAGACAACCATGTGGCGCTGCAATATTAAGCTATCTAACCAGTATACAAACTCAACCTGCAGTTTAAGTCCTTCAATTCGTGGCTTATTTTATATAATTCTATTTCAATGCATATTGTAAAAACATAATTACCATTATTGGAGACCCTTTTTAATTCTCATAAACAAAGATCTCAGACGCGCCTGGAAGCGCCATTTGCCTTGTTGAGAAAGGCCATTGTGCGCATGCGCGGGAGTGTCAAATATGACATATTTCTTTAATCATTTAAAAATATACCGTAACATATATTTTCCTTTTAAAGAAACTCTGCATGCCAAGAGCTTTCGTTAGAATATCTTACAAAGCAAATCGGTTAAGTCGTTTTCACAATCTCGTGTATACAAAAAACAGCTTAGTGTTTTAAATATAAGGATGATAACAGAGAATTCGTTACTTTACGGGAATGATAAAAGTGAAATATATTTCTACAATGTAATACCAATCGTAGGAAGGAAAAAAAAAACATATCCGAGGTGGGAATCGAACCCTCTCGACCATGCAAAGGATGGCAACAGAGAATTCGTTACTTGACGGGAATGATAAAAGTGAAATATGTTTCTACAATGTAATACCAATCGTAGGAAGGAAGAAAACGAAAATAAAAAAACATATCCGTGGTGGGAATCGAACCCTCTCGACCATGCAAAGGATGGCAACAGAGAATTCGTTACTTTACGGGAATGATAAAAGTGAAATATGTCTCTACAATATAATACCAATCGTAGGAAAGAAGAAAACATATCCGAGGTGGGAATCGAACCCTCTCGACCATGCAAAGGATGGCAACAGAGAATTAGTTACTTGACGGGAATGATAAAAGTGAAATATGTTTCTACAATGTAATACCAATCGTAGGAAGGAAGAAAACGAAAATAAAAAAACATATCCGTGGTGGGAATCGAACCCTCTCGACCATGCAAATGATGGCAACAGAGAATTCGTTACTTTACGGGAATTATAAAAGTGAAATATGTTTCTACAACGTAATACCAATCGTAGGAAGGAAGAAAACTAAAATAAAAAAAAACATATCCGAGGTGGGAATCGAACCCTCTCGATCATGCATAATAGAAATTACCGGGCAGTAACCATATCCCCTTGGCCATCCAGACAACCATGTGGCGCTGCAATATTAAGCTATCTAACCAGTATACAAACTCAACCTGCAGTTTAAGTCCTTCAATTCGTGGCTTATTTTATATAATTCTATTTCAATGCATATTGTAAAAACATAATTACCATTATTGGAGACCCTTTTTAATTCTCATAAACAAAGATCTCAGACGCGCCTGGAAGCGCCATTTGCCTAGTTGAGAAAGGCCATTGTGCGCATGCGCGGGAGTGTCAAATATGACATATTTCTTTAATCATTTAAAAATATACCGTAACATATATTTTCCTTTTAAAGAAACTCTGCAAATCTGCATGCCAAGAGCTTTCGTTAGAATATCTTACGAAGCCAATCGGTTAAGTCGTTTTCACAATCTCATGTATACAAAAAACAGCTTAGTGTTTTAAATATAAGGATGGCAACAGTTGACAATGTCCATAACCCGAAATCGTCTGACAAAGAGTGTATACATTTTCCTGGCAGACTCTGTATACAAATAGGACAATAAATAACATATAAGTGAGGTTCAACTGCAGTAACTACGCAGGGCTGATAACCACAATGACCTTAGTTGTTACCAAAGTAGCTGACCCATTTTTATTTTTGTAATGTGGTGGAGTATACTTATTAATATTGTATTAGCCAAAAGCTTAACTGGATATGCTAGCACAGAGGCTACACGTGGCATTCCAAACAGTGAGTAAATAAATAACAATAAAAAAACACAACCCACACACACACACACACACACACACACGCACACTTTTATTTATTAAGCTTCCTCAATTATTTAATGATGTTATAGGAGGAATTAACAAATGTAAAAATACTGAAGATATTTCTTTAACTGAACACTTCATATATAGAGTGTTTGAAAATTGTAGTACCTTCTTTACAGGACATCTGTCTAAATCTGATGTTCCAGAGTTACAAAATTTGTCTGGAACTATATTCCAAATCTCTCAGTAGGAAAGCAATACAGCAACGCAGACTACAATCTGTGCAGCTAGTGAATATCAACAAGTTGTTCAGTCAAGAGGTTTCTGGCTTGAGAAGAGATACAATGTTGTTGTCAGAGTGTGTGGTGCCATTCTATTGCATCTGATATGATAAAAGAAGATGGCCAGGTTTGAATGGCAATAACTCTTGAACTAAGAGGACTATTTTGTTGTTGTTGGATTCATTTAGGAGCTTTAGGACATCATGGTCATGTAGCCCTGAGTACTTTGGTGTGTGTGTGTGTGTGTGTGTGTGTGAGAGAGAGAGAGAGAGTGTGTGTGAGTAATTTGTCTGATAACCTGTGTTATTGTGATGGCTGTATTAGTGTGTGTAGTTGTAATTCAGATGAGAATTGGGAAGGAGGCGGCCGTGGCCTTAATTTACGTACCATCCCGGCACTCACCTGGTGTAGAAATGGGAAACCACTTCCAGGATGGCTGAGGTGGGAATCGAACCCGCCTCTTCTCGGTTTTGCCTCATGGGGCTGAGTGTATCCTGTTCCAGCTCAGACCTGAATTAAATTTCTTGGCAGAGCCGGGAACCGAACCCAGGCCTCCGCGGTGATAGCCAAGAGTCCTAGCTACTATGCAATGAGGCGGACAGGACTATTTCAGTGCTGCAAAAGACACTCATAACATCTCCACAACACAGCTGAAAGCTAGACCTCTGTCAATTAATGCAATGGAAGAATAACAATATTTATCTCTCCACAACAACACTGCCCCCGACAAAAGGATTTTAGATTTAGATAGATATTTTTCCACATGTTATGAAAAGGCAGTACCACAACACCCTGTACACGTTTAAGTCACTCATGCACATGTTGCAATCTACAGGAACCCACTCCAAGAATGTAATTTATATCATACCTCAAACTGATGAACTACTGTATATAGAAGAATAAATAATTAGCGTCAGTTAGTAGTGTACACACAAGTCCTTGTTATTTTCTTGAGTCACAGTTTACACATGACACGGTTGAGGATTATAGAATAGAATTCATTCCTTCAATAAAACTAGGAGAAGCATTTTCAAATAGAACTAAATGAAAATGCTCTGGAATACTTAAGGACAAAGGAGCATGACATAAAATAAAACAAAAAAACAGCACACTTTCCTTCTTCTCACGGTATCTGTTCAAGTATTTTTTTTTTCCTATTTTCCCTTACAAGTAACGATGTATTTAATAGGTGCCTATGATTTGTACAAAATGTAGATTTTAAAAAACCTGTTCAATTAGGAGATAAGTCTAACTATAGCTAGAGTTCGAAGATTATAACAATACAAGTTTTGTAGCAAATTGGTTGCTTGTTAATAATTTTTAGTTTGAAGATTTTTTTCCAATAAACTTTTCTACCACTAAAGCGTTTCATGAAAAGTAATGTGAACTGTTCCTTTTTAAATATTTGGGCTTCCTGCTTAATCATCTCGCTAAACCATTATCATCAATAAACCACTGAATTGTAAAAGAAAATATGTTACCAAACACCACGAAGAACTAAGATACTGGTAATGCGAAAGTAGCTAACATCTGAATATCTAACTGTTAGGGACATGGAGATATACAGTTATATGTGAAATGATTAGCTTCAAAGCTGACTTGGTACAATGAGTTCCAGTATTGTATGGCTGGAGTTGTTTGGTCTTTGGAAAAAAAAAATAGACTCCTTCCATAGGAAAGTTGTAAGTAAAGGGAACAGTTTCATTTCTTAACCATAAATGTTTGAAACATTTGAAAATACTTTTAAGAAGGTGAAAGGTACTGTACCGTTTTCTTTTATTTGGTCTGATTTACGGTACATTTTCCTTTGCGAACCGCTGCCGCAAATGATAGGTTTTGACCTAGTTTGGAGTGCGCGAATAGCCGTGTGATCATTCGGCTCAACTGTTGTCTCATCGACAACCTTCGGAAGAGTGTTTCTCTTATTGGCTGCGAGGAGCGCGGAAGACCTTGAGCCTTGCAGTAGTGGGAAGATTGACATTTATATTCGAACATTATATGGAAATAAGGCACAGTTATGATGTCAAATGTATATTGAAGTACGATATTACAGCAGAGAGAGACAGTGCTGTCTTGCTTTTATGGAAATAGCCTTTGTAACGTCAAGAATATGGATTTAATATATCGACCTATCAGATAGATCGATATGTCATGCGCAGGAGTGCCAGCGTGCCAGCTGTGACCTGCAAGCGAACATATGCAGGCGACAGACAGATCATTTTTAAACTCAGACGAAGGTACATCTAAGAAAAGATTCGTATCGCTATGTTGTTTCGGGCAGCAAGAAAAAGTGTCAAGTTATCACAAGTTCACGGCGTGGCCAGTTTATGGTTACACTTCGTGTTGTGACGTATTGAGGCCAATATACATCAAGTTCAGTGTCGAATAAGAACTTGAATTTACAGAGTGCCTGGCACTGTATGCGGGCAATATTCAGTTATAGGAATCCGTCTCATTTCATGTTATTTAAATGCATGTGTAGATGAGAAGCGAAGTGCAGTGATACATTAAGGGGCTTGTTACTGAAGCCTATGCTCACTGAGAAGGTGTCCTTTCTTTTCTCACACCAAGACTATTGCAATTCAACGTCATGTACACTCCGAGTGAAGATATTTAACCACTTAGTGTATGGAATCCTGAGGTGTTGGGAGAGATGTTTTCGATGTATATAATCACACTAGCCATGTGCGGCTAGGTATTTAAGTGTGGACACCACTCTCCAAGCAAATGCAGTGGACGTTACGAGTGACTACAATGCTATCTGCGAAGTGGAACATAGCCTACTCGCGATGCGGGTTATTGGCTTGTGGAACATAAACTTTTGGTAACATGCAGCCGAAATTAACTCAGGCTACCGTCATGTGTCCACCTGATTATCGCGATGTTGCATTCGCGCGCGTGATGTATTTTCGGGCCGGGCTGGAACTAATCGAAATTCGGGCTAGGACAATTTCCGGGATGAGGAAGCAGTTCGTTTACTATCAGTGGACTTGGGACATTGGAGTAAGAAATTCCCAGTGCGTTCATTGGAAATTGGAATGGATCTGTGCAGTCCTGCTATATCATGTTGGAATCAGATGGTGGGCATACTCACGCTTCATATCGCCTTCGAGAGTCTTCAGCCAGGTAGAGGAATATTTTTTCACGTAGTGTTGAAAGTAGATAGTCCAGTGAAAACACATTGCCATCAGTTATACATTTTGAGTAGTATGATTGTGGAGTGAAGTTTATGCATGACCGTCCCATGGTCTGTGTGACTTCATTTGCAGTCGAGTTTAGGCCTGGTTATTCAGGTGCACTCATTTCATAATATTTTTATGATGAATTAATTGTTTATTTTTCAGCTTAATCATTTAATTAATTATATTCATTAATTTTTTTCCGAACTTCTTGATTGTGGAGAACAGATCTACATAGGGGAAGGAATTTATGTTATTCCCAAGGGGATTTTTCTTTTTAGTGGATTTGATATTTTCCAATTTTTGGAGTACTTCTTGTTTTTTTAAAATCAAGCTATGGCTTGAGGGGTTGTCGTTCTATTATCTTTGTGTTCGGCCGATGCGTTTTTGCATTATAATTATTACAATACAGTATAGAATGTGAAGTTTGATCATTCTTTTAGAATGGGGATTTTTTCTCTTGAGAGTGAACGATGTCACACTGGATTCTAATGTGTCAACAGGAGTTAACTTGAGTCGTTACTTGGATACATGCTGTAGACCCAGTCTGATTTTCGTGAATTCTCTTGAGGGGACATTTCTATTTTCGTCTGATAAACTTTAGCGTTTGATTTTGTAGTCACGTGTACTTGGATACACCTTGATGATCTTTAAATTAATTAATATTGCTATAACTGAATTTTGATTCAGGCTTTCGAGTTTTTCTTGATTAGAACGTTGCTTAAGAGTACTATTTGAAGAACAAGAATCTTTGTTGAGATAAATCCCAGGGATTAACTTTAAGGGGAAGCGAATTCTTATGCGACTGTAAATACAACTCTGTAAGGCAAGCTTTTTGTGATCCAGTGGACTTGATTAAGTAGCCACTCATGTTAAATTTATGATGCATTGGAATGAGAAAACATAATAGTTAAGAAACACAGCTGAATATATCTGATTACTGGTTATTGAATAAAATAATCACCATGTGGGTGATAATGTGTGAAGAAACGTCAATGGGCGTATAATATATTTACGGTAGTACTCGTTGAAGTACGTTAATGTGATGATGCCAGTGAAAGCATAATGTGTAATGCGATTATAAAAGTATAAACTTTGTGATGTTGGTGGTAATGCCCACCTGTATTCAGAAATCGAGGTGATGAGTGACCATTATAATGACAGTATTTCAGTGCAAGGTTATACTAATTTCCGAATGTTTTTGAAAGAACATAGTTTTTATTCTCTTTTGCATTTCTTGTTACGATTTATTGATAAATTGGTAATTCCAATTATGGATCTAGTTTTTGTCAAGCCTCAGAGTTTGTTTTTTGTGTGGCATCCCCATTTAATTAATTCTTCGGTCGTACTCTATTTATAAGATTTAAGCAAATGTTAGATATGATTCAGGATCGATATACTATAAATTCTGGATGAATTTAAATAAGTACATTTATACTGAGAAATTATTGAATCATGAGAGATTTTGAATTACGAATTTCACGTCTTTTTAGCTTAAGTGCTTGATTGATAAAATAGATTTTGACTACATTGCTAAGGCAATATAATTTATACAATAGTTATGACAAAGCACCAATGAGGAGTGCAGAATTACCTGTTTGGGTAGGCATTTACATCTGAGGGTGTAATAATATTAATAATGATTTCGCTGTAAATAAGTAAGTATATATCTGAATTAATTCACGTGTTTGAGAATGTTGGAATCGGTGGAAGAACCATAAAGGTGATTTATTTGATTTTTTTTTTTTGCTTCTTATTGGATCACCTGTTGTTCATATTATTAATAATTTCAATTGAGGGTCAAATGCATTCTTGGTCCATGGGGACTGCTGATGCATTTATTGGCATGATATTAGTGCCTACTTTCTTTGTTTTTGTGTCCAGCCAAGGACATTTTGGTCTGACCTTCTGTCAAATTTTCTTTTTGGAAATAAATATTTTGTCATTTCTTTTAATCGCGCGATGTGATGATTTACAGAAGTATAAAGAGGTCGCCTTAGGGGGGCCACAGCTAGATATTTCTCGAGTTTCCCCACACTCCTGAGAGGGTGGTTTCCCACGATTCTCGTGTTCTTAGAGCAGTTTGCTGCTATGCTTTGGTCTTGCTTAATGCCACCTCTGTTAGGATTTGCTGTTCCCTGATTATCCCTTCTCCTGTTGGTAGGATCTGGGGATTTTTTTTCTGAGTCGGGGGTTTTCAGGTACTACGATCCAGTTACCATCGAGGGATATCAACAGGTAAAGGATTGGTATTTTCGGGTACAGTACTCTATTTTAAAACACACTTTGCTTTTGAAAAACTTCACATTGTCACATTTATTCTTCAGAATATAAACAACTTAATGAAATCGGGTAGCAACAACGCGTAGGGATCATAAGGATTCAGACAGATGTTCTATGAATTTTCAACATATGTATTTTATTATTATTTTACCAAAAATTGTGTCT
Source organism: Meconema thalassinum (assembly GCA_946902985.2). Taxonomy (NCBI): domain Eukaryota; kingdom Metazoa; phylum Arthropoda; class Insecta; order Orthoptera; family Tettigoniidae; genus Meconema; species Meconema thalassinum. The sequence continues at coordinate 457,043,206 of OX336391.1, read as the reverse complement.
ACAATTTATGAACGGTAGATACAGAAAGGACAAGCCCCACGTACACAGCAGTGTCTCCATCTCCGTTCATTAAATCTATACAAATCTGATATGTTACATATATACAATTTACAACTTTACATTGCTATATACACATAATCTGCTGAACACGACGTCTATATCATACAATTAATAAATAAAAGAGAAGATACAGGCAAGCACACACACATATACACACACTCACGCACGCACACATGCATACCTACATGCACGCACACACTCCCACTCACTCACAAAGTTACATTATATAAATTTAATTTACTTGGGGTTTTAGTCCCTTTAGAGCCTTCACTTTGTGGCAAAATTGTTGTGGAGGAAGGTCTTTTATTGCATGAGGCAGGTCATTCCAAAGTCGAGCAGAGCGATTGTAGAACCCAGATTGATAATCTGTTGTCCTAGCGAATGGAGGAACGAGGGTGACACCCTGTGCTCTACGGACTGAGCGATATGACAGCTGAGGGCGGTGAAATGGGGACAGTTTAATGGTGCCAGCTAGAGATTTTTGGAGAAAGGCGAGATCTGTTTGGCTACATATGTCATTGATTGATGTTAGTGGTTTTGTCAAAACTTTGTTTCCCTGTTTGTAAATGAGTCGCTCCGCTCGACGATGGACAGCACTTAACTTCCTCATGTTTTCCTCAGTAGTGGGATGCCAGGCAGGAAGTCCATACAGAAGAATGGGCCGTATAGTGGAGAGATACACCGCTCGGAGTGCACGGCTTTTGAATCCCAGAAGATTGCGTCTTGCAAATCCTAGAATTCTAAATGCCTTTCACCTAGATTCCTCAACGTGTACATTCCACTTCAAATTGCTGGAAATGTGTATTTCCAGCATTCGCAGTGAATTGCACATGGGAAGAATTTTGCCGCTCAGTGAAAGGCTATGCTCAACAGGCTGTCTGGCCCTACTTAGCCGAATATATTTACACTTGTTTACATTCAAGGTCATCTTATTTACATCACACCACAGTACCACACTGTCCAGATCTTCCTGTAGTGCTTTGACGTCATCATTATTCTTTATGGCTCTGTATTGAATCGTCTGCATACTGCGCCATCGCAGACGTCACACAGCTTGGAAGGTCGAGGGTAAAAGCCACGTACAATAAAGGCCCAATCACCGACCCCTGTGATACTCCCGAAGTTACCACTATGTTCGGCGACTTGGCCCCGCCAAACACGACACACTGCGTTCGACCTACCAGGAATGACGTCAACCATGTAATCAGTTTGCCTCCGATGCCATATTTGCTAAGCTTTAACAAGAGTCTTTGATGAGGCACCTGATCAAAAGCTTTGCTTAAGTCCAGGGCCACACAGTCTACTTGGGAGACGTTAGACTGATCCAAGGAGTTCTGCCAGTCATCAATCACTTTTGTCAAAAGAGTTGTACAAGATTTCCCTGGAACGAAGCCATGTTGGCTTGGATTTAACAGGCCTTGTTCGCTCAGGAATTCCAGTATGTTCCTAGCAACCAGGCGCTCCATACATTTACAGATACCAGACGTTAGAGAAATAGGGCGGTAGTTGTCCATGTCTTCCTTGTCACCATCTTTGAAAACAGGGACTACGTTGGCATGTTTCCACTCTTGTGGTAGAGTCCCGGTGTTAACGGACTGGTTGAAGAGAGCGCACAATGAGTGCGCCAGGGCATCTGCACAGTAATGAAGGATCCGAGCAGGGATTAAGTCTGGACCTGTCGCAGCATGGGGGCGAGTTCTCCGTAGGCTGTCTCGAACTTCCTGTTGTGAGAAATATAGACTGGCTAGGGGAAAGAGAGGGGATGATGTCCTTGGTAGGAACATTCCTTCACTGGTGTCAGGTGGAGAAAAGTTATTTTTGAATTTACAGTTGAACGAGTTGGCTATGTCTAGCGGGTTGGAAATTGAAGTCCGTTATGTTTAAAGCTCTGTGGTGCGGTGTTGCCACTTTTGCTCCGAATGATTGTCCACATTGCCTTGGGATTAAAGCTTAATTTGTCCATATATGCACTGTAGGCTTCACGAATTGCAGATTTGGTACTATTTCTAGCCAGCCTATACTTTTCCCATCTGCTGTCACTTGGGCACTGTTTCCACTTGTTATAGAGCTGATTTCTCTTTCTTATTTTGGTTATTATGTCCTTTGAGATCCAAGGTGTTTTTTTCTTATTTTTAATTGTAATCTTAGGGATCACTTCATCAACGCACTGAAAAAAAAATTCCTTCCAAGTATTCCAGGTACCATCTATATGTACACTGTTGGTGAGTTCAGGTGTAATGACCGGTAATCGGTCCAGTAAGATATCAGAAAGAAGTTTCCAGTTGGTACGGGAGTAATTGTAAACTGTTCTGGTTTGTAATTTTGGACTGGTTTTTTGTGTGTAAATATAGCTAGGAGGGCTTGGTGAACACAGAACCCAGGGATGACTTGTAAAGACTGAATTGAGGACGGAGAGTTTGTTAGAAAGAGATCGAGGGTCGAACGGGAGGTCTCAGTGATACGGGTAGCTTCAAATATGAGTTGATGGAGGAAAAGATCATCGAATGCTGTAAGGAAGTTGTTAGATATAGGATTATTTGGGATAGGAGCAGCATTTCTATTCCATGTGATTTGTAGGTTGAAATCACCAACAATGTAGACAGCGTCATAGCTTTATTGAACGTTTTGCACCCGTTTGAGGGAGAGAATCAGCTCATCATTCATCAGCTGGGACGATTTCGGAGAGCGATAGACTGAACCGATCAGATATTTGCCGTTACTGCATTGAACCTCCCCCCACACGGCTTCAGTGTCAGTTTCCAGCTGATGGACGCAAGTTGCATTGTACTCAGGCTTCACAGCAATAAGGACCCCGCCCCCTGAAGTCCGTGTCGATCTTTCCGGAACAGCTGGGAAGTGTCTGGTAACGCCTCCCGATCTCTTACCACCCCAGAGAGCCACATTTCACTGCAACACACGATACTTTGATCTAGGGCGGTCACTGTAGCATGAATGTTTTGTTTCCGTCCCGGCCGCGTGATGCTGCGGGCATTGAAGGCGAATAGTGATAAGTGTTTATTTACAAGTGAACTATTCATGTTATTTGTACTATTTACAGAGTCACTGGGAATATCACTGGTATTGTTGCACAATGAGTCGGTAAACGGCGGCATAGCACATTGCCAACATGTCCACGTTCGCGTGCCTTTTTTAATGCACCGGAACTCAAGAGGTACTGATTTTAGCACACGTTCTGTGACTAGAGGTGTTACAATTACTGCACTGAATATATAGCTGATTTTTTCACAAAGGTCCAGGGTTGAGTTCTATGTCGCCGCTTAGAGCTAGCGCTAGGCAGCAGAGTGAGAACCCGGCAGCAGGTAGCCTTGCGACACCTACCTCCCCCGCTCGGCGTGGCCGGCTAATGGTGGCCAGCCCCAGACCTTCGCTGCCACACCATGTCCAGGAATGTATTGTACATTTGTCACTCACCAGAAGCTTTTCCAGAAGGGGTTGATTCTTCAGATCCTGCTCACCATTAACGGCCACAGAATGAACACATCTTGCCATTGTCACTGCACATTTAACCAATAAAAATACTAAAATAACAGAGAGCACACTTCCCTTCATTCAGGCATGCGCCGCCATCTTGGCTGCCATTATTGCTGATGCTCTAAACACTACCAACAAAATAGTACTCATTTGGGTTGGCTGTGAATGGATTTTTACTGTCAGAAGAGATACTTTTTTTTTTTTCAAATATATTGTTAAAAATATTGTGGGCATACATTTCTTTTGCTCATTTTGTTGTACCTTCAGTCTTTATATTGAAGTATTAGAAGCCATTTTTCAATATTGCCTAGTTCTATTATAGAAATCTTTCCAATCCATCAATAAAAATCGAGCCCAATTACATTAGGTGGGAAAACAAGTATTTAAACACCCTAACCTGAAAGAAATATTACATCAGATATTTAGCACAAAATAACACACATTTAGGCACAAAAAAAAAGGGGGGGGGGGGTGTACTTCTGTCTTTACGTCAAGCAATGTATATATTATGGTTTGTTATTACAGCATTTAGGGGCTTGGGCTAGCTCAGTGTACTAGAAAATGACTGATGAAGTGGTTTCAGTAGTATTGTGCATAGCTGTATTGATCAGGGTCAAAGAATGGGGTTGGTGCACTAAGACTTAAAATAAGGTACCAGCCCAGCATTTTCCTGGGAGAAACCACACTCAGGATGGTCAAATTCTTCATTATGTTATTATAAACATCAATTATTACATGTTATAAAGCTCAAACTCTTTATTTTCAACCAATTTGCTACAAAATGACAAATCAGAAAAGTATGGATGCTGTAAAATGTTAAACTCATATTGTTACATTTTTAAATGCTGTACAGTCGAGTCCCGCTATTCCGAACTAATTGGGACCGAATCCTGTTCGGTTTAGCGGCAATTTCGGAATATGCAGATTTCATTAATAATATCAACGTATTGACTTGTTAAGGCGTAAATTAAGTGTGGGGACATCTGCTAGCGTCAGCTCTACACAGGATTGATCAGCCCGTGAACAGGTTCAGTGAAAATCGGAAGGGAAGGACCACTCATAGCGCAGACAATCGACTGTGTTGTAAAAATATACTTATCATCCTACCCTACCTATCCCTCTGGTCCCACATTCCATACACACGACTCACTGCCCTGCGCTCTGTCTAGTCCTGTCTATCAGGTCACTGTTTACTCTAGCGAAGTTTGATGAACTGTGTGCACTTATTGCAAATTTGTTGAACTGTATTCTATAATATCATTTATTTAACTTCCTTGCACAGTATAACGATACATGTATGTTTTAACAAGATAAGAACTAACGTCTTCTTAATTTCTCCTGTTTTTAAGTAAAAAAGAACAAGCGGCATTTTTCTGAACACTGTTCGGAATAGGCGGACTTTCGGAATAGCGGGTCTCTACTGTATATCAAACTTTAGCAATAAGTTAGAACCTAGCTTCACACATTTATTCCACATCCTTGAACACTAGCAGCTGCCGTTCGATTTCTGTAGCGGTGGTAGATCATCCCCCTCCCTTCCCTGTAGTTTTTGTCAATATTAATTGGAATTGTGAACATTTCACACTAATGAGAATCGTAATACATATCAAGTTGTTAGTTCAACAGTAAGGGGTTCTGTTCAAATGACTTATATTTCTATAAATATTAGACAGCTGAGATTGGCCTTGGAGGAGCCAACATTGTAAGCTCCATTCTATCACTATGTAAATGTTACACAAGATACCTCTTTTGGTGTTGTGTAGGCGAGCTGCAGCAGGATTGAGTCTCTGCTCACGACCTTGCTTTCCGCTCGTGTCGGACGTCAGCGACAATCCTCTAGACAGCTTCTCGTTGAGGTATACCACCCGTCCAGTCAGAGAGCCTGTGATTGTAAATGGTCACAACATCCTTATGAGACTTCTAACATGTACAAGATGTAAGTCTAACCTTTATGATTTCCCTTTCTACTAGGTTGGGGATCCGATGCAATGAATTTACTATGGAGTGCATGGTTCTAATGGCCAGATGCCCTCTCTAATGCCAAACTAAGGAGAGGAGTTAGTGAGAGATGAAATGAAGATCAATGAATCTGAGCAAGGAGTTGGAAGGAAGTGGCTGTGTCCTATCAGAAGGCCCATCTTGGCCTTTCCTAGAGTTAAAAATTGAAAACCACAAAATACCATTTCAAGGATGGATGGTGGTGTGGTTCCAATCCACTTGTCTATCAAGTCACGTGTACCTACTGCAAACGGTAACATATTATTGAGTGTCAACTTGCATTGGCTATAACAGCTTAGGCTTTCATGGCCGGCATTCATAATTAAGTACAAGTTTTTCGGGCTTGTAGGCTTGACTTCCATAGCACATTGGCATCACTCGTGACGTCAATACTACTTGTATTTTGTGTCTTGTGATGGCCTTCTCAGTATGTGCTAGCCATGCGTATTGGTGAGGTGTGTCTGTACCAACTGACGAGCCCAACGGCACACCGGGGCGAAACGCTGGCATTTTATGTTTGATCTAGCCGGACCAATTTTATCATATAAATTGATAATTTATCTGATCAAACGGAAATAACATCATATTCCCATTCGGGAATGTTCATAACCTATTTGGATTGCCAAGGTAAGGTTTTTGTTTTATGAAAGGGAGCTTGACTTCCGTAGCACATTGGCATCACTCGTGACGTCAATACTACTTGTATTTTGTGTCTTGTGATGGCCTTCTCAGTATGTGCTAGCCATGCGTATTGGTGAGGTGTGTCTGTACCAACTGACGAGCCCAACGGCACACCGGGGCGAAACGCTGGCATTTTATGTTTGATCTAGCCGGACCAATTTTATCATATAAATTGATAATTTATCTGATCAAACGGAAATAACATCATATTCCCATTCGGGAATGTTCATAACCTATTTGGATTGCCAAGGTAAGGTTTTTGTTTTATGAAAGGGAGCTTGACTTCCGTAGCACATTGGCATCACTCGTGACGTCAATACTACTTGTATTTTGTGTCTTGTGATGGCCTTCTCAGTATGTGCTAGCCATGCGTATTGGTGAGGTGTGTCTGTACCAACTGACGAGCCCAACGGCACACCGGGGCGAAACGCTGGCATTTTATGTTTGATCTAGCCGGACCAATTTTATCATATAAATTGATAATTTATCTGATCAAACGGAAATAACATCATATTCCCATTCGGGAATGTTCATAACCTATTTGGATTGTCAAGGCAAGGTTTTTGTTTTATGAAAGGGAGCTTGACTTCCGTAGCACATTGGCATCACTCGTGACGTCAATACTACTTGTATTTTGTGTCTTGTGATGGCCTTCTCAGTATGTGCTAGCCATGCGTATTGGTGAGGTGTGTCTGTACCAACTGACGAGCCCAACGGCACACCGGGGCGAAACGCTGGCATTTTATGTTTGATCTAGCCGGACCAATTTTATCATATAAATTGATAATTTATCTGATCAAACGGAAATAACATCATATTCCCATTCGGGAATGTTCATAACCTATTTGGATTGCCAAGGTAAGGTTTTTGTTTTATGAAAGGGAGCTTGACTTCCGTAGCACATTGGCATCACTCGTGACGTCAATACTACTTGTATTTTGTGTCTTGTGATGGCCTTCTCAGTATGTGCTAGCCATGCGTATTGGTGAGGTGTGTCTGTACCAACTGACGAGCCCAACGGCACACCGGGGCGAAACGCTGGCATTTTATGTTTGATCTAGCCGGACCAATTTTATCATATAAATTGATAATTTATCTGATCAAACGGAAATAACATCATATTCCCATTCGGGAATGTTCATAACCTACTTGTAGGCTGTATCTCCCGATGTTTCACCGGAAACTGCGTACAGCATTATCAAGGAACCCTTGATACTGGATACCTCCCTGATTACAAAGGAGAAGGAACTCTGTAAGTTAAAATCTGGACTGAATTGATTGAACTTGAACTCTTTTATTTTGCTCCATCTGTGCATAATTAATAATGGGGAAAATGATTATTGGTGGTCGCACATGATCGATGAGATGGATGTTTAATATTGAGGTTTTGTTTTATTTAAAAGTTTGTAATTATAGCTTTTAGTGGTTACTGGTGGAATTTAAATTGAAATGTTGTGCACCGAAGTTTCAAATAGGTTATCATTGTTTGCTCCGACCGTGTGCGCACTTACAGAGAACACCAATTTATAGAAGCTGCAGTAAATGCAATAAAAGAGAAAACAAAAGGACTAAAATTTAATGGAGTAGGTACATGTTTATAGCATTCGCTTTGCCGATGACATTGCACATTTAGCAAACTCTGCATGTGAAATGAATAGAACGTTAAGCGTTTTTCAGAAATCCTTAGGAAAATTCGAGCTAAGAGTTAATTCTCGGAAGACAAAATTAATGGAGTTTGATAAGAAGAAACAACCAATTTTAGCCAACATAATGTTAAATGATAATGCCTAAAGGCCTTATTTTGGATGAAATAAAACGATTTTGCTGTTAAAACGGACACTATTTTGGTGGATATTTCGCGACATAAATTGTCATTTATTTATTTACAGGGCTATTACAAATGATTGAAGCGATTTCATAAATTCACTGTAGCTCCATTCATTGACATATGGTCACGACTCACTACAGATACGTAGAAAAACTCATACAGTTTTGTTTGGCTGAAGCCGCACTTCAGGTTTCTGCCGCCAGAGCGCAGTGAGACAAAATGGCGACAGGAGCCGAGAAAGCGTTTGTCGTGCTTGAAATGCACTCACATCAGTCAGTCATAACAGTGCAACGACACTTCAGGACGAAGTTCAACAAAGATCCACCAACTGCTAACTCCATTCGGCGATGGTATGTGCAGTTTAAAGCTTCTGGATGCCTCTGTAAGGGGAAATCAACGGGTCGGCCTGCAGTGAGCGAAGAAACGGTTGACCGCGTGCGGGCAAGTTTCACGCGTAGCCCGCGGAAGTCGATGAATAAAGCAAGCAGGGAGCTAAACGAACCACAGCCGACGGCTTGGAAAATCTTACGGAAAAGGCTAAAGCAGAAGCCTTACCGTTTACAATTGCTACAAGCCCTGACACCCGATGACAAAGTCAAACGCTTTGAATTTTCGGCGCGGTTGCTACAGCTCATGGAAGAGGATGCGTTCTGTGCGAAACTTGTTTTCAGTGATGAAGCAACATTTTTTCTTAATGGTGAAGTGAACAGACACAATGTGCGAATCTGGGCGGTAGAGAATCCTCACGCATTCGTGCAGCACATTCGCAATTCACCGAAAGTTAACGTGTTTTGTGCAATCTCACGGTTTAAAGTTTACGGCCCCTTTTTCTTCTGCGAAAAAACCGTTACAGGACACGTGTATCTGGACATGCTGGAAAATTGGCTCATGCCACAACTGGAGACCGACTTCATCTTTCAACAGGATGGTGCTCCACCGCACTTCCATCATGATGTTCGGCATTTTTTAAACAGGAGATTGGAAAACCGATGGATCGGTCGTGGTGGAGATCATGATCAGCAATTCATGTCATGGCCTCCACGCTCTCCCGACTTAACCCCATGCGATTTCTTTCTGTGGGGTTATGTGAAAGATTCAGTGTTTAAACCTCCTCTACCAAGAAACGTGCCAGAACTGCGAGCTCGCATCAACGATGCTTTCGAACTCATTGATGGGGACATGCTGCGCCGAGTGTGGGAGGAACTTGATTATCGGCTTGATGTCTGCCGAATCACTAAAGGGGCACATATCGAACATTTGTGAATGCCTAAAGAAAACTTTTTGAGTTTTTGTATGTGTGTGCAAAGCATTGTTAAAATATCTCAAATAATAAAGTTATTGTAGAGCTGTGGAATCGCTTCAATCATTTGTAATAACCCTGTATTTATCGTCTGGCTTTTAGTGCCGGGAGTGTCCGAGGACATGTTCGGCTCGCCTGAGTCTGTAGCTGCTTCCAGCGAATACCCTAAAGGGTGAGCTACAAGTTCCGTTCAATTTCAAGTAGTTCCAACTTTTGCCACCAGATATCAATGATACCTAGTGGTGAACGTTGGAACTTTGATAGAGCGTTCTGACGAAATCTAACCAAACAAATTTTGCTTTACACAAGTTTAGTCTGTGAAAGGATCTTTTACATGCCATAAATCTATGACATGGGACCGCCGGCTTTACTTCCCCTCCGAAGGAAGGCATACTGAAGGATTTTTAACGCTCTTAAAAAATCCGACGACTTCGGCCGGGCATAGCAGTTCAGCATGCTGCCGACTACGCCACCGAGACGCTATAAATTGTCATAATGATCTATGTTTCTTCTGAAACCTTCGTTATAGTATGGAGTAAATCTAACAAATTATGAGATTGCAGCGTCAACTGTTGTATTTCTTGGCCCTCGAGAAAACTGTTGTGACTTTAAGTATTCGGCATTTTTATACTTAATCAAGTTTTATCAGTCGCGAAATCGCACTTCTGTATCTACGACCACAACGCCTTTTGATTTAATCGATAGCAGATAACGATTTTCATCCGCGGAACTGAATACACATACTTCCGGCTTTGTGGGCATTTGTGTAGAGAATATGCAGCACTATCAATCAAATGAGAAGGAAACCATGACAGCCAATTCCTCATAATCATTTTACGTTTATTGGAGAGCTCTTTCGATAATATTTAGCATTTTTCGTACCAAGTGGAGTATATTTCGTGAATATTTGCGCAATTAATCATATTTCGTGATATTTTGCGAGTTCATTTTGCTAAATGGTACTTTAAGTACCTAGAAGGTCATATATAGGCAAGAAAGAAGATGTGAAAAAATTTCACATTACCAAAAAATACGGCCCCTAATAATGCCACTGGGCAACTCGGTAAGAAAACATACTGAAAAAGAAGACCAAGAAATGATTGACAGAAGTGGTCCAATGAGACCATAAAAGCAGCAGAAGAAGAAGATAATGCCATTGAACAAGTAATGGAATTTTGATATTTGGGAAGTGTGATTAATTATGACAACAGATGCATCTCAGAAATTAAGAAAAGGATAGTGTTGGCAAAGAAAGCCTTTCAAAATAAGAAGAATTTGTTGCTCAATGAGCACCTCAATTTGAAGATAAGGAAGTCATTTCTTAAGATATTTGTTTGAAGTGTGTTGACCTATGGTTGTGAAACATGGACACTTGGGAAAAGAGAAGAAACACAACTTGAGGCAGCTGAAATGTGGTTTTGGAGACAAATGGTCTTGTTCTGAACCAAATTCAGGAGAATCGATGCCTGTTGAACACCACCAAGAAAAGGAAAGCAAAATTCATGGGACACATACTCAGACGTAACACTCTCCTCTAGGTAATCTTTGAAAGAAAAATTTTGGAAAAAAAAACAAAACAAGGGGTCGACCAAGACGATCGTATCTCAAGAAAATTGTCAAGGAAATGGAATGTGACTCGTATGCCCATATGAAGAAAACTGCTGAAGACCAAAAGAAATGGCTACATCGACAAGGCTTTGAGCCTTTAGAAGCTGATGATGGATGACCATTTAGAACCCTGCGGGTAACACTGTCCACTTGAAATTTTGGACAGCCCTCTCCTTTCTCTAGATTTAGGCTGTTTGGTACGTAGACAAAATATCGAATTTGTCATAGAAGGACCATTCTAGGCTCATTTTAAGCCTCGCAAATAACAAAACAAAATTCGGCACGTAAACTTTAGTTCAGTTTGTTGAAACAGAGTAGATTTGTATAAATAACAGACAAAGGAACCCGAAAATCATGCTTTAAGACCCTAGAAATAATCCTGTCAAAAGATTTTCGGTGTTGTATTAGGGGTCCAGAGATGCTGGGAATTAAGTTGTAACTGTAAGAATATTTTAATCAGTCTATTGTTGACTGGCAAAGCAGGCTGCATCACGCCACCCCTACCAGTGTTCTGGTGCGGAATTATTTGGACTGCTCTCTCTATTCCCTAGATTTAGGCCGTTTGGCATACGGACGAATTATCGAACACCGCCAAGTGACAAAAAATGACACTATTGCTGGACTGCCGAAGTTTTCCGAAGTGCTTCGATTATTTTCCTACAGCGCTATGTGGCAAAAGACGATTGTTCTCTAGTTTCCTAACAACCAATGAGATATAGGCAGCATCTTTTATTTCACTTACTCCCCTTTCTAATCAATTATTACTACTCGTTAGTAAATTATATTATGCCACAATTCGAGGAAAAACTCCGTCAATCAATACCTTTTATTTTTTTAAACAGTTAGAGAGGGGACATGTTTCGAGCTACTCTTCTTAGCTCTTCATCAGCCCTAACTTTAGTATTAGACAATCCAAACCTTGTACATCTCATCATCAAATAAAAAACATACAAACATACTACTGACAAACATGTTAAAAAACACTATAAAACATTAAAACACACTAAAAAACACTGAAATAACTCTGTAAAAGCTGCGTCAAGTTTGAGGAATCTTGTTTCAAACGTTGCTTGTTGTTGCAATGTGAGCAAATTGTATATTGTATCATTGATTAAGCCACTTCCTGTGTGACATCTTCTGGATGGGGCAGTTTTGCCACGTAAAAATTTTAAAATATTAAGAGCACTATAAAAATCTATTTTGACTATTGCGTCATGAGAGTTCAAGCAGATTGTCGCTCTGTTCTTCTCAATGCGAGCTTCATTGTATAAACTGATCTTTATTGGCAGAGGTTAATTTAACGGAGGTTTTCTTCATAGTTGGGACAGCCTGTGAAATAATTTGTGCTCTCCTTGCGCCCCAAGTGTTCAAGCTAGGGAGAAGAAGGAACCGGGCCTGATGACCAATCCCAAATCATCTTAAGATTCCTGCCTTGCAGTACGGTGTGGACTGTGCGGAAGTCACTTACTAGATGGAAACATATGTGACAGCGCTGTCATAATTCTTATTATTTCTTTATTCTTATTATTATTTCTTTATTCTTCATGTGTTTTGTATGAGCTCATACATGGAAAGTTTTTCCTTTGTGAAGTTTTGTTGGACAGGCTGAAGAAGGGGGAGTGTTAGCCCCCGAAACTAGTCCCTGTAAGTAAATAGAAATAAACAGTATTGAAGGCGGAAAATCTATTATTCTTTCAAAGTTATAGTTACGTCAATACGGACCTGAATAATCGACATTATGAACCAATTACTTGTGCCACTCTGGTCATTATGTCATCCATCACCATAATGAAAAGTAACGGTGACAGTGCACTTCCTTGTTTCAGGCCGTTTCTCTGTTCCAACCAGTCTGATCTCTCTCCTCCCACTTTCACACAGCTCACGCTTCTCTTGTACATCTCCTTTATCCTCTTTATAGTCCATTTCTCTACTCCTCTATCCTCCAGGGACTTCCATACTTTGTTTCTGCATACACTGTCATATGCTTTCTCAATGTCCAGGAAGGCCATCAGTAGATCTGTTCCATACTCATAGTGCTGTTCTTGCAACTGCCTTACAGCAAAAATCAAATCCACTGTGGACCTTCCTGCTCTGAAGCCATGTTGTTCTTCCCTCATCCCTCCTATCCTTGTCCTAATTCTCTTTTCCAAAACTTTCTCGAAGATCTTTGCACAATGACTCATCAGTGTTATTCCCGGATAGTTTCTGCAATCTGTTCTACTACCTTTCTTGAAGATCGGGACAATTATTCCTTTTTTCCAGTCCTCTGGGGTCTTCCTTTCCTTCCATGCTGTCCTCATCACTCGGTACAACCACTGTATCCCCACCTCTTCTACTCCTCTCACCATCTCCACACTCAACTCATCCACACCCGGTGCCTTCCCTCCTTTCATCTTGTTCACTGCATCTTCCACTTCTTTCCATGTTAAGTCCTTTTCTGTTTGCAGTTCATCTTCCTCTTCCCCAATTTCTTCCTCCTCACCATCTTTTCTCTCTGGGTTCAGAAGTTCTTCAAAATATTCTTTCCACATTTTCTTCAGTTCTTCCCTATTTTCTATCTCTTGTCCCCTTTTGTTCACCATTCTAACATAATCCGTAGGATCCTTCCGATACCACCTCCTAAAGGCTCTATTCTTTTCCCTTACTATATCTTTTGTAGTTGCCACAAACACTGCGATCACCCTTTTTAAAGATAGTGATGATAGTGGCATTATTTAGGTCTCCAGGTACCTTTCTTGATTCCCATATTCTGAGGATAAGGGTGAAAATCCTTGTTTTGACGGAATGACCTCCGGCTTGAATTAGTTCCAGAGGGATGTTATCTGGGCCAGGTGCCTTTCTGGGTTTCAATTGGATGAGAGCTGCACTGAATTCATGATAAGTAGGAGGTACTGCCAACCACAGTTGTTCAGGTTGTTGCGGCACATCACAAAGGAAGTCTTCAGCAGCTGCTGATGGACGATTTAGGAGATTGGAGAAGTGCTCCTTTCAGCGTTCCAAGATTTCTTGACTATCAGTTAAGGTAGTAGAATTATCAGCGCTTTTCAGTGTACCTGATGATGAGCGAGATGGTCCATATATTTCCTTGAGTACTGCATAGAAGTTCCTCAAGTCTCGAGCATCCGATATATATGTCTGCAGTTCCGGATCCTTCTGTTGCCACCAAGTATTTTTAATCTGCCTTATCTGCATCTGACATTTACCCTTGAGTTCCAGTAGTTTATCTCTCTTTGTGTTGGAAGTTGGGTCTTGAAGATGGGCAAGATAGACATTCCTTTTGGCATTGATGAGAGACAGAATTTCTTCATTGTTGTTGTCAAACCAGTCTTGTCTTTTCCGCACTATAAAACCAATGGTTTCCTCAGCTGACTGTGTGATAATCTTCTGTAGTGTGGCCCATTCTAGCTGAATGTCATTCATTACTGGGTTTTATGATAACTGGGTGACGATCCTGTTTCCAAAATTTTTATAGATGGATTCATCCTAAGTTTGGATGTATTAAACTTCCTTCTTGGCAAATTTTTGATGTTCCTAGGTGGTTTAGATCTGATGGATATCCTGAGCTTACATATAAGAAGTTTATGATCTGTCCAACAATCGTCTATATTCCTTGCTGTTCTGGTAATAAGAGTGTCCTTCTTATCACATTGCCGGGTAATGATATAATCAAGAATGTGCCAATGTTTGGAACGAGGATGCATCCACGTGGTTTTGAAGCGGTTAGGTAGCCGGAACTGCGTGTTAGTAATGAAAAATTCGTGTTCTCCACAAAGACCAAGAAGCAATAGTCCATTGGGGTTACATTTTCCAAGTCCCTGCTTGCCCATCACATGATTCCATAGCCTGTGATCTTTCCCAACTCTGGCATTGAAATCACCGAGGAGCAAGAGTTTATCTGCAGATGGTACCTTGGAGATGATTTCACTTAGCTGATCATAGAATTGAGCCTTTACTTCATCATCAGAATCTAAGGTAGGTAGGAGCATAGGCAGAGATGAGTGTCATAAAGGAACCTCCTGAGAGTGGTATGTGGAGAGTCATGAGCCTTTCGCTGATTGCAATGGGCGTAAGTTGGTGATAATTTACCAGTTTGGTCTTCACAGTGAAGCCCACACCATGAATACGACATTCACCCTCCTCCTTTCTTTTCCAGAAGATGGTAAATCCTGTTCCAGATTCAGTAATCTTGCCTTCAGAAGACTGGCTAGTTTCACCGAGAGCAGCAATGTCAACGTTGAGTCTTGATAACTCATGGGTTACAAGAGCTGACCTTCTCTCAGGTCTAACGTTATTGTCCATATCAAGCAAAGTTCTGATGTTCCATGATCAAATAATCAATTTGTGAGTCTTTACTGTTTATCAGTTTCGACCGCATGAGGGTTGACCTGCTGAGTGCGGTTGCCCAGCCGGATCAAGATTGTGACTTCCGATGTTTAGCCCACCTTTTCTAGAGCCTTCCCCCATGTGGGATGGGCAGCGGTGATCCTAAATAGGCCTGCCCAAACACAGATGCAGGACCGAATTCCTGAGTAGTCACAGAGTCTCCGGAAGACGACCATCACACATCTGCTGCAAACGTACAGGTCCGAACTAGGGGCTTCCAGTTACACCCATAACCTGCCCCCACCATCCATATCCCATCGCACTTTGAAAGTAAGTGACGTATGGAAGAAGTGCCACTGGCGTGAATTTGTTTAGGGCGGATCTCAGCTTGCCAGGACGAGACCCACACACTATGATCTCTGAGCCTTATCCTGCGGCTCACAAAGAATGCGACATGCACGACCGAACACAGAGACTGCAACGAACTGCCGCATACTCAAGTACTACTGAGGTGCGCCTTTACAGCCAGTCCGTCTGGCCTGACCTCTTCCGCCTCTATGACCGTTGGGAGCCATGAGAGTGATTGGCTCCTCCTCCGCTCATTTTGCCGTTGGGCCACAGTACATAGCATGATAATATGTATTCTTTATTTGTGCTATTTGTGTGTAGATTTAGCGGACGTTATGTTCTGTTGTATTTTCGGAAACATTTGGCGTCAAAATCTATGTGTTTACGCAATGTTAGAAATTACCATGTGCTTGCGCTAGGCCTCCCAGATGACAGATGGGTGGATTGCCAAACCTTATGACAAGGCTTGAGAATTGTAGACGGCGATGCTAACTTCCATCATGCTATAATCAGCTGTTTGCTCTCTCATCATAGCATATAATGCCTTCCTAAATAACAGTGTACACTTAATATTACAATATCAGCTTTCATTTCACTGTTTATAAATTTCAAAACATTATTATAACCAAATCTTCTGTAATTCTGTATTCCTAACAATATTTAACATTCACATAATATACGTACTACAATGATCTCAATTTATCTTAAGTCTCACATAGTTTTTATCTTTCAATAAGTTATTCATGCAATGGCTTTCTACTCAACCATCGACTTTATATTACATGGCAGAACACTTCTTGTATAGAATTTCAATCATATTCGTCACACACATCTTCTATCTAAGATTTGAACTGATATTCAATTAATAAAATAATCCAGCATTTCTCATGGTTATAAATCACTATTTAATGTCGGCTACACATTATAAAATATTTTATATGACAAAAGAAAAATCATGGTAGCTCAAAAAATTACTTCTACTTCGAAGATTAATTTTAGATGATAGAAAATTTATTACAATTGAATCGCTCGTTGTTGAAAGGCACTAAGTCAAATTTTTAAGGTTTTGAGATAAACACAAAAAACTGTTTTTTTGCTCTTGTACTGAAATATGAGACATAATTTTTCGTATGTGGAAAGTGTTCCAAGACTATGCTCATACGAGAGGCGGTGAAACTGAGAATGCAGGTAAGCTGGGTTGAAGTTGCGAGTATTTGTTGAAGAAGGCATAAGGAATGGAGGTCGCGGCATTGATTTAGACGTAACCAGTTAAGTTGCTCATAAGCTGGGGTGACATGGTCATAATACCGTAAATTAAATATGTAGCATACACAGGCATTTTGTGCATGTTGGAGTTTGTTTTTAAGAGTAACAGTGAGATCTTTGTATACCACATCGCAGTAATCAAAATGAGGCAATATTAGGGAGAAAACAAGTCGTTCCTTTAATACATGAGAGAAAATATTCCAGAATCTTCTAAGTGAATTCAATGCGGAAAATTCTCATCTGGAAACATTGCAGACGTGCTGCTTCCAGGAAAGATGTTCATCTATAATAACGCCTAGATCTTAAACTGACTCTCGGAATTCGATTGGGGAATTGCACAAGCGTAATTTTGGTAAAGTGGGTTCATTTTTTAGTTTTAGGAGGATTTTCGGGTGGGAGATTATGATTGCTTGGGTTTTAGCCTCATTGAGTCATAGTCCATGTAAGTGAGTCCAGTTACAGATTTCAGTTAAGTCTTCATTAAAGGTGCCGATTGCTTCCAATAGTTTTTCTGGTACTGAATGCAGGTCGAGTTGTACATCATCCGCATATAGGTGGTGTTTGCATTTAGTGATTGACGACGTAATGTTGATTATATATATTGAAAACAGGAGGGGTCCAAGGACTGACCCCTGAGGGACTCCTCTCTCAACTGGACGCCATGAAGACATTTGATTTGAGTTAATTTTAACACATTGTTGACGTCCACGTAGATAAGAGTCCATCCATTGGATACTGTTCATGGAGAGATGAATTTTAAATAGACAAGCGAGTAATATGTCATGGTCAACAGAATCGAAGGCTTTACTGAAATCAAGCAGTGTTAGGATTGTTACTAGCCCACTATCCATAGCCTGTCTTATGTCATCCGTGACCTTGAGTAGTGCAGTAGTAGTACTATGATTTTTGCGGAAGCCGGATTGGTGTTCATCAAGGATATTGTGCTCTAGCAAATAGGAGGAGAGTTGTTCATGGACGATAAATTCCAGTGATTTGGAGAGGGATGATAGTATACTGACGGGTGATAATCAATTACATGATTAGCCTGTGTATTTTTTTGGATTGGGATGACGAAGGCCGCTTTCCAAAGCGATGGGTACATACCTGTCATTAACGAGTGATTGAATATGTGTGTTATTGTGGGAAGTATAATATCAATGATACGTTTGAATAATTAGATTTCTATATTGTCAATTCCTTTAGATTTCCATTTTATTCGAAGAATAGCACGTCTGGCTTGTGAGGGGGTAACATGCGAGAAATGGAATGCTTCTCTGTTAGGGGTGGGGGTGTTGTAGTTATTGATCAAAGTTCTGTGTTTCATGTCAGGGTCAACTGAGTGTCCGGTAGTTGTAAAATGATCGTTGAGTGTGTCAAGAGGTAGATTAATGGGGTTGTCAATTTTCTCTCTATCTATTCCCATGTTTCTTAGTTCCTTCCATGCCGCAGAGGGATTAATATTACCTCCTAGCAGGTTATGAGCATGTCTAATTCGAGCATTACGTACCGTTTGGGAAGTTTTGTTTCGAAGTTTTTTGTAATCATCATAATTCTGTTGAGTGGGTAATCTCTTAAACTTCCTGTGTGCCACATCGCGCTTAGCCATCAGTACTTTAAGTTTCGGGCTGAGCCAAGGTGCAGGAGGTCGCGTCGCTTGAACAGATTTTACCGGAGCATGTCTGTCATAAAGTTCTGTCAAGTATTCGTTCATTGTGTACTTTATCATCTATGTTGTGAATATTCAGTATATTGTGCCATGGGATACATAGAGCATCTTCTGTCAAGGAGTTCATATCAATTTTAGAGAGGTCTCTGTACATGATGGTCCTTGGTTTGGTCTTGGGACATTTTAATGAGTAGGACATATAGATTAAATCGTGGGCTGAAATTCCGGGTACAGATGTCTGACCAAACTGAAGCACCTTGTCAGTGTTCTTCACTGATATCAAGTCAATTGTCGTGCGTGAAGTACGCGTGTGATGTGTTGGTAGTAGTTCTAATATTTTCATGTCTCATGACGAAAGCATATTCAGGAGTTACCGAGTTTCAGACTTGGTGTTGTCGCCTATATTGGTATTGAAATCGCCCATGACTATTACATGTTGGTAAAGTGGTAGGATTCTTAGTAACGCATTCTCCACGTCCTCCAAGTGACCTAGTGAAGGTGCTTTGTAAACAACACAGACAGCGCACTTTTGATGGGCAGCATCAATTTCGGGGTTGTAACTGACGAAGCTTTCTTGCTTGTCGCTTGGCCTCTTCATGTCTGAGACGTTCTTCTTCAAATAAGTTGACAGCGGTCAATGTAGTGTTCAGCCACAGTAAACGGTCCGCAGCAGAAGTTTTCCCCCGAGTGGATATGTATACCAGTCGTCGTCATGATGTGTTTTAGCTGTTCTTTAAAACGCTTCAGAGGGGCCCCATGAGGTCTAGTGCCGGAGCCAAGTTCACCATAAAGGAATTGACGTGGAAGCATGGTATCACTCATACGGTGAACATGGCCTAACCATCTCAGTTGATGAGCGATGATAGTTGCCTCAATGCTATTGAGATGCGCTCTCTCGAAAACTGCAGTGTTGGTTACATAGTCCTCCCACTTGATATTCAAGATGTATCTCATCTTTTGTTGGTGGAAGCGCTCAAGTTTCTTGATATCACGGCGATAGAGTGTCCAAGTTTCACAGCAATACAGTAGCGTTGAGATGACGACAGCTTTGTACACCATGAGTTTGGTATGCATCTTTAGGTCTTTATTCATGAAGACTCTGTGCATTAAACGGCCAAATGCTGCATGGGCAGCCCCAATTCTTTTGTCAACATCCCGTTTGCAAGTGCACCGTTTAGACAAGATGCTACCAAGATATGAAAAATGATCAACCTGCTCCAGTGTGGAGTCTACTAAGATGGAGATATTGAACTCAGGAAGAGGTAATCCTGGGGCAGGTTGTGTAAGTACCTTAGTTTTCTTTGCATTGATGGTAAGACCAAAGTGATCACACGCAGTGCTAAAGCGATTGACCGATTGTTGAAGCTCTGCAGGTGTCGGTGCAGGAGATGCGGTGTCTTCGTCATCCTGCAGTTCTGTCACCCGGGTCTGCCTTAACTACATATCTAGAAACTGGCTTTGAGGAGAAACTTAAAAGTGTTTCTGCCTTTCTGGACCTCTCAGCGGTGTATGATACTGTCTGGAGGAAAGGACTTCTCCTCAAACTCATAAAGTCAGTCCCTTATCTTAAAACAGTCACTCTCATCAGCAACATGTTAAGTAATAGATAGAGATGCAGGAAAATCGCAATTGCGATAAATGCAAATTTTACTTTTTTCTCGTTTTTTTTTTCAACTACCTGGTAACTAATATGACTATGTATACCCAAAATTTGCGAACTGAATGTGCGATAACTAAGGGTTCTTGCGAATTATTCCCATAAATGCGAAAAGTGCCGAATTTACCGATTAATGTTGAATATTATGTTTTATTACATTTTCGCGCCGCAACTTTGAAATTTGCGAGTTGTCAGCAATGAAAACATCGGCTAAATAATAGATATTTACGAGTAATAATCGATATGTACGAACATCGATTATTGTCGAGAAAACAATCGATTACGGTAAAAAATAAATTTGAAAATCGCTGCTGTTATTGCCGCATAATATCCACTGTTTATCGCCAGTAAAACGATGTTTTTGGAGAAATTATTTCTTAGTTTGATTTGGTTGTGCTAATAAAAGGAATATTCCAATTGTTTGTGCCGATTCTTTTTAAAAATTAGAGCAATAAGGTTATGCTTATATAGGTTTATATCGCGCCGACCCTCATTTCTTGTATTTGACCATTATAATTAAAACTGTAAAGTACATATCGTGATATGAATAGATGATGTTTGTTAGGCGTTCTCTTTGCTTTGGGGAATGTTGTATAATATGATGAAAGTATTCTCTACAATGTGTGAGTTATAGGTTATGTTACATGTCGTCCGGCGATTTCTCTGTGAATTCGGATACTGTTTTACAGATTGTCAGTCAAGAGTCGCAAAAAGGTATATCAGTAATTGCGTGTTTGCATATTCTGTTTAACTTAAGAAAACCTTTGAGACTGATAAGATGCGATCATTTAAATCTTTGGAGTGGATATGCAAGGTGCACAATAAAGTTCACAGGATTGTCAGCATTCGTCTATACAAGTTGCATTGGCAGCAGTGTTAAGTCTCCTGTTGTGTGTGTGGTTTTTATTTTTACTAAGGGAATGTTAGAAGTATTAAAATCCTAATATCAGTATTACAGAAATGTAGAAATTTGACATCATACATTTTTCAGAAATGTGAGATCTCTGAAAACAAAGGCATCAGCCTGGCTAATTGGCAAGATTGAGTTCAAGTGCTGTCGGTTGGTTGTATGATGTGAGACGAGTGTACCTGAGCTATGCTCAAAAGATCCAAAGGTCATGTTCTCATTATGCAATCAACAATATCAGGATTTTGTGCAGCAACTCAAATATTGAGGGCCGGCAGTGAGTTGTATTAGTTCACTGGTACTGCCCCCGTAATTGAATTATATAGAGACCAAGGTGGCTATATTGGAAATTATGGAGAAAGTTACGGCTGTCATAGTTATGACGTGGGTAGTCATGACGTAAGCACGGATGACGCAGATGTTATGCCAGCAGGCTACTTGAGCTGAGATTCTCAGTGACGTCAGCATTTATTCGAGAAAGATCCGAGATCTACGACGCAGTCGCAGGAAACGTGGAATTCTGCTGAGGAAGAAAATTATGCTATTGGAGGGGAGGCTTGAACCAATGAACGATAGTCTGAAGGAAGACGGAGATTGCTGAAACTATGGTAGTTTTATTACTTTTTGGAATGCAGAATTGTGGAAATCCATTTGCAGTAGAGGCATTGTTCTGGAATTTTGGTGAAATTAATTTTCAGTTTTTGAATTTTGAAAATCCGTCATGTATTGACGAAGTTGGAACTTCCAGCGATGACGCAGTAACGCGCGATGGAAGGGATGGATACGCCCCTCATGAAGTTCATAAAAGGCCTTGCGCAGAAGAGAGGAGTCTCATTCCTCATTCTCAGATTATCAATCGTCTGATAGCTCAATCGTCAGATCTCAAATAGTTATTTCAGTGAAACGTCGAGTGAGATTAGTAGTGAAAGAGTCGTCTTTATAACGCGTGGTGAATCCACTGCATTAAACGAGAGTCGAGCTGACAAGCAGTGCAGGTTTACTGTGAGTAAATCTAGGTGAAGTTGAAACGCACATTATAACGCTTCTACGAGATTAGCTGTGAACAGTTAGCGGTCGCCTATAAGCTAATTCTCTTGTGCATTGCTACATTAAGGACTGTAGAAAAGCTGAACAATTTCGAGTAATTATTTTGGAAGATATTAGCAGTTTTAGACGACTGACAAAAGTGATTTTCTCGCCGTCTGAGAAGCACTTTGTATCGCCAGAATATACGCTACGGCTGACACGGCTAGTGAAATAGGGAGACTTCAGATTGCTCTTGTGACACAACGCTACAGTATTATGGAGCAGTTTAATATGGCAGTTTGTTCTTCTAATACTATAACCGAAGAGAAGATGGAAGGCTAAAGGACTTAATGCAATTGGGACATATTTCAACGGAGTAAGATAGCAGCAGAACTTCGAAAATAGAAATACTGGACAGAAGAGCAAGTAGAGAGGAAAGAAATGCATTTAACCACACACAACCCAGAGAGAGGAGAGATTTATGATTAAGGAACAATAGAAGGATTGGCGACCCAAGAACGTGGGGCATGTTCAACAACACTGGATTACCAGGTTGAACAATAGAAGGATTGGCACACCTATAACGTGGGGCTGAGTCAACAGTAGGATTGGCAAACCTAAAACGTGTGGTTCGATTAGACTCAAATAAAGAGGTTGATTCTTTGTTAGATGTCTAGGCCAATTGTAGAATTTAAGAGTGTGATTATATAGGAATTAAATGTTGTATTGTAGTAGGAAAATTACACTCAGAAAAGATCAGATCTTATACAACTTGAGAAAGGTTAAATGGGCTGGAAACTTAGAAAAATCGCCTATGATCTGGAATCTTATTTTATTTGACCGGCTTATGACATTTTAGTCATATTAAAGATAAAATTAAATTATTTGGATTGTAAATGTAAATTATTTGTGTTAGGATATTTTAAAATGAGCCAGGGAAATTTGAACATGTGCTTGAGTTTGTTTCAACATGAAGTGTCTTCGAAAGTTAATTATAAGATAGTTATAAGTTAGATTTAAGACAGAAAATTGATCAAATTTATATATGGTGAAAAGTGTTGCTCAAATGTTGTTATTTTGCTCTATTGATGTATGTCCCTACAGCAGTCTAATTTTTGAATAATATTGTAATGGCAGATGAAAGTTTGAAGATGATGTTAGAGGAAATGTCTGCTAACATGAAGCAGATGATGGAGGAGAATGTTAGTAATTTGTCTACTAGCATGAATAGTAGCATGAAGGAGATGGAAGCTAGGAATACTAGTCGAATGGAGGAGAATGCTAGTAATTTGAAAGCTAGCATGGGTGAAAGTTTGAAGGTTCTTCAGACTAGTGCTGCTAACTTAGAGGATAATATGTCGCGTTTACAGATTAATACCCAAGGAATTGAGAATACTGTAACTGACATGCGCACAGATGTGTCCAATGTGCATAAAAATGTTGCTGATGTTAAAATTGATATTTCCAAGGTACAGAAAGACCTTACAATGTTGAATTTAGATGTTGCTAATGTCCGAAGTGATATTTCTTGTGCTAGGGCTGAGGTAGTTGTTGTCAAAAATGACGTTGCGACTGTCCAAGACAAGATTGAGGAAGTCCAAAGAGGAATCCAAAATGTTAGAACTGATGTGTCCAATGTTCAGGTTGATATTAATAACATTCATTCGGATGTAAACGAGATGCAAAGTGACATAAATAAAATTCAAGTAGAGGTCAACACAGTTTTCGTAGATGTTGCTAAAGTCCAAACTGATGTAAATAAAGTCAGGGAAGAGATAGAAAATTCGAAAACCCTTTGTACACGTAATATAAGTGCATTAACGACTAGATTAGTTGATGAGTCAGTTAGAACGACAGCGGCTTTAGAAGGTTTAAAGTTTGATGTAGAGGTCATGAGAACCCAAGTATTAGACCATAATAAAGTATTGAAAGAGGATATCGAAATAGACATAGCAGAAATGTTAACGGCAAATGTAGCAATATGGAAAGACGAGTGGAATAGGTCAAGTGGGGAACATGTAACCCAAATTCAGGAACGTATTGAAAGAAAACTTGCCAGTACTCAAATTGATATTAACAATGAAGTAGTACAGATTAGGAAAGATTTAAGCGTCAGGATGGATTCGCTATCCGAAAGACAAGTTGAAGATAGAACACAACTAGGTCGGGATGTGCAAACATTAAAATCCGCATTAGAGGAACAGATTCATAAAGTTGTCTCTGATGTGAATGAAACGTCGAGTAAACTGCAAAATTTGAAGATAGGAGAGGCTAGTTTGATAGAGACCTACAAAGAAGAGTTAATCAAGAAAGTCTTAACGGAAATCACTAACAAGGATACAGAAGGCTTGGCTTGCGAAACCAATAGGAATTATGCCAGAAGATATAACCTAGATCCAGAAGAGAGAGACGTGACTCCTGAAGAACGTATATCCAGATTCAGGGAGGAAGATGACGAGAGGAATATGGAACCTGAGTGGAACTATCGAGATAGTGGGAAAAACTACCCGGATTCATATCCGAGGAACGTGACGGTCATCAGGAATTTTGAAGACAAACCGCAAAAATTCAGCAACACTGATAGTTTGACACCTATCGAATATGTAAGGAACCTCAAAGATTATTTCATCGAAGCTCACATTCCCAGAGAGAGAGAGATGAAGATAGTGGAGAGATTTTTGATTGGAGGACCCCTCGAATGGTTTCGCGCATTTAGATACACATTCAGTAACTTTGACGAATTTGCAGAGGCATTAATCAAACGATTTTGGTCCATAGAAGCGCAGAATTCGTTAAGAGCGGAGGTGTATTCAAGAAAATACTCAGGTACTCTTCCAACGCGGTACGCTGATTTCTTTACGAGTCAATTATCCCGCTTGAGATTTTTGCAACCCCCATTGTCAACGGAGCAACTTATTGATGCGATTTCTCGTATGCTGCCTGTGGAGGTGAGGAGACTAATTATTTCGTCAAACATCAGGGATTTAACCAGCATGGATGAATTACTGAGGAGATTAGACTACACAAGTCCAATGCCTAACGTGGTACAGAAAGGTCAAAGGCATGACTTCAAAGAAATAAATACTGCATATATGGACCAAGTCCAACAAACTGACAAGCCAGATGAGGAAAAAACTGACAATGTAGGTCCTCACAGGAATAATCAGTTTCGAAATAACAGATCGCCAGGTTACCGACCGTATCAACAGAGAAGAGGCTGGAACTATAATCGAGGAAATTACAATGGAAGAGGCAGATATTACAACAATAATGGTTATAACAGAAATTATAATAGGAATAACCAGAACCAAAACAGAAATCAGAATCCTCAAGGTCAGGTTATGACACCCGATCAGTATCAGGAAAGAGAGAAGGAAAGCCAGCAATACCTGAAAGAATTACGGGAAAAAGAAGCCAACAACCAAAAGAAGAGGCAGGATGTTGTAATCGATCCTGGGCCTTCTACGAGCCAGCAGAATTTTGAGGTCGGTAACACACACAAAAAAAAAACGCCGATTTCTCAACGACAGTGAGAACTTGTAAATACATTGCCACACCACACCTGATTACAATTAATGAGATATATGAAGTGACTGATGAAGATTTGCTAGAAGAGAGGGGTATCGTGAAAGAGGAAAGACCATGTGCCTTACCTATTATTTCTGTACGGATAGATGGCCAACAGTATAAAGGCCTGATGGACACTGGTGCAATTATTTCCATCATTTCAGAGGAATGTTATCAAAGTCTGCTAAGAGGAGAGAACATGACAGTTCTACCTGTTTCTACCGTCAAAGTGAGAGGGATATTCCAAGATAAGGCAGTGAAGTGCAAGATTCAAGTGTTATTGAACTTCGAGATCA
This sequence comes from Meconema thalassinum, assembly GCA_946902985.2. Taxonomy (NCBI): domain Eukaryota; kingdom Metazoa; phylum Arthropoda; class Insecta; order Orthoptera; family Tettigoniidae; genus Meconema; species Meconema thalassinum. Next base: position 457,017,183 of record OX336391.1, on the reverse strand, counting down.
ATGGAAGGAATTATGAACAGATCTTCATTGTGGTGAGCAAGATCAATTTTGATATGGTGCTTGGAATCGATTTTATATCGAAGGTCGGAGCTATTATTGACATGAAGAACAGAAGTATTAGCTTTAATGATGGGTACATGATCACAGAAGAGATAGAAAAACAGGACGTGAAAAACAGTCTGGAAATAGACCTTAGGGAAGAAATTTTGAATACTATAATTAATGAAGTGGAAAATTTAGCAGAAATACCCAGTAGAAACTGAAGGATTTGAAGAAATTCAGGGGGAATTTGAGGATCTGATAAAGGAATTCCAAGACATTTTTGATGAAAAGCCTGGATTGATTAAGGATTATAAATACAAGATAAGGCTGACAGATGAAACCCCTTACCAGAAGAGAATATACCCCATTCCTGAGAATTACTATCAAGAAGTACGAGGGTTAATCAGAAAAATGGAGGTAGACGGGATTATTAAAAAACAGGCGTCGTCTTATATAAACCCCATCACAGTAGTGAAGAAAAGTAATGGTCAGATACGTCTTTGTCTCGATGCCAGGACCATTAACTTGAAGATTCTTCCAGAAAATGACAGACCACCCAAGATTAGAGATCTGCTTCGAAAATTCAAAGGGAGAGCATGTTTCAGCGTTCTTGACTTGACGTCTTCATTTTATCAAGTTCAACTAGAAGAAGAGAGTATGCAGTACACTGGATTCCTATTTGACCAGACGTCATGGGTCTTTGTCCGAATGCCTTTTGGTATGGTTAACAGTGGACCAGCACTTATTCGAGCACTTGATGGTAAGCTCACTGACGAAGTGAAAGAAAATGTAATCTGCTACATTGACGATTTAATCGTATCTTCACCCAGCGCCGCAGAACATTTAGTGCACTTGAGAAAGTTGTTCGAGAATTTAAGGGAGGCCAATATCAAGGTGAATTTTGGAAAATGTCAATTCTTGAAGCAGGAGATAAATTACTTGGGGCATACTATTGATAAAGATGGATATCATCCAAACTTGAAAAAAGTAGATGCGATCACGAGATTTCCAAAGCCAACTAAGGTGAAACAAGTCAGAGAATTTGTAGGAGCATGCCAATTTATTAGCAGCCACTGTCCAAGATACTCTGAAATTATGGCTCCTCTGTATGACTTACTCAAGAAGAATAACAGATGGAAATGGAGTACCGCTGCAGACGAGGCTTTTGAGAAAGCAAAAGAGATGCTCAGAAATAATGTGAAACTGGAGTACCCAGACTTTGAGAAGGTGTTCTATATTGAGTCTGATGCATCAAGAGTAGGCATTAGTGCAGTCTTATACCAGAAAGACGAGGCAGGCAACAAGCACTACATTGCGTTCACTAGTCGGAAGTTGAAGAAACACGAGGAAAACTACTTCACGACAGAACTTGAAGCGTTAGCTTTTGTAACAGCATTACAAGCCTGGAAGAAAATCCTGCTGGGACATAAGGTCATCATTATTACTGACCATAAAGCACTACAGTTTATGCTGCAAACTGACATGTCAAGTGATAGATTGACACGTTGGGCTTTGTTCACCCAACAATTTAACGCCACTATCGTCCACCAGCCTGGGAAAGATAACTTACTGGCTGATGCTCTATCACGTAACCCTATTAAAAATGTGCAGATACATCATGTACAATTGGAGCAAGAAGATCAAGAAACCGTTAGGAGGTTAGCCCGAATCGGTGTGTCACAGAAGAGACACGCTCCAATAAGGAAAATGTACAGGTTCCTCAAGGGTTACATGGACAATACTGATGTTGACTATGCAGCTACACGGAGAAATTCACGACACTTTGTCTTGAGTGGAGACATCGTATGCAAGTATGCTGACTCTGCGCATACAAAACTCCGAATAGTCGTGCCACCTAAACTTGTTGTCAATTTAGTGTGGGTAGCTCATCACGCAACTGGACATGCCGGTTTAGATAAAACTCTTAATACTCTTAAAGAGAGATTTATCTGGACTAACATGCGTTCCAGCATTGCCAAGGTCATTCGATCATGTGACAAATGTCAAAGAGCTTCTGCTTTATTAAAAGGAAAACCGAAGGCTATGATTCCTTCTAAGCCAAACGAACTAATGGCGACGGACATATTTGGCCCCTGTCCGAAGGGATATCAGGGTAACCAGTACCTGTTGGTTACCGTGGATGTTTTCTCAAAATTTGTTACAATGAGTCCCATGCAGAAAGCTAACACGAGGAACGTAGTAAGCAGACTGGAAAATGCTGTATTTCCTAAAGCTGGTATACCAGAATATCTACTGTCAGATCATGGAACGCAGTTTACATCCGTGGAATTTGCAGCGGATATGGAAAGGCTTGGCATTAAGCACTTATTTTCAAGCGTGCGTTACCCAGAATCGAATTCCTCAGAAAGATATATGGCTGAATTTTCGAAATTCTGTCGAATTTTCTGTCCAAATGATCATTCTGGTTGGGTGAGATTTGTACCCCTTATTGAGGAATGTCTGAACTCTACAGTGCAGGAGAGCACAGGAGAAGTGCCAATGCGACTTCATCTAGGAAGAAACCCAGAAAGGCCGTGGGATAATCTTTTCAACCACATTCCTAGAGATCCCGACCTAGGAAGGCAGCAGAGGATTGACAAGGCGAAGGAACAACTCCAGAAAGCAGCAGAGAAACGATTGAAAAGAGTAGCTGGAAAACGTTTTGGTGCACCCTTACAAGTTGGAAATCTTGTATTATTACGCAGACCTGTCAAGGCTGATATGAGCAAGAAAATATACCCCAAATTTGGAAATGTGTTCATGGGGCCGTTTAGGATTACAAACGCCTATGGGAACAACTGCTATGAACTCTACGATGATGAGAATAATGTCATTTACGGCAAGTTGAATGCTGGAAATTTGAAAAGATACTATACTAGAGTAAGCCAGTAATAATTCAATTTCGTGTTCAAGAGAGTTGAGATAATTGTAACACTGAGTTTAAAAACAATTTGCAACTGTTTTTAAAACGTGGTGAGGGGAGAATGCCCCCGTAATTGAATTATATAGAGACCAAGGTGGCTATATTGGAAATTATGGAGAAAGTTATGGCTGTTATAGTTATGACGTGGGTAGTCATGACGTAAGCACGGATGACGCAGATGTTATGCCAGCAGGCTACTTGAGCTGAGATTCTCAGTGACGTCAGCATTTATTCGAGAAAGATCCGAGATCTACGACGCAGTCGCAGGAAACGTGGAATTCTGCTGAGGAAGAAAATTATGCTATTGGAGGGGAGGCTTGAACCAATGAACGATAGTCTGAAGGAAGACGGAGATTGCTGAAACTATGGTAGTTTTATTACTTTTTGGAATGCAGAATTGTGGAAATCCATTTGCAGTAGAGGCATTGTTCTGGAATTTTGGTGAAATTAATTTTCAGTTTTTGAATTTTGAAAATCCGTCATGTATTGACGAAGTTGGAACTTCCAGCGATGACGCAGTAACGCGCGATGGAAGGGATGGATACGCCCCTCATGAAGTTCATAAAAGGCCTTGCGCAGAAGAGAGGAGTCTCATTCCTCATTCTCAGATTATCAATCGTCTGATAGCTCAATCGTCAGATCTCAAATAGTTATTTCAGTGAAACGTCGAGTGAGATTAGTAGTGAAAGAGTCGTCTTTATAACGCGTGGTGAATCCACTGCATTAAACGAGAGTCGAGCTGACAAGCAGTGCAGGTTTACTGTGAGTAAATCTAGGTGAAGTTGAAACGCACATTATAACGCTTCTACGAGATTAGCTGTGAACAGTTAGCGGTCGCCTATAAGCTAATTCTCTTGTGCATTGCTACATTAAGGACTGTAGAAAAGCTGAACAATTTCGAGTAATTATTTTGGAAGATATTAGCAGTTTTAGACGACTGACAAAAGTGATTTTCTCGCCGTCTGAGAAGCACTTTGTATCGCCAGAATATACGCTACGGCTGACACGGCTAGTGAAATAGGGAGACTTCAGATTGCTCTTGTGACACAACGCTACAGTATTATGGAGCAGTTTAATATGGCAGTTTGTTCTTCTAATACTATAACCGAAGAGAAGATGGAAGGCTAAAGGACTTAATGCAATTGGGACATATTTCAACGGAGTAAGATAGCAGCATGGAACTTTGCTAATTGCTATTCCACACAAGCGAACATGTGGTGAACAAACATCTACACCCATGTTTCGTGGTTTAACGCTGAATACTATCAAACAGCAATGGAAATGATTTCATACTCACTGAATATGAATATTTCTTCGGAAATTTCTACAAAAACTTCATGGCGATTTTCAACTGGAACTTCAGGGATTTTTCAAGAGAGGTCAGGGTTGTCCCGACTCACAAAGAAGATTATTGCCGGAAGGATGTCTTATGTCTTCATGGAGCAGTGCAATTTCCGGAGAAGGAAGCAGTTCGATTCTCCGATGGTGCTGTTTCCTGTTTCGAGGATGGAGCTCAGCTTTAACTTGGTGAAATGGATCCATCAACAGTCTTCTTTGGGGAATTTTCCTCTGGAACGTCAATCGGCAGATAAGGTAGTCGTGAACGTTTATTGTATTTGAGTTTCTTAGCAATATTTGAGCAACCATTTTCCCATATATTTTTGTCCTCATGTATTTTGCCCTATAATTTTGTTTGAGATTCCTATTCTCAGTACGCCTTGATGAGTTATGCCTTTTTCGACGTTTTATTAAGACATTGTTATGTCATGGGCATAGTTAAACGATTTTAGATCAGTTGATACTGATATTTAGATTTTTCAGTTTTTTTTTTTTTGTAGTCACGAGTTGACTGTAAGTTAATGATTTTTATGGCAGATTTAAATTCAGACAGCGTGTCACTTTATTAAAGTAATTCTACCCCAGTTTAATTACTTTGACCAATTTTCTGTCATCATCAAGAAGGAAGAACATTTAAATGATTTTAGAGCGTTAAAATCCAGTACGTTGTCGACGATCTTGGAAATACTAGTCGTTATTTGAATTGATTGCAACACAGACATTTATCGTCAGTTATAAACGATCATTGCATCATAGACCATTTTGTGAAAGATGAACTTTAATTATGAATTATTGAATGCATTAAATTCGTGAACTTGTGTTAGGAGTTTTCTCATTTAGAGATTTATATAATGATGTTTGCATCCCCAGTCTAATTGGATTCTATTCGACTATTTTGCAGCTTAGTCGCACATTGTTTGATGATAGTATTTTTATACTACAATTCTTTGAAGATGTTAGTCTTAAATTTTGATAGACCAGACAGGCGTATATAAGCGTATTCACTATTAAATTTGTTTGTGATTGGCAAATTTTTATTTCATTTCGATTCATGAATGAAATCCACGAAGGTTAAATGACAACAGTTTTGAAACAATTAATGATTATAAGAATTTTTAAGTGGAACTATGAATGTATAATCGATAGTGCAGCGGACATGTTGAAAGTCGCTGATGTATAATGCCCTTAAATAAATGAAGGAGATTCCCACAGTAATTAATGATGATAAAGATTGTGTTAGTGGAGGTTTTTGTAAATTCTGTGGAAGATTTTGATGCCGTATATTTTAATATATGATGAATTTTGGGCCTAATTTTTAATGCAGTTTTGTGCATTATTTTGTAAGCAAAGTATTTTCCGCTGGAATGTATTGTCATAGTTCGTTGAAAATTAATCAAGTGAATTTGCTGTTATAATTAACAAGAGTTTTGAAAGAATTTGAGATAAGATTTTGAATGAAGATTACCGTCACAAATAATTATAATTATTACAACCTTTATTAAACCAGATTGTGACATTAACATGTATAACTAACCTTCATTGGTCGATTATATAAACACGATTATAAAATTACCAACCGGATGAACATGTGGTTCAATGTATTTCTTAAATTAATAATTTAAATAATTTAAATGTTGATATTGTAAATAATAAATGTATATATCTTTGACAATCATGTGGAACGAAAGTAATGTTAAAGGCGTGTTTAAAATTTTTGTAATTATCTTCGACAATATTATAAACAATTTCAAATTGTTATAAATAATTTATGTGATTTTGTTATAAACATTTAAGAGTGTGTTTCATACTCTAAACTATGCTTATTAAACATTTGGATGATAACTTAACAAGTTTAGGGATTGTCAGAATAATCCAGTGGTATGTGAGTTAAGCATTTGAAAGATTTGCGTCAATATATATGAGTTGTCTTGTAGACATTTAAAGCTTTGAGAGGAGCTGAATTCTTACGCAGTGTGGCGTGACGAGTGAGCCCCATTTGACAGGCATGCGCCAGGTTGAAGAGTAGACCAGCCGGCCAGACATCTGGTTATCAGCGGGTGAGGTCGATACTCTGGCCTTGCGCCTATTAATACAAGTGTGATGTTTATTAAAAGAAACCAAATGCTCTATATATGTCGTATCCTGACTTCCTTATCCAATCCAAATGTGTATTGAATGTTACGTTATTTTGAGCTCGTGGGAGCTAACATATTGTTTGATAACTTTGCAAGTCCTTTAGGAGGACATAGTCAGATTGACATAGGCTACTGATAGCCACATTTATTTTGTTGAGTTGTTAAAATCATACTCTTTATTTGAAAATAAAGCTTTTGTACAGTTCAAAGTTCTCGTCTTCGGTCTGGTTCATTTTTAAATGTCATGGTCAAGATTATTGTGGGAGCATACTTTAAAGATCCTGTTGTCAACCCAATCCCCGAGATAATTTTTAAGAGGTAAGTAAAAGTAAGTATGAAACCCCGTCTATTTTGGTGTGTTCCACAATAATTTTCTTGGTAACTTCTGTGTTCAAACCTCGGTAGTATCTGTCAGTGCCATTTTCATTGATGTAACTGAGCCGGTGCGATTGATTGTTGGCAATCCGATTGAGGGGGCGGATATCTGACAGCCTACTATCCGGGTAAACGGGGACAGTACCAAGGTGCCAATTGTTAGAATAAAGCGAGCTGTGGTCAGGCGACAATGCTTGTCTTATGAAGTTTACTGTGTGGCAGGTGGAATGACGACAATACCGGGCTCTCCTGGACTCGGTGGTCGAATTGGTTCAAATTCTGTGGATGTCTATGAAATCCTTTTGTGTGGTTTTCCTACTAACTCCCTGCCAAGTTCCATTCATTTCTTTTAATAACTTATCTTATGAGGTTGGATTCAAGAAGTGCCATTTGACCATTAAACCACCGGCAAATAGAAATTCAATGCCCCTCATCCATGGCCCTCATTGACAAGGAAATAATGAGGGAGTAAACGTACATTTTATTATTTAGTCAATTATCCATTGTATGGTATTTACCTAAAGTTAAGTAAATGTATGATTCATATTATTATATTAAATGCTTATGCCGTTTATCAGAAACACCCATATTTCCAATCCTGCACATGTTTGAATTAGTTTCCGTGCATTTTATTTTGAACCTGTTAAAGTTTTATTGTACCTGGTGACAAACTTTTAAATGCTACAAAATGCTAATTTTTAAATTTCAAAATGCTCCAAAATGATATTTTTCAAAATGAAAGTGCTACAAAATCAATTTCAAAATGCTCTTTTCTCGTATCTTTAGAATAGACTATTCCAAGTTCACAATGAAAGTGCCAGGAGCAGGTTCAATACACTCAATAATGGTCTACCTCAGGTTTCAGTTTTATCTCCTATGCTATTTAACTTATACATTCATGATCTGCCAGAAACGGTATCCCGTAAATTCATCTTTGCGGACAATATAAATCTTAGAGTTCAGTGCGCCACTTTTGATGAAGCAGAGGATTTGCTGAGTGAAGACCTTAATAAGATGAATGTTTATTTCAGAAAGTGGTGGCTTCAACCAAGTCCTTCTAAATCTGAGGTAACCACATTTCACCTTAACAATCTACAGGCAAACTACCAACGTAGAGTGAACTTCGGGTACCAATATCTGAAGAACAACAGCTCCCCTAAGTATTTAGGAGTGATATTGGACAGAATTTTGGCTGAGAAATATTGGGAATGTGGAAAGGATCTTGTGAAGGTGTTTTTGGACATTGAAAAGGCCTACGATAGATTTGTAAATGTCTTGAAGACTTTAAAGTGCCCTACTACCGGGTTGACAAAATAAGGATGTTATATCGGAATTGTTATAGTTGTGTCCAAATAGGAAAAGGTCGTTCTGAATGGTTTAAGACAAAAAGGGGAGTCCAGCAAGGAAGTGACTTGTCACCACTATTGTTTGTTACTATTATGGACAAAATTTTAAAATCTATTAAGGAAACTGCAAATGAATCACAAGCTTTGGTATTTGCAGATGGCGTGGTCTTATGGGGAGAAACGGAAGTGGAAGTACAGGAGAGACTGACTGCTTGGAATAACAGAGTTTAGCCTGAAGATCAGCAAGGCCAAGACTATTGAAATGACCATTAGCAGAGAGAGGAAATGTTCAAACATATATTTGGAGGGAGCAAAACTAGAATCCGTTTCTCACTTCCAGTATCTTGGAAGTATGGTCTCCAAGAATAACACCCTCAAACAAGAAATTCTAAATAGGACACAGAAAGCATCTCATTTCTATAACCAAGTTCGGCACTTACTTTGGGACAAAAATATACCCTTGACAGCAAAGGCAACGTTGTATCACACCTACTCTGTTATGGAATGGAAACATGTTGTACATTCCTAAGTAAGGATTACAGTAGAATTCAAGCCACAGAAATGAGATTTATTAGGACTATGAACCAGGAGAGGCAAGATCAGAAATGAGGTACACAGAGCAACAGCTGATCAGGGTCCCTGTTATCAACTTTCTGGGGAAACGCAGACTTCAGTGGTATGGCCATGTAATGAGGAAGGATAGCTCTAGAACAGCTAAGAAGTACTTCAACCTAGATGTTAGAGGGAAGAGACTAAGAGGAAGACCAAGGAGACGATGGATAGAGACAGTTCGTCAGAGGTGGAGAAGAATGGTTTTAACTGGGACGATGTCCAAGAACAAATGATGTACCAAGATCGGGCAAGATCGAGAGTGCTTGTTTGCCACCCCTGGAAAACTGGAGATAGAAAATTATGATGATGATGACGATTGGACAGGGCATTAACTTTCAGACAGCATATTGAAAAAAAAGGCAGCAAAATTAAAAAGCCGTAATAACCTACTAAGTAGGTTAGCTGGAACATCATGGGGCGCTGATGCCAACACTCTCAGGACTACTGCTTAGGCTGCCGTATACTCTCCAGCTGAATACTGTGCAGGCATGTGGTTGAACAGTTCCCATTGCCAACTGGTTGATATTCAATTCCGCCAGACAATGCGGATTATCTCTGGCACTCTACATTGCACTCCCTCACAGTGGCTACCTGTACTGTGTAATATTATTCCTTCTCACGTAAGGAGACAGCAAGCTCTTTCCCCGCTTGTGGTGCAGAATTATGGATAGTGAAGTTCTCCCAATTCACCAAGACGTCAATCAACCTACTACATCCAGGTTGAAATCACGGAAACCAGCCTACAAGACGGCTATGGAACTTACTTCAGCACTGTTCGATCCCCGAAATACATGGAAAGTTGAATGGTCTAGCTCTCCACCTCGTGGTCTAGTTGAAGTACTTGATCCTACCATAAAACAACCTGGATTCCATCTCCCTCGAGCTGTCTGGTCCCGTCTCAACAGAATTCGATGTGCAGGAATGCCCTCTATATATGTACTCTGGGATCATAGAAGAACTTCATGCAGCCACTCCACAAGCACTTGAATGGGTTAAAGACATGGCAGCCCATATATAAAGGGTCCTAATGCTGAAAATTGTCTATTGTGTAAATTTATATATTCTTCTTCTTCTGCTTTCACGGCCTCATTGGACCACTTCAGTCAATCATTTCTTGGTCCTCTTCTTCAGTAAATTTTCTTTCCCAGTTGCCCAGTGGCTTTCGATTCGCTCTGATCTTCTCAGGTGTTCCTCATCTGTAAAACCCCATTTTATTGTATGACGTTTGTCTATTTTTGGTTGAAATCTTATTTTTATGTCTTTCGGTTTTTAAATTTTTTTGTTTTGCAAGTCATCCAAGGTTTTCTTTCATATCTTCTTTAATTTCCTTAATCCATCCTACTTGTTTCCTATTCCACAGTTTCTCAACAATTTTTCTAATTAATCTGGTTTGCAGTGTCCTCATAATGTGACCAAAAAAAGAAATCCGTTTCTTCCGAATTGTATCAATTATGGGCTCCAGTTCTCTGTATACCACTTCATTTGGTACTATCCGCCATTGTCCATCTTTCTGATATTTTTTAATTATGCATGCTCTAGCTTCTCTTCTTTCTACTTTAGAATTCTGTCGATTCTGTTTCTCTGAGTAACTTTAAAAAGAGTTTCGTTTCCATATGTGACCTCTGGTTAAACCACCGTCTTGCAATGTTTTAATTTTGTTGTGATTGATAGACATTTTCCTTTATATGTAGACCATGTTAATTGTTGGGCTTTTATCATTTTATTAGTTCTTTATTGCCATGCAGGTTTCTCATCCAAGTTGTAAGTTATAATTTCTCCTAAGTATTTAAATTGCTTCACTATTTTAACTTTCTTGTAATTAACTGTTATGTGGTTGATTACAGGTGGATTTGCTACCATTAAATTTATATATACATATATATATATATATATATATATATATATATATATATATATATTAATTACTCTTGTATGCATCATACAGTAAATTAATAACTTTACTCCTTTGTTTATGGATTTTGGATTGTAGGATAGTGTTTGGAGTAGGATGATAGTGTTAGACAGGGCTGGATTTGTGATGGTACGCACCGATACACCATACCGAAACCTCTGATCGGAAGAAAAGTAGAATCAAAATTAAATTGCTATTTTGTCCACTTATTCATTTTTAAAGGTGTTCAGAAAAGCGTGAAAATATCGTTTTTAGAACTCTCTATTTCAATATTCCATAAAGTCCCCACCCCCTCCCGGTAGCCCACAGTACAGGAACCTCTCTTTTTACAAATCAAGCACTGGTGTTAGGTATATAATGTATTAGGATTTCAAGATTGGCATGGTTTTCGATTTCTTTGTTAGTTTTTGTAATATTTATTGTTCTGTTTTGAGTTTGTATTTCATTGTGGTTTTTGTAAAGATTTAATGTTCCTATAATTGTTTTCTGAATCGATGCTTCTGAAGGTTAACAATTTTCTCTTTGTGCTGCATACATTAGACATGCTCCCCATTCCTATGAGTAAGGGCCTTCTTTTCATCCAACAGGCTAGTCCTGGTCTCCCTTTCCTGTAATTTACCTTTATGTACAGTACCTTATGAGTCAAGGAAGGTGAGACAAATATAAATGAAATTTGAATATTAGCAGCAAAATAAAGTTGTTTATAATTCCTAAATATATATTAAGAGTAAAAATGCTATTTAAATTATACTGACAAGAAGTGTCACATTTAAACAACATTAAATGTCATCTGCTTGGGGTAGGATCAAACCCGCAATTATAGGTTCAAACGGTCAAACATGGGATGATATGGCTGGGTGTAATCTACAAGTACTCACCAGCCCCTGGTGTGTTATGAGACGATGTGGCGATAGTTGGAGCCGTAGCTGGGCGGTGTAGATTTTGTGAGCTGGCGGAGCCATGGGTAGCAACTCCTTGTACGCTGCCACCGGTCGATGATATCTGGAAGTATAATTAAAATTAGATACTTTTCTCAATGTGCAATGCATGCTGCTGTTGTTGCTTCATATTCAGGAGATAGGGACAGTTTGGTCATCAGATCTGTGTTTTTGGGTGTGTGTTGAATTTGTCTGATAACTGGTGTTATTGTATAGGTAGTAACTGTAGTATTGTGTGTAATTGTAATTATTTTGGGCTAGGATTGAGGTAGGTGCTCTGGGACTTGAAATAAGTTTATCAACCCAGCATTTGCCTGGACAGTGTGTGTTGGGGATGATCACTGTCAGCAGACTTTCAATCTCAGTCACGAGTTCAACAAATGCGCTACTATTACCAGTGGCGACTGCAGATTTTTGTAATGTGTAGGACGCAATATGATAGGCTTAACTTAATAGATGGGCTAATTTGAGATATTAGACTCAGTCAAATATTTATTCAGTCGCCTCAAAATAGCGCTGCCTTGGGTTTTTGTGGGTATCTACCCACATAACGTAACGGTGGTGCTTTTTGAGGATCCAACCAGCCTTCGGGCTGACTACCTAACAGACAACAGACAGAACTATTACGAACACATTACACAATACAATGGAATATCACTCCAAAGATGTGGACACGCTGAAAACAGACATCCATTCTGACCGCAAAAAATCGTAACGAATAAGCCCGTAGTCTCGGTTTAAATTCAACCAATAGTGAGACTTGAGGATCTCAGTCGACGTCCTCAGAGCGCCATTAAACAGCCCAAACCTGCCCCTTTCACCTCAAGGGCTCCCATACATTTCTAAAGCTATAAACACGTGCTTTGAGGATGCAAGGCTTCCTTCCTCAGCTTTCTACTCCGGGCGATGAAGGTCACCCTGCACCCATCTAGGGGTGAATGTAGAACTAGTTACAAGTACTGACAGTGAAACAGACTTATTGAGAGGGTGTGCTAGGTAGCCCCAAAGACTATTTTACAAAACAATCAATTTAATTTTTTTAAACAGTTACCGGTACTGCCGAGAGCTGACTGTAGGATGGTCCTCACGTCCTACATGGAGGAATCGCCACTGACTATTACTGTTGCTCATCACAAAATTTGCAGCAAATAGCTCTCTAGTAATGCAAGTGACCTCGTAGTTCCAGCCCTCAAAACAACAATAACTAACTAGTAATGCAAACAGGCATGCCTGAAGTAAAGACTGAGGTGAACAGTCCCGTAATAGAACTAAAAATTGAGCTAGAAAGAACAAATATATTCAGCATGAGAATCGTCTTAAATATTTAACGACTGTAATAAAAAAATTACGAGCCTTACAGTAGTCGCATATGATGTGTAACATGTGACATAGAAGAAACCTCGCGTGAAATTGTTGATACACCGGTATTTTATACTATTATTGGCACAAATATTACTCTATTGTAAAAGGGAGTGTTTTACAGATATTGTAGTTTATAATACGGAACTCATTTTATTAGACGATTTGTAGCTTCCACCAGCACTAGCCTAAATGAAAAATGAAAATCCACAGCCTGCTTCCAGTCTCCGACCGGGTCAGGAATGGAATGAATGAAGCCCCCATCTAGCGGCGAGGATATGAACTGTGCCGGCTGCCGAGGCCTGACGCACTTCTCTGGGGCAATGATTAAATGACTGACAGATGAAATGAAATGATAGTGGAGAGTGTTGCTGGAATGAAATTTTGACAGGGAAAACCGGAGTACCCGGAGAAAAACCTGTCTGCCTCCGTTATGTCCAGCACAGATCTCACATGGAGTGACCGGGATTTGAACCACGGACCCAGTGGTGAGAGGCCGGCGTGCTGCCGCCTAAGCCACGGAGGCTCTACTAGCCTAAATAAAGAATACAATATGGATCAACTAGATTAATAGATGCGACACCGCTCATAACCTTAAATTCCTCATAAACAGGTCCTCTTCATTCACAGACCAATACATAATTTCATATGGACTCTGTTAAAATGAGTCATATTGATATGATAAATATCGTTTAAAATGATAATCTGGTAGCAAAAATATCTACCCCGTCTGGGATTCGAACCCAAGATCTCTAGATTCACAGTCATAAGCACTAACCCCACGGCTATTTCGACTACGCAAATTTTGTAAACAAGATGGTGACTTATTTCCACGTTCCAATAATACTGCATTATGGAATTAAGTTTCATTTATATTTTGCTTGTTTCGATAATGTTCCTGCGTGAAATTGAGTTTAAAATGCCTTATGAATAGGCCCTCTTGTGAGTAAAGTGAATGTATTCAGTAATAGTTCATGAAGGCTTGCTCAATTCTCGTATAAACACAACGATTATATTATATTGATGACTGCATTACCGTTATGTGGGTTAATATTTGAATAGCCATTGTGCAGAAACATAATACCGGCAATGCCGACTACTTACAATGTTTGATAATAAGGCATTTTACCATTTAAATACTGATACGAAGACTTCGAACAAGTACCATGTCATTTGTTTCAATCACTTGACACCAGAGTTCGCATGAGCGTTTTCCGTTCAGTATGTCATATACATTCCACATGGCCGAGAGTACATCATGGTATCAATTTCCGACACCGCGCGCTCATTGTTTCTCGTACCACAGCTAGTTGGGTCTTACCACTGCTCGCTGGATCGATCGGGCAGTGCATACTTCCGTTTTCCACCACTGCCAGCTAGTACACTTCCATTCGATCGATCGGGCAGTGCATACTTCCATTTTCCACCACTGCCAGCTAGTACACTTCCGTTCGATTGATCGAGCTGGCAGTGCATACTTCCGTTTTTCACCACTGCCAGCTAGTACACTTCCGTTCGATCGATCGGGCAGTGCTTACTTCCATTCGATCCACCACTGCCAGCTCGATCGTTCCGATCCACTTCCGTCCCCAATTTTCAAAATCACTCCCACAAAACTATCCAGCAACCGAGCGGAAAGATGTTACACATCAAATGGCTAAAACAGGCATCATTACCAATCTAGGAAGGGAGAATTACTTACGATAGATAAACATATAGATGAGGATGTCACAAAAATTTTCACTTCAATCATGGTCAGTGAAGGAGAAAAATTGAAATGTTAAAATGTTATTTTTTGAAATTCTGATCCACTGTAATATACTGTACGTACATCTAATGTCAACTTACACCCAGTATGTAGCTCTTCCTCCATATTTTATCCGGTCTAGTTTAATATTGAACAAATATTTACATCTGCAGGCTGGCTGGGATGATCGTAAGGAAACAGAGACAAGAATATGTCACTGATTATTTAACATCACAGCTTAAGTCATTTGTTCCTGTGACTGGATTTGCAAATTATTTGGTTAATTCATGTCTTAACTCTGTAATGTCGACAAGGACATGAGGCACTGGTTTTGATCTCTCAGTTGTAGACACTGTTTCTAAAATGTTGTATGAATTGTATAAGAAAGCAAATCAAACAGCATATAGAATCAAATTACCTTTATGAGCCTTCCAAATAATCGCCATCTGCCACAACACACTTTTGGCATTGTTCATAGATCTTCTGAAAACTGTCTGCAAATACCTCTTTGTTGATCACAAAACTAAGCACACCTTTTTTAATCATTGGCATGTTGGGTTGGATGTACCAGCTGCCACATCACAACACGCGATCAATCATAGACTGTTGATCTTGTACCGGCATGAGTCGTTTGTTGACGGCCAACCACAAACATGACTCGTCCTCATGTCATTTCCTTGTCAAGCTTTGCAGTCAACACTCGAATATTTGCATTGGGTTTACTGTGATTCTGTGTTTAGGCCTACTGTATATTCTGAGCTAGGTGGCAGTTCTAGAAATTTTCTTCTGTACATAGCCCATGTTGAAGTTGAGACTTCACATAATTTAACAAAGCTTTTAAGACATGTCAATATCTAATATCACAGAAACACTTATAAGGACACTAAGATGGGTTGGTTGGTAGCGTAGCACCAATTTTCTACAATTTCTCAAAATTGAATAGTAAATATGAAATATGCAATAGAGGACAGACGAGATATGTTTTCTGATAAAAGAAACGTTCATTGATGATTGTTACATCACATTGCACATGTAAACAGATTGCATGTTGAAGTGCGTGGTTAATCACAGCTTTAGCAGACGTTCGTGTTCACGAATGTGCATCGAGAAGTATGTCATTTTTCTTTCCCCATTTTGATGTGAAAGTTGTCATACAGGTTAGCTTTTCTTTCTTAAGGTTTATTTTTGCCACATAAAGGGCTTATATGCTTTTCATGTATTGGTTTTGTAATTATAATTTTTAGTGCATTATTTAAACAGACTTAGGCTACAGCATGTTATCAAGTATTGTTAACAGCTCAATTCCTTCGGGCTTACTTCCGTCTCTACGTCAAGCTTCTGTGTAAAGCCTTGTGGATCGGGACATGCCTCCCTCTTGTTACATTGCTTGACCTCGCTTTGGTCTGCTGGCACTAATTGTCAACATGGCCTACAAGCAACATGCTCTCAGCTGCCGATATCTACACGCAAAGTGGACAGTTCAACAACCTGGCTTATACCTGTCAACATCGTATTTTGCTTCAGCAGTATATGAGGATGGTCGCCTGGATTTGCTGACCAAACTTCGAACACGTAAGCCCATAAAGTTGGGTTTCTTCAACATCTAAAGTGCTATAAGTATGAATTAATTGATCTTTCATATTCATGGATAGGTAGTCATAATTTTTTTTACTGAGCTGGATCTAAACTTCAATGTGCACGCCTTTTCTTCCACAAGTGTGTCGTCATACATCTTCAAATCTATGGAGAACTTCAATACTGCAACTTCATCTCACCAGAAAGTTAAGTGTGTGATTTCTTACCCTTTTATGAACATTTATAAAACTGTTCTTCATAAATTAATACAAGATGGAGACATTTTAGTGACCAATCAAGGACATCTCTCTAGAAACCCAAAGTTAACTTCACTACCACAATACTGTTTATAAGTTTGACCACTAAGGACTGATGACCAAGATGTCCCTTACTTGAGCAAGGACTGCCTCACAGCTTGATGTAAAACGTATGTAGATAAGGTCTTATATACTTTGATTCCTTTGGGATACTAGTTCCATGGATGTCTTTGGTGACTTTTTGGAGTTAATGATGTACGTTGACAATACCGAATGTGGTGGCCATATTTGTTTTTAGTAACTATTTATGGTGGCTTTGACTATATTACTGGAATTAACCTACATTTGAACTATTCAGCGCAAAACTCGACGGCCGATATGTCGAGAAATAAAAGTGATTTGCGAACAAGTACAAAGGGTGTTAATTCATGTGGTGATGTATGGGGGAAATGTCTCAAATTGACTTGTAGTGGAATGTAGCATTTCATGTAACATGTGAGGCCTACTTAAATGAGAGGTGAAATTGTGTTTAATGAAAGTGTTTGATGGGGACATGATTGCCCTTTTATTTCATGTGTTTTGTAGATTCTTTGCCTCATACTGTGTTGTGTTCTTTTATTATTGCATATGACCTCGTGGTTGAGGTTTACTTGTTTGATATTGAGTTATCTGGATCAGGGTGGGTTTATTTTATGTTCCTCAGCTCCCACGGAACATGCGAAATCTTTCTCTCACTCATCTAATTGATAAACTTGGAATTCCATCTAGGAGTGAAATTTAGGACATGTTATAAGGGTGACAGAATAAAGAGTGTTAACTGGAAGCAGTGACTGAGGTGAGAGTGTGAGATATATTGAAAATAGAGTCATCTAATTTAAAAACCCGGTTGAGGGAAGGTACAATAGTATTGGGAAAAACATGTTATATATATATCTCCTAGGGTTTATAAAAAAAGGTTTCCAATAAAGATTCCTACCAAAAAAACATGTGGTCACACTCCATCAGGAGTGACAAGAGTAGTCGGAGAACATGTACGTATGGTAAACTAGATTGTAACCATATTTGTTATTGTGTATTTGGTATTATTTGTATCCCTGATTTTATCCCATGTGTGTAGGCTACATGTGACGTGATTAATTATATTCATATTTTGGTCAACCCTGAATATTTTAACATAATACCAGGCTTCCTAATTCTCATTCCCAAAACGGCTTCTTTGTTGGGCTCGATTCCACTTCACGGGCAAATGTCCCGGTCGCTTCTCCTCCTCTCTCTTTTTATGTTAAGGAAATTGGGAGAATTGCAGCATTGTATCATTTTGGTACAACAGCCAAAAATGGAGAACAATGCTCTAAACAACAGCCATCACAATCGTAATAACACACGTTATCAAAATTACAAACACACTCAAGTACACGGGGTTAAATCACCACAATGTCCAAGTCCCTCAAATGAAACAACAACAAGGGGGTGTGAATTATATATTTGTTAGGTCAACTAGAATAGCACAGGCAATTAGTAAAGCAAGTTGTACGGAAGCACAACCCTGAGGAGAGCTAAGAATGCTCATGCAACTTACTTTTGTACTAATGGGTGAAGTAGGGGAGGTTTGAGTTACTTTGCTGATTCCTGGTGTGACTGGAGGAGTCACTTCTCCGGACTTGCTCAGAGGCCGGGAGTCGTCGTCGGCAGGAACCAACTGCTCCAGTTCGCATTCTTCGCCACCTTCTGCCATTGCCAGTACCTACAAGGATTAAAGAGCATGTGAGTGCAATTCCCCACCCCCCTAGGTTCATGTCTCCTGTACAGTTACCGTGTCTACCTCATAAAACAACTTCAGGTATCTACTCACCAGCTTTTTATTATTTTAAAATTTTCGATCAAGCATACGTACTTCCTTCGAATTTACGCTAAAGCCACGAAAAAGCAAAGCAGTTAAAAGGAATGCTTTAAAATAATTTTAGCACAGGAAGTTCATAATGGATCTAATCCGATACTACAGAACAAAACTAGTTCAAAAACTCGACCGAGATTCTCGAAAACAAAACGAAAATCACTCAATACATTATATTCGCTCAATCGTTCGTCAATTTCCATACTATTGCTGCTCCACCAAAAATTGGAACATGTCAACATACAGAAAATTTGTATTAGGTAAGCCTATTTATCTGTCGATAGCTGGCGGCTGACAGCAAAAAATATACTTCTTGTTGTTGTTATGGTAGACACAGATGCCTCTTCGCCCAATAGCTTCCGTGTTCCGTCCGGCGGGATCGCAACCATTCTGGCTGCTTTAAACTGCCTGCCCATTCAAAATTCATCAGGCAAAATTTTACTGGCAGTAACGTTGATATTAATATTATACACATATTAAATGGCCCTCATGGCTCCATTGAATTATTCTCAGGCTTATCCTTATTTAATTATTTCCCTCATTAAATCACAGTGACTTTTCAATTCACACTCATTATTTCTCATTCTTTACAACATTTGAAACTTTGCTCACATTATTACGTTACCATATTTTATCTGCATTGTATTTTATAATCGTAATTACTTTATTTCAGCATTATTATTACTTGTTATTCACATTTATTACTTAAATCATTGAGGGCCGGTTCCATCAACCTCTCGTTAAATTTGGCTAACAAAACGTTAGTTAACAAATCGTTATAATTTTAACATTCTGTTACAGATTACGTGTTCCACCAAACATTTTAACAAGTCGGTTAACAAACGATGCGTTAAATGTCACTTGCTGTAAGGATCAAGGAAGCAGTGTACGGCAAGGATGGTTTTTCAGACTTCTGAACTGTGTCTAGTCAACTTGTATTCATTTGTTTGCTGTTCGCGAACTCAAGCGACGGTGCTGCCGTTATCTGGAACTAGCGTAAGGGCGATGGAAACATAAACAAACAGATGCTATAACATGTGATTTGAGTAGATGGGTGTGCTCTTTTCTCGTATTTTCAGTTATTTTTTTAATAATTGAGGCTAAGAGATGAGTAATTTAATTGCTCAGTTCCACTGTGCTCTTCAAATTCAACAATTGCCATATCAATGCTTTACTTCCACAAAAGTAAAGCTTTTCAGATTGAGGAATGGAGTAGATTAGGCCTACTCCGCGTCGCAAAGCCGATTTCGAAGTACTGTATATGATCGTATGCGGCTGCCATATTACAAAGGAGAATTATTTATTAATAAATACTACCGGTAATGAATTTCTTAAAATAACCAGTACCCTACATTCTCCCCTCCATTACAAACTAGGCGAATTTTAGCAGGGTCGATTTGACAGCTGTTCTTCCCATGTGACAATAATTGCTTTTTAATTAATTTAATAAGGCACACAAATTGTGTATATAAAGATATTACATTTCATGTAAACATAAGTCTATTATAGGCCTATTTCCCTTCGTGCATTCCACAACATGGTAACGAGGACAAGTCGAATCACACAGTGCTCACACCTTTGATAGAATGTTGAAAGCTTATCTGCAGTGCCATTGTTTTTACTCAGTAGTTGAATATTTTAGCGTATAGGAGTGATGGAATCTATAACTATATTTTACTTTTTTAATTTAATTTTAATACCTAGCTGTATGTTGTTGTATTTATAGAATTAAGTTTTCATATTATGATAATAGAGTGAGGTGTAAATAGTTGTGCAATAAGATTGTATCTATTAAGATTTGCTATTATAATAAGTTATAAATAGTTTTAATCTTAGTAATATATACCTGTTAGTTCTTTTATTTTATGCATGTAAATTCTGACATGCATTCTGACGTGTCCTATATCAAAAATGTATTGAATGCATGTATTTGATCAAATGGAATTAATAAAAATCTATCTATCTATCTATCTACAACTATCGTCAGGTTCATGAAAGATCTTTTTAGGGGTCGCATTATCGTAGGCCTACATGTGGTTGTCTTTTTTTTTTTTTTTTTTTTTAATTTGCCCCATTGCTGCTTCAAATGCGTGAAGCTAAGTTTTTCTAATATTCAGGTGCCTATTAAATTTTTTTTAAATCCTTATGGTCAACTTGTAGGCTATTTATAGATCAAACATTGTGTGTGCGTTTATATTTAAATTGCAACGTGACACTGTTTATCTAAACTATGTGAAAATGAAAACTACAAATCAACACTCATGCTGATCAACTGGAAGCTTTGGATGCAAATCAAATGGCTGTCGTTTCCACTAGTTTTATTCATCATTTGATAATACATTCTGTGCAATAACCTTTTGTGCGCTATAAAACTACATTATTGACCATTACGTATTGATGTTGCTGTCTGATGAATAGGCTATAGTTACCAATTTCATTACATGTAGGCTAATTTGTAGGTTAGGCCTAGCCATATCATTTAAGTGGCCAGTTGTAAGGTAAAGTCATTACTGTATTTAAGCACAACACATCTCCAGAAACTTCTTTTCAGACAGTTGCAACATGTCATGAGACCTTGGCAAGAATTTTTGTTCTGTAGCATTATTCAAATACGGTAATCAAAAATAAATAATACAATAACTGAGCACGAAAGGCATATACTGTATTTGCTTGTAACCAATTTTAACACTATGTTAAACTCCTTAACTGAGCAAGAATGAGATGTTAAAATAACGGATAGGTTAACGATTTGTTAGCAGTAATGTTGGTTGATGGAACACCATTTTGCTAACATTTCCGTTAAATTACTTTAACGTGTCGTTAAGACTTTAACGAAGGTTGATGGAACCGGCCCTGAAGCTTGTAACATCGCGTTGTGTTTATAGATCGCATTCAGCTCTGATCAGTGTGTTTAAAGAACAATTTAGCTGTATTATTTAGATGTTAAAATTGTGTGATTACTTCTGTATTAATTTAGCTTTTATTATATTCCTTTCAATTTAAATGATTATTATCCATTACCTCCAGACAAATTTATAAATGTTACAGTGTAAATGGGATTAAACTCATTAAAGTGTCTATCTAACTCTTTCCTTTAACGTTACATGTTCAAAATTATCCACTTCGTATTTAGCAAAATATATCCACCATATCTATGAAAATCAGTCGCTTCTAAAGAATATAAAGAAAAATGGTGTAATGTCACCGCTTAACTCGTGACAAAAATAAATCCCCCCTTAATTTTATCGCAATATAATTCGGCAGGTGCAATCCAAACCACTAAAATCTACTTCACTACGACACTAGTTCTAGAAAAACCATGGTGTAGTCACTAGTACCTTGGACTTCTTGCTGTGTAAATATGGAGTTCCAAACGGACTAACGGCGTCTTCCCTCGGTCTCGCCATTTAGTCTTTACCAATCTCCAAGTCTATTGGTAGACACGGTGATGCTTGTGGCCCTCCATTTCACCTCCAGGAACGTCACACGCACCCGTAATCTCCCATGCCGCCTGTACTCTAGTGTGCCATGTTACGGTGTTTAACGTTCCTCGTGAAATACATATAGATGTTGGGTCCGATGATCTTCATGTCCAAAAAAATCCAGAAATTCTGTCCGTCTAATATGATAGTTCGCAGACTCCCGGATACACTCGTGCAAACCGCACTTTGATAAACTCAATATCGCCGTTTCAAAAAGCTTAACTTTCGTGAGAAATCTGTCCGATGTCGCCGCCTCTAAGTTTGGCCTTCAGACACATATGGGTCGCACGTCACATGTAGTTGGCCTTGGCTCACCCACAGTTGGCTGATACAATGACCTCGCCGGTCTGTAAACAGAACATATCTGCTAGCCGCTTACACATTCAGTTCTACCCTCGTGTTCAACTTCCAGCCCCAATATAACAGTTTTTAAATGACTGTAAGTGCGTGAAACCATACAGGATTTCACTGTACACGGACTGTTCGAGTCTTCACAATTCTGAAGTATTATGGTACTCCGTAAATGTTCGTTTTGTCAACTCGTTCTGACAGTATAGATCACATGGAAATATCGCCATGGTGGCTTAGTGACTCCACACGTCTTTCGTCATTAGACATGCGTTGGAAATATCACCAGCGCTCTCGCGAGACTGTGCTTACTGCTCTGCGCGTATGATTCAAGTGAACGACCTCCCGGTCATTTCCTCTCCTCCAAAACTCGCTCTGTGTTTCCAGTGCCCTCTGTGTCTCTTAGATCACGTGTACTGCTTCTTCCTTACTGGCCCTTCGGGTTCTTACGTCATAGTAGGTATTCACAAATCCTCTAATGATCTTAGTAGAATAGTGAGCGTTACATTCTTCATATTCAAGTTCTCTTGACATTATGGAATCCATGTTGTCACAGCAGTGACGTTACAACAATCATGCACGTCATCTGTTCTTCACTAAATAATGCGGTGCAATCCAATCTCTTGGCACATGGCAAATCGGGTACACTACACTAGATACCAGAATTATAGATACCCAAAACACTTAAGCTAGAAACCAAACATCTTTGGCAGCGTTAGAAATTCAGTCAGAAGACAACAGTAAAAAGCTAACAGGATTCCAAGATACTATAATCCTCCGATTAGGCAAGCTCCAATCTGAAAAACTAGGTATCAACTCCAACCTGGATTAGTTGAAAACAACTGTAGCACTGCTAAAGATACAGGTGAATCAGAAAGCTGATCTTGTAAGGGCTGATATTGAAATTGATATAACAAGTGTCGTTAATGAAAGTATTGATGAACTCAAAAATGAGTTATTTGAAGCCTCAGGCATTACTGTTAAAAGGTTAGAAGATGAATTTTCTAAAAAACTTGTAATGGCCGAATATCGCAGTACTAAAGATATCGGTGATGTTAGGAACGATTGTATTAAGAGAATACAGAGTTTACAGTAACAAAAAGTTGTAAATTTACAACCAGATCTGAGCGATAAGATTAGAGAACATGTCAATCTCGAATTAGAAAGTAAAATCCCCGATTTAAGTATCGAAATCGAGTTCATTAATAGTAAATTACAGGATATGAAAGTAAGCGATTCTCACAATTTGGAGGATATAGCTAAAGGCCAGACTATCGAATTAAATAACGAGAATACGTCGATGCCAGACCGAGTAGATGAAAGTAGTGTCGGAGTAGAACGGAAAAGATTGCAAGAACGAATCGATAGATTAGAAGAGGAACTGTTTCATGCAAGAAGGTTAAACTTACCGCCAGGCAGAGATAGTCAAGTGCGCTTCTCAACACCTAACGAGAACATGCCACAAAGAAGTACATCATCACGTATTTTTTTTCAGGAAACTATGGTATAACACCAATAGAATTCATTAATGACGTCTCTGAATATTTTTTGGAAAATAACGATCCCGAGGAGAGAAAACTAAGACTGGCAGAGGGTTACCTGAATACCACAGCTCTTCAGTGGTATAGAGCTTTCCGTTGGACTTTCCTATGTTTTGAGGACTTTGCTAACGCCCTCATAAAACGATTTTGGTTGATGGACGAACAACACAACGTTAGAGCAGAAGTACGCTAGTTCGCATCCTATTCGCTACGCTTGGTGTATTTTTGGAAATACACGGAAAGACAGAATTAGTTTTTGCTGCTCTCCATTACTTCATATTAACTCATTTATTTACCAACCGCATACACCAACCTTCTGTTTGCCCCATGCATTTGTTCTTTTTCTTGTAAGTTTGTTTCAGAAGCGCATATTCTGCTGAACCAGCCTCTCAGCGTCTCATCGCCGCCCTCCAAACTTCCATTGCCTCAAGTCATGAAGACTTAGTCTTCAATCCGCCAGGCGCCGCATTCTTCGTCAGCCGACTGCTCTGCGAAGAAGCTTTACTTTCATCAGATATTTTGTTTTTGTTATGTTTCTCATGCTTGTATAACTTCTTTTGTTTCTCTCCTCTATCCCCTCTCCTCCCTTCCCCTCACCCGCCTATCTATGACGTGTGCGATAATGCTTGCTTCGCCCCGCACTAGTTCCTGCTCGCTCTCATTCTACGTGTGATTCTAAAGCCGTCTGGGCTTCAGGGAGGTCCCGCCCTCTCGGCACTCTACTTGTGATTGCAAAGCCGTCCAGGCTTCAGGAGGTCTCGTCCTCACTACTCTCACTAGTGCTTCGGACGTCAAAGCTTACAGTTGGAGCCTAACTAAGGCTTGTCTCCTCTCCTAGAGAGACATATTTTAAATTAGTCGCCATGTTGTGAATTCCAGACCGACGGTCCCCAGGAGAATCGCCGTTCAAGAGAAATGAGCTAAGTACTACTTCAACGTTATTCAACACATTTTAATTGCTTTTAAATAGCTATATGCTTTTATCCATAATTTTATAGACAGTGTGAAATTGCGAAATGTGGGGAAATAACCATCTTCGTGGGATTTTCGATGTTGGGCTTTGTCTATCTAAGCTAATCTTAAAATGAAGCAGCAATTCTTATCCATATTAACTGAGATATTCACTCACAACGTGGGAAATCATTAAATTACCCGCTGTCTATAGAAAACTTAGCTTTTTCCACCGCTGGACTTTATTTGCCCAATTCAACCGTTATGATTGCTCTGGAATTTTCCACGCCCAACAATTCAACTATAAGCTAAACCTTCGAGTATTTTCCACTCACATATGGAAATCCTTTTTCGAACTAAGGAATTTTCTTTATGAACCGCTGATCAACACCTAATTTGTCTTCCTTCGTAGGAATTTGTCCGCTGCATTCAACTATAACCTACACATTTTTCAACGCAATAGACTCTCTCAAACCAAAATTCAACTAGTTAATCACATAACTGTAACCACTTTCCTTTCTATAAACTTTCTGTGCTACAATAGTGAACTTTTCAACCACGTCAATAGACTATAGTGAAAACAGTGCTCGTTCAACTTTTCATCCAAGTCGCGCTCGTCCGAGAAAAAAAAATACAGCCAAGAACTTTCTCCAAAAAGTTCCTATTTCCTCTTCCACAACCACCCTTTACTAACAAATTAAGTTAATTCTTAAATTTAGGCTTGTTGCAATGAGGTGTCATTTGATAGCAAATGCCCTCCCATCTTTTTTCCATTTATCATAACTAAACTCTGTAAAATTTTGTGTCTAGTACACATTTTAAGTATATTGTTTCTCCCTCTTTAACTGGGGAATTGAATTATTTCTACTCACACGTGAGTGGCTTAACTTTTCTCTTTAAGTTTCACGAAAGGGTAACTTGCCCTATTTTTCATCGTGATCCTGTTTAAACATAGAAGTTCTAGAAACTTCATCTTAATTTTTCTCTTCAGGTTTCACAATAAGTGACCTGCCCTATTTGTATAAACTATAATCGTAATTACTGTAAAAATATAAGAAGTTATAGAAACTTCTATTTAATCTCTCTCTCTCTTTTTTGTTATAATTTCAAATTTAATATTTGTTCATACTTTAAGATTTCCACATAGGAATTCTCAAAGTGCATATATTGTACCTGATTCTTTGTCATAGCTTTAATTATTCATAATCCTCGTTATAAACTTTAAAGTTTGCTATTTTAGCACTATTTTAAAATCTTATTCAGATTTGGTGCTTTCAAGAGGTTCCAAACAAAATTTTGTTAATTGCCTAGTGCAAACTTTAAATAATTTAAGAGGTCTGAGACCTCAATGGTTTAAAAATTCCAATTGTACATTTTATATTGGTTAAATTTATCGCATTCCTATGCATTGTTAAATAAATCAAACTATATCCTTTTGCTTCATCATTTCCTATAAAATAACGATTAGGCAAGATCCTATTTTCCCCGACTCTTCCCAAAGGCTTATGCCTTCTTCAAAGAAAGTACATACTCAAATAGCAAAAGTTTTGCTACTTGTTACGAAATACTCCCTCAACTTCATTTTTATAAGTTTGTTGGACTCTCGTCCTATCTATCCATCCTTTTTCTCCAGTCCGAAACCCAATTCTTTTTCTTCATCATCTTCCCTTGGGGGTATGATTATTCCCAAGCTAATAATCTACCCAACGCTAGCTACTTCGCAACGCAATTGGCCCGTCTCCAATATTTGCAGTCAGCACCGTCAGACATAGAAATGATCCAGACGATATCACGGCAATTTCCTGCCGATGTGCGAAGAAATATAATCGCATCTCGAATATCTAGTCTACAGGAAATGGATGATTTGCTTAGACAACTTGACTACACGTCTAGCGCAACGAATCCAAGCTTTCGTAATTCAAGGACAGATAACCTCGAAGTAAACACCATTATGATTGATGAAACACAGCAGACGGAAGAAAACGTAGGAGATAATAGGAGAGGAGGACCTATTAGAAATGGATATACTCAGAACCAAAGAAACGAGTATCAAAACCGTAGCAGCAAGATAGCAGGCCATACCAGCGATATTCACGGAATAATACCCAAAACAGAAGATCGGGTTACCAGTACAACAACAACTATCGCCAGAATAATTATTACCAGAGGGGTAATAACAATAATAACAACAATAATCGCCAAGGATATTCGCGATATAAAAGCTGGAACGATGACAATTATAATCGCCAGAATTTCCAGCAGCGAAGGAACCAGGAAAATCGGAATTACGTTTGGAACCAACAGGAGGAAAACCAGAGAACGAGAGAAGATAGGTCAAAACAGAACGAACCGAAACCAGGTACAAGTAGACAGGAAAACAGAGGTAATAACGACACCTCTGGACCAAAAAAGTCGATTGGAAAACAGCAATAGACGGCAGAAAATCTTCACCTATTAATGAGATAACGATAAATGAGGTATATCAGACGACGGATGACGATTTGTTATTCGAGGAAGAAATCCCAGAATGAAAGAGAATGGCTGAGTTGCCTATAATAAATATTGTTGTGGGAGAAACCACGTTAAAAACGCTTTTGGACACAGCTGCATCAATTTCGATAATATCACAAGAATCCTATGAGGAATTATAGGATGGAGAAGAGGTTACCTACATGCCAGTCTCAAGTTTGAAAATACGAGGAATTTTCAAAAATAAATAGGTGAAATGTCGAATCCAAGTTTTGATATAATTCACCATTAATGAGCGACGTTATGAACACATTTTTATTGTGGTCGAGAAGATTAATTTTGATGCGATCGTTGGGATTGACTTCATCACGAAAGTAGGAGCAATAGTAGATATGCGGAATAGAATAGTTAAATTCTATGATGAGATTGACACAGGAAAGTCTGAAGAACAGGACGTTGAAAACCTTCCAGAAAAGGAACCAGGAGAGATTATTCTAAATCAAGTCATTACTGAAGTAGAAGCTGAATCGAGTCGTTATGGATTAAAAGTGGATGGATTTATCGAGCATGAAGAGAAATTTGTAGATTTAATTCAGGAATATGGAGATATATTTGATGATAAACCTGGATTAATCAAGGGATTTAAGTACCACATAAGGCTTACTGATACTACTCCTTATCAGAGGAAACCTTACCTAATTCCAAAAAAGTATCATGGCGAAGTAGCTGATATTATTCAGAGAATGGAAAATGATGGAATAATTAGGAAACAAGCCACTTCCTATATTAACCCCATCACAGTGGTAAAAAAGGCAAATGGGCAATTAAGGCTATTTTTAGACGCCAGACGGAGTAATAGTCTCATTCTGAAAGAAAATGACCGTCCGCCAAAAATTAGGGAGCTCCTAAGGCAATTCAAGGGAAAGGTATGTTTTTCAAATTTAGATATGACTTCTTCCTTCTATCATATCGAGCTCACAGAAGAAAGTAAGATTTACACCGGATTTTTATTCGACCAAACTACCTGGATTTTTAAACGACTTCCATTCGGGGTCATAAACAGTGGACCGGCGCTGATCAGAGCACTGGATAGTCAGTTGATGGATGACGTAAAGAAGAACGTTATATGTTATATTGACGACATTATCGTTTCTTCGACTACGATCCACGAACACTTAGTCCATCTCAAATTACTTTTTGATAATCTTCATGAAGCGAATATCAAAGTGAATTATGAGAAATGCAACTTCTTCCAAGGCAAAATCAACTTTTTGGGTCACACTATCGATAAAGATGGTTATCACCCAAACCAAGATAAAATAGAAGTGATAATGAATTTCCCGAAGCCTACACGAGTTAAGAACGTGAGAAGTTCTCTCGGTGTTTGCCAATATTTTCCCATCGTTGTCCACGATATTCTGAGACAATGGCACCTTTATATGAACCCTTGAAAAAGAACAATCGATGGCAATGGAATGCAGAAACTGAAAGGGCTTTTCAAGACGCCAAGAACATGCTCAAAAACAACGTGAAGTTAGAATACCTTGACTTTGACAGAGCATTCTATGTGGAATCAGACGCATCTAAAATTGGGATTAGTGCTGTCTTATATCAATTGGATAATAATGGTCAAAAGCATTACATCGCTTTCAGTAGCAGAAAATTGAAGGCACATGAAGCGAAGTATTTCACAACGGAATTAGAAGCTTTGGCTTTCATTTCGGCCTTACAACAGTGGAAGAAAGTACTTATCAGACATCAGATAATCATTGTTAGAGACCATAAGGCATTGCAGTTTATGTTGAAAACTGACTTGTCTAGCGACAGACTTATTAGATGGTCACTGTTCTTACAACAGTTTAATGCGACAATTGTGCACAAGCCTGGAAAGGATAACTTGTTAGCGGATGAATTATCTCGCAACCCAGTGGAGAGTATCCAAGTTAATGCAATCCAGATAGAAAGGCAAGATCAAGAAACGATTGACCGACTGAAAACCATTGCAGTCTCGCAGAAAAGGCATGCACCTACACGATGAATTTTTCGATTCCTGAAGGGAAGAATGGACCAACAAGATCCTGATGATGAAGAAACGAGAAGGCTAGCGCGAAAACATCTGATTTGTGAAGAGATTGTATGCAAATATAAAGATCCAGATAACACGCAAATAACAGTTGTAGTTCCACCTAACCTTATTAATCGTGTTATATGGTTAACTCATCACAGTATTGGTCACGGAGGGGTGGCTAAAACTTTAGCCACCGTGAAAGAACAATTCATCTGGACTAATATGAGAGTCACAGTAGCCAATGTTATCAGGACGTGTAATATCTGTCAGCTGAGCAAGCAAGCTTCATCGCTGCTCAAGGAAAAACCGAGGTCTATTATACCTGAACGACCACGTGAAATCTATTCGATGGATATATTTGGTCCTGGACCTAAGGGATATCGTGGTAATCAGTACTTGCTAGTAACGATCGATGTTTTTACGAAGTACGTGATTATAAACCCCATGCAAAAAGCGAACTCGAAGAGTGTTATCAAACACATAGAAAGAAATGTTATCCCAAGAGCAGGAAAACCTGAGAGTATTTTGACAGACCATGGCACGCAATTTACGTCAAGAATTTATGAACGCGATGGAGAGGCTCGAGATTAGACATATTTTCTCCAGCTATAGAAACCCAGAATCGAATCCTGTTGAGAGATCAATCAAAGTTATTAGCAAGTACGCAAGACAATATTGTTCAGAAAACCATAGATAATGGATAAGGATTGTACCACTCATTCTAGAATGTTTAAATTTTACAGTACACGAAAGTACGGCAGACATCCCAACTCTATTGCATTGTGATAAGAAACCAGAACGACCATGGGATGAAGTATTTAGGAGAATACCTAAGGACAATCTACCAACGAGGGAAAGAAGAATAGAGGCAGCCCACCAGAATCTAATCACAGCGGCAGAGCGAGGTGAAAAGCGCACGCTAGGAAAACGTTATGACACACCGCTGCGAAGAGACGACTTAGTGGACATAAAAGACCAACGAAGGCTGATGTATCGAAGCAAATATACCCTAGATTTGCTAAGACTTATTACGGCCCGTTAAAGTGGAATAAAGGTTTCGGAAATAACTGCTACAAAATTGTGAACATCCACGACGATCACGTGATTGGAAATTACAACACAAAGAACCTAAAAAGCTATTATAGAAAGATCGAATAAAGAGCAAAATTATGGTCCAATTAAGTTCTGAAGAATGCATTTCAAAAGCATTGTTGTACGCTTTTGTAATGGAATTTGAGTGCGGATTGTGCTCTTATATGGATATGAGCTAGGAAATTATTCATCTCTTCAAAAGTTTTCTAAATTGTCCCATGATAAAATATAGCGACTCTGGAAGTCGACATAAAACTGGTTTATACATCGCACAGTTAACCAAGTTAACCGAGCCAACCAATGAGATAATTAGCAGTCACGTGGGGAAACTTGGAGCTAGACAGCGTAGCTCGAACAAAGAACGGACGAACGTGCACGAGGAGAATCGAGTATTCCCGAGGAGAGCCAACCCCTGCACGCGCTACAATTGTGTCTAGAGTGTGGAAGGGGAAGACGCGGGTACGGCGCGTGGCACGCAGCCAATGAGAAGTGGCCTTACTTCAACAAGAGCAAGCAATGTAATGAACATAGCTAATTACCAGGATGATTTTAACACATCGTAATATCATGGAAGATATTAAATAATAAATAAGAATTATTTATTAAAATTGCGACTAATTATTTATGCAATTAAGGATTATTATGATCATCGATAGTGAGCGACCAATCAGATCCTTGGTCTGAAAAGGACGCGGACTTGGATGAGGGGGAAATGAGAGAAGAATCAAGGCTCCTAATACTTACGACTTCAGCGGAGAAGAACGTCTCAACAAGTTACTCAACAATACAACAAAGCAAATAGAAATTTACGAACGAAGGCGCTTAGTTTGTGCAAGCAGATATACAAATTAGACATTCAACGAAACATAAAAGTAATTCAAACCATTCTACATTATTAACCATGTCCAAATTCCTGAAGTTGAGGGAGGAAATTACAAATGAATCTACATGAGTTATGATGATCAACTAAGACGTTATGGGGACAGAACTGTGACGGCAGCAACAATATTCGAAATGACATAACATCAATCTCACGGGAGAGATTAACATCTCATCTCTCCCATGCAGAAAATTCTACATCTACAAGTCATGAAATGACGATATATATCAGAACTTTGGCGAAAGAAAATAAAAAAAAATTCCAGAACGAGGGCGGCCAGGGTGGACCCGGCACCATCAAGAGAGAAAGGGTTTCCCATCTCATACAAGAAGATTCACCAGCAGAAGGAACGGCAACACGATGATGATAGAGTTCGAATCCCAGACCTGACTGCATGGGAAATTCTGTAGGAGACCGTAGCAGACCGAACTACATCATGCAGTCTCGCGCTATTGGAAATAATCCGTTTCTAAAGGATAGCGAAGAAAGACCACTTCTAGTCATCTTTAACGCAACACAAGGTTTTCTTCGGACCAACGATATATATCCCACTTTGTAGAGTATTGTAGAACATTTAAGAATATCCGACAACTATTTATTGATGCAATTTTTCTACGTTTTTTAAGAATATTATTGTAATTTTCGACGTTATTTTCATAACTACATCATGCGGATGTTTATTCACGTTTTTCGTCGATTTTTAGTATTTAGAATTTTATTTGGAATTTATGGAATTTTGCTACTTTCGAAATTTGAATGGGGAGATTTTACAGTTTAGTTCAGAATATTTTATGGTAAAGTTTAAATGTGTTCAGGTCACATTTTGTCAATTTTTGAATTGTATGATATCGTTTTTTGTCAACGATAATAATAATGGAAATTTGTTCCAAGAGTGTTAGACAGAGATATATTTTAGAGAATGCAATTCTTAAAGATCTTTTGTAGAGATATGTGTAAAGTCACGATCTGAAAACTTATTAGACAGATTTGGTTATACATATTTGGTGACTAACAATTATAAAGTATTAAAGTTTGTGAGAAATATATTAAAGGAAGAATATGTAAAGGAATACAATGTTAAATTAACAAATACGAATTACAGCGTATTTTTGAAGTAATAAGAATGTGAAGAAAGAATTAAAGAAATATTACAGCCAATTGAAAGCTATTATAGAAATGTGAGTGATACAAAGAAATAAGATTGTTATTTGAAGACTAGTATTTTATCGTATTACCTGTTAAATTAATTCATTGATTG
Source organism: Meconema thalassinum (assembly GCA_946902985.2). Classification (NCBI taxonomy): domain Eukaryota; kingdom Metazoa; phylum Arthropoda; class Insecta; order Orthoptera; family Tettigoniidae; genus Meconema; species Meconema thalassinum. The sequence continues at coordinate 456,984,641 of OX336391.1, read as the reverse complement.
AACCAGTATTTTTATTATATATTTTTATTAAGATTGTTGCAACTATGAAAAGAATTTGTTAACGAGAAGTGAGTTAAGAAGTATATGTTTTTGAAAGGAATTGCGAAGCATCTCTGAGAGTGAGATTTATTATTCCCGTAGCAGACGGATTTATTGTATGACAATGGACAATTGTGAAGCCATTGGTCAATTATTGAACGAATGTCTGTAGTGACAGACTTGCGCATATTTTGAGATTGAAATAGGATGTTTTATGAAGATGCAGTATTATTAATGTTTATTAGTATTGGAAGTTATTGTAATCGTCTCACAGAGTTAAAACTCCTTGAAATTCACAGGGCAGCGGATCCTAGATGAAGTTGAATCTGAAAGTAATTATAGGATTTAATGGATCTTTGTTGAAACTGAGAGTAAACTGAGATCTATTTAAATGGTTCTTAATTAGATATTGAATAATTACGGTAATTATTCAACGCAGTGGAAGTTTATATTTTTATTAAGTATTTTTATTATGACAACAGACAAGTTGTAGGAGGTCTTTGAACTATGTCTATACTTAATTGTATGGATTATAGAATCCCGAATTGTCACTCGTTCACGAATAAGACATAGTATGGCGAATGATTATTTTCTTAAGTCAATAGAGAAGCAGTAAAGAAATAGGAATACGATTTCAGTCTATATTGTCAGTAGAGAAAGCGGTTGGACCATTGTACATATTTTATTTTATATTGAGTAGTTGCTGAACTACAAGGTTAATATTTGTGTTGTACATAAATTATATTAAGAATTTAAAGAATGGTTTATTGTCACATTTACGCGCATTGTAATTTTCAACTTGTAATTTATATGTATATAGAGATTTTTATCGCTTCCATGAGAAGTATTTAAGTGATAGGAGGCGGGAGATAAATTGTATAGTGTAATGAATAGTTTTTGTAATGACGGAGATCTACGTCAGTGGTAACTTCATTTATTTTTGGGCATATATATTTTTTAATTTAATAACATTTTTCTTGTTATAAAACTCCCGTTACCTAGGGAACAGCAGTTGTTTGCTGCTATTTAATAGATGATCTTATTTCATCATCATCTACCTTCCAAGTATTGGGCCAAATGTCCCGTTAGGGTCTTGCACTTTCCCTCCATCTCTTCATCGGACGTCCTATAGATCTATTTCCCCGTGGCTGGTAGCGAAGGATCTCCTTTGGTAATCTTCCAGGTTCCATCATTTGGACATGATGCTTCCAGTTCTCTTGGTAGTCACAAATGTATGTAGTTATTGGTTTCACTTTTAGTTCCTTCAGCACATCCTCATTTCTCTTATGATCCCATTTAGTATAGCCTGCTGTTCGGCGCATAAAGGTCATTTCGCGTGCTGTGAGTCTGGAGATGTCCTGAGATCTTATTGTCCATGCCTCGCTGCCATAGCATAGGGTTGGTCTGGCTAATGTGTTATACAAACGCAAGCGTGTATGCCTTTGGACAAGAGATGGTTTCATGACGCGATTGATGATTCCTATTGTTCTGGTATAGTTAGTTATTTTTGCAGTTATGTCTCGTTCTTCTTGAAAAGATAAATGATATCCTAAACACTTGAATCCATTAACTCTTTCTAAAATTTTACCATCCGGACAAATTTTACTGGGGATAGGGTCCTTACCCTTAAAGGCCATTACTTTAGTCTTTTCAGTAGTAATGCATGAATTTTGATGCCACTTTCTGGAGGTTGAATACTGACCACTGCAGATCATCTTCAGATGCTGCTACCAATGCAACATCATCAGCAAATAGTATAGCGTCTAAATTTTTTAGATGCCTGCTGATAGGTATTGAACCATGTCTTTCACGCATCCGTTCCTTTATTATAGCATTCAAGTAGATTATGAATAGCAATGGAGAGAGTCCACAGCCTTGTCTTACCCCTCTGCTGATTGGCTTCCATATCGGGTTTATGATTACTTAACCTTACTGCAATAAGAGTACCACTATACATGTTGTAAAAGTTATCAATTAACTGTTGGGGGACACAATACCTGGCCAATATGTCAATAAGTCTGTTTCTGTCAACAAAATCAAAGGCTTTCTTAAAATCAACAAAGTATATGTGTGTTTCCAAATTGAACTCCCTGCGTTTTTCGATCAAAATTTTTGAGGTGAAGTAGGCATCTGCACATGTGCGACCTTTTCTAAACCCATGTTGTTTATTCCCTATTACCTCAGAGTAATGTTTCAGTAATTTTTCTTTAACAATGATTGCAAAAATTTTGTATCCAGAGTAAAGTATACTTATTCCTCTATAATTTTCCAAATCGTTTCATATATCCCTTCTTATGAAGAGAAACTACTATTGCCTTTTGCCAATCTTCTGGAGGCCTGTTACCCATCCAGATTAAATTCAATAATCTGAGAAATCTTTTCTTGAAGGCATCGCCTGAATATTTCAACATTTCTGCATTTATTGAATCTTCTCCAGGTGTTTTCCCATTTCGAAGTTTCCTCAAGACCTGTTATAATTCTTCGAGTGTAATATTTTCCAAAGACTTGTTGTTAGACGCTTGTAAAACAAGTTGTTCAATATTTGGACTCAACCAAAGGCTCTGAAAATACTCAAGCCATTCTTTGTGAGATATTGCATTAATTTTTACATCTTCTTTTACTTCCCTATTTAGTTTTTTCAAAATTTCATAGGTTTGTGGTTGTGGTCTTGTTATGTCAGTCTCCAGGTACGAATCAAAGTTTTCCCCACTTTCCCTGTGTTTCTTTCGAACTTCTCTTTTTGCTATTGCTCTTTTATGATGGTATTCAATTTTATCTTCTAATTTACCAGTTGACAGAAACATTTTATATGAATTTCTTTTTTCGGAGATTACTTTTGCAATTTCTTCGTCCCAAATTCATAAACCCTTTTTCTTTTTCCATCTTCTTTTTTCTCCCAAACTTTCAAATGCTGACTGTTTTAGAGCTGAGCTCAAATTGGACCACTCGTCTTTCACATCGTCAGAAAGTGGAATCATCTGAATGTGATTATCAAGACTGTTTTGGTATAGCCATTATATACTGCGATCATTTAAAAGGTTAACCTTATATAAAGTTTCGATTTCCTGTTTTGGTCGTTTCTTTTTCTTGAACCACCGTGGTTTTAAACGAATAGGAACAACTAATAAATAGTGGTCTGTTTCCAATTCAGGTCCTCGATAAACTCTTGTATCCAAAACTAAATCTGCCAATTTTCCATTACAAATGATATAATCAATAATTGATTTCTGATTTCTTGCGGACCACGTATATTTATGACTGTACTTGTGTGTAAACAGTGTGTTCATAATCCGAAACTGATTGAAGATAGTGAAATCTATTAAATTTGTTCCATTATTATTGCGGGTCACCTCTCCATGAATTCCAATGTTTATTTTATGATTTTATTTAAGCTTATAAAAGCGTTTGAATTTTTTTATGGTTTCTAAAATAAACGAACATGTATTTTATGCAAGTGAAGCAATGAGATTTGGTCGTTTGATCTTATTTAAAGTTGTTAAGGCATATAATCAATGCTAGTGTTAGGAAACGTGTAATTGTTTAGTGAATAAATACGACAGGCACGTTGTTACGATTCCCTGATCTTTTGTAGGAAATTGGCATTATCTTTGTAGTTAAATGGTAGTGGAATTTACTGTAGGGTGGAAGTTCCCGAAGGACCTGATCCGTATCCTTACGCCCGAGATTTTCATAGATTCTCATTTTTCCTGAGTAGATAGAGAAGCCTACTGTTCTGTAGTTAGTTACTATAGCACATTTCCTTTGAGAAAAATCCTGTTCCTTATTCTGACTGTTTTTAGACGGGACTTCAAGATGCTACAATCCATTATTATTTCCAGCCTGGGATTTTGGTGGATCATCCAGATATAAGGGTGCAGTACCATCTATTGAATGTGTATGCGTGCAGCATAAAACAGTGTGAACATTATCATTTCAGTAGTTGTACGAAGAGAACAAAACTGTAATGGGTTTCTTCAATACCTAATGCACATTTGTGTGCCATTTACTTTTATTTATTGGCATGGTAATGGTTGACCATTTCTCAATATTACCCTGAGCGGGAATGGTGTTTTGCAAATATCTAAAAATGGGTTGGTTCTAATAATACATTTATTTCTGCCAAATGGCCATAATGGAGTTATCTATGAGATAAATTAAAGAAATTACTATAAGAAAATATGAACCGCGTAAATGAACATCAGGATTTGCAATATTCCAATAATGGTTTTGTTCCCTTGAACCATTTTCTGCGACTTTGGTTGGTTGGTTGGTTCTTAAGTTTAGGGGCTGCGACATTTCTGCGACTTTTAAAACGCGGTTTTCACGTTCCGTTTGGGACTTGCCGAGGTTTGTTCTTTGTGTTGCGTGACTTAAAATGAACTATGTCTGGAACTAATTTAAATAAAATACCAAATGGTATTGAATTAATTAATTCCACCTTAATCAATAATTGTAACTCGTTAGTGATTGAGGTTTTAAGGGGTGGAACAGCAAGGTCATTTGACCCATAATTATAACTATTGATTAAGATGGAATAAATAAATCACAATTATTGATTAAGGTGGATTAAATTAATTCAGTACCATTTGGTATTAACTTCAATTTAATTATCAATGAGGAAACTTTCAGATATGATTGAGTTCCTATTTCTACGTTGTCCTTCTAATACAGATTTGATATTTCGCCTGTATTACACTATGCTAATATGCTCAAGGGCATAAATCTGGGGAATGAAGAGAGCTGTCCAAATTTCAAGTAGACAGTCAGGGTTCTGAAAGGTAAGTAGCCTACACGATACGAGTTGTGAATGCGGGAACAGACAGCATTCAGTGCTAATAACTGTGTAAACTGTAAAGTGACTTACCTGATTGCATTCCTAGAGTTACCGTATGCTTGAATATGAGCACTGATATTCGGTATACGTATATTTAATGCAAAGTTGTGAAGCCATTTCTCAGTGTTGCCTATACAAAATTTATATTTACACTGTGTATTAATTAGAAAAGTTCTATACATATATAAATGGCCTTTGTCAATTACTGCAAGTATTTTATTTATTGCCATGAAAGACAAGTACATGCAGCTGGTATATATATATATATATATATATATATATATATATATATATATATATATATTTATTTGATATTGCTAATATTTCAATTTTTTTTCATGGGACATAACTAGAGGACAGATTTATATCTATAAAAAAGCCTGAATATTTGAAATTTAGCAGTAAAAGTGAAAGGTCTGATTGCGATATACATTTTTATATAGTATGGGCAACATGGATACAACTTCAAGGGCTTTAACGAAGAAGGCAAGCAGGACAGTGGAAAGGGGACAGGCAACAAAGAAGGCTTCAATGAATGTGTAGGTTTTTTAACGGAGTCTCTAATGACCGTAAACGAAATAAAAATATAGTGTGTCCTTATATGTTTAGCAACATAGTATCGCAGAATTATCTCACTCAATAATGAGTCATCCAGCTACGCATACATTTTTCGGGTGCACTGATTCTAGACAGATAAATAATAGTTTAATTGGTGCAGCCAATGGCCAAAATGTACAGTAGGTATGTCAGTTAATATAAACTTATATACATTTTCTTTTTGACATTTGACACATGATATCTTTCAGAAAATATGTCACAGAGATCACACAGCCTGGACTGGGACTATAGCACGTCTTCGTCCCGCATAGCCTGTGCACCGCCAGCCGGGTGACCAGATGGCTCAATTCATAGCCTGCTTCGAAACACCCGAGGTTATGGCATCGGTGAAGTATATCCGGATTTCTGTTTTCTTCTGCTGCAGTTCTTGCAGGTCTGGTACGTAGTTTGGTGTAGAACAGGTGTGTCCAACCCGCGGCCACTTGCGGCCCTCGATTTCATCGCATGCGATCCGCAGGAATATTTGCTCTATCACATCGCGTTCGGCCCACAGTGATAAATAGTAAGTTATAATATTATTTATGAAATAAGTACAATGAAACCTCTCTATAACGGACACTAGTAGGGGGATGGTAGAGGTTCTAACGCACTCCAGAACCCTCCTTGCCCCACTACTATGCCTCAGCCATGTTAAATATCTCTCGAACGCATGGTCGGATGTTGACAAATGAGGTGTCGTTGGACTCCGGCTGACGTTCTCTTTCCTATGGACCATGTATTATATTTTTCAATTTTTTTTTGAAATTTTTCGTTTTCGAAAATAGGCGATAGTTTGAAACATGATAGAACGTTGTGCTATGGCTCAAACGAATGGTCTTTATGACTTTTATTTTTTGTAATAAAACTTTTTTATTTTTTATGTTTTTTTTGAAAAAAGTGTAATTTTGATATTCCTATATTTTGGAAAAAAGTTTGTTTGACATAAATGAAAGGTCCCTATGCCCCCTACCCCCAAAATAAATTCCATGTCTCTAGGATAATAATAAATAATAATATCGTATGGCCTCGGGTGCCGGATGCAAGCTTTGTTATTTGACACCCAGAGGGTAGCTTGCATGTCGAATTTCGTTGTTCCTTGACTATGAAAGTCAAGGAGGTTAAAAACCTGTAGTAGTGCTAGGACAGGGTTTCTGTCTACTAACTTATTGAACCCTCCTCGTATTTGCCTCGAACCTGATATCTCGCTTTGAACATACAGGGTGTCCTAGCACTCGCAATGACGCCCCCTACTTTCCTATAGCCTCTTTATTTAATTAAAAGAGCAAAACTAAAAGGTCATCCGGTTTTAATATCTCGCGAACCAATCATGGGATTTATACATATGGGGTGTCCTAGCACTTGTAGTAATGCCCCCTCTTTTCCTATAGCTTGTGTTATTTAATTGAATGACCAAAACTAATAGGTCATTCGCTTTTAATATTTCCTAAACCCATGGTTGGATTTGAGCATATTGAGGAATCGAGGTGAACCCCCCTTTCCTATGGACGTTTTATGTCCACTCTAAAATAGTGCTAGGTTGTAGGTTCTGCTCTACTTAGGAAGTTGTGAGCCCCTGCGACCTTGGAATGGAAGGAGTCATGCTAGGAGGGCGTGCTTGGATTCGTTTTTTCTCGTCTCGTTGCGTTCTTTACGGGAATGTAGGTGTCGAAAAGCTGAACATAGGGTTTCGGGTCTAAAAATGCGTTTTTCACATCTTTGCTAATTTTTGGAAAACAGAAAGCGTGATGATGACGTGCGTGATAGTATTTTTTCGTCTCTTTATTCTCTTTACGGGGATATATGTATGGAAAAGGTAAAAAGCTGGAAACATGGTTTTCTTATGGAAAAGGTGTTTTTGTTCATTTTCGAGTTATTTGGAAAACGAATTAGGCGATTTTTATGACGGGCATGTTGATGTATTTGTGTCGTTGTTCTCTTTACGGAGATGTAGGTATGGAAAAGCTGAAATCATGGTTTCCGTCATTGAGGAAAACGGGAAAAAGTAAGAAACCAGATTTGAAGTCACGTTATGTTAAACGCTATGATGTTGGTAAAACACTTATGCATTATTATTATTATTATTATTATTATTATTATTTGACAAGGCTTGACTGGGACTCACATGCAGAGAGAGAACTTGCTTGATGAAATGAGAATTGAAAGCATTGAGGCTGACCCACGGCCAGCCAGACAAGACAAGGGGTCTTATCATCGTACGTGCCTCGCAGCAGAGAGATAACAGCCTGTTGTTCACATGCAGGCGGCTGTTATCTGACCCAGACGTGTAACTCGATATTGTGATGAAGGACATACAGCTCTGTCGAAAAGCTGATCATTGCATTCCCTCGCACACTTATGCAGAGTTTGCAAAGCTTGTGAGAATCAATCTGACTTGTGCGTTCCACTACATCCTACGCGTAGGAACAAAAAAGTAAAGTGTAAAACTTTGCATTTTGTTGAGGAGACATATATGTTCTGAGGGTTAGAGAGACTCATTATTCTTGTGATCACCTTTGAATACGACGGATGCAAGTGTCTTAAGCTCTTTGTAAAAAATTACGAGAACCGCGGCCATACTTGTTAATTATGACATGATTGATTTTATTGTTATTTTGTGTATGCACGAGAAGTAAGTAAGTGACTGATTGTATTTTTTGGGATTTCGTTTGTTGCAGATTTAAAAAAACGTCATTAAGTCTGGGAAAGCAGACAGAGAGACAGTAACAGTGACAGTGACAGTGGCGGCAAAGAGCACTTTTGCAGAAAGCATTATAATTCATTATATGGTGAGTACATGTTTTTCCATTATTTTGTTGTTGTTGTTGCTGTTAAATGTATGCCATTTATTTCACGGAAATTTATAAACTTATGGCGTGTATTTATTATTGTTTCAGAATGAAGACGTGTATCGAGTGAACAGGTTTTAACTACCTTGACGCTTTCGATATTTAAAAAAAGGTGAGCTATGAATATACAGTAGATTAATTCTTTTCTTCGTAAATGACCTTGTTATTTTCGAGTGAGTCTCTTATCTATGTGCGCACACTTGAAACCTTTTGTTTTTAGCAACTCTTATGAATGGATGAATGAATGAATGAATGAATGAATGAATGAATGCACATATTTAATGTATATAACCATGACTAATAACGGATTGTATTGGTTTGTTTTTTCAGATTAATCGTTGGAAACAAATCAACAGAAACCTTGTTTGTGATCATTTCCTGCTGGGACAAATTGTAAAGAATCATTACCAAATTGCTACGACCATTGTGTGCCTGTGAGCGTGATTGTGTGCCAGTCAGTGAAAGTGATATGTGTGGCCGTGTGGAATTGATGGTTTTGGATTAACCTATTCTAAGGTAAGGTTTGCACGTTTATTAGTCCATTTTATAATCATGTCTATATCAGAGAGCGAAGTGTTAATGTGGCAGCCTTTGGCCAAATGTTTTAAAACGCGAGTTTGCTCCGGTCGAATTTACAATGCGAATCACTCTCTGTCGCCTAAAGATTTTGTGGAATTATGTTTTCCCATTTTTTTGAGTGAATGTGAACAAGGCTTAAGATTGCATGAGGTTTAAAAATAAATTTCGAACTATTGTCTGTCTGTTAGATAGTCAGCCCGAAGGCTGGTTGGATCCTCAAATAGTACCGCCATTAGGTTATGTGGGTAGATACCCACAAAAACCCCAGGCTGCGCTATATTGAGGCGTACTAGGCAAGATGAGGAGTGAGGTAGTTTGCCATTGCTTTCCTCACTGAGTCAGAACAGCGGTACTAACCCTATGAGTAGAAACTTTCACAGCATCCACAGGCACTGACTGTGCCCTGAATGTCATTACTAAGCACCACCCATACCTCAGTAGCTTCCATATAATCACAGCCATGAGTGAGACTGAGACATCGGTGAAAAGCCACATTTTACTCTAGCCTGTGCCAACAGACAAATGCAAATGTACTGCATTCAACAAGAGATGGCAACTATGTGAATTTATGTTGATAAAAATAATGTTGAAGAGAAACACACCTTTAACCTTTGTACAAAAATGGAGAAAGTACTGATAGCCGATAATTTGGAAACGTGGTATCAGGAGAAAGCTATTCAAGCGCTTGTCACAAAATTTGATAAGTTGCAACAGGGTCTCAGTGGCTTGGCCCTCAATAGCATTACCTATTTGCAAACCAATATTTGTAAATACAATCCATTGAATGCAGGAAGTAGCTATATTGCCACACCGAGCTGGGTTGCTAAGAAAAAGGCAGTGATCAACATACGCAACAAAGACGATTACTGCTTTTTGTGGAGTATAGTTAGCTGCCTGCAACCCTGTCAAGGCAGTAATTGTGATTTGCCAGGGAAGTACAAAGATGTGTTTAACCACAAGAAGCAAACTCTAAATCTCGAGCGTGTTTCATTTCCCATGCCTCTAGATAAAATTCATTTATTTGAGAAAGATTAATTCAAATTTCTCTTTCATGGTGTATGGCATTGACGGATCCAATATTGTGGGCCCCTTGTATGCCACCAAACAGGTAAAGCAACATCAAATTCACTTGCTTTTCCTGTCTGATGGGGATAAAAGCCATTATTGTTGGGTAAAGAATTTGAGTAGATTGGTAAGCAGTCAAATGTCCAATTATAAGTGTCCAAAACACATTTGTGAGCGCTGCCTTCAGTATTTTGGAACTGATGAACTTTTGAAACGACATACGGAAGACTGTGAAGGGCAGACGGCAGTAAAGCTAGTGCTACCAAAAGGGAATGACGCTGTCTTAAATTTAAGGCCACTAATAAACAAGACATGGTACCATTTACTGTTTACGCTGATTTTGAGGCCCTCACCGTTCCCATTCAGAGATGTGAACCAAGCCCCCATAAAAGCTCAACCTATCCAGTGCAGAAACATGAGCCTTTTGCTGTAGCCTATTATGTTGTCTGTCACTACGATAATTCCCAATGTGAGTATGTAAGTCACAAAGGTCAGGATTGTGCGCGCTGGTTTGTTGATCAAATAGCGGCCTTAGCGGGCAAAGTAGAAAACATTTTGGACAACCCTCTACCAATTCAAATGAATGATGTACAGCAAAGAGAATATGATCAAGCCACCACCTGCCACATACGTGAAAAGCCAATCTTAGGTGGAGAAAAAAAATTAGAGACCACTGTCACAGGACAGGGCATTTTAGAGGTGCTGCCCATAGCGAATGCAATTTGAAGTACTCCACACCTCGCTTCCTCCCTGTCTTCTTACACAATTTCTCCCGGTATGACCTTCACTTCATTGTAAAACAATTTGCTCATGTAGCTAAGAGCAAATTCAGCATTTTGGCTAATAACCATGAGAGCTTTACCTCACTTTCATGGAGAAAAGGAAGCATGAGCATTCGCTTTCTCGACTCATTCAAGTTTATGTCTAGTTCGCTGGATAGTCTTGTGAACGGCTTAAGCGAAGATGAGTTGAAAAATACCCATTCCCACTTTACGGATACAAGTCAATTTAAATTGTGTGTTCGTAAAGGCCATTTTCCTTATGATTATGTGGGAAATTACGAGGTGCTTAAAGAAACGACTTTGCCGCCAAGAGAAAAATTCGTTTCTCAGTTAACACAAAGCACCATCAGTGAAGAAGACTATGCCCACGCACAGCATGTTTGGCGAGTGTTTGGCATAGAAACCATGGGCCAGTATGCTATGCACTACTTAAAATTAGACGTGTTGTTGTTGACAGACGTTTTTGAAACGTTTCGTCAGCTATGTCACACGATCTATGGCCTTGACCCCGCCCACTACTATACCAGTCCAGGGTTAAGTTGGGACGCCGCCCTCAAATTTACCCACATTGAGCTTGATTTACTGACGGATCTCGATATGGTACTGATGATGGAAAAAGGGATTCGTGGGGGGTTTGTATCGCTCAATCGGCGACATGCCAAGGCAAATAATCATTACATGCCTGATTATTGTCCCGAAGAACCAGAATCCTACCTAATGTATTTCGACGTAAACAATTTATACGGTCACGCTATGAGTCGACCACTGCCGTACAGAAAATTTGTCTGGCTGTCTGAGAATGGAATTAAAGATTTTAATGTGCATAGCGCCAGCAAGCAACAGGACGTAGGGTATGTTCTTGACGTTGACTTAGCTTATCCCCCCGATCTCAGAGAGCAACATGGTGATTTCCCCTTTTGCATAGAGAAAATGGTGCCGCCCGAGAGTAAGGGCAATCATAAGAAATTTATGGGTACCTTGTATGATAAAAATCACTATGTGTTGAATATTGACATGCTGGTAGAATGCTTAGCCCAGGGCTTAACCCTGAAAAAAATCCATAGAGGTATTTCTTTTTGTCAGAAACCGTGGTTGAAACCATACATGGATTTAAATACCAGTCACAGACAAAGTGCCACTCAGCCATTTCAAATCATTTTTTTTAACTGATGAATTATTGTATCTATGGCAAGAGTTTGGAAAATGTACGGCAGTATAGGGACATTAAATTGATCAACACATGGCATGGCGGATGGGGAGCTCAAAAATATATTGCAAAACCAAATTTCAAATCTTTAAACATTATTGATAATGATCTACTGACTATTGAACTTGCCAAAACTAAAGTGGTCATGAATAAGCCTATCTATTTAGGCCAAGTCGTTTTAGAATTTTCAAAATTGCACATGTATAAATTCCATTATGGTTTTGCAATGCAGCGATTTGGTACCATTTCCTTGTTATATACAGACACGGATAGTTTTATTTACCATATCCGTGACTGTGATCCGTATGTCGTTATCAAACAAAACCCAAAATAGTTTGACACGTCCTCGTTTAGTGAGGAGAACGTGTTCGATATCCCCCATCTGAACAAAAAAGAAATTGGTTTAATGAAAGATGAGTGTTCAGACACCATGATGACTGAGTTTGTAGGTCTAGCTCCGAAAATGTATAGTTTTCGACAGGTGGATCGATGCGAATCTATGCGAGCCAAAGGGATTAGCCAGCATGTGGTTAAACGACTCTGTGCGGATGATTATTTACATGTCCTTCAGACCCACACAGGCATGACACATAGTCAGTTTAGGATTCTCTCGAAAAATCATGATTTATTTTTAATGAAACAGCGAAAACAAACACTCGCTTTGTTGGACGACAAGAGACAGTGGTGTCAGGATATGATGACAAGCGTCCCATTTGGTTACAACCAGTAATGGTTGTTGCTATTGTTGTTGTACAACACGGGAAGTGTTTGGTTTGGTTGCTATCAAATGCGAGATGTCATCTTGAGCCTCGGAATAAAAATAAAAAAAATGTAGTGTATCATATAATTTTTGTTTTTTAACCTGTGTGCATGGATGTGTGCATGGATGTGTGAATGCCTGTAAATAGTTGTACATAAACTGTATGTCTTGTGCTATTTGCCTGTCAACACATGAAGAGAGTCATACATCAACGTTTGCATGGCTCACTGTGCACAGGCTAGGTTAAAAACATGTTGGCTTCTTTAGGTTAGGTTAGGAAAAAAACAAACAAGTAGCCACCCTCACTATTGATGTCGCTTAGTAGGCCTCATGTTTCAGCAAAGTGACCATTCACCCTCAGTAGGCATGCGGCTTAATAGGCCACACTAGGTTGTGGCTTAGTAGGCCTCATGCAAGAACAAAAATCAAATATCTTCTGCTTTTACTGTGCACAATCTCTCACTTTATGTCTAGTGTTACGAGTGCTAATTGAAAACAACGCCAATCCAATATCTGAACATAATTTTTTAAAATCTGTTGCATGTTATGTTTGCCGCCTACAGCTAAAGAAGTCAACAGACAGATGGTTATTTATTTGTGTTTTGCTTATTTTTTCTTTTCTTTTTGCCATTGACTTAGGGGACAGACACTGTATATAGTACATTGTATTTTTTATTTATTCACTTAGTAAACGGCAACGACTACTTTTCAGATTCAATCATGAGCCATGATGAAGATTGTTTTATCGTCACAAAACACACCACGTTCAATGAATATGCCACGATGGTGTCTCATAATCCTCAACGTGTGGCCTATCCTTCAGAATATAGAAACACGAAAGAACGCATTGATACCACGTTTTATGACAGCATCATTGATCGTGATGATAATGATGATGATTTGTTTCATGACCCAGGGCATCACTTTTGTAAATCCTGTATGCTAAATTTTGGTTTTGAAAATAATGTATCCACGCAAGCGATTCATAAAGCATGGTACGGTTTAACCATGAATCAAGTGATTGTTAAATTAGCTGACGAGGATCATTTTGCAGATTTCTGGTGTACAATATGTACAAACCCCCTGTTTAATGTTTATTTTCCAATAACCTCTCAAATGTTTTGTTTTCATTTTTATAAATTTCCTGCTGAGGAACGAATCACTTCGTATCGACAACAAGCATTTCGCCAACTTTGTCTTAGCTTACCTATCAATCAATATTCGCCTCATAGAATGAGATTTGTTAGAAACTAACAACATCATGTCATGATTATGGCTTTTTTGTTTACATTCGGCTTTCAGGTGCATACTTGACGTTTATAATACATTTGGCTATTTTTTTGTTTGTTTTAGTTTATCGTGTATTCACGTTGATGAACACATACACACTGGTTTAAATTTGTAGTTTTTTATTTTGTTTCTTTCTTGGTTTGTTGGATGTAGATATGGTTATTAAGTGCTTAGCGTGTTAACTTTGCCTTTTATAGGTTACCAACAGCATTCAGATGTTTGCTCTTAGTATCTGTTGATACTATTTATTTAACAGAATGCAGTGTGAATTTGCACAACAACAGGGCAAACGAATACAAGTCATTTGACAAGGGGATGATAGGCTAATTCCCATTCACAACAGAGACATACATTTACCTCCAAGAGATCTTGAAAATGATTCACACTTAATTTTGATAAAACATTTCCTATTAAATAATTTCCAAATATATGTTTTGACTGAAAATGATACAAACATTATTATTATATTTTTGTTAATTTATCCAATACTATCTATCTACAACTTCAGGTCATAAACACTCAGGCTTAAAAAAACAACAACACACTTTGATGTACAGACAAAGTTATTGTGTTGTTGTTGATGTAATATAATAGCGAGAGTGTTAGAAAATAACACTATTTTCTTTGGTTATAGACAACCATGGACGCCTTGAACGCCATTGGTCAAGATTATGGCTTTGCACGCAGGAAAATGAGTGAATTGCCTACGCAAACATCCTTTCGCATACATAAAATTCAAAAACTGAAAACCAAATTTGGTGAACGTGCTCTTTGCATTTGTCAAGAATTTGAGACATTTCTTCCCACACGATTTAATAACCTACCTGATAATATCATGGAAGATGTCAATTCCAGTATTCACCCTGTCTATTTAATCTATGAGGATGAAAAAAATAATCGATGCATGGTTCGTTTTGTAAAAATTGAAAACGAATAATCATTGTACGCAAGCCGTGACTTTTTGTTTATCCATGCCCTATTCTTCAATAACTATAATAAAATAAAATTATTTTTTGGTGCTCAACAGTTTGACGTTTATTAATTGTTGCTCAACGTTTACGATGATAAATAATAATAATAAATTTTCTAAACTTTTGCTTCATGATAGAATTTTTTGTTTGTTTTTTGAACCTTAAGTCATGTCTATGATGAGCATAGGTGAATGCTAATTTTTGTAAGTTCTCTTAATTGGAGATTTTTTAGCCTTAGGCTACGTGAATAGAATCATGCCTATGATGCATGTTTATAATTAGTTTACCTTTTTTACTTTTCATGTACATAAATACTTTTTTTAATAAGTTGAAACGTTATGCACTTAAGGCTCGCGTGTTCATTCAGCACTCCCTTATGCACCACAGCCACAAGTAAGAAATAGAAAGTTAGAGAGAGACATATTTTTAACATGAAATCTATTATACACTATTTACTAAATAAATAAATAAATAAGTTTAAAGTTAACGTCACATTGCCTTTACTGCAGACATGGTTTTGCACTACACCTTTGTTTGTTTCTTTCAAATTCTAATAACATGTTATTTTATTCAATAATAAAAGTTTAACAAAAACCTGGTTCTAGAGTATATAAAGATTTCATACGCTAGTATCACGTACGTTTAAAACATGATTTTGGTTTACCTGTGGTTGCAGTGCGTGAGGGGTTGTTAGATCAACAACAAGTGAGCCTTAAGCACATAACGTTTCAACTTACTTTATGAACAATAATAATAATAATGGACTCTTGTCCTTTTTTATTGTTTGTGATTTAAAATAGCATTTATAGCAATTCGTATACAATTTTTAATTATTATTATTATTATTATTATTATTATTATTATTATTATTATTATTATTATAATGATGTTACTATTGATGAATAATGATGGACTTTTGTCCTTTTTGATTGTTTGTGATTTAAAATAGGTTTAGTACAATTACCATGTATATAATTTTTTTATAATAATGATGAAACTATTAGTTAAAATGATGGACTTTTGTCCTTTTTGTTTGTGATTGAAAAATAGATTTACTACAATTAGTAATTTTTATATTGATGCACTGCTGTCCCTTTTTATTGTTTGCCATTTATGACATTTTATTCATTTTATTTATAATTATAATGATGAAACTATGAGTGAATAATAATAATGGAAAAAACACAACATGGACTCTTGTCTTTTTATTTATTTTTTGTCATGATAACAGTGATACTATACATTTTTAAAAATAAATTCATTACGTTAAAGTCCATATCTAGATAAAAGTAATTTGCTCTTCATAGCACCAATCACTATAAATGCTGCCATTCGTTCTGCTAAACTGGCATCTGAAGCTGTTAATCGTTGCTTGGCAATGCTTAACAAGACTTTGTCGGCAATGCGTCTTAGTGTGGGATCACTGTTTTCATAGGCTTTATCGTGATTAAGGCATGCATGATCCAAAGCATTGATTCCCATATCCCCTCTCCTCAAACGATCTTGAAGACGAGTACCTGGGCCGCAGAAGCTGTAAGCAGTTAAGTGAGCTTCGAATGGTAAGTTTTTAATGATGTTATCAATAATTCCATGGCCAGTACACCTGGGACATAGAGGTTTCAATCGGTGAAAAACACTTTTTTTTGTTGTTCTTCTTGTTCTTCTTCTTTTTGTTCTTGTTGTTGTTGTTGTTTGTCGGCGGTTGCTGACGAGCATGGTAGGTGGTGGTTGTTTTCCGCATGACAGCCATGGAATGATGAAACAATGTCTTTACACTGAGTTTTATGACCATGATATAATTTCATTAATTGGCATGTGGCACACTGTCGAATGGAAGGTATTTTTGCCATGGTTAATTGCTTGTGATGGGAAAAATGACTGCATGTTTGTAGTTCACTCAATACAGAGTCGTTAGTCCACTCGGCAGGCGCCTTTTCCCAAATTTCTTTGACAGCTTTGGCAGCAACATAAAAAGAAATTATTTAGATAGTGCTAATAATTCATGTTGTGTAAAGCTAATCAGTTTTTTCTTGCACACAAAGAACTTTTCAATAGCCTTGTCGATTGTAGTGGCGTCCATGTCTATAACGTTGATGTTATCACCTCACGTGTACACGTCTCACAGCTATCATTGGACGATACACTTTCAGTTTTAATTTTATTGAACAACTCCCAACATGCACTCGTGGTGAGCCAATGAAACAATTGCCATGCATGCACTAAGGCTTTATTCTGAATATTGTCGCAAGGACAAGTGCCCATGAGCGTTTGCAGGGATGGACAACCCAGATCTAAAAGGTCAATACATTGACAGTGAGAGGGTAGAAATGGTTGAAGCCACTGGCGTTTTTCACTCCCTTTAACAAATAAGACATTGGCCGAGGACAAATGGGCTTTCATGACGATGTCAAGATACTTGTAAGAAATATCACCCTTGTTCCATGCTAATTGCAAGTGATTTTCAATCCATTGGCTCTGTTTTTTATCTCTTTCACTAAGCAACTCGAAAGCATAGGGAGGTTTAACACCAAATGAATAGGGTTAGACACCCAAAACGTACTACAATCGATAAAAGCGACTTCCTTAAATATAAATTTGTTGTCTGCAATTTTAAACCCCTGACAATCCACAATGGGTGTACGCATCATGCATTTTTATTTTTACTTGTTACCTCATTGACGTCTAATCAACAACTAACCCATACCATGGTTTAACATGGCAAAGTCAAAGGACTTTAGGAAAAAAAAGGAACAAATGAATTGAACAACAGCTAAATATTTTTTTGAGGTTTTATTCATAACATAAAAAACTCTTACACTTTTATTACAAAAGTTTGTTGGCTTAATTTGGAACAGCATTCAAATGAATAGTTTGCATATACGGTCCACAGGTATCTCCTAGTTTTGCAGGGTCTGGTACAATAACAGGATAATTCAAACTCCATGGAATATTGCCCACATCATAGCGATTGAGGTAAGGGCAGGATGGACTTCATCGCTGATGATCGCTAAAGGGTCGATCCCCTATTTCCCAGTTTCCAATTTCTATGTTGCAAAAATACACTTGACCACATCCCCACGTTTTAAGTAATAAAATCCGCTCGCAGCCAATTCTCCACAATCCATAAAGGGAACTGTCCATGTTTCAAAAGTTTTCAAACGATTAAATTCACATTTTAAATTCCTTGGTTTGTCTGTCACGTTGTTGTTATTGTTGCTGTTGCTTATTGAGGAACACATGATGTTTGTTGTTGTTGTATGTGCGCCCAGTGCCAGAGCGCAACAGATACTGTGCATGCAGACGCTTATCATTAATCCTATGAATGATGATCTTTTTTTTTCACTCGACCACAGATGGCTTACATGCTGGTGACATAATTGGACAAAGGACGATATTTCACTTGTCTAGCATGAATAATCAAACAGTAGGCACTGGTATGGTCTGGGATATTTTCTTGTGTTTCAAAATCTACCCTTAAATCAATGGTGGTGATTTTCATTGATTCTTCTAGATACGAACAGTCGAAAACAATCAGTGGTGCTTTTGCTTTAAACCCTTGTGGCGACAACATAGGACAATCCTGTTTTTCATAATAAGACGATTGAAATTTAGCGAACATGTCATAAAGGGGACCAAACTTATTTTTTGAAAAATTGAGTTCCAACCCCTCATAGGGAAAGCAAACATTATTTAAAATAGTCGTATATTTCTCAAGTGATTGTGATCAAACAAGGTGACATCTTTGCTTTGTTGATATTTTCTATTGGTTTGAAAACCAATAATAACATAGAGGTGTCTCTCGGTAGAGCGAGCCGATTTGACACTCCAACTATGTGTGTCTGTGGTAGGTAGCAAGGGGTATTCATGTAGACACCAACTTCGAAAGGCGATAGGCAAGGCTTTATCTTTTTGCACCAAATTTAACATTCTTAGCTTTTTACGATCCGATAGCGTCCCATGGGGCACTTTCCATAGTAATCGAAGCAGTTGAATTTTTGAGTCTATCACTTGGTCAGAGGCTCCTTTCAGTGCATTATAATCACTGTGGTCTCTCACCAGATACAAACTTTGTCTCGCGTTTTAAAATAATACGCTTGTGATCTTCGGCAAAGCCAAGGAGTAATTTTAAGCCTGTAAAAGTGCCATCGGTATGAACTAGCCAGTCATTGCTACTGTTGGGACACCATCCTGCCATAGAAAGCGTTTTACTTTCCTCCTCGCTATAGGATGGATATAATTTCATAAGACTAGTCATGCCCACATTTCGAGTCATATATATGACAATATCATTTATCACATAACGTACTTCAGAAAACAGAAAAGCAAAACCATGATTCGCCAACGCAGACGTTGTGGGTGTGCTGCCATCTGCTTTCATCAATTTACCCTCTATTTGAAGAACACTTTCATGAGGTAGAGTAAAAATATCTTGATTGTTAATGATGAATTGAATCTCATCATTGTTATTCAGTCCTGTTGCTTGAGGTTGATAGGAATGCATATCAATGCGCACGACGCCATCTTCCACTTGTATGGGATTTAACACTTGCAACAGCTCTTTGTTCGTGATTGGGGTGTAGCGTATAACCAATGCGTTGTAAGCGTTGTCGGTTTACTCGTGTCAACCGTTTCATACACGGCGGGCAACTAACCGACCTCGTAGACGTTGTTGTTGCTTTATAGATAAATTTCATAGCGTCTTTAAAACCAACTTGTAGGTCACAGGGGTGTTGGCGTCCATAGCAATCAGTTGTTGGTTTCTATTCACTAAGCTTAAGGTAATATTACTAATATCACTGACACACACAGGATGATATAGAACCACTGAAGGGTTTTCACGAATAATATAGCTGCAAGGAGAGGTGACAATAAAATCATACAGGGAATGGCTTTGTTCTTGATTCGTAAATACGTCTCTAATAATATTGCAAGTCATAGGAATGTGATGGTTCTCGATGAATTTCACTGGATAATCTGAATCATGGGGTTGGTGAGCTGCCAACACTCTTGGTTTAAATCCTAGTAAAGGACCAATAGAATGAACTCGTGTTTCAAAGTCAATGATAAACGTAGAGAAAATATGACAGCGATGAGTTATTGTATTGGCTGTAAGTTCAAATTTGTGTGTCCCATCCGCAAATGGTTTGACACCAAATTGTTTTATCATCGACACGCTAATGGCTTCATGCACATCGTCTATGGTATATCCTCCAGGGGGTAGTCTCAACATATAATCATCATAATAAAATTTGTCATTAATATCCAGTTGAATATTGTAAATTCTGTTGTAACTTTCCAAAGAAATTAATCCTAGCACATAGGATTGTTCGGGATGCAATTCAATGGGGGGGGGGGGGGGAAATCCAGGGACACTTCAGGCCCGCGACTGTGCACGGTAAAGGTCTTGGCGTTGACATTCATAATGATGAAACTGTTGGCTTAACGCGACCTCTTATATAAAAAATGTAAACTCAAACGACCACACTCTTGACTGTCAAAGGTTTGTTGACGATTCACATTATAGAATATCTTTACCCGGTTTCCCAAATAACGTAGCAATTCGATCGGGGGTGGTAAATTTCCATAACTATCAAAGTACCATACTGTGGAACCTTGTTTCACATGGGCTACAAAATGAGTTCCTGGGCCTGCATCATCATCTAAATTCATCAAGGCTCGTTCTTCTTTCCACGGTGCTTTGGGTAATTCATTTCGCATAAACACACCTAGAAAATGAGAAATCTTTAGTTGTTTGGCATAGCTTTTCACTTCTTCATGGGTCATGGCATGACGAGGCAGTTGCCTTAAGCGCTTATCGAAGATGGACATTTTTTTTCTTAGACGGTAGGCCACTACCTTGTGGATAAAAGACTGGCTTTAAAGGATTGCAATTTCTAGCTCCCATTGCAATGGCTTCTAACGTTTTATTGTGTCGCTCGCTTTCTTTGAGTTGTTGCTTGCCTTGCTCAACCGCTTTTATGGTTTTCGCTACAGCGCTGGCACCACCTAAAAGGGACCCCAAAGCTGCCAACCCTGCAAATAAAGCCGGCAAAAAACCGCCACGCTTAGCAACAGGAATGACTCGCCCACGTTTTTTCTTTCTTTCTTTCTTTCTTTCTTTTCTTTTCTTTTCTTTTCTTTTTATCGATACATGATGCTGCGATTTCG
The DNA here is from genome assembly GCA_946902985.2 of Meconema thalassinum. Lineage (NCBI taxonomy): Eukaryota > Metazoa > Arthropoda > Insecta > Orthoptera > Tettigoniidae > Meconema > Meconema thalassinum. The sequence continues at coordinate 456,963,503 of OX336391.1, read as the reverse complement.
GAGCTGTAGACAATCGCACCGCTTGTAAAGCTTTTTCGATAGCCACTCTTTTTAGATTTTTTAAGTTTTTTTTACGTTTTAACACTGAATGTGAGGCAGATCGACTTGGTTTCCGACCTGGCTTTTTTCTCTTTTTGAGATTTTTTTTTCATGTTCATGGCATATCTTTTTTTCACCATGCTGCTACTTGGTGAACCTTTCACAGCAAACATTCGATAACAACTAACGTAGAGAACCTTATTTCATAGCAGTATATTCCAATTCTATATAAAGCGGAAAATCATTCACCGTTTTCCCAGCTTCCTTTTCCTCAAACGTAAGCATAAGATGAAAGGATAATTCATCTCCAACATTTACTCTTTGATGGTTGTGGGCCAACACTCTATCACCGTTTAGTTGTATTTTTAAATGTCTCTCATCAGGCATGGCATATTTAATATGAATTACACCATCATAATGCAATCGATAATGACTTAAACCGGAAGCTAGCATATAGGTAAGATCATCATTCACCAGTGGTGGTGGGGAATGGTTTCTGTCATTGTCCAGTTTTTGATTTGACAGGTACACTAAAAATACAGATGGGACAAATTTATAAAGCCTTTTCATTTGATGGGTCACATATCGTTTCGTGCAGACATCATTTTCGTCTCGAGGCTCTTGCACATCAATAATATGATGATTGGCTGAATAGCCCTCAACGGTTAGTCTCGGGGCCATGTGATAGACACTTTGCACTTTTCGATCGACATAGCTTTATGTTGCCACCTCTCGTGACTGTTTTGACAAAGAGGTGGCCGTGGCCATGGTTACACGAGCTCGCCCAAGCACGTCAATGGTGATAGACGTTAACTAACCTATCCTACTCACCACTTGCCTATATATATATATATATAAACCTCATACACACATGAAAAAAACTCAGTCATCGACACAATGGAATTAATGAAACAACCCCATGCTTTGCCCGTCTCTGATTTGGTTTCAGAGCTATCACTGTCCGTGTGCGAACTTAAACGTCATGGCACCCTATTCCCATCTACCGTTCGATGTATTATGGTAGGGCCTTCGTGTTGTGGAAAGACCAATGTTTTGCTGAACATTATTACCGCGCCTCATGGCCTACGATTTCAAAATATTTATATTTTTGCCAAATCCTTGTACCAGCCTCTGTACGTGTATTTGGAACAAATTATGTCTTTTTTAAATAAAGAAGCCATGGGCTATTTTAGATTCACCTCACCTCAAGACGTCATTCAACCAGACCGCATTCAACCAGATTCCATTATAATTTTTGATGATATTGCCACTCAACGACGGGAGTATTTTAGTATGGGACGCCATAAACAAGTGGATTGTTTTTAACCGGCTCAAACCTATTCCAAAATCCCCAAACAGTTGATTCGTGACAATGCCAATCTCATCGTTCTCTTCCGCCAAGACTCTAGAAATCTCTATCATATTTTTCAAGATCATGTGAATCCAGATATGTCCTTTACAGCTTTCACACAATTGTGTGCTTCGTGTTGGAACCATCATCCCCATGCCTGTTTGGTCATAAATAAACAGAGTGAACGATGTGAGAGACGTTATCGCTTGGGTTTTGATCATTTTATTTCTGTTTAAAGAGACGCCATAAGGTACAAGAAACATGTTCAAATCATGCAGCGTATTATTGAGGCACGAAATACGATTCGACATAAATTTCGTGAATTGCAACGTTTAAAAAACGTCAATCCTTTACCCATGATAAAACATGCTCCATCATCGGTTGATCCCACGAGGTTCAAACCAAATGCTTCTGTTGCTACTGCTGCTGCTGCTATCTCTCAAACCAAACCCTTAACAAGTTCAAAATTTACTCAAACAGATTCCACACGAGAGGTAAAATCCTCCTCCTCCTCCTCCTCCTATAATGTTAGTGAACAAGAACATCAAGAACAGGAAGAAGAAGAACAACATGAACAAAGCGAAAGCGTATTAAGTCCTGAAAGAAAAAAAAATCATCACCCCTTCAACAGTTTCTAAAAACAAAACAAAAATCTTCCGTCATAGTGGCAACACCATCTTCCTCCACATCCTCTCCGTTTTCACAAGTCTTGGCAACCCCTCAAAATAAAGCTCAACTCAAAAACATTTTAATCAAACATTATGGGGCAACCCTGGAACCGTATCTGACCCTTCTATTTATTGGAAAGACAGATACCACGTATGGTGTTCGCTATGAGAATGATAGTTTTAAAATTGGGGATTCATCCATTAAATTTGCTCGTACGAAAGCTGTCATTAAAAATATCAACTATAAATTAACACCAGGTCTGTTAAATCTGCTATTTTCTCGCACCCCCTCGACACAAGATTTTACATCCGAGGACCTTGCTAAATATAAATCCATTTTATTAGACACCAACGCTCACAAAAGAAACTATAAATCCTCTCAGCAGGTCAATGCCAATATAACCCAAAAATATAAAACCATCATTGCAAACATCTTTGGTAAGCAAAAACATCACTCTGCCTCTGGTGTAAGGTTTAAGAAATTAAAACCCTACCTAGATATAACCTTTTGGAATAATCCCAATCAGTTAGTAGAGCGCTTATACTTGCTTCATGCATCAAAACAAGCTGGTCACACTGGACATGAGGCAGAAGTCGCCCACATTGAACAACAACTCCGAGAAGCTAAAATTATCTTATAAACCATCCCCGATCAAAGTGGGCATTGCTCATGAATTGCATAAACCAGCCCGACGCATTTATGAACGTCGTCGTGTCATTTCCAAAGGAATCGATGAACTTTGGCAGGCAGACCTGGTTGAAATGGTACCTTATTCTAACGTTAACGACGGTGTACGCTATATGCTGACCGTCATTGATGTCTATTCCAAAATGGCTTTTGTTCAACCAGTAAAAAATAAAACTGGGGTCTTAGTCACAAAGGCTTTTCAACATATTATTGAACAATCAAAACATCAACCTCACTTGTTACAAACTGACCAGGGGAAAGAATTTTTCAACAAGGATTTCTCCAGTTTTCTCAAATCTAAGGATATTCACCATTATACCACCAATAGCAATCTCAAAGCTAGCGTAGTTGAACGCTTCAATCGAACATTAAAAAGTTATTTGTGGAAAGAGTTTACAATACATGGTTCCTATCGATGGATAGACTGGTTAGCTCAACTTGTGTCACGCTACAACAACACCATTCATTCCACCATCGGCATGAAACATCGCCTCATCACCAAGAACCTACCCAGACTCAATAGACTGTTTAACCCTATAAAAAGGGTAGACCCAAGGAGACATCGCCTTAAAATTGGAGATTTTGTTCGCATCATTAAACATAGAAGTGAGTTTTCAAAATCGTATACTCCACAATGGTCGACAGAAATTTTTAAAATTCGCCAAGTAAGCTAGGTCAACCAGTGACGTATCTCTTAGAAGATCAGAACGGTCAACCCATTCAGGGACGATTCTATAATGAAGAAGTGCAAAAACATTATATCCCAACGATTATCTCATTGAACGAGTAATTAAAGTCAAAGGTGCAAAATATTTTGTAAAGTGGTTAGGATTTCCTTCCACGTATAATTCATGGGTCAATAAACATATTTTTTTGTAATAAAATCCTATTTTATTTATTTAGTTATTTAAAAAAAATCCAGTTCCATAAAGATGTATCACATGACCTTTCATTAATTCCACCCTTTTGTTTATTACATGTCCAATAACCTCTTTGTTCAAGCCCCATGCCAATCTTTTATCATGATGTTATACACCCACCCATCGTTTCAAACTTTGCGTTGCATGATGAGTCCATAATGAGCCAAGGCTATGACATACACAGTATAAAGTTGCACACTATATAATGACACCTGCCTCTTATCTCTCTGCTGCGAGGCACGTACGATGATAAGACCCCTTGTCTTGTCTGGCTGGCCGTGGGTCAGCCTCAATGCTTTCAATTCTCATTTCATCAAGCGAGTTATCTCTCTGCATGTGAGTCCCAGTCAAGCCTTGTCAAATAATAATAATAATAATAATAATAATAATAATAATAATAATAATAATAAAAATAATAATGCATAAGTGTTTTACCAACATCATAGCGTTTAACATAACGTGACTTCAAATCTGGTTTCTTACTTTTTCCCCGTTTTCCCCAATGACGGAAGCCATGATATCAGCTTTCCCATACCTACATCTCCGTAATGAGTACAACGACACAAATACATCAACATGCCCGTCATAAAAATCGCCTAATTCGTTTTCCAAATAACTCGAAAATGAACAAAAACACCTTTTCCATAAGAAAACCATGTTTCCAGCTTTTTACCTTTTCCATACCTATATCCCCGTAAAGAGAATAAAGAGACGAAAAAATACTATCACACACGTCATCATCACGTTTTCAGTTTTTCCAATATTAGGGAAAATCACAAAAACCCATTTTCCATAAAAAAACATGTTTCCAGCTTTTTACCATTTCGACACCTACATTCCCGTAAAGAGCACAACGAGACGAAAAAATACTATCACCCACGTCATCCTCACGTTTTCATTTTTCGCAATATTAGGGAAAATCACAAAAACCCATTTTCCATCAAAAAACCGTGTTTTCAGCTTTTTACCTTTTCGACACCTACATTCCCGTAAAGAGCGCAACGAAACGAAAAAATACTATCACGCACGTCATCATCACGCTTTCTGTTTTCCAAAAATTAGCAAAAATGTGAAAAACGCCTTTTTAGACCCAAAACCCTATGTTCAGCTTTTCGACACCTACATTCCCGTAAAGAGCGCAACGAGACGAAAAAAAAAAACGAATCCAAGCACGCCCTCCTAGCATGACTCCTTCCATTCCAAGGTCGCAGGGGCTCACAACTTCCTAAGTAGAGCAGAACCTACAACCTAGCACTATTTTAGAGTGGACATAAAACGTCCATAGGAAAGGGGGGTTCACCTCGATTCCTAGGACACCCCCATATGCTCAAATCCAACCGTGGGTTTAGGAAATATTAAAAGCGAATGACCTATTAGTTTTGGTCCTTCAATTAAATAACACAAGCTATAGGAAAAGAGGGGGCATTACTACAAGTGCTAGGACACCCCATATGTATAAATCCCATGATTGGTTCGCGAGATATTAAAACCGGATGACCTTTTAGTTTTGCTCTTTTAATTAAATAAAGAGGCTATAGGAAAGTAGGGGGCGTCATTGCGAGTGCTAGGACACCCTGTATGTTCAAAGCGAGATATCAGGTTCGAGGCAAATACGAGGAGGGTTCAATAAGTTAGTAGACAGAAACCCTGTCCTAGCACTACTACAGGTTTTTATCCTAGAGACTTGAAATTTATGTTGGGGGTAGGGGGCAAAGGGACCTTTCATTTATGTCAAACAAACTTTTTTCCAAAATATAGGAATATCATAATTACACTTTTCTCAAAAAACATAAAAAATAAAAAAGTTTTATTACAAAAAATAAAAGTCATAAAGACCATTCTTTTGAGCCATAGCACAACGTTCTATCATGTTTGGTTTTCAAACTATCGCCTATTTTCGAAAACGAAAAATTTCAAAAAAAAATAGAAAAATATAATGCATGGTCCATGGGAAAGAGGACGTCAGCCGGAGTCCAACGACACCTCATTTGTCAACATCCGACCATGCGTTCGAGAGATATTTAACATGGCTGAGGCTTAGTAGTGGGGCAAGGAGGGTTCTGGAGTGCGTTAGAACCCCTACCATCCCCCTACTGACACTGTCCGCTAAAGAGGGGTGTTGGTAGGTTTTTGCTGAGGATTAACACTACCTAAGGGAAGATGATGAGAGAGAACAGGAGGTGGGTTTAGGAGTAGAGACAAGAATTGGCAGATAGGATGAGAATCCAACACTAAGTTAAATGTTGATATAAAGAGGAATTTCGCTGTGCAAGACCTATGAGACACCTATCTTTAGAGGGGACCTGTACAAGGCAAGCGGAGAGCGCAGCAAGAATTGAGGTTGCCTGCAAGCGCTCGGTGTGTGCTCTTTCCCTCCCAAGCCGGTATTCCGGTACTATGGGGACGGGTGGTACTCTGGCAAGACAAAGTATGCTAAAGGAAAACGATTTACTATTTTTCCCTTCAAAAGGGTTTGATTTTACTGAACGTTTTGAAAGGCTGGAATAATTTGAATTTGACGTGAGTAGGTAATATAAGCCGAAGCTGGGACAGACCTATGAGACACCTATCTTTAGAGGGGACCTGTACAAGGCAAGCGGAGAGCGCAGCAAGAATTGAGGTTGCCTGCAAGCGCTCGGTGAGAGCTCTTTCCCTCTCAAGCCGGTATTCCGGTACTATGGGGCCGGGTGGTACTCTGGCAAGACAAAGTATGCTAAAGGAAAAGATTTACTATTTTTCCCTTCAAAAGGGTTTGATTTTACTGAACGTTTTGAAAGGCTGGAATAATTTGAATTTGACGTGAGTAGGTAATATAAGCCGAAGCTGGGACAGACCTATGAGACACCTATCTTTAGAGGGGACCTGTACAAGGCAAGCGGAGAGCGCAGCAAGAATTGAGGTTGCCTGCAAGCGCTCGGTGAGAGCTCTTTCCCTCCCAAGCCGGTATTCCGGTACTATGGAGACGGGTGGTACTCTGGCAAGACAAAGTATGCTAAAGGAAAACGATTTACTATTTTTCCCTTCAAAAGGGTTTGATTTTACTGAACGTTTTGAAAGGCTGGAATAATTTGAATTTGACGTGAGTAGGTAATATGAGCCGAAGCTGGGACAGGGGCAATTGCGTAAGATGGCTGCCGCACGCAACTACCCCATGTTATTCTTATGGAGGGACAGCCATAGCTGGGCCAGGGGCTAAATTGAAAGATGGCCGCCACGCGCAACTGCACTCTTAAATGGCGGGCTTTTCAAATCATTATTTATATGTTATTAACTTATTATTATTATTTTTATTTTTTACATTTTTGATTTATGTTTTGTGAAAAAGACCAAACTACAAGGTCACTGACCTAAGATTTTATGTTTATTTTTTAAACATTATTGAGAAAGTAGGCTATATGTTTAAACTAAAAATCCTAAAAAGTCATATGTTAACTCTTACTCTTACCTCTATCCCACTATCATTCGAAAAATAGTATATTTAAAAAAAAATTCTAAAAAGATATTTTCAATGGGTTATATTTTGGAAACTAACAATTTTACAAAAATGTTTTGTTTGTCCCAGGTCTGTAGGACAAAAACCAAAAAGTTCAATTTTGAAAGTAGGCGATATTTCCTAAATTAGGAATTATACAAAATTATTCGTTTGACATAAATTAATGGTCTTTACCCCCTCTACCCCCATACCAAATTACAAGTCTCTAAGACGAAAACTGTTCTATGGAGGGGTCAGTCATAGCTGGGCCACGGGCTAATGGGCAAGATGGCCGCCACACCCTGTGACCGTGAATGACGTCACAGGGAGAGTTCGGCCGTGTAGTTTCTAAATGGAATATTTATTATTATTATTATTATTATTATTATTATTATTAGGTAAATATTGATTGATCATGTTCAATAAAGACCAGTTTTATATTGTCCACTTTGTGATGAAGTGGTTAGCATTTAGCTGTTTCCCCAGAGGTCTGGGTTTGATCCCACATTAACTAAGAAATTTAATTCTGGGCTGAGAGCTGGAATGGAGTACACTCAGCCTCATGAGGTGAAAGTGTGAAAATGTGAAAATGTGGGTTTCATTTATACCTCAACTTTTACTCTAGGCAAATGCAGGGGTATATCTTATCTTAAGGCCACGGACGCCTCTTTTCCAATCCTTAATTGCAAATACACGCATTAATTCAGCCATAACAATAACACAGGTTATTAGACAAATTCCACTCTCAACCAAGTATGCGGGGGGGGGGGGGGGGGGAGGGGAGGCTATTTGTAATTTCACGAAACCCTAAAATAAGCAACAACAAAAATAAACCACAGCTGCTTTCTACCAAAATCCTACTGCAATTCCAAATACACACACTAATACAGCCATTACAATAACACAGGTTATTAGACAAATTCCACACACTCAACTATACAAAGCTGATAACGTATATATCTCTATGTTTTAGCTACACAGAACTAATGAAAGAAAAATGGAAAAAAAAACACTGATAACTTGTGGACACGATAACTGCCGTAATTTTGTACCAATCACTTTGAATTTTTTACCGAATATGTATACCTATAAAATCTCGGTCGAGTTCGTTACTGGGCTAAATCGGTCGAAGGGGGTGAAAATGGGGGGCTTTTTTTTTCGAAAAAGTGAAATATAGCTATAACTCTCTTAATATGTGAAATATTGAATCCGTTCAAAGTTCATACTATGTGTCGGATAAAGCCCAAAAATGTATGTTTGAGAGATTTTTATAGCACCAACCATTGACCAAAGGGGTGGGAAAAAGTGTTTTTTTCGGGAAACATTAATCATATATCTCTTAATAGGCACAATATCAACACCCTAGAAAATGGGCAATATTTCCCTAATAATTACCTAAAACTTTTGTCTGAAAGAATTTTTGATATGACCCACCATTACGCCAAGGGATGAGAAAAATTATTTCGGAATTATAAGAAAATGCCAAGAGCTATCAGTGGTTGCCATGGCAACACTACTAAATTGATGAGGCATGAGCCATCAGACGTTGCCATGGCAACGCACTTGCACGAGATCAGAATCAGATTTCCATCTGACTGAGTGTGAAGCGGCTTCGGTGACGTAACTGGTAGCATGCTGAACTTCTATTCCCAAGGTCGCGGGTTCAAAGCCGGCCAAAGTCGTCGGATTTTCTAAGAGCGCTAAAAATCCCTCAGTATGCTTTCCTTTGGAGGGGAAGTTCCAACGTTCGTTGCGAGTTGCTGGTTGGGGTGGCATCTAGTAGCCAAGTTCACAGCTAGGTGTCGTTGACGGTAGTATCTGGTAGCAACATTAGGAAATACTGCTTGAAATTGACCGTCTGCCGTCCTTACCTGAATTACAGACTAATACAGCCATCACAATTCACACCGTTTATCAGACAGATTCTACACTCACGCAAAGTACACGGGGTTACATGACCGCGTTGTCGCAGCCCCTAAACTGAGGAACCAACCAAAATCTCTGCGGGAGATATGATTTTGCGTGAAGAAGTAAACAGACCGTTACATAGTTAAACATCAGTGTCGAAACCTTGCAAAAGGACAGTGTGACCACAAGTATAAAAATGGACTCCAAATGACAAGAAGGTTACCGTCATCATAACACAATAAAATGTTTAAAATATGCATAAAATGACGAAAAACAAAGTTAATTAATCTCCAATTATAAAATAGTTTCTCGCAATAAATGAGGTCTGATCCTTCTACGAAAACCTGCATATTCTGCCTATTTTCGCCTATCCTCAAGTTTGTCCGGTGAAATCTACCTCCGTCTTCCGGCGTGCCGAGAGGACTTTTTAAACCTCATTTCACATTAAGTGGAGAATTGAAGTGTTTTGAAATGTGGTGTTACAGAAGAATGATAAAGTTCAGATAGGATAACAAATAAAGACGAGTGGGAAAGGAGAGATGTTTTTGGCGACTGCTAATAAAGAAAAGAGATAGGTTGGTAGGACACTTACTAAGACACCCAGGAATAGCAAGCTTAGTTATGGAAGAAAGGGTCGAGGACAAGAACTGTAGGGGTAGACCAAGGTTAGAATATGTTAAACAGATTGCCTTGGATGTATGATGTGGTTGCTATGTAGAGATAAAGTGATTAGCTCAGGACAGGGAGGCATGGAGCGCTGCATTAATCTAGTCCAAGACTAAAGACTCAAACACACATTATTTGTTATGGGTAGATAGGGTAACAAATTAAGACGAGTGTAAAGAGAAATGTTGTTTTAGCGACTGTTAATAAAGAAAAGAGATAGGACACATACTAAAACACCCAGGAATAGCAAGCTTAGTTATGGAGGAAAGGGTCAAGGACAAGAACTGTAGGGGTAGACCAAGGTTAGAATATGTTAAACAGATTGTCTTGGATGTATGATGTGGTTGCTATGTAGAGATGAAATGATTAGCTCAGGACAGGAAGGCATGGAGCACTGCATTAATCTAGTCCAAGACTCAAGACTCAAACACACATTATTTGTTATGGGTAGATTAATTAATTAATTGGTATTCAGCCCGAAGGCAGGTCCGAGCCTCCGAAGAGGCTACCCCCAGCCGGAGTTTACTTGCGGTAGGGTGGCCAGGGCCTTTCCGCTCCTCCTTATGTTGGCCAACAGCGCGCAGTGCCTAGAACCGGCATACCATCCAAGTTCCGACTGCGCCCAATGTTGCTTAACTGCGGAGTTCTCATGGGATCCGGTGTTTCAACACGGCTAGACCGTTGGCCATGGGTAGATAGGGTAACAAATTAAGACGAGTGTAAAGATAAATGTTGTTTTAGTGACTGCTAATAAAGAAAAGAGATAGGTTGATAGGACACATACTTAAACACCCAGGAATAGCAAGCTTAGTTATGGAAGAAAGGGTCGAGGACAAGAACTGTAGGGGTAGACCAAGGTTATAATATGTTAAACAGATTGCCTCGGATGTAAGGCGTGGTTGCTATGTAGAGATGAAATGATTAGCTCAGGACAGGGAGGCATGGAGCGCTGCATTAATCTAGTCCAAGACTAAAGACTCAAACACATATTATTTGTTATGGATAGATAGGGTAAGAAATTAAGACGAGTGTAAAGAGAAATTTTGTTTTAGCGACTGTTAATAAAGAAAAGAGATAGGTTGGTGGAACACATACTAAGCCACTCAGGAATAGCAAGCTTAGTTATGGAAGAAAGGTTGAGGACAAGAATTGTAGGGGTAGACCAAGGTTAGAATATGTTAATCAGATTGTTTTAGATGCAAGGTGTGGTTGCTATGTTGAGATGAAATGATTAGCTCAGGACAGAGAGGCATGGAAAGATGCATTTATCTAGTCCAAGACTAAAGACTCAAACACATATTATTTGTTATGGGTACATAGGGTAATAAATTAAGACGAGTGTAAAGAGAAATGCTGTTTTAGCGACTGTTAATAAAGAAAAGAGATAGGTTGGTAGGACACATACTAAGACATCCAGGAATAGCAAGCTTAGTTATGGAAGAAAGGTTGCGGACAAGAACTGTAGGGGTAGACCAAGGTTAGAATATGTAAATCAGATTGTTTTGGATGCAAAGTTTGGTTGCTATGTAGAGATGAAACGATTAGCACAGGGCAGGGAGGTAAGGAGAACTGCATTAAAACATTTAAAGGCTAAAGATTTAAAAACAAACAACATAGATTTTTGTATCACTTACCTGTACAGAGATTGTCTTTTTTGTTGTTGTTGTTGATATCCACGGAAAGAACAAATTATTAGCTTGTTAGCAAAACCAACGATATCAGGAAAGGCGACACCTAGAGTGTCAAATTTTAACAACATGTAGGTGACTAACATTTGTATTCAACACACGGGAGTGGGGGCTCATGACACAAATGCCCCTCAACCTGAATGCACTTACATAAATGACAGAAATATTTCGTTAACAAGCCTGGAACCCTCACAACTGAACTGCTGTCTCTATCATGCTCACTTGCACTGATGATGACTTTGCAGTACCGTAATTTAATCTGTTTCCGCTTGTATACAATCTGTTCACATTGACTCTTAGTAGCTGCAAGTAAGATACAAGAGAGAAAATGGATCACTTTATGCTGTATTGGTTAACAGTTTAGCCGGCCCCCGTGGTGTTAGGGTAGCGTGCTTGCCTCTCACTCAGAGGCCTCAGGTTTGATCCCTCGGCTTTGTCATGGATTTTAGAAACTGATGTGATGCAAAACAGCGAAGAGGTGGGTTTAGTTCACACATTAACCAACATGGATGGGTTTTTCTTTGGTTTCACACGTTTACTCTAGACAAATACTTGTTGTTATTCCTAGGGCAACACTAGCTCTTTCACAAAACTGACCTAATGTATTATCACTGTAACCGCCTTTGGATGACTTTTTTTTATCCTGCTATAATTAATGGTAGATTATAATTATTTGATCCTAACTCATAGATAGCCCTTTACCTGTTACAAGGCAAACTTTAAGTCATATCAGGCATCCTGCCTAGAGCATTTTGGTAAATTTAAATTCATTTTGAAATATCTTGACAGTGCCTTTAACAGGTAAAGAGCTATCTATGAGTTAGGATCAAATAATTATCATCTACCATTAACTATAGCAGGATAAAAATGTCCTCCAAATGCGGTTACAGTAATAGTACATTAGGTCAGTTTTGTGAAAGGCAGGATGCCTGATATGACTTAAAGTTTTTGTATAGTCTCTTAACGATATGCAACAAATGATCTGAGTACACAAGGCTAATGTCTATGATTTCCCAAGTTTATTACTGTACCCGTTCGTCCTGGGGATGCGATGACCCATCTGCTATTACATCGCATTCCTGGAGCTCCAGGACAGAGCGGAGTTAAATGAACCTCTAGTCAAATAAGGAATGTGTCGGAAATTCAGCTGAGATATCGAAAAAGCAGAGGGTAACACGAGACAAAGTATCTCTAGGGTCGTTACGGGCTTAAATTTAATAGAAAAATGCAAATATAAATGGGCGCCATCAACTGAACTCCTAGCAAACCACATCCTTCCCGGTTAAGCCTTAATCAAGACAAGGAAAGAAAAAGGAAAATCACACCATCATCAGATCACAACTAAGATAAAAACAAATTTATTTTACTTTGATAGTCAGACAGACATTTTAAATATTCATCCTACCTGAGAGCATGGTCGAATGCCAACGTTAAATTGTCATTGTCCAAAAATCGAACCATCTCTTTTCTAATCAAAAGTATTTATTCCACATAAAATAGGAAAAATCTCTAAAGTTCTCTTGGGTTCTCAGGATCACCGTAGCACTATGTCTTTCGTCACTGACATTCGTGATACCTGAGACCTAATTTCTCTTTAAATTAACATTATGAATGTGGATTTGAAAATATTATTAATCTGTCTAAACACACATATTATAATCACATATTTTAAATATCACGTAATTTATGGCTTGCATGGCATAATTCAAATGTTGAATACGTTAGTAAAATGCTCCTAAACATCGAATAATTAATTTACACTTTTACATTGTCATTAATAATTGCTTGTTTGTGAATTACAGAAAATCCACTGCTCATTGGTCATACTCATCATCATCATCAAAGTTAAATATTTCTCACATTAATTCTCATCTCAAAATTCAATATATTCCTGTTGGAATCATTAACTCATCACCATTAAATCATTTAAATGAAAATTATTATCATCACTTCATTATACTTTCTAATTATTCACACACTCTTATTTTATCATCTCCTTCAGATTAAATCATCTTAAATCATCAATATAAATTGTTTAATTCATCAACTCAAGTTGCAATTCCTTTAACTCATATCTCAATTAAATTTATTTAAATCCATATAAATTCATTAATCATCAGCTTCTTTAATTAATTATCACCTTCTAATTCAGTTATTCATCATCTATCCAATCATCTATTAATTTATTTAAATCAGTTTATTTATTCAATCTTTAATTCATCCACTTATTTAATTCATTGATTTATTCCAAAATTTAATTTATTAATTGATTTAAATTTTATTCTTCTGGTCATTTAGATTTTTATTATTTCATCTAGTCATTCTGATTTTTATTTCATTAGGTCAGATCATTAATATGCTTAAATTTCAGATTATTATTTCATTAATTATTATTATCAGAAAATCTTGTATTATCAACTTTATTTATTTGTTTAATTTCCTAACAAATTGTTTAATATGGGTTATATAACGTTGCCTTACAGTTTTATCACTTCCAAGTTATATCTCGTATTTAATTATCATGCCAAAAAATATTATTGCCTTCACGACATCACGTTGGATCTGACTATCGACAACTACATTATATATCCTCACTTCTTCAAATATCACATTTGAATACCACAATTATTCCACAAAACTCCATAAATATTCAGCATACAGCCTGAATCTCAACAATTACGCTAGACTGGGTTCGACAACCTCATGTCTGCCACAAAATACATTAGCAACATTGCAACTATCACTTGGCAACTTCTACAAAATGCCTATCACAAACTTCACTTAACCATGTTGCATGATCTACAAAAAGTATATAACTGGCTTCAAATTATCAACGCACACAATCTCCAATAACTGTAATTACTCTGATCACATCTAGACAACTTCTTAAACAATTGGAAAAAAATATTACCTTAGTAATTCAAGATCTGCTTTCAAATAGCATAAATTCTCTTACAATTCTCATAATTCACATCACAGAAAAACACCAATGTGCTATAATCTCTCATATCAAAATCTGCAATACTGATCTGCCTTAAAATAAATCTGACCATTAATGATTCATCTTACAAGATTCAATTACTTTAAATCCTTCTCAAAGGTATCAAACACAATTATAAAAATCATCAAAAGCATCAGCTGTACCAGCTGTTAAACTGAAAGTACTCTCAAAAGAGTATAGCAACAAAATATTGGATTGGCAAACAAGAATTACAAATGTAACCCTGCTGACATTTATCTTTAATTTATTTAACAAAAATTCGACTGATATGTGACTAGTAGTTCCTTGTTTGATTCTCTTACAATCTCAAGTACACTCGGATGATAAAAATGAGTCCCTCAATGGCAAGTAAGATGAGTAACCACCATACAATCGTATAAATACGAAAGACCTCGCCCCGTCGTCTAACATGATAATGCCCTGAACGATGGGTAAGATGAGTAACCACCATACAATCGTATAAATACGAAAGACCCCATCTCGAAGACTAAATGAGTGAATGTACCAGATCGGAATCAACAAGTCTCTAGTTGTCATATAAAAGCGATATTCATTCACTAAAGTGAATAACATCTTAATATCTCCAAACAATCCAATGGAAAAAATCCCTACTGATGAATAATACACACTCGCTAGTATGCAATGAACTGTCGAAGTAATTTAGATAATCAATTGCAAATCACGAGTTCGAAATACTCGTCATACAAAAAAATGATTCATGAAAACTATCCTTGCTGGAAAAATGTCTAAAAGACTAAACATCTGCTTAATAAAGCCAACCAATGGTGAGAATTTTGTATAATGATGCCTGCCATATCATATGGTAACGCCATATTCTAGCAAAATTTGAAGCATATAAAGTCAAAGCCATGTGTAAATAATCGTATCACTCCTATTAGAAAAATAAACATGTGTGCCCAGTATTCATGAAAATAATCATATCAGGAAGTTATAACTCTTACAGTACCTTCTCATAATCAGCTGTTATTAAATTTCAAAGATCGTCGATTATCCTTATGTAATGAATTTCTCGAAAGATCGGCGTGAATATCATTCCACCCACGCAATGACGATTGCCTTCAAATCCCAAGTGAATCAGCTGGTGTACCTCCTCTTCTTCAGGAATCGAATCCATCGCTCTGTGGTGCCATCGCGTCTCTGTCTTCGTTTACTCCGACATGATAAACTGCTGGTTATCCATAGCGGATACTGTCCAAATCCTCACGAAAAAGTTCATAGAAACAGCGTACCCCATATTCCTCTTCTACGTTACGCCACTGTTCCATACAATGTTCGGTTTGAGTGTTGAAAGTTCAATCTCCACAGCGGTTAAGTCTCACTTGCAGAAAATAAATTTTATTTATGAGAATGTATAAGTTTATGAAACACCCTGTAGCTGTGTTCGTACTCGGTAATTTATAACACTTCATAAGAAAGAATTGCATTAATGCACGTGCCAATGTTCATAAGTGCATATGCTTGTAACATTTCGTTTGCCTAAAATCGTTAATGTTATTTGGACTCCATGGTCACTCTGCATGTTCCGTTATGAAATGCATAGTCGTAATGTCATTGAATAACTATGTTCATTCGAAGTTCACAGTTGCAGTATCTCGTAACTATCTGCCTGTACAATTCAATTACTGAATATAAGTCCCAACTTAATGTTGTAATGAAGTTCAGCTTCTATTATATTACTTGCGTATAAAATTGGAAATAACCCGCTCGTCTCTACTGCAATGTTCTAGAATAATATCCGCTTAAAGCTGGCCTCGCCATGCCGCTCTGCTATGCTGTTCTGCGTTACCAAAATGCAGCTTGAAATAAAGTTCTCCAACTACTATTACAGTGCTGTTCTAAACCCCGGCCTTCTCATGCTTGCTTGGCCCGTACAGCTGGTTCTGTAACCGGTCTTCACGCTGCCTACTGCGGGTGTCTGCCTGGCTCACTGACCTACTTTCCGTTCTCTGCTTGGTGAAGTTAAAACTTGTCGCTTTCACTTTCCGTGACAAATGCTGCTCGCTGCGCGACTTTTACCATACGCTCGGCGCATGTCCCACTCAGCTCGCTGTCTGAATTCGACTGCCTTGCTAACTGTACTTGACTCTCTTGCTCACTGAGCTCAACTGACTGTCTCTAGACTGCATTGACCTGCCCCTCCCTGGCGCAGTCACGTGACGTTCTCCCCACCTCTGTGGTCTTGCGTCACAAATATAATCTCGAACCCCGATCATCTCGGCTATTAAGTTATACAATAACTTAAGGGTTATCTGACTTCCTTCAAATTATTACCATATATAATGCTTGTTATATCTTCTCTTCTGAGATGTTTAAATACCATGTTCCATATAGATCTTAATAAAGCTTCATATTTCTATCCATAATTCCATCTGCTTGACTGCTGTCAGTGCCTTCTTAATCCTAGACCTTCTACGTCATCTTGACATTCCTCTTGACTCGATTTGAGCGCTATCTTTTCATAACTCTTCCCATAATCTCAACTACGGCTTAATGTCTGCTGGCGTAGCCGATAGCCTCAACTAGGTATCGGGTACATCTCTCCCGTACATCTCCTTTTTTATCAGGATTGAGAAAAAAATACACTCTCAGGCATTCTATACATAACACATGTACACGATAGCTCTACAATCCTCTTATTCAGCATGATGGTACTTCCTAATGCTGGCTGCATTAAAAGTTCCCACAACTTCATTAGTATCCATTCTGACAATCTTGTAGCTATTATTTCGGTACGTTTCTTCAATACGGAATGGACCAGCGTACAACGGCGCAAATTTATGGTAGATCTTCAGTTGAAGATTCGAAGTGACTGGCTTCCTAATCCGCACCTCATCATTTTCTTGAAACGGCTCGTGGAACCTCCTTCCTGCGTGTCTCCTGGCTCTCTTCTCCGCCTGTCTTCTGAGTCTCTCTCCTGCCATCTCGACTCTTCTTTCTTGTGTGGGTTGAGGATCTACTGGTGCCCTCACGACTCGGTCCCATGGTCTATCAGGTTTCAATCCATGATGAAGCATGGATGGAATTTGTCCTGTGCTTTCATGTACTGTGGAATTCAAGCATTGACTAATGATGGGTATCACTTCCATCCATCTGTGGTGTTGCCTTGACACATATAAGCGACACATTTTACTAATTTCCGGCATAATTCTTTCGGCTGGATTTCCCTCTGGATACCGCACAGAATTAAACACATGCCTTATTCCTAAACGTTCCATAGCAGTAGAAAATTCCATACTGGTGAATTGTGATCCATGGTCACTCAACAAAACTTCAGGTTTCCCCATACTTGGAATAACTGTTTTCACTAATCTGTTGATCACGTACTTGGATGTAGCTTTCTGGATAGGGCATAGAGATACGTATTTAGAAAATACGTCTACTGTTACCAAAACAAACTGATTTCCTTTCGTCGAACGAGGAATCGGACCGAAAATATCCGTAGCGAAAAGTTCTCTTGGCTTGCTGGGTAATATTGATCTAGGAACTTCTTTCATTAGCTTAGATGAGTATTTACTTCGCTGACAACTGTCACAGGTCTTTATGACGTCGCGACTCGTTTGTCCCATTTGTCTCCAAACGAAGGTTTCTTGAGCGAGAGCCAAAGTCTTGTCTACACCTACATGAGCTGCAGTTCGGTGTATCATCCAAATAACTGGTTTGACAAGCTTGGGTGGGATCACTACTCTAAGTTTAGTATGATCCTGGTCGATATATTGGCATATAACACCTCCCATAATGTGATATTTTCTAGCTTCTATCTCAGTTCTTCGAAAATCTGGATCAGCGTTGTCCATCCTGCGTGTCAAGAAACGGTAAATTTTTCGCAAAGGTGCATATCTCTTCTGAGTTTGCGCTAACATCTTCAACTTTTCTAGAGTACCATTATCCTCTTGAATTAGATTTATATGGTTGACAATTACTTCCTCACAAGGGTTTCTGCTCAACACATCTGCTAACAGATTTAATTTCCCAGGTCTATGTACAACAGTTGGGTTAAATTGTTGTAAGAACAGAGCCCATCTGGTGATGCGGTCACTCGCTAAGTCTGTCTTCATAATAAATTGGAGGGCTTTATGATCTGTGATCACTGTTATGTCATGTCCAAACAACACCTTTTTCCACGTCTTAAGAGCATGAACCACTGCTAATGCCTCTAACTCAGTTGCATAGTAATTCTTCTCACAATTTCTGAGCTTGCGACTGGTGAAAGCTAAATACCTGTGTTTGTTGGTATCGTCCAACTGATATAGGATCCCACTGATACCTATTTTGGATGCGTCTGTCTCCACAAAAAATCTTCTTGCAAAATCTGGGTACTCAAGCTTGATATTCTGGATCAACATGTTCTTAGCCGCTAAAAACGCTTGATTGCATCTGTCGTCCCATTTCCATCGATTTCCATTTCTTAGTAAATCCTGCAGAGGTGCCATCGTTTCAGTATATTCAGGACAATGTGTTGAAAAGAACTGGCACATGCCTAAAAACTACCGTACCTATTTAATCTTTCTTGGGGTTGGAAACTCTGAAATAGCCATGATCTTCTTTGGATTGGGCCTATAACCATCTCCATCGATTCTATGTCCAAGAAATTCAATTTCTTCAAGAAAGAACTGACATTTGTTGAAATTCACCTTGAAGTTCGTCCTCCTAAGATCCTCAAAAAGCATTCGAAGGTGCCTGATATGTTCTTCCGCTGTCTCAGACGCTATAATCAGGTCATCAATATAGCTCACCACATGCTCCTTAACTGCATCTGACAAATTTTCATCTAGTGCTCGGATCATCACCGGACCACTATTTTTCACTCCAAAAGGTAACCTATTGAATACATATGTTTTATGGTCAAACAAGAACCCTGTGTATTGTTTGCAGTCTTCTGCTAGCTCCACATGATAATAAGAACTAGTCAGGTCGATTGTAGAAAAGAAACTCTTTCCTCTGAATCTGCGCAACAATTCACGAAAAACAGGTGGCCTGTCGTGTTCAGGAAGAACTCTTTCATTAAGGGCTCTAGCATCTAGGCATATCCTCAGCTTACCATTAGATTTCTTGACAACAGCTAAAGGATTCAAATAAGCAGTTGGCATCTTCTTGATTATTCCATCTTTCTCCATATCGCTTATCATTGTACTAACTTCCTCCTTCCATTTTCCGGAATGGGATATAAATTCTTATGGTATGGTCTGTCATCCATCAACTTGATGCTGTAGGTAAAATTTTCTATGAGACCTGGTTTGTCATTGAATATGTCCTCATATTCTGAAATTGCTTGATCAAACTGCTCCTTAATTTCTGGATTTATTTTACTTTGCATGCTAGTTCTATCTTCTATAGACCTTTCAATGCTGCATACTATCTCATCCAATATATTCTCTCTAAAGAATGTCATCTCAGATTCCTGATTTTCCATGACCCCTTCTTGAAAGTACATGCGCCTACTCTGCATATCTATGATCAGGCCACTCTCACTTAAGAAATCTACTCCTAGGATCATATCGAAATGTAGTTGACCCACTACTAGGAACATTTGTTCAAAACTTCTGGTTCCAATCCCAACATCTAAAAGTACCTGACTTTTACATTTCATACTTCTGTCTGGGATCACCCCTTGAATCTTGCTAACAACAGTTGGCAACATCGTAATTTCTCCTGATAATTTCAACTCATCCAGGCAACCTATGGATATCAAGCTCACCATAGCCCCCGTGTCCACTAGTGTCTTTATTTCCTTTCCCATGACTTCCACACTGATAACTGGCAATTCATGTCTATTTCCTCGATGTACTACGTCTTCCTCTTCAATTAAATCCTTGTCCTTGACCTGATACGTTTCAACAATGATGATCGATTCCCAATGATTAGCATCCTGCTCTAAAGTTAATTTGACGTTTTTTTCTTCACCACTCATGCTTGCTCGATTGACATCTCTGACTGTCTCCTCGGGTGGTGCACTAGGCTGTCTACTTTCTTGCCTCGATCTCTCATATTCACGATTATCTCGTCTTTCATTTGGATCATTTCTTCTGCCATCCTGCCTGTCGTTCCGATTAGACTGTTGACCTTGGCTCCAGTTGTTTCTACCACGATATCTATTGTTGTATCTATTCCTATCTTGGTATCTGGAATTCTGATTATAGTTTCTGTATCGGCTGTCTCTTGCGTCCTGATCGTATGGCCTCTCATATGGTCCTCTATATCGATCATTTCCACGAACGTTATGGATGTTTCCTCGATTTACTTCGTTCCTTCTGTTTCCCCAGGAATCTCTTCTATCCGTCTGAGCTGCGTTATCAACGACTACCGCATTCACCTCTTGCGTGTTTCGATTGTCGTTTCTTGCATTTCTAGGTGTAACGTGAGCGCTTGTATAGTCTAATCGCCGTAAAATGTCGTCATAGTGCTCAAGTGTGTTTGCTCCCGACGCTATGAGTGATCGCTGTACCTCAATTGGTAACTGTCTCGCTATAGCTTGCAAAAGCTCTTCTTCTGGCAATGGAGGAATCAAAAACTGTAATTTAGCCAATTGTGAAGTAAAATAATTGGCATAATGCGTCGGATGTGACGTAGAATAACGCTTCGAATACATTTCTGCTCTTACGTTCAGCTGATCCTCTGCACTCCAAAATCTCCTTAAGAATGCTATTGCAAATTGCTCCATATTCGCAAAATTGCTCCTGAATGCTCTAAACCAAGTTAACGCAGGCCCGTCTAAGGCGCGTTCGACTATCCTTAGTTCTCTCTCCTTGGCTACTCTATGTTCCGCCATGTAATCGCGAATATCTCGCAGAAATTCGACTGGTGTGACTCCTGTGTTTCCTGAAAACTTCCTTGGCTTGTCATCCAGATTTCTGATAATGGTAACTGGACCTGAGTATCGTTCACTTGTACCCAACGTACTCCTATTCGAATTTGGATTATCCTGAGGGGTTGAACTTGCCCTTTCGAATGTCACATTCTGTTGCGTTTGACGGTCTTCTCCCATGCTAACCTCTTGATTACTCATACTGCGGTCTATCGGTGTCTGATTTATCGATATTTCCCCTGATGTAATATTTTGACTTGTGAAACTATTAATCATAGATTCTAGTTTAGTTATTCTATCTTCTGCCAATTTCTCGACGGTCTTGACCTGAGTCTTCAACTCATCTAACGACGTAACATTCTGCGTTTTGTTACTCTCTTCTAAATCGTTTTTCAACTTGTCTATCTTGTCTTCGCATGTATTCTTTACTGACGCGACTTGTTCCTTTAACAGATCAACATCTGTCCTAAATAGAGTTGAATATATCTTAATCGCTTCCTTGTTCTCTGTAAATCTCGCTTCTAAGTTCGCCATACCTGCGATTAATTTCTCATCTAATCCTGCACGTTTTTCTTTTGCTTCGGCATCGACCTCACTATACCGTTCTTCCACGATTGCACCGACTCTATTTTTGAATAAAGCTAAGTTTTCATTAACCTTTTGCTCTATATCATCATCCATTTTCCTAATATCTTTCTGCAATTGATTCTCTAATGATTTTAAATTAGAATTAACCTCTCCTAAGACTTCCTCTTTAATGGTCCCAATTACTGACTTTAAATCTTTGATCTCATTACCTAGATTCATCTCTAGACCTTTGATTTTAGTTTCGAAAGATACTTCGGTAGACCACTCTTGAATTTTGCCTACATCTGCCACTAAACCATCAATGTCGAATCTCAACTTCGATACATCGGATTTAATGTCTTTCTGTATAGACATAACGTCTGTTCTTAAAGTAAGAATGTTTTCTTCTCCCCTACTTTCTAATTCAATAATATTCTTTCTTAATATTTGAACATTTTCCTCTCCTTTCATATTTACTGCAGTTATATCTAATTGTAAAGTCTTAAGCATTTCATTATTCTTTAAAGTTAATCTATTCTCTAACCTAGTTAACTTGTTTTCCAACTCTGTGTTAGTTTCTTCACTACGAACTTGTAATTTCTCTTCCAATGATTTAAAACTATCCTTCAAGTTAGCTTCACTAGCTTTCAAATGACTTTCAGTACTAGTCTGTAATCTAGTATCCAATAACATCAACTCATCTTTACTATTTGACTGTAATCTTTCTTCTAATGATTTAAAATTGTCTTCACTATTTGACTGTAACCTAGTCTCTAATGACTGTAAATTATCCTCACTAGTTGACTGTAATCTGGTCTCTAATGACTTTAAATTATCCTCACTAGTTGACTGTAATCTGGTCTCTAATGACTTTAAACTGTCTTGCAGATTGCCTTCGTTACTAATCTGTAATGATTTTAAATTTTCTTCATTACTGGTCTGTAATGCTTGCACATTTTCTTTACATCTAGCTTCTAACCTAGCTTCTGAACTATTTATCTGTTCTTTAACTTCTGTTTCCATTTTAGAAATAGTTTCTGCAATACCAGACATGCCACTCTGTAACTCTCCTAACACCTTAGCTAAATCTTCCGGCAACATAATTATATTTTCAATAGACGTTTTATTCAGAGACGTTAGACAACAACACAGCACAATGTCTCAATTCCTGCATTCACTTGGGTATAGGAAAAATGACTTACAACTAACATGATATAATACTAATACGATTAACATGAACACTGGAATGGGCACACAAGTATATTGTCTGACTAAGTTTAATAAATTTTGTAACACAATTAAATGAACTTGAGATCAATCTCTCAGTAATCTAAATCTGATGTGATTCCATAGAAAAAACAAAATCGAAGCCCCACGGATGGGTAAAGCCAATTCTCCCTCTCTCTCTGTACCCGTTCGTCCTGGGGATGCGATGACCCATCTGCTATTACATCGCATTCCTGGAGTTCCAGGACAGAGCGGAGTTAAATGAACCTCTAGTCAAATAAGGAATGTGTCGGATATTCAGCTGAGATATCGAAAAAGCAGAGGGTAACACGAGACAAAGTATCTCTAGGGTCGTTACGAGCTTAAATTTAATAGAAAAATGCAAATATAAATGGGCGCCATCAACTGAACTCCTAGCAAACCACATCCTTTCCGGTTAAGCCTTAATCAAGACAAGGAAAGAAAAAGGAAAATCACACCATCATCAGATCACAACTAAGATAAAAACAAATTTATTTTACTTTGATAGTCAGACAGACATTTTAAATATTCATCCTACCTGAGAGCATGGTCGAATGCCAACGTTAAATTGTCATTGTCCAAAAATCGAACCATCTCTTTTCTAATCAAAAGTATTTATTCCACATAAAATAGGAAAAATCTCTAAAGTTCTCTTGGGTTCTCAGGATCACCGTAGCACTATGTCTTTCGTCACTGACATTCGTGATACCTGAGATCTAATTTCTCTTTGAATTAACATCATGAATGTGGATTTGAAAATATTATTTATCTGTCTAAACACACATATTATAATCACATATTTTAAATATCACGTAATTTATGGCTTGCATGGCATAATTCAAATGTTGAATACGTTAGTAAAATGCTCCTAAACATCGAATAATTAATTTACACTATTTACATTGTCATTAATAATTGCTTGTTTGTGAATTACAGAAAATCCACTGCTCATTGGTCATACCCATCATCATCATCAAAGTTAAATATTTCTCACATTAATTCTCATCTCAAAATTCAATATATTCCCGTTGGAATCATTAACTCATCACCATTAAATCATTTAAATGAAAATTATTATCATCACTTCATTATACTTTCTAATTATTCACACACTCTTATCTTATCATCTCCTTCAGATTAAATCATCTTAAATCATCAATATAAATTGTTTAATTCATCAACTCAAGTTGCAATTCCTTTAACTCATATCTCAATTAAATTTATTTAAATCCATATAAATTCATTAATCATCAGCTTCTTTAATTAATTATCACCTTCTAATTCAGTTATTCATCATCTATCCAATCATCTATTAATTTATTTAAATCAGTTTATTTATTCAATCTTTAATTCATCCACTTATTTAATTCATTGATTTATTCCAAAATTTAATTTATTAATTGACTTAAATTTTATTCTTCTGGTCATTTAGATTTTTATTATTTCATCTAGTCATTCTGATTTTTATTTCATTAGGTCAGATCATTAATATGCTTAAATTTCAGATTATTATTTCATTAATTATTATTATCAGAAAATCTTGTATTATCAACTTTATTTATTTGTTTAATTTCCTAACAAATTGTTTAATATGGGTTATAGAACGTTGTCTTACAGTTTTATCACTTCCAAGTTATATCTCGTATTTAATTATCATGCCAAAAAATATTATTGCCTTCACGACATCACGTTGGATCTGACTATCCACAACTACATTATATATCCTCACTTCTTCAAATATCACATTTGAATACCACAATTATTCCACAAAACTCCATAAATATTCAGCATACAGCCTGAATCTCAACAATTACGCTAGACTGGGTACGACAACCTCATGTCTGCCTCAAAATACATTAGCAACATTGCAACTATCACTTGGCAACTTCTACAAAATGCCTATCACAAACTTCACTTAACATGTTGCATGATCTACAAAAAATATATAACTGGCTTCAAATTATCAACGCACACAATCTCCAATAACTGTAATTACTCTGATCACATCTAGACAACTTCTTAAACAATTGGAAAAAATATTACCTTAGTAATTCAAGATCTGCTTTCAAATAGCATAAATTCTCTTACAATTCTCATAATTCACATCACAGAAAAACACCAATGTGCTATAATCTCTCATATCAAAATCTGCAATACTGATCTGCCTTAAAATAAATCTGACCATTAATGATTCATCTTACAAGATTCAATTACTTTAAAATCCTTCTCAAAGGTATCAAACACAATTATAAAAATCATCAAAAGCATCAGCTGTACCAGCTGTTAAACTGAAAGTACTCTCAAAAGAGTATAGCAACAAAATATTGGATTGGCAAACAAGAATTACAAATGTAACCCTGCTGACATTTATCTTTAATTTATTTAACAAAAATTCGACTGATATGTGACTAGTAGTTCCTTGTTTGATTCTCTTACAATCTCAAGTACACTCGGATGATAAAAATGAGTCCCTCAATGGCATGTAAGATGAGTAACCACCATACAATCGTATAAATACGAAAGACCTCGCCCCGTCGTCTAACATGATAATGCCCTGAACGATGGGTAAGATGAGTAACCACCATACAATCGTATAAATACGAAAGACCCCATCTCGAAGACTAAATGAGTGAATGTACCAGATCGGAATCAACAAGTCTCTAGTTGTCATATAAAAGCGATATTCATTCACTAAAGTGAATAACATCTTAATATCTCCAAACAATCCAATGGAAAAAATCCCTACTGATGAATAATACACACTCGCTAGTATGCAATGAACTGACGAAGTAATTTAGATAATCAATTGCAAATCACGAGTTCGAAATACTCGTCATACAAAAAAATTATTCATGAAAACTATCCTTGCTGGAAAAATGTCTAAAAGACTAAACATCTGCTTAATAAAGCCAACCAATGGTGAGAATTTTGTATAATGATGCCAGCCATATCATATGGTAACGCCATATTCTAGCAAAATTTGAAGCATATAAAGTCAAAGCCATGTCTAAATAATCGTATCACTCCTATTAGAAAAATATACATATGTGCCCAGTATTCATGGAAATAAACATATCAGGAAGTTATAACTCTTACAGTACCTTCTCATAATCAGCTGTTATTAAATTTCAAAGATCGTCGATTATCCTTATGTAATGAATTTCTCGAAAGATCGGCGTGAATATCATTCCACCCACGCAATGACGATTGCCTTCAAATCCCAAGTGAATCAGCTGGTGGACCTCCTCTTCTTCAGGAATCGAATCCATCGCTCTGTGGTGCCATCGCGTCTCTGTCTTCGTTTACTCCGACATGATAAACTGCTGGTTATCCATAGCGGATACTGTCCAAATCCTCACGAAAAAGTTCATAGAAACAGCGTACCCCATATTCCTCTTCTAGGTTACGCCACTGTTCCAACAATGTTCGGTTTGACTGTTGAAAGTTCAATCTCCACAGCGGTTAAGTCTCACTTGCAGAAAATAAATTTCATTTATGAGAATGTATAAGTTTATGAAACACCCTGTAGCTGTGTTCGTACTCGGTAATTTATAACACTTCATAAGATAGAATTGCATTAATGCACGTGCCAATGTTCATAAGTGCATATGCTTGTAACATTTCGTTTGCCTAAAATCGTTAATGTTATTTGGACTCCATGGTCACTCTGCATGTTCCGTTATGAAATGCATAGTCGTAATGTCATTGAATAACTATGTTCATTCGAAGTTCACAGTTGCAGTATCTCGTAACTATCTGCCTGTACAATTCAATTACTGAATATAAGTCCCAACTTAATGTTGTAATGAAGTTCCGCTTCTATTATATTACTTGCGTATAAAATTGGTAATAACCCGCTCGTCTCTACTGCAATGTTCTAGAATAATATCCGCTTAAAGCTGGCCTCGCCATGCCGCTCTGCTATGCTGTTCTGCGTTACCAAAATGCAGCTTGAAATAAAGTTCTCCAACTACTATTACAGTGCTGTTCTAAACCCCGGCCTTCTCATGCTTGCTTGGCCCGTACAGCTGGTTCTGTAACCGGTCTTCACGCTGCCTACTGCGGGTGTCTGCCTGGCTCACTGACCTACTTTCCGTTCTCTGCTTGGTGAAGTTAAAACTTGTCGCTTTCACTTTCCGTGACAAATGCTGCTCGCTGCGCGACTTTTACCATACGCTCGGCGCATGTCCCACTCAGCTCGCTGTCTGAATTCGACTGCCTTGCTAACTGTACTTGACTCTCTTGCTCACTGAGCTCAACTGACTGTCTCTAGACTGCATTGACCTGCCCCTCCCTGGCGCAGTCACGTGACGTTCTCCCCACCTCTGTGGTCTTGCGTCACAAATATAATCTCGAACCCCGATCATCTCGGCTATTAAGTTATACAATAACTTAAGGGTTATCTGACTTCCTTCAAATTATTACCATATATAATGCTTGTTATATCTTCTCTTCTGAGATGTTTAAATACCATGTTCCATATAGATCTTAATAAAGCTTCATATTTCTATCCATAATTCCATCTGCTTGACTGCTGTCAGTGCCTTCTTAATCCTAGACCTTCTACGTCATCTTGACATTCCTCTTGACTCGATTTGAGCGCTATCTTTTCATAACTCTTCCCATAATCTCAACTACGGCTTAATGTCTGCTGGCGTAGCCGATAGCCTCAACTAGGTATCGGGTACATTACCAAACAGGGTTAATGAATGATTTACTGATATATTTTTTATCTTACAACACAGTCAAGTAAATGGGAATACGAGGACATAATATGTAGCACACTTAAGTACACTGAGCTAATTACCATGATAGCCTAACTTTATATTATGAATTAAACACTCGCAAGTGTACGGAGCTGATGCACACGGTATACAAAACATATGCACACACACATTAACTACACAGGGCAGATATAATTTTCTATAGACACCTTGCTTGAGATATCCTTTTCAGAATGGAGAAAACCGAAAACCACATTAAAATCCATTTAGTGGTTCTCTAGATTACGTGAAACATGTAAGAATCGGGGACTTTGTTTTATACTAAGTAGAGATTACCCTCAAACCCAGTTGACAACAGGAGTAACATTACAGTGGTGCACTAAACATAATGATGTAACACACTTAAGAACATGAGGGTAATAGCTATGATAACTACCCAACGACTTTGATCCCTTACGCTACTCACCTACTTCTATTAACATGTGACAATATCTTTCTTATTGTTAAAGTAAATCCCACTACCTATATGTCCTTACATCCAAGGTAATTTGTTTAACGTATTCTAACCTTTGTCTGCCCCTACAGTTGTATTATAGTGGTGGTTCTTTTACATGTCATAAATGTATAACATGAGCCCCCATAACATCATGGTAAACTATTGTGTCAAGGTTTAGAGGCATCTCAATTATTAACCCACGTATTTAATAAATCATATTATAGGGTTTGCAATATCAAAGTCGTTGGGTAGATATCATAGCTATTACCCTCATGTACTTAAGTGTGTTACATCATTATGTTTAGTGCACCACTGTAATGTTACTCCTGTTGTCAACTGGGTTTGGGGGTAATCTCTACTTAGTATAAAACAAAGTCCCCGATTCTTAAATGTTACAAGTAATCTAGAGAACCACTAAATGGATTTTAATGTGGTTTTCGGTTTTCTCCATTCTGAAAAGGGTTTTTCTTTAGTTTCACACTTTTACTCTAGACAAATGCTTGTTGTTATTCCTAGGGCAACACTAGCTCTTCACAAAACTGACCTAATGTATTATCACTGTAACCGCATTTGGAGGACTTTTTATCCTGCTATAGTTAATGCTAGATGATAATTATTTGATCCTAACTCATAGATAGCTCTTTACCTGTTACAAGGCACTGTCAAGATATTTTAAAATGAATTTAAATTTACCAAAATGCTCTAGGCAGGATGCCTGATATGACTTAAAGTTTTTTATAGTCTCTTAACGATATGCAACTAATGATCTGAGTACACAAGGCTAATGACTATGATTTCCCAAGTTTATTACCAAACGGGGTTAATGAATGATTTACTGATATATGTTTTATCTTACAACACAGTCAAGTAAATGGGAATACGTGGACATAATATGTAGCACACTTAAGTACACTGAGCTAATTACCATGATAGCCTAACTTTATATTATGACTTAAACACTCGCAAGTGTACGGAGCTGATGCCCACGGTATACAACACATATGCACACACACATTAACTACACAGGACAGATATAATTTTCTATAGAAACCTTGCTTGAGATATCCTTTTCAGAATGGAGAAAACCGAAAACCACATTAAAATCCATTTAGTGGTTCTCTAGATTACTTGTAACATTTAAGAATCGGGGACTTCGTTTTATACTAAGTAGAGATTACCCCCAAACCCAGTTGACAACAGGAGTAACATTACAGTGGTGCACTAAACATAATGATGTAACACACTTAAGTACATGAGGGTAATAACTATGATATCTACCCAACGACTTTGATATTGCAAACTCCATAAAATGATTTATGTGCACTCAAATACGTGGGTTAATAATTGAGATGTCTCTAAACCTTGACACAATAGTTTACCATGATGTTATGGGGGCTCATGTTATACATTTATGACATGTAAAAGAACCACCACTATAATACAACTGTAGGGGTTGACAAAGGTTAGAATACGTTAAACAAAATTTAATTACCTTGGATGTAAGGACATATAGGTAGTGGGATTTACTTTAACTATAAGGAAGATATTGTCACATGTTAATAGAAGTAGGTGAGTAGCGTAAGGGAATGGAATATGGACTATTAAATCACAAGGGTTATCAATGTTGGAATTGGACAATAATGCTATTGAGCAGGCGATTGAAATATTTTTATGTGTAAATAGAAACTAAAACTCCGCCATTGCCGGTCCCAAGCCCGGATGAGAAAGGAGGAGGGTTAGAGGATGGGCCAATATCTGTAAAAAAGAACCTGTTTAAAGAAAAAAGAAAAAGGAAAAGCCGGACGGATCAAAATGTTGACAAAAATGGATACGTAAATGGACTCTCTGGATTTAGAATTGGAACATGGAATGTAAGGTCAATCATGACAGGGGGAATGAAACAACTTGGAGAAGAACTGGGTAAATATCAATGCCCAGTAACAGCAGTTCAAGAAACGAGACTTCCTGAGGGTGTTATGAAGATTGGAGATACTCACACGCTCTTTAACAGCAATGAGCAAAGTCAGGCCTGGACTTCGGGGGTTGGATTTGCTGTTCACAATAGAATGATATCGGCTGTCAACGGATGGGCTCCAGTAAATGACCGCATCTTTTGGATGATTTTAAATGCTAAACCATATAAGATCTGCCTAATGAACTGTCATGCTCCATCAGAGGATGCTGACGAAGAAGTAAAGAACGATTTCTACCTGGAACTAGAGAATGTAGTAGACAAACTACCAAAACATTCAATTCACTTGGTAAAGGGAGATTTCAACGCCCAGGTGGGAAGAGAAGAACAGTATCGTTCAACGATCGGTCCTGACAGTATCCACGAAACAAGCAATGAGAACGGTATTAAACTAATAAACTTCGCCGAAACAAGGAGAATGGCCATCAGAAGCACATACTTTCCCCTCAAAGTAGTACATAAAGTCACCTGGATATCCCCAGATGGAAATACGATGAATCAGATCGACCAAGTGCTTGTTGACCGAGGACATCATGGTAGTGTCGAATATGTGCGATCTTTTCGCGGGGCAGATATGAATTCCGATCATTTTTTGGTGATAATCAAACTACGTCTGAAACTGTCTACCAAGTGGCGAAGAAATCCTGAAAAGATGGCCCGCTTTGACAAGGATAGATTGGAAGATGCAGAAGTGAGACAACGCTATCAATATAAAATTGCTAAAAACCTCACAATATCGGAGAACCCTACCAACGTGGAAGACACATGGTCCGTATTGAGGAATGCAGTGTCACAGAGTGCAAAAGAAGAACTTGCTTGCCATCCAAAAGACAGAAGTAAACCTTGGTTCGATGGAGAATGTCGAGGATCTGTTGTGATGAGATCAGCGAAGAGAATACAGTGGTTAGAGAAACTCACGGAAGAAGCAAGGGTAGCCTACTCTGAAGCGAGGCGTAACACGGACAAACTCATCAGAAAGAAGAAACGGGAATACCATAAAGAACTGTTGAAAGCAGTAGAAGAAGCAAAGTCATCACGCTCTTTTTTCCTAGCCTCAAGGTTTGCCAGAGGTGTGTACCGACAACGTACTTTGGTTCTAACGAATGGGACAGGTGAAGTGGGACCGCCAGAAGAGCAGGCAAACCTATTTAAAGATCATTTTGAGAACCTATTGAATCGGGACTTTCCATTAACGGTGACATCTCAGGCGGGAGCCTTTTTTGATAGAGTAGAAGTCCCTGAACCATCAGAGGAAGAAATCAGTGTTGCCCTAAAATTACTCAAGAACAACAAGGCCCCAGGAGGTAGTGGTATCACAGCTGAGATGCTTCGCCTGGGAGGACAAGCACTGATGGATGCATCGAGACGATTGATATCCACCATCTGGGCAGCGGAAGTAATTCCTGAAGAATGGAAGGGAGCAATTGTATGTCCAATCTTCAAGAAGGATGATGCTTCCAAAGTATCAAACTACCGAGGAATTTCACTTCTTGAAATTGGATACAAAGTCTTTACAACTCTGCTGTTAAACCGAATGAAACCACTGGCTGAAGGAATTGTAGGCACATATCAATGTGGGTTCGTCCCTGGACGGTCTACCATCGACCACATATTTACATTGAGGCAGCTGATAGAAAAATTCTATGAATTTGATCGGGAACTACACCTCATCTTCATCGATTTTCGGCAAGCTTATGACAGCATTGACCGCGTCGCACTATGGGAAACGTTAGAGGAACTTGGCATCCCATCGAAATACATCCGTCTAATCGCAGCCTGCTACTCCCAGTCAACTTCTAAAGTACGGTTTGGCAATCAACTATCACCACCTTTCACTATCCAAAATGGATTGAGACAAGGAGATCCATTGGCGCCAATATTATTCAACTTGGCCTTGGAAAAAGTAAGCCGTGACACTTGCCGAACCAGAGAAATGGAGATGGTGGAAGCAGATACAATTCTAGCTTTTGCTGACGATGTTGTGATCCTTGGTGACACTCTAGAACAAATGTGCGCTGATACTTCCCGATTCCTCCAAAATGCAAAGAAAATTGGGCTGGAGGTGAACGTGGACAAGACAAAATATCTTGGAGTATCACGTCGTCGCGTTCTCCCTCCTTACATTGTTGTAGACGGACATACCTTCGAACGAGTTGAAGAGTTCAAGTACCTGCGCTCAATATTAACCAACAAAAGTGAAGTGACGAAAGAAGTACATCAACGCATAACAAGTGCTAATCGCGTGTTCTTTAGTCTGAACAATATCTTCAAATCTCGTCTGATATCTCAGAAGAACAAAGTCCATCTGTACACGACACTAGTGAGACCAGCACTTTTATACGGTTGTGAAACTTGGGCGACATCAGCAACGACAGAAGATTCAGTATGTGCTTTTGAGAGAAAGGTACTTCGAAAGATATATGGTCCCGTCTATAATAACATGGAAGGTAAATGGGAGAGAAGAAAGAAAGAAGACCTGTACCAGAGGTTTGAAAAGCCACACATTGGACGGATAATGGGACAGAGGCGACTACAATGGTTTGGACACATCTTACGAGCGGACGGATCCCTTCCTAAGAGAGTCCTCCAATCTCAACCCACAGGAAAACGCCCGAGAGGACGCCCAAGAACACGATGGAAGGATCGAGTGACGACGATCCTTCAAGAAGTGGAACCAACAGCTGTGGAGGATGATGCTAGAGACCGGAAAAGATGGAGTGCCATCTGCAGCAAATACCTCCTCTCATGATTTACTGACTTTCCTTTTATTGGATCCTTTTTGTGTTTTGTAATAATTTTCCCTTTGTAATATTTTTTTGGTTTTTGTAATATTTGTAATATTTATCTTTTCCTTTTGTTATTCTGCTGTAGGCCTCAATGGCCTGTTTAATGCAATAAATGATGATGATGAAATAGAAACTAAACAGTTTCACAAAAGAGGAATTAAATGCTTTACCTAAATCATTTATTTTTTATGTGGCTGCAAATGCTGTTAAGGAAATATGAGAACATGTGCCACTTGCTTATAATGCTCGTAGTTATTACAGGATCGCAATTCACTTAACACAGGGTCTTGAGTCTATGTCTCTAAACCTTGACATAATAGTTTACCATGAAGTTATTGGGGCTCATGTTATACATTTATGACATGTAAAAGAATCTACCACTATAATAGAACCGCAGGGGTAGACAAAGGTTAGAATACGTTAAACAAATTACCTTGGATGTAAGGACATATAGGTAGTGGGATTTACTTAAACATTAAAAATGTAGACAGACATTTCATACATTGTATATTTAAAATTCACGTTTCACATATTGCAAATATTGAAAATATTAGGTTAAAGTGAGAGCAAAAGTGAGTGCAAAAGTGAATGCAACCTAACCTCATCTCAACTCACCTAACCTAACCTGACCACACTTGACCTGTCTACTGAACCTTTCCTAATCTAATCCTAGCTAACCTCACCTGACGTGACCATACCTGTTTGTAGATAGATAGATAGATAGATAGATAGATAGATAGATAGATAGATAGATATATAGATAGTTTTATTAATCCCATTTGATCAAATACATGTATACAATACATTTTTGATATAGGACACGTCAAAATTTTCATCTATAAAATAAAAGTACTAATAGGTTGTTGTTTGAGTCTTCAGTCTTTTGACTGGTTTGATGCAGCTCTCCATGCCTCCCTGTCCTGAGCTAATCGTTTCATCTCTACATAGCTCCGACACCCTACATCCGAGGCAATCTGTTTAACATATTCTAACCTTGGTCTACCCCTACAGTTTTTGTCCTCGACCCTTCCTTCCATAACTAAGCTTGCTATTCCTGGGTGTCTTAGTATATGTCCTACCAACCTATCTCTTCTCTTCATTAGCAGTCGCCTGAAACATCTCTCCTCTCCCACTCGTCTTAATATCTCTTTGTTTGTAACCCTATCTACCCATCTGATCTTCATCATTCTCCTGTAACACCACATTTCAAATGCTTCAATTCTCCTCTTTTCTGCTGCACCAATAGTCCAAGTTTCACTTCCATAGAGCGCCACACTCCAGACAAAGGCTTTCAAAAATGACTTCCTAATACCTAAATCTATATTCGATGTCAGCAGCTTCCTTTTTTGTAGAAATGCTTTCTTTGCCTGAGCCAACCTACTTCTAATATCCTCTTTGCTTCGTCCATCACTGGTTATTCAGCTTCCTAAGTAACAGAAGTCTCCTACTTCCTTCAGCTTTTCACCTGCCAATTTGATCTCCATAGAGGTTTCTGATTTATCTCGGCTGCATTCCAGTATTTTTGTTTTACATTTATTTATTTTCATCATGAATTCTTTCCGTAAGACGGAGTCCATACCATTCAAAAACTCATTCAAATCCTCAGGCTTGTCGGCCAAGATGACGATGTCATCAGCAAATCTCAGAGTTGAAATTATTTCTCCTTGAATCTTCACTCCCACTTTAAATTTTTCTCTAATTTCCTTCATTGCTTGTTCAATGTAAAGATTGAAAAGTATGGGCGATAAGTTGCAGCCTTGCCTTACACCTTTCTGAATACCAGCTTCTCTCTCATGTCCTTCAACTCGAATGACTGCTGTCTGGTTTCTGTACAGATTGTATATCACCCTCCTATCTCTGTACTTTATTCCAATAGATTTCAAAATGTCAAACAATTTAGTCCAATCAACGTTATCAAAAGCCTTTTCTAAGTCTACAAAAGCCATGAACGTTCTCTTATCTTTCCTTATTCTACCTTCCAAAATCAGCCTAAGACTTAGTACAGCTTCCCTTGTTCCTACATTTCTCCTGAAACCAAACTGGTCTTCACCCAACTCTGTTTCTATCTGGCTTTCAATCCTCTTGTAAATTATTCTAGACAGGATCTTTGAAGCATGAGTAATAAAGCTTATTGTACGGTAATCTTCACATCTGTCAGCTCCCACTTTCTTTGGTATAGGGATGATTGCATTCTTCTTGAAATCAGGGGGTACCACACCTGTCTCATAAATCCTACACACCTAGTGAAATAACCTGATCAGACCTTCATCTCCTATGCAGCGTAGCAACTCAATCGGTATATCATCTATGCCTGGTGCTTTGTTCCTGCTTAAGTCTTCCAAAGCTCTATCAAATTCTGATCTCAATATTAAATCTCCTTTTGCATCCTCATCAATTTCCTCCTCCCTTTCCATTACATGATTCTCAATCTCCTTTCCCTTATACAAACTCTCTATGTAAGCTTTCCATCTCTCAACCTTTTCTTCCCTATCTGTTAGAGGCTTTCCATTTGTGTCCTTAATATTAC
This sequence comes from Meconema thalassinum, assembly GCA_946902985.2. Classification (NCBI taxonomy): domain Eukaryota; kingdom Metazoa; phylum Arthropoda; class Insecta; order Orthoptera; family Tettigoniidae; genus Meconema; species Meconema thalassinum. Next base: position 456,927,959 of record OX336391.1, on the reverse strand, counting down.
AGCACTTAGTCTTCTTTTCCCCAAAAGTATTCTTAATCCTTCGATAAGCTGTGTCTACTTTTCCTAATTTCAGACAATTTTCTATACCTGCACATTTCTCTTTCAACCATTCTTCTTTCGCTTCCTTGCACTTCTTGTTAACCTCATTTCTCAGACGTCTGTATTCTGCTTTCCCCTTTTCATCTCTTATATTCTTGTATTTCCGCCTTTCATCCATCAATTCTAGTATATCCTGAGTGATCCACGGTTTTCTACCTATTCTTTCTTTCCTACCAATGTTTTCTTCTGCGGATTTTGTTATTTCATTCTTCAAAAGTGCCCATTCGTCTGCAATTGAAGTTTGTTTAGGGTTTTTCATTAGTCCTTCCTTTATACTCTTCTTGAATCTTTCGTTTACATCCTTCTCTTTCAGTCTGTCTATTGCCCACCTTTTTGGCTTTTGACTTTTCTTCAGTTTCTTCAACTTTAATCTGCATTTCATTACAACCAGATTGTGATCAGAGTTTATGTCAGCACCAGGATATGTTTTACAATCCAAAATCTGGTTTCGAAACCTCTGCTTGACCATAATGAAGTCGATTTGGTAACGCCCTGTATCTCCTGGTCTCATCCATGTGTATATTCTTCTATTGTGGTTATTGAATAAGGTGTTAGCTATGACCAATTCATGCTCGGTGCAGAATTCTACCAGCCTGCTTCCTCGATCATTCCTTTCACCTAATCCGAAATCTCCTACTATCTTCCCTTCTCTCCCTTTTCCTACCACAGCATTCCAATCTCCCATTACTATAACATTTTCATCACCCTTGATATACCTCAGAATTTCGTCTATTTCTTCATAGACCTTTTCAACATCCTCATCATCAGCTTGACTGGTAGGCATATAGACTTGTACCACTGTGGTGCAGGTAGGTTTAGTATTGATTTTTGCTACAATAATCCGTTCACTATATTGCTCATAATATTCCACCCGCTGTCCAAATTTCCTACTCAATATGAGGCCAACCCCTGCTTGGCCATTGTTTGATTTAGTGCTAATGACCCTATAGTCTCCTGACCAAAAATCCTGTTCTTCCTGCCAGCGCATTTCACTAATCCCAACCAAATCCAACCTCAACCTATCCATTTCCCTTTCTAAGTTTTCTAACCTTCCACTTCCTAGCAGACTTCTAACATTCCACGCTCCGATCCGTAGAATGTCAGATTTCCCCTTTGTCACTTCTGTGATGTTAACCCCCTCTCGAGTAGTCCCCACCCGGAGATCCGAACGGGGGACTAGTTTACCTCCGGATTGAAATTTTACAAGGGAGGAGGCCATCATCACATGTAATTATGCATAGAGAGGTGCATATCCTCGGGATAGGTATATAGGTATAAACAGTAATACTAATACTATAACTATAACTATTTATAACTTAGTATAATAACAGATCTTAAGAGATACAATCTTATTGGACAACTATTTACACCTTATTCTATTATCATAATAATAAATATAAATAAATAAATAAATATAGCCTAGATAATCCCATAAGGGCAAAGGCCTCCTGCAAACAGGGACGTGCTCTGGTTTAAACTCGTTAGGCGAGCAAGTCCTAAGGAGTTGTGTACAAGTTTTTACTCCACTTGCTACACTTCACTGTAGTTCACTTCACTAACACTACATTTCACTTCGCTTTACGTGCGTTGTTTGGCTTGTTACAGGTTGCAGAAGTGTATCTTTCATGCCATAGGTGTGCTGTCTACCAGCATCTTTCATTGTTGAAGCTCTCCTTCTCTTCCCTTCTTATAGTTCCATACGTCTCCATTCTTGTCTATCCCTTGCTATCCTCGTCCAGTGTTTGCCTGTCTTCCTTACGATTGAGTCATCCCAAAGGGTCCTCTGTCTACCCACGTTCCTTCTTCCTGTCCTGGGGTCCCATACCGTTAGTTTGTGCGTCCATCGATCGTCTTTCATTCTGGCCACATGGCCTCCCCACTTCCATTTTAGCCCGTCAGCTTTTGTCATGGCATCTTTCATGGCATTTCTTCTTCTTATCTCCTCGTTTCGTAATCTGTCCCTAAAGGAAACTTGAAGGATCTTCCGTTCCATTTTGCGTTGACATACCCGGATTGTTTGCCTTTGCTTCTCTGTTAACGCCCAGGGTTGACAGCCGTAAAGCAGTACCGGCATTACACACTTTTCTAGCACTTCTGACTTTAGACTTATTTTCTGGGATTTGTCCATCAATATAAATTTTAAGGACCAGAACTTCTTCCATGCTTGTCCAACTCGTCTCTTGATTTCCTTCTATGAAAACTTAATTCTATAAATACAACAACTTACAGCTAGGTACCGTATTACAATTAAAATAGAAAAGTAAAATATAATTATAGATTTCATCGTTTCTATACACTAAGATATTCAACTACAGAGTAAGCAACAACAACAACACACCAAGATTCCATGAATTCCAGAGTACTTTTAGGATAATTATTGACTCTCAACTCTTATAACTAGGTCCATCCCACTATGTCAAAAACACAATATTTTTAAAATTTTTGCTCAATGTCGCTACTAAAGTGATAATGCGTTTTCAGATCCTATCACCTTAAATTCATTACCCCTCTCTCATTTCAGTCTCGACAACAACCATGCTTATTTTTATTACGTTAGATAATGTAATGTTCTCACAATTTGACAAGTGAGTTTATGTTCACTTAAAAAGTGAGTGCAAAAGTGGCTGTAAAAGTAAGTGCAAAGGTGGGTGCAAAGTGGGTGCAAAGTGAGTGCAAACGTGGGTGCAAAAGTGGGTGCAAAGGTAAGTGAAAAAATGAGTGCCAAATTGAGTGCAGTTTATAATAGTTATGATTTTTACTAGAATGTGATTTGAGTAAATGTAATTTCTAAAACTTAGTAGTGAGTAGTCAGTTAGTCATGGTTCAGACAGGCGTAAACAGTTCTCTAAAAAATCAGAGCTCAAGATTTACATTATGAAACAGTTGTGTAACCAACTAGGTATTGGTACTTGATAGTTTCACAAATGAACAAAAAAAATCCAACATGTCTGACAAGAATTACATGATTTGAAAGTTTGCAAAGACTATTCAATCAACCATTGTTCAGCCCTGTTTATCACAGCATAATGCTTACCACTATGTTTGTAAGCAATGTCACTGTTCATTTTCTGTGATCTTTTAGATTAGGATCATGGCTACTCTTTGCTGGTGGCTATTGTAAGGCCTGAGCGCTGAGCTTTGAGATTATTTGCAATAGTTCACCAGTAAAGGAGAAGAGGGCCATGAATAATGGAGTCGAGCTTTATATCTCTATATTTATCTATTTACGTTGTTCTTTTGTTTTTATGTATCTTTGATTCTTTTTTTATTCCATGCTGTAAAATTTTGTTAGAGGTCTGATTATTAGTGAGTATCTTGAGAGATTATCTATGGTGATTATAGAAAGGTATGAGGGAAGAAATGATATGACTTGGTTTTGTGTGGAAGGATTGTAAGGCTAGATTCACACTATCGGTACAGTCACGGTACGGTCACGCTACAGTCACGATCCTGTCACAGGACAGCAGTATCCACACTACAACGGGGAAGCTCCAGTCTTGATCAGTGAGCAGTTGATACATACATACATGGTTTATTTGCAAATGTGGACACTGTCCATGGTGGCAAATTACAATAAATACACAAAACAATTCACAACCACAAAAATTTTAGAAAATTAGGACTAATTAGAAAATAAGTAATAGTTGCTAAGAGAAGAAATCGGTAATCGTAAAAATAATCATTCTAATAACAGAATAAACATAAAATACTAAACATTTACACTTTCTTTCATTGCTTCAACTTATGCACCGTTCATCACTGCCTTTTAATCTGGTGCTTTTTCACCAACTCCTTAAATTTACCAACATCAGAAGGCAAAGGGCTGCGTGCAGGTCACAATGTCTGGTGTTTTCTCTATGAAAGAGTTAGCAATTAACTCGATTGCGATAATTCTTGTTTTAAGGGGCCTAACATCTAGGTTATCGGCCCCCATTAAATGAAATGATATGAAATGAAAGGATGGAGTAATGATGATGATGATAATTGTTGTTTTAAGGGGCCTAACATCTAGGATATCGGCTCCTAATGGTCTGGGTGATAGTGAAAATGACAATGAAATGGAAACCATAACGAAAATTTAGCTGGACTGAAAATACTTACAAAATGGAGCTCAGATTGAAATGACTCACAAAATGTAGACTGGGAATACTTTCAAAAGGTATTTAGAAGGAAAATTCTCAAAAAAGGAATTTAGATTGAAGAAGTACGCTCAAAATGTAATTAAGGTTCAAAATACTTACAAAACACTATGTAGGCTAGATTCGAAATACTCACAAAATGCAATTGAAACTCAAAATACATACAAAAATGCAATTGAAATTGAAAATGCTTACAAAATGTATGGTAGATTGAAAATACAATATGTGGAAGACCGCAATTCACAATACTGTACTTACAAAATACAATTAAGATTGAAAATACTTACAAAATTGAGTTGAGATCGAAAATACCTACAAAATGCAATGTAGATTGAAAATGCTTACAAAAATGTGGTGAGATTCAAAATACTCCCAAAATGTAATTTAGAGACACAGGGAGCAATTCATAAAAACAGGACGGGAATCTTAAAGAGAAAAGGAACTATAATGAAAAGAAATAGAAAGCTGATCCCTAGAAGAAGGAGTGATCAGGAAATATGAGAGAAGGGCCAATTAAGGCGGGAAAGGAAGAGATCCCTAGACCTCGGATACCCTAATACCGTCGGGCTCAGAAGAGAACAAGAGTTGACCAAGAGAGGTCGACAGGAAAGAAAACGGAGAGTCGCCCGGCACAAGTGAGTGGAAGAAATGCCGGACTCAGCTGGGCTCCCGTGGTCACCAACCCACGTCCCACTAGATGTGAGACCCTGGATGGGGGCTGAAAAACGCGTGCTCTGCTTGTTGCTTGCACGTTGCTCGTGCGTGTGGTATGTTCACACTGCCAGGCTAGTCATGGGACAGTACGGTCACGGTACGGTCAAATATTCTCTGAATTGATCGTTGCCTGCACGTGCATGTACTGTGATTGTACTCTGACCGTACCGCGACTGCTGGTGTGTACAGTTCCTATGAAATCCGTTAAATAATATCTGACTGGACTGTGAATATACCGAGACTGTGCCGTGACCGTATCGATAGTGTGAATCAGGCTTAAGTGATTCTTGGCTAAGATATTGTTTTGTGCTATGAAAAGTTATGAGGAAAGAGAAGTAAAAGAATATTTTTAAAAAAGAATCCCTCATGGTAAATCAATTACCACCACCCCCAAAGAATAGAAGACGTACGGTTACATAATTAACCACAATGAACCAGAATATTTTTGTAACTACGATTTGTATAACATCAATAGATGTACGTAGCCTATGTTTATGTAATTAATGTAAACTTTTAATTATTTAGAAGTGCTCATAAAGGCAAAATACGTCGAGATAAGACCATAAATAACAGTCTGCCTAACACGTTCTTGAAGCAGTGTTCATTTCTGACCCGTCAGTTCAACCACCTCCGGAACAGTACCTTAGCGAATATCTTCTCAAGAGTGTGTTTATCGAAGTGCTCTATTGTATCTGACGTTCGTTATCACGGTGTGTGGCGGTGTCTTGATGCGTGTGTCGTGTATTCATCAGTGTGAAAATGAATACCGTTCGGTTTCTTCTAAAGAATACTTTTTCCAACACTTAGTATAGAAGAAAAGTGCAAAATAAAGCAGTTTGGCAGGCCTCTTCCCTCCCTGAACATTACTCAGAAGCAAACTACTAGAGGTAAGGATTTTTGAAGAACATTATGCCACAGATTTACGAGAGGAATACTTGGCTATGTGGTTGCGATACCATTAATAGGCTTTTCTGTTTCCCGTGCTTGCTTTTTGCTAAGGGTAAGGACACGAATTGGACAAAAACAGGGGTATCAGATCTCAGCCATTTAACACAAAAGATCAATAAGCACGAAGCATCTATTAGACATGAGAGTGCATGTTTAGACCTTTCAGTTCTGGGGAAAACAGATATTAGGCAGAAGATAAGTAGCGCTTTCAGAAGGAATATTGAGAGGCATAATGATAGTGTCAGAAAAAATAGTTACGTGCTCTCGAAGATCATTGCCTGCGTGAAATTCTGTGGTGAATTTGAACTTGCTTTGAGAGGTCATGACGAAACACTCGATTCAAACCATCCAGGCGTATTCAGAGGACTCATTAATTTTACTTCGGCACTGGATACCGTCGTTAGGGGCCATTTCAACAGTGCTACAGTCTTCAAGGGTACGTCGAAGGACATTCAAAATTACATTCTGGAATGTATGTTGCATGTATGTCACGAGAATATTTTAGCTGAAGTAGCTACTGCAGACTTCGTCTCCCTGATAGCAGATGAAACATCTGATGTGTCTCCAAAGTGTCAGTTAGTCATTTTACTTCGATATGTATTAGCTAATGGGAAGCCTGTTGAAAGGTTCTGGACTTTCTTAAACCCAGCAGGAAACGACGCCTGCTCATTAGCCGATTGTATAAAAGGGGTCCTCACTCACGTAGTTGGAGAGCACAAAGAAAAATTAGTCTCCCAAAGTTACGATGGTGCCAATATTATGAGTGGCCGACACTCCGGAGTACAAACAATTGTAAGACAAGACTACCCATTTGCTTACTTTTTACATTGTTACGCCCATCAATTGAATTTAATTCTGGCTCAGGCTGCTAGCCACAACAAAGAAGTGCGATTGTTCTTTGCCACCATTGGAGAGATTCCAGCATTTTTTCTCATTCGCCTCAGTGAGTGGGCATTCTTGATGAGGTTGTGGGCAGAAGAGTTCCGCAGGGCTCAGCTACGAGATGGAACTTTAAATCAAGATGCGTTCTTACATTGCATGAGCATAATGATGCAATTCTGGAATGCTTGGAGAAAATCGAAGACACGAGCAGACAAAACAGCTACTATGAACCAAGCACATGGACTGCGTCTGAAAATACAACAGCCAACGTTTACTTTTTGGTTAGAGATCTTTTACAGTATTATGCCTCACGTGGACATTCTATACAACCAATTACAAATGCGTTCTGCTAACCCTGTATCAGTGCGAAGTGCAGTAAGCTCCTTCGAAACTGCAATTTTGAAATTAAGGGACAATGTTGTGAGCATCGTTGTGGAGAAAAATGTATAAGACAACAGAAGGTATTAGATGCGAAAATAGTTATTACTCGAGAAACATTGCGGCGAAGGAGGCGTGTGACGTGATTATAATTCACAGCAAAGAGAGATTCAACATCTCCAACCACGTACTGGCCTCCACCTTCTTTGACCACCAATTCTTCCCATCATTCCAAAATAATTTTCCAGAAGAGAATCTTACGTATGTTATAGAATCCTATCCTTTTCTTTATAAAAGTAAACTGAAAACCGAACTGCAGGTGATTTATTCAAGAAGTGATTTTAAAGAAATGAAAGATGCAACTGACTTCCTTGCATTTTTGATAGAGAACAATCTCAAGGAACCTTTCGGAGAAGTGATGAAACTTTTGAAATTAATTACCGGTATTACTGTCCCCATGACTACTTCTGAAGCAGAAAGATGTTTTTCCACTTTAAAGCGGATTAAGACATTCCTGAGGAGTACAATGCATGAAGATAGACTTCTGCTCTCGCTATGTTGTCCATCGAGAAGGAGATGACTCATAAATTAGCCGATTTTAATGAGGAGTTAATTGACTTATTCGCCGCCAGGAAGGAAAGGAGGATGAATTTCCTGTACACACAGACGACAGCTGTTATACCAACGCCAGCAACGTCTTCAACATCAGACGAAACTGGATCAGCTTAAGGTAATTACACCTTATATTCTCTGTCTTTCATTTCTCATAGTTTTGGTAACTTCTTCGAGCTGCAATCGTGTGTCTTCAAAGGAAAGTCACCTTTCTAGTCATGCAATGTCACTATTTTACGTCTATGTAAACATCAAATAACATTAAATTTGGCCACGTTATTTTTCAAAGTAGTGAACCCCCAGATGTTTTATCCACGCGCCGCCAGAGCTATAATATAATCATGATTAAACATAATACTGCGAATGTATGTGATATTTAATATTACTTTTATTTCATATTCACGTAATTTATAGTTATTTTATCCTCCTTTTTAGAGATTTCCATGTCATACTTATTTTTAATGTTGGGATTGTTGGGTCAACCTTTTTCTGCGTTCAGCGTCACCTAAATTTCGGCGCCCCCTAATATTTGGCGCCCTGGGCAAATGCCCAGTATGCCCATTTATAGCCTGGGGCTATAACGAATAAAGATAAGTGATCTACTGGTTGTACATAGAGTAATCTTTTGCATAAATAAGTAAATTGTGGTGCAATATCGCACTTCATAAGATTGATCAGTGTAAGACTTGAGTTGTGATTACCATGTATGTTTTGCCAGAAGCCATGGTTATAATGGGTCAATGCTTCTTACATCGGGTTTTCTGATATGATATGGGTGAAGTACGATGTTCTAGTTCCGTGATTTTCAGCATCTTGTAGACGATACGATTTATGTTCCCGTAATTCATAACCCTACAGAAAGTGTTGCTTGCTGGGCAGGCTGTGGTAATAAGTAGTGTTGGTGCAACTCGCCGAATACTATAACTCACCTACAGGTAAATTTATCTGTTCATGCGGGGGATCTTAGATTCACTAACTACCCTCCACAATTCGCCACTGATGACATTGCATACATCACACAACAAAAAAGCACTAGAACGTCAATATTGTATTTATCATCTTAAACTATACACCAGAAACCATAAATTGGATTAGGATTACAATATACATTAAAACTGTTTGTACAATGGTTACGATCAATGGGCGTTGGAGTTTTACAAAGCCGCATGCCGAAATGTTAAGTTGAACGAATGTCAGCTGTTGTAAGAACTGCTGGAGAACTATGTTGCTCGGCTGCAGCAAGAGCAGTTGGTTTACTAGTAAGGTGGTGCGATTTGCTTCCTTCATGGCACTGTCAGAAGGTAGCACGATCATTAGCAAGCAGGATAGAGAGACAATGGCTGCAATAACATTCCGAGAAATATCGAGATATAAATTGCCTTTTTGTGTGTGATAAATAATCGTTATCATCCAAAAACAGTTCGCAACTAATCCGACGACTATCCCTATTATGACAACCAATATGACGGCTCCGAAGATGTCATTCAACATAGAACCAATCTGACACAGAGTAAGGTGTATCTTGCGTAGATCGGAGAGCTTGCGCATACTTTTTGTTTGATTCATTGCATCCAACATCTTTGATCTTCTTCCTTCCGCTTCAACATGCGGTGAACCATAGCCATCATTCTTCCTTCTGTCAGTCTCTGTATGCAGAGAGTGGCCGTCAGTTCTCCTTCTGAATGCTTCAGTACGCGTTGGAGAGGAATTCTCATATATCCTACTTTCTGCGTCACTACGCAGAGGACTGTGGTTATCAGATTTCCTTCTGTATATTTCAGAACGATCATATTTCTGCCTGTCTGGTTCTATGCTCAGTGGAGTGCGATTTGTACTAGAAAACTGTGGTTCACTGATAGAAATTTCATCCAAGTTGAAGATCCTTAGAAGTTCTTGATTAAGAAGTAAGAATCGATGATCTAAGATCGTGATGAAATATGCAAATAGAATAATTTTACAAATTGGTATTATATAAATTGAAAAAGTAAGGAATAAAAAGAAATCGCCTTGAAGATGCCACCACACGGACCCAGAGACAATAGTCAAAAGAGTTAAGAATGTAGTAACTAAGAGGAAGTTAACACACATCATCATGTGGGCCCTGTGTGTTTGACAATGCAGCACATGGTTCACAACTTCAAGTGAATCTAGTATTGCTTCTATGCTTGCTGCCGATCCGTACACTGCGATCAAAATAGAAGTAAGTGCTGCTGTAAAAATACTGCAATAGCTCAAATAGGGAGCAATTACATGAGAAAATCGATTGTTCATGAACATACTAATGGTGCAGTGCCATAAAACAAACATAAATAGCATGAGAACAAGACAGAAAACACCGACAGAGTACATCACACTTATTGGTGATCGACTATATTTGGGGGGTTGATCGCTTTTGGTGTAACAAGGAGCAACTCCAACAAGCCTGCATACGCTTAACACAGGATTCAGAGCAGTGTTTAAACTGATCTCCTGCAGACGATCTTGCGTCTTCTCTATCTGTGTCGTCATTGTGTAGCTGTTCCGGTGGGTGTCGTGTTGAATTCTCAGTTCTATGTGCTCACTTGCAAGAGGCTTAAAGAAAACATCACCATAGTTACAGTATCACCTCAACTGACATTGATGTATGGGGTATATCCATATGACAGAGACGTGGAGGAAAATGGTGAGTTTTATGTGGTGTACATTATTAGTTACGTTGACGATTGTTTATACACTGGAATTTTTCACCGCATAACTCTCTTTATCCGAAAACTATCCTTACATGAGATTTGATACTACATGTCGTTTCCAAGGAAATAAACACTACAACATAAACAATGGTTCTGTTTAGTATGGTTGCTGCCTTCCTTCAGAGGGGAAGTTAAGCCGGCGGTCCCATGCCATAGATTTATGGCATGTAAAAGATCCTTCCACAGACTAAATTTCTAAATTTCTAGGTTAGATTTCGTTGGAACGCTCTATCCAAGTTCCAACGTTCACCACTAGGTATCAGTGACATATGGAAGCGAAAGTTGGAACTACTTGAAATTGAACGGAACTTGTACGGTAGCTCACCCTACGGGTGTCCGCTTGAAGCAGCTACAGCCTCTGGCGGGCTTACCATGTCCTCGGACACTCCCGACACTAAAAGATATACGATAAACTAAATTAAAAAAAGTATGGTTGCTGAACTTAGAAACATCTCTGAACTTATAAGTTGGTTGTGGATACTTAAAATATTAATATTTATAGTTTTCAGCTTAAGTCCAAGTTACACGTGCTAATGAATCGCAATATGCTGAAGTTTCTCAGCGTCACACCGTGGTGTACTGACCGTGACGTGCCACGTCATAAAATTCTGCACTGCAGGCAGATACCGTGTCGCGTGCTTTTATTGCGGCATGGGCGTGGCCTAAATCAGCCGGCTACGTCATACAGACACGATGGGACACTCAGACTTGGCAAAAGCTATCGCAGAATATAGAACGGGATGGTGCCCTGATCTTTCGACATCGGAGACCGGAAGGAGCTCCGACCTCGAAAATCGTAACAGTTGTATCAAAACCCGCCCCGGAAAGGTCACCACACACAGGGAAGGATGAGGACTTAGAATAGAATATCCGTTGAGCGGAATGTCTGGAAAAGGTTACCCAGGAAGCCGGGTTGACTAGTTACCACCCTCAAAATAAATAAGAAATTAAAGGAACTCAGTTGTATTAACAAAATAATTACAAGCGGGTATGTTGATTCATAAACCACATAAATAAACACTGCATAGGGACCCTGAACGACCCATGGGAGGAAAATGAAGATATCAGAACCCGAAAATCAAAAGATACACCCGAAATGCCCCCCACCCAAAAAAAAAAATAAAGAAAAAATTTGAACAGAAGCCCGAGAGAACACAAAAGAGTTAAGAACAACATCGTCTCGAAGATGAAAATCTTCCCAAGGCTCTCAGCGCATGAACAATGCATCACCACGAGGCCACCGAAAATACACACCAGAAACCAAAATGAAATATTTCACCCGAAATAAATTTGAGCAGAAGCACCAAATTAATTGCACAAGCCCAAACAATTACACCACTTAATGCACCAATACGAAAATGAAGCCAGGCATGGCGTCCTGAACTCACGCCGAAACAGTTATCAGAGCACGTGAAGAGAAACATAAGATTCTTACAGAAATTTCACACGTAACACCCGAAAAATACTTCACGTTAATCCAAATCACACTGGAAGACAATTCCATTACTTATCCAGAAAATTACCACCGTCAAAATCAGAATGTTAAAATTCAAATCAAGCACTCGAAAAGAACACGTCAGTTCGCGACCGTAATGGCGGAGAGTCTCGAAAACAACTACTAAACAAAACAAAGGACGTTCGACAGATGGTAGGTTAAGCCTGAGCTCAGACACTACCTAGGGGAAGGTGATTTGAAAAGAAAAGGAAAAAGGTTTAGGAGTGGAAAAAATCTTAGGCAGAGAGGAAGAGAATCCAAGCCGAATAATAAGCAGATAGTAGAAAAAAAATTGCTTAAAGCTTGCGGAAGTAAGGTGGATTAGTAGGAGCCTAAGCATGAATAACGGAGAGAGCAGCGTGAGCTGAGGTCACCGGCAGGCTGTTGCTAAGTGCTCTTTCCCTCCCGAGCGTGAATTTGGGTATATTGTAGGAGAGTACTGCACTGGCGAACAAAGGTATGCCAGATGAAAATGACTTATGTACTTTCCCTTCAAAGGGGTGAGATTTTAGAAAGCATTCTGAAATGCTAAAAAGATTTTAATTAGCCGGAATATTTTTATTACCCGACATTGTCGGATCCACGACAGAAAGACCAAATGCCCCACAGAGTGGGCAGAGATGAAGCACCTTTTGAGCTTTTAGCTATATTTTTATTATTAGTAGTAGAAATCGTTAGAGAGAACCAATTGTTGCGTTTAAAGAAGGCTACCCAACAGAGTGCCGACTAAAAGTTTGTTGTTGTTGTTGTTGTTTGAGTCTTCAGTCTTTTGACTGGTTTGATGCAGCCCTCCATGCCTCCCTGTCCTGAACTAATTGTTTCATCTCTACATAGCTACGACACCCTACATCTGAGGCAATCTGTTTAACATATTCTGAGCTTGGTCTACCCCTATGGTTCTTGCCCTCGACCCTTCCTTCGATAACTAACCTTGCTATTTCTGGGTGTCTTAGTATGCGTCCTACCAATCTATCTCTTCTCTTCATTAGCAGTTGCCAGAATCATATATCCTCTCCCACTCGTCTTAATAGCTCTTCGTTTGTAACCCTATCTACCCATCTGATATTCATCATTCCGCTGTAACACCACATTTCAAATGCTTCAATTCTCCTCTTTTCTGCTGCACCAATAGTCCAAGTTTCACTTCCAAAGTGTGCCACGCTCCAGACAAAGGCCTTCAAAAATGACTTCCTTATACCTAAATCTATATTCGATGTCAACCGATTGCTTTCCTTCCCTGAGCTAACCTACTTTTTATATCCTCTTTGCTTCGTCCATCAGTGGTTATTTTGCTTCCTAAGTAATAGAAGTCCAAGTTACACGTGCTAAAAATTTAGAAAGGATGAAAAATTCCAACCTAACTTGAACAAAACCAAAATTCTAAACAGTAAATCATAAGACAGAGCGAAAATCTTTTCAAGTTGGAAGCTGGCTGAGAGAGCTATACTTGCATTAATAATTTACTAGAATTAGCTATGATAGCCAAAATAAACTTTTTAAGTGATGTTAGCAGAAGTTTTGCTCTAAACGCAACAAGTGATTGAGATAGTAGTAAACTTATCATTCGGTGATTTTGTTTATTTCTTTGAATATAGAATCAATTCAAGAGAAAAAATAGGGAAGGAAAGGTCCTGCCTAACAGTTCTTCTAGCAATATAAGTAGAAAAAACAAATAATAGAGATTTTATTTAACAAATAGTTTAGATCTCAGATCTATTTTGGGCTAAAGAAAGAAGGTTTTAAACCATTTAAAGGTCTCAGACCTATAATAATAAAGAGTTTTTGCAAATGGTTTAAATACTTCATTTGGAGATAAATAAACATTTTGTTTTAGATTGGCAAGGCAAAATACCAATGCTGTAAGAATGCCTTTGTAGTGGGCAAAAGGCTATAAATAATTAAATGTAAATTCCTGGACACAGCAGGAGAACAAAAAAGAGATTAAGAAGTTGATTTATAACCAGACTTTAAGAAATGCTAAGTTCAAATGGGGCAGGTCGCATTAACGAAACCTGGATTACACAAAATTAATTATAGAAGTTTAACAATTGGGAAAGTATAACTTCCTGGACGCAGCAGGAAAGTTATATATAAAAATTTGGATTAATAACCACATGGATATTTAAGCAGAGTGAATAAATGTGATACCTAACAAAAGTGGGAGGGAGCCTAATTTTAGACAGACTTTCTTGTAATATAAGAAAATAGTTTAAATATACCCTAAATTGTTAGTAAAGGAAATTAGGAGTATAGGAAATGTGGGATTAGAGTCCTGGCCAATTTTATTGCTCTCATCGATTCTCGGCGCGGAAGATCGTTAACCGAGCACTGTATTGTAACACTAAAGTTTGTTGAATGATTATAAATTGTCACTATTTCAGTATGTATAGATGCATTCAGTTAACCTTTGACGGGTTTCTAGCGTTATAGAGTCTTGATGTTGCAGTTAATAAGTTCACTTTGAATTGGAGTTTAGAAATAATTTGATGTTATTGAGTACAGTTTTTACAGTTTAGAGTCTATTGTGAATGGAAATTTCCAGAGATGTAATGACAGTTGAATGGGACAGAAGAAATACCACGGAGGAAAAAGTTATGTATTAGAGAGCTATAAGTTTTAGCAGAATTCCACGTAGGAGAGAAGCATCTCCTTTATTTCGTACAAGAAGTACTAAATTTCAGATTTAGAAATAAGCTTAGTTAGCTTAAGCATGACAATTCCCGCGTGGGGCAGTTATTGCACAATATTGCGAAAATCAAAATACTGCCTATACAATCCATTGAAGCTTTTCTGTTTAGATTAAAACCCTATTAAAACATGGTTAAAACACTTGAAGGTAGGTACTTAGCATTCCATGATGTTTCTTGCAGCCGTTAGATCCAACTTTAGAACATGGCGTCGATTTGAAATTTTCTCATGAGGAAAGGAGGCAAGCCTCTGAGAGAGGGCTGAACTTTTCACGTAGCCGACTATACGAGAAGTGGGAGAGAGATTTACACACACGAAGAGCTTGAGCAAGCGGGGAGGGAGGAGGGGAAGAGAATATGCACTGTAGGAAACATTGGGAAACAAAAATTTCCACAAAATGAGAATTTGATACATCAAATAAAATCTTCATGGAGATGGTAGATGACGCGACATCTGCTTGAGTGGTTTGAAATCATTCTTGAAGTTGTGAAGTTCAAAGCTTCGACAGGTTACCGCGTGGTGAGCTGGGGTTGAGTAGCAAAGAGTACACAACTGAAACAGACTTACCTAAAATAAATGCATGCTCAAAGAAAAGGGAATACATAAAGGGTCACTGTTGGTGTCTACGAGAAGGGAAACAAAGAAACTAATAAAAAGAGAAAGCAAAGAGCAGTGACTGCTAACTCTAATTAAACGTGTTTTCCAAGGAATACACCAACAGCTTTTAGTCAACTGTTACCCAGTCCAAAATAGTACACATAGTATTTTAATTTTTATTAAAAACGGGATCCTGAAAACAAAACAAAAATCATTTAAACCGTGATGATAATAATAATAATCATTCCTACGTTACGACGGCGCCTTTCCTATGTCATAAACGTGGTATCTTACAAGCATTTAATTACATCATGAATACGTTAAGCAAGGAAAGGGGCCAGAGTGCAAAGATCGTAGGCCCATGCCATGAGTATTTCAAAATTATGATATCAAGTAATAACTGAAACAAAACAGGCAAATGCCCACGGCCTTGGTAGCCGAGATGCCATCAGAAAAAATATGGAAGTCTTTTGGCGCTAGCTTTCCAACGCCCCTGGAAGCTTTCGTAACTAGGTAATAAAAGAAAATTATATGAGCAATATGTATTGGATTGTAAGCCTCCGTGGCTTAGGCGGTAACACGCCGGCCTCTCACCACTGGTTCCGTGGTTCAAATCCCGGTCACTCCATGTGAGATCTGTGCTGGACAAAACGAAGGCAGACAGGTTTTTCTCCGGGTACTCCGGATTTCCCTGTCACAAATTTCATTCCAGCAACACTCTCCACTATCATTTCATTTCATCTGTCATTCATTTAATCATTGCCTCAGAGGAGTGCGACAGGCTTCGGCAGCCGGGACAGTTCTTATCCTCGCCGCTAGATGAAGGCTTCATTCATTCCATCTCTGACCCGTTCGGTCGACTGGAAGCAGACTGTGGATTTTCATTTTCATGTATTGGATTTCGAGTTGCATCTTAGTAGATATTTAGTTCGTCACCATGCCTTATTAGTCCCTCTTCTTTACGGCTTTCTGGCGCCGAGGCACGCCTGCCTACACAACACGTCTATTCAATCCATTCACATGTTCTAGAATAATCGCGTCAGTGGCTGGTTCGCTTCACAACCAGCGAACGCTCGTGCGCGCTGGATAATTAGTGATGCCTAGGTCACGTAGTGGGAACAAATCGTAACAGAAAACAGAAGACTGTCCTTGTGCGCGCATAAATACTGCCAACTGTTTAACTTCACCGTTCGTCAGTGTTATAGATGGCGCCTACGCTAGTTGTTGATGTTGCTAGGTCCCGATTTTTGTTTAAATTAGACAATAATAAGTGTGGTTTAAATAAAGAGCGTGTGAAGAGTGAAATTCAGTGTTCTAATTGTTTAGTTTGGTTTCATTTATAATGCATGAATGCACTTAGTGAAAGTGAAATTAACGAATTTTGGACATGCTGTACATGCGAAGGGAGCAAGCAGAGCACCGGCGTCTCAGAAATTATGCCTACGATGGAATTGGACAATGAAATAAGTATGGAAAATATTTTAGGGATTTTAACCTTATTACAACAGGTTATTCAGGATTTAAAAGGGGAAACCGAGATATTGAAAGACAACGTGAGATCGCTCGAAATAAAGTTAGAAAGTAAAGCCAATTGCATGATCGACGAATCGGAAACATGGTGTCACATGGTGAAAGGAAGGAACAAAATCACAAAAAGGACCTCTGGAAATGAACAGGTAATATAACAACTAACCGATTTTCTGTATTGGATTCCATTAATATAAATAAGAATCAACAGGAAATATCCTACAGCATTAACACGAACAAGCCCAATGAAACTCGCAGTAGGCCTAATAGCGGTAATCCTAGGTCTAAAATTCGCAACAACACAAAAGCAATAGTGAAGGCAAAAGCTTCAAGAGTCACGATATTCGGAGACAGCCAAGCCCGGAGAATTGCAGGTGACATCCACAATGAGGAGATTGCAGCATCAGCCGTCATCTATCCTGGAGCACCGATCCGGAAAGTTCTGGAAAAAATTGAAGAGGAGACACGGGACTTGGGCAGCAACGACGTGGCTGTAATTATCGGCGGGACAAATGACGTGGCTCATAACATGTTATGTATTTTAGTGGTCGAATGCACGCTTAATATAGTCGAAGCAAGAACACATAATAAATACTTAAATCCTTATATATTTATCTCTACTCTAATACACATATGATATGATAACAAGGAGTAGTATTCCTTGATAATAATGGATATATAAATAGCACCATGACAACTGTTGTCACTCATGATATGTTCCTACCCGAAGGACGCGTAAAGGTTAAAGTAGAATACAATTCACGTCAGTCGACCGAAGAACTCTACATAGTTCCAGATAATTTCGAACCCCTATTGGGAAGAGAATGGATCAGACATCTGAAAATTGATCTCGCTACTGTTGATCATGGATGATGTACCGATACAAACATCAATCAAGCTGATATGATGAAAACAGCTGAAGATGCAGTTCAAATGTTCCCGGAAATATTCGTGGGAAAGGTGGGAAGAGTGCCGAACATCACATGTTCACTACAGCTCCGACCGGAAGCCAAACATTGCTATTCGAAGGAGCGTGATGTCCCGTACGCTCTTCGAGCCAAAGTCGAAGAAGAGTTGGACAACCTAGAACGCGATGGTATCATCACCAAAATCTCGACAAGTGACTGGGGATCTCCTCTAGTTTTCATTCCAAAGCCAGACGGTAATATGCGACTGTGTGTTGACTACAAAATAGGTGTCAACAGAAGGCTGATAAATTCAAACTACCCGATTCGAAGAATCGACGACATTTTGAACAATCTTCGAAATTCTAATTACTTCTGTCGTCTCGATCTTTACAAGGCATACTTAAATTTGGCCGTGGATGAAGAAATTGCAAAGATTCAAACTATTACTACTCATCGGGGCATGTACAAAGTAAATAGACTGTCTTTCGGAATTAAGACTGCACCTGCTGAATTCAACAGAATAATCGACCAAATATTGAATGGCCTTCCGAAGACCAAGTCCTATTTTGATGACATCATCATACATGGAGAAACACTGGAAGAGTGTTCTAGAAACCTCTATGCATGTCTCCAGAGAATACGTAAGTTCGATCTGCATGTCAACATGCAAAAGTGTGAATTCTTCACTACAAAAACAGAATATCTTGGACACGTTGTAGAGCACAACAAAATATCTAAATCCGAAAAAAACCAAAGCAATAACTGAAATAACTCGACCAAAGACTGCAGATGACGTTCGAAGGTTTTTAGGAATGGTGACTTATTACGCACGATTTATTCCCGACCTTTCCACAAAGACATATCCTCTCCGAAAACTACTTCGTAAGGAAGAGAAATTTAAGTGGACAGCAGCATGCGAAGCAGCTTTCATCAAGCTCAAGAGTGAAGTTTCTAGTGATCAGGTGCTTACTCCATACGATCCAGAAGTGCCACTCGTTGTAGCATGCGATGCCAGTCCAGTGGGTGTCACAGGAATCTTGTCCCATGTAATTGATGGTATTGAAAGACCTATAGCATTTGCATCCAGATCACTGACAGATACAGAGAAAAGATATAGTCAGTTGGACAAAGAAGCTCTGGCGATAATGTTCTCCGTTCATCATTTCTTCGTTTACATTTACGGATGAAAATTTCAACTTATTACAGACAATAGACCTCTTACAAGAATTCTAGATCCAGCTTCAAATATTTCAGCAATGACCTCAGCAAGATTACTCCGCTATGCATCTTTCCTTCAGGAATATGATTACGAAGTGAAATACCGAAAGGCGGATGATCATGTAAATGTGGACTGCCTTTCACGAGCACCGAATCCAGAGCATAAAACTTCCATCGAACAAGTATTTGACAACGAAGTTTTAATGTTGTGTGATCAGATCATTGATCAGATTTCGAGCGAAGCAATAACCCCTGAAAACCTGATCAAAGTATCTCGAGAAGACGATGAACTCATCCAAATTCGAAATGAACTCAATTCTACCATAAATACAGATTCAAAGTATACCATTCAGGACGAACTCCTCTTCAGGGACCATCGGTTAGTTGTTCCAAATCAGTTACGATCAGCGGTGTTGAACGAACTACACCACACACACGTTGTAATCGTTAAGATGAAGCAGCTAGCACGGATATATGTTTACTGGAAAGGGATCTACAGGGACATTGAACGAATGGTGAGTTCCTGTGAAGCTTGTGCACTGCTACAGAAAAGCCCTGCAAAAGTTCCTGTGCACCAGTGGGATGAACCAAGAGAAAACTTTGAACGAGTACACATTGTCTACACGGGACCGTACAGAAACCTCCATTTCCTGGTTCTAGTTGATGCCAAATCTAAGTGGGCAGAAGTACGAACTCAAACAAGTGCATCCACATCAGAATCGACAATTGAAGCCCTTAGTGACATTTTTGCTACACACGGATTTCCATCAGTTCTCGTGTCAGACAATGCTACAATTTTTACTTCAATGGAATTTAAAGACTACTGCATTAAGAATGGAAGTATTCAGAAATTTAGTGCTCCACATCATCCTTCAACCAACGTATTAGCCGAAAGATTCGTGTAAACATTAAAAGTGAAGCTGAATGCCATGAACTATTCAGATCTGTCACTACGACAGCAGTTACAAGAAATCATGTTCAGGTATCGAGTAACTCCTTTAACCTGCGGGAAGTCTCCAGCAGAGCCATACCTGAAACGAACCATTAGAACTCGTCTAGATGCACTTGTCCGGAGTCACTCCAAAACTCAACAATGTGACTCAAATGAACAGACAGTACAAAGTTCTACTCGCAAGTTTTCAGAAGGAGAAAGAGTACAAGTTCGCTGGTATCCACAAAACAGAAAACCTACCTGGCGATATGAAGAGATAGCAAAATGTTTAGGAAAACAAGACTACATTATTCTCCTCGACGATGGATCAAACATTAAACGGCACGTAAATCAAATGAGAAGGACTGGGGCTCATCCGAAAAACAAAACCCACGTATCATTCGCCGAGGACGTACAGGACCAACCTTCTACCCCCCAGTATATTCCTCCAGAGATCATATTCACGGACTTCAACCCAGTGAATTTCAACCCTAATCCAGCAGCCGAGCCAGTCATAGATCATCGAGTTGGAATGCAAGTTCGACATTCTGAGCGTCCCAGACGACTGCCAGCTTACCTCAGTGACTACGTGCAATGCTTTTCTTTTGCCTAGGGAAGACTGTTTTATCCCGTTAACGAGCACTCTAGTGGTGGTCGCGGAAGTTATATAAAGATAGACTCTCCCTGACTTTTCCAAACACCAAGGCACAACAGTTGTCATGGTGCTATTTATACATCCATTATTATCTTAGAGCATAAATACAATAGAGGGCGCATTGCCATACTGGCCTGTACTGTGACGTGAAACCAACATCTCGATCAGCTGACTGAAGGGTAATGGCTCAAGACCGACTACAATTGGCTAATGGCGAATGCTAAGCAACGTCAAGGAATAGAAAAGGAGCTCCATATTGGATAATTCTATTATCACTATCCGCAGTTCCCTTCAGTCAGCTGATCGAGATGTTGGATTCAACAATGTGACGTAATCAGCCATCTATTGAATTTATGGTCTAAGATTATTATGAAGGAATACTACTCCTTGGTTATCATATCATATGTGTATTAGAGTAGAGATAGATATATAAGGATTCAAGTATTTATTATGTGTTCTTGCTTCGACTATATTAAGCGTGCATTCGACCACTAAAATACATAACAACGGTTTGGAAGTTCTCAACTAAAAAAAAAAAGACGGTGTAGATTAACACACACCAAGGTTCTAGTAGTAAATATCCCTCTTATGACTTAATGGAAAATTCTTGTGTAAACATTGAAGTGAATAAGGTTAATGAGGATATGGTAAAAATCTGTAAGCAATTCAGGAACACTCAGATCATTGACTGCAATAGCTTTGAAAGGAAATGTTACACAACTCATGGGCTTCATCTTAATAGACTAGGGAAAATGAAAATAAGTAAAATTGTACAGAGCTATTTTAACCTAACACGTACTGGTACTGTGAAAAATGCAATTCCTTTGGGATTTAATAATGATCAGGGAAACTAGTAAGCAGAGCCAACTTGCCTGAAGGTTGGCTCAGGCATAATCTAGTTACTAGAAAAGGGTTCAATATTGATTATAATATGCATATCTACCATCAGAATGTTCAACATCTAAGTTTTTTAGCGTATGGCTTTTAGTGCCGGGAGTGTCCGAGGACATGTTCGGCTCGCCAGTGTTGTAGCTGCTTCGAGATGGACACCCAAGGGGTGAGCTACAAGTACCATTGGGGAGGGAAGTTGGAATGTAAGGACGAGGAGGTGGAAGGTAGCGGCTGTGGCCTATAGTTTGGGACCAATCCCGGCATTTGCCTGGAAGGAAGATGGTAA
The DNA here is from genome assembly GCA_946902985.2 of Meconema thalassinum. Taxonomy (NCBI): domain Eukaryota; kingdom Metazoa; phylum Arthropoda; class Insecta; order Orthoptera; family Tettigoniidae; genus Meconema; species Meconema thalassinum. Next base: position 456,906,262 of record OX336391.1, on the reverse strand, counting down.
ACCACAGAAGACCATCTTCAAGGTTGCCGGCGGGGAGATTCGAACCTCCTCGCCTCCCGGGTGTGAGCGACTGCCAGCAGTCATGCCGTAACGACCACGGCTAACTCACCCGGTATCTAAGTAATAAAGTAGAAAATTTAAATAACCTGATAAATTCAAAAAAAAAAAAAAACTACAGTGTTGCTGTGTTCACTGAGCAGTGGTGTGAAAGGGAGGAAATAAAAGCCATGCATCTAGATAATTATATACTAGCCAGTAGTTACTGTCGAGACGTAATGAAAGGTGGGGGTGTGAGTCTGTACTGTAAAATAAATGTTAGATACCAGGAATTGGGGCGGGTTAATAGCTATGGAAGGGATCATGACTTTGATGTTGCAGGTATTTTAATTCAGCTGAATGATGATTTTGAAATATTTATAGCAGGAGTATATAGAGCTCCAAGTGGAAATATGGAAATATTCCTAAGACAATTTGATTTACTTCTGAATAAAGTAGCCAAAAAATATAGAAATATAATAGTAGTCGGTGATTTCAATATAGACTAGTTTGGGCATGACAGGTCCCTCGAGACATTCAAAGACCTCGTATTGTCATTTGGCCTTAATAATCTTGTAAAGGAGCCAACTAGGGTAACTAAACATTCTGAAACATTAATCGATTACATTATTACTAACATGCCAGACGAATTAAGTATCAGACCATCGTGGCCAGGAATTAAAAATTGCATATCCTCATGAATCTCAATTAAATCAGTCTACATGGATGTACACTCGAAATGTATCTAATAATAATGTAATGAAACTCACAGAAGAACTTGGTAATGTTGATTGGGGGGAAGTGAGGAATATTAGGAATGTAAATGCTGCCTGGGAAAAATTCTGTTTTATTCTTAAAGTGTGTCTTAATTTATCCTGCCCATTAGTTAAAAGAATAAATAGGAATCACCAGAGCACTAAAACAACAAAATTGTCTGATCTGTGCCATAGGAAAACAAAACAAAACATGATTGATGCTTTCGATAGCTACAAGCAAACAGGATTGAAGCTTTATAAAGATTACTATAAAAATTTTAAAGTAGAATATTATGAAGAATAAAAAAAATTAAGCACAAGAATATGAAAATAGAATAACACATTCTAACAAATTTGCCAAAGAAGTATGGCAAATAGCTAAAGATATTTCAGGTGTTAATAAAAGCAACTGTGCCCTTTTAGCAAGAAATATGCCAATCACAGTATACCAGCGTAGCTCAATTCGGAATTTTCGGGGTAGCGGTAAGTTCCCCCCACTCTGTGACTCACATATTTTGGATTAATTAGAGGATACACTTGCAAAAATAACAACAAAATCAACTCCTATTTAAACACATTTAATTAATAAAATTAATGGCGCTACAAACACTTTAACAATTTAATTACTGACCCATAATCATCTACTTGTTCCAAATGAACAAGGAATCACAAATATAATAAAACCAATATTGTATTTAAAACGTGTGGTTTCCACATAAACCAACAATTCCTACTTAGTCTTACTTCCATAAAGCATTAACAGTAAGTTTTATATAACTCCGTGCTCTTTTGGCTCCATGCTTTTACATAATAATGGTGTCATTCTTGTACACCTCAAACACTATCCTCTATATTTCTTAATTCTCAAAAACAAATTTATAATTACATTTAAATTTTATGTTAATTATCTAACTCAATATTTTGGGCATGTCCACACATTCAGTTGTTATCATCTCTCTTTATTTTCACAAATATATATGAAGGTAATCAGGAAATCAATTGTGTACTCCAGAGCGTGAAGATACTTGACACAGTCAAAAAAACTATAGTTACTCCCGAAACTCAGTTGCCTTCAATTAACTCGTGGAATCCTACGTCCATACATCATTACAATAGGGATTGTTATTTATCTCTTATGTCTTAATAGACCATTATCATATAAGAAACTACGATCTGAACAGGCAAACGAAAATATCAATCTACAAGGACCTCGGTTCAACGCCCGGGTCGTTAACAACTTTAAACACTCCTGGTGTATTCATTTCTCTTTACAACATCTTACGAGACGGTTTCTGGCCTCTCTCGCTTTAAGAGAGCTAGACCCTCCTACTCGGGCGCGATTTATGACACGTAGGGTGACGGCGACTCCCTGTCTAACCCACGTTAGTAGCTTATTTCCAAGGCTTTCAAAACAAACCTTCACATTATATTCAGTTCTGGGGAGAGACCGGGCTTTTACTGTACCGTACTCATTCAAACCACTATTCTTTGGTTCATAGACCACTTTCGTAACCTTGGCATTTATTAATTATGAGAGGGTCCTCATTGATTGGGAAGATTAATACACATTCGACGACGAAGAATTAAGGGGCTTTTATCATAAGAAGATTCTGCGTTCGAATCTCTTCACGTGCCTCGGGAACCATTCCCTTACAGAGGACTTATACAAAATGCGATTTAAAGTCGGCCGTGGCCCATATGACATACGCTCAATAATACCATATATTAGCTCCCCTTTTTTATACATACACAATGCCTCGTGATACTATGTCACAAATAGAGGACTTATACAATTATCAATTCACTGCAATCAACTACCCTCCATAAGTAATCTACCAAGTATTTTAACCTCTACGCGTTCCTAGCGTGACATTTTAATATTATTGGCGCTCTTTCGCGCTATACATTATTTTAAGCCGAAATGTCTTCCCAAGAACTGATAAATCTCATTAGTAACAATTCATATTATTTTAATTCTCATATTAATCTTTCCGTTGCCGATAAATCGCTCCCTTTTAAAACATTCCATTGAACATCATATCTTACACATATGTTAAGGCTTTAACGCTCTTATGTTCACATCAATTTATTTGATCTTTATTTAATATTTCCATATTTAATTATCATTATTATCTTTATTCTTTACACAAGCTCAAAAGCTATTTCTTTCATGTCTCAACTTTACTTTATTTGAATATCTTTCATAATAATTAGTGATATTTCGCTTGCTCTTATGACATTTGTTAAATACATTAACATTTTATTCACTTATTTCCTCTACGGGATTTATTCTTTACATAATCATTTATAATTTCTCAATTTTTTTTTATTATTGTTCAGACCGCGTTCTTGTTTATTCAGTATTTATTTATTAACACACATCCCTTTTACTCAAAAACTCCGGTGGATTTGTACACAACCAATTTCTGACACCAAAATAGAATGAAATTCAGTACTCACATGTTTTTAAGATCGTCCCATGATCTTTATTCTTGTGCGGTGCTTCATTTTGGGCCCACTTTGAACTTTTTACTCCATATTAAAGGAATTCATCTTATGTATAAACACTTTTTGACATATATTTAAGACACTTAACATTGACGACATTTTTATACACTGATGTGTCCCTTTTGAACACATAATAAACACTAAAAATATTATTAACACACAATCTTGATTATTTTACACTTCACAATTCTTGATCACTAGGCCGTATTTCTGAGCCTATCACACGTGATCTTCTTAATTTCCCGTTTCCAAGGGTGAAATTTATTCGATGTGGCTTCCTATCCTGCAGAATACGAAAGTCTCGAAACATCTACTGTTCCCTGGAGTCCAAATTCTGCTACTCCTATCCTGGATGACCGGCTATTTATCTAGCTTGAACGGCTTCTTTGTAGATCTGTCTATCGATCCTAGCGAAAGTCTATTCGGATCGAGGTCTTCTCAATGACCTATAGATTTAGTTTATAGCAGCTAGTACTTCTCTATTCTAGTATTTTTTGAATAGTTCGCCTGCTTTCTGGAGATAATGTTTATAGTCTCCTATCCGCTTTATTTGATCGGTTCTAACACTCCTACGTTTCTGACGTACGTTCCGAACCTTATTCTGTTCTTCCCTTTTTGGTTCCTTTAATTTAAATAACAATTTCTCTTTCTGGTACGGTACTTCCGTACGTTATGATCTATTCGTTCGTCTATTTAATGACCTATCGCCTCTAAGTCCGACGTTCGCAGCCTGCTCTGACTATATCTTACGAAGTTTCACTATAACTCGTATACAGTCGGGCCTAAATCCTGTAACTAGGATTTTCCTAATATTTCAATACGGCGATACTTTAAATTTCTTCTTGACCACTCCTTATGGAGGCAAGCAAGTCGTTAATACTGCGACGCCTATGGCTATCGGATATTACTTCTGCGGTGTAACACAGCGTTTCTCCCCTCAAGGAGTACTGGTAACTGTCTTCGATGTGACGCAGAGTTATGCCCCTCACGGACTGTCTGAATAACTGCATTTACTGTTAATGCTCCAGCGTCACGTCCCCTCACGGACTGTCGGAATGACTGCATGATTGGCTTGGTGAAGCCCAAAGCTTTATACTATATCACTACAAAAAAATAAGACTCTAGCCTTTTCTGTGGTCAACTTCTAAAATAATGGTACCACAAATATAAAAATTATACCTTCCGAAAGCTCGTCTTCTCAATGTCACATAATCTCATTGCACCTAAGAATCGATCGTGCAATTCGGAGATATTAATTAATTTCTCGTCCTCAGATGTGTGGGTGTTGCATTTCTTTTGCTTTCTCCCCTCCACACAGGCTTCGGTAATTCCCCAATGACGTCGTCTTGCGTTAGCAGTTTTTTTCTGCGCAATTATTAAATGGTTTCTCTTTACTGAAAAATCTCTCATTCAAAATGATTCACTGTACTGTCCTTGTTTACTCATTATTATACTTGTAAACGGGTTAAATTTAATTATTCCTCTTCTGGCGCATAAGCGGTGTTGTCAATTTCCAGCAACGTCAGCTTGATTTCCGATTCAGGCTTCCTTGTTTAATCCTGGGAAATTTCCACTCGGTTATTAATACTCGTGACTCGCTCCCTTCAGAATGTCAAGAGGGATGATATCATCCTCTCGAACACCTGGTCCTCGTTAGTTGCACAACCTTATGCTGGCCTCCTAGCTGGATCTTTCTTTAAGTTACATTAGAAACTATACGCTTCTTTGATTTCTTCCTCAAATGCATGGATTCGACCATCCATGGACCTGATGGCACATGGGTTCATCTCTCCCCTCCTTAGGTAAATAAATTTTCGAAAATTCTTGAGGAAATTTATTTCAATTAAATTTGTATTTCTTTATTCGTCGAAGCCATCATAACGTTGTCCGTACCTTCCGTTGTTTTTACTTCTTTAAAGTCGTATCCGGTAATTGTGTAGGTCGGGTATGCTCTGTCCCTACCCTTTCTTTCTTTCTTTCTTCATTTGTCTGGACTTTAATTCCCCAGAACCTCATTCTTCCTTACGGGTTTGGTCTATCCCTACCCGTTTCCTTATTTCATCATTCTCTTTTCTTAAATTGGAATTTTCTTCTTCAATAAATTCAATTATTTCTTTAATTTCCCAATATAATTTCTCCAATTCGCATTCGCACTCGAATGCTTGAGCTCTATTTTCTATTTCTTCCTTATTCTTGTTTATGTCAAAAGCGGATTCATCTCTACATGTTTCCATAACCAGGGCTTGTTCATTTTCTTCATCAAAATCTTCGGGAGGGTAATATAATTTCAAATTTGCTGAATTCATGGTCACTTCGTGATCCGTTTCACAGTGCCGAATTCTATATGCGTTATTCCTCAAATCTCTGATTATTTGATATGGTCCGTGGTACATTTTCTGGAATTTCTTGTACACACGGTTCCCTGGATCCGAAATGGCTGGTCTTTTCACTAACACCATTTCTCCTGCTAATAATGGTCGATGATACCTCTTATGCCTATTTCTTCTCTGCCTCCTGTCGGCTTGAGCTTTTAGATGCTCAAAGGCTCTTCTAATGCGTACATCTCTTCCAGGCTGAGCGTCTGCTGGCCTAGGAATTACCAGACTCCAAGGTCTTTCCGGTTGCTCATTCCGATGTAACGTTATGGGTATCTCTCCTGTGGATTCATGGATTGTATTATTTATACAAAATTCGATAATATCCAAAATATCTATCCACTTCCAATTTTCTTCGGCACAGTATATTCTACAATACTTGGCCGTCTCTCTCATCACTCTTTCTACAGGATTTGCCTCAGGATGGCGAATACTTGACAAAATCTGACGTATTCCAAGTCTTTCTAATTCTCGTCTGAACTCTACACTGGTGAAACAACTGCCGTGATCCGACAACAAATTCTCAGGTTTCCCCAGAATCGGTATCACTTTTTCTTTAAGTCGTTTTAACACCTGTTTGGTACTAGTCTTCTGTATGGGAGCAAGGACAACCATTTTAGTGAAGACATCCATAGCCACCATTATGTGTCGATATCCTCTTCTTGCCTTTGGCAAAGGTCCAAAATTATCAATAGATATGATTTGGCCGGGCCTTTCGGGCAACAATGGTATAGGCTTCTGTCTCATCAGAAATGCATTAGGTTTGATCCTTTGACATAGATCACATGTCTTTAGCGTGTCCCTTACAGTTTCTCTCAGTCTCGGCCATACAAATGCTTCTTTCAGCATCGAGACTGTTTTGTCGACTCCCATATGTCCGAACGATCTATGGGCTAACCATACTATTTTCCTCTGCAAAATTGCAGGTACAACAATCCTTAATTTTGTATGGTCAGAGTCCACAAACTTATATAACAAACCATTATAAAACGTGTAGTCTTGTGCTATCTTCTCAGCTTCCGTGTACGCTGGTGTTCCTCTTATCAAGCTTCCCTCAAGGAAAGATATAAGCATATTCATCCATGGATCCTCCCGTTGTCTTTGACTAATACTTCTTAACTCATTAAGAGTACGCTGATCCCTGTCTTCCAAATCTATAGCCATTACTTCCTCTTCTATGGACTCTGGCTGTCTACTTAAGTAGTCTGGAACTATATTTTCTTTTCCTGGGCAGTACTCTATCTTGACATCAAATTGTTGAATGTATAAAGCCCAACGCATCAACCTTTGACTGGATAAATCAGTCTTCATCAAAAAGGTTAAGGCTTTATGATCCGTCCTTAAAATAACCTGAAACCCATATACGATCTTCCGCCAATATTGCAACGCGTGCAATATTGCTAACAGCTCGATCTCGCTGATCGTATAATTTTTCTCGTGTGGTTTCAGTCTCCTACTTGTGAAAGCTAGATAGTTCTTCTTATCAGGGTTTTCCGGGTTCTCCTGATATAGCATTGCCCCTATCCGAATCTGGGATGCGTCTGTTTGAATGATAAATCTCTGATTAAAATCAGGATATCCTAGCTTCACGTAATTTAAGAGCATTTCCTTGGCCTCCACGAATGCTTTTTCTGCTTCCTCCGTCCATTTCCACTTGCCCCCCTTCTTCAGAAGGTCCTGTAGTGGTGCAACAGTTTTGGTGTATGATGGACAATGTCCTGAGAAGAACCCAATCAATCCCAAAAACTGGCGAACGTTCTTTACCTTCAAAGGCCTTGGAAAATCCCTTATTGATTCCAATTTGCATGGATTTGGTTTAACACCATCCTTGTCAATCACATGCCCTAAATATGTCACTTGCCTTTGACAAAAATTCGACTTCTTTAAATTTATTTTAAAATTTGCCCTTCTTAAGTCTTCCAATAATTTCTTCAAATTTCCTAAATGTTCCTCAATGTTCTCCGAGGTAAGCAAAATGTCATCTACGTATCGGATAGTGCAATCTTTCACTTCCTCTGACAGGTTTCGATCAAGCGCTCTTATTAATGCAGATCCTGCGGTTTTCAATCCAAACGGACATCTTCTAAAGCAATATGTTTGTTGGTCGAACTGAAATCCAGTCAACAAGCTGGTTTTCTCTTCCAGTTCGAGATGATGATACGAAGAAGTCATGTCAATATTTGTAAAAATCTTCTTGCCTTTGAACTTCCTCAGTATTTCTTTTATGGGTGGTGCCGAATCATTTTCTGGTATGATTTTTGCATTTAAATTTCTGGCATCTAAACACACCCTTACTGAGCCATCCGGTTTACTCACAATCACTAATGGACTAACATATGGTGTCGCCATCTTTTCTATAACACCTGCATTCATCATCTCCTGCAGTGTCTTCTTAGTTTGTGGGTAATGTTTTTCCGCAACCGGGTATGGTTTTTGTTTGAACGGTGCCCAATCATTGACTTGGAACGCGTATTTAAAATTTTCAATCTTTCCTGGCTTGGAATCAAATACGTCCCTATAATCCAATAATAATTTCTTTAACTGTTCCTTAATTTCGAGGCTGACTTTAGCTTCCTCCACTTTTCCTGACAGGTTGGTATCGAACTCATTTTCCACATTATCTTCGAGTTCTATGTTGAGGACTTCAAATATCTTTTCTATGTCCTTATAATCTTCCTCAATCACTTCTTCCATATGCCATACCTGTTCTTCTATTTTCGCATCCTGTTCCTGTAGGTTAATGTTTTGTTCATCCACATCCTCTCTTTGAACTCTAATGCAGTTTTGCGCTAGGTCTATAATGACCTTGTTCTCACGGATAAAATCAATACCTAATATGACATTATACGGTAATTGATTTACCAGCAAAAAGCACTGCGAAATTTCAGCGTTACCCATGATCAGATCAATGTATACCTGAAATTTACATGTCAAAGATTTTTCAGGGATAATTCCCTTAATCTTTACACTTGATGTGGGAATCTTTAATACTCGGCCCCTTGTTTCCAATTCATTTAAAAGGGTTTGTGTAATTAGACTTATTGTGGATCCAGTATCAATCAATGCTCTGACCAGTAATCCTTCTATCCTAAGCATAATTATAGGTAGTTCTCTTTTAACAGGTGGGATTCCTTCCACATCCTCGTTAATTAGCTCATCTGGTCTAGCTATCCAATTTACAATTTCTACCTCCTCCCAGCTCCTGGTATGTTTCCACTTTTGACAATTTAAATTTGGAGTTTTTTTTTATCCTGAGGGCTCCCTTTTCCCTCATTCTTTAACTGAGCTTGTAGTTCCAAGCTTTGAGCTCCGTCTAGTCGGTCGGGTGATTTCCGGTTCTTAATTGCCTCACTCCAACGGACTTTTTGCCTATCAGGTTCATCTGGTCTTTCGTTCATATAACGAAGACTTTCCTGATATCTTTCTTCTATTTCGGCCCGATATTCATCATCCCTATCGTCTGGCCTTACATTCCTTCTGGGATAATTCTCCCATTTCTTTCTGTTGTCCGGCCTTTGATGGTTATTGTTATAGGGTCGGCTTTCCTGTTGCCTATAACCCGTAGTTCTAGGATTTCTTCCTCGATATCCTCCCCTGTAATATGGCTGTATCCTTCTAGGCTCCTGGTGCCCATACTCTCGATCTAGTCCTTGAGTATCCGTGCTGGTGGACTGATTCCTGGTCGCTGGTTTTTCTCCTATTTCCTGACTGCTGGCCATGTGTACTTGCTCCGTTTGTCTTTGATGCCGAGGAGTTACGTGCGAAGTCGTCATATCTAACTGACGTAATACACTTTCCACTTCCACAGCACTTCTGGCTTTGGATGAGATTAACAGCCTCTGAATCTCATACGGAAGCTGCCTTGCAATAGCGGCACACAGGTCGTTTTCTGCCGGAGCAATATCCAGTTCGCGGAATTTACATAGCTGAGCGGTGAAAAATTCCGAGTATTTAGTAGGTGCATTGGTGCTGTACTTCCTAGAGTACAGATCTAGCCTTAAATTTTCTTGGACATCTGCTGCCCAATATCGCTTTAAAAATGCTTCCCTAAAGCCTTCCACCGTATCAAAGGTGTATCTAAAGCTTCTGAACCAGGTGAGACAATCACCTGCCAACAGCTTTTCAATAGCTCTCAGTCTCCGATCCTGAGGAACTTTCATTTCGTTTAGATACTCTGCCACTTCTTTTAGCCAGTATTTTGGAGTAATAGACATGTTATTACCCGTAAACTTTACTGGTCTATCCTCATTGGATTTAATAATGTTTATTATTTGGCCATTTGTCTGATTCGTGTACGGGGTTGACATCGCCATCGGATATCCTGGGTTCTTATAAGGGCTCTCCCCTCCTAAGTCCCTCTCCGTATCTGTGCCTTGTTCACGAGAATCTACCCATCCTGTCTTTGGAAACTCCTCCTGATTTTCGAATTCTAACTTCCTTTCTCTTCGGGCACTTTCTTCATTAGCCATGAGTTGAATTTCCATTTGACTATTCTTATGTTGAGTCCTCTCTAATCGGGATCTTAATTCATTCTGAATTCTTTCTTGATTCCTTTTAATATCTTCCTCTACCTTTTTGAGTTGGAATTTCTCATCCCTGAAGCTATCCCTGAACTCATTTATTTGGTCTTCTACCTCTTTCTTAATGATCTTAGCCTGTTGGTCTGTAATTTCTGGTTTCCCGTCACCTATGGTATCCAGGCCTTCTCGTATCTCCTTTATTTGCTTCTCCACTTCTTTTCGTCCTTTAACCATATCTACTTTAATTCCTTCAAGCTTTCCCTCAGTTTTCTCTTGACTCTTATATAATTTCATCATTTCATCTTGGACCTGATTTACTTCCTTTTTGGTTTTTCCTACATGAACCTTTAATGTTCCGATGGTTTCCTGAACCTCATTAATACCCTTGCTTATTTCATTTATCTTATGGGTACTTTCTTCATTTCCGTCCTCTCGTTGTTTTCTTTCACTCTGGAGATGCCCCTCGTAGATACCTAATCTTCGATTTATTTCACCCTCATACTTCTTTAAGTTATCATCTACCTGCACGGTAAACAGCTCAAATTGACCTTTCATATCCCGCGCATCCTTTATATTTTGATTTTTCATCTCAGTTACCTCAGTCTGAACTTCATTGACCTTTCCCTCAAGTTTTCCCATTTTTTTCTCAACCCCTTTAAATCTATCTCCTAGCTCATTCACGCTTTGTTTTATTTCATCCCGGGAACGTTCACAAATATTGCTATTAAACTTTATCTGAGTTTCTAATTTTGTCTGCACACCTTGGATCTGGGTTACAAGTTTTTCCTCACATGCCTTTACATTTTTTTTACAAGATTCTTCCATGCTATTTAACTTAGTTTTTATAGCCCCAAAGTTACCTTCTAAATTATCAAATTTTACTTGACATTCAGTTTGGGATGTTTTTGTACTTTCCTCTAAGGTTCTTATTTGGTTTTGCAATTCTGATTTAAGTGCCCCATTTTCCTTCTGAATTTTACTGGTGATTTCCTCTTTTAACTCCGTTAGCTTCTTCCCGAACTCAATGTCAAAACCCTGGAATTTGTTATTCACTTTATCTATCTCAGCCTTCAATTCACCCTTCATTGTTACACAGTTAGTTTCGATATCTACTAATTTAGTTCCCATAGTATCAGTTTTAGCTTCGATATCTACTAATTTAGTTCCCATATTAGCACTATCAGTTTTTATTGACTCCAAACTTTCATTTATGGATTCGAACACTTTGTTATTTTCATCCTTTTGGAGACTCAATGTATTGTTTATAGCTCCTAACCCTTCTTTATTTTCAGTCTGTTTGCTATCCAACTTTTTCAAACTCTCATTTATGGATTCGAACACTTTTTTATTTTCATCCTTTTGGAGGCCTAATGTATTGTTTATAGCCTCCAACTTTTCATTACTATCGGCTTTTATCGCCTCCAAAAGCCCCTGCAATTCCTCACTCAATACCATCTTATTAGAATACAGTGGGCCACTAATGCCACCACACTAGTACATGCTTGAGAGATGATACTCTGAATTAGTGTGTCCCAATTTCTTTTAAAATATTACTTTGGTACGGGTATTCACTTACAACGTACCCTTTTGATACTTTTATTCAATTTCATAAACCTTTATGGAAGTATTTAAAATTCAAAATTTCGAAAAACCATTTTTTTTTTCAAAAAAATGAAAATTTTGATTTTTCGAGAAAACTCGGGTTTTCCCTAGGAAAACTCAGCCCTGCGTACTGGGCGCCATGAAATGTTTGCTAGGGGGTTGATAATATATTACAGGGCTGCTCGGTATGAGTTTCTAGGGACCCATGCGGTCAGTTAATATTTTACGTTGTAGCTACACCTATCATTACTTTAATTTACATGAAATGACCGTCTTAAGTGTTCCTCTAGTAATTAATCCAGCACATTACTTATACGACCCCCATGTGCCCTTTTAGCAAGAAATATGCCAATCACAGTATACCAGCGTAGCTCAATTCGGAATTTTCGGGGCAGCGGTAAGTTCCCCCACTCTGTGACTCACATATTTTGGATTAATTAGAGGATACACTTGCAAAAATAACAACAAAATCAACTCCTATTTAAACACATTTAATTAATAAAATTAATGGCGCTACAAACACTTTAACAATTTAATTACTGACCCATAATCATCTACTTGTTCCAAATGAACAAGGAATCACAAATATAATAAAACCAATATTGTATTTAAAACGTGTGGTTTCCACATAAACCAACAATTCCTACTTAGTCTTACTTCCATAAAGCATTAACAGTAAGTTTTATATAACTCCGTGCTCTTTTGGCTCCATGCTTTTACATAATAATGGTGTCATTCTTGTACACCTCAAACACTATCCTCTATATTTCTTAATTCTCAAAAACAAATTTATAATTACATTTAAATTTTATGTTAATTATCTAACTCAATATTTTGGGCATGTCCACACATTCAGTTGTTATCATCTCTCTTTATTTTCACAAATATATATTAAGGTAATCAGGAAATCAATTGTGTACTCCAGAGCGTGAAGATACTTGACACAGTCAAAAAAACTATAGTTACTCCCGAAACTCAGTTGCCTTCAATTAACTCGTGGAATCCTACGTCCATACATCATTACAATAGGGATTGTTATTTATCTCTTATGTCTTAATAGACCATTATCATATAAGAAACTACGATCTGAACAGGCAAACGAAAATATCAATCTACAAGGACCTCGGTTCAACGCCCGGGTCGTTAACAACTTTAAACACTCCTGGTGTATTCATTTCTCTTTACAACATCTTACGAGACGGTTTCTGGCCTCTCTCGCTTTAAGAGAGCTAGACCCTCCTACTCGGGCGCGATTTATGACACGTAGGGTGACGGCGACTCCCTGTCTAACCCACGTTAGTAGCTTATTTCCAAGGCTTTCAAAACAAACCTTCACATTATATTCAGTTCTGGGGAGAGACCGGGCTTTTACTGTACCGTACTCATTCAAACCACTATTCTTTGGTTCATAGACCACTTTCGTAACCTTGGCATTTATTAATTATGAGAGGGTCCTCATTGATTGGGAAGATTAATACACATTCGACGACGAAGAATTAAGGGGCTTTTATCATAAGAAGATTCTGCGTTCGAATCTCTTCACGTGCCTCGGGAACCATTCCCTTACAGAGGACTTATACAAAATGCGATTTAAAGTCGGCCGTGGCCCATATGACATACGCTCAATAATACCATATATTAGCTCCCCTTTTTTATACATACACAATGCCTTGTGATACTATGTCACAAATAGAGGACTTATACAATTATCAATTCACTGCAATCAACTACCCTCCATAAGTAATCTACCAAGTATTTTAACCTCTACGCGTTCCTAGCGTGACATTTTAATATTATTGGCGCTCTTTCGCGCTATACATTATTTTAAGCCGAAATGTCTTCCCAAGAACTGATAAATCTCATTAGTAACAATTCATATTATTTTAATTCTCATATTAATCTTTCCGTTGCCGATAAATCGCTCCCTTTTAAAACATTCCATTGAACATCATATCTTACACATATGTTAAGGCTTTAACGCTCTTATGTTCACATCAATTTATTTGATCTTTATTTAATATTTCCATATTTAATTATCATTATTATCTTTATTCTTTACACAAGCTCAAAAGCTATTTCTTTCATGTCTCAACTTTACTTTATTTGAATATCTTTCATAATAATTAGTGATATTTCGCTTGCTCTTATGACATTTGTTAAATACATTAACATTTTATTCACTTATTTCCTCTACGGGATTTATTCTTTACATAATCATTTATAATTTCTCAATTTTTTTTTATTATTGTTCAGACCGCGTTCTTGTTTATTCAGTATTTATTTATTAACACACATCCCTTTTACTCAAAAACTCCGGTGGATTTGTACACAACCAATTTCTGACACCAAAATAGAATGAAATTCAGTACTCACATGTTTTTAAGATCGTCCCATGATCTTTATTCTTGTGCGGTGCTTCATTTTGGGCCCACTTTGAACTTTTTACTCCATATTAAAGGAATTCATCTTATGTATAAACACTTTTTGACATATATTTAAGACACTTAACATTGACGACATTTTTATACACTGATGTGTCCCTTTTGAACACATAATAAACACTAAAAATATTATTAACACACAATCTTGATTATTTTACACTTCACAATTCTTGATCACTAGGCCGTATTTCTGAGCCTATCACACGTGATCTTCTTAATTTCCCGTTTCCAAGGGTGAAATTTATTCGATGTCGGCTTCCTATCCTGCAGAATACGAAAGTCTCGAAACATCTACTGTTCCCTGGAGTCCAAATTCTGCTACTCCTATCCTGGATGACCGGCTATTTATCTAGCTTGAACGGCTTCTTGGTAGATCTGTCTATCGATCCTAGCGAAAGTCTATTCGGATCGAGGTCTTCTCAATGACCTATAGATTTAGTTTATAGCAGCTAGTACTTCTCTATTCTAGTACTTTTAGAATAGTTCGCCTGCTTTCTGGAGATAATGTTTATAGTCTCCTATCCGCTTTATTTGATCGGTTCTAACACTCCTACGTTTCTGACGTACGTTCCGAACCTTATTCTGTTCTTCCCTTTTTGGTTCCTTTAATTTAAATAACAATTTCTCTTTCTGGTACGGTACTTCCGTACGTTATGATCTATTCGTTCGTCTATTTAACGACCTATCGCCTCTAAGTCCGACGTTCGCAGCCTGCTCTGACTATATCTTACGAACTTTCACTATAACTCGTATACAGTCGGGCCTAAATCCTGTAACTAGGATTTTCCTAATATTTCAATACGGCGATACTTTAAATTTCTTCTTGACCACTCCTTATGGAGGCAAGCAAGTCGTTAATACTGCGACGCCTATGGCTATCGGATATTACTTCTGCGGTGTAACACAGCGTTTCTCCCCTCAAGGAGTACTGGTAACTGTCTTCGATGTGACGCAGAGTTATGCCCCTCACGGACTGTCTGAATAACTGCATTTACTGTTAATGCTCCAGCGTCACGTCCCCTCACGGACTGTCGGAATGACTGCATGATTGGCTTGGTGAAGCCCAAAGCTTTATACTATATCACTACAAAAAAATAAGACTCTAGCCTTTTCTGTGGCCAACTTCTAAAATAATGGTACCACAAATATAAAAATTATACCTTCCGAAAGCTCGTCTTCTCAATGTCACATAATCTCATTGCACCTAAGAATCGATCGTGCAATTCGGAGATATTAATTAATTTCTCGTCCTCAGATGTGTGGGTGTTGCATTTCTTTTGCTTTCTCCCCTCCACACAGGCTTCGGTAATTCCCCAATGACGTCGTCTTGCGTTAGCAGTTTTTTTCTGCGCAATTATTAAATGGTTTCTCTTTACTGAAAAATCTCTCATTCAAAATGATTCACTGTACTGTCCTTGTTTACTCATTATTATACTTGTAAACGGGTTAAATTTAATTATTCCTCTTCTGGCGCATAAGCGGTGTTGTCAATTTCCAGCAACGTCAGCTTGATTTCCGATTCAGGCTTCCTTGTTTAATCCTGGGAAATTTCCACTCGGTTATTAATACTCGTGACTCGCTCCCTTCAGAATGTCAAGAGGGATGATATCATCCTCTCGAACACCTGGTCCTCGTTAGTTGCACAACCTTATGCTGGCCTCCTAGCTGGATCTTTCTTTAAGTTACATTAGAAACTATACGCTTCTTTGATTTCTTCCTCAAATGCATGGATTCGACCATCCATGGACCTGATGGCACATGGGTTCACAACACATGGAAAAATATTTCGATACAAAACAATAACAATGTTGTTAATGCACCTTTACAAGTAGTAACAGCATTCAATGATTATTTCATTCAGCCGCCTGTTAGGAACAGTGTGACTGTAAACAGTAATAGAGCAAAATGTAATGATCATAAAGTTGTAGGAAATAAATGTGGTAATAGCAGTATAAAGCAAATCACATGTAATAAGTCAATCTTCCTGAAACCTACTACCAAAGGTGAAATAAGTATTGCACCCAAATTCCGCATAGTCATAGCCTATATCCGCTGAGATGGAAAAGGATTATAGGGAGGTCGATACCCAGCCAGGTTAACCAACACTACCCTACTAGGATAATGACTAGGGAACCCTCGATACATACCGGCCATGCAACAACACTACCGATTAGTTACACATTTACTAGAAATAAAACACCCATAACATGATGGTAGGACGAGAATCTCGGATCTCGAGCGTGAACGGTGAAAGTTGAGACTACGTGAATCCTAGTAACTAATTCGCAGTATTATCGCATGTCGATTGCAAAATGAAACGGTGATCAGATTTATAAAAAACGAACAGGCAAACCAAAAATAGTGCCTGGGATTTATTACCAAAAATCACAAACAAAAAATATTCCCTATCACCAATAAAAATATATATGCAATTTAAAATTAAATATTTCACACGTCAGATAGTCCTACTATCTGTAGAATAAATGTTCATCAACATTATCATTACAACAATGTAATTATATTAGAAATTATTAAAATGTTTACGCAATTAATAATCACCCTGTGACTCTGTCACTGAAGCAGTCTGATCAACATCAGCTGTTCAATCATTAAGATTAAGTTAACACTAAATAAACCTACATTATGCACATGAGTGTGTAAAACGTGAATATCTATGCCAATAATAATAATAATAATAATAATAATAATAATAATAAGGTAAATTAAATATAGTTGAAATATATAGGTATATAAAATTTTCCATGTTTAACACGGTATTAAAAATACTATTCGCTCTATCAGTCGCGATCTGACAGTCTTATAGTGTCTCTGTTAAATAACAGTTCTCTGAACAATGTTTCACACAACAATGAATTCTCAGGTATCTCTGGTAATTAGTCAAAATAAATAAAGCTTGTATATCAAACACTGAAGTTAAATATAGCTCAGAATATGTCGAGTCAATGAATAAAAACAATAAAATAAAGAGTGATGCGAAACTACTTAAAAACCTACAAACATTTCGTGGATCATATACTGATACTCTCTGACATGAACAATACAAATATTAACCTTTATGTTAGCGCTTTTTACACATAGCCTACTGTAACAATTCGTTGCTCCACATGCCAATACATTTTTCTCTCGCAATACAGTGAACAATATTCATAAATATATTTAGCGTCTGTTACGCTCCAAACATATCATACTTCCAACTTTTCATTACTACCAACAATCTTCAATACTCCTCACGGCATTACTTCAATAAAAAAAAACATCTTTCTACAGACTTGTAGAAGAATTAGTGACTTGACTAGGTAAATACGCAATTGTATACTACCGTTCAGAATGCACTCCTAACTCCAACTCTCCTCTAAATTATTAAACCTCGTGCATCTTTAACAACAATTACATGTTCGTTCACAACAATTCACCTCACACAGTATTTCATATTGCTTTCAATAGCGCTTTTCGTTCACATAATTCCATAATAAACTGTTTTTCCACGTAACCAAATGTTAACAATATTAACTCGTAGTTCGCTCGACTTTAGTAGTTAATAACAATAAATACATATCCTCACGCTTCTGATGTACATTTAAATAATATTTAAATATGAATAATTCATATATTATATGAATTATTCATATTTAAGCTGATTTTAAGACATATTAGACCTCAGGTAGACTAACAAATCTCCTGGTCTATCATTTCAGTTTAACAATGTTTCCAATTTATTTGTTAATAAATATAGGCATCATTTGACCTCAATTGCCACTAACATGATCCTACTTCATAGTGTACTTTCGTAATAACAATAGTCCAAGACTATATAGTTGTCAAATAAATTGTATTCCGCAATTTGAATTTTATAACATCCATATTGTTATAAATAAATGTTTCAGTTGCATACTGACATAATAATGTCTGTTAAACAATGTTACAGCATTTTACAATAATGCTTTCCTTTATAAAAATGTAATATAAATATACAAATGTATTCTGTCGCTGTTACGCATTTGTAACTGTTAATAACAATCTTAATGTTCAAAATGTTTTTACAATTGTAAAGTATTTTCAATGAAATATGTCATTATCGAAGCAATCTCTTCGAAATACGGTACTATCGAAGCATTCCCTTATAAAACGAGTTTCGATTGAAAGTGAGTATGTTAAAACGATTCCTTTAAAAATAAATATAAGAAACGAAATATCTAAGTCAAAATGCATGAAATAACGTCTTAAGCGACACACGAAGGCGTATCAAAGAATTACAATGAATCTCAAAATTTAGCTATAATAAACATAGGGTAAAGATAAGAATATCTAAAATGAAGTTGGTCACTCCTTAATGGAATTCAAATACTACTGCAAAACTACAGATTTTAGAGCATTCAGTTTTTCTACCTTTGAGATGGCTTCTGGTGTCGAGAATACCTCTATCAGATGTATTTGATGATCCGTTGAGACTGCATGAACCGTCTTCCCTGGAAACCTGTTCCTGCCGGTCGCGTGCGAAACAGCTTCTCGCTACCCCATCTAGATCGTGATGCGGTCACCTGCACTTCTACTCGGCTGTGGCGGCTAACGGCAAAACTTCTGGCTTCACGGTCAGCGACCTGGGAACTGCGTCTCTTGGTCCAATCGACTGCAAGCGTTCGTCTTCTTCTTATCTCCGTATAACAGAGTGGCATCATCAATGTAGATGTGAATGCCCTGGGTTGACATCTCCCCCTGATGGTAATGGACATATCGCTTGTAGTACTGAAATTCATCTTGGAATACTGCAAGTTGTTGAGCAGCTGTAGATGTATCGATCTCCGATCTTCTAAGTCACTCTGACTTTCCATTCCATGGTAAAGACTAACCTCCTTCCATTGATTTAGTTACTCATAATAATCTTCTCAGTTTTCGTTGAAAAAGTTTGTCCTCCCTGACTCAGGATCGTTGCGTTCATGTTGACTATATTGTTGAATCGTAGGATAGATATTGTAGCAATACTGTAGCTCTAGTAAGAAGTTATTGCTTTGCTGTAGACTAACGCTGTATTAGTGAAGTCTTCTTCTGATAATTTTGTTACAAAATAAAATTCTGTTCTCTTGAATATCTAACGCATTTGCACTTCACCGGCTCCTCTAATATCTTCCTCGGCGATTGGTCGATCTCCTGGCGGTACTTCCTCGCCTGTGCTCCGTATAACTTTTTCGTATACAAGTGCTGCTCTGCCGCTGCTGCTGCTGGTCGCGTGACTGACACGTCCGTCCGCTTCAAGTAGCTGGATAAGAGTCCTCGCTCGCTTCTCCGGGATAACGTGCGTGCCAATGCTAGCCTTCCCTCCTTGCCTCGCACGGCTGCATTTTAATAGAAATATACTCATAGTTTCTCTATTAGCCAATAATTTATATTTCTATTTAACCAAATAAATTCCACATTGCAATCTACACCTGTAGGTGTGTTCATTTCGCTTTATATTTGCCAAATTTATATAAAAGCGATTCCCACACAATTTATGTGCCTCAATCTGATTGGCTGTAGAAATATCGTGATAGAAGCTCCTGGAACTAGCCTCTTATCAACGGGTCGTGTGCATAATTTTTTTATTGTCGCCTAGCTAACCAAAACTGGTTTTCTGCTGCCTAACATGAAGCCTTGTACAATTTCCACCCTCGAATGATCCAACACTTCCTTGGTTAAAATCTCATTCACCAGAATATTTCCAAAATAATAATTCCTTAAAATGCTCCAAAATTTTCCAAAATAATTTCATTATGCATCATTCACTTCCCAAAATGCATATATAAATATTACATTATTTTAATTCCAAATTTCCAAGGTTCAATCCTTGGTCCCCTCCTTTTTATTCTCTACGTAAATGTTGTACCACAGTCAAAAAATAGTTTAATTGTTTCGTATGCAGACGATACATCAATTTTGAACTGGAACTGTAATAAAACAATTACTCTTCAAGAAACTCAAAATAGTATCGATGTTGTCACTCAATATTTTAATGAGATAATGTTAAGTGTAACCCCTTCAAAAACCAACTTTGTAATATTTAACAAGCATAAGGGAACTAATTTAGAAGTAGATCGAAATCTTTACTGTGGATCTGATGATATTCAACAGGTAGCCTCAGCAAAATCTTTGGGTATTACAATCGATCATAAATTATCAAGGGAAGAGCATATAAATGAAATCTGTAAAAAAATTAACAAAACTCCTTCGTTTTAAGGAGAATTTCAATATACTTAAGCAGAGAATACCAATTAACAGTCTACTATGGATTAATACATTCACAGATATCATACGGTATTGAGATATGGGGTGGGGCATTAAATAGGAATATGGAGAGAATATTTAAACTGCAGAAACGAGTAATACGATACTTGTTTGGGTTGAAATCGAGAGAATCATGCAGAGTTGCATTTAAGAAGCATAATATTTTAACAATATTTTTTTGTATATTTTCAAAGTTATCTTGCTTCTCAGGAAAAATCAACATAACGTTGTCACAATCAACAATGTCCACAATCATGAAACCAGAGGGCAGAATGACTATTTTCAAAATAGGGTAAATAAACAATACGCAGAAAAGGATACTTTCAAAAAAGGAGCTATATACCACAACAAGCTACCCAACCACTTAAAATCTTTGACTGGAACTGGGTTCAGAAAGTCTATCTAGCCCAGAAAGTGTTGTATTCTTTAAGTAAATTTTAATGAAACATGTAACTGTTTAATTATTTAAAAAAAAGTTGTAAATATGTCAATTTAACTGTGAGTATGTTGTGTGACCTATCCAATTCTGTATGATGCAGGTTCAGGAAATAAAGAGTTTTGTATTGTATTGTATTGTATTGTATATGACAAAAATACTAGTCAGTTCGCATTTATGTTGGCGCAGTTTATGGCACCATACAGCCTCGTCGTGATAGGCTGGGCAGTTTAAATTGGACAAGTTTAAAATCGCGCAGCTTGCGCGTACAGTTTGGTATCTGGAAAACATCCATGAATTTTAAAAATGTTCATATATGATAGGGGTCAATTGTCGGTTCCCCGATTAAGGCAATCAAGTGTCTTGGAAATGGGTCCCACATAATTTTATTATGCAATAAAGTATTATATTTATTCCTTCCTTTTCATCTTCTGGTCTTCACTCAGGGCAACCAAGTGGTCCCGAGCTGGGTCTCCAAGGGACGAAACGTATGAGATGGTCACTTGACCGGCTCAGATGGGATAGCTGAAGCGATGGGCTTGAGTGGGCAAGAACCCAGGACAAGGTGGGATGAACAGAGGCAAGTTCATTACGGTATGTAAACATTTAGAGGGGATTTTACTTACATTTTAACATCATAAGAGATACTCTCCGTCATTACTGGCGGTCTATTTCCGAGCGATTCATCAATAGTTTATTACAGGGAGTATAACTTAAGACTTCGCTTTCTGGCCGAATGCCGTAGGAACCCCGAGCGAGTGCCAAATGGATTGTGCCAAGCTTCGCTGCAGATGAACCTTTCGCTTAGTTTGCTATAACTGCCTCAGAACAAATCGACCCTTGAATGAGTAACTGAAGCTGGCCAGCAGGCCTACCTGAAGTTCATTGACACTTGCAATGCAGAAGTGGGTTGGGAAGGGGGAAGAGGGGGGAAGGAAGAAGGGATGCTTCTTGTGACAGATTTATAACTGAGAGGTACAGTCAGTTTGGTTCGGCTCGTTGTCAGTGCAAGTTTCTATCGTTCGTATATTTGTATTCGCAAAGGAAGTGATGCCGCCTGTGAATTCTAAACTGAAGTTTACGACAAAGAAAGGGCAAATGCGAGAGATTGTTTTCAATGTTTATAGGTTTATGAAGAAGGAAGCTGATGAGTGTAAGAATAAGACACAAGACGAGTACAGAAGAAAATTGTTGAAAGTACAACAAAGAGTATCATTGGCTACACAATTATCGTTGAAGACGGTCAAGAGAATCTTAGCAGAACAGAGGCAACATGAGGCTGAAGGGACTTCATTTGGTACGCCAGGAAAAATACGGAAAGAGAAGAAACGTGTGACGGATATTGACGATTTCAATAAGTGTGTTATTCAACGTACAATCCATGAATTTTACATTCATCAGAAAACTTCTCCATCAATATCCAAATTACTGCCTGTGTTACGAGTGAAGATTTGCTTCCGAGGAGGCTGCACCAGTTTGAGAGGCATTGTAAAAGAGTTAGGCTTCGAGTGGAAGAAGACTTGGAATAATAGGCAGGTTTTAATAGAGAAACATGACATAAGAAACATGCGAGTATCTTATCTGACAGCCATAAAAATACAGAGAAGAAGGTCGTCCCATCATATATGAAGACGAAACTTATATAAATAGTAGCCATTCTACGCCTAAAGCCTGGACTGACGATAGCACATCGGGAGTGTTCTATCCAGTCTCGAGAGGAGAACGACTGATTATACTCCAAGCCGGTGGTCGGAGAGGTTTTGTTCCCAACGCGCTACTTATTTACCAGTCGCATAAAAAAAGTGAGGACTATCACAAAGACATGAACGGTGAATATTATATTCGCTGGTTAAAAGAGAAGTTTGGAACGCAACTCAGTGCTTGTTATTGACAACGCATCATATCACAACACGCAGAAAGACAAGGCCCCAACATCAAATTCTAATAAGGATACAATGAAACAGTGGTTGCGGGCTAATAAAATCCCTTTTAACGATTCAATGCTGAAAGTTCACCTTTATGAACTTATTAAAGTCCATAAGCCGCGACACAAAACCTACATAATAGATGATATAATGGCTGCTAGTGGACACACAGTATTGAGACTGCCACCATACCATGCAGATCTAAGTCCCATAGAACTTGTCTGGTCTGATGTAAAACAGTGGGTCGGTGCACATAATGTCACCTTTAAAATTAATGTTGTCAAACGCCTTTGCGAACAGAGGTTTTCAGAGTTTCAGGAAAGTAATTGGATTAGCGTGTGCGATCACGTAGAGAAAATAGAAAATAAGTATTATGAACGAGAGGGAATAATAGAGGAGAGAATAGAATCGCTCATAATAACTTGTGCAAACAATGACTGCAGCAGTGACAGTGGCAATGAAAGTGAATCTGATGAAAGTGATAGTGATAGTGAAATGTCTGGAATCGAACAATTAGATGATTAATGACTACCCGGTGATTACTTTTAAGGTGAAGATTGAAAATGCATTGCCATTTGCTTGGTTCATTAATTATTATAATTCTTTCTTTCTTCCGAATTTGGCCGCCTGTGGACCGCATGGAACCTAAGGCTTTCTGGTTAATCTCCTCTTCTCTTCCCAAAACCTCTTCATTCGTTCACTTCTGATCTTTCGCTCCTCCTCGGATCTTTCCAGTTTGGCTCTAATTTTAGGTGTTTTCTCCTCGAATATCTTGATGTTGTCAATTCGGTTTCTGAACTCTTTTCTGTTGTGGATCACATCCACTGAGAGTCCACTTTCCTTGGCGTCTCTTTTAACCTCTTCTACCCACTTAGTTGTAGCATTCAGCTCTGTAATATACTTGAATATCCTCTTAGTCAGTCGGTTCAATTATTATAATTATAATTATTAATAATAATAATTAATAATGGTTCAAAAGAAGGAAGCTTTCAGTTTTGCGTGACCATTAATCTTG
This sequence comes from Meconema thalassinum, assembly GCA_946902985.2. Taxonomy (NCBI): domain Eukaryota; kingdom Metazoa; phylum Arthropoda; class Insecta; order Orthoptera; family Tettigoniidae; genus Meconema; species Meconema thalassinum. The sequence continues at coordinate 456,882,370 of OX336391.1, read as the reverse complement.
TGATCACGAGCCACGGGACCTCCTTTTTACGTGGAATCCGAACCATAGGACATGGCATTTCACTTCGAAAATCTCACATGCATTGACCGGGAATCAAATTCGGTTCACCTTGGAGAGACCAAACAGCTTGACCACTGCGGCACCACGCCCCCTAATAATGGTTGATTAATAATAGTACATTACTGAACTATATAGTCATAATAATATTTTCGTAACTTAATTATATTGTTCCATTACTCGTATTAGTGTCATTTAATTATTCCAATAACCCCAAATACAGTTTATAAGAAGCGAAATAAATAATGGTGATTTTCGTGTGAGTGAGTGACAGTTGCTGCGGGAACAGAGTGTACTTTTGACGAGTGACGTAGCAGACAACATCCATCAGGCTGAGGTAAGCAGGCTCTCTCTTGAGCTCCCCACTAGATTTTCACAAGGGTCAATTTGTTCTGAGGCAGTTATAGTAGCTAATGGAATTGTAAGCTGTATTGTAAGGTTTATTAACGCAATGGTATTTACACCACAACGTAGATAATATTTTTGGTCGAGTGTTATATGCACAAGAAGAAAATTCCATAGACAGTTTCCCGGTTCGACAGTACCATCAAAACGTTACACGCACAACTCATTCACAAGTGGCGTAATAGCGGTTCGTGCATAATAATAATTTAGAAAAACAGTGACAGGGGACAGCTCGCATTCAGAAAACAAAACGGGTGGCCTACAGGTGTGACTCCCCAGGGTAAGCAAGGTGAGGTAAGCCTATCTGAACATTTTGAAAAAGAAAACGTCCTTCATACTTATATTTAATATTTTATTCTTATTATGTCTATTTATGAAACATATTACATTATTTATAGTGTTTCGAATTTTGTCGTTAGATGTTTCAAATTGTCCGCTCTCAAGAAAATCTCTTAGTGAACGTTCTCCACTTTTTAAAAGTCAGCGTCAATTCACTGAACCCGACTCGAGAGTGGCACATTTTTCGCAACAATGTCTCTTCGTGGGGGCAGGCAAGTTGAGAGCTAGCCTAGTTGACTAGCTACAGAGTAAATGAGTACACGAACAAACATTTCTGTCTCGTCCTTACTCAACGCATGCGTATAACACTTGGGCCAGCATGTTGAGACAATTGATCTTTATTATATACTGGATGTCATACTGGCTGCAACGACCACATTCGCCTGGAGTGAAGGATAGCTGTGTTCTCGGCTGCTGCTCGACAGTGTGTGGTGAAAGGAAGCCAGAAAATATCGAAAATGGGACGTTCTAGTGCCACGGTCGGATGTACTGTACAAATCGTTGGGACCAAGAGAATCCTGATGTTCGTTTCCCCAGTTTAGAAATAAATTGCAGAGTAAATATAATGTACGTATTTAATGTAAATACAAAGCAAAACTGCCAGCAGTCAATTTCAATTCTATAGGTACCACTAGTATACCTGAAAGTTTAACCAATGCTATTGGCTTGCTGACACCAGAAGAAACTGGCACCTCACTAAACACAGCTGTTTGTGCAATCAGTATTTCAAGGAAGATGCTAACCACTGCACCACGAGGTGTACTATGAATAAAAAAGTACATGTATTATCATACATGGGTACTCTTTGCCATGCGTCTGTAGTTTCAATTGTGAAGTTACAAAACAATCTTGCGGTGTAATGGATAGCTGCCACTTCTGAGGTACCGGGTTCGATTCCCGCCTCTGTGAAGAAATTTAATCTAGTTTGCTTTACTGGAATGGTATTGTGGGAATATACTAAACAATTACTCTTCACGAGAAGGCCCTTTCTAAGGAGATGGAAGGAAAGGAAGGAAGATTGTAGTTTTACGTGACCGTGAATCTTGTGATTATGAGCCACGGGACCTGCTTTTTACGTGGAATCCGAACCACAGGACATGGCATTTCACTTCGAAAATCTCACATGCATTGACCGGGAATCGAACCCGGACCGCCTTGGTGAGAGGCACACAGCTAGACCGCTGAGCCACCACGCCCCCTCTAAGGAGATGCTGACTATGATTTATTTACATACAACATTACACTATTAACTTCAACTATGGTTGTTCAAAGACCAAGCGAACACATGAATACCAACGAACACAATCGATAAATATCAGTTCGAGATATTCTAGTCTTTACCTCACAATTTCTCCCACCTAAGTTAAAGGTAGCCAGCCCAAAAGGGTACATTGACATCCATGCATAACACAAATGTCATTATTGTAAACATTCCGCAGAGATATTAGTTAATTCCCAAATCATGTGTAAATGTAGAAATAGAGGCTACAAATGGAAAAATTCATAAAATTTGTAAGAGTTTTCCAAATGTACAAATTATAGATGTAAGTAAATTGGACAGGAAGTTCCACACTAGGCATGGCCTACACTTAAATAGGTTAGAAAAGAGTATCTTAGTGATGAAATGTTCAAAATTGTTAATTCAAATGGTAAGAATGCCGTAGTTCAACAGTAATATCTTTAGAGTGGAAGCAGGGAAAATGGTAAAAGAAGCCAAACGTGATGTTTGGCATTCAAATCTTTTGATGTCAAATTTAACTGAGTGCAACAATGGTATTTCGGATTTGTCTAGCAACAATAATAATAACAATTATGATAATAATGTAAATAAATCACCAACACAAGCTTGCAAAAGTAACACATTTAAAATTTACCACCAGAATGTTCAGTCTCTCTATAATAAAATTGATTACATAAATCTAATGCTTAAATATGAACTTAAAGACATCTCAGCACTATGTATTTCAGAACATTGGCTGAAAGAGGAACAACTCGAATTAATTCAATTCCCAGCGTTTATGCTACCTAGTAAATACTCTAGATCTAATATTAGCCATGGTGGTACTTGAATCTACTTAAGAAATAATTTAGATCATGAACAGTTAACAGCTTATGATTATCTAATTATGGAACAGGATTTTGAATTCTCTGCCGTAAAATTACACCAGTTTAAGTTAATAATTGTATGCGTCTACCGTACTCCGTCAGGAAATTTTCGTTTATTTATAGACAAATTAGAATTGTTATTCAATAACATGAGCAAAGTAAATTTCGATATAATAATTTGTGGGGAAGTAAATGTGGATTTCTTAAAATGTGATAGAAATTGTGAATTATTAACACAGTTACTAATTTCCTATGGACTGAAACCTACAGTAAATACCCCAACAAGAATAACAACATTTAGTAAAACCACTCCTGATCAAATTTTTATAAATACAGATAAATATCACCAATCAATAGAAGTATATTGTCCAGGTTTTAGTGACCACCATGGACAAAAACTGAGTTTTGAAGTACCCGAAACAATCAATAATAATGATAATGGAATAAAATCAAAGTGCAGGTCATTCACTGAAACAAATGTTACATATTTCAATGACTTATTAAATAAGGATACATGGTCAGAAATTTATAAACTATAATATGTAAATGATAAATTCAATGCATTTAACAGCTGTACCTTAAAACACTATTTTGAAACAGCATTCTCCTTTCTACAAAGATCTATTCAAAATAACAAAACTAGCAATTGGATAACAACAGGGATTAGAAATTCATGTCAAAGAAATTTCTACACAAATTATATAAACAATACCATACAACACCTGAATTCAATTTATGCTACAAAAAATACAATAGCATATTAAATAAGGTAACAAGACTAGCAAAGAAAATGCATATTGATAATTTTATTTCCCAATCATCTAATAAAACAGGGCTAAGTGGAAAATCTGCTAAAATAAACAGGAACATTACACTGACCAACGTTGTAAAGTGATTAATTATCCAGAGGAATTAGCAAACCCTTTTAATGACTATTTTCTGGAAATTCCACAAAAAATATTAAATAAATCACAGAAAAAATACACTAAATTCTAATAATAAAATATATATATGCAGTAATTCTCTACTTATAAATCATGTCACAAGTGAAGAGGTAAGAATAGTTATAAAAGAGCTAAAACTAAATTCTGTGCTGGCATTGATGGCATCCCTGATGCAATTTCAAAGAAATGTGCAGAAAATATAATAAATCCACTTACGCACAAATCAATTCCCTCAGGAATTTACCCGGATATTTTGAAGTTAATAAATGTAATTCCAGTACACAAAAACGGTTCAAAAGATGAACTAGATAACTATCGTCCTATTACGTTACCAACTGGTATTGCAAAAATAAGTTTTATAGAAAAAAATGAAATACTATCAAACCCACAACATGGATTCAGAACGCAATGCTCTACACAGACAGCAATTTATGAATGTATTAATAGTAGACTGACATTAATTGACAATAAGGAACATGTAACTGGCCTATTCTTTGATTTATCGAAAGCATTTGATGTTGTTGACCATAAAATCCTCCTTACAAAACTAAATCAATATGGTATTAGAGGTCTAGCTAATAAATGGATAGAGTCTTACTTAACAAGGCGTAAACAAATAGTAAGCTTGAGACACAAGGATGATGGAAGCAGATTATATACTTAATGAAACATTGTCCAATGAGGGAATTATTAAATTTGGAGTACCCCAGGGATCGGTTGAGGGCCCACTACTCTTTATTCTATATATCAATGATATAACACAGAACGTACGTTCTCATAAGGAAATTTTGTTTGCGGACGATACAACACTCGAAATAAAAGGTGAAACTAAACAGGTCTTACAGCAGTCTGCTGACTCTATTACATAAGTGTTAACCAAATGGTCACAAGATAATCGCCTCATAATAAACTATAAAAAACAGCATGTTTAAATTTTCACACTATACAGAATAGGAATCCTGCGAAGCCCAATATAACATTAAATGGTCATCAAATTGAAAATAAAACAGAAACAAAGTTTTTAGGACTATGGATGCAACATGACTTGAAATGGAATAAACATATACAATATCTGAATGCTAAACTGAACTCGATGTGCCTTGCGTTACGTATTTTGAAAACTTGCATAAGCAGGCACACATTACGAAATACTTATTTTGCTTATTTCCATTCATACTTAAGATATGGGGTCATATTTTGGGGTATGTCGCCAGGTGTACTAAGCACGTTTAGGATACAAAAGAGGGCAATTAGAATTATGGCAGATGTAAACAATAGAGAATCATGAAGACCTCTGTTTAAAGATTTAAACATTCTGACACTGCCCTGCATTCATATCTTTGAAACTATTTTTTTAAATAATGTAATGGATTAAGACGTTTTCCTTAAAACAAACAATGATGTTGATAGGCATAACACATGACAAAATCAAAACATTCATATTTCACACACACACAAGCATATATCAAAAAGGAACTTTTCACACAGGAGTTAATTTATACAATAAACTACCCCACTATATAAAATTTTCCCAAAAATAAAAACCTTTGAAGGAATATTGAAAGCTTACCTGCAGTGCCATTTTTTTACTCTGTAATTGAATATGTTAGTGTATAGGAACGATGAAATCTATAATTATATTTTACTATTCTATTTTAATTGTTATGACTAGCTGTAAGTTGTTGTATTTATAGAATTAAGTTTTCATATTGTGATGGCGTCACAGTGAAAGTGTAGTGAAATAGCAGCTAGTGTAAATATTTGATAAAAGTGGTAAAATATTATAACAGAGGCTTAAAATCTATAAAGTTACTTTCCTTAGATCAAGTGTAATACGGAATATTGATAGTATTTAGAAATTCTTGTTGATAATTTAATAAACTTAAACTAAGTTGTGGGAACGTGTATCCAAAGATTCGGTGACTTCTTCAATCACTGTTTGAACCAAGTAGAGCAGTGGTGCTTTTACGAGACTTCACCCGATTGGAAGATATACGTATTTCACATTCTTCTTTATTGGTAGGTAATTAGATTAATTCTATTAGGTAGTAATAATTAAATTAAATTTAGTGTAATTTGGTGTAAACATCTAGGCTAACTTAGATCTCTAGTATGACGACAGTAAACAGTGTTAGTGTCTCGTCAGGTTGTGTAACCGTAACGGATTTATGCTCGTCGTGCAAAATAAAAGTAAAAAATGCAAATAAAATCATCACAAGATCTCAGGTAAAATTGAATGAGGAGAAAAGTGAAACCGATTGTCGTAATGTAGGCCTACCGCTACCGTCATGGGAATGTCATTACCTGAGAAACGAACTGTCCTCAAAAGACGAAATTATAAAGCTGCTAAAGGAAGATATTGCTAAGTTAATGGAAGAGTTGAATAAATTAAAAGGAAACAGAGAGGAAAGCAAGGAAACTTGGTCAACAGTGATTGCTGATAAGGTAAGATTGAATAAGCCTAGGCCTATAAATGGAGTACATGTAACTGAAATTCCCGTCTCAAATTCATTTCGAGTGCTTGTCGAAGAAAATGATGACTTTCCTCAAGAAGAAAAGAAGAAAGTGATAAAGAGAAAATCCAGGAAGATGTGGATATTTGAGGATAGCCACGGGCGAGATGTAGCAGCAAGCGTATTGGAGAGAAGCCGAGAAATGGAAGTCACTTCGACAGTGAAGCCAGGAGCTCAAATTGCAGAAGTCACGAACAGGATGATAGGAGAGTGTGCGTCCCTTACTGCAATGGACTACGCAGTGATCATCGCTGGAGCAAACGACGTCTATAGAAATGAGAGTAAAAAGGTAATCAAAGATTTAAAGGGTACATTGCCATCCATGCAAAAAACAAATGTCATTATTGTAAACATTCCGCAGAGATACGATTTAATTCCCAAATCATGTGTAAATGTAGAAATAGAGGCTACAAATGGAAAAATTCATAAAATTTGTAAGAGATTTCCAAATGTCCAAATTGTAGATGTAATTAAATTAGACAGGAAGTTCCACACTCGGCATGGCCTACACTTAAATAGATTAGGAAAAGAGTATCTTAGTGATGAAATCTGCAAAATTTGTAAATTCAAATGGTAAGAATAATTCAACGGTAATATCATTAGAGAGGAAGCAGGGAAACTGGTAGAAGAAGCCAAACGTGAGGTTTGGCATTCACATCTTTTGAAGTCAAATTTAACGGAGTGCAACAATGGTATTTCGGATTTGTCTAGCAACAATAATAATAACAATTATGATAATAATAATAATGTAAATAAATCACCAACACAAGCTTGCAAAAGTAACAAATTTAAAATTTACCACCAGAATGTCCAGTCTCTTTATAATAAAATTGATTACATAAATCTAATGCTTAAAAATGAACTTAAAGACATCTCAGCACTATGTATTTCAGAACATTGGCTGAAAGAGGAACAACTTGAATTAATTCAATTCCCAGGGTTTATACAAGCTAGTAAATACTCTAGATCTAATATTAGCCATGGTGGTACTTGCATCTTCTTAAGAAATAATTTAGATCAAGAACAGATAACAGCTTATGATTATCTAATTATGGAACAGGATTTTGAATTCTCTGCCGTAAAAATTCAGCAGTTTAAGTTAATAATTGTATGCGTATACCGTTCTCCGTCAGGAAAGTTTCCTCTATTTATAGATAAATTAGAATTGTTACTCAATAACATGAGCAAAGTAAATTTCGATATAATAATTTGTGGGGATGTAAATGTGGATTTATTAAAACTTGATAGAAATTGTGAATTATTAACACAGTTACTAATTTCCTATGGACTGAAACCTACAGTAAATACACCAACAAGAATAACAACATTTAGTAAAACCACTCCTGATCTAATTTTTATAAATACAGATAAATATCACCATTCAATAGAAGTCTATTGTCCGGGTTTTAGTGACCACCATGGACAAATACTGAGTTTTGAAGTATCCGAAGTAATCAATAATAATGATAATGGAGTAAAATCAAAGTGCAGGTCATTCACTGAATCAAATGTTACATATTTCAATGACTTATTAAATAAGGAAACATGGTCAGAAATTTATGAACTAGAAAATGTAAATGATAAATTTAATGCATTTAACAATAATTTTGAAATAGCATTCCCCTTTAAACGAAGAACTGTTCAAAATAATAAAACTAGCAATTGGATAACAACAGGGATTATAAATTCATGTCAAAGAAAGAAATTTCTACACAAATTATATAAACAATACCACACAACACCTGAATTCAATTTATACTACAAAAAATACACTAGCATATTAAATAAGGTAATAAGACTAGCAAAGAAAATGCATAATGATAATTTTATTTCCCAATCATCTAATAAAAACAGGGCTATGTGGTCCGTGATAAAGAAAGAAACTGGAAAATCTGCTAAAATACAAAGGAACATTACACTGACCAGAAATAATAAAGTGATTAATAATCCAGAGGAAATAGCAAACACTTTTAACGACTATTTTCTGGAAATTCCACAAAAATTAATAAATAAATCACAGGTAAATACACTAAATTCTAATAATAAAATAAATATATGCAGTGATTCTTTATTTATAAATCATGTCACAAGTGAAGAGGTAAGAAGTTATAAAAGAGCTAAAAAATAAATTCTGTGCTGGCATTGATGGCATCCCTGATGCAATTTTAAAGAAATGTGCAGAAAATATAATAAATCCACTTACGCACTTAATAAACAGTATAATTATCTCAGGAACTTACCCGGATATTTTGAAGTTATCAAAAGTAATTCCAGTGCACAAAAACGGTTCAAAAGATGAATTAGATAACTATCGTCCTATTACCTTACCAACTGGTATTGCAAAAATTGTGGAAAAAATTATGTATAAGAGACTGATAGTTTCATAGAAAAAAATAAAATATTATCAAACTCACAACATGGATTTAGAACGGAAAAATCTACACAGACAGCAATTTACGAATGTAGTAATAGTATACTGAAATTAATTGACAATAAGGAACATGTAACTGGCCAATTCTTGGATTTATCGAAAGCATTTGATGTTGTTGACCATAAAATCCTCCTTACCAAACTAAATCAATATGGTGTTAGAGGTCTAGCTAATAAATGGATAGAGTCTTACTTAACAAGGCGTAAAAAAATAGTAAGCTTGAGACACAAGGATGATGGAACCAAATTACTTAATGAAACATTGTCCAATGAGGGAATTATTGAATTTGGAGTACCCCAGGGATCGGTTTTGGGCCCACTACTCTTTCTTCTATATATCAATGATATAACACAGAACGTTCATTCACATAAGGAAATTTTGTTTGCGGACGATACAACACTCGTAATAAAAGGTGAAACTAAACAGGTCATACAGCAGTCTGCTGACTCCGTTACAGGAGAGTTAACCAAATGGTCACAAGATAATCGCCTCATAATAAATTATAAAAAGACAGTATGTCTAAATTTCCACACTATACAGAATAGAAATCCTGCGATGCCCAATATAACATTAAATGGTCATCAAATATAAAATAAATCAGAAACAAAGTTTTTAGGACTATGGATACAACAAGACTTGAAATGGAATAAACATATACAATATCTGAATACTAAACTGAACTCGATGTGCTTTGCGTTACGTATTTTGAAAACCTGCACTAGCATGCACACATTAAGAAATACTTATTTTGCTTATTTCCATTCATACTTAAGATATGGGATCATATTTTGGGGTATGTCGCCAGATGTACTAAGCACGTTTAGGATACAAAAGAGGGCGATTAGAATTATGGCAAATGTAAACTCTAGAGAATCATGTAGACCTCTGTTTAAAGATTTAAACATTCTCCCACTGCCCTGCATATATATATCTTTGAAAGTATGATGTTTTTTAAAAAGAATTTAATGAATAAAGATGTTTTTCTTAAAACAAACAATGAAGTTCATAGGCATAACACAAGACAAAATCAAAACATTCATATTTCACACACACACACAAGCATATATCAAAAAGGAACTTTTCACACTGGAGTTAAATTATACAATAAACTACCCCAGTATATAAAACTGGCCCCAAAAATAAAAACCTTTGATAGAATGTTGAAAGCTTATCTGCAGTGCCATTGTTTTTACTCAGTAGTTGAATATCTTAGCGTATAGGAGCGATGAAATTATAATTATATTTTACTTTTTTAATTTAATTGTAATACCTAGCTGTATGTTGGTGTATTTATAGAATTAAGTTTTCATATTATGATAATAGAGTGAGGTGTAAATAGTTGTGCAATAAGATTGTATCTATTAAGATTTGCTATTATAATAAGTTAAAGTTAAAATATTAGTGATATATACCTGTTAGTTCTTTTATTTTATGCATGTAAATTCTGACGTGTCCTATATCAAAAATGTATTGTATACTGAGCCCGCGTGAGCTCATGGCTCGGTGATTTATCGGAAATAATGAGGAACATGTCGTGCCATTGTAACTGAACGCGCCCTGTAGCAGCGCGATGCATGCAGGAATAAGGGGAGATGTCTTGACGTTGGACACTCACCTTGAAAATTAATTCTGAGCACCAACTATCACATTTTTTGCAATTAAAAGTCTCAGATCATTCCATAATGTAGATCTGCTTAAAGGAAACATTACGATGTTTACCGATTTTCAATTTAAGGTAAAAGGTATTAACACCGCAGATTAGTGGCAGGAAATGGACCGTCAACGACTCCACTTTGAACCTGCACGAGGCGGGGAAGATCTAAGCTCACTGACTACCTGTTCAGAAGCCGTCGATTGTGGACGTGCTGTTTCATTGTCCATCCTATGAGATGAGGAAAATTTTACAAGTCCACCAAGTTGTGAAGATAATTAGTGCATCCGACATAACGTCGTGTAACAGTATTACTTTCGCACAAATGTGTGCAGTGCTCCGCTGCGTGAAAATATATTTTTCTTGTGAGTGAAAAGTGAGTAATTTTCGTCCACGAGACAATCACCACAATATTTCGCCCACGAGGCGAAGTGCGAATCAGCGAACATCTATCACAAATTATAAGTAAATTAGAATTGCTTGTAAGAATTCTAATCAGTGACAATCCCATCAAATGCACATGTCGAGTGCGGAATTTTTGTCGTATTTTTGGTGAATATTTATGGGATTTTAACACCACATTTCTTTGTGTGAACCTCATATTCAATGTCAACGAGGATGTTGAAATACTGTGCTTTAACTATGATCTGCAAACCATCCAAATGTCAACAAGTGCTAAATATTACCACATTTTATGATGCAATTTGCCATTAATTTTTACGCCAGATCAGTGTGATATTTTTGAATGATAACCACTATTCGAATCTGTGATTGCTGACACCACGTGTCGAATAGATTCAGTGAAGCAGACAGTGAAAAGGCCATTTATAATCAGTCTGCAATTTAAAGCCAGTGATTTGTTTGATAATACTGTGCTAAACATAACGTCAGTGGAATCCACGTGTGAATCACTAAAAATGCATCATAACGTCGACCACGTGCACATCATTCTTGCTACGCTGACAATAGTCAGTGTAATGGAGTAAGAACCCATCATGTGAGGAATATTCATCGAGGAGACATCTACACCATGGCAGGAGAATTAACTATCTATTCTTCGGGAATTGGAGCCCAAGAAATCATCAACCCAATCGCTGACCATAAGAACGAGATCTTTGCTCGAGAGACCACTAGCAGGAGGATGAAAATGGAATGGGACAAGCTCGATTCCCGAGTTGTTACGTGGAATTTTTACCAACCATCCAGGTCTCTCTAACACTATGATTTTTGGATCTATAAAAATGGTGACTACTGAGTGAGTTTGTTTTTATCTCATTGTACGGGTTGAGTTGTGGTGGAGTAGATAGTAGACAAATTAACCGAACTAGTGACACCAGATAAGTAGGGATTAGTAGATAGTTTATTTTTTTCCACAGTGGAGTTAGTTACCATACGCTTTTGGTGCATCGTTAAGGTGTTCGCAGGGCGTTATGTCCTAATTCTTATGGATAGACAGGACCACAAGTCATTTAGATTTGATTTGGTCAGCCCTTCATATGGGCCAACTTAGAATTTGAGTGATGGATAGCCATCTCTTCGTCATATTTTTGTGCCCCTTTCAGCGAACCTTCCATTCACGCCACTGTATGATTTATTTTGGGCTTTATTATGGCCGTATAATTTCATGACCGACAGAAGTCATGACCTTTTGAATGTAATTAATTTATGCTTCGATGTGTGCTCTGAAGCCACATAAGTTCCAGTAAGAACTAATATGGGGGTTATATTTATGATGCCAGCCAAGCATCGAACCCCAGATACACTTCCTATCGTTTCCGACATCCTAGCAGCCTGTGGGATTGTCACATGTTATATTATTTTGTTAGTTTCAAGTTGTTAGACACACTAAAGTTTTACTGATGCCCACATGTAAATATTTAAGGAATGGAATATCATCCACCAACTGAAAAGTAGCCTATTCCGAGTGGAATATATTTCAGATTATTATCTTTGCAATACTTCAACATTGCCCATGTTTACTATTGATATTTCTACGTGGTAGTGAAGCCACGAGCCGTTTAACACTACTTGTTATAGTTTTAAGCCAGCGTTATTCAGATAGAGACTTCTTTTGACTGAATTAACGCCTGTGAAGTGTAATCTATCGCCTGACGCGATGAGTTGAGATTGTGCTTTGACAAGCCAAGGTTGAATGTTTGAAATGCAATGGATCCGTAGCGCTCACAGCGAGACGACTTTTTACTGTTAGACTAGACGTGCATGCGCAAGTCTGTATTTCACGAAGTGGAATGTATTGATTATTTCTGGATCAAGGCTGTGGCAATTTTTATAGGAGTCATATGTTTGCTTACGTCACTGGATGATATTGTAACTTTTAACGCTTTAGGAAGCGGATTATTTGTGCACTGGGAGAGTGCATTGAAATGAAAAGAATCTATTGTCTATTATGTTAGGTACTTTTGACACCGTAATTAAAGGCTTCTACGTTAGAGTTAAGCGCTCTTGTTGCGCGGTCGTACAGATGATAAATCTGCGACCATGTTTTGTCCAGGGGAAACCTGAAGACTGTGTAGGAGAGCTTTGTCCCCCTTCAGTGATATTGAAAACCGAGTCTGTTAACTCGTGTTATTGTGTTTTCCGGCCAGGTGTGAGCCGATGAGATTAATGATGTTCTTAGCTAGGCTTCACGCTATTTATTCCTAGGTGTCTATCGAGAATAGCCAGTATTCTACATAAACCTACGACAATGTAAATAATGCTTCTAATAATAACAAGATCTAATTATTCTAATTAAGATTGTAAAATTACTATGACTTGCAATTTAATGCGGACTGGCCGACTCTTTGGATTAGTCCCATTTCCAAGCGGGAAATGACTTATAGACTTAGTTACACTATCTTGAGACGACGGAGCTGTTTCGGACCATTAGTTCTCAACTAGTGGCACTCGACGCTCAAGTAATGTAAGACGTGATTTTGACCACGACATTACCAACCTAATTATACACTAGATGACCCAAGAATACACACAGTGTTCTTGCGTGTACGCAGGTTGTTAATAAGAAGCTTTCTGAATGTTGTGTCTTATTTATTTATTTATTATTGATGTGATCATGTATGTTCACCCATGTACTGTACCCGTTCGTCCTGGGGATGCGATGACCCATCTGCTATTACACCGCATTCCTGGAGTTCCAGGACAGAGCGGAGTTAAATGAACCTCTAGTCAAATAAGGAATGTGTCAGAAATTCAGCTGAGTTATCGAAAAAGCAGTGGGTAACACGAGACAAGTATCTCTAGGGTCGTTACGGGCTTAAGTTTAATAAAAAAATGCAAAGATAAATGGGCGCCATCAACTGAACTCCTAGCAAACCACATCCTTTCCGGTTAAGCCTTAATCAAGACAAGGAAAGAAAAAGGAAAATCACACAATCATCAGATCACAACTAAGATAAAAACAAATTTATTTCACTTTGATAGTCAGACAGACATTTTAAATATTCATCCTACCTGAGAGCATGGTCGAATGCCAACGTTAAATTGTCATTGTCCAAAAATCGAACCATCTCTTTTCTAATCAAAAATATTTCATCCACATAGAACAAGAAAAATCTCTAAAGTTCTCTTGGGTTCTCAGGATCACTGTAGCACTATGTCTTTCGTCACTGACATTTGTGATACCTGAGACCTAATTTCTCTTTAATTTAACATCATAAATGTGGATTTGAAAATATTATTAATCTGTCTAAACATACACATATTATAATCACATATTTTTAATATCACGTAATTTATGGCTTGCATGGCATAATTTAAATGTTGAATACATTAGTAAAATGCTCCTAAACATCGAATAATTAATTTACACTATTTACATTGTCATTTATAATTGCTTGTTCGTGAATTACAGAAAATCCACTGCTCATTGGTCATCATCATCATCAACATCATCATCATCATCAAAGTTAAATATTTCTCACATTAATTCTCATCTTAAAATTCAACATATTCCTGTCAGAATCATTAACTCATCACCATTAAATCATTTAAATGAAAATTATTATCATCACTTCATTATACTTTCTAATTATTCACACACTCTTATTTTATCATCTACTTCAGATTAAATCATCCTAAATCATCAATACAAATTGTTTAATTCCTCAACTCAAGTTGCAATTCCTCAAATTATATCTCGATTAAATTTATTTTAATCCATATAAATTCATTAATCATCATCTTCCTTAATTAATTATCACCTTCTAATTCAGTTATTCATCATCTATCCAATCATCTATTAATTTATTTAAATCAGTTTATTTATCCAATCTTTAATTCATCCATTTATTTAATTCATTGATTTATTCCAAAATTTAATTTATCAATTTATTTAAATTTTATTCTTCTGGTTATTTAGATTTTTAATATTTCATCTAGTCGTTCTGATTTTTATTTCATTAGGTCAGATCATTAATATGCTTAAATTTCAGATTCTTATTTCATTAATAATTATTATCAGAAAATCTTGTATTATCAACTTTATTTATTTGTTTAATTTCCTAACAAATTGTTTAATATGGGTTATATAACGTTGTCTTACAGTTTTATCACTTCCAAGTTATATTTCGTATTTAATTATCATGCCAAAAAATATTATTACCTTCACGACATCACGTTGGATCTGACTATCCACAACTACGTTATATATCCTCACTTCTTCAAATATCACGTTTGAATACCACAATTATTCCACAAAACTCCATAAACATTCATCATACACAGCATGAATCTCAACAATTACGCTAGACTGGGTTCGACAACCTCATGTCTGCCTCAAAATACATTAGCAACGTTCCAACTATCACTTGGCAACTTCCACAAAATGCCTATCACAAACTTCACTCAACCACGTTGCATGATCTACAAAAAATATATAACTGGCTTCAAATTATCAACGCACACTATCTCCCAATAACTGTAATTACTCTGATCACATCTAGACAACTTCTTAAACAATTGGAAAAAATATTACCTTAGTAATTCAAGATCTGCTTTCAAATAGCATAAATTCTCTTACAATTCACATAATTCACATCACAGAAAAACACCAATGTGCTATAATTTCTCATATCAAAATCTGCAATACTGATCTGCCTTAAAATAAATCTGACCATTAATGAGTCATCTTACAAGATTCAATTACTTTAAATCCTTCTCAAAGGTATCAAACACAATTATAAAAATCATCAAAAGCATCAGCTGTACCAGCTGTTAAACTGAAAGTACTCTCAAAAGAGTAAAGCAACAAAATATTGGATTGGCAAACAAGAATTACTAAATGTAACCCTGCTGACATTTATCTGTACTTTATTTAACAAAATTTCGACTGATATGTGACTAGTAGTTCCTTGTTTGATTCACTTACAATCTCATGTACACTCGGATGATAAAAATGAGTCCCTCAATGGCAAGTAAGATGAGTAACCACCGTACAATCGTATAAATACGAAAGAACTCGCCCCGTCGACTAACATGATAGTGCCCTGAGCGATGGGTAAGATGAGTCACCACCATACAATCGTATAAATACGAAAGACCCCATCTCGAAGATTAAATGAGTGAATGTACCAGATAGGAATCAACAAGTCTCTAGTTGTCATATAAAAGCGATATTCATTCACTAAAGTGAATAACATCTTAATATCTCCAAACAATCCAATGGAAAAAATCCCTACTGATGAATAATACACACTCGCTAGTATGCAATGAACTGACGAAGTAATTTTAGATAATCAATTGCAGATCACGAGTTCGAAATACTCGTCACAAAAAAACTATTCATGAAAACTAACCTTGCTGGAAAAATGTCTAAAAGACCAAACATCTGCTTAATAAAGCCAACCAATGGTGAGAATTTCGTATAATGATGCCTGCCATATCATATGGTCACGCCATATTCTAGCAAAATTTGAAGCATATAAAGTCAAAGCCATGTCTAAATAATCGTATCACTCCTATTAGAAAAATATACATGAGTGCCCAGTATCATGAAAATAATCGTATCAGAACGTTTTAACTCTTACAGTACCTTCTCATAATCAGCTGTTATTAAATTTCAAAGATCGTCGATTTTCCCTATGTAATGAATTTCTCGAAAGATCGGCGTGAATATCATTCCATCCACGCAATGACGATTGCCTTCAAATCCCAAGTGAATCAGCTGGTGGACCTCCTCCTCGTCAGGAATCGAATCCTTCGCTCTGTGGTGCCATCGCGTCTCTGTCTGCGTTTACTCCGACATGATGAACTTCTGGTTATCCATAGCGGATACTGTCCAAATCTTCACGAAAAAGTTCATAGAAACAGCGGACCCCCTTTTCCTCTTCTACGTTACGCCACTGTTCCATACAATGTTCGGTTTGAGTGTTGAAAGTTCAATCTCCAATAACTGATAAGTCTCACTTTCATAAAATAGAATTTTATGTGAGAGTGTCTAAGTTTATGAAACACCCTGTAGCTGTGTTCGTACTCGGTAATTTATAACACTGCATAAGAAAGAATTGCATTAATGCACGTGTTAATGTTCAGAAGTGCATATGCTTACAACATTCCGTTTGCCTGAAATCGTTAATGTTACTTGGAATGCGTTATTAAATGCATAGTCGTAATGTCAGTGAAAAACTATGTTCATCTGAAGTTCACAGTTGCAGTATCTCGTAACTGTTTGCTTGTATAATTCAAATGCTGAATAAACGTTCCAACTCAATGTTGTAATGAAGTTCAGCTTCTGTCATAATGCTTGCGTATAAAATTGGAAATAACCCGCTCGTCCCTACTGCAATGCTCTAGAATCATCTCAGCCTAAAGCTGGCCTCGCCATGTCGCTCTACTATGCTGTTCTGCGTTAACAAATTGCAGCTTGAAATAAGTTCTCCAACTCGTTTTACAGTACTGTTCTAAACCCCGGCCTTCTATGCTTGCTTGGGCCGTACAGCTGGTTCTGTAACCGGTCTTCACGCTGCCTACTGCGGGTGTCCGCCCGGCTCAATGACCTACTTTTCGTTCGCTGCTTGGTGAAGTTGAAACTGTCGCTTTCACTTTCCGTGACAAATGCTGCTCACCGCGCGACCTTAACCATACGCTCGGCGCATGTCCTACTCGGCTCGCTCTCTGAATTCGACTGCCGTGCTAACTGTACTTGACTCCTCTGCTTACAGAGCTCGACTGCGTGGCTCACTGAGCTCAACTGACTGTCTCTGGACTGCATTGACCTGAGCCT
The DNA here is from genome assembly GCA_946902985.2 of Meconema thalassinum. Classification (NCBI taxonomy): domain Eukaryota; kingdom Metazoa; phylum Arthropoda; class Insecta; order Orthoptera; family Tettigoniidae; genus Meconema; species Meconema thalassinum. The sequence goes on along the minus strand of OX336391.1, from coordinate 456,864,684 downwards.
CCCTGGCGCAGTCACGTGACGTTCTCCCCACCTCTGTGGTCTTGCGTCACAAATATAATCTCGAACCCCGATCATCTTGGCTATTAAGTTATATAATAACTTAAGGGTTATCTGACTTCTTTCAAATTATTACCATACATAATTCATGTTATATCTTCTCTTCTGAGATGTTTAAATACCATGTTCCATATAGATCTTAATAAAGCTTCATATTTCCATCCATAATTCCATCTGCCTGGCTGATGTCAGTGCCTTCTTAATCCTAGACCTTCTACGTCATCCTGACATTCCTCTTGACTCGATCTGAGCGCTATCTTTTCATAACTCTTCCCAAAATCTCAACTACGGCTAAATGTCTGCTGGCGTAGCCGATAGCCTCAACTAGGTATCGGGTACAGTACGTATTAGCCAGTAAGATTGACTTTAATGTTTTTTTAAGGTGGTGCACATAGCTTTTGCTATAATTGTTTGATTGTTACGGTCGGAAGTCACCGTATACTTGGTTGTAATTGTCAGGATTTAGCTAGATTATTAACTTGTTTAAACATAAATAAGGGGGTGGTATCATCTTAAATTCTTTGATTATTATTGTTGTTAATTTAACTTCTTTTATAAGTAACCCGTTTCATCTGTGTAGGGTGTACTTTACGTACCACTGCCCTAGCTTGCTGCTTTTGCATTTTCTTGTAATTAGATATTTCGCGAGATTTTTTTTTCACCTTACAATCAGTTTAGGATCTACGAAATTTATCTTTTTTATGAGCTTGCGGGATTAGCCCGAAACAAACCCTCCGAACTAGGCTAGGTGTTTGTTGATTTTTTAATAATTTTTACCCGAGTTTTCATAAGTATGGATATTATTATTTTGTAATCTAAGTGTTTCTGCGGTGTACGTCTAGGGCCCTCTCACCTATTCTCCGTGTCTGCCCGATCGCTCCGGGATGCTGCGTCTTTCGTGCGCACTGACCTATAGGAAGTACATCCAATCCTCTTCGGCATATGTGTCCAGACGGTGAGTTGTCCGGGAATTCATTGCGGTTAGTGGCAACCCAAACAACTCGTCTGACGGGCTCATACCACCTACTTTATTTAAAATGGCGCCCAACCGGTGATGCAGATTTTGGACATGGAGGCCATCAGCACCTGTCGTTTTCTTGTAAGAGGATGAAACACTATGTAAGGGCTATTTGACTGGACTGGGACGAACTTAGAAGGTCGTACTGCTGTTCAGCAAGCCGTGTGGCATTCTTGCGATCGAAGACCACAAAGGTGAAGTGTAATTAGCTTATTAAAATCAGATTAGGGTATTTCTTTGCCTACACTTCATCTTATGTAAATGTAATACTTTGCTTTGCTCTTCGTGATGTTAGTAGTTGTAGAATCACTTAGTTGTGTACGCCAGCTCTACTCGTGAGATTTGTTGAAAGAAAGCAAACTTTCCGCCACAGTGATTCCCTGCCTTAGATGTAAGTTCTCCTCTGATGAATATTTCTCTGTCTTCTCACTTATATAAATTGTAATGGATGAGGCTATGATACGCCGTTTTGAGGAGATGATGGTTGGAGTTAATGCGAATCTCCAACAAATTAATGAAGGACTAAATAATGTTAGGGATGATGTCAACGTCACTAACGAGAGACTCAATAATGTCAGGGGCGACCTCAATGATGTTAGGGGCGACCTCGACAATAATACTGCCGCTCTAATGGACGTCATAAATAATGTTAGGCAAGATGTCAATAATGTTAATGATAGTTTAGCTGTTGTTAGGCAAGATGTAAATTATGTCAGGGTGGAAAAGGAGGTTAACCGAGAGGCAGTTAACGACAATATCACCGCAGGTCTAGCTAACGTTAGGGCCGACTTTCTGCGACACCAGCAGGATGCAAATAATAGGTTAGACGCGCTTAATATTGACATCAACCGTGCAAGGGAAGAAATGCAAACTCGCATTACAGAGTTGGATGAGACCAACGAGACCCGAGCAAACGATAATACCATGAAACTAGAAGCTACGATGGCCAGGATACAAATCGATATGAGGGCCGATCTCGACCATACTAGGGAAGAGTTGGGAGGTCGTGTTTCTCACGTCGAGGGATTCATCCACCAGGTGAAGAACGAAGTATCTACGGTTAATGCAGGACTAACACTGATGCGTGGAGCTGCTTATGCCGTTCATACTAATATGAAAGCTGTAGGAGTTGAGGTGACACAGCTCAAACATGAGATGTCGGTCACAAACAAGGGCGTTTCTGACTTAAATCTCACCATTAGCGAACTCCGAGAAAATGTTGATAACCACAAGGAGATCAGCACCGACATTATGTTGTTGAGAGGGGATTTCAATGAACATAAACTGGTAGTTGAAACCCAAGTCGCAAAAGTTCGAGATGAGGTAATCGAACTCAGGGGAGACGTCGCCGTCGTCAAAGACGATGTCTACCAAGTCAGAGAAGATGTCGAAGCCATGCAGAGACGTTTGGAGAAAGCTGCAGAAGAGAAACGACTGATACTAAGCGCGAATGTCAGACTCAGCGTACGCGAACTGGATCAATGCTTACGAGGGAAGATTGAGCGGATTAAACTCCACGTAAACGAACTAAGTCGCCAGAAGGAAGAAGCGACTGTCCCAGAATGGGAAGACATGCATAGATGGATCGACAATTTAAAGAATCCAACGAATACTGCGGATCAACGCAAGGTGACAGACAGAATTACGCCATCTAGCCACGTGAACTTGACTCAATTCATGAATTTCGAACAACAGAATGATAAGCCGACAACGCAATAATTTCGATTCACGAAGGTTGGCCTATCGAATGAAGCCGATAACGCAATCCCAGATACTGCCTCAATTTGGTATGCAGCAATTCTATACACCAACGCCGATGGCGCAGCCAAACTTTACTGCTACACCTAACAGTTTTGGCGCAAACCTGAATTATAATTCTCAGCCATTTAAGCCACAGTACTCGCCCGGAAGTCAAAGTAATGTCATGATTATCAGATCATGGGAAGAACAGCTGGCTAAATTCACAGGAACTGGTGGAGGTGTTACACCTGTAGAATTCTTAGCGAACGTGGAGAGCTACCTAAGGGACACAATGGTCACACCCGAACGAGAGTTAAGGGTCATTGACCGCCTTTTGAATGGCCAAGCAAGTACCTGGCACAGGGCTTTCCGGTACACTTTCACCGGGTACCACGACTTTAAGGAAGCGCTTTTAAGGGCCTATTGGTCGAGTGACGTCCAACAAGCTATTAGAGCAGAGATGTCCACCAAGATGTACAGCTCTAACCTACCCACTCGCTATGCGAACTACTTCGCCTCACAGCTCGCAAAACTTAGATGCCTTAAACCTCCGTTGTCCGAGGAGGATTTAATAAATACGATTGTCTGGCAGTACCTAGCTGATGTACAGAAAGTACTAATCGCCGCGGGAGCGAAGAATTTCTGGGAGTGTGACCAGATTCTACGGAGTCAGGACTCCAGCACTGAATAGTTCACACCCCATAAGCCGACGAGGGGCGAACCTCGACACGTCAACCTCACGACTGTCGATAAGGTATCGCAGACCCCGAAGCCAACACAGCAGAACACCAGCAACACCACCAACAACAACGGTAGAAAGTACCAGACCGGCAATGCAGGTTATAATCGACGTCAATGGAGTGGAACGCCATACTCCAGATAAAACCGTCTAACGAACCAAGGACGTTGAACGACCGGTTTAACCAGAGTAACGACCGTAATAGGAATTACGAAAACCAGGACTGCCGAGGGAATGGGGGCTCACCTCGAGCGCAACAGTCTGGAGTGATCCGACGTGACTACAGATACACTGGAGGATACAGGAGAGGTCGCGCAGAACAAAAGTAGGGAGTATATTGAAAAGCTTCTAACGCCTAGAGATGAGGCGGACCAAGGCCAAACGCCTAGGGACAAATCGCCACAACGAGGGAACAAGAGGACCGTCATCACTGACATACACCAGATCGATGTAGCGCCGACGATGTCTAACGACAAGATCCAGGAGATCACCAGGCGAATGGACACTGCCCGAGAGCGCCGTCTCGAAGAAAGAGAAAGAGCTGATAGAGAAGGATAGTAAGGAGAGGAGAAGACCGAAGAAGATGACAACGACGAACGACGAAGAATTGAGACAACTACCATCGAGGGACGTGAAAAAATATCACCAAGCATTGATAAGATGTTGGATAAATAAAAATGCATCCCTACATTTTTATTTAAAACGACGGGAAAGCATATGAGCCCGCGTGAGCTTATGGCTCGGTGATATTTATCGGAAATAATGAGGAACATGTCATACCATTGTAACTGAACGCGCCCTGTAGCAGCGCGAGGCATGCAGGAATACTGTAATGGGAGATGTCTTGACTTTGGATACTCACCTTGAAAATTTATTCTGAGCACCAATTATCACATTTTTTTGCAATTAAAAGTCTCAGATCATTCCATAATGTAGATCTGCTTAAAGGAAATATTACGATGTTTACACCGATTTTCAATTTAAGGTAAAAGGTATTAACACCGCAGATTGGCGGCAGGAAATGGACCGTCAACGACTCAATTTTAAACCTGCACGAGGCAGAGAAGATCTAAGCTCACTGACTACCTGTTCAGACGCCGTCGATTGTAGACGTGCTATTTCATAGTCCGTCCTATGAGACGAGGAAAATATTACAAGTCCACCAAGTGGTGAAGATAATTAGTGCATCCGACATAACGTCGTGTAATAGTATTACTTTCGCACAAATGTGTGCAGTGCTTCGCTGCGAAAATATATTTTTTCTTGTGAGTGAAAAGTGAGTAATTTTCGTCCACGAGACGATCGCCACAATATTTCGCCCACGAGGTGATGTGCGAATCAGCGAACATCTATCACAAATTATAAGTAAATTAGAATTGCTTGTAAGAATTCTTATCAGTGACAACCCCACCAAACGCACATGTCGAGTGCGGAATTTTTGTCGTATTTTTGGTGAATATTTTTGTGATTTTAACACCACATTTCTTCGTGTGAACCTCATATTCTATGTCAACGAGGATGTTGAAATACTGTGTTTTAACTATGATCTGCAAACCATCCAAGTGTGAACAAGTGCTAAATATTACCACATTTTATGATGCATTTTTCCATTAATTTTTACGCCAGATCAGTGTGATATTTTTGGATGATAACCTCTATTCGTATCTGTGATTGCCGACACCGCGTGTCGAATAGATTCAGTGAAGCAGGCCATTTATAATCAGTCTGCAATTTAAAGCCAGTGATTTGTTTGATAACACTGTGCTAAACATAACGTCAGTTGAAACCACGTGTGAATCATTCAAAATGCATCATAACGTCGACCACGTGCACATCATTCTTGCTACAATAGTCAGTGTAATGGAGTAAGAACCCATCATGTGAAGAATATTCAACGAGGAGACGTCTATACAATGGCAGGAGAATTAACCATCTATTCTTCGGGAATTGAAGCCCAAGAAACCATCAACCCAATCGCTGACCATGAGATCTTTACTCGAGAGACCACTAGCAGGAGGAGGAAAATAGAATGGTACAAGCTCGATGCCCGAGTTGTTACGTGGAATTTTTACCAACCATCCAGGTCTCTGTAACACCATGATTATTGGATCTACAAAAATGGTGACTGCTGAGTGAGTTTGTTTTTATCTCATTGTGCGGGTTGAGCTGTGGTGGAGTAGATAGTAGACAAATTACCCGAACTAGTGACACCAGATATGTAGGGATTTGTAGATAGTTTAATCTTGTTTCTCCACAGCGGAGTTAGTCACCATGTGTTTTTGGTGCATCGTGAAGGTGTTCGCAGGACGTTATGTCCTAATTCTTATGGATAGAGAGGACCACAAGTCATTTAGATTTGTTTTGATCAGCCCTTCATATGGGCCAACTTAGATTTTGAGCGATGGATAGCCATCTCTTCGTCATATTTTGTGACCCCTTTCAGCGAACCTTCCATTCACGCCACTGTGTGATTTATTTTGGGCTTTATTATGGCCGTATCATTTCATGACCTACAGAAGTCATGACCTTTTGAATGTAATTAATTTATGCTCCGATGTGTGCTCTGAAGCCACATAAGTTCCAGTAAGAACTAATATAGGAGTTATATTTATGATGCCAGCCAAGCATCGAACCCCAGACACACTTCGTATCGTTTCCGGCATCCTAGCAGTCTGTGGGATTGTCACATGTTATATTATTTTGTTAGTTTCAAGTTGTTAGACACACTAAAGTTTTACTGATGCCGAAATGTAAATATTTAAGGAGTGGATTGTCATCCACCAACTCCAAAGTAACCTATTCCGAGTAGAATATATTTCAGATTATTATCTTTGCAATACTTCAACATTGCCCATGTTTACTGTAACGATTCTATCGTCACGCATGATGGAAGAGTTCACGATTTGTATGGTCTCAACATCTCTAAGCTCACGTCGGCTCAGTTAGTTCTGGAAGTCGCCACTAGAAGGTAACAGCTCACGGTTCTGCTATGATGTTGTTCTTTGACGGACAAGGAGATGGTGGAGCGGAAGCCGTTGAAATCAAATGAATGTCTTTTGTCTTGACTTGAGGACTAGAGACCGTTGTTGCGAAAGGAGATGATTAGCAAGATGGTCTGAAAATAAGTCGGACGTGTTCTCTTGTAGTGATCGAAAAAAGCTTATGGAATTGTCAATTTAAAATTAATTACCTCAGAATATGTCAACTTGTAGACAGGGCCATGATCATGTCAGTTGTATGAAGATTTTAAAACTACGCATTGGAAAGGACACCTCCTGTGGAAATACTTACATGAAGTGTGATGTGTATTGATATTTAAACGTCTCTAGTTGACGTCGTATGACCTTCTAGATATATGATCGTGATTATTATTTAGAGGTCAGGTATGATTTTGGAAGAAGTATTGTAAGTATTTATGAAGGAATAAGGTGCGATAATTCCTAAAATAAGTAAGTAAATCTTTATATGTTAGCATGGCTTGTTTTGGTAATGGCTTTTAACCTTGTTGTCAGATGACTTCTCATACTAGGCGACCTTCAAGTTTATGGTGTGGATAAATGTTTTAATGTTTGGGTCGGTTATTTTATTGTCATTTATTCACGGTAGGATATTCGGAAGAATCTGTTTTAAGATATTTATTTATTATTTAATCGTGGGAATTGCTTGTTACCCGATCTCTATATTCGGCTGTTCGCTCGTGTTTTGTTTTTATTGTAATGGCCTTTGACAATCAGCTGGAAAGAAAAAAAAGAAAGGGGTGTAGCCATATTAGTTTGAAGAAAGTTTGGAAGTAACGTCGAACCTGAGAGCTTATATTTGGACTTAATTATTATTTAAATGGGTTATTTGTCTTTTAGACATTATGTTTTACGTTTTAAGCATATCAAACTTTCATGACATTAATAAGGGTCCTCTTACTGTCTTTTGAGTACGTCGAATTATTTCCTTAATTGAAACTGATGCTATCTACTCTATTTACCTTACCGGGGAATATGACGATTTCACGACTGTAGAAAATTTATCTAACCCTCATGATATGATGTTTTTGGAAGCCACATCTGTAAGTGTGATACTTTATCGATGCATGTTATACTGTTGGAATATTGACTTGTATTTTGATTTGATTTGTTAATAGACGTTAGATGTGTAAAAAGGTAATTCGTGTTTCATTTCCTAGTCATAGATATAGTTATCGGCTCCACGTAGACAGTCTTTGGGTGTTTAATCATGGGTCTAGCCGCTGCGCCACAAGGTCTTAAGTGTAGTATTGCTTTTATTAGAGTGAGGGCGTTACAACTGTTAGCTATGAGCGTGGTTTCGTGTGTGTTACCACGTTAATGTTTATTTGGAGCTGGTGATGGTATTTTTGACTGGGAAATGATAGGAAAATTAGGCCTACATTTCATAAATGTGATTGTATTATTCATTGTGTTTTTAATGTTTGTTAATTTTTCTGTTTCATGTGAAAAACGTCTGAGAGGTAAAACATTATCCTGATGGACAAAAGAGTTCTTCCCATTATTTCTTATTTTTTCTAAAGAAGAATTGGGGTATGAAATTGCTATTAGGGGAAGTACTCCGCATGGTCATCGTGAATTGGATATCATATTACTGAGGTCATTAAAACTTGTACCTGTAACTCTTCCTGCTAGAGATGCTGACTTTTGGACATTGGGTAAGTCATCTGTCATTACATGTGTTTCAAGTTTGTTAGAATTGTGTGATGCGTTAGTCTTGGTTGGTAATCCTTCTGCGTATCGTATTAATCGTATCAGGTGTCGTGTGTTACATTGGCTACAGCGGTTGGAAGATTTAATAGGCGTTAGGTCGGAAAGTGACATAGTATTTTCTTCTGAATTATCTAATTTGAGGGCTAAGTTATTGGAGTTTTTTAATCGACTTGTGTCTGATCCCTATGGTGGAAGTAGGGTTAAACCTGTTGAGTTGACAGACTGTAAGTGTTCTTCAGGTAATAATTCGTGTGAAGTGCTGGATGAAAGTAATTCTGCCGAGGATTTGGAAACGGTGTCGTTAATGAATGTAATTCCTAACATGAATAATTTGGCGATTAGTGATTCTGCTGTTGAGAATAGTCTGACTGGGTCACCTATTGACCAACTGAGTGCCAGGTCATGTCATTCTGAGCCTGATGCTATTAATGTGAATAATTTAAGAGAAGGATGTGTCATTGCCTCTACTTCCTTGCATAACGAGAGTGCTGCGTGTGTTCCTTCTAATCTTATGTCTCAATCCTTGTCATGTACTAAGTCAGTACAGACAACCGGAAGTTTGTGCGATGAAAGCGGGATAGTTCAGGGAACTGTCGATCATAATTCCAAAACTGATATTTTGCCTCTAAGGTTGGTACCTGGTGAAGTTATGCATGACAGAGATATTAAAATTTCTATGCTCCCCAATCCGTTGGTAACTATTTTGAGGGATTTTCATTCTTGTAGTGGAACTGACGTAGATTTATTAATACAATTTTTAAGAAAATTTATTGAATTGAAAGACAGCGCTGTTGTGTTCGGCCTTTCTGAACTTCAAGTATTCAGAATTGTTTTTCCATGCACGGCTGGGTTACTTCGTGAAATGCTGATTGATAGTATGAGGTCGGGTAGATCTTTAATTTCTTTTCAAAAGGATGCTTTGAACTATTTCATTACTCCACGTACCTTATCTGAGCTGCATCATAATTTTTTGTTTAGAAGTCAACGAATGGATGAATCGTTGAATGATTATTTTATTGATGTCAGATATTATGCGAGGGTGTTTGCGGTTCAGCTTACTGAAGAATAAATTGTTGACTCTTTAATAGAGGGAATTAATCCTATTTATAGATCTTGTTTATCGATGAAAGCCATGCCTCGCAATTTTAAGGAATTTGGTGAGATGATTCTGTTTGCTGAGAAGATTAAAAGGGCTAATAGTATGCGTATGGGTAATGTTTATCTATTTGGTACCCATGTTCTTGCTTCCAAGGATAATTTTGACTATACAGGTTGTTTGCAGCAGATGGCACCAGTCCGTTCCAACTACAGACTCCGTGATTCAGGCAGTTATCACAATTATTTACAGGAAAATGTGTCTCAGGAACTGGTTCCTGTTTCTTCTTTAGGAAATGCTTTTCATGAGCATGCTTCACAGAGTTCCAGTGGGGGTAGATACAGGTCAGGTAAGAGATGCGATTTATGTGGATCCTATTATCACATAGCACGCTGGTGTGATGCTGGAGTAAGAAACAACAACTGAATGGTATTAATAGGTATCGTTTCTTCAAAATTGTGTTAGGTGAATACTATGCTATACCTTAGTGTGTGTGTTTGCCTGCACGTGTGATGTACCTTCTGTCGAGAGGTGCATACTCTCTTCAAAATTGTGTTAGGTGAATACCTTGCTTTTTGTCTACATTAGTGTGTGTGTTTGCCTGCACGTGTGATGTACCTTCTGTCGAGAGGTGCATACACTCTTCAAAATTGTGTTAGGTGAACACCTTGCTTCTGTCTACATTAGTGTGTGTGTTTGCCTGCACGTGTGATGTACCTTCTATCGAGAGGTGCATACCCTCTTTAAAATTGTGTTATGTGAATACCTTGCTTTTAGTGTGCATTAGGGTGTGTGCTACTAGTGTGTGTGTTTTCCTGCACGTGTGATGCACTATCTTCCTAGTTGTGCAGTATCTTTGACCACATTAAGGTGAGTGGATGGGAGTGTATCTTGTATAATTGTGTTGTTTAGCTTTGCTGATTGTTATTTGTTGTTTGTTGATAAATAAGGTTAGGTTGTTTTCTTTAAATGTTAACTTGTTCGTCGTTAATATAATACCGAGTATATACACGGGTGTTTCGTTGAAATGTTTTCTTATTGCTTTACGATCCTTTAGAGGAAGGTGACATAAAGTAATTTGTTGTGGGAAGGGTAAGTTCTTACAAACCTCTTCTTAGGTACTCCGAGTAGATGACTTTGGTCATTTGATATTTATTACTTGTGATACTGAAGGTAAGGACTTATGATATAATTTGTGTTGTGTTGTGGTATCTTTGAAGTGAATATCGAGATTCTCATCCGATACTACATATTGGTGTGGTGTTGTTGTGTCGTTGAGGTGAATATTGAGATTCTCATCCGACACTACATATTGGTAAGTGTATTGGTGTTTTGTGTAGGCGTTTTAATGGACATCTATGTATATTCTGGTTGATTTTGGGGAAAATGTTAGTGGGTAGTAACTTGTAGTTTTGGTAATTGGGGATTTGAGGTTATGTGTTTTGATGTGAAAGTTGTGAATGTGTCTGTGTTGGTATGCTTGTGTGGTCTTTTACTTCTCGGTTAGGATCTGTTGGTTTTCATTTTGGGTTTTGTCTGGAGTTCTTGATTTGTTGTGGGTTGGTTGGCGATTTGGGTAGTTTTTTTTGGTAATATCTACTTGAAGCTAGTGTGTGATATGTGACATCTGCCTGTGTCCATTAGGGGTTTTCTCTTGTTTTGATTTTTTTGTTTCAAACTATAGAACTCATTTGCTGTTTGGGAATAATGTTTAACTTTTAATTTATTGTGATTTGTTTGTACTTTTCCTGTTATTTTGGATAACTTCTTGTAATTTTGTTATTATTTCATCTAACGTCTATATATATAATTAAGTGAATATTCTTGTAAAGATGTGGCGACTAAACTTGGTTGGAAAATGTATCTGGTGTCTGAGGGTTTATTTTCACCATTAACAATGCTGTTTGTTGGTTAAATTTCTTTAATGTGTTTGTAAGGCATTCCATAAGCAAAGTACTTTCCCAGTTGAAATTGATTTCAGCTGATGCTTTGATTATTGGTTCTGCGTTGAAGATTTTTGGCGAACTTGAAGATTTTCTGGGCCCGGATTATTGGAAACTTCGTTCTGAAGACTGAAGCGGATTTGAACCAGTTCTCGACATATACTATGACCTGTATAACATGGTGGCGAGTCGTATTGTACTAAATATTGATGTGACAACTGAATTTCTAAGATGTACAAATTTTGCTTGTATTACCAATTGTGACTACTGGCTAATGTCAGAAAGTTATGTTCGTCCTGAATGTGTTCTTGCTGGTGGAAAGATTGTGAAAGGAACTTTCTCTGAAGTATTTCATAGTCATTTTTCTACCTTGTATGCATGTACTTGTAAAAACGTTGGGTTTTTGAAAGATTAGCATGTGCTGCATGTTTCTGTACTGTTCTTCGATTTTACGAATTGTCTTGGTTCTTGAACCGACGACAAAGTTGGGGGCCAGGAGTCTGTAACGATTCTATCGTCACACATGATGGAAAAGTTCACGATTTGTATGGTCTCAACTTCTCTAAGCTCACGTCGGCTCAGTTAGTTCTGGAAGTCGCCACTAGATGGTAACAGCTCACGGTTCTGCTATGATGTTGTTCTTTGACGGACAAGGAGATGATGGAGCGGAAGCCGTCGAAATCAAATGAATGTCTTTTGTCTTGACTTGAGGACTAGAGACCGTTGTTGCGAAAGGAGATGATTAGCAAGATGGTCTGAAAAGGAGTCGGACGTGTTCTCTTGTAGTGATCGGAGCTGGATTACTTCTACTGAAATGATATTTATTATTTACCAGATGTTGTTGTGGCTTAAGAGTTATCAAAATGGTCTACGCAGAGACTTATTTTAAAAAGCTTATGGAATTGTCAATTTAAAATTAATTACCTCAGAATATGTCAACTTGTAGACAGGGCCATGATCATGTCAGTTGTATGAAGATTTTAAAACTACGCATTGGAAAGGACACCTCCTGTGGAAATACTTACATGAAGTGTGATGTGTATTGATATTTAAACGTCTCTAGTTGACGTCGTATGACCTTCTAGATATATGATCGTGATTATTATTTAGAGGTCAGGTATGATTTTGGAAGAAGTATTGTAAGTATTTATGAAGGAATAAGGTGCGATAATTCCTAAAATAAGTAAGTAAATCTTTATATGTTAGCATGGCTTGTTTTGGTAATGGCTTTTAACCTTGTTGTCAGATGACTTCTCATACTAGGCGACCTTCAAGTTTATGGTGTGGATAAATGTTTTAATGTTTGGGTCGGTTATTTTATTGTCATTTATTCACGGTAGGATATTCGGAAGAATCTGTTTTAAGATATTTATTTATTATTTAATCGTGGGAATTGCTTGTTACCCGATCTCTATATTCGGCTGTTCGCTCGTGTTTTGTTTTTATTGTAATGGCCTTTGACAATCAGCTGGAAAGAAAAAAAAGAAAGGGGTGTAGCCATATTAGTTTGAAGAAAGTTTGGAAGTAACGTCGAACCTGAGAGCTTATATTTGGACTTAATTATTATTTAAATGGGTTATTTGTCTTTTAGACATTATGTTTTACGTTTTAAGCATATCAAACTTTCATGACATTAATAAGGGTCCTCTTACTGTCTTTTGAGTACGTCGAATTATTTCCTTAATTGAAACTGATGCTATCTACTCTATTTACCTTACCGGGGAATATGACGATTTCACGACTGTAGAAAATTTATCTAACCCTCATGATATGATGTTTTTGGAAGCCACATCTGTAAGTGTGATACTTTATCGATGCATGTTATACTGTTGGAATATTGACTTGTATTTTGATTTGATTTGTTAATAGACGTTAGATGTGTAAAAAGGTAATTCGTGTTTCATTTCCTAGTCATAGATATAGTTATCGGCTCCACGTAGACAGTCTTTGGGTGTTTAATCATGGGTCTAGCCGCTGCGCCACAAGGTCTTAAGTGTAGTATTGCTTTTATTAGAGTGAGGGCGTTACAACTGTTAGCTATGAGCGTGGTTTCGTGTGTGTTACCACGTTAATGTTTATTTGGAGCTGGTGATGGTATTTTTGACTGGGAAATGATAGGAAAATTAGGCCTACATTTCATAAATGTGATTGTATTATTCATTGTGTTTTTAATGTTTGTTAATTTTTCTGTTTCATGTGAAAAACATCTGAGAGGTAAAACATTATCCTGATGGACAAAAGAGTTCTTCCCATTATTTCTTATTTTTTCTAAAGAAGAATTGGGGTATGAAATTGCTATTAGGGGAAGTACTCCGCATGGTCATCGTGAATTGGATATCATATTACTGAGGTCATTAAAACTTGTACCTGTAACTCTTCCTGCTAGAGATGCTGACTTTTGGACATTGGGTAAGTCATCTGTCATTACATGTGTTTCAAGTTTGTTAGAATTGTGTGATGCGTTAGTCTTGGTTGGTAATCCTTCTGCGTATCGTATTAATCGTATCAGGTGTCGTGTGTTACATTGGCTACAGCGGTTGGAAGATTTAATAGGCGTTAGGTCGGAAAGTGACATAGTATTTTCTTCTGAATTATCTAATTTGAGGGCTAAGTTATTGGAGTTTTTTAATCGACTTGTGTCTGATCCCTATGGTGGAAGTAGGGTTAAACCTGTTGAGTTGACAGACTGTAAGTGTTCTTCAGGTAATAATTCGTGTGAAGTGCTGGATGAAAGTAATTCTGCCGAGGATTTGGAAACGGTGTCGTTAATGAATGTAATTCCTAACATGAATAATTTGGCGATTAGTGATTCTGCTGTTGAGAATAGTCTGACTGGGTCACCTATTGACCAACTGAGTGCCAGGTCATGTCATTCTGAGCCTGATGCTATTAATGTGAATAATTTAAGAGAAGGATGTGTCATTGCCTCTACTTCCTTGCATAACGAGAGTGCTGCGTGTGTTCCTTCTAATCTTATGTCTCAATCCTTGTCATGTACTAAGTCAGTACAGACAACCGGAAGTTTGTGCGATGAAAGCGGGATAGTTCAGGGAACTGTCGATCATAATTCCAAAACTGATATTTTGCCTCTAAGGTTGGTACCTGGTGAAGTTATGCATGACAGAGATATTAAAATTTCTATGCTCCCCAATCCGTTGGTAACTATTTTGAGGGATTTTCATTCTTGTAGTGGAACTGACGTAGATTTATTAATACAATTTTTAAGAAAATTTATTGAATTGAAAGACAGCGCTGTTGTGTTCGGCCTTTCTGAACTTCGAGTATTCAGAATTGTTTTTCCATGCACGGCTGGGTTACTTCGTGAAATGCTGATTGATAGTATGATGTCGGGTAGATCTTTAATTTCTTTTCAAAAGGATGCTTTGAACTATTTCATTACTCCACGTACCTTATCTGAGCTGCATCATAATTTTTTGTTTAGAAGTCAACGAATGGATGAATCGTTGAATGATTATTTTATTGATGTCAGATATTATGCGAGGGTGTTTGCGGTTCAGCTTACTGAAGAATAAATTGTTGACTCTTTAATAGAGGGAATTAATCCTATTTATAGATCTTGTTTATCGATGAAGGCCATGCCTCGCAATTTTAAGGAATTTGGTGAGATGATTCTGTTTGCTGAGAAGATTAAAAGGGCTAATAGTATGCGTATGGGTAATGTTTATCTATTTGGTACCCATGTTCTTGCTTCCAAGGATAATTTTGACTATACAGGTTGTTTGCAGCAGATGGCACCAGTCCGTTCCAAATACAGACTCCGTGATTCAGGCAGTTATCACAATTATTTACAGGAAAATGTGTCTCAGGAACTGGTTCCTGTTTCTTCTTTAGGAAATGCTTTTCATGAGCATGCTTCACAGAGTTCCAGTGGGGGTAGATACAGGTCAGGTAAGAGATGCGATTTATGTGGATCCTATTATCACATAGCACGCTGGTGTGATGCTGGAGTAAGAAACAACAACTGAATGGTATTAATAGGTATCGTTTCTTCAAAATTGTGTTAGGTGAATACTATGCTATACCTTAGTGTGTGTGTTTGCCTGCACGTGTGATGTACCTTCTGTCGAGAGGTGCATACTCTCTTCAAAATTGTGTTAGGTGAATACCTTGCTTTTTGTCTACATTAGTGTGTGTGTTTGCCTGCACGTGTGATGTACCTTCTGTCGAGAGGTGCATACACTCTTCAAAATTGTGTTAGGTGAACACCTTGCTTCTGTCTACATTAGTGTGTGTGTTTGCCTGCACGTGTGATGTACCTTCTATCGAGAGGTGCATACCCTCTTTAAAATTGTGTTATGTGAATACCTTGCTTTTAGTGTGCATTAGGGTGTGTGCTACTAGTGTGTGTGTTTTCCTGCACGTGTGATGCACTATCTTCCTAGTTGTGCAGTATCTTTGACCACATTAAGGTGAGTGGATGGGAGTGTATCTTGTATAATTGTGTTGTTTAGCTTTGCTGATTGTTATTTGTTGTTTGTTGATAAATAAGGTTAGGTTGTTTTCTTTAAATGTTAACTTGTTCGTCGTTAATATAATACCGAGTATATACACGGGTGTTTCGTTGAAATGTTTTCTTATTGCTTTACGATCCTTTAGAGGAAGGTGACATAAAGTAATTTGTTGTGGGAAGGGTAAGTTCTTACAAACCTCTTCTTAGGTACTCCGAGTAGATGACTTTGGTCATTTGATATTTATTACTTGTGATACTGAAGGTAAGGACTTATGATATAATTTGTGTTGTGTTGTGGTATCTTTGAAGTGAATATCGAGATTCTCATCCGATACTACATATTGGTGTGGTGTTGTTGTGTCGTTGAGGTGAATATTGAGATTCTCATCCGACACTACATATTGGTAAGTGTATTGGTGTTTTGTGTAGGCGTTTTAATGGACATCTATGTATATTCTGGTTGATTTTGGGGAAAATGTTAGTGGGTAGTAACTTGTAGTTTTGGTAATTGGGGATTTGAGGTTATGTGTTTTGATGTGAAAGTTGTGAATGTGTCTGTGTTGGTATGCTTGTGTGGTCTTTTACTTCTCGGTTAGGATCTGTTGGTTTTCATTTTGGGTTTTGTCTGGAGTTCTTGATTTGTTGTGGGTTGGTTGGCGATTTGGGTAGTTTTTTTTGGTAATATCTACTTGAAGCTAGTGTGTGATATGTGACATCTGCCTGTGTCCATTAGGGGTTTTCTCTTGTTTTGATTTTTTTGTTTCAAACTATAGAACTCATTTGCTGTTTGGGAATAATGTTTAACTTTTAATTTATTGTGATTTGTTTGTACTTTTCCTGTTATTTTGGATAACTTCTTGTAATTTTGTTATTATTTCATCTAACGTCTATATATATAATTAAGTGAATATTCTTGTAAAGATGTGGCGACTAAACTTGGTTGGAAAATGTATCTGGTGTCTGAGGGTTTATTTTCACCATTAACAATGCTGTTTGTTGGTTAAATTTCTTTAATGTGTTTGTAAGGCATTCCATAAGCAAAGTACTTTCCCAGTTGAAATTGATTTCAGCTGATGCTTTGATTATTGGTTCTGCGTTGAAGATTTTTGGCGAACTTGAAGATTTTCTGGGCCCGGATTATTGGAAACTTCGTTCTGAAGACTGAAGCGGATTTGAACCAGTTCTCGACATATACTATGACCTGTATAACATGGTGGCGAGTCGTATTGTACTAAATATTGATGTGACAACTGAATTTCTAAGATGTACAAATTTTGCTTGTATTACCAATTGTGACTACTGGCTAATGTCAGAAAGTTATGTTCGTCCTGAATGTGTTCTTGCTGGTGGAAAGATTGTGAAAGGAACTTTCTCTGAAGTATTTCATAGTCATTTTTCTACCTTGTATGCATGTACTTGTAAAAACGTTGGGTTTTTGAAAGATTAGCATGTGCTGCATGTTTCTGTACTGTTCTTCGATTTTACGAATTGTCTTGGTTCTTGAACCGACGACAAAGTTGGGGGCCGGGAGTCTGTAACGATTCTATCGTCACACATGATGGAAAAGTTCACGATTTGTATGGTCTCAACTTCTCTAAGCTCACGTCGGCTCAGTTAGTTCTGGAAGTCGCCACTAGATGGTAACAGCTCACGGTTCTGCTATGATGTTGTTCTTTGACGGACAAGGAGATGATGGAGCGGAAGCCGTCGAAATCAAATGAATGTCTTTTGTCTTGACTTGAGGACTAGAGACCGTTGTTGCGAAAGGAGATGATTAGCAAGATGGTCTGAAAAGAAGTCGGACGTGTTCTCTTGTAGTGATCGGAGCTGGATTACTTCTACTGAAATGATATTTATTATTTACCAGATGTTGTTGTGGCTTAAGAGTTATCAAAATGGTCTACGCAGAGACTTATTTTAAAAAGCTTATGGAATTGTCAATTTAAAATTAATTACCTCAGAATATGTCAACTTGTAGACAGGGCCATGATCATGTCAGTTGTATGAAGATTTTAAAACTACGCATTGGAAAGGACACCTCCTGTGGAAATACTTACATGAAGTGTGATGTGTATTGATATTTAAACGTCTCTAGTTGACGTCGTATGACCTTCTAGATATATGATCGTGATTATTATTTAGAGGTCAGGTATGATTTTGGAAGAAGTATTGTAAGTATTTATGAAAGAATAAGGTGCGATAATTCCTAAAATAAGTAAGTAAATCTTTATATGTTAGCATGGCTTGTTTTGGTAATGGCTTTTAACCTTGTTGTCAGATGACTTCTCATACTAGGCGACCTTCAAGTTTATGGTGTGGATAAATGTTTTAATGTTTGGGCCGGTTATTTTATTGTCATTTATTCACGGTAGGATATTCGGAAGAATCTGTTTTAAGATATTTATTTATTATTTAATCGTGGGAATTGCTTGTTACCCGATCTCTATATTCGGCTGTTCGCTCGTGTTTTGTTTTTATTGTAATGGCCTTTGACAATCAGCTGGAGAGAAAAAAAAAAGAAAGGGGTGTAGCCATATTAGTTTGAAGAAAGTTTGGAAGTAACGTCGAACCTGAGAGCTTATATTTGGACTTAATTATTATTTAAATGGGTTATTTGTCTTTTAGACATTATGTTTTACGTTTTAAGCATATCAAACTTTCATGACAATAATAAGGGTCCTCTTACTGTCTTTTGAGTACGTCGAATTATTTCCTTAATTGAAACTGATGCTATCTACTCTATTTACCTAACCGGGGAATATGACGATGTCACGACTGTAGAAAATTTATCTAACCCTCATGATATGATGTTTTTGGAAGCCACATCTGTAAGTGTGATACTTTATCGATGCATGTTATACTGTTGGAATATTGACTTGTATTTTGATTTGATTTGTTAATAGACGTTAGATGTGTAAAAAGGTAATTCGTGTTTCATTTCCTAGTCATAGATATAGTTATCGGCTCCACGTAGACAGTCTTTGGGTGTTTAATCATGGGTCTAGCCGCTGCGCCACAAGGTCTTAAGTGTAGTATTGCTTTTATTAGAGTGAGGGCGTTACATTTACTATTGATATTTCTACGTGGTAGTGAAGCCACGAGCCATTTAACTCTACATGTTATAGTTTTAAGCCAGCGTTATTCAGATAGAGACTTCTTTTGACTGAATTAACGCCTGTGAAGTGTAATCTATCGCCTGACGCGATGAGTTGAGATTGTGCTTTGACAAGCCAAGGTTGAATGTTTGAAATGCAATGGATCCGTAGCGCTCACAGCGAGACGACTTTTTACAGTTAGACTCGACGCGCATTCTCACGTCTGTATTTCACGAAGTGGAATGTATTGATTATTTCTGGATCAAGGCTGTGGAGTTTCTTATAGCAGTCATATGTTTCCTTACGTCACTGGACGATATTGTAACTTTTAACGCTTTAGGAAGCGGATTATTTGTGCATTGGGAGAGTGCATTGAAATGAAAAGAATCTATTGTCTATTATGTTAGGTAATTTTGACACCGTAATTAAAGGCTTCTACGTTAGAGTTAAGCGCTCTTGTTGCGCGGTCGTACAGATGATAAATCTGCGACCATGTTTTGTCCAGGAGAAACCTGAAGACTGTGTAGGAGAGCTTTGTGCCCCTTCAGTGTTATTGTAAACCGAGTCTGTTAACTCGTGTTATTGTGTTTTCCGGCCAGGTGTGAGCCGATGAGATTAGTGATGTTCTTAGCTAGACGTCACGCTATTTAAGCCTTGGGGTCCATCGAGAATAGCCAGTATTCTACATAAACCTACGACAATGTAAATAATGCTTCTAATAATAACAAGATCTAATTATTCTAATTAAGATGACCATAATGATTGTAAATTTTTTCTGACTTGCAATTTAATGCGAACTGGCCGACTCTTTGGATTAGTCCCATTTCCAAGCGGGAAATGACTTATAGACTTTGTTACACTATCTTGAGACGACGGAGCTGTTTCGGACCATTAGTTCTCAACTAGTGGCACTCGACGCTCAAGTAATGTAAGACGTGATTTTGACCACGACATTACCAACCTAATTATACACTAGATGACCCAAGAATACAAACAGTGTTCTTGCGTGTTCGCAGGATGTTAATAAGAAGCTTTCTGAATGCTGTGTCTTATATATTTATGTATTTATTTATTTATTTATTGATGTGATCACGTATGTTAACCCATGTACGTATTAGCCAGTAAGATTGACTTTAATGTTCTTTTAAGTGATTGTCGCTTAGCTTTTGCTATAATTGTTTGATTGTTACGGTAGGAAGTCACCGTATACTTTGTTGTAATTGTCAGGATTTAGCTAGATTATTAACTTGTTTAACAATAAATAAGAGGGTGGTACCATCATAAATTCTTTGATTATTATTGCTGTTAATTTAACTTCTTTTATAAGTAACCCGTTTCATCTGTGTAGGGTGTACTTTACGTACCACTGCCCTAGCTTGCTGCTTTTGCATTTTCTTGTAATTAGATCTTTCGCGAGTTTTTTTTTTCACCTTTCAATCAGTTTAGGATCTACGATATTTATCTTTTTTATGAGCTTGCGGGATTAGCCCGAAACAAACCCTCCGAACTAGGCTAGGTGTTTGTTGATTTTTTAATAAATTTTACCCGAGTTTACATAAGTCTGTATGTTATTATTTTGTAATCTAAGTGTTTCTGCGGTGTACTTCTTGGGCCCTCTCACCTATTCTCCGTGTCTGCCCGATCGCCCCGGGATGCTGCGTCTTTCGTGCGCACTGACTTATAGGAAGTACATCCAATCCTCTTCGGCACATGTGTCCAGACGGTGAGTTGTCCGGGAATTCATTGCGGTTAGTGGCAACCCAAACAACTCGTCTGACGAGTTCAATACATATAATTGATCAAATGGATAAATAAAATCTAATCTAATCTAATCTTTAACTTACAAAACTCAATCACAGGTTTAGTTTCACAGGCTTGCGAATAGTCCTTCCGAATCTCGTCTCCACCTGGTTCTTGGAAATCCTCCCTTCAATGTTGATTTCATCCTGAGGCTGTTCCGCGACTTCCTCTCCTAGCCTCTTGCCGATGATTGAAGATTCACCCTGCTTACTTAGTTCCAGTTCCAATGGATAGATTCTCTGCACAGGCCTCAGAAGATCTCCACTTGAGGTCTTTACTTGGACCAGCCTAGTTTCACCATTTGTTTCTTTTAGTAGTTCGACAACTCCAACCAAAGGCCAGTCTATACGTTTTGAGTTGACATTTCCCACCAACACTATTTCACCAACAGAAATTTGACATTACTGTACTAACTAATGGTACCCCAGTCCAGCTTCTTACAGGCACTATCAGCACCTGGAAAGTTGGTACCTTTGTCGCTGTATACTAAGAATGGTCGACCTCTTCTGCTGGTGAATCTCCGAAAACTCCGAATAAAACTGTATGTAGAGTGAAGATACAAGCTCCAAATGAACTGATCGATAGACTCCACATGTGTACAAATGCACCTACCTCTTCTCTCTGCTGCACCCTAATTTTCTATATACGGTGGACCAGCAAAATCTACGTCACGGGCTTCAAATATCTTAGCATTTCGTACTCGATGTTCAGGAATAGGTAGTGGATTTACTTCTACACGTTTTGGTGTTTGCTTCTTGCAATGAAAGCATTTACCCAGGACAGATCGAACAGTTCGTCTTCCACCAAGAATCGAAAATCTCTCTCTAAGAATAGTCCTCATCATCTGTGTGCCTGCATGACACGATTCTTTGTTCAAGGTCATAATCTGGTGAAAGACAACAGAATGCTCACACCTAGGAAAAACAACTGGGTGAGAGAATCCATTTAGATCCTTTCTGTGTGAGATCTTCGTCATTACGCGTAGAATTCCATTACTGTCAGCAAATGGCATCAATGTAAATAATTTTGGGTCATTCAATCCCAAGAATACTTATCTCTGAACTAAATTCACCACTTTAACCTCTGCAGCCATTTTTTCTTCGGTAGTCAAGTTACCATGGAATCTGTCTTGGTTTTTTATTCGACAGTTCTTCACAAAACGACATATTCAACCAACGAAAAGTACAATTTTTTTTGAAAGTGGAAGCATGGGCATAAAAACCAATCGGTTTCAACCGAAGCTGCGAGCATGGAGGAAACAACGTTTCTTTTTACCACTAAGCTCTTCTTCATCAAACTGTACATCTACGCAGGACCATGGGCAGGGCCGTCGCGAGGGCGGCGCGAGAGGTGTGGTCGCGCCAGGCCCCGCGCTCAGAAAGGCCCAGCGCTTCAAGCCATTTTTAGCCTACTTTTCGCATTTTGCAAAAATGAGGAAAAAGTAGACTTATGAGATCGATCCGGGCAGATGTGTGTCTGTCTGTCTGTCTGTCTGTCTGTCTGTGTATGAATCCCCCCTATCAACTCCTAAACGGCTGCAGCAATAGAAACAAAATTTGGTATGAGTAAAGATCTATACCTGAATATCTCAATGCCGTATTTGAAAATGATGTCAGTGCTACCAACTGGTGATAAATCGCAATTGAAATTTGAGCTCCATGTGGGATATCTTGAATGTATGGATGGGAGCTATTTCAAAATTGGCACACATATAGATAATAACATTTCAGTTTAATTTCCAGGAGGTCATACATGGCAGTGTTGCCAAAACGATTCTAAGCCTGCTAAGAGGTCCAATTTTTAAATGCATATAACTTCTACACTATCAATTGGAATTCAACCAAATTTCGTATGTACTATGCGTACATAAAAAGATATGACTGAGCGTATTCTTAAGAGCCACCAGGGCTGCCAACTGTTAATGAATGCTCTAAATTTATTTTATCCAAATACCAATAGATCAGAAAGTATGCAAGCCGACAGCTTTAAACTATGCACACGTATAGTACCTGACATTCTATATTAATTTGGAGTAACTTATATACGTCAGTGCTACCAACATGATTCTAACCCTGCTGAGAGGTCCAATTTTAAATGCATGTAACTTCTATACTATCATTTGGATTTCAACCAAATTTCGTATGTGCTATGTGTACAATAACAGATATGACTATGCGTATTCATAAGAGCAACCAGGGCTGCCAACTGTTAATACATGCTGTCTCTATTTTTGTTACCCTAATATCAACATATCAGAAAATATGCATGCCAATATATCTAAATTTGCACACGTATAGTACCTGGCATTCTAGATTAATTTGGAGTAACTAATAGGCTATACGTCAGTGCTGCTAACATGATTCTAAGCCTGCTGATAGGTCCAATTTTAAATGCATGTAACTTCTATACCAACTGATGGATTTCATTCAAAATTGGTACAGCAAGCGATCATAATATTTTGGATTATTTCTGACCAATACATGCATGACATTGTTGCCAAAATGATTTTACGCGCGCTGATAAATCCAATGTCTAACTGCATCTAACGTCCATGCTATGCATTGGACTTCAACCAAATTTTGTATTCTGTACCTTAAGAGATGAAACTAAGAATATATTCAGTCACCGGGGCTGCCAACTGCAGTGTTCTATTAGGCTACATTGTGCCAGGCATACAGTATTTTGAACTAATTCGAAATTTTGATATTACCAACTTAATTTCGTCATTATTTTAGATAGATCCATATAGATTAATCATTGGCATGGATTTAAATTTTAAGAAAAGTAGGCTCTTTAGTTTGTCACGGAACGTCTTGTTTTTAACTTCTCCAATGGTTTGTCTTTGATAATAAAGTGATTGTGGCGGCTGAACGGCCACACAAAATCAGAAAAAGGAGTAGCGACAGCGCAGATACTCCTCGCAGCGCTCTGCAGCGGATAGGCACTGATGCGGACCAGCCGGCGCAGCAGAAATAGCCGTCTCGCCGTATCGCTCAGCACCTGCCTTGGTAGCGTAGTAGATACCGCGTTCGCCCGCCAAGCGCGTGGCCCGGTTTCAATCCTCGCTACCGGCATCATGAACACGTTTCTCATTTTTCTCGAATTATTCAAGTTGTTCTTCAAATTTAAAATGACTTCTGTAGAAAATTCTAGATTATTGTTCTCGCATATTCGATTACTATACAGTATATAAGCAGCTTCGCCTGCCAGTCTAATCAGTTCTGTACTATGTATTAGTCTTAAGGTGGTGTATCCGTGCAAGTGGCTTATTACTTTTAGTCGCATCAAGACGGGCTTGTGGTGCTGTTGTGATGAAAGTGCGAGTGTGTTGAATTAAAGTGACAAATATGACACCGGTACTAATCAAAAATCATTTGCGATCAACGATGGCGCAGTAGCGTCTGAACGGTGTGGCTACTCTGTAAATCGAATGTGAAACGGTCAAAAAATTAGAAATGAACGTTTTAATCAGCAATTTTGCCACAGCAAAGGCTCGCAAAGCTCCTTTTACATAAATAAAAAGCTCTAAATTCTAAACAGAAAACAGATTCTTTTTGTAAACCAAAAAGCCTGCCTTGTAAACCATGTTATTTCTCGAACAAAGGGGCAGTTCAACTCATATTTATCGGTGAAAGTGGACTTACAGCACTTTTAGTAGTTTAGTTTATGAAAAACTGAGCCGTAGAAATGTTGAAATATGTAAACGTGATTGCGTATTATTATTAATCATGTGCGTTTGGATAAGAAAGTACATCAAGCACATGCTTCGTTTTCCATAATATATCATTTATGCCAAAAAAAAAAACATCACCTGTGTTAGCTCATGATATCAGGTTTCCATTGATATTGCTTGTTCTTTTATCTGATCAGGTGTTTCCTGTATCCAGTTTTATGCTTATCCTATTTGTTGAGGTTTGTTTAGAAACCAGAAATGTAATAAAATGAGTTTTAACTAGCCTAAAATTGAAATTTCCTTTAAAACATCACTCTCCGTACAACACAGCCACTTACAGTCTAAAATTTGCATTTACTACCCCTCCCCCGCGAACTCATGCCTACTTGTCCCCGCGAACCCTCGCGACGGCCCTGACCATGGGCCTGGTGAATCTCGTAGCCAGTCAGGCCCCTCCCACCATCTGGATTCTAACAATTTCTTAGCAGTGGTCTGCAGGGTTCATAGTGCCGGGAATATATCGCCATTCCTGTCCTTTGTTAGTTTCCTGATTTCATTCACTCTGTTGGATAGGAACACAACCCACTAGTGTGCTCTTTGAATCCTGGCTGAAACAGTTGTTGCGTCACTCCAAAAATTGTCTTAACAGCAGGGACGTTGTAATCATGAGCAATATTAGAGTACATCCTAGAATCAATTGTTGCAGCCAACAATTCTACCCTCGGGATTGTCATTTTCTTGTTGGGCTTACTCATTGGAGAGACTCTTCTTTTAGCGAGAAAAGCTGGACACGAACATGATTCGGTTGTTCCACACGTAAGTAGGTCACAGCAGCATAAGCAAGTTGGCTTGCATCACCAAAAAAAATTGAACCGTCCAGTTTTCTTGACAGTCTGTCCCAGGTAGCCACCTGCGAATTTTGATTTCTCCTAATTACAGCACTCACTCACTCACTCACTCAGGCCAAAAACTCAGATTTAATATCATCATGTACCGGTACTTCCTGATCCCAACTTAGGCCTGATTCCCAAGTTTCCTGTAATCGTAGTTTAGGAAGTAAGGTGACACTGCAAGATATTCCTATAGGATCAAATATCCGATGAGCTGCTAAGAGAATAACCTTCTTGGTTATTTTGTCCAGACAAGGGTATTTCGATTTTCTGTGTTAATTCTCAAAGCATCTTCAGATTTATCCCAAAGCAGTCCTAAAATATCGACAGGTTTTCTGGGAGTTAAAAGGGGGTTGGTGTATTCCCACCATCGAATCTCGAACTTTCTCTCTCCCATGATGGAAGTTACTTCATCCATGAACTGCTGCAACTGTTTTACATCATGTATATTGGTCAAATCGTTGTCAACATAAAAACTACGAGATAGAAATTCTACCAAACCTTGAGAATATGATGATTTGCCCTCCTTGCACTGACTCAGGACAGTCTCTATGTGGTACTTGATCACTGCTCCTAGTAGGTATGGACTACACGACACTCCAAAAACCACTCGACAATGCTGATAAATCTTTAAGATACCCTGTCGGTCCACAAGAATCTCAATTAAGGTCGGTCTCCTTTAGAGGGGCTGATCTGTGAGAAGGCACGGTTGATGTCAGCCATCACTCCAATTTCTTTCAACCAGAAGTGTGCCAATACAAAAGCAAGTAGTTCAATAAAGTTTGGTCCCATTTCAATGGAATTGTTGTGACTGGGATTCTTATTTTCACATGCCGACGCATCGAACACTGGGCGAATAGCTGTGGTACTGTTCTGCTTGACGACGTGTCGATGTGGCAAAGAGAACCCATTGTTTCAGCCGTTATCTCCTTTTTTCTTCACCTTCTACCAGTCCAATGTTTAGCAGCGTAATCAGCTCCGACCAAAATTTCAATATTTGCTGAAGAGCCAACATCACGTAATTCAATGTCAAGCAAAACAAGTTCCTGTATCCAAGAGCCATCAACAACAGAAGAAATATGTCCACAAATCTTCTGTTGACCGAGTACATCAAAATGACAATGTTATGACTTGTCCAATTTAGAAATGTTAAGTGTGAATACATCATGTTGCACCACTCCAGTTGTTCTTCCAAACATTGCATGCTGAATTAATTCTTGAGAGTGTGGAACATACCCCCTTTTCAGCAGCAGGACTAGCCATATATATGAACGGTGGGACGCTGAGTCAATCAAGTCTCGCCTTACGAATTCGATCATTGTTGCCCTTCACATAGACTACCGGCGTTCCTACTACTGTAAGGGCCTCGTCTTTACAAGCATTACCAGGTAACTTATTTTGGCTAACTGATTGAGGAACTTCAGCCCTTTTTCAATGTCGCTCTGTCTGGATCTCTCCGCATATTAATACAAAATGCCCCTTCTCACAGACGATACACTTAGGACGATTCTACATTTCTTAGCAGGGTGACCAACTTGCAGACAGCAGAAAGAGGCCCTACTTTTCTCTACCACGTGTTTTCTTTCTAGTTAAGGAAAGTTATGAGCTTTAATACTGTCCTGAGGATTGTGACTAGAAGAGCAAAATATACATTCCTTACTATCTTAAGAGGCGATGCACAGCCCTTCGGTAGTAGGGATTTCATTTGAGACAGATGTGGGTTAATTCCCTCCACCTTTTGCTTCTTGCTTTGTGTCTTTCCTTCTAGATTTATCTGCATCTCTAAGACCGAAACCTAACATTGCCATAGGTAGTCTTTGTTCACTTTCGACCTAATATCTTAAAAATTCTGTGAGTTGTGTTAGCTGATCCTTTCCCATGTCTCCACTGGGTGCATTGTCCTCTCGTGCATGTGAAGCTAAATATATTTGCCATGCTCTTAAAAGATTCCATAAGCGGAAGAAGCATAGCTTCACACTTATCAGTAGTGACCTTTTTAGATTCCAGAGCTCTTAAATAACTTTCAAGCCGATCATACTGTGCAATGAGCATTAAGTCATACCAAAAGAAGGATCACTAGCTTGCAGTACGAGCCTAAGTAATTCTCTAACATATACTTCAACTAGTACATCCCCTTTATCAAAACGATACTTTAATGCTTCCACGGCCTTGAGGGTAGTTTTCAGAAGTAGCAGGATAATTAGCCTACTGACTACTTCTCTGGCACGAGAACCTTCAGTAGTGGCTTGAAGAAGATACCGATACCGTACTTTTTCGAGATATCTAAACTGATATCTTCACCAATTTTACCAAAGTAGGCTCAAATTGTAGCCATTCTTTTGGATTACCACTGAATTTCTTAAGTTCGAGTAATGGAAATTTATACTTTCGCTAAGCAAATGAAACGACACTTGAGGGACTATCACTGATAACATTCTATTGTTCTTTCTCTTTCAACAATACAGCAACATTAATCTGCAGTTTGTTGAATTTACCTGAAATATCATCAGTGACACTAACCTCTTTTTCTTCGTTATCCTCATCTTCATCGGCTTCCAGCATTAAATCGAATATCTGGTTGTCCAACACTCGTAGGTCTTCCCGCTTTTCCCGAGGTAAATTAAATTCGGCTTCAATAGCAACTGGATCAAGTTCCACACTTTCTAAGCCGTCAACGATCTTCTTGAAAATTCGCGTGTAAGCACGCCGACGTACCGTGTCAAATGACTCGAAATGAAGCCCCCTTTCCTATGGACTAGTTATTGTTTTAGACTTTTATAAATAAAATAAAATGGAAAGTAGGCTATATTTTTAAACTATTAATCGCAGACGTTGTAAAATGGCTTAAACGAGAGGTCTCTGTAGCCTTGATCGTTAGAACAAAACATTACCGTATATATTTTAGATTTTTGGAGAAAAGTTTAATTTCGAAAGTAGGCTATAGTTTTGCTACACAAAGTTGTATGTTCGACTTAAACCAAAGGCAAGTCCGATGTCCCTAGGGAAAAATAAGTAGTATTGTAGCAAGAAGAATTCTAACGCACTAACCTGTGTTGTTTTAGTGTCTGCACGCGCGCGGCTCGACTTTAGCCGATATCTCCTGAACCATTTATCGTAGAGACTTGTGTAGGGTGTCGTTTTAATGGGCTTTTTTTTCTTATCTTTAACGTAGACCACTTCTTGTTCCCTATATTTATCACAAAAAACTTAAAGTATAGGTAATTGACGTTATTTCCGATATTTCACAAACCCATAATTGGAGAAATCCATGTGACGGCTTGTTTTACTCGGAGCGAAGCCCCTCTTTTTATAGACTGTTGATATATCCAAAGAACCCAAAACTGTAAGGTCATCGACTTTTGCTTCCCCCGATATTTCGCGAACCTGTAATGTTAGAAAGGTGTGCTATATCTCATTTTAAACGGTGAATTATTCTATTTACTGTAGAGTATTTATTTCTACAAATGTGTTGAAAGACACGACTACCGGATTATTATTATTAAGTGTGATTGTATTTTTGGTAGACGCTGGGAAAAAACAAGATAATACTTTACTATATACAGGTAGCCTCTTAAATAATTATTAAATTCGAAAAATAATTGCATATTTACATTCTGCGGCTTAGCTGGTAGCGAGCCTCTATGGCTGGAAGACAGAACAGAACAGTAAGCTGGCAAACGATTTGCAGGTCCAGCCTCTGCAGCACGACCTGATAACAGTTATCAGAGGAATTTGCTGAGCAGCGTGAGAACAGTGGTGACATCATCGCCGAGCGTGGTGAAACATGAAACCATACAGGAGTTCATTTGTGTACACGTTGTAACTTGTGCAATCGTGAAAAACTGTTGGGGCCGGTTCCATCAACCTTGCGTTGAATTTGGCTAACGAAACGTTAGTTAACAAATCGTTATAATTTTAACATTCTGTTATGGATTACGTGTTCCACAAAACGTTTTAACAAGTCGGTTAACAAACGATGCGTTAAATGTCACTTGATGTAAGGATCAAGGAAGCAGTGAACGGCATGGATGGTTTTTCAGACTTCTGAACTGTGTCTAGTCAACTTGTATTCATTTGTTTGCTATTCGCGAACTCAAGCGATTGTGCTGCCGTTATCTGGAAATAGCGTAAGGGCGATGGAAACATAAACAAGCAGAACTGGTGCTATAACATGTGATTTGAGTAGATGGGTGTGCTCTTTTCTCGTATTTTCAGTTATTTTTATAATAATTGAGGCTAAGAGATGAGTAATTTAATTGCTCATTTCCACTGTGCTCTTCAAATTCAGCAATTGCGATATCAATGCATTACTTCCACAAAAAAAAGCTTTTCAGACGGAATGGAGTAAATTAGGCCTACTTCGTGTCGCAAAGCCGATTTCAAAGTACTGTATATGATCGTATGCGGCTGCCATTTTACAAAGGAGAATTATTTATTAATAAATACTACCGGTAATGAATTTCTTAAAATAACCAGTACCCTACATTCTACCCTGCATTACAAGCTAGGCGACTTTTAGCAGGGTCGATTTGACAGCTGTTCTTCCCATGTGACATAAATTGCTTTTTAGGGGTCGCTTTATCGTAGGCCTACATGTGGTTGTCTTTTTTAAAACTTGACCCATTGCTGCTTCAAATCTGTGAAGCTCACTTTTTCCAATAATCAGGTGCCTATTAAAAATTTAAAAAATCTTTATAATCAACTTGTAGGCTATTTATAGATCAAACATTGTGTGTGCGTTTATATTTAAATTGCATTGTGACACTGTTTACCTAAACTATGTGAAAATGAAAACTACAAATCAACACTCATGCTGATTAACTGAAAGCTTTGGAAGCAAATCGAATGGCTGTCGTTTCCACTAGTTTTGTTCATCATTTGATAATACATTCAGTACAATAACCTTTCGTGCACTATAAACACATTATTGACCATTACGTATTGATGTTGCTGTCAGAATAGGCTATATTTACCAAATTCCATTACATGTAGGCTAATTTGTAGGTTAGGCCTAGGCATATCATTTAAGTGGCCGGTTGTAAGGTAAAGTCCTTACTGTATTTATGCACAACACATTTGGACAACCTATATCTCTCCAGAAACTTATTTTCAGACAATTGCAACATGTCATTAGACCTTGGCAAGAATTCTTGTTCTGTAGCATTATTCAAATACGGTAATCAAAAATAAATGATACAATAACTGAGCACGAAAGGCATGCTGTATTTGCTTGTAACCATTCTTAACACTATGTTAAGCTACTTAACTGAGCAAGAATGGGATGTTAAACTAACGGATAGTTTA
The DNA here is from genome assembly GCA_946902985.2 of Meconema thalassinum. NCBI lineage: Eukaryota > Metazoa > Arthropoda > Insecta > Orthoptera > Tettigoniidae > Meconema > Meconema thalassinum. The sequence goes on along the minus strand of OX336391.1, from coordinate 456,834,128 downwards.
ACGATTTGTTAGCAGTAATGTTGGTTGATGGAACACCATTTTGCTAATATTTCCGTTAAATTACCAAAACGTGTCTTTAAAATTTTAACGAAGGTTGATGAAACCAGCCCTTAGAGATAATTTTGGTAATTTTCTTGCCCCCACCCCTGTCAAAAACCATTAATAATAAACTTACCTCAAAAAATAAAAAGTATAATGGCACTGGCTGCGCCAAGTACAGCAGTCCCAATCTTCAACAATAATAGTATGCCAATATCTGCAAACAAATAAATATAATCATTCAATACCAGTAAATAAAACTTTAAGGTTAATAAACATTACATCATTAAAACCATTAATAAGTGCTTACCGTAAACGAAAAGGTTCTATTCCAAAGTTCACTACACAGCACAGCACAGAGCTTGGCTGTACACATTCGCTAAATCAGTAAGTGTGTTACTATTTAACACGAGTCTTTATAAGTCACTCCCCCTGCTATCAATAAGAGTTGACAAACCCAGATAAAAGAACAAGGGGAAAAATACTTGGTGAGGGATGCGTGCTGGAAACTGCTATCTTCCATAACCCAGATTAAATGAGTAAATGAGAGACTAAAGTACACTAGTATGTACTGTGAAGAAAGAACACTAATAGTAATTTCGGGGATAACAATATAAACTTAAACATGCATCAAAATACAAACATGAAAGAGTAAAGCATTTAAATCATTTCATAAAACATAGAAAGCCAAACATCAAAAATTAAACGAAGAAGCTCAGAATCAACGAAGATGCAAAATATGAGGTAAGTTATTTAAATGTGGATACTGACAACCGGGTCAGTCATACAAGACTATTAAGGAATTATTATTAATAATAATAATAAGTGTCAAAAGCAGACACACTACACAGAGTCCATTTGGGACATATTACATAGTCCAAGAGTGGCAAATAAATTAATGAAGTTACTCAGGTAGGAAATACTCTTGGACATCTTAAAACTTGCTAAATAGTTTGAAGAGGGCGGCCGTGTATGTGAGTGCAAAATGATCCCCCTATCAATTAAAACACAACGAAACCAAATTGAACCAACTTTGGTACAGAGGTAGCACTAACAAAGGACAACTCGGTGCCATATTGTATATCGCCGCCATCATAACTAAAAAGAAATAGCGCCCACCCAAATGTTCTAAGCTAATTCAAATTAAGACTAACCTAAGATGGCGGCGGTATCATAGCACGTTAAAAGTGCTCTGCAAAAATTAAGAAATATCGCTGAAATGGGCGGATATATTAAAAAAGATAACAAGGAAGAAATGTTAAATGCGGTGAGTACATTAGAGACACACTTTAATGTGATGGAAAACATTATGAACTCGGGAAACAATAAGAATAGAGATTTGACAATCCCAGGGTATGAGGTTAACAAATGTAATGTCATTGATACAACAGAAGGTGCAGAGAGCTGCACAGGGAGACAAGTGGCGCTGTCTAGCGATAGAATTGAAGAATCACCAGACAAATGGCGCTGTTTAGCGACAGTATTGATGAACCAATACACATGAGCAGGCAGGTCGCGACACCCAGCGGCACAATGGATAACTCCCACAGCCTAACTCCAGATCTCCACAGGATCGAAGAGATTATAACAGTAAACGTCACAAAGAACATAAATCAAATGATTGAAGCTTTCAAGACAACATAAAAAGCTTAATAAAGGAAGAAATACAGCACACACAATCACAAGCAGCGCAACAGCACGAGAATTCCGTATCCACAAAACGATGGAAGGAACTCAATCTGGGATGTGAGGAACAACCACCCTCACGAAGTGAACTTGAAGCAGATGTAAATGATGGACAATGGACACAAGTAACACATAGAAGAGGGAAGCAATCCGCAAGACAGCAAGCGCCAATTTCCGGCGCAGGGCCGAGTGACGACGATTTACAACCAGCAGACAAGATGGCATGGTTATATGTGGGAATAACAAACCCTCCAACAAACCCCGACGCGATAAAGAAATTCCTTAATAAAAAGGAATTAATGAAAATGTCATATGTGAAGAACTAACAAAAGACAGGAGCGCGAAAGCCTTCAAGGAAGGAATACCGTTTAATTACTCGGAAAAGGTAAATGTGGCCGAGTTTTGGCCTACAGGAATAATCGTTAGACGTTTTCGTTTCCACCGCTTTTTTCGAGGAGCCGAAAGGCCATTTATCGAATGAATATCCCTCAAATAAATATACAACATGTAGGGTTCTACTATGGAACATAGAAGGGCTAAAGAATGTGATGACCAGTAGTCCAATAACATTCATAGATGAATATGACGTAGTGATTTTGGTAGAAACCTTTCTTACAGACGATTGGCAACAGAATGGTTTCTATTGTACTCAAGTCATGGCGGATCAGGGACCAAGAGGGAGGCCAAAATGTGGCATTGCATGCTGGATTAAACCCACATTCTGCCCATTCAAAGTAATAAAGAGCACAAAACATCGCATAGCCTTGAAAACGAATTATTTCATATTATTAGCAGCATACTTCCAACCGGAACTGACAGAAATTGATATAATAGATGAATTAAGCAACACAATAGCTGATATTGACACCAAAATACCGCTTATATTAGCGGGAGATTTAAATTGTAAAGTGGATAAAAATGAATCCAAATCAATAGCAGTATTAAGATGCATAGAGGAGGAGGGCCTCTCACTCATCAACAAAATTACAGAATCGACATATATATGTCATAATGGGCAAAGTGTCACAAATTACATGGATATAAAAGTATCAAAACATCTAGTAAAGAAAAATATACCCTTAATGAAACATCTTCCAGTAGAAACAACCTTTGTCGTGGAAAACAGACCGCACAGACTCATCAAAGAGCAAACTAAACTATCCAGGAAACTAAATAGAGAGGAAATACGGAGTAAAGGCCAAGGAATTCAGATGATCATACAGCAAACAAGCTGCAATCTGGATGAAACACTACAACATCTGGAGGACATCTTAGTAGCTGCAATAGAACCGGTAAATCATACAAAGAGGACATCCAAGCCGTGGTTCAATGCAATATGTTATGATCATGAAGCACGAAGATCAACATTGAACGCCTTACACGAATGCTTGAAAACAAACACAGAAGAATCAAGACAGGACTACGCACATAAACGGAGACTATACAAGAATCTTATCCGGGACACAAGAGATAAATATCAGAAGGTGCGAGAGGCAGCATTAGGCAGCATTAATAGAACAAGCAAAAGAAAAACCATACAGTGTCCTTCAACAAAGGAAACCAACATTCTCCAGAGAAATACCCATGGAATGGTGGACAACACACTTTAAAGCTATACTTCAGAAACCGGACACATCTCCAATCGCTGTTCCAATGGTAGACGACTCAGCAGTAATGAAACCTATTACCAGTGAGGAAGTCAAGGATGTAATTCAACAAACAAACAAACAAACAAACAAACAAAATGGCAAAGCCTGTGGGCCGGACGGGATCTGCAATGAACATCTCAAAGAAAGTAGCCCTATGTTGCTAGAGGCTTGGACAGTACTACTCAATCAATGCCTCGCGCAGGCCTCAGTACCTGAGAAATGGAGATACTCCATAATGAAAATGCTATATAAAGGTAAGGGTCAAATAGATGATCCCAAATCATATCGTGGTATAGCGTTGGAAAATACAGGTCTTAAGCTATTGTCAAAGATACTGACAGAAAGACTAAGAGAATTAATAGACAGCGAGCTGCCTGAAGAACAGTTCGGTTTCCGGAAAGGCCGGTCAACGGTACATGCTATTCAGTGCCTATTAGATAATATTGGCGATGTGCTAAGATTTCCTAGAGGTAAACTACATGTGATATATATAGACTACGCTAAGGCGTTTGATTCAGTTGACAGGGAAAAAACAATAGGCAAGTTGGAATCGATCATAGGAAGAGACCATTATCTGAGTAGGATAATAACGGCAATACTCATGAAAAATTACGTACTCATTGATGACAAGATCGGAGCCTATCCTTCAGACAACAGGAGTCCTACAGGGCGATCCATTAAGTCCGTTGCTGTTCAATATCGCAGTTAGAGATGTTGTCGATGCCATAGAAACACCAGGAGTCAACATTTATATGTATGCAGATGATATGGCAATAACGTCGATCTCGCGCAAATGATACAAGAGGCGTTCGATAAACTTGTAAGATGGGCAGATAGCAATGACCTCAAGCGTAATCCACATAAGACAGTACACATGACGTTCAGGAATGGAGGTAGGCTACCAGCTGCAGTGAAAATCATGTATGGCAATGTGGAGCTAACAAGGGTAAACTCCTACAAGTATCTTGGCCTGATACTCCAAACGACTGGACGGAATTTCTCCAAACATGTAAAAGATAGAGTTGCTACCGCGGTTATAGCCATGAATGAGATAAAACTAATAAGACAACTCTCCATACAGACTGCATTAGAACTCTTTCACATAAACATTTCTCCAATCATGACGTGAAATGAAAATGAAAATCCGCAGCCTGCTTCCAGTCTCTGACCGGGTCAGGAATGGAATGAATGGAGCCCCCATCCAGCGGCGAGGATATGAACTGTGCCGGCTGCCGAGGCCTGACGCACTCCTCTGGGGCAATGATTAAATGAATGACAGATGAAATGAGATGATAGTGGAGAGTGTTGCTGGAATGAAATTTTGACAGGGAAAACCGGAGTACCCGGAGAAAAACCTGTCTGCCTCCGTTTTGTCCAGCACAGATCTCACTTGGAGTGACCGGGATTTGAACCATGGACCCAGCGGTGAGAGGCCGGCGTGCTGCCGCCTAAGCCACGGAGGCTATTCCAATCATGACGTATGCAATAGAATTAATATGGGAGCATCTCTCGAAAAACGATCTTGCTCAGATAGAATGGGTAAAGGCCATATACATGAAAAAGATTCTGTGTCTAGGACAAAATGCACCGTCAAGGACGACCTATGAACTAACGAGACAACCATTTTACATAGAAGAGTTACGTATAAGAATGTTACTGCCATCTACAAAGCAATATCAGTTATTACTGCAAGAACTTCAAGAGAAGAAAGCCAACATCTGGAGGGATTTCTACCAGACAGATGTCATGATGACCTCAGAGTGGAGGAATTCTATGTATGAACTTCGCCATTTCATGACACGTTTCGCTGTCCATGGTTTTCATTTCAAACTGTGCTGCAAGAAGGTCTACCATGACCCAGACGAGAACTGTAGGTGTGAATTGTGTGGAAAGTCGTGTGAAAGATATGCAAAAGTTAGTAGTAGGAGAACAATGACATTAACAGAATTCTGTACATGACTTCATTGTGCGAAATTTTAATTATTATTGTATTTGACCATTGGTTGCAATAAATATCATTAAAACTTGTTAACCGTTATCACAGAATATGGCGTCTGGATCGAATTTTTAAGATATAACCCTAACCCTTTAAACCAAATTTCATGACAACACTTGGGAGAATTTCATGAATTATATGTATCATAAAGGTCATTCATAATCACACCAACATACAACAAATACCCATAAAATATGCAAAGCCAAATTCACTAGTAGGAATACTACAAACCAAAAAGGTTAAAAGGCTAGGACGACTACATATCATTCATTCTAACCTCATTCCGTTCCAACACAAAATCCATCTTATATGCAATGGCCAAAGTCACTAGTAGAGAAACTACAAACCATGAAGGTTAACACGTGAGGCCAACTACATAACTTCCTTTCAGCAATACATGCTCAAACACATCATCATTATTACTTGAACACAAACACAACTCTCTTTCAAACATAATCACACGACTATCAACAAATACAGTTCATTTCCATAACCATATTCATCTACCCATTACAAAACAGAAACGTACCTCTTCCTGTAGCCAAAAGCTATTATCTTTTGATAAATATAAATATTAAATTAGGTAATCCTATGGAGATCTTTTCTTCTTATCCAACGGGTGTTAGTTGGATGCGAAATAGTTCATGGCATAGCCCCTTAGGCTAGCTTAAATCCTTTATAAACCCTCAGTGAATATCAATCCACCTTGTCTCTTCGAAGTTCTACGTCTTAATAATGACCCTCAACAAAGACTCGAGATTGGTCACTATGGGTTACCAATAATCGATACAACTCGAACATAATCAATATTTCCAGGATTGTGCGATCAATACGAGAATATCGTCGTCTATATACAGTATATACCACACGGGCCATCTAGGGGTCCCTTTAGGTATTTACGTAGTGTCAGTTCCTAGCTACATACTAGATAGGGCGATGGTCTCTTCCTATCTGCTACATTCTACAAGCAGAAAATCCGAAGTCTTCCTAACTCGCTCATAGGTAGAGCCAAGTTCAATATATTTGAGAATCCGTTATAGCCTTTTAGAGCGTTCATTTCATACAGCGACTTTATAACGGCACAGTTTTTGGTGTTTGATGGTTATTGATGTTTAAGTTATTGATTGGTATTTATTTACTGATTGATTGTTTTATTTCCAGATAACCTGTAAACCTGTCGTGTCTGAAAGAGAGACCATTAGATAGATAGATTTATTTTGTCTGGCAAGATTAGGGCCATTGGGCCCTCTCTTCCATCTAACCAGATTATATAATTGATACATAATGAGCAATACAAATACCACTTAAATCTAACAATAATACAATGTTGATACAATATAAAATACATATAAAGCCAGATTAGCTTGGTGTAGGTAGTAAATTGTTGTATTTCTAGGGTGAATAAGTAAGATACCGTACTTAGAAGTACCGGTAAGTTTAAAATTAGAGTAAGGTAAGGAAATACTGATAAAATGTAGACTAATGATGGTGATAATGGTGATGATGATTAGTCATTACTGAAGAAGGTTATTTAGATGTCTAAATAGAGAGTAAATAACAAAGTGAGAATTGGAAAGATTGAATATATGTAATACGACATTAGAATATAAGCAAATGTGTTGAGTTCAACTTTTATTTACTTAGTGATTATGTACTGCTGGAAATGCTGCTCTAGGCTGTTTGCCAAATGACGAACACTCTGCACTCGCACTCCACACTCTCATGTACACTTGCACTCGATCACTCTGTCCACACTCGAAGTGTAAACACTCGGTAATTTGGGGCGTATCTGCACTCTCTCTCTCCCTGGGCACGGCGTGCGAAGTATGATGGCTGGCGGCACGAACAGCTGACCGTCTCATGTTTACATTCGTTGCGATCTGATTATCGCGAATAAGAAGGGGTATTTCGTGTATTTGGCTCTGGCCGTGGGATATAAAGGCTTCCATGTCTGTTGAAGGATAATATAATTTGTAGCATTTCTACCCTGATACCTACTACTGCAGTGTATTGTTTAAGAATACATTTATTTCTTTAGCATTTTACTGCCATTTAGTCCAATGAGATAGTGCTCAATCACTTGTTAGTGGCGTAAAATTTATTACTCACTTAGGCCTAGGCTACTGAATAAACTGGGAGTTAAGCTTTCAATCTCTTTCATTGAGGAGCATTCCATGAATCCTGAATCTCACCCCTCTCCCATTTCCTTGTGTAGTAGGTGTAAGGTATTGGTAAGGACACAATAACAATAAGTGAGATTGGGTTAAGGCCAGCAATCTAAATTTTCCAGTGAACATTGATTCAACGACTCGTTTTTGAATGATGATTTTTTGTTTATTTTTTATAATTAGTTTTATTTAATTTGTTGTTTTATTAATTTTCAGTCTTTTCAAATGTAGGTATCTACCTCTAAATTTTAAATTCCATTCCAATTTTAATAATTTAATCAGTGCTAAGTGGGGCAGATGACCTCATAGTTTTGTCCCCTTAAAACAAAAATAACTAACTTAACTAACCTTGATTTTAATATCGACATTCTGCAACCTGACCTCCTTTGCTCTTTATGATAAAATGATGCCCCTAAACATTCGAGAGAATTCCTGATTTTACTTTTGAAAATAAGGGAGGATACTGTTAGAGAAATTTTAAATCTTCAGAAACGACACCAAAGACAACAGTTCATCATAAAAACTAGAGTAATGAAATTACCTCTGGTTTTAAAAAACAAATCCCTTGAAGCCCAATAATGCTCACTGAAAAATAGCTGTCAAAAATAGTTTAGCCACCTGCCTATAGTAAAGCCATCATTACTTCCAACTTGACGTTTCAGTTTTACCCTAGAGTTATGTAGCGGTCAGAAGGAAAACACTTTAACTAGGCAATCACAGGCAGTCGTTCAAATCAATATATCACGACAAATCGAGTTTCGTTTGCGATGACCTGATTTAGGGAACAAAACTCTAGCCTAGTACTGAAACGTTATGTCGGAAGTAATGATGGCTTTACTATAGAATCTGTTACATAATTTAGTATAATGGATAAGATGTCTAATTTTAGTGGGAAGGGAGCTGAATGATTGCTAGTGTTTTGGCTGCTTGTTACTCACCAAGGCAAACCAGGTTCAATTCCCGACTAATGCATGGTCGACATATGAAGGAGAACCTGTGGCTCAAAATTGCAAAAATTTATACTATTGGTTTAACGTTTTCTATTGCTAAGGTTTGAGAGAGCTCAGGGTGCCAGAATTATCCCCTGGTGGGGTTCTGCAAAATGTCAGTATATATACAGACACAGGCCTCCTGCATGCTAGGCTCCAATCTCGCAACTTGCATGTAGTCGACATGGGGCCATATAGGCTGCACCACATACCTAACCTATCATAACATTTAAGGCCACTAAAACTACTAGCTTGAGAATAATTACCTACCACCATGTTATGGTACAGCTTCCAAAACCAAGAGCATAGGCTATGGTATGTGTTCCTCTTAATTTAATAATCAGTTTAAGAAACCTGCAATAACAACTTGTGGACAATTCCACACACTTCATACTTTTAAGAGTCTGTATTCTTACCTGCGATAAATGATATTTCCCAGCTCGACGAAACAAGATAAATAGGACGTGTGGTATAACGCCTGCATCGTATTGACTGCGTAAAGTATGGTACTATACTACATAAGCCATGAATTCCGTTATGCACACAAGTAATGGCAAGAAATGAAAGGACTAGCTCGTCATTAATAACATTTTAAAATTAGCCCTTTTATTGTATTTTTTGCTTTCTTTCTGCTATCTTTGTAAGAGTTTCACTGAAACAGTGAACACTGTGCCCACGTTAAGCCTGCTTTATATAAGAGAGTATTTTCACACCTAGTGAATACCTTAATTATTAGACATGACAAACATACACTTCTTTTTCCTCATTTCACATTAACTGCATTCTGACTAGTTGATAAATCAGTTCATATGAAATGCAGCACTTAGGATGAGAGATACATTTAGACACTGACTCGTAAACACCCAGGAGTGCCTTTCTGTTATTGCTGTTGTCCTAGAAGAACAATGTAATCCAAACGGATTTAGAAAAAGTATTTTTTCAAAAGGCATAGAGTAACTTACATCAATCATTAGGTAGCTTCTAACAATATTTCCACTCCACAGCACTGAAAACTATTCTTAGTGTTTTGTTTAAAAAATGAGCTCTATAGTATAGCGGGACCGTCATGCTTCATTCTTGGAACATCCTAAATCAAATAATAATAATAATAATGTTATTGGTTTTACGTCCCTTTTAACTACCGGTACTGCAGTTTTTAGAGACGCCAGGGTGCCAGATTTTCCACCCAAAAGGGTACCTTTAACATACCAGTAAATCTGTGATACGACTCCCTCTCATTTATGCACCCTTAAATACCAACTGACTGCGCCAGGATTCAATCCTGACACCTTGGGAACAGCAGGCGAAAACATTTCCTCTGCGCCTAAATCATGCAGCAGCACTGGAACAATATCTTGCACATCCTGTTGTATGAAAACAGGCAGTCCTATTAAGCAAAATTGTGATGTACCACATGGAGTTAAGTCTATAATGTTGCAATTTTTACTGTTTATAAATACTTTCAGGAATAAAAGGTTGGAACACATTAAATTAATGTAAACTGTACAGATATGATTTTGAAATTAAATTTTATTCTGTATTATATTGACTTTTCATATTATAGCCTACATTTGTGTTTTCTTCTTATGTATATTGCAGTAATTCTACAAGGAAGGTCTCCCATTTCTTCAGTCTTGGTGCAGATCCTGCCCTGGAGGCAGATGACATGGAGGGGTGAGAATGTAAATGTTTATTATAAGCTTCCTTGACAAATTCTAAATTGCACTCCTCACCTGCCAATGTAAAGACAGAGATTAGCCAAATTAGGTGCTTAAAAACATTTCAAAATAGTCATAACATAAGAAAAAATTGTTATGTAGCTCAACAAAAGTTTGGAACACTGGCATAGAGAGTAGTCATACCATATATTGTTGTTTCATTGGAGGAGCTTGGTCATTTAGCCCCGTGTACTTTTGAGTGAAGGCCTATGTATAACGGAAGGGAAGGAAGCTTGTAGTTTAACATGACCGTTAATCTCGCGATCATGAGCCACGGGACCGAAGTTACATGCATTTAAAATTGGACCTCTCAGCAGGCTTAGAATCATGTTGGTAGCACTGACGTATATAAGTTACTCCAAATTAATATAGAATGGCAGGTACTATACGTGTGCATAGTTTAAAGCTGACGGCTTGCATACTTTCTGATCTATTGGTATTTGGATAAAATAAATTGAGAGCATTCATTAACAGTTGGCAGCCCTGGTGGCTCTTAAGAATACCCTCAGGCATATATTTTTATGTACGCATAGTACATACGAAATTTGGTTGAATTCCAATTGATAGTGTAGAAGTTATATGCATTTAAAATTGGGCTTATCAGCAGGATTAGAATCGTTTTGGCAACACTGCCATGTATGGCCTCCTGGAAATTAAACTGACATATTATTATCTATATGTGTGCCAATTTTGAAATAGCTCCCATCCATACCTTCCAAGATATCCAACATGGAGCTCAAATTTCAATTGCGATTTATCACCAGTTGGTAGAACTGACATCATTTTCAAATACGGCATTGAGATATTCAGGTATAGATCTTTACTCATACCAAATTTTGTTTCTATTGCTGCAGCCGTTTAGGAGTTGATAGGGGGGATTCATACACAGACAGACAGACACACATCTGCCCGGATCGATCTCATAAGTCTACTTTTTCCTCATTTTTGCAAAATGCGAAAAGTAGGCTAAAAATGTCGTGAAGCTTGGGGCCTTTCTGAGCGCGGGGCCTGGTGCGACCGCACCTCTCGCGTCGCCCTCGCGACGGCCCTGACAGTATGTGCTCCAGTGTTGTAGTGGTTCTACCGAGTGCATAATACAGGGGAACAGTTTTGTTAATGTATCCCCTGGTCTCTCCCTTCTATAAACTAATACTGTACCGTATGCACCAAGATGAAGAGAATGGATAACGCACAAGCCAAGCATAAAGCAGTTAAACCATGGCATCAACGGATGTACCAGGCTTGAGATGAGACTAGTTATACCTAGGTACAGGGCGATAAAATCGAGAATAAAATCAAGTCAGAATAAATGTTCACAAAAATATATTTCCCTGATATTGAATAAAAGTCACCTAATCTCTGTCCATTAGGGGCGCATCCACAAGGTGGCAGGGGGTGTATCATGTCGGCAGTAAACATTATGCCCACGATGCCATAGTATATAATTCTCAGCAGTTTTCAGAGTATTATTTTCTTTCAAATTTGATGCGCTCTCAGCAATTTGTTGCAACATGAGTGGGACGTATGTAATTTTCCATACTTCAGCTAATTGGCAGCGCTAGCATTCACGATAAACATAATAGCCACAATGGGACAGCATGCACAATGTGTTGTATGTGTCGCAGGAGTTTGTGGCCGGTAATAAGGTTGCATTAAGAAAAACAATTAATACCATAATAATATTTTTAGTAATAAAAGATGTACGTTTCTTTATAAGTATAGGAATTCATAATTTTGTTCCTTAATAATTCAGGAAATCTTATAGTAAGTCACTGTGAACCGTCTGAAAAAGCGAAGTGCGCCAATTGTCTAGGAGTGCTCGACCGTTCGGTCGTTGCCAGGCCCGAAAAATGACCAGGTCTCAATAGTGAAGGGTATGGCAGAGATGCTAGAGCGTGTAAGTCCTATCCCAACAGTTAACTCGGTTGGTCGTTGCCCACTGATTGCAACAAGGGAGCTGAGACACGGACGGAGACAGCCGAGATGCTTCGTCAACTGCTGATGTAATTTGCGCGTACTTGCAACTTGCAACACTTGCGGTTCTTTCTCGTCCTTCTATATAACTTATATTATTTTGTTCTTGTGAAGATTTTCAAGTAGACTAACTTATAATCCATTCATCTGATGACAATGTGATGTTCTCTGAAATGTGGCCTTCGTGATGAATGAGGTACATCCGTTTTACCGTGCAATTGAATAGAGTTTTCTCTGATATCAAGCAGTCTTTTACCCTACCACCTACACCCCCCTCCCCCTAATAGTGCAACCCCCAGAACAAGGGATACAAGTCACTGGTGTACAGACATAGATCACAGAATGAACCAAGATCGACAGATCACTTCCGAGTTGCCATGTGGCACAATATGTCCGCTTGGTATGATCCATGCCATGTCCGCAATGACTGGTAGCCAGAAAGTAGAGAGTATTGTCAGCAACAAATTGATGAAACGATGTTCTGTTAATAATTAGCACGAATAGTAACCACTTGCCAATTAGGCCTACAACATTTTACCTCCAAGAATAAGGGTGTCTGATAACGTTAATATGAATTGTCACCAAATTTGTTACGTAACATACTCCGGGTACACTGGGTAGATTTTACTTCAAGAGTATGCTGTTCATAAACCGAATAAAGTGTCATGGTTGCGGGCTGTAGGGATCCCTGATTTAGAGAAACACCAATATAAGCAAACACTCAATTTTTAAAACAGTTGCATAGGCTACTAAGAATATAAGTAGTAATATTATTAATTATGAATGTAAGTGGAACGCAGCTTATACCGTACACTTGCAGCAGACATGAATGTGACTTTTTCATACCTTGTGTCCTCGTTTCATCATCAGGGAGATATTACGTATTTAAATTAGCAACCCTGCTCACTACTGAACCTCATATACCGTATGTGCTAAAGTCCGAAAATATGATATTTTATTTATTGCCAGGAGCGGATCTAAGGGAGGGCGAGGAGGGCGACCGCCCAGGGCCCCGTGCCATGGATTGTTTTAAATTTAATTGATTAATTAACTTTTCAACTTTTCAAACTAATTTACTGTATAATTCATATTCCTTTTTCAGTGCAGCTATGACCTCCCGTGACCGTTTAGTAAGTTTAGATTTCAGTGAAATGATAGAAGACTTCAGCCGGGGAAAAAATTGCAAAGTAATATTTTAATATTTTATTGTTTACATAATCTTCTTCAAGGGGACTTAGAGTTTTCTTTCATATTATTAAAAAAATGTACTGTAGTGTATTCAAAATATTGTAACTATTTTTATTTTAGTATTATTACAAAACTATTTTCCATTTGATTTGATATATTTTTTATTTCCTATTGTTGTGGGACCCACCTTATCATATCGACCAGGGCCCCGCAAGGCCTGGGTCCACCACTGTTTATTGCTATTTTAAAGACGGCTGCCATGTTTCGACAGCGCTTGCAACTCATTCAAGTGTCATCAAGGCTCACTCTAGTGGCACGCACCGAGGTGCACACATTGTTGCCAACATGCGGGGTACAAAATCACTGTTGATAAAAAGAAGTGGGATACAAAATCACTGTTGATAAAAAAAAAAACATCGGGACGCGTTAGGCTGTAAGCATTGTCAAAACTCATTGATCTGGGCGCGTTAGGCCGTAACCATTTTCAAGAACCATTGGATTGGACAAAACGAAGGTTAGAATGGTCGCGTGCAGGTGCGGCCTTGGCCGTGCGCAGCTAGCGGGGCACGGTTGACAAAACCATTGGTCTGTGCGCGCAGCTAGCAGGGCACGGTTGACACCAAACCATTGGTCTGTGCGCAATAGTCTGGAACCATTGTCAAAAAGCATTGGATTGGACAAAACGAAGTTTATAAGGTGGCCTTGGCCGCGCGCAACTAGCGGGGCACGGTTGACACAAAACCATTGGTCTGTGCACGTTAGGCTGTAACCATTGGATTGGACAAAACAAAGGTTAGAAGGTCAGGTGTAGGTGTGACCTTGCCGCGCGCAGCTAGCGGGGCACGGTTGACACAAAACCATTGATCTGGGCGCGTTAGGCTGTAACCATTGTCAAAACCACAGTTGTGCAAAGCAAATAGACATATTTATTACAGCGTAGAGATATACTGCATAGTACTTACAGAGCAGATAACACTCATTTCAGCCGTGAAAAGAAAAAACATCACAGAGAAGCGAAATATTGCACACACTAGCCTAATTAAAGCGGTGAACTAAGTGCTGCGCACTAGAGACTGAACTGGGCGCTTATTTGTGTTACATAGTACCGTAAGGGCGAGGTTGGCAGTATTGTTTTGATGACAGACCAGAGGATCAGTGGGGCTAACGAAGAGACCCGAATACTCATGACCGCAACCGATAATGATTGATTTGGACTAATGGCGCCCACAGCTGTAATTTTGGTTATATAAGTCGTGATCCTATTTAGGATGGTTGGGTGGGTCATAGACGGTGGAGAAGGAAACATCTATTAAAACATCGCTCCCTGATTTATTTCTCATCGTTTCATAAGGTATTTTGGCTAATTCATGTATTATAGAGGATGCTATCGCTCGTTCTATCTTCATTCAGCGCTACCGTAATATTAAGCTACTGAAATGATCTTACAGCAAGGAAAACAGATGGAGGCGACATAAATGCGTTTCTCCATCACAAATAGAATGTGGAGCCAGTTTGTAGAGATTGAAGTAGGCCTACATGGAATTCCTCATTCAACTAGATACGGTACAAGCACTTATAACAAGACTCACTCACTCGCAGGAGTAACCAACTGTTATTGTATGGGGAGGAATATCGAACTTATCTGCAGGAGTAGGGGCAGATAACCTCATAGTTCCGCCCCTTAAAACAACAATAATTATCTGCAGGAGTGGCAAGCTGGATAAACATACTTCGCATGCTGATGACCACAACATGTTGCATCCAATTGCCAGACGTCAAATGCAGCTAGCATAAATACAGTAATTAATTGGTCCTTGCTATAAAAACAAACTAATTGCCTAACCCAGTTTATTTATTATTCAGAAATCACATATTCTTACCTATCTTGCAATTTTATATGGGTGTGTAGTAATAAATTATGACGTGAGTTTTGCTTGGTTTATTTGACCTGGTTATATACGCTTGTCTCGTACAATACTACTCCAAAGAACAACGAGTGTACATTGATTATTTTATTGTCCCTATGGTTACCCCAGAGATAATGACTGCTTCACATGGCCTCCTTGATCCTGCCTCCCTGAGTCCAGATCGGCAGTCACAAAGGAGGTGCTGCGCTTTGGAATCCTGCAGTGGAGAAGTGTTGTGGTTTCGCCACACCTGCTGACTGTTCAAATTTGCAAAATCACATCACACCCGTGAGAAACAAAATCCGTTTTGAAAAAGAAGTTTCCGTTTTTCTTTTCACGTAATACTCCGTCATCGACCCTAGAAAATAAAAAAGGAAAACATTATGAGTAAATGTTTGAAAGGCCATGGAAAGTTTGGTAAACCTCGCAGGTTATGGAACACAGCTAACAAACAAATTTCATTCAACATTGCAAGTATGTTAAAAAACAATCACCGCTATTGTAAAAGATAATTACTTACAATAAAATGTAAGTATTCCTCCTTGTATCGTCTGAAATACACAATTGATCATGTCAAGTGAGAATACCGAAGTTCTGTTAAAATGGCGACATCACAGAACCTGCACCGAGTGAACGAACTGAGTCTGCACCTTCGAAAATGTCGCTATGTACACTCGCATTCTGCTCGTACACTTGCACTCGATCGTATTTGGAACACCACTCGCTGACGTCACTTCCGAGTGAGAGGGAGCAAGAGTGTACACTTTGGCTGGATCGAATACATCACAATAAACCCTACATTCATTCTCAATTGCCTGCTTGTCAGCAGCGTTATCATTTCCTCGCCTCCCGTCTCTCGCTCCACGCTCATAATCCTCGTCGTCATCGTTTAGCCGCGCACGACAAGGTCGGCCACTTCCCGTCCCACTCCCCGCCAGCGACCTGTGTTCTCAACGCTCCGGCGTACACGATAGGATCGCTCGCTGGGATTCCTGTAATCGATACTCTCCCTCTGAACCCTCATTCCCCAGATTGTACGCAGCCCGTTACGCTCCTTCACTTCCCTTCAAACTCCCCTCCAAGCCAAGCGAGTCAATCCTCGGGAGGTACACGAAGGAGGCGCAACAAGTGGTGGAGCGCGCCGTGTCGCATCCCTGGACGAATACCTCTCGCACACAATTACACACTATCACTCACATATTATTCCTCTATACGCTACATATATCATTATTCACTACTCCTCTATAAAATCAAACGTCATTAGATACATGCGTGTTCACACTATTCACTATAGACAGGCACACTTCATTGGGTACACAAATTGATACTCATCAACCCTCATTTACAGTCAAACATTACTGCACACACAAATGGTTACACAGCCATAAATTACCCTTAACACAGTGCTACACATCATCCTCACACAAACGCAAATACATTATCGTTGCTCACAGATTGTCACACATTGCAATTCATACATAGCATTACAGCATTCTAACACACAGTCACACATTATCGCACATACAGCCACGCACCATTATTAATACAGGGTCACATATTAATGTTTATATAGACAGTCATACATTTAGTAATGATATTAATATATGGCAGATGGCGTAGCTTAAATATGATTAAAGTTGATTAAACTTAATGACACAAATTTTACTTTCAACATAGTGTAAATCGATACAGGAAGTGACATAGTATGTACAAACAAAACCCATACAGTAAATACAAAAAGAGAACATATGACCAACCTAATAAAGATAATTTTTTTTAAATTATAGACATTGTCATATTCTAACACAACCACCTAATTTAAACACATTTCACACACAAATCAGTCACAAATTTCTTTTGCTTAACGATGGGTAAGGCTTTCGTCATAATATCAACCACTAATTCATTAGTGCCAACATGATCTAATTCTACAAATCCTTCCCTGACCTTTTCCTTAATGAACAATCTTCTTATTTTAATGTGCTTTGTACGCTTATGAGATTGTTAATCTGTAGCAATACACAAAGCATCATTATTGTCATTGAAAATCTTCACACAAATTTTTCCTAAACCTAGAATCTCGAAAGCATTTCTGATGTACAAAGACTCTTTGATGCCTTCAGTAAGTCCTAGGTATTCTGACTCAGTACTTGACAGTGTCACAGTTCTTAATTGCTTAGACTGCCATGCAAACACAGAACCTCCTAACTCCATTGCAGTGTGAGAGTAACCTTTTTCAATATCACAAGCATAGGAAGCATCAATAAAACATTCAACACTCAAGTTTCCACTTCTAGTAAACACAAGACCACAATTTTTAATACCACTAATGTATCTCACCACTCTTTTACAAGCTGACCAGTGTTCATCACTATAACATTTGTTGTATTGACTTAATTTACAAACAGTGTACATCAAGTCAGGTCTAGTAGAAATACTGTAGCTAAATACATCAAGGAACCTATCAATTCCTGATAAGGAATCCCTTCAGTTTTTGTTTCCAACTTTGGTAATTCGCGACCTGCAGACATGGGTGAACTCTTTGGCAGAGAGTTAACCATATTGAATTTCCTCAACAAATCTGACATGTACTCACTTGGGTCTAGTTTCAAAATACCACTCTCCTTGTTGTAGTTAACTCTCATTCCTAGACAATTTTTCAACTGACCTAAGAATTTCACTTCATATTTCCTTGCCAATAAACTATACAGTTTTTTCAACAAGCCAGTTATTAAAAACAAATATATCATCAACATACAAACAGATGTACATGGCAAAAGAACCTTCCTTTTTTTTTTACAAAAACACAAGGATCACAAACAGATTGAGTATATCCTAACTCCTTAAAGAAATCTTTGATATTTTCATTCCATGCACGACTAGCCTGTTTCAAACCATAAATACTTTTCTTTAAGGCACATACTTTACCATCTACAGAAAATCCTGCTGGCTGTTCAATATAAATGGTTTCACTCAGATCACCATTGAGAAACGCGGTAGCAACGTCTACATGTTCCATATCAAAGCTCAATTCTTTAGATGTAGCCATAATCAATCTTTAAGTCTCTGGAGGACAACTGGAGAGGAAGTCTCTTGGTAATCAACACCCTTTTGCTGAGAAAAACCTCGAGCTACCAGTCTGGCCCTATGGCACTCGTAATTACCTGCAGCATCCTTTTTAACTCTAAAAACCCATTTGCTTTTAACAATATTCTGTCCCTCAGGCTTATCCACTAATTTCCATACATGATTTTTCATTAGTGCATTGTACTCATTATCAATGGCTTGTTTCCAATCAGGATCCTTAATTGCCTCCACAGCAGAACTGGGAACAGTGTCAACTGCACTTAAGGCTGCACAAAAATCCATTTCATAATCTTTATGCCAAAAAGAGGGCTGACTTTTTCTCTAAGGTCTATCTGGCACAATCCGTACCATCCAAAACACATCCTAACCTTTTCTCACCAAAAATTACATTTCTAGATACAATCACATGACCTGGTCGGTTTGGATCAGTTAGCCTTTCGAACCCTCACAATATCTTACCATTATTTTTTCTTCAGATTTAGGATAAAATTTCTTGCGTTTTACATTGGGTATCACATGAATGTTAGACAGATCTACCTTCTTACCAGTCCATACCTCTAGTGGTAACTTATCATTAAGGGCTACAGTGGGACTCCTATTTTTGAGATAAATGGCAGTATTGACAGCTTCTGCCCAATATCTCTTGTCCAGCTTTGCCTGAAAAGCATAGCTCTGGCACGTTTAACACAAGTCCTAGCTTGCCACGGTGGGTGAGTGGATAGCGTGTCGGTCTACTAACCCCAAGATTGCAGGTTCGCCCCTGACCGTGGTAAGTGATTTTTGAAAGGCGGCAAAAATACGATACGCATGTCATACGATGTTGGCATGTCAAATAACCCATTTGAATTCAGTAGGCCGAGTTCATAATGGCAAAATTAATCTCGGGAGTTTCCGCCAGCACAAAGTTCCTCATTTCTCTACTAGAAAGCGCTATTGTGTTCAAGGAGATTAGATATCAAACATCTAACCTCCTTGACTTTCATAGTCAAGGAACTACGAAATTCGACATGCAAGCTACCCTCTGGGTGTCAAATAGCAAAGCTTGCACCAGGCATCCGAGGCCATACGATATTATTATTATTATTATTATTATAGACATAGTTTTACATCCAAACACATGAATGTTAGACAGATCTACCTTCTTACCAGTCCATACCTCTAGTGGTAACTTATCATTAAGGGCTACAGTGGGACTCCTATTTTTGAGATAAATGACAGTATTGACAGCTTCTGCCCAATATCTCTTGTCCAGCTTTGCCTGAAAAGCATAGCTCTGGCACGTTTAACACAAGTCCTATTGAGCCTTTCTGCGACTCCACATTGCTCTGGTGTATAGGGGACAGAGAATTCTAGAACAATACCATTATTAGCACAAAATTGTTTCATTTCATCATTGTCATATTCTCCTCCATTGTCACATTTAAATCTTTTGATTTTACGATCCATTTGATTGTCCACCATACACTTGAACTCCTTGAATTTGGATACACATTCACTTTTCCTTTTTATGAAATAAACAAAGCTCATTCTAGAATAATCATCTATGAATGTAACAAAATATGTGGCCCCACCATAAGATTCATTATCTCTTTCAGGAATACAAATGTCACTGTGTATTAACTCAAGCACCTTTTCTGCCCTAGTGGCTGCTTTAGGAAATGACAGTTTACTATGCTTCCCTTTCACACAGGGGATGCAAACTTCAGTTTCAGATTGAGTGAAAGATATTCCAACTGCTATTTTTTCTAACTTTGATAATCCCTGATAATTCAAATGCCCCATTCTCTGATGCCAGAGTTCATGAGAACAATTAGAAGAGAGCAACGCAGTGTTTTCTCTTACCTTAGAAGCCTCTTCATTTTTTTTTCATACACAGTAGCAGAAGACATACCATCACGATCTAGCCTATAAATTCCATTCACAGCACTCCCTGTCAACACTCTTTCACCTTGGATTTTTACATTATCCTCAGTAATCACATTAACACCATTTTTTAAATCAAATACAAGTATATTACCTTTACTAGCTATTTGATGTACTGACATCAAGTTGGCTGCACTATCTGGACAAAACATTACATTTGAAATGGTTGCTTTGGTTTCACCTTTGTTATTGATGTTTAAAGTAACACTTCCAACACCTTTAATTCTCATCACTGAGTTGTCAGCTACTAAGATTTCCTGAGAAATACTATGGTCAATGAAATCTGCCAAATCCTCTCTATGAGACACAGGTTTTCTGCAACAACTATCAAAATACCACTCCTCTCTGCCTAAACTTGCCCTAGCTAAAGCAACAGTCAAGAGTCCAACATTTTTATGCTTGGATTTGAATCCTGATATCGCCCACCTGGGTTGGATTGCTTCTTATTCTTTTCCTTATTTTGGGCTTTCTTCATCTTCTTATTCAAATCTGGGCAGTCTGGTTTCTTGTGACCTAACCTTTTACAATGATAACAAGTTGGTTGAGCAGTGTTATTCTTGCTTGAAGCACTTACGGACAGAGCAGTTTCACTTTGCCTAGCAGCCTAACCTTCATCATAATTATGAAGAAAATCTAATATTGATTCTAGAGACACCTTTTTGTTTGCCGCACCATACGCTAGAATGAGTGAAGTGCATGAACATCATCGAACCAATCTGTTGTGTATTCGAACCCTCATAAATGTATGTTTTAAAGAAATTTCATCCTCAACAGTTGGTAACACATACACGCCACCAGAGACTCAGTTATCGAATACTCGTGTGGACTAGAGCCGTTATTGTGGCGCACTGATCTGTATTGTTCTGAATATATTGTTAGGCTACCTCATAATAAATGGTCAATCTTAGAAAACACAAAAGTGGTGTCAGAAGTGGGATTGATAAATAACGTGTGCGGTGCCGAAGCTCAACTACACGCCATCAAACTTGTGCGAAACGTGCTACCGAACGAAATTCAACTCCACGCAGGTTAGTGTATCAGTGAAGCATCTCCCTTCAACATGGCAGAAGGAATATCCACAGAACTTCTTCAGACTCTTTCTGGGATTATTGCTAGCGCTATCAGGGAATCCACCACGCGAGGCGGCATCGGGAATGAGCCGATGTCACCGGGACGGCCTAGACCACCACAATTCTCAATGTCAGCATACCTCAGCCGCCGATGGGACAACCATAGGGGACTATTTCACGCGGTTCACATGGGCGCTCGGTCTGAGTAAGGTACCGGAAAACGAACACGCGCAGTACGCACGTGTCTACATGGGCACCGAACTTAACGAAGCTTTGAAGATTCTAGTAAGTCCCGTCGACCCGGAAACTCTCTCATACAGCGAAATCCAGTCAAGATTGTCGAACCATTTCGACGCCAGTCGTAACAAATATGCAGAGAACGTCATGCAGAGAGCAGGAGAGACGATTGCCAGCTTCACTCTCAGATTAAGACAAGCAGCAACACACTGTGAGTACTGATAATTTTTAGACCGCATGCTAATTGAGCAACTGCTTAAAGGTTTGGAATCGAGGGACATGTGTGACGAAATTATTGCCAAGAAACCGGAGAGCTTCACCGCTGCGTACGAGATAGCCTGCACACTCGAAGCCACCCGGAACACTGCTGACGAGGTTAAGAATTTGAATTTAACCTCAAAATCCGATTCAACCAATCGGATAGGCTTCGAAAAGCCACAGTCGCGGAGGGGTGGCAACCAATGGCAACGTGGGATAACGACCAATTATCAACAGAAATCCGACCAATCAAGGCCTCAACAAGGATTGCATCCTGCAAATCAGGGAACATCAAGTAACCAATCGTTGTGCGCTGGGTGTGGTGGGGAACATCCACGCAGTCAGTGCAGGTTCCTCAACGCAGAATGCCGGACATGTGGCAAGAAAGGTCACATTGCTAAAGTTTGTAGGTCCAAACCAAAGCAGCGGAATACAAATCACGTGACCGAAGGAGAACAACCAGCTGACAGCGTTGATGTCATACATCATTTCAACAAAGTTGAGGTCATCGGAACAATGCAGTCTCCAGGGAAGCAGTTGATAGATGCCATCATAGAGGGAACCACCGTCAAGATGGAACTAAACACCGGCGCCCCCTGTTCAATGATGAGTAAACTGAGGTTAGGTATGATCAAACCAAATTGTATTTTACAGAAGGTTGATCGTATTTTTGCGAGCTACTCTGGCCACCGTATTAACTGCATCGGGAAGACACCAGTCACCGCTACCATTGGCACCATCTCCAGGAACCTCGACCTCTACATCGTCGACGATGAATTCGAGACACTCCTTGGTCGAGATTAGATCTCTGAGTTTGTGCGAGAGATCAGTTTCGAGCAGCTTTTTGGAAAACCAGAACCGTTCCACCAACTCTCCGTCAAACAGTCTCTGTCCCTGGACCAGCAAAAGGAACTTGACGCCACCCTCAACCGCTACCATAATGTCTTCAGTGATACCCCCGGGAATCTGTCAGGCCCACCAGTGAAGATGCACCTGAAGGATGGCGCCAGCCCAATCTTCTCACGAGCATGTGACATTCCTGTAGCCCTGCGAGATGCCTATGCCAAAGAAATTGACGCAAAAATCGCATCTGGTTTCTACAAGAGGGTAGACTACTCAGAGTGGGCGTCAACAACTCATGTCGTTGTGAAGAAGAACGGCAAGTTGAGAATCACGGGAAACTACAAACCTACTCTCAACCCGCGGATCACCATTGATGAACACCCGATTCTGAAAGTGGAATACTTGTTCAACCAATTGGGTGGTGCCACCCTCTTCTGTCACCTGGACGTCACAGACGCATACATTCATCTCGAGGTCGATGATGAGTTTAGCCAAGCCCTCACGCTCAACACTCCAACCCATGGCCTGATCCGTCCAACTCGTGCTGTCTACGGAGCAGCCAACATCCCCGCTATCTGGCAACGGCGACAGGACACGGTTTTGCAGAAACTCCCAAATGGTGTGAGTTTCTTTGACGACACCATTGTTTTTGCCAATAGTTTTGGCAATCTGATGGAGGCCCTCACCGTGGTACTAGAGTGCTTTCGCCAACACGGTCTCAAGCTCAACCGAGCAAAATGCAGCTTTGCAGAACCTGTCCTGGAAGCTCTTGGCCACAAGATTGATGCTTCAGGCATTCATAAGTCTGATGCGCACATCCAAGCCGTACGGGACGCGCCGAAACCAACGACTCCAGAGGAACTCCAGCTGTTTTTGGGTAAAGCGACATACTACAGTGCCTTCATCCATAACCTGTCAACGAGAAATCGGCACTCAGAGACATGCTGTTGAAGGATCCTCTCATATGGACACCAGACGGCGATAGGGCCTACCAGGACATCAAGGACGCTCTAACCTCACCGCAGGTCCTTATGTAGTACGATCCAACTCTACCACTTTCGCTGGCAACGGACGCCAGCAAAACCGGTCTCGGCGCAGTGCTGTCTCACCAGCTCAGCAACGGACTAGAACGGCCTATCGCATATGTTAGTCGGACAATGTCATGTACGGAGCAAAGGTACCCCCAGATCGTCAAGGAAGCGCACGCCATCGTTTGGGCAGTACAAAAGTTTTTCAACTATCTGTACGCTCGACACTTCACGCTAATCACGGATCACAAGCCCCTGACGCAGATCCTACATCCAGAGAAGTCGCTACCTGTCCTGTGCATCAGTCGCATGGCCAATTATGCCGACTATCTCGCACACTTTAACTACACTGTGGTTTTTAAAACATTGAAGCAAAACGCCAACGCTGACTACTGCTCTAGAGCACCGTTACCATCGACCGTCAACAAGATCCAAAACTCAATCTCGCAACATAGGGAGGAAACAGAGGATTACGACGACTTTGATTATTTTACAGTTCACCAGACGCAGCAGTTACCAGTCAAATCCGAAGCCATTGCACGAGAGACGAGGAAGGACCCTGATCTCGGTAGAATTGTCAAACTTCTGGAAGGAGGCCAAGATCTCACCCGCCATGACTTCAAGACACCCGAGGTAAAATACACGCTCGCCGCCAACTGCTTGATGTTCGAGCACAGAGTAGTGGTTCCACCTGCACTGCGAGATGCTATCCTCAACGACCTCCATGCAGCTCACCTGGGGATCGTCAAAATGAAGGGAATGGCACGTTCCTTTTTTGTTTTGGCCAGGCATCGAGAAGCTCGCAAAGTCCTGCACCACATGCGCACGCTCCACCCAAGTTCCGCGAGCATCACTGGGAGTACCCGAAGGCACCGAGGGAACGCATTCACATCGACTACGCGGGCCCAGTAGCTGACAGCATGCTTCTGATTGTTGTAGACGCCTACAGCAAGTGGCTCGAGGTCAAGACAACAACCACCACGACAGCTGCAGCAACAATCTCCCTGATGGATGACCTGTTCACAGCGCACGGCACCCCAGTCACCGTCGTTTCAGACAATGGCAGGCAGTTTATCTCAGAAGAATTCAAGGCCTTCCTGCAGAACAGTGGTGTGAAGTACCACAAGCTTACAGCACCATAACATCCATCAACTAATGGCCAAGCAGAACGGTATGTCCAAACAGTGAAGGATGCCCTCTACGCGATGAAAACAACCAAAGGAACTCTGCAGACAAACCTGAACGAGTTCCTTCACCAATATAGAAGAGTGCGGCACTCTACCACCGGACAATCTCCATCTCAACTATTCCTGGGACGAAAACTTCGGACACGTCTCAACCTGGCGAGACCCGAAGACGTTCGCACTAGAGTCTGCGAGAAACAGAAAGCAGAAATGGACTCTACATTCCGCACCTCCGAAGCGGGTCAGTCAGTCTACTTCCTCTCTGGCAACCCGAATCTGGACAAGTGGCTCCCCGGTATCATCGCAGCCCGCATTGGAGATCTTCATTATGATATCAACTACCGGGAGAAACGAATAAAGCGCCACATCGACCAAATTAGGCCATTTCCAGGAATACGGCCAAACACAGAGAACCAGGAACCGACCAGCGATGAACCTACCGAAATTCCACCTAGGCAACGACGTGTTCGGTTCTTCCCAGCACCAGCTACCGCAGTACCAGCCGAGAGGATGCCACAAGTGATCCGTGGAAACCGAACACCAACACCAGCTACTCCAGTTTTACCGCGCATGTCTACACGCAAACGCCGCCCACCATTAAGATTTTCACCATAGACATAAAAAGTTCAATTTAAAAGAGGGAGGAAATGTTGTGTATTCGAACCCTCAGAAATGTATGTTTTAAAGAAATTTCATCCTCAACAGTTGGTAACACATACACGCCACCAGAGACTCAGTTATCGAATACTCGTGTGGACTAGAGACATTATTGTGGCGCACTGATCTGTATTGTTCTGTATATATTGTTTGGCTTCCTCATAATAAATGGTCAATCTTAGAAAACACAAAACAATCACGGTGGGTGAGTGGTTATAGTGTCGGACTACCAACCCCAAGATTGCAGGTTCGTCCCTGGCCATGGTAAGTGATTTTTGAAGGTGACAAAAATCACGACACTCATGTCATACGTTGTTGGCATGTTAAAGAACCCATTTGAATTCAGTAGGCCGTGTTCAATGGCAAAATTAATCTCGGGATTTTCCGCCAACACAAAGTTCCTCCATTCTCTACTTGAAAGTGCTGTAGTGTCAAGGAGCTTAGATATCTAACCTCCTTGACTTTCATAGCGTTCAAAGGAACGACGAAATTCGACATGCAAGCTACCCTCTGGGTGTCAATTAACAAAGCTTGCACCAGGCACCCGAGGCCATACAATATTATTATTATTATTATTATCGGTATATGTAACACCAAAATCAGCAAGTTCACCACGAACACTCAAGATGTGACTGACATACTCGTCCACTGATTTATAGTTCTCCAGCCTAGCTCTGTAGAGTTTCCTCACCAGCATGAGTTGACCAGCGACGCCCTGTTCTCCGGAATCCTTGGCAAGCTTATCCCAGGCAGCTTTCGCTGTGTTGAGACCCAAGAGACGTGAATAGCAGAATGTTGCCACAGCCATTCCAATTTTGGCCATTACTCGTTGATCACGCCCTTCGTCAGTATCGTTGCTTCAACAGCTTTCCATAGTCCAAAGTCTATCAGAAAGCACTTCATCTGAAACTTCCATGTTGCATAGTTCGTCCTTCCCTTCAGTTTGACTATGCCGGGTACACCAGACAACGACAATACTGTAGTTGAGGGACCCAAAAATGGAACAGCGCCAGTCGCCGGCATTTTTGTATAAGCCTTAAAAGCCACAAAAAATTACAGAAAGAACAGTTCACCACACTAAAGGGTGATGCAGCAATGCGGTCCACACGAGGTATAAAGAACGTAACCTCACTTCGTTATTTGCACATTAGATTGTTTACTTTTCTTTTTAAGTTACACATCGATGTCCTGAGCCCATAACCTGATATTAATATAGGGCAGATGGCGTAGCTTAAATATGAATAAAGTTGATTAAACTTAATGACACAAATTTTACTTGCAACATGGTGTAAATCGATACAGGAAGTGACAATAGTATGTACAAACAAAACACATACAGTAAATACAAAAAGAGAACGTATGACCAACCTAATAAATATATATGTCTTTAAATTATAGAAATTGTCATATTCTAACAAGTAACACATAACTGTCATAAGTAACCACATATTATAATTCACACACAGGAACACACACAATTCACAGAATAGTATCACACAACGCATGGGGACACACTGTTCGAGACTGGGGACACGCACTATCTGCCAACCCTAAACCACTACGCCCTAAGATCAAGATCAAGAACGCCGACTTAATCGACGAGGCCAACGTGGGTCGACTTACTGTATCTCCGAATTCGACAACGCAGCTCTTGAACTTAGGTTGCGATAACCAACTGCTATTATTCACAATTTCCCTTAACGCACGATCACAAACACAGAACAACACTTCAAGACACTCAATTTCATCTACCTCTAGCTCCGACGCAGAGAACACAACCCCTACACTACCCCTTATTTTACTTCAACAGCTCCTTGACACACAGCAGCTATACAATAACACATACACTTATACAACAGCTGGATAATCCAGCCAACAACACAGAAAACAAAGCACTCATCACTAACATCAGGACCACTGCCGAAACACTAAAACAGGGCATTAACGACACACTAGACACAGTACAAACGGTACAATTTGAACACAACATCTCACTAGACTGGAGATACGCGGACAAGGTGCGGCTTTTTCCCGCATACCTATCCGACACCGCCCTAAATCGGTTCGAATTACGAGAACAAAATCTACACGACACAACATGTGCTGCACTCTGCTACATCTTCTGTCTGATAACCTGTGTCATTGTAATGGCTGTAGTAGTGTGTATATTTGTAATTGAAGCTAGGATTTTCAGGAAGGTGGCCGTAGTTTTAAGCTAGGAACCATCTCGACATTTGTTATATAGTTATTGTTGTTTTAAGGGGCGGAACTACGATGTCATCTGCCCCTGACATTTGTTGGTTAGTTATTGTTTTAAGGGGCGAAACAGCGAGGTCATCTGGCCCTCTCGGCATTTTCCTGGAGTAGAGGTTAGAAAACACGGAAAACAATCAAGACACAAGGCTTCCTTTACCAACATTTGCATCATATCAAAAGTACATATAGGTTATTGTAATTTGAAAGATGACTCACCGAATTGTCCAGCTTGCAGTATTCATCTACATTTCTCCTCACATAGATATTCTTACAGAATGCATTTACGTACAACAAATTAGACACTGGTTCACCATTTTCAGTACGGGCCTTCCCTAACCATAAATGTACTGTACGTTCAAACTGTCAAAACACACACGATTATTGGCTCAGAAACTTCGAAATCATCCCTGTGTATATTTCTTAATCACTTCTCCTTTACTGTTTGGTATTTATGAAATGTACATGTTGAAATAACCTGCAACAGTATCATTCGATCTAGTTAGCACGTTGCATGGCATGTATGACCCCTTTCATGACACATCACAACACTTCGCATTATATGGTACCGGTATTTATTATTTGCAATGTACTACACTACCTACGGTACACTATTAACATGATAAACAGTACGAGATCACACGAGAAATATACCATTTATACGAATCCCTGGCAGTAGGGTTTATACAAGCTAGTAAATACTCCAGAACTAATATTAGCCATGGTTGTACGTGTATCTACCTAAGTGGGTAGTTTATTGGCTGAGGAATAACCCACCCACCAACGGAAGATGATTAAGAGAAGGAAGTAGATTTTGGATTGGAGAAAAAGGATAGAAAAATAGGAGGAGAGTCCCACAAGAGTTATGAATTTGACTTTCAATACATTTAGAAGCGGTTGCCACCGCAAATCCGTGCTCGGATACCTAAAGTGGGTACGAGCTTGGTCGAAGCTGACGGGAACCGCAGCTAAGACTTGGGCAGTTTGCCAGAGAAAGGCTTTAGTGTATTTCCTTCCAAGCACGAATAAAAGTACTATAGGGAAGGGTGATGGTCTGGCCAGACAGATAGTAAAAGCTTTAGTGAGTATGAACGAGGGCATAAACCTAGGAAGAGCTAGGAAAGCCAGGATCCTGCCTAACTGTAGTATCAGAGAAATGATGAATCCAAAAACAAATATTTAATTTATTTAACAATTCAGGAGAAATTAATATTTTTGACAATTAAATATTTTGCAATCTTGTTAACAATTTGGGGTCGCAGACCTCCAACAACATTCAGAAATTGCTCCAGGCAAATAACAATTCTTAAGGTTTCAAACCTAGTACTAAAACCTTGATAAGATTTTAAAAAGGGCAATGAAATGATTAAAGTTTAAACATTAAATTGAGTACAAGGAGTGTACTATAAGAAATTTCTGAAATAACATTCTAGAGAGAATAACAAATTCGAAAATAACAACAAGGAAAACATAAAGCATAAAATAGAAGTTACTACAACTTCTTATATTTAAACAGAATTTCTTTATGAGAATTATACAAAAGAGGGCAGGTCACTTACTGTGAAACCTGAAGAGGTAATCAAAAAGAAGGTTCTAGACTTCCTATGTTTAATTAGAAATCACGAGCCAAAATGGGGCAGTTTACATTTCGTGAGACCTAAAAATAACTCACTCAAGAGTTGAAAGAATTGTTTTCCCTAATTTGAAGGGAGAAACAATGTAAGTTTGAAACGTGTGCTGGACACGTAATTATACAGAGATTAATTAATTACACATGAGAAAAAATGGGAGGGCACATCTATAGATTGACACCTCGTTGAAACAGACCTAAAGTTAAAAATTTATTACGGATTGTTAGTAAGAGGTTTAGGAAAGAGAGATGGGGATTGAGGAAAAATGTTCATGGCCTTGTTTGAATATAAACGGACGATCGCGACGCGGTAGAAAAGTTGAGCAAGCACTGGTTTTCACTATAGTTCGTTGAAATATATGAGAAGTTCACTGTATAAACACGAGAGTTTATGACAAAAAAAGTTATTGCAATGATGAAAATATCTGGTTTCACTAGGTAGGCGAGAGTCTATTTCTTGAGAAAGTTGTAAATTACAATTAAATGTGCCATAGAAAATTCCAGCGGTGGACGAAAATTCACTATTGTAGTAATTTAGAAGTGAGATTCTTCAATTTTAAATAGCATTCTCACAAGTAAGTGAGAAATACATGACGGCAGGACTTGCAGATAAAGTACAAAATCTGGAAGGTTCCAGAACGATCTTAGCAGAAAAATGGGGCTAATGAAAATCCAACGGAGGAACTAGCTTGGTGAATTATAGACAGCGGGTATTTAGATAATATCCCACGTGGTGAGAAGATTTCTCATTTAGTTAGCGTAGGAAAAGCTACTTTCTATTGAGTTTGGCTTAGACAGACAAAAGCTCAACATAGCAAATCCCTCGAAGAATGATTTTGCCCCAAATAATTAATCTCACGCTGTCTATAAAATATCGTTAAAAGCATGTAATCTTTAAAATCATGAAGATGAGGTTAAAACTTGAAGCTGTACTTATCTTGGTTAAATGTTGATAGGGAAGATCCCCTTGACGGATGCCTAGAGTTCCAACATGGCGTGGAGTGAAGAAAGTGTCTCTTGGTTTGAGGAGTCTGGCTTGAGTTGAGCCCTGACTGATCGAATCAACTGCCGACTTAGTAGTGAGAGCTGCTCAACGGAGCACGGAGGGACCGAGGAAGGGGAAAAGAGTGGGGGGTAGGAGACAAAAGGAGAACATATAAGTATTGCCAATATTGTAACAAAAAAATGATCTCTTGCTGAGCTGGTCTTCAAAGAGTTGATAACAGTTGATACTAGCACAGCATGGTGAGTAAAGAGGTAGACGTAGTCCTCTTGCTCATGGAGATAATAGCTGGCGATGGTAACAGGATCTGGTAGCCAAATGGATATGGAATTCCTCTTGCGCGAGGAAGAGTTGAAGAGCTTCAGAGATTCGTTGTTATATGACGCTAGGTGGGTCACAGAATATATATCTGGAACAGACTCATACAAAATATAAGCGACCTGAACCCCTAAGAGAGAACAGAAGATCACTGTTGGTGTCTGACAAAGAGGAAGGAAAGAACATGCAAAAACATTGAAAATTATAATCTCAGGTACCGTGTATTCCAAGAATGCACCATACTGGGAGAGGCAGACACCAACAGCGAACAAGAAAAACAAGTACAGTAATAAGCAATTGCGGAGAAGTAGTCTTGTGATCTGACCATTAGTGGTCAAGACTCGGAATACCCTGACTCTCCTATCTCTTCCAGGGTAACACTCGGTCACTCTTCCAAAAGGCCAGACTAGGGGTGGGGGGGTGAAACATCCCTAACTAAGACCAAGTCTCCCACTTGAATGTCGGGACTGGAAAGAAACCACTTCTGCCTCCCTTGCAAGGAAGTTAAATATTCCAAGTTCCACCTCTTCCAAAAGGAATTGCGGAGGGCTTCAAGTTTTCGCCAAACAATAGGTAAATCAAAATCCCTGAAAGAATTAGGAAGGGGAGGAGGGGCAGAGAGAGAAGTGCGTGTAAGGAAGCGACCAGGTGTAAGTGGAAGGAGGTCATCAGGGTCATTGGAAAGCGGAGTTAAGGGGCGAGAGTTAACAACACCTTCAATCACAAAATAAGTAGAAGCTGAGGGAAATAAAGCACTAGTAAAGATTGCGATACAACGCAAAAGGAGAATTAACAAGTTTAAACAAAGCGTATAGAGACGAGTACATCTATTCAGGATAAGAATATACCAAGTAAACAAAGAAACTATGCGAGTAGAAAGCAAGAACGCCATAGGTAACAAACGAGTAGCCATAAACAATGACCTCAAGTTATAATGAGTATCAAAGGGGTTACTCAGAAAAATATTTAAGTCAGCGAGAAACGTGACATGACAAGTATGAATACAAAAACACATCGAATGTGACGACGAGAAAAGACCAGTTTGTTCATCAATGAACATTAAGATCGCAAAATATGTAAGCAAAGTGAAATACATGAGCGCGTGAGAAATACGCAACGAAGTTTTGAAACAAGAATCGAAGCAGTTATAGAATACGAGCATGAGTAAGTGGAATACAAAAGCAAGTGCGGCCTTGACCCACATAGTACAACGAGATAAGACATATAAATAGCTGAAAGAGTCCTTAACTGGAACAAGTTTATTTTGGGAAGTAGGTGAACGGCTTCTGTACTTGCAGGAGCGGCTCACTAGACAATGCTTGGCAATCAGCCAAAGTTGAGATAAGAGAAACTTGCTTTGAACTGTGTCAAGCGTACAGGAAATAAACAGTGACTTGACCTTCCTCAGGCTTGTATACAAACAAGTCTGACAAACAAGCAGTTCAAAGTACACAAACAACATTTGTTGAATCAGCTGTAACTTAAAGCAGATATTCAGGTTGACCGGCATGCAGTCAATCGTAACTTGGACGTGAAAAAGCAATTTAAAGCTATATGAAATAAAGTAAGAAATCAATTTCGCATAATTTTGAGGATCACGAAATCGGACAATTTTCAACAAAAAGAAGCTTAATTCTTCCGAGCAAAGAAGACAAGCTGGGACATTGAGAAGAAGGTTATGCATAAGAATAGTTATTCTAGATGTTAGGGAATTCAGATTTTCAAGCGGTTTCAAATTGTGAGGAAGGAGGGAGGAGCCGACCGTGGCCATCCTTCTAAATAAGGAAAGAAGTGAAACATGGCTTACAGCGAAATGATGGTGACTGATAGCCATGGTTTTACACAAGGGGAAGATAGTTTTCGAAAAAGAGTTTAAGCAATTACCTGCTATAAAAATGACATGAGAAGGTAAACGAAATAACACAAAGCAAGGCGAACTTGAATGGCCATCTTGTGCGGGAAGAAGGAAAAACCATTTAAACAACTTACAGAGGTAGCGTAGTTGTTCACGATGAGACATCGTTTCGGCAAGTGTTTTTCAAAATTATTGAGATCTGAAACATGAGCGTTCTCTTTTTCAGAAATGAGATTTATGTCAGCTGTGACGAAATGACATTGCGCTTTGGTTTGAAGACTGGGTTGTTGGATTTCACCAGTAATAACCCAACCAAAATCGGTGTCTCTAGCGACCACGGTTGAAGATAACTTGCGTGTTTGTTTGCGAATGCAATTCCAAAAAACATTGGCACTGAAAAGTACATCAATGGGACCTTGAGCATTAAACTGAGAATCAGCTAACCTTAAGTGCGAGGGAATGTTTAAACCGGAAGTATTAATAGAGTGACTTGGAGTGTCCTTGCCAATACTGGTAAGAATGAGACAGTTTAAATTAAGATTGGTGTTTCTTTGGCAAACGTCTCTGATTTTCAATTTTGAAGACTGCAAAACTTGAGTTTTCAAATTGTCAATGCCGGTCACATTGATAGAAGTAGGCGATGACGAAAGACCTAGTTTTTTAATCAACGATTGCGAAACAAAGTTATGAGTTGAAGCGGAATCGAGAAGACCACGGGTTCTAAACCAATTTCCAAATTTATCTTGGATTTCGAATTGTACAGTGGTCAAAAGGGTTTGCGCACTATGAAAAGTTTCGGCGTTAGAAATGCAGGAAGAAGCATTAGTTTGTTCGGAGCTGCTCTGCATGGAGCTTGAAGAAGCGGGTGCTGATGACCTCGATTTATCGTGAACGTGCAATAAAGAATGATGCGGTTTTTTACAATGGAAACAGAGATTTGATGACGTACAGTTCGAAGAAGAATGCTTAGGTGACAAGCAATTGAAACAATGTTTGCTATTTAAGACAAACTTCCTTCGATCTTCGACAGACAATTCTTTAAAGGATTTGCACAAATACAATGTGTGAAGCTTTTTACAGAGCGTGCATTTTAACGATTTGTTAAGCGGCCTGATATCTTCTCTTGCATGATTGAAAGAAGAACGGGTTTGCTTGTTCTCGACAGATGGGGGCTGATGTCCCTTTGAAGAAGCAAGTTTTTTTTTCAAAAATTTGACACTGAGGATTCGTTTCGACCTTTTCGCACTGAAATGCGAGTGCTGTTAGGACTTGGCATCGGCTGTTAAGAAACGAGATTAAGTGTTCGAAGGAAAATTCTTCCTTGCGAGCGAGTTCAATTTCCCAAGCCTTTAAAGTTGAAAAATCGAATCTTGATGTAGCCAGATGAATGAGTATGGTGTCCCATGTTTGGACAGGCTGCTTAAGTTGGTATAATGCTCTGACATTCAACTGTATAGAGTCCAACAGATTTCTTAAAGAGGTGACGTCATTAGGTTTGACGGCTGGTAGGTTGAAGAGACAACGTATGTGGCGAGCTACACTCAAACGTAAATTGCCATATCTCTCTTTAAGGAGATTAAAGGCGATGTGGTAGTTGTCTGTGCTTAAAGGCAGTGACTCCACTAAGGCTAAGGCCTCACATTCCAAAGAAGTACGGAGGAAGTAAAATTTATGTATGTCGGGGATCTCAGCATTTTCATGAATTAGGGAGCAGTAAAGTTCGTAAAAAGAATACCATTCACCTTCCTGACCTGAGAAGTGCGGTAGGCTTATCTTAGGAAGTAACGGTTTCGGTTTGTTCTCGTGAACTGAAGCGGATGCGAACTGGGCCGGATTGATGACCTTAGTGTCCGGTTCTGAGATATTGCGGATCAGTTGGTGGGCCTTTGCAATCCCTTCAAAGTACAAGGGTTCGACCTCGTCCCGATCCGATTGAAGTTCTGGGCAAGCGGATTCAATCTCGGTTTGAATTTGATCATAATAATCATAAGACCGTTCGTACAACTTAAGGCGATGTGTTAAGATGTCTAAATCACACTCGGCGGGATTTAATTTGCTGATGACATTTCGGAATCTAGTGAGTTGCCCTTTATAGGAAGAACGTCTGGCAATGAGAGTTTCATCTTTTTCAGTAGGAGCCATGACAAAAAGAATAAATTGAAATACAACTCACGAAACTGTAGAACCTTGGAGATGCTGTCAAGTTTGCAGCAGCGAATGGGTAGAAAGAATGGGACACACCATAGGAGACAGGAGCGGCCTCTTTCCCGTTCACAGGCTTTGCATGATGTAGTTATAGCTGAAAAATCCAGAGCAGATATTAATAATTTGCCAAGTATTGTCAAACAGAAAAATGACAAATGGACTCTCCCGGGTTTCTGGTACCAAATTTTTGGGTAGTTTATTGGCTGAGGAATAACCCACCCACCAAGGGAAGATGATTAAGAGAAGGAAGTAGATTTTGGATTGGAGAAAAAGGATAGAAAAATAGGAGGAGAGTCCCACAAAAGTTATGAATTTGACTTTCAATACATTTAGAAGCGGTTGCCACCGCAAATCCGTGCTCGGATACCTAAAGTGGGTACGAGCTTGGTCGAAGCTGACGGGAACCGCAGCTAAGACTTGGGCAGTTTGCCAGAGAAAGGCTTTAGTGTATTTCCTTCCAAGCACGAATAAAAGTACTATAGGGAAGGGTGATGGTCTGGCCAGACAGATAGTAAAAGCTTTAGTGAGTATGAACGAGGGCATAAACCTAGGAAGAGCTAGGAAAGCCAGGATCCTGCCTAACTGTAGTATCAGAGAAATGATGAATCCAAAAACAAATATTTAAT
This sequence comes from Meconema thalassinum, assembly GCA_946902985.2. Taxonomy (NCBI): domain Eukaryota; kingdom Metazoa; phylum Arthropoda; class Insecta; order Orthoptera; family Tettigoniidae; genus Meconema; species Meconema thalassinum. The sequence goes on along the minus strand of OX336391.1, from coordinate 456,798,637 downwards.
TTATTTAACAATTCAGGAGAAATTAATATTTTTGACAATTAAATATTTTACAATCTTGTTAACAATTTGGGGTCGCAGACCTCCAACAACATTCAGAAATTGCTCCAGGCAAATAACAATTCTTAAGGTTTCAAACCTAGTACTAAAACCTTGATAAGATTTTAAAAAGGGCAATGAAATGATTAAAGTTTAAACATTAAATTGAGTACAAGGAGTGTACTATAAGAAATTTCTGAAAGAACATTCTAGAGAGAATAACAAATTCGAAAATAACAACAAGGAAAACATAAAGCATAAAATAGAAGTTACTACAACTTCTTATATTTAAACAGAATTACTTTATGAGAATTATACAAAAGAGGGCAGGTCACTTACTGTGAAACCTGAAGAGGTAATCAAAAAGAAGGTTCTAGACTTCCTATGTTTAATTAGAAATCACGAGCCAAAATGGGGCAGTTTACATTTCGTGAGACCTAAAAATAACTCACTCAAGAGTTGAAAGAATTGTTTTCCCTAATTTGAAGGGAGAAACAATGTAAGTTTGAAACGTGTGCTGGACACGTAATTATACAGAGATTAATTAATTACACATGAGAAAAAATGGGAGGGCACATCTATAGATTGACACCTCGTTGAAACAGACCTAAAGTTAAAAATTTATTACGGATTGTTAGTAAGAGGTTTAGGAAAGAGAGATGGGGATTGAGGAAAAATGTTCATGGCCTTGTTTGAATATAAACGGACGATCGCGACGCGGTAGAAAAGTTGAGCAAGCACTGGTTTTCACTATAGTTCGTTGAAATATATGAGAAGTTCACTGTATAAACACGAGAGTTTATGACAAAAAAAGTTATTGCAATGATGAAAATGTCTGGTTTCACTAGGTAGGCGAGAGTCTATTACTTGAGAAAGTTGTAAATTACAATTAAATGTGCCATAGAAAATTCCAGCGGTGGACGAAAATTCACTATTGTAGTAATTTAGAAGTGAGATTCTTCAATTTTAAATAGCATTCTCACAAGTAAGTGAGAAATACATGACGGCAGGACTTGCAGATAAAGTACAAAATCTGGAAGGTTCCAGAACGATCTTAGCAGAAAAATGGGGCTAATGAAAATCCAACGGAGGAACTAGCTTGGTGAATTATAGACAGCGGGTATTTAGATAATATCCCACGTGGTGAGAAGATTTCTCATTTAGTTAGCGTAGGAAAAGCTACTTTCTATTGAGTTTGGCTTAGACAGACAAAAGCTCAACATAGCAAATCCCTCGAAGAATGATTTTGCCCCAAATAATTAATCTCACGCTGTCTATAAAATATCGTTAAAAGCATGTAATCTTTAAAATCATGAAGATGAGGTTAAAACTTGAAGCTGTACTTATCTTGGTTAAATGTTGATAGGGAAGATCCCCTTGACGGATGCCTAGAGTTCCAACATGGCGTGGAGTGAAGAAAGTGTCTCTTGGTTTGAGGAGACTGGCTTGAGTTGAGCCCTGACTGATCGAATCAACTGCCGACTTAGTAGTGAGAGCTGCTCAACGGAGCACGGAGGGACCGAGGAAGGGGAAAAGAGTGGGGGGTAGGAGACAAAAGGAGAACATATAAGTATTGCCAATATTGTAACAAAAAAATGATCTCTTGCTGAGCTGGTCTTCAAAGAGTTGATAACAGTTGATACTAGCACAGCATGGTGAGTAAAGAGGTAGACGTAGTCCTCTTGCTCATGGAGATAATAGCTGGCGATGGTAACAGGATCTGGTAGCCAAATGGATATGGAATTCCTCTTGCGCGAGGAAGAGTTGAAGAGCTTCAGAGATTCGTTGTTATATGACGCTAGGTGGGTCACAGAATATATATCTGGAACAGACTCATACAAAATATAAGCGACCTGAACCCCTAAGAGAGAACAGAAGATCACTGTTGGTGTCTGACAAAGAGGAAGGAAAGAACATGCAAAAACATTGAAAATTATAATCTCAGGTACCGTGTATTCCAAGAATGCACCACTAAGAAACAATTTAGATCATGAACAGTTAACGGCTTATGATTATCTAATTATGGAGCAGGATTTTGAATTCTCTGCCGTAAAAATACAGCAGTTTAAGTTAATAATTGTATGCGTATACCGTTCTCCGCCAGGAAAGTTTCCTTTATTTATAGATGAATTAGAATTGTTACTCAATAACATGAGCAAAGTAAATTTCGATATAATAATTTGTGGGGATGTAGATGTGGATTTTTTAAAATTTGATAGAAATTGTGAATTATTAACACAGTTACTAATTTCCTATGGACTGAAACCTACAATAAATACCCCAACAAGAATAACAAAATTTAGTAAAACCACTCCTGATCAATTTTTTTTAATACAGATAAATATCACCATTCAATAGAAGTCTATTGTCCGGGTTTTGAAGTACCCGAAACAATCAATAATAATGATAATGGAGTAAAATCAAAGTGCAGATCATTCACTGAAACAAATGTTACATATTTCAATGACTTATTAAATAAGGAAACATGGTCAGAAATTTATAAACTAGAAAATGTAAATGATAAATTTAATGCATTTAACAGTATGCTAAAACACTATTTTGAAACAGCATTCCCCTTTAGACAAAGAACTGTTCAAAATAACAAAACTAGCAATTGGATAACAACAGGGATTATAAATTCATGTCAAAGAAAGAAATTTCTACACAAATTATATAAACAATACCACACAACACCTGAATTCAATTTATACTACAAAAAATACACTAGCATATTAAATAAGGTAATAAGACTAGCAAAGAAAATGCATAATGATAATTTTATTTCCCAATCATCTAATAAAAACAGGGCTATGTGGTCCATGATAAAGAAAGAAACTGGAAAATCTACTAAAATACAAAGGGACATTACACTGACCAGAAATAATAAAGTGATAAATAATCCAGATGAAATAGGAAACTCTTTCAATGACTATTTTCTGGAAATTCCACAAAAATTATTAAATAAATCACAGGTAAATACACTAAATTCTAATAATAAAATAAATATATGTAGTGATTCTTTATTTATAAATCATGTCACAAGTGAAGAGGTAAGAATAGTTATAAAAGAGCTAAATAATAAATTTTGTGCTGGCATTGATGGCATCCCTGATGCAATTTTAAAGAAATGTGCAGAATATATAATAAATCCACTTACAAACTTAATAAACAGTTCAATTATCTCAGGAACTTAACCAGATATTTTGAAGTTATCAAAAGTAATTCCAGTGCACAAAAACGGTTCAAAAGATGAATTAGATAACAATCGTCCTATTACCTTACCAACTGTAATCGCAAAAATTGTGGAAAAAATCATGTATAGGAGACTGATAAGTTTTATAGAAAAAAATAAAATATTATCAAACTCACAACATGGATTCAGAACGGAAAATCTACACAGACAGCAATTTATGAATGTATTAATAGTATACTGAAATTAATTGACAATAAGGAACATGTAACTGGCCTATTCTTGGATTTATCGAATAGAGTCTTACTTAACAAGGCGTAAACAAATAGTAAGCTTGAGACACAAGGATGATGGAACCAAATTACTTAATAAAACATAGTCCAATGAGGGATTATTAAATTTGGAGTGCCCCAGGGATCGGTTTTGGGCCCACTACTCTTCCTTCTATATATCAATGATATAACACAGAACGTTCATTCACATAAGAAAATTTTGTTTGCGGACGATACAACACTCGTAATAAAAGGTGAAACTAAACAGGACATACAGCAGTCTGCTGACTCCGTTACAGGAGAGTTAACCAAATGGTCACAAGATAATCGCCTCATTATCAACTATAAAAAGCAGTATGTCTAAATTTCCACACTATACAGAATAGGAATCCTGCGAAGCCCAATATAAAATTAAATGGTCATCAAATAGAAAATAAATCAGAAACAAAGTTTTTAGGACTATGGATACAACATGACTTGAAATGGAATAAACATATACAATATCTGAATACTAAACTGAACTCGGTGTGCTTTGCGTTACGAATTTTGAAAACCTGCACTAGCATGCACACATTAAGAAATACTTATTTTGCTTATTTCCATACATACTTAAGATATGGGGTCATATTTTGGGGTATGTCGCCAGATGTACTAAGCACGTTTAGGATACAAAAGAGGGCGATTAGAATTATGGCAAATGTAAACAATAGAGAATCATGTAGATCTCTGTTTAAAGATTTAAACATTCTCCCTCCGCCCTGTATATATATCTTTGAAAGTATTATGTTTTGTAAAAAGGATTTAATGAATAAGGATGTTTTTCTTAAAACAAACAATGATGTTCAAAGGCATAACACAAGACAAAATCAAAACATTTATATTTCACACACACACAAGCATATATCAAAAAGGAACTTATCACACAGGAGTTAAATTATACAATAAAATACCCCAGTATGTAAAACTTGCCCCAAAAATAAAAATCTTTGATAGAATGTTGAAAGCTTATCTGCAGTGCCATTGCTTTACCCTGTAGTTGAATATCTTAGTGTATAGAAACGATGAAATCTATAATTATATTTTACTTTTCTATTTTAATTGTAATATCTAGCTGTAAGTTGTTGTATTTATAGATTTAAGTTTCCATATTATGATAATAGAGTAAGTTGTAAATAGTTGTCCAATAAGATTGTATCTCTTAAGATCTGTTATTTTAATATGTTATAAATAGTTATAGTATTAGTAATATATACCTGTTAGTTCTGTAATTTCTGACGTGTCCTATATCAAAAATGTATTGTATACATGTAATTGATCAAATGGAGTTAATAAAACTATCTATCTATCTATCTATCACTCTATATCTGATCAACAATAGAAAACAAACAGCCGTTACTCGATTGCTTCCACTACGATTGCCACCATTTTTGCCAAATCGATTGTCGTATTACGGTCTGATCATTGAACAGTGGGTACTACTGGAACAACTCCTCCCATGGTAACCCTCGCTGAAAACTGCTTCCTGGTCATCGCCTCCTTGACGTGCACTACCAGGCGTAACTACAGTTGTATTATCCAGAGTTGGAATCTGACAGTTCAGCGCAACTGGGCAAAAACAGTTGACGACTAGATCGCACGCAAGGCTTGTTGCCATGGAAACCTTACAACGCTGCCAATTTGAATGACGCTATTTGGCCACGTGCTTGTCGCTCGACCAGTCGCTTGTTTGGTTGACTCCAGCGTGCACACTGACCTTGCTGCGTTATAATTGTTTTGATTTAATTAGTTAATTACTTTTTCGTGTAGGATTTATTTATACTTATTTATACTTTATACTTATATTTAAAATTCGGGGAGCGTGATGGCGTAGTGGCTTAGCTGCTCGTCTCTCACCCGGACTGACGGGGATCGAATCCCGGTGACAGCTGGGCGAAATTTTTACCTGAAAAATCATGTGGCGTCAGGAAGGGCATCCGGTCCTAAATCCCCGGCCAAAAAAAATGAGCCGGATTGGCTCCGGCGACCCCAATTAATTGGGACAAGCCGTAGAGAATGATGATGATGACTTATATTTAAAATTCATTGTGTCCGTTATTCATTTATATAGTGTTAGTGTAAGTTTAAGCTTAGGTTCGTGTGAATTAGATTAAGGTTATTGGTAGCTTTCTTTTTTGTTTGCGAGTGGTGACGCGAGAGGTTGGGCAACTTTTTCCATGGTACAGGTCTTGGCAGCATAGGTTTCGATTAGGATGAGGGTGATGACAGCTGAAAACTGGGCGAAAGTGGTGTCGCATGTGGAAAGAGTATTAAGCGAAGCGCGCGAACGTGAAAATGTTATTGACACAGCTGTGGACAACCTCATAATTTCCTTCGGCGATCATCATCCACCAGTGCGGGATGCATATTTTTTATTTCAACCCGAGCCTAGCCACATAGGTATTTCCGAGCTTCTTATTGGCTCTTCCTTCCTGCCATTCTCCTGGTTCCTAATTGAGACGGTAGATGGTGTCAGGGTAGATGGAGGAAAGTTATCGAGTGAGGTGTGGATAATTTTCGATGTTGATGCATTATTAATGTAAAAGAGGCATGAAACTTGCTTTATGTCAAGTTTAAGACATTCCACACAGCAAATGAATCCGTTCTAATCAATATTTAAGGTCTAACTGATATCATTCGACATTTAACCACATGGATTAAGATTTATGATAGTAAGCATGACTTGCGAGGAAACCTGTGCACGAATGGTACTGTGCTGACTATGTGATTTCATGCCCCGTGTTCGATACTGCCCTAGGGCAATTTTTTACTCCTTTTGAATTATTTCATGATATCCTCCGTACCTCTTACTGCATGTTCTGTGCCTTGTTTTATTGAAATTATCTGTGGGGGTGATTTAAATAATAAACATTGTTAAGCGAAATTGGACGAATAGAAGGACCTAGTGTGAGGACTCCGCCATTATAGCACGGTAGTTTGTGGTCCCGCCGCTACAAGCACTGCAAGCGATAATGTCCAACAACGTGTACCAGGGTTGTAGGCACTACAAGCACGCTATCAAAAAACAGCAATTGAAAAACAAGTAACAACAGCAACAACTCCATAAACCCATCCCCTCACTTTTCTCCCTCTCACCAACACTTCCCCCAAGCAATCCGAGCACTCTACATCAAATACTACAGCTTTAAATCACGCCAGCAGTATTAAGCGAACTATTCGCACTCAAAACCTAAAAAACCCTGAAACGGGAGCTAATTTAAAAAAGCAATAGCCTAGTCCGATTACGTCTCCGGCAGTGCTACCGCATACGCATTCATAACTTCACAATAACTTCCAAATTACGGCTAAGTGACCTATCTACCTGAGTAGTTACAGGTGTTACCGGCTTGCCTGGGACGATGGGTCACCAAACCGGTATTTAAACTCAATTAATAAGCTTTACTTAACCAAATTCAGAGGAAACATATCAGACCAAAAAACTACACTTTAAGCTACACCAAATTCACTTCTCAGCTCGACATAAACTTTAATTCAACTTAAAACCTACACAAAACATACTCTCCTTACTGTTTTACAACTATTGAACGAACTATTCGCACTCAAAACCTAAAAACCCTGAAACGGGAGCTAATTTAAAAACGCAATAGCCTAGTCCGATTACGTCTCCGGCAGTGCTGCCGCAAATGCATTCATAACTTCACAATAACTTCCAAATTACGGCTAAGTGACCTATCTGCCTGAGTAGTTACAGGTGTTACCGGCTTGCCTGGGACGATGGGTCACCAAACCGGTATTTAAACTCAATTAATAAGCTTTAATTAACCAAATTCAGAGGAAACACGTGGTGCAAAATTATGAGTTTTAAAGCTATCTGGATCCAGTTTTTCAACCAATTTATTGTGATGTTTTATGTACGGTATGGTTAATGTCAAACGCAACTAATACCATTTTATCCATAATGTAGATTTTTGGGCTTATGCCGTGTTTTATTTATTCAAACTCGACGCGTTTCGAAAGAAACCATGTCTTTCTTCATCAGGAATAAACGGAAATACGACTAAATTATTGCTGAGAGAAAGCAACAAAGAAACTAAAAAAAGGTGCCCTGAGATGAACAATGAAGTGTATCTAACACGTCCTTCGAGAAGTGTATGTGGCATTCTTTTCCAGGCCGAGAAAGTAATTACCGGAAAATTAAACTCAAAATCGATGTGGAGCGAAATATTTATGATTGTATCGATTCTAAAGAAACAATTTCAGTTTATCCTTCAGGAGTTGGATGCTGTCTTCAGCGTGTCATGGATATTATCCCCAGACTTGTTTATTTTGGGTGCCGATTCTTCTTCAGAACGAAGGAAATCCGCCGAGATTTGCAATCTCGAACACCCGCCAAGTCTTCACGCAAGCTTTCGAAAGTCCAGTACCTTAGCCGACAAAATGAATTGTTAAGTAGAGTGTTACTTTAAATAGTTTATGTGTGCTTGTTTTAATATGCTGGGGATTATGTTTTTTTATCTGTGTCTGTATACTCCAGGAATCTGTGCGTTCCGTAACATGTAATGAAGACCGTAGTTCTTATTTCTATGAATTATATTTTCCATTGTGCCCTGCCATGCTATTTTAATTGGAACCGCTAATTACTTTTTAAAAGAGTATTAGTTACAAAGTAATTCGTTTCCCTTAGCACCATCCCTAAGACCAGCTGACCCCGGCAGTGTGGAACGTACCCACTCTAGCGCTGCCTGCCGGGGCGCGCTTGAACTTCAGGAGTATTCTCACTTTCTCCTTCTATTCGTCATGGTTCCACATAGGCCTACTTCGACTTGTACTTGTCGTTCAATACCGCTCGGTATTTTCTTTGGTGGCTGAAGTAGACGCTGTGGGAAGTTGAAAATTGCAGATACTGCATCATCTTGAAGCAATGGTTTTTTCTATTTGAATGAAACAAGTAGCATGATTTATAAAAGTGTTCACTACATAATTATATAACTGTATTTTGTTGGGGTCCAGTCCTTCCTCCTCACAGCTATAACCCATTTATTTAATACATCTGGACGTTTCCATGGAAATCTTTATATAAACTAGGTTATCATATTCTGTGACTAATAACTTATAACCTATAATAGGGCCTACGTGTATTTGTCATATGCTATTTAGGTCAAAATTTGATGTAAGACGTACCCATAAACGCAGAAGAGGCTACTTCATTACAAATCTCAATTCGAAAATAAAGTGGACCGTAAACCTACCGTATTATTGTTAAATACCATAGGCTACATATAACGTTGCGCAGAGGTACGTACGATCAAATATTTTAAAAGAATCACGACATATCAGCTGACTTGCAACCTAGAGTTCAATGGTATGAGAGTTTCTGGTGCGACTATAGGTGTATTTTCCAGAGTTGGAATCTGACAGTTCGGCGGAGAACTGTTGAACTAAAGGCAGCATTGCCTCGTATGCTACTAGCCACCACGTGCGTACTTCCACCCTCCCGTTCTTTTCATCATGCTCATCATATCATTAGCACTGTTATTACATTTATGTCATTTTTACTCAGATGGATTTCAAAAATCTTCAACAAAGCAATGCTTAAAACTTTTCAGTGCACACTGTAAAATGAAATAATAGCCCGTCAAATTGAGGAGAGGCCTAAATTATTGTAATGAATAGCGATAGCACGAATGGCCTACTACATAAAGAAAAAATGTTCAAAGCGAAACGACAGAACGCGCTTGTTTCCGTGTTATTTAGCAATTTATATCTCTTGTAGAATAAGTTTCAAGGCACTAGAAACACATAAATGTATTACAAAATATATGTTCATTGTATAGGCTATTAACTCACCCTTTAGAAGACAGAAGCTAATCACTGGGAAGAGGCTCTATCCCATCCATTTCATCATCATTATCCCGGTCCTCCCCGTGACTGGATCCCGCACGCATTTTTTTTTATTTCAGCCCGAGCCTAGCCCTAGTAGGTAATCTGTGGCCTAGCCACATACATATTTCCGAGCGTCTTATTGGCTCTTCTGTCGTGCCATTCTCCTGGTTCCTAATTGAGACGGCAGATGGTGGCAGGGTAGATGGTGGAAGGTTATCGAGTGGGGTGAGGATAATTTTCGATGTTGAATTGCATTACTAACGTAAAACAGGCATGAAAATTGCTTTGTGTCAGGTTTAAAACATCCCACACTGCAAATGAACGCGTTCTAATCTACAGTTAAGGTCTAACTGAACTTATTCGACAGTCGACAACATGCATTAAGATCTATGATAGTATGCAAATTCTGCGTGCATGTATGTGTACGAATGGTAAAGTCAGGACATTCTATACTACCGGACCTGACACTGGCGGCGGGTAAGATGCAAGATGGCTGACGTAGTTGGTTGTTGTTTATTATGATGTGTGGTTTTGTTTACGATGTGATAGTGTTGTGATAGCCTAGTGGTGTGAATAATCCCTAAATCGCTTAGCAATCGTCTCACTTGATTTGCTGTGCTTAGTGTTTATTGCTTTCGTGTAAATAAATGCCTGCATTATCATAGTGCTTCATAAAATCGAGATACCGGTACCTTCTGATTCCATCAATTCTACTAGTGGGTAAGTTGGTCTATTTATTATTCTGTTTAGGGTTTATAAATTATTAGTAATGGTAATCCATTATGAGCAAGCATAATAATAATTAACGTATTCCATTTTTAGGTCTGAGAAGATCTGAAAATTGATTACGAAGAAACATAACCTGCTTTTTAAATTGGATGCAGTGTCCACTAATCCAGTTTTAAGCCTGCTAGTTCAAGGATCTTATCACGTACTTGGTGCGGATTCCTGTTTTTTTTAATAAACTATCAGTAGGCTTACACGTGGAGATATGTAGCCTACTATAATTTCCTTTCCTCAGATGAGCGTCTTAGACCTTTGTTGTCTACTGGTATATGATATATTTTAATTTAAATTTATGAATAGAACTAGCATACATGTTTATGAATTCACTTAGAAGTTATTTCTTGTATCATGTACAGTAGGCTCAAGTATTATTTTTGTGTTAGATGTGCATACAATATGCCTTTTTGTCTACTGGTACCAGTATATTTTGTATCGATTCATTCGGCAGTGTTATATTTAATTATTTGAATATGACTACCGTAGCTTACATGTTTAAGTATTTGTATGGAGGAACATTTTTGTATGTAGTGTTAATTTATATTCTCAGATGTTTATCAAATAGGCCTTCATTGTCTACTGGTAGCCTATATTTTGTATTTTACAGAGTGCCATACGAATGAATAGGACTAGCCTATTTGTTTATGGATATACAGGAGGCAGTCGTGACCTTATGATAGGTATTAACTAGACATTTACCTTCAGTATGTGTGGAAACCCATGGTAAACCACTTGCTTGGTGGCTAAGGGGAGAATCGAACCCAACATTTCCCGGTTTACCTCACTAGCCCTCTTACCCTCAAACTAGAATTAGATTTCTTGACAGTCAAGAATCAAACATGGATCTCAGAAGTGACAACCAAGAACTACACCACCTGGTTGGTCACATTTATTTTTAAGAATATGTACTAAAAAGAAATTGAAGTTCCTACAAGAACAGTTACAACTTTCCCTGTCCACTCATGTTTATGAATTCACATAGAAGTTAGTTCTTGTATCATGTACAGTAGGCTTAATTATTATTTTTGTGTTAGATGTGCATACAATATGCCTTTTTGTCTACTGGTACCAGTATATTTTGTATCGATTCATTCGGCAGTGTGATATTTAATTATTTGAATATGACTACCGTAGCTTACATGTTTAAGTATTTGTGTGGAGGAAAATTTTTGTATGTAGTGTTAATTTATATTCTCAGATGTTTATCAAATAGGCCTTCATTGTCTACTGGTAGCCTATATTTTGTATTTTACAGAGTGCCATAGCAATGAATAGGACTAGCCTATTTGTTTATGGATATACAGGAGGCAGTCGTGACCTTATGATAGGAATTAACTAGACATTTACCTTCAGTATGTGTTGAAGCCCATGGTAAACCACTTGCTGGGTGGCTAAGGGGAGAATCGAACCCAACATTTCCCGGTTTACCTCACTAGCCCTCTTACCCTAAGACTAGAATTAGATTTTGTGACAGTCAGGAATCAAACATGAATCCCAGAAATGACAACCAAGAACTACACCACCTGGTTGGTCACATTTATTTTTAAGAATAATATGTACTAAAAAGAAATTGAAATTCCTACAGGAACAGTTACAACAACTTTCCATGTCCACTCAGCCAATATATTCTGCAGTTCTCTCCTGAGGGCTTCAACATTATTTTATTTGATTATTTTTCTGATGGAACTCCGGTATTTCAACTCCTGGGGTACCTCCCCATGCCTGTCCCTTATACAGCTACACACACGTAATCGGAGGTATTCAACCCACACCCAACTGCACGGGGCTGATGACCAAGATGTCCCAAGCCCATAAAACGAATTAACAGCAGACAAAATCACGTCATGATGTTATTTTGTGTTGTGTTGGATTCTGACACACGTCATGCGTTTGATGACCGATCACCAACTACGCGGCCATCTTGGATTGCAGTGTCAGGTCCGGTAGTATAGAAGGTCCTGGTAAAGTACTGGCTCAGTAATTTTATGTCCCGGGTTCGATACTGACCTAGGGCAGATATTTTTATTCCTTTTGAATTATTTCTTTATATTCTCGAAACCTATGCTGCCACAACCGCCTCAATGTGCTTCCACGAAAAAATGTGAAATGATTTGTCATTGTGACTCATTAAAGGATGGTCCATCTTGGGGAGAGGCAAGCAGCTTGACCACTGCAGAAGTTGACGCTGATGTTGCTCTTGCTCATTTGAGTAAATTGGACATCGTGTTCATTGAGCCCCGCCTACTTGGGTTTATTAATCAATACTTTTTCAGATAACCTGTGTTATTGTGGTGTCTGAAGTATTGTGAGTATTTATTATTGAGGCGGGGAATCACAAGGAGGTGGTCGTGGCTTTGTTATGAACAATTTCGGCATTTGCCTGGATTAGAAGTGGAAAACTATGGAAAAGCACTTCCATGATGGCTGAGTTGGGAATCGAACCCACCTCTACTCAGTTTTTGGCTCACGTGGATGAGTGTAGCCCGTTGCAGCCCTCACACCAGAATTGCAATTTCTCAGCAGAGCTGGGAATCGAACCCGGACCTCTGGGGAGACTGCCAAGAACGCTAGCCGCGTTGAACGGTAAGTAGAGAAACATAAATTCAAGTGAGAAAAGGGAACAATTTCGCTTAACAATGTTTATTATTTAAATCACCCCCACAGATAATTTCAATAAAACAAGGCACAGAACATGCAGTAAGAGGTACGGAGGATATCATGAAATAATTCAAAAGGAGTAAAAAAATTGCCCTAGGGCAGTATCGAACACGGGGCATGAAATCACATAGCCAGCACAGTACCATTCGTGCACAGGTTTCCTCGCAAGTCATGCTTACTATCATAAATCTTAATCCATGTGGTTAAATGTCGAATGATATCAGTTAGACCTTAAATATTGATTAGAACGGATTCATTTGCTGTGTGGAATGTCTTAAACTTGACATAAAGCAAGTTTCATGCCTCTTTTACATTAATAATGCATCAACATCGAAAATTATCCACACCTCACTCGATAACTTTCCTCCATCTACCCTGACACCATCTACCGTCTCAATTAGGAACCAGGAGAATGGCAGGAAGGAAGAGCCAATAAGAAGCTCGGAAATACCTATGTGGCTAGGCTCGGGTTGAAATAAAAAATATGCATCCCGCACTGGTGGATGATGATCGCCGAAGGAAATTATGAGGTTGTCCACAGCTGTGTCAATAACATTTTCACGTTCGCGCGCTTCGCTTAATACTCTTTCCACATGCGACACCACTTTCGCCCAGTTTTCAGCTGTCATCACCCTCATCCTAATCGAAACCTATGCTGCCAAGACCTGTACCATGACGAATAGAAGGAGAAAGTGAGAATACTCCTGAAGTTCAAGCGCGCCCCGGCAGGCAGCGCTAGAGTGGGTACGTTCCACACTGCCGGGGTCAGCTGGTCTTAGGGATGGTGCTAAGGGAAACGAATTACTTTGTAACTAATACTCTTTTAAAAAGTAATTAGCGGTTCCAATTAAAATAGCATGGCAGGGCACAATGGAAAATATAATTCATAGAAATAAGAACTACGGTCTTCATTACATGTTACGGAACGCACAGATTCCTGGAGTATACAGACACAGATAAAAAAACATAATCCCCAGCATATTAAAACAAGCACACATAAACTATTTAAAGTAACACTCTACTTAACAATTCATTTTGTCGGCTAAGGTACTGGACTTTCGAAAGCTTGCGTGAAGACTTGGCGGGCGTTCGAGATTGCAAATCTCGGCGGATTTCCTTCGTTCTGAAGAAGAATCGGCACCCAAAATAAACAAGTCTGGGGATAATATCCATGACACGCTGAAGACAGCATCCAACTCCTGAAGGATCAACTGAAATTGTTTCTTTAGAATCGATACAATCATAAATATTTCGCTCCACATCGATTTTGAGTTTAATTTTCCGGTAATTACTTTCTCGGCCTGGAAAAGAATGCCACATACACTTCTCGAAGGACGTGTTAGATACACTTCATTGTTCATCTCAGGGCACCTTTTTTTAGTTTCTTTGTTGCTTTCTCTCAGCAATAATTTAGTCGTATTTCCGTTTATTCCTGATGAAGAAAGACATGGTTTCTTTCGAAACGCGTCGAGTTTGAATAAATAAAACACGGCATAAGCCCAAAAATCTACATTATGGATAAAATGGTATTAGTTGCGTTTGACATTAACCATACCGTACATAAAACATCACAATAAATTGGTTGAAAAACTGGATCCAGATAGCTTTAAAACTCATAATTTTGCACCACGTGTTTCCTCTGAATTTGGTTAATTAAAGCTTATTAATTGAGTTTAAATACCGGTTTGGTGACCCATCGTCCCAGGCAAGCCGGTAACACCTGTAACTACTCAGGCAGATAGGTCACTTAGCCGTAATTTGGAAGTTATTGTGAAGTTATGAATGCATTTGCGGCAGCACTGCCGGAGACGTAATCGGACTAGGCTATTGCGTTTTTAAATTAGCTCCCGTTTCAGGGTTTTTAGGTTTTGAGTGCGAATAGTTCGTTCAATAGTTGTAAAACAGTAAGGAGAGTATGTTTTGTGTAGGTTTTAAGTTGAATTAAAGTTTATGTCGAGCTGAGAAGTGAATTTGGTGTAGCTTAAAGTGTAGTTTTTTGGTCTGATCTGTTTCCTCTGAATTTGGTTAAGTAAAGCTTATTAATTGAGTTTAAATACCGGTTTGGTGACCCATCGTCCCAGGCAAGCCGGTAACACCTGTAACTACTCAGGTAGATAGGTCACTTAGCCGTAATTTGGAAGTTATTGTGAAGTTATGAATGCGTATGCGGTAGCACTGCCGGAGACGTAATCGGACTAGGCTATTGCTTTTTTAAATTAGCTCCCGTTTCAGGGTTTTTTAGGTTTTGAGTGCGAATAGTTCGCTTAATACTGCTGGCGTGATTTAAAGCTGTAGTATTTGATGTAGAGTGCTCGGATTGCTTGGGGGAAGTGTTGGTGAGAGGGAGAGAAGTGAGGGGATGGGTTTATGGAGTTGTTGCTGTTGTTACTTGTTTTTCAATTGCTGTTTTTTGATAGCGTGCTTGTAGTGCCTACAACCCTGGTACACGTTGTTGGACATTATCGCTTGCAGTGCTTGTAGCGGCGGGACCACAAACTACCGTGCTATAATGGCGGAGTCCTCACACTAGGTCCTTCTATTCGTCATGGTGGAACTAATATTTACTGTTACTTTTTTCAACAGCATGGGCATACAATTTCACATTTTCCAGTATACTTTTATGATGTCAGTCTTGAAGACGATAAAAAGAATTGGGCTTAATGGATCTTCCCTTCAGGACCCTGTTCGTTTGCTGTATAACTTATGTGAGGTCTAATTTTCGACCTGCTTTGAAGAAAAAGAAGCTTGTAGTTTTACGTGACGGTTAATCTCGTGATCATGAGCCACGGCACCTCCATTTTACGTGGAATCCGAACCGCAGGACATGGCATTTCACTTCGAAAATCTCACATGCAATGACCGGGAATCGAACCCGGTCAACCTTGGTGAGAGGCGAATAGCTTGACCGCTGCGCCATCACACCCCATTGCTTTGAATAATATTGAACATGTGGTTGTTTTGTATAAATAAAGTGTGTATTTTTGTTCACTGAGCATCTATTTAATTGTTTAGTTGTAGGCTTATGCATATTCACACACATATGAATGCTGCCTTTGAGTTAATAATAAAAATGTTGAATACCAATTACCATATTTTTTGATCTTTATTCTTAGTCATTCCCTGCCTTACTTTATTTTCATTTTAATTTAATGTACATACGGCTTGTATTCTTTTGCCAGTAGGCCTATAGTTATTGTGTATGCTGCCTTTGATCTAAGGATAAAAATGATGAACAATCAGGCAGCAATATAATATTTTATGTTGGCGTATATCCCTAGCCATTTTAAGTATCAAATTACTATGATATTTTGAAATTTGTATTTCGGCGTAAGTTCCGTTTAGTTTACAGTTCGCCTAAATGTTCAAAGTACCTCTTTTACTTGTATCTCTCCTTGCGTTCGTATACGTCAAACTCTCCTCCTTGACGTGCACTACCAGGCGTAACTAGTCGCACCAAAAACCGCACTTTGCTCCCATACAGTCGGCATTCCAGGATTACCTAGAGTTCAATGGCTTCAACTGGCAACTCAAACTAACACTTGGGGCGCTGCGGTCGGTCTGAATAAGTAGGGTTTAAAATACTCAATAACACGCGTTTGATATGGAACACTTTTTATTTTTCGGTTATAATCAGTAAATATGGTCTCTAAAGTAATGACAGTGTTATTTTTAATTGTATATATGTATAACTGTGCGATACACGTGATCTAATTTGTGTGTACCATTGGATTTTTTGGTGTCATTTGCATATTATCAAGCATCAGTTTTTATGGGTGATGTAGATCAGCTGATTCAAATTTACACAGGGCTACACTTCGGACATTATTTCGGTACTAGTATGCGCAATATAAAGTAAATGTCGATCCTGAGTCAACGCCGAGGACATTCAAATAGAGAAATACGGTACATAAACAAATAAATAACACACCGAAGCTGTGCTACTTTTATCATTCCGAGACTAGCATCCTCGCAAACCAGACGCCACTGTTCCAAGCTCCGACTTATATGGTGAATTGATGTCAAACTGATGATCCGCCAGCCTTTCCGCCAAGCCTACACCTCGTAATCGCTAAGTTCTTCGAGATTCGAGCTATTCCACTACGAGTCATATAGGCCTAATTTGCCTCCCCGTGGGCACTGTTGAATGAGTGATTCCGCTACCATTCAAATATTCAACACCAAACCCACCTTTTAACCATCCAAATCAAGCAATTCCTGTCGCCCCCCGAGTTTTAATACAAGTTAAACTCATCCCTTCTCCCTACCAAGCAGACAATAATTAATTATTTAATTAATTATTCAAGTAACTTCAATCTTACCAGCGCGCCCATCGTAACAGCTGTTTTTAAACTGAATAACCTTCGCTGGTTTTACGTCGCAGGTCTTCTGTCTGTCTACCTCGACAAGTGTTAGATCCTTCCCGGGGTGGAAAGGTATTATTATTAGGTATTAGGAATTATTAGGTATCATCACATTTCGGCTATTGCTATTTGCATCTTTTGGAAAGTGATGAAAACGTATGTCCGCAGCCCTCTTATACTTACAGCCGTAAACTGAGCAATACACTTTGCTTTTACTCATTTCTCACTCTATCAACGAGTAAAACTTATTACTTATGTATAAAGACACGAACAATTTACCACGATCTGTTTAACAATACAAGAAACCATATACAAACAGTCACCACGTGACAAATGTACCCAACTTGGTAAGTTTCTCATTTTTACCGCTAGATGTCATATCAGATAGCTGGAGTTGCCAATAGCGCTGGCAGGGCGTCTCCTTATTACTCCTTGGATATATTGTAGTCGGTCTTGGCCATTGAACTCTAGGTAATACTCTATACTGGAATGCCGACTGTATGGGAGGAAAGTGCGGCTTTTGGTGCGACTAGTTACGCCTGGTAGTGCACGTCAAGGAGGAGAGTTTGACGTATACGAACGCAAGGATGATGTACGTATGTACGGCAAGATACAAGTAAATGATGTACTTTTGAACATTTAGGCGAACGTTAAACTAAACGGAACTTACGCCGAAATACATAATTCATAATATCATAGTAATTTTATACTTATGGCTAGGAATATACGCCAACATAAAATATTATAGGCCTATTGCAGCCTGATAGCTCATAATTGTTATCCTTAGATCAAAGGCAGCATACACAATAACTATAGGCCTACTGGCATACAAGCCGTACGTACATTAAAATAAAATTAAGGTTAGACAGAGAATGACTAAGAATAAAGATTTAAAAAAATATGGTAATTGGTATTCAGCATTTTTATTGACTCAAAGGCAGCATCCATATGTGTGTGAATAAGCATAAGCCTACTACTAAACAATTAAATAGACGATTATTGAACAAAATACATACTTTATTTATACAAAACAACCACATGTTCAATATTCTTCTAAGCTATGGGGCGTGGTGGCGCAGCGGTCAAGCTACAAGTAACTACAAGATGGCGTCACAGTGAAAGTGTAGTGAAATAGCAGCTAGTGTAAATATTTGATAAAAGTGGTAAAATATTATAACAGAGGTTTAAAATCTATAAAGTTACTTTCCTTAGATCAAGTGTAATACGGAATATTGATAGTATTTAGAAATTCTTATTGATAATTTAATAAATGACACGCAGGAGAATCCCTCTTAATTGGAATGACCAGGCCCAAAATAAACAACATACCCAGAATAGTATTCCGAGACTACAGTACTAAGCCTAGACCTAGAAATGATACACTTGCGTTCCTTAAATGAACAACTTCTATTGTCATTTTTAACATTACATTTACAATAACATTAACAACAAGATTAGATTTAACAAAACTAGAAGATGTGGAAATAGTTCACGTTCCCAGTACTTGCCTTCGCACGGAGAAAGACTTATGTAGTCAAGCATACATGTCACGACAGTTACCCAACTATCAATCATATAGGCCTCATTATCATCGAAGGAATAGCCTACAATTTCAATCTTAGAAGTTTTCATCAGCTGCATGAACTAAGGCACTTTCAAACACTTAAAGAACTTCACGTCGTATTTTCAAAAGCTCACACACGTTGTCATACATATAAAACTTATGGCCAAACCAACCCACCATTAAAATCTTTTAATTTCCAGAAGAACTTCATAAGAAGACAGATCTTCAGCAATGGCTCCCTCGATCCTTCTCTGTTCACATCCCAGCTGTCATGCATAGTTAAGAAAAAAAAAACCAGAAGATCCGAAAAAACAAAACAAATACTACATTGCCAGAGGGGCACTTACAGAACTAAACTCACTCCCTTACTCCCAAAGAATAATATAACCGAAACCTAACTGAAGCCTACACTATCAAAATTTACATACAAAATATAGCTTATATATCAGCAGTAGTTTCGAAAAGTCGAAGGGTACTGTCACTCCACTAGTGTAATACAAATACATGCAGGATTAAGCAGCCCATAGGCTATTTAGTTCCGTGTGGGAACTCGCAGTAAATAACTACTCACTTCTTACCAGTCCAAAGATCTTCACAGATCTTTTGATAATCATAATAAAAAACAAAGAGCAATTGTCTTCAAAACATCAGGATGACTGGTCATGCGCATAAGATACATATAGCAGACCCAAGGCTACTATCAACTTCTTACCGTGGTGCAGCTCTCTAGCGGCAAAACAGAGAACTGATATCTCAACTGCAGGCAGAGTCCTAGAGACCATCGACTAAACAGAGCAGTAAGGGTAAGAAGTGACGTATTAACGGCACAATAAACTTAAACTAAATTGTGGGAACGTGTATCCAAAGATTCGGTGACTTCTTCAATCACTGTTTGAACCAAGTAGAGCAGTGGTGCTTTTACGAGACTTCACCCGACTGGAAGATATACGTATTTCACATTCTTCTTTATTGGTAGGTAATTAGATTAATTCTATTAGGTAGTAATAATTAAAATAAATTTAGTGAAATTTGGTGTAAACATCTAGGCCAACTTAGATCTCTAGTATGACTACAATAAACAGTGTTAGTGTCTCGTCAGGTAGTGTAACCGTAACGGATTTATGCTCGTCGTGCAAAATAAAAGTAAAAAATGCAAATAAAATCATCACAAGATCTCAGGTAAAATTGAATGAGAGGAAAAGTGAAACCGATTGTCGTAATGTAGGCCTACCGCTACCGTAATGCGAATGTCATAACCTGAGAAACGAACTGTCCTCAAAAGACGAAATTATAAAGCTGCTAAAGGAAGATATTGCTAAGTTAATGGAAGAGTTGAATAAATTAAAAGGAAACAGAGAGGAAAGCAAGGAAACTTGGTCGACAGTGATTGCTGGTAAGGTAAGATTGAATAAGCCTAGGCCTATAAAAGGAGTACGTGTAACTGAAATTCCCGTCTCAAATTCATTTGGAATGCTTGTCGAAGAAAATGATGACTTTCCTCAAGAAGAAAAGAAGAAAGTGTTAAAGAGAAAATCCAGGAAGATGCGGATATTTGAGGATAGCCACGGGCGAGATGTAGCAGCAAGCGTATTGGAGAGAAGCAGAGAAATGGAGGTCACTTCGACAGTAAAGCCAGGAGCTCAAATTGCAGAGGTCACGAACGGGATGATAGGAGAGTGTGCGTCCCTTACTGCAAAGGACTACGCATTGATCATCGCTGGAGCAAACGACATCTATAGAAATGAGAGTAAAAAGGTAATCAAAGATTTAAAGGGTACATTGCCATCCATGCAAAAAACAAATGTCATTATTGTAAACATTCCGCAGAGATACGATTTAATTCCCAAATCATGTGTAAATGTAGAAATAGAGGCTACAAATGGAAAAATTCATAAAATTTGTAAGAGTTTTCCAAATGTCCAAATTGTAGATGTAAGTAAATTAGACAGGAAGTTCCACACTCGGCATGGCCTACACTTAAATAGATTAGGAAAAGAGTATCTTAGTGATGAAATCTGCAAAATTGTAAATTCAAATGGTAAGATATATATTATATTAGAGTGGAAGCAGGGAAACTGGTAGAAGAAGCCAAACGTGAGGTTTGGCATTCAGATCTTTTGAAGTCAAATTTAACGGAGTGCAAAAATGGTATTTCGGATTTGTCTAGCAACAATAATAATAACAATTATGATAATAATAATAATGTAAATAAATCACCAACACCAGCTTGCAAAAGTAACAAATTTAAAATTTACCACCAGAATGTCCAGTCTCTTTATAATAAAAGTGATTACATAAATCTAATGCTTAAAAATGAACTTAAAGACATCTCAGCACTATGTATTTCAGAACATTGGCTGAAAGAGGAACAACTCGAATTAATTCAATTCCCAGGGTTTATACAAGCTAGTAAATACTCTAGATCTAATATTAGCCATGGTGGTACTTGCATCTTCTTAAGAAATAATTTAGATCATGAACAGATAACAGCTTATGATTATCTAATTATGGAACAGGATTTTGAATTCTCTGCCGTAAAATTACACCAGTTTAAGTTAATAATTGTATGCGTATACCGTTCTCCGGCAGGAAAGTTTCCTTTATTTATAGATAAATTAGAATTGTTGCTCAATAACATGAGCAAAGTAAATTTCGATATAATAATTTGTGGGGATGTAAATGTGGATTTCTTAAAATTTGATAGAAATTGTGAATTATTAACAGAGTTACTAATTTCCTATGGACTGAAACCTACAGTAAATACCCCAACAAAAATAACAAAATTTAGTAAAACCACTCCTGATCAAATTTTTATAAATACAGATAAATATCACCATTCAATAGAAGTCTATTGTCCGGGTTTTAGTGACCACCATGGACAAATACTGAGTTTTGAAGTATCCGAAACAATCAATAATAATGATAATGGTTCTCGCAGTCACGCAGTGCAGTTGCACTCTATATAAAGGGAGGTAGCGCGCAGTTCGTTACACCTGAGGGGGCCCGGGCGGGGACTCCAAGAGCCCACCGATGAGCCAGCTTGGTGTCCTAGGTGAAACCCCACACAAGACACGGCACAAACCTAGAAGAATTGCTGAGTTATAATGGAGTAAAATCAAAGTGCAGATCATTCACTGAAACAAATGTTACATATTTCAATGACTTATTAAATAAGGAAATATGGTCAGAAATGTATAAACTAGAAAATGTAAATGATAAATTTAATGCATTTAACAGTACCCTAAAACACTATTTTGAAACAGCATTCCCCTTTAGATAAAGAACTGTTCAAAATAACAAAACTAGCAATTGGATAACAACAGGGATTATACATTCATGTCAAAGAAAGAAATTTCTACACAAATTATATAAACAATACCACACAACACCTGAATTCAATTTATACTACAAAAAATACACTAGCATATTAAATAACATAATAAGACTAGCAAAGAAAATGCATAATGATAATTTTATTTCCCAATCATCTAATAAAAACAGGGCTAAGTGGTCCATGATAAAGAAAGAAACTGGAAAATCTACTAAAATACAAAGGAACATTACACTGACCAGAAATAATAAAGTGATAAATAATCCAGAGGAAATAGCAAACTCTTTCAGTGACTATTTTCTGGAAATTCCACAAAAATTATTAAATAAATCACAGGTAAATACACTAAATTCTAATAATAAAATAAATATATGCAGTGATTCTTTATTTATAAATCATGTCACAAGTGACGAGGTAAGAATAGTTATAAAAGAGCTAAATAATAAATTTTGTGCTGGCATTGATGGCATCCCTGATGCAATTTTAAAGAAATGTGCAGAATATATAATAAATCCACTTACACACTTAATAAACAGTTCAATTATCTCAGGAACTTACCCGGATATTTTGAAGTTATCAAAAGTAATTCCAGTGCACAAAAACGGTTCAAAAGATGAATTAAATAACAATCGTCCTATTACCTTACCAACTGTTAACGCAAAAATTGTGGAAAAAATCATGTATAGGAGACTGATAAGTTTTATAGAAAAAAATAAAATATTATCAAACTCACAACATGGATTCAGAACGGAAAATCTACACAGACAGCAATTACGAATGTATTAATAGTATACTGAAATTAATTGACAATAAGGAACATGTAACTGGCCTATTCTTGGATTTATCGAATAGAGTCTTACTTAACAAGGCGTAAACAAATAGTAAGCTTGAGACACAAGGATGATGGAACCAAATTACTTAATAAAACATTGTCCAATGAGGGAATTATTGAATTTGGAGTACCCCAGGGATCGGTTTTGGGCCCACTACTCTTTCTTCTATATATCAATGATATAACACAGAACGTTCATTCACATAAGGAAATTTTGTTTGCGGACGATACAACACTCGTAATAAAAGGTGAAACTAAACAGGTCATACAGCAGTCTGCTGACTCCGTTACAGGAGAGTTAACCAAATGGTCACAAGATAATCGCCTCATAATAAACTATAAAAAAACAGTATGTCTAAATTTCCACACTATACAGAATAGGAATTCTGCGTAACCCAATATAACATTAAATGGTCATCAAATAGAAAATAAATCAGAAACAAAGTTTTTAGGACTATGGATACAACATGACTTGAAATGGAATAAACATATACAATATCTGAATACTAAACTGAACTCGATGTGCTTTGCGTTACGTATTTTGAAAACCTGCACTAGCATGCACACATTAAGAAATACTTATTTTGCTTATTTCCATTCATACTTAAGATATGGGATCATATTTTGGGGTATGTCACCAGATGTACTAAGCACGTTTAGGATACAAAAGAGGGCGATTAGAATTATGGCAAATGTAAACTCTAGAGAATCATGTAGACCTCTGTTTAAAGATTTAAACATTCTCCCACTGCCCTGCATATATATCCTTGAAAGTATTATGTTTTTTAAAAATAATTTAATGAATAAAGATGTTTTTTTAAACAAACAATGATGTTCATAGGCATAACACAAGATAAAATCAAAACATTCATATTTCACACACACACACAAGCATATATCAAAAAGGAACTTTTCACGCTGGAGTTAAATTATACAATAAACTACCCCAGTATATAAAACTGGCCCCAAAAATAAAAACCTTTGATAGAATGTTGAAAGCTTATCTGCAGTGCCATTGTTTTTACTCAGTAGTTGAATATCTTAGCGTATAGGAGCGATGAAATTATAATTATATTTTACTTTTTTAATTTAATTGTAATACCTAGCTGTATGTTGGTGTATTTATAGAATTAAGTTTTCATATTATGATAATAGAGTGAGGTGTAAATAGTTGTGCAATAAGATTGTATCTATTAAGATTTGCTATTATAATAAGTTAAAGTTAAAATATTAGTGATATATACCTGTTAGTTCTTTTATTTTATAGATGTAAATTCTGACGTGTTCTATATCAATAATGTATTGAATGCATGTATTTGATCAAATGGAATTAATAAAAATCTATCTATCTATCTATTCGCCTCTCACCAAGGTGGACCAGGATCGAATCCCGGTCATTGCATGTGTGATTTTCGAAGGGAAATGCCATGTCCTGTGGTTCGGATTCCACGTAAAACGGAGTTCCCTTGGCTCATGATGACAAGATTGTAAAACTACAAGCTTCCTATTCTTCAAAGCAGGTCGAAACGTAGACCTCACATAAGTCATACAGCAAACGAACAGGGTCCTGCAGGGAAGATCCCTTAAGCCCAATTCTTTTTGTCGTCTCCACGACGACAGGCGGCTTCGGTGGCGTAGTCGGTAGCATGCTGAGCTTCTATGCCCAAGATAGCGGGTTCAAACCCGGCCGAAGCTGTCGGATTTTTTAAGAGCGTTAAAAATCCCTCAGTATGCCTTCCTTCGGAGGGGAAGTAAAGCCGGCGGTCCCATGTCATAGATTTATGGCATGTTAAAGAACCTTCCACTAATTGCACCTGTGTGAAGCTAAATTGGATAGGTTAATGTAAACAACGCTCTCAGGTTTCTATGTTCGTTGCCAAGAGCCGACTGCGGTGGCATCTAGTAGCTGAGTTTTGAACTTGGCCTAGTAGTCGTTGACGGTGGCGCTTGGCGGCAAAAGTAGGAACTATTTGAAAAATTCTAAGTTGCAGTACTTAAATTAAAAAAGACAGATAACACACACTATTACAGTCATCACAATTAACACCGGTTATCAGACAGATTCTACACACACCCAAAGTACACGGGGCTACATGACCGCGTTGTCGCAGCCCCTAAACTTAAGAACCAACCAACCAACGTCTCCACGACTGACATCATAAAAATAGACTGGAAAATGTGAAATGTTATGCCTATGCTGATGAAAAAGATAACAGTACGGTAAATATTAGGCCTAGGTCTACATCCTTCAACTTGTACTTGTCGTTCAATTATTGGCAACTCCAGCTATCTGATATGACATCTAGCGGCAAAAATGAGAAACTTACCAAGTAGGGTACATTTGTCACGTGGTGACTGTTTGTATATGGTTTCTTGTATTGGTAAGCAGAGAGTGGTAAATTCTTTGAGTCTTTATACATAAGTAATAAGTTTTACTCGTTGATAGAGTGTAAAATGAGTAAAAGCAAAGTATATTGCTCAGTTTACGGCTGTAAATCGATGTATAAGAGGGCTGCGGAAATAAGTTTTCATCACTTTCCAAAAGATGCAAATAGCAATAGCCGAAAGGTGAAGATACCAAATAAATACGGGCAACAGGAGCGGGTTGGACCACTCACCACTACACTCCCTGAAAACAGGACGGGTTGTTTACTGTTACGCCGAGCCAAGCCGCACCTCGACAGCCAAGCACAGTCTCGCTGAGCCAAGCCGTACCAAGACAGCCAAGCGTACACCAGGCGAAGACAGCCAAGCTTCATCAGTCAGGTATCCTTCCCCGCTCCCAAGTTCATTTCCAATGACCCTACCAACCACCATCACCTCGCTCTACGATATCCGAGCCATTCCATTACGAGTCATACCGTTTAGGACTAATTTGACTTCGCAGAGTAAATATCTACTCTGCGAGAACCTACGACCAGTCCGATATTCAACACCAAACCCACCTGATAACCATCCAAATCAAGCAATTCCTGTCTCCCCTGAGTTTTAATACAATTTAAACTCACCCCTTCGCCCTACCAAGCAGCAAATAATTTCTAGATTCTATGGTACAGTGAGCAAACTCAAATATAGCTTTTAAACGTAACAGCGGCATGACCCGAACTGCTCAAAAACAAATACCAGCAGACAACCGGTGCTTGATAATATGCAATTGACACATAAAATCCAGTGGAACACACAAATTAGTTCACCTGTATCGCATAGTTATACATATATACAATTAAAAATAACACTGTCATTATTTTAGGGACCACATTTACTGATTATAACCGAAAAATAAAAAGTGTTCCATATCAAACGCGTGTTATTGAGTATTTTTACCCTACTTATCCAGACCGACCGCAGCGCCCCTAGTGTTAGTTTGACTTGCCAATAACTCTCGGTCTTTTCTTGGGTGGCTGAAGCAGATGCTGTGGGAAATTGAAAATTGCAGGTACTGCATCATCTTTAAGCAGTGGTTTGTTTCTATTTGAATGAAACAAGTAGCATGATTTATAAAATTGTTCGCAGCTATAACCTATTTCTTTAATACATCTGGGCGTTTCCATGGAAATCTGTAATATAAGCTAGGCCTAGGTTCTGTGACTAGTAACTTATAACCTATAATAGGGCCTACGTGTATTTGTCATATGCTATTTACGCCTATTATGTCAAAATTTGATGTAAGACGTATCCATAAACGCGGAATAGGCTGCTTCATTACAAATCTCAATTCGAAAATAAAGTAGACCGTAAACCTACCGTATTATTGGAAAATATCATACATATAACGTTGCACGGTGGTACGTACGATCAAATTATGAAAAGAATCACGACATATCAGCTGACTTGCAACCTAGAGTTCAATGGTATGACAGTTTCTGGTGCGACTAGTTACGCCTGGTAGTGCACGTCAAGGAGGCGATGACCAGGAAGCAGTTTTCAGCGAGGATTACCATGGGAGGAGTTGTTCCAGTAGTACCTACAGTTCAATGGTCTTGGCATGGCATACCGTGGGTGTATTCTATCCCGCACCCACACGGGGGAAATTTAGTAATCTTTTACGGATTTCTTTTGTAGCATTTATTTTTAACATTTAAAATGACACTTTGAGACAATAGAAGAAAAAACTGCAATTCTGGACGTTGTTATGTTCTTTACGGTCTTCCAGTCCAATACTACGGAATTGTTGACAACAACACTTGATTCGGCACTCACTATCCATCCACCGATAAGAGGTGCACATCTTGAACTACAAGGGGATCCCATGAGTCCAGTCCTCTTCAACGTAAAGACTGTAGGATTACGAGGCACACCGGCAATTGAAATGGAACACACGTTTAATGTACTTGACATTTACTAGAACAGAACTGAATGAACAAGGTGATACAACATTCTTTTATACACACCAAAACAAAAACAAAAGGGAAACATATCTCTATGGACCAGGTTTATAATTAACAGTGTGACCAACACATACCATGGTCACATATTTCAACACACCTCCTTAAACCTGTGGGAGTAGAGGACATGATTTAAGACCCAAGTCTTTACAAAAATAAATATGCTTAGGCTTAGGAAGAGACTTTGTTAGGATGTCTGCACACATTTTTGAAGTCTCCTCACATTTGATGCATATGACTTTAGAATCCAAAGCATCTCTAACATAGTGATATTTAGTGTCAATATGTTTGGTCCTATTATGGTGGACTGGATTTTTTGCCAGGTTTTGACCTGACTGACTATCACTCAATAATATGATGGGTGACTTGAGATCTATAAAGTTAGACAAAACACGTTTCAACCAAACAGCTTCTCTTACACCTTCACTCAGTGCAACATATTCGGCTTCAGTAGACGATAAGGAAATGCATTTTTGCTTTTGAGCCCCCCATGATACAGCACCACCTGCCATTTTGAACACAAAACCACTGTATGATTTTCGGTCAGTGCTATGATTAGCCCAGTCAGCATCAACAAATAAAGGATTACGAGGCACACAGGCAATTGAAATAGAACACACGTTTAATGTAGGCCTACTTGACATTTACTAGAACAGAACTAAGCGAACAAGGTGATACATCATTCTTTTATACACACCAAAACAAAAACAAAAGAGAAACATATCTCTATGGATCAGGTTTATAATTAACAGTGTGACCAACACAAACCATGGTCACATATTTCAACACACCTCCTTAAACCTGTGGGAGTAGAGGACATGATTTAAGACCCAAGTCTTTACAAAAATAAATATGCTTAGGCTTAGGAAGAGACTTTGTTAGGATGTCTGCACACATTTTTGAAGTCTCCTCATATTTGATGCATATGACTTTAGAATCCAAAGCATCTCTAACATAGTGATATTTAGTGTCAATATGTTTGGTCCTATTATGGTGGACTGGATTTTTTGCCAGTTTTTGAGCTGATTGACTATCACTCAATAATATGATGAGTGACTTGAGATCTATAAAGTTAGACAAAACACGTTTCAACCAAACAGCTTCTCTTACACCTTCACTCAGTGCAACATAATCTGCTTCAGTAGATGATAAGGAAACGCATTTTTGCTTTTGAGCCCCCATGATACAGCACCACCTGCCATTTTGAACACAAAACCACTGTATGATTTTCGGTCAGTGCTACCATTAGCCCAGTCAGCATCAACAAATCCCATGAATTGACCTCCATTCCTGACATATTTAAGTGACAAGTCTTTTGTGCAATTTAAATAACGCAGCACTCGCTTTGCAGCAGACCAGTGAGATTCATTGTAACAATGATTAAATTGACTGAGATATGATATCGCATAGCTTATATCTGGACGCGTGCGAACACTTAAATACATGAGCGAACCTATGAGTTCTCTATAAGGAAGATCACTAGCTTCTGTATCAGTAACACCAAGATTTGGTTTGGTTTCCAAGGGAGTACCAATGGGACGTGCATCGTGCATACCATATTTCTTTGCAATCTCACTGATGTACTGCTCTTGGCTAAGATACATTGTACCATTCTTCTTATCTTGCCTTACTTTAATACCTAAAATATAAGAAATTGGTCTGAGATCTCGTACCTTAAATTCTTTATCAATACAGGTCTTCAATGACTTGATCTCAGACTCATCATTATAAGCCACAATGAAATCATCCACATATAATGCAATAATTGCCATACCTTGGGCGTGTTTCTTAAAGTACACACAGGGTTCATCAGCACACCTTTTGTAACCCAATTTGACAAGAACAGAGCGAGCTCGCTCATTCCACAAACGAGAAGATTGTTTTAAGCCATAAATAGATTTTTTTAACTTGCAATCTTTATGCTCTGAACCTTTTTTGACAAAACTTTCTGGCTGATACATGTAGATCTCTTCATCTAACTTTCCATTGAGGAAAGCAGATTCAGCATCCCAATGCACCACCTTCAGATCTGTTTGAACAGCCAAGGCAAGCAGCATCCTTAACGTGCTGTGTCGAACAACAGGAGAGAAAGTTTCTGTAAAATCTACTCCGTACCTTTGGGTGAAGCCCTTGGCCACAAGTCTGGCTTTATACCTTTGAATGTTACCATTAGAGTCTCTTTTTACTTTGAAAACCCACTTGTTACTAACAACATTCTTGTCCTGGGGTTTATCAACTAGATCCCAGGTGTCATTTAACTGAAGTATCTCCATTTCCCTTTTCATAGCCTGCTCCCACTTAACCCTATCAGGCATGGACAGTGCCTCCTTAACTGTACTAGGTTCAGAGGCATCAGTGAAAGTCAAGTATGTCACATAGTCTGACATGTCTACAGGCTTTTGTTGGCGCCTAGGATACCTTTGATTACCTTCGGCATCCCCCCACATTGGCTCATTGACGATGGTGGCAGAGCCCACAGAATCACTGCAGTCTGAATCTGTTCCACTAGGGACATAGCTTAAATCAGCTGAGTCAACAGTCTCAGCCACACCAGCACCGCTAATGGGCGATACGCTTTCAAGTTCCGAAATGCACTCTGCCCCATCCTCTGCGTTGTCGGGTTCTGCCTCACTGTCAGTGGGAACTGAGATCTGCAACATTGCAGGTTCATTAATCTGCAAGGATGGGCCAACATTACCTGGAGACACATCAGACACCTCCTGGAACACATCTTCAAAGAACTGTGCATCCCTGGACTTAACAAGTTGATGAGTAACAGGATGCATGAATCTATAGGCTTTTTTGTCCTCACAATAACCACAGAAAATGTGTTTTTCACTTTTAGGATCCAACTTGTTTCTCCTTTGATCATGGACATGAACTTGTGCTACATAACCAAAAATTCTTAGATGCTCCATATTGACCTTGTTACCAGTCCAGATCACCTCTGGAACTTTACCTGGAATTTTTCTGGTTGGGGACCTGTTTACAAGATAGGCTGCTGTATTTATTGCTTCAGCCCACATGCGTTTATCTACTTTAGACTCGCTCATCATGGCTCTACATTTATCAAGCAATGTTCTATTCATGCGTTCAGCTACACCATTCTGCTGTGGAGAATAGCTAGTTGTAGTTTGATGCTGAATACCTTCTGATTTAAGTAGCCTCTCAAAAGCTTTGCTACAAAATTCACCACCATTATCAGTGCGTAGGACCTTAATAGATCTTTTACACTGATTCTCGACCTGTGCCGTGAAATCAATAAAGCAATCCAAAACATCACTTTTCTTAGCAAGGAAATACACAAAAACCTTTCTAGAATGATCATCAATGAAGGTCAAGAAATAGCGAGCATTGCTCCAAGATGGAACTGGCATAGGCCCACATAAGTCTGAATGAATAAGATCTAGCTTAAGTTTACATACAGTTTTACTCTTACTTGACTTAAATGGTTGTCTAGCTTGTTTACCTTCAGCACATGAAAAACAGTTTTTAAAACCATTATCTGAGAAATTAATTCCATCTCTTAACAACTTCATGCTGTGGTTGTTAAGATGGCCTAGTCGTTTATGCCATAAATATTCTGAGTCCTCTGTACAAATATTAGCTTGAGCACTGAGAGCATTGACTTGGTAAACACCCCCCACATTACTCGCAGTCAGTGCTACATTACCTGTAGCAACAAAGTTTTCTCTTTCATAAACTTCACAAGTATTGTCGGTGAATACCACAACATAACTCTTTTGAGTAGCAGCAGAAACAGATAAAAGATTAGCATTGAGACCAGGAACATATTCTACATTGGACAAGGTTTGTGAAATGCCATTTTCTAATTAAACAG
The DNA here is from genome assembly GCA_946902985.2 of Meconema thalassinum. Classification (NCBI taxonomy): domain Eukaryota; kingdom Metazoa; phylum Arthropoda; class Insecta; order Orthoptera; family Tettigoniidae; genus Meconema; species Meconema thalassinum. The sequence goes on along the minus strand of OX336391.1, from coordinate 456,767,504 downwards.
TTACATTACCAGATCCTTGGCCATACAATTTTTGATTGTTTGCTGTACTGATCTCCAGATTAGGACCAGCAGTGAAGTTCACCATCGCAGTCTTGCTTGAACTCATATGCTTAGTAGCACCAGAGTCAACGAACCAGGCCCCTGTAGAGGCCCTTTCACTTAATGCCTGTCCATCGGTCGCCAGCATCATCTTGTCTTTCTTCGACTTCTGTTGAGTTGAGCTCTGCATCTCCTATTTCCTGCAATCCCGCTTCCAGTGTCCTGGCTTTTTGCATTTCCAGCAGAAAGGCTTCTTCTTAGTATTTTCTTCTCGTGAAAACAGAACAGAATCCTTGGATGGCTTGGAAGTACTTTTCCCACTCCAAGTAGTATCTTGTAGCAACTTGGTTCGGACTGTGTCTGCAGTAAGGTCTGTTCCGGAACTTTCCAGAGCCATAATCATAGGCTGAAACTCATCTGGTAGATCTTTCAGCATAAGAGCTGCCACAAACTCGTCGTCCAGTGCCTTATTCATAGACGAAAGTTGCTGAGCAAGTCCCATAACCTCACTAACATACTCTTCCATCGTCTTGTAGTGCTTTAATTTAACTTTGCACAATTTCTTCAAGATGACGATCCGCCGATACACTCCTTTATCTGAGTAGGCCTTTTCAAGAGCATACCAGACTTCCTTCGCGGTCTCACAAGACATGACGATTGGGAAAATTGATTTATCCACCATGAGGTTAAGTCTGGCCCTAGCCCGACTTTCGTCTTTCGCTTTCTTCGCAGATGTTGTAGTATCTCCATCCGGGTAGCCATCTATACAGATCCACAGATCTTCGAGTCTTAGGACGTTTTCCAACTCGAATCGCCAATCAACTTAATTTAGACTACCTCGCAGCTTATCTATAGCTGGTAACGACGTGCTTGTTGCAGACATGTTGACTTCGATACGTAGCGAAATTCACAGTTCATATAACGAGCAGTCTATCATACGCACTTAATATTCGCACGGTGGATTCGTGGCTGGGCCCATAACGTAAAGGATTACGAGGCACACAGGCAATTGAAATGGAACACACGTTTAATGTACTTGACATTTACTAGAACAGAACTGAACGAACAAGGTGATACATCATTCTTTTATGCACACCAAAACAAAAAAACAAAAGAGAAATATATCTCTATGGACCAGGTTTATAATTAACAGTGTGACCAACACAGACCATGGTCACATATTTCAACAATGACCTCAGACATTGGGCACAAGAACAGTCAAATTACTATATACGCGGATGACATGGTCATCCTCTCAAGATACCGAGATGACATACAAACAGCAATGGGGAACATTAGGGTATGGGCGGAAGAAAACTCCATGGAAATTAACAGCTCCAAAACAAAGGCTATGAAATTTAGAGGGGGGAGAGGGAGGATATCTAAAACGGACCAACTCAAGAGTGGAGAGGAACCTTTAGAATTCGTGCCCAACTTCAAATACCTGGGTGTCGTGCTACAAACTACTGGAACTGCTTTCTCCCTGCATGTACAGGAGCGAGCAACGGCAGCAACGAAAGTCTCATACGACATTTCCAAACTCCAAAGCCTATCCCTGTCAACAGCGATAAAGCTATTCAAAATTAAAGTTATGCCGACTGACACATATGGCATACAATTAATTTGGCTCTACTTGTCGGTGAATAACCTCAGGAAGCTAGAGAGAGTCAAAGCGAGATTTATTAAGAGAGCTCTCTCTATCTCAAAATTCTCAAGGAACAGCTACGCCTATAAAATTGCACAGGAATCCTCCTTTATAGAAGACATAAAGCACTCCTTCAATCTACCGGAAACTCAAACGTATAAAACCATCATCGAGGAGAGACCGAAAAAAGCCGACGAGATACCCCAAGAAATAATGGAGACTGAAGCAATGAAGACAGATATCTGGAAGGGACCAAATTTCAAACTTCGACATCTGTATACGCGATTCGCTGTTCATGGGTTCCATGGAAGGATCTGTCTGAATGAGACATTTCATGAGCCCAAGGAGGACAGCGTCTGCAAGAATTGCAATAATCCATGCCCCAAATACCACTTAGTGGAATGTTTAAGCAGGTCTCAATCACTAATCACAGAAATGACAGAGTGGTGGAAAACGTGATTGTACACATCAGTGGGCTCTTGGCAGACTACAACCTGCTTGAACCATTTTGATGTATTGTTTTAAATATGTTTTCTATATACGGTATATACAGGGTGATTATTTTGCTGGAGTGGGGGTCAGCTATCAGGCGCGCGCACTCCTTCCGCCAGCCAACCGAACTCGATTCGCAGATTGCGTGAAGGTAGAAACCGTAACCTCGCAGCCATACTTGTGTGTGGCTAGATAACAGCTAACCATTCCTAGCTTTTCGCTGCTGTTGCAGCAAGGTCACCTTCTGGTCTGTATCTGTGGTCGCTTGCCACTCCAGGCGGCAGGACTAATTGGCTGTGCTCAAACGAAATGTACAAAATAAAAATAAGGTCTAGATTCTCAGCTGACGAATGACAATAGCCAAAATCCTTCAACACTTGAATTTTAAATCTTTTGAAGTTACATCGTTACACTATGTAGCTACTCCTGTACCACCCAGCTTGTTTACTGTAATTAATCGAAGCACGGACCTTAACCCGTTTGATGTTTAATTGTGGGGTAATTAAAATACAAAGTGTACAGATCAATTACCGTACCCGTACTCTAGTGGAGCTGGGGAACAACAAACGGCTGCAGATATCCCTCACAACAGAAGGGAATTACAACGTGTAAACGCTAATTTATTTACACAGTTCAACTCAACGCCTGTCTGTCAGGCTAAAGAAGAACATTTTCAGCATCTTCTGTGAAACGGTAAGGTCTTTAATCATGATTTGCTGGTGAATTTATCATTAAATAATGTACTCTGTTACGGTATCTACCTCCGCGCAATCTGCGGTTTGAGTTCGGTTGGCTGGCGGAAGGCGTGCGCACGCCTGGTAGCAGGCCGCTGGCCCCGCTCAAGCAAAAATGTCATCCTCGTGTTGAAGATGGATATTTCAACGTAATTTCTATCTCTTCTTATTAATTGTCTGTATCCTTTATGTTATTTTCTTTAATTTCATGATTGTGGTTATCAATTACTGTATAATAAATAACAAGTCTGTTTTTTAACTACTCTAGTATATTCGGCAATGTGGGGCCCAGCATCTTACTGCCTCCAAAGATTATCCGTGGATCGTAGTTAGTACTTATATAGTCCTTGGTTAGTTTATAAAATATGGCTGAAGCAGGTAGGTGAATTTTTGACGTTTAAATGACAGTTCTACAATTTAAGTGCCCATTTTTGTGCAATTATGAATATATAAACGTCGGAATCACGTACAGTGACATGAACACCAAGATAGCTGTACCACTAGAAATGCATTTCAAGAAATAACGTGATATTCAAACGTACTTCGCTCAGTGTACTCATGATTTTATCTTAATTTTTAGTCTGATTTTAATGCAAAGCCTTGTATTATCTGTCTTCGATGAATATTGGCAATAATTGATTAAGTACAATAATTTCAATTAATCAAATCTATGCTCAGTTTCATTGTTTTTGTAGGGTTAGGCTAGTCCGGATTGTCTAGGAATCTTGTATTCTAACCTATATTAGTCGTTTGTATTTCAAAAACGTCGGCTTTATAAGGAAGTGATTCGTTTTTAGGCATAGTTTCATTGTAGACGTGGATGCATGTTAACTAGGCCTAAATACAGTGTTCTGATAGTGAAACTAAATGGTAGTTTAATGAAAGGAAAATCTTTCCCTCTTGGTCACTGCATTATGAGCAGATGCTGATGTTGTAAATTTTGAAATTGGGTGTTTATTTTCATGTCTGTTCTGTAATGCATTATATTTCTTCTTTCCCCATTTATGTCTTGTGCTCATTACTAAACTTCTCTAGAAGAGATAAACTCCATAAATATTTTAAATTTCAGATCAGCAGGATCGTATCTTAGATTTGTCTGGACAAGGCTTGAAGAAGTTCAACAAGGTTCAGCCACAGGACGTGCAGGGAGTCACTACTCTCATTGTTGATGGCAATGAGCTTCAACGATGGGATAACATAGATGGCTATTCAGGCCTCAAGAAAGTAAGTAGCCTAATTGATTTCCTCATAGTACCAGTAGGTTACTGTACAACACCTAATCCTGGCATTTTAACTTCTACCTGGCAGATTATTGAAAATGTATGATTCATGATTCACATACCTTTCTGGGAGTTATTAAGAATTGAAACTACTGTTAATTATCACTGCTGCACGGGAAATATTTATTGTATTATGTAAATAAATGTTATTAATTCAGAACGACATATCACTCTTTTCCCTTTTGCTTTCATTTTGACAATATATAATTTTCATACCTTATTTCATCTTTTGGAGGGACATTATCAAATTTAACTACTAACCTTGATCACTTCTGCACCGACTGCACCGGATATAATATATGCTAAATCACGTAAATATGTGTTTTTATTTATTGTTTATTCAACAACCGCAGCCATGTTCGACAGCGTATTTAGTATGTAAAACTACTGCAGTGAGCGCTTGCAACGAGGCACACACATTGATGTCAGTAGTTGCCAACATGTCCGATACAAAATACGGGATAATTTTGCATTGCGATGCGGCCGCGTATAAAATTTCCCTAAAAACGAAATGGCGTCTACCATGACGTCATCAACGATGTCACTCCTCTGGCAAGCTTACGGGAAAAGCCTGGGTAATAGGGGGTTTTGGGTGGAGAAACACAAAAACCTTCGAAACGAGGTGTGCATCAAAATCTGTAATTGGCATACATAGCTCAATGAAAGATTCCGATGCGTAGAAAAATTTCGCGATTTCAATTTATATTTATAATTTTGCCGCATCGAAATCTATAATTGGACTATGTAGATCAATTACAGATTCCGATACACATCGTAATTCTTGTAATTTCATAATTAAAAAACCTTGCATCGAAATCTGCAATTGACCTACATAGCTCAATTATAGATTCCGATGCGTAGAAAAATGTCGCGATTACAATTGATATTTTTAATTTTCCGCATCGAAATCTGTAATTGGCCTACGTAGATCAATTACAGATACCAATACACATCGTAATTCTTGTAATTTCATTATTTAAAAAAGTTGCATCGAAATCTGCAATTGCCCTACATAGCTCAATTAAAGATTCCGATGCTTAGAAAAATTTCGCGATTTAAATTGAGAATTGTAATTTTCCGCATCGAAATCTAAAATTGGCCTATATAGCTCAATTACATATTACGATACATATCGTAATTATTTGAAATTGATAATTATAAAATTGTCGGCTTCTGTGATATTATCAATGACTTAACGAAATGCTTCTCTGGCAAGCTTACGGGAAAAACATTGGTTATATATTATTTTGGGTGGTGACAACTCAATAACAGAAATAAGCATTATAAAAAACTACAAAACGAATTGTGTATAGCAAGATATGGTTATGTATAATTTTTTTCTTTTTCAACATACGCAAAACCAACCAAAAACTAAAGCATTCTAATTTCCGTATAAAACATTGTGGTTAATAATGTTTTTTTGGGGGGGCCTGCGCCTCCCCCTACCCCTCCCCCCCCCCCCCCAAAAAAAAGGTCGGTATTTTTATGTTTTCAAATATTGACTGGAAATACTTAATTAGAAATCACCATCCATTATAGACTGTCTAATAACGCCACACAAACATAAGGTAACTGTACCGGTTTTTGTCACTGATCCAGTCTTCGTCACTCTCGTATATAAGTACAAAAAATAAGCATGTCAACGGGTCTTTTTCAACGCACGAAGTCTTACGAGATGCGTCATACCTTCCTTGGCGATAAGGAGCAACTTTGCGAAATCATGCGTGCGATGTGATAGGTGATTCCCTGCGTCAAACATCTCCTGTGAGCTTAGCTGTCTTGACGCGCCATTTGCTTCTCGCATGTGCTAAGCACGCGCGCGAATTAATTATGTGCATGCGTGTTATGTTCCGACATTTTAAAATGTTACAAGTGGGTGATATAGTTGATAATTGTTTCTGTAACATATGTGATTTAATAATAATAATAATAATAATGTTATTGGTTTTACGTCCCTTCTAAATACTCTGGCTTTTAGAGACGCCGGGGTGCCGGAATTTTGCCCCGAAGGGGATCTTTAACGTGCCAGTAAATCTACTGACACGGCTCCCTCGCATTTGCGCACCCTCAAATGCCACCTGACTGCGCCAGGATACGAACCTGCAACCTTGGGCCCAGCAAGCGAGAACGTTACCCCTGAGCCATATGTGATTTGTTATTTCGTGCTCACGTGCCTAGTTTTGTTAGAAATGCCAGTGACGAACACTGGATTTAAAAAAATGCACTTTACCAATGCTCGTCATTTGTGACGAAAACTGGCACATTGTCATTTCTCCTTGCAAGACCTAACTAACAGCGGCAATATACTTATAATGTAGCTCTAAAGTACCCTGTATTAATTAAATTATCATTTGATCATCGTGTCCAGTAGTCGTCATAGCTGACGAACTTTAGAGCACATTCGTGACGAACACTAGTGCACGATAATGTTAATGTTTGTGTTAACGTTTCGCAACCAATAAACATTTATAGGGTATTGTTATTATTACGTAGGTCTCTCTTCTTGACGGCCGCACCTCAGTAGGCCTAGATTTTTTTGGCTAGGCGTGCTACAGAGGATTTTTAAAATTTTTATTGAGATGATAAATAATATATTATTCTAAGACTAAATCTTTGCTTTCAGGCAATATGTTAGATAGTTATTGTTGTTTTAAGGGGCGGAACTACGAGGTCATCTGCCCCAGGCAATATGTCGAAACGCACAGTTCTGAATTATGATATTGAGCAAATGGAAGCTGCTATTAAGGCCATTGTGGAGGACGGCATGAGTATTAAAAAGGCCGCGGAGAGGAATGGTGTTCCGAGAAACACCCTCTCGGACAAAATTAAAGGAAAATCTAGAGAGAGGAAAATGGGGCTAAGTTCCATTTTAACAAAGGAAGCTGAGGCTTTGCTAGTTCAATGGGTAATCTCAATACGAAAAGCGGGGTCCCGGTAACAAAGGACGATTTGCAAAAGCGTCCAGTGCCTTACACAAGAATTGAAGAGGGACTTTCCTTTCAAAGATGGCCGCCAGGAAGGAAATGGTGTGAATCTTTCATAAAAAGAAATCCAGGTCTATCTTTTACGAACCCCTCAAAATTTGACAGTAAGCCGTGATGCAATTACAGAACATCAAGATAAAACCTGGGTTTCAGAAGTCTACAGCTATTCAGTGGAAAACGACTTTGTCTATTTTGTCAGACCCTCGGCGACTGTTCAACCCTGACGAGACGGTTTTCTTTCTCAATCCGAAAGGTAACAAAGTGCTGGCAAACAGGGGTTACAAGACAATATATCAGCAAGTGAATTCGGATGAGAAAGAATGCTTGATGGTACTTCTAACAGGCAATGCCCACGGCGATATTTCTCCTTCCCTTGTAGTGTTCTAGTATGAACGTCTGCCGCAAGACATCATTATTGCCTCAATGCCAGCACACTGGGGCATTGGCAAATCACCAAACGGGTGAATGACGGGGGGAAGTGTTTTACGAATTTCTCAGTAACATATTTCATCCTGGGTTGGTTGAGAAGGAGATTCCTCTCCCTGACATTATTCATTGACGGGCACTTCTCACACTTGACCATACATACTAGTAAATTTTGTGAGGATCATGGAATTGTTTTGGTCACTTTACTACCTAATGTCACACACGTACTTCAACCCACGGACTGCCTGGAAGAAAATGTACATGAGTGGCGAATTCAGACGGTTTCTATGGCAACAATCGGTGTTAGGCCTCGGCGAATGGTCATTTTCCGGGCTGTTATGCCGTGGTCTCACTTGTTTAGAGCAGAATTATGATATTTTCCTGCTCGTATGTCTTCTACCCACCAATCCCGCTTCCCGTTGCCGTCTTTTTTTTTAAATCCATTTTTATTAAAAAACATAAATACTGGTACTGTTTTATTCGTAAATGTTAGCCTCCAAGTCGATAAATCGGTGTATTACGCAACAATTGACAGAAATGCATTATAAACAGCAGACAAGGAAAATGAACAATGTGACGGCAATTGGTGCAAACGGGTGACGAATATAGGAAAAATCCAAATACATCGTGCCGAACACTGGCGCAAAAACACACTTTTTAAAAATACTTCATTTTTCCTAAAACGAATATCTTTGATATTTGGTCTTTCCTAGTGTTTGAGTAGAGTTTGAGGTTAGGTACAGTGCTTTTGTTGATTAAATTTACCAAAATGTGTACGGTGTATATGATTTCTTGTCTAAATCTCCCTTAACATGACGACCATTGGTGCATTTACCTTACTGTATGAAACGTAAAAACCGACCAATATATGTCTGGTACAAAAGACTGTTATATGCCTTTGCAAGTGTTCTTGTAAATGCCAATTTTTCTCTATATTTTACCCAGGCGTATTCCCTCCCACCTTGCGTGACGTAATATTATCGTTTAGACAAATGGCATTATCTATGGCTTTAGAAGAATACAGTGCAACTTTTCAATTAAATGCTAAAACCAAAATAAATATATGAACAACATAAAAAACAAACTCACCGTTAGGTCCCACAGTTCGTATTACTCCACATGTACAATAAGAACCAGTAATTTTCGACCACACGTTCTCCTCACGTAACACGTAGCGGCATTTTATTTAAATACAAAGACTTCAGGAATTCAACAATTTTATTACAAATCACCAACACAATTGCGCAGACGACACTGCTAATATCAAAATCTTGTTCTATAGGTTATTCACAGGAATAATAATAGTTAAAATTACGTTCACTAACCGCTAACAGGTGAAAAAAAATGTACGACTTTCTCGAACAAAGCCGCGCGCGAAACTGACATATTAATCAGCTGACAAGCATGCAAAGCGACTCCCGGCGGGCAAAGCGGCAATACGTCAGCCACGACATCACGGTGACGTCACTGATGTCCCTAAAAATTCCCTAGACTCGGTCGCATTGCAATGTAACAATGAACCCAAAATACACCAGACGACACTTGTAACTTAATTTTGTGAAGAAAGAAAGGCTAACAGTGCAGGAGACATGAACCCAGGGGAAAAAAAAAAACTTCTGAAATTTGCATTAAATACCTTTTCTAAAGATATTCAAAATTGATCTGGGAATGATGTAGTTTACTCCTCGGCTGTCTATAACCCACCCGCGATCCCAAATTATAACACGACTTATATAGTAAAAATTCTAGTTGTGTCGGCCATTTTCGGTGTTAGAACAGTATTGCCAACCCCATGCATCGGTACTGATATAGACTGTTTTGTAAAACAAAAGAATGCCAATCTCAACACGTTCAATTCAATGGTTTTTGGGTGAACAGTGCCCCGCTAGCCTCCCGCGGCTTGTGGCCACACTACACTCAACCATTCTAATCTTCGTTTCATCCAATCCAATGGTTTTTGACAATGGTTACAGCCTAAAGTGCCCGCATCAATGGTTACAGCCTAACGCGTCCAGATCAATGTTTTTTGTATACCGTGCCCTGCTAGCTTACACCCGACCATTCTAACCTTAGTTTTGTCCAATCCAATGGTTTTTGGCAATGGTTACAGCGGTTACAGCCTAACGCCTCCAGATTCTCCTAGTGGTGGTGTATTTTATCTTGGGAATGTTTGCTTCCATTTTTCATTAAGAAATGCAGGTTGCATGAAGTAACTCCTCTGCATATAAATTAATTTCAGAAAGAAAGATATACCGTAATAACAATTTTGAACGTAAAACACAACAAATGATTAATCAAAAAATCTTACAGCGTGAATCAAAATTCCTGTACATAAAGAAGAACCAACTAAATAACAGACTTTACTATGCTCATTTAGAAGCAGCTAATGGCACGGAAAAGAAGGAATGGGACTCCTTCCTCGTACATGTAGAGGAATTAGTCTCGTTTCATATAAACAAAAAAGTCAACATTTTGAGAAAGAAATTCGATCAATTAATGCTGCAGGCGAGTGCGGAGTGTGACGACGAACCTGAGAACCCAACCCACAAATTCCACAAACCTGTCGAAAATCTATCCAATGTCGCTTTTAATTCAACAGAAAGGGGTTACAAACATAATTGGGAAGCTTCCTATAACAATAGAAATCATTTAACAAGCTTAATAGCTGAATCAGAGGTGGCAATTCACAAGCTACCACAAGATAAGCGAAAATAAGTCAGGTATGTTCTCAACAAGAAAATTAATAAAATAATAAAATAGAAGGTCAAAAGACAATGCACTATGCAAAACATCTCCCACCTTAAAAAGACAATTTCTCAGGAAAACTTAATCGTAACAAAAGCAGACAAAGGTAATAGTATCATTGTCATCAATAAATCAGATTACATAGATAAAACCGAATCGTTTTTGAACAACAAAAATTTTGTAATGATTATTAAAGATCCCACCTGGTCTATACAAAGAAAACTTAAGCAGATTTTGAAAAACACCATTATGATTTTAGATGAACATCAGGTTAGTAAACTTGTCAACATGAACCCAAGCTTACCCACCCTCAGGTCCTTGCCAAAAACGCACAAGGACAATTTAGCCTACCCATAAGACCCATTGTCAAATTCAGAGGTAGCCTGAGGGACCTGTTCCACGAATGAACTTTGCACTTTTCAGTTCAGATTTTGTTCCACCATCACTTTTCAGATTTGTCTTGCAAAGTGAAAAGTTAGGAATCTTTTCACTTTTGAAGACTGTTATGTTCCTCCATTGGTGCAGAAGTGCAAAGGAATGATTGAAAAGTTTTCAGAATTCTTTGCAAAGAGACGATTCCCTTTTCAGCTGTTAATGAACAAGTCTCTACACTAGTTTCTCGGCGCAGAATTTGGTTTAGTGTTATAAATATGTTACGCAGGAGCTTTTGTTATCATCAAGTGAGGATAGTGATGAAGAATCCAACAAGAAGACGTACAAAGACGGGATGAATTTTCATAACCTCACTTTAGTATAAACAGGTTAAAAGTCCCGCCTGATCAATACTTTTATTAATTAAGATCACTGTGTGGTATTGGTCAGGCAGAACTTTTAACCTGTTTATACTAATTAGTTTATCAATACGGAACCAGAATTAACCTTTTAAGTTCTAAAATAACCTCACTTTGACGGATTTTCGTGAGTGTTTTCGTATTACCCCAATACAAACTGACTATATTCTTGAAATAATTGGCCATTTATTGAAACCTGCAACAAAAGGAAGTCGATCTCTTTCCGAAACGGAACGAATTCATATATGCTTAGGCTACATTGGTTAGGAAACGGTATAGCAGCAATGTATGGGACAGCAAAATCAACTATTTGCAGAACTGTTACTAAAGTCCTCAAGTTCACCTTGAAAAATAAAGCATTAAATCATGGAATAAATATACAGTTTGTTCATGGAATAAACATGATCGGATCATTCCTATGCAAAGACTTTTCACTTTGCAAAGAAATTGAAAAGTATGATGTACTCCACTGGGAAATTGAAACTCTGAAGAAAGAGAGAAAAACCGTCAAGGACGCAGAAATGGCAGCATCTAGAGCTATCAACGAATTGGAGGAACTAAAACAGTACCAGCGCAAGAACAACTTGATAGTGTATGAAATACCCACTGAAAGAGAGGAGGATGTATTTCACAAAATCTCGGACATTGGTAAGACGTTAGGAGTTGAAATCACCAGGGCAAACATAGACGCAGCTCACCGCCTCCCGTCAACAAAGCCTGGACCTCAACCGATAATTGTGAAATTAAATAATAGGTGGAAGAAGGAAGAGATTCTCAGTAGCAGAAGACAAAAGAAGACCCTGAAGACGAGTGAAATTGGTTACAGTGATGGTGGTAATATATATATCAATGAACACCTGACCCCAAGAAATGAAACCATCGCCAAAAAGTGCCGTGAATTGAGACAACAGGGAAAAATCTTTGCAACTTGGGTCAGAGACTGCAAAATTACATTCGGAAAAATCAAAATGGACCCTCAAAGCTTATATCAAGTGCTGAAATACTGGATGAACTCACCCTCTCAAACTAAAATCTATGTAATAGTAAGATATCTACTCCCATATGGAACTAGAATTACAGAAATTAAATTTTTTAGGTAATGCAAATAATAATACACTAGAATTAACCGAGTGTAACTGTAATACACTTAGCGATTATTATAAGATTAAGGACAGTAAACAGATAATAACCGATACCAGTACACTAAAATGCGTATACATAAATGCACATAGCATAAAAGACAAGTTCGATGATATCCAAATAATGTTAGACAGAATCAAAGGTGTAGATGTCCTAGCAATCTCAGAAAATTGGTTAACAGAACAAACAAAAATGTTTTTCAATATTAAGAAATATGTTGCATATCACATAGTTAGAAAGCAAACTGGAGGGGGAGTATCTTTGTATATTTCAAACAAATGTAGCAGCATGGTGTAACTACAAAGGTGAGGCGGATCGCTCCCTCTCTCTCTCGTGCGGATGACGTCACAACGGGGGCAGCCGTGACTTGTGGCTAAAGGTGGGAGTCAGGCGCGTGAATCCGCAGTCGATTGAAATAATGATGTTAATGTCGACAGGTGTGTACGTTGCTAGTGAAAGTATTGTATTTCAATCTCTGTCAACGGCATAATAAGGAATGTGTCTTCAATCATCCAAGCAACGGTTCCTTAAAGGTGTTTGTGTTTGCAAACCTTCCTCATTTATTGAAACTTGTGAGAAATCATTTGTTAGATTTGTCCGTAATTAGATCAAGGATGTGTACTGCTCAATGGGAAAAAGGTGAGCAAGGAATGTTTTGGAACTACTAATTTGTATGTCTTCTTCTGAACTCGCTATTGCGCACAAAATTAGCAGATATAATTTAGGCTTAAGGGGATCAGAGAGACAAAAATTTCGGCCTGCAGCTCAAGTACTATCAAACCAGGTATCAAAGGCTCTTGAATGGTGTGGAGGGAAAGGTTTGATGAAAAACATTGACTGAGAAGAAGCTGCTAGATGTATAAAATTAATGAATGACTGGTTTGGCTTACTCACTGCTAAAAACAAATTTGGGAGTCATTCTGAAAGTCCCCAGGGGATCACAACTTGTGGGACGTGGGTTGGTGACCACGGGACCCCAGCTGAGTCCGGCATTGCTTCCACTTACTTGTGCCGGGCTCCTCTCCATCTTCTTTCCTGTCGACCTCTCTTGGTCAACTCTTGTTCTCTTCCTACCCCGACGGATTTCCGAGGCCTAGGGAGTCTCTTCCTTTTCCGTCTTAATTGGCCCTTGTCTCATCTTTCCTGATACCCTCCTTCTGCGAGGGGTCAGCCTTCTTTTTCTTTTCATGTTCTCTCCTGCCTTCTGCTCAAGGCCCTCAAGGAGGCAGGGTGTGTGTAGCCCCACCACTTCAGGTGCATCCTGGATATTGCTACACCCTCAGGGGCTTACGGCAGGTGAGTTCCCGAGGGATTCCTGAGCTGGGACCGTTTTGTCCCCTTTTACCACTGACTTTGGGATGGGCCCTCTCCTCTTTCCTATCCGCCTTTCATGGCTCTCCTTCCTTCCAAGTCCCTCAATCCTCATTATTCTTGGGTTGAGGGCATTTCTTTTCTTCCTGTCTTTTATTTGCCTTATCCTTTGTTTGTTTACCATTTCTTCTTCTAGTATGTAAGTCTAGTTTGTATTGGTTATAGTTTTCATTCTCATCTCATCTTTCACTATCACCCAAACCATTAGGGGCCGATAACTTAGATGTTAGACCCCTTAAAACAACAATTATTATCATCATCATTCTGAAGGAAATGCATTTGGTACTGATTTAGACAAGCAAATCAGTGTGGTAAATAATGTCAATGAGTTGATAACGTCCATGAAAGTTGACCGACATAAAGCCTTACTCCCATTTCGAAAAGGAATTCTACTCGGCAACACATATCTAGTTAACCTTTTTAGATGCTTGAAGCCGATGTACCAAGTCCAGTACATAATAACTTATCGTCTAAATCAAGATATTTTGGAGAACCTTCTCACATATATTAGAGGAATGGGAGGCTCCAATGATCACCCAAATCCTCTGGATATTAAATAAACTGTATATTGAGATGGTACATTTTGGATAAGCCCTCTGCTTCAGTGTTTACTTTAAATATAAATACAGAGGAGGATATTGACGAAAAGTGTCTGATTAAACCAGTGGAAACAGAAACCGAAAGGCCTACCTGTTTCTCGCAGACTGCGTTAGTGAATGTTGCCAAACATATTCCTGATATCGTGGATGCTCCTTACTAAGAAAAACTAGTTTCCAGTTTATTTATTGAATCAAATTACGAAACTGCGGAAATGAATATGAGTTTGTTTAAAATGACTGATCATCAGAATGAATTGTTGGATGAATTTGATGTCTCAGATTTTAAAGATGAAATGAACCATGAAGGTTTAAAATACAGTACTGGATATGTAGCACATATATTCAGGGATAAGTACAAAAATTTGCGAACATTATCTCAAGAACATTGGTTGGTTCCTCAGTTTAGGCGCTGCGACAACGCGGTCATGTAGTCCCGTGTACTTTGTATCTCAAGAATATTAACCCAATAATGAAGGCCCAGATTGGCTCCAGTTTATTTCAAGGGGAAATCGTTTGTATCCCTCTAATGAACATATGGAAGTTGAAACAACACTGGACGCTGAGTTTCATAAATTTCATGACATTTCGCTATCAAATGATATGTTTATATTCAATGAAGTAACCAGCAGGACCTTGAAAAAATTCTCATATTAATATTGCATATGAGGTTATTCACTGTTTAGATCGAACCCGAACATATATTAGGTTGCTTGGCTTAAACAGAAAAATAAGTTTCGGCAATTCACAGAGAAAATTGAATCGCAAAATGTGGTAAATTCATCAATGTAAGAATATAGTTGATCTCGTTATTGGACTATTAATATTATTTAGAGGTACGGCGCATTCATAATTACCAACATTATTATCAGTGTTTACAATACAAAGTATGTTGAGTGTTATAATACATTTTATTTATTAATTATGCCTTCAACTTAAGACCAGAGCCGTGTCAAATACATGTACTTCGTGCTGTGTCACTGAACGCAATGCCCCCGTTGTGACGTCATCCGCACAAGAGAGAGGGAGCGATCCGCCTCACCATTGTAGTTACACCATGTGTAGCAGTACCCTTGTAAAGGAAATAAATTCCACCCACAGCATACTGCACATTACTGTGAGAAAAGGCCATCAAGAATACAATATAATCACTGCTTACAACCCTCATAAAAGCAACATTCCACACTTTCTAACTGATCTCGAAGTAATTATTAGTTCTTACTCAACGAATCCTGTTATAATACTAGGTGATATGAATATCGATCTATTATTTGGGGACAGATATAATAGTAGTTATATTAACCTAGTCAAATCAAACGGTCTAGTCTTATGTAATACAAAATATCCAACTCGTGTAACACAAACTAGCTCTACTCTAATTGATCATGTATTGGTGAACGACTGTGACAAAATATGTAATGTCTATAATATTGATAATGATTTGAGTGATCACCATTTACTCATCTGTGAAATGAGAAACAAAAAGATAAACAGGAACTCAATATGTGATGATAGGCCAATAGAAAAGGATAAAATAAACTACAAAAAACGTAATAAATATTTAATAACTCAAGATTTTGTATGCAATGAAACTAACATCAATGACTACTACAATAAATTCTGTGATTTTATTAATAAAGGAATAGAAGCCTGTACTATGAAATATACGAATAAGGAGCCAAGTGCCCCACCAATAAAACCCTGGATCACACAAGATCTTTTAGCACTAATACACAGGAAAGATAAGATATATACAAAAACCAAAGTTAAAAATCCATCTGCAGAAATTTTAGAAGAACATAAAATTATTAGCAACCAAGTTACAAAACTTAAGAGAAACCTACAAAGAAACTACTTTGACCAAAAAATTCAAAATGCAAATAATCAGAGGGAAGTGTGGAGTGTTGTTAATGAGATGTTAAATAGACCAAAGAAGGGGAAAAATAGAAATTGTCAAACTTATAGTCGATGGCACAAATGTCGAAAAAAAGGAAAATATATGTGATGAAATTAATAAATATTATGTCAATATTGCTAACAGTATATGGGAAAATCAAGGAAACGGTTCTACCTCGGACATTACAAGCTATAAAAATACTACTAGCACTAAGACAATTTTTATGTTACCTACTGATGCTAATGAAATACAATCAATTATAAACTCCCTAAAACACAAAAACAATATAAGTGAGGACAACACTACTAATGTCATGCTACAATCGTGTCTTGAGGGCCTTACACCATATCTTGTCAAAATAATAAATCTTTCACTGATGACTGGTATATTCCCCGATGCCTGTCAAGTCTCTAGGGTGGTCCCGATCTACAAAAAAGGGGACAAAACCCACCCATCAAATTACAGACCTATTAATATTATATCTGCCATCAGCAAGGTTCTAGAAAGCGTTGTTAAACGAAGACTTATGAATTTCTTCATGAAAAATGATTACTTTGTAAACTGCCAATATGGGTTTATTCCAAATAGAGGAGCTGATAGTGCTATATTTGAAGTAGTAACTGATGTAGAAAAGGCATTAGATGAAAACAAACTTGCTGCTGGTGTACTAATTGACCTTCAAAAAGCCTTCGATCTGGTTAACCATAAGATTCTCCTTAATAAACTAGAATTTGCAGGCATCAGAGGAGTGGCTCATGATTGGTTCAAGAACTACCTCACTAACAGAAAACAATATGTTGCAATTGATAATGTAAAAGGATCTCAAATGAGAATTGACACAGGAGTACCTCAAGGTTCTGTCTTAGGACCAATTCTTTTCTTGGCCTATATTAATGATATAGTATTATTAGAATTGAAAGGCAAGCTTAAACTATTTGCAGATGATATTTTTATACTCTATCTGGGAACATCTGAACAGGAAATTATGCTAAATATTAATTATGATCTCAATAAGCTGGTGGATTGGTTGAGAGCACACAAAATGGTTATCAATATCACTAAAACAAAATATTTATTCTTCCATAACCATCATACAAGATTGAGACCACAAACATAGTCAACATAGCCAACAAAGAAATAGAAAGGGTTAAATCGGCAACATACTTAGGTATCACACTAGATAGTACACTAACCTGGGAAAATCATGTAGAAAATGTAAAACATAAAATCAGCCCTTTAATTGGTATTATTTTCAGATTAAGATATAGCTGTCTTACTAGCCAACAATTGAAAAATATATACTTTGCTCTGATACATTCACATCTAATGTACATGAATTTCATATGGGGATATTGTAAGAAGGAGCTGATAAAAGAACTTGAGATACTCCAGAAACGTGCTATAAAATCTATCTTTGGATTACCTTGGCTCACACCCTCAAATGAATTGTACTCAAGAACTAAAATTATGCCACTGCAAAAACAAATAGCTATGTCAGCAACAGTATTTGTATACAAATTAGAAAACAAATTGATCACACACACATCCATTTTACCCATGCAAATGACATTCATCATTATGCAACAAGAGGAGTAAATCAAATATTCACCAGCCATTCCCAATCCATTAAATTTGGAACTAAAGGAATTATGTCCTCTATAATAAAAGAATACAACTCGCTACCATTAGGCATAAGGGAAAGTTTCTCTATAAAAACATTTAAGACTTCCTATTAAGGAATGAATAGCCAATGTACAATAGCCTTAAGCAATGCAATGTATCATACCGTATTATCTCTGTAAAGTTAGTCACTAGCAATCTAAGTTACTATTAAACTAAACAATAATGTTACAAAAATTATATATATGTGGGAATGAATTTTGGCAAGCTAATAAACCGAACACGTCTTGAAGTAGTTTTAAGTATAAAAACTGCATTTAAACGTAAGATTACATAAGATGTGATTTAACAGAACTTGACGTGACATGACTTGACACAAAAACTGTAACTGTTCGTCTTAGTTTCTCGCGACTTCCACTTGACTCCTCTACGCGGCGCCACCCATTATTTTCAGATTCCCACAATCGGCCATCCTGCAGATCATCCGCCTCGGATGATGAGAAGTCTTCAGCCCAGGGTTTGAGGAATTCAGCACAAGTAGTTGTTCGTTTGGGGCCTAAGCGATTCCCTTCACGACAGAGGTCGTAAGTGTCATTCAGCTTGACTCTGGAGATTCTGTAAGGCCGAAGGTACTTTTTCTGCAATTTAAGGCCTGGTTCAAACTGGGTCCTCTTGATGGTTTTGATATCGCCAACTTGGTACTGGCGAGCAGGCCGTCGACTTCGATCAAACGACACACTGTTTTCTTGATGCACTTTCTGGATTTGTGCTCTCGCTTCTTCACGGTGTTCATCTCTCCTGGTCTCACACTCGTCTACCATCTCTTCACTGATCAACTCAAGTATTCTCAGGTCATTTTCAGAGCGCATTTTGGCTCCCGTCAAAAGTTCGAATGGCGTCTGCTTGATACTGCGGTTGTAAGTGGAATTCATGGCTCTTCGATCAGGTTCGACGTGCTTGTTCCAATCTCCAGGGTTTTCGATGGACAACTTGGCCAGCACGGAAGTGATCGTGGAGTTCATCCTTTCTATCTGGCCATTGGCACGAGGGAGTCTGGTCGTGATCAGCAAGTGGGTGATGTTGTTGGCAGTGCAGTACTCTTCGAATTCATGTGAAATATACGCGGTTCCACGGTCGGTGACTATCTGCGCAGGATTACCAAATACTCCTTTTTGCACATCCAATTTCTCCGTAGTTTCTTTCGTGATCTTCGTTTTAGTGAGATATAGCCACACAAACTTTGTGAAGCTATGCGTTACTGCGAGAATATGCTTGCATCCTTTTTTCATTGAATCTAAGGGTTCAAGATGGTCAGCATGGTAAATGTGCAATGGT
Source organism: Meconema thalassinum (assembly GCA_946902985.2). Classification (NCBI taxonomy): domain Eukaryota; kingdom Metazoa; phylum Arthropoda; class Insecta; order Orthoptera; family Tettigoniidae; genus Meconema; species Meconema thalassinum. The sequence continues at coordinate 456,748,409 of OX336391.1, read as the reverse complement.
GTGCTTTCTTTAAATAAGGGATGCAATAGTCCTTGTTTCATCGTGATGCTCATCTCAACGCTGGTACTCTTCGCCTCTTCCGATGCCTTTCCTATGTCCATCTCATCGGCTGCTACCACGTCGATTCGGTACAAGTACACTTCTGATATGTCCTTGGACATCTTGACACCAGTTTTGCTGATGGTAGTTATGGCTTGGTCCAGCAAGTCGTTACCCATGATAGCTGGCAACTTTAGTACATCTCCAGACACCACATAGAAATCGGTCAAGTAAGTATCGTCGTCAACCTGGACTTCGGTTGGAAAATATCCTAGGGGACGCACCTCACTATCTCCGAAACCCTTGAGTACTATGGCGGTAGTCTTCAGCTCCAGATCGCCCATCTCTGTGTAGATGTCTTCACGGATCAGATTGATTGGGCAGCCCGTGTCAACTAATGCATTGATCTTCTGGCCCTGGAGCAACAATTCTTTCATCTTTATATTCGACTTGGTTCCCAAAGCGACGTTCACTGTCTTCTTCTCGGCATTCTGCTCAGGGTTTGGGCACTTGGAAGCTATGTGTCCGAAACTGCTGCAATTGAAGCACTTTGGACCCTGACTCTTGTGTGGACATTCTCTGGACTCATGACTGTTCTTCTGACCACAATTGTAACATCTCTTTACAGGCGAGGTCTGCTTCTGCCTGTTGTCTTCTCTTGGTGTATGATTGTTTGTCGTCCTCTCATTTATCGTCACCTTCTGGGACTTTCGTGCGTAAGCACTCTTATAGATCTTCAACTTGTCCTTGAATTCCTTGATGCCCATTGCTCCATATAGAATCATCTTGGATCCAGTGTCATCCTCGATGCCATCGATGACGTATTGTATCAGTGATTCATCATCGATTGTCGACCTGCTGGCTATTTCTCGCATCACCAGGAAATATTCGTGAAGAGTTTCAACTTTTGTTTTTCGTCGGTTGGTTAGCAGTCGATGAATCTCTGCTGCGCTGGCATCATCTCGGAATTCCTTCTTCAGGGCTTTCTTCAACTTGTGCCAGGATGTGATGCCACGTTCACTCTGCACGAACAACTTAGCCAGGCCTGTCAGAGACTTTTTTGCAAATACGTATTTCTGCATCTCGTCCCAGCCCATCAACGTTGCTGTTTCCTCAAAGTCCTCAATCCAACGTCGCACCGGATAGTTCTCACTGCCGTCATAGGTTCTGACAGAGCCCTCTACATCTCGGAAAGTTAACGCAAACTTGTGTGCGACTCCACAGTTTGCAGTGTGCCGCAAGTCCACCACGTCCTGGTCGACTTCCCCTTCACTTGAGCTTTTTTCTACAGTCTTCGCTTTGTGTTTGGTCGTTGTTATTTTCTTTTGTTTACCTCCTATTGCTTTGGAGAGTTTCTGGTCTTCGGACGAGCTAGATGAATCTGATGATGATCCTGTCGTGGTAGAGGTTGAATGTTTTGAGGATTTCATCCCAGCCATTTTCTCCTTTAACTCACGTAATTCCTCCGCCAGTGCTTAGTTTTCCTCTTTCATCTTGCTCATTGCATCTTCCTTTTTACCAGTCTCTTCTTCTTCACCTTCTTCGTCTTTACGCATCCCCAGCCACGAAAGGTCCATTAAGTTATCACAGACGCGTTGCACAAGTACAGCTTTCTCTCTCGTATATCCAATTTTTAATACTGTGCACATGGCAATCAGGTCAGCCTCGGTGAATTCGGTCTCAATGAACTTCAATTTCACCAGGTGTTCTGGTGAGTCACCTTCAAACTCGAAGCCTGGGAATTCTCTTAAGCGCTGTCTGTTCTTTCGATCACGTGGCAGTTTTTCGAAAATGAGGTTATGTAACTAGTTTATTCAGTTGAAACTTCCCGTCAGATCAATACAAAAAATATTTGCGCTATTATTGCGCTATTTGGTACATGTTTCGAACCTTGTATACCGGTCCTTCATCAGCCCTTCACAAACACTAGTATTCACTAGTATTCCCATCAGGTTATGTAACGTCTTAATCACGGCCGTGGGCGCCGTCTTAATGTTATTATTCACTTTTTCAATATCTTGTAAACACGCCACTTTGTCCGCCATTTTTCTTTGTCTTTCGGCACTCGCGCTGAACACTTTTCTTTTCGTCCGTCGTCGTAGGCTTCAGGATCCTTGAACTCGTATTTTGTAGCCTGCTCGAACCACCACGTCTTTGGAGGTTGAACAGCTGCTCGTCTTCTATATTCCACGGACCCCCGTCTTCGTCGTAAATCTTGCCAGAAAAATGCCGTCAATTCGCGCCTTGTCGTCTTTGGTTTTATCGCTGTAGGCTTAGCCAAAATTGCCGTTCCGCACTCAAAATCGTTAATATCTCGGACGAGCCCCCAAATGTGGGAATGAATTTTGGCAAGCGAATAAACCGAACACGTCTTGAAGTAGTTTTAAGTATAAAAACTGCATTTAAACGTAAGATTACATAAGATGTGATTTAACAGAACTTGACGTGACATGACTTGACACAAAAACTGTAACTGATCGTCTTAGTTTCTCGCGACTTCCACTTGACTCCTCTACGCGGCGCCACCGGGCAGTGTCGAAGCTGGCGGGAAACCCAAGAACGTTCATTATTTTCAGATTCCCACATATATGCCATGCTGTAACTATGTTACTTGATTGTCCCTAACACGAGCTCAGGCTCATTGGGACCTATGTAAATAAATAAATAAATAAATACATAGATCATGGTGGAACAGAAAGACTTTGCACTTTGCAAGAATTGAAAAGTGCAAAGTGAAAAGTTGCAAAGTTCATTCGTGGAAATTTACTTAACCACTACAAACTTTGGGCAAATAGCACTCTTAGAAACTTTATTCACTTCTGCGAAATAACCAAGGATCTTGACATTAAAGATTCCGAGACGCTACACACTGCTGACATTAGTGATATGTACACGAATATTCCGGTAGGCTCGAACATCAACATAATAGAAAATAATTTAAAGACACATAGTAGGCTTTCCCATGATGAAATCAAAGAGTTCATGGATTTACTAAAATTTGCTTTGCAAAATAATTATTACAGTTTCAATCAAAAAATATTCAAAAATTAGAAGGGTTGGCCATGGGATCCCCACTTTCCGGAGTTTTAGCCAACATTTATATAGGCCATTTGGAAAACAACAACATCAACCAAATAAAGGGAATAAGTTTTTGGAAAAGATAAGAGGATGATATATTTTTAATAGTGGGTAATAAAATCAATAATATCAACAAAATTTCAACAGAGTTTAATCAGATTGATAGCGACATCAAATTCACCACCACATCTAAAATTAACCTGTCCATAATTTTTTTGGATTTAATTGTCACAAGAACCAGTATGACATATGCAGAAAACCATCCCAAACGCACTCCACTATTAGAAAAGATTCTAACCTTCAGCGCTTTCATTAACAGGGCTTTATCCCTTTCTGAACACAGATTGAAAAAAGAGATCTCCATGGTACATCAAATTGCCAAAGCTAATGGATTTGACAAAATATATGTCAATAATTTGATAAACAAATTTAAAAATAAACCCGTCACAAAATTACAACCCAACTCCAACTATAAATCTTCATTTGCAGTGTTTATTTACACTAATCAGTTAACGCACAATATCACTAATGTCTTAAAGAAGCACAATGTCAAAATAGCCTACAGGACAACCAATACAACAATGAAGCATCTGTTCGACTCCAAATCGGTCAACAAACAGGATAAATTAAAAAATCGGGTATTTACAAAAATAAAATGCAAGGAATGTAACGCCGAGGACGTCGGTCAAACAGGACGTAATTTTAACATAAGATACCTTGAACATGTTAATGCGGCAAAGCATAAAAAATTTTCGGCTATTAATAATCACATGTTAGATTACAAGCACATTTTTTCTAAAATCAAAGATGATCTCGAAATCTTACATTACTGCAGCAAAGGCATTATATTATGTTAAACATACTAGAACAGTTAGAAATAGACCAAGTCCAAAAAAAACTAATCTGTTACAAAACCTGAACGAAATTAATTTTGAGAACAACATTTTATATGACACATTTACGGATTACATCATGAATATCAAACGCAGAAAACCTCCGTAAGATACTTAGGTTGACCTATAGTTGGGCTACAGCGACATACCGGATAGTGTCTCCCTCCCCACCCCGTGCCCCAGCCTTGTCCTGACCTCGTCCCACAGTGTATCAGTTGGCTCAAGCCAGTACAGTACTACATGCCGTCACATCTCAGGTAAGCGTTCGCTTGCCTCCCAATTTTGTTGTTTATGGCATTTTGAGAGTTTGAGATCTCATTTGGTGTGTTTTTCGTTTTCTTTCGTAGAGAGTTTTTCATGCAGTTCTGGAGAACAATGAGCAAAATGTCATCCGATTTACAGTAAGTTGACGTTTTTTATTAAAATATTCAGTAAGTTAATTTTCGCAAACATACTAGTACTCTTCTTTCCTTTTATTCCATAGGTTGCACAACTGGGAATAATATTTCCTTTTTTTGAGCCACTTGATTTGCAACAGGAGTCATGGAAGCAGTCTCAAGTGAAATTTTCCATTAGTGATCAACAATGAATGAAGCATCAATGAGTATAATAATTGAGACATCGGACTTGGAAATTAAGCAGCAAGAATCATTAACTACAGCCAATCGCCAGTGATAAGGAACTCACGAACGTTAAAGAAAATTTTTATAGCCTACTGTGTTTTTTAAAAGTTTTAATATGTTTTAATCATATAATGTATGTGAGTGTAATGCAACCGTGTATTTTATGCTTAAGATCTTATATTCTATGTTATCCATTTGTTAGTATATAATGTGGCTGAGGAAGGATTTCAGTATAATCCGAAACGTGTACCACTAATAAGTTTCATTCCTCATAAAGTATTGATTTGACGGGCCACATTAAAGTATTTATAATGCATATTTTAAGGTGTATTTTATATCTTGCATGTTGGGCACCCTGCCGTGACATCAATTTCTCGTCATGTCTCGCCCAGCTGGAGTGAGACAACATGGCCGCCATAGTTCAAATTCAAAAAGAAAGAAACGGCCATAATTATGTAATTTAGCACATATTTTCAGTATTTTGGTCCTAATGAATGGGAATTTCAAAAGGAGTTGTCCCATGGAACTCCCAAAAAGATATGAAAATCATATACTGTATTATCATTTACCATCTAAGTGAAACTGTAAGTCAGGTTCCTGTCTCATGCACTGGTAATGAAATGGTTTGTATTACTGTGCCATATTATTGAAGCAAACTGCTTTTAACAAGCACAACATTCACACTTCACTTCACAGCAATCACCTGTAGCGAGGTTTGGCGACTGTCTCGATGAAAAATACTGATGAATTAAAATGGGTGTTTAGAATAAACCATCGGTCGCTACTTGGTTAAACGACTGTCTGGACGAAACCATTGGTTGCTACTTGGTTAGATGACTGTCTGGATGAAAATTACTGATTGAACTACAAGCAAGGGGGTCTGGGGTGTTAGACCCAGGTTAGATTTGTTTTGTATGTAGAACGGTATTCATCACTGTAATGAAAGCTGATCGCAAGGATTCAATGTTTCGAACTAAGCAGCCAAACCAGCGGGCTGTGCTACCTAACAATTATTGGTCTAGGCAAAAACCGTTGGTTTTGATGAACATTTTTGATGTGTGTTTACCCCCACTCTGCGTGACAAAAACCAGGGGTGTTTATATATCGTAACGGCCTAACAATTATTGGTCTATATAGCGTCTCTACCTCAAAAGACAGTACGCATTAAATGGAGCGCGCTGATGCCAGATCTGCTGCATATACTGTACCAAGTTCTGCAAGGCCGGGCACATGATGTAGCATAACTCGTATACAGACGTCTTTTTACGCAAAACTCGGGAAATTATCAAAATATTTGTTTGTTGTATATAACTTTACCTCATACCTTGAAGGGAACGACGGTACAATATTTAGATATGATACACTGAAGTTCAGAGCGTGATTTTAATGCACACATTATAATAATTTATAATACAATTATTCATGAATATGATAATATTATAACATGTTATAATATTACATTTTCTCGAATATCATAGGTTATAATTAGGGTTCGGCTGTTAAGGACTTAAAAAAGTACAAAATATGCAAGCAAATATGCCCTAAATGCTAGCCGAATATGACCTAAAACTGGAAAATATGACCTATGCATTTTAGGGATATGTAGCAAGTATTGGAGTAGCAGTCTAGTGATGTAAAATATCTAGGCATTTATAAATCGGGGCAAATGTCCAGGATAAATGCCCAGGCAAATGCCCAAAACCCATAAATGCCCAGGCATTTTGGGCATTTACCTCTTTTAGAAACATTTATAATGCAATGCTTATATAAATATTGTTTTAGCCATATATGTATCTACATATATGTACTCTATATATTTATCCATAAAAACAGGAGTTGTGGCCAAAATAGGCTGCGGAAGTTGTTGTAGGAATTCAATGAAAGAACTTGATTTTGGTTCTGAGACTGAGCTTGTGCTTGGTACTGCAGATTTGTTGTTGAAATCATCCACTTCAATTAGTAAAGGTTCATAAGGGGGTTTTCTTTCAAAAAGATTTTTCAACCACTAATTGTACCTAACTGAAGCACTTTATTTTAAGATCCTGAGGGCACTTAAAACACTTCTTTATGTGATTTTCCATTTTGTTACAATGTGACTGTTAATAGTCCTTATTACAATATTTAAGAATTTGGGACGAAGAAATTGCAAAAGTAATCCGAAAAAAGAAATTCATATAAAAAGTTTCTGTCAACTGGTAAATTAGAAGATATAATTGAATACCATCATAAGAGAGCAATAGCAAAAAGAGAAGTTCGAAGGTAACACAGGGAAAGTTGGGAAAACTTTGTCTCGTACCTGGAGACTGGCATAACAACACCACAACCACAAACCTATAAAATTTTGAAAAAACTAAATAGGGATGTAAAAGAAGATGTAAAAATTAATGCAATATCTCACAAAGAATGGCTTGAGTATTTTCAGAGCCTTTGGTTGAGTCCAAATATTGAACAACTTGTTTTACAAGGATCTAACAACAAGTCTTGAGAAAATATTACACTCGAAGGATTAGAACAGGTCTTGAGGAAACTTCGAAATGGGAAAACACCTGGAGAAGATTCAATAAATGCAGAAATGTTGAAATATTCAGGCGATTCCTTCAAGAAAAGATTTCTCAGATTATTGAATTTAATCTGGATGGGTAACAGGCCTCCAGAAGATTGGCAAAAGGCAATAGTAGTTCCTCTTCCTAAGAAGGGAAATATGAAAGATTTGGAAAATTATAGAGGAATAAGTATACTTAACTCTGGATACAAAATTTTTGCAAACATTGTTAAAGAAAAATTACTGAAACATTACTCTGAGGTAATAATAATAATATCGTATGGCCTCGGGTGCCGGGTGCAAGCTTTGTTATTTGACACCCAGAGGCTAGCTTGCATGTCGAATTTCGTTGTTCCTTGACTATGAAAGTCAAGGAGGTTAGATATCTAAGCTCCTTGAACACTATAGCGCTTTCTAGTACAGAAATGAGGGACTTTGTGTTGGCGGAAACTCCAGAGATTAATTTTGCCATTATGAATTCGGCCTACTGAATTCAAATGGATTCTTTGACATGCCAACATCGTATGACATGCATATCGTATTTTTGCCGCCTTTCAAAAATCACTTACCACGGCCAGGAGTGAACCTGCAATCTTGGGGTTAGTAGACCGACATGATATCCACTCACCCACTGTGGCAAGCAACTCGGAGGTAATAGGGAATGAACAACATGGGTTTAGAAAAGGTCACACATGTGCAGATGCCTAATTCACCTTAAAAATTTTGATCGGAAAATGCCGGGAGTTCAATTTGGAAAGACACATATCATTTGATGATTTTAAGAAAGCCTTTGATTTTGTTGACAGAAACAGACTTATTGGCATATTGGCCAGGGATTGTGTCCCCCAACAGTTAATTGATAACATTTACATCTTGTATAGTGGTACTCTTATTGCAGTAAGGTTACGTAATCATAAATCCGAGTGGAAGCCAATCAGCAGAGGGGTAAGACAAGGCTGTGGACTCTCTCCATTGCTATTCATAATCTACATGAATGCTATAATAAAGGAATGGAGGTGTGAAAGACATGGTTCAATACCTATCAGCAGGCTTCTAAAAAATTTAGACGCTATACTATTTGCTGATGATGTTGCATTGGTAGCAGCATCTGAAGATGATCTGCAGTGGTCAGTAGTCAACCTCCAGAAAGTGGCATCAAAATTCATCATGTGCATTTCTACTGAAAAGACTAAAGTAATGGCCTTTAAGGGTAAGGACCCTATCCCCAGTAAAATTTGTCTGGATGGTAAAATTTTAGAAAGAGTTAACGAATTCAAGTATTTAGGATATCATTTATCTTTTCAAGAAGAACGAGACATAACTGCAAAAATAACTAATTATACCAGAACAACAGGAATCATCAATCACGTCGTGAAGCCATCTCTTGTCCAAAGGCATACACGCTTGCGTTTATATAACGCATTAGCCAGATCAACACTATACTATGGCAGCGAGGCATGGACATTAAGATGTCAGGACATCTCCAGACTCACAGCATGTGAAATGACCTTTATGCGCCGAACAGCAGGCTATAATTAAAGAGTTATTGCAGCCAAGTGGCCATACATTTTTTTTTTTTTTTTATACTTTTGATTGTTTGAGATGTATCTATGTCTTTACTCTTCAGAACTAAGTTCCATTAGTGATCTTGTATTGTTCTTGCATAATAGGATGTGGTATTTGTCGCACTTTTCGTTGCACTGTATGCACATGCATTTCTCAGAGATAATGTGGTATGCTGTTATGCGGCATGTCTTGTGATGGAAGCCATGGACCGCCAGCCTGTTGACTGCGCTTCTCATCTGCTGGTTAGCTTTTGCCCAGCTTCGGTCGATCATGGCGCTCATGCCGTAGAATTCTTCTTCTACTAAATGGGATCATAAGAGAAACGAGGATGTGCTGAAGGAACTAAAAGTGAAACCAATCACTACATACATTTGCGACTACCAAGAGAACTGGAAGCATCATGTCCAAAGGATGGAACCTGGAAGATTACCAAAGGAGATCCTTCGCTGCCAGCCACGGGGAAATAGATCTATAGGACATCCGATGAAGAGATGGAGGGAAATTTGACCCAATACTTGGAAGGAAGATGATGATGACAATATTTACAACATACTCCTTTCCCTTTCAAATTATTAAATCATTTTGTAATGATTTAATCTAACACTTAAAAATATAAATAACCTAAGAAAGAAGTGAGGTTATCTCCTACCCCCATTCCAAGATCATAGCACAATGGCTGCCCAGGGCCTAGCCCATCCACCCTCCTCCCAAAGCCACTATTCACACCATAATCAAACTCCTACCTAATTTTCCTAAATATAAATGAGTAGGCCTACAGGCCTAACTCAGTTTTATTCAAACCAGATATACATAATTCTTCTTTAGATGTTATTGACGACATTGACACAGGATAACTAAATCATTATTAGCAATATTCAGGCATTACTAGTTTATCCATTAAATATACCTTTGATTAATGGTTTTTATTATGTTTTAGATGCTCTAGTAACAATCACAAGTAGTAAAAAGTACAAAAAAAGAAGTTTTCTTTAATGCCCAGATTTTGGGTGCATAAAACTGCTTTGGGCAAATGCCCGGGCAAATGTCCATTTATAGATGTCCTGCCCACTGGGCATTTGCCCGGCCCACATCACTAAGTAGCACTAACATAAAACACGATAATAAAGCAAACTGATAGGGCTATAATATCTACCAGACCCATCAAGACCAAATTGGGCGTGAGATAACTCGGAGTTTCCGTGTTTACTGATTGCTCTGAGCTAAATTTGTCTCCTGGGGTGGCATCTTACTCGATGAGACATCTGTACAGAAGCTTTTTTCTCGGAATCAAGCCTTCTAAACCTGCTATCTGTCTGTTCCGAGAATACAGAGAAAAATATATCTACAGTAACTTACTGCACCATTTGCACAAAATCCCATGTTTGGAACTGCACCCCGATAATATGTATCTTGTCAAAATGTAAACAAAACTGCTCAAAATATAACCAAATATGACTTAATATCACTAAAAAGAGCAACATATGACAAATACCACAAAAATGGCCAAAATATGCATTTATAGGCAAAATAAAATTGCTTTAAACGAGGTCAGGGGTCTTTCATTTGCAATTATTATTCAATTTTCGGGCAAAGCAAGCTCATGAAAAAAATATGACTTTTCCTTAACTTCCGAACCTTAGTTATAATAAATTATAATATGACATTTAATAATTATAATAATAAAATGATAATAAAATATAATAATAATATATATTGTGGTCCACATAATTTACCCAATTTTGTGTGGTCAAGTGGTGGTATGCAGCCGAAATTAAATTATTCATTTCTTGTTTCTTGAATGAGACGTTGTTCAATTTTATATAGGCAAGTTCTTTACTTGCACCCATACCATTTCGATGGGATTAAGTTCACTGTGGTATAGTGGCAAGAAACAAACATATTTCTCTGCTGTGATAGCCTACATTGTCTAATACTAGGCTAGATCCTTCGGGAACATTGGGCAATAATTGCTCCGCGAACCACTTTTCATACACTTCACCTGTAATTTCGTCGTGGGTGTCTGCCGTGTTCTTTTGGCACAGAAACGTTAACTCTGCACCATTAATGAACCCATGTTTATTCCCGGGACGAACAAAGGCAAACTACGGAAACCACTTGGAGGATGGCTGAGGTAGGAGTCGAACCCGCCTCTTCTCAGTTTTGTCTCATGAAGTTGAGTACACCCCCTTCCAGTCCTCAGACCAGAATTAAATTTCTTGGCAGAGCTGGGATTCAAACCCGGGCCTCCACGGTGACAGCTCAGTGACAGCCAAGAATGCTAGCCACTACGCAACGAGGCGGACAATTTATAAAGAACACAAGCTCCACTTCATTTCACAGTTTAACTCCACACCATCAGCTACTATTGTCCATTGTTGTGATGGGCGGATTTTGGCCCAACGGCAAAATGAGCGGAGGAGGAGCCAATCACTCTCATGGCTCCCAACGGTCATAGAGACGGAAGAGGTCAGGCCAGATGGACTGGCTGTAAAGGCGCACCTCAGTAGTACTTGAGTATGCGGCAGTTCGTTGCAGTCTCTGTGTTCGGTCCTGCATGTCTCATTCTTTGTGAACCACAGGATAAGACTCAGAGATCATAGTGTGTGGGTCTCGTCCTGGCAAGCTGAGATCCACCCTAAACAAATTCACGCCAGTGGCACTTCTTCCGTACGTCACCTTTCAAAGTCCAACGGCGATGGGATATGGATGGTGGGGGCAGGTTAAGGGTGAAACTGGAAACCCCTAGTTCGGACCTGCACGTTGGCAGCAGAGATGTGATGGTCGTCTTCCGGAGACTCTGTGACTACTCGGGAATTCGGTCCTGCATCTGTGTTTGGGCAGGCCTATTTAGGATCACCACTGCCCACCCCACATGGGTTAAACATCGGTAGTCACAATCTTGGTCCGGCTGGGCAACCACTCTCAGCAGGTCACCCCTCATGCTGTCGAAACTCAAAAACAGTGAAGAATCACAAATTGATTATTGGATCATGGAACATCAGAACTTTGCTTGATTTGGACAATAACGTTAGACCTGAGAGAAGGTCAGCTCTTGTAACCCATGAGTTATCAAGACTCAACGTTGACATTGCTGCTCTCAGTGAAACTAGGCTGTCTTCTGAAGGCAAGTTACTGAATCTGGAACAGGATATACCATCTTCTGGAAAGGAAAGGAGGAGGGTGAATGTCGTATTCATGGTGTGGGCTTCGCTGTGAAGACCAAACTGGTAAATTATCACCAACTTACGCCCATTGCAATCAGCGAAAGGCTCATGACTCTCCGCATACCACACTCAGGAGGTTCCTTTATGACACTCATCTCTGCCTATGCTCCTACCTACCTTAGATTCTGATGATGAAGTAAAGGCTCAATTCTATGATCAGCTAAGTGAAATCATCTCCAAGGTACCATCTGCAGATAAACTCTTGCTCCTCGGTGATTTCAATGCCAGAGTTGGGAAAGATCACAGGCTATGGAATCATGTGATGGGCAAACAGGGACTTGGAAAATGTAATCCCAATGGACTATTGCTTCTTGGTCTTTGTGGAGAACACGAATTTTTCATTACTAACACGCAGTTCCGGCTACCTAACCGCTTCAAAACCACGTGGATGCATCCTCGTTCCAAACATTAGCACATTCTTGATAATATCATTACCCGGCAATGTGATAAGGAGGACACTCTTATTACCAGAACAGCAAGGAATATAGACGATTGTTGAACAGATCATAAACTTCTTATATGTAAGCTCAGGATATCCATCAGACCTAAACCACCTAGGAACATCAAAAATTTGCCAAGAAAGAAGTTTAATACATCCAAACTTCCGGATGAATCCATCTATAAACATTTTGGAAACGGGATAGTCACCCAGTTATCAGAAAACCCAGTAATGAATGACATTCAGCAAGAATGGGCCACTCTACAGAATATTATCACAGTCAGTTAAGGAAACCATTGGTTTTATAGTGCGGGAAAAACAAGACTGGTTTGATGACAACAATGAAGAAATTCTGTCTCTCATCAATGCCAAAAGGAACGCCTATCTTGTCCATCTTCAAGACCCAACTTCCAACGCAAAGAGTGATAAACTACTGGAACTCAAGGGTAAATGTCAGACGCAGATAAGGCAGATTAAAAATACTTGGTGGCAACAAAAGACTCAAAAACTGCAGAGACTATCGGATGCTCGAGACTTGAAGAACTTCTATGCAGTACTCAAGGAAATATAAGGACCATCTCGCTCATCATCAGGTACAATGAAATGCGCTGATAATTCTACTACCTTTACTGACAGTCAAGAAATCTTGGAACGCTGGAAGGAGCACTTCTCCAATCTCCTAAATCGACCATCAGCAGCTACTGAAGACTCCCTTTGTGATGTGCCACAACAACCTGAACAACTGTGGTTGGCAGGTCCTCCTACTTACCATGAATTCACTGCAGCTTTCACCCAATTGAAACCCAGAATGGCACCTGGCCCAGATAACATCCCTCTGGAACTAATTCAAGTCGGAGTTCATTCCCGCAAAACAAGGATTTTCACAGAATATGGGAATCAAGAATCAAGAAAGGTTCTTGGAGACCTAAAGAATGCCACTATCATCACTATCTTTAAAATGGGTGATCGCAGTGTTTGTGGCAACTACCGTGGTATATCACTGCTATCAATTGTGGGGAAGATTCTTGCAAGAATTCTACTTAACCGCCTCAAGGTTATCTCTGAGAAGATCCTCCCAGAGTCACAATGCGGATTTAGAGCTTCCAGAAGCACAATTGACTTGATTTTCTGTGTGAGACAACTACAAGAAAAATGTAGAGAACAACAGAATCCACTCTTCTTAGTCTTTTATGACTTGGAAAAGGCATTTGATTCGGTTCCAAGACCAGCCATGTGGGCGGTGCTGAAGAGGTTTGGTTGCCCTCAGCGTTTTAATCAAGGCTCTCCATGATGGCATGACAGGTCAGGTTTGCCATCAGAATAAGATGTCCGATGAATTTCCTATTACCCATGGACTGAAACAAAGATGTGTACTGGCTCCAAAGCTTTTCGCGCTGTACTTGGCTGCAATGCTATAAGATTCACCCTCAAACATCCCAGGTGTGGAGGTCAAGTATCGTTTTGATGGAGGGCTTTTCAACCTAACTCGTCTCCGCTCCTTGAGGGAATCTCAGGTTACTAATGTTACTAATATGTTGTATGCAGATGATGCTGCAGCACCAACTTTCACACCAGAAGAGCTGCATGAGTCAGTTAATTGTTACTAAAGTCCGTGTGATCGCTTTGGTCTTACAATAAATGTCAATAAGACTAAAGTCTTGGCACAATCTTCACCAGGCACACCTCTTCCTCAGTTCAATATCTCCATCTCAAATTTGCCATTAGAACAAGTAGACCACTTCTCGTACCTGGGCAGTACCATTTCTGTGAGCTGTACCTGTGAGCAGGATGTGGATAAGAGAATTGGCGCAGCCGTGCAGCATATGGACGATTAGCACACCGGGTCTTCATGAATAAAGATCTGTCCATGAGTACAAAGCTTATGGTGTACAAAGCAGTAGTCATTTCTACATTGTTGTTTGACTGTGAAACGTGGACCCTTTACCAACGTGATCTTAGGAAGCTTGAGCGCTTCCACCTACAAAAACCTCGATCAATTCTGATTATTAAATGGGAAGACCGCATTACCAATATTGCTGTTCTTGAAAAAGCTCAAATCAACAGCATAGAATCATCCTTAATAGGTCACCAATTTAGATGGATTGGTCATGTCCATCGGATGGATGATGTGAGATTACCTCGTCAAATGCTATATGGTGAGTTATGCTATGGCACCAGACCTCATGGTGGTCCTAAGAGGCGCTTCTTCTTCTCCGATACGGATGTTGGCTACCACCATTGCTAACACCTTCTTACCCTGTGCTATCCTGAAGAGTTCCGTGGAAGACAGCCCAAACCACGTTCTTAAATTATCCATCCAAGTTATTCGTCTCCTTCCCAGTCCACGCTGACCTTCAATTTTACCCTGGAGTATAACTTGGAGCAGACGGTATTTTGGATTCCTCATCATGTGTCCCAAGTATTCCAATTTCCTCTTCTTAATTGTGTTTAACAGCTCAGGTTGGCTGCTCACACGCTGAAGAACCTCGGCATTACTCACATGTTCTGTCCACGAGATTTTAAGAATCCACCGGTATATCCACATTTCAAAAGCTCGAATCTTCTTTTCTGAAGCTACGGACAAGGTCCAAGCTTCAAGACCATAAAGAAGGGTGGAGACAACGTAACACTTCACAATTCTTTTCTTAAGCGTCATACTGAGATCTCGACAGCATATTAGTTGTTTCATTGTCATAAAGATGGATCTAGCCTTCTCTATACGGCATCTTATTTCAACCGAAGGATCCCAATTCTCACTAATATTCTATCCTAAATAAACCAAACTCTTGACTCTCTCAATCTGATGTCCATCGACTAAAACGACTTGTGACAATGCTGGTTTTTGCGATATTATCATATATTTTGTTTTCTCAATGTTGAGGTCAAGACCATATTGTTTACTCTTTTGATACACCGTATGAGTGATACCAGGCTTCCACGTCAATTCCTTTATGGTGAACTTTGCTCCGGCACTACACCTCATGGGGCCCCTTTGAAGCGTTTTAAAGACCAGTTAAAACACATCATGACGACAACTGGTATAGACATCCACTCACGGGAAACATCTGTGGCGGAACACTACATCGACGGCTGTCAACTTCTTTGAGGAAGAACGTAGGAAGAACATCGCAGACATGAAGAGGCCAAGCGACAAGCAAGAAAGCTTCGTCAATTGCAACCCCGCCCTCCCCCGACCATTGAGTGCAATTTATGTGGGCGCATGTTTTATGCCAGGATTGGCCTGTTTGGTCATCAGAAGCACATCCACAAGCTGGTCTGGAAAGCTCTATGCAGGAAGAAGTATGTTTACTCGGAATCGAGTTACAGCCAACGACCAGTAACAATCTCTTGAAGTTCTTCGAAAGTATTTGCAATCAATACAGTATCATCTGCATACCGTATATTATCTTATTACTAGCTGACCCGGCAGTCGTTGTCCTGCCAATCAAAGGAAGTGTTGTAACTTTGTTTCTTGAAGTGCTTTTGGATACACAATATTTTTTTCAATTTCTGTTAACTGCCTCTAAACTATCGTGAAATGAATTAACTAATCTAGAAACATTCGTGAGAGCGTGCACAACAACTCTCCAAAGTTTCATCGCAATCGGATAAATGGCATATAACGCATACAGGATTTTGTTTAAATGATTCATGCGCAGTCACTCAGTTGTTGAATCTGCTCGGCTCTACCAACTGTGAAATGGATTTACTAAGTTAGAAAGCTTCATGTAAGTGTACACAACAACTCATCAAAGTTTCATCGCAATCGAAGAATAGTATATGAACGCATACGGGATTTTGTTTGAATGCTTCGCGCGTTGTCACTCATTTGTTACATCTACTCGTGCGCTACCAATATTGTAAAATGGATTTAACAAGTTGAACACCTTCCCTGGCGTGTACATAACAACTCATCAATGTTTCATCGGAATCGGATGAATGACATATGAACGCATACGGGATTTTCTTTAAACGATTCGCATGCCATCACTCATTTGTTGAATCTACTCATGCGCTACTTATTAAAAACTGGATTTACTAAGCCAGAAATCTTTCCTGGAGTGTACACAACAATTCACCAAAGTTTCATCGCAATCGGATAAATGGTATATGAACACCTACAGGACTTGGTTGAAACGATTCTCGCATCATCGCACATTTGTTGAATCTACTCGTCCGCTACCTATTGTAAAATGAATTTACTAAGCCAGAAACCTTTATTGAAGTGTACACAACAATTCACCAAAATTTCATCGCAGTCGGATAAAAGGTATATGGACGCATACAGTACTTTGTTGAAATGATTCGCGTGCCGTCACTCATTTGTTGAATCTAATCGTGCGCTACCTATTGTAAAATGGATTTATTAGGCCAGAAATCTTCTGTAGGGTGTACTGAACATTTCACCCAAGTTTCATCGTATTCGGACGAATGGTATTTGAACGCATACGGGACCTTATTGAAACGCTTCGCGCGTCGTCGCTCATATGTTGAATGTACTCGTGCGCAACCTCCTGTGAAATGGATTTACTAAGTTAGAAACCCTCACGTAAGTGTACACAATATCTCACCGTAGCTTCATTGCAATCGAATGAATGGTACATGAACGCATACGGGACTTAGTTTAAACGTTCACGCGTCGTCGCTCATTTGTTGAATCTACTCGTGCCCTACCTATGGTAAAATGGATTTACTAATCCAGAAGCCTCCCCCTGGAGTGTACACAACATCTCACCCAAATTTCATTGCGATCGGACGAACGGTATTTGAACGCATACGGGACCTTGTTGAAACGCTTCGCACGTCGTCGTTCATTTGTTCAATATACTCGTGCGCAACCTCCTGTGAAATGGATTTACTAAGTTAGAAACCCTCACGTAAGTATACACAATATCTCACCATAGCTTCATTGCAATCGGATGAATGGTATATGAACGCATACGGGATTTAGTTTAAACATTCACGCGTCGTCGCTCATTTGTTGAATCTACTCGTGCGCTACCTATGGTAAAATGGATTTACTAATCCAGAAGCCTCCCCCTGGAGTGTACATAACATCTCACCCAAATTTCATCGCAATCAGACGAATGGTATTTGAACGCATACGGGACCTTGTTGAAACGCTTCGCACGTCGTCGTTCATTTGTTGAATCTACTCGTGCGCAACCTCCTGTGAAATGGATTTACTAAGTTAGAAACCTTCAGGTAAGTGTACACAACAACTCATCAAAGTTTCATCTCAATCGATGAATGGTATATAAACTTATACGGGATTTTGTTGAAACGCTCCGCGCGTCGTCGCTCATTTGTTGAATCTACTCGTGCGCTATCTATTGTAAAATGAATTTACTAAGCGAGAAGCCTTCCCTGGAGTGTACACATCATCTCACCCAAGTTTCATCGCTATCGGACGAATGGTATTTGAACGCATCCGGGACCTTCTTGAAACGCTTCGTGCGTCGTCGCTCATTTATTGAATCTAGTCGTGCGCTATCTATTGTAAAATAATTTACTAATTAGCCAAACACCTTCCCTGGAGTACACTCAACATCTCACCCAAGTTTCATCGCAATGGGATGAATGGTATATGAACGCATACGTGACTTTGAAACGCTCCAACGTGCAGAGACAAACAGTAGAATTAGACATCACTGCCACCTTTGGTATAAAACACAACTTTCCGCCACGGGCGGAGTGTATGTTATGGCGGTAGTTGCACAGGTTGCGACCTGGTTGCTCTAACGTGCAGAGACAACCCGTTCAAAGACATCAGCTTTCACCAAGGCCAAGGCTAGTGGTTTCCATGACGACTGTTTTTGACTGTATATTGTGGTTCTAAAATAGTGTGTAAATTATGGTTCTAAAATTGTGTTCATTCCACCTACCGGGTCAGATTGTGAATCTAAACCATACATGGACCCACCCTAATGTACATACCAAATTTCATCAAAATCGGTCCAGTCGTTTGGAGGAGTTCAGTGACATACACACGTGTCCAAGAATTATATATATAAAGATATAATACGCTAAGGCTAAGGTGTACGTATCACAAAACTCAAGCTCCTAAACCAGAAGGAGTTAGAAGGTGTGGTTTGTACCAAAATCTTACAAATTGTCTCAATAGTACAGGAAAAATCTTGCATTTCTTGAAAAGTCAACGGAAATATATGTATTTGTTTATAACATGCCTTTAAACAAATAAACAAGACGATAGACCCTGCGAGAACTCTGTCGCCTACAGCCCGCATAGCACTAGCGCCGCGCGGGTAGTCTGTGCACATGGGGCGCGCACAACCCATTATGCTTAGAGTTCTCGCACCATTACCATTGACCTTAATACCTTGTTGAATGCCATCAAGTGCCTCAGAGAACATCTGTTCTGCATAGATATTAAAAAGAAGTGGTGAAAGAATGCATCCCTGTCTCACACCACGCATTATGTCCACTGATCTCGATATGTCCATCAATTCTGATACTAACCTTTTGACCCCAGTTTAAATTAATGATTATCCGAATGTCTTTCTCATCTATTCCTGAGTTCTTGAGTGCATTATACAACTTATCATGTTGACAACTGTCAAAGGCTTTTGCATAGTCCAGAAAACATGCATATGTATCCTGATTTACCTCACGGCATTAAGAGGCACTACAAGGACCAATTTAAGCAGACCCTGAAATTGACAGGTCTTGATTCACAAACCTGGGACATGCTGGCTGAAGACCGCTCAACTTAGCGCCGTACCATCTTGGATACTGTAAAAAGGTTTGAAAGGGATCGACGCACACATGAAGAGGCCAAGCGTCAAGCTAGGAAACTTCGAGCAGCCCAACCACGTCCTCCTCCGGCAATACTATGTGACTTGTGTGGACGCTTGTTCCATGCCAGGATTGGACTCTTTAGTCACCGTAAGCACATCCACAAACTGGACTGAAGGAAGTAAATTTATACTCTGCTTCGAGTTAAAGCCGATGATGATGATGATTGTCCTCGACCCTTCCTTCCATACCTAAGCTTGTTATTCCTGGGTGTCTTAATATGTGTCCTACCAACCTATCTCTTCTCTTCATTAGCAGTCGCTAGAAACATCTCTCCTCTCCCACTCGTCTTAATACCTCTTCATTTGTTACCCTATCTACCCATCTATCTTCATAATTCTCCCGTAACATCACATTTCAAACTCTTCAATTCTCCTCTTTTCTGCTGCACCATATAGTGCCACACTCCAGACAAAGGCTTTCAAAAATGACTTCCTAATACCTAAATCTACATGGGTTGGTTTTTTTAGTTTTGGCACCTTAGTTATAACTGGATTAATAACTCACTTAGATGGTTCCAAGTTTCACAGGCCCTCGATGTAGTCCCCACCGTTGCGTACAACGTGTTCCCAGCGATGCGGAAGTCGTTGGATCCCGTTGGCCACTGCCCAATCTATTGATGGTACGAAGAGAGCGCTCGGCAGCTTGCTTCATCTTCGGGATGAGATCATAGTCGCAGGGACTGATGTCGGGAGAATGTGGGGGGGGGGGTGATAGAGGACCTCCCAGCCCCAGCGATCCAACAATGCCGACACAACGCCTGTTGTGTGTGCCCTAGCATTGTAATGCAGAACGATGGGCGGTGTAACCATGTGGTGGTGCAGTTTCCTTCTCAGAGCTCCTCGGAGATGGTCATGCAGAAACGAACAATAGTAAGCCGCATTAATGGTTTTCCCTCGGGGAACAGTATGGCAGCGCTTCCGTACCATTGAAGACGTTAAGCAGGCTGCCGAGTGCCCTCTTCGTACCATCAATAGATTGGGCAGTGCCAACGGGATCCAACGACTTACGCATCGCTGGGAACACGTTGTACGCAACGGTGGGGACTACATCGAGGACCTGTGAAACTTGGAACCATCTAAGTGAGTTATTAATCCAGTTATAACTCAGGTGCCAAAACTAAAAAACCAACCCATGTATATTCAATGTCAACATATTCCTTTTCTGTTGAAATACTTTCCTTGTCTGAGCCAACCTACTTTTTATATCCTCTCTGCTTCGTCCATCAGTGATTATTTTGCTTCCTAAGTAACGAAAGTCTCAGTAACGAAAGTCTCCTACTTCCATTAGCTTCTCACCTGCCAATTTGATGTCCATAGAGGTTTCTGATTTATTTCGTCTGCATTCCAATATTTTTGTTTTACATTTATTAGTTTTCATCATGAATTCTTTCCTCAAGACTGTGTCCATACCATTCAAAAACTCGTTCTAATTCTCTGGCGTGCCGGCTAAGATGACGATGTGATCAGCCTATCTCAGAGTTGAAATTATTTCTCCTAGCGGCTTCGGTGGCGTAGTCGGTAGCATGCTGTGCTTCTATGCCCAAGATTGCGGGTTCAAACCCGGCCGAAGTCGACAGATTTTTTTAAGAGCGTTAAAATCCTTCAGTATATCTTCCTTCAGAGGGGAAGTAAAGCCCGCGATCCTATGTAATAGATTTATGGCATGTAAAAGAACCTTCCACTAATTAAATTTGTAGGTTAGATTTAGTTGAAACGGTCCATCAAAGTTCCAATGTTCACCGCTAGTTGTCAGTGGCATCTGGTAGGGAAAGTTGGAACTAATTGAAATTGAACGGAACTTGTAGCTCACCCCATGGGTGTCCGTATTGAAGCAGCTACAGCCTCTGGCGAGCCGAACATGCCCCCGGACACTCCCGGCATTAAAAGCCATACGCTAAATAAATAAATAAATAAATAAATAAATAATTTCTCCTTGAATCTTCACTCCCACTTTAAATTTTTCTCCTATTTCCTTCATTGCTTGTTCAATGTAAAGATTGAAAAGTATGGGTGATAAGTTGCAGCCTTGCCTTACACCTTTCTGAATACAAGCTTCTCTCTCATGTCCTTCAGCTCCAATGACTGCTGTCTGGTTTCTGTATAGATTGTAGATCACCCTCCTATCCCTGTACTTTATTCCAATCGTCTTAAATTTGTCAAACAATTTAGCCCAATGAACATTATCAAAAGCCTTTTCTAAGTCTACAAATGCCATCAACGTTCTCTTATCTTTCCTTATTCTACCTTCCAAAATCAGCCTAAGACTTAGTACAGCTTCCCTTGTTCGTACATTTCTCCTGAAACCAAACTGGTCTTGATCGAACCCTGTTTCTTTCTGGCTTTCCATCCTCTTGTAAATTATTCTAGACAGGATCTTTGAAGCATGAGTAATAAAGCTTATTGTACGGTAATCTTCGCATCTGTCAGCTCCTATTTTCTTTGATATAGGGATGATAAAATTCTTCTTGAAATCAGAGGGTACCTGACCTGTTTCATAAATCCTACACACCAAGTGAAATAACCTGACCAGACCATCATCACCTTTGCAGCTTAGCAACTCAATCAGTATATCATCTATGCCTGGTGCTTTGTTCCTGCTCAAGTCTTCCGATGCTCTGTCAAATTCTGATCTCAATATTAAATCTCCTTTCATATCCTCACCAATTTCCTCTTCCCTTTCCATTACATGATTCTCAATCTTCTTTTCCTTATACAAACACTCTATGTAAGACTCAGCAATTCTTATAGGTTTGTGCCGTGTCTTGTGTGGGGTTTCACCTAGGACACCAAGCTGGCTCATTGGCGGGCTCTTGGTGTCCCCGCCCGGATCCCCACAGGAGTAACAAACTGCGCGCTACCTCCCTTTATATAGAGTGCAACTGCACTCATTGACTGCGAGAACTAAAAGCTCAAGCAGCCTGAACCTCCCTATGAAGGCTTCCAAAAAGATGGTACATTGGCTTTCTCGGCCGGTGACACCAAGAGCCCGCCGATGAGCCAGCTTGGTGTCCTAGGCGAAACCCCACACAAGACACGGCACAAACCTAAAAGAATTGTTGAGTTTTAATTCACCGGCCGTGAAAGCCAATGTACCAACTCTATGTAAGCTTTCCATCTCTCAACCTTTTCTTCCCTGTTAGAGGCTTTCCATCTGTGTCCTTAATATTACAGCACTTAGTCTTCTTTTCTCCAAAAGTATTCTTAATCCTTCGATAAGCTGTATCTACTTTTCCTAATTTCAGACAATTTTCTATGTCTGCCCATTTCTCTTTCAACCAATTTTTCTTTCGCTTCCTTGCACTTCCTGTTAACCTCATTTCTCAGACGTCTGTTCCCCCAGGGGCTCAAATCTAGTAGGACGTGGGTTGGCGACCACGGGACCCCAGCTGAGTCCGGCATTGCTTCCACTTACTTATGCTGGGCTCCTCTCCGTCTTCTTTCCTATATTTTAAAGAATAATAGGATATCCGCCTTTCAATTCTATTTATTATCCTACTTACAGGGACATGTTTCGAGGGGTATCACTGCCCCTTCATCAGCCTATCCAACAAAAGGGGGAGTGATAGCCCTCGAAACATGTCCCTGTAAGCAGGATAAATAAATAGTATTGAAAGGCGGATATCCTATTATTCTTTAAAATATAGTTACGTCAATACGGACCTTAATTAAGTACAAGTTTTTCGGGCTTGTAGGCCGTGGTCCAGACAGGATATCTCCCGACGTTTCACCGGAAACTGCGTCCGGCATTATCAAGGGTATCAATCAATATGATAAAATTGGTCCGGCCAGATCAAACATAAAATGCCAGCGTTTTGCCCCGGTGTGCCGTTGGGCTCATCAGTTGGTACAGACACACCTCACCAATACGCATGGCTAGCACATACTGAGAAGGCCATCACAGGACACAAAATACAAGTAGTATTGACGTCACGAGTGATGCCAATGTGCTACGGAAGTCAAGCTCTCTTCCATAAAACAAAACCTCACTTTGGCAATCCAAATAGATTATGAACATTCCCGAATGGGAATATGATGTTACTTTCCATTTGATCAGAAAATTAGCAATCAATATGATAAAATTGGTCCAGCCAGATCAAACATAAAATGTCAGTGTTTCACCCCGATGTGCCGTTGGGCTCGTCAGTTTGTACAGACACACCTCACCAATACGCATGGCTAGCACATACTGAGAAGGCCATCACAAGACACAAAATACAAGTAGTATTGGACCGGACCAATTTTATCATATTGATTGATAATTTTCTGATCAAACGGAAAGTAACATCATATTCCCATTCGGGAATGTTCATAACCTATTTGGATTGCCAAGGTGAGGTTTTGTTTTATGGAAGGGAGCTTGACTTCCATAGCACATTGGCATCACTCGTGACGTCATTACTACTTGTATTTTGTGTCTTGTGATGGCCTTCGCAGTATGTGCTAGCCATACGTATTGGTGAGGTGTGTCTGTACCAACTGACGAGCCCAACGGCACACCGGGGCGAAACGCTGGCATTTTATGTTTGATCTGGCCGGACCAATTTTATCATATTGATTGATAATTTTCTGATCAAACGGAAAGTAGCATCATATTCCCATTCGGGAATGTTCATAACCTATTATCAAGGGTTTCGCGCCTTCTTTTCATTATATTTCCTTTTCTCTTTAAGATTCCCGCACTGTTTTTGTTAATTGGCTCCCGGTGTATCTAAATTCCCTTTAGCGAATTTTTTGCATCTACACTCCATTTTGTAGGCATTTTCAATCTACATTGCATTTTGTAATTTTTTTCGATCTAAATTGCATTTTGCGAGTGTTTTCAACCTCAATTGCATTTTGGAAAGATTGACAACCTAAATTGCGTTTTAGCAAGTCTTTCAATGTAGGAGCAGGACATTTTAGTGAGTATTTTGAATTTCAATTGAATTTTGTAAGTATTTTCAAACTTAACCACATTTTGCAAGCATTTTAAATCTAAATTGCATTTTGTATGATGGGCATTTTGCAAGTATTTTCTCAATTGCATTTTGTGGGTATTTTGAATCTAAATTACATTTTGTAAGTATTTTCAATCTAAATTGCATTGTCTAAGTATTGTCAATCCAAATGAATAGTTTGAATCTACCATACATTTTGTGAGAATTTTCAATTCCAATTGCATTTTGTGAGTATTTTGGATCTGAAATGAGAGTTTTTCAATCTGAATTGCATTGTGTATTTTCAATTTCAATTGCATTTTGATTTTGAAACTCAATTACATTTTTTACGTATTTTCAATCTCATTTGCATTTTGTAAGTAATTCGACTAAATTGCATTTTGTACGTGTTTTGAACCCAGCCTACATTTTGTGCGTATTTTTTATTCTATTCCTTTTGTGAGTAGTTTCAATCTGAGTTCCTTTTTGTATGTATTTTCCGTCTCACTTAATTTTCGGTCTGGTTTCCATTTCATTGTCATTTTCGCTATCACCCAGACTATTTGGGGCCGATAACCTAGATGTTAGGCCCCTTAAAACAACAATATTATCATCATCGTCATTTTGGCTTTTGAGTTTTTTTCAGTTTCTTCAACTTTAATCTGCATTTCATAACAACCGGATTGTGATCAAGAGTTTATGTCAGCACCGGGATATGTTTTGCAATCCAAAATCTGGATCAAAATTTCTGCTTGACCATAATGAAGTCGATTTGGTAACAATCTGTATCTCCTGGTCTCATCCATGTGTATATTCTTCTTTGTGGTTATTGAATAAGGTGTTAGCTATGACCAACTCATGCTAGGTGCAGAATTCCATCAGCCTGCTTCCTCGATCATTCCTTTCACCTAATCCGAAATCTCCTACTATCTTTCCTTCTCTTCCTTTTCCTACCACAGCATTCCAATCTCCCATTACTATAACATTATTATCACCCTCGATATAGCTCAGAATTTCATCTATTTTTTTGTAGACCTTTTCAACATCTTCCTCATCAGCTTGACTGGTAAGCATATAGACTTGTACCACTGTGGTGCACGTAGCTTTTGTATCGATTTTGACTACAATAATCCGTTCACTATATTGCTCATAATATTCCACCCGCTGTCCAAGTTTCCTACTTAATATGAGACCTACCCCGCATAGCCGTAGTTTGATTTAGTGTTAATGATCCTATAGTCTCCTGACCAAAGGTCCTGTTCTTCCTGCCAGCGCATTTTACTAATCCCAACCAAATCCAACCTCAGTAGTAGTTATTGTTGTTTTAAAGGGCGGAACTACGAGGTCATCTGCCTTTAATCCAACCTCAATCTATCCATTTCCCTTTCTACGTTTTCTAACCTTCCACTGCGTAGCAGACTTCTAACATTCCACGCTCCGATCCGTAGAATGTCGGATTTCCTCTTTGTCACTTCTGTGATGTTAACCCCCTCTCGAGTACTCCCCACCTGGAGATCCGAACGGGGGATAAGTTTACCTCCGGATTGGAATTTTACAAGAGAGGAGGCCATCATCACTTGTTATTATGCAGAGAGAGGTGCGTATCCTCGAAAATAGCATTACGGCTGTAGTTTCCCCATTGCTTTCGGCCGTGCAGCAGAACGCAGTGTAACCATTAGTTGGCTAAAACATTTCCGATACAAAATACACCACACACTTATTGTTGTTATGCAAAGAAAGAAATAATTGGCAAATCCATTGGCCTCGATAAAGATTGATGCGTGACCACCCTCACTGTGCGTGACAAAAGCAGGGGTGTTCATATAGGCTAACGCTGGGCAAAAACCATTGGTATGGATGAAAATTATTAATGCGTTATGATATTCTTGATTGTAATTGGAGATTGTTAAATCACAACTCGCACAATCCATGTCTAACTTAAAACTGAAACTTGGCGCATTTTCACATTAACTTGACGGCGCTCTTTTGTTTTACGATACCGGATGTGAAATAGTACGGAATGCATGAGGTTGGCAATGCTGTACATGTTACTAAATCACGCACAAAATGCCGGAGTCGGCTAGAATTTCATATATATAAGTAGTGTTCAAATTTGGGACGGCGGTTGGCTTATATACTGCGGAGGAGTAAACATCTATTACTACATCATCTCCAGATATTTTCCCCAAATATTACCTGGGTATTTTGGTCAATTTCAGTAGTTTGAGTTCTTTTTCCCAAGGTGTACCTGTTGTCCAGTTCTACCTTCGGGAGCTCTGGGGAGTTAGTTAGTTAGTTATTGTTGTTTTAAGGGGCGGAACTACGAGGTCAGGTAGGCGGAAAGGATGGTAGCATATGCTATTTGTGGTAGCGATGGAAAAATAAAACTCAGCTCGACTGCTTGAAGTAGCCAGCCCCTAATAAAATCTACCCTTTACTGTCTTCTTCTTCTTCCTCCTAGCCTTTTCCTCTGGTGTACGGTCCGCTGTTCTGATCTTGGCTCATCATTTTGCATGATCTTGGGCATCTTGTGGTCTTAAGTGGAGATTTTTCAGATCAGCAATTACTGTGTCATGCCAACGCTGCCTTGGTCGTCCTCGTAGACGTCCATTTATTTCATGGGAGGAACTGTTCCAGCTGCCGCACGTTGGACGTGACCATTCCACTGAAACTGCTTTTCCTGTGTCTTCTCAGTGATCGGTGCAACGCCCATTTGCTGGCAAACGATTCTGTTTCTTACATGATGCATGCGGGTGATGTCCATTGACCAACGGAGCATACGCATTTCCATACTATGTTATTGGCTCTCTGTAGCTTTGTCAGATGGTTGACAGTCAAAGCCATATAAAGCAACAGGACTTACTACCATGCGGTAAATTTTGGACTTGAGATTGTGTGGCACCCTTCTGTTGCAGAGCACGCCTGTGACTTCCCTCCATCTCAACCATGCTAACTTCATCACTTATCCCACCATCAAACTGCAGGCGAGATCGTAAATACCTAAAGCTTATGGTCTTCTTTATTGTCTCTCCATGAATTTGGATGGAACCAATGCTGTATAAATAGGTAATTTCACTGAGAGGAAGGAGTGGATCATTTTATCACTAGGGGGTGTTACTGCAATTTTTAGGGGACCCCCATTTTCTCTACAACCCATTAAGGGCCTTGGCATTAATACCTTAGTATACGAGAGTGGAATGTGGCTTTTACACTACCGCTTTGATAGGTTCAAGTAGTGATTGCAATTACCATTAGTCTGTGGAATTTTGGTGTCCTTGGTGACTTCATGGGTGACGCGTTGATGCCCATATGTTTGATGGTTTCATGAAGTTGGTGTAAAGGCCGCTATGTGTCTCTGCTGGTTCGTTCTGTTATTAACAGTTTGAATGGTGTTATTTTGTGTGGGTACTGTAATTGAAATGATTGGAAATATTTGTTGCTATCACGGATATATTAGTTTGGTATGTAGCCTACTTGGATAACAATATCAGTGTACAAATGTTTTCAATCTTATTGTGATTGGTGGTTATCAGTTTTTGCAGTGTTGTTATGAGGTTTTTGGAATGTTTGTAAACATTGTAAGGGTCAAGGGTCGGGAGTGTTGGTATGACGTTCAAAGGTAATGTGGTCGTTTGTCAACATTGGTGTACAAGGTTTTGTGGTAAGTTAGGAATGCTTTTATGTTACTTTTACTGTTTATTTGCACTAGTTTTGATCTACAATGTCCGAAGCAGTCTCTGGTCCAAGTGGCATGTGTTTAAAAAAGGGTTGGAGAGATAGTGAATCAAGCACTGAAAGCTTCGAGGTTAGGCCAGGAGCTGGGTCAATAGTGGTTTTGTCGAAGGCAGTATTGTATTTGCGAGGGGAAAATGGCTTAATCTTCACGCTATATGTTTGTCCAAAGAAAGAATGAAAGAAAACAGTTGTGTCATGTGGAGGTGCACGAAGTGCAAGTTGTAGCGCACTATCAGAAAGGGGTCCTTCTTTTTCCATGCTCGTTTATCGATTAGGGAAGTCCTTTTATTGGCTTATTGTGTTTGCTGGTAAATTCCTATTAATTTAGTAATGCATGACTTGGGTATATTCAAGGTGACGGTTGTAAACTGGCTTTGTTTCTGTCGAGAGAAGTGCAGTGCGTGGATGTGTGAGTGGGATTCTTTCGGAGGGGAGGGGGTAGTTATAGAAATAGGAATAAATTGTTGTTTTGGGAAGAGAAAGTACAATCGGGGTAAAAGGATGAGGAATACTTGGATTTTTGGTGGGGTGGTTCAGGGGAGCAATGGTAGGGATTGTTTTTGGTAGAACTGGAGAATACCTACTCCTGCAGAAAATAAATATTAAAACTACTGAAATAGCCAAAATACCTGTGGTTATGGTCGGGGAAAAAATCTGGAGATGATGTAGATGTTTACTCCTCTGCTGCCTTTAACCCACCCGTCGTCCCAATTTTGATCACGACTTATATAGATGAAATTCCAGCTGAGTCCGCCATTATATGCCTGATTTAGGGACAAATACAGTGTTGCCAACCCCACTCTTTCCTAATGACTCCTAGAAAGGTATGTAAATCATATATTTCCAATAATCTGCCAGGTAGAAGTGTAAAAGCCAGGAGTAGGTATTCTCCAGATTTTTTAAGTTGTAGAAAAAAGCACAAGGGCACTTTATTGGAAGTTATTAACAGACATGTAAAGGAAGGGACTACCATATTTAGCGATAAGTGGGCTGCGTGAATGATGAGGGTTTTAAACATTTTTCTGTTATTCATTCTGTGTGTTTAAGGACTATAGTAGTGGGGCTTGTACTAATACAATAGAGGGGTTCTGGTCTGCAGTAAAGTATAGTGTGGGGAAGGGTTACTGTAGTCCCATTGAGATGAGTATGTGTGGAGGAAAAATGTAGATCCTGGGGTGTGTGTTTTTGAATGATTTATGAATGACTGCCGTAAATTATATTCTCCCAGTGTGAGTGATTGAATGGGTGTCTAATGTCTATTGAATAGTTTTTTTTTCATAAGTTGATGTTGAAAAGAGTTTATTTTGTAGTTTATTAACTCTAGTCGTTCTACTTTTATTTATTTATAAATACCATCCAGAAAACTAGCATTTAAGATGTGCTGTTCTGAGTATGGCCTGTTTTATCAGTAGTACACAGCACCTTATGTGTAAGGTATCATACTAGCGTTCGTCTTTCTGAGTAAATCTCTCAAATCTACCTTCAATCTAAATAGTTTGTACTTTCTGTACAATATACAACCCAATAGCTGTAAGCTTCCATTTGTCGTTATCTGTTTGAGAGTGTCCTCTAAATTATGATTGTGTAGCCTAGTTGTTTGTTCACAAAATGCTCTATCAATCTCATCCCGTAAATAGCATGTCCAACCTGTTAGTGAGTGTTCCTTTTCCTAGTTTTCCAAGTCTGAACTTGCATATATACAGTGCCGGAAAAATTAATAGCAACTCGGTGCTTTTTCGCTTAATATTAAGCTATTTTATGATTCATTTAGACAGGTATGCACAAAGTACTACAATACATATATTTTATGAAATCTTGTTTTATTTCAACTCTAATCCAGACAAAAACTTAAATTTATTGCTGTTTACATGGCAGTTTGCGTAGAATTTGTTATAGTCAAAGGCATCAGAGTCAAATTTTACACCTCTTGGAATAGTTTCTTGTCTTTCCACTAGTACTTTGTGGGAGAGCCTTTTGATCTCACAACTTCTTGACACCTTCTTGGCATGGAATCTTCTAGATTTTGGAGAGTTTCAACGGGTATTCCATGATACCTGATGTTTACAATTGTCTCGAACAATTGCAGTTTTGTTCTGGGCCTCCTTTCTCTTATTTTCTTCTTTCATTATCATCCGCAAATTTTCTATGGGATTTAGATCTAGTAAATTGCCAGGCCAAGACAATGCTGTGATATTTTCCTGCTTAATTAGGAAGTTTTTGACCACCTTAGAACGATGGCAGGGTGTTGAATCGTCCAGAACAATGAATGGTTGTCCTAAATCCCGTCCTGACTGCAACATCATCTTCTCCAAAATTGTCTTGTACATGGCTCAATTAACGGTAGATTCTATGACATGGTTACGCCCAACACCATTGTATGAGAAACGCCCCCAAAGCATAAAACTAGTTGGTAACTTAACAGTTTGCATAGTACAGGCTGGATTCAGTGCTTCACTTGCTTTCGTGAACACTCTTCAACCCCCATCACTTCCACCAGTGTTGATTTTTGATTCATCAAAAAATTTACGCCACTGTTCCGCTGACCAGTGCTGATGTTCTTTAGTCCACTGTACACACTTCATACATTGTTGTTTGGTGAGCATTGGTTTATTGACTGGCTTCTTAGACACCAAATCAAATTTTCGCAATCTTCCTTACAGTTCTAGAACAAACATTAACCCCAGAAGTTTCCCTCCATTTCTCTGCAAGTTCTTCCGAGGTAGCAAATCTGTCTTCCAAACATAATCAACGTAAAACATTGTCACATCTGGGTGTAGTTTTCGGTTTTCTGCCACATTTACCCACTTTACCACCCATAACATCATCCCTATCTCGAAACTTACCCAAATTGTCTCTCAATGTACTTTAACGCACACCCAAAATTTCAGCAATTTCACTATTAGTTTTACCACATTCACTAAAAGTCACAATCTCTGTAGCCTTTCTTGGTGATATATCACATTTTCTACCCATTTCTGAATTAGAATCTGTCAATCAAACTCCCTCAATCACAAAAACTCAAGAGGTAATCACAAGAAATGTCTAATGATCAATCAAATGGATAATTAATAGACAAGAAGTAGGATTGCACAACAGGAAGTAGTAATTAGAAACTGTATACACAACAGAGACATCTGTAGACAATGAATAAAACTTCCAGGAGCATTTACTGCCATCTGCTGGCACAATACACACTAACATGTAAAATGCAAATTTTTGCTCTTGTGCTTCCAGTTTACAAAAGCTACACAAACTGTCATGTTAACAACATAACTTAAATGTGTTACCTTGCAATAGAGTGGTAATTAAACAGCTTTTCAAGAAATATTCGGATGGTATTAAAGTGAGTTTGCATTCACAAATTCTCATAGTGTGTTTCTTTTGTTTTTTGTATTTCTCAGTGTTCTTTTGTTTTTGTATACCGTACAAGTCAAATGTACTTTTTTGAATATAACTGTCTGCTTCCGGTTGTGACCAATGGATGTCTGTGTTTGTTTCTTCTCCCATCAATTTGGAGTTTAGGACTGTATTTAGTAAACCTTTTTTGCTAATTATTCATGACAGGTTATGAGCCCAGTTAAACGCTTATTGCTGTTAATGTGTGGACTTTGTGATGGGAGAATGTTGGTCGTTAAAAGGTGTTGATATGTGCGGCGCACATGTGGACGGCAGTTAAGTGTGCATTCAAGATAGTTTTTGGTGAATTTTGTGGACGATTTTCTATTGTGAGGACTATTTGTACGTTTTATTTTAAGTATACATACTAACATGGATGCAGGCACGGGAAGCAGCGAGCGAGTAGTTGCAATAGTGAGGTTACAGGACGACAATTGGGAAGCGTGGAGCACCCGAACAAAGGCATTGCTTCAAACAAGGCGTCTGTGGGACGCAGTTCAAGGTTTCCCACGAAAGACCGATACAGGAGAGGTAGAAGATACACCCGTTGAAGAGTACTCCGAGGCCCAACTGGGCAAAGATCAAGACACGAAAAACTTGCTCATAGGTTTGGTCACAGACGGTGATGTTTGAAGTGTTTGGTCTTTGAGTTTTGATGTCTTTGACATTCAGATGTTTTCTTTGTGAATTAAAGATGTCCTCCTTTCAAATAGCTCTTTTTTAATTTAACTTGTGATAAAGTTGGAGACCAGCAAGATCATTTGGCGTCCAACCGTGGGAAAATTTGTTTAATGTTTCTTGAGTGTGTTACTTCAGTTTATCAGTTATGGAGAAGATTAAAAAGTCTAGAGCAGTTTTAAGACACGTGTTCACTACGCAGTACGTAACATTGGGGAAGCTTTTCGATGCCGAACACGTGGACAGCCAGCAAGTTCGTAGTCAATTCGGGGTCTTTGAAGACAGTATGCTTACCATAAACCAAAAGGACGAAGAAATATTCGAAAGTCTGCTAGAGAACGACGCGACGGAAGGCGAGTTAGAGGCCCATTTGAATGAGGTGAGCCAGTACAAATTAGAGTTTGAAACTATAAAGGTCGTCAGTGACCTCGAAAATCGGTTACTAAAAGTGGATACCAGTAACGCAAGTGAAATATCGCATACTAATGATAGGAAATTCAAACTCCCGGTCATCGAGTTTCGGAAGTATGGTGGCGATGTGCGGGAATGGATTCCTTTCTGGAGCCAGTTTAGGAAAGTGCATGAAGACTCAAATATACCACCAGAGGACAAGTTTTTGTATCTCATGCAGACAATGATTCCCGGTTCACGTGCTAATGACATTGTAAGTAGCTATCCACCTTCTGCAGAGAACTATCATTTAGCTATAGAAGCTTTGAAGAATAGGTTTGGCCGAGAAGATATCCTGATAGAAGTGTACATTAGAGAGTTACTTGGCCTAGTATTACAGAATTATAAGAGCAATAGGCTACCTCTTGGAAAATTATATGACAAATTGGAGAGCCATATGAGGTCTTTGGAAGCATTAGGAGTAACTAGTGGAAAATGTGCATCTATTTTGTGCCCACTGATAGAATCTTGTATGCCCGAGGACTTTTTAAGGGCATGGCAGAGAAGTCAAGCATGTAGTGAGGTGACTCAGGCAGAATGTAGGCTATCAAATTTGATGACATTTATGAAACTTGAAGTGCAAAATGATGAACGTATTTCTCTTGCTTTATCAGGATTTGAGGTTAAGCCTACACATGTCAGGGCGCACGACGAGAAGGAGCCAAGGAATTCTGTGATAGAAAAACCTCCATACACCGCTCTAGGACTCCTCACAAAGCCAGAGAGTAAGACTACACATTTTACTTGTATATTTTGCGAGTCAAATAGTCATGTTAGTGTGGATTGCTACAGGGCCAGGGATATGTCAATAGATGAAAAAATGAGCATAATAAAAGATAAGAAGTGCTGTTTTGTGTGTCTGAAACCGAATCACATTTCAACCAAATGCAAATCAAAACCTAAATGTGCAGTGTGTGACAGGAAACATGTGATTCTGTTATGCCCTGATTTGCCACGGAATGTAAATGCCAAGTCTGCTTCAGCATCTGATAAGTCAAGTCCTGCCCAGACGGATCAAGTACTTGCTAGTTTATCATGTGATTTAGGCGTTGTGCTACCAACACTCAAGGTCATCCTTCGTGGAGAAAGCCACCAGCGAGAAGTGAGAGCAATTGTGGACACGGGATCGCAGAGATCTTATGTTTTGAAAAGCACTGCCAAAGAGATGAAATACAAACCTGTTGGTGAGGAGCAAATCGTTCATTCACTCTTTGGAGGTCAGAGAAGTGATAACTGTTTCCACACCAGGTACAGAATATATTTAAGTAGTCTTGATGGTCAATACAAGTGCAATCTTGAAGCTTTAGATCAGGTCAACATCTGTGACAATTTGCCTTGCCTCAATGGTGAAACCTTGGAGAAATTGAAAGACACAGGTATCACATTATCTGATAGGGCTACTAGTAGGCATCCAGGTCCCATTGAGCTGTTGCTAGGGGCTGATGTAGCAGGCAAGCTGTTCACAGGAAAAGTCAAAGATCTTACCCCTGGACTCGTTGCTGTACACACCCGTCTTGGATGGACGGTATTTGGTAAGGTATCTGAAAGACCTGAAAGAACTGATTCTGCTCTCATGGTGATATCTATGC
The DNA here is from genome assembly GCA_946902985.2 of Meconema thalassinum. Classification (NCBI taxonomy): domain Eukaryota; kingdom Metazoa; phylum Arthropoda; class Insecta; order Orthoptera; family Tettigoniidae; genus Meconema; species Meconema thalassinum. Next base: position 456,714,423 of record OX336391.1, on the reverse strand, counting down.
TAGTCAACGATGTATCTATTGCCGACATGTGGAAGTTGGATCTCATCGGAATTACAGATCCAGCAGATAAAAGGACTAAGCTAGAGCTACAAGCTGAAGCTGAGCGACACTTTTTGGAGACTGTTGCGACGGATGATACCGGTAGATACCAAGTTCACTTGCCATGGTTGGATGGGCACCCTGCTCTCCCAAGTAACCTGAATTTAGCACTTAATAGACTTGACAACACTGTGAAAAAACTAAAAGGTGACCAGTGTTATGATGAGTACCAGCAGGTTTTCGAAGAATGGCGTTTTGTACCTGGCACCTTAAACCCAGCAGACTTACCTTCAAGAGGGTGTTCAGGGAACAAGCTCTTACAGTCTTCTTGGAGGGAGGGTCCAAAATGGCTTTGCGGATCACCTGATCGTTGGTTGTTGTCCCTGGATGTAAATTATGATGAAGAAATTATTTCTAAGGAAAGAAGAAAAACTGTGGTTTCCATGTCTAATGTCTCTGAGAATCTTAGTTCAGACTGGTATTTTAAGTACTTTTCACAATTCAAAAAATTGGTTCGAATGAACGCATGGATGTATAGGTTCATTCACAATTGCAAAGCTTCTCAGTCGCAACATTTTGTCAGGGAACAAGGTTCCCTATCTGTGGATGAAATAATGCAAGCTGAAGTGAGAATTTGGAAATATGTTAAACGTGAGTGTTTCTCAGGTGTTGCGGATAAGTGCATCTCGGCTTTACAACCTTTTGAGGATCTAAGTGGGCTTTTACGCTTGAAGACTAAAGTATCCTATCGCCCTGATTCAATGGACTTCCGTTTTCCTGTGATCTTACCCAAAAGTCATCCTGTTGTACAACGTCTGATTCGACATATTCATGAGAAACAATGTCACGTGGGAGTCCAAGGCCTTCTTGCAATTCTCAGAGAGAAATATTGGGTAATGGGTGGGAGAAAGACTATTCGTTCCGTTGTGTCTAAGTGTATCGTTTGTAGGAGGCAAAACTCCAAAAGGCTGGATGCACCGGCACCCCCTTTACCTGTTGACAGAGTACGAGAAGCAGCAGCTTTTGAAGAAATTACAGGCGTAGATATGGCAGGGCCTATTTATCTCAAGAACAATCAAAAAGCTTGGGTATGTCTCTTTACTTGTGGTGTAGTCAGGGCAGTGCATTTGGAACTCGTTTTGTCCTTATCAACTGACAGTTTTCTGCAAGCTTTAAGACGATTTGTTGCCCGGAGAGGTCGACCTGTTAGAATTTTTAGTGACAATGGGACTAATTTCACAGGTGCCAAAAATGCATTTTGGAAAATTGATTGGGACAAAGTGTTGGAGTATTGTTCAGTGGAAAGAATAGACTGGAAATTTAATCCTACAGCTGCCTGGTGGGGTGGTTGGTGGGAGAGAATAATTGGCTTAACTAAACAGTTGCTGAGGAAGGTGTTCCTTCGATCATCTCTGTCTTATCCAGAGATGGAAACTGTGCTGTGTGATTGTGAGTGTGTCCTGAACTCTCGTCCACTCACCTACCAATTGGATTCAGATGGCCTACAACCCACACCTATTACTCCAGCAATGTTCATTCAAGACATCAGGCAAGCAGGAATGCCCGAGTGTGATGTGATTGAGTCGACTAATCTGGAACAAAGACTGAAGTATCGTGCCAAAATTAAGGAAGATTTGCGGAGACGTTTCCTTAATGAGTACCTTGGTCAGCTCGTTCAGAGAAGCAAAGGTAAAGAGTTTCCTAATGTTAATATTGGTGACGTGGTTCTTGTTGGGAATGACAGTAATAAACGGTTAGACTGGCCTCTGGCTACTGTGAGTGACTTGTTACCAGATCAAGAGGGCACAGTTCGACTTGTCAAATTGAAAACAGCCTCTGGAGAGCTACTTCGACCCATTCAGAGGATCTACCCCATACTTGAGGCTAAAAGTGAAAGTGTCATGCCTATTGAGGAACTGCTACAAGTGAAAGTGAAGGCACCACCAACTTCCAAAAAGGATGGTGCCAATATAACTGTGACACGAAGTGGAAGAACAGTTGTGTTACCTAAAAGACACTTGGACTGAGATCTTGAAGTTTGTGTTTGCTTTACTGCAGTGTGTACAGTTGTTATTTGATTCTTGTTTAAAATGTCGTAATTTCCATGTGTTTCTAGTTGCTTTGGTAAGTTAATTGTTTCTGTTTTTGTGCATATTGTAAGCTAACTTCATACCATTTCAGTTAGCTTAGGTGGGAGGATGTGATGTTTGAAGTGTTTGGTCTTTGAGTTTTGATGTCTTTGACATTCAGATGTTTTCTTTGTGTACCTTGTTCTTTGTGAATTAAAGATGTCCTCCTTTCAAATAGCTCTGTTTTAATTTAACATGTGATAAAGTTGGAGACCAGCAAGAACACCGACCCTTTCCTAGGTGATATCAAAGAAGCGGAGACAGCTAAGGAAGCATGGCAGAATCTTCTGACTTCATGTTGCGATACCGGAGTCCTTCAAATTGTGACGATGTTAGAAGAATTGTGTCTTTTTAAGAAAACTAGTGACATTAGCATGCGTACATTTGTTGATAAACTGCTCACTTGGTGTGCACGGTTGGACGATGCAGGTATAAAATTTACGGATAAGGCCAAAGCTGCGTTTATTCTCAGAGGACTGGAAAAGCGGGAGTACGAAAATTTGATACGTTCATTGGAAATTTGATACGTTCATTGGAAAGCAATGAAGAAAACTTATGTGTAAAGGTAGTGTGAGCCAAACTATTGTTGGAGAGAAAGAACAAGTTGGACAAACTTAAGATGGAGCGAGAACAGGAGACTTATGCGAGGCTGAAGAAGGAAGAATCTGAGGGTGAAGGCAATGGTGGTAGCCATGCGCTTAAATTCCAAGGGGGTCGTCAACAGCAGCAAAAGTGTCAACAAGCCAACAGGTAGTGGTGGATTCATGTGCTATAAGTGCCAAGAACCGGGGCATATTGCGAAGTTCTGTGATTTAGTTCATGAAGTAAGAAAGAAAGGTTCAGTTTTGTGTTTTAATTGTGCCAAGATAGGTCATACTTCCCGGAATTGTAGTAATGGACGCAAGGAAAATGTTAAGATTAAGAATCGTGAGGTTATTGCCACGGTAAAAGACGATGAGGCGGCAAACGAATGTGTTCAGGTTAATGATGATGATAATTGTTGTTTTAAGGGGCCTAACATCTAGGTTATCGGCCCCTGTGTTCAGGTTAATGCTAGTAGTGTTAAGGTAAAGGCTTATGTGGCAACTGAAAGCAAGGATGATGCATCTGATTGTGTACGCAGGTGGTATGTAGATTCAGGAGCCACAGAGCACCTGACACCTTATAAGGATATTCTGTATGATTACACCCCCAAAGGTTTCTGGTAGTGTAGACACAGCTGATGGATCCGTAGTATGTGGTATGGGAAGTGTGCTTATGAAGCTATCTGACAAGTGTGGAGGTTCTTTTCTGAAACTGAAAAGAGTGTTGTATGTCCCAGGTCTTCAAGACAATTTAATATCTGTAGGTCAATTTGACAGGAAAGGTGCAGTCGTAACCATTAAAGATAGCAAAGTTGTATTGTCAGATCATGAGGGTATATTCCTTATGGGTGAGGCCGTTGGAAATATCTACGAGATAAATTGGGATTATTTTATGGTAGAACAAGGGAAAGAATTTGCTTGTAATGACGAGGTGGAGGTTGTGTATGCTAAGAGCAACAAAGCTGTAACTAGCGGAATATGGCATCAGCGTTTTGGCCATGCTCTGAACATTCCAGATCGTGATTTTATACCCAAAGAAAAGAATTTTGATTGTGATACTTGTAAACAAGGTAAAATGAAAAGACTTAAATTTAATGAAAGAGATCATGTATCTCAGAAGCCATTAGATGTTGTGTTCTCTGATGTATGCCAGTTAGAGCACCCATCGATTGGAGGTAGCAAATATTTTATTACATTTACTGATGATTGTACCAGATTCTCATATGTAAGGTTTCTTAAGCATAAGAGTGATGCATTTAATGAGTTTCTCAAGGTTAAGGCCCTAATGGAGACAGCACAAGGGACCAAGTTGAAATCTTTCCATTCAGACAATGGTGGAGAGTACTTAAGTACAGAGTTTTGTAACTATCTTGAAAAGGAAGGTATTGTTCGTAGGTTAACAATGGCTTACTCTCCCCAACAGAATGGCGTTGCTGAACGCCTCAACCAGCAACTTCTCACCACTAGTAGGTGCATGCTCATTCAGTCAGGCATGCCAGTTCAATTTTGGGGGGAAGCCATCAGCACAGCCTGCTATATAAAGAATAGGTGTGTGTCATCAACTGTAAAGAACATCCCATTTGAACTGTGGACGAGTAGAAAGTTGTCAGACCAGGAATTGCTTATGTTAAAATCATTTGGTTGTAAAGTTTGGATCCATAAACGTAATGTGGAAAAGTTAGTGCCAAGGGCAAACGTTGGTGCAATGCTAGGGTACCCCGATGACTTGAGGGGCTACCGTGTATGGGACATCGAAAAGAAATGTGTCATTAAATCCAGGAATGTAGAATTTGTTGAAGATGTATTTCCGTTTTCTGTAAAAGCCCAGGAAAAACCTGTAACTCAGATAGATTGTGAACCTAGAACAGTTGGAGAAGTGTTTGTCGAGCAGAAAGATTGTGGAGGAGACGTGTTTGAACACGAAGTAGCCGAATCAGGAAATGAAAATTCTGTAACAAGTGATAATGATGCCTCTTTTTCAGATTCTGACGTCGTAATAGACGCTCCATTACAGCCTGAACACACAGTACTACGCAGGTCGAGTAGAGAGAGAAAACTTCCCAGTAAGTGTGTGTGTTGTAATGAAGTCAAGGTCAAATGTCGCATTGTCATGTTAAGGTCAGAATATAACGATCCGGTGTCTTTTCAAGAAGCCACCTCACGAGATGACAAAGATAAATGGTTTGAGGCAATGAACCAAGAGATTGCCCTCTTGGAAAAACATAATGTGTGGACACTTGCAGAAGATTCAGGTGGCAAGACTGTCATAGGCACCAAATGGGTGTATAAAACTAACGAAACCAAGAAGGTGAAGTACTTAGGTATAGAGCACGTTTAGTAGCCCAAGGTTTCAGTCAGATAAAGGGTACAGATTTCCTTGAATCCTATAGTCCTGTGGTAAAAAGGAAAACGATTAGGACCCTTATAGCCATAGGAGTAGAGCGTGAATGGAATAATTGTCATTTGGACATTGTATCGGCATTCCTTAATAGCAAAATTAAGGAAACTGTATTTGTAAGTCAACCAGAAGGTTTTCGCAGTGTAGAATACCCAGACTATGTGCTAAAACTCAACAAGAGTATTTACGGTTTATGTCAAGCTGCTAAAGATTGGCACAATTGTATCACTGCACAACTTGTCAAATTAGTGTAAGGCTAGTTATGTATTTTTTTTTTTTTTGCAATTTGTGAATGGGGGGAAGTGTGAGTTTGCATTCACAAATTCTCATAGTGTGTTTCTTTTGTTTTTTGTATTTCTCAGTGTTCTTTTGTTTTTGTATACCGTACAAGTCAAATGTACTTTTTTGAATATAACTGTCTGTTTCCGGTTGTGACCAATGGATGTCGGTGTTTGTTTCTTCTCCCATCAATTTGGAGTTTAGGACTGTATTTAGTAAACCTTTTTTGCTAATTATTTATGACAATTAATTAGGAAACGACTGTCACACTGAAACATGAAATAACTTAATATGAAGTGGAAACTCACTGAGTTGCTATTAATTTTTCCGGCACTGTATCTAGTTTACAGAATCCCCTATACATGTCGGTCTGTATACGTGCGAGGGAAAAGGAAAAATAAAGCACCTGAAGAAGCTGAAGACTGAGAAATTTGCTGTAGCAAAGCACAGCCTTGCTACTAACATGTGGGTCTGTATATATTGTGAACACCAAGAAGCAGGCAATCTACATAACCTTTGTCTGCTTACATAATGGACAAATATCCAGTTAACTCCGTTTCTGTATTTGGTTTGCTAGTGGGAGTGAGTGGGATTACCTAGTCCCGACTGTCAACAGTCACCCAGGTGTTTTCAAACAAATCCTCGTCTGATTGATCCTAATCTTTATACAAGTGTTCTTGCCTTGCAAGAGGGCGGTTTTATGAGGACGTAGGGCTTTGAGCAGAAGTTGGATCTTATATTTCTCTCACCAAGACAATAGCTACACAGCCACAGTACCTTTAAATCATGAGCAACATCTAAATTGAGAGAAAGGAAGCAGACACCAGACCCTCGTAACTACTGTAGTTCGGCGACGACTGAATTTCGTGAGTTTGGTTACAACCATCTAATAGTAGTTAATAACCACAAAATGAACTGTATAGGTTTGGCGCATGTATTGGATGCTATCTTTATTCCACCATGACAATGAATCACAAAAAAACAAAAACAAAAAACACGACTAACTAAATCTGGCCATTCTACCTATCACTAACCCGACACACAGTCCACCGCCTTCCGAAGCAGGCGACAGTCCTGCTTGCCGAATCAGTCGAGACAGAACATACCGGCAGCCAAGAAATTATGTTTCTTACACACCATCTGCAAATAATTACCTATAGCCTAATATAGAAACCTAAAACAAATCATTTTTAATTAACACACAGATTACTTATTAGTCTTCGTGTCTGTTGCGATTGGAAGTGGGCTCAGTTGACAATGGGTCTTTTGAACAAACCATCCTTTGTGCGAATTGTCACCGCACACACTAATCCATCCGCTCCAGGATCACGCCCAGCTTCCAGCAAAGAGCTGGACAGTTCTCCTTCACAAGGACCAGTGTGCCAGGCTTCACATTTCACATGCACGGGTCCACTTCGACCGCTGCTGAAGGGGATGAAGGTATTCCCTCGACCATCGGTGCCAGAAATCTTGAAGCTGCTGCTGCAAGGTCTCGCACCTGGATAACAGACTAAGTTTCACACTACCTAGATCTGGCTGTGGTAAACTGGTTAGAGCAGTACCAATCAAAGAGTGACCAGGAATGAGGGCTTCAATATCGTTTGGGTCAGATGAAAGAGGAAGCAATGGTCTAGAATGTAAACAGGCTTCGGAGTGGCAAAGGTGAGAAAGGAAGCACCCATGACACGTCTGAGGTGATACTTGAAAGACTTTACCCCTGCTTCCCATAGACCACCAAAATGTGGTGTACCAAGGGGAATGAATTTCCAATCTATGCCTTCTTGGTTTGTAAAATTCCGTATTTCTTCCTGTGTGTCATTAGATCTGAGCAGTTCTTGAAGTTCCTTAAGTTCCCTCCTAGCTCCCACGAAGTTCTTCCATTATCGCTCTGGATTGTTTGGAACACACCGAGACGTGACACAAATCTTCTCAACGCTTCAATGAAAGCTTGAGTAGACAAGTTGCTAATTGTACAAATGTGTAATCTACCAAATGTTACCCTTCTCCCTCCTCCTCACCTCCAGCTCGGCAAAGCTCCCTAGAGGGCCAGCCAAACCGAAGGAAAACTTACCAACTGCGACCCCAAGAAAAGCCTTTACGAGACTTGGTGGCTTTCGCTCGGCGGTCGGTGTCGACAACGTACCCGGGCAGAGCTCCCAGATGTACCAGAGAGCAGGCACGTCGATTTGTCCACAGGCTTGAAATGTGGAAGGCTTACCTGATGAGGGTCATTCCACCGCAGCTGTCTTGAAAGTCAGGGATGAGACGTTTAAGGCCAAATAAAGTAGTAATCAATGTATAAAAGGGGTCTGTATTATAAAAGTATCAAATAAAATATTAGGAACTACATCTTGAAAATAGAATTTAACACACATGAATTAATTGCCCTTGAGAGGATGGTAACAAATGTCGTTAACGTTATGTGGCACGGCACACCACTTGACATGCTCTCGGACCATCCAGATAATGGAAACAGCAGGTACACAGGGCAAAAATTATCTTACAAATAGCAAACGAGTTACATAACTGAAGGTTATCCATAGTAAAATAAATTTACACAAGGTTTGGACTTGGGAACACGTGCACGCACAAACCCAGAACAAACATAATAACAACTTGAAAATGCCACCGCGAGGTTGCACAATGAAAAGACAAATTACAAGTTACACACGGAATGACAATTGGGAGCAACTAACACGCTCGAACATACCAAGGATAAACGTAAAAGAAATTGAACAAAAATGAAATGACTACATTACTAATAACAGGCTCCAGAAAACGGATCGGACGGTATCACTCGACTGCCATGGGCCCCGACGCGAACAAGACTTTCCTATTAAAATGGCGGAGGCTAACGGTACTCCAAGGTACGGTTGCACCATAGGGCGCTACTCCCAAAATTTGGGATTTGAACCAATCCCATAGGTGAAACAGAAATACAAGGTATGGGAAATACAAAAATGAAACGCACATGGGGCGTAAAAGAAGGAAATCCAAGGCAAAAGCGTCACGGAAACTAAGAACACCACGTGGACGTAAGATGACGGAAACGAACACAGGGACCCCTTAAAACTTAAATAAAACCAACTACATGGCTGCACTCGAGAAAATTCAAGGAAGCGTGATGCCACGGGAAATAATAAATAATTTGGAACCAAACCGAACAGACGCCTCACGGTTGCGCAACAAGGAAAACCCTCGCCCAAAAACAGGAAAAGATTTCCCACTATGAAATCAAGCTTCCGAAGAAGAAAAATTGATAAACAGTTTAGATATTAAACAGTGGGGAACACCTCAACCCATTATCCGACCGAAGCCCAAAATGCTGCGCCATTACCACGAGGTAAATAACAACTCGAAAAATCACACACGAGGAAAAACCAAAATGTGTAGACGGGCAAGAGGAAATAAATATCACGCTTCCCAGAATATACTCAAAATACAACTACATATTAAACTACTACTAAAGCCATCCCATTAGGTGGCTGATACCTGTATTTCAACCCCGGGTGACCCGGCCAAGTCCTTATCGGTGAACAGTCAAATCAGAAGAGAGTCATAGGCACGCCAAGAGTTCTTCATATATCAAACGACACAATAATTTTGTATAGATCAGGCGTAGCACACACGCACACTAAAATCCCCTGGCTTCTTGGACATAGTCCGTAAGACACTTCAGTATTCACTTTCGTGAAGGTTGGTCACACTGGTCGGCCGCTAGGCGTTCTTCTCCTGTCGTCTCCCTGCGGACGATACATATCGCGATGGCTGGGTCGAAAACAATCGATACAGGTGATGATGAATTTTAAATGCGCAATAATCACATGTCTTTCTTTTGAGGTTAGGGAACACTAAATTGCAGAACCAGTGCACATACGGTCCGAAGTTATACCTCGCGTCTTTCGACTCGTTTACAAGGTGTTCATAGTCCTGATTTTCAACTGGTGGCTTGTGCCACAAGGTTTCTCCAAGAGATTAGGTAAGTAAAGGAAATTACGAAGCTCAGCTTCAACTGGAAAGCAGGGATGGGCAAATTTCGGTAGGAATTGAATATTTTAGGTTAGGGGTTTATTTTCATGTCAGCTTAAAGTGGCGTGGCGCACGTCACATCCTCCTCCCCCGAAAGCAAACTGCGGGGGTTAACACCATTTGCGTATGTTGATGTGACAGACCTGGTGTAGATCATCTTTTATGTACGGTTGCAGATTTACATATGTCCAGACATGTTCGAAGCAATTTTGGCACCAACTTTATAGAATGACAGGCAGAATGTTCAAGGTTCAAATTCTCACAGCGACAAGCTGAGTTGATAGCACTGTCTCGGTGATAGTTCCGTTCCTCATGTTAGCTGGAAGGGTCTAGGTAGAAATGTCCTGATGACCCAGTTACAGATGTAGAAAGGGCGATGACGAGCCCAGGTCCCCGCCGGCAGTTCCCCAGTAACGCCACCATCCACATGTCCACCAAGGGTATCTTTGACGCCCCGAGCTGCACTGGATCCTGCGGAGAAACAGCACAGTCCGACACATCCACAGGAAGCTCCATTTCCAACGGGCCAAGCACTGAAATGCTAAGCACACGAGTAGCAGGACACACCAGAGTGACAGATACAGTTCATGGCACAGAAGACTAAATACCGGAAGGGCAGTTGCAGTCCATTTCACGAAGGTTATTTAAGTTTTCATCATAAGGGCAGGTACAGTTCATTGCACGGGTTATTTAAGTTTTCATCCAGGCACCGGTCGTGGTACATCAGAGATTTGATTTAAAAAACATACAAACATTCTACAACATACAAATTTTATTCCTTTTAAAAGGGGGCCCCCCTGTTACCCTCGAATTACCTTACGTTTACTAAACAAAATAAGTTAACACCTCCAAAGCAATCCCAATTCCAAACCATGACCTTAGGTTACCATGACATGGCTGGCATAACCACTCATCACCTCCATATCGAGGTCGCCTTGCCTTCAAATCACAACAAACACAGAGGTCTACTATTAACTAAATATTACCAATCTTGGGAAAACCCTATTACACGTCATAAAGACCGATAAACGATCCGTTTTCTCAAAGAACAAGGTGCAACAGGCTTCTCACAACACTTTGGGTAAGCAACGCCTCCAGAGACGCAAGTTCTCTGTAGATTTGGGGGGGGGGGGGGGAAACATTCACGAAAGATCACATTACAAGTTAAGAAGAGAAAGGGGCAAAGAAAAGCAAAAATACCACGAGTTTAGTTGTTGACTAGCCCGAGACTCGCTTGGGTGCCTCGTGTGCGGGCTTGCACAGCGAAAGGTGAGTCCTGAAGAACCTCTTCCGTTCAGGGTCGCTCACCAGCACTGAAACAGGACTGACAAAGGACAAAATTTTAAATGGTCCGCGAAAACGCGAGCGCAACTTTCCTGACACTTGGTTTCCTAGGAGCTTAGGCGAATGGTCCTGGACATATATCATGTCTCCTACCTCGAGGTTGACGGGCTTCCGTCCCTGATTGTACCTTTGAGCGAGTCGCTCGAGAGAAACCTGAATGGACTTGCGTGCCTCCTTCCAGACCTGCTTCACCTTGTCGGCAGACGGCTGATCAGGCAATAGGTCATGAATCGACCACAAATTAGTCAACGGAGAATGAGGTACATAAGCAAACATTAGAGAAAATGGAGTAGTATTATGCGTTTCGTGGACAGCAGTGTTAAACGCAAAAGCTAGCCAATGGACCGATGAATCCCACTTGGCGTGATCATCATGGTGGTAGGCGATCAACGCGGAACGCAGGTTCCGATTGACACGCTCAGCCAACGACGGGCTGGGGGTAATATGGACTCGTGGTCACATGGGAGATACCATAGTCGAAACAAAACTTACGGAACTGGTGAGACGTAAAGGTTTTAGCATTGTCCGATACCAGGAACTGGCATGGACCAAATGAAGTAAAGATGGAATTTAGACATTTGATGACTGTGTGGGTCGTTGACAATCTAGTTGGGAAAATCCAGCTGAAACGGGTGAACCCATCAACACAAACCAGTGCAAACCGGTTTCCCAACGTCGACCAAGGGAACGGCCCGACGAAGTCGATAAAATCATCTCCATGGGGCGGGAGGCAGGCTCGGAAGACAATAATCCAACACCAGTATGGACGGCGGGTTTACTGATACTACAATGCCTAGAGGATCTGACCATGTTACGAATATCACCATCCATTGACTTCCAGATAAAGTTCGTTCTGATCTTTTGGCGAGTCTTGAACACACCGAGGTGACCCCCAACAGGAGACTCATGAAAGTATTTGAAAATTTCAGGAACAAGTACGGCAGGCAGCACAATTTTACTTCTCTTGTCGTGGCGAGCAACGCAAAACAGAATACCTCTTTTCAATTCATACGGCTTTACAAGTTCTCCACCTGACATCCGGGTGATTAATGGTCCCAACACAGGGTCCTCTTTCTGATACTCAGCTAAATGACGGAACAACAAAGGTGAGTTGGTAAGGACAGGCTTCACTGCATTAACTGAAACTGAAGACACGGGAGATTCTACCTCGGCAGATCCAGACTGATCCCTAGGAACTTCCTCAAACATTCGACTCAGCGAGTCTGCGATTACATTTTCGGTGCCACGGATGTGGCGAACAGTGAAACTGAAAGAAGAGATTCTGGTCGCCCAACGAGCAATACGACCAGTGTTACGGGTTTTTGCCAGAACCCAGCTGAGAGCCTGATTGTCAGTCTCCAGCTCAAATGAAATGTGTTCGATATAATTTATAAAGCGCTCAAGAGCGAACTAAACGGCGAGACCCTCCAGCTCGTACACAGAGTACTTGGCCTCAACAAGAGAGAGGGAACGAGACGCATAAGAAATGGGCTGCCTACCCAATTCTCCTTCTTGGAGCAGGACGCCAGCAATTCCCGAGCACGAAGCATCGGTCTGCACAATGAAATGTTTGGAAAAATCAGGGATGGCAAGAACAGGAGCGTTACATAAAGCAAGTTTGAGGTCTTCGAAAGCAGCCTTCTGAGAAGGACCCCAACTAAATTTCTGGTCTATACGACGGAGAGAGTTCAACGGAGCTGCACGCTGTGCAAAATTGGGGATAAATTTCCGGAAGAAGTTCACCATTCCGACGAAGCAGGATACGCCCTTGACATTAGTGGGAGGTTTGAAATCACGGATACCCTGAGTCCTGGACTGATCTATGGACACACCGGCAGCTGACACAATAGGACCAAGGAAGGAAATTTCTGGTTTCGCGAATGAAACCTTGGATAGTTTCACAGTAAGACCAGCACGCTTCAGTCTTTCCAAGACATCCTGAATGTGCTTCACATGTTCGTCGAACGTTTCGCTGTAGATCACGACATCGTCCAAATAATGGTAAAGAAACTCAAATTTGATACCTGAGAAGACATTATCAAGCAGGCGGCTCAACACAGCTCCACCTGTTGACAAACCAAACGGTACACGATTGAACTGGTACAAATTCCAGTCGGTGGCAAACGCAGTCGTGGGTTTTGATTCCTCGGCCAAGGGAATTTGATAATAGGCCTGGTTGAAATCGAGGAGTGTAAAGAATTTAGCCTTGTGGAACCACGAAAAACAAGAATGGAGTTCAGGCAAGGGAATAGATTGAAGTACAACCTTCTGATTCAGTCGCCTATAGTCAACGACTGGTCGAAGACCACCATTAGGCTTGGGTACAAGAAACATCGGGGATGAATACGCAGAAGTAGAAGGGCTAATGACACCATCAGCAAGCATTCGGTCGATAATTTCCTTAAGAGCCTTCATCCTGGGCGGAGCCAAGCGATAGGGAGGATGTCTGACAGGGATACTGTCGGTGACTTCGATCTTATACTCAAGCAGTTTGGTCACGCCCAACTCATCAGTGAACACCTCTGGATACTCCCGGCATAAGTTCCGAATCATATCGGCCTGGGAATCGTTTAAGTTACTCAAATCTAGTGTAACAATGGTGACGGGATCAGAAGTCTGATTGACTGAACTACCCAACGGCTGAGGATAAGGTTCAATGAAATTGAATTTAAGTTTAGGTCGAAATCTAAATTTGAAAGTCCTCTCTTGGAGGTCAAGGATCAAACCAACGGACGACATGAAATTGGTCCCGATGAGAAGGGGACACGAGAGATTTCTAATTACCCACACCGGAAATTTCCAAGTGAAACCTTGGATCCTAAATTTGACCGAAATACTACCAAGGACATCTAAAGGCGAGCAATTTGCTGACACCAGGCGGGTTTGCAACTGATTCAATTTAGAAAAGTTACAGACTGTCTTCATGGAATTGTACCACTTTTCGCTCAACAGTGACACGACACTTCCAGAGTCAAGAATGCCACAGACTGGCTCGTTATTTATCAAAACCCCAATGACCGGAGAAGAATGAGAAACGGAAGAGACCTTGTTACAAGAATCAATACACAGAATGTTTCCTACGGGGTCTTGGTCTACACCAAATGAAACACAACCAGGTTCGTTGCCATCACGAAAATCACTTGCAGGCTTGGAACAACTCCTTACATCAAGTTCGTTACTTTCACAGACATTACTCATGGGAAAAACAAAATTGGGCACAGCAGGCTCACCACCTTCGCGAACTGCATTGACAGGTAACGGATGGTTACACTCAACGGACACATAATTACTCGGGCCAGGATGCGGGACCTCACCCACACGTTGACCTTCGATACACCCTTCTGAGGGTTCATCCCGACTCCTCGCAAATGGCATTCAATTAGAGGTACGTTTAGGAAGGCCGCAATTCCTAGCGACGTGGCCCACGCCGTTACAATTATAGCAGCAACTATTGCCGGACCCGGCAGGACGAGCGGGGCGCACGAAGCGGGGTGCAGGTGGAGGAACACTAACGACACGCTGTAAGTCCCCGTGACGAACAGATTCGGCAGATATGGCAAGAGCACCTAACTCCCTAAATGTGGTGGGACGGAACTGCATACTGAGATAGGACCGGAATTCAGGTGATATTCCGTCAACAATGGAAGACACAATATAACTTTCGGAGAAGTCGAGCGCGAAGACCTTCGCATAGTTCCTAATGTCCTGAATATAAGCGTTCAGACTCTCATCGAAGCGCTGAACCCTGTAGAAATACCTTTGTGTGAGAGAACTCATGAGACGGGCAGGAATAAAAGAGACCAAAACGTCACACAGAAAACTTTGAATAGAAACAGCGGATGACATGGCCTCGACCACCTTGTCGCGCATGGTACCTGACGTGTGGGGGAACAGTAACTGAAACACCTGGCCTTCAGATAAGGCGAACACTGCTGCGTACTCGTTAATCCTAACTAGCTCTCTCAAAAATTGGATGACTCCATCGACACTATCAGTATTGAACTCCTTCAGTTTTGCGAGCGATGTCGTTAATGGATGATTTAGGTTGCCAAAACCACCAATTGGGTGAACTGAGCGCTCAGAAATGGCTGGCGCAGGTCCGGGAGCAGCGACAATTTGGTTATCAGGCAAAGCGATCAAGTTGTTTGGCGCAGCAGCCAAAGAATGACAAGAATGCGCACATTCACAAGATGGGCATCTGGCCCTGGATACGGGTTCTGAAATAGCTATGTGGCCATGGGGGTGAGAAGCAGTTAAATTGTAATTATAATGAACCGCCAAGTTCCTTTCAGAACGAGGCATGGCGAGAGTTTCATGAATTGCAGGGTTTGCACCAGAAGTGACAAAGCGTGAAGCGCAGGAAGCCGAAACGGTGACAGGCACTCGAGACATACAATGAGAGTAATAGGGCACGGAGTTGGTACTCGACATGCGTTGCCCAGTCCGAGTCGCATTGACATTAAATGTGGAAGAAATAGGCAGGTTATGCAACGGGGCTACATTACTTGCACTGAACGATTGAGACTGAGAGGCCACATACTGCTCGAACCCGGTGGACATGATAGGCACAGTGGGCAATACCGGTGCGGACGGATGGCACATGGGAACCAAAGCCGCGACAGAAGTCCTTATATTTCCACCTAGAAACGCACTAGGCAAGGACACGCTGGACATTGATCCGCCACACACGGGGATGGCCAAAGACATCTGTCACCTCAAGGACACCGTGGGCATTATCAGGGTGGGTTACCGACAGACGACGGGATTGCACTGCAGGCAGATCTCGCAATGTTAAATTGTCGAAGAGATTACACAGGGGACAATTAACGTCATCGTGGTGACGTGAACCAGATGGATAGTCTCCAGATAAACTTAACATGGCCATTGCACCCTCACTCTGTTGCCCTCGAGCCAAGTCGTTCGGAATGCTTACATGCAGAGACACAGGACTTGATTCAGCAGTTACGTTAGACACGCTATTATTCAACGGAATTCTCTGAAGTGGGCAGCCTGCGATATTTGGGATACCCATCTTCCCCAATTTGGTTTATAAAAAGATCAGGACTTCCAAAATGGCACACGTAAGTCATAGAATCTTGAGTGCGTTCATGTATATAGCGCGGGCCTCCAGTGAAAGTCGACTGCAACACTACCATTTTACCAGTATCGGACAAACGGCTGTCAGCTTTACTCATTGCGTCCTTCAGGTGCACATATTCCTCACTTCTCAACTTGTTCTGATTGATGCGAATCCAAAGTAGTCTCTCTGTCTCAATCTTTGCATACATATCAACCAGAAACTGATTGAGAAGATTGCGAAATAACAAAAGATAAGAATTATCACCCTCAAATATTCTGAAGCTGTAAAAGTTAGCGGCAGGCACGGTCTTCTTCAAAGGTGCTCGAGTGCTGTTTTGATAAGGGATATTAATGCAGTAGCCATCTTCTCCACCGCAGAACATAAGATGATATTGCAGAGCATCATACGCGCGATGTGTTTCACTAATACGAAGCAACCTGCTATCTCTGCCGTGGAGTAAAATATCCCTTTTCTCAAACTCCTGACCAGCGTGCAAAGCACCAGAACACTGGTAGGGGTGACGTGATGCAGCCCGCATTGCCTGTCAACAATAAACTTAGGCATTATTGAAGCTGTTCATATTATCGCGGTTTTCGAGGTTTGACCATGAAACCGAGTTAGTTTTTTGAAACCCGTTCTTAGCGAGCACCTACGGCCCTTGAGGAAGCTGCATGCCAAATTTAATTCCAATCCGTTCGGTGGTTTCTGAGATTTCGTGATGAATGAGTGAGTGGTATTTGACAAATATATAGTAGATTTCAAACAAATTAAGAAAACTTACTATTCTCAGTTAGTCATATATGTTATCTTTGTGTTGAGTTCCTCTTGTAGTAGTTAACCAATATTGCTGAAAGTTAAGGTATTGAAAAACTAGGGGGTCTGTTTACTGTGATATTAATTCTGTTATTTACCTTTCAGCTGTCAGCCTCTCATAACCAGCTGCTGCGGATGTACGGTGTTTCTCGTCTTCACCATATTTGTTCACTCAATTTGGCGCACAACAGTATCCTCACTATTGAAGGGCTTAAAGATTTGGTACACCTTAAATGGCTTTGTCTTGCTGCTAATAACATCAAAGTAAGTCTAGTAGTAGAATGCAATTTTTATTTTATTTTTTAAATATTGGGTGATTTGAAGAGAAAGAAAACCTTATTACAGAGAAGAGTTTCCCTTGTCATCTTGTTTGTAGCAAACAGTTTACCGTATGATAATTTTTAAACTTGCTTTTAAAGATTAGAAATTTTGTAGTGCTTGTCATGCAAGTTCATAAAAAGGGTGTAATAGACCAACGGATTAAAAATAATTATTGGTTAAAAATCCGACTTGTTACAAAGTTTAATAAAAAAAACTTCTTTAGCTTAATAATCGTAGATACTGTTTTACATAGGTAAGTGTTATACAGGGTCTTTCATATAAAATAAGAGCGCCAAGAGGCGGCTTTGTTAACCGCAGCTGCGGTCACCTTGGCCGAGCTTGTGGCGTGCCGCAGCCCCCTGCTGTAGTATTGAAAGTGCGCGCATAGTACATACGAGGATTACGAGGGCTGTTTTTTTTTTTTTTTTTTGTTTTTTTCCCCCCGATGGACTGTCTAAAAATAACAGATTGACATTACCAAACTTGACCTTGCAATAAGCGTGCAGGTGCTCAGTCTCCAGTCTAAACCTCAAGTGCTAACATGGTGTGACAGTCATCATTGCAACATGGTATTTTTTATGTAAAACTTATTTTAAGTACGAGTCGGCTCGGTGGGTACGTGATACATTTGTTCAGCAATTTCCTGATTCACGTAATTGCAAATAAGTTTGACACTACTGGCTCGGTGCTCAATAAAAAACATGCCCGCCCACGAACAGTTTTAACAAAGGATGAGCTAGATGACATTGGCGAGAATCTTGAATGGTCTCCGAATAAATCACTCACAAAATTACCACAAGTAGGGGTTTCGGTTTCATCAACAATAACTAACTAACTAAAGTAAGATTTCAGCATTGTACACACGCTGGCAAGGCCGCTGCATCATATAAGATTGTACACATGCTTAAAGCAGGGGCCTTGGCACGCCACAAGCTCGGCCCCGCAGCTGCGGTTAACAAAGCCGCCGCTTGGCGCTCTTAGTTTATATGAAAGACCCTGTATATCCACTGAACCTAAATATGCCTCAGTGAGCAGGATCTGATGATGTTCGCTTGACAAACAAACTAGTCATCCAATTAGGCCCCCATTTATGTGAGAAGTGTGTAAATAGTTCATGTAATTTATTTCAGGCATTAGGAAATTAAAATTGTAAATCCCCTCCTAATCTAGTCGTGCACACTCGTGTTGGCGGACCGAGAAGCTTCTACTAATAGATTACTTAGGCGACAATATAAAACGACTGGTTATATTTGTAATAATTATTGATGTACAAGGTTTTTCTGTGTATTGTTAATCTTTTATAAGCATATTTTTGTAAATGAAAAATAAAAATTAGCAAAAGTGAAAGAATATCGAAAAAATAGATATATCTTGTGCTTCTTACAAATTGCAGTCACAGAGTGTAATTAGTGTAAAAAGATTTCTTAGTCCTCTTAAAACAGTTATCATCATGCATAACTGTAGGCCACATCTGTTAACTGCTTGCCATGGTGGGTGAGTGGTTAACGTGTCGGACTACCAACCCCCCAAGCTTGCAGGTTCGCTCCTGGCCATGGTAAGTGATTTTTTGAAAGGTGCAAAAATCACGACATGCATGTCATACGTTGTTGGCATGTTGAAGAACCCATTTGAATTCAGTAGGCCGTGTTCATAATGGCAAAATTAGTCTCGGGATTTTCCGCCAACACAAAGTTCCTCCATTCTATACTAGAAAGCGCTATAGTGTCAAGGAGCTTTGATATCTAACCTCCTTGACTTTCATAGCGCTCCAAGGAACGACGAAATTCGACATGCAAGCTGCTCTCTGAGTGTCAAATAACAAAGCTTGCACCCGGCACCCGAGGCCATACGATATTATTATTGTCTGTTAACTAAATATTAGGCCTCTGTGTAAGTGCGATGGTGTTGGGGCAGAACATTGAGCTGCATTAAGTGTTGGTGCCTTCAAATTTTCTTTGATGATCGTGGTTTGTTTAATGTGTCCAATTGTATGATAATCAACAACGTTGCTGGATTTATACGGCTTAACATTAGCCAGCCAGACAGGACTAGAGTGTAAGGTTATGGAACTGTGAAACTCGGTGTATAATTTATCATGTATTCAATTTATCATGCATCATTTTATTAAAGCACTTAGCTAATATGATGATGCCATAAGGTGAAATCGAACAGAAATTTAATTAGATATTTTTAGTGGAAATACAATCAGCCTATATACAGTAATTACAGCGATATTTGATCTCACCATGTACTGTCAGTCTTTGATAATAATACTAATAATAACAGTAATAGTAGAAAGTTACTGACACGTTGCCGAAAAGACAGATTGTGTTTTATAGGCAAGTGACCCAAATGACGTCAACACTCTTAATCTATCGCATTTTCACGCTTCTCCAAGAGATAATGACAAAGGAAGCCTGATTCGGTGAGATACAAAAAGATCTGCACGAGTTTGGGAACTTATGTGAAGATATCCAGGAGCATGACTAATTTAAGAGAAAACTCTTCAAACATTGAGTTTCCAACCAAACCCAACGCTGAAAACTGGAAAGGTGTGGACAAAAGAGAAAGGAACAACACCATCTACGAATGAAAGAATACTGGACTAATTTTAAAGCTAAAGGGGAAACAGTTCAATGACATGGTCCTTCGTTTGGCCAAAACGATACAATAATAATAGTAATCATCATCATCATCATCCTTCCCCCTTATCCAGTTTAAGGCAGAGTCGGGGCATTTATGGTACTCCTCCACCTTCTTCTGTCTCTCCACTGTTCTTCTTCCAGAAGTATGTTCCAATTCATACTATGTCTACTTATGCTAGACTTAATTTTAATTTTTTTAAATTTAAATTTAATTCATTCTCTCAGTAAGTTCATTGAATTCGGAGGCAATATATCCCACGAATCATTGAAGAAACCATTCCAATTATCTGTGGGATATACCAGTATTGCATTACATTATTTATTATACATTACATATACAGGGCGTCAGGAAATGTTCTCCGCAGCGGCTACATGCTGCTGCGAGAGGTAGCGTCAGCAGTTTAGTTGGCAGCACGATGTGTAGCAGTACAGTGAAGGTCACACGTGCGGGCTGTAGGCTGTTGAAATCGTCAGTGTGTATTGCAGTAAGCGAGCGTTCAGATAGTTTATTGGAAGAATGCAACAGTATATAGTCGATAATGTTTACTACTGAAGAGAGAGCTTTTTTGGTGGAATAGGTTTTTCTCGAAGGCGATCGGTTTACTGAAAAAGTAAAACTAAAATTTCAGGCTCGGTTTCCTAGTTCGAAGTGTTCAAACCGTGTTACCGTTCGGGATATGATAAGTAAATTTAGTGTGACCGGCTCACAAACTAATCCAAATACAATTGATGAAATAGAAGTGAATACCATTAATTATGTGCAGTCCATTACGCAAGAAACTTGAAAGAAAGTCTTCGACAATATGTGTAGATGTGTTGAAGTCTGTCTTCAAACACAAGGACAGCACTTCCAGCATCTGTTATGAATGGCTATGTTGAGAACAAAGTTTGCTGTTTGTTTTGTTACAAGTGACAGCCGTGCTGCCATCATAACTGCTGACACTACCTTCCGCAGCAACATGTAGCCGCTGCGGAGAACATTCCCTGGTGCCCTGTTCAAGTGATACATACCATATTGAATTTAAAGAAAGGAAAAAGTTGACACAAACAACATTGAAAATTAAAAATAATATATAAAATATAATTATGTAAGTTATATGAATTCTATCTCTTTTTTTTTAAATTTTTTTAAAATTATAAGCGAGTATTAATAAGATTGTAGAAGTGTTAAAGAACTTCTACTGACATTTTATAGATAAACAAGCATGCACAAGAGTAAATGAAGCTAATTACCGTATTTCCTCGCATAATAGTCGCACATTTTTTGCCTAAAATTCGTGGAAAAAAGCAGGGTGCGACGATTATGCGAAGAATATTTAAGTTCAAAGAAGAAAACCATAATTTTTAAATATATACTGTATCATTATTTGCTGCACGCTTATTATTATTTTCTTATTATGTAACCACAGATATTTCAGTTTCATCAAGATCATCGTACAATTCTTGTCATCATCATCATCATCATCATTTCCCCTTATCCAGCTCCTGCCGGGTCGGGGTATTTATGGCACTTCTCCACTTTCCTCTTTCCTTCCACCATTCTTCTTCCACGATCTTGTCCCAGTCCAGATTTCTTTTTCTTACGCTGTTCTTCACTGAATCAATCCACCTTGTTCTAGGTCTTCCTCTTGCTCTCTTACCCTTGCACTTTGCCTCCAGCATCTGTCTTGGTATTCTATTTTCCTCCATCCTCTTTACATGTCCAAACCACCTTAGTTTATTCTTCTCAATTCTCCCATTTAGTTTTCCCATCCCAACTTCCTTCCTAACATCTTCATTCCTCACTCTGTCTTTCCTTGTCTTTCCTATCATACTTCTTAGGAATTTCATTTCACTGGCTTGGATTCTACTCTCTTGTCTGCTTGTCAAGGTCCAAGTCTCAGCTTGTATTTTCTCATTTTGGACACCAGTGGGTATCATCAAGCACGGGTCTCTTTTGCGATGTTTTCACGGAAGTGGCTGATGCTAGACTCGGCTAGACTAGCAAGAGGTGTCCCTTGAGTAAGATTCCGGCAATACCAGTCGGGCCTGTTTTAACGTCGGCGAACTGGGACTAGCAGCGTATTATTCGGCAGCTTATTGAATCTCGTCATTCCGAGACCAACTCACGGAAGCGATAGGTCCACATAAGTTTCACTTCCCTGGCCCTGGAGTTGTGTTGAGCGCGATCGTTGGTTAGCATGTCGTGGGCCAGTCATTCGCGTAACGTGTCATAGCCTGCAGCCAGAGAGACAGGCTTCTTTCTTCTGACTAGGTCACGACAGGTTAAAGCTCGCGGAATGTGCTGACTAAGCTGGCCACTCGCATTGCGGTTCATAGCTGAAGCCCGCAGGCAAAAAGAAGAGATTACTTTCTCCTGACAAGATCATGCCAAATTAATAGCTCACGGAATGTGCTAAGTGATGAAGCTGGCCGCTCGCTTCACTGTTCATAGCCCGCAAGCATAAAGACGAGATTCTTCTTCTTCTTCTTTTATTCATGGGGCCTCTCATTTCCAAGTTCCTGTTTAGCGTCGACCTCCAAGATCTTTTGCTACCATGTGTTTCCTTCATTCCCACCTGGATATCTCTGCTCTCTTCACAAAGCTGCAGATCAATCTTATTGGGTCCTCTAGGATTTTCTCTCTTTCTTCACCCGGTAGCCTCAGTGTGGAGATTCTAATTCTTCCCAACGCCTCACATTCAAAAAGTATGTGTTCAGCTGATCTTTTGCTTCATTGCATTTCCTACATATATTGTCTCTTATTACTCCAATTCTATGTAGGTGTTTTTTAAGATGGCAGTGTCCTGTCAATAGTCCCACTACCCATCTTATATTTCCTCTGCTAAGTTGTAGAAGTTCTTTAGTGTGCTTCTTGTTTGGCCCTTTTATCAGTTCCTTTGCAAGTCTGCAACCTGGAGACTTTTTCCAGTTTTCTATTTGCTTCTTTTGTACCCATTTACCTATTACATGTCGGGCTTGTCTGTAAGAGATCCCACATACTGGTTCTGGGCCTATAAAATGTATCTCTGCTCCTTTTCTGGCCAGTTCATCTGCCCTTTCATTACCTTCTATACCTGCATGCCCTGGTACCCATATTATTTTAACTGTGTTGTACTCTGAGAGCTTCAGGAGAACTGAGTGGCAGTACCATACTATTTTGGATGTTATCCGGACAGCCTCTAGTGCAGGGATGTCAAAGATACGACCCGCGATCGCAATGTGTGACAGAGAAGAATCATGACTTCACTCGATTCCCCTACGGAAGTTTTAAAATGCGCACACTACAACATTTATAAGTAATTTCAAGGGCAGCGCGTGCCTAGACAAGCGAGAGAGGTAGACAGTAATGCCATCTCTTAGCAACAAGCGGAAATACCACGAAGGCTAGAATCTTCCACGCGCTTCGAGTCTAGACTAGAACCTTCCTTATTGATATAAAAGGAGTGCGTCGGCACGATGTTAGTCAGTTGAGTCGAGTAATCGAAGCGATACGGTCGGAGAAAGATTTTAGTTAATTTAGTTGTACTGCGACATAGTGATTGTGAAGGTATTGTGCATTTGTTTGTGTCGTGCGCATGCGATATCCATAATTGTTGTGTTGAGTTCCATAATTGTTACGATTTTGGCATAATGTCACAAAAACGTAAAGTTGATAGTGAGTGCAGAGTTTTTCAGTCTAAATGGGAAATTGCATATTTTTTCATAGAATGGAAAGGTAAACCACTGTGTTTGATTTGCAATCAAACAGTTGCTGTTTGTAAGGAGTTTAACTTGAAGAGACACTATGATACGAATCATAAATCAAAATTCGATTGTTACACTGAAAAAATAAGAATGGACACATTGTCATCTTTAAAATCTAAACTTCAAGGTCAACAATCGATGTTTACTAAAGCTAATACTGAGAGCGAAGATGCCCTGAAATCAAGTTTTATTATTGCATTAGAAATCTCGAAGTGATCAAAACCTTTCACTGATGGTGAGTTTATTAAAGACTGCATGTTGAAAGTGGCCGATGTTTCATTTCCATTTCAAAAGTCAATAATTAAAAATATTTTTGTCAAGAAACACTGTTGCTTCAAGAATAAATGATTTATCTCAAAATTTGGTTCTTCAACTGAAGGAGAAAATTAAGGAATTTACAAACTTTTCACTGGCTGTTGACGAGAGCACTGATACTGAGGATACAGCTCAACTTGCTGTTTTTATACGAGGTATTAACAGTAACTTTGAAATAACTGAAGAACTATTAAAGTGCGTCCCATTGACAGGTACTGCAAGAGCAAATGATATTTATTCTGCAATTGAGCACTTGATAGCAGAATATGAACTCGACTGGAATATACTTAGCAGCACAACTACGGATGGCGCTCCTGCCATGGCTGGCAAACATTCGGGCGTTGTAACTAAGTTAAAACAGAAAACATCAGGGAATTTTGTGGGATTTCACTGCATAATTCATCAAGAATCATTGGCATCCAAACATTTAAAAATGGACCATGTCATGCAACCTATAATTAAAATAGTAAATTTTATAAGGAGCAGAGGACTAAATCACCGACAGTTCAGGCAGTTTTTACAAGATTTGGACGAAAAGTTTTCTGATCCTTATTTCACCGAAGTTCGTTGGCTCAGTCGAGGAGTAGTTTTAGACAGATTTTTTGCATTACGTGACCCTATTCAAGCTTTCATGTTAGAAAAAGGCAACCCAATTGATTATGACAATGACTGGTGGGTTGATTGTGCCTTTTTAGTAGATGTGAATAAACACTTGACTGATCTGAATGTAAAGTTACAGGGTATAAATCTGATTGTCACTAAAATGTATTCATGTATTCAAGCCTTTGAAACAAAGTTGAGGCTGTGGGAAAATCAGGTAAAAATCAAGCTTTGGATCATTTCCCTCATTTAAAATCATTTGGCACGGTGAACCAAAATAAATTGGATCAATATTCTCAACTTCTGCTAAATCTGATCACGGAATTCAACAATCGTTTTGACAAAATGAATGAAATGGAATTCCCAATTTTCAACAATCCATTCAATTTTGAAGCTTCACAGGCACCAGTTCATTTGCAAATGGAGTTGATAGATTGAAACGTTATTTACTTTGCTCCACGTTGAGCGTACAAATGAGACGTTTTGCTAGCTCCTAACTGTTGGGTGAGAAATGTAACTGTTTACCTTTGCCTAAGCTATGTTGTTTTAATGGGCGCCAAGACCTCAACGCAATGTTGAAATCTAAATTTGTATTTAACAACGTCTAGCTCTGGCAGAACACCTTCAAGACTCTATTCACTCAGATCGTGGTATGATTTGATCATTAACCCAACAAACAATTGTATCAGGAGAAGGAATTGGTCTATATCTAATGCTACCTACTGAAAGCAAAGATTGCATTGTAAAAGAAATGAATTTATTATATAAAACAAGAATAGCAAAATTAATAATAATAAGTATAAAATTTAAATTGGAGCGTTGTGATTTGAATATTACCGATAGAAAATTACGTGAAAACGGAGTCTGATAAATTGATTTTACTCTTATTTCCAAGCTATGAAGTTACTGAAATATGAAATGTAGAACAAAGAAAATGAGAGATTGCGTATTTCTGCGTCATTGGCGCTTACCACTGGAAATTGCCAAAGCATTTCCCTCGTTCTTGAAGATGTTGTGAGCTTCCCACAGTCTCCTGGACGTCGTCATCTCCGTCGGAATTTGATGATATTCTGGTAGATTAGATAATTCTATGGTCCGTACCTCGGACCCAAACACTCGTACAACCAA
Organism: Meconema thalassinum; assembly: GCA_946902985.2. NCBI lineage: Eukaryota > Metazoa > Arthropoda > Insecta > Orthoptera > Tettigoniidae > Meconema > Meconema thalassinum. The sequence continues at coordinate 456,688,993 of OX336391.1, read as the reverse complement.
GTTTTACAAAAGTTCGTCGCTAACTCCACTGAACATCGGAGCGACACGCACTTGCGACCGTACACCTCAAGTATTTCACAGATAGTCCTCTTCCACGGAACATCGGAGCGATTCCCGCGTATATCCACACTCGGCAAGAACTACACAGATTGTTCTTGTTTCACGGCGCGTCGAACGATATATGCACCTGTTGGCTCCCCCACCATGGTACCGACATCTAGCTTACGTCGTCGCCACTGATTGGCTGCACCCTACGCGCTAGATCCCCACTCCTTCCTCATTACACTCCGCGGGAGGGAGAAGTCGATTTCCGTTTCCACAATTCGCCTTTTCTAGACCTTGCGACCCAAGATTGCGTCATGCTCCTCGACAAGATTCAGCGTGTACTTGAAATCCCAGTGAGTCATCTCTCTCAAATACCCTAACTGACAAAAACTCCGTAAAATTCCGTAATCAGATAATTTTCTATGATATCGTCGTTCGTAATAATTTGCTTGATAGCGTTTTCTAAGACATAGAAAACCTATCTGAATGCTAATAATTTTTATAAAATGCTCCGAAAATACCTTAATAATAATTATAATAAATTAATAATAATAATAATAAATTAACATGAAAAATTATCTTGGCTGAACAATTTGCCGCGTAAATAAATATAGAATGGCTTCCTACTGACTTATGCCAGTTGCATAAAACCCCACGAAAAATACGTTACATATTCGCCTCGGATCATCGGATGATTTACCGTGACGACGGTCCATTATCCGATTATCCCAGACACGTTAATAAACCCCATCCAAAATACATATTACATAAACGAAATCACCCTAAATTACAGATATATACACTCATATTTTTTCTTCACGCACTTTGCGTCAAAGTTTGTTGTCACTATGGATTGCACTTTGCAACCAGTCCAATGTTTTACATATGGAATAGTGTTCCACGGATATTTCCGCCTCTCAAATTTCTCTATGTTGGAGAAATAGACATAATTAATGTGTGAGCACTATGTATTTATGATGTCATATCACACGCATTGAAGGTGTTCTGATATATTTATATCACCATAGAACTCCCTAATTTCACTGGAGGTCCCCTCCTTATGGTGACATTTAATTCCACTTATCACTGAGCACACGATCACACTACTGTGGCAGCGCCTCGTGACCATAATACTTAATCTCTCTTTAAAGTAGATTAAATGAATATTGACTTCTGAAAAAAAAAACAGTAAATGCGCATTACATATAACACCAAATAGTTCTGTGCCGTAATCGCCCTGTCTTGTTAAGTTCCCGTTAACCATATTCTACTTAATACTAGTTCTCAACACAGACCATTTCTCCTCACACACATAATACCATTGTACAAATTATCTTAAATTACACACTTACAAATCTTACATGGCGAGGCCGTAAACAGAAATCACGTGTGCTGATATGTATGAGTTTCATGAAGGACTGTCTCGCATTCTGATGGCCCATCTTTTATCTCGTGGACGCCTTAAGCTAACAAGCCCTATTCAAGCGCTCCCCCATCTCTTGGAGATAAATGGGAACCCATCAGCGCTGCCAAAATGGCCTTGGTGCATCGAGACAATTTAGTGCTCAACAGCATCCGACAATCCCGTCATATTTCCCTGTACCTTAAAAACTCTCATTTACTTACATACTACCCCCCTGTGTGACTTCTGATACGCCTGCCTTAAGACCAGATCTTCCACGCACCAGACACCACACTTACTCATTTGATAGGCTGGCTCGCCAGCTAAACACACTCACTTTATGACACATATTTTCGTAGACTATGTATATTATACGTCCCGTATAATCTGTTTCCCTCACTATTCTCCAGCACATATGCTGTTTTCCCAATACGTTTGGAAACTATAAATGTTTCTGCGTCACCTGCTTCCAACCTTGCAAGTGGCTCCCTTTAAATGAACGTCATCACGTTGCTCTACTAGCCTATTTCTCAGTGTCTGTAACGATGCCCTGTTGCTACTGTCCACACATGCACATATTAAAATACCATCCTCTGCTTTAACCACAGGATAATCCCTACATAAATTAGTGTCCCTCGATAGCATGTCTGCAAGAATGTTATCTTTACCTTTAATATATTTTACTGTGAATTCGTATTCCTGCAGAGCAAGAATCCACCTACTAACTCTGTTAGAACTGAGTTTACAAGTCCTCATATACAGTAATGCATGGTGATCTGTGTGGATCTCAAATTTCCCCCCTACTAAATACATTCTAAATTTCCCTAAACTGAAAACAATACCTAAAAGCTCTAACTCAGTAATCGTGTATCTTTTCTCCGCTGCTGTCAGTCCTCGCGAGGCTAAAGATACAATGCACAGATTACCCTCATCATCTTTCTGACATAATACTCCAGCAATGCCTATATGTGAAGCATCTGTCATAACCACATATTCCTTATCTTTTAACGGATATTTCAGCACTACAGCTTTCTCAAAACCTTCCTTCAGCGCTCTAAAAGCCTGATCATGCTTAGACTCCCATCTCCACCGAGTCCCACTTTTAAGCAATTCCCTGAATGGTTCTACCAACCCTGAGTATTTAAGAACGAACCTCCTGAAAAAGTTGCAAATTCCCAGGTAAGTTTTTAACTGTTTAACATTCTGTGGCACCTCTGCGTTAAGTATCTTATTAACCCTACTTTCTTCTGGTGTTACACCTCTACTCGACACTGTATGACCTAAAAATGTCACTTCTGACTGACAGAATGACGACTTAGACAGCTTCAAAGTGAACCCTGCCTGATCTAACTTCTGAAAAACTATATTTAAATGACATAGATGCTCCTCAAAACTGCGTGAACTAATTACCATATCATCAATGTAAATGGTTACAAACTCTCCTGTGTCATCCCCTAATGCGATGTTTAAAGCCCTAATTAAAGCTGCTGAACTACTCTTTAACCCATAAGGTGTTCTACAAAATTGATAAAGGTTATATTTATGACTAAAAGCTGTAAATGGTCTATCTTCGTACATAAGTGGCACTTGCCAAAAACTGGAACTCAAATCTACACAAGTGAAATACTTCTTCCCCTCAAATGTTTGCATTAATTCCTCTATTGACATAGATTTCATCTGATCTGAACTAATTCTACTGTTAACCAAACGAGCGTCTAAACAAATACGAACAGTGCCGTCGGTCTTGGGTACCGTGATCAAAGAATTAACATATGGACTGTTCGAGTGCTCAATAATCCCATCTTCAAGCATCTGATTAATTTGTGCCTCAACTGCACTCTGATAAGCGAAAGGTACAGGATATCTATGTCCTGTGAATACTGACCTATCAATAACGTTCAATGAATGTGTATAGCAATTGGCCATACCAATGCGATCGTCAAAAACTCTCCTATTACACAATAACACATCATAGAGCCGAACACACTGTTCATCCTCTATATTTCCCTGAAATGCAGCCTCACGTAACGAGTCCTCTAGACTTCCGTTCGTAATCACACTGCCCACAAAACATGGAGAACCCCGCTCTACGGCTGGCGATATCTCATTTAAAGTACAAATCACACCTACAATACTACTCCTCTGAATATGGTCATTGAACGCTACTTCTACTTCAGAATCTCCCCATTTAAATTTCAAACTCCCTACATCATAACATAAGTTACCAGACACTCTACTTAGCCACTCTGAACCCAAGATAACACTGAATACTAAATTTGGAATTACAAGGCAAATCTGCTTCTCTACATGATTATTAATTTTAATGTCTACTAAAACTTGCTTAGAAATTACTTTAGACCTCTTCCCAACAGCTGTGATAACAAAAGTGCTTTTAATTGGCATCTCCTCAAAATTTACTCCAGTTCCTTTCATTTTATCATAAAATGCACTACTTATGCAACTCTTCATACAACCACTATCAATTAAAACATCTGTGTACGCCTCGGACACGTTAAATTTAACTATGGGGCTCTTACTAACCACTTCCTGAATAATACCTTCATCATTTAGTTCATGTAATAATTCATTTCTTACATTTAGGTCATAGGGTTCCTGTATAATTGTATGGACAGGGCATGCTACAGACTGAGATTCTGACCTTACTTCGCAGCCTGGTTCGCGTTTAAAGAACCGCTACAGCTGGCCGTAGTACTAGTTACTACTGCACTGGTCTGGTTGTTCTGAGTTGTGTTGTCATTGTTTGGCTGTATATTACTACCACTAGGCTGTCCTCTTCCTTGACCCCTATTCTGGTTGTAATTATTGTCATTATAATTTCTCCCTTGATTTCCCCTGAAATCATTGTTTCTCCCTTGATTTCCCCTGTAATCATTGTTCCTCCCTTGATACTGATTACCATAGCCATTTCCTCTGTTCTGATTTAGCTGATTATTATTATTTCTATTTTGAGCATTGGCCCCTTCGCCACCGTTCCCTTGAACTTCCTGATGCCTGGCTTCATTAGGACTATTATTATTATTACCCTGGTTCCTATTGAAATTGTCCTCATAACCCCCTCTCCCTAGTGCATCAAATGTGCTTAACAAACTTTCTACTTGTGATATAGTCTTTACATTCTGGATACAAGCAGCCTCCTTGATCCTATAGGGAAAGTGCCTAAGTAGCAACCTTACCACATCACTTTCCTCCTTCAAGCCATCCAGATATTTACACACTAATACCTGCCCTAAAAAGTATTCGGTCATGGTGGAGCTTCCTTTAGGGTTATATTTACCACACACTACTCCCTCACGATGCTGCGACTGAATAACCTCATTCCAGAACTTTTCACAGAATTTTATTTTAAAATCATTCATATCAGTAAACTTGTCTCTGTAGACAGCAAACCAATTCCTCGTTTCCCCCACAAACACTTGTTCTAAAATTTCAACTACCTGGCACCACTCAATACTACCATTTTCCAACCTCTCCCCGAATTTATTTTCTATAGTGTTCATGAACTCCATTGGGCACCCCTGTCGATTGCTGAACTTACCCAGTTCTACCTCCCTGTGTGTGCTATTCACCAAAACTGGCCTATTCTGACTATTTTCTTGCCTGATCCTAGCTTTTAATTTTAATTCTAATTCTGCGATTTTCTCCTCAGCCTTCCTCTCAATACTGTTTACTGTTAATTTAATGTTTCCTTCTGATTCTTCTACTTTATCATATAGCTTTGCTTGTTTCTCCTCAATCTTGCTAATGCTTTCCCTATTACTCTCTCTTAAATCATTTACTTCTGCAACTACTTGTGAGTGGACTTTCTCAATTCTACCCCCCAGCTGTTCCTTAACCTCTTTAGTAGCTACCTGAATTTTGTCAATTTCTCCCCCCAATTGCTTTTTGACCTGCTGTGTTTCCAGTTGCACTAGTTCTTTTAAATTTTCAGCCTGTGTACTGATTCTAATTTCCAACTCCTCCTGTACTTTTCCTAATTTTCTGTCTACATCTGCAATAATCTCTTTAGCCTTTTCTTCCATCACCCCCCGGATCTCACCTCTAATCAGTTCGAATTTGTCACTCATTTCCCTACTGTTTTGTTCTAATCTGGCGTTTAAACTATCGCTCAATTCCCTATTACTCTCTTTATTTTCCCTACTGTTTTGTTCTAGTTTAGCGTTATTCTGTTCTAATTTTGCATTTAAAGCTTCTGTACTTTCTTTATTTTCCCTACTGTTTTGTTCTAGTTTAGCGTTATTCTGTTCTAACTTTGCATTTAAAGCTTCTGTACTTTCTTTATTTTCCCTACTGTTTTGTTCTAGTTTAGCGTTATTCTGTTCTAACTTTGCATTTAAAGCTTCTGTACTTTCTTTATTTTCCCTACTGTTTTGTTCTAGTTTAGCGTTATTCTGTTCTAACTTTGCATTTAAAGCTTCTGTACTTTCTTTATTTTCCCTACTGTTTTGTTCTAATTTAGCGTTATTCTGTTCTAACTTTGCATTTAAGGCATCACTACTAACTTTGTTCTGATACATAAACTCGAGAAGTAAAGTTTTTAATTCTGGTTGGCCGCCTACACTCCCTGTTTCAGTATCGGGATTTACCTCCGCTACCCCGGTACTACCATCACTCGACATACTGCTCGTATCATCACTCTCCCGTTGATGACCACTACGTAACCTCATCTGTCTTTCTTTCTCATCCCCCATAATGATATACACTGATACAGACAAATAACCCCCAAAATACAGGCACAGAAATATATACCCTTCTCCTTCCACAAATGTTATTAGGTTTTCAGCCCCAAGTTGTCGGCGACAAGTGAAACGTTATTTACTTTGCTCCACGTTGAGCGTACAAATGAGACGTTTTGCTAGCTCCTAACTGTTGGGTGAGAAATGTAACTGTTTACCTTTGCCTAAGCTATGTTGTTTTAATGGGCGCCAAGACCTCAACGCAATGTTGAAATCTAAATTTGTATTTAACAACGTCTAGCTCTGGCAGAACACCTTCAAGACTCTATTCACTCAGATCGTGGTATGATTTGATCATTAACCCAACAAACAATTGTATCAGGAGAAGGAATTGGTCTATATCTAATGCTACCTACTGAAAGCAAAGATTGCATTGTAAAAGAAATGAATTTATTATATAAAACAAGAATAGCAAAATTAATAATAATAAGTATAAAATTTAAATTGGAGCGTTGTGATTTGAATATTACCGATAGAAAATTACGTGAAAACGGAGTCTGATAAATTGATTTTACTCTTATTTCCAAGCTATGAAGTTACTGAAATATGAAATGTAGAACAAAGAAAATGAGAGATTGCGTATTTCTGCGTCATTGGCGCTTACCACTGGAAATTGCCAAAGCATTTCCCTCGTTCTTGAAGATGTTGTGAGCTTCCCACAGTCTCCTGGACGTCGTCATCTCCGTCGGAATTTGATGATATTCTGGTAGATTAGATAATTCTATGGTCCGTACCTCGGACCCAAACACTCGTACAACCAAGTTTTACAAAAGTTCGTCGCTAACTCCACTGAACATCGGAGCGACACGCACTTGCGACCGTACACCTCAAGTATTTCACAGATAGTCCTCTTCCACGGAACATCGGAGCGATTCCCGCGTATATCCACACTCGGCAAGAACTACACAGATTGTTCTTGTTTCACGGCGCGTCGAACGATATATGCACCTGTTGGCTCCCCCACCATGGTACCGACATCTAGCTTACGTCGTCGCCACTGATTGGCTGCACCCTACGCGCTAGATCCCCACTCCTTCCTCATTACACTCCGCGGGAGGGAGAAGTCGATTTCCGTTTCCACAATTCGCCTTTTCTAGACCTTGCGACCCAAGATTGCGTCATGCTCCTCGACAAGATTCAGCGTGTACTTGAAATCCCAGTGAGTCATCTCTCTCAAATACCCTAACTGACAAAAACTCCGTAAAATTCCGTAATCAGATAATTTTCTATGATATCGTCGTTCGTAATAATTTGCTTGATAGCGTTTTCTAAGACATAGAAAACCTATCTGAATGCTAATAATTTTTATAAAATGCTCCGAAAATACCTTAATATTAATTATAATAAATTAATAATAATAATAATAAATTAACATGAAAAATTCTCTTGGCTGAACAATTTGCCGCGTAAATAAATATAGAATGGCTTCCTACTGACTTATGCCAGTTGCATAAAACCCCACGAAAAATACGTTACAAGATCTTCAATCAGACAGTATTTTGAAAGAAAAATTTAAAGAGGTTAAGTCTCTTACATTTTATACACAATATTTCAAGAGTTTGGATAACTACCCGCAATTAAAAAAGCATGCAGCACGCATTCTGTGCATGTGAGCAGATGTTTTCCGTCATGAAAATAAATAAGAACAAACATCGCACAAGACTTACGAATGAACATCTCCAATCAATTCTTAAAATAATTACAACGAATATGATACCTGACATCAATGAGCTTGTCAAAAACAAGAGAAGTCAGGTATCTGGACCCTCGAGCTCAAAATAATTTCCCTCTTTTATAACTTTGATATGATTTTTAACAACCGTATATTATATACTATATAATTAAGTAAATAAAATGTAATAATAATTCAGTACATTTTTTTTTATTTGAATCTGGCCCGCCTACACATTCTAAATTTAATATATGGCCCTCTGCAAAATTGAGTTTGACACCCCTGCTCTAGGCCTTAATGGCTGTTTGGCTATCCGTAAAAATGAAAATGTTCTTATCTTTATATTTCATTTTCAGGTTTTCTTCAAGACACGTGCTGATAGCTAACACCTCCGATTGAAAGACAGTAGTGTGTCTGCCCAGGCTCATTTGAATTGATCTCTCAGGTCTTTCCCTGTTGATCCCCCCTCTTGTACCACTTACAGCTTTTGAGCCATCAGTCCACCACACTATATCCTCTCTATCGGTCTTCCACTTGTTGATATCCCAGTCTTCCTTTTTTATTATTTGGGTCTCAAATGATTTCTCAAAGTTATACAAAATGGCGGATATGTAAAAGGTTTATATTCTAAACGTAAGCAAAATTAAGAAATTACGCAGGTTTACCGAGGATTACGCGAGTGACTAAAGTGTTAAATATTGTGTGAACAGTGTAGATAAAATACGTAGGAGAAATACAATACATAACTTGTTAAAAGAGAAGACATATAACATTTAATATCATGACGGTCAACTGTGCTCCATGCGGCAAAAAGATCAAGAACAATCAGCAGGCTGTAGGATGTGATGGTGAGTGTGGACGCTGGTTTCATGTAACATGCATGAAAATGAGTAAAGACACGTACCAACAATTCCGGAAATATGATACTTTCAAATGGTCATGCAATCGTGAAAACTGCCTCCCGCAACCTAACCTCAAAGAGGTTATGGAATCTTTCTCCCAGAAACTTGAGGAATCCCTTTCGGCAATGAGAGAAGAAAACCACGAGGTAAGAAAACTAGCAACTTTCTTATCAGAAAAGTATGATGAACTCCACCGGGAAATTGAAACTCTGAAGAAAGAGAGAAAAACCGTCAAGGACGCAGAAATGGTGTAATGGTTATTAGTGCCCCATGTTGGTAGCGACAAGTGAAACGTTATTTACTTTGCTCCACGTTGAGCGTACAAATGAGACGTTTTGCTAGCTCCTAACTGTTGGGTGAGAAATGTAACTGTTTACCTTTGCCTAAGCTATGTTGTTTTAATGGGCGCCAAGACCTCAACGCAATGTTGAAATCTAAATTTGTATTTAACAACGTCTAGCTCTGGCAGAACACCTTCAAGACTCTATTCACTCAGATCGTGGTATGATTTGATCATTAACCCAACAAACAATTGTATCAGGAGAAGGAATTGGTCTATATCTAATGCTACCTACTGAAAGCAAAGATTGCATTGTAAAAGAAATGAATTTATTATATAAAACAAGAATAGCAAAATTAATAATAATAAGTATAAAATTTAAATTGGAGCGTTGTGATTTGAATATTACCGATAGAAAATTACGTGAAAACGGAGTCTGATAAATTGATTTTACTCGTATTTCCAAGCTATGAAGTTACTGAAATATGAAATGTAGAACAAAGAAAATGAGAGATTGCGTATTTCTGCGTCATTGGCGCTTACCACTGGAAATTGCCAAAGCATTTCCCTCGTTCTTGAAGATGTTGTGAGCTTCCCACAGTCTCCTGGACGTCGTCATCTCCGTCGGAATTTGATGATATTCTGGTAGATTAGATAATTCTATGGTCCGTACCTCGGACCCAAACACTCGTACAACCAAGTTTTACAAAAGTTCGTCGCTAACTCCACTGAACATCGGAGCGACACGCACTTGCGACCGTACACCTCAAGTATTTCACAGATAGTCCTCTTCCACGGAACATCGGAGCGATTCCCGCGTATATCCACACTCGGCAAGAACTACACAGATTGTTCTTGTTTCACGGCGCGTCGAACGATATATGCACCTGTTGGCTCCCCCACCATGGTACCGACATCTAGCTTACGTCGTCGCCACTGATTGGCTGCACCCTACGCGCTAGATCCCCACTCCTTCCTCATTACACTCCGCGGGAGGGAGAAGTCGATTTCCGTTTCCACAATTCGCCTTTTCTAGACCTTGCGACCCAAGATTGCGTCATGCTCCTCGACAAGATTCAGCGTGTACTTGAAATCCCAGTGAGTCATCTCTCTCAAATACCCTAACTGACAAAACTCCGTAAAATTCCGTAATCAGATAATTTTCTATGATATCGTCGTTCGTAATAATTTGCTTGATAGCGTTTTCTAAGACATAGAAAACCTATCTGAATGCTAATAATTTTTATAAAATGCTCCGAAAATACCTAAATAATAATTATAATAAATTAATAATAATAATAATAAATTAACATGAAAATTCTCTTGGCTGAACAATTTGCCGCGTAAATAAATATAGAATGGCTTCCTACTGACTTATGCCAGTTGCATAAAACCCCTCGAAAAACACGTTACAATGGCATCATCTAGAGCTATCAATGAATTGGAGGAACTAAAACAGTACCAGCGCAAGAACAACTTGATAGTGTATGGAATACCCACTGAAAGAGAGGAGGATGTATTTCACAAAATCTCGGACATTGGCAAGACGTTAGGAGTTGAAATCACCAGGGCAAACATAGACGCAGCTCACCGCCTCCCGTCAACAAAGCCTGGGCCTCAACCGATAATTGTGAAATTAAATATTAGGTGGAAGAAGGAAGAGATTCTCAGTAGCAGAAGACAAAAGAAGACCCTGAAGACGAGTGAAATTGGTTACAGTGATGGTGGTAATATATATATCAATGAACACCTGACCCCAAGAAATGAAACCATCGCCAAAAAGTGCCGTGAATTGAGACAACAGGGAAAGATCTTTGCAACTTGGGTCAGAGACTGCAAAATATACATTCGGAAAAATCAAAATGGACCCTCAAAGCTTATATCAAGTGCTGAAATACTGGATTCACTCGCCCTCTCAAACTAAAATCTATGGAATAGTAAGATATCTACTAAGTATTATCCCATATGGAACTAGAATTACAGAAATTAAATTTTTTAGGTAATGCAAATAACAATACACTAGAATTAACCGAGTGTAACTGTAATACACTTAGCGATTATTATAAAATTAAGGACAGTAAACACATAATAACCGATACCAGTACACTAAAATGCGTACACATAAATGCACATAGCATAAAAAACAAGTTCGATGATATCCAAATAATGTTAGACAGAATCAAAGGTGTAGATGTCCTAGCAATCTCAGAAAATTGGTTAACAGAACAAACAAAAATGTTTTTCAATATTAAGAAATATGTTGCATATCACATAGTTAGAAAGCAAACTGGAGGGGGAGTATCTTTGTATATTTCAAACAAATGTAGCAGTACCCTTGTAAAGGAAATAAATTCCACCCACAGCATACTACACATTACTGTGAGAAAAGGCCATCAAGAATACAATATAATCACTGCTTATAACCCTCATAAAAGCAACATTCCACACTTTCTAACTGATCTCGAAGTAATTATTAGTTCTTACTCAACGAATCCTGTTATAATACTAGGTGATATGAATATCGATCTATTATTTGGGGACAGATATACTAGTAGTTATATTAACCTAGTCAAATCATACGGTCTAGTCTTATGTAATACAAAATATCCAACTCGTGTAACACAAACTAGCTCTACTCTAATTGATCATGTATTGGTGAACGACTGTGACAAAATATGTAATTCTATAATATTGATAATGATTTGAGTGATCACCATTTACTAATCTGTGAAATGAGAAACAAAAAGATAAACAGGAACTCAATATGTGATGATAGGCCAATAGAAAAGGATAAAATAAACTACAAAAAACTTAATAAATATTTAATAACTCAAGAATTTGTATGCAATGAAACTAACATCAATGACTACTACAATAAATTCTGTGATTTTATTAATAAAGGAATAGAAGCCTGTAATATGAAATATATGAATAAGGAGCCAAGTGCCCCACCAATAAAACCCTGGATCACACAAGATCTTTTAGCACTAATACACAGGAAAGATAAGATATATACAAAAACCAAAGTTAAAAATCCATCTGCAGAAATTTTAGAAGAATATAAAATTATTAGCAACCAAGTTACAAAACTTAAGAGAAACCTACAAAGAAACTACTTTGACCAAAAAATTCAAAATGCAAATAATCAGAGGGAAGTGTGGAGTGTTGTTAATGAGATGTTAAATAGGCCAAAGAAGGGGAAAAATGAAATTGTCAAACTTATAGTCGATGGCACAAATGTCGAAAAAAAGGAAAATATATGTGATGAAATTAATAAATATTATGTCAATATTGCTAACAGTATATGGGAAAATCGAAGCCTCCGTGGCTTAGGCGGCAGCACGCCGGCCTCTCACCGCTGGTTCCGTGGTTCAAATCCCGGTCACTCCAAGTGAGATCTGTGCTGGACAAAACGGAGGCAGACAGGTTTTTCTCCGGGTACTCCGGTTTTCCCTGTCAAAATTTCATTCCAGCAACACTCTCCACTATCATTTCATTTCATCTGTCATTCATTTAATCATTGCCCCAGAGGAGTGCGTCAGGCCTCGGCAGCCGGCACAATTCATATCCTCGCCGCTAGATAGGGGCTCCATTCATTCCATTCCTGACCCGGTCGGAGACTGGAAGCAGGCTGTGGATTCTCATATGGGAAAATCAAGGAAACGGTTCTACCTCGGACATTGCAAGCTATAAAAATACTACTAGCACTAAGACAATCTTTATGTTACCTACTGATGCTAATGAAATACAATCAATTATAAACTCCCTAAAACACAAAAACAATATAAGTGAGGACAACACTACTAATGTCATGCTACAATTGTGTCTTGAGGGCCTTACACCATATCTTGTCAAAATAATAAATCTTTCACTGATGACTGGTATATTCCCCGATGCCTGTAAAGTCTCTAGGGTGGTCCCGATCTACAAAAAAGGAGACAAAACCCACCCATCAAATTACAGACCCTTTAATATTATATCTGCCATCAGCAAGGTTCTAGAAAGCGTTGTTAAACGAAGACTTATGAATTTCTTCATGAAAAATGATTACTTTGCAAACTGCCAATATGGGTTTATTCCAAATAGAGGAGCTGATAGTGCTATATTTGAAGTAGTAACTGATGTAGAAAAGGCATTAGATGAAAACAAACTAGCTGCTGGTGTACTAATTGACCTTCAAAAAGCATTCGATCTGGTTAACCATAAGATTCTCCTTAATAAACTAGAATTTGCAGGCATCAGAGGAGTGGCACATGATTGGTTCAAGAACTACCTCACTAACAGAAAACAATATGTTGCAATCGATAATGTAAAAGGGTCTCAAATGAGAATTGACACAGGAGTACCTCAAGGTTCTGTCTTAGGACCAATTCTTTTCTTGGCCTATATTAATGATATAGTATTATTAGAATTGAAAGGCAAGCTTAAACTATTTGCAGATGATATTTTTATACTCTATCTGGGAACATCTGAACAGGAAATTATGCTAAATATTAATTATGATCTCAATAAGCTGGTGGATTGGTTGAGAGCACACAAAATGGTTATCAATATCACTAAAACAAAATATTTATTCTTCCATAAACCATCATACAAGATTGAGACCACAAACATAGTCAACATAGCCAACAAAGAAATAGAAAGGGTTAAATCGGCAACATACTTAGGTATCACACTAGATAGTACACTAACCTGGGAAAACCATGTAGAAAATGTAAAACATAAAATCAGCCCTTTAATTGGTATTATTTTCAGATTAAGATATAGCTGTCTTACTAGCCAACAATTGAAAAATATATACTTTGCTCTGATACATTCACATCTAATGTACATGAATTTCATATGGGGATATTGTAAGAAGGAGCTGATAAAAGAACTTGAGATACTCCAGAAACGTGCTATAAAATCTATCTTTGGACTTCCTTGGCTCACACCCTCAAATGAATTATACTCAAGAACTAAAATTATGCCACTGCAAAAACAAATAGCTATGTCAGCAACAGTATTTGTATACAAATTAGAAAACAAATTGATACACACACACATCCATTTTACCCATGCAAATGACATTCATCATTATGCAACAAGAGGAGTAAATCAAATATTCACCAGCCATTCCCAATCCATTAAATTTGGAACTAAAGGAATTATGTCCTCTATAATAAAAGAATACAACTCGCTACCATTAGGCATAAGGGAAAGTTTCTCTATAAAAACATTTAAGAGGAAAACAAAAGACTTCCTATTAAGGAATGAATAGCCCATGTACAATAGCCTTAAGCAATGCAATGTATCATACCGAATTATCTCTGTAAAGTTAGTCACTAGCAATCTAATATAAGTTACTATTAAATTAAACAATAATGTTACAAAAATTATATATATGCCATGCTGTAACTATGTTACTTGATTGTCCCTAACACGAGCTCAGGCTCATTGGGACCTATGTAAATAAATAAATAAATACTTTGGTATCCTGTAATCAGAAGGCATCTATAGTACTTCCCTGTTATAACTCTGTTAATTTTACAGTGTCCTAGATTGGGCCTTTGTGCTTTCCAGCATTCTGTTTGTTCCAATCTATATGAACTCGTTCTAGCCTGTCCCTCTATGAAGTTGCATAGAGATGGGAGATCCAGTAATGTATTCAAGGCTTCTGTCGGCGCAGTTTTCATAGCTCCAGTTATGGCTACACATGCCATTCTCTGCAGACTATTTAATCTGCTGCCGACATTTCCTTGTTTTGCTTTCTCCCACCAAATGATTGAAGCATAGCTTATCAGTGGTCTAATGATCATTGGTCATTGTGTATATCCACATTACCACCGACGGATTTAGACCCCATGTTGTCCCAACAGCTCTCTTACACGCATAGAGTAAGTTCTTGGCCCGGGTTATGTTCCTTTCTATATGCGGATTCCAGGTTAGATTTTTGTCTAGCACTACTCCAAGATATAGTACCTGTTCTTCCATATAGATTTCATGCCCAAAGAGCTTCAGTGTTCTCTTTCCCTCTAATTTTTTCTTTCTTGTAAAAGGGACCAGAGTTATCTTATTCGGGTTAACGGAAAGTTGTTCTTCCCGACACCAGTTCTCTACCAGGTTAAGTGATCTCTGCATGAGGTCCTGTATGACACTCATCACCTTACCTCGTACTACAATCGCTAGATCGTCTGCATATCCTTGTGTATACATACCCTGTTCGTTGAGCCTGGCTATTATTTTGTCCACTACAAGGTTCCACAGAAGAGGAGATAACACTCCTCCCTGAGCACAGCCTCAAGTGGCTCTAACCGTTAGCGTCTCATCAAACAGGGTTGCTTTTATCCTTCTTCTGTCGAACATAGATTTAATCCATTTTACGACGGTTTTGCTGACCTTGCTCTCTTCTACTGCTTTGATCATAGTCATAGGTTGTATTACTGAAGGACCCCTTCTATGTCTAGAAATGCCGCCAGTGCTATTTCTTTATATTCTAGGCTTTCCTATATTTTGCAAACCAATTGATGGAGTGCTGCCTCAGTGGATCTGCCTGGTCTATATGCAGACTTATTTTCATGTATCATTGAGTTCAGTTGCACAGTTCTTCGGATGTATTTATCCATAATTTTCTCCATTGCTTTTAGCATGAAGGAATTTAAGCATAATGATCTGTAGGCTTTGGCTTGAGCATAATTCGCCCTACCAGGCTTCGGTATAAATACCGCTTTAGCCTTAGACCATAATTTCGGCACGTACCCTAGAGCTAGGCTGGCTCTGAATAGGTTCGTCAAGGCCTCAACAAGTATCTCTCGTCCTTCCTGAAGGAGTATTGGAAGTATCTCATCTGGCCCCAGAGCCTTTATGGGTTGAAACGTGTTGATTGCCCATCTCATTTGATTGGGTTTTACTAGTCTTTTGGCACAGTTCCTGTCTGCTCTTCGAGCTTTGGCCTCTGTTCCAATCTCTTCTTCCTCTGTCATCTCCTCAGCCTAAGGAAAATGACATGCCATCACCATCTCTAGCGTGTCCCTCCCTGAGTAAATGTTCCATCGGATCTTTCCAGTGTTCCTACTTGGTTTATGTGAGTTGCTTTGAGAACCTTCTGAAGCCTTCCTGCTTCAGTGTGTTTTTCCACTTTCTCACAGAGCAGTCTCCAAGATTTTCTCTTTGCTCTCCGTATTTCTAGGTTATACTCAGTGAGTTTCCTATGATATATATTCCACATACCATATCTAGATGATATTTTATACAAAGCCCTAACCTCTTTTTTCAATTTGGCTAGGTTGTTGTTCCACCACCTGACGCTTTTGGTGTTCTTCTTTTCTCTGAGAGGACAGTTGTCATGGTATGAGTCTATAATGGCATCCTCTAAAAGTTCCACTGCCTCATCCAATTCTCTCTGTCCCCTCACATCAGTTCGGATCTTCTGCACAGCCTGCCCCAGAACTTCTCTGTAGCCATCCGAGTTCGTTCTTTTGGGGTCTCTGTACATTTTGATTCTACTTTGTCTCGCCTCTATTGCAAATTGGATATGCTGGTGGTCTGCCAGTGATGGTTCCTCCAGCACCTTCCAATCTTTAATGAAATTTGCAATATGCGTAGTGCTCATTGTAATGTCTATTACCTCCCTACGATTCTTATTTATGAATGTAGGCTTATCTCCTAGGTTTAGTATCATGATCTCAGTTCTCATGATAAACTCTAGTAAAGACTCACCTCTTGCATTGCAGTTCGTACTGCCCCATGTCGTGTGGTGTGAATTTGCATCCGCTCCCAGGACTTGATGTTCTCCTTTCCTCTTTGCGTTGCAAATTAAGTTCTCAACTTCTTCTGTTGGAGGCAGATTAGTTGAGCCATATGGGAAGTACGCAGAGTCTATAATTATTTCTCTAGGTCCTTCCCAATTTCCAAGTTTTATCTTGGCCACAGTCAAATCCCGTGAACAGTGCTCCTGCAATAGAAGACATTGTAGTTTTCCTACTCACAAGAAGACACATTCTGGGTATTTCCAATATTGTATCGTACATTAGCTTACCTTCCGATTCCGCCAGTCCTGCTACTTTGCCCTTGACTACCCATGGTTCCTGAATAAGTGCCACGTCAATAGCCTCGAACTTGAACTTTCCAGCGAAATTGGCCACAGCTACTTTTTTATGTTGAAGGTTGGCTTGAAGTACTTTCAGTACCATCCTTGCTAACATTGGGTTTCGTTTTTCCGTTGATGACCTGAAACCTGATTTGCCCAAGTCCGAGTTTAGCCTTCAGGCTTCTCTTCTTGAGTTCTTCAAAGTCTCGTTCATCAAGGGCCATAACGACTGTCCTTCCTGTTTCGTCAGTTGTTGATACATTCAGCACCCTCCAATCTTTCGTCAGAATTTTGGTGTCGTGCTGGTGTATTCTGACAAGAACGTCTTCCACTTTCATCTTGTCAAAAGGAGATGGGAACTTAGTGATGATCTTGATAGTGTTCAACACCTTCTTAGCGTCCGCCACCTCTAAATTCTCCCCTTTCTAGGGGTTACAGTTGGATACTGTCTGTTCCAGCCAACTTTTAGTTTCTGGATTGGCACAGATCAGTACCATTGCTCCATTTTCCAGCCTTGGTGACTTGAGGAAGCCTGGCAGACACCCATCTGACAGCGGCTTCATCTGCGCTATCAAGACGGTTGGCAGTTCCGTCATATCCTCCTCCTTGAGCTTGCCATCTGTAAAGTTCTAAGGTATTATTACGACCTTGAATGAGGTTAGTCGTTCCGAAAAGGACACGACTGTTTCCTCCTTCTGTTTCTTGGAGAGTGGTTTTACAGCCGAACTTGGTGGCGTGCTGTCCTTGACCTTGGTCTTTTGGACCTTGTCGGTGGCATAGCATTTTGCCGATCCCTGTTCTTAGGCTTCTTCTCCACCCAAGTTCCAGCCGCTATCTTGGCTTCTTTCCTCGCTTTCTTCTTTTCTTTGTAATATGCACTCGTGTGAGGTTTATTTTCTATGTGCATCCTGTTGATCTTTGATGCAGATATCTTCAGGTCTCGGTGGAATCTCCTGTGCTATTTGGTCCTGCAGTCTGCTCTACTGTAGCTTCTGTTGCCTTTTCCATTTCTTCTTTGGATTTAGACACAGCCTGTCTTTCTGGGACTTCTGTCTCCATTTTTTCATCTCCGGCCTGCACATGGATCTGCTCTGCTGGAGCTTCCATGGCTTCCTTTGATGTGGGGTTTGAAGTTGCTGAAGAATTGCTGAGTTTTAATTCACCGGCCGTGAAAGCCAATATACCATCTTTTTGGTTCTTTCTGTTTGTCCATACCTCATATTATAGTAGTGTTTTTGCCCCTTCTAGGGTCCTGAGCGACGTTCTCACCATCCGAGGTGAGGCATAAAGCCAGACATAGTCCTCCTGCAACTCAGGCTCTCCGTAGCAGTAACCATGCCCCTTAGTTGTCCATCCAGCAATCCGCCCCTGGCCCGAACCATCAAGCCAGGTTTGTACCGCCTTCAGTAGGCCTACTCACGTGGTAACCACTTGGTATTACCATGACTGAGTTCACAGCCATGGTTTCTCCCCTAAATTGGGTTCGCCCCATTCCCAACCCACAGCTCGTCCAGGCTACTTAGGGCAAAGTGATGTGTTGGTTCTAGCTCATCGCAGTGAGCCTTCACCTCAATCACCAGCACCCACTTCACCTAAACCACTGTTTCACCCATGCGGAGGGACCATGGATGCCTCTCTAGCAGGTATGGTCGAGGCCTCCACTTCCAAGCCTTGGCTTGGGCTAGTAACCGTGGGAGTATTATAACGCCCCCCTCCCACAGGGGGTGGGTGGTGTTTTAGCTTCCTCCTTCTTGTATAATGCCTGGTTACCATACATGGCTCCACAGAGTATCTCAAGAAAGGAGCTACTAGTCCCCCTCACCATGCAGAGGATCTTCACCTGTATCGAGTAACCTAGATTATCCCAATACAAATGTAGAAACACCAAGAGGGGGGAAGACGAGATTACTTTCTCCTGACAAGATTACGCCAGATTATAAGCTCGCGGAATGTGCTAAGTGGTGAAGCTGGCCGGTCGCGTCACAGTTCATACTAATAAAACTATTAATATTCTCCGTCTTTTCAATACAATATTAATAGTCTATTTTCGCACAAACGTTAGTGCTTCCTCAGCCCAAATATACATTAAGACATAAACAAATATTACGCACCTATCAAATACATACAATGAAAATATTCCATAGATAAAACAATGCAATAGTTTGTGACATCCAAAGAAGAAATAAAATCATGTTCTAAATATTCCATGGATGTAACATTACAATAGTTTGTGACATCCAAAGAAGAAACAAAATCACGTTCTAAATATTCCATAGATGAAACAGTACGATAGTTTGCGACATCCAAAGAATAAATAATATTATGTTGTAAAATTACGTAGCATCCGTGGCTTAGGCGGCAGCACGCCGGCCTCTCACCGCTGGGTCCGTGGTTCAAATCCCGGTCACTCCATGTGAGATCTGTGCTGGACAAAACGGAGGCAGACAGGTTTTTCTCCGGGTACTCCGGTTTTCCCTGTCAAAAATTTCATTCCAGCAACACTCTCCACTATCATTTCATTTCATCTGTCATTCATTTCATCATTGCCCCAGAGGAGTGCGTCAGGCCTCGGCAGCCGGCACAGTTCATATCCTCGCCGCTAGATGGGGGCTTCATTCATTCCATTCCTGACCCGGTCGGAGACTGGAAGCAGGCTGTGGATTTTCATTTTCATGTTGTAAAATTACACCAAAGCCCATATGAGTGTAAAAATGCTTGTAGTTCTATGCCTGATTATATTAATTTTGAAAATGTTGTGTGTTAACTCCTAATATGATGTTAACCCGAATAAACAGTGAAACAAATCTGAGAGAATCTGAGAAACTACAAAGAAATTTGAAATGACTGTCCTAAATGTTTAAGTGGAAAACATGAAAACTTCTATAAGCTGCTAACTCACACTAATCTACTGACTCAAGTCATGCGAAGTCGTAGCTACATATGAACCGGCGCAACCTCGTGCTAAAGCGATTTCATGAAGAACAGACTCAGAAATAAGTTATAAATATTGTTAACAGCTATTGTTAAACTCAAACAATATAATTATGAGTCTCAGGATAGATGCTCAGCCGATTTGGCTTAATTTCTTTTGTTTGTAATGGTCTCAATCAAAGTGTCGTACAAGACGTTTGCTTCGAAATTAATCTCGTTTAAATTATGGGACGGATTGACTCTTTGAGCCGTGTTTATCTCAATTTGTTCCAGGATGTTCATGACAGATCCTTTATTCTCGTAGTGCAAAATTTCCAGATCTTTTTCAATGTTAGTGAATTTATGGCCAGTTTCTAACATATGTGTTCCCATTGCCGAAAACTTCCTATGTTTAATCGCGTTTAAATGCTCAGCATAACGAATGCTGAAATTACGTCCTGTTTGACCTATATAGTCTGCTTGGCAATTGTCACAATGTAATCTGTATATACCTGATCTACTGTGTATGTTTTAACTATTGACCTGTTTAGAATTGAAAAACTTTTTATGATTATAATTATCCGTTTTAAATGCGATCTTAACATTCATAACTAACTTCGCTATTCCTGGATGTCTTAGTATATATCCTACCAACCTATCCCTTCTCTTCATTAGCAGTCGCCAGGAATATCTCTCCTCTCCCACTCGTCGTAATACTTCTTCATTTGTTACTCTATCTACCCATCTGATCTTCATCGTTCTCTTGTAACACCACTTCAAATGCTTCTATTCTCCTCTTTTCTATTGCGCCAACAGTCGAAGTTTCTCTTCCATAGAGCGCCACGCTCCAGACAAAAATTACTTTCTAAAACCTAAATCTATATTTGATGTCAACAGATTTCTTTTCTGTAGAAATGCTTTCCTTGCCTGAGCCTACTTTTATATCATGTTTGCTTCGTCCATCACGAGTTATATTGTTTCCTGAGCAGAAGTCTCCTACTTCCTTTAACTATTAATTATTCCAATATCTTCCAAGTACTACAGTACTAGCCATTTCATTTAATTTTAGAATGTCATACAGGTGCAAAAAATGTATGTAGATATGTTTTACCCGAGTTTTGAATTTATATTATAAATTAGTTATGTAGGATATCATTAACTAGTTGGGGGTGTGGTGGCTCAGCGGTCTAGCTGTATGCCTCTCAGCAAGGCGGTCCAGGTTCGATTCCCGGTCAATGCATGTGAGATTTTCGAAGTGAAATGCCATGTCCTGTGGTTCGGATTCCACGTAAAAAGGAGGTCCCGTGGCTCATGATCTCAAGATTAACGGTCACGTTAAACTACAAGCTTCCTTCCTTCCTTTATTAACTAGTTGTCTGTCCATGAAAGTATCCCTCTTTCTCTGTGATAACTCATCAGTCCTCTTTTCTACTCCCTATGTGTATCTTCATTTGGTCCAATCTTCATTTCCTTGGTTGTCCAACAGATCTCCTTCCACTGACTGACTGTTCCATGTATGCATATGGTGTTTGAGTGCCTGGCATTCTTTTTACATGCTCGAACCATTTAAGTCTTTCAGACCTAAGTCGTTATTCCAGAGAGTGCTCAACTGTCAAAGATAATCTGACAATTAGTCTTGCGCATAATAGTTCGCGGCTGGGAGCTATCAGTTTAGTTCGCAGCTCCTTAGCGAACTAGGTCGCTCTTTAAGTTCGTTAGCTCCCATCTCGAATTCCCTGAAAGACAGATCGTTCGCTCGTCTTGCTACTGCCACTGCACGCGCTCTTTGTTTTTTATAGCAGTTTCTTTATAACGATCAGTGTAGTCAGTTATTACCCGTATTTTGGGTAGTTAAACAACAAATGGGCAAATAAATCACTAGCCTAGTTTACACAAATGGGTAACATGGGATATTCAGCTATTCTGTTCTTACTTTTAGCCTATTTTCATTTTATGAAAATTTCATGCCCTTTTGTCCATGTGTCCATGTTAAAAAAAAGTTTTGCCCTATATAGGGTTAAGAAAAGTAATACTAACACACACTTCTAATTTGTTACCTAACAATTAGGCACAGAAAAAATAACAATGCCCCTTGAGTGGGATCGTATGCTAAAGCAACTTATTTGTTCTTTACCTATCATTCGTTAATATAAATAACGCAAAAATGTTAATTTGGCCACTTTGTTCGTTGATAATAGCATTCTTCAGTCATTGAGGATTTGTCCCGTCGCCGAAAAAACGCGTTCGCAGGGTACTGGTGTCGCTACTATGCAAAATCACTTTAACACATAGGTGTAAACATGAGGATGTAACTGGCGACACTCGTGCCACCATTGAAGCGGATCTTTATTTCAGTCTAAATACTCTTCCTTGAGGTATTTATCGAATTCGCGAATACCAGCAGTAAGTTGGTTCTCTGGTCTATTAATTTTTGTAATTTCTTGGTCAAACTCAGCCCATATACTGCTGATACTAGAACTAGACACGGATGAGGCGCTAGGAGTAGTAGCAGCCACTGAAATATCTTGATTCTCCATTTGAAGTAATTGCACTCTCCCGATTTTATTTCCGACGCCTTGTATTGCAACTTCACAAGCTCTTTGGTTTTTAAATCCTCTCTGTCTAATTCGGAGGTCCAGAATGGTACATTCAGTGTATAGAATATTATCTTTAAAACGGTCTTCCATGCCTTTCTTCAACACTGATTGCACAGCAACTATTCTTTCATTGTTAGAAGGATGTATTTGCAGGAAACTTTTGAGCAAGTTACAAAACACAATAACAATGACAAAGTCACAGTTTTATCGGTACTTATTTCTACTGTTATTTCATAGAATGGACTTGGTAAGGACAACACTCCTTCTATTATCTCCCAGTCCCTTTCCTTTATAGTTACGTCAGAGCATAGAAGTGCAACCGTAGCAATCACTGCATCCTTTATCTGCACTATTTGCTGAAGCATGTCAAAAGTAGAATTCCAGCGGGTCTGGACGTTCTGTTTGAGCTTGAGAACAGTAAGTTCATTTGCTGTTGTGTAGTAATCAATTTCCTTTATCTTGTGTGCTACGATTGAAAAACTCAGCAGTATTTTTAACTTGCACTAAAACATCAGGTATTTCTTTCGTAGCTTCTTGTACGACAAGATTTAGAGAGTGAGCAAAACATGAGATTGACCGCCACCCATCAAGTCTGACAGCAGATAAGATGTTTGCAGCATTATCGCTAATGATAGCAGCAACTTTGTTGGAAATATGGCACTCTTCCATAACATCTTTCATGAAGTTGCATAAATTTTGGCCAGTATGCCGCTCATTATAATTTATTCAACCAAGTAATGCCGACTGAAGTTTAGTCTCTTCATCTATAAAATGGGCTACAATGGTTATAGCTTTCAATATTCCTTGACATCCAACCATCAGTACTGAGAGACAACGCAGATACAGCTTGCACTTTCATTTGAACTTCATCCTTTACGTCAATGTAAACGCTTGACATTAAATTTCCTGATAACGTTTTCCTTGACGGAAGTTTGTAGCCTGGGCAATAAGAAACTAATTCAATAAGTTGTCGAAATTCTCTTTCTTCCACGATTCGTAAAGCGTGATGCCCTTTAGCAACCATCTTGACAATTTGTCTGTCTATTCGTTCAACCTTTCGGACTGACGGTGGTCTGCGAATGAATTGGTTCATTGATTGTTGTGAGTCTGCTACACTTGGCGAAGCCGAAATAATATTCTCCGACTCGGATGTGGTTTGATTTGATTGAAGTGTGTTTAAATTAGATAATATCGGTGGCTTTCTTTCAATTGTTAATGGGATGAAAGCATGTTTTGTTTTCATATGCCGGGTTAAATTTCCGTTCGAGCCTCCTGCAATACTTATTAATGTTGAGCAGTGGTTACATTTTGCTTTCTTTTTATCTGTGCCTTCCGTGAAATGTGTCCAAAGGGAGCTATGCTTCCTTTTTGATGACATCATAATAAATTACCTAAAACAAAACATATTAACTCTAATCAAATTGATATAGGCTACATTACACTACTTCACATCATCGCATTGTAGAAGTCGTATAATATTTTGATAGTCATATTACCTCAGTGGCGGTTCTCCATTGAAGCATTCGAATCGCCGTTTCACCTGCTTTATTACAAAATAAGTAATGATTTGAAAATAAATATTTTGGCATTTTTTTGATTTTTAAACATGAATTTTACTGTGTTAGATATTACCAATTAAGGCATGAACATCGACCTTCAAACAACACGGCACGGTGGCGCGATGGTGAATCTACTGCCGCGTTGCTCAACTACCCGGATGCGACAGGAATGTGCTGGCAAGAACGTTGCTGATTGAGTATTGACTAAGGCCAGAGAGGGAACGGAAGTCAGCGGTAACCATGAAAACAGGAGTTCCGTGATGCGA
The DNA here is from genome assembly GCA_946902985.2 of Meconema thalassinum. Classification (NCBI taxonomy): domain Eukaryota; kingdom Metazoa; phylum Arthropoda; class Insecta; order Orthoptera; family Tettigoniidae; genus Meconema; species Meconema thalassinum. The sequence goes on along the minus strand of OX336391.1, from coordinate 456,664,538 downwards.
ATTCAGCCAGCAAGCGAGTTGTCTTATCACCAGTGATTGCTCATCCACATTGCTCTCGTTTCAAGCAATCTTGTAGACTACTGTAACAGTTACTGTGCTCGCTGCACGTGCAGTTCGTGTATTAGATAGTGATGTGTTGCGTGTGTAATATGTTTTACATTTTGATATTCGAAGATAAAAAATACAAAAATATGAGTATTGAAACATTAGTAAAATTCCTTATACCTTCCTTATTTCCTTTTATTCCTTTAGGGCAGCTACAAACTTCTTCCATCTCACTCTGTTGTTGGCCATCCTTTTAATTTGGGTCCATGTCTCTCCTTCTGAGAAGACTTCTCTTTCTATTGTTTCTAAGGCCAAAAATCGTCATTTGTTTATCATTAGTGAAATACCGTACCTAAAAGAAAAATTGTATGGACGATGTGTTCATGAGAGCATACCCTTATTATTATTTTTTTTTTTTTTTTTTCCGCGTATATCAGCGTGTCACCATCCGATTCATGGGCGCCCACAGGATTTTTTCCGGGGGGTGGGGGGGCTGCAAGTAATCTTTTTCATTTCATTACTTACCTGTCACCAGGTTATGATGAGACATACCCACCCTGAAATTTTCGTTTGATTTCTTACTTGCTTCGTGATATTCCTTATTTGGCTGCTCTGAAACCGTTGGGTACATTATCTTTATGGCATAAATGGGAGGAATAGGTTCTTTTAGTTCGGAGTTTTTGTCCATCGCTTTTCTTTGTGAATCATCGTCATAATGTTAATTTCTTAAAAACAGGTAAAAAGTAGTTGTATCACAATGTATTGACAAAATTAAAAATCAAGCAGTTCATTAAAATGGTAATGTTAATCCAGTTCGCCGATTTTCTAAATAACTGGAGATATTTTCAAATAATCCCAAATGACTAAGTTAAATAAAACTGTGGAATTATCCCTACATCTAAATCAGTTAACTATCAGTAACTTCAATTTATGAACCGCCACTGTATTACATTACAAATCTAAGGTAGTTATTACCTATTAGCGTGTTAGCACTAGGAGTGTGTTATACTGTTACTATTATAAACCAACATTGAACATTCGCCGCGCCGTGCCAAAACTTGACAATCTTGCCACTAACAATAGATACACTCAATCACCTGCACTGAACTGAACTGACTGAACGAAATAAAGCGCATGTGATTGTGCAATGAGTGGTGACGTGACAAGCTACGGTGCTCCGTGCTCTCCCGCTGTTACAAGTCGGTCAGCGGAAAAGGATCGAACGAACTAACAAGCGAGGTATCTGGGAACTAGTTCGGTAGTTCGTCTGTGGGACCTGCTCTTCCGAACTAGTTCTTTCGCGAACTACACAAGACTACTGACAATCTAATTTCTCACATGATCTTGTTGTGTATTTTGCTGGGCTTTCTTAAGAAATTTCATTTCACAGGCCCTGCAGTTTACTAAGGTCTCTGATTTGCAATGTGCTGGTTTATTGACTACTGTATGTGTGAGTATGGGAATGAGATAGGATTATATACAAGGTCACCTTTGTTCCTAGAGGTACCTTCTTGTCTCAAGATCAGTGCGCGTATGAGGTTTATAGAACTTAGACCCATCGGCCACTCTATTAAATGCTTCTTGCCCTGTTCCACCCTCGCTTGTGACCACACTCCCAAGGTACTTGAATTCTTGTTTTATTTTAATGCACTGACTGTCAAGTTGTATTTGGCAACCAGTATTATCTCTACTCATTCTCTTAACAACAGTTTCTTATTTGCTCACTTTCATCTTAAAATCATTGAACCTGGCTACCTATTTAAGTTCTTGTACCTCTTTTTTAGTCTCCCCACAAGTAGCAACATTGTCAGCAAACACCGAGACACTTCACTCTATATTTAGGTCTTTCTTCATGTCCTTCATTAGTGAATCCATGACTGCCACAAACAGCAGAGCCGGAAGGGCACTCCCTGAGTTGTAATTATAATAACAAACAAAAATATATGGAATACAAAATTCAGAATTTCAAAATAAAAAAATAACAAGTTCTTTGATTCAAAATGTTCTTGAAATTGTTACCAAGATAGATATATATAAACTGTGCACACTCATTCTCACTGTATTATTGTACATTTATTTTCAAATGGTGTTAACATTTGACCCAATTGTTGTTACAATTTGTTTGCATTCAGAAAGAAATTCAAATTAATCTATAAGCAATATTAGGAATTGAAGTCCTTAGTTAACCCCTATGCTGCCGAATTAAATTTTGAACTTTACTCTCCAAAGATAGAACTAAGCAGTGAGAAATTAAATTTTATTCTTACCTCAAATAACTTTATTTTCGGATTGCATGCTTACTCAAGACCACTGAAAAGTACTATTATGACATAAATATTTCAAGTGGGTACACATACACTGCAAAAAAGGCAAAACAAACATGAAAAAGTGGAAGAATTTTTTAAATGTATGTAGCCTATAGCTATGACTTTAGTCATAATTACCTTTCCCACCCCCTTCTAATTGATCGCCTTTTAGCCTATTTTCATTTATGAAAAAAAAAATAGTCTTATGAGATCACCTTTTGTCTGTGTGTGCGCGCGTGCGTATGTGTGTGTCCCCCTAATAAAATCTAAACGGCTGTAGCGATTTTGATGAAACTTGGTAAGGTCATAGTACTATTTTGTTCAAATTTTATGATGTAGCACCAAACCAACATTGTCTGTGCGAAATATTTCACCGGCATTCTATATCTCCGAAACTATTACCGATATCACCCTGAAATTTTGCACTACTAGAAGTTCACCTAAGTGACTATCAAAAACCTGTTAAGTATAGTGAAACCCCTCAAATCCGAACTAATTGGGGCTGTAGCCTGTTCGAATTTCAATTTGTTCAGATTAGCCGAAAAATATCCATAGCCTAACATAATAACCAGCCCTCGTTACGGTATAGGACTGTCCATTGAGCAAGGCAGGCTAGTGACAGAGAGAAAGAAGAAACTTCGACAATGTGACTTATACTGCGCTTCGTAGAACAACAAGCAGCAGCCACGCCAAACGATGTCATGTTTATGCGACGCTGGCGCGCAATTGCCTCCGCGGGAAGGTTTTCGTCACTTCGATAATTGAAGATAACTGATTTCAAGTGAAAGATTAAGTGATATTTTGTGGGTTTCTATTGTCATTTGGAAGTGATTAACCTAAGATATTACAATAACCAACTTTTCCGTTTTTCAATCCTGGATGAGATACGGATGTAGTCACATTAACACTATGTTAGGTAGGCTAACTGTACTTCTTTGTTAATTTTCCAACTAAATAAGTTTATAATGTAGAATACATAATTGTTATATCACTAAATAAATAAGTTTCTCTTTTTGTGTGTGTTTTTTTGTTTTTTGAAATTTATAATTGTCGAAAAAGCTTGTTCGGATTACCCGGGATTTCGGATTTCCGGGGTTCGAATTTGAGGGGTTTCACTGTACAAAACAAACATTGAGGCCAAGCGAAGTTGAAACATTTAAATACACTTTTCTCGCGATTTAATCATCCGAGTGGAGTGATACTTGGTACAGCAAATGTTTATACACATCGTAATGCACTGATATCTAATTTAGTTCAATTGTTAATACAACCTCAAGATGGCGGTTGTGCAAAATTTTAAAATTAAGTTTTTATTTCTTGTGTCCTAATCGTGCGATTAAGTCAACGTTTGAATAATGAACCTACGCAATAATCTTCATCTAATAGTACATAACTCTATGGCCCACATATATAAAAATATTTAGACGGTTCTGAATATCTACGAATCTATTACAACAATCTAACTGACATTTTTTATGTTGTTAAAGGCAATTAACGTGAGCAGGATATATGAAAATGGCTATTTAGTTCTTAACGGAACTACTTGTTATTTATTGGTATAGACTTACTCTAGAACGCTGTAAGGGAATATTTTCACAATTATTTGTAACATGTATTGTATTATGTTGTATTTTGTTGAACTACACTGTAAAAATAGAAAAAACAGCACTACACTGACAGTCCATGTTCTAATGGCACAGGCAAGTAAGTACCTTACTCTTTGTAACACTTGAAAGTGTGATACTTTTCAAAACATGGCGCAATACACAGTGCTGGATTTCCTGGGCAATTGCCACAGAAGTAAGATGTTTGCTTATGCCGGCATGCCCCTTTCCCTTTCTTCGTGCACTGGTGGAACACACTGTAAAATTGGGTTTGTGTTTCTTGTCCTCCAATTGTTTTGGAAAGTGTCTCTCTGTTGGCCGCCTGTTTTGGAGATGAGAGTTTTCTTCCCCTTTTGTGAGGTACCCGACGTGCATAATATACTAGGAGGCTTTGAATAATATTCTGTGAGATATGTAGGCCTATATTACTAGGAGATAATTAATCTTCAAAAGCACCCCCAGCAATATAAATCATGAGTTTAACTCAACATCCAAGTAAAATAATCTTTTACATAAAACACAACCTAACTGCGAGCTGGCTGCTTGACTTACTGCATTTAAATCTGAAGTTTCTGGTGTTACCACTAGACTGCAGCACATCACAGAGCAATGCAAAGATAGTCCTTCACCTATTTGATGTCAGAAGAACGTTGTATCAAGCGGTTACAAAATCTGAGGCCGTGGACTAAAGTCGAATACGGCAGCGGACGGAGTGTGATTGCCATTCAACTACAGTCGAACATGGCAGCATAGGGGTTAAGAAGTTTATCCTGCCATCTTCTTCATCTTTAAGGCGAGAGAACAGTGGGCCACTGGAAAGAGTTATTTGTAAACAGTTCGTGTATTACCACCCTATACTTAGAATTTCCAAAACTGGTAGTAAATTCCCTTTATCACCAATTAATGCTAGCTATGCAGATAAAATTGATTCCATTAATAAATACATTTTGCCCAAAAACTGCACTTGATTCCCTTAAATTCCTATCAATTTACATGTAATGTTTTTAAACAGATAAAACCAATATTGCTATTCATTATCATCATTTTTATATATATATATATATATATATATATATATTGAATTTTGGAAGTACAAGAGATTTTGTCCTCTTCTGTTTAGCCCATTGTTTTAAGTGTAAATGCATCTTTTTTTTTTTTTTGCAGACTATTGAACATCTTCACACAAACATTCATCTAGAGCATCTGGACTTGTCTGAGAACAGTATCACGCACATTTCCGATATTTCATTCCTCAAAAATCTCAAGGTATGTATCTCATTGTTGTATTCCACTTTGGTTGGTTCCTCAGTTTAGGGGCTGCGACAACGCGGTCATGTAGCCCCGTGTACTTTGGGTGTGTGTAGAATCTGTCTGATAACCGGTGTTAATTGTGATGGCTGTATTAGTGTGTGTTATCTGTAATTCAGGTAAGGACTGCAGACGATCAATTTCAAGTAGTTCCTACTTTTGGCACCAAATGCTACCATCAATGACACCTAGCTGCAAACTTGGTTAGTAGATGCCATCACAACCGACACTGGCGGCGAAAGTTGGAAGTTAATAGTGTGTTAATCAAATCTAACCTACAAATTTTAGCTTCACACAGTATTCCACTTTGTAACTGTTACATAGGAATTCTTGATGTTAATAATAACAATGGAAGTAACAATTGTACGTGTAATCATTTAATTGTATGAAGTTCCAAGCTACTCTTACATTTTTTATCGTGTCTATAGTATTTATTTATTCACTTTCATTTCATTATGCTGTTGCTCAAGAGAATAATAATAATGTTATTGGTTTTACGTCCCTTTTAACTACACTGGCTTTTAGAGACGCCGGGGTGCCGGAATTTTGCCCCGAAGAGGATCTTTAACGTGCCAGTAAATCTACTGACACGGCTCCCTCGCATTTGCGCACCCTCAAATGCCAGCTGACTGCGCCAGGTTTCGAACCTGCAATCTTGGGCTCAGCAAGCGAGAACGTTACCCCTGAGCCACGCAGCCAGACGATTTTTGTTGCTCAAGAGACCATACTTCCGAATTTAGAGTTCTTTATTCTGATTTTGACCTATTTCCCGGCTAAAACACTGCAATTCATTAACGAAGGAGTAAATTAACTGATAACAAAAAATTATTTACCTGTAAAAATTTGTCTGGAATTTTTTTAAATTGCTCGAGTGGCATGAGAAAGTGTCTCGGGATGTTATTGGGATTGGTGGGCAGGTGGCATCAGACAAATATTCTTAAAACATGCAATGTCTCCACGCTGTCTCAAATATAACGTAAATGTTCAAGGCTGTGTGTGAAGTACGGTATTCTAAAGTTTGTTCTCATATAATGCTGCTGTTTGAAAACGCCACTAGACTATTCGTTTATTTGTTCCAATAGTATCACACACTGTATAATGCTAACTGCTTGTCTTCATACGAGAATACGATTGAATAATACTGTGCGTCCTCGATGTATTGCACTCCTGCCCTGGGCGATCAGGTCACATCCCAGCAAAGTCAAACAACATGCCGCTACGCTCGTAAACTAGCAACCTTTCATACGATATGAACTCAATTCTTAAAAGCAGGCCCGCATGTCTGATAGCAACTGTTCGTTCAATTCAAAGCCACTGTTCTGTTCTCACACTGAATTTCGACTGTCTCTCACATAATGCTAGACTTTGACTGTATTGTCTCCACGCGAGAGTTCGATTAAAAGTCATCTGTCATGTATAGAATGCCAGAGTTCGACTGTGTCTCGGATATTGTTATATTTTGAACCGTTTTCTCCCCACAAGAATATAATTGAAATAAGACTGTCCGTTCCACATGAGAACACGATTGAATGAGGACAGTAAAGAAATTACTAAGTATGAAAAAGAAGAGGGGACATTCCCACTCTCACTCCTCCAATGACAAGCGGGAGAGGAAGCTGGGACACCAAGAGCCCGCTGATGAGCCAGTTTGGGGTCCTGTGCGAAAACCCACACAAGACAGGGCACAAACCTAGAAAAATTGCTGAGTTTTAGTTTAAAGAGATCCTAATATTTATAAATATGAGGAGTAGTTGCCCTGGTGACAGAATTCAAATTGCAACTAGTTCTAAAGAGCCCACTCTTAGATAACAATTTTTGTTGATATTTCTGTACACGACTACAGCAGGCATATGAGAATGTGATGAAAACAAAAAAAAAAAACCAAAAAAAAACACAAATTTGCCGAGTTATGCCATGGTAAAGCTTTAACTTTGCATGTAGTTTTATCTTCCTACACCCATTGACAGTACAGTGCAATAGATAACTAAATACCAATGTCAGCACTGCTGTTTTACAGACTTTTGTATGTTGAAATGGATATGTGAGATGAGACATCGTACTTGCAGTGAACCCTCCGGATATTATGGTGAATCATTTTCTGAATCGTTGTGTGAAGAAGTGGCTGCCTAGGTGGCGATAAACAACTTGCATACCACAGGAAACAATGAGCTGTGGGTAGTAGATCTAAATTACTATGAGATGGTAAAAAACCTACATGGAGACACAAGTTTGGGGGGAAAAGGAGGAGAGTGAAGGGGGGTAACTACTGTGCAGCTCTGCTACTGTGAGACTCACTGAAGTGAAGTGCAGTTACAGTTACCAGGAGCTGATGTGAATGTTCTTCCCCTCTCGGTCAGACTGCAGCACATGGACTCTCCCGCACCCAAGACTAATTTTGTACGCAGCAGAGGATATGTGCCATCAGAAAGTAATCTTGCCGTAACTGTGTGTGCGCGCTTAGCAGAAGTGTGCACTGTAGTACCTACTGATTGCAGCTTTCTCTAGGCTGTTGGGTGATATTCTCACTGTCCTTATTGGTTCGGTATAGTGTTTGCTACTGGAAAAGGGGAAGATATCGTGATGTTACGCAATCAGCGTTGTTCTAATCCAGTTTGACGAGATTCTAACTGTTCTAGCGGCAGTCGCATGTTCATGCAGTCAGGCACGGAAAAATATTGTATCATAGTGTTATGCGAGCGCCATTGTTCTCAGCCCATTTGACGGAACTCTCACCATCCCTGCAATTTTGTGTTTGTAGCTGGGCATGGAAAAATGTTATGTCTACACAATTGGCACACATTTTGGGCCCATTTGATGTGATTTCCCGCTGCATTAGTGTTCGTCTACGAAAAATATTGTGATATGCTATTGCCACAATTCTAATTTTTTCCATTTGACAAGTTCCATTTCCATTTCCTCGCAAGTTCATAGTTGATTATGGGGAAAAGTTGGGAATTGGCTTCGCCACTGGTGCTGCACTTGGCCCACTTGCACCCACAGCCAGCTCTTAGAGATCAGAGAATATTTAGAAATACTGATTTACATCCAGTAAGAAATTGATTTCTAGGTGTTCATTCCTTGTAGATTAAGTCCAGTATCCTTTTCAAACTTCAAGGTCAGTAAAAATATATTTAAAATGAGCATTGTTTTTTTTTTAATGTGTTTAAATCTAACTCTTGATAACCTGTTTATTGCATGACAGCATAATAGAATTAATATATTGAGTGACTGAGGCCAGAATAATTGTCATTTACCAATTACTTTCTGGATCATTTTTAACTCGCCTCAGGGCTTAGAACCTGAAAACCCGTGCATTCAAATGAGTTACCTTCGGATGTGGACTGTTTGTGGTGTAATCAGTATACTCTCCCGCCTGGAGTGCAGGGGATTCAGATTCAAGACCTAATGGGTATCTTATTTTCAACACTTAGGGGAGGCTATATTTTAAGATAATCACTACAAATCTGGCTTTTACTTGCCCTTGTAATTTTAACATCCTGTTTTCTATTTTTGGTTCTTTCCTAATCTTTGATTATAAGTTGTTGGATATGTGTGGTGAATGTGGATACCCAACCCACAATCTGTCTTGGGTCTTATCTGTAACAACTCTGCCCAGCAGTTTGTTCATGGAACATTGAATATTGGCTGTTAAAGAAATAATATCACATAACTTTGCAGGCTTTCCATAAGAAACTATACAGTGTAACTAAATTAAGCGAATTGAGGTTTAAGACCCGGTTACAAATAAATGTCAGTAATTTAGTAATTTCTTAAAAAAAAAATTATGCTTGATATACAAACCTTCTAAGTCAGTAACAATTTGCTTTTAATGCTATGAGTGCATACACATAGAAATCAACTGCTAAGTGACAGAAACTATAGTTATCCAATAAATGTCAGTAATTTAGTAATTTCTTAAAAATTTTATGCTTGATATACAAACCTTCTAAGACAGTAATAATTTGCTTTTAATGCTATGAGTGCATACACATAGAAATCAACTGCTAAGTGACAGAAACTATAGTTATCCAATTTATTACTTGAAATTGTCTGCTTGCCACATGCTGCAGAATAAAAGTATTTTACTGGCACAGGAGGAGGCTGCTGTTTGTAGCTCACTATCTTCAGTAGCAGCAAGAAAGGAACTGATGCTTCGCGCTGCATCCAGACATTGACTTGCTGTAAGATCTGTCAAAGACTTGTTTTGCACTGTATATACTGGTAACAACAAAGAGGTAGTGTTATAGTCAACAAATTGACATGGAAGCACCATAAACAAGATAACATATCATTCACTTGAAAAGGATGAGGAACCGTAGTATTGAAGAGCTATTGGTTGGATTGATGGCATGAGTTTGAAGACTGTGGTGTGTGAAGATTGGTCTGTTTGTCCTTATTTTCGCCTTTCATCTCTCCAAGCTCCTACCTGTCATTATGTTTGTCATGTTCTATCCTTTTCCAGTCATTGATTGATTGATTGATTGATTGATTGAATGAATGTCCTCCTTGTTAGGTTTTCCTAAATAGATTTATATAACCTTAACGTGGTTTATTTCTCCTTCCATGTTTGTTCCTTCTGTATTTTTCCTGTTATTATCTTATTTAATTTCCCAGTCTTATTGTCTTATGTGTATCCAGTTTTCACAACATCCTATACCATTAACTTCAAGACAGAAAATCTAATTGAAGAATACTCCTTGCTATGCACTATTTTGAGTGACAGAAGGGCTGGTTGTTGCCTGCCCTCCTGATAACTAGGAGGTTGAAATGTGCTCATCTGGAGCTGTAACATTGAAAAGCTATTAATTAGATTGATGGCAGGAATCCCCACCTTTAAAGACAGTGGTGTATCTGACTGTGGAGATTATCCCTATCCTATTTGTAGGGTTTTCCCATTTATCTCCTATTCCTGTCTGTCATTTTGTTTGTCCTTTTATCTTTCTTTTTCTGCTCGTTGGTTGATAGTAAATAAAAGTTTGTCATTATAAGTATGGATAAAATACATGCTTTGCAGAGATTCAAATCAGAATGTGCCTTCTGTCTGGTATATTTAATTTGAACACATTTTATATTTACTGTTTTGACTGCCATTGCAACAAGTGGATTACAGAGCACAAACGTTCATCATACAGTAACGAGTGCCAATAAAGATGCAAGAGCCTTGCAATCTATACCAGAAAGATCTCGAGACAATAGCTGATGTTGACAACACAGTGATATAGAAACTGTTGTTCATGCCCACATCCTATCTACCGTACATGGTGAATAGCTGCATAATATTCGTCATACAACCAGATCACTCTGCAATGATGCTCTTAAAGTAAAAGATTATCCACCAATGGAGGCTGTAAGCGAATAGACATAATTCAGCCTCTCGCATTGATCATTTCATGCATTTCAATGCATCTAAGGATCACTCAATGACGAGACATCATCAGCCTATAGTACCTTACTACAAAGAGAATTACTACACTGACCGGCAAAAAAAGTGGAACACTTCAATTTTTTATAAAATTTCTTAATTTATTCACTAAAATGTATCGGTTTTCCAATATTTGCATTATTCATGTAAATGTTAGATGGTTGGCTACAGAAAATACCGAAACATGTTTTACAACATGCTTTAACTTACAAATTTTACAAATCTTACAATTTTCTATTTTTTAGTAATGTTCTTTTGGGCTGGTTTTTATCAACATATTGCCAAACAAAATAGAGTTAATGTTTGTACTGCACTGCACGGGAACACTGGTCACTAAAAACAAGTGTTTCCACCCATAGCGTCTATGACAGGTTGTAAACGCTCAGACATACTGTTCACAACTCGTCGAATGGCATCTGCCGGGATGCGATCCCATTGCTCCAGCAGCGATGTTCTCAGTTGTGCCAAGGTGGTGTGGTCACGCTGTCCGACGTTCCTTTCAAGCTTATACCATACATGTTCGATGGGGTTCAAGTCAGGACTACGAGCTGGCCAGTCCAGGGTTTGAATCCCCACTTCCTGCAGATATTGTACAACACAGCGAGCAGTATGAGGGTGGGCATTATCCTGCATCAGCATGAAATTCTGACCAACGAAAGGCGCAAAGGGCATCACATGATTCATCAGGATCTCTTCGATGTACCTTTGGGAATTGAGCATCCCGTAATCGATGCACACCAACTCAGTGCGGGCCATAACGTTGATGCCTCCCCACACCATAATCGAGCCACCACCAAATGGAGCCCTGGAGGAGAGAGCAACAGGGCTGTACCTTTCCTCGCGCCTTCTCCACATTCTTTCTCTTCCATCAGGAGATCTAAGGTTAAAGTGACTCTCGTCAGTGAAGAGAACAGAGGCCCACTGGTCGTGGGTCCACCCCAGATGCTGCATTGCGAAGCGAATACGCGCCTCTCTGTGATGTCGTTCGAGTGCGGGTCCATGTGCAGGTCTCCTGGATGAAAGATGAGCTTCTTCAAACCTTCTTCTTACTGTTCACTCAGTCACTCTCACATTTCTGACATTTTCCAGTTGATTTCGTGCTTGGACTGCTGTGGTATGGCGATCACGCAGAACTTGCAGGGTGAGAAATCTGTCATCCCTGGCACTTGTGCTTCTTGTACGGCCTGACCCTCGTCTCCTATCGTATGTTTGGAGTTCTCTGTAACGTTGCACTGCACGGTGAATGCTACCAAAAGATAATCCAATGACCTCAGCAACATAACGGAAGCTGCGGCCATCCTCCACCAATGCAACTGCCTGTGCAGCTCCTTCACGGCTAAGAAGCATGTTTTAGTGTGAACTGCACATGGATAACTTACTAAAATGTATGACATTGGCTCACAGGTGTTCAACAAACGCCAGCTGTTATCCCTAGAACAACAATAAGCGAGTGGCAACACTCATAAACCTTAAGCGCTTACAGTGCACTTCCCGCCATAAAACCATTAATATAGGCTCATCGAAGATTGGGGGTAATTGATGGTAATAAACCACCCTAAGAAATGTCATATTATCAATTTCTATTCACGGATGTCTCAGATGTGTGTTCTAATGCGTGAAAAGCTTTTAAAATGTGATTACAACTTTTTCCATGGCTAATTTTATACTATTTATATTTACTTTTTTAACTGTTTCACTTTTTTTGCCGGTCAGTGTATTTCCAGTCAATGAATGTTGTGCAGATCATGATTAGTGCTTGGGGAACTGTACCCACTTTTTGTTAATACTTTCAACATCATGGTGGCACCACATTGAAAGGGTTGATAGCCATCTTGAGAAACCATATTTACAGTCCTTAACTTCCTGCCTTTCAGTCATCTGTTTCCAGTATGCATGTGGTGTTTTTGTTTTTTGCCTTCCACCTAATTAGGTATCAATGTATCATTCATTCTTTTTTTATGGTGTTATTTTTTAAAAATTGGGTCCAGTGCTCGTTGTTTTGAATGTGGACAACTGACAAGAACTTGCCCAAACAGAGTTCAGTGGAGTTTGTGAGATCGTGTCCAATAGAAGCCTTTTGAGTGAGTGAGTGAGTGAGTGAGTGAGTGAGTGAGTGCTCGTTGTTTGGTGGAAGCTTATTTTAACTCTTTGAGTGATCTGCTAATCCATTTAACAGAGACTTGTGTGTGCTGAGTTTCATTAATGAGTGCTTTGTGTTTCCTACGCTAGCAACTTTTCTTGCATGGCAATCGCATAAGTCAGCTGCGCCAGTGTGAGCGATACCTACCTGCAAGCCTTGTCACACTCACTCTGGCATCAAATAACCTCTGTGACCTGAACGAGATATCTCACCTAGTCCATCTTGTAAATCTACGAGACTTTTCCATCATGGGTAATCCCTCTGTCAACATGACTGGCAACTGTGTGTATCCTTGCTACCAAGAGTTAGAAATATCCTATATATTATATACAATTAAAACAATGCTTATAATTAGTGTAGTTGGTCAGTGCATTGTTAACTTGTCTCATTTTTGTTCATAGCTGAAGACATGAGACCTTTATGTTCAAAAATGTCGATACAGTTAAACCTCGGCTTTACATTTTTTGATCGTTTTTGTTTTAAGGGAAATGGCAACAATGATGTTTAGTGTGAAAAACTTACATGTGATACCTGTACAGTGCTGAACATTTTGAATACTACAAGAGTAGGATTTTCCTGACTGCATTTATGACAAATAGAAACTTGAAGCTATTAGGTCATGAATTGTACAAATACTGTAGTAAAAGTAGTTTAGACAGAAGGTAAAGAATTAAAATGATGGAACACATGCGAAACTCAAATCCCTTGACCCTTGGTTTTGTACGACGTTGCTCTCCCTGTTAGTTTCGTGGTAGAACTGGTTGTTCAAGAATGGTAAGAGTTTGTAATTAAATGTTACCATCACAACATGACCAACTGAAAATTTTTAGGCTACTGTCCTACATGACTTTTGCTCTCCACATTTTAGCTTGGGAGAATTTTAGTGCCATAGTGTAAACCATACACCTCATGTTTGCATGGTGAACGTCAGAAAGAAACAAAAGAAAAATTCTTGAGTAATGTTTCTTAGTTAAATGACACATGTCAGTATGTAAGTATCCTCAAATGGGGTCATCTCAGTTTACAAAAAAGAAAAAATATATATCTTAATTTGATCCAAAGCAAAAGAAACCTTCAATAAAACTAACCGTAGCATGATATTCAAGTAGAAACTGTGCACAGTTTATTGTACTTCAGTCTTAAGATTGGTGAGCTTTTATGATGCAGACAGCCTCAGAAACAACAGCAACTGTTCTGAGACTAAGTGTCCGCAATCTAAATATCTAAATTTGTTCTAATGCCAAATATAAACACAGGTATAGAAATTAATAGAAATCTAACATTTAGTAACTAGAGAACAGGCCTATCTACATATACATTTTTGGTTCTGTTTTGTGTGATAATTTTATTTCAATTATCAATTGAGTGACCAGATTATAATTTCCAAAAATGGTCTAATTGAGAGTCAGACATCTAGTTCCCAGTTTACACAAACTGCATCATAGTAAATACTGCAAAGCCTCCATACAGGCGAATTATTATTTGTTGTAGTTTTTGTTATATAATTTTTGAATGTTATGGTTGATCTTTTAGCTAAGTGAGGGATATTGAAATTTAGGAGCGATAGGAAGAATGAGTCATCAATTTGACCGTTAATAACTTTATAAGGGAACTTCATATCATTTACTTGCCTTCGAGACTCCAAACTAGTCACGCCGAAATTCAACAAAAGTTCACCATACCCACCATGTGTGGGTATTTGCCAGTTATTTTGAGGTGTAAATGTCTGAGAAATTTCTTTTGAACTTGCCCAATGGATTTTCTGCCAGTGACTCCATACTTGTCGGTCATACTCGAGTTTGGATCTCACCATGGCAATATAAAGTTTTATGCAGGTACTGGTCCTGGCATAGTGTTTCTTATTACAGTGCACTCCCGATAATTCGCGGTAATTAATTCTCGAACTACCGCGAATAATTGAAAACCACGAATTATCCGCAATTGTGTTTCTTAAGTCTAGTAAAAACAAAACTATTGATCAAAATATTGAAATGTATTCTATGAACACGCAAAAAAATAATTATAACCCTTTGCTGCATTGTATTGTAAGACACACTATACTAGATGTGTGTGGATTATGCCGACATTAATAACTAAGAAAAAAGACATCACTTTTTGTTTCTTAGATCGTTTATTTTTTCTAATGTTAGATTGTATATTTCTGAAGAAAACAATATATGAGAACGAATATTCACTTGGATTTTCTATATAAGAGATGTGTGACTTTAGACACACTAGCTTGACTGTGGGAAACTTTCGGGATCTCCGATTTCCTCACCAACAGTCAAATTCCGTACAATATTCTCCTCGCTTTCATGTTTGAAACCATAATTATAATCTTCTTTATCGACATCTAACTACTCAATTACACCATGTCACTTTCTTCTGCATCTTGACATTCATCCAGGCTTTGCCTTAATGTCATCGTAGTGAGACCACCTTGCCCATTCGAAATATTGTCATCACAGAAGCCGGCAAAAACTTGCTTTTGTGCGAGTGTAGTAGCATGTTGACTGCATGAAGATCAAGTAACAAACACACACTCGGCGCGGCGTTGCATACTTATGCGCCATCGGGCAATATTCCCCTATTTACAATATGCTGTCTGCGCATCTACCCTTCACAACTCTTAGGCCAGTGACTTTGGAGTGTGCCTGTTGGGAAAGAGAGGGTAGGTTCTGAGTGAAAGTGCATTCCACTTTGCATTGTCTCAGCATAGAAGATAAAAGAAATCCCTTTCGGCGACATGCTTGTATGTTTTCAAGATTGCAACATTCTGGTAGCAGTGCGCAAGTAGGCCTAGTTTTACATCGCTGAGAAAAGCAGTTCAGTCTTCTCAAATCTCCATGATTTTGCTCAACGCATCATATCGGGTTGAAATTCTTTTAAACGACGGAGAGATTATTTTATTTACCGGGATGATTAGTTACTGTAAGAATTATTACTATAAAAAGTACTCTCTGAAACGGTCTTACCTTTCTTGTTGTTGTAGCAGCAGCAGCGGAAACGTGCGCCTTAGTCCTGTGCTGGGTCCATGTAACAGGACTAGGGGATGATGAAATATGACCAGGATAATGGTAGATCAAGAGGGAGAGAAATGTACCAGAGGCGTGGACTGAACGTACATTTACATGGCAGTGAATGCAAGTTCAATACGATGCCGTACTTATAATGAACCATGGGCCTAGCCTAGAACTAAAGGAAATAGCATAGAATAACGGTCCAAACATCAGACGAAAGAAAGTACTCAGACACCGTGCAGATCTAATAGAGAGGTAGTGTATTGATCAATAAGAAAATAACAGGTATTGACGAGGAAGCGATACATGCTAGAAGTTAGGTTAAGGTAATGAAAAACGCATGAAGTTACGGTAAGATAAAGGATGGATGATCGTGACGTTTTATGTCAGGGACATAAGAGGAAGAGAGGGATTCGTTAAGGGAAAAGTATGCACGTACAGTGCAAGGTTAAATTGGGAAAATAAAAGATTTAAGGGGCTAGACAAGGGAGTCAGGAAAAATGGGCGTGCCTACAAAGAAGTGAACAGTATCCCATATAGCCCAGAAGATACAGTGAAAGTGGGGGGTTTTAGGAGGGACAAAGGTTAAAAGAGTAAGTACACGTAGGACTGACGTAAGTGAACTAAACATGAGGCAACAAAGCAACCGACTATTAAAATAAATACCATAAGGGTAACGTACAGCAATAAATAAGTAAAATCCATCAAGATAAGTTACAGTAAGGAAATAGGAAACAAGCTGAGTGCAGTGGAGGAAGATACGTACGATAAAGGGGAATTAGGTAGACACAAAGACTTGCGTGAGAAAAGACGCAATCATATGTAATCAAGGAACAAAGGTAAAGGAAAGTATATGTGGTGTACGGCATAGGCCTTACTTGGGGCAAGGAAACCACGAAGATTGAAGTTGTGACCACCAGATCTAGATATCATAAGTGGACCAGGGTACAATAGGGAGGTCGCAACCGAACCCTATGTCCACAAGCCCACCGTCCGACAGATAGCGATCGGTGAAATCACGGGTCATAATTGCGTCCCTGAGCGAACAAGCTGGGAAACAAGCCCGTCGCACGAACGCGGGACCAATTGACCCCGGGAAGATGAAAACCACACAGTAAGCCAATAACCGTAACACACACAAAATATAAGCGGGACAAAAGGGGAAGGTAAAGGTAACGAAAAAGCACTCAAAGAAAACAAACATACACACGGTGGACATACTATACTAGGTGAAACACCATAGTATTCCACAAAAGATTCACACACACATGCAAAAGGAGGCAAGTCGAGACCTTACCTTGATGGAATCGGAGTGAAGCAAACATAACAGAATTACAATAAAAGAAACGAAAATTTAGTTAAGTTACGTCAGTACGCGCACTTCTCAAAGGTAAAGAATAAAAATATATAAAAAGAAAAAGGGAGCTAGGCATCCTGAAAACGGGAGCGGGAGCTAAAAAGAAAAAGCGTAAATTCTACATAATAAAAAAAAAAAACTGCCCAGAGACAAACGAGTTGTCCCTGCTAACAGAGAAGCATGGATACAGAAAAGAGAGGGGCCACTAATCACCATTCGGTATAGTAACGAGTTGCTATAACGAACCTGATCAGTAATTATAGAAATGTCCACTGATCTGCTCAGTTATTCTGGCCAGTAATAACCGAGAAGAAGAGAGAACAATCCCCATAATTGGCACAAGAAAAGGAAAAGTAAAGGGTCGTAAATTAAAATAGGTGAAAATGGTTCATCTCGGAGACCCGCGAATTAACTGCAAAGTGAATTATCCGCATGCGAATTATCGGGAGTACACTGTATAAACCCTAACATGCGGTAAGTGTCTCAGACTGTCTTTTGCACATGACAAGGGAAGGGAAGCTCTCGGTCAAACAGGAATCCTAGATCTTTCTTCTCGTTTACTGCCTTAATGACTGAGGTCCAATTCCATAAACAAATGATTGGATTCTTCTTACGTGTGAAGGTCATGACAACATACTTTGGTACATTTAGGTATACAGTTGAACCTGACTTATACGTATATCAAGGGGAAGAAAAAAAACTACTCATAACTCAGAATTACATAGAAATCAGACTTGCACAACACATTACATATTTACTGAAAAACCAATTGAATAGACCTACATGTGTAAATCCTAGCAAACAATACATACATTAAGACGAAAAATATAGTACTGTATTATTTTGAACTTGGTCCAGCCTTAAAGAAATCAGATAGTTTGTCTTGTTTCACTTTTCTTGCATTAAGTGTATAAACCTCCTTTTGCAAACGTACTAATGAATTCAAAGCATTTTCACTACAACTTTTCGCACTGATGTAACGCCTACACACAGCGATTGCACTTAACACTTCACTTAGTTCAGGTGTTTCAAGATTCAAGTTGTCATCTCCATCACTGTCACTATTGCTTGTAGCTGGTCCGTCACCACTGCGTTGTTGGCATACATCAGCAATAATCTCTTCATCCCGTTGTACCCCACATACTGCCAGATTATCATCGAAATGCACAAAAGTATCGAAATCTGCACCCTCCAGTAGCGATAGCTCATTGTCAGACATAATTTCGTCCCCATAATCATCATTAGAGGCAGCCTCTTCCAGTAAGACACCAGCTTTGCGAAAACAGTTGCTGATTGTGGAGGATGACACCTGCTTCCAGGCTTGTAGTAAATTAATGGAGAGAGTTTCATTTCCTGCATCACTCAGTGTTATTAAATGTTGAACCAGCATTCTTTTATAATGCACTTTGAAATTTGCATTGATGCCCAAATCAAGTGGTTGTAGAACACTGGTACAGTTAGGAGGGAAAAGTTCCACTCGGACATTCTCCAGAACGATTTGAGGTGGATGTGCTGCACATCTATCCATAAGAAGAAGGATTTTCTTCTGTTTCTTTTTCATTTTAATGTCCAGTTTTTTCAACCACTGTTCCATTAGAAGCATAGACATCCAAGAATTTCTGTTGGATTCATATTCCGTAGGTTTTGTTTTCGCACCCTTAAAACATCTCGGATTCTTCGATTTTCCTATCACAGATGGAGGAAGTTTGTCCAATCCATCTGCATTGGTGGCAAGAAGAACTGTTATGCGAATTTTACTTTTCTTCCCTCCATGGCAGGAGTCACCTTTTTCAGCTAATGTTTTATTAGGAAGGAGACTGTAGAGTAAGCCGGTCTCATCACAATTGTAGATGTTTGTAGGCTGGTAATCGCTTATGATACCCAGCAGAACCTCTTCTTTCCAGTGTTGCACCGTGACATCGCGTCGTCCACAGCTTTCGAGTCACCGCAAATTGTTCTCCCTGTGATTCCATGACTATCTTTAAATCCTCGCAAACCATCCTGACGAAGCCTTGAAATCAGCAGTGATACTCATCATTTTAGCTAAATCTATCGCCTTTGCCTTCAGCATGTCGCCACTAATTGGTAGAGCAGCAGCCCGCTTTTGCTGGAACCATGTGAGAAGTGCTTTCTCCAAATCTACGTACCTCCCTTCTTGCTGACGGCTGCGCTTTGCTGATTTCGAACCCAGTTTTAAAAACTCATCCAAAATAGCGTTTTTTTACTGATGACTGTACATAGCGTGGTATAAGCAATCCCTAAGTCTGGAGCAATTTCAGTTTTTGTTTTGTGCGGATTAGCGCCCACTTCTCGTATGAATTTTACTTTCTCATGTAGTGTATAACTTTTCCTTTTTGTGTTCTCCATGGCTAATGGAAAGCAACTGAATGATAAAACTACTGTTCAACAGTACACACCAGATACCGGCACCGTGCACATTTTACTTGTCCATTGTTCCCACGAAAGAAATTCTCATATCAATCAAAACGCCGAGTTTTGCAGAGTGACATTGTTCACCTACTTACTGGTGGCGTAACAAAGGCCAACCGAGCGAGTTCCCTTTGCTCTCTATCTCGCTCGTCCTCTAGCTGCGTCATTTTTGACCGTCACTATCCCGCTAAAGATTAAGTTACCAGCCGAGTCGGCGGTTTCATCGCGGAAACAAAAAAAAAAAAAATTGTTTGAATATGAGAATTGTTTTCGTGTGGACAATCTAGAGCATGTTCCACATGAGACAGAAACTCTGTGTTCTGTTTCAGCACCGAAACCCGACCGCTCTGTCTACGCCGACGAGAAGAAACTACATAAATACAGTACTGTAGTTTCTTTTATAACAACACGTGCTCATTAAATTACAATCAGGCTACGCAAAACTCAGATGTATTTAACTGACACTTCATACTTATAACAGCGAATTACGTTTAAATGTTTTACGTATAAATAAGGTTAAATTAACATGCTTTTAAATTACATCTTGCCAGGACCTAAAAGAAATTGCGTACAAATGCGAAATATGCAGAACAGAGTTACGTATAAAACAGGTTCAACTGTAATTAGTTTTCTATACCCAATTTGTGTATAATATTTAGGTCATTTTGTAGTAGAGTACAGTCATTAGTGAAAGAAATTGGTTTAAGAATTTTGAAGTCATCAGCATATAAAAGACTATTTGAGTGCATTATACAACATGTCAGATCGTTTATCATTGCTAGAAAAATCAGGAGTCCAAGGTTTGAGCCTTTGGGTATTCCGGAATGAACTATGTATTCCTTTGAGATAATTTTCTGGAACAAGACAACTGTTTCCTGTCTCTGAGGTAGGAGCTGAATAATTAAAGTAATGGGTGGGAGAATCCCAAAATTCACAATTTGTTAAGAAGGATATCATGATTTATTGTGTCGAAGGCTGTATCGAAATCTTTAAATATAACATCCATTTGCCCTTCTTTATCTAACTCTTTCAATATAATTTGAGTAAAATTAGTTGCATTAGTTACTGTAGATTTCCTAGATAGGAAACCATGTTGGTTATCTGTTTAAAGCGGTCTGAGAAATGTTGCGCCTCTTGCTTAACTTCTCTCCTTTTTTATTACCTTGAAAGTATTTTACTAGTGGTTATAGCTGCAATTTTAACACATAGTTTATTTTTAGAGGTCATTTTGTAATTTCTACCATCATAAGAGTGTTGAAGAGAGTTGAACCTACTTCACTATAAAATCAAATTACTTTGCTGCTCTTTTGTACCAATGTAATGAGCTTAACGAGATTTATACCGAAGTAAATGTAATATAGCCTAATATCAAATTTGTACTAAATTACTCTGAGATACCACTAAAAACTACACTGAGTGACCAAAAGTTATGGGAAGGATAGTCCCATGAGAAAATGTGCCGTGTATAACTCCCGAGAGTTGGGGCTAGCTGCAGCGGAGCAGAGCAGTCTGTCACAGATACGAGTGTAGTGAAGATGGCAACACATCGCGAGTTAACCGACTTTGAACGTGGGATGATTATCGGCGCACGGCGTATGGGTCATATAGCATTTCGGAGATTACATGCGAATTTGGGTTTTTGAGGTCAACAGTTTCGAGGGTGAATCTTCAGTATCGCAGAGATATTGTTACCATCCGCGTAAACCGCCGCATGGGACAACCACAAGTGTTTAACGAATGGACATCATGTCGCCTCAGCAGAACCATACAGGGCGATAGAAGACCTACTGAGAGTCAGATCACCGCCCAGTTGAATGTTGGGAGTCAGGAATCCATTTCTACCAGGACTGTAAGGAGGCACCTGCACTGCATAGGCTTCACTCGTGAGACTATCCTTCCCGTGACTTTCAGTCATTTGGTGTATATTTATGCGCACATATTATCACATGAAAAACAAAGTTGATAACGCTTCCAATTAACATGAAAATGAAACAGTTTTCCATAGATTGTTTCGAAGAATATTGTGAAAAGTAATCTAGTCAGCTTATGGAAACATAGCAGCATGCACTTGAAAATCAAGTACTCCAACAACAAGCAGTGGAAATGGGATCTTATTTCCTGGCATGTTAGCCTCTTCACAGACCAAAATATCAATGAGACTGCTTAGGTCTTGAGGTGACTAGTATAAGACATAGACAAGTAGCCATTTTGCTAAAGTACTGATACTTTGATTCTATGAAAATTATTACAAACTAGTATTTTAATAAACATTCTTGTACACTTGAAATGTATCATTCTTGTGTCTTGTCCCTTTTTGACCCTGAAACAAGAGAATGTTAGTAATCTCTTTTTCTTTTTTTTCTCTTTTGAGGAATCATTCTAATATTAATTATTTTTATATAGACTTTGTTGCTTTTATTGAAACTAGAAATACATGTTCAGAAAATTATAACTTTTTTAACAAAGGAGTAACTTGTATGCCGCGATGACCAGTCGGCCTCAGGAGATAAGATATCAGTTCAATGTTCTTCTTTTAGTATTTTCTTTGAAAGTAGGTTACAAGCTGTTTCAAAATAAAGTTGACTTCTGAGGAGTCTCTTTAGGAAGCACAATTTGTATAGTTTTCGTCAGGAGCAATACTTTTTTTCTGAAAGAGACTGGATTCTGGTTTATTCAGGTCATGATTTATGCAGATTTCACCCTCTTTCTTCTTCTTCTTCTTCTTCTTCTTTTGAGACCATAAAGGATCACTTTACCCAACCATTAGTTCGTCGACTTGTAGGAACTGTACGAGCCTTGCGGTCCTCCCAGTACTTCTTCATGCGTATTGATCGTCTTGCCCGTTCTTCGGCGGAAAATATTCTTGTAGGAATTTTCTTCTTTGTGAGTGGAAAATGAAACGTCATATTTTTAAGTGCTGTAGTTAAACTTTTCTTATTTGCAGCATCTTCTGTTGTTAGGCCAATTTCTTTTAAGTCCTCTCTGATTTCTTTTAACCATCGGCATCCAGTTGTTGTGTTTTTTGAAGCAAGATTGTACTGTACTAGTTGTTTTAGAAGACGTGAATCTGGCATTCTCATGATGTGCCCAAAGAATCCTAGTCTTTTCTTTCGCATGGTATCAGAAATGGGTTCTAGGTTGTTATAGACCATATTGTTAGGTATTATTTGCCATTGCCCATCTTTTTTATATCCTTTATTGATACAAGTTCTTCCAATTCGCCTTTCGATCTTCTGTAATCTGTCGGTTTTAGAATGTTCATTTAGATGGAATAATGTTTCTGCTGCATATGTGGCTTCCGGTTTTATGACTGCATTGTAATGTTTAATTTTTGCATTAATTGATAAGCATTTCTTTTTGTAAGTTTCCCATGTTAATTTTTGTGCCCTAGATAGCTTGTTGGTTCTTATTTGAATTGACGCTTTCTCATTTAAATTGTTCGTTATTAGCTCTCCTAGATATTTGAATCGTGTTACAATTTTAATTTTTGTATCATTAATTTGTATTTCCTTTAATGGTGTTGGTTTTTGTGGCATGATTTCTGTTTTTTCGAATGATATTTTAAGGCCAATTTTATTTGCAATTGTCTGAAGCTCTGACATCTGTGTTTTGGCTTCCTCTAAATCTTTCGCCAATAATGCCATGTCGTCTGCAAAACCAAGACAGTTTGTTTGAATTTTTCTCCCTATTTTTATATTTGGAGGGCATTTCTTAGACCATTCTCGCATTACCATTTCCAATGCACAATTAAATAGTAATGGTGATAAGCCATCACCCTGTCGTAAACTGGTTGTGACCTCAAATGGGTCAGAGAATTCACCTCTGAATTTAACTTTTGATTTGGTGCCTGTAAGAGTTAGTTTTATGAGATTTGTCAATTTTTTTTTCACCCTCTTTATTTGTAGCAAAGAATTTGTTTGTAGACCTGTGCATATTAATGTTCAATGTGGCCAGGGAATGAGAGCACATTGGTATTGGAAAGCAATGAGAATAGTTGAGGTTTTCTAGGTGGAGACATAGCCAAAAACAATCTTCTTCATTAACTCTTTTTATAATATTGATATTTGTGTACTGTACTTTCAGGAAACTTACCATTAAAATGTTATCTCTCCTTGAAACTCGAAACTGCTTGTTTATTTTGTGTGTGGAGACTAGTTTCTGTTGCACCTGACCCAAAATATATCTGGCTTAAATGGAAACCTTTAACAAAAAGAATAGAAAATATGCACTTTATAAATTGGCAGAAATTTCTTAGGAATCTTGATTAAAAATAGTTAAGTTACCTATAAAATGTGATCTTTTCATGGGCATTTGTTTCTTTGTTGTTAAACTGAAATACTACTTAATGCAAACAGACAATGGTAATCCAAGAAAACAATTAGTCGAGTTCAGAAACACTCATCACAACAGTGGCTATGATGACACTGCATGGCAGGCTCGACAACACAGTGCCAGTGCTTTGTTGTTGTTTCATTTGATGGGCTTGGACATTGTGGCCATCTAGCCGTGTGTATTTGTCTGATAACCATGTTATTGTTGTGTCTTTGCCGTGGTGAGTGGCCAACAGCTTGACCGCTGTCCGACATGCCCCCTGGTCAATGCCTGCACTAGAGTTTGATCACTAATATACTAATAATAATAATCGTATGGCCTCGGGTGCCGGGTGCAAGCTTTGTTATTTGTCACTCAGAGGGCAGCTTCCATGTCGAATATTGTTGTTCTTTGGAGCGTTATGAAAGTCGAGGAGGTTAGATATCTAAGCTCCTTGACACTATAGCACTTTCTAGTAGAGACAGGAAGAACTTTTGTGTTGGCGGAAAATCCCGAGATTAATTTTGCCACCATGAACACGGCCTACTGAATTCAAATGGGTTCTGCCAACAACATATGACATGCGTGTCGTGATTTTTGTCGCCTTTCAAAAATCACTTACCATGTCCAGGAGCGAACCTGCAAGCTTGGGGTTGGTAGACCGACACGATAACCGTGAGTGTTCAATTCTTCAGATAACCTCTGTTTCTGTGATGGCTGTGCAGTGTGTATAACTGTAGTTGGGAATGAGGTAGGTGCTCTGGGACTTGCCCACCGTGGCAAGCCAGTTTGATCACTACTTCTGTTTCTTTGTTTGATTATCCGTATAGATCTTAAAGATAATGTGCATGGAATTGATGTCTTTAAAAAATGTAAGATTTATAGTGATCATATGAACTTGATATGTCTAGGGCAATGAACACTGATAACATACCGTACTAAGATCATCTGCTTTGTAATTGTTTCTCTCATTTGTACTTACACTGTTTTTAAAGTTGGAACCTTAACAGCATTTCTAGTGGGTTTGACTACCGCCCTTTTGTGATTAACTGGTGCATGAGCCTCAAGGTGATTGATGGCTTTATGGTGGATGCCATTGAAAGGTAAACACTTAGATGTAAAGAGTATTGCAATGTACAGTAATTATATCACCACTCTCCCTGGCTGAACACATGGCTCAGGAAAGCAGGTTGAGTATAATTGTAATCCACGTGTGTCTCCTTTAAACAGAGGAAGTGGTGCAAATGCCAGTAAGAAGGAAGCCTAAGATAAGGATGGAAAACAGCAATTTACCAGGTAAGAATGCATAGAAAGTATAATACTTTGGTGTTGCTGCGGTGGTAGAACTTACAAAATGTATTGTGATGTAAGGGAGTAGGGGAGTAGTACCTGGAAAATACTGTAGACTTGCTTTACATCTTATTGTCTCTGTCAGAATCCTCATAAGTCATAACTTGTGGAATTTGTTGGTGACCCTGGGATGCTAGCTTAGTTCAACATTGCTTCTACATGCTTTCCCTTTTATCTTTCCTGCCAACCTCAATTCTTGTTGTAGTTAATTCATTTGAGAGTCTTGGCATATCTTGGTCATCAGCCCCATGTAGTTAGGTGTGTGTTGAATGTGTCTGATAACCTGTGTTTCTGAAATAGTGTGTGTAACTGTGTCAGGAACAGGGATGTGGTAGGTGGCCTGGGACTTGAAATAATGCACTATCCTGGCATTTACCTGGAGGGAGTGTGGCAAAACCACACTCAGGATAGCAGCTATCAGCATCCAATGGCATTGCATAAAGAGACTGTGGCTCTGCATAAAGAGACTAAAATCTTTAATTGCTTTACATGGTCCATCCTTTGCTGTTCACATATGAAAACTTAGCACTGGCTCAAGATCACGTGGGACCCCTATTAGTTAGGCATTATAAAGACCAATGAAAACAAAACCATGAAGGCGACTGGCAACTGGGAGGCGCTTGCACAATATACTTCACATTCACCTCACCCATGATGCTGTAGCAGTCATGAAAACACCAAACGTTGATTACACAAGCTTCATGAAACTAGACCACACCCTCTCCCGTCCATTTGATACAATGTCTGTCGATGCACGTTTCATGCAAGGATTGGCCAATATTGTCACCTGAAACACATTCACAAATTGAGATAAGGTTGGAAAAGACCATCAGGAAGAGCATTATTCTTGAGAACGAGTTACAGCCCACAATAACGATGATACACATTTCTGCTTATGACTATACACTGGCTAGTTAGGGAAAACCAGGTAACATCAGAGTGATCCAATGCACTCTTATCAGCTCTGAACCACTCGGATGTTTTTGGAGCCAATTTAGTGTTGTTTCTCATCATTCCCAACTGTAGAGGTTTTGTTGGGAGTGACACAGAAATGCACCATTCCACATAACCGCCACTGCTACATTCCTATAGACCAGAGATATTGTAGAGCACTCTGGATCCACAGTTGTATTAGGTAATTCATGGCCTTACATTTTACACCTCAATTGGGTCTTTTTTCTTCTGTCCTGGTATCTTAATTGTTTGAGCTGTCATACCTCTTTTTTATTCCTGTGAGTGGGGGATTGAATACATCCACGGTATTTCCTACCTGTCGTAAGAGACAACAGAAAGGAGAGAGTGGTGTATAGCCCACCTCTACATGGTACACTCGGAGTAACATCATGAGATCATACCGTTGGGAGTTCATTGATGATCAGTTAGGGCATTGACAACCTCCAAGGTTTCTCTGAAGTCAATCTTTGGTAGACCTTCTACTCTTCTCTTTGCTGTCTGCCTCTCATGACTGCCTAGAGATCCTCATTCTCAAGGATTGTGAGGACATTTCTCTCTCTCTCTTTTTTTGTGGTAGGTTAGTAGTCAGTATCCCTAAGTTTAGGTTTCTGTTCAATTGGTAATCACTTTTAACCCCTCAATAATGACATTGTAGCACTCTGGGCTGCACCCACAGCAGGCTTTAATTATAGCTTATTCCCAACACAGTACGGTATCGTTTACAGGCCGGACGTTTGTTCTAGACGATTGCCCTTGACCTTGAAGCCTGTGGGTGAGCCTACACACACTCACTCTCTCACCCTATCGCTTCACACTTGTCACCACCGACCTGATGCAATGGAATTCCAGACTTGAGCAGACAGTACAGTCCACATCGAAGTATTGTGTGTCGCGGAAGTACACGTTACATAGTTACGAACAGAATGTTATTATAATTGCCAATGACTGTACTCCTAGCAGAAGTGTGAAACAGATGTGTCAATCATCGGATCGCTTGGGGCAGCTGATAACAACACAGGTACTGCAGTAACTCGCCTCCAGGCTTCCATTAAGATTTTTCACTCGTCTAAAACAAACGTCCGGCCTGTACATTTTGCTATAATTTCGAAATAGGCAGGTGAATATAATAAACAAATACACTATAACAATTTATTACATAATATAAATGTATGCTAACTTGGTTATCCCTGGACAGTCGCCCCATGCGTTCGCATTTCTTGGCGTATTACAACAAACCACATTGTCAGCGTCACTATCTTCGCTGGACGATTCATTGAACTCATCACCACTGTCACATTCTGAATTACTTTCATTACTAATTACAGGGTGTCTACCGGTAACGAAAGTAACGAAAAAGTAACGAATTTTACAAACGGGTAACGAAAGTAACGAAAAAGTAACGAATTTTATATAAGGGTAACGAAAATTTTCTGAAGGCGGATTGAATCATTTAAACTCGCGCCTCTAGGCTCGAGATTGTGATGGGGCGAGTTTTACGGAAGCGGCGCCGATTGCATAAGCTATATTTCCCCGTGCCCGACCTCGAGGAAATGCATACTGAGGGCACCCTGAGTTGTATACATCGTTCAGCATATATTTTTGGCATCCAGAATACTTTTTAGTTTTGTGTGAAACATTTTTCTGTGTTATTAGGAAACCTGACTTTTCGCGAGACGTTTATTCGCAAAAACTTCTGGAACTAATCAGGAACCTCGCATTTCTGTTATTGGCCTCTAAATTTGGAGACTATGTCAAATTGAAGTCAGAAATAACGTGAAATAATTTAATGTCGCAATCCTGCAAAATGTTACCGTTTCGAAAAATAATATGAAAAAGCTTCGAAATACGTAGGCTATAACTTATTTTAAAAATCTGTCTCGTAAGTTTGCGACATCCAGTAAGGTTAATTCGAAATTCCGTTATATGTCGACTTTTCTTTCGAAGTTTGGTTCCATCGGATATATTATAATCCAACCGGTTATTTCGAAAACTTGTATAACTTGTATAATTCGTGCTTCGCATTCGAAAGAAAACGTGTCCTCTTGTATTATTCGTGCAATCCTCGCAGAATAATTCTTAATATTTGATACCTACTTAGAACATTCATCCTCAAGACGGCCGGTTGACCGCACGCCTTGCCTGCGGGAATCTCGTCAAATGTACCGAGATCGACTTAATTGCGTAAAATCATAAAACCCGTCCTCTATCGTGAACTTGTGACCACGAGAACTGCGGGATTCCCGTCAAAGGTGATTGGCCACCAATCACGACATATTCCGAAACCTACTCATTACTTTTCCCATGACCGTATACTTAAAAGCGTATGGGGAGTGAGAAGTGCATCACTTAGAAATGATACTAATTTCTCCTCGAGATCGACCCTAAACTGATGAACTCCCAACCACAGCATAGGGACAGCGGGAATCGCGGCGCCGGCCATACAACATGTCCAGAATCACTAGTGAATTTTAACCATGCCCAACCTTGAGATTGCCTCCACCATTCTGTCAGGAAAGATGGACAATCGTTCAACGGCCGGGTCGGCCGGGTGCGACGCGGATAGCATACTATAATATCGCGAGGACAACGTGAATCTCGTAAAACGGCCGAGAGCGGCAGCGATTGCGATACATCGCGATATTTCTCCGCATTCAATGACGAGGACAACTAGATTCTTGTCAAACGGACAGCAAGTGGCGCAGATTGCGTAATAATGCTATATTTGCTCGTGCCCGACCTCAAGGACAATGGAAATCTCGTCGAACGACTAAAAGTGACACCGATTATCTAAATCCCGATATTTATCAGTGATCTATCGTGAAAACTACGGGAATCTCGACAAACGGGTGAGACCAGCGCCGATCGTGTAACATCTCGATATTTCTCCGTACTTGACTGCGAAGACAGAATTCGGTTACAATAACGTAACGTCCCAAAAATTTCTTCGTGATCTACCACGGGGACAAAGGAAATCTCGCCAAACGGTCAAGAGCAGAGCAACCTCTTGGCAATTATAAAAAAAAATGCCTTGTGAACAAGACGACATATTAGCTGAAACAACTCATTTGATAATAAATATCTACTATTTATTTCTTATTTTTAAAAATTTTATAACACCCTAAGTGAATTTTATTTACCGCTTTAAACACAGTTCATTGTTGATTTTCTTCACTGCGTGATGAGCCCCTTTGCTTGCAGACCACAGACGTATCTTGAATTCAAAGGTAACTAAAATTAACTTAAAGGTAACTAAAAAGTAACTAATTTTTACTTCATCCTTACAGTAGACACCCTGTAATATTTACGAGTAAACTCTCTATTTCTGCATCACCAATAACACTGCCATTACCTGTCATGTTTACAAACAAACTTGCAGTCCCAGCGCGTGTATCACATGTGTTCAAAAAAATAAATGATTGAACATAGGAGACATCTCTTGGCAATAATAGTTAGCTCTGAGTCTAGCTGAAAGCTGCATCTTTCTGCGACCTTCCGACCAAGAAAAATAACTATTATGATATCCATGCAGCGGGAGTCTCAAAATGCTACGGCGTACCATGGCGCCTTATACGCTGTGACAGAAGCTGCCAAGTGGGCGCAAGGTGGCGCTGCACATGCTGTGGACGTTAATGGAAGCCTAGTTATATTTTAGTACAGTGAATAACTAAGTGTCGTTTTCTTTACAGCTCTGTTATGTAAAACCAAAATACTGAAAGCAGCTTTGAATAACACCAATGAACAATGAAATTATTGAAAATGTCGTAAATTTCATCTTCTTTGGGTCAAAAATCACTCTCGGCAGATAATCTGGACCTGAAATAAATCATTGGCTGCAGTGCAATGATAAGTATGAATAAGATATGGAGAAGTAAAGAAATAAGTATTGTAATGAAGTTCCACATAGGCTAGTCAATGCCATCATCCTCTCCATCGCAATCTCTGGGTGTGACACATGGACGATGAAGAAAGCTGACCGGAGGAAGATGTCTTTTAATTATGATGCTGGAGGAGACTAGAGTGCATTCCATGGACTGAAAAAATTACTAATGGAGTTGTCCTTTGCTGCATCACCCCAAGGTTGTCCTTGGAGGATAAGATAACCAAACAGAAACTCTCATATTTTGACCATGTAATGCATACTGGAGTCATCCAGTATTTTGGAAACGGCAACTGCTGTATGAAGACCAGGTCGCCCAAGAACCCACTGGATTGACACCATCAAAGCTGACACCAGGATGAGAATGGAGCAACTGAGTATGAGGTGGCAGCATGGCGAGCTGTAATCCATAAAGTCTCTAAGAGTCTCCCTCAACTGACTGGATAATTTGATTTTTATTTGGTAATGGTATGTGCTTGACTGCTTATTCCTATG
Source organism: Meconema thalassinum (assembly GCA_946902985.2). NCBI lineage: Eukaryota > Metazoa > Arthropoda > Insecta > Orthoptera > Tettigoniidae > Meconema > Meconema thalassinum. The sequence continues at coordinate 456,633,919 of OX336391.1, read as the reverse complement.
CTATGTTCATGAATGTGTATTCTTTAATTTTAATAATAACCAAGCAATATGATTGGACTCCCATTGACATGTTGACCTACTGAAGAGCAATCTAAACCTAGACCTTCTTATACAGGGTGTTAAAAAGAAAGTATCCAATGATTTAGGAGGTGAATTTGTGCATAAAAGCAAGATTAAAAACAAACCGGTGTCCTACTGTGCCTACTTTCTGAGATCTGAACACAAACCACCAGATAATAGTTGACATCCCTGTCATGGAATATGTCACAAGGGATAATGAAAACAAAAGTCTGGTTGTAAATATGAGCAAAGATATTATATTGACACTCCATCAAACAGGGTCAGTTGTGTAGTTTTAGTCATGTTAATGTGCATTAGTGAATGTTACTCTTAACTCAAGTTATGAAACTTGGTGTCTTGAAGAGCACGTGGATACATTGCAATGAATGGGCATCACACTGAACACCTTCTATGAACAAGTGTTCAGATCTTGGAAAGTAGGTGCTGAAATATGTATTAGAAATGTTATTTTTGTATTGATGCATAATTTCATTTCCTAAAATATTGTATACTTCTTATAACAACTTGTATAATAATAGACCAACTAATTGCCTTGATTAATATGTCTGCACTGATAGTAGTTTATATTTCTGCTGAGTGCTAGTTATTAGAGTTTCTATATACAATGATAGCTAAGTCAACTAATGACGAACTAATGTTACATTATGGCTAAACCTACATGAATTTAATTCCCTGCCTATGCCTATCATCATGGATGGTGCTCCTTGCAGTCAGACACTGAAAGGAGGGTGGACAATTACGACAGTGGTGTAAAATAGCAGATCTGTTACTCTCAATGTAGGAAGTCTAGCCTAAACATAGGATTAGCTGTGCAACCCTGAAATATACTGGTATAGCTTCAAAAACTAGCAGCAGTAGTATTAGTAGTATTATTAGAGATCATCCCCATCACCAGTGGCGCTCTTAAAACAAGAGTTGTGTGTGCCACACTTGCAATTCTTGGTGGCAACTAGGGAGTACAACTTGTTTGTGCATGCCTGTCGACCTCCAACTAGCACCACATGTTGCATGAACTAAGAATCTCCAAGAGATACCATAACTTTTGAAGATCCAGCTAAGCTCAGCAAGGAAAATGAAAATAGTCTTTAGTTTAGGGTGACCAGATTTTCAAAAGATAAGATAAGATAATAATGTTATTGGTTTTACGTCCCTTCTATCTACTGCGCTTTTTAGAAACGCCGGGGTGCCAAAATTTTGCACCGAAGGGGATCTTTAACGTGGCAGTAAATCTACTGACATCGCTCCCTCACATTCAAGCACTCTCAAATGCCAACTGACTATGCCACGATTCAATCCCGCTATCTTGGGATCAGCAGGTGAGAACATTACCGCCAGCCACACAGCCAGTCTCACAAGATAAGGTGGCATTCTGAATTTTTCCCAACTTAAGGGGAAATATAATTGGATTCTATATGAATACCGTATTTACTCGGCTATAGGACCCCCTTTTTTTTTCTAGACTTTTAGTTCCGAATGATAGCTACATAGCTCAAATTTTTACAGTGTACAAACACGCATTTTGCTTATACTGGAACAATAATACTTTTTTAAATGGGAATAATGAGGGAGATGTATATTTATTTTATGTAAAAAAAAAATCGCTTCCATTTTTCTATACATTACCAGCATTAAACTTTTTTGTGAATTACATAAACCAAACCCCGTAGTGCTACAGCCCATGATGGTGACCTAGGGCTGTCAAGCAACCACTGCCCAGCCAAAACTAAAAACAAAATAGCTGTGAAATAATTATGTATACCACAAGTAAAAGCTTCCTCTGAAAGACTATTTAGCACAGCAGAACTCATAAGTGACAGGAAAAGAAGTAGACTTGTCCCCAAAAGAGTGAGAGTGCTAATATTTTTGAATAATAAGTTGTAAAAGTGGACTATTTCTAAAAGTAATTTTAATGTAGAGCTTTAACGTTCTTCTTCTTCTCGTTCTTCTTCTTCGGAGACCACATAGGATCACTTAAATCAACCGATTAGTTTGTCGACTTCTTGGCAGGAACTGTGCGAGCCTTGCGGTCCTCCCTGTACCTCTTCATGTGTGCTGATGGTATTGCATATCAAGAAAAACAAGAAGTTCCGTGACGAACTAAAGAGCCTTCGTTTCGTGCCAATGATTATTCTACAGTATATGAACCTATCTAGAATAATGACGAAATTAAGTTGCCAATATCAAAATTTCTAATTAGTTCGAAATACTGTATACCTTGCATAATGTTGCCTAATAGAGCACTACAGTTGGCAGACCTGTTGACTGAATATATTCTTAGTTCCATCTCTTAAGGTACAGAATACAAAATTTGGTTGAAGTCCAATGAATAGCATGGACGTTACATATAGTTAAACATTGGATCTAACAGCGAACGTAAAATCATGTTGGCAACAATGTCATGCATGTATTGGTCAGAAATAATCTGAAATAATATGATCTATTGTTGTGCCAATTTTGAATCAAATCCATTAGATAGTATAGAAGTTACATGCATTTTAAAATTGGACCTATCAGCAGGCTTAGAATCATGTTGGCAGCACTGACGTATATTAGTTACTCCAAATTCATCTAGAATGCCAGGTACTATACGTGTTCAAAGTTTAGAGCTATTGGCTTGCATACTTTGTGATATATTGATATTAGGGTAACAAAAATAGGGACAGCACATATTAACAGTTGGCAGCCCTGGTTGCTTTTAAGAATACGCATAGTCATATCTGTTATGGTACACATAGCACATACAAAATTTGGTTGAAATCCAAATGATAGTAAGGAAGTTACATGTATTTAAAGTTGGACCTGTCAGCAGGCTTAGAATCATGTTGGTAGCACTGACGTATATAAGGTACTCCAAATTAATATAGAATGTCAGGTATTATACGTGTGCATAGTTTAAAGCTGTCGGCTTGCATACTTTCTGATATATTGGTGTTTGGATAAAATAAATTAGGAGCATTTATTAACAGTTGGCAGCCCTGGTGGGTCTCAAGAATACGCTCAGTCGTATCTGGTTATGTACACATACAACATACGAAATTTGGTTGAATTCCAATTGATAGTGTAGAAGTTATATGCATTTAAAAATTTGACCAATCAGCAGGCTTACAAACATTTTGGCAACACTGCAATGTATGGCCTCCTGGAAATTAAACTGCAATATTATTATCTATACATGTGCCAATTTTGAAATAGCTCCCATTCATACCTTCCAAGATATCCAACATAGAGCTCAAATTTCAATTGCGATTTTTTAGCAGTTGGTAGCACTGACATCATTTTCAAATATGGCCGTGAGATATTCGGGTGTAGACAATTACTCCTACCAAATTTTGTTTCGATTGCTCCAGCGGTTTAGGAGTTGATAGGGGGGGGACACACACACAGTCAGACAGACAGACAGAAGGACAGACAGACACACACACATTTGTCCGATCTCATAAGTCTACTTTTTCCTCATTTTTGCAAAATGTGAAAAGTAGGCTAAAAATCATAAGTCGGTATCCAGAAAAACTGGTATTGATCCATCTAAACACACACATGCATAGAGAAGCCTAACCAAACACATTTAAAAATCATGAAGTACCACAAACCGCTTAACAGAAACTCGCACTAAAAGTAAATTCAGAAATATTTTTCCTCGCATACCAAACGGGGAGAAAAATAAAAATAATTGAGAGAAATGGGAGGATAAAATAACAAAACAGAATTATTATGTAACAAAAATTATTAAGAAACCTCCATAGCTGCATATTTAAAAGAGCTGGGTCTACAATAGTGGCCCACTTCTAAGGAGTGAAGGCTAACACGTCAGTACCATTTCACATGTCTGCAGCCAAGTAGCTTGCTATCCAAAAAGAAAGCAATTAGATGATGGTGTGTTCGCAGTGCCGGATTAAGACTCACTGTGGCCCTAGGTAATTGTTAATTTGAGGCCCCTTTTTCCCTTTTTTTCAACCCCACCCCCTTCATAAAAAGAGTCAATCATCACTTTGAAAGAGATTTTATTTACAAATTTACAATGAATAATGAATACAATTTAGATCATAGGCTATGAACATTTTCAGAAAAACAATCTGCATTTTGTTTCGCAGAAAGTTTCAATAACATCATCGAAGTTGATGTTCTTTAAAATGTCAGATTCTATGCAGTGAAGACTTAACGTGTCCAGTCGTTCTTATCGCATAGTAGCTCTTCGAGGCACTTCAATTCGTTTCAACTGTGAAAAAGAATGTTCCGCAGTACAGTTCGTTATCATTAAAGTTTAAAAAATCAGGAGAGCTATTTCTACATTCGGAAATACATTTGCCAATTGGCCTTCACTAGAATCTCATACAACCGACTATGAGATTTTTCGGCGGCGGTGTATCTGTTGTTTATATAAGAATGAAAATATTTCAGTTCAGCTGAAAATTCTTCCAAATCTTTATCATAAAAGCCAACCAAATTGTTTACCACTTCACTTCGCTCATTGAAAAATTATTCAAAAATGCAAATTTCCTGGGAACGTCCATATAAACTTTTTCCCTTTATTTTCGACATTGACTTTATCAATGATTTCGAGAAAATTCTGAAATTCTCATGATTCGGCTTTCCAGAATGCTCGTTCGTACCTTGGAAAGACAATCCTCGTTCTGCCAGAGTGATGACAACAACAACTACTCGTTTTATAACATCGCGCCAATAGTTTTGTTTCTTCAAGTAGTCCATTTCTGAATAGATCTGGCAAATTTTCAAGTTTCCGTTTGTCCAGGTAAATTAGCACATTCTCCCGATGATTCAAATTCTTCTCATGATGCTGTAAATGAATCCCGACGTTCTTCCAGGAATTTTCTGGCGGCAAAAATAACTTGCAAAAAAAGCAATAGACTCGGCCTGAAAATAAAACAAAAAAATATTATTATAATTCGAGAAATGACTGACTGAAGTGGTCCAATGAGGCCGTAAAAGCAGAAGAAGAAGAAGAAGAAGAAGAAGAAGAAGAATTTGAGAACAAAAATGAATTAAACGGTATTTAAGACATAAAACCCGTAACTGAAATGTTAACCCTTTTAGTCAGGAGATTGAATAGTAGCATCGTACCTCTCCAAAAACTATGTATTTTCGATTATTTATTGATCATAAAAGGTTCGATCATTTATTGAATATCAATGAATTTAATAAATTTACCCGATATTTTTTTATTTTTTTGCGTTGCGTTTTAAGTTTAATGAAAACATTTATTAAAAATTTTTATTCACATTTGACTTTTTTTTTGCGCTTCAGTTGTTTCTTTGTATTTTTTATTTTTTTGTATGTTCGTATATTTTTTGACTAAAAAATCATTTTTTTAACAATTTATTTGTAATTTCAAGTTACACAACTATGCAAAATTTGATTCATTTTGGTAAGATAGAAATATTCAAAATTGTTGTTGCAAGATTTGATTTGCCACAAGTGAAGTTAAATAAAAGCGTAATGATAATAATTTAAAAAAATGAAACGAATACGATTGACTAAAATTCCGAAAAAGGAAACTGATTAACAAAAATGATCTAAAAAATTTGATCTTATTCTTGTCAAAAATTCTAAAGTTTTGGTTGCGTTTTAATATACTTTGCGTGATATGCTCTTTGCTGATAATTTGGACCAAGCTACCAGAAGTGCATATCGTGCTCAAAAATACCGCATTGTTACACATAAGGGAGAACTTATTGACGTCTGGAAACGAATAAAATTAAACTAGAACTCCAAAAACAGAACAATAAAAATAAAAAACATAATTTCTCGGTAATTTTTCATGCACAAGAAAGATAACTTGCCAAATATGTATGTGAAGACATTTTTGAGTTGGAGTTTTAATTCAACCCGATACACAGATAAAACTATTCATCGAACACTAACTAATTAAATTTGTTGATCTCAAAACCGTCGATTTGAAGTGTGAACTCAAGCGGGAGCACATTACTTGTTTCCGAAATTACTCTACAGACCAGAATGCCAGAATTCAAATAGTCATGGCATTTTGGGAATTTTGGGATCCGACCGTGGGAGTATCAGTTAATTGCTTCCAATCCTTAGACTAAACAATAGAGCGAACAGTAAGATGAAATTTCGATTGACTTGGAATGTGTCAGACAATAGTTAAGTTATTTATGAGTTGGAAATATAATAAGAAGATAAAGTTAATGGGAAAACCCCGGGCAGAGAGAATTTACGAACAGCACTTTAGGAAGTATAAACCAAGAAATTAAACTGTAAAATTAGAACTGTAATTCTAAGTTTCACATATTATTTTTTTTGGTACCTAATTTATTTGATATTTTTATTCCAACGAAATTCCGAAATTTCCCCCCATATTTTTGGTGTTTTTTTTATTTTTTATTTTGAGGGGCCCTTTTGAGCCGGGGGCCCCAGGCAATTGCCTATTGTGCCTTATGGTTAATCCAGCACTGTGTGTTCGTGAAATATAAAATGTGGCTCAGAGTGTGAACAATCATCGAAAACAAAACCTCAATACTGGCCAGAGTGGTATAGAAAGGGGAAATACTGGGATTTACCAGAAGAGAGAATCGTTAACTTAAGTGTGTGTCGACTTAAGTGAAAACTCTCAAATGGAAATGAGCTGAACATAAGGCAAGGAGGGAAGATGGTAGGTGGACAAAGGCGGTACTAGAATCGGTCCTAGAGACTTTAAAAGTCCTAGAGGAAGACCATCGGATCTCTGGGATCAAATAATCCGTGGAGTGGCAGGGATAAATTGCAAAAGAGTGGCACGAGGGGATTGCCTGGAAAGAACTAGAAAGTGTTTATGTCAATTCTTCAGAATCTCTCAAGACTCTTCAAGAGGCCTCATCCATGTGAAATGAATGGATTGATTGATATTGGCTGCTTGATAATGATGAGGATGGCAACAACGACGATAATTCTTTTAAAAGATTCGTGGTCTTTAAAGATGCACTCGTGAAATACAATACATGAATTATTTCTGAAATTAAATTTGATTACAGTCATTGCTTTCAGAGTCTTGATGATGAAATGTTTTTCTCATCTGTCACCGAACTTCTTTTCGCAGCTACATTTGCATCTCCAATTGCTGTAAAAATGTTATAACGGCATAGTAGCTACACATTCTTGTCATAATACCTTTATCCTGGAAAACTTCAAAAACATCTCAGTAGGCCTACTACTTTTTTGTCCTCTTCAGCATCTCTGATCTTTCAATTTTTAAATCTTGATTGTTTACAATAATGTGCATTAACATGTTAGAATTAATTTGACGACAAGCTATAAAAGATATTAAAAAAAACAATAATAATTTGAAAAAAAGCAGACAAAATACTACACTTGTAAAGATAATACATGTCAACTAGCAGACCCGTGCGAGAAGTCATGCTTAATGGGTTGTGTGTGCCCCATGTGTAGAAACTACCTGTCCGGCTCTAATGCTATGCGGTCTGTACCCGACACAGTTTTGCCTGGGGCTATCATCTTGTTTATTAGTTTAAAAGCACTTTACCTAGTATAAACAAATAAATATATTTCCGTTGACTTACCAAGAAATGCAAGAGTTTTCCTGTACTATTGAGATGATTTGGAAGATTTTGGTACAAACCACACCTTCTTACTCCCTCTGGTTTAGAAGCTTGAGTTTTGTGAAACTTACACTTTAGTGTATTATATAATAAGATTGGGACATTTGTACCAGTTTTAAAAAGAGGACTATCTCATTAAAAACAGAACATCTGGTCACCTTACTGTAGTTGTTGTGCTGCATTCCTTCTACATTGATGTTAGAGCAGCTAAACTTAATGTCTGTTAATTAACAGTTTAACCCTTATGCTGCTGTGATGGCGATTCCACTCGGGCCGGTGCCATATTTGACTTAAGTCCATGGCCTCAACTTTTATAACCACTTGATGCCACATTCAACTGAAGTTGAATTGGAGAGAGATTGCGTCTGTACGGCTCTGCGTCATGCTGCCATCAAATGATAACAAAAGAAAGTTGAAAATTTATTTTAATTTTTTCAATATTTTTTGTAGTTTAGATGCTCATGTCAACATTTATGTTACAAATATTGCTCGACGTTATTCTTACGTATACAGATAAATAGTAAGTCAATTCACTTTGCAGTAGGGTTAAGTCCTTGCAATGGCAGAAGAAAGACGAAATCAATAAATAGTTCTGCCTTACAAAAAGTTTTTTTTTTTCGTGTATTTATAGCATCAAATATTTATGAAAATTTTCTCTTGTAGCATTCTAGAATATGTCAGTACTAATAATCACTTACAATCAATTAGACTAAAAAGCATTCTTACACTTTTTCATGGTTTATTGCCTTTTCTTGCTGTGTATTTATACATAGTACCACTATTTCTTATGTTATAATTTAGTTTTTCAGCTAGGGGCAAATGACCTTGCTGTTCTTCCCCTTAAAACAACAATAACTAACTTACTTACTTTTCAGTGGTCTTGAGTATGTATGTAATCAGAATAGCAACAAGTTATTTGAAGTGAAAATAAATATGAATTTTTTACTGTTTAATTCAAACTTTTGATTAAATCCGGCAGCATAGGGGGTTCTTTATGTAATATTCATACAGTATTTGATCTTTCATTCATAAATCAGACAATGTGAGTATATTTTGGAATACAATGTTGTTGAAATGTTGGCAGCTTGAAAGCAGAGTGGCTATATTCTCAAGGTCGAGGAAGACAGTTCCGTGTTGGTGAGCATGCAGCTCTGGTTCAGTATCTGGCGACTGTGTGTCCCTTGTCGAGCGACACATTGGAGTCTGAAGATGAACGTAAATTAAGACTGATCCTCAGCAAGGCTCAGCATCATCAACAGCAGCTGAGGGAACAGGTCACCACTGGTGGGTCTTCTCTCCCTAACCTAAGCAATGTTTCACATTTCCATTCACTCTTAAAACACTTGCTTCTTCACATTGACTATTGTTTGGAAAAGAATGAAAATTATTGTAATACTGTATAACAAGCCTGAATAGGTGTCCTATAAGTCACATCTGTCTCATGGAAGAGGCAGATGACCTCACTGTTCCACCCCTTAAAGCCTCAGTTATTGTCATTGCGGCAGGAGTTGGCAGTTGAACACGTTGCGACGGGGTGCGGGGAGGTCTTGCAGTACCCATGCGCGGTCCCCCTATTCCAAACTTAAATATATCGTCTCCCTGCATGCCAATGGTTATTATTGCAGCAGACGACACGCAGCCAGTGAAAGAAGGAATGTGCTGCGTCTTAAGTTAAGCAAGTAGTGACCAACTGAATGTTTTTGGAATGCGCGATACGCAGTGAGCGGGAAGACCTCTGCAGTTCAAACCCAACTGCCATCTCCTGGTGCGATATCAGTACTTACTTACTTACTTACTTACTTACTCTTTCTCATGGAGGCATTTTTTGTGGTTCATCATGAACAATTTATTAATAGGAAGATTTAATCAGCAGAAAGGGAAATAAACTTATCATGGCAGGTATTGGGCATTAGTCAGCAAATAAATCTTCAGGCGTCTCCAAATCTACTGAGGGGAGAGAGGAAGCAAGTGAATTTTCTTGTTACTATTTCAATTCTTAAATTTATGATTCAAAATCACTTTTGATCCTTAGAAATCACACATAATTGAAGAAGTGGTCCTTTGCCAAATGTATTCAGAATGGGAGCTTTCTACTGTACTAACTTGAAATCGTTAGCGTGTTGTGAAATCTACAGGTAGTGTAAATTACAATTTTAAATTAACTAGTCTAATAAAACAAGGGTTAGTTTTGTGTTCACTATTTAGGCTTTCTGTAAACAATTTCTTCAGTCTTCAACACAGCATGACAAGGCGACCTTCTTTGGTATGCCCCGAGTGCATACTGGCCCTAGCATACATAAAACTGCCCTGTAAGAACGTAATATTTCCTTGTTACTAGAGGGTTGTTGATTGTGTCGATTAATCTTCTTTCGCAACTATAGTTTCTATAATCATCCTTAATAATAATAATATCGTATGGCCTCGGGTGCCGGGTGCAAGCTTTGTTATTTGACACCCAGAGGGCAGCTTGCATGTTGAATTTCGTTGTTCCTTGGAACGCTATGAAAGTCAAGGAGGTTAGATATCTAAGCTCCTTGACACTATAGCGCTTTCTAGTAGAGAATGGGGGGACTTTGTGTTGGCGGAAAATCCTGAGATTAATTTTGCCATTATGAACACAGCCTACTGAGTTCAAATGGGTTCTTTAACATGCCAACAACATGCATGTCGTGATTTTTGACACCTTTCAAAAATCACTTACCACGGCCGTGAGCGAACCTGCAAGCTTGGGGTTGGTAGTCCGACACGTTAACCACTCACCCACTGTGGCAAGCATGATCATCCTTGTCACCATGAAAAAGAACCATACAGTTAGGCCCTTGAAATCATGATAAGGGTTCGGATTTTAAGTTTTTTTATGTGAATACATAAGCCTCCGTGGCTTAGGCGGCAGCACGCCGGCCTCTCACCGCTGGGTCCGTGGTTCAAATCCCGGTCACTCCATGTGAGATCTGTGCTGGACAGAACGGAGGCAGACAGGTTTTTCTCCGGGTACTCCGGTTTTCCCTGTCAAAATTTCATTCCAGCAACACTCTCCACTATCATTTCATTTCTCATTCATTTAATCATTGCCCCAGAGGAGTGCGTCAGGCCTCGGCAGCCGGCACAGTTCATATCCTCGCCGCTGGATGGGGGCTTCATTCATTCCATTCCTGACCCGGTCGGAGACTGGAAGCAGGCTGTGGATTTTTTCATGTGAATACATATTTTCTGATTTTTAGGTAAAGAAAATATTTTTATTAATCACATTTGAACAGTTTTTTATTTAAATTATCACATTAATTCCGATTTTTCAGTTATTAGCACTTGTTTCTTATATTTATTTTAAGCAATGTGATAGATCTTTCATTTTATTGCAATTTTTTTGTTTTGTTACTTAAAACAAAGAAGATTCTATGGCTCGTGCCTCAAAAGCTATCTAATTTTAATATAAATACTAGAAGACCCATGCTGATCCGCAGCATTAACTGGCGATATCCTCTTGGATTTTTTTTTAGTTTTCTTTGCTACAATTAAACAACTGTTTAACTTCATCATGGTCAGTAATATGTGGAAGTTTGATTTTTCCATCATAGCATAAGAGTGTGCAGCATCCTGCTGTATTCTTCTCAGGTTTAAATTACAATGCAGAGTTATGGTGACAAACTTCCTGAAGACCACCTATACAGGAAGGATTCACATCTGGAATTACATCTGAGACAGTACACTGAAAAGCAATCCCCAGTTATTTTTGCACCAATTTTGCCAATACGCTGTCTCTTGGCTTTGGCACTGACTTCACGACGACCTGTCAAAGTGGCCCTACGCTTGGGCCTACTAGGTTTAGAAATAACAACTGTAGAACTTGTAGACTGTAGACTGTGAAGGAATATCTTTGCAAGAGTTGTCTGTTTGGAAAATAATACAATTTACACCACCATTAGACGGTACATTTTGTAATTCAGTCTTCAAAGGAAATTCTTCTACATGCCTAAATTTCTTTACTGCAGTTATACTGGTAGGACTGCTATTTTTCTTCTTCAGGACACTCTAATGTCCTTTGTCGAAGTTTCCAGAAAATAGTAAGTCATGTAGCCCATAGTCTCTCCAGAACCACAGTCAGTAATTGTGTCGCTATTTTCACGGTTTACTCTGAACAGACACTCAAGAAACAGTTCACTCACACTACGAAGTTCAACATGTCCAACATACTGTCCATCAGCAACCATTAAACGTATATATTCAGTAGGGTTATTAATTTTTCGTCGAAGAGATCAGCTTCCAATAATAAAATTCTTATGTGCACGCCACTTCTTGATAATATTATCAACTGCAGCCAAATGAATTTCATAGGGACTGTCTTCTGTTCCATGTTTTTCTTGTTGTTGTTTGAGTCTTCAGTCATTTGACTGGTTTGATGCAGCCCACCAAGCCTCCGTTTCCTGAACTGATCATTTCATGTCTACGTAGCTTCGACATCCTACATCCGAGACAATCTGTTTTCATATTCTAACATTGGTCTACTCCTACAGTTCTTATCTTTGACCCTTCCTTCCTTAACTAAGTTTGCTATTCCTGGGTGTCTTACCATGATTCCTACCAATCTATCATCATCTCTTCATTAGCAGTTGCAAGAAGCATCTCTCCACTAGTGGCTGGCTGCGTGGCTCAGCGGTAACGTTCTCATTTGTTGTGTCTAAGGTTGCAGGGTCGAATCCTGGCGCCGTCAGCTGGCATTTGAGAGTGTGCAAATGCGAGGGAGCCATGTCAGCAGATTTACTGTCACGTTAGGGATCCCCTTGGGAAAAATTCTGGCACCCTGGCATTTCTAAAAGCTGTAGTAGTTAAAAGGGACGTAAAACTAATAACATTATTATTATTACCTCCACTCTTCTTAATATCTCTTCATTTGTTACTCTATCTACCCATCTGATCTTCATCATTATCCTGTAACACCACATTTCAAATGCTCTTTTTCTTCTCTTTCCTGCTGCGTCAACAGTCCAAGTTTCACTTCCATAGAGTGCTACGCTCCAGACAAAGGCTTTCAAAAATTACTTTCTAATACCTAATACTCTCGGGAAAAAGAAACACCATACGCTTACTTGGTTATTACCTCATAAGTGTTATGCTGCACCTATTGGTTCGTAAATATGTCACCAGTTAAGTAAATTGGAAATGTTTGTAGTGTATTGTTTTAAGTCAGTAGACCTGTGTTCTCCCATGTAAATACCAAATTGTTTGTAGATCCAAATTTTCTGAAATACCCAGTTACTTCCAAAAAGATGGTATATTGGCTTTCACGGCCCGGGAATTAAAACTCAGCAATATAGCATCTTTATGGAAGCCTTTATAGGGAGGTGAAAGGCTGCTTGAGCTTTTAGCTCTCACAGTTAAGAGGCGCACGTGCACTTCATAAGAAGGGAGGTAGTGCACAGTTCGCTACTCATGTGGGGTTCCGGGCGCGAACATCAAGAGCCCGCTGATGAGCCAGCTTGGTGTTCCTAGGCGAAATCCCACACAAGACACGGCATAAACCTAGAAAAATTGCTGAGTTTTAATTCACAGGCCGTGAAGGCCAATATACCATCGTAATAGTATTATTGTTCTACCCTCCCATTCCTAACCCCAAAGGTTATTCTGTTACGAGGTTGAGACAGAAATAAGGATATAGCACGACTAGCTTGTTGGATGGAAGGTGGACCCTACCCAAGGTTGTGCTAGGAAGGAAATCTAGGGTATTCTGGCATAAGGAGGACATTTTCTTTCGCTAATTGTATTGCTAACTACAACTACTAAAGTGTACATAGCGTTAACAAAATTTGAACGATGCCTGGACACAATGCAAATATCTTAGCCTAATCAGTCTTTGCTACATGTACATTAAGATAAACCTAGCTAATCCTGAGTGTTAATAAACAACCTAACCTGATAAACTCGTCAATCCCCTCTTATAAAACCCAGATCATTCTCATGACAACAATTTTGATTGCTCACTTTCATTTTAAAGTACCGTAATTGAATTTGGCTACCCATTTATCGTCGATCGTACTTCCTTCTCTGTCTCCCCCCAGGGGCTCACATCTAGTGGGACGTGGGTTGGCGATCACGGGACCCCAGCTGAGTCCGGCATTGCTTCCACTTACTTGTGCCGGGCTCCTCTCCGTCTTCTTTCCTGTCGACCTCACTTGGTCAACTCTTGTTCTCTTCCAACCCCGACGGTATTAGGGTATCCGAGGCCTAGGGAGTCTCTTCCTTTCCCGCCTTAATTGGCCCTTGTCTCATCTTTTCTGATACCCTCGTTCTGCGAGGGATCAGCCTTCTTTTTCTTTTCATGTTATCTCCTGCCTTCTGTTCAAGGCCCTCAAGGAGGCAGGGTGTATGTAGCCCCTCCACTTTTGGTGCACCCTAGATAATGCTACACCCTCAGGGGCTCACGGCTGGTGAGTTCGGGAGTTGGCGACCCCGAGGGATTCCTGAGCTGGGTCCGTTTTCCCCTTTTGTCCCTTACCTTTGGGGCGGACCCTCTCCTCTTTCACTTTCCTATCTGCCTTTCATGGCTCTCCTTCCTTCCAAGTCCCTCAATCCACATTCTTCGAGGGTTGAGGGCATTTCTTTTCCTCCTGTCCTTTATTTGCCTTATTCTCCTTTAGTTTTCCATTTCTTCTTCTAGTATCACTACCACCTCGACCAATGGAGGTACCTGCTAGAGATATTCGCTCTCAGTTACGCCTACAAGTTCTGGCTTTTTGGGAGAGTCAGTGGCTAGCTGACCCACTGCCCAGTAAACTGAGAGCGATCAAGGGAACTACTCGCGTGTGGCAGAGCTCCTTCCGGGCTCGGAGAGAGTCCGTCATTTTGTGTAGGCTAAGGATAGGTCATACAAGATCCACTCACTCGTACCTAATGAGAAGGGAAGACCCCCCACTTTGTACCTGTGGAGCTGTATTCACCGTGGCCCACATTTTTACCGAGTGTGTGGATCTTGCTGACTTACGAAGAAACCTTGGTTTGCAGACGACACTCAAACTTATATTAGCCGATGACGCGGTGGCTGCTGATCACGTTATCCGCTTTATAAGTGAGAGTGGGTTAGGGCCAGCAATCTAAATTTTCCAGTGAACATTGACTCTACGACTTGTTCGTTTTTGAATGATAATGTTTTGTTTTTTCCGTAATTTTTGTTTATTTTTATAATTTTTATTTTTATTTAATTTTTTTTTTATTATTTTTTGGTCTTTTTAAATTTAGATGTCCACCTCAAAATTTTAAATTCAATTCAAAATTTGTATTCTTTAATCTGTGTTAAGAGGGGCAGATGACCTCGTAGTTCCGCCCCTTAAAACGACAATAACTACTACTACTACTACTAGGTTAGTAGTTAGTTTTAGTTTTATGTTCGCATTTCATTTTCATCTTCACGATCACCCAAACATCAGGGGCCGATAACCTAGATGTTAGGCCCCATAAAACAACAATTATCATCGTCAACCTTCTCTGTCTCCCTCCCCAGATAGCAACATTATCACCATATACCAAGATTTCTAATTCTCCCTTGATAACCCATAATATCATTACATATTGTAACTATTGTTTTAAAAACCGATTCTTTAATCGCCAGGGTATAAGAAATGGTCACCACTGATTCTTAAGTCTCAAAGGATAAAGACATGGTCACCAGCCAACTTGTCATTTGTGTGTCTGAAGTATGCTATTCATTACTAGGGACCGAATGTTTTGAAAATGCATATGCGCATATGCAAATGCATATTTTGCGGGTTTATTGCATATTCTGAACATAACATATTTTAGCATATACAGTTGAAATTACCCGTGGGGGTTTGCCTGTTCCTCTATCGGACGCGTCCCAGGTGGCGGATAGAGGGGCTCGCCGGACTTGTCCGGAGGGTTTGAGGGAAATAAAATACCTCTCGCGGACCAAAAACAGGCCCCTTGCCAGGGTTATGGTGAAGCTAAGTTAGGCCTAGCAAGCCAGTAGTGGATATGAAACTGCTTTTAAAACGGGAACGGGCCTCGGAAAGGACAGATCTAAAGGAAGCAGACCTGGCTATGGAAATGGACTACGAATCGGAACTTTGAATATAACTAGGTGAAGAAGAATGGAATAGGTTCAAGGACGTGTTGGTAGAAGCAGCGGAAGTCGTGTGTGGCAGAACTAGTGGAAAGAAAAGGTGGAAGGAAACACCATGCTTGAACCCCAGAACTAAGGAAGCAGTGAAAAAGAAAAATGAAGCATTCAGGAAATGGTTCCAACAGAGGACAGACAGAACAAGAGAAGAATACCAAGAGCGGAAGAAAGAAGCAGGAGAAGTAGTGAAGGAAGAGAAAAAGAAATGGCTGGAGAAATGGACGGAAATGATGGAGGAGGACTGTGATGGCAGTAAGAAAGTGTTGTATGGAATGATAAAGGCAAAGAGAAGAGATACAGGGGAAAATGTCAGAATGGTGGACAGGAATGGAAAGGAGGTCGAAAATATGGAAGAAGTAAAGGTTATCTGGAGAGAATACTTCAAGGAACTCCTAAATCCAACTAAAACCAGCGTAGTGGACATTGTGGAGGAAGAAACAGACAGTGACCAAGACATTTCAGAGAAGGAATTGACATGGAAAGAAGTGGAAGAAGCATTAAAGAAGATGAAAGGGGGAAAGGCACCGGGAATAGACGAAGTGAGTGTGGAGATGGTGAGAGCAGCAGGGGTGATAGGAACACAGTGGCTCTTTCGAGTAATGAAAGTGATATGGAGGGAGAAGAAAATACCAGAGGACTGGAAAAGAGGGATAATAATACCCATATTTAAAAAGGGAAGTAGGAAGGAATGCAAGAACTACAGGGGAATTACACTCATGTGCCACTGCCCCAAAATATTTGAGAAGGTACTGGAGAGAAGAATTCGGACAGAAGTTGAAGATGGGCTGAGGGAAGAACAGTATGGATTCAGGCCAGGAAGGTCAACAGTTGACCTCATCTTTGCAGTAAGACAGCTACAAGAACACCATTATGAATATGGGAAAGATCTGGTGATGACTGGTGATGACCTTCTTGGATGTTGAGAAAGCATATGATAGTATTAATAGAAACAAGGTATGGGAAGCAATGAGAGCAAAAGCAGTGAACAAGGAGACAGTGGCAAGAGTGAAAGCACTGTACGAGGGAAGCAAAAGCTGTGTAAAGGTTGGAAGAGAGAGAACGGAATGGTTTCAACTGGAGAGTGGTCTGAAACAGGGAAGTGCCCTCTCACCCCTGTTATTTATAGTGGTGATGGATGAAATCATACGAAAAGTGGTAAATAGCATTGGGGAAAGGAAAATGAAGGCAATGTTGTTTGCTGATGACCTTCTGGTATGGGGAGAGGATGAGGAAGAAGTACAAGAGCAATTAGATGAGTGGGAGAAGGTAGTGTTATCATATGGGATGAAGTTCTCAGCACAAAAGAGTGAAGTGGTCATCACAACGAGGAAGAAGAACAGACTGGATATGGACATAACACTTGGAGGACAGCAGTTGCAGAAAGTAGAATGCTTCAAGTACTTGGGAAGCATAATTGAAGAAAAGGGAGGCAATAGGATGGAAATAAATGAGAGGGGAAGGTGCGCAGATGGATTTTTCAAGAGTGTTAGGGGGATGATATGGAATAAAGATGTACCACAAAAATGTAAAGGAATCATCTACAAGACCTACTTTGTGCCAATTTTGACATATGGTTCAGAAACATGGGTGATGAAGGAAAGGGACAAGAATAAAATACGAGCAGTGGAGATGAAGTTCCAGAGGAGTAGGGTAGGAGTGACAAGAATGGACAGAGTAAGGAATGAGAGAGTCAGGGAGATGGTAAGAGAGGAACCATTGCAAAATAGAACAGAGCTATCTAGGCTACAATGGTATGGACATGTGAGGAGGAGCAAGAGGAGAGGATACCGAAGAAGATGTTTGGAATGGAAATGACGGGAAGGAGGCCAAGGGGAAGACCAAGGGACAGATGGACAAAAGGAGTTAAGAAGAGTGTGGAGGAAAGAGGAGTGTGCTGGGACACAGTAAATGACGAGAGATGGTGGATGGACAGGAAACGATGGAGAGGCTCATGTTCCAAGCAGACCCGACCAGCGGTTGGAAACTGCTCAAGATGATGATGATGATGAGTTGAAATTAAGTATAATTTGAGACATCTTGAACAAAATAGGTTTCACCTGTGTGTTGGACATCCCTTGTAAGCAACTTTCTGAGCAACAGATTAATAACTCATATTTTAAGCAAGCATGCTGCCTGGTTATTCCAAGAAAAAATGGCGTGGGACATTACTTTCACCATCTGGGCAGTATCCCTTGTAGGCAACTTTCTGAGAAACAGATAACGAGATGACAGTACTCTTACTTTACGCAATGCTGCCTGGCTATTTGAAGAAGGGAATGGATTGGGACATTCCTTTCACCATGTTGACAGCCAGTAGCCCAGGGTTAGTTTTGTGAGGAGTTTCTTCAGTTAATGTATTACTTTATTCTTAGTCTGCATATCCTTAACTCAAAATGCCTAAAGAGAAGAAGCAGCAGGAAGTATTTATTAAAACAGTGGGTGTTGGGTAATAGTGATTATTCAACTGATGGCTAGGGACCGGACATTTATTCACTGAACGATTAAAATAGACGTAATTTGTTTCCTGAAAACATTGAAACACTTGCAATTATCTATTGTGATGCTCCTTTCTGCAGTGAATGATACATGTATAAAGTGTGTGAATAATATTGGCTTATTGTTAAGTGCATATTTTTTCAATTTTTAATGCATATTTTCTACTTTTTAATGCATAATTGCATGCATATTTTAATCGTTTTCAGTGCATAAATGTCCGTCCCTATTCATTACTGATGTTCCAAAACAAAAAATGTAGCGAATAATAGAAAGGAAATGTATGTAGACATCCATGGCACCAAGAGGTTAGTTCTTGATGCATTGTTCTGTGATCGATACTTTCTTTTGGTAATTTTGACTTTTAGCTCAGGATGAATTAATTTGGTTTTATTCAGGTACTACTCGAGGGCGAGGCGCTGTGTTGAACAGAAGTCAATCGTCCCCTGCACCATCACCAGCAGCACGTCGAAGAGTCTCAAGTCAGAGGCACACTTCTCCTCGACGTAATAATAGTAAGTATTCCTATGTCATGCTCTCCTTTTGACATGGCAATTCTATATAAAATACTTGATTGAGCTATCAAGCTGCAAAAAGAAAATTGATATACTGAGGCAATCTCACATCATAGAGTGGGTTCATTATTGTTGGTTGAAGAGACAGGCATAGAGAGGAGCTACACCAGGGAACTTGCTCCATTGGGCATTGAGACACTAGCAAGTGCCTCGATACTGTCCTTAATTTCAAATTCCCTCACTCCCAACATCGTACGATACATCTGCACCATATATTAGCTGTTTAAGAGAGAACCCCGTGCACTCCTGAACTCTAGCAGCAAGACTTCTAACTGCTACAAACTGGACACCAACATCTTATCACGAACTAAACTTTCCTTCAACTATTTGCGTCTCTGGATCCCCTGGCTTTAGTTGAGTAGCCCCGAAATAAAATGGTGGTGTGTCATCCCAAACTGTTAGGCACTCTGCTCTGTGATGTCAAAGTTCGTCAGTGCCGTGCTCACAGAAAGCTTGGCGTCACTCAACTGCTTCACCGTGAACTAGTAAAACCTGTTGAGTTTAGCCTGGGCCCAGGCTTTGCGCTTGATGCCCAGGGAGTGAAAATGGCTGTTACAAAATTTTATGCTGAGGTCATGAAGTTGTAGGAATGGATTTTGGTTGAAGATTTCGTCAATTACTGTACTTATGTAAAATTTGTGCCAGGCTACAGCATGTGGTGAGGTGAGGTTATAGCAAAACCAATGGCTTGATTCCAAGGCTTGCTGCGATGTGCCAGGGAAAGGATAACAGTGATCTGTTTTCATTATTTTATTTATCACATGTGTTCCGCGATCCTACTTGAATGTAGCATTTACTTGTAGTTCTGTTTAAAGCTGTAGGTTTTTTGTTTGAATACGTCATTGATGACAAATTTTGAAAGTAAAGGCTTACAGAGGGCTTTGACAATAAGATAACTGACTGGGAGGAAGTGATTCGTATGGTGTTTGTGTGTTGTGTGCATACTTACGTTTGAGGGGTGGAGTTTTGGCCCTTAGTTTCGAACCTGGTGAGATGTTGTAATGGAGTGAGAGTTTATTTAATGGTCGTGTGTTCACAGAGGAATTGAGTTTTCTTTTTCTTGTGAATGCCAATTGTATGTGGTACAATAAATAAATAAATAAATAAATAAATAAGTGGCTGTATAGAGTCCTGAATATTCTATGGAAAGTGGAAAAGGTACCTGAAGACCGGCAGCAAGGATGTATTATACCATTGTTTAAAAATGGAAATAGAAAGAAATGTGAGAATTATCGAGGCATAACTCTGTTATCACATGGCCTAAAAATAATGGAGAAGGTAATAGACAAGAGGTTGAGAAACATAGTGGAAGCACTGCTCGAAGAAGAGCAGTATGGCTTCAGACCCAACAGATCAACAACGGACCTGATATTTACTGGATGCATGTTACTGGAAAAACACCTAGAAATGAACACAGATATAATATTTATGTTTTTGGATCTAGAAAAAGCATATGATAAGAGTTAGGAGAAGAGACATATGGGAATGTCTACGGAAAAAGAATGTATCAAAATCTTTAATCAACAAAATTAAAATTATGGTGTTTGAAACCATTTTTCAGTGTTGCCTTAGTAAACAAAAGTTTGGTGCTTTTCAGTCGGTCAACACGAATAACCGACTGAAAAGCACCAAAATTAAAATGTTGTATTTTGCCAGTAAGAGCAGTGTTAAGGTAGGCAGTGGTGATACTGAAGTTTT
This sequence comes from Meconema thalassinum, assembly GCA_946902985.2. Classification (NCBI taxonomy): domain Eukaryota; kingdom Metazoa; phylum Arthropoda; class Insecta; order Orthoptera; family Tettigoniidae; genus Meconema; species Meconema thalassinum. The sequence continues at coordinate 456,613,373 of OX336391.1, read as the reverse complement.
TTATACAAGAAGAGGAGTCAAATAGGAAGTGCACTGTCGCCATTATTATATATTATATTGATGGATGAAATTTTAAAGGGCGTAAAGCATAATATTGGACAAACTGATGCGATAAATGCTGTAGTTTTTTCGGATGATGTAGTGATTTGGGAACAAGGAGAAGATGAAATACAAAGAAGAATGGATATTTGGAATGAGAATTTTAAGGTGTTCGTAATGAGAATTAGTAAACAGAAAACTGTGGTAATGAACTGTGAAAAGGAAATTAAGAAAGTTCGAATCAACTTAGATGGAGAACAGTGAGAGAATCTGGAAAAAATTACATATTTAGGCAGTGTTATTAACAGGAATAATGAAATTAATACAGAAATTAACTGACCCGTTAATATATATTAACGTGCATTCTCGGACGTTCCGCGGGCGTCTGTAGTTGCAAACTTGACCTTTACGCTATCTATTGGTGACAGAGCCCAAACAGGTAAGCCGGCGAGCTTCTGTGAGTGTCTGTGCAGTCTATGGCTCGGCCTGGTGGCTGATGTTTGTACTTCAGTTTTGAAGAGCTTGGAGCCGAACGACATGTCCCAATTGTGCCCGAACGGCGGCCATTGTCGGTGGTTGTTATGAAAAACAAAAGTCAGTTGGGAATTCTTACAAGAAAGAAGAGATGTAGGAACTAATTCTCCGGTGAAAACCAGGGATATCTGGCCTTTTGGCCAGATAAATACTTTTCCCCGGTTATCTACTATGTAAAGCTCAAATACCACTCGCTCACTCACTCACTCACTGATTCATTCATCACGAAATCTCAGAATCCACCAAACGGATTGGAACGAAATTTGGTATGCCGCTTCCTCAATGGCTGCAAACACGCACTAAGAAAGAATTTTTGGATAATCAGGTTCTAAGGGGGTAGACCTGCATTTCATTGAATAACAATATATCCCGATTGGTTTCATTGGGGCATGTAATACTCGGCATATAAACTCATCATTAAAAATAAGAAGAAACATGTCGGAGGGTTTTTCGATGTGGTGTATATTATGAGGTGAAAGGGGTGAAAAGTGGGGGTTGAAGGAATCCTAACGGAGCGTGTATCTCTTAAACGACATAGGCGAGGAGTTTGAAACTCAGCGGGAAAAAATCAGCATAAAAAATAAGTAAATTGGTGTTTTACCGTTTTTTCATAAATCCAATTTAAGGGTCCATGCCCATGGGGGGGGGGAACTGGAAAGAAAGTGTCCTAACTGATTGACTCCCTCACTCAGCAAACTCAGGGGGAAAACCTGCTTAAAAATAAGTAAAGAGCTGTTCGACAGTTTTTTTCATAAATCAAATTTAAGGGGTTCATGGAGAGGGGGGAAATTCTGAAAAAAGGAAATTGAAAGAAAATGTCCTGACTCACTCACTCATCGCCCATCCAAAATGGAATGAAATTTGGTATGCAGATTCCTCAAAGGCCGCAAACGCCCTCCGACCGTTTTTTCATAAATTTCATTTATTCTACTATATACAGTATTTGTCAAATACTACTCACTCACTGACTGACTCATTCATTCATCACGAAATCTCAGAAACCACCTAGCGGATTGGAATGAAATTTGGTATGCAGCTTCCTCAAGGGTCGCAAACGCCCACTAAGAAAGGATTTTTGGGTATTCAGGTTCTGAAGGGGTGTTAAGGGGGTAGACCTGCATTTCATTGAATAGCAATATCTCCGGATTGGTTTCATTGGGGGATGTGATACTCGGCATATAAACTCATCATTAAAAATAAGAAGACACGTGTCTGAGGGTTTTTCGATGTGGTGTATATTATGAGGTGAAATAGGTGTTTGACCGTTTTCTCATAAATCCAATTTAAGGGGCCCATGGGGAGGGGGTGAAATTCTGGGGGAAAAAAACAGGAAAGAAAGTGTCCTAACTGATTGACTCACTCACTCATCAAACTCAGGGGGAAAAACAGCTTAAAATAAGTAAATAGGTGTTCAACCGTTATTGTTTTTTTTTCATAAATCCAATTTAAGGGGTTCATGAGAGGGGTGAAATTCTCAAAAATAAATGAAAGAAAATGTCCTGACTTACTCACTCATCATCGCCCAGCCAAAATTATTGAAGTTAGAAATATGAAATTTTGGGGTTATGTTCGTTGTATGTCGAAAACGTCCACTAAGGAAGGATTTTTGGATATTCAGGGTCTAAAGGGGGTGTTAAGGGGGTTGACGTGCATTTCATTGAATAACAATATCTCACGAGTGGTTTCATTTGGGGATGTGATACTTGGCATATATACTAATCATTAAAAATAAGCTGACACATGTCTAGTGGTTTTTCGATGTGATGTATATTATGAGGTGAAAGGCATGAAAAGGGGGGGTTGAACGATTCCTAACGGAGCGTGTATCTCTTAAACGACATAGGGGAGGAGTTTGAAAACTTGGAGGAAATCAATCAGCTTAAAAATCTACTATATTTATATGTCAAATACCACTCACTCATTCATTCATTCATTCATTCATTCATTCATTCATTCATTCATTCATTCATTCATTCATCACCGAACGGATTGGAATGAAATTTGGTATGCAGCTTCCTCAAGGGCCGTAGGTGCTCGCTAAGAACGGGTTTCAAAAAGTTCACTTGGGATCATGGTCAAACCGCGAAAACCACGATTTCTACTATATATTTGTCAAATACCACTCGCTCATTCATCACGAAATCCCAGAAACCACCAAACGGATTGGAATGAAATTTGGTATGCAGCTTCCTCACGGGCCGTAGGTGCTCGCTAAGAAAGGTTTTCAAAAAATTCACTCGGGATCAAGGTCAAACCGCGAAAACCGCCATTAAAGTCTATTGTTGCTAGGTATTGCTGGCTGCATCACGTCGCCCCTACCAGAAATCAGGTGCTTTGCAGGCCTTGAGCTGTGTGGCAATGCTCAGTGTGTTATTTACTGTCATAACGTGCAGGTCATTGTTGTCTTCGCTCCCGAGCTTTACCCAATCTCTCTGTTCAAACAGTAATTCTCTGTAATTTGTACTTTCACCATCACTTTTTAGCCTTTAGTTGAAGTAACTGTAGAGTTCCTTTGTTTGTTGGATTAGATTCGGCGTTTTTCGTTATTTCTTGGTAGTATATAGTTAGTTATAATGAAAAGTAGATTTTGTTAAAAGTAAATTACCTCTACCAACGTTAATTTTGTTAAGTTAGGCTAGGTCTATTCCATTTATCAGTTTTTTTAAGAAGAGATTTGTTTTTACGTTAGGTGTATTCCATTTTTTATTACTCAAGGGAGGTTCTTCTTCTTTTTATTTTTTTGTACTTGCTGTTCATTGATTGTTTTCACGATGGCTGCAGTAGAAATGTTAGAGGTGGATGGCACCCAAGTTCTCCACCAAGTCTATGAAATTCCCGGAGATGGTGCATGTCTCTTCTCTGCTCTATCTTACGCAATGTATGGCAACATATCACAGGCACAAACAGTCCGTGCTGATATCGTCAGACACGCCTCTTACAACTGGGAAAGACTACAGGTGTATTCTATGACACGAGATTGCCAGCCTTACATAAACATGGCTGAATATGGATCTGTTATGTCTATGCCTTACACATACGGTACATCATTCGAATTGCAAGTAGCGGCAGAGATTTATCCTTTCCAATTCCAGGTCTTCTGTAATCTTGTGCTCCAAACTGGAAATACGTATGGTTCTGCAGCTTCTGTTAAAAGGTTAAGGTTTACGGGTGAGTTCACGCAGGGACATTTTGATGTTTACGAGCCATTCACGCCTACAATTTTACAATGTGAACACCCGCTTCTCATTCAGCATTCTTCGTTAACATCTTCTCCTTCTTCCGCGAAAATCCTCCTCGAGTCAGTGCCTCAAACTAAATCAAATAGAGGTTCAAAACGTAGAAAACGATTTACTAACAACATCCGTAAAAAACAATTAAATACAGCTGTAAACAAATACGCGAAAGAACATCCTGAAGTAAACCTTAGGGCAGTTAAGAAGTATGTTGAAAGCAATAATAAAGTCAATAGGGATGCAGTGGCCAAATATACAAAGAGCCACCCAGAAGTAAATAGGGATGCAGTGGCCAAATATACAAAGAGCCACCTAGAAGTAAATAGGGATGCAGTGGACAAATATACAAAGAGCCACCCAGAAGTACATAGGGATGCAGTGGACAGATATACAAAGAGCCACCCAGAAGTACATAGGGATGCAGTGGCCAAATATACAAAGAGCCACCCAGAAGTAAATAGGGATGCAGTGGCCAAATATATAAAGAGCCACCCAGAAGTAAATAGGGATGCAGTGGACAAATATACAAAGAGCCACCCAGAAGTAAATAGAAAGGCTGTTGTTACACATAATTTTAAAGAGCTCAAGTCAAGATTCTTCCATGGACAGAACTAAAAATGTCCGGCTTTCAATATAATCCACAAACTGATTATTCTGCGAACAAAACATTGAATATTGGCTTTCAGGTAGTTTGTAAATTTTGCAAAGCCAAGAAATGGAAGGATGAATCTCCTGGAATGTGTTGCAGCAATGGAAAAATACAGCTTCCCCCGATCCAACAATATCCTGAACCCTTGCACAGCCTCCTTGACCATCAGCACCCAGAATCAGAACACTTCCTGTCTAATACACGTAAATATAATAGTTGTTTTCAAATGACATCTTTTGGTGCAAAGGAAGTAAAAGAAGGCAATTTCATGCCAACGTTTAAAGTGCAAGGGCAGGTATACCATCGAATCGGGAGCTTATTACCATCATCTGAACAACAGCCTCAATTTCTACAAATTTACTTTGTTGGAGATGAAGACATAGAAAAAACCATCCGATGTGGTATCTTCCTTAAAGTTAAACCTCAGATAGTTCTCCAATTGCAGGATCTGTTACACAACCATAATAGATAGGCTACATTCAGGATTTTATAACAGCAATGGAATCAGTTCCTGATGGCAATCAAGACTTCCGGGTGGTTATCAAAGCTGACAAAAGACCTCTTGACGAGCACAAAGGCCGCTATAACGCCCCTAGCACTAAGGAAGTGGCGGTTTTAATTGTTGGTCAGGAGTTTGAGAAAAGGGATATTGTACTCCACGGCAGAGATAGCAGGTTGCTTCGTATTAGTGAAACACATCGCGCGTATGATGCTCTGCAATATCCGCTTATGTTCTGCCGTGGAGAAGATGGCTACTGTATTAATATCCCTCAATGTCACAACAGCACTCAAGCCCCTTTGAAGAAGACCGTGTCTGCCGCTAAATTTTACAGCTTCAGAATATTTGAGCGTGAGGGTGATAATTCTTATCTTTTGTTATTTCGCAATCTTCTCAATCAGTTTCTGGTTGATATGTATGCAAAGATTGAGACAGAGAGACTACTTTGGATTCGCATCAATCGGAAAAAGTTGAGAAGTGAGGAATATGTGCATCTGAAGGATGCAATGAGTAAAGCTGACAGCCGTTTGTCAGATATCGGTAAAATGGTCGTGTTGGCATCGACATTCACTGGAGGCCCGCGCTATATGCATGAACGCACTCAGGATGCCATGACTTACGTGCGCCATTTTGGACGTCCTGATCTTTTTATAACATTCACCTGCAATCCAAAATGGTCCGAAGTAGTAGAGTTCCTGAAACAAGGTCAACAACCTCAAGATAGGCATGATTTGGTAGCGCGGGTATTCCATTTGAAAGTTAACCACATGATAAGACTTCTTACTAAGGGTTGTATCTTTGGTCCTTCAAGGTGTCACATGTATTCCATTGAATGGCAAAAGCGAGGATTACCTCACGTTCACATACTTCTATGGCTGGAAGAAAAGCTAAGGCCTGAAGACATCGACAAGGTGATCAGTGCTGAGATTCCTGACCCAAATCTTGACCCTGCTCTCCATGAAATTGTCAAGGCAACCATGATCCACGGTCCATGTGGAGTTCTCAACAGGAGTTCGTCTTGCATGGTGGAAGGAGTATGCACCAAGAAGTACCCCAGACCACTCATCAAGGAAACCCAAACCGGGGAAGATGGGTATCCCAAATATCGCAGGCTGCCCACTTCGGAGGGTAGAGTTTCTATTATTAAAAAGGGAGTGGAAATTGACAATAGCTGGGTGGTACCCTATAACCCCGTCCTATCTCGCACCTTCTCAACTCATATCAATGTTGAGTACTGCAACTCTGTAAAGTCAATAAAATACATTTGCAAGTATGTTAACAAAGGTTCCGACCTAGCTACTTTTAGCATCGGAGAGTTTGACGAAGTTGCGAGATATGAATCAGGATGCTACATCAGCAGCTCAGAGGCGGCTTGGCGCATATTCTGCTTCCTCATACATGAACGCTATCCTTCGGTCATGCAACTTGCCGTCCACCTCGAGAACGGCCAGCGGGTTTACTTTAATGAAGACGATGTTCCTGATCAGTTCAACAGCCCTCCAAAAACAACTCTTCTTGCTTTCTTCGAACTATGCCGATCCGATAAATTTGCTTCAACACTTTTATATTGTGAAGTTCCATCCTATTTCGTTTGGAAAGGTAATAAGTTTTGTAGAAGGAAACAAGGAAAGCCAGTCCCAGGCCATCCTGGTGTGAAAAAAGATCAGCCCCTTGGCAGAGTTAACACCGTTCACCCTGGTAATGCCGAGTGCTATTACCTACGCCTCCTTTTACATAAAATCCCTGGCCCTCAGTCTTTTACTGACCTCAAAACCGTGCCAGGGGTGGTTCAACTAACATTTCAAGCGGCATGTAAAGCACTTGGCTTGCTACAGGATGTTGCGCACTGGGACCGCACACTAGAGGAAGCGTCCTCCACCGACTCTCCCCACAAGATTCGTGAGCTGTTTGCCATCTTACTGGTCTTTTGTCAAGTGAGTGATCCCATCATGCTCTGGAAAAAACTCAAAGACAGCCTTGCGGAAGATGTGGTGAGAGAGGTTCAGAGGCAGTGTGCTGATGTCAACCTGGTCATGGGTGTTATCTACAACAGGTGTCTGGTGCTTCTTGAGGATTTAGTACTAAAAATGTCTGGTCAACAACTGGAACGCTTTGGACTTCCGTCGCCTTCTAGAGAACAAGACTCCGTTGTTGCTCACCGAGAATATGTCGGTGAACTATCTTACGACACAATTAAGTTGTCCAAAGTAGTTGCTGATAATGTTCCAAAATTGAACAACGAGCAGAGATTGGCCTATGACGAAATAGTTCAAAGTGTTGTTTCAGAATGTGGTCAGCTCTTTTTTCTAGATGCACCAGGCAGAACTGGCAAAACCTTCCTCATTAATCTCCTGCTCAGTACATTTAGAAGTCGACAGAACATTGCCATCGCAGTCGCCTCCTCGGGTATTGCAGCAACCCTACTGGATGGTGGAAGAACAGCTCATTCTGCTTTCAAGCTCCCTCTTAACCTCAGTCACGCTGCATCTGCCCTTTGTAACATCTCTAAGCAAAGTGGCACAGCTCGCGTGCTGAGAGAGACAAAACTCATTGTTTGGGATGAATGCACAATGGCGCACAAAGGAGGAGTCGAGGCATTGGACAGAACACTTAGGGACATTAGGGGTAACAACCAACTTATGGGTGGAGTCACAGTACTTCTTGCAGGTGACTTTAGACAGACCCTCCCTATTATACCCCGTGGAACATGGGCTGACGAAGTAAATGCCTGTCAAAAATCGTCTTACATATGGCCCAAAGTCAGATCAATTCCCTTGACTGTCAACATGTGCGTACACCTCCATGGTGATTTTATGGCTGAGGAGTTTTCCCGTTTCCTTCTAAGCATTGGCGATGGAACGTTGGAGGAAAATGACGGAAAAATAACTATTCCAGCTCAACTGTGCGAAGTTGTTGACAGTTTAGAGAATTTGATCGTAAAGATCTATCCCCAAGTGTTTGTAAATTCCAACCTTGATAATTTATGGATGGAAGAAAGAGCTATTCTTACCCCAACAAATGACTCGGCTGATAGTATAAATATCGTCATCATTAAGAAGTTATCAACAACAAAAATGGTATTCGAATCAGTAGACTCAGTTGTAGAGGATTAAGATGCAGTTCATTATCCTGTGTTTTTAAACACTCTTAACCCACCCGGAATGCCGCCTCATGTCCTCATCCTCAAGGTTGGTGCTCCTGTCATGTTATTGCGCAATCTAAACCCTCCTAAACTCTGCAATGGAACCAGGCTGCAGGTTAAAGCTCTGCATAAATTTGTGATTGAAGCCACCATATTTACAGGTGTTGGCCAAGGCAAAACTGTCTTCATACCTCACATTCCTGTAAACCCATCAGACTACTATTTTCAATTCAAACGTCTGCAGTTTCCTTTGAAAGTCTGCTATGCCATGACAATTAACAAGGCTCAGGGGCAGAGTTTAAAAGTAGCTGGTGTGGATCTGAGAAGTGACTGTTTCGCACATGGTCAACTGTATGTGGCATGCTCCAGAGTCAGTTCTTCTGGTGGCTTAAGTCATTCTGCAGCCTGAGAGAAAGACCAGAAATGTAGTTTACCGAGAAGTGCTTAGGCTTTAAAAACACACTCGATAGACATAGCAGAGGGCTAGCGGACCAGCCTTAAATCAAAGCTCCCCGTCGTATATTGCACCCGATTTTCAATTTCAACGCTCCATGTTGCCTTCATTATCTTCCACTACAGGAAAAATCTATATAACTAATGTTATAACGGGATTCCAAATGTTATTGGGGGCGAAGCCGCTGGTAACAGCTAGTCTACTACATAAAGCTCAAATACCACTCACTCACTGACTGACTGACTCATTCATTCATCACGAAATCTCAGAAACCACCGAACGGATTGGAACGAAATTTGGCATGCAGCTTCCTCAAGGGCCGCAAACGCCCACTAAGAAAGGATTTTTGGATATTCAGGTTCTAAAGGGGTGTTAAGGGGGTAGACCTGCATTTCCCAATTGGTTTCATTGGGGGATGTGATACTCGGCACATAAACTCATCATTAAAAATAAGAAGACATGTGTCTGAGGGTTTTCCGATGTGTTGTATATTATGAGGTGAAAGGGGTGAAAAGTGGGGGTTGAAGGATTCCTAACGGAGCGTGTATCTCTTAAACAACATAGGCGAGGAGTTTGGAACTCGGCGGAAAAAAATCAGCATAAAAAATAAGTAAATATGTGTTTGACCGTTTTTTCATAAATCCAATTTAAGGGGCCCATGGGGTGAGGTGAAATTATGGGGGGAGGGGGAACGTAATATGTCTGAGTGTAAAATTATACATGGCTTATGTTGTAGACAATAACACATTACATCTTTTTTGTCTCTTGCTATTTCATCATACGACGAATACTTAGGGAGTTATTAATGATTTTGTTCTTTTTGGCCTGAATCTTCTAAGTCCCAGGAATGACATAACAATTAATTCGAATGAAATTTCAAAAAATAGATTTTTTTAATACTTTTATATTTTTCACGTCTTTTAGGGTCCGAAAATGACATGATATTTTGATTATTTTTTTTTATCCCATGCATTTTTGGTTTCAGGTGATAGAATTATTTTCCACTAGGACCCATGCTTATCTATTTAACTAATGTTATTGCGGGATTCCAAATGTTATTGCAGGCGAAGCCGCGGGTAACAGCTAGTCTATTATATAAAGCTCAAATACCACTCATTCATTCATCACGAAATCTCAGAAACCATCGAACGGATTGGAATGAAATTTGGTATGCAGCTTCCTCAAGGGCCACAAACCCCCTCTAAGAAAGGATTTTTTGATATTCAGGTTCTAAAAGGGTGTTAAGGGGGTCGACCTGCATTTCCCGATTAGTTTCATTGGGGGATGTGATACTCTGCATATAAACACATCATTAAAAATAAGAGAAGACACGTGTCAGAGGGTTTTTCGATGTGGTGTATATTATGAGGTGAAAGGGGTGAAAAGTGGGGGTTGAAGGATTCCTAACGGAGCGTGTATCTCTTAAACGACATAAGCGAGGAGTTTGAAACTCAGCGGAAAAAAATCAGCATAAAAAATAAGTAAATAGGTGTTGACCGTTTTTTCATCAATCCAATTTAAGGGGCCCATGGGAAGGGGTGAAATTCTGGGAGGGAAAAAACAGGTAATATGTAAAATTATACATGGCCTATGTTGTAGACAACACATTACATATTTTTTGTCTCTTGCTATTTCATCATACGACGAATACTTGGGGAGTTATTAATGATTTTGTACTTTCTGGCCGGAATTTTCTAAGTCCCAGGAATTACATAAAAATTGATTCGAATGAAATTTCAAAAAATAGCTTTTTCTAACACTTTTATTATATTTTTCACGTCTTTTAGGGTCCGAAACCAACATGATATTTTGATGTTTGTTTTTCGGCCCATGCATTTTTGTTTTCAGGTGATTGTTAAGGGGGTAGACCTGCATTTCATTGAATAGCGATATGTCCCGATTTGTTTTATTGGGGGATGTGATACTCGGCATATAAACTCATCATTAAAAATAAGAAGACACGTGTCTGAGGGTTTATCGATGTGGTGTATATTATGAGCTGAAATGGGTGAATAGTGGGGGTTGAAGGATTCCTAACGGAGCGTGTATCTCTTAAACGACATAGGCGAGGAGTTTGAACCTCGGAGAAATCAATCAGCTTAAAAATAAATAAATAAATAAAATAAATAGGTGTTTGACCGTTTTTTCATAAATCCAATATAAGGGGCCTATGGGGAGGGGTGAAATTCTGGAAGAAAAACGTCCTCTAAGGAAGGATTTTTGGATGTTCACTCTCATCTACCAACCAAAACTATTTAAGTTAGAAAAATGATATTTTGGGGATTTGTTTGTTGTGTGTCGAAAACGTCCACTAAGGAGGGATTTTTGGATATTCAGGTTCTAAAGGGGTGTTAACGGGGTTAAACCTGCAATTCATTGAATAACAATATGACATGACTATGACGCGAGCGAAGCCGCGGGTACCTGCTAGTGTAACATATAATTATGTGATTACATCTTGTCGTCCACCGTTTGGAGTGTATCTACGATGTTTTAAATATGAAGATATTGTATTTGGCCACAGAAGAACTTCACTACTAAGGTTTGTTTAAGTATAATGTCTTGGAACTATTTATCATACGTGGGAAATTGAATTGGTTGTTGCGAATATATTGTGCTTGTGTTATTCTTAATATTATATATATTTACAGCCCCGAGCTGTGGAATAATCTTCTTGACACAATTGTATGTCTTGTTGTAGAAGGTCACGAGGTTTGTAAATCTACGTAGGTATGAAAGAATAGTTCCAATGACTTAATTACTATTGATATAATATTTTGGAGATTTGTCTTTTCTTGTTTAATAGTCTGACCTAATGAACTGTATAGTGTTCAGACCATCATTTAGTTAGAGAAAGGATTTTATTAACCTTAAATAATTTTAGTAATATTTTAATTTCTTTCTCTTCCCTGTCTTGTTAGTTTGGTCTCATAAAGACTCGGTTTAATATATCGCTGATTATGATACCGTATTTCCTCGCATAATCGTCGCACTTTTTTTGCCAAGAATTCGTGAAAAAAAGCAGGGTGCGACGATTATGCGAAGAATATGCAAGTTCATTATCATTCATTATCATTATTTGCTGCACGGGCAAGTCATTCGCGTAGCGTGAGTCATAGCCTGCAGGCAAGAGACAGGCTTCTTTCTTCTAACAAGGTCACGACAAGTTGACGCTCGCGGAATGTGCTGACGAAGCTGGTCATTCACGTCGTGGTTCATAGCCCGCAGGCATAAAGACGAGAGTACTTTCTGCTGACAAGATCACGACAGATTAGGCTTATAAGCTCGCGGAATGTGCACTGACCATTCGCGTCGCGGTTCATAGCCCGCAGGCATAAATACGATATTACTTTCTCCTGACAAGATCACGCCAGATTAGGCCTATACGCTCACGGAATGTGCGCTGGCCGTTCGCGTGGCGGTTCATAGGCCGCAGGCCTAAAGATGAGATTACTTTCTGCTGACATGATCACGCCAGATTAGGCCTATACGCTCGCGGAATGTGCGCTGGCCGCTCGCGTCACAGTTCATAGGCCGCAGGCCTAAAGATGAGATTACTTTCTGCTGACATGATCACGCCAGATTAGGCCTATAAGCTCGCGGAATATGCGTTGGCCGTTCGCGTGGCGGTTCATAGCCGGCAGGCATAAAGATGAGGTTACTTTCTCCTGACAATACCACGCCAGATTAGGCCTATAAGCTCGCGGAATGTGCGCTGGCCGTTCGCGTGGCGGTTCATAGCCGGCAGGCATAAAGATGAAGTTACTTTCTCCTGACGACCACGCCAGATTAGGCCTATACGCTCGCGGAATGTGCGCTGGCCGTTCGCATCATAGTTCATGGCCCGCAGGCATAAAGACTAAATTACTTTCTGCCGACAAGATCATGCCAGATTAGGCCTATAAGCTCGCGGAATGTGCGCTGGCCGTTCGCGTCGCGGTTCATAGCCGGCAGGCATAAAGATGAGGTTACTTTCTCCTGACAAGACCACGCCAGATTAGGCCTATACGCTCGCGGAATGTGCGCTTGCCGTTCGCATCATAGTTCATGGCCCGCAGGCATAAAGACGAAATTACTTTCTGCCGACAAGATCATGCCAGATTAGGCCTATAAGCTCGCGGAATGTGCGCTGACAAGATCACGCCAGAATATACTCTCACGGAATGTGCTAAGTTACGAAGCTTGCCGCTCGCGTCACAGTTCATTGCCCGCAAGCATAAAGACGAGATATTTTTCGCCTGACAAAGTCGCACCAGGTTATAAAGTCGCGGCAGCGTGTGCAACTGACTGGCACACAAATACGAACATGCTATGCGACGATTATGCGATGAAATTTTATAAACCTATTTTAGTGTTTGAAAAGTGGGGTGCGACGATTACGCGGTGGCGACGATTATGCGAGGAAATACGGTATGTATTATATTATTCTCCTGTCCGTTGCCAGGAAACTGCTTCTGGATTGTTAACCTTTCATGTTTTTTCTTGGAAACAATGTAATTAATTTTTCATGTCGACTTGTAGTCGGTCATATTAGTTTTTCGTGTTGAACGCATGTATTTGACCTCTGGTCCTGAGTAACTAAGAGATTTAGAGATTTATCCAATTAATTTGAAAGGGATTTTCTCTTGACAGTTTGACCTTGTCATTCTTCGAGGATATACGATAATAATTATTTTCCGGATCTAATTCTCCTGATGTGGAGTATATTTGTTGATTGATAATTGAACTTCATGACTACATATTGGTAATTACATTCATTATCTTTCTCGACTTTCGTGATTCCTTGCTTCTTGATAAATAATTTAATTGTTCTGTTATTATTATTCATATTCTAATTTATTTTAACATGTATGTAAAGTTGTCCTTTTCTTTAATTACCGTATATATTATGTTATAAATTGTGGTTCGTGTTTTTCTTCAAGTTAAGATTTAGTTCTCTTCTCTCAATTTAAATGCAGCCTGGGTATGGTAGTTTGTCCAGTCGTTCCACACACCAATACTAGATGGGCTTTGTCATAGTAAATTTATTTATTTGAAGGATTATTTTTTATTAAACGGTTTGTGTTTCACGGTAGCCTAGGGGGGGGGCATTAACAACGGATTAAGTAATGGTACCTCATTTTATCATCAAGTTCGACTTCTGTTATGGGATGTTCAAGTACCACAAAGAACAAAATCAACATTATATAAACAATATTTTACCCGAATTGTAACCTAAGGCCTAGAAACAATGGTTACTAACAAGAGGCAAAACAGTAGGATCGAAGCAACTGAAATGAAATTTTTGAGAACATCATTCCAGAAGACTAGAAGGGATAAAATCCGAAACTCGAAAATCAGGCAAGAACTAAATATAACTGAACCATTAGTACAGCGAATACAGAGGTCGAGATTAAGATGGTTTGGCCTTGTGCAAAGGATGGAAATGGACAGAGCTGCAAAGAGGGAGATGGTGAGGAACCTTGACGGTATTAGATTGGTAGGAAGGCCAAATCCGACAAGACATATGTAACATTGGATTGGATGTGGCAGAAGTAATGCATCAGGAGAAGTGGAAGGATAGACAACAGTGGAAGAGGCTAGTTTACAACACCCTAGTTGGACATGGATGATGATTGTATTGACAAGGCTGACTTCCAGTTATCTTATAATAATGTTTGTTCAACATTAGGTATTGAAATAATAAGATTGCACTTTATCTGCATAAAGTAAAACCATGTTTCTTCATGAGACTACCAGAATTGCTTATCTGTCTGTGTATTTCGCCAACCAAGCCCTCAATCATCCAGACTAGAAGGTCAGATGTAATTGTCGATGATAGCATGAGAATGATCACTAGATGGCCAGTCAGAACTTAGGTAGTCGAGTAAACTTTTTTTTTATTTATTTTTTTTATTTTTTTTAGATTTGTTGAAGGAATCCAAGTTACCAGTCACAGAGCGACAGGAGAGAGGAAAATCTCCAGATCGCATGGTGGCCAGCTGCCAGCTCCAACCTGAAGGAGAGATTGATGTTCCTATGTTGATGACCCAGAGTTTGGATCCTTGCCTGCTCTTTAGCAATAGTACATCAGACACCAGTGGGATTGGTGACAGTACTGACAGATCATCTAGTCACTTGGGAGTTGATGATGCCAATTCTGGTATGTATTTTGTGCTTCACATTCAAACCTATGAGTCAAACTCAGCTGTTACTCAGTTACCTTCAGAATATCGTCCTTGATACTTGTGCCTCATTCTCAACAAAAGCTATTCTGAAACAATAAACAAATGTTTCTCCTTTTATTCCCAGCTCCATCCTAGGCAGCTAGAGGCAGTATTAGCCAGTGGGGAGTCGAGTTCCTACATATAATAAAAGTTGAGCCATGCAAACCAATTTGTATTCTCCATTGCTCTGTATGATCACGGCCTTCTTTATAAGTAAATCTTCTCATGCCTAGTGGGTAGGTTATTAGCTAAGGAATAACCCTCCCTAAGGGAAGATGAAAAAAAAAAAAGGGAAAGGGAAGAAGTGGGTTTCGGAATGGAGAAAAAGTATGGATAAATGGGACGAGAGTCCAATATAACTCACAAACTTAAACTAACGTAAACGTTTAATCACCATTTTCACTGCGCGAGCCTGCGGGATACCTAAAGTGGGTATGGACTTTGACACAGCTAACGGGAAATGCGGCTGGAGCTTGGGCTATTTGCAAGCAAGCGGCGATCGTACTTTCCCTTCGCAGCCTAAATTTGGATACTATGGGGAAGGGTGGTAGTCTGGCAAGACAAAGAATGACAGATTTACTGTATATCCTTTCAAAGGAGTTAAGTTTAAAAGAATGTTTTAAAAGGCGCAGATAATTTGAATTTGCCGTAATGATTTTAGTTCTTGGAACTGAAGGTTCTCCGACGACTGATCGAGTACTCCCAGGAAGGGTAGTGGTGAAGCAGTTATAGCGCTTTTGGGAACAATTTTGTTGTTTTCTTTGAAAATTTTGGTAAAACCACCAATTGTTGCATTTAAAAAAGCTAAGCTTTTACCCAGCAAAATGCCGACTAAAAGTTTAGACAAGATGAAAAACTTAAATTTTGAAAACGAACCACAAGTTATAGAGAAAATCTCAACAAGCAGGAAGCTTGCGGAGCTAGCTTTACTTGCCTTACTGGCTCATTAGAATTAGCTATAGCAGCTTTGAAAAAGATGTTACTAGAAGTTTTCGTTCAAATGCAACAAGAAACAAAACTTTTATTATTTTAGTACCGGTATGTGATTTTCTTAAAGAGAGCATAAACCGATGGGAAGAGTCAGGGAAAATAGGGTCTTGCCTAATCGTTATTCTAAGACAAGAACGAAAAAATATAATCTGATTTATTTAACAATGCGTGGAGATATAATAATTTTGACAAATATAAATGGTACAATTTAGGTTTTAACCTTTGAAGTCTCAGACCTCTAGAATGTTGAAGTTTGCACTCGGCAATTAACAATTTTTAGGTTTGAAATCTCTTATAAGCACTAAAATCTGCATAAGATTTTTAAAATGGTGCTAAGATTAACAAATTCGAAGTTTAACAACAATTAATGCAATTAAGACTTAAACAATAAATATTGGCACTTTAAGAATTCCTATATGGAAATCTTGAAAGTAAGAACAAATAACAAATTTGAAATTATAACAAAAGAAAGAGAAAGTAAGAAGAAGTTTCTATAACTTCTTATGTTTATACAGTAATTACAGTGGAATCTCGTTAGCACGTTCTTGGTTATTACGTTTTCCTGTTTAACACGATGATTTTCTCAAGTCCCAGTCCCATTTCTGCTAAATACATGTTGATATATCCCCTTAATACGTTTTCTATTCCCGCTTACGACGATCAAATTTTCGTCGCGTAGCATCAGTTATACCGCCCGTACGCACAGAACGCAAGACAGAGACTTGTTTCTTTAAACAAGGTCATGTTGCGTATTTTGCAGCGCATCGCTTAATACGATCGCATTTTCGTCAGCCCTGAAAGCATTCTTTGTCCTCCCCTAGTGGAATGGGAGCCCGGCCGCTGTGAGATAACCTTCCTTGCCAACAAGCGGGCGAGGGTTGCGACATAACGGGTCACAGAACAATGTAATGGGTATAGCAGCAGTATTAATGCACGCGCCGACTATGTTGCACATCTGTTCTGTCCGGCCTTAGTGGCTACGGCAGTTAGTTACTGAGTTAGTGTGTTTACTTTGCAAATTCAAATCGATTTGAATACGATCCTGTTTTCGGTACGATGCCCATTTACATGAGCAGTTTCAGTTCGTGATTTCAATACGCTGTATAATTTATGGTAGCCAACCTGCATTTATGTTGGCTAACTCGTAATAAACAGTAAAACATCAAAGACCCGTAATTATCATCACACTTTTTTTTACGGGTGGTTTGTAAACATGAAAAAAGGATGCGCAGAAGATTTTGATGTTTGTTTTTAACAAGTTTTTGTTCAGCTTAATAATAATAAAATGTTATTGGTTTTACGTCCCTTTTAACTACTGAAGCTTAAAGCGTTTAGAGACGCCGGAATGTTGCCCCGAATGCGATCTGTAACGTGCCACAATTTACGTACGGATACACTATACAGTAAAGGTAAAACAGACAAAAATACATTAACGCTAAAAACACGTGCTACAAACTACGCTTATCAACCACGACAGGAACACAAACAGTAACGAAGAATATGGGCGGAAAGTAAAATAAGCGATTTGAGAGTTCGGCGACAGACAAGAGTAGGCCTAAATTAGTTTAAAAATGTAACTCAAGGGCGCACAGAATGGCTTTCAATACAATACGCGTTTACAATCACGTTCCTGAACAGCAGTCTGGGTACGGTCCGATTGCACAATTTTGCCGTATCGACCTTGAAACTCAATACGATCTGATTCACGCAAATACGCATTGCACTACCGAAGAAGTTGTGAAACCTAGTGATAATTTTGTTGCGTCATATTGAAATAATGGATAGGCCTAAGAAAGTCGTTAAATCATTAACTAGTGATGAGAAAATAAAAATTCTTGAAGAAGTAGACAGAAAGCCTTACCGTAAGCGCAAGGAAGTTTTTTTTTCTGTACACGCGCGAGCATGTCTAACCTCAAAATAACTTTGGTTATATCCAATCATTCACGCCAAAGAATGCGGCACTTCTTTTCCACAGAATATCAAGAAAAACATGTATTTAAGCCAAAATCAATTATAGAAAGTTAAATATTTCAACTCGTACTACAGTACCGGTACTTGAATTAAGAGTATAGTATAGTACATTTTTCTCTTGTTTTCATTGCTCTCGTTTCTCTGTGCTGTGTAAACTAGTTCTGTATTACAATAATTCTGTAGGTTGTTTAAAATTGTATATTTGATACTACGTACTTCCAACTAACACTTTTTTTTACTTTTCCCTTACTGAAACAAGTTAATGAGGTTTAATTTTTATTTTTCATTAGTACGTTTTCCCGCTTTATACGTCCAAATTTTTCAGTCTCTTGAAAAACGTACTAACGAGGTTCCACTGTACGAGGAAAAATAGGGCAAGTTACCCTTTCGTGAAACCTGGAGAAGATAGTTAAATAACTCAGTTGTGAGTGGAAAGAATTAAATTCCTTAGTTATAAAGGAAAACCAAGGTGGTTTTAAATGTGTGCTAGACCCTAGTTATACAGAAATTACTTATGAGATATGAAACAATGTTGGGAGGGCACCTGCTGAGAGGTGACACCTCATTGAAAAGGACCTAAGTTTAAAAATTAACCTAATTTGTTAGTAAAGGTGTTTGGGAAGGAGGAAATGGGAACTTTAGGAGAAAGTTCTCGGCCGTATTTATTGCTCTCACAAACGCGACGCGGATGGTGGTCTAACGGGCACTGTTTTCACTATAGTCTATTGGTGTACAGTGCACTCTCGGTAATTCGCGGTAATTAATGTACGAAATTCCGCGAATTATTGAAAACCACGAATTATCCGCAGTTATTTTTGTTAAGCCTAGTAAAAACAAAACTATTGATTAAAATATTGAAATATGCTTGAAAAGCAAAATAATAATTAAAACACATGCTTTTAGTGTCTTATAAGACATGCTAGGCTAGAGGCAGGCCTATGTGGATTATGCCTACAATAATATTTTTAGTCATCCCATTTTGTTTCTTAGATCGTTTATTCTAATTTTCGAGTGCACATTTCCGAAGAAAACATTATAAGAGAACGAAAATGCATTTCGTTTTTCTATATAAGAGATAAGTGTGACTAGAGACTGTGGGAAACTTTCGGGATTTCCGTCGCATCACTCCCGCACTCGATATCAACTGGATCTCAGTTTTCCTCACCAACAGTCAAATTCCATGCTATTTCATCTTTGCTTTCATGTCTTAAATCATAATCGTCTTTATCGGCGTCTAACTTGCGCGTTCGAAATATCGTCGTTACAGATGTCGGCAGGCGCTTGCTTTTGTAGCGGTATTTTTCTCTCATGACTGGTTGACTGCATGAAGAGCATCCAACAAACGCTCTCGGTCTCGCGAAAGTGTACGTCATTACGCAATAATCTCTGTTTTCAATACGCTGTCCGCGCATCCACCCTTCACAACTCGCAGGTCAGCGACCTTTGAGTGCGGCTGTTGGGAAAGGGAGGGTAGGTTCCCAGTGAAAGCGCATTCCTCTTGTATTGTTTGGGCTTCAAAGATAAAGGAAATCTATGCTAGACCACTCGCGGAAACCTGCTCGTATGTTTCGAACATTGCGCAAGTAGGCCTACTGTTCCATCACAGAGAAACGCAGTTCAGTCTTCTCGAATGTCAATGATTTCGTCTTTACGCATTGCGTTGCACTAAAATTCTTTTAAATGACGGAGAGATTGCTTTACTTAGCATGATAATTAGTTGCCGTGAGAATTTATATTTAAAAATATATTTGGAGACCCGCGAATTAACCGCAAAGCGAATTATCTGCACGCGAATTATCGGGAGTGCACTGTATTTGAAAAGTTCACTATTGTAGCGCAGAAAGTTCACAAGGAGAAAAGTTTTTGCAATTATGTAAATCAATAGTTGAATTTTAGCTTGAGAGAGTTTATTGCGTCGTAGCTTTTGTAGGTTGCAGTTGAATGCAGCGGTAAATCTCCAACGAAGGAAGACAAATTATGTTGATTAGAGGTTTATGCAACATAAATTTCTCCGTGAGGAAAATGTATTCCCATATTTGAAGAAATGCTAGGCTATTTTACTTGTAGAAAGATAGTTTGATGTCGAAAGTTCTGGAGTTATGATAAAAGTTGAATTGGGCAATAGGTCCCACGGAGAAAAAGCTAAGTTTTTATAGACAATATTTCGTTTAATATGAATCCCGCGGTATGAGAACTCATTCTCAGTTAATTTGTGCAAGAAGCACTAAATTTTTAAGTGGGAAGTCAGCTTAGATAGTTAGAGCATGACTAGAAAAATCTCTCGGAGGTAGTTATTGCACTGCATTTAGCAATTGCACACTGTCTATAAAACAAGAATTAAAAAGCATTTACCTGTTTAAAACCAATTAAAATGCGGTGAAAACCATTGAAGTTGTATTTAGCTCATTTCTGAAGAGTAGGCGATCCAGGCGACCGTTAGCTTAAATCCACATCATGGAGTAGATATTTAAAACATGTCTCGCATGGACAGGATACAAGCCTTAGTTAGGCTCCAACTGCAAGCTTTGACGTCTGACACACAAGTGAGAACCGCTCAACGTGGCACGAAGGTACCAAGGAGGGAGGAGGGTGGGGGAAACAGACAAAGGAACATACGTAAGAATTACAAACATGACAAAAAATGAAGTATCTTGATGAAGTGGTCTTCAAGTAGTTAATAGCAGGCGTCAATAGCGAAGCCTGGTGGATGGGAATGGGCGAAGAAGTCCTCTTCAGCATGGAGATGTTAGCTGACTATGACGACGACATCTGGTGGCTTGACTTGTAAGGAAGTCCTCTTGAGAGTGAAAATGTTGAAGAACTTCAGTGGTTAGCTGCTAGATGCCGCTAGGTTGATCATGGAAGGTATATAGGCTATCTATAACAGACTTAAAACGAAGTAAGCAAGGTACACAAATAAAAGATAAAGTAAGAAATCATTGTTGGTGTTTGCGAAAAAGGAAGGAATGAATTAAAGCAAAGAGCAGCAAAAGCTAACTCTCGTCTTACTGTGTATTCCAAAGAATACACCACCAAGTGTACATTCAGAACTGGAGTTTTAGTAAACCATGCTTTAATGATATTAAGAGCAGTTCAGAAATAAGAGAGTTAAAAATCCCTTAGTATGCCTTCGTTCGGAGGGGAAGTAAAGCCAGCGGGCCCATGTCATAGATTTATGGCATGTAAAAGACCCTTCCACTAACTAAACTTGTGTGAAGCAAAATTTGTAGGGTAGGTTTGATTAATGTTCTTAAGTTCCAACGTTCGTCACCAGGCGCTGGTTGCAATGCCATCTAGTAGTAGCCAAGTTCACAGCTAGGTGTCGTGGATGGTAGCATTTGGTAGCAAAAGTAGGAACTACTTGAAATTATCGTCTGCAGTCCTTACTTGAATTGAAAACGGATAACATACACTAATACAGTCATCACAATTAACACCGGTTATCAGACAGATTCTACACACACCCAATGTACATAGGGCTACATGACCTCATTTTTGCAGCCCCTAAACTAAGGAACCAACCAGAACAGAAATACAATTATTTTTTGGCTCAAAAACGAACAGTTGTCTCTGCTAGCACCCATAACAGTGGCC
The DNA here is from genome assembly GCA_946902985.2 of Meconema thalassinum. Lineage (NCBI taxonomy): Eukaryota > Metazoa > Arthropoda > Insecta > Orthoptera > Tettigoniidae > Meconema > Meconema thalassinum. The sequence goes on along the minus strand of OX336391.1, from coordinate 456,592,062 downwards.
CAACTCGTATAAGAACGCCAGTAGAAAGTTGGGGGATGCAAAGTAGTCATCTAGTCCCTGGTAACTTAATATGATGGTTAACCAAAAGCAATGTGTGTGCTGGGGCATCCCTTCTCTTACTTTATGAACATTCTTATTTATTTATTTATTTATTTATTTATTTATTTATTTATTTATTTATTTATTTCACTAGCAACCCAACCCGGCTTCGCCCGGGAACAGTTATGAATGCATTACGTGATAAGCTCTTTTTTTTTGTCCAATGTCAATGAACAACGACCAATATCCGTTTTACGTCTCGGCATGATGGGTTAAAATCACTGACTGGACTATTAATTATATTATCATGGAGATGCATGTGCAACTAATTCTTGTCAGACGTAATTTAAGAATGGCGAGGTGCATGAAACACAAATCCCCCTTCCGTCCAATCTTAACTTGACTGTGAATTTTGCAGAACAAAAAGTTCACAGGTAAAATGAAGATAAGCCGAGCTGCACTTCCAGGGAAACTCCAAACACAACCACTCTTCTCTAAAGATTTTAACTCAACACGACTCGACAGTTTGCTGCTGGCTGTATCTGGGCCAATAAGCTCGTCCGCTATCTAAGCTGTAACTGGGGTGATAGACTCGCCCCTAGCTAGCTCGTAAACTGTCGCCTCAGTAACTGAATGGAGATTGTTGGAAGAAATGAAAACGTAAAAACACTTATAGTAGGCGATGTATTGAAGATAGAGATATGCTCTCCCGGGCCTTTTTGTAGAACTTTTCATGCTGAACAATTCTTACACTCGTAGTATATAGATATTTTTAATGGTTTGCCCAAGTAAGCTTAAAAAGCGCATAGACGCCAGTTATTTTTTCTCGACCTTTTCACTGAAATCGTTAGTGCTTGACTTCCTTTGGTCATAAATGAATTATTTTCTACAGAAACCTTCCTCGAGATATCCTTTACAGAATGGTGAAAACTGCATCAAAATACATTCAGTGGTTATCGAGATTACTCGTGACATCCAAGAATCGGGGACTTTGTTTTATACTAAGTAGGGATTATTTTATTTATTTACATAGTTTATGCCCACATTGAAGCACTTAAATCAAACCAAATACATTTAAGTCATCTATGAATTGACAGGGAATTTAGCTGTCATCATCTTTCTCCTCTCCCAAAACCTGTTCATTCTGGCTGACCTGGCTGCTCTTTCTTCATTAGATATGACCTGTTTTCCGTTGCTTAGTTTTTAGTGTAAGTCTTATATGTTTGTTCTTCAGAATCTTTTTTGTTTTTCTCTATTTGCAATTTGTTGCATTTTAATATTCATCATCATCATCATCATCATCGTCATCATCTTGTACAGTTTCCAGCCCCAGGCTGGGTCTGTTTGGAACATAAGCCTCGCCACTTAGTCCTTTCTTCCCACCACCTCTCCGCTGTCACTCTGGTCCAGTCCTCGCCTCTCTTCTTGACACATTCCTCCACTCCTTTCAGCCATCTATCTCTTGGTCTTCCCCTTGGTCGTTTCTTCTGCATCTGCATCTCATGTATCCTCTTGGGAATCTTCTTCTCTTCCATTCTCTCTAAGTGTCCATACCACCTCAGTCTTGATGTTTCAATCCTACCTTGCAAGGGCTCCTCTTTCATAATTTCCCTGACCTTTTCATTCCTCACCCTGTCTCTTCTTGTTACTCCAATCCTACTTCGCAGGAACTTCATTTCACCTGCCTGTATTCTGCTTATGTCTCTTTTCTTCATTGTCCACGTTTCTGAAGCATAGGTCAGTATCGGGATATAGTAGCTTCTGTATAACACTTCCTTGCTTTCTTGTGAGACGTCTTTATTCCACACTAAGCTCCTAATGCTTCTCAGAAATGCTTCTGCCTGTCTGCCATGTTCCATAATCTCTTTGTCATTTCTCCCATTTTCCTCCACTATACTTCCCAAGTACTTGAGACTTTCCACCTTCTTCAGCTGTCCACCTCTAAGTGCTAACCCACTCATTGGTTTGTTCTTTTTCCTGGTCGTTAACAGGATCTCACATTTACTGATGTTGAACTTCCATCCGTACTCTCCCACTGTTTCTTCCCAAGCCTTCAGTTGCTCCTGAATTTCCTCCTCCTTGTTTCCCCAGACCATGAGATCATCTGCAAACACCATTGCTTTCATCTTATCTTCTCCTATCTTTCCTGCTATCCGTGTCATTACCTCGTCCATAACCACAATAAAGAGAAGGGGTGACAGCGCACTACCCTGTTTCAGGCCACTCATTTTTCTGAACCAGTCTGTTCTTTCCCCTCCAACTTTCACACAACTCACACTTCCACAATACATTTCCTTCACTCTGCCTACAGTCCCTTTTTCCACTCCCATGTTTTCCATTGCTTTCCAAACCTTCTCCCTACACACACTATCATAGGCCTTTTCGATGTCCAGGAAGGCCATCAACAGATCCTCTCCAAATTCGTAGTGGTGTTCCTGGAGCTGTCTCACTGAAAATATGAGATCCACTGTTGATCTCCCAGGTCTGAATCCATACTGCTCCTCTCTCAATTTTCTCTCCACTTTGGCTCGTATTCTACTTTCTAATATATTTTCATATATCTTGGCACAGTGAGGTATGAGTGTGACTCCCCTGTAATTTCTGCACTCCTTTCTGCTCCCTTTCTTAAATATTGGGACAATTAATCCTTTCTTCCAATCTTCTGGGGTCTTTTTCTCCTTCCATATCACCCTCATCACACGGTACAGCCACTGTTTCCCAACCTCCCCTGCTGCCATCACCATTTCAACACTCACTTCACTTAATATTCAACTCACCTAAATCATTTTGAACTTCTTTGAACCATTGATTTTTTGTTTTACTTTTCCTAAAGTAGTTATGTACTTGTTTTAACACTATATTGTCATGTAATGTCGATAAATGACAGAAAAAGAAGGCAATTTTCCTTTTTCTCATTGTGTTTATTATTGAATCACTTTCCCGGCAGACAACTGTATTATCTCCAGTGTCCATCTACCTGGTGTTTTTTATTAATGATTGTTCTGATTATCCTGCTGTCAATCTTTTACAGTTGATCTGTCATTGATTTGGTGTTTCATTTAAATACAGTGGAATTTCGTTAGTATGTTTTTCAAGGGACTGAAAAATTTGGACGTCATATGCGGGAAAACGTACTACCGAAAAACGCCATACTGCATTTAGAACGTATAAGAAAGAACGCGGCGTATATATGGACGTCAAATCGCCGACCTTAGTAAGTGATTGTATGCACTACTACAGTCACGACATAAACATAGGTTATCAGTAACTTACACGGAATAAATAACATAAAAATGAATTACTGTACCTCTACACTGCAGTATAATACAGGGTCTTTATTTCTGCTTAGCAAGGACATTCTCGCTCTCGCGCTCCGCCAGTGACGGCTCAGTTACCGGCAACCGCGCACGCATATGTTTGAAGCACGGGCTTGCTTGAACCACTTCAATAAAGCGCTTTCTAGTTGTGGAAACTGTCCCTCTCGCAGACGTTTCCTTTTGCCACTCATTCCTTCTTGAAATGCACGTTCGATTTCCTTCCTTATGCCGAGAATCGTGTTCAGTGTAGACGGAGGAATGTTTCGCGTTATATTCTCACGCTTCATGTGAGGATTGCATTCCACGTCTCGAATGTATTTCATCTTCTCATCATTAGTTATCTGCCGTACTTTCTTCTTATCCATTATGAAACACGCAATAAAATAGGTCATAACTGGACGTGAACACTAAGAACTAGAAGACAATAGTGCGGAATACGAAGACAATAATGCGCCTACGTGAGAAATAAACAAAGGGAAAGGGGTGGAGGGCAGCGGGAGAGAGACACGTCACCTGTGTTGCGTCAGAGCTATAGCCACTTCTACGCCGTCAATCACAATGAAATCATCTACACTGTCAATATCTATCAGAGAATATGAGGCAATATCGCGTCGTGTTTTCCAGAAGCCGAATTTTATAATGAAATAAGAATAAAATCAGGTTCGCTTACAAATAGTACAACGGAAATTTGATCGTCGTAAGCGGGAATAGAGAACGTATTAAGGGGATATATCAACATGTATTTTGTAGAATTGGGACTTGAGAAAATCATCGCGCTAAACGGGAAAACGTCGTAACCGAGAACGTGCTAATGAGATTCCACTGTAGTGTTCCACAAGCGTAAGTCACTTCAGGGAACATTCTTATAATAGAATATGTTTACAGCCAAACTTGTTATTTAACGATATATGTTTATGGTAAATATTCTGAATGCTGACCTTGTTTGGGTTACTGCATGGTGTTCCAATTGCCATCTATGTATGTTCAGAGCTTGGCAACAGCTGCCCTCTTCAGGCAGCCTCCAAGCTAGTTCCTGTCCCGGAGTCCTTGATGAGCCCTGACTACCGTCCAGTGCAACCTGTGGTGACCCGCGTGGTGAGGCCAAGGGCCAGCACTGTGAGCACCGTGAGCACTGCCAACGGGCAGGCATTACGGGGTAGTGGCAGTACACAGGGATCGCCAAAATTATGCCGCAGTCTTCACTCTAGTCCTCGGTCCCGCACACGCTCCTTGGTGGAACCTCGTCGGATTGCTGTTGCTCGTGGGCCCTTAGATCACAGGTCCTCCAGGAAGCACTATGGCCCACCGGGTACCCGCGACGGCAATAGCAGCGATGAGGACAGTGAGATGTCTGCCTCGAAGTTGGAGACCATTAGACACAGAGCTCAGGAGAGGTGGCAGAGGAAGGAAACAGTACCATCATCAGCTGCTCCTGCTACAACTCTGCCCACCATCAGCACCGGAGGTAAGACTACACACTCCTTTTATATGCCATGTTTGAACAGAATAAAGATAAAGAATGGCGATGTATGAGAGGTAAAGGCTTTTGAAGTTCAAACTTTAAAAATCACTGTGGTAATGCAGTTTACCCTGCTTATTGAATTAAAGCTATAAAGATTGATGGATTTCTTAAACGTTTCATCCCAATATGAGCTGCTTCAGTGACATTGAGATGATATGGAAGTACCGTATATACCCGAATGTAAGACTGAGTTTTTTTCCCACTTTTTGTGTTATAAAAACTCTGGGTCGTCTTATATTCAGGGTATTAAATAAAAGTCTAAAAAATTTTTTTTTATCAAGATTTTTAAAAATTGTTATTATTTGCAAAGTACTATGTGGTGTTGGCATCTTGTAACTCGCAACGAATCAATGCGTTAATGAAGATTAAAATATGGTTTGTTATGTTTAATTACCATGCATATACGAATAGCGTACATTTTGAGGTTAGGATTTACGCATACACGTCATTTCAAGCGGATAAATTATATGTTCGAAAGCATACGGAAATATGTTTTAAAACAATCTTTACAAGAACAACCAGTCAGTTTTACGAGCAGTAATTTTGTGATCAATGTATCTTAATTTAATAACGTCTCCCATTCTTGAACAAAGAGATTATAGAGTATGTCTTGGAAAAGTGGGCAGAGGGATTTCCGATAACACGAGATGTTATAAAAATGAAAGCACGACCTTAAGGGCATATATTGTGCAAGTTATGAGTTAGCGAGTATTTTTTTGAAAAAATCTGAAAGAGGCAGTTAATAACTAGAGCTCGTCTTATATTTGGGGTCGTCTTACATTCGGGTATATACGGTAGTTGGTTCCTCAGTATTATTATTATTTGTCCACTTCCACAAGCAAGGTACGGTTATAAATTAGTCTCTTCCAATTTGTTCGAACCAACTTTAGCTGTAGGTATATAAATTATTACATTTCATGGCACAACGAATTGTTTATACAGGTCTTCCCATGTGATTGGTCGCAGAGGAACCGCCTCCAGTATACAGACCATAGTCGTCGTCGGCTTTAACTCGTTTCCGAGTATACGTCTTCTTCCAAAACAGTCTAAAATAATCTAAGGTTGAGGTCTGTGGGCATGTTTGCGGTGACTGATCAGCCCAATGCGTGCATGAAACAAACGTCCACACAGATCACACAGAACTGTTGGTGGAGGGCGTGGCTGTGCTGCACGGAGCTTTCGTGCTTGTCGCTTGGCCTTAACAATTCTACGACGTTCTTCTTCAAACATTTTGACAGCAGCCGGGATGGTCTGGCGCCAAGTTGAACGGTCTTTAGCAAGCTGGTCCCAGGTTTGTGGATTGAGACCTGTCAACTTCATATTCTGCTTAAATTGGTCCTTGTAACGTCTCTTTGGGCCTCCATGAGGTCTGGTGCCGGAGGTGAGTTCACCATACAGAACCTGGCGTGGTAGTCTCGTATAGCATAGTTGACTTGCAGTCTGCGCAGTGAACTGTTCCCTGTCAAACATGTCTTGATAATGGAGAAGAGACATCCTATCAACAATTGTCACAATTTAAGAGAGCTAGAATAACTGGTTTGTGTGAGAGTGGGTTATCTATACAGATTGTAGCTGCATGTGTGTGCCAACAGGTATCTACGGTACAACAGATATGCCAGCAGTGGTCAAATGAACGTACATACAGTCGTAGATCCAGCACAGGCCCAACAAAACTGTGAAGTAGGGTCCCTGAATCATTCGGATGGCCCAGCTGTACCTCCATGCAACAGCAGCATAAATTTGAGCAACGGTGGCATCCCATGTTACACAACAAATAGTTGGGAAGATGTTCCATTGACCCTATTACATCAATGTGGAAGGCTGAAAGATGAAGAAACGACCACGAGTGAGGATCAACACAAAATGAGAGAGGGTGTGTGGTGAATGGAATTAGTGGGCATTATGATCAATAATCCAACGAATTATCAAGCTCTTCAAACTCTTCAAATGTGCGGACACAGTTACACAAAATGAGTTTGGTTGGTTGGTTCTTAAGTTTAGGGGCTGCGACAACGCGGTCATGTAGCCCCGTGTACTTTGGGTGTGTGTAGAATCTGTCTGATAACCGGTGTTAATTGTGATGGCTGTATTAGTGTGTGTATCTGTTTTTTAATTTAAGTGCAGACTGCAACTTAGAATTTTTCAAATAGTTCCTACTTTTGCCGCCAAACGCCACCGTCAACGACTACTAGGCTTAGTTCAGAAGTCAGCTACTAGACGCCACCGCAGTCGGCTCTTGGCAACGAACATAGAAACCTAAGAGCGTTGTTTACAATCTTAACCTATAAATTTAGTTTCACACAGGTGTAATGAGTGGAAAGTTCTTTAACATGCCATAAATCTATGACATGGGACCGCCGGCTTTACTTCCCCTCCGAAGGAAGGCATACTGAGGGATTTTTAACGCTCTTAAAAATCCAACGGCTTCGGCCGGGTTTACAAAATGAGTTTGTCAGGCAAGTTGCATAGGCATGTGCATTTAAGAACTCCTATTTAATTGGCTGTTCCCTACACCTCTCTTCATTTCATGATTTTACGGGCATTAATTATTTCCCCTGAAAGTACAGAGATCAGAGGTTCGAATCCTGACACTGACGGTGGCTATCCTGAATGTGGTTATACCCTGTGTTTTTCCACACTCCCTCCAGATAATTGTCAGGATAGTACCTTATTTCAAGTCTGGGGCACCTACCCCATTCCTGACCCTAATAATGACAGTTACACACACTACTATAGTTTCACAAATGCAGGTTTTAAACTTAGTGGAGTGTTTTTTTATATTTAAAAAAAACATCGGACCATATCTAATATTTTCAGGGCCATAAGGACCCAATGTGAACATGTTAAATCACATTTACCAACATGAACTTCCAGTGATCAAATTTTAATGTGTTATTTTTAATGTGTTTTTATCTTATGTGTTTGTACTAGTTTTATGTTCCCCAGTTTTTTTGGATATGTCTATTGCACCACATCATTCCTCATTTGTTTTCGCTGTCGCATTCATCCATTTCATTTATTCATTTCACTTTAGATTCATATTTTTTAGGATATTTTTAATGTTATTGACAAGTGTTTTTCTCGATTTATGGCTGATGAAGGGGTTAATATAAACCCCGAAACATGTACCATATGGGTATAATGTAACCCATTGTGTTTTAATTATAAAAAGTATTGATCAGTATTTAATATCTTTAACTAACAATCAATACGGAACCATGACTGAACCAAATAGTATCAACAGAGCAAGCCAAGCTAACTTAGCTAAAAAAGCTCGATATGTCTATAAAGATCTCAGAATCAAATTGTCAAGTGTCATTAAAGATATCGATTTTTTGAAAAAATGTCGATCTAACAATCTAATTCCACAACACATGAAGACTTACCAAAAAAGGGGCCCCTTAAGCCATTATGAAAATAGAACACAAAAGATTAGCAATAAACGAATTTTCAAAGGGAAATTAGATTTCTTTTCATCAAAAAGAATCATATCAATTTCAAATTATAACGCACTCATTTGAAGGCAGCTAACCTGTCTAGAAAGAAAGAAAGAATGGGACAGATTTATGCCTATTATGAATAGCATTGTTCACGATAAAATAGCTAAGAAAACTACAATTTTGGAAAACAAATTCAAAATTTTACTAAACAAGCATACGATACGAGCATCGCATTCCGATGCAGGTCCGCATACTTTTCAGAACCCGGTCAAGAATTTGACTAATGTCCAATTTGACAAATCCGAAATGGACATCCTTAACAAAGGACCCAGGCACAACTGGGATACCAATGTCAATAAGAACTCTCTTACAACTATAATAGCAGAAACCGAAGCAGCAGTCCGCCAATTACCCAAAGATGAACAGAGTGCAGCCAGACATGAGGCTAATAAACAAATTACCAGAATTATAATTAACAGCAAAAACAGTCCCCCCACTAGCAACCCCAACCGTTCCAAATTAAAAAAGATCACAGACAATAACATTATTGTCACCAAGGCCGATAACGACAACACTATAGTTCTATTAGACAAGCAGGACTATGTCAATAAAACCGATGATTTTCTAAATAATCCCAGTTTCGAAGTCGTAAAGAAGGATCCCACTGCCGCTATTCAAAGGAAGCTAAAAAGTATCATTACAAACACAGTATTTTTGCTCGATGAAAAACAAGCAAGCCAGCTTACCGCCATGAATCCTGGACTTCCTACTCTATGCGCCTTACCTAAAATTCATAAAGATAACATCCCCATCAGACCCATAGTTAACTTCAGAAACAGCCCACTGTACAATACCACGCAATTTATCCAAAAATTCCTAAAAAATAATTACGTCTTCCAGGCCAATAAATCTTTCGTCAACACTTTAGATTAAAATCAAAACTTACAATTTCCGCCTAGTCAATACTATACTTTTTTTATAAAATATTTCAAGGGTACATGTTTCAGGTCCCAATCTTTCTGGACCCTTCTTCAGCCCATAAAATCACACATGGAGCCCATCAAATCACAAAAACATCGATAAACACAAACTGCACACACACAATAAATAGATAAAACACTGTAAAAACATCTAAGAGTCTAAAATCTAAAAATAACATGCATGTTTTACTGTCTTCAGGAACATGTTTTCACTTGTTCTTCATCTAAGTAAAATGTCATTTGACGCTGTGAAACACTGGGCACATATTTTGAAGTCTATGAGTGGCGTGCTGTAAGAACTTGCTGTATATCTTGTACTGTTTTTGTGGCTGAAGATGGGTTGGACGTCAATAGCAACATGTTACAAATTCTTGTTTTAAAATTTTATGCATTTGGTAACTTGTCTTTTATGGATTAAGATAGTCTTCTGCCATACGGTATCTGAAATGATTGATATAATTAGTACTGAATGTAAGGGAAAAAAAACAATTACGTAAGACGGCTCGAAAACGGATTGCATAAAACTTACGGAAAAAGTCAGAGAAGATTGGTTGGCGTGTACCTACATTTGAATCCTGAAGAAGACAAACGGTGCGAGTTAATAACAATGCATCTTACTTATAGCCCAACTTACTAGAACAAGAAAGAAGAAATTTGGTCGTATGAATTTAAGAAAACGTAAAAACTTACCGAAGTCAGACGAAAACAGCCCCGCGGCGACAAGTGGAGGTCAAGCTCCGCTCGGCTAGAGCAACTTACTAATACTGCGTGTGCCTGACGTGTATTAAGGAGTAAACAAACTGCTTGGCTTGAAGGGGTGGGGGAGCGGTCGAGAATGGGCAAAGCGGTTCAGATGAGTTAGTGGTTGGAGAATGGGGGGGGGGGGGGGAAGGATGGGGCTTATTGAAAGAAAAGATAGGCATTGTGACCTATGGCGGATTATGCGTTTTGATATTTAAATGATCTGCTATCATATCGAATAATATGTTTGTCTCATAATTAATGTCATTCAAATTATTAGGACAATTTGATCTCTGAGATGTATTTATGTGAATTGCTTCTAAGACATTCATCAAGCTGCCCTTATTGACGTAATGTAAGATGTTCATGTCATTGTCTATGGTCGTGAACTTATGACCGGATTCCTCCATATGTGTCGCCATTGCTGAAAATTTTCTGTGTTTAATGGCAGAAATATGTTCATTATAACGAATACGGAAGCTTCTTCCGGTTTGGCCTATGTATGTAGCATTGCACTGGTTACAATTGAGCTCATAAACACCGGATTTCGTATGTTTATTCGTGACGTTGACTTTACTAGAATTGAAGAATTTTTTAAAATTTGAGTTATTGGTTTTGTAGGCTACATTTATATTGTATTTCTTTAATACATTAGTTACTGTATAAATACTTCGATCTATAAAAGTTAAAGTGGCTAGATTTTTCTTGGCGGAATTATCTTTTGTTAATTTAGTGACAGGTTTGTTTTTCAATTTATGAAACAAATTATTGACATATTTGCGACTATATCCATTGACTTTGGCTATTTGATGTATTATTTTGATTTCTTCTTTCAAATCATTATCCGACAATGGTAGTCTTAAGGCTCTGTTAATGAGGCTTATAAAAGTCACATTTTTGTGGTTGCCCGGGTGGTTAGAATCCTGACGTATGATCACGTTTGTCTGTGAAGGCTTCCTGTAAATGTTGTACTGTAACCGGTTATCTTTTTTAATAACCGTTAAGTCTAAATAATTAATTTTGTTATCTCGTTCTGACTCTAAAGTAAATTTAATGTTATTATCGATGCTATTCAAAATGTCCATTACCTGATCTATCTCTTGTACTTGGTTGTTTATGATTAGGAAAACATCGTCCACATACCTGCCCCAGAACTCAATGCCTTTGATTTTGTTAATAATTTTTTCCTGCTCCATGTAGTCCAAATATATGTTGGCCATAATGCCTGAAAGAGGGGATCCCATAGCGAGACCTTCTAATTGCTTATAGATTTTCCCATTAAAGGTAAACACGTTGTTACTAGTGATGAATTTTATAATTGCTATGAGCTCTTCTATTTCTACTTTAGAAAGATCGCTGTCGTTAATCAATTTATTATGGATAATTTCTATTGTTTTCTTAACCGGGATATTGGTGTACATATCTTTGACGTCAACAGAATGCATAGTGTTGTTGTCGTTGAGTTTTAAATCTATCGTTTTTTTCACAAAAATGCATGGTGTTCTTAAATGATGAATTGGCTTCTAATCTGTAAAATTTATTCAGATATTGCTGTGCAAATTTAGCCAGTTTATAAGTCGGACTGTTTCTAAAATTAACGATTGGTCTAATCGGGGTGCCTGGTTTGTGTGTTTTGGGTAACGCTCTCAATGTGGGTAGGCCGGGATTCATATTAATGAGTCTGTCATTCTGACTTTCTTCTATGATAAAAATGGTATTTTTTAATAGCTGTTTGAGTTGCTTCTGAATGGAACTGGTTGGGTCCTTTTCGATGTCAGTGAATCTATTGGCATTTATAAAATCGTTGGTTTTATTAACATAGTCATCTTTGCTAATCAGTACCGTGGTGTTACCTTTGTCTGCTTTTGTTACTATGATGTTGTTAGTGTTAATTTTATTGATGAGGGCTTTGGATTTCAGCATACTTTTATGACTGTTTTTTGGTTTTATTTCCTTTACGTTGACTATTTTCTTGATTTTCTTACTGGTTTCGAATCTGGCCGCGTTCTGTTCTTCGGCTGGGAGTTTTCGAATGGTTACTTCAGTTTCTGCTACAAGGTTAATTAGATCGTCATTATTATGGTTTCGTTCCCAATTATGCTTGGGACCTTTCCGGAGTAACTCCAGTTCGTTTTGGTCGAGACTGACATTGGGAAAATTTTTCACGGGGCTCTGAAAAACGTGGTCAATACTTTCTGTGGATTTGTTCGAATTCATGGAACTCTCTTTGGTACTTAATAGCCTTTGTAATTTATTATCTAAAGTGTTGACTTTTTTAATGCCGCAAGAGTGTACCATCTGACATACAGTAATTTGATACTTGTCCCATTCTTTTTTATTAATGGAATTAGCTGCTTCTAAATGAATACGGTATAAAGTATTGCTCACGTTGGTCTTCTTCATGTGTAAGAATTTTATTTCGCGTTTGAGAATCTTGTCATTAACTAGAAATTGTGTGTGAGTTTCGTATGGGTTTTTTCGTCCTTTCCTTTGATAACCCTTCAAGTGTTGTGGTACTACTCTGTGTCTTTTGCATTTTTTAAGAAAATCGATGTCCTTTATGATGTTGGCTAGTTTTATTTTAAGATCTTTATATCTGAACTTCAATCTGTTGGCTTGGCTAGCCTTGTGATTATTAGAGATATTATACATTTCAGGTTCCGTATTGACAGTAATCATTAAAATCAAAACTTACAATTTCCGCCTAGTCAATACTATACTTTTTTTTTTATAAAATATTTCAAGGGTATATGTTTCAGGTCCCAAGCCTCCGTGGCTTAGGCGGTAGCACGCCGGCCTCTCACCGCTGGGTCCGTGGTTCAAATCCCGGTCACTCCATGTGAGATCTGTGCTGGACAAAACGGAGGCAGACAGGTTTTTCTCCGGGTACTCCGGTTTTCCCTGTCAAAATTTCATTCCAGCAACACTCTCCACTATCATTTCATTTCATCTGTCATTCATTTAATCATTGCCCCAGAGGAGTGCGTCAGGCCTCGGCAGCCGGCACAGTCCATATCCTCGCCGCTAGCTGGGGGCTTCATTCATTCCATTCCTGACCCGGTCGGAGACTGGAAGCAGGCTGTGGATTTTCATTTTTTCATGTTTCAGGTCCCAATCTTTCTGGACCCTTCTTCAGCCCATAAAATCACACATGGAGCCCATCAAATCACAAAAACATCGATAAACACAAACTGCACACACACAATAAATAGATAAAACACTGTAAAAACATCTAAGAGTCTAAAATCTAAAAATAACATGCATGTTTTACTGTCTTCAGGAACATGTTTTCACTTGTTCTTCATCTAAGTAAAATGTCATTTGAAGCTGTGAAAAAAAAAAAAAAAAAAAAAGAATGGGACAAGTATCAAATTACCATATGTCAGATGGTACACTCTTGCGTCATTAAAAAAGTCAACACTTTAGACAATAAATTACAAAGGCTATTAAGTACCAAAGAGAGTTCCATGAATTCGAACAAATCCACAGAAAGTATTGACCACGTTTTTCAGAGCCCCGTGAAAAATTTGCCCAATGTCAGTCTCGACCAAAACGAACTGGAGTTACTCCGGAAAGGTCCCAAGCATAATTGGGAACGAAACCATAATAATGACGATCTAATTAACCTTGTAGCAGAAACTGAAGTAACCATTCGAAAACTCCCAGCCGAAGAACAGAACGCGGCCAGATTCGAAACCAGTAAGAAAATCAAGAAAATAGTCAACGTAAAGGAAATAAAACCAAAAAACAGTCATAAAAGTATGCTGAAATCCAAAGCCCTCATCAATAAAATTAACACTAACAACATCATAGTAACAAAAGCAGACAAAGGTAACACCACGGTACTGATTAGCAAAGATGACTATGTTAATAAAACCAACGATTTTATAAATGCCAATAGATTCACTGACATCGAAAAGGACCCAACCAGTTCCATTCAGAAGCAACTCAAACAGCTATTAAAAAATACCATTTTTATCATAGAAGAAAGTCAGAATGACAGACTCATTAATATGAATCCCGGCCTACCCACATTGAGAGCGTTACCCAAAACACACAAACCAGGCACCCCGATTAGACCAATCGTTAATTTTAGAAACAGTCCGACTTATAAACTGGCTAAATTTGCACAGCAATATCTGAATAAATTTTACAGATTAGAAGCCAATTCATCATTTAAGAACACCATGCATTTTTGTGAAAAAAACGATCGATTTAAAACTCAACGACAACAACACTATGCATTCTGTTGACGTCAAAGATATGTACACCAATTTCCCGGTTAAGAAAACAATAGAAATTATCCATAATAAATTGATTAACGACAGCGATCTTTCTAAAGTAGAAATAGAAGAGCTCATAGCAATTATAAAATTCATCACTAGTAACAACGTGTTTACCTTTAATGGGAAAATCTATAAGCAATTAGAAGGTCTCGCTATGGGATCCCCTCTTTCAGGCATTATGGCCAACATAAATTTGGACCACATGGAGCAGGAAAAAATTATTAATAAAATCAAAGGCATTGAGTTCTGGGGCAGGTATGTGGTTGATGTTTTCCTAATCATAAACAACCAAGTACAAGAGATAGATCAGGTAATGGACATTTTGAATAGCATCGATAATAACATTAAATTTACTTTAGAGTCAGAACGAGATAACAAAATTAATTATTTAGACTTAACGGTTATTAAAAAAGATAACCGGTTACAGTACAACATTTACAGACAGCCTTCACAGACAAACGTGATCATACGTCAGGATTCTAACCACCCGGGCAACCACAAAAATGTGACTTTTATAAGCCTCATTAACAGAGCCTTAAGACTACCATTGTCGGATAATGATTTGAAAGAAGAAATCAAAATAATACATCAAATAGCCAAAGTCAATGGATATAGTCGCAAATATGTCAATAATTTGTTTCATAAATTGAAAAACAAACCTGTCACTAAATTAACAAAAGATAATTCCGCCAAGAAAAATCTAGCCACTTTAACTTTTATAGATCGAAGTATTTATACAGTAACTAATGTATTAAAGAAATACAATATAAATGTAGCCTACAAAACCAATAACTCAAATTTTAAAAAATTCTTCAATTCTAGTAAAGTCAACGTCACGAATAAACATACGAAATCCGGTGTTTATGAGCTCAATTGTAACCAGTGCAATGCTACATACATAGGCCAAACCGGAAGAAGCTTCCGTATTCGTTATAATGAACATATTTCTGCCATTAAACACAGAAAATTTTCAGCAATGGCGACACATATGGAGGAATCCTGTCATAAGTTCACGACCATAGACAATGACATGAACATCTTACATTACGTCAATAAGGGCAGCTTGATGAATGTCTTAGAAGCAATTCACATAAATACATCTCAGAGATCAAATTGTTCTAATAATTTGAATGACATTAATTATGAGACAAACATATTATTCGATATGATAGCAGATCATTTAAATATCAAAACGCATAAACCGCCATAGGTCACAATGCCTATCTTTTCTTTCAATAAGCCCCATCCTTCCCCCCCCCCCCCCCCCCATTCTCCAACCACTAACTCATCTGAACCGCTTTGCCCATTCTCGACCGCTCCCCCACCCCTTCAAGCCAAGCAGTTTGTTTACTCCTTAATACACGTCAGGCACACGCACTCAGTATTAGTAAGTTGCTCTAGCCGAGCGGAGCTTGACCTCCACTTGTCGCCGCGGGGCTGTTTTCGTCTGACTTCGGTAAGTTTTTACGTTTTCTTAAATTCATACGACCAAATTTCTTCTTTCTTGTTCTAGTAAGCTGGGCTATAAGTAAGATGCATTGTTATTAACTCGCACCGTTTGTCTTCTTCAGGATTCAAATGTAGCTACACGCCAACCAATCTTCTCTGACTTTTCCGTAAGTTTTATGCAATCCGTTTTCGAGCCGTCTTACGTAATTGTTTTTTTTCCTTACATTCAGTACTAATTATGTCAATCATTTCAGATACCGTATGGCAGAAGACTATCTTAATCCATAAAAGACAAGTTACCAAATGCATAAAATTTTAAAACAAGAATTTGTAACATGTAGCTATTGACGTCCAACCCATCTTCAGCCACAAAAACAGTACAAGATATACAGCAAGTTCTTACAGCACGCCACTCATAGACTTCAAAATATGTGCCCAGTGTTTCACAGCGTCAAATGACATTTTACTTAGATGAAGAACAAGTGAAAACATGTTCCTGAAGACAGTAAAACATGCATGTTATTTTTAGATTTTAGACTCTTAGATGTTTTTACAGTGTTTTATCTATTTATTGTGTGTGTGCAGTTTGTGTTTATCGATGTTTTTGTGATTTGATGGGCTCCATGTGTGATTTTATGGGCTGAAGAAGGGTCCAGAAAGATTGGGACCTGAAACATGTACCCTTGAAATATTTTATAAAAAAAGTATAGTATTGACTAGGCGGAAATTGTAAGTTTTGATTTTAATGATTACTGTCAATACGGAACCTGAAATGTATAATATCTCTAATAAACACTTTAGATTTCTGCACCAAAACTTCAATCTTGAAGTTGGGCAATGAACACTCTCTTCATAGTGTTGACCAGTGGCGGCGCGTTCTATATGTTCAGTGGTTCAGTGAACCCCCTAGAAATATATAACTCTTTAGTAAAATGGTTAATCAAGTGCGTATTTCTTTAATTACATATGTAAATTTGTGCTCGGCGGGATAATTTTGACATCAACACTCAGTTGCTCTCCGGAACCAGCAAAAAGGTTCAATTTCTGGATCGCTGGCGCGCGAAGGGTTCAATTTCTCGATCGCAGGCGCGCGGCTGTGGGACGTAAGGAGTGAGCGATGGGCGCAGATTCGGGTGAGGCAAGGGGGGTAAGCCGAGAACAAAGCTAAACTATCGCTGGTGAAACGAACAGCTCAAGCCAGCGCTAGACACGACCTACCTCGAACCACCCCGAAGTTAGCCGATGTAGCCCTAGGCGATGTATCGTCTCCAAGCGTGCGGTTTAAAATTTATCTGTTATGGTACGTTTTGAAGGGATTTTAATTTCACGATTTTGCGTTATAGATATAATTAACCGCAATGAACCAGAATATTTTTGTAACTACGATTTGTATAACATCAATAGGCGTACATAGCCTATGTTTATGTAATTAATGTATACTTTTAATTATTTAGAAGTGCTCATAAAGCAAAATAAGCCAAGATAAGAACATAAATAACAGTCTGCCTAACACGTTCTTGAAGCAGTGTTTATTTCTGACCCGTCAGTTCAACCCCCTCCGGAACAGTACCTTAGCGAATATCTTCTCAAGTCTGTGTTTATCGAAGTGCACTATTGTATCTGACGTTCGTTATCACGGTGTGTGGCGGTGTCTTGATGCGTGTGTCGTGTATTCATCAGTGTGAAAATTAATACCGTTAGGTTTCTTCTAGAGAATACCTTTCCAACACTCAGTATAGAAGAAAAGTGCAAAATAAAGCAGCTTAGCAGGCCTCTTCCCTCCCTTAACATTATTCAGAAGCAAACTAGTAGAGGTAAGGATTTTTGTAGAACATTTAAGCCACAGATTTACGAGAGGAATACTTGGCTATGTGGTTGCGATACCATTAATAGGCTTTTTTGTTTCCCGTGCTTGCTTTTTGCTAAGGGTAAGGACACGAATTGGACAAAAACTGGGGTATCAGATCTCAGCCATTTAACACAAAAGATCAATAAGCACGAAGCATCTATTACACATAAGAGTGCATGTTTAGATATTTCCGTTCTGGGGAAAACTGATATTAGGCAGCAGATAAGTAGCGCTTTCAGAAGGAATATTGAGAAGCATAATGATAGTGTCAGAAAAAATAGGTACATGCTCTCCAAGATCATTGACTGCGTGAAATTCTGTGGTGAATTTGAACTTGCTTTGAGAGGTCATGACGAAACACTCGATTCAAACCATCCAGGCGTATTCAGAGGACTCATTAATTTTACGTTGGCATTGGATACCGTCGTTAGGGGTCATTTCAACAGTGCTACAGTCTTCAAGGATACGTCGAAGGACATTCAAAATTGCATTCTGGAATGTATGTTGCATGTGTGTCGCGAGAATATTTTAGCTGAAGTAGCTACTGCAGACTTAGTCTCCCTGATAGCAGATGAAACATCTGATCAGTGGCGGTTCTAGAAGCTTAAATCTGGGGGGGGGCCCAGACATGTTCCTGGATCGTTCTCATTAGTCTACTTTTTCCTCATTTTTGCAAAATGAGAAAAGTAGGCTAAAAACTATCATTGGTAAAAAATAGCATATTTCACTGTCACATAAATTTATTCTTCTGTTTCTACTCTGGGCAAACTGGTTCACAATATCAGAAGGGTCGTGAAATAATTTTCCACTTAATTCTCTTTCAGTTGAAAGAATTGCAAGATTGGAAAGCCTCTTTGTTGCCATTGTTGCTCTTAAATAGGATTTTATTCGTTTTACGACAGGGAAACTGCGCTCAGCAGAAGCAGATGACACAGGAAGAGTCAGCATCAACTTGAAAAATAATAGTAGCTATGGAAAAGCAACTTCCATTTTCAGAAGTTCAGAAAAAAAAATGAGGAAGTGTTTCGATATTTGCCTCTAAATACATTCTTAGCTAAACTGATTTCAGTCTGTAGCACCTTAAGGTCTGTAAAGATTAGATTATACTTTTCACAGAACGTGAGAATATATATATTCAAATATTAACAAGTTTTCACTTCTTGGATTACAGGCATCCATTGCCTTGCACACAAAATCATTTTCAGTAAATCTACACAGTAACTCATCATCATCATCATCATTTCCCCTTATCCAGCTCCTGCCGGGTCGGGGTATTTATGGCACTTCTCCACTTTCCTCTTTCCTTCCACAATTCTTCTTCCACGATCTTGTCCCAGTCCAGACTTCTTTTTCTCACGCTGTTCTTCACTGAATCGATCCACCTTGTTCTAGGTCTTCCCCTTGCTCTCTTACCCTTGCACTTGTCCTCCAGCATCTGTCTTGGTATTCTATTTTCCTCCATCCTCTTTACATGTCCAAACCACCTTAGTTTATTCTTCTCAATTCTCTCATTCAGTTTTCCCATCCCAACTTCCTTCCTAACATCTTCATTCCTCACTCTGTCTTTCCTTGTCTTACCTATCATACTTCTTAGGAATTTCATTTCACTGGCTTGGATTCTACTCTCTTGCCTGCTCGTCAGGGTCCAAGTCTCAGCTGCATAAGTTAATATGGGTACATAGTACATTTTATACATTACCTCCTTGCTTTTCCTTGGTACTTCCTTATCCCAAACAAGTTTTCTTACACTTTGAAAGAATGCATTGCTCTGCTGTACCCTCCTACCAATCTCCATGTCCAACCTACCAGTTTGCATCAATTCACTTCCTAGGTATTTGAACGTGTCCACAATTTCCAAACTCTGACTTCCAATTTTCACAGTGCCCTTTCCTTGTCTTTCCCCTCTTGTCATCACCATGGTCTTGCTTTTCTCTATACTGATTTTCAGGCCGTACTTCTGAACATTTTCGTTCAGTGCATCTAGTTGTTTTTGCACTTCTTCGGTGTTCCTTCCCCAGACCACAATATCATCTGCAAATAACAATAACTTCATTTCTTTATGTCCATATGCTTCCTTTGTTTCCTTTACAATTTCATCCATCACCATTATGAACAAGAGAGGTGACAGCACACTCCCCTGTCTTAGTCCAGTCTTGTTCCTAAACCAATCTGTCTTTCCAACTGGGGTCAGTACCCTGCTAACACAGTTGTTGTACATTGCTTGCACCATTTCCAACATTTCTCTTCCCAGTCTCTTCTTAACCATGGTTTCCCATACCTTCTCTCTGGGGACACTATCATATGCCTTTTCTAGATCTATGAAAGTCATGATCAAATCCTCTCCATATTCCCAGTTCTTTTCCATCACTTGCCTCAAGCTAAAGATTGGGTCCACTGTGGATCTTCCACTCCTGAAGCCATACTGTTCCTCTTGCAACTCTCCTTCCACCTTTCTTCTCATTCTTCTTTCTAATATCCTTTCCAGTATTTTTACTATCTGTGATATGAGGGTGATCCCTGTATAGTTATCACACACCTTCTTGTCCCCTTTCTTATACACTGGTATTATTAGCCCTTTCTCCCAGTCTTCTGGTACACATTTCCGTTTCCACACACACTTTAGCAGTCGATACAGCCATTGCATACCAACAGGTCCAGCAGCCTTTATCATTTCCACACTAATTTCATCCACACCTGTTGCTTTTCCCATCTTCATTTTCTGTACTGCTAATTCCACCTCCAGCATTGTTATATCATCTTCTGTTATAGAGTCGTCAGGTTGTGTCACTTCCATCTCACCAGTACAATTGCTCACATTCAATAGCTTATCGAAATACTCCTTCCATCGTCCCTTTATCTCTTCTGGGTGTGTTAACAACTCTCCATCTTCCTTTTTCACCAGCTTTGTAGTAACTCTTTCTTTCCTCTTACTTCTTAGAAGCCCATACAGCATCCTTTTACTGCCACTTACATCTGTTTCCATTCTTCGTGTAAATTCTTCCCAACTTTTCTTCTTTTCTTCTCCTACCACTTTCTTACACCTCCGTTTGCTGTCGTGATACTTCCTTTTGCTTTCTTCTGTTTGATCTCGGTTCCATTCTTTCCATGCAGACTTCTTTTCTTTCACTGCTTTCTTCATTTCCTCATTCCACCACGGTGTCTCCTTCTCTTTCACTCTTGTTGACGTCCTACCACAAGCACTCTCTGCTGCACCAGCAAATGCCTTTTTAAAGTGGGTCCATTCCTCTTCTACATTTCCCACTTCAGTAACTGGGATTTGTTGCTTCAATCTCTCCTGAAAATCTTCCTGTACAGCTTTGTCTTTCAATTTCCATACTTTTATTTTACTTTCTCTGATCTCCTTTAGGTTTTCCAATTTTCCCCATCTAAATTTTGCCACCACAGCTCTATGGTCCCCATCAAATGCTTCTCCTGGTAAAGCTGTCACATCCATCAGCTTTCTGCGATTTGTCCTTTCCACCAGGAAGTAGTCAATTACTGATTTTGTTCTTCTATCACCCCACCCATATCTCGTAATTTTCCTGCTGTTTTTCTTCCGAAACCATGAATTACCCACTATCAGTCCATTCCTTTCACAAAAGTTTACAAGTTCCTCTCCTTCTCGGTTCTTTTTCCCATATCCATATGGTCCAATGACTTCTTCCTTTCCTTGTCTCTCATTTCCGACTTGTGCATTCATATCTCCCATGATCACCACTTCTACATCTGAGATTACTCTTTCTACATCCTCCAGGAATACTTCAATATCTTCTTCTCTGTGTCCAGTCTGTGGTGCATACACTTGTATGAAGTCCATCACGTCATTCTTCATCTTCATTCTAATTTTCATTATTCTGTCACTCACACACTCGACCACTTCAACATACTCCTCCAGTTGTTTCGAGGTTATCAGTCCCACGCCATTTTTTGCCTCTTGGCCACCACTCCAGTATAATGTATATCCTTTCCTCAATTTCTTCCTTCCTTTACCTTTCCATTTCACTTCACTCAGCCCCATCATTCCAACCTTCTCCCTCTCCATGAAGTCTACCACCTCCTCCACCTTGCCTGTCAGGGTCATGACATTCATGATTCCCACTTTCATTTCGGTTACTGGTCGCCCATTTCTCACAGTTCCCCCAGTACCAAAGGAACTGCGCGTCGCCTGCAGGGTACGCCCTAACCTTTTCCGAATCACTGGAAGTGCCATTTCCATTTTAGGCTATTATTACGATGGGGTCGCCACTCCCAAAGGCATTTTATGGAGCTACTGCCAGCTATTATTCAGGCCGCCCCTAACATGGAGAACAGACGCCCTTGCAGCCGCCCCTAACATGGGAAACAGACGCTGCCGATTGATGCTGTACTCATACTATTCCCTGAGTACTGGGTTGCCTCTTCCGCAATCTCCACCGTTCTGAAGTCCATCTTCTCCGCTGCAGATTCCGTTGAGGTCTTCGCACGTAACCCTGTGCACGGGGCCTATGTTATACCCCATAGGACTGGGTCCTCACCAGAACTTAGCCGGTACTGTAGTTCCATGGTATATTACAGTACCGTTGCCCACCCCCGCGACGTGGACGCGCCTGGCAAGAATTATCCATGTAGCCAATTAGGATTGACTCATGGACCGGGTTAAGGAGCTGTCTAAATCCAGCCTCCAAGGCCTACACAGTAACTCTTCTACCATATTGTCTAATATTTCAAAAAGATTTCTTTTACATGTCTCTGATAATGTGACATTTTCCTCTTCTTTCTCTGCAGAGACTGGCATTAATAAAACGTAGTCTGAAAGTTCTTTGGAATACTTGAGACTCTAGATTGCTTATAAACTTTCACGCCTAACGACTGAACAGTCACATGTAACCACCCATAGTTCCATAAAATAATAATCATTTCCTTTTTCTTGAAACGATTTTACAAGACCATAGATCAATCTCTGTGCCCCTCCGAAGTCCACATGTTTTTGTTGTAAGAACATAGAGGCTCCGTTGGAAAGCTCGAGAATATCAGAAAAGATTTGTAACACAAACATCACCTTCACTTTACAAAGCTGTTTCAACAAACCTTTTGCTTCTGCTGCCTCTTTCTTGTTAGCTGACTTTGAAAAATACTCTAGAGCTGCTTTAACTGAAGCAAAACGTTTCTGAAAATACATTACTCCTCTATATTTACATACCCATCACGTGTCACTTTGAAGAGGTATCTCTAAAACACGTTCTCCTGGATGAAGATCACTCTGTATCTCAACAAACTTTTGGTGTCTTAAAGTAGATACAGACTGAAAAGCATAAATTGCTGCCAGTAAACCAAAAGTGTCCCCTACCACGTCTACAAACTGGCTTTGAAACGTCCACCAAAACTAAATTTAAGCGATGTGCATAACAATGCACGTAAACACACGGGTTATTGACCTTTTGTCGCAATAAACGTTGCACACCGTTTATCTTCCCTGACATAACCGCGGCTCCATCATATGCTTGTCCAATGCACTTACATGGATCGAAATCCACTGAAACAAGGTACTCTAAAGCTGAATTAGCTATACTTTCAGCATTCAGTTGAGACAAATGTATAAAACCAATGAAATGCTCCTGTATCGAATTTTGTCCTACACATATCAGACACATACGGACATCTGTTCCACTTTACTAACAACTCTAACTTCATCCAGGATTAAGGAAACATAACCATTGTTATATTTTTTCGTCTCTCCTCCAATTATTTGAACTATTATATTAGCTGAGATTTCAAGAAATTCATTTTGAGAATCTTTAGATGAGTAGCCTAAGTTGCATTCTTTAGTAGACTGTTTACATTCTCCCTTGTGCTTTCACTTTCTAGTTTAATTACATTTAAAATTTCATCAAAATTCCCTTTATTATTAACACTATCATCATCCGAAACCGTTTGGCGAAGACCTCTAAGCCCAATGTCTTGCCGAGCACAAAGTAATTCGACTCGGGCCATTGTTGCCACAGCTGAGCGGTTACGCAATATAACCAGAGGTTTCTCGCTTAGCTTCGAAATCACTGTGCTGCTATGTTCACTTACCAGAAAAATGTTTCACTTTACTATTGAAGATTTATAACATTCACTATCAGCATGCTTTGCACGTTTTATCTCATATTCTTTTCCAATTGTAAAATCCAGATTTACTGAAAACATGTTCAGCATTGCTTGAATCAGATTGAACGAAATGACGACACAGAAAACCGCATTTTTGTTCTCAGAGTATTCAATAAATGTATACCTATCAAACCATTTACTGTTAAAACTTCTGTTCTTATTGTATAGTAACGTTTTTTTATAAACTGATTTATGTGGTTGGCATGGACCATCATAGATCGATGCACTGATATAAAATGGTGCTGGTTCGTCTATATTAGAAACAGTTGCATTCACATTTTTGTCACAGAGTTGGGGAGACATCGATGCACTTGTATCGCATGGAGGTTTCTCTACATTGGAAACTTCTGAACTTGCATGTCATAAAGTTGGGAAGAGAGTTTAATACTCTTGGTGTATGCACTACGCATTTAAAAAATATTATATTTATACACAATTTCAATTGTGTGTTTAAATTACATATAAGTTAATAAAATAAATAAATCTTGAAATTGAAAGAAAAATTAACTTAATTAAATGCATTAGTTTGTTTTATATCAGATAAATTATATCTGTAAATTATTAATTTATTTAGTAACCAAGGAATTTTAAAATAATTATTTCACTAAAACTGGGGGTCCCGGCCCCCCCCCCCCCCCCCCCCCCCGGCCCAGGGCTAGAACCGCCTCTGCATCTGATGTGTCTTCCAAGTGTCAGTTACTCATTGTACTTCGATATGTATTAGCTAATGGGAAGCCTGTTGAAAGGTTCTGGACTTTCTTAAACCCAGCAGGAAACGACGCCTGCCCATTAGCCGATTGCATAAAAGGAGTCCTCACTCACGTAGTTGGAGAGCACAAAGAAAAAGTAGTCTCCCAAAGTTACGAAGGTGCCAATGTTATGAGTGGCCGACACTCCGGAGTTCAAACAATTGTAAGACAAGACTACCCATTTGCTTACTTTGTGCATTGTTACGCCCATCAATTGAATTTAATTCTGGCTCAGGGTGCTAGCCACAACAAAGTAGTGCGATTGTTCTTTGCCACCATTGGAGAGATTCCAGCATTTTTTTTCTCATTCGCCTCAGAGAGTGGGCATTCTTGATGAGGTTGTGGGCAGAAGAGTTCCGCAGGGCTCAACTACGAGATGGAACTTTATAAATCAAGATGTGTTCTTACATTGCATGAGCATAAGGATGCAATTCTGGAATGCTTGGAGAAAATCGAAGACACGAGCAGACAAACAGCTACTATGAACCAAGCTCATGGACTGCGTCGGAAAATACAACAGCCAACGTTTACTTTTTGGTTAGAGTTCTTTTACAGTGTTATGCCTCACGTGGACATTCTATACAACCAATTACAAAAGCGTTCTGCTAACCCTGTATCAGTGCGAAGTGCAGTAAGCTCCTTCGAAACTGCAATTTTGAAAGTTAGGGACAATGTTTACAGCATCGTTGTGGAGGAAAATGTAGAAGATAACAGAGGGAAAAGAAGATGCGATAATAGTTATTACTCGAGAAACATTGCGGCGAAGGAGGTGTGTGACGTGATTATAAATCACAGCAAAGAGAGATTCAACTTTTCCAACCACTTACTGGCCTCCACCTTCTTTGACCACCAATTCTTCCCATCCTTCCAAAATAATTTTCCAGAGGAGAATCTTACGTATGTTATAGAATCCTATCCTTTTCTTTATAAAAATAAACTGAAAACCGAACTGCAGGTGATTTATTCAAAAAGTGATTTTAAAGAAATGAAAGATGCAACTGACTTCTTTGCATTTTTGATAGAGAACAATCTCAAGGAACCTTTCGGAGAAGTGATGAAACTTTTGAAATTAATTATTACTGTCCCCATGACTACTTCTGAAGCAGAAAGATGTTTTTCCACTTTAAAGCGGATTAAGACATTCCTGAGGAGTACAATGCATGATGATAAGACTGTCTGCTCTCGCTATGTTGTCCATCGAGAAGGAGATGACTCATAAATTAGTCGATTTTAATGAGAAGGTAATTGACTTATTCGCCGCCAAGAAGGAAAGGGGGATGGATTTCCTGTACACACACACACGACAGCTGTTATACCAACGCCAGCAACGTCTTCAACATCAGACGAAACTGGATCAGCTTAAGGTAATTACACATTATATTCTCTGTCTTTCATTTCTCATAGTTTTGGTAACTTCTTCGAGCTGCAATCGTGTGTCATCTTTCTAGTCTTGCAATGTCACTATTTTACGTCTATGTAAACACCAAGTAACATTAAATTTGGCCACGTTATTTTTCAAAGTAGTGAACCCCCAGATGTTTTATCCACGCGCCGCCACTGGTGTTGACATAAAAGACATGTACACTAACATCCCTGTGCATTCTGTATCAAGTATCATTAAAAGAAATTTGACAGACAATAGCAAACTGTCAAAGGTTGAGATTGACGAATTCATGATTATCCTCGATTACGCATTAAACAATAATTTTTTTCACTTTCAACAACGTCATTTATAAGCAGAAAGAAGGGTTGGCAATGGGATCACCAATTTCAGGCATTATAGCTAATATTTACTTGGATCACTTGGAACACACTGAAATAGTTAATAAGATTAAAGGATTGGAATTCTGGGGCAGATATGTGGAGGACGTTTTTATTGTCGTCAACGACAATATCCAAGACATTGATCATATCTTTAACAAATTAAATAACATAGACCCCAACATCAAATTCACTTTAGAATCGGCAATTAATAACTCCATCAATTTCTTGGACACCACTGTGACCAAATTGAACAACAAGCTGCAATACAAAATCTTCAGGAAACCGACTCAAACATACGCCACTATCAGGCACGATTCTGCCCACCCAGGATCTCATAAAAGAGCTACCTTTTTTAGCTTTGTCAACAGGGCCCTTAACTTACCCTTATCCAAACAAGAGGTCAATGAAGAAATTAAAATTATTCATCAGATAGCCCATATTAATGGTTTTAGTCGTAATTACGTCAATAATATCATCAGGAAGATCAGAAACAAACCAACCACCCACCTCTTACCAGATAAAGTTGACAAACCATCGTATGCAGTGTTCACCTACTTTAAAATTTTACATACAGCATCACCAATGTTTTCAAAAAACACAACATTAAATTAGCCTACAAAACCAGCCACACCAACAGAAATCTATTTTTTAATTCACACACTATTTATTAATCATAAAAATATAGTGCTTCAGGTATTTACAAATTAAGCTGTAATGACTGTGGTATTAATTACATCGGACAAACGGGGAGAAATTTTAATACAAGATTTCTTGAGCATGTTAACGCCACCAAATACAGAAAATTTTCGGCCATGGCCTCTCATATGAGTGACATGAACCATAAATTTACCAGCATCGACAATGATCTAGTAATTTTACACCGTGCAAATAAAGGTACATTAATGAACATTTTAGAGTCCATTGAGAATCTTCGATCCCCCCAACCTCAACGAGATTCATTTTGATTCCAATGTCTTGTTCGACACTCAATCAGATTTCATCGTGTCATTAAAAAAAGACAAAAATAAACCACCTTGAACCTCCATCCTCGCCTTTTCTTCCCGCCCTCCCTCCCCCCCTGCCCCCACACCTATCCTCCTACCTACTGCCCTCCCTCTCACACCAGCGCTCCTTCATCTCCCCTCCTGCCCCTCTCTCGCTCAGTCGGCACTGGTCTCGCTAGTATGCATTCCGATCCTACCTTCAGGCCGCTTGACAACACGCGGACCTGCATCGAGCGTGTTTGGAATATCTTCTGCTATGAGTAAGTTATCTGTCTTTACTACTTGCCGTGTCAATTTTGCTTTACTGTATAGTGTTTTCTTAGGTTTTCTTCCCCTTTGTGCTTAACACGTTCTCATTGCTCGATTTTCATTTCAATATTTCTAACACGTAAATTTTCGTTAACTTTTTCTTTTTGTTTTATTTCTTAGTTACTCTCACAACGATTGTCACCCCAAGAGAGAACCCCCAGTTTTTGGATCGCCAACTCGGAAGCACCAATGCTATTTTCGAATGGGCCCTCTAAAGCCCCATATTCAAGAGAGACATTTCTAGCTTGGCCTGTCCTTCTTTCGGATCTTTGGTGAAGTATTTGATTTACTCAATAATCAGCTGTCGCACCTCCAGCAGGAGATTACAAACATCTAGACCTGCTATGATACCAGCAGTTGTCAACAGACCATTTTAAACTTAGTGGAGAGTTTTTTATATTTAAAAAACATCGGACCATATCTAATATTTTCCGGGCCATAAGGACCCAATGTGAACATGTTAAATCACATTTACCAACATGAATGTGACGTGTTCCACGCCACTTAGCTGACATAAAAGTAAACACTAACCTAAGATATTCAATTCCTGCCAAAATTTACCCATCCCTGTATTTCCAGTTGAAGCGAACGCTTCATAATTTCCTTCACTTACCAAAATCTCTGAAGAACATTGTGGCCTATGCCGACAGTTGCAAATTTGGTCTATGAACACCTTGTAGACGAAATCTTCCAGGATATAACATCGCACTCGCAGTCAAAACACGCGAGGTATAACTCCGGACCTGATGTGCACTGGTTCTGGAATTTAGTGTTTCCTAACCTCAAAGATAAACTTGTGGAATTACGCATTTAAAGACGTCAATATCACCTGTATCGATTGTTCCGACCACGACCATCGCGAGATGTATCGACCGCCGGGAGATGACACGAGACGAGCGCATAGCGACCGACCAGTGTGACCAACTCTCACGAAAGTGAACAAGGAAGTGTCTTACGGACTACGTTCAAGAAACCAGGGGATTCTAGTGTGCGTGTGTGATAAGACTGCTCTTTAGAAATCATCGTGCCATTTTGATATATGTTGAACGTTCGGGTTAGGACTCCTTCTCTTTGTGCCTGACTGTCATAATGGAAACATCTTCGGGGTATTCGGATACCTCCGGCATATAGGACAGGTATCAGCTTCCTCGTGGGGCGGTTTTAGTTTAGTTTTTGCTAGTTTCATTTAACATGTAGTGAGGTAAGTTCTGGGAAGTGTGATATTTCATATTGTCCATCTACTTATTTGGGTTGTGTTTGTATTTTCTTTCTGCATAACTGCGTCGTGGAAATATTTACCTCGTGGTAATGGCGCAACAGTTTGAGCTTCGGCCGGATAATGGGTTGATGTCTCCCACTGTTTAATATCTGAATTGTTTATCAATTCTTCTTCTTTGGAAGCTAGTTTTCATAGTGGGAAATCTTCTTGTTTTTGGGCGAGGGTTTTCCTTGTTGCGCAACCGTAGGCGTCTTTTTGGTTTGGTTCCAAATTTATTATTTTCCTGTGACATCACGCTTCCTGGAATTTCCTCAATTGCAGCCATGTAGAGTTTTTTTTATTATTTTAGTTTTAAGGGGTCCTTGGCCCTGGGTTTTGCATCACCTAACGTCCACGTGGTGTTTGTAGGTTACGTGACATTTTTCTCTTGGTTTTCCTTCTTTTACGCCCCCCGTGCGTCTCTCCTTGATTTTATAACACATCTGTAGTTCTGTAAAAGTCGGGTTTAGTTTAAATCTTAGTATTTCCAGGGTGGCATCTTATTGTGCAACGGTACCTTGGGTTACCGTTATCCTCCGCCATTTTAAGAGAGTGTTGTTCTTGTCGGGGCCCATGGCGGTCTTGTGATACCGTCCGCTCCGTTTTTCTGGAGTCTGTCATTTGTAATGTAGTCTTTTAATTTTATTTCGTTTTCTTTTCCTTTTACGTTGTTCAGGATGTGTTCGTACGTGTGTTTGTAACACATTTCCTTTCCGTGAGTAACTTGTAAATTCATCCTGGTATTGCGCAACCATCGCGGTGGGATTTCATGTTCTTATGTTTGTTCTGGGGATTTGTGCGCACGTGTTCCCGAGTTCAAATCTTGTGTTAATCCATTTGGCTAGGGATAGCTTTCTCTTGTGTACCTGATTGCTAATTGTAAGATATTACCTTTCCGTGTACCTGCTCATTTCATAATCCGGATGGTCTCAAAAGCATGTAAGGTGGTGTGCCGTGCCACACAGTGTTACTGACATTGTTGTTTTCTTTCAAGAACTTTATTCACTCATGTAGCACTAAGGTGTAGTTCCTAATATTTATAATTTACCCTTTTATTTGTAATACATACCCCATTTGAAAATTACTACCTTATTTGGCCCTAAACGTCCCATCCCCAACCCTCAAGACAGCTGGGGTGGAATGATCCTCACCAGGGAAGTCTTCCACATTCCAAGCTTGTGGATAAAATGACATACTTCCTCTCTTGTACATCTGAGAGTGTCACCCGAGTACGTTGTCAGCACCGGCCGCCGAGCCAAAGCCATCAAGTCCCGTAAAGGATGTCTTGGGGCCGCCGTTGGTAAGTTCCTTCGGGTTGGCAGGCCCTCAAGGGAGTTTGTCGAGCTGGAGGTAAAAGGAAGAGAGGTGAGCGAGAGAAAGAAGGGGGGTGACAGCTGTCGCACCTCCAGCAGGAGATTACAAACATCTAGACCTGCTATAATACCAGCAGTTGTCAACAGACCATTTTAAACTTAGTGGAGTGTTTTTTATATTTAAAAAAAAAAACATCGGACCCTATCTAATATTTTCAGGGCCATAAGGACCCAATGTGAACATGTTAAATCACATTTACCAACATGAACTTCCAGTGATCAAATTTTAATGTGTTATTTTTAATGTGTTTTTATCTTATGTGTTTGTACTAGTTTTATGTTCCCCAGTTTTTTTGGATATGTCTATTGCACCACATCATTCCTCATTTGTTTTCGCTGTCGCATTCATCCATTTCATTTATTCATTTCACTTTAGATTCATATTTTTTAGGATATTTTTAATGATATTGACAAGTGTTTTTCTCGATTTATGGCTGATGAAGGGGTTAATATAAACCCCGAAACATGTACCATATGGGTATAATGTAACCCATTGCGTTTTAATTATAAAAAGTATTGATCAGGCGGAGTCTCTCTTCCTTTAATATCTTTAACTAACAATCAATACGGAACCATGACTGAACCAAATACATATATTCACAAGCATAAACCCAGTAACATGGGGCTGATGACCAATATGTCCCAAGCACCTAAAATGAATTAACAGCAAACAACTTTTAGATCTGTCAAGATGAAAGTGTGTGAAACTTGCAGCAAGAAAATGGTCTGTCATTTTAATAGTGTCCTTTCAAATGACTTGAATATTATTAGAGTGCATTCTGTTTTCTTACCAGACTGTCACTATGAGGACCTAGAGCGTGCAGAGCAGGCTGCGGTGTGCATCCAGAAGATGTGGCGAGGCTATTATACCCGCAACCTCAATCCAGAAGTGCAGTCGGTCTACCGCCAGATCTTGGACATGAGGACGCAGCAGTACATACGGTAGGACATACTCCCTTAATACAGGGATATCTCATAAGTATGTCGTTTTTTAAAGAAAATTTTATTTGGAAAGTTTTCTGACAAGAAATTAAATTACGTGTTCTAACCTAACAATTACCAATACTTATTTAGCATGTGGAGCGCCAACAAAACAGCTGACGATCACACCCCGTATTGTTATTTTACTACGTCGCCACATTTGTAAACACCGTACTTGTTTGGTTATTGGTTTCCAGCGCATCTTTCTGTTGAAGCCAGTAGCGAATATCAAATTCATTCACAATGAATTCTCGACCGGCAGCTCTACTACAATCGTCTTCTACGTATTTGATCACTTTGAGTTTAAATCCAGCCGTATAATTCCACGTTTTTACGTAACTAAATGATCGGAACTGTTCCCAGTTGCCCGCCATTTCTCATTCCCGTTCTTCCTTGATACCTGTTTCCTGGATCCTTTTTGTATCAAATTTCTGGAGGTGTGTTCTTTTGTGATGGGTTGTTTTAGAGGTAAAATTCACTTTGATGCGCACTAGATAATGGTCAGAGTCAAAGTTTGCACCTCTGCGGACTTGTACATCATGGATTTCTTTCTGCGAGGAGTATGTGATGGCGACATGATTGATCTGATATTCATCAAGCGATAGTATGGGGGATCTCTAAGTCTTTTGCTTTCGAGGGTGTTTCCTCAGGGAAGTTGACATGATCCTCAGATTGTTTTGTTGACACAATTCAATAAATCTCGTTCCGTTCTTGTTAGTGAATTTATGTGCAGGGAATCTGCCTACAGTTTTTTGATATTCTTTTTCTCTGCCCAATTGGGCATTGAAGTCGCCCAGTAGAATCTTTGTGTCCTCCATGGGTACTTTGGTCATGACCTCATCAAGTGTGGTCCAGAATTGTTCAACCTTATTCAGATCCTTCTTATTATCAATGTTTGTGGGTGCGTGTGCGTTAATCAGGGTGTACTTCTTGTTTGCACCTTGTACACGCATTGTCATAATCCTATTGTTTATGGGTGTAACTTCTTTTATTGAGTTGAGTATATTTTTGTGTACGACAAATGCCATACCCTATAGTGGGATGTTATTTTTTCTAACCATCATGTTTGTCTTGCTTTTAAAGATCCGGTAGTTACTGCAATCGACAGTATTCTCGTCCGCAAAGCGTGTTTTCTGAAGGACTAGTATCTGTATCTTTTGCCGATCTCGTTCTAATACAAGGACATGTAGTTTGCCTGGTTTAATTAGGGTGTTAATGTTGAAAGTTCCGATGTACATGGGTGTCTTGAAGGTAGTTTGCCAGAGAACTCCGACTTCTCTGTATTCATGATTTACCAGATCCCCCAGAATCCGAAGTAAGAGATTTTTTATATATAAATAATTTTATTAATGCAGCCCATGGCCATGTACTTTTCTTTTCAGGACGGGTCAGGGAAGGGATATTGGAAGGAAATCGGCCGTGGACCTATTGCAAGGAACCGTCCCGGCATTTGCTTGGTGGTGAAAATGGGAAACCACGAAAACCTTTTTCAAGACGACCTAGGTGGGATTTGAACCCACGCTCTCCCGATGCCAGTGAGGCACGAAGCAGCATGTTAACACTCTCGGCCACCACGGCCGGTAGTAAGAGATTTTTTGAGTTATTAAAGAACAAAATTATCAATTCTTATGTACATAAAGTGAAAATAGTTATGAAATGCATATTTTTAATTTTATAAACAGCTATTCTGGTCACTACACAAAGCTGCAACCTCATTGCCAGTCTCCACTGCAGAGAGCCTAGCATTGATTGGAGACTAAGATTTTCTTTCCCACAACTGCAAGGTTTCTTCTACCAAGTCAGAGTATTGTTCAGTCTTCCGGTATTATCAACTTCATTATTATCTTCTCCCATAAGAAGATTGCCACAAGGACAAAGTACAGTGCAGTGTAGATAAACAAATACTACCAAACCACATGGCGCTACAGCCCATGAAGGGCCTAGGCCTACCAAGCGGCCACTGCCCAGCCATTTGGCCTGCAAATTATATGGTGACGCGTGGTCAGCGCGTTGGGTCCCCTCGGCCATTAATCTTATGCCCGTTGCTCACGGTAAAATTTTCCTTCAAATTTATTGTACAATAATTTAATTTTATAAAATTTCTGTTGCTCATGGTCAAATTCAAGTTTTATAAAACCTTTGATGAAACTTTCCATAAAATAGGACATGTTCTATTCCGTAAAATTAATTTTACGAAACGAACCAATCAGGGAAGCTGACATGAAGATGATGCTGGCGCCACGTGGTGATAAGATTGTGAAGCTCGCCTATAAACAAACACTTTGAAAATGGCAGGCTCCGGCTGGACTAAGGAAGCTGTTAGTGTTTTACTGGACGAGTACCAGAAATATCAGTGTTTGTATGACGTTAAAACGCCCATATACCACAATAGAAATGCAAGAAGGGAGGCAGAAATCTCAATCGCCGAATATTTTTCACAAATTCGACCGAACACAAGCCAGGCTGATGTTAAGGCGAAGATAAACGGGCTTGGAACTCACTTGCAGTCTCATTTCAGGGGAAATGGCTTGCCTCATGTTAGTGTCCTGTCGAATAATTTTGGGACCAACAAGATCTAGGAGTTTTTTTTTTAAACTGCTTTCCTCCATTCTTAGAAAATACCTATATGAATTCTGATCTTCTAACCTCAACTCATTTTCGACCAAGGACAGCATTCCTCTATTCTTCTCTTCTTTTTATCCATTCCCGAGTCCAGCACTTCCTAGCATTTCTTTTCTTCCTTTTTACCACTGTACGACATATAATTGTAGCTAAAGCTGCAATTTTTGCTTTGTTTGTTGGAGCCATACTCTCAAACCAATGTGTGTTGAACAGCTGATTCTTGGTTCTGAAGTTTATCGGTAGATGGCGATCCTGATACATCCACGGATTTTAAAAAATAATTTTACCGTGAACAACACAGCTTGCTTTCGTCAAATTTTTATAAAATTAGTTGTAAAATAAATTTTAAGAAACATTTTACCGTGAGCAACGGGCATTAGTCTCCGTGACTGGGGCACTGCCTCACTGTCAAGACAACTACTCAATTGTCCTCACGAGGCTGAGTGCAGCCCGTACCAGCCCTCGCATCAGTTCTAAAATCTCTAACAGAGCCAGGAATTGAACCAGGGCCTCTGGGTGTGTGGCAGGCGTGCTACTCCAACACCACGAGGCCGACAAACAAATACAGTAAAACTTCTTTTATACGTTATCTACACTTATGGTCTCGGCAAAATCCCTATACTTTCCATGTTAATTTATTTCCAATATACGTTTTACATTTATTTGTTTTTTACGCTTATACGATCATATTTTAAGTCCCTTGCAATATGAAGCGTCATTTATACGTTGCGTGTTGTAAGAAAGTACGTATGTTGGAATGCAAACTTTTGGTACAGCCTGTACTCCCACTCGGAAGGATGCACCGCGTGCTATATATTTATGTTACGATGGCCTTGAGCGACACCAGTGGTCACGGCGACACTCGCTTGGCAGAGTGTCGCAACAAGGAAGAACAGCTTGCATAATAAGCGAGCACTACCGTATTTGCTCGCGTATATCTCGCACCCCATTTTTTAAATTTGAAATTTCAGGGGAAACAAAGTACTCGCATATATCTCGCATTTTATTACTGACTCCGTCATATAAATGACCGTAATAACCTTGAGGTAGAATGTAGAAACACGTTTGATTTAGCGCGCCACAACAGTCGTCATTGTCCAGGAACTTACCCGAAGCGATACCAACAGGAAGAGAGAGCAGCAACGAGTTGATCCGAACTTGTCCGATACGAGCCGATTACGCAGCGTGAGTGTTAGCTCGCTGTACATCGTTAGTCTTCGGCCGCAGTTGGCTAAATTCGCCGCCTTGAGACACGTTTGAATTAGCGATTAGCACGCCACAACAGTTGCGCAACTAGGCCTACTGTTACATCGCAGAGAAACGCAGTTCAGTCTTCTCGAATCTCAATGATTTCGTCTTTACGCATTGCATCGTATCAGAGCTTGGCCGCGTTCAAGCATACGGCGCAGCGCAAGTGTTAGCACGCTGTACATCGTTAGTCTTCGGCCGCAGTTGGCTAAATTCGCCACCTTGAGACACGTTCGGATTAGCGCGCCACAACAGTTGCACAAGTGGGCCTACTGTTACATCACAGAGAAACACAGTTCAGTCTTCTCGAATCTCAATGATTTTGTCTTTACGCATTGTGTCTTATCAGAGCTCGGCCGCGTGCAAGCATACGGCGCAGCGTGAGTGTTAGCTCGCTGTACATCGTTAGTCTTCGGCCGCAGTTGGCTAAATTCGCCGCCTTGAGACACGTTTGTATTAGCGATTAGCACGCCACAACAGTTGCGCAACTAGGCCTACTGTTACATCGCAGAGAAACGCAGTTCAGTCTTCTCGAATCTCAATGATTTCGTCTTTACGCATTGCATCGTATCAGAGCTTGGCTGCATGCAAGCATACGGCGCAGCGCAAGTGTTAGCACGCTGTACATTGTTAGTCTTCGGCCGCAGTTGGCTAAATTCGCCGCCTTGAGACACGTTCGGATTAGCGTGCCACAACAGTTGCGCAACTAGGCCTACTGTTACATCGCAGAGAAACACAGTTCAGTCTTCTCGAATCTCAATGATTTCGTCTTTACGCATTGTGTCGTATCAGAGCTCGGCCGCGTGTAAGCATACGGCGCAGCGCGAGTGTTAGCACGCTGTACATCGTTAGTCTTCGGCCGCGGTTGGCTAAATTCAAGCTCGCTCGTGCATGTAGCGAGGAATCGATATGGAAGATGATCGATCGTATCGATTGCTAAGCGTCTGCGCTCTAAATTCCTTAACGAGCGTATGACGTCTTTTTCATAGGTTCTTCATGTCGCATAACCATAACAAATTTCTATTCGATCGTATCGATGGTGTCGAAGGACATTGTTGTGAAGAGCTTCTTGAAGACAGGCATTGCAAATGCATTGGACGGAAGTCAGGATGAAGCAGTATGGGATGATGACCAGAATGATGCACGCGAGAGTATCTCGGATATTGGCAGCAGTGACGGCAGTGACAAGGAATAGGGCGAGTGCCGTATGCTAGTTGCCTTGTTTCAATAATGCAAATTTTGTGTGTTTTTCGGGAATACGGTCATTTCCCGCGTATATCTCACACCGAAAATTTTCACACATATTTTCGGTCAAAAAAGTGCGAGATATACACGAGCAAATACGGTATTTGTGTTAGCCAAGATGTTGACCCCTCAAAATAACAGTAAGCAGCCATAGAACACAGTTAGACAGCATCTGAAGCTTATGTTAAGATGAGCAAAAGAAAGCGGAATTGTTTTACGATCGCCGATATATTAAAAAAATTATTATTTCCGCTTTTATAATTTTTATTCATGGTTCTTTTAGGACTTCTTGTCAAACCATTAAAAATACGCGATTGATTCTGTGTTATAATAATCTTGCGTCTTCAGACAAATGAAAATCCATAAATTAATTTAGGCCTACACTACGGTATTTTATTAATGACGATGACGAAGAGCCGCAGCATAATACAGTGGATTTTAATGATGCTGTCAATGCTCTATGGACTATCAAACATTTTGCGATGCGCCCTAACGTTTCTGAGGAAATAACGGCCGAATTATATCGGTTTGAAAATACTGTTCATGCCATGGCCGCGGCCAACAAAAGACAAGTCAAGATAACAGACTACTTCGTAAAGTGACTCAATTTTCCTTGTTTTGTAGTATCTGGGTGCATTATTTCTTGTTTTTCACTTCTTAACGGGGACCCTCGCTCGCCCGCGTTGCGAGCCTGTCTCCCGCCAGGTACTTTGCTGTAATGCATAGCTCGCCCGGCACTGAGTCATTGAGTAGCCTATAGCCTATGTAGTTCACAGCTGGTGCTGAAAATGTTCGCCATTCACTGCTATACATTGCTGGCACCTCTTTATGAAATTGTCATTTACGTTCTGAAGTTCCTCAGCACCGATTTACTGAATTTCAGCTGTAATATACCGTAGTCTTTAAGCTCATTTTCACACAAGATTTCCTGTACTTTATGGAGGTATTTATACACGTTCTCGTAATGAAAATCGCATTGGAACATCACACTGAGCACTAAACACGTGAACAATTGACTAAACTGAACCTCGCACTGTTAAAGCCGCGGCGCCAAGAAGCGCATTACGGCAAAGTGCTTGGCGGGAGACCGGCTCGCATTTAAAACAAAGTCCCTGTATAACCCATATTGTCACGTACATTTTGCAGTTTTTATTTACCGACTTTCATTTACGCGTTTTTCACACTTATGCGTTTTTTTCCTTTGGTCCCCTGGAAATCGTATAAGTGAAGTTTTACTGTACTATAGTATACTTAATAAACCTGTGTACAAAAATACAACAGGTGGGCATTATTGAGTGGAGGGGAAATTTTAGGGGGAGAGCTTCAGAACCCCTTTCTGTTTCTGTAAGCACAGGTCCATACGTAACGATGTCTAATGATTGTTACTAAGTTCAACAGACCTACAGTATGATGCTGGTTCTTGAAGGACTCCATTCCTTTGTACATATGCCACAGCTGTTTGGATGGGGTCTATCTCTCAGAAGCTTTCAAGGTTCTTGGCTATAATTTTGAGATTATTTTAATTGGATTTTTGGATCTTCCTTTTAGATCAGTTAAAAATTGTGCCCTGCTGAAAGCATAATGAAAGTTAATTTCATACACTACTATCACTGCCACAATGACTATTAGGGGAGATGTACATTGAATATCAGCACCCTGCAACTTGACTGAGTATGTGAATGGTGTTACAGGAAGCTGTCAGCAGACATGGAGGCAACCAAAGCTGCTCTGGAAACTGACCGACGGCTCCATGCATTGAAAATGCAGGCCATAAATGCTATTTGGAAAAAGGTATGTCAGCCCTGTATAAAAGTTGTAGTTTAATGTCCATTATATTGCCTTGTCCTCATTCTGCATCTGCCTTTATCATAGGTGCTGAGCATTCAGTCGCAGGCCAACGAGAGGCAAGATACAGCCAGTTGCAGCAGTCAGAAGTCTGATTCAGAAGCAATCAAAGAGCTCACACAGACATGCTCTCTGTTGCACACACAGGTGTGTATTCTAGCATGAGATTGAATATGGAAAAATATGAGTTGCTGTACTGTTTATCTCCAGTTTTCATTGTGGAAGCCATGGCAACTACGTCCCCCATGGAGGGTTATAACTAGTGGTACATGGGTTGGCAACAATAGGACCCCAGCTGAACACTTCCACTTGGGTCAGACTTCTGTCTTCCATCTTTCCTTTCGACCTCCTTTTGTCAACTCTTGTTCTCTTCCAACTCCGCAAGTATTAAGGAAACCAAGGTCTAGGGTGTCTTTCATTTTCCTACCTATTATAAGAGGCTCTAAAGGGATCAGAGTGTGTAGTCCCAAAATGCACCCTTGGTAATACTGTACCCTCAAGGGCTCATGTCTGGTGGTTTGGGAGTTGGCGACCCCGTTGAATTTCTGAGCTGGGTCCGTTTATCCATTTTTTCATTTCACTGGATTTCATTTCCGTTATTCCTTATTATTATTATTATTATTATTAAAGTTAGATGTAAATCAGCACATTCATTATGATCATCATCACTAGGGGCGACCTAAATGTTACCATGGAACAACAATCGCCACACAACTATTATTTTTAGCTTGCTACTTAGAAACATCCTCTCACGAATTTCTGAATGAGCTTTGATATAGTGGCGGATCCAGCGGGGGGCACCAGGGGCAAGTGCCCCCCCCCCTCGAAAAAACAGTTGTCTGCTACATTGATATTGCCGATAAAAATGATTGTTTCTGCAAACTGCAAACTGCAAACTGCACTGCAAGTAAAATCTTTGCTGTATTGCCTGCATTCATGAACGTGGTCAAAGTTTGTTATCATATAGTATGTAATGGCAACACTGTTAATATAATCGCTACATCGACATACAATTTTTTATGTTTAGGACAGGTAGAAGCAGTAGCGTAGCCAGAATCGACCAATGGGGTGAGGGGGGGTGGGGGTAGTTATAGTTACTCAAATTCAAATTCTACAAGCATTTCGTCCCGCGGCATAGCCGCGCTCGTCAAACGTGCACCATGGCTGCGAGGGCACCTGCAGTAAGTACGAATATCGTAGGTTTGAATCCCGATGCTGACAGGGGTTATCCTGAGTGTGGTTTTCCCCCGAGTTTTTCCATACTCCCTGCAGGAAATTGCCGGGATAGTGTCTTACTACAAGTCCCGGAGCGTCTACCCCATCTCTGTCCCTGATATATTTACACACATTACTACAGTCATCAGAGCAATGTAGATTGCCAGACAATTGCAACACCCACCGAACTATACGGGGCTGATGACCAAGATGTCTCAAGCCCCTCAAATGAATTATTAGCAACAACTCTACAAGTATTACCATTTCTCAATTATTACACAAGAAAAGTTTCGTGTTTTTGGTCCAGACGTTTTCGAATAGTACAATATGCACGAAAGACAACAAAAAAAAATACAGTTCTGTAAAAAATGAAGTTAATTTTTTACTGAGATGGTAAATCTATAACATTCCTGTTCCCCTGACAGGAACAAAATAAACTCGAATCTATATGTGCTATCAACAAGAAGATTGCGTATCTCTCAACAAGAGAAGACATTTACAGAAGTCTCAGCAAATGTGTGCATGTCCTCTCACGATGTATCATGTTGATTTATGAGTTATACAATAGGCTACTCAGTTTTATGTTTATACATTTTTTTCAACAAGATCCTGTGCTTTATATTGCCTAAAATATCATTTTCGAAGATTTTTGTCACCTACTAAGTCCTTTTTACCTTACAAATGCTACATGCAGCTGGAAAAAGGTTTATTTGCTTACACTACACATGCGACAAATTTCACTCATTCGTAACTGGGAGATAATCGTAATTCGGGGAATTGTTGGACATACTGTAGCAACTCGGCTGACGGCGATCTAATGCTCAAGAAGTTAATAGCGATCCCACGAATAGTGTTAATAATGCACCCATAGAATTTTCGAAGTCCTTGCTAAAACGTGTTATTTGGAATTAAAAGTAGATTAATGTACATATAAGTTCTCTCCCGCTAAGAAAAGAAAAAAAAAAACCTAATATTGTCCAACTAGGTGAGATTCAAAATTATTTGGCGCTAGCCTCAGTTTGAAATAAGCTATATTTCGCGGGGGAAGAGTTAGATTAACAAACCTGGGAGGACGGAGTTGTACTACCAATTGTATACACAGTCACGAAGTTCGCTGCGTTACGAAATTGCATCCTTGCTAGATGAAGAGACACTAGCGCTCGCGGTGACCCGCAAGCAGGCAACTGCCTTGAGCGCGTTATTTGCGGAACTGATGATTTCACTTTTGTAGGAGTTTTATGAATTTTAACTCACCTGAGCGATTATTTCCTTTGTAAACATAAGTCATGTTAAATCACAATGTTGATTATACTGTACACTTTTAATTCATAGGAACATTAAAAGAATGCTCTGTTTTTATTAGTTCAGTCCTCTACAAGTATCCTTAGGAACAGTTGTATGACGTATTTAATGAGTCTTACGTAGATTTAATAGCCCATACTAGTTATAAATTCATGTATTTGTTTCAATGATAGTCGCGGGCATCTCGACATACTGTAGTATAAAACAGAGTCCCCGATTCTTGGATGTAACGGGTGATCTCGAGAACCACTGGATGGATTTTGATGCGGTTTTCACCATTCTGTTAAGGATTTCTCGAGGAAGGTTTCTGTTGAAAAGCATTCATTTGTGACCACAAGAAGCCGAGCAGTAACGATTTCAGTACATCGAGTCGAAGAAAAACCTGCCGTCCGTGCGCCATTTAAACTTACGCTGGATAAACCTTTAAAAATATCTCTAGACTATAGGCCTACTATGAGTGTAAGAATTGGCCAACATGAAAATTACTACAAAAAGGCCCACGACAGCATATCTCTATCTTGAATACATCGCCCACTATAAATTATTTTAAGTTTTCATTTCTTCCAACAATCTCCATTCAGTTGAAATATAAATTACTAGCTTTGCAACGAGTTTACGAGGTAGTGAGAGAGCCTATCACCCCAGCTTCGGCCAGCATGAACTTTCAAGTCGTGTCGAGTTAAGACTTCAGAGAAGAGTATATATATTTGGAGTTTCGCTGTTCACCTCGGTTTTTCTGAATTCTGTCTGGGACCTGCCGTCCGTGCGCCTTGCAGGCTTACGCTGGGTAAACTTGTAGCAGTTTTGCTAGCCCTATGTCGGTGTACAAGTGTAACAGTTTGACCCTCACGTTGAGCGACAAATGAAATGTTTTCTCCACGTTGGGATGACAAGTGTAGCGGTTTGACTGCCCCTAACTGTTGGGAGATAAATGTAACTGTTTACCTTTGCCTAAGCTATGTTGTTTTAATGG
Organism: Meconema thalassinum; assembly: GCA_946902985.2. Lineage (NCBI taxonomy): Eukaryota > Metazoa > Arthropoda > Insecta > Orthoptera > Tettigoniidae > Meconema > Meconema thalassinum. Next base: position 456,550,422 of record OX336391.1, on the reverse strand, counting down.
GCGCCAAGACCTCAACGCAATGTTGAAATCTAAATTTGTATTTAACAACGTCTAGCTCTGGCAGAACACCTTCAAGACTCTATTCACTCACATCGTGGTATGATTTGATCATTAACCCAACAAACAATTGTATCAGGAGAAGGAATTGGTCTATATCTAATGCTACCTACTGAAAGCAAAGATTGCATTGTAAAAGAAATGAATTTATTATATAAAACAAGAATAGCAAAATTAATAATAATAATAAGTTTAAAATTTAAATTGGAGCGTTGCGATTTTAATATTACCGATAGAAAATTACGTGAAAACGGAGTCTGATAAATTATTGATTTTACTCTTATTCCCAAGCTATGAAGTTACTGAAATGTGAAATATAAAACAAAGAGAAATGAGAGATTGCGTATTTCTGCGTCATTCGCGCTTGCCACTGGAAATTGCCGAAACATTTCCCTCGTACTGGATGATGCTGTGAGCTTCCCACAGTCTCCTGGACGTCGACATCTCCGTCGATATATGATGATATTCTGGTAGATTAGATAATTCTATGGTCCGTACATCGGACCCAAACACTCGTACAACCACACTGGTTAAGTTTTACAAAAGTTAGTCCTCCACTCCACGGAACATCGGAGCGACTCCCGGGTACAACCGTACTCGTTAAGTTCTATACAGATAGTCCCCCACTCCACGGAACATCGGAGCGACTCCCGCGTGAACCATACTCGGCAAGTTTTACACTCATTGTCCTCGTTCCACGGAACACTGAACGATATATGCACCCGTCGCATCCCCACTCTTCATCCGACTTCTAGCTTGCGTGGTCTCCACTGATTGGCTGCTCCCTACGCGCTAGATCCCCACTCTGGCTCATTACACTCGGCGGGAGGGAGAAGTCGTTTTCCGTTCCATACATTCGCCTTTCCTTGACGCTGCGACCCAGGATTGCGTCATGCTTTCCGACAAGATTAAGCGTGTACTTGAATTCCCAGTGAGTCACGTCTCTCGATATACCCTAACTGACGAAAACTCCGTAAAATTCCGCAATCACATAATTTTCTATGATATTGTCGTTCGTAATAATTTGCTTGATAGCGTTTTCTAAGACATAGAAAACCTATCTGAATGCTAATAATTTTTATAAAATGCTCCGAAAATACCTTAATAATAATTATAATAAATTAATAATAATAATAAATTAACATGAAAAATTCTCTTGGCTGAACAATTTGCCGCGTAAATAAATATAGAATGGCTTCCTACTGACTTATGCCAGTCGCATAAAAACACCTCGAAAAACACGTTACATATTCGCCTCGGATCATCGGATGATTTACCGTGACGACGGTCCATTATCCGATTATCCCAGACACGTTAATAATCCCCATCCAAAATACATATTACATAAATGAAATCACCCTAAATTAAAGATATATACACTCATAATTTTTCTTCACGCACTTTGCGTCAAAGTTTGTTGTCACTATGGATTGCACTTTGCAACCAGTCCAATGTTTTACATATAGAATAGTGTTCCACGGATATTTCCGCCTCTCAAATTTCTCTATGTTGGAGAAATAGACATAATTAATGTGTGAGCACTATGTATTTATGATGTCATATCACACGCATTGAAGGTGTTCTGATATATTTATATCTCCATAGAACTTCCTAATTTCACTGGAGGTCCCTTCCTTATGGTGAAATTTAATCTCACTTATCACTGAGCACACGATCACACTATTGTGGCAGCGCCTCGTGACCATAATACTTAATCTCTCTTTAAAGTAGATTAAATTAATATTGACTTCTGAAAAAAAAAACAGTAAATGCGCATTACATATAACACCAAATATTTCTGTGCCGTAATCGCCCTGTCTTGTTAAGTTCCCGTAGACCATATTCTACCTAATACTAGTTCTCAACACAGACCAGTTCTCCTGACACAAATAATACCTTTGTACAAATTACCTTAAATTACACACTTACAAATCTTACATGGCGAGGCCGTAAACAGAAATCACGTGTGCTGATATGTATGAGTTTCCTGAAGGACTGTCTCGCATTCTGATGGCCCATCTTTTGCCTCGTGGACGCCTTAAGCAAAAATACCCTGTCCAAGCGCTCACCCATCTCTAGGAGGCAAATGGGAATTCACCAGCGCTACCAAATTCTGGCCTTGGTGTATCGAGACATTTTAGTGCTCAAGAGCATCCGACAATCCCGTCATATTTCCCTGTACCTTAAAAACTCTCATTTACTTACATCTACCCCCCTGTGTGACTTATGATACGCCAGCCTGGAAGACCATCTCCTCCCACGCACCAAATACCACACTTACTCATTTGATAGGCTGGCTCGCCAGCTATACCTCCTCACTTTATGACACATATTTTCGTAGACTATGTATATTATACGTCCCGTATAATCTGTTTCCCTTACTATCCTCCAGCACATATGCTGTTTTTCCAATACGTTTGGAAACCATAAATGTTACTGCGCCACCTGCTTCCAACCTTGCAAGTGGCTCCCTTTAAATGAACGTCATCACGTTGCTCCACTAGCATATTACTCAGTATCTGTAACGATGCCCTGTTGCTACTGTCCACACAAGCTAACCCTACTTTCTTCTGGTGTAACACCTCTACTTGACACACTATGACCTAAAAATGTCACTTCTGACTGACAGAATGACGACTTAGACAGCTTCAAAGTGAACCCTGCCTGATCTAACTTCTGAAAAACTATATCTAAATGACGTAGATGCTCCTCTAAACTGCGTGAACTAATTACCATATCATCTATGTAAATGGTTACAAACTCTCCTGTGTCATCCCCCTAATGCGATGTTTAAAGCCCTAATTAAAGGTGCTGAACTACTCTTTAACCCATAAGGTGTTCCACAAAATTGATAAAGGTTATATTTATGACTAAAAGCTGTAAATGGTCTATCTTCGTACATAAGGGGCACTTGCCAAAAACTGGAACTCAAATCTACACAAGTGAAATACTTCTTCCCCTCAAATGTTTGCATTAATTCCTCTATTGACATAGATTTCAGCTGATCTGAACTAATTCTACTGTTAACCAAACGAGCGTCTAAACAAATACGAACTGTGCCGTCGGTCTTGGGTACCGTGATCAAAGAATTAACATACGGACTGTTAGAGTGCTCAATAATCCCATCTTCAAGCAACTGGTTAATTTGTGCCTCAACTGCAATCTGATAAGCGAAAGGTACAGGATATCTATGTCCTGTGAATACTGACCTATCAATAACGTTCAATGAATGGGTATAGCAATTGGCCATACCAATGCGATCCTCAAAAACTCTCCTATTACACAATAACACATCATAGAGCCGAACACATTGTTCCACCTCTATATTACCCTGAAATGCAGCATCACGTAACGAGTCCTCTAGACTTCCGTTCGTAATCACACTGCCCACTAAACATGGAGAACCCCGCTCTACGGCTGGCGATATCTCATTTAAAGTACAAATCACACCTACAATACTACTTCTCTGAATATGGTCATTGAACGCTACTTCTACTTCAGAATCTCCCCATTTAAATTTCAAACTCCCTACATCATAACATAAGTTACCAGACACTCTACTTAGCCACTCTGAACCCAAGATAACACTGAATACTAAATTTGGAATTACAAGGCAAGTCTGCTTCTCTACATGATTATTAATTTTAATGTCTACTAAAACTTGCTTAGAAATTACTTTAGACCTCTTCCCAACAGCTGTGATAACTAAAGGCTTTTAATTGGCATCTCCTCAAAATTTACTCCAGTTCCTTTCATTTTATCATAAAATGCACTACTTATGCAACTCTTCATACAACCACTATCAATTAAAACATCTGTGTACGCCTCGGACACGTTAAATTTAACTATGGGGCTCTTACTAACCACTTCCTGAATAATACCTTCATCATTTAGTTCATGTAATAATTCATTTCTTACATTTAGGTCATAGGGTTCCTGTATAATTGTATGGACAGGGCATGCTATAGACTGAGATTCTGACCTTACTTCGCAGCCTGGTTCGCGTTTAAAGAACCGCTACAGCTGGCCGTAGTACTACTAACTACTGAACTGGTCTGGTTGTTTTGGGCTGTGTTATTGTTTGGCTGTATATTACTACCACTAGGCTGTCCTCTTCCTTGACCCCTATTCTGGTTGTAATTATTGTCATTATAATTTCTCCCTTGATTTCCCCTGAAATCATTGTTTCTCCCTTGATTTCCCCTGTAATCATTGTTCCTCCCTTGATTTCCCCTGAAATCATTGTTCCTCCCTTGATACTGATTACCATAGCCATTTCCTCTGTTCTGATTTAGCTGATTGTTATTATTTCTATTTTGAGTGTTGGCCCCTTCGCCACCGTTCCCTTGAACCTCCTGATGCCTGGCTTCATTAGGCCTATTATTATTATTACCCTGGTTCCTATTGAAATTGTCCTCATAACCCCCTCTCCCTAGTGCATCAAATGTGCTTAACAAATTTTCTACTTGTAATATAGTCTTTACATTCTGGATACAAGCAGCCTCCTTGATCCTATAGGGAAAGTGCCTAAGTAGCAACCTTACCACATCACTTTCCTCCTTCAAGCCATCCAGATATTTACACACTAATACCTGCCCTAAAAAGTATTCGGTCATGGTGGAGCTTCCTTTAGGGTTATATTTACCACACACTACTCCCTCACGATGCTGCGACTGAATAACCTCATTCCAGAACTTTTCACAGAATTTCATTTTAAAATCATTGATATCAGTAAACTTGTCTCTGTAGACAACAAACCAATTCCTCGTTTCCCCCACAAACACTTGTTCTAAAATTTCAACTACCTGGCACCACTCAATACTACCATTTTCCAACCTCTCCCCGAATTTATTTTCTATAGTGTTCATGAACTCCATTGGGCACCCCTGTCGATTGCTGAACTTACCCAGTTCTACCTCCCTGTGTGTGCTATTCACAAAAACTGGCCTATTCTGACTATTTTCTTGCCTGATCCTAGCTTTTAATTTTAATTCTAATTCTGCGATTTTCTCCTCAGCCTTCCTCTCAATACTGTTTACTGTTAATTTAATGTTTCCTTCTGATTCTTCTACTTTATTATATAGCTTTGCTTGTTTCTCCTCAATCTTGCTAATGCTCTCTCTATTACTCTCTCTTAAATCATTTACTTCTGCAACTATTTGCGAGTGGACTTTCTCAATTCTACCCCCCAGCTGTTCCTTAACCTCTTTAGTTGCTACCTGAATTTTGTCAATTTCTCCCCCCTATTGCTTTTTGACCTGCTGTGTTTCCAGTTGCACTAGTTCTTTTAAATTTTCAGCCTGTGTACTGATTCTAATTTCTAACTCCTCCTGTACTTTTCCTAATTTCTTGTCTACATCTGCAATGATCTCTTTAACCTTCTCTTCCATTACTCCTCTGATTTCTCCTCTAATCTGCTCCATTTTCACACTAATTTCCTTGTTGTTCTTATCTAATTTTGCATTATTCTGTTCTAATTTTTTATTTAAAGCTTCTGTACTTTCTTTATTTTCCCTACTGTTTTGTTCTAATTTTGCATTATTCTGTTCTAATTTTGCATTTAAAGCTTCTGTACTTTCTTTATTTTCCCTACTGTTTTGTTCTAATTTTGCATTATTCTGTTCTAATTTTGCATTTAAGGCTTCTGTACTTTCTTTATTTTCCCTACTGTTTTGTTCTAATTTTGCATTATTCTGTTCTAATTTTGCATTTAAGGCATCACTACTAACTTTGTTCTGATACATGAACTCGAGAAGTAAAGTTTTTAATTTTGGTTGGCCGCCTACACTCCCTGTTTCAGTATCGGGATTTACCTCCGCTACCCCGGTACTACCATCACTCGACATACTGCTCGTATCATCACTCTCCAGTTGATGACCACTACGTAACCTCATCTGTCTTTCTTTCTCATCCCCCATAATGATGAAAAAATGAAAATCCACAGCCTGCTTCCAGTCTCCGACCGGGTCAGGAATGGAATGAATGAAGCCCCCATCTAGCGGCGAGGATATGAACTGTGCCGGCTGCCGAGGCCTGACGCACTCCTCCCCCCATAATGATATACACTGATAAAGACAAATGACCCCCAAAATACAGGCACAGAAATATATACCCTTCTCCTTCCACAAATGTTATTAGGTTTTCAGCCCCAAGTTGTCGGCGACAAATGTAGCAGTCTCGCTTAGGCTGGGATGACAAGTGAAACGGTATTTACTTTGCTCCACGTTGAGCGTACAAATGTAGCAGGTTTGCTGGCCCACATGTGGAGCGTCAAGTGTAGCGGTTATTAATGCCCCACGTTGGGCGCCAAATGTAGCAGTTTTGCTAGCCCTATGTCGGTAGCGACAAGTGTAACAGTTTGACCCTCACGTTGAGCGACAAATGAAATGTTTTTTCCACGTTGGGATGACAAGTGTAGCGGTTTGACTGCCCCTAACTGTAGGGAGATAAATGTAACTGTTTACCTTTGCCTAAGCTATGTTGTTTTAATGGGCGCCAAGACCTCAACGCAATGTTGAAATCTAAATTTGTATTTAACAACGTCTAGCTCTGGCAGAACACCTTCAAGACTCTATTCACTCAGATCGTGGTATGATTTGATCATTAACCCAACAAACAATTGTATCAGGAGAAGGAATTGGTCTATATCTAATGCTACCTACTGAAAGCAAAGATTGCATTGTAAAAGAAATGAATTTATTATATAAAACAAGAATAGCAAAATTAATAATAATAATAATAAGTTTAAAATTTAAATTGGAGCGTTGCGATTTTAATATTACCGATAGAAAATTACGTGAAAACGGAGTCTGATAAATTATTGATTTTACTCTTATTCCCAAGCTATGAAGTTACTGAAATATGAAATATAAAACAAAGAGAAATGAGAGATTGCGTATTTCTGCGTCATTCGCGCTTGCCACTGGAAATTGCCAAAACATTTCCCTCGTACTGGATGATGCTGTGAGCTTCCCACAGTCTCCTGGACGTCGACATCTCCGTCGATATATGATGATATTCTGGTAGATTAGATAATTCTATGGTCCGTACATCGGACCCAAACACTCGTACAACCACACTGGTTAAGTTTTACAAAAGTTAGTCCTCCACTCCACGGAACATCGGAGCGACTCCCGGGTACAACCGTACTCGTTAAGTTCTATACAGATAGTCCCCCACTCCACGGAACATCGGAGCGACTCCCGCGTGAACCATACTCGGCAAGTTTTACACTCATTGTCCTCGTTCCACGGAACACTGAACGATATATGCACCCGTCGCATCCCCACTCTTCATCCGACTTCTAGCTTGCGTGGTCTCCACTGATTGGCTGCTCCCTACGCGCTAGATCCCCACTCTGGCTCATTACACTCGGCGGGAGGGAGAAGTCGTTTTCCGTTCCATACATTCGCCTTTCCTTGACGCTGCGACCCAGGATTGCGTCATGCTTTCCGACAAGATTAAGCGTGTACTTGAATTCCCAGTGAGTCACGTCTCTCGATATACCCTAACTAGTGATGTGGGCCGGGCAAATGCCCAGTGGGCAGGACATCTATAAATGGACATTTGCCCGGGCATTTGCCCAAAGCAGTTTTAAGTGCCCAAAATCTGGGCATTTAAGAAAACTTCTTTTTTTTTACTTTTTACTACTTGTGATTGTTACTATAGCACCTAAAACATAATAAAAACCATTAATCAAAGGTATATTTCATGGATAAACTAGTAATCCCTGAATATTGCTAATAATAATAATTTAATTCTCCTGTGTCAATAACATCTAAATGGGAGTTATGTATATCTGGTTTGAATAAAACGCATTACTGAGTAAGGCCTGCAGGCCTACTCATTTATATTTAGGAAAATTAGGTAGGAGTTTGATTATGGTGTGAATAGTGGCTTTGGGAGGAGGGTGAGTGGGCTAGGCCCTGGGCAACCATTGTGCTATGATCTTGGTATGGGGGTAGGGTGGTTGTGACCTTGAGATTGGCGAGGCATTCTACCACCAGCAGCCCAGCCCAGTTAGTTGTGAAGTAGAGCTGTCTGTTGAGTGGTTGAGTCTGAGATAACCTTACTTCTTTCTTAGGCTATTTATATTTTTAAGTGTTAGATTAAATCATTACAAAATGCTTAGGAAAAACGGACCTATTTGGAACTTTTTTAATTTGAAAGGGAAAGGAGTATCTTGTAAATATTGTAATAAGGGCTATTAACAGTCACATTGTAACAAAATGGAAAAGCACAAAAAATTGTTTTAAGTGCCCTCATGATCTTTAAAAAAAAAGTGCTTCATTTAGGTACAATTACAGTGGTTGAAAAAAAAAACGAAAGAAAATCCCCTTATGAACCTTGACTAATTGAAGTGGATGATTTCAACAACAAATCTGCAGTACCAAGCACAAGCTCAGCCTCAGAACCAAAATAAAGTTCTTGCAGTGAATTCCTACAACAACTTCCGCAGCCTATTTTGGCCTCAACTCCTGTTTTTATGGATAAATATATAGAATACATATATGTAGATACATATATGGCAAAAACAATATTTATATAAGCATTGCATTATGAATATGTTTTTATAAGTGATAAATGCCCAAAATGCCTGGGCATTTATGGGGTTTGGGCATTTGCCCGGGCATTTATCCTGGACATTTGCCCCGACTTAAAAATGCCCAGGCATTTTACATCACTAACCCTAACTGACGAAAACTCCGTAAAATTCCGCAATCACATAATTTTCTATGATATTGTCGTTCGTAATAATTTGCTTGATAGCGTTTTCTAAGACATAGAAAACCTATCTGAATGCTAATAATTTTTATAAAATGCTCCGAAAATATCTTAATAATAATTATAATAAATTAATAATAATAATAAATTAACATGAAAAATTCTCTTGGCTGAACAATTTGCCGCGTAAATAAATATAGAATGGCTTCCTACTGACTTATGCCAGTTGCATAAAAACACCTCGAAAAACACGTTACAAACTGTTAAAGATACCGGGCGAAGTAATTTTATTAGCTACTCTGAAATCCTAGAGTGCCCCCTCCGAAGTGAACCTCTGGATCCGCCACTGCTTTGATATCTCATCTTATCTCATAATTATTTTTGTCTGTTTCCTTAATTATTTTGAGCAGTATATGTAAATATATTTGATGAACTGAAACCTGATACAAGTGTAAACTAAACGGAATAGTCAGTCGCTTAGATCTTGAACTTTTTACACACAACCAACAGATAGGTTAAAGACACATTTTTAATCCATGGACTAGTTTAGAGCAATATCAACGAATTTTGCTTCTCACTTGGGTCAGTATTGTCTCTCTCCGTTCTGTTACAAAAAATAATAATAATAATAATAATAATAAGCCTAAATATTAGCTCGAGACATTGGATTTCAGGAGCATGTTGTGGAGTATTTTATGCTTATGGAGATTTAAACAAATTCATTTTTGGAAACATCAGTGTTAGAATCAGTGTTCCTTCCTATCTTCTAGAGCAACTTGTTCTCATCTCTGAAATGAATATGATGGATGGCTCAGTGGCATCATCACAAGCTACTTAACAAGATAACCATGATTCAAATCCTGGTCAATGCAAGTGATAATTTCAATACAAGAGATTGTATCCCTATGATTTGGATTTGACATAAAACTGGAGGTCTATCATCAATAGATTGAAGTCGCTTAGAGCTACAAGCTTGTTTACTTGCTTCTCATCTTCAACGATTGAATATACTGTTGAATGTTAACCATAATACTGGAATATTCTATTAATATAATACAACATTATCAATATGGAAAGAGTGGGAGGAAGAGAGACTTACCATAAGTAAATGCTATCGTGTAATTAAGTAACTCGTGCATATATATATATATATGTATTTAGTAGCCGCAAAAACTATGTGTCTCCATCTCCTCTTGATAATGTTACCAACATCTTGCTTTTTTGTTATGATCTATTATTATAATGCATTTGAAATATGGTTGCCACTGAGCAGAACTGCACTAGTGTTTGTCATAGTGGTTGTTATTCAGCGTGGCAATGCAAGCTTATGACCAAATGCCAATAATACAACAATAGCTTGGCCCTCAGCAATATTATCTCGTGAGTAATTCAACATACAGTGTATTTCCAGCTGAAGATGCTACCATAGTTTCTGTTCTGTCCTGGTGTTTCTACACTCATGAATATTTCACTAGAGAAAGGGCCTTGGGTAGGTAATATACTTTGGTTATCTATGTATATAGTGTAGTTCCCAACAATGCACATTTTAAAAAGCTGCAGGAAGGAAGGGAGACTATTTATCACAGGTATGTGTGAAACTTTGAAGGAGGTAAACATTTTCTTCAGAAGTTTTATTTGTTCTATCAACTATGTTATTTCATTGTAGCTCTCTAAGTTTCTAAAACGGACTGAAGAAGCTGGTGCTTCCAGGAGCAGGAAGGACAGCTCATTAATTAAAGACATTGAGTGGGCAATAGCGACATTGCTGCCCCCCGAATTCTCAGTGGATGAGGCAGAATTTGACTCCTACGCACAGGCTGCAAATGAGGTTTGTCCTCTGTATCATTAGGCTCTATTACTATAGTAGATAAGTTTTTCCGATGACCTTGGCTCATGCTGTAGTACCGTTTCAGATAGTTGAGGTGCTGCTTCTGCCTACCACACCGAAACAATCAACAGATATCGAGGTTAGCATTGCTTTTTTGTGAGAGTATTCCCTTCATGTCCAAGATGGCCAATACTCAAGTGTATGCTTGTTCCAGTGCCTTAATACACCAACACCTTCACCGTCCCCTACTCTTGCTGGGTCACCAGCACCCAGATTGACCTCTGCCATCATTTATGAAGACAGGTGTGTGAATCAGCTATTGGGAGATTGTGTTCATTTGTTAGGCTACTTAGTTTATCACAAAATGTTAATCAATTTCAGGCAGTTTGGTGAGATCCAGGACAGATGGAAAAGTGGCAGTCCTGCCAATTGGAGTCATAGAAAGGTTTGTCAGTATTTCTAGGCAATTTATGATATAGCTTGAATGCCTCCATATAACATTCAGTTGAAATAATTATTTTTCTTTCACAGAATGGTTCAAGGCCACTGAGGATGACAGAGTATGAAACAAAGGTATATGCCCTTCAAAAAGAGAGGCACAGTGTTCAGATGAAACACGACGAGGACCTTCATACGATGAAAATACAAAATGCAAAATTAGAAAACAAAAAACTATTGTTAGAAATAGAAGTGTTAGAAAAGCAACTAGAATAATAATAATAAAGAAATAGTTCAATAAATTGTTTTCTAAACCAGTCTTGCCTTGTGTTTTGTAGTTTGTTGAAAATATATTCTCCTTGCTGGTAGGATTGTTGGGGAATATATGTATGAAACGTGTGTGTGATGGGCATTTAGCAGGGGGTCCAGCAATGTGTAAAGTATATCTGCTTAATGAGGTATGTATTATGGAGGTTTACAGGAGAAAATTTGCAAATAGTTACAATACTTCAAGGAAATTCTGAAATTCACAATTTGTAGTAATATCTCCCCTGCTAAATATGATAAGTGACAAGGTATTTGTCTTACACCATGGTGGTGATGGTTGTTTTAAGAGCTGGAACATTGAGATCATCTGCTACACAGTTTCTACCACTAATGAGCTGGAAACTCATTATATAAGAAATAGATAACACAGATTAGGTATACATTACTACTGGATTTGGCTTCGTACTGATAATTTTATACTTTTAAAGACATATATTATAACCTGACATCGTCATACACAACACGACAAGAAATATAACATGTCATATAACTAGCCAAGTTTATAAATTTAAAAAGCTGTCTTTTAGGTTAGTCCTGTTGTAATTAGCACCAAGACTTGATCTACCAGGTTAAATGATGATAAATTATAAAATCAAAAGGACTTGAAGTTCAATGAAAGTTAACTACACCCAAGTCCCTACTGATGCAAGATAGAAAGGTGTCAGCCTATTTGAAGTAAAAGAAAACCAAGAAAAAAAGGTGATAATTATTTGAACTACAAACAATTAATGGACAGGAAAAGAGGATAGAAACATGTAAAACGTACAAACACAATGACAGGCAGATGTAGGTGAAGAGAGAGAAAGGTAAAAACCAAGGACGAGAACATTCTGCACAGTTGGACATGCCACTGTCTTCAAAGGTGGGCATTCATACCATCAATTCAATAAATAGCTCTTCAATGCTATACAGTAACCTGATCTATCTGTGAAGATTGCTCTTCTCCTTGTTTTTATCCTCTATTCTCTCTAACCACAACTGCCCGGCATAGTGTTGATCAACTGAAAAGCAATTCTGTTAATAGATTGCAAAGAAACTAAAATATGCTTCTTACACAGAAGGAGAAATGAGAAAGTGGACCTACAATCAATGGATTGGGAAAGTGGGATAGAAACACTTCAAAGGATAAACCCATGTCAGGGAGGTACGGGCGGCAGCTATAGCATTGACAAGCTATTTGGATTGAAGGTGTGAATGCCCTCCTTAACTCTGGCTCTGGAGATTGCCCTTGTCCTTGTGTTTGTCCCTTATCTATCTCTCCCTATGGGTCATCTGCTTCAGTGCAGTCTGTGTCCTATACTGTGCACCATGGAGGATCTGGTGAAGGCTACACCAAATGGACGTGATGTAATGGTTATTAATTAGTGCCCCATGTTGGTAGCGACAAATGTAATGGTTTCGCTAGCCCACACTGTTGGGAGAGAAATGTAACTGTTTACCTTTGCCTAAGCTATGTTGTTTTAATGGGCGCCAAGACCTCAATGCAATGTTGAAATCTAAATTTGTATTTAACAACGTCTAGCTCTGGCAGAACACCTTCAAGACTCTATTCACTCAGATCGTGGTATGATTTGATCATTAACCCAACAAACAATTGTATCAGGAGAAGGAATTGGTCTATATCTAATGCTACCTACTGAAAGCAAAGATTGCATTGTAAAAGAAATGAATTTATTATATAAAACAAGTATAGCAAAATTAATAATAATAAGTTTAACATTTAAATTGGAGCGTTGTGATTTGAATATTACCGATAGAAAATTACGTGAAAACGGAGTCTGATAAATTGATTTTACTCTTATTTCCAAGCTATGAAGTTACTGAATTATGAAATATAAAACAAAGAAAAATGAGAGATTGCGTATTTCTGCGTCATTAGCGCTTACCCCTGGAAATTGCCAAAGCATTTCCCTCGTTCTTGATGATGCTGTGTGCTTCCCACAGTCTCCTGGACGTCGTCATCTCCGTCGAAATTTGATGATATTCTGGTAGATTAGATAATTCTATGGTCCGTACATCGGACCCAAACTCTCGTAAAACCGCACTGGTTACGTTTTACAAAAGTTCGTCGCTAACTCCACTGAACATCGGAGCGTCACGCACTTGCGACCGTACACTGCAAGTTCTACACAGATTGTCCTTAACTCCACCGAACATCGGAGCCACTCGCACGCGCATCCATACTCCTCAAGTATTTCACAGATAGTCCTCGTCTCACGGCGCGTCGAACGATATATCCACCTGCCGGCTCCCCACTCTTCAGTCCCAACTAGCTTACGTCGTCTCCGCTGATTGGCTGAGCACGCCGCCACTTCCCCTCCTCCGGTTCATTACACTCCGCGGGCGAGAGGGAGAAGTCGTTTTCCGTTTCAACAATTCGCCTCTTCCAGACCTTGCGACCCAGGATTGCGTCATGCTTCTCGACAGGAATCAGCTTGTATTAGAATTCCCAATGAGTCATGTCTCTCAAATACCCTAACTGACAAAACTCCGTAAAATTCCGTAATCAGATAATTTTCTATGATATCGTCGTTCGTAATAATTTGCTTGATAGCATTTTCTAAGACATATAAAACCTATCTGTATGCTTATAATTTTTATAAAATGCTCCGAAAATATCTTAATATTAATTATAATAAATTAATAATAATAATAAATTAACATGAAAAATTATCTTGGCTGAACAATTTGCCGCATAAATAAATATAGAATGGCTTCCTACTGACTTATGCCAGTGGCATAAAACCCCTCGAAAAACACGTTACATATTCGCCTCGGATCATCGGATGATTTACCGTGACGACGGTCCATTATCCGATTATCCCAGACACGTTAATAAACCCCATCCAAAATACATATTACATAAATGAAATCACCCTAAATTACAGATATGTACACTCATAATTTTTCTTCACGCACTTTGCGTCAAAGTTTGTTGTCACTATGGATTGCACTTTGCAACCAGTCCAATGTTTTACGTATGGAATAGTGTTCCATGGATATTTCCGCCTCTCAAATTGCTCTATGTTGGAGAAATAGACATAATTAATGTGTGAGCACTATGTATTTATGATGTCATATCACACGCATTGAAGGTGTTCTGATATATTTATATCATCATTGAACTTCCTAATTTCACTGGAGGTCCCTTCCTTATGGTGAAATTTAATCTCACTTATCACTGAGCACACGATCACACTATTGTGGCAGCGCCTCGTGACCATAATACTTAATCTCTCTTTAAAGTAGATTAAATTAATATTGACTTCTGGAAAAAAAAAACATAAATGCGCATTACATATAACACCAAATATTTCTGTGCCGTAATCGCCCTGTCTTGTTAAGTTCCCGTTAACCATATTCTACTTAATACTAGTTCTCAACACAGACCATTTCTCCTCACACAAATAATACCTTTGTACAAATTATCTTAAATTACACACTTACAAATCTTACATGGCGAGGCCGTAAACAGAAATCACGTGTGCTGATATGTATGAGTTTCATGAAGGACTGTCTCGCATTCTGATGGCCCATCTTTTATCTCGTGGACGCCTTAAGCTAACAAGCCCTATACAAGCGCTCCCCCATCTCTTGGAGATAAATGGGAACCCATCAGCGCTGCCAAAATGGCCTTGGTGCATCGAGACAATTTAGTGCTCAACAGCATCCGACAATCCCGTCATATTTCCCTGTACCTTAAAAACTCTCATTTACTTACATACTACCCCCCTGTGTGACTTCCGATACGCCTGCCTTAAGACCAGATCTTCCACGCACCAGATACCACACTTACTCATTTGATAGGCTGGCTCGCCAGCTAAACACACTCACTTTATGACACATATTTTCGTAGACTATGTATATTATACGTCCCGTATAATCTGTTTCCCTCACTATTCTCCAGCACATATGCTGTTTTGCCAATACGTTTGGAAACTATAAATGTTTCTGCGTCACCTGCTTCCAACCTTGCAAGTGGCTCCCTTAAATGGACGTCAATGCTCTACTAGCATATTTCTCAGTGTCTGTAACGATGCCCTGTTGCTACTGTCCACACATGCTAACCCTACCTTCCTATGGTGTCACACCTCTACTCGACACACTATGACCTAAAAATGTCACTTCTGACTGACAGAATGACGACTTAGACAGCTTCAAAGTGAACCCTGCCTGATCTAACTTCTGAAAAACTATATTTAAATGATGTAGATGCTCCTCAAAACTGCGTGAACTAATTACCATATCATCTATGTAAATGGTTACAAACTCTCCTGTGTCATCCCCTAATGCGATGTTTAAAGCCCTAATTAAAGCTGCTGAACTACTCTTTAACCCATAAGGTGTTCTACAAAATTGATAAAGGTTATATTTATGACTAAAAGCTGTAAATGGTCTATCTTCGTACATAAGTGGCACTTGCCAAAAACTGGAACTCAAATCTACACAAGTGAAATACTTCTTCCCCTCAAATTTTTGCATTAATTCTTCTATTGACATAGATTTCAGCTGATCTGAACTAATTCTACTGTTAACCAAACGAGCGTCTAAACAAATACGAACAGTGCCGTCGGTCTTGGGTACCGTGATCAAAGAATTAACATATGGACTGTTAGAGTGCTCAGTAATCCCATCTTCAAGCATCTGATTAATTTGTGCCTCAACTGCACTCTGATAAGCGAAAGGTACAGGATATCTATGTCCTGTGAATACTGACCTATCAATAACGTTCAATGAATGTGTATAGCAATTGGCCATACCAATGCGATCCTCAAACACTCTCCTATTACACCATAACACATCATAGAGCCGAACACATTGTTCCACCTCTATATCTCCCTGAAATGCAGCATCACGTAACGAGTCCTCTAGACTTCCGTTCGTAATCACACTGCCCACAAAACATGGAGAACCCCGCTCTACGGCTGGCGATATCTCATTTAAAGTACAAATCACACCTACAATACTACTCCTCTGAATATGGTCATTGAACGCTACTTCTACTTCAGAATCTCCCCATTTAAATTTCAAACTCCCTACATCATAACATAAGTTACCAGACACTCTACTTAGCCACTCTGAACCCAAGATAACACTGAATACTAAATTTGGAATTACAAGGCAAATCTGCTTCTCTACATGATTATTAATTTTAATGTCTACTAAAACTTGCTTAGAAATTACTTTAGACCTCTTCCCAACAGCTGTGATAACAAAAGTGCTTTTAATTGGCATCTCCTCAAAATTTACTCCAGTTCCTTTCATTTTATCATAAAATGCACTACTTATGCAACTCTTCATACAACCACTATCAATTAAAACATCTGTGTACGCCTCGGACACGTTAAATTTAACTATGGGGCTCTTACTAACCACTTCCTGAATAATACCTTCATCATTTAGTTCATGTAATAATTCATTTCTTACATTTAGGTCATAGGGTTCCTGTATAATTGTATGGACAGGGCATGCTACAGACTGAGATTCTGACCTTACTTCGCAGCCTGGTTCGCGTTTAAAGAACCGCTACAGCTGGCCGTAGTACTACTAACTACTGAACTAGTCTGGTTGTTCTGGGCTGTGTTGTCATTGTTTGGCTGTATATTACTACCACTAGGCTGTCCTCTTCCTTGACCCCTATTCTGGTTGTAATTATTGTCATTATAATTTCTCCCTTGATTTCCCCTGAAATCATTGTTTCTCCCTTGATTTCCCCTGTAATCATTGTTCCTCCCTTGATTTCCCCTGAAATCATTGTTCCTCCCTTGATACTGATTACCATAGCCATTTCCTCTGTTCTGATTTAGCTGATTATTATTATTTCTATTTTGAGCGTTGGCCCCTTCGCCACCGTTCCCTTGAACTTCTTGATGCCTGGCTTCATTAGGTCTATTATTATTATTACCCTGGTTCCGATTGAAATTGTCATCATAACCCCCTCTCCCTAGTGCATCAAATGTGCTTAACAAATTTTCTACTTGTGATATAGTCTTTACATTCTGGATACAAGCAGCCTCCTTGATCCTATAGGGAAAGTGCCTAAGTAGCAACCTTACCACATCACTTTCCTCCTTCAAGCCATCCAGATATTTACACACTAATACCTGCCCTAAAAAGTATTCGGTCATGGTGGAGCTTCCTTTAGGGTTATATTTACCACACACTACTCCCTCACGATGCTGCGACTGAATAACCTCATTCCAGAACTTTTCACAGAATTTCATTTTAAAATCATTGATATCAGTAAACTTGTCTCTGTAGACAGCAAACCAATTCCTCGTTTCCCCCACAAACACTTGTTCTAAAATTTCAACTACCTGGCACCACTCAATACTACCATTTTCCAACCTCTCCCCGAATTTATTTTCTATAGTGTTCATGAACTCCATTGGGCACCCCTGTCGATTGCTGAACTTACCCAGTTCTACCTCCCTGTGTGTGCTATTCACAAAAACTGGCCTATTCTGACTATTTTCTTGCCTGATCCTAGCTTTTAATTTTAATTCTAATTCTGCGATTTTCTCCTCAGCCTTCCTCTCAATACTGTTTACTGTTAATTTAATGTTTCCTTCTGATTCTTCTACTTTATCATATAGCTTTGCTTGTTTCTCCTCAATCTTGCTAATGCTTTCCCTATTACTCTCTCTTAAATCATTTACTTCTGCAACTATTTGTGAGTGGACTTTCTCCATTCTACCCCCCAGCTGTTCCTTAACCTCTTTAGTAGCTACCTGAATTTTGTCAATTTCTCCCCCCAATTGCTTTTTGACCTGCTGTGTTTCCAGTTGCACTAGTTCTTTTAAATTTTCAGCCTGTGTACTGATTCTAATTTCCAACTCCTCCTGTACTTTTCCTAATTTTCTGTCTACATCTGCAATAATCTCTTTAGCCTTTTCTTCCATCACCCCCCTGATCTCACCTCTAATCAGTTCGAATTTGTCACTCATTTCCCTACTGTTTTGTTCTAATTTAGCATTTAAAGTTTCAGTACTCTCTCTATTTTCCTTACTGTTTTGTTCTAATCTTGCATTATTCTGTTCTAATTTTGCATTTAACGCTTCTGTACTTTCTTTATTTTCCCTACTGTTTTGTTCTAATTTTGCATTATTCTGTTCTAATTTTGCATTTAAAGCTTCTGTACTTTCTTTATTTTCCCTACTGTTTTGTTCTAATTTTGCATTATTCTGTTCTAATTTTGCATTTAAAGCATCACTACTAACTTTGTTCTGATACATGAACTCGAGAAGTAAAGTTTTTAATTCTGGTTGGCCGCCTACACTCCCTGTTTCAGTATCGGGATTTACCTCCGCTACCCCGGTACTACCATCACTCGACATACTGCTCGTATCATCATTCTCCAGTTGATGACCACTACGTAACCTCATCTGTCTTTCTTTCTCATCCCCCATAATGATATACACTGATAAAGACAAATAACCCCCAAAATACAGGCACAGAAATATATACCCTTCTCCTTCCACAAATGTTATTAGGTTTTCAGCCCCAAGTTGTCGGCGACAAATGTAGCATTCATTAGTGCCCCATGTTGGTAGCGACAAATGTAATGGTTTCGCTAGCCCACACTGTTGGGAGAGAAATGTAACTGTTTACCTTTGCCTAAGCTATGTTTTTTTAATGGGCGCCAAGACCTCAATGCAATGTTGAAATCTAAATTTGTATTTAACAACGTCTAGCTCTGGCAGAACACCTTCAAGACTCTATTCACTCAGATCGTGGTATGATTTGATCATTAACCCAACAAACAATTGTATCAGGAGAAGGAATTGGTCTATATCTAATGCTACCTACTGAAAGCAAAGATTGCATTGTAAAAGAAATGAATTTATTATATAAAACAAGTATAGCAAAATTAATAATAATAAGTTTAACATTTAAATTGGAGCGTTGTGATTTGAATATTACCGATAGAAAATTACGTGAAAACGGAGTCTGATAAATTGATTTTACTCTTATTTCCAAGCTATGAAGTTACTGAATTATGAAATATAAAACAAAGAAAAATGAGAGATTGCGTATTTCTGCGTCATTAGCGCTTACCCCTGGAAATTGCCAAAGCATTTCCCTCGTTCTTGATGATGCTGTGTGCTTCCCACAGTCTCCTGGACGTCGTCATCTCCGTCGAAATTTGATGATATTCTGGTAGATTAGATAATTCTATGGTCCGTACATCGGACCCAAACTCTCGTAAAACCGCACTGGTTACGTTTTACAAAAGTTCGTCGCTAACTCCACTGAACATCGGAGCGTCACGCACTTGCGACCGTACACTGCAAGTTCTACACAGATTGTCCTTAACTCCACCGAACATCGGAGCCACTCGCACGCGCATCCATACTCCTCAAGTATTTCACAGATAGTCCTCGTCTCACGGCGCGTCGAACGATATATCCACCTGCCGGCTCCCCACTCTTCAGTCCCAACTAGCTTACGTCGTCTCCGCTGATTGGCTGAGCACGCCGCCACTTCCCCTCCTCCGGTTCATTACACTCCGCGGGCGAGAGGGAGAAGTCGTTTTCCGTTTCAACAATTCGCCTCTTCCAGACCTTGCGACCCAGGATTGCGTCATGCTTCTCGACAGGAATCAGCTTGTATTAGAATTCCCAATGAGTCATGTCTCTCAAATACCCTAACTGACAAAACTCCGTAAAATTCCGTAATCAGATAATTTTCTATGATATCGTCGTTCGTAATAATTTGCTTGATAGCGTTTTCTAAGACATATAAAACCTATCTGTATGCTTATAATTTTTATAAAATGCTCCGAAAATATCTTAATATTAATTATAATAAATTAATAATAATAATAAATTAACATGAAAAATTATCTTGGCTGAACAATTTGCCGCGTAAATAAATATAGAATGGCTTCCTACTGACTTATGCCAGTGGCATAAAACCCCTCGAAAAACACGTTACAGTGACATGGCAAAATATTGGTCATGCATTATTTAGAACCTTAATGTTCAAGTGTTGCCATTGTTTTTCCCATTTTGTACATAGTTTGTTATGTAATATTTTTGTTCCTGACACGAGTAAATAAATCTCTCTCTCCGGCCACACCTACCCGGCATTGTGTTTGTGTTTATCCTTCTTTTTATGTTCATTAATTGTTTTGTATATCCACCTTGTTGTATTTTCCTATATACATTCTTGGAACTAGGTATATTCTAAAAATGTGACTCTAGCTTTGTAACTATTTTTCAGTGTTACCTTATTAACAACTTTCAGTTGGTCAGCATGAATTTATGTCCAATTATGCTGGGCTATCAGCAATGGCATGATGTTTATTGACAATATCTCTATTCATGAGCGTCGGAGTATCCTAACATACGACGAAGCATAGTCAACACTTGAGATGGAGTGTGTGCTGTCATGGATGACAAATGTTTTTCCCTTGTTCTGTGTTACTCTCTTGAACTAGCTAACAGGCCTCTTGCCCTTAAAGGTCATAGCACTGTAGGTTATCTTCAATGGTGTTTGAATGGTTGCTGCAGTATGAAGTTATAATGGAGTAGACTCTCACTTGAGACTACCGTGTGCTGTAGCGGCTAGCGTTCTTGGCTGTCGCCCCAGAGGTCCGGGTTCGCTTTGATTCGGAAAACCACTTCTAGATCGCCGAGGTGCAAAACAAACCCACCTCTTCTCAGCTTTGCCTCACGAGGCTGAGTGTTAACATAGTTTTTAAATTCATGTCAGTATATAATCATGATAACGACTGACCAGTAGTGAATTGAACCTTTTTTCCTATACACGGTGACAGCATAATATTAATAATTTAAAAAAAAAAATACCAAAAAAAAGAATTAAAATATGTGTAATGATTTGCTGGAGTGGGGCCAGCTACCAGGCGCGCACATCTTCCGCCAGCCAACCAAACTCGGGCCGCAGATGCGCAAAGGTAGAAACCGTAAGAGAGTATATTAATTAATGGTAAATTCACCAGCAAATAATGATTAAAGAACTTACTTTTTCACAGAAAATGCTAAAAATGTTCTCCTTCAGCTGACAGACAGGCGTTCTACAGTGTAAATAAATTTGCGTTTACACATAATTATTCTTCCATAATGAGGGATATCTGCTGCCGTATATTCAAAATAACCTTAATTTCTTGTCAGAAAACTTTCCAATTAAATTTTCTTTTAAAAACGACATTACTTATGAGACATCCCCTGTATTATTATTATTATTATTATTACTAGATACTGTAATGCTAATCACACCTTCTTCTCTTGTGGATGGTGGGTCATCATCATCATCTTGCACAGTTTCCAGCCACTGGCCGGGTCTGTTTGGAACACAAGCCTCTCCAACGTCTTCTGTCTTCCCACCATCTCTCAGCCTCCACCCTTGGGTAATTTCTTTAATCATGATTTGCTGGTGAATTTACCATTAATTAATGTACTCTGTTACGGTTTCTACCTTTGCGTAATCTACGGCCTGAGTTTGGTTGGCTGGCGGAAGGCGTGCGCGTAGCTGGCCCCGCTCCAGCAAAAAAATCACCCTGTACTTGAAACAACTAATTCACACACCAAACACACAGAGCCATCAGTGGTGTCCACAAACAAATCATCCACCATCTATTGTAGACTAAAATACTGGTTCTCTTCAGACATCTGCTTATAATGGACAAGATTTCAGTACTCCTTGGAAAATGCCTCAACACGTCCAGTACAGATCACACGCTGGGCACGTGACGCTAGTTAACAAGCAGGCGGAGAATGTGCCTAGCGTGTCATGGGATGAGTGTTAGAAAATGTGTATCACAGTGTTCCCGCATGGTAAGAAAGGCTCTCCTCGTCAACCCGCACATTGTGTAAGTCCAATCTACTAGCAGGTTCATCCACAGTCAAATTTGCGCACGCGTATTCCGTTTCCCGCATATTTTCTCTCCGCGGTTTTTGTCAATGTTATTTTATTTTTTTGAGATCTCTGAGGAGCAAGACAAGCAAGGTAAAATGCAGCATTTTCCGTGTATTATTATTTCAAGAGAATTATGAGCGATTCTGCTTTTGTAATAAATAAATTCCATTGCTGCAATAATTTCATAAAACGACTAAACTTGTCTTACCAACATTAAAAACTCAAATATTACTACTTTTAAAGAGTTCCACGTAAATATCTCTCTTAGTTTGGTGGATATAACATGCTCTACTAATATGCAATGAACATGTTAACACAGAGCAGCTAAATGCAATGAAGGTATCATGTGTGAATGGGTCTTGACAACAATAAAGCACGTGTCGGGGGTGCAATATCATAGGGAGGGGAGGACTGCTAGCTGACGTATCGTTGCTGCAGTAGTGGGGGTAGGCAGCATGAGATGGTACATTGGCCCCAGGCCAGTACTGAGAGCCAAATGCCACTCTCTGGCCCTCACTTCTACTGTTGTACTGCTTTGATAATTATAGAGAATGGACAGTT
This sequence comes from Meconema thalassinum, assembly GCA_946902985.2. Classification (NCBI taxonomy): domain Eukaryota; kingdom Metazoa; phylum Arthropoda; class Insecta; order Orthoptera; family Tettigoniidae; genus Meconema; species Meconema thalassinum. The sequence goes on along the minus strand of OX336391.1, from coordinate 456,527,606 downwards.
AGCCATCTGCATGCTTCTCAAAGAAACCTTCCTCTACCCATTTCAAGAATCATTTGGGGCCACCACCTTGATCCATTCCTGACCTAAGAGTTTTGGTTCTGCCAAGGGTTTTAAATTCCAATCTGGGGGCTGATAAGAGGTGCACCTAGCCTTGTGGAAACATCTAACAAGACATGAGTCGGAATCCCACCTCAACCATCCTAGAAGTGGTGTTCCATCATTTCTCAACTTCAACTCCAGGCAAATGCCTAGATAATATCTACCTTAAGGCCACTGCCACCTCCCTCCCAATATTAAATCTTTATTACTAGTTCAGACAATACAACAGACATCATAATAACACAGGTAGGTTGTCAGATAGACTCAAAGGTACACATGTCAAAAGTCCCTCAAAGCATCTGAACTTATGAAGATTTTTCTTGTAGAATTAGTTTTGCGGTTTTTATATGTATGTCTTTTGTCTCGACTGGTTAATTTCAGAACAGCATAATAACCATGTACTGTATTTCTATATTACCTGGGTACAGTATTCAACATACAAAGTTTTCCTGCCAGTAAAGATGTTAATTCAAAATAACCTAAGGTCTTGTGCAGTAACCCTGATAAATGTATGAAATACCTGTGTACACTCGAAACTTCTCTCAAATGTTGGAGGAGGCAGAACTATGCAACGAAATCAAATATTAATAATACCGTAGTAAATATTTTGTTCAAGGTATTAATGATATTGAAATGCAGTACTGCAGATGCTTATAATTACTAATTATTAAAGTACTAATTTAATTATTAATTTAGAATTTGAAGAAACAATCATGGTAGGTCTGTTGCGTCTTCTTGTCTTCCAGAAATGTTGTGCCTCTCTGTCATTCCTACTAATGACCAAGGCTTTAAATAACAAGCTTCAGCTTCCTTTGGCCTAGTTAATCTTTCAAACAAATTGAGAAACTTATCTTGGAACTAATTTAAGAGCCAAGCCTGTTCAGTAACAGGAAAGGCTTTATGTTAGACCCAACTAGTTGGTTCGAACACCATCTAGGCTAGTCTGAAGAAGTGAACACCAAATAAGAGTACATTTACAATTCAATGCTACCTTTCTACGAAGAAAAGACTAATTCACACACACAGCCTTCTTCCGAAAACGATTAAACTTGCCAAAGGATAGATATGTGGTTCAGTGGAAATAGTGAGAGCCCACATTTATAACCAGTGAACACCATTTCTAATCCTAAATTTGATCAGCATGATAGCACAGGTTACCTTAAATTTTAGCTTTTCCATTTCATTTGTTTCTTGTACACTTTGTCCACTGTTGGTAGCCCATACATACAGGAAGTTGGCGATTTTTAGAAAATTATATTTCTTCACAGAGAGAACAATGCCCCCTTGCTTTATAATTTGAGGAGGTAGGAAGTTGCCTTGCTTCTAACAAAGTCTGTGCTTGCATAACAAGCAAATTTAATCAAATTTGTTTTATTTGTTCGAAATGTATTTTGACAAGTTTTGGGAGTACGGTAATTAGGTCTTTGAGAATTTAAAAGAACTTTAATTATTGTATAGGGAAACTATGTTTTTGTGGATTGGAAGAGCTAGGTACTAAGGTGGGAAGTGTTGTTATCTTCCAGGTGGAGCAACTCCAGGGTTCGATGCAGAGCATATTGCAGTGTTTGTCCATGCTGTGCCCAATGCAAGTAAACAGACAGCCTTGTGTGATGGGCACTCAGACCGACATCGTAGCCGTCAACACACCTCTTGAAGAGACCTTTCCCTTCCAGCAACAGCGGGGAGCCCGTACTCGCCCATCGTCGCTGCCCATTCCTCAGCGAGCACCGGACCCAGAGGCTCCTCGCGAGGTGAAGCAGTTTGCCACGAGTCTTGTAGATGGCGTTCTGCGTACCGTCGCGGGAGACACCGAGCCAGCTGGTGGCACTCTAACATCGGATGGTGATACGACTGCTCCTACTCTGGAAGAGATTGTTAATGGTTGTCCCACTTCCACTGAACAGGACGGCGTCCTTGGTTCAGAATTTTGTGATATTGAGAACATGAACACACTCGACAGTGTCCAAGAAGCTTCTAGTGATGTGATGCAGGACATGACAAAAAGCATTTTATCACTCGACGAAAACAGCTCAAGTATTGTCATTTGTAGGGAACCTCCATCTCCCATTGGAAGTTCGTACGAACCGGATTCTCCCAATAATAATCAGCCTCGAACAACTGATGTGGCTGTCATTGAAAATGGTGTGTAAGCTTTCTGAGAGGTGTGTACAGTCCCAGTGAAGAAAGCATCAAGATTCTAGTATTGTTTGAGATTTATAAAGAGTTATATAGGCTTTACATAGTTGTGACGCCTCAGTATATTGTACAAGTTACTTCTGAAGCATGAATGTGGAAGATGGATATTGTACAAAGTTCATGAAAGATGCATTACCTTAAAAATGGAAAGGGACCATTTATTTTGCATGTTTTAGACTTTTCAGTTCGTCAATTGCCAACTTCTAGCTCTTTGCATCAGTATTGCCATTCTCATGCCTGTTAATTTAGTGGACAGTCTTTTGTCACAGTTGTACTTACAGTACTGTATGTTCTTTGTACGTTCTTATTCTTGAAAGAAGACAATTTGGACTTGGCTACGATGCCATTAATTTATTGATCTGCAAAGCAATATAACCAAAGTGTGATTCGAATACCTTTAAAAGTGGGACATTCCCAGAATATTCCATCCGTCTATTGCTGTTCACTGAAGCTTGGTGCATACGTGTGTCTATGTTGTTACATTCTGGCTGAGAAGAAACAAGATTTTAAGCTCTGTGCAGTGATGATTTTGTCATTTGCTATCCTCACTATTTTGTTTACCATATGACTATGTATTTCTCCCCCTTATAATTCCTGTCTCTATGGAGTCAGGGATGAGATGAGAGAAATTTTTGTATGGCATTGATATTTATGGTCGGATGCCTTTCCTAACGCTAATCTAATGAGAAATGAGAATGAATGGGGCAAGGAGTTGGAAGGAAGCAGCTGCGGCATACTAGGAGGTATCATCCTGGCATTATTCTGGGGTGAGAAACCACAGTAAACCATTCAAAGACGGCTGATAGTTTGGTTGGAACCCACTCTTCTTAAGTCTAGAGATAGCCTGGTACTATGGCCTTAAACATTAAACTCGCATAGCAACCCCGGACTATTACCATATGACTGTATGTTCTCCACTTAAAGTCACATTTCCGACTGGCTGGTATTGGTTCCTGGTGACTTTGATCTGTCACATCCAATATTTCTTTTACATGATAAATGCTCATTGATCCTTTCTGGCTATCTCCTGGGACAAACGAAAGATCTTCTTTGCCCATTTTAGACCCAATCTGGAATCCTTCTTTCTCCATGTCTTTTTATCTTTCCCTTTGTTTAAAATTCTCTCTCAGCATATCGTCTTAATATATGAATTTCCGTAGTATATAAAGTCTTGATATTGGAGCTTTGAATATAAATTTATTTATTTTGAATGGGGGCATAGTCCCTGGTGACAAAATTACAATTAACTACGTACCATTTAAAATATGTACCAAAAAGACCACGAGAGGCATGAATTTTCTGCAGAAAGACACAAACAATAACAAAAACAAATTAATGAGAATTATTGATCCCACCGCTTCCCTCCAATACAAATAAACTCACTGCTACCTGCTAATCTGATCACAACTTCTTGTTTAGTTGACACTGCCCGACTAGCTTCTTAAAACTCTCAACATTTGGAGGCATAGGGCTGAAAATGTCCTCTGGCAAACGGTTCCATTCTATTTCCCCTTTCACCACAAAGGAATATTTGCCCCAGTTATTATTCCACTGACTTAGATTAACTTTACAAGAATGACCAAGTAGGCCCTTATATACCCCTACCATTCCCAGCATCCCATGAATATCCTCCCATATAAGCTAAAAACATACCACCTAATCTTGCTCTAGAATGTCTTATCAGCCAAAATTTCACAACCCAAATTTTGAATCATTTCACTCACACTATTGTACTGTGGTTCCCCTACCCCAGTCCATTCCTGGCAGCTTTCCTTTGTACACCTTCCAACTCATTTATCAAGTATGATTGATATGGATCTCGCCTACCTGCAGCATATTCCAGCTGAGGTCTTACTAGAGACAGATGAGCCCTCTCCTTAATTTTCTTAACAGCACCTTTAAACACCTGCATCATGTGTAGTGATTTGTATACCTTCTTAACTATCTCCCCTGTATGCTTTCTCAAATGAAAATTACCTCCTTCCAAAATAATCCCTAAATGCCTACAATCTCTGCCAAACTGAACACTAGTTCCTCCTACTGAATGTTGAAGAGCTAGAAGCCATTTTCAGTGTCGCTTAAGTAATCTGTTAACAGAAATGCTTTTCAGTTGGTCGACACAAATTGTGCTAATTCATGTCCTACTGAATAATCATAAGCAATTTGAATCCTTTTATTTACAATCCTAACTGCTTGACATTTATCACCATGTCATTTCTAACTGTCCAGTTTGCAATTTGTCACAATTATTAGTATCCTTAATTTATCTATAAATCACAATGTCATCAGCAAATAATCTTATTTGAGATAAGTTTACTCCTATATCATTTACATTTTTACATACATCAGAAAAAACAAAGGTCCCAACTTACTGCCCTGAGGTATGCCCCTTCCCACTCTAATTTGTTCAGATAATGTCCCTCCAAGACGAACTCTTTTGACTTCTACCCTCCAAGAACACTCGCACCCATTGCATTACTCTCGTGTCCAGACGTAATCTTCTTTAAAAGATTCTATGATTTGCCCTATTGAAGAAGTTAGATACCATGGCTATGCAGTCAACCTATCCTCGATTATCCAAAAGCCTCAAATGTATCTTGATGAAAACCAGCTAATTGAAATTCACAAAAAATCTCTCTCTGTATCCATTTTGCATATATGCATATACTCACTGTCTGTTTTGGTCCATGTGTAGCCTACAATCCAAACAGTGTTTCTAATGCACTTGATTCATGTTAGAAAAATTAATGGTAATGGTTGGAAAAAACAACTACCATTGTTAGTATCTGGCTACGTCCAGTGCATTCTTATATATTATTATGTTATATACTGACAGACTGCTTTTTCTCTTTTGCATACTGCCAGGCCTATGCTGCAATCTTAAAGAGATGGGCTGTGTTTTTTTCTCACTCATTAACACTATATCATTGAACCATTTCTTCATACAGTAAACACTCTATTAACCGTCATCGTCGGGACCGTGGTCGTGACGGTTGAGCGAATAGACGGATAACGGAAACACTGTATTATTCTTCCAAAACATGACAATCAATTACATTATAGACAGATATCACTCTCACAGTAATGTAATATTTCGGAGTGAAAAGAAATTAAAAATGATTGTAATAGCAAATAAAACTATTTATTACATGATAAAAACATCCGCACAGTAGCTACAAATGTGGCAAAATAATGTACAGTACAGTAATATAAACTTACAGGTGAAATAGTTCATGTAGCTTGAAAATGGCGGGCAGTTACACTCACTTTCCATTAAAATAGAGTAAGTAAACAAAGCGAACGTGTCACTGCACCTTAAATCACTTTGTTATTGCAGTATTATTATGCTATTACAGCAATGACGGTTAACAGAAACTGACGGTTAAATGAAGTTTTACTGTATTTGTTTTCAATTTGCAATATCCAATCTTCCTTCAGGTTGGCCACCAACTGTGCTGGAATTTGAATCTCAGATCTCTGAACTTGCAGCTCCCTGTTTTTGTCATGGTGTGTGACTTAATGTGATCTGCTGGGTGTACATATCAAATGATTTAGTGATGTATACTCCATGACCAATACAGTAAATGTACTAGTTTCACTGAACAAATTTTAACTTTTTGGTTGTTACATGAATAAAACCTCTCTTTTAAGGAATGATGCTAAACAGGAATATGCCAGAGAAAATGTAAATTTGACTCTGGTTTAAGGATAGATTAAAGATTATTACATTGGTCAAAATTCCTTGAAGATCTGCTAGTTATATATTATAATTTATGGTCGCTTGACTAAATGCATTTTCACTAGGTTTCACTTAGGTAGTCAATTTCAGGAGTATCTCTGATGTTGGTACAGTTGATAGCATTTTCCAAAATTTCAACAAGATTTGCTGGAGGAAAGTTTGCCATTCTTGTCGGTAACTTTCAGAGAGAGAATTTTGGTGGTACAGTAAAACTTGTAATGTACGGGACAAGTTGCACACCATTTCCTGATATGACAAACAATCTGTAACAAAATGCTCGAAATTTCTAGGTTGTTTGTTTCCCAAGATATTGTTTATGACTTCTCTGAAAAGAATGCAAGCCCCTTTCTCAACATCACCTAGAAGGTATTCTAAGATCTCATCTTTGTGAAGTTGGCAAATCTGTGGACCTCAAAAAATCCTTCCCTTATTTCTGCATCACTAATCTTCGGGAACTTTGTAACCATATATTTTAACACCAGTCCATTTTGGTCCAACTTTTTAACGAAGTTTTTGATGAGACCAAGATTGATATGAAGTGGAAGAATTAAAATCTTCTCCGATTCCACCTGTGGTTCATATTAAACATTCATTTTACCAGTGTCCATACTTAAACATAAAACAATTCCTTGTATGCATGCACACACAAACACACAGCCTACTTACTGTCTGCTTCATATAAGAAACAACAATGTTTAGTAGAGCCTAGTTGGTTGTTCCATTTAGGGGCTTTGCAACATTGTGGTCGTGGAAATAGCTGTGGCCTTAAGTTAGGAACCATCCCTGGGAAACCATGGAAAACGACTTCTAGGATAGCTGAGATGGGAATCAAACCCATCTCTTCTCAGTTTTGCCTTATGGTCCAGCCCTCAGACAAGAATTAAATTTCATGGCGGAGCTGAGAATCGAACCTAGGACCTTGGATCCAGAATCTCAATACATACCCTAAGACTTAGCATGGAGTCCAGTTAATATTGCAATTTTTTTTAAAGAGTGCACATGGTTTCTTTTCAAAGGAGCTATAATGAACTGAATCAAGGGGGGCGTTTCGGGCAATACACCTTTGATATTTGATTAATATGCCTCCAAAAGCAACTGCCACACCTCAAGATGTTCAGAGGCACCAATAAACCACTAACATCACTGCAAAACACAAATTGCCTCCATGGCAAAATATTTCTCAATGTTGCTGTTAATCACGAAAAAATGACACTATAATATTTTTGGCAATGTTGATTGTGCTTGGTTGTTGTTTTAGCCAGCCTGATGGTGTTGGGGTAGCATGTCTGCCTTGCACCCGGAGGCCCCGGGTTCGATTCCCGGCTCAGTCAAGGATTTTAGGAACTGACATCAGAGCTGGAACAGGGTTTACTCAGCCTCGAGAGGACAATTGAGTAGCTGACAGTGAGGCAGCGCCCCGGTCATAGAGACCAAGATTAACTGCCGAGGGACCTGCTGTGCTGACCATGATTCACCCCATGATCTGCAGGGCTGGGCTGGGCAGCGGTCGCTTGGTAGGCCTAGGCCCTTCATGGGCTGTAGTGCCATAGGGTTTGGTTTGGGTGTTGTTTTAAGGGGAGGAACAGTGAGGTCATCTGTGTGGGAAAATAGTTTCATTGTTGGAGTCTGGAGGCTTTCGAAAGTTCCAGATCTCTCACTAAATCATGTAATTCACTCTGGCTAACCTGGTGCTGTTCAGAAGATTTAACAAATCAGTATCTGTAGATGTGGATCATGAGGTTTGTTTCTTTAGTTTATGGAGTATGGTTCAGGGGGGGTTGAAAACAGGTAGTTCATCACTTTAGAAGACGATACAAGTAGCAAAAAATACCAGGCCCATACAGATATTAGTGTCCTTATTTTTTAAATAAAAAGAAAACAAAGTTACATGAAAAACTCTATTGGCATCAGATATAGCAATGCTTGAGCTATTATTTGACGTAATCACCATCAGGATTGAGACATCTGTCATAGCGTGGGATCAACTTTTGTATTCCTGTGTCGTAGAAGTCTGCCACCTGGGAATGGAACCAGCGTGAGACATTAGTTTTCAGCTCTTTCGTCAGCGTGAAAATGGTAACCAGAGTACAGGAATTGCTTGAGGTAGAGATCGCTGGGAGCAAGATCCAACAGCTCCCTGCTGAACTCCTGAAAAATTGTTGCTGTGCCCCAATTGTCATAGATCAGCACAACACCTGCACTGAGCATTCCACACCTCTTGTTTTGAAAGGCATTATGAAATTTTATCACAGACCGCAGGCAGCGGGAGACAGGGGAAAAAAAATGCAATTTGAGCCACTGCTGCTGCACTACTGACATCAGCCGGGACTTGTCTGGCCGGTATATGATTCCTACGTCATAGATATGTCTTGTATATTTCCTAGCTAAATACATTTACGGTACTTTAAAAGAAAAGACTTAATTTCTGGATGGTCCTCACATATTTACGTATACACTGACCGGCACGAAAAAAGCAACACACAATAAATGATGTGTAATTTTTGCATAATTATCTATATAATAAAAGTGAAGTACTTCAACCTATTTTTATAGACGGGGTATGTTATTGGCGTTGCTTTGCGAGCAAACAATGAAGTGTCGATTGTTGATTGCACTAGCCTCTGATGTGAGAAAATAAAGACATGGAATATATTTTCAATCTGATGTGAGAAAATCATGTCTAGTTAGATTTCCAAGAAAACACCTCTTGTACAACTAAGGTTAAATTTCCTCCGTATTAAAAGATATGTTGCAAGATGTAAAATATCAGAACATTGTCTTATTTACAAAATTACTAATACATGTATTGGATTAAAAGTAGGCTCCAAGCCCAACTACGGTACTTACAGTGGTTCAAACTGCACAATTAGGAAAATAAAAAAATAGTACATTTTTTTTTTATCATTGTTTATCTGGTGTTGTCTAAATTGAAATTTCATTAGGAATATAATTTTCAGATCTCTCCAGGCACACTATCCTGGGGGATGTTTCTAAGTACCTGTACTTCTAAATTTGGAAATTAAACCTTGCTCGTACCTTGTGCTCTCTCTTTCTCTCACACACAGTGGCCTCATGATCAAGTTGAGAAAAACTACAAATGATGCAGTCACTTGAGTTAAAACATGAATATAGCTAATGCAAGTGTTTCACAAGTTAGCTATATTCAGCTAAAGAGTTCTGATACTTTGTATTTTACACTGCCTCTGACTTCCTAACTGGGTTTGTAAATGGTGATAAAGAATGTATAAGAAGTAAAAAATTCATAAATATAAGACTCGAGGAATGTTTGTTTGATATAGATATTTGTGTGGTACCTAACAAACAAAACTTCCTTTTTATTCGTTTCCTTGCACTGCACACTGCTAGTGTGGTCACTTTGTATCTTGCCTTAACTTGCCAACTTTGTGCTGAAAAAGAGCACTCTTAAAAATAGCCAACTTCCATTACATCATTTATATTATGTTAAGTTGTTAACAGGGTTCTATATGTGTGATTTTCTTGTCGTGACTGCCAAAGTGTTGAAATGATTATGATGTTGAGGATGATGAAATAGATGGTGATTTCAGCTATAAAAAACATTTTTTTATGCAGTGTTGTTAATGCTCAGCTAATAAAGCAGGTGATACAAATGCTTGCAGTACAAACAAAACTTTCTTATTGCTATTTTAATGGGTGCAGCTGGATTTTGCTAGGCCTATATGCTGTTCACTACTGCCCAAGAGATTTTAGTATAAGATGTGAAAGACAAAACAAGAGAGAGGATTCCTTTCCATTGTATGTTGTTCACATGACTCTAGTCATCACAACAAAAGACACTTGATATTTAGCACATAATAAAGATTTAACAAATAAATAAAGTGTCTTGTTCATAAATCCACACCCAGTGTCTTTTCTTTCATTTCTCAACTGGAGAGATTATTTCATGACTATCCCAAAAATTCAGAATATTAATACAGTACTAAAAAAAGTGTATGCCAGATTTACCTGTCCTTTTTTAGTGGTACTTAAGCCTAACTGGACAACAGTTTGCTTTTACTACCTGGCATTTCAGGACAAACAAACAAAGGTTAGAAGAGAACTTCTATGATCGCCCGCTATGGCCATTGGCTCTAATTCCAATTGCTACTGAAAGTATACACTAGCTGTCATAAATCAAAGGAAATAAAATAAAAAGAATACTGTAGTTGATATTGGTTGGTTCCTCAGTATAGGGGCCGCGACAAAGCGGCCATGTAGCCCCATGTACTTTGGGTGTGTGTAAAATCTGTCTGAAAACCAGTGTTAATTGTGATGGCTGTATTAGTTGTGTGTTATCTATTATTTAGGTAAACACATGTCAAGAAGTGTTTTCCCGATAATTTGCTTTGCGATTAATTCGCGGGTCTCTTGAGAGTATTTTTTACAGTAGTAATTCTTACAGCAGCTAATCATTCCGCTAAATAAAATAATCTCTCCATCGTTTAAAATAATTTTAACGTGATACGATGCATGGAGACAAAATCATTGAGATTTGAGAAGACTGAACTGCGATTCTCAGCGATGTAAAATTAGGCCTACTTGCGCACTGCTACCAGAATGTTGCAATCTTGAAAACATTACGAGCATGTTGTCGAAAGGAATTTCTTTTATCTTCAATCTTGAGACAATGCAAAGTGGGATGCTCTTTCACTCGGAACCTACCCTCCCTTTCCCAACAGTCACACCACAAGGTCACTGGCCTACAAGTTGTTATTGTTGTTTTAAGGGGCAGAACTATGAGGATATTTCCCCCTAGGCCTATGAGTCGTGAAGGGTAGATACACGGACAGCGTATTGCCCGATGGCGCAAACTTACGCAATGCCGCGCCGAGTGTGTTTTTGTTACTTGATCTTCATGCAGTCGCCGCGCTACTACATGCGCACAAAAGTAAGCATTTGCTGGCTTCTGTGACGATATTTCGAATGGGCAAGGTGGTCTCACTACGATATTTTTTTTTTTTTTTTTTTTTTTTTTAGCGTATGGCTTTTAGTGCCGGGAGTGTCCGAGGACATGTTCGGCTCGCCAGTTTTGTAGCTGCTTCGAGACGGACACCCAATGGGTGAGCTACAAGTACCGTTGGGGAGGAATGTTGGATGGGAGGGTCGAGGAGTCGGAAGGTAGCGGCTGTGGCCTATAGTTAGGGACCAACCCCGGCATTTGCCTGGAAAGAAGATGGGAAACCACAGAAGACCATCTTCAAGGTTGCCGGCGGGGGGATTCGAACCTCCTCGCCTCCCGGATGTAAGCGACTGCCAACAGTCATGCCGCAACGACCTCGGCTAACTCACCCTACGATGACATTAAGGCAAAACCTGGATGAATGTCAAGATGCAGAAGAAAGTGACATGCTGTAATTGAGTAGTTGCTTGCCACGGTGGGTGAGTGGTTATCGTGTCAGACTACCAACCCCAAGCTTGCAGGTTCGCTCCTGGCTGTGGTAAGTGATTTTTGAAGGGCGACCAAAATCACGGCATGCATGTCATACGTTGTTGGCATGTTAAAGAACCTATTTGAATTCAGTAGACCGTGTTCATAATGGCAAAAATAAACTCGGGATTTTCCGCCAACACACACAAAAGTTCCTCCTTTCTCTACTAGAAAGCGCTCTAGTGTCAAGGAGCTTAGATATCTAACCTCCTCGACTTTCATAGCATTCCAAGGAACGACTAAGTTCGACATGCAAGCTGCCCTTTGGGTGTCAAATAACAAAGCTTGCACCCGGCATCCGAGGAATTTGATATTATTATTATTAAGTAGTTAGACGTCGATAAAGACGATTATGGCTTCAGACATGAATGCGAGGAAAATATTGTAAGGAATTTGACTGACGGTGAGGAAAACGTAGGTCTAGTGCGGGAGTGATCCAACAGAAATCCCGGAAATTTCCCACAGTCAAGCTAGTGTGTCTCAAAGTCACACTTATCTCTTACATAGAAAATCCAGATGAGTATTCGTTCTCATATATAGTTTTCTTCAGAAATATACAAAATTAGAAAAAATCAACTATCTAAGAAACAAAAAGTGATACCAGTAACAGTCATTTTTCTTAGTTATTAATAGGGTCCGGATGTTGATGCCATAAAAATGTTTAAAAAATGCACTTAAAATTTTCAAAAATGACTAATAAATAACTATAAAATGGAGAAAATGATCTTAAAATAATAAAATCACCAATATTTCAAAAATTCGAAATATGCACTATAAAATGGAGCAGATGATCTTATTATTATTAATCTTGATTGGTCACATTGGACCACTTGAGTCGTTCCACAATCACTTCGTCTTTGAAGGTAGTACTGCTTGGTTCTTGCGCACTTTCCAGTACTTTTTCATTCTTTCAGATCGGGATTTTCTCAACTCATCTGAAATCTCCATAGGCTTTCTATGTGTCATTTCTGCAGAAAATTCGTGAGTTTTAAGAATGGTGTTAATTTTATTTTTCTCCTCGGCATCTGTTATCTTGAGTCCAACTGCTTTGAGATCTTGTTGGATTTTTTGGATCCATTTTCCTCCAGTTTTCTTTCCTAGATTTCTCATCACCAGTTGGCGTACAATTCTGTTTTCTGGAAGCCTTAAGATGTGAAAAAAATATGAAATTCTTTTCTTCTTCATTGTGCTGGTGATTGGATCAATCTCACGATAGACAGTTTCATTTTGGGAAAATCCTCCCGACTCCCTCAACCTGATACTTTTTATTTATGCACTTTCTAATGATTCTTCTCTCCGTTTTGAGGAGCTGATCAGTTCTTTGTTCATTTTTAATTTGGAACAGTGTTTCACAAGCATAAGTGGCTTCTGGGAGAGTTACAGTTTTATAATGTTGGATCTTAGTAGCTATTGATAGGCATTTTTTTTATTATATGTTGACCAGGTTAGAGATTGTGCCGTTTTCATTTTATTTGTTCTATTTATCCAAGTTACTTTTTCGTTTAAGTTATGTGTTATAATTTCTCCAAGATACTTAAAGTGAGGAACTAGGTTAATTTTATGATCATTTATATAGACTTCATTTATATCTAAGGGTTTCATAGGCATGATCTCAGTTTTTTAAAAGGATATCTATAATCCTATCCCTTGAGCAATTTCTTGGGGACTAGTGATCTGAGTACAAACCTCTTCCTTGTCTAGTTCTAAAAGAGCCAAGTCATCTGCAAATCCTAAGCAGTTTATTTTTATTGATGGTTTTGTTCCAATTTTGATCTTAGGAGGGTTTTCCTTTTGCCAAACCTTCATGATATAATCAAGAGCCACATTGAAAAGCAGAGGGGATAATCCATCACCTTGTCCGAGACCAGTTTTTACTGTGAAAGCTGTTGATATTTCTCCCCTAAATTTAACTTTCGAACTTGTGTTTGTTAATGTTAATTGAATGATTTTTATCAATTTAGGATGGAGACCGTATGATCTGAGGATTTTTAGCAGTGTCAGTCTATGAATACTATCATAGGCTTTCTTGAAATCTATAAAAGAGATAAAGAGTTGCTTATTTCTGTTTTTGTAATATTCCATTATTAATTTCAGGCTAAGGATTTGGTCTGGACAACTTCTGTAAGGGCGAAATCCTCCTTGATATTCTCCAAGTTGTGGTTCCAGAATGTTTTTGATCCTGTTGTAAATTATGCGAGAGAAAATTTTATATGTGCAGTCCAGAAGGGTAATTCCTCTGTAGTTATCTGGGTTCGTTTTGTCTCCTTTCTTAAATAATGGATGGATTATTCCTATGGTCCAGTGTGCAGGAATTTCTTCAGTAATCCACATTTTAACTAGATGATCTTATAATAATAAACTCACCAATATTTTGACATCTTAAGCTCAAACTGAAAAGTCAATCAAAATAGATTTCTAGCACTTAACAAAAGGTTTATGTTCACTTTAGTCCAAGTTGCACTGCACTACGAATGTCATTCTGATGTTGTCAGATGTAAATGATCTGCAGTTATCAGCCAACAAGTTTTTATATCTCGTAAAGCTGCGTTCAAGATCAACTGATGTGATCGGAGCGTACTTGAAGTGAGGAATGTCGTTTGCTGCTAAATCCTCCTCAATCCTATCCATGCAGTAGTCTTCGCCAGAAAGAATGTCTGAGATTTTACATAATGTTTTAAACCAGGTGTTTTTCCAACACTTTTTTCAGTTTTGATACCCACAGCAATTTTGCCACTATTGTTGCTAAGACTAGTTTGCACCCGGTTGATTAAGGAAATGGAATCAATATTTCAATCAGCTAGCAGCTCCTTCTTAACTTTGAGAGACTTAACTCTCTCATATAAAGCTGTGACATGACTAAATTGGAAAAAAAATGACCTTGTAAGGCCGATGCAAGAAGATGCAAAATAAAAATGACATATTTGAAGACAGGGTGGCCCATCCGGAGTTTCTATGTACTTCAGCATTGTTTTAGACAACTCAGTAAAAAGATGACATGTCATCAACAACCGGGCCCTAGTTATTAATGATGGCATAATCCACACACTTCTAGTATAGTGTGTCTTACAATGCAATGTAGCAAAGGGTTATAATTTTCTTTTTGCATGTTCATAAAATACATTTCAATATTTTAATCAATAGTTTTGTTTTTACTATACGTAAAAAAACCATAACCGTGGATAATTTGTGGTTTTCAATAATTTGCAGAAGTTGGTGCATTAATTATGCTACTGTCGACACCTAGCTGCAAACTTGGCTACTAGGTGCTACGGAAACCAGCACATGGCGACGAACGTTGGATCTTATCAAGCGAATTAAATCTATCCTACAAATTTTAGCTTCACACAATTGTTGCTAGTGGAAGGTTCTTTTACATGCCATAAATCTATGACACGGGCTCGCCGGCTTTAATTCTCCTCCTGAGGTAGGCATACTGAGGGATTTTTAACGCTCTTAAAAATCAGACTTCGGTCACGATCTTGGGCACCGAAGCCACCTGTAGTTGATATTGAAGGTATGTACTACAGTATTACTAACATTGGAATACATTTTAAGGCCTTGTAGCAGCACATCACAGGTATTGCCAACCAGACAAGCAAAGCTGTGAATGCAAGACATACGAAGGGGAGCAAGGTCTTGTGGCGAAATGTAAGTCATTCTGCAGTTAGTATTCTTAGGAACAAGTTTCATACCACCTACATCTAAGAAACTTGTCCTAAGACAACTTTATTTTGTGTAAGAGAATGCCATGCAGTCTTAACAGTATCCAAAATAAAAATACGACAAATAAATAAATAAACCATGGGTAACACTGACTGTAAAAACTCGTTCAGAACAACTATTGCATAGAGCAACACAAGAATCATTTCAAGTACCATCTGCTCGTGAAGAAGGTGGCAAAGTCAGTCACTTCAAGTACCGGTACTATGTATGACAAACATTTAGAAGGTTAATATCCACGACAATTATCTTGAATGATCAAATTACTAGAAATTTACAAGCAAATGATTCTTGGAATGATTTTTGATTTGAACCTTCCGAAAAGAATGGAGAAATTTGATTCACTAGCTTGCTATTTGGACAACTGTTTGAGTAATGAAAGACACAGGCTCATTTGAGGATAGTCACAAAAGACATCAACATAGTGGGAAGGTTACATCAAAAAGTAAAACAGTTTTGAAAATAAAATGCACCTGACTGCTATAAAGCATGAGCATTATTTAAAAAAAAAAAAAACTTCTTGAGTCTTTGATGAGGTACAGCATTAGTCACAATTGACTGTGAAATTTGCATTTTTCAGTCTGAGTCTAACATAAGAAACATGGATGGGATAAAGTGAAACTCGACGACTGGAGCCAGTGGTAATGGCAGTATGGATATACCGTTATAATATGGGCTTCAGCTACCCAAAAACCTTAGCCCACTCCCGTTGGGCACCTGTAATACCCATACAATGTTTTAAGAGGGAGATTTTCAAATTACAATGTTTAAAGGAAGCTTCACATGAGTGATGTTAAGAAGTGGTTTTCAGTGATGGCGGGGGGGGGGGGGACTACAAGACTTATAACATTGCTTAATGAAGCTCTTAAAAATAAAGCAACAAAAAGCCTTACACTTGTCATTAAAAAAAAGCATTGTCTTTCGCATGCACAACTTCAAAATTGTCTTGTCCACCCTGAAGTTAATACACAGAGTTGATGACCATGATGTTCAAGCCTAGAAGGCCTGTTACTAGGGATCCTATTTTATAGTAATAATAACTAATACTGTAGTGATTTATGGTGTACAAAATTTCACATAAACCCTGTATTTTTGCCTTTTTTTGGGTATTTATTGCAAAATTATTCCATTTGCAATGGATTTATAAATGATTGAATTGTAACTTTCATTCGGTCATTACAAAATAATTCCAATGTCTGGAATACGGTATGTGAAAAGATAACCTGAAATAAATTACATATAATATATATTTGTTATGGTCTATTGGACAAGGAAAAACTAAGGTATGACATGTTTTGCTCATCAAGTGAGCATCATCAGATCAAAATTAACAAGACAAATGGCTGTACAAAACACTACCAAACCTAGTGACACCCACAGATAGTTTCTGTCCTCCAAAATCAAAACATAAAAACCTGTCAGGAACTTAGTAAGTGTGGTAAATTTTACTATTAAATATTAAAACATTAAGCACCCGAAAAAGGAACTATTTATTTTAGAGTTGCAAAACTTGGAAACGACAAAACAGTCTTCCTCTCCCAACTAATCTGAAACTACTATTTCTGTGATTCACTAAAGCAATAAGCCCTAAACTACTATAGAATTGTAAACTAGTATGCAGAAATGACCTACAAGTACTCTACTGTGATGATAGTAAAAGGCTATGACTACAACATACATAATAGTATTTGTCTACTAGGCCTATTAGTGTGTTGAAAGAGCTTATGTTGATATCTGAATTGTGTAATGTCTACAGGCTGCTCAGACAACCACTTTTGATGTAGTACACTATTTCTATATAACTTTGAATTTGATTAGCTTTTTCAAAAGCAATTATATCTTAAGAAGTTTTCAGATAATGTAAGAAGCTAATCCTTAGATATATTAAGTTTCAATAAATATAATATTGATAGGCGTTTCTTAATTTATAGAATCACTCTTTCATAGCTCGATCAAGTTAATGCACTGCTGTAGGGGTTACGGGAAAAGAAGAATTATATCTCCTCAGATTTCTATGACACAGAGGCTACGACTTCCAACAAATGGAAAGGCAGCAACTACGAGCTAAGACATATAATTAAACATCTCGTAGTGCTTGGCTTTCACTATAAAGTTTGCATGAACAAGAAATTTCACGAGCCGACTGTAGACTGCAAATGTGAATGGTGCAAGAAAGAATGTGATAGGTATCACTCCTTGACGTATGCAAAGAGGACTATATTGATAAAACAACTTGGCAGTGAATAGTGCAGTTTTTTACATATATAGGCACGGTAGCTGAAGGTACTTTCGTGTAATTATTTATAGCTAGGTAGTAACTGACCAGCTTGCTCTACGCGTAGTGGCAAATGTTGGTTTAATCCATACGACACGCATACGCTTTTGCAGGAATTTTAATGGGGAAAATATTTCAGGGGGAGGGGGAGTCCAGAATATACTTCTTGTTAATACATACGAAGGGCGTACTATATTGTTTTACACTTTATTTTACCCAAATGAAGTATATTACACATCAGTTGTTACGTCCACCTTCTCAACATGATCTCCTTTATGCACTTTTGTCATTGATGTATCAGTCTCTCCAGACAAGATCCAGATGACTTCATGGTTAGGCTTGTGACTGGTGATGAGACATGGCTCCATTACCATGAGCCACAAATGAAACAACAGTCGATGCAATGGAAGCATAGGGGCAGTCCTCCGCCAAAGAAATGTCGAACAGTGTCATCAGATGGCAAGCGAATGGCGACAGTGTTCTGGGACACAAAGGGCATCATCCTCATTGACTGGCTGGAATTGGGGGCCACGATTGACAGTGCAGCACATGTTGCAACCCTTAAGCGCTTATGTCGTGCCATTCAAACTAAGCGGCCAGGAAAATGGGCTAAAGTTGTGCTTCTGCAACATGACAGTGCCCGCCCCCACACTAGCCGAGAGACCACCGCTGCCATTGATCAAATAGGATTCACGGTGCTGCCACACCCACCATACTCGCCCGACTTGGCACCAAGTGATTATCACCTGTTCGGGAACATGAAGAAACCTCTGCGTGGTCGCTGTCAAGGCATGGGTACGTTGCACTCCGAAAGAATGGTTTCAGGAAGGTCTGGAGAGACTGACACATCCGATGGCAAAAGTTCATAAAGTTACA
The DNA here is from genome assembly GCA_946902985.2 of Meconema thalassinum. NCBI lineage: Eukaryota > Metazoa > Arthropoda > Insecta > Orthoptera > Tettigoniidae > Meconema > Meconema thalassinum. The sequence continues at coordinate 456,509,255 of OX336391.1, read as the reverse complement.
AGGAGATTATGTTGAGAAGGTTTAATGTTCTTCATTTGGGTAGGAAAAAAAAAATTAAGTATAAAACAATATAGTACACCCCTCGTAGATTGGTTCTATTATGCTATTTTATGAACCAATGGATTTTTAATTTTCTATTTAAACGAATTGACTTACGGTACCTATTTTGTAATTCTAATTTAACCTGCTCCCAATCATAATGAGCCCCGATCAGAGGAGGCCTGTTTCGCGATTGTACCCTACAATACAACCGCAATTTACCTCCAAAACACTACCAGCTTGATACTTGATCTGCAGCATGATCCGAGAGTGAAACTGAACTTGAGGGATACAGTATATGGAAACCAACACACAAAGCATAGCCGGATTTCAAACTGAATACTTCCCTTAAGTCTCGGTAGATAGTACTGTTACCCCTGCCACATCATGGTACACTCTGGCGGAAATATCTTAATTACACTTCAAGGGATACCTTTTGAGTTGTCAATAATGAATATGACTTCTTACATGTCTTCTAAGAGTATTTCTGGTAACTCGTCAATTAATTGTCATTTCGAGCTGAAAGAGGGAAAAGAGAAAGCTTCAGGAGGTAAGGTTAAGTCTTCTTGAACAATTTTGAACATATTCGACTAAATACAAAAAAAACTGTCGGTGTTGGCAAGCCTGGCTTGGGCTCTGGTCGCCTGAGCCTTAACAGTTAAAATGGAAATGGAGTTTTTTAAACCACCCCTCCCAACCGTTAGATAGGAAGTAATGAGAAATCTGAGGTGGTGCTACTACCCATCTGAACAACACATTTTTATAATAGTTCCCAACATATTGACTGTTGTGGCTGAATGGACTGAGTGAAATATATAAATGCTTCTAATTAATTTAAAGTATAAATACCTTTATTAAAGAGATATACACAGTGTTTCAGGAGGAATATTAAATGTTTTAGGAGGTGGAAGTAAAGATGAATTGCAATAAAAAATTCCATATAACATGTATCCCATTTGTATTGCATACCGAGATAGAGAGCGCACCATGATGTGGCAGGGGTACCATCTACCGAGACTTAAGGGAAGTATTCAGTTTGAAATCCGGCTATGCTTTGTGTGTTGGTTTCCATATGCTGTATCCCTCAAGTTCAGTTTCACTCTCGGATCATGCTGCAGATCAAGTATCTAGCTGGTAGTGTTTAGGAGGGTAAATTGCGGTTGTATTGTAGGGTACAATCGTGAAACAGGTCTCCTCTGATCGGGTCTCATTATGATGGGGAGCAGGTTAAATTAGAATTACGAAAATAGGTACCGTAAGTCGATCCGTTAAAATAGAAAATTAAAAATCCATTGGAGCATAATAGAACCAATCTACGAGGGGTGTAGTATATTGTTTTACACTTTACTTCTTTCTACCCAAATGAAGAACATTACATATCAGTTGTTACGTCCACCTTCCCAACATAATCTCCTTGTAACTTCATGCACTTTTGCCATCGATGTTTCAGTCTCCCCAGACCTTCCTGAAACCATTCTTTCAGAGTGCTGCATACCCATGCCTTGACAGCGACCACGCAGAGGTTTCTTCATGTTCCCGAACAGGTGATAATCACTTGGTGCCAAGTCGGGAGAGTATGGTGGTTGTGGCAGCATCCCATTTGATCATTTGGTATGCAATCAGGCAGTTGTAGTTTCTTAAATGTACCAGTAAATCTACTGCCATGGCTCCCTTGAATTTTCACCCTCTCAAATGCCAACTGACTGCGCTGGGATTTGATCCTGCTATAAGGGGCACAGCAGGCGAGAACGATACCGCTGAGCCACGCAGCCAGTCTAAAAAGTTAAGAATGCAGAGATGAGAGTATGATGCTATGCCAAGTGCTGCATTTGCTTGGTACGTATCTAGGAGTAACATTCAGTTCTATACATTTTTTGTTGAACCTAATTGACTTAGTTCATGAGTTTGAGCCTAAGTGATTTCAATCTCTTGGCTTTACGATTTGCCTGACTAGCCGTGAACAGTATGGTGTTTGAAGCCAATTAACCAATTACCAATTAAAACCGTACCAAAAACACCAGTGTCGATCATTTCAACAAAACAAGCCAAAGCGCTATGATAAAAAACGAATTAAGGTTCGCGTACATTAGAAGACAAAAAATCAACCAACAATTGTACGACATTCAATAGCAATTAAGTAATTTCTGGCATGCATCCCAATGGAGCAGCTTCACAGAGCATATACATGACACTGTCTAAATAAGAGCAACGAGGAAGCACAAATTGCTAAAAATTAAATTAAGAAGATTAGAAGAAACACAAAACAAGCAACCCAATGAACAACACACGAGTAACAATAAATTCAACTTCCACAGCAGAGTAAACAACAGAACGAATGTAACATTTTCCACACAAGAATTGAAAATGTTAGACAAAGGATCGAGATACAATTGCACGGACTCACATACGACCCATAACATTAAACAATTAATCACAAACATTTGAGATAGCCAGTCACAAGCTTCCAGCAGAAGATAGGGAAATAACCAAAAATCTGGCCACCAACGAAGCCCAAAAAATCCTCAAACGAGAGAGCGAAAACAACAACACTCATGGCAACAAGCAACTCAAAGAGATAAAACAAAAAATAAAAGAACAAGACTTCGTCATCACGAAAGAAGATAAGGGTAACACCACAGTAATTCTGAACAAAACAGAATACATCGATAAAACAGTCGAATTTCTGAACAACAATGAAATCAAGGAATTAGGAAAAGACCCCACCAACAAATTCCAAAAACAACCGAAAGGCAGAGCTCTTGACATAAAAGAAGCATTATTTGAACAAACATTCATTTTCGGGTTCTGTATTGACAGTATTATTCAAATACAAATCTTTAAATTTTCCGCCTAGAGGAATTTTCAGTTCCAAAGAGAGAACACCTATGATTCATTTAAAGTTTTACAAGAAAGACCACATCACCCATTAAGTGTTTTATCTTACTAGTTTCATTCCGCCACATCATTGAAAGAGGTTGCCAAACAGCATAAGTTACGCCTCTCAATGAACGCTTTACAGGACATCAGAAGTACAGACAATGAATAGTTCAATATGAAATTTCACGCTTCCACATCCACGTGGTGTTTTTAGTACAGATTTGATGTTTCCTTATTACACAGGAGTTAACACTTGAACAAGTCTACCTGAAAGTTGATAACTATTTGCATGCTATTTTAATTTGATTTTAGTTGTTTCTTAAATTATTATGTATTCAATGTATTGAGAGTTTGATGTTTTTAAGATGTGGTCCTATGCACGAAAACCTGGGCTGAGGAAGGGGCTAATGTAAGCCCCGAAACATGTACCCTAATTTATGAATATCTTGTAAGTTTATAGATTAAAGTATTGACTAGGGGGGAAAATTTAAAGATTTATATTTGAATAAAGGGAGCAATCAGGATACACTTCGCTAAAAGAAACAACCCCAATAATTTAAACGAACACACTTTCATGGAGAGTCCACCCCTCTCCACTCTTCTAGAAAACACACTCCGTCGGTAACAAGACACAACATAACGATGTAGCCAAGCTAGATAAGGGAAACATGTTATTGGATCAGGATGTAGGCTACTACGTATCGTTTCCTTCAATAAACCTAGGCCAGTATTAACGGCAGTATTAAAGGTGCCGGGACATTCTCATTAGTCTGTTTGCGTTTAAAGAAGGATTTAGCTTATGGGTGGAGTTTGAAACCAGGTCTTTAATAGTTGAAGATTATCTTGAATAAAGTAACATACACTACATTAGAGAGACTAGACTTGGCAACTTACAGGTATATTTGTACGAGGAACACATAGCACTTTGGAATGCTAGAGGGGGAACGGCCCAACGAGAAAAGGGACATCCAAGTGCATTTATTAATCTCCTGTAAATTTTTCAGGATTAGGGAAAAACCCATCTCATTTGGGTACATCATGTTGACCGACTGAAAAGCATCAAACTTTTGTTTACTAAGGCAACACTGAAAATTGGCTTCAAACACCATAATATTCAAGAATAAAAATAAAAAAATTGATCAAGTCAACATGGATCCACAACAAAGGTTTGTTTTTTATCTAATTGGCTAGTGACCAGCCAAGCGGTAAGTTGAGCACCATGAGACTTCACAAGTCAGAGTAAGTAAGTACACTGCATGTACAGTAGTATTTTGATAGTTCATGCTAGTTTCATGTTTGTTTATTGGCTTACTACTACATTGTGTTTTTAATTGTACACATGTGTATATACATTTTTTAAATTTAATTATGTAATTTATAAGATAAAGGAGATGTACAAGGGAAGCGTGAGCAGTGTGAAAGTGGGAGGAGAGAGATCAGACTGGTTGGAACAGAGAAACGGCCTGAAACAAGGAAGTGCACTGTCACCGTTACTTTTCATTGTGGTGATGGATGACATAATGACCCGAGAGGCACAAGTAATTGGGGAAGGAAAGATGAAAGCAATGGTGTTTGCAGATGATTTGGGGAAACAAGGAGGAGGAGGTACAGGAACAGTTGGTTGTGTGGGAAGGAATAATACAAGGATATGGGATGAAATTTAGCATAAATAAGAGTGAGATGGTGATCACAAGGAAGAAGGAAAGAACCACAACGGGAATAACAATTGGTGGGGAACAGCTGAAGAAAGTGGAGAGTTTCAAGTATCTGGGAAGCCTGATACAAGATAATGGAAGAAACGATAGAGAAATAAATGAGCGGGGGAGACAGGCAGAAGCATTCCGGAGGAGTGTGAGAAGCATGTTATGGTGCAAGGATGTCCCTCAGAACAGCAAAAAGATCATATCGGACGTACTATGTCCCTATCCTGACGTATGCCTCGGAGACCTGGGTTATGAAAGGAAGGGAGAAGAGCAAAATACAGGCCAGTGAGATGAGGTTCTTGAGAAGCAGTATTGGAGCTACAAAGATGGACAGAATAAGAAATGAGAGGACCAGAGAATTAATGAAGGAGGAACCATTACAGGATGGTATAGAGAAATCTAGACTTAGATGGTATGGACATGTAAAACGAATGGAGGAGAAGAGGATACCCAGGAGGGTACACGAGACGAAGTGGGAAGGAAAGAGACCTAGAGGAAGACCGAGAGACAGGTGGCTGAAGGGGGTGGAAGAAAGCGTGAAGAAGAGAGGAGAAGACTGGACAAGGGTGGAGGCTGAGAGATGGTGGGAAGACAGAAGACGTTGGAGAGGCTTGTGTTCCAAACAGACCCGGCCAGTGGCTGGAAACTGTGCAAGATGATGATGATAAGAACCGTTAAGGCATAACAATCATAACTTATAACGAGATTTATCTTTGAATCATAACAATATACCCAAGACAACTACAATACTGTAGTAGCGACTTAAATTAAATAATTTAATGTAAACTTGAACCGCTGCACAGTGATCAGGATCTGATGATGGCCACTTGAGGGTCGAAACACTTAATCCTAAATTGCTCCCTTAATAATAATAATAATTAATTGGGATTGTCAAATTAATAAAGTAGGCTTACATGTAATTTTTTCCAGGAGTGTGTTTACATATTTATATCTTGTACCTGCCCAATCATTGGGCACAATTATGTCGACTGACTGAAGAGCTACAAATAACAATTGTTTCAAGTACAGAAATATTGTCCTTATAAAACAACTTGTTCATTATACTATAGTTAAAACTCATAAAAAATCCTTTCAGAGGTTAAAGAACAGATGCAGACTCCTTCTTGAATTGTAAACAACACCGTCAATACAGAACTGATAAGACTAGTTGAATGCGGCGTCCTATTGGCCTCGAGTTATGAAGAATGTGTGAAGGTCTTCTAGAATGCTCTTAGTTCTGAGTAGGAGGAACCTAACTGGTAACATTCTTGATCATGTGAAAATAGTGTAACCCTAGCATGCAACATGTAGACAATATTTCTTGCTAATATTATTTAAAAGTTGTTCTGAATACTGAATACTTTCATTGGCAAAGAGTAGATGAATCTTAATGCGCAGTCTTGATGAATTTACTAAGAGGTTAAAAACTGAGCATAATGCAGGGGTCCTAGATTTTACGGTAGTAGTCTAGATTCCGATTCCTTACACTAAAAAATTCCCCGACACAAAATGGTGGCATCCATGATGTTATGGACGACACTTAAGGTTTAAACGATGCATTCATGTCAAATTCTATGTATTAATAAAGCTTTACATACAAACATAAACCTAACCTGAGGCGTAAGCCCCTTGGTTGTAGCACAAGCAGTAATTTTTGCCAGATAGTGGTCTAACTACAGTAGTAGCGGCCAATGGTGTTGTCTCACCAAGGCTTTAGAAGAGTGCAGTGAAACTTTTCTATTAAATTGAACAACTAAAAGTAATTTACGAACATTCACAACTCACGACTAAACCTCGCACATGAACACAATTGTGACTGCATCAGCATGTTAAGACACACTGATTGAAACCTCTTACAGCAGAGTAACATGGCAGCAATTCAAGGTACATCTAACAAATGAATACGTTAGTACCTAATCCACTACACTAAAAATTCCCCTTGACATGTAGGAATTGTGGTATGTACTTGAACCAATTTTACTGGGAGAGCCCTGGATTTTTAATTTTTCTGAGCTATTTCCTGGTGTCCCAACAAATTCTTTTTGGGAGGGAAAATGTTCCGATTTTCTCCCTCCTTCCCCCTGTAATTCATATTTAGCACCATATTTTATCATAACATAAAATAAAAACAATACAGAGCTGCTTGTAAGCCTTTCTTACCCCACTTTAGTCAAAATCGTGTTGACGACTGAAAAACATTAAATTTTGATTAGACCTAGATGAATTCCTAATGGAAAAACAAGAGGAGCAGTCTTAATAGACTCGGTGAAAATGGCAGTGACAATGAAAATCACATTTACAATGTACTATGATATTTCCAATAACCATAACTTGGAGAAAATCCAGTCGTCTGATATATAGGCTACTCCAGTTCTTTCAAAAAGGTGTGAAGGAGAATCAGTATCATCTACTAACAAAATGATGTAAAAAAGAAGCTTGTAGATTTATGTGAGCATTAATCTCGCCATGGGACCACCTTTTTACTTCGAAACCGAACCACAGGACATGGCACTTTACTTCGAAAATCTCACATGCATTGACCAGGATGAGAGGCAAACAGCTTGACTGCTGTATCACCTCGTCCCTAGAAAAATAGTGTGAATGTAGGATTGTGAATCCTAAAAAACTACAAAGATAAAAGTAACTATGAAAACATAATACTTTTACTTGTGGCCATACCTACGAAAGAACCATATGGAGCAACTAGAGAAAGTTAACGATACGTATCTGAAAATAGCTTTGTGTCTGTCTAAATTTACCCTATCCTGTCTGACATACGAACTGTTTTTCTTCATTGAGGAGCTATACATCCATCTTCTACTTCCTATGACGCCAGCATTCTAGGCACTCTAGAATGCCTAAAGACAAAGAAAGCTGCTATATGGGAGGAGTTTTATGCAACAGATGAGATGACCAACCATGAATTGTCACGAGGAGGGTACGTTTTGCGACACATAGTGACGAGATTTTCCATACATGGTTTTCACTTCAAGCTTTGTGCTGTGAAGAACTATCATGAGCCTGGAGCAAGCTGTGTGTGCATCAGATACCACAAGCAGAATGCAAACTGAATCCATTACCAGTTTTTGTCTAAATACTCTTTACACATTGTGCACGATTATACTTTTATTCAGTTTATATTTTGTAGTGTTCTAGTACAGTACATTCCATGTTCCTGTTCACCTTGGTTGGTTGGTTCCTTAGTTGAGGGGCTGCAACAATGCGGTCATGTAGCTCCGTGTACTTTGGGTGTTTGTAGATTTGTCTGATAACCGGTGTTAATTGTGATGGCTGTATTAGTGTGTGTTATCTGTGATTCAGGTAAGGACTGCAGACGATCATGTTTCAAATAGTTCCTACTTTTGCTACCAAATGCTACCGTCCACGACACCTATCTGCAGACTTAAAATGCAATGCAGTTGGAACTAATATAGGGTTGTCAAATAATCTAACCTACAAATTTTGGCTTCACACAACTGCAGTTAGTGGAAGGTTCTTTTTCATGCCATAAATTTATGACATGGGACCGCCGGCTTTACTTCCCCTCTGAAGGAAGGCATACTGAGGGATTTTTAACATTCTTAAAAAATCAGACGACTTCGGCCGAGTTTGAACCTGCGACCTTGGGCATAAAAGCTCAGCATGCTACCAACTACGCCATCTAAGTCACCACTGTCCACCTTATTAGAATGTATTGCCCGGTAAAAAGATCGAGCGTGTCCTAGGTTTTGTTCCTTTGAAAATACAGGACCCCTATCGTAATGTTACTAACCTCCAGTTGTGACTGTACATCAACTCTGTTCAGCATCGTCCAAGGTTGAACCGAATGGTGCAACAGTGTGTGTCTCAGAATAATAAGTGTGCATCCCCTCCCTTACATTACGTCCTTACTTTCTCTCCAATCCGCGCGGTGGGGGAGTGTCATTGTTCAAGAAACGTGTAGAGGTCAATTAGCAGACGACAAATGTATTTTGGAGGCAACGTAGCAAGAACACCGAACGTATTGTTCATGAAATATTATTTTGCATTAATCAAATTGCTTGTCATAGGAAGGGAAGGGCTAGGAAAGAGCGGCAAAAAGTTTCCTTTCAAAATTATGTTCACATAAACTCTGGACTGTTTCACGCACAGAATGTATCGTCATTTATGTACACGTCTCCCTTCCTATGCAAAAGGGAAAAAGGCAACATATTTCCTCTGGGCCAAACATCACACAATAACAGCTTTACTGAAATGACAAAATACATAATGTTTCTACAATGGCAAACGTACAACTAATTTCACACACCAATTAAAAACTAGTACCGTACATATTGGCTGATACACATAATGTTAATTGATGTTCTCATTTACAATAAGTCTTGTTCGTGTGCATTAACAATCTTGTTACAATCAGGCGCAAATAAACGTGTTACAGACAAGCGTAAACAACTTCTCATCTGAATGCCTGCTCGGAACTTCGGTTTGTTTGATAAAGGCGAGGAAATTTATTATGGGGAAAGTTTTCGTAGAACTCTGGCAAGTTCCTTGCAGCAAAGAACTTATCCCTCAACCGCGCATTGCAATGTAAATCAATTAATTCCAATTGTTAGTTAGTTGGTGCACTATTCACCGAGATAGAAAATGGCCATGCAAAAAAATTAAACACAGGAAACAAAGCTGCACATTCTTGAAATATGTTTACAAATTGCTCTTGCACGTCTTTGAGAACGTAATTTTCAAAATTAGCTCTTTCACAACGAGTACCATTGCAGGATACATCCCTCCCATAATGCGCGCGCACAGTTGTCTACCGACCAGGCACCATATCTACCACTACTCTGCACTGTACATTCACAGGTTCGGCAGCTGTGCGACTCTGCAATGTGAAGTACTCTGGACGCTGCTGCTGTAACTTATAGATTATTTCCCAGAACTCTGGTTTAAACCATGAAGAGTACATAATGGAGTGTAGACAGCGATTCCTTTCACTAACAAATTCCCCTAAGACACAAAATGGTAACATCCATGACATCCTGGACAACACTAACTGAATTATCATTTGTAGTACAAGCAACAGAAAGCGGTGTAAAGAGACACCATGGTGGAATGAGAGAGTAACAGAAGCTGTGGGAAGGAAGAACAAGGCTTTCAGAGTGTGGTTCCAGGAAAGAACTGATCTGGCAAGGGAAGATTATAAGATAAAGAAGAAAGAAGCAAACAAGATTGTCGCAGAGGAGAGGAAGAAGTGGATGGTAAAGTGGACAGAGATGATGGAGGAAGACAGCAGAAGAAATAAGAAAGTACTTTACGGGATGGTCAAAAGTAAGAGAAGAGGTCTGCGAGAGGATGTGGTAATGATGGACAAAAACGGAAATGAGGTACACAACAAAGAGACACTCAAGACAGTGTGGAAAGAGTACTTTGAGGATTTGCTGAATCCAAATGGTCATAGGGAGGAAGACAATGTATTGGAAGATGGAGAAGACAGCACAGGAATGGAAAAGGACCTGACTTGGAGAGAACTGGAAATGGCTATAGACAAGATGAAAGGAGGAAGGGCACCAGGTGTGGATGAAGTGAGTGTTGAAATGGTGAAGGCAGCAGGGGAGGTTGGGAAACAGTGGCTGTACCGTGTGATGAGGGTGATATGGAAGGAGAAAAAGACCCCAGAAGATTGGAAGAAAGGATTAATTGTCCCAATATTTAAGAAAGGAAGCAGAAAGGAGTGCAGAAATTACAGGGGAGTCACACTCATACCTCACTGTGCCAAGATATATGAAAAGATATTAGAAAGTAGAATACGAGCCAAAGTGGAGAGAAAATTGAGAGAGGAGCAGCATGGATTCAGACCTGGGAGATCAACAGTGGATCTCATATTTTCAGTGAGACAGCTCCAGGAACACCACTACGAATTTGGAGAGGATCTGTTGATGGCCTTCCTGGACATCGAAAAGGCCTATGATAGTGTGTGTAGGGAGAAGGTTTGGAAAGCAATGGAAAACATGGGAGTGGAAAAAGAGACTGTAGGCAGAGTGAAGGAGATGTATTGTGGAAGTGTGAGTTGTGTGAAAGTTGGAGGGGAAAGCACAGACTGGTTCAGACAAATAAGTGGCCTGAAACAGGGTAGTGCGCTGTCACCCCTTCTCTTTATTGTGGTTATGGACGAGGTAATGACACGGATAGCAGGAAAGACAGGAGAAGATAAGATGAAAGCAATGGTGTTTGCAGATGATCTCATGGTCTGGGGAAACAAGGAGGAGGAAATTCAGGAGCAACTGAAGGCTTGGGAAGAAACAGTGGGAGAGTACGGATGGAAGTTCAACATCAGTAAATGTGAGATCCTGTTAACGACCAGGAAAAAGGACAGACCAATGAGTGGGATAACACTTGGAGGTGGACAGCTGAAGAAGGTGGAAAGTCTCAAGTACTTGGGAAGTATAGTGGAGGAAAATGGGAGAAATGACAAAGAGATTACGGAACGTGGCAGACAGGCAGAAGCATTTCTGAGAAGCATTAGGAGCTTAGTGTGGAATAAAGATGTCCCACAAAAAAGCAAGGAAGTGTTATACAGAAGCTACTATATCCCGATACTGACCTATGCTTCAGAAACATGGACAATGAAGAAAAGAGACATAAGCAGAATACAGGCAGGTGAAATGAAGTTCCTGCGAAGTAGGATCGGAGTAACAAGAAGAGACAGGGTGAGGAATGAAAAGGTCAGGGAAATGGTGAAAGAGGAGCCCTTGCAAGGTAGGATTGAGACATCAAGACTGAGGTGGTATGGACACTTAAAGAGAATGGATGAGAAGAAGATTCCCAAGAGGATACATGAGATGCAGATGCAGAAGAAACGACCAAGGGGAAGACCAAGAGATAGATGGCTGAAAGGAGTGGAGGAATGTGTCAAGAAGAGAGGCGAGGACTGGACCAGAGTGACAGCGGAGAGGTGGTGGGAAGAAAGAACTAAGTGGCGAGGCTTATGTTCCAAACAGACCCAGCCTGGGGCTGGAAACTGTACAAGATGATGATGATGATGATGATTACAAGCAAATATTTTAGGCCAGACGGTGGTGAACCTTGTAGTGGCCAATGGTTTCATTATATAGCAGGAATTTAAGACACTGCATCAAACGGATATCAACGCTCATAGGTCATCGACTAGGCCTACACCAAAAAAATTCCCAATACCGTACATAGGAATGGCAGTGTCTCTTAAACCAGTAGGCCAACATTCTTAAATGCAGGAATGTTGTCCTAAACTGGCCTACAACACAGCAGTTAAACCTTAACAATTATTATTAAATAGCTTCAGAGGATAGCCTATCTTAAGCTCAAATATTCCAAATAGGCCTAGTTAAGATGTTTCGAGTCCATGTTCTGACACATGCCAATTAGAGAACATTGGCTAATCAAAGAAGTTTGCATTGATCAACATGAGTCAAAAAAATCAACTCTTTTGAGTTGGTGTAGTTGCTCAATATATAAGCCTTTCCAATCTAGAAGCAGAGGACTTGGACTTAAATATTGAAGGCAACCTAAATTTCCAGCTTTTCTATTTGAAATATGCCAACTAGAAAATCTATTCTCCGAAGTAATTTATAACGAAACAGTGAGTCACTGAAGGATCAAAAGGGCATGGAGTCATTAAAACAAAGCTTATAATTTCGCCGATGACTTGCTTGAGCAGTTTCTTTTTACAACATAATGATTATATTACAATCTACGTGTTTACCATGTGTATGAGAAAATGATATATCTACACCGTCCCCTTATAACGTACGTTTCCCTTTAGGCTTTAATTTACTGTCCATGATCTTCTGTTGCCTTTCCTCTACCTCTCTCTTTATTCTTTCATATCGCTCAACAGCAAAATCAACCTCTTTCGTTAAGCGTACGATGGTTTCTGCATATCCACGCTGCTTCATTAACCGTTTCTTTTGGTTGGCTCCAAGGGGTGTAGGTCGACCATCCACGTAAGTAAAATCGGGAAGATTAGTCAATGGCCCAAATGTGTGTGGATTTTCAGGTAGACCACGTTCTCTCCTCCACTTAAAATCCAAATAGTTAAAATTAGAGGTGCTGAACGGCTTCGTATTATTGTTCTTCAGAAATAATTTCCCTCTAAGCAAACAGAATCGCTCCACTTTTAAGAGGACTGCTTCCATGTTTTCTTTCTTCAGACACAGTTTAACAGCACATTAGGCAATTAGTAACAACACCTACACAATAGCTCAAATGAGATACGTTTACTTAGCGTAGCGATGCATTAATAAAGATTAAAAGCATAAGAATACTTCCTAGAATTCTTGTTCCATGTTAGGTTAAGGGCAAGGAACATATAATAACAGAGTAGGAACTCGATGCTATTTCTGCGTTCCGTTAAATTCAGCGATTGCGTCATTGTTTGGACTCCAACTCAAACGCAGATGGTGCGCAAAGCTAATAAAAGAAGTTTGCATGGTACGCACCACGTGGCGAATTCCAACGCCACTGAGATGCAATAACTGGCCGTATATTGTGCAAGAAAAAGAAGTGACCAAAGGATCCAGGTTACTTTCGCCGAGTACGTTTGCCAACCTACGAAATGAGAGGAAATCGAATCGACTTTGATTAATCTGGATACACCTCGTTATTGTTGCTTTAAAGCAACTACGTTTTATTATTGAACGCCAATATATTACTTAGATTGCATATTAAGAGGCAACGGACACCATAAACTTGAATTTCATACGTCCGTTGTGGTCTATGACGTTGGTACGATGAGAAGAAAAAAAAAGGACGGTCGTTGTTTTATTTCCTACTTTTTTCAGTTGCTTCGCCCTTTTAAGACGTTTAAAGTACAAGCGAATAGTCTTTTTGAAGTTTCAAGGATAAAAATAAAAAAATCATGAAGTTTCATGCAAGTTTGCAATATTAAGATACCATAACCTCAAAATTACCGTACCCCTATTCCGACCCAGTACGTCACTATGGCCGATTTCTTGTCTGCTATACCTCCTTCTCTAAATAAATTGTATATGCCCAATAATGTCATTTCATTATAATTAACTTGGCCTCAATGATTAAATGATTTTCAACTGTATCTACAGAAAAAATATAGGCAGGGTTCAAGGAAATGAGAAAGCTGATTTTCCAGACAGTTTCAATTGATTTATTAATTTATGTTCAATCACGGTACACATTGTACATTCTTTCACATGTGAGTCATAACTTCTGATGTGTGAACGTCAATGGCTTAGTCGACTGGAGACAGGATTGAAGAAGACCATGCCGGGCTGCACTCAAGATGATCGGCTATGCTGCAGGATGGTGGAAAACAACTGATCACCCACAGCCAAGTAAACTCCAACGCAGGAAAACCTCTTGGCTAGCTTCGATCGATCCTCAGGCTGAAGAAGCTGTAAACTCAAAGAGGATTATTTTAGGCGATATGAATTTTCAGCCTGTAAATCAACACAATTCCAGTTAATGCACCATTTCTTGCAAGAAATATGAGGGAGGGGACATTTGGAAGATGAGGTTGAACGTAATGGTGCAACACATTACCAATTACATTTAATACCCCCCACCTCAGTTTAATGGCAATTAAAACCTCCTGTTTCGGGCATGTTAAAAGGACCCCTGCAGGCCAAATGTATGAAGCCACATCATATTACTGTTAAATACACAGAAAAAAATCTGCACCACAGGATTATTGTGCCCATTGTATTAAAAGAGAGAGGGGAAAGAGTGTTGGCTGGTTCCTCAGTTTAGGGGCTGCGGCAACGCGGTCATGTAGCCTCGTGTACTTTGGGTGTGTGTAGAATCTGTCTGATAACCGGTGTTGATTATGATGGCTGTATTAGTGTGTGTATCTGTTTTTTAATTTAAGTACAGACTGCAAATTAGAATTTTTCAAATAGTTCTTACTTCTGCCGCCAAACGCCACCACAGTCGGCTCTTCGCATCGAACGTAGAAACCTAAGAGCGTTGTTTACATTCTTAACCTATCCAATTTAGCTTCACACAGGTGTAATTAGTGGAAGGTTCTTTAACATGCCATAAATCTATGACATGGGACCGCCGGCTTTACTTCCCCTCCGAACGAAGGCATACTGAGGGATTTTTAACGCTCTTAAAAAATCCGATGGCTTCGGCCGGGTTTGAACTCGCTATCTTGGACATAGAAGCTCAGCATGCTACCAACTACGCCACCGAAGCCGCCGGGAAAGAGTGTGTCCTACAGACAAGTTGTCAATATTCTTGAAAATACTCTATGCCCTTTAAATATAAATTTACATTGGACTTTAACTTCACCCATTATCTCACAACATGTGTGTTTTGAAATGTGCACATTAAATGCTAAAATCTATCGTTTTAAAGTTAGGCAATGATGATGTTGCTTTGTTGAAGAGGACTGGTGAAGTTCAAAACATGTGCACGTATATCTACCGCCTGTCATCTTTTTTGTCGTGTGGCCTCCTGAGAGGCCGAGTACAGGTCTTTCTAGTCAACATTAACAAATTCACAAAGAAATTTGATACAATGATCCGGCTAGCTCAAAACAGTTGCCAGCGTTTCGCCCCAGTGTACCAATGGGCTCTTCAGTTGGTTATGGTACACCTCACCAAGACGCGTGGCTAGTACATACTGTGAAGGCCGCTGCAAGGCACAAATGTTGCCACGAGCAGCGCCAATGTACTAAGGAAGTCAAAACTTCCTTTCAAAAATAATGTTAGCTTACCTAGCTAATCCATATTGGAAATATCTGTTCCCGTAGGAAACAGGATGTAAAATTGTCCGATTGAGTTATGTACATTAACAAATTCTCAAAGAAATTTGATGCAATGATCCGGCTAGCTGGCAACTGTTTTGAGCTAGCTGGATCATTGTATCAAATTTCTTTGTGAATTTGTTAATGTACATAGCTCAATCGGACAATTTTACATCCTGTTTCCTACGGGAACAGATATTTCCAATATGGATTAGCTAGGTAAGCTAACATTATTTTTGAAAGGAAGTTTTGACTTCCATAGTACATTGGCGCTGCTCGTGGCAACATTTGTGCCTTGCAGCGGCCTTCACAGTATGTACTAGCCACGCGTCTTGGTGAGGTGTACCATAACCAACTGAAGAGCCCATTGGTACACTGGGGCGAAACGCTGGCAACTGTTTTGAGCTAGCCGGATCATTGTATCAAATTTCTTTGTGAATTTGTTAATGTACATAGCTCAATCTGACAATTTTACATCCTGTTTCCTACGGGAACAGATATTTCCAATATGGATTAGCTAGGTAAGCTAACATTATTTTTGAAAGGAAGTTTTGACTTCCATAGTACATTGGCGCTGCTCGTGGCAACATTTGTGCCTTGCAGCGGCCTTCACAGTATGTACTAGCCACGCGTCTTGGTGAGGTGTACCATAACCAACTGAAGAGCCCATTGGTACACTGGGGCGAAACGCTGGCAACTGTTTTGAGCTAGCCGGATCATTGTATCAAATTTCTTTGTGAATTTGTTAATGTACATAGCTCAATCGGACAATTTTACATCCTGTTTCCTACGGGAACAGATATTTCCAATCTTTCTAGTCAACGCCCGTGGGCGACCTGCGCACCGGAATGAGAGATGATTTAATGAAACTGGGCACGGATGTGGAAGGAAGCGGCCATGACCTGTCAGAGGTACCGTCCCAGCATTTGCCTAGAGTTGAAAATAGGAAACCACGGAAAACCATTTCAAGGATGGTGACGGTGGGGTTCGAACCCACGTCCACTGAGTCAGCAGAGAGCTTGGGCCCATGGCCGAATGCTGTGCTTTAGCTGTTGGCATACCTACACCTAATTATTATTCTTTCGGAGGGATCGGAGATGAGATACAATGAATTGCTCTAAAAATTGAAACAAGATTTCAGTGAACCACCATCCAATACAATACCACCATTGAAATATTGCATTAATTTAAGTCGATGCGGTTCCACCTAGCCAATGTGTACAGCCGGATGTTGTAATAGATGGCAACATCACAAGAGGCTGATAAAAGGATGAAATAAATGAATATGACCAAGCAGTTGGAATGAAGCGAGGTACCGTCCAGGCCATTGGGGGATGTTGAAAATGGTAAACCTGACCAGAAAAAATCCAAAACCAGTCACCAGATAGATAGACCCCATGGCCTAGCACTGCACTTACATGATTGCAGCTACCAAATATGTAAAAACTTTACATTAAACTATATACAGTACACACACATGTACTGACAAAGTGCAATGTTTAGAAATTATTACAACATTAACATATTGTTACACCAGATTATATATATTTCCAGAATACTTTCACAGCACGTGTGCCAACCATCCAACTCTGCCTGTGGGTGTATTCCATCCCTCCCACCCTTGAGGGGGGCAATTCATAAGACAAGTAGGAAGCCTCAAAGAATAGCCAAGGTTGCTCCTTTTAGTCGCCTTGTACGATAGCCAGAGGATACCATGGGTGTAGTCTAAACCCCCACCCACAGGGGGCTGCAGTGTTGAAGCCACCTAAAGAAATTATATTGTGTTGTTGATTCATTTCGGGGCTTAGCGACATTGTGGTCATGTGGCCCCGTGTACTTAGGTGTGTGTGGAATTTGTCTGATAAACGGTGTTATTGTGAAGGCTGTATTAGTGTGTGTAGTTGTAACTCAGATGAAGACTAAGAAGGAGGCGGCTGTGGTCTTAATTAAGCATATGCCTGGAATAGAAGTGGGGAAACCACAGAAAGCCACTTCCAGGATGGCTGAGGTGTGATTGGAACTTGCCTCTTCTCAGTTTTTGCGCAACCATCAGGTCAGAATTAAACTTCTTGGTAGAGCTGGGAATCGAACCCGGGCCTCCGCAGTGACAGCCAAAAGTACTAGCCACTACACAATGAGGCACAAAAGAAGTTATGTATATGGTCACTGTGCATAGTTGATGTGCGACAAGTGGCAGTACAGTATACCTGATCAGGCAATTGGTATCCGGTTTACAATAGCAATGGCATCCACATTCACATTTGTTCCAATTAAGACTTTTCTACCTCTGAAGGTACAAAGCTCCAGAGGCATTTCGTACTAATAGCAAGTCTATGAATTCATCGCTACACGTCCAGATATTACAACCCACCAAACAGCAAGGCATTTGGGAGGAGGGAGTTAAGTACACGATTATCCGGGCCCTGCTGATAACTTATCACACTCCAAACAGTCACAAGCCTAATTTTTTGGCTCTATGTTAACCGTGGAAACTTGCAATTACATGTATAATTCTTTCAAGGTGTCAACATCGACATAATGATCATGATTTGTCAAACCAGAAACAAAACTTCATGCAGAACATCTGGGTGAAGCTTATGCTATCTACTGATAGGGGCAGATGACCTCGTAGTTCTGCCCCTTAAAACCTCAACTACCTGACTGATAATAGCCTAACTACAGGGATGAATAGACACAAATCTACATCACAGATAAAGGTGACTAAAATGGACAATACTGTACCTGGTTTATACAAGGTTTTGTATAAAACTACTACCATACGGTCATCCAAGGGAAATCCACGCAGGTGCCAATGCTGGTTAGATGTCGCCATCACAATTCAGAGCAGTACACGACCTTCTTGCCAGCATGGTAATTCTGCAATAAAGTGACAAGACTATTCATCATGAACAAGTGAAACAAAAGTTTGAGAAATGATGAGAATGTAGGCTACATGTAGAGAATAAAGAGGATGTTCATCCTTCCCCTAAATATAATGTACACCATTAATCCCAATAGAAAAGGTCTACTGGTACTGCATGTGTTAACACATTTTCAATATATAGCCTATAATAATTTCTCATTCATACGCGGGCAGATTTTCTAAACTTCTAGCCGATGGCTGGATCACGAGCAACACACATCACATCCATCATTACTTCTCAAATATTGAAGAGCTTAAGATCAGTTAACCTATACAGGATCTCATTATGTCTCTATTATTATAAACTTAGCACGACCTAAAACAGAGCTTAATTCACACACAATCAACCAACAATATACTGCCATTTTATCGACTGAAACTACCATTACCATTCTGTAAATCACCAAATGTCGAGACGTAATAATTATCTTGATTTGCGAACTCCTCATCACATGTATCCATTCTCCGTCCATGTTCACGTTATGTGTAGTACTGATAAAATTAGATCTAATGATGAAAGATAGTTGAAGGTGCGGTGGAGCAGTGCTACCAACTCAACGGTACTTACTCCATTATCTCTCATAGCTCTACACAGCAGCTCTCATAGCTCTAGACAGAAGCGATGATGCGTACTCTGGAGTTACATTTTTGTACTAATCTGCTTTAAAATTGTGATTGGCTGTTCAATATTAACCCTCAAACTGTGTCGTGACAATATCAGTACACAAACTGTGTCGCGGTGCCACTAATGGCACCACCTATATTCTAGGACATAACTCTGGTATTTCGATTTTGATTGACACAGTATTTATTATAATACACTATCTAACAACAGTAAACAAATCTATATAGAAAAAATCTCTGAACTGAGTATACACATTGAAGAAAAAAAAAGTTCCAAATCACTGCAAACCACACGTACTTTTATACACATAGATAAATGCAACGGACTTTTAGTGTTAAAGATTGTAATAAAGTATATGGATTGTATTTTTTATATACCTAAGACATGGAATAATAGATAATAACTAGAATTACACACATATGTCCCACACCACAAATTTTCACAACACTTGAACTTTCACTTTCAATCGTCCCCTCTGCACTCCCGGCAGACTACAAATCGGCATGTCTGGCACACTGGTCGGTCACAATCTTCACAGTATTGATTAGATTTATTCCCTTGGGATCTAGGGCATATCGCACACCTCTTCCTCTTTGAAGGGCCTTCGCTATCTCGTGCAGTGCCCTTTGGAAGTGGCGTCTTCAAAATACGAGATACTGTCAGCCTAAGCTCCCTAGGTAGGCGAGTATTCACAAGTCTTTCATTGAGATAGGGCTCAGTCAGTTGCTTTGCCAGAAGTTTTAAGAATTGGAAACGAGTAATGACCTTATTGTCTTTGAATGAGGTGTGCAGTATGTGAGCATTGACTCCTTTTATATTGAGAATCGTGTAAAAGATAGCCATAGGCCATCTGCGTGTACGTCTACCTGTGTCGAACGTAACGAACTTCTGGTCCAGTGTGTCTACTCCACCTTTTGTGTTATTGTAAAATGCAATTATCTCGTCTTTGTTACATTCAGGGTCCTTCCACCTAGCATGATGCATACTCGACACCAAGATTACAGCCTTACCCTTTTTGGGCACGTGTGAAAGCAGCGTGATATGTTTGGTAAATCCATATTCAGATGAGCCCACAGGACGCCTTCTGTTAGGAAGAAATTGTGGCGGAATCTCCCGCTTATTTTTCTTGAGGGTCCCAACGTAAGTCAACTTTCTTTGTTTTAGTTCCGAAACAAGCTCTATTGAGCTGAAATAGTTATCAGCGGTGATGTTCCGATTAGTTCCGGCAATCACTTCAGCAAGCCGCACTACACTTTGCGTTGGTTTTTGTAACTTTCTTTCTTCTAAATTCAAACCAATCCCATCACTATCCTTCCTCGTGTAGATATATCCATTTAGAAAGTAGTTTGTTCGCGCATCACACAAGATCATAATTTTGAGACCATATTTTTGTGGTTTATTGGCCATATACACCCTGAATTTGCAGCGACCTCGGAAGCCTACTAGCATCTCGTCCACACAAGCCATGGATCCGATGTTGTAAAGACTCTGGGAATTTTCTACCATTCTGTTGAAAATCCACGAAATAGCGGCAGCAGGATCTGTACATCTCCTCTCACAACGATCCAACTGATTATCAAACCGCAAAACAATAATCAAAAAGAGAACTCTTCTCATTTACAGTGTCGCCCGGAATATATCTCTACCAGTACCATCTGCAGCGAACAAGGAGTCTAAGCTTTCACTATTTGATTTGAAAATAGTACTGTAGTACAGGAGACCAAACAATGCTTTTATTTCGATACTGGTTGTATCCCTCATTTCAGTTCTGTCTGTTTTAGAAAACCGTACTCTGTAAGTTGTGAGCTTTTCATTTGTGTGCTTTACTACATTTTCCACCATATCATCACAAAATAAACATTCCCATACTTGTAGTGGTGTACAAGTATCTCCCAGCTGTCTCGCTTTCCCTTTTATTGTTGGTACTTTGACAACAATGTTATGGGCAGGTGTCTTCATATTACGACAAGGTTCAACAGAGGACCACTTGTACCTGTTTTTACCGTAAAATGCTGATGGATTTTCTTCCACTAACTGTGAGTTTTCTTGCGTATTATGTGAAATACCTTCGTCATCAGAGTCATATTCCTGCTCGGAAGCAGACTCGTGTTCAGAATTGAAGTCAACATCTTGGTCATCACGGTCACCTTCAACACTTCCCTCATCGTCCTCATTCAGCACAATGTCTAGCTCCTCCTCAATTACATTCGAAAAATTAGGATGTGAAACCGAAATACCACTCTCCCGAAACGATGCCATTGCATCTGCACAGCAACTGCTTCCTTCACAGAGTTACAAACCACTAGTAAGAGTAGCGCGCACACAGCCTTCAGAACGCGAACTGTGTCGTGGTGCCAAAAGTGTCACCACTTCCGCTCCGCTTGCTAATAACAAAGAAAGAAAACTGCGCAGGCGCCTGCCAGTCTGGCTATGAAACAAAGGCAAGTAGGCGGGAAGATACATAGAAGGGAAAAATTCTAGGATAAAACTGCCCACTGTAATAAAAGTAAGTTTGAGAAGCGGTGCCATAAACGACCCCACGACACAGTTTGAGGGTTAAATATTATTTGGGGTTAACCACCATAATCCCTATATATATATAAGAATGAAAGTTTGTCTGTTTTTTTTCTGAATTTCTACGGAAATTCGCGTCATTTATGCGTTTCAGACTGTTTTATGACGGATGCGCGCGAAAATAAATTTTTTGTCTGTCTGTTTGTCTGTGGACAAAGTGGTTGTTCCCTTATAACTCGAGAACGCCTGGGTGGATCAACGTAAAATTTGGTACAGATATCCTTCAGAGGCACGACACTAATCATTGATGTAACTCTTCTCTGTACCTCTCATAAAAGAGGGCCTACCCCCTTAAAATACTTGCTGAAATAGGCGTAGACGGGCGAGACAAAGCTCATTTTCAGCACTTGACGTTACAGACAGTTAGGAACGGGGCTTCGAGTGAAAGCCGAAGTTAAACGATTGACTTCGCGTCACCACATGGTAGCTTTACGATTGGTTACAAAGTGAGAAGCTTATTATCCTCTCTGTTTCAAAATAAATCATGTGATTGTGCCAGAACTTATCTATATTTACGACACTTTACTAAATGTAAAATACTGTAGTGTAATATTCAACATATCATATTCTCAGAATACATTACATTGAAGTACCTCCATTTTCTGCACACTTCACATCGCTTTGTTGGTCTAGGGGTATGATTCCTGCTTTGAGTGCGGGAGGTCCCGTGTTCAAACCCCGGAAGATCCTAGCATTTTTATTACTTTTGTTTTTATCTCTTGAAAAGATTCAAAAAGTATGTAAAAGAACCTTAGGAACGTTCTTTTTTTTCGGGCGAGACTTCCGGTAATTTAAATACATAGGTTGAGGTAAACGCTTCTTTTTTCCCCGTCGGTTTACCCTCCAGGTTGGCTTTTCCCTCGGACTTAGGTTGGTTGGTTGCTTCCTCAGTTTAGGGGCTGTGACAACGCGGTCATGTAGCCCCGTGTACTTTGGGTGGGTGTAGAATCTGTCTGATAACCGGTGTTAATTGTGATGGCTGTATAAGTGTGTGTTATCTGTTTTTAATTCAAGTAAGGACTGCAGACATTGATTTTTTGAAGTAGTTCCTACTTTTGCCGCCAAACGCCACCATCAACAACTACTAGTTCAGAACTTGGTTACTAGACGCCACCGCAGTCGGCTCCTGGCAACGAACGTTCTTCGTTTAACATGCCATAAATCTATGACATGGGACTGCCGGCTTTACTTCCCCTCCGAAGAAAGGCATACTGAGGGATTTTTAACGACGGCTTCGGCCGGGTTTGAACCCGCGATCTTGGGCATAGAAGAACAGCATGTACCAACTACGCCACCAAAGCCGCTACCCTTCCTTGGACTCAGCGAGGGATCCCACCATAACCACCGTAAGGGCAGTGTCCTGGAGCTTGAAACACCTGGTTGGGGGATACCACTGGGGAGGTGGGGCCACCCTCCTTGCCTCTTCCTTGCCTATCCCTCCCAATCTTCCCCTCACTTTTCATCCCTCATGAGGCCCATGTTCGCTTTGCAGGTGAGGCCACCTGGGCGAGGTGCTGGTCCCACCTCCCCAGTTTTATCCTTCGTCCAGGTGTTTCAAGCCCCAGGACACCGCCCTGGTGGCGGTAATGGTGGGATCCCCGCAGAATCCGAGGGAAAAGCCAACCTGTAGGGTAAAGCGGCTAAAATAATAAATTGCGTTTGACCTCAAACTATGTATTTATATTACTGGCACATAGTAAGTACAAGTCTCGCACGAAAAAAAAAAAAGTTCGTAAGGTTCTTTTATATACTTTTTGAATATTTTCAAGAGATAAAACAATAGTAAAAATGGTGGGCATTTCAGGGATTTGAACCCGGGACCTCCAGCACTCAAAGCAGGAATCATACCCCTAGACCAACAAAGCGATGTGAAATGTGCAGAAAATGGAGGTACTTCAATGTAATGTATTCTGAGAATATGATATGTTGAATATTACACTACAGTATTTTACATTTAGTAAAGTGTCGTAAATATAGATAAGTTCTGGCACAATCACATGATTTATTTTGAAACAGAGAGGATAATAAGCTTCTCACTTTGTAACCAATCGTAAAGCTACCATGTGGTGACGCGAAGTCAATCGTTTAACTTCGGCTTTCACTCGAAGCCCCGTTCCTAACTGTCTGTAACGTCAAGTTTTTCAGCCCCTCAATGTGAGAAACGAAACTCGGGGGCCCTAAAGGGACCCCAAAAACCACATTTTAAGGTCCTAAAACCAACAGTTTTTGAGATATTTCCAGAAAACTAATTTTATTTAATATAATAACGAAAGAATGCAAGCCGGTTACCATGGCAACGGAATCTCACAGGTCCATCTGTTGCTGTACAAGACAAAGCTTATTTTCGGCCCCTTGGTGTCAGAAACAAAACTCAGTGCCCCTAAATAGCAGTACAGGGTCCCCGAAAAGTACATTTTAAGGCTCTAAAACCATCAGTTTCTGAGATATTCCCAGAAAACTAATTTCATTTAATAAACTAATGAAGGAATGCAAGCCAGTAACCATGACAACAATATCTGAAAAGGTGACATACAACTTTCTATCTATTTCTGCAAGAAGTAAAGCCACTCAATTTATGAAATTTCTGTGAATGTTTGCAAATGGCTATAAGGTTATTACGGAATCAACTAAAACTGTAAAATTCATCAATGCGCTTAAGGGGGTCAAGGGGCACCCTAGATTTTTTTCACACGACTTAAATGTGCGTTATGTCGTACAGAAGGTCTATTATATCTCCAAACAGAAACATTTTCAAAAATTCCTGAATTGAAATACGGTAGTTTTTTTCTTTTCTTCTTTTAGGAATTTGGGCCATTGGAGTCTAAAAAACCTGAATTTTCATGCACCACAAGCCTTTATAATTTATTAAAGGGGTCTTCCTCTGGATGGGGACTTGACACAACAGTGAAGGTCAGTTTTATTTGACGTGTATTGCGTTTCGTCTACGAGGTTTTCATTTTTTTCACGTCGGGAAGTACACGTTAGGTAAATTTAGTTTCAGAGCATATTTTAACTAATCATTTTTCTTTGTCGAGAAACAGGTTCCAAGTCTCTAACCATTGCAACAGTAGCTCAATTGATTACGCCTGGTTATTAATACCGATGACCGTTCGAAGAATGGGTACTTCTGCTAGTATACACTATATACGAGTTAATACGGGAGCGTACTGAAATTGATATTAGTTTGTCGTGTAAATTTAGTGGTATCGGACGAGATTACCACAAGACATCTTTTCCTAGAACATATAACTATTTAACTATATAACGATAATTTTTATTTATTTATATAGAAAGGGCGTCCGGGCAGATTTTCTACTCTGAGAATAAATGTCTTGGCTTTCTACAAACATTTTTAAACGTTGAAAATAATCATAGAAAATCACAATATATTCCAGCACCAAAGAATATTGGTAAGAACGGTTTAAATTTAATTCCGATAACAAGCACCGCTTACACATGCATAGGAAACACATGAAAGTTTCAGCGCGGGAAATTTGAACCGTAACCTGCACCTCCGCGGCTCCCTATTCCCCTCCTCCAGAGAATGAGCATTTCGATGATTTGTATCAATCCCATTTATTTATTTTGCCTTTATAGAACAAACTTACACAACTTGGCCCTTGCCTGTGAGGAATAAAAGTTAATGATAATTGTTTTAAGAGACCTAACATCTAGGTTATTGACCTTCAAGTTAATATACAGTAGGCCTACACTGTTATAAATAGATTAAGAAAAACATAGGAAATAAATAAGTATGAATAAAACCATCGCCAATACAAAACACACCAAAATTTTGCCCTTACTAAATTGAATACTTCAAGGAAATCAGGATGTAAATAAGGAACTTGGAATTTTAAAAAATTACAAAATCAAGTCCATATACTGTGGTATATTTATTACACATTTCTCATTCATACATAGCCTACATTTAGAGTAGGCCCTACTTCATTTCATCAAATTATCATTTCAATATAGATTTGTCTTTCCATTGCAATGCCACCGCACATTACAGACCTGCAAGAGAAAAAAGGTAGTGTAACCAAACATGGCAAAGTACATCCCTAAAGGAAAAATCATGACAGACAACTGCAGTAACATTGGTCATGAATATTATGCACTTGTATTCAGTGTATCTATTTTGCATGCAACTCTATGTGGTCATTAGCCATTACATTCCATATATGTATTGAAGGTTGTCCGCAATTCTAGGCGGGCTCGTGTTGAAGGACAGGCAATTTTAGATGCCAGACATATAATTATGTGTGGGGAAAGTGCTAAAAACACCAAGATTTTATGAGACTTGAAGATTTATGCTTACAAACTAGTAATTAGAAAAATTCAATTCAGATTCAAAATGGAATTCGGTCACCAGTTACCGAGATAAAAATAATTTGTTCAGGAATCTAATAAGCATGTAGTCGGTATATTGCTATACATATATTTAAATTTGGAAGATATAGCCTAATACTGTTGAAGTCAATAAATCAAAGACTGTACAAGTTGACTATAGCCTCAAGATGTTTTAATTTTTTAATAGGCACCTGATTATAAACTTAGAAGAACTGAGCTTCTCAGTTTTGAAGTAGCAATGGGGCAAGTTAAAGAAAGACAACCACATGTAGGCCTACGATAAAGCGACCCCTAAATGTAATTTTTGCCACATGGGAAGAACATCTGTCAAATCGACCCTGCATTTAAGTTGCCTAGTTTGTAGTGCAGGGCAGAATGTAGGGTACTGGTTATTGTAAGAAATTCATTAGTATTTATTAATAAATAATTCTCCTTTGTATAATGCCAGCCACATGCGATCATATACTTCGAAGTCGGTTTTGTGACACGAAGTAATCGACTCCATTCCATCTGAAAAGCTTTCTTTTTCTGGAAGTAGTGCATTGATATGGCAAATGTTGAATTTGAAGAGCGCAGTGGAATTGAGTAATTATATTACTCATCTTTTAGCTTCAATTATTATGAAAATAACTGAAAAAACTAAAGAATAGCACACCCATCAACTCAAATCACATGGTTTCAATAGGTCCACGGCCGATTTCCTTTCATAATCCTTTCCCTGACCCATCCTGAAAAGAAAAATACATGGCCATTGGCTGCATTAATAAAATTATAGCATCTGTTTGTTTATGTTTCCATCAGATAACGGCAGCACAGTCGCTTGAGTTCACGAATGGGGAACACCAGCCTTTACTCCGAGCTTAGCCTCTAATAATACAAAGCCTACCCAATCATGGCGTTCTCTGCATCAACACTGTCCTCATAGCAGTGCACGTATTGACCACTGCAGCGCTGAGTAACCACCTAACATGTAACTTAATAGCATTGCTATCGCAAACTAAAACCAGCAAAAATGTACCTATACACTATATTTACAGTACATGAATATACAGTAAATTGTTGAGTAGAATGAAGTAAAATATAAGAGATGTTCATCTTTTAGTAGTAGAACTTTGTTTCAACTGCAGATTTTCCTTATTAGATAGCACGCTCACTGGCTGGTATGCACAAGCGTAAGGTACTGTATATGGTTCCACTGAATATTTTTACTAGTGTACCATGATCGAGTTTCAATGAAAAGGAACGACTTTTCTTAATTATTGTGATTCTTTTTTCTCACAATTTGTTTCTCTTCTCAAGACGTAGTCAATGGTGTAGTTAGTGACAGACGGGTGCAGAAACTTCTGCAATATTACCCTCCTCAGTTACTCAGGATGATCACATACTCCACACTATAGAATATGATTTTTAGCAACCTGTGGCAACAGTGTTCTAGTTAATGTTTGTGCTATTCCTGGACTGCTCGACATAACCGATATCATTTTGTCCGTTACTTCAATTCCAGCAAAACAAAACCTGGCTTACGATACCGGAGACCACCTCTGTCTTTGAGTTTTATTAGTGATATTACTGGAGATGAGCTCTGGATACCAAAGGGCAGTTGACCTCGATGTTCCGTCCCTTAAAACAACAATACCTAACTAACTCCGGATACTACTAATTTTATCAAGGACTCTTGCATGGTGTCCACAGAATTTTCAATGTCAATTTTCCTGACTTTTCCTGACCATTTTTCAACAAAATTCCTGACTCATGAAGTCATCGTAATATCGGAAAAAAGGTTTATTGAGCAAACAAATATTATTTTTTATTTGCAGCCTCCACCATCCCCATAGCTGCCCAACGCTCGCCTCTTTATTCATTTAAAATACAAAATAAAGTAAATTATAATGCAATAATACATAAATCCAAGTACTCTGCTTGGCGTGCAGGACAGTCGTTCAATACATAATACATGTCTCTCAAAAATAATTGAAGGTCCCACTTTACAGAATGCATTCCTGTTTGTAGGGCTCCATTGACAACGTGAAGGCCGCAAACACCAAGGTTAACGAGTTGTTTGCCATCTGCATTATCTTCTATTATTTGGCCACTGAACTTTTTTATGAAACTCAAATTAACATTCGGTCCATCCATCTTTCTAGCAAGAGGAGAGATTCCCTGGTTGAAAGCCTCTAAAATGTCATGAGCTGTTGCGTGTCCCATAAAGATGCTGTTGAAATATCTGGTGTTAACTTCATTGCAGTTGATGTCAAGTTAACGCACAAATAGGTCCATCTGACCTCGCTGAACAACTTTGTTCAATGGGGGCAGATGACCTCGTAGTTCCACCCCTTAAAACAACAATAACTAACTAACTAACTTTGTTCAATGCCACATCAAAACAGATAACATTATCACATGAAAGAATTTCATCTTGCAGTAAATTATGAAAGTATGGAGCTAATCCATAATTGATGACATATGAACATTTCGTGTTCCCCAATTGAAATTTTGTTGCAATTGCACTATCAGGAAACATTTCCCTGAAGGTTTCTGAAATATTTATACAAGAATTAAGAGAATTTATTTTGGACAACATTAAGGGCCCACTTTATTTCGGCACTTGTGACTTCATCTTTATAACAGAAAGATTCTACAGATGTCACACACAGTTCCTGAAGTAGAACTTGAAGAGTTAATATGGTTAATATAAAATTCCTGACTTTCTAATACTTTTAGACATTTTTCCTGACTCACGCTATATTTTCACACTTTTCCCTGATCAAAAACAAAATTCCTGACTTTTCCTGCCTGTGGACACCATGTCTTGGCATGATATAGATAGGTTATGGTCTTCAGCTCGTTGTTATTGTTTCTTTAGGGGCATTGCAACGTCGTGGTCATGTAGCCCCATGTTCATAGGTGTGTGTAGAATTTGTTTGATAACCCGTCTCACTGTAATGTCTGTATTAGTGTGTGTATTTGTAATTGAGGTAAAATTTGGGTAGGAAGCGGCCTTGGCTTTAAATCAGGTACCATCCCGGCATTTGCCTGGAGTAGACTTGGGAAACCACGGAAAACCACTTCCAGAATAGCTGAGGTAGGAATCGAACCCACCTCTTCTCAGGTTTGCCTCATGAGACTGAGTGTACCCCATTCCAGCCCTCAGAACCAGGAATCGAACCCCCCGGGCCTCCGCAGTGACAGCCAAGAATGCTAGCCACTACGCAACGAGGCGGACTCTACAGCTCTCGTCATAGAAATTTGGTTATTTAGCCCCGTGTCTGCTACCCATGTTATTGCGGCATGTGCATTTGTAATTCCGGTGATGATTTGGAAGGTGACCTTAAGTTAGGAACTATCCCGGCATTTGCCTGGAGTAGAAGTGGGAAACTACGGAAAACCTGTCCAGGAAGGATAAGATGGGAATCTAACCCACCTCTTCTAAGTTTTACCTCATGTAGCTGAGTGTACCCCGTTCCAGCCCTCAGGCCAGAATGAAATTTATTGGCAGAGCCTGGATTCGAACATGGATCTCTGGGGGCGACAGCCAAGAATGCTAGCCACTACTTGACGAGGTGGTCAGGAGATTATCATCAGAACTGGAGCAATAAAACAAGATCACCTAATTTTCAGTCGCATGGTCAGCATAGGCTACATACTTTGTCTGCTTATTGCTTTAATCCATACCGGTAATTTCCTAGTTGGCTCTCGAAAAAGAAATTCATAAAAACTAGTTCCAGTAACATTATTTCTATAGCCTTGTTTACTAAACTGCACGCGACAGTATACCACCATAATACAATAACCTTATTTCAGTAACATAACTCGAGTCGTGAGTACACAATGCGTATAAATACTGCCAACTGAACTGATCATGTAGGGAGGTATTCAGCGCCTCTAGCGGCAAACATAGCATCTGCAGGACGGACAGATCCCAGAGGCTATTGGCCAGGCTTTTTATTATTGGAGGCTAAGCTCCGAGGAAATCCCTCAGGCTACTGGTACTCATTATTTTACAGCTGGCTGAGTTGACCAGGGTTTACCTGTTAGTGAAGGGTACTTTAAAAATCTCCACCATTGGCAAAAATCAAACCCAGTCCTTCTAGTTGTGAAGCTAACAATTTGTCACTAGGGCTCTTACATAACCTAAAAGAAAAAATTAAAATAACTTACCGGTACCTTCAATCAAAGTGGGTACATTATACAGCATGTATCAGATGGCACTGCTGAATAACTGTGATAGACTAGAAAATGCACTGCAGTTGAGCAAAAAGAAACAGGCTACTATATATTGTTTTTGCTTGCCCCATAATATTCTAGTAAACTACAGTATCTAATAAGGACTGAACAACCACATTACTAGCATTTTTTACATCACACTGAAGTACAAGTTGGTTCTATTATTCAAATAATATATATTAGAAAGAATTCTTACCTTGTTAAAGAACAATCCTGCGAAATATCACCTTTATACCATTAATATTAACAGCTGATGGCAACAGCAAATTCAAATTAACCAGAGTACCGCCATGTTGGATCGCCTAACCAATAGCGACAAAGAATAATGAATAGCAGGGAATATGGTAATAATCGATATCTTATAAAAGCGATCATGCACACTCTGGAGTACGTGTTTCATTCTCATTGATACTATTATTATGAAAAGCCAATAATATGACCATGGCTGCCCTTGTCCTTATTGAAGAAGTTTAAAATATTGAGTAAATTAAAACCTTAAGTCAATAAATAACTAGTTGCACTATTATATTTTATTAATCTCCGAATTTGCAACAATCGATTGGAAACTATCGATCTATCTATAGTTTTGTACAGCTGTTAATAATCGATTCATTAATTAATGTATTTTTTACATTCTGTCTGTTAGGTAGTCAGCCCGAAGGCTGGTTAGATCCTCAAAAAGTACCGCCGTTAGGTTATGTGGGTAGATACCCACAAAAACTCAAGGCAGCACTATACTGAGGCATACTAGGCAAGAAGAGGAGTGAGGTAGTTTGTCATTACTTTCCTCACTGAGTTAGAACAGCAGTACTAACCCTATGAATAGAACCTTTCACAGCATTCACAGGCACCAACTGTGCCCTGAATGTCATTACTAAGCACCACCCATACCTCAGTAGCTTCCGTATAATCACAGCCATGAGACTGAGACATCGGTGAAATGTCACATTTTACTCTAGCCTGTGCCAACAGACAAATGCAAATGTACTGCATTCATCAAGAAATGGCAAACAGCCCATTTTTTACAGTAAGAGACAGAAATGTAATTTTTCATTAAAAAAAAGTAAAAATATGTGTCGTAGTAGGCGGTGAGGTGATACTCCGGCGTGGCGCGTCCCAGGTGACGGATACGGGGGTCCTCACCATCTTGCCAGCGGACTTGAACAAAATAAAATAGCTCTCATGGACCAAACACACAACAACCTCTACGGTTAACAACCGCAGTTGTAACTCGGAGCTTCCTCCATACCTTTGAAAGTCAAACATGGAAGGAAATCGTTTAAGGAATATTCCACTGCCTTGCAATTGCCAAGGCAGTCTGCATTCGGATACGGTGGGCAGTCACCTGAAAGATACCCTAGATGAGTCGGAGCATCTAAAAATAGAAAAAACAGATAGAAAACCCAAATTTAGACTGAAGACAGGACAGATAAACTATATAGCAACACACAATATAAATTCCATCATACAGCCAGGGAAACTCAAAATTTTGACAGACGAAATCGATCGCAGAGGGATTCTAATAACTGGGCTTCAAGAAATGAGAAACACCGATCAGGAACCAATAGAATCACAAGGGTATAGAATTTACAAGGGAATACCAGGAAAAAGAGTAATGAAAAAAAAAACATTATGTTTTTAGAAGGGAACTCTTGGTTACAAGACAGGGACCTTGCTTATGATGGTCTCCACCTCAATAGAAGAGGAACAATGAAATTTGGAAAACTTTTAAACAGAGTTGCCAAGTTTTTACTCTCGGAAAACTAATTGCTGGAACGAGTGATGACATTTTATTGTTTAGAGAGAAGAAAGCGCTGACTACAAGTGGACACCTAGGTGAAGTACAGTGCAGTGAACATAAGTACAACTGTTTGGATGATTTCATGCAACAGGACTCTAATATAAGTGCATGCATAAACTCATTAGAATTAGGTGGAGAGGTTAGGTGTTTGTACATTAATAGCAGAAGTATTCGGAATAAGCTTGATGACATTGAAATTCTCGTGCAGATGATAGGTCTGGTGGTATTACAATGTATATTTTTATTCAATTAATTCCAAAGAGCCATAGGCTCGTACAGAGGAATTGTACAGTAATATGTGTGTTTACACACCAAGGAAGAAAATTCTGAAGGTAACACAAATTGATGAATAAGGACATAGGCCTATTATAAGGTTGATAGCATATCTAAGATTGTTTGGACCAAGGTCCCTTAAAATGATAAGCACTTAGGATTTTTAATCTAATACATAACTTAACTTATTTGATGTATTAAGATGCATCGAATTCTTCCCACAATACTTCCATAGTTTTCCTCTTAAATACCGACAAAGTTGGTGCACTTTTTACTTCATCAGGAAGTTTATTATATGACTGTGATGCAGAGAACTTGAAACTATTTCTACCATATTTAGAAGAGTGAATGATATATAAGGCTACGTCCTTCGCATGCCTAGTTCCATAAGAATGATTGTCCGAGTTCAAGATGTAGGGAGAGCTATAGAGTATTGTGTTGTGTTTAATCTTGTATATTAGCATAGCTGCTCGGAGTTCTGCACTTATGCTGAGGGGTAGAATTTTACTTCTGATGTACAGATCTTTTACTGGAGTGCAGTAAGGAAGGTTAAATATGTTTCTAATAGCCCTATTCTGAATAGTCATTAAATCATTCAGTGTGGATTTCCTGCAGTGAGCCCAAATAACATTTAAATATTGGAGCTTGCTATGTACAAGTGAATAGTAGATTTGTTTTACAAGGTTTAGGGGAATAAGATACCGAAGTTTCCTTAGGATCCCTACTACAGGTGAGAGTTTCTTAGCAATTCGTTCAACGTGTTCAATCCAGGTCAGGTGTTTGTCGATGATTAGACCTAAATACTTTGCCTGATTAACCTCTTTTATTTCAATATTATTTATATATATTTTGCCATGTGTGATTTCTTTCATGCTTTGTTTTGAAATTACCATGTAATTGGTCTTATGTAGGTTCATTGTTAATTTATTGGCCTGGAACCATTGTGAGAGAGTATTTATATCTTGTTGCACATTTTGTATGATTTCAATTATGTCTTTCCCAGTGTAGAAGATATTTGTATCATCTGCATACAATTTGATATGCCCTCTCAAATTACATTCCACAATATCATTTATATACATTAAGAATAATGTAGGTCCAAGTATAGATCCTTGTGGAACGCCATGAGTTATATATTTTCCTGAACTTATGCATTTATTCAAAGCTACATGCTGCTTTCTTCCAATAAGGTAGCTTTGGAACCATTTTAGAGCTATACCTCGGACACCAGCATTTTCTAATTTTGACAACAGTATTTTATGATCTACTGTATCAAAGGCTTTTGTGAGATCAATAAATAACCCAACTGCCATATTATTTTTGTCAATAGTTTCTTGTAGGTCAGATAGATGTATTGGTAGTTACAGAAACCTGGGTGAAAAGTAATGAGGCAGATTTTTATAACTTCAACAATTTCACAAGCGTGTTTGCTCATAGAGATGACAAAGTTGGTGGGGGTCTGGGTATTTATGTATCACACAAATGGAAAGTGAACGTTAAAAGAAAGTGTGAAATGAATCATAGTTTGATGTGGATTGAGGTATTCAGAGATGATGTTAAAAGTAATAGGCCAACATACAAAAGCATTGACATTATTGCAGCATATAACCCCAATAGAAGCAATGCCATACCCTTCTTAAATTCATTTGAAAGTTTTCTTAGCCAGATAAACAATAAATTATGCATCTTCCTCGGAGATACCAACATTGATATCCTAGCTGATGATCAATTAAGAAGGAAATATCTGAATTTAATAGCATGCTATGGTTTTAAACAATGCAACACTAAATATGCTACACGACTTTGTGACACTGCAGCTACCTTAATAGACCACGTGTCACTAAACAATTCAGAATTAAGTTATAAAATATCAAATGTCAGCAATGATATTAGTGATCACAGTATATTAATTCTTGATATTTCCAAGACCAATTATAGCACGTACACTCTGTCACATAAGCCGACAAAATCAACAACACACGAGGACTCTTGGGATAGGCAACACACTCCTGAAACTAATATATCTATAAATGCAGATTCCCATAATGATGCAGATAGTACTGTTAACTCTCTATATAACTCTTTCATCAAACAATTGAATCTAAGGAACAGGCATAGCCAAAGAAAAATAACAAACAATTCTAACAATAACAGACAGACTACTAACTTACCATGGGTCACAGCTGAACTCCTTACACTTATAAAACAACGAGACACTCTGCATGCAAAGCTCAAAAATCCCCTTCACAGAAATAATAATGATATGAACCAAGAATACTGTAGATGCCGGAATAATGTAACAAACTTAAAAAGAAGACTAAAGTCAAATTACTACTCAGATAAATTCAGAACATATGGAAACAATTCTAATAAAACTTGGGAGACTATCAAAGAAATCATACACAACAAAAAACCAACAGTTGAGACATGCACTTCACTTGAAATAGACAACAAAATTATCACAGACAATCAAGAACTATGTGAATCATTTAACTTGTTCTTCACAAACATTGCTGGAAGTCTAGCAAAAGCTATTCCTGAACAGAAGGAAATCCTCAGTAAGGACCACAATCAGTCAAATTCTCTCTACTTATATCCGACAGATGAAGCAGAGGTCAAGTCCATCATCACAAATTTAAAGAATAAAAAGAGCTGTGGATTAGATAGGATCAAGACAAATTTCATTAAAAACAATATACAATCATTTATTAAAATCTTGGTTGAAATGATTAATGAGTCCTTAGTTACTGGCATGATACCAGATGACTTAAAAGTGGCCAAAGTAGTTCCTATATTTAAGGGTTGTGACAAAAGAAATCCAAATAATTATAGACCTGTTTCTATTTTATCGGTAGTTTCAAAAATTCTGGAAGAAGTGGTAAAAACAAGATTGCTTTCATTTCTGAACAAGAATACATTCTTTCATAATATGCAATATGGATTCAGGGAAAATTCTAGTACTGAGGCAGCAACTATTGACCTAATAACAATGCTACAAGAAACTATTGACAAAAATAATATGGCAGTTGGGTTATTTATTGATCTCACAAAAGCCTTTGATACAGTAGATCATAAAATACTGTTATCAAAATTAGAAAATGCTGGTGTCCGAGGTATAGCACTAAAATGGTTCCAAAGCTACCTTATTGGAAGAAAGCAGCATGTAGCTTTGAATAAATGCATAAGTTCAGGAAAATATATAACTCATGGAGTTCCACAAGGATCTATACTTGGACCTACATTATTCTTAATTTATATAAATGATATTGTGGAATGTAATTTGAGAGGGCATATCAAATTGTATGCAGATGATACAAATATCTTCTACACTGGGAAAGACATAATTGAAATCATACAAAATGTGCAACAAGATATAAATACTCTCTCACAATGGTTCCAGGCCAATAAATTAACAATGAACCTACAGAAGACCAATTACATGGTAATTTCAAAGCAAAGCATGAAAGAAATCACACATGACAAAATATATATAAATAATATTGAAATAAAAGAGGTTAATCAGGCAAAGTATTTAGGTCTAATCATCGACAAACACCTGACCTGGATTGAACACGTTGAACGAATTGCTAAGAAACTCTCACCTATAGTAGGGATCCTAAGGAAACTTCGGTATCTTATTCCCCTAAACCTTGTAAAACAAATCTACTATTCACTTGTACATAGCAAGCTCCAATATTTAAATGTTATTTGGGCTCACTGCAGGAAATCCACACTGAATGATTTAATGACTATTCAGAATAGGGCTATTAGAAACATATTTAACCTTCCTTACTGCACTCCAGTAAAAGATCTGTACATCAGAAGTAAAATTCTACCCCTCAGCATAAGTGCAGATCTCCGAGCAGCTATGCTAATATACAAAATTAAACACAACACAATACTCTATAGCTCTCCCTACATCTTGAACTCGGACAATCATTCTTATGGAACTAGGCATGCGAAGGACGTAGCCTTATATATCATTCACTCTTCTAAATACGGTAGAAATAGTTTCAAGTTCTCTGCATCACAGTTATATAATAAACTTCCCGATGAAGTAAAAAGTGCACCAACTTTGTCAGTATTTAAGAGGAAAACTACGAAAGTATTGTGGGAAAAATTCGATGCATCGTAATACATCAAATAAGCTCAAAAATCCTGTGCTTATCATTTTAAGAGACCTTGGTCTAAACAATCTTAGATATAGTATCAACTTTACTAATAGGCCTATGCCCTTATTCATCAATTTGTGTTACCTTCAGAATTTTCTTCCTGGTGTGTAAACACACATATTACTGTACAATTCCTCTGTACGAGCCTATGGCTCTTTGGAATTAATTGAATAAATATCATTCATTCATCAAGTAATGTCCACAATTCGAAACAGGATTTGTAGTCAATCTCAAAATAATTGAGTCCATTATAGAATTTAAAGCATTATCCCCTAGGCTCTCGACACTAACTCTAAAAGCTGCAAATAGAACATATACCATACTAAATGCCCATGCCCCAACTAATTATAAAAATAATAAGAAAGAACACAAAGATGATGTGGAGGGATTTTGGGAGCTTTTGGATTAGACAGCAACAAACATAAATAAAAGTCACACCAAAATTTTAATTGGAGACTTTAATGCCCAGTTAGGAAGGGAAAACAGATATAGAGGCATAATAGAAAAATGGCCAGCACAGAGAAGAACAAACAGAGGAATGGCATAAGACTGGTGGAATTTTGCAGGAACCATGATATGATCTCCAAATCGACTTACTTCAAGAGAAGACCAAATAAACTCAAAACTTGGAAACATCCAGATTGGAAAAAAGGTGAATGGCAACTAGATCATGTTTGTATGGATAAGAACTATCACAGGGAGATCTACAATGTGAAAGTTCTGAGAGGAACCGATACTGGATCGGATCATTACATGATAAAAATTAAAATTAAATTCACCCCGTTGACAAAGAAAAAAACTCACCTCAAAAGAAAGAGAACATACGACCCTCATAAACTATTAAATAATAAGGGATACAACAAACAAACTAAATATATTAAAATAACAGATGATCTAGCGGAAATAGTTCCCCAATTGAAACAAATAGCTGAACAAGTAGCCCCAATAAATCCAAGGAAGAAACACCAATGGTGGAACGATCATCATCATCTTGCACAGTTTCCAGCCACTGGCCGGGTCTGTTTGGAACACAAGCCTCTCCAACATCTTCTGTCTTCCCACCATCTCTCAGCCTCCACCCTTGTCCAGTCTTCTCCTCTCTTTTTCACGCTTTCTTCCACCCCCTTCAGTCACCGTCTCTCGGTCTACCTCTCGGTCTCTTTCCTTCCCACTTCGTCTCGTGTACTCTCCTGGGTATCCTCTAGTGTGATAAAACAGTGGAAGATAGACATCAAGCCTGGCTACGGTATCAGAGTCAAAAAACAGATGAATCACACTTGGAACTCATAAAACAAAAGAAGATAACTCAAAAAATAATACGAAGGGTTAAACGTCAATACCAAAAGGATATACTTCTGATGATCGAAACAAATAGTGCGAAAACAAACTCAAGAGATTACTACAAAATTTTTAGCAAACAACTACAAAGATATGAACCTCCACCATTAATGTTAAAAGACAAAAATGGCGAGTTAGCTCATAGTAAAAAAATACAGAAATTTTAGCAGAAACATTTAACAAGTTGTTAAATTGCGAAGATCCACCAGAACTGCTTCAAATAAATACAGACACGACTATTAAAACACCATCAGAAAACATAAATCCACCCATCCCATAACCCAAGAAGTCTACAAAGCTCTGAGAGAGCTCAAAAACTACAAAGCGAGTGGAGAAGATCAAACATTTGCAGAATTGTGGAAATATGCAGCAGAACCAGTAAAGATTTCATTACACCAATGCATAGTCAACATTTGGATCAAAGAAGAACTGCCAGACCATTGGACTACAGCTATAATACATCCATTACACAAGAAAAGAGAAAAATCGTATCCTGACAACTATCGAGGAATTTCCCTTTTGGATACCACATATAAAATCATGTCACGAATTCTATATAATTGTTGTAAAGATCAATTAGAACTGAAAATAGGAGAATACCAAGGTGGATTTTGGCCATAGAGAAGCTGCCCTGATCAGATAATCACCTTAAAATTAGTAATGGATTACTACAAACGTAGACAAAAACAGCAAGTCATAACCTTCGTAGACTTTGAAAAAGCTTATGATTG
The DNA here is from genome assembly GCA_946902985.2 of Meconema thalassinum. Lineage (NCBI taxonomy): Eukaryota > Metazoa > Arthropoda > Insecta > Orthoptera > Tettigoniidae > Meconema > Meconema thalassinum. Next base: position 456,470,890 of record OX336391.1, on the reverse strand, counting down.
TATACATAGATCTTCACTGCTGAAAATACTAAAGAATTTCGGACTTCGTCCCAAATTAATAAAAATTATAAAACTAACTCCAACAAACACCAAATCTAAAGTAAAATTCAGAGGAGAAATATCTGAACCGTTTACGATTAAAACAGGATTAAGACAAGGAGATGGTTACTTTTCAATTGTGCTTTGGAATATGTAATGAGGGAATGGTACAGGGAAAATCCTAGGAGCATAAGAATTGGAACCAAGAAAGATCAAATAGACTTAAATTGCTTGGGATTCGCAGATGACTTATCGTTACTGGCTGATAATATTCAAGAAGCCAGAAATCAAATAATCATCATCATCATCATCTTGCATAGTTTTCAGCCACTGGCCGGGTCTGTTTGGAACACAAGCCTCTCCAACGTCTTCTGTCTTCCCACCATCTCTCAGCCTCCACCCTTGTCCAGTCTTCTCCTCTCTTCTTCACGCTTTCTTCCACCCCCTTCAGCCACCTGTCTCTCGGTCTTCCTCTCGGTCTCTTTCCTTCCCACTTCGTCTCGTGTATCCTCCTGGGTATCCTCTTCTCCTCCATTCGTTTTACATGTCCATACCATCTAAGTCTAGGTTTCTCTATAAGGTGAGTTGGGGCAAGAGCATTTGTCCGTTTGAAACTCGTTCTGACATCTCTTGGGGAGTTAGGGTAAGTTGTCTTGCGTTCATTTAACACTAGATGTCGCGAGTGAAGTCGACTAACAAGCGGATGTATAGGCCAGTTCCGAAAGTAATGCCGTCAACGAAGCATCAGAGTTCACCGTGCTTCCCGAATCCACGCTGTATCTGGACCATCGCTCATTGAAATAACTTCATTTGTGGAAAGTTTAAAAGTTATAAGTATACTCTTTTCATAAACATATTTAATCATAGAAATACCACGTAAATAATTACAAAAACATGAGGGGTTGCTCTTGCCCCGTCAGAACAAGTATGCGGGGTAAGTTCGTCCCTCCCCAACGGGACAAGTGCGTATCCAGACAATGAAGATATCAGTGATATTTTAGAAGACGAAATAGTGTCTATCATCCCTCCGCCATCTGTAGACCGCAGGGGAAAACTGTTGTTTCCCATTTCCTTTACTCAGAACAACATTCAGTGAATGGGTAATAGTGAAACTTAATTTGACGATTTTTTATGATGGACCACGAATGAAACTTACTTTTGATTTATTAATAAGGAGATTTAAACACATCATGTTGTTATTTAAATGAATATCTACTGTTAGTGACAATGTTTAATTTTCGTTTATTTTAAAAATTTGATAAACAATTTTTAATGTGCCTTGATACAGTGTATCTTCTGTCGACATTTATTTTCCTTGTACTTATTTGGTATAACTTAACTTGATTTTACAATTTGTTTTTAGTTACTGTTACGTTAATAAATTGCGTTGAACCCCAAGCAACGTACCTACTAATAAAATGTAAGTAAACGCCAGTTTTTGTCTTTAATTTTTATATTCTTGTGATGTTTTCCAATGCCTGTAATTTTGCATCTTACACACCCCAACATTCTAAGGTGAAGAATTTAATAGAAAACATAACTTTATAAATTCTGAAATATGCATCTAATAGCTTAATAAGTAGAGAACACGAACTTGCCCTGCGATCATGTGTAAAACATTTAATGGAAGAATATAGGCTAGAGTTGCACTTGCCCCATATCACGGGGCAAGTGCGTACCCTGGACATTATAGTGATATTTAATTTCCTAATGGAATATACATTCTCGAAGCAAACATTCAAGATGCATCAGTCACACACAATTAACCAGTCAATATGCAGAAAAGTCTTGTTTTGGTATTGCAACTAGTTTAGATGCATTTAAAATTCAAAGTTGCACTTGCATTTTTTGGGTATGCACTTACCCCAACTCACCTTACCATCCTGTAATGGTTCCTCCTTCATTAATTCTCAGGTCCTCTCATTTCTTATTCTGTCCATCTTTGTAGCTCCAATACTGCTTCTCAAGAACCTCATCTCACTGGCCTGTATTTTGCTCTTCTCCCTTCCTTTCATAACCCAGGTCTCCGAGGCATACATCAGGATAGGGACATAGTACGTCCGATATATGATCTTTTTGCTGTTCTGAGGGACGTCCTTGCTCCATAACATGCTTCTCACACTCCTCCGGAATCAAATAATAAGCCTACAAAATATAGCACAAAAAATTGGACTTCAGATATCATTTGAAAAGACTGAGATAATGGTAGCAAATCCACTTGTAATCAATCACATAACAGTAAATAACAAGAAAGTTAGAATAGTGAAGGAATTTAAATACGTAGGAGAAATTATAACTTACAACTTGAATGAGAAACCTGCATGGCTAGAAAGAACTAATAAAATGATAAAAGCCCAAAAATTAACATGGTCTACATACAAAAGAAAATGTCTATCAATCGCAACAAAATTAAAACATTACAAGACGGTGGTTCAACCAGAGGTGACATATGGAAGCGAAACTCTTTTTAAAGTTACTCAGAAAAACAGAATCAACAAAATTTTAAAAGTAGAAAGAAGAATAGCTAGAACATGCATAAATAAAAAATATCAGAAAGATGTACAGTGGCAGATAGTACCAAATGAAGTGATATACAGATACTATACGGAAGAAACGGATTTCTTTTTTTGGTCTCAATATGAGCCGAAAACCAGATTATCTAGAAAAATTGTAGTGAAACTTTGGAATATGAAACAAGAAGTAGGGTGGATTAAGGAAATTAGAGAAGATATAAAAGAATTAGAAATAACTTTGTATGACTTGCAAAACAAAACAAAAATTTTTAAAAAAACCTGAAAGATATAAAAATTAGATTTCAGGCAAAAATAGACAAACCTAATACAATAAAAAGGGTATTTACAGATGAGGAACGCCTGAGAAGTTCAGAGTGAATGAAAAGCTACTGGGCAACTCGGAAAGGAATTACTGAAGAAGAGGACCAAGAAATGATTGACTGAAGTGGTCCAATGAGGCCATAGAAACAGAAGAAGAAGAATAAGAATAAGAAGAAAATCTCATTATCATCAAATATGTAAAATAAAGAGACAGAATATGTCTTTTTTTACATTTAAAAAGGCAAAAATATGTAAAAACAAAATGTCATTATGATCAAATTCGGTATGTAACAATAAAATTAACTGGTGGGATTTCAGCAGGACATATCAGATCGGTTGGATCTAGGGGGACAGTTGGACTGCATAGCTATAGACCTTTCCAAAGCTTTTGACAGAGTGGAACATGGAGTATTATTAAAGTAAGTGGAGAGAATGGGATTGGACTCGAGGGTTGTACGTTGGATAGGAACATTTCTAAATTCAAGGGTTCAGAGAGTCAGAGTAGGGAATTACGTATCACAGGAAGAGAAAGTTAAGAAGGGAATTCCACAGGGTAGTAAAATTGGTCCATTGCTTTTCCTAATATATGCAAATGATTTAGGGAACAATATAGCATCAAAAATAAGATTGTATGCAGATGACATTATCGTCTATAGGGAAATAAATAATATAGAGGATTGTAAAATATTACAAAGGGACCTCGACAGTATCCAACATTGGGTTGAAGAGAACCACATGAAGGTTAACGGAGGTAAATCAACTGTCACAATATTCACAAACAAGAGATTAAAAACTGAATTTCAATATACATTGGATGGGGTAATCGTACCAAAAGATGACAAGTGCAAATACTTAGGTGTGAGATTTGATAGTAAATTGCACTGGAAGGGTCATGTTGGAGACATTGTTGGGAAAGCATACAGATCGTTGCATGTCATTATGCGACTACTTAGAGGATGCAACAAAGAAATAAGAGAGAAAAGTTACCTAAGTTTGGTTCGTCCAATATTGGAATATGCAAGCAGTATATGGGATCCGCACCAGGAATACCTAATAAAAGAAATTGAGAGTGTTCAAAGGAAAGCAGCAAGATTTGTGATAGGGGATTTTAGGAGAAGAAGCAGTGTATCAGATATGTTAGAGAAGCTTGGGTGGGAAACATTAAGTAAGAGAAGGGAGAAAAACAGACTTGTAGGGTTATATAGAGCATATACAGGAGAGGAAGCATGGGGGGAAATCCGTGAGAGGCTTCAATTGGAAAGTAATTATATTGGCAGGGCAGACCACAAATTCAAAATTTGACGGCACTTTAGCAGAAGCGATTGGGGTAAATTTTCATTCATTGGGAAGGGTGTGAAGGAATGGAACAGTTTACCAAGGGCGGTGTTTGATCCCTTTCCAAAATCAGTCCAGTTATTCAAGAGTAGAATAGACAAAACCAGGGAAAAGAAAGAAGTGGTATAACTTAGTGCTGTATTCCTAGAAACATTATACGTGCTATGTAATTCCTACAGCAGTTGTGAGAGGGGAGTTCAATCAATGTGTGAATAGTACATTAAGTTACTGTATTCTTTTAATGTTGTGTAGTGTTTGTTACTGTATTCTTTTGGGTGTTTGTTACTTTATTCTATTAATATTGTGTAGTGTTTGTACATTAAGTTACTGCATTCTTTTAATATTGTGTAGTGTTTGTAAATTATGTACCTCATTTGCCACCGAGGTTGACACCTCATTGCAAATAAAGTGATTTTGATTTGATTAGGCCGGTCCCGTGTTGTTGGGGTAGCGCGCAATTCCCGACTCCGTCAGGCATTTTAGAAACGACGTTAAGGCTGGAACGGGGTGCACTCAGCCTCGTGAGGACAATTGAGTAGCTGTCTGACAGTGAGACAGCGCCCCGATCACGAAAACCAAGATTAACGGCCGAGGGGACCCGACGCGCTGATCACGCGTCACCCCAATATCTGCAGGCCGAATGGCTGGGCAGCGGTCGCTTGGTCGGCCTTAGCCCGTCATGGGCTGGATAGTGCCAGGGGTTGACTTTTTTTAAATTATTTAATGTGTTAAGCTGGTGTTATTTTAGCCTACTTTTCACATTTTGCAAAAATGAGGAAAAAGTAGACTTATGAGATCGATCCGGGAAAATGTGTGTCTGTCTGTCTGTGTGTGTGTCCCCCCCCTATCAACTCCTAAACGGCTGCAGCAATCAAAACCAAATTTAGTATGTGTAAAGATGTGCACCGGAATATCTCACGTCCATATTTGAAAATGATGTCAGTGCTACCAACTGCTGAAAAACGCACTAGAAATTTGAGCTCCATGTTGGATATCTTGCAAGGTATGCTTGGGAGCTATTCCAAAATTGGCACACATGTAGATAATACTATTTCAGTTTAATTTCCAGGAGGCCATACATGACAGTGTTGCCAAAATAATTTTAAGCCTTCTGATAAGTCCAATGTTTAAATGGATATAACTTCTACACTATCAATTGGATTTCAACCAAATTTTGTATGTAAAATGTGTACATAAACAGATATGACTGAGTGTATTCTTAAGAGCCACCAGGGCAGCCAACTGTTAATAATTGCTCTCTCTATTTATTTATTTTTATCCAAATACCAATATATCAGAAAGTATGTAAGCCAACAGCTTTAAACTATGCACACGTATATTCTGACATTTTAGATTAATTTGGAGTAACTTATATATGTCAGTTCTACCAACATGATTATAAGCCTGCTGATATTACCAATTTTTAAATACATGTCACTTCTATACTATCAGTTGGATTTCAACCAAATTTCGTATGTGCTATGTGTACCATAGCAGATATGACTATACGTATTGTTAAGAGCAATCAGGGCTGCCAACTGTTAATAAATGCTGTCTATATTATTTTTACCTTAATATCAATATATCAGAAAGTATGCAAGCCAACAGCTCTATACTTTGCACACGTATAGCACCTGACATTCTAGATTAATTTGGAGTAATTAATATAAGTCAGTGCTGCCAACATGATTCTATGCCTGCTGATAAGACCAATTTTTAAATACATGTAACTTCTATACTAACAAATGGATTTCATCCGAAATTGGCACAACAAGATATCATAATATTTCAGATTATTTTTGACAAGCACACACATGACATTGTTGCCAACATGCTTTTATGCGTGCTGATAGATCCAGTGTCTAACTGCATGTAACGTCCAATGGGCTTAAACCAAATTTTGTATTCTGTACCTTAAGAGATGGAACTAAGAATATATTCAGTCACCAGGGCTGCCAACTGTAGTGCTCTATTAGGCTACATTATACCAGGTATATTTTGAAATAATTAGATATTTCGATAGTACCAACTTAATTTCGTCATTATTCTAGATAGATTCATATACTGTAGAATAATCATTGGCATGAAAAGTAGGCTGTATAGTTCTTCACGGAACTTCTTGTTTTAAGTTACATTTTTAAGTAAAGTTAAAGATGGCACCTGTCATCTCTAAAGTTAAAACCAAGAAACTGAACAGCCAAAGTAGGGAGATGGTGGCTAATGTGCTAAAATTCATGGAAAATGAAGCGGCTTGCGGTGATTTCAATATTCCTGTTAACCAAGCACAGGCTATCTAAAAGGTGTATCTAAAAGAACGGTGCTGTTTATAAAGAGAGAGTTGGGCGATATTGATGAAGGAGAATCGAACTCGTTTGCAACTCCTGATAAAACTCGTGCGAGAAGTAATACTGTTACGACGACTTTGACCAGTACGTATTAAGGAGAACTGTTCATGGAGATGTCAATAATAATTATAAATACAATAGTGATTTTAGAAATGTTTTTGCTGAGGCTAGTACAGTCGATAGACCTTTCCTGGAAGTGATGACGTACGTCGCCGGCAGAGATATAATGCGCGGACAGTACTTTTGTCATAATGAGGTAGATGATGATGACTTGGTATATGACCCATAAAACATAAATGGATATAAGTGACATTACTGTACTATACTTGCACTTCATTCCACAGAATAATTTGATAAACTACACTGATCAAGATAGGAGTGGGCTTCAATGTCGACTGAGGATATGGTATAGAAGACGATTTTCATCAAGGAACAGAAAAAGCATTGGAAGTGGCGGGCAAAAATAATATAGCTGTGTTTAATATGTATGCTTCTGATACAAGAATAATAATTCTACAGATTATCATCATTTTTTTGATGTAGACTTAATGGCAATGAAAGGTTCTACAAATTAAAAATAGGCATAATGTGATCCTTGGATGTGTATATTCAACTTCCTTCTGTTATTTTTTTCATTGGAACCTCTTAGTAACCATCGTGAAGACATCATGTTTATTTTATTGATAGCAAGTAGTTTACTTTTTTTTCCCCTCATTTATTTTATGCCCACATTGGAGCACTATGGCTCTGATTTAGTTGACTTATTTCCTTTATCTCCTAAGTGGAGCATAGGGCATCGATGAATTTCCGCCATCAGACTCTGTTCTGCACCATCCTCCTAATCTCGTTCCAGGTCTTCACTCCTTTCTCCATTCCTTCTGTTATTACACTCCTCCTCCGGTGTTCCTTGGTCTGCCTCTTCGCCTACTATCATGTGGATTCCATTCCAGGGTTTGTTTTGCTATGTTGTCTCCATCTCGTCGTAATGTATGCCCAATCCATTTCCTATGATGCATCTCAAAATAAATGGGTGTTTGCTGTGTTCTTCTCCATAGCTCTTCATTGGAGATAACTTGTGGCCACCATATCCTCAGGATATTCCTCAAGCATCTATTCACAAATATTTGGAGTCTGTTAATGAGTTGTTTGTTGGTCTTCCAAGTTTCACACCCGTAGAGCAATATTTGTAGAAGTATATGGCAGGGGAATGAAGACTGGGCGTATATTCAGGATAAACATTTAATACGAACTGAACGACTAGGTAACATACAGGCGTATGTATACAAAAGCAGACAAATGAATCAACGAGAACATTCTCGTAAATAGAACCGCCACCAATGGCGTTGCGCTTCATGGCGCTTAATTTAAACCATAGATCACCTGTTGGGTTACATATTTCTAACAATATTGACTTGACATTTGAATTGAAGATGCGAAGTTTGGTATAGGTGTTAAGTTCCCTTGTTTTCCAGATTGGTCTCAACATTGCGAATGCTCTTTTAGCCTTATTTATTCTATTTCCTATATCCTCCATAGTACCTCCCACAGTGGTGACCATACTTCCCAGGTAGCAAAACTGTTTGACTTGATCGATCTCTTGATTCCCGAGAAATAATGATACCTTATTTCGATTATTATGGCGCATCTCCTTGGTTTTCCTTCCATTGATCTTCAATCCCACCTCAGATGCTTCAGTTCTTAAATCATTCAGCTTTGCTTCCATATCTTTGTAACTGCTGGCTAGCAAGCACAGGTCGTCTGTGAACTCCAGATCCTCCAACCTGTCTGTTAGTCCCCACTGGATACCTCTTCGGCAATTCATTGCTTTCTTTTTGATAAGATCCAGCACCATGAGAAACAGTATTGGAGTCAGCAAACATCCTTGTTTAACTCCTGTATTTACTGGAATGGGCTCCGACAACATCCCCTGATGTAAAACTTGACAGGTGTAATTCTCATACATTTCTTGAGTAATCTTTATAATTTTCTTTGGAATCCCAAACTCTTTCTTGGCTTGCCAAATCTTCTCTCTCATTATACTATCAAACGCCTTTTCGAAATAACGAATAGTAGGTACAGTGACGATTGCAGTTCCGTTGATTGTTCTATAATTATGCGCAGCGTATTGATCCGGTCTGTACAAGAAAAGCCTTCTCTAAATCCTGCTTGTACTTTCCTCAGCCTTAAATTAACTCTCTGTTTTATCCCTTCTAGAATTACTTGCGAGAGTACCTTACTTGGGATTGAAATGAGAGTAATCACTCTCCAGTTGTCCCATTCCAATAAATCTCCTTTCTTCGGAAGCTTGATCAATAGTCCTTTCTTCCAGTCTGTAGGAATCTTCTCTTCTTCCCAGAGCTTCTCAAAAAAAAAAAAAAATGGGAGCTAAATCTCAACTGTAGTGTCCATATTTACTTTCAAGGCTTCCGATGGAATGTTGTCCATACCTGCCGCCTTACTGTTCTTTAGTTGTTTATAGCCTTTTGTATCTCTGTTCTTGACGGTGGTTCTGTGCTTATAGCCCTATATTCCTGCTCTTCTCCAGAAAATGTTCTCTCCATCTTTCTAGTTCTTCCTTTTGTGTAGACAGTAATCTCCCATCTTTGGCTTTATCAAAACTAGAGAACTTTCCTGTTAGTTAGATATTGTTGTTTTAAGGGGTGGAACTACGAGGTCATCTGCCCCAACTTTCCTGTTAATTTTTTGGTTATGTGATATAGGGTCCTACTATCGTTGTTTTGTGCTGCCATCTCTGCTTGTGTTGCTAAATTATTGATAAATACTCTTTTATCAAGTCGAAAACTCCTCTTCACTATTTTGTTAAGTTGGTTGAAATCTGTTCTAGCTTGTACTTTCTATTCTTGTGTCCTTGCATTGTTAAGTCTTTTCTTATATTCCTTCCTGCTGTTCACTGTTTCCCATGTCTCAGAAGTAACCCATTCCTCCCTTCCTCTCTCTCTTGCCTAAAACCTTTTCACATGTATTGATATAGGTAGTCTCTATGTTCTTCCAGTTATGTTCAATATCCTTTCCTTCTTCTTCCTCTCTCAGCTGTTGAAATGGGTTTCTCAACTCTTGTGACAAATGTTGTTGCACCTCCTTATCCTTTAATTTATCGAGGTTGTACCTTATCCTCCCCTTTTGATGAATGTGCCTAATATTTGCTATCTTCAATAGGAGCGTAGCTATCACTAAATGATGGTCACTTCCCACATCTGCTCCTCTCTTGTTCCTCACGTCCAACAGGGAAGTTCGCCATGTCTTGCTTATAGTGAAATGGTCAATCTGGTTCTCCGTTATATGGTTCGGGGACAACCAAGTCACTTTATGGCAGTTGTTATGAGGAAAGATTGTACCTCCTGTCACCAAACTATGGTTGCTACAGAATTCAATAAGTTTGTCGCCATTCTCATTTCTAGTACCTATACCATATCTCCCCATTATATTTTCTATTCCTTGATTATCACTTCCGACTTTCGCATTCAAGTCTCCCATCACGACCACTATATCCATTTTCTTCACTTTTATCAAGGTTCGATGTAACTGGCCGTAAAATTGCTCTTTTCTTTCTTCTCCTGTCTCTGTTGTTGCATAGCATTGCACCACTGTGATTGGTCTAACTTTTGATGCAAATCGGGCTACTATTATCCTTTTTGAGACTGGATACCACTCCATCAAGCTCCTCCTTGTCTTTTGTGTTGTTGTTTGAGTCTTCAGTCTTTTGACTGGTTTGATGCAGCTCTCCATGCCTCCCTGTCCTGAGCTAATCGTTTCATCTCTACATAGCTCCGACACCCTACATCCGAGGCAATCTGTTTAACATATTCTAACCTAGGTCTACCCCTACAGTTTTTGTCCTCGACCCTTCCTTCCATAACTAAGCTTGCTATTCCTGGGTGTCTTAGTATGTGTCCTACCAACCTATCTCTTCTCTTCATTAGCAGTCGCCAGAAGCATCTCTCCTCTCCCACTCGTCTTAATACCTCTTTGTTTGTAACCCTATCTACCCATCTGATCTTCATCATTCTCCTGTAACACCACATTTCAAATGCTTCAATTCTCCTCTTTTCTGCTGCACCAATAGTCCAAGTTTCACTTCCATAGAGCACCACGCTCCAGACAAAGGCTTTCAAAAATGACTTCCTAATACCTAAATCTATATTCGATGTCAGCAGATTCCTTTTTTGTAGAAATGCTTTCTTTGCCTGAGCCAACCTACTTTTAATATCCTCTTTGCTTCGTCCATCACTGGTTATTCTGCTTCCTAAGTAACAGAAGTCTCCTACTTCCTTCAGCTTTTCACCTGCCAATTTGATCTCCATAGAGGTTTCTGATTTATTTCGGCTGCATTCCAGTATTTTTGTTTTACATTTATTAATTTTCATCATGAAGTCCTAGAAGCCTCCGTGGCTTAGGCGGCAGCACGCCGGCCTCTCACCGCTGGATCCGTGGTTCAAATCCCGGTCACTCCATGTGAGATCTGTGCTGGACAAAACGGAGGCAGACAGGTTTTTCTCCGGGTACTCCGGTTTTCCCTGTCAAACTTTCATTCCAGCAACACTCTCCACTATCATTTCATTTCATCTGTCATTCATTTAATCATTGCCCTAGAGGAGTGCGTCAGGCCTCGGCAGCCGGCACGTTCATATCCTCGCCGCTAGATGGGGGCTTCATTCATTCCATTCCTGACCCGGTCGGAGACTGGAAGCAGGCTGTGGATTTTCATTTCATTTTTCATCATGAAGTCCTTCCGTAAGACGGAATCCATACCATTCAAAAACTCATTCAAATCCTCAGGCTTGTCGGCCAAGATGACGATGTCATCAGCAAATCTCAGAGTTGAAATTATTTCTCCTTGAATCTTCACACCCACTTTAAATTTTTCTCCAATTTCCTTCATTGCTTGTTCAATGTAAAGATTGAAAAGTATGGGTGATAAGTTGCAGCCTTGCCTTACACCTTTCATAATACCAGCTTCTCTCTCATATCCTTCAGCTCGAATGACTGCTGTCTGGTTTCTGTATAGATTGTATATCACCCTCCTATCCCTGTACTTTATTCCATAGATTTCAAAATGTCAAACAATTTAGTCCAATCAATGTTATCAAAAGCCTTTTCTAAGTCTACAAATGCCATGAGCATTCTCTTATCTTTCCTTATTCTACCTTCCAAAATCAGCCTAAGACTTAGTACAGCTTCCCTTGTTCCTACATTTCTCCTGAAACCAAACTGGTCTTCACCCAACTCCGTTTCTATCTGGCTTTCAATTCTCTTGTAAATTATTCTAGACAGGATCTTTGAAGCATGAGTAATCAAGCTAATTGTACGGTAATCTTCACATCTGTCAGCTCCCACTTTCTTTGGTATAGGGATGATGACATTCTTCTTGAAATCAGGGGGTACCTCACCTGTCTCATAAATCATACACACCAAGTGAAATAACCTGATCAGACCTTCATCTCCTATGCAGCGTAGCAACTCAATCGGTATATCATCTATGCCTGGTGCTTTGTTCCTGCCTAAGTCCTCTAATGCTCTGTCAAATTCTGTTCTCAATATTAAATCTCCTTTTGCATCCTCTCAATTTCCTGCTTCCTTTCCATTACATGATTCTCAATCTCCTTTCCCTTATACAAGCACTCTATGTAAGCTTTCCATCTCTCAACCTATTCTTCCCTATCTGTTGGAGGCTTTCCATTTGTGTCCCTAATATGACAGCACTTAGTCTTCTTTTCCCCAAAAGTATTCTTAATCCTTCGATAAGCTGTGTCTACTTTTCCTAATTTCAGACACTTTTCTATACCTATAGCCTGCAAGCCTCTGTTTGCGGACATGTCACCTCCAAGATCCCCTATTAGCAGTTAACACTGTGACATTCTCTGCTTCTACACCATTCAACACTGAATCTAACCGCACCTACTACCTCTCTTACCCTCTACAGCTGAACTCATTAACCTCTTAGGTAATCTATCCTCTCCCCCTTCTCTTCATATGACCCCACCATCTGAGTCAGCTCATACGAACAGCTTCATTTAGCGTGTCCATTTCTAGCTTAGTCTTTATCTCTTAATTATGAGTACCTCCCTGCTAATGCTCACATTTGTCCTAGCAATCATTCGTGCTACCCTCATATCAGTTACCTCTAGCTTATGCATGAGCTGTCACTTCCATCCAGCAAGGTCGGTCTAAATACTGAGCGATATAGGGATAGTTTCATTGCTCTACTAACTTCTTTCTTGCAGAATACTGTGGATGGCAACCAAGAACTCACTGCATTGGCTTTTCTGCATCTCAACTCAATTTCTTTCACCATACTATCTTCCTGAGAGAATATACAGTCCAAGTACTTAAAATGGTCTACCTACTTCAATTTAATTCCTATCTAGCATTCTATTTTTTGCTCTGTCATTCATTTAATCATTGCCCCAGAGGAGTGCGTCAGGCCTCGGCAGCCGGCACAGTTCATATCCTCGCCGCTAGATGGGGGCTTCATTCATTCCATTCCTGACCGGGTCGGAGACTGGAAGCAGGCTGTGGATTTTCATTCTATTTTTTGCATTTCTTCCCTACAGACGTAACCTGTTTTTGAAATGCTGATTTCCATGCCATTTTCCCTACATTTCAGCATAAGCCAGACTACTTACCTGGTTTCCACCTAATTGAGTCCCGCCCAGTCAGTTAACGCCCTTCAGCAAATGGTCCATAATAAACAGTAGAGGTGAGAGGTTACAGCCTTGCCTCACTCCTGTAATAACTTCAAATCAATAACTAATCCTACCATAAACTCTCACTGCATCCTGATTATCAATATAAATACTTTTGATTGCCTGTAGCAGCCCTTCCTCGATACCATAATCCGTCAGGATGCTCAGCATCTTCTCTAGATCTACAAAACACAAACGTCTATTCCTCTCATAGCATTTCTCAATAACTTGGCACATATTAAAAAAATTGATCTTGACATCCTCGTTGTGGTCTAAAGTCACACTGGTTTTCATCCATCTTACTCTCGTCCAATTATCACTCTCTCCTTTCTACAATACCTGTGTACACTTTGCTCAGGACACTTATCAAAGAAATGCCTCTATAATGGTTGCAATCTTTCCTGTTACCTTGCTTTAAATTGGGTTGATTTCTGATTTTGTCCAGTCAGAGGGTACCTTTCCTAATTCCCATGCCAATTCTATTATCCTATGCAACCATTTCATCCCTGCTTTCCCACTATACTTTGCCATTTCTGGCTGAATTTTGCCGATCCCTGCCGCTTTGTAACCACCCTCCCTAATCCCACAACCGTGAATGCTGTTCTTATTCTCCTCCTGCATAATCTCAAAATCTGCCACATTTACATTTAGCAAATTTTCAAAGTACTGTTGCCCTCCTCCCAATGCTACCTTAGTATTTACGAAGTGTTCCCCTGAATTATCCCAACACTTTTCCTTCCATTTCTAAGATTCTTTATAACACTCCAAAAAAGCTTTCCTGGCACTTGGCCTAGAATTTCCCCCCTCATTTCCTTTTAGCTGTACTATTATTTGTTTGGTCTGTTCCTTTCTATTGCATAAAGCTGTCTGCTGGATTCCTAGTTTGGAGCCATTTTTTTAAGCATTCTTTGACATTTACAAGCCAAATTCACTATGCCATTTCACCAGGATGAGTGCTTTTTTCTGTCTCTACCCAGTTTTCCCAAGACATCCTTGTTCTCTGACCTCTCGTTTTCATTGTGTTGTAATTCTTTACCCTCTACTCTTTGAAATATTTCATCAATCATATCAATATATTTCTGCCAAGTTCCTTATCCCGAAGATTTCCAACTATAATCCATCTGCAAATAGATCACACCATATCAGTTTGTGGTCTGTTTCAGTAAAAAATACCCTGCAATTCCTTAACAATATCCTAAATTGAAAGTCAGTTGTCATGACGTCAAGAGGCTGGAGTAGGGCAAACTATGAGTTGCGACACATGCCCACCAGGCTTCATGGTTTGCATTACAATGTCGAAAGAAGACTTACCAAAACCCTGCCAAGGACTGCGAATGTGAAAAGTGCAATGAAAAATGTGAAAGATATCACGTCATGAAGTGTCATAAACGAGGAGAATCCCTAAGAGTGTTTTGCACAAAAGACTGAGAACTTTGTATTGAAAAGCAGTAGTGCTGAAGATTTCTTTTACGACTTTGTACTAACTGATTATGTATATTTTGGCCATTGGCTGCTCTCATTACATTATAAATTGAAAGTCAGTAATGATAGTGTATTATCGACTTGGTATCTGTGAATCTCCTTGTGCTTCGTGAATGAGTTCGCAACAGCTAACCCCATGTTAGCACATAAGTCTAGTAAATATTCTCCATTGGTGTTCGCTTCTCTATCATCCCACTTACCCATTACCTGCTCATACCCCTCGGTCCTATTTCCTATTCTAGCATTGAAATCTCCCATCAGTACTACACTATCTTTATTGTTCAACTCTCACTACCATATCACTCCGAGCCTCATAAAATCTGACTACTTCGTCATATTCAGCCCCTTCATTTGGAGCGTATACTGAAACAATCCTGTCATTTCCAAATTAATTGTTCATTTACATACCTCACAAAAACTATGTTACGCTCTAAGGTTCTCTTGACATACAACCCTACTTTGCCCTCTCTCGTTTTACACCCGACAGGTACACCTTGTAATCTCCTACTTCCTCCTCTCTAGCTCTCTTTATCTGAACTTTACTAATCCCTAGAATATCCAATCCCTTCCTAATTGCTGACTCAGCTAGCTTTACTTTCTTCCTTCCATAAGCCCCGTCGATATTAATAGCACCTCATCGAATACCCGATCTATTGCTCGTTCGTTTCCAAGGAGTCCCTGATCACTCCCTTAGGTCCGAGGCATACTCAAGACATTTTTAGCAGGTTTAAGAAGTGCACGTGAAGCAGGTTGCTAGCCTTACTTACACAGGGCCTCACGAGTTTCACCTCAGGGAATAAACAAGGGAGTTGGGTAGTCTAGCCACCTAAGCACAAGGAGGGCCATGACTCAGAATATGTCCAAGATGCCCACTCATTCCATAGTAACTGGTATCCAGACTGTCAGGACCCCTTACAAGGCTACTCAGCTGTTGCCCATGGTTCACGAACTAGGAACCGTGAACCACTATACAGCATAAAATAATTAACTACTGTTGAATGAAATATGATACTGGAAGGAATCAGGATGTGCATAAGGAATTCTGAAGGAATGATATCGGGACAAAAATAAGTGCATATGCTGTATTACACATAGTATATATTCTTCTTTTCTATTTTTTTAAAGAAATAAAATCCACATAACATTTTCATAAAAAGAGCAACATTGAATTTCATGAAGTCATTTTCCCAGTAGAGAACTGTCATTGAATGGTAGAGCCACGTGCATTGCAAACCTGTGAGAGAAAAATATTAAGTTAACATACCACTCTTAATAATATTGTTCATTCATTAAGGGGCCTTGCGACATTGTGATCATATAACCCCATGTAGTTGGTGTGTAATCTGTCTGACAACCTGTGTCATTGTGAGGCTGTAAGTGAATTTGTATTGGAGGCTAGGGTTTGGAAGGAGGTGGCCATGGCCTTAATTTAGGAACCACACCAGCATTTACCTGCGGTAGAGGTGGGAAAAAGTTTTTAGGTTGGCTAAGATGGAAACTGAACCCATCTCTTCTCAGTTCTGCATCATGAGATTGAGTTTATCTAGTCTCAGCCCTCAGACCATATTATATGTCTTGGCACAGCCAAGTCATCTGGATCTAAAGTCTCAATACGTACACAGAAGGCAGAATATGAATTATTTTTAATAATAATACATTCTTCATTGCTCTGGAGGAGTATAATAGGCCTTACCAGCCACCTCAATGCACCTGAAGCCTTGATTTTAGATACTCATATTGTATGCCACGAAGAAAAATATGACTTTTCATTGTCCACTCACAAAGAAAGAAAATTCCAACAAGAATATTTTCCACCCAAGAAAAGGCAAGACGATCAATACGCATGAAGAAGTACTGGGAGGACCGCAAGGCTCGTACAGTTCCTACAAGTCGACGAACGAATGGTTGGTTCAAGTGATCCTGTGTGTCTCAAAAGGCGAAGAAGTAGAAGAAGAAAAAGAATGCCACGAAGTGGGGAAAGCCATTAACTTAAATTAGAACAAATAGGCCTACACCATAATTTAATGCAAGCACAATATGCAGAAAGGTCCTTGTGCACCCCATCTTGCTGTGATATTAGACAGACCACCTTAAAATTATACCGAGGGCATGGAGGTGCAGCAATCAAGCTGTTTGCCTCTCACCAAGGAGGACCGGGTTCGATTCCCGGTCAATGCATGTGAGATTTTCAAAAACAGAAGTAGAAGTTTGATAGG
Organism: Meconema thalassinum; assembly: GCA_946902985.2. NCBI lineage: Eukaryota > Metazoa > Arthropoda > Insecta > Orthoptera > Tettigoniidae > Meconema > Meconema thalassinum. The sequence continues at coordinate 456,453,935 of OX336391.1, read as the reverse complement.
GTCAGATTGAGAATTAATGTTCACAAAAATTCATGTCTCATCCCCTTGCAGTCAACATACAGTTTGATCAAGAGTAACAGGACTGCTAATATTCACTTTGGCTCTCCGTCAACTGATATGAGACGATGAGCTGTAATATTTTGTAATGCATATTGTGTTCATTTCTATTTGAGTTTGATTGGTTTGTTGTTATATTGATTGAATATGAGGAAGAATGAATAGTTGATTGATTTTTCGATTGAATGTACGAGCGAGTGAAGTAATGCAATTTTTTTTTTTTTTTAGATCCTCGAATGTCACTTCCGTATATATAATTTTTCCCATTTCTGGAAGTACTTTTTTCTAGCTTTTCATTTACTGTATATTTTTTCCTTTTGTACACATTTTATGTGTCTCCAGGTTTCTGTTTACTGTAGATAGTTTTTAATTTTCTGTAAATAATGTTAATGTTTCTTGAACATTTGGGACTGTATGGATGACTGAGAGCTAGAGGTAATTTTCTTACAGGATGTTTGAGTATCTTTGTGAGGTTGAGGTTGTTCATAGATAATAGTATCAAGGACCATAAACATTTCCATATCACTTCAAAATTTCCATTGGAGCAAGAAGATAAATAGAGTACATATTCCAACCACTCCGCGAAGAGCCTTTATTCATCTCATAGACCATATCAAGATGTTTTTAAAGAAAAATATTTTAGACTTACAGGAATATACAAATACCAACTATTTAGAAATATGTAATTTTCACAAAATTATTTTTATATTATACTGGCTAGCCTATACCCGGCATGCATTGCGATGCTAATCACAGACAGATAGAAAGAATGGAAGATAATAACGTTATTGGTTTTAAGTCTCTTTTAACTACTGCGGCTTTTAGAGATGCCGGGGTGATGGAATTTTGGCCCGAAGTCTTTATCGTGCCAGTAAATCTACCCACATGGCCCCCTCACATTTGCGCACCCTCAAATGCCAACTGGCTGTACCAGGATTTGATCCTGCAACTTTGGTCGCAGCAGGCGAGAACATTACCGCCAGCCCAAGAAAGAATAAGAATAAGTGTTTGAATTGCAATTACGTTTACTGGAGTGCCGTCGGATAAACAATATTCTTTGTTTTTCTGTCTGGTGCATATATAAATAAATCCGAAGGTTTCCCGATGCATGAGCACACCACATACAGCTGACCATGTGAGCATTTGTTGAAACTACTCGTGTGCCATCTAATGTAAAATGGATTTACTTTTTCAGAAAAATTGGTGGGAGTGTGTACAACAACTCACCAAAGTTTCATCGCAATTGGCGGAATTGTATATGAACGCTTACAGGACTCTCCTGAAGCGATTCGCTGGCCGACAATCATTTATTGAAACTACTCGTATGCTACCTACTACCAAATGGTTTTTCTAATTCAGAAACCTTTGCAGCAGTGTGCACACAGGTGCAGTGGCACCATCTTTTTGAAACAACACAGGAGGATTCCATAAGTCGTACTTAACGTGCAGATGTTACTGTCACAGTTTTGGCCTTCTCTTCAGAATGGTAAGGGTCTACAATTCTAAAATCAAGGACAGCGCAGCAAACAGTCACACGTTCGCTGTGGAGGTTCTGTCTAGGATTGGTTGCAGACCAGTACCGAAAATTTTATTTACTAACGTAGCCCGACAAATGAAAGTGCGCTTCATCACTTTCCAGTAGCCTGGAGTCAGTTGACACAGCTTCCAGGATAGTCTCACAACACGCTCTGCGGTTGGCCCAATCACATTCACAGAGTTCCTGCACACCCACCATTTTATACGGAACTTCATAGCGGTGTGTAAAAGTCTCCGTACGGTGCGATCTGTGAGTCGCATAGCACGTGCGTGCTTACGTTGAGGAGGGAATGCCTCACTGCATGGATGTTCTCTGATGCCACGAGGCCTACCACATGGATTCGCTTTAACACTCGAACCAGTTCCTTTCAAACACGCCATGCTAGCGACTGATGAGACGAGGCGATGCACGTGTTCTCCAAGGCCACACGCACATCGACAATAATACCTGCTTAAGCGCTGTGGCCAATAAGGGTGCTAGATATCATAAATGGCAAACATTCCTCTTTTAAACTGTGCAATAAATTTGTAAATTTCGTGTTGCGTTGCTGTGTTATTTATGTTTGAAATTCGAGAGTTATTTCTGCTGCTCCCAGTACTTGAGCTCTGGCTCATTGGGACCTATGTAAGTAAGTGATTAAGCATACAATACTATCGTATGTAAAATTTACATGTATGAATAATTTAACTGCTTAGAATTCCCTCTATATCTGATCCAGCAGTGCTTCTGCTGGTCTATGGTGATGTCAATGCTTTTGTTATTAATGACTATCAGTTCTAGAAGCATAATCATGGGCCAAGGAATTGCCTTGAAATTATCCTTGAATTTAACAACATATTGGTTTCTCCATGACAATAACAAAGAGGTAGGGAATTTCATGTAGATATGTGACATCACTTCAGAGGGATTATAAAAACAACCTCATAAAAACCAGAGATAGGGCTGGAGAGATTACATACTGCTATTTACGTCAAAGTAAAGGACTTCTGTATTTCTTGTATTTAACCCTGCATAAGTGTGGCACGGTCTCTTGTTCCGGGCCTCACAACAATGCTACTTAAATTTCAGACTATTGAGGCTAAGAAGCTGTACTTTGTTGTACCTTCCTCTGTTGCGACCCCGCACGTGCAACTAATATTGCCAGTCATGGGAAATTGACCATTGTGACAACTCACTACGACATGGTTCCTGAGACTAGCAACACTTTTTGCGTTACGTTCAGTGTACCTATGAGGTAATTAGTATATTTTTATTATGGCTTATTTCTTGAGATGATTTTTGCTTTCATATTGAAGAGTTATCGAACTATTTGTTCAAGCTTATATTTTACTGTATTTTAGGTAAAATGGGCTATGAAAGAGAACAAAAACGATTGCAAAGGCTACTTGAAACTGTTTCCACTGATTCTGAACCGGAAACATGATGATTCTTCAGAAGATGACGAAGAGGACGTGCTGGAAGTTCGAGAAGAGAATTCGGAAAGTGAACGAGATTTGAATCCTGAGGAGGATGCAGACTCCTTGCGACGTCATTATTATCACGGATGTGAAGACTCTTTACTTTTATTATGGTAGGGATTACACGAAGCGGAAAATTTATCCCCCTCCCAAAAATATTAGAAAAAGTCAGAAGAATATTATAACGCACCTTCCAGGTGTCAGAGGATCAGTTAGAGGAAAGACCTATCCCCTCGAGGTTTGGAGACATTTCTTTGATCGAGAGATAATGGAAATTATTGTAAAATGTACAAACTAACATATTATCACTCACGCAAAAGAAAATATAATCAAGAATATCACGTTTGTGAGGTCGACTGTAATGACATGGAAGCTCTCTTGGGCCTTCTAATTTTGAGTGGAGTAAAGGAGTCCAATAGGTTAAATTTAGAAGAACTGTTCTTTACAGATGGAAACTTCCCAGAAATCTTTCGGCTAGTTATGTCTTAGCAATGTTTCTCTTTCCTACTTAGCCATATACGTTTTGACAATATTGAGACCAGGCAGCAGAGGCTACTGTCAGATAGATTGGCTCCAATTCGTGATCTGTTCGAATTTGTTCACATGTGTGTACAATATTTCAGCTTGAGTCAGTTTGTTACAATTGATGAAATGCTATTAGGTTTCAAGGGAAAAGCTGATTTCCGGAAGTACAGACCTTCGAAACCTAACAAGTACGGCATCAAGGTATATATGCCTTGTGATGCAAAGGTATTTTATACTTAAAAAATGGAAGTCTACGTTGGAAAACAGCCAGAAGGATCACAGTATGCTGTAACAGCCCGAAGAATGCAATGGAGAGACTAATACAGCCATTTCCGGGACGAGAATGAAACGTTACAGCAGACAACTGGTTCACCAGCGTTGAGCTCTGTGAAATCTTGACCAGTCAGTACAAACTCATGCTGCTAGGCACCATTTGAAAAATCAAGCGCCAGCTTCCACCTCGATTCACTCAAAGACAGTCCAGGCCTACCCCATCCAACATCTTTGGATTTCATGAAGATTGTACTCGTCTGTCATATATTCCTAACAAACGAAAGAATGTGTTACTAATTTTATCGATGCACGATGATGACTTCGTCGATGAAGAAACAGAGAAATCAGATATGATTTTGGACTACAATAAAACTAAAGGCGGTGTCGATGTCGTAGACCAGCTCTCTGCAAATTATGCTGGGCCAGAAATACAAGACGTTGGCCTATCATTGTGGTATTTTATTCTCTCATAAACATTGCTGGCACAAACAGTCAAGTATTATAAGTGAGAACGCACCAACCCAGAATATAGTACGGGGAAAATTTATCACAGGGTTGGGAATGAGCATTTTACAAAGCCACCTTCTGCGTGAGAGGATTGCTGTCGTCTGCAAGCTTGAAAGGGTACAAGATGATTGGCCTATACGTCTCTTTGGACGATGTCAAACGTGTACTTGGAAGCAGAACAGAAAAACAAAATAGTATTGTAGATAGTGCAATAAGTTCATGTGGCTAGGGCACATAGAAGTATTATGCAAAGACTGTGAATGAATTTTCAAAATAAATGTGCAATGTTTACGGGCGACCTTACTTCATAAGCCACAGGCTTAGACGAGATTTATTATGTGCCACATTTCCAAAACTGACACAACTATAGGTATGATATATTTGTATCAAATTATTTTTTTGTCGTTCTTGCTATTTAAATAATTTGATTTTACTTGGGATTCCCTTTTCTGATTTTTTCCTTTGTTTATGTTATCTCTATGGGTCTGATTTTACTTGCAAGTCTGTTTTCCATCTGTGAGTTTGAATAAATACATTTTGTGTGAAATCTGATCTATTCTTACAATTCACAATTTAATAAATAAACAAAATAAAATACCCGGTCATAAGCGCCCCATACACGATCAAACAATTTGCGCAAACTTCTGTTGCACAACACAACATGCACGCACAGTCTACACACTCTGCAACTGATTTGCGCAAACATTAGTTGTTCGATCGTACTGTGATGTGAAGATGTCCGAAGCGGCTTGTGTAGCTATTATAATTGCGTGTGCTTCCGGTGGAAATAGTAACAAAATTAGTAAACGCAATAAACGGAGAAGGGGACGTGGCATCTGGATGAAGCAGTGGTTGAGAAAGAGACATTATTTAAGCTACGAAAATCTCCTAAAAGAACTACGTGTCTGCGCCGCTCGACTACCAGAAATATTTACATATGTGCCCAGCTAACTTTTGTAAACTATTAGATTTGTTCACCCCTTCAATAGAAAAGGAAACCATTGCCATGAGAGACCCTATATAACCCAAACAAAACTGTTTGCTACCATACGTTTTCTGTCATCTGGGCTTACCTTTGAGGCCTTGAAGTTTGAAACTGCATTGCAGCGCAAACACTTGGGAAAATTGTAATGAAGAAATCCGAAGCGATCATCAAGGTTCTCAAAGGAAACATACAGCTAAATATGTCTATTAATCTATTATTTTTATTCAAAATGATATTGCTTTAAAAGTTTATGTTAGAATTTAGCTTTGTTCATAAGACTTCACAATACTTCATAATACTGACGATCGTTAAGAAGGTCTGATACTGAAGTGTATCTCACACTTTCTTCACTAGTGGGAAGTTCCATGACAGTCTGGGTTACGGGTGACATGGTCGTGTAACTGTAATTTCCGGTTGATGAAGCTCGACTAGATTGTGTACAGTACGGCAAAGGTGTATGCCTGGGTTGAGAATGTCCTTGATTGATTGAAACTGAATATCTGTGTAAATTGCCTAATTGTCCTTCAATAAGTATTTCATTTATAGCTTTTTGGGCCAAAATTGTTGATCTTGATTCAATTTCATGACATCGAGAGTCCAGGCTTTTGCCAGAATTTCAGCTTCGCAGTTGTTGCAGAGATAATTGCACGCCACATCGAATAGCTCGTTCCTCTTGTCCTTGTCCTCTTCCTTATCACAGACGATTTTCCTTTTCTTTGCCGTCTTTCCTATCATTGTAGAGGTAGAGGTAGATGGTCCTGCTTGAGAGTCTTCGTTATTTACACGTATGGGCTCCTACAAAGGAAGAATGATTTAATATTGGCCTGAGTATGTAGCATAGGCCTACTACACAGCGCCAGGGAATGTTCTACATGCAGCATGTAGTCACTGCGGACAACATTCCCTGGAATCTGGTATTTTATTGAAATTGCAGCCAATGGACATATCGGGGTATTTCAATTCAACGCCAGTAGGCTCCCCAACAAGTTCAATTTAAAGTACTGTTCCACGGTCACTGACACCTAGCAGTGAACGTTAGAACTTGATAGAGCATTTCTATCCAAATATAACCGACAAATTTGGCTACGCACTACCAATTGTAGTATGTAACATACGGTATATCTAGGGACGGTGATCTTTATTACAGGGAAGGTACATATGTCATCAGTTCCAGAGCCGGTTTTCTTACTGTCTTTAAATTTTTCAACTCCCGGCAGTAATCGGTTCTAAGTCCATTGATCTTTTTACGAACTATTTCCCTGTTAGCGTCCTTGTCAATTTCTTTCAATTTCTCCACTAGCACATCGTAACCAGCGTTTTTCAAGTTACGATTCTTATAGTCGTCACTTTTCACTTGCCACAGCTACGGAAGAGACTGATATGCTCGGGTCTAAGCTCTGTGAACTTGCGGGATGAAGGGCAGAGGCAAGGAAGGAGCAGGCGAGAATTGAGAAGCCTGTGTACACCCCTACGTGTTACCTGACATTCTCGTCTCCTCCAATACTGCTAACATAGGGTCTTTTCTTAAACCAGTGTGGCTTTGGGAATGAGTGAGTGAGTCACCGACTAATGTATTTGCTTCTGTTACTACGCAAGGACCGAGAAACCTCATCACTCGTCACCACCACTTCTCATATTCCACGATGCACATTCCTTTCGGGTTCACGCAGCTTGGACCCGAGCAGTACATGAATGAAATCCCTCCATAATTCTCTATTGGAAGTAGTTAATGCCTTGATGTTACCAGTACGAGAGCTCTACCTTCAATGACAATTTAATGGGTTAAGGGGTCTCCGCCCAATCCGCGCTTTAGAGACCGGCCACACGAATCATGTTCAATATTTCGCCACACTTACGCAGGGTTAAGAACTTAGCATATTAAACCTCAAAGACCACACTCACAGAGGATTCAGTGTATGTAAATAGTGTTACATATGAAATATATATTAATTTCAACCATTTAACCATTATTGATTGGGCGGAGACCCCTTAACCCATTAAATTGTCATTGTACACGTTAATACGGACCTTGCGAAATGGATAATCCTCCAATTAATCTTGAGCTCTACCTTCACCGTGCATGTTTGCGCAACATTATCAAACACGTCCACACACGCTGACAACTGTTGCACAACGCTCTGTGTTGCACAAATTATTTCAAATGATTTTGAATTCACGCCACAGCCTTCAAACAGTTGCACAACACGTCAAACTCCCCCATACACAATCAATCAGTTTGTACAACAGTCCATGTTGCGCAAATTGTTTGATCGTGTATGGGGCGCTTTAGAGACCGGCCACACGAATCATGTTCAATATTTCGCCACACTTACGCAGGGTTAAGAACTTAGCATATTAAACCTCAAAGACCACACTCACAGAGGATTCAGTGTATGTAAATAGTGTTACATATGAAATATATATTAATTTCAACCATTTAACTAATTGGTGCCTTAGCCCAAAGTTCGTAATGTACCATACGTAAATTTAATGTATTATTAGTATTAGGCATTAATTCAATTATGTTAGTATTCTAGGGTTAAATAGATTTAAAAAAAAGCCTGTCCCATTCTTATAGGTTAAGTTGGGCTCTCAGAGTACTTCACCGGACTATTCTAATAATCTAGCTAAAAGATATATTGAATTAAGAATACTGCAACGGAATGAAACAATAAAGCTCATGAGTATCAAAATCTGCTAATAAACACAAGCACACATGACCATAAGCAGAACATGTCTTCCTGCCATATGACATGTCGAACAATAAAAGCGATGATCGACGAGATTTCTTTTATATTACATTTACAAGTTGAGAATTCATCACCATGGACGTTTACAACAGAAACAGAAATCAGTTGGTGACATTGGTGTTTTCCTCTCTCTCGGCTCTCAACATTAGAGGAAAAAGAAGAAGACAAATCTAATGCTAATGATAACAGTACATCGCATGTTCACGTTGCCATGGAAATATAATTTTCCCAAGGACCAACAAAATGAACGGAAAGCCCCTAAAATCTAGTGACAAACAAGCAAACAAGGTTGGTAACAAAACTGTTACCGAGTTCGGGCCCAAACAAAAGAATAATTATTTAACGGACGGAGAAAGTAGTATGGACTTTCTTAGGCCTGGTTAAGGATGTGTTTCTATCTCCCAAAATTTTAATAATGCAATGAGAGTGAAACGCGAATTATGATCCGCATCATCCTGGCTTGTTATTGGCTGGCAATTATTACCAGCCATTGCCTGCCCGCGGGTTTGTTTACAATTATCACCAACATGGTGGCGAGAGGAATAGATTTCTACATCAATTAAATTGCTAGAAATCTATTCCAGTTCATGACAGTATGAAGTGCAAATCACTTATTGATGAGGAATTGTATGTGCGTTTATATCTAAATTGAAGCGTGACACTGTTCATCAAAATTTGTGAAAATAAAAGTACAAATCAACACTCTTGCCAATCAACTGAAAGTTTCAACTACTTTGGATGTAATGGATGTAAATCAATTGGCTGTCGTTTCCACCAGTTTTATTCATCAGTTCGAAATACATTCAGTACAATAACCTTTTGTGCACTATAAAACTACATTATAGACCATTGCATATTGATGTTGCTGTCTGCTTATATTTACCAATTTCATGACATGTAATTTGTAGGTTATGCCTAATAAGGCATATAATTTAAGTGGCCGTTTGTAATGTGAAGTCCTTACTGTATTTATGTACAAATATTATGGTTTAACTAATGAAGCAAGGATTAAAAGTGCAGTTTGCACTGCCACCTTTTTTTTTTTTTTTTTTTTTAAATATTGATATGTAGTTTCTCAGTCTGGTAACTTCTTGGATTTGCTTGAGATAGATTTATAGTAATATACTACCTTATTAACCTGCAGGCTGAGGTTTTTTTAAACATGCCCAGGTGCATACAGTAGCACAAGACCTACTGCAGGCTATGTCGATCCTAAATGTAGGCCTATTATAGTGCTCATATGAAAGGTCGTCCTAAAGTTTTAACTATTGAGACTTGATTTGCATCGAAGATAATTTCAGCCGAGTCTGGCAAGGCTTCATAAACTTGGGCGTGACTTCACATTTTCATTTTTCCTATACAGCTTTTGATACCAACCACTTAAATCACAGTATTTCAAGATTTGCTCTCATTAAACATCACCAACACTGTTTTATTTTATTTCCCCTGGTGGTGGGCTGTATTGGAGTCTACAGAAAATAAAGTTGAGAAATAAAAATACATCTTAGGTTTCCATGACACAGTTGCATTTTATCCTACTATATCTCCACTCAATATACCAATCCTACCAATGTTTCCTAATTCCTCATGCTGCATAAATAAACATGACAGATTACAGCATTAGCAATGATGACAGTAATTTATGAATTGTTAAAATGTTTTTAAAAGATGCATAGAAAGAGGCTTGATAAATCCTGTATCATCAAACCATTTAAACATTCCCACAGAGCTCTAATCAGAAGCTCATTTTATGTGCAACAGGTATGTAAAATAAACCTCCCTCCCAATAACTTGTAGGCCTAACCTGAACATAATCCATGTTAAGAGCTGTTTTTTGGTTCACAGGAAAACCTACCATTTAAAATCTTGCACATACCGGTAGGCTACTAATCATATTAAGGTGCAATTAACTAGGGTAATTTTAAAAATCATGGCTATCAACTACTGATTTAAATATTCCAGATATCTTTCTTAACTCCACTTTTACTGACAGCATGTAAGTCCTTACTACTGTCTTTCAAGACATTGACCAGTTGTTTTTTTCATGAGGAACCATTTTAGTCATTCTTCTCTATGTGAAATACAGTTGATGACAACTGCCTGGAAGACTCAGGTGTTTTTTCTTGTGTCGCTTCTCTGGTTGCCTATGAAATGAATGAAAATCCACAGCCTGCTTCCAGTCTCGGACCGGGTCAGGAATGGAATGAATGAAGCCCCCATCTAGCGGCGAGGATATGAACTGTGCCGGCTGTCGAGGCCTGACGCACTCCTCTGGGGCAATGTTTAAATGAATGACAGATGAAATGAAATGACAGTGGAGAGTGTTGCTGGAATGAAATTGTGACAGGGAAAACCGGAGTACCCGGAGAAAAACCTGTCTGCCTCCGTTTTGTCCAGCACAGATCTCACATGGAGTGACCGGGATTTGAACCACGGACCCAGCGGTGAGAGGCCGGCGTGCTGCCGCCTAAGCCACGGAGGCTCTTGGTTGCCTATGACACTTCCTAATTATTAACAGAATGTTTCATTGAATTGTTGTATCCAATTGACCAACTGGTAATATATTATGGTTTGCTTTAATATTCCTATGATACACTTTTAGATCTCATATATTAATGAAATATACAACAACATAGGCTGAAATGTTGAACCAATCTCCCATTCCCTAACACTCCCAACTAATGGGACATAAGCTACCTAGTGGTTGGTCTCACAATGCTTCCATCTACATGTACCATACTAGGTCTAGTAGTACCATAGGTATTGTGACTGTTTCTCCAACTCCGTCAAGGAAACTAAGATTTGGAATGGGGTACACTGTCCCTCGAGGGCAATCAAGGACAACTTGAATCATTGAAGTGATTTTTCTATTTCATTTTACCAACTAACCAGATGCCTGGAAATGCTAGTGAAGGAGGCAGCTAAGTAGGCTAGCCTACTGGCATTCACCATTCAGAGAACATTCTCAGCGACTTGTCTATGCATAGGCCTATGACACAATTTTAAGAAATTGATACAGTAGTCACAGAACACTAATGGTGCCCAGTACTCGCAGCTTAGCATAGGACGGAGTGGATTCCAGCCACAGATTAACTTATGATCTGACAACGGGTTTTCAAACAAATTGAGCACACACCCAAGTACAGGGGTCTTGACCATGATGTTCCAAGCCTCTAAATGAAACACTCCTCTTTAAGACTTTCTGGTCTTGCATCCATGGTCGATCAACATTCTCCTGATCTGTGTTCTCAAGTTTCTGATGGTTATGGACATTATTTTTATCCTGATAACTTCATATTTTAAGGGGTTGGGGCACATGCCCTATTCTTAATTAGTTCAGCATAAGATCATTGAATCCCCTTAAGAAAAATAGGGAACATCCATGTGTTATTTGACCATAGGAAAGGGAGAATTTAAAAAACTGAACCTCGAGGGACATTGATGCAGATGACTCCGAGTAAGTAGGCTAGATCAAAATGAACATTTTTCAGTGTTGCCTTAATAAAGGTTGATAACTTTCTACCGTTCAACATGAATAGGCCTATATTGGATGGGAAATATTTTTATTATTTGCAGAGATTACAAGGATGACTTGTTGAAGTATCGTTATTTTGTTAAGCGAACATACGTTCCAAGTCCATATCGTGTTGGAACCCATATTTCAGTGCTGCCTTAGTAAACGAAATATTCAATGTCTTTCAGTCGGTCAACACGGTTGCACTTAATGGTAATGAGAATGAGCATTATTCCAAAAACCAGAAACAAACACTGTAGGCTACATGCAGACCTAACATGTCAAATCAATCATGCCTACAAGACAACAAAAATGCTCTATGAAAAACTATTAAAACCCCATAATGGTAGTCAAAAATAATCTCAAACCACCGCCACTATTTCGCGAAGGCGCAGAAAAATCTTAATAAAGTACAGCTATTCGTAATAGTTGCTACTGTTGTGATAAACCGCTACTGAGTGATAGGCCCCCGAAATAACTATTTATCTTAATGTCTACAATATAACGAGATTGCCAAAAAACCACAAATCTATAGAAGGCAACACTAAAAATGGCTTATCTAATCCACAAGTCACCCACCCTTCACCAACATTATTAATATTTGTAATTTAAGTAACTTAGGTTATGTTAAATTGAGGTTAATGGCGGATTTGATTGCGGCTGTGTGGCGGGAAGAACCCAATAAGTGCTCAGCCAATCAGGGACGTTTTGATTGGAGACCATGCTCGGAAAATTTTTAGATCGTTTTGATTCTCAGGGCTTCGTTAAGCCCCCACCCTAGGCCGTTATCGTGTCCAACATGGCGGCTTAACGAACACGACGGGGTGCCATTATTAAAATTTTGGGAGATAGAAACACAGCCTAAAGGTATTGGCAACTCAAACTAACACTTGGGGCGCTGCGGTCGTCTGGATAAGTAGGGTAAAAATACTCAATAACACGCGTTTGATATGGAACACTTTTTATTTTTCGGTTATCATCAGTAAATGTGGTCTCTACAATAATGACAGTGTTATTTTCAATTGTATATATGTATAACTGTGCGATACAAGTCATCTAATTTGTGTGTTCCACTGTATTTAATGTGTCAATTGCATATTATCAAGCATCGGTTGTCTGCTGGTATTTGTTTTTGTGCAGTTCCAGTCATGGCGCTGTTACGTTTAAAAGCTATATTTGAGTTTGCTCACTGTACCATAAACTCTATAAATTATTTGCTGCTTGGTAGGGCGAAGGGATGAGTTTAACTTGTATTAAAACTCGGGGGAGACAGGAATTGCTTGATTTGCATGGTAAGTTTTTACCCTGCGAAGTCAAATTAGGCCTATATGACTCGTAGTGGAATGGCTCTAATATCGCAGAGCGAGGTTATGGCGGTTGGTAGGGTTATTGGAAATGAACTAGGGAGCTGGGAAGGATACCTGACTGTTGAAGCTTGGCTGTCCTTGGCTGGTGTAGGCCTAGGCAAGGATCATGTAAGTATAAGGGCCTAGGCTCGGTTGTCTTGGTACGGCTTGGCTCGGCGAGACTGTGCTTGGCTGTCTAGGTGCGGCTTGGCTCTGCGTAAGTGAACAACCCGTCCTGTCGTCAGTGAGTGTAGTGGTGAGTGGTCCAACCTGCTCTTGTTGCCCGTATTTATTTGGTATCGTCACCTTTCGGCTATTGCTATTTGTATCTTTTGGAAAGTGATGAAAACGTATATTCGCAGCCCTCTTATTCATCGACTTACAGCCGTAAACTGAGCAATATACTTTGCTTTTACTCATTTTGCACTCTTATCAACGAGTAAAACTTATTACTTATGTATAAACACGAAGAATCTACCACGATCTGCTTACCAATACAAGAAACCATATACAAACAGTCACCACGTGACAAATGTACCCTACTTGGTAATTTTCCCATTTTTACCGCTAGATGTCATATCAGATAGCTGGAGTTGCCACAATTGGCAACTCCAGCTATCTGATATGACATCTAGCGGTAAAAATGAGAAACTTACCAAGTAGGGCACATTTGTCACGTGGTGACTGTTTGTATATGGTTTCTTGTATTGGTAAACAGATCGTGGTAAATTGTTGGTGTCTTTATACATAAGTAATAAGTTTTACTCGTTGATAGAGTGAAAATGAGTAAAAGCAAAGTGTATTGCTCAGTTTACGGCTGTAAGTCGATGTAAAAGAGGGCTGCGGATATACCTTTTCATCACTTTCCAAAAGATGCAAATAGCAATAGCCGAAATGTGAAGATACATAATACCTAATAATAATACCTTTCCACCCCGGGAAGGATCTAACACTTGTCGAGGTAGACAGACAGAAGACCTGCGACGTAAAGCCAGCGAAGGTTATTCAGTTTAAAAACAGCTGTTACGATGGGCGCGCTGGTAAGATTGAAGTTACTTGAATAATTAATTAAATAATTAATTATTGGCTGCTTGGTAGGGAGAAGGGATGAGTTTAACTTGTATTAAAGGCGACAGGAATTGCTTGATTTGGATGGTTAAAAGGTGGGTTTGGTGTTGAATATTTGAATGGTAGCGGAATCACTCATTCTACAGTGCCCACGGGAGGCAAATTAGGCCTATATGACTGATAGTGGAATAGCTCGAATATCGAAGAACTTAGCGATTACGAGGTGTAGGCTTGGCGGAAAGGCTGGCGGATCATCAGTTTGACATCAATTCACGATATAAGTCGGAGCTTGGAACAGTGGAATCTGGTTTGCGTGGATGCTAGTCTCGGAATGATGAAAGTAGCACAGCTTCGGTGTGTTATTCATTTGTTTATGTACCGTATTTCTCTATTTGAATGTCCTCGGCGTTGACTCAGGATCGACATTTACATTATATTGCGCATAATAGTACCGAAATAATGTCCGAAGTGTAGCCCTGTGTAAATTTGAATCAGCTGATCTACATCAACCATAAAAACTGATGCTTGATAATATGCAAATGACACCAAAAAATCCAGTGGAACACACAAATTAGATCACGTGTATCACACAGTTATACATATATACAATTAAAAATAACACTGTCATTACTTTAGAGACCACATTTACTGATTATAACCGAAAAATAAAAAATGTTCCATATCAAACGCGTGGTATTGAGTATTTTAAACCCTACTTATCCAGACCGACCGCAGCGTCCCAAGTGTTAGTTTGAGTTGCCAATATCCGAACTAGAGATGGGCAGCAGTCGACTGAAAACAGTCGAATTAGTCGATAGTTAAAACAATCGACTTATTCGACTGCTTTTAAAAAACAGTCGAATGAATTCAACGACTACTCACCGTATCATAAACAAGTCGTTTGCAAACGACTGATCCCAAAACAATCGTTGGAAATCATTCGAATGAAACAAGTCGTTGGCAAACGACTAGTTCCAAGCACAGATTACCTACGGTTCCAAGCGAATGGAATCATTCGAATTGAAGTAGTCGTTGTAAACACTTTTGTCTCGGGACAGTCGGATGAGGAGCCGCAAAGATGCGCGCGCGCACCCGTCAGCGAGGAGCATTTGAATAGCGCCGACTTGAAATGCTCCTCGCTGTCTCATTGTGTGATTGTTACCTACAACAACAAATCAACGACAGTGAAAAAAGTGAACCAAAAAACAACTATTTAACGATAAAAAAAATTGATACATTCGTCGTTATCATTTCCTCACCACTTATTGAAGTAGATAACTCGGTCGGGGTCCATGCACGGATGAGCCAGCTTGGTATTCCTGGGCAAACCCCACACAAGACAGCGCATAAACCTAGAAAAATTGCTGAGTTTTAAGATTCCCATTCCTTGTAATATATCCACATAGTAACATTTCTGCAAAGGACGGGATCAACGGCGAATTCAGCCGAGTGTTAGACGCAGCCTGGAGCAAATGAAATTCACGAGAAAACAGTCCAAGGAGATGAAATTTGGTGAAGACGCCATAAGAGAAAATGAAGGGAAACATATGGTTCTGGGGACTTTTAGACAGTGGGTGAAGAAGAAAAACATTCTAATGTTTTAAAATTGTTTTGCTGCACAATTCATTTTTTTTGGACTTTACACCAACTATTCAATAGCAAATATTAACCAATCTCAATAATATTTTTGTAGCATGTGAATATATCTATCTCCCATAATGCAGTGCATCCATATTAGTTAAAATAGTTATCGTTAATTTTTAAATAATTTTTAACTTTAATTTTTGGAAATAAAAATTATTTTTGTGAAACAATTTTTTATTTCAGGAATTGTTTCATATTTTTCCAAAACCATGCACAGAATTATTAGTCTGTGCAATGAGTACATAGTGTAAAAAGATTGTAAAGTTTCAGTAATTTTTAGTGGTAGCCTAAATAGTTGGTATCATTTTTTTTTTAGGAAAATACTATCTTTTAGTAATTTCTGCCCATACTGATCAACTGAAAGGAATAATTTTTCACTTTTTGCTTTATGAAAGATGTTGGTCGTATGGAAATAAAATTTGGTGCAGTTTGGATCACTGGGAGCAAAAAAAATATTTTGGGTAGCCCCTTAAAGAACCTTCCACTAATTACACCTTTGTGAAGCTAAATTGTATAGGTTACGATTGTAAATAACGCTCTTAGGTTTCTATGTTCGTTGGCAAGAGCCGACTGTGGTGGCGTCTAGTAGCTAAGTTCTGAACTAGGCCTAGTAGTCGTTGACGGTGGCGTTTGGCGGCAAAAGTAGGAACTATTTGAAAAATTCAAAGTTGCAGTCAGGGGGTGTCAACCAGATAGGGATTATTTGGTACCATCGGTGTAGTAGCGCGGCCAGACGTAAGGAGCGGATTAAGCGCTGTATATCGTCTTGCCAACATATGCATGATACACGTTTTAATTGAATTGCAAATATATCCCTATATTTAGTCAATAAATATACACATAATTCCTAATTGACATTTCCTTGCAATTATCTTGCTCACAGGCGGTAATTATAGCACATGTCATTAAGTAAACATTATTTCTACTGGGTTGGTGGCATTGTCTATATTCCCAACAACGTGGCGACTTTCATTCTCCAACGCTTAAGTAGGCCTACTCACCTGTAAATTGCCTCGTGGTATTTTGGTTGATTGTAAACCAGTATCTTTATTTCAGTTTCTCTGGTAAGTACCAATAATGCATTATATATTATTCAAATGATTTCTTGATCGATAGGATTCTCATGAGAGCCATGCAGTATTTTTGGTGAATTTTCTTAGTAGTAGTAGAAAGCTAGGTTAATGACTTGAATTTAATTTATTTTCTATTACATTTTGTATTTCATGCTTTCTGTTTTTGTACCTCATTCTGTATATTTGATATGTAGGTTATGGGAAAATATCACTCGGAATGTTCTGTTGTTGGCTGCAAAAGTAGAGGTTGGAAATACACTCCTGAGGATGGAAGAGCCCTATCATTTCATCGCTTCCCCTTTGATGAAGCAAGGTATGTATCAATAATTGGGCTATTCTCTAATTATTTAATCACGTTCCTTTGATGGCATTTTTAAATGAAATTAAAGTGAGTAGTAGGCTACTTGGTGGGTGGATTGTAACGTATATTAACATTGGCCTCTAATTTTGGGAACATTTAGCCTATATGACCATGATGCGACTAACATAACCTAATCAATGTGCAAGTGACTTCAAGTGTTTAAGTATTTCATAGTAACATGCAAATTACAAAATTACAAATCTGCTAATCATGGTGGTAACTTCTAATCGGCAGGTTATTACAGGTTTCAACATTGCTGGTTCAAGTATATACCGGGATTCCTACGTGTCTAGGTTTATTTTATTTTATTGTAGGCAATGCCTTCACGGATGTACGGAGGTTTGGTTTACGTGCCTTGAATTGCTGCCATGTTACCCCGCTGTAGGAGGTTTCAAATAGTGCATCGTTACATGCAGATGCAGTCACTTGTGTTCAAGAGTGAGGCTTGGTCGTGAGTTACAAATGTTCGTAAATTACTTGCAGTTCAGTTTAATTGAAAATTTGCACTACACTCTTCTAAAGACAAAACCATTGGTCTCTATTAGGTTAGACGACTGTCTGGACAAAACCTTTGACTGCTCCTAGGTTAGGGCTCTGTCTGGATGAAATTTACATTACATTACTAGTTGAAGCGAGAACATGCCTTTGACACTTACAACTTCATTAATACGGATAATCTATGATTTTGAGTCGTTTCTAGGAGACAATATCAATTGAAATTGCAGTCTATTATCACATGTGGTAAATTACATAAATATGTGTTTGTTTCTTGCTCATTGAATGACTGCAGCCATGTTCCTCAAGCGCTGAGCATTCATCAACTGTTACATGGGCGGAGACACTGACGAGACATGACACATTCATGTCATGGTAGTGTTGCCAAAATTTAAGATATAAAATACATCACCATATGAGGTATGGGTGACTAAAGCCATTGGTCGAGAGAAAGATTATGCTTGTCAAATACCTGGGGTGCATATATGGCTAACGCGGCCCACAGGCTAAAACCGTTGTGAAAATCCATTGTATTGGACAAAACGAAGGTTAGAATGGTTGGGTTGAGGGGCACTGTTGACATGTTAGGCTGTAACCATTGCCAAAACCACTGTTCCTTTTATTTTATAACCCCTAGACTGCCTATACGATTTAGTACCAGCCTATGGGTGGGGTTGGCAATAGTGTTCTTGTACATAATTAACACTGATAATGACTGACACAGTTGGAATTTTACTATATAAGTCGTGATATGATTTGGGATGGCGGCTGGGTTATAGACAGTGGAGGAGTGAACTACATCCTTTCCACATGTATTTTGAATCATTACAGAAAGTATTTATGGCCTATATCAGTAGTTTGGTAACTTTTCCATATGTTCTCTTCTCCTCAACTGTTACCTCCTTATTAACACACAGAATGTAACAAGTATGGATCTTTTAAGCCTTTAGTGTCGTTCTTAAAGTCATGGGTGCCGCTATTTTTTGTCTAGGGGATTTTGTTTGTTTACGGAATCGCGATCTTCCAGTTTGCTGAGGTAAGTTCCAGGTAGGGACAGTTCAAGGCTTATTAACTACAGAGGTTGCCTCAATTTTCACTCACCAATCAGCGCTCACAAGGCGGATGACGTCACAAGATACCAAACGCGCCATGTGGGGAATGTAACGAAACTGTCAACATCAGCTGTTGAGTACGCAAAGAACAGTTTATTCTCATGAAATTATTGGTAAATGGGTGATAAAATTACTGAATGTAGCCTACTTACTTATGTTGTGATCTTCTTGAATTTCTTGGAAATTCGCCTAGACTCGGTAGTAGTATCGTGGGTGTTAGTGACTTCCAATAACCACTTCTTATGCAAGATAGAATTGGAATGTATCAATCTGATGAAGAAAATTGTTATCACAGCTGCCTCACCCCCACCAGACGGTACGTCAGGAACTTCTCTCGACACAAAATTTGTCGTTCTTAGAACGTTCTTGCCTCGTTGAAATCCGTATTTTCCGTGAAATGTGACGAATTTTGCTGAAATGTGCCGGAACTGGTTTAGCCAAGTTTCTGAGGGATCGGTCATACCACCGTATGACAAGTGTTTATTCCAGGTTGGTAATGCATAATCGTGTTGAGTTTGCATTCCGTAGGTTAAGTTCCCAAGTTGTGGAAATTTATCTTGGAACTTGTGGGCTACATAACCTGCAACATAAGCCTTGCCATCTTCCTCACTTTGTTCCATGATATTGGCAATGAAGGACTCGGGTTGCACATTGCTCCCTAAGGTTGGTTCTGGAAGCACGTTACTTGATTCCGACACTATGCCAGCTTTGTTTAGTGCTTTAGCAAATACATATTCATCTGAATATGGATCAGCAGTGTTTGTTTGCTTTTGAACAACTCCTGGATTTTTTCCCCTAAAATAATCATCCTCAGTCTGTAATTGCAGTCAAGGGGAGAATGATGATCGTGTAAGCCACCACGGGTTCGCAATTGTGAAAAGAGGTTTTCCAGTACATCTTGATTTAGCCTATGTGAGAATGTACTTTGTATTATGCCTACGGGCCATATCTTGGTACAGAAGTCGAAGGGATTTTATTGAAATGATGACTGCTTTCTGGAATATTTGCAAAGACTTTTACCAATGCCAAGAGAATTACTCACGAAATTTTCCATCTTGTCCAAAATCAAAATACCATGCATGGGCGTATATAAGGGGTGGGGGGCTGAGGGGGCTCCAGATCCCCCGAAAAAAAGCCAACTTGGGTACAACATACAATGTATTTCACAGTAGTCTACTTTTAAGAAATAATTATCAATTTGGAAAAGAAAATGAGAGTTTACCTTTCTGCTTAATAAATTAAAAAGTAGCCCATTTAGATATTTTCCATTCATACTCCATAAGCTATAATAGAAAATTCATTAAGTACTCACAATTTTCCACGAAAGTCACCCCCCCCCCCTCGAAAAAATTGTATATACGCCCCTGATACCATGTACGAAATATGTCAAAAGTATTAACAGCTTTAAAATCATCCTAGCAGGTCATCAAAACTTAAGAGTAGACCAGCTAGGCTCACTTACCATTTGGTTTTAGATTCCTTGGAAATCTTGGCTTTATATTAAGCAATTCGGCCCTGTAGTCTAATTCGAAGTCTTCACTCTTCAACTGGAGGGAACATATCCACCTTGTTTGAGGGTTGCAATGATCTTTTCGCTTACATGCAGCAATCCACTGATTGCAAAGGCATGCGTCTTTAGGCATCGTGAAAAACGACACGTCATTTCCAACTTTATAATAACTGTGACTAACTGCCACAGCACATCTTTGGCCTGGCATGATTATAAACAAAAGGGCTTAAAACACGTGTTTAAACCACTGCAATCCATACAATATAATGTGTGGGAAAGTTGACTTTCCTTGCATATCTCGCGCCTCGCGCGCTACGAGGAAACGTGTGACGTCACGTCCTTTCCCTGCCCTCCGCGATCCCCTCGCCTAAGAGCTCCATATTGAGGCAACCTCGGTAGTTTACTAGCCTTGGGGACAGTTCACTGGCTCTTGACAGATGAAGGTTAGGTTCCATTTATGTCTGTATGCATTTTAATTCATTACTTGCTGAGAAAGTGTAATCGATTTAACATTACTTTTCTTGGGGAAAATAAATGAGACCAGAACGTTGCTTTTACATACCTTCATCTACTGGGCGACATTACTTATTGAAATTAATAACTTTGGGCACTACTGTACCTGAAATGTGTTATATATTGCATAAATATGTGTTTTTTTTATTTATTAACGGCAGTCATGTTCTGACAGTGTTTGAACCCGTTCAACTGTGAACAAGGCGCGCTCAAGGGCACACATTGTTGCCAACATGTGGGATACAAAGTCACTGTTGACCAAAATACATTGATCTGGTCGCGTTAGTCTGTAACCATTGGCTTGGATGTGTTCGGCTGTAACTAGTGTAAAAAACTATAAGTTATTTTGGCTAATTCATGTACTATAGAACATTTTATCGTCTGTTCGTATTTCATTCAGTGCTACCGTGTAGTTTGCCTTCATTGAAGTGATTTTCCCATACGAATTCTGTTAGTGTTCCTATCTTTAATAGATACACTACTGAAATGGTATTAAGATTCCGAAATGGATGGTTAACATTTTATCATGTGTGAGAGGAAATTGAATGAAGCACACCAAACAGTAACACTTACAGGACTGTAACATAACCTGGAGGGGCAGATAACGTAGACGTTCCAACTACTACCAAGTACTACCCCCCACCCCATAAGGGTAGGGTAATCTGTCACATATGGTCCATGTAAACGAACCAATTCAAGTTTCTTAAGTATATCAATGCACTCCTCCCTCAGTACGGTATCTTGGTGAAATGTGACTGGATGCCAAAACCCGCAAGCATATCAGATTCTTGGGGGCGTTGTGGCGCAGCGGTCAAGCTGCTGGCCTCTCACCAAGGTGGACCGGGTTCGATTTAGTGTATGTAGTAGTAATGAACGTCATAACCATCCTCTTTTGTAGTAATCATAAATATTGCTATTCTTCTATGAGCATTTTCTAATTGTAACTTCGTTTTTTTTTCAGGTCCAGAGTGTGGATAGAGCAAAGAATTGTGAAGATGATGATGGTGAGCTGCTCTCTCGCCTGGGGAATTTCCTACAAGAAAGCAAGGAATCCCTCGTAACCATGTCTTCTGACGTTTCAGGTGTTCTAGACGAGACTACTACCACTAGTATTTCATGTGATCTCTCTTTTGCAGAAGCAGAGTCAGTGGCATATGTAAGTGGTTATATAGCTAAACGACTGTTGAGTGCCATTAATGAGCCGTGCAATGACTGCAGGACCACTATGACATCAGAACCTGACCTGGAGCTTCATCCTACTAATCGAAACGTTCCCAAATTTTGCAGTTTTGTATCAGAACGAGATGCTGGTGGAAGACTGATATATCCTTCTGAGGAATTAGCCCATACAGTAGGAGTTGGAGTCAAAATTTCCGAGTCCTTTCTTCAAAAATTCCTCCATACAGATGCTGTAGGTAGCAAGCTGTCTGAAGAGGTGAAGCGTCATGCTGACTTTTCTTGGATGGGTTGCGTTAATCATAGGACTCGCCTAATAAGTAACTTCCTCCATCTTTTTAACAGGATAACAATTCATCAGTTTTGTAGGATCCTCAACCGCAAAGCTGGGAAATAATGTGTTCAGGGCAGTCTTCATGAAAATACATTGTATTCCTTATACCTGTATTTTTTAGGGTGCTTTTGTTTTTATCTTGTTGCTTAGGAAACAAACTTATCAGGTTAGTTACAACTTCTATGAACAGATACGATCGCAAATATGTTCCGGCAGATGCACGCTGTACCGAGGGGTAAAGGTCGAAAATGTGTAGTCCTAAATTGTACATTATTTAATGGTGTTTATAACTAATACATGTCTTTTTTTTTCATGAGTATTTATTTACTAATTTTTATATTATTACTAGCATTACCAGTCGCGGCTTCGCTTGCAAAAGTCATATCATCACTACACTTCCAATGTAGCGAGGACTCGCTGATGAATACCATGATTTATTGGTATTTAAATTTTGAAACGGCCCAATTTGCGATACGCTTGGTAAGGCACCATGCTGGGTATTCTATTCTCTCTTTATATAAAGAACAGTTTCAGGCCAATTTGCTAGAATTTTGTCTTCGTAAAGTTCTAAACATGATCAATATAGGAGGTATTATCTTATTCACATCAAAGTAAAGATATATTTTAAATGTAGCTTTTGTTGTGTTGAAAGTAATACATTCCTTATCACCATAGACAAACATCAACAATAAGCTACAGCATTTCACCACTGCAACAGAGTAACTCCTGCTTTCACATTGCCTCTATGTAAAACACAAACAAGAAATGTCAAAAAGCCACAAGCTTAGTGGCTATAGAGAAAGAAAGAAAACTCTAAAAACCATTCACCATGAAGATCGCATCACTAGAATTACGAAAGTATCCTAGTGTCGTGCTGATGGTAGGTCTATCAATTTGTCCGTGGCAACAGTATGCCAATTCGTACTTGTTGAATGACTCTGGTGCCACATATTACAAGGTTATTTTTTTAACCTACTTGCGTGCCAACACTACTACTTAAAATGCCATGTTTTCTGCCTACGTTCATACAGTAGCTTTAGTCACCTGTATGGAACTTCCCAGTTTTTTTTTGTAAGCTCATTGACACACAATTTGAGTACATTGTTTCGTTCTATTGAAAAAGTTCAGAAACCTTCTTGGGAGTGTCCATTTTTATTATGTATATTAGATGTACCCCTGCCCAGTCATTTGGGCAAACTTGTGTAGACTGAAGTTGCTACTAACAATGCTAGTACTGCAGTTCCTTCTCTTGTTGCGATCTAATTTTCTTATGATGCGTGAGACATATGTGCCCAAGATGTGTATAATATGCACTATTTACTGTCCCTTTTAACCATGCATCGACAATCAGAGCCTTCATTAATGCTCAATGCTGCACACTCGCTGCTTCTGTCACTGAAACCTTTCGAGAGGTGTCACAATGTACCACTAATCAACATAACAAAGGAGTTCAACATTTTTTTTTAAAACTCTATTGAACTATAATTTGATCAATCATTAATCAAGACGCATCATATTACTGAAGATAGGGTATGTCATAAAGAAATGTTAAAAGTTATATAAATAAAAACAATAAGATAGCTTTGAAGCCATTTTTCAGTGTTGCTTTATTGACAACATGGTAGTTTCACCGACTGAAAAATGACAAGATCAATAGTCGATGATTAATAACAAAATGAAAGGGTTTACGTCCCATTTTACAATTGCGGCTTTTAGAGATGCTTAGGTGGTGGTATTTTGTCCTGAAGGGGGATCTTGAGCGTGCCGGTAAATCTACTGACATGGCTTTCTGATATTTAAGCATCCTCAAATGCCAATCGACTGTGCCAGGATACAATCCCGCTCTTTTGGGAACAGCAGGCGAGATCTTTACCGCCGAACCATGCAGCCTGTCATTGACAATTGACTGACTGCGTGACTCAGTGGTTCTCGCCAGCTTTGCCCAAGGTTGCAGTTTCGAATCCTGGCGCAGTTGATTGGCAATTGAGGGCGCGCAAACGTGAGGGAGCAATGTCATTAGATTTACTGGCACGTTAATGATACCCTTCTGGGCAAAATTCCGGCATCCCGGCGTCTCTAAAAGCCCCAATAGGGCAGTAAGACCAATAACATTATTATTAATCATTGACAATTGATCTTGTCAATTTTTCAGTCGGTGAACACATGATTCCAATTACTGGAACAGCAAAAGCAACCTGGTATTATATTGTGTTGACCAACTAAATAAATAACCAATCTCGTAATGGCAGCAAGAATAGATCACAAAGGCCTTGGTAATAATGGCAACATTGTTCGTGTTACCATAGCAATGGTCCAGCGACAGTGGCACCTTGTCACAGATCCGTTCTCTTGTTTAAATAGTATACAGTAGTTTGTTGCAGATTAAGGCTACACATCAGTTTCTGTTTTAGGAAAGAGTACATTATTTTCATAATTTACAGGTTTATTTTTTACTTCAAGTATCACATTGTGAATATCAAGGAAAACCATGAATGAATTCTTGAAAGAAATCTTTCTTTAAATGTTTTTCCTCTGTTGCAGGAATTTGTTAACAATCATCATTGACCCTAAGAACAAAGTTCCAACTGGTTCCGCCTCGTCAATATTGTTTATTAAAATGTCGTGATACAATCACCTGTCTTTTAACACATCACATGGTACATGTTTCAACGTCTAACACGTATTGACGTCTTCATCAGCCTAAATATTTGTGCAGCACTTAAAACATTCCCTTTATCTACTGGGTGTAGTTAAAAATTGTACATAAAAACATACATGGATCACTGTAACACATTAAAAGTTGTTAAAACATTTTCTTATGTTAAAAGCTTAATAAAAATCCGCAGCCGGGCTTGGCAGTCTTTCTTGGCTTATATCTAATGTTGGCTTCCAAAAGCCCAAGCAAGGGGTGACCATTCCCAAGATGTAATGCGGCAATGAGCTAACAGGGCCGTGCTGAGTCGGACGAAGACAGTGCTGTACTAAGCCAACATTAGATATAAGCCAAGAAAGACTGCCAAGCCCGGCTGCGGATTTTTATTAAGCTTTTAACATAAGAAAATGTTTTAACAACTTTTAATGTGTTACAGTGATCCATGTGTGTTTTTATGTACAATTTTTAACTACACCCAGTAGATAAAGGGAATGTTTTAAGTGCTGCACAAATATTTAGGCTGATGAAGACGTCAATACGTGTTAGACGTTGAAACATGTACCATGTGATGTGTTAAAAGACAGGTGATTGTATCACGACATTTTAATAAACAGTATTGACGAGGCGGAACCAGTTGGAACTTTGTTCTTAGTATATTTCAGTCAATACGGAAAAAATGTGCGACTCTCAGAGTCAAAAAGATCATTGACCCTTTCCAAGAAGCTTCCCAATTATGTACTAAATGTATTGTGATTTTTTAATATAGGCTTATTATTACCTGATTGAGGTTTTTCCATGGTTTTCCCTCTTTCTGATAGGCAAATGCCAGGTAATAGGATGGTGTGACCATGGATTTAATTACACCATCTGTTTTCTTACATTCTCTTTTAAAAATAAATTTACTGGTTTTTACCCAATAGCACTGTTTTTTATCTTAATAAAAATTGACCCTCTCCTTTTCCTTTCTTGTGCCCTAATTTAAACTACCTGAAAATAATTTAAATGGATAGATTGAATCCTGTGTGTTTCCATTGTTCATTTCAGTGTTCTGAACTCCACAATTTTGCAGCATTATTTGTGTGATTATTTAGGTATATATTTGCTATCAATATATTAGGCTTTTGGAACGAAGTGGACAAAGCATTTGAGGGGTATAGATGCAAAACCGGCAATCTCCACTTTTTGGTGACAATGAGTGGAGAACCATTCTCTGAGGTGTTTGTTATCTGTTTATAAACTTGTTTGGTTGAAAATCCGGCCTGAGGCCAAACAAGTTCATAAACAGATCACAAACACCTCAGAGAATGGTTCTCCAACTAAAGTCATTGTCATAAAAAAAAGTGGAAATCGCCGGTTTTGCATCTAGTCCCCTCATTTAGCGAAACGAGGGGAGGGGCGGGAGGAACGAGGGGAGGGGTAGTGTTTACAAGTTCTGCTCATAGGTGGCGCTACGGGCTACACGTAGTAGTACCGCGGTCATACACCAGACAGCGCTGAAGTCTTAGGTGCCAAGAATTAGCATGGCTGTCGGCTATCTGTAGTAGTAGGTAATCTGTGGTTGCAGTCCTTACTTGAGTTAAAAAAACAGATACACACATTAATACAGCCATCACAATTAACACCAGTTATCAGACAGATTCTACACACACCCAAAGTACACGGGGCTACATGACCGCGTTGTCGCAGCCCCTAAACTGAGGAACCAACCAACCAAATACAGAACGTGTCATAGGCTAATATTATTATTCTGGGATAAATTTAGAACTATTTAAATAGCATCCGTCCATGGTTTTAAACAGTATTTAGGGAAAATATAATTTTAAATGAGAGAAAACATGTTTACTATCGTCCTCGTAGATCATGTAGACAAAACT
This sequence comes from Meconema thalassinum, assembly GCA_946902985.2. Classification (NCBI taxonomy): domain Eukaryota; kingdom Metazoa; phylum Arthropoda; class Insecta; order Orthoptera; family Tettigoniidae; genus Meconema; species Meconema thalassinum. Next base: position 456,427,171 of record OX336391.1, on the reverse strand, counting down.
AAGTTGCAATATTGTTGTACGACGTGAGGAGGATATAATAAAATAATTAAAAAGAAGTAAAAATTTTCGCCCTTGGATAGCCTTGAAGCCGCGATCTTAGAAACAACAGGCGAGCGCGATACCTCTTGCACACTTTCGCAACAGACTAACCAGTGTTTTGTTACGCTCCTTAATAGTGCGTATGGTTAAATATCCAATTATTACAGTTAGATCTTAAATATTGATTGGAATGCATTCATTCTGTACCAAGCATATTTTGAAATGTACTTAAAGCTAGTTTCACGACCGCTTTGCGTTAATAATGCAAATCGACTGTAAATGTTACCCCGAAACGACAACCGCCCTCCATGTTTTATTTCTTACAACTTGGCGCACGAAATGCTAGCGTGTGATACACTTCAGTCATAAAAGCTGGTGATCGACGAGGATGAACAGAATCATACAGGAATGAAAGATAAGTACGCAGGTGGGATAATTCTAGTAGGTAACAATCACACAATGAGACAGCGAGGAGCATTTCAAGTCGGCGCTATTCAAATGCTCCTCGCTGCCGGGTGCGCGCACATCTTTGCGGCTCCTCATCCGACTGTCCCGAGACAGAACTGTTGTAAACGACTGATCCCAAAGCAATCGTTGGAAATCATTCGAATGAAACAAGTCGTTGGCAAACGACTAATTCCAAGCGAATGGAATCATTCGAATTTAAGTAGTCGTTCTAATCAAACGACCTCTTCAGGATAACTTCATGCTACAATTCATTGTGCTGTATGTTTATTGTAGAGCTTTAATTAATAAGTTAAGTATACCTGCAGGTGCCTATAGTTTTAAACAGTTCGTTGATTCTTTCAATGAAATAGCCTAAATCCAGTTGTCCAAGTTATTGGAAATGTTAAGCATTCAATATTTAGGTTATGTTTAAACTCCAGATACCGGTTTTGTGGCCCATCATCCCAGGCAAGCCGGTAAAGCCCGGTTCACAATAGCCCGGGAACGAGAACCAGAACGAGAACGGGAACGAGAAGGAAGTTGAAATGCACGCTACCTTGGGTGTGTTTCTATCTCCCAAAATTTTAATAATGGCACCCCGTGACGTTAACGAACAGCTGATTCTTCACCTCAAATTAAAACGCAATGAGAGTGAAACGTGAATTATGATCCGCGTCATCCTGGCTTGTTATTGGCTGGCAATTATTACCAGCCATTGGCTGCCCTCTGGCTTGTTTACAATTATCACCAACATGGCGGCGAGAGGAATAGATTTCTACATCAATTAAATTTCTAGAAATCTATTCCAGTTCATGACAGTATGAAGTGCAAATCACTTATTGATGAGGAATTGTATGTACGTTTATATTTAAATTGCAGCGTGACTCTGTTCATCAAAATTTGTGAAAATAAAAGTACGAATCAACACTCTGGCTGATCAACTGAAAGTTTCTACTACTTTGGTTGTAAATCTTGGCTGTCGTTTCCACCAGTTTTATTCATCATTTCGAAGTACATTCAGTACAATAACATTTTGTGCACTATAAAACTACATTATTGACCATTGCGTATTGATGTTGCTGTCTGAATATATGACATGTAATTTGTAGGTTATGCCTAAGGCATATAATTTAAGGTCCTTGCTGTATTTATGTACAAATATTATGGTTTAACTAATGAAGGAAGGATTAAAAGTGCAATTTACATCGCCACCCTTTTTTTTAAATATATATTGAGTTTTATTTAAAACATGCCCAGGTGCATACAGTAGCATACGACCTACTGCAGGCTATGTCGATCCTAAATGTAGGCCTATTATAGTGCTCATGTCAAAGGTCGTCCTAAAGCTTGAACTACTGAGGCTTTATTTGCATCAAAGATAATTTCAGCTGAGTCTGGCAAGGCTTCGTAAACTTGGGCGCGACTTCACATTTTCATTTTTCCTATACAGCTTTTGATACCAACCACTTAAATCACAGTGTTTCAAGATTTACTCTCTTTAAACATCACCAACAATTTCTTTTTCTTTCCCCCTGGTGGTAGGCTGTGTTGGAGTCTGCAGAAAATAAAGTTGAGAAATAAAAATACATCTTAGGTTTCTATGACACAGTTGCATTTTATCCTACTATATCTCCACTCAATATACCAATCCTACCAATGTTTCCTAATTCCTCATGCTGCATAAATAAACATGACAGATTACAGCATTAGCAATGATGACAGTAACTTATGATATGCTAAAATGTTTTTAAAAGATGCATAGAAAGTGGCATGATAAACCCTGTATCATCAATCCATTTAAACATTCCCACAGAGCTCTAATCAGAAGCTCATTTTATGTGCAACAGGTATGTAGAATAAACCTCCCTCCCAATAACTTGTAGGCCTAGCGTGAACATAATCCATGTTAAGAGCTGTTTCTTGGTTCACAAAAAAACTACCATTTAAAATCTTGCACTTAGGCTACTAATCATATTATGGTGCAATTACCCATGGTAATTTTAAAAATCCTGGCTATCAGCTACTGATTTAAATATTCCAGACATCTTTCTTAACTCCACTTTTACTGACAGCATGTAAGTCCTTACTACTGTCTTTCAAGCCATTGGCCAGTTATTTTTTTCATGAGGAACTATTTTAGTCATTCTTCTCTATTTGAAATACTGTCGATGACAACTGCCTGGAAGACTCGGGTGTTTTTTCTTGTGTCGCTTCTCTGATTGCCTACGACACTTCCTAATTATTAACAGAATTTTTCATTGAATTGTTGTATCCAATTGACCAACTGGTGATATATTATGGCTTGCTTTAATATTCCTATGATACACTTTTAGATCCCATACATTAATGAAATATACAATAACATAGGCTGACATGTTGAACCAATCTCCCATTCCCTAACACTCCCAACTAATGGGACATAAGCTACCTAGTGGTTGGTCTCACATTGCTTCCAGCTACATGTACCGTACTAGGTCTAGTAGTACCATAGGTATTGTGACTGTTTCTCCAACTCCGTCAAGGAAACTAATTCTGAACTAAGATCTGAAATGGGGTACACTGTCCCACTAGGGCGATCAAGGACAACTTGAACCATTCAAGTGATTTTTCTATTTCATTTTACCAACTAACCAGGTGCCTGGAAATGCTAGTGAAGGAGGCAGCGAAGTAGGCTAACCTTCTGGTATTCACCATTCAGAGAACATTCTCAGTGACTTGTCTATGCATAGGCCTATGACACAATTTTAAGAAATTGATACAGTAGTCACAGAACACTAATGGTGCCCAGTACTCACAGCTTAGCATAGGACGGAGTGGATTCCAGCCACAGATTAACTCGTGATCTGTCAACGGGTTTTCAAACAGATTGAGCACACACCCAAGTAAGGGGTCTTGACCATGATGTTCCAAGCCTCTAAATGAAACACTCCTCTTTAAGACTTTCTGGTCTTGCATCCATGGTCGATCAACATTCTCCTGATCTCAGTGTTCTCCAGTTTCTGTTTGTTATGGACATGTTTTTATCCTGACAACTTCATATTTAAGGGGTTGGGGTACATGCCCTATTCTTAATTAGTTCAGCATAAGATCATTGAATCCCCTTAAGAAAAATAGGGAACATCCATGTGTTATTTGCCCATAGGAAAGGGAGAATTTAAAAAAACTGAACATCTAGGGACATTGATGCAGATGACTCCGAGTAAGTAGGCTAGATCAAAATGAACATTTTTCAGTGTTGCCTTATTAAAGGTTGATAACTTTCTACCGTTCAACATGAATAGGCCTATATTGGATGGGAAATATTTTTATTATTTGCAAAGATTACAAGGATGACTTGTTGATGCATCATTATGTTGTTAAGTGAACATAAGTTCCAAGTCTATATTGTGTTGGAACCCATATTTCAGTGTTGCTTTAGTAAACGAAATATTTAATGTCTTTCAGTTGGTCAACACGGTTGCACTTAATGGTAATTAGCATTATTCCCAAAACCAGAAAATAAACTGTACATGCAGGCCTATTATGTCAAATCAATCATACCTACAGTCCTACAAGACAACACAAATGCTCTATGAAAAACTTTTAAAACCCCATAATGGTAGTCAAAAATAATCTCAATCCAACGCCACTATTTCGCGAAGGAGCAGAAAAATCTTAATAAAGTACAGCTATTCGTAATAGTAGGCTACGGTTGTGATAAACCGCTAAATGAGTGATAGGCCCCCGAAATAGAACTATTTATCTTAATGACTACAAGATAACGAGATTGCCAAAAAAAAACAATGCCACCCACAAATCTATGGAAGACGATACTAAAAATGGCTTATCTAATCCACAAGTCACCCACCCTTCACCAACATTAATATTTGTAATTTAAGTAACTTAGGTTATGTTAAATTGAGGTTAATGGCGGAATTGATTGCGGCTGTGTGGCGGGAAGGATCCAATAACTGCTCAGCCAATCAGGGACGTTTTGATTGGCGACCATGCTCGGAAAAATTTTAGATAGTTTTGATTCACTCGTGTTCGTTAAGCCCCCACCCTAGGACGTGCCGGTGACCAAAATGGCGGCTTAACGAACACGACGGGGTGCCATTATTAAAATTTTGGGAGATAGAAACACAGCCCTTATGGGTCGGTTCACATCCAATCTCCGGGAACGAGAAGCTAAAAGTAGCCCGGGAAGGCCAACGGGAAACATGGTCATGTTTCATGTTTGACGTTCTCGGAGCTTCCCGGAGCCAATCAGAAACGTTGTACACGCACATGCGCAGAACGGAAGGAGTAGCCAGGGATGTAAACATAACCTGTGAATGGTATTTCTAAATTTGATTCTCTAAAGCGCACAATGTGTATTTAATAAAGTTATTATAACCCTCTGAAGCATTTCAGTTGAGTAATTGGTGTTTATTAGTGGGCGCTTGCTGACTGTTTTAATATTATTACGCTATAGCTGATTGCGCGCGCATGCACAAGTTCACGTTCCCGGGCTAATTGTGAACCGGGGCCCCGGGAAGCTTCGCGTTCTCGTTTAAGTTCTCGTTCTCGTTCCCGGACCAATTGTGAACCAGCCTTAAATACCTTTGCCTCCCTGTCAGATGGATCATTTGGCCGTAATTTTGAATTAGAGTAAGGTTAGTATGCATGGTCAGATTTAGACAATAGCCGACTCCATGATGGGGTCATGGCTACGCCTTCTATGTTTGTTTAATGAATAGAGTAATTGAAATGAGGGATGTATACTGATTTTAAGATTTGTGGAATGAGTTAATGAATTTTTAATAGAATTTAATGAAGTCTTCGGTAAAGTTGAAGGAGACATAATCGTGTTTAGACAATAGCCTACTCCATGAAGGGGTCATGACTATGCTTTCTATGTCTGTTTAAGGTGTAGTGTGGCTGAAATGAGGGAGGTTTACTGATTTTGGTGTTTGTGGAGTAGTCTTTCGTTTATAATTTAGGTTTTGTGAAGCTTGTTGCCGAGTTGTTTTATGGATTTTATTGCTCTGCAAATGAAGTGTATTAGGGTTTCTGGGTTTGGTTTAGCTGTAGTTTACAGCGTTATGGCTGAGAGTTGTTGTAGCTGGCCTAACAACTGTGTCAGAGCAGTGGCGTGCTGTGTGGGAGAGGGGGTTAGTGGCAAAGACATGGGGGAGGGATGGAAGAGTTTATGTGTTCCCTCACAGTTGGCGCACTTAGGCTTATCTCGAGGTACAGTACAGATAGAGTGGTGATGTAAATCTCCAGCGGGTACTGTGAGGACAGCTTGACGGCTGTAGGTGCCTATAGTTTTATACAGTTTCTTGTTCGTAGATTCTTTCAATGAAATAGCCTACGTCCAGTTGTCCAAATATATATGTATGTCATTTCATTGGAAATGTTAAGCATTCAATATTTAGGTTATGTTTGAACTCCTTAACACAGTCTATACACTTTTAATGAGAATTGGGTGCATTCTTGAATTATTACACAACTTGAACATGGGCTTACCAATTATGGCTTAGAGTTCTATTTATTTTATGATTGAATTTCATTCATTTATTCTACCGCGTGATAAATGAATTACAAGAAAATTATTATGAAATTCTCCCCATAGCGTGATGGTAATGATCGATGCAAACATAGAATAGATTTTCCAGGAAAATTAAATCAGAAAATATTTTATATTGGGATCCAATATTAATAGCATTTTAGCAAGTCGGAGGGCGTGTACGCTCAAATTGATTCTGGTCGTCAATTGGTTTGTAGAGATGGGCATCAGCAGTCGACTGACAAAAGTTAAAACCATCGACTTGTTTGACTGCTTTTAGAAAACAGTCGAATGAATTCAACGACTACTCACCGTAACATAAACAAGTCGTTTGCAAACGACTGAACTGATCCCAATTGTTTTAACATGTTCTGAGCGCTGGCATAGTTTTACGTTCTGGTCATAAATTGTTTGTATTCACATGGTTGCCAACATCTCCACTGAAAGTTCGCTCTCGTTACTGTTCTAAAGTGCTCTAGTGTCGTGTCTCGTGTGTATTTATTCTAGGCTGTCGTGTTCTTGTTCAAGTTGTATTTCAACTCTACATTCTTAGTATTTTCTGCAAAACAACTAAGAAATAAAAGGTACGTCACAATTTTGGCTATGGAATTGTTACCGGTACTTACGAACTCCCTTTCAGTTCTAGTAATTTAATTAAGTATTGCTCTATTGCTTCACTTATTCAGAGTACATACAGGTAATGTGTCCTATACCAATATCGGGGAACATTACTCATTGCAACATTGGATATAATGGCTGCACTATACACAACGCCGCAACCTCCATTCGAAGCACAGTAAAAATAAATAACTTGGATCAATTGCATGTTGCCGAGTGTCACGTAGTCCAAACTAACGTCTGCAAAAATAGGTAGGTTAGGGAGAAGTTTGTTTTTCATCTGTTGGTACAACAGAACTCCGCGGGTAATGGCTTATTACAGTGCTTTGTACGCCGCCTAGAAGCGACTACTTTCACAGTCGAATACATGAAACGACACGCTTTTAAGAGCTATGCGTATTCAGGTAACCATTCGACTGAAAGTAGTCGAATATCTAGTCGATAGTTTCTACCAACGAATGACTAGTCAGTCGATAGTTAAAAGTAGTCGATAGTCCCATCTCTAATCCAAACCACTGCCGGCTGGATCGCAACACTCCTGGTTGCTTTAAACTGCCTGCCCATTCGACACTCACAGGCGTACAAGATATATGCATTAATTCACCGCTAGGTGCAGCACCAATGCACTGAGATTGCCGCGGCATTTTAAAGGGGAAGATACCTGAAACGAAGTATTGTTATGTTTGGAGGCTTAATATCGAGATTGACGGACGTGAAAACATTACACTAAGTTAGTTCCTTTGTTATTCTAACATCTAAAAGTATTCAGACACATACTTACGGGCAAATTTTCAGTATAAAGGAAAGCAAAAATACATGTGGTGGAAGCAATTGTTTTTAAGGGGCGAAATGTCTAGCTCATTTTCCCGTAATTATGCAGACGATAATAAAAAAAATAACTACTTCTAACTGACTTAAATCTAATTTACATACTTGGAGAGATGAAAAGAAAAGAATAAGGACAATAAAAGACAGGGAAAAGAAATGCCTCCGGCCCCCGAAAAATGGGATGATGATTTATTTAGGGGCTTTGTGACATCGTGGTCATGTAGCCCCATGTAGTTGGGTGTGAGGTGAATTTGTCTGATAACCCGTCTTATTGTGATGGCTGTATTATACATTTTTACAGATTATTTGGACAGATTGTTTATTTATTTACTCACAAATTTATTTATTTATTTTCTTATTTCTTTACTTATTTATTTGCTTATTTATTGCTTTTTTATTTATTTACGTATTTATTTACTTATTTGTTTATTTACCTACATGTTTATTTATTTAATTATGTATTTTCTTATTTATTTGCTTATTTATTTACTTACTTATTTGTTTATTTACTTACACATTTATGTATTCAATTATTTATTTTCTTATTTATTTGTTTACTTATTTATTTACTTATTTATTTATTCACGTATATATTTATTTACTCATTTACTTACATGTATTTATTTAATTATTTATTTACTTATTTTTTAGTCGCCTCCGTAGCGTAGCGGTCAGCATGGTTAGCTGCCGCCCCGGAGGTCCTGGGTTCGATTCCCGGCTCTGCCACGAAATTTGAAAAGTGGTATGAGGACTGGAACGGGGTCTACTCAGCCTCGGGTGGTCCAAATGAGTAGAGGGGGTTCAATTCCCGTGGTTTTCCGTGGTTTCCCGTTTCATCTTCGGGCAAATGCCGGGATGGTCCCTACTGCAAGGCCACGGCCGCCTCCTTCCCTCTTCCTTGCCTATCCATCCTAACCTTCCAATCCCTTCCCTCATGAGGCCCCTGTTCGCTTTGCAGATGAGGCCGCCTGGGCGACGTGCTGATCACACCTCCCCAGTTGTATCTATCCCGACCAGATGTTCCAAGCTCCAGGACACTGCCCGTAGAGGCGGTAGTGGTGAGTTCCCTCGCTGAGTCCGTGGAAACCACCAACCTAGAGGGTAAATCGACTAAATAAAAAAACTTTTTTTTATTTACTTCTTTATTTACTTACTTACGGTACTTATTTATTTGCTTATTTATTTACTTATTTATTTACGTATTTATTTATTAATTTGTTTATTTACTTACATATTTATTTACTTATTTACTTACACATTAATTTTTTTAATTATTTATTTTCTTATTTATTTTTACTTATTTATTTAATTATTTATTTTCTTATTTATTTGTTTAATTATTTACTCACTTATTTGCTTATTTATTCACTTATTTATTTTATTATTTATTTGTTTACTTATTTATTTAATTATTTATTATCTTATTTTTTACTTATTTATTTAATTATTTATTTTCTTATTTATTTGTTTAATTATTTATTTACTTATTTATTTGCTTATGTATTCACTTATTTATTTATATATTTATTTTCTTACACATTTATTTATTTAATTATTTATTTTATTATTTATTTGTTTACTTATTTAATTATTTATTATCTTATTTTTTACTTATTTATTTAATTATTTATTTTCTTATTTATTTGTTTAATTATTTATTTACTTATTTATTTGCTTATTTATTCACTTATTTATTTACATATTTATTTACTCACACATTTATTTATTTATTTTATTATTTATTTGTTTACTTTTTTATTTTCTTATTTATTTGTTTACTTATTTATTTACTTATTTATTTACTTATTTATTTGCTTATTTATTCACGTATTTATTTACTTATTTACTTACACATTTATTTATTTAATTATTTATTTTCTTATTTATTTGTTTACTTATTTATTGCTTATTTATTCACTTATTTATTTACTTACATATTTCTTAAATTATGTATTTACTTACTTATATATTTACCTACTTACATATTTATTGTCTCACGTATTTACTCAATCATTCATTCATGTACCGGTATGTATTTATTTATTTGTTTATTTGCTTCCCCTGCGTCACCTTCTCTGGAAATTGCACGTAACCACATCCCACGCAGTAAATTGTCCGATGGTATCTCATGAAATGAGATTCCCCGGTATTCTAACTTGCCCTGTTTTGATTTACAAAAGGGCACGCAGCAGTACAGCATTATAAAATCATTCAGAATACATTCCAAACACAACACTGCTCCATTAACATCAATACAAAACTTATGTCTGCCACAGTGCCTTGGTGCTGCTTCCTAGCTCCTTTATTTGGAAACGAGGTTGTACGCTCAAACCAATGCTGTAATCGTCGAATGTGCAGGCAGTTTAAAGCAACCAGGAGTGTTGCGATCCAGCCGGCAGTGATCCAAACAATAGGCACAGTAAACTCTTTACCCAGTTGCTACTATGCAGTGGTATGTATCACTGGGTAATAATAACCGTCGACTACAGATAAAAGGCGTAAGACCAGTGAGTAGCGGGTTATCTCAAACAAGAGTATGACGCAACGCAGAGAGATACCTATAAGGAAAACATAGGAACATACAAATCTTTAAATTAATATTGTCGAAAAATGCTACTATGTTACTAACCAGTGAAATTGTAGGCGTATGTACTAATGTAGCAACATTTAAAGGAAGTGCATAACCTAAATCATATAAAGCTCGCAACATTAAGGCACGTTGATAGTCATATTATGGACATTGAAAGAGAATAATATTCATATTATGATTTAAGGTACCCTCCATTTGTAAGCACGAACACAGGGCTCACGTCGTTTTATGCCGAATAAATACATCGGCGTTAATGCATGGTTAAAACGTAGACGAATGATTGTAATGATATGTCATCGTGTGTATCTACCTCCCTGAAACCATGGTTTGCTTAAAATAGTCGGTTGTATCCAAAAATAGTGTTTGGCCTTAATTTTTGCCTAGTTAGTCCACGTGACTTGCCAGTCATCCTGTATCGTCGAACGAATTAGAGAACGCAAATCAGACATTGGTATAGCTATGTTGTACGCTTTGCCTTTACCATTAGCAGCATCTTTGGCGAGGTTATCCGCTATTTCGTTACCCTCAATATGAGAATGGCCGGGTACCCACGTGATACTTACTTCAAAACCCTCCGTTTGTAAAGGGTACAATTGTTGCACTAATTGACATAAAAAACAATTATCGGCCTCTAGAACATTTTGAAGTGCTTGCACTACACTCATTGAGTCGGTACAAATTAAAGAATGACGAATAGCATGTTTTTAATATAAAAACACGTCTGACGGATGGCAAAAATTTCGGCTGTAAATATCGTGACGTCTGGGGGTAAAGTATTGGCAACTCAAACTAACACTTGGGGCGCTGCGGTCGGTCTGGATAAGTAGGGTAAAAATACTCAATAACACACGTTTGATATGGAACACTTTTTATTTTTCGGTTATAATCAGTAAATGTGGTCCCTAAAATAATGACAGTGTTATTTTCAATTGTATATATGTATAAATGTGCGATACACGTGATCTAATTTGTGTGTTCCACTGGATTTTATGTGTCAATTGCATATTATCAAGCATCGGTTGTCTGCTGGTATTTGTTTTTGTGCAGTTCGAGTCTTGGCGCTGTTACGTTTAAAAGCTATATTTGAGTCTGATCACTGTACCATAGAAATTATTTGCTGCCTGGTAGGGCGAAGGGATGAGTTTAATGTGTATTAAAACTCGGGGTAGACAGGAAATGCTTGATTTGGATGGTAGGTATTAACCCTGCGAAGTCAAATTAGGCCTATATGACTCGTAGTGGAATGGCTCGGATATCGCAGAGCGAGGTGATGGCGGTTGGTAGGGCTATTGGAAATGAACTAGGGAGCGGGGAAGGATACCTGACTGATGAAGCTTGGCTGTCCTCGGCTGGTGTAGGCTTGGTTGTCTTGGTCGGCTTGGCTCGGCGAGACTGTGCTTGGCTGTCTAGGTGCGGCTTGGCTCGGCGTAAGTGAACAACCCGTCCTGTCGTCAGTGAATGTAGTGGTGAGTGGTCCAACCCGCTCTTGTTTCCCGTTTTTATTTGGTATCGTCACCTTTCGGCTATTGCTATTTGCATCTTTTGGAAAGTGATGAAAACGTATATCCGCAGTCCTCTTATACATCGTCTTACAGCCGTAAACTGAGGAATATTTATCCATTTGATCAATTACATGTATACAATACATTTTTGATATACTTTGCTTTTACTCATTTTGCACTCTTATCAACGAGTAAAACTTATAACTTATGTATAAACACGAAGAATTTACAACGATCTGCTTACCAATACAAGAAACCGTATACAAACAGTCACCACGTGACAAATGTACCCTACCAGGACCTTCTATAATACCGGACCTGACACTGGCAGCGGGACTGATGAAAGATGGCTGTCGCTGTTGGTGGTTACATGCTTTTTTATTAGTTGAGTCGTTTTGTTTACGATGTGATAGTGATGCGAATTTCGGTTAGCAATCGTCTCCCTTGATTATCTGTGCTTATTGATTATTGCTTAATGATATTACACGTTCGTGTAAGTAAATGTCTGCAATAGTGCTTCTTAAATACGAGATACCGGTGACTTCTGTTACGCTTGTGATACCATCAATACTATTGCCAATCAGGGGGTAAGTTTGGTCTAGTTATTATTCTGTTTAGAGTTTATAAATTATTAGTAATGGTAATTCATTATGAGCAAGCATAGCAATAATTAACGAATTCCAATTCAAGGTTTAAGAAGATCTGAAAATTGATTACCGTACGTAGGAACATAACCTACTTTTTAAATTGTCTGCAGTGTTCTCTCACCCAATTATACGCCTGCTTGTCCAAGGATATCAATCTTATCACGTACTTGGTGTGGATCCCGTTTTAATAAACTACCAGTAGGCTTACTCATACATAGGTTATGCTAAAATTGTGGTGATATGCCTTGAAACTGTTGTGTGACTGGATCCAAATCCAATTATTATGAAGATAAGCCATTGGTGCCTATTTTCTAATTTCCCATCAGGGGATTTCAACCCACACCCAACTTCACGGGGTTGATGACCAAGAAGTCCCAAGCCCATAAAATGAATTAACAGCAGACAAAATCACGTCGTGATGTCATTTTGGGTTGGATTCTGACACACGTCATGCCTTTGACAGAGTTTGGTTGGTTCTTAAGTTTAGGGGCTGCGACAACGAGGTCATGTAGCCCCGTGTACTTTGGGTGTGTGTAGAATCTGTCTGATAACCGGTGTTAATTGTGATGACTGTATTAGTGTGTGTATCTGTTTTTTAATTTAAGTACAGATTGCAACTTAGAATTTTTCAAATAGTTCCTACTTTTGCCGCCAAACGCCACCGTCAACGACTACTAGTCCTAGTTCAGAACTTAGCTACTAGACGCCACCGCAGTAGGCAACGAACGTAGAAACCTAAGAGCGTTGTTTACATTCTTAACCTATCCAATTTAGCTTCACACAGGTGTAATTAGTGGATGGTTCTTTAACATGCCATAAATCTATGAAATGGGACAGCCGGCTTTACTTCCCCTCCGAAGGAAGGCATACTGAGGGATTTTTAACGCTCTTAAAAAATCCGACGGCTTCGGACGGGTTTGAACCCGCTATCTTGGGCATAGAAGCTCAGCATGCTACCAACTACGCCACCGAAGCCGCCCCGTTTGAGAGAGTTCCATTCAATCTCATGAATAGGAATGAATGAATACGACCAGCCTACTTGTTGACGGATTTACAGGAGGCAGTCGTGACCTTATGATAGGAATTACCTAGGCATTTATCTTCAGTATGTGTGGGAACCCATGGTAAACCACTTGCTGGGTGGCTAAGCGGAGAATCGAACCCAACATTTCTCGGTTTACCTCACTAGGCTGTGTGTAGCCCGTTCTTACCCTCAGACTAGAATTGAGATTTCTTGACAGTCAGGAATCAAACTTGGACCCCAGAAGTGACAACCAAGAACTACACAATCTGGTTGGTCACATTTATTTTTAAGAATAATATGTATGTCTGTTAGGTAGTCAGCCCGAAAGCTGGTTGGATCCTCAAAAGGCACTGCCGTTAGGTTATGTGGGTAGATACCCACAAAAACCCATGGCAGCGCTATATTGAGGCGTACTAGGCAAGAAGAGGAGTGAGGTAGTTTGTCATTGCTTTCCTCACTGAGTCAGTACAGCAGTACTAACCCTATGAGTAGAACCTTTCACAGCATCCACAGGCACTTACTGTGCCCTGAATGTCATTACTAAGCACCACCCATACCTCAGTAGCTTCCATATAATCACAGCCATGTGTGAGACTGAGACATCGGCGAAAAGCCTCATTTTACTCTAGCCTGTGCCAACAGATAAATGCAAATGTACTGCATTCATCAAGAGATGGCAAACATGCCCCGAATAATATGTAACTTACTAAAAAGGGATTGAAATTCCTACAGGAACAATTACAACTTTCCCTGTTCACTCAGCCAAGATATTCTGCAGATCTCTCCTGTGGGCCTCAACATTATTTTATTTTATACCTTTCCTGATGAAACTACGGTGGTACCTTACTTCAACTCCTAGGGCACCTCCCCATGCCTGTCCCTTACACAGCTACACACGCTACTACATTCATCACGTAATCGGAGGAATTCAGCCCACACACAACTGCACGGGGCTGATGACCAAGATGTCCCAAGCCCATAAAATGAATTAACAGCAGACAAAATCACGTCATGATGTTATTTTGTGTTGTGTTGGATTGTGACACACGTCAGGCGTTTGATGTCCGACCACCAACTACGGCGGCCATCTTGGATTGCAGTGTCAGGTCCGGTAGTACAGAAGATCCTGACCCTACTTGGTAAGTTTCTCTCTTTTACCGCTAGATGTCATATCAGATAGCTGGAGTTGCCAATACTGAAATGAGATATGTAAATCCGGAGCAAGGAAGGCTGCTCCCACACGAGATGGGTTTTCGATTTTAGAGCCATCTGTATAAAAAATGATGCAGGATATCAAAGGATTCGTTATCTCGCGAAAAATACGAGGAATGATTACGGGATGATGTTGAAAGGACTGATATACTTGGGGCTTAGACCATAAATTCAATAGATGGCTGATGACGTCACATTGTTGAAACCAACATCTCGATCAGCTGACTGAAGGGACTGCGGATAGTGATAATAGAATTATCCAATATGGAGCTCCTTTTGTATTCCTTGACGTTGCTTAGCATTAGCCATTAGCCAATTGTAGTCGGTCTTGAGCCATTACCCTTCAGTCAGCTGATCGAGATGTTGGTTTCACGTCACAGTACAGGCGCAGTGTGGCAATGCGCCCTCTATTGTATTTATGCTCTAAGACTTGGGGTAAGGAATTCTGTAAAATATGAGGTTGAAAATGCGTTGCAGCGTACGGAATATTATATATCGGCAACCGCATGACTTTTGGCGGTAAGGCTGAAAAATGGAATATGCGATTAATAAAAATGGGCGAGAAGCTGTGGACAATAATCGACGCATATAATATTCCTTCAATAGTTGTTATTTAGGGACGATAGGTGATGTTGTTATCATCATTATTTTTCGTAGCAGGTACATACATGCAAGATATCTACGCCGATAATGGAGTGACATTTCTCCGGTTTCAACTAAAAGGGCTCCTGTGGGGGTTGATTTAAGCGCACCTATAATTATACGCAAGGCAGAAAACTGTATTCTATCTAAACGGAGGAGCCTAATGCTGGACATTGAATCAAAAAAAAAAAAGGAATTGTAATCCAGCACAGAACGAATGATGTTAGGATAAACCGTTAATAATGATTCTGGGTCCGCCCCCCCCCCCCAATGGCGTCGAGTGAGTGACTTTAGAACATTAATTTTGCTGGCCAGATGACTGAAGGTATTGCGTATGTCTCTCCCATTGCATTTTCCTGTCAATATAAATCCCTAAGTATTTTACACTCGTCACCACCGGAATTTGACCTTGACAATATAATAGGAGAGCTGTCATAAATTCGTTTGTGAGTAAAGATCATCGCAGCGTGTTTTCCGGCAGAAGTTTCAAATCCGTATTGATGTAACCAGTCATGAGCATGAGATAAGGCGTGGTATATATCCCTACGACATGCGAAAAAATCTTCTCTTGTGCAATATATTAGAATGTCATCCGCATATTGAAGAACGCGAGTGTGCGGTAATATGACTGTTTCTAGACTACGAGTATAAATGAAGTATAAAAGCCCACTTAGAACGTCTCCCTGCGGAACACCATAAGAAGTATGTCAAAAATCAATGACACCGGCTGGGGAGTTTAAAGTTATGTGACTGTGACATAGCATATTATGTATTAAACACCGGAAGGGAAGGGGAAATTGTAGATCCCTAAGAAGTTGAATAAGAAGATATGGATCAACAGAATCATATGCATTTTTTAGGTCAAGGAACACAGCTACTGTGTGCATTTTCTTTCCTTTTGCTAGGAGTAGAGCAGTAAGGAATATATTTAAAGGGTCAGATGTACCAAGATTTTTTCTAAATGCAAATTGAGTTTTCGGAAACAGGTTATAATATTCTAAGCACCATTGAAGCCGTCGAAGAAGAATATTTTGAAAAAATTTTCGGAAGCAAGATCCAAGTTGGATACCGCGATAACTAGTCGGTAATCGTGCATCTTTCAGGGGTTTGAGAATCGGTAAAGTTTGAAAAACATTCCAATCCTCCGGGAAGGTCCCTGTGCGTAAGATGGAATTATATAGTTGAAGAATGATACCCTGAGCGTTTACTGGAAATCGAGCGATAATTTTATAAGTCACTCCATCAATCCCTGGGCTGGATGATTTTTTGTGGCGAAATGTGTGACGTAATTCGCTACTTGTAATAGGCTGTATTAAACTGGAAAAACGGTCCAGCGAACCAGAGGTACAAGATGTAGGCAAGCGAATAACTATATCCGGTGTCCAAGTATGATACAGGTCATGGTATCTCTGCGCCGAAAGTTGAGAGGGGGATGGAATAGTAGGAGTATTAGAGAAATGTTTAATCGCCGTCCAAATACTATTTAGGGATGCAGTACTGCTTAATTGGGTAATGTATAATTTCCACGCTTCGCGTCGTTTATGATTAAATACACGTTGGATTTGCGCAGTGAGACTTTTGTATCTCAAATAAGATGCTGAAAAGCCATACTGTCGGAAAGCTTTTAAGCTCGCCTTGCGCCATCGTACCAGCTGTCCGCATTCTTGATCCCACCATGAGGGTAAGCCACCAAGATTATTCTGAGGACCTGTCTTTGTAATTAAAGTGTGATATATATTAAAATAAGCTCGGATATTCTCTAATAAAAAAGTATAACTGTTACTAGGCACCTGTGATTGCTGTGAAAGACTATCCTCTAAAAAGCGAGAAAACAACTCATAATCAAAATGTCGTAAATTTCTCTTAACTTTAAATACTTTTTTGGGATATGTCGGGTACTCGAGACATCATAGTCTATTATAATTGTATAATGATCGCTTTGATGCGTATCCTTCACGGTCTTCCATGACAACTTATGAGATATGTCTACAGTGGTGATACTTAAATCCACCGCGCTTTGGGGACTAATTGATGGAGTAATGCGCGTGGGTGATCCATAATTTAATAGATGTAGGTGTAATTCCTGTATAGCTGCAGCGATGTGACGTCCTTTCGGGTTAATTCTGCCACTGCCCCACAAGGCGTGATGTGCATTAAAATCCCCCACTGTAAGATGTTTAGAAAATTGTTGTATGAACTGAAAATATACATGCCATTGCCGACGGGAACCTTGTATACTCGGGGGACAGTAAATATGACTTAGATGGATATCTTGCACAAGGAACGTGTGATGATAAGTGTGAGGAATATAGAATTGATTAGAGAGGGGAATGTATCGTAAATTATTTTTGAATAGCGTCATGATGCCTCGATATACTGGACCATCCTGACGTTCAACCTGATAGTTGGGAATCAATAAGTTATACGAGGAACGGAGCCATGTTTCTTGTAGGAATATGATATCCGGATCATACTTCTGAATTAAATGCAATAATTCATGCTTTTTATTTAAAATACTTTGCCAATTCCACATGAGGAGTAACATATAGCACGAATAAAAATTAGTCCAATGTAGGACTACTTCTAACAAGGGTAGTATAGTTTGTGAAAGGAGGATTGGGAAGTAATGGTACAATCTTTTCTAATATTTTTTTCACATAGAAGCTCCATTGAGCGTTGTGCCCTAATAATTCTTGTAATTTCTGAAAATCTTCCATGATGTCATGCGACGGATCCCGCGAAGTTACAGGTATTTGAGAAGGCCGTTTTTTCGAGACTTCCTCACCCTTGGTGCAAAGCCACCCCTTCACCACTGCCGGTTGCTTTAAGATATCTAAATAGGCCCGTCGGTCGTAACCTAAGGGCACTAGTTCTGTATACTTCCGTTTTCTCGGCGGATCCTCCTGAAGGCTAGTCCACACCAAGGTGTTTTCGTTATTTGGTGTGGACATAATGTTGAAGAAGTTTGTTAACAAATGTTTAGTAAACATGTTGAGAAATGTTTTCATTAACATTGTTCATTAACTTCGGTGTGGACTAGCCTTCTGACGCGTAATATTTGACTGCTCTAAGGTCGGAAATTGCTGCGGGAGGGTAAGAGGATTGAACGGTACACTGTAGTTAGCCTGAATGACTTCATGGTACGATTTATTATCTATACACATTTGGCGTTTTATGGACTTCTGTTTTTCCAGTTCAGCGCAGCGGGCGGCGCCTGCCGTATGGTTGTCAGCACAATTAGCACATTTGAAAATAATCTCCTTACATGTATCCGTCAAATGGCCTTGCACACATTTACCGCAAACTGGAGCGCGCCCGACAGTGCAGTTTTACGTGCCCGTATCTTTGGCAGTGCTGACATCTAATGGGGGACAATATGAATCATGTTACTTCTAGTAGCACGTTAAAAATAGATACATACTCCGCTAGCCACTGTGTTTCAAAAAAAAAATCACTGTTCCTGTAGGAAGGGATTCCAACTTGTCATTGATCATCTTTTTCCTAAAAAAAAAGAGTTGTACTCTAACGATTGGAACAGGCGAATCAATATGTTGCAAAATTTCCTCATGTGATAATGATGTGTCTACGCCCCTAATTAGACCAACACGTTGTACGTTAGCGGACGGGATATAGGTGACCAAGTGTTTTGCTGGTAGTAAGAGATTTTTTAAGAATGAATTAGCTTCTAGCGCCTTGTGAAATTGTACCTGAACACGATTGCGTCCTTTACGTTGAATATTCTTAATACCCGCTATCTTATTTTCAAAAATTAGCTTGCCTAATGCCATAGGATGTAAATTGCCAATATGTTGATCTCCCTCCCCTTGCACAAACACCGTGTACGGCCCTGGTTATAATACCGATTGTTATTTGACAATGGCTGTCGATTGGCAATAACTGGAGATGGTTCTGCAATGGTAGGTGTTGGAGTTGGTACTAGCTCAGCCTCCGACACTACAATCATGCTTTCAACGGACGCTACACCCTCATATTCCACATTTTCTAGTTCCTCCGGTGGTCGCCCCATCTGACTACCATCACTTTCTGCCGGCATGTTGAATAATTGTCCCCTGTAAATAGATAGATAGATTTTTATTAATTCCATTTGATCAAATACATGCATTCAATACATTTTTGATATAGGACACGTCAGAATTTACATCTATAAAATAAACGAACTAGCAGGTATATATTACTAATATTATAACTATTTAACTTATTATAATAGCAAATCTTAATAGATACAATCTTATTGCACAACTATTTACACCTCACTCTATTATCATAATATGAAAACTTAATTCTATAAATACAACAACTTACAGCTAAGTATTACATTTAAAATAGAAAAGTAAAATATAATTATATAATTCATCACTCCTATACGCTAAGATATTCTACTACTGAGTAAAAACAATGGCACTGCAGATAAGCTTTCAACATTCTATCAAAGGTTTTTATTTTTGGGGCCAGTTTTATATACTGGGGTAGTTTATTGTATAATTTAACTCCAGTGTGAAAAGTTCCTTTTTGATATATGCTTGTGTGTGTGTGTGAAATATGAATGTTTTGATTTTGTCTTGTGTTATGCCTATGAACATCATTGTTTGTTTTAAGAAAAACATCTTTATTCATTAAATTCTTTTTAAAAAACATAATACCTTCAAAGATATATATGCAGGGCAGTGGGAGAATGTTTAAATCTTTAAACAGAGGTCTACATGATTCTCTAGAGTTTACATTTGCCATAATTCTAATCGCCCTCTTTTGTATCCTAAACGTGCTTAGTACATCTGGCGACATACCCCAAAATATGACCCCATATCTTAAGTATGAATGGAAATAAGCAAAATAAGTATTTCTTAATGTGTGCATGCTAGTGCAGGTTTTCAAAATACGTAACGCAAAGACAACATCGAGTTCAGTTTATTATTCAGATATTGTATATGTTTATTCCATTTCAAGTCTTGTTGTATTCATAGTCCTAAAAACTTTGTTTCTGATTTATTTTCTATTTGATGACCATTTAATGTTATATTGGGTTTCGCAGGATTCCTATTCTGTATAGTGTGGAAATTTAGACATACTGTTTTTTATAGTTTATTATGAGGCGATTATCTTGTGACCATTTGGTTAACTCTCCTGTAACGGAGTCAGCAGACTGCTGTATCACCTGTTTAGTTTCACCTTTTATTACGAGTGTTGTATCGTCCGCAAACAAAATTTCCTTATGTGAATGAACGTTCTGTGTTATATCATTGATATATAGAAGAAAGAGTAGTGGGCCCAAAACCGATCCCTGGGGTACTCCAAATTCAATAATTCCCTCATTGGACAATGTTTCATTAAGTAATTTGGTTCCATCATCCTTGTGTCTCAAGCTTACTATTTGTTTACGCTTTGTTAAGTAAGACTCGATCCATTTATTAGCTAGACCTCTAATACCATATTGATTTAGTTTGGTAAGGAGGATTTTATGGTCAACAACATCAAATGCTTTCGATAAATCCAAGAATAGGCCAGTTACATGTTCCTTATTGTCAATTAATTTCAGTATACAATTACTACATTCGTAAATTGCTGTCTGTGTAGATTTTTCCGTTCTGAATCCATGTTGTGAGTTTGATAATATTTTATTTTTTTCTATGAAACTTATCAGTCTCGTATACATAATTTTTTCCACAATTTTTGCAATACCAGTTGGTAAGGTAATAGGACGATAGTTATCTAATTCATCCTTTGAACCGTTTTTGTGCACTGGAATTACTTTTGATAACTTCAAAATATCCGGGTAAGTTCCTGAGAGAATTGAACTGTTTATTAAGTGCGTAAGTGGATTTATTATATTTTCTGCACATTTCTTTAGAATTGCATCAGGGATGCCATCAATGCCAGCACAGAATTTATTTTTTAGCTCTTTTATAACTATTCTTACCTCTTCACTTGTGACATGATTTATAAATAAAGAATCACTGCATATATTTATTTTATTATTAGAATTTAGTGTATTTACCTGTGATTTATTTAATAATTTTTGTGGAATTTACAGAAAATAGTCATTAAAAGTGTTTGCTATTTCCTCTGGATTATTAATCACTTTATTATTTCTGGTCAGTGTAATGTTCCTTTGTATTTTAGCAGATTTTCCAGTTTCTTTCTTTATCACGGACCACATAGCCCTGTTTTTATTAGATGATTGGGAAATAAAATTATCATTATGCATTTTCTTTGCTAGTCTTATTACCTTATTTAATATGCTAGTGTATTTTTTGTAGTATAAATTGAATTCAGGTGTTGTGTGGTATTGTTTATATAATTTGTGTAGAAATTTCTTTCTTTAACATGAATTTATAATCCCTGTTGTTATCCAATTGCTAGTTTTGTTATTTTGAACAGTTCTTCGTTTAAAGGGGAATGCTATTTCAAAATAGTGTTTTAGGGTACTGTTAAATGCATTAAATTTATCATTTACATTTTCTAGTTCATAAATTTCTGACCATGTTTCCTTATTTAATAAGTCATTGAAATATGTAACATTTGATTCAGTGAATGACCTGCACTTTGATTTTACTCCATTATCATTATTATTGATTGTTTCGGATACTTCAAAACTCAGCATTTGTCCATGGTGGTCACTAAAACCCGGACAATAGACTTCTATTGAATGGTGATATTTATCTGTATTTATAAAAATTGGATCAGGAGTGGTTTTACTAAATTTTGTTATTCTTGTTGGGGTATTTACTGTAGGTTTCAGTCCATAGGAAATTAGTAACAGGGGTACTAACCTGATAAAGCACTAACGAGACACTAACACACTAAACAAATAACAGACCACAAACCCTACGTCCGCACAACACACAAATAGCACGTTCCCTACACCCGATACCACTCACTGCCTCACTACACAGATGCACACCGTATGGTTGTTGTTGTTATGGTAGGATTGCTGGACACAGTTGCCTCTTCGCCCAATTGCTTCTGTACAGATTGCACCACAGTAGCACAAACCCGTCACACGTAATGTTTGTACGCACAGACAGAAATTTGCTAACCTAAACCATTCGCCTGCAAAATCTATCCATAGGGGCTGTAGCTCAATGGTATGCACGACACACTAAGAAGGGTTAAGGAAAAATCAACACACACATACTTCGTGTCAAATCGTAAAACGTGAAAAATACAGCAAACGAAAGAGGGGACCAGAAATTATAATGTAAAAGGGAAATGGTCCAAATACTCCATTATGGCCTCGACCAATGGAATTACAGGATTATGCAAAATAATGGTCATATTTAAGGGCAACGTATAACCTAAAGATCTTATCTTTCTGAGCATCACTATCCGCGGTTCATTGAAAACGTCACACTGAAACATAAGATGGTTAAGTGTACCCCTCATTCGACCACACACACATCTAGCATCCTCGCGAAGGTTCATGCGTGCCATATACACCGGCGTCAGAGCATGCTGAAAACGCAAACGTATTATAGTAATAATGTGCCGTCTCGTATATCTGCCTACCCGGAACCACGGTGTTGTTCGTACAGTGGGTTGTACCAGAAAATAATTACGAGCCTTAATTGGCGCGATATTCCACCATTCAGTTTGCCATTCATTGAGGAGTTGGGAATAAATAGCAGGCAGAAAGTCCGTAAAAGGTACAGCGATATTATAAATTACTCCATATCCCTGAGCTGCCCACTTTGCCATGCGGTCAACATCCTCGTTTCCTTGGATACCCGAATGCCCCGGGATCCAAGTAAGCACTACCTCCTGTGCCATGGTATGAAAATCATACAACATTTGCGCAACTTGATACACATACCAATTATCAGAGCTACTCGTATTCGATAAAGCCTGGATGACACTCATTGAATCCGTGCAAATCATTGCCGGGGAAACGCTGTGTGTACGTAGGCCTATATACTGACAGGTTTGATGAATGGCAAATTCTTCAGCTGTAAAAATCGTTATATATTTTGGCAAACTATATGTGCGTATAATCTGTCGATCCGGAGCATAAAAAGCAGCCCCCACTCCATCTGGTGACAACATTCTTGAGCTATCTGTATAAAACATAGTATAACGGGAATATCAATTGACAATATCCCGAAAGCATCGTGAAATTACTTGCGGAAAACGCTGATACATCCGGAATAGTGCCGGTAAGGAAGTGTGCAATATATTTGGCTGGGATTGTAGGACCTTATATGAAACCGTGTATGATAAAGGTTTGAGCGTTTGCAGTAGATCTGATCGAAATGGTTGCAAGATTTCATATGCCAATACCAGAGCCGGACGTGCGAAGCGATTTTGCGCATATTACTCCACAAGCAGCTGTAATTTACTGATAATAGGTGACGCCGACAATTACATTTTAGAAACCAGGTACTTACTGGCCAAAAATATCCGTCGTAAGTGTAAAGGTAATTCCCCAGATTCAACTAGTAATGCACAAGTGGGACTGGACGGAAGCGCCCCCAAAATAATACGTAAAGCCCGATACCGCAACCTGTCAAATGTGACCAACTGACTACTCGCCATCATATTGTAGAAAAAGCAACCATAATCCATCTGGGAACGAATAATATTCTTCTAGACCGTAAGTAATAAATGAGGATCTGCCCCCCAACCCCGGCGTGCTAGCGCTCGGAGAAATTGTAGTCTTTTTTCAATTTGAACAGTGAGTGTTTGAACCTGACGCGACCACAGTAATTGGTCATCAATATGTAATCCCAAATATTTGATGCTGCGAACCACCTCTATGGCTCCCTGTCTAGATAAAATAGGAGTGCGATCAACCTGCCTTTGATGAGTAATAACTATAACAGATTTCTTTCTCGGCGAAGTGTCAAAACCGTGATTATGGAACCATGTATGAGCAGCAGTCAATGCATCATATATATCCTGACGACAAAGCTGGATAGTATCACGCGAACAATAAATAAGAAAATCATCTGCGAATTGAATGATTCGTGCATAAGGAAGAATGACTGATTCTAATGCCTGATTATAAATTGAAAAAAGGATACCGCTTAAAATATCACCTTGAGGCAATCCACGAGAAGTCTGAAGGTTATCAAGTACACCAGTTGGGGTGTGTAGAAATAGTCGACGATGGTGTAAAAAATTCCGAATTAAACATATGAAAGGTAATGGGAAACGCATCTCCCCTAGTCGATGTTGTAATATGACTGGGTCCACAGCATCATAGGCCCCCTGAATATCCACACATACGGCAACCGTGTGTTGTTTGCGGGCTTTCGCTAATAAGATATCCGTCAAAAAAATCGTAAGAGCGTCGATTGTGCCTAACCGTTTACGGAATGCAAATTGTGACCTCGAAAAAAAATTATAGTACTCCAAACACCATTGCAATCTACGTAATAAAATTTTTTGAAATAATTTTCTTAGACACGAACCAAGATTGATGCCACGATAGCTTAGGGGGTCTCTGGCATCTTTCATTGGTTTTAATATCGGCAGAATTTCAAAATTATTCCATTCCGCGGGATACGTACCAGTTGTCAGTACCGTATTGTAAAGCACAATCAAGATCGTCAATGCTGGGTCAGGGAAATGGGCCACCATCCCATAAGTAATGTAATCCATACCCGGACTCGTGGATTTAGTGTGACGCAACGCAGTCGAGATATCATTGCGCCTGATTGGTTGTTGTAAAACCTGAAACTTATCCGAAGTCAAATAAGGTGGTACAAATGCGTGTCCGGAAACTGAATCAGGCGAGAGGGAATGATAAAACATTTGAAAACCTGTCTGCGTGAGTCCCGTACTAGGACGAGTACGACGAGTATTCGATAATTGTTTTATCAAAGACCATAAGGTGCTCAAAGAAGTATGGGAATTGAATGTACTAGTATAAGTTTGCCATGCCATCCGTCTTTCTTGGGCAGCGAGACTTTTGTAACGTAGATAATTACCAACAGTCCCATGAACGCGATATCTTTTTAAATATGCCTTTCTCCGACGAACAAGCAATGCACACTCAGCATCCCACCAATGGACCGCACCCGGATGCTGAAGAAGCAATGATGACATACAGGGAGTCGCACACAAATGAAGACAAAGAAAAATGGAAAATAGCTATTAAAGAAGAAAAAGACTCTTTGAAGAAAAATAAAACTTGGAAATTAGTAAGCCCTGAGGCAGCAAGAGGAAAAGAAGTTTTGTCAAGCCGGTGGGTGTTCAAAGTTAAGGAAGACGGTAGATATAAAGCTAGACTTGCAGTACGAGGATGTGAACAAAGGAGTGGAAATATAAATTATGAAGAAATCTTCAGTCCAGTTGTAGACACAACTTCACTAAGAGTTCTTTTTTGCTATCGCAGCACACTATAACCTGCACATTAAAACATTTGATGTCAAGACGGCCTTTTTGTATGGAACCCTAGATGAGGACATCTACATGAAAATACCAGAAGGTTACAAAGAAGAAGGGAAAATATGCAAACTGCAGAAAGCCTTATACGGACTGAAGCAAGCCCCCTGTAGGTGGAACAAAACTCTCACAGAGTTCCTGAAACAAGAAGGCATGACACAAACTAAGTCAGACCCCTGCATCTTCAAGAATTCTGAGAACAGTTTGTTTCTAGCAAATCATGTAGACGATGGCATTATCATGGGCAAAGACATTTAGAAAATGACACTGCTACTCTCTAAACTTGAGAGAAATTTTGAAATGAAGACAACTCATGAACCCAAAACTTATTTGGGGATAGATATAAACAGAACAGAAGAAGGTATCTTGATTTCTCAAGAGAAATATGCTCATAATGTGCTGCAACGTTACAACATGCAAGAATGCAAAGAAGTTAAAACCCCAATAATCCAAAATGAAGAAACAGGTGCAGCAGAGGACAGCGTGAAGACAGATTACCCCTATAGACAAGCAGTTGGGAGTCTGTTATATTTGTCTTGTAAAACCAGACCAGACCTGGCTTATAGTGTGAATTATGAAAGCAGGTCTGTGGAGAAACCAACAGATCAAGAGATATACAGAATGTTAAACGAACACTTCGATATCTGAAAGGAAGCACAAAAATGGGAATACACTATGCATCAAAAATGAAAGATGATCTGAAAATAATTGCATACAGTGATTCATATTTTGCTGGTGATCATAAGAAAAGAAAGAGTACTACAGGCTATGTCATAATGCTGGCAGATGGACCGGTGGCATGGTGGTCGCGCAAGCAGAAAATTGTGGCACTGTCATCAACAGCAGCCGAATACATTGCTGCAGCAGACTGCTGCAAGGAGTTAGAGTATCTGAAATTCTTGATACAAGAACTAACTGGAAAGTCTGTTCCCATTGTTCTTAACATAGACAATCAAAGTACCTTAAAGTTGGTGAAATCAGGACAAATGAGAGGAGAGTCAAAGCACATTCAAGTGAGGTATCACTATCTCCATGAGAACTATAAAAATGATTTTTTTTCTCTTCAATTCTGTCCGACCCATGACCAGGTAGCTGACATTTTTACAAAGCCTCTATTGTCTACTAAATTTGAAAAATTCAAAGATGTTCTGTTGAGGAGTGGAGTAGAATAGGTCCAAAGAAAGTATTTGATTTTAAATATGTCAATAACAATTAAGACTATTTTAAATTGTGACATTTCATGTTTTATTGTAGAAATATCAACGAGTATGTTATCCAATATATAGTCATATTGTAGTTTAAGTCAAATATTGTTTGTACAACTTTTCATAATTTGAATTATGATAAAGATTTTGTTCTTACGGGGGGATGTTAAGAAATAATTATGTTGGTAACAACAAATTTTTTATCGATACTCAATTCACATGTTGGCATTACTGCATATTGTAATTTGTTCAATAATAAATTCTTTACTCATTGCAAATGGCGTACCAGCTGATTGTCCCATATCACCTGAACTATAAAAACATAAAACTCTAACAGTAACGAATACGATGATATCACGCGCTGGGGGTGATAACAATCAAGAAATCGTTGTATCAGCTGTAATAAAGAATAATACCGTTGATACGGAGGTTTTCGCGATCATTTATAAAGTGTTGAAAAATATCTTAGTCGAAATGCCGTAAATTCCTTTTGATAGTAAAATGACATGGACGCTCAAGCTTCTCACCCGGTTTCGCATAATATATAAGAATCGGAAAATGATCGCTCTGATGAGTGTCCCCAATTGTTCTCCATTCCAATTGATGGGCAATATCCGCTGTTGTAATAGTCAAATCTACCGCACTCTTTGGACGTCCCGGTGGTGTTATGAGCGTAGGCGACCCATCATTAAGAATATTCAAAGCATAAGTTTGAAGTGCATGCACAATATGGCGACCTTTAGGGTTGACACGCTCACTGCCCCAGAGTCCATGGTGGGCATCAAAATCCTATCTAACAAATTTTTAACGCAATACGCCCATTGCGCATTTTGCCTAACAACTCCATAAGTTTAGTAAACTCTGCCAAAATAATTTTTGTTGGCTCCGATCCAGGTGACTCTGAACCAGGCCCGAGACTGTGTAGATTACTTGTTTCCGACGTCTTGGCTGAGAAGACCGGTGGGGCCTTTTCCAATCTCGGATGGTTAAAAAGCTGGCAATAAGCACTCCTATCATATCCCAGAATGAACGATTTCCGTTAACTTGCGCTTTCGGGCCGGCTCAGCCTGCCTGACACTTGGAGCTGAACGTAACGGCGGAAATTGTTGGGGTAAAGTTAATGGATTGAATGTTGGACCCACTTGACTTTTCATGATCTCATTATACGATTTATTTTCGACACATATCCGTCGTTTAATTTCAACTTGCTGTTGATGAATTTCGCAACGAATGGCACCTGCCGGGTGATTCTCTGCACAATTGGCACATTTAGATAAAACTTCCTTACATCCCGAGGTGAGGTGTTCAGCGGCACAATTGCCACAGCGAGGGGCTCGAGCCCGGCAATGTAACTGCACATGTCCGTATCTTTGACACTTGGTGCATCGTCGAGGCGAGAAAATATACAAATTAACGTCTAGCATAACATTAAAAATACTGACATAAGGTGGGAAGTTCTGAGTCTCAAAAAACATTTTCACAGTCCCCGTAGCTATGCGTTCCGTTTGGCCATCAACAGTTTTGTTTCTAAAGAAGCGCTGTACCCCTAAAATGGGGACAGGAGCCTCTATATGCTTGAGTAGTTCCTCATTCGTAAGAGAAGTGTCCGGATTTTCCAAAAAAGTATTTGCATCTCGATAATTTGTGAATTGTATTTGTACTCTATTTCGTCCCTTTTTCTGAAGTTCTCGTATGCCCGGGATTTTTCTTTCATAGAAAAGCCGACCCAAGGCCATCGGATGTAAATTTCCGATCGCCTGAGCCCCTTCCCCCTGCACAAAAATAATATATGGTCCAGTATTATGACTAGGATAACGATAGTCCGTGGCCGGGGTTCGTACTGGATCAGTTGAGGATCCCATCATTGGTGTCGTTGTCTCTGGGGTTGAAATAATCGGTTGCACATGAACTATTGGCATATCCTCCATAGGTATAATACCATCCACGACAACGTTCCCTTCACTGTCTGGGGGTTGGCCCATTAACGTCCCATAGCTCTGAGCCGCCATCGCGACCACACGCAACTAGTATAAGACTTATTAACAGCCCTAGAATACAATTGCACAAAACACCAACACCAAGCACTGACAAGACACAAAACAAAAAGTACACTCCAACGGATCACACACACACGCAAGCTGAAAGCTTTTGAGGTGTTGCTGCGAGCCCAGCTGTCGTTGAACTATCACACCGTATGGAGGTTGGGATGCGAAGAATATGGTTAATCTCATAGAACACGTTAATCTGGATCTGAATCAAAGAGGATAAAGTGCAAAGAATATGGGTAAGGGACTTCGGAGCACGATGTGCAGCTATTATTCTTTGCCAACTATATAGATAAAAATAAGAATTCGTTGTGTAAGAAGAAGAATTACGATCAAAAGTACTGTTATGAATATTAACTCCCTTGTGTAAACATTTCGGCATAGCATTAATTCATCAGTTCACAGTCTTGTCTCAACCGCGTTACGAAACACTTCATTCAGCAGTGGAAGTACTCGCCTGTGTGTTGGGGTCAGACATTTGTGGTGTTGGGAGGTAGTAGTAGTAAGTGTGATTAGGAAGGAAGGAAGCTTGTAGTTTAACGTGACCGTCAATCTTGAGAGTGTGATTAGATTTCCCACAGACTACAGGTTAGTGTCCATTTGTTTCTTCTTGTGCCTCCAACATGGGTGAGGCCAGTGGTGGCCCACCACCCTTGTTAAATGTGAGTATCCCTGAAAATGTCATTATAGATAACGAGGTCTCGATGGAACACATGTTTGTCGTGGATAACCCTGAGACCATGCCGTCGGTAGTCTCTCCGACTACGCCCGTAGTGAATACCACTGTGCCTAAAACTAATTTAGCAGCACAACATCGTTATAATGACCGTCATCGCGGTCCTTACATAGTATTTGTACAGTCAGTGGATCAGAATGTGGGCAATCTGCACCCCATGGCCTTGGGACGTTTATTTTTTGACAAACAAATTCCAGGCATCAAGGGAATACAAAAAAAGGGTCGCAACCGCGTGCAGGTACAATTTGCAACTTCGGCCATGGCCAACTCTTTTTTAACACACCCCCTTCTCATTGAACGAAATTTATCTGCCTTTATCCCATCCGCAAATGTGCAACGTGTGGGTCTTATACGTGGAGTCGATCTGTCGCTTACCCACGACGAAATCATACGTTACATGGACTCCCCCGCCCCTGTGGCACGGGTCCAACGCCTTAACAGAAAAAATGATTGATGATAAGCTAGAAACGTTACCTACAGGTACGGTGAAAATCTTTTTTGATACACAAGATTTGCCCACCTATGTATGCATTTTTAATGTCATGTTGGAAGTAACTTTATTTATATTCAATCTCATCCGTTGCCAAAAATGCCAACGGTATGGCCATGTTCAATTACATTGTCGCGCAAGGGAACCTCCATGTGGCAAATGCGCCCTGGGCCATCTCACATCCGACTGCAAGGCAGTTATATTCAAATGCGCCAACTGTCAAGACAACCACCCGGCAGGGGCAGCGAGATGCGAAACACACATTCAGCAAGTAGCTATCAAACGTCAAATGTGCATTGACAACAAATCGTATAGTGAAATCGTCAACCAACATCAGAAAGAGTAAACCCGTTAACGCTACCGAATCAATTCCCGCCACTAGCGCCCCCAACTGAATCACGACCAATTGATCCCCCACGAAAAAGGAAATTCACCGAAACGGTTCACAAATCACCCAGGTCTATCACCCCCCTTGGGTATGATCGACAGGGGTACCTTAATATTGTTGCCACACCCTCCACTTCCAGCATGAGTTTTCCCCCATCGGCCCCAATTGAAGAAGTGGCTGGTAGCGTCTCGCACCCTCCAGCTGCTCCGAACTCGAATGACACCACCCGCATCATCCTTGCCGAATTCCGGCAATTAATGGACCTTTTAGGTCACAATGTACAATGGAGCCATTGTGTAAAAAATTTATTCGAAAAAATAATCCCGTTGTTACCCCCTCTTGCCCCCGTTGATCGTCCGTCGTCTGATACTAGTTATAATGGTGTATTTTTTGTTCTGTATGAGGGTACTCCAGTGGAATTGCCGGAGTACTGTCAACAAACGTCATGAATTATTGCTTTTAATAGAAGAATTTCATCCTGACATAATTTTCCTCCAGGAAACGTGGCTATATTCTCATACGCGTTTTAACATTCCTGACTATCGTGCCATACGTCACGATGGCCCAGGTTATCGTGGCATATGTACTTCAATTAAACAACATCTCCCCTTCGCGCAGCTACAATGTGATTTTATTCTGCCTTCTATGGATATTCAAATGTTACAAATAAACACTCGTCTATTCACACACTTATATTGCCCACCGAATATTCAAGGTACTCAACGACAATGGTATCTATTTTTTCGCTATGCCAGCCAGTTAAAACACCACACTATTCTACGAGATTTTAATGCACATCACCCAGCCTGGGGCAGTGGAAGAGTTAATCCAAAAGGCCGCCATGTCCATCACGCAGTCAATTCACTTCAACTCCTACTTTTAAATGATGGTTCTCCAACCCGCTTGGCCCCGACGAATAGTCCATCTAGTGCGGTTGATTTAACTATCACCACATTAGACCAGGCACACCACCTGACATGGCAAACGATTCCCGATTTGCATCAAAGTGACCATTATCCCATTCTGATACATTATGGCTCTAGTACCTCCATCCCACACGCACCCACAACGTTCTCACTCAAACGACCGACCCATGGTTTTGATTCTGTCTTATTTTCTAATTATTTACAAGATCATCTCACGCTGAAACATCGTACCCCTTTGTCTGCTTATGCTATCTTGACCAATGTCATTGATGCATATATAACTATTTATCATTCTCGGGCGACACCCACCCCTCATACTAACAAACGCACCCATCGCCCGCCTTGGTGGGATCAGGAATGTTTCCTGTGGGTTAAGAAACGCAACGCAGCATTCAAACGGCTTCGAAAGAATTTTAATCCCTCTAATTACTTCAGTTATAAAAGAATATGTGCGTCCATTCAACAACATTTTAATCTCAAACGACGTGCTGCATGGCGTACGTTTATTTCTAATTTTAGCAGTCATACCACGCTCCGTACCCTATGGTCAACGATAAAAAATGTCGAATGTAGTCACGGGGCCCCCATGCGATTCCTTAACACGCAGGGTTATGAAACCTTTCATCGGAACCTCACCCCTGATTCCGTCGCTCCATATTTTTCCCCCAACCCTTATTGCGAATCCCCGAGATTCTTGACTTTGTTACTACCCATCTCATCCACAGAGATCTGACAAGTTACACATGGGAAGAAATCTACACTGCCAGGCCTTGATGCGGTGACATATCGCATGATTGAGGCTTTTCCCTCTCGAGTCCTGACAATCGTTTTGAACATATACAATTCCATTCTGCTATCAGGTATAATCCCCGAAGACTGGAATCAATTCGAAGTACTCCCAATACTCAAGCCTAAAGCCGAAGCGAAGGACGCCCATAATTATCGCGGTATAATGTTGAGTTCTTGCCTTCGAAAAGTGCTTCAAAAAATTCTACTTCGACGATTACAATGGTGTTTAGAATATTACGATGCTCTCCCCAAAACTCAATATGCCTTTGTTAAAAAACGTAGTACTAATGAAGCACTGAATATTTTTCTCACTGACTTACTACTGGCGAAAGGACGAAAACAACATACTATAGCCATATCGTTGGACATTATGGAGCTTACGATTCGGTAGACCCCTACATTTTATTACAAATGTTATATTCCCAACGTTACCCATTAATATTTCTCAGCATTATCCATAATTTCCTAGTACGTAGACGTATATATTTATGCACAGGTAATGCGGTACTTAACAATAGATGTACGTCGCAGGGTCTTCCCCAGGGCGATATTTTGAGTGGTATGTTATACTCCATTTATACCGGATCCCTGGAAACTGTCATACTTCCGCATGCCAGATTGATTCAATTTGCCGATGACATATTAATATATGCTACTAGATACAATCTCAACACTTGCAGGGAAGATTTACATTCGGCACTTTCGCAGGCACATCAGTGGTTCACAGACCACGGCTTAGTAACGTCACAAACGAAAAACGCAGCTATGATGACACGTCGCCGGTGGTATATCAACAAGGCCAAATTGAAGTTGTTCGGGTCGTCAAATATTTAGGTCTGTACATTGATGATAAACTTAATTGGCAACGTCATCTAAATCACATTACGCAAAAATTAGAACCTAAATTCCCAGTGTTCAAGGCTCTTACCCAACGCTCATGCGGCGCCGCGCCGTCTGTGTTATTGACGGTATATAAAAATATTTTCCGCTCGGTATTAGACTATGGGAGCGCCTTTTTTTTTGACATTATGACACCTACTCGCTTAATCCAGATGGACCGGTTACAATACCGAGCCCTGCACATCATCATCGGAGCTCTTCCATCCACACCCACACAGGCTTTATTGGTGGAGACTGGCGAAATACCACTCGCTTTACGACGTCAGTACTCGTGTGCTAAATATATATTACAGAAAATGTCACTGTCCCACACACCTCTATTAAACAAATTACGCTTATTAGATGAATATTACCAACGCCATCTCTTATCTCAAGTTCGTATTCCCGCGCTTTTAACTATGTATCGCCGTCTCTGTCCGTATCGACAGATGATCGTACAAACACGTCTCAACCCAGTGTACACCATCGCATATCAGGTTCACAGCCATCACCCACACATCCTCCAGACTAGTCTCCCCCAACTCACGAAAACGTTTAAATCACACCCCCATATCATTTCCCGTACATTACATGATATTATTAGTCACTATCCTCAACATACCCTGTTTTATTCAGATGGTTCAAAACTTGCCCACCCACCTCGCGTGGGTTCAGCTTTTTTCACCCCGTCATTACAAGTTGAGCGCAAATATGCATTACCCTCTCACACTACAATCTTTACGGCTGAAATCTTTGCCCTTCGTCAGGCTTGTATCAAACAACAGGGTCTGTCTCATGTACTCATATGTACTGATTCGCAAAGTGTCCTCCTCGCCCTACAAAACATAATCGTATCCGATAATTGGTTTTTACTTAATTTAGCCCAACAATTGTATGAAATGGAAATGGCAGGAACTAACGTCATCTTAACTTGGATCCCAGGACATTCCCATATCTATGGCAATTTTCAGGTTGATATTTTAGCTAAAGAAGCTGCAATGGGTCAGGGGACACGTATTGATATGGCGCTCCCATATCCTGAACTTCTGCCACATGTATATGAACTCATCATCCAAGAATGGCGCCAGCAGTGGAGGGAATATGTACGTAAACACTCAACACCATATACATATATTAAATCCTCGATACCGGTTCAGCCGTGGTTTATGCAAGGATCCTATACTCGACGTCACATCACTACTCTCATTAGAATGCGATTCAATCGTGCTGTCACCCCTGCTTATCTCCATCACATCAATGCTCGTGCTTCTCCTGTTTGTGATGCCTGCGGTCACTACCAATGAGATCTTCCTCACATACTTTTTCAATGTCCACTGTATGATACACAACGCTTTAAAATGTACGCTTCTCTTTTCTCCCTGGATTTTCAATTACCGCTCAATTTGACGACTTTGTTGCATACTCCGGCGGTCCCGCTGGTTGATATCCTCACCAAGTTTTTATGTGACATTCGAGTTATTTTATAAATTTCACCTTTTTTGTGATCCGGTCTTGTTTGTGTACATGTAATTGTCAGTCACCAAGATGGATCACTTCGGTGTGAAGATTTGTACCTTTGTTTTTCCCTTGTGTTTCCTGGTATTTTTGTAGTTAGAAACTGTCAGATGATGTTACCCCGAGTTTTCCTCACTATCACAGATCCTCAATTTATCCTTGATGTTTTGTACTTGTTTTTTTGGTCTTTTACTGCCCAACACACGGGCAGTACCCGTCTTGCCATTGGGCGAAGCTCATGTGTGCCCAGTAAAAAGAAGAAGAGGAATTCATCAGTTATTGTAGTTCACCATTGCACTTTTCACAGTCTCACGACAGCTGTTCTCACAGCAACACCTCTAAAGCTTGCAGCTTGCGTGTGTGTGTGATCCGTTGGAGTGTTCTTTTCATTTAGTGTTTCGTTAGTGGTTGGTTCTGGTGTTCAGTGCCATTATATCATAGGGCTGGTAATAAGTATTATATAATAGTTGGGTGCGGTCGAGATGGCGGCTCAGAGTGATGGGACGTTAATGGGACTACCCCCAGACAATACAGGGAATGTTATCGTGGATGGTATAGTCCCTATGGAGGGTATATCACTCGTTCATGATCAACCGACTACTTCAACTCAGGAAACAACGACCCCGATAATGGGATCCGCACAGGAACAAGCACGAACCCCGGCCACGGACTATCGGTATCCACAGCTTCATACTGGACCATATATCGTTTTTGTTCAGGGGGAGGGGGCTCAGGCAGTTGGAAATTTACATCCAATGGCCTTGGGTCGGCTTTTCTATGACCGCAAAATACCAGGTATACGTGAAATTCAGAAGAAGGGTCGCAATGGAGTCCAAATACAATTCGCAACCTATCGTGATGCTAATGTTTTTTTGGAAAATAAGATCCTACGGGAGAGGAATTTGACTGCGTTTATACCCTCCTCAAATGTCCAACGGGTTGGACTTGTGCGTGGGGTCGACACATTACTTACAAATGAGGAACTAATCAAGTATATCGAGGCTCCTGTTCCCATTTTACGGGTACAGCGCTTCTTTCGAAACAGAACGATAGATGGACAGACGGAGCGGATAGCTACGGGGACGGTGAAAATTTTTTTGAGACCCAGAACCTTCCTCCATATGTCAGTATTTTTAATGTTATGCTAGAAGTTCATCTGTATATTTTCTCGCCCCTACGTTGCACTAAGTGTCAACGTTACGGGCACGTACAATTACATTGTCGGGCGCGAGTCCCACGCTGTGGCAATTGTGCAGCTGAGCACCTTACTATGGAATGCAAGGAAGTTTTAGCCAAATGTGCCAATTGTGCAGAGAATCACCCGGCGGGTGCCATTCGCTGCGAAATACATCAACAGCAAGTTGAGATAAAAAGAAGAATGTGTGTGGAAAATAAATCGTATAATGAAATCATGAAAGGTCAAAGGGGGCCCACATTTAATCCATTAACTTTACCCCAACAATTTCCTCCATTAAGTCTAGCTCCAAGTGTCAGACAGCATGAGCCGGCACGTAAGCGCAAGTTTACAGAAATAGTTCACGCGGCACCTAAAGTGGTCCAGCCGTTGGGTTATGATAGGAGCGCTTATTGTCAGATTTTTCAACAACCGCGATTGGAAAAGTCTCCACCGGTCTTCGAAGCTAAGACGATGGAGACAAGTTCGCTATACAATCCAGGGACAGGTTCAGGGTCACCTGAATCGGAGCCTACAAAAACTATTTTGGCAGAATTCACGAAACTTATGGAATTGTTAGGGCATAATGCGCAATGGGCGCATTGTGTCAAAAATTTGTTAGATAGGGTACTACCTTTGTTACCCCCGTTGTAAAAATCAGTACGGAATGACAACATGACCTTGGGTCATTAATTTCACTGGGTTTCCTTTTCCGTTTATTTTTTGAGGAGCAGTGTGGATACTTCAATGGAATTGCAGGAGTATAGTCAACAAGAGACATGAATTACTCAAATTAATTGATGACTATCACCCAGATGTTATTTTTTTACAAGAAACTTGGTTATCAACACCAAATAGATTTACGATACCACTATATACTATTGTGAGAGAAGATGGGCCTGGTTATGGCGGTATAAGTACCCTCATTCGAAATGATATTCCCTTTTCCGAGATCCCAATTTCCTATATATTACCAAGAAGTTTTCATCAGTGTTTTCAAATCGGTAATACTATTTTTAGTAATTTATATTGCCCTCCCCAAGTTCAGGGATCGCAACGTCAATGGTCCATGTATTTCAACTATATTGTACAATATCCGAAACATATAGTTCTTGGGGATTTTAACGCCCATCATGGTCTCTGTGGCAGTGAGCGAGTCAATCCAAAAGGTCGACACATTGTGCATGCAATTCAAACCTATGCTTTGAATATTCTCAATGATGGGTCGCCTACGCGTATAACGCCACCGGGACGTCCAAAGAGTGCGGTAGATTTGACCATTACCACAGCAGATATTGCTCATCAATTGGAATGGCGAACATTGGGGGACACACATCAAAGTGATCATTTTCCAATTCTAATATACTATGCGAAATCTGGAGAGAATCTTGAGCGACCATGTCATTTTACCGTAAAGCGGAATTTAAGGCATCTCGATTATGAACTTTTTCAACACTTTATAAATGATGGTTTGGGGACTTCTCGAACATCGCCGTATCAACAGTATAATTCCTTATTACAGATAATACAAGCTTTCTTGATCGATATCACCCACAGCGCACGGTAACATTGTCTTCGTCACAGCATCTGGGCACGGTCCATTGGTGGGATGCAGAGTGTGCTTTGCTTGTGCGTAGGAGGAAGGCACTTTTAAAAAGATATCGAATACATGGGACGGTTGATAATTATCTAAGTTACAAACGTCTCACTGCGCAGCTGCAGAAGACATTTAATGAAAAACGACGGTTGGCGTGGCAAAAACATATCAGTACATTTAATTCCCATACTTCTTTAAACACCTTATGGTCATTGGTAAAACAATTATCAAATACTCGTAGCTCTCGTCCACGTACGGGACTCACGCCAACAGGTTTTCAAATTTCTTATCATTCACTAACGCCCGATCAGTTTCTGGTCATGTATCGGTACCATCGTTTTTGACTTCGAAGAAGTTTCAGTTTTTACAACATCCAATCACACGTCATGATATCTTGACTGAGTTGCGTCATACGACATCCACGAGTCCAGGTCTGGATTACATTACTTATGGGATGCTTGCCCATCTCCCGGACCGCGCACTGACGGTCTTGCTTGAGCTATACAATAAGGTACTGACAAATGGGACATATCCTGCGGAATGGAATAACTTTGAAGTTCTACCGATATTAAAACATTTGAAAGATGCCAGAGATCCCTTCAGCTATCGTGGAATTAATCTAGGTTCGTGTTTCAGAAAATTATTTCAAAAGATTTTATTACGTAGATTGCAATGGTGTATGGAGTACTATAATTTGTTTTCGAGATCACAATTTGCATTTCGTAAACGGTTAGGAACAATCGACGCTCTTACGATTTTCTTGACGGATATATTATTAGCGAAAGCTCGCAAACAACACACGATTGCCGTATGTTTGGATATTCAGGGGGCCTATGATACAGTGGATCCGGTCATATTACAACATCGTCTAGGGGAACTGCTTTTCCCATTACCTTTCATATGTTTAATACGGAATTTTTTACATCATCGTCGACTATTTTTACACACCCCCACTGGTGTATTGGATAACCGTCAGACGTCTCGTGGATTGCCTCAAGGAGATATTTTAAGCGGTATTCTTTTTTCTCTTTATACTCAGACATTGGAATCAGTTATTATTCCACATGCACGAATTATTCAATATGCAGATGATTTTCTTATCTATTGTTCGCGTGATAATATTCAGCTCTGTCGTCAGGATATATATGATGCATTAACTGCAGCCCATACCTGGTTCCATAATCACGGATTTGTAACGTCGGCGAGTAAGAATGCTGCTATCATTATCACCCATCAAAGGCAAGTTGATCGCTCTCCAATTTTATTTGGACAAGGAGCCATTGAGGTAGTTCGTAGCATCAAATATTTGGGATTACATGTTGACGACCAATTACTGTGGTCGCGCCAGGTTCAGATACTCGCGGTGAGAATTGAAAAACGACTCCAAGTTCTTCGAGCGCTAGCACGGCGTAGGTGGGGGGCGGATCCGCATTTATTACTTACGGTATACAAGAATATTATTCGTTCCCAGATGGATTATGGTTGCTTTTTCTATGACATAATGGCGAGTAGTAGGTTGGTCACTTTTAACAGGTTACAGTATCGGGCTTTACGTATTATTTTAGGGGCGCTTTCGTCCAGTCCAACCTGTGCATTACTAGTTGAATCTGGTGAGTTACCATTGAACTTACGACGGAGATTTTTAGCAAGTAAGTACCTGGCAGCTAAAATGTCCTTGTCTGCGTCACCCATTCTCAATAAAGTACAGCTGCTTGTGGAGTATTATGAGCAAAATCATTTTACACGTCTGAAGAAGCCGGCTTTGGTACTGGCGTATGAAGGCTTGCAAGATTTTCGGACAGATATACTACAGACACTCAAACCCTTACCATACACGATTTCATATAAGGTCATACAATCCAATCCAAAAATATTGCACACTTCCTTACCGGCGCTATTCCGGAGCTATCAGCGTTTGCCGCAAGTACTTTTACGATGCTTTCGGGAGATTGTCAATGAATATTCCCAGTATACTTTTTTATACAGACGGCTCAAGAATGTTGTCACCAGCTGGCGTAGGGGCGGCTTTTTATGCTCCGGATCGACAGATTATACGAACATATAGTTTGCCGAAATATCTAACGATTTTTACAGCTGAGGTATTTGCCATTCGTCAAACTTGTCAGTATATACGTCAAAACAGTATTTCACCAGCAATGATTTGCACGGATTCCATGAGTGTCATTCAGGCAATATCGAATCCAAGTAGCTCCGACAATTGGTATGTGTATCAAGTTGCTCAAATGTTGTATGAATTTCAGATTAGGGAGCAGAAAGTTATGCTTACTTGGATCCCGGGGCATTCGGGTATACCAGGAAACGAGGATGTCGACCGCATGGCAAAGTGGGCAGCACAGGGGTTTGGGGTAGTTTATAATGTCGCTGTTCCTTATACAGACTTTCAGCCTGTTATCCATGCACAGATACTTCATGAATGGCAAATGAGTTGGTCTAGTATCGGTCCCTTAAAGGCGCGTCATTTTTTTCCTATACAACCTACGATTCGAACAATACCTTGGTTTCGGGTTGGCAAATATACTAGACGCCACATTATTACCATAATACGGTTACGTTTTCAGCATGCCATGACACCTGATCATATGGCACGTATGGGCCTGCGCGAGAATGCGAGTTGCGTGTGTGGTAAGACGCGGGGTACACTGAGTCATCTGATGTTCCAGTGTGATGTTTTCAATGAACCGAGGATGGTGATGCTACACAAGTTAAGATCATTAGGCTATACCTTACCATTAAATATGTCCACTATGTTGCATAATCCTGTAGTTCCATTGGTCGAGGCCTTAATGGAATATTTAGATCATCTCCCTTTCATGCTATAATCTAAGGTCCCTCCCTTTTTTTTTGCAATTTTTTATGATATGTCATGAAGTAAGTTTGTACTGATTTTTCTGACCCCTTTCCTTAAGTTTCGTGCGTACCAGTGTGCTCTGGAACATATCTACATCATTATTTTATACGGTGAATGATTAGGTGAGTTATATTTCGTCGGTGTTCAGAAACATGGCGTGTGAATGTTATGTGCTACGTTGGTGAATTCTATACAGAAGCTATTGGGCGAAGTGGTCAACTGTGTCCATCAACCTTACCACCACAACAACAACAACAACACTTTTCACGCATTTTCAGATGTTTTGTGACAGTCTCACGACAGCTGTTCTCACAGCAACACCTCTAAAGCTTGCAGCTTGCTTTTTGTGTGTGATCTGTGGGAGTGTTCTTTTCAGTTAGTGTTTGTTCTGGTGTGCAGTGCCATTCTATCATAGGCTGGTCCTAAGTATTATATAATAGTTGGGTGCGGTCGAGATGGCGGCCCAGAGTGATGGGACGTTGATGGGGCTACCCCCAGACAATACCGGCAATGTTATAGTGGATGGTATAGTCCCTATGGAGGGAATATCACTCGTTAATGATCAACCGACTACTTCCACTCAGGAAACAACGACCCCGATAACGGGATCCTCTCAGGAACAAGCACGAACCCCGGCCACGGAATATCGGTATCCACACCTTCATACTGGACCATATATCGTATTTGTTCAGGGAGAGGGGGCTCAGGCCGTTGGAAATTTACATCCAATGGCCTTGGGTCGGCTATTCTATGACCGCAAAATACCAGGTATACGTGAAATTCAGAAGAAGGGTCGCAATAGAATCCAAATACAATTCGCAACCTATCGTGAAGCTAATTTTTTTTTGGAAAATAAGATCCTCCGGGAGAGGAATTTGACTGCTTTTATACCATCCTCCAATGTCCAACGGGTTGGACTGGTGCGCGGGGTCGACACCTCACTTACAAATGAGGAATTAATTAAGTATCTCGAGGCTCCTGTTCCCATTTTACGGGTACAGCGCTTCTTTCGTAATAGAACGATAGATGGACAGACGGAGCGGATAGCTACTGGAACGGTGAAAATATTTTTTGAGACACAGAACCTTCCGCCATATGTCAGTATATTTAATGTAATGCTGGAAGTTCAATTGTATATTTTCTCGCCCCTACGTTGCACTAAGAGTCAACGCTACGGGCACGTACAGTTACATTGTCAGGCGCGAGCCCCACGCTGTGGCAATTGTGCAGCGGAGCACTTTACTATGGAATGCAAGGAAGTATTAGCCAAATGTGCCAATTGTGCAGAGAATCACCCAGCGGGTGCCATTCGCTGCGAAATCCATCAACAGCAAGTTGAGATAAAAAGACGAATGTGTGTGGAAAATAAATCATATAATGAAATCATGAAAGGTCAAAGGGGGCCCGCATTTAATCCATTAACTGTACCCCAACAATTTCCTTCTTTA
The DNA here is from genome assembly GCA_946902985.2 of Meconema thalassinum. NCBI lineage: Eukaryota > Metazoa > Arthropoda > Insecta > Orthoptera > Tettigoniidae > Meconema > Meconema thalassinum. Next base: position 456,385,630 of record OX336391.1, on the reverse strand, counting down.
AGTCCAGTTCCAAGTGTCAGACAGCATGAGCCGGCACGTAAGCGCAAGTTTACAGAAATAGTTCACGCGGCCCCTAAAGTGGTCCAGCCGTTGGGTTATGATAGGAACGCTTATTGTCAGATTTTTCAACAACCGCGATTGGAAAAGTCTCCTCCGGTCTTCGAAGCTAAGACGATGGAGACAAGTTCTCTATACAATACAGGGGCAGGTTCAGGGTTGCCTGAATCGGAGCCTACCAAAACTATTTTGGCAGAATTCACGAAACTTATAGAATTGTTAGGGCATAATGCGCAATGGGCGCATTGTGTCAAAAATTTGTTAGATAGGGTATTACCTTTGTTACCCCCGTTAGAAAAATCAGTACGGAAAGACAACATGACCTTGGGTCATTAATTTCACTGGGTTTCCTTTCCGTTTCTTTTTAAGGAGCAGTGTGGATACTTCAATGGAATTGCAGGAGTATAGTCAACAAGAGACATGAATTACTCAAATTAATTGCTGACTATAACCCAGATGTTATTTTTTTTACAAGAAACTTGGTTATCACCACCCTATAGATTTATGATACCACTATATACTATTGTGAGAGAAGATGGGCCTGGTTATGGCGGCATAAGTACCCTCATTCGAAATGATATTCCCTTTACCGAGATCCCGATTTCTTATCTATTACCCAGAAGTTTTCATCAGTGTTTTCAAATCGGTACTACTATTTTTAGTAATTTATATTGCCCTCCCCAAGTTCAGGGATCACAACGTCAATGGTCAATGTATTTCAACTATATTGTACAATATCCGAAACATATAGTTCTTGGGGATTTCAATGCCCATCATGGTCTTTGGGGCAGTGAGCGAGTCAATCCAAAAGGTAGACACATTGTGCAAGCAATTCAAACCTATGCCTTGAATATTCTCAATGATGGGTCGCCTACTCGTATAACTCCACCGGGGCGTCCAAAGAGTGCGGTAGATTTGACCATTACCACAGCAGATATTGCTCATCGTTTGGAATGGCGCACATTGGGGGACACACATCAAAGTGATCATTTTCCAATTCTAATATACTATGCGAAATCTGGCGAGAATCTTGAGAGACCATGTCATTTTACCGTAAAGCGGAATTTAAGGCATCTCGATTATGACCTTTTTCAACATTTTATAAATGATGGTTTGGAATAATTATCTAAGTTACAAACGTCTCACTGCGCAACTGCAGAAGACATTTAATGAAAAACGACGGTTGGCGTGGCAAAAACATATCAGTACATTTAATTCACATACTTCTTTAACCACCTTATGGTCATTGGTCAAACAATTATCAAATACGCGTAGCTCTCGTCCACGTACGGGTCTCACGCCTACAGGTTTTCAAATTTTTTATCATTCCCTAACGCCCGATTCAGTTTCTGGTCATGTATCGGTACCATCGTTTTTGACTTCGAATAAGTTTCAGTGTTTACAATAACCAATCACACGTCATGATATCGTGACGGTGTTGCGTCATACGACATCCACGAGCCCGGATCTGGATTACATAACGTATGGGATGCTTGCCCATCTCCCGGACCGCGCACTGACGGTCTTGCTTGATTTATACAATAAGGTACTGACAAATGGGACATATCCTGCGGAATGGAATAACTTTGAAGTTCTACCGATATTAAAACCTTTGAAAGATGCCAGAAACCCCCTCAGCTATCGTGGAATTAATCTCGGTTCGTGTTTAAGAAAATTATTTCAAAAGATTTTATTACGTAGATTGCAATGGTGTATGGAGTATTATAATTTGTTTTCAAGATCACAATTTGCATTTCGTAAACGGTTAGGAACAATCGACGCTCTTACGATTTTCTTGACGGATATATTATTAGCGAAAGCTCGCAAACAACACACGATTGCTGTATGTTTGGATATTCAGGGGGCCTATGATACAGTGGATCCGGTCATATTACAACATCGTCTAGGGGAACTGCTTTTCCCATTACCTTTCATCTGTTTAATAAGGAATTTTTTACATCATCGTCGTCTAGTTTTACACACCCCATCTGGTGTATTGGATAACCGTCAGACGTCTCGTGGATTGCCTCAAGGAGATATTTTAAGCGGTATTATTTTTTCTCTGTATACTCAGACATTGGAACCAGTTGTTATTCCACATGCACGAATTATACAATATGCAGATGATTTTCTTATCTATTGTTCGCGTGATAATATTCAGCGCTGTCGTCAGGATATATATGATGCATTAACTGCAGCCCATATTTGGTTCCATAATTACGGCTTTGTAACGTCGGCGAGTAAGAATGCTGCTATCATTATCACCCCACAAAGGCAAGTTGATCGCTCTCCAATTTTATTTGAACAAGGCGCCATTGAGGTAGTTCGTAGCATCAAATATTTGGGATTACATGTTGATGACCAATTACTGTGGTCGCGCCAGGTGCAGATCCTCGCGGTGAAAATCGAAAAACGACTCCAAGTACTTCGAGCGCTAGCACGGCGTAGGTGGGGGGCGGATCCTCATTTATTACTTACGGTATACAAGAATATTATTCGTTCCCAGATGGATTATGGTTGCTTTTTCTATGACATAATGGCGAATAGTAGGTTGGTCACTTTTGACAGGTTACAGTATCGGGCTTTACGTATTATTTTAGGGGCGCTATCGTCCAGCCCAACATGTGCATTATTAGTTGAATCTGGTGAGTTACCTTTGAACCTACGACGGAGATTTTTAGCAAGTAAGTACCTGACAGCTAAAATGTCCTTGTCTGCGTCACCCATTCTCAATAAAGTACAGCTGCTTGTGGAGTATTATGAGCAAAATCGTTTTACACGTCTGAAGAAGCCGGCTTTGGTACAGGCGTATGAAGGCTTGAAAGATTTTCGGACAGATATACTGCAGACACTTACACCCTTACCATACACGATTTCATATAAGGTCATACAATCCAAGCCAAACATATTGTACACTTCCTTACCGGCGCTATTCCGGAGCTATCAGCGTTTGCCGCAAGTACTTTTACGATGCTTTCGGGAAATAGTCCATGAATATTCCCAGTATACCTTTTTTTATACAGACGGCTCAAGAATGTTGTCACCAGCTGGCGTGGGAGCGGCTTTTTATGCTCCTGATCGACAGATTATACGAACATATAGTTTGCCGAAATATCTAACGATTTTTACAGCGGAGGTATTTGCCATTCGTCAAACTTGTCAGTATATACGTCAAAACAGTCTTTCACCAGCAATGATTTGCACGGATTCCATGAGTGTCCTTCAGGCAATATCGAATCCGAGTAGCTCCGACAATTGGTATGTGTATCAAGTTGCTCAAATGTTGTATGAATTTCAGATTAGGGAGCAGAAAGTTATGCTTACTTGGATCCCGGGGCATTCGGGGATACCAGGAAACGAGGATGTCGATCGCATGGCAAAGTGGGCAGCACAGGGGTTTGGGGTAGTTTATAATGTCGCAGTACCTTATACAGATTTTCAGCCCATTATCCATGCACAGCTAATTCATGAATGGCAAATGATTTGGGATAGTATCGGTCCCGTCAAGGCGCGTCATTATTTTCCGATACAACCTACGATTCGAACAATACCTTGGTTTCGGGTTGGCAAATATACTAGACGGCACATTATTACCATAATACGTTTACGTTTTCAGCATGCCATGACACCTGCTCAAATGGCACGCATGGGCCTTCGCGAGAATGCGAGTTGTGTGTGTGGAAATACGCGTGGCACACTGAGTCATCTGATTTTCCAGTGTGATGCTTTCAATGAACCGAGGATGGTGATGCTACACAAGTTAAGATCTTTAGGATATTTCTTACCATTAAATATGTCCAATTTGATGCATAGTCCTGTAGTTCCATTGATCGAGGCCATAATGGAATATTTAGATCATCTACCTTTTATGCTATAAGTTAATTTTTCCCCGCCCTTTTTTTTCGCAATGTTTTATGATATGTCATGAAGTATGTATGTACTGATTTTTCTGACCCCTTTCCAAATTTACGTGCGTATCGGTGTGCTCTGGAACGTATCTACATCATTATTTTCTAAGGTGAATGATTAGGTTAGTTATCTTTCGTCGGTGTTCTAAAACATGGCGTGTGGATGTGATTTGCAACGTTGGTGAATTATTCGATACAGAAGATATTGGGCGAAGTGTTCAACTGTGTCCACCAACCTTACCACAACAACAACAACAGATGTTTTGTTTTGTATTATCATGGAAGAAGAATACTTATTTTATATTCTCTTCGGATTTGATTCGAGGGCTTTACTGTTTACTGTGCGACTGTGCCAACTGCCGTAACGAGAAGAAGAAGAAGAAGAAGATTCGAGGGTTAGGGAACTGTCAGACGTAATAATGAAAGAAATGAAATAATAATACACAGTAAACTGGTGAGTTTTTTTTTTGGAGATTTAATGATTAGTCCTGTATTGTCAATATGATGTCAAGCGGGTTGTTGTAACAGGCAATGCTTGTCAATCTCGTTTTAAATATTGGTGTAAGTAACTAAACGCACCTTCCCCGTCCCAGGAGATTCGAATTCGAATCCCGGCTGCGGTCACATTTTTAAGTCTTACTTAACACCGCTGGGTCCGTGGTTCAAATACCGGTCATTCCATGTGAGATTTGTGCTGGACAAAGCGGGGACAGACAGGTTTTTCTCCGCGTAACCGGTTTTCCCTGTCAAAAATTTCATTCCAGCAACAGTCTCCCATTTCATTTCATCATTGCCCCAGCGGAGTGCGACAGGCTTCGGCAGCTGGCACAGTTCATATCCTCGCCGATTCATTCCATTCCCTGTCCCGGTCGGTCGACTGGAAGCAGGCTGTGGAATAGAAAATGCGTTGCTTAATTATTATTGAGTTTTGTAATTTAAAACAAAGATTCATAAGTTATTGATGGATAAAGAGAGCCATTTGTTATTAGTTTAATATTATTTATTGGTAGTAGTATAGATCGCGATACCGTACACTACAAAATTCCCCTAGACTTAAAATGGTGGCATCCATGACATCATTGACGATGCACATTTGTTATATTCTTTGTGTCAATAAGGCTTTACTTACAAATACAAACCTAACCTGGGGCTTACGCCACAGACCCCCTTGCTTGTCGTACAAGCAATAATTTTCATCCAGACAGTCGTTTAACCTAATACTGTAGGGACAAATGGTTTTGACCATACAATCTAACCTAGTGGCAACCAATGGCTTTGTCTCATGGTTTTAGACGAGTGCAGTACAACTTTTCAATTAAATCGAACAACTGAAAGTAATTTATGAATCGCAACATTGTCTTGTAGGCTATAGATTTGGATCTGATAATGCTCGCTAGACGAAACATGTTATTCCTTAGTTTTCTCCCTCTTCTGTAGTCCGGAGGTATATAAAACTCTGTTTTTGCCCTGGCCCATTCTTGCCTCTATAGTAGGCTTGGGGCAAGCGAGGGAAATCCAAGTTGGCTTTTAGAATCTGGACGGGCAGGTCGAACCCAACCCATGCAGGTTGGAGTCAACTTGCTGCAGACCTGCTCGTTAACTAGGAACAGTTTGTGCTATCTGATATGTCGTGGGTATTGCTTTCCCTGTTCTCTTGCAAATATCTATTTCAATTTCATTATACTTTTACAGTATGCAACTTCTCATTAAGGAAAAAATAGGTCCAAGTATATAACGCGATACGTAGGTCTACATGTCTCAGGGATTTTTTAGTGTAGTTGATGACGTCATGTTCTCCCAAAGAAGTTATTGATGTTGTCACATGTACTCCTAAAGAAGTTGTTGATGCTGTCACTTTAACTCTCAAAAAAGATAGTGATGTTGTCACATGTTATCCAGAGAAGTTATTGATGTTGTCACATGTTCTGTCAAAGATGTTATTGATATTGCTACTTGTTCTGCCATAGCTTGTTACAATGGAGGGAACTCGGAGACATTGGGGAGAGTATGCTCCTCCTGAAGATGGTTCAGCAGAGGTCATTTCGCCAGAGCTGGCTGCATCACTTATTCAGAAGAGCTTGAGACCAGTACCTCTCAAACTTTACCAACCCTGTGGCTTCCTAGAACCAACTAAAATCGAGTAAGGCATACTTTTCACATCATTTCAATTTGAAAATAGCCAATACCATAGACTAAGTAATACAGGCCACATTCTGCTCTTATACAGTGAGGGCTTTCCCTATAGAATGGAGCTTTGCTTTGCGCGCGGGGCGAGCGGAGAATGATTAGTCTCCGCCACTTGACTAGCATTTGTCGAGAACACAAGAGCAGGTCGGGAAGTCCCAAATGCTAGCTTAGATATGGAGCTGGCAAGATATCTTAGTTGAGATAATTAAGACTTGTCGTGAAGTACTGTGGGCTGTCTCGTATCCCGTGATTATTAAATACATTAAAAAGTGTAAATGTGTTTAAAGTAGTTGGGCGCTGCTGCTTGCACCACGCTCGACACACGGCTAGCTACAGTGCCCCGTCTGCTGCTAAAATCTCCGCTCGATTTGTTTACAGTTGAACCTATTTTATATGCAGAGAGATATGTTTTCACACCTCAAAATAACTGTAAAAATGATGTATTCCAGATGTCGTGAATATTCTGAGGATGTTTAAACATTACATTAAAAAATGCTTCATTCAGCAAATTAAACACTATCATTTATGGGATTGTGTGGTTGTGTCATATGACTCCATAGAAAAGTCTACTTCTACTTCTTTTTTTAAAACAAGTTTGTGTTAAATTATTATGACAAACCTTTGTATGGATAGCTTTGCAACTATTTTTTCAGTTTTACCTTATTGACAATATATTGCAACTTTTATTGTAGTCCATAACAAATATATATATTTTAATCACATGTAATTTTTTTTCAGGTTATCTTTTTTGCATGTCCCAGTAATTGGGATTATATTGTTTTGACCGACTGAAAAGTTGCAATATCAATAACCTTTGTAGTTGTTGACTGTTTATGGCTCTTGTCAATTCGGGTCCCTTGAGTTAAATAAGGTGTTAGACCACATAAACTGCATTGACCTCACCAAACCCACTGGAAAGCTCACGAAATATGCCATGCTTAGTTCATGTTTTGGTGGTACTCTGACATGCACGTCCAAGCAAGAAGAAAGACAAATATAACAGGTATGATAAAAAATGAACCTGAGGTGCTAATTAATAAGCCAATATAATCTACTTTGTTGAAGGAGAATTGAAACTGTATTTTGCAGACTTATTATTCAATAGCACATTTTGCATGAATAATTACTGGAACAATTTTCTTTAGCTAGTGTTTTTATGAGATGATTTGTTATAATCTTTTATCTCGTCGTTGTTGGCTGTAACTCGATTCCGAGTACACATACTTCTTCCTGCATAGAGCTTTACAGACCAGCTTGTGGATGTGTTTCTGATGACTAAACAGGTCAATCCTGGCATAAAACATGCGCCCACATAAATTGCACTCAATGGTCGGGGGAGGGCATGGTTATAATTGACGATGCTTTCTTGCTTGTCGCTTGGCCTCTTCATGTCTGCGACGTTCTTCTTCAAATAAGTTGACAGAGGTCGATGTAGTGTTCGGCCACAGTAACCAGTCCGCAGCAGATGTTTCCCATGAATGGATATGAATACCAGTCGTCATGATGTGTTTTAGCTGGTCTTTAAAACTCTTCAGAGAGGTCCCATGAGGTCTAGTGCCGGAGCACAGTTCACCATAAAGGAATTAACGTGGAAGCCTGGTATCACTCATACGGTGAACAAGGCCTAACCATTTCAGTTGATGAGCGATGATAGTTGCCTCGATGCTATTGAGATGCGCTCTCTCGAGAACTGCAGTGTTGGTCACGTAGTCCTCCCACTTGATATTCAAGATGTATCTCATCTTTTATTGGTCCAGTTTCTAGATATCACGGCGATAGAGTGTCCAAGTTTCACAGCCATACAGTAGCGTTGAGATGACGACAGCTTTGTACACCATGAGTTTGCTATGCATCTTTGAAGAAGACTCTGTGCATTAAACGGCCAAATGCTGCATGGGCAGCCCCAATTCTTTTGTCAACATCCTATGCTCCGCCCGAAACATGTGCTGTGCATTAAATTTATAGAAAGTTCTAATGAAAAAATTACATAGTATTGACTATGCAGATTAAATACCCTCCATAATGAAGTAATGAGAGAGAGGGTGGACGCTGCATTGATGGCTATGAGCGACATCAAGCATCTACGCGGGCTATCCCTGAGGACTGCAATGCGACTATTTTGATTAAAATTACCACCAGTAGATATGTATGGCGTGTAAAATATTTGGACACATCTCAGGCACAGACATCTGGCACAGCTGGAGTGGATCAAGGCAAAGTATCTGAAAAGAGCCTTATGTGTATCCAAGTTCACGCACTCGCGACTTGTGTATGTCATGATAGGGGAACTACCATTTATGGAAGAACTCAGATTGCAAATGATCCTTCCATACGCACCGGGATATGGGGATTTCTTACGTCTCATGACCGCAAAGAGAAATTACATTTGCGATGAATTTTACTCAACGGACACTACGACTTCACAGGACTGGGTGCATGGATCCTATGATCTAAGACATATCTTGACGCTCTTTGATGTCCATGGTTTTCACCACCGGATCTGCACAAGAGACATCTACCATCAACCAGATGAACTATGCATGTACAAACTTTGTGGTGACCCATGTGACTGATACCAAGTAAGGACATGCAAACGTAGAGAAATATCTCTGACACAATTCTGTGAAAGTGAGACTTAAACTCTGTAGGCTACTTTACTTCTGCACATTGTGTGCAATGAAATTAATTAATAATGAAGTAATGCTGTTAATGTCCTGGATCCTGCCACATTCATAACCAATATGGTTGAGTTAATGGCATTTTATACAAGAGCATAGCAGGAGAAATGCTTTAGCTGTAGGTCAAAACAAGCTTGATGGGGACTATGGTATTGAAGAGCTATTGATTGGATTGATAGCGAGAATGTCTACTCCTTGGTCTGGAACTATCAGTGAATCGCTGTTTTCACTTGCTTTACATTAAGCAAAGGAATTGTTCTCATTCACGGTAATGCAACACCACACTAGGAGAACCCGATGAGTGCTACGCCCGCATATAGACGGGCTGACGCGGTTGGTCCCTACGCCCATCTATAGATGGTGCATGAGAACTTTTATTTTTTTCAGTATCCTGGTTCACTCTCAAGAGCCGAATCGATGTCTGGCATGTTCTGCCATCTGTTGGGCATTATGTGGAACTAATTGAGCATGGCTAATATCTTCGGGAAGTGACTACCAGAGCTTTTTGTAGAAGTAGTCGTCTCCAGCTGTCGTTCATCCGTGATGTAAACAAACATGGCGGAACAACAAACTAGTTGCTCTTGACGCGATATTATTTTGGATCAAAGAATCCTTCAGTTATTAACCACGGCGGAAAGTAATGATGAAGTAACATATATTAGTTACCTACAGATTTTAGGAAATATTTTTATTTTGGGTCCTTGACATTGTATAAAGGTGATGTACACGTGAGCACGAAAAGTTAAATTTTAATTTCTCTCATTATAATATTGAACATAATCGTAAGATCTTCAATTTGCATTTAAATATTTAGAACCAACATTTATAAACATTTAAAGCTTTCACCCCCTTGATAGGTTAAAAATTGTGACTTCTATATTTTTTTTACATACGAATGAATAAACTCAGCACTGAGGGACCACACAGTCAAATGGAAACTCAGCACTTAACCTTCATCGGCTAACGTATGCGGCTAACAGCCGCAATATTTGAAAAGAGCTAGCCGTTCCGCCTGTGTGTGTCACAATGTAATGGGAAGAGCTAGTATTCCTAAGTTACACCCTTCCCGGCTAGGCGGCACAGTATCCAGAAGTTCCCACGTCGAGTTGGCGCCCAGTGTGCCTTCTTAGTTCATAGGTGTCACATCGGCGGCTGTCTGCCGCACGTTAGCCACTGTGTCTCAGCTATTTGTCACAATGTAAGTGTGTGTTATTATGATTTTGTTCTGTGGATTGCTTTGTAAATAGGTGTTTTCAACTGCATAAACTACAATATCATTGATGTCTAATACAAATACGTACATATTATAACACTTGTGTCATAATATAAAATATATGCATCCTTACTTAGTTGAGTTATGAACTTTCGTTGGAAGACTGATCTTTCTGACGGCAACCCTTTGCACAATTTAGGTCTATTACCCTATCAAATAGTAGTATATTACTATAACGCTCTGTAATAATATTTTAATAAATAATATAGAACCAATGCTTCAGAACAGCGTAATTTTGGTTTCTGGTTTCTAGGGCTAGATATAGCACTCCCGAGGACATCCAAAGAATTCTAAGGGAACTAGAAGTTGAAGAGGCTGCTGGAGAAGAACAAGAGTGGGATTTAGATGACGACCAAGATCCTGACTTTGAACCTCAACAAATTCACGACGATCATCATAATTCTGATTCGGAGACTGATATGGATAATGGTGACTTCGCAATGGAAGTTGACAAGGAGGAGGAAATGCGGTTCTTCATTGGAAAAGATGGGGAGACTCTTTGGTCAAGTAAAGTATTGCGGTCTCAGACAAAGGTGAAGACAAAGAACATTGTCAAGGTTATTCCTGGGCCTAGGGCACTAGCTCGACAATGCCAAACACCACTTGCTTGTTTCCTGAAAATCATAAGTTCCGATATGATTTCTGATATAGTCAGATTCACTAACATTTATATTGCAACCAAGAAACATGAGAACGAAAGAAATGAAGCAGACGATAGAGTTCGAGAGAGCCTATTCAGGTCAAAGACAAACGCCGAAATTATGGCTGTCATCGGTGCTCTGTTTTTAATTGGTGTGAAAAGGGGAAATCGTGCTGATTTTTCAGAATATTTTGCGACAAACGGTACTGGATTGACAATTTTCCGTGCGAATTTCAGCAAAGAGCGGTTCAAATGTCTCCTAAGGTGGATTAGGCTTGATGACATAACAAGTAGGGAACAGAGGAAAGAAACTGACAAGTTGGCTCCAGTAAGAGATCTACAAAATAAATTCATAGCCAGTAGCCAACAAGCCTACAACATTGGGGAGTTTGTAACCCTCGACGAGATGCTGGTTGCATTTCGAGGACGTTGTGGTTTTATTCAATATATGCCAAATAAACCAGCAAAGTATGGCTTGAAGATTTATGTATGCCCTTTGTGACTCCCAAACATTTTATACCTACAATCTCGAACTGTACTGTGGGAAACAAAAACATGGTCTCTTCGAAGCATCCAACAAACCTTTCGACATTGTCAGAAGATTATGTGCTCTAATAGAACGGAGTAATAAAAACCTAACAACCGACAACTACTTCAGTAGCTATCCACTTGCTGAGCATCTCCTCAAGAATGGTATTACATTTCTTGGGACCCTACGTAAGGATAAGGCAGTTATCCCCCCAGAATTTGTGACTGAAAACAAGAATCTTCTACCAGGGAGTCACTTGTTTGGGTGCCAGGAGGATAAATCGTTGATTTCATTTGCCACCCGAAAGAAGAAAGTTGTAATTTTACTCTCCACCATGCATGACCGCAATGATATAGACGACTAAACCGGTAAACCTGTACACATCATGGATTACAATGCCACAAAAGGAGGCGTAGACACTGTTGACTTGATGTGTTCACGTATTACTACGTCAAGGAAAACTCTCAGATGGACAATGACTTACTTCTTCCGCATTCTAGATCTAGCTGGAATAAACTCAATGCGTATTTTGCAGATGAACAATCCTTCGGACAAATCATTGGCCCTTGAACTTATGCAAGAAAACCTTCAAGATCGGGCCAAAATACCAAGGCTTCCTAAAGAGTTAGCTCTATTTTTGAAGGACTACAAGGAAGAAAGCTGCTCAACAAGAGAAACGCCGGTACGACCAGGAATTTGCTATATTTGTGGGAGACACAAGAATCATCAAACACGGCTCTCCTGCAACACATGCAAAGTTGTTCTGTCATAATTGTTATGAAAGTTGTGAAAATGAGGACGACTTTGTGTCTGATGAATAACTTTAGAAACCTGACCACTAACAACTACTTTAGTAGCTAACCACCTGTTGAGCATCTTCGGAAGAGTAGTATTACATTCCTGGGATTCTGCGTGAAGATAATGTGTATATCCCCTTCAAAAGTGTGGCTGAAAAAAGAATTTTATTGTGGCTGTTTGTAATTTGTGAGGTATGTTTTGTTCAGACAGGTACATTTTAGCTAATAGATATTTGAATGTTCATGTTTTCTTCTTCGCTTTCATTACATTTATATGATTTTTTTGATATTGTGCATACAAAGAAAAGACAGTTTATTGACGATAATTAAAACAAACTGAAAATTGATGTCTTATAACAATAAGAAATGTGATAATGTTTAAGCTTTTAAAATATGTTGTAATGGAGAAATCATTTTGAAAAATAACAACTTTAATTACTTAATACAGTACTTATTAATATTTATTTAAGAAGGAAGCTTTTAGTTTAACGTGACCATTAATCCCGCGATCATGAGCCACGGGACCTCCTTTTTACGTGGAATCTGAACCACAGGACATGGCATTTCACTTCGAAAATCTCACATGCATTGACCGGGAATCGAAGCCGGTCTGCCTTGGTGAGAGGCATACAGATCGACCGCTGCACCACCACGCCCTATTTGTTTAAGAAACCTGATGTCTTCTTCTTCTTCTTTTAAGACCACAAAGGATCACTTTACCCAACCATTAGTTCGTCGACTTGTAGGAACTGTACGAGCCTTGCAGTCCTCCCAGTACTTCTTCATGCGTATTGATCGTCTTGCCCGTTCTTCGGCGGAAAATATTCTTGTAGGAATTTTCTTCTTTGTGAGTGGAAAATGAAACATCATATTTTTAAGTGCTGTAGTTAAACTTTTCTTATTTGCAGCATCTTCTGTTGTTAGGCCAATTTCTTTTAAGTCCTCTCTGATTTCTTTTAACCATCGGCATCCAGTTGTTGTGTTTTTTGAAGCAAGATTGTACTGCACTAGTTATTTTAGAAGACGTGAATCTGGCATTCTCATGATGTGCCCAAAGAATCCTAGTCTTTTCTTTCGCATGGTATCAGTAATGGGTTCTAGGTTGTTATAGACCATATTGTTAGGTATTATTCACCATTGCCCATCTTTTTTATATCCTTTATTGATACAAGTTCTTCCAATTCGCCTTTCGATCTTCTGTAATCTGTCGGTTTTAGAATGTTCATTTAGATGGAATAATGTTTCTGCTGCATATGTGGCTTCCGGTTTTATGACTGTATTGTAATGTTTAATTTTTGCATTAATTGATAAGCATTTCTTTTTGTAAGTTTCCCATGTTAATTTTTGTGCCCTAGATAACTTGTTGGTTCTTATTTGAATTGACGCTTTCTCATTTAAATTGTTTGTTATTAGCTCTCCTAGATATTTGAATCGTGTTACAATTTTAATTTTTGTATCATTAATTTGTATTTCCTTTAATGGTGTTGGTTTTTGTGGCATGATTTCTGTTTTTTCGAATGATATCTTAAGGCCAATTTTATTTGCAATTGTCTGAAGCTCTGATATCTGTGTTTTGGCTTCCTCTAAATCTTTCGCCAATAATGCCATGTCGTCTGCAAAACCAAGACAGTTTGTTTGAATTTTTCTCCCTATTTTTATATTTGGAGGGCATTTCTTAGACCATTCTCGCATTACCATTTCCAATGCACAATTAAATAGTAATGGTGATAAGCCATCACCCTGTCGTAAACCGGTTGTGACCTCAAATGGGTCAGAGAATTCACCTCTGAATTTAACTTTTGATTTGGTGCCTGTAAGAGTTAGTTTTATGAGATTTGTCAATTTGGGGTGTAATCCCATGTGTCTTAGAATTTTTAAAGACTCTCTCTGAATACAATCATATGCTTTTTTAAAGTCGATAAATGTTATCACCATATCTCTATTCCTTTTTCTATTATAATCCATTATCAATTTTAGGCTCATAATTTGATCTGGGCAACTTCTCCAGGGCCTGAAACCTCCTTGATATTCTCCTAATTCATTTTCAAGTTGTACTTTAATTCTATTGAGAAGAATTCGAGAAAAAATTTTATAGGTAACATACAGGAGTGAAATCCCTCGGTAATTGTTAGAGTCTGTCTTATCCCCTTTTTTATGTAGTGGATGGATGATAGCTGATCTCCAATGTTCAGGGAATTTTCCTGTAATCCAGATGTTGACTAGTTGTTGGTGAAGAGCGATTTTTGCCGAATTTCCAGCATACTTCCAAATCTCTGCAAAAGTCTGGTCTTCTCCAGGGGCTTTGAAATTCTTCATCTCATTCAGTGCTATGTAAATGTGTTCTAATGTGGGCGGGTTAATGTTCTCCGGTGGTGTTGTTATTGGAGTGTCAACATCCAATTGGAGAAATTCTATGGGTTCTTCACAGTTTAGGAGTGTCTTAAAATATTTAGCCATAATTTGTGCATTATCCCGGTTGTTGTGGGCCAATTTACCATTTTCATCTTTTAACAATAAGGTAGGTGCTTCATATTTTTTCAGATGTTGTTTAAAGATTTTGTAATAATTCCGCGATTGTGAAATTTTGAATTCCTCTTCAATTGTTTGTAGGGTGTCAGTATGATATTGCCGTTTTATTCTTCTTAAAGTTTTAGTTGTTTCTTTTCGTTGTGTAACTAAATTTTGAAAAGATGTTTCAGATTTTTGGGATTGGTGTAATAACCACGCTCGGTGTCGTTTTTCAATCATCTCATCACATTCATTATTCCACCATTGATGTTTTTTCCGCGGTTTAATTGGAGCCAGGTCTTCTGCTATTCGTTGTAGGTTGTGAACCAAGTTTTCGAGTTTATCAGTTATTTTAATGTTTCCAGTTGCTTTTTGGTACTGTTCACTGTTGATTAACTGGATAGGATCTATTGTTCGTTTAGTTTTGGGGTTTTTCCTTTGTTGTCTCTTCTGGGGCGTGAGTTTAATTTTAATTTTGACTACGTAGTGATCAGAACCTGTGTCAATTCCGCGGAGGACTTTGACTTTATAGATCTCTTTATGGTGGTGTTTATCCAGGCACACGTGGTCCAGTTGCCATTCTCCCTTAGTGTAATCAGGGTGTTTCCATGTTTTAAGATTTTGAGGTTTTTGTTTAAAACATGTAGATTTTGAGATTAAGTTATGGTTTCGACACAGGTCAACTATATAACAAAGGAGAAACTGTTCCGCCTAGTCAATACATTTATTTACAACAAGTTATAAACTTGCTATTATATGGTACATGTTTCGGGGCCTCGAGTACTGGTCCCTTCTTCAGCCATAAATTAAGTTGCAAAATCCAGCATAATTGAAGATATCATAATAAAAAATACATAAAATGATGAGTGAATGGATGAAATGAGGCGAAAAAGAACATATTACTCATGAGAAGTAATGTGAGTGCACATCAGTAAAAATTAACACCATTGGTATTGCTAGGTTCTTGAGAATACACTTATATAGCACTGTTCTAATGTTTGTGCATGTGGAAATCACTTCACTTGGGATTTATAGCCTGTTGTTTACAATGCTGTTGACTGAAACTTGCTGTTCAAGCTGGGGCTTCTGAGCTTATAGTCTTGCATTAGAGGGAAAACATCGAATGCCATGTAATGAAATACATCATCATGATGAGGAGACGTCCAAGTATGGAAAAAACATATTTTACTTAGACCAACTAAAACAATTTCCTTTGTTGATCTAATTCACAGAATCTCCCAAGTGAAGTGATTTCCACATGCACAAACATTAGAACAGTGCTATATAAGTGTATTCTCAAGAACCTAGCAATACCAATGGTGTTAATTTTTACTGATGTGCACTCACATTACTTCTCATGAGTAATATGTTCTTTTTCGCCTCATTTCATCCATTCACTCATCATTTTATGTATTTTTTATTATGATATCTTTAATTATGCTGGATTTTGCAACTTAATTTATGGCTGAAGAAGGGACCAGTACTAGAGGCCCCGAAACATGTACCATATAATAGCAAGTTTATAACTTGTTGTAAATAAATGTATTGACTAGGCGGAACAGTTTCTCCTTTGTTATATAGTGAATCTGTCAATACGGAAAATGAACTTCTTTCAGAGCACAATTTACAGGTCAACTAGTCGCTCTCCATTTTTATTTGTTCTATTGTGTGCTGGCCATTTTCCGATACATTTAAAATCTTAATAGCACTGTCAATGAGAAAAATGTAATTGCGGCTAATAGCCGCAAAGTTAGCCGACGTGTTAAAAAACTGACGTTAGCCGATGAAGGTTAAAGGGTTAAGCAAAGGAATTGTTCTCATTTACGTTAATGCAACACCACAAAAGGAGCACACAACACAAGCTTTGCTTCAATTTTTTCCATGGGAAGTATGGAAGTACCCAGCATCCAGTATTCTTGTACCATGTGACTTCCATGTGTTCGACAAGCTTCAAGAACATCAATCAATCATTGGACAGAAGAAGGATAGAAACACAAATAAAGGACAAACAGAATTACAGACATGTGGAGGCAGAGGAAGAGTTAAAAGAGGGAAACACATTAAAAAGAAATAAAATCTGCAGCCAGACACACCGCTATCTCAAAAATGGGCATTCATGCCATCAATAATCCAACCAAAAGATCTTCAATGCCTCGGCCCCTATGAATTTGGTTTTATCTCCCAGTCTCATCAGGAAGGTAGACAGCAACCAGTTATTTTGTTGCATGGATTAAATTTATTTTCTTCTTCTTCATTTCCCGGTTCCAGTGATATGGGTCGGGGTGTGAATCAAGGACCTCCATACTTTTCCGTCTCTCCACCACTCTCGTCCCTCTTCCAGTACATCCTCCACTTTCACTCCTCTTTTCTCAACGCTCTCCCTCACTGCATCCATCGACCTCGTCCTTCTCCTTTGGCGCCTTCCCATGACTTTCTCAGTAAATAATCGCTTAGTGACTCTGTCTTCTCCCATTCGCATCATATGTCCACACCATTTTAGCTTACTGATCTCGATCTTGTCTTGTAACTTTGGGAATCCTGTTTTCTCCCTAATTTCCTTGTTTCTGATTTTGTCTCTGCGGGTCTTTCCAATTATACCTCTAAGGAACTTCATCTCTGCTGCCTGGATTCTACTTTCCTCCCGTTTAGTTCTGCATACGTCAATATAGGTATGTAATATGTTGAATACAAGATCTTTTTACATTTAAATTTAAATTTATATGAAGTTCTAATGAAAAAATGCCATCGTATTGTCTAAGCGGACTAAATACCGTCCATAAGGAAGGAATACTGTTGATGTGAGCTGCTGCCTACTCTTCTGATGAGACTGACAAGTTGAAACATGCTCATCATGTAATGTACTTTTGAATTTTATACATACCTGTACACTAGTCCCTCTTGAATGAAGCCTTTGTTGGGTTTGTCCTTTCAACCTTAAATGCTAAATGCACAGTATGCTTCAGTGAATCATATTTTTAGCCTATTTTCATCATATGAAATATAGTTTGTATGACGAATATAAATATTCCGCCTGATCAATACTTTTATCATCACAGATCACTAAATAGTCTGTTGGGACATGTTTCGGGCCCTATCACTATTGGCACCCTTCTTCAGCCATTACATACGCTAGACACTAGTACAACGTGAACAAAAGACATCAGAAAACTGACAAAGTAAACACTTAAACAACCTATGGAATGATAGTAGTGATGGAATGATGAGAAACAAGGTGCGTGATATATACAGTATGAAATATGTGAACATTGTTGAAAGACACTTATAAAACACTCAATATTAGAGAAAAATACATTAAAAAACACTTTAAAATGCACATAATGTGCGGTGCAATCACTTTGTAGGAAAATCGAGTGTGAAAACGGTAAAATTTTGTGAACTTGCAAAGTTCTATAATATAGGCTTACGAGACCAACTATTGTCCATGTGTGTGTGTGTGTTCCCCTAATAAAATCTAACCAGAGATTTCAATGTAACTCGGTAAGGAATTATTACTACATCATCTGATCTCGACCTTATCTTTAAAATTTTAATACGTTTCACCAATTAAAATGGCGGCCGTGCTAAATATTTCACCGTCATTCTATATCTCCGCAACTAATACCGATTTCACCCTGAATTTTTTTTATGGCGATAGAGAATATTAAGGTAAGTTCACCTATTTGACGCTTAAAAATCTCTCAAATGCAAAACCAATGTGGCGGCCAAGCAAAATTAAAATATTTCAATGAAATTTTCTCAGGATTCAATCAACCGAGCGCAGTGGAACTTAACACCCTACATGTCCATACAAGATTTATTCTACTGGCATGTAGCCTAATTTCATTAAATTGTTCTCATAAACTCAAGATGGCAGCTGTACTATCATATATATTATTTCAGTAGTATGCATCCCCCCTGCGGCGCTCACAAGAGACCGATCGTGAAAAATGAGCATTCAAATGAAAGAGAATATACATTGCCAGTGACTCATTGCACTCTAATTTCATAAATATCTATCATTTCTTTAAAAAATGACTTTAAAAAAACTGTACGAAGTGTGCGATTTGCAGTTACTGTTGCTGCAGGGAGATACGCTCCATAATTGGTGTCCACTCCACATTTTGACCGCAGTGACGCCTTTTTTTTTGTCATTTTAACATTCTGAGGTCTTTCCTTTATCATTTTGCATCGATTCCAGAAACAGTAAATCAAAGCAATGTGTATGTTTTCAGAATCAGTAGGCTAAATCAATGGATTGAGTACTCAAATCGTATAACCGGCGAGTGTTAGGCCCACTGCTAAGCTTTCAATCAATGGACTCAGCACAATGATTTAAGCTCATCCATCTAAACAATGGATTTATTATATTCCAGGTTTGTTAATATGCCGTGATACAGGATTTTCTTCTGCATTCTAATTCCATAAATATCGATTTTTGTAAGAATTGTGCTTTTTGCAAATACTGTTGCTCTAACATGCTGCAATTCTGAGTTGTCGTCTAAAACCTTAAAACATTGAACGTTAATTCTCTAACAGTTTTTCTTCTATCTGATTTTCAGAATCAGTAAATTAATGGATTGGGTACAGGTTTTTCTTCTGCATTCTAATTCCATAAATATCGATTTTTGTAAGAAGTGTGCTTTTTGCAAAGACTGTTGCTGTATCATGTTAGAGTTGTCGTCTACAGCCTTAAAACTGCCATCATCATCATCATCATCATCTAGGCCTCATAAATTAGCAGTGAAGAATTGCATTCTATTTACATGAATATCGATTTTTGTAAGAAGTGTGCGATTTGCAAATACTGATGCTCTAACATGCTGCAATTATGAGTTGTCGTCTAAACCCTTCAAACTTTTAACGTTAATTTATTTTACAGGTTTTTCTTCTGCATTCTAATTTCATAAATATCGATCATTGCGCATGGTTTCCAGAAATGGTAAATCAATGGATTGAGTACTTTAAATTGTATAACCGGCGTGTGTTATGGCGTCTAAAACCTTAGAACAATTAAACATTAATTCTTTTACAGGTTTTTCTTCTATCATTTCCCATGGCTTTCAGAATTACTAAATCAATGGATTGGGTACTCAAATCGTATAATTTCATAAATATCGAATAACCAATGAGTGTTATGAATATCCAATTTTCAGTGATAGGCTTCTTAAGTTAGGGAACGTACAACTTGCAATTCTGACTGATATGTATCGAATAACCAGTGAGTGTTACGGCTAAGCTCTCAATCAATGGACTCAGCACAGAAATGGAATCAACAGTGACGTATTGCATTTTAATTTCATAAATATCAAAGAAAGAGACCAGCCACAACACGCTCTCATGCTGGCGCTCCACTCGGGAAAGCGAAAGCACCCCTGTAGGTAACGTGCAAATGAGTTTAGCGTTGAGCGCTACACACAGAACAAGGAAAGCACCCCTGTAGGTAACGTGCAAAGGAGTTTAGCGCTGATTGTTGCACTTAGGAACAAGGAAGCCTCAAGCGGGGCGTGAAGAAGTTTTCCAACGAGGGCTGTCCTGATAAGGGAGAAGGACGCTCCTCAGCCACCAAGATAAAGCAGGAAGTCTTGACCAAGATGCTTTCATAAATATCGAATAACTGCAAGGGTAAGAGAGTAAGAGGAAGACCTAGAACAAGGTGGATTGATTCAGTGAAGAACAGCGTAAGAAAAAGAAATCTGGACTGGGACAAGATCGTGGAAGAAGAATGGTGGAAGGAAAGAGGAAAGTGGAGAAGTGCCATAAATACCCCGACCCGGCAGGAGCTGGATAAGGGGAAATGATGATGATGATGATGAATAATCTTCATCTAATCGAACATAACTCTATGGCCTACATACACTGACCGGCACGAAAAACGCAACACCCAATAAATGATGTGAAATTATTATGTAATTTATCTATTTAATCAAGGTGAAGCACTTTAACCTAATTTTTTAGACGGGGTATGATATTGGCGTTGCTTTGCAAGCAAACAATGAAGTGTTGAT
The DNA here is from genome assembly GCA_946902985.2 of Meconema thalassinum. Taxonomy (NCBI): domain Eukaryota; kingdom Metazoa; phylum Arthropoda; class Insecta; order Orthoptera; family Tettigoniidae; genus Meconema; species Meconema thalassinum. The sequence continues at coordinate 456,365,048 of OX336391.1, read as the reverse complement.
TGTTGATTGCACTAGCCTCAATTGATTTTTCCCACGTAACCTGGAAAACACATCACTGGATGTAACCCAATAATGTTTTCCCGCTCTTATAGCGCTTAGTGTTGTACTTTGAATTGTTCCCTTTTCAATCACATGTGTTTGTGGGATCTTTCTGTGATTGTCGTAATTAGCTTTCTGGAGCAAACATGCCCTTAAGCCCTGAACAAGCTGCAAAAGTTTCCAGAACCGTACGAAGGTACAGGGAAACTGGAGGCTTTGCAAGGAGACCAGGATCAGGCCCGGGAAGAACAACATCGAAGAGAGATGTCCGCTTCTTACAACTTCAAGTTCTTCACGACCGTCACTCCACCGCCATTGAAGCACGAAATCGACTCCACCAAGTTTGAGGGGTCGATGCTAGTGAGAGAACCGTCCGAAGAAGATTGGAAGAAGCCAATCTTCAATCCAGAAGAGCAGTTACAGACCCAGAACCTACCAGAGAACATTGCACAGCTCGACTACGTTTTGCAAGGGAACATCATGGCTGGACAGTACAACAATGGGAACAAGTGTTGTTGGCCGATGAGTCGCGGTTTGGTCTCCGATCACCTGACGGAAGAGAGAGGGTCTGTGAAAGGCCAGAGGAAAGGTATTCCCCTTGCACATTCTCATCCAGGACGCCATTTCAGGGTGGTTGTGTGTTGGTGTGAGCAGGAATCAGTATGGCTGCAAGGACGGATTTGGTCTTCGTGGAGAATGGGAGCCTCACTGCACATCGGTATGTGGAGGAAATCCTTCTGGAGCATGTTGTGCCTTTCGCTCCATTTATTGGTGATGATTTCACACTAATGCAAGACAATGCACGCCCACATGTTGCGAAAGTTCTTGGGTGAAGCAGGGATTCATGCTATGGCTTGGCCTGCTCGAAGCCCTGATTTGAATCCTCTTGAACACGTTTGGGACCGGCTGGGGAGAAGAGCCCGTCAGTGCTATCCAGAGACCCTACAGGACCTACGGAATGTCCTCCTGGAAGAATGGGAGATGATTCCTCAACAGGACATTACAGCATTAATCAGGAGCATCCTTGAAAGGTTGAATGCCGTCATTGGTACAAGAGGTGGCAAAACACGCTTTTAAAGATGCGAACAGAGGTCTCCTAGATCATCTCCGAGGTGTGTGAAGTAATGTATGAAGTGTATAAAATCAAAACAGAAGTGAGGACCTTTAGGACCTTACTCAAAATTTCCCGCTCTTTTAGCGCTCTTTCCTTGAAGTGTGCATCACTGGCTTAATTTTTAAATTTATTTTCCATTGTTAGACACCTACATGGGACCGTACTACAATATTTCATCATCATACAGTAGATTAGTGTTATAAAAGTGTCATAAATTTGAAATAAATTTCAGTTTTTGTAAGAAATAGAAGTGTTGCGTTTTTCGTGCCGGTCAGTGTATTATATAGAACAATCCAACATGACGATCATCCAAAATATTTTGCCGGTTGTGAGGTATCTACGAATCTATTACAGCAATTAAACATAAATTTTGTATGTTGATACAGGCTTTTAAAATAAGTTCATCTATGGGACTTTCAATAACCTAATGATCACAAAACCAACATGACAGCGACAGAAAATAAATTTTTTTATATGGATTTTCTTGCGACTTAATTAACTGAGTCCAACTGTGCACGATAAATATTCATACAAGGCTTAATATAAAATAATAAATACCGTAAATAACCCCTGGCACTACAGCCCAGGAAGGGCCCAGGCCTACCAAACGACCGCTGCCCAGCCGTTCGGCCTGCAGATATTGGGGTGATGCGTGGTCAGCGTATTGAGTCCCCTTGGCCATTAATCTTGGTTTTCATGACTGGGGCACTGCCTCACTGTCAGACAGCTACTCAATTGTCCTCTCGAGGCTGAGTGCACCCTGTTACAGCCCCCACCTCAGTTTCTAAAATATCTGACGGAGCCGGGAATCGAACCCGGGTCCTCTGGGTGAGAGGCAGGTGCGCTACCCCAACACCACGGGGCTGGCCACAAGGCTTAATATATTGGCATTTAATTCTATTTTATGAGGACTTAATTATGGCGGCTGTGCAAAATTTTTAATATCACTTATTTATTTGTCGTGTCCTAAACAAGCGATAGAAATGTAAGTTGGTTTAATGAACCACCATTATAATATCTATCTGCTGGCATATAATTCTATAGCCTATATGCAGGGTATTTTACTCAAAGCGGGGCCAGCCCAGTGCTCCAGGTAGAATGTGGAGCTAAAGATAAGACGAGCATATCACAGCGTGCTTCTGTGACAGCAATTGCATAAGATAAGGAAAGAAGTGCTGTTGGATTGATGAAATTAATGCTTTGTAGCAGCTCGGGATTTCTTGGTGCTGGGACAGTTGCGACGCAGTGTTTGCCGAGTCAGGTTGACTTTGTTATTTCGTTTATAGCCTATTTTAAGTTATAAGTGTTATAAGTTTATAACGTGTGTACGTGTTAGTGGGTTAGTGGTTATTTGTTATTGTGTTTCAAAATTTTATAACGTGTTGTTGCTAAGTGTTAAAGCTTATTGGTTCAATAATGCCTCAACCTGTGTACACATTAGCACAAAAGATTTTCAAGTACGATACATATGTATTGACAAATTCCTGTAGAGAAGTTAGAAGGCGGTATATAGGAAAATTCCCAGCTGCGACCATTCCAGGTAGAGAAACTGTAAGAAGACTTGTGAACAAATTTAGAAGTACAGGTTCGATTCTCGTTGGAAAACGAAGAGTAAAAAAGCGTGTGCTTACTGAGGAGAAATTAGGCGAGGTAGGGGAAAAATGACAACATACTCCTACAAAATCGCTCAAAAAATTTCCGCAGGAAACACAAATTTCGATTACTTCCGCGTGGCGAGCTACAAAAATGTTAAAATTGAAACCATACACGATTACTGTTGTTCAAGACTTGCTTCCTCGTGATAATGAGAGCAGGGTATATTTTTGTAACTGGGTTTTAAGGGGTGTTGATGATGGGTTACTTGATTCGAAATTAATAATATTCTCTGATGAAGCATGGTTCCTTTTAAGTGGACATGTTTCAAGTCAGAATAACAGGTACTGGTCTTCAGAAAAACCTGATAATTTCATACCAAACACCCCTACATGATGTAGAAATGGGAATGTGGGCGGCAGTAACTGCAGACAGGATAATAGGGCCTATATTTTTTGAAACCACAATCACTGGGCAGAGTTATAGGGATGACATTCTCTTACCATTTTTTGAACAATTGACGGACACTGAATTACAAGTTGGATATTTCCAGCAGGACTCTGCAACTGCGCATATGGCTAACGAGTCATTAAGTTTAATTGAGGAAATTTTTGACAACAGGGTAATTAGTAAACCATTGTGGCCCGTAAGATCCCCAGATCTTACGGTTTGCGATTTTTATTTATGGTGAAATTTGAAAAATAAGGTTTATGCATCAAACCCTCACACTCTAGATGAACTCAAACAGAATATCACGAGAGAGATTGAGGCTATCTCGGTAGATGAACTGAAGCGTGTAAATGAAAATTTCCTTAGACGATGCCAGAAATGTGTAGATGCAGGTGGAGGACATTTTCAACATCTTCTGTCACAAGGTGAGTAATTATTTTACTTTGATTATGTGTTATTTTCTGTACTCCTTATTTACATGCGATTCGTATGGGTGCTCTCTCGATCCCAAGCTCAGCGAGCTGCCATGTGCTCATCCGACCCTCTAAACCCCGCTTTGAGTGGAAGACCCTGTATAAAACAATCCAACATGATATCCATGCCATATATTTCACCGGTTCTCCATATCTCCGAAACTATTTAAGCAGTCAAACTGAAATTTTGTATGGTGTTAAGCCTGATTCACACTATCAGTACGGTCACGGCACAGTCTCGGTACATTCACAGTCCAGTCAGATATTATTTAACTGATTTCAAAGGAACTGTACACACCAGCAGTCGCGGTACGGTCAGAGTACAATCACAGTACAGGCACGTGCAGGCAACGATCAATTCAGAGAATATTTGACCGGACCGTGACCGTACTGTCCCGTGACTAGCCTGGCAGTGTGAACATACCACACGTACAAGCAACGTGCAAGCAAGAAGCAGAGCACTCGTTTTTCAGCCCCCACCCAGGGGCTCACATCCAGTGGGACGTGGGTTGGTGACCACGGGAGCCCAGCTGAGTCCGGCATTGCTTCCACTCACTTGTCCCGGGCTCCTCTCCGTCTTCTTTCCTGTCGAACTCTCTTGGTCAACTCTTGTTCTCTTCCGACCCCGACGGTATTAGGGTATCCAAGGCCTTTCATTTAATGAGGGGCCCATAACCTAGATGTTAGGCCCCTTAAAACAAGAATTATCGCTAACTCTTTCATAGAGAAAACACCAGACATTGTGACCTCCGCGCGGGTCTGATCTCAACTGTTCACTGATCAAGACTGGAGCTTCCCCGTTGTAGTGTGGATACTGCTGCCCTGTGACCGGATCGTAACTGTACCGATAGTGTGAATCAAGCCTTAGAGGACTATGAAGTAAATATACCATATATATGTGACTTTCAAAATCTTGAGTAACACTAAAACAACATGGTGGCCAAGTGAATTTCAAATGACTTTTCTGGCAATCTAATCAACCGAGTGTAATGAAACTTGGCACAGGGAATCTTTATTCAGAGCTTAGTATAGACACATTTAATGATATTCAATTGTTTTCAAAAAATCAACATGCATTCAGATTAAAATTTGAAAACCTTATTCTGAATTTATTTTTCGTATCTTATTCAGGCAATTGAAGAGAAGATTTTCATGATGGGCTATGATCATCATCATCATCTTCCTTCCAAGTATTGGGCCAAATGTCCCGTTACGGTCTTGCACTTTCCCTCCATCTCTTCATCGGACGTCCTATCGATCTATTTCCTCGTGGCTGGTAGCGAAGGATCTCCTTTGGAAATCTTCCAGGTTCCATCCTTTGGAAATGATGCTTCCAGTTCTCTTGGTAGTCACAAATGTATGCAGTTATTGGTTTCACTTTTAGTTCCTTCAGCACATCCTCGTTTCTCTTATGATCCCATTTAGTATAGCCTGCTGTTCGGCGCATAAAGGTCATTTCGCGTGCTGTGAGTCTGGAAATGTCCTGACATCTTATTGTCCATGCCTCGCTGCCATAGCATAGGGTTGGTCTGGCTAATGTGTTATACAAACGCAAGCGTGTATGCCTTTGCACAAGAGATGGCTTCACGACGTGATTGATGATTCCTGTTGTTCTGGTATAATTAGTTATTTTTGCAGTTATGTCTCGTTCTTCTTGAAATGATAAATGATATCCTAAATACTTGAATTCGTTAACTCTTTCTAAAATTTTACCATCCAGACAAATTTAACTGGGGATAGGGTCCTTACCCTTAAAGGCCATTACTTTAGTCTTTTCAGTAGAAATGCACATGCTGAATTTTGATGCCACTTTCTGGAGGTTGAAAACTGACCACTGCAGATCATCTTCAGAAGCTGCTACCAATGCAACATCATCAGCAAATAGTATAACATCTAAATTTTTTAGATGCCTGCTGATAGGTATTGAACCATGTCTTTCACACCTCCATTCCTTTATTATAGCATTCATGTAGATTATGAATAGCAATGGAGAGAGTCCACAGCCTTGTCTTACCCCTCTGCTGATTGGCTTCCACTCGGATTTATGATTACTTAACCTTACTGAAATAAGAGTACCACTATACATGTTGGAAATGTTATCAATTAACTGTTGGGGGACACCATCTCTGGCCAATATGTCAATAAGTCTGTTTCTGTCAACAAAATCAAAGGCTTTCTTAAAATCAACAAATGATATGTGTGTTTCCAAATTGAACTCCCTGCGTTTTTCGATCAAAATTTTTAAGGTGAAGTAGGCATCTGCACATGTGCGACCTTTTCTAAACCCATGTTGTTCATTCCCTATTAACTCAGAGTAATGTTTCAGTAATTTTTCTTTAACAATGTTTGCAAAAATTTTGTATCCAGAGTTAAGTATACTTTCCTCTATAATTTTCCAAAACTTTCATATTTCCCTTCTTATGAAGAGGAACTACTATTGCCTTTTGCCAATCTTCTGGAGGCCTGTTACCCATCCAGATTAAATTCAATAATCTGAGAAATCTTTTCTTGAAGGCATCGCCTGAATATTTTAACATTTCTGCATTTATCGAATCTTCTCCAGGTGTTTTCCCATTTCGAAGTTTCCTCAAGACCCGTTCTAATTCTTCGAGTGTAATATTTTCCGATGACTTGTTGTTAGATGCTTGTAAAACAAGTTGTTCAATATTTGGACTCGACCAAAGGCTCTGAAAATACTCAAGCCATTCTTTGTGGGATATTGCATTAATTTTTACATCTTCTTTTACTTCCCTATATAGTTTTTTCAAAATTTTATAGGTTTGTGGTTGTGGTCTTGTTATGTCTGTCTCCAGGTACGAGACAAAGTTTTCCCAACTTTCCCTGTGTTTCTTCCGAACTTCTCTTTTTTCTATTGCTCTCTTATGATGGTATTCAATTTTATCTTCTAATTTACCAGTTGACAGAAACTTTTTATATGAATTTCTTTTTTCGGAGATTACTTTTGTAATTTCTTCGTCCCAAATTCTTAAACCCTTTTTCTTTTGCCATCTTCTTTTTTCTCCCAAACTTTCAAATGCTGACTGTTTTAGAGCTGAACTCAAATTGGACCACTCGTCTTCCACATCGTCAGAAAGTGGAATCATCTGAATGTGATTATCAAGCCTGTTTTGGTATAGCCATTTTATACTGGGATCATTTAAAAGGTTAACCTTATATAAAGTTTCGTTTTCCTGTGTTCTTTGTTTCTTTTTCTTGAACCACCGTGGTTTTAAACGAATAGGAGCAACTAATAAATAGTGGTCTGTTTCCAATTCAGGTCCTCGATAAACTCTTGTATCCAAAACTAAATCTGCCAATTTTCCATTACAAATGATATAATCAATAATTGATTTCTGATTTCTTGCGGACCACGTATATTTATGACTGTCCTTGTGTGGAAATAGTGTGTTCATAATCCGAAACTGATTGAAGATAGTGAAATCTATTAATTTTGTTCCATTATTATTGCGGGTTACCTCTCCATGAATACCAATGTTATTCTGAATTTTCTCATTACCAACTCTGCCATTAAAGTCTCCCATTAACAGTATCATATCTTGTCTATTAGTAATATTGATTATCTTCTGTTGATCATTATACAAAATATCACTTTCTTTCGAGTATCCTTCAACCGGTGCATATACCCCTATAACTGTCAAATATCCTCTGGATAGTTTTATTCTTACTTGAATGATCCTTTCATTCCAAAAAGTATAGCTATCAATATTTGATCGTAATCTCTTGTGAACCATAAACATAACCCCTGCCTGTGCTCTAACATTTCGTTGAACACCACTATAAAACTGTAAATAATTTCTTGTCTCCTTGGATCCCTGAAGCTTTTTCTTTGTTTCAGAAATAACTGCAATTGAAATATCTTTTTTAGATAGAATATCGTCTAATTGATCATCTTTGTGTCCAATAACCTGAACATTCCAGGTAGCACATCTAATAATATCCTTCCTTTTCCAATTCGTGTCCTTTCCTTTGTCAAGTTCGTCAACTGTAGAATCCGTCCGGTTTTTTTCCTTTACAAGACTTGAAAGCAATGAAAATGTCCTTCCAACGGGTTGCTAGCCTGAAGAAAGTAAGTCCATTAATGGGGTTGCCATCTCTCAGCCCATGGACAGGCTGTAATACAGCATTTCCTCTGCACTTGATGTAACGGTTATCCCGCCGTGCCTCGGTCGCCAGAGCCTCGTCTGTGGAAACGGGCAAGTTCGCCACGTGAAGGAGAGGATGACATTTGGGTAGGAGAGGTTATAGATTGCACATCACTACCCCTTGAACGACCCATGGGCTATGATAATACAGGTAATTGTTATCTAATGGCACTCAATTCTGGTACTTACTTTTCGTATTCCATAGAAGCCATGCCTTTGAATTTTCGAAAAATTAACTCTCGTGATTCATCACAGAAAGATACTATCTCATGGGAGGAGTCAAAATTACCGATACTGAAGTTATACATTCTAGCACATACTTTCTCAATGTAATGGTGTTGCTGGAGATTGTTTTAAGGTATAAAACACCAAGGCCATCTATCCCAATTTTCTAATGCAAACATTGTAAATTATGAATTATAAGCATGTTCATATCTGAAAAGGAACATATTTTACTGTGTTCTATTGAACCTGCCTCTCGGTAAGTTAATAAACCAGTATACAATTCCTTAGCGTTAAAACCTCATTGTGTAACTTTGGACACATATTATCCAGTGCTGGAGGTGTGTGGACATGAGTTATCTTGAGGAACGATGAAGACAGGGTGTGCACTAATACCATAGGAAGATGATTATGCTTTCTTGAAATATTATTTTTATGTTTCTTGTGTGAAATGACTTCAACTTATGGATATTGAGTTTTGAGTGTGAATTAAAAAAAAAACCTTTATCACAACGTAGGTTGTTGAACATTGCCAGGTTGTGTGGCGCAGCGGTAACGTTCTTGTCTGATACTCCCAAGGTTGCAGAATCGAATCTTGCATTAGAGGGTGTGCTGAAAATGTGAGGGAGCTGTGTCAGTAGATTTACTTGCACGTTAAATGGATCCCCTTTGGTGCAAAATTTCGGCACTCCGACGTCTCTAAACGCTGCATTAGTTAAAAGGGACATAAAAGCAATAACATTATTTTGTACATCACATGGAAAATCCTTTTAACAGGCGGGAGAGTTTTTTAATGAAAAATTCTAGTAGAAAATGTGAAAATAGGCTATTTACGAGTTCTTTGCTGAACTAGTATTTATTTGTATGTATGTTCCTCCGAAGAAGCCCATCGTGGGAGAACAAAATAAGTAGACCTAAGGGTTTCATCTTATCGGTCGTTACTATCGTTGACAAACATCAGGAAATCTAGATTTTTTTCATCTATGTTTCGGGCTTTCATCCTGGTATACCAAATGGGGCTCATAAAAAGACAGTACATTGCGTCTGGGCCCTGCTGGTATAGCAGAATGTGAATGTCCCAGATTTGAAGCACATCGCATTGCCTCTTGACTGAAGGACTGTTAATTTATACTTATCAGTTGGTCAACACACTTTTTGCCCAGTATGATTGGACGTAGTGAACCCGCTGAGCTAAGGTTCATGTGATATTTTTTATAACAGCACATTTATGATGGGATGTAGTACCTTTGAACACACCCAGAAAGCCACGTGGAGCTGAGAGCTCGCGCTATACTCTTTGAAGTAGCGGTGAATCGCACTTTTGACTTTGGTGAAGTCTGCTAATTATTTATCTGAGGTCTTATTAATTAATTTTATCTTTCCACGAGACTCAGAATATTCCATTTCGTCATGCTGCATTATTAAAACATTTTGGAGAATGTTCATTTCGCTTAAGGTAATACCCTTGCAGATACGCAAACAGGAATGTAAGTAGTCGCTCAACGACTTCGGTTTGACGACCTACTTCCTAGAGGAACTCAGTGCCTTGCACTACGTCTGGAGAATCCGCCCCGTGTAGGCGTGAAATTGCATCCGTCCTATAAGACGTAGAAAATATCCGCTGTTTAGCGTGGAAGTTATTATCAGGTGCCATCGTGCACGAATATACTGCAAATCACTGTTACTTATCCACAGTGAGGTACAGGGGGTACACTGAAGGAGCCTCCCCGAAGATTGTTAATATTTGCTAGATAAGCACAAATTATGAATACTACAATCGGGCGTACCCTGGGCAACGGTGGCCATAGGCCAGCGGCTGATCCTTCAACCACCGGGAGATATTACATTTTCGACCAGTCTTTTTCAAGACTTTCAATAACTTCAATAAACATCGAAGGCTTATCCAGAGATAAAGCACTCTTACTCGCTGACATGTGCAACCGACTAAAGATCGACATCCTAGTGATGCAAGAAACTCACAGAGGGATCGACAACAACAGACCCAAAATAGAAGGAATGCGACTGGTTGTCGAACGACCCCATGAACAATACGGCAGTGCTGTTTTTGTCAGACCAGAGATTAATGTCAAGTCATCTCAAATGACGTTCAGGAACAATATAGAAATCTTGACTGTAGAATTGGAATCCTGCTCTGTAACATCCATTTACAAACCACCCAATGAACTCTTCTTCTTTGAAAGGCCAAATAACTTTGACAAGCAGAATATCAAAATTGTCCTGGGGGATTTTAATTGTAAGAGCATCAGTTGGGGATATAATATCACAGACAAGAATGGGGAGGAACTCGAGCAATGGGCAGAGAGGGAAGGATTGAGATTGATTCACAACCCCAAACTGAGACCATCTTTCAACAGCGGTAGATGGCATAGAGGTTACAACCCTGACAACATTTTCATAAGTGAGCAAGTGATAAAACATGTAGTTAAAGCGGTGGAGGAACCCATCCCTAGGACACAACATAGCCCAATCACATGTTCAGTTCGAGGAGTGGTCAGCCCTGAGGAAGTCCCTTTTAAACGACGTTTCAATTTTAAAAAGGCAAACTGGGAGGGGTTTTCCATTGAGCTGGATGAGGAACTGTCCAATTTACAACCAGAGCCAAGTCATTATGAAGACTTTGTTGACCTTGTGAAGAAGATCTCTCGTAGACATATTCCCCGAGGCTGCCGTACCCAGTTCATTTCTGGCCTCAATGCTGATTCTAAGGATCTGTTAAAAGATTATCAGGAGAAATACGAGACAGACCCTTTTGCAGATGACACCATTCAGACGGGTGAAGAACTCATGAGGAGCATCGCTGACGGAAGAAAGGAAAGATGGATGAACTTACTAGCAAACCTTGACATGGCCCAGAACAGTAGAAGAGCATGGAAGCTGGTCAAAAACTTGAGCAACGACCCTAAGAGTCCACCAGTGGATCTCACCAAGGTTACACCAAATCAAATAGCTCATCAGCTGCTCCGTAACGGGAAAACCATCACGAAGACTCAGCCTGTGAAGCTGAAGCCTAGTGAAGATGAGAATAATTTTCTCGGTCGTCCTTTCACATCAGCAGAATTAGAACATGCCATCAAGCTGATGAAAGTCAACAAAGCTGCGGGCCCGGATGACATCAGGACAGAACAAATCAAGAACTTTGGACCAGGAACAATCCAGTGGCTGGTGAATATGATGAATAGATGTATCGAGACCCTGCACTTACCAAAGCTATGGAGGAAAGCTCATGTGGTCGCACTGCTAAAACCAGGCAAGGAACCAACGGATGCAAAGAACTTCCGTCCTGTCTCTCTTCTTTGCCACCTATACAAGGCATTTGAAAGGTTGATCCTTGAAAGAATTGCAACATTCATTGATAACCGGCTAATTCAAGATCAAGCTGGATTTAGGCCAGGGAAATCATGTTCCAGCCAAATTCTGAACCTGACACAGCATATCGAGGATGGCTATGAGAATAAACTTATCACTGGTGTCGCCTTTATAGATCTCAGTGCTGCATATGATACAGTGAACCATAAGAAGCTCATAGCCAAGCTGTACAACATCACTAAGGACATGAATCTAACAAATGTCATACGTGGGATGCTCCAGAACAGAAGGTTCTATGTTACACTTCAAGGGAATAAAAGTCGATGGAGGAACCAGAAAAACGGGTTACCTCAAGGCTACTATTCAACATTTATACAAATGACCAGCCAGAATATTTAGAGGCCAGGCGATTTATTTATGCGGATGACACCGCTATTGCTGTACAGGGTAGGAGCTTTGAGGAGGTGGAGGGAAAACTGTCCAATGCTCTTGAGAGATTAGACAATTATTACACCCAGAATCACCTGAAACCTAACCCTGGAAAGACACAAGTATGCGCATTTCATCTTCGCAACAAAGAGGCCCGGAGAAAGTTGAATGTTGTCTGGAAAGGAGTGACACTCGAAAGCTGTGAAACGCCTCGATATTTGGGAATCAAGCTTGATCGTACCCTCAGCTTCAGGAAACATTGTAGAGAATTGAAGTGCAAGATCAGCTCAAGAAATAGCATAATGTGGAAGTTGATAGGTTCAACATGGGGAGCGAACCCTCACGTTCTACGTTCAACAGCATTGGGACTTTGCTTTGCAGCAGGAGAGTACGGATCATCAGTGTGGGGAGCATCTGCCCATACCAAGCAAGTGGACATAGCTCTTAACGAGTCCACACGTATTGTCACTGGATGTCTGAGACCTACTCCTGTGCAGAAGATCTACCCTCTCGCTGGCATTGCACCTCCAGTTATTCGACGCAGGGTGGCAGCAGAGAAAGAGAGACAAAAGCTTGAAACAGATCCCAGACATTCTATGTTCAACCACAAGGTGACCACTCCTCGCCTAAGATCCAGGAAGAGTTTTATTAAGAGAACAGTACCCCTCCATACCAAGCCAGACGTCCGGCGTGTGTCACTCTGGAAACAAATAGTACCAGAGGGGTTTACCCCTAAAGAAGAACTGAGCAGTGGTAGTCATTTGCCTTATACCACCTGGAGGTCCTTAAACCGGATGAGAACAGGAGTGCCTAAGTGTCGTAGCAACCTTGTGAAGTGGGGATATGCAGAAGATCCACGATGTGCCTGTGGAGAAATCCAGACTCCACAACACCTGCTCACGTGCAAAGATCTTAATGAAACCTGCAGCCAGGAAGACCTTATGTTGGCCACAGACCGAGGGATAAGAGCTGCAGAGTTCTGGAAAGGAAGAATTTAGTGTGTCTCCCGGACACGGAAAGTAAAGTAAGTATCCACAGTGAGCAACAAGAAGCATATTGTGAAATAATTGGCAAGTATAGTGAATTTTATGACATTACCGTAACACCACATTTTTGTACCCACGTGTTTGTGGAATGCTGAGTGCCTGGTGAAAAATATAGAGGTAAACGTGTTATAACTACTTTGAATAAGTGTGATTATGAATGTATAACATATTTGAATTGCCACAGTGAATTTTTCAATTCCAAAACGACGCACATTTCACGGATGCTACGTGATGTAAAAGTGGCGTCAGCACACGTGAAGAACCACAGAACAGTGCTTGCTCACGTATTAATTCATATCTGCGAAACAAAGGCTGTGTTATCTATTGCAATTAAAGCCTGTAACATTTACTACGAACATTGTGATTTTGAAGTGGAAGAATGAACTACTACACGATTTATTTTACCACCCACGTGATCAGACTATTCTACACCATGTTTGAGACCGACATCATGGGCTAATACCGCTATGGTATGAGGGTGATGTTTCTATTGGAACCAGCATGATGGTGGAACTTCCAGAACAGCGAACGAGGAGGAAGGAACCCAGGATGCCATTCCCAGGCAGGTCCAGTACATCCACGAAGTTGTCGAGAAGGACAGATCGAACCTGGGTCTTTGGAGGAGTCCAGATGGGAGTCCTGATGAGGATGATGCCGTTCCGGAAAGCCAGGGATGAATTTGTACAACCCTTGTCGTTGAACAGAGGGCTGAGTGAGAGCTCCTCCATTTCGTGAGTTTTTGTACACCCTTTCCCGTTCTAGTTTCTGGTGGTATAGTAGGTTTAATGTAGTTTGTGAACCAACCGAACTCAGTGTCAGCCATTTTTATAGGTAGGGAATGTAACTAGTCTAATTAGATGTCATTTATTTCAGTTAGAGTGAGACACCCTTGGGTCAGACATTTTGGTCAGCCCTGGTGCAGCTTAATGAACGTCGTAGTACGTCAATGCCTGTCTTTTGCTAAACGTGACCGTAGTCATTTGAGGCTACTTTGTTTAACCCTATTTGGGATGATTTTTCAAGTCTTTGCTGACTTTAGTTATGGCAATCAGATGCCATGGATATTCCTTTAACTGCATTCTTTGCAGCCAGTCTTTGTTACACCCCTGACTTCGTTAGAACAGTCGTATCAGTTAGGTAATCGACTGTAATTACCAGTTTTGTAACTGCGTTATATTTCATTTGAAATGAGCTCAGAAGCCATTCTTGGTCAAGTGTGGACCTAATAAGTGGAAGGGATGTTTCGTTGTCTAGCATCGAACCCAGTTCCCAACGTATCATTAAGCAGATCCAGAGTGTGGAATCTACGCTACAATTATAATTTTGTTAGTGTCATGTGAAGACACGTATTTATTTGATGTCGTACAAGCAACTACTGAATTATACCTTTGAGAGCAAAGAACTCCAGCAATAGTGACATTGCTATCATTTAGACGTCTTTGGTTTGAAAGACGGAATTATATTATTGTATTCAGATTTATAGCGTGTTTTTATACACGTATTCTTCGAGGTTTATAACCTATGGTAAAGATTTTATTGAGAGGCCAGATGTACAGTTTTTATTTTGTTTAAATCGCCGGCCTTGATAGTTAGAGTGTTGTGTCAGCCGCGCAGGAATGTTGTAGCCTGTAGCGACACAAACTGGTTTGTGACCCAGTGCCCTTGAAAGCACGCTGAGACAGAATTACTTTGACGAAGGACAGAATGCTTGTTGTATTCGCTTTTCCTTTCATTGCAACTTAGCTCATGGAACCCAGTGTCCATTCTTGTATCTGATCACATGTTTTTATAGATTGTTTTTTGTTAGTTAAACGCACTGTTGCGTGTACCGTCGTTTGACGTGTACAGTTATGTCAGGTTTTCTATAGTATGTTGTAGGCTACCCTGTTATAGGAGGAATTTATTGTATGAAGGTATTTTGTGTGTACCTTGTCCGGGATTGTTCCCGTTGACCAGATGTTATTGGAGGGTTACTGAGTGTGCAGGCCCATCCCAGAGTTGTTGAACGCGAGCTGTGCGCCGCTGGTAACTTGTGTTATTGTGTGTCCAAGTTGTTATTGCTCGTTGATTATATTCCGACTTTTGAGTCGAGGCTTTTGGTGGAGATTGATCTCAGTGGAGACACTCCGTGCCCAGGCTATTGTCAGTATTATTTGCCATAAACCAACGATAAACCTAAACCGACATCTTAATAATAAAACGCATAATTTTGGTAAAACAAAAGCTAACTAATGAATTCTTTCTATCTAACTTTGTTCTTTTGCATTTGGAACCTGCTGACATGGCCGTGCAGATGAAGGTATTCCTTTTGAGGAAATGACTAAGACAGCTGACACTATTGTAGCGACCTGAAGCATGCTCGAACCTTGAGTTCGTAGCTTGTGGAGCGCAGGCCATGCGATGTTAGACGTAGTCTTTACTACGCAGTCGTCACCGTAACTACACACATTAGATGACTATGGCTTACAAAGAGTAAACCAAGGTGCAGGCAGGCATTTTAATAAAACTGTGTCTCTTATTAATTACTTATGATGTACAAGAGTATGAATCCTACATGTTACCTTATTGTGTGCTGTTAGCACCTAGTTTCTAAGAATAATTAAATGTTTTTTTTACATGGCTGTTCACTTAGCTTTGAATGTAATTGTTTTCTGTTACGGACGTCATCGCCGTAAATTTTGTTATTAACTGATAGGATTTAGCTAGATGAATTAACGTTAAATGTAAATGTGGAGATGGTATCATCCTAACTTAGATTTGGTTTGCTACCCTGTTAAATGTAAATTCTGATATTAGCTTGATCTTGTAACTTGACCTAGGAACTTGCGTCGTACCATTTTCTTAGTGTTGCTGTTGTTGCTTTATTATTGTGAGATAGATCTTTCGCGAGGGTTTTCCGTAACTTCTCAGGTAGGGACCTGCTCTTTATTTTTGTTTGTTTATTAGCTTGCGGATTATCCGATTGAAACCCTCCGAACTAGGATAGGGGCTTGTGAATTTTAACAATAAATTTTCACGATGTTTTACATAAGTCTGGATGTTTATTTTCTCAGTCTAGTTTTTAAGGTGAACCTTTCCTTAGGCAGTCTATGACCATCGTCACCATGTACCACGATCCCTGTGGACTACAGTTTCTCGTGCCGCTTTGGCCTATTTGGAAGTTCACCTGATCCTCACGGCAATTATGTCCGACGGATGAGATGTTAGGGAAGTCATTTCGGTCGTTGGCTATCCTGACAGCTCCACCGACGGTCTCAGTAGGTACATAATATATACAAGGGGAGGGGCAAAAATTACTGGAATTTCATGATAAAAATCATATACTTCATTAGTTTCCAATACAACTTTAATCTCCTTCAAAATACTCTCCATTAACACTAACGCAATTGTCCAAACATTCATTCCATTGTTCGAAGCACCTTTTAAATTCATCTTCTTTGATACCTGCTAACACCGCCGTGACATTGTGTTTTATGTCGTCATGTCAACAAACCATTGTCCTTTCAAGTCCTTTTTCATCCTAGGAAACTGGAAGAAGCTTGAGGGGCTAAATTGGCGAATGGGATGCGTGATTCAAGGTCTTCGTTGAGACCAAAAATTTGACAGCTGTGTGGGCAGTTGCGTTGTAATGATGCATGAACCACTCACCGGAAGTCTACAAAGTTGGACTTTTTCGCTCTAAACTTCTGTGCAGCCTTTTCATAATCTCTAAATTAAAATGTTGGCTTACTGTGTGGTTTTGAAGGACGAATTCTGAATGTACAGTCCCTTTGATGTCAAAAAGACAGATCACCATAGTCTTCACATTAAATTTCACCTGATGAGACTTTTTTGGCCGAGGCGAGCCAGGCGACTTCCACTGATTAGACTGTTGTTTGCTTTCTGGATCGTATGCATAGCTCCATGACTTACCACCTGTGATTATTTTGTTGAAAACATTTGGAACATCTTGGAATGCACAATCACGCAGCCGTGCGATTCCGGTTACTTTTGGGTCCCTCATCGTACATAACACAAGTCTAGAAAAGCATAACATGACAGGCTTGAGCGCAAAGATTCTTTTGTCCTCGGTGAGAAGTCTACGCGCAAACTTTGCTGCCGCATTCAAAATTCTCTGAATTGAGCTCCAGGACAATTTGGATAAGTACGATTTTTCACCAATTGACCTACATCGATTTCATTGATGAGATTATGGATTTTGTCAATGTTGTCCTTGGTTGAGCAGTTGATGGACGACCGGAACAGGATTGATCTTCAATGACCTTTTCCCCCTTTGAAAACCATTCGTACACTTGAGTTTAAGAGTATGTTCTTTAAAAACTGTTTGCATCAACAGTCTCCGCTGCGTTCTTGCCGAGTAAAAAACAAAATTTCACAGTCGCAAGTTGTTCATGAGAATCAGTCATTGTTTCGTGTCACGAGTGAACTACTCACTCACACAAAACTACCAGTACCATAGAAACCACACTAGTCATCCTCGGATAACGCTGCTTGGCAGACTGACTCAGGAGAGGTTCTACAACAGCCATCTAGCGGCGGAACTGTGTATTACAATCACGCAGCAGTGCGATTCCGGTTACTTTTGGGTCCCTCCTCGTACATAACACAAGTCTAGAAAAGCATAACATGTATATATATATATATAATCATATTGAGCAAAAAGAGCGTTGACCGACTGGAAAGTATAAATTAACAGTTTGTACAGTCAACACTGATAAAATGGCTACAGAACTTCACTGAAGGAGCTAAAAGCTTCCTTAGCTGTATTTTACGAGTTTGGCAAAGAAATAGAGAAAGTGTGAGAGATCCTATTCTTCTCATTAGTGTGTTGTTTCATGTTTTAAGGTTGCCAGCAGAATGCAGTAGCATGGATGACACCGTGGTACACACCATCAAACTGCTGCAGTATGAGAAGAAGATCACTACCTTAATAAACCACATGCAACTCCAACTGAAGAAAGTCGTATGTAATTCTTCTGTACTTAAATTTAATTATCCAATTCTGAGATATATAATTTACCCAGTTTCTTCCTTTCATCCTCGGTAAACCTGTTGTAAGACAATGAGCACAAAGGAAATTTCTCCCAGCTAAATGTTTTAGATTCAATTACCTGTATCTGTGTAGGCCTACATATGTTAAAGCATGGTTTATCTTCTTGATTTTTTTAAGAACCTTTGTGATATGTGCACTGTGTGGTTTGAAGTGATACAGATTTAGAAGTTGGATGAGGTTGAAAAACATGGAATATCAATTCTATTATTTAAACTTGTTTCCATGATGGTTCCGCATTGACGTACTAAATAGTTTTTAACAACAAATTATATATCCGCCTTAGTCAATACATAAACGAAAAGAGAATATAATTACATTTGCTCCTGGACATGTTTCAGGGATTAATAGCTTTTATCCCTTCATCAGCCAAGACAAATATCTGAAGAAAGATATAAAATAGCGTAGCACTAAAAAAAAAACCAAATTGCTATTTGACTTAATATGGTGCACCATATAAGTAGGTCACAGAGAGCAAAACTAAACAAATATATGAAACAGCGATGATATTCAGCCATCAAAACACAGAGAATCAGTGGACAGTTCATTCGTGAATCCGCTCCAAAACACTGGTCGAAGCTTGAATTGGCAAAAATCACAATACTTCACCATATGTACACAACCAATGAAGAAGCCTTATGCTTAACAGGTCATCATCATCTTGCACAGTTTCCAGCCACTGGCCGGGTCTGTTTGGAACACAAGCCTCTCCAACGTCTTCTGTCTTCCCACCATCTCTCAGCCTCCACCCTTGTCCAGTCTTCTCCTCTCTTCTTCACACTTTCTTCCACCCGCTTCAGCCACCTGTCTCTTGGTCTTCCTCTCGGTCTCTTTCCTTCCCACTTCGTCTCGTGTACTCTCCTGGGTATCCTCTTCTCCTCCATTCGTTTTACATGTCCATACCATCTAAGTCTAGATTTCTCTATACCATCCTGTAATGGTTCCTCCTTCATAAATTCTCTGGTCCTCTCATTTCTTATTCTGTCCATCTTTGTAGCTCCAATACTGCTTCTCAAGAACCTCATCTCACTGGCCTGTATTTTGCTCTTCTCCCTTCCTTTCATAACCCAGGTCTCCGAGGCACACGTCAGGATAGGGACATAGTAAGTCCGATATATGATCTTTTTGCTGTTCTGAGGGACATCCTTTCTCTATAACATGGTTCTCACACTCCTCCGAAATGCTTCTGCCTGCCTCCCCCGCTCATTTATTTCTCTATCGTTTCTTCCATTATCTTGTAACAGGCTTCCCAGATACTTGAAACTCTCCACTTTCTTCAGCTGTTCCCCACCAATTGTTATTCCCGTTGTGGTTCTTTCCTTCTTCCTTGTTGTGATCACCATCTCACTCTTATTTATGCTAAATTTCATCCCATATCCTTGTATTATTCCTTCCCACACGTCCAACTGTTCCTGTACCTCCTCCTCCTTGTTTCCCCAAATCATCAAATCATCTGCAAACACCATTGCTTTCATCTTTCCTTCCCCAATTACTTGTGCCACTCGGGTCATTATGTCATCCATCACCACAATGAAAAGTAACGGTGACAGTAGGCCGTTTCTCTGTTCCAACCAGTCCGATCTCTCTCCTCCCACTTTCACACAGCTCACGCTTCCCTTGTACATCTCCTTTATTCTCCTTATAGTCCATTTCTCTACTCCTCTATCCTCCAGGGACTTCCATACTTTGTTTCTGCATACACTGTCATATGCTTTCTCAATGTCCAGGAAGGCCATCAGTAGATCTGTTCCATATTCATAGTGCTGTTCTTGTAACTGCCTTGCAGCAAAAATCAAATCCACTGTGGACCTTCCTGCTCTGAAGCCATGTTGTTCTTCCCTCATCCCTCCTTCTATCCTTGTCCTAATTCTCTTTTCCAAATCTTTCTCGAAGATCTTTGTACAATGACTCATCAGTGTTATTCCCCGATAGTTTCTGCAATCTGTTCTACTACCTTTCTTAAAGATCGGGGCAATTATTCCTTTTTTCCAGTCCTCTGGGGTCTTCCTTTCCTTCCATGCTGTCCTCATCACTCGGTACAACCACTGTATCCCCACCTCTCCTGCTGCTCTCACCATCTCCACACTCAACTCATCCACACCCGGTGCCTTCCCTCCTTTCATCTTGTTCACTGCATCTTCCACTTCTTTCCATGTTAAGTCCTTTTCTGTTTGCAGTTCATCTTCCTCTTCCCCGGTTTCTTCCTCCTCACCATCTTTTCAATTTGGGTTCAGAAGTTCTTCAGACCCCAGAAGATTGGAAGAAAGGATTAATTGTCCCAATATTTAAGAAAGGAAGCAGAAAGGAGTGCAGAAATTACAGGGGAGTCACACTCATACCTCACTGTGCCAAGATATATGAAAAGATATTAGAAAGTAGAATACGAGCCAAAGTGGAGAGAAAATTGAGAGAGGAGCAGTATGGATTCAGACCTGGGAGATCAACAGTGGATCTCATATTTTCAGTGAGACAGCTCCAGGAACACCACTACGAATTTGGAGAGGATCTGCTGATGGCCTTCCTGGACATCGAAAAGGCCTATGATAGTGTGTGTAGGGAGAAGGTTTGGAAAGCAATGGAAAACATGGGAGTGGAAAAAGAGACTGTAGGCAGAGTGAAGGAGATGTATTGTGGAAGTGTGAGTTGTGTGAAAGTTGGAGGGGAAAGAACAGACTGGTTCAGACAAATGAGTGGCCTGAAACAAGGTAGTGCGCTGTCACCCCTTCTCTTTATTGTGGTTATGGACGAGGTAATGACACGGATAGCAGGAAAGATAGGAGAAGATAAGATGAAAGCAATGGTGTTTGCAGATGATCTCATGGTCTGGGGAAACAGGGAGGAGGAAATTCAGGAGCAACTGAAGGCTTGGGAAGAAACAGTGGGAGAGTACGGATGGAAGTTCAACATCAGTAAATGTGAGATCCTGTTAACGACCAGGAAAAAGGACAGACCAATGAGTGGGATAACACTTGGAGGTGGACAGCTGAAGAAGGTGGAAAGTCTCAAGTACTTGGGAAGTATAGTGGAGGAAAATGGGAGGAATGACAAAGAGATTACGGAACGTGGCAGACAGGCAGAAGCATTTCTGAGAAGCATTAGGAGCTTAGTGTGGAATAAAGATGTCCCACAAAAAAGCAAGGAAGTGTTATACAGAAGCTACTATATCCCGATACTGACCTATGCTTCAGAAACGTGGACAATGAAGAAAAGAGACATAAGCAGAATACAGGCAGGTGAAATGAAGTTCCTGCGAAGTAGGATCGGAGTAACAAGAAGAGACAGGGTGAGGAATGGAAAGGTCAGGGAAATGGTGAAAGAGGAGCCCTTGCAAGGTAGGATTGAGACATCAAGACTGAGGTGGTATGGACACTTAAAGAGAATGGATGAGAAGAAGATTCCCAAGAGGATACATGAGATGCAGATACAGAAGAAACGACCAAGGGGAAGACCAAGAGATAGATGGCTGAAAGGAGTGGAGGAATGTGTCAAGAAGAGAGGCGAGGACTGGACCAGAGTGACAGCGGAGAGGTGGTGGGAAGAAAGAACTAAGTGGCGAGGCTTATGTTCCAAACAGACCCAGCCTGGGGCTGGAAACTGTACAAGATGATGATGAAGTTCTTCAAAATATTCTTTCCACATTTTCTTCAGTTCTTCCCTATTTTCTATCTCTTGTCCCCTTTTGTTCACCATTCTAACATAATCTGTAGGATCCTTCCGCCTCTTTATTTTTTACCATCCCATACAGGACCTTTTTTGTACCTTCACTATCCTCCTTCATCATCTTTGTCCACTCTTCCATCCACTTTCTTCTCTCCTCAGCCACTACTCTCTTTGCCTCCTTCTTTCTTTCCTGGTACACTTCCCTTGTCTCTACCGTCCTATTTTGATACCACCTCCTAAAGGCTCTATTCTTTTCCCTTACTATATCTTTTGTCTTCTCATTCCACCATGGTGTTTCCTTCCACCTCTTCTTACTACTTGTCCTCCCACATACTGCTTCTGCTGCACCTACTAGTGTCTTCTTAAATCTAGCCCATTCCTCTTCCACCCCTCTTCTTCATCTGTTGGAATTCCGTCCTATACCATTTTGAAGTACTCGACCCTGCTATCCCCTTCTTTCAGTTTCCATATCCTTATATGTCTTTCCTGGTTCTCAGTCCCTTTCTTCTCCTTACTCCCTCTCAGGTTCATTACCAGCAATCGATGGTCGCTATCCAGGTTCTCCGATGGTATGTCCTTGATGTCCGTGATGTTCTTATTTAGTTCTTTCTCATACAGTATATAGTCGACCACCGACTTCCTGGTCAAGTCATCACTGTACCATGTGATTGTGTGGCTCTCTCTTTTCTTAAACCAGGAGTTCCCAACTAGCAGGCTGTTCCTCTGGCAGAAGTCCAACAGTCTCTTTCCTTCCTCATTTCTTCCGCCCCAACCCTCTGGTCCTAGAACACTCTCATAACCTTGTCTTTCTCTCCTTCATGGGCATTCAGATCCCCCATAACAATCATATTTCTTCCTACCAGCTGCTTCTGCAATTCCTCTTCAAACTCCTCCTTCTCGTCAGAGGTGCAGCCTACTTGTGGAGCATACACTTGCACTATTTCTACAGTCTCTCCCCTCAGTGCTACTTTCACTTTCATCATCCTATCACTTATTCTCCTCACTTCTTCTTTTAAACCATCTCGTACTACTACTCCCACTCCATTTCTCTTTCCCTCTTCGTTCCCACTCCAGTACAGTCTATAGCCTTTTCTCAGTTCTCTCCTTCCTTCCCCTTTCCACTTTGTTTCTGCCAATCCCAATAAATCCAACTTCCTTCTTTCCATCATATCCACTATCTCCTCCTCCTTCCCCGTCAGTGTTCTTAGGTTTAAAGTTCCAAATCTTAGTCCGTGTGTACAGCCGTGTCGTCGTCTATTAAATCCATCATATCCGAAGCTCGTTCCATTTTTGAAAGCATTTGGTTTCATCCACTACTGGCTTGCTGGGCCTATCGTAGCTTCACCAGAGCCCCGTTAGCCGTCACTTTTCAGGGTTCCTGTAGGACCTTCACATCTACCGTAACGGTCCCGGGGCACACGAAGTTCCCACTGTACTTCGCCCCTACAGGCAATCCCCTACTTTGTGCCGTTGCCCGTCTCCCACGACGCGGACGAGGGGTTGGACTTATGGTCCATAAGCCAAATCAAATGCCTGCATACAAACGAGACGAGCGTGGAAGAAAAAAACTTCATAAGGCAATGAGGTTAGCTCAATGCATAACTTCAGGTTAAATCAATGTATCAATTATGAAAAGATGAGGGCCATTTCATAAATCATGCTTATTATATTTTATCAGACAATAAAGCGGCAGGAATAGAAATTCACTTTATGCGATTGAAAGTCACTGGAGGTGCTTCTCACAATGGTAGTACTGAATTGAGTCTGGGTACAGCAGCCAACAGGTAAGGTAAATTGACAGATGCTTAACTTCTCAGGCAGGCATTTAAATGCCCTACCGTCTACACTCCAGATGGTATTTAAATTGAATTTTGGAGAACTTCAAATAATGTTGCATATCTCAAAAATTATACAAGCTAATAACACAATATTTTCAGGATGACTTACCAATGGTGCCTTGAACAACCCTGGCTGTAAATAGCGGATGAATTTGAAGCCGGTTCGTTTCATATTGTGGGTGTTGAGTGTACAGTGAAACCTCCTTAGTACGTTTTTCAAGGGACTGAAAAATTTGGACGTCAAAAGCGGGAAAACGTACAAATGGAAAATAATAATTAAACCTCATAAATTTGTATCAGTAAGGGAAATGTAAAAAACGCGTTAATCAGAAGTGCCGCGGTGCGGTGTGGCGAATGCGCGGCGCGTGCGTCTTACTTTTAAGAGTGGCCTATACCTGTTAATTTTTTTTTTAAAACACAAATTGTGCTAAATGTTCCGGCATAACTCAACAAAATGACAGTGTTTCGCCCCGGTGTGCGATTGGGCTCTTCAGTTGGTTAAAGCACACCTCACCAAGACACTGTCTAGTACACTCTGGGAAGGCCATTGCAAGATGTATTTGATACATGTGTATCCACGTCACGAGCAAAGCCAGTGCACTATGGGAGTCGAAACTCCACTCCAAAGCAATTGTAACCTTACCTTGGCATTGAATATATATTTTTCTTTTGAAAATATATATTCAATGCCAAGGTAAGGCAAGGTGAGGTTATAATTGCTTTGGAGTGGAGTTTCGACTCCCATAGTGCACTGGCTTTGCTCGTGACATGGATACACATGTATCAAATACGTCTTGCAATGGCCATCCCAGTGTGTACTAGACAGTGTCTTGGTGAGGTGTGCTTTAACCAACTGAAGAGCCCAATGGCACACCGGGGCGAAACACTGTCATTTTGTTGAGTTATGCCGGAACATTTAGCACAATTTGTGTTTAAATATATAATGGCTCAACGGACAATACATATTTTTCTTTTGAAAATATATATTCAATGCCAAGGTAAGGTTATAATTGCTTTGGAGTGGAGTTTCGACTCCCATAGTGCACTGGCTTTGCTCGTGACGTGGATACACATGTATCAAATACGTCTTGCAATGGCCTTCCCAGTGTGTACTAGACAGTGTCTTGGTGAGGTGTGCTTTAACCAACTGAAGAGCCCAATCGCACACCGGGGCGAAACACTGTCATTTTTTTGAGTTATGCCGGAACATTTAGCACAATTTGTGTTTAAATATATAATGGCTCAACGGACAATACATATTTTTCTTTTGAAAATATATATACCTGTTAAGTCGCAACCCTCGCCCGCTTGTTGGCAAGGAATGTTATCTCAGTGCGGTCGGTCTCACATTCCACTAGGGGTGGACAAAAAATGCTTTCAGGGCTGACGAAAATGCGATTGTACTACGCGATGCGCTGTGCGGCGCGTGCTACTGTCTTACTTTTAAGAGTCGCCTATACCTGTTAAGTCGCAACTCTCGCCTGCCTTTTGGCAAGGAATGTTATCTCAGAGCAGTCGGTCTCACGTTCCACTAGGGGTGGACAAAGAATGCTTTCAGGGCTGACGAAATTGCCATCTTACTGAGCGATGCGCGGCAAAATGTGCGACGTGATAAATGAGGTACTTTTACATTATTGTCATCAGATAAGAATCGGGACTTTAAAATTACGACGTGATATGCGATAAAACGTACTAATGAGGAACGTGTTAACGAGGCCTACTGTATCCATTTCACTGTCACTGTGTGATATGCACAATATACCTACGTATACACCTCATAAGTAGTCCATTTATTATGTATCGGTACATTACAGAGATATTATCTACACAAACAATAGTAAAAACTCATCTAAAACACTATCGAAATCCTTCTGTGGGCTCTGTTGCCCAGTGAAAGGAATTTTTGGCTCTATGTTAGCTGCTTGCAACTCGCGTGACTCCCACGGAATGTCACCATCAGCTAATGACACATTGACATGTCCTAATTCTTCATCTTCCTCTTCAAGAGGCATAATCTATGTCACTTTCTACACAACTGTCTTCCTCACCTATCAGAGCACTTTCTATTTCAAACCCCGTAAGATGTCACGTAGACCCTGCCATTTCTCACGGAATTGTTAGGGACTTACCCTGACAATATTCCCGATCCATGCGTATCCTTTACAAGAGGTTAATTTTTTTACCACAGATGGCAGTCAAGAACACGGCATGTGACAATGTGTCGTCTGTTCTATTTTGCCTCAATAGATGGCACGATGATTCTCATGTATATGTTCCCCCTCCAAAATATAGCGGGAATCCTATGAACTATTTGTTGTAAGATTACATGGTTTGCAAGACCAAGGCTTCTAAAATACATTAGTATAAGCAGTTCACATATGAGCCCAACAGATAGCGCACAGACGCAGTTCTCGCGAAGTGCTGTATGTATCGTATACCTGTACGGCAAACAGCCTGAGCAGTAACTATTGCCGAGTGTACACCTGTATGTAGAACCGGCCTGAGAGGTTAAATAGAAATCATAATTCTATTATGCACAAAAGGAAACAAAATACATTACTCACATATTACAAGCTTCCTCACATCTTCCCATTGATGAGGTAGGCATAGAATACCATCACTTGCATACAATTCATCGATGTATACCACCTATTGTCAAAGCACTCGTACAATATCCTTCTTGTTTACAAATGACTTCCTGTGCAGTGACTTCTTAACTTGCTGAATGAGATCAAAGTTCAGGGTTGATACGCGACCGGGAATACCGGGAAAAGTCAGGGGTTTTTGTTGTGGTCAGGGAAAACTGGAAAAAGTCAGGGAATTAAAAAAAAAAAAAGAGAGAGAAAGAAAAAAGAAGACAAAAAAAGTATTATTAAGGTTTGACAGTACATTTTGGTTGTTATACCAGGTTGTCGACCGGTAATGAAAAGTAACGAAAAAGTAGCTCATTTTTATGTCTGGATAGTTTGAGGTAACGAAAATTCGCTAAGGTCGGTTTAAATCATTTAAACCCGCGCCGCTAGGCTCACAGATTGTGATGAAGCGAGTTTCACGCAAGCGGCGCCGATTGCGTAGGCTTCCCCGTGCACGACCTCAAGGAAATGCATACTGAGATACCTTCAGTGGTACTGTCTACATCGGTTCAATGTATATTTTCGGCATCAAGAAGAGAGTTTAATTTTGTGTGAAATGTTTTTCTGTATTCGAAAACCTGACTTTTTGCGAGACGTTTATTCGTGATAACATCCGAAACTCAACAGAAACCTCTCATTTCTGATATTGACCTATACATTTGGATATCTCAAATTGAAGTCCAGAAATAATGCGATATAATTTTATGTCGCGATCTTGCGAAATGAAACAGTTTCGAAAGAAAATCGCAAAAATGCTCCGAAATACATAGACGATATATTTTAAAAAAAATCTATCCATCTTGTAAATTTGCGACATCCATTTTGGTTAATTCGAAACTCCGTTATATGTATATTTTTCCTTCGAACTTTGGTTCCATTGGATATATAATCTAACCGGCTATCTCGAAAACTTGTATAATTTGAATTCGAAAGAAAATGTGCCTCTTGTCGTATTATTCGTGCTATCCTCGCTGCATAATTCGTAATATCCGATACTATACTTTGAACGTTCATCCTCCAAAATCACATCCTCAAAACGGCTGGCTGACCGCGCGACTTGCCTGCGGGAATCTCGTCAAACGGACCGCGATTGACGCCAGTTGCGTAAGTCAGGACAGATAGACAGGCAGATAATCGTTGAACGGCCGATTGCATACTCTCGCGTTCTCAGTGTCCAACCGCGAGGACATCGTGAATCTCGTAAAACGCCCGAGAGCGGCAGCGATTGCGATACATCGCGATATTTCTCCGCTTTCGATGACGAGTACAACTGGATTCTTGTCAAACGGGCAGCAAGCGGTGCCGATTGCGTAATAATACTATATTTTTCCGTGCCCGACCTCAAGGACAATAGAAATCTCGTCGAACGACTTAAAGTGACACCGATTATGTAAATCGCGATTTTTCTCCGTGTTCGATCGTGAAAACTACAAATCGCGTCAAACGGCTGAGACCAGCGCCGATCGTGTAACGTCTCGATATTTCTCCGTACTTGACTGTGAAGACATGATTCGGTGACAATCACGTAACGTCGCATATATTTCGTGATCTTCCGCGGGGACAAAGGAAATCTCCCCAAACGGTCAAGATCGGAGCAACTTCTTGGTAATCATAACTTCTTGTACATAAGACGGCATATTAACTGAAACAACTCATTTGATATTAAATATCTGTTAGAATAAAATGTATCAGTTGACAGTTTCTGGATACTTTTATTGTGATTGACTAGAAAGTAAGAATTGGTGATTGATTCCTTTCTTCAGTTATTTAAAAAAAAAAATGATGTTAGCAAATTAACATTTATTGTAAAAATGTGTTCCTGTTCTTATCGTAATAAACGTTATTTATTACAGTAAAGAACTGTTTTTTAAAATTTATTTTTTGTTATTTGTTTTTATACTTGTAAAGAAATGCATTAATTTATATAGAGAGCTACATATAAGTCTGGTTTATATAATGAAACATTGCTGGGATATTCTTTTATCATTATTATTTTCATCTACTACAACATTTCTCCTCGCGTCTAAGAATAGCCTTGCACAAATAATTAGTCTAAAATCAGTTTTTCTGACTTAATCTTAATCGATCATACAAAAGAACGTTTCCTAAAGGTAAATGCACTTTTGCTAGGTTTGGAAAACCTAAGGAACAGCGAGGTAAATGTCGTCCCTGTGGTTAATAAATTTTCTATACTTTGCTCTGGAAAATCGGGATAAGTCGGGGAAAAAAACGACTCTGCGGTCAGGGAATTTCTTAAATTTTGGTCTGGAAAACCAGGAAAAGTCAGGGAAATTGGAAATCCTGAAAGCGTATCAACCCTGAAGTTAAATGGACTGAGATCAGGCAATTAGGGAGGGTGTTCCAATATTGCCCACCCCCAGTGCTGTCAAAGGTTCCTGAGAGGAACTGTAGTGTGGGCTGTTGCATTAGCATACTAACTTTTATTAACTAACTAGCCACCAATGAACACAGAATACAAATTGTGATTACATTGTGTTGACAATTAATATTGTAGCAGTCAGTCTGTCAACACATAAATCATTCCAGTTACTGGAATATGCATCTTGGAATATACTGTATCAGTAATTGGAGAGATTTTCATCTTGGAATATACTGTATCAGTAATTTGAATTGTGACAGTTACATTCACATGCAGTTCATCATCT
Source organism: Meconema thalassinum (assembly GCA_946902985.2). Classification (NCBI taxonomy): domain Eukaryota; kingdom Metazoa; phylum Arthropoda; class Insecta; order Orthoptera; family Tettigoniidae; genus Meconema; species Meconema thalassinum. The sequence continues at coordinate 456,336,345 of OX336391.1, read as the reverse complement.
GACATTCAACTCATCATCATCATCATCCTCATCATCTTGAACAGTTTCCAGCCACTGGCCGGGTCTGTTTGGAACATAAGTCTCTCCATCGTCTTCTGTCTTCCCACCATCTCCCCGTCACCACCTTGGTCCAGTCTTCTCCTTTCTTTTGCACGCAGTCCTACACACACTTCAGCCACTTATTTCTTGGCCTTCCTTTTGGTCTTTTTCCCTCTATTTTCATCTCGTGTATCTTCCTGGGTGTCCTGCTCCCATCCATTCGCTTAACATGCCCATACCATTTAAGCCTTGATTCCTCTATCCTATCCTCGAATGCTCTCTCCTTGACTAATTCTCTGATCTTCTCATTTCTTAACCTGTCCACCTTTGTCACTTCAATACTGCTTATCAAGAATTTCATCTCACTAGCCTGTATTCTGCTTCGCTCCCTTCCTTTCATAACCCAGGTCTCTGAGGCATACGTCAGGATTGGAACGTAGTACGTCCTATATATGACCCTTTAGCTGTTTTGAGGGACATCCTTACTCCATACCAGGCTCCTAACACTTTTCCTAAATAATTCTGCTTGCCTCCCCCGCTCATTTATTTCTCTATCGTTTCTTCCATTTTCTTGTATCATGCTTCCCAGATACTAGACAACTCTCTACTTTCCTCAATTCTTCCCCACCAATTGTTATTCCAGTTATGACTCTCTCCTTCTTCCTTGTTGTGATCATCCACTCGCTTTTGCTTATGCTAAACTTCATCCCATATCCATGTACTATTTCTTCCCAGACATCCAACTGCTGCCGTACTTCCTCCTTCTTGTTTCCCCAGATCATCAAATCATCTGCAAACGCCATTACTTTCATCCTTCTTTCGCCAATCACTTCCGCCACTCTGGTCATTATATCGTCCATCACTACAATGAGGAGTAACGGTGAAAGTGCACTTCCTTGCCTCAAGCCATTCTTCTGTTCCAGCCAATCTGATCTCTCTCCTCCTACTTTCACACAGCTTATACTTCCATTGTACATTTCCCTTATCCTCCATATACAGTAGTCTGCTTTCCTACTCCACTCTTCTCCAAAGCCTTCTATACCTTACTTCTTCGTACACTATCATGCTTTTTCAATGTCCAGGAAGGCCATCAGTAGGTCTATTCCATATTCATAATGTTTTTCCTGCAACTGTCTTACAGCAAAAATTAGATCTACTGCAGACCTTCCTGCTCTGTAGCCATGTTGTTCTTCTCTCATCATTCCTTCTATTTTTGCCCGAATTCTCTTTTCCGAAACTTTCTCAAAGATCTCCGCACAATGGCTCATCAATGTAATCCCCCGATAATTCTTGCACTCCTTTCTGCTACCTTTCTTGAAGATGGGACAATTATTCCCTTCTTCCAGTCCTCAGGGGTCCTCCTCTCTTTCCATACAGCCCGCATTACTCGATAAAGCCATTGCATCCGCACCTCTCCTGCCGCTCTCAGCATCTCTACACATATCTCGTCCAGACCTGGTGCCTTCCCTCCTTTCATCTTCCTCACTGCGTCCTCAACTTCCCTCCATGTTAAGTACTTTTCTGTTCCTGGTGACTCCTCTCCTTTCATCTTCCTCACTGCATCATCCTCTTCCCTCCATGTTAAGTCCTCTTCTGTTCCCAGTTCCTCTAACTCTTCATCAGGGTCACCATTCGGGTTCAAGAGTTCTTCAAAGTACTCCCTCCACATGATCTTGAGTTCATCCTTATTCCCTACTTCTCGACCACTTTTGTTCACCATTCGAACGTAGTCCGTCATGTCATTCCTCCTCTTACTTTTAACCATCCCATATAGGACCTTTTTGGTACCTTCACTATCCTCCTCCATCATCCTTGTCCACTCTTCCATCCACTTTCTTCTCTCCTTCATTCTTTCGTATTTGGTACTCCTTTCTTGTCTCTATTGTCCTAGTTTGGAACCACACCCTAAAGGCTCTATTTTTCTTCTGCACTACATCTTTTCTTTCCTGATTCCACCATGGAGTTTCTTTCCATCTCTTCTTGTTGTTGTCCTTCCACATACTGCTTCTGCCGCCCTTACTACTGTCCTCTTGAATCTACCCCATTCCTCTTCTACTGTCTTCAGTTCATCATTTGGGATCCTTTCCTTCACTATTCTTAGGTATTCTACCCTGTTTTCTTCACCTCTCAACTTCCATACCCTTATCCGTCTATTCTGATTTTCTGCCCCTTTCTTATCCTTGGTCCCTCTCAGGTTCATTATCAACAGTAGGTGGTCACTATCCAAGGCCTCGGATGGAATTAACTTGGTGTCTATGATGTTTCTATTCATATCACTATCGTACAGGATGTAGTCAACTACCGACTTTCTAGTCAGGTCATTGCTATACCAGGTACTCTTGTGGCTCTCTCTCTCTTTTCTCGAACCAGGAGTTCCCCACCAACAAGCTATTCCTTTTACAAAAATCCAACAATCTTTCACCTTCCTCATTTCGACTGCCCCAACCCTCTAGTCCAAGCACATTTTCATACCCTTGTCTTTCCCTTCCAACATGCGCATTTAAATCTCCCATTATAATCACATTCTTTCCTCCCACCTGTTTCTGCATTTCCTCTTCAAACTTTTGTTCTCTTCAGCAGTGCAGCCTACCTGTGGGGCATACACTATTAGTACCTCTACAGACTTTCCTTTCAGTGATATTTTTACCTTCATCATCCTGTCACTTATTCTCACCACTTCTTCTCTTAACCCATCTCTCACTACTACTCCCACTCCATTCCTATTTCCTTCCTCATTCCCACTCCAATATAGTCGACGGCCTTTTCTCATTTCTCTCCTTCCTTTGCCCTTCCACATTGTTTCTGCCTGCCCCAACAGATCCAACTTCCTTCTTTCCATCATATCCACCATCTCCCCCACCTTCCCAGTCAATGTTTGTATATTCAGCATTCCGAATCGTAGTCCATGATCACAGCTAGGTCGTCGTCCATTGTATCCGTCCTGTCCGAGGCCTGTTCCCTTCTTGAAAGCAAAGGTCTTATCCACTACTGGCTTGCTGGGCCTGTCGTAGCTTCACCAGAGCCCCGCCCCGTTAGCCGTCACTTTTCAGGGTTTCTGTAGGACCTTCACGGCTGCCGTAACGGTCCCGGGGCACACGAAGTCCCCACTGCACTTCGCCTCTAAAGGCAATCCCCTACTTTGTGCCGTTGCCCGTCTCCCACGGATTGGACGAGGGCTTGGACTTATGGGAGACCGACATTCAACTCCTCCGCCCATATAAAAACTATCATCTAAAATCCCATTGGAACAAACCAAATTAGGTTTGTCTCCTAACTCTACACACACACACATATATATATATATATATAGGCCTACAATATATATCTATTTGAGGTCGTTCGTGCTTCAATGACCCATCAATTTATTATAAATTTGATACATCATCTTTCTGTCCAGTTTACTTCTGAGGTTTACTTGGAACATGATATGTTTGGCATTTGCCTTTCTAATACCTTATTATCTATGATATTTTCTATTGGGGTCTTTTGAGGTTGAAAGCCCGGACTCTACACATCTAAAGCAAACTAAAGCCGTCATCATAGTAAAATAATTAAATCCCGAAACATGTCCGTGGATCGCTTGTCTGTCGGCCAGTGAGAAAGAGAGAAGTTTCTCAATGTCATGTTGGCACGTGGCGCTCTACCGAAGCATTGGAGGAAGTTGGTATTGCAAGAATGGAAACAAGAAAAAGGAAGATCGATTGTTAAGCAACAGGAAGAAGTAGTAGTCTGGCAACTAACCTCCCCGGCTTAGGCCGGGGAAGATTCTAATTAGATTGTGTAAAATCTCAACTATTTTATTTATTTTCTGTAGTTTGAAAATATCTATGTGTATCTTATGTTCGATGCCTATCTTACTAACTTGGAAACCTAAAGGGGTCGTGATGTGGAGATCTTTAGATCTCGGATCACGATTGGGCAAATGTTTCTTTAAAAAGAATTACGACTGATTTGGAAACTTGTTTATGAAGCCTGAGGCTTTTAATGCGGTTAAACCATTTGTATGTCGTTGCCAAGATGCTTGGTCATGAAAGATGAAGGTTAGATGATTGTTGAGTTTGGAACGTAGAAATGTTAAGATTTTATTGCTGCCACTGATGTAATTTCAAAGATAATTAATAGAATTCAAGGAAATACTGGTGAAACGTTTCCCCGGAAAGGTACCTTAATATATATACATATCGAACCAAGAATTTCTGAATTAATTGTTTGTTTAGAACTAGGTGAATTTTGAATATGTCACCGATTTTCATTACTTTTCCTAAGAGAAAGCTGTCTCGAATCTCATCATGTTAAGCAAGTGAGTTGGATGATATTAATGACCAATAATTGTTTTGTTCTATTCAGCAGTGCAGCCTACCTGTGGGGCATACACTATTAGTACCTCTACAGACTTTCCTTTCAGTGATATTTTTACCTTCATCATCCTGTCACTTATTCTCACCACTTCTTCTCTTAATCCATCTCTCACTACTACTCCCACTCCATTCCGATTGTTTATTGGACTCCCATAAGTCCAACCCCTCGTCCACGTCGTGGGAGATGGGCAACGGCACAAAGTAGGGGATTGCCTGTAGGGGCGAAGTACAGTGGGAACTTCGTGTGCCCCGGGACCGTTACGGTAGCTGTGAAGGTCCTACAGGAACCCTGAAAAGTGACGGCTAACGGGGCTCTGGTGAAGCTACGATAGGCCCAGCAAGCCAGTAGTGGATGAAACCAAATGCTTTCAAAAATGGAACGAGCCTCGGTCCGGATGGATTTAATAGACGACGACACGGCTGTACACACGGACTAAGATTTGGAACTTTAAACCTAAGAACGCTGACGGAGAAGGTGGAGGAGATAGTGGATATGATGGAAAGAAGGAAGTTGGATTTATTGGGATTGGCAGAAACAAAGTGGAAAGGGGAAGGAAGGAGAGTACTGAGAAAAGGCTATAGACTGTACTGGAGTGGGAACGAAGAGGGAAAGAGAAATGGAGTGGGAGTAGTAGTACGAGATGGTTTAAAAGAAGAAGTGAGGAGAATAAGTGATAGGATGATGAAAGTGAAAGTAGCACTGAGGGGAGAGACTGTAGAAATAGTGCAAGTGTATGCTCCACAAGTAGGCTGCACCTCTGAAGAGGAGGAGGAGTTTGAAGAGGAATTGCAGAAGCAGCTGGTAGGAAGAAATATGATTGTTATGGGGGACCTCAATGCCCATGTAGGAAGAGAAAGACAAGGTTATGAGAGTGTTCTAGGACCAGAGGGTTGGGGCGGAAGAAATGAGGAAGGAAAGAGACTGTTGGACTTCTGCCAGTGGAACAGCCTGCTAGTTGGGAACTCCTGATTTAAGAAAAGAGAGAGCCACACAATCACATGGTACAGTGATGACTTGACCAGGAAGTCGGTGGTCGACTATATACTGTATGAGAAAGAACTAAATAAGAACATCACGGACATCAAGGTTATACCATCGGAGAACCCTGATAGCGACCATCGATTGCTGGTAATGAACCTGAGAGGGAGTAAGGAGAAGAAAGGGACTGAGAACCAGGAAAGACGTATATGGATATGGAAACTGAAAGAAGGGGATAGGAGGGTCGAGTACCTCAAAATGGTAAAGGAAGGAATTCCAACAGATGAAGAAAGAGGGGTGGAAGAGGAATGAGCTAGATTTAAGAAGACACTAGTAGGTGCAGCAGAAGCAGTATGTGGGAGGACAAGTAGTAAGAAGAGGTGGAAGGAAACACCATGGTGGAATGAGAAGACAAAAGATATAGTAAGGGAAAAGAATAGAGACTTTAGGAGGTGGTATCAAAATAGGACGGTAGAGACAAGGGAAGAGTACCAGGAAAGAAAGAAGGAGGCGAAGAGAGTGGTGGCTGAGGAGAGAAGGAAGTGGATGGCAGAGTGGACAAAGATGATGGAGGAGGATAGTGAAGGTACAAAAAAGGTCCTGTATGGGATGGTAAAAAATAAGAGGCGGAAGGATCCTACGGATTATGTTAGAATGGTGAACAAAAGGGGACAAGAGATAGAAAATAGGGAAGAACTGAAGAAAATGTGGAAAGAATATTTTGAAGAACTTCTGAACCCAAATGGAAAAGATGGTGAGGAGGAAGAAATCGGGGAAGAGGAAGATGAACTGCAAACAGAAAAGGACTTAACATGGAAAGAAGTGGAAGATGCAGTGAACAAGATGAAAGGAGGGAAGGCACCGGGTGTGGATGAGTTGAGTGTGGATATGGTGAGAGCAGCAGGAGAGGTGGGGATACAGTGGCTGTACCGAGTGATGAGGACAGCATGGAAGGAAAGGAAGACCCCAGAGGACTGGAAAAAAGGAATCATTGTCCTGATCTTCAAGAAAGGTAGTAGATTAGATTGCAGAAACTATCGGGGAATAACACTGATGAGTCATTGTGCAAAGATCTTCGAGAAAGTTTTGGAAAAGAGAATTAGGACAAGGATAGAAGGAGGGATGAGGGAAGAACAACATGGCTTCAGAGCAGGAAGGTCCACAGTGGATTTGATTTTTGCTGTAAGGCAGTTACAAGAACAGCACTATGAGTATGGAACAGATCTACTGATGGCCTTCTTGGACATTGAGAAAGCATATGACAGTGTATGCAGAAACAAAGTAAGGAAGTCCCTGGAGGATAGAGGAGTAGAGAAATGGACTATAAGGAGGATAAAGGAGATGTACAAGGGAAGCGTGAGCTGTGTGAAAGTGGGAGGAGAGAGATCAGACTGGTTGGAACAGAGAAACGGCCTGAAACAAGGAAGTGCACTGTCACCGTTACTTTTCATTGTGGTGATGGATGACATAATGACCCGAGTGGCACAAGTAATTGGGGACAGAAAGATGAAAGCAATGGTGTTTGCAGATGATTTGATGATTTGGGGAAACAAGGAGGAGGAGGTGGTACAGGAACAGTTGGACGTGTGGGAAGGAATAATACAAGGATATGGGATGAAATTTAGCATAAATAAGAGTAAGATGGTGATCACAACAAGGAAGAAGGAAAGAACCACAACGGGAATAACAATTGGTGGGGAACAGCTGAAGAAAGTGGAGAGTTTCAAGTATCTGGGAAGCCTGATACAAGATAATGGAAACGATAGAGAAATAAATAAGCGGGGGAGGCAGGCAGAAGCATTTCGGAGGAGTGTGAGAAGCATGTTATGGAGAAAGGATGTCCCTCAGAACAGCAAAAAGATCATATATCGGACGTACTATGTCCCTATCCTGACGTATGCCTCGGAGACCTGGGTTATGAAAGGAAGGGAGAAGAGCAAAATACAGGCCAGTGAGATGAGGTTCTTGAGAAGCAGTATTGGAGCTACGAAGATGGACAGAATAAAAAATGAGAGGACCAGAGAATTTATGAAGGAGGAACCATTACAGGATGGTATAGAGAAATCTAGACTTAGATGGTATGGACATGTAAAACGAATGGAGGAGAAGAGGATACCCAGGAGAGTACATGAGACGAAGTGGGAAGGTAAGAGACCGAGGGGAAGACCGAGAGACAGGTGGCTGAAGGGGGTGGAAGAAAGCGTGAAGAAGAGAGGAGAAGACTGGACAAGGGTGGAGGCTGAGAGATGGTGGGAAGACAGAAGACGTTGGAGAGGCTTGTGTTCCGAACAGACCCGGCCAGTGGCTGGAAACTGTGCAAGATGATGATGATGAATTGTTTATTGTAAATTGATGCATGCGTACGTTCTGAATTTGATAACTAATTTCGTGTTTTACTAAAAACGAGGTTAATTGGAGAGTAGAATTTAATGCACTACTAACTTGGCCAAGTATTTCGTCGAGATATGTAGAGCCGTCGGGAGTTCAAATACAATGATTCAAAGATTTCTTATTGCCTTAACCAAATATAAATACAGTAAGTGAGTTGAAAGTGTTGGTTAATTATCTCGAAACATGTGAGTATTGCATGGTATGCCAAAATTTGGATGAGAAATGTGAGTACCAATTGAATGATTTTAAGCATGTGTATGTTAATGTGAGTAGTGCATGCATTTAGTTGGTGGATTGTTAGATTATGAAAGGAGTAACCTGTATGCATCTGTTTGAACTATGATGTTACCTATTATTTGTAGATTCCTTCTCGATCTAATTAAATTCTTGTTGTGATGTTACAAAATGTTTTTATTTACCAGGCAATAGTATCGATACATAATCAGGAACTCTGGGCACGGACCTTCCTTTCATCAGCGGGCTATTGTCGTGGTTGCTTTCCTCCGTTACTTATTTGGTAGCAGTAGTATTAAGTTAGGTAAGGGGGAGAGTACAACAGATGTATCTTTCAATAAAGGGGGTACACGAATGATATTCATCTTGAAATATAGTGTATCAGTAATTGGAATGATTTTCATCTTGGAATATACTGTATCAGTAATTGGAATGATTTTCATCTTGGAATATACTGTATCAGTAATTGGAGTGATTTTCATCTTGGAATATACTGTATCAGTGATTTGAATGATTTTCATCTTTGAATATAGGCCTACTGTATCAGTAATTGGAGTGATTTTCAACTTGTAATATACTGTATCAGTAATTGGAATGATTTTCATCTTGGAATATACTCTCAGTTGACAGTGCAAGTAAGCGGTGCGAGGTGAAAAGCGATTGTATTAGGAGTTTACTGTGTCGAAAGTGTAAAGTAAACTACCCTAAAAGTGAGATTTGTGGTGGTTGTGAGTTGAAAGTGAAGAATACGGGAAGGATGACGACTCGACTATCTACAAAGGCCATTAAAGCTGGCCTCGTGGAGTGCAATAGTGTAGGCCTAGAGGTTATGAAGTGCCAGAAATGTGTGGTCTTGGTTGAGGAGGTGAGCAGCAAAGACGAGATAATTAGATTGCTCCGGCTAGAGCTAGAAGCTGTAATTAAAGATTTGGAGAGGGCCAAGGAGGCAAACAAGACCATGGAGGAAAATTTGCCAAACTTGGAGGTTGGTGTTTTAACTTCGGGGATTGGCGGGCAGATGGCAGCAGATGGCGGGATCAACAGTGAACGGAAGTTAAGGAGATCAAAGCGCACATATATGACTGACGGACGGTTGGCGGAGGAAAGACTGGAGCTGGACACCGTCGAGGGCGATCGAGTGGAGCAGGTATGTGATGAAATAAGGGAAATATCGGTCAACGGAAGAAGAGACTAGGAAGTGTGCTGGTCCTTGGTTATTGGGGACTCAATAACTAGGCGCTTGGGAACAGGGCTTCATGAAACAAATACTGAAGTAAAATGTTTTCCTGGTATAAGGACTGAACAATTGAGAAGAAAAGTGATGTTAATGGGAGGGGGTGAAGAAGTTAAGTCAGTTCTAGTACACGTTGGGACAAATGACCTAAGGAGCTCTCCTACTCCAGACAATATAGGAAATGACATTAAAAACCTGATAAGAGCATGCAGGGAGAAGTATAGAAATGGGTCTATTGCAGTGAGTGGGATTTTATATCGGCTGGACGTAGATTGCAGGTATGTGGATGCAGTAAATGGTGTACTGGACTGAATTTGTGGTGAAGAGGAAGTTTTATATATTAAATCTGGACTGTGGATAGAAGACTATGATTTGGGGTGGGATGGTCCCCACAGTGGATTTGATTTTTGCTGTAAGGCAGTTACAAGAACAGCACTATGAGTATGGAACAGATCTACTGATGGCCTTCCTGGACATTGAGAAAGCATATAACAGTGTATGCAGAAACAAAGTATGGAAGTCCCTGGAGGATAGAGGAGTAGAGAAATGGACTATAAAGAGGATAAAGGAGATGTACAAGGGAAGCGTGAGCTGTGTGAAAGTGGGAGGAGAGAGATCAGACTGGTTGGAACAGAGAAACGGCCTGAAACATGGAAGTGCACTGTCACCGTTACTTTTCATTGGGGTGATGGATGACATAATGAGCCGAGTGCCACAAGTAATTGGGGAAGGAAAGATGAAAGCAATGGTGTTTGCAGATGATTTGATGATTTGGGGAAACAAGGAGGAGGAGGTACAGGAACAGTTGGACGTGTGGGAAGGAATAATACAAGGATATGTGATGAAATTTAGCATAAATAAGAGTGAGATGGTGATCAAAACAAGGAAGAAGGAAAGAACCACAACGGGAATAACAATTGGTGGGGAACAGCTGAAGAAAGTGGAGAGTTTAAAGTATCTGGGAAGCCTGATACAAGATAATGGAAGAAACGATAGAGAAATAAATGAGCGGGGGAGGCAGGCAGAAGCATTTCGGAGGAGTGTGAGGAGCATGTTATGGAGAAAGGATGTCCCTCAGAACAACAAAACGATCATATATCGGACGTACTATGTCCCTATCCTGACGTATGTCTCGGAGACTTGGGTTATGAAAGGAAGGGAGAAGAGCAAAATACAGGCCAGTGAGATGAGGTTCTTGAGAAGCAGTATCGGAGCTACAAAGATGGACAGAATAAGAAATGAGAGGACCAGAGAATTAATGAAGGCAGGATGGTATAGAGAAATCTAGACTTAGATGGTATGGACATGTAAAGCGAATGGAGGAGAAGAGGATACCCAGGAGAGTACATGAGACCGAGAGGAAGTCCGAGAGACAGGTGGCTGAAGGGGGTGGAAGAAAGTGTGAAGAAGAGAGGAGAAGACTGGACAAGGGTGGAAGCTGAGAGATGGTGGGAAGACAGAAGACGTTGGAGAGGCTTGTGTTCCAAACAGACCGGGCCAGTGGCTGGAAACTGTGCAAGATGATGATGATGATGATAGTCTCCACTTAAATAGGCGAGGTTCGGCCAAACTGGGACAACTCTATGGAAGGGTCATTAAAAGTTTGTCAAAAAACCCACCAAGTGTTTAAGAGATGATTCATCCCAAACCAGTAAAGGGGATAGTAAATGGAGGTTGCTAGTCTTGGGTTCAAAGGGCATTATCAGGGCTTCAAGTGTCTTCTGGTAAACTGTCGTAGTGTAGTTAGAAAGGGCATAACATTTGGAACCATGGTAGAAATATATGATCCAGATGTAATTATCGGGACTGAGTCATGGCTAGTTGAAATTGTTTTGGAAGGGGAGGTATTTCCTATGGGTTATAGTGTATACAGGAGGGACAGGGGAAGCACGGGAGGTGGGGTATTTATACTAGTTAAGGATATATTTAGGAGTCATCTAGCGTTTACAGATGGAGTAAATGAGATTCTGGGGGTTAGGGTCAGGAAGAAATTTAATTGTAGGGGGTGATTTTAATATGCCAAGAGTAGACTGGGAAGGTAGGGCAGATTCTCAAGAACATTATCAATTGCTGGCTAACAAAATAATATGGGAGGGGGGCTTTGTTCAAGTTATCGAGGGAAGCACTAGGGGGAACAGCTTATTGGACGTGTTTTTGATCAAGCCTGAGGATATTTGGGTCAAATCAGAGATCATTGAAGGGATATGTGACCACAAGGCTGTTGTAGTAGAGGTTAAGTTGGGTATTGAGAGGCAGGTTAAGAGGGAGACAAAATTGGTAAAGCAGTATTACAAAGCTTATAAAGAAAAGATTGGGAGTTACCTAGCTGAAAATTTCAATCAGTGGATAGAGGGGGGACAAAATGTAGATAAACTGTGGGCTGGTTTGAAAACCATAATTCTAGATTGTGAAAAATTACATGTGCCATTTAAAAATGTAGGGGCGACTACTGATCCACCTTATTACAATAAGGAGGTAAGAAGATTAAAGAAGAAATGTAGATTAGTAAGCAATAGGCTCAGGAAGGGGATAGGCCACCGAATAGAATTAAATAGGTTAAGGAGGGAACTGGACAGGGCTAAGATAGTAGCTAAGAAAATTTTTATGGGTAGGCTGGTTGGTGGGGGGATGCCTTTCAAGGAAAGGTGGAGAAATATGTATGTCTATTTAAGGGGAGTGAGAGTAGTTCAAGGCCGAATACCTGATATCGAGGGAGAAGATAGAACGTTGCTGATGGAAGATGGGGAGAAGGCTGAAGCATTTAATAAGGTGTATGGTAAGGTGGTGGGGATTGTTGGGGAGGGAAATGTAGATCAGAAAGTAGAGCAGGGTATTGAGGACGGCAAGAAATTTAGATATGTAAATAAGGATATCTATAATGCAATACGGGGATTGGGGACAAGAAAAGCAGCTGGGGTAGATGGGATAAATGGGGAATTGTTAAAGATTATGGGATGGAACATTGTACCTTATTTAAGGTTTTTGTTTGATTTTTGTATAAATAATGGGTTAGTGCCTGATGACTGGAAACAAGCTCTGGTAGTTCCGGTATATAAATGGAGAGGGGAAAGGGGGGATAGTGATAGCTACAGACCTGTCAGCCTAACATGTATTATATGCAAAATTTTGGAAGGAATTATAAATGTTTACATAAGGGAATGCTTACGGAATAGTAGGTGGTTGGCAAATGAACAGCATGGTTTCAGAGAGGAATTTTCTTGTGAATCACAACTATCAGGCTTTCAGCAAGATATCAGTGAGGCCTTGGATAATAGAGGTCAAGTTGACTGTATTGCAATTGATCTTTCAAAGGCTTTCGATAGGGTCAATCATGATATCCTATTAAGGAAAATGGAGGCTGTGGGATTGGACAGGAGAGTAGTGCGATGGGTGAGATCTTTTTTAGAGGGGAGAAGTCAGTGTCAGAACAGTGAAGGGTGGGAAGGGGGGTACCTTAGGGAAGTAAATTGGGACCTTTGCTATTTCTCATGTATGTAAATGACATAGGAGTTGAAATATCATCCCAGATAAGATTATTTGCTGATGATATAGTAGTATACAGGAGGATAAATCATCTGGACGACTGCGGAATTTTGCAGAGGGACCTGACTGTCATACAAAGCTGGGCAGATGAAAGTGATATGTTGATAAATTCAAAGAAATGTCAGGCAGTGTGATTTGTTAATAAAAGGAATCATATTGTTTTTGAATATTCAGTAGGGGAAAATAAAGTTGTATTTGGGGACGAATGTAGGTATTTATGTGTAACTCTGGGGGGTGGGAATTTTCACTGGGGTAAGCACATAGGGGAAATAGTGAAGAAAGCATACAAGTCACTACATATGGTTATGCGAGTGTTTAAAGGAGCTGGCAGAGAGATTAGGGAAAGGGCATACATGTCCCTAGTCCGTCCTCTGCTGGAATATGCTGGGGGAGTATGGGATCCATGCCAAATGTATTTAATAAAGGAATTGGAAGGAGTACAAAGGAAGGCCGCCAGGTATGTAATGGAGGACCACAGATCGTCGAGTAGTGTAAGTAGGATGATTCAGGATTTGGGATGGGAAAGTCTGGCTAGTGCCGGCCCCGTGGTGTTGGGGTAGCGCGCCTGCCTCTCACCCGGAGGTCCCGGGTTCAATCCCCGGCTCCGTCAGGGATTTTAAAACTGACGTGAGGGTTGGAACGGGGTGCACTCAGCCTCGTGAGGACAATTGAGTAGCTGTCTGACAGTGAGACAGCGCCCCGATCACGAATACCAAGATTAACGGCCGAGGGGACCCGACGCGCTGATCACGCGTCACCCCAATATCTGCAGGCCAAATGGCTGGGCAGCGGTCGCTTGGTCGGCCTTAGCCCGTCATGGGCTGGATAGTGCCAGGGGTTGACTTTTTTTGTTTGTTTTTGAAGTCTGGCTAGTAGACGTTCAAGAGCAAGACTAGGGGGTATTTTCTTAGCTTACAAGGGGGAAATTGCTTGGGAAGACATTAATGAGGGATTGGGAAAGGGAGGTACTTATATGGGCAGATACAGTCATTCGTGTAAATTAAAATTAAGTCAGTGGAATAGTAACTGGGGCAAATATTCTTTCATTGGGAGGGGGAAGTAGAATGGAACAGTTTGCCAGGGGACATTTTCAGCCCTTTGCCTTCTAATGTTGGAAAATTTAAGGAGTTGGTGAGAAAGCACCAGATCAGGAGCCAGTGACATGACATGGATGAAGAATAGTGTAAATTATGCTTATTCGTATTTTATATTTGTTTCTATTATTATTATTATTATTATTATTTTCTTATACCAATTATTCCTTGTATTCTTTTAGTTGTATGAATAATTTATTTTGCTTAGTGTTTTTGTTGTTGTTGTTGTTGTAATTTGCCACCATGGACAGCGTCCACATCTGCAAATAAATATATGTATGTATGTATAATTGGAGTGATTTTCATCTTGGAATATACTCTATCAATAATTGGAATGATTTTCATTGTGTAATATACTGTATCAGTAATTGAAATGATTTTCATCTTGGAATATACTCTATCAATAATTGGAATGATTTTCATTGTGTAATATACTGTATCAGTAATTGAAATGATTTTCATCTTGGAATATACTGTATCAGTAATTGGAGTGATTTTCATCTTGTAATACACTGTATCAGTAATTGGAACGATTTTCATCTTGTAATACACTGTATCAGTAATTGGAACGATTTTCATCTTGTAATACACTGTATCAGTAATTGGAGTGATTTTCATCTTGTAATATACTGTATCAGTAATTGGAGTGATTTTCATCTTGTAATATACTGTATCAGTAATTGGAGTGATTTTCATCTTGTAATACACTGTATCAGTAATTGGAGTGATTTTCATCTTGTAATATACTGTATCAGTAATTGGAGTGATTTTCATCTTGTTATTATTATTCTCGAGTCAGAAAACATCAAATAAAACACAGATACAAACACTATGACTACAAACATTATATAATATTTGACCAAAACTTGGCCAATCTTGTAATAAACTGTATCAGTAATTGGAGTGATTTTCATCTTGTAATATACTGTATCAGTAATTGGAGTGATTTTCATCTTGTTATTATTATTCTCGAGTCAGAAAACATCAAATAAAACACAGATACAAACACTATGACTACAAACATTATATAATATTTGACCAAAACTTGGCCAATCTTGTAATAAACTGTATCAGTAATTGGAGTGATTTTCATCTTGGAATATACTGTATCAGTAATTGGAACGATTTTCATCCTGGAATATACTGTATCAGTAATTGGAACGATTTTCATCTTGTAATATATTGTATCAGTAATTGGAGTGATTTTCATCTTGTAATATACTGTATCAGGAGAGGAAGAAGTGGATGGTAAAGTGGACAGAGATGATGGAGGAAGACAGCAGAGGAAATAAGGAAGTACTTTATGGGATGGTCAAACATAAGAGAAGAGGTCTGCGAGAGGATGTGGTAATGATGGACAAAAACGGAAATGAGGTACACAACAAAGAGACACTCAAAACAGTGTGGAAAGAGTACTTTGAGGATTTGCTGAATCCAAATGGTCATAGGGAGGAAGACAATGAATGTATTGGAAGATGGAGAAGACAGCACAGGAATGGAAAAGGACCTGACTTGGAGAGAACTGGAGATGGCTATAGACAAGATGAAAGGAGGAAGAGCACCGGGTGTGGATGAAGTGAGTGTTGAAATGGTGAAGGCAGCAGGGGAGGTTGGGAAACAGTGGCTGTACCGTGTGATGAGGGTGATATGGAAGGAGAAAAATACCCCAGAAGATTGGAAGAAAGGATTAATTGTCCCAATATTTAAGAAAGGAAGCAGAAAGGAGTGCAGAAATTACAGGGGAGTCACACTCATACCTCACTGTGCCAAGATATATGAAAAGATATTAGAAAGTAGAATACGAGCCAAAGTGGAGAGAAAATTGAGAGAGGAGCAGTATGGATTCAGACCTGGGAGATCAACAGTGGATCTCATATTTTCAGTGAGACAGCTCCAGGAACACCACTACGAATTTGGAGAGGATCTGTTGATGGCCTTCCTGGACATCGAAAAGGCCTATGATAGTGTGTGTAGGGAGAAGGTTTGGCAAGCAATGGAAAACATGGGAGTGGAAAAAGGGACTGTAGGCAGAGTGAAGGAAATGTATTGTGGAAGTGTGAGTTGTGTGAAAGTTGGAGGGGAAAGAACAGACTGGTTCAGACAAATGAGTGGCCTGAAACAGGGTAGTGCGCTGTCACCCCTTCTCTTTATTGTGGTTATGGACGAGGTAATGTCACGGATAGCAGGAAAGATAGGAGAAGATAAGATGAAAGCAATGGTGTTTGCAGATGATCTCATGGTCTGGGGAAACATGGAGGAGGAAATTCAGGAGCAACTGAAGGCTTGGGAAGAAACAGTGGGAGAGTATGGATGGAAGTTCAACATCAGTAAATGTGAGATCCTGCTAACGACCAGGAAAAATGACAGACCAATGAGTGGGATAACACTTGGAGGTGGACAGCTGGAAAAGGTGGAAAGTCTCAAGTACTTGGGAAGTATAGTGGAGGAAAATGGGAGAAATGGCAAAGAGATTACGGAACGTGGCAGAGAGGCAGAAGCATTTCTGAGAAGCATTAGGAGCTTAGTGTGGAATAAAGATGTCCCACTGAAAAGCAAGGAAGTGTTATACATAAGCTACTATATCCCGATACTGACCTATGCTTCAGAATCGTGGACAATGAAGAAAAGAGACATAAGCAGAATACTGGCAGGTGAAATGAAGTTCCTGCGAAGTAGGATCGGAGTAACAAGAAGAGACAGGGTGAGGAATGAAAAGGTCAGGGAAATGGTGAAAGAGGAGCCCTTGCAAGGTAGGATTGAGACATCAAGACTGAGGTGGTATGGACACATAAAGAGAATGGATGAGAAGAAGATTCCCAAGAGGATTCATGAGACGCAGATGCAGAAGAAACGACCAAGGGTAAGACCAAGAGATAGATGGCTGAAAGGAGTGGAGGAATGTGTCAAGAAGAGAGGCGAGGACTGGACCACAGTGACAGCGGAGAGGTGGTGGGAAGAAAGGACTAAGTGGCGAGGCTTATGTTCCAAACAGACCCAGCCTGGGGCTGGAAACTGTACAAGATGAAATATACTGTATCAGTAATTGGAGTGATTTTCATCTTGTAATATACTGTATCAGTAATTGGAGTGATTTTCATCTTGTAATATACTGTGTCAGTAATTGGAGTGATTTTCATCTTTTAATATACTGTATCAGTAATTGGAGTGATTTTCATCTTGTAATATACAGGGTGATTCTCTATGTAGTTTACAACTTCAATAATGTGTAATTATTTATTGGAACCACTTACAGACTTGGTTTGTATGTCATTATATTGCAAAATACTTCAAGTTTTGACTCGCGTAGTTTGTAGTTGCACAGTTGTCCGCCACGCGCACCACCTGCCACTTGTTGGAAATGGCGTCTTTCACTGGAGCGTAAAGAGCGAAGTGCGTGTTCTGGTTTGAAGAAACCAAGTCTGCAACGAGTGTACAGCGGAGGTTTCACACAGAATTTGGCAAAGACCCATCCAACAGACCAACAGTGTACAAATGGCACCAGACATTTACCGAAACAGGTTGTTCTGTGCTACACACAAAGGCGCCAGGCCGAGCACCTGTGACTGGTGATGTGGTGGAGGTTCGTCCGCAGTCCGGAAAAATTGAAACTGGTATCCCTCAGACCACTGTTTGGCGGGTGTTGCGTCGACATTTGGCCATGAAAGCATACCGATTGCCCTTGGTTCAAGCACTAAGTGAAGCGGATACCCGACATGAATTCTGTGTTGAAATGATGGATGCATCAGCCGTGATGAGTCATTCTTGAACAATATGGTCTTCAGCCATGAATCAACGTTGCACCTTTCTGGCCGAGTCAACACAATTGTCGTATTTGGGGCATGGAAAAACCACATGTGCACTACGTGACAGCCCCAAAGTGAACTTTTTCTGCGCTGTTTCCAGAGAAACAATTACCTGGCCGCCACGGTCCCCAGATTACACACCACTGGACTTCTTTCTGTCGGGCTTTGTGAAAGATAGTGTGTACATCCCTCCCCTACCTGCAAATCTTGATGAACGGAGTCATCGCATCACAACAGCCATCGCCTCTGTTGCCCCGGAAATGCTGGTTCATACGTGGCGGGAAATCAACTTCCGTTGGGATGTGTCCAGGATGACAAATGGTGCACACATTGACCCGTAATGGATTTGTAAAAAAAAACTTGAAGTGTTTTGCTATCATCATCATCATCAAATTCCAGCTCCAGTCGCCCGGGTGCTGTTAACGAGCCCTCGCCACCTTTTCCTGTCCATGAATAGTTGGTCTTCATGGGTCCTTCTCCAGTCTAGCCCTTTGTCTTCAAGATCATCCTTGATTTGGTCCAACCATTTCTTCTTTGGTCTTCCTACTGGTCTTTTTCCTGGGATAATCTTGTTGAAATAAGCTTTTGGTGTTCTCTCATCTCCCATTCTTTGAAGATGCCCATACCATCCTTATCGTTGCTTCTGCAAATATTTTGTAGCACTGATATCTATGCCAGCCTCTGTTCTGTTTGTTTCGTTCCTTACTTTGTCTCTCCTTGTCCTTTGAAGCATTGTTCTTATAAACTTCATTTCGGATGCCTGAATCCTACTTTCTTCTCTTCTGGACAGGGTGCAAGTTTCTACTCCGTAAGTTAGAATTGGGATGTAGTATGTCTTAAACAGTATATGTTTACACTTCCTGGGCACTTTATTATCCCACAGTAGTGTTCTAACTTGTGCATAGAAGGAGGCTGCATTACTAGTTCTATTTGTTACTTCACTGTTGTTGTTGTTATCCTTACACACTGTGCTACCAAGATATTTAAATTGATCAACAATTTGTAGAGGCTGATTATTCAGGTAAATGGTTGCATTAGACAGTCCTGTTGTCATCACTACTGTCTTACTTTGGCTTATTTTCAATCCATACTCCTTGAACAGCTTGTCCCATGAATCCAGTTTTTCTTGTACCTCTCTGGCACTTTCTCCCCAAATCATGACATCATCTGCAAAGACAAGGGCATTTGTTTCATTACCTTGTTCTTCTTTTATTCTCTTCAGGATTATGTCCATCACTGTGATGAATAGTAATGGAGACAGTGAACTTCCTTGTTGGACTCCTTGTTTTGTTGTGAACCATCTGCTTTCCCCATTACCTATTCTTACACATGCCCTTGTGTTCTCATACAGCATTTTGATCTTGTTTATCAAGCCTTTTGGGACATTGTGCCTTTCTGAACATTCCCAAATTTTTGATCTTGCAATGCTATCATAAGCTTTTTCTATATCTAGAAATACCATTACTAATTCTTTCCCTTATTCAAGATGTTTCTCAATAAGCATTCTTGCAGCAAAGATCAAGTCAATAGTACTCCTTCCTGGACTAAAGCCATGTTGTTCTTCTTCTAAAGCCTTTTCTAAGTGTCTGCGTAGTCTTTTCGCAATTATTTTTTCCAAGATATTTAGACCATGGGATAACAAAGTAATTCCACGATAGTTCTCACACTATTTCCGGTTTCCTTTTTTAAACAATGGCACTATTACACCTTTAGACCAGTCATCAGGGATTTTATTGTCCTTCCATATAGCATGTAATACTCTGTACAACCAATGTATCCCATTAATTCCTGCTGCTTTTATCATGTCTGAACTTACTTCATCAACTCCAGTGGATTTCCCTTTGATCATAGCTTTTAAAGCTTCTTCCACTTCAGACCAGGTTGGGGGTTGTTCTTGGTGGTTTTCATCATTGGCCCTTAAATTGATGTTCGTGTCCCCACTGTCATTATTAGATGCATCATTTAACAGTTGCTATGTAATGACATATAAACCAAGTCTGTAAGTGGTTCCAATAAATAATTACACATTATTGAAGTTGTAAACTACATAGAGAATCACCCTGTTCTGTATTTTTATCTTGTAATATACTGTATCAGTAATTGGAGTGATTTTCATCTTGCAATATACTGTATCAGTAATTGGAGTGATTTTCATCTTGTAATACATTGTATCAGTAATTGGAACGATTTTCATCTTGTAATACACTGTATCAGTAATTGGAACGATTTTCATCTTGTAATACACTGTATCAGTAATTGGAGTGATTTTCATCTTGTAATATACTGTATCAGTATTTGGAGTGATTTTCATCTTGTAATATACTGTATCAGTAATTGGAGTGATTTTCATCTTGTAATATACTGTATCAGTAATTGGAACGATTTTCATCTTGTAATATACTGTATCAGTAATTGGAGTGATTTTCATCTTGTAATATACTGTATCAGTAATTGGAGTGATTTTCATCTTGTAATACACTGTATCAGTAATTGGAGTGATTTTCATCTTGTAATATACTGTATCAGTAATTGGAGTGATTTTCATCTTGTAATATACTGTATCAGTAATTGGAGTGATTTTCATCTTGTAATATACTGTATCAGTAATTGGAGTGATTTTCATCTTGTAATACACTGTATCAGTAATTGGAGTGATTTTCATCTTGTAATATACTGTATCAGTAATTGGAGTGATTTTCATCTTGTAATATACTGTATCAGTAATTGGAGTGATTTTCATCTTGTAATATACTGTATCAGTAATTGGAGTGATTTTCATCTTGTAATACACTGTATCAGTAATTGGAGTGATTTTCATCTTGTAATATACTGTATCAGTAATTGGAGTGATTTTCATCTTGTTATTATTATTCTCGAGTCAGAAAACATCAAATAAAACACAGATACAAACACTATGACTACAAACATTATATAATATTTGACCAAAACTTGGCCAATCTTGTAATAAACTGTATCAGTAATTGGAGTGATTTTCATCTTGGAATATACTGTATCAGTAATTGGAACGATTTTCATCCTGGAATATACTGTATCAGTAATTGGAACGATTTTCATCTTGTAATATATTGTATCAGTAATTGGAGTGATTTTCATCTTGTAATATACTGTATCAGGAGAGGAAGAAGTGGATGGTAAAGTGGACAGAGATGATGGAGGAAGACAGCAGAGGAAATAAGGAAGTACTTTATGGGATGGTCAAAAGTAAGAGAAGAGGTCTGCGAGAGGATGTGGTAATGATGGACAAAAACGGAAATGAAGTACACAACAAAGAGACACTCAAAACAGTGTGGAAAGAGTACTTTGAGGTGGTGTATTGGCTTTCACGGCCAGTGAATTAAAACTCAGCAATTCTTCTAGGTTTGTGCCGTGTCTTGTGTGGGGTTTCGCCTAGGACACCAAGCTAGGCTCATCGGCGGGCTCTTGGTGTCCCTGCCCGGACCCCCACAGGAGTATCGAACTGCGCGATACCTCCCTTTATATAGAGTGCAACTGCACTCCGGGCAGGGACACCAAGAGCCCGCCGATGAGCCTAGCTTGGTGTCCTAGGCGAAACCCCACACAAGACACGGCACAAACCTAGAAGAATTGCTGAGTTTTAATTCACTGGCCGTGAAAGCCAATACACCATCTTTTTGGAAGCCTTCATAGGGAGGTTATGGCTGCTTGAGCTTTTGGTTCTCGCAGTCAAGGAGTGCAGTTGCACTCTATATAAAGGGAGGTATCGCGCAGTTCGATACTCCTGTGGGGGTCCGGGCAGGGACACCAAGAGCCCGCCGATGAGCCTAGCTTGGTGTCCTAGGCGAAACCCCACACAAGACACGGCACAAACCTAGAAGAATTGCTGAGTTTTAATTCACTGGCCGTGAAAGCCAATACACCATCTTTTTGGAAGCCTTCATAGGGAGGTTATGGCTGCTTGAGCTTTTGGTTCTCGCAGTCAAGGAGTGCAGTTGCACTCTATATAAAGGGAGGTATCGCGCAGTTCGATACTCCTGTGGGGGTCCGGGCAGGGACACCAAGAGCCCGCCGATGAGCCTAGCTTGGTGTCCTAGGCGAAACCCCACACAAGACACGGCACAAACCTAGAAGAATTGCTGAGTTTTAGTACTTTGAGGATTTGCTGAATCCAAATGGTCATAGGGAGGAAGACAATGAATGTATTGGAAGATGGAGAAGACAGCACAGGAATGGAAAAGGACCTGACTTGGAGAGAACTGGAGATGGCTATAGACAAGATGAAAGGAGGAAGAGCACCGGGTGTGGATGAAGTGAGTGTTGAAATGGTGAAGGCAGCAGGGGAGGTTGGGAAACAGTGGCTGTACCGTGTGATGAGGGTGATATGGAAGGAGAAAAATACCCCAGAAGATTGGAAGAAAGGATTAATTGTCCCAATATTTAAGAAAGGAAGCAGAAAGGAGTGCAGAAATTACAGGGAGTCACACTCATACCTCACTGTGCCAAGATATATGAAAAGATATTAGAAAGTAGAATACGAACCAAAGTGGAGAGAAAATTGAGAGAGGAGCAGTATGGATTCAGACCTGGGAGATCAACAGTGGATCTCATATTTTCAGTGAGACAGCTCCAGGAACACCACTACGAATTTGGAGAGGATCTGTTGATGGCTTTCCTGGACATCGAAAAGGCCTATGATAGTGTGTGTAGGGAGAAGGTTTGGCAAGCAATGGAAAACATGGGAGTGGAAAAAGGGACTGTAGGCAGAGTGAAGGAAATGTATTGTGGAAGTGTGAGTTGTGTGAAAGTTGGAGGGGAAAGAACAGACTGGTTCAGACAAATGAGTGGCCTGAAACAGGGTAGTGCGCTGTCACCCCTTCTCTTTATTGTGGTTATGGACGAGGTAATGACACGGATAGGAGAAGATAAGATGAAAGCAGTGGTGTTTAAAGATGATCTCATGGTCTGGGGAAACAGGGAGGAGGAAATTCAGGAGCAACTGAAGGCTTGGGAAGAAACAGTGGGAGAGTACGGATGGAAGTTCAACATCAGTAAATTTGAGATCCTGTTAACGACCAGGAAAAAGGACAGACCAATGAGTGGGATAACACTTGGTGGTGGACAGCTGAAGAAGGTGGAAGGTCTCAAGTACTTGGGAAGTATAGTGGAGGAAAATGGGAGAAATGACAAAGAGATTACGGAACGTGGCAGAGAGGCAGAAGCATTTCTGAGAAGCATTAGGAGCTTAGTGTGGAATAAAGATGTCCCACTGAAAAGCAAGGAAGTGTTATACAGAAGCTACTATATCCCGATACTGACCTATGCTTCAGAAATGTGAACAATGAAGAAAAGAGACATAAGCAGAATACAGGCAGGTGAAATGAAGTTCCTGCGAAGTAGGATTGGAGTAACAAGAAGAGACAGGGTGAGGAATGAAAAGGTCAGGGAAATGGTGAAAGAGGAGCCCTTGCAAGGTAGGATTGAGACATCAAGACTGAGGTGGTATGGACACTTAAAGAGAATGGATGAGAAGAAGATTCTCAAGAGGATACATGAGATGCAGATGCAGAAGAAACGACCAAGGGGAAGACCAAGAGATAGATGGCTGAAAGGAGTGGAGGAATGTGTCAAGAAGAGAGGCGAGGACTGGACCAGAGAGACAGCGGAGAGGTGGTGGGAAGAAATGACTAAGTGGCGAGGCTTATGTTCCAAACAGACCCAGCCTGGGGCTGGAAACTGTACAAGATGAAATATACTGTATCAGTAATTGGAGTGATTTTCATCTTGTAATATACTGTATCAGTAATTGGAGTGATTTTCATCTTGTAATATACTGTGTCAGTAATTGGAGTGATTTTCATCTTTTAATATACTGTATCAGTAATTGGAGTGATTTTCATCTTGTAATATACAGGGTGATTCTCTATGTAGTTTACAACTTCAATAATGTGTAATTATTTATTGGAACCACTTACAGACTTGGTTTGTATGTCATTATATTGCAAAATAATTCATGTTTTGACTCGCGTAGTTTGTAGTTGCACAGTTGTCTGCCACGCGCACCACCTGCCACTTGTTGGAAATGGCGTCTTTCACTGGAGCGTAAAGAGCGAAGTGCGTGTTCTGGTTTGAAGAAAACAAGTCAGCAACGAGTGTACAGCGGAGGTTTCACACAAAATTTGGCAAAGATCCACCCAGCAGACCAACAGTGTACAAATGGCACCAGACATTTACCGAAACAGGTTGTTCTGTGCTACACACAAAGGCGCCAGGCCGAGCACCTGTGACTGGTGATGTGGTGGAGGTTCGTCCGCAGTCCGGAAAAATCGAAACTGGTATCCCTCAGACCACTGTTTGGCGGGTGTTGCGTCGACATTTGGCCATGAAAGCATACCGATTGCCCTTGGTTCAAGCACTAAGTGAAGCGGATACCCGACATGAATTCTGTGTTGAAATGATGGATGCATCAGCCGTGATGAGTCATTCTTGAACAATATGGTCTTCAGCCATGAATCAGCGTTGCACCTTTCTGGCCGAGTCAACACAATTGTCGTATTTGGGGCATGGAAAAACCACATGTGCACTACGTGACAGCCCCAAAGTGAAAGTTTTCTGCGCTGTTTCCAGAGAAACAATTACCTGGCCGCCACGGTCCCCAGATTACATACCACTGGACTTCTTTCTGTCGGGCTTTGTGAAAGATAGTGTGTACATCCCTCCCCTACCTGCAAATCTTGATGAACGGAGTCATCGCATCACAACAGCCATCGCCTCTGTTGCCCCGGAAATGCTGGTTCATACGTGGCGGGAAATCAACTTCCGTTGGGATGTGTCCAGGATGACAAATGGTGCACACATTGACCCGTAATGGATTTGTAAAAATAAACTTGAAGTGTTTTGCTATCATCATCATCATCAAATTCCAGCTCCAGTCGCCCGGGTGCTGTTAACGAGCCCTCGCCACCTTTTCCTGTCCATGAATAGTTGGTCTTCATGGGTCCTTCTCCAGTCTAGCCCTTTGTCTTCAAGATCATCCTTGATTTGGTTCAACCATTTCTTCTTTGGTCTTCCTACTGGTCTTTTTCCTGGGATAATCTTGTTGAAATAAGCTTTTGGTGTTCTCTCATCTCCCATTGTTTGAAGATGCCCATACCATCCTAATTGTTGCTTCTGAAAATATTTTGTAGCACTGATATCTATGCCAGCCTCTGTTCCTTGTCCTTTGAAGCATTGTTCTTATAAACTTCATTTCGGATGCCTGAATCCTACTTTCTTCTCTTCTGGACAGGGTGCAAGTTTCTACTCCGTAAGTTAGAATTGGGATGTAGTATGTCTTAAACAGTATATGTTTACACTTCCTGGGCACTTTATTATCCCACAGTAGTGTTCTAACTTGTGCATAGAAGGAGGCTGCATTACTAGTTCTATTTGTTACTTCACTGTTGTTGTTGTTATCCTTACACACTGTGCTACCAAGATATTTAAATTGATCAACAATTTGTAGAGGCTGATTATTCAGGTAAATGGTTGCATTAGACAGTCCTGTTGTCATCACTACTGTCTTACTTTGGCTTATTTTCAATCCATACTCCTTGAACAGCTTGTCCCATGAATCCAGTTTTTCTTGTACCTCTCTGGCACTTTCTCCCCAAATCATGACGTCATCTGCAAAGACAAGGGCATTTGTTTCATTACCCTGTTCTTCTTTTATTCTCTTCAGGATTATGTCCATCACTGTGATGAATAGTAATGGAGACAGTGAACTTCCTTGTTGGACTCCTTGTTTTGTTGTGAACCATCTGCTTTCCCCATTACCTATTCTTACACATGCCCTTGTGTTCTCATACAGCATTTTGATCTTGTTTATCAAGCCTTTTGGGACATTGTGCCTTTCTAAACATTCCCAAATTTTTGATCTTGCAATGCTATCATAAGCTTTTTCTATATCTAGAAATACCATTACTAATTCTTTCCCTTTTTCAAGATGTTTCTCAATAAGCATTCGTGCAGCAAAGTTCAAGTCAATAGTACTCCTTCCTGGACTAAAGCCATGTTGTTCTTCTTCTAAAGCCTTTTCTAAGTGTCTGCGTAGTCTTTTCGCAATTATTTTTTCCAAGATCTTTAGACCATGGGATAACAAAGTAATTCCACGATAGTTCTGACACTTTTTCCGGTTTCCTTTTTTAAACAATGGCACTTTATACCTTTAGACCAGTCATCAGGGATCTTATTTTCCTTCCATATAGCATGTAATACTCTGTACAACCAATGTATCCCATTAATTCCTGCTGCTTTTATCATGTCTGAACTTACTTCATCAACTCCAGTGGATTTCCCTTTGATCATAGCTTTTAACCCCTTGACCGTGTCAACCGCGTATACGCGTCATAGCACACTGATCGCAAGTTGCGTGAACCTCTTCTAAGCATCAGCCCATTTATAATGTACTTCGCACGTTGCGTGAACCACTTCTAGGCGTCAAATGTACTGCATTCGCTTCTGCCATCTTTTGGGAGTTATTTGTACTTGTTTGAACTTTGTCTTCGCTTCTGCCACCTATTGGGAGTTAGTCGTAGTTGTTGCTGCGTTCCCGCCAAGCCACTACTCTTCGTCTGGCGGGCAATCATTTCGCCATGGCATCTTGTAATGGTAAGCAGAGTAAAACAACGCTCAAGGAATTAGCTGAAACGGATATAGCACGTATGCTATTAGATTTGGAAGAAAGTGAGAGTGACAGTGATAATTACTTCAGTGATTCGAGTGATAGTGATGATCAAGATACCAAAGAAAATATCCCAGATTTAGTGAATGGCAACACGCAAACAGAGTGGGTGGAGTTCGGAGCGGCCCGCGAAAGGTTTGCTTTCACGGGCAATAGTGGTATGCATGTGCATTTCGGCGATGACTGTGAACCAACTATCTTTGAACATTTCTTTTCTGACGAACTTGCTGAACTTATAGCACGGGAAACAAATCTTTATGCCAAGCAATCGATTGAACAGAAAGGTGTGCTAGGATTGCTCAAACCCAGGAGCAGGGACCACGAATGGGTGGAAACAAACGCTGGGGAAATAAAACTCCTAATAGGTCTCCTAATTCTTCAGGGTATAGTTCAGAAGCCCACCACAAGTATGTTTTTCAGCAAGAAAAAATGTATTGACACCCCATTCTTTCGAGAAATTATGACGGACCACAGATTTTATCTTCTTATTAGGTACCTCCATTTCAATGACAATACGAAATTTGACGCTACAACTGACCCGAATCCAAAACCTTTCAAAATTAGACCTGTTTTACAGTACCTAATCCATAAATTTCAAACCATTTACACACCGGAAAGTGACATAAAAATAGATGAAGGCTTATTTCTCTGGAAAGGTAGGCTTGGTTGGAAAGTTTTCATCCCAAAAAAGAGAGCACATTTCGGGATGGAGTCGTTTCAACTCTGTGAAAGTTCATCAGGTTATGTTTATAACATGTTGGTGTACACTGGAAAGACTACGGAGTTTCCCGAAAGTGTTTTAGACATCAATTTCAAGGACATTGACAAACCATCGCGCGTCATCTTCACCCTACTTGAAGGTCTTCTGAATAAGGGCTACATGCTCTTTGTAGACAACTACTACGCTTCACCAATACTTTTCGATCAGCTCACAATGAAGAACACTGATGCTGTCGGGACGGTGCGAATAAATAGGAAGGAGCTCCGGAAAGACATGAAGAAGAAGAAGCTGGAGAAAGGAGAATTTAGTACGTGGTACAGAAACAAATTGATGGTCATGAAATGGAAGGACAAGAAAGACGTTTGTATGATTTCCACAGTTCACGATAAGGAAGTGACTATAGTAAATAAGAAAGGTGGGGGCCAGAAAATGAAACCAACAATCAGTGTCGCTTACAGTAAAGGAATGGGTGGAGTAGACTTGGCAGATCAGTGCATTGTTACTTACACTATTTCAAGGAGAAGGCTGAAGAAGTTCTACATAAAAATGTTCAGGCATTTAGTAGACATCAGTGTTTTCAATTCATTTACCCTGTACACGAAGATGGGACATTACGAGTCCCAGCTGAATTTCAGACTGAAGTTAGTAGGAGGACTCACTGAAAAGTATATAACAGCTACCTCCAAGCCAAGGAGAGTTGGACGTCCGAGTATTGAATCCGTAGCTCGACTCACGGCACGGCATTTCATGGACATGAACCCCGGAACTTCTTCGCAAGCGCATTCGAGGAAAAGGTGTGTGGTCTGTCTCTCTCACAAGGTGAGAAAAGAAACAATCTACTGCTGCAGGGAATGTGATGTGCCACTGTGTGCTGTTCCATGCTTCAAGGTGTACCACACTGTAAAAAACTTCTAACTCGTGTGTTCATGTGAGTGATTGTTTACATGAACTGTTGATTCTGTTATATTGTATTCCACTTTGAATGGTTTATTGCATTATTATGATTTAGTATGCAACCTTATAGTCTGAAAAAACTACCAGAAATGTCCAACAATTTAAATGAAAATCCGACATTGAATTAGATTTAGGGTGCACTGTATATACATAAATGTAAATATATATAAATATATAAATATAACAAATTTTTACGAGCTAAAATTCCCATGTTTTTGCCATTATGAACACGGCCCACTGAATTCAAATGGGTTCTTTAACATGTCAAAAACGTATGACATGCGTGCCGTGATTTTTGTCACCATTCAAAAGTACTTATTTTTTTTGTTATACCTCAGATCTGTTTGCTATTCCTATGAAATGTTCACAATTTGGACGACAGAATACGCATTAAATAAATACGCAACAAGTGGAAAATAAACCCTCGGTTAAGGGGTTAAAGCTTCTTCCACTTCAGACCAGGTTGGGGGTGGTTCTTGGTGGTTTTCATCATTGGCCCTTAAATTGATGTTCGTGTCCCCACTGTCATTATTAGATGCATCATTTAACAGTTGCTATGTAATAACATATAAACCAAGTCTGTAAGTGGTTCCAATAAATAATTACACATTATTGAAGTTGTAAACTACATAGAGAATCACCCTGTTCTGTATTTTTATCTTGTAATATACTGTATCAGTAATTGGAGTGATTTTCATCTTGTAATATACTGTATCAGTAATTGGAGTGATTTTCATCTTGTAATACACTGTATCAGTAATTGGAACGATTTTCATCTTGTAATACACTGTATCAGTAATTGGAACGATTTTCATCTTGTAATACACTGTATCAGTAATTGGAACGATTTTCATCTTGTAATACACTGTATCAGTCTCCCATAAGTCCAAACCCTCGTCCACGTCGTGGGAGACGGGCAACGGCACAAAGTAGGGGATTGCCTGTAGGGGCGAAGTACAGTGGGGACTTCGTGTGCCCCGGGACCGTTACGGTAGCTGTGAAGGTCCTACAGTAACCCTGAAAAGTGACGGCTAACGGGGCTCTGGTGAAGCTGCGATAGGCCCAGCAAGCCAGTAGTGGATGAAACCAAATGCTTTCAAAAATGGAACGAACCTCGGACAGGATGGATTTAATAGACGACGACACGGCTGTACACACAGACTAAGATTTGGAACTTTAAACCTAAGAACGCTGACGGGGAAGGAGGAGGAGATAGTGGATATGATGGAAAGAAGGAAGTTGGATTTATTGGGATGGGCAGAAACAAAGTGGAAAGGGGAAGGAAGGAGAGAACTGAGAAAAGGCTATAGACTGTACTGGAGTGGGAACAAAGAGGGAAAGAGGAATGGAGTGGGAGTAGTAGTACGAGATGGTTTAAAAGAAGAAGTGAGGAGAATAAGTGATAGGATGATGAAAGTGAAAGTAGCACTGAGGGGAGAGACCGTAGAAATAGTGCAAGTGTATGCTCCACAGGTAGGCTGCGCCTCTGAAGAGGAGGAGTTTGAAGAGGAATTGCAGAAGCAGCTGGTAGGAAGAAATATGATTGTTATGGGGGACCTCAATGCCCATGTAGGAAGAGAAAGACAAGGTTATGAGAGTGTTCTAGGACCAGAGGGTTGGGGCGGAAGAAATGAGGAAGGAAAGAGACTGTTGGACTTCTGCCAGAGGAACAGCCTGCTAGTTGGGAACTCCTGGTTTAAGAAAAGTGAGAGCCACACAATCACATGGTACAGTGATGACTTGACCAGGAAGTCGGTGGTCGACTATATACTGTATGAGAAAGAACTAAATAAGAACATCACGGACATCAAGGTTATACCATCGGAGAACCTGGATAGCGACCATCGATTGCTGGTAATGAACCTGAGAGGGAGTAAGGAGAAGAAAGGGACTGAGAACCAGGAAAGACGTATAAGGATATGGAAACTGAAAGAAGGGGATAGAAGGGTCGAGTACCTCAAAATGGTAAAGGAAGGAATTCCAACATATGAAGAAAGAGGGGAGGAAGAGGAATGGGCTAGATTTAAGAAGACACTAGTAGGTGCAGCAGAAGCAGTATGTGGGAGGACAAGTAGTAAGAAGAGGTGGAAGTAAACACCATGGTGGAATGAGAATACAAAAGATATAGTAAGGGAAAAGAATAGAGCCTTTAGGAGATGGTATCAAAATAGGACGGTAGAGACAAGGGAAGAGTACCAGGAAAGAAAGAAGGAGGCGAAGAGAGTGGTGGCTGAGGAGAGAAGGAAGTGGATGGCAGAGTGGACAAAGATGATGGAGGAGGATAGTGAAGGTACAAAAAAGGTCCTGTATGGGATGGTAAAAAATAAGAGGCGGAAGGATCCTACGGATTATGTTAGAATGGTGAACAAAAGGGGACAAGAGATAGAAAATAGGGAAGAACTGAAGAAAATGTGGAAAGAATATTTTGAAGAACTTCTGAACCCAAATGGAAAAGATGGTGAGGAGGAAGAAATCGGGGAAGAGGAAGATGAACTGCAAACAGAAAAGGACTTAACATGGAAAGAAGTGGAAGATGCAGTGAACAAGATGAAAGGAGGGAAGGCACCGGGTGTAGATGAGTTGAGTGTGGAGATGGTGAGAGCAGCAGGAGAGGTGGGGATACAGTGGCTGTACCGAGTGATGAGGACAGCATGGAAGGAAAGGAAGACCCCAGAGGACTGGAAAAAAGGAATCATTGTCCTGATCTTCAAGAATGGTAGAAGAACAGATTGCAGAAACTATCGGGTAATAACACTGATGAGTCATTGTGCAAAGATCTTCGAGAAAGTTTTGGAAAAGAGAATTAGGACAAGGATAGAAGGAGGGATGAGGGAAGAACAACATGGCTTCAGAGCAGGAAGGTCCACAGTGGATTTGATTTTTGCTGTAAGGCAGATACAAGAACAGCACTATGAGTATGGAACAGATCTACTGATGGCCTTCCTGGACATTGAGAAAGCATATGACAGTGTATGCAGAAACAAAGAGTGGAAGTCCCTGGAGGATAGAGGAGTAGAGAAATGGACTATAAAGAGGATAAAGGAGATGTACAAGGGAAGCGTGAGCTGTGTGAAAGTGGGAGGAGAGAGATCAGACTGGTTGGAACAGAGAAACGGCCTGAAACAAGGAAGTGCACTGTCACCGTTACTTTTCATTGTGGTGATGGATGACATAATGACCCGAGTGGCACAAGTAATTGGGGACGGAAAGATGAAAGCAATGGTGTTTGCAGATGATTTGATGATTTGGGGAAACAAGGAGGAGGAGGTACAGGAACAGTTGGACGTGTGGGAAGGAATAATACAAGGATATGGGATGAAATTTAGCATAAATAAGAGTGAGATGGTGATCACAACAAGGAAGAAGGAAAGAACCACAATGGGAATAACAATTGGTGGGGAACAGC
The DNA here is from genome assembly GCA_946902985.2 of Meconema thalassinum. Lineage (NCBI taxonomy): Eukaryota > Metazoa > Arthropoda > Insecta > Orthoptera > Tettigoniidae > Meconema > Meconema thalassinum. The sequence goes on along the minus strand of OX336391.1, from coordinate 456,304,891 downwards.
TGAAGAAAGTGGAGAGTTTCAAGTATCTGGGAAGCCTGATACAAGATAATGGAAGAAACGATAGAGAAATAAATGAGCGGGGGAGGCAGGCAGAAGCATTTCGGAGGAGTGTGAGGAGCATGTTATGGAGCAAGGATGTCCCTCAGAACAGCAAAAAGATCATATATCGGACGTACTATGTCCCTATCCTGACGTATGCCTCGGAGACCTGGGTTATGAAAGGAAGGGAGAAGAGCAAAATACAGGCCAGTGAGATGAGGTTCTTGAGAAGCAGTATCGGAGCTACAAAGATGGACAGAATAAGAAATGAGAGGACCAGAGAATTAATGAAGGAGGAACCATTACAGGATGGTATAGAGAAATCTAGACTTAGATGGTATGGACATGTAAAACGAATGGAGGAGAAGAGGATACCCAGGAGAGTACATGAGACGAAGTGGGAAGGAAAGAGACCGAGGGAAAGATCGAGAGACAGGTGGCTGAAGGGGGTGGAAGAAAGCGTGAAAAAGAGAGGAGAAGACTGGACAAGGGTGGAGGCTGAGAGATGGTGGGAAGACAGAAGACGTTGGAGAGGCTTGTGTTCCAAACAGACCCGGCCAGTGGCTGGAAACTGTGCAAGATGATGTTGATGATGAATACACTGTGTCAGTAATTGGAACGATTTTCATCTTGTAATACACTGTATCAGTAATTGTTACGATTTTCATCTTTTAATACACTGTATCAGTTTTTTTTTTGACAAATCCATTACGGGTCAATGTGTGCACCATTTGTCATCCTGGACACCACTACGAATTTGGAGAGGATCTGTTGATGGCCTTCCTGGACATCGAAAAGGCCTATGATAGTGTGTGTAGGGAGAAGGTTTGGAAAGCAATGGAAAACATGGGAGTGGAAAAAGGGACTGTAGGCAGAGTGAAGGAGATGTATTGTGGAAGTGTGAGTTGTGTGAAAGTTCGAGGGGAAAGAACAGACTGGTTCAGACAAATGAGTGGCCTGAAACAGGGTAGTGCGCTGTCACCCCTTCTCTTTATTGTGGTTATGGACGAGGTAATGACACGGATAGGAGAAGATAAGATGAAAGCAGTGGTGTTTGCAGATGATCTCATGGTCTGGGGAAACAGGGAGGAGGAAATTCAGGAGCAACTGAAGGCTTGGGAAGAAACACTGGGAGAGTACGGATGGAAGTTCAACATCAGTAAATTTGAGATCCTGTTAACGACCAGGAAAAAGGACAGACCAATGAGTGGGATAACACTTGGTGGTGGACAGCTGAAGAAGGTGGAAGGTCTCAAGTACTTGGGAAGTATAGTGGACGAAAATGGGAGAAATGACAAAGAGATTACGGAACGTGGCAGAGAGGCAGAAGCATTTCTGAGAAGCATTAGGAGCTTAGTGTGGAATAAAGATGACCCACTGAAAAGCAAGGAAGTGTTATACAGAAGCTACTATATCCCGATACTGACCTATGCTTCAGAAATGTGGACAATGAAGAAAAGAGACATAAGCAGAATACAGGCAGGTGAAATGAAGTTCCTGCGAAGTAGGATTGGAGTAACAAGAAGAGACAGGGTGAGGAATGAAAAGGTCAGGGAAATGGTGAAAGAGGAGCCCTTGCAAGGTAGGATTGAGACATCAAGACTGAGGTGGTATGGACACTTAAAGAGAATGGATGAGAAGAAGATTCTCAAGAGGATACATGAGATGCAGATGCAGAAGAAACGACCAAGGGGAAGACCAAGAGAGAGATGGCTGAAAGGAGTGGAGGAATGTGTCAAGAAGAGAGGCGAGGACTGGACCAGAGAGACAGCGGAGAGGTGGTGGGAAGAAAAGACTAAGTGGCGAGGCTTATGTCCAAACAGACCCAGCCTGGGGCTGGAAACTGTACAAGATGATGATGATGAATACACTGTATCAGTAATTGGAACGATTTTCATCTTGTAATATAGTGTATCAGTAATTGGAACGATTTTCATATTGTAATATACTGTATCCCGTGGGGGTTTGCCTGTTCCTCTATCGGGCGCGTCCCAGGTGGCGGATAGGGGGGCTCGCCGGACTTGTCCGGAGGGTTTGAGGGAAATAAAATACCTCTCGCGGACCAAAAACAGGCCCCTCGCCAGGGTTATGGTGAAGCTACGTTAGGCCTAGCAAGCCAGTAGTGGATATGAAACTGCTTTTAAAACGGGAACGGGCCTCGGAAAGGACAGATCTAAAGGAAGCAGACCTGGCTATGGAAATGGACTACGAATCGGAACTTTGAATATAACTTCATTGACGGGAAGAGTGGAGGAGGTTGTGGATATGATGGAGAGGAGAAAACTGGATGTACTCGGACTGGCAGAGACCAGATGGAGAGGGGAAGGAAGAAAAGAACTGAGAAATGGCTTGCAGCTATACTGGATAGGAAATGAGGAGGGGAAGAGAAATGGAGTGGGAATGGTGGTGAGAGAAGGGCTGAGGGAGGAAGTAAAGAGGGTAAGTGATAGAATAATTAGAGCCAGAATCACTGTGAAAGGTAGAAACCTGGACATTCTGCAAGTCTATGCACCACAGGTGGGATGCACAGAGGGCGAGAAGGACGAGTTTGAAGAGGAGTTGCAGAAGCAGTTAGTGGGGAGAGACCTGATAGTCATGGGAGACCTAAATGCCCATGTCGGAACTGATAGAAGAGGTTTTGAGGAAGTGATTGGTGGTGAAGGATGGGGAAACAGGAATAAGGAAGGAGAGAGATTGTTGGAACTGTGCAAGATAAATGGGCTAATGGTTGGAAACACATGGTACAAGAAGAGAGAGAGCCATAAAATTACTTGGTACAGCAGGGATTTGACTAGGAAATCAGCGGTGGACTATATTCTATGCGGGAAGGAGACAAAGAAGAGTATCACGGATATAAGGGTAATACCTTCAGAAGCCCTGGACAGTGACCACCGTCTGCTGGTCGCCAAGGTGAGAGGACTGAAGGAAAAGAGGAGAACTGAGAACCAAGAAAGAAGAATAAGGACATGGAAGCTGAAGGAGGATGGAAATAAGGAGAAGTTCCAGATATTAGTGAGGAACAAATTACCGAAGGATGATCCGAAAACAGGTGAAGAAGAATGGAATAGGTTCAAGGACGTGTTGGTAGAAGCAGCGGAAGTCGTGTGTGGCAGAACTAGTGGAAAGAAAAGGTGGAAGGAAACACCATGGTAGAACCCCAGAACTAAGGAAGCAGTGAAAAAGAAAAATGAAGCATTCAGGAAATGGTTCCAACAGAGGACAGACAGAACAAGAGAAGAATACCAAGAGCGGAAGAAAGAAGCAAGAGAAGTAGTGAAGGAAGAGAAAAAGAAATGGCTGGAGAAATGGACAGAAATGATGGAGGAGGACTGTGATGGCAGTAAGAAAGTGTTGTATGGAATGATAAAGGCAAAGAGAAGAGATACAGGGGAAAATGTCAGAATGGTGGACAGGAATGGAAAGGAGGTCGAAAATATGGAAGAAGTAAAGGTTATCTGGAGAGAATACTTCAAGGAACTCCTAAATCCAACTAAAACCAGCGTAGTGGACATTGTGGAGGAAGAAACAGACAGTGACCAAGACATTTCAGAGAAGGAATTGACATGGAAAGAAGTGGAGGAAGCATTAAAGAAGATGAAAGGGGGAAAGGCACCGGGAATAGACGAAGTGAGTGTGGAGATGGTGAGAGCAGCAGGGGTGATAGGAACACAGTGGCTCTTTCGAGTAATGAAATTGATATGGAGGGAGAAGAAAATACCAGAGGACTGGAAAAGAGGGATAATAATACCCATATTTAAAAAGGGAAGTAGGAAGGAATGCAAGAACTACAGGGGAATTACACTCATGTGCCACTGCGCCAAAATATTTGAGAAGGTACTGGAGAGAAGAATTCGGACAGAAGTTGAAGATGGGCTGAGGGAAGAACAGTATGGATTCAGGCCAGGAAGGTCAACAGTTGCCCTCATCTTTGCAGTAAGACAGCTACAAGAACACCATTATGAATATGGGAAAGATCTGGTGATGACCTTCTTGGATATTGAGAAAGCATATGATAGTATTAATAGAAACAAGGTATGGGAAGTAATGAGAGCAAAAGCAGTGAACAAGGAGACAGTGGCAAGAGTGAAAGCAATGTACGAGGGAAGCAAAAGCTGTGTAAAGGTGGGAAGAGAGAGAACGGAATGGTTTCAACTGGAGAGTGGTCTGAAACAGGGAAGTGCCCTCTCACCCCTGTTATTTATAGTGGTGATGGATGAAATCATACGAAAAGTGGTAAATAGCATTGGGGAAAGGAAAATGAAGGCAATGTTGTTTGCTGATGACCTTCTGGTATGGGGAGAGGATGAGGAAGAAGTACAAGAGCAATTAGATGAGTGGGAGAAGGTAGTGTTATCATATGGGATGAAGTTCTCAGCACAAAAGAGTGAAGTGGTCATCACAACGAGGAAGAAGAACAGACTGGATATGGGCATAACACTTGGAGGACAGCAGTTGCAGAAAGTAGAATGCTTCAAGTACTTGGGAAGCATAATTGAAGAAAAGGGAGGCAATAGGATGGAAATAAATGAGAGGGGAAGGTGCGCAGATGGATTTTTCAAGAGTGTTAGGGGGATGATATGGAATAAAGATGTACCACAAAAATGTAAAGGAATCATCTACAAGACCTACTTTGTGCCAATTTTGACATATGGTTCAGAAACATGGGTGATGAAGGAAAGGGACAAGAATAAAATACGAGCAGTGGAGATGAAGTTCCAGAGGAGTAGGGTAGGAGTGACAAGAATGGACAGAGTAAGGAATGAGAGAGTCAGGGAGATGGTAAGAGAGGAACCATTGCAAAATAGAATAGAGCGATCTAGGCTACAATGGTATGGACATGTGAGGAGGATGGAAGAGGAGAGGATACCGAAGAAGATGTTTGGAATGGAAATGACGGGAAGGAGGCCAAGGGGAAGACCAAGGGACAGATGGACAAAAGGAGTTAAGAAGAGTGTGGAGGAAAGAGGAGTTTGCTGGGACACAGTAAATGACGAGAGATGGTGGATGGACAGGAAACGATGGAGAGGCTTATGTTCCAAGCAGACCCGACCAGCGGTTGGAAACTGCTCAAGATGATGATGATGAATATACTGTATCAGTAATATCAGTAATTGGAACGATTTTCATCTTGTAATACACTGTATCAGTAATTGGAACGATTTTCATCTTGGAATATACTGTATCAGTAATTGGAACGATTTTCATCTTGTAATACACTGTATCAGTAATTGGAACGATTTTCATCTTGTAATACACTGTATCAGTAATTGGAACGATTTTCATCTTGTAATACACTGTATCAGTAATTGGAACGATTTTCATCTTGGAATATACTGTATCAGTAATTGGAACGATTTTCATCTTGTAATACACTGTATCAGTAATTGGAACGATTTTCATCTTGTAATACACTGTATCAGTAATTGGAACGATTTTCATCTTGTAATACACTGTATCAGTAATTGGAACAATTTTCATCTTGTAATACACTGTATCAGTAATTGGAACGATTTTCATCTTGTAATACACTGTATCAGTAATTGGAACAATTTTCATCTTGTAATACACTGTATCAGTAATTGGAACGATTTCCATCTTGTAATACACAGTATCAGTAATTAGAACGATTTTCATCTTGTAATACACTGTATCAGTAATTGGAACGATTTTCATCTTGTAATACACTGTGTCAGTAATTGGAACGATTTTTGTGTTGACCAACTGAAGGCTACATTATTAATTGTCAATAAGGCAACACTGAATAAATGGCTTTAAAGCTATCTACAATGCACACAGATACAATCAGGTGCTACCATACCATACTGTGTAAAACAGGTTTTCAAATGTATATACTGATCTAGCCACATTTTGCCTATTTTGGTAGGTATAACGTAGTTGCCATGACTTATGCAATGACCTCCGCAGAATGATTGTATACATAGATCTTCATTGCTGAAAATACTAAGGAATTTCGGACTTCATCCCAAATTAATAAAAATTATAAAACTAACTCTAACAAACACCAAATCTAAAGTAAAATTGAGAGGAGAAATATCTGAACCTTTTACGATTAAAACAGGATTAAGACAAGAAGATGGTTTATCGCCTCTACTTTTCAATTGTGCTTTGGAATATGTAATGAGGGAATGGTACAGGGAAAATCCTAGGAGCATAAGAATTGGAACCAAGAAAGATCAAATAGACTTAAATTGCTTGGGATTCGCAGATGACTTAGCGTTACTGGCTAATAATATTCAAGAAGCCAGAAATCAAATAATAAGCCTACAAAATATAGCACAGTAAATTGGACTTCAGATATCATTTGAAAAGACAGAGATAATGGTAGCAAATCCACTTGTAATCAATCACATAACAGTAAATAACAAGAAAGTTAAAATAGTGAAGCAATTTAAATACTTAGGAGAAATTATAACTTACAACTTGGATGAGAAAGCTGCATGACAAGAAAGAACTAATAAAATGATAAAAGCCCAAAAATTAACATGGTCTACATATACAAGAAAATGTCTATCATTCGCAACAAAATTAAAACATTACAAGACGGTGGTTCAACCAGAGGTGACATATGGAAGTGAAACTCTTTTTAAAGTTACTCAGAAAAACAGAATCAACAAAATTTTAAAAGTAGAAAGAAGAATAGCTAGAACATGCATAAATAAAAAATATCAGAAAGATGGACAGTGGCAAATAGTACCAAATGAAGTGGTATACAGAGAACTGGAGCCCATCACTGATACTATTCGGAAGAAATGGATTTCTTTTTTGGTCACATCATGAGGACACCAGAAACCAGGTTATCTAGAAAAATTGTAGTGAAACTTTGGAATATGAAACAACAAGTAGGATGGATTAAGGAAATTAGAGAAGATATGAAAGAATTGGAAATAACCTTGGATGACTTGCAAAACAAAACAAAAAAATTTAAAAAACTGAGAGATATAAAAATAAAATTTCAGGCTAAAATATACAAACTTAATACAGTAAAAAGGGTATTTACGGATGTGGAACGCCTGAGAAGATCAGAGCGAATGAAAAGCTACTGGGCGACTTGGAAAGGAAACTTACTGAAGAGGACCAAGAAATGATTGACTGATGTGGTCCAATGAGGTCGTAAAAGCAGAAGAAGAAGAAAAAGTATAGATACGTAGAATATTTCCTTTTACCCAAGTAAGTTTCTAATAAGATCGCAGGTTCGAAACAGGCCGAAGTCATCAGATATTTTAAGAGCTTTAAAAATTCCTCAGTATGCCTTCCTTTGGAGGCGAAGTAAAGCTGGCTTAGATTTATGGCATGTAAAAGGACCTTCCACTAACTACAAATGTGTGGCCAAATTTGTAGGTTAGATTTGATTATCGCTCTGTAGTTCCAACGTTCGTCACCAGGTACAGATTGCGGTCTCATCTGGTAGCCAAGTTCGCGGCTAGGTGTCATTGACGGTAGCATTTGGTAGCAAAGATAGGAACTACTTGAAATTGATCATCTGCAGTCCTTACCTGAATTACTGACAACACACACTAATTAAACACCGGTTATGAGACAGATTCTACACACAACCAAAGTACACGGGGCTAAATGGCCGCATTGTCGCAGCTCCTAAACCTGAGGAACCAAGCAACCTAAGTTTCTAATAAAGGGTTGCAAGCTGTTCTATATTAGTTATTGTGGTTTTGTTTGAGTTTTCTTTTGCATTGTTGTCCTTGTTTTAGAGCAACATCAGTGAAGTGCAAGACTTGAAGCCTCCAGTATTTCCTGAGCAAGCTGAGAAGGTACCTTTGCACTCCTTGAAATATCCCTTCGGTTATATGGAGATAAAATCAAGGTGAGAAATGGATACTACCACTCAAGTTTTTTGATAAGGCAAAGAACATCAACATCACCCAATTATAGTACCACTGTTAAAGTATTTTTAAAAGTATAACAACCTTTGGTTTCATTCATGGCTCTGTCAAGGATTTTATTTGGGATCAAGGTCTGGTTGGGACTGGATTGACACAGCTTAATGGGGAAACGACCATTGAAAGCTGTGATCAGAGAGATATTGACTCTATGAAATTTTGATAAAGACTGTGAAAATGCCATGTACCGATCCTGTGTGTGTCTAGTACCACCGTCTGTTGCTCATTCTTGGGATTGAAGCTACAGATGGTTGACGAGCAGTTGGTAAGGCCAGTGACCTCCAAGGACTGTATCCTCAGAGTATTTTTTTTATGTTAAGTCACCATGTTGTTCTCGTCAGTCACAGAGTTTGTGATTTATAGCCTTTCTACATGCACCTGCCTATCATCGTTTTAATCCTTTTTTTTTCCTTTCCCAATAATTTTTTATACCATATTTGCTCACATATAACTCGCCATTGGGAATATCTCGCACCCTATTTTTAAATTTGAAATTGCAGGAAAAATATCCTCTGATATATCCCGCATTAATTTCTAATGCTCTCATAAAGATGATTGTAGTAATTTTATTTAAGATAGTACTCCCTACCCACTGGACATCACATGTCTTGCCCCCAATGTTTCTGTTCATTGCTTTCCTCTTTCACGGTTTTCGTTGCCCGTCTGTTGCATTGTCAAAGAGTACCAGTAATCTGTCTTCACATTCCATTGTTGTTTCTCAGTTTTGTGATATTTCTTGTGGAGATTGTTCTTTTAGTTATGTAAAAATGTGGAAGTTATATGGCTGAGTTTGAACTTGAAGTGATAAAATACGCATAAGACGATGGTAATAGAGCTGCTGGTTAAGAATTCATTGTGACTGAATTTAATATTCGCTACTGGTGTAAACAGAAAGATGTGCTATACTCTGAATTACCAATAAAGCTCGCTGACAGCTGTCAAAGCTAGCACGTGGGGAAATGCTGTGTTGCCACTGAGGCAGATCATGACTCATAACATTCCAAGAGGCAGGAAGACACAAATACTGGGTAATTTAGCCCCCCCTGCCTGGCGCTCTAATGACCGTGACGAGTGAAGACACACTGAGTCAAACCCTGTGCTTACTGGCGGCTTCGGTGGCATAGTCAGTAGCATGCTGAGCTTCTATGCCCAAGATAGCGGGTACAAACCCGGCCGAAGCCGTTGGATTTTTTAAGAGCGTTAAAAATCCCTCAGTATGCCTTCCTTTGGAGGGGAAGTAATGCCGGCGGACCCATGTCATAGATTTGTGGCATGTTAAAGAACCTTCCACTAATTGCACCTGTGTGAAGCTAAATTGGATAGGTTAAGAATGTAAACAACGCTCTTAAGTTTCTACGTTCGTTGCCAAGAGCTGACTGCAGTGGCGTCTAGTAGCTAAGTTCTGAACTTGGCCTAGTAGTCATTGACGGTGGCGCTTGGCGGCTAAAGTAGGAACTATTTGAAAAATTCTAAGTTGCAGTCTGTACTTAAATTAAAAAAACAGATTATACACACTAATACAGTCATCACAATTAATACCGGTTATCAGACAGATTCTACACACACCCAAAGTACACGGGGCTACATGACCGCGTTGTCGCAGCCCCTAAAGTTAAGAACCAACCCTGTGCTTACTGCCGTGTCGGCATACATTGCTTCACTGTCTTCCGGCTGTTTCTCGCCCGCTCCTTCAGTCTTCTTGGCTGCCTCCTTCTTCTGTTCCAGTTTCTTCTGCTTCTCCCTTTCCTTCTTCTCTCTCTTCTCCTGCACCACAGATTTCATAGTACTTCCTTCCGCACTTCCACTACCATTTCTACGGTATCCCAGGTGTCCTTCACATCCTCCTCTTCCTCATCCTCCTTGTGTTCCGTACTGCCCTCTGACAGCAGGGGAACCTGGTCCACAATCTCCACCTCCACCTTATGTTCTTCTTGGTCGGCGGTGGCTTGCTGCTGCTTGGTCTTGTTGGGCCGTATCCTGGTGCCGGGTCGAGGAGGCTTGCGGTCGCCCGCCGCAGGCAGCTCCATGCCTTCGGCCATGCGAGCCTGCAGCAGGGCCTCAGCACGCGCACGGTCTGCTTTCTGCTTGGGCGTCAGCCACTTGCCTTCAGTCTCTCCTTCTTCTCCTTTCCCTTCTTTTTCTTCATCTGCCTTATCTTGCTCAGCAATTCTTTTCTTCTCATCTTTTCTTTTCTCTTTCCCTTTATTCCTTTTATCTTCTTTTCCTTTTTCTTCTTCTGATCCTTCACTCTCTTATTTCCATCTGCCTGACATCTCATCTTCTTCCTACTCCTTCTCTTTGCCTTCCATGTGGTCCATTTCTTCCTCCAACTTGTTCTGCCTATCCTCCTCCAACGCTTCTTCACGTTATCTTCTATCTCATCTTCCTCCTTGTCTTTAGTTTTATTCTCCTCCTCCATTTGACGTCCTCTTCTGTTACGTCGGCGGCGACCTCTGTGTCTACCTCCGCAACTGCTTTCTCTTCTTTGCCCGCTATGGTCTCTCCGATATATGCCTCTACAACCTCACCTTATCTTTTCCACTTCTTCAATTACTTCTTTACGCCCCCTAGCATCACATACTTCACATTTCTCCTCTTCTTCCTCTTCCTTTACAGACACACTCTCAGATTTGACTATCCCAACTTTCTCTTCTACAATGCATATGATCTCCACTGTCTGCTCTTCCAGCTTAACTTGTTGAAAATCCAACTTGTCTACTTCAGGGTGGCTCTGTTCCTGAACAGCAATTTGACCACCTAGGTTATTTTCCAGATTAGTGGCTTCTACACTGACTTCACTGACCTGGCTAGTAACATGACTGTCTGGGATAATCTCTGACAAATGCTCCGAGACCTCATCAAGCTTCTCCGACAAATGCTCACTGACCTTATCAAGCTTCTCCGACAAACGCTCCGTGATCTTATCAAGCTTCTCCAACAAATGCTCACTGATCTCACCAAGCTTCTTTGACAATCTTTCTTCCATCCCTACGGACTTGTCGCTACGAAACATGAGCTTCCTCAACATACCCATCATCTCAGCTTCAATATTTCTTCTATTTTCCTCCATCCCTACTCCTGTCTTTGTGTGATTCATTGAATTCTTCGAGCTTTCACGTTGGGTGCCATTGTAACTATTAAAAATACTGCCCCTCGTTGGGATACCATTGAAACTATTATAAAGCTTGTCACCTCAGGGTAGTGAGGCAATATACTCGCTAAAAATGAATCCACAAAGAACAGGATACCGTCTTCACTAATTCACACACTATTTATTTATAACCAATACTAGACACACATATAACAAGAATGTTTCTTCTTCAGGTTAATCTCTAGCAATCAAAACTAGCAATACTTTGTTTGTCAACATATAAGGAAGCTTCCATTCTCTGCATCTGTTGTGCAGTATCCTCAATAATTCATGAGGAAAAGGGGCTCTTTACTATATTTTAATATTTCTCTACTCCTTTCTTTTCTTCTTGCGTTTTCTTAAAAGTCTCTTTCTGTCCTTCTTCTTGCCAGATATTAGTTATGTTTCTCAGATTGTCAACATATAACATTTTTTTAAAAGCCAGCTTCCATACTATATCAAATCATCACTATCAATATCAATCATCATCCCCATGGTAACCTTGCCATGTCAAAGAAAACCTTTCCCCTAAGCAAGGCCACCTGGTCCACCTGTTGGCTGATCACCACCAAAGAATCTCAAGGCACGAGACACACGATTCTCCGCGGTGGCCTACCAATAAGTGGCCATGGCTGGCAACCTAAAAAATTAAAAATAATTACTACCTACCAAACAACACAAAAAACTAGATGCACGTTCTGTAACCTAAAAAGTTCGGCTACAAGGATTTGAGAAATTTGATTGTATTGAACATCATTTCTAGTAGTCTATAGATAGGCTAGAGACTATGGTGTCATACCTCCTCTTAATTTACAGTAAACAATATTATGTGATGTTTGTTGAAATAAGTGTGACAGTAGCATATCTCCAATTCAATGTATACATTCATCATCGTACCGGTATGAAAACTGAACATAAATTCACATTCGTCACAATTTTAAGAAGGTCCAAGCTGGGTAATATACAAGATCTTTGAAATTTTTAATATTCTATTGCCGTATAATGTATACAAATATCGTCACCTGTGTGCATAACTCTCACTGTACTGTTTCCGTCTTTCAATATAAATTATTATTATTGTTATTTTAAAATTAGGACATGTTTCGAACGGTAACTCCGTTCTTCTTCAGCCAATATACAATCGAATAAGACATGGATAAAACACTATAAATACACGTAGTCCATTAGACTTAAATATAAAATTGACACTAACTTAATTATTAATATTGACATTGTTAAAATTGACTTGCTAAATATTAAAATGTACACTTAAAAAACATGTTAAAAACTTTGATCCATTTGTCCATAGATTCATATCTGATGATCTACTGTGTCCTAAGGCACCTCTTACTTGTTGATTTAAGAACTGTTGAAATATGCGAAAGTTCCTTTCTATTGTTGATTTGATGAGACTGGATCCGTAATTAGTAGTGTGCATAATTCATGTTATTAAAATTAACATTGTTAAAATAAACTTGCTGAATATTAAAATACTCGCTTGAAAAACATGTTGAAAACTTTGATCCATTTGTCCATTGATTCATATCTGTTGATCTGTTCTTGTTGATTTAAAAATTGTTAAAATTTGCTAATTTTCCTTTTTATTGCTGTTTTGATGAGATGGAAACTGTAATTAGTGGTGTGCAGAATTCTTATTTAAAACTGTGTATCTTACTGCTTTATAGTTGGAGACTTCTAAAAATGAAAAATAAGGCTTGTATTATAAAATGCACCCAAAACCCATTAGAATTTGTGATGATATCTATTACTGCAAAACATCTTACTTTATTATAATCTGGTGATCGATGCATTCCCGTTTGGTATTTCATCATTTGAACAGCGTGCATTTCTAAGAAAAATACAAAGTAATTAATTTTACTATTTTAAAATTTTAAAATAACAATAATAATTTATATTGAAAAGATGGAAACAGTACAGTGAAAGTTAGTAGAATATCCAATATGGACCTAATATGGAGAATAATACTCTTACCTGTGTGCATACCGAAGCTGATAATTCTAGCGCAGCCATCACAGCACTTTTCAATAAACGAAAACAAGCCATGAAATAAAGATTCATACAATTAGAATACAAATCCATGATACAAATCATAAAGTGTTCACAGCTGGAAGGAGAAAAACAACAAGCAACTACGGAGTGTCACTTCTCCGAAGGTTTAATGCTTATCCAGCACATATAGCATCGAGTAAATATGACCAACTTGCCCACCACATTTATTACTTTGGCAGCGCTGTCTAGCGATTGATGAACACAATATGGCGTTCAATGCTGGGAGTACACTACACCGACCTTTGCCCAGCGATTGAAAAATAGGCCCTAAGTGTATTATGAATTTCTTCAATCTTCAGTATTACCATATACAATTTAATGCAAAAAATTTGTGGTGTATTACATTCATTTATTTATTAATTTATTTTAATTAAGTAATAATAATTATGAGTTTTCAATTACTAAAGAGGAATGGTGGAAGGAGAGACAACAGTGGAGAAGCACCATTAACACCCCCACCTTGCAGGAGCTGGACAATGGGAATTGAAGATGAATTATGAGTTATTGCAGTTTCTTAAATTGTTAACAGTTAATGGCAGGTACGGATAATACCCTGACTACAGGTCTGACGTTTGTTTTTGGCCGGTGGCCATGAAATCCGCGCACTCGCTGTGCTAACCGTTCAACCTCCTTCCTTGTTTCCTTCGTTCCTTCTGATCATGCGTGCATGCAGTTGTTACTGCACATGCTCACAATAAGAAGGCATCCTGGCTGGTCGGAGGCCTCTATGCAACAAGCAAGCAGCGGCCAAAATCAAACTTCAGACCTGTACATATGTTAAGCCAAGCTGCTTCTATCCCACGTGCTCTTGTATTGGTCATGAGATGTGAGGCAACTTCTGATTTATAGACCTTTGTTGTCACTTGCATATGCCTGAGAATTTTAGGAATCGCATATATTTACAAATGTTGATGGAGACGTGTTGTCCCTGTCTGCCCTACTAACGGCACACATGACTGAAATCATGTTAAGCCTGCTTTAAAATGTATACTACTACCGGCCATGGGGGCCGAGAGCGTGAATGCGCTACCTCGTACCTCACTGGCATCGGGAGACGTTGGGTTCGAACCCCACCTTGGCCATCCTGAAAATGGTTTTGGTAGTTTTCTATTATCACCAAATGCCAAGATGGTTCCTTTCAATAGGTCCACGGCCAATTTCCTTCCATAATCCCTTCCCTGACCCGTCCTGAAAATAAAATAAATGGCCATTGGATACATTAAAAAAATGATTAAAATGTATCCTACTCAACAATGTACTCTCTCTGTTATAGTCCATTTACACGAGGAGAACCCATAATGGTGCCCGAGTTAAACCTCACGAATACAAGGTTAATTCTCCGTAAGGCTGTTGCAGCTCTGTTTGCTCATGTGGGATATAACAGTAAGTGTACATTCAAATTGACTCTATACTGGGCTGGCATTATTAGTTTCTGTATCACTTTTGTCGTATTTTGGCATTATGTAATGTGTTGAAAGTTATTTTGAAAAGTGACATTGAACATATATGTACTTCTACTGTACGAGCATTAATCCTGTAAACTTTCCATTTAAGATTCTGCCACAGTTTACCCATTAACCCTGCAGTGGTCGCGTACCTAATAGTGACGCGAGTGGTTGCATGGTGTACATAGGTATGCCATTTAAAATTTTAATAAAATAATGCATTTAAGTTTACAATTGCTTTTATTTGTTTATAAGTCTTAATAACTATGTAATTCTTAATAATTATAATCAACAGAACCTAAAAATATTATTATTTTCTTATCACAAGAAACTAAAACAAATAGTCACCCATTTGTTACGAAAAAAAACACAAGTTTTACAGAAATTGAGAAGAAGAAAAAAAGTGCACAGAATTATTAAAATCTAATCAGTGTTTTCTGAGCAGAACAAACATACAGATTTAGAATGCTCAGTACAAATGAATTTATTGCACGAATTGCACACTTTACGAGTGCTTCTATTACGCGCGCTACCGCAATAGTGGCATCGACCGACATAATTCCTTTGTAGACTTAGAAAAGGCTTTTGATAATGTTGATTGGACTAAATTGTTTGACATTTTGAAATCTATTGGAATAAAGTACAGGGATAGGAGGGTGATATACAATCTATACAGAAATCGGACAGCAGTCATTCGAGCTGAAGGACATGAGAGAGAAGCTGGTATTCAGAAAGGTGTAAGGCAAGGCTGCAACTTATCACCCATACTTTTCAATCTTTACATTGAACAAGCAATGAAGAAAATTGGAGAAACATTTAAAGTGGGAGTGAAGATTCAAGGAGAAATAATTTCAACTCTGAGATTTGCTGATGACATTGTCATCTTGGCCGACACGCCTGAGGATCTGAATGAGTTTTTGAATGGTATGGACTCCGTCTTACGGAAAGAATACATGATGAAAATGAATAAATGTAAAACAAAAATACTGGAATGCAGCTGAAATATATTAGAAACCTCTATGGACATCAAATTGGCAGGTGAAAAGCTGAAGGAAGTAGGAGACTTCTGTTACTTAGGAAGCAAAATAACCAGTAATGGACGAAGCAACAAGGATATAAAAAGCAGGTTGTCTCAGGCAAGGAAAGCATTTCTACAAAAAAGGAATCTGTTGACATCGAATATAGATTTAGGTATTAGGAAGTCATTTTTGAAAGACTTTGTCTGGAGCGTCGCTCTATGGAAGTGAAACTTGGACTATTGGTGAAGCAGAAAAGAGGAGAATTGAAGCATTTGAAATGTGGTGTTACAGGAGAATGATGAAGATCAGATGGGTAGATAGGGTTACAAACGAAGAGGTATTAACACGAGTGGGAGAGGAGAGATGTTTCTGGCGACTGCTAATGATGAGAAGAGATTGGTTAGTAGGACACATACTAAGACACCCAGGAATAGCAAGCTTAGTTATCGAAGGAATGGTCGAGGACAAGAACTGTAGGGGTAGACCAAGGTTAGAATATATTAAACAGATTGTCTTGGATGTAGGGTGTGGTAGCTATGTAGAGATGAAATGATTAGCTCAGGACCGGGAGGCATGGAGAGCTGCATCAAACCAGCCAAAAGACTGAAGATTCAAACAACAACAATTCCTACGCATGGGTCCTGGTGCCGATGACTGAGTTTCAACTTGCGGAAGGCCTAGAAAGTCTTTTATTGTGAACGTTAGACTTCTTGGCAACGTTTTTTTCAGCAATCTGCTATTCATCATAGCCAGAGACAGGCTGACAAAGTCACGATAGCAAACGGATTCATAGTTTTTGTTTGCTGTATGTATGCAAAGTGCGTTGAGAGCACTGAGGTTGATCAGATCATAGAATATAGTTACAGGCCATCTTCTTGAGTTTCTGGACACGTCATAGAAAGAAGACATCTTATCCACTAGATCAACACCATTTTTAGTACGATTATAGTACGTAATGATTTCAGATTTTCTTTGTTGTCCTGTTTCGTTATCAGTCACTGCGTCGTTGTGCATCGTGGAAATTAATATAACTACACTGTTAGATTTTGGCACGTAAGACACCAATGTGCATGGTGGATGGAAACCAAACTTTGAAGAATATGTGGGATTTCCTCTTGCTACTCAGAATTCTAGTGGTACTTCTCTTCTGTCCTTCCGTATTGTAGCTACCATTGTTGTTCCATTTTCAAACAGTTGTTTGGCAACTCGCAAGGAAGAAAACCAATTGTCCATTGTTATAGTGATATTTCTGCCAAGTATTGGATGGACTACTCTCATAACCACATCACCCCTTTCATTACTCTAGGGGCCGATAACCTAGATGTTTGGCCCCTTAAAACAACAATTATCATTATCATCATCTTTCATTACTCAAGCGAAATGGTCCTTAGGGTTGTTGACCAGCATATATTTCCAAGTTGTACGTATATGGAAAGTGAACATCTACTAGAGCAAAAACCTTCACACCATATTTTGCTGGTTTACTTGGGATATACTGTCTAAAGGAACAGCGTCCTCTGAAGGCCAATAGTTGTTCATCCAGAGTCATTTCAGCGCTTGGAACAAAATTCCTTTGGAAGTTTGTGATAAACAAATCAAAAAAATCACGTACTGGCGTGAGCTTGTCAAGTTTTCCACGATCTACGCGATCTCCAATATCATCGAATCTCAAGACTCTGAGAATAAATTTAAATCTTTGTTCAGACATAGTCAATTATTAGAAAGAAATAAAGGGATTCTGCCTTTTCAATACATATATTAAACCTACTCATAGGTATATGTTTCGAAGGTTGTTAACTCCCTCTTCCTCAGCCTGTACAATAAATATCAAAGATTAATTACCTTTATAAGTACGTTAGTGTCATGAATACAGTTTATGAAATAAATAATGCATTAACAACCTTCGAAACATGTACCTGTCAGTAGGTTTAATATATGTATTGAAAAGGCAGAATCCTTTTATTTCTTTCTAATATATAGTTAGTCAATACGGACCTCAATTACTGACATTATGAATAGTCAAATATATTGCTTCGACCCCTGTGTGATTCACATGTTCAAATATTTGACCTGTACTCGAGTGACCAACTTTCAACACGCCAGCCATGATCGAAATTCCAATAAATCCAATAATCTCCATTCTATTTGTAACTTTTGCATCCCTCGTTCTAGCATATTTAGTTTTAATGTGGTCAATTTTTATATTAGTTTATTTAGTAATAAGATCAATAATATTGTCATCTAAAAACAGACCCATGCAGTCTTCAGGACTAGTTTTCTGACAGCAAATCCCTTTAGGACCAGGTGGAACAAAAACTATATTGTGCCTCCGAGTTCTTCCTCTATTCAGAGGAGCAGTCTTTGTCCAGACAGTGCCATCCACACCACAATAAAAATCACCACGTCTTCTTTGATGAGATGGTTCACTATCAGATTCCGTTGCCTCACTTCAGGCGCGGATTCAGGGGGGGGGGGGGGGGTCATGGGGTTCATGACACCCCCAAACGGAGACCAAATTTTTTTGCAAATTCAAATAACGAAAACACAATAACCAGACAAATACAGCTTAACGAATTTTAACTGAAAAACAATTTTTTCATATTATTCAATACTGAAAATATCATTATTGAAATTATTATGTTCTGTTACAACTGTACATATTTACAACTTCATACCTGTTATATAAAAACGATTATTTATATAACAAAATCAACTCGTCTATTTTGTTTAGCAAACCTTGTGATTACCGAATCGATGTCTATAGTGTTGTTACGATGAATGTGCAGCAATGCACGGATAGGAATTTGGGGCTTTTTTCGCACCAACAAATTTTGTTGACGTCCAAACTGCAAGCTTGGTTGGCAATTTAAGCTGTGACTTTCTCCCTTTGTCGGTACCAACTCGACTTGCCGAAACTGTAACGTATCTTGATACTTTTCTCGAAGCTCGATGTAAAAGTCACAAAACACGCCGTTGCAATTTGTACGAATATTTTTGGTGCGCTAAACGCATCAAATTTCTATCCATGTAGCTTGCAAAAAAAATGGTCTGGTTTTGTACTGTCCCCGTTATCAGGATAGTAGGCTGTCAGATATCCGCCCCCTCAATCGGATTGCCAATAATCAATCGCACCGGCACAGCTACATCAATGAAAATGGCACTGACAGATACTATCGAGATTAGAGCACAATAGTTAACAAGAAATTATTGTGGAACACACCAAAATATACGGGGGTTCATACTTACCTTTTACTTACCTTTTTTAAATTTATCTCGGGGATGGGTTGTCAACTGGATCACTTAAAGTATGCCCTCACAATAACCTCCACCATGATATTTAAAATGAACCATGACGAAAACGAGAAACTTTAAACTGCACAATAATTTATTTCACAAAAAGAATGAATTTAACAAAAATAAAACAACAAAATCCACGTGGCAATCAGAAGTCATTGTCCACATAACTATGTCCTCCTGTAGAACTTGTATACTCTACATACAATGTTTCAGCTTTCTCAAGCTCAAAATAACGTAATTAATAATGCACTTGGAATGGAAACGGGATTTGGGACGAGACACATATCAATTGTTTTGCGTGTTTATACACTCCACATTTTATTTATAGCCACTAGGCTATTATGGAGACGTCCTTGGCCTCTATCATACAGTTGTCCGGGCCAGCTGCAATGCACCTGCATCGTCAAAGTGGACTCACCCCTCCGTTCAACCCTAGCATAAGCGAGTTACATCAGAGCTTAGCTCTCCTTTCAAAACACGTTAAATGTCCACATCTCAACTGAAATATTATCACGCAAATCCTTTAAATGCTCCATTCAAACACCAGTGGAATACTCCAACAATCCCAAATCATATTTAATTGTTCAATCCACTTGTTTAATTAGCGTTGTTTAGAGTATAATAACAAAACTCCAAATGTTAATAACAAAAGTTCATTAATTATTTATAACAATAATAAATTGTTTATAACAATGTCAAACGACAATTAAAAATTTTATACACGCCTCTATTAATCCCTTTCATTACAAATTATTTAACAAAGATATTTACATAATTATTTTACAATATTATATTGTTTATATTATTTATACAAGAAATACATTAAACCACACGTTGATCCGGTTGATAATTACTTAAATTGTGTTGATATAATCGACCAATGAAGGTTAGTTATATTTAAATGTCAAATTCAGGTTTAATAAGGTTTAATAATTATTATTAATATTTGTGACGGTAACCTCCATTCAAAATCTTCATCTCAAATTATTTAACACTCTTGTTAACTTTAACAGTATCTTCACATGAATAACTTTCAAAGAACCAGGACAATACATTCAGCGGAAAAATACTTCGCTCAAAACGCACAAAATTGCTCAACAATAGGCCCAGAATTCATCATATATCTTCATATATATGGCATCAAAATCTTCCAAATTACATACAAAAACCTCCACTCATAAATTCAACAACTTCATTTATTACTGTGGGAACCTCCTTCATTATTCAAGGGCATTACTCATCAGCGACTTTTACAGGTCCACTGAACTAACGATTATACATCCATTGTACCTCTTCAAAAATTCTTATATTCATCAATTGTATTAATGACTGTTATTATTTAACCTTCGTGGGTTTCATTCATGAATCGATATGAAGTAAAAATTTGCCAATCACAAATAAATTTAATAGCAAATACGATTAGACACTCCTCCCTGGTCTATCAAAATTGAGATTAATATCTTCAAAGTAACGCAGTATAAAAATACTATCTTTAATCAAAGTTCATCTAAACTGCATAAATAGTCGAATAGAATACAATTAGACTGTGGAATGCAAACATTATTGTTCCAATCTATAATTGGGAAAAATTCCTATCAAATGTTCATTACTATAGTGTATTCAATAAATCGTAATCGAAGTTCATATTTCATAAAATTGTCTATAATGCAATGATAAATGTCTATGTTGCAATCATGTTCATAAGACGACTAGTATTTCAAAGATCGTCGATAACGTATTAGATTTTAACGCTCTAAAATCATTTAATTATTCTTCTTTCTTGAGGATGACAGAAAATTGGTCAAAGTAATTTACTGAATAGAATTACTTTAATAAAATGACACGCTGTCTGAATTCAAATCTGCCATAGCAAATCGTTAACTTTATAGTCAAATCGTGACTACAAAAATATGCAAATTATTGAAAGAATCTAAATTATCAGTCTCAACTGATCCAAAATTATTTAAGTATGCCAATGACATAATAATGTCTCAACAAATCGTAGAAAAAGGCATAAATCATCGAAGTGTACTGAGTACAGAAATGTCAAGCCAGAAAATGGGGCAAAAGATAGGACAAAATATATGGGAAAAATGGTTGCTCAGATATCGCTACATGACTCAAATAATACAAGAAACGTTCACGACTACCTTATCTGTTGATTGAAGTTCTAGAGGAAAGTTTTCAAAGAAAACTGCTGTTGGTTCCAATTCACCAGCGTAAAGATGTGCTCCGTCCTCGAACCTGGAATCAGCGTCCTCGGAAAATCGAACTGCTTCCTCCTCCGGAAATTGCACTGCTCCGCGTATACGAAAGACATCCTTCTGGCAAAATTCTTCTTTGCGAGCCGGGTCCTCCCTGGCCTCTCTTGAAAGTTCCCGGAAGTTCTGGTCGCAAATCGCCATGAAGTTTATTGCAGTTATTTCCGCACAAATATTCATAATCGTGGAGTATGAAAATATTTCCACTGTCATTTGATATAATTCAGCGATGGATTCACGATGCATGAGTGTAGTTGGATGTTCACTACATGCTCGCTTTTGTAGAATGACGATTAACGAAGTTCCATGCTGTTACTTCACTCCATCGATATATGTCCCAATTGCATTAAAGCCTTAGCCTTCCATCTCAACTTCTGTTATAATCATTGAAAGCACTGCAAGATTATAATGTTCCATAGTAGAATGTATCGTTGTATTACCAAACGTATGCTCCAATATCACGGTTGCGATATACGTGTCAGCCGTAGTGTATACTGTGGAAATTTAAAAGTGCCTCTCAGGTGGCGAGAAAATCACTTTTGTCTGCAGCCTTAAAGTGTCAATATCTTTCAAAGTATAACTGTGAAATTGTTCAAATGTTCTACACACCTCAATGTTGTACTGCCCAATTGAATTATAATAAAGGCAGAAGTTAACTCTTTATATCTTATCTGGTAGAAACGTTAATGTGAGCGTTACAACTTCGCCTAGTTTCGAACAGCGTAAAATGGAACTGCTCCGTGTTCGTTCGATGCGCCTGGCTTTAACCACACGCTAAAGATGACTTGCTTCACTTATTCACTCGAAAATGACTATATAACATCTGAAATATATATGCGGTATCAGCGGTATGAGAGATATGAGAGCTCCTCTATCCTGTGCACGACCTTTTATCAACTTCTTAAGGGGCGTATCCATCCCTTCCATAGCCTGTTGCTCCGTCATTGCTAGAAGTTTTAACTTTGGCTATACTTGACGGATTTTCAAATTTCAAAAACTCAAAATTAATTTCTTCAAAATTCCAAATCAATGCCATAACTGAAAATAGTTTTCCACAAATCTGCATGCCAAAAGTAATTAAATATCGTAGTTTCAGCAATCTCCGTCTTCCTTCCAAACTATCGTTCATTGGTTCGAGTCTCTCCTCCAATAGCGTAACTTCTTCCTTAGCACAATACCTTGTTTCCTGCGACTGCGTCGTAAATCTCAGATCTTTCTCGAACAAAATCATGACGTCACCAAGAATCTCAGCTCAACCAGCCTACTTGCATGAAATCTGCGTCATCCGTGCCTACGTCATGAATATACACGTCACAACTATGACATCCATAACTTTATTCATTTATGCCAATACAGCCATCGTGGTCTCAATATAATTCAATTTACGGGGGCAGTACGTTTGGTTATTTTGTGATTGCGTTGTTAGTGATACCATTTTTCTTAACAATTTCGATTCTGTGACCCCCCTCCAAGCCAAACTCTAGGTCCGCGCCTGCCTCACCTGGGATTTCTTGCTTTTGCTCATATTCAGAATCGGTGAGCTGTTCCTCAAGATAGTATTCATCCTCATCTGAACTTGAATGTTCATCATAATTATCAGTCTGACTATCGGCTTCTTCCAACCACGCTGCAATTAGAGCCGCTTGCCTATCCTCCATGATTTCCTGAAGAAGGAAGAAAAAATAATTTTCCCTGCCATAATAGTGTAAAAAATACTTATTAATGAAAATATTAAGCCAATGTCAATAATAAAAGCAATTATAAGTGCACAATGTAGATTTAGTCTAACTAAGTCTCTGGCAAAAAACTTAAGTAATTGGTCGCACGGCATACCAGTGTAGACCACGGACTTTACGGGACTCCTGTAACACAACCACGCGCAACTGATGTTCGCGCAGCACTGAGCACATGCGTCAACGATCCATCTTAAAGTACACATGTCAGCTACGCGGCGCTATAATTTTTAAAGCAGTGTTTGTTTTCACACGAGTGGATTACATATGTAGACCACGCGACCACTCCAGGGTTAATGCCCATGAATTTTTAGGATATTATTGATCTTATACAAGGAAAAAGAAACATCATTGTTGATAATATTGTTAACAGTTCATTGTTTGACTCTTGCTTGCATTACATAACAAAACATGACATTTAATTTCGCGCCTTATGGAGTTAGTGGCTGTAAAATATTATTCCATGTGTGGCCAAGAGGATGATGTTTCTGTTGCGGTGAGTCTATGCTCCATAAGGCTCACTTCTCTACTAGAAAGCGCTATAATGTTCAAGGAGCTTAGATATCTAACATCTAACCTCCTTGACTTTCATAGTCAAGGAACAACGAAATTCGACGTGCAAGCTACCCTCTGGGTGTCAAATAACAAAGCATGCACCCGGCACCCGAGGCCATACGATATTATTATTATTACTACCTTATGAAACATTTCTGCCTCCATATGTCTGAGTTTGAACACATGCACCATAATAATCCGTTAATTACACTGTTATAACATGTTGGACTAAGCACTGTAACACATTTTATGACACCTATAGCTACACTTTACCTTATAGACTGTGTGATGCAGCGGGCCATTTATTTTTTAACACCATGGTATTATAATGGTATTATAAACTTTTCAGCTTTATGCAGTACCTGGGAAATGTACCACCCATTTTGATGAGGAAGTTGAAGCAATAAAAATGGCTCTAATTCAACCTTTTTATGGAATACTTACGAAGGAAAGCAAACAAGGCGAGGTGTGATACAAACATAGATGTAACCCAAACCCATCCTAACATGAAGGTTCGACTGGCTGCGTGGCTCAGCGATAACGTTCTCGCCTGCTGTTCCCAAGGTTGCAGGATCGAATTCTGGCACGGCCAGTTGGCATTTGAGTGTGCGTGAATGCAAGGGAGCCATATTACTAGATTTACTGGCACGTTAAAGATCCCCTTCTGTGCAAAATTCCGGCATCTCTAAAAGTCGCAGCAGTTAAAAGGACGTAAAACCAATAACATCATTATTGACATGAGGGTTCACGAAAGGAAGAAGAACGAATCACCAGGTGGTGGAGTGGAGGGTTTTGAAGAGGATAATTTTTGGGAGCAGTTTGGCAAGACCAGTATGTTGACAAACACAAATAACTTGAAATCAGCAAAATTACATTACAAAATTATAAAGTACAATCTCTAGTCAACAAAATTCGTTCTTCTAAATAAATAAAAAAAAATGATATCTAAGTTCTTAAAGAAAATTGTGTTCTTGCCAGAAAATTAATAAAAGATATTGAACTAAGCTGAACCTATGATCTATCGTAACTAGTTGTCCTATTCTAAATTCAGAAGAGAAAATCCCAAGAAAAACAGAATTAATCTTAACTTAGAAATAAAAATAGAGCTAGTGCTTGGAAATCCTAACCTAAGATCACAAAATAAGCTTATATAGGGACTGTATTAATGTCTTACACTCCTGCCGATACTTACATAGCTCACTAAGGCACTTTCTAAGAATTGGGGTAATTGATGTAGGTGGCACAAAACTGCTCTAAATGTGGGACTCTTATTATGCTGCTTAAAAGATAAAAATCTCATTTTCGAGATGTGATTAGTTCCATATTGATTATAAATTCTTAAATTATAACAATATGTCCAGTCAAAGCTTCATAGCCATGTGTAATTTAAGACTGTTGTCGTCAGCTGTAACTCGATTCCGAGCACACATAACTTCTTCCTGTGTTTCAACCCAGCTTATGAATGTGTTTTCGATGACTTAACAGACCAATCCTAGCATAAAACATGCGCCCACATAAATTGCACTGAATGGTTGGGGGCGGGCGGGGTTGTAATTGACGGAGCTTTCTTGCTTGCCGCTTGGCCTCTCCATGTCTGCGACGTTCTTCTTCAAATAAGTCGACAGCGGTCGATGTAGTGTTCCGCCACAGTCAAAGGTCTACAGCTGATGTTTCCCATGATTGGATATTTATATTAGTCGTCGTCATGATGTGTTTCAGCTGGTCTTTAAAACGCTTCAGAGAAGCCTTATGAGGTCTAGTGCCGGAGCAAAGTTCACGATTGTCGTACAAGCCTGGTATTACTCATACGGTGAACATGGCCTAACCATCTCAGCTGATGAGTAATGATGGTTGCCTCAATGCTATTTAGATGAGATTTCTCGAGAACTGCGGTTTTGGTCACATAGTCCTCCCACTTAATATTCAAGATGTATCTCATCTTTTGTTGGTGGAAGCGCTCAAGTTTTTTGATATCACGGCATTATAGTGTCCAAGGTTCACAGTCATACAGTAGCCTTAAGTTGACGGCGTCTTTGAGCACCATGAGTTTGGTATGCATCTTAAGGTCTTTACTCATGAGACTCTGTGCATTAACCGGTCGAATGCTGCATGGGCAGCTCCAATTATTTTATCAACATCCTGTTTGCAGGTACACCGTTTAAACAAGATGCTTCTAAGATATGAAAAGTAATCAACCTGCTCCAGTGTTGTGTCTAAGATAAGATATTGAACTCAGGAAGAGGTAATCCTGGGACAGGTTGTGCATGTACCTTATTAGCCTATTTTCATTTATGAAAAAATAGGCTTATGAAATTTCATTTGTCCGTGTGTCTGTCTGTGTGCGTGCGATGGATTTTTGTTTGTGTGTGCCCCCCCCCCCCCAATAACTTCTAAACGGCTGGAGCGCTTTCAATGAAACTCTGTAAGTTCATAGCACTATTCCGGGCGACCAAGACCGTGGCTTCCAAATTTTGTTACGCCTCACCAATCCAACATGACAGCTGTGCAAAATATTTCACCAGCATTCAATATCTCCGAAACTATTACCGAAATCACCCTGGAATTTTGTACGGTGATAAAGGTAACTACTAGACGTTCACCTATGTGACTTTTGAAAACCTATTTAAACACAAATAGTGCTAAATGTTCCGGCACAACTCAACAAGATGACAGTGTTTCGCCCCGGTGTGCTATTGGGCTCTTCAGTTGGTTAAAGCACACCTCACCAAGACACTGTCTAGTGCACACTGGGAAGGCCATTGCAAGACGTATTTGATACATGTGTATCCGCGTCACGAGCAAGCCAGTGCACTATGGGAGTCGAAACTCCATTCCAAAGCAATTATAACCTTACCTTGGCATTGAATATACAATTTTCATTAAAAAAAAAATGCATTGTCCGTTGAGCCATAATATATTTAAACACAAATAGTGCTAAATGTTCCGGCATAACTCAACAAGATGACAGTGTTTCGCCCCGGTGTGCTATTGGGCTCTTCAGTTCGTTAAAGCACACCTCACCAAGACACTGTCTAGTGCACACTGGGAAGGCCATTGCAAGACGTATTTGATACATGTGTATCCGCGTCACGAGCAAGCCAGTGCGCTATGGGAGTCGAAACTCCATTCCAAAGCAATTATAACCTTACCTTGGCATTGAATATACAATTTTCATAAGAAAATATGCATTGTCCGTTGAGCCATAATATATTTAAACACAAATAGTGCTAAATGTTCCGGCATAACTCAACAAGATGACAGTGTTTCGCCCCGGTGTGCTATTGGGCTCTTCAGTTCGTTAAAGCACACCTCACCAAGACACTGTCTAGTGCACACTGGGAAGGCCATTGCAAGACGTATTTGATACATGTGTATCCGCGTCACGAGCAAGCCAGTGCGCTATGGGAGTCGAAACTCCATTCCAAAGCAATTATAACCTTACCTTGGCATTGAATATACAATTTTCATAAGAAAATATGCATTGTCCGTTGAGCCATAATATATTTAAACACAAATAGTGCTAAATGTTCCGGCATAACTCAACAAGATGACAGTGTTTCGCCCCGGTGTGCTATTGGGCTCTTCAGTTGGTAAAAGCACACCTCACCAGGACACTGTCTAGTGCACACTGGGAAGGCCATTGCAAGACGTATTTGATACATGTGTATCCGCGTCATGAGCAAGCCAGTGCGCTATGGGAGTCGAAACTCCATTCCAAAGCAATTATAACCTTACCTTGGCATTGAATATACAATTTTCATAAGAAAATATGCATTGTCCGTTGAGCCATAATATATTTAAACACAAATAGTGCTAAATGTTCCGGCATAACTCAACAAGATGACAGTGTTTCGCCCCGGTGTGCTATTGGGCTCTTCAGTTGGTTAAAGCACACCTCACCAAGACACTGTCTAGTGCACACTGGGAAGGCCATTGCAAGACGTATTTGATACATGTGTATCCGCGTCACGAGCAAGCCAGTGCACTATGGGAGTCGAAACTCCATTCCAAAGCAATTATAACCTTACCTTGGCATTGAATATACAATTTTCATTAAAAAAAAAATGCATTGTCCGTTGAGCCATAATATATTTAAACACAAATAGTGCTAAATGTTCCGGCATAACTCAACAAGATGACAGTGTTTCGCCCCGGTGTGCTATTGGGCTCTTCAGTTCGTTAAAGCACACCTCACCAAGACACTGTCTAGTGCACACTGGGAAGGCCATTGCAAGACGTATTTGATACATGTGTATCCGCGTCACGAGCAAGCCAGTGCGCTATGGGAGTCGAAACTCCATTCCAAAGCAATTATAACCTTACCTTGGCATTGAATATACAATTTTCATAAGAAAATATGCATTGTCCGTTGAGCCATAATATATTTAAACACAAATAGTGCTAAATGTTCCGGCATAACTCAACAAGATGACAGTGTTTCGCCCCGGTGTGCTATTGGGCTCTTCAGTTGGTTAAAGCACACCTCACCAAGACACTGTCTAGTGCACACTGGGAAGGCCATTGCAAGACGTATTTGATACATGTGTATCCGCGTCACGAGCAAGCCAGTGCGCTATGGGAGTCGAAACTCCATTCCAAAGCAATTATAACCTTACCTTGGCATTGAATATACAATTTTCATAAGAAAATATGCATTGTCCGTTGAGCCATAATATATTTAAACACAAATAGTGCTAAATGTTCCGGCATAACTCAACAAGATGACAGTGTTTCGCCCCGGTGTGCTATTGGGCTCTTCAGTTGGTAAAAGCACACCTCACCAGGACACTGTCTAGTGCACACTGGGAAGGCCATTGCAAGACGTATTTGATACATGTGTATCCGCGTCACGAGCAAGCCAGTGCGCTATGGGAGTCGAAACTCCATTCCAAAGCAATTATAACCTTACCCTGGCATTGAATATACAATTTTCATAAGAAAATATGCATTGTCCGTTGAGCCATAATATATTTAAACACAAATAGTGCTAAATGTTCCGGCATAACTCAACAAGATGACAGTGTTTCGCCCCGGTGTGCTATTGGGCTCTTCAGTTGGTTAAAGCACACCTCACCAAGACACTGTCTAGTGCACACTGGGAAGGCCATTGCAAGACGTATTTGATACATGTGTATCCGCGTGACGAGCAAGCCAGTGCACTATGGGAGTCGAAACTCCATTCCAAAGCAATTATAACCTTACCTTGGCATTGAATATACAATTTTCATTAAAAAATAAAATGCATTGTCCGTTGAGCCATAATATATTTAAACACAAATAGTGCTAAATGTTCCGGCATAACTCAACAAGATGACAGTGTTTCGCCCCGGTGTGCTATTGGGCTCTTCAGTTCGTTAAAGCACACCTCACCAAGACACTGTCTAGTGCACACTGGGAAGGCCATTGCAAGACGTATTTGATACATGTGTATCCGCGTCACGAGCAAGCCAGTGCACTATGGGAGTCGAAACTCCATTCCAAAGCAATTATAACCTTACCTTGGCATTGAATATACAATTTTCATAAGAAAATATGCATTGTCCGTTGAGCCATAATATATTTAAACACAAATAGTGCTAAATGTTCCGGCATAACTCAACAAGATGACAGTGTTTCGCCCCGGTGTGCTATTGGGCTCTTCAGTTGGTAAAAGCACACCTCACCAGGACACTGTCTAGTGCACACTGGGAAGGCCATTACAAGACGTATTTGATACATGTGTATCCGCGTCACGAGCAAGCCAGTGCACTATGGGAGTCGAAACTCCATTCCAAAGCAATTATAACCTTACCTTGGCATTGAATATACAATTTTCATAAGAAAATATGCATTGTCCGTTGAGCCATAATATATTTAAACACAAATAGTGCTAAATGTTCCGGCATAACTCAACAAGATGACAGTGTTTCGCCCCGGTGTGCTATTGGGCTCTTCAGTTGGTTAAAGCACACCTCACCAAGACACTGTCTAGTGCACACTGGGAAGGCCATTGCAAGACGTAATTGATACATGTGTATCCGCGTCACGAGCAAGCCAGTGCACTATGGGAGTCGTAACTCCATTCCAAAGCAATTATAACCTTACCTTGGCATTGAATATACAATTTTCATAAGAAAATATGCATTGTCCGTTGAGCCATAATATATTTAAACACAAATAGTGCTAAATGTTCCGGCATAACTCAACAAGATGACAGTGTTTCGCCCCGGTGTGCTATTGGGCTCTTCAGTTGGTTAAAGCGCACCTCACCAAGACACGGTCTAGTGCACACTGGGAAGGCCATTGCAAGACGTATTTGATACATGTGTATCCGCGTCACGAGCAAGCCAGTGCACTATGGGAGTCGAAACTCCATTCCAAAGCAATTATAACCTTACCTTGGCATTGAATATACAATTTTCATAAGAAAATATGCATTGTCCATTGAGCCATAATATATTTAAACACAAATAGTGCTAAATGTTCCGGCATAACTCAACAAGATGACAGTGTTTCGTCCCGGTGTGCTATTGGGCTCTTCAGTTGGTTAAAGCACACCTCACCAAGACACTGTCTAGTGCACACTGGGAAGGCCATTGCAAGACGTATTTGATACATGTGTATCCGCGTCACGAGCAAGCCAGTGCACTATGGGAGTCGAAACTCCATTCCAAAGCAATTATAACCTTACCTTGGCATTGAATATACAATTTTCATAAGAAAATATGCATTGTCCGTTGAGCCATAATATATTTAAACGCAAATAGTGCTAAATGTTCCGGCATAACTCAACAAGATCACAGTGTTTCGCCCCGGTGTGCTATTGGGCTCTTCAGTTGGTTAAAGCACACCTCACCAAGACACTGTCTAGTGCACACTGGGAAGGCCATTGCAAGACGTATTTGATACATGTGTATCCGCGTCACGAGCAAGCCAGTGCACTATGGGAGTCGAAACTCCATTCCAAAGCAATTATAACCTTACCTTGGCATTGAATATACAATTTTCATAAGAAAATATGCATTGTCCGTTGAGCCATAATATATTTAAACACAAATAGTGCTAAATGTTCCGGCATAACTCAACAAGATGACAGTGTTTCGCCCCGGTGTGCTATTGGGCTCTTCAGTTGGTAAAAGCACACCTCACCAGGACACTGTCTAGTGCACACTGGGAAGGCCATTACAAGACGTATTTGATACATGTGTATCCGCGTCACGAGCAAGCCAGTGCACTATGGGAGTCGAAACTCCATTCCAAAGCAATTATAACCTTACCTTGGCATTGAATATACAATTTTCATAAGAAAATATGCATTGTCCGTTGAGCCATAATATATTTAAACACAAATAGTGCTAAATGTTGCTCGTGACGCGGATACACATGTATCAAATACGTCTTGCAATGGCCTTCCCAGTGTGCACTAGACAGTGTCTTGGTGAGGTGTGCTTTAACCAACTGAAGAGCCCAATAGCACACCGGGGCGAAACACTGTCATCTTGTTGAGTTATGCCGGAACATTTAGCACTATTTGTGTTTAAATATATTATGGCTCAATGGACAATGCATATTTTCTTATGAAAATTGTATATTCAATGCCAAGGTAAGGTTATAATTGCTTTGGAATGGAGTTTCGACTCCCATAGTGCATTGGCTTGCTCGTGACGCGGATACACATGTATCAAATACGTCTTGCAATGGCCTTCCCAGTGTGCACTATACAGTGTCTTGGTGAGGTGTGCTTTAACCAACTGAAGAGCCCAATAGCTCACCGGGGCGAAACACTGTCATCTTGTTGAGTTATGCCGGAACATTTAGCACTATTTATGTTTAAATATATTATGGCTCAACGGACAATGCATATTTTCTTATGAAAATTGTATATTCAATGCCAAGGTAAGGTTATAATTGCTTTGGAATGGAGTTTCGACTCCCATAGTGCACTGGCTTGCCCGTGACGCGGATACACATGTATCAAATACGTCTTGCAATGGCCTTCCCAGTGTGCACTAGACAGTGTCTTGGTGAGGTGTGCTTTAACCAACTGAAGAGCCCAATAGCACACCGGGGCGAAACACTGTCATCTTGTTGAGTTATGCCGGAACATTTAGCACTATTTGTGTTTAAATATATTATGGCTCAGCAGACAATGCATATTTTCTTATGAAAATTGTATATTCAATGCCAAGGTAAGGTTATAATTGCTTTGGAATGGAGTTTCGACTCCCATAGCGCACTGGCTTGCTCGTGACGCGGATACACATGTATCAAATACGTCTTGCAATGGCCTTCCCAGTGTGCACTAGACAGTGTCTTGGTGAGGTGTGCTTTAACAAACTGAAGAGCCCAATAGCACACCGGGGCGAAACACTGTCATCTTGTTGAGTTATGCCGGAACATTTAGCACTATTTGTGTTTAAATATATTATGGCTCAACGGACAATGCATATTTTCTTATGAAAATTGTATATTCAATGCCAAGGTAAGGTTATAATTGCTTTGGAATGGAGTTTCGACTCCCATAGTGCACTGGCTTGCTCGTGACGCGGATACACATGTATCAAATACGTCTTGCAATGGCCTTCCCAGTGTGCACTAGACAGTGTCTTGGTGAGGTGTGCTTTAACCAACTGAAGAGCCCAATAGCACACCGGGGCGAAACACTGTCATCTTGTTGAGTTATGCCGGAACATTTAGCACTATTTGTGTTTAAATATATTATGGCTCAACGGACAATGCATATTTTCTTATGAAAATTGTATATTCAATGCCAAGGTAAGGTTATAATTGCTTTGGAATGGAGTTTTGACTCCCATAGTGCACTGGCTTGCTCGTGACGCGGATACACATGTATCAAATACGTCTTGCAATGGCCTTCCCAGTGTGCACTAGACAGTGTCTTGGTGAGGTGTGCTTTAACCAACTGAAGAGCCCAATAGCACACCGGGGTGAAACACTGTCATCTTGTTGAGTTATGCCGGAACATTTAGCACTATTTGTGTTTAAATATATTATGGCTCAACGGACAATGCATATTTTCTTATGAAAATTGTATATTTTGAAAACCTGGCAATTACAAAACCAACATGGCAGCCAAGCGAAGTTGCAACTTTTAAATAGACGTTTCTCGTGATTTAACCAACCAAACGCAATGAAACTTGGTACAGTATATGCTTATACACATTGTAATGCACCGACATCTAACTTCGTTCAATTGTTTACATAACCTCAAGATGGCGGCTGTGCGAAATATTTCACCAGCATTCTATATCTCTGAAACTATTACCGGTATCACCATGAAATTTTGTAAGGAAATAAAGGGCACTACTGGAAGTTCATCTATGAGACTTTCAAAAATTGGTTAACTACAGAACGAACATAGCGGCCAAGCGAAGTTGAAAGTTTTAAATAGACTTTTCTCGCGATTTAATGATCCAAATGCTGTGAAACTTGGTACAGCAAATGTTTATACACATTGTAATGCTCTGGTATCTAATTTAGTTCAATTGTTTATATAACCTCAAGATGGCAGCTGTGCGAATTTCGAAAATTAAGTTTTTATTTCTTGTGTTCTAATCATGCGATCGAAATCAACATTTGCATAATGTACGTACACAATAATCATCATCTAAGAGTACATGACTCTATGGCTTACATATATTAAAATCCAACATGGTGACCATCCGAAATATTTAGACGGTTCTCAATATCTATTAATCTACTACAGCAATCAAACTGAAATTTTGTAAGTGTATAGAGGCTATAAGCATAAGTTCACATATGGGACGTTCAATAACCTGGCGAGCACAAATCCAACATGGCGGCGACAGGAAGTTTAAATATTCAAATGGATGTTTCTTGCGTTTTAACCATCCGAGCGCAGTGAAACTTGATACGGTATATGTTTATACAAATTTTAATCGACTGGGATCAATTATTTTCATAACCACAAGATGGTGGCTGAGGGAAATTTTAAAATCCCGCTTTTATTTCTTGTGTCCTAATCATGCGATTGACGTTTGAATAAAACACCTACACAATAATCTTCATGTAATAAATCTAAGGCCTATAATATATAAATCCAACATGGTGACCATCAAAAATATTTAGACGGTTCTCAATATCTACGAATCTATTACAGAAATCAAACTGACAATTTGTATGTTGATAGAGGCAATTGATATTAGTAGGACATATGAAAATAGGCTATTTAGTTCTTCACGGAACTACTTGGTTGTCTTTGCATTGATGGTAAGACCAAAGTGATCACACGTAGTGTTGACCCGGTTGACCGATTGTTGTTGCTCTGCAGGTGTAAGAGCAGGAGATGCAGTGTCATCAGCATACTGCAATTCTGTCACCCGGGTAACTTGGGTATGTCTTTGTGAACGAAGACTTGCCAGATTGAAAAGACATCCATCGAAGTGGAACTTAATCTCCATGCCTGGGTTGTTGGAAGATGATTCATACATCATGGCAGCCATGTACAATGCAAAGCACACAGCCTTGTTTCAAACCGTGAGTGATTGGAAACGAATCGTATACAGAGTTACCGTGAAGAACATTTCCAGACATTCCATCATGAAGAGCTTGAACTAATTCCACATAGCGATCAGGACATCCAAAGTGCGAAAATACTTTCCACATAGCAGATCTTGGTCCTGAATCAAAGACATTTTTCAGGTCATAGAAAACTAAATACAGAGGCTGATGTTGCTCTCTGCACTTTTCCTGCAGTTGTCTGGCACAGAATATCATATATGTTGTGCCCCTGGAGGTTCGGAAACCACATTGAGACTCGGGCAAGATCCTCTCAGAGATAATTTGGTGCCGACTTAGTAGAATTCTTGCGAGAACTTTACCAGGAATAGATAATAGCGATATACCAAAGTACTTCCCACATACACTTCGATCGCCTTTCTTGAAGATAGTGATCAGCAATGGTAGCATTCTTCAAGTCGACAGGTACTTTTCGAGTTTTCCAAGTTAAGAGGATATGTGTAAAAAGTCGAGCCTTCATTGCCATAACTCCAATTTGTAACAATTCCAGAGGAATATTATCAGGACTAAGAGTCTTTCTCGGCTTTAATTGATTGAGTGGTTTGGTGAAATCTCGGAATGTGGGTGGAACTGTCTTCCATGGTTACCCTTTGCGATTCACTCTCGCCATTCACACTACCTCACCTTACAGATAGCTCTCACCTTGCATTCCACTCATTCTAAAACTATTTGACTTTCAATCCAGCTTCTTCAATCTCTCAATATTGTTGCTTTTAAAGAATAGAATTGTGCTTTTTACAATGTTTTATGCAAAGATTTTTTTTTCTAATGAATATGCATTTTGCCATTTAACAATGTAGTAACCTTATTTAGCTATCATGTGGCAGTTTAATCACTGTAATACTGGGTGAGTTAGCCGTGATTGTTACGGCGTGACTGCAGGCAGTCTCTCACATCAGGGAGGTGAGGAGGCGAATCCCCCACCAGCAACCTTAGCGATGGACTTCTGTGGTTTCCCATCTTCCTTCCCTAACTATAGGCCACAGCCGCTACCTTCCAATTCCTCGTCCTTACATTCACATATTCCTCCCTAGACAACACTCCACATGCGACGGTACTTGTAGCTCACCCCATGGGTGTCCGCATAGAAGCAGCTACAAACTCTGGCAAGCCGAACATGTCCTCGGACACTCCCAGCACTAAAAGCTATTCGCTAAAGAAAAATAATATCACTGTAATTATGTTTTATTGATGGAAACACCTCATGTGACATGAATATCTTTTATTTTAACACTGAACTCCAATATGAATCTCTTGTTTAAGCCACGACCCAGGCCGTGCTCGATACCATGACAGACATTGCAGAAGACTTCATTCTCAAGCTAGTTAATTTGCTGAGAATTGCTGTTGACCAGGAGTTAACTTCGGGCTCAACTGGTTTCCCTGTGAGTATGATGTACACTTACTAAGCATACCAACTATACAGTGAGCGATGAGGAAATTTATTTTATTTTGCTGTATTCAATGTTGGTTGGGTTAGTGTCTCAGTTTAGGGGCTGCGACAACGCGGTCTTATAGCACCGTGTACTTTGGGTGTGTGTAGGATCTGTCTTATAACCAGTGTTTATTGTGATGGCTGTATTAGTGTGTGTTATCTGTAATTCAGGTAAGGACTGCAGACAATCAATTTCAAGTAGTTCCAACTTTTGCTACCAAATGCTACCTCAACGACACCTAGCCGTAAACTGCACTACTAGATGCCACCACAGCCGGCACCTGGTGGCGAACGTTGGAACTTAGTGAGCGTTAATCAAATCTAACCTACAAATTTAGCTTCATACAATTGTACTTAGTGGAAGGTTCTTTTACATGCCACAAATCTATGCATTGGCCCGCCGGCTTTACTTGCCCTACGAAGGAAGGCATACTGAGGGATTTTTAACGCACTTTGAAAAATCCAACGACTTCGGCTGGGTTTGAACCCATGATATTGGGAATAGAAGCCCAGCTTGTTACCAATTACGCCACCGAATCCACTGTATTCATTGCTATTTTCATTTGTTAGCTTCATTTTACTTACAGTATAACTAAGCCTCACTTTATCTAATGTTTTTCCTCAATTTAAGACATAAAATGTTTCACAGTCACCATGTTTGCAGGTCATGCAACTGGCAGTTACTGTAACTTGAAAATTGGCAACAGTCACTTCTATTATTCATTTATTTATTAAATCACTAGCAACCCGACCCGGCTTCGCCCGGGAACAGTTATGAATGCATTACGTGATAAGCGCTTTTTTTTTCCAATGTCAATGAACAACGACCAATATCCATTTTACGTTTCGGCACGATGGGTTAAAGTCCCTGACTGGGCTATTAATTATATTATCATGGAGATGCACGTGCAACAAATTCTTGTCAGACGTAATTTAAGAATGGCGAGGTGTATGAAACACAAATTGGACGGAAGCATCCAATCTTCACTTGACTGTGAATTTTGCGGAACGAAAAGTTCACAGGTGAAATGAAGAAAAGCCGAGTTGCACTTCCAGGGAAACTCCAAACACAACCACTCTTCTCTAAAGTTTTTAACTCAACACGACTCGACAGTTTGCTGCTGGCTGTATCTGGGGCAATAAGCTCGTCCGCTAGCTAAGCTGTAACTGGGGTGATAGACTCGCCCCTAGCTAGCTCGTAAATGGTCGCCTCAGTAACTGAATGGAGATTGTTGGAAGAAATGAAAACGTAAAAACACTTATAATAGGCGATGTATTGAAGATAGAAATATGCTCTTCCGGGCTTTTTTGTAGAACTTTTCATGCTGAACAATTCTTTCATTCGTAGTATATAGATATTTTTAACGGTTTGCCCAAGTAAGCTTAAAAAGCGTACGGACACCAGTTTTTTTTTCCGACCTTTTCACTGAAATCGTTAGTGCTTGACTTCCTTTTGCTTTTCATAAATAAATTATTTTCTACAGAAACCTTCCTCAAGATATCCTTTACAGAATGGTGAAAACCGCATCAAAATCCATTCAGTGGTTCTTGAGATTACCCGTGACATCCAAGAATCGTGGACTTTGTTATATACTAAGTAAGTAGAGATTAAACGCCAATCAGTATACTGTAATTTAATATAATATAATCCCTCTTCCGTCCAATCTTAAATTGACTGTGAATTTTGCGGAACGAAAAGTTCACAGGCGAAATGAGAGTTGCACTTCCAGGTAATGGCGAGGTGATTGAAACTCAAATCCCCCTTCCGTCCAATCTTAACTTGATTGTGTTTCACAGGCGAAATGAAGAAAACCCGAGCTGCATTTCCAGGGAACTTTAACACAACCACCCTTCTCAGAAGTCTTAACTCAACACGACTCAACGGTTTGCTGCTGGCTGTATCTGGGGCAATAGGTTTGCCCGCTAGCTAGGCTGTAACAGGGATGATAGACTCGCCCTTAGCTAGCTCGTAAACTGTCGCCTCGGTAGTTGAATGGACATGGTTGGAAGAAATTAAAACGTAAAAACACTTACAGTTGGCGATGTATTGAAGATAGACATATGCTCTCGCGGACTTTTTTTTGTTGAATTTTTCATGCTGAACAATTCTTACACTCATAGTATTTAGATATTTTTAACGGTTTGCCCAGCGTAAGCTTACAAAGCGCTCGGACGCCAGTCATTTTTTTTTTTTTAGACTTTTCCACTGAAGTCGTTACTGCTCGGCTTCCTTTGATCATAAATAAATTATTTTCTACAGAAATCATCCTCCAGATATCCTTTACAGAATGGTGAAAACCACATCAAAATCCATCCAGTGGTTCTCGAGTTTACCCGTAACATCCAAGAATTTGGGGACTTTGTTTTATACTAAGTAGAGATTTATTTATTTTTTCATTTAATTATTTATATCTCTACTTAAGTATAAAACAAAGTCACGGGTAATCACGAGAACCACTGGATGGATTTTGATGCGCTTTTCACCATTCTGTAAAGGATATCATGAGGAAGGTTTCTGTAGGTAATTATTTATTTATGATCAGAGTGCCCCAGCCCTTGTCGAAACAAAGGTGAGTTCATTCAGGATAAACCTGTGGTGTAGAAGAAGGCCCTAATCTCATTGGCCGGATAAGGTTGCACATACACATAGCAATCAGTAAAATAAAAACCAACATACAAAAAGAGAAATATATTCAAGAAAAATGATAACACCTGTGGAACACAAATTGGTTAACGACATTAAAAAAAACAAATACACTCCTAATCTGATCCCGGTAGCGATATTGCTACTATGTGGTCTGGCTTCACATTGGTTGGCCGTGACATAATCAAGGCGGGAAAAATTACACCAAATCACTGATATTTCTCGGGAGTGAGAAATATCTAGGCCCAAGCAAAAGGCTGAATAGAAAATTCACAAGGCATCAAGCCTCCAAACAAAACGGGAGATTTTCCCCCAAAATGAAGAAAGTGACGCCAAGAGGCGAACAGGAATCCATATCCATTTGGATCACAACAGCAACGTAAATGCCATAAGGGCGAGCTGAAAATGCTTGGAATAATTACCAAAGGATGACCTTAAACACTAGTAGGCACACGCCACAACAGAGATAATTAAAACTCAAGAAAATGATATACTAAGGCAGAAATAGCCTACGAGCGAATAGCTCAAAACACAAGCCATGTTGTCTCGACCAACGCAACATCAGAACTTCTTACGACTCGCCTACAATGGGCTTTTGCCGTTAGCCATTATTGACCACCAAAAACGGCAAGCCAGGAGACGAACAGACGGTTAGAAACAATAAAGAAATAAAATATTGAGATTAAATTTAGTGCTGTTCCTATGAAGTAAATTAACATGGCCACATTAAAATACCAGGATGAGGCAAGCTATCAACCCATTTCCCCGCAGTTACCTAATTAAAGTTCCAAAATGTGGTCCACAAAAAAAACTTAAGTCTTTTGCAGCACGGCTCGTAATCCCGCACCCGAGCAATCAAACAAAATATATGAAAACGAAAGTAATTGAGTTCAGTTCATATTAGAAATTAGCACAACGCGTTACCTCAAAGTCCAGCAGTAAGGAAGCTTCCTCGTGGCGGGCCTCCGATCGCCCTACAACCTTTCAGTTACATCTCTAGTCTCGTAGTGAACAAGCTACACAAAGCTTGGCTTCACGTAAGTCTCCCGAGGGAGACCGAATGTTTCCGAAGATTGCACGAAGCAGCAGTGGTGCCAATTGCGACACAAGGAAAAGGCTGTACATTGCCTAAGCCAAACATTGCGAGAGCGCTAGTCAGGATGGCAGCATTTCCTTACTCACAGTTCCATCATCACCCATAGTTCAATGCTCAATACATACGAAGAAGAAAGCGTTCAAATATGTCCGAGAGTGGGATTGGGTCATTCTCGCTCTTGTAAGGCCGGCACAAGACGGTGGCGGCCACGGGAATTTCAAAAGTTGTGGGTATAATACTTTATTATTTCATGTCCAGAAGAGGGGCTGCCGGGGGGGAGGTAGGCGGGGTGACGAAGTGTGTCTCCTTTCAGGCGGCACACAGAGGAAGCCAAGCAGTAACGATTTCAGTGAAAAAGTAAAGAGAACCTGGCGTTCGTGTGCTTTTTAAGCTTACGCTGGGCGAACCGGTAAAAATATCTATATACTATGAGTGTAAGAATTGTTCAGCATGAAAGGTTCTACAAAAAAGTCCGCGAGAGCATATATTTCTGTTCAATTACTGAGGCGACAGTTTACGAGCTAGCTAGGGGCGAGCCTATCTCCCCAGTTTCAGCCTAGCTAGCGGGCGAGCCTATTACCCCAGATACAGCCAGTAGCAAACTGTCGAGTCGTGTTGAATTAAGACTTCAGAGAAGAGTGGTTGTGTTTGGAGTTTCCTTGGAAATGCAACTCGACTTTTCTTAATTTCGCACTTTTTGTTCTGCAAAATACACAGTCAAGTTAAGATTGGACGGAAGGGGGATTTGTGTTTCATGCACCTCGACATTCTTAAATTACGTCTGACAAGAATTCATTGCACATGCATCTCCATGATAATTATCATCATCATCATCATCCAAGTGTTGTTCGGTGTCTAACAGCGGAAGGAGTAGGGGGAACAGACATTCATCGCTAAATGTCACAAGTGTGCGGTGTACACTGCATGTCCCGTACAAGGGTCAAGGCGTGACACAAGCGCTTCAGGGAAGGACGGGTGTCGTTAGCCAATGATGCCCGGTCTGAGGCACCCCCCTGCATTACCGATGACAATGTCCAGCTGGTTGATGCATTCATTACCCAGGACCGCCAAGTGACAGTGAACGCTATAGCCGCCGTGGTCGCTCCTCGACAATGCACGACCTCATACGGCCAACGCAGTCGCGGCACTCCTGCAGAAATTCAAATGGGAGGTTCTCGGCCACCCTCCATTCAGTCCAGACCTCTCTCCCTGTGATTACGCCTTGTTTGGTCCCCTGGAAAGGGCTCTGCGGGGCCAACGATTCACCTCGGACGCCGATGTCCAGCTGTACGTGCGGAGCTGGTTCACATCGCAGCCCTGGGAATTTTATGAGACAGCCATTCACCGCCTCGTGTCACAGTGGGACAAGTGCTTCAACAGCCAGGGCCAATACTTCTAACATACAGGTACTGGTTTCTGCCTCCGGCTCGTTACTTTTTGAACGCACCTTTTAGATGTGTTTTGTTTGTAATTATTTTATATATTATGTGTACTTTGTCATGAGGTTAATAATGATAATAATAATAATTAATAATGACCTCTTGAGCTACTGTTGCCATGGTTGCCATTCATTCATCCATCAGAGCGAAGATCGTTTTCTGAGAATAACTCGGAAACTGTTGATTTGAAGGCATTAAAATGTGGTTTTCGGGGTCTCTTAGGGACCTATAGAGCTTTGTTTCTCACATTAAGGGGCTCTAAATTAGCTGTCTCTCGTCTTTGTATGTTAACTTTGATAGTTCACCTATTTTAGCAAGTATTTTGATGGGATTTCCCTTATACCCCATTTTATGACAAGTGCAGTGTAAAGTCATATAAATATTGGTGTCTTGCCTCTGATGGATATCCATACCAAATTTTACGTCTATCCACCCCACAAATCTTGAGTTCTAAGCACACAAAAAGATGACAGACAAATTTAAAAAAAAAAATTGCCCACATCCGTCATCAAACAGTCTGAAACGCATAAATAATGCATAATCCTGTGGAAGTTAAGATAAAATGACAAACTTTCGTATAGGGATTATTTGTATTGGGAACAATACAATAGGGGCAGATGACCTCGTAGTTCCACCCCTTAAAACAACAATAATTAACTAACAATACAATAGGGCAGATGGAACAAAGACAAGTCCAAGCTTGGCAAAGAAAGAATGGAATTTGACGACGAAAATCTAAGGATGTTACGGAGCAAGATTTAGTACAATGTTTAATTAAATAATTGCACCATTTATTATGAAAATAAATATAACAATATAACATTAGTCTGGCTGCATGCCTCAGGGGTAACGTTCTCGCTTACTGAGCCCAAGTTGCAGGTTCGAAACCTGGCGCAGTCAGCTGGCATTTGAGGGTGCGCAAATGCGAGGGAGCCGTATCAGTACATTTACTGGCACGTTAAAAATCCCCTTCAGGGCAAAATTCCGGCACCCCGGCGTCCCTAAAAGCCAGTGTAGTTAAAAGGGACGTAAAACCAATAACATTATTACAATATAACATTATGACTGTTGGCACTGATGCCTTAAAAGTTTGAAGATAAAGTAAAGACTGATGATGCCTTAAAAAACTTAAGTGTCTATTAGTATATCCGACATGAGATTGACCCAATTTGAGTTTGTACGGCCTGATATACGGAAGCCAGAAGAAAGTAAGTGATAAGCAAGCTTTAATTTTACAGTATGTCCTATTTCACTATTGACACCACAAGTTCTTGGAAATATTCAAATTGAGTTCAAACGTTCTTTGGTTGGTTACTTAACTTCTTGTTGTAGTAGATGTACATTTGTGGCTGGCTGTTAAAAGTGCTGAGTTTATAAAAACATTTTAAAATTTGCCTTGTAGGCTGATTAAAACTTTGCAAATGATTAGTTGCCAATCACATGGCTGGTGGGGTAGAGTCCTTGTTGATCGATCAAAGCCCTAGCCGGGCATTGTAGCTTTACAATTTAAGTAAGTTAAGTAACATATTTATATTTAAAGAAAAATTGAGCAGTGAGTTTAAAGTTTAGGTAAATACTAACAAATTCGCTACATAAGCGATAACATGAAACGAGGGAAGATTAGTAAGGTATGTTAATTATTAATATTGAAGTAAATTTAATATATTGAACTTTAAATCTTCAACTTTGCTTCAGTACGAGGGTTAGACAATAATCTATAGTGAATTATTAAATTTATCGACCAACTCTTTTACAATTAACAAACTGTACCACCCCTGCGCCACCACTACTACTACACGGGGCCTTGCTCGAGACAAGCTCGGGGATGGACGGGGACCTCGTACGCAGAGGCCGCAATTAGGAATAGGTTACCTAAGGTTTCGTATGCTAAGAGAAAGAAGTTGCATTTAAGGGAATAACTAGATAATTTCAAGCAATACAGACAAGGTAAATCAAAAGCAATCACGCCTCATTACATAGATTAAGCAAGCGCCAAGCAATAAAATAGACACTAAATCACTATGGTACACAAGCACAAACTTATAGGCTATACAAAATAGTTACCCATTCACCTCGGGTGAAATGGTCACAGGATAAAATACAGAATTACATAATAATTAAAAATCCAAGTAGGGACGGCCCCTTTAATAGAACGCCGCGTAGAACAAATACCCAACCGAATGAGGTTAGGTGACCTCCCAAACTAATAATGACTACTAACAGTATAATCAGAAGTGGATGAATCCTTTAATGGAAATTCATATTAACGCTCCCTTCCGAACAAAGGGGTGACATCGCCAAACGAGGGTAAAATAATGGCAACACGAAAATGAAGCAAAACCAAGAAGCGGAATATCACTAAGTCTGAAACATAACCCCACAATGATACAAAATAATTAAATGAACAAACTAAAGAGAAAACCGCTAGGCCTAAGCATCGAACCGGACGAATGACAAATTACGTCTTAATACGGCAGAGCCCAAGTACTGACTGCAAAGAATACTGATTACTCCGGGGCAGTAAGGCCCCGCGAGGCAATAACCCCCACTCCAATTACTTACATGAAAGAACCATTTGAAATTTTGATGGGAGGAGAGCTTGAATATGAAACAGCAATAATAATAAACATAAATAAACATAACATTACACAATTAAGGTGACTTCCACTGCCGCGCACGTGATACCATCTTAAGTGTAAACACAAGGACGCCATGTTGTCATAAAACAAAAGACATTCGGTCCATAGACAAATGAGTTATCACAAACAAAAGAATAACGCAAAGCAAAAATTCGAACTAGGCCATGCTGCCCTTAAAAATACACTACATTAAAACAGTTAAACTGTCCGGATTAGACACAAATAAAAGCCAAAAATGCTTCCCTAATCCCCCACACAGTGCTTTGCATAACCACAAATCTTACAAGACTGGTCCCCCGGATAATTATACGAATTAATCGACACCGGATTCACACGGAGTGACAGAACCATATTACTTGCGTGTTCGTACACGCCATGAAACAGAAACATGAACAAAACTGGAATAGAAGCCCTTGTGCGCAAAAGAATATCACGCGTGCAGCCAACAGATGTATTCCCTAACCACCCAAAATAATAATGTTAAATGTTACTTCTCAGTACGGTAGTTCTTATTATCGCACACGGTTACTTCAAACATTTGTAGGTTGGTTGGTTAACTGGCCGGGTGGAAGAGGTGACATCTTCGCACCCGGCCACTGATGCACACGTTACACACGTCTGCAAGCTTCGAAGTCGGTATTCAGAATTCCAAGCATCAGCCTGCCAAGACACTCGCACACTTCACACTTGCTGGAAAATCATCCAGGCTCGCCACACGAAACACTGCCGAGAACTTAAATTTGCATGTCTTTTTAGTTACTCTTCTTGCCGCTATGTTGGTACCTCCGAGCCAGCAGTTGCTAGGCAGAGTTCAAACAAAACGCGGAAGATTCCTGCGATGTTAGAACAAGGGTAGTCTTTTTTGAAAATGACGCCAAACACCGATATGCGAGCCGATTGGCTTATTTCGGAAAAGGCGAAATGTCAGTGCACGGAAATGGGCGGTAACCCAAGCGAGACGCTTTAAGTCACATCTGGGAACACTCCAGTTCTGGCCACCCGCCGATTGGAATTTCAATTGGATACTGGGTGGGCATTGGGTAAATATCCACAGAGGCAAACATCTTCAGAAGTAAACATCTTCAAAAGTCAACATCTTCAAGGGGACCGGCTTGAATGGACGTGGGAGTAGGAACTGATAGGGTGGTCTCGCATTTAGCGAGCTTGAATTAGTTAGGCAATTGCATAGTGCACTCGCTGACCCAAATGATTATTTCCCAGAGTCTTTAAGTTCAGGGACCAAGGTTCGATGCCAAGGTAGGCTCACATCTCTCCCACAGGCTAGGGATCGATGCCAGACTAGGGGATTTAGGTGTGGAGATATGTGCCGATTGGCACAACCTCCCCCCCACAACTGTCTCCATGGGGTGAGTTATAGAGACGGCTTCCCATTTGCGTACCAGTGTACCCACACGAACACCATGGGACAGGTTTGCTGAAATTTCTTTCGGTGATCCAGATGAGAACCAAGGGACTGGAGTGGAGATGACCCATGTGTGTTGATGTTTTTCCACGATGATCCAGAAGAGAAGCATGGGAC
Organism: Meconema thalassinum; assembly: GCA_946902985.2. Lineage (NCBI taxonomy): Eukaryota > Metazoa > Arthropoda > Insecta > Orthoptera > Tettigoniidae > Meconema > Meconema thalassinum. The sequence continues at coordinate 456,260,094 of OX336391.1, read as the reverse complement.
CGATGTGGTGATGAGCCAGGCGTGTTGATGTTTTTCCACGATGATCCAGAAGAGAAGCATGGGACCAATGTGGTGATGAGCCAGGCGTCTTGATGTTTTTCCACGATGATCCAGAAGAGAAGCATGGGACCAATGTGGTGATGAGCCAGGCGTCTTGATGTTTTTCCACGATGATCCAGAAGAGAAGCATGGGACCGATGTGGTGATGAGCCAGGCATCTTGATGTTTTTTCACGATGATCCAGAAGAGAACCAAGGTACCGATGTGGTGATGAGCCAGGCGTGTTGATGTTTTTAACGCTGATCCCGAAGGGAACCATGGAACAGGCAGGTGACAGATGAGGATCACCTCAGATTACCGCCAGCAGTCACCGAGAGTTGGCCCCCATGATGTTGATTTGCCAAGGCACCCACCTATCAGCTGACCCTGGCCACAGGACACTGATAGTATGGCACCGTTCTCCCGCTGCATCCAAGACTCCACTGAAACAATCAACCAGACCCAGAGACCGAACCAGTAAACGGTCACCACCGACCATCACATATGCACCTTCGAAGAAACGACCCCTTATTGGGTGTTGTCCACACCTCACTTAATGAGCTTCTGAACGTCACGGCTCACTCAAGAGTCCAATAGTCAACCCACGGATGACTCTCGCAACGAATTCCAGGAACCACAGTTCGTTACACTCCCCTCCACATTTTGGCTTAAAACCCTTACAATTTCCCTTAACAACCTAACCTTAGCCATCCAGGAAGTCACCTTAAGCAAAAGAAGTTTATGTGTCATGAAATTACACTAAACATGATTCTTAGTCATCAGTCGCATGCTCACCAGCTGCCTTGCAGTAGGACAGATGAGTGCGGAAAATTCTCTTCTTAATGCCGTCACTCAACAATACAGTCACCGGCGTTAAGAAGGACAAAATTTCGTACGGCCCCCTATACCGGGGTTTGAGTTTTCCGGAGACCTGACGACCAGCAACCTTGGGTTGAAAATTCTTCACTTACACTTTATCCCCTACCTTGAACTTATAAGCAGTACGTCCCAGATTGTACCTTTCAGCTAGCTTCTCATGTGAAATCTTAATAGCCTTCTGAGCCTCTTTCCATATTTGTTTAACACCGTCAGCGCTCGGCTGATCAGGGAGCAACTCGTGGATCGACCACAGATTTGTCAGAGGGGAATTGGGCACGAAAGCGTGCATTAGGGAGAAGGGAGCCTTCCCATGGGACTCATGTACTGCAGTATTAAATGCATAAGCTAACCAATGTAGGGATGAATCCCATCTTGCGTGATTGTCATGGTGATCAGCAATCAAAGCGGCTCTCAGGTTACAATTTACCAGTTCAGCCAGGCTCGGATTCGGATAATAGGGAGTGGTGGTCACGTGAGCAATTGAATAATCAAAACAGAAATTACGGAATTGGTGCGAAGTGAAAGCCTTGGCATTGTCAGACACCAGGAACTGACACGGACCATTGGAAGTGAAAATAGTATTTAGACATTTCATCACGGTAGATGAGTTACACCATCTAGTTGGAAAGATCCAGCTGAAACGGGAGAATCCGTCAACACACACAAGCGCGAATCGGTTGCCCAACCGAGACCGCGGGAACGGGCCCACAAAATCGATAAAGACGCGTTCCATAGGACGGGACGCAGGTTCAGAAGACAGAGAACCAATTTTAGAGTTTACAGCAGGTTTGCTCACATTACAATTTCTACAACCCAGCACAAAACGACGAATGTCCTTATCCATGTTTTTCCAAACAAATGACTGTCGTATCTTTTGACGAGTTTTAAATATACCAAGATGCCCCCCAACGGGCGACTCAAGGAAATACTTCAACATCCCATCGACCAACTGAGATGGCAAGACAATTTTTGGTTTTCCATCATGCCCAGCGAGGCAACACAAGACTCCAGATTTTAATAGATAAGGCTTAACAATCTCCCCGGAAACAAGTTTCGAAATCAGTTCCTCCAACTGCTTGTCCTTCTTCTGATGTACAGCGATATCCTTGAAAAACAAGGGAGAGTTCATCAAATTATGAAGTGCGGAATTAACAGCACAAACATCCGGGACAGAAGGGAGGGGGTCGCTGGTTTTCGCGGGCACCCCCTCATACATCCTGCTCAGCGAATCAGCAACGACGTTCTCGCTCCCACGGATGTGGCGAACGGTAAACTGGAAGGAAGAAATTCGTGTGGCCCAGCGAGCAATGCGGCCGGTGGTCCATGGTCTAGCTAACACCCAGCTGAGAGCCTGGTTGTCAGTCTCCCAACTCGAAATGAACATGCTCAACATACATGCGGAAACGTTCCAAGGCGAACATCACTGCCAGTCCCTCCAACTCGTAGACAGAGTATTTTGTCTCGGCAGACGACAAGGTCCGCGAAGCATAACTATCGGCTGACGACCGAATTCTCCATCTTGCAATAGCACGGCTGCAACGGCTCCCAAGGAGGCGTCAGTCTGCACGATAAACGGGCGAGAAAAATCTGGTACTGCCAGCACCGGAGCATTTGACAAAGCAGATTTTAAGTCTTTAAAAGGCGGCCTGCTGAGAAGCCCCCCATTCAAATTTAACATAAGATCAGCGCAACACATTCAACGGCAAGGCACGTTGAGCGAAATTGGGGACAAACTTACGAAAAAAATTCACCATGCCCACAAAACGGGCGACACCCTTGACATTCACTGGTGGCTTGAAATCTCGGATCCCCTGGGTGCGGGAGTGGTCGACTGACACGCCAGCAGCTGAAACTATGTGGCCCAAAAATGAAATTTCCGGCTTCGCAAACGAAACCTTCGAAAGCTTGACAGTGAGGCCTGCATTTTCCAACCTCTCAAAAACCTCACGCAGATGCCCGAGGTGATCTTCGAAGGTTTCGCTATAGATGACTACGTCATCAAGGTAATCATTCATTCATTTCCGTGTCCGATCATTTCCAGAATGTAGCAACTCCGATGGCCTTGTTGTTTGCCTCGATCAGGTCCTGGGTAGTGCAGGGTTGTTCTAGTAGTGGACAAATGAGCAGGTGGGCTGGGTCTTGTGTTGCTCCACACTCGCAGGATGTGTCTCCATCAGCTGGAAGGATACCCCATTTCTGCATGTTGGTCTTGCAACGAGGGACGCCTACCCTGAGACGATTAAGTGATTTCCAAACAGGGTAAGGCAGGTCATTTCCTGGGGCTAGCTCTTCCTTAACAGGGATATCCGGCGGCAGCTTGCTCTTCCACCTGGAGATGCGGTTAGATTCCGATGTTCCCTCCAGTGGTTGAGTCCTGGCGATGAAACTCTTTCTTGATTTCAGTCGACGGACAACAGCCTGATGATTATGCAGTGGATGACGGGGATCATTAATCTGCTTCGCCCTCTCTGCATCAGCAGCAACAGCCCTTCTGATAGTTGGGGGAGCTATCCCAACAATCGGGTAGAGTTTGTCGACTGGAGTAGGCTTCATACATTCCGACAAGATTCGTATGGTCTCGTTGATGGCAATGTCAATCTGCTTGGTGTGACTGGATGCACTCCACACAGGTGAAGCGTACTCTGCAGCAGACATGCACAAAGCAAGAGCAGAAGTTCTTAGGACGTGAGGACTTGCCCCCCAGGTGGTGGCTGTGAGCTTCCTCAAAATATTGTTCCGTGAACTAACTTTCAGCCTGGTCTTATGGCAATGTTTCTTGAAGGACAGTGTTCGGTCAAGAGTAACACCTAGATACACGGGTGTTGGACAATGTTGGAGTTGTTTGCCTTGCCATGTAACATCCAGTTCCCGCCGAGCTTCTCTATTCCTTAAGTGAAATGCACATACTTGAGTCTTGTTGGGATTTGGCTTAAGATGATTGGCTTCATAGTAAGATCCAAGGGTATCTAGTGCAGAAGTCAACTTTCCCTCCACCTCTTCAAATGTTTTCCCTTGGGCAGCCACTGCAGTATCATCAGCATAGATGAAAAGCCTAGAATGTTCTGGTATGGGCTGATCGTTAGTGTAAATATTAAATAGCACAGGAGCGAGTACACTGCCTTGAGGTAAGCCGTTCTTTTGTATGCGCCATCTGCTCTTTTTACCATGGAGAAAGACTTGGAACCTTCTATTCTGCAGGAGAGTGCCAATAAGGGATGTTAGTTGGTAGTTGTTGGAGGTCTGGTACACTTTCCTCAGCAACTTTCTGTGGTTGATAGTGTCGTAAGCAGCTGTTAGATCGACAAAGGCAACTCCAGTTATCTCACCTTGTTCATACCCATCCTCGATGTATTGAGTGAGGTTCAGTATCTGACTGCAACATGACTTTCCAGATCGAAACCCAGCTTGTTGGGGAATGAACTTATCTTCAAGGATGCCGCTAATTCGGTTCAGGATAAGGCGCTCGAAATCTTGAAACAGTGACATAATAAGGATATTGGGCGAAAGTTTTTAGGATCGTTTGGCTCCTTACCAGGCTTAAGCAGTGCAACCACTCGGGCTTTCCTCCAGAGCCTGGGGATATAAAGCTTAGATACACACTCATTAATCATCGTAAGCAGCCATTGTAGGGTGGTCTGGCCGAACTTTTTGATCTGTTCTACTCTGATGTCATCGATGCCAGCAGCTTTATTCAATTTCAACGTGGAGATGGCAGATTCTAGTTCATTCAAGGTGAAAGGTTCTCGTAGGTTATGGTTCTCATGTCCTGAGGTTCGTTCCAGTTGCTCCCGTGAGCTCCGACCTTTAGTCTTCCCGTTCATGAGTAATTGGGTTGCAATCTGGTCTGCTGTTATTGTGGTGAAGTTTCTAGATGTTGTTGGGTCACCGCTGAGGTTTTTCAGGCGATTCCAGGCCCGCCTACTATTTAACTTCATGTCGAGATTCTCCACCAGTGAGGTCCACTTAGCTTTGCAATGTGCTGAGATAGTTTGCAACAATTCCTCGCCAACATGGATAGTATCATCAGAAAATGGGTCTGCCTCAAAGAGATCCTTGTAGTGGTTCTGGGGGCGTGGTGGCTCAGCGGTCTAGCTGTATGCCTCTCACCAAGGCGGTCCGGGTTCGATTCCCGGTCAATGCATGTGAGATTTTCGAAGTGAAATGCCATGTCCTGTGGTTCGGATTCCACGTAAAAAGGAGGTCCCGTGGCTCATGATCTCAAGATTAACGGTCACGTTAAACTACAAGCTTCCTTTTGTAGTGGTTCATCAGCTGTTTGCTGTTATCAGTCAGTCCTGGTATGTAGCTTGTTCTACAACCTCTTGGGATAGTCCTTCTAGAAACTGTATGGACGCATTTGACAAATGCCTCATACATCTCAGGTTGCGGCGGGATTTTGGCAACTTCTGTATCAAGCTCTTTGGCAAATCTTTCCCAGTCGGCCTTCTGAAAATTAAACCTTCGCTTGAAAGGCACCTCCTCTGGCACAACCATGGCATTCACTGTGCAGATTATGGGCCTATGTTGGGTAGATGGAATGGGCTTACCCATCATCTTCAAACAACTCCCAGCAACTTTGGATGACACGAAGATATTATCGGGGTTGTAGCCTCTCCTCCATCGGCCACTGTTGAAGGATGCTGGCAGCTTTGGATCATGAATTAGCTGAAGATCATGATTCTCTGCCCAGGTTTCCAGTTTTCCGCCATTTATATCTGAATCTGGGTATCCCCAAGATGTGCTTCGGCAGTTGTAATCGCCAATGATGAAGTTTACGTCCTGGTAGTTGAAGTTGGCAGGTTCCTCAAATGTGAAGTCGACATTGGTGGGCTTGTATATAGAAGTAGCGCAAAAGTGTGGTGTAGATATTGAAAGAATCTCGATGTCATCCTTTCCAGTCAGCGAGGCTGATGTGATATTTAGGTTTGGTTTGGTAAAAATGGCACTGCCGTATTTATCGTGGGGCCTTTCCAGAACAAGCTCCATGCCTGCGATTTTGGGCCGATGGCTGTTGTAGCCCCGGTGAGTCTCTTGCATTAGGAGTATGTCACATTTACATTCGTTGCACAAATCAGCCAATAAGGTCTCTTTGGCACGCGAGAATCCCTCGATATTAATCGAGACTATAACAAGTGGTCTTAAAAAAGACCCTTTAGGGAGATTACTACTTCTGTGTTGACCGGTAGTGGAAGAATCTGCCGCTGCTATGCAACGTTGCCCAGGATGCGCCCGATTGTACTGGTTTTCCATAGTGTAAATTATACAATCTTCGGGGAGGCTTCTTCCTTGCACCCCATCAAGGTAATGATAGAGAAACTCAAATTTAATTCCAGAAAATACCTTGTCCAACAACCGACTCAGTACAGCCCCCCCTGTTGACAAACCGAACGGGACACGTTGGAATTCATACAAGTTCCAGTCTGTTGTAAAGGCAGTCAAACCCTTTGACTCCTCCGCCAACGGTATCTGGTAATAAGCCTGGTTTAAATCGAGGAGGCTATAGAAATTAGCGTTGCGGAACCATGAAAAACAGGAATGCAAGTCAGGTAAAGGAATAGACTCCAGGACAACCTTCTTATTCAAACGCCTGAAGTCCACCACCGGCCGAAATCCGCCACTAGGCTTCGGGACCAAGAACATAGGCGAAGAGTACGCAGAAGTTGATGGTCGGATTACTCCGTCCGCCAGCATCTGGTCAATAATCCTTTTCAGCTCGATCATTTTAGGAGGGTTCAATCGATAGGGAGGATGCCTCACCGGAATAGTGTCGGTAACTTCAATTTTGTACTTCAGAACAGTAGTGACCCCCAATTTATCGGTGAGCATCCGAGGAAAATCTCTGCACAATTCACGAATCGCATTCCCCTGCACTACAGTCAGGTTACCCAAATCCAGAGTCTCCGCACTGGCAGGCTGAGGGCTCACCTCATCAACATCGCCCACCTGGGCACAAACAGCTGATCTCACAAAAAGAAAAAATCTTAATTTTAAGTCTGGGCAAAATTTGAACCAGAAGGACTCATCCTGAATATCTAGCAACAACCCCACATAAGCAAAGAAATTAGCGCTAAGTATGACCGGACACGAGAGGTTTCGTACCACCCAAAGAGAAAACTTCCAGGCAAACCCTTGGATGCGAATCTTAACCTTAACGGCACCCAACACTTCTAGACGAGAACAATTAGCAGACATCAATTTAGATTTTACAGCAGACAACGAAGGCAGCTTACTAATAGACTTCATCGAGTTACACCATTCCTCGCTCACAAGCGAAGGAGCGCTCCCAGAATCCAACAAGGCAATGACCGAAGCGTCATTAACAGAAATTACAGTGATAGGAGAAGGAAAATGTGAAGGTAACGAAATCCTCGAACAGACATCAGAACACCCAAAATCCTCTTCAACTCCGTCAACCATCTCCGTGACAACTTTGCTCAACTCTTCCTTGGCGGGGTGAACCTTCCGATGCCTGGTCGGGTCCAGTCAGTTAGTATTTTGCCGACAGAAACGGGCAGAATGACCCAAACGTCCGCAAATAGTACACTTAAATGGGCGACCATTATTTCCACCACTGGAGTTCCCCTGTTGTCGAGGTGGTCTAAAGTTGGGTGGAGGCACGCTGAGGTTAGGCCTCTGTGCATCCGCTTGGCGTACTGACTCCGCCTGAATGGCGGCAGCACACAAATCCTTCATGTTGCTTGGGCGTAACCCAAGACTTAGATACGACCTATACTCCGGTGTGATCCCACCGATAATATTTGAAACGATTTCTCCTTCCGACAGGGGCAAACCAAAAACCTTAGCAAACTTTAAAATATCTTGGACGTACGGGTTCAGAGACTCACCCAGGTTTTGAACCCGGTAAAAATACTGCTGCGTCACTGAACCCATCAGTCTTGCAGGGACAAAGAAATTTAGCACTTCTCTTAGAAACAAATCTAGGGTCACCCCGGTTGACATGGCCTCAACTACGACCTATACTCCGGTGTGATCCCACCGATAATATTTGAAACGATTTCTCCTTCCGACAGGGGCAAACCAAAAACCTTAGCAAACTTTAAAATATCTTGGACTTACGGGTTCAGAGACTCACCCAGGTTTTGAACCCGGTAAAAATACTGCTGCGTCACTGAACCCATCAGTCTTGCAGGGACAAAGAAATTTAGCACTTCTCTTAGAAACAAATCTAGGGTCACCCCGGTTGACATGGCCTCAACGACCTTACTACGCATTACTCCCGAAGTAAAAGGAAATACCAGTTGAAATATTTGTCCATCGGACACTTCAAATACACCTGCATATTCGTGGATAACCACAAGTTCACGCAGAAACCTAACAACCCCATCAACAGCATCGGTATTGAACTCTTTCAACTTAGTAACACAACTAGTTAAAGGACGATTTAACTTCCCGAAACTCACATTCTGACGGTTCGGGCTGGATGTGGCAGGCATAACACCAGCAGGACGATGAAAAGTAGGTACATTATCACAAAATTCCCAACTATTGGGGCGGAAAGGACTATCACGATTCGATTCACAGTGCGGAACCCCGTTTCCACATGCACGACGAAAAGAGTTACAAGATTGAGGGTAAGAGTTAGAAATTGGAAAAATCTACCACAGGAGCAGAGTGCCTGTGAGCAGATGGGACACCTGAACACGACCGAGCAACGTTTGAAATAAGGTTGCGAACAGAGTAAACTGGCAACGTGGAAGTGATCGACAAATTAGAACAACCCTGTTGTGCAGCATGCACTTCTACAGAATGGTTACGTTGCAAGTCGGGACCAAGGTTCGGTACCCGGCTAGACTCTGAAACTAAACCACGACTGGGATTCCTCCTATTGACAGGGAAAGAGAAAGTCGACACAATGGGATTATAAGTTACTCGAGCATTGCCATTGTTGTTCGGCGCAACATCTTGTACTGAACTCATGTGTAGGCCAGAGCTTACGTTACAGCTTGCTCTTGGGCTACTATAAATTGTCGATGAAACAGGCAAGGAAGAAGGCAAAACAGACGAAGGAAGGACCTCAGGCGAGACTGAGAAATCACGAACAGGTAAGTTACACGTTGCCTCAACAGCTGACACATTACTCACATTAGGTACCTCAAGAGCACTACTAGCATTTATACCGATACCGGGATGCGATTCAACATCGGAACGATCATGAGCTGATGATGACAGCTCACCCCCGGAAACAATTACAACCTCATCTTCGAATACATGATTTGCACATTCAACCAACTTCTCCTGACAACTAGTTAAAACGTTTAATTCACTAACGGAACGATGACTTGACACAGTTAAAATATCACCAATGCGGTAAAACAAATATGTTATCTGGGCTCGTAACCTATTTAATTGAGGCTCACTAGCACTACCAAACCCAATAAAGTTTGCAATATTGACTACAGAATCCACCTCCTCAACAATCTGGGACACACTTGCCTGGAAGGATGCAACGTCCAGCTCCGGAGGTATTACATCTAAATCAGTACCAGCAGAAAGAAGTAAACGGTTCTGGTCACTGTGTCCTGAATTCTCGATACCTCTGATCCACAGCTCATACACAGTTTCCTCAGGAGAGAGATATTCCACCATTGGTGTCGGGCGGCTCATCGTACATGAAAATGATAATAGAGAGATTACATAAGGTATATAGAATTCTTTCAATAGGTAAGCAAAACAAATTTGAAATGGTTCTTCACTTCTAACCGCGACAACCTAACATAACCTATAAACAGATAGATAAACCACGCTCTCTAGCTACCACTGTACCCCCCCTGCGCCACCACTACTACTAGACGGGGCCTTGGTCGAGACAAGCTCGGGGATGGACGGGGACCTCGTATGCAGAGGCCGCAATTAGGAATAGGTTACCTAAGGTTTCGTATGCTAAGAGAAAGAAGTTGCATTTAAGGGAATAACTATATAATTTCAAGCAATACAGACAGGGTAAATCAAAAGCAATCACGCCTCATTACATAGATTAAGCAAGCGCCAAGCAATAAAATAGAATCTAAATCACTATGGTACACAAGCACAAACTTATAGGCTATACAAAATAGTTACCCATTCACCTCGGGTGAAATGGTCACAGGATAAAATACAGAATTACATAATAATTAAAAATCCAAGTAGGGACGGCCCCTTTAATAGAACGCCGCGTAAAACAAATATCCAACCGAATGAGGTTAGGTGACCTCCCAAACTAATAATGACTACTAACAGTATAATCAGAAGTGGATGAATCCTTTAATGGAAATTCATATTAACGCTCCCTTCCGAACAAAGGGGTGACATCGCCAAACGAGGGTAAAATAATGGCAACACGAAAATAAAGCAAAACCAAGAAGCGGAATATCACTAAGTCTGAAACATAACCCCACAATGATACAAAATAATTAAATGAACAAACTAAAGAGAAAACCGCTAGGCCTAAGCATCGAACCGGACGAATGACAAATTACGTCTTAATACGGCAGAGCCCAAGTACTGACTGCAAAGAATACTGATTACTCCGGGGCAGTAAGGCCCCGCGAGGCAATAACCCCTACTCCAATTACTTACGTGAAAGAACCATTTGAAATGTTGATGGGAGGAGAGCTTGAATATGAAACAGCAATAATAATAAACATAAATAAACATAACATTACACAATTAAGGTGACTTCCACTGCCGCGCACGTGATACCATCTTAAGTGTAAACACAAGGACGCCATGTTGTCATAAAACAAAAGACACTCGGTCCATAGACAAATGAGTTACCACAAACAAAAGAATAACGCAAAGCAAAAAATCGAACTAGGCCATGCTGCCCTTAAAAATACACTACATTAAAACAGTTAAACTGTCCGGATTAGACACAAATTAAAGACAAAAATGCTTCCCTAATCCCCCACACAGTGCTTTGCATAAACACAAATCTTACAAGACTGGTCCCCCGGATAATTACACGAATAAATCGACAACGGATTCACACGGAGTGACAGAACCATATTACTTGCGTGTTCGTAAGCGCCATGAAACAGAAACATGAACAAAACAGGAATAGAAGCCCTTGTGCGCAAAAGAATATCACGCGCGCAGCCAACAGATGTATTCCCTAACCACCCAAAATAATAATGTTAAATGTTACTTCTCAGTACGGTAGTTCTTATTATCGCACACGGTTACTTCAAACATTTGTAGGTTGGTTGGTTAACTGGCCGGGTGAAAGAGGTGACATCTTCGCACCCGGCCGCTGACGCACACGTTACACACGTCTGCAAGCTTCGAAGTCGGTATTCAGAATTCCAAGCTTCAGCCTGCCAAGACACTCGCACACTTCACACTTGCTGGAAAATCATCCAGGCTCGCCACACGAAACACTGCCGAGAATCTTAAATTTGCGTGTCTTTTTAGTTACTCTTCTTGCCGCTATGTTGGTACCTCCGAGCCCGCAGATGCTAGGCAGAGTTCAAACAAAACGCGGAAGATTCCTGCGATGTTAGAACAAGGGTAGTCTTTGTTGAAAATGACGCCAAACACCGATATGCGAGCCGATTGGCTTATTTCGGAAAAGGCGAAATGTCAGTGCACGGAAATGGGCGGTAACCCAAGCGAGACGCTTTAAGTCACATCTGGGAACACTCCAGTTCTGGCCACCCGCCGATTGGAATTTTAATTGGATACTGCGTGGGCATTGGGTAAATATCCACAGAGGCAAACATCTTCAGTAGTAAACATCTTCAAAAGTCAACATCTTCAAGGGGAGCGGCTTGATGGACGTGGGAGTAGGAACTGATAGGGTGGTCTCGCATTTAGCGAGCTTGAATTAGTTAGGCAATTGCATAGTTCACTCGCTGACCCAAATGATTATTTTCCAGAGTCTTTTAAGTTCAAGGACCAAGGTTCGATGTCAAGGTAGGCTCACATCTCTCCCACAGGCTAGGGATCGATGCCAGACTAGGGGATTTAGGTGTGGAGATATGTGCCGATTGGCACAACCTCCCCCCCACAACTGTCTCCATGGGGTGAGGCGTGGAGACGGCTTCCCATTTGCGTACCAGTGTACCCACACGAACACCATGGGACAGATTTGCTGAAATTTCTTTCGGTGATCCAGATGAGAACCAAGGGACTGGAGTGGAGATGACCCATGCATGTTGATGTTTTTCCACGATGATCCAGAAGAGAAGCATGGGACCGATGTGGTGATGAGCCAGGCGTGTTGATGTTTTTCCACGATGATCCAGAAGAGAAGCATGGGACCAATGTGGTGATGAGCCAGGAGTCTTGATGTATTTCCACGATGATCCAGAAGAGAAGCATGGGACCGATGTGGTGATGAGCCAGGCATCTTGATGTTTTTTCACGATGATCCAGAAGAGAACCAAGGTATCGATGTGGTGATGAGCCAGACGTGTTGATGTTTTTAACGCTGATCCAGAAGGGAACCATGGAACAGGCAGGTGACAGATGAGGATCCCCTCAGATTACCGCCAGCAGTCACCGAGAGTTGGTCCCCATGATGTTGATTTGCCAAGGCACCCACCTACCAGCTGACCCTGGCCACAGGACACTGATAGTATGGCACCGTTCTCCCGCTGCATCCAAGACTCCACTGAAACAATCAACCAGACCCAGAGACCGAACCAGTAAACGGTCACCACTGACCATCACATATGTACCTTCGAAAAAACGACCCCTTATTGGGCGTTGTCCACACCTCACTTAATGAGCTTCTGAACGTCACGGCTCACTCAAGAGTCCAATAGTCAACCCACGGATGACTCTCGCAACGAATTCCAGGAACCACAGTTCGTTACACTCCCCTCCACATTTTGGCTTAAAACCCTTACAATTCCCCTTAACAACCTAACCTTAGCCATCCAGGAAGTCACCTTAAGCAAAAGGAGTTTATGAGTCATGAAATTACACTAAACATGATTCTTAGTCATCAGTCGCATGCTCACCAGCTGCCTTGCAGTAGGACAGATGAGTGCGGAAAATTCGCTTCTTAATGCCGTCACTCAACAATACAGTCACCGGCGTTAAGTAGGACAAAATTTCGTACGGCCCCCTATACCGGGGTTTGAGTTTTCCGGAGACCTGACGACCAGCAACCTTGGGTTGAAAATTCTTCACATACCCTTTATCCCCTACCTTGAACTTACAAGCAGTACACCCCAGATTGTACCTTTCAGCTGGCTTCTCATGTGAAATCTTAATAGCCTTCTGAGCCTCTTTCCATATTTGTTTAACACCGTCAGCGCTCGGCTGATCAGGGAGCAACTCGTGGATCGACCACAGATTTGTCAGAGGGGAATTGGGCACGAAAGCGTGCATTAGGGAGAAGGGAGTCTTCCCATGGGACTCATGTACTGCAGTATTAAATGCATAAGCTAACCAATGTAGGGATGAATCCCATCTTGCGTGATTGTCATGGTGATAAGCAATCAAAGCGGCTCTCAGGTTACGATTTACCCGTTCAGCCAGGCTCGGATTTGGATAATAGGGAGTGGTGGTCACGTGAGCAATTGAATAATCAAAACGGAAATTACGGAATTGGTGCGAAGTGAAAGCCTTGGCATTGTCAGACACCAGGAACTGACACGGACCATTGGAAGTGAAAATAGTATTTAGATATTTCATCACGGTAGATGAGATACACCATCTAGTTGGAAAAATCCAGCTGAAACGGGAGAATCCGTCAACACACACAAGCGCGAATCGGTTGCCCAACCGAGACCGCGGGAACGGGCCCACAAAATCGATAAAGACGCGTTCCATAGGACGGGACGCAGGTTCAATTTTAGAGTTTACAGCAGGTTTGCTCACATTACAATATCTACAACCCAGCACAAAACGACGAATGTCCTTATCCATGTTTTTCCAAACAAATGACTGTCGTATCTTTTGACGAGTTTTAAATATACCAAGATGCCCCCCAACGGGCGACTCATGGAAATACTTCAACATCCCATCGACCAACTGAGATGGCAAGACAATTTTTGGTTTTCCATCATGCCCAGCGAGGCAACACAAGACTCCAGATTTTAATAGATAAGGCTTAACAATCTCCCCGGAAACAAGTTTCGAAATCAGTTCCTCCAACTGCTTGTCCTTCTTCTGATGTACAGCGATATCCTTGAAAAGCAAGGGAGAGTTCATCAAGATATGAAGTGCAGAATTGACAGCACAAACATCCGGGACAGAAGGGAGGGGGTCGCTGGTATTCGCGGGCACCCCCTCATACATCCTGCTCAGCGAATCAGCAACGACGTTCTCGCTCCCACGGATGTGGCGAACGGTAAACTGGAAGGAAGAAATTCGTGTGGCCCAGCGAGCAATGCGCCCGGTGGTCCGTGGTCTAGCTAACACCCAGCTGAGAGCCTGGTTGTCAGTCTCCCAACTCGAAATGAACATGCTCAACATTCATGCGGAAACGTTCCAAGGCGAACATCACTGCCAGTCCCTCCAACTCGTAGACAGAGTATTTTGTCTCGGCAGACGACAAGGTCCGCGAAGTATAAGCTATCGGCTGACGACTGAATTCTCCATCTTGCAATAGCATGGCTGCAACGGCTCCCAAGGAGGCGTCAGTCTGCACGATAAACGGGCGACAAAAATCTGGTACTGCCAGCACCGGAGCATTTGACAAAGCAGATTTTAAGTCTTCAAAGGCGGCCTGCTGAGAAGCCCCCCATTCAAATTTAACATAAGATCAGCGCAACACATTTAACGGCAAGGCACGTTGAGCGAAATTGGGGACAAACTTACGAAAAAAATTCACCATGCCCACAAAACGGGCGACACCCTTGACATTCACTGGTGGCTTGAAATCTCGGATCCCCTGGGTGCGGGAGTGGTCGACCGACATGCCAGCAGCTGAAACTATGTGGCCCAAAAATGAAATTTCCGGCTTCGCAAACGAAACCGTCGGAAGCTTGACAGTGAGGCCTGCATTTTCCAACCTCTCAAAAACCTCACGCAGATGCCCGAGATGATCTTCGAACGTTTCGCTATAGATGACTACGTCATGAAGGTAATGATAGAGAAACTCAAATTTAATTCCAGAAAACACCTTGTCCAACAACCGACTCAGTACAGCCCCCCCCTGTTGACAAACCGAACGGGACACGTTGGAATTCATACAAGTTCCAGTCTGTTGTAAAGGCAGTCAAACCCTTTGACTCCTCCGCCAACAGTATCTGGTAATAAGCCTGGTTTAAATCGAGGAGGCTATAGAAATTAGCGTTGCGGAACCATGAAAAACAGGAATGCAAGTCAGGTAAAGGAATAGACTCCAGGACAACCTTCTTATTCAAACGCCTGAAGTCCACCACCAGCCGAAATCCGCCATTAAGCTTCGGAACCAAGAACATAGGCGAAGATTACGCAGAAGTTGATGGTCGGATTATTCCGTCCGCCAGCATCTGGTCAATAATCCTTTTTAGCTCGATCATTTTAGGAGGGTTCAATCGATAGGGAGGATGCCTCACCGGAATAGTGTCGGTAACTTCAATTTTGTACTTCAGAACAGTAGTGACCCCCAATTTATCGGTGAGCACCCGAGGAAAATCTCTGCACAATTCACGAATCGCATTCCCCTGCACTACAGTCAGGTTACTCAAATCCAGAGTCTCCGCACTGGCAGGCTGAGGGCTCACCTCATCAACATCGCCCACCTGGGCACAAACAGCTGATCTCACAATAGGAAAAAATCTTAATTTTAAGTCTGGGCAAAATTTGAACCAGAAGGACTCATCCTGAATATATAGCAACAACCCCACATAAGCAAAGAAATTAGCGCCAAGTATGACCGGACACGAGAGGTTTCGTACCACCCAAAGAGAAAACTTCCAGGCAAACCCTTGGATGCGAATCTTTACCTTAACGGCACCCAACACCTCTAGACGAGAACAATTAGCAGACATCAATTTAGATTTTACAGCAGACATCAATTTAGATTTTACAGCAGACAACGAAGGCAGCTTACTAATAGACTTCATCGAGTTACACCATTCCTCGCTCACAAGCGAAGGAGCGCTCCCAGAATCCAACAAGGCAATGACCGAAGCGTCATTAACAGAAATTACAGTGATAGGAGAAGGAAAATGTGAAGGTAACGAAATCCTCGAACAGACATCAGAACACGCAATATCCTCTTCAACTCCGTCAACCATCTCCGTGATAACTTTGCTCAACTCTTCCTTGGCGGGGTGAACATTCCGATGCCTGGTCGGGTCCAGTCAGTTAGTATTTTGCCGACAGAAACGGGCAGAATGACCCAAACGTCCGCAAATAGTACACTTAAATGAGCGACCATTATTTCCACCACTGGAGTTCCCCTGTTGTCGAGGTGGTCTAAAGTTGGGCGGAGGCACGCTGAGGTTAGGCCTCTGTGCATCCGCTTGGCGTACTGACTCCGCCTGAATGGCGGCAGCACACAAATCCTTCATGTTGCTTGGGCGTAACCCAAGACTTAGATACGACCTATACTCCGGTGTGATCCCACCGATAATATTTGAAACGATTTCTCCTTCCGACAGGGGCAAACCAAAAACCTTAGCAAACTTTAAAATATCTTGGACGTACGGGTTCAGAGACTCACCCAGGTTTTGAACCCGGTAAAAATACTGCTGCGTCACTGAACCCATCAGTCTTGCAGGGACAAAGAAATTTAGCACATCTCTCAAAAACAAATCTAGGGTCACCCCGGTTGACATGGCCTCAACGACCTTACTACGCATTACTCCCGAAGTAAAAGGAAATACCAGTTGAAATATTTGTCCATCGGACACTTCAAATACACCTGCATATTCGTAGATAACCACAAGTTCATGCAGAAACCTAACAACCCCATCAACAGCATCGGTATTGAACTCTTTCAACTTAGTAACACAACTAGTAAAAGGATGATTTAACTTCCCGAAACTCACATTCTGACGGTTCGGGCTGGATGTGGCAGGCATAACACCAGCAGGACGATGAAAAGTAGGTACATTATCACAAAATTCCCAACTATTGGGGCGGAAAGGACCATCACGATTCGATTCACAGTGCGGAACCCCGTTTCCACACGCATGACGAAAAGAGTTACAAGATTGAGGGTAAGAGTTAGAAATTGGAAAATCTACCACAGGAGCAGAGTGCCTGTGAGCAGATGGGACACCTGAACACGACCGAGCAACGTTTGAAATAAGGTTGCGAACAGAGTAAACTGGCAACGTGGAAGTGATCGACAAATTAGAACAACCCTGTTGTGCAGCATGCACTTCTACAGAATGGTTACGTTGCAAGTCGGGACCAAGGTTCGGTACCCGGCTAGACTCTGAAGCTAAACCACGACTGGGATTCCTCCCATTGACAGGGAAAGAGAAAGTCGCCACAATGGGATTATAAGTTACTCGAGCATTGCCATTGTTGTTCGGCACAACATCTTGTACTGAATTCACGTGTAGGCCAGAGCTTACGTTACAGCTTGCTCTTGGGCTACTATAAATTGTCGATGAAACAGGCAAGGAAGAAGGCAAAACAGACGAAGGAAGGACCTCAGGCGAGACTGAGAAATCACGAACAGGTAAGTTACACGTTGCCTCAACAGCTGACACATTACTCACATTAGGTACCTCAAGAGCACTACTAGCATTTACACCAATACCGGGATGCGATTCAACATCGGAACGAGCATGAGCTGATGATGACAGTTCACCCCCGGAAACAATTACAACCTCATCTTCGAATACATGATTTGCACATTCAACCAACTTCTCCTGACAACTAGTTAAAACATTTAATTCACTAACGGAACGATGACTTGACACAGTTAAAATATCACCAATGCGGTAAAACAAATATGTTATCTGGGCTCGTAACCTATTTAATTGAGGCTCACTAGCACTACCAAACCCAATAAAGTTTGCAATATTGACTACAGAATCCACCTCCTCAACAATCTGGGACACACTTGCCTGGAATGATGCAAGTATTACAGCTAAATCAGTACCAGCAGAAAGAAGTAAACAGTTCTGGTCACTGTCTCCTGAATCCTCGATACCTCTGATCCACAGCTCATACACAGTTTCCACAGGAGAGAGATATTCCACCATTGGTGTCTGGCGGCTCATCGTACATGAAAATGATAATAGAGAGATTACACAAGGTATATAGAATTCTTTCAATAGGTAAGCAAAACTAATTTGAAATGGTTCTTCACTCCTAACCGCGACAACCTAACATAACCTATAAACGGATAGATAAACCACGCTCTCTAGCTACCACTGTACCCCCCCCCTGCGCCACCACTACTACTAGACGGGGCCTTGGTCGAGACAAGCTCGGGGATGGACGGGGACCTCGTACGCAGAGGCCGCAATTAGGAATAGGTTACCTAAGGTTTCGTATGCTAAGAGAAAGAAGTTGCATTTAAGGGAATAACTATATAATTTCAAGCAATACAGACAGGGTAAATCAAAAGCAATCACGCCTCATTACATAGATTAAGCAAGCGCCAAGCAATAAAATAGACACTAAATCACTATGGTACATTAGCACAAACTTATAGGCTATACAAAATGGTTACCCATTACCTCGGGTGAAATGGTCACAGGATAAAATACAGAATTACATAATAATTAAAAATCCAAGTAGGGACGGCCCCTTTAATAGAACGCCGCGTAAAACAAATATCCAACCGAATGAGGTTAGGTGACCTCCCAACTAATAATGACTACTAACAGTATAATCAGAAGTGGATGAATCCTTTAATGGAAATTCATATTAACGCTCCCTTCCGAACAAAGGGGTGACATCGCCAAACGAGGGTAAAATAATGGCAACACGAAAATAAAGCAAAACCAAGAAGCGGAATATCACTAAGTCTGAAACATAACCCCACAATGATACAAAATAATTAAATGAACAAACTAAAGAGAAAACCGCTAGGCCTAAGCATCGAACCGGACGAATGACAAATTACGTCTTAATACGGCAGAGCCCAAGTACTGACTGCAAAGAATACTGATTACTCCGGAGCAGTAAGGCCCCGCGAGGCAATAACCCCCACTCCAATTACTTACGTGAAAGAACCATTTGAAATGTTGATGGGAGGAGAGCTTGAATATGAAACAGCAATAATAATAAACATAAATAAACATAACATTACACAATTAAGGTGTTTTCCACTGCCGCGCACGTGATACCATCTTAAGTGTAAGCACAAGGACGCCATGTTGTCATAAAACAAAAGACACTCGGTCCATAGACAAATGAATTACCACAAACAAAAGAATAACGCAAAGCAAAAAATCGAACTAGGCCATGCTGCCCTTAAAAATACACTACATTAAAACAGTTAAACTGTCCGGATTAGACACAAATAAAAGCCAAAAATGCTTCCCTAATCCCCCACACAGTGCTTTGCATAACCACAAATCTTACAAGACTGGTCCCCCGGATAATTAAACGAATTAATCGACACCGGATTCACACGGAGTGACAGAACCATATTACTTGCGTGTTCGTACACGCCATGAAACAGAAACATGAACAAAACTGGAATAGAAGCCCTTGTGCGCAAAAGAATATCACGCGCAGCCAACAGATGTATTCCCTAACCACCCAAAATAATAATGTTAAATGTTACTTCTCAGTACGGTAGTTCTTATTATCGCACACGGTTACTTCAAACATTTGTAGGTTGGTTGGTTAACTGGCCGGGTGAAAGAGGTGACATCTTCGCACCCGGCCGCTGACGCACACGTTACACACGTCTGCAAGCTTCGAAGTCGGTATTCAGAATTCCAAGCTTCAGCCTGCCAAGACACTCGCACACTTCACACTTGCTGGAAAATCATCCAGGCTCGCCACACGAAACACTGCCGAGAATCTTAAATTTGCGTGTCTTTTTAGTTACTCTTCTTGCCGCTATGTTGGTACCTCCGAGCCCGCAGTTGCTAGGCAGAGTGCAAACAAAACGCGGAAGATTCCTGCGATGTTAGAATAAGGGTAGTCTTTGTTGAAAATGACGCCAAACACCGATATGCGAGCCGATTGGCTTATTTCGGAAAAGGTGAAATGTCAGTGCACGGAAATGGGCGGTAACCCAAGCAAGACGCTTTAAGTCACATCTGGGAACACTCCAGTTCTGGCCACCCGCCGATTGGAATTTTAATTGGATACTGGGTGGGGATTGGGTAAATATCCACAGAGGCAAACATCTTCAGAAGTAAACATCTTCAAAAGTCAACATCTTCAAGGGGACCGGCTTGAATGGACGTGGGAGTAGGAACTGATAGGGTGGTCTCGCATTTAGCGAGCTTGAATTAGTTAGGCAATTGCATAGTTCACTCGCTGACCCAAATGATTATTTCCCAGAGTCTTTAAGTTCAGGGACCAAGGTTCGATGCCAAGGTAGGCTCACATCTCTCCCACAGGCTAGGGATCGATGCCAGACTAGGGGATTTATGCGTGGAGATATGTGCCGATTGGCACACAAACTACTGCCATTATGCCAGACACACTGATAGCCATAGTTCAGCACCATCGGTATTGTGCAGAAGCTGCTGGTGGTCATTTCGATCATATGAAAGAACTCTCTCAGTGCCAAAAATTGTACTTGTTAGTCAAATATGTCAGAAGATGTGGAGTATCAAACCTGAGTACATTTTATTGGACCCTTTTCTATATCGGAAATCACAACAAAGTGGACTTGCAGTCATTAGACAGGAAAATGAGGATATAATCATGAAAAAAGGACAAAAAGGATGGCAGGCAGGCGTGGGAGGCGTTAAGAAATAAGGCGGGGACAGCAGTTTGCTTTTTTAACGTTAATCCACTGGGAATCCGCCTGGCGCACTGACTTTGCGTGGATAGCAGCAACACATAAATCTTTAATGGGTGAAAGCTAAGGTACGATACGATTCCATCAATGATATTCTTAACAATTTCCTTCGTGGTCAAATGCAGTACAAAAACCTTGGCAAATTTTAATAAGAATTTTACGACTCACCCAGGTTTTGAACTTGGTTGAAATATTGTTGGGTAAGAGAACCCACCAGTCTGGCAGGAACAAACATGGAGAGAACTTCCTCTAACAACAACTCAATAGCTAAGCTACTAGACATAGCATCAATGACCTTGCTACACATGACACCAGATATAAACGGAAACATCAATTCAAACATTTGTGCATCAATTGCACCAAACTCGCCAGCATACTCGTGAATTTCCACCAGCTCACGCAAAATTTTAATAACCTCATCAATAGTGTCAGTGTTAAAATCTTTCAATTTTGAAATACAGTATTATTCGATGGATGACTCAAGTTGCCAAAACTAATGTTAGGAATTACAGAGCGATTCAAAACAGTGACCCTATGAACATTGCTTACCAGTATATCTACAGCATGCAGAGTTATCAGCAAAATGCCAGTCACGAGATCGAAAAGGAGAGGTAGGATTCGACCCAAGATCCGAAATCCTATTATCACATGCACGAGGAAAGGAATTACAAGAGTGCACACAAGAAGGCGAAGGAATGTATTCTGCTATGGGAGCAGGTTGTCCTCAAGCAGATGACGAGTGAGATGAGCTGACTAGGCCTTGCGACAGATCGCAACTGATAATGCCGGACACACAGCACACGGAACGGGAGTTCGCATAAGTATAAGTAACCCCAAAATTAGCATTACTAGCAGAGTAATAGGTAGCGAGGAAGTGACAAAAGAACTTGATCTACCTACAGTTACTTTAACCGGTGACATGGTAGACTCTCCAACCAAATTTTCATTGTGCCTAAGAAGTCCAATGCACGAGGACTGGCAGAACTTAACAGTTAAAGAAAATTCAGTGAATCCCTCAAACAGAAAAGGTAGAATCAGAAACAATAGGATCATGACGTGCACGACCAATACTACTTACACTTGGCAGTACCTTATATACCTAACTCAACCCCAAACTGGACTAACATTACAACTGACTCGAGGGCTAATGTAAAATACAGAAGAAATGGTAAAGAAAGAAACTACTACAGAAGCAGGAAGTACCTCAGATGAAGTAGAAAGATTAAAAACAGCTGCTCCAACAGTCGACATACTACTCACATTAGACACTTCAAGTTTATTACCGACATTAACACCAGTCAGTAGCGTAACCAGGATTTTAGTTTGGAGAGGGCCCATTAGGTCCTCATCTATTACCGCAGGAGTTCATATATTTTAGCCTATTTTCATTTATGATAAAAAAAATAGGCTTATGAGATCACCTTTTGTCCATGTGTGTGTGTGTGTGTTTGCCCCCATGCCAGGATTGGACTCTTTAGTCACCGTAAACACATCCACAAACTGGACTGAAGGAAGAAGATTTATACTCGGATTCGAGTTAAAGCCGAAGATGGTGTGCCCCCCCCCCCTCCTAATAAAATCTAAACGGCCAGAGCGATTTCAATGAAACTCGGTAAGCACATACTACTACCTCGTCCGACCTCGGCCGTGCCTTTCAAAGTTTGATACGTTTTACCATTTCAACATACGAGCCACGCAAAATATTTCACTGGCATTCTATATCTCCGCAACGGTAACAGATATCACCTGAAATTTATTACAGTGATAAAGGGTACTACTACAAGTTTATGTATGTGACTTTAAAAAACCTTTTAAGTACAAAACGAACATGGTGGCCAAGAGAAGTTGAAACATCTTAATGGATATTTCACACGATTTAACCATCCGAGCGCAGTCAATTGTTTACATAACCTCAAGATGGCGGCTGTGTGAAATTTTAAAATTAAGTTTTTATTTCTTGTGTCCTAATCATGCGATCGAAGTGAAAGTTTGAATAATGAACCTACGCAATAATTTTCATCTAATGGTACTGTAACAGTTTCGCTAGCCCACACTGTTGGGAGAAAATGTAATTGTTTACCTTTGCCTAAGCTATGTTGTTTTAATGGGCGCCAAGACTTCAACGCAATGCTGAAATCTAAATTTGTATTTAACAACGTCTAGCTCTGGTAGAACACCGTCAAGAATCTATTCACTCAGATCGTGGTATGATTTGATCATTAACCCAACAAACAATTGTATCAGGAGAAGGAATTGGTCTATATCTAATGCTACCTACTGAAAGCAAAGATTGCATTGTAAAAGAAATGAATTTATTATATAAAACAAGTATAGCAAAATTAATAATAATAATAAGTATAAAATTTAAATTGGAGCGTTGTGATTTGAATATTACCGATAGAAAATTACGTGAAAACGGAGTCTGATAAATTGATTTTACTCTTATTTCCAAGCTATGAAGTTACTGAAATATGAAATATAAAACAAAGAAAAATGAGAGATTGCGTATTTCTGCGTCATTTGCGCTTACCATTGGAAATTGCCAAGGCATTTCCCTCGTTCTTGATGATGTTGTGAGCTTCCCACAGTCTCCTGGACGTCGTCATCTCCGTCGGAATTTGATGATATTCTGGTAGATTAGATAATTCTATGGTCCGTACCTCGGACCCAAACACTCGTACAACCAAGTTTTACAAAAGTTCGTCGCTAACTCCACTGAACATCGGAGCGACACGCACTTGCGACCGTACTCTGCAAGTTCTACACAGATTGTTCGTTCCACGGAACATCGGAGCGTCCCCCGCGTATAACCATACTCCGCAAGTATTTCACAGATAGACCTCGTTTCACGGCGCGTCGAACGATATATCCACACGTTGGCTCCCCCACCATGGTACCGACATCTAGCTTACGTCGTCCACACTGATTGGTTGACCCACCGCTAGTTCCCCTCCTCTGGTTTCTTTACACTCGGCGCGCGAGAGGGAGAAGTCGTTTTCCGTTCCAACAATTCGCCTTTTCTAGACCTTGCGACCCAAGATTGCGTCATGCTTCTCGACAAGATTAAGCGTGTACTTGAAATCCCAGTGAGTCACGTCTCTCGATATACCCTAACTGACGAAAACTCCGTAAAATTCCGTAATCAGATAATTTTCTATGATATCGTCGTTCGTAATAATTTGCTGGATAGCGTTTTCTAAGACATAGAAAACCTATCTGAATGCTAATAATTTTTATAAAATGCTCCGAAAATACCTAAATAATAATTATAATAAATTAATAATAATAATAATAAATTAACATGAAAAATTCTCTTGGCTGAACAATTTGCCGCGTAAATAAATATAGAATGGCTTCCTACTGACTTATGCCAGTTGCATAAAAACCCTCGAAAAACACGTTACATATTCGCCTCGGATCATCGGATGATTTACCGTGACGACGGTCCATTATCCGATTATCCCAGACACGTTAATAAACCCCATCCAAAATACATATTACATAAACGAAATCACCCTAAATTACAGATATATACACTCATATTTTTTCTTCACGCACTTTGCGTCAAAGTTTGTTGTCACTATGGATTGCACTTTGCAACCAGTCCAATGTTTTACATATGGAATAGTGTTCCACAGATATTTCCGCCTCTCAAATTCCTCTATGTTGGAGAAATAGACATAATAAATGTGTGAGCACTATGTATTTATGATGTCATATCACACGCATTGAAGGTGTTCTGATATATCTATATCACCATAGAACTTCCTAATTTCACTGGAGGTCCCCTCCTTATGGTGACATTTAATTCCACTTATCACTGAGCACACGATCACACTATTGTGGCAGCGCCTCGTGACCATAATACTTAATCTCTCTTTAAAGTAGATTAAATTAATATTGACTTCTGAAAAAAAAACAGTAAATGCGCATTACATATAGCACCAAATATTTCTGTGCCGTAATCGCCCTGTCTTGTTAAGTTCCCGTAGACCATATTCTACTTAATACTAGTTCTCAACACAGACCATTTCTCCTCACACAAATAATACCATAGTACAAATTATCTTAAATTACACACTTACAAATCTTACATGGCGAGGCCGTAAACAGAAATCACGTGTGCTGATATGTATGAGTTTCATGAAGGACTGTCTCGCATTCTGATGGCCCATCTTTTGCCTCGTGGACGCCTTAAGCTAACAAGCCCTATACAAGCGCTCCCCCATCTCTTGGAGATAAATGGGAACCCATCAGCGCTGCCAAAAATGGCCTTGGTGCATCGAGACAATTTAGTGCTCAACAGCATCCGACAATCCCGTCATATTTCCCTGTACCTTAAAAACTCTCATTTACTTACATACTACCCCCCTGTGTGACTTCTGATACGCCTGCCTGGAAGACCATCTCCTCCCACGCACCAAATACCACACTTACTCATTTGATAGGCTGGCTCGCCAGCTAAACACACTCACTTTATGACACATATTTTCGTAGACTATGTATATTATACGTCCCGTATAATCTGTTTCCCTCACTATTCTCCAGCACATATGCTGTTTTGCCAATACGTTTGGAAACTATAAATGTTTCTGCGTCACCTGCTTCCAACCTTGCAAGTGGCTCCCTTAAATGAACGTCATCACGTTGCTCTACCTAGCATATTTCTCAGTGTCTGTAACGATGCCCTGTTGCTACTGTCCACACATGCACATGTTAAAATACCATCCTCTGCTTTAACCACAGGATAATCCCTACATAAATTAGTGTCCCTCGATAGCATGTCTGCAAGAATGTTATCTTTACCTTTAATATATTTTACTGTGAATTCGTATTCCTGCAGAGCAAGAATCCACCTACTAACTCTGTTAGAACTGAGTTTACAAGTCCTCATATACAGTAATGCATGGTGATCTGTGTGGATCTCAAATTTCCCCCCTACTAAATACATTCTAAATTTCCCTAAACTGAAAACAATACCTAAAAGCTCTAACTCAGTAATCGTGTATCTTTTCTCCGCTGCTGTCAGTCCTCGCGAGGCTAAAGATACAATGCACAGATTACCCTCATCATCTTTCTGACATAATACTCCAGCAATGCCTATATGTGAAGCATCTGTCATAACCACATATTCCTTATCTTTTAACGGATATTTCAGCACTACAGCTTTCTCAAAACCTTCCTTCAGCGCTCTAAAAGCCTGATCATGCTTGGACTCCCATCTCCACCGAGTCCCACTTTTAAGCAATTCCCTGAATGGTTCTACCAACCCTGAGTATTTAAGAACGAACCTCCTGAAAAAGTTGCAAATTCCCAGGTAAGTTTTTAACTGTTTAACATTCTGTGGCACCTCTGCGTTAAGTATCTTATTAACCCTACTTTCTTCTGGTGTTACACCTCTACTCGACACTCTATGACCTAAAAATGTCACTTCTGACTGACAGAATGACGACTTAGACAGCTTCAAAGTGAACCCTGCCTGATCTAACTTCTGAAAAACTATATTTAAATGACGTAGATGCTCCTCAAAACTGCGTGAACTAATTACCATATCATCTATGTAAATGGTTACAAACTCTCCTGTGTCATCCCCTAATGCAATGTTTAAAGCCCTAATTAAAGCTGCTGAACTACTCTTTAACCCATAAGGTGTTCTACAAAATTGATAAAGGTTATATTTATGACTAAAAGCTGTAAATGGTCTATCTTCGTACATAAGTGGCACTTGCCAAAAACTGGAACTCAAATCTACACAAGTGAAATACTTCTTCCCCTCAAATGTTTGCATTAATTCTTCTATTGACATAGATTTCAGCTGATCTGAACTAATTCTACTGTTAACCAAACGAGCGTCTAAACAAATACGAACAGTGCCGTCGGTCTTGGGTACCGTGATCAAAGAATTAACATATGGACTGTTCGAGTGCTCAATAATCCCATCTTCAAGCATCTGGTTAATTTGTGCCTCAACTGCACTCTGATAAGCGAAAGGTACATGATATCTATGTCCTGTGAATACTGACCTATCAATAACGTTCAATGAATGTGTATAGCAATTGGCCATACCAATGCGATCCTCAAAAACTCTCCTATTACACCATAACACATCATAGAGCCGAACACACTGTTCATCCTCTATATTTCTCTGAAATGCAGCCTCACGTAACGAGTCCTCTAGACTTCCGTTCGTAATCACACTGCCCACAAAACATGGAGAACCCCGCTCTACGGCTGGCGATATCTCATTTAAAGTACAAATCACACCTACAATACTACTTCTCTGAATTTGGTCATTGAACGCTACTTCTACTTCAGAATCTCCCCATTTAAATTTCAAACTCCCTACATCATAACATAAGTTACCAGACACTCTACTTAGCCACTCTGAACCCAAGATAACACTGAATACTAAATTTGGAATTACAAGGCAAATCTGCTTCTCTACATGATTATTAATTTTAATGTCTACTAAAACTTGCTTAGAAATTACTTTAGACCTCTTCCCAACAGCTGTGATAACAAAAGTGCTTTTAATTGGCATCTCCTCAAAATTTACTCCAGTTCCTTTCATTTTATCATAAAATGCACTACTTATGCAACTCTTCATACAACCACTATCAATTAAAACATCTGTGTACGCCTCGGACACGTTAAATTTAACTATGGGGCTCTTACTAACCACTTCCTGAATAATACCTTCATCATTTAGTTCATGTAATAATTCATTTCTTACATTTAGGTCATAGGGTTCCTGTATAATTGTATGGACAGGGCATGCTACAGACTGAGATTCTGACCTTACTTCGCAGCCTGGTTCGCGTTTAAAGAACCACTACAGCTGGCCGTAGTACTACTAACTACTAAACTGGTCTGGTTGTTCTGGGCTGTGTTGTCATTGTTTGGCTGTATATTACTACCACTAGGCTGTCCTCTTCCTTGACCCCTATTCTGGTTGTAATTATTGTCATTATAATTTCTCCCTTGATTTCCCCTGAAATCATTGTTTCTCCCTTGATTTCCCCTGTAATCATTGTTCCTCCCTTGATTTCCCCTGAAATCATTGTTCCTCCCTTGATACTGATTACCATAGCCATTTCCTCTGTTCTGATATAGCTGATTATTATTATTTCTATTTTGAGCGTTGGCCCCTTCGCCACCGTTCCCTTGAACTTCTTGATGCCTGGCTTCATTAGGTCTATTATTATTATTACCCTGGTTCCGATTGAAATTGTCCTCATAACCCCCTCTCCCTAGTGCATCAAATGTGCTTAACAAATTTTCTACTTGTGATATAGTCTTTACATTCTGGATACAAGCAGCCTCCTTGATCCTATAGGGAAAGTGCCTAAGTAGCAACCTTACCACATCACTTTCCTCCTTCAAGCCATCCAGATATTTACACACTAATACCTGCCCTAAAAAGTATTCGGTCATGGTGGAGCTTCCTTTAGGGTTATATTTACCACACACTACTCCCTCACGATGCTGCGACTGAATAACCTCATTCCAGAACTTTTCACAGAATTTCATTTTAAAATCATTAATATCAGTAAACTTGTCTCTGTAGACAGCAAACCAATTCCTCGTTTCCCCCACAAACACTTGTTCTAAAATTTCAACTACCTGGCACCACTCAATATTACCATTTTCCAACCTCTCCCCGAATTTATTTTCTATAGTGTTCATGAACTCCATTGGGCACCCCTGTCGATTGCTGAACTTACCCAGTTCTACCTCCCTGTGTGTGCTATTCACAAAAACTGGCCTATTCTGACTATTTTCTTGCCTGATCCTAGCTTTTAATTTTAATTCTAATTCTGCGATTTTCTCCTCAGCCTTCCTCTCAATACTGTTTACTGTTAATTTAATGTTTCCTTCTGATTCTTCTACTTTATCATATAGCTTTGCTTGTTTCTCCTCAATCTTGCTAATGCTCTCTTTATTACTCTCTCTTAAATCATTTACTTCTGCAACTATTTGTGAGTGGACTTTCTCAATTCTACCCCCCAGCTGTTCCTTAACCTCTTTAGTAGCTACCTGAATTTTGTCAATTTCTCCCCCCAATTGCTTTTTGACCTGCTGTGTTTCCAGTTGCACTAGTTCTTTTAAATTTTCAGCCTGTGTACTGATTCTAATTTCCAACTCCTCCTGTACTTTTCCTAATTTTCTGTCTACATCTGCAATAATCTCTTTAGCCTTTTCTTCCATCACCCCCCTGATCTCACCTCTAATCAGTTCGAATTTGTCACTCATTTCCCTACTGTTTTGTTCTAATTTAGCATTTAAAGTTTCAGTACTCTCTCTATTTTCCTTACTGTTTTGTTCTAATCTGGCGTTTAAACTATCGCTCAATTCCCTATTACTCTCTTTATTTTCCCTACTGTTTTGTTCTAGTTTAGCGTTATTCTGTTCTAACTTTGCATTTAAAGCTTCTGTACTTTCTTTATTTTCCCTACTGTTTTGTTCTAATTTAGCATTATTCTGTTCTAACTTTGCATTTAAGGCATCACTACTAACTTTGTTCTGATACATAAACTCGAGAAGTAAAGTTTTTAATTCTGGTTGGCCGCCTACACTCCCTGTTTCAGTATCGGGATTTACCTCCGCTACCCCGGTACTACTATCACTCGACATACTGCTCGTATCATCACTCTCCCGTTGATGACCACTACGTAACCTCATCTGTCTTTCTTTCTCATCCCCCATAATGACATACACTGATACAGACAAATAACCCCCAAAATACAGGCACAGAAATATATACCCTTCTCCTTCCACAAATGTTATTAGGTTTTCAGCCCCAAGTTGTCGGCGACAAATGAAACGTTATTTACTTAGGCTGGGATGACAAGTGAAACGGTATTTACTTTGCTCCACGTTGAGCGTACAAATGATACGTTTTGCTAGCTCCTAACTGTTGGGAGAAAATGTAATTGTTTACCTTTGCCTAAGCTATGTTGTTTTAATGGGCGCCAAGACTTCAACGCAATGCTGAAATCTAAATTTGTATTTAACAACGTCTAGCTCTGGTAGAACACCGTCAAGAATCTATTCACTCAGATCGTGGTATGATTTGATCATTAACCCAACAAACAATTGTATCAGGAGAAGGAATTGGTCTATATCTAATGCTACCTACTGAAAGCAAAGATTGCATTGTAAAAGAAATGAATTTATTATATAAAACAAGTATAGCAAAATTAATAATAATAATAAGTATAAAATTTAAATTGGAGCGTTGTGATTTGAATATTACCGATAGAAAATTACGTGAAAACGGAGTCTGATAAATTGATTTTACTCTTATTTCCAAGCTATGAAGTTACTGAAATATGAAATATAAAACAAAGAAAAATGAGAGATTGCGTATTTCTGCGTCATTTGCGCTTACCATTGGAAATTGCCAAGGCATTTCCCTCGTTCTTGATGATGTTGTGAGCTTCCCACAGTCTCCTGGACGTCGTCATCTCCGTCGGAATTTGATGATATTCTGGTAGATTAGATAATTCTATGGTCCGTACCTCGGACCCAAACACTCGTACAACCAAGTTTTACAAAAGTTCGTCGCTAACTCCACTGAACATCGGAGCGACACGCACTTGCGACCGTACTCTGCAAGTTCTACACAGATTGTTCGTTCCACGGAACATCGGAGCGTCCCCCGCGTATAACCATACTCCGCAAGTATTTCACAGATAGACCTCGTTTCACGGCGCGTCGAACGATATATCCACACGTTGGCTCCCCCACCATGGTACCGACATCTAGCTTACGTCGTCCACACTGATTGGTTGACCCACCGCTAGTTCCCCTCCTCTGGTTTCTTTACACTCGGCGCGCGAGAGGGAGAAGTCGTTTTCCGTTCCAACAATTCGCCTTTTCTAGACCTTGCGACCCAAGATTGCGTCATGCTTCTCGACAAGATTAAGCGTGTACTTGAAATCCCAGTGAGTCACGTCTCTCGATATACCCTAACTGACGAAAACTCCGTAAAATTCCGTAATCAGATAATTTTCTATGATATCGTCGTTCGTAATAATTTGCTGGATAGCGTTTTCTAAGACATAGAAAACCTATCTGAATGCTAATAATTTTTATAAAATGCTCCGAAAATACCTAAATAATAATTATAATAAATTAATAATAATAATAATAAATTAACATGAAAAATTCTCTTGGCTGAACAATTTGCCGCATAAATAAATATAGAATGGCTTCCTACTGACTTATGCCAGTTGCATAAAACCCCTCGAAAAACACGTTACATATTCGCCTCGGATCATCGGATGATTTACCGTGACGACGGTCCATTATCCGATTATCCCAGACACGTTAATAAACCCCATCCAAAATACATATTACATAAACGAAATCACCCTAAATTACAGATATATACACTCATATTTTTTCTTCACGCACTTTGCGTCAAAGTTTGTTGTCACTATGGATTGCACTTTGCAACCAGTCCAATGTTTTACATATGGAATAGTGTTCCACAGATATTTCCGCCTCTCAAATTCCTCTATGTTGGAGAAATAGACATAATAAATGTGTGAGCACTATGTATTTATGATGTCATATCACACGCATTGAAGGTGTTCTGATATATCTATATCACCATAGAACTTCCTAATTTCACTGGAGGTCCCCTCCTTATGGTGACATTTAATTCCACTTATCACTGAGCACACGATCACACTATTGTGGCAGCGCCTCGTGACCATAATACTTAATCTCTCTTTAAAGTAGATTAAATTAATATTGACTTCTGAAAAAAAAACAGTAAATGCGCATTACATATAACACCAAATATTTCTGTGCCGTAATCGCCCTGTCTTGTTAAGTTCCCGTAGACCATATTCTACTTAATACTAGTTCTCAACACAGACCATTTCTCCTCACACAAATAATACCATAGTACAAATTATCTTAAATTACACACTTACAAATCTTACATGGCGAGGCCGTAAACAGAAATCACGTGTGCTGATATGTATGAGTTTCATGAAGGACTGTCTCGCATTCTGATGGCCCATCTTTTGCCTCGTGGACGCCTTAAGCTAACAAGCCCTATACAAGCGCTCCCCCATCTCTTGGAGATAAATGGGAACCCATCAGCGCTGCCAAAAATGGCCTTGGTGCATCGAGACAATTTAGTGCTCAACAGCATCCGACAATCCCGTCATATTTCCCTGTACCTTAAAAACTCTCATTTACTTACATACTACCCCCCTGTGTGACTTCTGATACGCCTGCCTGGAAGACCATCTCCTCCCACGCACCAAATACCACACTTACTCATTTGATAGGCTGGCTCGCCAGCTAAACACACTCACTTTATGACACATATTTTCGTAGACTATGTATATTATACGTCCCGTATAATCTGTTTCCCTCACTATTCTCCAGCACATATGCTGTTTTGCCAATACGTTTGGAAACTATAAATGTTTCTGCGTCACCTGCTTCCAACCTTGCAAGTGGCTCCCTTAAATGAACGTCATCACGTTGCTCTACCTAGCATATTTCTCAGTGTCTGTAACGATGCCCTGTTGCTACTGTCCACACATGCACATGTTAAAATACCATCCTCTGCTTAATCACAGGATAATCCCTACATAAATTAGTGTCCCTCGATAGCATGTCTGCAAGAATGTTATCTTTACCTTTAATATATTTTACTGTGAATTCGTATTCCTGCAGAGCAAGAATCCACCTACTAACTCTGTTAGAACTGAGTTTACAAGTCCTCATATACAGTAATGCATGGTGATCTGTGTGGATCTCAAATTTCCCCCCTACTAAATACATTCTAAATTTCTCTAAACTGAAAACAATACCTAAAAGCTCTAACTCAGTAATCGTGTATCTTTTCTCCGCTGCTGTCAGTCCTCGCGAGGCTAAAGATACAATGCACAGATTACCCTCATCATCTTTCTGACATAATACTCCAGCAATGCCTATATGTGAAGCATCTGTCATAACCACATATTCCTTATCTTTTAACGGATATTTCAGCACTACAGCTTTCTCAAAACCTTCCTTCAGCGCTCTAAAAGCCTGATCATGCTTGGACTCCCATCTCCACCGAGTCCCACTTTTAAGCAATTCCCTGAATGGTTCTACCAACCCTGAGTATTTAAGAACGAACCTCCTGAAAAAGTTGCAAATTCCCAGGTAAGTTTTTAACTGTTTAACATTCTGTGGCACCTCTGCGTTAAGTATCTTATTAACCCTACTTTCTTCTGGTGTTACACCTCTACTCGACACTCTATGACCTAAAAATGTCACTTCTGACTGACAGAATGACGACTTAGACAGCTTCAAAGTGAACCCTGCCTGATCTAACTTCTGAAAAACTATATTTAAATGACGTAGATGCTCCTCAAAACTGCGTGAACTAATTACCATATCATCTATGTAAATGGTTACAAACTCTCCTGTGTCATCCCCTAATGCAATGTTTAAAGCCCTAATTAAAGCTGCTGAACTACTCTTTAACCCATAAGGTGTTCTACAAAATTGATAAAGGTTATATTTATGACTAAAAGCTGTAAATGGTCTATCTTCGTACATAAGTGGCACTTGCCAAAAACTGGAACTCAAATCTACACAAGTGAAATACTTCTTCCCCTCAAATGTTTGCATTAATTCTTCTATTGACATAGATTTCAGCTGATCTGAACTAATTCTACTGTTAACCAAACGAGCGTCTAAACAAATACGAACAGTGCCGTCGGTCTTGGGTACCGTGATCAAAGAATTAACATATGGACTGTTCGAGTGCTCAATAATCCCATCTTCAAGCATCTGGTTAATTTGTGCCTCAACTGCACTCTGATAAGCGAAAGGTACAGGATATCTATGTCCTGTGAATACTGACCTATCAATAACGTTCAATGAATGTGTATAGCAATTGGCCATACCAATGCGATCCTCAAAAACTCTCCTATTACACCATAACACATCATAGAGCCGAACACACTGTTCATCCTCTATATTTCCCTGAAATGCAGCCTCACGTAACGAGTCCTCTAGACTTCCGTTCGTAATCACACTGCCCACAAAACATGGAGAACCCCGCTCTACGGCTGGCGATATCTCATTTAAAGTACAAATCACACCTACAATACTACTTCTCTGAATTTGGTCATTGAACGCTACTTCTACTTCAGAATCTCCCCATTTAAATTTCAAACTCCCTACATCATAACATAAGTTACCAGACACTCTACTTAGCCACTCTGAACCCAAGATAACACTGAATACTAAATTTGGAATTACAAGGCAAATCTGCTTCTCTACATGATTATTAATTTTAATGTCTACTAAAACTTGCTTAGAAATTACTTTAGACCTCTTCCCAACCGCTGTGATAACAAAAGTGCTTTTAATTGGCATCTCCTCAAAATTTACTCCAGTTCCTTTCATTTTATCATAAAATGCACTACTTATGCAACTCTTCATACAACCACTATCAATTAAAACATCTGTGTACGCCTCGGACACGTTAAATTTAACTATGGGGCTCTTACTAACCACTTCCTGAATAATACCTTCATCATTTAGTTCATGTAATAATTCATTTCTTACATTTAGGTCATAGGGTTCCTGTATAATTGTATGGACAGGGCATGCTACAGACTGAGATTCTGACCTTACTTCGCAGCCTGGTTCGCGTTTAAAGAACCGCTACAGCTGGCCGTAGTACTACTAACTACTAAACTGGTCTGGT
Source organism: Meconema thalassinum (assembly GCA_946902985.2). Classification (NCBI taxonomy): domain Eukaryota; kingdom Metazoa; phylum Arthropoda; class Insecta; order Orthoptera; family Tettigoniidae; genus Meconema; species Meconema thalassinum. The sequence goes on along the minus strand of OX336391.1, from coordinate 456,225,607 downwards.
TGTTCTGGGCTGTGTTGTCATTGTTTGGCTGTATATTACTACCACTAGGCTGTCCTCTTCCTTGACCCCTATTCTGGTTGTAATTATTGTCATTATAATTTCTCCCTTGATTTCCCCTGAAATCATTGTTTCTCCCTTGATTTCCCCTGTAATCATTGTTCCTCCCTTGATTTCCCCTGAAATCATTGTTCCTCCCTTGATACTGATTACCATAGCCATTTCCTCTGTTCTGATATAGCTGATTATTATTATTTCTATTTTGAGCGTTGGCCCCTTCGCCACCGTTCCCTTGAACTTCTTGATGCCTGGCTTCATTAGGTCTATTATTATTATTACCCTGGTTCCGATTGAAATTGTCCTCATAACCCCCTCTCCCTAGTGCATCAAATGTGCTTAACAAATTTTCTACTTGTGATATAGTCTTTACATTCTGGATACAAGCAGCCTCCTTGATCCTATAGGGAAAGTGCCTAAGTAGCAACCTTACCACATCACTTTCCTCCTTCAAGCCATCCAGATATTTACACACTAATACCTGCCCTAAAAAGTATTCGGTCATGGTGGAGCTTCCTTTAGGGTTATATTTACCACACACTACTCCCTCACGATGCTGCGACTGAATAACCTCATTCCAGAACTTTTCACAGAATTTCATTTTAAAATCATTAATATCAGTAAACTTGTCTCTGTAGACAGCAAACCAATTCCTCGTTTCCCCCACAAACACTTGTTCTAAAATTTCAACTACCTGGCACCACTCAATACTACCATTTTCCAACCTCTCCCCGAATTTATTTTCTATAGTGTTCATGAACTCCATTGGGCACCCCTGTCGATTGCTGAACTTACCCAGTTCTACCTCCCTGTGTGTGCTATTCACAAAAACTGGCCTATTCTGACTATTTTCTTGCCTGATCCTAGCTTTTAATTTTAATTCTAATTCTGCGATTTTCTCCTCAGCCTTCCTCTCAATACTGTTTACTGTTAATTTAATGTTTCCTTCTGATTCTTCTACTTTATCATATAGCTTTGCTTGTTTCTCCTCAATCTTGCTAATGCTCTCTTTATTACTCTCTCTTAAATCATTTACTTCTGCAACTATTTGTGAGTGGACTTTCTCAATTCTACCCCCCAGCTGTTCCTTAACCTCTTTAGTAGCTACCTGAATTTTGTCAATTTCTCCCCCCAATTGCTTTTTGACCTGCTGTGTTTCCAGTTGCACTAGTTCTTTTAAATTTTCAGCCTGTGTACTGATTCTAATTTCCAACTCCTCCTGTACTTTTCCTAATTTTCTGTCTACATCTGCAATAATCTCTTTAGCCTTTTCTTCCATCACCCCCCTGATCTCACCTCTAATCAGTTCGAATTTGTCACTCATTTCCCTACTGTTTTGTTCTAATTTAGCATTTAAAGTTTCAGTACTCTCTCTATTTTCCTTACTGTTTTGTTCTAATCTGGCGTTTAAACTATCGCTCAATTCCCTATTACTCTCTTTATTTTCCCTACTGTTTTGTTCTAGTTTAGCGTTATTCTGTTCTAACTTTGCATTTAAAGCTTCTGTACTTTCTTTATTTTCCCTACTGTTTTGTTCTAATTTAGCATTATTCTGTTCTAACTTTGCATTTAAGGCATCACTACTAACTTTGTTCTGATACATAAACTCGAGAAGTAAAGTTTTTAATTCTGGTTGGCCGCCTACACTCCCTGTTTCAGTATCGGGATTTACCTCCGCTACCCCGGTACTACTATCACTCGACATACTGCTCGTATCATCACTCTCCCGTTGATGACCACTACGTAACCTCATCTGTCTTTCTTTCTCGTCCCCCATAATGATATACACTGATACAGACAAATAACCCCCAAAATACAGGCACAGAAATATATACCCTTCTCCTTCCACAAATGTTATTAGGTTTTCAGCCCCAAGTTGTCGGCGACAAATGAAACGTTATTTACTTAGGCTGGGATGACAAGTGAAACGGTATTTACTTTGCTCCACGTTGAGCGTACAAATGATACGTTTTGCTAGCTCCTAACTGTTGGGAGAAAATGTAATTGTTTACCTTTGCCTAAGCTATGTTGTTTTAATGGGCGCCAAGACTTCAACGCAATGCTGAAATCTAAATTTGTATTTAACAACGTCTAGCTCTGGTAGAACACCGTCAAGAATCTATTCACTCAGATCGTGGTATGATTTGATCATTAACCCAACAAACAATTGTATCAGGAGAAGGAATTGGTCTATATCTAATGCTACCTACTGAAAGCAAAGATTGCATTGTAAAAGAAATGAATTTATTATATAAAACAAGTATAGCAAAATTAATAATAATAATAAGTATAAAATTTAAATTGGAGCGTTGTGATTTGAATATTACCGATAGAAAATTACGTGAAAACGGAGTCTGATAAATTGATTTTACTCTTATTTCCAAGCTATGAAGTTACTGAAATATGAAATATAAAACAAAGAAAAATGAGAGATTGCGTATTTCTGCGTCATTTGCGCTTACCATTGGAAATTGCCAAGGCATTTCCCTCGTTCTTGATGATGTTGTGAGCATCCCACAGTCTCCTGGACGTCGTCATCTCCGTCGGAATTTGATGATATTCTGGTAGATTAGATAATTCTATGGTCCGTACCTCGGACCCAAACACTCGTACAACCAAGTTTTACAAAAGTTCGTCGCTAACTCCACTGAACATCGGAGCGACACGCACTTGCGACCGTACTCTGCAAGTTCTACACAGATTGTTCGTTCCACGGAACATCGGAGCGTCCCCCGCGTATAACCATACTCCGCAAGTATTTCACAGATAGACCTCGTTTCACGGCGCGTCGAACGATATATCCACACGTTGGCTCCCCCACCATGGTACCGACATCTAGCTTACGTCGTCCACACTGATTGGTTGACCCACCGCTAGTTCCCCTCCTCTGGTTTCTTTACACTCGGCGCGCGAGAGGGAGAAGTCGTTTTCCGTTCCAACAATTCGCCTTTTCTAGACCTTGCGACCCAAGATTGCGTCATGCTTCTCGACAAGATTAAGCGTGTACTTGAAATCCCAGTGAGTCACGTCTCTCGATATACCCTAACTGACGAAAACTCCGTAAAATTCCGTAATCAGATAATTTTCTATGATATCGTCGTTCGTAATAATTTGCTGGATAGCGTTTTCTAAGACATAGAAAACCTATCTGAATGCTAATAATTTTTATAAAATGCTCCGAAAATACCTAAATAATAATTATAATAAATTAATAATAATAATAATAAATTAACATGAAAAATTCTCTTGGCTGAACAATTTGCCGCGTAAATAAATATAGAATGGCTTCCTACTGACTTATGCCAGTTGCATAAAACCCCTCGAAAAACACGTTACAGTACATAACTCTATGGCCTACATATATAACAATCCAAAATAGCGACCATCTGAAATATTTAGACGGTTCTCAATATCTACGAATCTATTGCATCAATCGAAATGAAATTTTGTATGCTGATAGAAGTTATTAATATAAGTTCGCCTATTGGACTTTCAATAACCTGGTTAGCACAATACCAACATGGTGGCCAAGCGAAGTTAGAACATTAAAATGGATGATGATGATAATTCTCTTTTTAAGGGGCCTAACATCTAGGGCCTAACATTTAAATGGAATTGACTTGCGATTTAATTAATCGAGCGCAGTGAAACTTGGTACGGTAAATGTTCTTACAATATCTACTGGCATCTAATTAAATTCAATTGTTTCATAACCCCAAGATGGCGGACGTACAAAATTTTATAGTTGAGATTTTATTTCTTGTGTCCTAATCATGCGATTGAAGTGAACGTTTGAATAATGAACCTATGCAATAATCTTCATCTAATGGTGCATAATTCTATGGCCTACATACAGAACATTCCAACATGGAGTTCCTTTTCATAGACGGGAGAATTTTTTAATAAAGAAGACCAATAGGATATATGAAAATAGGCTGTATAATTCTTCACGGAACTACTTGTTCCGATTATAAGTACTTTGGGGTTCATTTTTAGCTTAGGACAGAAATCTTCCGTCTGTTCATGTCTGTCTGAATTCCACCCTTCGTTGCTTTGTTTTGAGGCAGCTCACAACTGTGTCAGTGTCTATATTTGTCTCTGTCGCCCAGATTTTCAATTATCAGTTTATCAGAATACTGCTATTATGGCATATTCACACATTTCAGTTCAGAACCTTCTGTACATTAATATCGTACTATGTCTTGGTGTTTTCTAAATAGTTTATTTACCAGAAATGTTTTTAGTCAATTGAATGAATATGTCCAAAGAAAACCATCAGGAGTATATAACAGGAAGAAGGGACACTCTTAAAGGCATCAAACAAAGATGGTATGTTGCAAAACATTTAGGTCTATTACTGTTCGTCTAATTTATACAGTGCTGTTTTAAGGTAAGCCTAATGGTCGCCGTGGTCCTCATTTTTGTTTATCATTATTATTCAGAGGAGACTGTAACTCCCTTTAAATAATAATAAATACGAATCTTTAAAAGAAATCAAATAACTTGACATTCTATCAGTGAGCAATGCGTCTTTCTCGTGCAGAGAAAATTATTTGTAAAAGCTTTGCCTGTATAATGAAATGCAATTTGCTACACCTACAATAAAAACTATTCATAATTTACCGAAGATGTATCCATTTTTGCCCTCTTTATGACAAAGCGGTCAATCTTCTAAACATTCGCTAATGTGACAAAAAGAAGAAAGAAAAGAGCAACTATCAAACAACTCTCGACTCTTCCCCAATACTACCACTTACAAACTGTCTCTCTCCTCTCGCACAGACACACAAGCACTGTAAATTCCGACAGTGGCGACAATCAACCACGCTGCGCCGGTATTGTAGCCTGGGACATTTTGATACTGCTCTTTCCAGAAAATGTAAATTAAAAGCTGACAAGAGAGTGTACGCTGACAAACTATAACTGGCCTCCTCCAGAGAGGTCTCTTGCTAATTGGCAATCTCCTAATTTCTTGGTACAAGCGGACGTTTGTTTTATACAATTGCCCTTGACCTTGAAGCTTGTGGGTGAGCCTGTACACAGTCACTCTCTAGCCCTATCACTTAACATTTGTCATCACCGGTCCGATGTAATGGAATTCCAGACTTGAGCACGTGACAACATCACCATGAAGACAGTACAGTCGACATCTAAGTATTGTGTGACGTGGAAGAACATGTTACATAGTTACGAACAGAACATCATTATAGTTGTCAATGACTGTACTTCAGCAGTAGTGTGACAGGATGTCGACCGATGTGGGATATGCGGGAAATGTACAGGAATTTTAGTGACTAGGCAAAAATGCGGGAAATATACGGGAGTTCCGCATTTGATCTGCGAAATCTTGAAAAGCCTCATAATACCCGACTTCTTAGCCTCCGAACGCACCGTAGAGTCCTGCCGATCGGCCTTCTATTTCGCCTGCAGACCGCGCCGCCACCCGCATTTTGGGCCACCGCCGTTTTGAGCGCTAAAAGCGGGGTTAAGAGCCCAGTCAACATCACGGCGTGACAGTTCAACTTTCTCGCGTACGCGCATTGTTCACGCTACGGACTTAGCCTAAATCTCGCCATTACTCCTACAGAAGTATCTCAAAATTTTTAGTTACACTTACGCTAGAAAAACTTCATTCACGCTGTAAGAGTCATTTTTCAGCCATGTGATATGCAAATTCGACTCGGAGAGTTCTAAAATATACGGGAATTTAGTCGATTTTTGTTTGGGAAATACGGGAAATATACACCATGTTTGAGATAGCTTTGTCAATCATCTGATCACATGGGGCAGGTAACAACAACACAGGCACTGTAGTAACTCGCCTCCAGGCTTCCATTAAGATTTTTCACTCGTCTAAACCAAACCTCCGGCCTGTAGACTTTTGTCATCATCACCTAGTTGTATCCCCAGTACTGAGGCACCTACTATTCTTGGAAAATCCCCCCATGTCACAATCCTAATTGCTACCCTGTTTCCAAGCAGTGCAGACACGGAAATGATGACTGGCCATGCAGAGATTGTTAGTATTCTTTGTCAACGCATTTACTGTATTTAACATTTCGTTGTAGGTTCTAAATCTGTTCGAGCCGTAAGAAAATATGAAGGCTTATGCCCACCCCAATTTCTGGATTTATTCTGGAGTGAGGGCGGCCTTTCCCTTCTGGGCCTCTGTCTGGCTACGCCACTGACATCAGTCGTTACAATAACATTAGAACACACAACATTTCCCTTGCGCAAGTTAGCACTTGAACAATTATCAGCTGACGACACCAACAGTTTTTCCAAATTAACACTTTGACCATCCTCAAAAACATCATCAGCACATTTGACCAATTTCAATTGACAATCAGTTAACATTCTCACATCACAACCAGAACAGGAGCAAGAATACCTGAATTAGAAAAAATACATCAGTCAAGTCTTCACTAAACAGTTACACACAAAAAAAACACTGGACACCAATGACAAATCCAAGCGAGGCAAAAATCCAATAAACCACGCTCTGCTACCAACTCGGACTTTCCAAAGGCAGAATAAATCCAGATCTGTTAAATCGAGAACTGCACCTCTCCCCAACCCCACAGGTCACTGCTGCCAAGGTTTGAGGTGGGACAAGGGAACGGCAGTACTAGGCTGTGGAGTGGAAGGTGGACCTTACCCAATGACATATTCAGATCCTTCACTGATATCCAGCAGGGCATAAAAGAATAATTTCTTAAAAACAATATTCTTAAATAAAAATGCATCAAATGAAATGTAATGGCGAGTGGCATGAGTGAGCTCACAATAAGAACAATTACAATTATTACAATCATGGAACATAACTTATCCTAAAATTAAGCCAACCAGATACCCCAAACGCACATCAAACACACAGCTCCAGAAGGAGAACTCCCACGGGAAAGTATAAAAATAATAATAATTTCACAAAGTAATAAAAATACACAAAGAAAACAGTATCGCAAGATAGAATGTGGTAAACCAAACTCTTTGCACGATAGAACAACAGAATAGATTGGACAGACAATACCCACCACATGGACAGAGACAGTTTGCAACATGAAAATTTACAAGTTGACACGAGGTACAAAACCCAAAATTACACCTCAAGGAAATACGAATTAAATGAAGTTAAAATCCCACAAGAAAACATGATAAAATATTAAGTACTCAGGAAAAGCAAAAGTGGTGCCAAATAAAATTTCAAGGCAACTGGTACCAAAATGGCTGCCAGCCAACGACCTGTACAGAAACTAAAAACAAGCTACTCCCCACCCTTATGTCCAATACACCACGACAAAACATATAATTACAAATTCATAATTTACACAAATAAATCTTTTTACAAATAACAGGGTCCCACAAAACACATTCCAAAAACAAAATTTTTGCCTTTGACTTATGGTCCACTAGCTGAAGTACCCGTTCTTCGAACGGCTTTTGGTACTTGCTGGCCTTAATCATTAATATATATAATCACACATTCCTAATATAGTTATGTTATTTCCAAGTTACCAACTACTTGTGTAGACTACATGCATTTTCACTCACCAAATTATTAATCAGAGGTAGTAAAGTGAAAATCCTTAGCCTGCTTTCAGTCGACCGACTGGGTCAGGGAATGGAATGAATGAAACCCCCATCTAGCAGCGAGGATATGAACTGTGCTGGCTGCCGAAGCCTGTCACACTCCCCTGGGGCAATGATGAAATTAATAACTGATGAAATGAAATGATAGTGGAGATTGTTGCTGGAATGAAATTGTGACAGGGAAAACCGGAGTACCCAGAGAAAAGCCTGTCTGCCTCCGCTTTGTAGGTGAGAAAGTGCGTTTATATATTGGAAATAAATATCAGCCTGTATGAAGTAAAAGTTAAATAACCTGTCTAAATATTGAACTCCTATCGTTTAACGTCTTCATACTATATTTAAACATATAAACATTATGCTAAAAATACATCAAACTTGATAGCAATTATCATATCCGCAATAAGTAATATTGCGGAAACTACGTACCCTGTCATGATAAAGAGTAACAGTAACGGAACAAACTTCAATCATCCCAGGTAATAATAACAAAAACAAATTAATCACAGAAAAATGTTGAAAGTTTATGCCGTGTCTTGTGCGAGATTACGCCTAGTAACTCCCAGATGGTTCATCAGCGGGCTCTTGTGGTCTATTTGCGGACTACCAAAGGAGTAGCAAACTGCGCGATACCTCAATTCTTATTTAGAACACCTCCGCTACTTTACTGCGAGAGCTAAACGCTAAAACAGTCTTTCACCTCCCTATAAAGGCTTCCAAAATGATTGTATATTGAATTTCAGGGCCAAACAATTAAAACTCAACAACTTTTCTAGGTTTACACCGTGTTTTGTGCGTTTTTTTTTATTGGCCGTGAAAGGCAAAATACCGTACCAACTTTATTGAAATAAATTTGCCCAGTTCTGCAGTAAGATTAATATGAACACTAAATAAACTAATGTGACAGTTGTTAGCCTTCGACACATTCGTCTGTGAATTTGGGTTTCTGATCATGGTAAAAAACGACAAAAAGCAGATAAATATTGGCCAACTGAGATATTCATTTAACGAAAAACAAATCGATAAAAAGGATGAAAGCCTACCGTGCAAAGTAGAAAGCACTACAACATTGTGAAACAGCGTAAAGATCCAAATACTCACATACAATAACCGGCACAAAGAGTATAAAATTAGACTCAAAATCACGTCTCGTTTCGGACCCCACAAACTACCTCTATAAATAAAACAGTTCATGTAGAGACTAACATCGCTCGGCGTTCACCGTGTTTTGTAAGACATATTTAGGTTTTACTCGCTAACCGTTGGAGATACACGAAAAGTGATGAGGACCTTTCGGATAGAAAAATAAATTTTAAAGCTCATATGTACCATCAAAAGTTTGCTATTTCTTAGCGTTCTCTTTTTATTTGAAATGGAAATATGAAAATAGTCGTCATTTTTAAATAGTGCAAAATATCGAAATCAAAAGTATCCTATATGTAAACCTGGTAAATCAGCTACATCCATGCAAAATTTCATTTAAATCGGACCAGTGGTTCTTGCGTGATTGAGTAACAGACAGACAAACACCATCTCATTTTTATATATTAGTATGATATGGTCGCGACAAGCATGGCTTAAGTATTCCAAGTACAGACCCCCCACTCGACACAAAAGGAGAAACACCGTTCCGAGGCTTAGTACATACAAAAACCTACATACAAAACCACAGTAAATGACGTACCAACAATCATCCCACCAGCCCAAAATGAAGACTTCCAGCTTCTTGCACAGGGTCTGGATTAGAGTCCACCCTTCCATTCCGTACAATAGGGTAGGAAATACATATCCCCTGACCTTTCCTTCGCTCATAGTGTGTTCTGCATACACTTCACTAATCACCTGATGAATTTCAACCTCTTTCACCTCTTTTTCATTTAGAAAACGAATCATAGCAAGTTCTTCACACTTGTCAGAGACTTTTTCAATTCGCACAGACTAATGTGAATATGGATGAATACTTCCGAAATGGTGTTTGTAGCCAACAGATGTATGTAGTAGCGTGCATGTGCCAAATGACTACCGCAGTGCTGCAGTGGCCATATTTGAAATCGGTACTTACTTTAACATGCTTCATACCTTGTATATTGTGATAAGAAAACAAAGCAGTAAACATTATTATGCTGTTATTTACCGTATTTCCTCGCTTAATCGTCGCACCCCTACTTTTTAAATTAAAATTTGGTTTATAAAATGTCATCGCATAATCGTCGCACCCTACCTTTTGAATAAAAATTTGATCATAACATTTCATGGTGTACTCAGGTCATAGCACATTTGTATTTGTATTTGCGCGCCAGTCCGTTACACATGCTGCCGTATTTCAATTGTACACGAGCTCTATTAGTAACCGGCCATGACCTTGTTTGAAGAAAGAAGTCGCTGTCTTTCCTTCTGTGCATACAGGCTATGACTCACGCTATGCGACAGGTGGCCGGCCAGCCGGCATATGCACGCCAGTCTACATTGTTAGAAAAAAGAAGCATATCTCTCTGACTGCAGGCTATGACTCACGATACGCGAACGGCTAGCCCACGGCACGCTAAACAGCAATCACGTTCAATGCCACTCCAGTGGAGTGAAACTTGCGTGGACCTGTCGCTTTCGTGAGTTGGCCTCGGAATGACGAGATTCAATAAGCCACAGTAAGAAGCGCTGCTAGTCCTAGTTCGCCAACGTTAAACTGCTATTGGCGGAATCTTACACAAGGGACACTTCGTGCCAGTCTACCATCAGCCACTTCTGTGGAAACGTCGCAACAGAGACCCGTGCGCGATGTTATGCACTTGATGTCCACAATGAGAAAATACATGTATTATACGGTGACCTTGATGAAAGTGAAATACACGGAATTATTATAATTATTATTATTATTATTATTATTATTAACTTTATTGGCCACATTGGACCACGAGTCTTCCATGTGCACTTTTTCTTTGAAGGTTGTATTGTTTGATTCTTCTTATCTGCCCAGTACTTCATTTGATCTGAACACGGAATTACATAATAAACAAATAATATTAAGAAAGCGCACAAGCATGCAGCAATTAATGATACAGTAAGCTATACAATTAAAAATTGTGGTTTCTTCTTTGAACTTACATATTCTTCGCATAATCACCCTACTTTTTCCACAAATTTTAGGCTAAAAATAAGCGACGATTATGAGAGGAAATACGGTAATTCATTTGATTTATCAGTGTCAGAATGTATGTAATCGCTTCATCCCACTTCATTGTGACGGTAAAGCAGCAGCTTAAGAGATTGACTGAAGTGAAGTAACAATAATTTAATGTACATGCTCAATAGATTTACCTTCCCCTTTGACTGTGTTAGTGGTTGTCTAAAGCTGTGGTTTCCTCGAGTAACGGTAGCGCATACTAGCGACTGTAATTTGATGGGGAATGATATCCTCAGCAAAGAAGTCTGTCGTCAGTGAGGTAAGGTACATCTAGGCAACCTTCTGAATTGGTGGTGAAGCGTTGTCCGTCCAACCTTGCCTTCAATTCTCCAAAGAGGTGAAAATCACTTGGTGTGAGGTCAAGACTATACTGTGGATGGTCCAAAGCTTCCCACTTGAATTTTTTGAGTAGGTCTTTCATCTTGTTGGCACAGTGCGGTCATGCATTGTCATGAATAAAAACCCACACCGGACGAGAGCATGCCTCTTCCTTTGTTTTGAATTTCTCCTCGGAGGCACAGTAAAGTTTCACAATAAGCTTACTTTGTTTGTTGTCCCATACTCCATAAAGTCCACCAACAAGACACCTATATGGTCCCAAAAACCAGTAGCCATTGTTTTCTTGTTGCTCAGTGTCTGTTTAAACATTTTTGGCTTCTTTGGAGAAGAAGTGTGCATCCACTGCTTAGACTGTTCTTTGATTTTTGGATAGTCATACAGGACTCAAGTCTCATCGCCAGTAATGATAGACTTTAAAAACTCTCCCCCTCATTATGGTAACGCGTGAGAAATATTACGGCTGACACCATTCACTGAGTTTTGTGATCGTCAGTCAACATATTTGGGATCCAACATGCACAAGTTTCTGGTCCTAAGTGTGTAGTCACAATTTTGTACAAAGAAGACCTTGAAATGTCTGGGATTGCTGTCGAAAATTCACTCCGTTTGTCGTGGACAAACTCATTAACACGCTCAACCAGGGGTTCAGCAGCGTCCTTGCTCACCTTCCTCATAGATGTCTATTTGTCCTTCTGTAAATTTCTGACACCATTCCCATACACTACCATCACTCAAAGTTTGCACCATATACTACGTTCATTCTGCTGTGAATTTCAGCAGTGCAACATCCTTCTTTTTGCCAAAAACGTATCACACTTCGCTACTCAGACTTGGTGGGAGAATTGATCGTAGAGGTCATGTTCAATTGCCCATAGTTTGGCTACGACTGGTGTATTGGAGCCAACAATGGCAGAGGTTGTGGAGGGGACGTTACACAATTGCACGATGCACAGACCTGGCTCCCACCTTTCTCTTGTTTACTTAGATATATGATCGGAGGTTGAAAAAAGAAAACCAGCCTAGGTATCATCCTCATTTCCTGAACATCTTGAGTATGCTGTATATGAAGCTATCAGTCCAACAGTTGGTGCAAGAGGCACCATAATATGACTCTTCAAAGGTTCCATATCCTTAACAGAATTATGAAAAATGTAGCCCTTTATAACCTTCGAGGTTTGATAACATTACTCAGGCACCACCTACTGTACATCATCAATAACATCTTCCCTTGCAAATCACAAGAGGCAACACCGTATGTTGAGTGGCGCAGCAATCTCTATTGCTGTAAAGTAGTGTGATACCTTCTGTAGAACTGCCAGATTAGTGTGTGTACTGTACAATTGATTAAACAAGGAATGAGCCACACAGTTTTCCTTCCTTCCCTCCCTTCTTCCTCCCTCCCTCGTATATAATGTAGGTAAATTACATTTGTCCTGTTAGACAGCCCATATTGTGGCAAATAAAATAAATATGTAGCATGTGACTGAATGTAAAGGAAGGTGGGTGAGTGGTTATCGTGTCGGACTTCCAATCCCAAGCTTGCAGGTTCGCTCCTGGCCGTGGTAAGTGATTTTTGAAAGGCGACAAAAATCGCAGCATGCATGTCTTACATTGTTGGCATGTTAAAGAACCCATTTGAATTCAGTAGGCCGTGTTCATAATGGCAAAATTAATCTCGGGATTTTCCGCCAACACAAAGTTCCTCATTTCTCTACTAGAAAGTGCTATAGTGTCAAGGAGCTTAGATATCTAACCTCCTTGACTTTCATAGTGTTTCAAGGAATGACAAAATTTGACATGCAAGCTGACCTCTGGGTGTCAAATAACAAAGCTTGCACCCGGCACCTGAGGCCATACGATATTATTATTATTATTATTATTATAAATTAATTACTAAAACATGTTTTGTAGGATCCCATTGAACGTGTATTTGTTGAGATGGGCCTTGGGAGCATTTTGTCACTTCATACGTTCTACCAGCAGAGAGTTGTGATGTACCACCAGCGAGTTCTGAATGAGTGTCGGAAGCTGTCGACTCAATATACTCAGCTCCTAGAGCCAGTCGTGAAGCAAGAGGCGTCCATCCCATCTGTGAAGTATGTAACACCAGTTTTTATTCACAAAATAACACTGCCATTTTTGTTTTTAGCCCGTTTGTTATTTTTTTTAATTTGTTTATTTTTAGTATTAGGAAGGGGCTTGTTCATTCCCACACCCGGCCTGCTGTAGTGGAGAATCGATGATGATGAGTATTAGTTACATATTTTAAAATATGTCCAAAACTCATTACTGATTTTTACCTTCATGTACATGTAATTGACATGTGGATTTTAGCAGTTTTCAATAAGTGATATGACAAGAAATTAGTTGAAAATCCACACCCTGCTTCCAGTCTCCGACCTGGTCAGGAATGGAATGAATGAAGCCCCCATCTAGCGGCGAGGATATGAAGTGTGCCGGCTGCTGAAGCCTGTCGCACTCCTCTGGGGCAATGAATAATGAATGACAGATGAAATGAAATGATAGTGGAGAGTGTTGCTGGAATTAAATTGTGACAGGGAAAACCGGAGTACCTGGAGAAAAACCTGTCTGCCTCCGTTTTGTCCAGCACAGATCTCGCATGGAGTGACCGGGATTTGAACCACGGACCCAGCGGTGAGAGGCAGGCGTGCTGCCGCCTAAGCCACGGAGACTTACAAGAAATTAGTTCACAATGTGAAATTATTCTTTTAACTAATAAAAGTAATATTTTGGTGTTCTTTAAACAAATTACTTTTCTTAACAGAGCACCTTATATCTTCGTTAATAAAAAAAAAATATCACTTCGTAAAATGATATATATTTGGGGACTCACTTTGAAAGTCCCATCAATGAACCACGTCATACTTTGCATCAACAGTTCAAAGTTCTCTCGTGCAGATTGATTCTCAGGCTCGTCGTGTGTATTATGCGTTAGGAACCATCCCCTGTTCAGTGTTTGTGTGTATGGTTGTGGGATCTCCTCAAGGTTATTTAATGAAGTAGGGTTAGGTGGCACATAGCATTGTCTGTCCCTCTTCATCACCTTAAGTTACTTCTTTCTGGGAACATATTGCAGTTCAGTGAATAGTATTTGAGCTGGCTAGCGCTTGGAATGCTCTGCTGCTTTCCGCTTCAGCCCCTCTATTGGGACAGTGCAAGTGCTTGGAAGGGCCTTTTCTAACTTCAACATTTTCATCAACGTTACTGCAGTAGTAACTAATCAAGAAGTACTCTCTTCGGTGCAGACTTTACTACAGTCCCAGGTCACCGTCCCCATGGACCTACTTTTGCTTTTATAATATACCAGTCCATCACCAGTATCATTCCTCCTTTTGTTCCCGGAATTATTTTGGGTCCCGTTAACATTGTAATTAACTTTATTTACACTGACCGGCAAAAAAAGTGGAACACTTTAATTTTTTATGTAATTTCTTAATTTATTCCACTAAAATGTATCGGTTTTCCAATATTTGCATTATTCATGTAAATTTAGATGGTTGGCAACAGAAAATACCGAATCATGTTTTACAACACGCTTTAACTCACAAATTTCGTTACATTTTGCAAATCTTACAATTTCCTATTTTTTAGTAATGCTCTTTTGGGCTGGTGTTTATCAAACGTATTGCCAAACAAAACAGTATTAGTGTTTGCACTGCACTGCAAGAGAACACTGGTCACTAAAAACGGGTGTTTCCACCTTTAGCGTCTATGACAGCTTGTAAACGCTCAGGCATACTGTTCACAACTCGTCGAATGGCATCTGCCGGGATGCGATCCCATTCCTCCAGCAGCGATGTTCTCAGTTGTGCCAAGGTGGTGTGGTCATGCTGTCTGACGTTCCTTCCAAGCGTATCCCATACATGTTCGATGGGGTTCAAGTCAGGACTACGAGCTGCCAGTCCAGGGTTTGAATCTCCACTTCCTGCAGATATTGTACAACACAGCGAGCAGTATGAGGGCGGGCATTATCCTGCATCAGCATGAAATTCTGACCAATGAAAGGCGCAAAGGGCATCACATGGTTCATCAGGATCTCTTCGATGTACCTTTGGGAATTGAGCGTCCCGTGATCGATGCACACCAACTCAGTGCGGGCCATAACGTTGATGCCACCCCACACCATAACCGAGCCACCTCCAAATGGAGTCCTGGAGGAGAAAGCAACAGGGCTGTACCTCTCCCCGCGCCTTCTCCACACTCTTTCTCTTCCATCAGGAGATCTAAGGTTAAAGCGACTCTCGTCAGTGAAGAGAACAGAGGCCCACTGCTCGTGGGTCCATCCCAGATGCTGCCTTGCGAAGCGAAGACGCGCCTCTCTGTGATGCCGTTCGAGTGCGGGTCCACGTGCAGGTCTCCTGGACGAAAGATGAGCTTCTTCAAACCTTCTTCTTACTGTTCGCTCACTCACTCTCACATTTCTGACATTTTCCAGTTGATTTCGTGCCTGAACTGCTGTGGTATGCCGATCACGCAGAACTTGGAAGGTGAGAAATCTGTCATCCCTGGCACTTGTGCTTCTTCTACGGCCTGACCCTCGTCTCCTGTCATATGTTCGGAGCTCTCTGTAACGTTGCACTGCACGATGTATGCTACCGAGAGATGATCCAATGACCTCAGCAACATAACGGAAGCTGCGGCCATTCTCCACCAATGCAACTGCCTGTGCAGCTTCTTCACGGCTAAGAGGCATGTTTTAGTGTGAACTGCAAATGGATAACTTGCTAAAATGTGTGACAATGGTTCACACGTATTCAACAAGTGTCAGTTGTTATCCCTAGAACAACGATAAGCAAGCGGCAACACTCATAAACCTTAAACGCTTCCAGTCCGCTTCCCGCCATAAAACCATTAAGATAGGCTCATCGAGGATTGGGGGTAATTGGTGGTAGTAAACCACCCTAAGAAATGTCATATTATCAATTTCTATTCACGGATGTTTCAGATGTTTGTTCTAATGCATGAAAAGCTTTTAAAATGTGATTAAATCTTTTTCAAGGCTAGATTTATACTATTTATATTACTTTTTTTAACTGTTCCACTTTTTTTGCCGGTCAGTGTAGCTTGAAAATTTTAAAGAATTTATGGTACTAAGCAACAAAGAAAGAAGAACAATGCATTTAAACTGTTATATTTTATAATTCTGTTACAATACGTGTCCTTTGTTAATTGTAAACCTTTTAATATTATTTTTATTTTGGAAAACCAAGGATATATGGCTTAAGAAATGGGGTAATCGGAAATGGCACTCTTGGAAGGAAGTAGGACCATTTGAAAATGAGGCCATTTGGAAAACAGATTTTTGGAAATACTTGCAGTAACTGAGAAGAACCTGGCAGATCCATGTTCACTTCAGGATCACTTTGACACGAAAGTATGTGTGTTATGTGGGGTATTGCTAGGTAGTTGGGATCATACAATTACCCCAGGTCAAGTAGCACCGGAAGATGTAAAAAATGTGTAGGAAATGGTGTGTGGTTCAGAGGGGGAAAAAATGGTTTAGTAACATTAATCAAACATACCCTGTTCCTTTGTGCTTACACTGTGTTGTGCAGCATAACACAAAATGTCAGAGGTATATCCAATCTGCATATGGCGAGTGGTTTTCCCAAATCCCTATGTTATGTCCACCTCGTGGTATATCTTTCTTCGATCTTGGCTGTCACCCTGGAGGTCCAGGTTTGATTTCTGGCTCTGCCAAGATATTTAATTCTGTTCTGAGGGGTGGAATGGGGTACACTCAACCTCGTGAAGCCAAACTGAGAAGAGGTGGGTTTGATTCCTACCTCAGCTATCTTGGAAGTGGTTTTCTGTGGCTTCCCACTTTTACTCCAGGCAAATGCCAGGATGGTTCCTATCTAAAGGCCACGACCACCTCCTTCCCAATTGCTACCTAAATTACAAATGCACACAATACTGCAGACACCACAATAACAGAGATTATCAGACAAAGTCTACACATACCCAAGTACACGGGGCTAAATGACAATGATGTTCAAGCCCCTCAAATGAAATAACGACTATTCAATCACACTATGGTAGGCCATTCACAGTAATCAATCTGACAACAGCACTTTAAGTAATTGAATGATAGCTTTCAGTTGGTCAACCAATTGCACCAATTACAAGGAGGGTGGGTGGGATTAATAATTAATCTCATGTATTCATGTGGAATCACATATTTACGACCCAATTCAATTGGGCATATATTTGTGTTGACCTGCTGGAAATGGCTTCAACGCTTTCTATAGCACTTCAAGTGTCACGTTTCAAGGGATGGAAATGTGGTAGATTGGGTTCCTCCTCTCCTCCCCTGACCTGCCTGTGTGACCTTCATCTAGATGCCTGCTGGCTATATGTCGGTTTTGTGTTATTTTGTTTAGGTTTTCAGATTTGTCGAGGCACATTAGTAGACTTGCAAGTTGTGTTGCCGAATGATGAGTACTTTTCCTTCTGTTTTCTTCAATCATGCTCCTTTTTACTGTATTTTTCAAGTCTATCAGCGCTTACTGACTTGTTCCCAGCTGCCTAGTAATACCCCACCCACCCTGTACAAACAGCACAAGGTGTTGTACAGTAAATATACACTTTGAGTCATCATTCCTTAGACTACTGTCGACCAAAGTATTATGTGCACTCGAGTTTGAAGGTTGTTTATGAAGTAACCAATAGACCTACATAAAATCCAATAACATCATTATTTTCGTCGTTCTGTTTTACGTTAGTTCATGTAGGCTTGGAATTTTTAATTTATATATATATTTTTTATCGCAGTTGGAACACAAAAAGGGCCCGTTTTTAAGCGTGTTTCAAACCATGCGTCACATTTAAGAATTATTATCTCAAAAACCCGTCATCAGATCGAATCCAAATTTTAACACAATATACATTGGAAAGTTGTATAACTGGTTTATTAATTTCAAAATTTTGTGTGTCCAAGAAACAAAGTTGTTATGATTTTTGTAAGGTAACTTTTTCTCGTCCCGGGATGGTTGGAATATGTAGTTCTTGGTGGCATTGTAATCCACGTTTTGCTGTATGACTGTGAAATATGTAAATTAATTCACTTATTTTATATCGGTTTGTATTTGAACAGGGAAATAAGACATGGTTCACCAGCTAGCCGCTCCGGAGAAAGCTGTACAGCGTTGCCGAAATGGAGCCCATCACGCGTCATGGCGTGCCTCGCTCCGAAGTGATGGGCTTCATCTCAGCAACGCTGTACAGCTTTCCTCGGAGTGGCTAGCAGGTGAACCATGTCTTATTTCTCCGTTCAAACACAAACCAATATAAAATAAGTGAATTAATTTACATATTTCACAGTCATATAGCATAACGTTTTGATGTATAAGGATTACAACGCCACCAAAAACTACATTTTCCAACCACCCCGTGCCGATAAAAAGTTACCTTACAAAACTTAAAACAACTTTGTTTCTTGGACACACAAAATTTTGAAATTAATAAACCAGTTATACAACTTTCCAATGTATATTGTGTTAAAATTTGGATTCGACCTGATGACGGGTTTTTGAGATAATAATTCTCAAATGTGACGCATGGTTGAAACACGCTTAAAAACGGGCCCTTTTTGTGTTCCAACTGCAATAAAAAATATTAAAATATAAATCAAAAATTGCAAACCTACATGAACTAACGTAAAATAGAACGGCGAATGTGATGATGTTGTTGGATTTTATGTAGGTCTATTGGTTACTTCACAAACAACTTTCAAACTCGAGTGCACATAATACTTTGGTCGACAGTAGTTTGATGCGGAGCTCCATGGCCCTCCTATCCTTGACTATGGTAATCTCTTCATCTCTACATACAGTAGCTACCAATCTCTATATCCATGTAAATCTGTTAAACATACTCGAACCTTCGGCTTCCTCTACAGTTCTTGTCCTCCACCTTTTCATGCTTGCTATTCCTGGGTGCCTTAATATGTGCCCTCTTCTTTTCATTAACAGTTTTCTGAAACATCTCTCACCCCCACTCATCTTAATGCCTTGTCGTTTGTTACCCTATCTACCCATCTAATCTCTATCATTCTCCTGTAAAATTTCTCCTCTATTCTGCTGCACCAACAGTCATTTGTTACTCCATCTACCCATGTAATCTCCATCATTCTCCTGTAAAATTTCTCCTCTATTCTGAAGCACCAACAGTCCAAGTTTCACTTATTTTTATCATTTCCATTAATATTGACTTAATTTGCATCATCCTTAGCAGAAACTAATCGAAATCCCTTTGATTTTGCCGAGTGCTGCCCTTCAGACAAAGGCTTTCAGAAATCACCTAATAACTAAATTTATATACAGTATGTCAACAGATTACTTTTCATTTCTGTTAACCTACTTTTTATATCCTCTTTGCTTATTTTGCTTCCTGAGTAGCAGAATTCTCCTACTTTCTTTAACCTTTGACCTGCCAATTTAACACTATTAGGGGTATCTGATTTCTGGCTGCATTCTATTATTTTTGTTGTACATTAATTGATTTTCATCATGAATTCTTTACTCAAGACTGTATCCATACTAAACAGAAACTCCCTCAGGTGAATCGGCTAAGATGAAATTGGCTTCAGAAAATCTCAAGAGTTGTAATAAGTTCAAAATATCAAAGAGTTGTAATAAGTTCACCTTTATCCTTTTCTCTCTAATTTCCTTCATTGCTAGTTAATTGTACAGATTGAAAAGTATTGGTGATAGATTTGCAGCCTTGTCTGTAGAGATTGTAGACCACCCTCCAAGCCTTGTACTTTATTCAATTCTTTATAAAATGCCAAACATTTACTCCAATCATCATTATCAAAAGCATTTTCTATGTCTACAGATGCCTTAAACATTCTTTTATTCTTCTTTATTCTATCTTCCAAGATCAGCATAAGACTTTGTACAGCTTCCCTTGTTCCTACGTTTCCCCTGAAGCTAAACTGGTCTTCACTCAACTGGGCTTCAATTTGTCATTCCATTCTGCTGTAAATTATTCTTCTCAGAAGTTTTGAGTCTTGAGTGATCAAACTGATTGCTCAATAATCTAGCTCCTGCTTTATTAGGTATAAGAAACAAATATTCTTTTTAAAACCCGAGGGCACCTCACCTGTCTCGTAAATCCTATATACTAAGTGAAATACTGTAAACTCTTGATTACCAGACACGGGTTATCCGGTTTATGGATTATCCCTGTGCACTTCAGCCAAAAAACCCTGTTCTGTGCTAATTCAAGAACATTCCTGCCCAGCGAAAACTTGCAGTTAAATGGTGCCAATAGGAATGCTTTGTTTATCATATTTGCCATGTCTCAGGCAGTCTGCCAATCGTCTGGTTAGTCATTCAATTAATATGATAAAATTGGTCCGGCCAGATCAAACATAAAATGCCATCGTTTCACCCCAATGTGCCGTTGGGCTCGTCAGTTGGTACAGACACACCTCACCAATACGCGTGGCTAGCACATACTGAGAAGGCCATCACAAGACACAAAATACAAGTAGTATTGACGTCACGAGTGATGCCAATGTGCTACGGAAGTCAAGCTCCCTTTCATAAAACAAAAACCTTACCTTGGCAATCCAAATAGGTTATGAGCATTCCCAAATAGGAATATGATGTTAATTTCCGTTTGATCAGATAAATTATGAATTAATATGATAAAATTGGTCCGGCCAGATCAAACATAAAATGCCAGCGTTTTGCCCCAGTGTGCCGTTGGGCTCGTCAGTTGGTACAGACACACCTCACCAATACGCATGGCTAGCAGATACTGAGAAGGCCATCACAAGACACAAAATACAAGTAATATTGACGTCACGAGTGATGCCAATGTGCTATGGAAGTCAAGCTCCCTTTCATAAAACAAAAACCTTACCTTGGCAACTGTACCAACTGACGAGCCCAACGGCACACTGAGGCGAAACGCTGGCATTTTATGTTTGATCTGGCCGGACCAATTATATCATATTACCCCTCAGGCCGGCTATTTCATCCGGAGGTGTTCACTTCGCCGGCGGTATTTAAATTGAAGCTCAATAGAGGTTTGGACACCAACAAGGTAAAATTTAATAAAGTTAAATCTACGAAATATAACGTAATGAAATTTTTAGGATTACTTACCGAAATCATGTCAAATGTTTCTCAGTAATATATGTGATGACTGTTTTTCAGGGTTGTCCATAATCTCATGCAATATTTACAAAAGTATAATAATTTGATAAGTTCCACTTTTGGTATTTGTTTCAGGTATATTTACGATGAAAGCAAGATATTCACATGATAATGTTCAATCTAATTATATACATAATTGTCAGGTATAATTTCCAGGAAAAGCTGAATTTTGAAAAGGTTTTTAGGCCCCGTATATGTATCCCGTATAGAATTGTCAACAAAATGTAAATTTCACAATATTAATTCTAACCTGTCCTTAGGCATTGTTTGAGGTAATATAGGGGTGAAATAGCTCTTTAGGGTAGGTTTCTGCATTATCCCCATCAGCAATACAAGCCCTGACATATAAATGTTGCCCCTGCCACTGACTCTCACTTCCTGGCGCACGACCTTGGTCTCAAGGGTGTGCCACTATACATTCTGGCGCATACATATCTGTTTCTCAAACAATTAGTTCAATCACTTTGTCGAAAACAGCAAAATACATACGTGAAATTCTTTCTTGTACCCGACATACCCGTGAATGGGATCTTTTGAGTGCTCGTGACGAGGTCTACCTCTCGCCACAAACACTGAACAGCGGCCGTTGTTATTACTGCTGAAGCTATATCTTCTTCATCTGGGCTGTCTGCCGTTTCTCCAATCACATCATGCTGTGCATAGTCCGTATCACTACCGAAAATATCGCTTCCCTACACATCACTTCCACTACTGTCATCTATCAAACCAATAATATCTGCACTCGTAAAAGAATGAGACAGCCCGGCAATTATTCATCTGCGACTGAGTAGCCTCTAGCTTGTGAAGCAAAATTTCTCTACTAAGTAATTGCCATCGGTGCTTCCCCTTCATAAGTGACATAATTCTCAAGTTAGATATAGTTCACAAAACAATCTCGAGATGGCAGGAAAGGATGTGGTACCTTCTTGAGCAACTAACCTGAAACTCAATAGAGCGTGTTTCATGTTCCTTCCCTGATCGATATGAGTCGTCAAAAGCAACGGATATCAATCAACTTCGTATTAGTTCTAATTATGAAACAGAGATGGCATGAAAGTACATAACTTCTCGGTTCATAACGTGAAAGAAGATCCCGCGAAGCAGCAGTGTTTCATGCGTAATAGGCATTCTAACTTCTGCCTGCACCGGACGTTTGTGGTACGTCGAACCGGCTGAACGAGTAGAGTCCAGCGGACGTACAGTGTACGGCGAACCGGCTTGAGGGGTTAATTGATAATTTATCTGATCAAACGGAAATTAACATCATATTCTCCTTTGGGAATGCTCATAACCTATTTGGATTGCCAAGGTAAGGTTTTTGTTTTATGAAAGGGAGCTTGACTTCCGTAGCACATTGGCATCACTCGTGACGTCAATACTAATTGTATTTTGTGTCTTGTGATGGCCTTCTCAGTATGTGCTAGCCATGCGTATTGGTGAGGTGTGTCTGTACCAACTGACGAGCCCAACGGCACACTGTTTGATCTGGCTGAACCAATTTTATCATATTAATTGATAATTTATCTGATCAAACGGAAATTAACATCATATTCCCATTTGGGAATGCTCATAACCTATTTGGTTAGTCATTGTCGTGAAAGCTATTCAGTATCACACTGCTTCATCATCATCATCAATTTCCATTTTCCAGCCTAAGCCGGGTCGGAGCAAATATGACACCCCTCCACTTTGTCTGTCCACCATCCTTCCTCAAGCACTGAACTCCACCCCAGGTTTCATTCTCTCACACTGTCCTGCACTAAATCCACAATCGAGGTCTTCCTCGTCCTCTTTTGAGTCATCTGCCTCTCCATCACTTGTATCGGCATTCTTAAATCATTTATCCTTTTCACATGTCCATACCTTCTCAAACTGTTTTGCTCCAGCTTATCATTCAGCTTCTGTACATTCACTTCCTTTCGAATATCTTCATTTCTCACTCTCTCTCTCTCCTAGTCTCTGTACCAAACTCATCAGGAATTGCATTTCAGCTGCCTGTATTCTACTTTCATCTCTCCTCAATGGCCAAGTTTCTGCTCCATATGCCATTATTGGTAAGTAATAGGCCTTGTACATCACTTCTTTAGCTTTCAGTGGTATGTCTTTATCCCAAGTGGACTGGGTTCGATTCCTGGTCAATGCATGTGAGAATTTCGAAGTGAAATGCAATGTCCTGTGGTTCGGATTCCACGTAAAAAGTAGGTCCCGTGGCTCATGATTGCATGATTAACGGTCATGTGAATCTAAAAGCTTCCTTCCTTCCTTCCTTCGAAATTAAACTCCAAACCTGGTGATAGAACACACTCCCACATTGTATTCTCGTGTTGCTCTCCATATGCAACCTTGCATTTTCCATCAATTCACTTACTAAATATTGTTACGGCTGTGAGTTTGTGTCATCACTCGCCGCGTGAGTCATAACTGCCCCAGGGCTGGGCTGTGCCCTGCCTCCTGTATTGCGCGCGCCTTATGCAACAGGGCTACTAGGACAAAGGGATAGTCCAGAACATTCGTGACTGGACCAGCGCTGGAAACCTCGAGAAGCCGTGGACTCTGGATGGATCTAGAAGCATTTATTGAGTCACCGGCCGGCTATATAAGAGTGACCCGTGAAGCAGTTGTTGTTGTTGTGTTTTACAAGCTAGTGCGAGCGATTATCTTGTGCGACAGAAGTGTGGTGACGAAGTGCTGTGCGAGTTACGAAATCCTGTGACATTGTTTCTCCCAGCTTGTGAACAGCGTACATCAAGTGCTCGTAAGTAACTGTATTTGTTGTACCTGAGGAAGAGGGGCAGGTAGCTTCTGCCAAGGCCACCGGACTCATTAGGACGGATTAACTTCTGTGGTCTGTTGCAAGTGAAAGGGGCCAAGAGCGCATAAGGAAGAGACTTGAGGAAACTGGAGAAGGCTCCTAATTGCTTGTATTTGCTGATTAGTGTAATTTTCTGGCCACAATAAAGTTAATTATTTCTTTAAGCAGTAATTGGTGTTGTGCTTTGTACCCCCACCGTAATCCAGTTAACAAAAGTGCCACTAGGGGGTGGCACGTAACAATATTTAAAGTGCTCTACTACTTCCAGATCGACATCTCCAATTTTAACAATCCCTTTTCCTTCTTTCTTTCCTCTTATCATTACCATTGTCTCACTTTTCTCTACACTGATTTTTATTTTCCATCTCTCAATATTTTCCTTCAGTACATCCAGCTGTTCTTGGACCACATTCTCAATCACTCCCCAAATTAGAACATCATCAGCAAATAGGATTATGTTTGTTCTTGTATCTGTGTATATCATCCTCACCAGTATAAATAGCAATGGTGAGAAGACACTCACTTGTTTTAATCCAAGTTCAATTTCAAACCGTCCTGTTTTACCTACTTTAGTATTGACACACACTGCTTATTGTGATTCATGTTACCAGTGGTAACACTTTGCAGAAAAGTGTAAATTTGTTGTTCTATCTATAGTGGAGAAATTAGAAATGACAGGGCAAATCAGTGTCAAAACTGATAAAAATATTTGTGTGGCTGTACAACGATGCATGGGTTTGAACAGTTGAGTGACAAACATGCAGACAATGTAATCAGAGCGAGCACAGTTGCACCAGGAGATGAGACAATATTGAGGAATCACCCATTACTCACACAGAAGCATTGAAATGTATCGATTTATTATCAGAGTATGCAGCAAAA
Source organism: Meconema thalassinum (assembly GCA_946902985.2). Lineage (NCBI taxonomy): Eukaryota > Metazoa > Arthropoda > Insecta > Orthoptera > Tettigoniidae > Meconema > Meconema thalassinum. Next base: position 456,200,562 of record OX336391.1, on the reverse strand, counting down.
TCAATTTGACTATATCAACCTTTTGATGATTCGGAAAATGAGGACTGTTTATAAGAAAGAAAGAAAGAAAGAAAGAAAGGAAGGAAATTATATACATTGAGACAGTAAAAAAAAAAGTTTATTTTCCAAAAGCAAACTGAGAGAAATATGCATTGCAATGGTTTTTTAAATTTCAGGTATTGCCTATTTAGTAAGTAAAAGTGTTATTTTCAGGTAAGGTTATGGGTGTTTGTATGATCAGTGTTTTTTAGTTATCTGTGCTATCTCAGGTCCGTATTAACACTGATAATAGAGAGTTTACTGTAACCTAATTAGATTTTCATCCCCTAACGACTCAGTTGGTACATCATCTATGCCTGGTGCTTTGTTCCAGTGCCCTCTCAAATTCTAATTTCAATATTAAATCTTCTTTCTTATTCTCATCAGTATCCTATTCCCTTTTCTGTTTCTCTACAATCTGCCAATCTGCTTGTTCCCATACAAAACTCTCTATGTAAGCTTTTCATCTCACTACCTTTTCTTATCCTAAAGGTCTCTCATCTGAGTGTCTTAATATTTCCTTGAAAGTACTGTAAATCCTTCAATAAGCTTCATCTACTTTTCCTACTTTCAAATCACCTTCTATACTTGCATCTTATGTTTACGTTATTTTTCAGATATCCTTTTTTCTTCTCTTTTTTTCATTTTTTCAATTACTGTGTTTTTATTTCTTTCTTATATAGTTACTTTGAAGATAGAAGAATCATTATTGGCCCCATTGCGACTCTCTATAGACTATTATACAAGCTGTCAAACAGACCTTCTTCAGAAGGGCAGATGACCTCGTAGTTCCGCCCCTTGAAACCTCAATAATCAATCAACTTCTTCATGCCTACATACTTAATAAATGGCAACATGGTCATCCAGGTGCAACCCCTTTAGGGACAAGCAACAAGTACATTGAAAATATAACAAACTTTTTGTGATTTAAACTAAGGAACATTTTATAGGTGCTATAAGCACCACAAAATATGCTGAATATTTTTATCTAATGTTTTTAATGCTCAGGATCCCTTTAGGCTTATGTTTGTGTTTTGACATGTTTAACACTCGCTGTTTTTTTATGTATTCTTTATATGTCTTTTTTTAAATGTGCATGACGTTTGGAGTTGATGAAGGGAAAGATTGTATTGCCGAAGCATGTATAGGCCTACTTTAACAATTGAAGTTACTGTATTTGCAGTAGATATCCATTACCTAAGTACTGGCTATGTGGAAAATTTTATAAGGATAAGGATACCGTATGTCCTATTTAAAAATACATACCATACAGTACATGCCAACAATATCTTTCATAAATACCTATGAATGGAATGAATGTGATGTAGGAAAATCCATAAGGTGGACATAAAATCAATACCCACTCTCCTGTTGAGACTGAGAGTTTGAAATGAGCTCGTTGGGGGTAGAGTATTCAGGAGCTATTACTGGGATTGATGGCTTGAATGGCACTTGAAGATGGCAGTGGATTTTGTCCCTTGACCCTTTTGTGTGTTTCTATCTTTTTCTTGTCCAATGATTGATTGTATAAATAAAATGAGCTAAGAAATAATTTTTCCTTGTTTATAGATGCAAGATAGAGCATGAAGATGTGGATGATGATGTGGATGTACCTGAGATCCATTTCCCAGCTTTGGGAGATGGTTATGCTGTAGATGAACTACAACCTTCCCTTGAGCCAGGATTTCAGATGCTGCACAGTCTGGAACAAGAAGAACAGTAAGTGTGCAAACCTACAATTCTTACAGCTCCTAGAAGTTTCTAAAAGTCATCAATAAATAATAACAGAAATGAATTGAATGAGTTGATGGAGCAAGGAAAACCATATTTTCTCAAATCTAATGTGCACCCTAACTCTCGAAAGCTTCAAATAAAAAACAGACTTGTTGACGAATGTAATGCGCATCGGCAAAAAGTATGTCTGATATGTCGATGAGCTCATGTTACAACGCTATTTGTATGTATGTCTACCCCTTATTATTCCCGTTTTCCAACGGGGTCGGGGATGAGATGCGATGGAAGTCTTTGTGGCGATGGTTTTTACGGCCGGATGCCCTTACTGACGCCAACCTCATGAGAGGAATTAATGAGAGATGAAATGAATGATGGTGAATGAAACTGGGCAAGGATGTGGAAGGAAGTGGCCGTGGCCTGTCAGAAGGTACCGTCCCAGCATTTGCCTGGTGTTGAAAATGGGGAAACCACGGAAAACCATTTCAAGGACGGCCAACGGTGGGGCTCGAACCCACGCGTCTACCGAGTCAGCAGAGAGCTTGGCCCCATGACCTAATGCTGCGCTTTAGCCAGCGTAGCCACTACCAACGCTATTTGTAATGAAACATAATTCATTGATAAACTCAATATTTCTGTATTAATATATATGTTTATATATACATAGTTTTGAAGCCTTTTTTTAGGGTTGCTTTATTGATAATTGATATTACAACTTTTCAGTCGGTCAACACAATGTAATCCCAATTACTGTGACATGCAATAAAATAACATAACATGTGTGTTATTACCCTTTCACGAATTGATTGCCGGCAGTCGAGATGGGAACTACTCTCTGTTTACTTGTGTCACACGTCACTCTGCTTCGTTGACAGGAACAGTTGCGCGTGTAGGATATGACTCAGCTCCAGTTGCTGACCGTGGTGACATGAGCTCCTGTGATGCTTATCTGCGCTTCAAGACAGGTAGGGCGTGCAATGCTGCATGACTTTTGTGCAGACAGCACTGTGTCATCACTGTGTCCTCCTCTTTACCCCGCGGGGCTCCAGCTACAATAATCAACAAAGGGTGGTGCAGCCATGCTCAGCGGCAATCAAATGTTAAATGGGTAATAACGCTTCCCTCATTAGTACGTTTTGTCGCATATTACGTCGTAATTTTCAAGTCCCAATTCTTATCTGATGAAAATAATGTAAAAGTACCTCATTTATAACGTTGCATATTGTGCCACTTATCGCTTAGTATGATCGCATTTTCGTCAGCACTGAAAGCATTCTTTGTTAACCCCTGGAGAGATGTGAGCCTGTCAGCTTAGAGATAACATTCATTGTTAACGGCCAACAGCCGGGCGAGGTTTGCAACATAACAGGTATGACAGTGCTACTTCGCTTGTCAAGCTGGTAAATACCCTAATCCATTGTGCCTATTTATGAATTTGTGTATTCAGCAAGTTTAGTGTTCTGAGAAGGCTAGGTGTCGGTAGGATTTAGCATTACATATCGAGCTAACTGTACCGAATGTTTATGTGCGTGAGTACTGTATTCACACAACTATGCATTCCCGAGTGATAATTTTGTTGTGTTGTAATGAAATAATGGAGAAGAAAGGAGTAAAATCACTAACTAGAGATGAAAAAATTAAAATTTTTGAAGAAGTAGACAGAAATCCTCACCTTAAGTGCATGGAACTGGCACGAGAGTTTAATGCGCTCCTTCAATGTTAAACACTATTGTTAGCAATCTAGACAAAATAGTAGTTGCGTACAAAGAGAATAGGAATGGAAAGAGAAAACGTGTGCACGAAGGAAAATTTTCAAAACGGGAAACAATGCTCCTGCAATGGTTCAGCCAAGCCCATGCATGCAGCAACCATTCCAGTGGATGGGAACATAATTCGTGAGAAAGCGAGTTACCTCACCAACTACATGGGAGTAGCAGACTCAGGGTGTCTACGACCCGGGAAAACCGGGAATTCTCAGGGAATTATGAATTTCTGGATTAATCAGGGAAAAATCAGGGAATTTCTTTGTTAATCAGGGATTTTTCTCAGTTGGCTATATCCCGTAAAAGTGGAAGCAATACTTTCGAATTTCGCGGGAAGGTATCGCTCGCTACTGATGACAGTGCTCAGCCAATGAGCAGTGCCTTCTCAAGCTCAACTGAACGCATGATGTGGCAACCTTTCCGTTCGCCTTCTGCGCAGGAGCCAACTACGCCATTTTATTGGGCCTTGAGCATTTTGTTCGTTGCGATCGGTATTGCCAATTTAGCGATTTTATCGGTAGATATAGCAACTTTGGCGACAAAATATTTTAAATTTAGTATTGTTTATACATGATTCGCTCGGAAACAGTTAAGAATGCATTTCGTGATGAGCGCTTTTTTCCCCCCGATGTCAATGAACTACTACCTAGGCCTATATCTGTTTTACGTCTCGGCATGATGGGTTAAAATCACTGACTGGACTACCCATTATATTATCATGGAGATAGCATGAGCAACGAATTCTTGTCAGACGTAATTTAATTGTGAGGTGCATGCAACGCAAATCCCCCTCCCGTCCAATCTAAAAACACGTATAGTGGGCGATGTATTGAAGATACAGATATGCTCTCGCGGACTTTTTTGTAGAACTTTTCATGCTGAACAATTCTTACACTCATAGTATATTGATATTTTTAACGGTTTGCCCAGCGTAAGCTTAAAAAGCGAACGGATGCCTGTTTTTTTTCGACCTCATCACTGACATCCCTACTACATGGCTTCCTTTGAACATAAATAAATTATTTTCTTTTTATACTAAGTAGAGATTTAGGGACTATTTAAACTCCCGTTAGCGACCGAATTTTGACTACTACTGGGTGATAACGGGCTACGTTAATTTACGTAGTTTTGTAATGGTGCGCGGATAACCGGCTACGTAAATTAACGTTTTCTTACAGTGCTTCATTCTTGTGTAATTTTCTCCTCTCCTCCATTCATTAATCAAAATACTACGTGTTATTTCCGAACTAAGGTCTTTGTTTAACGAAATGCAGATAGGTATATTGTTGTCTTGATAATGCTGTCGGTACTGGAAGTGAGGTTTTATAACACTAATCAGTTACCGCGTATATTGTCAAGTATTAGCATGGCGCGCGCGGAACTGACAGTGCGATAATCAGTTCAGACGAGTCTGTTGACGATAATAATACGAGTGGAATTGACAATCATAGCCGTGAAAGTAGTGACGATGAGGTTGATGGATGGACAAGTAAGTAAAGGTACACGTACTTCTCGTGCTAGGTGTACTTCAGTTTCCCGGTCCGCAGTAAGGAATAGAGTAGCGCGCGCCCGGGTAACAAGGTGTTAGACCTGGGTTGACAATACTGTATGCGCGGCTTTTCCATCCCGGTATTCTTTGATTATTGTCTGCTCCTACGTTCCTTAGCTAGAACTTATGTCCAATTTTGTTTTTAATTGTGCCCAGGAAATGTTTTAGCAACACCTTTCAAACTCTAGCTTGTATTATCAAGCAGACTTTGTTAAATTATTTTTAGTGGATTCGGTGGCGTAGTTGGTAGCATGCTGAGCTGCTATGCCCAAGATCGCGGGTTCAAACCCGGCCGAAGCCGTCGGATTTTTTAAGAGCGTTAAAAATCCCTCAGTATGCCTTCCTTCGGAGGGGAAGTAAAGCCGGCGGTCCCATGTCATAGATTTATGGCAAGTTAAAGAACCTTCCACTAATTACACCTGTGTGAAGCTAAATTAGGTTAAAAATGTAAACAACGCTCAGGTTCCTACGTTCGTCGCCAGGAGCCGACTGCGGTGGCGTCTAGTAGCCAAGTTCTGAACTAGTAGTTGTTGACGGTGGCGTTTGGCGGCAAAGTAGGAACTACTTGAAAAATTCAAAGTATGCAGTCCTTACTTGAATTAAGAAACAGAAACACACACTAATACAGTCATCACAATTAACACCGTTTATCAGGCAGATTCTACACACACCCAAAGTAGACGTACTGTCATCGCGGCAGGAGATGGCAGTTGAACACGCTGCGACGGGGTGCGGGGGGTCTTGCAATACGCATGCGCGGCCCGCCTATTCCTAAGTTGAATATATCGGCTTGCCGCATGCCAATGGTTGTCATTGCAGCAGGCGACACTCAGCCACTGAAAGAAGGAATGTGCTGAGTGAAGGCAATTAGTGACCAACTGAATGTTTTTGGAATGCGCGTTACGCAGTGAGCGGGAAGACCCCTGCAGTTCAAACCCGACTGCCAACTCCTGACGCGATATCAGTACATGACCGCGTTGTTGCAGCCCCTAAACTGAGGAACCAACCAACCTAAATTATTTTAGACTGATAATAATGTGTTTTGCGTTGAAACATCATTCATAATGATTTCCTTCATTTAAATGTGGACCTAATTGAGAGTGAGAACTTGGAATATGCCTCCCTTCGTTCCTTGGATATGTGTAAATTGCTGTGTAGGCCTATATTCAGACTTATGCTACCGAATATCATCATTCCTGCGACGTAGGATCAGTGATTTCAATGGTAATGAATGGTTTTACCAATTAAATATTGGTCTAAGATGATCACACTCATTTGGTGGCACCTTGATGTGTGTATTCAACCTCCCTATGTCCCTTTTATTGGAGGCATTTACCGTAGTGAAAGCAGCATGACCTTGCTTATTTTACTGGACAACAAGTTCACTTATATTCTATTGAAATAAATTTATTTTCACAACTGTTTCCCTTGTGCCGCCATTGCTCACATCTGTTTGGCTCCTGGAATTTCCGAGAACAGGAAACATAAAACTTAATCCTATTTTCCATTTGCTTTCCTGGATTACATTTTCCTTCTTGTTCCTGGAGAGCGCTTAAAACGAACCCAAAAATAGCGTGCATTTCATCACACTTCCTGTTCCCGGGCGAATGTGTAGCAGTCTTTACTCAGGGAATTCTCTCATTAATCCTGGAAAAATCAGGGAATATTCAGGGAATTCTTTTAAGATGAGTTGGTAGACACCCTGAGACTTTGCGGCGTCAAACGGATAGATTGAGGGATTCAAGAAGAGGCATGGTCTTGTTTACAAGTGCGTGCAGGGAGAAGCAGCAGCTGTTGACAGTGGCACAGTTGAAACGTGGACAAATCAGTGGCGACTCCTGATTTTTATAATTTGTAGGAAGTAATAGGATGAAGTCCAAAGATAAATTAATGAGAAAGGTTGAATATTACAGTTTCCGGTAGGCTATACCCTACTGTAGTTCGAATTTCTAAAGGGAAGAGCATGATAATAATAATAATAATAATACAAGTAATATCAGTCTGTAAAATATATAGTGAACAACACAAAACATACCTGGTTAGTGGATTATTTGAATTTCAGATCGATTCTCCTATCCTTATTTTCCGCGAAGATATCGATGATTGTGTCATGGAATTGATGTTTTTTTTTTTCAAGTCCCGGAAGAAAGCTTTCTCGATAGAAAGTGATGCTAGACCATTGAGACGTTCTTGTGCTGTAAAATTTTTGCAGTATGTTTTAATGCGCTTCAACACAGAGAAGCTCCTTTCTGTTGAGACACTGGTAGCAGGAATAGTCAGAATTAAGTTGATGAGTTTTGACACTTCCGGTAATGTGTCAAGGAAATCGTTTGATACAATGTAGTCATTCAATTTTGATATGGCATTTAATCTGAATGACAATGAACTAAAGACGTAAGACAATTCAGAATTTAGTCCCGGACTGTCGAAAAAGCTGCCATATGGCAATTTCATTAGAGAATGAAGATGATTAATGGGAAAACAGTGAGAATATTCCTCAAATTTGTCGACATTTAAAAGAGCGAAAAATGTCAAAGAATGAAGGTCTCTAAATCTCTCTTCAAGGAAGCTTGCAGTTTAACGTGACTGTTAATCTCGCGATCATGAGCCACGGGACCTCCGTTTTACGTGGAATCCGAACCACAGGACATGACATTTCACTTCGAAAATCTCACATGCAGTGACCGGGAATCGAACCTGGTCCGCCTTGGTGAAAGGCATACAGCTAGACCGCTGAGCCACAACGCCCCCCTAAATCTCTCTTCAATACGTGCTGAGAAGTGATCAACTATTTCAAAGTATAGGCGGCGAAATGAGGTTTTCATGTCATCTATTGTCAGTTCGTTGCTTGTTTGTAACAGGAGCGTCTTTGTTATGCAGTTTAGCCCACAATTCATCAAACTCCTCACGACATGACTTCAGAAACTCTTTAAATTCTTGGATTTTACTCTCACAAAATATAACGTCACATATCTTCTTTTGCAAAATTTTGAAAAGTATTTCTGCTTTAGGTAGAACCAAGTGGAAAATTTCCAACAGAAATTTGAACTCAAAATCAATAAGGTTCTTAACCTTCATGCGTTCGCGCGGGCTGTCAGTTGACCGCTCACGTTTCATCACGATTATTATAAAGTTTCTTGTACTTTTCATGAATGATTGAATGCAATGAAAACAATGGATTTCTGATACGACTCGGCAAACACATTTATGATCAAAATTCTTTATTTAAACAATATATAGTTAGACATCATACCAATATAGATTTTACCTTCAAAAAAAAAATTCGTCAAACATTATCTCTCAAAAGTATTACTTTTCCAATTAAACTAGAATATACATAAGTATAATTGGCACTTGAAGAAGTAAATTTGTAGTATGAGCTTCATAAAAGCCCGGATCATAGTCCGGGTCATTATCAACGTCAGCATCGATGAGTGCTTCTTCCGCTTCCTCTTCATGTCTCTCTCGATTTCCGCCAGCACCTGAGCTATCTGATCATCTGTTATATATAGACGGTCCCTACACAAATAGATGAATAACGGTAAAAAAAATGTTGACACAGCCGAGAAGGAAGAACAACAAAACTGATAAAATGAAGCCGTAAACTTCACGCATACACAATATCTGGAGGACTGGAAAAGATATAAACTGTAGCAGTCGTGCAGAAAAAATATATAATGTTACTTACATTGTGCATTGATGTGGTGAAAAAATCTTCTTCTGCTTTCGCAAGGCTGTCGCCTGACAACCAGTGTGACGAAATAAATTCCCCTCGGCGTTCGCGGGACTGTCACCAGACCGCCCGACACTGCGTCTCTTGAGTTTATAACTGTACTGAGTGACATGAGGGGGGGTGAGGCAATCAAACCTGTGCCGGAACAGGCGGTCAAGAGTGTAACTAAGGAATACATGCCTGTCTCACCTCACCCAAAGCTCACTAGGGGGTGCATCATTTGAAATTCAAAAAAGGCGGTCACTTGACCGCCCGCGCGAACGCTTGAAGGTTAAGAAATCCTTTTGCACAAAATCGTGTTTCAGGATTGAACGGCATTGTGTCATTCTCAATTATTTGACTGAACAACTGAATCAGTTCTGTTTTGTGGTTATAAATCATTTCCACTAGTGTATTGTTGTATAACCATCTGGTTGGAGCAACAGAAGGAAAACGGGCATTTACTATCTCGTCAAGAGCATGAGTTCTTTTGCTTGAATTGGAGAAAAACGACGCAAAACCGGAAACGGTCGAGAAAAATATTGTACAATTTCTGATCACTTTTACACAGTCCTGCAATACTAAATTTAGTTTGTGTGCATAGCAGATAGTGAGCAATGCTCGTGGACACTTTGAATTTACTCTCGCGGCTAGTCCGTTCTATTGGCCAGTATTGACAGATGCGCCGTCATAGGTTTGAGCAATGAACTTACTACTGCATTGAAATTCATCTAAATGATTAAAGACATGTGTTGCTATTCTTTCGGCACTTCTGTTATTGCTCAAATCAAGGAATCTTATGAACCTTTCTTGAATTTCGCCCTTAGGATCAACATATCTGAATACTATACTTAATTGCTCCTTCCTTGATATGTCCATTGTCTCATCTACAATAATTGCAACAAACAGCGCAGCAGAGATTTCGGCTTTTATATTCTACATTAAGTGTTGAGCACAAGCGTCGATTAAGTCATTTTGTATCATTGAACCTTGGCCTGAGAACACAGTACAATTTTGTAGGTGATTATGCAAATTCACGTCGCATTCTGCCATGTATTGAATCAACTCCCTGTAATTGCCTTTATTAGCAGAATCTTCCGATTCATTATGGCCTCGAAAAGGTAGCTCCTGAAGCGCCAGGAAACAAATAGAATCTAATAACACTTTTTCATTGTGTTTGTCTATTGACTCTTTATAGGCTTTGCTAAGACATCATTCAATTCTAGTATCTGAGTTTTGAAATTGTTTCAGTCAGATTGCCGCTGCAATGTGTTCCTTACTTTCTTGATACCGCTTTCGTAATACATTTCCTAAATTATTCAAATCAGCTACGCCACTGCTGTTCCAAACATTTTTCTGAACAGAAAATAGTAAACAAGGCCAACAGTAAAGCTTATTTAATGCCTTGCACCCACATAACCAAGGTATTCCTGCATATTTGGAAACGAAAAAATTTAATTTGACTATTTTCCCACCTGTTTTTTTGAATTGAGATAAGTTAGGTAGGGGAGGAGTAGGTCGTCCCTTCGAGATTAGTTCTTTCTTCTCCGCATGGCTAAATGAACTGAAAGGATGCAGAAACAGCCGCTCGATAACACAGTTACGGTCACATGGCTCCTCTATTGCACCTGTTAGGCTACTGCTATTTGGTTTTGGTCCTGAAGTACCTGGCGTATTCACGCTGGCCATCATTTAAAAATACTACACAAGAGATAAATCAACGCACTTTAATAGGCTACTTGAAATGAAAATCCACAGCCTGCTTCCAGTCTCCGACCGGGTCAGGAATGGAAGGAATGAAGCCCCCGTCTAGCGGCGAGGATATGAAGTGTGCCGGCTGCCGAAGCCTGTCGCACTCCTCTGGGGCAATGATTAAATGAATGACAGATGAAATGAAATGATAGTGGCGAGTGTTGCTGGAATGAAATTGTGACAGGGAAAACCGGAGTACCCGGAGAAAAACCTGTCTGCCTCCGGTTTGTCCAGCACAAATCTCACATGGAGTGACCAGGATTTGAACCACGGACCCAGCGGTGAGAGGCCGGCGTGCTGCCGCCTAAGCCACGGAGGCTTCAATTATTAACTTAAAATAATTATTATAGCAGGGCTAAATTGAAGATATTAGAGTCAGTCTAATATTAATTATTCAGTCGCACAGCACTATTACGAACACATTACACAGCACAACACAATACAATACAATCGAACTACAATACCACTCAAATGATGTGCACACTGTGAAGACAGACTGCCGTATCCATTCTGATCGCGCGAAATCATAACCAATAAGCCTGTAGTGCTGGTTTAAATGTAACCAATAGCGAGACTTGAGGATCTCAGTAGACGTCCTCAGAGCGCCATTGAACAGACCATACCTGCCCCTTCCCCCTTAAGGTCTCCCATACATTTCTTAAGCTATAAACACGTGCTTTGAGGATGCAAGGCTCTCTTCCTCAGTTTCTACTCCGGGTGGTGAAGGTCACACTTCACCCATCTAGGGGTGAAATGTTGAACTAGTTACAAATCCTGATAGTGACAGTGACACAGAGCTTATCGAGAGGACGCGCAAGGTAGCCCCAAATACTATTTTATAAAACATTTTTTTAAACAGTTACAGCTGAGAGCTGACTGTAGGATGATCCTCACGTCCTACATGGAGGTATCGCCACTGGGACAAATGAAACACTACCGGTACTGTCCTTGTTGATGGAGTACAAGACCCAAGACGTATTCAACGTTGACGAAATAGGTATTTTTTTCAGCCTTTTACCTGACTAGACGTTTGCATATAGAGGAGAAATTTACTATGTTTTGCCATGTTTTGAGATTTGTTTCAGATCGTGTAATGGCAGAAGTTCTTTTTGTTGTACATGCACGAGCATGTCTAACCTCAAAAGACTTCAAATAGGACTGTATGGGAACTATTAGGTCTAAAAATATTTCATCATACAAAACTAAATATTTCAACTCATACGGTACTACAGTATTTGAATTAAGGGTATAGTACATTTTCCCCTCGTTTTCATTGCTCTCGTTTCTCCATGCTGTGTGAACTAGTTCTGTAATATACGTACTTCCGATTGCCGTAACACGTTTTATACTTTTCCCTTACTGAAACAAGTTAATGAGGTTTAATTATCATTTTTCAGTATTACCCATTCAACATTTGATTGCCTCTGAGCGTGGCTGCGCCAGCATTTATTGTTTATTGTAGCATGAGCCCTGCGGGGTGAAACGGAGGACACAGCGATGACTGAGTGCAGTCTGTACATAAGGCAAGCAGCATTGCATCAGATAGTGTCACAGAAGCTCATGTTACCATGGACAGTTAAATGATGACTGAGGCTGAGTCATACATATCCTACTTGCGCAACTGTACCTGTCAATGAAGCAGGCTGACGTGTGACACGTAAACAAGGAATAGTTCCCATCTCGACCGCCGGAAATCATTTCGTGAAAGGGTAATAGTATGTTTTCCCGTTTTTTACGTCCAAATTTTTCAGCCTGCTTCCAGGCAGCCGATATAAAGTCCATGGCTTGTAGTAAATTAATGGAGAGAGTTTCATTTCATGCATCACTCAGTGTTATTAAATGTTGAACCAGCATTCTTTTATAATGCACTTTGAAATTTGCAATGATGCCCAAATCAAGTGGTTGTAGAAAACAGATACAGTTAGGAGGGAAACGTTCCACTCGGACATTCTCCAGAACGATTTGAGGTGGATGTGCTGCACATCTATCCATAAGAAGAAGGATTTTCTTCTGTTTCTTTTTCATCTTAATGTCCAGTTTTTTCAACCACTGTTCCATTAGAAGCATAGTCATTCAAGAATTTCTGTTGGATTCATATTCCGTAGGTTTTGTTTTCGCATCACAATTAACACCGATTATCAGACAGATTCTACACACACCCAAATTACACGGGGCTACATGACCGCGTTGTCGCAGCCCCTAAACTTAAGAACCAACCCTTAAAACACCTCGGACTCTTCGATTTTCCTATCACAAGTGGAGGAAGTTTGTCCGATCCATCTGCATTGGTGGCAAGAAGAACTGTTACGCGAATTTTACCTTTCTTCTCTCCATAGCAGGAGTCACCTTTTTCAGCTAATGTTTTATTAGGAAGGAGACTGTCATCATCATCGGCTTTAACTCGAATCCGAGTATAAATCTTCTTCCTTCAGTCCAGTTTGTGGATGTGTTTACGGTGACTAAAGAGTCAAATCCTGGCATGGAACAAGCGTCCACACAAGTCACACAGTATTGCTGGAGGAGGACGTGGTTGGGCTGCTTGAAGTTTCCTAGCTTGACGCTTGGCCTCTTCATGTGTGCGTCGATCCCTTTCAATCTTCTTTACAGTATCTGAGATGGTACGGCGCCAAGTTGAGCGGTCTTCAGCCAGCATGTCCCAGGTTTGTGAATCAAGACCTGTCAATTTCAGGGTCTGCTTAAATTGGTCCTTGTAGCGCCTCTTAGGACCACCATGAGGTCTGGTGCCATAGCATAACTCACCATATAGCATTTGACGAGGTAATCTCACATCATCCATCCGATGGACATGACCAATCTATCTAAATTGGTGACTTATTGTGGATGATTCTATGCTGTTGATTTGAGCCTTTTCCAGAATAGCAATATTGGTAATGCGGTCTTCCCATTTAATCCTCAGGATTGATCGAAGTTTTTGTAGGTGGAAACGCTCAAGCTTCCTAAGATCACGTCGGTAAAGGGTCCATGTTTCACAGCCATACAGCAATGTAGAAATGACTATTGCTTTGTACCCCATAAGCTTTGTCCTCGTGGACAGATCTTTATTCATGAAGACCCGGTGCGCTAATCGTCCATATGCTGCATGGGCTGCGCCAATTCTCTTATCCACATCCTGCTCACAGGTACAGCTCACAGAAATGGTACTGCCCAGGTACGAGAAGTGATCTACCTGTTCTAATGGCAAATTTGAGATGGAGATATTGAACTGAGGAAGAGGTGGGCCTGGTGAAGGTTGTGCCAAGACTTTAGTCTTATTGACATTTATAGTAAGACCAAAGCAATCACATGCACTTTTGTAACAATTAACTGACTCTTGCAGCTCTTCTGGTGTGAGAGTTGGTGACGCAGCATCATCTGCATACAACATGTTAGTAACCTTAGTAACCTGAGTTTTCCTCGAGGAGCGGAGACGAGTTAGGTTGAAAAGCCCTCCATCGAAACGATACTTGACCTCCACACCTGGGATGTTTGTGGGTGAATCATAAAGCATTGCAGCCAAGTACAGCGCAAAAAGCGTTGGAGCCAGTACACATCCTTGTTTCAGTCCATGGGTAATGGGAAATTCATCGGACATCTTATTCTGATGGCTAACCTGACCTGTCATGCCATCATGGAGAGCCTTGATTAGATCTACAAAACGCTGAGGGCAAGCAAACCGCTTCAGCACCGCCCACATGGCTGGTCTTGGAACCGAATCAAATGCCTTTTCCAAGTCATAAAAGACTAAGAAGAGTGGATTCTGTTGTTCTCTACATTTTTCTTGTAGCTGTCTCACACAGAAAATCAAGTCAATTGTGCTTCTGGAAGCTCTAAATCCGCATTGCGACTCTGGGAGGATCTTCTCAGAGATAACCTTGAGGCGGTTAAGTAGAATTTTTGCAAGAATCTTCCCCACAATTGATAGCAGTGATATACCACGGTAGTTGCCACAAACACTGTGATCACCCTTTTTAAAGATAGTGACGATAGTGGCGTTCTTTAGGTCTCCAGGTACCTTTCTTGATTCCCATATTCTGAGGTGCTTTTCTGGGTTTCAATTGGGTGAGAGCTGCACTGAATTCATGATAAGTAGGAGGTACTGCCAACCACAGTTGTTCAGGCTGTTGCGGCACATCACAGAGGAAGTCTTCAGCAGCTTCTGATGGACGATTTAGGAGATTGGAGAAGTGCCCCTTCCAGCGTTCCAAGATTTCTTGACTATCAGTAAAGGTATTCGTACAATCATTCATGGTTCCGTATTGATTAAAAGTCAAATATAAAGGGAACAGAATTCCGCCTGATCAGGCGGAATTCTGTTCCCTTTATATTTATCAGTAAAGGTAGTAGAATTATCAGCGCTTTTCAGTGTTCCTGATGATGAGCGAGATGGTCCATATATTTCCTTGAGTACTGCATAGAAGTTCCTCAAGTCTCGAGCATCCGATAGTCTCTGCAGTTCCTGATCCTTCTGTTGCCACCAAGTATTTTTAATCTGCCTCTGGCATTTACCCTTGAGTTCCAGTAGTTTATCTCTGTGTGTGTTGGAAGTTGGGTCTTGAAGATGGGCAAGATAGGCATTCCTTTTGGCATTGATGAGAGTCAGAATTTCCTCATTGTTGTCATCAAACCAGTCTTGTCTTTTCCGCACTATAAAACCAATGGTTTCCTCAGCTGACTGTGTGACAATCTTCTGTAATGTGGCCCATTCTTGCTGAATATCATTTGTTACTGGGGTTTCTGATAACTGGGTGACAATCCTGTTTCCAAAATGTTTGTACATGGATTCATCCTGAAGTTTGGATGTATTAAACTTCTTTCTTGGCAAATTTTTGATGTTCCCAGGTGGTTTAGGTCTGATGGATATCCTGAGCTTACATATAAGAAGTTTATGATCTGTCCAACAATCGTCTATATTCCTTGCTGTTCTGGTAATCAGAGTGTCCTTCTTATCACATTGCCGGGTAATGATATAATCAAGAATGTGCCAATGTTTGGAACGAGGATGCATCCACGTGGTTTTGAAGCGGTCAGGTAGCCGGAACTGCGTGTTGGTAATGAAAAGTTCGTGTTCTGCACAAAGACCAAGAAGCAACAGTCCATTGGGATTACATTTTCCAAGTCCCTGTTTGCCCATCACATTATTCCATAGCCTGTGATCTTCCCAACTCTGCATTGGTGGCAAGAAGAACTGTTCCGCGAATTTTACCTTTCTTCCCTCCATAGCAGGAGTCACCTTTTTCAGCTAATGTTTTATTAGGAAGGAGACTGTAGAATAAGCAGGTCTCATCACAATTGTAGATGTTTGTAGGCTGGTAATCACTTATGAGTTATGATACCCGGCAGAACCTCTTCTTTCCAGTGTTGCACCGTGACTTCGTCCACAGCGTTTGAGTCACCGCAAATTGTTCTCCCTGTGATTCCATGACGATCTTTAAATCCTTGCAACCATCCTGACGAAGCCTTGAAATCAGCAGTGATACTCATCATTTTAGCTAAATCTATCGCCTTTGCCTTCAGCATATCGCCGCTAATTGGTAGAGCTGCAGCCCGCTTTTGCTGGAACCATGTGAAAAGTGCTTTCTCCAAATCTATGTACCTCCCTTCTTGCTGATGGCTGCGCTTTGCTGATTTCGAACCCAGTTTTAAAAACTCATCCGAAATAGCGTTGTTTTTTTTTTTTTACTGATGACTGTACAAAGCGTGGTATATGCAATCCCTAAGTCTGAAGCAATTTCAGTTTTTGTTTTCTGCGGATTAGCGTCCACTTCTCGTATGAATTTTACTTTCTCATGTAGTGTATAACTTTTCCTTTTTGTGTTCTCCATGGCTAATCGAAAGCAACTGAATGATAAAACTACTGTTCAACAGTAAACAGCAGATACCGGCACCAAGGACATTTTACTTGTCCATTGTTACCACGAAAGAAATTCTCATATCAATCAAAACACTGAGTTTTGCAGAGTGACATTGTTGACCCCTGCTTACTGGTGGCGTAACAAAGGCCAACGGAGCGAGTTCCCTTCGCTCTCTATCTCGCTCCCTCTCTAGCTGCGTCGTTTTTGACCTTCACAATGCCGCTAAAGATTAAGTTACCAGCCGAGTTGGCGGTTTCATCGCGGAAACAAAAGAAAATAAATTTGTTTGAATATGAGAATTGTTTTCGTGAGAACAATCTAGAGCATGTCCCATATGAGACAGTAACTCTGTGTTCTGTTTCAGCACCGAATCCCGACCGCTCTGTCTACGCCGACAAAGAGGAAACTACATAAATACAGTACTGTAGTTTCGTTTATAACAACACGTGCTCATTAAATTACAATCAGGTTACGCAAAACTCAGATGTATTTCACTGACACTTCATACGTGTAACAGCGAATTACGTATAAATGGATTACGTATAAATATGGTTAAATTAACACGCTTTTAAATTACATTTTACAGGGACCTAAAAGAAATTACGTACAAATAGGACATACGCAGTTAACAGAGTTACGTATAAAGCAGGTTCAACTGTACTGTGTATATATATATATATGTATGTATATGCAGAGTCCGCCAGAAGAATGTATACAATCTTTACGGAACAAAAACTATTTATTTTGTGTTTCTTTTACATATAAATTTTGATTACACATGATGTACTGTCTTCAGTGAAACATATGGTTACATGAGATGTTCAAAATGTTCACTGTTGGCTGCCAGACACATAGCAGAACGACGAGCGGTCGCTGCAACGACGTCCGTCAATGTTTGAATGGGGACCGCTGCACATGCCGCTGTAATCTCCTGGCGAAGGGCCTCCAGCGTGCGCGGCTTACGTCGATAGACTTGATTTTTCACAGTTCCCCACAAGTAAAAGTCCATAGAGGTAAGATCTGGCGACCATGGGGGGAACTCAATGGGCCCTCTTCGTCCAATCCAATGTCCCGGCAGATTGTCAACCAGGAAAGCTCTTACTGCTACATGGTAGTGTGGTGGCACCCCGTCCTGTTGGTAGAAGACTTCATCATCGGCTCCATAAAGCGCACGTACAGCTGGTAAAATTAATGTGCATATCATTCCCAAGTACACTGCTCCAGTGACAGTACCATCAAAGAAAAAGGGTCCTAGTAAACCCCTTGACGACAGTCCACACCAGACATTAACCCCTGGTAGATTGACCGCCTTGTCCACATGAACATGCGGATTTTCCGGATCCCAGTAGACACAATTATGTCGATTCACTGTTCCATTAAGTTTAAACTGGGCTTCATCAGACCACACTGACTTCGTCAGAAATTGTTCATCTTGGGTGACCATTTGCTGATACCATTCGCAAAATTGCATTCAACGATCGGGATCATCCTCATTAAGCGCGTGCAGTAATCGTGGGATGTCAACTTTCCATTAGCTGATTTCAAAATCCATCGTACACTTGTACTGCTAATCCCCACTTCCCGCGCACATTGCGTAGCAGACTTCTGTGGAGAATTAGCAAACCTTTCCAACACATGAGCCGACAAAGCAGGACTAGTAGCTGTACGCGTTCTTCCCGATCTTCCTTTGTGAATATCACAAATCGTTCCATGCATCTCAAACTTCCCAGTAACGCGTTTAATTGTTAGGCGTGTTGGGGGTTCTGTTTCAAACTCCCTCCTCTACTGACAATGCACTTCAATGGCATTACCAAACCTGATACACCACTTCAGATTGTACTTTCGCTGCTCGAACGTCAAGGTGCTACAGCCATTTCGTTTTCCCACTATCGTGATGTAAGTACAGACATCTGTTGAGCGAAAGACCATACTACAACATTTTAAAACAATGATAACAGTTGACAATGTCCATATCCTGATATCGTCTGACAAAGAGTGGATACATTTTTCTGGCGGACTCTGTATATTACTTTCTTGTGGACACGATAACTATCGTAATTTTGCACCAGTCACTTTGAATTCTTTACATAATATGTATTCTTTAAAATCTTGGTCGAGTTCGTTATTGGGCACAATCGGTCGAAGGGGGTGAAAATAGGGGGCTTTTTTCGAAAAAGTGAAATATCGCTATAACTCTCTTAATATGTGAAATATCGAATCCATTCAAAGTTGTCAGATAAGACCCAAAAATTTATGTTTGAAAAGTTTTGTTGATAGTACCAACCATAGACCAAAGGGGTGGGAAAAAGTTTTTTTTTTTTCCGGGAAACATTAATCGTATCTCTCTTAATCACAATATCAAAACCGTACAAAATGTACAATATTCCCCTAATGATTACCTAAAACTTTTGTCTGAATGAATTTTTGATATGACCCACCATTATGCCAAGGGGTGAGGAAAATGATTTCGGAATTAGAAGAAAATGCCAAGGGCCATCAGAGGTTGCTATGACAATGCTACTAAGTTGATGAGGGATGAGCCATCGGAGGTTGCCATGACAACGCCATTGCACGAGATCACATTCAGTTTTCCATCTGACTCTGTGGGAAGCGGCTTCGATGGCGTAACTGGTAGCATGCTAAACCTCTATGCCCAAGGTCGCAGGTTAAAAGTCGCCGAAGTCATCGGATTTTCTAAGAGAGCTAAAAAACCCTCCGTATGCTTTCTTTCGGAGGGGACGTCCTAACGTTCGTTGCGAGTTGCTGGGTGCCGTGGCATCTAGTAGCAAAGTTCACAGCTAGGTGTCATTGACGGTAGTATTTGGTAGCAAAATTAGGAACTTCTACTTGAAATTGACCGTCTGCAATCCTTAGCTGAATTACAGACTAATACTGCCATCACAGTTAACGCCGTTTATCAGACAGATTCTATACACACACCCAAAGTACACGGGGCTACAAGACCGCGTTTTCGCAGCCCCTAAACTGAGGAACCAACCAATATCTTTGCGGGAGATAAAGTTTTGCGTGAAGAAGTAACAGTAGATAATTACACATCAGTGTCGAAACCTTGCATAAGGACAGTGTGACCACAAGTATAAAAATGGACCCCAAATGTCGAGAAGATTACCTTCCCCATAAGACAATAGAATGTTAAAAATATGCATAAAGAGACGAAAAACAAAGTTAATTAAGCTCCAATATTAAAATACTGTCTCGGAATAAATGAGGTCTGATCCTTCTACGAAAACCTACATATTCTGCCTATTTTCACCTATCCCCTAGTTCGCCCGGTGAAATCGACCTCCACCTTCCGGCGTGCCGAGAGGAATTTTTCACATGTCCCAGTCATTGGGATTATATTTTCACTGACTGAAAAGTTGCAATATCAATATTGTCAAGATATGTATACTGTACTTCGATTGGTATTTCAGTTGAAATGCAACACTAGATGGATGACAAGACAAAGACCTCATTTTCAGTACTGTTCTTATCTTCGGAAAACTCCTAGTCATTCCTGTCAAATTTATTCTGCAGTATTTTCTGTATGAGGGACATGTCATCTCAGTCATCCTCGGCATCGGTCCTATTGCTGTGAGGTTATATCAATAAAATAAGTGTAAACATCATCGCTGCTTATTAATGTACGCAAAATATTGGGACGCATTCAATACATTTCAACAAAATAAGTGTAAACAGGGTCGCTGCTTATTAATGCGCATACATTACAGTTACATACATTTTCATTTGAGACTGTTTTGCCTTTCAACATCCAGTCTAGTCTACAAGCCTGTGTTTGTGAACAAGTCGTCTCCATGATCCCCTATTAGCAGTTAGCACTGTGGCCTCCTCTGCTTCTACACCTCTCAATTTGAAATCGTTCAACACTGAATCTAACCATCACCTCCTAGGTCTACCTCTGCTTCTCTTACCCTTTACAGCCAAACTCATTAACCTCTTAGGTAATCCCATTCTCTTCACATGGCCCCACCATCTGAGTCGACTCATACAAAAAGCTTCATTTCTAACTTAGACTTTATCTCTTCATTACGAGTACTAGGCCAGTCATCTAAGACATTCTAGGTCGCAAAAAATTACAAGGTTCTGATTTTTTGGTATGTTGTTAGGATAGATACCAATAGTTTAAAACCAAGTTTGCAACCTCGAAAGACCTGTGCTAACTTCGTGGTGCTCGCAAAAACCTCGAAATTTTCAGACTTTTTTGGTTTTTGGCTTACGACTTCCAAAATATACATTCTATGGCAAAGTCACCCCTTACATTTTTAAAGAAGACAAAATTACCGACAATTTGAGCGCAACTCCAGCTCTGTATGTCTTATAGATCTCGAGATACAACACTTTGAAAATGGGCAATTTTTTCCAAAATGTTCGAAATTTATAGTAAGCTGGTCTTTCGAACAAACTACCGTCTAAAATACTCATTCTACGAGGAAAATCATCAAAAGTAAAGTTGTAGAGCAGTTATTTAGCTTTAATTTAAGCATGAGCAAAACGTTATAAGACCAATAGTTCTCTTGTTATCAGGTAAAACACAAACATAGGAAATTGGATTTTTCAAAAAATGTAGCCTGACGAATTGTAGGACTTTTTTAAAGGATAAGAAAGACATCAATCAGTGGAAAATTGTTTTTCAAGCAAAATGAAATTGAATACAATTAAGGAGGCTGGATTTAGACAGCTCCTTAACCCGGTCCATGAGGCAATTATAATTGCCTACATGGATAATTCTTGCCAGGCGCGTCCACATCGCGGGGGTGGGCAACGGTACTGTAATATACCATGGAACTACAGTACCGGCTAAGTTCTGGTGAGGACCCAGTCTTGTGGGGTATAACATAGGCCCCGTGCACAGGGTTACGTGCGAAGACCTCAACGGAATCTGCAGCGGAGAAGATGGACTTCGGAACGGTGGAGATTGCGGAAGAGGCAACCCAGTACTCAGGGAATAGTATGAGTACAACATCAATCGGCAGCGTCTGTTTCCCAGGTTAGGGGCGGCTGCAAGGGCGTCTGTTTCCCATGTTAGGGGCGGCCTGTATAATAGCTGGCAGTAGCTTCATAAAATGCCTTTGGGAGTGGCGACGCCATCGTAATAACAGCCTAAAATGGAAATGGTACTTCAAATGATTCGGAAAAGGTTAGGGCATACCCTGCAGGCGACGCGCAGTTCTTTTGGTACTGGGGGAACTGTGAGAAATGGGTGACCAGTAACCGAAATGAAAGTGGGAATCATGAATGTCATGACCCTGACAGGCAAGGTGGAGGAGGTGGTAGACTTCATGGAGAGGGAGAATGTTGGATTGATGGGGCTGAGTGAAGTGAAATGGAAAGGTAAAGGAAGGAAGAAATTGAGGAATGGATATACATTATACTGGAGTGGTGGCCAAGAGGCAAAAAATGGCATGGGACTGATAACCTCGAAACAACTGGAGGAGTATGTTGAAGTGGTCGAGTGTGTGAGTGACAGAATAATGAAAATTAGAATGAAGATGAAAAATGACGTGATGGACTTCATACAAGTGTATGCACCACAGACTGGAAACAGAGAAGAAGATATTGAAGTATTCCTGGAGGATGTAGAAAGAGTAATTTCAGATGTAAAAGTGGTGATCATGGGAGATATGAATGCACAAGTCGGAAACGAGAGACAAGGAAAGGAAGAAGTCATTGGACCATATGGATATGGGAAAAAGAACCGGGAAGGAGAGGAACTTGTAAACTTTTGTGAAAGGAATGGACTGATAGTGGGTAATTCATGGTTTCGGAAGAAAAACATCAGGAAAATTACGAGATATGGTTGGGGCGATAGAAGAACAAAATCAGTAATTGACTACTTTCTGGTGGAAAGGACTAATCCCAGAAAGCTGATAGATGTGACAGCTTTACCAGGAGAAGCATTTGATGGGGACCATAGAGCTGTGGTGGCAAAATTTAGATGGGAAAAATTGGAAAACCTAAAGGAGATCAGAGAAAGTAAAATAAAAGTATGGAAATTGAAAGACAAAACTGTACAGGAAAAGTTTCAGGAGAGATTGAAGCAACAAATCCCAATTACTGAAGTGGAAAACATAGAAGAGGAATGGTCCCACTTTAAAAAGGCTTTTGTTGGTGCAGCAGAGAGTGCTTGTGGTAGGACGTCAACAAGAGTGAAAGAGAAGGAGACACTGTGGTGGAATGAGGAAGTGAGGAAAGCAGTGAAAGAAAAGAAGTCTGCATGGAAGGAATGGAACTGAGATCAAACAGAAGAAAGCAAAAGGAAGTATCACGACAGCAAACGGAGGTGTAAGAAAGTGGTAGGAGAAGAAAAGAAGAAAAGTTGGGAAGAATTTACACGAAGAATGGAAACAGATGTAAGTGGCAGTAAAAGGATGCTGTATGGGCTTCTAAGAAGTAAGAGGAAAGAAAGAGTTACCACAAAGCTGGTGAAAAAGAAAGATGGAGGGTTGTTAACACACCCAGAAGAGATAAAGGGACGATGGAAGGAGTATTTCGATAAGCTATTGAATGTGAGCAATTGTACTGGTGAGATGGAAGTGACACAACCTGACGACTCTATAACAGAAAATGATATAACAATGCTGGAGGTGGAATTAGCAGTACAGAAAATGAAGATGGGAAAAGCAACAGGGGTGGATGAAATCAGTGTAGAAATGATAAAGGCTGCTGGACCTGTTGGTATGCAATGGTTGTATCGACTAATAAAGTGTGTGTGGAAACGGAAATGTGTACCAGAAGACTGGGAGAAAGGGCTAATAATACCAGTGTTTAAGAAGGGGGACAAGAAGGTGTGTGATAACTATAGAGGGATCACCCTCGTATCACAGATACCAAAAATACTGGAAAGGATATTAGAAAGAAGAATGAGAAGAAAGGTGGAAGGAGAGTTGCAAGAGGAACAGTATGGTTTCAGGAGTGGAAGATCCACAGTGGACCCAATCTTTAGCTTGAGGCAGGTGATGGAAAAGAACTGGGAATATGGAGAGGATTTGATCATGACTTTCATAGATCTTGAAAAGGCATATGATAGTGTCCCCAGAGAGAAGGTATGGGAAACCATGGTTAAGAAGAGACTGGGAAGAGAAATGTTGGAAATGGTGCAAGCAATGTACAACAACTGTGTTAGCAGGGTACTGACCCCAGTTGGAAAAACAGATTGGTTTAGGAACAAGACTGGACTAAGACAGGGGAGTGTGCTGTCACCTCTCTTGTTCATAATGGTGATGGATGAAATTGTAAAGGAAACAAAGGAAGCATATGGACATAAAGAAATGAAGTTACTGTTATTTGCAGATGATATTGTGGTCTGGGGAAGGAACACCGAAGAAGTGCAAAAACAACTAGATGCACTGAACGAAAATATTCAGAAGTACGGCCTGAAAATCAGTATAGAGAAAAGCAAGACCATGGTGATGACAAGAGGGGAAAGACAAGGAAAGGGCACTGTGAAAATTGGAAGTCAGAGTTTGGAAATTGTGGACACGTTCAAATACCTAGGAAGTGAATTGATGCAAACTGGTAGGTTGGACATGGAGATTGGCAGGAGGGTACAGCAGAGCAATGCATTCTATCAAAGTGTAAGAAAACTTGTTTGGGATAAGGAAGTACCAAGGAAAAGCAAGGAGGTAATGTATAAAGTGTACTATGTTCCCATATTAACTTATGCAGCTGAGACTTGGACCCTGACAAGCAGGCAAGAGAGTAGAATCCAAGCCAGTGAAATGAAATTCCTAAGAAGTATGATAGGAAAGACAAGGAAAGACAGAGTGAGGAATGAAGATGTTAGGAAAGAAGTTGGGATGGGAAAACTAAATGAGAGAATTGAGAAGAATAAACTAAGGTGGTTTGGACATGTAAAGAGGATGGAGGAAAATAGAATACCAAGACAGATGCTGGAGGCGAAGTGCAAGGGTAAGAGAGCAAGAGGAAGACCTAGAACAAGGTGGATTGATTCAGTGAAGAACAGCGTAAGAAAAAGAAATCTGGACTGGGACAAGATCGTGGAAGAAGAATGGTGGAAGGAAAGAGGAAAGTGGAGGTGCCATAAATACCCCGACCCGGCAGGAGCTGGATAAGGGGAAATGATGATGATGATGATGACAATTAATGATAATGAGTAATTTCTTATCAATATTGATGTCACAGTGGCGAAGTGATGGAGGAGTCTCAGCTAACACCTGCGACAGAAACACGCAATACGTCAATTACCTACTATTTATTAATAAATTACAACAAAAGGGTAGGTATGTGATGTTAGGCTTACCTGCACTCAACGAGACAGTAGTAATCGTTTGGAAGGCCCAGGTTCTTTATACGGCTCTTCTTGGGGCTTCGGAGACTCCTGTGTATTTGGATCTGGATGTAAAAGGGGGTCGTCGAAGTCGTCTTCTTCGTCTGACTCGGTCATTTCTAGGGTAGGAGAATTAAGGCAGGTCTTCCCCCGACAAATTTTACAGAGAGCAGAGCATTTCAGCCCTGCTCTACGGCAGGAGCATCGCCCTGCTCCGCACTCTTTCAGGCACCTGTATGACAAGAATTTTAGCAGTTATAATAACTCCAGGTTACAAAAGATTAAAATGTTTTAATTCTTATCAGAAAAAATACCTTTGTCCAGCATTGGACATTGACTAGAACCGACCTAATACGAATGGATTACCTTACCTACATGACAGGAGTTTGAGCAGAGTTTGCGGCGCTGATTCCTTGTGTGAGGTCACCGGTGTCAGCCCCTGCTGACTCCTTGTCCATCCCCACTTGGTGGGCTCTTTCTCAACCTCCTACCACTGCTGCACCTGGTGGTAGGTTCTGTAGGAATGTTGGGCAGCAGCCTCTTCGGTTCGGGACAGACGAGCGAGGTTGACTTTAGCGTTGGCAGCAGATCGGACAAATATCCCGTAACGGAAGGGGTGGAGAGAATCGTCTTTTCCACCGCCATACAACGCCACGAGGCATTTGTTGCCAGCAGAGGCTATCTCCTCATGGGTGGCGTTATTGTTCGGAAAAGTGGTAGCCGCGTCAAGGTCTGGCTGTTTTGAAAGGACGCTCAACATCTTCGTTTTCCCTTGCCCAAAAAGGGCAGAGATGGTGTCGAAACCACAGAAGGCGTGGAGGAACAACTCTATTCCAGAGGGGAGTGAGAGATCTCCTCGAATGAATCATGTTGACAAGAACTGCTTGCAACGTGTTCCACCCTTGGCACTTTTCTGGAAGGAAACATTTTGTTTGTTGGCGCCCAATCCATTTAGGTTTTAGGAGGTCGATATCTTCTCCAGCGATCATGAGGTGCTCGTACTCCTCGCTCTTTTCCAATGCTGTCCTCACAATGAGGCAGTCGGCGTCCTCTGCAGCGTGCTTTGTTTCGATCCCTTGTATATCCAGTCCAGTACACATTAAGTTGATCAGGCGCTGCTTGTTTTTTGGGTTGGACAAAAACTTTTGTTGGGGCACTTTGATCTGTGTCGATTCTTCAAAAAAGATATCGCTGCACGCTGAGGCTGCATAACGTCGCAGCCGTTCTGCTGTTTTTGTGCTCTTAGCTGTCCCCTCTTCTGGGTAGCCATCGAATACTACTGAGACATTTTTTCCAAAATGGTTGGTCGTATAGGTGATAAAATTAGCTACAATTTCCCTCACTGAGCTGTTCCGTTGCCATATAACCTTATAGAGTTAGTATCCTCCATCCACTGCAACAAAAGTTCTTAGTCCAACGACGACGTTTTCTCGGAGGGGCGTAAAGGCAGAGTAGAACGATGATTTTGTTCCTTTTTGCATTCCCTCTTAGGAGAATAGAGCCATGGGATAAGGGGCCAACTCTTATGTAAAGTGGTTTTGTAGGTCGGTCTGAGACTGTTTTGTTATACACAGCCATTGGAATATTGTGAGAGGGTCTATAGAAACCTGCTTGTTGTGCACCTTGACTGTGACCGCTGCCGAGGTTCGTACTTTGTCTTTCCTTTTAAATTTATCATTTCCAAATTCCTTTCCAGTTATTTCTTTGACTCCATTACATCCAATTTCTCGTGCCATGTGGCAATTCACTCCAGTGAGTCCAACCACACCACTGCAGATCGATAGTACTTTTTCATTGGAAGGAAATGGTGTGTGGACATGGAACCAGGATTTTAATTTCTCCTCATCATTAGAATCTCGTTCGATTCGAGCGGGCCTCATGTCAATGTGTTGTTCCGTCGTGGTACATGAGATGTTCCAAAAGATCTCGAGCCCCTCACATATATTAAGCATGTATACCATGCCTTCAGTTCAACGGGCGAGAACACTGCTGGAGATTTCTCGGCCATGTGTTAGGCCCCATTGACTTTTCATCGATCTCATTAGGACTTGTTCTATCGTCAAGTCGGTCCAAAGACCAGACCAAAATTTGTGGGTTCGACGAATGGTGAAGTCTTCTCCTGTGAATAGACTATATTCCCTCCGATCCATATTCTGTCGCAGATCGCTCATGTCCTGCACATAGAGACGCGTACTCTTGGCATACAGGAAGTGTCCTGCCGAGTGGAAGAAGGAAAGCATGCTCTTTATGGTCTCGAGGTGGAGGTCCCAATCTCCCATCCTCTCTGCTTGGATGAATTGTTTCATTAGTGTAGGTAAGCCTAACATCACATACCTACCTTTTTGTTGTAATTTATTAATAAATAGTAGGTAATTGACGTGTTGCGTGTTTCTGTCGCAGGTGTTAGCTGTGCTCATCCATCACTTCGCCACTGTGACATCAATATTGATAAGAAATTACTCATTTTCATTAATTGTATTCAATTTCATTTTGCATGAAAAAAAATTTTCCACTGATTGATGTCTTTCTTATCCTTTAAAAAAGTCCTACAATTCGTCAGGCTACATTTTTTGAAAAATCCAATTTCCTATGTTTGTGTTTTACCTGATAACAAGAGAACTATTGGTCTTATAACGTTTTGCTCATGCTTAAATTAAAGCTTCATAACTGCTCTACAACTTTACTTTTGATGACTTTCCTCGTAGAATGAGTATTTTAGACAGTAATTTGTTCGAGAGAACAGCTTACTACAAATTTCGAACATTTTGGAAAAAATTGCCCATTTTCGAAGTGTTGTATCTTGAGATCTATAAGACATACAGAGCTGGAGTTGCGCTCAAATTGTCGGTAATTTTGTCTTCTTTAAAAGTGTAATGGGTGACTTTGCCATAGAATGCATATTTTGGAAGTTGTAAGCCAAAAACCGAAAAAGTCTGAAAATTTCGAGGTTTTTGGGAGCACCACGAAGTTAGCACAGGTCTTTCGAGGTTGCAAACTTGGTTTTACACTATTGGTATCTATTCTAACAACATACCAAAAAATCAAAACCTTGAAATTTTTTGCGACCTAACGTGATTTTTGTGTCTACAGTGACTGGCCTATACCCTTCTGCCATAGTTTTCAGCTATTTGTCCCAGCACTCATCCAGACAGTCATCTAACGTGGCTACAGGGGAGTGTGGTGAAGTGAAGTTGGCAGCATTGCATGACACATGCCTTATCCTACATGGCAACCTGTTTTTTCGTCAGTTTATTACTGCAAAGTTAAAGTGTTCTCAATTTCCTTACTAAACCAAGGAGTGCCAAGGATGGCTAAAAGTGGCTCATTGCGCCTTTATGCTTTACCAGAAAACAATAGTTAGATTGCACTGCTCTTGTTATTCCTTTTTAAAAAGGGAGTAGTCCGAGACTTCTCTTCGAGCAACAACATGTTGGATTATAAAAGTCTCTGTTGGTGGGTAACAGGAGTCGTTCGGCCTGTTAGATTGCTAGGGGGCCTAGGGGGCCTAGGAACTATAGTTTGCCAGGCCATGATAACAACAGGAAATTGTGCAACAAATTCTGGGGGATACCAGGACATTTGCCTTACAGGAGTTTTCCTGGAATTCAGTGAGAGGTGGAACAATTGGCCCTTAAAATATCAACCTATAAAATGGAACTCTTAGTGTCTTATGTACAATTTGAATGATTGATTAATAGATTAATTAGGGGCAAATGACCTCATAGCTGTTCTGCCCCTTATCAGTCTAAAATAAATAACTGATTGGTTTTTACCAAGATGCCTCAAGACACTCATGAATTCTTATGTTATCAATAAAATGTAAGTAAATTCTTGCTTGGAAATTGCTAGTGAGCGAAGAAAGGAATTACAGTTTTTGTTTTCTTTCAAAATACTAATTTGCAAAAGTTGTTGTTGTTTCTTATGGCTAGCCCGGATTCCAATCCATCAGCTTCCTTGTGTTCCAATAGAGTTCTGTGAGGTCTCCTGAAGTTCTAGCAGTCACATCAAGTTCATTTGCAAAGTATTGTACAATATTTTTATATAGGACTGTCTTATCATATTAAAGGTAATTGATGTAAAGTAGGACAACACAAGTGATGTACTGTGTTGGGAAAGCAATTTTCTTTTCTTCTTAAAAATAAGAAAAATTTATTTAGTTCCTTTCTCCATGGCTAATTATGTAAATACCATCACTAACGTACTTATAGACATAGATTTAATGGCCCAAGTGTAAAGGATCTGATGATGAACGCATAACGATCAAATCTGGTCATCCAAGTGAATCTATTAATCTCATGTATTTTTTTTTTTTTTTTTTAGGTTTAGGGGAACACCCATTATAATTGGGTACAATCTTGTTGACTGACTGAAAAGTTACAATATCAATAATGTAAATGAATGCTCAGTCTTTTCCAATTCAAATCCAGCTCCTTTAGTGTCAAACCCTTGATTATGTGAGATCTGTGGACAGCAGGCCTCCTCCAATTTCATTCACATCGTACTTCACTACCTCATCCCCATTCCTGCATCTGAAAAGTGTACCTGTTTTAGTAATATCTCGGATTGTTGTGAGTTTTTATTCTCATGATCATTGAATTTCTTCCAGGAAAGTAAGCTGAAACGAGAAAGCTGTGCAGTGAAATGTGTTGATTCACTCAACCCGTCATAGTTAAGTGGATTGAAAGAACTTATATTGAGCGCAACATCCCTGGAATTGCCCACTGAAAAGGAATGTTGAGACACTGAAAAACCAATAGGAAGGCGTTCCACCAGTTTAGTATTTCATCTGTTTCTCTGCTAATTTCTGTGGTCTTCAGCCTTTTGCATATAAATAAATCAACCTAAATTACAAGTTGGTTCCTCATTTGAGTCATCAATCCATAGACTACTGTAGTTTGATGCAGTCATCCATATCCCAATCCTAAGCTAATTGTTGTATTCCTCCATAGCTATCCTGCCGTACTAAGCGAAAAAACCGTAACTCCACATTTTGTTAAAAAGTGAGGTTTTCGAGGCTACTTAATTTCGCTATCACAACTGATCTGTGCATATGCAAATAATGGCTTGGATGGCAAATTTTCGCGCCAGATTCATATTTTTTAAAAATAGCGTAAGTCCCAAATTGATAGCAACCGGTAGCAAATAAGCAGTAACTCCACATAAGAATTCAACAAAATTATGTTAAACGGTCCGGCTAAGCTCAAATTATCAGCGTTTCGCCCCGGTGTACTATTGGGCTCGTCAGTTGGTACAGTACACCTCACCAAGACGCTGAAAAATGCTTACTGAGTAGGCCAATGCAAGACACTTTGATACACATTATAATATGTCGTATCGACGTCACGAGCATTGCCAAAGCACTTCAGGAAGTATAGTCTTCCTTTCAAAACAAATGCAAACCTTACCTTGGTTATCGATATGTTGAAGAATGTTCTCGAATGAGAAACTGTTGTTATGGTCCTTTGAGCTCCATTAATTCAACAAAATTATGTTAAATGGTCCGGCTAAGCTCCACATAAGAAGCCGAAATACCGTAAGTACACCAGTTGCCTGGAGATACGGTTTCTTTGCTTCGTATCAAACTAGAATCGGCCGACCACCGTATATCCAATACGAAGCAAAAGCGCGGTAACTCTCACTGACAATGAAATCCCTACATTCTTAAGATAAACTCATTATAGGCTTTATCACTGTAACACTTCTAGCAGGGAATAAATTCATATAAAAGTGTATTATATCATCTAACAGGAGTGTGCATCGATTCATCAATATTCGCCTGATATGCAGCACTAATTAGCTGAAAGTAAGCATAGTTTATTTTCTACAACATTCATAATTATTGATATTTAGTTGATCAATGCTGCAGAGTACTGATATTTAGACATGTGAGAAAGCATAATGAAGTACAATTCCTTGTTATTATAAGGCATAATGTTTACTATATTAAAGTTTAACTACGACAAACGTTTCTTTTATAGGTTAATAGAAATATGTCTGGAACACCTTGTTCGTGGCGGTTAGCTGAAGGAAATAGCAGAGGAGAGAAGATGTTGGCCATGGTATAACGTAATGAAAACTTTCATCTTTTAAGGAGTAATTCTGGGAATCCGGGCAAGATCAGTCCAGTCAGTAACAATGACATTGCTAAGTATCATCAGAATGAACATTCCCTGGAACATAGTACTAGTATGCTTGAAACTGCCACACTGGTAAGAGACTCGCTTTATGATATTGGTGACCTAGATTCCACTCTGGAGGAAAGTACCTTTGCTGGAAATCAGAGTGGTCACGCTGTACAGCATTGTGAAACGAACGAAGTTAGTGATTCTCCAAGTTTATATCCAGAGCATAGAACTGAATCTTCAGGAGCATTAGGGATTTCACAGTCATCGGGGAATATACTCACTTCCTTGATATGTGACTTGGATCATCCACAGACATCAGGGGATACACGAACAGCAGAAAACATACCAACGTCACATATCAGCAAAGAGCCTGCTTCAACCCGTGTACGGAGAGATTTAGGGCTGACAAAATCAGGCAAACCGCGGCAGCGAAAGGTATTTGACGTAAGTGCTTCTGAGAGAAAGGTTAAACAGCAGCAGAGTATTCGTGAAAAGCATGTTTTGAAATTATCCTGTGGAACTAGTTGCCGAAAAAAGTATAGTGAGATATTTAGTCATGTTCAAAGGGAGAAAATAAATGAAGAGTTTTGGAATCTTAGCAAAACCGAGAAAGAAGTTTTCATTTTAAGCCCCACTGTTCGTCAACCCGTTAAACGGAGACGAAGTGGAGAAGATTCTCACAGAAATATGTCCTTTTATTACTTTCTGAAAAATGACGATGGCGAGAGAGCTTCGGTACACAAAGTTTATTTCTTAACTACCCTAGGCTTTTCTAAAAATAAAGATACTTTCGTATGGACCGGTTGTAGAGAGGCTAAAGATATTTCTTCAGTCTCGCCTAAGTCTACAGCAAAACCTAAAAGAATCAAAAGTGCTTGGAACAAAGTTGACTGTGATCTCCTGAGGGCACATGTTGAATCATTCAATCCTGCTGTTGCATATTACCACAGGGAACATGCTCCAAATAGGCGATACCTTCCTAGTGATCCTAGTGATATCACAGCAGCATCCATGCACAAGCATTTTGTGCAGAACGTAGTAGGTACATGTTCTTACGACCTCTTTCGCTCAGTTTTAAGGGAAATGATTATTTCCTTTACAAAACTTGGAAATGAAGAGTGCGAAAAATGTGAAATATTCAGTCACAACAATCCAGAACACACAGTTAATCGGATGCAAATTGGATGCGGCATTTGCAGTGAGTGGGAATTGCACATTAGTAGAGAAAGTGAAGCTAGAAGAAAATATAAAGAGCATTCTGATAAGGAATTCACAAATGACCATCTTCATGTTTCTGCAGACTTGCAGAAAGTGATTATGCTTCCACGAATGGATGAATTTAAGGTCTCAGTATTCACAAAACGTGTAATAGCATTTAATGAGTCATATGCTCCTCTAGGACCTACACCTGAAAACCGGAAGCCTTTCGCAGTATTGTGGCAGGAGGCTATATCAGGACGTAAACAAGAGGACATAGTCAGTGCCTACCATTCTTTCTTTTTGCATCATAGAGATACTGAACATGTTACCTTGTGGGTAGATAACTGTTCCTCTCAAAACAATAACTGGAGTATATTTACATTTTTGATTTTTATAGTGAATTCATTGGAAATCAAAGCTAAGAAAATTGATCTGTACTACTTTGAGCCAGGACACACATTCATGTCAGCTGACTCTTTCCATCACCAGGTGGAGCTCTCCCTGAAGCGTAAGGGCAAGGTTTATGATTTTAAAGACTTTGAAGACTCTGTGAAGGCATCAAACAGTGGGAAAGTGACAGCTAAAGTGATGGCTATGATTAGACACACGAATGTTCAACATACAAACTGAACAAGCAAGAGGGACGTCGTCCTGTCCTCCGACACATTTCGTTAGTACTACAGAATGAGCTACGACGAAAATGAACCTGTAAGGAAACTGGATTTCCTGAACAGTAAGGCAATGCGTAAGGGAGTTGCGGCACCTCAGCAACGAAGTACTTGTCGTGGAATTCCAGCAGTTAAAAAGCTGGACATTATAGAAAAACTCGTACCGCTCATGCCCGAAAATAGAAGACAGTTTTGGCATCGTATTCCAACATCAGAAGTATCAGATTTGTGTGAAAGTTATGATTAATTATGAACATGGCAGACACTATGAAGAATCAAAATTTTAACGTCATGAATATCCAGACGTTTGGGCAATACAGCTTGTTATAACACCTTCGTTTCTACATCAAGGATCCAAATATGTTTTTGTGTATCAAGTGCTTTACTTTATTTATGTTGATAGCAGTTTATGGTATGACATACTACTGTCTATCTATGTATTCTATGTCAAATAGTTTGATTCAATAAAATATAACAACAGCTGTGAACCTAGTACGTGTACTTACTGCAAATCCTCCTATAGATATGTTAAGAACAATGGGTATAGGAAGCCAAAAAGCCGTAACTCCACTTTTGCCGATTTAATGCCAAAATATGACGATAATTAACACAAAATAAAAAATATTACACCCACGGATATATCAAATATTTATATATTATGTGTAAACATTAACTAAAACATTGTTGCATGGACACAAACTCATTTTTGCAATTTCTCGAAAACCAATACTGACAGAGATACGGCTTTTTCGCTTAGTATGGCAGTATTGCACCCTATACCCAAGACAATCTGTTTATTATGGTATATGCATTGTTCTTTCTCTTCTTGCCCTCCATCCTTCCATCCATAACTAAGTGCTTTAGTATGCATTTTACCAACTAATATCTTATTTTCGCTAGATCTTGGGACAAATATTTGATGTCAGCAGATTTCTCTTCTGTACAAAAAATCACAGTCAGTCTGAAAGACAAGACGTTCTTCCCACGCGGGCACCTCTTTAAGGGTCACGGGAAGAAATGTGTTTCTTGTACTTGTATTAGAGATGTGTTTGGTTGAATAAAGCGTAAATTGTGTACTTTTTGATAGCGGTTTTGTGGCCCATCATCCCAGGCAAGCCGGCGGAAACCTTTGCCTCACTGTCAGAAGGATCATTTGGCCGTAAATTTGAATTAGTTGAAGGATGTAGTATGAGTGTCCAGATTTAGACAATAGCCTACTCCATGAAGGGGTCATGACTATGCCTTATATATTTGTTTAATGAATAGTGTATCTGAAATAAGGGAAGAATACTGATTTACAGATTTGTGGAGTGAGTTTCTGATTTTTAAATAGAGTTTATGAAATTTATGGTAAAGGTGAAGGAGAGGTGAACATGATTAGACAATAGCCTACTCCATGAAGGAGTCATGACCATGCCTTCTGTGTCTGTTTAAAGTTTAGAGTAACTGAAATGAGGGAAGTTTACTGAATTTGGTGTTTGTAGAATGTAATTTTCGATTTTAATTTGTGTTTTCGTGAAGCTTGTTGCGGAGTTGTTATTTCTCTGAAAAGGAGTGTTTTTGGCCCAGGCAGGCCTGTGTTCGATCTGGCTAGGCTAGTGTAACAGTAGAGAGTTGGGAGATGAGTTGTAGAACCTGGGAGCGAGCAGTGGCGGGCTGAATATTAGGGGGGGGGGGGCTATTTTGAGTGAGAGTAGGGATGGAATATTGGGACTGGTTCGATGCTTTGCTCTGACATCCTGCACACCTCTTGGTGAGGCACCCTGTATTCTTATTTCAGACTGACTGTAATTTTTTGCTCTGACATCCTGCACACCTCTTTAGGAGGCACCCTGTATTCTTATATGGCATCTTGTATATCTCTTCCGAAGTCACCCTGTATTCTTGTGTTCGCTTCGCTCAAAGCCCCAGGTCGCTCGACGCCAGGCCTCTTTCAACAGACTCCAATAATCATTAGTGTCTGCTTCTCACTCCCCGCGTGTGCATGACGTCACATTCCCGCGCAGCTGCATGACGTCACTTCCCGTGCGGCTGCATGACGTCACGTCCGTCTCCGTGTCTGTAACGCATAACGATGGACCCCAACCATAACGATGAAGTCGACAAGATCATTTGAAATGATAAAAAGCTTCCTGCTCCTGTGCTGACTTCTTTTGTAATCCTTTTGACTTCACTCATCACTGCTGATTTTTATCTTTCTTCTGCTTTCAATCTGCTATTTTGATGTCACTAGACTGCACTTCATTATTTTTGTTTTACTTTTAATTGGTTCTCATCAGTTATTTCTTCTAACTGTGCCCATACCATTCAGAAACTTATTCATATCCTCCAGTGGTTTGGCTCACATGACCGTGTCATCAGAAGAACTGGGTTGTAATCTTTTAACGTTCAATCATTACTCCTGCTCCAAGTTTCTCCCTAGTTTTATTGGTTCTAAAATTTAATAACAATATTCAAACCAATATGTGTTTTCTTCTGGATATGTTCTATCATCCTTCCACTCATAAAACCAACTGTTTGTACAGTGTTAAGTGTAGGATCTTATACTAGTAGTGGAAGTAGTTTGGTTTCAGGGTTCCACATTGGCAATCTCAGTGTATACAGAAGATGAGGGTTACAAGCTAAAGGAAGTTAAACCATCCTAGTACATATTATATTTGGAAAGAATTGCAAACTGTGGATTAGCATACTACTAACTCGATGGACTTTCTTTAGTGCAAATATGTTGGATATTTTTGTAGCATTGTATGATTAACTGTCAGTTTGCAAAACTTGTCAAGAGAACAATTTGCGGGTATTGTTTGAGGAACTAGAAGTGGTATATTTTGGCATGGAGACCATTTAAAAAAAAAAATCTCTCTGACCTCCTTTGCCTATGTTTCCTTCTGATTTTTGCTCCATTTCCTCTTTTATCTGGCCTCACATCTTTTCTGTAGCTGGTGGAAGTAATGACCAAATACTCAATTATGTAATAGGTGAGTTTTTGTATAACTTTTATAATTGCAACATTCAGGCAGTGAATGTCATAACTAGGGCCCAGATGTTGATGACCTTATAACTATCAAAAAATGACCTATAAAATGCCCCTAAAATTATCTTAAAATGACCTAATTTAAAAAAAATGACCTAAAAATTATCATTTAAAAACAATTACCTAAAAATTATCAATTTCATGATTGTCTTGTACAAGTAATGGCTCGGATAACAAACATTCTTAGTAGGATTAGTGTATTACTACTAAACTATTAATCAATAGATTAATAATACGTAATTTTCATTTCTACTACAAAGTGAAAAAATATATTGGTAACTACACATACCTCAGTTAGCGTTGCAATACACCACCATCGTCATCCTCAAGTTATCAAAGGTGAAGGAATGGCGCTTGTCTGCTAATACTGTTCAATATTTCGAGAAACTTCTCTCCAGTTCCACTGATGTAATAGGAGCATATTTGAGAAACACTATGTCACTGGCTGTTAAATCCTCTTCAAAAATGTCAATTCTGAAGTCTTCTCCCGACAAAATACTGGCTATTTGACACACTGTCTGATACCCTTTCTTCTTGTCCAATACAAATTTTATTTTCTGTCTGTCTGTGTCCCCAATCTCACCTTTTACAGGTTATATACAATCTTGAGCATTCCTGACTAACTCGATTGATTTGGCCAATACCATGCCACTTTCTTCTAGGTAGTTATGGTTTCTGGCAAAAATGCAAAATTTGATTTTATGCAAGTCAATTTGCCTTCCATTTGAGGATCAGAAAACAGGTCCTGTGCACTCCCAATCGCCTTAGCATCTGTTCTATGAAAGCCATTCACTACTTCTCTCACTATATGAGAATTGTCACAGTAGTATATGCATGCAGTCGACCAGGTACCCCAGCGTGTTAAAACTGGTGCGAGAGGCAAAGCTACATCAGGAGCCTTGTCTTTGAAATACTTACAAGAGGAGGTCGCCAAGTGGTTTTATAGAAAAGTGTTCAAATTTGGAGGGTTTGCTCTTCATAAGAAAATATTTTGACCGTGTTCGAGCGTTTTTGCCAATGGGCCTTAGTGTGTTCAAAATTGAACGTTTAAAATCAATCCTCAAACTTGTGTAGTCCTATTCTCGTACACGTTCCCGGATCGTTTCCGTGGCGTAGTCGCTAGCACATTGGCGTGGGGAATTAAAGGTTTTGAGTTCGAGTTAGACCTTGGTCAGGATTTTTATTTTTATTTTTACTGTTATTATTGTCTTTTGCGATCTAGATACTGTTGATTGTTGACAACCGCACACACGTAATATTGAATACGCCTAAGCATCAATCAAGACCTCCGACTTATCGAACCCGCTTATAAGGCACTTGCGTGACGAAGAGTGTCCCGCAATGTTACTCACACGAGTTCCGTATCGAGGTTTGGATACAGACAGTTTAGCTTGATGGTAGATCAGAGTGGAACAGAGGGAAGGGCTCTTGCGTTCCTGCATTAGACTCAGCTCAATGCACATGAACGTAGCGTCTCCGGCCACCCTGCATTTAAATTTTAACAAATAAAACTTACGACTCGTTCAAGCTTCAAGGACGAATAATAATGATGTTAAAATATTGTACATAGCTCCAAAACCGACGAGACCACAGCAAATACATTATAGAAAACACAAAAGACAATAACAACAGTAAAAAAAAACTGACCTAGGTGTGACTCGAACTTGAAACCTTGAATTCCCCATGCCAATGCGCTAGCGACTACGCCACGGAAACGAGCCAGGAACGTGTGCGAGAATAGGATTACACAAGTTTGAGGATTGATTTTAAACGTTCAATTTTGAACACACTAAGGCCCATTGGCAAAAACGCTCGAACACGGCCAAAATATTTTCTTATGAAGAGCAAACCCTCCAAATTTGAACACTTTTCTAGAAAACCACTTGGCGACCTCTCCTTGTTAGAGCGGGATGGTGCTTCGACCAAGACTTTCTTTGCTGTGGAAACTAGTCTATCTACTTCTGAAAATGTTGATCGGTCCTCTTCTGTAATTCAATGAAAAGCATGGGCCAGACAAGTAACATGCACCATCTTATTGTAAAATGCTTTGATAGATTTTGCTGCCTTTACCGTGTAAGATGCTGCATCTGTTAGGATGAGGAGCACATTCTCATGTTGTATTCTCCTAGGCAATATTAAACACATGGATTTATCGAACAGTTTGCATATCTGAGTGTGGTTAACCGCTTCCAAAACCTCTGAGGTCAGCAGAAAAGTTTGCCGGGGACTATTTGTTTCTAGGGTCTCTATCACTACATTTCCTACAAACGTTCTTTGAATCTGTAGTCTCGTCAATTGATACATTTTTTTTTTCCCATTCACACATTCACGTATTCGGTTTAACGTGTCTTCATAACATTTTGATAGGTAGTTTTTACGCAAAGTTGATTCGTCTGGAATAGTATGACCAGTGAGGGGTTCGAGGAAATCACTTAATTTAGGATTGCTTAGTTTTCCTAGTGGAATATTAGCACTAACAAACACTTCACTTGATTCGTTATAAAAGGGAGATGACTTGTTATTTGATGTCGATGCAGTTTCTTCTAACAGTAATTGAGACACTTTCCTTTTTTCCACACTTCAAGACCTCGCAAATGTTCATCGCGCCCGACATGTTGTTGTATGTTGAACCGTTTATCTGCAGCGACTTTAATTTAGCACACTTTACAGAATAAAATACACTGACCGGCAAAAAAAGTGGAACAGTTAAAAAAGTAATATAAATAGTATAAAATTAGCCATGAAAAAGATGAAATCACACTTGAAAAGCTTTTCACGCCTTAGAACAAACATCAGAAACACCCGTGAATAGAAATTGTTAATACGACATTTCTTAGGGTGATTTATTACCCCCAATTTTCGATGAGCCTATCTTAATGTTTTTATGGCGGGAAGCGCACTGCAAGCGTTTAAGGTTTATGAGTGTTGTCGCTCGCTTATTGTTGTTCTAGGAATAACAACTGGCATTTGTTGAACACCTGTGAACCATTGTCATACATTTTAGTAAGTTATCCATGTACAGTTCACGCTAAAACATGCCTCATAGCCGTGAAGGAGCTGCACAGTCAGTTGCATTGGTGGAGGATGGCCGCAGCTTCCGTTATGATGCTGAGGTCATTGGATCATCTCTCGGTAGCATTCATTGTGCAGTGCAACATTACAGAGAACTCCAAGCATACGACAGGAGACGAGGGTCAGGCCGTAGAAGAAGCACAAGTGCCAGGGGTGACAGATTTCTCACCCAGCAAGTCCTGCGTGATTGCCATACCACAGCAGTCCAAGCACGAAATCAACTGAAAAATGTCAAAAATGTGAGAGTGAGTGAGCAAACAGTAAGAAGAAGGTTTGAAGAAGCTCATCTTTCGTCCAGGAGACCTGCACGTGGTCCCACACACGAAAGACATCACAGAGAGGCGCGTCTTCGCTTCGCAAGGCAGCATCTGGGATGGACCCACGAACAGTGGGCCTCTGTTCTGTTCACTGACGAGAGTCGCTTTAATCTTAGATCTCCTGATGGAAGAGAAAGAGTGTGGAGAAGGCGTGGGGAGAGGTACAGCCCTGTTCCTTTCTCCTCCAGGACTCCATTTGGAGGTGGCTCGGTTATGGTGTGGGGTGGCATCAACGTTATGGCCTGCACTGAGTTGGTGTGCATCGATCACGGGACACTCAATTCCCAAAGGTACATCGAAGAGATCCTGATGAACCATGTGATGCCCTTTGCGCCTTTCATTGGTCAGAATTTCATGCTGATGCAGGATAATGCCCGCCCTAATACTGCTCGCTGTGTTGTACAATATCTGAAGGAAGTGGGGATTCAACCCCTGAACTGGCCAGCTCGTAGTCCTGACTTGAACCCCATCGAACATGTATGGGATATGCTTGGATGGAACGTCTGACCATGTGACCACACCACCTTGGCACAACTGAGAACATCGCTGCTGGAGGAATGGGATCGCATCCCGGCAAATACCATTCGACGAGTTGTGAACAGTATGCCTGAGCGTTTACAAGCTGTCATAGACGCTAAGGGTGGAAACACTCATTTTTAGTGACCAGTGTTCTCGTGTAGTGCAGTGCAAACATTAACGCTGTTTTGTTTGGCAGTACGTTTGATAAAAACCAGCCCAAAAGAACATTACAAAAAAAATTGAAAATTGTAAGATTTGCAAAATGTAACGAAATCTGTGAGTTAAAGCGTGTTGTAAAACATGTTTGGGTATTTTCTGTAGCCAACCATCTAAAATTTACATGAATAATGCAAATATTGGAAAACCAATACATTTTAGTGGTATAAATTAAGAAATTACATAAAAAATTAAAGTGTTCCACTTTATTTGCCGGTCAGTGTAGTTCCATCAGTTGAGAATATGTTTTCACCGAAATCTGACACATAGTGCTTTAAACGGCTTGCAGTTGACTGCTTTTGTCTTGGCATTTCAATTGCATTGCACAACAAATCTTCATACACCTACAACACAAACACACCTTTAAATTCATATAGTTGCCGAGTAACTGAGTGAACGATCAGAGGACAGAGCCGGCCAGAGCTGCGTCAGATCTGTCAACACTTCTAATAAAGATAAACTCGACACAAACCACATGGCGCTGAGGGGATTACCCCGTTTCTTTTCTCAGACTGACGCAATACTCACGTGCATGTGAAGAAATCGGTGACGCAAACTGTACACAAAAATGCAACATCAAGAAAAATTAATCAGCTGCGTAGATAAGAAACGGGTAATGAAAATAGATGAGCACTGCAGAACTACAGTATATGGGTTAGTCCAAGAATGTTAACGCTGACATGTTTAGAAATACAGATACTAAAAAAAATATATATAAACGTATAACACATGAATAATGTCCTAAAATGCACCTAAATGTTATATAATGACTTTATGCTGGAAAGTGTAGGAAAAATGCATTTTGATGACTTTTAAAAACCCCACATATCTGACATATTTATTGTAGAATACACTTAATCACTACTAAGCATCGTCTCCGTGTACTCAGAAAAAAGATGACTTTTCATCAAAATCCGGGCCCTAGTCATAACCTTTCCTATCTAATTTGAACTCCAGAATGGAGCAATAATAATAATAATCATATGGCGTCAGCTACCTGGTGTAGGTCTTTCGGGTTTGAGTAATCGAGCTGGACTGCTCTCCCAATTTGGCTTTTCGTTTCCCAGAGAAACCAGACAACTATTCGGTGACTTGTGGCTGATGCTTAATTAAGTTTGTCGTACATCTAATCATATTTGATCAATCAACATCATCATCATTTCCCCTTTTCCAGCTCCTGCCGGGTCGGGGTATTTATGGCACTTCTCCACTTTCCTCTTTCCTTCCACCATTCTTCTTCCACGATCTTGTCCCAGTCCAGATTTATTTTTCTTACGCTGTTCTTCACTGAATCAATCCACCTTGTTCTAGGTCTTCCTCTTGCTCTCTTACCCTTGCACTTTGCCTCCAGCATCTGTCTTGGTATTCTATTTTCCTCCATCCTCTTTACATGTCCAAACCACCTTAGTTTATTCTTCTCAATTCTCTCACTTAGTTTCCCCATCCCAACTTCCTTCCTAACATCTTCATTCCTCAATCTGTCTTTCCTTGTCTTTCCTATCATACTTCTTAGGAATTTCATTTCACTGGCTTGGATTCTACTCTCTTGCCTGCTTGTCAGGGTCCAAGTCTCAGCTGCATAAGTTAATATGGGAACATAGTACACTTTATACATTACCTCCTTGCTTTTCCTTGGTACTTCCTTATCCCAAACAAGTTTTCTTACACTTTGATAGAATGCATTGCTCTGCTGTACCCTCCTGCCAATCTCCATGTCCAACCTACCAGTTTGCATCAATTCACTTCCTACGTATTTCAACGTGTCCACAATTTCCAAACTCTGACTTCCAATTTTCACAGTGCCCTTTCCTTGTCTTTCCCCTCTTGTCATCACCATGGTCTTGCTTTTCTCTATACTGATTTTCAGGCCGTACTTGATCAATATTTGACATAATTAAACTTAATAATTTATGTTATTTATTAGTCCACCTTGTCAATACAATTTAAAATGTACACATTTACATATTAAATGTGTTTAGCAGAGTTGCGAAGATATCTTTATATGGCTCATGAGTGGGCTCTTGGTGTCCTAGGCGAAACCCCACACAAGACATGGCACAAACCTAGGAAAAATGCTGAGTTTTAATTCACAGGCCGTAAAAGCCAATATACCTTCTTTTTAGTAATTGAGTTTACATTAAATAAATTACCGGTAAATTATACTCAATATGTGGATGAAACAAACAATAACTTAAGAGACATTGAAGAACACTTGGGAGTAGAAGAGAAGTGGATCAAAATAAAGAAGAGCATTTTAGGCTCAACAGAAACTGTATTCGGGAAAAAGAAAATAGGAAAGAGAGGATAAGTCAAGAAGTTGTGGATATGATAAAGGAAAGAAGACAGTACGGTATACAAACTCAAATGATGATGATGATGAAAAGCAGAAATACAAGACCTTAAGAAACAAGATAAATAAGAGGGCAAAAAAGACAAGGAACAGCATTTAATGGGAATCTGTGCAGGCATAAATAACAACATGAAAACTGGACAAATAGACATGGCCTACGGTATAGATATATTAAGAGGTTCTTTGAAACAAGAAAGCCAAAAACACTGAGCATTGAGGACTAATATATGGTGACGAAATTATAATGAAAAGATGGAAAGAATATTTGGAACAACTATACAGTGGAAACTGTGTTAACTTGCCCATTGAGAAAGAAGATGAAATAAGAGAGGATGACTTGGTGGCACCTATTATGGAAGAAGAGTTTGAGAAGGCATTGCAGGACCTCAAAGGAAAGAAAGCTCCTGGAGTTAATAACATACCAGGAGAACTATTGAAAAAAGCCAGTGACAAGTTAGAAAAGGAACTGTACAACTTAGTATATAATATTTACCAGACTGGAGAATGGCCTGAAGATTGTGGG
The DNA here is from genome assembly GCA_946902985.2 of Meconema thalassinum. Lineage (NCBI taxonomy): Eukaryota > Metazoa > Arthropoda > Insecta > Orthoptera > Tettigoniidae > Meconema > Meconema thalassinum. The sequence goes on along the minus strand of OX336391.1, from coordinate 456,157,835 downwards.
AGATACAAAATAAATAATACACACTTGCTAATATAAGTAAACGGTTTATTTAACACTAGTTGATACACAAGATGGACGTAACTTGAGCGGTCCAGAGCAGAACTAACGTCTGTCTGAGACGTGCGAGTGAGTGCATATATACAGAGCAGTTCAAGTATGGAGTGAGGGGATGGAAGGTTCCAAATTGGAATGTTCTGGGTATAGTAACTAGAATATTATTTATAGAATATTTGTGTTATCTCAAATCAATACACAACATTTCCTCCCTCTTTTAAATGGATGATTTAGGAAACTAAATCAGGAGAGAATCTCAATTGTGGTCGGCCGAGCAGCGGATTGTTCGGTTGCTAGGCGGTTTGTTCGGTTGAACAGCGGTTTGGTCGGTTGCGCAGTGACTTGGTCTGTTGCGCGGTGACCCCTAAGTGGCCTGGTCAAGTTGAGTCTCGTGCGAAGATGAGGGTACCTTTGCCCCGTCGCTGTCATCGTTCGACTGGCGTAAGCGATTGGACGTTCTTGCCCGTTGCTGAGCCGGTGTGACAGTACTGTGCCTAGGCCATTCTTGCTGGTGTCCGTGGCCAACAGGAGTGGTAACGTTGGGTCATACTGCATGAGTACCTGGGGCGAGGTTAGGGCGTTCTTGATGTCTTTGTATGCCCTGTCGCCCTCTGGTGTCCAGATGAGAGGTTACTTGAGCAACATGTCACTGAGTGGTCTGTCTCTGGTGGACAAATCAGGGATGAACGAGCTGTAGTAGGTTGCTTTACCAAGGAACAGTTGGGAGTTCTTCTGGTGTACCGGTAATTGGTTTCGGTGCATCATGTACAGCTCGGATGTGTGCATCAGACTTGTGGATGCCTGACTCATCGATTTTGTGGCCAAGGGCTTCCAGGGATATTTGAGCGAAAACGCATTTGGCTCGGTTGAGCTTGAGGTTGTGTTGCCGAAACCGTTCTAGAGTGGTGCTGAGGGCGTGCATCAGATTTTCAAAGCTATCAGCAAAAACTATACTGTCATCGAAAAAACTTAGAACGTCTGGGAGACCTTGTAGGACTGTGTCCATTCGCCGCTGCCAGATAGCGGGGATGTTAGCTGCTCCATATACTGCTCGCGTTGGGCGGATCAGACCGTGAGTTGGGGTGTTAAGCGTGAGAGCGTGGCTGAACTCATCGTCGACCTCGAGATGAGTGTACGCGTCGGTGATATCCAGGTGGCAGAAGAGAGTGGCGCCGCGCATTCGGTTGAACAGGTGTTCCACCTTGGGAATCGGATGTTCGTCGATGATGATCCAGAGTAGACTTGTAGTTGCCTGTGATCCTCAGTTTGCCGTTCTTGGCGTCGACGTGTGTTGTCGATGCCCACTCAGAGTAGTCCACTCTTTTGTAGAAACCAGATGCAATTTTCTTGTCGATTTCCATGGCGTAGGCATCGCGGAGGGCAACTGGTACGCCTCGAGCTCGGGCGAAGACAGGTGTGGCTCTAGCCTTCAGATGCATCTTCGCTGGGGGGACCCGAGACCTTCCCGGAGGTGTCGCTGAACACATCCTTGTAGCGAGGTAGAATGTTGGTTGCTTCTGTTGTTCCAAGGTCAGGGCCTGCTTGTCTTGAGACCTTGTCGATTGGGTTAGGTTTTGCGAAGAGGTGACCAAAGTCGATCTCCCGTACAAACTCCGAAATCCACTCTCGGCCAAAGAGCGATTCGACTTCATCGTCAACCACGTAGAGATTCAGGTTCCTGGTTGTGGTTCCGATGGTGGTGCACACTGACGTTTTGCCCATGCATTTGATCAGATGACCGGCATAACTGACGAAGTTACGATCATTTCTCTGCAACACAAACCCTGGTTTGATCATACTTAGCTTTGATTTGCTCATGGTTGAGCAGGGGGCTCCGGTGTCGAGTTCCATTTTGACGGTGGTTCCCTCTATGCTGACATCAACCAGTGGCTTAGGTGCTGCGTTGACCGATCCGATGACCTCGATTTCGCTGAAGTACTCCACGACGTCAAGGTTCTCGGCTGGAAGCTCTTCTTCGGTCACGTGGTTTGTTGTTCGACGTTTCCTCGGTTTTGATCGGCGAACCTTTCTGATGTGATCTTTCTGGCCACACTTGAGGCACTCGGCGTTCAGGAACCTGCACTGGCTGCGAGCGTGAGCTTCACCGAACCTTGCACATGTTGATTGGTTGTCCTGGGATGCACTCTGGTTTGCCTGGTGTGGCCCTTGGTGCTGCCTGACTAGGTTGTAAGACCCCTGATTTTGATTAGCTGACTTGCTGCGTGGCGGGTGCTGGTTGCTGTTCTTCCTGGACAGAGGCTTCTCGTATCCAATCCGATTGTTAAATTCAGACTTAGCGGAAGCTGTTTTAACCTCGTCGGTGGTGATGTGAGTAGCTTCGAGTGCGTGCGCGATTTCATATGCCGCGGTGAAGTTCTGTTTTTTGTTGTTGTGCAATAATCTCGTCGCACATATCTTGTGATTCCAACCCTGCGAGCATTTGTTCAACTAACATGCGATCAAGGAATGTGCCATACTCACAAAACGTTGCTGCCTGCCGCAGTCTTAAGGTGAAGCTAGCGATGGTTTCTCCTTGCTTCTGCATTACGCTCCGAAATTTGATGCTCTCAGCAAACTTGTTGCGTGTGACGTCGAAGTGGTCTTTCAGCTTAGATTGAGCCTCACTGTATGACAAAGTTTCCGGATCATCATGACTCACTAGGATCTTCATGGCATCATTGAGTTCAGAACCCATGTAAACCCGTGCAAAGTGTGCATGTTGATCCGCGGGTACCTTGCTTAGGTTGAGCGCCCAGTTAATGCGAGTGAAATAGTCGGCTACAGTCGTCCCGTCGGTTACACGATACGGTTGTATTGTGAACTGTGGCGGTCGAGGCTGTGATGACGATGTCGGCGATCATTGCCGAGAATTGCTGGAGTTGCTGAGAAGTTAAGTCCGGTATGGTGAAGATGAGTGGAGAATGGTATTTCTAGCACGCACTGCGATGAACTTAGTTCGGTGCACACACTTGCGTTGTGGTTAGAAAGTTCACTCGGTTTAGTATTTCTAACCGCACTGCGATGAACATAGTTCGGTGCAACACTTGCGTTGGGGTTAGAAAATTCACTCGGTTTAACAACGTTATTTATCTTATCCCACTTCTGACACCACTATTATATCGTAGGAGATACAAGATAAATAACACACACTTGTTAATATAAGTAAACGGTTTATTTAACACCAGTTGATACACAAGGTGGACGTAACTTGAGCGGTCCAGAGCGGAACTAACGTCTGTCTGCGTCTGTCTGTGACGTGCGGGTGCATATATACAAAGCAGTCCAAGTATGGAGTGAGGGGATGGAAGGTTCCAGATTGGAATTTTCTGGGCATAGCCACTAGAATGTTCGTGTTATCTCAAGTTAATACACAACACTTTGTAAAATGCATAATAGTACCTATATCTAAAAAATCAAATGCAAGGTCATGTAAGCAATACTGTGACCGTTTGACCGAAGTCCCACGTCCACACGAGCATGAATTTCATCATCCGCCGAGCATAAGACTCAAAACATCTTGGGGTCCATCTGAGTAAACAAAACAAATAAATCAAAACTAGCCGGACGGATATCGAAATTCACACTCCATAAAGGATGGAAGGTAGTGCAAATAATTGTGAATAACACCAATTTCTTAAAAACACCTCTGTTTAATTTAACTGTCTGCTGGGCCAATTAGAATACAATGATCCCCCAGGGAGAAATCTAAAATTCTAGTCCTGCAAAATAAAAACATCCTGCGCTCCCCCTGGGCCCCTCATCTACATATAATTACCAAAACGCACAAAATAAAATATTAACAGACATTTACCAAAAATAATTTCACTATTTGCAAAAGTTTCACTTGATGCCTGAGAAAATCTTTAGTCCATCTCAGCATCTATTTAAGTTAATTATGTAAACTGTACATTTATCACCGATGTGCAGGAAATTATCAGTCCATCCTGACATCGTGATTTTATTATTTACTAAAGTATCACTTGAAGCATATTTCCGCATTGTTTCAAAAGTTTCAACGTCTGTGGTGAAATTCACATGTCCTAACTCAAATCTGGAAAGTTATATTCCCAAAAACGATGTGAAATTGAAAACCACTAACTCGATGACCAACCATTATTCAAATTTAAAAATTGAATGAACTCCAGACATTCTTCCACACTGTCATCATAAATAAATTGTATTCAACATTACGCATTTAATTTAATTCCCTTGATCGAATTCCTTTAGCTATTTGCTAAAAAAATTTTTTTTAGAATAATCCTAACTGGTATTTTATGAATATTAATGGATCCACAACTTCAATCAGCTATGAGCGTAATTTATTAATTAATCATCCAACCTCTGGACAAAATGCCTCTCATACGGTAAATATGTTGAATAGGACACGGTAAGGCCTTCAGCAAATCTAGGATAAATCATAAACTCCTTCATATTTAAACGACTACACCATGTGGGCGATTATACAACAGTTTAGGAATGTAGAATTTCAATGATGATAGGCCACTGGCTTCCCATATGAGCGATTTCATTATCGTCATAAATATAATATCTGAGCAGGGAGCAATTATTTGACCCTCAAAACTCGACTACACAAACCTCCTTCATAAATTCATACTTTTTTCTTAACCTTTGACCATTATATTCTTATTTTTATAATGACCCCTCAGCTACACAGGCTGGGTTCAATGGCTTCTAAACAACCAGCATATGGGATCATGTCTCAAGCATGCTCTCCCTTACAATCACCTTAAATATCTCTGCCAGGCCTCTCGTATAGGTGTAATAAAATTTTTATGTCTTCTCCAACACACACCCATTTAACTGTCGCATTATTTCCAATACATAGTTCCCCTCGTTTTATACAAAATCCGTATATGAATAACCTTCCGTTCCTAGCATCAAACAATCATGTTTTCGGCATGTCCTAGTACTCAAGAGAAACTCCAATGTTCTCAACTAAGATCCATTATTTATCCAATTATCCGCTATTATTACCAGGAATTATTATTATTATTATTGGAAAAAGTTCCAAACATATAATCATGTACTTATTAATATCATTAATATGACTTGACTATCAGTCAAAAAGCCTCCAGGTGTCACATTTCAAATCCATTTATAAAGAAAATATTTTACAACATTTGTTTCAAATTCAATTATCAAAACTTATAAATTCACAGAAAATTTCGTTCCTGTTAACTATTATTCCCAAGGAACAATATCTAAACGTAACGTGGCTATCCACATTCCTCATCCGTCAAAATACTCAAAAGAGAAAAACTCCTAATAGATATTCGAGAAAAATATTATTAACAATTAATTTAATTATAAACAAAAAATTTAAACAAACTCCAATTATATTTCCAAGTTTCCTAGCATAAAATTTAGGCATAGAATGGTTTAAAATAACCTCCACATCGTAGCCTACTGCTATATCGGTGCATATCTGACTGAATTCCCAACACACTAGATGTTCATCAAAGAGATCCATTAGAATAAATTGGCTGATAAATCCTCAATCGTACTGTAACTTCTTGAAATAATATCCAATAACAGAATCTTACTTAACAGACAGTATAGTCGAAATTGAGAATGCAGTAACACTAGCTACTAAATAATAGAGTTGGCTCACATTGTGAAGTTCTTGTAGGCAGAATCCTTCTGACGTAGAGTCCGTGTATGCCGGCTGGCAAACATTTCTTCCAGTGAACAGATGTTCCGCGTCACACCTCGCCTACACTCCATTATTCACGATGATGATCCAAAAAATCCCCTGACATCTCACCTCCAGTTCTCTTAGCACCTCATGATGACGGTTCGATCTACCATGTGCAAACAATTACGATGCATGTCCAGCAACATAATGTCAGAATTTTTTTGAGTCTCCAATCTTAACACTTGTAGCTTGTGCCACGAAAAGTCTTCCTATGTCGACTTATTCACTTTCCCGTTCTAGAGTATGCAAACCGGGTTCAAAAATCATTTGACAACCACGACCGTTGGTTCGAAACTCGCGTACTTGCTTTTGGCTTTGATGTTTGGAGCGATACACTTATTATCTTAAGAGTGGTTGTCAGAGTACACTAGTATCATTTCTAGTTTCTAGGCTACATTCCCTAAATGAGTAAGGAATATTATTCCCCTTTGCTCTGCTCTCACAGAAACCAGGCTTGCCTACGTGCCTATCTTGGTGAATGGAGTATTTTTTTTATTCCACACCATATCGTTGGCTAAATTCCAGCTCTTTTAAGACAGGTATCCTCAAACTCAATTTGCCAAGCAGACTTGACCTGGCGCGCGTGATGCCTCAATTCAGAATAGACACTCTTCTCTTCGCACCTGTTGCAGGTGGCCTACCTTCCGTCAGCCACGCGGATGAAGAAAATAATCCTTGCGCCAATGGATTCTTCGTTTTCCAATATCTTCTGATCCAATCGACGGATTATCTTGATCTCTTCGGTATTATTCTTAGAGATGAATTCAGTACTGCCCCCGTAATTGAATTATGTAGAGACCACGGTGGCTATATTTGAAATTATAAGGAAAGTTATGGTTGTCATAGTTATGACGTGGGTAGTCATGACGTAAGCACGGATGACGTAAATGTTATGCCAGCAGGCTACTTGAGCTGAGATTCTCAGTGACGTCAGCTTTTAGTCGAGAATGTTCCAAGATGTACGACGCAGTCGCAGGAAACGAGGAATTCTGCTGAGGAAGAAACTATGCTATTGGAGGAGAGGCATGAACCAATCAACGATAGTTTAAAGGAAGACGGAGATTGCTGAAACTATGGTATTTTTATTACTTTTGGAATGCAGAATTGTGGAAATCCATTTGCAGTAGAAGCATTGATTTGGAATTTTTGTGAAATTTATTTTCAGTTTTTGAATTTTGAAAATCCGTCATGTATTAACGAAGTTGGAACTTTTAGCGATGACGCAGTATCACGCTTTGGAAGGGATGGAAACGCCCCTCGAGAAGTTAATAAAAGGGCTTGCGCAGAAGAGAGGAGCCTCTTTCGTTCTCTGATCATTCTGAGATCTCATTCTCAGATCATCGAAGTATACTTGTGAAAGTTCTTTTCTTATACATTCATTATAGTGAGACGTCGAAGTGAACAGCAGTGAAAAGAATCGTCTTTATAACGCGTGGCGAGGCCACTATATTAACGAGATCCAAGTCAAACTAGGTGAAGTTGAAACGGACCTTAGAAAGCTTCTACAAGTTTAGCTTCGAACAGTTAGCGGTCTCCGATAAGCTAATTGTATTGTGCAGTGCTACATGCCGTTATAGAGAAAAGCTGAACAATTTCGACCGATTAGTTTAAAAGATATTAGCAGTTTTATACGACTGACAAAAGTGATTATCTCGCCACAAGAGAAGCACTTTTGTATAGCCAGAATCAACGCAACGGCTGACGCTGCGAGTGGAATAGAAAGACTTCAGATTGCTTGGTTACACAACGCTACCAGTATAATGGAGCAATTGAATACGGCAGTTGGTTCTTCTAATACTACAACCGAAGAGCAGATGGAAGGCTAAACGGCTTAATGCATTTGGGACATACTTCAACGGAGTAAGATAGCGACATGGAACTTCGCTAATTGCTATTCCACACAAGCGAACATGCGGTGAATACCATCTACACCCATGTTTCGTAATTAAAGGCTGAATACCATCGAACAGCCATAGAAACAATTTCATACTCTGAATATGAATAATTTCTTCGGAAATTTCTACAAAACTTCATGACGACTGTCTACTGGAACTTCAGGGAATTTTTCAAGAGAGGTCAGGGGTGTCCCGACTCACAAAGAAGATTATTGCCGGAAGGATGTCTATTCGTCTTCGAGGAGCAGAGCGATTTACGGAGAAGGAAGCAGTTCGATTCTCCGAGGGTGCTATTTCCTATTTCGAGGATGGAGCTCAGCTTTAACGTGGTGAAATGGATCCATCAGCAGTCTTCTTTGGGGAATTTTCCTCTGGAACGTCAATCGGCAGATAAGGTAGTCGTGAACGTTTATTGTATTTGAGTTTACTAATGATGTTTGAGCAACCATTTTTCCCATATTTTTATCCTCATGTTTTTTGCCCTATTTTCTTGTTGAGATTCTTATTCTCAGTACACCTTGATGAGTTTTGCATTTTTCGACGATTTATTAAGACATTGTTATGTCATGGGCATAGTTAATGATTTTGAATCAGTTGAGACTGATATTTAGATTTTTCAGTAATTAATATTTTTGTAGTCACGATTTGACTGTAAGTTAATGATTTTTAATGGCAGATTTAAATTCAGACAGCGTGTCACTTTATTAAAGTAATTCAACCCCAGTTTAATTACTTTGACCAATTTTCTGTCATCATCAAGAAGGAAGAACATTTAAATGATTTTAGAGCGTTAAAATCTCTTACGTTGTCGACGATCTTGGAAATACTAGTCGTTATTTGAATTGATTGCAACACAGACATTTATCGTCAGTTATGAATGATCATTGCATCATAGACACTTTTGTGAAAGAGTAACTTTAATAATGAATTATTGAATGCATTAAAGTCAAGTACTTTTGTTAGGAGTTTTTCTCAATTAGAGAATTATATAACGATGTTTGCATTCCCCAGTCTAAATGGATTCTATTCGACTACTTTGCATTTTAGTCGCACTTTATTTGATGATAGTATTTTCATACTACAATTTTTTTTTTAAGATGTTAATCTTAAATTTTGATAGACCAGACAGGCGTATATAAGCGTATTCACTATTAAATTTGTTTGTGATTGGCAAGTTTTGACTTCATTTCGGTTCATGAATGAAATCCACGAAGGTTAAAGAAAACAGTTTTGAAACAATTAATGATTATAAAAATTTTTAAGTGGAACTATAAATGTATAATCGCTAGTGCAGCGCGTGTTGAAAGTCGCTGAGGTATAATGCCCTTGAATATGAAGGAAGTTCCCACAGGAATTAATGTTAAAGAATTATTTGTGGAAGTTTTTGTAAGTTATGTGGAAGTTTTTAATGCCATATAGATTAATATATGATGATTTTGGGCATATTTTTAATGCAGATTGTGCATTAACTTGTTAGCGAAGGATTTTCCGCTGGAGTAAGATTGTCATAGTTCGTTGAAAATTAATCAAGTGAGTTACTGTTATAATTAACACGAGTTTTGAAAGAATTTGAGATAAGATTTTGAATGAAGGTTGCCGTCACAAATCATTATTAAAAACTTTATTAAACTAGATTGTGACATTAATATGTATAACTAACCTTCATTGGTCGATTATATTAAACACGATTATGAAAATTACCAACCGAATGAACATGTGGTTAATGTATTTCTTAAATTAATAATTTAAACAATTTAAATGTTAATATTGTAAATAATTGCTGTAAATATTTTTGAAAATAATGTGGAACGAGAGTGATGTTAAAGGCGTGCTTATAATATTTTTATTGTCTTTGACAAATATTATAAACAATTTCTAATTGTTATAAATAATTTATGTGATTTTGTTATAAACATTTAAGAGCTAATTAAACATTTGGATTGAACTTAACAAGTTTAAGAAATTAACATAATGATCCAATAGGATGTGAGCAAAGTACTTGAAAGATTTGCGTAAATATAATGTGAGTTGTCTTGTAGACATTTAAAAGCTTGAGAGTGCAGGCTGTATTCTTACGTAACGTAGCACGTGAGAAGGGAGTGCATTTGACCAGTATGCAACAGGCTGGAGGGTAGCCCGCAGCTGTGCCAACATCTGGTTCTCAGAGAGTGAGGTCGTACACACTCTGGCCTTGCGACTATAAATACCATTCTCATGTTTATTAAAAGGAAACCAAATGCTCTATATATGTCACACCCTGACGTCCTTTTCCAATCCAATAGTGTTATGAATATTACGTTATTTGGAGCTCGTGGGAGCTAAAATGTTTTATATCATGTTGTATGATAATATTTGCAAGTCCTACTGGAGGACGTAGTCAGATTGACTTGGGCTACTGATAGCCACGTTGATTTTGTTGTGTTAGTAAAATCATACCCTTTATTAGAAATAAAGCTTTTGTACAGTTCAAAGTTCTCGTCTTCGTTTTTGGTTCATTTTTAAATGTCATGGTGGAGGTTATTGTGTGAACAGACTTTAGTGATCCTGTTGTCAACTCAAACCCCGAGATAATTAAGAGGTAAGTAACGGTAAGTATGAACCCCGTATATTTTGGTGTGTTCCACAATGATTTCCTGTGAACTTCTGTGCTCTTATCTCGATAGTGTCTGTCAGTGCCATTTTCATTGATGTAGCTGAGCCGGTGCGATTGATAATTGGCAATCCGATTGAGGGGGCGGATATCTGACAGCCTACTATCCAGGTAAACGGGGACAGAAAGATTGGCGCAGTCAACGTGTGGGGCTTGTTCAACAACACTGGATCACCAGGTTGAACAATAGAAAGATTGGCGCACCTAAAACGTTGGGGCTCGATTCAACAAAACTGGATTACCAGGTTGAACGCCAGAAAGAGTGGCAAACCTAAAACGTAGGGTTCGATTAGACTCAAATAAAGAGGTTGATTCTTTGTTAGATGTCTAGGCCAATTGTAGAATTTAAGAGTGTGATTATATAGGAATTAAATGTTGTATTGTGTTAGGAAAATTACACTCAGAAAAGATCAGATCTTATACAACTTGAGAAAGGTTAAATAGGCTGGAAACGTAGGAAAATCGCCTATGATCTGGAATCTTATTTTATTTGACCGGCTTATGACATTTCAGTCATATTAAAGATAAAATTAAATTATTTGGATTGTAAATGTAAATTATTTATGTTAGGATATTTTAAAATGAGCCAGGGAAATTTGAACATGTGCTTGAGTTTGTTTCAACATGAAGTATCTTCGAAAATTAATTATAAGGTAGTTATAAGTTAGATTTAAGACAGAAAATTGATCAAATTTATATATGGTGAAAAGTGTTGCTCAAATGTTGTTATTTTGCTCTTTTGATATATGTCCCTACAGCAGTCCATTTTTGAATAATATTGTAATGGCAGATGAAAGTTTGAGGATAATGTTAGAGGAGATGTCTGCTAACATGAAGCAGATGATGGAGGAAAATGCTAGTAATATGTCTGCTAATTTGAAAGCAAGCATGACTAGTAGTATGAAGCAGATGCTGAATGAAAGCATGAAGGAGAATAATAGTCGAATGGAGGAGAATGTTAGTAATTTGTCTGCTAATTTGAATGCAAGAATGGAGGAGAATGCTAGTAATTTGTCTGCTAATTTGAATGCAAGAATGGAGGAGAATGCTAGTAATTTGAAAGCTAGTATGGGTGAAAGTTTGAAGGGTATCCAAACTAGTGCTGCTAATTTGGAGGATAATATGTCGCGTTTACAGATTAATACCCTAGGAATTGAGAATACTGTAACGGACATGCGTACAGACGTGTCTAATGTCCATAAAGATGTGTCTATTGTGCATAAAAGTGTTGATGATGTTAAATTTGCTGTGTCTAAGGTACAGAAAGACCTTACAATGTTAAATTTAGATGTAGCTAATGTCCGAGGGGATATTTCTTGTGCTAGAGCCGAAGTTGTTGTTGTCAAAAATGATGTAGCGACTGTCCAAGACAAGGTCGAGGAAGTCCAAAAAGAAATTCAAAAAGCTAGAACTGATGTATCCAATGTTCAGGTAGATATTAATAACATTCGTGCGGATATAACTGAGGTGCAAAGTGACATAACTAAGATTCAGGTAGAGGTCAACACAGTTTTCGTAGATATGACTAAAGTCCAAACTGATGTAAATAAAGTCAGGGAAGAAATCGAAAACTCAAAAACTCTTTGTACGCGTAATATAACTGCATTAGCGACTAGACTAGTTGATGAATCAGTTAGAACAACAACGTCTTTAGCAGAGTTGAAGTATGATGTAGAGGTCATGAGAACCCAGGTATTAGACCACAATAGAGTATTAAAAGAGGATATCGAAGTAGACATAGCCGAAATGTTAACAGCAAACGTAGCGGTATGGAAAGACGAGTGGAATAAGTCAAGTGGGGAACATGTAACCCAAATTCAGGAAAGGATTGAAAGAAAACTTGCCAGTACGCAGATAGAAATTAACAATGAAGTAGTACAGATTAGGAAAGATTTAAGCGTCAGGATAAATTCGCTATCCGAAAAACAAGTTGACGATAGAACACAACTAGATCAGGATATGCAAACTTTAAAATCTACATTAGAGGAACAGATGCATAAAGTTGTCTCGGATGTAAATGAAACGACGAGTAAACTGAAAAATTTGAAGTTAGGAGAGGCTAGTTTAATGGAGAACTACAAAGAAGAGATTATCAAGAAAGTCTTAACGGAAATCACTGACAAGGATACAGAAGGCTTAGCTTGCGAATTGAATAGGAATTATACTAGAAGACATAACCTAGAGCCAGAAGAAAGAGACGTGACTCCTGAAGAACGTGTATCCAGATTCAGAGAGGAGGATGACGAGAGGAATATGGAACCTGAGTGGAATTATCGAGATAGTGGGAAAAACTATCCGGATTCATATCCGAGGAACGTGACGGTCATTAGGAATTTCGAAGACAAACCACAAAAATTCAGTAACACTGATAGTTTGACACCTATAGAGTATGTAAGGAATCTCAAAGATTATTTCATCGAAGCTCACATTCCCAGAGAGAGAGAGAGAGAGAGATGAAGATAGTAGAGAGATATCTGATTGGAGGACCCCTTGAATGGTTTCGCGCATTTAGATACACATTCAGTAACTTTGACGAGTTTGCAGAGGCATTAATCAAACGATTTTGGTCCATAGAAGCGCAGAATTCGTTAAGAGCGGAGGTGTATTCAAGAAAATACTCAGGTACTCTTCCAACGAGGTACGCTGATTTCTTTACGAGTCAGTTGTCCCGCTTGAGATTTTTGCAACCCCCATTGTCCACGGAGCAACTAATAGATGCGATTTCTCGTATGCTGCCAGTTGAGGTGAGAAGACTTATAATTTCGTCCAACATCAGGGATTTATCCAGCATGGATGAATTACTAAGAAGGTTAGACTACACAAGTCCAATGCCTAACGTAGTCCAGAAAGGTCAAAGGCAGGAGTTTAAAGAAATCAATACGGTATATATGGACCAAGTCCAACAAACTGACAAGCCAGAGGAGGAGAAAACTGACAATGTAGGTCCTCACAGGAATAATCAGTTTAGAAATTACAGATCACAAGGTTACCGACCGTATCAACAGAGAAGAGGTTGGAACTACAACCGAGGAAACTATAATGGAAGAGGCAGATATTATAACAATAATGGGTATAACCGTAACTATAATAGGAATAACCAATATAGAAACCAGAATACTCAAGGTCAGGTTATGACACCCGATCAGTATCAGCAAAGAGAGAAGGAAAGCCAGCAATACTTAAAAGAATTAAGGGATAAAGAAGCTGACAATCAAAGGAAAAGGCAGGATGTTGTAATCGATCCTGGTCCTTCTACGAGCCAGCAGAACTTAGAAAATAGAAATACTGGTCAGAAGAGAAAGTAGAGAGGAAAGAATACATTAACCACACACAACCCAGAGTAGAAGAAATTTATGATTAAGGAACATAGAGGAAATATCATACTAGAGTAAGCCAGTAATAATTCAATTTCGTGTTCAAGAGAGTGGAGATACTTGTAACATTGAGTTTAAAAACAATTTGCAACTGTTTTTAAAACGTGGTGAGAGGAGAATGCCCCCGTAATTGAATTATGTAGAGACCACGGTGGCTATATTTGAAATTATAAGGAAAGTTATGGTTGTCATAGTTATGACGTGGGTAGTCATGACGTAAGCACGGATGACGTAAATGTTATGCCAGCAGGCTACTTGAGCTGAGATTCTCAGTGACGTCAGCTTTTAGTCGAGAATGTTCCAAGATGTACGACGCAGTCGCAGGAAACGAGGAATTCTGCTGAGGAAGAAACTATGCTATTGGAGGAGAGGCATGAACCAATCAACGATAGTTTAAAGGAAGACGGAGATTGCTGAAACTATGGTATTTTTATTACTTTTGGAATGCAGAATTGTGGAAATCCATTTGCAGTAGAAGCATTGATTTGGAATTTTTGTGAAATTTATTTTCAGTTTTTGAATTTTGAAAATCCGTCATGTATTAACGAAGTTGGAACTTTTAGCGATGACGCAGTATCACGCTTTGGAAGGGATGGAAACGCCCCTCGAGAAGTTAATAAAAGGGCTTGCGCAGAAGAGAGGAGCCTCTTTCGTTCTCTGATCATTCTGAGATCTCATTCTCAGATCATCGAAGTATACTTGTGAAAGTTCTTTTCTTATACATTCATTATAGTGAGACGTCGAAGTGAACAGCAGTGAAAAGAATCGTCTTTATAACGCGTGGCGAGGCCACTATATTAACGAGATCCAAGTCAAACTAGGTGAAGTTGAAACGGACCTTAGAAAGCTTCTACAAGTTTAGCTTCGAACAGTTAGCGGTCTCCGATAAGCTAATTGTATTGTGCAGTGCTACATGCAGTTATAGAGAAAAGCTGAACAATTTCGACCGACTAGTTTAAACGATATTAGCAGTTTTATACGACTGACAAAAGTGATTATCTCGCCACAAGAGAAGCACTTTTGTATAGCCAGAATCAACGCAACGGCTGACGCTGCGAGTGGAATAGAAAGACTTCAGATTGCTTGGTTACACAACGCTACCAGTATAATGGAGCAATTGAATACGGCAGTTGGTTCTTCTAATACTACAACCGAAGAGCAGATGGAAGGCTAAACGGCTTAATGCATTTGGGACATACTTCAACGGAGTAAGATAGCGACATGGAACTTCGCTAATTGCTATTCCACACAAGCGAACATGCGGTGAATACCATCTACACCCATGTTTCGTAATTAAAGGCTGAATACCATCGAACAGCCATAGAAACAATTTCATACTCTGAATATGAATAATTTCTTCGGAAATTTCTACAAAACTTCATGACGACTGTCTACTGGAACTTCAGGGAATTTTTCAAGAGAGGTCAGGGGTGTCCCGACTCACAAAGAAGATTATTGCCGGAAGGATGTCTATTCGTCTTCGAGGAGCAGAGCGATTTACGGAGAAGGAAGCAGTTCGATTCTCCGAGGGTGCTATTTCCTATTTCGAGGATGGAGCTCAGCTTTAACGTGGTGAAATGGATCCATCAGCAGTCTTCTTTGGGGAATTTTCCTCTGGAACGTCAATCGGCAGATAAGGTAGTCGTGAACGTTTATTGTATTTGAGTTTACTAATGATGTTTGAGCAACCATTTTTCCCATATTTTTATCCTCATGTTTTTTGCCCTATTTTCTTGTTGAGATTCTTATTCTCAGTACACCTTGATGAGTTTTGCATTTTTCGACGATTTATTAAGACATTGTTATGTCATGGGCATAGTTAATGATTTTGAATCAGTTGAGACTGATATTTAGATTTTTCAGTAATTAATATTTTTGTAGTCACGATTTGACTGTAAGTTAATGATTTTTAATGGCAGATTTAAATTCAGACAGCGTGTCACTTTATTAAAGTAATTCAACCCCAGTTTAATTACTTTGACCAATTTTCTGTCATCATCAAGAAGGAAGAACATTTAAATGATTTTAGAGCGTTAAAATCTCTTACGTTGTCGACGATCTTGGAAATACTAGTCGTTATTTGAATTGATTGCAACACAGACATTTATCGTCAGTTATGAATGATCATTGCATCATAGACACTTTTGTGAAAGAGTAACTTTAATAATGAATTATTGAATGCATTAAAGTCAAGTACTTTTGTTAGGAGTTTTTCTCAATTAGAGAATTATATAACGATGTTTGCATTCCCCAGTCTAAATGGATTCTATTCGACTACTTTGCATTTTAGTCGCACTTTATTTGATGATAGTATTTTCATACTACAATTTTTTTTTTAAGATGTTAATCTTAAATTTTGATAGACCAGACAGGCGTATATAAGCGTATTCACTATTAAATTTGTTTGTGATTGGCAAGTTTTGACTTCATTTCGGTTCATGAATGAAATCCACGAAGGTTAAAGAAAACAGTTTTGAAACAATTAATGATTATAAAAATTTTTAAGTGGAACTATAAATGTATAATCGCTAGTGCAGCGCGTGTTGAAAGTCGCTGAGGTATAATGCCCTTGAATATGAAGGAAGTTCCCACAGGAATTAATGTTAAAGAATTATTTGTGGAAGTTTTTGTAAGTTATGTGGAAGTTTTTAATGCCATATAGATTAATATATGATGATTTTGGGCATATTTTTAATGCAGATTGTGCATTAACTTGTTAGCGAAGGATTTTCCGCTGGAGTAAGATTGTCATAGTTCGTTGAAAATTAATCAAGTGAGTTACTGTTATAATTAACACGAGTTTTGAAAGAATTTGAGATAAGATTTTGAATGAAGGTTGCCGTCACAAATCATTATTAAAAACTTTATTAAACTAGATTGTGACATTAATATGTATAACTAACCTTCATTGGTCGATTATATTAAACACGATTATGAAAATTACCAACCGAATGAACATGTGGTTAATGTATTTCTTAAATTAATAATTTAAACAATTTAAATGTTAATATTGTAAATAATTGCTGTAAATATTTTTGAAAATAATGTGGAACGAGAGTGATGTTAAAGGCGTGCTTATAATATTTTTATTGTCTTTGACAAATATTATAAACAATTTCTAATTGTTATAAATAATTTATGTGATTTTGTTATAAACATTTAAGAGCTAATTAAACATTTGGATTGAACTTAACAAGTTTAAGAAATTAACATAATGATCCAATAGGATGTGAGCAAAGTACTTGAAAGATTTGCGTAAATATAATGTGAGTTGTCTTGTAGACATTTAAAAGCTTGAGAGTGCAGGCTGTATTCTTACGTAACGTAGCACGTGAGAAGGGAGTGCATTTGACCAGTATGCAACAGGCTGGAGGGTAGCCCGCAGCTGTGCCAACATCTGGTTCTCAGAGAGTGAGGTCGTACACACTCTGGCCTTGCGACTATAAATACCATTCTCATGTTTATTAAAAGGAAACCAAATGCTCTATATATGTCACACCCTGACGTCCTTTTCCAATCCAATAGTGTTATGAATATTACGTTATTTGGAGCTCGTGGGAGCTAAAATGTTTTATATCATGTTGTATGATAATATTTGCAAGTCCTACTGGAGGACGTAGTCAGATTGACTTGGGCTACTGATAGCCACGTTGATTTTGTTGTGTTAGTAAAATCATACCCTTTATTAGAAATAAAGCTTTTGTACAGTTCAAAGTTCTCGTCTTCGTTTTTGGTTCATTTTTAAATGTCATGGTGGAGGTTATTGTGTGAACAGACTTTAGTGATCCTGTTGTCAACTCAAACCCCGAGATAATTAAGAGGTAAGTAACGGTAAGTATGAACCCCCGTATATTTTGGTGTGTTCCACAATGATTTCCTGTGAACTTCTGTGCTCTTATCTCGATAGTGTCTGTCAGTGCCATTTTCATTGATGTAGCTGAGCCGGTGCGATTGATAATTGGCAATCCGATTGAGGGGGCGGATATCTGACAGCCTACTATCCAGGTAAACGGGGACAGTACCTTCCCACGATGTTTTGGTGGTTCGATCTCTTCGCATTAATACTCGTTAATCTTCCATATGATATTCCACATGTCGATGCTCTCTCCATCTGGTGTCAGCTTGATGAAACGAAACACCTTAGCTCCGCGCGCTCTTCAAACTGTTGGTTCATCAAAGAAAAACAATCCGTGGCCCTCATCCATATGGACACAATACAGAACATGGAGTCTGGTGTGTCACGCATCAAACATAGTCACCAGAATTATTATGAAGAGAATTGAAAATCAAATCGATGAAAACCTATCTGATGAACAATTTGGTTTTAGGAATGGAGTCCGAACAAGAGAAGCAATCTTGGCATTGAGGCAAGTGATAGAGAAGCAGACGAAAAAAGGCAAAACTACTTTCTTAGCGTTCGTCGACATTGACAAGGCGTTTGACAATGTGAACTGGAATGTTCTATTCGGCATCTTCATCAAACAGGTATCAACTTTAGAGACAGAAGGCTCATCTACAATTTCTACAAACGGGAATAGTTTCTTGTGGTAGCAAGGAAGAAATATCATACATCAGAAAGGGTGTACGGCAGGGTTGTTCCTTATCCCCATACATATTCAATATATATGTACAAAAGGCGATCGACCTAGTAAGGGAAGAATTTGTCACAGGAGATAAAGTTGGCATGATAAGGTTTTCTGATGACATGGCGCTAATTGCAGAAAATGAAGAAGCCTTACAAAAGATCCTGAGCAAGAAGGACAAAATAATGGAGGAAAAATTTAATATGAGAATAAATAGAAACAAAACGAAAATTTTGGTCTGCAGTAGAAATGGCGAAAAACAGACAGCGATAGAGTTAAGAAATGAAAAGATACAAGAAGCGAATGAGTTTAATTATCTGGGAAGTAAAATAACGAATGATGGAAGAAGCAGCAGAGAGACATTAAGTAGGATTGCCCAAGCCAAGAACGCTTTCTATAAAAAGAAGAACCTATTTACTGCAAAGAACTTAAGCCTTGATGTGAGGAAACACATGTTGAAGACCTATGTATAGAGCGTCGCGCTATGTGGCAGCGAATCTTCGACAATAGGATAGAGAGGAAAAGACTACTATACTATAGTGCGTCTCTACCTTGAGGGACACTGGGACTGATTTTTCTAATTCCTGTAAATATTAAGGTACAATCTTGATATTTTGTTTGCTGGTAGTATGCGGTAGTATAAACATGTGTGCCAAATTTGATCTATGTAGCTTCACTAGCTGCATAGAAATTAATTATTTTCCAATATTTATATGCAAATTATTCAAATATTCAAAATGTCAAGCGCGTCAAACTAATGTAGATAGCACAATTTATTTTTATTTTTCTAGTACTTTATTCTTATACAAATAAAATAGTGCATCGAATTTGAGAATGTATTGTTTACTATGAAGATATATTTTTTCCCCCAATGAAGTTCATTTTTTGTAAAATTCTTGCAATTTGAATGTGTTTTTTTACAGGCAAACCAGAACTCCAATCCAAAAAGTAATGCACACGTTTGTGGATAAAGTACTAAGGAACGTGCATGTTAATTTACAAGAAAATTGCATTACAACTGTAACGCGTACTCAGGGGTGGTTCGAGTGGGGGGGGGGGGGGGTGTCTCCCACCCCAGCCCCAGGTATTTTCTCAGTCGGCTGTCGGCAAATCCTGAAGAAGTCGTTACATTTCCCAAAACAACATTTAAAAAAGCAAAACGGGGCATGGGCATATACGATTTGGTCAGATTTAATATATATATATATATATATATATATATATATATATATATATATATATATATATTATACTAACAGTCGGCATTTTTACCGA
The DNA here is from genome assembly GCA_946902985.2 of Meconema thalassinum. Classification (NCBI taxonomy): domain Eukaryota; kingdom Metazoa; phylum Arthropoda; class Insecta; order Orthoptera; family Tettigoniidae; genus Meconema; species Meconema thalassinum. Next base: position 456,138,288 of record OX336391.1, on the reverse strand, counting down.
CAGTCGCCACAAACGGACGCTGCAATAATTTCGTACAGCCAGGCAATAGCCCAGTGCGGCAAGGGGTAGAGTCGGCAAAATAACCATTTTGAAAGTTTCACTTCCAGTCCTCGGTGCACCGGCTGCCACTTGCCATTTCGTTTCTTTGTATGGAAACTGAAGAAAGAATGACAGATGAGCAATATGGGACGAAGGACAAGGTATGAACTCATCGGCACGTTGTGGGTGGGTGAAACATGCCGCGTTCGTTATGCAGAGCGAGTCAGCTTCACAGCGATACGAGCCCAGCATCTGTGCCATGTGGCTAGACAAAAGGTGTTGGTGAGCGCATTGATAACTTCAGGTCAAGCCAACTCATTGAGATGTTGTCTCGGCGCGTCCTCAGATATCCGGGCTATTGTGACAAAATTGACAGGTTTATGGTTCCGAGTTTCTTCAAGGGCAGGGCCGTGGAGAGCGGCAACGGGCCCTGGGGCTGGAATATCCCGGCCCCCCAAGACCCAAAAATAAATCAACAAGAAGTTCAGTTCACTGAACTGCATGTTAAAAGAGGCGGAAGGGGTATACTGTACACTGTGCAGTACTACGGCCTCTGTGACATATGACGTAATCCCTTTTCATAATGAAAACATGATTTTTACACAAAGTCGAGACGTATTTTAAAATACGTTTTACATATAGGGTTTTTATGTTGACATTCTTAAAATTTGCTGCCCTTGAAGAATCACGCCCTTGGGTCTAAGCCTAAACACTGATAAGTGTTTTGGTTGAACGGCGATCACTCATCATTGTACATTAAACAAAGCAAAATATATTTTCATAATTAACCACAGGTATACTCATACGTAAGTAAAGTTATTTATTATGTGCTATCAGTAGATTGGAGCTGATCAGTGATTGTTTTCACAAAAGAAGAAAATGTGAATTTGAACGATATTTTGTAATTTGCAGTCAGTGGACTTCTTATAATTGAATGCTTTGCAGTAAGCAAACCTAGAGCCAGGTTCTCATAAAACTCCCCAATCCTATCTATGACTGGTGACCATTGGGGACGGATTTAAGCCTAGATTATGGGGGAGTGGACACACCGGGGATCTGGAGGTATGGAATATCACCAAGCTCAGAGTGGGGTCCAGGAGTCCTCCTCGGGAAAATTTTGCAAAAATTAGGTCCACATTATTGAGTTATAGGCCATTTGGGTGGTTATTTTTGAGATATTTTGTAGTAAAAATGTGGTGACTATTGACATTTAGTGTCTATAGAAAAGTATCTCCGTTATTGTAGTAAAAGCTCTCGCACCTTCAAGTAAGACCCCACGGTGTAGGTCACCGATGACCGTGATGGGGGTCTACAGCAAGTCTGCAGATCAGAGGTTCGAATCCCGGTGCTGACAGCGGCTATCCTGAGTGTGGGTTTTCACACTAGACGTACTAGCTACCAAGAACACGGGTTAAATGTCGCAAGCCCCTAAATGAATTAACAACTGGAACGACAAATAGGACTATTATTAACTGTTCAGTGAGACTACGAATGACAACCGCAGTCTGTAAGCCGAATCCTGCATTCCTGCCGCGGCTTCGATAGGACCCGGAGCACTGATCTCTATACATGGATCGCTGATGTCAGCTCTCCGCTACACGAGAAAGTACGCCAGGTTGAGCGCGCGGTCCGCCATGTTGGTGTGCCCATTCTCGAGCCATCCTTATGGGGAAGCAATGATAATCTAGTCAATTTTAAATCGTAATTAATGGTGCTTTGGAACAAATAAAAATATAGAGATATGTTCACTCATAGCATAAGGGCATTGGGATCACTGACACGTCATTCCGAGGTCAGTAAATCTCCGGAATAGCAATAAAAATGAATGTATAATAACGGCTGACAAATATCAACTTAGGTGCTGAGTACACGCAATTAGCGATCAGTAACAGAGTAACGAGTGAAAAACAATTTCTGGAAACTTTCTTGTAAATTGAATAAATATATATGCCACGAAATTATGCATTCTTCAAATGATGTACCTATAAACGTAGTTCACTATACACTCGACATATCGTAATCGGTTCTTGGTAATGAATTTCTGTTTCCATGAAATAACGCGCAGTTTAATTTATAAAATGAAAATATCATTTAAGCAAATTGTACGTATTTATGAAACCAGCAAATATTCAGACCTTGTCAATATATCACATAACCAGCAGCTTAATTGCCACAGTAAAAATTACACAAAAATAAATATACCGGTAGCCTATATAATTTTCAGGGTGCGAAATCGGAAAGACGTGGTGGAGGGGGGGAGGGAGAAGGATTACAGGGCTTAATTACTAATCCCAGCACTCGACATCAAATACTACAGCTTTTAATCACGCTAGCAGCACAATAAACTTAATAATAAAGGGAAGTAGATCTATGCCAAACTGCACTTTAAGCCAAACCAATTTCACTCCTCAGCTCCACATAAAAGTTAACAGAGAACAGCTGTTTTCGAAGGCTCCCAATTCTCCCGCCTGATACTCCTAATCCATGATCTTAGAAGTTCGGGTCTCGAGAAAGGAAACCTACAAAAATGAATTGCCATTTTCCTCCCAGAATATGCGAAATATAAATAAAACTCAAAACACTACCCTCGAAATATTAATTTTTATTATAGTTTAAAACTCACCGATGAAACGATTTCTCTTTCTGCTGTTCGGTTCTGTTTGTACATATATATGCTGAACACTGCGGCATGTTGAAACCTCATTCAGAATTCACATGAACACACAGTACACATTGAAATTGAATCTTGTAATTTACAAGTATACTACTATACATCGAACCTAAATTCGCAAAATACACTACTACTTATTTTGCATTAACACAACACAGAACACTCGTGGAACTACAATCAAGAGGCCTGGCCACTGGGCATGGCGTCACCGAATAAGACAAGAGCGCTCTACGGACCACGTGGTCTACGAGCAATATTGCACCATGCGCTCGCTGCCATCTTGCTATACCTCCTGTCATCGTCTATTCGGCTTACTGCTGCCTTAGCTACCAGCCATCCATGTATAGAGATCAGTGACCCGGAGTCATAACCAAGTCATACTGTAGATAAAGAGAGCAACTCATTTTACGTTTAACGGTACTGAGACGTTAAAGATTATCATGAAAGGGCTTACATACATGGTTTATTTGCAAATGTGGACACTGTCCATGGTGGCAAATTACAATAATACACAAAACAATTCACAACCACAAAAATTTTAGAAAATTAGGACTAATTAGAAAATAATTACTAGTTGCTAAGAGAAGAAACCGGTAATCGTAAAAATAATCATTCTAATAACAGAAATAAACATAAAATACTTGATTCGCAAGGGAAAATATCTCTTCGCGTCCTGAAAAATAAGTGCTTTGCAGATCGATGCTGCTCTTTGGAATAAACGGCGTAGAAATGTCCAATAATAATAACAGTCACAGCACCAGATCAAAACAAAATTGCATTTATATTAATATTCGTCAATACTTTTTTTTTGAGACGTTTCGGCCATCAATGGACCACGATGTTCTTCACTCATATGATCACTGTAATGCTTGTTTTTTTTTTTTTTTTTTTTGTCTGCCAGTAGATCTTCATTCTTGACGAATGTTCTGCTCTCCTTTCTTCCGTCCACTTGCAGTGAGGGCGAGGCATCACAGATGTTAAAGGGTGTAGATTACTGGTTGATTTAACCGCCTTTCTGAACAGGTTCCTATCCCAAACCAGAGCTTGATTGATTCGAGTTTCTGTTAGGTCCTTTTTAACTTGCATCGACCATTTACAATAGGATTTTATTTTAGATATTGATGAGTGGATTCGTCAATACTTAATTTTCTTCTAAATTAAGCAGAGTTCAATATTTGGTCTGAGAAAAGTCTGCGCGGTTGCCTACATGCAATATATTAATTTCTCCATCGCCATGCACACCACTGACGTTACAAATAGTTGTTTTAAGGGGCGTAACAGCTAGGCCATCTACCCCTACCGCTGACGTTACCGTACTTATTGTTGTTTTATGAGGCAGAACAGCTACGGTAGGTCATCTGCCCTTACCACTGACGTCCCGTGAGAGGAATTGGGAAACAAAGTTGAGTGGTTCAGTGTCCTATCTTAATTGTCATTTTGGTTGGTTGGTTCCTCAGTTTAGGGGCTGCGACAACGCGGTCATGTAGCCCCGTGTACTTTGGGTGTGTGTAGAATCTGTCTGATAACCGGTGTTAATTGTGATGGCTAAATTGTCATTTTTCTCCTGGTTAATTAAACACTCAGTCCAGAAAATTATTGGAATGTTACCTTAGTTTCAGCCTTTGGATACATTTCCCAACTCTAGTACCAATAGTAATATAGGTTTTCAATAAATCCCTTAATCAGAAATGATTTTCACACGAATCCAAGTACCTAGGATTGTTGATCGTATTGAATGTACCAGTTATAATAATATTTAGACTGCACCTAAGTATTCAGATTATTCAAATGTTAGCATTGTTTTCTCAATTCAGTATACGAGAAGATGAACAATTTCGCATGAATTTCTTCTATCTACGTTTGACAACAGAACCATCCCACCCTTTCGCAATATATTTAGCCAGCAATGATAATTTTTCACATAGTGCGAAAGTGAATTACTAGGGAAGGATGACCTCGCATTTCTGCCCCTTAAACCAACTATAAAGTGAATTTCTGTGTGGACGCTACTTAAAATGTATTTTACTTACCTGCCTGCACGGCATACAATACGTCTAGTTAGACATTATATTCGTTTCAGACACTATCGCCTCTAAATATCTAAGCTCGACGTGACGCACCAAACTTGAAACTTTTGAGCTAGCTGACCAAACACACCAGGGCAGCCCAGGCTCTCGTGGCCTTGGCGAAATAAGTGAAGGGATGATAAAATTATTTGAACGATTGGTGCATAAGCCGAATAAGCTAAATTTAGAATAATGGAATGCTCTCTCTGTCTTCAGGTATATTCTGAGAACAATGCATAGCGAAGCCCCGTCGCCTAAGTTGACCACTTTCAGACAATTGTTCTTCCCACAAGCGCTTTGTAGAGGAAAATATTGTCCACTTGACATAACTTAATCAGTTTGTCGATCCTTGTAACATTCCTAGGACGCCGGGCCCCCCTGGGAGGGTCGGGCCCCAGGGCACCAGTCCTGCCGGACTCCCCCCTCTCGTCGGGCCTGCTCAAGGGGTGGGGTGCTCAATAAGGTCAGTGCAGTGCTCACCGAGAATGAGAGAAAGCAGTCGTTCCTAGTCCAGCAACTTTCACAGTGATAACTATACCAGGCCCAAAACAACTGTGAACATGAGGGAGGAGCCAGATTCACGCGCTCACCCGCGCCAGCCAATTGCATAGCGCGGCGTTGCCTAGTTAACTGCGACCTCTGGGCTCGCTGTGCCGTATGAAATCTTTATTTCTCTCCACGCACGAAAATCATTAAATATCCAATTATTTAGATGAACCTATGTTACAGAGCTAAACATTTTGAAGTTAACAGTCCAAACCCCGTGACGGTACGACCAGCCGTTTGGGAGATATCATCTGTCCTTGAACTGAAGAGATAATTAGAGTGAAGAATGGTTAGGTGTCGAAATATTTAGTTTCGCTGGGGAAGATAACGAAAAGTGACAGCATTGCTGTATTAATTCAGTAGTGGAGCCTAAACAAGTTTGTGCTGTGAGCTGAAGTTTTGAACTCATAACAATGTTCCTTAGCAGCCGAGTGCAGTCGAACAGCCAGGCAAGAAATATAATTTTCAGGGTATATGACCTTTTAAAGAATCTTTCGAATACAGAAGTACGTGAAAACACAAAATCTGATAACCTGTGTTGCAGTGGTGTCGACAAATATATATATATATGTGAGTGTAATTGAGTCGAATAAAACTCACCTCTTCACAGTCTTCCCTCACGAGGCATAGTGTACCCGGTTCTAACCCTGAGACCAGTACTAAATGTCTTGATTGAGCCGTGAATCGAATCTGGACATCATGGGTGACAGCAAGAGTTGTTGTTGTTGATGATGATTGTTTTAGGGGCTTTGCGACATCGTGGTCATGTAGCCCCGTGTATTTGTGTGTGTGTGGAATTTGTATGATAACCTGTGACACTGTGATGTCTGTAGTAGTGTGTATATTTGTAATTGAGGTAGGATTTGCGTAGGAAGCGGCCGTGGCCTTTCGTAAGGTACCATCCCGGCATTTCCTGGAGTAGAAGTGCGAATCCACAGAAAACCACTTCCTGGATGGTTTAGGTAGGAATCCAACTCACATCTTCCCAGTTTTGCTTCACGAGGCTGAGTGTACCCCGTTTCAGCCCTCAGACTAGAATTTAATTGCTTGGCAGAGCTGGGAATCAAACCTGGACGTCCCGGGCCACAGCCAAGAATGCTGGTTGCTACACCAGGAGGTGGACACGTGCACAAATAACGTTTGTGTGATATCTTATGTCTGCCTTATATCACATTGTGCGCACTCCGTTGTGAGCATAGATATTCGTAGGATTAGGCCCCCAGCTCGTACATGTTCTTACATTCGGAGCGCCTTGTGTTCACGGAACAGGTCGTGCGTATACTGCGAGCGTAGAGCTGTGTCATCTCCGCTGTGGCAACAGTGCTCAGCTGGACGCACGCTACTGGGATAGCCCATGTTCACAGTTGTTTTGGGTCTGGTATAGGTGCAAATACAGTGGCAGTGGGACGTGAGTTTTCGCCGACACGGAAAATTTTCACGGAGCATCGCATACCCATTAAACGTAAGTAATAATAATACAATAAATACAAGCATATTTTCAGCCATGTTTATGTTTAATGGTGTTAACAAGAAAAAAGTGAAGAATGATCGCACGCTGGTGTACGTCAGTGGACAAATTGAAAAGTCGCGGAAAGAAGAAAAATGGCAAATTACAAGAACACTTCACTTCAGAAGCTCATTAAGCAGCGATGGCAGATTTGTGCCACTTTGTCGATGGAAAAGGCCACGAAGACGTTCTCCTTGATAAACTTTTACGGACGATCAGAATTGAGGAACAACAAGAAAAGGAGTTCCACAGAACAGTTATCCATATACTTATTGATACATCAAGAACCCTTTGTCGGCAAGATTTGGCTTTCAGAGGTCACGAGGATGGAATCAGTCCAGATAATGGAAACTTCACGCAAATTGTGAAGTTACTTTCACGGCAGTCCGGTCATGAGTAGGTGGTTGGAAGAAGTGAATGCGCGGAAGCACAACGTTACGTACATGAGCAAGGACTCTTAAAATGAATTCATCCATCTACTTGGAGAGAAAACTCGTGGAAATAATTGCAGAAGAGATCAAGAACGCTGGTATGTTCTCCGTTATATTAGATACTACTCCCGAGATGTCACATAAAGACAGCCTCGCGTTGAATATCCGATTCGTCGTCGAAAAAGATGAAGAGCTCGTTCCTGTGGAGCGTCTTTTTAAAAATAGATTCTGTTTTAACAAAAAAGACTGGAGAGGAGTTGGCTGAGGCGGCTTCGGTGGCGTAGTTGGTAGAATGCTGAGCTTCTATGCCCAAGGTAGCGGATTCAAACCCGGCCAAAGCCGTCGGATTTTTTAAGAGCGTTAAAAATCCCTCAGTATGCCTTCCTTTGGAGGGGAAGTAAAGCCGGCGGTCCCATGTCATAGATTCATGGCATGTTAAAGAACTTTCCACTAATTACACCTGTGTGAAACTAAATTGTATAGGTTAAGAATGTAAACAACGCTCCTAGGTTGCTACGTTCGTTGCCAAGAGCCGACTGCGGTGGCGTCTAGTAGCTAAGTTCTGAACTAGGCCTAGTAGTCGTTGACGGTGGCGTTTGGCGGCAAAAGTAGGAACTATTTGTCAAATTCAAAGTTGCAGTCCTTACTTGAATAAAAAACAGATACACACACTAATACAGTCATCACAATTAACACCGGTTATCAGACAGATTCTACACACACCCAAAGTACACGGGGCTACATGACCACGTTGTCGCAGCCCCTAAACTAAGGAACCAACCAACCAACCAACGGAGTTGGCTGAAAAAATAATTTTAATTTTTAATTCAGAAGAACTTTTACTTCCACTCGATAAACTAGCGTTTCAATCGTACGACTTTGCTAGTGACATGACTGGCATATACAACGGCACTCAAAAAAGCTATAAGAGAAGTGCAAAATAGATATTCCGTATGTTCCATTCCAAGCTCTCAGGTTAAACATTTTCGTCGAGACAGCTGGTAATGCTTGCGCGCTTATCCGAGAGTTTTTGACACTCTTGAAGCACTATACGTTTTTTTTCGGGGAGCACGAAACGACATTTAAGCTTGCAGAAGGAGCTGGATTCACTTCAACTTAAGAATTTATCAAAAACAAGGTGGACGGCGCGCGCCGAATCGGTGAGAGCTGTTTCTACGTCTTATGAAGAGATAGTCACAGCATTGGAAACAATGAAAACCTCATTCGATTCTGAATTTGACAGTAAAACCCGAACTTTTGATTCAGGCTTGCACAAAAAGCTTCTATACTTTGATTAACCTGCGGCATGTACTTTACAAAAAACATAATGTTTAAAATTGAGAACGTAACCGAGCATTTAGAAGCGGAGGAGCTGATTGTAGTAGACGTGATGCAGCTGATTCAGAGCGCTTTGAAGTCTTTTGAAGATATCGACGACGACGGCAAGATGAACGCTTTAATAAAGAGAGCAGCGTCATTTGCGAAAAGTATGCAAGTAAATGCGAAGGAAGACTTCTTAAAGCACCACAGGACCCGGCGACTTGCAAAGAAGTATGTCGCGCACGCTGAAACGACAGCAGAAATGTCTTTCCTTACATTCTACAGAAGGAGTTCCGAATACTTGTGGATGTATTTACTACAAGCGTGCAAGACAATCTCGCAAAACTAATTTCTTTGCTAGAGCCATTCCACATAATTTTCAAGATACCCGCTGACGGATAAAACTGCACCATCGAGCGCGTCCGATCTACAAAGCAATCACACCCGCAAATCATCCTTCAAGATGAAGAGCTTGTGCTGTCTGAGCTTCAAATCCTGCTTGATGCCAGTAAACAGTACTCATCTTTTAAAGAAAACGCAAAAGTTGCTGTTAAATGAAAGAGGATTATCTCGTGTGGTTATCAAGGAATTCAATTGATTTTAAAATCCCCAGTGTCTTCTGCCTCTTCCGAACGGCCCTTCAGCAAGTTGAAGCTCATTTTCAATCACTTGCGGACATCGATGGGTACGACCGCTTCGACTCCCTCATGATCTTGTTTTCAACGAAAGATAAGGTCGACGACATTGAAATTACGGAGATAGTGTAGAAGTGGTCCTTGTTAAAATATCGTAGAGTAGGGATTTACTGCAGAAAGAATAGCGAGATTTTTTTCTTCTTGTAATAGGCTATTTAAACACTTATTTTGTACATTTACCAAATTTTCCTGCGATTCAAAATTCTGGAACTAATAAAATACATTTTAAATGAAAGCCGTTAATTAAGTATATTTGTCTTGTGTATCGTTTGCCGCCACTGCAGCCCCCCCCCCCTCCTTCCCTCCCGTTGCTCAGTTTTTAAGCGTAAAATCGGCAATGTTAAACAGCCAGTCGGCATATTTTAAATTCTCAATCCCCCTAGATGCACAAGGTCGAACCGCCCCTGCGCGTACTAGATTTTATACATCAGAAAATGTGAAACTGAAAAAACTGCATTTTTCTAAAAACATGCATATATTTTAATATCTCCATTCAACTTACCCAATAGAACTCTCCTGCAGCATAAGTAACACTTCCTTCTTCTGTTTTGCAGCCTCCTTCTTCATCTTTGTGACCTTGGTATTTTGTGATGTGTGGTCCCCCCCCCCCTAATAACTTCACAAACACAATAAATTTTGGAAAAGAACTAGGCTAGGGTCCAATAACTTGTTTATAAACAGAGGTAGACCATGCGTGCACTTCTAAAGTAAACACAAATATCAAATAAAGATAAATTGTGCATTTGTCATTCTATAAGCGACTAGAAACTCTCATGAAATTAGAAAATACAATATAAGTGCAAAATTTCATCTTGTCGACCGTTTGAGATATTTATTTATTTATTTATTTATTTATTTATTTTCAAACATTTGAAGTATTTGTAAAGCTTACGTAGTAAATAGTGTCAATATTCATCGGTAGATAGTAGCACAATGCAGAGCCAGTAGTACAGAGGGAATTTCAAATCCGTATTCAAACTACTCCGATTAAAATGCATAAATGCGTGGACAGGACAATGTACCAAGAGAAAGGGGCGTTTAAATGGCAGTGCGGCCGGCATTTAAACGTCTCGCCGTGCCTCAAAAAATGGCGGAGTGTGGAAAATGATACCGCTACTGTAATTGATCCGTTATGGTCAGGGGTACAATAATATGTCAAACTCAAAAATTTGAATTTTTTAACAAAATTTGCTTAAAACTCAGTCCCAGTGTCTCTTAAAAGACAGTATGGAATTAAATGGAGTATTTGCCTCTCACTCGCACTCCTACGTCCTGCAATTCGGTTCGTCCTCTTCTACCCTGGCGATGTTGCCATTTCCCAATAATTGAAAGTTGCAAATCTAAGAAAATGTCTGCGAGGTCTTATAGAGAATTTTCCGCTCTTTATGATGATGTAAAAGTAAAACCCATTAATAATTAACACATGGCCCAATTTTCACAATTACAATATTTTAGCATCAATCTATATTTATGCAGATATAAAACTTATCACGCCATGGATAATGAACTAATGATCGTAATAGATCAAGAATTTATTTTTAGATTGCCTGATGTTGGTAGAAGATGCCCTATTCCTCAGGGCAGTAATTATTTTCATAATAAGAAAATTATGATTTTTTTCTGAAATGTTATTTGACCAATCTGGGATGGTGTCACAAAAAAGTTACGTAACGAGAAACATTTTTGCTGTTGACTTTACGTTGGTGACTAAGAGAGAAGAAATGTTCATTAATGTCTGAAATAGTTTTTAAAACAAACCAGAGCTCGATATCAGATAGCATTCATAAGTTATCGCACTTCGCGTAGTTCTCCCGCCCAGCACAGCGCTGACTCAGCGAACATTTGTTTACTCAGGTGACGCGTATATCGCCGACTGCGTTTTATGGAGGTTAGGTGAAGTTAAACTGTGAAATGAAGTGGAGCTTGTATTCTTTATAAATTGCCCGCCTCGTTGCGTAGTGGCTAGCATTCTTGGCTGGCACTGTGCTGTCACCGTGGAGGCCCAGGTTTGAAACCTGGCTCTGCCAAGAAATTTAATTCTGGTCTGAGGGCTGGAACGGGGTGTACTCAACTTCATGAGGCAAAACTGGGAAGAGGTGGGTTCGATTCCTACCTCAGCCATCCTCGATGTGGTTTCCGTAGATTTCCTTTGTTCGTTCCGGGAATGAACAAGGCTTCGTTAATGGTGCAGAGCTAACGTTTCTGTGCCAAAAGAACATGGCAGCCACCCACGACGAAATGACAGGTGAAGTGTATGAAAAGTGGTTGCCCAATGTTCCCGAAGGATCTATCCTAGTAATAGACAATGTAGGCTATCACAGCAGAGAAATGTTCCTTGCTTGCCACCATACCACAGTGAACTTAACCCCATCGAAATGGTATGGGCGCAAGCAGGGGCGGATTTAATGTTTTGACGCCCCTAGGCAAAATAAAAATTGCCACCCTCCACCCCCCCCCCCACACACACACACAATTGAGTGGTAGTTAGTAAGGCAACCTATTAGAAATTAGAGTTGTTTTTTTACACGTATAATTAAATTTTATATATACAGTAGGTATAGCTTAAGATCTAGGTGTGATAACAAAGATCCTTCCACGTGCTTTTGTTTTCAGCCAAAGTTTTGATAATATCCTCAAATTCCATATATGACATTAATTCTGCTTCAATTGCCAACATTATTTGACAAACCAAATGGTCCTGGCTCGTGGTTGAGCTCAAATAGTCTTTTATGCCCTTTAAACATGAAAACGAGCGTTCCGCACTGCAAATGGTAACTGAAGTGCAGTTCAACAAGTGGTAGGCTATTTCAACGTTTGGAAATACTCCTTGTAGAACATTCTATCGAATAAATTTTAATATTTCTAAAGGCAGGTTATTTTCATTTTTTCTTTACTTGGCTATATTTAAAAAGGGGGCACAACTCATTTATAAATATTTGTTCTATATCATGTGGAAAATATTCTTGTAATGTTGCCGCATGTTTCCTTAATTCAGGTTCATTCAACGTACCAAATTCGATAAGCGCGATAAATTTTTGAAAAATTATTTTATAATCGGCGCATTTGTCCTTCAAATCTGTATAGAGTCTATCCAAAGTTATATTGAAAGTAATTACTCTGAAATTCTCTCTCCCACCTAGCTCAACACCATCTTCATACAATTCATCAGACATTAATTTTCTTCGTTTCATCCTACGAACGTCTTTTTCAAACTCCTGGGTGGTAGAAATTTTCCGTGCTGTTCTTCATTAAGTTTTAAAAAAAATCGAGCATCTTCTACAAAACCAACCAACGATTTGTACAAATCCAAAATATCTGAAATGCTGGTATCAATGGCTTGCAATTTCTGACTTGTAGCATCGAATCGTTCAAGTAAAACAGACCAAATACTTTGCATAAATGCACTTTCTAGTCATTCCATATTATTCCGAAGGCCTGTAGCTTTATTTCGAACTATTGCTTTTTCGTTGGGATTTCTTCAAAAGCTGAAAAAGCATTTATTATTTCGTTCCAAAATTCAACCAGAACAGAAACCGCATCAGCACGTGCAGACCAACGAGTAGACAATGATTTTAGTTTCGCAAATTTTGAATTAGCAAATTGCAAATTTCTGTCGAGTCTGAAAAACAAAATATACAACTCCTGGACCAATTCAAAAAACTTACTCGCTTCTGTACAACTTTCTGCAGCGTGTGTATCAGCCAAATTCAACGAATGTGCAGTACATGGTGTGTACTCTGCGAGAGGATTGTCATTTTTTTATTCTAGCTTGAAGTCCCGAATATATGCCCTTAATATTGGCAGCGTTATCGTAAGATTGCCCTCTCATATCAAGATAGATAGTTTTATTATTTCCATTTGATCAAATACATGTATACAATACATTTTTGATATAGGACACGTCAGAATTTACATCTATAATATAAAAGTACTAATAGGTATTGTGCCCATTTACACGGATGATGATTAATCAGCACTCGGCTTTTGCTCTTGCGGTATCGGGATGTGTTACGTTCCCTCCACCGCTGATTAAACATCTGATATGGAATACTCAAGGTTCACAAGGATGTGAGGAAAAACACAACATTATAATTTTACATAATTTAATTCATAAAAGAAAAATATATTCACTCAAAAACATGTAAGAAAAATCAATCGCTTGGCATAGTCCCTTCAAGTGTTACTCAAAATATGTTTAAAAAACATAATCACTTGGCATAGTCTCTTCAAGTGTCATTCAAAATATAAAAAATCAATCACTTGGCATAGTCTCTTCAAGCGTCATTCAAAACTAAAAATCAATCACTTGGCATAGTCTCTTCAAGTGTCATTCAAAACTAACAATCAATCACTTGGCATAGTCTCTTCGAGTGTCATTCAAAACTAAAAATCAATCACTTGGCATAGTCTCTTCAAGTGTCATTCAAAACTAAAAATCACTTTGTTAAAAATTCATCAAGATTCACTATGTCATTTCATTATTCTATGAACTTTGTAACCACTTTGTCTTGCTTAAATTTAATTATAATTATTTGTAGTATATTTTACTAAGGCGTCGAGTGCGCCTATCATTTAAGTCATATATTTTCTCCAAGGCTTTGGACATTTATATTCATTTCAATCTTTACCCTTCAGGGTGTCTTTAATGTTTACATAATTGTCCTTTATCTATCACTTATTTTGTCCTTTGGACCTTACTAATTCTTCACAAAGCCTTAGATTTTACACATTTAAGATACTGTACAAGAACATGCCATGTCTGTAGATCGAACCCTTACTCCACCAGTTCATTTCCCATGCATCAGGTGATCTTTCTCTGCAGCGTACCTTGCACTGTGTTATTTATTTTTGTGGGATCTTCATTCATCTTTAAACTACATTTTTCATAACCCGTTCTTTCATTCTTTTTGAGGAAGGAATCCTTTTATTTACAATAAAAGTGTTTGACACAATCCGTCAAAATTCATATAAATGCTTCAAACTTATATTCTGGAGAATGGTCTCCATCCCAGCATTATGATTTTATAGGTTAATTTGAGCTTGCATCTTTTAATAAAAACTTTCACATAATGGCCTTTTTATTACTAGTCTTTGACAGACCCTTGCTTGACCGCGGAACTCATTAACTTTTCTGTCTCACTTACTCATTTCGGTAGGTCGGGCTCTAACAGCTGCCTCGTCCCTCTGGTGACACTTCACTTGATTTATGGCGTCTCGCCGGCCACCGCGCTTACAACGTTGTTTATTCTTTAACCATATGATTCCCAAGACTTATATTTCACTTCTAAAAGCGGCTATTTGTTCCTGCTTTTAATATTATTATTTTTATTATTCATATTTCGTTTTTACAGGATATTTATAACATATTCCGGGGAGGATGCCTAATAGTTGACTACACCAACCTTAATAGTAATTTGTATGACGCCTTATCACAATATTATTTATAACAATGTCTTTATCGGCCTTATTTGCACATTTCATTCGACGATTATTGCCTACAATATTTATTTATAACAATGCCTTCATGGTCTTATATGTATATTCGCTTACAACGAGTTATTTCGACGATTATGGCCTACAATATTTATTTTATAACAATGCCTTCATGGTCTCACATGTATATTTCATTCGACGATTTTGGCCTACAATATTTATTTTATAACAATGCCTTCATGGTCTCACATGTATATTTCATTCGACGATTTTGGCCTACAATATTTATTTCAACACAGCCTGATCAGACTTACAGTGTAACTATTATTTCGACGCTTCAATATGGCAATACTATTTATGGGAATTTCACCTACCCAATACAACACGACGTTTTCATACAACAACAATACAGTAAGGGGAATCTTTCATCCACAATATTTCGATGAGACTCTCCATCTCCCGATTAAATATATCCTGATTAACGCACATTTTATTAGCTTTAAGCTACATTTATTTATTATTCGGCCTTTTCAGCAACACGATTTCTTGCTTGGTTATTCGCGGTTTATTTAATATTTCATATAATATTTCATTTATAGCGGTAAGACCTCGGCCTTCCTATCTTTTTATTTTCATAATTCTGGCTTGATAGCCTGCGATAATACATTTTCTTTGGGTGTTTTTATTCACAAATTACTTTTAGAGATTTATAAATTGATCATTTGACAACAATACGTCAAAATATTATTTATTTCGTTCCGTTTCATTACTTGAGTTCCTTATTACAATTTTTATTATCACTTTATTTTTAGAGTATAACAACTCGATAATATTTATTTTTATTATTTTCATTTCGAACTTTCAATTATTTTTCATTACAACTTTTGTTATTTGCCATTTAATTATATGGTATAAACCCAACTGTTTTATATTTTTCCTTTTCATTATTTACTTTAACAACTTCATTACGATGCATATTTATTACATTTCCTGCTTTTACTATGGCGAAATTCTAAGCCATTTAAGTTATTATTTTCGATTACTTCCTCCAAATCATTTATTATTTATTATTTCATTTCTTAGGTTTTTAATACTTTATATTACTGATCCCATTCATATACTTATTTTGCGAGGTCATTCTCGCAGTTATTTATTATTATTATCCCAACATTTCATTTATATAAGTTCATTCAACTACCCGATGAGTTCGATCGTTAAACTCCCTAGTTACGACCGATCTCATCGGGTCAGTACATCGTACATCTGCAATTTTAATGAAAAATCATGACTCGCCAGTGTGCTTCTTCTGCTTCATCCTTAGGAAGGATTCACCCACCTAACGACATAATTAGCACTTTTCCATGGCACTTACTTTTGTGAGCGGCACCTCACTTAGGTCCAATCGACCTTCACTTAAATTTAAACACATCATTAATTTGTAAAATACTGTATTAACACTAAAACACATATATCTTGTAACTTATTTACACTGCACTAATTTTCACCACATCTCAGTGACTCTTGGCACGTTCTATCGGTGATCGACGCCCTGATGAGGTCCCCGGACCCTGCATTGTACGTGATGCTAACTCGAACGGCTCCTAATTCTTCACTGGATCTAGTCTCTGCCCTATCTTTTTGATAGCCTATTTTGACTTCCTCTATCGTTCTTTCATAAGCGATTTGCAATTTTCACTTGTCCTACGTTTATGTAGCGGTCTATCGAACCTATGGCCCGCTTACTTCTTGACCGTACTTTGTCCTTATCTGCGACAAGTTTTCCTTATTTCTCCTACGAGAATGTCTTTATTGCTACGTTCCTATTTGACACACTGTAGCTTCGCTAAATTTCACTATATTCGTTCTTGGGTCTCGAACCCGTGTCCATTTACTTGACTTATTGGATTTCGTCCCAATCTCGGTCCCTTACTACTGTAGCCTTTCACTTGACTTTCACGGAGACCTGTCTATATTATCAAAACGATGACTTCCAGCGTAGTGTCTCTATTGATCTGGACTGCAGTATTCTAGCTAATTATTGTTCTAGAATTTGTCGCGGCGCAATTTACTTCGTCACGGTTTTCGAGTATCGTACAATTTATTTGATCTAGCACAAGTGCTTTAGTGATCACTTACCAACAACCGTACTTTTGACGCAGCGGATTTATATTACCACGCACATACAAACTTTTGTTGAAACCGCGGATACTGATGATTGTTAATTTGTTTTATCACGATCCACTTTTTACGGTTGGTAACGAACTGTGTTACTCGCTGTGACATCTCCATATAGGAGTACGATGAGTCTTTACTAGTGTGAGGACGAACTTCCGTCCAGACAGCTTGATAATACTGCGTACTGTATACTTATGTACTGTGCGGAATTGCGCTGAGCCTTCCCGGGCTTAACTGAACTGCGACTAGTATAATGCAGCGTTTCTGCATTTTATGAGACAGCGTGTAGCGTCTCCCCGCTTACTAATGGTGAACTGCTTCTGATACAGCCTAAAGCCCCACTTGGCTGACGGATACTGCATATACGGTGATGCTCCAGCCTCACGCCCCTCTCGGGCTGACCGAAAACTGCCTGCTCTCTGGTTGGAACCTGGGCTATTTATTGGGAACTTGCAAAAATAAACTACTTTTGTCTTCTTCTTGGAGCTAACTTCTGAAATAGACGTCGCACGTTTTTGAAAAATATATCATTATGTTCCCTAAAATCCAAACGTCTCATTATCATTTTGATTCCTGAAAATTGATCGTCTATTTAATTTAAATAAAATCTATAAGGCTCATCAGCTGTGTGGGCGAATGAGTTCTTTTTTCTTCTTCCCACGATCTCCTCTTGGCTCCGCCTAATGACGTATTTGCTGACTATGTGCTTTTTCCCTGGGCCTAAATTATTCACTTTTAACCTTGCTTAATTCCTAATTTCCCGGATTATTCTGATCCATGGAAACATATTGTTGTAATTTTGCATTGTTTCCGCGAAAACAGCTTATTTCACAATTTTGCGGTGTTGTTTTGCAATCCAATGTTGCCAGAAAATGCTGATGTTAGCACTCTGCGGTGACTCCCCTGTCAATGTGCTCTGGTTGATTCATCACGGCGTAACTGCCCTCGTGATTCACATATCGCTTGCACCACGTATCTCTAGATAAAGCTGTCAATGTTCTGCGTCAAGGCCTGAATCACTTCCTATTTCCTCATGGCTACCTTGTAGCTGGACCTCTTTTCATCTTAAAGATCCGAAGTTCATATACTGTACCAACCCCAGTTGGGTACAGTATATACAGTAATACTAATACTATAACTATATATAACTTATTGTAATAACAGACCATAAGAGATACAATCTTATTGGACAACTATTTACACCTTATTCTATTATCATAATATGAAAACTTAATTCTATAAATACAACAACTTACAGCTAGGCATTACAATTAAAATAGAAAAGTAAAATATAAATATAGATTTCATCGTTTCTATACACTAAGATATTCAACTACAGAGTAAAAACAATGGCATTGCAGATAAGCTTTCAACATTCTATCAAAGGTTTTTATTTTGGGGGCAAGTTTTATATACTGGGGCAGTTTATTGTATAATTTAACTCCTGTGTGATAAGTTCCTTTTTGATATATGCTTGTGTGTGTGTGTGTGAAATATGAATGTTTTGATTTTGTCTAGTGTTATGCCTATGAACATCATTGTTTGTTTTAAGAAAAACATCCTTATTCATTAAATTCTTTTTGCAAAACATAATACTTTCAAATACAGGGCAGAGGGAGAATGTTTAAATCATTAAACAGAGGTCTACATGATTCTCTAGTGTTTACATTTGCCATAATTCTAATCGCCCTCTTTTGTATCCTAAACGTGCTTAGTACATCTGGCGACATACCCCAAAATATGACCCCATATCTTAAGTGTGAATGGAAATAAGCAAAATAAGTATTTCTTAATGTGTGCATGCTAGTGCAGGTTTTCAAAATACGTAACGCAAAGCACATCGAGTTCAGTTTAGTATTCAGATATTGTATATGTTTATTTCATTTCAAGTCATGTTGTATCATAGTCCTAAAAACGTTGTTTCTGATTTATTTTCTATTTGATGACCATTTAATGTTATATTGGGCTTCGCAGGATTCCTATTCTGTATAGTGTGGAAATTTAGACATACTGTTTTTTTATAGTTCATTATGAGGCGATTATCTTGTGACCATTTGGTTAACTCTCCTGTAACGGAGTCAGCAGACTGCTGTAAGACCTGTTTAGTTTCACCTTTTATTACGAGTGTTGTATCGTCCGCAAACAAAATTTCCTTATGTGAATGAAGGTTCTGCCCAAAACCGACCCCTGGGGTACTCCAAATTTAATAATTCCCTCATTGGACAATGTTTCATTAAGTAATTTGGTTCCATCATCCTTGTGTCTCAAGCTTACTATTTGTTTACGCCTTGTTAAGTAAGACTCTGTCCATTTACTAGCTAGACCTCTAATACCATATTGATTTAGTTTTGTAAGGAGGATTTTATGGTCAACAACATCAAATGCTTTCGACAAATCCAAGAATATGCCAGTTACATGTTCCTTATTGTCAATTAATTTCAGTATACTATTAATACATTCATAAATTGCTGTCTGTGTAGATTTTTCCGTTCTGAATCCATGTTGTGAGTTTGATAATATTTTTTTTCTATAAAACTTATCAGTCTCTTATACATGATTTTTTCCAGAGTTTTTGCAATACCAGTTGGTAAGGTAATAGGACGATAGTTATCTAATTCATCTTTTGAACAGTTTTAGTACACTGGAAGTACTTTTGATAACTTCAAAATATCCGGGTAAGTTGCTGAGAGAATTGAACTGTTTATTAAGTGTGTAAGTGGATTTATTACATTTTTTGCACATTTCTTTAAAATTGCATCAGGGATGCCATCAATGCCAGCACAAAATTTATTTTTAGGTCTTTTATAACTATTCTTACCTCTTCACTTGTGACATGATTTATAAATAAAGAATCACTACATATATTTATTTTATTATTAGAATTTAGTGTATTTACCTGTGATTTATTTAATAATTTTTGTGGAATTTCCAGAAAATAGTCATTGAAAGTGTTTGCTATTTCCTCTGGATTATTAATCACTTTATTATTTCTGGTCAGTGTAATGTTGCTTTGTATTTTAGCAGATTTTCCAGTTTCTTTCTTTATCACGGACCACATAGCCCTGTTTTTATTAGATGATTGGGAAATAAAATTATCATTATGCATTTACTTTGCTAGTCTTATTACCTTATTTAATATGCTAGTGTATTTTTTGTAGTATAAATTGAATTCAGGTGTTGTGTGGTATTGTTTATATAATTTGTGTAGAAATTTCTTCCTTTGACATGAATTTATAATCCCTGTTGTTATCCAATTGCTAGTATTGTTATTTGGAACAGTTCTTTGTCTAAAGGGGAATGCTGTTTCAAAATAGTGTTTTAGGGTACTGTTAAATGCATTAAATTTATCATTTACATTTTCTAGTTTATAAATTTCTGGTCATGTTTCCTTATTTAATAAGTCATTGAAATATGTAACATTTGTTTCAGTGAATGACCTGCACTTTGATTTTACTCCATTATCATTATTATTGATTGTTTCGGGTACTTCAAAACTCAGTATTTGTCCATGGTGGTCACTAAAACCCGGACAATAGACTTCTATTGAATGGTGATATTTATCTGTATTAAAAAAAATGATCAGGAGTGGTTTTACTAAATTTTGTCATTCTTGTTGGTGTATTTACTGTAGTTTTCAGTCCATAGGAAATTAGTAACTGTGTTAATAATTCACAATTACTATCAAATTTTAAGAAAACCACATTTACATCCCCACAAATTATTATATCGAAATTTACTTTGATCATGTTATTGAGTGACAATTCTAATTTATCTATAAATAAAGGAAACTTTCCTGACGGAGACCGGTATACGCATACAATTATTAACTGCTGTATTTTTACGTCAGAGAATTCAAAATCCTGTTCCATAATTAGATAATCATAAGCTGTTAACTGTTCACGATCTAAATTCTTTCTTAAGAAGATACAAGTACCACCATGGCTAATATTAGTTCTAGAGTATTTACTAGCTTGTATAAACCCTGGGAATTGAATTAATTCGAGTTGTTCCTCTTTCAGCCAATGTTCTGAAATACATAGTGCTGAGATGTCATTAAGTTCATTTTTAAGCATTATATTTATGTAATCAATTTTATTATAGAGAGACTGAACATTCTGGTGGTAAATTTTAAATTTGTTACTTTTGCAAGCTTGTGCTGGTGATTTATTTACATCATTATTATTATTATTATCATCATAATTGTTATTATTATTGTTGCTAGACAAATCCGAAATACCATTGTTCCACTCAGTTAAATTTGACATTGAAAGATCTGAATGCCAAACCTCACGTTTGGCTTCTTTTACAAGTTTCCCTGCTTCCACTCTAAAGAACTATTCTTACCATTTGAATTTACAATTTTGCAGATTTCATCACTAAGATACTCTTTTCCTAACCTATGCCATGAGATTTCAAAGTAGATGTGACTGCATCATATAAGTCTTCACCTTTGTGACCTGGATTGTCTAGTAAAGTTAAAAACCGTTCAGTAACAGTGTGGACTCGTTTTACATATCGTAAACTGAATGAAAGTTGGTCAATACGAGACATGTCTGGGGTAGAATCCACAACTTTTTTAGCCATAATTTTGATGACTCCTTCATAAATAGTTTTGGATAAGTAGCTTGTACTACCACTGCCTTTATCTCCATGATTACGAATATGCTCATCTATAAATCGATCGAATTATCTTAAATATTCTATTAACATCAGAACATTTCCATTGTTAATAACGCCGAAATACTCATTGCTGCCTGTACCGCTAAATGAGAGTCCACGACTTGCCAAGGTTTTGACAGTAGCAACAACTCTTTTAAGAACTTCTTTTCAGTACGAAATTTCTTCTTGAAGTTGTTGTACTAAACCATTATCTACTCTTCCATGTAAGTTATATTAGCTCTTTCAAACAATTTTAGGAAAGATTGTTTATGATGATCTGAATTTTCGGGGGGCAGAAGCCAAGTCATGGATATTTTTCCAATCATTGAATCCGTGTCTGAACGCAAATTCGTCAATTGTGTCTCCAAAGAGCAAACACGGTGAACAAAAAACAGAACCTTTACTCTTGGAATAAACAAGCCACTTACGATCCCCTATTTCCCCGTTCTGAAGTTTTCTTTTAAACACTGAGTGGTTCAAGTACCTATTATATTCAGGGTACACTCGTTTGGATTATTTAAAATCAGAATCTTTATTCTGATTGTAACCATTCAATGCAACGTTCTCTTGATCAAATTCATTCGCTATCCAAGTAGTCGGATCACAGTTGAATAGCCTACAAACACATTATTCTCAATTTCACTCGCCTCTGTTTTCTCATCAGAAAATGTAGGTAAATCTGAGTGAGCTGTATCTGGTACATTTTCTTCAACATTAATATTCTCAGGTACGGAGTCAGTAGCAGTCAGAATGGCAGAAGTTGAGGAAGGGCAAGAAGGAGGTACATCTGAAGATGATTGTTGACCTATACATTTGCACATAAAAACGTCAGTTCATTGCATTTGAAAAAGTGATTTCTTACGTTATTGAATTATTATTTTGAGCAACTTGTCGAAGGTTTTAAAAAATTATCAATTTTTTGCGTTTTAGCCAAAACTTTTTCTTGTGTTTGCACCTTTTCAGATGCTTGCTTTCTACATTGAGCACCACTTAATCTTTTACGCCCATCCATTTTCAATTTTTAAATGAAAAATGAATTTCGTTGTGACGCGCCAGATAATTCGAATTATAGACAGTTAACTGTAGTGCAATGATGTGCAATTTATTAGATAAGTTGACAAAAGAGATCAACATCGAAAAGACGTTAGAGACTCGTAACATAGAAGGTGAATAATAGTTTATAAACAGGAAACAAAGACCAGTCTTCACAAAGGAGCAATAAACAACTCGAACACTTGGAGAACAATTTCTGTGAATGCCCTCGCACACAAGATGCACGCATAGCAGTCCAGCTTCGTATGGAGCAAAGCCATACCATAGAACAAGTTCTGTGAACGCCATCGCACAAAGCATGCATACATTGCAGTTTAGCTCCATATGAAACATAACCGTACCGGCCCGTACCCAGTCTTTTGTTACAAACCTAACAAGGCTTTTACAAGCCTCGCACGAAGTAAATTCACACCTGTTTTATCAAAAAGTCTGCCCCTCTTCTGACACCGAGATTGCAGTAAAATGACCCTACAGAGCTCTGCAGAAAATACAAACACAGCCCAGAAGAAGATGTGGACTCAGATACATGCGAGGAATGCGAAAGAAGGGAACATATGAAATGTGCGGGTCTGACGCAAGGCGAACTAGACACGCTTACGAGGGCTAACTGCAGACTCATGTGGATATGCAAAGAATGCAAACCAATGCTGCGGAAAGCAGGGAAAGAAGATGACCTCATACAAAGCCTATTAGGCTTATAGAATCCATGCAAGCATCCATAGAGCAAATGAAACAGAACATGGAAACCACACTCATAGAATTCAAGAAGCGGTAGCCAGGGAGATGGGAAAAACCTCTCTTCCCCGGCAAGAACCAAAAACAGCAGCCACAATAAGCCGGACGACCGTAGAAAACAGGAGCCCTCCATGCAGACGCAACAAAAGAAATTAACAAAGCTACCACGATAAAGTCACCAGCCACACAAAACATGGTCGAGGTACCAGCCACGCAAAACAACCAGAGCGCCCCCCAAGATAATCAGACCAGTCTCCATCTAAACGAGGCTTCGACCACCAACGCGCAGCACACAGAGATGGAAACAGAAAACCCACTATTTATCAATCTTAAAAGATGTCACATGGGTGGTATTGGATTGTCTCTAAAGGGCGCTCATTACTCTTGTAGATGCATGAACATATTCAGATTTCAAATTTTTATTTTTTAAATAAAATATTTTTTTTAAATTAAAATTTTAGTCAAAAAATGCCGCCCCCTAAAATCTGCCGCCTATACTGCCTGTACGTAAATCCGCCCCTGGGCGCAAGTGAAGAACTATGTAAAATTGAACAGCGTCTCATTCAAGAAACAAGAAATGAATATGTAATTTAATTTCGGCTGCATACCACCACTTCACCACACACTATTTGGTAAATTACGTGGACGACAATATATAGTATTATTATCATTATTATTATTATTATTATTATTATTATTATTATTATATATATACACCGCGGACAGGCCAACAAGGACCACGCAAATATCACTTCTTTATAGGTCTAGTTTCCTTCTTTCTCTTCCAGAAGTCTTTCATCCTGGTCGACTGTGCAGCTCTTCTTTCAGCAGTCCATTCTCCTCTGTTGAGATTTTTCTTCTCCCCGACAAGAATTTTGAGACCAATTTTTTTTTTTCTGTACTCTATTCGATTTAGACAATCTTCTTCAGTAATTTTGAATTTTTGAAGTTCTTCTTTCATTTGTTTTACATAGCCTCCTTGTCCTTTATAGTTCCAGATTTTATCAAAAATTTGTTTGTTTAACCTTGAGCAATCCATGCGGACCATATGTCCGTAGAACTGAAGTCGCCGTTTTCTGATCATCACTTCAAGGTTGTCGATTTTACTATAAATTTCTGCATTCGATCTCAGTCTATAACCTTCCTGTGTTTTCCTAGGACCATAAATCCTTCTTAAAATTCTTCTTTCTATCTTGAGCAAATTCTCCATTCCGGTTATATTTGTAGTTTCCATGCCGTACAAGATGACTGGTCTAACAACAGTATTAAAATGTCGTAATTTTGCATTGATAGACAGGTTCTTTTTATTGTATATATTATTATATGTCATATTATAATTTATTATAACCTATGATATTCGAGAAAATGTAATATTATAACATGTTATAATATTATCATATTCATGAATAATTGGAAATTATAAATTATTATAACGTGTGCATTAAAATCGCGCTTTAGTTGCAGATGACCTCGTAGTTCCTTCCCTTAAAACAACAATTACTACTAAAATCGCACTCTGAGCTTCGGTGTATCATATCTAAATATTGTACCGTCGTTCGCTCCAAGGCATGAGGTACAGTTATATACAACCAACAAATATTTTCGAAATTTCCCAAGTTTTGCGTAAAAGCACGCCTGTATACGAGGTATGCTACATCATGTGCCCTGCCTTGCAGACCGTGTATATGCAGCAGATCTGGCATCAGCGCGCTCCAATTAATACGTACTGTCTTTTAAAGTAGACGCTCTATAGGCCCAAAACAACTGTGAACATGGGCTCGTCCAGTAGCGTGCGATCTGCCGAGCGCTGCTGCCGCGGAGATTCAAGCGAAAGAATGCACGGCTCTACGAACGCAGCTGCTCGCAGTATACACACAACCTTCACCCTGAACAGAAGGCGCTCCGAATTGAAATGTATGTGCGAGATGGAGGATCTACCGTAGGAATATCCATGCTCATGCTTACAACGAAGTTCGCGTACCGGTATCATACAATTGTGATATGAGGCAGATAGCCTATAAATATAAGTTGTCACACAAAAGTTATTCGTGAACGCAGTATTCAGTCCATGTGAGACTGTGCATTATTATTATTATTATTATTATTATTTTACATGACGTAAATTATACCGCATGTCATTATGTGTGTTCTATCGTTGGAGATACAAGATAAATAACACACACACTTGTTAATATATATACCGCGGACAGGCCAACAAGGTGCACGCAAATATCACTTCTTTATGGGATTAGTTTCCTTCTTCTCTTCCAGAAGTCTCTCATCCTGGTCGACTGCGCAGCTCTTCTTTCAGCAGTCCATTCTCCTCTGTTGAGATTCTTCTTCTCCCCGACAAGAATTTTGAGGCCAATTTTTTTCTGTACTCTATTCGATTTAGACAATCTTCTTCAGTAATTTAGAATTTATGAAGTTCTTCTTTCATTTGTTTTACATCGCCTCCTTGCCCTTTATAGTTCCAGATCTTTTGAAAATGCAAAACTTTGATATTCAAAATTGAAAAAGAATGACCTTTTTGAGATACATAGCGCGAATTTGAAATGCGAACTCGCGAGCAGCTAAGTGTGAATGCCGATTGTGAATGCATTCCAATCGTCTCTGCTGAGGTTGGCAACATTGGCATAAAGTTAGTTTGGTAACGCTGTCGGTGAGTGCGAAGAGCAGGTTCAAACCGATTTATTCTTGAGTTCTTGTAGTGAGGCTTGGATTTATCTCCTGGGAGGATACAGTAACTTGAAGGTAAGTGTCCATTAATATTACCGTATTGTACCAGTGTTTCTTTGAGGCGTTCATATGGGCGACTACCCCATCCGATAGGTAGCAGCCTACGGTATAATACTTCCCCCCTGCGGCCAGGCTTGGACAAAGCATGGCCTCGCGATGGGGCGCATCAGCTGGGCCTGGGCCGGTGATAGTGAGTCTCGCTGCTAGCGCTGAGCATGGTCAGAGAATTACGGAGAAGGATTTATCCATAATATCGGTATGTTGACAACGTTACACGTTCTATCTATTTTCACGTTTGTTTTTGTTTCTTTTGTTTGTTTTATTACACTGTGCAACAAATTTTTTGCAATTTTTCCGCCATGGGTTGGGACCCGGTATTTCTTGTCGCAGAGACCCTAGTGATTTTTTTTTTAGATTTTTAGAACGGGAAAATAACTTAATTTTTATTATTTTTCAAAAATATACAAGATGTTCAGTAAAGAACATATAGTCTACTTTCTCTTAAATGCATGGGTATTTCAAGGAGTGTAATTAAATGTTGGTTGTAGTAGCTTGTTGAAATACAACGTGTTATGCAGATATTAGACATGAATTGAGGTGCCCTTTGTAGTGCTACCTCTGTACAAAATTTCATTCAATTCGGTTTCACCACGTTAGAATTGATAGGGGGAATCGATTTGCACAAATACATGGCCGCTATCTGCACACCATCGGGCTGATGACCTTGTCGTTTTGTTAAAAGATGCTTCCCACATAAAGGTATGTCGTTGCAAAATTTAGTAGAGATCAGATGATTAAGTTGGTCGTAATTTGATTTAAGCTTTTAACATTATGTTTCCATCAAGATGGTGGCGATATCAAACATGACACTGAGGTGCCCTTTGCTAGTGTTACCTCTGCACCAAATTTCGTTCAATTCAGTTTCACCGTGTTTGAATAGATAGGGGGAATCGATTTGCACAAATACATGGCCGCCATCCGCAAATTATTGGGTTGATGACGTTGTAGTTCGGTCAAAAGATTCTTCGTACATAAAGGTATAATGTTGCAAAATTTGGTAGAGATCAGATGATTAGGTTGGTCGTAATTTGATTTAAGCTTTTAACATATGGGTGGCCACCATTACGTTTTCGTCAAAATGGCGGCGATATCAAACATGACACTGAGGCGCCCTTTGCTGGTGCTACCTCTGTACCAAATTCCGTTCAAATCAGTTTCACCGTGTTTGAATAGATATGGGGAATCGATTTGCACACATACATGGCCGCCATCCGCAAATTTTTGGGCTGATGACCTTGTAGTTTGGTCAAAATATTCTTCATTCATTAGGATATAATGTTGCAAAAATTGGTAGAGATCAGACAATTAGTTTGGTCGTAATTTGATTTAAGCTTTTAACATTTGGGTGGCTGCCATTACGTTTTCGTCAAGATGGCGGCGATATAAAACATGACACTGAGGTGCCCCTTGCTAGTGCTACTTCTGTACCAAATTTCGTTCAATTCGATTTCACCGTGTTTGAATTGATAGGTGGAATCGATTTGCACACATACATGGCCGCGATCTGCAAACAATTGGGCTAATGACCTTGTATTTAGATCGTAGGCTTTCGCGGCCGGTGTCAAGTTTATCATCTTGGCTTACAGGATTGAGCCGCGTCGCATATCGGTTATTATTTCCCGACGTTTCGGCTGACATTGCAGCAGCCTTAATCATGGGTAGGTACGAGATGGTGTCCGTACTCAAACTAACGGTTATTGCCAGCCAGATGTGCTTGCTTGCCCTGCATTGACGTCACGCTGCTCGCTGATTGGTCCCCGCCCCTGGCAGTCGCGCGCTTGTAAAACTTTCCAGATGTTGCTGAGTTTGAACCCATCTTCGCGATTGAAATTATTGGGATGCTTCACGACCTCTATTGCCTCTCTAATTAACCTGTTTTGGTATCCGGGAATTTTAGCAACAGTTTCGGCCTTATCAAATTCGATGGCGTGTCTCGTGACGTCAGCATGTTCAGCTATTGCAGATCTGTAGTTTATCTGTTTCGTGTCCCGAATGTGCTCTGAAATCTTAATGGAATCGCGTCTTTTTGTTTGCCCTATGTAAACTTGTCCACAGGAGCAAGGCACTTTGTAAACTCCTGCGTCCTGGTTTGGCAGCTTTATCTCGTTTGATTTACGCACCACTTGCGTCAGCTTGTTTATAGGATGCATCACAGTAGTCACATCGTGTTTGTTGAGTAGCCTGGCGATTATCTCCATAAACACGTTAGCCAATAGTGGCTAACTTCGAAGAAGAAGCGATCAAGGAGAGTCCATTGAAGCCTAAGTGTTGGTTCAGATACGTAGACGACGTCTTTTTGATATGGGAACATGGACGCACCACACTTCAGAACTTTCTAGACTTCATGTTCTCCAGACATCCGAGCATGAACTTCACAATGGAAGTAGAAGAAAATAATCAGCTGGACTTCTTAGACGTTCTGCTCTATAAACGAACAGATAACACACTCGGACACAGGGTCTATAGGAAAGATACTCACACAGATCGGTACCTACATGCTAACTCAAGTCATCCTCCATCGCAGAAAGAAATGGTAGCTAGAAGTTAGTTAGTTAGTTGGTTATTGTTGTTTTAAGGGGCGGAACTACGAGGTCATCTGCCCCTCTTAACACAGATTAAAGAATACAAATTTTGAATTGAATTTAAAATTTTGAGGTGGACATCTAAATTTAAAAAGACCAAAAATTAATATAAAAAAAACAAATTTAAAAAAATATATAAAAATAAACAAAAATTACGGAAAAAACAAAACATTATCATTCAAAAACGAACAAGTCGTTGAGTCAATGTTCACTGGAAAATTTAGATTGCTGGCCCTAACCCACTCTCACTTATAAAGCGGATAACGCGATCAGCAGCCACCGCGTCATCGGCTAATATAAGTTAAGAGTGTCGTCTGCAAACCAAGGTTTCTTCGTAAGTCAGCAAGATCCACACACTCGGTAAAAATGTGGGCCACGGTGAATACGGCTCCACAGGTACAAAGTGGGGGTCTTCCCTTCTCATTAGGTACGAGTGGGTGGATCTTGTATGACCTATCCTTAGCCTACACAAAATGACGGACTCTCTCCGGGCCCGGAAGGAGCTCCGCCACACGCGAGTAGTTCCCTTGATCGCTCTCAGTTTACTGGGCAGTGGGTCAGCTAGCCACTGACTCTCTCAAAAAGCCAGAACTTGTAGGCGTAACTGAGAGCGAATATCTCTAGCGGGTACCTCCATTGGTCGAGGTGGTAGTGATACCGCATCTCTTGCAGCTTGATCTGCTAACTCATTTCCCGCAATTCCCATGTGGCTTGGAAGACACAGAAAGGTGCTTCGAGTGTCAGCGTGGCACAGCCCGGCTAGTAGGTCGTGGATTCGCTGCACTAAGGGGTGTTGCGGGAAACATGTAGCAATTGACTGCAACGAACTCAAAGAGTCGGTACACACGAGAAAGTGGATTCGTGCATCCTGTAGTGCAAACTGCAGAGCTTCATAGATGGCAACGAGCTCCGCAGTAAACACACTACAGGCCTCAGGCAAAGAGATCTTGGTATTTGCACCATCAATAACGTAAGCACAACCCACCTTCTCGTCCACCTTCGAACCATCCGTGTGTAGAATGCCAGCGTCCGGAAATTGGTGAACTATGCTATGGAACTGCCTCCGGTAAACGGACGCATCCATGTTCACCTTAGGACCTTGGTGAAGATCTAACCGAATTTCCGGACGCGGGACTTGCCACGGAGGCACCTCGCTAGATGTCCGGATCATACAGGGACCTACAGCCACTCCTATTTCAGTACACGAGCTATCAAGTCTAATACCAACCGCCCGAGTGGCACGAGGCCGGTTGGCGTACCCCTGGTGGTTTTGGGTACCGAAGAGAGCTTGATAGGTCGGGTGTTGCGGCATTTGACGCACATTGGCAGCATATGCTAAACGCATATGTTGGCGTCTATAATTTAAAGGTGGAACACCCGATTCGGCGAGTAGGCTGGGTATCGGGCTGGTCCGGAAGGCACCGGTAGCCAGCCTAACGCCACTATGGTGGATACTGTCCAGCATTTTCAAGGTTGCCGGCCTTGCTGAATCGTATGCCGCAGAACCATAGTCTAACCGGGACAGGACGAGGGCTTGGTAGAACCGTAGCAGCACCGCACGGTCAGCCCCCCACGTAGTGCCACTAAGAAACTTGAGCATGTTCAGTTTCCTGATACATGTCATTTTCAATTGCCGTATATGGTGCTGCCACGTTAACTTGCTGTCAAAATGGAGCCCCAGGAATAAGTGTCAACCAACGGCAACGCAGCATCCCTGAGATGTAGTTCAGGGTGTAAGTGTAGCCTCCGTAGCCGAAAAAAATGGACGACGGAGGTTTTCGCTGCTGAAAAACGAAAACCCCGGTCGTGAGCCCACCCGTTGACCCGGTTGATAGCTAGCTGCAATTGCCGTTCCACGACTGCCATACTTCCAGAGCTGTAATGCAGAGCTAAATCGTCTACATACAGCGATGGAACTACCGCGGACCCGGCGGCGGCAACAATGCCATTAATGGCAATCGCGAACAAGGTGACACTCAGCACTGAACCCTGAGGAACTCCATTTTCTTGGGTATAGTATTGCGATAATGTCCTACCGACCCTTACACGGAAGAGTCGGACGGACATGAAATTCGCAATGAAGGTCGGTAAGTTACCACGGAGTCCCCACTTGTGAAGGGTGGAAAGGATCCCGTAGCGCCATGTGGTGTCCTAGGCTTTCTCGAGGTCAAAGAAAACCGTGACTAGGTGCTGCTTTCGGAAAAAAAAAACCTCCTGTATGGCGCTCTCAAGTCGCACCAGATGGTCAGTGGTGGACCTATGAGAGCGAAATCCACATTGGTACTCAGACAGGAGACCTTTATCCTCCAAGAACCACACCAGTCGACGGTTCACCATCTTTTCGAGTAGCTTACATAGGCCATTTGTCAAACAAATGGGCCTATAGCTGCTTATAAACTTGGGATCCTTTCCAGCCTTAGGAATCGGTATCACGATCCCCTCTCGCCATTGAGATGGAAACTCCCCTTCAATCCATATACGATTGAAGAGGATCAACAGTTTTTTTTATACTGGATTCGCACAGATGTTTTAACATTTGATTATGTATGTTATCCGGTCCAGGAGCCGTATCCCTGCACAGTGCAAGCGCACTGCGCAGTTCTCATTCAGTGAATGGTACATTATAGGACTCCGAAGCAGCAGTGGCAAAGGACAAGGGGTGAGTCTCTGCCTCCCGCTTCAGAGTCAGAAATGTAGGATCGTAACTCCCGGAGCAGGATACATCGGAGAAGTGCGAGCCAATGCTGTTGGCAATGGCGAGATGGTCCGTGATGATGTCTCCATTGATGGACACTCCGGGTATCG
Source organism: Meconema thalassinum (assembly GCA_946902985.2). NCBI lineage: Eukaryota > Metazoa > Arthropoda > Insecta > Orthoptera > Tettigoniidae > Meconema > Meconema thalassinum. The sequence goes on along the minus strand of OX336391.1, from coordinate 456,106,772 downwards.
ATAGTGATGTCGGGAGTCCGGAGATCCGACGAAGCTTAGTCCACACTTGAGATGAAGGAGTATGCTCCGTCATGGACGACACATACTTTTCCCACGTCGTTTTCTTACTCTCCCGAATCAGATATCGGGCTCTAGCACTCATCCTTCTGAAGGTGATAAGGTTGGCCATAGTGTTTTGCCTCCGATAGCACTTGAAAGCAGGTCGACGATCTTTAATGGCTGCTGCAATTTCGGCTGTCCACCAAGGGACAAGCTTCCGGCGTGAGTTGCCGGATGAGGAAGGTATTGTTTCCTCAGCAGCAGCCAAAATACCATTCGTTATGTGAATGGTATGATTGTCGACACTCCCAAAGGTATCTTCGGCAAACACCGCACGTGCCGTGAAAGTTGGCCAATCAGCCTGACGGAGAAGCCATCGACTTGGTAACTCGATGGCTCTCTGGTTCGGAAGAGTAACGATAATTAGAAAATGGTCACTATTACAAAGGTCATCGTGTACACCCCACTGTAGCAGGGGAACCAGCGCACGACTGCACAGGGTAATATCGATACTTGAATAAGTACCGTGTGCAATAGAGAAGTGCGTAGGCTCCCCTGTGTTCAACAGACACAGGTCCAGCCGCCTGATCAGCCTCTCAAAATCTCTCCCTTTACCGCTAGTGGTAGCGGAGCCCCAGATGGTGTTGTGGGCATTAACATCTCCCAGAAGGAGGAAAGGAGGGGGGAGCTGAGAGACTAGATCCACCAGCTGGTCGTAATCCGGCTGAGAATCAGGCGGGATGTACACGTTACATACTGTTGCCATTACTGGCAACGAAGTACGAACTGCAACTGCCTCTAGCTGAGTACGCAACGGCACCTCTTCACTAAAGAGGCTAGAGTGGACGAGAGTGCAGACGCCACCAGCGGCCACAGCTCCGTCCACCCGGTCTTTAGAGAAGAGTTTGAAGTGACGCATTGTTGTCTCATGTCCAGGACGAAACCTGGATTCCTGAAGACAGACAATGGTTGCCGAAAACGAAGATATTAATTGTCGTAACTCAGCGAGATGAACAGAATAGCTATTACAGTTCCATTGTAATAGTGCCATGGTGTGGACTTAAGTAGAAGTGGGTCTTCTACTTATGCTTGACCGTTTGCCAACCTTCCCCATCTCTAGTTGGAGATGATGGGGCAGGAGAGCACACCTCAATCTCCACATCTCCTTCCGAAGACGAAGAAAATGGAGCGGGCGCTCTCTTGGGTTGCGCGCGGTCGTCGTCGGACCTCACGAGTCTCGTTCTTGGGGAAGAGCGAGAGCGGTGTCGAGGGACTTTCTCCCGGTCCGAAGACTGGGTGTCTGTCCCCGACACGTCCCGAAGAGATTTCTTCTTGGATCGGCGCCGACGTGTGTTTGGGGAAGTAGATGGTCCCTTCCCCACAGACGCCGGGTCCTTATAAAACAAGGTCGCTCCTTCTGGCACCGCTCCACTGGTAGTGGTGGGAGCGGGATGGCCAGCAGATACGTGAGTAGCCTTTAGGAGAGGAAGAGAAACGGCGCTGAACCGTTCCCCTCTCCTCCGCCGATCTATTTTCTTTTCTATAGGGGAGTTCCTCCATACGGACGGGCTTGGCTTCAGCAGGCTTCGCTCCCTTGGTGGTAGTGGGGGCGGAAAGGCCAGCAGAGACAGTAGCCACCCCGTCAGCAGGAGGGCGAGAGAGACGGCGACGAACCGTCTCCCTCTTCTCACCTATATTTTTCGTATTAGGTGGGCTGGAAGAAGGACCAGCCCTGGTCGGCTAAGTCTTCTTTCCCCCTTTAACTGGGGAAGACTTATTCGCCGACCGTTTCGGAGAAGAAGATGACTTCTTCTCCGATTGCGCCGGTTTAGATGGTATAACCGGCGCCTTCTTTTGCTGGGCCGAAGAAGGTTGTTGTACCTCCTTCGGGCTGACATTTTTCGCTGATACAGCGAGGGTGATTTTAATACTGCTGAAAATACGGGCGTCGAGGGTACTACACTCGGTAAAGATGCGGCAGGGGTGAATGAGGGCGTCGATGCAGCTGCAAACGATACCCGAAATTCGGGGGCATTCATATCACGGTACCTCTTGCGAGCGTCGTGATATGAAAGCCTATCAAGAGTTATTATTTCTTGAATTTTTGCTTCCTTACAGAACTCAGGGCACTGCTTCGATCGTGGAGAGTGGCTTCCTTGGCAGTTAGGACAAATCGGGGGAGGCGTACACCTCTTACCCTCATGTGTCCCCTTGCCACACTCTCTACACACGGCCTTGGCAGTGCACCTGGCGGAAACATGCCCGAATTTCTGGCACTGATAGCAGCGCATAGGTGGAGGGATGTACGGTCGAACATCGCAGTGGTACGATGTGACCTTCACCTGCTTAGGTACTACATCACCCTCAAAATGGAGAATAAAAGCGCCGGTATCGACGCTGTTCTCTCCAATCTTTCGGGTGATGCGCCTAATCTTGGTGACGCCTCTCTTCCCCAGATCCCGCAACAATTCCGCATCGCTATTTAAAATGAGGTCACGATGGAAAATAACTCCTCGGACCTCATTCAGCGTTTCGTGTTTTGAGACCTTAACGGGAATTTCGCCAAATTGCGTGCATTCCAGCAACGCTTCGGTTTGCTTCCGATCAACGGTGTGCAGCAGCAGCTGACCGTTCCGGAGCTTGGAAATCCCGCTTAAGTCTCCAAATTTCCCCTCGATTTCCTCAGAAAAAATTATTGATTTTACTAGTTTAAAACCACCCCCGTCAGTCCTCGTAGCCACCAGGTAGCGAGGAGACTTATCAGCGGGGAATCTTCTATTAAAGGCTTCATCCCAAGGCGTATACACCTTGGGATTAGCTCGACACTCAAGAGACGGCTTTTTGAGGGTGCCACCCTGTACAGGTGTCCGTGATCGCTTTGATGGTATCCCGGACGAAATTCTCCCCGAATACTGCCCACTCCGAACGGGGGCTATCACTGTGGGCGCCACCCAGCCAAGGCAATACCTACCTGGCATAGCAGATATTGCCCGAGGTCCCAGTGCCTCGAACAGGCACTTCCCCCTCGGCATGCACAGGATTTATGCAGCTCCAGTATTCGGCCATGCAGGGACCTTCGTTGTAAGGCGGATACTACTGTAGGGTACATGGCGCATCCACCTGACGGGATGGGGCATACCGTCTAGGCTTTCTGGCCAGATGGCCAAGCTGGTGGCCCTTCCCCTTACAGCATGCATGTTTATTTCTATTGGACAAACCAGAGCTGGGACCAGAAAACCAAAGTCGACCTTTATAAGGCCCCCTCTAAGTCACCTTTTACGACAGGCAGGGGATACCGTGGATGAATTCTGCCCTCCCCATCCACAGGGGGTCTGAACAAATCAAAAACTGGCAAGTTATTCGGCCATGTCGGCCCTATTAGTCGCCTCCTACGACAGGCAGGGCATACCGTGGGTGTATTCTATCCCGCACCCACACGGGGGGGGGGGGGGGGGGGTGTAGCTAGAACACTCCTCACCAGAGCCAACCGCATTTGCGATAAGGATAGCGTGAATGAAGAAAAGAAACATGTTTGGAACACGCTCCTAGCTAATGGCTACAGCAAAGGACAAATAAATAGGGCCACACGGAAGGTAGAACAAAGCCGAAGAATTGGCAGAAAGAACAAAGATAGGCCCCACCATAAAGTCTTTCTGCCGTACGTACATGGGTTGACAGGTAGAATCGCCAGGCTACTCAAGAAGCACGATGTGACTACTGTGATGCATCCTATATACAAGCTGACGCAAGTGGTGCGTAAATCAAACGAGATAAAGCTGCCAAACCAGGACGCAGGAGTTTACAAAGTGCCTTGCTCCTGTGGACAGGTTTACATAGGGCAAACAAAAAGACGCGATTCCATTAGGATTTCAGAGCACATTCGGGACACGAAACAGATAAACTACAGATCTGCAATAGCTGAACATGCTGACGTCACGAGACACGCCATCGAATTTGATAAGGCTGAAACTGTTGCTAAAATTCCCGGACACCAAAACAGGTTAATTAGAGAGGCAATAGAGGTCGTGAAGCATCCCAATAATTTCAATCGCGAAGATGGGTTCAAACTCAGCAACATCTGGAAAGTTCAACTAGCGCGCGACTGCCAGGGGCGGGGACCAATCAGCGAGCAGCGTGACGTCAATGCAGGGCAAGCAAACACATCTGGCTGGCAATAACCGTTAGTTTGAGTACGGACACCATCTCGTACCTACCCATGATTAAGGCTGCTGCAATGTCAGCCGAAACGTCGGGAAATAATAACCGATATGCGACGCGGCTCAATCCTGTAAGCCAAGATGATAATAACCTTGTAGTTTAGTCAAAAAGACGCTCGGAATATAAATATATGTTGTTGCGAAATTTGGTAGAGATCAAATGATTAGGTAAGTCGTAATTTGATTTAAGCTTTGAACATTTGGGTGGCCGCCATTACTTATTCGTCAAGATGGCGGCGATATAAAACATGACACTGAGGTGCACTTTGCTTGAGCTACATCTGTACCAAATTGCGTTCAATTCGGTTTCACCGTGTTCGAATTGATAGGGAGGGGGCAGACATTTAGAGTACACACACTCTCACACACACACAATTTTTCGCTCTGTGTTGATCTCATAAGTCTACTTTCATTTTTTGCAAAAATCGAAAGTAGGCTAAAAATGGCAATTTTTTTAACTTTCACTGGTTTGGTTAAAAATTACTGGGTTTGTTAGTCCATATACCAAAATTACCCACACTAAATTTCTGATGAAAAACACATATATTAACGAAAATATTGAAAGTTAAAGTTGCGAAAAGTTGAAAAATGCCTGTTTGACGGACTCCTTGAATTTTTCACCGAGACACCTAAACATTTGTTTTTGGGTTGTCTCGGTATGATGACAAACAAACCTTACAATTTTGAGCCAAATCTATTTTGATGATTTTTTCAATTTTTCTGGACTTAAACCCTTTTTTAAGAAATTTTCCCATTCTAAAAATCTTTAAAAAAATCCCTAGGATCTCTGGGACATAAGGAACAATAAAAACCGGGTCCCACCCCATGGCGGAAAAGTTGTTAAAATGTTGTTGCACAGTGTTATTATCTGAACGTATTGTTATTGTTGTTAAAAATAAAGGCAAAATAGCGCTGGGCCGGCCGGGTTAAAAATAAAAGAGCGGCAGTCACTCGGTTAGATATTTGGAAATGGACAGATACGTTATTTTCTTTGTTTCGTGTTTGTGCCGGCATTCACAGTGATAAATGTGATTTATGTATCTTCTTCTTCTTCGCGAATGGGTCACTTAGGACCACGCGGAATCAACATTTTCTGAGCTTTCCTCCTTGCCCAATAGTTCTTCATTTTCACTGATTGCTGTAATTTCTGTTCCTCCGACCAGGTACGTCGCTGTGGTTTCTTCTCATCTTCCTCAAATCCCCTTGTGTGAAAAATTTTCCGGATCATATTTCTATCTTGTAAATTTGGTGAACCCAATTCATTAAGGTCTTTCTGTACTTGTTTATACCATTTTGGTCTTGTGCGTTTGATTTACAGAAATTTGTGGATTTGATAAGTGAGTAGGATTCATTCTTTCCAAATGGCTTAGAAACTGAATTCGTCGCAATCTCATTGTATCAGTTAATTTAGAAACTCTTTTATAAATTTCCGAGTTGGGTTTGGGGTAGTGTATGCCATTTACAATTCTGGGCCCTAAGATTTTCCTCATGATTTTCCTTTCTTTAATCTCTAATTTTTCCTTTAAGGTCTTACGATGTAGACTGAGCGTTTCTGAAGCATATAGAGCTTCAGGTTTAATCACTGTACAGTAATGACGAATTTTGTTGTTTCAGGACAAGCTTTTTTTTTTTGTTATAAACATTCTTTGTGTGTTGAAAAGCAATTTCCATTTTCTGAATTCGTGATGCTACAGATTTATTTTCATTGCCATTTTCAGTGATCCATTCACCTAAGTATTTAAATTCTTTCACTCTTGCAATCTTATTGATACCAATGACAATTTCAGGTGGACCATTCTTAATATTTGTCATAAATTTAGTTTTTTCATAGGAGATTTTTAGTCCTATTTTGGCTGCTTGCTCCTCCAGTATAACAAGCTGTTTCTGTGCATCAGCGACGTTTTTGGCAATTAGTGCTAAATCATCAGCAAACGCTAGACAATCTAAGTCAATACCCTTAATCTTTGGGCCCAGGCGGTGAGATGGTGCACCTGCTTTCCTCCATTCTCTGACAACTTTCTCAAGAGCACAATTGAAAAGTAAAGGGGAGAGCCCATCCCCTTGATGGACACCTGTGTTTATTTCAAACTCATCACTACAACCACTCATAAATTTAACTTAAGCCTTCGTTTCAGTTAGTGTATCATTAATAATATTTCTTGTTTTGTTATCAAGTCCAAATTCTGTTAAAACATTAACAAGTGACATGCGATCTATACTATCATAGGCCTTTTTGAAATCGACAAATGTGATGACATAATTTTTGTTCGTTGTGTTCCGAAAATATGATATAGTATTCTTCAGGTTCAGAATTTGCTCAGCACAGGATCTCCCCTTTCTAAATCCACCTTGGTATTCACCAATTCTTTGGTCAAGTTGACTCTCTGCACGGTTGAGTAGAATTTTTGAGAGAATTTTATATGTGACTTGAAGAAGGGAAACACCTCTATAATTGTTTGGATCAGACCTGCTTCCTTTTTTATGTATGGGGTGTATTATTGCCATCTTCCAATCCTTTGGTATTTTTTCAGTTTGCCAGATGTCCAGCATATTGTCGTGAAGTTTTTTGATGAAAATTTCCCCTGCATTTTTCCAAAGTTCTGCAGTTAGCCTATTTGATCTTCTCCTGTGCCCTTGTTATTTTTTAGTGATTGAATTGTTTCTCTAATTTCCTGAACTGTTGGTGGGGCTGAATCTTGATTAATTCGGTTAGAAGTGAACTGAAACTTTTCCAGAGGGCTTTCACTATGATTTATGTATATATACTTGTTAATTAAAAAAAATAAAAAACTATCAGCTATAAAAACTCGGCACAACATAACCTTTTTTTTTATTAAAAAATAAACTTTGGTACTTTTTATTAACTATAAAAAAGCCGATCTTATATCAATTCACTATTTACTTTTCATAACGTGTTTACTTTATTTATTTATTTATTTATTTATTTTCGGTACATCTGCACGCAAGAAGGCAATGCCCTTTTTTCCCCTCGTCAAACCTATTTTAACATTAATGACTCCCTAACACCAAGGAGATAAGAAGATAAAAATATATTTGCTTAGACTATAAATTCGGCATTTTCGACCTTTCTCCCGCTTTTACACATTTCGCTAAAATTATGTTGGGAAATGCCAAAAGAGCACCACCGTGGACACATCATGTACTAATTTGTATCCTTGCCCCTTCTATCCTGATGGCCTTTGTATTGTTGTTAATAAAGTATCTTTGACTCGAATGGTGTAGCTAAACATTCCTGCGAACCAACTCCTCACATATGGTGCCGAAACTCAATTAATTACTGTAATTAACTACTTCTGATAACTAAGTGATTAGACTAAGAGCACTTTTTTTCTACACCATGGAAAGAAAATAAGATAACAGCCGCTAAAATTGAATAAGGCAAGCATAGCCTTGTCTGACTCAGCGCAGTAAGCATTGCCTGAATACTGATCCACTTTGATAGCGGTAAGCGTCGTCATATTATTAGCACATGTTATTAGTTTGGTGCTCCTTTAATTATAGCTGTGACTCAGTTTATAATTTGGGGTAATGATATTTGCTGAAATTGTGCGCATATTGTCACTACACCATTTGCACGAGAGCGCGCAAGCAAAGAGGATATAATATATTCTAAGTTCCTTGCACACTAGTCTGCGAGCCCAGTCCGTGATACGACAATCCCCCACTAGAGCGGTCTACTAACACACACTCAGTTCCTGGAATCCTCCACTAGAGCGTTCTACTTACATTACTAAGATGACAGATGACGAGCATAACACGGCCCTCCGCAAATTGAAACGTGAACGAACACGGGAAAGAAAAAATATAACGCGCTTCACCAAAGAAATAAACGACTTCAACGACAATACTGCAGTTCGACTACAAGAAACGTTGACGAAATTAATTCCGCTAGATAGAGCCATACACGATCTACTCCCAGATTCCGAAAATGATTCTGACGTTGAAAAATATGACGAATACATCGACACTGCCAAGCTTGCCATTCATGATGCGACCAAAGTTATACCAGGCAAGATATCCACCTCAACGGCCAACCTGAGCCTTGTTGACGTGCCTCCTACTGCCACCACGACATCAGTTATCGCCTCTCATTCAGTTAGATTACCACCAATTAAACTTGAACCATTTCGTGGAGATGTAAAGACTTGGGCACGCTTCTGGGAGCAATTTGAATCGTCTATTGATAAAGATCTTACCCTTTCCACTATCCACAAAAATATTTTCCTTCGTGGTTACTTAGAATCCGAACCAAAGCACCTGTTGGAAGGGATCGCTGTCATAGCGGATACATACGAAGAAAACAAGAAAATGCTACAGTCCCGTTATGGCGATAAGAACAGGATTATTCAGGCGATTCTTTACCATCTGGAAAACATCCATACGAATTGCTACTCCAGGAGAGCTGAACACGACTTATATCGAGTGCCATCGTCGTATTCAAGCCCTACGGGCCCTGGGGGAAGATGTCAATGGGTATGGCAGGCTACTAGCACCCAATATTCTGCGGGATTTTCCAGAAGATATCTGCCGCCGTTGGATTTTGTACATACGAAGCGAGAACGTTTCTGAAGGCAACATTCTCAAGTTAAGTGAGTTCCTGGGGGAGGAAGTGGACAGCGCCCTTATCACGCAAAAAATCCGTGGCAATTCTACACCCTTCCACGTTAACACTCCCACCGGGCCGTTGTACGTCAGAGAAGGTCATGGAATGAAAAAGTGTTATATAACCCTTTTCACTTGTGCAACTACACGGGCCCTGCATTTAGAATTATGCAGTAATGTGACAACGGACACATTTCTGCAGACCTTGCAGAGGTTCATCGGTAGACGTGGTATACCACACACCATTTACAGCGACAACACCCAGACGTTTCATTCAGCGAACAGATAAATAGCGGACCTGTGGGCTGCCCTTTCGGCAAGGACGATACACCAGAATCTAGCCCTACAGGGAATAACTTGCAAGTTCATCGCCCCACATGCTGCTTGGTGGGGAGGATGGTGGGAGCGAATGGTTGGTCCCACCAAGCGATGTCTTCGGAAGGTCCTTGGGCGTTCCACCATCAACGAAGAAGGATTACGGACTGTACTGATAAGTATTGAAGAAGCACTAAACTCGAGACCCCTGACACAGGACGCAGACAGAGGCGTCGTTATAACCCCAGCCCATTTCCTTATTGGGGATCGTCTCACTACAATGCCTACTGGACCAGAACCACGAAGTGGTGACCTTGTACGAGGATTCAAACTTCAGCAACAACAAGCCGACGACTTCTGAAAGCGTTGGAGCAAAGAATACTTGTTGCAACTGCAAAGCTTCCACCAAGTGCAACAGCCTCATGGAAAAGGCTCAAGACTTAGAGTGGGTGACGTGGCCTTGTTGCAGGAAGAGACACATGTGGAAGCGGGCACTAGTGGAAGAACTGCGTCAAGGTCGAGATGAGAAAATAAGAACAGTTGTGCTCCGTACCTCTGAAGGCAAGCATTTGACACGGCCGGTCCAGCTGGTCACACCCCTCGAGGTGACCAGGGTGGGGAGGATGTTGGGGAATGCTAAAAGAGCACTACCGTGGGCACATCATGTACTAATTTGTATCCTTGCCCCTTCTATCATGATGGTCTTTGTATTGTTGTTAATAAAATATCCTTGACTCGAATGGTGTAGCTAAACATCCTGCGAGCCAACTCCTCACAAATGCCTTGCCCGTTGCCCTTCTAAATGAGGTCATAAGGTAATGAATCGTTGTTTGAAACTTAAACCTAACGGTTAATAATTTGTCGCAGATTATTATGGCGCAACAACCAACCATTAAAGCACTTTTTGCGTGGATGGAGCAGAGTCGTTCGGCAAAGAGGGCACGTATTGAAGATGACAACGGACCTCCTGATCCAGCGACTAAGGCTGAGGCTAAGAGAAACGAGGCGTCACCTGTAGCATCTACTTCTACAGTGAGTAAGGCACCTTTCACACCGAAGATGCAAGACGCAAGATGCAAGATGCATGCATCTTAAACACCAGACTATGTAATTGAACGAGAGGTTTCACACCGAAGATGCAAGTGCGTCTAGCATCCTGGATGCAAGACGCACTTGCATCTTGAGAACCAGCCGGCTGGAGATTTCAGCGTGCATCTTTGTTGTGCAGTCTTGCATACTCGCCCCTCCCGTGGAAATCTGACTCACCCGACTCTCGGCATCACTGAATGTGATTCACACCGTTGAACATGTGCTTGACTCGCGCCACTTCTTTTGAGTGTCATTAATTTCAGACATCAATTAGACGTTGTGTTCCACGTACGAAACTTCCATCCACCCTTCAACTATGTTATCCGCCACGGAGAACTTCAATGTGACCTTTGTTAAAGCAGTTGAAGACTATCCTGCAATATACGATACTACAAGTAAGGAGTACTCAAATAGTGACCAAGGGAAATCATGGAAGGCCCTGGCACAAAAATTCGAATCAACAGATAAGAGAGCTATGTCTTCACCAACACCAGTACAATGAAAAGGTATGTGCTAAAATATATACGCTAGTTTCAATATCGGTGACTAGACACCTACTGCTAGTTGGCGTCTTTCCGTGACGAATTAATGGTATTAATTTTTAGAAAAACCAAATACTCGGCTTGTTAATAACAAAAAGTAAGCTACAGAATGTAGTGCCCTTATATAAATGATTATTATCATAGCTCATCATACGAATTATCTTTTCAATCGATTTTATCGATTTTTTAATTTTTACTAAGAAGTATTCCCAAGTAATGTTTTCAGTTTTGAGCTATATTTACACGTTTCGAAAATGAGTTATACTATTCATGGGAAAATATAGTTACCGTACTTACCCCAACCAGGTAGTGGATTTTAGAAACAGATCTACCAATTTCGGAAACGCAATTAGCCCTGGGGTTCACTCAGCCTACACGAGAAATGAGTACCAGGGTAATTCCTGGGAGTAAAGACGGCCGGTCGTGGAGCTGACAACTCCATCCCATTTAGTACCGATGTCACAAAGTGTGGAAGCCTCTACCTTCCACTACTCCCGGCCTCCATGGCCTGTATGGAGTTGGATTTGCTTTACTTACCTCAGAAATATCAGTAGTCTTTCGCAGATACACACAACCGATAATTTGTATCCCTACGACTCAGTGACGGTTCCATGAGATCCAACAACTTATAAAAAGTCGAAATCTTCATTTTATAATACGCCTGAAACTTTACCGGATGGTTCAGTAATTGCTGAGACACAATAGCAGGGCTATGCTCTCCAGCATTATCCCAGTATGGGTGCTGCCATAAACGATTCCTTCTTTGTCTTAGTCTCCTTCTGACTGCACAAGCCAGAACTGTAATTTCGTCGTCTGAAGAGTCGGATAATTGATTATTCATTTCTCAAACTCGCGTACTAAACTCAACAGAGATAATGGATATTAAAAGAAGGTGCAAGTGGCACATGCATCTTGGGTGTGAAAGCGCTTTCATCAAGATGCAAGATGCATGCATCCTGCACCCTGCATCTTGCGTCTTGCATCTTCGGTGTGAAAGGGGCCTAAAGGTAAGATAAATTTAAAATTACAACAAAGTTATTAAATACCGGTATCTAATGTTCATTCTGCTTTCGCCTGCCTTGGAATTTTGTGATTATCAACACTGACTTGGACATCTAAATGATTTTTAATTTAACTTAATAATCTCCTTCTTAATACTTAATGCGCGTACTGTTCAATTAAATTAATGCTTTGTTCGTTCCTATGTTTTTAGATAGTGGTCTACCGGAGGGTATAGAAGACACTGGGATTGCTGTGGCTATACCTGACACAGTTTCTACTGAATTTGTGGATGCGGAGAGGAGAGTTATACCGGACACATCAATAACGGGCGATGATCAAGACATTCCTGACGTCCGAGAAAAGTATCATCCAAACAAGAGATTTGTGTTTCCCGATAACGCCCAAAATCGAAAGTGCAGTGCTCATTGGTTCGAATTGTATTCTTGGTTACATTACAGTGTTGAAAAGGACGCAGTTTTTTGTTTTGAATGCATGAAAGGCAGTCGAATGGTTGGTATCACAGGTAGAAGATGGTTCTCCAAAGCGGAGAGAACATTTTATATCAACGGTTTCCAAAATTGGAGAAAGGCGGGTGAAAAATTCAAATCACATCAAAACAGTGACTTTCACCGGAGAAATTATGAACTAATCATTAATAGAAGAAATTGGCAACTCCAGCTATCTGATATGACATCTAGCGGTAAAAATGAGAAACTTACCAAGTAGGGTACATTTGTCACGTGGTGACTGTTTGTATATGGTTTCTTGTATTGGTAAACAGATCGTGGTAAATTGTTCGTGTCTTTATACATAAGTAATAAGTTTTACTCGTTGATAGAGTGAAAAATGAGTAAAAGCAAAGTGCATTGCTCAGTTTACGGCTGTAAGTCGATGTATAAGAGGGCTGCGGATATACCTTTTCATCACTTTCCAAAAGATGCAAATAGCAATAGCCGAAATGTGATGATACCTAATACCTAATAATAATACCTTTCCACCCCGGGAAGGATCTAACACTTGTCGAGGTAGACAGACAGAAGACCTGCGACGTAAAGCCAGCGAAGGTTATTCAGTTTAAAAACAGCTGTTACGATGGGCGCGCTGGTAAGATTGAAGCTACTTGAATAATTAATTAAATAATTAATTATTGGCTGCTTGGTAGGGAGAAGGGATGAGTTTAACTTGTATTAAAACCCGTGGGGCGACAGGAATTGCTTGATTTGGACGGTTAAAAGGTGGGTTTGGTGTTGAATATTTGAATAGTAGCGGAATCACTCATTCTACAGTGCCCACGGGGAGGCAAATTAGGCCTATACGACTGATAGTGGAATAGCTCGAATATCGAAGAACTTAGCGATTACGAGGTGTAGGCTTGGCGGAAAGGCTGGCGGATCATCTGTTTGACATCAATTCACGATATAAGTCGGAGCTTGGAACAGTGGCGTCTGGTTTGTGTGGATGCTAGTCTCGGAATGATAAAAGTAGCACAGCTTCGGTGTGTTATTTATTTGTTTATGTACCGTATTTCTCTATTTGAATGTCCTCGGCGTTGACTCAGGATCGACATTTACATTATATTGCACATAATAGTACCGAAATAATGTCCGAATTGTAGCCCTGTGTAAATTTGAATCAGCTGATCTACATCAACCATAAAAACTGATGCTTGATAATATGCAAATGACACCAAAAAATCCAGTGGAACACACAAATTAGATCACGTGTATCGCACAGTTATACATATATACAATTAAAAATAACACTGTCATTACTTTAGAGACCACATTTACTGATTATAACCGAAAAATAAAAAGTGTTCCATATCAAACGCGTGTTATTGAGTATTTTAAACCCTACTTATCCAGACCGACCGCAGCGCCCCAAGTGTTAGTTTGAGTTGCCAATAGCCAGCCTGTAACTGCGAAGATTGACAAGGGAATGTTGAAACAAATGAGCGTTGCGCACAAATGTTTTCTTGTTGATTTTGGTTGTCTTAGATATTTAATGCTTACTGGTAGCGCTGTTCGCGGCCACGATTCTGATCAAGGCAACCTCATGGAGCTTTTACAGGAGAGAAAAGACGATGTACCCGAACTTACTTGGTGGATGTTGCGTCCTAAAAATGTCCTCAGCCCTGACATGCAGAATGAGGTGATTGAAATAATGGCCCACTCTGTCCTTCGAGACATAGCAAAACAGGTACACGAATCACCTTTTTTTGGTATAATTGCTGATGGCACCACCGATATTGCGGGCTTAGAGCAGTTCTCTCTATGTGTTAGGTTGGTTCACCCTAAAATCTGTCAAGTAACTGAACTTTTTCTCGGGTTGTACAACCCACAAGATGCAACCACTAAAACGCTGGCTGGTGCCATAAAAGATGTTCTCTTAAGGCTAAATTTTCCATTGTCAAAATTGCGGGGTCATTGTTTTGATGGCGCCTCTAACATGTCGGGGCATATTAAGGGAGTTCAAAAACTTCTATCTGATGTGCAACCAAAATCCCCTTATGTTCACTGTTCAAACCATTCCCTAGACTTAGCTCTTCAAGAAATTTCGCGGAAAATTGCAGTTCTTTGTGATTTGCTTGTTGTGAAAAATTGAAGTAATATCATACTCGATTCTTCGAAGAGACAGAACACCTTTAAAGATGTCCTGTCACCCTGTGATGGCGATGATAATGTCGTCGCCAATAGACCGTCATCAAAGCTCATCGCACTTTGTCCAACGAGATGGAGCGTGAGATGACGGTCACTTAAAATGTACAAGGAGAACTAGAAAAGGGTCATACTGACTCTCCAAGCTATCCTCGATGACCCCACGGGTGCTTCTCCGGAAGTGAAGTCGGCAACTCGTGGGTACCTGAAGAAGCTGAAGTCATTCGATTTCTTACCTGTGGGGTGGACCCTCTCCTCTTTCCCTTTCCTATCTGCCTTCTATGGCTCTCCTTCCTAGCAAGTCCCTCAATCCGCATTCTACGAGGGGTAAGGGCATTTCATTTCCTCCTGTCCTTTATTTTCCTTATTATCCTTTTGTTTGCCATTTCTTCGTCTAGTATATAAGTTAGTAGTCAGTTTTAGTTATAGCTTACATTTCATTATCATCTTCACGATCACCCAAAATATTAGGGGCCGATAACCTAGACGTTAGGCCCCTTATAATAACAATTATCATCATCATCATCATCATCAAAATCATCATCATCATCATCATTCAATTCCGTTTTTTTCTTCACGTCAGTGTCGAAATTTTTGGTCCATGTGAAGAACTTGCAAAGGCCCATCAGAGCCCTTGTTATACTGCCACAGGAGCTAAGCAAGCTGCTCTGATTTTAATGTCGGTAATGAAGGCTCTTCGAACGGCAGAGGAGTTTGATCGGATCTACAAGGATAGCTACGTTTATGCTACGGAGATAGTGGAACTTGACTGCTCTTCTTTACCAAACCCTACCCAACAAGTTTCCGAAAACCACGCCACATCCGAACCCGACGATGAGGAGGAAGAAGCCGAGGAAATGCAAGAAAGGAAGCAGAAGCAGAGCAAGAAATCCAAACCTGAACAAAAACTTCCCAAAAAAACGGCAGGGGAAAATTCCGAAGCGTTTGGAACAAACGAACAATCCAGCTCCTCCAGCAAAGCTCACAGATCAAGAGGAGCTTAGAAAAGATTACTTCTCAATTCTGAACCTCCTTTTGAATGAAGTAGAAGAAAGATTTAACCAGAAAGGTTTTGACACTTTGGCGAGTATTGAAAATATTCTGATTCAGGCATACCAGGGCATCGTTCCATCTGTCATATCTTTGGGCAAAGATGCCACATTAAGATTGTAATTTTCTTCTTTATGATCTTTTTTTTTCCACTGTTGTAAAATTAACTGTCATGGCATCCAGAAGTGTCAATAAATTGTTGTTTTGAATTGATATATTTTCCTTGTATAAAAGAAGAAAGAATCTGCGATACGCCGGTGAGCGTAAAAGTAAAATAAGTGGCGACCAGTGATAGGATAAATATATCAATATATTTTAATTATGGAGACAACCCAACGTGAACTGGATCGAGCGATAAAGCTACGCAAGGTAACACGGGCGGCGTTTTCGAGGCAGTTGAATAACCTCAAAGGTGAAATTGAGGACATCCAGTTGACAGCTCATGAAAAGAGAAGGACAGTTCAGGTTTCAGAAGAAAAATGATGAGCTCCTGCAGCTGGATGGTAAGGTCCTAAGTCTAAAACTTGACGTCGGCCAAGAGGACTTGGACGACGAATGTAGACTTGCCGATGACTATCAACGTCAATTTCTGGATATAGAGGTGAGTGTTGAATATATTCTACCTCCAGGAGGCATCGCTCAAGACAACAGTGATTGTAGCAGTGTAGATCTTGTGAGCAAGAGAAAATTCAAACTACCTAAATTAGAACTAAGGAAATTTGATGGCGATGTAAAACAGTGGCTACAGTTCTGGGGTCAGTTTGAAAAGATAGACAAGGATCCGGATATTGCACCGAAAGATAAGTTTCAATACTTAATGCAAGCTACAGTGATAGGGTCTCGTGCTCGAGAAATTATTGAAAGTTTTCCACCTATTGGGGGAAATTATACGAAGGCAGTAGAATGTTTAAAGAGCAGGTTCGGTAGAGATGGTCTGTTGGTTGAAGTTTACGTAAGAGAGTTGTTATATTTAGTTCTTAAGAAATCTTCCACTCCCGGTGATGTCAGTTTAATGTGTAGCCTTTATGACAACTTGGAATCGCACATACGGTCACTTGAAACCTTAGGTGTTACAACAGATAAGTGTGCATCTATGTTGTATCCTTTAGTAGAGTCATGTTTGCCTGAGGAGTTTCTTAGGGCCTGGCAAAGAAGTTCCAACTTTGCACACACACGTGATTCGAAAGATAGGTTAGACAATCTCATTCTCTTCATGAAAGGGGAAGTGGAAGCCGAGGAACGGATCAGTTTAGCAATTTCCGTTTTTGGAATCAAAGATAATAACAGGAGTAGATACCAACCCAAATTGTCAGAGCACATTGCTACTGCAGCTGACTTGTTAAACACTAACCCAGTTGAGGAGAGGAGAGGGTACTGTATTTTTTGTGGAGGTCAACATGATGCCCTTAATTGTTTAAAAGCACAAAAATTAAGTCTATCTGAGAAACAGAAGGTCCTAAAGGAGAAGGGTGGGTGTTTTAAGTGCTTTAAGAAAGGACACTGTGTCAATTAATATAAAGCCGTAGTACGGTGCATTATTTGTAGTAAGAGCCACCAAGTTCTGATGTGCCCTGATTTACCTCAGAATAAACAAAATGTATCCCATAATAATGTCGAACACAGGCAATCCGGGGGGAAGAATGAACAAAAGACAAATTCGTTGAGTAATATTTCTAAATATCCTTAAGTTCTTTTGCAAACTTTGGTTATAAAGATGAAAGGTATTGTCTCTTCCTTCTTTGTTAGAGCCTTAATTGACTCAGGATCCCAGAGATCCTATGTTAAGAAAGACATTGTTAAAAGATTAGGTTACACTCCAGTCAGAACTGAAACAACTAAACATGACCTTTTTGAGGGAGTGAAAACAAGTGTTAATGAACATGCATGTTACAAAGTAGAAATTGTAAGCCTGGATGGAAAATATCAATGTAATTTTGAATTATTGGATCAGGTTTTATTATGTAATGGCATCCCTTCGGTCAAGAAAGGACCTTGGTTGAATGAACTTGAGGAAAGGAATATCAGCCTAACAGATATTACGGATGAGTCTAGGCCTGTGGACTTTCTGATTGGGGCGGATGTAGCGGGCAAACTTCTGACAGGAAATATTGAAGTTCTATCTTCTGGTTTGGTTGCTGTGGAAACAAATTTAGGCTGGACTTTGATGGGGAAAGTTCCACAACAATCTTCTGTTAACTTGGCAGAAGAAGTTACAGCTCTGTTTATTAATGAGATCAACGATCTCTGGAGCCTGGATGCCATTGGAATCTCAGACTCAGCTGTTAAAATGTCCAAAGATGAAAGACAGCTTCAAATTAGAGACGATTTTCTAAGAGGTATTACTGTAAATGATGAGAGATGTTACGAAGTTTCATTGCTATGGAAAGAAGATAGCTTGGCTCTTCCTAGTAACAGGGAGCTAGCACTTAAAAGGTTAGAATCTACCACTAGAAAGCTTCAGTCTCAAAATCTTCTCATTTCATTAGATGCAGTTCTAGCTGAGTGGGAAGAACTGGGAATTAGTGAAGAAGTACCAGTCAAAGAAGTAGGGAATTATGAACACTACCTACCACATCGAGCTGTTATTAAGGAAAATAGCACTACCAGATTTCGTCCTGTATTTAAGCGTCAGCAAGAGATAGAAATGCTCCTTCTCTCAATCATTGTTTAGAGTGTGGACCCAATCTGATTGAACAGATTCCTTCCCTGTTACTAAAATTTCGGGAAGGGAGATTTTGGGTGACAGCTGATGTAGAAAAGGCTTTTCTACAAATAAGTGTTCGTCAAGAAGATAGAGATTTTCTTAGGTTCTTCTGGTGTGATCCAAATGACTGGAAGAATATAAAGATATTTCGGCATCGGAGGGTGGTATTTGGATTAAAATGTAGCCCTTCCTTTTAGGAGCAGTTCTTGATTACCATTTGGACAAGGCAATGGAAGATTGTCAATATAGTAAAGAACAGATATCAAGACTTAAACAGAGCCTTTATGTGGACAATGTTGTAACCAGTGTTGATACTGAATCAGAACTGAAAGAATTCATTAATGAAGCACGTGATGTA
Organism: Meconema thalassinum; assembly: GCA_946902985.2. NCBI lineage: Eukaryota > Metazoa > Arthropoda > Insecta > Orthoptera > Tettigoniidae > Meconema > Meconema thalassinum. The sequence continues at coordinate 456,088,176 of OX336391.1, read as the reverse complement.
ATGCAGGAAGGAAAGTTCAACCTCAGAGGTTGACAGGCCAACAATGATGCTTTCATTCTCGTAGGACAGACAGCGGTGCTAGGTTTACGATGGGATTTGGAATCTGACACTTTATTGTTAAACTTGGAATGGTTACAGAACCATGAATTGGGAGTGATCACGAAAAGATCCATTCTGTCAGTTGCACAAAAGGTATTTGATCCGATTGGCATAGTTGGTCCAGTACTTCTAATTCCTAAATTGTTATTGCAAAAGATATGGCTAAGTGGTATATCTTGCGATGAAGAGGTTACTACTGATATTAAGGACCAATTTGTAACTTTGTATTCAAGCCTTTTTCTCCTGAAAGAGATGAGAATTCCACGCTGGGTTTCATTATTCCAAGAACCACAGGGATGTCAGTCTACATATTTTTTTGTGATGCTAGTGCACAGGCCTACACTGCAGTAGTCTTCATGCGACTACAAATTGACGGTGAGAGTAAGGTACACCTTCTTGCAGCCAGAGCAAGAGTAGCCCCATTAAAGACAGTCACCATTCCCCGACTGGAACGAATTGCTGCAACAGTGGGAGCTAGATTAGGTAATTCAGTGCTAGAAGGACTAAACTACCAATATGTCAAGTTGTATTTCTGGACTGATTCGACAACGGTTTTAGCATGGATTCGAAAGGAAGAAACATGGACTGTGTTTGTCAATAACCGTGTTAAAGAAATCCATCGGTTGACTTTACCTGAAATGTGGAGATATGTTCCTGGCCACTTGAATCCTGCAGATCTTCCTTCAAGAGGTTGTCTGGCAGAAAAATTGTTAGCACTTCGATGGTGGGAGGGGCCAGAGTTTTTACGAAATGACCGGCGAGAGTGGCCTGGTGAAGTTCCACCTGCAGAGGCAGAGCTGATTTTGCAAGAAAAGAGAAAATAACTCAAACAATGAGTTACTTTGTAGATAGTTCATGTGAGTTATGTAGCACCCCAAAACATGTAAATAATGATCAGTGCAGGTACCACGATTTTAATTGGTATTACTTATATTTTTCAAGCTATGGAAAAATAAATCGGTTGGTTGCTTGGATAAAGAGGTTTATCCAAAATACGCGAAGACCAAACCTTGCAAGAGCTCGTGGAGAATTATCATGTGAGGAGATAATATCAGCCGAAAAAGTGGTAGAGCTGTAAATGTACCAAACAGATTAGATTTATAATTATTGTATTTTGGGGTAATTATAATTATTTATGTATGGTTGAGTTGTTCTTCCACCAACTCAAGGTGGGACTATGTCATATTTTTTGGGCAAAGATGCTACATTAAGATTGTAGTTTTTTCTTTATTATCTTTTTTCCACTGTTGTAAAATTAACTGTCATGGCATCCAGAAGTGTCAATAAATTGTTGTTATGATTTGATATATTTTCCTTATATAAAAGAAGAAAGAATCTGCGATACGCCGGTAAGCGCAAAAGTAAAACCATCTGAGCAGGTTCTGAAGGAAACGCTGGGTCCACATCAGGACGATTTTGATCTCGATCAGCTTCGTACACCGCTAAAATTGTTGAAAAGTCTGCCAGGGAAGCCACCGAAGTGCATTGCAGATGTAGTTAAGCAGATGAATGAGTTGGCTACATCCACTAAAGATCTTTACAACGAAGTAGTTATGCTTGTTCTGATACTCATGACCGTCCCTGCATCTGCTGCTTCTTCAGAAAGGTCTTTCAGTGCACTTCGGAGGTTAAAAAATTATTTGCGCACTATCATGACCCAACAGCGCCTGACTCACGCTTTGCTTCTGCATGTGCATAAGGACTATACAGGAGCCATAGATCTGTAGGGTATCTTGCGCGAGTTTATTTCGTGTAAAACTGAACTAACATTACTCTCAATGGTACAAAATTAGGACAAGTACATCAGTTCTGTTACCTTGGCAGTGTAGTGTCCACAGATAACCAACCATCTGCAGAAATCACTAGTAGAGTTCAACATGGAGCAAAATTTTATCATCTCGTGAGAGGGCTACTTTTGGATAAGCAAGTTCCTTTAAGATCATAACTAATACTCTACAAGAGCTTCTTTGTACCTGCTACTACTTATAGCTTAGAAACCTGTACCCAATCTAAGAGAAATACCAGCAAACTACAGGCGGTGGAGATGAAGTTTTTAAGAACTATGATTCAGAAGACAAGGAGGGACAAAATAAAAAATGATGAGATACGCCATCTTGTTCAAGTAGAACAATCTCTTAATGAGATCTGTGTTGAAGCCAGACTGAAATGGCTCGGTCGTCTCAAAAGAATGGACACACAAAGAACAGCTAGAGTATGGTTTGAGAAAGAACAAAAAGGCAAGAGACCAAGAGGTCGACCGAGGAAGAGATGGATCGACCAGGTTAGAAATGATCTTGCAGGGAAAGGTTTGGATGTGCAGCGGATCATGGAGGAGGAAACATTCTTGGATAGAACTAAATTGAGAGCGCTCATTCACCGCACCCAGGAAACTGGAGCCAGTTCATGATGATGATGATGATGAAGACTGAACGAGGGCAAGTGTTTGGGAAGGTTAAGCGTTAGCTAGCCACAAGGGAAACTTATGTAAATATTAACCTTTTTTGTGCTGTGTGTTTTAAGTTTAATTTTTATGACGTTGTTATTGTTGGTCGTTACGTTACAAAATCGCTTGTTCAGGCCACTGTTCATTTTTGTTTTTATTCAAGGGAGGTCTATTAGTCTTGAGTCAATTTGACTGAGTTGTAGGCTATAATGCGTGGTGTAAAAGAGTTTGTTTTTTTTTTTACTATTGGCCGAATGGCCAATACGTCATACGTCTTGAGTTCTATTTAACAAATAAACGGAATGTTTCTTTTTTTTTTCATGGCATATTTTAGTGAATCCGTTCATACCAAAAATATTTACGAAATCCAATTAGTTCTTTCGTTAGAACTTTTCAAACCATTTGTCGTCACCAACTTCGCTAAAAAAGAAAGAAAACAAACAAACAAAAACAGACTGGATTTTGCTGACTTATAGCTCGCGTATTATCAACTTTTATCTTCCATGGATTATAAATGCGAAGTCGCATAAAGGAAATGAAGCTGTGCCTCCGAAGTTAGGCAACCCGTTAAGGCCGAATAAACCTTGCACCCCAAAAAAAAAAAAAAAATCCGCTCCGACGCCACTATTTATAAGGTAAAAGAATGGGGCCGTTTATTGGGAACCACCATGTGGTGTAGTGGCTAGCAGACTTAGCTGTCACCCATCAGGTTCAGATTCGATTCCAGGCTGTCAAGAAATTTAGTTTTGATTTGAGAGTTAGAACGGGTTATACTATGCCTGGCAAGGTAAAACTGAGAAGAAGTGGGTTTCCTCGGTTCAATTGCAAATGCACACACAATTGCAGACAACACAACAACAAAGGTTATCGGACAAATATTTTTTCTTTCTTTCTCTCTCTCTATAAATAAATAAATAAGTAAATAGACTATATTTTATTATGTATGTAAGTCTGATTTACGAGAATTTGTATTTGGTACCGTAATTTGTCCATCTCTTTAGAATGGTAACTAGCGTTATCCATTATTATAATAGTTTACTCCTCCAAGTAATTCAGAAAGTGATGAACAAACCAGATTTTTAATGAGTCAGCATTAATTTCTGAATGATAATCTGAATCTCTGCTTTTAGTACGGGAACGAAAAACCAACTTACTGTCGCGTATGAACCCCGTTTTCGCCAACCCTACATGGCATACTAACAGCATGCTACCTTTTCCTACAGGTACTCGAAGGCCCCCTCTTCCAAACGAAGATGCTTCCTTAAATATATCCTTCCTGGTTTCATCCAGATAAAAGAAGGGTCTGTACTCACCAGAAATCCTTGGAATATGCACAGTACGGTATGCAAAAATTTTAGTCTGGCAGTAACAACGTCGCTTCGTTCTAGAAAAAATCCTGCCGTCATTGGTTTGCTTGTATTTGAAACTGAGGGATTTCAGCAACGTGTGCATGGGAGATACAGAGCCCGTATAATTAATTTTCTCCTTCATTAAGCACACCAACTTTTTAGCCGTCAGAAATTCAACTTGATCGTACAAATCGAATATTGTTCGACGTAAAACACAATTGTCATAGTCGTCCATATTTGTTGCACGTTTCTGAATTATGCGATGTTTGCCCGGTGATCTAAACATGGGCACATTACCTATTTCAACACTATTTCTACTCTCAGAAAGAATATTGTACATGGTATGTGCACTTACACCGCAAGCTTGAGCCGTCAGCTTCCGGCTCTGTGAGAAATTAGTGCTACACGCACCTCTGTATTCGAAAGCTTCTTGAAAAAGCTGTACACACTGAAAATGGTATTTCTCTCCTGACTGTGTAAAACTTTACGAGCACTACCCCTCTCACCTGATCGACCACCACTCGGCTTGCTAAGGGATATTGATAACAATGAAAAACGTCTGCTCACAGCACGTCTTAAAGCTCCACTACTGTACACTGAATTGATACTGCAATGCTGTCACTCTATAAATACTTTAGTTAGTATTTCCACAAGAACTCTTCGTTATCTTCCCCAGCGAACCTAAATATTTCAACATCTAAATAATTCTCTCTCTAATTACAGTATCCCTTCAGTCAAAGGCCATCTCCCGAACGGCTGGCCGTAGCGCCACGGGGTTTGGACAGCTTCAAAATGTTTAGCTCTGTTACATAGGGTCATCAAAATAATTTAAGAATTAATAATTTTCGTGCGCGGAGAGAAATGACGATTTCGCATGGCACAGCGAGCCTAGCGAGCTGAGTTAACTAGGCAACGCCGCGCTATGCTACTGGCTGGCGTGGGTGAGCGAGTGAATCTGGCTCCTCCCTCATCTTCACAGTTGTTTTGGGTCTGGCATAAGATTTGAAACCTTATGCTATGGAAGGATTATAAAAATGAGCTGGAAAGAAATGGTCACAAATGAAGAAGTCTTTAGAAGAGTGGGAGAGAGAAGATGGTTCCTTAAATATTTAAAAATAAGACGGAATCACCTCGTGGGCCACGTACTGCGACACAATTGACTGCTTAAGCTTATAATCGACGGAACAATAGACGGCAAGAATTATAGAGGAAGACCCAGACTGGAGTACATGTGTCAAATAATGGAAGATATGGGTTGTGGCTCATACTGTGAACTGAAGAGGAAGACGGAGAGACGGGAATAATGACGAGCTGCTGCCAACCAGCCTCACGGCTGTTCACAGACAGAGGTAGTGTACCCGTTCGTCCTGGGGATGCGATGACCCATCTGCTATAACATCACATCCCTGGAGTTCCAGGACAGAGCGGAGTTAAATGAACCTCTAGTCAAATAAGGAATGTGTCGGAAATTCAGCTGAGTTCTCGAAAAAGCAGTGGGTTTCACGAGACAAAGTATCTCTAGGGTCGTTACGGGCTTAAGTTAATAAAAATAATTCAAATATAAATGGGCGCCATCAACTGAATTCCTAGCAAAACCACTTCCTTTCCGGATAAGCCTTACTCAAGACAAGGAAAGAAAAAGGAACATCACACCATCATCAGATCACAACTAAGATAAAAACAAATTTATTTTACTTTGAAAGTCAGACAGACATTTTAAATATAATTCCTACCTAAGAGTATGGTCGAATGCCAAGTTAAATTGTCATTGTCCAAAAATCGAACCATCTCCTTTCTAATGCAAAATTATCTTAATCCACATAACAAGAAATATGTATAAAGTTCTCTTGGTTTCTCAGGATCACTGTAGCACTATGTCTTTCGTCACTGACATTTGTGAAACCTGAGACCTAATTCTCTTTAATTTAACATCAATGTGGATTTAATTAAGTAATTAATCAGCCTAAACATACACATATAATAATCACTCATATTAAATATCACATAAATTATGGTTTGCATGGTATAATTTGAACGTAGAACATGTTAATCAAATGTTCCTAAACATTGAATAATTAATTTACACTATTTACAACGTCATTCAATCACTTATCTGTGAATTACTGAAAATTCAAATTATCATTTGGTCATCATCATCGTTATTATCAAAATCAAATATTTCTCACATTAATTCTCACTTCAAAATTCTAAATATTCCTGTCAGAATCGTTAATTCATCACCATTACATCATTTAAATTCACATTTCAAGTTGCAATTCCTTCACATTACCTCTCAATTAAATTTATTTAATTGCATATAAATTCATTAATCATCAGCTTCTTTAATTAATTATCACCTTCTGATTCAGTTATTCATCATCATTACAATCGTCTATTAATTTATTTCAATCAGTTTAATTATCAATCTTTAATTCATCCACTTATTTAATTCATCGATTTATTTCAAAATTTAATTTATCAACTTATTTAAATTTCAATCATCTGGTTATTTAATTTTTATTATTTCATCTAGTCATTCTGATTTTTATTTCATTAGGTCAGATCGTTAATATGCTTAAATCTCAGATTATTATTTCATTAATTATTATTTTCAGAAAATCTTGTATTATCAACTTCATTTATTTGTTTAATTTCCTAACAAAATTGTTTAATAAGGTTTATAGAACGTTGTCTTACAGTTTTATTACTTCCAAGTTATATCTCGTATTTAATTTATCATGCCAAAAAATATTATTGTCTCCACGACATCACGTTGGATCTAACTATCCACAACGACATTACATTTCTTCAATACTTCAAATATCACATTTGAATACAAGAATTACTCCAAAAACTCCATAAATATTCAGCACATACAGCATGAATCTCAACAATAACGCTAGACTGGGTACGACGACCTCATGTCTGCCTTCAAAATACTTTATCAACGTTGCAACTATCACATGGCAAATTCCACAAAATGCCTATCACAAACTCCACTTAACCACGTTGCATGATCTACAAAAAATATATAAATGGCTTCAAATTATTAACGCACATAATCTCCAATGACTGTAATTACTCTGATCACATCTAGACAACTCCTTAAACAATTAGAAAAATATTACTTCAGTAATTTAATATCTGCTTTCAAATAGCATAAATTCTATTTCACAAGCTTCAATAATTCACATCGCAGAAAAACACCAATGTGCTATAATCTCTCACATCAAAATCTGCAATACTGATCTGCCTTAAAATAATTATGACCATTAATGATTAATCTTACAAGATTCAATTACTTTAAATCCTTCTCAAAGGTATCAAACACAATTATAAAAATCATCAAAGCATCAGCTGTAATAGCTGTTAAACTGAAATTACTCTCAAAAGAGTATAGCAACAAAATATTGGATTGGCAAACAAGAATTACTAAATGCAATCCTGTTGACATTTATCGTTACTTTATTTAACAAAATTTCGACTGATATGTGACTAGTAGTTCCTTGTTTAATTCACTTACATCTCGTGTACATTCGGATGATAAAAATGAGTCCCTCAATGGCGAGTAAGATGTGTAACTGAAACGTTTTGGCTGCCCCTACTGTTGGGTGACAAATGTAATGGTTTCCCTTTGCCTAAGCTATGTTGTTTTAATGGGCGCCAAGACCTCAATGCAATGTTGAAATCTAAATTTGTATTTAACAACGTCTAGCTCTGGCAGAACACCTTCAAGACACTATTCACTCAGATCGTGGTATGATTTGATCATTAACCCAACAAACAATTGTATCAGGAGAAGGAATTGGTCTATATCTAATGCTACCTACTGAAAGCAAAGATTGCATTGTAAAAGAAATGAATTTATTATATAAAACAAGTATAGCAAAATTAATAATAATAATAAGTACAAAATTTAAATTGGAGCGTTGTGATTTGAATATTACCGATAGAAAATTACGTGAAAACGGAGTCTGATAAATTGATTTTACTCTTATTTCCAAGCTATGAAGTTACTGAAATATGAAATGTAAAACAAAGAAAAATGAGAGATTGCGTATTTCTGCGTCATTTGCGCTTACCATTGGAAATTGCCAAGGCATTTCCCTCGTACTTGCTGATGCTGTGTGCTTCCCACAGTCTCCTGGACGTCGTCATCTCCGTCGAAATTTGATGATATTCTGGTAGATTAGATAATTCTATGGTCCGTACCTCGGACCCAAACACTCGTACAACCGCACTGGTTAAGTTTTGCAAAAGTTAGTCTTCAACTCCACTGAACATCGGAGCGACACGCACTTGCAACCGTACTCCGCAAGTTCTACACAGATAGTCCACGTCCCACGGAACATCGGAGCGACTCCCGCGTATATCCACACTCGGCAAGAACTATACAGATTGTCCTCGTTCGACGGCGCGCTGAACGATATATGCACACGTTGGCTCCCCCACCAGTCTCCACTTCCAGCTTACGTCGTCTCCTCTACTGATTGGCTGAGCACGCCGCCAGTTCCCCTCCTCTGCCTCATTACACTCGGCGCGCGAGAGGGAGAAGTCGTTTTCCGTTCCAACAATTCGCCTTTTCTAGACCTTGCGACCCAGCCTTGCGTAATACTTCTCGACAGGAATCAGCTTGTACTTGAAATCCCCGTGAGTCACGTCTCTCGATATACCCTAACTGACGAAAACTCCGTAAAATTCCGTAATCACATAATTTTCTATGATATTGTCGTTCGTAATAATTTCCTTGATAGCGTTTTCTAAGACATAGAAAACCTATCTGAATGCTAATAATTTTTATAAAATGCTCCGAAAATACCTTAATAATAATTATAATAAATTAATAATAATAATAAATTAACATGAAAAATTCTCTTGGCTGAACAATTTGCCGCGTAAATAAATATAGAATGGCTTCCTACTGACTTATGCCAGTTGCATAAAAACCCCACGAAAAACACGTTACATATTCGCCTCGGATCATCGGATGATTTACCGTGACGACGGTCCATTATCCGATTATCCCAGACACGTTAATAAACCCCATCCAAAATACATATTACATAAATGAAATCACCCTAAATTACAGATATATACACTCATATTTTTTCTTCACGCACTTTGCGTCAAAGTTTGTTGTCACTATGGATTGCACTTTGCAACCAGTCCAATGTTTTACATATGGAATAGTGTTCCACGGACATTTCCGCCTCTCAAATTCCTCTATGTTGGAGAAATAGACATAATAAATGTGTGAGCACTATGTATTTTTGATGTCATATCACACGCATTGAAGGTGTTCTGATATATTTATATCACCATAGAACTTCCTAATTTCACTGGAGGTCCCTTCCTTATGGTGAAATTTAATCTCACTTATCACTGAGCACACGATCACACTATTGTGGCAGCGCCTCGTGACCATAATACTTAATCTCACTTTAAAGGTGATTAAATTAATATTGACTTCTGAAAAAAAAAACAGTAAATGTGCATTACATATAACACCAAATATTTCTGTGCCGTAATCGCCCTGTCTTGTTAAGTTCCCGTAGACCATATTCTACTTAATACTAGTTCTCAACACAGATCAGTTCTTCTCACACAAATAATACCTCTGTACAAATTATCTTAAATTACACACTTACAAATCTTACATGGCGAGGCCGTAAACAGAAATCACATGTGCTGATATGTATGAGTTTCATGAAGGACTGTCTCGCATTCTGATGGCCCATCTTTTATCTCGTGGACGCCTTAAGCTAACAAGCCCTATTCAAGCGCTCCCCCATCTCTTGGAGATAAATGGGAACCCATCAGCGCTACCAAAAATGGCCTTGGTGCATCGAGACAATTTAGTGCTCAACAGCATCCGACAATCCCGTCATATTTCCCTGTACCTTAAAAACTCTCATTTACTTACATACTACCCCCCTGTGTGACTTCTGATACGCCTGCCTGGAAGACCATCTCTTCCGCGCACCAAATACCACACTTACTCATTTGATAGGCTGGCTCGCCAGCTAAACACACTCACTTTATGACACATATTTTCGTAGACTATGTATATTATACGTTCCGTATAATCTGTTTCCCTCACTATTCTCCAGCACATATGCTGTTTTTCCAATACGTTTGGAAACTATGAATGTTACTGCGTCACCTGCTTCCAACCTTGCAAGTGGCTCCCTTTAAATGAACGTCCTCACGTTGCTCTACCTAGCATATTTCTCAGTGTCTGTAACGATGCCCTGTTGCTACTGTCCACACATGCTAACCCTACCTTCCTATGGTGTTACACCTCTACTCGACACTCTATGACCTAAAAATGTCACTTCTGACTGACAGAATGACGACTTAGACAGCTTCAAAGTGAACCCTGCCTGATCTAACTTCTGAAAAACTATATCTAAATGACGTAGATGCTCCTCAAAACTGCGTGAACTAATTACCATATCATCTATGTAAATGGTTACAAACTCTCCTGTGTCATCCCCTAATGCGATGTTTAAAGCCCTAATTAAAGCTGCTGAACTACTCTTTAACCCATAAGGTGTTCTACAAAATTGATAAAGGTTATATTTATGACTAAAAGCTGTAAATGGTCTATCTTCGTACATAAGTGGCACTTGCCAAAAACTGGAACTCAAATCTACACAAGTGAAATACTTTTTCCCCTCAAATGTTTGCATTAATTCTTCTATTGACATAGATTTCAGCTGATCTGAACTAATTCTACTGTTAACCAAACGAGCGTCTAAACAAATACGAACAGTGCCGTCGGTCTTGGGTACCGTTATCAAAGAATTAACATACGGACTGTTAGAGTGCTCATTAATCCCATCTTCAAGCATCTGGTTAATTTGTGCCTCAACTGCACTCTGATAAGCGAAAGGTACAGGATATCTATGTCCTGTGAATACTGACCTATCAATAACGTTCAATGAATGGGTATAGCAATTGGCCATACCAATGCGATCCTCAAACACTCTCCTATTACACCATAACACATCATAGAGCCGAACACACTGTTCATCCTCTATATTTCCCTGAAAAGCAGCCTCACGTAACGAGTCCTCTAGACTTCCGTTCGTAATCACACTGCCCACAAAACATGGAGAACCCCGCTCTACGGCTGGCGATATCTCATTTAAAGTACAAATCACACCTACAATACTACTTCTCTGAATATGGTCATTGAACGCTACTTCTACTTCAGAATCTCCCCATTTAAATTTCAAACTCCCTACATCATAACATAAGTTACCAGACACTCTACTTAGCCACTCTGAACCCAAGATAACACTGAATACTAAATTTGGAATTACAAGACAAATCTGCTTCTCTACATGATTATTAATTTTAATGTCTACTAAAACTTGCTTAGAAATTACTTTAGACCTCTTCCCAACAGCTGTGATAACAAAAGTGCTTTTAATTGGTATCTCCTCAAAATTTACTCCAGTTCCTTTCATTTTATCATAAAATACACTACTTATGCAACTCTTCATACAACCACTATCAATTAAAACATCTGTGTACGCCTCGGACACGTTAAATTTAACTATGGGGCTCTTACTAACCACTTCCTGAATAATACCTTCATCATTTAGTTCATGTAATAATTCATTTCTTACATTTAGGTCATAGGGTTCCTGTATAATTGTATGGACAGGGCATGCTACAGACTGAGATTCTGACCTTACTTCGCAAACTGGTTCGCGTTTAAAGAACCGCTACAGCTGGCCGTAGTACTACTAACTACTAAACTGGTTTGGTTGTTCTGGGCTGTGTTGTCATTGTTTGGCTGTATATTACTACCACTAGGCTGTCCTCTTCCTTGACCCCTATTCTGGTTGTAATTATTGTCATTATAATTTCTCCCTTGATTTCCCCTGAAATCATTGTTTCTCCCTTGATTTCCCCTGTAATCATTGTTCCTCCCTTGATTTCCCCTGAAATCATTGTTCCTCCCTTGATACTGATTACCATAGCCATTTCCTCTGTTCTGATATAGCTGATTATTATTATTTCTATTTTGAGCGTTGGCCCCTTCGCCAGCGTTCCCTTGAACTTCCTGATGCCTGGCTTCGTTAGGTCTATTATTATTATTACCCTGGTTCCTATTGAAATTGTCCTCATAACCCCGTCTCCCTAGTGCATCAAATGTGCTTAACAAATTTTCTACTTGTGATATTGTCTTTACATTCTGGATACAAGCAGCCTCCTTGATCCTATAGGGAAAGTGCCTAAGTAGCAACCTCACCACATCACTTTCCTCCTTCAAGCCATCCAGATATTTACACACTAATACCTGCCCTAAAAAGTATTCGGTCATGGTGGAGCTTCCTTTAGGGTTATATTTACCACACACTACTCCCTCACGATGCTGCGACTGAATAACCTCATTCCAGAACTTTTCACAGAATTTCATTTTAAAATCATTGATATCAGTAAACTTGTCTCTGTAGACAGCAAACCAATTCCTCGTTTCCCCCACAAACACTTGTTCTAAAATTTCAACTACCTGGCACCACTCAATACTACCATTTTCCAACCTTTCCCCGAATTTATTTTCTATAGTGTTCATGAACTCCATTGGGCACCCCTGTCGATTGCTGAACTTACCCAGTTCTACCTCCCTGTGTGTGCTATTCACAAAAACTGGCCTATTCTGACTATTTTCTTGCCTGATCCTAGCTTTTAATTTTAACTCTAATTCTGCGATTTTCTCCTCAGCCTTCCTCTCAATACTGTTTACTGTTAATTTAATGTTTCCTTCTGATTCTTCTACTTTATCATATAGCTTTGCTTGTTTCTCCTCAATCTTGCTAATGCTCTCTCTATTACTCTCTCTTAAATCATTTACTTCTGCAACTATTTGCGAGTGGACTTTCTCAATTCTACCCCCCAGCTGTTCCTTAACCTCGTTAGTAGCCACCTGAATTTTGTCAATTTCTCCCCCCAATTGCTTTTTGACCTGCTGTGTTTCCAGTTGCACTAGTTCTTTTAAATTTTCAGCCTGTGTACTGATTCTAATTTCCAACTCCTCCTGTACTTTTCCTAATTTTCTGTCTACATCTGCAATAATCTCTTTAGCCTTTTCTTCCATCACCCCCCTGATCTCACCTCTAATCAGTTCGAATTTGTCACTCATTTCCCTACTGTTTTGTTCTAATTTAGCATTTAAAGTTTCAGTACTCTCTCTATTTTCCTTACTGTTTTGTTCTAATCTGGCGTTTAAAGTTTCATTACTCTCTCTATTTTCCCTACTGTTTTGTTCTAATCTGGCGTTTAATGTTTCATTACTCTCTCTATTTTCCCTACTGTTTTGTTCTAATTTAGCGTTGTTTTGTTCCAGTTTAGCATTTAAAGCGTCTGTACTTTCTTTATTTTCCCTACTGTTTTGTTCTAATTTTGCATTATTCTGTTCTAATTTTGCATTTAAGGCATCACTACTAACTTTTTTCTGATACATGAACTCGAGAAGTAAAGTTTTTAATTCTGGTTGGCCGCCTACACTCCCTGTTTCAGTATCGGGATTTACCTCCGCTACCCCGGTACTACCATCACTCGACATACTGCTCGTATCATCACTCTCCAGTTGATGACCACTACGTAACCTCATCTGTCTTTCTTTCTCATCCCCCATAATGATATACACTGATACAGACAAATAACCCCCAAAATACAGGCACAGAAATATATACCCTTCTCCTTCCACAAATGTTATTAGGTTTTCAGCCCCAAGTTGTCGGCGACAAATGAAACGTTTTGGCTGCCCCTACTGTTGGGTGACAAATGTAATGGTTTCCCTTTGCCTAAGCTATGTTGTTTTAATGGGCGCCAAGACCTCAATGCAATGTTGAAATCTAAATTTGTATTTAACAACGTCTAGCTCTGGCAGAACACCTTCAAGACACTATTCACTCAGATCGTGGTATGATTTGATCATTAACCCAACAAACAATTGTATCAGGAGAAGGAATTGGTCTATATCTAATGCTACCTACTGAAAGCAAAGATTGCATTGTAAAAGAAATGAATTTATTATATAAAACAAGTATAGCAAAATTAATAATAATAATAAGTACAAAATTTAAATTGGAGCGTTGTGATTTGAATATTACCGATAGAAAATTACGTGAAAACGGAGTCTGATAAATTGATTTTACTCTTATTTCCAAGCTATGAAGTTACTGAAATATGAAATGTAAAACAAAGAAAAATGAGAGATTGCGTATTTCTGCGTCATTTGCGCTTACCATTGGAAATTGCCAAGGCATTTCCCTCGTACTTGCTGATGCTGTGTGCTTCCCACAGTCTCCTGGACGTCGTCATCTCCGTCGAAATTTGATGATATTCTGGTAGATTAGATAATTCTATGGTCCGTACCTCGGACCCAAACACTCGTACAACCGCACTGGTTAAGTTTTGCAAAAGTTAGTCTTCAACTCCACTGAACATCGGAGCGACACGCACTTGCAACCGTACTCCGCAAGTTCTACACAGATAGTCCACGTCCCACGGAACATCGGAGCGACTCCCGCGTATATCCACACTCGGCAAGAACTATACAGATTGTCCTCGTTCGACGGCGCGCTGAACGATATATGCACACGTTGGCTCCCCCACCAGTCTCCACTTCCAGCTTACGTCGTCTCCTCTACTGATTGGCTGAGCACGCCGCCAGTTCCCCTCCTCTGCCTCATTACACTCGGCGCGCGAGAGGGAGAAGTCGTTTTCCGTTCCAACAATTCGCCTTTTCTAGACCTTGCGACCCAGCCTTGCGTAATACTTCTCGACAGGAATCAGCTTGTACTTGAAATCCCCGTGAGTCACGTCTCTCGATATACCCTAACTGACGAAAACTCCGTAAAATTCCGTAATCACATAATTTTCTATGATATTGTCGTTCGTAATAATTTCCTTGATAGCGTTTTCTAAGACATAGAAAACCTATCTGAATGCTAATAATTTTTATAAAATGCTCCGAAAATACCTTAATAATAATTATAATAAATTAATAATAATAATAAATTAACATGAAAAATTCTCTTGGCTGAACAATTTGCCGCGTAAATAAATATAGAATGGCTTCCTACTGACTTATGCCAGTTGCATAAAAACCCCACGAAAAACACGTTACATAACCACCGTACAATCGTATAAATACGAAGGACCTCGCCCCGTCGACTTGGATGATAGTTCCCTAAACGATGGGTAAGGTGAGTAACCACCATACAATCGTATAAATACGAAGGACCCCACCTCGTAGGCTGGATGAGTGAATGTACCAGAAAGGAATCAACAAGTTTCTAGTTGTCATATAAAAGCGATGTTCATTCACTAAAGTGAATAACTTCTTAATATCTCCAAACAATCCAATGGAAAAAATCCCTACTGATGAATAATACACACTCGCTAGTATGCAATGAACTGACGAAGTAATTTCTGATAATCAATTGCAGATCACGAGTTCGAAATACTCGTTACTTAAAAAAAAACTATTCATGAAAAATATCCTAGCTGGAAAAATGTCTATAAGACCAAACATCTGCTTAATAAAGCCAAACAACGGTGAGAATTTCGAATAATGATGCCTGCCATATCATATGGTCACTCCATATTCTAGCAAATTCGAAGTACATAAATTCAAACCATGTCTTAATAATCAAATCACTCCTATTAAAAAAAATATACATGTGTGCCCAGTATTCATGAAAATAATCGTATCAGGTAGTTAGAACTCTTACAATACCTTTCATTATCAGTTGTAATATAATTTCCAAGATCGTCGATTTTCCCTACCTAAAGATTTCTCGTAAGATCGGCGTGAATATCATTTCATCCATGAAATGACGATTTCCTTCGAAATCCCAAGCGAATCAGCTGTTGGACTCCTCTCGTCAGGAATCGAATCCATCGCTCTGTGGTGCCATCTTGTCTCTATTCACATTTACTCGGTCATGTTGAACCTCGAATTACCCATAGCGGATATTGTCCAACTCCTTCTCGAAAAGTTCATGGAAACAGTGGACCCCCTTACTCTTCTTCTAATATACGCCACTGTTCCTTTAAATGTTCAGTTTGAGAATTGTAAGTCCAATCTCAACTTACTGCAAAGTTCCACTTGAGTAAAATAAAATTTTACTTGATAGTGTTCAAGATTGCGATACACCCTGTATCTGTTCGTAATATGTAAATCATGAAAATTGTATAAGATATAAATCTTATAAATGCACGATATAATGTTCATCAGAGCCTATGCTAAACATTCAGTTTACTTGGAATAGTAAAAGTCGCTTTGAATGTGTTATATAACAGCATGGTTATAAGGTTATTCGTAAAAGCCTGTGTTTGAACAGCGTCGAAATGAAGCTTGAAATAAAGTCTTCAAATACGAGCAGTGTGGTTTTGAAATACCCCGGCTGCCTACAATTGTCTCCTCGGCCAGCTCGCCTGGATCAACGACCCCCTCGGCCTTAGCTGCTCGGCGATACGAGAAATGTCACCTAGACTTCTGCCGTGACGGTTTACGTATGCTGCGTGACCTTCAATGCCCGTCTCGCTGTGCTATAGAGCTGCTCTGAACTGCCCCTCTTCCTGGGCTCAACTGACTTGCTAGCGCTGTGTTCCGGCTTTTTGTGCTCGGCGCGGCACGTGGCTCATTCTCCCCACCACTGCGTTCTCACGTCATCAACATAGTCTCGAACCCGAATCCTCTCGGCTGTTCTGTTATAAAATAACTTATTTCCATAAAATTATTTCCACATATAATGCATGTTATATATCCTCTTCTAAGATGTTTTAATTGCTATAATTCCATATATGTTTCAATAAAGCTTCACATCTCTACTCATAATTCTATCTTCTCACAGATTTCAATGCCTCCTTGATTCACGACCTCCTACGTCATCTTGGCTTTCTTCTTGACGCGATCGGTGCGCTATCTTTTCTGATTGCCTTCCAAAACCTCAACTACAGCTTAATGTCTGCTGGCGTAGCCGATAGCCTAAAATAGGTATCGGGTACAGTAGATACTCAATATTTTAATCGGAAGTGTTCTGAACGGACATTAAACGAACATTCTAATAATTTCAACAGAGACTACAAGCGAAATTCAACCAACTTTCTTCGAAATTCCTTTGAAGATGACTTTTCTTTCTACAGTGAGAGGAGCGACATCTGATCGCATTATGGCAGTGGAGATGTCCGAGAAGATATGCGGAGGGAAACACTAAGGATATTGTTAGGGCCCTAACTTAAGGGCGCATAGCACATATACCTACAAACATACGACTAACTCTACATCTATAATTTCCCACAAGCACACCCCTGCTATCTACTATCTGTCCAGCACCCTACACTATTTATCCTTCCCACTTGTCACACCTATTCACATTGTAATTACATTTGTTTGAGCTTCCCTACATCCAAGGGAAGCGCATCTACATCTACACAAAATCCACTAGTAAACTAGTACATTTCTATTATCAACGCACGATTGTTATTATTGTTGCCCTCATCCTACTATACTGCCTGATTCCCCTACACACTCCTCACTCAGACACCGTCCCACCATAAGTTTGATGTGCAAGCGCTACCAGTTTATTTACACTCAGGCGACCTTGCTCTCTAGCAAGCACGCGCACACTGCTCGTAATACTGCACGATCAGCAACGCCTTTAGCTCTCTCAGACCGTCCGATAGCACCTACATCCCTGAGGCGCATCCCTCGGATTATAATCGTTTCCCCCTAGATATTCGCCCGTTCCCCCCCCCACCCTATACTTCCGACATCTCAACCTCGGGGAGAGCCCCCACGATCTTCAATACCCCTTTACACTCCCCCTAGATAGCCGCAACTCTCCGTACGCTCACGTACCCCTATAACCCCCGTTTAAGCCACTCAAAAGGCTAAACATTTGGTAGAGGCGTCGGGTACCACGTTTTTGAAGAGACTCATACAACGAGCCAGTAGAAACCTCTTAAGCCAAGCAAGTAGCGATTTTTTGAGAAGGACAAGCCAGAGAATATTTTTTCTCACAGTAATTACATACCCCCCAGCCCACTCCATAGGGAATTCACTAGAAAACCCTCTAGCAAAGCAACGCCAAGCACCCCAATTTTTTTGGAGTAGGGTATCCGACAGCGAGTAGGCACGTTTTGCGTGTGAGTTCGGACGAAATCATATGTCCACATTCAAAACCACACTAAGGGGTTTTAGACATCACTTTGCAGCGAACTCAACACCACTTATACCAAAATTAAAGATCAAAAACGACGATTTAATAAACGAATATACTGTAACCCTATGAGGTTACATATTCTTTTGCATGTTCTTTTGTTCATAGCTATAGATTTTCACATCTGTGGACATAGTATCTATGTATAATTTTAGTTTGTTTTTCTTATCTCTTTGATTTTTTTAATTCCATGCAGAGTATTCTATGCTAAGGTATTAGATAAGTTGAGTTTTAAATTCCATGAGGGATGATTATTGAGATGTTCATTCCGTGCTAAAAAGATAGGATTATTATTGAATTCTTTCCTCTGTTCTTTTATATATAAAGCGATATTTTAAGTTGATTGAGATGTTAATGGATGGAAGATAATAAATGATATGGAAATTGAATGATACAAGTTGGCTCTCCCTTATGGTAATAATTACCACCACGGCCCTGATAACCACAAAAAGCAGTAAGTAAAGTTACAATATTGCGCCTCAACGTTGGGCATGATCAAGGAAATAGTAGAGACGTCGTTATTAAAAGATATGTGAATTGAAAGGATAAATGAAGATAAGATCAGGATAGGCACATTCGAATGCGCACACAGATAAGAGTTGTTTTTCAGTTTACATGTTGTTTTATAATAAGGTATGTCAAGGGAGAGAAATTTAAACTTAAGGTCTAGAACTACCGGTATTGTAAAGCCAAGTAATATGATGGAATCGTGTAGTGTGGCAGAGAAGGACAAGGAACAGACTAGTAAAGTCTCGGAGGAAATAGTCATTTCGGAGCAGGATGGCGTTACTAATAGGAGTACGGATAGTGGTAGTTGTAAAGAAAAGGATAGTGAATTGAACCGTAACTTGCTCCAAATATTACTAAGTAAATTCACAGGTATGCAAGAGTCATTAAGCCAAGAAATAGGGTCAGTGAAAGAGTGTATGAGTAAGGAGATAAGAGAAGTTAGGCAGCAGGTAGAATCTGTAAAGATATACGTTAACGAAGCAATAAAGAAGCAGGCTGAGGCAACTAATATTAAGATAGAGGAGTTAAGTAAAGAGATACAAGAGCACAAGACGGTCATGAGCAGTAGGTTAGAGAATTTAGAGAAGGATCTCAAGGATAAAATAGGGGAAAGAGAAAATGCGATGAGAGAGGAAATAGCGAGAAATCAAGATATTATCGAAACTAGGATAGAAGTTATTGAAGATAAAATGGGGCGAATTAGTGAAATGCAGAGTGTGCAAAGTGAGATAAAAGAAACTAATATAAAACTAAACGATGAAATGAAAAGGATTAGGCGGGAAGTGAATGAGAAGCTGATGAGCTCAAGAGGAATCGTAGTGCCAAGTTCATTTTATAGAGATCCAGGATTACCTCACTTTAGTTTGAGACAGTACAACCCAATGTCATTTTAAGAACAGTTGAAAAAAGGTTGTAGAAAGATCTTGAAGAAGAAAACATTGAATGGGAGACGGTATTACAGATCTTATCGCAGTCATTTCAGGGGGAAGTGAGGTCTTGGTTCGATATCTATAGCCCTAGTATGAAAAAATTAGAAGATTTTAGTGCTAGATTTAGAAACAAGTTCTGGTGTGAGACAATTCAGTCTAGAGAAAGGGAACGTTTGATAATGGGAAGATACAAGGAGAGGGAAGGAGTTACCCTAACGGATAATTTCCTAGCGCATGTGTTGGAAGGGGTTACGGCAGATTGCGATATCGTAAGACTTACGGTGAGACATTTTCCAAGTAGAATCCAGGAAGCCGCAACAATGCAGAGGATTAAAACTATTGAAGAGATGGAGGAAATGTTATCCCGTTTTGATGCATTAGGTACATTTCAGGTCAAGAGGTCAGAAGGAAGAGTTGAGGGTAGGCAGGCGGAGAACAGTCAGAATTTTAGAGGTAGACAAAATAACCAGAATTCGAGGGATGAGAATGTGCAGCGAAGTGGGGGGCATAATCAGAGTAGTGAACAGATGAGACAGGAAACTAGAAGGAATGTGGAACCGAGAGATAGACCTTTAAACTCCGTTGGGACTGTCTAAGTAGGTCAGTTGGCCAGTCCAGTAAAGATGTTATTGAGCAGTGTGTTATTGTGTCGGAAAATAGAGATTATATGCCAATAACGAAAGAGGAGTTGTTATTTGACCTATCTGAGTCTGGTGTAAGAGGAAATGAGGTTACTTCATCTATTATTAAAGTTGATGTTTTTGGGAAAGAACTTACGGTACTGGTTGACACAGGAAGTGAGCGTACGTGCGTGAGGCAGTGAGGCAGAAGTGAGGGCATGTTTTTGAGGAGATACTGGTTAAATCAACTGTTATTATAACAGCGGTTGGTACGAAGTCCCAGAGGATTAGTAGGCAGATCATATTACACATTATGATTCAGGAGAGTATAGAGTACCTGAGCTGTTTAGTTATTCCTAACTTAATTCATGAGGTGATTTTGGGGCAAGACTGGTTAAATAAGAATAGCGTAGTAGTTGATTATGATCGGGGTATTGTTAGTATTTGTAGGGAGAAAGATAAGCGAGATATAAGAATGTGGTGTGATGCTTCTGAGAATGTGATTAAAACATGTGGAATTGTGGCTGAGGTTGTGAACTCGGGAGAGGAGTTCGAGGATGTGGCAGGATTTCATGAGGATCTGGAGAATAATATTATAGGTTTATTCAAGAAGGCCGGTGAGAGTGGTAGGTTGTGTCGTGAGGACATTGTGAAGTTGAGGAAAGTTTTGAGAAAGAACTCAGGAGTGTTTAGTGATCAGCCAGGTTTAACACATGCGTATGAACATAGATTCGAAGTTTTTGATCATTCACCATTCTGTGGAATAAAATTTCCCATTCCGAATAAATACGCAGAAGCAGTCGAGAAAGAGATTTACAAAATTCTTAATTCAGGGATTATTGAACCGTCTTG
Organism: Meconema thalassinum; assembly: GCA_946902985.2. Classification (NCBI taxonomy): domain Eukaryota; kingdom Metazoa; phylum Arthropoda; class Insecta; order Orthoptera; family Tettigoniidae; genus Meconema; species Meconema thalassinum. Next base: position 456,067,125 of record OX336391.1, on the reverse strand, counting down.
CAGTCCATATCTTAATTCTTTGGTCGTTGTGGGTAAGATTGACGGAACAGCTAGGTTATGTCTTGATGCTCGGTTATTGAATTTGAGAATTACAGGGGCTATGCAGAGACCTGTGAGTGTGGAAGAGCTAATTCTAAAATGTGATGGTAAGAAGTGGTTTTCGACAATGGACTTAAGTGCTAGCTTCTGGCAGGTACTGCTTCGTGAGGAAGACCGGAAGTATACTGCGTTCCAGTATAAGAGTGGTTTGTTCCAACACCGTGTTGTTCCTTTTGGAGTGAAAACAAGTAGTTTGGCTTTGATTAGAGTTTTGAACATAGTGTTAGGGCGGGATACACATGAGTTTGTTACCATGTACATTGATGATTTGATTATTGCATCACAGACACTTGAGGAACACTTGATACACATAGACGTTGTTTTGTGAAAGCTAAGGGAAGGGGGGTTACAGTAAAACTAAGTAAGTCCGTTTTCTGCACACGACAGATTACATTTTTAGGCCATACCATATCAACAGAAGGAGTATTTCCTGAACATTCGAGATTAGAGAAAATTACCAACACACCTACACCACGTAATTGCAAACAACTTAGATCAATTTTAGGGGTTTTTAATTATTTTCGACGTTCCGTTATTAAGTACTCTTGTCTTGTTGAACCGTTTCTGGAGCTGTTGAAGCAAGGTACCAGGTGGAGTTGGACGGAGAAACATGAGGTAGCATTTGAGAAGTTGAAATCCGGTTTCAACGAAGCTGTGATGCTTAGGTATCCTAGGTTAGATCAACCGTTTGTACTGATGACTGATGCATGTATTTCAGGGATTTCAGGTATTTTGTGTCAGGAAGATGAAGATAGCAATTTAGGTATTGTGTCATTGGCCAGTCGAGGACTTAGTATGGCAGAGAAGCGGTATACTATTTCAGAGTTGGAAATGCTAGGAATTGTTTTTTCACTAGGAAAATTTCGAAGTTATGTTCTTGGAAGTGAATTGAGTATTTTAACGGATCATCATGCTTTAGTGTTTATTGGATCAGGGAAGCTATCTTCTAGTCGTATGTCTAGGATATTGGCGATTAGTGAATATAATTTTAAAATTAAATATGTAAAGGGTAAAGATAACTTAGTGGCGGATTTCCTATCCAGGAATATAATAGGTAACTCTGGTGACGAGGCACTACAGGTACAGGAAGGAGTGGTAATATGTCGTGCCAAGGTAAGCGATTGTGAAGAAGAGGTGCGCATGTTACGTAACCTACGTGCCGAACACGAGAAGGATGTTGATATGGTAGATATATTAAATCTGCGAGAGAGAGAAGTTGATAGTACTGTACGAATTGGTAAATTCACGTATAAGTTGGAGTGCGGTTTTCTCGCTAGGTTGTGTGAAGGGAGAGTATGGAGGATTTGTGTTCCTGCTTCACTTAGAGATGTGATGATTTGGTACCATCACAAGTCATTAGGACACTTTGGGGCAAGTGAGGTTTTATTCGCCATTCAGGCACACTTTATTTGGAAGAATATGGGTAGAACTGTTAGGAAAGTTCTTACCTCGTGTGACTCATGTCAGCGCAACAAATGTACCTCGAGGTATTTAGAGGGAACTCTTCAGATGGTTATCCCGGAGAAACCAGGGGATTTGTTGTGTCTGGATTTGTATGGCCCGTTAGTCAAAGCTCAGTATGGATATCAGTATGTACTAGCCGTTGTTGATGCATTCAGTAAATTCGTCAAGTTGTATCCCCTGAGAAAAGTGACAGGGAAGGGTTGTGTCTTACAAATCACTGATAAATATGTCTTGAAATTTGGTGTGCCGTCCAAGATATTATCAGATCATGCTACTCAGTTCACATCGAAAATTTGGAGAACCAAGATTAATGAACTAGGTATTAGGCATATTTTCTCGTCCATACGATACCCTCGGGGAAATATGTCAGAACGAGTTATGCGAGAATTGGGGGGGCATGTTTCGCACTTAAGTAAGTGATCGACATAACGCATGGTTTTCGCAATTAGGAAACATTGAACGGTGGTTCAATACAACAATGCATGAGAGTGTGAAATGTACGCCCTATGAGATACAATATGGTAGGAAGCCTATGAACGGTATCGCAAGAATGTTAGGAATAACTACGGGAGAGGAAATAAGTAAGGATATTTATATCCAGCTGGCTAGGGAAAACTTAGTTAAATCAGGAGAAAAACGTTTGCGCCAGCAACGTAGGCAAGTTGGAGATAGCTTGCAGATTGGTGACAAAGTTATGCTTAGAATTCCTTATCCTTCGTCCGTTCTGAACAATGAAATACATAATTTTTTTAGTCTCTATAGTGGCCCTTTTACTGTGAGTAAATTTGTTGGAGAGTGTGCCTATCATTTAACTGATCAGGAAGGTGCGAGTAAAGATACGCACAATATTAGAAATCTGAAACGTTACATGGCATGGTCAATCCGAAGAGATGCCATACTTTGATATACGACGTACATGATTGATAAGGCAATGTGCTAGAGAGAGAGAACCGTTGTGGTGGCAGATGTAGAGATCATTTTTGATATATATAAAAAGGATGATGTTTTATTGAAAATGGTACTGGTGATAATTCTCGTCTTAGGAGAAATGATGGAGTTAAGCCCAGATGAGCAGTAGGTGTTCGTCACATTAGGACATGTGAATGACATACATGCCTGCAGCAGTTGATGCTACAAAATAGGCCAATCTAGGTACCCCGTATAATATCAAGAGGCATGGATTAAGCAACACGTTTGAACAACAGCTCAGGGCCGTGGAGAGCGACGACGGGCCCTGGGGCTGGAATCTCCCGGGCCCCCCTCTAAACCAAATTCTGTAAAATCCTTGCAAATTTGCACAAACTGATTTTGCAATTGTTTTTATTTGCACTAAATGTTCATCAAGAAATCAATTACAAGAGCATAAAAAGCCAGCAAGCAATTAACAGTAATAATAATAATAATAATAATAATAATTATTATTATTATTATTATTATTAGTATTATTGTAGCATGCTGAACTACAATGCCCAAGATCGCGGGTTTAAACCCGGCTGAAGTCGTCAGATTTTTAAGAGCGTTAAAATCCTCCTGTATGCCTTTATTCGGAGGGGAAGTAAAGCCAGCGGGTCCATGTCATAGATTTATGGTATGTAAAAGAACCTACCACTACAATTGGTAGTGTGTAGCCAAAATTTGTAGGTTATTTGGTTAGAAACGCTCTATCAAGTTCCAACGTTCCCCGCTGGGTGTCAGTGACTGTGGCGTCTGGTAGCCAAAGTTGGAACTACTTGAAATTGAACTTGTTGGGTAGCCTTCGGGCGTTCAACTGAAATGTCCTGATATGACCTTTGGCTGCAATTCATATATAATAATAATATTTCAATGATATATTCCACTAAATCCAGGCTATATTTATTATCATACATAAGCAGAGCGTGAATTACTATCAATATAAATAAGTTAATGCTGGTATGTAAAATTTACAACATTGAAAGTGGAGGAATGCATCCAAAATTATTTGCAAATTCAATGTTTATACCTGACAAGCGCGTACTAATGCATTATTTTCAATTAACATAAAATAATAGATTAAAGCCATCGAAAGTAATAATTTTCATTAAATTTGCTCTACTGTTTTGGCGTTTGACAAATCTAAATTTGTCTCGTTGAGGTAACACTGTAAGCATACACAATGTTCAGATTTTAAGTTCTGCAGATCCTGTTTGATATCAATAACTTTAGAACTTCAGTGATACTCGTAAAAGCAATATGCTCGTTTGCCGTACACAAATTTTAAAAAAGTTGCATCTACCGGACCAGTAATTGCATGGCTTTTACAGTATTTAACTTTGGGAAAATACTAACATCGAAAAAAGCTGTTGTCCATTAACTCGTAAACAGGTGGGTCAGAATTCCACCGTCGGCGATTCTATGCTTATTTTCCATGATTCATCGTTTTAACCCGTCCATTCATTTCCTCCTCAATTCCATCCCTACGTCATAAGACCCATTAATCAACAGGAAGTTCATCTCACTGAACTGCATGTTAAAAGAGGTGGAAAGGGCATATACTGTACACTGTGCGGTACTACGACCTCTGTGACATATGACGTAATCTCTTTTCATAATGAAAACATGATTTTTATAAAAAGTCAAGACGTATTTTAAAATACATTTTACATATAGTGTTTTTATGTTGACATTCTTAAAATTTGCTGCCCTTGAAGAGTCACGCCTTTGGGTCTAAGCCTAAACACTGATATTGGGGGGTGTGGTGGCTCAGCGGTCTAGCTGTGTGCCACTCACCAAGGCGGTCCGGTTTCGATTCCCGGTCAATGCATGTGAGATTTTCGAAGTGAAATGCCATGTCCTGTGGTTCGGATTCCACGTAAAAAGGAGGTCCCGTGGCTCATAATCACAAGATTCACGGTCACGTAAAACTACAATCTTCCTTCCTTTAAACACTGATAGGTAAGTGTTTTGTTTGAACGGCGATCAGACATCTTTGTGCATTAAACAAAGCAAAATATATTTTCATAATTAACCACAGGTGTACAGTACTCATACATAACTCAAGTTATTATGTGCTATCAGTAGATTGCAGCTGATCAGTGATTGTTTTCACAAAAGAAGAAACTGTGAATTTTAACTATATTTTGTAATTGGCAGTCAGTGGATTTCTTATAATGTAATATTGCTTTGCAGTAAGCAAAACTAGAGCCAGGTTCTCCTAAAAATCCTGAATCCTATCTATGACTGGTGACCGTCATGGGCGGATTTAAGCCAAGATTATGGGGGAATGGACACACCGGGAATCTTGGGGTATGGAATATCACCAAGCTCAGAGTGGGGTCCGGGGGCCCTCCTCCGGAAACGTTTGCAAAAATTAGGTCCAAATTATTGAGTTATATGATAGACCATTTGGGTGATTATTTTTTGGATATTTTGGAGTAAAAATTTGGTGACCATTGGCTATAGAAAAGACTCTCTGATATTGAAGTAAAAGCTCTCACATCTTCAAGTAAGACCCCGCGGTGTAGCTCACCAATGATCGTGATTGGGGCCTACAGCAAGTCTACAGATCGGAGGTTCGAATCCGGGCGCTGACAGCGGCTATCCTGAGTGTGGTTTTTCACACTTCCTCCAACCAATGCCGGGGCAGTACCTTATTTCAAGTCCAGGGACACCTACCCTACTCTTAGCCCTAATAATTACAGTAATAGTCGCGACGGCCAACGCATTCCCAGTCGGCAACTAAGAATACGACATGCGATTTATCATGTCACAGAGGCCATAGCACAGCACAGTGTATAACCCGCTTTTCACCCAGCATTTGATGGTTTTAAGAGGGTCTAAGTTTTTACACTCCAAGACAAATAGTTACATCAATGTTGCCAATACACCTCACTTATTATACAACAACCACTAGCCTCCGTTTCAATCTACACAATTCGCACATTCTTTGGTTTTCTATTTTGATCGCTTCATTAATATTTGTGAAAACTACTGCTATACAGTCAACTTTATTCAATAACGTGGAGGCCTTCAGAAACAAACCGTAAAACTAACGCGTCAGCAAATATTGAATTATATCTACAGTACTATTTGATGCAAACCATCCCCAACCGAGCGCCAAGTGTTCATTGTCCGCCAGTGATACTAGACCTACTAGCTACCAAGTACACGGGTTGAATGTTGCAAGCCCCTAAATGAATTAACATCTGTAACTACAAACAGGCCTTTTTATTAACTGTTGAGTAAGACTACGAATAACACCGCAGTCGGGCAGCCTAATCCTGCATTCCTGCCGCGGCTTCGTCAGGAACCGGGGTCATTTCTAAGTCGTAGATAAAGAGGGCAATTAATTTTATGTTTAATGGTACTGAGACGTTAAAGCGTATCACGAAAGGGCTTGATTCGCAAGGTAAATATCTCTTCGCGTCCTGAAAAATAAGTGCTTTGCACATCCTCCTAGGACGCCGGGCCCCCCTGGGAGGGTCGGGCCCCGGGGCACCAGCCCTGCCTGTCCCCCCCTCTCGTCGGGCCTGCAACAGCTCCGTTGAGGAAAGGATAAAATTCTCAGATTTTAGTTTGACCTAAGCACTAGAAGCGTATAGATACAAATTAATTATGTCTTATACAGAAAATGAAATGGATTCCATCAATGGACATCTCTGGTGCGAATACCACGTTATAAAGGAGTTGATCCTGATTTTGAAGAAGTTAGAACTCGCAAGAATGAAAGAAAGGTTTGGAAGACGACGAGGTGGAAGGCGTGGAGACAGGAGGAGAGAGAGGAGAACATATAGAAGAAATGGAAACACGTTTTAATATAGTAAAAGTCCAGAGAGAAGATGTCATGTAAGAGAGCGTGCAGTTTATTCTCAATGTCTTGTGGGAGACTGGTATTCATCCCAATGAAGGCAACGGAATATCCTGGTTTCAAGTGATAGGGGTGCTGACATGTCGTGGACCTTAGCTACAAGATTCCTAAGAGACTATATGCAGTTATATGGTAACGTCATGGATGAAGGCTATGAATTCATGCCAAAGAAGACTAGGCTACATTTGCAAGTTACAATGGTGCAAAAGATTGGAGCAAATGGGAGGCTATACCAAGTGCTTCAGCTTCAGCAGTTATTAATGTTGATGACGTATACACCGCCAGTCTTAAGAAGAAAGACGTGTGGGATTAACAACAGTGGTTATACTGAGTTGTTCTCTTTGTGTTTGTATAATAGTGTAATTATGTTTGTTAATTAGATTTAAGAATTATAAAGATGTACTGCGTTTACTTTATAATTCTGGGGGGCAATTGTAACCCTATGAGGTTACATGTTCTTTTGCATGTTCTTTTGTTCATAGCTATAGATTTTCACATCTGTGGACATAGTATCTATGTATAATTTTAGTTTGTTTTTCTTATCTCTTTGATTTTTTATTCCATGCAGATTATTCTATGCTAAGGTGTTAGATAAGCTGAGTTTTAAATTCCATGAGGGATGATTATTGAGATGTTCATTCCGTGCTAAAAAGATAGGATTATTATTGAATTCTTTCCTCTGTTCTTTTATATATAAAGCGATATATTAAGTTGATTGAGATGTTAATGGATGACTTACTTGACTTAAGTCCTGTTGTTCGCATCGCTGGAACATAGGGCTTCAACGAAGCATCGCCATCGGACTCGGTTGCGTGCCATTGCCTTCACTTCTCCCCACGTTCTCCCCGCTTCTGCAGCTTCCCTCTCCACTGTCCTCCTCCAAGTTTCCCTCGGTCTTCCTCTTCTGCGATGTCCCTGAGGATTCCAACTCAGGGCTTGCCTCTCTATTGCCATCTGGTTTTTGCGCAGTGTATGTCCAATCCACTTCCACTTTCTTGCCTTCAACTGTAAGTCCACGATTCCATAGTTCTTCATTGGATATTACATTTGGCCAAAACACCCTCAAGATTCTTCGTAAGCATCTGTTTATAAAGGTCTGGATTTTCTTTATGATAGATTTTGTTACTTTCCAAGACTCACATCCGTATAGCAATACTGATTTTACATTGCTATTGAATATTCGGAGTTTAGTACGTGTGGAAATCTCATTGCTTTTCCAAATAGGATGCAACTGGATAAAGGCTGCATTTGCTTTCTTGATCCTGCTGCTCACATCCTATTCTGCTCCTCCAGTTTTAGAAACGATGCTACCGTGATGCGTAAATTCTTTAACATCCTCTACGTTTCTTCCGTTTATTTGAAACTTCCTATCGCTTGTTACGTTTAATCTTAGCGATTTGGTCTTCCCTGAATTTACAGTTAACCCTAGCCTTCTTGCCTGTTCCTGTAGATCTTTCAGTTTGGCATTCATGTGCCGAAAGCTTTGTGAGAGGAGACACACATCATCAGCAAAATCTATATCTTCTAGTTGATCTGTTAAATTCCAACTTACTCCTCTTCTTTTATCTTCATTTGTTTTCCTCATCACTTCATCTATCACAATTAGGAAGATTGATGGAGAGAGAACACACCCCTGTTTTACACCTGTTCTTACTTCAATGGATGGTGTCAATTTCCCTTGGTGCATTACTTTGCACGAGTATCCGTTATACATTTCTTGCATAACTCTGATAACCTTTCCCGGAATACCATAATTTGCAATTATTTTCCACATGCTTCTTCTGTTTACTGAATCGAAAGCCTTTTCAAAGTCTATAAACACTAGATATAGACTGGCCATAAATTCCATGCTCTGTTCAAGGATAATGCGTAGTGTATTAATCTGATCGACACACGATCGGCTTCTGTGAAACCCTGCTTGTTCTCTTCTTAGGTGGATTTCAAGGTAGTCCTTCATTCTGTTGAAGATGATTCGTGACAACACTTTGCTAGGAATAGATAACAGCATTATTCCCCTCCAATTATTGCAATTTGTCAAGTCGCCCTTCTTCGGAATTTTAACTAAAATGCCGGTCTTCCATTCTTCTGGTATTTCTTCCCGGTTCCAGATTTTTTCAAACAGAGGGTACAGTAAATCTACTGTTGTTGCTAGATCTTCTTTCAAGAGCTCTGGCGGGATGTTATCTGTTCCCGGCGCTTTGCCACTTTTCGTTTGCTTTAGAGCAGCTCTGATCTCTTCTCTACTAGGTGCTCCACTCTTGATTCTACCAAGAACGTCACATTCATTTCGATTTCCATCTTCCTCTGCATTTTCATCTACACCTCCCTGTTCTTCTCCGTCCTGTTGCTCTTCTTGCTCTGTTCGTACCTCTCTATTCAGCACTTCTGCAAAATGTTCACGCCATCTTTCCAATTGCTCATCTTCAGTAGTCAGCAACGCTCCAGTTTTACTTCTCACAGGACGATCTATAGCTCCCTTCCTCTTTCCTAGCAGTCTTGTGGTCTGGTAAAGGTCCTTCATGTTTCCTTCTCTGGCAGCCCTCTCCGCCCTTGATGCGAGATCACTTGCCCACTTCCTTCGGTCTGATCTTGCACTCCTTTTCACCTCCCGGTCTACTCTCGTGTACTCTGCATGAAGATCCATCTTTTGTCTCCTAGTTTTTGTGGTATTCATCTTTGCTTTCAGTTTCTTCCTCTCTCCCCCTTTTCCCAGGTGTCCTGGCTCATCCAATCCTTCCTTTTGTTATCTCTGAATCCCACTACTTTCTCTGCAGTTTCTAGGATTGTTCCTTTAATTTTCTGCCATTCTTCTTCTACTCCATCTTCTCTTGTATTTAGTATTTCGTATCTGTTACGCAGTTCTAATCTAAATTCTTGTTTGACGTTGGTGTCCTTCAGCTTTTGAACATCATACCGCTTTTTTGGAACATCAAATTTCTTCTTTGCAGCTATGATTTTAATGCGCACCTTGGCTAACATCAAATGGTGATCACTACCTATGTCGGCTCCCCTTTTGTTTCTGACATCTAACAATGATCTTTTCCATTTCCCACTTATGGCAAAGTGGTCAATCTGATTCTGCGTCCTGTGATCAGGTGATACCCATGAGATTTTATGACATTTTCTATGTGGGAACACCGTTCCTCCGATAGTCAACTCATTGCTCGCACAGAACTCCTTAAATAGTCCTCCCTTTTCATTCTCCTCTCCAACTCCATGTCTCCCCATTATATTTTCTATCCCAAGGTTTTCGGAGCCCACTTTCGCATTTAGGTCTCCCATCACAATGACAATATCTCGTTTCACCCCATTCAATGTTGCCTGCAGCTCTGTATAGAAGTAGTTTTTGGTATCCATGTCTGCTTGTTCAGTTGGGGCGTAACATTGGATGATAGTTACATTTCGTACCTGCCCTTTGAACCGCGCTGTTATGATTCTGTCTGATATAGGTCTCCATTCCAGCAGACTCTTCTTTGCCGTTTTATTTAGAATTAAGCCTACACCATTCACATGGTCGTCCTCGGCATTGGGTTTGCCTGAATACAGAAAGGTCATCCCCTCTGGTAGTCTATTTTCTCCAAATTCATTCCAGCGTACCTCGCTCATTCCCATTATGTCTAGTTTATAGTTGATAAATTCTGCTACAGCTTGATGTAACTTTCCACTCTCGTAAAGTGTCCGTACATTCCAAAATCCGATCCTCGTGGTCCATTTCATTCCAAAGGTTGTCAACTTGTTGTCCGTCCGGCTTTTGCTTCTTGAAGTTTCTTTAACAATAAATTTTAAGAGATGCAGGTTGTTAGCCCACAGTCCCCGAGTGCTTTAGTGGGGCTGCCACCTTATGGCCTAGGCACATGCCATTATAGCTAGATGGTCTGCTATGTCTCTCACAAATTCTTTACAGGGAGAGTTGAGACTGGTCTCCCTAACCCTCCTCCTTTCTTCGGGCTTGGGACCGGCAACGACACCCATGGAGCTACTCAATCCACCCCATGGTTGCCGCAGGCGGAGTTATGTTAATGGATGGAAGATAATAAATGATATGGAAATTGAATGATACAAGTTGGCTCTCCCTTTTGGTAATAATTACCACCACGGCCCTGATAACCACAAAGAGCAGTAAGTAAAGTTACAATACTGCGCCACGCCTGCTCCAAGAACTCGAAACAAATGCATTAGAGGTCCGTGCTCAATACCCTGCAGCAGCCGCGCAGACCATACATTTTACACGGTCACAATCCCGCAGCAATTCGCAAGAGCTACAATCGCCGGTATCCAGTAACAGCACAGGGGACATTCCATTAGCACTCACCCCCCCCCCCCTACTAATACAGCAACTCCAAATCACACAAGAAAAGAACGATAGCCTGATCGTCCTGATTACACGGATGTTAGAATCGAATATCATCACAAACGACAGTGAAACATTAGCGGCAGCCCTGGATATCCAAGCCATAGCGCAAACAATAAAGAGGACTTAGACAGAGCAGTAGCAATGGTACAATCTACACGGTACGATAATACACCTCCAATTAGCGAGGACATATCAGGAGACGAGAACCCCACCAACATAACACACATTTCTTACTCCAGGAGTGAGGATAACTACTTGCGAAACAACACAGATTCTGACACTTCCTCAAGCGACCACGAGGATATAAACGAGCGAAACATGGCTATGCAGGCAAAATATCCTATGATCCACCCCACAAAATATTCATGGAACGGCCAGGATCCCGAGGAATACCTGAAGGCATTTAATAGGACAGCCAGGATAAACGGGTGGTAGAATGAGGACAAGAGACGCCTCTTACCCGCATACCTCATAGGATCAGCCCTCACATGGTTTGAGCTCCATGAGGCCAATTTAGAGGACACTGCATGGGACGAACTCTGCTTGTTACTAACACACGACTTCAAGCTCACGCCGGACGAGGACGAGGTATACAACAAAATCAGGGAACGAACTCAGACTCAGGGGCCCACAGAAAGTGCGCAGGCATACATTAACGCCAAGCTACTGATGTGCGGCAAATATAATATAGCAATGCCAGATAAACAAATGATTCGATTAATCATGCAAGGCCTTAGGCCATCATCGGTAGACAAATTATGCACAATGAAAAATCAGACAGTACAACAACTGCAACAAAACATTAAAATAATAGAGGCAGGAAAGAAGATCTCGGAGAAGGCGATTGATCACCATATCAACACGGGCAACGGTGACATACACCAAAAGGTAGATGAGATGGCACAGCAAATGCAGCAGTTAACAATCGCTGCAATTAACACACACAGGGGAGAACACTAAGGGATGACAGGGATGACATGATACAGCCACATTATGAGGACAGGCGAGGCAGATACACGGGGGGTCAGAATTACAGTCAGGGGAGACCAACCTACCCTCAACGGAGGCAGCCATCCCCACACATGCAAGTGTGCCATCCTCCCGAATACAGACAAAACACACCCCGGCGGGATAGCCCACCTCCATTCAGGTAGGCACACGATCCCCCACGGTACAGAAATGACGAGCCCAGCCGTGGCTATTCACCCCCACGTGGACACGCATATACACCCCCACATCGCAGGTGGTACAACGCGCCACAATGTAGCCAGGACAGCCCTTGCTATGACAGGGCAAACCCTCATCGTGTACATAATACCCCTATGCGGTACAGGCAGGAACCGGAACAATACACACATCCGGATAGCTACACACAGGGGTCCAGAGAGTACCTACCCCAACAGACTAGAAGGGTCTTGCTCCCCACACCAACATACCATCCCCAAGCAGAAAACTGGCGAGGTAATGCCCCAAGGGGACAAAACAGATACACAGAGAGACGGGAAAACACATATCAAAAACTATTAGGGGGGGGGGAGCAGCCCGCAATAGAAGGGACTACAAATTCTCCCCCGCAGAAATCTAAGCAACACACACTTCAAGGACGACATCCCCCTCATAAATCCGAACATAGTAATACACGACAAGAAACACTCTCCCGTTCACACCTACAGCACCATACAGTCCAGTGGGATGGAAACTGTCTATTCCGGGCAGTCAGCTTTCTACTACATAAGAATGAAAACGAACACACGAAATACAGAACACAGGCAGTTAAACATATTGTAGATAACTGGGACGAGTATAGACATTTCGTAGCAGACGGGCAGGATAACACATTGAAAAGTAGACAGGGGTACCAAAGATACATGAGCACAGAGGGTACATATGCAGGAGCCGTCGAGGTAAAAGCACTAGGAAAGGTAATACGTCATAACATACATGTATACTCAGATGACACCCCGAAACCGGTATTATCCATGTCGGGATATAGCGCGAATATACATATACTATTCACAGGAAATCCTAGGGCCAGACATTACAGCCCTCTTACACCCCTGGCTTTACACGAGACACAAAAACACATAAATACACTCCCTGCACCCAAACATGAAACCAAAATCGAACCCGCGCTATCTAAAATCACAAATACAATCCCTGCACCAAAACAACAAACTAAAATCGAACCCTTACCATCTAAAAAAATACATTCCCCGCACCCAAACATGAAACCAAAATCGAACATGTACCATCTAAAAACAAAAATACACTCCTTGCAGCAAAACAAAAGATCAGAGTTGACCCCACACGGTCGCAGAGCAGAAACACAGCCTTTACATCTAAACAGGGGACGGGAATCGAACTCACACCCGCCAAGATCGAGAGAACGGCCCACACATGCAAACAACGGGCAAGGCTCGAATACGCGCCCTCCCAAAACGTTGAAACAATCATTGCATCAACACAAAGCCTAGGACTCGAACCCACACCATGGCAAAACAATGTAACAGCCATTTCGGCGAAGCGAAAGGGAAAAAGGAAATACAGCGAGGTTCAGACAGGCGTTTCATAATGCACACCAGAGGCACGGGGCAAAAGAATGCGTAGCATAGCGAAAAGTGCCCGCCACGACCAGGAAATAGCCATCAATAGGCCAGTCAGCAATAACACAAGAGACAAAATGCAAACAGCAGTAGATCCTGATGTAAACATTGACAAGCACACTTTACACTACAAGGAATCAACAACAACAACCACTACATATATCCTCAACAACACAGTTGGTTGGTTGGTTCCTTAGTTTAGGGGCTGCGACAACGCAGTCATGTAGCCCCGTGTACTTTGGGTATGTGTAGAATCTGTCTGATAACCGGTATTAATTGTAATGACTGTATTAGTGTGTGTATCTGTTTTTTTTTACATCAAGTAAAGACTGCAACTTTCAATTTTTCAAATAGTTCCTACTTTGGCCGCCAAACGCCACCGTCAACGACTACTAGGCCTAGTTCAGAACTTAGCTACTAGACGCCACCGCAGTCGGCTCTTGGCAACGAACGTACTAACCTAAGGGCGTTGTTTACATTCTTAACCTATGCAATTTAGTTTCATACAGGTGAAATTAGTGGAAAGTTCTTTAACATGCCATAAATCTATGACATGGGACCACCGGCTTTACTTCCCCTCCGAAGGAAGGCATACTGAGGGATTTTAACGCTCTTAAAAATCCGACGGCTTCGGCCGGGTTTGAACGTGCTATCTTGGGCATAGAAGCTCAGCATGCTACCAACTACGCCACCGAAGCCGCCCCTCAACAACACATACGTCGTACAAGCGGGCAACACCCTTTCGCCGTAAACAGTTAACGCTAACTTTAACGAACAAAAGGTACAAATATTAATCGACACGGGTTCAGCAATAAGCTGTATAAACAGTAAATACATTACAGATGGGGTAACACACACGGTGGACAATAACATTCGACTCGTTGCGGCCAATCCACAGATCCTCAAAAATTTAGGAATAGCACACATAGCCTACATATTCAGATGGACGACTTCAAAGTGACCCACCCCATGTTTGTTTATAGAGGACTTATCAGCCCCAGGCATAATCGGAATCGATTTCCTCACGAAATACGCCGCGAACATAGGTTTCGCAGACAGTGAAATACACCTCATGAACGGACACCATATTAGTACACATTCGGTGGTGTACACTAGAAACACAGACGAAACAGAAACACAGCAAGACACGCGCGAGCTCCAGGCCTCCCTGTTGGCCACAATATACACACAGACCAGCACAGACACCAAAATGACAACAGACGAAAATACATCTACACAAAATATGACACCAGAACAGAGTAAGAGGCTCGCAGACCTCTTGGAAAGATACGGGACATATTTGCAAATTCCCTAGCGGATTTAGAGGTCATGGACCTAATGGAGCATCGCGTGGACTTAACTAGCGATAACCCAGTACACCAGCCCCCGTATAGGGTCAGAAGAAAGGAAAGACAAGCTATTGACAGCCAAATACAAGAGATGCTAGATGCTAAGATCGTGCCTACGGTATCCAACTATAGCGCGCCAGTGATACTCACTAAGAAGAAGGATGGGTGTCACAACGATTTTGTACTGACTTTCGTCGGCTCAATAGGTTGATTAAAAGCGATAATTACCCACTCCTGCGCACAAACACATATCTCGAAACACTTAGCGGCGCTAAATACTTTAGTACCGTAAACTATTACAGCGGATTTTATACCATACCCATATATGAACCCGACAGACACAAGCTGACATTCGTTACTGAAAACGGCCTGTACACATATATTTAGTCTTACCGATGGATTTGAAAATGCTAGCCAGATGTTTCAGAAGCTGGTAGATAAAGCATTCGAAGGGCTTAAGTATAAATCAGTGCTCACATACATAGACGATATCACAATATTCTCACAAACATTTGAAGAACATATAACACACTTAGAGGAGGCTTTCAATAGAATTCGACACGCGAAGTTAAAATTAAAACCGTCCAAATGTCAATTCGCAGAGCAGAAAATACAAATTCTAGGGCACATTGTAAGCCAGGAGGGCATTATCCCTGACCCGGCTAAAATCTCCACCATAAACGATATTGAAATGCCACGAAATATCAAGCAGTTAAGGAGTTTCCTGGGATTGGCAAGCTATTATCGCAAGTATATATTTCAGTATGCGCACATTGCCAGCCCGTTTACAGACTTTACACGCGAGAAAACACTGTTCATTTTACAGACTAACACAGAGAAGCATTTGAGACCCTCAAACACCTACTGACCACACCACCGCTGCTCCACCATTTCCAGGACGACAGAAACACCTTCATACACGTTGACGCGAGTCAATTTGGGATAGGCGCCGCACTATTACAGGAGGATAATAATAAAAACCGGCATCCCATAGCATTCGCGAGTAGAAAATTAACACCCACCGAGAGTAAGTACTCCGCCACCGACAGATAGATGTTAGCATTCGCATGGGCTGTAAATTACTTTCGAACGCATGTATATGGAATACATTTCACTGTGGTAATGGATCACGCGAGCCTAATGTATTGGGACAAGTTCAGAAATCCCAACTCGCGTCTTAACCGATTTATTTTACGGCTATATGACTATACATTCGATGTAAACACAAGAAAGGTATTACCCATCTCGACGCGGACGGGCTATCTAGGTTGCCAGTACTCGAACCACCAGACGAAAATATTGATCATGTTTGGGATACAATGCCTACATACGCAAATAAATTTGAAACAGGAGCAAATGGACGAGCCGCATTTAGGCCACATAAGGATAGCATTGGAAAATCTAGATAAAGTAGATAGCAAAACCGCACGACTATCCAGACGATTTTTCATAGACAACACAGGGGTGCTAAGACATAAACCAACAGCTACACATGACACTGCGCCGATAGCGGTGCTAAAAACACAACACATACCATGACAGAGCACCATAGTCCACCTCTTAGTGGCGCACACTTAGGCACACATAAAACATACCACAGGGTCAGGGCGAAATATTACTGGGAAAAAATGAAAAATGACATAGATGAGTTCGTAAAAACATGCCACACTTGCCAACGTTATAAAATTAGGTCAGGCCAAAAACACGGATTGCTCCACCCCATACTGGTGGGAGAGCTATTTCACAGGGTGGGTATCGACATCAAGGGTCCCATCACTCTATCCGACAGGTGTATCAGGTACATACTCGTAGCAACAGAATACCTCACGCGATACATGATCACGAAGGCCGTGCCACAAGCGAACACGGAACAGATCGCAGAATTTCTCTTAGAGATAATTACACGATACGGAACATTCAATAAATTATTATCGGACAGGGGGACAGCCTTCACTTCGAAAATCATAAAACAATTACTCACACTGCTCAGAATAAGGACATATACAACGACGAGCTTTTCTCCCCAAACAAACGGGCTTACAGAGGCTATGTACAAGGTCATCGGTAAAGCCTTAGCTAAATTTGCTAATGACGTCGGCACCGATTGGGACAATTACCTACAAGCGGTAACCTTCAGTTACAAACATCAATATCAAAGGCCACAAAATACACTCCACATTTTTTGCTGCATGGGTACCACCCGCAAGTCCGTTGACAACATAAACATTCCACAAGACAACCACTCCGATAACACTGAGCGACTACAACATTTACAGAGAGCGAGGGTTACAGCACGACAAAACATCGTGATTGCCCAGAAGAAACAAAAGCATATTTATGACAAGAAGCATAAACATCCGGAATACAGAGCGGGCCAGTTAGTGTCCGAATTCCTAATCCCTAAATGGACCGGGCCATACAAAGTCCACAGAAGATTATGAGACCTCAGTTACATTGTTAATATCAGGCATAATCACAAAATCATCAAGGATACCATTCACGTGCGGCGAATGAAACCTTATCACATGCGTAAAATCATCCCCACGACCAGATGCCATAAACCAAAGAAACGAAAGAAATAAACAACATTGCACACCATTGGAAAACACAGTAAATCACAGACAATAGAATAACACAGGTTTACAGGCAATCAGAAATACAGACACTACAATCACACAGGTTTCCAGAAAATCAGAGGAACAGACACTACAATCACACAGGTTTACAGACAATCAGAGAAACAGACATTAGAATCACACAGGTTTACAGACAATCAGAGAAACAGACACTACAATCACACAGGTTTACAATCAGAGAAACAGACACTAGAATAACTCAGGTTTACAGACACTCAGAAAGACGGACACCACGATAACGCAGATTAACAGATGCAGCAAAGATGTAGACAATAGAATAACATGGGTCACGAACTACCAGGGACGTAGAGACACCAGGGTCTAAATCATAGGTATATCCACGGTTCATATGAAGAGAATGAATATTTTCTAGGAAGCGGCAACCACGATTCAGGACACCAAGTATTAAAGTAGGCGTCCAGGCCTTCGAAAACACATTTTATTTTATTTCAAAACAGTGGGTAAAATATCCCAGCTACACAAAGGTAACAGCCAGGGGCGGCCGGTGATATTGGACTCAAGGACGCCGCCCTCCCACCCTCCTCCCTCCTCATCAACCATGATGTTCTCTCTCCTCGCAACTAATGTTTTGCCATCGTGACAAAATGTGTGTAGTTCCTCTCCTTGTCGGTAGAGCGCACCGGATGCTCTTGAGGACTCATCAAAAATCGCCCGCTTTGTTATTTACGTTGCCATGGCAACGAATACCTTCAGTTATCCCCTGTCCATCCTCTCACGCGCTACGTCACGAAGTGTGTGGACTCAGTCATCTTGAGTCTGATGCAGCCACTGTCTGCCCATTCAACGATTACGGCATTGGTTTGTGCGTACCACCGTAACGTGTTTTTCGAGGGTTTTTTATGCAACTGGCATAAGTCAGTAGGAAGCCATTCTATATTTATTTACGCGGCAAATTGTTCAGCCAAGAGAATTTTTCATGTTAATTTGTTATTATTATTAATTTATTATAATTATTATTAAGGTATTTTCGGAGCATTTTATAAAAATTATTAACATTCAGAAAGGTTTTCTATGTCTTAGAAAACGCTATCAAGCAAATTATTACGAACGACAATATCATAGAAAATTATGTGATTGCGGAATTTTACGGAGTTTTCGTCAGTTAGGGTATATCGAGAGACGTGACTCACTGGGAATTCAAGTACACGCTTAATCTTGTCGGAAAGCATGACGCAATCCTGGGTCGCATCGTCCAGGAAAGGCGAATAGTTGGAACGGAAATCGACTTCATCATCGCCGCGCCGTGTGTAATGACCCGGAGGAGGGGAAGATCGCGTGGTGGGTCAGCCAATCAGTGAGGACCACGCAAGCTACAAGTCGGATGAAGAGTGGGGAAACGGCGGGTGCATATATCGTTCGACGCGCCGTGGAACGTGGACAATCTGTGAAATACTTGACGAGTATGGGTGCGCGTGCGAGTGGCTCCGATGTTCGGTGGAGTTAGCGACTATCTGTATAGAATTTAACGAGTACGGTTGTACGTGGGA
Organism: Meconema thalassinum; assembly: GCA_946902985.2. Taxonomy (NCBI): domain Eukaryota; kingdom Metazoa; phylum Arthropoda; class Insecta; order Orthoptera; family Tettigoniidae; genus Meconema; species Meconema thalassinum. Next base: position 456,048,287 of record OX336391.1, on the reverse strand, counting down.
ATCGCTCCGATGTTCCGTGGATTGGAGGACTAACTTTTGTAAAACTTAACCAGTGCGGTTGTACGAGTGTTTGGGTCCGAGGTACGGACCATAGAATTATCTAATCTACCAGAATCTCATCAAATATCGACGAAGATGTCGACGTCCAGGAGACTGTGGGAAGCTCACAGCATCATCCAGTACGAGGGAAATGTTTCGGCAATTTCCAGTGGTAAGGGCGAATGACGCAGAAACACGCAATCTCTCATTTCTCTTGGTTTTATATTTCATATTTCAGTAACTTCATAGCTTGGGAATAAGAGTAAAATCAATAATTTATCAGACTCCGTTTTCACGTAATTTTCTATCGGTAATATTAAAATCACAACGCTCCTATTTAAATTTTAAACTTATTATTATTATTAATTTTGCTATTCTTGTTTTATATAATAAATTCATTTCTTTTACAATGCAATCTTTGCTTTCCGTAGGTAGCATTAGATATAGACCAATTCCTTCTCCTGATACAATTGTTTGTTGGGTTAATGATCAAATCATACCACGATCTGAGTGAATAGAGTCTTGAAGGTGTTCTGCCAGAGCTAGACGTTGTTAAATACAAATTTAGATATCAACATTGCATTGAGGTCTTGGCGCCCATTAAAACAACATAGCTTAGGCAAAGGGGGAGCTAGCAATTCTGCTACATTTGTACGCTCAACGTGGAGCAAAGTAAATACCGTTTCACTTGTCATCCCAGCCTAAGCGAACCTGCTACAATTGTCGCCGACAACTAGGGGCTGAAAACCTAATAACATTTGTGGAAGGAGAAGGGTATATATTTCTGTGCCTGTATTTTGGGGGTTATTTGTCTTTATCAGTGTATATCATTATGGGGGATGAGAAAGAAAGACAGATGAGGTTACGTAGTGGTCATCAACTGGAGAGTGATGATACGAGCAGTATGTCGAGTGATGGTAGTACCGGGGTAGCGGAGGTAAATCCCGATACTGAAACAGGGAGTGTAGGCGGCCAACCAGAATTAAAAACTTTACTTCTCGAGTTCATGTATCAGAACAAAGTTAGTAGTGATGCCTTAAACGCAAAGTTAGAACAGAATAATGCAAGATTAGAACAAAACAGTAGGGAAAATAAAGAAAGTACAGGCGCTTTAAATGCTAAACTGGAACAAAACAACGCTAAATTAGAACAAAACAGTAGGGAAAATAGAGAGAGTAATGAAACTTTAAACGCCAGATTAGAACAAAACAGTAAGGAAAATAGAGAGAGTACTGAAACTTTAAATGCTAAACTGGAACAAAACAACGCCAGATTAGAACAAAACAGTAAGGAAAATAGAGAGAGTACTGAAACTTTAAATGCTAAATTAGAACAAAACAGTAGGGAAATGAGTGACAAATTCGAACTGATTAGAGGTGAGATCAGGGGGGTGATGGAAGAAAAGGCTAAAGAGATTATTGCAGATGTAGACAGAAAATTAGGAAAAGTAAAGGAGGAGTTGGAAATTAGAATCAGTACACAGGCTGAAAATTTAAAAGAACTAGTGCAACTGGAAACACAGCAGGTCAAAAAGCAATTGGGGGGAGAAATTGACAAAATTCAGGTAGCTACTAAAGAGGTTAAGGAACAGCTGGGGGGTAGAATTGAGAAAGTCCACTCACAAATAGTTGCAGATGTAAATGATTTAAGAGAGAGTAATAGAGAGAGCATTAGGAAGATTAAGGAGAAACAAGCAAAGCTATATGATAAAGTAGAAGAATCAGTAGGAAACATTAAATTAACAGTAAACAGTATTGAGAGGAAGGCTGAGGAGAAAATCGCAGAATTAGAGTTAAAATTAAAAGCTAGGATCAGGCAAGAAAATAGTCAGAATAGGCCAGTTTTTGTGAATAGCACACACAGGGAGGTAGAACTGGGTACGTTCAGCAATCGACAGAGGTGCCCAATGGAGTTCATGAACACTATAGAAAATAAATTCGGGGAGAGGTTGGAAATGAGTGGTGCCAGGTAGTTGAAATTTTAGAACAAGTGTTTGTGGGGGAAACGAGGAATTGGTTTGCTGTCTACAGAGACAAGTTTACTGATATTAATGACTTTAAAATGAAATTCTGTGAAAAGTTCTGGAATGAGGTTATTCAGTCGCAGCATCGTGAGGGAGTAGTGTGTGGTAAATATAACCCTAAAGGAAGCTCCACCATGACCGAATACTTTTTAGGGCAGGTATTAGTGTGTAAATATCTAGATGGGTTGAAGGAGGAAAGTGATGTGGTGAGGTTGCTACTTAGGCACTTTCCCTATAGGATCAAGGAGGCTGCTTGTATCCAGAATGTAAAGACTATATCACAAGTAGAAAATTTGTTAAGCACATTTGATACACTAGGGAGAGGGGGTTATGAGGACAATTTCAATAGGAACCAGGGTAATAATAATAATAGACCTAATGAAGCCAGGCATCAGGAAGTTCAAGGGAACGGTGGCGAAGGGGCCAACGCTCAAAATAGAAATAATAATAATCAGCTAAATAAGAACAGAGGAAATGTCTATGGTAATCAGTATCAAGGGAGGAACAATGATTTCAGGGGAAATCAAGGGAGGAACAATGATTACAGGGGAAATCCAGGGAGAAACAATGATTTCAGGGGAAATCAAGGGAGAAATTATAATGACAATAATTACAACCAGAATAGGGGTCAAGGAAGAGGACAGCCTAGTGGTAGTAATATACAGCCAAACAATGACAACACAGCCCAGAACAACCAGACCAGTTTAGTAGTTAGTAGTACTACGGCCAGCTGTAGCGGTTCTTTAAACGCGAACCAGGCTGCGAAGTAAGGTCAGAATCTCAGTCTGTAGCATGCCCTGTCCATACAATTATACAGGAACCCTATGACCTAAATGTAAGAAATGAATTATTACATGAAGTAAATGATGAAGGTATTATTCAGGAAGTGGTTAGTAAGAGCCCCATAGTTAAATTTAACGTGTCCGAGGCGTACACAGATGTTTTAATTGATAGTGGTTGTGTGAAGAGTTGCATAAGTAGTGCATTTTATGATAAAATGAAAGGAACTGGAGTAAATTTTGAGGAGATGCCAATTAAAAGCACTTTTGTTATCACAGCTGTTGGGAAGAGGTCTAAAGTAATTTCTAAGCAAGTTTTAGTAGACATTAAAATTAATAATCATGTAGAGAAGCAGATTTGACTTGTAATTCCAAATTTAGTATTCAGTGTTATCTTGGGTTCAGAGTGGCTAAGTAGAGTGTCTGGTAACTTATGTTATGATGTAGGGAGTTTGAAATTTAAATGGGGAGATTCTCAAGTAGAAGTAGCGTTCATTGACCATATTCAGAGGAGTAGTATTGTAGGTGTGATTTGTACTTTAAATGAGATATCGCCAGCCGTAGAGCGGGGTTCTCCATGTCTTGTGGGTAGTGTGATTACGAACGGTAGTCTAAAGGACTCGTTACGTGATGCTGCATTTCAGGGAAATATAGATGATGAACAGTGTGTTCGGCTCTATGATGTGTTATTGTGTAATAGGAGAGTTTTTGAGGATCGCATTGGTATGGCCAATTGCTATACACATTCATTGAACGTTATTGATAGATCAGTATTCACAGGCCATAGATATCCTGTACCTTTCGCTTATCAGAGTGCAGTTGAGGCACAAATTAACCAGATGCTTGAAGATGGGATTATTGAGCACTCTAACAGTCCATATGTTAATTCTTTGATCACGGTACCCAAGACCGACGGCACGGTTCGTATTTGTTTAGACGCTCGTTTGGTTAACAGTAGAATTAGTTCAGATCAGCTGAAATCTATGTCAATAGAGGAATTAATGCAAACATTTGAGGGGAAGAAGTATTTCACTTGTGTAGATTTGAGTTCCAGTTTTTGGTAAGTACCACTTATGTACGAAGATAGACCATTTACAGCTTTTAGTCATAAATATAACCTTTATCAATTTTGTAGAACACCTTATGGGTTAAAGAGTAGTTCAGCAGCTTTAATTAGGGCTTTAAACATCGCATTAGGGGATGACACAGGAGAGTTTGTAACCATTTACATAGATGATATGGTAATTAGTTCACGCAGTTTTGAGGAGCATCTACGTCATTTAGATATAGTTTTTCAGAAGTTAGATCAGGCAGGGTTCACTTTGATAAGTCGTCATTCTGTCAGTCAGAAGTGACATTTTTAGGTCATAGAGTGTCGAGTAGAGGTGTAACACCAGAAGAAAGTAGAGTTAATAAGATACTTCACGCAGAGGTGCCACAGAATGTTTAACAGTTAAAAACTTACCTGGGAATTTGCAACTTTTTCAGAAGGTTCGTTCTTAAATACTCAGGGTTGGTAGAACCATTCAGGGAATTGCTTAAAAGTGGGACTCGGTGGAGATGGGAGTCCAAGCATGATCAGGCTTTTAGAGCGCTGAAGGAAGGTTTTGAGAAAGCTGCAGTGCTGAAATATCCGTTAAAAGATAAGGAATATGTGGTTATGACAGATGCTTCACATATAGGCATTGCTGGAGTATTATGTCAGAGAGATGATGAGGGTAATCTGTGCATTGTATCTTTAGCCTCGCGAGGACTGACAGCAGCAGAGAAAAGATACACGATTACTGAGTTAGAGCTTTTGGGTATTGTTTTCAGTTTAGGGAAATTTAGAATGTATTTAGTAGGGGGGAAATTTGAGATCCACACAGATCACCATGCATTACTGTATATGAGGACTTGTAAACTGAGTTCTAACAGAGTTAGTAGGTGGATTCTTGCTCTGCAGGAATACGAATTCACAGTAAAATATATTAAAGGTAAAGATAACATTCTTGCAGACATGCTATCGAGGGACACTAATTTATGTAGGGATTATCCTGTGGTTAAAGCAGAGGACGGTATTTTAATATGTGCATGTGTGGACAGTAGCAACAGGGCATCGTTACAGACACTGAGAAATATGCTAGTGGAGCAACGTGATGACGTTAAGTTAAAGGAGCCACTGGCTAGGTTGGAAATAGGCGAAGAAGAGTATGTGAAAGTAGGACGGTTCACGTACAAGATGCAGGATGGGCTTCTTGCAAGGAAATGTAGGAATAACCGGTGGGCAATATGTGTTCCTGCCACTTTGCGGGAGGAGCTAATTTGGTTCATTCATAGGGAATTAGGACACTTTGGTGCTGCCAAGGTCTTCTATGAAATTGGTCGTGACTTCATTTGGAGTAAATGGGAAGGGACGTTAGGAGGATTTTAGCTAAGTGTGACACCTGTCAAAGGAGTAAATATCCAGTTAAATATTTAGTGGGGGAGAGATCTGTTCTCACCAGTAGTCCCGGCGAACTACTGTGTGTGGATTTATTTGGCCCGATCGTTAAAGGACAGTACGGCTACGAGTACATTTTTATAGTTATTGACGCTTTTAGTAAGTATGTCAAGCTATATCCGCTAAGGAAAGCCACGGGACTAGCGTGTAGCCGTCTGATCATTAATAAGTATGTACCTGAGTTTGGCATTCCTCTCAGGATACTATCTGACAGTGGACCACAGTTTACTGCAAAGAAATGGAGAACCAGTATGCAGGAAGCTGGTATAACACACGCTCATTCCTCTGTAAGGTACCCTCAGGGTAATTCTGCAGAGCGTCCATTAAGGGAAGTGGCTCGTCTTTTTCGGACTCTAGTGCATGACAAGCATGCGGCCTGGGTTGGACATCTTCCCAAGGTCGAGACTTGGCTGAATTCTGTCCAGCATGAGAGCACGAAATTGACGCCATACGAAGTTCACTTCGGAAAAAGACCACAAAATGAACTAGCGAGGGTGTTGGGATTAAATGAGGGTAAGCAACCGGGGATGGATTACATTGTCCAGTTGGCGAAACAGAATTTATCTAAGTCAGCACAAAAGAGAATTCGCCAACAAAAAGAAACTAAATTTGACCTATTCGAGCTGGGAGACAGAGTCTTACTTAGAGTGCCGAAACAGTCAAATAAGCTAGAGAAAGTCATGTCCAAGTTCTTTTATCTCTACGAGGGCCCATTTATTGTTTCCAAACGTATTGGAAAAACAGCATATGTGCTGGAGGATAGTAAGGGAAACAGATTATACGGGACGTATAATATACATAGTCTACGAAAATATGTGTCATAAAGTGAGTGTGTTTAGCTGGCGAGCCAGCCTATCAAATGAGTAAGTGTGGTATTTGGTGCGTGGGAGGAGATGGTCTTCCAGGCAGGCGTATCAGAAGTCACACAGGGGGGTAGTATGTAAGTAAATGAGAGTTTTTAAGGTACAGGGAAATATGACGGGATTGTCGGATGCTCTTGAGCACTAAAATGTCTCGATACACCAAGGCCAGAATTTGGTAGCGCTGGTGAATTCCCATTTGTCCCCAAGAGATGGGTGAGCGCTTGGACAGGGTATTTTTGCTTAAGGCGTCCACGGGACAAAAGATGGGCCATCAGAATGCGAGACAGTCCTTCATGAAACTCATACATATCAGCACACGTGATTTCTGTTTACGGCCTCGCCATGTAAGATTTGTAAGTGTGTAATTTAAGGTAATTTGTACAAAGGTATTATTTGTGTCAGGAGAAATGGTCTGTGTTGAGAACTAGTATTAAGTAGAATATGGTCTACGGGAACTTAACAAGACAGGGCGATTACGGCACAGAAATATTTGGTGTTATATGTAATGCGCATTTACTGTTTTTTTTTTTTTCAGAAGTCAATATTAATTTAATCTACTTTAAAGAGAGATTAAGTATTATGGTCACGAGGCGCTGCCACAATAGCGTGATCGTGTGCTCAGTGATAAGTGAGATTAAATTTCACCATAAGGAAGGGACCTCCAGTGAAATTAGGAAGTTCTATGGTGATATAAATATATCAGAACACCTTCAATGCGTGTGTTATGACATCATAAATACATAGTGCTCACACATTAATTATGTCTATTTCTCCAACATAGAGAAATTTGAGAGGCGAAAATATCCGTGGAACACTATTCTATATGTAAAACATTGGACTGGTTGCAAAGTGCAATCCATAGTGACAACAAACTTTGACGCAAAGTGCGTGAAGAAAAATTATGAGTGTATATATCTGTAATTTAGGGTGATTTCATTTATGTAATATGTATTTTGGATGGGGTTTATTAACGTGTCTGGGATAATCGGATAATGGACCGTCGTCACGGTAAATCATCCGATGATCCGAGGCGAATATGTAACGTGTTTTTCGAGGGTTTTTTATGCAACTGGCATAAGTCAGTAGGAAGCCATTCTATATTTATATACGCGGCAAATTGTTCAGCCAAGAGAATTTTTCATGTTAATTTATTATTATTATTAATTTATTATAATTATTATTAAGGTATTTTCGGAGCATTTTATAAAAATTATTAGCATTCAGAAAGGTTTTCTATGTCTTAGAAAACGCTATCAAGCAAATTATTACGAACGACAATATCATAGAAAATTATGTGATTGCGGAATTTTACGGAGTTTTCGTCAGTTAGGGTATATCGAGAGACATGACTCACTGGGAATTCAAGTACACGCTTAATCTTGTCGGAAAGCATGACGCAATCCTGGGTCGCATCGTCCAGGAAAGGCGAATAGTTGGAACGGAAATCGACTTCATCATCGCCGGGCCGTGTGTAATGACCCGGAGGAGGGGAAGATCGCGTGGTGGGTCAGCCAATCAGTGAGGACCACGCAAGCTACAAGTCGGATGAAGAGTGGGGAAACGGCGGGTGCATATATCGTTCGACGCGCCGTGGAACGTGGACAATCTGTGAAATACTTGACGAGTATGGGTGCGCGTGCGAGTGGCTCCGATGTTCGGTGGAGTTAGCGACTATCTGTATAGAATTTAACGAGTACGGTTGTACGCGGGAATCGCTCCGATGTTCCGTGGATTGGAGGACTAACTTTTGTAAAACTTAACCAGTGCGGTTGTACGAGTGTTTGGGTCCGAGGTACGGACCATAGAATTATCTAATCTACCAGAATCTCATCAAATATCGACGAAGATGTCGACGTCCAGGAGACTGTGGGAAGCTCACAGCATCATCCAGTACGAGGGAAATGTTTCGGCAATTTCCAGTGGTAAGGGCGAATGACGCAGAAACACGCAATCTCTCATTTCTCTTGGTTTTATATTTCATATTTCAGTAACTTCATAGCTTGGGAATAAGAGTAAAATCAATAATTTATCAGACTCCGTTTTCACGTAATTTTCTATCGGTAATATTAAAATCACAACGCTCCTATTTAAATTTTAAACTTATTATTATTATTAATTTTGCTATTCTTGTTTTATATAATAAATTCATTTCTTTTACAATGCAATCTTTGCTTTCCGTAGGTAGCATTAGATATAGACCAATTCCTTCTCCTGATACAATTGTTTGTTGGGTTAATGATCAAATCATACCACGATCTGAGTGAATAGAGTCTTGAAGGTGTTCTGCCAGAGCTAGACGTTGTTAAATACAAATTTAGATTTCAACATTGCATTGAGGTCTTGGCGCCCATTAAACAACATAGCTTAGGCAAGGGGGGGGGGGGGGCTAGCAATTCTGCTACATTTGTACGCTCAACGTGGAGCAAAGTAAATACCGTTTCACTTGTCATCCCAGCCTAAGCGAACCTGCTACACCACGGCCGTCTGCGTACAACCTCGTGTCCAAAAATTGGCGCTAGGAAGCAGCACCAAGTCACTGTGGCAGACATAAGTTTTGTATTGATGTTAATGGTGAAGTTGGAATGTATTCTGAGTGATTTTATTATGTAGTACTGCTGCGTGCCCTTTTGTAAATCACAACTGGGCAAGTTAGAATACCGGGGAATTTCATGAGACACAATCGGACAATTCAAAAGGAAGATTGTAGTTTTACGTGACCGTGAATCTTGTGAATCGGACAATTCATTGCGTGAGAAGTGGTTACGTGGCATTTCCAGAGAAGGTGACAAGAGAGGAAGCAAATGGTTACCTTCTGATCGCTCTGTTCCTTGTAGTCTTAATTTTTTTTCCTGAGAGTTTCAGATCACATAAATTATTATCAAATTGGTTACAACTAGTGGGATGTGGGTTGGCGGCTATGGGACCCCAGCTGAGTTTCCTTGAGCTGAACTCCTCTCATATCTTTCATGTCAACTCTTACCCCAACGTTATTAGGGTATCGGAGGCCTTAATTGGCTCTTGTCTTTTTCTTTCCTGATGCCCTAATTTTTGTAGGATCAGACCTCATTTTGCCCTTTTTTCTGCCTTCTCTAAGAGGCCCTAAGGTAGGGTGTGTGTTGTCCCACCAGGCACGGTGCACCTTAGATATCGATACACCCTCAATGATGGAGATAATTGTTGTTTAAAGGGGTGAAATATCTAGGTCATCTACCCTTAGTGGTTTAGGTGATGGTGAGAAATTATAATGAAATGAAATCTACAGCTAGGCTTAACAAATTACTGACTAACAACTAACTTATGTACTGGAAGAAGAAAACGACAATAATAAAAGAAAGAAACGAATAAGGGAAATAAATGACGGAAAAGAAATGCCCTCCATCTTCGAAGGGCAGATAACCTTGCTGTTCATCCCCTTATAACAAGAATCAATTTTCGAAGAATGAGTATTGAGGTACTTGGAAACTACTAGAGCCATTAAAGGCAGGTAGAAAAGGGAAAGGGGAGAGGGTCCATTCCAAAGTCAATGCAAAAAGGGGGAAAATAGAGCTCGCTCTGGAACACATTACGGTCGCCAACTCCCGAGCTCTAAAGCTGAGCTCTTGAAGGTGTAGCCCTATCCAGGGTGCACCTCGTGTGGTGGAGCTTCACACACCCTGCCTCCTTTAAGGCCTTGTGTAGAAGGCATTAGATGATATGAAACTAAAAGAAGAGGGCTGACCCCTCGAAGAATGAGGGTATCAGGATAGATGATATGAGGGTCAATTACGGCAGGAAAATGAATGACTCCCTAGACTTTGGATGCTCTAATGCTATCCGGGTTGGAAGAGAACAAGAGTCAACTAATGGAGGTCGACAGGTAGATGACATAGAAGATCCCAGCACAAGTGGAAATAATAACCGCCTCTGCTGGGGTTCAATTGTCTCCAACCCAAGTTCCATTAGGCCTAGTTGTGAACCCTTGTGGTGGGGATACACCCTCAAGGGCTCATGGCTAGTGAGGTTGGGAATTTGCGACCCTGATGGAGTCCTGAGCTGGTTCCGGTATTCTTCTTTTTCCAATGACTGGGAGCAAATATTTTTAATACCTTTGTTACTTCTTAAAAACGAAAGTGCCTAGTCCAAACGAAATAAGGAAATCAAGCTTCAAAAATATGTGAGAAGAAAACACACAATTCATGTATGAAATCATCTCTGTCAGTTACTGGAAAAGCATCACAAAAAGCGGTTTACATCGTAAAAGGTTGAGTTCCGCCTCGGTAAAATTCACGAGCCGCCACTGGTAACAGCAACATTAGCAAACGTACTTACGCAACGCATAAACACATTCCTAAATTAGGGGCACGTGACAGGGGACATACCGGAAGGCATTCCAGCTACGCGTTCATAAACGAAACATTGCAAAATGCTGACGCTAGAAAACAGATGGGCTCATAAAATATACACCAGCCCAACAGAGCAACACTTACGTCATTATTAGTATTATTATTACTATTATCATTAATATCGCCATTATGGTCATTGGCATCATTAACAAATAACACAACGCCGACATTCACTACGATAGCGCGCCATTCCTTTTGCTCGCCTACACAATACGCAAAGATAGCAGCCATTATTTTGCCACTAAACGATTGGCGGACAGCAGTACGTGGCACTAGACACGCCCACAAGGCGCTCAGATAACACCAGGCGAGAAACGGTCCAACCAGACAGTATGCCGCCAACGAAGGCACTGGCGGCCATTATTACAAGCAAGCTGAACCAGCGTGACTCGGCTTAAACAAGGATCCCATGCCTCGCCCACACATCAGCGCTACATACATTGACATCCGAATTATTATTATTATTATTATAATTATTATTAATTATCACCTACCAGATATAAAACAGAAAGGGCGCTAGCAATAATACCTTATCAGGATAACAGCGATATTATTAACAGATAGGCCTAATGATTGTCAGAGCGAGAGAATACGAAAATATAGCCAGCGTAGAATGAGAACTGTAACAAAATGAGGATAATAAATACAAGGAGCCATTAGCAGATTAACGGAAAACGAGAGGGACTATGTATACTGAAATGAGACATATCACATTGCGAAGATGGTATATAAAAGACCACCATTACCGCTGATACTATTTAATGATACCATATTGATGTTAAGGGATGATCACGAGTCAGCAGCACTGAGTAATTATCTTGATTAGTAACTTCTTCCATGATACAACGGCATTAAACGCAGTCACCCAGAAAACGCCGACTCATATAACTGCGGCGCGCAGTGCAGGAAACTATGACCAAGAGAGGGCAGGCAGTTCAGGCACATATTCTAATTCCCCCTGAACCACCACACTTAGACAAGTACATAACATTTTCCCCATCCCTCCTACCATTACGTAATCCCTACAACAATCAGAAGGGCATTTCATGAACAAATACAGAGGTAACTGCAATTTAACCCTTCCATAGTTGCACGGTGCTCCCCGCCCAAAGGAGAGGGTGGACGGAACTAATGATAACGATTGATATATACGTAATTGCCAAAGAAATATCAACACAAATACCTTACTAACAATAATAAAATACTTATATTTTAACTAAGCACATCCCGCATGGACAACCCCTTTTAACGACCATTTATCCTCACCCCGAGCAATAGCTAACACACGCTCGGAATCCTTACAAGCATGTATCCTAGTAACTAATATACATCCTTGAGCAATATGGAAAAGGGCCAGTATAAAGTGAAAGCCCCATAACACTATACCATCCTACCTTACGCGGTAACACCTACCATTAACAGAAATAATAACACACCCTTGAAACCCACTAACATACCAATGCAAGTATCCAAAAATTTACATATTAACACCCTGCACCTTATGTATACAATATCATCGTGGAAATCCGTTGAACCGGACGTGCAGAGCTGGTCATGCGACCTCATAGAATAATGTATGCCACAATGTCCAATACATCCCACACTGCCTACACCTTATCACAAAAAATTCCCACCCCCGAAAACAAACCCTGAGAACACACGAGGTACCAAAAGACAAAAATAGTGAGGGCAGTGTTCAATACGTGGAAAAACAGTCCACGGGGAAGCAATCGAGAGCTCTATGGGACTAGCCCACCATAGTATAGGACGTTGTTAAACTCAAAACAAATAGATTAGGGAAGACGAAACTAGACGAATTAGGACAGAACTAGTGACGGATAGGCACTGCATATAAGCTTTCAACATTCTTTCAAATGTTTTTATTTTTTTTGGGCCAATTTTATATACAGGGGTAGTTTATTGTATAATTTAACTCCTGCGTGAAAAGTTCCTTTTTGATATATGCTTGTGTGTGTGAAATATGAAGGTTTTGATTTTGTCATGTGTTACGCCTATGAACATCATTGTTTGTATTAAGAAAAACGTCATTATTCATTAAATTATTTTTAAAAACACAATACTGTCAAAGATGTGAATGCAGGGCAGTGGAGGATATTTAAATCTTTAAATAGAGGTCTATATGATTCTCTAGTGTTTACATTTGCCATAATTCTAATCGCCCTCTTTTGTATCCTAAACGTGCTGAGTACATCTGGTGACATACCCCAAAATATGACCTCATATCTTAAGTATGAATGGAAATAAGCAAAATATGTATTTCTTAATGTGTGCATGCTTGTGCAATTAATTAATGCATTTTATTAATCCCTTAACGAGTCAAGGACTCATATACAAAGGAATCGTACAGTTTTACCTTGTTGGCGACAAATTACAATTCTATGTTTAGTTTACAAAGTTTTCAGTATGAAAATATATACAACACTTTGTAGCATACATAAATTTTTGTACACAATGTGGTCTTCTTTTGTCTTCTCAGATTTTGGAGTTTCTTCAAACTGACATTTTATAATCATTCCACATAAACTGTTTTAGCCTCATTTTAAAGATTGCTAGGCTAGGTACAATTTTTATATTCTCTGGCAGGATATTGAACTTTACAGAGGAACTATACTTAATGCTATTACTGCCATATTGTTTGGAATTGATATGGAAAAGAGATGCCATCTGCATGTCTAGTCTTAAAAGCGTGTCGTTTCATGTATTCGACTGAAAGTAGTCGCTTCTAGGCGGTGTACAAAGCACTGTAAGCCATTACCCGCGGAGTTCTGTTGTACCAACAGATGAAAAACAAACTTCTCCCTAACCTACCTATTTTTGCAGACGTTAGTTTGGACTACGTGACACTCGGCAACATGCAATTGATCCAAGTTATTTATTTTTACTGTGCTTCGAATGGAGGTTGCGGCGTTGTGTATAGTGCAGCCATTATATCCAATGTTGCAATGAGTAATGTTCCCCGATATTGGTATAGGACACATTACCTGTATGTACTCTGAATAAGTGAAGCAATAGAGCAATACTTAATTAAATTACTAGAACTGAAAGAGAGTTCGTAAGTACCGGTAACAATTCCATAGCCAAAATTGTGACGTACCTTTTATTTCTTAGTTGTTTTGCAGAAAATACTAAGAATGTAGAGTTGAAATACAACTTGAACAAGAACACGACAGCCTAGAATAAATACACACGAGACACGACAATAGAGCACTTTAGAACAGTAACGAGAGCGAACATTCAGTGGAGATGTTGGCAACCATGTGAATACAAACAATTTATGACCAGAACGTAAAACTATGCCAGCGCTCAGAACATGTTAAAACAATTGGGATCAGTTCAGTCGTTTGCAAACGACTTGTTTATGTTACGGTGAGTAGTCGTTGAATTCATTCGACTGTTTTCTAAAAGCAGTCAAACAAGTCGATGGTTTTAACTTTTGTCAGTCGACTGCTGATGCCCATCTCTACAAACCAATTGACGAACAGAATCAATTTGAGCGTACACGCCCTCCGACTTGCTAAAATGCTATTAATATTGGATCCCAATATAAAATATTTTCTGATTTAATTTTCCTGGAAAATCTATTCTATGTTTGCATCGATCATTACCATCACGCTATGGGGAGAATTTCATAATAATTTTCTTGTAATTCATTTATCACGCGGTAGAATAAAAGAATGAAATTCAATCATAAAATAAATAGAACTCTAAGCCATAATTGGTAAGCCCATGTTCAAGTTGTGTAATAATTCAAGAATGCACCCAATTCTCATTAAAAGTGTATAGACTGTGTTAAGGAGTTCAAACATAACCTAAATATTGAATGCTTAACATTTCCAATGAAATGACATACATATATATTTGGACAACTGGACGTAGGCTATTTCATTGAAAGAATCTACGAACAAGAAACTGTATAAAACTATAGGCACCTACAGCCGTCAAGCTGTCCTCACAGTACCCGCTGGAGATTTACATCACCACTCTATCTGTACTGTACCTCGAGATAAGCCTAAGTGCGCCAACTGTGAGGGAACACATAAACTCTTCCATCCCTCCCCCATGTCTTTGCCACTAACCCCCTCTCCCACACAGCACGCCACTGCTCTGACACAGTTGTTAGGCCTGCTACAACAACTCTCAGCCATAACCCTGTAAACTACAGCTAAACCAAACCCAGAACCCCCTAATACACTTCATTTGCAGAGCAATAAAATCCATAAAACAACTCGGCAACAAGCTTCACAAAACCTAAATTATAAACGAAAAGACTACTCCACAAACACCAAAATCAGTAAACCTCCCTCATTTCAGCCACACTACACCTTAAACAGACATAGAAAGCATAGTCATGACCCCTTCATGGAGTAGGCTATTGTCTAAACACGATTATGTCTCCTTCAACTTTACCGAAGACTTCATTAAATTCTATTAAAAATTCATTAACTCATTCCCCAAATCTTAAAATCAGTATACATCCCTCATTTCAATTACTCTATTCATTAAACAAACACAGAAGGCGTAGCCATGACCCCATCATGGAGTCGGCTATTGTCTAAATCTGACCACGCATACTAACTTTACTCTAATTCAAAATTACGGCCAAATGATCCATCTGACAGGGAGGCAAAGGTATTTAAGGCTGGTTCACAATTGGCCCGGGAACGAGAACGAGAATGTAAACGAGAGCGCGAAGCTTCCCGGGGCCCCGGTTCACAATTAGCCCGGGAACGTGAACTTGTGCATGCGCGCGCAATCAGCTATAGCGTAATAATATTAAAACAGTCAGCAAGCGCCCACTAATAAACACCAATTACACAACTGAAATGCTTCAGAGAGTTATAATAACTTTATTAAATACACATTGTGCGCTTTAGAGAATCAAATTTACAAAGACCATTCACAGGTTATGTTTACATCCCTGGCTACTCCTTCCGTTCTGCGCATGTGCGTGTACAACGTTTCTGATTGGCTCCGGGAAACTCCGAGAACGTCAAACATGAAACTTGACCATGTTTCCCGTTGGCCTTCCCGGGCTACTTTTAGCTTCTCGTTCCCGGAGATTGGTTGTGAACCGACCCATAAGGGCTGTGTTTCTATCTCCCAAAATTTTAATAATGGCACCCCGTCGTGTTCGTTAAGCCGCCATTTTGGTCGCCGGCACGGCCTAGGGTGGGGGCTTAATGAACACGAGTGAATCAAAACTATCTAAAATTTTTCCGAGCATGGTCGCCAATCAAAACGTCCCTGATTGGCTGAGCAGTTATTGGATCCTTCCCGCCACACAGCCGCAATCAATTCCGCCATTAACCTCAATTTAACATAACCTAAGTTACTTAAATTACAAATATTAATGTTGGTGAAGGGTGGGTGACTTGTGGATTAGATAAGCCATTTTTAGTATCGTCTTCCATAGATTTGTGGGTGGCATTGTGTTTTTTTTTTGGCAATCTAGTTATCTTGTAGTCATTAAGATAAATAGTTCTATTTCGGGGGCCTATCACTCATTTAGCGGTTTATCACAACCGTAGCCTACTATTACGAATAGCTGTACTTTATTAAGATTTTTCTGCACCTTCGCGAAATAGTGGCGTTGGATTGAGATTATTTTTGACTACCATTATGGGGTTTTAAAAGTTTTTCATAGAGCATTTTTGTTGTCTTGTAGGACTGTAGGTATGATTGATTTGACATAATAGGCCTGCATGTACAGTTTATTTTCTGGTTTTGGGAATAATGCTAATTACCATTAAGTGCAACCGTGTTGACCAACTGAAAGACATTAAATATTTCGTTTACTAAAGCAACACCGAAATATGGGTTCCAACACAATATAGACTTGGAACTTATGTTCACTTAACAAAATAATGATGCATCAACAAGTCATCCTTGTAATCTTTGCAAATAATAAAAATATTTCCCATCCAATATAGGCCTATTCATGTTGAACGGTAGAAAGTTATCAACCTTTAATAAGGCAACACTGAAAAATGTTCATTTTGGTCTAGTCTACTTACTCGGAGTCATCTGCATCAATGTCCCTAGATGTTCAGTTTTTTTTAATTCTCCCTTTCCTATGGGCAAATAACACATGGATGTTCCCTATTTTTCTTAAGGGGATTCAATGATCTTATGCTGAACTAATTAAGAATAGGGCATGTATCCCAACCCCTTAAATATGAAGTTGTCAGGATAAAAACATGTCCATAACCAACAGAAACTTGAGAACACTGAGATCAGGAGAATGTTGATCGACCATGGATGCAAGACCAGAAAGTCTTAAAGAGGAGTTTTTCATTTAGAGGCTTGGAACATCATGGTCAAGACCCCTTACTTGGGTGTGTGCTCAATCTGTTTGAAAACCCGTTGACAGATCACGAGTTAATCTGTGGCTGGAATCCACTCCGTCCTATGCTAAGCTGTGAGTACTGGGCACCATTAGTGTTCTGTGACTACTGTATCAATTTCTGAAAATTGTGTCATAGGCCTATGCATAGACAAGTCACTGAGAATGTTCTCTGAATGGTGAATACCAGAAGGCTAGCCTACTTCGCTGCCTCCTTCACTAGCATTTCCAGGCACCTGGTTAGTTGGTAAAATGAAATAGAAAAATCACTTGAATGGTTCAAGTTGTCCTTGATTGTCCTAGTGGGACAGTGTACCCCATTTCAGATCTTAGTTCAGAATTAGTTTCCTTGACGGAGTTGGAGAAACAGTCACAATACCTATGGAAATCGGTTTGTCCGCCCATCCCAAATACTCAACATCGTCCCATAATGTGCCAGCTATTTCCAGCTGTCAGACCACAGACTGTCCCTTTTCGAAGAAGATACAACTTCAAGAAGGCTAACTGGACACTGTTCACCTCATTACTTGATGAGAAGATCACCTCAGTCAGTCCCATTCCAGAATCCTATGAGCAATTCATTGATGTGATTAAAGTATGTTCCAATGCATCCATCCCGAGAGGATGTAGAACAAATTACATACAAGGTCTTACTCCTCAGACAACGACTCTTTTGTCAAATTACTGCAAATCATTTGACGAAGATCCTTTCAGTGAGGAAACTATTGCTAGCGGACAACGTGTTCTCTCTTCTATTTCAGACTCAAAACGACAACAGTGGTTAAAGCTTATGGAAGATTTGGATATGGGAAGGAGCAGCCAGAAAGCTTGGAGGTTTCTTAGACGCCTTAACAATGATCACAATAGAACTTCTTCACATTCTAATGTCTCTGCCAACCAAATTGTTAATCAACTTATTCGAAATGGTAATTCTGGAAAGACAATCCATAAACCTAAATTGAAGTTGGTAAGGGAACATGAACAGGAAGACAACATGTTCCTTAAACCCTTTGTACTTTCAGAACTGAATATAGCTATTAATAACTGTAAGAATGGAAAGGCGGCTGGTCTGGACGGAATTTGTGTGGATCAAATCAAACATTTTGGACCTGGGGCTAAAGAATGGCTGCTAGAATTGTTTAATAACTGCATTACTACCTGTAAAATACCCAAAATGTGGAGGAAGAGCAGAGTAATAGCGATTCTCAAACCCGGGAAAGATGCACATGATCCTAAGAATTATAGGCCTATTTCATTGCTCTCCCACCTTTTCAAGATACTGGAGCGAATGATTCTAAGTAGGCTCACAAAGGTAATTGAACCTTTCCTAATACCTGAACAGGCTGGCTTCAGAACAGGTAAAAGCTGCACTTCACAAATCCTACATCTTACTCAGCATATTGAAGATGGATTCCAGAACCGGAAGATCACAGGGGCAGTATTCATTGACTTAACAGCTGCTTATGACACAGTCAATCATCACTTACTGCTGAATAAACTCTACTTGATGACAAAGGACTATAAATTAACTGAAATAGTCAGGTGTCTTCTTCAAAATCGTAGACTCTTTGTAGACTTTCAAGGGCAGCACAGCCGTTGGAGGAATCAACGAAATGGACTGCCTCAAGGTAGTGTTCTGGCCCCTATCCTCTTTAACATATATACAAATGACCAGCCAATACCAGTAGGTACTCGAAGCTTTATTTATGCGGATGATCGTGCCATTACCGTCCAGGCGGATCAGTTTGAAGTTGTGGAAAGACGTCTATCTGAAGCTCTGGGAGAACTAAGTGATTACTATAGAGGAAACCAATTGAAACCAAACCCTTTGAAAACACAAGTCTGCGCTTTCCATCTCAAGAACAGACAGGCAAAGAGGAAACTGCATGTAATGTGGGAAGGCATGCTGTTGGATCACTGTGCGAATCCCAAATACTTAGGGATTACATTGGATCGTGCACTCACGTATGAAAGACATTGTCTAAACACCAAAAATAAGGTATCCGCAAGAAACTGCCTCCTTCGCAAATTATCTGGTACCAGCTGGGGGACTCAAGCCCAAACAATAAGAACCACTGCTTTAGCACTCTGTTACTCTGCAGCAGAATATGCATGTCCTGTGTGGTATAGGTCGTGTCATACCAAGCAGGTTGATACTGCATTAAATGAAACGTGTAGACTTATCACTGGCTGCCTGAGACCCACGCCATGTGATAAACTGTATTGTTTAGCAGGCATTGCACCTCCAGATATCAGAAGAGAAATTGCAGCTAAATGTGAGAGATCTAGGGTTGATGTGTCTCAAGCACATCCATTGTTTAGCCTTCAACCAGCCCACTCTCGACTGAAGTCCAGAAGAAGCTTTCTTCACACAACTGAGTGCCTAACTGACAAACCTCAGGTTTTGAGGATTACATCTTGGTTGACCAGAAGCCCCCACATTACCCAGTGGATGGTTCCATCTGAAAGGCTCCCAGCAGGACATACAGAGGCTTGGACAACTTGGAAGTCTCTCAACAGATTGCGATCTAGTGTTGGCAGATCCAAGTCCAACCTTCATAAATGGGGTATTTGCTGCGATCCGGTCCTTTGTGAATGCGGTGAAGAACAGACTATGGGTCATCTGCTTCAGTGCAGTCTGTGTCCTATACTGTGCACCATGGAGGATCTGGTGAAGGCTACACCAAATGGACGTGACATGGCAAAATATTGGTCATGCATTATTTAGAACCTTAATGTTCAAGTGTTGCCATTGTTTTGCCCATTTTGTACATAGTTTGTTATGTAATATTTTTGTTCCTGACACGAGTAAATAAATACTAGACCTAGTACGGTACATGTAGCTGGAAGCAATGTGAGACCAACCACTAGGTAGCTTATGTCCCATTAGTTGGGAGTGTTAGGGAATGGGAGATTGGTTCAACATGTCAGCCTATGTTATTGTATATTTCATTAATGTATGGGATCTAAAAGTGTATCATAGGAATATTAAAGCAAGCCATAATATATCACCAGTTGGTCAATTGGATACAACAATTCAATGAAACATTCTGTTAATAATTAGGAAGTGTCGTAGGCAATCAGAGAAGCGACACAAGAAAAAACACCCGAGTCTTCCAGGCAGTTGTCATCGACTGTATTTCAAATAGAGAAGAATGACTAAAATAGTTCCTCATGAAAAAAATAACTGGCCAATGGCTTGAAAGACAGTAGTAAGAACTTACATGCTGTCAGTAAAAGTGGAGTTAAGAAAGATGTCTGGAATATTTAAATCAGTAGCTGATAGCCAGGATTTTTAAAATTACCATGGGTAATTGCACCATAATATGATTAGTAGCCTAAGTGCAAGATTTTAAATGGTAGGTTTTTTTGTGAACCAAGAAACAGCTCTTAACATGGATTATGTTCACGTTAGGCCTACAAGTTATTGGGAGGGAGGTTTATTCTACATACCTGTTGCACATAAAATGAGCTTCTGATTAGAGCTCTGTGGAATGTTTAAATGGATTGATGATACAGGGTTTATCAAGCCACTTTCTATGCATCTTTTAAAAACATTTTAGCAAATCATAAGTTACTGTCATCATTGCTAATGCTGTAATCTGTCATGTTTATTTATGCAGCATGAGGAATTAGGAAACATTGGTAGGATTGGTATATTGAGTGGAGATATAGTAGGATACAATGCAACGGTGTCATAGAAACCTAAGATGTATTTTTATTTCTCAACTTTATTTTCTGCAGACTCCAACACAGCCTACCACCAGGGGGAAAGAAAAAAAAATTGTTGGTGATGTTTAAAGAGAGTAAATCTTGAAACACTGTGATTTAAGTGGTTGGTATCAAAAGCTGTATAGGAAAAATGAAAATGTGAAGTCGCGCCCAAGTTTACGAAGCCTTGCCAGACTCAGCTGAAATTATCTTTGATGCAAATAAAGCCTCAGTAGTTCAAGCTTTAGGACGACCTTTGACATGAGCACTATAATAGGCCTACATTTAGGATCGACATAGCCTGCAGTAGGTCGTATGCTACTGTATGCACCTGGGCATGTTTTAAATAAAACTCAATATATATAAAAAAAAGGGTGGCGATGTAAATTGCACTTTTAATCCTTCCTTCATTAGTTAAACCATAATATTTGTACATAAATACAGCAAGGACCTTAAATTATATGCCTTAGGCATAACCTACAAATTACATGTCATATATTCAGACAGCAACATCAATACGCAATGATCAATAATGTAGTTTTATAGTGCACAAAATGTTATTGTAATGAATGTACTTCGAAATGATGAATAAAACTGGTGGAAACGACAGCCAAGATTTACAACCAAAGTAGTAGAAACATTCAGTTGATCAGCCAGAGTGTTGATTCGTACTTTTATTTTCACAAATTTTGATGAACAGAGTCACGCTGCAATTAAAATATAAACGTACATACAATTCCTCATCAATAAGTGATTTGCACTTCATACTGTCATGAACTGGAATAGATTTCTAGAAATTTAATTGATGTAGAAATCTATTCCTCTCGCCGCCATGTTGGTGATAATTGTAAACAAGCCAGCGGGCAGCCAATGGCTCCTGATAATTGCCAGCCAATAACAAGCCAGGATGACGCGGATCATAATTCGCGTTTCACTCTCATTGCGTTTTAATTTGAGGTGAAGAATCAGCTGTTCGTTAACGTCACGGGGTGCCATTATTAAAATTTTGGGAGATAGAAACACACCCAAGGTAGCGTGCATTTCAACTTCCTTCTCGTTCCCGTTCTCGTTCTGGTTCTCGTTCCCGGGCTATTGTGAACCGGGCTTTACCGGCTTGCCTGGGATGATGGGCCACAAAACCGGTATCTGGAGTTTAAACATATCCTAAATATTGAATGCTTAACATTTCCAATAACTTGGACAACTGGATTTAGGCTATTTCATTGAAAGAATCAACGAACTGTTTAAAACTATAGGCACCTACAGGTATACTTAACTTATTAATTAAAGCTCTACAATAAACATACTGTACAGCACAATGAATTGTAGCATGAAGTTATCCTGAAGAGGTCGTTTGATTAGAACGACTACTTAAATTCGAATGATTCCATTCGCTTGGAATTAGTCGTTTGCCAACGACTTGTTTCATTCGAATGATTTCCAACGATTGCTTTGGGATCAGTCGTTTACAACACTTCTGTCTCGGGACAGTCGGATGAGGAGCCGCAAAGATGCGCGCGCACCCGGCAGCGAGGAGCATTTGAATAGCGCCGACTTGAAATGCTCCTCGCTGTCTCATTGTGTGATTGTTACCTACTAGAATTATCCCACCTGCGTACTTGTCTTTCATTCCTGTATGATTCTGTTCATCCTCGTCGATCACCAGCTTTTATGACTGAAGTGTATCACACGCTAACATTTCGTGCGCCATGTTGCAAGAAATAAAACATGGAGGGCGGTTGTCGTTTCGGGGTAACATTTACAGTCGATTTGCATTATTAACGCAAAGCGGTCGTGAAACTAGCTTTAAGTACATTTCAAAATATGCCTGGTACAGAATGAATGCATTCCAATCAATATTTAAGATCTAACTGTAATAATTGGATATTTAACCATACGCACTATTAAGGAGCGTAACAAAACACTGGTAAGTCTGTTGCGAAAGTGTGCAAGAGGTATCGCGCTCGCCTGTTGTTTCTAAGATCGCGGCTTCAAGGCTATCCAAGGGCGAAAATTTTTACTTCTTTTTAATTATTTTATTATATTCTCCTCACGTCGTACAAAAATATTGCAACTTAGTTTTGTCTACATGATCTACGAGGACGATAGTAAACATGTTTTCTCTCATTTAAAATTCTATTTTCCCTAAATACTGTTTAAAACCATGGACGGATACTATTTAAATAGTTCTAAATTTATCCCAGAATAATAATATTAGCCTATGACACGTTCTGTATTTGGTTGGTTGGTTCCTCAGTTTAGGGGCTGCGACAACGCGGTCATATAGCCCCTTGTACTTTGGGTGTGTGTAGAATCTGTCTGATAACTGGTGTTAATTGTGATGGCTGTATTAATGTGTGTATCTGTTTTTTAACTCAAGTAAGGACTGCAACTTTGAATTTTTCAAATAGTTCCTACTTTTGCCACCAAACGCCACCGTCAACGACTACTAGGCCTAGTTCAGAACTTAGCTACTAGACGCCACCACAGTCGGCTCTTGGCAACGAACATAGAAACCTAAGAGCGTTGTTTACATTCGTAACCTATACAATTTAGCTTCACACAGGTGTAATTAGTGGAAGGTTCTTTAAGGGGCTACCCAAAAATATTTTTTTTGCTCCCAGTGATCCAAACTGCACCAAATTTTATTTCCATACGACCAACATCTTTCATAAAGCAAAAAGTGAAAAATTATTCCTTTCAGTTGATCAGTATGGGCAGAAATTACTAAAAGATAGTATTTTCCTAAAAAAAATGATACCAACTATTTAGGCTACCACTAAAAATTACTGAAACTTTACAATCTTTTTACACTATGTACTCATTGCACAGACTAATAATTCTGTGCATGGGTTTGGAAAAATATGAAACAATTCCTGAAATAAAAAATTGTTTCACAAAAATAATTTTTATTTCCAAAAATTAAAGTTAAAAATTATTTAAAAATTAACGATAACTATTTTAACTAATATGGATGCACTGCATTATGGGAGATAGATATATTCACATGCTACAAAAATATTATTGAGATTGGTTAATATTTGCTACTGAATATTTGGTGTAAAGTCCAAAAAAATGAATTGTGCAGCAAAACAATTTTAAAACATTAGAATGTTTTTCTTCTTCACCCACTGTCTAAAAGTCCCCAGAACCATATGTTTCCCTTCCTTTTCTCTTATGGCGTCTTCACCAAATTTCATCTCCTTGGACTGTTTTCTCATGAATTTCATTTGCTCCAGGCTGCGTCTAACACTCGGCTGAATTCGCAGTTGATCCCGTCCTTTGCAGAAATGTTACTATGTGGATATATTACAAGGAATGGGAATCTTAAAACTCAGCAATTTTTCTAGGTTTATGCGCTGTCTTGTGTGGGGTTTGCCCAGGAACACCAAGCTGGCTCATCCGTGCATGGACCCCGACCGAGTTATCTACTTCAATAAGTGGTGTGGAAATGATAACGACGAATGTATCAATTTTTTTTATCGTTAAATAGTTGTTTTTTGGTTCACTTTTTTCACTGTCGTTGATTTGTTGTTGTAGGTAACAATCACACAATGAGACAGCGAGGAGCATTTCAAGTCGGCGCTATTCAAATGCTCCTCGCTGCCGGGTGCGCGCGCATCTTTGCGGCTCCTCATCCGACTGTCCCGAGACAGAAGTGTTTACAACGACTACTTCAATTCGAATGATTCCATTCGCTTGGAACCGTAGGTAATCTGTGCTTGGAACTAGTCGTTTGCCAACGACTTGTTTCATTCGAATGATTTCCAACGATTGTTTTGGGATCAGTCGTTTGCAAACGACTTGTTTATGATACGGTGAGTAGTCGTTGAATTCATTCGACTGTTTTTTAAAAGCAGTCGAATAAGTCGATTGTTTTAACTATCGACTAATTCGACTGTTTTCAGTCGACTGCTGCCCATCTCTAATATTAAGGCTTTCACGGCCCGGATTATTATATAAATAATTCATGCTTTTGGGGTTTATTTCCATTGAAAAAGGAGGCAAGGTTTCTCCGAAACGTATGGTTTAAATTTAAAATACACACGGCATTAGCCCAAAAGCATGAATTATTTATACTTTAAGGTTGTCAAACATGGTCCTTGACAGAAAAATGAAAACGCAGATACAGGTATGTCAAAGAAGAATAGAGCGTAAGATCCTAAACGTTTCTCTAAGAGATATAATCAGGAACGTACTAATGTACCCTTGTGGGCAAGTACAAAGATCGAACCCGTAAACTTTTAAGAAAAGAATATAAGATTATTCTATTTAAATGAAGTTACAACCCAAGCTACAGAATGGAAAGGGCTGGAGATGACTTCATATGGCGACATGGCTTGCTTATCAGATTTATGATGCAGCTGTGCGGTGACTCAAGCATGACGATATTGGCCTACGTGAGCTCCGATAGCAAGCTCGTGATTCATATGGCGCAACGTTGCGAAGGGACTATTTTCGATAAGGATGTCTAGACGCAAAGAGGGGCTTCCCCGAGTAATTACTGAGATGGGATTATTTAGCAGTGGGAGTACCCGAAATTATGGCGCAATTTCTACATTTTCAAGAAATATGCAAAATTATAAACATAGAACTTCGCCGATATGAATGATAAAGGGAATTAGAATTTTAAGAAGACTAAAAACTTATAAGTGCAGTACAGGAGAGAACTGTCAAGTCAGCACTACGTGACTCCGCCCAAGTGTAGGAATACCACGAAGTTATGTGAGTAAAGAGTTCACACCCACACAGAATCATAACATTTGGAAATTAATAACAATTAAATGTATGATCGAATTTTAACTTTGGAAATAGATTTGGAACCTGAGCGTGTTGTATTGTTTCGACATATATTCAGTCTACAGAGGACCTTAGTGGAGGTCACGCTAGTTCAACGAGTGGGTCCAAGCTGAGACCACGTTACACTGACAGTCACGAATTCGAAGCCCAGAGAGGCAAAGTGAACTTTGTAAAGTATTCAGCAGTATCTGCGAAAGACATTTAAACTCGTGTGTAGTTTGTCGGAAAGAATAGCGTCAGAATTGGCCCGGGCTTGGGACATTCTTGATATTAGGGCGCTATTACAAAGTGCTGCAAGTCGGAAGGTAATAATAATAATAATTTTAAGCGTATAGAGATCTTCAAATCGCTAAATAGAGGAACTTTAGTGGAGGAACTTTGGTAGAGACATTGAGGCGTGAATTCTAGTGGAAAGCCACTTATATTTAGAGCGTTAGTAAAACTACGACTCTAGGGAGGAAGTCTCTGATAGAGACACACGGCGGATAAGTATCGTAGCCGTAGATACAAATAATATTGTGCCCGTACGATCAAGTCAAGTCCGATAGGATAGAAAGTATTGTACATTTGGAGGAAAGATTATCCGAGGTGAATAGTGAACAACGGGTAAGCAGATCAGAGACTTTCACACTTTACAAGTAGATGCTAGGACCAGTATAGGGTGTAACGGCTAAATTTGTCGTTGGATATCGCTCTACAAGTTGGGCGATCATTTATAACGTTTCTACAGATATTACACTCAAGACTCCTTAAAACCACCTCATCGTTCTTATTTAGCATTGGCCTGTCTAGACAGACGACATACACTTTATTAATTTAGATTTACTGGGCGCCAGTTATCGTAGAGATAACACATTAAAATTTTATTTAGCCACGGCCGCTCCCTTCCTTGAGCCAAGATCTATCATCGGAGCGTCGGGCAATAAACTTGCTCTATGAGATACTCTTTGCATTCCAACTATCCTATATATTCAACTCCCAATGAACAAGACATTTTAACTAATACTGGTTTATTTACAACAAAATTATTAATAACATTTGATCTGAGGTTTCGAGCTGTGTACAATATGTGCATTAATATTCCCTAATTGCTGGGCAATATTGACTGTCTTCTCGCTAGCGCTGATCTTCTGTGTTGATAATAACTCGGTCCACATACCTGGTGCCTTGTGGTTCAAAGTCCATCTCGTTGGTCTGCTTGTAGGCTAATTTGAGATCTTACGCCAACACGCGTTTATTGACCTTTGAAAACATATGTTTTCACTTTGCTAACTGTACTTCGTCTAGTTGTTGTTGTTGTTGCTTGTTTCTGAGTTTGATCACCATGGTAAGCAAATTTGAACAAACCAGGCTAATTGAATTCACCAAGTCCCATCTTACTGAGGGACTGACAGAGTCTACGACTCACAAAGTCAATGAGTGAGTGCGTGATCGAATAAGTGAATGACAGAATAGAATCTATAGAATAGCCAGTGCTGAAGTCGCGCTGGGCTTTTATACACTCTGAATGGTCCCGATGTTTCGCGGCATAAATTTGCCCGCGACCCATCAGACCAATTATAGCAAAGCATTTCTCAGTCCTCAAGCGACGCTGTAACTTCTCCGAGCAGGATTACAGGCCCGCGTACTTCAAATATTCCACTCAGAACCCGCTATTCCTCTCGTTGCGCATGTATATTTTCCGCCCAAATCTTTCTCCAAGCCCTTGTCTCCCGTCAGCTTGGCTTTGTTCAAGAAATACATTTTCTTGCAATATGTTGCTTCACCGTCCATAACTTCTTCCAACCATGCCCGTCCTGTCTTTACAATTTAACTAATAAAACAGCCCTAGACCTCTATAAAAACCTTGTTTCTAAATCTAAACTCTTGACAATAATATATATGATTATGGTAATCACGTGAATATGGTATGGCCCCTCCCTTGATATTAATGGGTGAATAAAACGATCTAACTTTGATATTTCAATAATAATAATAATAATAATAATAATAATAATAATAATAATAATAATAATAATAATAATAATTACACAATGACTTTAAAAATAATAATAATAATAATAATAATTTGTACCGTAATCAAGATTACTTTACAAGGGATCCGGGAAAATCTGCAATTCTTGGAGGAGACAGAAGAAAGAGTGAAACGTATGGCTTATGAGAAGATCACACATTTGTGTAAAGCATTAATTTGTGCTAAGTGTATTAAATACGCGTGAAATAATTCTTTTAAAGTGTTTATAAATATTTTTAGTGTTTGCAAGTGTATTGTAGTGTTTAATATGTTAGAGAACCCTAAGAATGGGAATTTAGGTAAAAGAAAAATGTGTGTAATTATTGAAATGTACGTGGAAAGTGCCACGGTAGTAATGTTGGAAGATTAGATATAAGATGGTTGACGAACAAGTCCTTCTCCATTGGCGATCACCACCGAGATAGAGATGTAAGTACAACCCTTGTAAGTTATATCATTATGTATTTTGGGGTCGCGCGTCCTGAAACCATCGCAATGTCTCACATGTATGTGAATTGGAATATTTATGTATTTGAACCACTGGTGGGTTGTGTACACCATATTTATATAATTGAACCGATGGTGGGTTGCCATACACCATGATGTTAAAATAATACGGATCTGAATTAATTTTTGCAAGAGGAAATGAAATTGTGTAATGTGTAAATTGTAAATTCTAACAATTTGTGGAAAGAATAGGAAATTCTTAAAGTAATGATGTGGAGTTACGGAATAACTGGTCAAAGTACAATAATGAGTGAGGGAACCATGGGAATTACGGAATGGCATGGAAATAAGAGATTCCTCTCGAAAAGCTTTTCAGGAATATTGATTGTTGTGCTGAAATAAGCGATGGTTATTTATAGAATCCTACGATTGCTATAACAATGCGAGGATGGATTAATTATGAGAGTAATTATCTGTGGGTGAATGGAACGAATGTATAAGTATTATTGAAGGGCGCACTATTGCATGTTATATTCGCGCCCAGAGGTCTGAATACAATAACGCTCTGTAGGATGCAGGAATAAGGAGGCTAGAGGTTAAATGTTCTCACTCCAAAAAGTCTTCGAATCCTCCAAATATGGGCCATCCCTTGGATCGGATTATACGTGTGCCGTGGAGACACGTCAAGTTGTATTGCCCCTTAAAAGGAATTCTCGTCCTTCACACCCAGTAATGAGGATCATCATACATTAAATACCTTTCCCGCACAAGATAAATATCGACTGATGTGATAGCCGCACTGAAATAATACTAGGAAGTGAATTTTAAAGCTGTTCGAGAGAGAATACACATGATTGTAGTACAGCCATCGCAGTTTGAAATCCCAGTGTCAATGAGCGAGACAGCGTCCCGGGGACATAAATTGTGTTGAGAGGGCTGCACTCTAAAAGGAAGGTAGCCGGCAAGGACTTTGCCTGGGCCAACCATTGATCGTTTGTAAACACGCCAGTATAAATGAACTGGTGAGAAAGGTCAGTAGTAGCACGGAGATATGATCTCGTGGCTTAATTATGAGCAGAGTTCCTTGCAAATGTTATAAATTCAGATGCCATCAAAGAAGATAATGATTA
Source organism: Meconema thalassinum (assembly GCA_946902985.2). Taxonomy (NCBI): domain Eukaryota; kingdom Metazoa; phylum Arthropoda; class Insecta; order Orthoptera; family Tettigoniidae; genus Meconema; species Meconema thalassinum. Next base: position 456,019,253 of record OX336391.1, on the reverse strand, counting down.
AATGATAAAAAATAAAGATAGATTCTCGTGTGTGACAGATCGAAGTTTAAAGGTGTTCTATTGTTTAAACAAATATGAGTAATTCAGGGAGATTTATTCATTTGACGTTGTCAGTATTTTGTACAATAAAGGAGAGCACGATCGCCAGGGTGAAAGTCGTACTTAACAAAAGAGAGAGAGAGAGAGAGAGAAAATTTGATGCGTGCAAAAACCTAGATTGTTATTATTAAATAAATGTTGGTTGCATTAATTTTGAGGAATCCAAGGCTAAGAAGGGAAGGAATTCATGTTAAATGATTACAATAAAGATATTGAAGAATATTGGAGTCATTGAAACTCGTAAAATAAACATCAAGGTGGGAAGCTATATGGAAGCGAAACTAGAATTTTATAGGTTCGTGTGGAACCGAAATAACAATAAACATTGTGTTTAGTGAAGATTCTTATTGTAAAGGAATGAATATTCAAGGATTATGAATTTTGAGTGATTTTATGTCATTTATTTGGATTTTGTTTATTTGTGTTGTAGCGCCATTTAAGCTATAATCAATATTTGTTTTAAGTGAGGTTTTTGAGTTAATTTTAGAAGTGTTGACCTGATGCTTATGTTCCTAAATATATGTGTCATACTGGGGGAATGTACGTACCACCCTCGAGACCACTGAGCTAACCAGCGTGTGACCATGTATTATCTTTTCAAAGGGTGCAGGGGATTTTAAAATATGCACCAGGATCTAAGTTAATGGCAACACCGAAAGATAGTCAAAAATGAAATAAAGTAAATTGTAATAGGCAGCTAAGTGAAAGATAGTGACCGCACCAGGGTTTCCATAAAGAACTCCATTTAAGTAGCCCCGTACCATCCCCTATAATCTAACGATTTGGTGCCCAGGGCTTAGGGAAAGAGTTTGCTTGGAAAACCCCGAGTTTCCTTTGGAAAATTAACGGTTTTCATTTTTGAAAAACCATTTATCTTTCAAAATTTCGAATTTTGAGTAGGAGATCACTTCCATATGATATTTTCGTCTAAGAATTGAAGTATCAGACGGGTACGTCTAATGCTTCACCCGTTCTGGATAAAGAAGTGAAAGCTTGGGAAATTATGGTAATGGAATCACATATTCTCTCTCTATTATGCATGAGCCAATGGTGGGATTTAAGTAGTCCACTGTATTCTCAGATTGTATTGTTGTCATTATGGCACTAAGTGAAGAGCTTTAAAGGTTCTTGCACGCTATAAAAGCAAATAGTAGGGAAAGATTCGACCTAATGGACGATAAGTTCGAATCTATAGAAGCCAACAGTACGGTAGTGAAAAGTTGGAGGCTATGAAAGCCGACATTAGTGAAAAGTTGGAGGCTATGAAAGCCGACAGTAGGGAAAGATTCGACCTAAAGGACGATAAGTTCGAATCTATTAAAGCCGAGAATAGGGATAGTAACAATGAGCTGAGAGCTAATATTGAAAAGACTATGAATTGTAAATTTGAAGCCATGGACAGTACATTGAATGACAAATTAAAAGAGTTTCAAATATAAATAATTTCAAAGAGTAAAGAAGCTGCTAAGTTAGCACAGGACAAAGCAGCAGAGAATACTCTTAAGATGCAGAATAGTCTTAAAAAAATATAGGTGAGGTGAAGGAGAAAGCTGAAGCAACTCAAGTCGAGTGTAGGCAAAATTTTAAAATTATAGAAGACAAATTATGTGCTATGCAAATTGATTGTAAAGCCAATGTAGAAGAATGTAAAAAGAATCTTGTAAACCAAATCCAAGAAATGCAGGGAAAATTAGACGTCAAAATAGAATCTAACATGAGCGTATGTCAGGAATCCCGCGACGAAATTAAGAAAAGTTTTGAGAAATTAGAAGATAGATTTTTAACGTCAAATATAAAGTAGGAAAACTTGAAATAGGTTTCGAGACGGTAAAAATAGATATTCAGGACATGAAACGCCAGAATGAGGTTGATGCGGAAAAGAGGGAAAACAATTTAACGTATTTACCGCACATGTCGATAAGAGACTAGAGGAATATGACGCTAGTTTGGCAGAAAAACTAGGGGGCGTACGAAAAGAGATTGGATAATGAGGTTACACAGCGAAAAATTGATAGTGGGGAACAAACTAAGGAAAGAGGAGAAATTAAGGTAGGCATTGAGGATGTACAAGAAAAAATGTCAAACTTGAAAGTACAAGTGGGAAAAACCAATATGGAAATTGATCAAGTTCAAAGCGACCTGGGAGTGTTAAACAAACACCGGGAGCAGACTCAAGGGGAGCTCAAAATTAACAGGATAAGTGGCTTCGGTGGCGTAGTCGGTAGCATGCTGAGCTTCTATGCCGAAGATAGCGGGTTCAAACCCGACCGAAGCCGTCGGATTTTTTAAGAGCGTTAAAATCCCTCAGTATGCCTTCCTTCGGAGGGGAAGTAAAGCCGGCGGGCCCATGTCATAGATTTATGGCATGTTAACGAACCTTGCACTAATTACACCTGTGTGAAGCTAAATTGGATTGGTTAAGAATGTAAACAACGCTCTTAGGTTGCTACGTTCGTTGCCAAGAGCCGACTGCGGTGGCGTCTAGTAGCTATGTTCTGAACTTGGCCTAGTAGTCGTTGACGATGGAGCTTGGCGGCAAAAGTAGGAACTATTTGAAAAATTCTAAGTTGCAGTCTGTACTTAAATTTAAAAACAGATTCTACACACACCCAAAGTACACGGGGCTACATGACCACGTTGTCGCAGCCCCTAAACTTAAGAACCAACCAACCAAAGATATATTTGAGGGTCAGGAGGAAATGAATAAAAAGGTGAAAAGATCCAGGAAGAACTTAATGCTAGAGATGAAATCAAGCAAGATATTGTGGAAAAACAGGTATTGGAGATTAAGAAGGAAGTGAAAGAGAAATTCTCACAAATACAAGAAACCTTAGAGGAATAGAAATTTCAAATTAAGCAGGAAACGGAAGCAAGTAAGGTCAGACGAAAGAGATTTGAAAACGAATTGTGCTCACGTCTTGAAAGGACGGAACAGAAGAATAGTCAAATGGAGATTCAAATCATGCCGCAAGAAGAAAGTGTACTTCGGAACCGAAAAATAAATTTGGGAAGTCAAGAAGACCTTAAGAAAACCGTATGGGTAAATTCAGAGACCCAATGCTCAGAGAAAGATAGGGAATTAGGAGGGGAGAGCCCTGATAAAATTCCTGGAATACCAATGGCAATGTCAACCCCGTATGCAAATCAGACCACAGGGCAGGTGATAAACATTACCAAATCGAATGAGGACCGTCCAGTGAAGTTCACAGGGAATGATATGTGGATTACTCCCAAGTATAGGTTAAAAGATGTGGCGGAATATCTCAACGAAATGAAGATACCACCCGATAGGAGGTTGAGAGCAATTGAGAAGCTGCTGGCAGGAGACTGTTTTCACATGGTATCGGAACTTCCGATATACATTCGATACGGTTGAGGGTTTTAGGGAAGCCTTTTTAAAGCATTATTGGGCAGCCGACGTTCAGGAGAATTTACGTCTAGATTTGTACTCAAGAAAACACAATACAAATGCCCCGGCGAAATATTCTGAATTTTTCACAGCCCAGCTCTGAAAATTTCGAAAATTAGATATTGCTCCAGCAGAGACCGATTTATGTTCCGCCATTGCCAGACAACTTCCATATTATGATATTCAGAGGTTGCTAATATCATCAAAACTAAGAACGCCGTTGAAGTGGAGGGTGTGTTGCATCAACTTGACATGACCACCGCACACATTACTCCAAGGCAAAACAGAAACATGGGACAGGTACACATGGCTAGCTGTCAGGATGATAGCGACAAACCCCCTATGATAAATAAATATACTTGCACGGATACGTGTAGACTTGGTCGTGAATATGGTCATAATGAGCCAGGAGGAATACAACAGTATCACAATATGGGAGGCTATAAAGGAAGATATCCTAGGAAGACAGGTTATCAATGGCCCGACCCAAGGCAGCAGAACAATCAGAGGCAAGATGCCCGGAGGAATTGGGGAAACAACCCAAGGAGAGATGAAAGGCCCGAAGACAGGAGCCAGGAATACCGACAGGAGATCGAGGAACGATATCAGGAATCTCAGCGATATATGGACGAATGAACTGATAAACCTGATAATGAAAAAGTGCGCTGGAGGGAAGCGATAAAGAATCATCAATAACACGACAGACATGGAGGAGCTCAAAGCTTGGAGTTGTAAGCTCAATTAAGTAACGAAGGGAAAATAAACTCTCAGGATTTTTTAAAAAACTTCAAATTTAGAATGGCCAGAGTAAAGAAATAACAGGTGGTGGGAGGATGTTCAGATAGTCAACTGGATAGCAAAATCAGATGAACTAATTATGGAGGAAGCCGAAGGAATACCAACAATAAGGAGGGAATTGCAAATAATTTTGATAAGGATAGAAGGGTTGTTAGTTCGAGCCCTCATAGATACAGGGTCAACTGTGAGTTTGATTACTCAAGTTTTGTTGAATGAAATAGAAACCAAAGGACGAGTGTTAAAAATTCCCACATCAAGTGTGAAGATAAACACTCACATGTAAATTTCAGGTGTTTATCGAGATGATCATTGGGAACACTGAAATTTCAAAATGCTTTTTGCTGGTGAGTCGATTACCATATAATATTATTTTGGGTATCGATTTCATTCGTGAGAACAAGGTTGTGATAGACCTAGCACAAAATTGCATTAGATTCCAAGAAGCCGATGTGGATGCGCAAAATATATTTTTACAAGACCACGAGTCTAGAACAAATGAACAGGTAGGAGCTATAACCGAAGAAGGCAATGAAGCCACAGAAGATGCGTTTGAGATTTTAAATGTGGAAATCGAGGAGAGCCTAGAACCTGAATTCGATCCCAATCTGATGGACAAGATTGAGGAAGCCAAGGTGGCACTAGAAGATAAAGAATTACTGAAAAACTTATTACAGAATTATAGAGACAAATTTGATTCCAAGCCTGGAAGAATAGAAAATTTCAAATACGCATTTCAAGGAAAATGATTGGGCCCCATTTCGACAAAAACCGTACCCTGTTGCCGGAAACATTGTGCTCAAACTAAGAAAACACTGCAGGAGATGATGAATGCAGGGGTGATAGAAAAGATGGCTACACCATTTATAAGTCCATTAGCAATTGTGAGCAAACCAGATGGTTCAGTAAGGGTGTGCCTGGATGCAAGAAATTTGAATGCTAAGATCACTCCTGAAAATGATTCAGCACCGCCCATTTTACGAAAATTTAAAGCAAAACCATTTTTACAAATATTGGCATGACTTCATCATATCATCACCTCGAACTAGAAGAGAAAACCAGTCTCTTAACTGGATTTCAGTTCGACCAGCAAACGTATTGCTTCAGAAGATGTCCATTTGGATTAAAGACAGCAGGATCAGCATTGATCAGAGCATTGGATCGGAACCTGTCAGAAGAAGTCAAAGCATGTACTATTCGTTATGTGGATGACATCTTATTAACATCCGAGAATGTAGAAGAACATTTAGGGAATTTGAAGATGCTACTTGAAGATTTGAAGGCAGCAAACTTCAAGATAAATTTAAAGAAGTCTAATTTTTGTCAAAGGCAAGTTACGTTTTTGGGACACGTGATTGACCAACATGGTGTGAAACCAAATCCATGCAAGCTGGAATCGATAAAGAATTTTCCAAGGCCAATGAAAGTGAAAAATGTACGACAATTTTTGGGATTGATAGGATTTTTCTCTGGACATTGCCCATCTTATACCAGTACAGTTGCACCGCAGCAAGACCTGTTGAAGACGGGGTCAAATGGAAATAGACAGAGGAGGCCGAAAAAGCATTTATTGAAGCTAAGGAAATGTTATTAAATTACGTAAAGTTAGGATATCCTAACCTTAATCAGCGATTTGTGATCCAAACAGGCGCTCCCAAGTTGGAATTGGAGCGATGCCATATCAGGAGGACCCAGAAAAACCTGAGATAAAGAATTACCTAGCTTTTTCGAGTAGACGACTCAAGCCGCATGAGAAGAATCACACAGTCTGCGAGATAGAGCTATTGAGAAAAACGGTATGGTTAGCCCATAGATCATTTGGAGATATGGGAGTAGACAAAACAGTCTCGATGTTAAAGGAATATTTTGTGTGGCCAAGACTGAGTGAAACTGAAAGGGACGTATTGAAGACATGTGATACATGCCAGAGGATCAAACCAAATTCGTTTTTGATGAGACAGAAGCCAATACCACTTTTACCAGAGAGGCCAGGTCAAATTGTCTCGGTAGATAATTTTGGACAATTGCCTAAGCCACAAGAGGAAACAAACATATAATGGTGGCTATAGATGTCTTCATAAAGATGGCTGTTCTCTCTCCTATACAGAAGACTAGTACGAAACAGGTATCGAAGCTACTAAAGGAAAGAGTGATACCTATTCTGGGGAAGCCAGAAAATTTGTTGTCGGATCACAGAAGTTGTTTTACGAGTGTGGAATTCAGAAGAGAATTAGATAATTTAGGGATACGACAAATACTATCAAGTATTCGCCAGCCGGAGGCAAATCCCGTGGAAAGAGTAATGAGGGAAACAGCAAAATACTGTAGAATACACTGTGCTGAAGAAAATTGGAAATGGATAGATAACCTCGAAATTATTGAATTTTGTATTAATAACATAGTACATGAAGCTACTGGGGAGGTATCCATAAGCTTACATTGTAATCAATAGCCTGAAAGACCCTGGAGTCAGGTGATACCTGTACCGGTAGATGCTCAACCTGGAAGAGAGGTTCGAGTCAGGAGAACATTCGAACATCTGCAAGCACAGGCAGATAGGAGACAAAGGAGGGACAGGCACAAAATATATCATCGACCATTAATGTTGGGAGAAATGGTGTTAGTGAAAAGACCAGCCATTTCAGTTCCAGGAAAATGAGTGTAAAATGTTTCAGAAAATGTAGCACGGTCCGTACAGAATTGTAAGGGATCTAAGGAATAACGCATATAGGAAACAACATTGTGAAACAAACCATGAACTCACAATGAATTCGGCAAATTTAAAATTATATTACCCTCCAGAAGACTTCGATGAAGTAAATGAGCAAGCCCTGATATTAAAAATAGAAGAGAGGAAGGAAAAAAGGACCAGATTCTGACCACCATAAAAAATGGTAGAACGACGAAGATCTTGAAAAGAGATGGCAGCAGCTCGAATGCGAGTGTGAGCTGAAAGATACTTATTATGAATTGAAGGAATTAATTGAGCAAATTGTGCATGAGAATAATAACCTAAGAGTGGAAAATGATGATATGAAGAAACGGGTAGGAATGGAACACACCCGTCGAGAATAATAGATGTTGAAGAAAAATGAATGAAGAAAAATGAGGAGGATGAACGGGGAAGGACAGTACGTCCCCGTTAAGGAAGATGTACCGGATATGACAAGGAGGGAACTAGGAACCCAGATTGAGTCCAGACTGAAGTAAAATGTCCAAACGGAACAACAAAACCTAGAGAACGACAAGATAGTTGGAAATTGTAACATTGGAAGGCACTTAAGGAGGATCCATGAAGGAAGATAAATGGATTCGATACTGAAATGAATGAAATTTTTCAAGAAAAATAGATAAATAAATTTCATCATTTATTCAGAAATGTATTTAACAAAGGAGGGGAGATTTTTACCCCTGTGGGCAGGTACAAAGATCGAACCAGTAACCTTTTAAGAAAATAATGTAAGATTATTCTATTTAAATGAAGTTACAACCCAAGCTACAGAATGGAAAGGGCTGGAGATGACTTCATATGGCGACATGGCTTGCTTATCAGATTTATGATGCAGCTGTGCGGTGACTCAAGCATGACGATATTGGCCTACGTGAGCTCCGATAGCAAGCTCGTGATTCATATGGCGCAACGTTGCGAAGGGACTATTTTCGATAAGGATGTCTAGAAGCAAAAAGGGGATTCCCCGAGTAATTACTGAGATGGGATTATTTAGCAGTGGAAGTACCCGAAATTATGGCGCAATTTCTACATTTTCAAGAAATATGCAAAATTATAAACATTGAGCTTCGCCAATATGAATGATAATTGTATTTAGAATTTTAAGAAGACTAAACATTTATAAGAGCAGTACAGGAGAGAACTGTCAAATCAGCACTACTTGACTCCACCCAAGAGTAGGAATAACCGCGGAGTTATATGAGTAAAGAGTTTACACCCACACAGAATCATAACATTCGGAAATTAATAACAATTAAATGTATGATCGAATTTTAACGTTGGAAACAGATTTGGAACCTAGACACTCTAAGGAGTTTGGAAATAATTTTTATAAGCCGATAGGACCATTATTTTGGAATGTAGCCTGCAAGAAGAAGGGCAGGCCCCATATTCAGTCAGAATTAGATAAATAGCCAGCCGGCCAAGCAGGAATTTTTCAGTCTACCAACAGCGCGTTAGCGAGTTGTACTGTTTCGACAGATATTCAGTCTAGTGGACCTTAGTGGAGGTCACGCTAGTTCAACGAGTAGGTCCAAGTTGAGACCACGTTACACCGACAGTCACGAATTCGAAGCCCCGAGAGGCAAAGTGAATTTTGTAAAGTATTCAGCAGTATCTGCGAAAGACATTTAAACTTGTGTGGAGTTTGTCAGAAAGAATAGTGTCAGAATTGGCCCGTACTTGGGGAATTCTTGACATTAGGGCGCTAGTGCAAAGTGTCGCAAGTCGGAAATTACCGTAATAATAATAATTTTAAGCGTATAGAACTCTTCAAATCGCTAAATAGAGGAACTTTAGTGGAGGAACTTTGGTAGAGACATTGAGGCGTGAATTCTAGTGGAAAGCCACTTATATTTAGAGCGTTAGTAAAACTACGACTCTAGGGAGGAAGTCATTGATAGAGACACACGGCGGATAAGTATCGTAGTCGTAGGTACAAATAATATTGTGCCGTACGATCAAGGCAAGGCCGATAGGACAGAAAGTATTGTACATTTGGAGGAAAGATTATCCGACGTGAATTGTGAACAACGGGTAAATAGATTAGAGACTTTCACACTTTTCAAGTAGATGCTAGGACCAGGATAGGGATCCGGGAAAACCTGCAATTCTTGGAGGAGACAGAAGAAAGAGTGAAACGTGTGGCTTATGAGAAGATCACACATTTGTGTAAAGCATTAATTTGCGCTAAGTGCATTAAATACGTGTGAAATAATTAATTTAAAGTGTTTATAAATATTTTTAGTGTTTGCAAGTGTATTGTAGTGTTTAATATGTTAGAGAACCCTAAGAATGGGAATTTAGGTAAAAGAAAAATGTGTGCAATTATTGAAATGTACGTGGAATGAGTATTTGAATGGTATGGACTCCGTCTTACGGAAGGAATACATGATGAAAATTAATAAATGTAAAACAAAAATACTGGAATTCTGCCGAAATAAATCAGAAACCTCTATGGACATCAAATTGGCAGATGAAAAGCTGAAGGAAGTAGGAGACTTCTGTTACTTAGGAAGCAAAATAACCAGTGATGGACGAAGCAAAGAGGATATAAAAAGTAGGTTGGCTCAGGCAAGGAAAGCATTTCTACAAAAAAGGAATCTGTTGACATCGAATATAGATTTAGGTATTAGGAAGTCGTTTTTGAAAGCCTTTGTCTGGAGCGTGGCTCTCTAGGGAAGTGAAACTTGGACTATTGGTGCAGCAGAAAAGAGGAGAATTGAAGCATTTGGAATGTGGTGTTACAGGAGAATGATGAAGATGAGATGGGTTACAAACGAAGAGGTATTAAGACGAGTGGGAGGGGAGAGATGTTTCTGGCGACTGCTAATAAAGAGAAGAGGTAGGTTAGTAGGACACATACTAAGACACCCAGGAATAGCAAGCTTAGTTATGGAAGGAAAGGTTGAGGACAAGAACTGTAGGGGTAGACCAAGGTTAGAATATGTTAAACAGATTGCCTCGGATGTGGGGTGTGGTAGCTATGTAGAGATGAAACGATTAGCTCAGGACAGGGAGGCATGGAGGGCTACATCAAACCAGTCAAAAGACTGAAGACTCAAACAACAACATGGAAAGTGCCACGGTAGTAATGTTGGAAGATTAGATACAAGATGGTTGACGAACAAGTCCTTCTCCATTGGCGATCACCACGGAGATAGAGATGAAAGTACAACCCTTGTATATTATTATGTATTTGGGGTCGCGCGTCCTTAAACCATCGAAATGTCACACATGTATGAGAATTGGAATATTTATGTATTTGAACACCATATTTATATAATTGAACCGATGGTGGGTTGTCGTACACCATGATGTTATAATAATACGGATCTGAATTAATTTTTGCAAGAGGAAATGAAATGGTCTAATGTGTAAATTGTAAATTTTAATAATTTGTGGAAAGAATAGGAAATTCTTAAAGTAATGATGAGAAGTTATGGAATAACTGGTCAAAGTTCAATAATGAGTGAGGGAACAATGGGAATTACGGAATAGCATGGAAATAAGAAATCATTCTCGAAAAGCTTTACAGGAATGTGGATTGTTGCGCTGAAATAAGCGAATGTAATTTATAGAATCCAACGATTGCTATAACAATGCGAGGATGGATTAATTATGAGAGTAATTATCTGTGGGTGAATGGAACGAATGTATAAGTATTATTGAAGGGTGCACTGTTGTATGTTATATTCGCGCCCAGAGGACTGGATACAATAACGCTCTGTAGGTTGCAGGAATAAGGAGGCTAAAGTTTAAATGTTCCCACTCCAAAAAGTCATCGAATCCTCCAAATATGGGTCATCCCTTGGATCGGATTATACGTGCGCCGTGGAACCACTTCAAGGTTGTATTGGCCCTTAAAAGGAAATCTCGTCCTTCACACCCAGTAATGAGGATCCTCGTACGTTCGATACCTTACCCGCACAAGATAAATATCGGCTGATGTGATAGCCGCACTGAGATAATACTAGGAAGTAAATTTTAAAGGTGTTCGAGAGAGAATACACAGGATTATAGTACAGCCGCTGCAGTTTGTAATCCCAGTGTCAATGAGCGAGACAGCGTCTCGGGGTCATAAATTATGTTGAGAGGGCTGCACTCTAAAAGGAAGGTCGCCGGCAAGGACATTGCCTGGGCCGACCATATGTTCGTTTGTAAACACGCCAGTATAAATGAACTGGTAAGAAAGGTCAGTAGTAGCACGGAGATATGATCTCGTGGCTTAATTATGAGTCGAGTTCCTTGCAAATGTTATAAATTCAGATGCCAGCAAAGAAGATTATGAATAAATGATAAAATAAAGATAGATTCTCGTGTGTGACAGATCGAAGTTTAAAGGAGGTCTATTGTTTAAACAAATATGAGTAATTCAGGGAGTTTTATTCATTTGACTTTGTCAGTACTTTGTGCAATAAAGGAGAGCGCGATCGCCAGGGTGAAAGTTGTACTTAACATAAGAGAGAGAGAGAAAAGTTAATGCGTGCAAAAACCTAGATTGTTGTTATTAAACAAAATAAATGTTGGTTGCACTAATTTTGAGGAACCCAAGGCTAAGAAGGGAAGAAATTCATGTTAAATGATTAAAATAAGGATATTAAAGAATATTGGAGTCATTGAAACTCGTAAAATAAACATCAAGGTGGGAAGCTATATGGAAGCAAAACTAGAATGTTATAGGTTCGTGTGGAACCGAAATAACAATAAACATTGTGTTTAGTGAAGATTCTTATGGTAAAGGAATGAATATTCAGGGATTATGAATTTTGACTGATTTAATAGTGATTTGTGTCATTTATTTGGATTTTGTTTATTTGTGTTGTGGGCCCAGAGTGAACCTGGGGGGATCTCTGCTAACATTGTGAGATCCTGTCTATAAAATGGGGATGAGATGCGAACATAAGAACTCTACAAGAGAGATCTCGTAGCCTCTCTCATCTCAATATTCCTAATCCTACCCACACGTGGTGGCCCCATTAAGCCGAGCAACCCAGCGGAAGGTTGGGTAACCAACCCAGCGGGAAACTGGGTCGGTGAGCAGACAGGATAGGAGGACAGTGGGAATTTCAGTAACACCCACTGGTTATAAGAGACAGAGCTGAACACCTAAGCTATCTGCTGCATGGAGCAGATAGGAGGCAGCCCCTCCACCATGATAGAGTGCTGTCGGCCAATCCCCGGCACACTCGAAATTAAAGGATTAAAAGCACAAATAGAGAGCAAACCGGACTGATCAAAAGGATGACGAACTGGAGAGGACATGGGAAAACGATTCTTGGTACATGGAATGTAAGAGGATTAAATGGGAAGGAGTATGAATTGATTAAAGAAATAAAACAGACAAATGTGAAATACCTAGCTTTGACAGAAACAAAAAAGAAAGGTAATGGGATGGAAATAATGGATGACAATTATTTACTGATATATTTATCGGGGTTGCCGAAAATGAAAGAGCGAAGGGAGGGGTAGCACTCCTGTTACACAGAGATAATGAGAAAAATCTTAAAGGGTGGAAATTCATAAATGAGAGAATCATGACTGTGGATGTAGAAGAGGAGGAAGATAAGTGGACCATTGTGATAGTGCATGCCCCTAATGATAGTGACACAATGGAAAATAAAACACAGTTTTATGAACGATTGCAAAGAACTATTGAAAATACAGATAGAGATATCATTATCTTAGGGGATATGAATGCAAGGGTTGGAAACAGAACATATGAATGGTATGGGATGATTGGTAAAGAAGGAGAAGAAACCTTAAATGATAGTGGGGTAAGGCTATTGGTGTTCTGTGTGATGAATGATCTGGTGCTACTAAACACCATGCTTATTCACAAATATATACTCAAATTCACTAGAGAGGAACCAAGCAGAAATGAGAAATCTATAATAGACTATATAATAGTTAAGAGAGAAATGAGAAAATACATAAGAGACACGAGAGTGAAAAGGGGACCAGAGGTAAATAGTGACCATATACTCGTAATCATAGAGAAAGTCATGGTCAAGAAAGATGGGCCATACATAACCAAGAAGCAGAGAAAAATTAGGGGAGAGGAGAGGATAAAAATGTACAAATTAAGAGAAAAGGAAAATCAACAAAAGTTCATGGAGAAGGTAGAGGAGAGATTAAAAGAGCATGATCAGGATATAGCCCATGAGCAAGACTTAGAAAAGATCTGGTTTAAATGGAAGAATACATTACTATCTGAAGCAGTAGAGATCTGTGGTACTTCCAAGCCTGTAAGAACAAATAAAGTAACTCATTGGTGGACTCCTGAAATAGGAATACTGATAAAAGAGAAGAAAATGGCATGGAAGAAGTACCTTGATTTAGGCACTTTAGAAGCTTTTGAGGAATACAGAAAACAAAGAGATACAGTAAAGAGAGCAGTTCAAGAAGCAAAGAAAGAAATGTGGGAATAGTTTGGTGAGAAGATGGAAGAAAACTATAGAGAAAACCAAAAGCTTTTCTATAAAGTTTTGAAGAGTATGAAGAAACAGAAAGAATGCCCTTTGAAATTTGTATATGACTAAGAAAATAATTTGCTGACTGACCCAGAGAAAATAATGGAAAGATGGAGAGAATATTTTCATGAGTTAATGGAAACTAAAGAACAATAAGAAGGAAATAATGAGGAAGAACAGGAGCAAAGAAATGATTTACAAGGAAATGAGGAGAAAGAAATCACAAGGGAAGAACTCCAGAAAGCTATAAAGAAGATGAAATTGGGGAAGGCAGCAGGACAAAATAAGGTAACACCGGAAATGATTAAATACATGGGAAGGAGGGCTGAGGAAATACTACTGAAGGTTTTCCAGATAGCATGGAGAGAAAAGAAGATAGTGAAGGACTGGGAAGTTGCTATCCTGTTTTTAAGAAAGGAGACAACAGAGAATATAACAACCATAGAGGAATTACACTTCTAAGTGTGCCAGGAAAAGTATATTCCAGAATATTAGAAACAAGGTTAAGAGACGAAGTAGGAAACAAGCTGGAAGAAACACAAAGTGGGTTCCGACCAGGCAGAAGGGTCCAGGACCATATATTCACCTGTGAGACAAGTGATTGAAAAGACAATAGCATATGATAGAGGCCTTTACTAGTGTTTTATAGACCTGGAAAAAGCCTTCGACAGAGTCCCTTGGCAAGAATTATGGAGAGTTTAAAGAAAGAAGGGAGTCAACTTGGATTTGATAAAAGCTGTACAAAGCTTCTACAAAGTAAGTAGATGCTATGTTAGAACTGGAAATTATACCTCAGGAGAATTCAGAGTTACAGCTGGAGTAAGAGAAGGAGACATACTGTCCCCTTTCTTGTTCATACTGATAATGGATGATGTAATCAAAGAAGTAAAAGGAAAATTAAGGAAATTTACAATTGGAAATTGGAAGATGAAATGCATAAACGTGTGCGAGCTATTATATGCGGATGACATAGTACTGTTCGTTAGATCTGCGGTTAATCTACAAAGAAATATAGAATTATTGAGAACAGAATTAGAAAAGAGGAAAATTGTGATAAACCAAGATTTAAAAAATCCTCTCGGCACGCCGGAAGGCGGAGGTAGATTTCACCGGGCAAACTATGGGATAGGCTATAATAGGCAAAATATGCAGGTTTTCGTAGAAGGATCAGACCTCATTTATTGCGAGAAAGTATTTTACAATGTAATTGGAGCTCAATTAAATTTTCTTTCGTCTTACTATGCATATTTTTAACATTTTATTATCTTAGGGGGACGGTAACCTTCTTGTCATTTGGGGTCAATTTTTATACTTGTGGTCACACCGTCCTTATGCAAGGTTTGGAACTGATGTGTAACTATCTGACAGTCTGTTACTTCTTCACGTCAAATTTTATCTCCCGCAGAGATGTTGGTTGATTCCTCAGTTTAGGGCTGCGGCAACGCGGTCATGTAACCCCGTGTATTTTGGGTGCGTGTAGAATCTTTCTGATAAACGGTGTTAATTGTGATGGCTGTATTAGTCTGTAATTCAGCTAAGGACTGCAGACGGTCAATTTCAAGTAGTAGTTCCTAATGTTGGTACCAAATATACCGTCAACGACACCTAGCTGTGAACTTGGCTACTAGATGCCACCGCAACTAGTAACTTGCAACGAACGTTGGACTTCCCCTCTGAAGGAAAGCTTACTGAGGGATTTTCAGCGCTCTTTGAAAATCCGACGACTTCGGTCGGCCCTGAACCCGCGACCTTGGGAATAGAAATTCAGCATGCTACCAGCTAGGCTACGTCACCGAAGCCGCTTTCCACATAGTCAGATGGAAAACTGAATGTGATCTCGTTGTCATGGCAACCGCTGATAGCTCATCCCTCATCAATTTAGAAGCGTTGTCATGGTAACCTCTGATGGCTCTTGGCATTTTCTTCTAATTCCGAAGTCATTTTTCTCATCCCTTGGCGTAATGGTGGGTTGTATCAAAAATTCTTTCAGACAAAAGTTTTAGGTAATTATTAGGGGAATATCGTCCATTTTGTTCGGTTTTGATATTGTTCTGGACCTGAAATTGGGGTAGGTCCAAACGGGAGTGTAAGTGTTTGTACTTAGAGCGGGCTGTTCGAATGGGGGGGGGGGGGGGGAGCTTCCGCAGAGGTGCGGAGACTCGGAATGTATAAGCGTGTGTTGTTTGATTGGGGCAAGCTGTACGTTATGGGGGCGTTAATCTATGGGGTGCGTTATGGAAATGGGGAGCTAATTGCCTCTTGAAACAAATGGTGTGACTAAGCACTACAAGTAGCAGATGACCGCGCAGTTAATTTAGACGATCGAGGGCCCGGTGAATCAAGGCTAGCGCTCTTGAAACTGACTGACTCAGCACTTCTATAATAATAATAAACACTGGCAGGTTGAGGTGTCAGGTAGGGAAGTAGGGAATAAAGCCAAGGGTGTAGTAATGATCGTGTACAATGAGTTGATGATGGTAGTAATTAGTTTATTACTACCAGGAGTGTTATTGTGGTGTTCCACTACTTGGGAACGTGTTGACAATATGCGCACTTACCCCTGAAGAGACGTCTGGTTACAGTCGGCGATAGCCTCCTGCCAAGATAGGTGATGGGGCTATTCCAGGTCCATTTTATATTGATTTTGGCCCAGCTGAGTCGGCATTGTGTAAGTTTTGATGTTCCACTTAGCACTCGTATGGATGTGTTGTGGAAATGATGCAACTATTGGCTTGTCGGTCTGTGGTGACCGGCTGCCTGTTGCCTAAGTACGAAATGTGTATGGATGTCCTATGCTATCATCCGGGGGTGGTTTTCAGGTTGAAGTCGATGTGGAGATGAGGGACAGATTCGTCAGTGTGTTTGTAGATGGATAATTTGTATAATAGATGGATGTGGTTCCAGTGGCGTAGGCCTAGCTCTCTTCATGGGTCAGGTAGGGTCCTTAAGGGTGTATGCACCCTTGGGCCCTAACAATATTGTGCCTATTAAGAGAGATATGATTAATGTTTCCCAAAAAACTCACTTTTTTCCACCCCATTGGTCAATAGTTGGTGCTATCAGAAAACGTTTAAACATACATTTTTGGCACTTATCCGACACATAATATGAACTTTGAAAGGATTCGATATTTCACATATTAAGAGAGTTATAGTGATATTTCACTTTTTCGAAATATCCCCCATTTTTACCCCCCTTCGACCGATTTTGCCCATTAACGAACTCGACCGAGATTTTATAGGGATACATATTATGTAAAAAATTCAAAGTGATTGGTGCAAAATTACGGCAGTTATCTTGTCCACAAGAAACTGATATATATATATATATATATATAACTTTTGTACTGACGGTGGTTTTGGGGTCTGGGGGATGTGAAACGCGAAGATATGTCGAAATTTTCCGGAAGTCGAAACATGGTCCATTGCAATAGTTAGCTTTCTAATGAAATCTACCTAACTAAAGCAATGATGATTGGATGGTGAGCCGATATAACCGGCTCTTTTTACTTTGGTGCCCTCCGTCTTGTCTGTTAGTCGGAAACGCAAGGGATTCCGGCGAGATTTCTGTGATTGTCGCGAGAGGGCAGCAGCTTTCAAATGGTAAGAAAGTAAGGTATGAGAGTTGAACTGATATACTGCTAGGCAGCGCTGATGTAAACTGCTCAAGTAGTGTGTCTAAGATGGAGTTTATTTTGTTGTTCGCCAGTGTCATAGTGGCAATATTATATTTTTAACATCAACTGATTATTTACGTGGAAAGTCTTCATATGAGCTACAAGGTCTGACATATAATGGAATGTAGGAGTGGTTGTTATTGAGCTATTGTGATCGTCAAATGGATATATGCATGCTGTATGAAGGATGTCTTTCTTATTATGTATTATAATTGTGTTCGGAGAGCACTTGGAAGATGTACTTGAAGTATGATGTAGAAAAGCAACATGGGATAGATGTGAAATGAAGGTTGTAAGTATTAATGTTGTGAAACGGATGATCAAACAAGAAGGTAATGAAATACGCTCAACTATATTCTGCTGATATGAAGAGATGTGCCGTATGAGAGTATGAAATTAAACTACGTCACCCTCATTTGTCAAGTGTATGGTAGACTAACATTTTGTGTGCTGTGGACCAAAGGAGTTTCTTGTCAATCGTCGTTATATTTAAATGTTACTTCCTCCTAGGCCACGTAGAATATCCCATAAAGGATCTGCGAAAAATCGTTTATTTAATTATTGTCCCAAAAAAGTCATGAGGCCTAGTGCAACGTTGCCATTTATTGTCTGATGTTACCTTGTTTTATTAATCTCCTGTTGGTGACTGTTGTCTGTGATCGATAGTCAGTTGATGTCTCAACAAGACAGGATCGTTGGAGGACATGTTGGAAAGAGTTTGTAGTATGAAAAGCATATCAGTGACATTGTTGGTTAATTATCTGAGATTATTAACTTATTGATATTTTGAAGTTCACGGGGGATACTGACGTTAAGAAGATTGTATGATCGAGTTAGAAATATTGAATCATGCTCTTATACCAAATCGTGGACTACGTGATTGGAAGTACTATAATTGGACATGTACAATGCGTATGGATGTTTTGAGGGGTCACAGTGTCGAGAGGAATAACTGAAGAGATTGATAACACAGAAAAGGAAATGGCTATTCGAAGATTAATATTAGTAGGATATTCCTTTGTGTAACGGCCTAGGTTGCATGATCTGATACTGGGCATCTGCTGGTGTTCATAACGTTGCTCCACTAAGGGTTTCTCGTCTTAAACAACTTCTAAAGGTAAATGTATTTCCACATCTTATTTGATATTGATATTTATTGTGTTTTTATTTAGTTTCATGTACTCAGATGTTATTGGATAGATGTGATTTTATGTACAGAATTACAAATGTGTATTCATTTCTATGGTTGCGCTCGACTACACAATCTCAGTTCCAGGTAGCAGGGTTATGTATGCAAAAAGTCCAGTCCTTCCATTAGAAATCTAAATTAGATGTCTAGGTGTCTTAATATATTATTTGAGATTAGTGCAGAAGGGAAAAGAAGGAATGTAAGGTGAAAATCATGGGAAAGGAGCTGGAACAAGCCGATAGGTTTAAATATCTAGGGATAACAATCAATCAAGATGGAAAGATTGGTGAGGAGCTGAACACAAGACTACTCAATACAAATAAACTCTACTATGCTATAAATGGAGGATTCCTGAGAAAGAAGGAAATAAGTAAAAAAGACAAAAATGGCCGTATATAAATCTACATATAACCCAACACTGATATATGGAAGTGAATCCCAGATCATTACCACCAAGCAGAGGAAGAAGCTACAAACCACAGAAATGAAGTTCCTAAGAAATGTAGCAGAAAAGACTAGACGGTATAAAGTCAGGAACCAAACAATTAGGAAGACCTTAGAAGTTCAACCTATACAAAATCAGGTTGAAAAAAGCCTGTTAAGATGGTTCGGACATCTGAACCAAATAGACAGCAATAGAGGTCCAAAACAGGTAAGGGAAGCACGTTTGGGAAGTATAGGAAGAAGACCCAGAGGAAGACCTCGAAAGACATGGGTCGACTTCGTGAGAGAAATACTCCACAAGAGAAACATCACTTGGGAGGAAGCCAAGCAGTCAGCCTTGAACAGGAAGAAATGGCGAGCTCTCTGCCAAACCTCGACACCGGAAGGTACAAGAGGACAGGATTAAGTAAGTTAAGTATGTTATTTGTGTTGTAGCGCCATTTAAGCTATAATAAATATTTGTTTTAAGTGAGGTTTTTGAGTTCATTTTTGAAGTGTTGACCTGATGCTTATGATCCTAAATGTATGTGTCATACTGGGGGAATTGACGTACCACCCTCGAGGCCACTGAGCTAACCGAAGTGTGACCACGTATTATCTTTCCAAAGGGTCCACTAAGAAGAAGGACAAACATACGCGATGTGGTAAAAGGGCAGAAAGCCTAAAATGGAAATGGGGAGGACACGTATCACGCATGGGTCACCAGAAATGGACGCATCGCACCACAATGTCGGACCAGGGCCGTGGAGAGCGACGACGGGCCCTGGGGCTGGAATCTCCCGGGCCCCCCTCTAAACCAAATTCTGTAAAATCCTTGCAAATTTGCACAAACTGATTTTGCAATTGTTTTTATTTGCACTAAATGTTCATCAAGAAATCAATTACAAGAGCATAAAAAGCCAGCAAGCAATTAACAGTAATAATAATAATAATAATAATAATAATAATAATTATTATTATTATTATTATTAGTATTATTGTAGCATGCTGAACTACAATGCCCAAGATCGCGGGTTTAAACCCGGCTGAAGTCGTCAGATTTTTAAGAGCGTTAAAATCCTCCTGTATGCCTTTATTCGGAGGGGAAGTAAAGCCAGCGGGTCCATGTCATAGATTTATGGTATGTAAAAGAACCTACCACTACAATTGGTAGTGTGTAGCCAAAATTTGTAGGTTATTTGGTTAGAAACGCTCTATCAAGTTCCAACGTTCCCCGCTGGGTGTCAGTGACTGTGGCGTCTGGTAGCCAAAGTTGGAACTACTTGAAATTGAACTTGTTGGGTAGCCTTCGGGCGTTCAACTGAAATGTCCTGATATGACCTTTGGCTGCAATTCATATATAATAATAATATTTCAATGATATATTCCACTAAATCCAGGCTATATTTATTATCATACATAAGCAGAGCGTGAATTACTATCAATATAAATAAGTTAATGCTGGTATGTAAAATTTACAACATTGAAAGTGGAGGAATGCATCCAAAATTATTTGCAAATTCAATGTTTATACCTGACAAGCGCGTACTAATGCATTATTTTCAATTAACATAAAATAATAGATTAAAGCCATCGAAAGTAATAATTTTCATTAAATTTGCTCTACTGTTTTGGCGTTTGACAAATCTAAATTTGTCTCGTTGAGGTAACACTGTAAGCATACACAATGTTCAGATTTTAAGTTCTGCAGATCCTGTTTGATATCAATAACTTTAGAACTTCAGTGATACTCGTAAAAGCAATATGCTCGTTTGCCGTACACAAATTTTAAAAAAGTTGCATCTACCGGACCAGTAATTGCATGGCTTTTACAGTATTTAACTTTGGGAAAATACTAACATCGAAAAAAGCTGTTGTCCATTAACTCGTAAACAGGTGGGTCAGAATTCCACCGTCGGCGATTCTATGCTTATTTTCCATGATTCATCGTTTTAACCCGTCCATTCATTTCCTCCTCAATTCCATCCCTACGTCATAAGACCCATTAATCAACAGGAAGTTCATCTCACTGAACTGCATGTTAAAAGAGGTGGAAAGGGCATATACTGTACACTGTGCGGTACTACGACCTCTGTGACATATGACGTAATCTCTTTTCATAATGAAAACATGATTTTTATAAAAAGTCAAGACGTATTTTAAAATACATTTTACATATAGTGTTTTTATGTTGACATTCTTAAAATTTGCTGCCCTTGAAGAGTCACGCCTTTGGGTCTAAGCCTAAACACTGATATTGGGGGGTGTGGTGGCTCAGCGGTCTAGCTGTGTGCCACTCACCAAGGCGGTCCGGTTTCGATTCCCGGTCAATGCATGTGAGATTTTCGAAGTGAAATGCCATGTCCTGTGGTTCGGATTCCACGTAAAAAGGAGGTCCCGTGGCTCATAATCACAAGATTCACGGTCACGTAAAACTACAATCTTCCTTCCTTTAAACACTGATAGGTAAGTGTTTTGTTTGAACGGCGATCAGACATCTTTGTGCATTAAACAAAGCAAAATATATTTTCATAATTAACCACAGGTGTACAGTACTCATACATAACTCAAGTTATTATGTGCTATCAGTAGATTGCAGCTGATCAGTGATTGTTTTCACAAAAGAAGAAACTGTGAATTTTAACTATATTTTGTAATTGGCAGTCAGTGGATTTCTTATAATGTAATATTGCTTTGCAGTAAGCAAAACTAGAGCCAGGTTCTCCTAAAAATCCTGAATCCTATCTATGACTGGTGACCGTCATGGGCGGATTTAAGCCAAGATTATGGGGGAATGGACACACCGGGAATCTTGGGGTATGGAATATCACCAAGCTCAGAGTGGGGTCCGGGGGCCCTCCTCCGGAAACGTTTGCAAAAATTAGGTCCAAATTATTGAGTTATATGATAGACCATTTGGGTGATTATTTTTTGGATATTTTGGAGTAAAAATTTGGTGACCATTGGCTATAGAAAAGACTCTCTGATATTGAAGTAAAAGCTCTCACATCTTCAAGTAAGACCCCGCGGTGTAGCTCACCAATGATCGTGATTGGGGCCTACAGCAAGTCTACAGATCGGAGGTTCGAATCCGGGCGCTGACAGCGGCTATCCTGAGTGTGGTTTTTCACACTTCCTCCAACCAATGCCGGGGCAGTACCTTATTTCAAGTCCAGGGACACCTACCCTACTCTTAGCCCTAATAATTACAGTAATAGTCGCGACGGCCAACGCATTCCCAGTCGGCAACTAAGAATACGACATGCGATTTATCATGTCACAGAGGCCATAGCACAGCACAGTGTATAACCCGCTTTTCACCCAGCATTTGATGGTTTTAAGAGGGTCTAAGTTTTTACACTCCAAGACAAATAGTTACATCAATGTTGCCAATACACCTCACTTATTATACAACAACCACTAGCCTCCGTTTCAATCTACACAATTCGCACATTCTTTGGTTTTCTATTTTGATCGCTTCATTAATATTTGTGAAAACTACTGCTATACAGTCAACTTTATTCAATAACGTGGAGGCCTTCAGAAACAAACCGTAAAACTAACGCGTCAGCAAATATTGAATTATATCTACAGTACTATTTGATGCAAACCATCCCCAACCGAGCGCCAAGTGTTCATTGTCCGCCAGTGATACTAGACCTACTAGCTACCAAGTACACGGGTTGAATGTTGCAAGCCCCTAAATGAATTAACATCTGTAACTACAAACAGGCCTTTTTATTAACTGTTGAGTAAGACTACGAATAACACCGCAGTCGGGCAGCCTAATCCTGCATTCCTGCCGCGGCTTCGTCAGGAACCGGGGTCATTTCTAAGTCGTAGATAAAGAGGGCAATTAATTTTATGTTTAATGGTACTGAGACGTTAAAGCGTATCACGAAAGGGCTTGATTCGCAAGGTAAATATCTCTTCGCGTCCTGAAAAATAAGTGCTTTGCACATCCTCCTAGGACGCCGGGCCCCCCTGGGAGGGTCGGGCCCCGGGGCACCAGCCCTGCCTGTCCCCCCCTCTCGTCGGGCCTGTGTCGGACCCGAGAGACAGGGAAGCATGGAGATAGCTGGAGCCAAAAAGGGACAAACATGCACCAAACAGGACAGAAAGACAATGACAGTGAGTGCAACAAGACAAAAGCTCCCAGGGATGCTCAACTTCGGAGCCTAATCACGAGCAAGTCACTGTGCAAACAGGAGGCATTTGCCCTTACGGGATGTCTATAGGCTAATTTTATTATTATTATTATTATTATTAATAATATTATTATACAGGTGTTTGGTTGGTTTAAAAAATCTGAGTAATGTCTAACTTTGATCTACGTATAGATATTATTAAATAATTTATTTTATCTTCATTTATTGTTAATTTATTTGACTGGCTCCAGCCAAGTATTGTATTCATGTCCTCCTGAATGTGTGTAATTAGCTAGTGGTACGCATTGTAAAAGATGCTTAAGTCGTCTGCAAACAGCGTTATATTACCATGGAAATGGAGTGTGCTATGTCATTAATATCTACTAAGAAGAGGGAAGGACCCAATATTGATCTTTGTGGCACACGGTGGGTAATATTTACTTCCTCACTTCTATAGCCATTTATTTCAATATACTACTTACGATTGGATAGGTATTTTTCGAACCATTTCCATGCGACTCCTCGGATACCTGCTTTATCAAGTTTGCCTAAAAGAATTTCATGGTCAACAGTATAAAACATCTTTCTATGAAAAGGCCACTGGCTGACTTCTTATTGTCTATGACATCCTGCAAGTTAGAGATAATAGTGGCTATTTCTGTGCTTGTGTTTTCACGGAATCCATACTGCCCTTTGTAGAAGTAATCATTTTTATTTAAGAAATTAACAATTCTGTTTTTTTACTACTGTTTCGAGTACCTTGGATATGGGTGGGAGGATGGAAATGGGTCTGTAATTATCTGGATTACTTTTGTCACCTCCTTTATAGACTGGTATGGCTCGTGCTATTTTAGATCATCAGGCACCAGGCCAGCCTCTAACGATAAATTTATTAAAGTAGTTAGTGGGGAACTTAGCATGTCAATGGAGTTTTTTTTTTAAATACTGACATACCATCTTTGTCTTGGCTATTTTTCATTTTAAGGCTTAATATAATATTGCGAATTTCCATCTCATTAGTCGGGGTCATAAATATGGAATCTGTGTTGATATTAATTTCATTAACTTTCTTCCCTGGAAGGATGGTTTTGGCTACCTTGTGTGCTATGTTTATAAAGTGAGTGTTTAGAGCATTGAAAATATTTTCTTTTCCTGTATAAGATTTACCGTCAATTATTATCTCACTGGAACCATCTTTGTTTTCAGTTGTGCAGTTGTAGATCATTTCATTGATTACCTTCCAAGTATCTTTTATGCTATTGGCGTTCAATAATAATTTATGTTTCCGTTTAAAGCTGTCACTTTGTTCCTACATATTATGTGCTCTTCTTTTAAAAGTTTGTCGTTTCTGTGGATGCTAGTTTTAAGGTTAGCATGCAGTAGGTCCCTATTTTTTATCAGCTGAATTAATTCTGTGATTATCCATGGCTTTTTGTGGTTCTGGTGTATTTCCAGCGATGGCGTGTCCGTGTTTTCTTTGTTAGGTATCTGTATCAAGATTTTGTGTTTTATGGCAGTGTAAGTTTCGTTTACATTATCTACGCAGTCTATTTGATTGAGATCTTTAGAGATGGTTGGTTCCTCAGTTTAGGGGCTGCGACAACGCTGTCATGTAGCCCCGTGTGCTTTGAATGTGTGTAGAATCTGTCTGATAACCGGCGTTAGTGATGACTGTATTAGTGTGTGTTATCTGTTTTTTTTATTCAAGTAAGGACTGCAGACTTTTATTTTTTTTAAATAGTTCCAACTTTTGCCGCCAAACACCACCGTCAATGACTACTAGTTCAGAACTTAGCTACTAGAAGTCACCGCAGTCGGCTCTTGGCAACGAACGTAGGAACCTAAGAGCGTTGTTTACATTCTTAACTTATATATAATTTAGCTTCACACAGGTGTAATTAGTGGAAGGTTCTTTAACATGCCATAAATCTATGACATGAGACCGCCGGCTTTACTTCCCCTCCGAAGGAAGGCATACTGAGGGATTTTTAACGCTCTTAAAAATCCGACGACTTCGGCCGGGTTTGAACCCACGATCTTGGACATAGAAGCTCAGCATGCTACCAACTAAGCCACCGGAGCCACCGATCTTTAGAGAATTTGATTTTGTTCACGTACAGGTAATTTTTATTAACGTTTTTTTGTACTAGACCTATGCTTGTTGGAGGGGTATTGAATGTCATGTTCGAGATTGGGCTTTTGCCTGGATAGTAATTTGACCAGAAAATCTCAGTTACAAGAATATTATGATCACTAATATCACTATTTATATTGCTTATTCTATAGGCATATTTAGGATTATTAGTGGCTACCTGATCAAGGAGTGTGCTTGTTGATTCACATATTCTTGTTGGATAGCGAGTATTGCCTTGTGTGAAACCATAGCTTGATAGTAGATTGGGGTATGATTTGGTTATATTTTTTTTTAGTAAGTTAATATTTGTATAACCAATGCATAAGCAAAGATTGACATTGTTTTAAGAGAGAATTTGCTGTAGAGATTGCATGAAATTTGGTGCGTTATTTATGTTAGGATTATATACTGCGATTATGCAATGTATTGAAACGAACAGTATCACTTCTTTTAAGCTCTAACTGGATCAAGCTATGGATACTCTCAACTAGGTTAAGAACTTTTATATTGAATTTTTGTGGACATAAACTCCCACGCCTCCACCATCCTGCTCGTCTCTGTGTACGAATGCAATAGAAAACCGTATTTTGTTTTGGTTGCTTTTAGATTATGAAAGCATTTGTCACAGTGAACATTGTTATTTTTGCATAGCTCGTACAACCTCATTGCTCACATTCCGAATATATGGGTCATACGGTGAGAATGAACGGTACACCCCCGAAACCTGAGTGAACTGGAAGATGACCATATATTTTCCGCAGATAAAGACGGGTACAGGGGGAGTATAGAAATATGTACTGGATGTGAGCAAGGGTTGACAAGAAAACCGGTCAAGATTAAGTATAGGAGTGACAGTAGAATCAAGCATCAGTCTAAATGACATGGCCAAACATATGATCTCTACCTCAAGGTTTCAGTTGAAAAGCATCATAGAAGACACGTAAAGCAACTCTTCAAGGAAAAGAAACGTTTGGCTCTGCGATCCTCTGAATTCTCTGTCCCATTTCAACCACCAGAAATTAAGCAGGCCATAGAAAGTTTAAAACCTGGGAAAGCGGCAGGTGCTGATGGTATATATCCAGAGCTCATTCTACATCTTGGACCAGCTGCTGTCAAATGGCTTACTAACTTCTTCACGAACATTCTAGAGACAGGTTACCTACCTTCACTCTTCAAGAAGACAAAAATAGTAGCTGTATTAAAAACATCCAAGGACCCAACAAAAGTTGAGAGTTACCGGCCAATAGCACTCCTCAGTGTCACAATGAAGCTTCTGGAAAGGCTGATACATAACAGGATCTCTGCGACAATCAATCAGCATATTCCAGTCGAGCAGGCTGGATTCAGACCTGGTCGTGGATGTGATGAACAGGTTTTAGCACTAGTTACCCATATTGAAAATGACTTTGAGAACAAAATGGTAAGCATGGGTGTTTTTTTAGATCTGACAGCTGCGTATGACACCGTGTGGCAAGATAAGCTCCTTCTTAAATTTATCAGTATCATCCCTTGCCTGAAACTCACCACATTACTCAGTAACATGCTGAGTAATAGGTACTTTCAGATATTTTCAGAAGACTCCAGGAGTAAAGTACATAGGATAAATGGTGGACTCCCTCAGGGCTCTGTATTGGCCCCTCTACTATTCAACCTGTACTCATATGATCTCCCAGCAACAAAAAAAATCATCTATGCAGATGACATCGCATTGGTCGCCCAACACCAACGCTTCGATGAGCCTGAGTCGATGCTTACCTCAGACTTAAAGATCCTAGACAGCTACTTTCGTCAGAACAACCTTAGACCAAACCCTCAGAAAACTGTTGTGTCTACCTTCCACTTGCGGAATAGAAGTTCTGGGTACAAACCAACCATACTATTCAGAGGAAAGAATCTACAATACTGTAGTAACCCAAAATACCTGGGAGTCACCCTGGACAGGTCGTTGACTTACAAGAATCACCTCTGCAATCAAGATAAAGTCCAGGAATAACATCCTTCAAAAGCTGGCGGGTACATCCTGGGGTGCTAATGCTCAAGTCCTGACATCCACTGCTCTTGCACTTTCTTATTCCGTCGCTGAATATTGTTGCTCAACTTGGCTTAACAGTGCTCTCATTGGACTAGTAGACACCCAGCTGAACCAGGCAATGCGTATCATTACGGGGTGCATCCGACCTACTAACACACACTGACTTCCCACCCTAAGCCACATACCACCTCCATGCCTGAGAAGATCACAGTCACTGCTTAACTTATGGAAGAAAATAGAAAACAATCCTCACCTCCCTATTCATTCTGATATAGCAGCTTCTCCAACCAAACGACTGAAATCCAGACACCCTTCTTGGCGTACTGCAATGATTCTACAGGACACCTCCTTTAATGTATCGGACGCCTGGAAAGAACAATGGCATCTGCAATCCCCGTTACCAAATCATCACATCATTAAGAACCCCTGCAAGTGCCCTGATGGATTTTCCCTTCCCAGACGACAGTTGAGGACGCTAAACCGTATTAGGACCGGCCAAGGTAGATGTGGAGCCACTCTCTTCAAATGGCGATGGAAGGCATCACCTCAATGTGACTGCGGAGAAGAGGAACAGACAGTGGACCACATTACATTCGAGTGTCCTTGACGTGCAACAGAGGCTCTATAGAAGACTTACACTGTGTCTCAAGCGAAGCCCTTCTCTGGCTCTCAACTTTAAACATGGAACTCTAGATATGAACTTGAGATGGTAAGTTAGTTGTACTGTATATATTGTATATAATATTGTATTCATCATACGCTATATAAATAAATAAATAGTAGAATCATTATTAAAAGTATTATGACCGCAAATAAAACCTGCCTAATATAAACGAAAACCCTCCCATAATAACTAAAATGGCGCCCATCTTCAGGTTTTTCAAGGAAACCCCTAGAAAAACCAGGTTGTTCATTTTTCCAAAAACCCGGAATTTTCCAAAATTTTGAATTTTTGAAAACTGATCTTGCTTTATGTTTGAATTAGATTTGAGAATGAAATAAGAAATGTTTGAACGGGTAAGGACGCGCCATACCCATGATGGAACAGAATCTCTTGTTGAAAACTCCCATATTGAACATAAGCTGAATTGTTTGTCAATATGTGCTTGGAACCTGTTTATGAATGAAATGTTTATTGCAGAAAAATAGCCAGAGAAAATACAGAATACATATGAAAATAATATGGTTTGCCTATATCCAATCACTGCACAGTTTCGTTAGCGGTATTAGTCTTTTTTTCACATATTCGCAAGATATCGGGAACATTGATTGTGACATAATTCACACACACAGTCCTCATTTGGGTAATAAATCTTTTGTTGATGCATAGCTTGTGGTGAGACCCGTGTACTGCAAATCGTGTGATGGTGTGTCTCAATTTATAGTTGGCCTGTCTCCAGTTTTGTGTCAGTATGACGTCTATAGTATAGAACTCTGTCCAAATGTTGTTCCTTTTTTTCAAGTAATATTTGAAAGGTTTTCTCATATGCCTTTGTGTTAGGAAGATGCAACTACATCCTCATATCTTCTATGAAGTTATGAAGGAGAGTAGCCCATCTATTTCTCAATAGAATTGCTTTGAGTGAGGAGTTACAGAAGCTCCTGGAGCCTTTGTGGGCCGACAGCAAGGAGAATTTTGGTAAAATAAAATGCGAACTTAAGGATCTGAACACTAATTTTGAGGACATGCATAACAAATTTGAAGAGAGTAAGGAGGATGCCGAGGTATCCCAAATAGAGTGAAGATGAAACTTTAAGGAAATGAACACTAAGTTTGACACTAAATTTGAGGCTGCACAGGATAAAGCAGATGCAAATGCTTTGAAGGTACAGGAAACGATTGATGTTATAAAAACCGATGTAATTCGTATCTCAGAAACGCAGAAAGAGGTAGGCGAAAGTTTCGAGGCGATGAAAATAGAGACTAGAGAACAACAAGATTTGATACCACAGCAGATCAGTTTGAAACTAAGTTGAGTGGCCAAGTAGAAAGTATAAATACGAATGTAAATGATAAATTTAACAAGATAGAAGCGGAAGTAAATCGTATTTCATTAGCGCAGGTCAAAGTGAGCAAACAATTAGTTCAAAATTTAGAATAGTGCGGAGAGTCAAAACATGATTTGAACGAAAAAATCGACAAATTATCGGGCGACATTCAGGATATAGAGAACCAACGTCAGGCTGACGTAAATCAGATAATGGATCAAATAGCAGGGTTCACACATCATGATGATCAAAGATTCGAGGAGAAAGACAAAGCATGGGTAGCTAGGATGAACAAGCGCACTAAAGAAGTAGATAAACAATTAAAGATTCAGGATAAACACATATCCAAGCAAGGGGATGAAATCGCGAAGCAAAGGTCACAGATAGATGAAATACAGGATAGTATAATTCCTTTAAAATTAAGCATTGGGGAAACCAATAGTAAATTAGACCAGACTCAAGGGGACTTCCCTCGATTGAAAAAGATACAGGAAGAAACCCAAGGAGAAATTAAGACGGTCAGACGAGATATCAGAGAAGTTCGGAAAGGACTAGGTAATGAGATATAGATATTCTTCGAGAAGATATAGAAGCAGGAGTACAGATAAACGTTGAGGCTAAGGATCAACAAATACTGGAAATAAAGAAGGAAGTGGAAGACGAAATTGCCCACATAAAGGAAAGTCTCAGAGATGATAAGAGGAAAATATATAAGATTACTAAAGACAATACAGACCGAGTTGACAAGATTGAGCAGGAATCATTCGCTCGATTAGAAAGGATAGGACGAACGACCCAGAGTGACACGAGGATGATTGCTCTAGAGGAAGCTAC
Source organism: Meconema thalassinum (assembly GCA_946902985.2). Taxonomy (NCBI): domain Eukaryota; kingdom Metazoa; phylum Arthropoda; class Insecta; order Orthoptera; family Tettigoniidae; genus Meconema; species Meconema thalassinum. The sequence continues at coordinate 455,989,324 of OX336391.1, read as the reverse complement.
TCTACGAAATACTAAAGCGAACATAGACAGAAATGAGGACTTTGGCCGAAATATGTTGGGGGGAATCGGAGCCCCAGCACACATAAGGACACTTCCAGGAAGGCGAAAGTCAATATAGAACGCCAGGAAAACCGTTAGCAGCATCAACCCCACATGATAACGCTAATCAGAACCAGGTGATTACTATAAAACGGCCAGACACAGAGAAACCAAGGAAACACTCAGGAAACAACTCTTCCATGACTCCAAAGTACTGGTTGAAAGAAGTGTTTGAGTACTTAAAAGATGCGAAAGACCTACATGAAAGAAGATTACGCTCCATTGAGAAACTCATGGATGGCGATTGTTTACTATGGTTCCGTAGCTTTAGGTATACGTTCGATACCGTTGAAGAATTTAAGGAGGCCTTTTTGAAAAGATATTGGGCAGCGGATATCCAGCAGAATTTAAGATTAGACTTGTTTTCTAAGAAATAGAGCACTAATACCCCCCAACGAGGTACTCATAGTATTTTACGGCGCAGTTATGCCGACTCTGCGAACTGGATTGTGCTCCAAGCGAGAATGATCTATGTCTAGCCATTACAAAGCAGCTTCCGGATGAAATCCAACGACTTTTGATTTCATCGAACGCAAAGACAGCTATCGAAGTTGAGAGTGTCTTGCGACAATTGGATATGACGACGCCACATATGTCACCACGTCAGAGTAGAACGGTGGAGCATGCGCATATGTCGGACATACAGGCAGAGATTATCAGAGAGCCCAGTATAGGTAAGTCAACCAATACAGACACGGCAGAAAGAGGAGGAAACTATCCTAGAAACGAGCCGAGAGAATGGCATACACCATAGAGGAAACAATAACAGGGGAAGAGGTGTTAGGAAACCTTGGGCCCAAAGGATTTCAGACGTAAAAGGGCCACCTTATAGAAAACCTTATCACGGAAGAGGTTCAAATTATTGGAATCAAAGAAATGGACGACCTGGATATCAAAATCCGGACTACCAGGCGGAAATCGAAGAAAGACAGAGAGCCACTCAGAGATATTATGACGAATGAGGAGATGAGCAGAGTAGACCGCAGCAAGTCAGATGGGGGGATGCGATGAAAAACCTGACATCCATGACGAAAGACGTGCGCAAAGTCTAGAATTGCAAGAGCACAATAGGAATGGTAGGAGATCTGAAACGGGAGATACGGCTAAAAAAGCCAAAATTTGAATGGCTAGAACAGAGTCACACTGGAGGATGGAATGCTGTACAGGTAGAAAATTGGGTCGCAAGGCCAGAAGAATTAATCAAGGAAATTACGGAAGGGCCAATGGCAGTAAAACGAGAGTTGCCTATTATAATGACGAGAATTGAAGGAATTCTAGTTCGAAGTTTGTTAGAAACTGGATCAACCATATGTCTTGTAACCCAAGCATTGGTGAACGAATTAGAAACGAAGGGAAGACTATTGAAAATTCCCATATCCGCTGTGAAGATTAAGGGCATCATCCATGAGAAGACGTTACCTTGCAAATGTCAGGTATTTTTGGACCTACAAAATAGGAGACCTCGTGTTATCACAGCTTTTTTATCGGTCAGCAGGCTATCTTATAATATTATTCTGGGTATTGACTTTATTAGAGAACACAGAGTGGTTGTAGATCTTTCCTAAAATTGTGTTCGATTTCGGGAAGAAAATGACTCTCACGGAGTTGATGTAACATTACACAAGGTTGAACATAGGAACGGTGAATAAATAAGGCATATGAAGGAGGAAAAATGTCAAGATATGACGGGGGAGGAACTGTTAACCCTAGATGAGGAATTAAATACACTTGCCACAGATATTGAAAAAGATTTGGAACCAGAGTTAGAAACTTGTTTATTAGAGAAACTTGAGGAAGCTAAAATTTCACTAGAAGATAAGAACATTTTGAAGGATATGTTAATGAAGCAAAGAGACGTATTTGATTCTAAACCTGGAAAGATTAAGAATTTTAAATACGCCTTTCAAGTGAACGATTGGACTCCATTTCGTCAAAAGCCATATCCAGTAGCTGAGAAACATTTTAGGCAAACAAAGGAAGCTTTACAAAAGATGATGGTAGCTGGTGTAATTGAAAAGGTAGCTACACTATATATAATCCCTTTGGTAGTAGTGAACAAACCTGATGGTTCAGTACGAGTGTGTTTGGATGCCAGAAATTTGATCCAGAGAATAATCCCTGGAAATGATTCAGCACCTCCAATAAAGGAAATTTTAAGAAAGTCTAAAGGAAAGAAAATATTTACGAATGTGGACCTAACAAATTCATATCACCATTTGGAATTAGAGGAAAGGACGAGCTTACTAACAGGATTTCAGTTTGAGCAACATTATGTTTTCGCAGGTTGCCATTCGGATTAAAAACGGCACTAGACAGAAATGTATCAGAAGAAGTGAAAGCATGTACCATTAGGTATGTCGATGACATCCTATTGACATCAGAGTCGGTACCAGAACATTTAGAGAATTTAAAGAAATTACTGAGGGACTTGCAACAAGCAAACTTGAAAATAAATCTTAAGAAGTCGATTTTTTTGTCAGCGACAAGTAACGATTTGGGTCATGTGATAGACCAGTATGGAGTTAAGCCAAACCCATGTACGCTGGAAGCTATTAAGGATTTTCTCAGACCAACTAAAGTAAAGAACGTAAGGCAGTTTTTGAGCCTTATTGGTTTTTTTAACAGTCATTGTCCCGCGTACACTAGTACAGTTTCACCCTTGCAAGATTTGTTAAAGAAGGGGGTAAAATGTAAGTGGACAGATGAATGCGAGGAAGCATTCATGAAAGCGAAGGATGTGCTACTGAATTTTGTAAAATTGGGATATCCAAATTATGAGGAGAAATTTATTATTCAGACAGATGCATCACAGATCGGCATAGGAGCCATGTTATTTCAAGAAGTTAAAGAACAACCAAGGGGAAAGAATTACATTTCATTCACGTCGAGAAGACTGAAGCCACACGAAAATAATTATACGGTAAGCGAGATCGAGCTTCTAGCAATATTGCATGCCTTGCAATATTGACGAAATATCGTATATGGTTTTCAGATAACACTCAGAACGGATCATAAATCTTTAACTTTCCTAATGAAGACATATCTGTCTAGCCAAAGATTAATGCGGTGGGCATTGCACATCTAGCAATACGATGTAGAGATTGAATATTGTCCTGGGAAAGAGAATATTTTTCCAGATTTTTAAAGTAGGAATCGAGAGACCACAGAAGATGTATTGATCATTGAGATAGGAGATACATATCGAGAAACGATAGAAGATTTAAGGAGGATGGGCGAAATACAACTTCAAGACCCACGGATGAGGATGATGATCACTTTCTTTGAGGGAAAGCTTGATAGAACATCACCCACATACAATGAGGCAGAAATATTGTCAACAGAATATAGCTTTTATAATGGACTCCTTCACAAATTCATAGTCAGACCACACCCGATTGAGGATTGTTGTTCCTGCAGAATTGCAGAGGACACTGGTCTTGTTATCGCACCGAACGTTTGGACACATGGGTGTCGACACGATGTTAACAATGTTACAGGAAACATTTATTTGGCCGAAGACGAGGCAAACAGTAAGGAATACCCTGAAGACATGCGACATGTGTCAAAGAATAAAGCCGAACTCATACTTGATGAGGCAAAAACCTATTCCGCTGTTGCCAGAAAAACCATGTCATATACTGCGTTGGAAAATTTTGGTCCGCTCCCTAAATCTAGGAGAGGTAATACGCATATCATGGTAGCGATGGACGTATTTACTAAGATGGTTGTGTTATATCCGAACACATCCACAAAACAGGTCCTGAAGAGACTAAAGGAAAGAGTAATTCCAATATTAGGGAATCCGGAAAATATACTTTCCAATCACGGAAGTTGTTTTACGAGCACAGAATTTCGTAGAGAGTTAGGTACTCTAGGCATACGACAGATACTCTCGAGTATAAGGTAACCAGGAGCAAACCCAGTTGAAAGTGTAATGAGGGAAGTACAGAAATATTGTACGATTTATTGTTCGGAGGAAAACTGGAAGTGGATAGATATTTTACAAATTATAGAATTTTGTATAAATAATACTGTGCATGAGACGACCGGAGAAGTGCCCATTAACATCCACTTAGATCAACGACCAGAGAGGCCATGGGACCAGATAATACCCATACTTACAGATGCCCAGTTAGGAAGAGATTTAAGGATTAGGAAAACATATGAACATTTAAAAGCCCAAGCGGAGAAAAGGCAGCAAATAAATCGTAATAAGAGGTTTCATAGACCATTACTTGTCGGAGAATTAGTATTAATTAAGCGACCAGCGATATCAGATCCTGAGAATCACGTATATATGAAATTTAGGAGGAACTTCCATGGGCCTTATAAAATAATAAGAGGCCTGAAGAACAATGCATATCATGTGCAGCATTTAGAAACAGAACATGAAATGATAATGAACGCAGCTAATTTAAAGATTTATCATCCTCCCGAAGATTTTGAGAAGAGTGACGAACAAGCCCTAGTCTCATTAGTGGAAAGAAAAGATGAAGATGAGAGAGAGAGAGAAGATGGCAGCAGTTAGAATGTGAATGCGGATTAAAGGAAATTTACGATGAGTTAAAGGAAATAGCCATGCAAATTGAACTCGAAAATAGTGAGTTGAGGAAGAAAACAAAGGAATTGAAAGAGAAGATGGCAGAAGAGATGGTTATCGATACTTAGATAAATAACCACGCAATAAATTGAATAAACGGGTAGGGATAGGACCAACCCGTATGAGGAAAAGTGAAGGTGAGCTTGAGGATTGAACGCAACGATAACTAGACATGCGAGGGCATGAGTAAAATCTTCAAAGTAGAATAAAAGATACTGACGTAGGAATGAAATGTAAATAAATACAGAACTCTTGATTTAGAGATATTTATTGACATAAGAAGGGGGATTTATGCCCGTCTATAAGACCGCACTAGGTGTGAACCAAGGACCCTAGAGATGAAAATGTCACATATTCTAAATTTTATATTATAAGCTTGAGATGTTGAATTGTATCTCAGAAGGAACAATCCAAGGAGCTATGCGTCATCGTGCAGCTGCACGGATGTTTATCAGTTATTGAAATAACAGCTAGCCAGAAAGGCACGCTAAAATTTATTTAATGAAAGTTATGAGGACAGTAATTACCGTGAGCAGGGGCGGATTTAACGGTTTGACGCCCCTAGGCAAAATAAAAATTGCCACCCTCCCCCCCCCCCCCCCCCGCCCTCCACACACATTTTTAGGTTTGTGTGAAAACTGAGTGGTAGTTAGTAAGGCAACCTATTAAAATTCCAGTTGTTTTTTTACACGTATAATAAAATTTTATATGTACAGTAGGTATAGTTTAAGATTATGTGTGATAACAAAGATCCTTCTACGTGCTTTTTTTTCAAATTCCATATCTGACATTAATTCTGCTTCATTTGCCAAAATCATTTGACTAACCAAATGGTCCTGGCTCGTGGTTGAGCTCAAATAGTCCTTTATGTCCTTTAAACCTGAAAACGAGCGTTCCGCACTGCAAATGGTAACTGCAGTGCAGTTCCACAAGTGGTAAGCTATTTCAACGTTTGGAAATACTTCTTGTAGATCATTCTATCGAATACATTTTAATATTTCTAAAGGCAGGTTATTTTCATTTTTTCTTTACTTGGCTATATTTAAAAAGATGGCACAACTCATTTATAAATATTTGTTCTATATCATTTGGAAAATATTCTTGTAATGTTGCCGCATGTTGCCTTAATTCAGGTTTATTCAACGTGCCAAATTCAAGCGCGATAAATTTTTGAAAAATTCTTTCATAATCGGCGCATTTGTCCTTCAAATCTGTATAGAGTCTATCCAAAATTATATTGAAAGTATTTACTCTGAAATTCTCTCTCCCACCTAGCTCAACACCATCTTCATACAATTCGTCAGACATTAATTTTCTTCTTTTCTTTCTACGAACGTCTTTTTCAAACTCCTGGGTGGTAGAAATTTTCCGTGCTGTTCTTCATTAAGTTAAAAAAAAATCGAGCATCTTCTACAAAACCAACCAACGATTTGTACAAATCGAAAATATCTGACATGCTGGTATCAATGGCTTGCAATTTCTAACTTGTAGCATCGAATCGTTCAAGTAAAACAGACCAAATACTTAGCATAAATGCACTTAATAGTCATTCCATATTATTCCGAAGGCCTGTAGCGTTATTTCGAACTATTGCTTTTTCGTTGAGATTTCTTCAAAAGCTGATAAAGCATTTATTATTTCGTTCCAAAATTCAACCAGAACAGAAACCGCATCAGCACGTGCAGACCAACGAGTTGTAGACAATGATTTTAGTTTCGCAAATTTTGAATTAACAAATTGCTGCAAAACAGGCCATCTTTCTGTCGAGTCTGAAAAAAAATACAACTCCTGGACCAATTCAAAAAACTTACTCGCTTCTGTACAACTTTCTGCTGCGTGTGTACCAACCAAATTCAACAAATGTGCAGTACATGGTGTGTACTCTGCGAGAGGATTGTCGTTTTTTATTCTAGCTTGAAGTCCCGAATATATGCCCTTAATGTTGGCAGCGTTATCGTAAGATTGCCCTCTCATATCAAGAATTTCTATGCCACGAGATTTCAAAGTAGATGTGACTGCATCATATAAATCTTCACCTTTGTGACCTGGATTGTCTAGTAAAGTTAAAAACCGTTCAGTAACAGTGCCGTCTCGTTTTACATATCGTAAAATGAATGAAAGTTGGTCACTACGAGAGATGTCTGGGGTCTAATCCACAATGATAGAATAGTACTTCGCAGTTTTGATTTCTTCAACTATTTTGGATGTCACTTTTTAGCCATAATTTCGATGACTCCTTCATAAATAGTTTTGGATAAGTAGCTTGTACTACCACTGCCTTTATCTCCATAATTACGAATATGCTCATCTATAAATGGATCGAATTATCTTAAATATTCTATTAACATCAGAACATTTCCATTGTTAGGAACGCCGAAATACTCATTTCTGCCTGTGCCCCTAAATGAGAGTCCACGACTTGCCAAGGTTTGGACAGTAGCAACAACTCTTTTAAGAACTTCTTTTCTGTACGAAATTTCTTCTTGAAGTTGTTGTACTAAACCATTATCTACTCTTCCATGTAAGTTATATTAGCTCTTTCAAACAATTTTAGGAGAGATTGTTTATGATGATCTGATTTTTCGGGGGCAGAAGCCAAGTCATGGATATTTTTCCAATCATTGAATCCGTGTCTGAACGCAAATTCGTCAGTTGTGTCTCCAAAGAGCAAACACGGTGCACAAAAAACAGAATCTTTACTCTTGGAATAAACAAGCCACTTACGATCCCCTATTTCCCCGTTCTGAAGTTTTCTTTTAAACACTGGGTGGTTCAAGTAGGCCTACCTATTATATTCAGGGTACACTCGTTTGGATTCTTTAAAATCAGAATCTTTATTCTGATTGTAACCATTCAATGCAACGTACTCTTGATAAAATTCATTCGCAATCCAAGTAGCCGGATCACTGTTGAATAGCCTACAAACACATTATTCTCAATTTCACTCGCCTCATTTTTCTCATCAGAAAATGTAGGTAAATTTGAGTGAGCTGTATATGGTACATTTTCTTCAACATTAATATTCTCATGTACGGAGTCAGTAGCAGTCAGAATGGCAGAAGTAGAGGATGGGCAAGAAGGAGGAACATCTGAAGATGGTTGTTGACCTATACATATGCACATAAAACGTCAGTTCATTGCATTTGAAAAAGTGATTTCTTACATTATTCAATTATTATTTTGAGCAACTTATCGAAGGTTTTAAAAAATTATCAATTTTTGGCGTTTTAGCCAAAACTTTTTCTTGTTTTTTGCAACTTTTCAGATGCTTGCTTTCTACATTGAGCACCACTTAATCTTTTACGCCCATCCATTTTCAATTTTTAAACGAAAAATTTATTTCGTTGTGACGCGCCAGATAATTCGAATTATAGACAGTTAACTGTAGTTCAATGATGTGCAATCTATTAGATAAATTGACAAAAGAGATCAGCATCGAAAAGACGTTAAGAGACTCGTAACATAGAAGGTGAATAATAGTTTATAAACAGGAAACAAAGACCAGTCTTCACAAAGAAGCAATTAACAACTCGAACACTTGGAGAACAATTTCTGTGAATGCCCTCGCACACAAGATGCACACATAGCAGTCCAGCTTCGTATGAAGCAAAACCATACCATAGAACATGTTCTGTGAACGCCATCGCACAAAGGATGCATACATAGCAGTTTAGCTCCATATGAAAAATAACCCTACCGGCCCGAACCCAGTCTTCTGTTACAAACGTAATAAGGCTTTTGCAAGGCTCACACGAAGTAAATTCACACTGGACCGAGACCAATCACCTGATTTATCAAAAAGTCTGCCCCTCCTCTGTCGCCGAGAATGCAGGAAAATGACCCTACAGAGCTCTGCTGAAAATACAAACGTAGCCCAGAAGACGACGTGGAATCAGCTACATGTGAGGCATGCGAAAGAAGGGAACATATGAAATGTGCGGGTCTGACGCAAGGCGAACTAGACACGCTTACGAGGGCTAACTGCAGACTCATGTGGATATGCAAAGAATGCAAACCCATGCTGCGGAAAGCAGGGAAACAAGATGACCTCATACAAAGCCTATTAGGCTTATAGAATCCATGCAAGCTTCTATAGAGCAAATGAAACAGAACATGGAAACCACACTCATAGAAAGAATTCAAGAAGCGGTAGCCAGGGAGATGGGAAAAACCTCTCTTCCCCGGCAAGAACCAAAAACAGCAGCCACAATATGCCGGACGACCGTAGAAAACAGGAGCCCTCCATGCAGACCCAACAAAAGAAATTAACAAAGCTACCACGATAAAGTCACCAGCCACACAAAACAACCAGAGTGCCCCCCAAGATAATCAGACCAGTCTCCATCTAAACGAGGCTTCGACCACCAACGCGTAGCACACAGAGACGGAAACAGAAAACCCAATATTTCTCAATCTTAAAATATGTCACATGGGTGGTATTGGATTGTCTCTAAAGGGCGCTCATTACTCTTGTAGATGCATGAACATATTCAGATTTCAAATTTTTATTTTTAAATAAAATATATATTTTTTTAAATTAAAATTTTAGTCAAAATTTTCCGCTCCCTAAAATCTGCCGCCTATACAGCCTATACGTAAATCCGCTTCTGACCGTGGGTCATTGATATCGCGACCACGCAACTCTGCTGAGACGAGAGATTGCACCACAAGTCATCAGCCCTTACGGATATGGATATCACCGCGAGATTGCTTGATCGACAGAAAATTAGCGTGGGTAGTTTAATGGGGCCGGTTTACAATAGGAGTAATGCGAATAACTCCAAAATAACCACTGGAGTTTGAAGACAGAAACAGCCCAATGAATGTAAATTAGAGTGTGAATTTTTGAAGTTTTAAAAATTATTAACATCACAAGGATAAATAAGTGCTGATTGGACATTACGTAAGAGAGTCAGACGCGCATTGATCCGCGGTGAATAACAATAAGGACCCACACAAATTTACGAAGCTAAAATAATTAATTAGGGAAACTGTACGATCAAATTCGAAATTTAAGGAATGTTTTCAGACGTTGAGAACATGCTTTACAAAATGGTAATTTTTATAGTTTGAGAAAACCATGGGAATGGAAATTAGTTTTCAGAATCGATTTAGGGACTACTTTCAGCGTAGATTTACATATAAGCCTGGGGAAGCGAGACAGAAGTCAGTCAAGCTTTGATCCCTGAGGGGACACCACGCTTATTCACTACCGTACGTTAGTTCGGGACCAAGTCAAGTCATAATCCCTGAGGGGATGTTCCGTGATTCAACCACCAATCCAGAGGGACGTTACGCTACGCAAGTCAGATATTGGGTGCAGTGAGGCCGAAACATGTTGGTTGGAAACCAAGTCATAGTTAAAGTCAAGACAAGTTACAATCTCATGATCTCTGATGGAGAATCATGGAGATTCGGAAACAGTCATCGAAAGTCAAAGCAAAATACGCGATACGGGATAATTATACGCAAAGTATAAATTAGGAAGTTACGCCGATGAAAGTTCCGCATAGAGGACCTAAGTGAAGTCTTAGATGGAGAACGCTCAGTTACAGTGCAATAGTCATATCGGAGCTCTACAAAAGACAGAACATTGAAAACGAACGATTCAAACCTCGGTGCGGGAAAAAGTAGTTCGGAATTAGAGAATTTCGCAACCAGACGTTGGCGAAACTTGTAAGACAATTACGTTCAGCAACCAGTGTGTTTATGCTGTAGATCTTGAAAGACAGAACATTGATTCGAGACCGGAGCGATCCGAAATTAAGTACCAGTTGCAGTCCACAGGGACTAGGCGAATTAAGCCAGCACGTGCAAGAGGAGTCGATCGTCATCTAGAAACGTGTAGGGAGGCCACCGTTCGCGTCCTGAGATACGACAAAGACAATTACACGTGTAGTGTAATCAACTGTATGTAATATATAAATGTATAGGATTAGATCCTGAGCGTTAAGATACGCATGTGAAGTGTTATTTAGTAAATTGTGAAGGGTAAATGTATCATTGTAATTTAGCGTCCCAGTGTCATGGGAAATGTGAAGGGTAAATACATCATTGTGTTTTAGTGTCGCAGTGTCATGGGAAATATTAAAGGTAAAATAGTCAATATGTTAAGAAAATATATGAAGTAGTGTGTATAATGTGCTAATTACGGCAGTGATGGTTGAAATTATTCATGAAAGGGGTTCTGAACCGCCAGATGTTGGTGAGTATCAATGATTTGTTATGAATTGTACCATTTTGCATCATAATTGGAAACACCATTGTTGATAAACACTACTTGTGAATTTGTTGTGTTATAAATGTCAGTGATATAAAATGTGTCTTATAAAGACCGACCGTATTTCTGATGGTCATGTTAATGAATTAGGTGTTTAGAAATAAATAATGAAACCCGAAATGTATGTAACGTAGTCAAGATTTAAAGAAGGAGGGAACCCGATTGATGAAATAGTTGAGAATGAATTTATAAAGAAGTGAAAGATCAGTGATTTTTTTAAAGTAAAGTAAACGTCGAATATGAATATAAATAATTATAACCTAAGTGAGCTGATATGCTAGAATTAAATGTGAGTTAGGAAACCAACGTAAAAATGTTTGTAGGAAAACCGAGGTGGGTTAGTACACCAGAATTAAAATGTAAAGATGATAGGACCTTATAAAGTAAAATGTAAAGGTTATTTATTTAGCGTATGATGCTTCATGACAATCGTTTGAAATGTATTACATATAATTGCTATTTGAAAAATAAAAATTAATATATATTTATATACATGGATATCTCAGATTTCATCACAAGCTGATGTTTAGTCCTTCCAACCAAGTGAGTGCCGCAAGGGTTACTTGATGTAGTTCCTCCATAGGCCCAGTGAATGCTCGTAGAGGACATTCTTTTACGATGTGGCTGATGGTTTGCAATTCAGCACCACAGTTGCAGGAAGGAGACTCCAACCACCCCCCATTGGTGTAGTGCAGAAGCAGTTTTTCCAACGCCGCAGCGTATCCTGTTTAGTCTGGTCCAGATGGTGCGCGGGAGGTTGAACCCAGGAGGTTTTGCTGTTGGGTCATCGATGTTGATTAGACCATGTGGGTGTAATCTGGCCCATTCTTGCTTCCAAGCTTCGTCAGGTCTAAATGGTATGTCAGCTAGATTCCTGGCCGTCTTCCAGGCAGGTTTCCAGGATTTCAGTCTTGCTACGTCGTTTCCATCTGTATCCTGGTGGATGGGAAGTGAGCTGTTAATCATCACCTTAGTCCATAATCTGACAAGGGCATTTTGTCGTCTGATGTGAGGAGGTTGAATGTGGCTTAGTACGGGTAACCACTGTACAGGAGTAGGGTGCAGGGTGCCAGATATGATTCTCATTGTGTGGCGTAGCTGGACGTCGACCAGACGAGTATGGGAACTATTCAGCCATACAGCAGAACAGTATTCAGCTGAAGAATATACTAGTGCTAAAGCAGTTGTTCGCAGTGAATTTGCATCTGCACCCCATGATGTTCCAGCTAGTCTTCCCAGAAGGTTGTTACGACTTTTCAGTTTAGCTGCCAGTTTCTGAAGGTGATTGCGATAGGTTAGAGATCTATCTAAAGGTACACCAAGGCTTTTGGGGGTAGCATTACACCGCAGTGTGTGATTTCTGAACCTGACTATCGGTTGGTAGTTTGCATTCCTGTTACTGAGGTGAAACGTGGCTACTTCTGTTTTTAGAGCATAAAGTAAAATGTAAATGTGGAAGGACCACAGTAATTGAGTATAAAGTAAAGATTGTGGGGTTTGAAGCCATTTTTCAGTGTTGCCTAACTTAACAAAAGTTTGGTGCTTTTCAGTCGGTCAACACGAATGTACCCAAAAAGAACTGGGAAAAACCAGTTTCGCCCAGTTAACACCCGAGTTCAGTCGACCACAACTGGTGCTAGAGTGAACACGAAACTGCTCGAAGTCCCAGCCAGGAAGACAACCGGATAAGTATCAGCCTGTATTATTACAGTATAACCATAGTTGATTTTTACAACCATATATTCCCCCCATACAGACAAACACCGGATTTCTATCACCATTTTAGCATTTCAGCTAACATTAGATATACTACATTTAGCATACCCCGACAGTTGCATTACCAATACTGCTACTAAATAATTGTACATATTGTAAATATTTTTCACCTGCATTCTCAAACATAGATGTTATAGCCTAAGTGTAATGGATCTGATGATGATCGCTTGACGATCGAAACTGGTCATCCTAGTGTATTTATTAATCTCATGTAATTTATTTCAGGATTAGCGCATAACCCAGCTCTTTTTGGGTACATTTGGGTTGACCGACTGAAAAGCACCAAACTTTTGTTATGAAGTAAAAGCAAAGAATGATAATATTAGTAGATACGTTATTCTGACAAGAATGAATAATTGAAGATCCAAGTTAAAATAGATTGTCGCCGGAAATAGGCAGACCATAAATGTACACAAGCATAGGGTTGTGTGAATTCGTGTCGTTTACGTGCAGGTCGGAAGAAATAGTTAGCATGTCGAGGAATCGTCGAATAAATAAAATGTATTGTATCAGAGTGAACGCAGGATTCTCACTTCTGAATGTGTGTTATTATTCTCCCGTAGCGGTGCACGTGAATGAAAGTTGTAATGTAAGACTGAGTGGATCTTATTGGTTCTGCAGATGGCCGAGTTACGGTGAAATTGATTCCTAAACCGAGTTATTCATGCATTACAGCCGGACAGGGCATTTCGTTCCTGGACCCAGTTGTCTGTTGTCAAATTCCCACGTCAGCATTGTTGGAATCAAAGCGGGTTAATACGCAAATATACTGCTAAAAAAATTAAAGCACCACTTTTTTCAAAGGCCACCAAATTTGGAAAGTTGACTGCACAAGCTTGAAATCTCAGTATGACGTTTGCCCCGACGCCTACCAAGCACATGCTTCAGCACAACTCCCCAACTTGTGTAGTTTCGGGATAGCGCCCCCAAAACCAGCCCATTTTTGAAAACCGCAAATTGAAGTTTGCGAAAAACGCTGTAGGACTTGTCGCAGGTTGCCAAAGCAGTCGAAAATGAATGAGTCTTGCTCTTAAGGTTCCACAAACACGTTGAAATCGTTACATTTGACGTTTGGGCATTTTCAACTCCCTTCATCATCCCCTAAACATGGACTACCATTGGGGGCGCCTGAGAAGGTACCGGATGTGTTTAACCACCTGAAAACCTGCACACCGTCCTCAGTTGCTGATTGCAGTAAGTTCTTAAGGCCTCCGGCAATGTTCACCCCTCCTAACACCCTCAACTGGCAAGGGACCAAATCACCCCGTCTTGATTCACCCCTAAGGAAGGTTTAAATCGAGATTTTTATCAGTGCTGCTAATGGGGGGGGGGTCTTCCCCTAACGTTTCAAAAGAGGACCTGCGCCTGTGTCGCCACCCCTTCCCTTGCTACCCCCTTTTGTATGATTTTTCGAATCAGGCCCTTTTTAAGGGCTGAAATGAGGTCTTAATCGCTCAAAGGGCTGTAAAGGTCCTTAGAGGTAGTGGTGACACGAAATCAACCCCTTCCGATGTTTGATTGACATTCCATCCCCCAAAGTTGACATTTTTGCACCCTCAACCCTTCCTGTCTGGACGCGTAACGCGTCATGGCAGAGTTTTCAGAGTTGGATCAAAATGAAGCTTATGGCCTGAAATGGAGCCCAAAACAACAGGTTGGATGGAAATTCATCGGTAGGGTGGGAAACGGGACCAAAAAGTTTTCAAAAAAGTTAACAGCCTCTAGTAAGTACACCAATGCATAGGCAACCCACATCATGTCATTTTTCTCCCATTGCCAAACTTTGTAACCTATTGCCGATCATAGGCAACCCACACGCACGGACGTGATGTGGGTTGCATATGCATGGGCGTACTTACTGTAGGCTGTACACTTTTTTGAAAAATTTTGGTCCCGTTTCCCAACCTACCGATGAATTTCTATCCAGCCTGCTGTTTTGGGCTCCATTGCAGGCCATAAGCTTCATTTTGATCCAACTCTGAAAACTCTGCCATGACGCATTACGCGTCCAGACAGGGAGGGTTGGGGGTGCACAAATTTCGAATTTGGGGGACGGAATGTCAATCATCGATCGGAAGGGGTTGATTTCATGTCACCACTACTTCTAAGGACCTTTACAGCCCTTTCAGCGATTAAGACGTCGTTTCAGCCCTTAAAAAGGGCCTGATTCGAAAAATCATACAAACGGGGGTTGCAGGGGAAGGGGTGGTGACAAAGGGGCAGTTCCTTTTTTGAAACGTTAGGGGAAGACCCCCCCCCCATTAGCAGCACTGATAAACATCTCGATTAAAACCTTCCTTAGGGGTGAATCGAGAAGGGGTGGTTTGGTCCCATGCCAGTTGAGGGTGTTAGGGGGTGTGGACATTGCCGGAGGCTTTAAGAACTTACTGCAATCAGCAACTGAGGACGGTCTACAGGTTTTCAGGTGGTTAAACACACCCGGTACCTTTTCAGACGCCCCCAATGGTAGTCCATGTTTAGGGGATGATGAAGGGGGTTGAAAATGCCCAAACGTCAAATGTAACGATTTCAACGTGTTTGTGGAACCTTTAAGAGCAAGACTCATTCATTTTCGACTGCTTTGGCAACCTGCGACAAGTCCTGCAGCGTTTTTCGCAAACTTCAATTTGCGGTTTTCGAAAATGGGCTGGTTTTCGGGGTGCTACCCCGAAACTACTCAAGTTGGGGAGTTGTGCTGAAGCATATGCTTGGTAGGCGTCAGGACAAACGTCTTACTGAGATTTCGAGCTTGTAGGTCAACTTTTCAAAATTTGGTGGCCTTTGAAAAAAGTGGTGCTTTAATTTTTTTGAGCAGTATATAATGTAATGCTGACAGCATATAACTTTTCTCCGAGCCAAAGGCACGTGTAAACTAATGTGTATTGTTGGACTGAAAGATGTCAACTAAATGTTATGAATATGAATAAGGAATGAGAGATGAACTTGGATGCTCAATGATAAAAATATTGCCGTTTAAAATGTCAAGTCAAACTAATAAATATATTGTCCGTGTGTAGTGGTTGTACGCAAGGGTCGGGTGAACAAGACGGGAAGGCTAATGGCTTTACCCTAGGTGTTGTCGCAGACCACTTGAGATGAATGAATGAGTCCTGTTATATGAGGGTCGCAGGGAGCTCTTGCCAAAGTAGCAATTAAATCACTGAAGTAAAAAGTTGATTAAAAATAAAAGTTAGATAATTGAATCTTAAAGTAATGTAATTTTGAGAAGCAGAAGAAATTTGCCTGCTAAATTTTATTATTGTACTTGGAGTTCTACTCCCGCCAATAATAATACATAATTTTTGCACCATTGTTAGTGTGTGTAGAATCGGTTCCCTACCTTAAAGACTAAACGGGTTAAGAAATTAATGAGAATAGGACTTCGTGGAATGCGGGTTCCACATCATCCTATTCATGTACGATGCATAATGGTCACAATATGAAAAATTGTATTAATATTTGAAGTGTAAATATTGATTACTGATGGAGAATTTATGTTTTGTATTATGTGGAGAATCAAAGGGATATAAATGAATTAAAGTGAAAGGTTATTGACATGAGTTCAGAGCCAAATGGAGGCCATTGTTTATGTAGAGTAAATATCCTTAGATCGAAGCCCGACAAGGTGAAGACTAAGTAAATCATGATTTAATGATACCCAGTGTTGGAAGGGTTAATGTTTTGAGAACTCAATAAAGTAAGATGAAATATTGTAGGGTGGATCGAATAATGATCCAAATCATGAGGCAAGAGGTTTGTAGCAAGTAAAGGGTTATTTGTTTATTGTTGTTTATTGTAATTTTGCCATTATTTAAGGCAGATATATTTTGTTTTGGTTGCTTTTATATTATTAAAGCATTTGTCACAGTGAACATTGTTTTTTTTTGCTTAGCTTGTACAACCTCATTGCTCACATTCCGAATATATGTGTCATACGGTACACCCCCGAAAACTGAGCTAACTGGAAGATGACCATATATTTTCCGCAGATAAAGACGGTTACAAATTATGCCTGCTTTATCCATGTCTTCTAATTCTTGCTTCAAAAGGTTCAATTAATGAAACTGGAACTTTTCTGCAGGGCAAATCTTTGCCTTCTGCATCATCTTTGAGTTTTATATTATATTCAAAACCTTTAATGCAACCAGTTCCTGAAAATACTTTTTGTACTTTTTAACGAACTCATTTTCAACATTACTTGTTTTTCCACGAGTTCCTTGAATCAAGTTTACCCGTTGTACAAGTTTCAATTTTTTCAAGGTGAGCCAATGACAGTTGGCACGTTTTTGTCTCCATCTACCACAATGCATTCCAATATAGAAGGTCGTCTATTTCTGAACTCACAAGTCAGTTGACACTTTCATAACACGTGTATTTTGCTCCCTTCGTAATCTTATAAAATAGAAAAGACTTTTCAAGTTCAGTTTTTTTAGTACACACTTTTGTAAAATTTTCATACGCAATCACTTTTCTTTGCAGTGTATATTTAGATTCTGATGACTCACTATTTGATAAAATGTCACGCTTATTTGCCATGTGAGATGTAGAACCACTGTCCACCACAAACATATTTTCACAGAATAGCACTTCACCATATTGATCAGATTCTGCAAAGAAGGATACTTTGTATTTCTTCTTTTCATGTTCTTCTTTGGACCAGCAGTTGTCGGACACATAATTAGATTTTTTACAGTAAATGCATTTATTATCGCCAGGCACTTTATTTTCTTCTTGAAGCATTCTTCTTCATTGTGAGTGTCGTGTTTACAGATCTTGCAATATTTCTTCTTGGACATCTTGGTTTAATATGCCCTTCTCCCCCACATTTATAACACTTCCACTTGAGACCCTTTTGACCCCTTGTATTTATTTTGTGCACCAAAAACAACACTTGTCTCTTGTGAGTTAGGCCTAGTTGCCAACTTGTAGTCTTCTTCAACAACAAAGTCTAGTCACAAGATTTTCAATGGATCTATCTGAAGTAGGTGTAGATTTCCATGCACTTGAGAAATAGTGATATTGCTCAGGCAGTAAAAAAAAGGATTTTTGCCATAACCATCTCTTCTGATATTTCTTGTTTGAATTGTTGTAGTTTGAAGACAATATTTATTAGATGGCTGATGTTCATCATCATTCCTTTAGCTTTATCAAACTTAAAACCATGGAAGTCCATGAGCAGCTGTTGTTTTTGTTGACTGGTATCTCTTCTGAATACACCTCTGAGTGCTTCATACATTTCTTTGGAAGTAGTACATGTCAGAATATGATTCTTTACCACCTTGCCAATTGTTCTAGGAAAGATTCTATAAATATACATATTTAATTGAGGAATTTATAATTTATATTGATTGGAAACATTTATAAATTTCACTTAATCCATTCAGTCACGGGTCAATATATTTGGAACGCTTGATAAAGAATGTTTTTCAGTTGGGTAGTAGCGCCGTTAGGCTGTGCCTTAAATGTCCTATTCCTTCCTATGTAACAGGGATGGGGGGGGGGGGGGGGGGAGTGGTTATGAAAGCTCCATTCGTGTCCACTGTATCGCTGAAGGCTCACGCGACTACAGTCTAAGCCAGGCTGTTCTTATTCTGTGGAATGCATTCACAGTTGTTCAAGGAGACACAAACCATTCTCATGAAAGTTTATGCTTTCCCTCTTTCACTCTCCGAAGGATTATTAATTTACAAGTTACCAGAAACAGTTAGATGACTAATAAGTGATATTCATTATTGAGAACTCAAATGGTATCCCTTAAAGTATAATAACTAAAACATTTCTGCCAGATAGCACCATGAGGTGGAAGGGGTAGCAGAACCATCTACCGAGACTTAAGGGAAGTATTCTGTTTAAAATCTGCCGCCGTTCATGCTGTGTATTTGTAAACAAGTGTTCGCGCGTTAAAATCGTTGGTGTAACTTACAAGTTATTAATTTTGTTGTTTGTCAGTGGCGAGTCTTAATTTGCATGTTACGGGCTGCAGTAGTGGTAAGTGTTTTTCTACATGACAATGAATTCAGTTAGTAGCGTATCGGGCAAAAGTCTCGACCAGGAAACTAGGCTGATTGTGAAGGGTCTTGGCGCACGTAATCCAGATCTTACAATCTCTCAAACACAGAAACAATGTAAATCCAGGAGAGGTTATGTTAGAAATTTTAAGAGAGTATTGTATTATGCGGCAGAATGGTTGTGTGGTTGTGAGGTAAAAATGCCTTCTTTTGTTTCACCTGCCTTGTTACCAATTCAAATGATAGTTCATGGACTGAGATAGGTATTGCGGACTTGAAGAATTTTCATGCCAAAGTTAAAAAACATAACTCCAGTGAAAATCACCTAAATGGCTTTATTGAGTTTGCCATATTAGGGAAAGTGGACATAAGGTGCCAGTTAGACAGTGCTTACCGCTTGAGTGTAAAGAAATATAATAACAATGTTTCGAAGAACCGGTATATATTAGGCAAGCTCATAGATTGCATCAAGTTTTGCGGTAAGTTCGAGATCACCTTGCGTGGGCATGACGAAACAGACAATTCCAAAATTCCAGGGATTTTTCGTGGGTTAGTTAGTCTAATGTCCGAATTCGACAGTGTTTTAAAGCAACACATAGAAAAGACCGATACTCGAGTTTTCCTAGGTCTCTCAAAAACTATTCAAAATGAATTGTTGGACTCGATTTACGAAGTTTGCCTTCGTTTGATTAGAACTGAACTGTCACAGACTAATTATGTAGCAATCGAAGTTGATGAAACCACAGACTGTGCCTCTCTATCACAGCTGATCTTGATAATGCGATACGAGTTAATGGGTAAAATAAACGAAAGATTCATCAGTTTCGTTCAGCCAAAAGACCATAGTGCAGAAGGTGTCACTGAAGCTATATTTAGTGAGCTGGTGAAAATGAATGTAAAAACCCTGAAAAACTCATTGCTCAAAGTTATGATGGTGCTTCTGTCATGAGTGGTCAAAGAAGTGGGGTTCAAGTTCGGGTCAAAGAGAAATATCAGAACGCCCACTTTATCCAATGTTACGCACACCAGTTAAATTTAATTGTTGAGACTATTTTTCAGCAACTTGGAAGGAATTTCGACCTTCTTTTCGCAGTCTCCGAAACGAACAGCTGTTCTTGATGAGATTGTAAAAAAGTGAATTCCTTGCTGTCCTCAGTCCATCAGTTGAAATTTCAAATCCCGTTGCGTGACCACTGTGCACAAATACAAGCATGAAATTGTGCAGTGTCCGGTCAAAATTATTGACGATGTTACAAATGACTATAAGACAGGTAATAGATAGATAGATAGATAGATAGATAGATTTTATTATTATTATTTATTAATTCCATTTGATCAAATACATGCATTCAATACATTTTTAATATAGGACACGTCAGAATTTACATGCATAAAATAAAAGAACTAACAGGTATATATTACTAAGATTATAACTATTTATAACTTATTATAATAGCAAATCTTAATAGATACAATCTTATTGCACAACTATTTACACCTCACTCTATTATCATAACATGAAAACTTAATTCTATAAATACAACAACATACAGCTAGGTATTAAAATTAAATTAAAAAAGTAAAATATAGTTATAGATTCCATCACTCCTATACGCTAAAATATTCAACTACTGAGTAAAAACAATGGCACTGCAGATAAGCTTTCAACATTCTATCAAAGGTTTTTATTTTTGGGGCCAGTTTTATATACTGGGGTAGTTTATTGTATAATTTAACTCCAGTGTGAAAAGTTCCTTTTTGATATATGCTTGTGTGTGTGTGTGAAATATGAATGTTTTGATTTTGTCTTGTGTTATGCCTATGAACATCATTGTTTGTTTTAAGAAAAACATCTTTATTCATTAAATTCGTTTTAAAAAACATAATACTTTCAAAGTGGGAGAATGTTTAAATCTTTAAACAGAGGTCTACATGATTCTCTAGAGTTTACATTTGCCATAATTCTAATCGCCCTCTTTTGTATCCTAAACGTGCTTAGTACATCTGGCGACATACCCCAAAATATGATCCCATATCTTAAGTATGAATGGAAATAAGCAAAATAAGTATTTCTTAATGTGTGCATGCTAGTGCAGGTTTTCAAAATACGTAACGCAAAGCACATCGAGTTCAGTTTAGTATTCAGATATTGTATATGTTTATTCCATTTCAAGTCTTGTTGTATCCGTAGTCCTAAAAACTTTGTTTCTGATTTATTTTCTATTTGATGACCATTTAATGTTATATTGGGCATCGCAGGATTCCTATTCTGTATAGTGTGGAAATTTAGACATACTGTCTTTTTATAGTTTATTATGAGGCGATTATCTTGTGAACATTTGGTTAACTCTCCTGTAACGGAGTCAGCAGACTGCTGTATGACCTGTTTAGTTTCACCTTTTATTACGAGTGTTGTATCGTCCGCAAACAAAATTTCCTTATGTGAATGAACGTTCTGTGTTATATCATTGATATATAGAAGAAAGTGTAGTGGGCCCAAAACCGATCCCTGGGGTACTCCAAATTCAATAATTCCCTCATTGGACAATGTTTCATTAAGTAATTTGGTTCCATCATCCTTGTGTCTCAAGCTTACTATTTGTTTACGCCTTGTTAAGTAAGACTCTATCCATTTATTAGCTAGACCTCTAACACCATATTGATTTAGTTTGGTAAGGAGGATTTTATGGTAAACAACATCAAATGCTTTCGATAAATCCAAGAATAGGCCAGTTACATGTTCCTTATTGTCAATTAATTTCAGTATACTATTACTACATTCGTAAATTGCTGTCTGTGTAGATTTTTCCGTTCTAAATCCATGTTGTGAGTTTGATAATATTTTATTTTTTTCTATGAAACTTATCAGTCTCTTATACAAAAATTTTTCCACATTTTTTGCAATACCAGTTGGTAAGGTAATAGGACGATAGTTATCTAATTCATCTTTTGAACCGTTTTTGTGCACTGGAATTACTTTTGATAACTTCAAAATATCCGGGTAAGTTCCTGAGAGAATTGAACTGTTTATTAAGTGCGTAAGTGGATTTATTATATTTTCTGCTCATTTCTTTAAAATTGCATCAGGGATGCCATCAATGCCAGCACAGAATTTATTTTTTAGCTCTTTTATAACTATTCTTACCTCTTCACTTGTGACATGATTTATAAATAAAGAATCACTGCATACATTTATTTTATTATTAGAATTTAGTGTATTTACCTGTGATTTATTTATTAATTTTTGTGGAATTTCCAGAAAATAGTCATTAAAAGTGTTTGCTATTTCCTCTGGATTATTAATCACTTTATTATTTCTGGTCAGTGTAATGTTCCTTTGTATTTTAGCAGATTTTCCAGTTTCTTTCTTTATCACGGACCACATAGCCCTGTTTTTATCAGATGATTGGGAAATAAAATTATCATTATGCAATTTCTTTGCTAGTCTTATTACCTTATTTAATATGCTAGTGTTTTTTTTGTAGTATAAATTGAATTCAGGTGTTGTGTGGTATTGTTTATATAATTTGTGTAGAAATTTCTTTCTTTGACATGAATTTATAATCCCTGTTGTTATCCAATTGCTAGTTTTGTTATTTTGAACAGTTCTTCGTTTAAAGGGGAATGCTATTTCAAAATAGTGTTTTATGGTACTGTTAAATGCATTGAATTTATCATTTACATTTTCTAGTTCATAAATTTCTGACCATGTTTCCTTATTTAATAAGTCATTGAAATATGTAACATTTGATTCAGTGAATGACCTGCACTTTGATTTTACTCCATTATCATTATTATTGGTTACTTCGGATACTTCAAAACTCAGTATTTGTCCATGGTGGTCACTAAAACCCGGACAATAGACTTCTATTGAATGGTGATATTTATCTGTATTTATAAAAATTTGATCAGGAGTGGTTTTACTAAATTTTGTTATTCTTGTTGGTGTATTTACTGTAGGTTTCAGTCCATAGGAAATTAGTAACTGTGTTAATAATTCACAATTTTTTATCAAGTTTTAAGAAATCCACATTTACATCCCCACAAATTATTATATCGAAATTTACTTTGCTCATGTTATTGAGTAACAATTCTAATTTATCTATAAATAGAGGAAACTTTCCTGACGGAGAACGGTATACGCATACAGTTATTAACTTAAACTGCTGAATTTTTACGGCAGAGAATTCAAAATCCTGTTCCATAATTAGATAATCATAAGCTGTTATCTGTTCATGATCTAAATTATTTCTTAAGAAGATGCAAGTACCACCATGGCTAATATTAGATCTAGAGTATTTACTAGCTTGTATAAACCCTGGGAATTGAATTAATTCAAGTTGTTCCTCTTTCAGCCAATGTTCTGAAATACATAGTGCTGAGATGTCTTTAAGTTCATTTTTAAGCATTAGATTTATGTAATAAATTTTATTATAAAGAGACTGGACATTCTGGTGGTAAATTTTAAATTTGTTACTTTTGCAAGCTTGTGTTGGTGATTTATTTACATTATTATTATCATAATTGTTATTATTATTGTTGCTAGACAAATCCGAAATACCATTGTTGCACTCCGTTAAATTTGACTTCAAAAGATGTGAATGCCAAACCTCACGTTTGGCTTCTTCTACCTGTTTCCCTGCTTCCACTCTAATGATATTACTGTTGAATTATTCTTACCATTTGAATTTACAATTTTGCAGATTTCATCACTAAGATACTCTTTTCCTAATCTATTTAAGTGTAGGCCATGCCGAGTGTGGAACTTCCTGTCTAATTTACTTACATCTACAATTTGGACATTTGGAAAACTCTTACAAATTTTATGAATTTTTCCATTTGTAGCCTCTATTTCTACATTTACACATGATTTGGGAATTAAATCGTATCTCTGCGGAATGTTTACAATAATGACATTTGTTTTTTGCATGGATGGCAATGTACCCTTTAAATCTTTGATTACCTTTTTACTCTCATTTCTATAGACTTCGTTTGCTCCAGCGATGATCACTGCGTAGTCCTTTGCAGTAAGGGACGCACACTCTCCTATCATCCCGTTCGTGACTTCTGCAATTTGAGCTCCTGGCTTCACTGTCGAAGTGACCTCCATAAGGCTATGGGAATAAAGGGTTTCCTACTAGAAGACGATTTCCTTTTTTGGTTGGAGTTTTTTAACAAATTCATGCCTCATTGTGACATTTTATTCAATCAACTTCAACAAAAGAATGTTGATGCAGTGAAAACAATGACATATGTATCTGACTTTGTTCCAAGCATTCAGCGGGCTAGGTCTTCTCTCGATAGTGATCAACTCTGTGAGGGGGGAGTGGTTTAAAAACTACCTGTCTAACAGGAAGCAGTATGTTAATATTAATAAAACCATGACGAATAGAAGGAGAAAGTGAGGAGACTCCTGAAGTTCAAGCGCGCCCCGCCAGGCAGCGCTAGAGTGGGGAAGTTCCACACTGCCGTGGTCAGCTGGTCTTAGGGATGGTGCTAAGGGAAACGAATTACTTTGTAACTACGAGTAATACTCTTTTAAAAAGCAATTAGCGGTTACAATTAAAATAGCATGGCAGGGCACAATGGAAAATATAATTCACGGAAATTATAACTACGGTCTTCATTACATGTTACGGATCGCTCCGATTCCTGGAGTATACAGACACAGATAAAAAAAAACATCATAATCCCCAGCATATTAAACAAGCACATATAAACTATTTAAAGTAACACTCTACTTACCAATTAATTTTGTTGGCTACTGGACTTTCAAAAGCTTGCGTGAAGACTTGGCGGATGTTCGAGATTGCAAATCTCCTTTGTTATATTGCAAATCTTGGCGGATTTCCTTCGTTCAGAAGAAAAATCGGCACTTCATATAATTATAAACAAGTCTGGGGATAATATCCATGACATGTTGAAGACAGCAGCTGGCTCCTGAAGGATCAACTGAAATTGTTTCTGTGGAATCGATACAATCAAAAAATATTTCGCTCCACATCGATTTTGAGGTTAATTTTCCGGTAATTACTTTCTCGGCCTGGAAAAGAATGTCACATACACTTCTCGAAGGACGTGTTAGAAACACTTCATTGTTCATTGAACCGTAGTCCTTTATTTCGGCAAGAACTGAACATTTACTTAGATTATTCTCACGTAGAGAATGAGCACCGGGCGAACACTTAATAAATTTAGAAGAGTGCTTAACAACATAGCCAGCTAAATAGTACACTAGACCCTTATCAATCGAAGAGTTTCGAACTGCGCTGTCAAATTCAGGTACCGAGATTCCCCAGTCTTCGATATTTACTGCATCTTGAACCACATATTTTTTCTTAATGGAAGTTTCCACTGATTCCTTCACTGTCTTGTTATGCACCTCCATATTCCGGGCTAATATAAGCATCTGATTAGCATACGAGGTCAAGATCTGCTCCCGTTTAGGTTCACTATTTCCACCAACATTTAAAGCCTGTTTTATAGGGACGTATATACATTGAAATGAAGGAAATCTATTGTTGATGGATGATCATCTGAACTGAAAGATCGCATAATTCCGAAGTGCCGTTCCTAGGGATCCTGGGTGAGCTTTCCTGTCAACAAATACTTATAACCTTTCTCCCAAAGCCATTCACACATCTCCAAAGTACTCTGTAGGGTTACTACTAGTGATTCCAAGGTTCTGTTGGAGGCAAAGGTGTTATTGGTAGATCTCACGGTCTGAAGAAAACTAACAACAGCTGTATGAGAAGGTGAACCTTTTCGAAAAGCCTGAGACGGAATGAATGCATTTAGTGCATCAGCAACAACATTTATATATTACTGGTAAATGTCTCAGTGTCCTCACTACCTTGAAATCCCGCCAGTCCCATTTCTCGATAAAATGTAATACCTTTGGCAACACTGTCACTGAAAAGATGGAATGCAAACCTAGCATTCATTCTCTGGAAAGATTATGGGTCAAAATGAGCAACTGTCAGTTTAGGGCAGGCTCTAAGCCCAGCATACCCTGAGAGATCTTATTTGAACAGTTCCCTATAAAAATTGAAATCAATAATTTTTTCATTATAGTGAAGTTCTACTTTATCATGAAAGTGGTTTCTTAAGCATTTCAATACATGAACGAAGTCGGAGAAAGCCCAGATCTTTCTCGTAACATCTGCAGGATTAAGGATGTGAGGTTGTAGAGAGGTTGTCTTGCCACCTACTCCTAACGAATTCAAGGCCTTTTTATTTGATTGACCACCATCACAAGTAAACCCAACCACCCTCTCCCCAGCCTCTTCTAACTGCAAAATCACCTGTATTAGAATTTTTGCGAGAATGTCCCGCGGAGTAGCATTTCTGCTTGCATACACAGTAACTGGCTGCACCCAATTATGCATGAATGGTACGAACATGAACACTAGAGCGTGATTTGCTAGTACGTTCTTCTGGAGGTCAGGTGTGTGTTCACCTAAATCTACTAATCCATCTACTTGACGAGAAAAACTATTAAACTGGATTTCTTCTCTTAGCTTCACTTCATCGAAAATTACAACACCGTAACGTGAATTATCATTCTTTTCTTCCTTAAAATAGTCTGAAATAGCATTTATACTATGCGTATTAACTCATAAGGGCACTTATGTCCTTTACAAAGTTTTCTCAAGTGACTTTCTGAGGGCAGAGGCAAGAGATTATGTCGCCGACAATGACGGAATCCTTTCGGTGATTTTATTCTCAACAATAAACTCTCTAAAATGAATTCGTTGCTGTACCTCATTCCAATGGGAGATTTTACCTGACATTTCTTGAGCATAGTGTCTATCATCTTTTCCTTCTTGCTAAGGTGTTCGTTATCTTTGTAATTAAATGCTTGTGAATTTCGAACCTGCTTATCCAGGAAATTAATTCTCGATTTTGCTGAGTTGAGGCAGGATCTAACGCGAATTAAATTACGGTTAGCATTCTTTAGGCGCCTTTTGAGCAATATTATAGTCTTTTCAGCATCAGTAAGTACACTAGAATGACCCAAATTCTTATGAACATTAGAATGACCTTTTAATGCCTCATTCGTTGCTCCACTCCCATCTTCAATCTTCTTTCTTCTTTTTCTGGTGGTGTTGAGATTCTTTTTCCTGTTGGGAGCTTTACGGGACTTATTCTCACATGTCAGGTACTTCGGTAAATTAGGGGGGAAATGAGGCACTGCTCCAGGAAGTAACTTCCACCTCACACAAGAGATTTCCACTTCTTCACCATTCACTATACAATTATCTGATTATACTATCAAATCATCAGAGAAATGAATTTGACAAATTCTACTATTTCGCGTTAACTCCGTATTCTTTCGTGGAATAGCTCTGGCCCATTTTTCAAATTGATTTGTATCCTTCGGTGGTGAAAAAAATCGTATATCGACAACTACTCTACCATACCCTGACTTACAGCCAGGCACTAAATAGTACGGCATGTTGAACTATTAAATTAACAAAGCCGCATAAGAAATATGTTTGAAGTTCACAAAACACAAAACGCTGATGTACACAAGACTCAATGAACTGAATTTAAGAACTGAAGGCAAGGAAAATTCAATTTAATTCACACAAATATCTCACACAGTAACTTCTCCCACACTTTTCTAAGAACCGGCTCGACCCAACAACAGGACACGTTGTTGGACATTATCGCTTGCAGTGCTTGTAGCGGCGGGACCACAAACTACCATGCTATAATGGCGGAGTGCTCACACTATGTCCTTCTATTCGTCATGATAAAACTAAAGGGTCCATTTCTGATGTTAAATGCGGAGTCCCACAAGGGACAGTGCTCGGACCATTGCTGTTCCTGATTTTTATTAATGATATAGGTTATTCAGAGTTTACTGGTAAAATATTTCTATTTGCAGATTATATATTTCTACTTTACGAGAGCGCCTGTGAACAAACGATTATGCCGAATATGCAAAATAATCTAAATATACTAACAACATGGCTTTCAAAAAGTAAATTAATCATTAGTAGCTCAAAAACAAAATACATGCTATTTCACAAACCAGCTTACAGTCCAAGCACTTGCAACATAGTTAAAATTGGTAATATACCCATCGAACGGGTGAAACAATACACATATTTAGGCCTAACTTTGGACAATAACTTGAAGTTGGAATAAACATGTCACAAATGTGAAAAAGAAAATTGTTAGTGTAATTGGTGTTCTAAAAAGATTAAAGGAGTATGGAATAAGCAATCAACATTTAAGAAGCATATATGCCTCTCTTATTCATTCTCACCTTATGTACATGAACATAATATGGGGTAAATGTGCACAGGAATCAATAAATGAGCTCGAAGTTCTCCAAAAAAGAGCAATTAAAATCATGTATGGTTACGATTTTAGGAAACCAACTGTACAAGTATTTCAGGAGACAAACATATTGCCATTACGAAGCCAGCTCAAATACTCTGAAGCTTTATTTATGTTCAAATATAAACAAGGTCTTATTAATCTTAATACTGAACTTCAATGCAGGAAAGACATTCATACCCATAACACAAGATCAGCAAACCAGTTATACATGGAGTCAACAAACACAACTAGATATGGTATTAAAAGTATTTCCTATTCAGCCAGCACATCTTATAACAACTTACCTCCTAAACTGAGACACATTGTAAACTTAAACAAATTCAAAAAGGAAGCACGCAGGTACTTCCTGAAACTATATGTTGAAGAATATAGATGAACCCATAAAGACTGAATAAATGATCCTACCACCTTAATATATTCTAGTATAAGTTGCTAAGCCATATTTGTAAAGGGCAGTCCCCCCTTGAGATACCAGCTCACTGGGACTTTCTGTACCCTATAAATAAATAAATATAAATAACCGTCCGTAAAGCGTGGGCGTTTCACTGAGTCGCGGAGTGCGTGTGCAAGAGAAGTCTGTGATATCATGACGCAGATCAGTGATCGCTTTCTGTTTAATGACCACCTGACAATTGCCAAGTTGTTTGAGTCGGAATTGTTCCCTAAACACCGCATTGTTTTCCCTGAAAAAAAAAAAAAAAAAAAAAAAAAAAAAAAAAAAAAAACTAACTGAAAATAGCAGTCGACTTATTTAGGTTAAACTCTACAGAGTTGCGCCATGAACTGAATGTGCTATTCAGCCGACCTGACTTTGCAAAGCATCAGGTGCGTTGACCTTGTTGAACTTTCTTTACGAAAACAACTTGGCGGGAGCTTTGCCCGAATGCGTTCAACTCCTACAGATCATAGTGACCATTCCAATGACCACAGGAGAGGCAGAGCGGTGTTTCTCTGCCCTAAAACGAGTGAAAACATTTTTACGAAACACAATGAAGGAAGGCTGACTCTGTGCACTTGCAATGTGTTCCACAGAAAAGAAATTGTTGGAGTCACCAAACTTCAATGAGCTTGTCATTGACCACTTTGCAGCGCAAAAGGAGAGGAGGGCAGACTTCAGTTACAAACCTATGAATTAAGGTAGGTCTTGCGTTTATATAAAGTAGTAGCACGTAATAGCAAGTAGCTTCACAATATCTATAATATTGTGTTTATTTGTTTCCATTTAACCCTCAAGATCAGGTTCACTTTCGGACTATGTTACAGATAAATTCCCTTACAGTTCTAGCTGGTAGGCACAGTGTTTTCTAAGTAAATTGCTATTGTTTGGTAGTGTACAACCGTGAAACAGACTCCTCTGATCGGGACTAATTAGAATGGGGAGTAGGTTAAATTAGAAAAGAAATGCATTACATATTCCTGAATTTCGAAACTAGGTAAGTACATTAATTTTAATTAGGAAACAAATGCTTCATAAAATGACATAATGGCGCCAATCTGTTTGTCAACAAGAAGTCAGTTCCGAACTTCCTCACCTTTCACCGTGAAATTAAAAATCCTGCTGCAGTGTATGTGGGTGTTGTATAATGCGTTATACCAGCATTTTGCCACTACGTGCTGGTCTTTCCCAGCTGCAACACCACGAGCCGCGACTGCTTTTGAGGTATGGGTGGTGCTTAGTAATGGCATTCAGGGCACCGTCAGTGCCTGTGGATGCTGTGAAAGGTTCTACTCATAGGGTTAGTACTGCTGTTCTGACTCAGTGAGGAAAGCAATGGCAAACTACCTCACTCCTCATCTTGTCTAGTATGCCTCAATATAGCAGTGCCTTGTTTTTTTTTGGGTATCTACTCACATAACCTATCGGCGGTGCTTTTTGAGGATCCAACCAGCCTTCGGGCTGACTACCTAACATACAGGATTCACTCACCATTTTCACTTTCAAGGTAGAACAGTGTACCGTACTGCTCTTTTATTTTTCTTAAAAAAAGTACCAACATAACAGAAAAATATTTGGTTATAACCCTTGCCAACCTAACACATGTTCTAACATCCATTATCAAATAATGTTGGTCATCCTCGTTACAAGTCGGACGTATGTTTTAGACGATTGCCCTTGACCTTGAAGCTTGCGGGTGAGCCTGTACACAGTCGCTCTCTCATCCTCTCGCTTCATAGTTGTCACCACCGGTCTGATGTAATGGAATACCAGACTTGAGCACGTGACGACACCATCGTTAAGAACAGTACAGTCGACGTCGAAGTATTGTGTGACGCGGAAGTACACATTACGTAGTTACGAACAGAACGCCTTTATATTTGCTAATGACTGTACTTCAGCAGTAGCGTGAGATAAATATGTCAATCACCAGACCGCATGGGGCAGGTGACACGAACACAGGTACCGGTACTGTAGTAACTCGCCTTCAGGCTTCCATTCTAATTTTTCACTCGTCTAAAACAAACGTCCGGCCTGTAGGTAAAATGTTCCCCCTTACCTCGGAATCGAAATCCTGGTTCCCCCGGTCCGTTTCTTGTGTCGGTGGATGTACAGGTGATGTGCTGGTGTGCCCACCTCCAAACATTGATCGAATTCTAAAGGCGGCAAATTTTCTTTCTCCGCGCCTGTCGCCGTGGACCTTGTGAACCTAGGCATTTCAACTACATCGTCACTGTTGTTCATAAAATAACCGACTGTGCCATGTTATATCTTTTATATAATGATACGCACACATGTATTATAAGATAAGTTTTTTAGGCGAGACTTATCTAGTTGCTTATACAACTCAACACAACATATCACTGCGCCAAAACAGAACAGACATGAAACACGGAGCAGCATTCAACTTTCTCTCCAACTATACAGATTCCACACTAGGGGGCGACACATATCTTGAAATGCGGGAACAAGAGCCCGCTGATGAACCAGCTTGATATCCTAGGCGAAACCTTACACAAGACACGGCACAAACCTAGAAAGATTGCTGAGTTTTATGGAAAATATACTTTTCATAACTTCGGGATCATATGTTTGCATTCATTGATTTTATTTCATTACCGCTATGTCTAAAACTCCCCCCCCCCCCTCCCCCCCAAATTAATTTTTGTCATAGCTCATCCCCTTCCAGAAGCAATCCCTATTTACGCCACTGTTGCGGGTGAAATTAGTGGCTTATTAGGTATTTACAAGAAGTGAACCAAAAGTTTCCCATACACCTACTTCCTGCTAAAGACCTTTCATCATGACGTATATTGATGTGTACCAATGAGATCTTTCGCCCTGTATCCCTCTGTTATGATTCGCCATGGCATTTAAAGGAATGTAAGCTATTCGCCAATGATCTATCGCCCACGTGAGCTCACTTCCGCGGCTCCTCTTTCCTTTACTTTTTTTTTTATCGTCATCCAGAACAGAACCCAAGTTGACAACAAGTCAAAAATGGCGGACGATAGTCCGAGTAGAAATGATCTGCAGCTGGCATTTAAAAGGCTGCGGTCAATTGCCACAAATAAGGTAAGGTGTCATTGTGATAAATGCATATGATTTTTATACGTATTTGCTTTCGGATTTTTTTAAAATGTCAAAATATGTTATTCAGTAGTACGTGGATGTTTGACCTATGTTAACTCATTAGTTACGTTTAGTTAGATGCCTTATTTTATATACTTACCTTTATTATTTACGTTGGTGTGTGCATTTTACAGTTAATAAGCAGCCACTACAATTTATAGTTTAGCCCTATTACTGAATAGTACGTGGCAACTCTAACCTATCAAGAATTATGTACACGTAGAAATAATAATAAGATTATCGTCGAACGAAAGCAACGAATCTTATTCTTTTGACTGTTTTTAGGCATGTTTCGACTGCAGTGCTAAAAATCCGACTTGGGCCAGCGTTACATATGGTGTGTTCATTTGTATTGACTGTTCAGCTGTTCATAGAGGATTGGGTGTTCATGTCTCATTTGTTCGATCTACACAGTTAGATACAAATTGGACGTGGGTGCAATTACGACAGATGCAAATAGGTGGAAATGCAAATGCGGTATGTATGATTTTATTCCTTAATTGCTTGCAAAGTTAAGATTAGCCTAATAACCTCACTTTGGCATTAAGGCCCATCCACAATGCGCATTCGGTAGTTGGCAGACGCAGTCGTCTCCGTGTATACTATAGGCACCATACACAACATGCATTTGTCGGTTGTTGGCAATTGGCAGTTGCCACCCGGTAGTCTGCAGTCGAGAATTTCATCTTTGACCGCCAACTGCAGAAATTTTAGAAGAATATAAAATTATTAAAATTATATTAAAACAGCTATGTTCTTATTTCACGCAAAAATTGCACCGATAGCAACATATGGACTACATTTAATATGGACACATCTTAAAGGCAGAGACCTTGAAGTATTAGATCGTGTAAAAGCAAGTTTTTTGAAAAGGACACTTGCTGTTTCAAAATTCACTCCCACACGATTAGTATATGAACTTACAAAGGAAACCTTCTTCATTGAGGAACTTAAAATAAAATTTCAACTACCAACAACACCAGCCTCAGAAAAACATCTAACTGATAGGAAAGAGAAACAGGAAAATATCTGGGAAGAATTCTACAGCACTGACGCAATGGTAAACAGGGAATGGACTCAAACCAACTACACTCTCAGGCACACGGTGACTCGTTTCGCTGTACATGGGTTCCATCATTTGATATGCAAAGTGAAGTCTTTTCATTCACCGGACGAACACTGCATTTGTGAACTCTGTGATAAGCAATGCGGAAGATATCATCTACGGGACTGTTCGAAAAGATAAAGATCTATCACGAGTTATAGTGAAGGAAATTAAAATGTATTTATATACTGTATATATTGGCCATTGGCTGTAATAAATCTATTAAAATTAAAATTATTAGCAACCAAGTTACAAAACTTAAGAGAAACCTACAAAGAAACTACTTTGACCAAAAAATTCAAAATGCAAATAATCAGAGGGAAGTGTGGAGTGTTGTTAATGAGATGTTAAATAGACCAAAGAAGGGGAAAAATGAAATTGTCAAACTTATAGTCGACGGCACAAATGTCGAAAAAAAGGAAAATATATGTGATGAAATTAATAAATATTATGTCAATATTGCTAACAGTATATGGGAAAATCAAGGAAACGGTTCTACCTCGGACATTACAAGCTATAAAAATACTACTAGCACTAAGACAATCTTTATGTTACCTACTGATGCTAATGAAATACAATCAATTATAAACTCCCTAAAACACAAAAACAAGAGGACAACACTGCTAATGTCATGCTACAATTGTGTCTTGAGGGCCTTACACCATATCTTGTCAAAATAATAAATCTTTCACTGATGACTGGTATATTCCCCGATGCCTGTAAAGTCTCTAGGGTGGTCCCGATCTACAAAAAAGGGGACAAAACCCACCCATCAAATTACAGACCCATTAATATTATATCTGCCATCAGCAAGGTTCTAGAAAGCGTTGTTAAATGAAGACTTATGAATTTCTTCATGAAAAATGATTACTTTGCAAACTGCCAATATGGGTTTGTTCCAAATAGAGGAGCTGATAGTGCTATATTTGAAGTAGTAACTGATGTAGAAAAGGCATTAGATGAAAACAAACTAGCTGCTGGTGTACTAATTGACCTTCAAAAAGCCTTCGATCTGGTTAACCATAAGATTCTCCTTAATAAACTAGAATTTGCAGGCATCAGAGGAGTGGCACATGATTGGTTCAAGAACTACCTCACTAACAGAAAACAATATGTTGCAATTGATAATGTAAAAGGATCTCAAATGAGAATTGACACAGGAGTACCTCAAGGTTCTGTCTTAGGACCAATTCTTTTCTTGGCCTATATTAATGATATAGTATTATTAGAATTGAAAGGCAAGCTTAAACTATTTGCAGATGATATTTTTATACTCTATCTGGGAACATCTGAACAGGAAATTATGCTAAATATTAATTATGATCTCAATAAGCTGGTGGATTGGTTGAGAGCACACAAAATGGTTATCAATATCACTAAAACAAAATATTTATTCTTCCATAAACCATCATACAAGATTGAGACCACAAACATAGTCAACATAGCCAACAAAGAAATAGAAAGGGTTAAATCGGCAACATACTTAGGTATCACACTAGATAGTACACTAACCTGGGAAAATCATGTAGAAAATGTAAAACATAAAATCAGCCCTTTAATTGGTATTATTTTCAGATTAAGATATAGCTGTCTTACTAGCCAACAATTGAAAAATATATACTTTGCTCTGATACATTCACATCTAATGTACATGAATTTCATATGGGGATATTGTAAGAAGGAGCTGATAAAAGAACTTGAGATACTCCAGAAACGTGCTATAAAATCTATCTTTGGATTACCTTGGCTCACACCCTCAAATGAATTGTACTCAAGAACTAAAATTATGCCACTGCAAAAACAAATAGCTATGTCAGCAACAGTATTTGTATACAAATTAGAAAACAAATTGATACACACACACATCCATTTTACCCATGCAAATGACATTCATCATTATGCAACAAGAGGAGTAAATCAAATATTCACCAGCCATTCCCAATCCATTAAATTTGGAACTAAAGGAATTATGTCCTCTATAATAAAAGAATACAACTCGCTACCATTAGGCATAAGGGAAAGTTTCTCTATAAAAACATTTAAGAGGAAAACAAAAGACTTCCTATTAAGGAATGAATAGCCAATGTACAATAGCCTTAAGCAATGCAATGTATCATACCGTATTATCTCTGTAAAGTTAGTCACTAGCAATCTAAGTTACTATTAAACTAAACAATAATGTTACAAAAATTATATATATGCCATGCTGTAACTATGTTACTTGATTGTCCCTAACACGAGCTCAGGCTCATGTAAATAAATAAATAAATAAATAAATAAAAACTACCCGACTGCAACAATGTAACAGCCAATCAGAGCAGGTCAGAAACTGACATCACGTTGCTGATCTGTGTCGTGTGCAAAGAACATATAAGTGAAATAACTTCGCAAACAGTACCTTTTTAATCTTAAATACATAGTAAGTTACCAGTTACTAATAACAAAATAATCCGTAAATCTCCAAATCATCCATGTTGCAAATTTTGAGGTTATCGACAACACCCCTGTGCACAAGGAATAAAAGAATTTCACTGTGTTTTATTCATAGCAGTTGTTAAGACTGCGCATTGTGAATGGCTAGTTGTCAACTACCAACTTCTGACTGCAGCTACTGACTGCAAACTGCATATTGTGGATGGGCCTTTAGGTTCTATTGCCCTGTAGGGTATTTATATTTGCTTGGCAAGGACATTCTCACTCACGCACTCCGCCAGTGACGGCTCAGCGACCACGCGCGCATTTGTTCGGCAGAATACGGTGCTTAAAATCGGTATCTTACATTTTTTCTCTCAGTGTTTACAGTAGATGCTAAAAATGTTCCTCATCCGCTGCCAAGAATAATTGGCATCTCGTTATGAAGTTCCCGGTTACTCCTGTTAATTTAGCTTCAATAAGGAAATAAAGACTTCTATTTTTTTTGTTTACTGAACCTGTGCGTTTCAATCTCATAGCCAGTTGTTTTATTGTCCGATTTATAGAAATGGTTCTTCCTGGAAATTTCACTCGAAACTTTTGTCTTGTTCTAGTGCACGATTTCCTGCACTTTGTGTACATATTGTGCAGATATACATGTTCACGTAACGAATATTTCACATTTAAGGCATTACAGCACTATACACAATCACAAAATAACACTATACAATACAATATACAGTACAAAGTAGCTTTATAAAACACCCAATTAGCTCAGAGCTCACACGTCTACCGCAGCAAGAGCGTGGGAATACGCCCGGAGACCGCACGCGCCAACCTGTAACAACCGGCGAAGGTCGAGCGGAATCGTCTTGCTAAGCAAAAATAAAGACCCTGTATTTGCCTGATTAATATTGTGTGATGAAATGAAAGAAAATAATAATATTTTGCTACATGCTGCTTAATTTCAGGATTCTGGATTGTGTTATCTTAGTAGTGTGGATTTTACATATCGTCACTGAACTTGCAATTACCACATATTTTTCAATACTCTTCTTTTCCAATGTTTTCTCAATGATTGATCACACCATCCAGCCGTATGTGATGTGCCTTCCAACCAAACAATTCATGCTAGGTTCATTTTCCTGTGTAGGCCTTAAGGAAAATGAACCTCAAATATACAGTACGTTACTGTACTGTAAGAGTGCATACCTAAACAGAAATATACTTCTTTACAGTATAGTTAATTTAAAGCTTATTTTTCCTTATGCTCCTACAGAGGAAAATTACACTTATGGAGTTCAGATGGTATGGATATTTTTTCTCGAAATGTGATTTTTTTTACATCAATTATGGATAAATCGAGGGTGCTGATCACGAATATACTATTAGTTTTTCACCCACACCTAACGCCCTTGAGGGACGAGGGTTCGATTCCCCTCCCAGGTACTAGGTCATAAATTCGAATTTGCGGCGTGTAACCCGGAAAGTTGCGGTATTATGTTCATAAAAATAGTATGGAGACGTTTCTTACATTGGCTGTTCGAAAAGTCTCACCTAACACCCTTGAGGGTCGAGGGTTCGAAGATTACTATAGATTTTCCTGCGAACTACGGTCCAGGAAATGAGGAAGGACAGACTAACGAATGAAAGAATAAGGGAAGAAGCAGGTGTGTACCCATCCGTGAATGACCGTGTGACACAGGCTCGTTTGAAATGGTTTGCCATGTCAAACGAATGGACGATAGTAGGACAGCAAAACATTGGCTTCAGACAATGGTGGTTGGAAAAAGACCGGTAGGAAGACCTAGGAAGAGGTGGCTGGACCAAGTGAAAGAGGATATAAGAGCAAGAAGAGTCAACTGGGAAACAGTCCCGAGAGAAGAGTGGTACATGGACACACAGAAGTGGAGAGCGCTCGTATACCACACCCGGGCAACTGAAGTGGATTTCATAATATTCCCTCTAGCTCATCTCATTAATTGCACAATAATATGGAAGGTATCGTTCCTGATTGTTTGAAAATTACAATCTCAGTTCCAATCTATAGGAAAGATAAAAAGTGACTTGATAACTATCTACCTGTGTCTTTAGTGCCAATTTTATCAAAAGTAATGGAATACTGTATGAAACGGCAACTGCCCAACTGAATTTGAATTCAGGCCAAGACAATAAACTTCTTTCTTTGTGAATGAAATAACACATTTTGAGTCTCACTTGACTACTTGTGCCATACATAATTGCTAAGCTTAAATACTACGGAGTTAAAGGTAGGGAGTTGACATTAATTCATATCTTACTAAGGGGCGGTTCAACCATCTCCGGGCAAAGGACCAGGTAACTTGCCCGCGGAATAAACTGAGATTTCCGCTCGACCTTCAGCGGGTAGTGCTGCCAGCAGGATAGATATAGTTTATCGGGTGGTGTTAACTGTCGGCTGCTCCGAGAGGCCGATAAGATCTTTGCCCGCCGGGTAACGCTCCAAAATGGCTAACGAACGTTTGCCTTATGCGTAATTTAGATGATTTGCGGTCTTCTGTTTAATACAGCCACAAAAGCAATGAACGTTCCATGTTAGAAATAGTATCTTGCATTTTCAAATAACTTATTAATATTTGAAGCATTCATCTTATCATGTGGTTATATACTTGTAAACACTGCAGTAAAGGGCATGTCAGCGTGGTCTAGTGGTCAGTGCTGGTCTCTGTTGATCTTAACGTGGCTGGTTCGATTCCTACCTTCGGCATTTATTTTTTCCTGCCGCTCCCTTATTAATTGATACAGCATGAACCAAATAACACCACTTAGAATAGGTATAGTGCATACTTTGTTTACAATCATATTTATCTTTTAATTCAACATTTAAAAAAATGAAAGTTCGCCTTATTATGGATGGTTTTCTGGGCATTTTAGATCTTCTCCCTGTATACGAAGATGAATATTTGATTGTCAGTATCATTGTATCTCTGCCGTGACCCAGGTCAACAAAGAGGTGGTGACATATCTGGCTACATGATCTCACGTATTTATATCTTGGCTTACACCTACCTCGTAGTTCCACCCCTTAAAACAACAATAACTAACTAACTAACTTACACCTCCTACATCCTTTTTTACTTCGCACAATGTAATGATCCTATTAACATAACCGTACATTAATGTGCCAATGACTTGAACCTGATGTGAAACGGAAGGGTTCCGTTCCGTATGCAATAAAACAATGGCGTGGAAATGTTAACTTGCTGAATTATAACATTGTATATAGGTATATATCTCAGTCCTACTGAAAAATTCACTACGAATGATTTTAACTGACAATATTTGAATAATAATGCACTGGTAACAAATAAGAATGGAGGCTTGATAAAAAAAAGTTTCCTATTAGAGGAATCTGACTCCAAATCTCATGCTCCGAAGCAATCGACTCTAACCGCGTAGCCACTCTTATCATTACGTATCGTACGTATCTTATTAAGCTCTATGAACAAGATGAACTCTTTTTAATGTTACAGTAGTTCGTTAATATTATAATAATGTGATGTGACGAATCCACCACGTTAGGTTACGACAAAGATCTTTGTTATGGGAGTAATAGGACACATCTCAACTCGGACTAAAGAGAGAAATGGTCTTACTGTTGATGAGATTTCATTTTAAATACGGTATATTTGGCGGTCTTATGCAATCGAAAATGGGGACACGCCATTGGCTCTGCGACTCCGCTGCACAAAAGCAGGCCTGCCATCTTTAGTATTACATTGTCTACTTCAGGGTAGCTGCCCGCCACTCATACGGACGTGGTAGAACGCAATCAAAGTTGCCAGGGATTTTATGCTGGCAGATAGTTCATCTCCCGTGCAGCTACCAGCAGGTGTACCCGGAGATGGTCGAACCGGCCCTAAACCGGAAGTTCATTATGCAAAGGAAAGCAAGAGTGGTGCATCACACGGCAAGTGCACAGATGATAAAACGTGGGAGCTCTATACTAAAACCAGTGGTCTACCAAGATGTCATCAAGTCTATCACATGTGAGTCTTCTATAAATGTGACAATTATCATATAAGACACTCATATCTCACAGCATGTATAATGGTGAGGCGGATCTTGGTTTCAAGTGTGTCTTATCAAGTTGGGACAACGGGGAGTTGTGGCGAGGCGGAAGTAAAGCACGTGTAAACAGCAGTTGATTGAAATATGCTGTTGTTAATTCATTTTAGGGGCTTGGGACATCTTGGTCATCATCCCTGTATAGTTGAGTGTGTGTTGAACTTGTCTGAGAATCCGTATCCATGCGATGACTGTAGTAATGTAACAATTACAAACGGGATGAGGTAGGTGTTGGTTATTGTCTCTTAAAGAGGCGGAACAGTGAGGTCATGTGCTCCTGAGGTAGGTGCTCCGGGACTTAAAATAAGGTACTATTCCGGCATTTTTCTCGAGGAAGTGTGGTAAAACCACTCTCAGGATAGCCACAGTCAGGGCCAGGATTCGAACCTGCAGTCTCCGGTCTTGCCGCAGCTGCCCTCTCGGCCATGGGGCACCATTTAACGAGCATGGCTACGTCACAGGACATGTTTAAAAATATGACAAGTAACTTGTCAATACGGACCCATTAAGATTAATTCAAATATTCCTGGGGACATGTTTTTGTTGATAGGTATGTGCATTTGGTATTGTAACTTTGTTGGTCAACACAAAATATTCCTTTATAGGAATACGTGAACAATATTTGTATCTGATAATGCTCGCTTGACGAGCGAAACGTGTCATCCCATAGTTTTCTCCTTTTTCAATAGCCCATAACAAAATATATACCGTATAAATCTTAATCACATGTAATTTATTTCAGGTTATTTTTTCACATATTCCAGTAATTGGAATTATTTTGTGTTGACCGACTGAAAGTTACATTGTCATCAATTGTTAACAAGGCAACACTGAAAAATGGTTTCAAAGCTATCTTTAGGTATGTGCGTTGCGAGTGAAAGTACAGTATTTCTTATTCTCTGTCAACTAATATGTGATGCAATGCCGGGTTATGCTATGTATGATTGCAACAACCACTCCAAGAAAACAAATGGGTTGAATATAAAATCCTTTGGATTTCCACAAGTCAAAGATGTAAAGAGCTCATTGGTCTGAGCTTTGGAGGACAAGTTTAACTGAAAGCATGATAATAAGTTATAATTTTTGTCTCCTTGACATGACGATCCGAAAAGGTGCATTTTCAAACTATTATTTGTAAGGCCCGGTTTAAAACTGAGGTAAGTTACTGTGACACACAACACACAAAATCATTTCTCTCGCCGGAAAATACCAGCACGTGCACTTAATTTTTACCCGAAACAAACCAGGTAAAATAACACAACTCGTCCCTCGCAAATCTTGCGTTTTCAGCATGCCCTGGGTTGCGCCGACATACACTGACCGGCACGAAAAACGCAACACTTCAATTTCTTACAAAAACTGAAATTTATTTCAAATTTATGACACTTCTACAACACTAATCTACTATGAAAATGAAAATCCACAGCCTGCTTCCAGTCTCCGACCGGGTCAGGAATGGAATGAATGAAGCCCCCATCTAGCGGCGAGGATATGAACTGTGCCGGCTGCCGAGGCCTGACGCACTCCTCTGGGGCAATGATTAAATGAATGACAGATGAAATGAAATGATAGTGGAGAGTATTGCTGGAATGAAATTTTGACAGAGAAAACCGGAGTACCCGGAGAAAAACCTGTCTGCCTCCATTTTGTCCAGCACAGATCTCACATGGAGTGACCGGGATTTGAACCACGGACCCAGCGTTGAGAGGCCGGCGTGCTGCCGCCTAAGCCACGGAGGCTGACTAATCTACTATATGATGATGAAATATTGTAGTACGGTCCCATGTAGGTGTCTAACAATGGACAATAAAAGATGACTATACACAAATTTAAAAATTAAGCCAGTGATGCACACTTCAAGGAAAGAGCGCTAAAAGAGCGGGAAATTTTGAGCAAGGTCCTAAAGGTCCTCACTTCTGTTTTGATTTTATACACTTCACACATTACTTCACAGACCTCGGAGATGATCTAGGAGACCTCTGTTCGCATCTTTAAAAGCGTGTTTTGCCACCTCGTGTACCAATGACGGCATTCAACCTCTCAGGGATGCTCCTGATTAATGCTGTAATGTCCTGTTGAGAAATCATCACCCATTCTTCCAGGAGGACATTCCGTAAGTCCTGTAGGGTCTCTGGATAGCACTGGCGGGCTCTTCTCCCCAGCCGGTCCCAAACGTGCTCAAGAGGATTCAAATCAGGGCTTCGAGCAGGCCAAGCCATAGCATGAATCCCTGCTTCACCCAAGAACTTTCGCAACATGTGGGCGTGCATTGTCTTGTATTAGTGTGAAATCATCACCAATAAATGGAGCGAAAGGCACAACATGCTCCAGAAGGATTTCCTCCACATACCGATGTGCAGTGAGGCTCACATTCTCCACTAAGACCAAATCCGTCCTTGCAGCCATACTGCTTGGTGCTCACACCATCACACAACCACCCTGAAAAGGCGTCCTGGACGAGAATGTGCAGGGGAATACCTTTCCTCTGGCCTTCTACAGACCCTCTCTCTTCCGTCAGGTGATCGGAGGCCAAACCGCGACTCATCGGCGAACAACACTTGTTCCCATTGTACTGTCCAGCCTTGATGTTCCCTTGCAAAACGTAGTCTAGCTGTGCGTTGTTCTCTGGTAGGTTCTGGGTCTGTAACTGGTCTTCTGGATTGAAGATTGGCTTCTTCCAATCTTCTTCGGACAGTTCTCTCACTAGCATCGACCCCTCGAACTTGGTGGAGTCGATTTCGTGCTTCAATGGCGGTGGAGTGACGGTCGTGAAGAACTTGAAGTTGTAAGAAGCGGACATCTCTCTTCGATGTTGTTCTTCTCGGGCCTGATCCTGGTCTCCTTGCAAAGCCTCCAGTTTCCCTGTACCTTCGTACGGTTCTGGAAATCGTGGAAGCTGTAATCCTCAACACTTCTGCAATGTAATGCATGCTGCGACCATCTTCCACCAAAGCAACAACTTTTGCAGCTTGTTCAGGGCTTAAGGGCATGTTTGCTCCAGAAAGCTAATTACGACAATCACAGAAAGATCCTACAAACACATGTGATTGAAAAGGGAACAATTCAAAGTACAACACTAAGCGCTATAAGAGCGGGAACACATTATTGGGTTACATCCAGTGATGTGTTTTCCAGGTTGCGCGGGAAAAATCAATTGAGGCTAGTGCAATCAACAATAACACTTCATTGTTTGCTTGCATAGCAACGCCAATAACATACCCCGTCTAAAAAAAATAGGTTAAAGTGCTTCACTTTGATTAAATAGATAAATTACACAATAATTTCGCATCATTTATTGGGTGTTGCGTTTTTCGTGCCGGTCAGTGTAGTTCGAAAAGCAGTGATGCACGTGACGTCAGAAGTTCGACACTTGGCACTATGCTTGTGACGTGTTGACCCAAATCGGTGGAGCTCCAGCATTTCATCAGTTTCTGTTTTTAGCGGCTTCGGGGCGTAGTTGGTAGCATGCTGAGCTTCTATGCCCAAGATCGCGGGTTCAAACCCAGCCGAAGTCGTCGGATTTTTTAAGAACGTTAAAAATCCCTCAGTATATCTTCCTTCGAAGGGGAAGTAAAACCGGCGGTCCCATGTCATAGATTTATGGCATGTTAAAGAACCTTCCACTAATTACACCTGTGTGAAGCTAAGTTAATATAGATTAAACATCTGACTAACGTTCTTAGGTTCCTACGTTCGTCGTCAGGAGGGGCATGGTGGCGCAGCGGTCAAGCTGTTGGCCTCTCACCACAGCAGACCGGGTTCGATTCCCGGTCAATGCATGTGAGATTTTCAAAGTGAAATGCCATGTCCTGTGGTTTGGATTCCACATAAAAAGGAGGTCCCGTGGCTTATGATCTCAAGATTAACGGTCACGTAAAACTACAGTACAATCTTCCTTTTTTTGTCGTCAGGAGCCAACTGCGGTGGGATCTGGTAACTAATTTCTGAACTAGTTGGTCGTTGACGGTGGCGTTTGGCGGCAAAAGTAGGAACTACTTAAAAATTGATCGTCTGCAGTCCTTACTTGAATTAAAACAGATACACACACTAATACAGTCATCAAAATTAACACCGGTTATCAGACAGATTCTACACACACCCACAGTACACCGGGCTACATGACCGCGTTGTCGCAGCCCCTAAACTGAGGAACCAACCAACCAGTTTCTGTTTCAACTTTGTTGATTATTTCATTTAAATTTGTGAAGTTTGTTCTTTGTCACTGCTCGTCGTATCTACTTCAAGCTGTTCTGCACAGACAAGTTTATCGGTGTTGAGGATTATAGATTACCTCCGATCTATGATGGGACAAATTAGACTGAATCATTGCTGTCTACTGGCCACCTACTCGGAAATGGTTGACAAGCTAGATGACATGTGTTTTGCTGAACAGTTTGTAAACAAAGATTGACGGCAGTCAGTGTTGGAATCTTTTGCTAGACGTTGACAAATATTTTATGTTTTGTATTCATATTTTTATTCTATTTTGTATTTTAATTAGAAATAATGAATAAAAATCATCTTATTTTTCTTTAAATATAGCGTTAGGCCTATATTACCATATTATTTTAAGCTTTAAAGCCTTGAACTAAAAACGAATTTCCCTGGAAGGTAGGCAACCACAGTTCATAAATTATTTGACCCCCCCCCACGTTTAAGAGGAGTTTTATGCCTCTGATTGAGAGGGTACATTTTGGACGTGCACTCTGCTTGAGTTTTTACTGAAAATAGAAATACAGAGGAGGATAATGCCGAAAAGTGTCTGATTAAACCAATGCAAACAGAAACTGGCACCTTTTTCTTGCAAACTACGTTAATGGATGTTGCCAAACATATTCCTGATATCATGGACGCTTCTGATGAAGATAAACTAGTTTCTAGTTTATTTGTGAAACCAAATTACGAACCTGTGGAAATGGAGAAGAGTTGTTTTGAAATGATTGATGAACAAAATGGATTGTTAATTGAATATGATTTTAAAGGTTGTTGTTGTTGTTGTTGTTGTTATTGCATTTGAGGGGTTTGGAAATCATGGTCATTTAGCCCTGGGTACTTGTGTGAGTGGAAATTTTGACTGATAACCTGTGTTATTGTGATGACTGTATTAGTAATTCAGGTGAGAATTGGGAAGGAAGAGGCCATGGCCTTAAGTTAGGAACCATCCCAGCATTCACCTGGAGTAGAAGTGGGAAACCACAGAAAACCACTTCCAGGATGGCTGAGGTGGGAATCAAACCCACCTCTTTTCAGTTTCATCTCATGAGACTGAGTGGACCCCGCTTCAGCCTTCAGGTGAGAATTACATTTTTTTTTTGGCAGAGCCAAGAATCGAACCTGGACCTATGGGGTGACAATCAAGAACGCTAGCCGCTACACCAGGAATGAGCCACGAATGTTTATAATACATATCAGGATATGTAGCACACAGATTCAGGGATTACAGAAACTTGGTTACATTACATTAACATTACCTTGTAATAATGGTCCAGATTGGCTCTAGTTAATTTCAAGGAAAATATTTTTATATCTCTCTAATGAACTCGCGTAGGTTGCAACAACTGTGGACACTGAGTTTAATACATTTCCTGGCAATTTGCGATCAGATATTTATATTCAATGAATTAACCACCAAAACATTGTGAAATTTGCCTCTTATTAATATTG
Source organism: Meconema thalassinum (assembly GCA_946902985.2). Taxonomy (NCBI): domain Eukaryota; kingdom Metazoa; phylum Arthropoda; class Insecta; order Orthoptera; family Tettigoniidae; genus Meconema; species Meconema thalassinum. The sequence continues at coordinate 455,944,351 of OX336391.1, read as the reverse complement.
CATAAGAGGTTATTCTCTGTTTAGCTCGAACCCAAACATTATAGAAGTTGCATTACCTCAACAGAAACATAAGTAATTTGCAGATGAAATTGGAGCATAAAATGTCTAAAATTCACTAATGTAAGAAAATAGTGTTTGTCATAAATAGACTCTTAATATTTAGAGTACGGCATATTCTTAATTACCTACATTATATCAGTGTATACAATACAAAGTATGCACAATACAGTAATATAAGAAATATGTTTTCATTAATTATGCCTTTAAGTTATATTATTAAGACGAGCCATCTCAAATGCTTTTCACTGTCACCAAACGCACCATACTTGCATGATGTCATCTACACGGGAGAGGGAGCGATATATGCACACCGCCTCACCATTATATTTACACCATGACAACATCCACACCTTTCCATTTGATATTAATGCCTAGCCTTTTTTGTTGATGAAGAGCGTTTTCTGATTACCTAAAACACCTGGTACATAATCAGATTTTTGTCAATTTCAGTACTTGACCAGACCTTTCAAGACTACACATTTTCTTGTCAAATTGCTTTCAATAGCCTACATGCAAAATCTTGAGGGTGTTAAAATAAGATATGACCAGTCTTCAGAGATATAGACTAATATAATTCAAGGATATTGTACAAAACGTGTATAGGACCCTGGCTTGGAGAAGTTGATTGTGTTCTGATTAGGTATATGCATTGAATTGATGCCCTATTCATGGAATAATCTGTAAATACTGTCATATACTATTAGAAAATGGGTGGATGTTAGCTTACAAATACCCATCTACGAAGCATGTTTTTAAAGCAAGTACCATTTTGATATGACCAGTCCCTTAGTTTGGGGGAGCACGCCTGCCTCTCACCCGGAGGTTCCTGGCTCCGTCAGTGATTTTAGAAACTGATGTGAGGGCTGGAACGGGGTGTACTAAGCCTCGCGAGGACAATTGAGTAGCTGTCTGACGGTGAGGTAGCGCCCCGGTCATGAAAACCAAGATTAACGGCCAAGGCGACCCGATGCGCTGACTACGCGTCATCCCAATATCTGCAGGCCAAATGGCTGGGCAGTGGTTGCTTAGTAGGGCTGTAGTGCCAGGGGTTGGGTTAACATTTTGATATATAAAAATTACTAATGCAATTTTTTAAACAATTTTATTTTCAGTACCTTAAACTACATGATTTCCATGTGTATTAAGGCATTTATCATATCTTGAAACCAGCTTCTGAAGTCCGTCCTCATAGAAATCTGCCACCTGATGTGCCAGCCACTGAAGAACGGTCGTTTTAGGTCATCGTCGTGACGCTGTCCTAAATGCTTCTCAATTGCAGGAACAAGTGGTGGTCAGTAAGTGCTATATCGCTTGCCACGGTGGGTGAGTGGTTATAGTGTCGGACTACCAAGCTTGCAGGTTCGCCCCTGGCCATGGTAAGTGATTTTTGAAGGCGACAAAAATCACGATACTCATGTCATACGTTGTTGGCATGTTAAAGAACCCATTTGAATTCAGTAGGCCGTGTTCAATGGCAAAATTAATCTCGGGATTTTCCGCCAACACAAAGTTCCTCCAATCTCTACTTGAAAGCGCTGTAGTGTCAAGGAGTTTAGATATCTAACCTCCTTGACTTTCATAGCATTCAAAGGAACGACGAAATTCGACATGCAAGCTACCCTCTGGGTGTCAAGTAACAAAGCTTGCACCAGGCACCCGAGGCCATACGATATTATTATTATTATTATTATTAGTGCTATATCGATCATGCGGAGGATGATAAAATTGTTCCCAACCAAATGAAGCGATGAGGTCTTCATTCATTCATTTCTTCTCTCATTAACTCCTTTCATGAGGTAGGCATCAGGAAGAGCATCCGGCCGTAAAAACCACCCGCCACAAAGATCCTCATCCCCGACCCCATTGGAAACTGGAATAATAAGGGTTAGACATATAAAATTGTAAAATAGGGATCATTTCAAAATGCGAGAACCTTCTGGTAGATCATCAAATCTTTCAGGTTTCTTGTCCCTGCTTTATACATATTTTCTTCTCTGTACCTTGTGTTTTCCCAGGTTCCTCATAATTACAAGCTGTTTCTGTTGGTTTCAATACTTCTCTCTTTCTTTTGTTTGGAATGCTTCGGCATATGATTTCTTTTGCCGTTGGCGGCATAACTAAAGGCACTGCACCAGGCCAAATACTGAAAATTACAAGAAAAAATTAGAATATTTGTTTAATCTATCACTTTTAACATTCTTAAGATTTTTTTACATTAAAAATGTTTAGTTATATTGATAAACTGTCAATTATATTTTTAGACGTTATCTTCCCTTTTCAAGTCGGTGAATTTAATCGCTGCACCTAACGATGTGCCTGTGTAGCAAGTCCAGTGTTTGGGAAATCGGTTAGAACTACACCGAGGTCCTAAGGTCTACCGGTAACGAAAGTAACGAATTTTACAAATGGGTAACGAAAGTAACGAAAAAGTAACGAATTTTACAAACGGGTAACGAAAATTTTCTGAAGGCGGGTTGAATCGTTTAAACTCGCGCCGCTAGGCTCAGAGATTGCGAGTTTCACGCAAGCGGCGCCGTGCCTATTGCATAGTACTAAGCTACATTTCCCCGTGCCCGACCTCAAGAAAATACATACTGAGGATACCTTGAGTGGTATACATCGGTTCAATGTATATTTTCGGCATTAAGAAGACTTAAGTTTCGTGTGAAATATTTTTCTGTGTTACTGTATTAGGAAACCTGACTTCTCGCGAGATGTTTATTCGCGAATACTTCCGAACCTAAAAGAAATCTCTCATTTCTGTTATTTGGAAACTATGTCAAATTGAAGTCCAGAAATAACGCGAAACAATTTAATGTCGCAATCTTGCGAAATGTTACCGTTTCGAAAAAAAAATTGCGAAAAATCTTCGAAATACATATAACTTATTTTAAAAATATGTCTAAATTTGCGACATCCAGTATGGTTAATTCGAAATTCCGTTATAAGTCGATTTTTCCTTCGAATTTTCGTTCCATCGGATATACAATCTAACCGATTATTTCGATAACTTGTAGATAATTTGTGGTTCTCAGTTGAAATAAAACTTGCCCTCTTGTCGTATTATTCGTGCAATACTCTCGGAATAATTCGTAATATTCGATACCGTACCTACTTCGAACGTTCATCCTCCTCCTCCAAAATCGCATCCTCAAGACGGCCTGCTGACCGCACGACTTGCCTGCGGGAGTCTCGTCAAACGGACCGAGATCGACATCAGTTGCGTAAAATCATAAAACCCATCCCATATCGTGAACTTGTGACCACGAGGACTGCGAGAATCCTGTCAAAGGTGATTCGGCACCCATCACGGGGTTCCCGTCACGAAACCTACTTGCCATTTTTCCCATGACCGTATACTTAAAAGCGTGCGGGGAGCGAGAAGTGCATCAACCCACTTAAAAATGACAGCCTACGTAGCATCGAAATACTAAATCCTCCTCGTGATTCACCCTGAACTGATGAACTCCCAACCACAGCATAGGGACAATGGGAATCACGGCGCCAACCGAACAACATGTTCATAACTACTCGTGAGTTTTTACCATGCCCATGCCTCCGCCATTCTGTCAGGACAGATAGACAGGCAGACAATCGTTGAACGGCCGGGTGCAGCGACGATTGCATAATATCTCGAGGACAACGTAAAACGGCCGAGAGCGGTATCGATTGCGATACATAGCGATATTTCTCCGCATTCAATGACGAGGACAACTGTATTCTTGTCAAACGGACAGCAAGTGGCGCCGATTGCGTAATAATGCTATATTTTCTTGTGCCCGACCTCAAGGACAATGGAAATCTCGTCGAATGACTATAAGTGACATTGATTATCTAAATCGCGATTTTTCTCCGTGTTCTGTCGTGAAAACTACGGGAAGCTCATCAAACAACTGAGACCAGCGCCGATCGTGTAACATCTCGATATTTCTCTGTATTTGACTGCGAAGACAGAATTCGGTGACGATCGCGTAACATCGCATACCGGTAACTTACATTTCTTCGCGACCTACCGCGGGGATGAAGGAAATCTCCCCAAATGGTCAAGAGCTGAGTAACCTCTTGGTACCGTAATTATAACAAAATATTGTGCACAAGACGACATATTAGCTGTAACAACTCATTGGATATTAAATATCTAGTATATATTTATTATTTTTAAAATTTTTATAACATCATGTGAATTTTATTTAAAGCGGCTTCGGTGGCGTAGTTGGTAGCATGCTGAGCTGCTGTGCCCAAGATAGCGGGTTCAAACCCGGCCGAAGTCGTTGGATTTTTTAAAAGCGTTAAAATCCTTCAGTATGCCTTCCTTCGGAGGGGAAGTAAAGCCGGCGGTCCCAGATCAAAGATCTATGGCATGTGAAAGATTCTTCCACAGACTAAACTTGTGTGAAGCTAAATTGTTAGGTTAGATTTCGTCGGAACGCTCTATCAAAGTTCCAACGTTCACCACTAGGTATCATTGATATCTTGTAGCAACTTGAAATTGAACGGAACTTGTAGCTCACCCTAAGGGTGACCGCTGGAAGCAGCTACAGACTCAGGCGAGCTGAACATGTCCTCTGACATTCCCGGCACTAAAAGCCATACGATAAATAAAAAACCTCTTTAAAAACAGTTCATTGTTTTTTTTCTTCACCGCGTGATGAGCGCCTATGCTTGCAGACCGCAGACGTATCTTGAATTCAAAGGTACCTAAAAAGTAACTAAAAGGTACCTAAAAAGTAACTAATTTTTACTTCATCCTTAAAGTAGACACCCTGTAAGGTGAAAACGGATGCCTTTGTTTATCGGAGGCAGTTCCACAGCATAGTTCATCAATATCACTGGCATCCTCTACATGGATGGTTCAAGGCTGGACAGAAAGTAGTGGGTTGTGCTTATGTCATTCATTGATAGTGCAAATATGAAGATCTAAACATGTGTAGGGTTTCAGGCAAAAAATGGCATACCATTGAGGTGAAGAAGCCACTTAACTGAGATTATCTTCTCCAAGACTCCACCCTTTTTACCAAAGCTCTAGATGATGTTAAGTCAGAAAAAGCTACTGGATTCAATGGAACATACCCCGAGTTTTTCATAAACGCTGGCTGTAACACTAGGCAATGGCTGGCTGAATTCTCTTCTCGAACATCAAGAAAACTCCCACCTGAAGTTTAGAACACAAAGATAATTGTCTTACCGAGGCTGAATAATCTGAGAGTTATAATCCTAATGCCCTTTTGTGCATGTGCTATAAAGCCTTGAAGAGCCTCATTTACAACAGAATCAGTTCAGCATTCGATGCTATTGTCCCAGTTGAGCTGGGTTTCAGACTGAACCAAGGCTGCACTGATCAAGTGATCATTGCCTGGTTACATTAAGGCTGGTTTATAAACACATTTTATAGATCTGAAGACAGTTTGACACTGTTTGGAGACTGGGACTTGTATACTAGCTACTATAAATCATACCTTGTCAGTCCACGGCAAATTGTCAACAACATGCTGTGTATTAGATTCTTTCAAGCAGTTGTGAATAACAGCATCAGTCATCATAAACCCAGCAATGGCTTTCCTCAAGTATCAATTCTAGGGCTCCATTGTTGTTTCATTTATAAGTGTATGATCTACCTATGAACTCGGTTCTGCTATTAGCTTATGGTGGTGATCTAGCAATACTGTATATAGACATCAATGCTACAGAGAGAAAGCAGGAAGGAAGCTATTAGTTTTACATGACCGTTAATCATGCGATCATGAGCCACGGGACATCCTTTTTACGTGGAATCTGAACCACAGGACATGGCATTTCACTTCGAAAATCTCACATGCACTGACTGGGAAACCGATCCCGGTCCACCTTGGTTAGAGGCCAACAGCTTGACCGCTGAATGTATATGTGTAATTGCTCCTGTATGTATGCTGCTCAAAAAAATTAAAGCACCACTTTTTTCAAAGACCACCTAATTTTGAAAAGTTGACCGCACAAGCTCGAAATCTCAGTATGTTTGTCCTGACGCCTACCAAGCATATGCTTCAGCACAACTCCCCAACTTGAGTAGTTTCAGGGTGGCGCCCACAAAACCAGCCCATTTTCGAAAACTGCAAATTCAAGTTTGCGAAAAAACGCTGTCAAACTTGTTGCAGGTTGCCAAAGCAGTCGAAAATGAATGAGTCTTGCTCTTAAAGATTCCACAAACACATTGAAATCGTTACATTTGATGTTTGGGAATTTGCAACCCCCTTCATCATCCCCTAAACATGCGCTACCATTGGGGGCGTCTGAGAAGATACCGGGTGTGTTTAACCACCTGAAAACCTGCACACCGTCCTCAGTTGCTGATTGCAGTAAGTTCTTAAGGCCTCCGGCAATGTACACCCCCCCCCCCCTAACACCCTCAACTGGCATGGGACCAAACCACCCAGTCTCAATTCACCTCTCAGGAAGGTCTTAATCGACATGTTTATCAGTGCTGCGAATGGGGGGTCTTCCCCTAACGTTTCAAAAAAGGAGCTGTGCCTGTGTCACCACCCCTTTCCCTGCCACCCCCGTTTGTATGATTTTTCGAATCAGGCCCTCTTTAAGGGCTGAAATGAGGTCTTAATCGCTGAAAGGGCTGTAAAGGTCCTTAGAAGTAGTGGTGACACGAAATCAACCCCAATCTTGAAATTTTTGCACCTCAACCCTCCCTGTCTGAACGCGTCATGGCAGAGTTTTCAGAGTTGGATGAAATTGAAGCTGCAATCGAGCCCTAAACAGCAGGTTGGATGGAAATTCATCGGTAGGGTGGGAAACGAGACCAAGAAGTTTTCAAACAAGTTAACAACCTCGAGTAAGTACGCCCATGCATAGACAACCCACATCACGTCCGTGCGCTCATGTTGCCCTTGATCGGCAATGGGTTGCAAAGGATGGAAATGGGAGAAAAATGGCGTGATGTGGGTTGCCTATGCATGGGCGTACTTATTTTAGTGCGTCTCTACCTTAAAAGACAGTATGGAATTAAATGCAGTATTTGCCTCTCACTCGCACTCCTCATCATAATCATCATCAAATTCCAGCTCCAGTCGCCCGGGTGCTGTTATCGATCCCTCGCCACCTTTTCCTGTCCATGAATAGTTGGTCTTCATGGATCCTTCTCCAGTCTAGCCCTTTGTCTTCAAGATCATCCGTGATTTGGTCCTACCATTTCTTCTTTGGTCTTCCTACTGGTCTTTTTCCTGGGATAATCTTGTTGAAATAAGCTTTTGGTGTCCTCTCATCTCCCATTCTTTGAAGATGCCCATACCATCGTAATCGTTGCTTCTGCAAATATTTTGTAGCACTGATATCTATGCCAGCCTCTGTCCTGTTTGTTTCGTTCCTTACTTTGTCTCTCCTTGTCCTTTGAAGCATTGTTTTTATAAACTTCATTTCGGATGCCTGAATCCTACTTTCTTCTCTTCTGGACAGGGTGCATGTTTCTACTCCGTAAGTTAGAATTGGGATGCAATATGTCTTAAACAGTACATGTTTACACTTCCTGGGCACTTTATTATCCCACAGTAGTGTTCTAACTTGTGCATAGAAGGAGGCTGCATTACTAGTTCTATTTGTTACTTCACTGTTCTTGTTGTTATCCTTACACACTGTGCTACCAAGATATTTAAATTGATCAACAATTTGTAGAGGCTGATTATTCAGGTAAATGGTTGCATTAGACAGTCCTGTTGTCATCACTACTGTCTTACTTTGGCTTATTTTCAACCCATACCCCTTGAACAGCTTGTCCCATGAATCCAGTTTTTCTTGTACCTCTCTGGCACTTTCTCCCCAAATCATGACGTCATCTGCAAGGACAAGGGCATTTGTTTCATTACCCTGTTCTTCTTTTATCCTCTTCAGGATTATGTCCATCACTGTGATGAATAGTAATGGAGACAGTGAACTTCCTTGTTGGACTCCTTGTTTTGTTGTGAACCATCTGCTTTCCCCATTACCTATTCTTACACATGCCCTTGTGTTCTCATACAGCATTTTGATCTTGTTTATCAAGCCTTTTGGGACATTGTGCCTTTCTAAACATTCCCAAATTTTTGATCTTGCAATGCTATCATAAGCTTTTTCTATATCTAGAAATACCATTACTAATTCTTTCCCTTTTTCAAGATGTTTCTCAATAAGCATTCTTGCAGCAAAGATCAAGTCAATAGTACTCCTTCCTGGTCTAAAGCCATGTTGTTCTTCTTCTAAAGCCTTTTCTAAGTGTCTGCGTAGTCTTTTCGCAATTATTTTTTCCAAGATCTTTAGACCATGGGATAACAAAGTAATTCCATGATAGTTATCACACTATTTCCGGTTTCCTTTTTTAAACAATGGCACTATTACACCTTTAGACCAGTCATCAGGGATCTTATTGTCCTTCCATATAGCATGTAATACTCTGTACAACCAATGTATCCCATTAATTCCTGCTGCTTTTATCATGTCTGAACTTACTTCATCAGCTCCAGTGGATTTCCCTTTGATCATCGCTTTTAAAGCTTCTTCCACTTCAGACCAGGTTGGGGGTGGTTCTTGGTGGTTTTCATCATTGGCCCCTAAATTGATGTTCGTGTCCCCACTGTCATTATTAGATGCATCATTTAACAGTTGATCAAAATACTGTCCCATTAATTTCCTGATTTCATTTATGCTTCTTATCACTTCTCCATTATTTCCTTCCAAAGCTGTAACTGATTCCTGATGTCTTTTATTGTTTTTCACAGTTTTATATAATAATTTCTTATTACCTTGTGTATCTTCCTCCAGTTTCTTTGCAAATTCATCCCAAATCTTATCCTTCTCTTCATTAATTATGCGTTTAACTCTTAATTTGTGCTCTCGATATTCTTGAGCAAGTGATCTGATTTTTTTATCCTAATTTGTCATTCTTTTGTCTCTCCACTTCTAATTTTTAGCCTATTTTCAATTTTGAAAAAATAGGCTTATGAGATCACCTTTTGTCCGTGTGTGTGTGCGTGTGTGTGTGTGATTCGTGTGTGTGTCCCCCCCTAATAAAATCTAAACGGCAGGAGCCATTTCAATGAAACTCGGAAAGTTCATAGCACTATTCCCGGCGACCTCGACTGTGCTCTTCAAATTTTGTTACGACTCACCAATCCAACATGGCGGCTGTGCGAAATATTTCACCAGCATTCAATATCTCCGAAACTATTACCGATATTACCCTGACATTTTCTATGGTGATAGAGGGAACTACTATAAGTTCACTTATGTGACCTTTGAAAACCTGGTAACTACAAAACCAACATGGAGGCCAAGCGAATTTGCGACTTTTAAATAGACGTTTCTCGTGATTTGACCAACCAAACACAATGAAACTTGGTACAGTATATGTTTATATACATTGTAATGCACAGACATCTAACTTCGTTCAATTGTTTACATAATCACAAGATGGCGGATGTGCGAAATATTTCACCGGCATTCTATATCTCTGAAACTATTAGCGGTATCTCCCTAAAGTTTTGTGCGGAGATAAAGGGCACTACTGGAAGTCCATCTATAAGACTTTCAAAAACCGGTTGACTACAAAACGAACATGGCGGCCAAGCGAATTTGAAAATTTTAAATAGACCTTTCTCGCGATTTAATGTTCCAAACGCACTGAAACCAGGTACAGGAAATATTTATACACATTGTAATCCTCTGGTATCTAATTTAGTTCAATTGTTTACATAACCTCAAGATGGCGGCAGTGCGAATGTTAAAATTAAGTTTTTATTTCTTGTGATGTAGTCATGCGATCGAAGTGAAAGTTTGAATAATGAACCTACGCAATAATTTTCCTTTAATGGTACATGACTCTATGGCCTATACATTTAACAATCCAACATGGCGACCATCCGAAATATTTAGACGATACTGAATATCTACGAATCTATTTTAGCAATCAAACTGCATTTTTTAATGTTCATAGGGACTATGAACTTAAGTTCACCTATAGAACTTTAAATAACCTGGTGATCACAAATCCAACATGGCGGTGACGCGAATTATAAATATTCACATGGACGTTTCTCGCAATTTAACCATCCGAGTGCAGTGAAACTTGGTACAGTAAATCCTTATACGAATGTTAATCCACTGGCATCTAATTTATTTCAATTGTTTCCATAACCTCAAGATGGCAGCTGTGAAAAATTTTAAAATCTCCTTGTTTTTTCTTGTGTCCTAATTATGCGATTGAAATTTGAATACTACACGTTCACAATAATCTGCATGTAACAGTACATAACTCTAGGACCTACATATATAAAATCCAACTTGGCGACCATCCGAAATATTTAGTCGGTTCTTAATATCTACGAATCTATTAGAGCAATCAAACAGAAATTGTGTATGTTGATAGTGGCAATTAACATAAGTAGGATATATGAAAATAGGCTGTATAGTTCTTCACGGAACTACTTGTTTCTTTACTTTGTTCCTTAATTGAATTATTGTCTTGACTTCCTTATTCCACCGGCAGTCTCTTTATGTCGAACTTTACTACTTGTTTCGCCACATAATTCTCTAGCTTCTTCAACTAAGACATTTCGAAAATTTTGCCACTCTTCCTCTGCACTTTTGGTATCAGTTTTTGGAACTTTTCCTAAAATTCTTCTCTTAAATTCCTCACGTTTATCAGATTTCTCCAGCCCTCAGGCTATCTCCCCCGACTACGTTTGAAGGAGGGTAGGTGATGATGTGAAGTAAAACTATGAAATGAAGTGGATTTTGTGTTCTTTATAAACTGTCCGCCTCGCACTCCTATGTCCTGCAATTAGCTTCGTCCTCTTCTACCCCGGCGATGTTGCCATTTCCCAATAATTGAAAGTGACAATTCTAAGAAAATGTTTGCGTGGTATTATAGAGAATTTCCCGCTCTTGATGATGGTGTAAATATAAAAGCCATAAATAATTAACACATGGCCCAATTTTCACAATTACGATATTTTAGCGCGAATCTATATTTTTGCATTTATAAAACTTATCACGCCACAGATAATGAACTAATGATCGCAACAGATCAAGAATTTATTTTTAGATTGCTTGATGTTGGTAGAAGATACCCTACTTCTCAGGGCAGTAATTACTTTCATAATAAGAAAGTTGTGATTTTTTTTCTTAAATGTTACTTGAAAAATCTGGGATGGTGTCACATAAAAGTTAGCTAGCTGGAAAGTTTTTAGCTGTTGACTTTACGTTGGTGACTAAGCGAGAAGAAATGTTCATTAATGTCTGAAATAGTTTTTAAAACAAACCAGAGCTCAATATTAGGTAGCATTCATAAGTTATAGCACTTCGCTTAGTCCTCCCGCTCAGCGCTGACGCACCGGAACTTTGTTTACTTATGTGACCCGCAGGCTATCTCCCCCGACTACGTTTGAAGGAGGGTAGGTGATGATGTGAAGTAAAACTATGAAATGAAGTGGATTTTGTGTTCTTTATAAACTGTCCGCCTCGTTGCGTTCTTGGCTGTCACTGTGTTGTCACCGTGGGGGCCCGGGTTTGAATCCCGGCTCTGCCAAGAAATGTAATTCTGGTCTGAGGGCTGGAACGGGGTGTACTCAACTCCATGAGACAAAACTGAGAAGAGGCGGGTTCCTTTCCTACCTCAGCCATCCTCGAAGTGGTTTCCGTAGTTTGCCTTTGTTCGTCCCGGGAATTAACAAGGGTTCGTTAATGGTGCAGAGTTAACGGTTCTGTGCCAAAAAGAACACGGTAGACACACGACAAAATGACAGGTGAAGTATATGAAAAGTGATTCGCCGAGCTATATTGTTGCTCAATGTTCCCGAAGGATCTAGCCTAGTACTAGACAATGTAGGCTATCACAGCAGAGACATGTTCTTGCTTGTCACCTTACCACACCACCATACCACAGTGAACTTGATCCCATCGAAATGGTATGAGCGCAAGTGAAGAACTATATAAAATTGAACAACGTCTCGTTCAAGAAACAAGAAATGAATAATTTAATTTCGGCTGCATACCCCCGGACTTGACCACACAAAATTGGGTAAATTACATGGACCACAATATATTATTATTATTATTATTATGTCATATTATAATTTATTATAACCTATGATATTCGAGAAAAAGGCCTTGTCATATTCATGAATAATTGAATAATTGAAAATGATAAATGATTATAATGTGGGCATTAAAAACGCGCTCTGAGCTTCGGTGTATCATAATCTAAATATTGTATCGTCTTTCGCTTCAAGGCATGAGGTACAATTAATTATATACAACAAACAAATATTTTGGAAATTTCCCGAGTTTTGCGTAAAAGCACGCCAGTATACGAGTTATGTTACATCATGTGCCCGGCCTTGCAGAACTTTGTATATGCAACAGATCTGGCATTAGCGCGCTCCATTTAATGCGTACTGTCTTTTAAGGTAGAGACGCACTATAGAGGCTGTTAACTGGTTTGAAAACTTTTTGGTCTCGTTTCCCACCTTACCGATAAATTTCCATCCCACTTGCTGTTTTGGGCTCGATTGCAGGCCATAAGCTTCATTTTCATCCAACTCTTAAAACTCGGTCATGACGCGTTACGCTCCAGACAGGGAGGGTTTTGGGTGCAAAAGTTTCAAGTTTGGGGGATGGAATGTCAATCAACGATCGGAAGGGGTTATTTCGTGTCACCACTACTTTAAAAAGGGCCTGATTCGAAAAATCATTCAAAAAATAAAAAAATAAAAGGGGATAGCAGGGGAAGGAGTGGGGTGACACAGGCACAGTAGGGTGGAACGTTGGTATAGGGTAAAAAATAGTTTTCTCTATTACCCATTCTAATAGTGATTAAAATTTGTCTTTTTATGTGAGAAGTTATTCTACAAAGTTTTATTGAGATAGAACCACATCTTGAGGTGCCGCAAAAGCCTTGAACCTAATTTTTTGTCTTTACATTTTCAAATTTTCTAGAATTCTATTTTTATTTTTATTGATCGTTTTTATATTTATTATTTCAATTTCATTAAAACTATGCCTAAAATAATGCAAAAAAATTAAAATTTGTTGTCCATCATCATTTTATAGGCCTACTTAGTAGGTATTAAAACATGAATAAATAAAAGTTTTTCTAAAAAAAATGTACTTTTTTGGCTTCGTCGTAGTAAGATAGGGGTGGTATGATATTGTAATGATTTTTCTTTGACTAAAACTTATTTAAGGTAAGAATGTCTCCTTTCATTTTTATAACACAGTGATAATATTGAACCAAATCAGAGAGTAGAAAAGATACTTAACCTAAGCAATAACATCATAACCATTGAGATAAGAACACACATTTATTCATAAAATGCAAATAATAGGCAAATAAAACATTATAACAAAGCTAAATTAATCAATATTCTATGTTCTAAAATACACTTTCGGTAAAGTGTTTCTTTGTTTCAAATTTTGGCATCAACTTGTGTGAAGCAATTCTGGCTTTGACAAATCCATTTCTTTCTTCTAGACCACAAATACAGAGTGATAATTCTGTTACAAGCTGTATTACTGTTTCCACTGCTTCTGTTCGACAGGGAAAACTTGGTAAATCAATAGAATGCATCTTCTCTTGCTTCACTTATGTGCTTGGCTAAGTCTTCATCAGTTACGTGCTTTATGATCGGTGGTTCTGTGATTGTTACATCAGCCCAATTGATCATGTCGATGTAATCTTCAGCTTTGAAGTTTAGTTTAGGTCTCACAAACTTCCGTACCTCATTCTTCTGTTCTGACCTTGCCTTCAAAAGTCGTCGGAGGCCTAACTCTCTTATGTATTCTCTCTCATCACTTAACATACAGACAAGCATGTTATCAGGGTGAGCGTAGTAGCCATTTCTTTGAGTAACCGGGTCAGTTACGATGAGATGTTCTTTGCAAAGGTAACGTGAAAACTAAATCAGTCTCCATAAGTGTTTGATTCAGCCAGAAACTCATCTACTGTATCATAATCTTCAGATTGAAGCTCATCAATTCCAGTCATATTGACCGATTCTACTGGCAACTCGTCATCCGAATCATCAGATTGAAGCACCACGTCATTTTGTGTTTTATTAGCTGTCTCAGCTTCCAAATGTTGTTTGTATTTAAGCTCTTGACGAATCACCTTTAACTTTCGATCCTCTCTCTGGCTCAAAATCTTAGTAACCGGCTTACCAAGTATGCTGATACACATTTTTCTATTTTCCTATCTACTAAAAACTTTTGTTCAATAACAGGTACTTTTTTGTCTTTTGTACACTTACACTCTGCGAGCAACTTGCACTTGCAAGATGCTATATCAAAAAGACTCTAACTTTCATTTAAAAATTTGGCTACAGCTAAATCATAATTTTCTGTGCCTTTTCTTCCCTTTGATCTCAATATATTTCTATAATTGTCATATTATGCTTTTCCCATTTGCACCATACGGTTACGAGACACTGTAGGAATTGATGCTTTAACCCAAACATTTTCAACTTTCTCCATTAGAATAGCTAATATCTCACTCACTGTTGGCTCTTTTGTTGATATATCTCGTTTCAACTCTTGTCGAATATAAAGGTATTCTTCATGACATCATCATAGGTTGGTAAATCAGTATCACTCAATACTTTAGGATGACCGAAAATGGGACATTCCCACTGATGTCTAGTCTGAATTCGCTTTGACAACATCTCTGCCATCTCATTAACAAAACTTGTAAGTATTATGCAAATACAATAAAGGTCTATTAACAAATTATTCACCGTCACTACCAACACTATCAAAATTAATCATTCACAGCTTGCACTTCACAACAACTACTTGTGTCTCACACCAACACTTGGACTGGATGACCTCTGAGGTATAGAGAGACAAGTCGCGTCATGAAACGTACACTCCCCATCCCACCTACTTGCTGCAGACAAGCAGTATCGTGCTCCCCCCTCCACTCTAACCGTACATACTATGTCACCAACTATGATCACATTGATCAGCTGATAGCTAGTGCATCTTAGTCACCTAAAACTGCCATTTTTAAGTAGAAATTGATAAATACAACAATATTTTTTGCCGATCCAAATGTATTGAAATTTCGTAAATTTCACTAAAAAATCACAATTTCCAACCCTTTGCGGCACCTCTTACCCTACTCCAATCGTGTTCAAACTTTACAATTGATTTAATAATAGCAAAAGGCAACTTTTTATCACTATTACGTATTGAAATTGAAAACAATATTTTTTCGTTCCACCCTAAGGCACCCTAAACGTTATAGGAGAAGACCTCCCATTAGCAGCACTGATTAACATCTCGATTTAAACCTTCCTTAGAGGTGAATCGAGACGGGGTGGTTTGGTCCCATGCCAGTTGAGGGTGTTAGGGGGGGTTGAACATTGCCGGAGACCTTACTGCAATCAGCAACTGAGGATGGTGTGTGCAGGTTTTCTGGTGGTTAAACCCACCCGTTACCTTCTCAGACGCCCCCAATGGTAGTCAATGTAGGGGATGATGAAAGGGGTTGAAAATGCCCAAATCTAACGATTCAATGTGTTTGTGGAACCTTTAAGA
Organism: Meconema thalassinum; assembly: GCA_946902985.2. Lineage (NCBI taxonomy): Eukaryota > Metazoa > Arthropoda > Insecta > Orthoptera > Tettigoniidae > Meconema > Meconema thalassinum. The sequence goes on along the minus strand of OX336391.1, from coordinate 455,928,745 downwards.
GCAAGACTTTCATTTTCGACTGCTTTGGCAACCTGCAACAAGTCCTACAGCGTTTTTCGCAAACTTCAATTTGCGGTTTTCGAAAATGGGCTGGTTTTGGGGGTGCTACCCCCACTCTACTCAAGTTGGGGAGTTGTGCTGAAGCATATGCTTGGTAGGCGTCAGGACAAACGTCATACTGAGATTTCGAGCTTGCGCGGTCAACTTTTCAAAATGTGGTGGCCTTTGAAAAAAGTGGTGCTTTAATCTTTTTGAGCAGTTTATATATTACCACAAGGACATCCACCCAGCATTCCGGGAGACCATAAAGATCCAGAATAATATACAGTGTAGGTACATTGTTGGCTCTAAAGTACATAATATACATTACCATCTCAACAGCAAGTTAGTGAACACTCAATTGCCAGTACCATGCTGTGTCATAATCCTCACCCAAAGATACCTTTGTGTGAACCATCATCATACAGAGTCTTATAATAAACATCCCAATAACCTTGCATGGGAACGTAGTATACATAACAACATCCCTCAGAAATTGTGTGGCACTTCATGAAGTGCTTTAGCAGTTATTCTACATTGTTCTCCCCTTGGATTTTTTCATCTCGGCAGCGGAAAATTGCTGCCCAGCATGGCTGAACAGCTGTTGTGCAAGAAAAGTATATGCTCAGCCTAATAATTCAATGTTAATCATTTCTGGCACTTCTCGATCCACCCCAATATACTGGTTACCATTCCTGTCTCACGTTGCTCCATCAGATCTGTGCCGTTTTAATGCTCTACTCTGCAAGTATAAGATGATCTCTCCTAATGTGCTTCTATCAGAAGAACAAGCAGGGTTTAGACAAAACAGGTCCCCCTCCCACCAAATAATGAGATTTACACAAGCTGTTAAAGAAGCCTTTAACAAAAGGGAAAGTGTTCTTGCAGTTTTCATCGATTTTAAAGGAGCCTATGATACTGTATGGCGAAACATGCTGCTAAAGAAACTTATCAACTTCAAAGTAAATGGATGTATGTTAAACTGGTTTTCAAGATTCCTTTCTCAAAGAATGATCAATGTTCGTTACAACAACAAAACTTCAGGTTGCAAGCAATCAAAACTAGGCCTTCCACAAGGAGCTGTATCAAGCACAACTTTATTCAATGTGTACATCAACGATCTTCCAAAAACAATAAAGAAAGTAGGTAATGTGAATATCAGCATGTTTGCAGATGATGTTATCATTTGGACCACAGCACGTAACAGCCCAAATCAGCAAATGCTTCTTGAACACAGAATGAACCAGGCACTTATAAAACTCAAAAACTGGACTGAAAATAATATGGAAATCAATACTTCCAAAACAGTATACCAGTTTTTCTCCCTAAGACACCATAATCCTACTTTTAGTCTCAAATTTAGTAATCAAGACCTTCCAAAAAGTGAAAGTACAAAGTACTTAGGTATCATCATGGACAAGAAGCTGAACTGGACCAAACACATAAAACATGTGGAGGATAAGGTAAGCAAACGGATGAAATTACTGAAGAGACTAGCAGGAGCTACTTGGGGGAGCACTCAAGACACACTCAACAAAACCTACAATACTTACATCAAACCTATCATAAAATATGGCAGTGAAGTACTCTCTACAGCACCCCAGTCAAACATTGATCGCCTCGAGAGGTGTCAGAATAATGCCCTACGAATCATAACAGGTGCAATAAAAACCATACCTATAACCGCCTTGCAATTATATACCCACAACTTACCAATAGAAGAAGAGATGAGACATCAAACAGCCAATGCATATCTCAGTATACAAAGACTACCTCAAATGACATGGATCAAAAAACCAGTTTCTAGCCCCAATCTTAAAACACAAAAAGATCCCTTAAGTCTCGCCAAAGAATATATCAATAAGAGCAATCTGCAAATAAAACTTGAACCACTCTGTATGCCAGTCAACCCCATTGAATATATACAAGTGACTACAGATCTTACTTTGTTAGAAGAGGTCTGCAAGAAAGACTCTTCACCACAAGATCTAAAACAACTGGCCCTTTGTACAATAGAAGAAAGATATCCATCTAATCAATGGCTAAAAATATTTACAGATGGCTCACAAGACAAAGAAAATAGAACTGGAGCAGGAATACATTCATCTCTCTTCTCACTCTACTTCCCAGTAGGCCAAAACAAAACAAACATTGATGCTGAGATAAGAGCAATTTCACATGCACTCCATCAGTTATTGGGCAGAAACATTGATTATCAAAAATGTGTTATCATTACAGATTCAAAAGCAGCCATCCAAGCCATCTCGTCAAATTACAAGCCCCAAAATAAAGAACTGAAAGAAATTTTTTGTATGATAAAAACCCTTCAAAGACTCCACAAACTGATCTCATTTCAGTGGATCCCTTCTCATGTTGGAATAGCAGGAAATGAAGAGGCAGACAGATTAGCAAAAAAAGGTACCACACTACAACAACCTGTCAAGTCAGACGGATTTTATGTCAGCAAAAAGGATCTTGAAAAATACTATCAAAAACAGGTATGAAGAAATGGCAAAGAAAACAGCAGAAACCAAATTATGGAAAGACATTGATGCCAAATGGGATCAATATAACTTAACACCAAGAAGAGAAGCTGTAGCCTTCTTCAGACTTAACACTGGCCACGACTGCCTTGCAGCTCATCTGAAACGAATCAACATCCTGAGATCTGAAGAATGCACACTTTGTCACGAACCTGGAAGTAAAATGGATAAGGGGCACCTGCTACATTGCAACAAACTTGATGTGACTGCTAGAACTTCAGGAAACCTCACACAACTCTATTGGAACGCAAGAAAGCTGATGGATTGGAATCCGGGCTAGCCATAGGAAACAACAGGAAACAACAATATTTATTATAAACTTGCAATATGATACACTATGTAAACATCATTATTAAATGGTTTGTCTTCTTAGAGATACTGTATGTTGATATTTCATTTATTCTTAATTTGTTGAAATTTTATTAATTGGCTCTTTGAGAAATCTTCAAAACCATGATCAATTTGACTAGATTGTTGTTTGTGTTGTGCATTAATCCTTTCATTGAATTCACTTGTTAAGTTATTAAAAATCCTTGCTATCCTAGCTTGATCAACTTTCATGGGCGACTTCATTGTTATTGCAGATGAAGAAACCAAGGTTATCTCACATGACCACCACTTTTTTCTTAATGGAACATTTAACACTAATTGACTTGCGGGCTGCTTGACTTGGTTGGTTCCTCAGTTTAGGGGCTGCGACAACGCGGTCATGTAGCCCCGTGTACTTTGGGTGTGTGTAGAATCTGTCTGATAACCGGTGTTAATTGTGATGGCTGTATTAGTGTGTGTATCTGTTTTAATTCAAGTAAGGACGGCAGGCAATGCTTTTTTTCAAGTAGTTCCTACTTTTGCCGCCAAACGCCACCGTCAACGACCAACTAGTTCAGAAATTAGTTACCAGATGCCACCTCAGTCGGCTCTTGACGACGAACATAGGAACATAAGAACGTTAGTCAAATGTTTAACCTATATTCATTTAGCTTCACACAGGTGTAATTAGTGGAAGGTTCTTTATCATGCCATAAATCTATGACATGGGACCGCCGGCTTTACTTCCCCTCCGAAGGAAGGCATACTGAGGGATTATTAACGCTCTTAAACAATCCGACAACTTCGGCCGGGTTTTAACCCGCGATCTTGGGCCTGCTTGACTTTTGCCGCTGGTTCCTCCTTACTCCTCTCCATTATCCTAACAACTGATAGCATCTTCCTTATTAGCTTAACAAATTCCACCAAGAATGTAATTCATCCGAGACTTGGGACAGCTTCCCAATGTTAATGGTTGTGGGTCATCTTACTTGCAAATTGACTTCTGCAAACGATGATGTAACCACAGTATTAATAATAGGGCTTAGATTCCACAAAGTATAACGATAAACATTATACAAAGCTGCAAATCTTTAAAATAAATCACGCATTCCTGTGTTGTTGTTTTTTTTTTTTTTTTTTAGCAGATTCAGGATTAATATTAGGTAATTCATGTGATTGCAGATGACATTTTTCCGCCAACACAATTGTACGACATCAGATTCACAGCAGAAGTATCATTCGAGGGCTGCTCAACTTTACAGAGAGAAGCTGCATCATTTGGCAACCCAGGCGATGCGACTCCATGGAACTAAGGTAAGATGTAATTTGAATATTATAAATTGTGTTTGTTACTGGGCTGTCGTTCATGATATTATTTATAATGTAATGGGAATTTATGCTTGATAAAAATCATTAATGTATTTAACTTTCTCAAGGATGCTTCTTTCCATTTATTTTCTCTCTCATGAAGTCCTCTGATGAGGAGAGGTATCTGGCCAAAAAATACCATTGACACATCTCATCATGGGCAAGTCACTCCTTGGCATAGCTGTGTGCATTAAATTGCTCACTATGACATATGTTATTTAAGTTGACAAGGAACCAAGACAATTGAATCATATCTATTTATGAATAATTTTCGTTTTTGCTGTTTGTCAAACCAACACGAAACATCTACACTGGCGGAAAATTAACCCCTCAGGCCGGCTATTTAATCCGGAGGTTTTCACTTCTCCGGCGGTATTTAAATTGAAGCTCAGCAGAGGTTTGGACACCAACAAGGTAAAAAATTAATAATGTTAAACCTACGAAATATAACGTAATGAAATTTTTAGGATTACTTACCGAAATCATGTCCAATGTTTCTGAGTAATATATGTGACGACTGCTCTTCAGGGTTGTCCATAATCACACGCAATATTTACAAAAGTATAATAATTTGATAAGTTCCACTTTTGGTATTTGTTTCAGGTATATTTACAATGAAAGCAAGATATTTACATGATAATGTTCAATCTACATATATACATATTTTTTCGGGTATAATTTCCAGGAAAAGCTGAATTTTGAAAAGCTTTTTAGGCCCCGTGTATGCATCCCGTGTCGAATTGTCAACAAAATGTAAATATTGCAATATTATTTCAAACCTGTTCCTTGGCATTGTTTGAGGGAATATAGGGGTGAAATAACTCTTTAGGGTAGGTTTCTGCATTATCCCCATCAACAATACAAGCCACAAGAACACATAAATGTTGTCCCCTGTCACTGACTCTCACTTCATGGCGCGCGACCTTAGTTTCAAGGGCGCGCCTCCATACATTCTGCCGCGTAGGCCTACATATTTGTTTCTCAAACTAGTTCAATCACATTGTCGAAAGCAGCAAAAAAACAGACGTGAAATGCCTTCTTGTACCAGGCATACCCGTGAAGGGGATCTTTTGTGTACTTGTGACGAAGTCTACCTCTCGCCACAAACACTGAACAGCGGTCGTTGTTATTACAGCTGAAGCTATTTCTTCTTCGTCTGGGCTGTCTCCCACTTCTCCAATAACATCATGCTGTGCATAGTCCGTATCACTACCGAAAATATCGCTCCCTATACACCACTTCCACTACTGTCATCTATCAAACCAATAATATCTGCACCCGTAAGAGAATGAGACAGTCCGGCAATTATTCATCTGCGACTGAGTAGCCTCTAGCCTACGAAGCAAAAGTTATCTACTAAGTATTTGCTATCGGTTCTTCCCCTTCATAAGTGACTAAAACTGCCAAGTTAGATATAGTTCACAAAACAATCTCGAGATGGCAGGAAAGGATGTGGTACCTTCTAAAGCAACTAACCTGAAACTCAATAGAGCGCGTTTCATGTCCCTTCGCTGATCGATATGAGTTGTCAAAAGCAACGGATATCGATCAACTTCGTATTAGTTCTAATTATGAAACTAAGATGGCATGAAAGTACATAACTTCTCGGTTTATAACGTGAAAGAAGATCCGGCGAAGCAGCAGGGTTTCATGCGTAATAGGCATTCTAACTTTCGCCTGCACCGGACGTTTGTGGTACGTCGAACCGGCTGAACGAGTAGAGTCCAGTGGACGTACAGTGTACGGCCAACCGGCTTGAGGGGTTAAATCCCAACATCAAGAAGGAGTTGAGCTAGATAAACAACATTCGGGAGGCGTGTTTGCATATTTGAAAGATGATGCCTTTTCAAATTTGAACACTATTGAATGAAGAAGAGTGGTGCTAGTAGCGCCACTATTACCTTGCAAATCATATTTGCTTTAAATACGCGCTGTACACTTCATGAACGTTAGTCATCATCCGGTGTTGACATTGGGAGTTAGGTGCGAGTGAAACATGCCTCTCAGGAGAAGGCAATATCAGCAGCTTTCAGAGTTTAAATGGGGCCATGTAACAGGGCTCCAAAAAAAGGTGGATGTTCTTTCCATGATATTGCAGAAAGACTTGGCAGGGATGTATCCACAGTGCATTGGTATTGGCACTACTTCAAGAAGACTGGGGTATGGCTGCACACGGCCACTATGGTGAGGGAAGACCACCATATTCACGGCATAGCTGTATCTGCAGCAGCCATTTGAGTTTCAGTTGGCACCAGAGTGACACAGTGTACTGTAACAAATTGATTACTTGAGGGACTGCTCTGAGCCTGACGTCCTGTAGTGTTCATGCCACTAACTCCGAATCACTGCTGTCTGCGACTTGAAGGGTTCCAAGCTAGAGCTCATTGGAGGGTGGAATGGAGATTTTATGTATTCTCTGATGAGAGCCGTTTCTGTGCTTTGTGCCAGTGATGATGTGTTGGTAAGGTGGAGGCTAGGTGAGCGCTTGGAGCCTAACTGTGTGCAATCAACTACCTGTCCCTACACCAGTTGTGGTCTGGTGAGTGATTTCCTATGACAACAGGAGTACTCTCGTCATTATCCCAAGAACCGACAGCACATTTTTACGTCAGACTTGTTATTGAATCAGTAATCCGCCATTCATTCGCAGTATTGAAGGGGGGTGTTTTCCAACAGGATAACGCTAGTCCTCGTACCGCTTCTGTCACCCAATGTGCTCTACAGTGTGTTGACCAGTTGCCTTCGCCTGCGAGGTCACTAAACCAATCGCCCATTGAGCACGTATGGGACGACAAGTCCAGTGTGGTCCATTACCAGCATTAACCGTTAGTTATTGAGGTTTTAAGGAGTGAAACAGCATGGTCATCTGCCCCTAGCATTAACCATTGCTGATTTGACTGACCAAGTGCAACTCCATCCCACAAAATGGCATACGGCACCTGTACGACAGTGCATGCATGCTTGGTGCTTGCATTCAAAACTGGCGACTACAGCAGTTATTAATGAACCATCATATCATGTCTCTTCTCGTACATACTAGAACCTGTGACTGGAAATTTAAAACAAATAAATATGTTAGCTAAACAATATTGCTTAGCCTAAATTGCAATCCTCTAAACTAATGTCTTCTTGGTACTGGGATTTCATATTCTGCCAGTGTATTACTCGACCTGGCTGATTTGTGGCTAAATAAAATAAATACAACTCTTGTAGCCCACTGACCATTTAGACCACTGGCATGTCAATGATACCATTCCGGAACCTTGGCAGACTAGATGATCATGTACAGGACATTAAGGGGAAGGCTTTGTGTCGCAATTGAGTACAAATATGAAGATGTGACCAGAAGACACAGGAGCTTACTAAACTGATATCATGGTTTGACAGTTATTCTGAAACTGATTTTGAAATGTAAGACATTTTCAGTGATGTGAGCACTGACCATAGTTTTGTAATATTGAAATTCAGACTGAAACTCATAAAGCTGTAGAAATATTGGCATAAAATGTTTTGATGTGTACAATTCTGAGAGAAGACAAAATGAAGGAACACTTCACACATTATGGAAAGTCTGGAAAATGAAAGTTATTTCAAGAAAATGTTTGTTTTTATCCAAGTGATTTATGATCAGAATGGTCTGACTTAGGTTGACCCTTACATCCATCCAGTATTTATCTCAACTTGGACAGGAGAGATAATTTTTTTCTTCTCTTTTTCTGAGAAGCATCAGTGTCATAACTGATTCTTGTTAATGTGCCAAGAAGTCTCTTGTTACTAAAATCTGTTTCAAGATACTTTTTGCACTAATGAGCTGTATATTGATGAAGTAGTCTCGGTTTATTCTTGCTTTCTTATTGGTATTTGTCATATTAGGGATGTAATGAAAGTTTCCCATTTGCTGTCCCATAGACATACACATGTTGAAAGAGGTTTTTCCATCAATAAACTTGCTGTTTCTTCCTCCATCTGTCATTGTGTTTGCCCTTTTTCATGTTTTTAACTTATCCTCTGAATCATTTTCCAGTATAATGATTGTATAGTAACAACTAATGGATCATTCATACCTTGATACTCACTATATTTGCTAGTATCAAAGTACCGGGAATTGGTCATGATATTTTGCGTGCTTGGTATAGAGTTTGGTACTTCAAAAATATCAGCTCAAACAATCGGAGGGAACTATGAAATCTTCTGGTCAAGTGTTCCATGAGTGTGACACGCAATAAGCATCACTCCTTTCCTGGTTGACAAGATATTTATTCCTATGATCTTGAATTGAGTGCTGGTCTTGTACCAGTCATTATATATCCCTGGAATATGGCAGACTATTTTCCAAGTGCCACGTTTTCTCATCTTCTTAGGTGTAGATAATCTAGATGTTTGTCCTCTTGAAATAAATCATCTTACGGCAAAGAAAAGTACTATTGTGAATTCCAAGTATTGTGCATTTGTGCATGATGTGACTGTAGCTATCATTGGTCACAGCTTTTCACTGTGCATGCCAGGCTACTATCACCCTGTCCTCAGTCTCCATGCAGACATAGTACCGGTATAACATATTCTTCTCCTCAGGCTATGGAGGGGAAGAAACTGACCTTCCTATCAGGTATACGATGCCATGTTTGTGCACCCTTGTCTGGACAGAGAAAGTAAACTTAGTAGGGTGAGTCTTATGTGGATATACCGTACTACACATTGATTTGGAAGCATGTCTGTTTAAAGATTAGTAAACAAAAAGCAAATTACACAACAATGACAAAATAAAAATTGTTCCCTTAAAAACTCAGTCCTGAAAATAGGACAGAGAATGACTTGATGTTCATTGAGCCCTACTTTGTTGGTATTGCTTATTATAATGTGTGTCTGTTTTGTTTCCTGTGACAGCTTGATTTGGGCTCGAGACCTGAAGTGGCTTTACAGTCAGTGGTGAGCATCTGTGTCAGTGTTTGAGTGTGTCTATATATCTCAACTTCTTGTCTAAAATCTCATATTTTCTGTGTTATGATCTTGAAATTTTGTAACCAATTTCATTAAAAAAAAAGTGTCAAACAGTGTAGCCTGCACAAGTTGTGTTGTTGGCAATAATTAGCTATCATTCATAATGCAGGTTTATGTTTTGATAGTTCAGACTTTACGTACAAGGGAAGTAGTCAAAGTACTACACTCAGATTGTGATGATTCGCAGTAGAAGTGTATGAAAACCATATCGGCCCAAATTAATACTTCAGATGCTATTTACAATGTAAATGCATGATAATCATGCATGTGCCATGCTGAGTAAGTAGTTGAAGGTTAGTTAGTTATTGTTTTATGAGTGGAACAGCAAGGTCATCTGTCCCTGGAGTTGAAGTTTGCATGCTAATACAGGGTGCCAGATCATTAGGAGCCGATAACCTAGATGTTAGGCCCCTTAAAACAACAATTATCATCATCTAATACAGGGTGCCAGGAAATGTTCTCCGCAGTGACTGCCGGCTTCTGCCAGAGCTAACATCAGCAGTTTAGTTGGCAGCACGGTGTCCTTGGCAGGGTGAATCCCACACGTGTGGGCTGTAGGCTGTCGAAATCGTCAGTGTGTATTGCATCATGTGTGTCATCAGCATTTCCAGCATCTGTTATGAATGGCTGTAGTGAGTACAAAGTTTACTGTTTGTTTGCTTTGATACAAGTGACCAGTGGTGGATCCGGGCCTTGCGGGGCCCTGGGCGATATGATAAGGTGGGGCCCATAACGATAGGAAATAAAAATATATAAAATCAAATGGAAAATAGTTTGTTACCGCTAAAAATAATAATATGAAAGAAACCTTAAGTCCCCTTGAGGAAGATTATGGGGGCTGCGTGGCACAGTCGGTAGGGGCGCTGAGCTTCTAACTGGAAGGGAGTGGGTTCGATCCCCACCCAGGTAGTGGATTTTAGAAACAATACTACTACTTTCGTAAACGCAAATAGCCCTGGGGTTCACTCAGCCTACACCAGAAATGAGTACCAGGGTAATTCCAGGTAGCGAAGACGGCCAGGCGTAGAGCCGACAACTCCATCCCATCTAGTGCCGATGTCACGAAGAGTGGAAGCTCCTACCTTCCACTACTCCCTGGGCCTTCATGGCCTGTATGGAGTTGGCTTTGCTTTTTGAAGAAGATTATGTAAACTATGAAATATCAAAATATTACTTTGCGACATTTTTCCCGGCTTAAGTTTTCTATTATTTCACTGAAATCTAAACTTGCTAAACGGTCACAGGAGGTCATACGCTGGACTGAAAAAAGGAATATGAATTATAAACTAGTTTGAAAGTATAATTAATTAATGAATTAAATTTTAAAAATCTATGGCGCGGGGCCCCCGGACCACGGGGCCCTGGGCGGTCGCCCTCCTCTAGGTCCGCCCCTGCAAGTGACAGTAGTGCTGCCAACGTAACTGCTGATGCTAGCTCTCGCAGACTCACGTAGGCACTGCGCAGAACATTTCCTGGCGCCCTGTATCTCCAATTCTAGCAACATACTTCGGTCATGTATACAGTTTGCAATTATTCCTTTAACGTAAGAAACAAATTAGCCCCTAAAACACGCACCAATCTAACAACTTATAAAATACATTTCCTACATACTGTGTATTCTTGAGTATAGACCTACTTACAGTATACGAGTACTAGGCATGTTCAGAAAGTAAGTTGAGTTTTTATATATATTGCCCTGGCATCGCAAGGAGAAGGGGATGATGCTATTTTGCTGTCTCTTGTTAACGCTTTATAGTGATTGGTTAGAATGACAAATTTGATTGAAAATCCTGCCGCTTGTGATATTAGACCTGCCATTTGTTCTGAGTGCAAAGTATACTAAACAAGCCGACATTCGACAGATTTGCGAGGTGTATGGAGAAAATGTGATTAGTGATTCAATGGTGAGGAGATGGATCCAACAGTTTAATGAAGGACATGATTTAGTGCTCTATGATGAACGAAATGATCATCTATTGTTGGTTAATGAAGATTTGGTTCGTGCAGTTGAAGAACATGTCAAGGAAAACTGTAGGTTAACCATCTGATCTGTGAACTTCCTGCAAATTTCAAGATCACTTCTTGTTTCTGAAAATCTAAAATTTAAAAAACGGTGTACTCTTTGAGTGCCAAAAACTCTTACAGAGCAACACTAACAACAGCATCAGGGCAGTGCACTTGACTTTTTGACACATTACAACGAAGATGGTGGTGGTTTTCTAAGTAAGAGAGACTTGGGTAGCGTTTGAAACTCCTGAATCGAAATGACAATCGATGGAATGGAGGCACACTTCGTTACCAATAACAGGGTGTCGAGCGATACAGGAAATACGGGAATTATACGTGAATTTTAGTGACCCGGGGAATATACGGGAAATTCGCACTTGATACGGGAAATCCTAAAAACTCTCATACTGCCTGACTTCTTAGCCCCCGAACGCTCGGTAGAGTCCTCCCGCTCAGTCTTCTATTTCGCCTGCAGACCGCGATGCCACCTGCAATTTGCGCCAATGATAGAGCGGTAAGCGGGATGAGAACCCAGCCAACGTCGAATGCATGCTTTGCCTGGCCGACTGTCGGCTGTACCCTCTCCGCGCGGGGCTGCACGTGCCGCGAGCCCCGCGCCGCGCTTGTTGCTGACAATGACATACAGGAATCAGTCCGCATTGTTATTCACAGAGGAGACCTGGATTTCTCGACAAAGCAGCCCTTAAAGAAGCTAACAACTCAAGATCTCAGAAAATTCCAGACGCGGATGTGCTGCAATTTCGCACCAACTGCCGTGAATTGTACAGTTGTATCCTATGGCTGAAAAAATCAAAGAGAGGTCAACTCTTGCTCACAAGAGGCCCGTGCTATTTCCTGCCTAGACCCTATAGGGGTCGCTGAGACTCCTAAGTTGGAAGATGTTAGAATCGTCATTGCCCTGGAAATTCTTTGTGATCAGAAGAATTTGCTTTCTGGCGCAATGGCTGACCGCATCAAGAGCAGCTACTCCGCACTTCTGAGACTGCGCTCCGTCACTGCGCGTTTGAAGCAGTTTTGACGGAAAAGAGCTACGGCTCGACGTGTTGTGGTCTGAATTAGTGGCTTCAGCACCTTCCTCAGTTCCTGCCAAAAACGATCTCGCAAGCGTAGTTCAAATGATACTGACTTTGTATCACAACAATACAGCTCTAAAGAGAAGTTTCTCCCTGAACAAAGAGTGCATGATCGTCAATCACAAAGAAGCAAGTCTGATTGGCATGCATACTGTTCAGGACGCTGTGATGGCAGCTGGTGGAGTAGAAAAGATAACCGTGAGCAAGAGTCCATACTGCACGAAACTCCTACGTCGTGTTCAAGGAAGCAAAACAGGTGTGAAGCGACGGCTAAGGTGGCAGTCGAAAGAAAAGCCACAAAAGATCTCCAGGAATTGGAGAGAAAAAACAAGTACTGTCAAAAGAACTTAATTTTGTGCTGTGTATAACTGAAGTTCCTAGTAACAATCTTGTATTTGTCAAAGTGACTTATTTAATTTCGTTTTGCATTATTTTATTTTCTATTATCTACTTTGATAAAATAAATCTGAATTAAAAAGTATTCGCGGCATGTCACGTGTGGAATTTTACTGTTTTTAGCCTTTCCATGGTCTTCTTTCACAGGGGAGATGCACATACCAAATTGTTTTAAAGTCCGTTCAAACACTCAATGCAAATGCGTCACACATGCATAAATTTCAAAAACTACATACAATATCTCACAGCTCTCGACATTTTACTATCGAACACCCGTCACCAACATGTGGCTACAAAATACACCACACTAGTGACAGAATTCTTCTCGTATCGTTTCAGGCATCGTTTAAGTCCCTTATTAACCACTGTCTGTGTCGGATTTCCTTTCATTGTCATTGTTTCATTACTTTTACTTCGCCGAAGTTCGACCCGAGGACTGGACACATCCCGTACAGCATGTACAGAAAGAAATATTGAAGGCGGTCTGGATATCGCGGTGGATGAAATGATTATTAACCTTGGCAATTCATCAAGCTCTGGCGAAGACAATGATGGTGGTGATGATGATAGGGACAGTGTAGGGATGGAGGGTGTCAAAGAAACCCTTGCCAAGTGACTGAGGATAATTTATTTCTTGGTGTCAGTTCACTTGCGTCAATCGATAATAGAGCACAGGCTATTGTTTCCAGTCATAGTGTTTAAAATACCGTCCATCATTCAATAGCCTACAATTCGACAATATAAAACCACGGCAATAATATCGCCACAGAGGGGCTTGTTTGAGTGCTCAGTGTTAAATATGTCTTCGACTTAACTTTACTTTTGCTTTATCATGAAAGCTAATATTTATCGTAGAGAGTCGCGATTCAGTGAGTGTGCATGGTGTTATCTGTCAACTACTGTAGTAAGCTGTGAACGACCTCCACTCAGACTCTTGTTTCATGTTAAAGGATATTAATCATTGCATGGTGAGTTTTTTAATATTCATTAGCTGTAGAGTGTTTGCCCTCTTTGTCGTATTTATTGAATTGAATACCTATGATAAAGGTGTCATAGCTTCGGTGTGTAATTTATTTATTCATCTAAAAGTATCGTATTTCTCTGTTTGAATGTCCTCGGCGTTGACTCAGGATCGTTTTTAAAATATATTACGTATAATTGTACCAAAATGTCTGAAGTGTAGCGCTGTGTATTATTCAAATCAGTTGATTTACAACTCTAAAAACTTAGCAACACAGCTCAGCTGTTCCAAGCTCCCGACATATCCTTCGCGTAGTTTCCTTCGAAATACAGGGTGTAGGTGAGAAGCATGTTCAGAATTCTTGCCGTGTGGCAGTTGGACGTAGGGTCTTATGTGGCGACCGTGGGTTGCGGAGAGGAAAAGCGGGGCAAAGTGACAGGAAGGCTGTCAGTACCGAATGCGCGGGGTGGGCAATACTGTATTTGTCCCATAATTTACGCGTGTACTAGCGGACATACCTCCAATTTTACTATAAAAATCGTGATCTAAAAAGGGATAGTGGGTGGGTAACATCTATTACTACATGACCCCCAAAATTATTATTCATTATTACAAAGGGTATTTTGACTATTTTCTGTAGTGTAGAAAATTGTATCGCCTTGTTCGGGGCTCCTATAGAGCTTACATTTTCTTTCTTACTATCATAATTCTTACATCCCGGTGCTTGCCAATTTTCCTCCCTTGCAGGGGCATGATTGACTCTCAATTCAATTCACATAAATAATCAAAATACCAAACAAATCAAAACAACCAACAACACCACGAGGAAAATCAATCAAAACAGACTATTCCCGCTTCCGCCAGTCGGTTTGATGTCAGCGTTCATGAGTGCCAACTACGGAACCTTAGTGCTAAAATTAATTCATCATTGGTTGGCAGAACATCCAGAGCAGAGCTTTACGGCGACCCACGCACTCCCTATAAACTGTCATCCTCCTGGGTAGGCCTATCTGCGCGAGAGTTTACTCACACGCGTGCGCTTTGCTCACGCTACGGATTAGGCCTAAATCTCGCCATCACCCGTGGGCTGCGGAAGTATCTCCAGAAATGCAGTTACAGTTACGCCAGAAAATCATGATTCGCGCTTTAAGATTCATTTTTCAGCCATTCGGTATGCGAACTCTAGTCTTAGAGGATTCTAAAATATACGGGAATTTGGTGGATTTTCGTATAGGAAACACTGGAATTATACAGGAATTTGAAGAAAGATAATCGCTCGACACCCTGCAATAAATACCAAAGCCAAGCAAATCTTGACACCTCGAAAACTCATGTGCACAGCGTGATTGATATGGCATACTGCTGGTGGGTTATTTTTTACCCTGGGGTGAAACAGTCGATGTAAAATTTTACTGTGGGGCACTTAGTAAACTGCATCGTACAACACACAATAAGTACCGAGGAATGCTCACAAACGGTATTGTCTTCATTCATGACAATGCCTGACTTCACACTGGGTACAAGAAATGACAACTCTTACAGGACTTTGGCAGGAGCCAGTTTTACCATCATCCATACAGCCCTGATCTCACCCCTAGTGACTTCCATCTCTTTTTGCACCTGAAAGAGTTCGTTGATGGACAAAAATTCAATATGATGACTAGCTCACATGGTTGACAACACAGGCGGCAACATTTTATGAAGAAGGCATACAAAAACTTGTGCCGCACTAGGACAAGTGCCTCCAAAATGGTGGAGCTATGTGGGAAGATAGTTTACAACTTGTAGTTTATTTGCTATAAATATTTTGTATCTGCTCTCATTTTGTTATTACCAAATGGAACTTACTTTCTGGACGTAGAACGTAATTCTCAGGTCAAATCTAACTCCACAGTTTTAACTGTAACCTGGTGATGGTTTTCTTGCACTCTGAAAAATAATTTGGTTGTGTGCAATCACAATCAGAATTGTTATTGTTATTGCAATGTCAAACTTGTAATATGACTTAAAAATTCTGTGTGCACTGTTATCTGCCATTCTGCTAATATTGATGTGCTGCTCCAAATTTTATGCACTGTACTTAATAGGCCTGTTCACTGAAGGACTGATAATCAAAAACAGGTACAAACTTTAATAATTACTTAACTGTATTGGCAGGGCAGGTTTAATATATTCATATTTCTTTTCGAAACAATTTGTTAATTTTTGCTCTTTTTTGTATGTCACTTATATTTTTTACTTACCGGTATATTGGATTTTCATTTTTTTCATGTTTTGAAATAGCATTGAATATAAATTAGGGCCAATATGATTTACATGCTAGTAATGTACAGTTGCTAAAAAAAAAGGATGAGCACACTCTTGGTAAGTGCACAGTTTTTCTACTGATCCTAGCTACCAGACACAATGAAATAAAATTTAACAAAGTACAGCAAATATTAAAAATAAATATCATTGGCCCTGTATAAATTATTACTGTGTCTTTGTTTTGATGATGCTGATGATGAATTTCTCATAAGATCTCTCAGCAAGCCAGTGAGGCAGGAAAGTAACAGTTTGTAGTTAATCCACCACTTGGCAGTCACAGATCACCTGCATAGCAAGTGGGGTAGACAGCAGGGTTCTAGTGAGTGAGTGGGTTTGGGTCACTTACTCCATGTTAAGTAGAGATCACAAACCTGGCAAGTTTCTGGGTTTGGCAGGACCTAATACAAATTCTCATCGGTGGTCCTGGAAAGTTCCACTTGTGCAACATAGGCTTAGCGTGGGGTCATCTCTCCTATCCAACCCTAGAAGCAAAAGGATATTCTGTTGTTGGTTGGTCATTATTTTATCAAAAACTAGCATGGCTTGTTATGGCATCAGGAAGTATATTCACAGTAATAGGTCAAATTACAGTTCGAGTCACTCTCTGCCAGTCCTCTTCATCATGACTGAAGTGTGTTCCTCGATTACTTCCCCTTATTAGTACCGTATAATACTGTAAGTGAGGCTGTTCTGATATTTCACAAATGATGGAATGTTCATGTCATAAATTCTGATGCATGTGCTTTGTCTTGACGTGTGGCATGAATTGCACCCGACATATTTGTCTTATAATCTTACACAGAATACACCTATTGCTCTAGTTCATAATATTTGGCATTTTGTTAGAAGAATTCACAACTTTATAGCATTTACAAATTTATAAAATTTAGCTTTTTATAAGTAATAGGCAGGAAATAGAGAGATTATGGAGTGAAACAAAATAAAATAAAAACCGTTAAACATACTGTCATAAATAGCCATTCAAAGATTGTGTAAAAGTAGCATTGAACTAGTGTCCTTCATGCAAGACCTTCTGTCTGCAACAGTTGATAGAAGAATTGTTTGGTATCTACGAAGACCCAAATGCACTGCAGAATGCAAGTTAAATTGAAAGTAACTTAATTAAAGTGTCATTAATATGTGTGAATAGTCGATTCTTTCTTTGTGATGATACAGATGTATGTTTGATCCCATCACTTGGAATGGGTTTTTCACTTGAATTATCTGGCATCAGGAACAACCTCTGGCCAAGGAAGGCGATGAACCAGGTGACTTCGATGGCATACCAACAATTAGGAAAACACTGCAAATGAAACTAAGTTTATTCTTTACAAATTCATTTAATTTTAGTTAATATGCACATGAATAGTACAGTTGGGCTGAGTGGCACAGTCAATAAAACATTGGCCTTCCAAATCCAAGATGGTATTTAAGGGTGCTTCAATGTGTCAATCCTGTATGGCAGACTTACTGGCACATTAAAAGAACCTGTTGCAGACAAAATTCTGGCACCCTATTGTCCCTAAAACCATGGCAGTTAAAAGGGATGTTAAACCCATAACAATTATTATTAACTGTCGAGTAAGACTTCAGAGTTCAGTGGAGGCATTTTGTGAGATCTGCGTGGGATCTTCGTGTCCTATAGAAGCCCTGAGTGAGTGGGTGAGTAAGACTTGAAAATAAGACCACAGTCAGTATTCAAACCCTCTTCTCTCGATTTCTGGTCAGGCACATTAGCCAGACTGGTGGCCTCCACAACACCGGGACTTGTTTCTAAATCTTGGGTTAATATTGTTATTATTACTGTGTACTCCTATTAATGTGTGGTGTCTACTATATAGTGCATTTGTTAGCCTATTTTCATTTATGTGTCCCCTAAAAACATCTAAACGGCTGGAGCGATTTCATGAAACTCGATACGGTCATAGTACTATATCGGCCGACCCCGACCGTGCCCTTCAAATTTTATTGAGTCTCACCAATCCAACATGGAGGCTGTGCAAAATATTTCACCGGCATTCTATATCTCCGAAACTATTACTCATATCACCATGAAATTTTGTACGGTGATAAAGGGCACTAATAGACGTTCACCTATGTGACTTTCCAAAACCTGTTAACTACAAAATGAACATGGCCACCAAGCCAAGTTGAAACATTTAAATAGACTTTTCTGGCGTTTCAACCATCCGAATGCAATGAAACTCGGTACAGCAAATGTCTATACACACTGTAATGCACTGTCATGTAAGTTAGTTCAATTGTTTATATAACCTCAAGATGGCAGCTGTGCGAAATATTTCACCGGCATTCTATGTCTCCGAAACTATTACTGATAAAACCCTGAAATTTTGTATGGTAACAGGGCACTATTAGAAGATCACCTATGAGACTTTCAAAAACCTGTTAACTAAAAGACGAACATGGCGGCCAAGCGAAGTTGAAACATTTAAATAGACTTTTCTCGTGATTTAACCATTCAAACGCAGTGAAACTTGTTTATACACATTGTAATGCACTGGCACCTAATTTAGTTCATTTGTTTACATAACCTCAACATAGCGGCTGTGCAAAATTTTAAAATTAAGTTTTTATTTCTTGTGTATTAATCGTGCGATCGAAGTAAACTTTTGAATAATGAACCTATGCAATAATAGTCATCTAATAGTACATAACTCTATGGCCTATATATAAAAAAATCCAACATGGTGACCATCCAAAATATTATACGGTTCTCAATATCTATTAATCTATGACAAACTGAAATTTTGTATGTTAATAGAAGCTATGAACATAAGTTCACAATAGGAACTTTCAATAACCTGGTGAGCACAAATCCAACATGGCGGCGATGCGAAATATAAATATTTAAATGGACGTTTCTCGCGATTTAAACATCCGAGTGCAGTGAAACTTGGTACGGTAAATGATTATACAAATTTTAATCCACTGGCATCTAATTTATTTTAATTGTTTTCATAACCACAAGATGGCAGCTGTGCGAAATTTTAAAAACTCTAATTTTATTTCTTGTGTCCTAATCATGCGATTGACATTTGAATACTACACTTACACAATAATCTTCATGTAGCCTAATAGTACATAACTCTTAAGACCTATATATATAAAAATCCAACATGGCAACCATCCAAAATATTTAGCTGGTTCTCATTATCTACGAATCTATTACAACAATCAAACTGAAGTTGTGTATGTTGATAGAGGTAATTAACATAAGTAGGATATATGAAAATAGGCTGTATAGTTCTTCACGGAACTACTTGTTGAAGTTGTAATACACAGTAGAACATTCTTCTGAGAAAATAGAGCCTTTGTGTAAAGATACAAACATTATATGTACATTGTGAATAAGACTTTCATATTCAAATACAAGAATCTGTCAATTCGATATAAAAATCTTGCATTTATTGTAAATCAAATAGCTTTCAGAAGAGCTAATATAGCCTATTATGATATCTCCTACTGGTCCTTTCTATCTCAAAACTCTTCCTTCCATGTGATTGTAATGAAATATAGGGCAACAGAAACAAAATCTGCTGACTGCGTGGCTCAGCAGTAATGTTCTCGCTTGCTGCTCCTAAGGTTGCAGGATCTAATCCTGGAGCAGTCAGCTGGCATTTGAGGGTGCGCAAATGGGAGGGAGCTGTGTCAGTAGATTTACTGACATGTTAAAGATCCCCATTGGAGCAAAATTCAGGCATCCCGGCATCTCTTGAAAGCCGCAGTAGTTTAAGAAAAAACTTTTAGTTTCACATAACCGTTAATCGTGCAATCATGACCCACGGGAGCTCCTTTTTACGTCGAATCCGAACCACAGGACATGGCATTTCACTTCAAAAATCGCACATGCATTGACCGGGAATCGGACCCGGTCCACCTTGGTGAGAGACAAACAGCTTGACCGCTACGCCCCCCGCAGTAGTTTAAAGGAACATAAAACCAATAACATTATTAGAAACAAAATCACAAACATACTCTTAGAAATACGGTACTTATATGAATACAGCCATCACAATAACACAGGTTATCTGAAAAGAATCCTCATACACCCAAGTAGACAGGGGTAAATGACCACCTTGTCCAAGCCCCTAAAATGAAGCAACAACAAGTTATACTCATGCATGGCATCTGTCATTCATGAATGCAGATTATAACATGAGCTCCATCTACAATATTGAGAACTTCTTTATAAAATTATATGCCAGATTTCACTAAGATTGGGTCATTCCCTGATAAGTTGGAGGAAATTAATCTCTGAGGAATTGACAAGCACACCATCTTAATCTGTGAACAGGAAGCAACACATACAATAGGTCTATATGTAGAGCAGGGCCGGTCTTAGGGGTTTCAACGCCCTATGCGAAATTCGATTTTGCGCCCTTCTGTGCGAGGCGGGTTGCCTAACTCTGACAAAAATTATGCAGTATCATGAAGAGGAATCGTGAAAATATGCTTTTCTTGCATCGTAGTAAGTGGATGGACAAGGTAACATACAAAATATCGGCTGTACGCTCGCATGATGCAAAAATACTGGACTTTTATTATCTAATACAGGACAGGTCAGGGAAGTCAGGAAAAAGTCAGGAAAAAAAAATTCTGTCATGGAAGTCAGGGAAATTTTCTGCAAGGTCAGGGAACTTTTTAATTTCTTAAAATAAAATAATACATGCTGGAGCGTGAATCTGTCTATTTGCCTTTAGCGCGAAGCTCCTTCGCTTTGTCGGGCTAGGGCTGCAAAATGCTAAAATTGTAAAATAAAGGACAGAGAGCAAGAAAGGAACACATTGCGGTAGTCCTGCTGCTCTCGATACTCTCGTCGTTTGTCCCCACTACACTCTTTCCTCCACTCTCCCTTGCCCAAGTCGGTCGCGTTTCGTCGGGAATCGCGCTTGTTCAAGGCCAAAGCCTCTACTCCACATGCACCATCCCCCTCGCGTCCCCTTTCATCTCGTCCGTGTTCGGTTCGCCGAAGTTTTCACTTCGTGTAAGTTACCTTCGGCATAGCACCTATGCTTGATCTACCTATACAGAGATGGTAGTCGAAAATCAGCTCGAACATTCTCTCATAGGCCTACGACAAGTGTACGATGGTGTTCAATCCGAGGGAGAGTTAGGTAAAGTGACTGTCACCAAAGAAATGCTCGTTAAGGAGATGCATGCTCGTTCAGATTATAAAAATGCGCCTAAGGAGAGGGCAGCCGAAAAGAAAAGAAAACGAGGCCAAAGACAAACAGAAGAGAGCAATTATAGACGAGGTAAAAGAATTGAAATCCAAAGAGTCAAATTGATGTTAGAAAAAGAAGCCGAATTAAATGATATTGAAGAACGTTTAAAAGTGCTAAACAGCGGGTACTTGTACAGAGTTATTCAAGTAGATGTATGCAACGAAAGTTTTAAAGCTAGTGTGTTAGCTTTTCAAAATGTGATCGTACTTACCGTACTTTCGCTAAGAATGTAGCAAAAAGGTGTATACTCCGAGCCAAGTGCGTGGATTTCCTGTTTTAGTCCATCGATTTCTTTACCAGTATCAGTCACTAAATTTTGTGTTTTCGATGCCTATATATTTTCTCAGTATTGTTTATGTATTTCAAGTATTAGTAATTATAGAAATAAGATCTTACGGGCACAAAACATGTGTTACAATGTAAGGTGTTTCTAGTGTACGTCAGGCATCCGTTAAAACTTTAAAGTTTCAAAACATTATTTTTGTTCTTCTATTTTGATCAGTATAGGATAAGGTATCAACGAATCCGTGCCATACCAGACTTAGTGTCATCTAGATTGCGTATTGATGTCAGTCATGGCGCAGTCGTAAGACGTAAAAGATTACAAGGTGTTAAATGTCTTTCTGTGTTGTCTGTGGGTCCGTGCAATACTTGTTTGCTTTCTAGACAATGAAGAGGGCTTTTGGAGTCAATCGATGTAAATAAGTCCGATAGCTTTCGAGTCCAATTAAATGGTTTAGTTGTGCCATTTTTTGATTACCTATTTTTAATTTCTTTCTTACCTTAGCAATAATTTTGAAAGGATCCGTGCCATGTACGTTACTTACCCATCATATTATTTGACTATTAGGCCATAGTTTTAAGTCATTAGTTATGACAATTGCAATAACTTCTTGAATGTAAGAAGTTTAATTGTGAACTGAGTGTACTGACAAAGATATAAGTTAAACATTATGTTCCTTGAATCCATTTGTTAAAATTTGTCATGTTATTCTTTCAGCATAACCGATTAATTTATTAAAAAAGTCAAATGAAGCCAGTTTTTTTCATGCCTTCTGAAGTGCTCACGACATCTAAAACTGGGCTAATTCTTAAAATTAGCTTTTTGTTAAAATTCTTTCTTTAATCCTTTTCTTTACAATCTCTGAAAAGAAACTCCTCTTCTGTATGAGGTATCTTACATATCTCGTGAAATACAGTAGCTGAAAAAAAAGTTAGCAAGGACGTGTATTTAAAGAAAATAAAACATTTAATCACTGTATGTCGTGCGATTCGAAGATGTAAATCAGTAACTATCGTTTGATCAATTCGAAGGCTTTTATTTTTAAATATGTTCATACTGTGATCAGAATAAAGTATTGGTGGTCAGGGAAAAGTCAGGGAAAATGGGATCTTAAGTCAGGGAAAAGTCAGGGAAAATCCAAATCTTGGTCTTGTAACAACCCTGTAATAGGTGAGGCGTAACATATTACAATAACTATTTTTTCAGTTGTGATGCCAAGTGTCAACATAACAAAATCACTGGAAAAATACACTTACAGGAAGGGAGCTTTCCGTGCTTTGAATGAAGCAAACTGTTTGACTAACTGGGCTAAGTCGAGCGAACGCGCAACATCGTGCTCTATTGAAATTAAGGCAAGTTTTGACAGTCTCTCTTGGCCCATTGTAGCACGCAGGTAGGTTTTAATCAACTTCAATTTTGAAATGCTACGTTCACCCTAAGCGATAACAATCGTTCGAGTACTGACCTCCAATGTTCTACCTCAGCACACATAATTCGTTGATTAGCATCATCAACACCCTTTTTCGAGGATAAACGCAACTCTGTTTTGGCCCATAATTGAGAACATTTAAAATGAAAAGGGGATCTTTCATGAGACTCGAAGGCTTGCGAAAAATGTGTCCAGTCACAGAATCTCGAAGTGACGAGAGCTGCTGTGGACTTTCTGTCAAAGAGCGTACAACAAAAGCAAAATATTTCTTTAGAGAGTCAGAATATTGGAGCCAACTTCTTGGTACTTTTTCGCCATTCCGCAACTCGCGATAACAATGAAACATAGTAAAATGACGGCCACCTCCAGCATCTTTTTTGGAGTTCCGATCTTTTATTTTAACTGGCCCTTGAACGATAATTTTATCAGTACATTCCGTGCTTCGGACCGGAGGCCAATAGGCAGGGTCTTGAAGTTGGCTGCTATCGCTAATGAAGGGCACAATGCATAATCCATTCCCAGCATCAGTACCGACACCAGAACCTTCACCGGCTTCCCCGTCACAAGTTAAATCAGCACCGCAGCTACCACATTCACCACTTTCGACTGTATGTCCATCACCAGTAAAATCACCAGAGTCGAAAGGTTTCCTCAAATCCTTCCCGTCTTCACCCCTGTCACAAGATCGAACACCGTCCCACCACCAGCAGTGCCACAGTCAGTCAATTCCTATTAAGGTGCTCGCACCCATCACCGCACCTGAAAAGAGATCAACAATCGGCCCGGCCCCAAGTCAAAACGCATTTCTGCCCATTCTACATTGGAGGTTTTAGTAGTAATAAGGGAACTGTTTCCAATTTTAAGGACCTGTCTATAAACGTAATTTTACTGTTTTTATGATTGCTTAAATAAGAATTACTGAATAAATCTAAAATAGCACACTTTAGAAGGTAAATAACATAGCGGTCTGCGTTTACTTAGCGTTATTCGCACAAGCAGTGCTTAAAACAATCTTTGCGACCTTACGACTATGACCTACACTACGACCAATGTAGAACATGCTTTAAGGAAAATATACAGTTTAACACGCTTTTATGAGAGTAAATGTTCTTGTTTGGATTAAAATATATACCTTCCATCATGCTCTGCAACTTTGACGGTACATTATTGGACTGATCAGGAGGATTTGTTTGAGAAGAACACCTGTCTATTGATGTTGAAGGACAGATGAAATTTTTAAAAGCTTCTGCTGCCTTCTTGTCTTCTTCTGCATGTTGCAACCTTCATTTTTTGATTGCAGCTCCACTAGTTTTACCGGAGGAGGCCATTGTTGTAGGGTTTCTCGTTCTTCGTCCCGACTTTACACCATTCGCACCTCGCACTCGAATGAACGTCAATTAGCAGGGCCATAACACTCCCGTGTATTGTGCTAATACGTCCTGCCATCTACGAGCGGGTCGACGCCGACTTCGCCCAGCCACACGTGCTGTTTATTATGATTTCTTTTTCTTTGCCTCTGTCTCCTGCTCGTGCCACACCCCTTTCTCCAACCGCACTCCCCTCTCTCCCTGCCTTCCTTGCTTTCTTCCTCTCTACTTCGCCTGGCTACAGCTCTGCTACAACACCGAACCGAAATATCACGGAAATGCCCGAGCGCTGCCGAAGGGCGATTTTGTTGGTCCTGGGCCGGGAGTCGAGCCGGTTTGCGTTTCCGCGATAGTGGAAAGGCAAGGCAAGGGAGAGAAAGATATGGTGTTTGCTAATCGCTATTCCACTGAGTTTAACTTCGGTCCGTCTCAGTCTAAGGTGCACGTAGGGTTTTCAGAAGTGGGAGATAACACCAGTTGAACTTCTTTTAAAAAATGATTCCCTTATTTGTTTGACGAACTCGTATTTACCTATCTTGCCATTTGTTCAATAGGAAATAATACAAAATTTGCCTATCGTTGGCACACAACCGTTATCCGCATCCGCAGGACTTTTTTCTGCATTAGCACGTTTGTTATCCGAATGTACTGGCATTACAATAATATTTTTAATTAGTTAAAACATAAATTACTAAAGTAACATATTTAGGCATTTGGGAAAAAAGTCATTCCCTTAGGCTTTGCGCTATGCTTAAAATGAATGTTATACCGCCAGAATTGCAACCCTTTGCTGTTCGGAGTGTTAATTATGCTTAATGACATAATTTGAATGAGATTAGCTTAAATCATCAACTTACATCTGTCATGAAAAAAGAAACATAACGGAAAAATATGTCGTAAACATCCGGCTCCTAATAATGATAAGGGGCCGATAACCTAGATGTTAGGCCCCTTAAAACAACAGTTATTATCATCAACCTAATAATGATATTAAACAAGTTCGGATTGTATTCTAAAAACTATCCGCAAATTTACTCCAAACATTATCCGCTATCCGCATGGCGAAAATTTTTGTGAATATCCACATCCGCGCAGGGCTTTACCTATATGTGCCTGTAAATGTAGGTTAAAGCATGGATTTACTAATCCAAATATGCCGATATCGTTCAGAGACAAGTTAGATGAATTAATATTTGAGGAATTTATATTTGCACCATCTGTGATTTATGTAAAGGTAGATATAGATTTCATATCCATAAATTACATGGTGGTAACAGAACCTAGAAATCATGGAAATCGGGGAAATATCAAGGAGATATGTCTCTCTGAAAATACCAGGGAAATGTTAGGGACTTTCTCAAAGGTGTAGAAAAATCAGGGAAATTTGAAGAAACTTGATAAAGAAAATTACAAAATCTAAAATACATCAGATTTTGTGTCAAGCCGCTAAATTAATATCAGGAAATTTTGTTGCAACATCAGGGAAATATCAGGGAAATTAGTCAGGCAGTCTTTTGCCACCATGGCTTCGACTACAATAGTTGTCCACTATACCAAGTTTCACAGAGATCGGATCATTCTGTGATGTGTTAGAGGAATTGACTTGAGTGTCATCCATGCAAAAAGGATGGAACAGATCAGATATATGTATATAGAAGTTTAGATTAAAGTAGGAGTGCATTGTGCTACATTTCATAGTGATTGGATCATTAAGTGACAAATTAGGTAGATTCATGTTTATAATTTTCTATGATATAGATTTTCTACATGTAGATTAGACTATAGTAGAGGTCCACTATATCTAGATACAGAGTTTCAGAGACATTGGACCATTCATTTCATGGAGAGTTACAGGAATTCATGCAAAATGGCGGATATGTAAAAGGTTTATATTCTAAACGTAAGCAAAATTAAGAAATTACGCAGGTTTACAGAGGATTACGCGAGTTACTAAAGTGTTAAATATTGTGTGAACAGTGTAGATAAAATACGTAAGAGAAATACAATACATAACTTGTTAAAAGAGAAGTCATATAACATTTAATATTATGACGGTCAACTGTGCTCCATGCGGCAAAAAGATCAAGAACAATCAGCAGGCTGTAGGATGCGATGGTGAGTGTGGACGCTGGTTTCATGTAACATGCATGAAAATGAGCAAAGACACGTACCAACAATTCCGGAAAGATACTTTCAAATGGTCATGCAATCGTGAAGACTGCCTCCCGCAACCTAACCTCAAAGAGGTTATGGCATCGTTCTCCCAGAAACTTGAGGAATCCCTTTCGGCGATGAGAGAAGAAAACCACGAGGTAAGAAAACTAGCAACTTTCTTATCAGAAAAGTATGATGAACTCCACCGGGAAATTGAAACTCTGAAGAAAGAGAGAAAAACCGTCAAGGACGCAGAAATGGCAGCATCTAAAGCTATCAACGAATTGGAGGAACTAAAACAGTACCAGCGCAAGAACAACTTGATAGTGTATGGAATACCCACTGAAAGAGAGGAGGATGTATTTCACAAAATCTCGGACATTGGCAAGACGTTAGGAGTTGAAATCACCAGGGCAATCATAGACGCAGCTCACCACCTCCCGTCAACAAAGCCTGGGCCTCAACCGATAATTGTGAAATTAAATAATAGTTGGAAGAAGGAAGAGATTCTCAGTAGCAGAAGACAAAAGAAGACCCTGAAGACGAGTGAAATTGGTTACAGTGATGGTGGTAATATATATATCAATGAACACCTGACCCCAAGAAATGAAACCATCGCCAAAAAGTGCCATGAATTGAGACAACAGGGAAAAATCTTTGCAACTTGGGTCAGAGACTGCAAAATATACATTCGGAAAAATCAAAATGGACCCTCAAAGCTTATATCAAGTGCTGAAATACTGGATGAACTCGCCCTCTCAAACTAAAATCTATGTAATAGTAAGATATCTACTAAGTATTATCCCATATGGAACTAGAATTACAGAAATTAAATTTTTTAGGTAATGCAAATAATAATACACTAGAATTAACCGAGTGTAACTGTAATATACTTAGCGATTATTATAAAATTAAGGACAGTAAACAGATAATAACCGATACCAGTACACTAAAATGCGTACACATAAATGCACATAGCATAAAAAACAAGTTCGATGATATCCAAATAATGTTAGACAGAATCAAAGGTGTAGATGTCCTAGCAATCTCAGAAAATTGGTTAACAGAACAAACAAAAATGTTTTTCAATATTAAGAAATATGTTGCATATCACATAGTTAGAAAGCAAACTGGAGGGGGAGTATCTTTGTATATTTCAAACAAATGTAGCAGTACCCTTGTAAAGGAAATAAATTCCACCCACAGCATACTGCACATTACTGTGAGAAAAGGCCATCAAGAATACAATATAATCAGTGCTTATAACCCTCATAAAAGCAACATTCCACACTTTCTAACTGATCTCGAAGTAATTATTAGTTCTTACTCAACGAATCCTGTTATACACACATCAAAAAAAGTTTTGCATCACCTCGGTTCCAAGAGTTCCGGAACCGTTAAATACAAAGGGAATAGAGATCAACACAAACAACATTTCAGCTCGTTTTATTGCTCATGAGACCCACACATTGCATGTTGTACCATCATACAGCTAGACTTACAGCATTTGTGGTCCAGATTGCAGTACACACTACTACCTCTAATACCCAGTAGCACGTCCTCTTGCATTGATGCATGCCTGTATTCGCCGTGGCATACTATCCACAAGTTCATCAAGACACTGTTGGTCCAAATTGTCCCACTCCTCAACGACAATTCGGCGTAAATCTCTCAGAGTGGTTGGTGGGTCAAGACGTCCATAAACAGCCCTTTTCAACATATCCCAGGCATGTTCGATAGGGTTCATGTCTGGCGAACATGCTGGCCACTGTAGTCGAGCGATGTCGTTATCTTGAAGGAACGCATTCACAAGATGTGCACGATGAGGTCGAGAATTGTCGTCCATGAAGACAAATGCCTCTCCAATATTCTGCCGATATGGTTGCACTATGGGTCGGAGGATGTCATTCAGGTATCGTAAAGCCGTTTCGGAGCCTTCCATGACCACCAGTGGCGTACGTCGGCCCCACATAATGCCACCCCAAAACATCAGGGAACCACCACCTTGCTGCACTCGCTGGACAGTGTGTCTAAGACGTTCAGCCTGACCAGGGTGCCTCCAAACACGTCTCCGACGATTGTCTGGTTGAAGGCATATGCGACACTCATCGGTGAAGAGAACGTGATGCCAATTCCGTGGGGTCCATTCAGCATGTTGTTGGGCCCATCTGTACCGCGCTGCATGGTGTCGGGGTTGCAAAGCTGGACCTCGCCATGGACGTCGGGAGTGAAGTTGCGCATCATGCAGCCTATTGCGCACAGTTTGAGTTGAAACACGATGTCCTGTGGCTGAACGAAACGCATTATTCAACAGGGTGGCATTGCTGTCAGGGTTCCTCCGAGCGGCAATCCGTAAGTAGCGGTCATCCACTACAGTAGTAGCCCTTGGGCGGCCTGAGCGAGGCCTGTCATCGACAGTTCCTGTATCTCTGTACCTCCTCCATGTCCGAACAACATCGCTTTGGTTCACTCTGAGACGCCTGGAAACTTCCCTTGTTGAGAGCCCTTCTTGACACAAAGTAACAATGCGGACGCGATCGAACTGCGGTATTGACCTTCTAGGCATGGTAGAACTACAGACAACATGAGCAGCGTACCTTCGTCCTGGTGGAATGACTGGAACTGATCGGCTGTCGTACCTCCTCCGTCTAATAGGCCCTGCTCATGCATGGTTGTTTACATCTTTGAGCAGTTTTAGTGACATCTATGAACAGTCAAAGGGACTGTATCTTGGATACAATATACACAGTCAACGTCTATATGCCGGAGATCTGGGAACCGAGGTGATGCAAAACTTTTTTTGATGTGTGTATTACTAGGTGATATGAATATCGATCTATTATTTGGGGACAGATATACTAGTAGTTATATTAACCTAGTCAAATCATACGGTCTAGTCTTATGTAATAAAAAATATCCAACTCGTGTAACACAAACTAGCTCTACTCTAATTGATCATGTATTGGTGAACGACTGTGACAAAA
Source organism: Meconema thalassinum (assembly GCA_946902985.2). Lineage (NCBI taxonomy): Eukaryota > Metazoa > Arthropoda > Insecta > Orthoptera > Tettigoniidae > Meconema > Meconema thalassinum. The sequence goes on along the minus strand of OX336391.1, from coordinate 455,899,260 downwards.
TATGTAATGTCTATAATATTGATAATGATTTGAGTGATCACCATTTACTAATCTGTGAAATGAGAAACAAAAAGATAAACAGGAACTCAATATGTGATGATAGGCCAATAGAAAAGCATAAAATAAACTACAAAAAACTTAATAAATATTTAATAACTCAAGAATTTGTATGCAAAGAAACTAACATCAATGACTACTACAATAAATTCTGTGATATTATTAATAAAGGAATATAAGCCTGTACTATGAAATATACGAATAAGGAGCCAAGTGCCCCACCAATAAAACCCTAGATCACACAAGATCTTTTAGCACTAATACACAGGAAAGATAAGATATATACAAAAACCAAAGTTAAAAATCCAACTGCAGAAATTTTAGAAGAATATAAAATTATTAGCAACCAAGTTACAAAACTTAAGAGAAACCTACAAAGAAACTACTTTGACCAAAAAATTCAAAATGCAAATAATCAGAGGGAAGTGTGGAGTGTTGTTAATGAGATGTTAAATAGGCCAAAGAAGGGGAAAAATGAAATTGTCAAACTTATAGTCGACGGCACAAATGTCGAAAAAAAGGAAAATATATGTGATGAAATTAATAAATATTATGTCAATATTGCTAACAGTATATGGGAAAATCAAGGAAACGGTTCTACCTCGGTCATTACAAGCTATAACAAGAAGTTCCGTGAAGAACTATACAGCCTACTTTTCATGCCAATGATTATTCTACAGAAAATGAACCTATCTAGAATAATGACGAAATTAAGTTGCTAATATCGAAATTTCCAATTAGTTCGAAATACTGTACACCTGGCATAATGTATCCTATTGGAGCACTACAGTTGGCAGCCCTGATGACTGAATATATTCTTAGTTCCATCTCTTAAGGTACAAAATACAAAATTTGGTTGAAGTCCAATGAATAGTATGGACGTTACATGCAGTTAAACATTGGATCTAGCAGCGCACGTAAAATCATGTTGGCAACAATGTCATGCATGTATTGGTCAGAAATAATCGGAAATAATATGATCTATTGTTGTGCCAATTTTGAATGAAATCCATTAGTTAGTATAGAAGTTACATGCATTTTAAAATTGGACCTATCAGCAGGCTTAGAATCATGTTGGCAGCACTGACGTATATTAGTTACTCCAAATTCGTCTAGAATGCCAGGTACTATACGTGTGCAAAGTTTAGAGCTATTGGCTTGCATACTTTCTGATATATTGATATTGGAGTAACAAAAATAGGGACAGCACATATTAACAGTTGGCAGCCCTGGTTGCTCCTTAGAATACGCATAGTCATATCTGTTATGGTACACAAAGCACATACGAAATTTGGTTGAAATCCAAATGATAGTATGGAAGTTACATGTATTTAAAGTTGGACCTGTCAGCAGGCTTAGAATCATGTTGGTAGCACTGACGTATATAAGTTACTCCAAATTAATATAGAATGTCAGGTACTATACGTGTGCATAATTTAAAGCTGTCGGCTTGCATACTTTCTGATATATTGGTATTTGGATAAAATAAATTAGGAGCATTTATTAACAGTTGGCAGCCCTGGTAGGTCTTAAGAATACGCTCAGTCATATCTGGTTATGTACACATACAACATACGAAATTTGGTTGAATTCCAATTGATAGTGTAGAAGTTATATGCATTTAAAAATTGGACCTATCAGGAGGCTTATAATCATTTTGGCAACACTGCCATGTTTGGCCTCCTGGAAATTAAACTGAAATATTATGATCTGTACGTGTGCCAATTTTGAAATAGCTCCCATTCATACTTTCCAAGATATCCAACATGGAGCTCAAATTTCAATTGCGATTTTTTAGCAGTTGGTAGCACTGACATCATTTTCAAATATGGTCGTGAGATATTCAGGTATAGATCTTTACTCCTACCAAATTTTGTTTCGATTGCTTCAGCCGTTTAGGAGTTGATAGGGGGGGACACACACACAGCCAGACAGACAGGACAGACAGACAGACACACATTTGCCCGATCTCATAAGTCTACTTTTTCCTCATTTTTGCAAAATGTGAAAAGTAGGCTAAAAATACTACTAGCACTAAGACAATCTTTATGTTACCTACTGATGCTAATGAAATACAATCAATTATAAACTCCCTAAAACACAAAAACAATATAAGTGAGGACAACACTGCTAATGTCATGCTACAATTGTGTCTTGAGGGCCTTACACCATATCTTGTCAAAATAATAAATCTTTCACTGATGACTGGTATATTCCCAGATGCCTGTAAAGTCTCTAGGGTGGTCCCGATCTACAAAAAAGGAGACAAAACCCACCCATCAAATTACCGACCCATTAATATTATATCTGCCATCAGCAAGGTTCTAGAAAGCATTGTTAAACGAAGACTTATGAATTTCTTCATGAAAAATGATTACTTTGCAAACTGCCAATATGGGTTTATTCCAAATAGAGGAGCTGATAGTGCTATATTTGAAGTAGTAACTGATGTAGAAAAGGCATTAGATGAAAACAAACTAGCTGCTGGTGTACTAATTGACCTTCAAAAAGCCTTCGATCTGGTTAACCATAAGATTCTCCTTAATAAACTAGAATTTGCAGGCATCAGAGGAGTGGCACATGATTGGTTCAAGAACTACCTCACTAACAGAAAACAATATGTTGCAATCGATAATGTAAAAGGATCTCAAATGAGAATTGACACAGGAGTACCTCAAGGTTCTGTCTTAGGACCAATTCTTTTCTTGGCCTATATTAATGATATAGTATTATTAGAATTGAAAAGCAAGCTTAAACTATTTGCAGATGATATTTTTATACTCTATCTGGGAACATCTGAACAGGAAATTATGCTAAATATTAATTATGATCTCAATAAGCTGGTGGATTGGTTGAGAGCACACAAAATGGTTATCAATATCACTAAAACAAAATATTTATTCTTCCATAAACCATCCTACAAGATTGAGACCACAAACATAGTCAACATAGCCAACAAAGAAATAGAAAGGGTTAAATCGGCAACATACTTAGGTATCACACTAGATAGTACACTAACCTGGGAAAATCATGTAGAAAATGTAAAACATAAAATCAGCCCTTTAATTGGTATTATTTTCAGATTAAGATATAGCTGTCTTACTAGCCAACAATTGAAAAATATATACTTTGCTCTGATACATTCACATCTAATGTACATGAATTTCATATGGGGATATTGTAAGAAGGAGCTGATAAAAGAACTTGAGATACTCCAGAAACGTGACTCACACCCTCAAATGAATTATACTCAAGAACTAAAATTATGCCACTGCAAAAACAAATAGCTATGTCAGCAACAGTATTTGTATACAAATTAGAAAACAAATTGATACACACACACATCCATTTTACCCATGCAAATGATGTAACGTTAATTAGTTAGTGCCCCATGTTGGTAGCGACAAATGTAATGGTTTCACTTAGGCTGGGATGACAAGTGAAACGGTATTTACTTTGCTCCACGTTGAGCGTACAAATGTAATGGTTTTGCTAGCCCACACTGTTGGGTGAGAAATGTAACTGTTTACCTTTGCCTAAGCTATGTTGTTTTAATGGGCGCCAAGACCTCAATGCAATCTTGAAATCTAAATTTGTATTTAACAACGTCTAGCTCTGGCAGAACACATTCAAGACTCTATTCACTCAGATCGTGGTATGATTTGATCATTAACCCAACAAACAATTGTATCAGGAGAAGGAATTGGTCTATATCTAATGCTACCTACTGAAAGCAAAGATTGCATTGTAAAAGAAATGAATTTATTATATAAAACAAGTATAGCAAAATTAATAATAATAAGTTTAACATTTAAATTGGAGCGTTGTGATTTGAATATTACCGATAGAAAATTACGTGAAAACGGAGTCTGATAAATTGATTTTACTCTTATTTCCAAGCTATGAAGTTACTGAATTATGAAATATAAAACAAAGAAAAATGAGAGATTGCGTATTTCTGCGTCATTAGCGCTTACCCCTGGAAATTGCCAAAGCATTTCCCTCGTTCTTGATGATGCTGTGTGCTTCCCACAGTCTCCTGGACGTCGCCATCTTCTTCGTTATATGTTGATATTCTGGTAGATTAGATAATTCTATGGTCCGTACATCGGACCCAAACTCTCGTAAAACCGCACTGGTTACGTTTTACAAAAGTTCGTCGCTAACTCCACTGAACATCGGAGCGACACGCACTTGCGACCGTACACTGCAAGTTCTACACAGATTGTCCTTAACTCCACCGAACATCGGAGCCACTCGCACGCGCATCCACACTCGTCAAGTATTTCACAGTTAGTCCTCGTCTCACGGCGCGTCGAACGATATATGCACACGTTGGCTCCCCCACTCCAGTCTCAACTTCCAGCTTACGTTGTCTCCGCTGATTGGCTGAGCACGCCGCCACTTCCCCTCCTCCGGTTCATTACACACCGCGGGCGAGAGGGAGAAGTCGTTTTCCGTTTCAACAATTCGCCTCTTCTAGACCTTGCGACCCAGGATTGCGTCATGCTTCTCGACAGGAATCAGCTTGTTTTTGAAATCCCAGTGAGTCACGTCTCTCGATATACCCTAACTGACAAAACTCCGTAAAATTCCGTAATCAGATAATTTTCTATGATATCGTCGTTCGTAATAATTTGCTTGATAGCGTTTTCTAATACATAGAAAACCTATCTGAATGCTAATAATTTTTATAAAATGCTCCGAAAATATCTAAATAATAATTATAATAAATTAATAATAATAATAAATTAACATGAAAAATTCTCTTGGCTGAACAATTTGCCGCGTAAATAAATTTAGAATGGCTTCCTACTGACTTATGCCAGTTGCATAAAACCCCTCGAAAAACACGTTACAATGACATTCATCATTATGCAACAAGAGGAGTAAATCAAATATTCACCAGCCATTCCCAATCCATTAAATTTGGAACTAAAGGAATTATGTCCTCTATAATAAAAGAATACAACTCGCTACCATTAGGCATAAGGGAAAGTTTCTCTATAAAAACATTTAAGAGGAAAACAAAAGACTTCCTATTAAGGAATGAATAGCCCATGTACAATAGCCTTAAGCAATGCAATGTATCATACCGAATTATCTCTGTAAAGTTAGTCACTAGCAATCTAATATAAGTTAGGCTACTATTAAACTAAACAATAATGTTACCAAAATTATATATATGCCATGCTGTAACTATGTTACTTGATTGTCCCTAACACGAGCTCAGGCTCATTGGGACCTATGTAAATAAATAAATAAACATACATACCATCTATAATTTGTGAAAAGGAAGGAGTCGTATTATGTACCTGTGGTTTTAGATTATAGTATGGGTCCACTATGCTATTTTTCACAGTGTTTAGAAAATTCAATGACTTCTTCTTCCTCCGTGCCTTTTCCCATTAGGCGGGGTCAGCTTTCTTAATCCTGAGGCGCCATTCGGTTCGTTGTAAGGCATCATCAGCAGATAGACCCAATACCCTCATTTCCCTTTGGACTTTCGTCATCCATATTGTTTGAGGTCTGCCGCTCCCTCTCTTTTGTGTAGCCATGGAAAGGCACTTATTCACTACATGATTTTCCTGTCTTTGCAGAACATGTCCATACCACCTTAGCCTGGACTCGTTTCTCAGTTATAGGTACTACTTTGAAACTGCCTCGCACATGTTCATTTTATCTTTGAGGGTAACTTCACCTGCCCAACGTAACATATGCATTTCAGTGATATGTAGCTTTTGCTCATGTGCCTTTGTAGTAATTCATGTTTCACTAACGTAGAGTAGGATTGGTCTTACGGCAGTTTTAAAAACTTGACCCTTGGTTTTTATGGGTATTTTTGGTTCACATAAAATTCGTATTAGTTAGTGCCATTTGTTTCACCCAGACGTGGCCCTATGGATCATATCGGCGGTTATCGTGCCATCTTCAGCAATGACAGAACCTAGATATCTAAATTTTGTTACTCTTGGTAAGGTTTCACCATCTAGTTTAAGTTCCATATTTGTCATACTGGGTTTATTGTGGTGTAAGTCGCATACTATACATTCAGTCTTCGTTCTACTAATGCATAGTACATTAGACTCGAGAGCTCTTCTCCATTGGTCTAAACTCTCCTGTAGGTCATAAATCCTGTCAGATATTAGTGCCACATCGTCTGTGTACAAGATTCCACGGTAAAGATTTATGAATTTTTGTTAGGTAGTTTATGGTAATATTGAATAACAGTGGACTTAGAGCACTTCCCTGATGAACCCCCACTTGGATATCAAAGCTTTCGGGCAAACCAACTGGGCTTCTGACACATGTCTGTAGCCTATATTATTATACGTATTCATTATGATTTTTATGTATAGTTCAGGAACGTTTTGCGACCTTAATGCTTGGCATATTAACGGTCTTGGCACACAATTGAAGGCTTTCTGGAGATCTATAAAAAACATACATAAACTCTGCTTGTTTTCACGAGCTTTTTCAATTACCAGCCTTATCTCATGGATTGCATCAATGGTTCCTTTTCCAGCAGCGAAGCCAAACTGATTATCCGTCAACTTTATAAAATTTTGAAGGCACTCACAAAGGACTCATTCCCAGATCTTGAGTGTGTGTGATGTAAGTTTTATACCACGGAAGTTTCCACGAGATTGAAAATCTTCTTTGTTTTCATAGAACGGGACAAAGGTACTTTTTTTTCCAGGCATCTGCCATCTTTTCGTGTACTAAGATGTTATTGAATAACCTTGAAAGCCATACAGCTCCAGCCGGTTCAAGAAATTTCTAAAGTTCATCTTGGCCCGTGGTTTTGTGATTCTTCATTTTAGAGATGGCTTTTCTAACTTTCACTTCTGTGATTTTATTAATAGGTCCTTGCGTCGTAGGTACTGTAGTTCCACTTCTTGTCGCCTGGGAAATCATTTAATAAATCATAATAATACTCATGCCATCTTGCTCAAATGTCCTTGTTGTTTGGTAATAAATTGCCTTCTATTTTTAATGTATTTTTTTGTGTTTTTAAAGTCTTTGCAATCATTGTGTTTGCACTTGGCTATCTTATATATATCGTTGCTATTGGCTAATTCTAAATGCTGGTAGAAATCAAAATCAGCATTTTCTCTTTCAATTAGCAACTGTTTTCCTTGCAGCTTCTTTGCCTGTTGATAATTCTCTTTATCTTCCTCAGCACCAGTATTCTGTCAAATTCTAAACAACCGTTTCTTTTCAGCTACGTTCTTGGCGTGGTTGTTCCACCATATGGAACCCTTTGCATTATGAAAGGCACCTTTGCTAATACTTAACTAACATTTCGCTGTAGCGACACAAAAAGCTTCAAAGCCCGACCAGAGTACTGTTGGACTGTTTTCCTGAGATGGGGTTTTGCTTAAATAATCCATTATACAATTTTCAAAACAGTTCCTTTTTCGCTATTCAATTCATACCATTTAATCTTTTCGATTTTAGGTCTGTTTATCTTTATGATTTCTCAGTTTTAGGGCTGTTAGTAGAAGTCGATGTTGGGAAGTAAGTGGTTCTCCCGGAATAACCTTAGTCCTTAATTTGTCCCAAATCTCTTTTGTCTATCAGGATATAGTCTTATCTGCGTCTTTAAATCACCACTCTTATCTACTATATATTTGTCAAATACCACTCACTCACTCATTCATTCATGACGAAATCTCAGAAACCACCGAACGGATTGGAATGACATTTGGTATGCAGCTTCCTCAAGGGCCGCAAACGCCCACTAAGAAAGGATTTTTGGATAATCAGGTTCTAAAGGGGTATAAAGGGGGTAGACCTGCATTTCATTGAATAGCAATATCTCCCGATTGGTTTCATTGGGGGGATGTGATACTCGGCATATAAACTCTTCATTAAAAATAAGAAGACATGTTGTCTGAGGGTTTTTCGATGTGGTGTATATTATGAGGTGAAAGAGGTGAAAAGTGGGGGTTGAAGGATTCCTAACGGAGCATGTATCCCTTAAATGACATAGGCGAGGAGTTTAATACTCAGCGGAAAAAAATCAGCATAAAAATATGTAAATAGGTGTTTGACCGTTTTTTCATAAATCCAATTTAAGGGGCCCATTGGGAGGGGTGAAATTCTGGGGGAAAAAGAACAGGAAAGAAGGTGTCCTAACTGATTGACTGACTCACTCATCAAACTCAGGGAGAAATAAACTGCTTAAAAATAAGTAAATATCCGTTCGACAGTTTTTTTTCTTTCATAAATCAAATTTAAGGGGTTCATGGGGAGGGGTGAAATTCTGAAAAAAGAAATTTGAAAGAAAATGTTCTGACTCACTCACTCATCATCGCCCAGCCAAAATTATTGAAGTTAGAAACATGACAGTTTGGGGATATGTTCATTGTATGTCAAAACCGTCTACTAAGGGAGGATTTTCGGATATTCAAGTTTAATGGGATCTTAAGGGGATTAAACCTGCATTTCATTGAATAACAATATCTGCCTATTGGTTTCATTGGGGGATGTGATACACGGCATATAAACTCATCATTAAATCATTAAAAATAAGCAGACATATGTCGAAGGGTTTTTCGATGTGGTGTATATTATGAGGTGAAAGGGGTGAAGGGTGGGGGTTGAAGGATTCCTAACGGAGCGTGTATCTCTTTAACGACATAGGCGAGGAGTTTGAAATCAGCTTAAAAATAAGTAAATAGGTGTTCGACAGTTTTCTTTTCAAAAATCCAATTTAAGGGGCCCATGGGAAGGGGTGAAATTCTGGGAAAAAATAAAAATTGAAAGAAAATGTCCTGACTCACTCAATCATCGCCCAGCCAAAAATATTGAAGTTGGAAACATGGCATTTTGGGGATATGTTCGTTGTTTGTCAAAACCGTACACTAAGGGAGGATTTTTGGATATTCAGGTTCTAAAGGGGTCTTAGGGGGTTAAACCTGCATTTCATTGAATAACAATATCTCACGATTGGTTTCTTTTGTTGATGTGATACTCGGCATATAAACTAATCATTAAAAATAAGCAGACATATGTCGAAGGGTTTTTCGATGTGGTGTATTATTATGAGGTGAAAGGGGTGAAAAGTGGGGGTTGAAGGATTCCTAACGGAGTGTGTAGGCCTATCTCTTAAATGACATACCGGTAGGCGAGAAATTTGAAACTCAGCGGGAAAAAAATCAGCTTAAAAAATAAGTAAATTGGTGTTGGACCGTTTTTTGATAAATTCAATTTAAGGGGCCAATGGGGTGGGGTGAAATTCTGGGGAAAAAAAGGAGAGAAAGTTTCCTAACTGACTGACTAACTCACTCATCAAACTCAGGGGAAAAAGACAGCTTAAGAAATAAGTTAATAGGTGTTCAAGCGTTTTTTCATAAATCCAATTTAAGGGGCCCATGGGGAGGGGTGAAATTCTGGTAAAAATAATTGAAAGAAAATGTCCTGACTGTCTCACTCACTCATCACACCCAGCAAAAACTATTAAAGTTGGAAACATGAAATTTTGGAAATATGTTCGCTGTATGCCGAAAACGTTAACTAAGGAATGATTTTTGTTCATTCGGGTTTTAAAGAGGTGTTAAGGGGGTAAACGTGCATTTCATTGAATAACGATATCTCATGAGTTGTTTCTTTGGGGATGTGATATTCGGTATATAAACTAATCATTAAAAATAATCAGACATATGTCTAAGGGTTTATCGATGTGGTGTATATTATGAGGTGAAAGGGGGTGAAAATTGGGGGTTGAGGGATTCTTAACGGAGCGTGTCTCTTAATTGACATAGGCGAGAAGTTTGAAATTCAGCGGGAAAGAAACAGCTTAAAAAATAAGTAAATAGGTGTTCGACCGTTTCTTCATAAATCCAATTTAAGGGGCCCATGGGGAGGGGTGAAATTCTGGGGGAAAAAACAGGAAAGAAAGTGTCCTAACTGATTGACTCACTTACTCACTCATGAAAAACAGCTGGAAAAACAGCTTAAAATAAGTAAATAGGTGTTCGACAGTTCTTTTCATAAATCCAATTTAAGGGGTTCATGGGGAGGGGTGAAATTCTCAAAAATAAATGAAAGAAACTGTCCTGACTGACTCACTTGCTGCCAAAATTATTGAAGTTAGAAACATGAAATTTTGGGGATATGTTCGTTGTATGTCGAAAACGTCCACTAAGGAAAGAGTTTTGGATATTCAGGTTCTAAAGAGGTGTTAAGGGGATAAACGTGCATTTCATTGAATATCAATATCTCACGAGTGGTTTCATTTGGGGATGTGATACTTGGCTTATATACCAATCATTAAAATAAGCTGACACATGTCTAATGATTTTTCGATGTGGTGTATATTATGAGGTGAAAGGGATGAAAAGTGGGGGTTGAAAGATTCCTAACGGAGCGTGTATCTCTTAAACGACATAGGCGAGGAGTTGGAAACTCGGAGGAAAGCAATCAGCTTAAAAATAAATAAATAATTACAATAAATAGGTGTTTGACCGTTTTTTCATAAATCCAATTTAAGGTTCCTATGGGAAGGGGTGAAATTCTGGAAGAAAAACGTCCACTAAGGAAGGATTTTTGGATGTTCACTCTCATCGACCAACCAAAACTATTCAAGTTAGAAGAATGATATTTTGGGGATATGTTAGTTGTGTGTCGAAAACTTCTACTAAGGAGGGATTTTTGGATATTCAGGTTCTAAAGGGGTGTTAACGGGGTTAAACCTGCATTTCATTGAATAACAATATGACACAATTGACGCGAGCGAAGCCGCGGGTACCTGCTAGTAAGTTGTAAGATGTTCATCCTTCTTTTGAAAGAACGTGTTCACTACAGCAAGGTTATGGGAGGCTGTAAATTCAAGAATAGTCTCCTCTTCTTTATTTTGCTCTCCAAATCTGACGACGATTTAATAATAATAATAATAATAATTGACATGTGCATTATCTATAAATTGTTAAACGTAAGCCATAGATTTATATACCAGAAATTAAGCTTATATTAATGGTTCATTGTACAAAGTTTCATTTAATCCTCTTAGTGCTAAGTTCATTTCCTGAAATACTTGCCAAGAATGCCAAGCCATTTTCAATGATCATGCAGACTATTCGAAAAATTATACATACCACATATTCAACGATAGAATCATTATTTTTGCTTTGTTTTTTAACCAATACCTCATTCTTTCATACAGTATGTTCGTAAAAGTAAATACTGCATCTAGACCCTTTTAATGGAGGTTATTCTGATAATTGTTCAATTTTTCATTTTTTGTTGTTGTAAAAAATCAATTTTGAGTCTAAATTAAGGACACCTATGAGTCATATTCGAAGAAACGCTATGTTTCCAGCTGTATAAAGTTCTTGGATACATCCGTAGGCAGAAAACTTCAACAAGAAGAAAACAACTGCACCGCAATTTGGGTGGGAACGTGCGTGATTGGGGGAGCGCTAAGGGAGGGCGTGAATACAAACTCAAACGTACCGTGTAATGGACTGAAGGAAAAACGTAGACACCGTACAGGCAAGCTTGGAACCTTGGAACTAACAGTATGAAATAAACACGGACATATGCCTACAGAAATCTATAAATATAAGATAAACAGCGTTCCGATTGAATCAGGTTTGGCACTTTTGGCGTGAGCAGCGTGAGCCGATCTGATCGGCGCGTGGCACTAGGAGGGTTAAATCCCTTTCATTCATTCATTCATTCATTTATGTGCAATGGGGGGTGTGTCCCCCGGTGGCAAATTGAATATACATAACAAATAAATAATTATACATAACAATTCAATAACAATTATACAACAATTAAACTGGAGTATTTACACAAATAGTCAGTCTTTTCTTAAACACACCTATATGTTTGGGAAAAGGCTCTAAGACTGCGGCAGGTAGAGAGTTCCAGTTATCAATGGCACGGTTTACAAAAGAATATTTACCATAATTTGTTCGCTGTGGTCAGCCCTTAACTTTGAAAGGATGATCGCTCCTACCCATGTAAGTGGGCTTTCCCAATCGTTTGCTAAGCTCACTCCATGCTGGTTGATTTGTATACGTGTTGTACATAGCGCAGAGTCTAGATTTCATCCTCCTAGCCTCCAGTGATTCCCACCCAAGTTTCTTTAACATACGGCTCACACTGCTCCTGGGATTAAAGTCACTGAGCACAAATCTAGCGGCCTTTCTTTGTACCATTTCCAACTCATTGATAAGCCCTACTTGATATGGATCCCAAACCGCCGAGGCATATTCCAGAATAGGTCTTACAAGTGACAAATAGCCTAATTCTTTAGCAGAGGTACTACTTCCTTTTAATACCCTCATTACAAAGTGCAGGGATTTGTAAGCTTTTGAAACTACACATCCTACATGACTACTCCATTTCATATCATTCCTTACGTGAACGCCCAAATATTTGCAAGAATCTTCTTCTACAAGTATTTCCGAGCCAATGTTATATTGAAAATCCTGCCTTCGCACTTTCCCTATTTTTATTAGACTACATTTTCTTGTGTTTATTTTCATTTTATTTACAATCGCCCACTTATAGATCAGGTTGAGGTCCTCTTGAAGCACTGCATTGTCTTTTGAATCATGTATCTTTCGATATATTACACAATCATCCGCAAACAATCGACAGTCACTGCGAATCCCATTTGGTAAATCATTTATAAACGCCAAAAATAACAAAGTTCCGATTACGCTGCCCTGAGGGATACCCGACGTTACGGTAGATTACATGAATTAAAAATATATTTAAAAATTTTGCTCTGCTGCCACCTTGAATTATTTAAAACAATTGAATATCCGGCTTGGATGTATAATAATACAAAAATTAATATCTTCGAGAGTAATCGAGAAAACTAGAGGGCCTATGCAAGAAACCTCGCATGTGTTAAACCATCTGTCCGGTTTTACTGTTATCGGGCTAAACGCGACACAGTTCTTGCAAGGGGCTATCATCTTGTTTATTTGTTTAACCCTTCGCTAGTGACGTGAATTTTACTATCACCTTTAGTGACTTCGGTCCAGTAGACCGGCCTTAAATAATTCCATACTTTTAATTATTATGAAAGTATATTTTTAAGGAAGGGTATAATACATAAGTATTTTATCATCTAGCTTGCCACGGTGGGCGAGTGGATAGCGTGTCGGTCTACTAACCCCAAGATTGCAGGTTCGCTCCTGGCCGTGGTAAGTGATTTTTGAAAGGCGGCAAAAAAACGACACGCATGTCATACGATGTTGGCATGTCAAAGAACCCATTTGAATTCAGTAGGCCGTGTTCATAATGGCAAAATTAATCTCGGGAGTTTCCGCCAACACAAAGTTTCTCATTTCTCTACTAGAAAGCGCTATAGTGTTCATGGAGCTTAGATATCTAACCTCATAGTGATTCAAGGAACAACGAAATTTGACATACAAGCTACCCTCTGGGTGTCAAATTACAAAGCTTGCACCCAGCACCCGAGGCCATATGATATTATTATTATTATTATTTTATCATCTTAACCTTTATTTAAAATACACTTAAGTAATCTATAAGCAATAATAAGGAGAAATTATAACTGAGATAATGAAAAGTGACATTAGCGAAATATCCAATGATAAACTGTTGAAAAGAAACCAATCTTGATTGAGATCTAAAGTTAGTAAATTTGCATCAGTACACAATAACCTTGAAGACAGTCATGGCATACAACATTTGCGTGTTGAAGGCACAAATACTGATGACTCTTGGACCGAATACGCTCTTAGTGACCTCAGTGTGCGAGACCGAAAAGACTTCCACTGACCTGTACGGTTATCGTTCGAACTTGTGCAGTGGTGAGTATACTCGAGAATGAAATTGATGGAGGTAACCTGATGCGCAGCTAGCTCACTCCAACGGACAAAGAAGGAGGCGCAATCGTTTATGACGTCGGTCTGTGCGTCAGTAACGGAGGGTTAAACACACTTTTAAACAAATTGTTTATATTTATGAAGTCACAGTGCAATTCGTCACTGCTGCTGGTAATTCTTTCTTTTGAATGGTCATTTGTTACGATCGATTACTTGTAAGTGCCTCATGTGTATAGACAACCTGCCTGGTTTTACTGTTATGCGAGCTACACGTGGCACAGTTCTGCCAGGGACTATCATCTTGTTTATTTGTTTAAACGCACTTTATAAACATATAAATATACCGACGTGATCTTAGGAAGCTTGAGCGCTTCCACCTTCAAAAACTTCAATCAATCCTGAGGATTAAATGGGAAGACCGCATTGCCAATATTGCTGTTCTTGAAAAGGCTCAAATCACAGCATAGAATCATCCATAATAGGTCCCAATTTAGATGGATTGGTCATGTCCATCGGATGGATGATGTGAGATTACCTCGTCAAATGCTATATGGTGAGTTATGCCATGGCACCAGACCTCATGGTGGTCCTAAGAGGCGCTACAAGGACCAATTTAAGCAGACCCTGAAATTGACATGTCTTGATTCACGAACCTGGGACATGCTGGCTGAAGACCGCTCAACTTGGCGCCGTACTATCTCGGATACTGTAAAAACGTTTGAAAGGGATCATGCACACATGAAGAGGCCAAGCGTCAACCTAGGAAACTTCAAGCAGCCCAACCACGTCCTCCTCCAGCAATACTAGGTGACTTGTGTGGACGCTTGTTCCATGCCAGGATTGGTCTCTTTAATCACCGTAAACACATCCACAAACTGGACTGAAGGAAGATGATTTATACTCGGATTCGAGTTAAAGCCGATGATGAGATCTGGTAAACCACGAACTGGTGTTTGGTACACTTGATTCTTTACAAAAGTCCACAGGAAAAATCACATGACTTAAGAAGTTGGCTCCTCGAGGGGCCAAGATATCAGATGACTACCTCTCACAATTCAGTGCCCTGAAATGTTTTGGTCCGAGATATTTCTCTCGATGTCTGCATAATGACATGGTGCACGATCTTGTTGGAAGATCACACCACGAAGCGCACAACTGCAACATGTCAACCTTTGTGAAGTAATATGGTACTATCTGCGATAATGAATGGTCCTATGACTCTGTCCTTAAAAAATCCACACCACACATTCACCTTTGGAGAATCATGTTTGCGTTCTACCATGGTGTGGGGAGTTTCCATTCCCCAGGTGTGGCAATTGAGTTTGTTTACCTTCCCGGAAATGTGGTATGTAGCCTCGTCAGAAAAACTAAGCATATCGAGAATCCCTCATTTTTGTCAATTTGCGCCAGAACTGCTACCGCAAATGCCCTCCATCGCGGCTTGTCACTGTTCAGTTTCTGACATAGCTGTTAGGTGTGTAAAAAAATTCTTTGAGTTTCTCTACTTGTAGAAACCAACTGCCAATAATTATCTCTATTAGTTTTCAAGATTGTTTTATTATAAATCTAAGCTGGACACGCCATATTAGATGGCAGTATGTTAAAACTCTAAACAAAGATTTGGCCTTCCAAGTTTCATTTTGTTCGGATGATGATGATGATGGTGTGGCCTCCGGAGAGGCCGAGTGCAGGTCTTTCTAGTTGACGCCCGTAGGCGACCTGTGCTTCGTATTTTGTTCGGATGATTAGATTAGAAAGTGTGTCAACTATTATTGATAAATACTTCAGTACTACGCAATCAAAGAAAGAACTATTTATTTTAATATCTACAATGTTGCAAGTTGCCACACTTTCTAGGTTATTGGAGGTGTTTTGTAAAGCTATTTTGTCTTGTATATTTGGATCTGGGATACACAAGTACCATTCAAAACCAAGGTGACATTGTACAAATCATACTACACACCAATCCTCACATACGGCCTAGAAACCAGCACACTAACCAGGAAGGACAATTCGAAACTCCAAGCTGAAATGAAGTTCCTGCATGCTATGATCCAGAAGACCAGGAAAGACAAGATCAGAAATGATAAAATCAGAGAAGAGGTGATAATAGGAGACTCTATACTACAAAAGATCCAGAAGGCTAGTATGAAGTGGTTCGGCCACGTGAAGAGAATGAGTGTAAATAAAACTGCAAGAAGGGAGTATGAAAGAGACCTAGGAGGGAGGAGACCAGTAGGCAGTCCTAGAAAACAATGGACAGATCTGGTGAAGAAGGATGTACAGGAGAGAGGCCAGGATTGGGAGAGGATTGTGAACGAAGAATGGTTCATGGATCGACAGAGATGGAGGGGGCTCGTATACCACCCCCGGGAAACTGGAGATGGTCATGATGATGATATTTGGATCTGATGATGCTCGTTGATGAGCGAAACAATTATATTCCATAGTTTTCTTCCTCTACTGTAGTCCATAACAAATATATTCATATATCTTTAATCACATGTAATTTTTTTTTTCAGGTTATTTTCACATGTCCCAGTAATTGGGATTATATTGTGTTGACAGACTGTAAAGTTGCAATATCAATTCACCAATTACTATAAAATGACAATACTAGACATTCCCCAATGAAACAGGTGCCACCCATAGAGTAACGTTCACAGTTTCTAGGTTATAGCTTGGTGACGATGCAATCTCTTTAAGATTACATTATCTGATATACAGTAGAATGATCCAGGGATTCTTACAGCTGGCTATGTACACATGAATTTTATTACAGGTTTTTATTCTCTTAAACTGCAGATTCTGAGTGTTACATAGAAGTATTGCCATACAATTGTTTTTTTTTTTAGCACTAACCTTTATAAAATAATTTTGGAAATAACAAGAATGACCCCTAAAAGCTGCAATAGATTAGTATTGAGGCCTATATGCTTATGCCATGCCCATCTTGCTTGTCACCAGGCAACTACATGTTAAATCCAGAATGTGTCTGGTGTTGTTATTTTGTAGCATTTGCTCTCCTTGACTGGTTAGTGGCTTCAAGTCTCTCTATCTTTCTGGTTGTAATATTAATAGCTTGAGACAACGATGATGAATGCTGTTTTAAAGGATGGAACAGCTAGGTCATCTGTCCCTAACCATGATTAATGTGCATGGTTTGTTGTTCTGAATGTATTTGCTGTAGACCTTGAGTATGGTACCTCAAACAATACCTTTCATGCGTAAAAAAGCATCCATTACATCATTTTCTGTAGCCTTGAAGGTAGACTGTTGGAATGCTATAAATTGGGAAGGTCATAGTAATTTTTTCTCGCTTGTTTTCAGCTTTATTGATTTCTCGAGGACAAATGTTGATCTAACAAATCACTTGAAGAAAATGGTGATAAATTGCCCTTGTATTTATGGATGTCAGTTCTTCATGATCAGTATGACTGAAGCATTTGTTTGATCATAGGAAGTAGATCTTTTTTAGCCTATTTTCATTGTATGAAATATAGGCTTGTGAGATCACCTTTCCTCCGTGTGTGTAAGTGTCTCCCCTAATGAAATCTAAACAGCTGGAGTGATTTCAATGAAACTTGATAACGGCTTACTACTACCTTGTGTGATATTAATCGCGCCTTTTATATTTTAGTGTGTCACTAATCCAACATGGCAGCCATGGGAAATATTTCATCGGTGTTAAATAACTTGGAAACTATTACTGCTATCAACCTGAAATTTTGTATGGTGTTAGGAGTTACTAAGTTGATACGGTATATGTGACTTTTGAAAAGCTGGTAGGCACAAAACCTACATGGTGGCCATGCAAACTTCAAATATTATTTAAAGTTAAATCATCCAAATGCAATGAACCTCTTTATGCAAGGTTTAATATACAGGCACCTAATTTAATTTTTTGAGAAATTCAAGATGGCGACTACAAAATTTTAAGATAAACTTTATTTCCTGTGTCCAAATCAAGTCGTTAAATAATAATCTTCATCTGCTGGTATATAATTCTATGGCCTACATATAAAACAATCCAACATGATGGCCATACTAAATAGTTTTACTAGTTTTCAATTTCATTCATGAAAACCAAGATTAACGACCGAGGGGACCAGATGCGCTGATCACGCGTCACCCCAATATCTGCAGGCCGAATGGCTGGGCAGCGGTCGCTTGGTCGGCCTCAGCCCGTCATGGGCTGTGTAGTGCCAGGGGTTGACTTAGACTAGAGGCCATTAGGGTAAGTTCACCTATGTGACTTTCAGTAACCTAATGTGCACAAAACCATCAGGGTGACCCTGCAAAATTTAAATACCGTATTTACTCGCCTATAGGACCTCCTCGCCTATAGTACCTCCCTTCATTTTTGAGAGCTAAAATACAAAATTCTTGGAAATCACTTATAGTATCCTCCTTAATTATTGAGTCAATTCTTGGATATTGCCGTATTCTTAAATTTAAAAAAAATTCTAACTAACATTCATCCTCTTTTATGACAAAAATATTTTCTTGTTACATTATTTAGTTATTCAGACGATATGATTGCCATTTTGCATACGTGATTGGGCAGGATATCGAATCGTGTAGCCAATAGGCTTCACCCAATATCCAATAGAAGATGCCACACTATTGGCAGAGTAGCCAAGTTTAAAATCCGGCCCATGAAAGATATGGTTTCATATCTTGCCTGCATTCTTTTGTTTTGTATACAAAGATGTATTGCCCTTCAAAACTGTGTTCGCAGCAGCTTTATCGCAGTTTTAACACATTTCATTTGTTGCAAGAACTGTCGGCGTTTGTGTGACACGTTATTGGTATATTAATGTGAAACGTGTGAATAATACGTACTCAGTTGTGTTTACAAATGTTAGTAAAATGTGATCGTTCAGCATCATCACTCGTTCCCTGATTGATGCTTGTTCAAATCAAAATAAAGTTTGCATTTCCATGTCTGATACTTTGTCCATTCCATTCTATTTCTTTGATACTAAGATTTTTGCTTAGCAAGGCATAGTAGTGAAAGTCATTCGCGGGTAGGGAATAGTGGTGGATAAGTGAGGTTATGGCAGCCTCATAATGGGCTGATTAAATATGTAAATTTCTTATATTTTGATTAAATATATCGTACTATATATCATCAAAATAAAATAGCGTATTTTTACTCTCTCTTTTTCCCAAAATAATGGATGTTTGTGAAGTTCGCATCTATAGTAACCCCCCCCCCCCCCTGAATTTCGGAACTAAAAATTTAGAATAATAGGGGGTCCTATAGGCGAGTAAATACGGTATTTAAAAAGGCCTTTTCTCATGACTTATTAATTATTCGAGTGCAGTGAAACTTGGCACGGTAAATCTTTATGCATTTAATTTAATTCAATTTTTGAGAGAAAATCAAGATGTTGATTATGCAAAATTTTTAAATTACATTTTTTTTTTGGTGTTCTGGCACTGAATTCTTTGGGAGAATGATGGTGCAGTGGTCAAGCTGCTTGCCACTCACCAAGATGGACCGGGTTCAATTTTAGAAAATTATAGATGCCACTCCTGCGACTCATTATAGGAAGATGCCATCTTACGGGACACATGATCGCAAGATTGGCGGTCATGTAAAACTAAAAGCTTCCTTCCTTCATATCTCGGGAGGAGTCGTAATCGAGGCGGTCGACGTAAAAAGGGCACATAGATAAAAACTCACTTTGGAGATAACATGAAATGAATTATTTTCTCAGTGTTTTTCTTTGGTGTTTATTTCTTTCTCATGCGGTAGTGTTTGTTATTATTTAGAATATTTAATTCAGATATGAATAATTCATATAAAATGTGACTTAGAATAGTTCATGAATGAAATAAATAAGACCTTTTAAATCAATATTATACCGACAGTAGTGGCTACGCGGGCTAAAGCGCTG
Source organism: Meconema thalassinum (assembly GCA_946902985.2). Classification (NCBI taxonomy): domain Eukaryota; kingdom Metazoa; phylum Arthropoda; class Insecta; order Orthoptera; family Tettigoniidae; genus Meconema; species Meconema thalassinum. The sequence continues at coordinate 455,879,477 of OX336391.1, read as the reverse complement.
CGTTAGGTCAAGGGGCCAAGCTCTCTGCTGACTCGGTAGACGCGTGGGTTCGAGCCCCACCGTCGGCTGTCCTTGAAATGGTTTTCCGTGGTTTCCCATTTTCAACACCAGGCAAATGCTGGGACAGTACCTGCTGACAGGCCACGGCCGCTTCCTTCCACATCCTTGCCCAGTTTCAATCATCTTCATCCATTCCATCTCTCATCCCGACGCGCAGGTCGCCCACGGACGTCGACTAGAAAGACCTGCACTCGGCCTCTTAGGAGGCTACACGACAAAAAAAAAATAGAAAAAAAAGAAGAAAAAAATCAATATTATGAGCCCTTTTTACACAGACAGCATTTTTGGTGGTAAAATTCAATAAACAAGACGTAATACAGTGTTTTAAATTAAATGTAATTCAACAATACAAGAGATTTGAGTTTTTGGAAAAATTAATTGGCTTCAATAGAGCAGCATTGGTAAGGGAATAACATTTCCTGCTCAGTCTTGGTTTATTAACATTGTCGGAGAATAAAACCAAAAGGCCCTACGTCATTTACTGTTCAGTCTTGGCTGATCATCCCTTCAATAAACGCAACATAGTCTTCAGACAAAAACTTGTACAGGCTTCTTGCATCCTTTACTTTCATTTGGTTTATGACCAGTGGCGGTCTTTCCAATTGTGAAGTTTTCTTGTCTGTAAGGACATTTCCAAATTCGAAAAAGGTTAAAATTTGCAGTGAAAGTGCGAGAACACAAAACAGGACCACCTCTCATTGTTTTTATGATCTCACACTGCATTATTGTGAATGGCACTTCGTTTCTAGATACTGGCTTGCCCAAAAAGAATGGAGATAAAAACTTATCCCAATCTCGCAGTAGATCCACATCCATTGAAACTTCAAACGGAGAATGGTTTCTGTGGCACAACACCATTGCAGTAAGATAAGGCTTGGCATTCCCAATCACTTCGTTCTGGTTAATGTACTGCCTGATAAGTCCTCTAAGTTCTTTACACACCTAACTTTAAACAGGTGTAACAACATCAGTTTTCAAAATATCCCACTGATTCTTTCACGATTATTAACTATAGAAAATGGTGCATAAATGTATACATGCTGCGTATACATTACTTCGACCGCCTCAATTATTGATTGTGAAAGTTATATATTCTTGCGCATAATTTTTCATTGGTGTTGGTGGTGGTGGTGGTGATTTTGTAAGGGGTGGAACATAAAGGTCTTCTGTCCCAATATTCTAGTTGTAGGTATTTTAAATTATACACATGTTCATTTCTAAAATGGAACATACTTTACAGTTCAATTGAACCAATGTTGGTAAATGTTGGTAAACCAGTACCATGGACTAAACATTCTGATACATAATTCCTTAGTGTTGTATTCATCTTCTGTCATATAACTTTGGACACATTTTGTACAGTGTTGGAGGTGTGTTGAAGTGAACTATCTTTACTAACGACGAAAGCTTTGATTTAAGACATGGCAAGCATTAGTATCATAGTAAAACCATTTTGCTATCTTAAAATATTATTTTGCGGCTTCGGTGGCATAGTAAGTAGCATGCTGAGCTTCTATGCCCAAGGTCACGGGTTCAAACCCGGCCGAAGTCGTTGGATTTTTTAAGAGCGTTAAAAATCCCTCAGTATGCCTTCCTTCAGTGGGGAAGTAAAGCCGGCGGTCCCTTGTCATAGATTTATGGCATGAAAAAGAACCTTCCACTTACTACACATGTGTGAAGCCAAAATTTGTAGGTTAAAATTGATAACGCTCTATTAGTTCTAACGTTCGCCACCAGGTGCTGACTACGATGCCATCTAGTAGCCAAGTCTGCAAGCTAGGTGACGTGGATGGCAGAATTTGGTGGCAAAAGTAGGAACTACTTGAAATTATTGTCTCCAGTCCTTACTTGAATTAAAACAGATAACACACACTAATACAGCCATCACAATTAACACCGGTTATCAAACAGATTCTACACACACACCCAAAGTACACGGGGCTACATGACTGCGTTGTCGCAGCCCATAAACTAGGCTGTTAGAAACGTAGTGTCGTCCTTTGTCGCATAGCGCCGTAGGAAAATAATATGAACACTTTGGAAAACTTCGGCTATCCTGAGCTCCTGAGGTAGCAATTCTAGTATCATTTATCGCCACATAGCGCTCAAGGATAAGGTTCGGTATGAATGAAGGTAAATTTGAAAGCACCAACGCTTATTGCAGCTGATAACTTCAATGTACTGCACCAACACCATTGCACTAATATAGGAGCATAATATTTTCATGATAACTGTTTTAAGGGGCCTAAGAAATCTTTTTGCACTAATTACTCCCCGTGACTGCAATTTATAAGCAGTGCAAGATTTAACTATTTTCGCAATTCTGCACCAGAACACTGGTAGCGGCGATGTGATGCAGCCCGAATTGCCAGTCAACAATAGACTTATTAAAATACTCTTACAGTTACACTACTAGAGACATGAATGGTTCTAGGGCCTTAATACGTGGTTTCCAAGTTCATTTTGTCTGTTATTCTAAATTTAGAGAATGGAGAGCGTTGTCCAAAATGTCAATTGGACAGTGTTACCAGCAGGGTTTCAAAATGTGTGTGAAATTTGGTGCAATAGTAGGAATGGTGTAGATTTGTGATAAAGGGCCTAAATGCAAGGAATGGGGTGGTCTGTCTGAAATTTCATGCAGACAGTGTTACTCTCAGGGTTCCATAACGAACTTGTAGCTCACCCTCAGGGTGTCCGCTGGAAGTAGATAAAGACTAAGGCGAGCCGAACATGTCCTCGGACACTCCCGGCACTAAAAGCCCTACGATAAATAAATAGGGTAAGTGTACAAATTTTGGTTCAGATCGGTGAAACGGTGTATGGATCACTAAACATAACGCCAGCGCACGCGGATAAAGCTGTTTGGGAGCGCTTTTTCTTCCGATTTGCTGAACAAAAATCAATCTTTAAGGTTACCCGAGAGGCGAAACCTAATGCTACATAGCCTAAACTATTCCTCTTGAATCTGACTATCATATACAAAAAGAATTTTTCCAATCCGACTGGTAGTTCCAGAGGTTAGCGCGTTTAAACAATCAAACAAATAAACTCTTCAGCTTTATTATATTAATATAGTGTTTTCCTTGTTCTTTATTTGTGCATTGTAAAACTTTCCAAGAGTCCTTAAATGTCCACCCACCCTTTTTTAAATATGTGAGGGATGTTTACTGTCAAATAAGTGTTTCCATTCATGGTTTGTGCAGAAACTGGGAGATGTGTTAATGCTGTGTTGTGTGTTGCAGCTCCACCTTGAGGCGCATGCTGAGCCTGCTCCTGTAGAGGAAAAGAAGGAACAAGATTTCTTCGAAGAACACACAGCTTTCACATCAATAGGAAATAATGTGGAGGATAATCACTTGGATCCCTTCAGCAATCCTAAAGTAAGTACTAAAATAATTGATGGTGTTTAGTGTTGCTTGTTGCCCCATTGTCTTTGAAAAAGATTTTTGTGGATTTTTGTTCTGCTATAACTCACACATTGCAGAATTCTAAGTACTGTATTGTAACGGAATTTATTCAGTTACAGTAGCTCACCCTCGGGTTTTGCTTCGCGCAGTTAGTTTGGGGTATTTTATTCGTATCTTGTTATATTGGGTTAACGTGGGGTTGCAGAGGTGATTTTTATTGTGCCTGTGTGTGTTTTTGCGGACGGATTCATCTTTGGATGGTCCGCACCAACTAGGATCACTGTTTATTAATTATCGGTTTTTGGATATTTGATATTATAAAATACGGGGTTTTGCGATTTATTACGTTTTGGGAATAAGGGTATAAGACTGTATTAAGTAGAAGCATTATTTCATTTTGGTTTGGGGTTAATGGCTTTATTTTGACCTAGTAATGTTAAATGTTAGATTCGTGGCTGTACTATAAAGGTACAATGAATTGATATTTTCGAGTGCTGGATTTGTGACATACCCGGAAAAGACAGTCAGTAATTCAGCTTGTGTGGGATTACCTAGGCTATTTATGGCATGAACTCCCATGAACTTCGTGTGGAAACTACTGTGTGATGTCAGTGTGGATTTCGACTGTCTGATGTTCTTGTGTTGACACGGATGTTCCGCTAGGAGCGGGCCACGCGCAAATTAGTTCCGGCAGAAACTTTGGGGTTATGTAGATCCCTGCGCCAGTGCATATAATGACGTGTCTGGCGTTCTGAGCTCGTCTTATTGCTTTATCGGCAGAACACTGATCTACTAACGCCCAGGGTCGTTTTACGTGACATGGTTTCCGTAACGAACAGTTAGAGATCGTCTTCTTGCTTTTACTGTGAAAGTCCGTTTGTCCACTTGCAATTAGTGTCGTTATTACTCGATCATGGTATCGTAATACGAACGAGCAGTGACTAATGTTTAGCTATCCACTGAGCTCTTACGGGCTATTGGATGCTACGTACATTTCATGGGTCCATCCATACCATGGGCTGTTGGTAATAACTTACCACGCCTAAAGGATAATTCAGTCGTAAACATTTCATCGAAGTCATGCGAGAATGGAGACGTGAACGTGAATGAACCAGTCTTAACGTGTGTAGATATTTTGTGTACGGACGGTACAGTGTATATACGTAGGTGGCGGTTATGCCTGGGTCTGATATGGCCGTAAGTGCTTTCTTGCTCTCAGAGCCTAAATTCAGTGGCAAGGTACTGTATAAAGTTTTAGCACGAGTGTATGAAGGGTATTTTGTGTTGTATATTATGTATATATGTGTATAGTACAGCCAATAGATTATCTCTTTAAAATTCATGTGTGTTTATATTCCTGTCTTGCATGAACCTGGTACATCAGCAAACGCATGCCAAATGCCCTACGCCTGGGATATGGTGTTTCATAGTCGGGGCAACAGCTATGTATTTATTTCTATTTTATTCAGGAAGACCCATATGGTCAACCTTGGCGCCCATTCAAAATCGGGAAGTAACGTTAAAATCACTTGTGGCCTGTATTTAAAGGCAGTAAATTCTGTAGGTTTGTGGTAAATGAGGGTAGTTAATTGTAAATCAACTCCAGCGAGGAGGTGAGAGTGTTTCAGTGGCGCCCAACGTGGGGCCTTAGATATGCTGATGTGTACCAGGACACAGGAATTAAACTGTAGGCATATTTTCCTAATTTTACATATTTCAATTAGGGATGGCTACGTTAAGAGCCAGGATGCAATTCTGCTTTGTTGGGGGACAGTGCTGGTGAGCGGCAGAATCAGGCAGGGGCTGATAGGCAATTTGCTGTAGGGATGGGGGAAAACAGTAGAGTCAGGGGAGATTTGCCAGGGAAGGGGGGAAATGAATTAAGTATGATGGACATGTTGAGGAGGCTCGTGTATCTTAGCGACAAGTCTGTAGGGATGGAGGGGAGGATAATCAGTCGGATGGATGGTATGGAGGAGAGGATGAATAGGATGGGGGGGGAAATAACTAGTCAGCTGAATAGTGTGGAGGAGCATTTGTCAGAGAAGGTTGATGAGGTCACAGAGCATTTGTCGGAGAAGCTTGATGTGATTAGCCTAGACAGCCATGTTAGTAGCCAGATTAGTGAAGTCAGTGTAGAAGTCACTAATCTGGAAACTAAGCTAGGTAATGAGATTGCTGTTCAGGAAGAGAGCGTAGACTCTAAAGTAGATAAGTTGGATGCTCAACAAGTGATGTTGGCAGGGGAGATTTCTAGCCAGGCACTTTTGACTAGCCAGAAATTTCCCAGGGTAGATAGGTTGGGAGAGCAGAAAGAGGAAATTGTAGGCATCGTGGAAGAGAACGTTGTGGTTAGCGATGCGAGTGCTGGGAGAGTGGAGATGCTTGAGAGTGCTGAAGTTAGTGAGGAGAGTGGTGAGGTAGTGGAGATGGATGAGCGAGTCGAGATTAGTTTGCTAGGGAATGGTATGAAGAAGGTAGATGAGAATATTAGCCAGGTTAGCGAGATAGTGACTAGTACGGAGGAAGATACTGTAGGTAGAATTCTACGTGGTCAAAATCTGGAACTAGGAGGGAGTGACGATTGTGTTAGAAAGTTAGTATGTAATTTCTCTGATGACATTAGGACTGCAGTGTGCGTGCAGGAGATAGTTGCTGTTACAGGCATAGAGAGGTCACTTGGGAGGTTAGGTACCTTGAGAAAAACGGGTAGGCAACGTCAGAGAAATTAGGGTAATCGAAGGGAAGGAAATTATAATCAGAGGAGAGAGAGGAATTGGTATCCAGGTAGAGGGGATAGGTACATTTGGTATGAAGATCATGGGAGAGGAAGAAATAACAATGAGTGTCAGGGGTACGGGAAAAACAATCAACCGGGGAACAGACCACGTGAGGTAGAGCAGGCAAATAGGGGGTGTGGCATGGAAAGACAGGTTGAGAGAAGCAATAGGCCAGGAAGTTTAAACTTCACCAGGACTCCCTATATGGAGCAGGGGGAGAGTCCTTGCATAGTATTCCTGCTCATGCTCTGGAAGAAAAACATAATTTAGAGTATAATGTCAATGTAGGATCTGATAGGTTAGGAGACCAGAGCTGTAAATTAGATTACATTAAGGCGCTAGTGAAGTTTGGGTGGAGTGAGCAACAGGATTGGGTTAGGTTAGGTTATCAGGTTGGTGGTAGAGATTTTGTTAGTGTCGTTGGATGCATTCAGGTGATTAAAGAGGTTTCTGTGGAGAAAGAATTAGGTGTCGGCATGGTATCAAGTTGTATTTTGGTCATGAGAGATGATCATGTGTTGAGTGATGTGGATCACTGTTGTTTCTGGATCATGGGAGATGATCATGTGTCGAGTGATGTTGATCACTGTTGAAGAGTCCAGGGGAATAAAGATGAGGGTCCACTTTTTATGAAAAATGAGCTCGCAGTGAATATGTATAGTTTAACCCCAAAAGAATATGTTAAACTACTCCTAGAAGGCCAAAAAGCTGAATGTCTGCAGATACACAGCCAACAAAAATATGTGGTGTATGCAAGAAAGATGAGGGTGCCATTGAATGTGAGCTACAAGGATGAGGGTCCACTTAGTTGGCAGTGCAGAGTGCTCTGCTTTCAGTTCACTCAGCTGTTGATGGCTTAATGTTGTGTTAACTGTTGAAGAGTGTTACCCCAGTGTTGGTTTATTGGTTGTTGTGCCTTGATTGGTCTATTGAAACAGGACCAGACTGTAAGTGCTTAAGACAAGTGTGTATTAAAAAAAGTGCAAGTGAACGAAGTGATATTATTTCGAATTTTAATTAGATTGAATCACATGAAAAACAGTCCATGTATCTTTGTGGATAAATACAGTGCTCTCCTGTCACTCGCCATCGGCCTAGGAAACCAGAATCTGAGGCTGATTTCCACACATATTCATATTCTTATAAGGTAAGAGTAATAAGAAATGAACAAACAAGTTTGTGAAATCCCTGCATGTTACAAATCATTTGTATCACTTCATGGCATTACAGATAAGAGGCTGCAAAATGTATAAAAGAGTCTTAAAACAACAGGTTTACGACCATGTGAATGCGAGGAAAACACAGCTCCAGGCCTAACAAGCATCCTGATGATGTTGTAAATTCAGTAACTGAACACATTCAGAGCTTTAAGATCAGAAAGTCACACTATGGTTTAGCTAAGTCTCAAAAACGCTACCAGAGGAACTTAATGTGTGTAAAATGTTTCGTCTCTATACAAAGGCTTTCCCATACAATAAAATATCACTGGAATAGTAAAGAGAAATATTTAACAAATTTAATTTGACCTTTGGCTATCCAAGGTGTGACACCTAAAGCACCTGTGACGAATTTACTGTGAAAATAGATTTTGATCATACAACTAAGCCTGCCTACTACTACTCAGAATGAAGCTTCAAAATTTAACTCTGAACTAAAGAACCTACCAGAGCAAAAGTTATTACACTTGAAGCAAGCTCATTCTTTTTACAAATTGAAGAAAAATGCTAGGCTTGCAGCACATAAAGACAAGACCTAAGAAGTTATCGCCATGGACTTCCATGAAAGCCTGCCTTTTCCAAATATCACCACCAACGATGTTTACTATCATGGCAACAATCATTCTACATGTACAACATAGGCCAATTATCAGATTCTGAAGCAATTTTCTACACGTATCCTCAAATCTCCTTCAATAAAGGAGATGAGGTTTGTTCCATGCTGTGGGATTTAATTTTTAATCATCTTGACTCTGAAGGAAAATAACTGTCAATTTTTTGTGACTCGTGTAGTGGTCAAAACAAGAACTACTCTGTGTATAGAATGCTACACTAAATACGACTAGATACAATAGAAATGGTCTTTCAAATAAGAGGGCGATAAAAACTTGGGTTTAGTTAACCAGAAGTCTGTGGTTGAACTTCCGTCTGAGTGGAACGAAGTTCTCCAAAACTCGAGAAACAAACCAAGACCATTTAAAGTCATTTCTTGTAACAAACAAGAAATATTCAGATCGTGGACCACCTTTCTTTCCCCACTATATGTAAAACATGTCTAGTGAGGAAACTGAAGATCTTCCGTCACCATCCTCGAATGGTCCTACATCGGCAAACTTACAATGGCATGGATGATGAAGGTGATGTCACCAAACTGAAGAGGAATCTCGTATCTCTACCAGAAGACTGCTTTCACCTTCCTGAACTAGCAAATGACGGACCTACACCTGGCCCAAAAGCAAAGTTTGATGACTTTCAGCACCTGAATTTTTTTTTGTTCTGTCAAATCCCCAAATTTGCTTGCATCACTCCCTTATATGTGAAGTGTACTGTGTATTTAGGAAGCCTATTATTAGTTTCAGGTAATGATGTAGGCCAATAAACAAGTGACATTTTAAGTGTTCCAAAAGCTACCACACAAACAACATATTCATAGATTTCACTACAAATCAATGGACATTCATCCTTTTTGCCTAGATTTTTGTGACATGAACCAACTATAATGTTATTTTTATAATACTACATACATGCAAAAATTCTATCTACATAGTAAATATATGCCAGATATGTTACTCATCAGTTTAACATCAAAATAACTCCTGTTTCTTTGTTTAGGATTTAGGTATTTCGTTTTAAATTTAAAACCGCCGTTTTCTCAGATCTTTGTTTTCTGGACCCTCATCTTTATTCCCCTGGACTCTTCTGTTGTTTCTGGATCATGGGAGATGATTGTGAGTTGAGTGATGATGATCACTGTGTGGAGGCAGTTGTTAAAGATACCATGTTGGACGAGGGTCAGAAGTCGGAGGTGCTTGACGTTCTGAGGGAACACAGGGTGGTGTTCTCGGAGAAACCTGGATGTACTCACGGCTACGGGCAGAGTTTTGACATCGCAGATAGGTCTAGCTTGAGCGGTCCTAGGTACCATATAGCTCACTCTTACATGGAAGGTGTTGTTGAGGTGATTGGTCAGATGCTGTATGAGGTTATATTTGTGATTAGTAACAGTCAGTCTGTTAGTCTTCTGGTGGTGGTGACCATGTGGGATGGTACCAGTAGGTTATGTTTGGAGGTCGTGGCAGTTAGTAGTTTGCAGGAAGGATTTCTTTTTGTGTGTCTCGCAGGATTTTGGGATTTTCAACCGGGGAAGCTGTACCCTAAGAGATTAAATAAATTGAGGATTATTGTAGTTGTAGGTAAGATGGTTTTGAAACAGCAGGGAAGGGAGGGGGTAAAAATTAAGATAGGTGATCTGGTGTTGTTGCGAGCTGAGCATCTGCTGTCGGTAGAGCAGAGTTGCATTCTTGAGGTTTTTCATTTCGGTCCATTTGCTGTAGACCGCAGGGTAGGTGCATGTGCCTACAGCTTGATTACCAACGATGACAAGGTCCTAGGTACATATAATATTGCTAACCTCAAGCTATATGTCACCTAGAGATCTTGCTCACGATGACAAGACAGGAGTACTAGTGTATTTGTGTGAGGGACAAGGATAAATCTATAGCCTTGTAGTTTAGAGATTGATCCTTGTGGGGGCGTCTGTAACGGAATTTATTCAGTTACAGTAGCTCACCCTCGGGTTTTGCTTCGCGCAGTTAGTTTGGGGTATTTTATTCGTATCTTATTATATTGGGTTAACGTGGGGTTGCAGAGGTGATTTTTATTGTGTGTGTTTTTGTGGACGGATTCATCTTTGGATGGTCCGCACCAACTAGGATCACTGTTTATTAATTATCGGTTTTTGGATATTTGATATTATAAAATACGGGGTTTTGCGATTTATTACGTTTTGGGAATAAGGATATAAGACTGTATTAAGTAGAAGCATTATTTCATTTTGGTTTGGGGTTAATGGCTTTATTTTGACCTAGTAATGTTAAATGTTAGATTCGTGGCTGTACTATAGAGGTACAATGAATTGATATTTTAGAGTGCTGGATTTGTGACATACCCGGAAAAGACAGTCAGTAATTCAGCTTGTGTGGGATTACCTAGGCTATTTATGGCATGAACTCCCATGAACTTCGTGTGGAAACTACTGTGTGATGTCAGTGTGGATTTCGACTGTCTGATGTTCTTGTGTTGACACGGATGTTCCGCTAGGAGCGGGCCACGCGCAAATTAGTTCCGGCAGAAACTTTGGGGTTATGTAGATCCCTGCGCCAGTGCATATAATGGCGTGTCTGGCGTTCTGAGCTCGTCTTATTGCTTTATCGGCAGAACACTGATCTACTAACGCCCAGGGTCGTTTTACGTGACATGGTTTCCGTAACGAACAGTTAGAGATCGTCTTCTTGCTTTTACTGTGAAAGTCCGTTTGTCCACTTGCAATTAGTGTCGTTATTACTCGATCATGGTATCGTAATACGAACGAGCAGTGACTAATGTTTAGCTATCCACTGAGCTCTTACGGGCTATTGGATGCTACGTACATTTCATGGGTCCATCCATACCATGGGCTGTTGGTAATAACTTACCACGCCTAAAGGATAATTCAGTCGTAAACATTTCATCGAAGTCATGCGAGAATGGAGACGTGAACGTGAATGAACCAGTCTTAACGTGTGTAGATATTTTGTGTACGGACGGTACAGTGTATATACGTAGGTGGCGGTTATGCCTGGGTCTGATATGGCCGTAAGTGCTTTCTTGCTCTCAGAGCCTAAATTCAGTGGCAAGGTACTGTATAAAGTTTTAGCACGAGTGTATGAAGGGTATTTTGTGTTGTATATTATGTATATATGTGTATAGTACAGCCAATAGATTATCTCTTTAAAATTCATGTGTGTTTATATTCCTGTCTTGCATGAACCTGGTACATCAGCAAACACATGCCAAATGCCCTACGCCTGGGATATGGTGTTTCATAGTCGGGGCAACAGCTATGTATTTATTTCTATTTTATTCAGGAAGACCCATATGGTCAACCTTGGCGCCCATTCAAAGTCGGGAAGTAACGTTAAAATCACTTGTGGCCTGTATTTAAAGGCAGTAAATTCTGTAGGTTTGTGGTAAATGAGGGTAGTTAATTGTAAATCAACTCCAGCGAGGAGGTGAGTGTGTTTCAGTATCATGCCAATCCTGGAGTTGAACCCTGAACTTGTACTAGCTGGCTAACATAACTTGACTCCAGCCATTGCATTCCCTATTTTGAATGATGTGATTCATAAACTTTCAGGATGACATTTCTGATATGGTGTTGTCCTTGTAATTTCTTCTCTTAGTATGGTCGTAATTCACTGAGTTCTGGTTTTGTTTGCTGCTCCTACCTGGTTGTTATTTTAAATAATTTTTGTGACATATTTAATATTTCTTTTAGTCTTCTACTTTTATTTTCCTTTAATCGTTGTTGTTGTTATCCAACTTTATCCCATCTTTATGTGAATTGAATCTGATAACCTAGCAGTTACAGAGAAATAATGTTTATGAATTATGAGTACATTAACTGAGCCTAAGTGAGCAGGATCTGATAATGATCGCTTGACGATGGGTGGAAAGGTGGGTATTTGAACTTTATTTTCCCACTCTCAGAACTGTCATTTTGGTTCATTTTTATTTTGAGAAAATGTGAGAAAATAGATTGATTTTTTTCTTTATGTACAAATTTTAAGAAATGCATTAACTTGTTTTGTTTCAGTTGGGATTGAGTGTACAATCATCTGTTGCAAATGGTGGTGCAGGACCTAACGTGGACACAATTCTAAGTCCTAGTGCAGAGTCTCCACAGGATCGTAAACCAACTATAGGGATGCGCAAGGTTCAGCCCAAGCGGTCTGGGGTAGGTAACTTTCGTTTACATAATATTCTATAAGTGTCTTGGTTGGCCTGGTGTCTGAAAATGTTTGAAGTCCACAAGTTGTGATCTTAAAATTACACACGTACGAATCCTCATGATTGTTAACGAGATATTTCACATGGACTGAATGTTGAGACTTTTCATCATTTGTAGACTCTTTAAGATTGTTTCTTGTGACCAGGAATATTGAATTCTCAGCATCGTAGAGAAGTGTTAGGTTCTTGGGATTGCCACCTTGTTGGCCTAGGGATACATTTGAAATATTGTCCTTAAGGTCATGGGCTCATTTGCCAGCTCAGCCAAGAAATTTAACTATGGTCTAAGATCTGAATGCCTCATTCAAATTAACTGAAAAGAGATGGATTCGATTCCCTCGTCAACAATCCTGGAAGTGGTTTCACAGGGTTCCACATTTATTCTCTGAAAAAAAAAAAAAAATGCTGGGTTGCTACCTCACCTGCCACCTTTGCAATCCTAGTTCTAGTTACAAGAACACAGATTGCTACTGATACAACAATAACCCAGTTTATCAGATCCAGAAACCTTCTGTTCTTAAAGCCTTGGGTTTTGTCAAGCAATTTAAGACTGCTCTTAGAGCTGGATCAAGGTGTGTTAAGACTTGTGAGAACAATCGAATTGAGATGGGTTTGACTCCTTCAACTATTGTAGAAGTGGTTTTCCACTTCAACGCCAGGCAAATGCCCGGATTATATCTTTTAATAGGCTAATACCACTTCCTTTCAACTCTAATTTATTTATTTCATATCTCATTCATTCCTCTGAGTTTGGTGTCAGGAATGGCATCAAGCCATAAAAACCATTTGCCATTTAGAATCTCACTGTGTATAAGGAGTAACAATATGTGCAATTGATTCCACTAGAGTACACAGGTGTGATGAGCACTTAGTCTCTCACTGCCTAATGAAACAATATAATCTTGGGATTCTGGCCACTATAGAGCGTCTCAACCTTAAAAGACAGTATGGAATTAAATGTACGGTAGTAGTTGCCTCTCACTCGCACTCTTATGTCCTGCAATTAGCTTCGTCCTCTTCCACCCCGTCGATGTTGCCATTTCCCAATAATTGAAAGTGACAAATCTAAGAAACTGTTTGCGTGGTCTTGTAGAGAACTTTCCGCTCTATGATGATGTAAAAATAAAAGCCATAAATAATTAACACATGGCCCAATTTTCACAATTACGATATTTTAGCGCGAATCTATATTTTTTAAGATATAAAACTTATCACGCCATAGATAATGAACTAATGATCGCAACAGATCAAGAATTTATTTTTAGATTGCCTGATGTTGGTAGAAGATACTCTATTTCTCAGGGCAGTAATTATTTTCATAGTAAGAAAGTTATGATTTTTTTTCTTAAATGTTACTCGAAAAATCTGAGATGGTATCACAGGAAAGTTACGTAGCGACAAACTTTTTTGCTATTGACTTTACGTTGGTGACTAAGGGAGAAGAAATGTTCATTAATATGAGAAAAAGTTTTTAAAACAAACCCGAGCTCGATATCAGGTAGCATTCATCAGTTATCGCACTTATTCCTCCCGCCCAGCGCTGACGCCGCGAAAGTTTGTTTACTCACGCGCCAGTATCTCCCCGACTGATGGTGTGATGGTGTTGAAGTTAAACTGTGAAATGAAGTGGTCCTTGAGTTCTTTATAAATTGTCCGCCTCGCGTACCGTAGTGGCTAGCATTCCTGGCTGTCACCGTGAAGGCCCAGGTTTGAATCCCGGCTCCGCCAAGAAATTTAATTCTGGTCTGAGGGCTGGAACGGGGTGTACTCAACTTCATGAGACAAAACTGAGAAGAGGCGGGTTCGGTTCCTACCTCAGCCATCTTCTAAGTGGTTTCCGTGGTTTGCCTTTGTTCATCCCGGGTATCATCATCATCATCATCTTGTACAGTTTCCAGCCCCAGGCTGGGTCTGTTTGGAACATAAGCCTCGCCACTTAGTCCTTTCTTCCCACCACCTCTCCGCTGGCACTCTGGTCCAGTCCTCGCCTCTCTTCTTGACACATTCCTCCACTCCTTTCAGCCATCTATCTCTTGGTCTTCCCCTTCTCATCCATTCTCTTTAAGCTTCCATACCACCTCAGTCTTGATGTCTCAATCCTACCTTGCAAGGGCTCCTCTTTCACCATTTCCCTGACCTTTTCATTCCTCAACCTGTCTCTCCCGGGTATAACATATTATAATATTATCATATTCATGAATAATTGAAAAATATAAATTGTTATAATGTGTGCATTAAACTCGCGCTCTGAGGTTCGGCGTATCATATCTAAATATTGTAGCGTTGTTCGCTGCAAGGTAGGAGCTACAGTTTTATACAACAAACAAATATTTTGGAAATTTCCCGTGTTTTGCGTAAAAACACGCCTATATACGAGTTATATTACATCATGTGCCCGCCCTTGCCGAACTTTGTATATGCAGTAGATCTGGCATCAGCGCGCCCCATTTAATGCGTACTGTCTTTTAAGGTAGAGACGCACTATAGAATGCTTGTGTTAAAAACTGTTCTTTTCTTCCATTATTAACATAAATCATGAACAAATTCTATACTTGACAGAATTGATCACAGCACTTCCTATCTATTTTATCACTATTAGAATTAAGCATTGGATGTTCCACACCTTCCCAGTTCTCAATAGTCTTCAAATTAATCCATTCAAACTTTATATTTCTTGAACTGAACCTTGCTTTCAGATATTTTATTTTTACATCATGTTGTGCCATCTGTTGTCTCCAATATCATTCATTTGAAATATTTTACTTTGTGCATCTTCAACATTAATCATGATAGGTGCATGAAGAAGAAACAACAATGCCTGTGAAAACTGAAGATTTCGATGAAAAAAACCCCACCCTTTCCCCTTCCCTGCCCTGTACTATTTAGACTGACAACTCGTCCCTGCCTGACCTGATGAGACAACGAGATTCAGTTTCTAGAAGAGTTACTAAGTAAATTGTTGCCAGGAATGCTCATCTTTTATGATTGCGATGTGTCAGACTGTGTTTTTTGTTTTCTAATTATGTGTGTTCATGTCCCAGAGGGACCATTATTATGGATTGTCCATAGTTATTAGAGATTTCACCTGATGATTATGGCTTTATTGTGGGTACATTATTGCAGCACAGCTACGTCACAAGAAAAGAAATTTCTACGGAATAGAAAGAAGGAAAGAACAAGAGAGGTATCAAGCTTTCAGTAGGCTAATATTGCATTTGTAGTACTGCAGTAATTCTCCCATGGAAAGAGTTTTCAAAGTTGAGATTAATCGAACAGATTCAGGCTTATCGTATTTTATCGCATATTCGTCGCCATCACATTATCGCTGCACCCTACTTTTAAAATTAAGAAAATTGGTTTATAAAATTTCATCGCATAATCTTTGCATAGTACATTTGTATTTGTGCGCCAGTTAGTTGCACATGCTGCTGCGAGCTTGTAACCTGGCGTGACCTTGGCAGAAGAAAGGAGTCCCTGCCTCTGTGCCCGCAGGCTATGACTAGCATTAAGCGAGCGGTTGGCATCGCCACATAGCACATTCGTATTTTTGCGGCGATTGGTTGCTCATGCAACCAGCTTATGACCTGGTGTGACCTAATCAGAAGATAGGAGTCTGCCTGCAGGCTATGACCATGCGACATCCAATTTGTGAGCATTGCCCATTGATTGCAAATGTCGCACGACTGTTCAATGGTCATAGCCCATCACATTTGCCAATGCTAGAGTACACTGATGGGGATCATTATGGATTAAGGTGTTTAAACTGTCTTCATGAAACCCCAAAGGTCTTCCTGAACGTGGACTTTCACTCAAGTCGAAATGACCCTCCTTGAAATGAGAAAAAACATTTGTCCCCATACATAGTGCAAATGGTTTTATCTGCCTTCACCCCTCTGTTGAACTTGAAGAGAGGAATAAGAAATGTTCCACTTTCTCCATGTGACACTCAATTTCCTAACATTCAAAATGTAACCTCAAAAACATTTGGGCCCGAAAAAAGAAAAAAGAAAAAAGAAAAAGAGGACAATCGGTAGATAAATCCATAGCAACTGAAGTACCAACATGCAAAAAAATACTCTACAAACTTATACATAAACCTATTATGACTTATGAGTAAGGGAATACTGACCCTTAGAATTTCAAGAGCTGTATATTGATTTTGGAATTGTACTGTATGTATGTGGGCTCTCGCCTTTCCTTTCCTTCTTGTTTCTAGACTAATAGTAATAATTAGGATATTTTTTCTAGTTGGGAGCAAAGAGAGGACTGGGTGCTCAAAAAGTAAAAACAAATTTTGCTGAAATTGAGCGTGAAGCCGTGTTAGCTGACGAGCTAAAGGTGCAACAGGCTGAGGAAGCTAAGCAGATGGCAGAGAAGTCTGTAGAAGAAGAGCAGAAACAGGTGGGCAAACTTTCTTAGCATTAAGAGTAAATGAACTGTCACGTGTATGAAGTACCATCATTTCATGGTTTCTGTTTAGATCGCATCGATGCGTTTAGCTTACCAGGACCTCAGCTTACAACAGAAAAAGGAGGAGGAGAAACTCAAGCAAGTTGACCCGAAAAAAGCTCAGCAACTGGAGAGACTTGGAATGGGCTTTGCATCTCGATCGTAAGTTGTCTTCTGCTCTACATGCATCACTTATAGGCCCTCCTAATACTGCAATTGCTTCTGCCTTTCTTAGGGCTTCTCCAGTGAGAGAAAATCTGTCCAAATCTGAATTGTAATTTGTTTCAGAATTGTTGCAATATAGCTTTAAAGAGTCTTGTCGTGATGCTTACAAGATTAATAATGACTTTGACAGTGCTCGGGTCGATAACCCAGATGCTAGGTCCCTCAAAACAATTACGAAATATCCGGAAACTACTCGCGACTTTTTCCCATCCCGTACCATCCCGTACAAGCATGACGAATAGAAATAAACAGTGTCATCACTCCGTTCCTTAAGCATTGTAGTTCATGGTCCAGCCAGTGTGGTGCGAAAGTCGCGCCGAACCATAAGCACGTGTGACAAATAGCCCAAGAGGTTAGTACTGTAATATGTGCGCGAGAAGTCATATTGTGCGAGGGAATTTGTTTCTTTGTAATAGTTTACGAATGTCTGTGCAGTGCTTTGTGTGTGCAAACAAATACATTTTCCGCTGTTTTGGGAAAATGTCGTACTGTTTCGTTCCTGGATGTAAATCTGATTACGGAAGAAAATCTGATGATAGACATTTCTTCAAACCACCAAAAGAAACAAATCTGTTTGCAAAATGGGCGAGTTATTCCCCGGAGAGATAAGCAATTGTTGATCAAAAGTAGAATCTGTGACGTGCGTTTTTTGGAAGATTTAATTATTATAAAGGCGGACTATTTCGTAGCGAACTGTGAGAACGTTGAACTTCCTCGCGTGAAGTGGAAATTAAAACCAGGATCAGTACCTCACATTTTTCAAAATTTACCGAAATATCCACTGAGGTAAAATCACGAAAGCACCCAGTAGGATATGGAATGAAGGCAGCCTTCCATGGTTACTTGTTCTACTTCGTGCCATCTTACCTAAAACAAAAAAATATATAATCCATCTTAATAATAATAGGCCTAAAATATTAGTTGTCGATTCTTTAGGGACTTTGCGACATTCTGGTCACGTTGTTCCGTGTGCTTGGATGTGTGTAGAATTTGTCTGATAACCTGTGCCATTGTGATGTACTGTATGTAGTAGTGTATGTATTTGGGTATTAAATAAGAACTTTATTGCAGCCAATGGCGAAATTAATAAATTAACATTAAAAGACAAAAAAATAAAGATTTCCTTAGTCTTCACTAAAAACTAGGGGTCGACGGTGCACCGATTTTTCGGTTTCGGTATGGTACAAAGGAAATTACCGACCTCGGTTTGAGACGATAAAAAACTCGGTAAAAAGTTCGGTTCGGTACAAGAGACATAAATACCGTAATTTAAGGAAACCTTTTTTTAGACCTCCAAAGTATTGTCCTTTATCATCAATGTTTTACTTCAATAGTTAAATACAGTAAAACTTCTTGTATACGGTTCATATTTATACGTTTTCTATACGATTTTTTCCTGGTCCCGGCAAAATGCCTATACTTTCCATGTTAATTTATCTCCGATATTCGTTTTACATTTATTCGTTTTTCACGCTTATACGATAATATTTTAAGTCCCTTGCAATATAAAGCATCATTTATACGTTGCGTGTTCTGAGGAAGTACGTATGTTCGAATGCAAACTTTTGTTACCGCCTGTACTTCCGTTCGGAAGGATGGACCGCGTGCTATATTATGTTACGATGGCCTTGAGGGACACCGGTGGTCACGGCGACACTCGCTTGCCAGAGTGTCGTAACAAGGAAGAACAGCTTGCGTTATAAGCAAGCGCTATTATTGTGTTAGCCTTTCAAAATAACAGGAAGCAGCCATAAAACACAGTTAGACAGCATCTGAAGCTTATGTTAAGATGTTAATTTAGGCCTACACTACGGCATTTTATTAATGACGATGAAGAGCCGCAGAATAATACAGTGGATTTTAATGATGCTGTCAATGCTCTATGGACTATCAAACATTTTGTGACGCACCATAACGTTTCTGAGGAAATAATGGCCGAATTATATCGGTTTGAAAATACTGTTCACGCCGTGGCCTCGGCCAACAAAAAACAAATCAAGATAACAGACTACTTCGTAAAGTGACTCAATTTTCTTTGTTTTGTTATATCTGGGTGCATTTCTCTTGTAGTTGTTTTGTTACATATTGCCGATTATAGTTAAACAATCGTATTATTATTTCTTGTTTTTCACTTCTTAACGGAAACCCTCGCTCGCCCGCCGCCCGCGTTGATAGCCTGTCTCCTGCCAGGCACTTGCCGTAATGCGTAGCTTGCGCGGCACAGTCATTGAGTAGATTATAGCCTATAGTTCACAGCTGGTGCTGAAAATGTTCGCCATTCATTGCTACACATCGCTGGCACCTCTTCATGAAGTTGTCATTTACGTTCTGAAGTTCCTCAGCACCGATTGACTCTATTTCAGCTGTAATATACCTTAGTCCAAAGAATATGGACTGTTAAAGCCGTGGCGTCAAGAAGCGCATACGGCAAAGTGCTTGGCGAGAACCGGCTCGCGGCACGAGCGAGGGTCCCTGTCGCTTTTAAAACAAAGTCCCTGTATAACCCATATTGTCACATACATTTTGCAGTTTTTATTTACCGACTTTCATTTACGCGTTTTTCACATTTATGCGTGTTTTTTTTTCCTTTGGTCCCCTGGAAATCGTATAAGTGAAGTTCTACTACTAGAGCACAATAACTCTTCTGATTAATAAAATTAAATTATGGACTTAAGTGTTCCAGTGTGAGCCTAATGTCTATTTAATGTGTGCATCAATTGGCTTACTCCACACTAAAAGGGCAAGTTTGAAAGTTAATGGAGCATTGTATGAGATTATTAGCTGTACATTTTTTCTGTATTTTAAATAAAAATTGTGCTATTTGGCAAGTATTTGGTTTACTGTATAATCATTAGAACTCATGTGTTACTTTTTTCTTAATGGTTTACAAATTACTCTAATTTAACATGTTAAAATCGGCCGAGCTGTACCGAACCGATTTTGTACCGAGAACCGAAGTACAATTTTTTTTACCGAACCGAACCATACCGAACCCAAATTTTCAGTACCGAAGACCCCTACTAAAAACATTGTGTGACCATTCTTTGTTTGCACAACATCACGTGATACCTATCACACTGCTCTCCACATAGCAAACGGATGCACTGCTGGTCCGGCTGATGAAATTTCTTCTTGGTGCATACTTTATAGTGAAAACCATGTACCGAAAATCTCGTGACTGTATGACGCAAATCGTACAATGCATTCGTCCATTCAGTTGAAAGCATCGCGTCAGTGCCATAAGTCGTCCCATATGTCTTCTCTCTTCCTTTTCAATTCTCTCAGTAGTCTCATATCCAGGTGTAACTGGCAGCAGTAGGTTCAGTCTCAGGTCTTCAACAAAATATGGCTCTCTAGCTAGCAGGTAAACCAAATGGGATGGCGTGTACTTTGAAAGGCACAAAGCTCTCTTGAGATAGATGGATTTTGCTCTTTCCAGATCTGCTAGGTGTTTTCTCTTGAGGTGTATCCATATATTTTCCAATCCATAAGATGCAATTGGTGCTATTTTTACATGAAACAGTTGGATTGCAGTCTTTAGGGACAATTTATGAATCTGTTTTATGTCACTCATCGCTTTCACTGCAGAGGTCAGCTTGTCTCTCATATGGATTCTAAAAACTTTTCTCAGAGTCTGCAAAGTTATCCCGAGATACTTAAAATGAGTCACCGATGGAAGAAGTCTGTCTTTATAGCTTATCTTACCCCGTTTCCCTCCTTTCCTGAATGTCATCATAACTGTCTTGTCCTCGTTTAAGCGTAATTCATTGACTTCAGCCCAATCCACCAACTTGTTGAAAGTTCTTTGGAGATATTCCGTACTTGATGATGATAGAACCATGTCGCCTGCATATATATATAACCTGACTTTGTCCATCAATGTTGCTTCTACTATGTCTGCAGTGGCGATGTTGAACAACAGGGGACTTAAGAGGGTCCCCCTGTAGTACACCATTAGTTTGTTGTATCGGCTTAGACTTGGGTATTAAGCGGCCGTGGCCTTCAGTTAGTTACCATCCCGGTATTTGCCTGGAGTAGAAGTGGGAAACCACGGAAAACCACTTCCAGGATAGCTGAGATAGGAAACTCGCCTTTTAACAGTTTTGCCTCATGAGGCTGAGTGAACACCGTTCCAGCCCTCAGACCAGAATTACATTTGTTGGCAGAGCTGGGAATCGAACCCGGGCCTCCGCGGTGATAGCCAAGAATGAGACGGGACATATAATAATAATAATAATAATAGCCAACTGATATTCACTAGGGCAACGTACCAAGTCAAATAATCGGTATAACAGCACTCCTGCAACTCGCTGACAGAATGTTACATGATTAGGCGCGCTGGTACTATCAATCCCACGCTGACGAAATGTTACACGTGCAGAGTTATTTTTTGGGCTCATCATTTCAACTCCAGGAAAATGCTTACTAAGGTATGGTGTAAGATGTCCCGCGACGATAAGATCATAACTTGAACTGTTTGGCTTGATGTTAAAACTAAAACAAACCATGGAGCTGTCAGACCAATGGGCGACTAAACTGGAGGTTTTAAAAGATAGTTCTACATGTGGACTCAGAATATTAATAAGAATCTTTTCACAGTATTATTCGTAAGTCTAAACAAACAATTTGATATAATCAGCCTAACCGCAGCCTTCGTAAAGAGGTTTACAAAGCAGAGCGCATATCACATTTTTGAACAGCTGCTGACTGTGTAGCGTTAGGGGCCGCTAGCACTAACCAACAGTGGGGCGCGCTTGAAATCGGTCAGTGATAACACTATGTATTCTATTAGTCATGATACAAGCATACAGAGAAAGAGTTGAGTGTAAATCCACTCAAGAACGACATTGGCTGTGCAGCATCACGATGGAGTGGTGAATGCTTGTGTTCCACCATGAACTCACAACCACACCATATTGACAGCAGATCAACCCATTTGTGGGCGGCGCTGATCATATGACATGGCCATATCTACTTGCGAGTTTTATCCATGCCTATCCTCAAACTTGCAACTACCACTCTTTATTAGGACAGCGGGGATCTCTTCGAACGGCCATGTCTGACCATGAGGACCAACTGCCTAGATTGCATAACATCACAATATTTCTCTATGTTCAATGACGAGGGTAATGGGATTCTTGCCAAAACAGACCACAAGCGGCGCTGTATGCGTACGGTATCACCACCATGTTTCTCGGTGTCTCCACTGCAAAGACAACTGGAGCGCCGCGGATTGTGTAAATCGCGATGTATCTCAGCGTTCTGCTGTGATAACAGCAGGATCAAACAGCCGAGATGTCAACATTTCATTATTTCTATGTATTTGACCGCGAAGACAGAATGTGGTGCCAATAACATTCCATCGCGAGATTTCTCCGTGCTCTACCGCGATGATAAAGGAAATCCGATCTAAGGGCAATTGCAGCGCAACCTCTGGGTAATATTAACTTGTTGTACACAACACGACGTAAATAGCTGAAATGGCACATTTGGTATTACATATTCATTATTTATTGTTTAGAATTTATTTATTAACTTTTTAAAATTTATGTATACATACAGTATTTATTATTAAACTTAACGTTGTGCACACATAGGGACCCTGACTTTGCCAGACGTTAATTTGCGAATTCTTTCCAAACTTAACAAAAACATATCATTTCCCTCGTAGACCACTAAATTTGGAAAATATCTCAATGGAGATTGTTGCCTAATGCAGAAGTTTACCAGGAAAGCGATTTAGACATGATGAGAAAAAGAAGAATTGCCTTTTTCTGTCATTTATCGAGATTAAATGATAATAGACTATTAAAATAACTATTAAAATAACTATTTAACTACTTTTGGAAAAGTAAAAAAAAAACCCAAAGAAGACTAATGATTTAGAATAGTTGAATATTTCTCACTCACTCAGAAGGCTTCTATGGGACACGAATATCCCGTGCCAATCTTACAAAATGCCTCTATTGAACTCTGTCTTGGGCAAGTTCTTGCCAGTTGTCCACATTCAGATGTCTACAAAGTTTGGAGATTTCATTTTTCCAGGAACTTCGTGGTCTTCCTACTGGCCTTTTTCCTCTTGGTTCTTCTTTAACCCTTTAAGTGCTGAGTTTCCATTTGACTGTGTGGTCCCTCAGTGCTGAGTTTATTCATTCGTATGTAAAAAAAATTGTAGAAGCCACAATTTTTAACCTACCAGGGGGGAGATTAGCTTAAAATGTTTATAAATGTTGGTTCTTTATAATATTTGAATGAAAATGGAACATCCTACGATTATGTTCAATATTATAATGGCAGAAATGAAAATTTAACCTTTTGTGTTCACGTGTACACCACCTTTATACAATGTAAAGGGCCTAAAATAAAAATATTTCCTAAAATCTGTAGGCAACTAATATGTTACTTCATCATCACTTTCCGCTGTGGTTAATAACTGAAGGATTCTTTGATCCGAAATAACATCGTGTCGAGAGCAACTAGTTTGTTGTTCCACCATGTTTGTTTACATCACGGATGAACGACAGCTGTAGACGATTGACTTCTACAAAAATTCTGGTAGTCCCTTCCCAAAGCTATTAGCCATGCTCAATTAGTTCCGCATAATGCCCAACAGATGGCAGAACATGCCAGATATTGATTCGGCTCTTGAGAGTGAACCGGGAAACTGAAAGAAATAAAAGTTCTTGTGCACCATCTATAGACGGGCGTAGCACTCATCGGGTTAAAGATTTGTAAGACCACCCTATCATCTTCCATCCTTAGTAAATGACCAGCCCATTGAAGTCTTCTGGAGTTAGTGATGTTGAGTATTGGTGCTTGCTGTGATAGTGAGTGTATGTCTTTATTTGATCTTTTTTTTCCAGCTTTGAGATGATGATCATCATCATCTTAATTTCCCCTTTTCCAGTTGACACTGGGTGGGGGCAAATATGGTTCCTCTCCACTTTGCTCTGTCGTTCCACCATTCCTCTTCCGACACAGTGTTCCAATCCAGGTTCCGTTTTCTAATACTATTCTCCACCGAGTCCATCCAACGCATTCTTGGTCTTCCTCGTCCTCTCTTCCCAGTCATCCGTCATTCCAGTGTTCGTCTTGGTAGCCTTACTTCATTCATCCGTTTGATATGTCCAAACCATCTCAATCTGTTTTCTCCAGTTTCTCATTTAGTTTCTGTACTCCCAGTTCTTGACGTATATCTTTATTTCTCACCCTGTCCCTCCTCGTTTTCTGGACCATACTTCTCATGAATCTCATCTCAGCTGCTTGTACTCTGCTCTCATCCCTCTTAGTCATTGTCCAAGCTTCCGCTGCATATGTCATTATAGGAACATGATATGCTTTGTACATAACTTCTTTAGCCTTAAGTGGTATATCCTTGTTCCATACTAGTCCCCGTACCTGTTAGTAGATAGCACTCCCGAGTTGTATTCTTCTGCTAATTTCCAAATCTATTCTTCCATCTTCAGTCAGTTCACTTTTTTTTTTTTTTTGACTCCGCATCTCAAAGCTCTCTCTTTCAGTCAGCTTTGAGATGCGGCGTCAAAAAATTAATATTACACTGCAACAAATTGCAAATATGGAAGAAAAGGGATTATGAAGAACAAACATAATTTTAAGACTTCCACTGAAAGCTATGCAATGAAAATGTCATATCTGATGAAGAAGGGGCAGCCAGGTCAGCTAGAATGAACAGGTTTTGGGAGAGGTGGAAGATTATGACAGCTAAATTCCCTGTTAATTCTTAGATGACTTAAATGTATTTGGTTTGATATAAGTGCTCCAATGTGGGTGTAAACTAGGTAAATAAATAATAAATTGTTAAATAATATATTGTTAACTTAAATTTTAAAATTTATATGCTTTATGTGATGATATCCTTTTGTACAAATATAATTTTAATTATTATCCTAGATATAATGATTAGATAAACACATTAAGTTATAATTAGGATAAGTTTTTTTTAAATATAAGCTGGCAATGGCTTCAATGCGAGCCGAAACATGAACTTTTGATTGAATAGATATGTTTCATTAAGCTTATTGAAAGGGGTTCAAGATGAGTGGCTTCGCAAGTCACGCTTATGGACTGGTGCAACGGGTCATTTCTTTGAACCCGGATAAAACCAGACTCAGGCCTGGTTTCACCAGCTTCACATAGGTTGGTTGGTTCCTCAGTTTAGGGGCTGCGACAACGTGGTCATGTAGCCCCGGGTACTTCCGGTGTGTGTAGAATCTGTCTGATATCTGGTGTTAATTGTGATGACTGTATTAGTGTGTGTATCTGTTTTCAATTCAAGTAAGGACTGCAAACATTTAATTTTTTCAAGTAGTTACTACTTTTGCCGCCAAATGCCACTGTCAGCGACTACTAGTCCAGAACCTGGTTACCAGAGGCTACTGCAGTCGGCTCTCGGGGACGAACGTCGGAACCTAAGAGCGTTTGTCAAATGTTTAACCTAACCTAATTTAGCTTCACACAGGTGTAATTAGTGGAAGGATCTTTAACATACCATAAATCTATGACGTGGGACCGCCAGCTTTACTTCCCCTCCGAAGGAAGGCATACTGAGGGATTTTTAACGCTCTTAAAAAAACCAACGACTTCGGCCGGGTTTGAACCCGCGATCTTGGGCATAGAAGCTCAGCATGCTACCAACTACGCCACCGAAGCCGCCAAACAGCTTTACATAACGAACTAAGTCTCCATGCCATTAACTTATTCAGATCCATGCCATTAACTTATGCAGTTCTTGTAAAGTAACAAGCGATCCATGCTACCTGCCAAACACTTAACTACTGTACAAATCGTCTACATCTACCCTTGTATGCTAGGCCACACTTTGGCCTAGGGGCAGATGACCTCTTAGTTCCACCCCTTAAAACAACAGTAACTAACACAGGGTGTCGAGCGATACGGGAAATACAGGATATATAATTTTCAAAAGAAAATATATGTATTGTCCGTTGAGCCATTATGTAATGTATTATGTAATGTAATGTATGTATGTATTATTAAAATACAGGATATGCGCGAAATATACAGGAAGTTTAGTGACCCAAGAAGGATGCGGGAAACATACGGGAGTTTTGCATTTGATCCGGGAAATCTTGAAAAGGCTCTTAATGCCGGACTTCTTAGCCCCCGAACGCTCGGTAGAGTCCTACCGCTCAGCCTTCTATTTCGCCTGCAGACCGCGGCGCCACCCGCATTTTGCGCTACTGCCACTTAGAGCGCTAAAGCCGAGGTTTCCTCCAGTATCGGTACCGCTTTCTAGCGGCCGTAATGTGACGGTGAATGACGTCACAAAAACGTTCCGCACAGAAACGAAGGCGAGTGGTTTTCTAGGAAGCCGCGAAGCGTTGACTACCACCGTCTCATAAAATTGCAGTGGCGTCAATTCATATGGCGGTGGTGAGTATGGTAGCAAACAGTTCGTCAAAGTTTTTGTACGATGTGTGCTGGAAGTAGTGAATTATTTACAATGACTGATAAGACGATATATTGGAGTATGGAAGGAGAGGATACATTAATAGATTTCGTAAAGAATTATGAGGCATTGTATATTGTGAAGAGTAACCTTAAAAATACACCGAGTTTCTGTTCAGGAGATATTGGTCTTTTGTTTCTGTTTTACGGCACTGATGTTATGTGATCCTTTATGTAATTAGGAACTTAATCAAATAGCACTGGTGTCATCCGAAAATATTCTTATTTATTTTCATTGCAGGTGACTACGCACTAAAATTTCATATGCACCTTCTGTGGGATGCCTTTTTAAAATGTCACCTCCCCCCGAACGTTCCTTATCGCCTTTGGATGACTCTTCTTCTTCCAAAAATATTACAAGCGCCATGTCAAGATCATTCATTTCTTATTTAACTTTATGACAACATGCCGTCACGACACACACAGATAATTAGCTCTAACTTTACACCATTGTTCACCGTCAAGACGGTTCCCAGTTTCTATACGTCATTCGCCGTCACATTGCGGCCGCTTAAAAGCGGTACTGCTACTGGAGAAAACCGCAGCTTAAGCGGAGTGAGAGACCAGCCAACGTCACAATGCAACAGCGCCGAATCTTCGAATGAGACTGCTTTGCCTGGCTGACCACCAGCCGCACCCCTTCCGCGCCTGTTGCTTGACAACGACAGACAGGACTCGACCTGCATTGTTATTCACAGAGGAGACCAGTTGTTTATCAGTAGAGCTGATATTTTTATGTCAATGGGTAAGTTTGCTCAATGTGATGGGGAAGGATATTCAGCAGAAGTAGGAACCATTATGCTACTTTGCCTACGTCACTGTCCGTCACTTTAACGAGATTCTTGCTGTTCCTAAGGCTTCGAGGTCGAGGCTGGGTACTGGGGAATAATGTGGGAAGGCACTGTATTGCGATGATACACAATCAACACTGCTCTCGGCCGTTTGACAGGTTTCACTTTATTCTCGCGGTGGAATATCTATAAATATTGTGATGTTACGCAATCTGTGCCGTTTGTGGTCCGTTTGACGAGAAATATTGCAATGCTACACAATCGACGCCATCCGTTTAAGAGATTCCCATTCTCGCGATCAGACACTGAGAAATATTGTGATGTTACGGATCGGTGCCATTCACAGTTCATTTGACAAGACTCCTGTTGTTCTCACGGTCGTATAAATATCACGGTGTTATGCAATCGATGCCGCTCTCTGCCATTTGACAAGATTCCTGTTTTCCTGGCGGCCTCCTCGAGACTGGAATATTGCCGTCCGTTTTACGAGATCTAGGTTCTCGCGGACAGACACAGAGAAATATTGCTATGTATGTTATCGACGTCGCTCTCGGCCGTTTGGACGAGATTCCCGTTGGCCTAACTAAGTGGAAGGTGGCAAGTTCGCAGACGGGCATGGTCAAATGTGGTCAGTAGGTACCGGCGACACTCGCAAGTGACTTAATTCTCGCAGTTTCTACTCTGTGGTCGCGTTTTTACGGTGGATCGCGGTCCGACTTCGGGCAAAGTCGTGAGTACGGTACCCGTACGCATTTGGATGTGATAGGTGCCGTTCGTGTATGACAAGATTCCCTCGACCTTCACGATCGCAAGTGATACTTTGCCGTGATCTGGATAGTATCTGATCTCTATAATGACCAATCCAGATGGACATCATTTGCCTCTAGTACATGTTTAGACTGCTATCATCAAACAACACACTGTCGCTATGCAGTTACACTCGCTAGAAAAACTCACTTCGCGCTTTAAGATTTCATTTTTCAGCCATTCGGTATGTGAACTATAGTCTCAGAGAGTTTTAATATATACGGGAATTTGGTTGGTTTTCGTTCGGGAAATATACGGGAATTTTAAAACGGGTTACCACTTGACACCATGTAACACTTTGGCCATTAATAATGCAAAAGCACTTTCTGTTTGCTGTACCATGATTCTCCTTCTAAATATTTTTGGAAATCCAGTTTGTAACCAAACCTGCTTGCTGTTTACAAATGTGAACAGATAGAAAAGTGTGTGGGGGAACTCTGGAAAATACAGTAACAGATGATTTGTGTATTTCAGAGGTGTCAGCCACTCTGCTCTCAGCGACATGAAGACAATTGATCAAGAGAGTCCCAGCAAGTTGAGCAACCCTGGGAAGACATCCATGTTTGACAGAGATAGTGATGGTTTCTTTGACGACTACCACTTTACTTCTCCAGGCTTTGGCATGTGAGTACGTTTCTCAGTTGGCACTGAGAGTAGAATTCCACTTTTGATTGTATATGCATCCCCCAGGGGCTCACAACTGGTGGGACGTGGGTTGGCGACCACGGGACCCCAGCTGAGTCCGGCATTACTTCCACTTAATTGTCATAAATATTATAATTTGGCGAGTTACATGTACAAGTGCCTTAATTGTCATAAATATTATAGTTTGGCGAGTTACATGTACAAGTGCCTAGGCGTGGAACAATATCTGAGCAATGAAATATTATAGTAGTGCCACGCTAGTGTATCGTTGACACAATGTATTTGTACAGATACCTTTCTTACTTCCTCAATCATTCTTGTTGATAATAATACATTGTTCTGACATTAGTAATACTTTGTAGGGCATAATTCTTACCGCACACAGCAGCGACTTGTTTCACTCGATGCAAAATTGAATACTGTATAGAAAGATATGACTGGTTCGTAGATTAGTTAGCTCGTTCTTGATATTTTAGAAAAAAGATGGACAAGATGTGTTCGTGTACAGGTTTATTGTGAATATCTATTCTAAAAACCATCCGATGCAGACGTCCAACTCTAGGTATCGTCTTCTAGACATAACAAAGAAGACCACAAATCGTGAAAAATTCAAATCAATGGAGCCAGTTATCGATTTATAAGAGGCCAAATGCTCATGCACGTAGGCCTACATACATACAGTACATACATATATTGTGGTGATTCTTATGTGTCTTTGGTTCTTTTGACTTTAATTCCCTTTTTTTTCTTTTTTTTTCTTTCACGAGGTCTGAAACTACACCGTGAGGCCAATCATTATACTTTAATTTTCATGGAAGTGGTAATAAAAGTTCATTTATGTAGGACATTTTATTACAATAAACAAATTATGAAAATGCACACCAAGAGCAAAATTATTATGTACATATATAGAATTAAAGTTCCTAAGATATTCTCATCTGTAGCAGACCCTGCCACCAGGCGGGACAAATGCTAGGAAGAAGAAGAAGAAGATATTCTCATCTGCCTTTTGTCAGCACAGGCAAGAGAGATAACTGCGTACTAGAAACAAAAAAAATACAGCATAGTATATACCTAATTATTTCCTGTTCATGAACCCAATGCTTCAATTTTTTCCTTATCCAAGATAACGTTTCATGATTTACACACACTCAGTATTTTACTTCATCTCAGGTTTTCTTATATTCATTGATCTGGTCATCCCGGGATCAATGATCTCGGGCAACAAGACTTTCTCGTAGCAGAATTTCTGTTGCATAAGCATTTTTGTCTCCAGAACGTTTTGTCTGTCTTTATTGTTTCTATGTGAATGTCCTTATGCGTCCTGGAAATAAAAATCATGCGAGTGTTTGAGAGTTATCATTCTGCTCTCTTCTGAATGGCACTGTTCTTGACATTCTCTAGGCTTTCTCTTTCGATTACTTTCTGCCAAACAAAATCCCTTCAGCTTTCTGCAGGCTTCCAGTATGGTCGTATTCCGTACAGAATAAGGTAACAGAGAGTGAAAGTTACAAACTTATGTTGGTGAAAGATCCATTACTACAGGGTGTGGAAAGTTTGATGGTATTGATGTCACCGGTTCCACTTAAAAATTTGTG
This sequence comes from Meconema thalassinum, assembly GCA_946902985.2. Classification (NCBI taxonomy): domain Eukaryota; kingdom Metazoa; phylum Arthropoda; class Insecta; order Orthoptera; family Tettigoniidae; genus Meconema; species Meconema thalassinum. The sequence continues at coordinate 455,849,185 of OX336391.1, read as the reverse complement.
TGCAAGGCACATTAGTAGGATCAGAAGATGGTTGAATTGCTAACGATTCTCTGCAAATGTAAACATATTGCAACATAGTTACATAGGTTGAAGATCACGAGGGTTAAATAATGGAAACCAATTTCTAACATGCAAGAAATTATTGTAATGAATTAGTCAGATTTCCACTGATAATAATAATTTAATATTCGATAAGGAATCTCACAAGGCTACCATCGTTGATGTTGTTGTTCCATTCACTGAAAACTTACAGAATACGGTGGCTGATAAAAGGCGCAAATACCAGCCACTTGCCGCTGCGCTCAGCCACATATACGGCCTAAAGGGAGTTTTCGTTATCCCGGTTGTTGTCTCTGTCACAAAGGACTGGGGTAATGCAAAGGAGAGCCTTGGTTTGAAGAGGAACCATATGCAGTTAATGCAAAAAGCTGCCCTCCTCGGTACTGCAAACATAGTACGAAAGATTTTATCTCTTCTGTGACTCTGAACATCTTGAGATCGAGTGCTATCATCAGGGTTGTTGACTCGCAAGGAGTCTCAACAGTGATGGTTTTGTATTTGTATGTAAATTTCATATACATATATATGTGACGCTCACTAGGAAACCATACCTTTAGTCACATGACAAAATTTTACGCTACGCCGCAAAGAGCCGAGAAGGGCGAGATATATAGATTTTTAGATTTCAGCACCATCTGTTAGCCAGATTTTCAAACTAGATGATGCGAGTATTGGATGTGTCATCATGGTACGGTAAAGTCTTCAAAATAACCTTGGAAACAGGTTGTGTAATTTAACAAAACCATAGCTTAAGTTGCAATGGGAATTTAACATTGCAACTTAAAGAATGGTTTATTCAATGATGTTCCTACACTGTCTTCTTGGGCTAAAATATGAAATAACCAGCTCTTGCTTCAGGATAATGTATAGTTACAATAATTTATTATAGAATTCATGTACTGGGCTGCATATTTTGTGAATGGTAATTTTAATGTGTGTGGACCGCCAGCGCAGGAACCTGGTCAGGGAATTCCCGGCATCTTTCTAGCTTGTCTGATGTTATGCACTAAAGCTGGCAGAGATATGGAGCAATAAGAGTTTGTTGTAGGTATTTGTAATTCTTTCCCTAGTGGCACTAATATTCCTGACGGTATTCAGGAAATTTATAATGATAATTGTACTCCACGTATAGACATGACTGCCGAAAGGACAAAATACCTGTTCGGCAACATTCTAGAGTACTGCACAGCGGGAACAAGGGATCTATTGTGCCCACGGCCAGGCAACATTGAAGCCGCTAAACCTGGCCCAAGTAGTGCGAAGGATTGTGTGCGCAAAAGGAAAAGACATACGTAAACATTCCACAAAAATGAGCAACAGTTCAGTTTGCTACTACAGGATAAAAGACAGATTCCTGTATACTCTTGTTAGCTACCAGAATGGGATTGACATTTCTCGCCTCGCCATGTGGTCTGAGAACGAGGTTGCCAAACTGTTTGCTCCTGCTTCGCGCGGGTGAAAATGAGGTAGTTCATTCAACTCGCTATAATATATTTAATAATTATTTCAGTGATAAGCTACAGAATTATTTAGAATCTAGAATAGTTGCTACAGATGCAGAATATACAATATCTCCTTATCATTTGTGATAATAGTAATGGCTTCCAGAGAACGCCGAGTTCGATAACTTACAATAATGTTATCCTACATTTCTTCTATGGCAATAGACTGCTTCAGGCTTAAAATAGGATTTTGCTCCTATATTGCGTAGGCCAGGTTTGCACTTAAACCCGAGAAATATTTACTCACATGCTTTCGATGTTTTTTTACAGCTTATTATGTTCGAGTACAAGGTTTCTGGATTTCATCAGCTCTCTCTACCATTATTGTTATATGCACCAGGTTTGTTAGTTTTCATTGTGGCATCATTAACATTCCTCAAACAGCTACTTTGCTTAGTGTCTCAAGCTATGGCTTAACTTTGGAGAGAGCAAGTTGTTACTCAAAGGAAAATCATGTTGAAGAAAACACACAAAGAAAAAAAAAAAGTTAACTGTCAGTTCAGAGATTAAAAAAAAAAAGAACTTATCATTTGAAGGATTGCATCAAGGACTCGCACACTGGTAGCTAGATGACGGGTGACCCACTAAGAATGATATCACTGGAATTTCTTGTTGCAGGTGTATCCGTAGATTTGTTTCCAACTACGTCATTTTAAACGAAGGTTCAGGTAGTTATTGGAGTTTTAAGGGTCGGAACAGTGAGGTCATCTGCCCCTGAAGATTAAGGAAAGAGAGGTTCCACACCACTGATATCACTGGCAATGTCAGTGTCACTATCTCCGTCATTGTCACTGTCACTCTCGGAACTATCACTTGAAGAGCCAACAGATATCACTAAGCTGTCAATCGCTTGTTCAAAAATGCCCTCGGTTCATCCAAGCATCAGCTGTTACTTTCCTGGTGTGTTCCACATTTTTTCTCCAGTCTTCAGCAGTCACCTTACCGAATGCTTCTTTGGTCAGCTTTTCTACTTCAGCCATAGTGAAGGTTCGATTCTCTCTTGCCACATCTCCTTTTATTCTTGCCCAGATAAATTCAATCACGTTAAAATGGCAATGATAAGGGGGTAATCTGAGGACACAATGCCCTTGTTCTTTCGCAATTTCATCAACAACGTATGTTGGAAATCGAGGTTTGTGGATGGAGATGAGTTCTCTTAACTAGACTTCTTCATTCTCTCATCAGCTGGAACCGCACGGCGTGAAAGCCATTCAATCATGATGTCGTTCCTTGCAGCATAAGTCGGTGCTTTGTCTACAATGACGGAATGGTAGGGTGCATTATCCATAACTTGGTTTTTGCAGATTAGGAAGCAACGATCCCTTAAACCAAACTAAGAATTTCTCGTGGTTCATCTCTTCATGATAATCGCCTGTCTTTTTCGAACGAAAGAGCAGGAGACATTCTGGAACAAATCCTTGAGAAGTACCTGCATGCAAGAGGATGAACCTCCCTCCTTTACCTATCGGTACAGCCATTGTGCGTTGAATTGATTAGTCCGACCAGCCCTTTTTTTTAAAGCATGCGAAGCATTAACCCATGTCTCATCTAGCCAGACAATATCGTCGGAAGTTTTCATGAATAATTTCCTGTAAAAATCGACATCTCCATGCTGCAACATCACTCATTCTTATGGCGAAACCCAATATTTTTCAACACCTTAATTACAGACCAAGTGCCTCCTTTAAATAGATTGGCTTGTTGTAAGGAAACTTTTAATTTGCGGAGAGTTAGATGTTCCTTCCTTTTATAGCAAGCATTCACATGGCGGCGAATTACATCTTCGTGAAAAGAGTCCAAGTTCGTCACTAGTTTCTGAGTTTGACACATTTATTTTGACTTTCCTCGTGCTGGATCTCTGCAGATCTTCACTACTGTATTCTTATTGATGTTTAGGGCATCAGAAGTTCTGCTGTTAACTTTCCTAAAAGGCACTAAAGGACCGCCGTTATCTCTCTCCTTCTCGAAATATTCCCGTAAAGTACATAAAAATTCACAGGACTGACCTCTCAGAACGATTCCTCGTTCTGTGGTTTTCAGTTCACCCTTTCCCTTAGCCTCCGTACCCGCCTACGACATAGCAAAATTTATTATGAAAATAGACTGTTAATGTCAATGAAAACTGAATAAAGTCACAAATATAAGTTACTAATTACTTTTAACTACTGCTGTTCTACTCTACAGTACTATACAGTAAAGTATTAAAGCACTATTACTATCACCAAGGCACCAATACACAGTTAGAATAACAAGCGATCACACTTTACAAGTCAGAGACAGAGCTAACCAAGCACTGACGCACGTGGGCTGTGATATTGCAACGCAGAGTATTATGACATCAACTATGCGATCATGGATTGGTCAAGAGGCAGAGGGGTGATGACTGATGTGGAACTTATGTCCAAATGTCAATCCTATTCAGGCAGCTCACAGAGTATAGTATTGGATACTAACTAACTTTGTGTAGTTTCAGAACGTTTTTAACACATGGAAAACGGGCCCCGAAAAATCTCCTAGTACGCTCGCCAGCGGTAGATGACGGGCCCCGAGAAATCTCGGTTTTATACAAGTCATTGTTTTCAGTCTTCCTGCGACATCTCTTGGCCATGTATTGAACTATTTCGGTCTAGCACATTGAGAAGGATATTTGTAGATGTATATGTGCCATCTTCCATCTATTCATGGCCTTCTTTTATTCTTTGATTTTGTTTCGAAACATCGAACTTCCTTTTCTGTTGGTTCAATCAATGACAAGATGGAGGATTTGTATAATCAGATAAGATTTATCGTTTATATTATCGTTCAAATGGCACAAGTTATAGTGAATTAGTGGAAACTGAATGAGAGAGTGATATTCAGGTCTCTAGGCGACGTAATAACAACCAAAGTACATACCTTACTTTGATTGTTGACTAATCTAACCTCAAATATACTCCATCTGCTCTTTCCGTAAGCCGCCACTGCACATTGTGTCATGTTTCCAAATACATCACCCCTTTGAGCACTACTAGGGATATGTGTATACTCATATCAACTAGAAAGATAATATCTAGGTTATTTCCACAATTATGTACTTTTTTATAATCTAGTGCACTGGAATATTCTCAGTAGCAAAATGTCCGGTCCACAGGAGATGTGACATGTCCAGGCATCCGGTCACCAATGTTTTAATACCCAACCTTAATATGTTATGAATTCTTGTTATTATTATTATCATTATTATTATTAACATTATCACCGATAATAATAATGTTTCCTAATTTTTTTTGCACTTCTTAACACAGAACATAAAATAAATGAAATTAATAAAACAATAGTTATAAAAACAAAATTTTGAAATGTGTAGTTATGCCCTTTGGCAAAATTTGAAAAATATAAATAATCCAGGGCAAAGAGGGTGTTACGCCCTTTAATTTGAATCCTTGCACGACTTTGTACAATTATTGGTTCGCGAGATATTTTAAAAATGTAGTTATGCCCTTTGGAAAAATCGAAAATAATAATTATTATTATTATTATTATTATTATTTATCCTCGCCGCTAGATGGGGGCTTCATTCATTCCATTCCTGACCCGGTCGGAGACTGGAAGCAGGCTGTGGATTTTCATTTTCATTATTATTATTATTAACATGATCACAGATACTATTATTGTTTCCTGATATGGTTTGCACTTCTGAAGACAGAACATCTGTCTAGCCCTACTTGGAGTCTTGCAAGACTAAAATTTCTGTTTCGCTTTCATTACCTTGAATATTTTTATATATTTATAAAGATACGAGAAAATAGCATTTTGAAATTGATTTTGTAGCACTTTCATTTTGAAAAATAGCATTTTGGAGCATTTTGAAATTAAAAAATTAGCATTTTGTAGCATTTAAAAGTTCATCACTATCTACGATACAAATTTAATAGGTTCAAAATTAATATGCAGGGAAACTAATTCAAACATGCACAGGATTGGAAATATGGGTGTTTCTGATAAACGGCATTTAAGAATTTAATATAACAATGTGAATCGTACATTTACTTAACTTCAAGTAAACACCATACAACGGATAATTAACTAAATAATGAAATGTACGTCTACTCCCTCATTATTTCCTTTTCAATGAGGGCCAGGGAAGAGGTGCATTGAATTTCTGTTTGCTGGGTTGTTTAATGGTCAAATGGCACTTCTTGAATCCAACCTCATCAGACAAGTTAAGATAAATGAATGGAACTTGGCAAGGAGTTAGTTAGTAGGGAAACCACTCAAAGGGATTTCATAGACATCTCACAGAATTTGAACCAATTCGTCCACAGAGTTCAAGACAGCCCGGTATTGTCGTTATTCCTCCTGCCACACGGTATACTTCACAAGACGAGCATTGTCCCCTGACCACAGCTCCCTTTATTCTAACAATCGGCACCTTGTGAAGTAATACAACTCTCCACAGGCCCTCAACGTCCTCTCCATCACGCTTGTGGAGTTAGCACCGTACCAATAACACCAGCAGCTCGGGGTAATTGGAGTTGCTGCACAGCACCTGTAATGTCTTGTGTCATACAACAAACCGACAGCACTTTAGCTCAATCTTGCCAAGTAGCCAGGCTGATGCCTTTATTTCCAGAAATCTCACATTTCTGAAATATGTATGGTGTCAAGTTTCTACATTTCTTTAATACTGATATTGGGATTTTAGTACTTCTAACACTCCCTTAGTAAAAAAACACACACAAAAGGAGTCTTAACACTGCTGCCAATGCAATTATACTGTATAGACGAATGTTGACAATCCTGTGAACGTTTTTGCGCACCTTTCATATCTAGGTTACTCCCAAGATTTAAATGATCACATCAGTCTGATATACCTTTTTGCAACTCATGACTGACAATCTGTAAAACAGTATCCGAATTCAAGGAGAAATCTCCGGACGAAATGTAACATAACCTATAACTAGGGACCTGAAAAAATCGCATTTGCGATAAATGCGAATTTTAAAATTTCGTACAGAATCCAAGCCTACGTTAATTTTAATGTGAAAAAAATCCTTTTTTTTAACGCGTAAATCAAAGTGCGACAAAATGCGAATTGTGACCCAAAATGCGAAAACACCAAATAAGTGCGATTTTATAGCAAAATTACTTTAAATCCGCTAATTTATCTGCGAATTTGTTTATTAAACGAAAGAAAAGTAGTTGGCCTAATCGCTCGCTAGCGATACCTCATCTCGGACTCGCAGTGTGCTATGCATATTGGTCGATATAACAATCGATTTCTGTATCGATATGAACTTTCGACTATCTATAACCCATTCAGACAGCTGACGAACGAAACTCGTTTGTGTACTTGGCGCATCGCGGACACTGGTGGTTTGTCGAACACGTGAACTTCGCTAAACGGAAATTTTTGCGGCTTGCCGCTTGAATAGTAACCTTATTCTTTTTGTAACCTTCAAGCACTTCAAGGTTCAATTTTTTTCTAGAAATGGGACGTACTGCTGTAACTGCTCATGAAAGATCACAGCAGTACGCTAATCGTGGCTTTTATTGTTCCGACTCTGCAACAGTATTTTGCAAATATTGTAACTGCCGTGTTGGGTGGGATAAGAACAATATTCAGAAACATATTACATCTGTAAAACATGTTGCGAAGCGACGAGAATGCGCAGCAGTTTCTGAACCCAAACAAACCTCTGTTATTGAAAGATTACAGGGTGCCAAACGACGGAAGCATGACAAGGACTACTTCGCAAAAAGAACTGTTGAAGTATTTGCTAAAAAAATATTCCCTTGGAAAGCTTGAAAATGAAACTGTAAGAGCGTGGATTGCTGAATTTTCAAGTCAAAGGGAGCTGCCTAACGCGAGAACTCTCCGCAAAAAATATTTGCCTGGTAAGTACGGTTTAAATAAATACATTTGCATTTTGATTCTCTCTTGCTCATATAACCTATACAAATCAAAGCTAATCCAACTTCTGTAGAGGCTAAGCTTACAGCCAGTGCTTCCATAACCTTTCCAAGACATACCTTAACCTATAAAATTGTGAAGGTAATCCAACTTCATAATATACCTAACAGAACCCGTCCATCTATTTTACTATAGGAGAAGCTAATGTGATAATTCTGTTATTTGGTTTGAGCCTTGTCATCATAGCCTCTAAAAATGAAATAAAATAAATTTCACTGGATTCCTATGATTAACACAAATCGTCTTTTATTTTCAGAAGTTGCAGCTGATCACAAGAAATCAACAACTGAAGCTCTAGTTGGGAATAAAATTAACATTTTATGTGATGAAACCACAGACAGAATGGGTCGCTGTGTTTTTGTTGTACTGTTCCAAGTGCCAACAGCAATTGAGAAGAAATTATTTGTTGCTGGAGTGGAATACCTCGAATCCGGAAATGCTACAAACTGTTCCCGTGCTGTGTTAGATTCATTGCGTTATCACAGTGTGCAATATGATGACGTGAAAGTATTTGTAAGTGACAGTGCTCCATATATGACTCGTTGTTATGAAACACTGAAGATCATCATTGGGGATCATTTGCTCCATGTGCAGTGTTGGGCACACAAACTTTGCCTTGTTGGTAATTGTTGGACAGCAGCTATGTCCGATTTAAATCAGGTTGTAACAATGGTCAAGTCGGCTTTTCTAAACACAAGGAAGCGCAAATATAACTACTTGCACTTTCTGAAGTCTGGGGACTTAAAGGCAGCAAAACTTTTTCCATCGCAGGTACTTACTCGATGGAACAGCTGGTTTGAAACTGTTTTTACTTAGCGAGTTATTTTCATGATGTTGTGAATTTTTTTTAAGCTACCCGGCAAGAAAGACATTAGTAACAGTGGTGTTACATTTCTGCGAGACTTGACAGATAGAGATGTAGATAGGATTTATTCTGAAATAATTTTTGTGAAAGAGCATGCTAGTGAACTTGTTAAACTTCTGACTCTGCTTGAGGGGTCCCAGTATCCATCCTCACATTTGCTTTATCCTAAACTTGAAAACTTAGAAGCTAATTTTGGTGCAATAATTCAAGGCTATTATTCTGAAGCAACAGATAATGCCTTAGCTAAACTCACAGCCTTAGAATGTGCTACAAGGAAAGATTTGTTTGTAAAAGTAGCTCAATCTGCTAGAAGCAAGATTGCTAGACTAAAGGCAAGTGATCCCAATTGCAAAAACTTTGAAGCCATAGCACAGATATTTTATCCTAGGCACGTGGTATTGAACAATGACAAAGAAACCGATATACAAAAACCTCCGGGCTTTACAAACATTCCATGTCACGAAATAAGGAAGGGCTATGATTCTTACAAGAATATTATTGAATCGCTGTTAAAACAAAATGAGGAGTGTGAAGTAGTACGTGCCTTGACTGCTGTTCAATATGAACATGAACATTTTGCCAAGAGTTCTTTAGATCTTTTGTGGACACCAACAAACAATGTGGACAGTGAGCGTGTTTTGTCACACTACAATACAATTGTTACAGACCGAAGGTGTAACTTGAAAGAGTGCAATGCAGAGTTATTTACAATGCTTTTATTTGAACATTAAATTGTATCTCAAGTGTCGCCAATAAAGTCACATAGTCTGTAAAAATCAGGAAAAAATAGATGCTAATTTTCCAAAAATAGATGCTAAATAGGGAAAAAATAAATGCTAATTTAAAGTAAAATAGATGCAAAAATTTCAGGTCCCTACCTATAACTTACACAGTTCAGAGAATACTTTCATCATATTATACAACATTCCCCAAAGCGAGGAGAACGCCTAAAAACATTATCTATTCATATCACGATACATGTTTACAGTTGTATTTATAATGGTCAAATGCTCAAAATGAGGGCCGGCACGATATAAACCAATATAAGGATAACCTTATTGCTCCAATTCATCATCATCTTGCACAGTTTCCAGCCACTGGCCGGGTCTGTTTGGAACACAAGCCTCTCCAACGTCTTCTGTCTTCCCACCATCTCTCAGCCTCCACCCTTGTCCAGTCTTCTCCTCTCTTCTTCACGCTTTCTTCCACCCCCTTCAGCCACCTGTCTCTCGGTCTTCCCCTCGGTCTCTTTCCTTCCCACTTCGTCTCATGTACTCTCCTGGGTATCCTCTTCTCCTCCATTCGTTTTACATGTCCATACCATCTAAGTCTAGATTTCTCTATACCATCCTGTAATGGTTCCTCCTTCATTAATTCTCTGGTCCTCTCATTTCTTATTCTGTCCATCTTTGTAGCTCCAATACTGCTTCTCAAGAACCTCATCTCACTGGCCTGTATTTTGCTCTTCTCCCTTCCTTTCATAACCCAGGTCTCCGAGGCATACGTCAGGATAGGGACATAGTACGTCCGATATATGATCTTTTTGCTGTTCTGAGGGACATCCTTGCTCCATAACATGCTTCTCACACTCCTCCGAAATGCTTCTGCCTGCCTCCCCCGCTCATTTATTTCTCTATCGTTTCTTCCATTATCTTGTATCAGGCTTCCCAGATACTTAAAACTCTCCACTTTCTTCAGCTGTTCCCCACCAATTGTTATTCCCGTTGTGGTTCTTTCCTTCTTCCTTGTTGTGATCACCATCTCACTCTTATTTATGCTAAATTTCATCCCATATCCTTGTATTATTCCTTCCCACACGTCCAACTGTTCCTGTACCTCCTCCTCCTTGTTTCCCCAAATCATCAAATCATCTGCAAACACCATTGCTTTCATCTTTCCGTCCCCAATTACTTGTGCCACTCGGGTCATTATGTCATCCATCACCACAATGAAAAGTAACGGTGACAGTGCACTTCCTTGTTTCAGGCCGTTTCTTTGTTCCAACCAGTCAGATCTCTCTCCTCCCACTTTCACACAGCTCACGCTTCCCTTGTACATCTCCTTTATCCTCTTTATAGTCCATTTCTCTACTCCTCTATCCTCCAGGGACTTCCATACTTTGTTTCTGCATACACTGTCATATGCTTTCTCAATGTCCAGGAAGGCCATCAGTAGATCTGTTCCATACTCATAGTGCTGTTCTTGTAACTGCCTTACAGCAAAAATCAAATCCACTGTGGACCTTCCTGCTCTGAAGCCATGTTGTTCTTCCCTCATCCCTCCTTCTATCCTTGTCCTAATTCTCTTTTCCAAAACTTTCTCGAAGATCTTTGCACAATGACTCATCAGTGTTATTCCCCGATAGTTTCTGCAATCTGTTCTACTACCTTTCTTGAAGATCGGGACAATGATTCCTTTTTTCCAGTCCTCTGGGGTCTTCCTTTCCTTCCATGCTGTCCTCATCACTCGGTACAGCCACTGTATCCCCACCTCTCCTGCTGCTCTCACCATCTCCACACTCAACTCATCCACACCCGGTGCCTTCCCTCCTTTCATCTTGTTCACTGCATCTTCCACTTCTTTCCATGTTAAGTCCTTTTCTGTTTGCAGTTCATCTTCCTCTTCCCCGATTTCTTCCTCCTCACCATCTTTTCCATTTGGGTTCAGAAGTTCTTCAAAATATTCTTTCCACATTTTCTTCAGTTCTTCCCTATTTTCTATCTCTTGTCCCCTTTTGTTCACCATTCTAACATAATCCGTAGGATCCTTCCGCCTCTTATTTTTTTACCATCCCATACAGGACCTTTTTTGTACCTTCACTATCCTCCTCCATCATCTTTGTCCACTCTTCCATCCACTTCCTTCTCTCCTCAGCCACCACTCTCTTCGCCTCCTTCTTTCTTTCCTGGTACTCTTCCCTTGTCTCTACCGTCCTATTTTGATACCACCTCCTAAAGTCTCTATTCTTTTCCCTTACTATATCTTTTGTCTTCTCATTCCACCATGGTGTTTCCTTCCACCTCTTCTTACTACTTGTCCTCCCACATACTGCTTCTGCTGCACCCACTAGTGTCTTCTTAAATCTAGCCCATTCCTCTTCCACCCCTCTTTCTTTCATCTGTTGGAATTCCTTCCTTTACCATTTTGAGGTACTCGACCCTTCTATCCCCTTCTTTCAGTTTCCATATCCTTATACGTCTTTCCTGGTTCTCAGTCCCTTTCTTCTCCTTACTCCCTCTCAGGTTCATTACCAGTAATCGATGGTCGCTATCCAGGTTCTCCGATGGTATAACCTTGATGTCCGTGATGTTCTTATTTAGTTCTTTCTCATACAGTATATAGTCGACCACCGACTTCCTGGTCAAGTCATCACTGTACCATGTGATTGTGTGGCTCTCTCTTTTCTTAAACCAGGAGTTCCCAACTAGCAGGCTGTTCCTCTGGCAGAAGTCCAACAGTCTCTTTCCTTCCTCATTTCTTCCACCCCAACCCTCTGGTCCTAGAACACTCTCATAACCTTGTCTTTCTCTTCCTACATGGGCATTGAGGTCCCCCATAACAATCATATTTCTTCCTACCAGCTGCTTCTGCAATTCCTCTTCAAACTCCTCCTTCTCTTCAGAAGCGCAGCCTACTTGTGGAGCATATACTTGCACTATTTCTACGGTCTCTCCCCTCAGTGCTACTTTCACTTTCATCATCCTATCACTTATTCTCCTCACTTCTTCTTTTAAACCATCTCGTACTACTACTCCCACTCCATTCCTCTTTCCCTCTTCGTTCCCACTCCAGTACAGTCTATAGCCTTTTCTCAGTACTCTCCTTCCTTCCCCTTTCCACTTTGTTTCTGCCAATCCCAATAAATCCAACTTCCTTCTTTCCATCATATCCACTATCTCCTCCACCTTCCCCGTCAGCGTTCTTAGGTTTAAAGTTCCAAATCTTAGTCCGTGTGTACAGCCGTGTCGTCGTCTATTAAATCCATCCTGTCCGAGGTTCGTTCCATTTTTGAAAGCATTTGGTTTAATCCACTACTGGCTTGCTGGGCCTATCGTAGCTTCACCAGAGCCCCGTTAGCCGTCACTTTTCAGGGTTCCTGTAGGACCTTCACAGCTACCGTAACGGTCCCGGGGCACACGAAGTCCCCACTGTACTTCGCCCCTACAGGCAATCCCCTACTTTGTGCCGTTGCCCGTCTCCCACGACGTGGACGAGGGGTTGGACTTATGGGTAATTAGGTAATTTAATTAGAAAGCTAACTATTGCAATGGGTCCCATGTTTCGACTTCCGGAAAATTTCGACATATCTTCGCGTTTCACATCCCCCAGACCCCAAAACCACCGTCAGTTCAAAAGTTTATATATAATTTATGTATGTATATATATATATATATATGTATATATGCATATCAGTTTCTTGTGGACACGATAACTGCCGTAATTTTGCACCAATCACTTTGAATTTTTTACATACCGTATTTGCTCGCGTATATCTCGCACTTTTTTGACCGAAAATATGTGTGAAAATTTTCGGTTCAAGATATTCCCGGAAAAAAAAAAAAAAAAAAAAAACACAAAATTTGCGATGTAACAGTAGGCCTACTTGCGCAACTGTTGTGGCGCGCTAATCGCTAATTCGAACGTGTTTCAAGGCGGTGAATTTAGCCAACCGCGGCCGAAGACGCGACGAACGATGTACAGCGTGCTAACACGCACGCTGCGCTTTATGCTAGCACGTGGCCGAGCTCTGATGCGACGCAATGCGCAAAGACGAAATCATTGAGATTCGAGAAGACTGAACTGCGTTTCTCTGCGATGTAACAGTAGGCCTACTTGAGCATCTGTTGTGGCACGCTAATCGCTAATTCGAACGTGTCTCAAGGCGGCGAATTAAACCAACTGCGACCGAAGACGCGGCGAACGATGTACAGCGTGCTAACACTCGCACTGCACCGTATTCTTGCACGCGGCCGAGCTCTGGTGCGACGCAATGCGTAAAGACGAAATCATTGAGATTCGAGGAGACTGAACTGCGTTTCGCTGCGATGTAACAGTAGGCCTACTTCCGCAACTGACGTGGCGCGCTAATCGCTAATTCAAACGTGTCTCAAGGCGGGGAATTTAGCCAGCCGCGGCCGAAGACGCGGCAAACGATGTACAGCGCGCTAACACGCTCGCTGCGCCGTATGCTTGCACGCGGCCGAGCTCTGATGCCACGCAATGCGTAAAGACGAAATCATTGAGATTCGAGAAGACTGAACTGCGTTTCTCTGCGATGTAACAGTAGGCCTACTTGCGCAACTTACGAGCTAATCGCTAATTCGAACGAGTCTCAAGGCGGCTAATTTAGCCAACCGCGGCCGAAGACTAACGATGTACAGCGTGCTAACACTCACGCTGCGCCTCGATCCCTAATCGGCTCGTATCGAAGTTCGGTTCAACTCGTTGTTGCTCGCTCTTCCTGTTAGTAACGCTTCGGGTAAGTTCCTGGACAATGACGACTGTTGTGGCGCGCTAAATCGAATGTGTTTCTACCTCAAGGTTATTACTGTCATTTATATGATGGCGTCAGTAATAAATGCGAGATATGCGAGTACTTTTTTCCCCCTGAAATTTCAAATAAAAAAATGGGGTGCGAGATATAAGCGAGCAAATACGGTAATATGTATCCCCTTAAAATCTCGGTCGAGTTCGTTAATGGGCTAAATCGGTCAAAGGGGGTGAATATGGGAGGCTTTTTTCGAAAAATTGAAATATCGCTATAACTCTCTTAATATCTGAAATATTGAATCCATTCCAAGTTCATAGTATGTGTCGGATAAGGCCCTAAAATTTATGTTTGAAAAGTTTTTTTATAGCACCAACCATTGACCAAAGGGGTGGAAAAAAGTGGGGTTTTCGGGAAACATTAATCATATCTCTGTTAATAGGTACAATATCAAAACCGTACAAAATGGACAATATTCCTCCAATAATTACCTAAAACTTTTGTCTGAAAGAATTTTCGATATGATCCACCATTACGCCACGGGGTGAGCAAAATGATTTAAATTATAAGAAAATTCCAAGTGCCAAGAGTGGTTGCCATGACAACTTTACTTTTAATTGATAAGGGATGAGCCGTCAGCAGTTGCTATGACAACGCCACTGCACGAGATCACATTCTGTTTTCATATGTCTGTGGGAAGCGACTTCGGTATCGGAACTGGTAGCTTGCTGAACTTCTATGCCCAAGGTCGCGGGTTCAAACCCGGCTGAAGTCGTCGGATTTACTAAGAGCGCGAAAAAACCCTGAGTATGCTTTCCTTCGGAGGGAAGTTCCAACGTTCGTTGCGAGTTGATGGTCCCGGTGGCATCTAGTAGCCAAGTTCACAGCTAGGTGTCGTTGATGGTAGTATTTTAAATTATGTAGCCTATTTTAGGTAGATTTCATCAGAAAGCTAACTATTGCAATGGGTGCCATGTTTCGACTTCCGGAAAATTTCGACATATCCTCGTGTTTCACATCCCCCAGACCCCAAACCACCGTCAGTTCAAAAGTTTATATATATATGTGTGTGTGTGTATATATATGCATATATATATCAGTTTCTTGTGGACACGATAACTGCCATCATTTTGCACAAATCACTTTGAATGTTTTACATAATATGTAATCCCTTAAAATATCGGTCGAGTTCGTTAATGGGCAAAATCGGTTGAAGGGGGTGAAAATGGGGGGGCTTTTTTTTTTCTTCGAAAAAGTGAAGTATCGCTATAACTCTCTTAATACGTGAACTATCGAATCCATTCCAAGTTCATAATGTGTCAGATAAGTGCCAAAAATTTATGTTTGAAAAGTTTTGATGGCACCAAACATTGACCAAAGGGGTGGAAAAAAGTTTTTTTTTTTTGGGAAACATTAATCATATCTCTCTTAATAGGCACAATATTAAACCCGTACAAAATGGAAAATATTCCCCTAATAATTACCTAAAACTTTGTCTGAAAGAATTTTTGATCTGACATCAGGGGATAGGCTATAATAGGCAAAATATGCAGGTTTTCGTAGGAGGATCAGACCTCATTGATTGCAAGAAAGTATTTTACATTTAGAGGTTAAAAATCAACTTTTTTTTTTCGTTTTTGTATGCATATTTTTATCATTTTATTGTCTTATGGGGATGGTAACCTTCTTGTCATTCGGAGTTCATTTTTATACTTGTGATCACACTGTCCTTATGCAAGGTTTGGAACTGATGTAGATCAGTCTTTAGATAATCAAATCTCCAAATTGTCTATCGACTTTTAACATTTATCTTATCAATTTATCAACATTAAAATTATCAAGGCCTGGGATTTTTGAATCAACTTTCTCTATATTATCAGGTCCTGGTTTTTCTGATCAAACTTTCTCTCTCTGCACATAATATGTATACTACTATAAATAGTTGGTGATCATGCATCCCTTTTTATCAAAATTTTGGGATATTTTAAATTGATCATGTCTCAAAATGACATATCCATAACCCGTTAACTTTCCAACATAAATTTTAGCAGGAATTAATTACAGTTAAACTCTGTTAAGAAGTTTTTCAAGGGACCATTAAAAAATACTTCTCAGCAGGGAAACTTCTTACAAGAGTTGTAGCCTGAAATGCATGTGAAACGCACACATTTTTGCTTTTTGTGAAGGATACCACAATACACTCTACATAGGGCTATACAAAAGCCGGAAAAAGAAAAGCCACAATATTAAAATCTGATTATCACACCAGAGAGAAATAAATCGACATAGGCTTCTGTATACTGTAGGTTGTTGTTGTTTGAGTCTTCAGTCTTTTGACTGGTTTGATGCAGCACTCCATGCCTCCCTGTCCTGAGCTAATCGTTTCATCTCTACATAGCTACCACACCCTACATCCGAGGCAATCTGTTTAACATATTCTAACCTTGGTCTACCCCTACAGTTCTTGTCCTCGACCCTTCCTTCCATAACTAAGCTTGCTATTCCTGGGTGTCTTAGTATGTGTCCTACTAACCTATCTCTTCTCTTCATTAGCACTCGCCAGAAACATCTCTCCTCTCCCACTCGTCTTAATACCTCTTTGTTTGTAACCCTATCTACCCATCTGATCTTAATCATTCTCCTGTAACACCACATTTCAAATGCTTCAATTCTCCTCTTTTCTGCTGCAACAATAGTCCAAGTTTCACTTCCATAGAGCGCCACGCTCCAGACAAAGGCTTTCAAAAATGACTTCCTAACACCTAAATCTATATTCGATGTCAACAGGTTCCTTTTCTGTAGGTGTATTACCGTATATACCCGAATACCACCCCCACACTTTTATACAAAATCAGACTTGAAAAATTGGGGTGCGGGTATTAATTGAGCCATCCAAATTTTAAAGATTTCAATTGCCCGCCATGGCCGAGTTTTCACTATATGGTGCTTGTTTGGTTGTACGTGTTTATTTCCGTTTAGTGGCTTGACCAGTCGCAGAAGCCTAGCACAAGCGTCAGTTTTGTGAGTTGCATGATAGTATGTCATCAGTAAACGTAAAACAAGTGTTCGAAATAGCTAACATGAAATCTCGTCATAGGTCGTAACTACAAAATACTTTACTAAAGTTGGTCGGTATTAGAAATAAATCTTTGTTTTTTCAGGTAGTTGCCGCGTAACATTGCAACACTGGGTGACCTTGAACTCGGCGCACGCACTGGAATGTTTATCTTCGCTGCTGTTTAAACCATACCAGCAGAGCTTGTTCTACGTCGTCGTATTTCCCAGTTTTAATTTTCTTGCAGTTTGCCGAAGGATTCCCTTCTTTATTTGCTATGATGCTGTTCAAAGTCGACGGCGCCATTCGAGCTCCCTCGCCAGAGCAACACGCGAAAGAGTCGACGACTCCACTTTTCTTATGTCCACATTATCTTTAATCGAAAGTGCCTTTCTTTTGATGCCTTTCATCTGAGATTCACTCATTTTCACAATGATTTGAAAGCTTTACTTCACCGACGCATTTCTCGTAATTTCAATAATGTTATGCTACGCTTGGCAATGCTTGGCTCACAAGTTAGAACACAGAGAACAACAATGAGAGCATGTGTTTCCCCCTCCCCCCCCCCCCCCCCCCCCCCCTCCCCCCCTGTCACACATGTTTCAAGGTTTACACTGTCCAATGAGAAGTTTAAGCTGGTGACGTCATGTAGCCTTGACATAGCTCGCCCAGTCATATAATATACGAGAGACCTGCGAACACTCGGAACTGCTGTATTCCTTCACTCGGAATACCGGAAGTATCTTCCGCGGAGATTGGTGTGTTTTGATTCTAACAGTCAGTTGTCTCCAGTGAACGTCTTATACTTTAAGGGGATAATAGATCTGAAGTATTGAACCGGGAAAACCTCATAGGCAGGAACACTTTATATGGGGAAAATATACATGTGTATCCTATGGGACTGATCACGGGACCGAGAATATCAGACGTCTTATGCGGATCAACTCCTTATGCGGGAACTTCTTAACCTAGTTTTACTGTATTACAATTAATGCTGATGGACTGGACTGTCCTTGTATTTATATAATGAACCAATATTTAATTTCACACAAAGTGATATAATTACTACTGCTTCAGACAAGCACCTTAGGTTAGCGACCATCTAGAGCAGTTCGGGAATTTATGGCCTTGGCCCGACCCCTAGGAAGGTCGTCTGCAGTGGTGTGGGGACCCCTCTCTTAAAGACAGTGACATATCTTTTTTTTACACTCGGCCACATATTTTCAACATAGTGGAATCTTCCAGAATGAAAGGTTTTAATTATTTACTCTCTCATTCTCTAATTCTTTATCAATTAAATGAACTGGCTCCTCATGGCCTTAATCCAAAATCACAAAAGGTAGGGTAGTCCATCTGTGGTTAAACGCATTGCAAGGAATCTACTTTGTAAGTTACTGGGGGCATAACGTCAATCAAGTGATGGCCGGAATTACCAGCTATCCCTGCAATGGCACTACATGAAACCCTCCCCAAAGGCCTCCCTAGACGCACGACGATATTGGGGGCATAAATTTGCTCTGACGGCACTACATAAAATCCTTCCCAAAGGTGTTCCTAAATCGCACGACGATTATTGATCCAATATAAATTTCCTCTACGACTAAACCACATTCGATTCCTCCTTAAAAATCGCAAATATTCACTTGATTTTACATTTAATCCATCGCCTGTGTCCTGCGGCAAACAATATATCTCTTTAAAACCTTTCATTAATTTTTACGTAGTTTATTCTGGCCATCCATTCTACCCACAATTTAACCCATAAATGCCTGGCGTTACCATACGGTAACGCAGTACCGATCATTGCATTTATTGCTTTACAGGACCTTTGCCAGTTAAAGATATTCGAACTTTGCGCTTATATGATCATGGAAGGTCTATTTATTCATTTCCTGCGCACTAGTTGCTAGGGAATGTCTTGGGTGATGTTGCAACAATCGTGTGCATTTCGAGGTTTGCTTCTCATGTCGTGATGGCATGCCGCAAAAGGTACGGCATGCTAAATTCAGTAACTTATCGTATGTGCATCTTTACACCGGCTCATGCCCGGGACTAAAGGCGGATACAGGGTCAGTGGTAAGGCAAGATATTTTCTGTAGCACATTCATATGAAATGAGTTAGAATACATTTCATGCATTTATACACAAAACGTTTTTCCATATGCAGCTTTTTTAACAGTGCATGCCTTGATATAATATGTTTTATGTCACCGTAGCATATTTCTTTTTGCCAGTACCGTATTCAAGACCGTACCTTTGCCGAGATATCTGGCTGCAGGCAGTGTTTCAGAAAATACAATGCTTGAATTATTTCGATATTTCAGAGGTCTAGACTGGCTGCGTGGCAACGTTCTCTCTTGCTGTGCCTAAGCTTGCAGGATCGAATCCTGGTGCAGTCAGCTGGCATTTGAGGGTGCGCAAATGCGAGGGAGTCATGTCAGTAGATTTACTGGCATGTTAAATCCCCTTTGGATCAAAATTCCGGCAACCCTGCCAGAGCAGTTAAAAGGGACATAAATCCAATAACATAATTATTATTTAGAAGTCTAACCTTGGCAGAAATAATGGAGGAAGGGGAAAAGGAGTAATGACGACATGATTATTGCTTGCTGGCATGAAAACAGCACAGTAACTGTTGGCTCCACGACTCTCCCTGTTTTTCCCCCCTCGACCAGGTCGGAAGATTCTCTCGAGCTGAAAAGAAAAATAGTTACAATCCCAAGTCCTCTCCTGATCAGCACCTATAACAAATTTATGGGGGGAACGAACCTTATGGATGAAAATGTGAACTGATATCATCTGGACTGGATGATATTTGTGTTGAACAAATTAAACATTTTGGCAATGTCACGAAAATTTGGCTTCTAAATCTTTATAATCACTGCATTGCATTTTTCAAGATCCCAAAATTATGGCGCAAGGCTCGTGTAATAGCCATTTTAAAGCCTGATAAATTACCAAATTATCCTAAAAGTTTCAGACCAATCTCTCTTCTTTGTCATCTTTATAAGATCCTAGAGAGAATGATCCTGAATCGTTTAACTCTTGTAGTTGATCCTCTTCTAATCCCTCAACAAGCTGGGTTCAGACCAGGCAAAAATTGCACTTCTCAAGTCCTACACCTTACTCAGTTCATAGAAGATGGTTTTGAAAGGAAAAAGATCACAGGTGTAGCTTTTGTTGATCTCTCTGCTGCATATGACACCGTAAACCACAGAATACTGTTACATAAACTCTATAACCTAACGAACAACTATGGATTCACTAACATGATAGCTACACTTCTTCAGGATCACCGGTTCTTCGTTGACTTCCAAGGACATCGCAGCCGTTGGAGAACTCAGAAGAAAGGATTGCCCCAGG
The DNA here is from genome assembly GCA_946902985.2 of Meconema thalassinum. Lineage (NCBI taxonomy): Eukaryota > Metazoa > Arthropoda > Insecta > Orthoptera > Tettigoniidae > Meconema > Meconema thalassinum. The sequence goes on along the minus strand of OX336391.1, from coordinate 455,828,899 downwards.
GAAGTGTATTGTCTCCTATTTTATTTAATGTGTACACCAATGATCAACCACAGCCTCAAGGGTGTAAAAGCTTCATTTACGCTGACGATCTTGCTCTTTCTGCCCAATCAGAACAGTTTGAAGTTGTAGAGCATACACTCACTCGTGCTCTCAAACAGCTTACTTACTATGAAAGGAACCAACTCATGCCCAATCCTAATAAGACTCAAGTATGTGCCTTCCACCTGAAACATAAACAATCTAGTCGGAAACTTGAAGTATTCTGGAATGGTATGTTATTGGATCATTGTTTCCATCCCAAATATCTAGGTGTCACCTTGGACCGTACACTCACATTCAAGGAGCAGTGCTTTAAGCTAAAACAGAAGATCTCTTCGAGGAACAGCCTCCTCCGTAGACTGGCAGGGACTAACTGGGGCACCCATCCCCAAACGTTAAGGACAACAGCAATGGCCTTATGCTATTCAGCAGGAGAATATGCCAGTCCTGTGTGGTACAAGTCAGCCCATGCAAAGCAGGTGGATGTAGCCTTAAATGAGAGCTGCAGGATTATTACAGGTTGCTTGAGGCCAACTATCATCAGTAAAGTGCACTATCTTGCAGGGATTGCTCCACCTGACATCAGAAGAGAAGTGGCTGCAAACAACGAAAGAAGTAAATCATCTGTTATGACCTCACACCCACTCTTCGGATATCAACCTGCTGAGAGGAGATTAAAATTGAGAAAGAGCTTCCTAACAACTACTCAACCATTACAAGGAACAGCAGCAACAGCTCGAGTGGCCGTGTGGAAGGAGAGGACCAGCAGTCTGTCTGAATGGATGGAACCAAAGGAATCTCTACCTCCTGGTCACACAGAGAACTGGCTAATCTGGAAGTCCCTGAACAGACTGAGGGTGGAAGTTGCAAGATCCAGGGACAACTTTTATAAGTGGCATTTCCCGACCAAGACAGTCCTGTGTGATTGTGGCGCAACCCAGACAACACAACACCTCTTCTCCTGTCCATTGTGCCCGTACAGCTGCACAATGAATGACTTGACTGAAGCTAATTCAAGTGCTATCGAAGTGGCTAAGTTCTGGGCAGAATCTGTTTGAAGTCGTCTGTTCAACACATACTTTGTACTTCTGACACGAATAAATAAATAAATAAATAAATAAGAAACAAAAAGTGGTGGTGGGCCATATTTTCTTGGCATCTGGACGAGAGTCTCCAAAATGCATGGTACCTTATTACTATGTCACGGTCAAGGACAACTCAACTGGAGTTCAAGTGCGAAGTGAAACCACGTGGAGCAGTGGTTCTTAACCGGTGGTCCGCGGGAGAAAAGGGTCCATCACCACGTATAAAAAAGTGGGCAATAAATGGGGATTTCGAAAACTATGTGCGTTGAACGAGAATCGTCCGAATGTATTTGCGGCGATGACTATCAGGTTTTGAATTGAAATATCTTTAAAATAAGTGTTATTGAGGACGGGTTACAACTGATAAGGTGTATTGGGGAGGAGGGGGAGGGGGTTAGGGGGCTAAAGGAGGGGTGGTCCGTACATGATTCAATTTCACGCTAAGTGGTCTGCAGACTTCTACGGGTTCAGAACCACTGACATAGAGCCACGTGGCTGTCAACAGCACGTGCAGTACAGGGCCGCGACATTGAAGATTTGTGATATGATGGACGCACTTGTGATATGATGGACGCACCTGTGATATGATGGACGCAATCTTCTGGTCATCAACGTCCTAGGACATAAGCGGAGGCGGTGTGCTGGTGAATTGTGTGTAAGCAGTGTCTGCACTGCATGTTGTAAATGTGATGTGGGACCGTTCATATCATGCTTCGTGCCGTTCCACACCATGTAACTAGTCACTAGACTATATGATCGAAGGTTCAAAGGTGGCAAAATACTTGCTCAGTGCTTTTTATAGTGTAATATTTTCAAGATAAGTATTTAGCAACAAATATGAAATTACTACATTATTGTATTTATAAATCACCATTCAGAATATGCAGTAAGGGTTTTGACAACACAAGCCCTGTATTTCCGGAACTTTGTATCGTCACGTACACGCGCGACCTCTAGCGATGGGCTGTGACCTTCCACGCTCTGGTCGGAACCACACCTCGTTACACACGCCACAATTAGCCGATGTCGTCACTGGTTTGCGCATTCCAGCCTCCAGCCCGTTACTTTTTGAACGCACCTTATAATTTCTGTCTACAATATTTTCGTTTCAGTTGACTTGTATGTAGCGTAACAGCTGTAATAACATTTACAATAACCTAAGTTCGTTCACGCACTTGCGTTATAGGCCTAAAATGGCTCATGGAAAATGTATATTTTGTTATCAATCAAACAAATATTATTGCATAGACTTGAAACTTTCACACATATTATGTACATATATGTGCATCATTTTGTATATCTTGGATTTTTTGTTTCATCTTGTAGTTTAGGTTGTTAGAATTTTGATATTGCTCATGAAATAATAATTCCACCCTTTTCAATCTCAATTTCTATTTTTTTTATCAAGCTTCACAGAAAACTTAACATTACCATCTGAATCCGTGGTTTATTGGCTTTTCAACGATATGCAACAGTGCCATAGAATATTGTCCACAAATGATTGAAAATAAGAATCGACTTTCTAGGAAAATATCACACAAATTGGCTGCCGGTACAGAATTTCACATTGCTGGTTCTAGGGTTAAAAGTTTCATAGTGGACTTCCACTAATTATTTTGGTGATTTCTTTCTTACTATGGCACTCGTGTACTGAACATGACTTGGTACTGTAACGCCCATTCGGACCGTAGACTGTTGTGGACTCCCTCACGGAGGCTCGGAGACTTGTAGTAGACTGTCCCTGCTCCTTGCGGCTGATAACATTATATTCATTTTCATCAGAAAAATAGTTCCCTCTCCTAATCGGGAGCTCAATTCTGTAATCTGATGCGATTTTGATCATTAAAAATCATTTCCCGGTCATATGTGATCTGTAGGTTCCAAATATGACCGTCGGAGTATGATTCATTCGGCCAATTACCTGTAATTAATTTCCCTCTCCGGTGGCGTGTGTGACGCTATCTCGGGAATCCTAGCTATCACGTAAGAACCCTGCTTTAGATGTGCTTTGGTTGTATACCTCCGCAGCTATTACGAATATCCATTTATTAGAGAGTTTTTTCTTTCATAATTAGCATATTCTCTTTGATTACGTGTTGGTCTCTTGAATTTTTCTTCATTGGTTATTTCTTGAGATATTAGTGAATTACTGTATTAATTATCCCCTCCAGTCCATCCTCCTTTGTCATATCCGTCAAATCAGCATTATTATTGGGATTCCCTTAAGTTGCCATAGCTTATCTCGGGCGCCGGGATGGCGGGCCCACTCGACATTCCAACTCGGCTGTCTGACAACCCACGAGAAATCTAAAATCTTCTCCTATGCTACGTTGAAATGCATACTAATTCCTCTCGTTTTTAGTTTCGAATAATACCTTTATACAGATTCGAGACCTGCTCTTTCATTTTATACAAGATGTACTTTGCTTACATGTCAGTCACTATTTCCTGCGAACTTGTATTTCATCCCTGTGACCTGGTCTCATTTGATATACAGTGGAATCTCGTTATCACGTTCTCGGTTACGACGTTTTCCCGTTTAGCGCGATGATTTTCTCAAGTCCCAGTCCCAATTCTACAAAATACATGTTGATATATCCCCTTAATACGTTCTCTATTCCCGCTTACGACGATCAAATTTTTCCGTTGTACTATTTGTAAGCGAACCTGATTTTATTCTTATTTCATTATAAAATTCGGCTTCTGGAAAACACGATGCGATATTGCCTCATATTCTCTGCTAGTTATTGACAGTGTAGATGATTTCATTGTGTTTGACGGCGTAGAAGCGGCTATAGCTATGACACAACACAGGTGACGTGTCTCTCTCCCGCTGCCCTTTCTCAAGTCCCTATCCTACTAAATTCATGTTGATATATTCCGTTAATACGTTCTCTATTCTCGCTTACAACGATCAAATTTCCATTGAACTATTTGTTAGTGAACCGTATTTTATTCTTATTTCATTAAAAATTCGGCTTCTGGGAAACACGACGCGATATTGCCGCATATTCTCTGATAGTTATTGACAGTGTAGATGATTTTATTGTGTTCGACGGTGTAGAAGTGGCTATAGCTATGACGCAACACAGGTGACGTGTCTCTCTCCCGCTGCCCTCCACCCCTTTCCCTTTGTTTATTTCTCACGTAGGCGCATTATTGTCTTCGTATTCCGCACTATTGTCTTCTAGTTCTTAGTGTTCTCGTCCAGTTATGACTTATTTTATTGCGTGTTTCATAATGGATAAGAAGAAAGTACGGCAGATAACTAATGATGAGAAGATGAAATACATTCGAGACGTGGAATGCAATCCTCACATGAAGCGTGTGGATATAGCGCGAAAGTGGAACATTCCTCCGTCTACACTGAACACGATTCTCGGCAAAAGGAAGGAAATCGAACGTGCATTTGAAGAAGGAATGAGCGGCAAAAGAAAACGTGTGCGAGAGGGACAGTTTCCTCAACTAGAAAGCACTTTATTGAAGTGGTTCAAGCAAGCCCGTGCTTCAAACATATCCTATGCGTGCGCGGTTGCCGGTAACTGATCCGTCACTGGCGGAGCGCGAGAGCGAGAATGTCCTTGCTAAGCAGAAATAAAGACCCTGTATTATACTGTAGTGTAGAGGTACAGTAATTCATTTTTATGTTATTTATTCCGTGTAAGTTACTGATAACCTATGTTTATGTCGTGACTGTAGTAGTGCATACAATCACTTACTAAGGTCGGCGATTTGACGTCCATATATACGCCACGTTCTTTCTTATACGTTGTAAATGCAGTATGGCGTTTTTCGGTAGTACGTTTTCCCGCATATGACGTCCAAATTTTTCAGTCCCTTGAAAAACGTACTAACGAGATTCCACTGTATACAGGGTACTAGGTTCGTGTCGCTCCATCCAAGCATCGGATGGGCATAGTACTTTTTTATATTAGTGTTGGATGAATAGAGAGGAAACAGACGCAAGTGAACTTCAGGTGCAACCACAATGGTATGTTGATCGACAGGTGTTGAACTAGTCGATGAGAGATGTTTGATGACAGTTTCCTAGGGGAAAGAAAATCATAAAATAAGAAGGAAATTCTGAATGACAATAAACATCTCCTGTAAGAAACATTGTTTCAGTTCCTTACCTCTTCTTTCGTTCAATACTCCAATTCATAAGCTCTGCTGGGACTTTTCTTCGTTTTGTCGGCATACAAAGGAAGTAGATATTTATGCAGAATGCCTGCACCTGGAGAACATGGAGCTTGACTGTCGTCCATATTTCCGGAGACCAATTTTCCATTTTCTCAGTCGCTAAGTCTTACCTTTCCACACAACGCATTATTGTCATTTGAAGTCGAACTTGCTTCTCTGAAAAAAGTTGACACTGAATAGTTGGCGATCTTGTACTCCTACACTTACGAATTAGAAGTAAAAAAAACTAAACCCATGGCACGACAGCCCATGAAGGGCCAGGCATACCAAGCAACCGCTGCTCAGCCATGTTTCCTGCAGATTGTGGGGTGACGTTTAGTCATCCAACTTTTACAGGTAAAATATAAGTAAAATCAAAACTGCTCAGTACATTACAGATTCTCTAATGCAAGCATAAAGAAATATATAATTTCAAATATAAACTAGGACAAAATATCTTGTGGGTGTGTTGAGGTTTTTTTTTCTTCTAGGGCTTGGCTTCCTTTTCTTGGTACTTAGTCGCAATCTCCCTTGGGATTTAGTGGAACGCACTTGAATCGGTTTTGGTGGTGGCTCCATTTTTCAACAAAAACTTAAAAATAACTGTGCATAATGACCGTAATGCGCTCCACCAGTCGTACCTATAAGTACATGTATCTGTTTTGCCGGAAATACTCTCCAAAATATAAAGTGCCGAAAATAGAACACCTAACAAACTTTAAAAAATAATACTGTTGCAGGTATAATAAATTAAACAATAAGTAATTAAAGAGATCGATGAACTAAAAACAGGAGAAACAACATAGAAAACTAGAAGTCATAACTACGAACTGGTAAAATATCAAAGAATCACTCAGAAATAACCAGACCTGGACAATAATTCAGAACTAACCAGCACAACAGTCAATCTCAACATCAGACTAGATGCTCAGGGATCCCATACCGTCAGGTAAGGTTACCGCTCTCTCAATCACTTGAGCTCCGCTCCCCTCCCATCCCCCAACCCGCTCTCTCTGACCTTGTTCTACTACCGCGTCTTTTGTTGCAAGTACAGTAACACTCTTATTCCCAAAATTCCCAAAGTGATCCCGACGATTCTATTCAACCGTTTTAGGTTTTCGATACGGCTTTGGAATCGGTGAGTAAAACTCACCTTTTGTATTACCAGTTTTTTTTTTTAATTTAAAAAAAAATCAGATATTTGAGAAACAAACAACAACTTTTCTTTTTTTGAAATTAAAAAGCAAGCAATGAATTAATCTCAATTCTGCTACTAGACTGTGTTCATAGCAGTTTTCAGATCGCAGATTGGAGCTCCCCTTCAAGAAAAATAAATAAATAAATTCAGCTTCGCTTGTGCTGCCATCTGTTGAAATATTTTCTTACCAAAATTGTGGGGCATTTAGCCTTAAGAAATAAACAGCTAGTAGTTAAACGGTGTTCTCAGAGTCATATACTCCTGGGGGGAAAATATTACCATACTTTTTATTCCAAGCATTAGAACAATTACTTCATACCCTGATATCATGCTTTTGGTAGCATCTAGCATTTTTGGAGGAAGGCAACTCAACTAACGCGTATATCATAGCCATCTTAAAAACATTAGTACCTGCTCTTTTATGGCCTTCATACAACTTTACCATTAAGTTCATGCTCGCGAATATAGTAGAAATCATTAGCGGTAGTGTTGTTTCAATGACCTCAACTATAATGCATGTTTTAAACAATCACAGTTCCGAATAACACTACACTACGTTTGGACAAGTGTCTTGGGGGCTACGAATAGATTCAATTCGTGCCAGCAATTCGCTATGGCTATCGGTAGCTAAGGTGGCTAAGTCAGCTAAGTCATGCATTCCTGCTGTTGCATCAGGCAAGCTCCCGGGTAGCAGTTCGATTCCCGGGCTGGTACATGTTTTCTCGCTTAATGCCGTTAACTGTGGATGCACTATGGCCGCTTATGTACCTGTTCCAACGAGTGATTTTTTTATTTGTCCTGAAAAGGTCCATTTCTATCTGATGGTACGTAGCCAGGTTATACGATGACATAATGATCTGTAAAATGAAAGCAAGGGTAGCAAGTGTTCAAAATGTTGACCACCTTGGTTAAAAGGGAAAATCAGACTCGCTCAGGCCACCGCACGTGTGTCGTCAAAACACTCTAACCTCGAGGTGTAAACCATTCCTCATTATGCTCGACAAATATTAAACCGTATTAATTCATCCGCTAATGATGAAAACCGTATCATAATTAGTTCATTTGATTGTTAACATGACTTTTCTTTCTAAAGATATGATAAGAAAGAAACTGAAATTATCAGAAACGAAAGCTACTAACTGAATGAGCGTCTGCTGAATGAATTTTCTGGTAGGATTATTTTTATACAAACAAAATAAAGTGTGTTTTCATGCATGTGGAATTGATTTTCAAATCTTTATCATCTAATCGAGACCAACCTAAGTCATCGTGGAAGTGGTTTTCCGTCGTATGCCACTTCCACTCCAGATAAAATGCTGGGATGGATCGAAATTTAAAACCACTGTTACCTCTTTAAAACTCCTACCTTCAGTTACAAATACACAAACTACTACCAACACCGTAATATCATAGGTTATTAGACAAATTTAAACACACAAGAATGTAATGATCAAGATGTCCAAGCTCCTAAAGTTTGAAAAGAAACCTCGAATATTCATGCCGTTAATACAGCAAAATGAAGTCTCATGTGCATTGGCTCATGGCTTATGAACGATTAGTCCTACTGACGCGGAATTTAAATTAAAGAAAACTTTGAACCTTCTTCTCCACCTTTTAACTGGTTGAAATGATTCTAACTATGGTACTTCTTTAAAATTGGTCAACTTATCTTCTTTCTTATAATAATATTCGCTTAACATTTGGGCACCAATGAAATGAATTTAAGTAATAATATTGAGTCGGGATCGTGATTGGTGTTTCCTTTGTCCAGCCACACGTTGGTGCGTCAATGTAATAAATTTAAATAGTAGTAATGGTGTCTGGATCAACCAACAACAAGCCACACAGTTGGGCGTCAAATGAAACAAATCTCTTCTTATATTGGTCGGGGTCAACCAACAGCACCCTACATTGGGTAATCAATGTAACTAAATTTCTTCTTATATTGGTCAGGATCAACCAACAACATGCTCCACCGTTGGGCAATCAATGTAACTAATCTCTTTCTTCTTCTAATAATAATAATAATAATAATAATAATAATCTTCGGGGTCGAGATGATGTTACCACATAACGAAATAAGAAATACAATACTTTTATTACTTGTTTGTCTACATGGAAGCTAGTTTCCATTACCTGCATCTCTCACACCTTCATAAGGAAAATACCCCTCACAATTCTTAGTATTCTTCTGCTCCATTTTTTTCTTCTTGCATTTTCTTCAAACATCTTTTCTTACATCAGCATACATCCAAAACATTTCATCTTATTCCTCATTTATCTTATCCTTCCTATACATTCATTATTTTCCATACCTAATATAACCCACTCCCAATAACTAGCCATTCCATCTTTCTTCAACTCAACAAGCACACTAACCCCTCATAGTAACAGAATAAAAAAAAAAAGACAACACACAATCATAAAAAGAACATATAGGGAAATGATACGTCATTGGGCAAAGCCCCCTGCCACCCATTGCTGGATCACCACAGAGATTCTAGTTGGCACAAGACACTAAACTCCCTGCAGTGTCCCAATAAGAGGTAGCCATTTCCTAAACTCAAAACTTAACCTTAATACTGTAACCGTACTTACTTTTGTATGGGGTTATCGAGGCTGTGGTGGTAATTATTTACCATAAGGGAAAGCTATTTAAAAAACATATTACCATCCTTTTAATCTCAATGAATCTCCTCAACAACTAGCAGATAAAACAATACCATTACATTCGTGATCTTCCGCTTCATAACCTTTCATTTCCTGCAAAAGAATACTCTCTTCTTTCTCTTTCTTCATTCTTGCTAGCCAAACCAAAACCAATAATCATACTTCACATTCTACTGACATGGTCATAGAATACAACAACAGATACAGTACTCGAATAACTGTGAACAATATCTAAGGCTGTGTTTCTATCTCCCAAAATTTTAATAATGGCACCCCGTCCTGTTCATTAAGCCGCCATTTTGGTCGCCGGCTCGGCCTAGGGTGGGGGCTTAACGAAGAGGAGTGAATCAAAACTTTCTAAAATTTTTCCGAGCATGGTCTCCAAATCAAAACCTCCCTGATTGGCTGAGCACTTATTGGGTCCTTCCCGCCACACAGCCGCAATCAATTCCGCCATTAACCTCAACTTAACATAACCTAAGTTACTTAAATTACAAATATTAATGTTGGTGAAGGGTGGGTGACTTGTGGATTAGATAAGCCATTTTTAGTGTTGCCTTCTATAGATTTGTGGGTGGCATTGTGGTTTTTTGGCAATCTCGTTATCTTGTAGACATTAAGATAAATAGTTCTATTTCGGGGGCCTATCACTCAGTAGCGATTTATCACAACAGTAGCCTACTATTACGAATAGCTGTACTTTATTAAGATTTTTCTGTACCTTCGCGAAATAGTGGCGGTGGTTTGAGATAATTTTTGACTACCATTATGGAGTTTTACTAGTTTTTCATAGAGCATTTTTGTTGTCTTGTAGGTATGATTGATTTGACATGTTAGGCCTGCATGTACAGTTTTTTTTTCTTTTTTCTGGTTTTGGGAATAATGCTCATTACTATTAAGTGCAACCATGTTGACCGACTGAAAGACATTGAATATTTCGTTTACTAAGGCAACACTGGAATATGGGTTCCAACACGATATGGACTTGGAACTTATGTTCGCTTAACAAAATAATGATACACCAACAAGCCATCCTTGTAATCTCTGCAAATAATAAAAATATTTCCCATCCAATATAGGCCTATTCATGTAGAAAGTTATCAACCTTTATTAAGGCAACGCTGAAAAATGTTCATTTTGATCTAGCCTACTTACTCGGAGTCATCAGCATCAATGTCCCTATAGGTTCAGTTTTTTAAATTCTCCCTTTCCTATGGTCAAATTACACATGAATGTTCCCAATTTTTTTAAGGGGATTCAATGATCTTAAGCTGAGCTAATTAAGAATAGGGCATGTACCCCAACCCCTTAAAATATGAAGTTGTCAGGATAAATACATGTCCATAGCCATCAGAAACTTGAGCACACTGAGATCAGGAGAATGTTGATCGACCATGGATGCAAGACCAGAAAGTCTTAAAGAGGAGGTTTCATTTAGAGGCTTGGAACATCATGATCAAGACCCCTGTTCTTGGGTGTGTGCTCAATCTGTTTGAAAACCCGTTGACAGATCATGAGTTAATCTGTGGCTGGAATCCACTCCGTCCTATGCTAAGCTGTGAGTACTGGGCACCATTAGTGTTATGTAACTACTGTATCAATTTCTGAAAGATGTGTCATAGGCCTATGCATAGACAAGTCGCTGAGAATGTTCTCTGAATGGTGAATACCAGTAGGCTAGCCTACTTGGCTGCCTCCTTCACTAGAATTTCCAGGCACCTGGTTAGATGGTAAAATGAAATAGAAAAATCACTTGAATGGTTCAAGTTGTCCTTGATTGTCCTCGTGGGACAGTGTACCCCATTCCAGATCTTAGTTCAGAATTACTTTCCTTGACGGAGTTGGAGAAACAGTCACAATACCTATGGTACTACTAGACCTAGTACGGTACATGTAGATGGAAGCAATGTGAGACCAACCATTAGGTAGCTTATGTCCCATTAGTTGGGAGTGTTAGGGAATGGGTGATTGGTTCAACATGTGTCAGCCTATGTTGTATATTTCATTAATGTATGGGATCTATAAGTGTAACTTAGAAAAAATAATAAAATTTCCGCCTTTCAATACTATTTATTGCTAATTACTTACAGGGACATGTTTCGAGGGCTAACACTCCCCCTTCATCAGCCTGTCCAACAAAACTTCACAGGAAAACTTTCCTTGTATAAGCACATACAAATCACATGAAGAATAATGAAAATGTTCTCCAATCCATTATTTACAATTCCCGCTCGACGCTCCAAAGAAGATCCTCCTAATGGATTACTAAGGCCTAAGCACACCAAAACTTCTGAATTGGGCCGGTGCTGCGGGCCGCTGCCCCCACTGCGTCATCGTGGGACCTTTCTATTCCCCATGTTGCTCCTGGCAAACATCAAGGCGGAGAAAACTTGTGGCCGCGTCACGCGCCGCTGAACTGCAGTGCGCTCGGGCGTGAACAAAAACAAACCAAATGCGCCTTGCGAAGACTCTTACAGCTGAGTGTCAGTAAAAGTAAAAGTGGAGTTAAGAAAGATGTTTGGAATATTTAAATCAGTAGTTGATAGCCAGGATTTTTAAAATTACCGTAGGTAATTGCACCATAATATGATTAGTAGCCTATGTGCAAGATTTTAAATGGTAGGTTTTTCTGTGAACCAAAAATCAGCTCTTAACATGGATTATGTTCAGGTTATGCCTTCCAAGTTATTGGGAGGGAGGTTTATTCTACATACCAGTTGCACATAAAATGAGCTTCTGATTAGAGCTCTGTGGGAATGTTTAAATGGATTGATGATACAGGGTTTATCAAGCCACTTTCTATGCATCTTTTAAAAACATTTTAACAATTCATAAGTTACTGTCATCATTGCTAATGCTGTAATCTGTCATGTTTATTTATGCAGCATGAGGAATTACGAAACATTGGTAGGATTGGTATATTGAGTGGAGATATAGCAGGATAAAATGCAACTGTGTCATGGAAACCTAAGATGTACTTTTATTTCTCAACTTTATTTTCTGTAGACTGAAACGCAGCCTACCACCAGGGAAAAAAAAACAACTTGGTGATGTTTAATGAGAGCAAATCTTGAAACGCTGTGATTTAAGTAGTTGGTATCAAAAGTTGTATAGGAAAAATTGAAGTCGCGCCCAAGTTTACGAAGCCTTGCCAGACTCAGCTGAAAGTATCTTCGATGCAAATCAAGTCTCGGAAAAACTTCCTCAATAGTTAAAACTTTAGGACGGCCTTTGATATGAGCACTATAATAGGCCTACATTTAGGATCGACATAGCCTGCAGTAGGTCTTATGCTACTGTATGCACCTGGGCATGTTTAAAAAAAACTTAGCCTGCTGGTAGAATATTACTATAAATCTATCCCAAGCAAATCCAAGAAGTGACCAGACTGAGAAACTACATATCAATATTAAAAAAAAAAAGGGTGGCGGTGCAAACTGCACTTTTAATCCTTGCTTCATTAGTTAAACCATAATATTTGTTCATAAATAGAGTAAGGACTTCACATTACAAACGGCCACTTAAATGATATGCTTTAGGCATAACCTACAAATTACATGTCATGAAATTGGTAAATATATTCAGACAGCAACATTAATACGCAATGGTCAATAATGTAGTTTTATAGTGCACAAAAGGTTATCGTACTGAATGTATTTCGAACTGATGAATAAAACTGGTGGAAACGACAGCCAATTGATTTACATCCAAAGTAGTAGAAACTTTCAGTTGATCAGCAAGAGTGTTGATTTGTACTTTTATTTTCACAAATTTTGATGAACAGTGTCAGGCTGCAATTTAAATATAAACGTACATACAATTCCTCATCAATAAATGATTTGCACTTCATACTGTCATGAACTGGAATAGATTTCTAGCATTTTAATTAATGTAGAAATCTATTCCTCTCGCTGCCATGTTGGTGATAAATGTAAACAAACCAGCAGGCAGCCAATGGCTGGTAATAATTGCCAGCCAATAACAAGCCAGGATGACGCGGATCATAATTCGCGTTTCACTCTCATTGCGTTTTAACTTGAGGTGAAAAATCAGCTGTTTGTTAACGCCACGGGGTGCCATTATTAAAATTTTGGGAGATAGAAACACCCCCTAAGTCTAAGAATAAAAACAAAACAAAAGAGCATCATAAAAGGAAATTATAAAAATACGCCTCACTGGCAAGGCAGTTACCTTATAACTGAACCATAGCAGTGAATACCTAAGCTCCAGAGCTAAGGCCTTTAATAACCACAAGCAAAAGTTAGCTATGCTTCTAACCTCAACTAATCCAAGAAATAAACAGTAAAATAAGAACCTTGTATCCTCATAGAGTTACAATTCGCCCCCAATGTGATTCTCATGTGCTTCTCACATGAGAATCACATTCCTAAAAGGAACATAAATAAAATACAACACAATACATATACACTAAAAAATATCACACACACATCAAACAAATTAAAATCATCATTTGCAAACGTCTTCTCTTGACTATCTAGTAGGCGTATCCCTGAGGCAGTAACTAACTATTCTTAGTCCAACCCATCACCAAACTGCAATCCACTTTCCAATATTAAGTCTTGAAGCGCTAGAGAAATGAGCTCATTTGATAAAGACATGCCATCTCCACACTTTTTTTTTCCATCTGAACTGCTACCTTCGATGCCATTACTATTTCGAATGCATAAATAATCGTTTCCATCAACATCCAGATCAATCACCTTCCACCCATTATTAACACCATCGTCTGTCAAATCTGCACCTTCCGCACAACTCGCACTCGGAACACGCGAAGGCTCTCGTGAAATTTCAATCATATCATTTACAACATAATACCCATAATTGTTACATTATTATCAAATGTATTGCGATACTGGTTGCAAACTGGTTCTCCATCACTAACAGAATCCAAAATCATGATGTTATCACTACTGAGAACTTTATCTTCATCCTCAAAATCACTCCCTTCCCCTTTCTTATTCTTCCACTTTTCGTTCTTCCTATTCATCTGTTTCACCTTCTCCATTCTTCTTTCTTCCTCTGTCTTCCATCTTGTCTTTTTCTTCATTTGCCATGTCATCCCATACCTCGAACTCCTCATCTTCCATCTCCAACGTTCCTCTCTCCTTCCCCTCCTCATTTTTCTCCTGTTCTTTCTTGTCTGTCTCATACTATTCAACACTTCCTTTCTCTTAGTCTTACATCTCATCCTTTTCATCCCCATCTTCCTTCTCCATCGCTCCTTATCTTTTTCCAGTATGTTGTCTTCTCCTAGATTCACTCTTGTATTTTTACCCTCCTCTTTAGCCTCTTTTTCTTGATTACTACTGTCTTCATGACCAACCTCATCTGATTCTCCTTTCTCTTCTTCAGTTTCTTCCATCTCACCTACTTTCTTACTTTCTTCCATTTCACCTTCTCCGTTATACGTTTCTCCTTTCTCTTCTACCTGGCTCTCTATCTCATCTTCTTCCTTGTCCTCAGTTTTATTCTCCTCCATTTGACAACCTCCTTCCTCTTGTTTTCTCTCTTGTCCATTTTCTTCCTTACGCCTCCTACCATCACGTACTTCACACATCCCCTCGATATCTTGACCATCTTTCATTCCTTCTTCCTTTCCATTACCCTCTTCTACACGCCCCCCAGCATCTCGTACTTCACACATCTCTTCCTCAATATCTTGTCCATCTTTCACTTCTTCTTCCTCTCCATTACCATCTTCCTCACGCATCACGTACTTCACACATCTCCTCAATCTTAACATTAGTTCCTTCAGCCTGCTTCTTTATTTCTTTGTTTACGTACACCTTCACAGATTCTACCTGCTTACCTATAGATTCTATTTGCGCTTTCATAGACTCTCTTTGCTGCCGAACTTCTCTTATCTCCTTACACTCTTTCACTGACCCTATTTCTTGGCTTACTGACTCTTGCATACCTGTGATCTTGCTAAGCAGCATTTGGAACAGACTATCGTTACTACACATGATAAGGCCGTATACTTCACCGCTATTGGGGGCGAATTGTAACTCTATGAGGTTACAATGTTTTTATATTACTGTTTATTTTCTTTGATGTTTTAGGTTAGGGTCATGGCTAATCTTTGGTGAGGAAGCAGGCCATGGGATATAGAGTTGCACATCTGTGCACATATATCTTTTTATGATGTTGTTTTGTTTTTTCTCATTCTGTGTTTATTCTTATGCTTTTATTCCATGCTAAAATTATTACATACAGTAGTTTTGATCTTCTTAGTTATTAGATAGGTTATTGTTCATATTAGAGTATCTGTTCGTTTTATTTATGGAGATTATTGTGTGTTTGGTAAGATGGAATTGGGGAAGGAAGATTGGGTTGTAGAATGTGAGGACTGGTTATGCTTGGTTTTAGATAGTTATAGTTCAGATAGTGAGTATCTGTTGAGATTTTGTAAGCGATATGGTAGAAAATATAAAGGGAAAAGAGATATGGTTAGGAAGATTGGGTTAGTTTTAATGATGGTCTGTTTCAGTGTTTGGCAAGAGATTATGAGAGTGGCTCTTTGTAGTGACGTGGAAAAATTGTGGAGTGAAGATAATAAATGTTAATAGTAAAGAATCCCTCGTGGTAAATCAAATACCCCCCCCCCCCCCCCCGAATATAAGTGTAAGGTTACAAATGTCGACCAACGTGGAGCTCGGAAAAGGGAATAAATTGAATATGATCAGTAGGCTAGAGTGTAAGTACAGTGATATGAAGTTAAGAAAAGTGGTTAAATTTGTTGTGATAGTAGTAGATGATAAGATTAAATATGATTATGAATTGTTGGTAGAAGCACGAACAAGGGAATGAAGTTACAATACCAACAGAAAACGTGGGGGTGAACACTAACCAAATAAATTCGGTTACACGGTTGTTCTTTGAGGCAACTATTTTTCTAAAATTGGCTACGATTATGAAAATAAACTTGCGAAACATTTCGCTGGGTAATTTCCAGCCAATGGTGGCTACTTAAGACACAGTTTTTTTTAGCTTGAAAGCAGTGGATGAGGGTATATTAGTTTTTTAGCTTGAAAGCAGTGGATGAAGGTATATTTATCATATCATACTAGTGTAAACACCTCACTGATTAGTCTACAAATGCCAATGATATGACAGTTTGAGTGTAAGGAGTGCACGTCAGTTGCATTGAGAATAGCCCATAACCGCGAGAACATTACAATATACCTAATTCTCATAGCTCCATAACGTAATGGTTCCGCAACCCATAATGCAGTGGACACGCATGTGGCTAGGTGATACAATTGAGGTGGCTGTGGGTTAAGCGAAAACCTGCACATTTGAGAGCCATCACAACAGAACAGAGCAAAAGAAAAAATTAATCTTATCCTTGTACGTGAACATTAATATTTCTAATGCCTGACGACTACAATTGTATTTGAACCGGTAAGAACGTTTTAGATAAAGAAAGTCTAATGACAAACCGAAAAGTTCTCACTATCTTCATAAATTAGCAAAATTCAACGTACTCTGCACAGGAATACATCGAAAGTGAATAAATGTGGTAATGTGACTTTGTAAGTGTTGCTTGATATTATATCCCCACTAAAATGGAGCCCAGGCTGTCGTTCAAAAATGTTTGCCTACGGCTGGATTCGAAGCACTATTCCCCTCGGTCATGCTTACCGCGTCTGATCTGACTTAAACTGCCTAAGCCACGGAGACAACATACACATTGCGCGCTACACGGATACTAGTTAACTAGGCTGTTCCACCTTGAACATTAGTATGCGTGTCAAAGTCTTCAATCGTGGTTTATAGTGTTCATTTAACATTCTACTATTGCAGATCATGTGGTGTAACCTATTAATTCGATTGTATTACATGTATGTGTTCTTCATGGCGCAATGAATCACATGTTCGTAGAATGGTCTTTATTATTTGGCGCGGAAGAGATTACGGTGATTTTTCCTTTGCTAGGCCCATGGCTCAGTTGACATTGCTGTCACACAGGCAGGGCGCAGAGCAATATCGACCATCAGGAGAATTGTAATGTTTGTTGGGTTTCATTAAACTAAATAATAAGGGGCTGGCGAACCACTCTGTATGTGTTGGTGGAACACAGTGTACTCTTCTATTCTTGGCTGTGGTGGAAACTGAAGACCAGTGTTACCGGCTTAATTTTACAAGCAGTTCTACAAGTTGTGCACAAAGAAACTGCTGATTACTGGTTTACTTGTTGGAGTAACAGCAACATATTTTTGATTTTATACTCCAAACAAATGCAGATGACGAAGGTCAGTCTTGCCAGTTATTTTTTAATAACCTGGTAACACCTTTGATATCTGAGAGGGGCTGATGACAAGATGCCCCAAGCCCCTAAAGTGAATTAACAACGATATCTAAGAGGATTTCTTACTGCTGCATGTTGTGATCATGAAATTCATTTCTCAGTCTCTTTTTAGAAAATGTGTTTGTATGTTTCAGGTACAAGAGTAGTTCAAGTGAAAGCAAGAGTTTAGAGTCCATGTTCATGGATGGCAGTTCGAACCGTGATCGTTACAGCTCTAATTCGAACAAGAACTGGACCTCCCT
Source organism: Meconema thalassinum (assembly GCA_946902985.2). Taxonomy (NCBI): domain Eukaryota; kingdom Metazoa; phylum Arthropoda; class Insecta; order Orthoptera; family Tettigoniidae; genus Meconema; species Meconema thalassinum. Next base: position 455,811,154 of record OX336391.1, on the reverse strand, counting down.
GGAGCCAGAGAGCCGTCAGCCATCAGGATCGTCAAACTATAGTTCTGACGACCGGCCCGTACAGCGGCGAGATCCTGCTCCTTCCTCTGCTGTTGGGAATGAAGCACAGAAGAAGTTTGGCACAGCCAAGGCTATTTCATCAGACCAGTACTTTGGAGATTCTAATGACAATAATGTAATGGCATTTTATTCATTGCTTGAATAGAGAGTTCGTAAGTTTACAGTTCAGTAAGTTTTTAGATGCTCTTCAATATTTTGTGGAAGGATTGTTCTCTGCTAATCTAGTTATTACTGCTGCATTCTTTCCCTATCACAAAATATTCATATGCTCTAACTTTAAATGGGAGTGTTTATAATGTGGACATGACCTCTAGAACTGGGCACTCTTCATTCTCAACCTTCCAGTAATGGTTTGCTCAGAGTGCGTCATTATTACGTCTGAAGCAGTTTGTTAGTGTGCTACAAGAGTTTGTCCTACGTCCGTGCTTGGCACTGCAAGTAAGCCACTACCAAATCACTAGATGTTAATGTAAGAAAGCCATTATTGTGCCCAAGTCACCTATTCACAGATTTTGCCAACCAGAATCAATGCTGCTATTGCTGTAACAATGTATTTACCCAAACAATCTGCGCCATTAATCCCCGCACCTTAATATTAGGGAGAAAATTTTCAGTTAAATTATCTAGTTTTGTATCTTTTAGTGACCATAAGAGCAGGTATGGCGCTGCTCTTAGGCTAGTTGAGATTCTTAACCTCCTCAACCCTGTCCCTGTAAGTTTTGTGTCAGCAGCGAGACTTTTGTTCCCCTGGCCGTCATTAAGAGTTTCAGCAGCTATGGGATTCGGTATCATAATGGCTTGGGTAAAAGGCCAGGTTTACTCGTGAACCAACTGCAATTCTCACCTCAACAAAATTCGCAAGTTTTGCAGTAAGATTATGCATTCTATTAATGGCTTCTAGCATTTAAATTATCCATTCTGCAGACCATCATTTGGGTGCAGTTTCAACATTTGTTGGAATTGGCAACCATGCCCACATGCTCGGAGATGAAGTCGGTGTCTTTTTGCAGGCAAATGACATATAGAGTCGGGTGGGAAGAGTTTGGTACCAACCTCGGCTCAATGCCTGCGCCCCAATCTTTCACTTCCAATTCTTGTGGGGAAAAAATAAATAAATGTAGGTAGTATTTGCATGTATAAGGTAGGCCTATGTTGAACATGAACATCCATATGACAGCATGACTGTACTGCTAGTTCTAGTCTACATTTTCACACATCCCTTTAAGATTAGCTTATTTTCATATTCTCCAAAGCCTTTGCTAATAATCCTATTCTCTGTTGTTGCTGTCTTCAAACTCCTCTTGTCCTTGGACAGCATTTGAACTGCAGGCCTAATGCTTACTTGGAAGGATTGACATTTCTTACAGTATATAAACTTACTATTTCACTCTGTGCAAGCAAATGTAAAGAAATGATGTATTAAGCTGAAATTTCTTATATTGAATTCATGTTTCTAGAAAATTGATGCAATGATTTATTTTTTCATTATGATTTAAGTATTGAAAATTTTCAAATGTTCTTTGTTATTACAGTATTTGCAACTATGGTTCTAATAGTCTTTTACAGGCTTAAAAGACCACCTGTAGTTTCAAGCATCGTACTATGTATTGTTCTCTGTACTAGGTGTTAGCTTTGAAGTGAGATTTTAAGAAAGGTGTTTTGAAAAGATGCTCATAAGCGTAGGCACCTGGAAAAGTCCATTGAATTATTACAGGCTGGCACAGGTTTGAAATGGAATATAATATGTAGCATAAACCCAACAGTTATGATGAGTGGTCTTTTGCACTAGCTTACATAAAATGTTGTACCTTACAAGATACATTTTGGTATGTTCGGATGTTCTAGTGGTCTGATTTACATGATAACTCAAGGAGTCCTGTCAGGAATAAATTAAACATGATTAACTTGAGAAATATCTACTGAAATTTTTGTTTAATAATTGAAGTGATCTACAACAGTTATTTTTAAGATAATAGTATTTTTAAAGCTAGATGTAATGCATGCTCACATAGGCATCTGAAAAGTGCAAGATAAGAGAAGACATACAGGAAATTGAGTGTTTCTGTGCCAAAGCTGGAGGAAGTGCCTCTATTTGGCTGGTTGCTATAGGAAGCTCAGCAACTAACCTTCCTTGGATTTACAGCTTTGCTGATCAAGATCGTAGAGAGTGGATATCATTGTATCGTATATTGGGAAGGTGTCATTTCAGAGAATAAATTGGTGTACATCAGAGGTTAGTGAATGTACGCAAGTGAACAGTGGTGGTAGTGAATTAAAATAGGGATATCCAAAACAAAATACTGCTGATAACTATCAACAGGAGGGATTGATTACCTTGGAGATTACTCAGACGAGTAAATTGTGGCAAGCACATGGTGACTGATCAACTCTGGAGTTATATTTCTCCTTGCCAGGAACATGCAGAAATAGTCCTACATGATGAAATATGGATCCTCTACAATCACGACAGATGCTGATAAATCACCCGTACAGATGAGGAGGATGATTCTGGTGCAGTAGTCTGCTTCTCACAAATCCATGACCAGGTGAGACAATCAATGCAAACTTCTGTTGTGCTAAAATGCTGCAAATGCACGAGAGACTGCACTAAAAAGGCAGATTTGGCCATCAAATATGTCATCCTCGTATTGCACGATAACTTCCACCTGCATGTGACATAAAAGAGCCATCAAAGCAACCATTCAGATGGAATATGAAGCTCTTTTGTCTGTAGACATTGCTTTCATCCTGGTATACATTAGTGATGTAGGGGTTTTACATGCCTCTCACATCTCGGAAGCTACCTAACTGTAAAATCCATTGGTGGACTGTCAGTGCTGGGTTTTAAACTCTTTATGTTGCTACAGAAGTATTGAAGGTAACATTTCCATTCCAGGGCTGTATAATTGCAGCTAAGTTTTCATATTTGATGTGAATCACACTTATCATTGATTTGTATGAGGATCAGCATTATTTCATCATGAGGAATGCTTCATTGAAGAGCATGTGACATAAAAGTGCCATCAAAGCAATCATTCAGATGAAAAGTGAAACTCTTTTGTCTCTAGACATAGCTGTCATCATGGTATACATTGGTGATGTAGGGGTTTTACATTCCTGTTCACTGAAGTGCCAGTGTCAAAATATTAGTGATCTGTGTAATAGTGTGAAACTCCTCTCATAAAAACGGCATGTAGTCTGTAGCTTGGAAGTTGCTTTGTTGATGTATTTATCTTGACATTTCTATTGATGTCCAAAATAGTGTTAATGCAATGACTTCAGTGAAATTTATGTAATGTTCCATATATTCTCTGTGATGTTTAATGCACCAAGTACAAAGACAAGCCAGAGGTGTTCATTGAACTAGTTCTGTGTGTGTCGTGTACAGTGGAACTGGGGTTGCCTTAACTTGCTGGTACAAACTAACTCCTCTGAAAAGCATGGCAAGCATACAGGGTGCAGTGAGATTTGTGTATTACCGTATTTGCTCGCGTATATCTCGCACTTTTTTTCCTGAAATTTCAACTAAAAAAATGGGGTGCGAGATATACGCGAGCTGAAAATACGAGTGAAATTTGTCGGTGCGAGATATACGCGGGGAATTTCCGTATTCCTCTTGTATTGTTTGGGCTTTGAAGATAAGAAAATCTGTGCTATACCACTCGCGCCAACATGCTCGTATGTTTCGAAGATTGGCAAGTAGGCCTACTGTTACATCGCAGAGAAACGCAGTTCAGTCTTCTCTAATCTCAATGATTTCGTCTTTACGTATTGCGTTGCTTCAGAGCTCGGCCGTGTGCAAGCATGTAAAGCGGCGCCGCGTGGGTGTTAGCATGCTTCAGCCGCGCTCGGCTAAGTTCGAGCTCGCTCGGGCATGTAGCGAGGAATCGATATGGAAGATATCGATCGCTACGCGGCTGCGCTCTAAATTCTGCCTTGAATCATCCTTAACGAGCTCATGACGTCTTTTTCATAGGTTCTTAATGTCGCATAACCATAACACACGAACTGATGCAAACTTGCGTAAACTGACGCTATACTGTAGTGCCGCTACGAACGTACAAACTCGGACAGACCTCGCGCAAGCATGCGATGCGGCGCCGGCGTGACTGTTATATAGCACGCTTTAGGCCTACATTGTGTCTTCAGCCGCTGTCGGGTAAGATCGAGCTCGCTCGTACATGTATTGAGGAATGGATATGGAAGATGATCGATCGTATCCAATATAAATGCTGGAGTTTCTTTTCTGCCTTGAATCATCCTTAACGAGCTTATAACGTCTTTTTCAGTGACGACTTGTGGCGCGCTAAATCGAACGTCGTACATGTAGTGAGGAATGGATATGGAAGATGATCGATCGTATCCAATATAAATGCTGGAGTTCCTTTTCTGCCTTGAATCATCCTTAACGAGCTTATAACGTCTTTTTCAATGACGACTTGTGGCGCGCTAAATCGAACGTGTTTATACCTCAAGGTTATTACGGTCATTTATATGACGGCGTCAAAAATGAATGCGAGATATATGCGAGTACTTTTTTCCCCTGAAATTTCAACTAAAAAAATGGGGTGCGAGATATACGCGGGGGCGAGCAAATACGGTATCACCTCTACTAAGATAAATGCCAACTTTCTAAGAGGTTGTTGTCTCCAAACTTAATAGCCTGCTTGATAGAAGTGGAATCATGCTTCGTAAGATCAGGTAATCAAATTCCAGTGTGCTGTGGGTGCTGTTGTATCTGGCTGTGTAGCTCTAAACTCCATTGACTGTAACACATTGCATTAAATGATGGATTGAGTGATACCAGCGTTGAATTAGAATTCGATTTGAAGGCATGTTCATCATTGGGTTCTTTTATCATCCCTCGAAAGTCTACAGCAGTCCCAATCTTGGATCATGTATGGACACCCACATGATTTAAGTTTCTATGATGTGTGTGCACATATTCGTGGTATACCTCTGCTATTCTTCCCAGAGAAAGTCGTGAGAGTATTAGCCACCACGGAAACGGTGATCTATCCTTCTGGTCCCTACACTCAATCTGCAACTAGTCGGTTATGAATCATTTGTATGTCCCATGTTAGTGTGACTATACGATCACACAAACAATAAAATTCTATTGGGGCCAAATCCTCGAGGGGGTGGGGGAAGAAGCTCCACTATGTCTGCCACCTGTCAGTAACGCTTTGGCACTTTAGTTAGTCTCTCATTGGGTGCCTTCCATTTGTACAACTGCGTAGCTTGAGGCATGCCACTACACATTCTGACATGCATGCCACTCATTTCCACTTATGCACTCTGTATTAGCTATGTGCTTGAGAACAGTAGTGGAAATCAGTGAAGAAATTGGTGTTGCAGAAGCTCCTATAGTTTCAATTGTTCTGAATGATGACCAGACCAACAGGTGTGAGACATAAGTGTTGTGTGAACAGATACGTTACAATGTCAATTTGGATGATTTAGGACAAGTAATATTGCCCATGGAGCTCTAGATTTTGAATTGTTGCTGCATATCTTTGGTTCTGAAATTCACAGAAAAAATACTCTTTTGGTAAAGCAGTGCTGGAGGCTTCAATGTTAATTATGTATCCAAGATATTTGGTGTTATATGACAAATTCTTGAGTTTACTGCGTGCCTTCATGGTGTCTATTTCAAGTATCTTTCACAATAATTTCCTTGACGTTAAGTTTGCACTTGGTTTTTTATTCTATTGTAACTGCAAGTATCCTAAAAGTTTTCAAGGAGATAGGTTGAATATTGTGGCATTTTGAAAGCTTGGATGATGCAGACAATGTGCTCAAATTCTCAGGAGCCTGCAAAGTACTTACTGCTATTCTTGGATGATCTCCAACTATGTGGGAAGCCTTGGGTATTGAACACATTTCATTGCATTTCGTATCAACAAATCATAGATGGACCAGCAATCAAAGAGAGACTCAGCGGTCCCAGTCCAAATGTATGAGATGCCTAACCTTGAGCCTCAACCCCCGTGGTACCCATGCTTATGTAAGTGGAAAGAAGTGTGAAGAGGACTCTGAAATTGATTGGAAAGAAATGAAAAATAATCACGCAAACACTAATGTGCAAACATATTCAGTGTTGTCTAATGAAATGGATTAGGCCACAAAAACCAACACGCTTAAAAGAAATACAAATTAATGGTACAAAAATTAAAATTGTAACACTATTCAAATATCTAGGAGAGTTAATAACAAACAACTTGAATGAGAAAGCATTGATTCCAATAAGAACAGACAAGTTATCTAGGGCACAAAAATTAACATGGGAAAACTTAGAAAAAGAAATGCTTACCAATTAATGCAAAAATTAAACATTACAATACAGTCATAAAACCGGAAGCCACATACGCAGCAGAAACATTATTCCATCTAAATAATCATTCTAAAACCGACAGATTACAAAAGATTGAAAGGCGAATTGGAAGAACTTGTATCAATAAAAGTTATAAAAATTATGGCAATGGCGAATAATACCTAACAATATTGTCTATAACAACCTAGAACCCATTACTGATGCCATGCGAAAGAAAAGACTAGGATTCTTTGGGCACATCATGAGAATGCCAGATTCACGTCTTCTAAAACAACTAGTACAGTACAATCTTGCTTCAAAAAACACAACTGGATGCCGTTGGTTAAAAGAAATCAGAGAGGACTTAAAAGAAATTGGCCTAACAGAAGATGCTACAAATAAGAAAAGTTTAACTACAGCACATAAAAAATATGACTTTTCATTTTCCACTCATAAAAAAGAAAATTTCAACAAGAATATTTTCTGCCCAAGAAAAGGCATCAAGATCAATACAATTGAAGAAGTACTGGGAAGACCGCAAGGCTCGTACAGTTCCAACAAATCTACGAACTAATGGTTGGTTAAAATGATCCTTTGTGGTCTCAAAAGGTGAAGAAGAAGAAGAAATGGATTAGGTTTTATTGCACTCAAGTTGAAAGCCAGTGCTGCTTGAAACAAGGGAATCACCTGATGAGAGAATAGGTTGTGAATGTAACTGAAATAAAAAATAATATTTAAATGATTCAATTTTATTTATATACATTACTGTTTGTAGAAAGGGAAACATCCAGAAGAAATGGTCGGAGTCACTCCCAGAACAGGTCGTGTAGGCCTGAGGTACCATACTAAGTGATTGAAATCACAGAGAGATGGCGTGCTCATTGGCCCACCAGTGCCCTCAGTCATGGGACCAGACAGGTCAGTGTTCCGCACAGCTCTGTCGGCGTGGGGCCATCATACCAAGTGGAAACGTGTAAGCAAGTGCAACGATGCCTCGCCGACATCACAGGGTGGACTATCGGCATGTGAGTGCGGTTGAACGGGGCAGAATGCTTGGGCTCTGGGAGGCGGATCTGTCTTTCTGGGACATTGCGGCTCGTACAGGGCACGCAGTGTCAACAGTAAGGCGTAGGTGGATCCAGTGGGGAGACAACAGGGTACAGGACTACGCAATGTGACCACAGCGCGAGACGGCCGCCATCTTCTCAGCATGGCCGTATCGGACAGAACAGCGTCGTCCTCGGTGTTGGCTTGACGTCGGAGCACTGCAACGGGGATGGACATGTCTGCGTCGATGGTGCGGCGCCGTCTGGCTGGGCTGGTAGCACGCATGCCACTGCGTCGGCTTCCATTGACTGGGAATCACCGATGCCTCAGACTACAATGGGTATGTGCACGCCGACACTGGTGAAATGTAGTGTTTTCGGACGAGTCCCGCTTCAACCTGTCCTACAGTGATGGCCGCATATGCGTTCTCCGCCGCCGTGAAGAACGCAATCAGGCGGACTATTGTTGAGCAGCATAGCGGACAAACACCAGGTGTAATGGTTTGGGGCGCAATTGCCTATAACAGTGGATCCACGGAGGCTTTTGTGCCTCGTACGTCTTGCGAGCAATCTGAACAGTGACCGCTACATCAGGGAAGTTTTACAGCCCGCGACACAGCCTCTCTTGCAGGCCGTTCCACAGGCCATATTTCAGCAGGACAATGCCCGCCCGCATGTGGCAAGGAATGTGCAAGCCTTCTTTGCAGAACAACGGATACCTCTGCTTCCCTGGCCTGCCCCTTCGCCTGACATGTCGCCCATCGAACATGTCTGGGATATGGTCGGTCGGCAACTTGTTTGTTCAGGTCCACCTGCCGCCACTATTGATGCTTTGTGGACGCGCCTACAAACCACGTGGGACGGTATTCCAGAGCAGCGTATTCAAGCTCTTTATGATTCCATGCCATGACGTCTAGCGGCTCTGAGTGCAGCGCGTGGTGGCGCGACGCCGTACTGAAGATCGACCGTCAACGTGCATGTACCAGACTGTCCTTCTAATCAGCAATGTATTGTCATGTCTCTAATCTGTGGTATAAAGTGCAATGTGGTCACTTTATACAAACAGTAGTGTATAAATTGCAGCCAATGGCCATGCTGGGTATTTTTGATTAACGCCCGAGGGCTCCCAACAAGTTCAATTTCAAGTAGTTCCAACTTTGGCCACCAGGTGCTACTGTCACTAGCACTTAGCAGCAAACCTTGGAATTTGATAGAGCGTTCCTAACTAGCCAAATATGACCTACAAATTTTTTTACACTCTGCCAATTGTAGTGGTAGGTTCTTTTACGTGCCATAAATTTATTGCATGGTCCCGCCGAAGGGAGGCATACTGAAGGAGATTTTAACGCTCTTAAAACTCTGACTATTTCGGTCGGGTTTAAAGCCACGATTTTGGGCTTAGCAGTCCAGCATGCTATCGACTACGCCACCGAAGCCGCTAATGATTTAATTTTAGAAGGAAAGAAGAGATTACAATGGAAGGTGAAATGTGAAAATGGGTGATTCTGGATGTAGCCTTCATTATCTGTTCACAACAGCCTGCCTAAAGCATCTTCGCAAAATAAACTCTCAAAGCCAAACGGTAAAGTAAAACACCAACCTCAAAATACAGAATGGAATAGATTATGGTCAAAACATAAATTTACTAATATCCCTATTAAGTATTCCATTAAACAAAACTTTGTACAATAGATATGTTCTAGAGAGCGAGACTAGTGTTAAGTCCAACATCAGAGCAACTTAAGAGCTATTTTCCTATGTAGCTCTATAAAGAAAATTTAGCCTTTATACAGGGTCTTTCACTCAAAGTGCGGCCGGCCCAGCGCTCCAGGTAGAACGTGCAGCTATAAAGGTCAGACGAGCATATCGCAGCGCGCTGCTGTTACAGCATGTCATAATTAAGATAAGGAAGGAAGTGCTGTTGGATTGATGCCTCGGACTCTCGACCCTAAGCTCAGCGAGCTGCCTCTACGCGTCACGCTTCCGGCCGCACTTTGAGTGCAAGTCCCTGTATCTTCATAGGCCTGCCGCACATTGCCAACTTGGGCAAGAACTGATCAGCTAGTATGTCAGTTATTATGTAGTCTATCATTGTTTGAGCTTCCCATCCCAGCTGTAGCGTGTTATTTTACGGCTTGCTCTCTTTTGAAACCATGTGTTTTGTATGCTCAAGTTGTTCCATACACAGAAGTCTAACAGATGTCAGGGTGTCTACCGGTAACGAAAGTAACAAAAAAGTAACGAATTTTACAAATGGGTAACGAAAGTAACGAAAAAGTAACGAATTTTACAAATGGGTAACGAAAATTTTCTGAAGGCGGGTTGAATCATTTAAACTCGCGCCGCTAGGCTCAGAGATTGCGAGTTTCACGCAAGCGGCGCCGTGCCTATTGCATAGTACTAAGCTATATGTCTCCGTGCCCGACATCAAGGAAATACATACCGAGGATACCTTGAGCGGTATACATCGGTTCAACGTATATTTTAGGCATCAAGAAGTCTTAAGTTTCGTGTGAAATATTTTTCTGTGTTACTGTATTAGGAAACCTGACTTTTCGCGAGACGTTTATTCGCGAATACTTCCGAAACTAAAAAGAAATCTCTCATTTCTGTTATTTGGAAACTATGTCAAATTGAAGTCCAGAAATAACGCGAAACAATTTAATGTCGCAATCTTGCAAAATGTTACCGTTTCGAAAAAATGCGAAAAATCTTCGAAATACATATAACTTATTTAAAAAATGTCAAGTAAATTTGCGACATTCAGTATGGTTAATTCGAAATTCCGTTATAAGTCGATTTTTCCTTCGAACTTTCGTTCCATCGGATATATAATCTAACCGATTATTTCGATTACTTGTTGATAATTCGTGGTTCTCAATCGAAATAAAACTTGCCCTCTTGTCGTATTATTCGTGCAATCCTCTCAGAACAATTCGTAATATTCGATACCGTACCTACTTCGAACGTTCATCCTCCAAAATCGCATCCTCAAGACGGCCGGCTGACCGCACGACTTGCCTGCGGGAATCTCGTCAAACGGACCGAGATCGACGTCAGTTGCGTAAAATCATAAAACCCGTCCCCTATCGTGAACTTGTGACCACGAGGACTGCGGGAATCCTGTCAAAGGTGATTGGGCACCCATCATGGGGCACCCATCACGAAACCTACTTGCCACTTTTCCCATGACCGTATACTTAAAAGCGTTCGGGGAGCGAGAAGTGCATCAACCCACTTAAAAATGGCAGCCTACGTAGCATCGAAATACTAAATCCTCCTCGTGATCCACCCTGAACTCATGAACTCCCAACTACAGCATAGGGACAAAGGGAATCACGGCGCCGACCGAACAACATGTTCATAACTACGCGTGAATTTTAACCATGCCCAACCTTGAGCTTGCCTCCGCCATTCTATCAGGACAGATAGACAGGCAGACAATCGTTGAACGGCCGGGTGCGGCGACGATTGAATAATATCTCGAGGACAACGTAAAACGGCCGAGAGCGGCAGCGATTGCGATACATCGCGATATTTCTCCGCATTCAATGACGAGGACAACTGTATTCTTGTCAAACGGACAGCAAGTGGCGCCGATTGCGTAATAATGCTATATTTTCTTGTGCCTGAACTCAAGGTCAATGGAAATCTCGTCGAATGACTAAAAGTGACGCTGATGATCTAAATCGCGATTTTTCTCCGTGTTCTATCGTGAAAACTACGCGAAGCTCACCAAACAACTGAGACCAGCACCGATCGTGTAACATCTCGATATTTCTCCGCATTTGACTGCGAAGACAGAAATCGGTGACGATCGCGTAACATCGCATAAATTTCTTCGCGACCTACCGCGGGGACGAAGGAAATCTCGCCAAATGGTCAAGAGCTGAGCAACCTCTTGGTACCGTAATAATAACAACATATTGTGGACAAGACGACATATTAGCTGAAACAACTCATTGGATATTAAATATCTAGTATATATTTATTATTTTTTAAATTTTTATAACATCATGTGAATTTCATTTAAAGCGGCTTCGGTGGTGTAGTTGGTAGCATGCTGAACTGCTGTGCCCAATATAGTGGGTTCAAACCTGGCCGAAGTCGTTGGATTTTTTAAAAGCGTTAAAATCCTTCAGTATGCCTTCCTTCGGAGGGGAAGTAAAGCCGGCGGTCCCATGTCATGGATTTATGGCATGTAAAGGATTCTTCCACAGACAAAACTTGTGTGAAGCTAAATTGTTAGGTTATATTTCGTCGGAACGCTCTATCAAAGTTCCAACGTTCGCCACTAGGTATCATTGATATCTGGTAGCAACTTGAAATTGAACGGAACTTGTAGCTCACCCTAAGGGTGTCCGTTGGAAGCAGCTACAGACTCAGACGAGCTGAACATGTCCTCGGACACTCCCGGCACTAAAAGCCATACGATAAATAAAAAACTTCTTTAAAAACAGTTCATTGTTGTTTTTCTTCACCGCGTGATGAGCGCCTATGCTTGTAGACCGCAGACGTAACTTGAATTCAAAGGTAACTATAATTAACTAAAAGGTAACTAAAAGGTACCTAATAAGTAACTAATTTTTACTTCATCCTTACAGTAGACACCCTGGATGTTCTCCCTCAACGTTTCTTCTCCCATAGCCCTGGGGTCCAATTATACAGGGTCTTTCACTCAAAGTGCGGCCGGCCGAGCGCTCTAGGTAGAGCGTGCAGCTATAAAGGTCAGACGAGCATATCACAGCACGCTGCTGTCACAACATATGTCATTAAGATAAGGAAGGAAGTGCTGTTGGATATATGCTTCGGACTCTCGACCCTAAGCTCGGCGAGCTGCCTCTATGCGCCGCGCTGCCGGCCGCACTTTGACTGAAAGACCCTGTGCTACCCGTTTTAGTTCTGGACTTCTATTAGTTTGTCTATGGGTCCTGTTATGCAAAACCCACTGTCCTTATTGTTCAAGAGTTTGCAACCGGGAACAAAAAAAAGAAAGCGTTGTAATGTGATCAATGCCACTCTTTTTCTCTTGGTGTCCTAGCAGAGCAGCAGTCACAAGTTTATGTTTGGGCTCTAAGAAAGCTCGTGAGTTGGTTTCGCTATCGGCGCTCTACTTGCCCCATTGGGTAAGATTCTAGTTGTGGTAACAGTCACAGGCACGTCAAGTAGACTGCCGGCTGTGTTTAAGATGCCATTTTGGCGGATAAACTCTCGAAGTACATAGGCACTTAACATTTCGTATTACTGTATATGGGGATAATATAAATGAAAATTATCACGAAAAGGCACATTTATTTCTTTTGAACAACAAATTATACAGGGGTTTGAAATCGTGCTGCCTACATCCCATGGAACCTAAGTTTGAAGTAACTTTCGAAATATCACAATATTTTAAATTATTCAGTTTTTAACTAACCAGGTTTTACTGTTATAAGACTATCACTCACACAGCATGATCGCCACGTATAATTCAACCATTTTCCCAAACTTTCATGAAATTTAAACAGTACAAATAAAGTAATCAGAATTTTGTTTCAAGGAACAGTCTGCCTTGTAGGTTAGATGTGATTAACGCTCTTAAAAGTTCCAACGTTCGCCATCAGGTGCTGGTTGCGGTGGTTTCTAGTAGCCAAGTTCTCAGCTAGGTGTCATTGACGGTAGCATTTGGTAGCAAAAGTAGGAACTACTTGAAAATTGATCGTCTGCAGTACTTACCTGAATTACAGATAACACACACTAATACAGCCATCACAATTAACACCGGTTATCAGATAGATTCTACACACCCAAAGTACACAGGGCTACAACATGACCGCGTAGTCTCAGCCCCTAAACTGAGGAAACAACCAACCATTTTATGAAAAATAGAGGGGGAATAAAAAGGAATGGATTAAGTGTTATGCTCTAATCTATCATTTAATAGCAAACTTGTGGGACAAATATTGTATTAAGGTACAAAGTCATTATGTAAATTTCTTGTTATGCCTGGCTTATTGCAGATACAGTATCTTCCACATCATATTGAATAGTGCTAATTTAATGAGTGACAGTTGTCAATTTACTGTTTTGGACAGTTAAGATTGAGGAAAGAAACTTGTTGTTATATGTGACCATTAACCTTGCAGTTACTGGCCACACGACATGCTTTTTATGAGGAATACAAACCACCAGATATCACACTTCAAATCCAACATCCCACATCCATTAACCAGGAATCGAACTCAGTCAGCCTTGGAGAGGGGCAAGCAACTTGACTGCTGCGTCATTATACCCTGTAGTTCAGTATTTTTGATATTGTTTCTTAGGGTTAAAGCTTCTTTGTAGACAATGTTACAGTTGAAAGATAAATACGGTATAAACTATGCATTTGATCTATACAGCATATTTGGAATACTAAGCTTTAAACTTGTTCATAAATTATAAAGCTTTAACTTCAGAAGTTCTTCATATTTTCACTAAGATTTCAGGCCGACTTAATTAAGAGAGCATGAACCATATTGTATCGTTCAAAATATTAAGGTTGAGTATTTGCTTTTGAGTTAATAAGAAAATATTAACCTAATAGTAATGTTTTTATCATATTGCCACCAGAGACTTGATTACACATACGCCTGAGCGCTGGTTAAGAAAATTAAATTTCTGGATATGTATGACCATCTATTTTACTTTCCTAATAAATAATGCAAGGGAGTTGCAAATGTACACATCACTTTTGAGAGGGCAACATCTCATTATTTACAGGGTGCTAATAAACAAATAAGCCATCCTTTGGAAGGAAAGTTGATTGAGCTCCCGTGAGCTAGCGTTAGCATGGCAACGGCTGAACATTTCTTGATATTTCCCGGAGCTGAAATGGATGTTTTGCAAATACAGTAAACTCTCTTATTATCCATGTTAATGCAGACTTGCAATCTCATGGATAAATGGAAAACCTGGATAATACAAACAAATATAACCTTAACTTAAAATGATTCTTTTATTTAGCCTACCCAACAAGTAACATATGGAATACAATATCTGTTGCTTACATTTTTTTCACTTCGCCTTCAGTAAATCTGTCTCAATGAATCATTTACTTTCTTCCTTATTACAGTTCTCAAATTCCGGATCATCAAAAGGTCGGTCCTTGTAATTTAACGCCAGATCAAAAGAAATGCACCTTGGTGCGCCTGTTGTAAGTGTACAATGGTGGGTCTGCTTCACGTAGTAAAACCTGTAACTTCCTGAACTGACCAATAAAAATAAAAAAACCGGCATCTTCTCACAGATTTTTACTATTTCAATGTTTTGATCAGGTGTCAAGTTATTTGGAACAGAGTTTTAGATTTGGTGTGTACTGTTAATAATAATTCGATACATTTCGATTGCTCGGTGTGAGTAATGGGCGATTCCTTGATCGTTTCGTCTTAATCGATAGTGCTTCCTCCAGTGTACTTTATTCACTCTGTTTACAAGCTTGCAAGCTATTGTACTTCACTAAACTTCAACTCACTATTGGACCGCCTTGTATAGTGGATGGCATTGTTGGCTCCCACCCCTGAGGTCCTGGGTTCGATCTAAAAGTCTTGATATGGTTTGGTATGTAATCTCCCGGCCTTGTGATGTCAAATGGGAACTTGCTGGATAGGAGGAGAGGAAGGAACGGATCCTACCATGTGGAAGCTCTGGCTCGGGATGCCTGGTTAGTGATCACTTTTCATAGCCTGGCACTCATTAGATTAAGCTCGTTATTCCCGCTAGCTAACTTGTGATTACACTTGAATGTTTAATGGGGTCATTACGGGGTCTACCTTGTGAGAGTTCTTAAATCGGTAAACAAATTCTATTGGGCGTCACTCATTTCCATAATGAGAATGAAATATAGATTACATAAGACTCTTCTCTCGGGCAGCAGGACAATTAGCTTGCTTATGGCAAAACACTCTTCCCCCTCTCGTAGAAATAATATGTATAACGAGTAAATATTGAAATAACCTAATAACCACAACAGAATATAATGACAGAAAGGAATGTTTAAAATTTAATAAATCAATCTGTCTTACTAACCGGAAAGCGCCGTACATTACATATCCATTTAGCTACCTTGGCTTACTTGAGATATGGGGCATAACCTGCACACAGGTGTTCTTTATTTTTAGCAACATACGATATATCTGGTTACTCATATGAAGAATCAATTTACGGATACTTCTTCGTTATATAAGGATGTGAATCTTTTCTATAAAACAATTATATTCACTAATACATGTATATAACATGTATATAACAAACCGCATCCATTCGATACCAAACAATCATCTAATAATTTTTACCAAAGCATGTATATCTCGTATCACCGCCACCTAAGTCCTTATCAGTTTCAAAACATTGCGTTAGTTCTACGTTATGCCGTGTCGCTTCTTAGTCTGTTTCACTTCATATAACACAAGGCCATCAGGCAACAGCCTGGGTACTAACTTCTACTCTACAAATGGGCACTTTCCGATTAAATTAATATAAACTTAAAACCTTACATAACAATAAACAATGATGAGGAGTGTCTGTGCAGATCCAAGATCTGTCACAACCTTCAGATGGATTTTCTCAATGTGAAACTCAACTATCATTCCATTATAACCTCATGGCAATAGGTGAGATGCATTTAGACATTTTCTAGTGTTGGACATCTTCTTGGAGATTGGGGATTGACCAAATTTTTGGTTGCTTTGACTTATGATGTAGTAATTACCAAGTAGGAAATAGCATGCAGAATTGAGTAATTGACTAGGTATCAGGTTGATAAAAGCAATATTTTCAATACAAATGGAACAATTATATTGCTCAAAATATCTATAAAGTGCGTTCAAAAAGTAATGAGCCGTAGGCATAATTACAGAAACCAGTACTTGTATGATAGAAGTATTGGCCCTGGCTGTTGAGACACTTGTCCCACTGTGACACGAGGCGGTGAATGGCTGTCTAATAAAATTCTCTGGGCTGTGATGTAAACCAGCTCCGCACGTACAGCTGGACGTCGGCGTCCGAGGTGAAACGTTGGCCCCGCAGAGCCCTTTTCAGGGGACCAAACATGGCGTAATCACAGGGAGTGAGGTCTGGACAGTATGGAGGGTGGCCGATAACCTCCCATTTGAATTTCTGCAGGAGTACCGCGACTGTGTTGGCCGTATGAGGTCGTGGAGCAGAATTACCCCACGGGTGAGGTTGCCTGGTCGTTTTGTTTTGATCGCTTGGCGAAGGGTGGTCAAGGTTTGCGAGTAACGCTGGGCATTCACTGTTGTCCCGTGCGGCATGAAATGTATCAGAAGGGGGCCATCTTGGAAAGAACGTCAGCATTACCTTTCCTGCACTCGTGTGGATAGCCTTGCCTTTTTTGGGTGGTGGAGACCCTGGATGCTTCCACTGGAGGCTTTGTCGTTTGGATTCTGGTTCGAAGTGATGACACCATGGCTCATCTGCAGCCACCACTCGTGCCAGGAACCCATTCCCTTCCCTCGCATAGCGCTGCAGATTACCAAGACAGTGGGCCATTCGACATGCTTCCTGGTGTGGTTGAAGACTGGGGCACCCATTGGGCACACAATTTGCGCAAGTGCAGTCGTTCCTTCATGATAGTGTGCACGCTTCCGACGCTCAATCCGACCACGGCGGCTATGGCGTTCACTGTCACTCGGCGGTCCTGGGTAATGAGTGCATCAACCAGCTGGATGTTGTCATCTGTAATTGCAGGGGGGTGCCCCAGACCGGACATCATCGGCTAACGACACCCGTCCTTCCCTGAAGAGCTTGTGCCACGCCTTGACCCATGCAAGGGACATGCAGTGTTCGCCGTACACTTGTGACATTCGGCGATGAATGTCCGTTCCCCCTACTCCTTCCGCTGTCAGAAACCGAACAACACCTCTTTTCTCTTCGGTTGACGCCTCCATGTCACTGTTTGCAATGCGACTGGCAGTGTTGGACGATTGATGCATGCTGCTGCTCGCTTTTTATCGTCACGTGACTTCCACGCATGCCCTCTAGCGGCGGGCTGTGACCTTCCACGCTCTGGTCGGAACCACACATCGTTACATGCGCCATGATTAGCCGATGTCATCACCGGTTTGCGCATTCCTGCTTCCGGCTCATTACCTTTTGAACGCACCTTTAGCGGCTTCGGTGGCGTAGTTGGTAGCATGCTGAGCTTCTATGCCCAAGATAGCGGGTTCAAACCCGGCCGAAGCCGTCGGATTTTTTAAGAGCGTTAAAAAATCCCTCAGTATGCCTTCCTTCGGAGGGGAAGTAAAGCCGGCGGTCCCATGTCATAGATTTATGGCATGTTAAAGATCTTTCCACTAATTACACCTGTGTGAAACTAAATTGGATAGGTTAAGAATGTAAACAACGCTCTTAGGTTGCTACGCTCGTTGCCAAGAGCCGACTGCGGTGGCGTCTAGTAGCTAGTTCTGAACTAGGCCTAGTAGTCGTTGACGGTGGCGTTTGGCGGCAAAAGTAGGAACTATTTGAAAATTCATTGTTGCAGTCCCTACTTGAATTAAAAAAACAGATACACACACTAATACAGTCATCACAATTAACACCGGTTATCAGACAAATTCTACACACACCCAAAGTACACGGGGCTACATGACCGCGTTGTCGCAGCCCCTAAACTAAGGAACCAACCAACCAACCAACGCACCTTATACATTTGATTATAAATCTGTTGGAAATTATCAGTCACACAAACATGCTTGTCTATTTTATCATAGTATTTCTTTTGAATTTTGAAGGATAATTTAAATGATACTAAAATCAATTACATGACCATCATGACCCCTAGGATTTAAAACAATAAAGCATATGTGACCAAACCATAATAATGAATAAATCTGCAATGTTCTATTTGAATTGACAAAGTGGGTTTTATGAATCTGCATGTTAATGCCAGAAATTTTACTGATTTTCTTCTTTACTGGCATGACATGGGCTTCCACAATACTGGCGGAAACATAGATCATAGTTTTCTAGATTTACCATAGTGACAATTATTTCCATACTGCTCCTGAAATATGAAACGGCTTGTCACATTGCTTGCTAAGCATACATATTTTCGTCTGTAGCATGAGGCAGGTTTCGTTATACAAAACAGTTATCTTATTGTACATTTTCGCCACAAGTACTGGACTACTATTTTAAGTGTTCTGTGTTTTTTAATACTGCTCTCGCTTAGCAGCTGTGAAATCTGAAATGCAAATAAAATTATTTTTAACAATTTTGAATCTTCTGTTTCCTCACGACACCTGAAAGTTGGTGTAAACACATCTAGCGCTTCAAGGTAGATGCCTCGTTGGAGGGTAAAAAGATAGTGTTTATTCCTCTTACTCTCAAAGTAACTGTATATTGTTACCCATGCCTAGTGCGAAAACTGTCAGGGTAACTATATACTGTTACGTTGCTGTCACCCTCTGAAAGCTTGAGTGAATTCTACATTAGTATAAGGGTAGAAGTGTCTTTTGAAACATTTTTTTTGAGTTCGGTTCAGTTTTAATTAGTTGTGTCCTATCGTATTTTAGGTAAATGAAATCTTGCGTGTGAAATATTTTACATTATGGCTGTATTGTTATCTCGGTTAAATCTTATCATTCTTCATCCAAAAACATTTCTGCTTATGCAGGTCGTTCACTCAGTTAAATGATGGTGATATTATTGAATATTGAGAAAATTTTATGGCAGTGATGTTTTTATTCTCGAATCTAGTAGTGATGATAATGATTAAGCTCAACCTTAACAATTTAGGGACAGATGACCTCGTAGTTCTGCCCCTTAAAACTACAATAACTAACTAACCTTAACAATATAGTGTACTTTCATAAGAAAATAGTTGACAACTTCCGTGCATACCATTCAAAATGTTTTTGTAATAAATCTGAAACTAGGGAAGAGGAAGGTCCTCAGAATATATTTGGATGTGTGATCTAAAGGAGGACAGGCTTTATTATAACACTCTCTCACTCACTCAGAAGGCTTCTATGGGACACGAAGATCCCACGCAGATCTCACAAAATGATGCCTCCACTGAACTCTGTTTTGCGCGAGTTCTTGCCAGTTGTCCACATTCAGATGTCTACAAAGGCTGGAGATTTCATTTTTCCAGGAACTTCGTGGTCTTCCTACTGGCTTTTTTTCCTCTTGGTTCTTCTTTAAAGATTTGTAAGACCATCCTATCATCTCCCATTCTTAGTAAATGACCAGCCCATTGAAGTCTGGAGTTAATGATGTTGAGTATTGGTACTTGCTGTGATAAAATTAAGAGTTCTAATATTACATTGTTCTACATAAGAATTTTTGATAATTGTTTGTTCAATCTAATAGGAAGGATACGGCCATGAACTATTATTTGCCCATATGCTTGTTTTTTGTTTTTTTGTTGCTGTGATACTTGTAAATGTGTAGCTGTTACAAATGTTTAGAAAATCTTGAGTAATTTCATCAAAAATGGCTGACTGACTTCGAGCATACCACTCAAAAAAGCCTGAGAGCATGAGGGTTCATGTCCATATTATTTAAAAAAAAGAAGCAGCTTTCATTACAAAATAATTGAGATTTAAGAGTTCTTTAGAAGAAAACACAAGCCATCTGTGGCAGCCATTACTTGCCTTCTCGTTTTATGCTGTGTGTGTGGTGTAAACGAATATTGTAGATTACAGCGGTTGCCTACTTCAGAATCAAGCAATAAAACTAAGAAATGAATGTTACAACATGCACTACTCGTATTATGATGCAGGTTTATCAGTTATTTTGATCAGTGAAGTGGGCGTTTATTTTGTGTTACGTTCAGCAATTATGTTGGACCTACAAGTGCAGAGTCATGCAATTGACCTGTTCAATACTTGGGTTCCATTCAAATTCTCTGTATCTCTTGGGGGATTCAATACACCCACAGTAGGAGGCAGCTCAAAGGGAGAGTGCAAGGTACTCCTGGTTTATACACCCTCAGTGGTAATCCAGGCGACTCCTTTTGTAGTGACTTAGGGGCAGACTCCCTCCTGTTTCTCATTCTTGCCTGCCTTTCCTCCAAGTTTCTA
The DNA here is from genome assembly GCA_946902985.2 of Meconema thalassinum. Lineage (NCBI taxonomy): Eukaryota > Metazoa > Arthropoda > Insecta > Orthoptera > Tettigoniidae > Meconema > Meconema thalassinum. Next base: position 455,790,671 of record OX336391.1, on the reverse strand, counting down.
AATCTTATTCTTTGAAGGTTGAGGGTATTTACTTCCTAATATTTCTTTTAGTGAGCAAGTGAGTGCTAATCATAGTAGTAATCATCCTTTAACTAGCTGGGCTGAATGACACAGTTGGTTAGTGTTGGCGTTCAAACCCCAAGATAGAGGTTCAATCCTGGCCGAGTTGTTTACGTTTAAACAACCTTGTTTCAGTAAATTTACCAGCACATTAAAGAATCCCTTCCAGGGCTGAATTCTAGCACCCTGACTCACTAAAGCTACAACAGTTTTAAGGGTTTAAAGGTAGTGTACATGTTCTGTCAGTTCGTAATCATCTGTCTACATGCTGCACGTGGGTATACCCTTTTGATTTTTTTGTTTATCTATTCATTGTTTACAGTTATTCAAAGAAAGTGGATGCTTGATATCGATTTCGGCCAAATCCCAACAGCGAGTTAACATGAGAACCTCCACAGCAGTGTCAGGGATTATATGTCACAAGGTTACTCATCCCATTTCTTTATGTTTTGGCTTTGGCCTTGAGAACTACACAAGAATAAAAAACTGTGCAGTTACCGATAGTGTGTGCTCTTTCTTTCTTCCTTTCTTTCTTTCTTTCTTTCTTTCTTTCAGTGACTGTACATGTATTATATTATTTTTTTATGAAGTTATAATGATTCCTGTCTGTGTTGCAGTGGGAACGGAAAGCCAACCTGGCTCGATTTGAAGGTTCATCGAGCATTTCATCTGCCGACTATTTTGGTAACGGTAACTCAATGAGCAGAAGTAATTCAGGACTACAGGCTCCAGATTTGGAAGATGTGAAGGAGAGTGTTCGGCAAGGGGTGACCAAAGTGGCTGGCAAACTTAGCTCAATTGCTAATGGAGTCATGTCCTCCATACAGGTCAGTATGAATGTAACAGACCTTAGTAGGAAAATTGACCAGGCGATAACCTTAGCAATACAAAATTAAGGAAACACTAAAGTCTATTCGCCGAGTCGAGACAATGCAGGTAAATAAATACATGCACGTGATCACCTGGCTGTCTGGACAGGGAAACACGACTAGTTCATGTGATCGACAGCCGGACAGGGCTAGCCAAGATGATCCGAGATAGTTTATCGTGCTATAGCCCTAGAAAAGACAAGCACTGTACTGTGGCCCTGTATTTAGCGAAGTTTCATCTAAAAAATAGATTTTTCTCCCTTCTTGTCTCATTCGTCTTATTGTTTGCAAATACCTACGTCCCATACAACTATTTCTTCCCTCTGTATGAGCATAGTCTCATCCTCGTCGAACATGTTCGAAGTTCAGTTCCTTCAATAAATTATACAATGTCATTTGTCAAAAATCCTGCAAATCTGTGTCTTCATTCACAGCGATAAGTACTTGATCGGTCGTAGGCAGCTCATTGCGAAAAAGGAACCGTTGGACTTTTCTTCTTATAAGCATTCTTATCAAACTAGTCAACTCTTTCCACAATCTTTACCCTTGGTTTCTCTTCCTTGGGCGACTGTAAACTTTATATATATAACTTTATATTCTCAAACTATTCGATACACAGAAAATTCACTACCACCCATGGAAAGAGCTGCTTTACTTACCATGGCAGAATTTAGTGCGATGGGATGCATTTCTAACTCGGGCTTAAAGGTGTTAGGCAACATATGCTTTTCAGAGCTACTCAGCGCTTTTCACTAAAGCTGCTTCTTTGATGGACTAATAACACTCGCATTGTCGCCTGCTGAGTCTACGACGGGACACCGGCTGTATAAAATCCGCGTACACACAATCAAAAATAATTGTTGCCTATCGTAAGCAGTTAAGAACTAATTAATTAAATACATAAACTAACAAGAACTAATAAAATCCTAACTCCGAATAAAAATAGAAATCGCACTTACCCGCTTCACATGTAAGCGTACGTTCAACAGGCACAACTCGACACACCCCTTGCGGGCAGCCCTGGAATCACGCACACAGCTGTCTGTCAACAGTCTCGACTTGGCGAACAGACAGTAGTTTGAAATTATTTATGTGTGTCCCCCCTGTAAATTGTGGGGGATGAATGGGGTGAAACATTAAATTTTGAAGTCTTCAGTGAAAATGAGAAACTGTGCAGTTACCAAGAGTGCACTCTTTCTTTCTTTCTTTCTTTCTTTCTTTCTTGACCTTTCATGTAATTGTAGGTTAGGCCTTAGCCATGTTATTTCAGTGACTGGTTGTATCGTAATGTCCTTACTGTAGTTATGCACAAATATTAAATTTTAACTTTTGAAGTGAGGCATACATGAATTTCCTATATTATACTGTATTTATAGTTACCTTATTAAAATGCCGACAGTGGCAGTTTTATCATGCACAGGCCCATAGGGTAGGACTGATTCTAAATGTATTATATTGCTTACCTCCAAGGTCCCCTAAAGCCTACTAGTTAGACTTGATTGGCACCCAGGAGGCTTTCAGATGAGTTTGGCAGTGTTTCCACTAGTGTGAGACATGTCATCATTTTTCCTATCCATCTTTACTTTATACCAACCACATTAATTACAATGTTCAATTCCTCTCTTTTAGATTTCATTAAACATCACCATTTTTTTTCGTAGTGGTAGGCTGTGTAAAAGTCCACAGAAAACGAACTTGATATTGTATTATTTGTTTTTAAATTAATAGCTGTTACAGTTAGGCAAAACCTGGTGGTAACAACATATTTACAGATACAGTATTTCAATTGCTCTCAGCGGATAGTCTGATTTAACAGAGTCTGTCGGGTCGTTCAAGACATATATAAAAATCAATTGGTGTGCATTAGTCTCACAAAAACTCAAACTACTGCTCAAATTACGCTGAAAATTTTACCATTTGTTCTCATTATAGCGGACAGTGTTGAGAAAATGGTTTGAACGATATTGAATAGGTAGGTTTCTTTTTAAATTAAATTAAATTACAAAGCCACACCAATATTGAATCCAATAACTTGACGGACAGATGGTGACATAGTGCATCCACTTCAAAGTCTTCTATGAGCAAAGAAAACATCCCATACTATAATCCCTTTGATCAATTCGTGCAGTAAAATAATACTTAACGTAACAATCATTCATATATCTATATACTGTATAATCTAATTACAGCGTATTAAAGTATGGTTGGTTCCTAAGTTTAGGGCTGCGACAACGCGATCATGTAGCCCCGTGTACATTGGGTGTGTGTAGAATCTGTCTAATATCTGGTGTTACTTGTGATTGTATTAGTGTGTGTTATCTGTTTTTTTTTATTCAAGTAAGGACTGCAGACTTTTGAATTTTTCAAATAATTCCTACTTTTTCCGCCAAACGCCACCGTCAACGACTACTAGTTCAGAACTACCAGACGCCACCGCAGTCGGCTCTTGGCAACGAACGTAGGAACCTAAGAGCGTTGTTTACATTCTTAACCTATACAATTCAGCTTCACATGGGTGTAATTAGTGGAAGGTTCTTTAACATACCATAAATCTATGACATGGGACCGCCGGCTTTACTTCCCCTCCAAAGGAAGGCATACTGAGGGATTTTTAACGCTCTTAAAAAATCCGATGACTTCAGCCGGATTTGAACCTGCGATCTTGGGCAGAGAAGCATAGAAGTATGTTATAATAATATTAAATTTCACGGTAATGTGATTAGACCAACATCTGTAATGTGAGAACATACTACTAACTGAAAGGATGTCAATATTGTAAAGTTCTCAAGGCAAGTTCGATAGATTTGAGTTACTATGAAAACAATTCCGTGTCGTGTTACAGTGTTCATTACTTTTTTGTACTCCCCATCCCTGTGTGTCCTGCAATTTACCCTGCTACCTGAGGGCGGAATGAGGAATATAGAGACTAGCTCGTTTGTAGTTGGGCCTAATCACAGAGGTCCGGAAAGAGGAAAACAGGCTGCCTAGGGATTGTTGCTATCAAAAAGAGATTTCAAGTTTAACATACACACATATATTCTATTTAAAACAGTACAAAGAAAAGAACCTCAACCTACATCACACCCATTTACATTTAATTTGACTTTAATTTGGGATTTAATTTTGTTTTACATATCGATACTGTACCCGAAATTCATGTAACCACCACCTATTATCCGAAGGATGGAAAGGATCGCAAAGGACGCTGATCCCCAGCTAGAAAAACCATCCATTCCCTGCTAGATGGGAAGTTAGGAATCTCGGTGCATAGATATTAAAAATACGATTGTACTACTACCTAGTTACATACAAATCCTACAACGAAGTATTGGAGGACGAGTTTCTCGGAATCTCAAGGGTGAACGGTTAATTAAGTGGGTGCCAGTATCTAAGTAGCAGTACCACCGTAGCTAATTATTAAATGAAGTTTCTATAAAAGTAACAGGCAAAGTAAAAAGTGCCTGCTAAGATTTATTCAGAAAGGACAACAACAAATATGAACATATAAAAAGTCAACCCAACAAAACAACCCCTGGCACTATACAGCCCAGGACGGGCTAAGGCTGACCAAGCGACCACCATTTGGCCTGCAGATATTGGGGTGACGCGTGATCGGGACGCTGTCTCACTGTCAGACAGCTACTCAATTGTCCTCACGAGGCTGAGTGCACCCCGTTCCAACCCTCACGTCAGTTTTAAAATCCCTGACGGAGCCGGGGATCGAACCCGGGGCCTCCGGGTGAGAGGCTGGCGCGCTACCCCAACACCACGGGGCCAGCTAATATGAACATATCCTAAAACAATTTAATAGAGATCTCTCACTTAAAAATAAACCTTCAAATAAAAACATAACTTCGCATAGAAGCAAATATATACCATGAATTACTATATCCTCATTAACCTTTTCACTGCTAATATTGTGAGAGACTATCAAAACCCTCCATGCTGAATTATTTTTTTAAAATAAGTTATCTAAAATAATATGAAAAGTGAGCAAAGCAGATAAGGCATTTCATCTGAACTGGCAAAATAATTCCGGAATAGATTTCAGATTTAGTTATTTCCACAAAAAATAAGAACGGAGAAAATACGGGTTGTCCATTGGTGCCAAAATTATTATGGTCGTCGTCATCATTTCCCCTTATCCAGCTCCTGCCAGGTCGGGGTATTTATGGCACTTCTCCACTTTCCTCTTTCCTTCCACAATTCTTCTTCCACGATCTTGTCCCAGTCCAGATTTCTTTTTCTCACGCTGTTCTTCACTGAATCGATCCACCTTGTTCTAGGTCTTCCCCTTGCTCTCCTACCCTTGCACTTGACCTCCAGCATCTGTCTTGGTATTCTATTTTCCTCCATCCTCTTTACATGTCCAAACCACCTTAGTTTATTCTTCTCAATTCTCTCATTTAGTTTTCCCATCCCAACTTCCTTCCTAACATCTTCATTCCTCACTCTGTCTTTCCGTGTCTTACCTATCATACTTCTTAGGAATTTCATTTCACTGGCTTGGATTCTACTCTCTTGCCTGCTCGTCAGGGTCCAAGTCTCAGCTGCATAAGTTAATATGGGTACATAGTACATTTTATACATTACCTCCTTGCTTTTCCTTGGTACTTCCTTATCCCAAACAAGTTTTCTTACACTTTGATAGAATGCATTGCTCTGCTGTACCCTCCTGCCAATCTCCATGTCCAACCTACCAGTTGGCATCAATTCACTTCCTAGGTATTTGAACGTGTCCACAATTTCCAAACTCTGACTTCCAATTTTCACAGTGCCCTTTCCTTGTCTTTCCCCTCTTGTCATCACCATGGTCTTGCTTTTCTCTATACTGATTTTCAGGCCATACTTCTGAATATTTTCGTTCAGTGCATCTAGTTGTTTTTGCACTTCTTCGGTGTTCCTTCCCCAGACCACAATATCGTCTGCAAATAATAGTAACTTCATTTCTTTATGTCCATTTGCTTCCTTTGTTTCCTTTACAATTTCATCCATTACCATTATGAATAAAAGAGGTGACAGCACACTCCCCTGTCTTAGTCTAGTCTTGTTCCTAAACCAATCTGTCTTTCCAACTGGGGTCAGTACCCTGCTAACACAGTTGTTGTACATTGCTTGCACCATTTCCAACATTTCTCTTCCCAGTCTCTTCTTAACCGTGGTTTCCCATACCTTCTCTCTGGGGACACTATCATATGCCTTTTCTAGATATTTATTATATCCTATAAAAAGTTCGATATTCCTGTTTCACAAGTGCTAAATTCTGACCAAATTGCACAACACTCTTTCAAAAATTACGAATGTTAACATTTTAGACAGTTTAGCTGACTTAAAAATAGGGTTGTCCATAATGGCCAAGGTAGTCCCTGGACATACGTTGAACAGATCGGGTAGCAAAAAAATAAGACATTTCATCTGAACTGGCAAAATAATTCCGGAATAGATTTCAGATTTAGTTATTATTCTACAAAAATTAAGAACAGAGAATATAAGGATTGTCTATTGGAGCCAAAAATACTATCTCCTATATAAAAGTTCGATATTCCTCTTTCACAAGTGCTAAATTCTGACCAAATACAAAACACTGTACTGAAATTTGAACTCACATAATTTATACCAAATCGTTCCATTATTTACAGCAGACACTCCAATGTGTCCATCTTCAAAACTTTAGTAAAGTGTGGTACACTTCAAAGCAGGGGTGAACACAGAGAGCCACGTCTCATTTGACGCACATGTACCGGGTCTCCCGCCTCTTCTTTTCGCCAGTTGTTGTGTTGGAACAGACATGGCAGCATCTAGTAGGAAATTTCTTCTTTGGAGTAGGTTGTACGGGGGATGGGAAATGTCTCTCCGTCAGTCTGAGTGGTTGGTCACCAGATGTAGGACGTCCTCTTTTACTAGTTTGTCTAGAAACATGGTACTTCTGGATGAGTTCCCTTATAAGATGTAGCTGGAAATCTGCTTGAGATATGTTCTGTCCAGTTTTGACATTGAAGAGGGCATGAGAATTTAGAACGGTGATGTCCAGTTGGTAGAAAAAGAACTTTCGGTACCCTTTCATTGTTCCGCACACACTCGATGGAACTAATCATCATGTCTGAACGGTCAACAGGACCCATATACTTGTTGTAGTCAATGACACAATGAGGTTTCACTACAGGTTGTCTCGTCTGTCTGTCCGTCTTCCCTGTGAGTCTTATGTTGTCAGTATGTCGTGTGGTCAACATACAAACTTCCCTACGGTCGAACCACTTGATGGCAATCATGTTATCTGTCGCTTGTGATTCAATTTGTCCTTTCTCCAATTTTTTAGTAAATTTCGGCATGCCCCTCCAGTTTTTTCTGACGGTACCACATGTGTTTGTTTTGTTTTTGTGTAGGTGATCGTACAGTTGTGGACTTGAATACCAATTATCTATCCACAGTGTATGTCCTTTCTGCAAGTACCTATCAATTAGCGTCAAGACAACTGCACCTGATACCCCAAATTCACGTTCAGGAATTATTTCCGTAGTTGACCCTGTGTAAACAATAAAATCCAGCACATATCCGGTCTCTCAATCGCAGATAACAAATGTCTTTCTTCCAAATCTATGTCTCTTTGATGGGATAAACTGAATGAATGAAAGCCTACCTTTGAAGAGCGTCAAACATTCATCAATGCAAATGTTTTCGAAAGGGGTGAACATTTCTTTGAACTTGTTCCTGAGATTTATTTTATTTTATAAAGCCGATCACCTTCAGGCTGACCGTTGTTGTCATTGAAATGTAACAATCGCAATAATATGAGGTATCTGTCTCTAGACATGACATCTGAGAACTGAGGGGTCATTATTAGAGGATCAGTTGACCAATATTCAAGAATTGAAAGTTTCTTCATTCTTGCCATAAGCATTGTCACGGCGAAAAAGACGTCTAGTTCTTCAGGTGTAGTTTCCCTCCATTTCTGTAGCCTTGAACTTGGAGATGGTACCATTGTTTGCGTAACAAATAGAAAATACCTGTTTGTTTCCACTGTTATATGCTCCATAATTTCTCGTGAAAAGAAGCACTGAAAAACGTCCAAAGCCGTTGGTTCATCTTGAATCACACCGAGTGTTATACCCGATAAACTGTCATCAAAGCTGTGAATTACAGGACTAAAAATACTACCCGTACGCCATTGAAGTAACGCAGGTTCGGAACGAATTCTCTTCCTGGTTTGCAGAGCTGTTAGTTGAGGTTCAGCACTATCACTGTCACAGTCATCACTGTCACTAGGATTATAATCACTACCCAAATCACTGATATCTGAGTACTCATCTTCCGATTCATGAGTATTCACAGCTTCTATAAGTTCTAACTCCGAGAGCGCGCGCCGTCCGCTACTTGAAGCCATTTTTACAAACCCTGGACACAGATGCTTTGCGGGACTGCCAACCTAGGTTGCGCACTGAGCTGAGTGCACTATTTCGGATATTTCACCGTAGATAGCATTAAAATGCAGTCTGCGTTTTTACTGATGGTCCATTATGTTCCTAAAAGATATAGCTTGCTGCCGCTCAAGTTTGAAAACCGAAGGAAACTCCAAAGGTATCTAATTCCTCTTCAGAAATTCAGCTGAAGTTGCCAACGAGATATCTCGGGCGCAGCAAGGACGTGAACTGTAAAGGTTAAGGCATAACGAATAGAATAAGAAGTGATATCACTGGCCTAGTACGCCTGGTCCGCAGCAGCGCAGCGCTGGCTCCGATTTGTGATGTAAGTTAGCATTGGCGCTTACGAGACTTTTAAAACCTTGCGACCTGTTTTACATGTTAAAACACCGCAAGATATCCTCAAAGGCGCTAATAAGTTCGACATCTCCACTTACTTTACTGTGCCCAATTATAATTTAATAAGTCGTCTCCTGTAATAGTCCAGTTTCGACAGTAAGCGAAGACAGAGAGCAAGTTCAAAATGCAATTACTTTTGCCAGCTATCGGTAAATTTTAAAAAAAAGAACGGAAAAATTAACCTCGCTATCAGAAAGAATTTCTTCACATTATTACACATTTTACATTCCCTTAACAGACTTGCAACACAGAAAAAAAAAAGCCATACGAACGCAACTTTCAACTTTACCGTAGATTACTATAAAATTCAATAATAACCATAAATTTCACTCCACAAACACCAAAATCAGTAAACTACCATCATTTCAGAAGAACTTAACATTAAACAGACATAGAAGGCATAGTCATGACCCCTTCATAGAGTAGGCTATTGTCTAAAACTGATCACGCCTCCTTCAGCATTACGGTGCATAATGTTTTTTAACTCATTGTCTTTTTATTCTCATCCCTTTCTTCACAGAAGTAGTCTTTAATGGCATCAAGAGCATTTTTATTTACACCATACTGGACAAATACTTAGGCAAATTAGGAAATATATGTGGAACAGAATAGTCTTTCAATCGCCAGTTGGTTCTTGGTTGGTTCTTCCCTTCTATCACAAATTTGTCAAATTTAACAATTAAATCTTCTGAAAAGTGAGCATCACAGATGTAGGACTTCTCAGTAAGTTCCCTATCCTTCCCTGGTATGGCCCCTTTGCACTTGATAAAACGTTCGTTATCTTTAGGAGGTTTGAAAAACCGTCTGACCTCTTTACAGTCCCCATAGCTAGATCTGCATCCTGGTACAAAAGAGCAAGGCTTCTTCACTACTCAAATTAAGCACTCATGAAAATGTAAGGGCTAAACTGCTGTTTACTTACATTAAATAACAATAAAATTAACACACGAAGATAACGTCAACACACGACAAGAAATTAAATTCCATTTCAGTTAATGCTTCCTACAATAGCATTTCAGGTATTAATACTATGAAGTAATAGTGTAAGCACTTGCATATCAATAAACGTTTGCACAGAACACCACCAAAACACTCTGACCGATTAAATACTTAATATATCGCACATAAACACATAAACATATGTGGAAATCAACAATCTCAAGTCGACTGTAGCGCTGCGTAGCGGTGCGTGCCAACCCGATCCGTATTCATTACATGCTATTGAGGGAGAAGAGATCACACTTTATATTCTATTCGTTATGGTTAAGGAGTAAATAATATTTGTTCTATAGACACCTCATCTATCAATATTCTTGAAATCATCCACTACTTGTTGATCATACTGTACTCACTCTCGTTAATTAAACTTTGTGGGATTGCCTCTATTTACATTTCCTTCCTAATTTATACATAAATCTCCTTGATTCCTAATCCTATAAATTCTATGCATTAATAAAAATCCTTAAATCCATAACTTATTATTATTATATTTTTTATTATTAAATATTTACTGTATTATTTATTTTATCGTTGTCAGAACATACGATCATATTAGGTATCACATTACTCTTTACATTGTTCTCGTATTATCGCTATAAGCTTGTCAAATCCAGTGAATTGTGCAAGAAACAATTAAGCTAATTACAGTTCCATAATGCGTGTTAAATATGTCATCTTCAATACACTTCATTAGCGATTCATTTTAAACTCAACATGTCCAATATGACAGTACAGTATTATTATTTATGATAACGACTATCTCGCTGAAATATTCATTTTAAGATAATCGTCTGTATCTCTTATATAAAACCAAGTGTCCTGACTGACTGACTGACTGACTGACTGACTGACTGACTGACTGACTCATCATCGCCCAGCCAAAACTATTAAAGTTAGAAATATGACATTTTGGGGATATGTTCGTTGTAAGTCGAAAACGCACACTAAGGAAGGATTTTTGGATATTCAGGTTCTAAAGGGGTGTTAAGGGGGTACACCTGCATTTAATTGAATAACAATATCTCGGGCTTGGTTTCATTGAGGGATGCGATACTCGGTATATAAACTCATTATTAAAAATAAGAAGACACATGTCTGAGGGTTTTTCGATGTGGTGTATATTATGAGGTGAAAGGGGTGAAAAGTGGGGGTTGAAGGATTTGTAACGGAGCGTGTATCTCTTAAACGACATAGGCCAGGAGTTTGAAACTCAGCGGCAAAAATCAACTTAACAAATAAGTAAATAGGTGCTTGACCGCTTTTATTTAATAAATCCAATTTAAGGGGCCCATGGGGAGGGGTGAAATTCTGGGGGGGGGGGGGGTGAACAGGAAAGAAAGTGTCCTAACTGATTGACTGACTCACTCACTCTTCAAACTCAGGGAGTGAAAACTGCTTAAAAATAATTAAATAAGGGTTCGACAGTTTTTTTTTTTTTTTTTTTTTTTTCATAAATCAAATTTAAGGGGTTCATGGGGAGGGGTGAAATTCTGAAAAGAAAAAGAAATTGAAAGAAAATGTCCTGACTCACTCACACACCCATCATCGCCCAGCCAAAATTATTGAAGTTAGAAACATGACATTTTGGGGATATGTTCGTTGTATGTCAAAACCGTACACTAAGGGAGGATTTTCGGATATTCAGGTTCTAAAGGGGTCTTAAGGGGGTTAAACCTGCATTTTATTGAACAACAATATCTCACGAGTGGTTTCATTTGTGGATGTGATACTCGGCATATAAACTAATCATTAAAAATAAGCAGACGTGTGTCTAAGGGTTTTTCGATGTGGTGTATATTATAAGGTGAAAGGGGTGAAAAGTGGGGGTTGAAGGATTTCTAACGGAGCGTGTATCTCTTAAACGACATAGGCGAGAAGATTGAAACTCAGCGGGGAAAAAATCAGCTTAAAATAAGTAAATCGGTGTTCGACCGTTTTTTCATCAATTCAATTTAAGGGGCCAATGGGGTGGGGTGAAATTCTGGAGAAAAAAAAAGTGAGAAAGTGTCCTAACTGACTAACTTACTCATCAAACTCAGGGGAAAAATGACAGCTTAAAAATATGTTAATAGGTGTTCGAGCGTTTCTTCATAAATCCAATTTAAGGGGCCCATGGGAGGGGTAAAATTCTGGTACAGTAATTGAAAGAAAATGACCTGACTACCTACTCATCATCGCCCAGCAAAAACTATTCAAATTGGAAACATTAAATTTTGGGAATATGTTCGCTGTATGTCGAAAACGTTAACTAAGGAAGGATTTTTGTTTATTCGGGTTCTGAAGAGATGTTAAGGGGGTAAACGTGCATTTCATTGAATAACGATATCTCATCAGTTGTTTCTTTGGGGATGTGATATTCGGTATATAAACTAATAATTACGAATAAGCAGACATATGTCGAGGGTTTATCGATGTGGTGTATATTATGTGGTGAAAGGGGTGAAAATTGGGGGTTGAAGGATTCTTAACGGAGCGTGTATCTCCTGAGGGACATAGGCGAGAAGTTTAAAATTCAGTGTGAAAAAAAAACCAGCTTAAAATATTAATAAATAGGTGTTCGACCGTTTTTTCATAAATCAAATTTAAGGGGCCTTTGGAGAGGAGTTAAATTCTGAAAGAAAAAAAAAAAACAGGAAAGAAAGTGTTCTAACTGATTAACTCACTCACTCATCAAACTCAGGGGAGAAGAACGGATTAAAAATAAGTAAATAGGTGTTCGGCCGTTTTTTTTTCCTTTCAAAAATCCAATTTAAGAGGTTCATGAGAGGGGTGAAATTCTGAAAAATAAATGAAAGAAAATGTCCTGACTTACTCACTCATCATCACCAGCCAAAATTATTGAAGTTAGAAACATGAAATTTTTGGGTTATGTTCGTTGTATGTCGAAAACGTCCACAAAGGAAAGAGTTTTGGATATTCAGGTTCTAAAGGGGTGTTAAGGGAGTAGACCTACATTTAATTGAATAACAATATTCCCGATTGATTTCCTTGGGGGATGCGATACTCGGCATATAAACGCATCGTTCAGAATAAGAAGACACATGTCTGAGGGTTTTTCGATATAGTGTATATTATGAGGTGTATACGTGTGAAGGATTCCTAACGGAGCAAGTATCTCCTAAAAGACAGAGGTATAAAGTATGAAACTCAGGGGGAAAAATTAGCTTGAAAAATATGTAAATAGGTGGTCGACCGTTTTTTTTCATAAATCCAATTTAAGGGGCCCATGGGGAGGAGTGAAATTCTGGGGAAAGAAGTCCACTAAGGAAGGATTTTTGGATATTCACTCATCATCCCCCAACCAAACCTATTGCAGTTAGAAACTTGAAATTTTGGTGATATGTTCGTTGTATGTCTAGAACGTCCACTAAGGATGGACTTTTGGATATTCATGTTCTGAAGGGGTGTTAAGGGGGTTAAACTTGCATTTCATCGATTGACAATATCTCACGAGTTGTTTCATTTGGGGATGTGATATTCAGCATATAAATTAATCAATAAGGATAAGCAGACATAAGTCTAAGGGTTTATTGATATGGTGTATATTATGAGGTGAAAGGGGTGAAAATTGGGGGTTGAAGAATTCTTAACGGAGCGTGTATCTCTTAAACGACATGGGTGAGAAGTTTGAAATTCAGCGGAAAAATCAGCTTAAAAAATAAGTGTTCGACCGTTTTTTTTTTGTTTTTTTTTCATAAATCCCATTTAAGGGGTTCATGGGGAGGGGTAAAATTCTCAAAAATAGATGAAAGAAAATGCCCTGACTGACTCACTCACTCACCATCGCCCAGCCACAGTTATTGAAGTTAGAAACATGAAATTTTGGGGATATGATTGTTGTATGTCGAAAACGTCCACTATGGAAATATTTTTGGATATTCAGGTTCTAAAGGGGTGTTAAGGGGTTAAACGTGCATTTCATTGAATAACAATATCTCACGAGTGGTTTCATTTGGGAATGTGATACTTGGCATATAAACTAATCATTAAAAAGAAGCTGACACATGTCTAATGGTTTTTCGATGTGGTGTATGTTATAAGTGAAAGGGTTGAAAAGTGGGGGTTGAAGGATTCGTAATGGAGCGTGCATCTCATAAACGACATAGGCGAGGAGTTTTAAACTCAGAGGAAATCAATCAGCTTAATAATAAATAAATAGGTGTTCGCCCGTTTTTTCATAAATCCAATTTAAGGAGCCCATCGGGAGGGGTGAAATTCTGAAAGAAAAACGTCCACTAAGGAAGGATTTTGGGATATTCACTCCCATCGACCAACCAAAACTATTAATGTTAGAAGAATGATATTTTGGGGATATGTTTGTTGTGTGTCGAAAACGTCTACTAAGGAAGGATTTTTGAATATTCAGGTTCTAAAGGGGTGTTAGCGGGGTTAAACCTGCATTTCATTGAATAACAATATGACACGACTAAGACGCGAGCGAAGCCGCGGGTACCTGCTAGTATAAATATCATATTAATAATATGTTCAATTTCCTCTCCATTCATTGTTACAATTTATGGAATAATAATTCCTTCATATTATTTCTATCACAAATATGTGATAATACATTCAAATTACATTTTCGTATTCCTTTTGCTTATCACTGGTTTAGCGTTGTCAAGAGTTCTGCTTTCCGTAGCAAACTATAAATCCTGTCAAAATGACTTTGATATCAACAATGCATTGCTTCAATCAAGTTTAACATATTGACGTTCAACATCCAACCAAATCAATATTTATTTTAAATCCAAAGATTTGAATAAATAATGACAAAATATCATATATCTCCTAATAATTATCCAACGAGCCTATAATGGCAATAATTAAAACACGAGTAGCCTATGTTTATAAAACGAGCGTATACGTGTGTCTTAATTACCAATATAGGTGAGTTGCATACGACTGTTTATGTTCGACGATTATTGTTCTCCATTATAGGTTCGTATTGAATATATTTAACTAGCATTCACTATTAATTATTTTGAAAGGACGGAAATCATTAATAGTGAATGCTACATTCCATAAATACGGATTCGCATAAAAATCAATGAACTAAATAATACAAGCAATGCGTCGAAGAATGATTATTACGCTACGTCAAAATCTAAAAACGTTGAAGTTTAAGACAATAAAATGAAATTACTGGAATGAGTTTACCGAAACTGGACTATCAAACATTAAACATTAAACATCGTCAGTCATTAAAAAATGGTCAGGTCAAATATCCACACTATTGTCAAACATGCTAAGAAATATAATTCAGATCGCTGGATATAAAAAGTGTTTATGATATTTTAAACTTGTTTTAGTATAAGGTTTCAGAATTAATCACTAAAAAGAAATTAAAAAAATCCAACACAAAAAAAAGTTTCGAAGACTCATTATAATTAAATGGAGATGATTTTACCTATTTTTTAATATTTAAGAGAAAATCATATGCTGAAGAGTCAAGACTATAAACATGTAACATATGAGAGTTTTAGTTTAAACAAAAGAAAGAAGGAAAGAAAGAAAGAAAACTGGGTGGGGTGGAAAACATAAAGAAGCTATTCGTAGTACCTCTGTGATACTCGAGCATTGGAGCCCCCAAAATAGAACTACCAGTATTTATTTTAATATCTACAAGACTGTGAGATTGCGAAGAAAACTCAATGCCTCCCCACAAATAGTCTCTTTCCACCAACATGCATGTTTACGCGTTGCTGGAAGGACAGAGTGGCCTTGGGAACTCTTCTTCAGTCGATCAGGGTGAAGTTGTCGTTTCAAGATCCATGTCTCAAATTGTCGTGAGAAGCTTTTTTTTGTTACGTCTCCAGTACTGACGTCATTACAAAGACCAGTCATAGTGGATTTGTTGGAGGTTGAAACTCACTCATAGTATTGTTATACAGTGGAACTTGGACAATTTGAACCTCAAGGGACCAGTAAGAAAATTCGAATTATCCAAACATTCGAATTAAGAAAGTTCTTTGAAAAGGGTAGATATTAAATATATTGTACTACGTTACATAATGATTTACGTTCAATAAAGCAACGGCACTGTATAATAACTGTATCGTGAATAACCTCAAAAGATTGAAAATGATCAAATACAACCAAAATGTACTATTCACCTATTTAACGACAGTAGTAATCCAGCAATCTAGTAAGGTCTTAGAGGAATGCACTGTTTTTCAAAAAAGTTTGAAATCATTACCGGTTTCCTACAGTTAAGTCTCTCGGCCATCACAAAAGAATCTAAAAAATTTAGAAACGGAAAAAAGAATCACCTATGTCATTTCTACATTAAAAAACGCCTAAATTCTGTGATGTGGTTTGTTGCTTGGGCTGCACTCGGAGCAGTTTTTTCGGGAACCATCTTGTTTTTCGGAATTTTTACACGTAAAAACTTCGAATTATCCAAAATGTAATTCGAATTAACCACGATTTTTTAGCATTGATTGTATATAAAATGCTAGGGACCAAGAAAAATAATCGAATTAAAGAAGATTTTGAATTATAGAAGTTCGAATTAGCCACGTTCCACTGTATTATTGATTATATCATAAAGAGCAATATTTTCTTTCGTTGCAGGATCGTTATGGCTACTGAGTTGTAGTGGAAGATGCACAGTGGAGGAGTATCTTCAGTGAGGCCACTTTGTTGTGAATTACTGCATATTGCAGAACAGTTCAACAATGTGCCTTTAATTGTAAATATCAGAAACAAGATACCATGCTGTTTCATTGTATATTTGTTTCATTTGGACACATTCCTTTGAGGTGGAATTTCACACGTCTTTGGCCTCTTTATGTTTTTGTGAGCAATATTTTTTAAATTTCAGTTTTCTTCTGGGTCTAGGTAGCAGTTTTGAATTGAGATTGCGGTATGTAGCACAGTATTGTCCCTTTTCCCTCCGTATGAGTCTCTTTCCACAGAAGTTATGTACAACATCAGGATTTGGCATGTATACTTCATTGCTAGAATTATGTCAATGAATTTACAGTATGGCTCAGTGGTGGATTTGGGTATTATTATATTAGACTCTTTGACCATTGCCAGAACCTTCTCTCCCCATAAATTCATCTGCTTAATAAAGCACATGTTTCACTATTCGTTTCTTAGTATGTTTCAACTCATTTTAAGATGAAAACATTTACCTGATATTGGGCCTAAATGCCTTTTATCAACAACTTATTGCAATGAGTGCCAGAGGTATATCCCCAGTGTTATTACAAAATGATAGTCAATTTTTTATAAAGTTCCTTCTTTGTATATTGGGATGGATTTTAAAATATAGATATATGTATATTCACAAATGAGTTTTGAGTTAATTTTACTGGATCTCCCATTTTCTTGAGCCATATTGAATGAAGGATATGTGTGTAAAATAACTAAATCTTTGTTGGTGGCTTGCTCTCAGTAAAGAATCTTGTGTAAATTTGATGGGTGTCTTTATTTTTATATGCATCTAATTTTTATTTTTCAGATTGCTGTATTATTTATTATTCGTAAATTCATCATATTCATAAGCTACACTGTTTAACAGAGTATAATTCACTTCTGTTGTAAGATGTGACCCGATTTTGTATTTCTTGTGTATGATTGCTTTCTTGAATACAGTTATCAGGGAGAAAGGAGTCTGTTTCTTTTTCATATTGCATTATTGATGTGATTTGTTTATGTTGGACTGCAGTGCAAAAAATAATTTTGATTGCTTATTTACCTTCTGGAACCTAACATCCTGTAAAAAAAAAAAACTAAGCCAATTTAGTCTAAACTGTGAAAATAAAATTAGCAGGTTAACAAAGGTCAGCAAAATTCTTGAAACTGGAGAAAGGCTTTCTCAACTCCTAAAATATAAGTAAATATAGCTTGCTACAGATGTGATAATTTCTGGTCACTAGAGGAGTAAGGAGACCTGTTATCTCCATGTAAAAGACAGGTTTTGAACCAGGAACAACTGTAGACTGCTGTTCTAAAAGAAGATGCTCACCACGAAAGATATGCGGAGTGCCATACCACTTTAATAACCTTTCAGATAGTCTTCATTGAATTTTTGCAAAATAATTTCTCTCTCTCCTCTGCTCTATTTCAAACATTAACGTACAGAATACACTGTGTTTATCAATACAGAGAAAAATAAATGGTCATCTTCAGTTTTGTAGCAATTTATATCCTAATTAGAGGAGTAGCATATAACTGAAATATTGATGAATCAGTCAGCCTTGTGCATAAAGATGGGAACTTAAATATTGGCGTACAGGCTGGCCTAAGTGTTGTACCTTTAAGTGTGTAACGCATAATTTTCCATCTGTTTGTACACCATTGGTGGAAGATACAAATTATCAAAGGATAATTTATCTTACGAGAGGTCAGAGCCATTTCTAATGATCAGAAATAAGTTCCTTTCATCCTTTGAGTCAAATAGATAATGGGAAGGCACTAATTAAAAATGGAAGTATTAAGAGTTCTCAGATCATATTATCTAAAAAAAAAAATTGTCTTGTCAAATCTTTGAGAACTTTGGACCTCATTCTATCTCTATTTGCTTAAGCAATTTTTACTTCATTTCAACCAATTTGAAGTTAACTAAAGTGTGTGAGTCAAAAATTACATTGTCTGTTTGGTGCTACTGCTGTGCTGTTACTGTATACGTTCCAATTATTATGAGAGCCTGCAGTGTGAATCTAAATGTGTGTGGTTTTCCTCGCACTAAAGCCTGTGAACTTAGTTTGTTACGGTATGTATTTCCCATAGTTTCATTATGATCCTTTCACAAATGTGGCATTTTGTTTAAAAGTCTGAAAGAGGGGTCGGCTGTATATTTTATGAAGATGAATTGTGCCAGCATTAGTTTTAAAGGTGCTAGAAAGTATATAATAAAGTGTGTGCACAGAACATATGACATTTCAATGCAACTTTTCCTGTCCAGTATTTCCCAGTATTTATAAACAATGGATATGTTTTCCCTCTAACTTCACACTAAAGGGTTTATCAACAATTAAACTCAGCCTTGTACAAAATATCACTTGCACATTGTGGCTATACTAGGGACCAGATTTTGAAAATTCAAAAGCAGGATTCAGTTAAATGTACCAGTGGCGGCTAAGGGTTGAATCGGATGGTGAGGCGCCAATGTACGCGGGGAGGGGGTTGAGTTTTCATGTAGAGCATCTGCAATTTTTTTTCATGTTTTTCCTATCTCCTTAATGCCGATAGAATTCCTTAAATGTTCAATTGAATACTTATGTTTCCGAAATGCACGAGTGACATTATTTAAGTCTCCAACCCGCACTCCTGCTTTTATTACAATCGACAAACATGGTCAACAATATAATTTTTGTATTTAACTACTACTACTACTACACAACCACTTATGTTCATCATACCATCAAGATATGAATTTTCTGAAGAAAACATTTGAATTGTTCTTTTTATCACCACACGATTTTTCCAATGAAGGTAATGGCTTAGGCCTACCTTTGTTAAGTAAATCCCTCTTGTCTTCATCTTTCCTACGTGAAAATGGAGTTTCCAATAATCTGTACACTGCACTACAAACAATATCTCACAGCTCTCGACATTTTTCTATCAAACAACCGTCAGCAACATATGGCTACAAAATACACCACACAAGTGACAGAATTCTTCTCGTGTGGGCAGGCATCGTTTCAGCATAGCGTATAGAAGAGAAAGTGTGTCGACTCCCGGATTTGCCGTATCTTTAGTATGGGTAGTTGCGGCCCCCGCCGTCAGACAGCGCAGCGGTTGCTTATTGCTGGCTGGAGTCACTTTCTAAGCGCTCGCGAGTTTGAAAACACAGAAATTCGGCCGTGTTTAGTCCTTACTTCTTGGTGTTGAAAAGTGTATGCGATCAAGAAGCGATAGTGAAATAATACATACGTTATGACACTGGTGTGTTTAGTATTTGTAAGCCTTTACACTTACTTCTTTACATTTGTGCTGTCGAGTGAATTATAACCTGGTAAGATTCGTCAAACAAAACTGTGTAAGTAAATATGCCGTGTTGTTTTGTTCCCGGGTGCCGATCTGGATACGATAGGTCATCTGCAACAGGTAGGCACTTTTTTAGACCTCCAAAAGGCGAAGATGATTTATTTAAATGGGCGAAGGCCATTCCGAGGAAAGGCATTAAATTGTCAAATAAGTCATATGAAAGTGACAAACATTTCTCGATAATTTCCTTATTAAAACTGACACTTTCACTATAGATGGAAAGACAGTCAAAATGGCAAGAATGAGATGGAGTTTGAAGCCTGGTGCAGTCCCACACATTTTCCAAACTTGCCGAAATATTTCACTACGCAACAGAAAGCACGCAAATCTCCTCTGAAGAGGACTGCGAAGAAGACTGACACATCAAAATCTTGTACCAAAATTTTGGCAGTTAGTTCTCCAATGGTAGTTCCTGGTACTTCTTATGGTGTAGATAGTGAGGTCGATGCCAGCAAAGTTATTGCCAGTCTCAAACGCAAAGTAAAAAATCTTAATAGAAATTTAGTGAGAACACAGAATAAGCTACTGAAAGAGAGGGAAAAGGTAACATTGTTAGAAAAGAAAGTTGCGCCTGTTTTTCCATCCCAATCTCGTTGTACATGTAAGCCGAATTTCCTGCGTAAGAAGCAAAAGTTATAGACACTATGTTTAAGAAGTGCCAAACAAGCCCAGCAGGCATGCGATACAGTGATGAATTTATTCTGGAGAGTTTGCTTCTCAAAATTAAATCTCCCAAGGGTTACAGGCATTGCCTAAGGCACGGCTTACTACCTCTCCCTTCTGAAAGTCATTTAAGAACCCTCTGCAAGGGATTTTAAGTGCTCATATGGAGCAAACACGAATGCTATAAATGCAATTGCAGAAGCATTTAAAAATGAACAAGACGAAAATCAACGTTTCGGGGTAGTGATATTCGATGAAGTTAAGTTGAGGGAGGAAATTCGATTTAATTCTTCCTCGCCCAAATTGGATGGTTTTGTGGACTTAGGCCTAGGTGGCCTAACTCCGGAGGATAAAAGGAATACCTTAGCCAACCATGCTTTGGTATTAATGTTTGTTCCCCTCCTCCATAATTGGATCCAGCCGGTAGCAGTTTATGCCAGCAAAATTCCAACACCTGGTGATATTTTGGCAAAAATACTAATCCAAATTATTATACAGCTGGAACAAGCTGGAGCGAGAGTGATAGGTTTTACAAGTGATGGAAGTCAGTCGAATAAGAAGGCTTGGATAAACTGTGAAATGTAGCATCCAAAATCTAGTTAATCAAGAGAGAAAACTGTGGGCCTTTTCAGACTGTACATATTTTGAAATGTGGAAGGAACTATCTCCACGATAAAAGTAAGTTGCTGTACAAAAATCAAGAAATAGATTTTAATTTCTACGGACAGGTTTATGCCATGGACACTTCCCCCGAGTTCGCAGGTCTTAAAGCTTTTCCTAAATTGACTTCCGCACACATAAATCCTGCATCTTTCCAAAGAATGAACGCGAGACTATCTTTCCAATTATTCAGCAATGCGACCGCGAATGTCATTAAGTTCTTCCGGCAAACTAACCCAGACATTTTTAGCGGCAGTGAGAATACAGAATTATTCACGAGAGACATGAACAATCTATCAGATGCTCTTAACTCCAGAATACCAACAAAAGCACTGTACAAAGATTTTCCTTCGCACAAGACATTAATGGACTTTTATGAAACCATTAGCTCAGAAAATAACACGTGCCTCAAATACGACAATGGAATCTCTGAGAGACACGCTAAAGAGTAGGCTACCTTAGAAGTCGCTCATTATTTATGGTCCAAAGGCTTCAAGTACGTGTTGACAGGGAAATTCAATCAAGACCCCTTAGAACGTCATTTCAGAATTTTAAGGTCCATAAGTTGCGACGATCATCCATCAACTGTAGATTTTCTGCATTTGCATATGTTACAGTGCGTGTATGTTCCAATTTAAATGGCTATATCAGTGTCCGGGAACAGTGAACCTAAGTTAGAACCATCTCTCACGTCAATTGTTAATCAAATGCGATTATAGTGAAGCAAACCGAGGAACAAAACAAATCTGTTAAGTTGTGTGTGGAGGACAAAATTAGAGACAAAGTGGTGATAACAGACAGGGAGAATGATCCTCCCCTTCCTTATGAAGACAACATTCCGAAACAGTGCTTGGTTTACTATCTAGCAGGGTACATTGCCAAGCAACTAAGGAAAGGAATCAGCTGTGTGAAGTGTGCAACAACCCTTCAAAGTGAAAGACCGTCGGTCACAACAGCTGCAACTTTCATCAACATAAAGGACTTTGGCACAATAAATGCCCTTACTTACCTAACTCACCCGTCCGACAGTGTCTTCAACAGTGGCGTAGCCAGGGGGGGGGTTAGAACACCCCCATTGGAAAATCAGAAACATGTCTTGGTAGGATATCTATGCATGGCTTTGGTGGCGTTTTCGGTAGCATGCTGAACTGCTATGCCCAAGTTCGCGGGTTCAAACCCAGTCGAAGTCGTCGGGCCCATGCCATAAATTTATGGCACTTAAAAAAAACTTACAACTACAATTGGAAGAGTGTAGCCAAAATTTGTAGGCTATTGGGTTAGACACGCTCTATCAGGTGCAAACGTACGCCGTTGGGTTTCAGTGACAGTGGCGTTTGGTAGCTTAAGTTGGAACTACTTGACATTGAAATTGGGTAACCTACGGGCGTTCATGTGAAATGCCCTGCTATGGCCATTGGCTGCAAATCAAATAAATATCTATGCATTTTGAGAATTAAAACATTCGGTAGGCTAAGTAAACGTAAAAGATGTCATCTCAAACGCGTGCTGACATTTTAATTTTCAGATTTAGAAATTGGCTTTTTAATAGTCAGAGAGCTGATTTAATGAATAAAGATTTTGTACAATAATATAAACTCATTCTCGAATCCTTTGGAAGCAAGCCAATCCATGTCTTCAGAATAATGCTCAAAAACTTAGATGTGGTACACTGTTTGTTGATTCTCTTATGAAATACCTGGTCTCCCACATGGCTGCTGTGAAGGTACGGTACAAAATGTTATTGCCGATATTTTGTAAAATTGGCATTGTATTATTTTGTCAAATTCAGGAATGAAATGTTTCAAACCCACAGAAGAAATACGAAGTACCTACAATTGAGTCATTTAAGACCTTAAGATATTTATATACTTTTCGTTTCACAAACCACACTTGTGTTTTTACTAATTAACTATGTTACTCAATTTTATGGAATAACTAGCTTTTGATACGGTTAAGAATTTGATATTACTTATATATTATATCCATACTATCAACCCGCCCCGGCTTCGCCTGGTATCTTAAAGGGGTCACTCATTGTAAGCTTAAAAGGCGCACGGATGGTAGGTCTCGGACGCAATTCAGAAAAGCCGAGGTGAACAGCGGAACTCCAAACACTTATAGTCTGCTCTTCTCTGAAGTCTTAACTCGACACGACTCGACAGTTAATGCTGGCAGAAGCTGGGGTGATGGGCTCGCTCGTAAACTCTCTCCGAAGCTAGTAATTTAAATTTCCACTGAATGAAGATTGTTGGAAGAAATTAAAACTTAAAATCCCTTATAGTTGGCGATGTATTAAAGATAAAGATATGCTGTCGGGGACTTCTTTGTAGAACTTTTCATGCTGACCAATTCTTACGCTCATAGTATATGGATATTTTTAATGGTTTACCCAGCGTAAGCTTAAAAGGCGCAAGTACGGCAGGTTTTCTTTTGACACGATTCACTGAAATCGTTACTGCTCGGCTTCCTTTGGTCCTAAATGAACGTTTTCCTACAGAAATCATCCTCTAGAAATTCTTTACTGAATGGTGAAAACCGCATCAAAATCCATTCAGTGGATTTAGAGATTACCCGTTACATCCAGGAATCGTGGACTTGGTTTTATGTAGAGATGCCAGCCACTATGATTAAAACAAATACATGAATTTATAACTAGTATGGATTATGAATTCTACGTAAGAATCATTAAATAAGTCATCCAACTGTACCTACGGATACTTACAGAGGACTGAACTAATAAAAACAGAGCATTCTTTTTATGTTTCTGTGAATTAAAAGTGTACAGTATATCATCATTGTGGCTTTTTTTCTGTAGTAGTTGGTGATTTAACGTGACTTATGTTCACAATGGAAATAATCACTCAGGTGAGTTAAAATTTAAAAAAAAACTTGCAAAAGTGAAATCATCTGTTCCGTGAATAACATACTCAAGCCAGTTGCCAGCTTGCTGGCCGCCGGGAGCGCTAGTGACGCTTCACCTTCAAAGAGGATGCAATTTCGTAGCGCAGCGAGCTTCGCGACTGTGTATTTCAGACTGTGGTAATACAACTCCGTCCTCCCAGGGTTGCCAATCTAACTTTTCCCCCGCGAAATAACTTTTAGCTTATTTCAAACTGAGACTAGCGCCAAATAATTTTGAATCCCACACAGCGGGACAATATTAGCTTCTTTTTTCTTTTCTTGGCAGGAGAAAAGTTATATGTAAATTAATCTAGTGTTTATTAAAAATAACGCGCTTTAATAAAGACTTAGAAAATTCTATGGGTACATTAACACTAATTTTGGGATCATTATTAACATCTTGAGCATGAGATGACCGTCAGCCGAGTTGCTTCATATTACGTAATTATATGTCCAGCAATTCCCCGAATTACGGTTATCTCCCAGTTACGAATGAGTGAAATTTGTCGCATGAGTAGTGTAAGCAATTAAAACTTTTTCCAGCTGTATGTAGCATTTGTAAGGTAAGAAGGACCTTGGTAGGTGACAAAAATCTTTGAAAATGATACTTTAGACATTCAGGGCTATTTGCAATATAAAGCACAGGATCTTGTTGGAAAAACTGAATAAACATAAAAATGAGTACCGGTATTGAATTACTCATAAATCAATATCATACATCGTGAGAGGACTTGCCCACTTTTGCTGAGACCTCTGTAAATAATTTCTCTTGTTGAGAGATGCGCAGTCTTCATGTTGGTAGCACAGATATATTTTAAGTTAATTTTGTTCCTGTCAGGGGAACAGGAATGTTCTATATTTACCATTGAAGTGAGACTTTTTAGTCAAAAATCAACTCAATTTTTTAAAGAACTGATTTGTTTTTGTCTTTAGAGCATATTGTATTGCTCGAAAAATTCGGGATCAAAATACATGAAACTTTTCTTGTATAATAATATCTCATAGAGAAATGGAAATACTTGTAGAGTTGTTGTTAATTCATTTGAGGTGCTTGAGACACCTTGGTCATCATCCCCGTGTAGTTGGGAGTGTGTTGAAGCTGTCTGGTAACCTGTATTGCTGTGATGATTGTAGTTATGTGTGTAAATGTATCTGGGACAGGGATGGAGTAGACGCTTTGGGACTTGAGCAAGGCACTATCCTGGCAATTTCCTGTAGGGAGTGTGGAAAACCCCGGGGAAAAACACACTCAGGATAACCGCTGTCGACACCGGGATTCGAACCTACGATATCCGTACTTACCACAGCTGCCCTCGCGACTATGGTGCACGTTTGACGAGCGCGGCTATGCCGCGGGACGAAACGCTTCTAGAATTTGGCTTGAGTACCCATAACCCCCTCCCCCATTGGTCGATCCTGGCTATGCAACTGGTCTTCAACATTCTTTTACAGGTCGAAGTAGTCGTTGAAAAGAAACGAGCTTCCCTTTCAAATTTGTGGGGTGATATATTTTATGAGTGTTTGGACAGCATTGATGAGATTGTTTTAGGGCCGTGTGATTTAGGATGTTGTATGGAACATAAACTGGACCGTATTGGAAAACTCATTTTTCATTTCATGAAGTGCCGATTTTTCTTTCGTGTGAGGAGAATTTTATATTTGGATCATCTTGTCGAATACAACGTAGTGTAAGCTGATAACATTCAGTTACTGAAAAGTAACATTCAACTGCTTCTATTGATACCGTCCTCACTCAGCGCCAGCCAACGCTAGAGCTGCCTAGCGGCTGGACCACGGTGAGCCCGAATCGCATGCGCCATAGACGTTCGTTATTCCTCGTCTTGCGCATGACGTCACTGTAGGAGCACGCAGCGCGACACACAGTTTGTTAATCCTTGTATTCAGGCATGTGTATTCAAGTTTTAATAAGTGTTAGAAATGCCAGGGTGTGCGGTGACAGGGTGTTTACCATACAGAAGAAAGACAAAATGTACAGATATAGCATATCATTCATTTCCTAAAGATCCACAGCTACAAAAGGTCTGGGTGCTGAAGTACAGAAGAAAAGATCCTTTTAATGTTAAAGACTTCTACAGTGTGTTCGCGGCATTTTACGGGGGAAAATTACATTCGGGACTTGAAAGCTGAATTATTGAATTCACCTCCAAAAAAGACGCTAAAAGAAGATGCAGTATCAACAGTGAACCTTCCTGGGAGCAATGACAATGGTAATAGAATACCGGGGACAAGTTCTGAAAGTGTAGGCCTACCTCTATTTACAGATCACGCGTCAGATGCACAGTCTTCGGGAGGACAAGCAGAAATAAATAGAACTGAGAGGCTGTATTCCAGGGAAGTTTGGAAGAGAGCAATGGAGTCTCTTAATGTTACACACACCAACACATGTTTCCCCAATCCACGAGTCCCAGAGAAAAGAATATGGGTATTTGCAGATGTCCCACACCTTGATAAATTAATGAGAAACCATTTCATTGATGATGGACTGACTCTTCCGGGCAACATTAAGGTAACGAAGGGAATCATTGAAAAGTTGCTGACTTTAGATAGTGGTGAAATGAAGATTTGCCCTAAGCTCTCACTTCATCATCTAAATGTTAAAGGAAGGGAGTGCCAGCGAGTATATTTGGCAACGCAGTTGTTTTCAAACCACACTGCCGCAGCTATCCGCTACCTCATGCCCGACGAGGAGCATATTGCCGCATTCATACAGCTGTTATATTTATTTATTTATCGTATGGCTTCTAGTGCCGGGAGTGTCCGAGGACATGTTCGGCTCGCCTGAGTCTGTAGCTGCTTCCAGCGGTCACCCTTAGGAAGAGCTACAAGTTCCGTTCAATTTCAAGTACCAACTTTCGCTACCAGATATCAATGATACCTAGTGTTGAACGTTGGAACTTTGATAGAGCGTTCCGACGAAATCTAACCTAACAATTTAGCTTCACACAAGTTTAGTCTGCGGAAGGATCTTTTACAGGCCATAACAGGGTGTCGACGACCCGGGAATTCTCAGGGAATTATGAATTTCTGGAATAATCAGGGAAAAATCAGGGAATTTCTTTGTTAATCAGGGATTTTTCTCAGTTGGCTATATCCCGTAAAAGTGGAAGCAATACTTTCGAATTTCGCCAGAAGTTATAGCTCGCTACTGATGCCTAGCCAATGAGCAGTGCCTTCTCAAGCTCAACTGATGTGGCAACCTATCCGTTCGCCTTCTGCGCAGGAGTCAACTACGCCATTTTATTGGGCCTTGAGCATTTTGTTCGTTGCGATCGGTATTGCCAATTTAGCGATTTTGTCGGTAGATGTAGCAACTTAGGCGACAAAATATTTTAAATTTAGTATTGTTTATACTTGCTCCGCTCGGAAACAGTTATGAATGCATTTCGTGACGAGCGCTTTTTTTTACCCCGATGTCAATGAACTACGACCTAGGCCTATATCCGTTTTACGTCTCGGCATGATGATCACTGACTGGACTATCCATTATATTATCATGGAGATAGCATGAGCAACGAATTCTTGTCAGACGTAATTTAATTGCGAGGTGCATGCAACACAAATTCCCCTCCCGTCCAATCTAAAAACACGTATAGTATTGAAAATAGAGATATGCTCTTGCGGACTTTTTTGTAGAACTTTTCATGCTGAACAATTCTTACACTCATAGTATATTGATATTTTTAACGGTTTGCCCAGCGTAAGCTTAAAAAGCGAACGGATGCCCGTTTTTCTTCCGACCTTATCACTGATATCGCTACTGCTTGGCTTCCTTTGAACATAAATAAATTATTTTCTTTTTATACTAAGTCGAGATTTAGGGACTATTTAAACTCCTGTTAGCGATCGAATTTTGGCTACTACTATGTGATAACGGGCTACGTTAATTTACGTAGTTTTGTATTGGTGCGCGGATAACCGGCTACGTAAATTAACGTTTTCTTACAGTGCTTCATTCTTGTGTAATTTTCTCCTCTCCGCCGTTCATTA
Source organism: Meconema thalassinum (assembly GCA_946902985.2). Lineage (NCBI taxonomy): Eukaryota > Metazoa > Arthropoda > Insecta > Orthoptera > Tettigoniidae > Meconema > Meconema thalassinum. The sequence goes on along the minus strand of OX336391.1, from coordinate 455,762,695 downwards.
ATCAAAATACTACGTGTTATTTACGAACTAAGGTCTTTGTTCAACGAAATGCAGATAGGCATATTGTTGTCTTGAGAATGCTTTCGGTACTGGAAGTGAGGTTTTATAACACTCAGTTACCGCGTATATTGTCAAGTGTTAGCATGGCGCGCGCGGAACTGGCAGTGCGATAATCAGTTATGACGAGTCTGTTGACGATAATAATACGAGTGAAATTGACAATGATAGCAGTGAAAGTAGGGACGATGAGGTTGATGGATGGACAAGTAAGTAAAGTTACACGTATTTATGTTCCATCTTACTTCTCATGCTAGGTGTACTTCAGTTGCCCGGTCCGCAAGAGTTGCGCGCGCCCGGGTAACAATGTGTTAGACCTGGGTTGACAATACTGTTTGCGCGGCTTTTCCATCCCGTTATTCTTTGATTATTGTCTGCTCCTACGTTCCTTAGCTAGGCTAGAACTTATGTCCAATTTTGTTTTTAATTGTGCTCAGGAATTGTTTTTGCAACACCTTTCAAACTCTACCTTGTATTATCAAGCAAAGTTGGTTAAATTATTTTTAGCGGCTTCGGTGGCGTAGTTGGTAGCATGCTGAGCTTCTATGCCAAAGATCGCGGGTTCAAACCCGGCCGAAGTCGTCGTATTTTTTAAGAGCGTTAACAATCCCTCAGTATGCCTTCCTTCGGAGGGGAAGTAAAGCTGGCGGTCCCATGTCATAGATTTATGGCATGTTAAAGAACCTTCCACTATTTACACCTGTGTGAAGCTAAATTAGGTTAAAAATGTAAACAACGCTCAGGTCCCTCTGTTCGTCGCCAGGAGCCGACTGCGGTGGCGTCTAGTAGTCAAGTTCTGAACTAGTAGTTGTTGACGGTGGCGTTTGGCGGCAAAACTAGCAACTACTTGAAAAATTCAAAGTATGCAGTCCTTACTTGAATTAAGAAACAGAAACACACACTAATACAGTCATCACAATCAACACCAGTTATCAGACAGATTCTACACACACCCAAAGTACACGGGGCTACATGACCGCGTTGTCGCAGCCCCTAAACTAAGGAACCAATCAACCTATATTATTTTAGACTGATAATAGTGTGTTCTGAAACATCATTCATAATGATTTCCTTCATTTAAATGTATTTATAAATTAATAAATTGATTAACTCAATTACTTCTGTCATGACGAGGTGGACCTAATTGAGAGTGAGAACTTGGAATATGCCTCCCTTCGTCCCTTGGATATGTGTAAATAACTGTGTAGGCCTATATTCAGACTTATGCTACCGAATATCATCATTCCTGCGACGTACGATCAGTGATTTCAATGGCAATGAATGGTTTTACAAATTAAATATTGGTCTAAGATGATCTCACTCACATGATACACACCTTGATGTGTGTATTCAAGCTCCCGTTGTCCCTTTTATTGGGGGGATTTACCGTAGTGAAAGCAGCATGACTTCATAAACCTTGCTAATTTTATAATATTCTATTGAAATAAATTTATTTTCACAACTGTTTCCCTTGTGCCGCCATTGCTCACATCTGTTTGGCTCCTGGAATTTCCGAGAACAGGAAACAAGAAACTTAATCCTATTTTCCATTTGCTTTCCTGGATTACATTTTGCTTCTTGTTCCTGGAGAGCGCTTAAAACGAACCCAAAAAATAGCGTGTATTTCATCACACTTCCTGTTCCCGGGCGAATGTGTAGCAGTCTTTACTCAGGGAATTCTCTCATTAATCCTGGAAAAAAACAGGGAATTATTTTAAGATGACTTCATAAACCTTGCTAATTTTATGCAGATTTATGTCTGCATAAATCTAAGACATGGGACTGCCGGCTTTACTTCCCCTCCGAAGGAAGGCATACTGAAGGATTTTTAACGCTCTTAAAAAATCCGACGACTTCGGCCGGGTGGTTATGGAAAGGACCTTGAAGCCCAAGAACAGCTTTTGAGGAGGTTATATGCAAGTTGCGAAGGTATGAAAGTAGGGAAAGCAAAACATTTGCTTCCGTTCCAGAAAGGATTCATGACAACAATTGGGTCATTATTTGGACTTTATAGTGATCTTCAATCAATGAATGTTAAGTACATTTTGACAGCACGACTCAACCAAGATTGTCTGGAAAATATATTCTCTCAAATAAGAGGACTTGGACATTTCTATGACCAGCCATTGCCAACAGACGTAAAATTCCGTTTTCCGTTGATTCTACTAAGCGCTAATTCGGCTGATATTCCCTTGGCCAACAAAGCTATGGTGTCACCAGAGGTTGATGGCGAGTTACTAACATCTAAACTCATCGAGTTTCTGCCAGATATGTCTGAAGCACTAAGTATGATTGACGGTGAAACAGAGATCCGAGACATTACTCTGGAAAACAGTACAACAAATGATCCAAATCCGGTAACGATGGGACCTGATTGCTCTGTTGAAGGATTCCGCTACATCGCCTACCGAGGACGTGAGCATGATCGCTCAATGGGATGCCCGACAGGGCAAATACTTCCTGTCTCTTCTGATACAGCTCCTGAAGGATGGATCGCAGTTTTGTCACGTGGTGGTTACTCGTTCCATCAAGTGAATGGCTAAATAAAATTAAACGGTTTGAGTTAACTTTTACGGACATTCATGGAAATAGTGCTCTCCCATGGGACCTTAATATTGTGGGAAAACTATATAAATTAATAAGCAACAATTTTCCGGATGTGCCAACAGAGGTTGTTGGGATATACGCCAGAACCAGAATATTTCTGCGTATGCGGCATTTGAACGCTAGGGCGAAAGAAGCAAAAGTCGCGGTTGCGGAGCAACGAAAGGCACGCAAATGGCTTGCGTCGTCAAAGGTTAACACAGCCCAAGACCCGAAAACCCAGTCTCGAAAATAAAGGTAAGCGTATGTGTTAAATGACTATTATTTTGAGAGTAATTTGTTATACATCTGCTGTATATATATATATTTAGAATTTGGCCAATTATAGACCGCTTTGAACCTAAGACTACGGTACATTGTTTCGTTTTTTCTTTTCTTCCCAAAACTTCTTCATACGTTGGCTGATGGCCTGCCTCTGTTCCGTTGATAACACTCTCCGTGGTTGATGTGGACCTTGCAGAATCGAAAAATCTGCAGTAGTGATCAGTCGCCGGAATTCCACCCTATTAGAAATGATGTTGTTTATGATCTTCAGTTTTTGCAGATCACACCGTATCTCTTCCAGCCATCTAGTGGTGTTTTTTAATTTGGAGATGTAGTCAAAAATTTTCTTAGTTAGCCTGCTGCTATCCATTCTATGAAGGTGACCATAAAATTGTAGTCTCCGTCTTTTAATTGAGTCTGTAATTTTTTCCACATTTCGGTAAAGGTCTTCATTTTTTCTCTTCATCCAAATATCTTTATTCTTTTGGGGACCCAAAATTTTCCTAAGTATTTTCCTTTCTTTCTTTCTTTCTTTTCCAGTTCCTCTTGTTCACCTCTTTTGTTCAACGTTAAACATTCTGATCCGTATAATACCTCTGGTTTAATTACAGTTGTGTAGTGCCTGATTTTTGCCTGGAATGAAATTGATCGTTTGTTGTATCTATGTTGGGTGAGTTTATAGGCATTTTCCATCTTTCTGAATCTCTCCTTGCAGGATGTGTTATCAAGTCCATTTGACTGGATCCATTCTCCCAAATATTTAAATTTATCAACTCTTTGAATCTGTCCATGTTGAGTTGTTAGATATTTTTCTCCATTGTGTCTGTGTTCAATATATTTGTTTTTTTTCATACGAAATCTGAAGACCAGTTTTTATTGCTATTTCATGTAGGGTTTCAACCATTATTTGTGCTTGAAATCTGTTTTCTGAAATGATTGCTATATCATCAGCAAAGGCAAGACATTTCACCTCAAATCTTCCTTTTCCTTGCCCCAAATGGACCCCTTCAATGTTTCTTTCGCATAATTTAAGTTCCCATTCCTTCATGATTTTGTTTAATATCAAATTAAATAGAAGTGGTGAAAGCCCATCATCTTGTCTAACTCCGGTTTTGATTTGGAAGGGTTCTGAAATGTCGTTTAGAAATTTAACTCTTGAGGTTGTATTTGTTAGTGTTTGTTCAACCAGTTGTCTGGTATTTTTATCTATCCCTAATTCTGCTAGCGTTAGGATTACAGACTGTCTGTCTATTGAATCATAAGCCTTTCTGAAATCAATGAAAGATACAACTGTGTTGAGGTTACGTATTGTTCTGATTCTAAGGATTGTTTTGAGATTGAAAATTTGCTCTGGACAAGATCTCCCTTTTCTAAATCCGGCTTGGTATTCGCCGATAGTATGTTCTGCTTGTTCTTCCAGATTGTGTAGCAATGCTTTAGAAAGAACTTTGTATGCGATTGGCTGTAAGGAAATACCTCTATAATTGTTGGGGTTTGTCTTATCTCCTTTCTTGTGCAAGGGATGGATTATTGCCTGTTTCCAATCATTTGGAATTGTTCCTTTTCCCAACATTCCTTGATAACTTTGTGTAAAGCTTCAGCTGCAAATTTACCACCGAGTTTCAACATTTCAGTTAGTATCCCATCCTCACCAGGTGCCTTATTATTTTTAAGATTGTCAATATATTGTTCTATTTGTTGGACAGTTGGTGGTTCTGACGGAGGGTTCTCTTTTTGTGGTGATGTAAACTGTAGTCTTTCTAAAGGTTCTTCGCAATTAAGAAGTTCCTCAAAGTATTTAGCTAGTAACTCGCAGTTGTCTTTATTATTAGTGACCAGTCTACCAGTTGAATCCTTGAAATGGAGGTTCATTGGTTTGTATCCTTGGATCTCCTCTCGAAATACTTTGTAGAATTGTCTGGTGTTGTTCTTTTTTAAATCTATATCTATCTCTTCCAATCGCTTCTTATCATAATTACGTTTCTCTATCCTGATGATTTTGGATGTTAGCTTTCTGATCTCTACAAAATTAATCCAGTCATCTTCTCGTTTCCTGGAATTCCATAACTGCCAAGCCGCTAATCTACGTTCGATCGCTGCATCACATGTTGTATTCCACCATCGGTGTTTCCTTTTCCTTGGAGGCTGTCCCAATTCTTTGGCTGAATCTATCATTACATCTCTGATCTCTTCCCAGTTACTCTTATCTTTAGTATGCAGTTTATTGATAAATTCAGTCTTATTTTCTGATAAAACTTTTGTGTCTATTTTAGGAATTTTTTGAATTTTTGGCTTGGATTTATTTGGTTGGAATTTAGTTTTGATCTCAGACAAAAAATGGTCAGAGTCAATATTTAATCCTCTCCTTACTCTAACATTCATGATTTCTCTAAAGTTCTGTTTTGTAATTGCTACAGGATCCAATTGATATGAACCTAAATGTGGATTTGGAGAGCACCATGTTTTCTTTCTCCTCGGTAATTTCCTAAAAAAGGTTGACATTAATTTAAGATCAAATAGTCTGCAGAAACTTATGAGTCTCTCTCCATTCTGTTAGTGCGGTTGTGAGCTGGGAAGTCACCCACTATGTTTCTAAATTTTCTCTCTCTTCCAATCTGTGCATTAAAGTCACCAACTAAGATTTTAACGTGATGATAAGGTATCTTTGATGATTCATGTTCCAACATTTCCCAAAACTCTTCAATATTTTCTGGATTTTTCTTATTGTCCTCATTGGTGGGAGCATGAGCATTGATTATAGTATAGCCTTTGTTTCCTGATCGAAATGAGAGAAGTGAAATTCGTTCTGATGAAGATGTAAAATTTGTTATTGATTCTGTTAAGTTTTGTTTAATCATAAAAGCTGTTCCAAGTATTGTACTGTTTTGTTTGGTTTTGATGCCAGCTTTCCCTTTGTAAATTCTATATCCCTCAGACTCAAACGCATCTTCGTCGGTGTATCGAGTTTCTTGTAAAGCAAGAATGAGGATATTACGTCTATTCAGCACATCTGTCAGTTGTTTCAGTTTACCAGTTTTCATGAGCGTATTGATGTTCAGTGTGCCTAGCAGATGTTTTTGCTTAGGTCTTATGCGTGAAGTTCTAGGAAGCTCCGACTCTTCCTCACATGATGTTTTGGGCTCTCCAGACTCCGCAGGCCCAGTTGCATCACAGTTTCTTGTGATGGAGGGTTGTTTACCTCCTGGAGTATATTTTCCGTTGTGGTTTACCATCATGTCTTAAGTTGAGATTATTTTGGAAGGAGGTTTACTCCCCTTCGATGTTACATCTGTGATCGAATCGCCAGATGGATCATAATAGGCCGCCCAATATGGGAACAGACGCCTTTGATAACCGCCCCTAACATGGGGAACAGACGTTATCGGGTGAATGCTGATACCTGTTTAGTTAAAACAGATACCTTTTGCTCTATTTATCCCGAGCACTGGGATGCCTCTTCCGCCATCCATGCTGTACCAAAGGCTACCTTCTCCACCACAGTTGTCGTTGAGGACTTTACCGTAACCCTGGTAAGAGGCCCTTACAAGGGACTACCAGCCGGGCCAGCTGGACCAAGGTTTTTTAAAGAGGTGTTACTCCTCTATCACTTCCCTTTGGTCCTGACTTGTGACAGGCAGAGCCTGGCTTCCCAGACATTGGGCCCAGGTTGGTAGGGTTAACATCTGCTGTATAATGAACGATAATTCTAAAATGAGAGTTGCAATTTGAATTGTTTATCCACAAGTGTTTTGATAATTTCTGTGTTTTTAAAATACGCGTGGTATAGCTCAGAGCCCGAGTTCTGATTACTTTGTATCCATGCACTGTTATGAAACACTGGTGGGTGTTTGAGCATCACTCATCAAGAATCATAATCGAAATTTAATGTTTTTCAGTCGGTCGACACGATTGTACCCAATTGTAGTGGGTGGTACCCTAATCCTGAAAAGAATTACATGAAATTAATGTAAATTTCATTTTTTGAGGACTAGGGAACCACCCACTACAATTGGGTACAATCGTGTTGACCGACTGAAAAACATTATATTTCGATTACTAAGGCAACACTGAAAAATCGCTTCCAACTCGATAATGAAAATCATAATATTTCTATCATTTCAATGTTATGTTTGTTGTTAGCGTCAATTCATTTGAGGGGCTTGGGACATCTTGGCCATCAGCCCCGTGTAGTTGGGTGTGTGTTGAATTTGTCTGATAACCTGTTTTGCTGTGATGACTAATAGTGTATTAGGAACAGGGATGAGGTAGGTTCCCCGGGACTTGAAGTAAGGTACTATCCCGGCATTTGGCTGGAGGGAGTGTGGGAAAACGCGGGAAAAAGAACACTCAGGATAGCTGCTGTCAGCGCCGTAATTCGAACCTACAATCTCCGGACTAGATGCAGGAACCCTCGATGCCGTGGTGCATGATTTAACGAGCACGGCTTCGCCGTGGGGCAAATGTTATATTACCACCGTTTTTTATTTAACAGAAGCCTTCACTAAGTCTTAACCTATGCATATTGGCCGCGTGTGATTTACCATGAGTAATGCTAAGCTAATTAAAACTATTGTTTTATTTCTGTATTGCTTGTATGACGGTGCGAAGCTAGCTTGCTCCTACAGTGACGTCACTCTGTCAGCCAATGGTAGCTCGTAACGCGTCGGGCCCAACCTTTAGTATATTGAGAAACCTTGGGCTGGACCATACAAACTCCACAAGTCGCGTCACTTTCTCTTCTATACGCTATGGTTTCAGTCGCTTGTTAACCACTGTCTGTGTCGGGTTTCCTTTCATTGTCATTGTTTTGTTACTTTTTCTTCGCCGAAGTTCGATCCGAGGACTAGACACATCCCGTACAGCATGTAAAGAAAGAAATACTGAAGGCGGTCTGGATATCGTGGCGGATGAAATGATTATTAACCTTGGCAATTCATCAAGCTCTGACGAAGACAATGATGGTGGTGTTGAAGATAGGGACAGTGAAGGGATGGAGGGTGTCAAAGAAACCCTTGCCAAGTGACTGAGGATAATGTATTTTTTGGTGTCAGTTCGCTTGCGTCAATCTGTAATAGAGCACAGGCTATTGTATCCCGTCATAGTGTTCAAAATACCATCTATCATTTAAAAGCCTACAACTCGACAATGTAAAACCACGGGAATAATATCGCCACAGAACGGCTTGTTTGAGTGCTCAGTGCTAAATATGTCTTTACCTTAACTCTACTTTTGTATTATCACGAAAGCTAATATTAACCGTAGAGAGTTGCGATTTGGAGAGTGTGCATGGTGTTATCTGTCAACTACTGTACTGTAAGCTGTGAACGACCTCCACTCAGACTCTTGTTTCATGTTAAAGGATAACCATTGCATGGTGAGTGTTTTTATAGTCATTAGCTGAAGAGTGTTTGCCCTCTTTGTCGTATTTATTGAACTGAATACCGATGATAAAGTTATCATAGCTTTGGTGTATAATTACTTTATTTATCTAAAAGTATCGTATTTCTCTGTTTGAATGTTCTCGGCGTTGACTCAGGACCGTCATTTAAAAATTATTACGTATAATTGTACAGAAATAATTTCTTAAGTGTAGCGCTGTGTATTATTCGAATCAGTTGATTTACAACAACACTAAAAACTTGGCAACACAGCTCAGCTGTTCCAAGCTCCCGACATATCCTTCGCGTTGAAATTCAGGGTATAGGTGAGAAGCATGCTCAGAATTCTTGCCGTGTGGCGGTTAGACGTAGGGTCTTGTTATGTGGCGACCGTGGGTTGCAGTCGATGCGGAGGGGAAAAGCGGGGCAAAGTGACAGGAAGGCTGTCAGTACCGAATGCAATACTGTATTTGTCCCATAATTTACGCGTTCAATAGCGGACACACCTCCAATCACATGATCCAGATACTGCAGTTTTCTAATTTTGACAGTATTTAATATTTCCTTTCTCTTTCCCATCCGCCTCATCACCTCATCGTTGGTGACCGTCATCTTTCCAACTCAGCCTCAGTATCCTTCTGTACGCCCATAGCTGAAATGCCTCCAATCTGTCCATTTCTCTTTTCTTTATGGTCCAGGTCTCAACTCCATAGAACAAGATGGAGAAGACATAACATCTCAAAAGTCTAATTTTTAGATGTAAATTAAGGTCTCTGCTACAGAACACTCTTTTCATTTTATTGAATGCATTTCTGGCTTCACCGATCCTGGATCTCCTCAGTACAGTCAATGTAGCAGTTCACATTTGTTCCTAAATACTTGTACTTTGTCACTTGCTGTACTGTCACCCCATTGAATATCAAGCTCTCTTGATGTTGTGTTCGTGCTACTACCATAAAACGTGTCTTACTGACATTAAGTGTTAATCCCCATTGTAACACCCACTACCTTAGTCACAAGAAAAGGTGTTTAATTGGAATAACGAAATGTGTGAAGCGTACCCAATCTACCCAGGGGATCAAGTTTTATAATATAAGGGGAAAATAATAACATAACCTATTTTTAAAAATTAATAGAAGAACTCAAATCAATTTCAATCATATTACAATACATTATTATATCTTTCAAAATACATAAACAGGAGGTGAAGGTTGTATTCACCAAACAAAAAATTAACTACGGCTATAATTAATTACCCCCACCCCACCCCTCCCCCAGAAAAAAAACAATAATCAAGGAATCGGAGAAATCAAAAACTAGAAGAGATTAAATAAATAAATAAATAAATTAGATATCGAACCTGACGTTGACTAAACGCCGAAGGAAATTAAAAGACAAGGTAACATACTTATGGGTTTAGTTTAGATACGATTCCAAAAACAGAAGTTCCAGATCAACCTATAATAAGGTTAGTTGAATTCGAAATAATTATCTTCTTAGTTAAATATTGTAGGGGACCTGAGAGGGTGCCCTCCACAATGTAATATTTGGGGGGATGAAATATGAGTAGCTGGGGGAATGCTTAGGACTCGAGTGTAAGAGGTGTCGGTTATGGACTGGTTCGAGAGCGTGGAAGCAGCTCGAAAGGAGAACTCCCAAGTGTACTGTTTGATAGGGTAGTTCGAGGATGCGATATCGGGATTAAGGGCGGTTTGGTGTAGAAGGCTCTAAACAGCTGAGCTGCTATTATGACTAATGCCAACGTGGGCGACTGGCAGCTCGCGCTACAAGCGAGACAAGCAATGTGACGTAGACGAGTGGCTGACTGCGGAAGCCACGGAACAATTAACTGAGTGTTGCCTGGATCCTACCGGGACGAGGGATGAAGGGCGGGATCTTAACAATTAAAGAAATAAACTAAAAGACCAGTTGCTTCTAATATGTCTGAGTTTAATGAGTACTTCTGACTTGAAGTACTCCTAGAATTGGCAGAGCAGTTAATAAATCAGATGCTTATTACAATCCGAGCACTAGGGGGTGAAAGTGTGGATGTCTGTGTGAGGAGTTACGGTCGCTAGACACTTACCCTTCGGCGGTCGTCGGAGCGGCTCTCGGCAGCGGTTTGGCACTAGGCAACACTAAGGAAGACTGACCCCGAGTTACCTCAACTCTACTGTCTTATAGCCTCCCGTGTGTTGAGTGCGCATAATTGCACATTCTTCAGGATGTGAGGTGTTGGCCGGGGTCGATGAAGTTCAAATTGTGATCTTATTGGAGGTTGTTGCAGAAGTATTGGGCTTAGATGTGTAATAGATTTTTAAGATGTATTCAGAAGGCGTTTATCTGGGGATAGATGTGTAGGTCGTAGATAGTAGGGGATGAGGGTGCATCCCCCGGATGCAACAACTCCTTCGATGGAGCTAGTCATCGTCCTCGATGACGGGATGAAGACTAGGCCGTAGGGGTAGTTTTTCTTGTGTGTATGTGTGAAGGGTCATCTGCTTCTTTCTTCAAATGTCTTCTCTCTTCTTTTCTTCTCTTGGTTTCTTCTGCTCTTCTATTATGTCCCTTCGGAAAGAAGGTGGTGACGTCGGGGGGGGGGGGGGTTAGCCCCGTGTGAGGTGAGGTGAAGAATTGAAAATCTCGTAGATGGAAAGGTGGGGTGTAGCGTAGACTGAAGAGTGGGGTGAGTCTTGTGGATAGTGCCTTGTAGAATGGGTTTGCCTCCGGTTCGTGTCCAGCGAGCATGTGTAGATGTGTTGGTTTTTTTTTGGGGGGGGGGAGGAACAATAATTCATTCATATATGACATTTTGCATTACAGCGTCGGTGCCCTTGGCACGTAAAAATGGAAAACATGGTACAACAGTAAACACAAACAACAACAAAATAATTATATAACATGGTGACATTATCATAGGTAAAACATACATGGAGGGTAATCTGACCCCATATGAACATTAATACTAGCAGTGTGAACTACCCCAAGGGGAAAAACATCGGCAGGGTATAGCGTACCTTCCGTCCTCTTACTAATGGACGGGATGAAAAAGTGCCCTCGGGCAGCTAAAAAATATATCGTATACAAAAACGGACAATGTAAAATAGTAGATTGAATAGAAAAAAGGAAAAGAAATGCCTCGGAGTGTAATTTAATGGGATAAGAAAAATATGTTTATTGTGTGGGGGATAAAGGAGGCATTTGTACAAATGTGATTTTAGAAGGAGCGAAAGGAAAAAATAAAACTGTGTAGTGACAATTGTGGGGTGTGTAGCAAGTATACAGTGTAAACACATACAATATGGAATGGTGTCGGTCTCGTACTATGGACCGTAATTGCATATAAATCCATTGTGCCGTAGCACCAATATGTGGGCTTCCAAATTTCGCATAATTATTTTCACTCACGTGGGTACCTTACAACATAAACTTAAGCGCGCCAGGTGCTTAAAACTACCTTATGCAAGAACTAATCTATTACCATGGCAAACTATGGATACCTCTATGGATCGTCCCCTGTGGGTGGACGTTCAATCATGACGGAGAAAGTCGTCCCTTACAGGCTGTGGGTACGACTCTCGCCGCCGTAATTCACCTCTCATGTCAGGTGTGTGAATCCGTCCAGCGGGAGTGGATATCCCACAGTTATCCCTAACCGTGGGACGGAGATGCAGTGAATTATCGTGAAAACAAGTGTAAGGAAAAAGTGTGAGAGCTGGGGGGTGTTAGCTCTGTGGATGTGGTAGAGGGTGCGACGAGCGCGTGTCAGGGCGTAGGCAAGATATATACAAGGGACTATATACAAAATCGCCACCTGTGGGAAAAGAGAGAAATGATAATAGGGGTGTGAAGTTATCCCGGTGGTCAGCTGCTGTATGGTCCTGGAAAACATACAATCACCAGGATTCGTCACTCTAGTGACCAGTATCAGGTGGTGTATACACAAGTAACAATGTGTAGAGTAAGCTGTGAAGAGAAAAAAACACAAATGTAAATCATAAGCTGGGAAAAAAGAACAAATCATACTGATAGTGGCGCTACTCATTGCCACGAGTAGAGATAGTATCTCTAGGCACTCGGTGCCTTCAGCTAGCGTCTCATGGTGGAGCTCAGTCTGAAAACAAAGTATGGACGGATTATTAATTGCCATGAGAGAATAAGAGGACGCTGATCGCCAATCGCTCGATCGGTCCTGTAGACAGGTCGCAATGTCGTCGTCGTATGGCATCGTCATGTCGTCGCCTGTCGCGACCTCGTGTCGGCGCATCTTGCAACGGTAAAGAATCATATTGTGTGATACCGAAGTATCGTGTCGTCGGGCTTACACGGCTGCGTAAAATCGCAGGTTGAGGCCGATCGATGATTGATCTCTCCAGTGTAAGTGTCTCTTCTCGTGAGTGTAGGTGCATGTTCAAAATGTCGTGTTATCGCATATCATCGCATGTCGCATATCATTTCTCGCATATCGCAAGTCGCATATCGCATGTCGCATCTCATCGTATATCGCATCTCGCATATCATTGCAAATCGCATATCATATCTCGCATGTCGTATCTCGCATATCGCGAATCGCAAATCAACGCCTGAAATAGGCTAGGGACCATAGGATGCCTATGGCGCAAGCGAAAGGCAAGACAAAGGTGTCCCCCCCCCGGGTATGATCAGAGAGACCACCGGTGATCTATACCTCGGCCAGGGAGAGAACGGTGATGGATATAATGGCTGCCCACACCCTCACGACACGCGACGTCGACATGAAAAAAACTCGAGGTCCGCTGACCAACATGTATGCGGGCGTTGAATGCACTTCCCTACATTCCTTATTTATTCAAGTTCAGCGGGCGTGGGATTCAACATAATATATATATCCATCATTATAAATTATTCATTATTCATCATTATTCATTATTATTCTTCGTTATAAATCTTCACCTACCGCTGTAGGGCTTATTTCTTCACCTGTGTTCGTGAACAGGGCTTAGCTTCGCGCAGTGAAGCTGACTACTTACTTACATGCTAACTAATAGTCAAGTTAAGTGGGTCGTCCCTAGGTGGATGGTCTATCCTGTCCGACGCTGAGTTGGTCAGTTCTCCCGTCGAACTTTCAAGAGTCCACCTGCAGGTCGGGCTTTGCTGACGGTAGTGCATAATGGGTGTAGGGACTGGTTTTGGCACAGTGCACCTCGTTGCGCCTGGCTTTCGGATGGCTAGCTAATTTCAGCTGCGTGTATCCTCTCACATGTTAGTGGGGAAAATTGAGGACTTGGCAGGATGTTTCCATGTCAGTGGGAAAATGTATGCATGTTAAAGTTTTTTAGTAATTGGGTGAACGGACGGTGAGACAGGACCAAGGAATTGTGGTCCTAAGGGGATGTATGGAAAACGTTAAGTGTAAGGATCGCTCTACTGGTGAGGGTGAGGATCGTAATTGGCCAGGAACTGGGTTTTCAGTGCAGTTGTTAGAGTCCGTACTGAAGTAGGTAGGGGTACGTATGTGCTAGAGATTCGCATACAACGTTAAAAATCCCTATCATGGCAAAAATGGCATGCGGGATAAAAATATAATATCTCATATAATTATGTTAGCAGGTAATTCCTTTTACGCTAAGTTGTTAGCTTTGTAGCTCCGAATTGTTGAATAACATTCAGCCAAGAGCGAAAAAACATGGTGTGCACCTTGGCAGTTGCATGACCACCAAGTGCCTCGCATTAATAGGGAACGGGGGGATAATGTGTAAGATGTAGTAGTGTAGATACTGTGTGATGGGAGGGGGAATGCTGTTAAGCTTGGATCAACGTGCTGTAATTTTTGGCATCTGCGCCCGTACAACGTAGTATACTGCTGCCTGCAATGTACAATACATAACCTGGACTTATTCTCTATATATCTTATATACTAATACTGGTCAGTTTAATAAAAATAACCTCTGAACATAGTAACACTGTACTATACATTCCTGAAAGGTTCACGGGAATTTGTCAGGATACCCTGTGATCGATATTCCCATCCTGTGGCATATTGTCCATAGTATGTCCTCTAAAGAGATGCAGTATTAGGTAAAAGCTTGTCTTATATCTATGTTGGATCCTGATACAAAAGTATAATGGGCGAAGTATGAAAATTCGCGTCCGCGAGTGGTGTATCGGTATCGGCACTGCCGACTGTCGCTGTGTGGATGAATATTGTAATCCTAGATAGTAGGCTGCAACTCTGTGCGCCGCCTTGCTCTGAACGAATCGTGTCATCTATCAATATGTAAACTAGAATGCCGCCTCTGCGTGCTCTATTTTGTATCCTTTTCTGTGGACGAAATCCACCTTGTAGGGGGGGGGGGGTATGTTCAAAAATATATCATCCGCTATGCGGAAGTGTGTGGGAGCAAAAGTGTGTCTTGCCACCCTAACATGGGAGGGGGTAAATATAAATGCCAATCATATGTTATCTGTATCTATAAATCCCAATATATGTAGGCGTGTAACGTGAGAATCCAAGAGGGGGTAAGAGGCGTGTGGCGGGAATATTGTTGTGCCACCGCTGTGAACGATTTTTCTCGTCCGAGCCTGGAATATAGTGTTATTACCCAAAATTTGTTATGCGTAGAATAAAAATTTCTAAATGGAATGGATGTTTATCTACATGCGTCCGTGGGGGGATGCCCGTGCCTGCCTATAGCGTAGGGCGGTGTCTTTACGAGGGTGTATTAAAGGGCAAATGTTTTGTGAAAACGGACAAAAGATAGAACGGTGTGTATGTACAAGTTTGCTCCGTGTGTAGGACTGATAATGGTATTATGTCGTGAAATATGCGCTCTCTGTGTTAGGTAGGTAGGGTGTGAGTGGGTGAATACAAATAAAAATATGGGACTACCCTGGTAGGCAGTGGATACTTAGGGTAGTAGATGTTCCGGTCGCAATGGTATTTGAATGGCGCGCGCGTGGGATGATTCGCCGTGCGAAGTAATGGCTGCTCTCTGTGAGTCACGTGTTGTGAGGGAGGAGTGACGTCAGAACCTAAGATAAGAGGTGTATATGTCTAGTGCCATGTAGCGGTTATCGCTGGGCTGAATACGCTGCGCTAATTGGCTACAGTGCTCTGTGGGAGTAGTGTCTACTGGCGCGCTAGGCTGATTGGACAGGAGCTCTGTGAGCTACTGAATCAAATGGCTGGTGTTGGTGTTGACGTTTGGCGAACGGAATGAAAAGCGCATGTGTCGGCTGGAGACACGAGTGGATGTTGTTTACGTAGAGTTGGCATGCAAAATATCTTGTGGATGAGAGAGTGTGATTGTGTTTGCAGGAGGCCATTGTATATGCAATGGGAAATCTAAGTATTTCTCTTTAAGGTGTAGAACGTTTGTGGGAATTCGTTGTCATGAAAGCGTGATAAAACGGAGCAAATGATAGTAAAAAAGACCTGGGCTACTGCGCCCTCTGTATATAAGGTATGGGCAATGTATGGAGGCCTGTTGCGACCCTATCTGCGTGTATGGAAATGTGTGTTTTTCTGTAGAAAAAATCTTTCCGTGGTCTAGTCCCGCGTACTCCGAGAAAATGCAGAAATGCTATGGGGTAATGTTAGTTCCCTTGGGGTGTATAAACTAGGGATATATATGTGTAATCTGTACTATTCCTGCTGTATTCCGCAAATGCTTGCATGTCCGTGTGGTAGCGTATTAGGATATGGCTACCGGACAACCTGCTGTATGAAAGTGACAGCTGTGTGTTATAGCTCTGTAATGTAATGTGCCAACAGGGGGAGTATGTTTCTCTAATGTGTAAATAGTAGGGTTTGTGAATGCGAGTGCATATGTAGTGTCCGTATTCCTAGAATCATTGGGCCTTCGTTTATCATACTCTACAAAACTTCGCGTTCCTTCGCCCATGGCTGATATTTATCTTATATTGTGACTCTAGGGAGGTGTGTTTTAATGTACACTGTACAGGACGTAACCCCGCAAAACATAAAATAATTATGAGCCTTATCGGTAATGATACCCGTATATACATATGGTGATATGTACATTGGTTTAAGTCGGCGCCTGAGTGAAAATACAGATGTCTATTGTGGCCAACTAATGATTGTGGTGCTAAATGTGTATCTAATGGGTATATATATATATATAATGGGATCGAAATAAGGACTTTTGGGTCCTATTGTAGCCTTGTGGCTCTTGTTAAGATATATTGTGACTGCATTATTGAATGGTATATCGGCATATGGCAGACTATGACGAACAGTTCTTAACTTGGCGTGGAGATGAAAGAATGGGTCCCTGTGCAGCCAGTTAGAGGAATTGCCCCAATCAAGCGGTGTTTGCCGCAAGTCCTGGCTTCGTTGGCTAATTTATGAATGAAACAATTAAATTTTGAATGAATTTCCCTAATCGTTGGCGAAGAATGGTGACGCCTTGTTGGTGAACTGTTTGTAAAGCATGTCCCTATATCGTTACTGTATGGTCAATGCGACCGTCCAACAACAACAAAAATTAAAGATCCCATGTTAGGGAAAAATATAGAAGGGAGTGTGTGTGCGTTTCTGCGCCATATGTGGCGTGTACCCTACGTATTGGAATCCCTGCTATGCACAGGCTGAGATGCTGTGGTAGCATTACTGTTTCCTCCCGTGTGTTGAGTGCGCTTAATTGCACATTCTTCAGGATGTGAGGTGTTGGCCGGGGTCGATGAAGTTCTGATTGTGAGGTTATTGGAGGTTGTTGCAGAAGTATTGGGCTTAGATGTGTAGTAGATTTTTATGATGTATTCAGAAGGCGTTTATCTGGGGATAGATGTGTAGGTCGTTGATAGTTGGGGATGAGGGTGCATCCGCCGGATGCAACAATATCTTTCATATATCGAAGGTATTCATAATCTAATGGATTATTCCCAATTAATACTTTAAATCATATCATTTATCGGAGCGCATACTAGCATACGTCCATCCAGGTCAAAATCGCAAAACAATCTCATCACAGAAAAAAACTGAAGAAATATATTTCGGATTGTTAGATGCAAGATTCATGGAAAACAATCCACCACGTTTACATGGCAACGAATAGGATAAAATAGAGTTCAAGGACATAACACAGGCGTATATGAAGCAAACTACAGTGGGGTCAAGGGAAAGAAATTACGAAAGAAAATATTTATATGTTAAGAAACTTGAACCACACAAACAAAATGATGTTACCATGAGATGAAAATCTCAGGACAACCATAAAACTCAACTTGAAAAGAAACCCAAATAACTTCAGAAAAACATGCTACAATCACGAAATAACCATAGAAACACAACTTACGAAATTACGTAACCCAAGTAGTCACATCTTAAACTAACCAAAACTTAGATTCACATGCCGAAAAACATACATATATTTCCTGTTGGCAAATTGGTAAATTTAATATAATATTTTTAAAATCTTATCTCCCGAGACGGTCGAATTAAAATGTTATACCAATTCCATCGTGATGAAATAATATTTCGAGGGTAGAATAGCCAAGAGGGCTATTCTACCCCTTAGAACTTTTCCGGAGATATTTCTACATCTTCTCGGCTCGTCTTCTCAACACAATGATAACAATTCCTTCCAAAGACGTAACAATCAATTCAAGATAAACTGAAGATCAACCAGCGCACGCCATGTTTGCGTGAACATCTGGTCAAACCAGTTGAAAGATGCACATGGTGTCCACAGGCAGGAATAGTCAGGAATTTTGTTTTTGGTCAGGAAAAGTCAGGAAAAAGTGTGAAAAAATGGCATGATTCAGGAAAAAATGGCGAAAAGTATTAGAAAGTCAGGAATGTTATATTAACCATACAGTATTTTGTGTTTTACAGCCATATTTTGATGTTACTAGTTCAACTAATCTCTGAAGATAAAAAGCAATAACTCACTGGACATTATGGTAAGTATCCATTTTTACAGTACATCATAGTAAAAAACTCTTTTACCTATTTTTGTATGCTTTTTTGGTGTTGGCTCAGGGATGTGGCGACCCCATCACTATAGTTCAGGTTATTAAGTACTTTCATTTATGTATTATTGCATTATAATTTACTTTATTTTGTATTTTAAATGAATAAAGAGGCAAACGTTGGGCAGCTATGGAGATGGTGGAGGCTGCAAATAAAAAAGATATACAGTATATATTTGCTCAATAAACCTTTTTTCCTATGTTACGATGACTTCGCGAGTTAGGAATTTTGTTGAAAAATGGTCAGGAAAAGTCAGGAAAATTGACATAGAAAATTCTGTGGACACCATGATGCAGAGCGTTACCGACAGTTCACGCTTGCTCTGCTAGGTCGAGCGGGAGGTAATATAGCAGAGGAAGTACGGGAAATTCAAATAAATATTGAGTCGTAAGCAAATTACGGCTCAAATCTCCCCCTCGCTAAGTCAGACAACGGTTTACCGAAGACGACGAATTAGGTTTTGTGCAAGGTAGAAGAATTATGGAATAAGAATGTGATGAAATTCTTCAGTTAAAAGTTCATGTCAAGCACTAATTCTTGTCTACAAGAATGTCTTCGTAGGTATTGGTATTGGTATTGAGAAATTGATCTAGATCATGCTTAGAAATGTAAGTCCTTCCTAAAGTTCAATGCACAAGTTAATACACATCCTTCACAGTACATTTTTTGAAAAAACAATAATATTTCTTCAGCAGTAGACTTCGGGTACGAATCTATGTGATGAATGGTGTCGAAGATGAAATCCCGGCCGAAGATAACATCAACTGGCATCAAATTTTCACGGTGATCCTCTTCTTGACGATATATCTGCAAACAGATACCACTTCCGAGAGCAAACGTTTCTTGTAGTAATATCTTACCTACTAAAGTCATCTAGTTTGTCTGAATAAAATATACAGAGAAAACTCAAGAAAACCACAAATGTTTGCCAACAGAAAATAAAGGAAAACAAGGTTTTTTAAAATCCGATTCCTCAACTAGTACAACAACCAAATTAATATACAACCTTCATTAAATCACCAAAATTCAGAGAAAAAACATATAACCTTCTTTTTATCACAGTTTACAATGATTGAGATTTATAAAATAACATCTTTACATTTTTATACAGACGAAGGGTCACTACCGTTCTTCATTTGTGACAGGGGTATTACAAGGGATTCCTTTTGACATCACCATCAATCAGGTGCGAGTCGCCAAACAATAAATAAAGTCTCAGGATTCATAGAAGTCCGTACTCATTTTTTTATTTTTTTTAGGTAAAAAGGTCACATTTCCAACAACAACAAATGTAAACAAAAGATAAGAGCATCCATTGTACCAAGAAAGGAGAGCAACAAAAGCGAAAATGAAGTTAAACCAAAATGGGAATGACACGACAGAACATACAAGAAAGGAAGGAACTAGGATAACACGCACATTCATTCATAATCCACAAATTTTCAATTTTCAATTTTTCACTACCAGCCCCAATAATAATTATCCCCGACGATGGACAAGAATAAGACTGAGTACCCACACAAATATCAACATAAACCCATAAAAACTAATATCATTTACAGTTACCCACTCCAAAGAACACCAAAAAACGATCAACAGAACGCATTCAACGAGGATATCAGGGGATGTATCAAGATGAAATCACCAATCTATGCATACTGCTTATATGATAATACTGTTTCAGTCCAAACAGTACATTAAAACGATCTAAAGAACGCATACCATAAGAACCATCCTTCCAAACAATTATCATAACTCACCTTAATTAAGAGTCACCTTCATCACCGCCCCTCGTTGTCCCATACCCATCGAGGTTAGAAATAGAAGGTATAAGACTTATCTAACGCACTTAATTAAAATAATCCCCCATACAACAATAAAACAAATAAGGGAGGAAATCCCTCAGATGAATTACAAATTACATCCTAGGCCACAAGAAGATCAAAGTACAACCAACTGTTTAATAAATAAACAACCTAACCTTACTTAAATAAGATGACAAATCAAAAATTTACCCACCCACAAATACTATTTTCAACACAAATTCACCACATATATACAGACAACACATATTCACCACACACATACATATCCTACATAAAGAAAATTTACATAACATTTCTCAATGAAAATGACAGACTACGATGAGCTCACAAGTTGCGGATTTTGTGAATGTCACTGCCCTTTTTGACATGTGATAAATGCACTCTGAATATTTTCTTTATTGTAGAATCACTCACTAGCATCGTAACTGGAGTGAGAAAACTGAGAATTTTGAAAGGACCACGGAATCTTTCTCTCAACTTACTAGACTCCTTAGGACCAACTTCCTTTAAGGTGAAGTTCCAACCTTGAGAGATGTAGGTTTCCGACCTGTGTTATATCTCTTTTCTAACCACTCATGTGCAACTCTCATATTGTTCTTTGCCTTTCTCCAAATTGATCTAACATCCTGGAAGGTGTATTGATCAGGAAGCAATTGATTTAATGACCACAAATTTGCAATAGGGGAGTTAGGTGTGAAGGAGAACATAAGAGCGAAAGGAGTCGTACGGTGAGATTCGTGAACAGCAGTATTAAAGGAATAGGTCAACCATGGAATACAACTGTCCCACAGACTATGATCGTTGTGATGATATGCGATCAAAGCCGCACGAAGATTGCAGTTAACCCTCTCGGCGTATGACCCCTTTGGATAATAAGGAGAAAAAGTAATATGCACAATAGATAACTCGAACAGGAAGTTCCTAAAACATTGGATTTGAAACATCTGGCATTATTGATACCAAGAATTGACAAGGACCAAAATAAGCAAAAATTTGTTCTAAACACCTTATTACCGTTTGGGTCGTTGCAGTTCGAGTTGGGAAGATCCAATTAAAACGTGTGATTCCGTCTGTACATACTAAGGCGAATCGGTTTCCCAACTTCGAGACAGGTAACGGCCTGACGAAATCGACGAAGATGTTCTGCATAGGTCTTTGCGCGATGTAGGAAGACAATAATCCTGCTCTGGTGTTATTCGACGGTTTAGCTAAGTTGCAAGCTTTACAATGGTTTACCAACTTCTCAACGTCTTTATCCATACCTTTCCATATGACATTTTCCCTAATTCTTTGTCTAGTCTTGAATACTCCCAGGTGAACACCACCAGCTGATTCGTGGAAATACTTGAATATTTCCGGAATCAATGCAGAAGGAAGAACTATTTTATTAAGTTTATCATGTCTAGCGGAACAACATAAGATATATTATTCTTTAAGAAATAAGGCTTCACAACTTCACCCTTTTCAAGCTTACCAATGACGTCCATGAGGATAGGATTTTCTCTTTGATATTCAGAGACATCTCTGAATAACCTCGGGCAATCAGAAAGAATAACATTGGCCGATTTATTCGGAGTGTTAAAGATTTCATTACTCTCAATGTTATAATCAGTCTCAGAATTATTCCCGTACATGCGACTTAAACAGTCAGCAATGACATTATCACTCCCTCTTATGTGTTTAACGTTAAACTTAAAAGATAGTATGCAGGTTACCCATCTCGCGATTCTGCCAGTTTTCCTGGGTTTACCAAGTACCCAACTTAGTGCCTGATTGTCGGTTTCTAAATTAAATTCTACATGTTCAATGTAGAGTTTAAATTTCTCCAGAGCAAACATTAAGCCCTTCTAACTCGTACACAGAGTATTTCCTTTCTGCATCATTCAAAGTTCTTGACGCATAAGCAATAAGTAAACGCCCTATCTCATGCTCCTGTAACAGTACTGCACCATCCGCACTGTTGGAAGCATCAGTTTGAATAATAAACTTCTTAGAAATGTCCGGGATCACAAAGATAGGAGCATTGGTCAACGCAAGCTTCAAGTCCTCAAACGCGGCATCTTTCTCGGGACCCCAAACAAATTCAATACCATTTTTCTTAACTTATTAATAGGAGCTGCACGATGTGCGAAATTGAATACGAACTTTCTAAAATAATTTATCATGCCGATAAAACGGGCAATTTCTTTACTTGACTGGTTTATATTCTCTAATAGACTGGGTTCTAGAATGATCAATTGATATCCCAGAAGATGAAACTATATGTCCAAGAAAGGAAATTCGTTGTTTAGCGAAGGAAACCTTGGATAATTTTTCAGTTAACCCTGCTTGCTTAAGTCTGGACATGGTTTCTCTCAAATGCATGACATGATCTTCGAAACTTTGGCTGTATATCACAACGTCGTCGAGGTAGTGATAGACGAATTTGAACTTTATTCCAACGAAAACGTTGTCCAATAATCTACTGAGCACAGCAGCTCCAGTAGACAATCCAAAAGGTAGCCTTTGAAACTCAAATAAATTCCAATCCGTTGCGAAAGCAGTAACGTGTTTGGACTTTTCAGCAAGAGGAACCTGAAAATACGCTTGGATCAAGTCGAGGATAATATAATGAGTAGCCCCCCTGAACCAAGCGAAACAGCACTGAAGGTCAGGCAAAGGTATGGACTTGAAAATGACCTTTTTATTGAGAGTTCTGTAGTCAATGATCGAATGACCTCCGGTATAAGAGGTCCCTCCTCTACCAAGTGCCAACGGCCTCTTGGAGGGTGGAGGAGCGGTAGAGGATTTGGGCACTGTTGTCCATGGGATGAGAATTCGTCCCTAAAGGCGGATGAACCAAGATTGGTCAACGGCATCAGAATGTGGAAGGCACCGGGTAACCACCAC
Organism: Meconema thalassinum; assembly: GCA_946902985.2. NCBI lineage: Eukaryota > Metazoa > Arthropoda > Insecta > Orthoptera > Tettigoniidae > Meconema > Meconema thalassinum. The sequence continues at coordinate 455,739,704 of OX336391.1, read as the reverse complement.
ATTAAAGATCTTTATGATATCCCAGGAATGAATGCATGATGATGTCTTCAAACGTAAAATATTCCGGAATAGCCCCCTATTCGGATCTCCGGAAGGGGATGCAGGAGAAGACAAAGTTCAAAATAGGAACATGGAATGTGAGATCTTTGAAGAAATGTGGCAAGCTGGAAAATGTGAAGAATGAAATGAAACGACTAGAAATAGATGTGTTGGGACTGAGTGAGGTAAGGTGGCCAGATAACGGAGATTTATGGAGCGGATAATTCTGAGTTTTATACTCTGGATGCTCAGATGGAGCAGGAGGTGTTGCATTTATTTTGTCAAAGCAAATAGGACAGAGAGTGACAGGTATATGGGGATATAATGAAAGAATGCTTCTCATCAAGTTAAAGACAGCACTTAGAGATACAGTTCTAATTCAACTGTACATGCCCACCTCTGCGTACACAGATGATGAAGTAGAGGAAGTGTATGAGCAAATGGAAGAAATGCGGCTGAAGGTCAAAGATGAGGAAAATCTCATTATCATGGGAGATATGAATGCAGTAGTTGGAGAATGTAGAGAAGATACCACGGTAGGGAACTTTGGTTTGGGATCCAGAAACGAAAGAGGAAATAGACTCATTGAATTCTGTCGAAGTCACTTACTTGTAATCACAAATACGTTATTTAATCAACCAAAGAGAAGAAGATACACATGGACAATGCCAGGAAATGGAAATAGATATCAACTAGATTATATACTAGTTAGAGAAAGATATCGAAATCAAGTAAAACTAAGCAAAAGCTACCCTGGAGCTGATTTCGACTCTGATCACAACCTTGTGCTGATGACGAGTCAACAAAAACTCAAAAGAAAAAGATAGAAAGACCCACACCAAACTGGAAATTGAGTAAAGCAATGAAAAACACCGAAGCAATTAAAAAGTTCAAGGAAGTAACTAATGACAAGATTGATCCTGAGGGACTGAGCGGACATAATATCCAAGAAAGTTGGGAAGAAATCAAGGGGCAAATAGTTGATGCAGCAGAAAAGTGTTTTGGAAAAGAAGAAAGAAGAATCTACAAGCCTTGGATTACACCACTCATTTTGGAATTAATGACCGAGCGCCAAATGGCCAAAAGGAGAGGTCACCATGACGACTACAAGAAGATAAATAAAATTAACCGAGAAACCAAAAAGGCTAGAGAACAATGGATTGAAGCGAAATTCAAAGAGATAGATGAAAACATGGCTAAAGGAAATACCGAACAAGCTTTCTCGGAAGTTCGTAGACAATTCCAAAGGAAAACAAAGCCCTCGAGTACAATAAAAGACAACAATGGAGATGTGATAAAAGAAGAGGATAAGGTAGCTACAAGATGGAAAGAATATGTAGAAGACTTATATGAAGGCCAACTAGATGACGATGTAATATAGAAAGACACTGATATTGAACAAGATGGTCTTGGACCAAATATACTTAGGGAGGAATTTGATAAAGCTTTGAAAGGTTTAAAACTAAGGAAAACACCCGGAATAGACTCAATCCCAGGAGAAATCCTACAAACACTGGGTGATAATGCAAAAACTTCTCTGTATCAACTTGTAAATGACATGTATACTACAGGAGAAATACCAGGAGATTTTGAGAAAACTGTACTGATACCTATTGCAAAAAGTAACCATGCACAGAAATGTCACGATTACAGAACCATAAGCCTGACAACTCATGCTTCCAAAATACTCACAAGAATATTGTTTACCACCGCATGGAGAAGAGAATTGAAGAAAATCTCTCAGAAGATCAATTTCGGTTCAGAAGATATAGAGGAACGAGGGAAGCAATCCTGAGTCTGAGAACAATTATTGAAAAGGCCATAAGAATCAATAAAAACATCCTCATTGCTTTCATTGACATAGAGAAAGCTTTTGATAATGTAAATTGGAACATTATGTTCAAAGCCCTTAAAAGCTTGAACGTGGACTACAGAGATCGGAAAATCATTTACCAGTTGTACAAGAACCAGACAGCAATTATTGGAAAGGAACAAATGGCCGCGAAAATAGGAAAAGGAGTAAGACAAGGGTGCAGCCTTTCACCTCTGCTCTTCAATGTGTATGTAGATGAAGCAATAAAAGAATTTTCAACAACATGTACACATGGAATAAAAATAAACTGTGAATTGTACCAAACAATACGTTTCGCAGATGACATTGCCCTCATAGCAGATGATGAGGAAAAACTAGAAATTGCATTACATGAATTAAATGATCATCTAAGGGTAAAATGTAACATGAAGATTAACAAAACAAAAACCAAGATAATGAAATGTAGTCGAGATGGTAGTCAGAACAGTAATATATGGTTGGGAGGAGAAAGGGTGGCTCAAGTAAATCTTTTCAAGTACTGGGGTAGCATTATTACTTCTGATGGGAGGTGTTAAAAGGACATCCGCTCTCGAATAGCCCAGGCTAAAGACGCTTTCAACAAGAAGATAAGTCTCCTGGTATCCAAAGCCATATCCCTACAAGTCAAAAAACACTTCATTAAAAGTTACATTTGGAGCATTGCGACCTATGGTTGTGAAACCTGGACACTATTGAAGGTCGACAAGAAACGATTATGTGCATTTGAAATGTGGTGCTGGTGACGAATGCTACGGATACCTTGGACCCTAAGGCTAACTATTGAAGAGGTTCTAAGAAGAGCAGAGGAAATCATCGATCTGACAGAAACAATCAAAAAAGAAGAAATAATTGGATAGGCCACCTACTCCGGCAGTCACCATGGTGCATCTCACTGCTTGAAGGGAAAATGGAAGGCAAGGCAGGAAGAGGACGACCAAGAGCAGAGTTCTTTGATGACATCGGAGGAAGATATCCGTACCACCTGATCAAACAGTGGGCTCAGGATAGAAGGATAGAAGACCTTTGGACGAAGACATTCATGCTACCCACCAACCGCCAGGTTGAGAACAAGAAGAAGTAGTCAATTACAGGCCTGAATTGTCCGTTAGGTTTAGGCACAAGAAATATTGGAGAAGAGTAAGCCGATGTGGATTTCCTAATACTCCCTTCTTCGAGCATATTGTCAATTATTTCTTTAAGGATATTCATTTTAGGTGGTGCAAGACGATATGGAGAAGCTCGTAAAGGGATGGAATCAGAAAGCTCGATATTATACTCGATTAAATTAGTCACTCCCAACTTGTCGGTTAAAACGTCCGGAAAATCCTTACAAAGTTTACGTACCTCAGTTGGTTGATCATTTGACAAATAATCAAACTCAAGATCATCAATACCCAACGACTTAGCCTCATCTTGAGTTGCATTCACGCTTAAGTTAGACGACAACAGTTTGAAATTCATTTTGAGGTTTGGTCTAAAATTGAACCAAAACGTTTTGCTCATCGAATCCATCAACAATCCTACGTGAGAAATAAAATCAGCACCGAGAATGACATTACAAGATAAGTTGTTCACAATCCAAAGTCTAAATTTCCACGAAAAGTTATTTATGCTGATTCTTACCACCACGCAACCAAATACCTCCAGATTGGAATAATTTGCGGACGCAAACTTACTTGGTTCCATGGTAATCTTACCAAACTTGCAAATTATAGTCATATTTTCAAACCATCTTTTACTTAGGAAAGAACTAACACTTCCAGAATCAATTAGAGCATTTACAGGTTCTTTGTTAATATTAATGTCAATAAAGGGAGAAGTACCATTAGTTACATTCGAGATACGATGGCACACTCTTTTACTCACCTTGAGACCTCGATCATAATTACAATTAATTTTACGTTAAACATTCTTTTTACGAGAAGGAGTATTTGTAATATGACCATGCGAGAAAGTCTCTTTCATTGAACCTCAGAAATTATGATGATTTCTTCGGTTACAGAAACGTGCGATGTGATCAAAGGAACCACAGAGATTACATCTCTTACCTTGGTTGGACCTATATCCATCTGGATGAAATGCCCTTTTCTCATGAAAACCAGGACGTTGAACACCAGGAGAGTATGTCTGATTATATTGGCAAACCTGACCTAAAGAATCATGTTTAGGAATTCCAGTGACATCGTCAACAGGGGGTGGAATATTATAAACACGTAGTGAATTAGTTTGTCTTACTTACTCAGCTTTCATTACAATCTCATTCAACTGAACATAATTCGTTGGATTAGAATGCATTTTCAAACACAAACGATATTCCGGAATTATGCCTACAACAATAGAAGAAACAATTTGTTCTTCAGATAACTGCAGGTTAAGTACCCTAGCGTAGGTTCTAATGTCTGAGAAATAATCGTTCAAAGTCTCATCAATTCTTTGTACACGAAAAAAAATTGAATTGCAGTACACTTAAGGCACGAACCGGGATAAAACAATTCAATACATCTAAATGGAAGGGAGTAAAAAGCACATTAGAGCTCATTGCAGTTATTAACTTTTCTCTTAGCAAAATATCATTAGTCATGACGTTATTAGTGAGGTTAGACATGTTAGACCACTTTGACTGGTGAGAAACATATTTGCAATGATGGTTTTATATTTTTGACATATATTGGCATTCACTTGTTGAGTGGGATCATACTGTCTTTTGTGGGAATGGGTATCCAATAAAATGGATTTATATTTGCCAAGGTCCTCTGACGTATAATCATGGAATGAGGGTGTTCGAGAGAAGAGCAGCTTTAACAGTCCTGGCGTCAATTTATAGTTGATGTTTGTAATGACAGCTTTAGTACGAGCAAATTTAATGGATGAATCCTCAATTTTAAAACTATCATCCTCATAGCGAACACCGTACGTGGTATCTGTGTTTCCGATAAATAGATCGGTGAAATAGGGTTCTAGTGTTGATCCATAATATTTTATTAAAATGTTTTACAGTTGAGCTTTATTTTGAGGGGTGGCCAAGACTTGTGAAAACGGAGACGATCTGGAAGGGCAAGGTGTTTCGACCATAGCCAAGGATTTCTTTTTTCTCAAAAACTCTGCCAGGGATGAGGACTTTTTTTTGAGGCGTAAACACTTGTTCCTCTTCATCCTCAACTTCGCTAACACTAGTCAAATCTTTCTGTTCCTGTTCCTCTTCCTCTTCCTGAGGGTCCTCGTGCAGCGTCTGCGTGGCTTGTGAAACGGTCGGTAGCGTTTCAGATGGCTTGAAAGAGGGTTTCAACATGGCTTTTAGTGGAGGTGCTAAATGTTGTTGAATAAACAAAGCATGATCTGCACGTGATCGTTTCAATTGACGAAACTTATGGCGAATAGTATTTTTGCTCTAATAATATGCTTTTTCAATTGACTCTCTGCTAACGCCATGGTGTCTTGACAAATGACTTGACAGGGAATGAGTCAGTGCCTTAAATAGCAATAAAATGATCAAACCCTAAGCGGTACCGTCCTTGGTTGAGTTCACTTTGTTTGTCAATCACTAAACAGGCATGACGTTGAGTGTTCCAGCACTTGGCACACAATTCTGTAAACATTTGAAATGTCATATCCGGATTCACATGTTCATTATAAATGTGACGACTGTTCCTCTCGTCCTGGCGAAATAAAACAATGACATTGGCATTGTCACGAATCAACTGTTTGGACATTTTAGAATACGTTTGTCCAAGTTAGAAGCAATCGATATGTTTGTGTCGACCCATGCTGAAATAGCTTTGAATAATGCCTTGACGTTCAGTGGATACATCATCGAAAATCATGAGTGAATCAGGCTTTACCTCATCCGGTGAAATAACCTATTCTTGCATGGAAAATGTGAAATAACCCATATTCTCTTTTTGTAATCCAGACATGACTTGATCCAGAAATTTCTAAATTTCGATGGTCGTATTATCAAAAAGAGAACGGCCCCATGCTGCTACCCCAAGCGTTAAAGGCAAGGGCGCCACTGATTTTCTTTGACTGTTCTTTCCTGGAAGAGTCTGTCAAGCCATCCAATATTGACATTCGACTAGATTTTGAAACGCATGACAATGTACCAATCAATACGACGGCCTACTGTTTGATTATTCATCACAAACAAGTCAACTATTATCCATTGTCCAACCAAGTGACGAGTGTATAAATAACAGGTCAACCCACGTCAAGCCACTCAGTCATGTCTTGCTTTAAAGCATCAAGAGAAGTCACATCCATGAATTTAAACTCTGAGGAACAACGTTTCAAGACTTTTGCAACATGGCCAGTGCCTTTCATAAACCCTCAAGGCTTGGCGGCCGCTGGATTCTACTATTTAAAAACAAGAGATGAAGTGAAATGTGCCTTTTGTCCCATCATCATAGACCAATGGCATAGACCAGGAACATCAGCGCTGGTCACCTGCCTGCCCCTAACTGTGCAGAATGGAGGTGGGAAATATACCCTGCCATTCAAGCTATCCCTCACTCGTGCCTCTGAGTGATGAAAAAACAAGTTACGATACGTGTGGACTGTATGGTGTCAACGGTGCTTCGGTGAGCAGCTCACCGTCAAAAACGCCTTGTTTAGAGACATTGGGACATCATCGGTGTTATGGACGTTACAAATACAAGAGACCATATTGTTGTATCAGTTGGTATCGTCCTTATCCCAAAATGACAAAAGCCTGTAAGACGTGTTATGATAATAAAATGATGTAATTCTGAAATTCTTATTTTTTCATGTCCCCTTGTCCTACCCTAACCTCATTTTTTTCAAACTAGCATGGCAGGTAAGGCCATGTCATGGGCGCGCCTTAGTGGCCAATGGTCAGTCAGTCGTCAGTTGAACTTGGTTCAGGCAAGCGGCAACATGTTGCGCACACTCATTGTGGATTGCCAAAGGTTTAAAATTGGTGACAACAAATTTATATTTAAACAAGTGGCCATTATCGATTGTACCACGTTTTGGATATCGCAAGCTACGTAGTTGCTATTTAAACCGCCCCATGCTTTTGTTGTCTGAAAAAGATCGTAAACAAACCCAGTGGATTGAAAATCATAGGCAACTAGACTGGAATCAAGGAACCATTTCCTATAAATATTTGGACGTGGTCATGAAAGCACACTTGTCCTCGGCCAATGTGGTATTTGTGAAAGGTAATGAAAAACGTGAATGGTTGCAACCATTTTTGGCGTCTTACTGTCAATGTATCGACCTCATGGACTTGGGCTGCCCCTCATTGCAAACGCTCATGGATACTTGTTCCTGTGGCAGCATTACCCATACAGCCCTAGCGCATGCATGGCATCTCTTTCATTGGTTAACCACCCATGCCTGCTGGGAGATATTGAACAAAATTATAACTCAATATTTGCCTGTGAATGACGCCAGTGAGATTTCTACAAGCGACGTGTAAACATCTACAACACGTGATACAATGGAGAAAGGCAATGCTACGAACAAAGCCATCGGGAAGTTCTTTGTGTGCAAAAAGAAACTAGACAGTTTTACCAAAGAGGAACTCTTAGCGCTGCCCAAGTCGTTCATTTATTATGTGGCCGCCGATGCAGTGAAATAAATCTGGCAACATGTACCAAAATCATGGACTCAATACCCTGTGTTGAGTGAATTGCAACCCTGTACGGATTACGATCACCATAAGCAAGTGGCCATGGCAAAAATACCCTCTATGCGTCAGTGCGCGACTTGTCAGCTAGTGAAACTGTATCACGGTCATAAATGTCCGTGTAAAGACTTTGTTGAATCATTCCACGGGTGTTATGGCGAGAAAAAGCAACAACAACAACAAACACAAACATTGTCCACAGAGGAGGAGAAAGACCAAACCTTTTCACTATCGATGGAAAAGGATATGCCAGACCTATACTGGCAATGGCGTCATTGACAAAGTGATTCAATACTCACCTTTCGAAATCCATCTTCCAGGTTATCGTTTTTGTGGCCCTGGAACTCATCTTGAAAAACGTTTGCAGCGTGGAGATGTACCCATTAATCTTTTGGATCAAGCATGCATCGTCATAGTCATCCTGGTTTAAGACATGTGGCAGATAAATTATTATTGAAAAAGCTAAACAACGTTTCACATCCTGTGATGCCTCAGTGGGTGAAAGAATGGCAGCCTTGATTGTGATGAGTGCTATGAAAGGAATGTTGATGATGCGTGGACATGGACATTAAGGAATTGAGGAGTGAGGAATTCTATTTTATTTTGTCAATCCCCTATGGTTATGAAATAAAAACAAAGGTTTACCAGAGCACGATGGTTTTTTATACTACTTTAAAAAATCATGATGTTGATTGGCTGATTTTTCATTTTCACATTTCACACATGATGAATTCACACATTTCCATTTACCAATTTGCAATTTACAGTTTTTTTAATGTTCGTTTCAAGTTTTACGTTTTTGACGATATGGATTTTTCCATTTTGTTGATGACACTTTTTAAAAATGTTCGTTTGAAGTTTTTTTGAATTTTCATATTTCACACATGGCCATATCCGGTTTTTAAAAATGTTCGTTTTAAGTTTTGCGTTTTTGGTGATATCGAAGCATGGATTTTCCATTTTGCTGTTTTGACATTTTCCATTTGGTGTATGTTGAAAGTTGAGATTTGTCAATAATTTTAATGCATGGGCTTGACCATGATAATGCTGCAATGTGTTTATGGGTGTTTGGAGAAACGTCGAGGTCTAGGACTACTGCAGGTAAGACTCTTTTTACTAAAATAATGTCTATTCACCGCTACATTTCAAAGAAAACAAAACTATTGACAAAACAAAATGACTATATAAGTGACAATTTCCCCCTCCCCACCCACCTACCCTACCTCGCCGTGTTTTCTCTGATCATACATACACATCAGCTTTCTCTCTACCCATACATTCACACCTGTCTTTGGGAACAAACACAACCACTTTATTTATTCCCAAAAGCAGTTTCTCTACATGCACACTCATCCCAAAAGAACTTTTTAGTTTATCATTTACATTACAAAAAATATATAAATACTAGTCATTAAAGTTACTAAAAATACTATTACTCATTTCATATTTACAAGAACAACAACAACTTTGTACAGCTTTAAAAAAATAAACTATATACCATTTTCCAATTCCCAACTCTGTTAAATTTAAAATTAAATAAAAATAAACTAGGGTTGCAATGGGCTTTTAAAGAGCAAAAGGTTCAAGTGGATTGCCACTATTTAAAACATCTACTATTTACAATGACAAAAAATAATATTTACAAAATACAAAATACTAAATGAACGAGTTACAAAAAGCCATGTCCCTAAACGAATAAACAGTGAAATCACACCTCCTCCTCCTTGCGGTCATAACCTCAGGGCAGGCTCATGAGCAGGTCATTAGCACACACACGTTTGTTATCCAAGGAGGCGAGGGTGCGTTTTCTCTGTTCCACAAGATACAATTGATGGTTGCTAGATTGTATCCTCTACTGTGTATGGGATATAGCTTTGCCAGTGCGTAAAACCGCTAAGTAATCGTCTACACGTAGCGATTTTACCACTGCCCTACCTACACCTTTTGCTCTTTTGGCTTCCTTACAGTCTAGTGTGCGATAAGCATACATTTTTGAGGCCAAACCTACGAATTCCGTCATGACGGAATCACCGCATTCATCTTTTAAAACGCCCATTTCCTTCTTGTTTTTTATGGGCAGCTGAAACACGTTGTCACCGCTATACGAAGAGGTGTCGAACAAGTTACTATGCTGCTTCATGACGTCATAGGGGCTGCAGTGGCGAATGTGGTAAATGAATGAGTCCGTATCCATATACAAAAGAGAGACATCCTCAAAATAGCGTTTGGCAAACTCACAGTGGAATCGATACATGACCGATTTAGAAAAGTCTAAAATGACTTGGCCCACGTAAATGGGCTTATCCATGGTCACGCTGGTCTTACTCATTTCAATGGTGGCCAAATCCTCATCGATAATGTTGATAGATTTCAAATTTGGCTTGGCAATGTACCGCCGGGCACCCGACCGCCCGTCCCAGACATTCACCAATTTAATGTCATGGTATTTGCGGACATTCTCCATGGACTTGCCATAGATGCAGTTGTTCATTAATTTGAAAAAAATAATAATTTCAAACTGCTGTTTTGCCATTTGTCGGTGCTCTGTGTTGAGTCGCATGTATGGCTCGAGCCATGCTTTCTGGGCAAAGGAAATACCTCTATGGCTTTTCTTCAACACCAAGCCTTGGGCGAGGCATTGCACCAACATTTGGATATGTCGCACATACCGATTTTTGTTGTAAAGTGTGCCCATGAGTTTTTCAATTTTCACTTTACTGTCGGGGGGAACCATTTGCTCAAGGCAGAATGGGAAATTGGCATGTTGATCATACAAGGATGAGGGATATTCAATATCCACTTCTAAGACATATCCACGGCCTGTTTCTTGGCTAGCCATGTTTACATCTAATTCTGACACTTGTTTCTCTGTCAGCCAAGCAAACTTCCCATAGGGCAAAGGCTGACTCATGGCGTAACCGTACAAATTATTCACGTCATAGTACATTAAGTACGATTCTGGTTTGTCTAGTGAATAATGAGGCATGTAGACATTGGTCGCTTCGGCATGGCGCTGGTTAAGCGACACAAAGCCACCGCGAATGCCCTTTTCAAAGAATAGAACCATGCCTACATCAGTGAGTAAATCCAATTCCACTTGAGTGTATTTTAAAGCGGCATCAAACGAGAGTCCATGACACGTATAATAGTGAGCCGGGTCAAGACCGTAAATGTGTTGACACAACTCACGGAATTTTTCAAACACATCGGTGAGCAGCAATACATCCAGTTTTAGGTAATGCATAGCATATTCACTTAGCGTCTTAATGTCAAACACTCGCCAAACTTGACATGCATGTGCATAGTCTTCATCGGAAACGGTACTACGTGTTAGTTTCGAGTAAAATTTCTCTTGTGGTGGGAGTTTTCTTTGCTTTAACACGTCCCTGCTGTTGCAGAAATCATACGGGAATATACCTTTCCGAATGTACAATTGAAATTGCTTAGGATCATTAAAATGCATTCTGGTATTTTAATACCTCTTCATCCAAGCCATTCTCAAGACTGTCTAGCGAGGATGCCATAAACTTAAAGGAATCCAAAAATCGATTGCTAAAGTTGCTCAACCGCCATCTCAGGGCTGTAAAACGCTCATGGTTTTGGGGAATAATTGTAAACGAGCCTTGTTGACATGACCCAATTCACGAATCAAAAACTGAATGTCATAATTCGCCAGATTGTGGAAAAAGACACTAATGAAACGAGGAGCTGAAAAGTTCAAATTGCATTTATTATGCGCAGCTCCACGAAACTCTCCCGTAAAGTGCGAGTGATCACGAACGGTGTCTTCAGCACTGATCAGTGGCTTTTCGCAAATATGGCATGTCGTGGCATGCTCATACTGCTGCTGCTATTGTGGCGTTAGGCTCATGGGTACTGGGTGGTCCAGTAATCCCTGTACATGGTCGGCCAACTTAACAAGTTCATACAAAAACCATCTGGCACAATCTGGCCCCTCATGGGATTTGTAAAAGATTGCATGGGGTCATAGGAACACACCACATTAAATCCTATGGCAAAGGGTTCATGTTTTTTAATGGGTGTGGTTGAGCTCATGGCGGGATCTGGTTCACATCCCGCCATGGGTGTAGTGAGTGCTTTGAAATTTGCATACACCACATAGGGAACAGTGTCACGCTTATGAATGTCCTTAAACTTTAACACAGCCTTGTCCCCTTGTGGCAATATCAGTCTCACTGCTTCCTGAGAAACGCAATCTACCCTATGGCGTTCCAAAAGCGTAGGAGTGGTAAAATATTGCAAGCATCGATCGCCAATATGTTTTTTACCATGTGATTTGGATGCTTGACTGCTTAGCAATCTACTCAAGCTTTTAATCAGGCAATAGTGATTCACCTCTCCCTCAGACAGATATAAAAGATGAATGTGGTGTCGTTTCCGTTCTTTTGTGGCATAAAGAGGACCCACAATCTCATTACCATCAAGGCCATACACCATAAACGAAAAGTCCTGGTTATCTTGTTCAAACCTATGGATTTCCGTTAAGTCCATAGGGAACGATACTCGAGTTAAATTTAAAGTTAGTTTCAATTCATCGAACTTGGCCCTGTACATTCCTGGCCAACAACCATTACATTGTACCAGCTGAAAATATCCAGCCACACACCACAGGAAGCAATCATTGTCATGACTCTTTATATTCACCACAGCCTTTTTCGATGCTATTGCTGGTGGTGTTTTAATATAGCTAGACCCAGCATTCAACGGGTTGAAATGACAAATGTTGATTTGTAGATAATGGATTTTGTCTAACGCTAAACCACTGGGTCTTTGTTGCAGTTTTAAAATTTGATAGCAAGGCATTCACCATATGGCTTTGATACCATTCGTTCAGATTATTGGCTATCAAAAGCTCTTGCATTTTACTGCCAACATAAAATGTTTTTTTATGCTCACCGTCCTTGTTTTTATAAATGAAATCGCACACGAGTTGTGTATTGACATTTAAAGCCATGTGCAACCATTGCGCTTTACAAATTTCGAAACAAGATTCTACAAAGTCTTTTGGGATTAAACTCTCTCTAACATTCACCACGCGGCCACAGCAAACCCGTTTCTTAAAACAGGACTCTAGGGGCTCCCAAGTTAATGTATCTGCAGTGGCAAAAGACATGATTTTTATATAAAAAAAACAATCTCACCCAAGTTTTCAGCAGTAGACTCTCTGGTAAACAATGGTCTCAAACACACGCGACCCTGGTTTTCAACAGCTACTTATATAGTGATTGTCGTGGTCACACTCTAAAAATAAATAAAATAAACCACCATGAGTATATCCATTCCAATTAGCATCTTTCATAAACAAGAATAAATAAAATAAAATATAAAAGAAACCAGGTTTTATATATATCATTTTCAAAAAATCTTACCTTGCTTTGTAAAAGCCCTGCTTTTCCCTTCTCCTAGGCTTCAGTGGAATGGGTTTTCTCTCTCCCACAACAGGTATGCAGATTATCTAAAACAAACAAAATAAAAACAATTCATCAATCAAATGGTAAACCAATAATAATTTAAACATTGATTAGCATAAAAATAAACTAAACAATATTAATGCTATACTTACCTGTAAATATAAAATGTATCCAATATAGTAACCAACTGGGGTTAATCACACGAATGCAATTATTTTATACAGATAAGACGCAGCCTATGTTAACACAGTAACGTTTACCATAGGAATGACACGCAATGTGCAGTGACATGCTCAATACTCTCTTACCCAACCCCTCACCTCCCCGCAGTCCTCTGGCCTCGTCCCTCACCGCTCTTGGCAGGCTCTGCAGTGGTCACGTGATTTCCTGTTCTTTTTTTGTGTGTTCACCCTTTCCCCTCTCCCCCCCCCCCCTTTCCTCTCTGCGGGGCCCTGCCTGCTGCTGCTCGGCTCGCCTGGCTAGCCGTTATCACCTTTTTACAGAGTTGCCACATGGTTCCAACATGTTATCATATAACAGCAGTGTTGTCAGCTTGACTGACATTCCATTCTGTTAGCCGACTAGCCATGCCTCGAAGATATTCTTTCCGTTCTGGCCGCCAGTCAGACATACATACATACAAAGCAAGTTCTGTTGTTGTTGTCGACTATAAAAGCCTTGCTTTTATTCGTCTAATACCATTATGAATTTGTCAGGTTACTGGTCAGTGTTTACTAACATGTTTTTAAGATCACGAAGAGGGATTTTCTTGAAAATATTCACCTTCATTCGTTCGTCATATAGAAAAATATCAAAAAGCGCTCCCTCGCCCTGCTGCCCCGTCGAAATAGCCATTTCCTGTATTCACCATGGCCAGTCATAGCCTCGTTGTAACATACGTCAAGTGCTACCGGCTCTCTGTCTACAAACACTCTTATAAAAATAAATTAAAAAATGATATTCATAGTTCTTGTCCTAGAGACTTGACATTTATTTTCACGGTAGATGGGGTAGAGACCTTTCATTTATGTCAAACGAACTTATCTGTAAACTTGTTTGTTTCCAAAATAGTAAAAATTCACGGAGGAACTGTGCTTCGTTTGTGGCTTCCAGGGAATAATAGTGGCTTTACTTTTAGTGCTGAATGTGTGTTAGTGTTATCTAGTGTATGTGTTCCTGTGTAATAGTGTTTTAAAGTAATATTTAATATGAATTTTGTGCTATAAATGTCCGCCATCTTGGTAATTGCGACAATATTATTTCATAGATAACACTATTTAGAGGTCACTCCGTATATCTGACTAACACCTTTGACCTAACTGTCTCCATTTTGTTTTCTTTTGTCATTGATCCCATGGAGGCCATGAATAGGATACGCCCTAGTCTGTATAGTCTCGGTGTTACCTAGGTCACACAACCGACCACTATTGTCAGCCATCTTTACGACCGGCAATGTGACGCTTTTGTACTAGACAGCATACTACATTATTACCTAGTCAGCTCACGTGGGGGTTTAGTTCCGAACTGAGAAGGAGCTAAGCATAACCCTGCGTGAGACACTGGGAAGGGGGCCCTCAACCCCGACACGGCGCGTCCCGATGGCTGATGGGGAATTTCCTGTAGATATACAGGAAAGGTGCGAATAAGACCTAGTCAAATAAGCACCCGCGGATCAACTGATGTGAATAAAACAATGGCCAACGGCTTCGATGGCAGAGGAGGACCTATGTCTCAATGGCAGCGAGGGCGGAAGAACCAAAATTGAAATACACTTCGCGTCTGACTTGGATCGAGTGGCAAAGTGGTCAGCGTCTGCTTACCTAGTAGGTACGGCTGTATAGCTTATGTTCCAGGAACTAGCAATCCCTGGTCCTAAACTCCCAGTGGAAACACTGGATTAATCCTTGATTACAAGCAGTTATGATTCGTGCGAGTAACTACAGAATTACCCCAGGTGGTAACCAATCCACCCGTCCATGGACGGCTACCAGGTTTTCGGACTCTGGGGGACCTGGGCAACCACGATCACAGAGAAAGTCGGAGTTCTCTGGCAAACTACCATCAAAGACACCCACATACATCGGGACCTTCAACATCAACACATTACTAAAACCAGGCAAACTACACACCTTAACATCAGAACTAGATCGACAAAGGATACAGATACTAGCTCTTCAGGAAACACGCTTTACAGATGAGAGCACGCTAGACTATGGTAACTACCGTATTTTCAAAAGTAAAACGGACAAACGAATAGGAAGAGGTGGCACCCCCCTCTTGGGTATGGCATATTTAGTTCACAAGAGCATAGTTGATTCGACAAAAGAAGTCACTCCCATAAGTAATAGAGTAATGACTATGCGCATACAATGTGCGAACAAAAAATACACATTAATTAACGCACATGCCCCCACGAACATTGAAAATAAAAGGGACTTGCAGAAGGTAGAACAGTTCTGGTCTAAACTCGAAAAGATCGTGGCAGCGGTTCCTAGAGAAGACACAAGGATATTACTAGGTGATTTCAATGCACAGATTGGCAAAGAAAAATAATACCAAAAGACTGTAGGCAAATACCCAGCTCATAAATTCACCAACAAGAATGGCATGAGACTCATTGAACTGTGCCAACAGAACAACTTGAAGATAATGTCCACCTCTCTGAGGAAGCACCCTCGAAAACAGAAGACTTGGCGATCACCTGTGCAATCTCTTGGAGAATATCAGATCGACCATGTGGCCATCACACATCCTTTACAGAAATAAATTCATGATGTGCAAGTTCGAATAGGAGCCAATATTGACTCCGACCATTATCTAGTGCGAATCAAAGTGAAATTTACTCCGAAAAGAATCCACCCCAAGAAATCTCATCTTCAGAAATTTGACACGAAAAAGATAAAGGAAAGTAACATAACAGAGGAATGGGAAAAGGAAAAGGCAAGCACCTGGAAGAAGTTCCATGACAAGATCATTACGAGAGCTAAAGAGACTATTCCATTGAAGAAGAATACGAAACACCCGTGGTGGGATTCTGCATGTGAAGAAGCACTGGAAATGAGAAAGAGAGCTTTTCAGAAATACAACAGTAAGAAGTCACTCGAGACTCAACAACACTATCTTCAGACCAGGAAGGAAGTGTCAAAAGTAATCAGACAAACTAAGAGGAAACACATGAAGGACCAATTGGAATCTATAGATCAAGACTTCCGAGATCACAAAACGCGGGATTTCTACAGGACGTTCGCAGGAAGAATCCGAGGATACACCCCACAGAACTTGTGTTTCCGAAAACAAGACAGAAACCTCGCGTTGTCCAACCGGGATAATTGTAGTGAACTGGCTCGGTATTTCTCTGAGTTACTCAATTGCGAGGAGCCAACATCACGATGGCCTAAAGAGACTCCCGTACATGTAAACCCTGAATCTCCACCACCTATTAAAGAAGAAATCCAGAGACACATTTTCAGACTCAAAAGTAACAGGGCGTCTGGAGAAGATGGCATAGTTGCAGAACTATTAAAGAACATAGGCCCAAATACACTTGAGGAGCTCACACTAATCATCATGGATATATGGAAAACAGAAAAGCTACCTGAAGAATGGAAATGTGCACACATCCATCCGTTATACAAGAAAGGTGACAGAACAGATGTGAATAACTACAGAGGGATTTCTCTCCTTCAAGTCACCTACAAGATTCTCTCCGCGTGTCTTCTTCAAAGAGTACAAGAACAGCTTAAACACAAAATTGGTGAATATCAAGCTGGTTTCCGACCTGAGCGTTCTTGTGTTGAACAAATTTTTAACTTGAAGACGATATTGAAATATAGAGCGACCCGAAGCTCTCCGATCATTTGTAGTTTCGTCGACTTTAAGAAGGCGTACGATTCGGTCGATCGACAGTCTCTCTTTAACATCTTAGAAGCACTAGGACTTGATCCAAAGACATTAAGACTCATCAAGGAAACACTCACGGACACGAAGTCAAAAGTAAAATTTCTGGGTGAATTATCAGAGCCCTTTGCGATTAAGACCGGCGTGCGACAGGGTGACGGATTGTCACCACTGCTCTTCAACCTTGTTCTAGAAAAAGTCATTCGAGAATGGGAGAAGGACTTGAATGCCCAGAAGCTCTGGAAACCCATTCAACTTGGACGAAAGAATGATGACATCAAGGTCAGTTGTTTAGCTTTCGCAGACGACCTAGCGATACTAGCAGACAGTGATATTTTAGCGATCAAACAGATTGAAGTCCTCAAGGAATGCGCTGAGAAAACTGGGTTGAAAATCTCATTCGAGAAGACCATGTTTATTTGCACTAGGTTCGACATCCAGGAACTACAAACAAAATACGGGCACATCAAACGGGTTCCACACTTTAAATATCTCGGTGAGATCCTAGAACCAACAGGATTGGAAAAGGAAGCTCAGAAAGTTCGATTACAAAAACTCAAAAGAGCGTTTTGGAGAACCCGTGACATCTATAACAAGAAATGCATGTCCATACATACAAAAATCAAACACTACAATACGGTGATTAAACCTGAAGTGCTGTATGCAAGTGAAACCTTGGTACTTAATAAGAAAGGTGATCTGGAAAATATCTTGAAGGAGGAATGAAAGATCTTGAGGGAAATTCTGGGCCCAGAGAAAAGTGAAGAAGGGTATAGACTCAAATCACGCAAAGCCACGGAAAAACTATCCAACCTCGCCGCAGACATCAGGAAACGAAGACTGAAATTCTATGGACACGTTCACAGACTCTCATCTTCAAGGTTAACTCACAAGATTTTGACATACTCTGGAAAACTGAAGATCGTATCTTGGATACAAGATGTTAAAAATGACCTGGAAAAGGCCCGGATAGAAACATCAGAAATACTAGACAGAAATGTCTACCGTCAGAAGATTAATAAATGGGTGGTACAGCCAGAGAATGAAGTCCCCAGAAGATCGGGGACTAAGTGGTCAGAAGAAAGGAAACAAGCGCACAGTGAAAGAATGAAAGCAATATGGTCTGTTAGAAAGGCGAATCATAAATGTAATGCGTGATCCAATAGCGTCCATACGCACATAATAATAATAATAAAAATTCAAAATTTAAGTGTTTTCAAAAAATCTCAAAAAATAAAAAAGTTTTATTATAAAATATTAAAGGACATACAGCCCATTCTTTTAAGCCCATACAACACTTTTTAGAATGTTTGGTTTTCGAACTATCACCTGATTTAAAAAAATATAACGAGTGGTCTATAGGATAGAGGACGTCATTTCGAGTCCAACGACACCTCATTTGTTAAAATCCGACCATCCGTTCGCCAATTATCGCCAATGTTCGCGAGAAAGTAGGCTATCATCGTTTCCCCTCCTACACCCTTGAAACTTGCTGCCCACCTCGAGGGCATGCCCGCCTTTCATTAACGTCAAACAAACTTTTTTTTCCAAAATTCACCATTTCCAAAGTAGCACCAATCCAAAAAACAAGAATTTTCAATATTTTTTAAAAAAATACCAACACACATTCTCAGCAAGGAGGATGTCATCCCAACGCCAACAACACTTCGTTTGTTAAAATCCGATCATGCGTTCGGGAGATATCGCCAAAGTTTATATGAAAGTAGGGGGAGTCCCAGAACATACAACACCCCACTACTACCAGTTTTTATCCTAGAGACTTGAAATTTAATTTGGGAGTAGAGGGGGTAGGAATCATTCATTTACGTCAAACAAACTTTTTTGTAAAATTGCTAGTTTCCAAAATATAGGAATTTCAAAATTGGACTGTTTTCAAAAAAAACATCAAAAATAAAAATGTTTTATTATAAAATATAAAGGACATAAAGACCATTCGTTTCAACCACGGCACAACGTTGGTTTTCAAACTAGGCCTATTGCCTATTTTCTAAAACAAAAATTTTCAAAAAAAATTAAAAATATAACGAGTCGACCATAGGAAAGAGGACGTCAGCCCGAGTCCAACGACATGTCGCATGCCCATGGTTTCACGAAATATACATAAAAGGTCAGCGTAGCCGAGCGGTTCGTGTCACTATTTAGAACTCCTATTACCCCCCTACTGTAACGGTATTTCTCATAGCTCTTTTCGTCGTATTCCCTCTCGGAGATCCGAATGAGGGAATTGAAACTCCGGAACATTTTACTTTGAAACCAGCCATGATGGTTTTTCTCGGGGATATCTCTCAAGATCTTTAATGGAGTGGTTTCCTGTTGCCTTCTCCATTCTATGCCGTTGACCAAGATGCATTGGTTCATCCGGCTTTAGGGGCGATTTCTCACCCCAAGGACAAAAGAGTGCCCTGGCCTCAATTCGCTCATCCACCCTCAGAAGAGGCTGTTGGCGACATTGATCGGGGCCACTTATACCGGTGGCCACTCGGTCCTCTTTTAGTCGCCTCTTACGACAGGCAGAGGTTACTGAGGGCGTTATTCTACTGCCCCCACCCACAGGGTATGATGGTATGATCTTCAGCTGTGTGCAATGAGAAAGCTGTGCATATGTTCATTCCTTATGTATTAATGATGCGAAATGTCAACTAACGTTGTGCCGCATACAAACTCGTAGTCTCGAAATGTTGCACATTTTCTCGTAAATGTACTACAGTTTCTTCTTCTTCGTCGCGAATGGGTCTCTTAGGACCACGCGGAATCAACAATGGTTAGCCTTTCTTGCATCCCAGTACTCCTTCATACGCAACGAATGGGTTTGCTTCCGTTGTGCAGACCAGATATGGTGGTATGGCCGTATTTCTTCCTCCTCGAAACCCCGTGTGAGTGCAAGTGTTCTGATGACATTTCGGTCTAGGAGATTCGGCGATCCTAATTCTTGCAAGTCTTTTTCAGTCTGTTTGTACCAATTTGATCTAGTTGTTTTGTTTTTCAAGTATGTGTGAATTTTGTGAGTTAGTCTATTTGGGTCCATTCTTTCCAGGTGCCCCAAGAATTGGATTCGTCGCATACGCATTTTGTCTGTGATTTTGGAGATGGTTTTATATATTTCAGCATTTGGCTTTGGAAGATGAACACCATCTTTGATTCTCGGCCCTAAGATTTTCCTCATTATTTTACGTTCCTTCACTTCCAACTGATCTCGAAGTGTTCTATGTTGAAGAGTGAGAGTTTCTGAAGCGTAGAGAGCTTCGGGCCCGATCACTGTTGTATAATGTTGAATTTTGCATTTCCAGGAAGGACTCTTTTTGTTGTAAGTATTTTTCGTTAACTATTTATTTATTCGTATCAGAAGCAATACATCATGTAAAATTAGCATAGATAACTTTTTTAAAATAAAAACACACTAAAGGTACTTTCAAAATAACAATTAAATTACATCGCACCAAAATTTGGCAAGATCTCGTCCATTTGGTGTGGCCTGAACTACATCCTGCATAGTGCAAATGAGAGGGCAGGAGTTGCAATGGAGAAGGTGCGCCATGGTTTGTTCTTCTCCGCAGGCGCAAAAGGTTGACTCATCGGAAAGGCCCCACTTCTTCATATTGGTCTTAGATCGACCGACCCCAGACCGCAGCCTGTTCAGACTCTTCCATGTAGGCCACGACTCTTCATAACCCGCAGGAAGAGTTTCAGATGGAACCATCCATCCGTTGAGATTATTGTTTCTGGATCTCCAGGAAGTTAGCCTTGATGATTGAGGTGAATCCGACAGGCACTCAGTAGAGTATAGGAAACTTCGCCTAGATTTCAATCGTTGTTGAGCAGGTTGATAATTATGTAGAGGATGTGTCTGGGAAACGTCTACTTTAGATTTTTCATGTTTGGCAGCTACTTCACGTCTAATATCTGGGGGAGCAATGCCAGCCAAGCAATATAACTTGTCACAAGGTGTAGATCTTAGGCAACCAGTTATAAGCCGACGAGTTTCATTTAAAGCAATATCTACCTGTTTGACATGACATGATCTATACCAAACAGGGCATGCATATTCTGCTGCAGAGTAGCTCAGTGCTAAAGCAGTAGTTCTCATTGTTTGAGCTTGCATTCCCCAGTTGGTACCACATAACTTGCGAAGAATGGAATTTCGCGTAGATACTTTGTGCTTCGTGTTAACACAATGTTGTTCATACTTGAGTGCACGATCCAGAGTTACCCCTAGATATTTAGGTGTAGAGCAATGATCCAAAAGAGCACCCTCCCAGAAAATCTTCAGTTTTCTTCTTGCCTGCATATTCTTTAAGTGAAAAGCGCAAACTTGCGTCTTTGAGGTGTTAGGCTTTAGATGGTTTTCTCTGTAGTATGGACTCAGTTCATCTAAGGCTGCCATTAATCTCCGTTCAACACTCTCAAACTGATCACCCTGGGTGAGAATAGCTCGATCATCTGCATAGATGAAGCTTTTAGTTCCTTCTGGCAAGGGTTGATCATTCGTGTAAATATTAAATCATATTGGAGACAAAACACTACCTTGAGGTAGGCCATTCCGGAGATTCTTCCAACGACTATGTCGCCCTTGGAAATCTACAAAGAATCTTCGATTTTCAAGAAGACATCGAAGAAATTCAGTCAGCTTGTTGTCCTTGGTCATCTTATGAAGTTTACTCAACAGAATTTGGTGGTTAACTGTGTCATAGGCCGCAGTTAGGTCGATGAAGACTGAAAAACAGTTTCCATTTTTTGAATTCTTGTTGTAATGGACCTCTTCTCATTACAATTGTCGGTAATCCATTCACCCAAATATTTAAATTCCTTCACACGAGATATATGGTCAGTATCAATTTCAATTTCAGATGGGGCATTCTTTATATCTGTCATAAATTTTGTTTTATCAAATGAGATTTGCAATCCAATTTTCTTTGCTTGTTCTTGTAGTAGTTCAAGTTGGTATTGCGCATCAGAGATGTTTTGGGCAATTAATGCCATGTCATCAGCAAATGCCAAACAGTCTAATTCTATGCCTTTAAGTTTTGGTCCTATCCTATGCGTCGGTGCACCTGCTTTTCGCCATTCTCGTACAACCTTCTCTAGTGCACAATTGAAAAGCAACGGGGACAATCCATCTCCTTGTCGGACTCCTGTGTCAATGGGGAATTCTCTGCTCAGTTCTCCCATAAATTTAACCTTAGATTTGGTTTCCATGAGTGTTTCCTTAATAATATTTGTTGTCTTTTGATCTAATCCAAATTCTTTGAGTATTTCGAAAAGGGATTCACGGATACGCCTTTTGGAAGTCAACAAATGTAATGTACAACAGTTTATGTTTGAATTGCTTATAAGATCGTGAAAAAGAAAGTGTTTCTCCAATTGTATGATTGTATTTAATTGTATGCACGTCGTATGATCTTGGCGAGGTGTTTTTTTTCCTCAGAGCAACTTTACACCGTAGTAGGCACGCAGCTGTTTGTATTTAGTTTTTTGGCAACTTGTTTTAAATTATTGACTAAAATATTTCTAATTGAAGACAATCTATACCTCCATTAGTATTCGGGTTCCATAATTCATGTAAAATGAGGTTCGTTTGTGAAATTGAGGCCACAACTCCACCACCATTTCAGTGATAACCGTATGGTATACTTTACGTAGACTAGGGTGAAGATGTAAATGATCATTTAAAAATAATTTTCGCCAGTTGTTTGGTTTATTAACTTACGGTAATATTTTCCATAGGTAGGCCTACTGAAAACTAGGCACGGTTGGATCCTAAGGTGGAACCGCATGTGCTATCAAATATCACTTCCCTGCAATACCTGGAATATGTATATAATTATAAATTGATTATTGGTTAAATAAGTGTTAATAGATAGGCTATTATAATTATAATGATTAAATAAATATTAAAGAAGAAACGACGCGTTAGTAAATATTACGCCTACCGGTAGACAGTTCCACGGTCTTTAATAGTTGTAGACCTTCCTGTATTCAATAACATACAGCTTATCTAGATTTGGCAACGTCACACAATTACACATTGCACTGACCTCAGACAGCACATAGGAACAAGGGGAGGGAGAAAGGTTCTGTCGACCTCAACTGGCGAAAGAGTGAACACGAAACTGCTTGAAGCTCCAGCCAGGAAGACAACCAGATAAGTAGTAGCCTGTAATATTACATTATAATCATAGTTGACTTTTTACAACCATATAGTCACCCCAAACAGACATACTCCGGATTTCTATCACCATTTTAGCATTTCACCTAACATCAGATATACTACATTTAGCATACACTAACAGTTGCATTACCAATACTGCAACTAAATAATTGTACATATTGTAAATATTGTTCACCTGTATTCTCAAACATAGATGTTATAGCCTAAGTGTAATGGATCAGATGATGATCGCTTGACGATCGAAACTGGTCATCCTAGTGTATTTATTAATCTCATGTAATTTATTTCAGGATTAGGGCATAACCCAGCTCTATTTGGGTACATTCGTGTTGACCGACTGAAAAGCACCAAACTTTTGTTTACTTAGGCAACACTGAAAAATGTCTTCAAACCCCACAATTTATTTATACTAACGGGATGTGTAAAATATTTCGACATTGATCATCCAACCGTAATGAAATTATAAGTTGAGAAATTCAATTAAGTAACATCATTAAACAGTGCATCAAAAGTGGAACTAGTAATGAATGTAATGTGACAATGTTATTGTTATTTTTATGTTATTGTCATATTATTTTAGAGTACCGTAGTTTTGTTATGCGTGCCCCGGTACTTGATATCAGTGTGGTATTACCTTGAAGGTAACACGGGGAGGATACGATGCATGGGTCACCAATTCGAACCATCTTTAGTACACGTGTAGGGCATGGCTAGGCGTATATCAGGTGCAAGTAGTAAGGTGCGCTTCTTAGCCGTTTCCGAGAAATTAATTAATTGCAATTACAGTGCGGCGTCTATGTGTGTTCTACGCTAGCAAAACTCAAAAGCGCGCGTGGTGCAGTGGTAAGAGCCCTGCGCCGTAAGCGCGGGATCGCTGGATCGAATCCCACCGTGTGTTGTGTGTTTTTTTTTGTAACCATTGGCAATTTCCAACCAATACCCATAGCATGAGTTACTGCTTGCGGGGTACGGGGTAGTCTGATGGTTCTCAGACGTGCAATGAACGGAACAGACTAGGCTTTCAATGTATAAATGTATACTGTACATATAATAGAATACACCTGACCGTGTATAATACCAATTTATTTGCAATGCCCATACTCTACATTATGTAATGTCACAACGTTGACCCGCATACAATGATTTTAGAATCTCTTTTCCTGCTCACATAACACGCTATTACATTTGACTGCAAAATAAACATTATTCACGACACCCGCCTCCGTAGCGTAGTGGTCAGCATGGTTAGCTGCCACCCCGGAGGTCCTGGGTTCGATTCCCGGCTCTGACACGAAATTTGAAAAAGTGGTATGAGGACTGGAACGGGGTCTACTCAGCCTCGGGTGTTCCAAATGAGTAGAGGGGGTTCGATTCCCACCTCAGCCATCCTCGAAGTGGTTTTCCGTGGTTTCCCATTTCGTCTTCGGGCAAATGCCGGGATGGTACTGCCCCCGTAAATTGAATTATGTTGAGACCACGGTGGCTATATTGGAAAATTATAAAGAAAGTTAAGGCTGTCATAGTTATGACGTGGATGGTCATGACGTAAGCACGGATGACGCAGACGTTATACCAGCAGGCTACTTGAGCTGAGATTCTCAGTGACGTCAGCATTTATTCGAGAAAGTTCCGAGATTTACGACGCAGTCGCAGGAAAAGTGGAATTGTGCTAAGGAAGAAATTATGCTATTGGAGGGGAGGCCCGAACCAATGAACGATTGTTTGAAGGAAGACGGAGATTGCTGAAACTATGATATTTTTAATACTTTTTGGAATGCAGAATTGTGGAAATCCATTTGCAGTTGAGGCATTGATCTGGGATTTTGGTGAAATTTATTTCCTGTTTTTGAATTTTGAAAATCCGTCACGTATTGACGAAGTTGGAACTTCGAGCGATGACGCAGTAACACGCTATGGAAGGGATGGATACGTCCCTTATGAAGTTTATAAAAGGCCCTGCGCAGAAGAGAGGAGTCTCAATCGTCAGATCTCATATCGCATATCTCAAATCGTCAGATCTTGAGTGATTATATAGTCGTTTTGGTGAAACGTCGAGTGACATTAGTAGAAAGAGTCGTCTTTATAACGCGTGGTGAAGCCACCGCATTAAACGAGATTCAAGCAGACAAGCAGTGCAAGTTTACTGTGAGTAAAACTAGGTGAAGTTAAAACGCACATTATAACGCGTCTACAAGAGTGGCTATGAACAGTTAGCGGTTGCCTATAAGCTAATCCTATTGTGCAGTGCTACATTAAGCAGTGTAGTAAATTTGAACAATTTCGAGGAGTTATTTTAGAAGATATTAGCATTTTTAGACGTCTGACAAAAGTGATTTTCTCGCCTTCTGAGAAGCACTTTGTATCGCCAGATCCTACGCTACGGCTGACACTGCTAGTATAACAGGGAGACTTCTGATTGCTTTTGTGACACAACGCTACAGTATTATGGAGCAGTTTAATAAGGCAGTTTGTTCTTCTATTACTATAACCGAAGAGAGGATGGAAGGCTAAAGGACTTTAATGCAATTGGGACATACATCGTTGGAGTAAGATAGCAACATGGAACTTCGCTAATTGCCATTCCATACAAGCGGACATGTGGTGAACAACCATCTACACCCATGTTTCGTGGCTCAACGCTGAATACTATCAAACAGCAATGAAAACGATTTCATACTCACTGAATATGAATATTTCTATGGAAATTACTACAAAAACTTCATGGCGATTTTCTACAAGATCTTCAGGGATTTTTCAAGAGAGGTCAGGGTTGTCCCGACTCACAAAGAAGAATTTTGCCGGAAGGATGTCTTTCGTCTTCATGGAGCAGTGCAATTTCCGGAGAAGGAAGCAGTTCGATTCTCCGAGGGTGCTGTTTCCTGTTTCGAGGATGGAGCTCAGCTTTAACTTGGTGAAATGGATCCATCAGCAGTCTTCTTTGGGGAATTTTCCTCTGGAACTTCAATCGGCAGATAAGGTAGTCGTGAACGTTTATTGTATTTGAGTTTTCTAGCAATATCTGAGCAACCATTTTCCCATATTTTCTGTCCTCATATATTTTGCCCTATATTCTTGTTTGAGATTCCTATTCTCAGTACACCTTGATGAGTTATGCCTTTTTCGACGATTTATTAAGACATTGTTATGTCATGGGCATAGTTAAATGATTTTGGATCAGTTGAGACTGACATTTAGATATTTCAATAATTTGCTTATTTTTGTAGTCACGATTTGACTATAAGTTAATGATTTTCATGGCAGACTTAA
Source organism: Meconema thalassinum (assembly GCA_946902985.2). Taxonomy (NCBI): domain Eukaryota; kingdom Metazoa; phylum Arthropoda; class Insecta; order Orthoptera; family Tettigoniidae; genus Meconema; species Meconema thalassinum. The sequence continues at coordinate 455,713,383 of OX336391.1, read as the reverse complement.
CTTCAGACAGCGTGTCTCTTTATTAGAGTAATTTCTACCCCAGTTTAATTACTTTGACCAATTTTCTGTCATCATCAAGAAGGAAGAACGTTTAAATGATTTTAGAGCGTTAAAATCTCTTGCGTTGTCGACGATCTTGGAAATACTAGTCGTTATTTGAAATTGATTGCAACACAGACATTTATCGTCAGTTATGAACGACCATTGCATCATAGACAATTTTGTGAAAGATGAACTTTAATTATGAATTATTGAATGCATTAAAGTCGTGAACTTTTGTTAGGAGTTTTTTTCTCAATTAGAGATTTGGATAATAATGTTTGCATTCCACAGTCTAATTGAATTCTATTCGACTATTTTGCAGTTTAGTCGCACTTTGTTTGATGATAGTATTTTTATACTACAATACCTTGAAGATGATAATCTTAAATTTTGATAGACCAGAGAGGCGTATATAAGCGTATTCACTATTAAATTTGTTTGTGATTGGCAAATTTTTACTTCATTTCGATTCATGAATGAAATCCACGAAGGTTAAATGACAACAGTTTTGAAACAATTAATGATTATAAGAATTTTTGAAGTGGAACTATGAATGTATAATCGCTAGTGCAGCGAACGTGTTGAAAGTCGCTGATGTATAATGCCCTTGAAGTAAATGAAGGAGGTTCCCACAGTAATTAATGATATTAAAGAATTTGTTAGTGGAGGTTTTTGTAAATTCTGTGGAAGATTTTGATGCCGTATATATTAATATATGATGAATTTTGGGCTTATTTTAATGCAGTTTTGTGCATTTTCTTTGTAAGCGACGTATTTACCGCAGGAGTGTATTGTATTTGTCCTTTGAAAATTAATCAAGTGAATTTACTGTTATAATTAACAAGAGTATTGAAAGAATTTGAGATAAGATTTTGAATGAAGATTACCGTCACAAATAATTATAATAATTATTAAACCTTTATTAAACCAGATTGTGACATTAACATGTATAACTAACCTTCATTGGTCGATTATATTGACACGATTATGAAATTACCAACCGGATGAACATGTGGTTAATGTATTTCTCAAATTAATAATTTGAATAATTTAAATGTTAATATTGTAAATAAATAATGTAAATATCTTTGACAATAATGTGGAACGGAAGTAATGTTAGAGGCGTGTTTAAAATTCTTTTTGTCTTTAACTATATTATGAACAATTTCTAATTGTTATAAATTAATTTATGAGTTTTGTTATAAACATTTAAGAGTTTGTTTTATACTCTAAACAATGCTTATTAAACATTTGGATGATAATTAAACAAGTTTAGGGATTGTCAGAATAATCCAGTGGTATGTGAGTAAAGCATTTGAAAGATTTGGGTAACAATATTTTGTGATGTCTTGCGGACATTTAAAACTTTTGAGAGAGTGCTGGATTCTTACGCAACGTGGCTTGACAAGGGAGCCCATTTGACAGGTGTACGTCAGGTTGAGGGGTAGATGGCAGCTGGCCAGACATCTGGTTATCAGCGGACGAGGTCGTCTGCAGTGTGGCCTTGCGCCTATAAATACAAGTGTCATGTTTATTAAAAGAAAACAAATGCTCTATAAATGTGTCCCGTCCTGACTTCCTTTATCCAGTCCAAATGTGTTCTAAATATTACGTTGTTTTGAGCTCGTGGGAGCTAACATGTTGTATAATAACTTTGCAAGTCCTATAGGAGGACGTAGTCAGATTGACATGGGCTACTGATAGCCACATTTATTTTGTTGAGTTGTTAAAGTCATACCCTTTATTTGAAATAAAGCTTTTGTACAGTTCAAGGTTCTTGCCGTCGTTCTGGTTCATTTTTAAATGTCATGGTCAAGATTATTGTGGGAGCATACTTTAGAGATCCTGTTGTCAACCCAATCCCCGAGATATTTATAAGAGGTAAGTAGAGGTAAGTATGGACCCCCGTCTATTTTGGTGTGTTCCACAATAATTTCTTGTTAACTTCTGTGCTCAAACCTCGGTAGTATCTGTCAGTGCCATTTTCATTGGTGTAGCTGAGCCGGCGCGGTGGATTATTGGCAATCCGATTGAGGGGACGGATATCTGACAGCCTACTATCCGGGTAAACGGGGACAGAAGGATTGGCGACCCTAAAACGTGGGGCTGATTCAACATAAGTGGATCACCAGGTTGAACGCCAGTAGGATTGGCAAACCTAAAACGTGTGGATCGATTAGACTCAAATAAAGAGGTTGATTCTTTGTTAGATGTCTTGGCCAATTGTAGTATTTAAGAGTGTGATTATATAGGAATTAAATGTTGTATTGTAGTAGGAAAATTACACTCAGAAAAGATCAGATCTTATACAACTTGAGAAAGGTTAAATGGGCTGGAAACTTAGAAAAATCGCCTATGATCTGGAATCTTATTTTATTTGACCGGCTTATGACATTTTAGTCATATTAGAGATAAAATTAAATTATTTGGATTGTAAATGTAAAATATTTGTGTTAGGATATTTTAAAATGAGCCAGGGAAATTTGAACATTTGCTTGAGTTTGTTTCAACATGAAGTGTCTTCGAAGGTTAATTATAAGGTAGTTATAAGTTAGATTTAAGACAGAAAATTGATCAAATTTATATATGGTGAAAAGTGTTGCTCAGATGTTGTTATTTTGCTCTTTTGATGTATGTCCCTACAGCAGTCTATTTTTGAATAATATTGTAATGGCAGATGAAAGTCTTAGGAGGATGTTAGAGGAGATGTCTGCTAGCATGAATAGCAGTATGAAGCAGATGAGTGAAAGCATGAAGGAGATGGAAGCTAGGAATACTAGTCGAATGGAGGAGAATGCTAGTAATTTGAAAGCTAGCATGGATGAAAGTTTGAAGGTTATTCAGACCAGTTCTGTTAACTTAGAGGATAATATGTCGCGTTTACAGATTAATACCCAAGGAATCGAGAATGCTGTAACTGACATGCGCTCAGACGTGTCCAATGTCCAAAAAGATTTATCCAATGTGCATAAAAATGTTTCAGAGGTTAAAATAGATGTGTCTAATGTGCATAAAAATGTTTCTGATGTAAAAACTGATGTTTCTAAAGTACAGAAAGATCTTACAATGTTGAATTTAGATGTTGCTAATGTCCGAGGTGATATTTCTTGTGCTAGGGCTGAGGTAGTTGTTGTTAAAAATGATGTTGCGACTGTCCAAGACAAGGTTGAGGAAGTCCAAAGAGGAATCCAAAATGTTAGAACTGATGTGTCCAATGTTCAGGTTGATATTAATAACATTCATTCGGATGTAAACGAGATGCAAAGTGACATAAATAAAATTCAAGTAGAGGTCAACACAGTTTTCGTAGATATTGCTAAAGTCCAAACTGATGTAAATAAAGTCAGGGAAGAAATAGAAAATTCGAAAACACTTTGTACACGTAATATAAGTGCATTAACGACTAGGCTAGTTGATGAGTCAGTTAGAACGACAGCGTCTTTAGCAGGTTTAAAGTTCGATGTAGAGGTCATGAGAACCCAGGTATTAGACCATAATAGATTACTGAAAGAAGATATCGAAGTAGACATAGCAGAAATGTTAACGGCAAATGTAGCAGTATGGAAAGACGAGTGGAATAGGTCAAGTGGGGAACATGTAACCCAAATTCAGGAACGTATTGAAAGGAAACTTGCCAGTACTCAAATAGATATTAACAATGAAGTAGTACAGATTAGGAAAGATTTAAGCGTCAGGATGGATTCGCTATCCGAGAGACAAGTAGAAGATAGAACACAATTAGGTCAGGATGTGCAATCATTAAAATCTGCATTAGAGGAACAGATTCATAAAGTTGTCTCTGATGTGAATGAAACGACGAGTAAACTGCAAAATTTGAAGATAGGAGAAGCTAGATTGATGGAGACCTACAAAGAAGAGTTAATCAAGAAAGTCTTAACGGAGATTACTGACAAGGATACAGTAGGCTTGGCTTGCGAAACCAATAGGAATTATGCCAGAAGATATAACCTAGATCCAGAAGAGAGAGACGTGACTCCTGAAGAACGTATATCCAGATTCAGGGAGGAAGATGACGAGAGGAATATGGAACCTGAGTGGAACTATCGAGATAGTGGGAAAAACTACCCGGATTCATATCCGAGGAATGTCACGGTCATCAGGAATTTTGAAGACAAACCACAAAAATTCAGCAACACTGACAGTTTGACGCCTATAGAATATGTTAGGAACCTCAAAGATTATTTCATCGAAGCTCACATTCCCAGAGAGAGAGATATGAAGATAGTGGAGAGATTTTTGATTGGAGGACCCCTTGAATGGTTTCGCGCATTTAGATACACGTTCAGTAACTTTGACGAGTTTGCAGAGGCGCTAATCAAACGATTTTGGTCCATCGAAGCGCAGAATTCGTTAAGAGCGGAGGTTTATTCAAGAAAATACTCAGGTACTCTTCCAACGCGGTACGCTGATTTCTTTACGAGTCAATTGTCCTGCTTGAGATTTTTGCAACCCCCTTTGTCAACGGAGCAATTAATTGATGCAATTTCTCGTATGCTGCCTGTGGAGGTGAGGAGACTAATCATTTCGTCAAACATAATGGATTTGACCAGCATGGATGAATTACTGAGGAGGTTAGACTACACAAGTCCAATGCCTAACGTGGTACAGAAAGGTCAAAGGCATGACTTCAAAGAAATAAATACGGTATATATGGACCAAGTCCAACAAACTGACAAGCCAGATGAAGAGAAAACTGACAATGTAGGTCCTCACAGGAATAATCAGTTTAGGAATAACAGATCACAAGGTTACCGTCCGTATCAACAGAGAAGAGGCTGGAACTATAATCGAGGCAATTACAACAATGGAAGAGGCAGATATTACAACAATAATGGTTATAACAGAAATTATAATAGAAATAACCAGAACCAAAATAGAAATCAGGATTCTCAAGGTCAGGTTATGACACCCGATCAGTATCAGGAAAGAGAGAGGGAAAGCCAGCAATACCTGAAAGAACTACGGGAAAAAGAAGCCGAAAATCAAAAGAAAAGGCAGGATGTTGTAATTGATCCTGGGCCTTCTACGAGCCAGCACAATTTTGAGGTCGGTAACACACACAAAAAACGCCGATTTCTCAACGACAGTGAGAACTTGTAAATACATTGCCACACCACACCTAATTACAATTAATGAGATATATGAAGTTACTGATGAAGATTTGCTGGAAGAGAGGGGAATCGTCAGAGAGGAAAGACCATGTGCCTTACCTATTATTCCTGTACGGATAGATGGCCAACAATACAAAGCCCTGATGGATACTGGTGCAATAATTTCCATCATTTCAGAAGATTGTTATCAAAGTCTGCTAAGAGGAGAGAATATGACAGTTCTACCTGTTTCTACCGTCAAAGTGAGAGGGATTTTCCAAGATAAAGCAGTGAAGTGCAAGATTCAAGTGTTATTGAACTTTGAGATCAATGGAAGGAATTATGAACAGATCTTCATTGTGGTGAGCAAGATCAATTTTGATATGGTGCTTGGAATCGATTTTATATCGAAGGTCGGAGCTGTTATTGACATGAAGAACAGAAATATTAGCTTTAATGATGGGTACATGATCACAGAAGAGATAGAAAAACAGGACGTGAAAAACAGTCTGGAAATAGACCTTAGGGAAGAAATTTTGAATACCATAATTAATGAAGTGGAAATTTCAGCAGAAATACCCAGTAGAAAAACTGAAGGATTTGAAGAAATTCAGGGGGAATTTGAGGATCTGATAAAGGAATTCCAAGATATTTTTGATGAAAAGCCTGGATTGATTAAGGATTATAAGTACAAGATAAGGCTGACAGATGAAACCCCTTACCAGAAGAGAAAATACCCCATTCCTGAGAAATACTATCAAGAAGTACGAGGGTTAATCAGAAAAATGGAGGTAGACGGGATTATTAAAAAACAGGCGTCGTCTTATATAAACCCCATCACAGTAGTGAAGAAAAGTAATGGTCAGATACGTCTTTGTCTCGATGCCAGGACCATCAACTTGAAGATTCTTCCAGAAGATGACCGACCACCCAAGATTAGAGATCTGCTTCGAAAATTCAAAGGAAGAGCATGTTTCAGCGTTCTTGACTTGACGTCTTCATTTTATCAAGTTCAACTAGAAGAAGAGAGTATGCAGTACACTGGATTCCTATTTGACCAGACGTCATGGGTCTTTGTCAGAATGCCTTTTGGTATGGTTAACAGTGGACCAGCACTTATTCGAGCACTTGATAGTAAGCTCACTGATGAAGTGAAAGAAAATGTAATCTGCTACATTGACGATTTAATCGTATCTTCACCCAGCGCCGCAGAACATTTAGTGCACCTGAGAAAGTTGTTCGAGAATTTAAGGGAGGCCAATATCAAAGTCAATTTTGGAAAATGTCAATTCTTGAAGAAGGAGATAAATTACTTGGGGCATACAATTGATAAAGATGGATATCATCCAAACATGCAAAAAGTAGAGGCAATCACGAGATTTCCAAAGCCAACTAAGGTGAAACAAGTCAGAGAATTTGTAGGCGCATGCCAATTTATTAGCAGCCACTGTCCAAGATACTCTGAAATTATGGCTCCTCTGTATGACTTACTCAAAAAGAATAATAGATGGAAATGGAGTACCGCAGCAGATGAGGCTTTTGAGAAAGCAAAAGAGATGCTCAGAAATAACGTGAAACTGGAGTACCCAGATTTTGAGAAGGTGTTTTATATTGAGTCTGATGCATCAAGAATAGGCATTAGTGCAGTCTTATACCAGAAAGACGAGGCAGGCAACAAGCACTACATTGCATTCACTAGTCGGAAGTTGAAGAAACACGAGGAAAACTACTTCACGACTGAACTTGAAGCGTTAGCTTTTGTGACAGCTTTGCAAGCGTGGAAGAAAATCCTGCTGGGACATAAAGTCATCATTATTACTGACCATAAAGCACTACAGTTTATGCTGCAAACTGACATGTCGAGTGACAGATTGACACGTTGGGCTTTGTTCACCCAACAGTTTAACGCCACTATTGTCCACCAGCCTGGGAAAAATAACTTACTGGCTGATGCGTTATCACGTAACCCTATTAAAAATGTGCAGATACACCATGTACAATTGGAGCAAGAAGATCAAGAAACCGTTAGGAGGTTAGCCCGAATCGGTGTGTCACAGAAGAGACACGCTCCAATAAGGAAAATGTACAGGTTCCTCAAGGGTTACATGGACAATACTGATGTTGACTATGCAGCTACACGGAGAAATTCACGACACTTTGTCTTGAGTGGAGACATCGTATGCAAGTATGCTGACTCTGCGCATACAAAACTCCGAATAGTCGTGCCACCTAAACTTGTTGTCAATTTAGTGTGGGTAGCTCATCACGCAACTGGACATGCCGGTTTAGATAAAACTCTTGATACTCTTAAAGAGAGATTTATTTGGACTAACATGCGTTCCAGCATTGCCAAGGTCATTCGATCATGTGACAAATGTCAGAGAGCAAAGTATGCCTCTGCTTTATTAAAGGGAAAACCGAAGGCTATGATTCCTTCTAAGCCAAACGAACTTATGGCGACGGACATATTTGGCCCCTGTCCGAAGGGATATCAGGGTAACCAGTACCTGTTGGTAACCGTGGATGTTTTCTCAAAATTTGTAACAATGAGTCCCATGCAGAAAGCTAACACGAGGAACGTTGTAAGCAGATTGGAAAATGCTGTATTTCCTAAAGCTGGTAAACCAGAATACCTACTGTCAGATCATGGAACGCAGTTTACGTCAGTGGAATTTGCAGCGGATATGGAAAGGCTTCGCATTAAGCACTTATTTTCAAGCGTGCGTTACCCAGAATCGAATTCTTCAGAAAGATATATGGCTGAATTTTCGAAATTCTGTCGAATTTTCTGTCCAAATGATCATTCTGGTTGGGTGAGATTTGTACCCCTTATTGAGGAATGTCTGAATTCTACAGTGCAGGAGAGCACAGGAGAAGTGCCAATGCGACTTCATCTAGGAAGAAACCCAGAAAGGCCGTGGGATAATCTTTTCAACCACGTTCCTAGAGATCCCGACCTAGGAAGGCAGCAGAGGATTGACAAGGCAAAGGAACAACTCCAGAAAGCAGCAGAGAAACGATTGAAAAGAGTAGCTGGAAAACGTTTTGGTGCACCCTTACAAGTTGGAAATCTTTTATTACTACGCAGACCTGTCAAGGCTGATATGAGCAAGAAGATCTATCCCAAATTTGGAATTGTATTTATGGGGCCGTTTAGAATTACGAACGCTTATGGAAACAACTGTTATGAACTCTACGATGATGAGAATAACGTCATCTATGGCAAGTTCAATGCTGGAAATTTGAAAAGATACTATCCTAGAGTAAACCAGTAATAATTCAATTTCGTGTTCAAGAGAGTTGAGATACTTGTAACACTGAGTTTAAAAACAATTTGCAACTGTTTTTAAAACATGGTGAGGGGAGAATGCCCCCGTAAATTGAATTATGTTGAGACCACGGTGGCTATATTGGAAAATTATAAAGAAAGTTAAGGCTGTCATAGTTATGACGTGGATGGTCATGACGTAAGCACGGATGACGCAGACGTTATACCAGCAGGCTACTTGAGCTGAGATTCTCAGTGACGTCAGCATTTATTCGAGAAAGTTCCGAGATTTACGACGCAGTCGCAGGAAAAGTGGAATTGTGCTAAGGAAGAAATTATGCTATTGGAGGGGAGGCCCGAACCAATGAACGATTGTTTGAAGGAAGACGGAGATTGCTGAAACTATGATATTTTTAATACTTTTTGGAATGCAGAATTGTGGAAATCCATTTGCAGTTGAGGCATTGATCTGGGATTTTGGTGAAATTTATTTCCTGTTTTTGAATTTTGAAAATCCGTCACGTATTGACGAAGTTGGAACTTCGAGCGATGACGCAGTAACACGCTATGGAAGGGATGGATACGCCCCTTATGAAGTTTATAAAAGGCCCTGCGCAGAAGAGAGGAGTCTCAATCGTCAGATCTCATATCGCATATCTCAAATCGTCAGATCTTGAGTGATTATATAGTCGTTTTGGTGAAACGTCGAGTGACATTAGTAGAAAGAGTCGTCTTTATAACGCGTGGTGAAGCCACCGCATTAAACGAGATTCAAGCAGACAAGCAGTGCAAGTTTACTGTGAGTAAAACTAGGTGAAGTTAAAACGCACATTATAACGCGTCTACAAGAGTGGCTATGAACAGTTAGCGGTTGCCTATAAGCTAATCCTATTGTGCAGTGCTACATTAAGCAGTGTAGTAAATTTGAACAATTTCGAGGAGTTATTTTAGAAGATATTAGCATTTTTAGACGTCTGACAAAAGTGATTTTCTCGCCTTCTGAGAAGCACTTTGTATCGCCAGATCCTACGCTACGGCTGACACTGCTAGTATAACAGGGAGACTTCTGATTGCTTTTGTGACACAACGCTACAGTATTATGGAGCAGTTTAATAAGGCAGTTTGTTCTTCTATTACTATAACCGAAGAGAGGATGGAAGGCTAAAGGACTTTAATGCAATTGGGACATACATCGTTGGAGTAAGATAGCAACATGGAACTTCGCTAATTGCCATTCCATACAAGCGGACATGTGGTGAACAACCATCTACACCCATGTTTCGTGGCTCAACGCTGAATACTATCAAACAGCAATGAAAACGATTTCATACTCACTGAATATGAATATTTCTATGGAAATTACTACAAAAACTTCATGGCGATTTTCTACAAGATCTTCAGGGATTTTTCAAGAGAGGTCAGGGTTGTCCCGACTCACAAAGAAGAATTTTGCCGGAAGGATGTCTTTCGTCTTCATGGAGCAGTGCAATTTCCGGAGAAGGAAGCAGTTCGATTCTCCGAGGGTGCTGTTTCCTGTTTCGAGGATGGAGCTCAGCTTTAACTTGGTGAAATGGATCCATCAGCAGTCTTCTTTGGGGAATTTTCCTCTGGAACTTCAATCGGCAGATAAGGTAGTCGTGAACGTTTATTGTATTTGAGTTTTCTAGCAATATCTGAGCAACCATTTTCCCATATTTTCTGTCCTCGTATATTTTGCCCTATATTCTTGTTTGAGATTCCTATTCTCAGTACACCTTGATGAGTTATGCCTTTTTCGACGATTTATTAAGACATTGTTATGTCATGGGCATAGTTAAATGATTTTGGATCAGTTGAGACTGACATTTAGATATTTCAATAATTTGCTTATTTTTGTAGTCACGATTTGACTATAAGTTAATGATTTTCATGGCAGACTTAACTTCAGACAGCGTGTCTCTTTATTAAAGTAATTTCTACCCCAGTTTAATTACTTTGACCAATTTTCTGTCATCATCAAGAAGGAAGAACGTTTAAATGATTTTAGAGCGTTAAAATCTCTTGCGTTGTCGACGATCTTGGAAATACTAGTCGTTATTTGAAATTGATTGCAACACAGACATTTATCGTCAGTTATGAACGACCATTGCATCATAGACAATTTTGTGAAAGATGAACTTTAATTATGAATTATTGAATGCATTAAAGTCGTGAACTTTTGTTAGGAGTTTTTTCTCAATTAGAGATTTGGATAATAATGTTTGCATTCCACAGTCTAATTGAATTCTATTCGACTATTTTGCAGTTTAGTCGCACTTTGTTTGATGATAGTATTTTTATACTACAATACTTTGAAGATGATAATCTTAAATTTTGATAGACCAGAGAGGCGTATATAAGCGTATTCACTATTAAATTTGTTTGTGATTGGCAAATTTTTACTTCATTTCGATTCATGAATGAAATCCACGAAGGTTAAATGACAACAGTTTTGAAACAATTAATGATTATAAGAATTTTTGAAGTGGAACTATGAATGTATAATCGCTAGTGCAGCGAACGTGTTGAAAGTCGCTGATGTATAATGCCCTTGAAGTAAATGAAGGAGGTTCCCACAGTAATTAATGATATTAAAGAATTTGTTAGTGGAGGTTTTTGTAAATTCTGTGGAAGATTTTGATGCCGTATATATTAATATATGATGAATTTTGGGCTTATTTTAATGCAGTTTTGTGCATTTTCTTTGTAAGCGACGTATTTACCGCAGGAGTGTATTGTATTTGTCCTTTGAAAATTAATCAAGTGAATTTACTGTTATAATTAACAAGAGTATTGAAAGAATTTGAGATAAGATTTTGAATGAAGATTACCGTCACAAATAATTATAATAATTATTAAACCTTTATTAAACCAGATTGTGACATTAACATGTATAACTAACCTTCATTGGTCGATTATATTGACACGATTATGAAATTACCAACCGGATGAACATGTGGTTAATGTATTTCTCAAATTAATAATTTGAATAATTTAAATGTTAATATTGTAAATAAATAATGTAAATATCTTTGACAATAATGTGGAACGGAAGTAATGTTAGAGGCGTGTTTAAAATTCCTTTTGTCTTTAACTATATTATGAACAATTTCTAATTGTTATAAATTAATTTATGAGTTTTGTTATAAACATTTAAGAGTTTGTTTTATACTCTAAACAATGCTTATTAAACATTTGGATGATAATTAAACATGTTTAGGGATTGTCAGAATAATCCAGTGGTATGTGAGTAAAGCATTTGAAAGATTTGCGTAACAATATTTTGTGATGTCTTGCGGACATTTAAAACTTTTGAGAGAGTGCTGGATTCTTACGCAACGTGGCTTGACAAGGGAGCCCATTTGACAGGTGTACGTCAGGTTGAGGGGTAGATGGCAGCTGGCCAGACATCTGGTTATCAGCGGACGAGGTCGTCTGCAGTGTGGCCTTGCGCCTATAAATACAAGTGTCATGTTTATTAAAAGAAAACAAATGCTCTATAAATGTGTCCCGTCCTGACTTCCTTTATCCAGTCCAAATGTGTTCTAAATATTACGTTGTTTTGAGCTCGTGGGAGCTAACATGTTGTATAATAACTTTGCAAGTCCTATAGGAGGACGTAGTCAGATTGACATGGGCTACTGATAGCCACATTTATTTTGTTGAGTTGTTAAAGTCATACCCTTTATTTGAAATAAAGCTTTTGTACAGTTCAAGGTTCTTGCCGTCGTTCTGGTTCATTTTTAAATGTCATGGTCAAGATTATTGTGGGAGCATACTTTAGAGATCCTGTTGTCAACCCAATCCCCGAGATATTTATAAGAGGTAAGTAGAGGTAAGTATGGACCCCCGTCTATTTTGGTGTGTTCCACAATAATTTATTGTTAACTTCTGTGCTCAAACCTCGGTAGTATCTGTCAGTGCCATTTTCATTGGTGTAGCTGAGCCGGCGCGGTGGATTATTGGCAATCCGATTGAGGGGGCGGATATCTGACAGCCTACTATCCGGGTAAACGGGGACAGTACCTTCTTCAAGGCCACGGCCGCCTCCTTCACTCTTCCTTGCCTATCCATCCTGACCTTCCATTACCTTCCCTCATGAGGCCCCTGTTCGTTTTGCAGGTGAGGCCGCCTGGGCGAGGTGCCAATCACACCTCACCAGTTGTATCCCCTCCGATTAGATGTTCCCAGCTTTAGGACACTGCCCGTAGAGGCGGTAGTGGTGAGTTCCCTAGCTGAGTCCATGGGTTCCACCATCCTGGAGGGTAAACAACTAAGAGAAGAAGAAAAGAAAATTCACGACACCTACAGTTGTACGAATTGCCAATGTTTACAAAAATGAAAAAAAAAACACTGCAAAAAGTCACCAGTGGGATTCGATCCAGCGATCCCACGCTTACGAAGCAGGGCTCTTACCACTGCAACACGCGATCGTTGTTTTTTTGCTAGCGTACAACCCACTGTAATTGCAATTAATTAATTTCTCGGAAACAGCTGAGAAGTGCATCTTACTACTTGCACCCGGTATACGCCTGATCATGCCCTCCTACAGGTGTGCAAAAGATGGCTCGAATCGGTGACCCGTGCACTCTTGTTTGTGTTGAAAACAGCACACTCGAGATGGCCGCTATTAGCGCCAGCAATCAAAAATGCCGAATATTGTTACGCACCCTATTCTGAGTGCACTGATAATGTCTTCACAGATATAGTTAGATTACTTTTTTGTAGCAGTGCATGTAAGTGTGATCATCAAGGTCTGGGATCGTAGCAGTTGCCTGGAGTCAGTGTTGAGACCCCTCGGAAAAACCACACTCAGAGTAACCGGTTTGAGAGCCAGATCTCCAAACTCAGCTCAGTCATTAATATCCCTTTGGTCACTAGACTACCCCCAGGGGTTCACAACTTGTGGGACGTGGGTTCGCGACCATGGGACCCCAGCTGCGTCCGGCATTGCTTGCACTGACTTGTGTCATGCTCATTTCAGTTATATTTTCTGTCCTCTCTTGGTAAACACTTGTTCTCTTCCGACCCCGACGGCCTAGGGAGTCTTTCAATTTCCCGCCTTAATTGGCCCTTGTCTACCTTTGGGTGTGGCGAACTCATCGTACAAATAGTCTAAATATGATAGTGTGTGAGTCGAGGCCTCGAATGAAGGTCCTTAATTCACGCCTCGAGTCAGATCACTGGAATCGGGTTATGTAGAAGAAGAAGATCACTAGACTGCGCGATGGACTTAAAAATCTGTTTAAAGCCCAAGTCATCTACAAGATGTTTTAAGATATCTTCTAGTTGAAGTATTTAATCTCTTTGAAGGAAATTAAAAATAATGGTAGTAATAATAAGTGTACCGGCAGCTGTTATTAAATCTTTTTTAATTTTTGAACATTAATGCATGATTTGGTTACAATGCGAAAAGTAAGGAATATCTTATACTAGCAGTAGTACCCGGCTTCGCCCGATGGAATGATGATAATGTCTCAAAGTCTCCTTAAATATATAATGGACTTAAAATCTAGGTCATTTGCCCCCAATGACAATGAGGGCGTAACTTCTAGGTAATTTTCCCTACTGATCAGGATGACATTGAAAATTACTACAGAACTGACATATGAAACTCAGAAAATAATAGAAAAAGTTATTTTTAGGAATCACATTTCGGGAAAGACTTGATTATTTTTTGCCAAAGAGCTCCCACTTAGATCGCTATCTGGTTAAAAGTTTCGTTTTGTTAAGGTTTCACCTGTACGAATGTCCGAAACAATTCCTCCAAGAGAAGCTTCCAGATTTCGCAGTCGATATTGAGACCGTCGATGGAGCTGCCAGGATAGCCAACAACCGCAATGACTTCCCTAACATCTCATCCGTCGGACCTAATTGCCGTGAGGATCAGGTGAACTTCCTAATAGGCCAAAGCGGCACGAGAATCTGTAGTCCACAGGGATCGTGGTACATGGTGACGATGGTCATAGACTGCATAAGGAAAGGTTCACCTTAAAAACTAGACTGAGAAAATAAACATCCAGACTTATGTAAAACACCGTGAAAATTTATTGTTAAAATTCACAAGTCCCTATCCTAGTTCGGAGGGTTATTCAATCGGCTAATCCGCAAGCTAATAAACAAACAAAAATAAAGAGCAGGTCCCTACCTGAAAAGTTACGGAAAACCCTCGCGAAAGATCTATCTCACAATAATAAAGCAACAACAGCAACACTAGGAAAATGGTACGACGCAAGTCCCTAGGTCAAGTTACAAGATCAATCTAATATCAGAATTTACATTTAACAGGGTAGCAAAACAAATCTAAGTTAGGATGATACCATCTCCACATTTACATTTAACGTTAATTCATCTAGCTAAGTCCTATCAATTAAGAACAAAATTTACGGCGATGACGTCCGTAACAGAAAACAATTACATTCAAAGCTAAGTGAACAGCCATGTAAAAAAACCATTTAATTATTCTTAGGAACTAAGTGCTAACAGCACACAATAGGGTAACATGTAGGATTCATACACTTTCACATCATAAATAATTAATAAGAGACAACAGTTTTATTAAAATGCCTGCCTGCACCTTGGTTTACTCTTTGTAAGCCATAGTCATCTAATGTGTGTAGTTACGGTGACGACTGCATAGTAAAGACTACGTCTAACATCGCATGGTCTGCGCTCCACAAGCTAAGAACTCAAGGTTCGAGCAAGCTTCAGGTCGCTACAAAAGTGTCAGCTGTCCTAGTCATTTCCTCAAAGGAAATACCTTCATTAGCACGGCCATGTCAGCAGGTTCCAAATGCAAAAGAACAAAGTTAGATAGAAAGAATTCGTTAGTTAGCTTTTGTTTTACCAAAATTATGCGTTTTATTATTAAGATGTCGGTTTAGGTTTATCGTTGGTTTATGGCGAATAATACTGACAATAGCCTGTGCTCGGAGTGTCTCCACTGAGATCAATCTCCACCAAAAGCCTCGACTCAAAAGTCGGAATATAATCAACGAGCAATAACAACTCGGACACACAATAACACAAGTTACCAGTGGCGCACAGCTCGCGTTCAATAACTCTGAGATGGGCCTGCACACTCAGTAACCCTCCAATAACATCTGGTCAACGGGAACAATCTCGGACAAGGTACACACACATACCTTCATACAATAAATACCTCCTATAACAGGTCAGCCTACAACGTACTATAGAAACCTGACATAACTGTACACGTCAAACGACGGTACACGCAAAAAGGCGTATAACTAACAAAAAACAATCTATAAAAACATGTGATCAGATACAAGGTGGGACACTGGGTTCCATGAGCTAAATAGCAATGAAAGAAAGAGCGAATGCAACAAGTATTCTGTCCTCTGTCTGTCTCATAATACAAGAGTGCTCTCAAGGGCACTGGGTAAACCAGTTTGTGTCGCTGCAGGCTACAACATTCCTGCGCGGTCTGACACAACACACTCTAACTATCAAGGCCGGCGATTTGAGCAAAATAAAAACTGTACAACTGGCCTCATCATAAAACCTTTCCCATAGGTTATAAACCTCGAAGAATACGTGTATAAAAACACGCTATAAATCTGAATACAATAATATAATTCTGTCTTCCACACCGAAGACATGTAAATGGTAGCAATGTCACATTGCTGGAGCTCTTTTCCTCTCAAAGATATTATACTTCAGTAGTTACTTGTACAACAACTTCAAATAAATACGTGCCTTCACATGACACTAACAAAATAATAATTGGGACGCAGATTCCACACTCTGGATCTGCTTAATGATACGTTGGGAACTGGGTTCGATGCTAGACAACGAAACATCCCTTTTACTTCTAAGGTCTACACTTGACCTGATGGCTTCTGAGCAACATCTCAAATGTAATAAAACGCAGTTACAAAACTGGTAATTACAGTCGATTACCTAAATGATACGACTGCTCTCACGAAGTCAGGGGTGTAACAAAGACTGGTTGCAAAAAATGCAGTTAAAGAAATATAACCATGGCATCTGATTGCCATAACTAAAGTCAGCAAAGACTTGAAAAATCACCCCAAATAGGGTTAAACAAAGTAGCCTCAAATGACTACGGTCACGTTTAGCAAAAGATAGGCATTGACGTTCTACGACGTCCATCAAGCTGCACCAGGGTTGACCAAAATGTCTGACCCAAGGGTGTCTCACTCTAACTGAAATAAATGACATCTAATTAGACTAGTTGCATTCCCTACCTGTAAAAATGGCTGTCACTAAGTTCGGTTGGTTCACAAACTACATTAAACCTACTATACCACCAGAAACTAGAACAAGAAAGGGTGTACACAAACTCACGAAATGGAGGAGCTCTCACTCAGCCCTCTTTTCAACGACAAGGGTTGAACAAATTCACCACTGGCTTTCCGGAACGGCATCGTCCTCATCAGGACTCCCATCTGGACTCTCCCAAAGACCAGGGTTCGATCTGTCCCTGTCGTCAACTTCGTGAATGTACTGGACTTGCCTGGGAATGGCATCCTGGGTTCCTTCCTCCTCGTTCGCTGTTCTGGAAGTTCCACCATCACGCTGGTTCCAATAGATACATCACCCTCATACCATAGCGGTATTAGCCCATGATGTCAGTCTCAAACATGGTGTAGAATAATCTGATCACGTGGGTGATGGAATAAATCGTGTAGTAGTAGTTCATTCTTTCACTTCAAAAATCACAATGTTCGTAGTAAATGTTACAGGCTTTAATTGCAATTGATAACACAGCCTTTACTTCGCAGATATCGAATAATACGTGAGCAAGCACTGTTCTGGGGTTCTTCAGGTGTACTGACGCCACTTTTACATCACGTGGCATCCGTGAAATGTGCGTCGTTTTGTAATTGAAAAATTCACTGTGGCAATTCAAATATATTATCCTTTCATAATCACACTTATTTAAAGTAGTTATAACACGTTTACCTCTATATTTTTCACCAGGCACTCGACCCTCCACAAACACGTGGGTACAAAAATGTGGTGTTACGGTAATGTTATAAAATTCACTATACTTGCCAATTATATCACAATATGCTTCTTGTTGTTCACTGTGCATCAATAAACAGTGATTTGTAGAATATTCGTGCACGATGGCACCTGATAATAACTTCCACGCTAAACAGCGCATATTTTCTACGTCTAACAAGACGGATGTAACTTCACGCCTATACGGGGCGGATTCTCCAGACGTAGTGCAAGGCACAGGGTTACTCGAGGAAGTAGGTCGTCAAACCAAAGTCGTTGAGCGACTACTTACATTCCTGTTTGCGTATCTGCAAGGGTATTACCTTACCTTAAGCGAAAATAACATTCTCCATAATGTTTTAATAATGCAGCATGACGAAATGGAATATTCTGAGTCTCGTGGAAAGATAAAACTAATTAATAAGGCCTCAGATAATTAATTAGCAGACTTCACCAAAGTCAAAAGTGCGATTCTCCGCTACTTCAAAGAGTATAGCGTGAGCTCTCAGCTCCACGTGGCTTTCTGGGTGTGTTCCCATCATAAATGTGCTGTTATAAAAAATATCACATGAACCTTAGCTCAGCGGGTTCAATATATCGTTAACGTTCCTGAGCATCCAGTTGTCTCTTCCACTGACGCAAATACATCTTCTATATAACTTAGTGAGGATGAAAATAGAAGCGAATTTTGGCACATGTATCTTATCAACTAATGGGAAAAATTGATACGTTAAAGGAATTAGTGGAATAAAATAGAAAATAGATGTACGATATACCGTACCATAACACTCGCTGTAAATTTTCAACGTGACTGGCCTACATCTTTCGGTACAGGTTCACATGAGGAGTAACCAGATCATTGGCATAAATGAATACAGGGACAGTAGATTAAATAGTATCCGAGACAGATGACACGCAAAGTAACACGGCCTAATATACGATGTAATGGTTGGACTTCAGAGAAATTTTTCATCTAACTTCGCAGTTGCTATTTAATAAATACTAACATGTTTGTAGCTAACATGGAAATTAATGGAGTGATGTTTGAAGTGTTTGGTCTTTGAGTTTTGATGTCTTTGACATTCAGATGTTTTCTGTGTGTACCTTGTTCTTTGTGAATTAAAGATGTCCTCCTTTCAAATAGCTCTTTTTTAATTTAACTTGTGGTAAAGTTGGGGACCAGCAAGAACATTTGGCGTCCAACCGTGGGATCATTTGTTTAATGTTTCTTGAGTGTGTTACTTCAGTTTATCAGTTATGGAGAAGATTAAAAAGTCTAGAGCAGTTTTAAGACGCGTGTTCACTACGCAGTACGTAACATTGGGGAAGCTTTTCGATGCCGAACACGTGGACAGTCAGCAAGTTCGTAGTCAATTCGAGGTCTTTGAAGACAGTATGCTTACCATAAACCAAAAGGACGAAGAAATATTCGAAAGTCTGCTAGAGAACGACGCGACGGAAGGCGAGTTAGAGACCCATTTGAATGAGGTGAGTCAGTACAAATTAAAGTTTGAAACTATAAAGGTGAAGGTCAGTGACCTCGAAAATCGGTTACTAAAAGTGGATACCAGTAACGCAAGTGAAATATCGCATACTAATGTTAGGAAATTCAAACTCCCGGTCATCGAGTTTCGGAAGTATGGTGGCGATGTGCGGGAATGGATTCCCTTCTGGAGCCAGTTTAGGAAAGTGCATGAAGACTCAAATATACCACCAGAGGACAAGTTTTTGTATCTCATGCAGGCAATGATTCCCGGTTCACGTGCTAATGACATTGTAAGTCATTCTGCAGAGAACTATCATTTAGCTATAGAAGCTTTGAAGAATAGGTTTGGCCGAGAGGATATCCTGATAGAAGTGTACATTAGAGAGTTACTTGGCCTAGTATTATAGAATTATAATAGCAATAGGCTACCTCTTGGAAAATTATATGACAAATTGGAGAGCCATATGAGGTCTTTGGAAGCATTAGGAGTAACTAGTGGAAAATGTGCATCTATTTTGTGCCCACTGATAGAATCTTGTATGCCCGAGGACTTTTTAATGGCATGGCAGAGAAGTCAAGCATGTAGTGAGGTGACTCAGGCAGAATGTAGGCTATCAAATTTAATGACATTTATGAAACTTGAAGTGCAAAATGATGAACGTATTTCTCTTGCTTTATCAGGATTTGAGGTTAAGCCTACACATGTCAGGGCGCACGACAAGAAGGAGCCAAGGAATTCTGTGATAGAAAAACCTCCATACACCGCTGTAGGACTCCTCACAAAGCCAGAGAGTAAGACTACACATTTTACTTGTATATTTTGCGAGTCAAATAGTCATGTTAGTGTGGATTGCTACAGGGCCAGCGATATGTCAATAGATGAAAAAATGAGCATAATAAAAGATAAGAAGTGCTGTTTTGTGTGTCTGAAACCGAATCACATTTCAACCAAATGCAAATCAAAACCTAAATGTGCAGTGTGTGACAGGAAACATGTGATTCTGTTATGCCCTGATTTGCCACGGAATGTAAATGCCAAATCTGCTTCAGCATCTGATAAGTCAAGTCCTGCCCAGACGGATCAAGTACTTGCTAATTTATCATGTGATTTAGGCGTTGTGCTACCAACACTCAAGGTCATCCTTCGTGGAGAAAGCCACCAACGAGAAGTGAGAGCAATTGTGGACACGGGATCTCAGAGATCTTATGTTTTGAAAAGCACTGCCAAAGAGATGAAATACAAACCTGTTGGGGAGGAGCAAATCGTTGGAGCTCAGAGAAGTGATAACTGTTTCCACACCAGGTACAGAATATATTTAAGTAGTCTTGATGGTCAATACAAGTGCAATCTTGAAGCTTTAGATCAGGTCAACATCTGTGACAATTTGCCTTGCCTCAATGGTGAAACCTTGGAGAAATTGAAAGACACAGGTATCACATTATCTGATAAGGCTACTAGTAGGCATCCAGGTCCCATTGAGCTGTTGCTAGGGGCTGATGTAGCAGGCAAGCTGTTCACAGGAAAAGTCGAAGATCTTACCCCTGGACTCGTTGCTGTACACACCCGTCTTGGATGGACGGTATTGGGTAAGGTATCTGAAAGACCTGAAAGAACTGATTCCGCTCTCATGGTGATATCTATGCTAGTCAACGATGTATCTATTGCCGACATGAGGAAGTTGGATCTTATCGGAATTACAGATCCAGCAGAAAAAAGGACTAAGCTAGAGCTACAAGCTGAAGATGAGCGACACTTTTTGGAGACTGTTGCGACGGATGATACAGGTAGATACCAAGTTCACTTGCCATGGTTGGATGGGCACCCCGCTCTCCCAAGTAACCTGAATTTAGCACTTAATAGACTTGACAACACTGTGAAAAAACTAAAAGGTGACCAGTGTTATGATGAGTACCAGCAGGTTTTCGAGGAATGGCTAGATGAGGGAGTGATTGAGAAGGTTCCAATGTCTGATCTTGAACAGGGAGGTCATTATCTTCCTCACAGGCATGTCCTGAAGGAGAACAGCACAACCAGGGTAAAGCCTGTATTTGACGCCTCTGCTCATGAAAAAGACGCTCCTTCGCTAAATGATTGTTTAGAAAAGGGACCAAAATTGATTGAGCAAATTCCTTCGCTGTTGTTAAATTTTCGCATGAAAAAACTTGGTGTGGTTGCTGACATTAAAAGGGCATTCTTGCAAATAAGTCTGAATCCTTCTGATCGTGATTTTCTTAGATTTTTGTGGCGAGACAAAGATGTCAATCTTGTAATATTTAGACACAAAAGGGTTGTGTTTGGATTAGCACCAAGTCCCTTTTTACTTGGGGCGGTAATACGCAATCACTTGTTGACGGCACTTGCAAGGTGTGAAGAGGGAGGATCACAATACTCACAAACTACAATTCAGACATTACTTGATGGCTTTTATGTGGGCAACCTTCTTAGCGCAGTGGATGATGAGATGGAACTAAAACGACTTGTCAATGAAGCCCTAATGAGTGAATGTAAATTTGATCTTAGGGGATGGGAATTTTCTGATCCTTTCTGTGCTCCAGAAACAAAACTTTCTAATGTCCTTGGCCTCATATGAGACAGAAGAAATTACTCCTTGAGTATTAGCCCTGGTAGCTTAAATGTTTGTGTTACTAAGGTGACTAAGCGGATTATCCTGTCGTTCGCACACAGGGTCTTTGATCCAATTGGCTTTACCTGTCCAGCTACATTGTTTCCGAAAATTTTACTGAGGACAGTGTGGGAACTTAAACTGAGCTGGGATGAAGAGGTACCTAGCCAAATCCAAACAAAGTTCTTACGATGGCTGGAAGAATTGCCTAGTATTTTGCAAATCAAAATTCCTAGGTGGTTACCAGGATCAAGCAATGTTCACAAATGGTCTTTGCACACATTCTGTGATGCAAGTGAGGTAGCATATGCCGCTGTTGTGTTTCTTCGAGTAGAGACGGAATTTGGTGTGAACGTCCAGTTGATCCAGGCCAAAGTTCGATTGGCACCTACAAAAAGGATGACTATACCTCGATTAGAGTTACTAGCGGCTACTATTGGTGCTAGAATTCACCGCTCTGTGCGGGAAAGCTTTCCGGAAGATTGTCAATCTGTTTTCTGGAATGACTCGTCGACAACCTTAGCCTGGATACGAAGAGAAGACCAGTGGGCTCCTTTTGTTTGGAATCGCACCATGGAAATAAGAAAACTGACAAAAGTCGAAAAATGGCGTTTTGTACTGTGCCCAACTCTAGGAATGAGTATTCCAAGATTCAGACACCTAGATATCAAGGGAAAGGCTGTAGCCGCTTTTGAAAGTTGAGATATTTGAATATCGCGCTACATTGCTTCTCGAAGCAATTGGAAAGAATTTACCGATACTTGCATGTCAAGTGACGTAGCGAGTAATAGCAGAGGTCGAGGCTATTTATTGATTAAATAGTTAACCATGGAGTAGATACTTGAGACATGGATCAGATTACTGGCACGGCCAAATAAAAGAGAATGCAATTAGTATCAAGTAAATCGGACCAGGGATACCAGAGATATGAGGATTTCCAGATATCAGCTGATGACGCGTGACCCTGGCAGTTTTGAATAAAAGCCGGCCGGCCGAGGCATCGATAGCTCATTCCAACACAAGCACTTGCAGAGCAAGTTGCTGCTACGCTGAGCCAAGGCACATGGTTGCCGGATCTACGCAGAAGTAATTTTCAAAGTTGTGATAGTCACAAAAGTGCTGCGCTACGAAGTGGAACTTAGTAAGTTTCCGGCGAGGAGAATCACTGAGGTGATTGATT
The DNA here is from genome assembly GCA_946902985.2 of Meconema thalassinum. Taxonomy (NCBI): domain Eukaryota; kingdom Metazoa; phylum Arthropoda; class Insecta; order Orthoptera; family Tettigoniidae; genus Meconema; species Meconema thalassinum. Next base: position 455,690,663 of record OX336391.1, on the reverse strand, counting down.
ATTTTCTACAGACACTGGTAGAAATATTTTTATTTCTACATGGACATATGCTAGACTTTGTCTAGAATTAGTACTTTGTCACAGTCCAGTAATAACCTAATACTTGGATGTTTAAATCCATTTCAGTCAGTTTTCATATTGGTAACTTGTTAACCACTTCGATCTATCAGTACACTGAAGACCAGTCTATCACGGTGGTGTTCATTAGTCTACGCAAGGGAAACTACAGGTTGCTTAGCGCATGGTAGATCTTCAGAACAGCCGTTGATTGGTTAGACTGTCAGTGTCTTCTTGTATTGAAAAGATTACCGTGAGTTATGTTACAACTGACATATCTAAGAATAGATCACTTAGATCTGACCCCATTTAAACAAACTGTTATGGCTTTGATAGAAGCCCATATTAAAATGGAACATTAGTTAATGCAAACGTCAAGAGATACTACCACTATGTCTGACTAGACGGATTGTGGGTATATAATGGCGGCCGATACAAGGATTATGCGTGCTTGTCCGATAGGGCATGTCTATGGATAAATCTGGTACAGACCAGGTTCACTACGCTTCAAGACCATCAAGAAATGTAAGCCACATTTGAATTATATTATGCCTAGCTAATTGGAACAAACTATTTTTTCTGCAGATGACCAACACATTCATTTATTTTTCTTCGTATTTAAATCTTGCAATGATTTACGCAAGACTTATTAGAGTTATTCTGAGTATTTTCAGCACTCAGAACAGTTTAGGATCGATGACCGAGCATTTCGAGCATTTATTTGAATATTTCATATTTTTGGTAAATCACGGTAATCAGCCGATGTAACTGTAAAAGTTAATAATTATTTTTGTTGAGGAATGGATATTTTTTCCATATTCGAAGGTTCGAACATGTGGATTCTCACATGATGAGATGATAATTAAACATATTTAAAATAATATAACTAATAATAATAATAATAATCCACTAATAATAATAATAATAATTTTCATAATTTTTCTAAATAATTCTGGGATATTATATTTTATAATAATCATATGTATTGAGAGAGAGCCTATGAAGTAGTTTAATCATTTCTAGTCTGGAACAGGAGATTTTCCGAACGAGAGTGGTTAGCGCAAGCCCGCATTCAACCAACATGTCAGTTCTGGTTGAACAGTTGATATTTGCATTGAGCAAAGTATATTTTTCAGATAACACGGAGAGGCATGAAACGGGAAGCAAATGATATTTGTATCAAATAGGATATTTTTGTATTTATATAAAATCATGACGTAAATACACTCGAAAGTGAAATAAAGATTTTCATAAGTATGGTAAATTCACGGGTTGAACTGAATGGTAAAATAAAATAAACTTGTAAGTTTATTAATCTTCCAGTGTTGATAACAAGCAGAGGCTTGATTTATTGTATAAATTTTGGGAAGAAAATTTATGTGTGTGGAGTAGTTGAAATGCCATTCCCAGGTGCGCATGTTTAAGTCGCAGGAATGAGGAGATTGTTTCGAGCATCAATTAAATAGCAGGTTCGATGGCTCAGGTTTATAGGAGTATTGGAACTACACATTTCGTCGTATGAATGACCCGAAGGTTATTTCTTAGAAACCATCAGTTCTTATTTCAACCTGGTTTACGGATTCCATTTAGACTTTGATTTTGCTAGAACCCGGATTTGTCATGATAGTAGTTTATTCTTCTTCAGAGGAAGACCTTTGCCGTTGTTGTTGTAATATTGTGTTCTTACACAAATAATAGAATGGGCCACTGCCAATTTAAAAATAATTCTTTAACCACGAATAATTTGAAGGATATTTTCAATCCTAGTGCCATGAACTAAATGAATTTATTATGAAGCTACAATTCTTATTTCCGCATTCTGTCGAAGAATTGCAAGTTGTGAAAGTTACTAAAAATGGCCATGAATATAAATATTTTTTTATAATAATGATTCCAAGTTGAAAATTAAATAGTTGAATGGTTCAACCATTTATTGATCAAGTTGATGATTCAGAAATCATATATTTTGTGAGGAACTTGAAGTTCATAATCGAGTCACTTCTCGAAATGTTTAATGTCAGAAGAACAATTGTTTTTTTTGTTGTGCTTCGCACAAGTTCTTCGATGCTATGCTCAAGGTCAAATACTTTTCAGATGTTATTAATATGTGTAAATAATTTGTGTTGCTTCAATGATAACAATATTTTTCGACAATATTTTTGAAACTGGAAAAATAAATGAAAGTTAAAATTCTATGAACATTTATTCTACGAGTGTTAATATTATGTAAAAATTCAAACAGTGAACTACGATATTTCCAGTAGAGACAATCAAAATTTGAACTGGATTTAATCACAAATAAATATAAATAATTTTGGAACACAGTCTACAGGACTAACAATCAGACTTGTGTTTCCAAAAAATAATTGTCAAATGTGTTTGGAAAATTTCTGTATATTGTGTAAATAGGAGTGTGGATCGCCACACGTGAGTGATGCTGCTTTGAGCATTTTTGCAGTCAATTTTAAATTCAAAATAAAATGAGATAATTTTACATGATGTGTTACGCCCAATTGAATCTCTTTCTATCCTTATTGTTGCATTGAGCCAAAAATCAGTAAAGCATTTTTTCATTTGATGTCGTTTTTGCGATTTGCTTTAACCCATCTGGCGCTCCGGGATATTTTGACTCTCGTGCTGACTGATTATTGGTAAAATGCATATGTGGTCGTGCGGACTCCGGTCTAAACGGGCACAGTACCTGGCACCTTAAACCCAGCAGACTTGCCTTCAAGAGGGTGTTCAGGGAACAAGCTCTTACAGTCTTCTTGGTGGGAGGGTCCAAAATGACTTCGCGGATCACCTGATCGTTGGTTGTTGTCCCTGGATGTAAATTATGATGAAGAAATTATTTCTAAGGAAAGAAGAAAAACTGTGGTTTCCATGTCTAATGTCTCTGAGAATCTTAGTTCAGACTGGTATTTTAAGTACTTTTCACAATTAGAAAAATTGGTTCGAATGAACGCATGGATGTATAGGTTCATTCACAATTTCAAAGCTTCTCAGTCGCAACATTTTGTCAGGAAACAAGGTTCCCTATCTGTGGATGAAATAATGCAAGCTGAAGTGAGAATTTGGAAATATGTTCAACGTGAGTGTTTCTCAAGTGTTGCGGATAAGTGCATCTCGGCTTTACAACCTTTTGAGGTTCTAACTGGGCTTTTACGCTTGAAGACTAAAGTATCATATCGCCCTGATTCAATGGACTTCCGTTTTCCTGTGATCTTACCCAAAAGTCATCCTGTTGTACAACGTCTGATTCGACATTTTCATGAGAAACAATGTCACGTGGGAGTCCAAGGCCTTCTTGCAATTCTCAGAGAGAAATATTGGGTAATGGGTGGGAGAAAGACTATTCGTTCCGTTGTGTCTAAGTGCATCGTTTGTAGGAGGCAAAACTCCAAAAGGCTGGATGCACCGGCACCCCCTTTACCTGTTGACAGAGTACGAGAAGCAGCAGCTTTTGAAATTACAGTCGTAGATATGGCAGGGCCTATTTATCTCAAGAACAATCAAAAAGCTTGGGTATGTCTCTTGACTTGTGGTGTAGTAAGGGCAGTGCATTTGGAACTCACTTTGTCCTTATCAACTGACAGTTTTCTGCAAGCTTTAAGACGATTTGTTGCCCGGAGAGGTCGACCTGTGAGAATTTTTAGTGACAATGGGACTAATTTCACAGGTGCCAAAAATGCATTTTGGAAAATTGATTGGGACAAAGTGTTGGAGTATTGTTCAGTGGAAAGAATAGACTGGGAATTTAATCCTCCTACAGCTGCCTGGTGGGGTGGTTGGTGGGAGAGAATAATTGGCTTAACTAAACAGTTGCTGAGGAAGGTGCTCCGTCGATCATCTCTGTCTTATCCAGAGATGGAAACTGTGCTGTGTGATTGTGAGTGTGTCCTGAACTCTCGTCCACTCACCTACCAATTGGATTCAGATGGCCTACAACCCACACCTATTACTCCAGCAATGTTCATTCAAGACATCAGGCAAGCAGGAATGCCCGAGTGTGATGTGATCGAGTCGACTAATCTGGAACAAAGACTGAAGTATCGTGTCAAAATTAAGGAAGATTTGCGGAGACGTTTCCGTAATGAGTGCCTTGGTCAGCTCGTACAGAGAAGCAAAGGTAAAGAGTTTCCTAATGTTAATATTGGTGACGTGGTTCTTGTTGGGAATGACAGTGATAAACGGTTAGACTGGCCTCTGGCTACTGTGAGTGACTTGTTACCAGATCAAGAGGGCACAGTTCGACTTGTCAAATTGAAAACGGCCTCTGGAGAGCTACTTCGACCCATTCAGAGGATCTACCCCATACTTGAGGCTAAAAGTGAAAGTGTCATGCCTATCGAGGAACTGCTACAAGTGAAAGTGAAGACACCACCAGCTTCCAAAAAGGATGGTGCCAATATAACTGTGACACGAAGTGGAAGAACAGTTGTGTTACCTAAAAGATACTTGGACTGAGATCTTGAAGTTTGTGTTTGCTTTACTGCAGTGTGTACAGTTGTTATTTGATTCTTGTTTAAAATGTCTTAATTTCCATGTGTTTCTAGTTGCTTTGGTAAGTTAATTGTTTCTGTTTTTGTGCATATTGTAAGCTAACTTCATACCATTTCAGTTAGCTTAGGTGGGAGGATGTGATGTTTGAAGTGTTTGGTCTTGGAGTTTTGATGTCTTTGACATTCAGATGTTTTCTGTGTGTACCTTGTTCTTTGTGAATTAAAGATGTCCTCCTTTCAAATATCTCTTTTTTAATTTAACTTGTGATAAAGTTGGAGACCAGCAAGAACAAATGGAGTGCGTTAGGACAAACGATATTCCTTGTTTTTCCCTCTGGTGTATAAATGAATAAATGTTTAGGTGTGCCCACTCTTGAGCAAGCTACGTATAACTGACCATGAGAGAAACATGGACTTTCCAGATTAAGGCCTGCTACCTTGAGTGACTGTCCTTGGGCCTTGTTTATGGTCATTGCAAATGCAAGACGTACAGGGAATTGCAGTCGCTTGAAATCAAAAGACATATCAGTAGGGATCATAGGAATCCGAGGAATGAAGATATCTTCTCCTTTGGCATGGCCTGTCAATACTGCCGCTTCTATTACATATGGCATGAGTTTTTCACACAGAGTCTAGTTCAATTACACAATTTTGGTGGATCGATATTACGCAATAGCAGTATTGATGATCCAGCTTTCAGTATTAATTTATGTGGTGGAAATCCAGGTGGTTCCAAAGAATTCAAGAACTCTGTAGGGTAAAATACAGCCTGTTCGGTCTCCAGAACAGCATCGATAGATTCGTACGTCGTACTGGGGCCAGGCAGATGATCTTGGATCTAAATATTCATTTTGTGTACAATTTCGTTTTTAGGCGCTAGAATTGCTCGCTCGCTAAGCCACTGATGGTCTATATAATTTCCAGGAATATTTGGGAATACTTCGTTCATCATTTCCTGAACTGAAGGCATCAGTTCGCAAAAGAGTAACGGGAAAGAAATGAGATTGGTTGTCGCATCAGGCATGAAATCACCATCACCGAGATGCAGGAGTTGTTGCGCAAAATTCTGTGCAGTCACATCTCCTAGTAAATGGACTCTCATATTGGTCGTCAGTGTCATTTTGTAAACATGTTTCCAAAGATACGATGCTTTGAAGCAAGCTTTGAGTTCATCAGCGGGAGTTGATCGTGGTATAACTGGTAATGTTTGGCGAAAGTCACCAGCCAGAACTATAACAGCTCCTCCCATTAGTTGACTGTTTCCTCGTATGTCTTTCAGTGTTCGATCAAGCGCTTCAAGAGCTTTCTTATGGGCCATAGTGCACTCATCTCAAACAATGACTTGGCATGTATTTATTATTTCAGCTTTTCCGGAGCCCTTTCTGATGTTACATACTGGAGTTTCTAGCTGCGCAAGATTTAATGTCAGATTCAGAGCTGAGTGTGCTGTTCGACCTCCAGTGAGTAGTGTGGATGCAATTCCAGATGATCCCATTGCAAATGCAATGTCGATATGTGCCCGAATTTCTGCAAGGAGCAAATTAATGAGAAAAGTTTTTCCTGTTCCTCCTGGTGCATCAAGAAATAGAATTCCACCATTTCCGTTATTGATTAAGTCCATTATGGCCAGGCTCCGGGCTATAAACGGGCATACTGGGCATTTGCCCAGGGTGCCAAATATTAGGGGGCGCCGAAATTTAGGTGACGCTGGGCGCAGAAAAAGGTTGACCCAACAATCCCAACATTAAAAATAAGTATGACATGGAACTCTTTAAAAAGTAGGATAAAATAACTATAATTTACGCGAATATAAAATAAAAGTAATATTATATATCACATACATCCGTAGTATTTATGTTAATCATGATTATATTATAATACAGTATTATAACTCTTTCAGACAGCAAACTAAATTCTCTATTGTTGTTGTGTTGTGAAAAAGACGTAACCCTTAGCACAGACTTTTCTGACATCATAAATATATTTGCAAAGTTAAAATCCAGAAAAAAAAAAACACTTTGATTTGAAACGTTTCTGTATATTGTACTTTTAAAATTTAACTTTTGAACTTTCAATCCTGGGTTTTATTGTGAGTAATGTATCAATAAATGGCTACTAAATTGTATGAACGACTTACTTTTCTTATTATTTGATGTGATACATTATTAGTAACGTAGTTGTTTGAAACAAAAAACTATTATGCTATTTTTATAACACATAAATAAGCAAAAGGGCACCAGTAGACCATTTGCCCAGGGCGTATATCACCTTAGCCCGGGGCCTGATTATGGCACTATATGCCAATCTTTGGTCATCAACTAAGAGAGGCTTTTTGTCTTCAACGAACCTTTTGAACTCATCAGTGTTGAAGCTTCTTTCTCTGTCCCTATCAAGTACGTCAGTATTAATGCGTAATGGGGCTGGCAAACCAAGCTGTATGAGAGTTTTGTCATTGCATTTATCTTCAATCATTATGAGGGCTTCATTAAGGACCTGAGGAGAAAAATTCAAATCCAAAGCTGGATTAGCTCTTCGTTGTTCTCTAAGTACATCCTCACTAAGGCTTTCTTTATATTTTTTCTGGGTGTTTGATGAGGAGCAAGTTGTTATTATAATTGCAAAGAGACTTCTTAGTTGAGATGGAAAAGATGTGAGGGATGCTTCGGACAATGTTATGTCCCAATGTTGGTCATTTTCAAGTAAGCCACGCTGTTGGCATGCTTCTCTGAATGTTTGGCATTCTACTCCGTTCACAGTTTTCAGATATTTGAATGCTGTTGGCCCTCGAATTGTGTGAAGTAATAATCGAAGGTAATAGCATTCGGCATTGTTAGGATGAACTGTATATACTCGGCCTAAGGCATCACTTGCACGCACATCATGTCCTGGAACTAAAGCACCTTGTTTTCTCTTGCAGAATACTTTGGTAGATTTATTCCATGTATAATATCTTGGAACTTCTGCATACATCAATGTTCTAGCACATGGATCTTGTTGACATAAAAGAAAGAAGGCTGTTAGTATCGTGTTAGGAGGTAGTACAGCTCTTTCTTGGACGTTATCAGCTGTGAAATAAACTCGTTGTCCGTTTTCTAGGTGAACACTGAGATGAACAACAGGTAGATGACGTTCATGAATTGGGAAAGTAAGGATACGCCAAACTGCTTCGTTGCTGCTGATATATCCTCCCAACTGAAATTGTGTAGGCTCATCGATAGTCCTGGTTTGTCCTTCAAGTTGAAATACTGCCATATCGCTACCCTTGTTGACGTATTTACAGATGTATTTAATGGATTTCACTGAATTGCAGTATTCAACATTGATGTGTGCTTGGAACATTTTAGAAAGTAGAGGAGAATATGGAACCACCCATCTGTTGTCTACCTCAGTTTGTCTGTACTGGTTATTTATCTTAAGATTAATATTCGTAGTATAGCCTCTATTTCCTGATTTTCGTCTTCTATACAGAGGGTAGACATCATCTCCGGTTTGGGTTTCTTGCGTAAATTCTCGGGGGTACTTTTTGCCAAATTTTTACCTTCCTTCATGAAGGATGACTTAGGGTTGATAGCTCCACATGGTCCATAAATCATATCTTTGTAATTATCTCAAAGAGCATGGGGGTCTTGTTCTTTACTGGGAATCTCCGCGGAAATAACACTGTCCACTTGAGTTGGACGTATCTTGATTTTGAGCCATAATAATATGTGAGCATGTGGAAGGCCTCTTTTTGCCACTCAATTGAGTACATCCAACAGCGAGGTTTTCCGTAAATATGGCTCTTGGTTATTATATCCATGAGCTTTGCTAATTTTTGTTTAAAAATTCTCGCAGTCAAATCATGGCGATCAGTAGTTACCTGGCCACAGAAAACTTCTTCCTTAATGCCCGTTCAGGCAGGATTACATTTAACTGTAATAAATAAATCTGGACATCTGTATATCCAAACATAGCACATGGCATCCTGGGCATATTCGTGCATATGTCTTGGACTTGTTGCCGGTAAAATAACCATTTTTCCAATGTCCACAACATTGCCATCATTGGCTACAGCATCACACAAATGAATGTAATCATCAACTCGAAGTTTATTTTGGTTTAATCGGATGTACAGCAGGCGTTCACTTTTAATCTTGGCGTACATATCAACAATAAATTGATGGAAGAGTTGTCCGCTTTTCCGAATATGGTTTGATGATCCTGGTCTAATCATTATTCTGTAGGCATAAAAATCCATAGCTGATATCTTTTTATTCGTGGCTGTACCACTGATATGATCAGTTTGCCTCAGATTAAAGTGGTACCCATCCTCACCCTCCCAAAATTATAATGGGTACTGAAGGGCATCGTACGATCTGTGTGATTCTGAAATTCGTTGCAAAACATCACTCCGTCTATGAATGATTATGTCACATTTATCGAATTCTTGTCCTCTCATTACAATGGCCACTTCGTCAATGGTCGGAGCATTAAAACGACGTTCATGTTCGCCTACTGGTCTCTTGAACTGCTGATATAACAACCTTATATTCAACCGTTGGCGTTCGATCCAGGGCGGTCTTAAACATATTTACTAAGTTGAAAAAAACCTCTGTAGAGCTATAACAATCTCCCGTCTCGTGCTGCGAATATTTTTACAACGTTGATCAGCTTGTTGTCGTTCTTCTCCCATGAAATATATTTGTAAGAATTTTGGATTCTCATTAGTGAAGGGAAGAATTGATACAAGTTGGTGATACATTTGACCTTGCACTTTGCAAGTTGGCATGAAACCAGTTTCTTTTACCATTGCCGTTGTACAGAATAAAGTCATTTGGAAGCATGAATTGTACTTCCTAATGTTCTTCATGAAGTGTTTAGACTCTTGAGTCATTCCTGACGTGTACGAAAGAAGTGGTTCGGGAGGAGAATTTAGAGTGGCTAACTTAATTTTCCCGTTAGAGCAACATATTCCAGGCGACTCCGATCTGAATTTTTTGGCTTGGCAGTGATGGCATACAACATCCATTTTTCAATTGTTACTTTGGGGTGCATTCCATAATCGTAAGTGTGATCGTACTGAAATGCCTCTAATTTCAAATCAGACCGCCTAAATGTTTGCCTAGATTGGAAAAGTCGCGTGGTGTTGACGCTGCTGAGGCAGCCCTGAACTCAGCGTGCCTTCTTTCGTCCTATTGAAGCCCGTCTTGTCGCTGCTGAGGTGTTTCAGCAGCCCTGAGCTCAGCGTGCCTTCTTTCGTCCTGTTAAAGCCGGTCTGGACGCTGCTGAGGTGTTTCAGCAGCCCTAAACGCAGCATGCCTCCTTTCATTCTGATCAAGCCGATATTGACGCTGCTCAGGTGGTTCAGCAGTCCTGGTCTGAGACTGCCTTATTTGCTGTTCGTCAAGCCGGTCTTGACGCTGCTGAGGTGTTTCAGCAGCCCTTAATAATCTAAGTTTCTTGGTTTGTTGGCTGATTTTCCCAATAGATTGTCGCTTTGCGGGAGGCATTTTGAAATAGTTAAAAAAAACACAATTCGAAGTGTAAAGCTGTTGGTGAGTGTTACTATACCAAAGGGCGTACCATGTACCTGTAATCGCGGTCAAGGAGGATTTTATGTCGTTTTTTTTAAGTTGTATGAACGGAACACATGGGTCATTGGCCCCTAATGACTACTATTGCATTGAACACATGAAACTTAGAAATTAATAGACAAAGTCATTTTTAAGAATCATAGTTCGTGCAAGACTATCTGCTGGTGATTATTACTATAGTAATGGGCGTAACACGTGGGTCAATTGCCCTAATGATGAACATGATAATGAAGACGACTTCTACAGAACGAGAATATGAAACTTACAAACTAATAGAAATACATATTTTTAAATCACAGGCGAGGAAGACTGTGGTGTTGCTTAGTAGTATAATGGACGTAACATCTGGGTCATTTGCCATTTTGATAAGGTTGATAATGAGGACGACCACTGCACTGGTACATCAAACTAGTAGAAAAACATATTTTTAAAATCACAGGCGAGGAAGACTGTGGTGTTGCTTAGTATTATAATGAACGTAAAATCTAGGTCATTTGCCCTTTTGATAAGGATGATAATGAAGACGACTACTACTACTGAACTGGTACTTCAAACTTACAAGCTAATAGAAAAACATATTTTAAAAATCACAGGCGATGAAGACTGTGGTGTTGCTTAGTAGTATAATGGACGTAACATCTTGGTGATTTTGCCCTCGTGATAAGGATGATAATGAAAACTACTGTTGAATTGGTACGTCAAACTTACAAATTACCGTAATAGAAAGAAATATTTCAAAATTCTCAGGCGAGGAAGAATTTATGTGGTGGTGATTAGTGGTATAATGGGCGTAAAATCTAGGTCATTTGCCCTTATGATAAGGATGATAATGAAAACTACTATTGAATTGGCACGTCAAAATTACAATCTACGGTAATAAAAATAAATATTTCAAAGTTCACAGGCGAGAAAGATTTATTGTGTGGTGATTAGTGGTATAATGGGCGTAACATATAGGTCATTTGCACTTATGATAAGGATGATGATGTAAACTACTGTTGAATTGCTACGTCAAACTTACAAACTACCGTAATAGAAAGAAATATTTCAAAATTCACAGCCGAGGAAGACTTATTGTGTGATGATTAGTGGTATAATGGGCGTAACATCAAGGTTATTTGCCCTTATCATAAGAATGATAATGAAAACTACTGTTGAATTGACACGTCAAACTTACAAACTACCGTAATAGAAAGAAATATTTCAAAATTCACAGGCGAGGATGACTTATTGTGTGGTGATTAGTGATATAATGGGCGTAACATCTAGGTTATTTGCCCTTATTATAAGGATGATAATGAAAACTACTATTGAATTGACACTTCAAACTTACAAACTACCGTAATAGAAAGAAATATTTCAAAATTCTCAGGCGTGGGAGACTAAGTGGTGGTGATTAGTGGTATATTGGGCGTAACATCTAGGTCATTTGCCCTTATGATTAGGATGATAATGAAAACTATTGTTGAATTGACACGTCGAACTTACAAACTACCGTAACTTAATAGTAAGAAATATTTCAAAATTCACAGGTGAGGAAGACTTATTGTGTGATGATTAGTGGTATAATGGGCGTAACATCTAGGTTATTTGCCCTTATCATAAGGATGATAATGAAAACTATTGTTGAAGTGACACGTCAAACTTACAAACTACCGTAATAAAAATAAATATTTCAAATTTCACAGGCGAGGAAGACTTATTGTGTGGTGGTTAGTGGTGTAATGGGCGTAACCTCTAGGTCAATTGCCCTTATGATAAGGATGATAATGAACACTACTCGTGAATTGACACGTCAAACTTACAAACTACCGTAATAGAAGGAAATATTACAAAATTCACAGGCGAGGAAGACTTATTGTGTGGTGATTAGTGGTGTAATGGGCGTAACCTCTAGGTCAATTGCCCTTATGATAAGGATGATAATGAACACTACTCGTGAATTGACACGTCAAACTTACAAACTACCGTAATAGAAGGAAATATTACAAAATTCACAGGCGAGGAAGACTTATTGTGTGGTGATTAGTGGTGTAATGGGCGTAACCTCTAGGTCAATTGCCCTTATGATAAGGATGATAATGAACACTACTCGTGAATTGACACGTCAAACTTACAAACTACCGTAATAGAAGGAAATATTACAAAATTCACAGGCGAGGAAGACTTATTGTGTGGTGATTAGTGGTATAATGGGCGTAACATCTAGGTCATTTGCCCTTATGATAAGGATGATAGTGAAAACTACTATTGAAGTGACACTTCAAACTTACAATGTACACAATGTACTGTATTAAAAATAAATATTATAAAATCACAGTAGACATAGACTTTATGCGGTGGTGATTAGTGGTATAATGCGCGTAACATCTAGGTCATTTGCCCTTATGATAATAATAAGGTAATGAAAAAAGGCTACTAAACGAACATGGTGTAATTTTAAAACTGATATAGGTAATTCAGAGATCTACCTTCGATGTCTTTCAAAGTCTCAACCTTATTTTCTGGCTTAGGCCTATACTCGTTGAGTCTAGTGAAAGAGCTTATTGTTGGTTTATTTGAAATAAATTAACAAACATAAATGAACAAACTTTGAAAGCGATTTTTGGTTTTATTAAAACAGCGACTGAGTAGTATTATTGTACATGGGACGGATCAAAGAAAGATAACAATAGTTACTCCAGCTTTTGTGAGTGGGTGTTCTCACATATGGCGCTAGTGTAGTTAAATTTCAATGAGTTATTAAATAACAATAAAGATGTGAAATACATCAACACTCTCCCTTATTTAATAACTTTACAGACCCCCATGTCGTTACATAAGTTTCGAAAACGAATTGAAAACAAAGGTTTGGTCAAAATATCCGCGAGCTGATTTTGTGTGTCAACTCTTGAAATGTCCATTTCTCCAGCTGTGACCAATTCGCTCACAAAGACGTATCTGATACGAATGTGTTTCGTTCTCCGATGAAACACAGGATTTTGTGCTAGCCGGATGGCTGCTTCGTTGTCGACTTGCAGAATGGGCGTCGACTTCAGCTGGCCTAGTTCAGTCAGAAGCCTCTTGATCCAGATGATTTCTCTTGCGGCTTCACTGGCAGCCACGATGTCAGCTTCGGTTGTGGATATGGCAACAGAGGGTTGTCTCTGGCTCATCCACGAGATAGGCGATCCAGAGTACAGGCACAGGACCCTTGAGATTGAGCGGCCCGAACTGAAGTCACCACAGTGATCTGCATCGCTGAAACTATCAAAAGCCTCCTCTCCCATGTTGGCTTTGTAGAACAGTCCAAGTTCTGTTGTACCTCTCAAGTACCGCAGAATCTTCTTCTTTCTGATATCGTCTCGTTCGGTTGGTTTGTCAAGGTTCCTGGAGGCCACGCTGACAGCATACGCGATGTCTGGTCGTGTCCCGCACATGAGAAACATGAGTGCTCCAACAGCTTGTCTGTATGGAAATTCGAAGTTCTGAGGGCTCTCTTCTGCATCGTTGTCCTTGGTGATTGGAGTAGTCGCAGCCTTGCAACTACTCATGTTGAATCTCTCCAGTATGGTTTCCTTGTAATGAGCTTGGCTCACACGTATTAACCTATCTTTTCCTTGGTTGATTTCCAATCCTAGGTAGTACGATGCTGGCTTAGAGGCGATTTTAAACTCCCGTTTCAGATCGTCGATAAATTTATGGAGTTCCTGCTCATCTTCAGCTGCAATCATTCCATCGTCAACGTAGAGAAAGAAGAACATCTTCTTTCGTCCTTTTTGCCTCACGAAGAGACGCCGAAATCCCAGGCTGACGATGTAGTCGCTGAACTTCTCATTCCAGCATCGAGGAGCTTGCTTTAGTCCATACAAGCTTTTCTTCAGGCGGCATTCCGTGGCAGATCCAACACCATATCCTTCAGGTTGTTGCATATATATAGTTTCCTGGAGGTCACCATAAAGAAATGCCGTTGAAACGTCGATCTGTGTAAGTTTCATTTTCTCTTTTTCAGCAACACAGATCAATGTTCTGATGGTTGATGTCCTGGCCACTGGACTGAAGGTTTGGTTGTAATCTACTCCTTTCCGCTGTGAATAGCCTTTGATGACCAATCTGGCTTTGAATTTATCAACCGATCCATCGGCGTTCATTTTAACGCGGTAGACCCATTTGTTTGAAATAGATCTTTTTCCTGGAGGCAGTTCAACCAGTTCCCAAGTTTTGTTCTCTTCAAGAGCTTTCATCTCACGACCCATGGCTTCCTTCCACTGGTCATGTTGATCTGATCTCATGGCTTCACTGTAGGATTCAGGTTCTTGTTGTGGGCTTGAGAGATACATCAGGAAGTCTTGATACTTTGATGGAGGATTGAGAGACGAAAGCTCACGAAGTCGTCGAACGATGGTTTCATCTGAGATTGGAGTACCTTTTTGTTCTGGTTGTCTTTCAGCTTCGTCTTCATTATTTAGGTCCCAGAATTCATCTTCCTCCTCTTCGCTCTGCGTTTCGTCGTCAGCTTGTTGTTCTTCAGAGGTCGAATCTTGTCCTGGTTGAACAGAGGAGTCTAAGCTTCCAGGAAGATTGACGTAGTTCTTGTGCTGCAACAATTTCTCATCGAAGGTGACATCTCTCGAACGAATTAGTTTACCTTCCTCTTCACAAAAGATTCTATAGCCGTCGTCGTTGTCGTATCCGATGAGAATTCCTTTGGTGGCATTGGGATCCATCTTCCTTTGCTGCTTGCGAACATGCGCATAGCAGGTAGACCCGATCACCTGAAGATGCTTCAGACCTGGTTTCCTGCCGTACCATAGCTCGTAGTGAAATGGTTTTGCTAGCCCACACGTTGAGCGACAAATGAAATGGTTTGACTGCCCCTAACTGTTGGGAGATAAATGTAACTGTTTACCTCTGCCTAAGCTATGTTGTTTTAATGGGTGCCAAGACCTCAACGCAATGTTGAAATCTAAATTTGTATTTAACAACGTCTAGCTCTGGTAGAACACCTTCAAGAATCTATTCACTCAGATCGTGGTATGATTTGATCATTAACCCAACAAACAATTGTATCAGGAGAAGGAATTGGTCTATATCTAATGCTACCTACTGAAAACAAAGATTGCATGGTTAAAAGAAATGAATTTATTGTATAAAAACAAGTATAGCAAAATTAATAATAATAATAAGTATAAAATTTAAATTGGAGCGTTGTGATTTGAATATTACCGATAGAAAATTACGTGAAAACGGAGTCTGATAAATTATTGATTTTACTCTTATTCCCAAGCTATAAAAGTTACTGAAACATGAAATATAAAACAAAGAGAAACGAGAGATTGCGTATTTCTGCGTCATTCGCGCTTACCACTGGAAATGGCCGAAGCCTTTCCCTCGTACTGGATGATGCTGTGAGCTTCCCACAGTCTCCTGGACGTCTCCATCTCCGTCGATATTTGATGATATTCTGGTAGATTAGATAATTCTATGGTCCGTACATCGGACCCAAACACTCGTACAACCACACTGGTTAGGTTTTACAAAAGTTAGTCCTCCACTCCACGGAACATCGGAGCGACTCCCGCGTACAACCGTACTCGTTAAGTTCTATACAGATAGTCCTCCACTCCACGGAACATTGGAGCGACCCACACTTGCAACCGAACTAGTCAAGTCTTTCACAGATCGTCCTCGTTCCACGGCGCGCCGAACGATATATGCACCCGTCGCTTCCCCACTCCAGTCCCGACTTCTAGCTTACGTGGTCTCCACTGATTGGCTGCACCCCACGCGCTAAACTCCCCTCCTCTGGCTCATTACACTCGGCGGGAGGGTTCCGTTCCAACTATCCGCCTTTTCTTGACGCTGCAACCCCGCTTGCGTAATACTTCCCGACAAGATTAAGCGTGTACTTGAATTCCCAGTGAGTCACGCCTCTCGATATACCCTAACTGACGAAACTCCGTTAAATTCCGTAATCACATAACTTTCTATGATATGGTCTTCGTAATAATTTGCTTGATAGCGTTTTCTAAGACATAGAAAACCTATCTGTATGCTTATAATTTTTATAAAATGCTCCGTAAATATCTTAATAATAATTATAATAAATTAATAATAATAATAAATTAACATGAAAAATTATCTTGGCTGAACAATTTGCCGCGTAAATAAATATAGAATGGCTTCCTACTGACTTATGCCAGTTGCATAAAAACCCCTCGAAAAACACGTTACATATTCGCCTCGGATCATCGGATGATTTACCGTGACGACGGTCCATTATCCGATTATCCCAGACACGTTAATAAACCCCATCCAAAATACATATTACATAAATGAAATCACTCTAAATTACAGATATATACTCTCATAATTTTTATTCACGCACTTTGCGTCAAAGTTTGTTGTCACTATGGATTGCACTTTGCAACCAGTCCAATGTTTTACATATAGAATAGTGTTCCACGGATATTTCCGCCTCTCAAATTTCTCTATGTTGGAGAAATAGACATAATTAATGTGTGAGCACTATGTATTTATGATGTCATATCACACGCATTGAAGGTGTTCTGATATATGTATATCTCCCTAGAACTTCCTAATTTCACTGGAGGTTCCTTCCTTATTGTGAAATTAATCCCATTTATCACTGAGCACACGATCACACTATTGTGGCAGCGCCTCGTGACCATAATACTTGATCTCTCTTTATAAAAGATGAAATTAATATTGACTTCTGAAAAAAAAAAACAGTAAATGCGCATTACATATAACACCAAATATTTCTGTGCCGTAATCGCCCTGTCTTGTTAAGTTCCCGTAGACCATATTCTACTTAATACTAGTTCTCAACACATACCATTTCTCCTCACACAAATAATACCTTTGTACAAATTACCTTAAATTACACACTTACAAATCTTACATGGCGAGGCCGTAAACAGAAATCACGTGTGCTGATATGTATGAGTTTCATGAAGGACTGTCTCGCCTTCTGATGGCCCATCTTTTGCCTCGTGGACGCCTTAAGCAAAAATACCCTGTCCAAGCGCTCACCCATCTCTAGGAGGCAAATGGGAATTCACCAGCGCTACCAAATTCTGGCCTTGGTGTATCAAGACATTTTAGTGCTCAAGAGCATCCGACAATCCCGTCATATTTCCCTGTACCTTAAAAACTCTCATTTACTTACATACTACCCTCCTGTGTGACTTCTGATACGCCTGCCTGGAAGACCATCTCCTCCCACGCACCAAATACCACACTTACTCATTTGATAGGCTGGCTCGCCAGCTAAACATCCTCACTTTATGACACATATTTTCGTAGACTATGTATATTATACGTCCCGTATAATCTGTTCCCTCACTATTCTCCAGCACATATGCTGTTTTGCCAATACGTTTGGAAACTATAAATGTTACTCCGTCACCTGCTTCCAACCTTGCCAGTGGCTCCCTTAAATGAACGTCATCACGTTGCTCTACCTTCCTATTTCTCAGTATCTGTAACGATGCCCTGTTGCTACTGTCCACACATGCACATATTAAAATACCGTCCTATGCTTTAACCACAGGATAATCCCTACATAAATTAGTGTCCCTCGATAGCATGTCTGCATGTTATCTTTACCTTTAATATATTTTACTGTGAATTCGTATTCCTGCAGAGCAAGAATCCACCTACTAACTCTGTTAGAACTGAGTTTACAAGTCCTCATATACAGTAATGCATGGTGATCTGTGTGGATCTCAAATTTCCCCCCTACTAAATACATTCTAAATTTCCCTAAACTGAAAACAATACCTAAAAGCTCTAACTCAGTAATCGTGTATCTTTTCTCTGCTGCTGTCAGTCCTCGCGAGGCTAAAGAGGCAATGCACAGATTACCCTCATCATCTTTCTGACATAATACTCCAGCAATGCCTATATGTGAAGCATGTGTCATAACCACATATTCCTTATCTTTTAACGGATATTTCAGCACTACAGCTTTCTCAAAACCTTCCTTCAGCGCTCTAAAAGCCTGATCATGCTTGGACTCCCACCTCCACCGAGTCCCACTTTTGAGCAATTCCCTGAATGGTTCTACCAACCCTGAGTATTTAAGAACGAACCTCCTGAAAAAGTTGCAAATTCCCAGGTAAGTTTTTAACTGTTTAACATTCTGTGGCACCTCTGCGTTAAGTATCTTATTAACCCTACTTTCTTCTGGTGTTACACCTCTACTCGACACTCTATGACCTAAAAATGTCACTTCTGACTGACAGAATGACGAGTTAGACAGCTTCAAAGTGAACCCTGCCTGATCTAACTTCTGAAAAACTATATCTAAATGACGTAGATGCTCCTCAAAACTGCGTGAACTAATTACCATATCATCTATGTAAATGGTTACAAACTCTCCTGTGTCATCCCCTAATGCGATGTTTAAAGCCCTAATTAAAGCTGCTGAACTACTCTTTGACCCATAAGGTGTTCTACAAAATTGATAAAGGTTATATTTATGACTAAAAGCTGTAAATGGTCTATCTTCGTACATAAGTGGCACTTGCCAAAAACTGGAACTCAAATCTACACAAGTGAAATATTTCTTCCCCTCAAATGTTTGCATTAATTCTTCTATTGACATAGATTTCAGCTGATCTGAACTAATTCTACTGTTAACCAAACGAGCGTCTAAACAAATACGAACAGTGCCGTCGGTCTTGGGTACCGTGATCAAAGAATTAGCATACGGACTGTTAGAGTGCTCAATAATCCCATCTTCAAGCATCTGATTAATTTGTGCCTCAACTGCACTCTGATAAGCGAAAGGTACAGGATATCTATGTCCTGTGAATACTGACCTATCAATAACGTTCAATGAATGTGTATAACAATTGGCCATACCAATGCGATCCTCAAAAACTCTCCTATTATACCATAACACATCATAGAGCCGAACACATTGTTCCACCTCTATATTTCCCTGAAATGCAGCATCACGTAACGAGTCCTCTAGACTTCCGTTCGTAATCACACTGCCCACAAAACATGGAGAACCCCGCTCTACGGCTGGCGATATCTCATTTAAAGTACAAATCACACCTACAATACTACTTCTCTGAATTTGGTCATTGAACGCTACTTCTAATTCAGAATCTCCCCATTTAAATTTCAAACTCCCTACATCATAACATAAGTTACCAGACACTCTACTTAGCCACTCTGAACCCAAGATAACACTGAATACTAAATTTGGAATTACAAGGCAAATCTGCTTCTCTACATGATTATTAATTTTAATGTCTACTAAAACTTGCTTAGAAATTACTTTAGACCTCTTCCCAACAGCTGTGATAACAAAAGTGCTTTTAATTGGCATCTCCTCAAAATTTACTCCAGTTCCTTTCATTTTATCATAAAATGCACTACTTATGCAACTCTTCATACAACCACTATCAATTAAAACATCTGTGTACGCCTCGGACACGTTAAATTTAACTATGGGGCTCTTACTAACCACTTCCTGAATAATTCCTTCATCATTTAGTTCATGTAATAATTCATTTCTTACATTTAGGTCATAGGGTTCCTGTATAATTGTATGGACAGGGCATGCTACAGACTGAGATTCTGACCTTACTTCCTGGTTCGCGTTTAAAGAACCGCTACAGCTGGCCGTAGTACTACTAACTACTGAACTGGTCTGGTTGTTCTGGGCTGTGTTGTCATTGTTTGGCTGTATATTACTACCACTAGGCTGTCCTCTTCCTTGACCCCTATTCTGGTTGTAATTATTGTCATTATAATTTCTCCCTTGATTTCCCCTGAAATCATTGTTTCTCCCTTGATTTCCCCTGTAATCATTGTTCCTCCCTTGATTTCCCCTGAAATCATTGTTCCTCCCTGATACTGATTACCATAGCCATTTCCTCTGTTCTGATTTAGCTGATTATTGTTATTTCTATTTTGAGCGTTGGCCCCTTCGCCACCGTTCCCTTGAACTTCTTGATGCCTGGCTTCATTAGGTCTATTATTATTATTACCCTGGTTCCGATTGAAATTGTCCTCATAACCCCCTCTCCCTAGTGCATCAAATGTGCTTAACAAATTTTCTACTTGTGATATTGTCTTTACATTCTGGATACAAGCAGCCTCCTTGATCCTATAGGGAAAGTGCCTAAGTAGCAACCTCACCACATCACTTTCCTTCTTCAATCCATCCAGATATTTACACACTAATACCTGCCCTAAAAGTATTCGGTCATGGTGGAGCTTCCGTTAGGGTTATATTTACCACACACTACTCCCTCACGATGCTGCGACTGAATAACCTCATTCCAGAACTTTTCACAGAATTTCATTTTAAAATCATTGATATCAGTAAACTTGTCTCTATAGACAGCAAACCAATTCCTCGTTTCCCCCACAAACACTTGTTCTAAAATTTCAACTACCTGGCACCACTCAATACTACCATTTTCCAACCTCTCCCCGAATTTATTTTCTATAGTGTTCATGAACTCCATTGGGCACCCCTGTCGATTGCTGAACTTACCCAGTTCTACCTCCCTGTGTGTGCTATTCACAAAAACTGGCCTATTCTGACAATTTTCTTGCCTGATCCTAGCTTTTAATTTTAACTCTAATTCTGCGATTTTCTCCTCAGCCTTCCTCTCAATACTGTTTACTGTTAATTTAATGTTTCCTTCTGATTCTTCTACTTTATCATATAGTTTTGCTTGTTTCTCCTCAATCTTGCTAATGCTCTCTCTATTACTCTCTCTTAAATCATTTACTTCTGCAACTATTTGCGAGTGGACTTTCTCAATTCTACCCCCCAGCTGTTCCTTAACCTCTTTAGTTGATACTTGAATCTTGTCAATTTCTCCCCCCAATTTCTTTTTAACCTGCAGTGTTTCTAATTTAACTAATTCCTTTAAATTTTCAGCCTGTGTGCTGATTCTACTTTCCAACTCCTCCTGTACTTTTCCTAATTTCTTGTCTACATCTGCAATGATCTATTTAACCTTCTCTTCCATTACTCCTCTGATTTCTCCTCTAATCTGCTCCATTTTCACACTAATTTCCTTACTGTTTTGTTCTAATTTAGCATTTAAAGTTTCAGTACTCTCTCTCTATATTCCCTACTGTTTTGTTCTAGTTTAGCGTTGTTTTGTTCCAGTTTTGCATTTAAAGCGTCTGTACTTTCTTTATTTTCCCTACTGTTTTGTTCTAATTTGGCGTTTAAACTATCGCTAAATTCCCTATTACTCTCTTTATTTTCCCTACTGTTTTGTTCTAATTTTCCATTATTCTGTTCTAATTTTGCATTTAAGGCATCACTACTAACTTTGTTCTGATACATGAACTCGAGAAGTAAAGTTTTTAATTCTGGTTGGCCGCCTACACTCCCTGTTTCAGTATCGGGATTTACCTCCGCTACCCCGGTACTACCATCACTCGACATACTGCTCGTATCATCACTCTCCAGTTGATGACCACTACGTAACCTCATCTGTCTTTCTTTCTCATCTCCCATAATGATATACACTGATAACAAATAACCCCCAAAATACAGGCACAGAAATATATAACCTTCTCCCACAAATGTTATTAGGTTTTCAGCCCCAAGTTGTCGGCGACAAATGAAATGGTTTTGCTAACCCACACGTTGAGCGACAATTGTAACGTTTTCACTTTGCTCCTCGCTGAGCGTACAAGTGTAATGTTAATTAATGCCCCATGTTGGTAGCGAAATGAAATGGTTTTGCTAGCCCACACGTTGAGCGACAAATGAAATGGTTTGACTGCCCCTAACTGTTGGGAGATAAATGTAACTGTTTACCTCTGCCTAAGCTATGTTGTTTTAATGGGCGCCAAGACCTCAACGCAATGTTGAAATCTAAATTTGTATTTAACAACGTCTAGCTCTGGTAGAACACCTTCAAGAATCTATTCACTCAGATCGTGGTATGATTTGATCATTAACCCAACAAACAATTGTATCAGGAGAAGGAATTGGTCTATATCTAATGCTACCTACTGAAAACAAAGATTGCATGGTTAAAAGAAATGAATTTATTGTATAAAAAACAAGAATAGTAAAATTAATAATAATAATAAGTATAAAATTTAAATTGGAGCGTTGTGATTTGAATATTACCGATAGAAAATTACGTGAAAACGGAGTCTGATAAATTATTGATTTTACTCTTATTCCCAAGCTATGAAGTTACTGAAATATGAAATATAAAACAAAGAGAAACGAGAGATTGCGTATTTCTGCGTCATTCGCGCTTACCACTGGAAATGGCCGAAGCCTTTCCCTCGTACTGGATGATGCTGTGAGCTTCCCACAGTCTCCTGGACGTCTCCATCTCCGTCGATATTTGATGATATTCTGGTAGATTAGATAATTCTATGGTCCGTACATCGGACCCAAACACTCGTACAACCACACTGGTTAGGTTTTACAAAAGTTAGTCCTCCACTCCACGGAACATCGGAGCGACTCCCGCGTACAACCGTACTCGTTAAGTTCTATACAGATAGTCCTCCACTCCACGGAACATTGGAGCGACCCACACTTGCAACCGAACTAGTCAAGTCTTTCACAGATTGTCCTCGTTCCACGGCGCGCTGAACGATATATGCACCCGTCGCATCCCAACTCCAGTCCCGACTTCTAGCTTACGTGGTCTCCACTGATTGGCTGCACCCCACGCGCTATACTCCCCTCCTCTGGCTCATTACACTCGGCGGGAAGGTTCCGTTCCAACTATCCGCCTTTTCTTGACGCTGCAACCCCGCTTGCGTAATACTTCCCGACAAGATTAAGCGTGTACTTGAATTCCCAGTGAGTCACGTCTCTCGATATACCCTAACTGACGAAACTCCGTTAAATTCCGTAATCACATAACTTTCTATGATATGGTCGTTCGTAATAATTTGCTTGATAGCGTTTTCTAAGACATAGAAAACCTATCTGTATGCTTATAATTTTTATAAAATGCTCCGTAAATATCTTAATAATAATTATAATAAATTAATAATAATAATAAAATAACATGAAAAATTCTCTTGGCTGAACAATTTGCCGCGTAAATAAATATAGAATGGCTTCCTACTGACTTATGCCAGTTGCATAAAAACCCCTCGAAAAACACGTTACAGTAGGGAGATGTTCCCTCAGCGTGGGAAGGTCCAGTCCTGTTAAGAACGTAGGCTGCTGTCCGGATCATCTCGGCCCAAAGATTTTGTTGAAGTTTTCCATGAGCATACATCATTGCTATAGCAGATTCGACCACGGTGCGGTTCTCTCTTTCGCTGGACCCATTTTGTTCCGGAGTGTATGGCGTGACGAGTCATTGAACAATTCCTTCTTTCTGCAAGATTTTTCTGACATACTGGTTGTTGAATTCTTTGCCATTGTCACTCAGCAGCTACCTGATGTTGTGTCCGAGAGTCTTAACTTCTGCAACGAATTGGGGATATTTCTCTGGAACTTCGGACTTTTCTCTGATGAAGTAAACAGTCCTGAACTTCGTGAAATCATCCTTGAGGACGAAATACTTGTATCCTGACATCGACTCGTCGAATTGGCCGCAGACATCTGTGTGAATCCACTCTCCCGGTTTCGTAGTTCCAGACCTCGTTCCGAAGCCTTGCTGTAGACGCAGCCTTCACACAGTTCGCTGTCCACCTCAACGCAGATTCCCAGCTCTTTGTTCAGGAGGGATCTCACGTGTCGCTTGTTCTGATGTCCGAATCGTTCATGGTAAAGTTGGAGAAGGTTGTCCTTTTCTGTTGCGTTGACTTCCTTGAATGCAGTGTTGTTCACGCTCCTCACTCTCAGCTTGTCGAGTCGACCGAACCGTTCACGAACTCCAATTAATCTCACTTCGCCTTTGACGACGAAATTGCAGACCTCTCTTGACAAGACGAACCTTCTGTCCTTGTTTCTGTCTTGGGCTGCAAGGACTGAGAATAGTTTTCTCTGGATCCCAGGAACGCACCATACATCAGCTAACGTGAGCTTGTGCCACTCGCCGTTAACCACTGCTTCGATGTCGATGTCACCTTTTCCAATGGCCGCAACCTTCACACCGTTCGCTGTGGTCACTGAGTGTTTCGTAGAAAATGGTTCAAATGTCCTAAAAATGTTCCTGTTACTAGAAACATGGCTCGTTGCTCCATTATCTACAAACCAGTCGTCAGAGTCGCATTCTGAGTTCATCACAGTCGAGGTTATAGCGACCAAAATCATGTTGGTACCGCTTTCTGATGTTCCTGAGCTGCTGGGCTTGGGCGGTCGTCCATCAGCGATCCACTTCCTACACTGTTTGATAGTGTGGTTAGGTCTCCTGCAGTAAGGACAGAATATTTTCTTTTTGTTGCTCTTTTGGAGGTTGTTTATCGAATAGTTCTGCTGCTGGGTTTTCTGTTTGGACGAATCCGAGTAGAGTGCTTCTTGTTGAGGTGATTCTCCTTTGCCTCTGAGCGCCCTCTCGTACGCACACAGATGATTGGTCAGGTTGTCGACTGTCCTGTCCCTTTATGACATCAACATCCAGCTAGACTTGAATGAAAAATATTCTTCTGGCAGTGTACCTAGAATTTTACAAATCATAAATACATCTGACAGATCAGAGTTGATTTCGGCATCTCTGGACATTTCCTGCTTTAGTTCGCTCCACAGATTCTTTAATTTTGAAACGTGCGTTGCGATGTCATCCTTATTTGCCGTTTGGTAGCGGAAGAATTGCAGGCATAAGTTGTACACTTTATCTTCAGAGACGCCGTCAAATAATTTGTGGAGTTCTAACCACACTTTCCGAGCTGACGTGAGACGCATTATTTTTTGTAACGTCTCTTCTGACATGTTAGTGGTTAGCACAATCAATGTGTGGCTATCCGCCTTATTAAAAACATCAAGCTTTCTCTGATACGCCGCCTTTGCTTCATTGGTTGCGTCCTCAGAAAGTGAGGTTGGCATCACTAACCTGCCTTCAATTACGTCTATAGCTCCGGTGATCCCTCGTAGGCAAATACTTATTTTGTATCTCCATGTGTTCCAGTTCGCTTTTCCTTTCAGAAGGCCAACGTTGATTATCCTAGTTGAATCCATTGTGTGTGCAATTGGTCCTAACCTCAAGATTGGCTTCTCGGAGGTTTCGTCAAAATATCGCTCACAAAATACTTTGTTTTTTATTTCGTGTAATTACGCACTTTATCTCAAGGCATGACTGAACCCATAACCTGTTGGTTTATTTGAAATAAATTAACAAACATAAATGAACAAACTCTGAAAGCGATTTTTGGCGACTGAATAGTATTATTGCACATGGGACGGATCAAAGAAGATATAAAGATAAGAATAGTTACTCCAGCTTTTGTGAGTGGGTGTTCTCACATATGGCGCTAGTGTAGTTAAATTTCAATGAGTTATTAAATAACAATAAAGATGTGAAATACATCAACACTTATGGCGTACTGCTCGGGTCCAAGCTGAACGAAGCTGAGAGGATCGTAGATGATGACGAAATATGATGGCACACGGCCAGGGTTCCCCGTCCTATTTCCATTCGCCGAGGACTCACTGACTCTTTCGCAACACCACAGTGGCTTGAGTAACGGCCCTGTGCTAGCTCAGCATAGACAGCAGATAACACGGCGGGCCGGGAGAGTCCTCTCATGCCACCTCGCGATGAATTAGCAAGCTATTCTCACAACTGCCCCCCCTCCAGCGACTCACAACGTGTGGGACGTGGGTTGGCGACCACGGGACCGCAGCTGAGTCCGGCATTGCTTGTACTTCCTGGTTCCGGGCTCCTTTCAGTTCTCTTTCCTGTCGGCCTCCCATGGTCAACTCTTGTTCTCTTCCGAACCTGACGGTATTAGAGTGTCCGAGGCCTAAGGAGTCTTTCACTTTCCCGCGTTTATTGGCCCTTGTCTCATCTTTTCGGATACCCTCATTCTTCGAGGGGTCAGCCTTCTTTTTCTTTTCATAATATCTCCTTCCTTCTGCTCAAGGCCCTCAAGAAGGCAGCGAGTGTGTAGCCCCACCACTTCTGGTGAACCCTGGATAGTGCTACACCCTCAATTGCTCATGGCTGGTGAGTTCGGGAGCTGGAAACCCCGAGGGTTTCCTGAGCTGGGTCCGGTTTTATCCCTTTTTTCCATTGCCTTTGGGGCGGACCCTCTCCTCTTTCCCATTCTTATCTGCTTTCGTGGCTCTCCTTCCTCCCAAGTCCCTCAATTCTCATTTATCCAGGGTTGAGGGCATTTCCTTTCATCCTGTCTTTTATTTCCCTTATTACTTTCTTTTGTCCTCATCTTCTTCTAGCCCATAAGTGTTTTTAGTTGGTTTTAGTTGCAGTTTCATATTCACGATCCCCCAAACCATTAGGGGCCGATAACTTCGATGTTAGGATCCTTAAAACAACAAATATCATCATTATCATCATCATCATCGTCATCATCACAACTGGCATTGTGCAATTGGGTTACTGTGGTACCGTATTTAAAACTTCCTGATAAGTTCCTCACCCTTTTGTGTTACATAAATAATGTGTAGCTAGAAACCATTCCTGGAATCCCATAACAACTCACCCAAGTTTCATCGCAATTGGATGAATGGTATATGAACGCATAGGGGACATACTGTGGAGGCCATGAGCGAAAATCTCTTTGGAGAATTAGAGTTCTTTGATTGTTTCTTTACTCTGTGCTAGTTTTGTGTGCTATTATTTCTGTTAGCATAAAAAGATTGCAAGAGAGAATAAAAGGTTTCCAGTCGCCAGCATCAAGTATAATTTATTATATTATAATACCTAATCCCAGTACCTAAATTGGTGACCCCGACGTGATGTCGTGCAACGGAGAAGAAATACCAGGTCAGTCATTACAGATACGACCAGTGTGTCAAAACGACGCGGAGATAGCCCCTGTCACAGTAAAAATTCCTCCTATCTGGCGCAAAAACGTCAAGGTTTGGGCCATGCAAATAGAAGCGCAGTTTGCTATAGCAGGGGTAACGGCCGAACTTACCAAGTTTAATCATGTGCTAGGTACGTTAGATGCGGATGTAGCTGAATTAATATCTGATTTTCTGTGCAAGCCCCTGTCCAATACGACTTTCTCCGACTTGAAAAAAAAACCGGCTTGTTCAAGAGTTCGAAGAATCGGAGGGACGTCAAGTTAACAAGCTTCTGATGAAATTAGACTTAGGAGACAAGAAACCGTCCCAATTGCTTAGGGAAATGAGAAATTTGACTGGAACACAAGTTAAGGACGATTTCTTACGCACGATATTTATCCAGCGGCTCTTCGTCAATGTGCGTTCTATATTAGCGTCAAGTAGTGATATGTCGGACAATTTGGCAATAATGGCCGACAGAATAATGGAACTTTTAGCTCCCACACACAACTTATACAGTACCCAAGCCACGCAGCAGAGTTTTAGAGACCAACCTAACCTCAACTTAGAAACAGACAGACTTTCACGCCTTGAAGCGCAGATTTCTCAGTTAACTTTAGTGTGAACGAACTGAGAACTACATCTCATTCTAGATCGCGAGACTCAAAGTCACGTTCCAAAACACCAACAAGTAGATATAACCCAAACAAATCATTTTGCTGGTATCATTTTAAGTTTGGAGATAGAGTTAAGAAATGCAGTAGCCCTTGCTCCTATCGTTACAACGTCAGTGTGCCGGAAAACTAGCTCGCTCCCCACTGGACGCGGCATGTGATCGGAGCTTGGTATCGCGCCGCTTGTTTATTATTGATAAATTAACCGGCTACACATTTCTCATAGAGTCAGGAGATGATATCTCCGTACTCCCTACTTCTTTCAAGGAACAAGGGCAAGTGTAAAAAAGGCAACTGTATGCAGCCAATGGCAGTCCAATCAAAACGTATGGTGAGCGACTTCTCAAACTAGATTTAGGTTTACGCAGACATTTCTGTTGGAATTTTCTGATAGCAGACGTACAAACACCTATAATTGCTGCTGATTTTATCCACAATTTCAACCTGCTAATCGACCTGAAAAACAGATGTGTCAGAGACAGTACGACTAACCTCTCCTCACTAGCTACCTTGATCAAAACAGAAGTGATCGAATCCCTCCATACCATCCCTCCAGATCAAAAGTACGCCGAAATTATCAAAGAGTTCCCTGATCTCCTGAAAAAACGAATCATTTTTTCAAGTCCTCATTCCAGTGTGATGCATCCCATCATAACAACTGGACATCCAGTCTCAGCTAAGGCACGGCGATTACCACCAAAGAAACTTGCAGCTGCCAAGGCAGAATTTCAGCAGATGATCGATATGGGAATCTGTCGACCTTCGAACAGCTGTTGGGCAAGTCCTCTCCACCTCGTACCCAAAAGGGATGGATCTTGGCTTCCTTGTGGTGATTATCGGGCATTGAACAACATCACTCAACCTGATCGCTACCCAATACCCAATATACAAGACTTCAACGGTCAGCTGGACGGAAAAAATTATTTTCCAAGATCGATCTCCTACGCGCATACCATCACATACCAGTTCATCCTGACGATATTCCGAAGACTGCAGTAATAACCCCCTTCAGACTGAATTTGTTTCCCTACCGTTTGGATTACGCAATGCAGCACAGACCTTTCAGAGATATATGGATAACATTCTACGAGATTTTGATTTCACCTACTGCTACATCAATGATATACTCAAAGCATCCTCCAGTGAAGATGAACATAAACGGCACCTGCATTTATTATTTGAGCACCTCAGTCAGTTCAATATTAACATCAATATTAGCAAATGCATCTTTGGAGTGACAGAAGTGCCATTTCTTGGTTACCTGATCTCTGCCAATGGTATCCTTCCATTGCCAGATCGCGTGCAAACAATCAAAGACTATCCTCTACCGGAAACAATCCAAGACTTGCGTCGTTTCTTAGGACTAATCAACTTCTATCGTCGAGCACTTCCTCGTGCAGCCAATATGCAGGCTAAACTATTTGACATCACTCACGGAGCAAAGAAGAACGACAAAAGTAAAATTACTTGGGCAAATGAACTTCGAACGATATACTCAGATTTGAAGACCAGTCTTGTTAATGCAGCTCTTCTCGCACATCCTTCCTATGAACTACCGTTGGTTTTGATGGTTGACACTTCTGACTTTGCTATGGGTGCTTCACTTCGCCAAGTTAGAGGAGATATTCTTCAACCCTTATCGTTCTTTTCAAAGAAACTCAGCGACACACAGAAGAACTACTCGACTTATGACAGAGAACTTCTTGCTGTGTATTCAGCTGTCAAACATTTCAAACATATGCTAGAAGGTAGAGAATTCCCAATCTACACGGATCATAAACCTTTGACATTTATGTTTAATCAACGACCCGACAAAGCTACCCCTCGGCAACTACGCCACATGAGCTTTATACAGCAGTTCACCACTGACATTAGGTATGTGGAAGGAACAAATAACTCGGCTGTTGATGCTTGTTCTTGAATTTCTTCCATCAGTATTCCTTTACGCTTTACTACGGAGGAGATTGCCAAAGCTCAAGCTACAGATGAGGAATTGAAACATCTGCAGCAATCAAGCGCATGTTCTCTGAAATTCCAGGTGTTTCCTGTACCCAATAACTATGAACTTATCTGTGACAATTCCATCGGCAAGCTCAGACCAATCATCCCTACTGCATTTCGTCATCGCATATTTGAGTCAATCCACAACCTGTCACATCCTGGGTAAAAGGATCGATCAAACTCATCCAACAACGATACGTATGACCGTCGATGAAAAAGGATATCAAGTTATGGGCATCATCATGCGTCCCTTGCCAGCGAGCAAAAGTCTGGCGTCATACACACAGCGCTATCGGCCTATATGAGCAAGTCACAAAACGATTCAGCCATGTCAACATTGACATTGTTGGACCTCTTCCATCATCCCAAGGTTACTCATATGTACTCACCAAGACCAACTACAATCCTCAGACCTTAATGTAGAAAAAACATGGCGGCGACGGTTGCCCTACCAATAGCTAAGATCATGTCATCGGGCTTGTCACAGTTCGTGTAAATTATTATTTTTACTCACCTAAGAGCATAAAAGATATCACAAGACGAGACTAGGTTCCGAAGAAATATGCATCAATAATTTAGACTTACCTGAATTAATTTATCTATATAGTGCTGGCCTCGAATTATAGGTCTCTTCGTCTTCACCCAAGGGGCAGCTACAATAGTCTCACTGTTTCTGTGGTTGAATAAGACTCTTTTTGGCTAGTTATCACGATTTGTATTTAAGTTCAGTAATTATATATTAATATTATTAGCAAAAAATCAAACAGATTCTGATGTAGGAGAGAAGAAAGTATCCGGTTACTGAAGTGCTGTCCCAGCACATGCCGAGTATTTGTGTACACAATCGGAATGAGAATAGTTGCCTGAAATAATCGAACCAACACCATAAGAGATACAATTCAATTAAGACCTCTCGTGGAATTGTCTAAAATCTCGGCTAAAACATCACACCGAATTAGTTGATTAAAATATACAAAGAAGTCGTCGTGTGGATATCAGAACATAATTATGGAGAATACTACACACAAGGGACACGATAATATGTTACCATCTAACCTATTAAACATTCGCTGTTACCGTTTGGAATAGTTGTACGCTGGAAATAGTTGATTTAGTAAAGTACTATAGGTTGGCAGGCACCATCTCCCTCTTACGGAATTATCGCGGCACACCATCTCGCAATATAAGTACATAATTGGCATGGTACTCACAACACTTTATTACACACATCATAATAAAAATAACTTGCAAGCTGTAAGAATCACAAAAGTATGAATAATGACGGAACACAATGAGTTCATTCTATGGCACAAGGGGAACATCTTCCTTAACCAATAAAAAAGTTCACTGTATTATTTGGCGTGTATACAAGGCAGTGTAGAACATCTGCCAGACTGGCAAGGATTTACGGAGGCACATATTGCTGAGCGTTCAAGATAACGTCAATGGTTTGGTCTAGCCGTAGATGCTCATTGCGTTTTCCCTTTACGTACTTAAGTTCGGCACTAATGAATTGAACTAAGCTATTATTATATTGCCACTAACTAGCAAATCATTGCGGTGTACATTCTTGAGTCACTTCTATTATGCTTTAGTCTTAGGTACTTCAACATCCGAAGTAAGTGACACAATGCCATCGGTTGACTGGACAATCAAATCACAAACGAACCAGTCCATATTAAGCTTATTATCACATATTTACATACGATTGCAGTACATTAACGCGAACTGGACTTTACAGACATACAGAAGACACTAAAAATTACAGATGAGTGACAGTTTATCGCAACTTTCATCAAACTAAGCTAATCAAAGCTAAATAGTGTATCCCAGCAACGAATGTAAACAAACAATATGCCGGGGCTTCAGCATACGCCATTTTCACACTTTCGAGACCTGCATTAAGGTCTGAGTATTGTAGTTGGTCTTGGTCTGAGTATTGTAGTTGGTCTTGTACTCACCATGATCGACCTGTTCTCACGGTGGCCTGAAGCAGTTCCAATAAAATACATTACCGCAGAAACAATTGCACCCACTGTACTCTTAAACTGGATTGCCCGCTTCGGAGTTCCCAATACAATCACTACTGATCGTGGACGACAATTTGACTGTGAACTCTTCAGATGTCTCACGCAATCACTTGGCGTCCAACATATCAAAACTACAGCATACCACCCGGCAACAAACGGGATGATTGAACGCTGGCATCGGCAATTGAAATCATCTCTAAAAGCTCACCTAACAAGCGACTGGGTCCCCAAACTTCCATTAGTTCTGCTAGGACTGAGATCCTACATCATCCCCAATCACAACACAACTCCAGCAGAGATGACCTATGGAACTCCAATTAAACTACCTTCAGGCTTCTTCAATGGACCTTCGAATACAGAAGATATTCCAACTTTCTTATACAAGCTGAAAGAACACACCAGGACACTTCAACCTGTTCAATCAGAGCACCACTCTGGCAACAAGATATTTGTTCACCCAGAACTAATGAAGTGTGAATACGTGTTTATTCGGCAGGATGGATACCGACGCCCTCTGCAACCAGTGTACAACGGACCATATCGTGTGCAGTCAAGGAATAACAAACATGTCAATATCGAGACTCCATTAAGCTCACAAACAGTGTCCATAGATCGACTTAAGCCAGCATTCCTTCTTAAGGAACCCCAATCAACGTTGACAACGGACACTGCCGCAACATCTCCACCTCTGGATCCAGCTACCCCTCTGAAACATCCTGAGCCTCGTCCCAGAGTCACCACAAGAGTTGGCAGACGAGTGACATTCCCTCGTCGCTTCCTTAGCGTTACCACTGGGGAGGGAGTGTGTGGAGACCATGAGCGAAGAGCTCTTTGGAGAACTTAGAGTTCTTTGATTGTTTCTTTACTCTGTGCTAGTTTTGTGTGCTATTCTTTCTGTTGGTATAAAAAGTTTGCAACAGAGAATAAAAGGTTTCCAGTCGCCAGCATCAAGTATAATTTATTATATTATATTACCTAATCTCAGTACCTAAAGTACATACACTACCACTATTGAATTGACACATCAAACTTACAAACTATCGTAATAGAAAGAAAACTTTTATGAATCACAGACGAGCAAAACTTTATGTGATGGTGATTAGTGGTATTAAGGATGATAATGAAGACGACAACTACTACTGAACTGGTACCGGTACATCAAACTTACAAACTAATAGAAATACATATTTTAAAAATCACAGGCGAGGAAGACTGTGGTGTTGCTTAGTAATATAATGGACGTAACGTGTGGGTCATTTGCCCTTATGATAAAGATGATTATGAAGACGACTACTACTACTGAACTGCCCTTATGATAAAGATGATTATGAAGACGACTACTACTACTGAACTGGTACATCAAACTTACAAACTAATAGAAAAAACATATTTTAAAAATCACAGGCGGGGAAGAGTGTGGTGTTGCTTAACTTCCGACACGATTGGTTGAAGGGCCTTAAAACGTGATTTTCTGGTTCCGCACAGTTTCACTGAAGTGAACCACATTAAACGTGGTTTTCGGGCACTGAGGTGGGGGTTCCAAAGGATAAGTAGATTTTTGCCAAAGAGCCTAAATGCAGAGAATGTAGTGGTCTTTCTGAAATTTCAAGTAGACAGTGTTACTCGCTGGGTTCCAAAGGGTAAGTATGTAAAATTTGGTTGAGATGGGTGAAACGGTGAATATGTTTGCCAAAGGGCCTAAATGCAGGGAATGAAATGGTCTTTCTGAAATTTCAAGTAGACACTGTTACCCGCCGGGTTCCAAAGGGCAAGTATGTAAAGTTTGGTTGAGATGGGTGAAATGGTGTAGATTTTTGCCAAAGGTCCTAAATGCAGGGAAAGGAGTGGTCTTCCCGAAATTTCAAGTAGACAGTATTACTCGTCGGTTTCCAAAGGGTAAGTATGTAAAATATGGTTGAAATGGGTGAAACGATGTAGATTTTTGCCAAAGGGCCTAAATGCAGGGAAAGGAGTAGTCTGCCCGAAATTTCAAGTTGGAAGAGTTACTCGTCGGGTTCCAAAGGGTGTCCGAAATTTCATTTACACAGTGTTACTCGTCGGTTCCAAAGGTTTTCAGTTCGGTGAAACGGTGTAGAATTGTGCCCAAGGTCCTAAATACAGGGAATGGAGTGGTCTGTCCTCAATTTCATGTAGGCAGTGATACTCGTAGCGTTCCCAAGGGCAAATAATCAAATTTTGGTTCAGATTGGTGAAACGGTGTAGATGTGTGCCAAAGGGCCTAAATGCAGGGAATGGAGTGGTCCGTTCGAAATTTAAAGTGGACAGTGTTACCTGCAGGATTCCAAAGGGTAAGTATACAAACTTTGGTTCAGATCGGTGAAACGGTGTAGATTTGTGCCAAAGGGCTTAAATGCAGGGAATGGAGTGGTTTGTCCGAAATTTCAAGTGGACGGGCTTACTCGTCGGGTTCAAAAGGGTAAGTACACAAATTTTGGTTCAGATCGGTGAAACGGTGTAGATTTGTATAAATATCAAACATACAGACAGACACACAAACTGACAAACTATAAGCTTTATATATATGGATTAAACATCTTTAAAACGTCTAAGATAGTTTAGAGATTTGAAAATAGGTTTTGAAGCTATTTTGTTCTGTGTGGAAACCAAGGCAGAAGCAATGGCCTTAGCAGGCTTAACTAACGGCAGGCACTTGCATACATGGCCAGCTGGCAACCACACTGCAGCGTAACACCCGCCCCGTATAAGATCTCCCTGCTCGGTTAGTGCATTAATATAACATTCAATGCTTCCTAACTGTTGAAAACTTCTTTTTTTATCTTGATTTAAATAATTTCACGTCCCGGGTGAAATTCTTTGGGACACTACAGTACAAACCTCGACGAATGGAATCCCGACCCACAAGTTGTAGGCTACCAGTATCGTACAAGAATAGGCTATGTTTTGTACTCTGTCCAAATCAAGTTTGTACTTGACGTTTGGCACAATGTTGGAGAAAGAACCGATGCTATTGGTTCAGACGATGTTACTTGTTAACAGCACTTGATTGTATTTATGTGTGTGTACTTCTAGGGTCTTAACTTTCGTTGGGACTTTATTTCACAATTTATATTTTTAAGTAAGTTCTTCTTGCATACTCTTCCTAAATTGTATAGGCCTACCGCGTGAGGCACACCCATATATTTTGATCCGTTGAAGATATGGACACCGTATTCCGTTTTCACCAGGACTGAGGCGAATACAATGACGAAATCTGGGTATCTACTGTCGACCAAAATATTATGTGCACTCGAGTTTGAAGGTTGTTTGTGAAGTAACCAATAGACCTACATAAAATCCAATAACATCATCATTTTCGTCGTTCTATTTTACGATAGTTTATGTAGGTTTGGAATTTTTGATTTATATTTTAATATTTTTTTATCGCAGATGGAACACAAAAAGTGCCCGTTTCTAGGCGTGTTTCAACCAAGCGTCACATTTAAGAATTATTATCTCACAAATCCGTCATCAGATCGAATCCAAATTTTAACACAATATACATTGGAATGCTGTGTAACCGATTTATTAATTTCAAAATTTTGTGTGTTCAAGAA
This sequence comes from Meconema thalassinum, assembly GCA_946902985.2. Classification (NCBI taxonomy): domain Eukaryota; kingdom Metazoa; phylum Arthropoda; class Insecta; order Orthoptera; family Tettigoniidae; genus Meconema; species Meconema thalassinum. The sequence goes on along the minus strand of OX336391.1, from coordinate 455,655,366 downwards.
ACAATGTTGTTATCATTTATTTAAAGTACCGTAACTTCTTCTCGGCTCGGGGTCGTTGGAAAATGTAGTTCTTGGTCGCGTTGTAACCCTTATACATCAAAAAGTTATGCTGTATGACTGTGAAATATGTAAATTAATTCAATTATTTTATATCGATTTGTATTTGTACGAGGAAATATGACGTGTTTCACCAGCTAGACGCTCCGGGGAAATCTGTACAGCGTTGCCAAGATGGAGCACATCAGCGTCCTGGCGCGCCTCGCTCGGACGTGATGGGCTCCATCTCAGCAACGCTGTACAGCATTTCCCGGAGTGGCTAGCTGGTGAACCATATCATATTTCCCCGTACAAATACAAACCGATATCAAATAAGTTAATTAATTTACGTATTTCACAATCATACAGAATACTGTTCAGCCCAAGGGTCGGGACGACCCTAGGACCTGAAACGCCAACACACCCCTTCATCTTTCACCTATAAACTACCCCTTACAGGCTGTAAGCCTCATACACTTCCGTAACACAGCAGGCGAAGTTAGCCTAGCTGTAGCCAAGCTTACATCATTCACAAACAAATACACATCGCCGGAATCTGAAACAGCAACAATGACGAAACGCCAAGTCAGCAGCGCGGGAGACCTTAAAAGGTAGAGCCCAGGAAAGACCTATGTCTATTCGCGGCCGACGGCTCTGTCTTTCCGACCACATCACTGCACCACCAGGTGAGCATAGAGTGTGTTCAGATATCCTTGTAACTTACAAATTTGTACTTTGTCACCCAAACCCACATTTGTACTTGTACACATTGTCTTACATCTGTCCCCTACTACAAGGGACAGCAGATCACCATAACTGACCAAATAAACACTTGGTCAGTAAACACACATCTTATACTTATTTCATTTTACTTTACATCCTCACACCCAGCCTGCCCACAGTCCTAATTGCTCCTGACCGTGAATGCCAGGAATTGCACCGTCAGGAACTCCATTGTGTTCGAGTAGCAGCAAGACAACAGCGGCCAAGTTGCCGACTCAGCATATGAGCTCGCTATCGCTCGCTCACACTTAATTGGTAAGCTAGGTTAATGGCTCTTTACTAAGCATTCATCCCTTAACGAGTAGACGCACCCCGTAGGAACGCACCCCGTTATATTTCACCCTAAAACAGACACTTACACTAGTAGTTTCCCCAAATACAGGAAACTGCACCTTTCAGAAACCACCCCTAAAATTATACTTCTACATACCTGTTCATCACTCTAACCCCACACCCCCACACCCCAACACAGGGATAGAACAGATTGGTGGAGGCGCCATACCACGGAAATTAAGGGTAGGGACTCAAACAACGAGCCCTCGTGGTAGATCGGCAGACGTACCGAAAGGAGCCAAGCAAAAGCAGATTTTTTCCTCTAGAATACACCCCACATTTTTATTTTTATTATACTGGGATCATATTATTACAAACGCCCACCCACCCTAGGAAGAACCCTTAAATTTAGTACACGAAAACCAATCACACTTAATTGATACACACACAGTTCAGGATGGCTCCCCTATACCGTTTAGCAATGCTAAAGAATATTGGAGAGTACCAGGACTTAATTGCCTGGCATCATGTCTTTGAGACAAGGCAGGACTACCTCAGGAGGTATCAGCAGCTCCTGCACGCTCAGTATATGAGAATAATACGGGCACTTGTCCAGCCACACCGCAGCGCCAAGAATCAAAAGACTAGGGCGAAAATCCCCACCCTCCGTTCACAACTTAACAAATCACACTGGAAACTACACTGTCTACATGACGTCATGTTTCAGCAATATGAGGCACTTAATTCACAACACAAACACGTAGGGACTAGCGGAACAAAGGTCGCTGAGCAGGCCATATGCCTCAACAGGGAGTATGCCCAAATTTGGGATGAATATCGCGAACTCCAGGCCAATAATGCCATCTTTGAGTTCGCAGCAGGGCCGCCAGCAAAACTAGGAGAGGACAGCGACATAGACACACTCACACAGCAGTTTACACAGATGTCCATCTCTACACCTACACACACATATGGCAAAACACAACGGAAGGAGTCTGCCGTGGCCATAGGCCAGAGAATGGTCAGGCTAGCCTCCAATACACTACAGGGCCAGACCGAGGGGCGAAACCTACACTAACCCCCTCAGAACGAATGCACGAGAGGATGTTGACGCCAGGCCTTCCAGACACACAAAATTACACAAAGGAGGACCTGGAGAGACCCACATCATGGGCAGATGACGTAGAGAGCGTGCCACAGCAAAGCAAGCCCATACAGTCACACACATAGTGAAACACAATGGAAGGGGTCCGCCGTGGCCACAATTCAGAAAACGGCCAGGCTAGCCTCCAAGACAGTAACGGGACTCAACTCGCAACGAGACTTCTCCAGCTTTGGCGGTAGCTACTGGTTATGGCCTGGGGTAAACACCCTTAAACTACATGTTAAACGGGGCAAGAGGGGCAGATGACCTCGCTGTTCTTCCACTTAAAGCAATAATAACTAACTACACTAGGCGAAATATCAAAATTGTGGTTTTACTGTTAAAGTGTGCGATTGGTAACTATCGTAACGCAGCTTCGTGCTGCTTTAAACGTGCATATCTGTGAACTACCAGATCGTGAGTCGCACTTTTTTTCCGAGTTTATTTGTAATGCGTAATGGATCGATTTATTATTAAAAAACCAAGAGTAGATGTTACATGCAACACTGCCACTGCAAGTAGCTCATCTTTAAGAATTGAAAATGAACTTGAAGAATTATCGGCTACTACCAAGCCGGCTACCGACCAAATATATCGAACAGACTTAGGAGGTTATGCTGGCCAACAGGTGTGTTTACAATATGATTCATGATAATCGCTATTTCTGTAACTGATTTGCATTTCGATGCTTTACCTATTATGTTATACCGGTATTTGTATGGCCTTGGCCTACGTATGTGTCGGTACATGTTAATTATTTCAATGTTGTGATTTACTTTTTTCTTTAGATTGATGATTATCTGAAAAATGAACTGTTGGAAAATGCCTGGACACCTGGAAGCAATTTTATTTCCCTTTGTCGGGTCCAAGGAATCTGAAATTTCAGTTGAACTGGTTATCAGAGTGGAAATGGCTAGTTTATTCTCCTTCAAAGAACGGAGCCTTTTGTAAATATTGTTCGTTGTTTTGCACCGTTGTTGGGAAACAATCTTCATCGCCAGGTAAACTAGTAAAATTTCCTTACATGAACTGGAAAAATGCGAAGGAGGATTTCAAAAAACACCAAGAAACCAAGTATCATATGGCATGTACGGAAAAGGCTGCGAACTTTCTCGCCATATACAAAGGTACAAAACCTGCTGTTGACGTAAGCTTGGATAGGGGTGTTCAATCCAATATGTTATGCAACAGGGAGAAACTCATACCAATAATTAAATCTGTGATTTTCCTTGCTCGAATGGGCATTGCTTTCCGTGGTCACAGGGATTCGGGACCTGTAAATTTAGATGAGCCTCTCAAGAAAGGGGAGGGAAATTTCAGGTCTCTTCTCAAGTTTCGAGCAGAATCTGGTGATACAATACTAAAGGAACATTTGATGACAGCATCCTTAAATGCAACATACGTAAGCCCACGGATTCAGAATGAAATTATTTCATCTTTGAATGACATTATATTGAAAATGTTAGTCGATCAGGTGAAAAAAGCTAAATACTTTTCTGTTCTTGCTGACGAGACCACAGACATCAGCGGTGGGCAACAAATGTCACTATGTGTCCGTTTCGTTCAAGATAATTCCGTACATGAGGAGTTTTGCAATTTATTGATATCAATGATGCTTCTGGGTTAGGCCTTGCGAATAGCATATTGTCTGGTTTGAAAAGTGTGGGACTGGATGCAGAATATCTCGTAGGCCAAGGTTGTGATGGAGCTAGTGCCATGAGTGGATCCTACAGAGGTGCTCAGGCCATTGTACGAAAACAGTTTCCCAAAGCCCAGTATGTTCACTGTAGTGCTCACTGTTTAAACCTGGCCATTTCTGAAGGGTGTAGTGTTGCAGAGGTTAGGAACTGTATGGGTACAATTGAAAGAGCTTATGCCTTTTTTAGTACTTCACCAAAGAGGCAGGCTGTGTTGACAAATGAAGTTGAAAGTATGGAAGAGAAACCCCGAGTGAGTAAACTCAAGAAGTTATGTGCAACGAGATGGATTGAAAAGCACGAGTCTGTTCGTTCATTCATTGAACTTCTGAAACCGTTATTGTTGGCATTAGAAAAAATAGCAGCATGGGTTGATAAGAAGGCAGCTACAGATGCGCAACTTCTTCTGTGCGCTATCAGCACATTTGAGTTCTTGATAAGTGTATTTGTCATTCATGAAGCATTTCAAATCACACTTCCTCTCAGCAAGTACCTTCAAACTGAAAATTTGGATCTCAGTCAAGTAATCAACGCCTCCATGAATGTTAAGAGGTCTCTTGAAGAAATGAGGGCAGATGCAGACGCTAGGTTTTTGAGTGCATATAATTCGGTTTTAGAGTTCTGCATTGAATTTGGAGTGCCTGTAGTTCAGCCTCGAACTGTTGTTCGACAAGCGATGAGGAACAACGTTTCATCTAACGATCCGGAAGAATATTATAGGCGGGTTATTTTCATCCCATTTCTTGAAGAAACTATTTCATCACTTGATGATAAATTTGTCTCCCATAAAGAAACTCTTCAGCCATTGCAAACGCTAGTTACCACAATTGAAGACGAACTATCCAACCAAAGCATAGCTGAAGTAGAAAATGTAGCTGAATTTTTATGGACTTCCCCTTAATATTAGAGGCGAGCTACTTCTCTGGAAACAAACTCTGAAATCTTTTGAAAAGAAGCCCAAGAGTGCTATAGATGCTTTGTCAATATGCAATAGGAACATGTTTCCAGTTGTGTATAACCTGCTTGTCATCATGGCTACCTTACCTGTCATAACCTGCTGGTGTGAAAGATCGTTTTCGTCCTTGAAATTCTTGAAGGACTATTTAAGGAATTCAACTAGTGAAGAACGCCTTAATGGATTAGCTTTGATGTTCATTCATGATACTGTTGATGTTTCAATTGAGGAAGTACTGAATGACTTGTCTGTCAAACCTAGAAGGCTTGATATACGATTGAAGTAGACTTGTCTAAGTCCTTCAACAAATTCCAGGGCAAATATCTACTTAATCAGATTCTTTGGTTTAGCCCGATTGACAATTTAGACATTTCTTTTTGTCCGTTTGTATCTAGTGCAATATCTCTATTGGGCTAAACTCTTTTCCGTATTTTTATTAATCTTTTATGTTTTCAATTGTGTTTGTAATATTGTTTAAAGTGCTGAAAAATATAGTTAAAATAGTTTTCTTGCAAAGAGAATCATCATATATATATATTCTTTCATTAGTATAGATCCCACCTGTGGCGCTCACAAGCGACCGATCGTGCCAAATGAGCATTCAAATGAAAGATAATTGACATTAGCAGTGACGAATTGCGCTCTAATTTCATAAATATCAATAATTTCTTAAAAAATGACTTTAAAAAATGTACGAAGTGTGAGATTTGTCGATACTGTTGCTGTAGGAAAATATGCTCTGTAATTGCTGTCCACTTCACATTTTGGATGCCGTGACGCCTGTTTCGTGTAATTTTAACATTATGAGGTCTTTCCTTTATCACTTTGCATGGATTTCAGAAACAGTAAGTTAAAGGAATGAGTACTCAAATCGTATAATTTCAAAAATATCGAATAACTGGTGAGTGTTACAGCTAAGATAAATCAATGGACTCAGCACACAAATGACATTAGCAGTGACGAATTCCATTCTAATTTCATAAATATCAATTTTTGTTAGAAGTGTGCGATTTGCAAATACTGGAGCTCTAACATGCTGCAATTAATTCTCTCGTTATAAACCTATCGGGGAAGGGTGGTTTATGAACATACGAGATTTCTCGCTTGGGTCCGGTAGTGTTTATTTAACTGAGTTGTTGCTTTTTATGAATTATATTCGAATTATAATTTTTATTATAGGACATTACTATGAATGAACCCCCCTCCAGAAGGAAATCCTGCGTACGCCACTGGTGACCTGCACAGTGAAATACATGACACATACATATTTAAATGACTGGGCAGCAGGTAATGCAGTAAATTACCGCTGACCGAAGGCCAAAATGCACAGAAGGCATAAGAGCATAACATACACTGAACAATTAACTTCATACAGTTAAGGGCTTAGCGCACAATCACCGTGTCGAGTGAGAGCGCTCAGACGCAGATAAAAAGGGTTAAACAAAAGATATACGCTCATGAATAAAGGTATGCGAAATAAAGCCTAAATAGACCACGCGACGAGCGCAAACCCAGGTCCTCATAGAGAAACTAACGCTCACACGCACGGCGATGGATGGATACACAATTACACATTGCTACAGATAATGGCCATCCAGCACACTTATAATCAACATTACACATGTCCCCAGTATGAGAATATATGTGATATATCTAAAAGGGAGACTGTATTATATAAATGTACCATATGCAGAAGTTGTATATATGTCATATGCTGAACACTGCACAGATTATGCATTACAGGTTATTATGCATGTATGTCATATGTACACAAGAAATCTCATGTAGTGTACACTCCATAGCAATTACAACGCAAACATGTGTAGAAGTAGATTCTTTTACAAAGTTAGGTACACCGACACGGGAGTATACAGCAATAGCCTGCTGCCCAAGTTAGCCTCAATCGGCGTGACATGGCAAAATAGAAGCCAGGGCCGTACACACAAGCAATAGACATTGACACAGGCGACATGTCGTGGACAAAACATATTCACACATTTATACAGGACTTGTGGAATAGGTTCACATCCACACACGTGATTACAGCGCACAGATTGTTTAAATAAGAAGTTAGACATATGCAAAGGTTCCCGGACGAAGATTCCGACAAACAAGCCTACAGGCATAAAATTTGCACATACACTGGGTCATTACATATACATGTCTCCATGTTCCTACACATGTATGGGGCAGGAGGATTTTTTTCTCATTATACAAAGTGGCAGGCCAGTAATCAGCCTGTTCACAGATATGATTATACGGCACGAGTGAGTTGTAAACACATGTGCAGTGAACAGGCAGCCAGCCGACAGAAGCCACTTGACTCAACACGGTAACATGACACTATCCCTGAATTAGCAGAAAGTCCCTGCAAGCACATAGTGAGATAGTAAAAGCGAGCTAAGTTAGCAGCCAGCCTACTAGAGGGTACACACAAAGTCATTCACGCCAATCTAAGCAATCCAAGAACACCCGAAAGGCGATACGAGGGATGTTCAGAATTATACACAACATTCTCACTACAGTACACTTGGACACATACCATTCAGCTAGGCAATACACCCCCAGGGACTGAAGTTAAGAAAATAGAGTCCCAAAACACCGACACAAGGCGCATGTGAACGTACAGAAGGCTGTACAATACCTTTCGAGTTCGCGTCAAGCCCACATTACAACAACACTCCATATTACAAACAAGGAATGCAAATCACGGCACAGAAAGACAAAAAGAACGTGTCCGAGTTCCTGCTACCAAGCTGGACAGGTCCCTTCAAGGTTTGCAGGAGGGTATCTGATCTTAACTACATAGTGAACGTGCGGCATGGACATAAACTCATTAAGGACACTATACACACCCGCCGTATGAAGGCGTACCACACTCGAACAATAACACCCGCACATAAGGGCGGAAACGCCGCAAAAAGAAAAGGAAGTGGCTCTACTCACAGACAGGGTAAGAAAGCCAAGAGGTAGGACTCGAACTGCGAGAACCTCAACCAAACACAGAGCTGCCACATACACCTAGTTACCAGACATGCAACCAGAGGCCAGGAGGTACAATACACAATCACATGAGCTACACAGACATAAGACACCATGCTCAAGTGCCATACATGCACCAAAACACAGTAGAACACAGAAACAGAGAACAGAATAATTGTAAGTAGACGTAGGTTCTTTTACAGGGCATCGGGAGAGTTAACGGAGTACAGCACACAACTCTGACACATGTAGCGTCATCAGATGAAAAAGGCAGAAACAATAAGACACGGTAATTGTAACGAAACGGGAAGCCTCCGTGGCTTAGGCGGCAGCACGCCGGCCTCTCACCGCTGGGTCCATGGTTCAAATCCTGGTCACTCCATGTGAGATCTGTGCTGGACAAAACGGAGGCAGACATGTTTTTCTCCGGGTACTCCGGTTTTCCCTGTCAAAATGTCATTCCAGCAACACTCTCCACTATCATTTCATTTCATCTGACATTCATTTAATCATTGCCCCAGAGGAGTGCGTCAGACCTCGGCAGCCGGCACAGTCCATATCCTTGCCGCTAGAAGGGGGCTTCATTCATTCCATTCCTGACCCGGTCGGAGACTGGAAGCAGGCTGTGGATTTTCATTTCAATTGTAAAGAAACGGAGGGACTTTTGGAAAACATATTCCAAGAAGCTCACACCATTGGTAGCAAGAATACGGCATGAGTGCTGCACACATTGACATGTTAACAGAGGCAATCTCCTAGCCGGCGATTACCGCATAGGTAATCCAATACTCTGCACAGTCAGCGCCCACACGCGTCGCAATACTGTGAGGCAGCCACAAACCAGAGCCGTACTGTGCTCACAATAACATTGCGGCCTCCAGAGAATCATTCATTATAGATTCAAAACCCCACTACGCACACAGTTCAAAGCCAGGGGTGACCAAAATTCGCACAGGCGACATACACAGGGCATATTTGCATGTGCGTAGGCCCGTTCCAAGGTACTCGCTATTATAACCTAGTTAGGGCATTAGCGACCCCGGGACTACCAATAGGGGATATATTAGGAACACCAGGCCTCTACGAGACCACAAAATACTCTTTCAAACCATAACGCCCGAAATCTAGGTACAAGGGACGTTCAAGAGTATACCGAACACTTACATTAAGGAACACTGACATGCTCATCTTACACGCACTATGTGCGCCACAGGACGGAAATTGCCAAAATGAAGGTCCCGAAATGGGGCACAAGGCATACATTGTGGGGCGCGTCAAGGGCACAAACATAGAAAATACACGGTCACACAACACTGACACAAGTAGATAATCTACAACCTCCGGTAGAGTAAACGTGACTAGCACAAGTTAGCCAACGACAGATAGTTGCGGACTACGACACCAGAGGCCACAGAATGATACACGGTAGAAATACGCAATCTAGGGTCCGCATTTTAGATAAGGACGGGCAGCCCAACAAATAGTAAGGGAAGGAATTGACCGACTGAAGAGCAACTAATTCAGATCCATGGGCCACAAGATAACGCAAGCTACACGCACACAAACAAGGGCACAAAGGTAAACATATACATAGTACATTTTGGGAACACTGGGACGCTATAAACGAACCCAACAGACAGCAATACACAAAGGTAGTAAGACCACATCTCAACACCGGACGGCATGAAGAATTAATGTGGTACACTTAGAAATGCCCCAGAAATACTCATCCTAGGGCAAAATCACACTCTGCCACACAAAAATACACCAGGGCAGACATATTCCACGAACACGGGGAATACGAGGAGACCAGACACACGCTCACACAAAATATGGTAACACCACATCTCGACGGCCGAAAATCATGGATATTCAGCACAGGGGCAGATAGATTACCCTGGACACAGGCGAATAGACTTGCTAGACATAAACCCTAGATAATTGCATAACACGAAGGAATTGCGGAAGCAAGTTCCTAAACAAACATGGTAGCGGAAATATTACAGGCATGCAAATTGTTCTTTCTATCACAAATATATATTGACACGCGGGCAATAAGTGACAACACAATTGTTATTCTTCCGGCATGTCGCTGAAGACATTACGTTATGGTGTATTCTTTGGAATACACGTTAAGATAGAGCAAGCCTTTGCTTCTCTATGCCATAGTTCATTCCTTCCTTTTTCTCGAACACCAACAGTGACCTTCTGATTTCTCCTCGTTGGTCATGTCTCTTATGTTACCTGTGAGTCTGTTCTAGATATATATCTTCCATGACCCACTTAGCGTCATCTAGCAGGGAATCTCTGAAGTTCCTCAATTCTTCCCTGTACAAGAGGACTTCCTTATCAATCTAGTCACCAGATCTCGTCGCTATCGCCAGCTATCATCTCCGTGATCAAGAGAACTTCGTCAACTTTTTCACCCACCAGGCTGCGCTAGTGTCGCCTACTATCAACTCTTTGAAGACCATTTCATCAAGAGAAAATTTATTTTTGTTATGTTGTCTATTTTTATATGTATTCCTTTTGTCTCCTACCCCCACTCTTTTCCTTTCCCTGGTCCCTCCGTTCTTCGCTGAGCGTGTCTCACTTGTACGTCGGAACTCGACTCAGTCAGTTGGAGCTTAACTAGAGCTCGCCTCCTCAACTCTAGAGGCAATCTTTTAAATTCTACGCCATGTTAGAATTTTAGTATCAACCGTCAAAGGATCATCGCCTTCTACATGAAGCAAAGATAAGTACCGACTTCAGGTTTTAACCTCATTCTCATCGCTTTTTAATGGCTCAATGCTTTTATTTGGATTTTATAGACAGTGAAAGTTGCTACGTGAAAATAACTGCTTTCAAGAGATCTTCTTGATCTTACTTAAACTATCAGGTTTAACTTTCAACATGAAGGATTTTCTGAGATGCTATCTCACATCGAGGGATATTTCCAAAATACCCACTGTCTATTTAATCTAGCTTTCCGCCGAGGGATTCTCTACCCAATTTAAACAAGTCATCATTGCTCTGGAACCTTCCAGAACTTGCACTCTAACTACCAGTCATACTGTCATGTATTTTCCACTCACATGTGAGAAAACTTTTTCAAACTAAGGAATCTTCCTTATAAACTACCAATCAATATCTAACTTTCCTTCCTCCGTTGGGATTTTCTCTGGCGCATTCAACTATAATCTACAACTTTCTCAAGCAATAGACTTTCGCACATCTAGTGTAACTAGTTACTTTCCATCATTGCAATAACTTTCTATGCCACAAACGTTTTGTGCTACCACAGTGAACTTTTCATCTATTTAACAGACTATAGTGAAAACAGTGTTTGTTCAACATTTCATCCGCGTCGCGTTCGTCCGAATACTATAAATACGGCCATGACCACTTATCCTCAACCCCATTTGATCTTTTCCAAACCCTTTACTAACCAACCAAAATAATAAAATTGTTACTTTAGGTCTTTTTCAATGAGGTGTCACTCTCAATAAGTGCCCTCCCTCTCTTGCCTTATTTATCACAAATTAATGTCTGTAAAACTTCGTGTCTAGTACACGCTTTAACTTATATTGTTTCTCCCTTCTAATTAGGGAATACAATTCTTTCAACTCATAAGTGAGTTATCTCTAGGTTTCACGAAAGGGAAACTTGCCCCATTTGTCTCGTGATTCCTACTTAAACATAGGAGTTCTAGAAACTTCCTTTCGATTGTTATCTTCAGGTTTCACAATAAGTGACCTGCCCTATTTGCATAATCCAACCAAGTAATTCACCATAAATATAAGAAGTTATAGAAACTTCTATTTTATTCTTCCTGCTTTTTGTTGTTGTTACTTTCGAAGTTGTTACTTTCTCTAAGATATTTACCTAGAAATTCTCAAAGTACACACCTTGTACTTGATTTATTGTCTAGCTTTAATTACGTTAGTTATCTTTAAATTTTTCACTTTATCTTCGCCATTCCAAAATCTTACGAAGATTTTAAAGTATATAAAAGGTTTGAAACCAAAGAATTATCAATGCCTGGCGCAAGCTTTAGATGTTTTTTGGAGGTATGCTACCCCAATTGTTTATATAAATCAAAATTATATTTGTTACAAAACTACTTCCTTTTGCATTGTTAAATACATCAAATATTTGTTTTTCGCTTTATCGTTTCTCTAACATAACGGTTAGGCAAGATCCTGTCTTCCTTGACTCTTCCCACTTAATGAAAATAAATCTATTGATAGGGCTTTCACCACTTGTTGCATTTGAGCAAAAACTCTTAGTTGGTAACTTGGTTAAGTCTCTCTTAGTTTTAATAGCTAATTCTAACTGGCCAGTAAGGCAAGCATAGCTCGCTACGCCAGCTTCCTGCTTGTGGAGATTCTCTCCAACACTTATGGTTGGTTTTTCAAAATATAAGTGTTTCTCATTGCCTAAACCTTTAGTCGGCTCCTTGCTGGGTAAAAGCTTAGCCATTTCCAAATGCAACTATTGGTACACTTACCAAAAATTATTCCCAAAGGTATAATTGCTTTATCCCTATCCTTCTTGGAAGCATTTGGTCGCTCTTTACAAATTCTACAATTTCAAAAACTAAAAATATCGAAACCGATTCAAATTATTGGCATTCTTCAAATTACTTGTTTAAAAACAAACTCCTTTGAACAGATACACTATAAATCTGTTACGCTTTGTCTTGCCAGACCAACACCCTTCCCCATAGTAGGCATATGTATGCTTGAGAGGGAATACACTAAAGCAGCTTTCACGAGAACAGCCCAAGTTCCGGCTGCGTTTCCCGTTAGCTTTGTCCAGGTCCCTACCCACTTTAGGTATCGAAGAGCGGATTTGCAGTGGCAGCCGCCTTTGAGTACATTTAAAGTTAAAATTATAACTTCTTTTGGACTCTCGTCCTATTTCTCCATCCTTTTTCTCTAGTCCGAAACCCACTTCCTTTTCTTTATCATCTTCCCTTGGGGGTTAGGTTATTCCCAAGCTAATAATCTACCCACGTTACACAAAGGTGGTAAACAAAATACAGGAAACAGCCCGGTGCAAACACAGCGAATTCCAACGTGACGCCACACATTGTTGCAGAAGAAATTTTGCAACAGCGGAACGGGACATCAATACTCAAACATGATGACACTGATACTAACAGTAGTAGGAAGTCATACAGTGTCAACACGGATGTTTTCACAGGAAATGAGGACGGTATTACATTAGGTCCTAACTAAAGTATTACACATGTATTGCAGACAGATTTGGTTCGGGATACTACACTATTTCTGACCGGCCATTAATACAACGAGGACATGTGTACAGCTGTGATAAGCAACACCAGACGGCGTGTGCCGAGTAGCCACGCGGTACAGATAAACCTTCTCAGATAACAGGACACGCGCAGGCGAGAACTCAGCTGGCAGGGAGCCGCGAGCATACAAGCGCGCTGCAAATTGAGGCCACGGCCGCTTCCCTCCCACACTCGCCCAGCACTTAGGGGTAGCAAGGCAATTACACACAAACACACATATATACTAATTAAGGGCGGGCACGCACAGATTCCACGGAGGAAAACCCCCCCTAATAATTTATTTTCCTTACCCAAAATTACTAAAGGCAACTATGCCATCCCTGTTTATAGTCGCAGGCCATAGGGTTCTATCGTGACATAGGGTTACATGCGTACAAAACACACCCCATTTTTATTTAGAAGGCCTAGTATACAAAAACAGGCATTGTAGAACTGCTCAGGACACGCGCAAAGGACAGGCGAACTCCCGCGATAGGGCAAATGTTTTAATCATAAACACAGACATAGAGGTGATAGACACACGGGCATTACACTGATTAGTATTTTGCCACACACTAGGTGCTGTATGGCATCTCAAATGACACATAGACGCTCAGCGAGCGCAAACTTTAAACACCTTAGAGAGCGAAAGAGAACACAGAACAGCCAAGAGAGGCTGACACACCACAAAAGGAGTAAGGTGGATAATGCCATCAGGATAGTCTTAGTAAAGCCCACAGGCAAAACATCTCCACACCCTTCCTTCCATTTATCCTAATACCCAATTCAAACTCGCACAGACACACAGACACATATTACACTACATTAAAATGATACATTAGGGGTTGGTTTAGACATTCATGTGCTTCTCTATTCCAGGTATACTGCACCTAGCGTCATTATGCCAACACCTGAATATTATAGGTGATTCGGACACTAATGTTAAGCGCCGATGGACATCTCCATATAGAGATAAGGCCATATTTGCATACTGACCAATATTTAGTAAAAAAAATCCCGCATGCAGAAGACATAGATTTATTGCACCCTAATACATCCCTTCTCCTCAAATGAGAGCAGACATGCGCACATATCCATATCGAGGCATGAGATATCCCACCCACACACCCAGGGTTCTATCGTTATAATACCTGCATGACGCATTTCAAATTTGGACACCTGGGGAAAACCCACCCCATCCACTCACAGTAATAACATCCTTACAGCATCACCGACTCTGGGCCACCATAAACATGGAGTCCAACGATGCATAACCCTTTCCCACCACGCTGTAACCCCCTTCAGCAAATAACACCCTTTCGGATCATAATAACAAGGGACTAGACATCCCATAAACCCACTAATATCTCCAAAAACATAACAAAGCATCAGCGCTGGAGATCCGACAAGGCAATGAAAGACCTAAAGCAGGCACTGCGTTTAGAATGCTCTACACCCCCAGAACACCAAGAAATATATCAAATTACACTAACACACAAAATTACACAAAAATATTACATCCAAAACACTACAATATACACAATTACACCTGTCATATAACTCAAAAGGAATCTGAGGTCACACTAGGTGGTGACAAGTATGCACGTCGATGGGAACAGGAACGCCACACGAGAGCAGAGTCGGGGACGTGCAACGGACCCTGACGACCAACTGGACCAGACTCATAGCTAGATGTATGCTAAGTCAGCTCTCGGAGGCGCAGAGAGTAGTCTTCCGCCCGCAGGAAGTGAAACAACACAGTCCTCATCCGGAAAATGGGGTGAAGAGCACACATACACTAAATAATGGACGATGTTCCAATCCACGTAAATGGACGACACCGAGTCTCCAGAGCTTAAATGGGAATTGCAACGAGCACCCAGAGATGTAAATGAGGAATGCAGCGAGCTCTCAAAGCGGTCTAGGTCACCCATTAATAAATACAAATGATAAATAAAGCGACTATAAGTATCATATAATTATAAACGAAATGGATATCCGCGCGCAGCGTTTGCTACCTAGCAACGCAATCACACAGGCCTACACTCACTACACATTAGTTATTAAGGGGGGAAGTCGACAGTTAGCCTTAAGGGAGCGGAATTCAAAAGGGCCTTATGGCCTGGTGGTTTTGGAAATGACCGGCGTTTCCAAAATACACACGGGTGGTGCCGTGGGGAGGGAAACCTGCCCCAGGCGATCGCTCCGATCAAAATTCTAGTATGTAAGGCAGTTGCATTTGAAAAGCAACTTAGACTTAAGCAAATTTAACGAGCACTGTTGCGAGGCAGTAGCACAACCCATTTCGGCATTAGATTAAGGACCATTTCGGCATGTATATAATTTTTTTTCTCTCATAGCATTAATTAGTAATAACCTAGATTAAGTACACTTCTTACACATATCATAATAGTTCGGCATATGGCAACTAAAACCGTTACCAGGGTAAGACCGACAACACATTACAAAAACATGCATATGCGACGCGAATGCGACATATGGCGTTTGGCACCTGGCAACTAAGCGTTACCAGGATAAGACCGACAACACAGTAACATAAACGGTACAGCATCCGAGGCTGACCAACGGCAGCAGTACACGAGACGTCCGAAGAGGTCTCAAGGGTGGTGGCATCATCCAAGCCGACCCTTAAACAGCGCTGCGCGATATATGCGCATAATAATATTTGGCCAAGGGCATATTCATAACCTGTCTTTATATTTCAGCACAGAGCTCCACCACTGCAGCATCGTGGGAGCACAGTCAACCAGGTTCATGATAAGGTAAAGGTGACGTCACATACATACTTCACACAATGAGCACACACTGAGGAGACATACAATTACACAGGTACACAAGAGGGTAGACATTAGTAGCATCATAGTATACGGCCACCCTAGACTAAGTTAGATTTAGTGGCGCATGTATTAAGGGCTATGAACAATGCCAGAGATAAAGGGTATTTTTATAAATGTCATGTAATCCACTTTTTCAGATTGACTGCGAGCTAACACGCGTGCGCACGATGGCGCATGACCGGCACTTATACATTTCATTTTTCAGGGCAAGCAGGCGTGCATGCATGCCCCCCCCCTTGTAAATATAGCCCCCAACACACATACCTTTTGTAAATATTTCTTCCACACTCACATACGTAATACACTTTCTATAGCCTAAACACGTACACACTGCTTCTAAACTGCCGTGTTGCTGGTGCTATTTCAAACTGACCTTTCACTTTCCTCCCCTCAACAGCTGAATTCCACTCCACCCCTCCCTCCAAGATATCTCACAATAACTTGACCGCTAACACTTAACACTTTTCCTAATTCAATTGTATGAACACATATGCAGATGATTATGTAAAATATCAAATTCGGTCAGAGGTGGGGAAGAGTATAGGTGAGTGTAAATACTTCTTAGATAGACATGAAGATAACAATAGTTTAAAAGTAATCCATTCTAATATTAGAAGTCTTGCAAAACACAAGAATAGCTTAGACGTTACTCTGAAGGCTTATGAAAATATATTTGATGTTGTGGTCTTAACGGAAACGTGGAAATTAAATAACGCAAATGTTACTAAACATAGCTGCTATAAATAGTACTATAATGAAAGTGAAGTAAATCAGAATGATGGAGTAGTCATCATGATAACAGATGGATTAGAGCATGAAGTTAAGTGTGTAGCATATAAAGATTTCAAATTTATTCGAGTAGTTGTTAATAAAAGCGACAACAAAATAGCAATATCATGGGTGTACAAACCACCAAAATACAACAAAACATTATTTGTGGAGAATTTAAATAACTATATAAAAACAAATTGTCAGCTAGAAAATGAATTAATAATTGGTGACATGAATATTAATTTATTCGAAAATCAAGATTCAGATGATTATTTAAACCTTCATAATGAATATGATTTCAGATCTATAATCAATGGTACAACTAGGGAAACTGAAACTAGTAAATCATGCATTGACCACGCATTTCTTAAAAGTAGGCTTTCGAATGAAAATATTCTCTCTATCATCTCGGAAAGCAAAATAACTGATCACAATACAACAATAATTAGCCTAAAATTTAATCAAGTTAGTTGTCAGAAAAATAAACCAAACATTAGGAATTATCAAAGACGTAAATTAGATTATGTGGAACTAAAATTGAAGTTAAACAACATCAACTGGGATAATAAACTTGGAGAAGGACAATTGGATACTAAAGTAAATATATTTATTGAAACAATTCAAAGCTGCATCCATGAATCTACTGAACAGTTAAACTCAAAGCGAGTCAAAAGAAAAGAGTGGATAACCCTTGCATTGGTAGAGTTCATAAATACTAGAGATAAATTATACCGCGATTATATGGCAAATACAAATAATGAAGAATTAAGAGAGACATATAAAAAATACAGAAACAAATTAAATGAGCTAATAAATGGGCAAAAATAGATTACTACAGACATTTAGTAAAAGCTAGTTCAGGAAATCCCAAAGAGATTTGGGGTATAGTTAATGAGGTAGCTCAGAGAATTAATCAAAAAGAGAAAATTAGTGAAATAAGGTATCAGAATGAAATTTACAAAAGTGACACGCAAATTGCGAATAAATTTAATGAATATTTCATAAATAAGTCAACCGAGATGTCCGAATGTGTAAAGAAAAGTGGAAACCCCACACTTAATATAACTAGCAATAAGAGCTCATGCTTCATGGCCCCGATAAATTCCACTGATTTGAAAAAAATCCCAGGTGACATAAGTGACAGTAAAGCTATGGGAATAGACAATATTTCAGCAAAGGTTATAAAACAAAATATATTATCATTAGAGAAACCGCTTTTAAATCTCATAAATCAATCTTTTACAGAAGGATATTTTCCAAAGCAACTGAAGCCAACAACAGTTAAACCAATCTTAAAATCAGGCAATACTATAGATATGGAAAATTATAGACCGATATCTCTGATTACAATAATAGCAAAAATATTTGAAAAATGTATCAAGAACAATATTTTCCATTTTTTACTGAAACATGACATTCTATCAGCAAGGCAATATGGATTTATAAAAAGTCGAAGTACTGTGGATGCAATTGCAACACTAACTAAACAAATACAAGAAAAATTAAATTGCTCCAAACCATCACTAGGGATGTTTTTAGATCTTACTTAAGCTTTCGACACTGTATCACATGATATTCTCCTCCAAAAAATGGAAAAATATGGTATTCGAGGCACAGCTCTTAATCTCATTGGAAGTTACCTTACTGAAAGATTCCAATATGTAAAAATAAATGACACATTGAGTGCACCGATGCAAGTAAAAAGGGGCATACCACAAGGAACAGTCTTAGGAACACTATTTTTATTATATACATTAATGACATAGAAAAATCAATAAATAATCAAAAAAATAGTTCAATCATCACTTATGCAGATGACACCGCTATATTTGTTGAAGGGAATACATGGGAAATAGTCAGGCAAGAAGCAACCGAAGCTTTAAAAGGGATTAAATTATGGCTGGATAATAATGAATTGTTTCTGAATGTAAATAAATCAATTTATTATTTTCACATTAAAAAGCAATCAAAATTGCTTCAACGAGCTTACAGTACATCGGGAAAACTGTAATACAAGATGCAACTGCATAAAAATCAACCGCAAACAAAATATAAAATACCTAGGAATTTATTTTGATGAAGACATGAAGTGGAGATCGCACATTAATTTCATCACAAAGAAAATAAGGAGGACAGTTTATGTATTTCATTGTCTGAAACACATTTTCAATATTAAACTACTGAGAGATATCTACTTTGCACTTATTCAGTCTACTCTCACGTATGGAATAATTGCATGGGGAGGAGCTTATCAAACTATTGTAAAAAAAAGCTCAAGTAATGCAAAACTTGGTGTTGCGTATCATGTATAAAAAGGAAAGGTTATATCCTACGAATGAATTGTATGCGGAAGCAAACGTCATGAATATAGGACAACTTTACGTGACGGAAGTATATAAATATATCTATAAAAATAAAAATTCAGTCATAAACATGAGCCACACCTACCAAACAAGAGGTAGAACAGGAAATTTATCTGTCCTCTTCAAACCAAATCTATCTATTGCAAAGCGTAATTTTCAATACTTTATTCCTAAATTTTACAATATCCTTCCTAATCCCATAAAAGACCAGTTACATAAATCTACAAAGTTTATACGTAACGCAAAGATATTTGTTCGAGAAAATAAAAATGTCATTAAAGATATATTAAAGTAGCTTATTCTATAAATTAGCATTACCATTGCTACCTAGCTGTTTCACAACGCTTATTTTAATATATACAGTATATGTAATATATTTTTTAACATGAACACAACGTTATAATTAGGTAAGTAGACCTAATATGCCACCCACAAGGCCTTGCCTTACGTGGTATAGCTTACATGTATTCTTTCCTAACTCGGCTGAATTTGATATTCATCACATAGATCTCAGAATGTACATTTTTAGACCAATACGTTTACTTAGATAATAATCAGAAATAGACTAAAGTTACGATATGATGAAGATTGTACATATTTAATATAACGGGACTCCAGTGATCAAGAGAACAAGTGACTTATACAATGTTGTAGTGCAAAGGACAATGTGTATATAGCACACGCGATTTCTTGAACAATGTACGGACGTATGTCCTAATACTTAAAAAGCTATGCGTGTATATATTTTCTTGTATTGCTGGATGTAATATTGATTATTCTTAATAATAATAATAATAATTTCAGTCGCACCCTTAAGGCGACGGCGCCGCAGTCAGCAACGTCAAGTGACCGTGGGGCACCAAGCGATGCTGACGCAAACACACACAAAAACGCTTAAATAATGAGCGGAAGCGATAGCCAGGAGAGACGCAGCTTTGTGAACGTCTGTCCTAGCCATAAAGGTGAATTTTTCCTACCCACGGAGAGAAACTCACGACGGTACAGCGGTTGAACGGTTCGACCACTAAACAGCGGCTACGGAGGAAGTAGCATACGAAGGGAAAGGAGTAGCGAAATGAGAGCGCTAAAAGAAGGCCTGGAGAGCGAAGATATAAG
The DNA here is from genome assembly GCA_946902985.2 of Meconema thalassinum. Classification (NCBI taxonomy): domain Eukaryota; kingdom Metazoa; phylum Arthropoda; class Insecta; order Orthoptera; family Tettigoniidae; genus Meconema; species Meconema thalassinum. The sequence goes on along the minus strand of OX336391.1, from coordinate 455,635,107 downwards.
GCTCATGAGCAGAACACCTAGTAATAGGTACTGTATTGTGCCCATTCAACAATGAAATATGCAAATCACAGTTTGCCAGCAATGCTCAATCGGGAGTATCGGGGTTCATGGTTTGTTCTCCCACTCTTTGAATTACACACTTTGGATTAAGCAGAGGATACACTTCCAAAAATAAACAAAAATCAAATCCTACTATTAAAACATTTAATTATCCCAACATATGGCGCTACTAAAGATTAAACAAATAAAAATACTGACACTCCACTTCACACTTGTCCAAAATTGAACAAGGCATTCATATTAAACAATTGCAAAATCATAATGACTGGCTTTCCAAAAACCAACAAAACTTCCACTAAGTTTCACTTCCATATGGTGTCAATTCAAATTCTTTAAAATAAAGAGCTCCAAACGGCTTGGTAATGTTTACATACACTGTGTTATCAATTTAATACACATCAATTACTATTTACATGAGTATATCTTGTTTTTTTAATCATAATTCTTATCAAAGTATGGCTAATCATCAATTAATTTTGGGCTTTCACAATGCTCATATGTTACCATCCCTCTCTCTCAAGCTAACAACTCACTACCGTGATTGGGAAAAACTTGCGTACTCCCGAGCTACAGAAGACTACTGAACAAGTCAAACTTAAGATTACTCCCGGAATCTAATGTCTTCAATAGAACTCGTGAATCACTGAATCATTGAACAATAAAGTTAGGGATTTATCATTTTTGTCTTAAAAGACCATTATACCTTAAGAAAACAACGATCTGAACTCTACAAGCGATAATAATGGATATAAAGGGACCTCGGTTCAAAGACCGGGTCGTTAAAACAATCTTTAAACACTTCTGTGTATTATGACTCAGACAGTCCGTCCTAACCTACCGCACTACCAGTGGGTAAGGGTCTAATCTTAACTACTTGGCGTGATTTATTGCAGGGAGAGAAGAGAGCCCACAGTCTCGCTTTCACAAGGGACTGGCTACATCAGCTTTCCACTTAGCTGTTTTCAAATGCAATTCTCTGAATGACAAGGCTTCTGATACAAATCATTTAACAACATATTTAGGTTCTACAGACCTATTCTCTTAGCTTCGGTATATAATAATTATGAAGTGTCATCATTAGCGGGTAAGAAAAAATCAATAATACAACCAATATTTAAGGGGCTTCAACATGGACGACTCTGAGTTCGATCCTTTCAAATGCCTCGGGAGCAGTATCCCAATTTGGAGGACTTATAACATTAGCGACTTAGGGTAGGCCTCGCCTATTACCAGCGCTCATAATACAACATAAATAGCACCCTTTTAACATACAACACACAATGCCTCGTGATCACTATCACAACTTTGAGGGCTTATAATAGTTCATTCACCACGACTAACTGTCCCTCATAATTACTTTTACCGAGCATTTCAACGCATTCCTAGCGTGACAAATTACTTCAATGCGCTACATGGCGCTTATACATTAATTAGCCAAGTTGCCCTCAAAGAACTAAATAAATTCAAAATCAACGTTTGATCTACATCTCAAAATATATCTTACTCTTCCTCCCTTTACAATAACCCTTTTTACCATAAAGAACATGTATTCATAACATGTATTTATTCATCTAAAGGAGCTCGGTAGCTACCACTTTTAATATAAAATTCATCACATTTATTTATCCATTTATATAATAATTATTATTATTATTACGCTTGCTTTCTCATATTTATATCATTTACCATTTACACTGGCATTTTACTGACTACATTCCACAAGGGATTCATTTATATTTCACATATTTATTATATTTCTCTCAAATTAATCGTTCTGATCGCGCAATCATTTTTTTCCTGTTATTAACATCCCTACTCTCTCTCTCATGAGGATTATACGCAAATTCTCCCAAAACACATCATAATGAAATAGTTTCTCACATGAATATACGGTCAGCGACCGAATTCTCCAGCGATGGAACATTTTCGCCCACCAACTTTTTCTTAAGCCATTTTCATGGTTATATTTACACTCAATGACACTTTCTCCACAGCACATAAAATATATACCCTAATCACTCGGAATATGACGAATACCATTTTGTATTCGTTTTCACTTAACACAATACAATTTAACTAAAATATTACACTCAAAAATTTCACTATATTTACATTACATAACAATTTTATCACTCTGACGTTAATTATTCGCCTTACACACGTGATTTCTTTTCCTTTCCTGTTTCCAAGGGTTGCACTATAGCACGTCGGCTTCCTAATCTGACGAGATGATGGAAAGTCTCGATCGAACTAAACCTCACTGGAACGGTTAATCTTCTAATCCGGGTTCGACTATCGGCTTCTATAACTTTACTGCACGATGTCGTATCTTGCTAGACGCTAACTTGTTCATCTAATAAAAATCTGTCCTTGATGTATTACTTTTTCGATCGCTCGAACTGTTTATTGGTGATCTAGTAATTTCCATGTACTTTCTGTTACTTTGACTTGTAGCTTATTGGAGTACTCCCCAATGTTTAACTGTTCATTTGTCTACCTAGACAAAGCCTGAAACTACAATTCCTAATTTTTATCGTCCTGCGCTCTAGTTACCTTGATTCAGGAACACTAGGCGTTACTATTTCGTTCTACCCTGATCTGGTTCCTTAACGTAGATAGAACTGTCTATTTCACTTTCCTTGGGTACTTCGAAACCTTATGATGCGTCGGTTCTTTAACTGAACTATTATCTTCGAGTACCTATCGCCTGTTATTTCTCAAGTCCACAACCTAAACTTTGACTATACTTGTGAACGTTATAAAGTTTGAAGCTGCATGCAGCGTCTAAGCGTTCACTAAAATAACTCGTTGTACCTTGCGACACAGTATCACGCTCTCTGGCGTCTTTTATAACTGAATGTACTTTGATGCAGCATTCCTGCACTAGGAGTTTACTTGTAGCTTGTCTTGTAGCTGATGATCCATCGTGCACCGTCTCTGCGCTCACGGAACTGAATTATTGGCGAAACAGTACCACGCTCTCCGGCGTCTCTGGTAAACTGAATTAACGATGATAGTGACACAGTGTCACGCCCGCAGGCTGACAATAACTGCATGCTCCTCCTGGCACCTCCAGGGTTTATATCGTAATCGGCGGCAAAAAGATAAAATCCGCGTCTTCTCCAGTACTAACTTCTGAAGTAATTGTCGTATAATTTTGAAAAATATATCTCTGGAAAGCTCTTGTTTTAAACACAAACTGGTTTCTTTGATCATGAAAATCGATCACACAATTCAAGATATTAAATAATTTGTCTCCTCCGATATGTGGGCGTTGAGGTTTATTTTTCCATCCCTACCAACTCTGGGAATTACTAACTACGTCATGCTATGTCTGCAGTTCTTTCCTGTGCAAATATTATAAACCTTTTCCCCACACAAAAATCTCTATTCCAGAATGATCAACAATGATGTGTTTCTTTCATTAATTAAATGATTGCAAATGGCTTAATTCTAATTATTTCTCTTTTTGCGCCATTGCGAGGTTGTCATTTTCTAGCTGAGTAAGGTCTATTTCCGAAATTTCTTCTCTCTTACTCGTCGTGGAAAGTTTTTCTCGTTCTATTAATAATCATGAGCCAGCTCCTATCGATACGTCAAGCATGATCTGACGTCCGCATGACTCGTGGTCACCCATTCTTGCGCCACATTATAACAGCCCACTTCTTAAAATCTTTCCAAGTCGTTCTCAAGACTGTATTATTTCCTCTCTTCTTTTGCAAATAATTATGGATTCGACGCTTGAACCAATTGCAGATGGGTTCAGTATATTGTATTGTAATTTGTAACATTGTAAACTCAAGGTACACACAACGGCATTGTCACACAAGTGTATACCTACATATATGTCACACCATTTCACACTGTAACACACCTTTGTTTCTTTCTTTCTTTTCCATCCTTCTAACGATAAATTGTGAAGGTACCATATTTATCCCCGAAGAACAATAAACCATCAAATATATTCCCTCAAATTTACACCTCAGGGTACCTATTTTACTTTCACCTTCACTCTTTTATACAGTAAACACTACCGATTTAACAAACACACACAGGAAGCAATTTTTTTCATGCAACACGAGGACGGCACAACCACCCGCCAAACAACTGTTTTTTTCCTTCCTGAATGATACAACCAATATATATATATATATATATATATATATATAGAGAGAGAGAGATATTTGTAACATGTGGATTTTTTGTTATGCAACATCTTAACACTTATAACATTTATAAGAAAAATAAGATAAAACTATGTATATACCCCAATACCCACCCTCCCTGAACACACTCTAATCTCACATCGCCAACCATACAGGACGACACGACGACACAACACCAACATCTACACGGCATCAGAGAAGAGGAGGAAGAAGAAGAAGAAGACACCGAAACACCTACACTATTTTCCGTTCGCGAGGCCGCGAACAAAGGCCGAGAAGGTCTTGTTCAGCCCAAGGGTCGGGACGACCCTAGGACCTGAAACACCAACACACCCCGTCATCTTTCACCTATAAACTACCCCTTACAGGCTGTAAGCCTCATACACTTCCGTAACACAGGCAGGCGCAGTTAGCCTAGCTGTAGCCAAGCTTACATCATTCACAAACAAATACACATCGCCGGAATCTGGAACAGCAACAATGGTGAAACGCCAAGTCAGCAGCGCGGGAGACCTTAATAGGTAGAGCCCAGGAAAGACCTATGTCTATTCGCGGCCGACGGCTCTGTCTCTCCAGCTCCAGCTCCGACCACATCACTGCTCCACCAGGTGAGCATAGAGTGTGTTCAGATATCCTTGTAACTTACACATTTGTACTTTGTCACCCAAACCCACATTTATACTTGTACACATTGTCTTACATTTGTCCCCTACTAGAAGGGACAGCAGATCACCATAACTGACCAAATAAACACTTGGTCAGTAAACACACATCTTATACTTATTTCATTTTACTTTACATCCTCACACCCAGCCTGCCCTCGGTCCTAATTGCCCCTGACCGTGAATGCCAGGAATTGCACCGTCAGGAACTCCATTGTGTTCGAGTAGCAGCAAGACAACAGCGGCCAAGTTGCCGACTCAGCATATGAGCTCCCTATCGCTCGCTCACACTTAATTGGTAAGCTAGGTTAATAGCTCTTTACTAAGCACTCATCCCTTAACGAGTAGACGCACCCCGTTATATTTCACCCTAAAACAGACACTTACACTAGTAGTTTCCCCAAATACAGGAAACTGCACCTTTCGGAAACCACCCCTAAAATTATACATCTACATACCTGTTCATCCCTCTCCCCCCCAACACAGGGATAGAACAATACCTTTTTGATGTATAAGGATTACAACGCGACCAAGAACTACGTTTTCCAAGCACGCCGAGCCGAGAGAAAGTTACCTTACAAAAATGATACCAACTTTGTTTCTTGAACACACAACATTTTGAAATTAATAAACCAGTTATACAACATTCCGATGTATATTGTGTTAATATTTGGATTCGATCTGATGACGGGTTTGTGGGATAATAATTCTTAATGTGACGCATGGATGAAACACGCTTAAAAACGGGCACTTTTTGTATTCCAACTGCGATAAAAAAACATTAAAATATAAATTAAAAATTCCAAGCCTATATGAACTAACGTAAAATAGAACGACGAAAATGGTGATGTTATTGGATTTTATGTAGGTCTATTGGTTACTTCACAAACAACCCTCAAACTCGAGTGCACATAATATTTTGGTCGACAGTAGTGTATGGAAAATCACGGAGCTGGTCGTACCAAATTCAGAAGTACGGTACTCTATATTCTGTCTTCATATCAGTAAGTAAGTAAGTCGTAATTTTGAAAGATGGTCTCTGGCTGGCAATTAAGCGACGAATCACCGAATTACTTCCCACATACATGTGATATTCCGCGAGCAGCCTGTCTGCTCGTAATATCACTTATCAGCATAACATTTCTCTTTATTCAACTGTTTCTTTTTCCCGAGACCAGCCTTCGAAGTTAAGAATATTGACAGGCACATAGGCCCTACATCCAGGCAGAAATTGAACCTATATTACCTTATACTTTATTTTGGGACAATAAAGAAATATTTAAATTTCTTACTTCGAAGAATGTACAAACTAAATTTGAATTTTATTTTTGTTGGTTATGAAGCATGCCGTTCAATATATTAGTGAGCGAGAAGAGAGCGCTGTTTTTCTGCAGCATATTGGATATGTTTCTGCTGGTGCTGCGTCCTCTCCAGGTACTGCACCACTGTCCCCTTCCTGGAGGATCTGCGACGTCTTTGCCGACACCACAACACCACATGTCGAGTGGTCAGCTCACAGCACAGTATTGCCATGGCTATTGCAATCCCGGTCCCCAGGATGAACAGCATAGGCGCTGCTTCCAGCAGAGAGACTGATTGGAGGGGAATCCTCACCTCCGGTAGGCTCTGGGGCCATTCCTTCTTGCGGAAACGATCCAGCACCCCAGAGCGCCGCAGTTCCTGCAATCTGACATGTATATTACTATTACTGATTCTTATTGTCTAAACAATGGGTCCACCTAGTCAATACATATCGTTTGAATTAAAGCCTATTCGAAATTAACTGTACATGTTTAGAGCTTAAGTTCCAAGGCTCTTCCTTAGCATATTATGTCAGTTTAAAATAAAAATTCACATTTAAAATACAAGAAAACTTATTTAAAAAAAATAACATTATATTCCTGACTAGGCCTACAGTGCGACAAGTTCATCTGGAGCCCCGGAAAATATGCGGACTACTAGTCTTCCCCTTGTCCCTCCAGTCATCATGCTACAGGCTGCCGACTTGCATAGTTACGTCATCAGAAACCAATATGGAGAGAGTTCATTCATCGTTGTCAAATGTTCCATTAGTGTGCTTATCTTACGGTTGACTAGTTGCTGGTTGCTATATTCGCCTGCTCAACTGCTATTCCTCGGATTATTATTATTATTATTATTATTATTATTATTATTATTATTATTATTATTATTGTGTATATTAAGGCTTTCACGGCCCGGATTATATAAATAATTCATGTCTTTCAAACCTGTGATTTGGTGGAGGTATGTGGATGATACGTTCGTGGTGTGGGAGGAGGGTTCTGAGAAACTGAACCACTTCCTGAACCACCTAAATCAGCTGCATCCTTCAATACACTTCACAATGGAGCTAGAGTCGGGCGGATGCTTACGTTTTTTGGATGTTCTTGTGAGGAGGAAGGCGGATGGCTCCATGGGGCACAGCGTCTACCGTAAGCCAACTCACACTAACCGTTATTTACATGCAGACTCCCACCACCACCCAGCACAAAAACAAGGAATTATAACAACTCTAGCCAAAAGAGCAGAACGTATTTGTGAGGCATCAACTCTTCAGGAAGAGTTACATGCGTTACAAACCATGTTTAAGGGCAATGGCTATAATGAATCCACTATATATAGGTCCCTACATCCCAGAAGGAGGGATAGACTACCTTCTCAGAGCTCCGACGTGAGGGGAACTGCTTACCTCCCTTATATTCACAACACCACTGACCGCGTTGCTAAGATTCTCCGCAAGCACAAGATAAAAACAGTTTTCGGCACTATGACGAAAATTGGTCAACGTTTAGCATTAAACAAAGATAAATTGTCCCCAATACTACAACCTGGAGTGTATGAAGTCCCTTGTACTTGCGGAAAAGTCTACATTGGACAAACAAAACGGCCCATTGCAACTCGCATCAAAGTGCATCAAAGGAACATCCGTCTAAACCAACCTGACAAATCAGCTATAGCTGAACATGCCCTGTCTTCAGGGCACGATGTATGTTTCAAGGATGCTTATGCGTTTGCCCTTGTTAGCACAACTGGTCTAGAATTATAAGGGAGGCAGTTGAAATTCCGAAAAATCCCAATAATTTTAACAGAGACACTGGATATCAGCTAAGTGACACTTGGCTACCAGTTATTAAGGATCTAGGAAGATAGTTCCTCTCAGTCTCTCTGTTCTTCACCTATTTCAATTTGTACTTTTTCCTCTATGGCTACAGAGCCTGGATTTGATCTCCTTTGTTCGTCACTGGAGGAGTTTCCATCTGTTTTTTCGCCGTTGTCTGTATGACGTTAGGTATCGTCCAGATACACTTCCCTTTTGTTTATATTTCCTTATATCCATCTAACCCTTCCATCTCCCCCCCCCCCTTTTCTTTTGGACATCCTCATTCTTCGAGGAGTCTATATTTTCACCCCGCCCCATTTACCTTCTCCTTACTTACTACTCTGTCTGCCGTTCTACCATGGTCCATTCAGTAATTTCTGGCAGCTGCTCTCTGGTGACGAACAGAGGAATTTATCTATATTTTTTGTAATTTTTGTAATCTCATTGATATACTTTCTTTGGCCACATTGTTTGATTTCCATTGAAAAAGGAGGCAAGGTTTCTCCGAAACGTATGGTTCTAATCTAAATACACACGGCATTAGTCCAATAAACATGAATTATTATTATTATTATTATTATTATTATTGTTATTATTATTATTATTATGATTATTATTATACAGTAATAGTATTTTATTTAATGTTAATCATTTCGGTTAATTTATTCAATGTTTTCGTATTGTTTTGCAAAGATTCTTATTGCCTAAATAATGGGTCCACCTATTCAATACATATTGTTTTATTTATACTCGAAATTAACTGTACATGTTCGGAGCTAGTTTCAAGGCTCTTCCTCAGCATATTATGTTAAATTAAAGTTACAATTCCAAATTGAAACACAAGAAAACTTATTTAAAAAACACATTAGAAATAACATTATATTCATTGACTAGTTCATAATTTTATTTAAATTTATTTCTGTAGTTCGAACAATAATTTTCATTGACTTGCTTGAAGTTTTCTGTTTTTAACATTGTCCATAACTTATACACTGCCAGAAAAAAGTCACCGTTTTAGAGGTTACCAATCCACTCAAGATTTATTGTGGCAACAGTGCATATGGAGTACATGAAATGATTAAATATACAGACCAATAGGTCAAGCGGTTCAGAGAGACCCGGTATCGACCCATGCTGAAACACCCATGTTAGTACGAGGTGTAGCCTCCACGGGCGACAATGCTGGCACTGACTCTTGCATCCAGTCGATCATACAGATGGCGAATACTGTCTTGGGATACGTTATTCCACGCCTGCTCGACCTGTTCACACAGTTCTGTAAGAGTTGTGGGTGGACGAGTCGCACGAGTAACTTCCTGTCCTACGCGTGCTCGATTGGCGACAAGTCCGGCGATCGTACTGGCTAGGGAAGTTGCTGCACGTCTCTCAGTGCACGTTGAGATGCACGGGCAGTGCGTGGGCGAGCATTATCCTTTTGGAACAACACATCCCCTTTCTGTTGCAAGAACGTGAAAGAACGGGTCTAACAACATCCTGCACGTACCGAGCGCTGGTTAGCGTTCCATCCACAAACACCAAAGGTGAACGAGAGTTGTAGCTTATCGCTCCCCAGACCATAAAGCTTGGGATGGGGCCGGTGTGTCTTGGACGAATGCACTCCACGAGATAGCGCTCACCAGGTCTACGTCGAACGCGCCAACGACCATCACTTGCGTGCAGGCAGAATCTGCTTTCATCACAGAAGACCATGACGCGCCATTCCATCTTCCAAGTGATCCTCTGACGGCACCGGTCGAGCCATGCACGTCGATGCTGTGGCGTGCGTGGAAGACGGGCTAGAGGTGTGCGTGCCCGTAGTCCCACTGCTAGTAACCGGTTCGCAACAGTTCGTGTTGACACTTCTGGGCTCACAAATCCTCGTATCTGTGCTGTGGTAGCTCTACGATCTGCCACTACTGCCCATTACAATACGACGGTCCTGGCGGTCGTCTGTGCTGCGTGGACGTCCAGAACCTCGTCTACGGGTGTGAGAATGTTCACGTGACCACTGATTCCAGCATCGTTGCACAACGGACACAGCACGTCCAACTTGTGTGGCAATTCTCCGAAATGACCATCCCGCCACTCTGAAGGCCACAATTTGAACCCTTTCAAACTCGCTCAGTTGGCTGTAGTAAGCACGAGTGCATCTTCGTTGCATTGTACCTGCTTGCTTCACACGTTGCACCACAATGAACCGTATGGCTGTGAGCTTTCCCTATTAAATGGTCAACACATATGGCGCTCTGGTAGCTAAACCACTACGCTATCTGTTGGCGGACGACGCTGAAACCCTTATCAGTACATCTACTATTCCCCAGGTGGCATCTGCCGTCATCGGATCAAAATCGACGTCGTCTTTTCAGGTGACCTATATTTTTTCCGGCAGTGGAATGCATTAATTATTTGTTAAAATAAACACATTTATAATCTTCAAATAATTGTTATGGGATTTTACAGTATGGACTTGTCGCTTCGTTCTCCTTCCATTACCCACTCTCCGTAACCACAACACAATAATGACATCACAGAACGGATGGTTACTCACTTGTTGATGAGCTCCCTGTACGGAGACCGTTGTGGTAGTCCCATGGCCAAAACAAACTCTCTGTATCTCAATGACCTCACAGAATGGATGGTTACTCACTTGTTGATGAGCTCCCTGTACGGAGACCGCTTTGGTAGTTCCATGGCCAAAACAAACTCTCTGTAACTCACTGGCCTCACAGAATGAATGGCTACTCACTTGTGGTTGATGAGCTCCCTGTACGGAGACCGCTGTGGTAGTCCCATGGCCAAACACACCGGAATGTGCGCTCTCGGTATCTCAATGACCGCACAACGTAAACTACGCCAGTTAGCCAGCAGCTTCTCGCTCAGGGTCATGAATGCGTAATTCGAGCTCTCACACAGGTGGTCCAGGCCCTCCACATGGGAGCCAGGCAGGATGTGGCGTATAGGGGCGATCTGATGGCGATATATACTGGCTATCAACGGGTCTGTAGAAACCTGGAACATATAGAGGTGATCGGTAGGCAATCTAATGGGCAATCAGGGAACTTATTGGCACTTGGAAGATACGGGAGTGATTGAATGCTGATATAGGCTACAGGGTATTTAAAAACATAGTGCTTGTCCGATGGGAAAGTGTTGTAATCTTTCCAGTTATATAAATAATAACATTAGCCTATAGACATCCCGTAAGAGCAAAGGCCTCCTGTTTGCACAGGGACGTGCTCGTGATTAGGCTCCGAAAATGAGCATCCTTGGGAGCTTTTGTCTTGTTGCACTCACTGTCATTGTCGTTCTGTCCTCTTTGGAGCATGTTGATTCCTGTTTGACTCCAGCTGTCTCCATGCTTCCCTGTCTCTTGCCACTCTCGGCCATTGGTTTCCCGCTTTAGCTCTAAAGTAGTCTGCCCATCTGTTTTTTTTGGCGTCCCACGTTTCTGCGTCCTTTTCTCGGGTCCCACATTGTGGTGCGATGCGTCCATTTCTGGTGATCCATGCGTGATAAGTGCCCTCCCTATTTTCAGTTTAGGCTTTCTGCCCTTTCTACCACGTCTCGTATGTTTGTCATTCTTAGTTCCTCGTTCCTGATTCTGTCTCTTAGAGAAACGATCAGGATCTTACGCTCCATTCTGCTTTGACATACCTGTAGCTGCTTTTTCAGCTTTTCTGTCAAGGACCATTACCGGTACGTAAAACAAAGTTCCTCCCACCATTGGGCGACTATGTTGTACCTGCATTCACGTTCAACGTAACTATTCTACGTACGCTATTCTCTTTATTACAGGGTTAGACGTGGGATGTTTAAACACATTATATGAAATACCAATATTGATGGACCTAACTACTGGTTAATATTCACCCTAAAATTGATACACATGCTATCTGGTATTGATCAGAGGATATTTTTGAATCATGATTTTTGCCTTCGGTTTGTGCCATAACACGCTAATTTATCTATGCCCTTGAACTGTTTTTATAGCAACAATAATATAACACCAACACACTCTTACTACAATCTTGTGGATACGTATTTGATCACTTACTTCGTACTGGTTATTAATGCCTGAAGCAGATGACGGTAACCTAACCGTATTGTTTACCTTAGTATCTGTCAGTCTTTAGACATGGTTACTTTGCTGGTGAATCTGGTACCTGCGTACAATAGATTGTCTAATTGCCTCCTCATCCCAGAAGATGGGGCGGCAAAAAAAAAAAACGTTTTTAAAATAATATTGTAATATTGTTATCTAGATGATGTGGAGAGATTTTGGGAGCTTTTAGATCAGACAACAACAAACATAAATAAAAGTCACACCAAAATTTTAATTGGAGACTTTAATGCCCAGTTAGGAAAGGAAAAAAGATATAGAGACATAATAGGAAAATGGCCAGCACAGTAAAGAACAAACAGGAATGGCATAAGACTGGTGGAATTTTTCAGAAACCATGATATGATCTCCAAATCAACTTACTTCAAGAGAAGACCAAATAAACTCAAAACTTGGAAACATCCAGATTGGAAAAAAGGTGAATGGCAACTAGATCATGTTTGTATGGATAAGAACTATCACAGGGAGATCTACAATGTGAAAGTTCTGAGAGGAACAGATACTGGATCGGATCATTACATGATAAAGATTAAAATTAAATTTACCCCGTTGACAAAGAAAAAAACTCACCTAAAAAGAAGAGAACATACGACCCTCATAAACTAATAAATAACAAGGGATACACAGAACGAACTAGATATATTAAAATAACAGATGATCTAGAGGAAATATTTCCCGAATTGAAACAAATAGCTGAACAAGTAGCCCCAATAAATCCAAGGAAGAAACACCAATGGTGGAACGATGAGTGTGATAATGCAGTGGAAGATAGACATCAAGCCTGGTTACGGTATCAGAGTCAAAAAACAGATGTATCACACTTGGATCTCATAAAACAAAGGAAGATAACTCAAAAAATAATACGAGGGGTTAAACGGCTATACCAAAAGGATATACTTCTGATGATCGAAACAAATAGCGCGAAAACAAACTCAAGAGATTACTACAAAATTTTTAGCAAACAACTACAAAGATATGAACCTCCAACATTAATGTTAAAAGACAAAAATGGCGAGTTAGCTCATAGTAATAAAAGAAATACAGAAATTTTAGCAGAAACATTTAACAAGTTGCTAAATTGCGAAGATCCACCAGAACTGCTTCAAATAAATACAGACACCACTATTAAAACACCATCAGAAAACATAAATCCACCCACAATCCAAGAAGTCTACAAAGCGCTGAGAGAGCTCAAAAACTACAAAGCGAGTGGAGAAGATCAAACATTTGCAGAATTGTGGAAATATGCAGCAGAACCAGTAAAGATTTCATTACACCAATGCATAGTGAACATTTGGATCAAAGAAGAACTGCCAGACCATTGGACTACTGCTATAATACATCCATTACACAAGAAAGGAGAAAAATCAAATCCTGACAACTATCGAGGAATTTCCCTTTTGGATATTACATATAAAATCATGTCACGAATTCTATATAATCGTTGTAAAGATCAATTAGAACTGGAAATAGGAGAATATCAAGGTGGATTTCGGCCATGGCGAAGCTGCCCTGAATAGATAATCACCTTAAAATTAGTAATGGACTACTACAAACGTAGACAAAAACAGCAAGTCATAACCTTCGTAGACTTCAAAAAAGCTTATGATTGTATACATAGATCTTCATTGCTGAAATATCTGAACCGTTTACGATTAAAACAGGATTAAGACAAGGAGATGGTTTATCGCCTCTACTTTTCAATTGTGCTTTGGAATATGTAATGAGGGAATGGTACAGGGAAAATCCTAGGAACATAAGAATTGGAACCAAGAAAGATCAAATAGACTTAAATTTCTTGGGATTCGCAGATGACTTAGCGTTACTGGCTAATAATATTCAAGAAGCCAGAAATCAAATAATAAGCCTACAAAATATAGCACAAAAAATTGGACTTCAGATATCATTTGAAAAGACAGAGATAATGGTAGGAAATCCACTTGTAATCAATCACATAACAGTAAATAACAAGAAAGTTAAAATAGTGAAGCAATTTAAATACTTGGAGAAATTATAACTTACAACTTGGATGAGAAACCTGCATGGCAAGAAAGAACTAATAAAATGATAAAAGCCCAAAAATTAACATGGTCTACATATAAAAGAAAATGTCTATCAATCGCAACAAAATTAAAACATTACAAGACGGTGGTTCAACCAGAGGTGACCTATGGAAGTGAAACTCTTTTTAAAGTTACTCAGAAAAACAGAATCGACAAAATTTTAAAAGTAGAAAGAAGAATAGCTAGAACATGCATAAATAAAAAATATCAGAAAGATGGACAGTGGCGGATAGTACCAAATGAAGTGGTATAGAGAGAACTGGAGCCTATCACTGATACTATTCGGAAGAAACGGCTTTGTTTCTTTGGTCACATCATGAGGACACCAGAAACCAGGTTATCTAGAAAAATTGTAGTGAAACTTTGGAATATGAAACAAGTAGGATGGATTAAGGAAATTAGAGAAGATATGAAAGAATTGGAAATAACCTTGGATGACTTGCAAAACAAAACAACAAAATAAAAAAACTGAGAGATATAAAAATAAGATTTCAGGCTAAAATAGACAAACGTAATACAGTAAAAAGGGTATTTACAGATGAGGAACGCCTGAGAAGATCAGAGCGAATGAAGAGCTACTGGGCGACTCGGAAAGGAAACTTACCGAAGAAGAGGACCAAGAAATGATTGACTGAAGTAGTCCAATGAGGCCGTAAAAGCAGAAGAAGAAGAAGAAGAAGAAGAATTGTTATCTAAGAAATTTTGTTATAAACAAATGTATAGTACCTACACTTTTAATAAATTTTATAAAATAGATTTTAAAACTATCTATGAGAGACTGGTATATAGGTTTATATTCTGGTTGCATTTCTCAACATCGTGGATTTAGGTCGTGAGAATTATGATTCGGAGAAGAAAATGGTGAATACGCCCTCGCATGGCGTTTTTAAATAGATTATTTTAAATCTCTTGGTATTTCAAATAGCTTAATTATTTTCTCAACCAATTACAGTTTGTCCCCTTTTATTTTCCTTCCCTTTGTTAACTCACTTCAACGAATACCGTATACAATGAGAATAGCCTCTCTTTTGCTTGGCGATCTAGTTCCTTTTTTGTTCTCCGTATCTGCACTAGAACAGTCTCCACAGTCATAGCGGCAATCTTTGTGCTCCACATAAAGTCTCTTGCAACTTCCCTTGGCACAACCCGGGCTTTATATCTAACCCAATTTATTTATTTAATCGTATGGTGATCACAACAAAAAATTCATAAGTCCAGGTCCAAGTTTTTCAACCACACTACAGCACTATCTGAAAGAAGAAACAGGTCGCTGGGGCTTCTGGAGTAGGCATGAAGAGGGCAGCGCAGGATGACATGGTCCATGGTCGGCTCCTCTTCACTGCATTCACACATTGGAGAATCCATCCAGCCCCACTTATGGCGCAAGGAATTGCAGCGTCCATGCCCAGTTCTTAGTCTGTTGAGGCGACACCATAGTTTTCTTGGGAGGTCGAATCCATTCATTTTCCGAGTTAGATTTAGCTCAATTTGACCACTCTTCCCGCCAGCTCCAGTTTAGGTAAGAATTATCCCCCAAGAGTCGGCTTGCTGGTCTCCTAGATCGAAGTCGTTGTAGCGATGGGTAACAAAATTCCTGGTGAACTGATAATGAGGGAGATTACGAGGTCTTCTTTGCTTCTCTCAGCAGAGCTTCCTTTCTCCTCAGGTGGGGTGGTGGGATATGACTAAGAACGGGTAACCAATAGCGAGGTGTAGACTTTACAGTACCAGTTATGCAGCGCATGGTTTCATTCAGCTTAGTATCTACTTGATGCACATGTGCACTTTACAGCCATACCGGGGCACAGTATTCCGCTGCAGAGTAGGCAATACTAATACCCGTCAATCGTAAGCAGTCAGCCGAGGCTCCCCATGAACAACCGCAAAGCTTGTGTAGGATGTTATCCCTTGTAGTGATTTTGTGAGAGAGCTTAGTGAGATGCTCTTTATAGCTCAGAGTTCTGTCCAAGTTGACTCCTAGATATTTCGGGAAAGGGGTTCACTTTAGTGTATTACCAAGGAATAAAACAGAAGCGAGTCGGTTGCTAAGATGGAAACATGAAACCTGGTCAGTCTTAGAAGCGCTTGGGATCAATCGCCAAGACTTGAAGAAAAAGTGAAATACTCTCTTAAGATCGGAATAATGAAATGAATGAAAATATAATGAAATACGTTAGGTGAAATAAATTACACTCTTAATTAATAAAATCTTATACTACGTGAAATGAGATGAATGAGGACATACTGTATCATTTGATATGTATGAAAACAAAACACTAGTGAACTGAAGTGTATTGGTTCAATCCCTTGTAACCAGCATGTTACAGTGTCCATTCAAATCTGAAATCAATAAAGAACATATAGGCCACTATTTCCTAAAGTAATTAGTAGGCCTATAGTTACGGTATATATCTTGTCTTTAACATACCGCGTAATTTCGTAGAATTAGTGTGGTGAAACATGTGTGATTGTGAGTGTGAGAAAAGTAATATGTACCCGTATGGAAAATTTTGGTAAAAGAGCAAGGATTATAAATCTGCCAAGCTGCATAACACACACCTGCATTTGTGAATTCACTGATTGTGCCTTGTGCATGAAAGCATCTTATACTAGTTTGTTACAGTGATAAGTGTCGTCTTTGCTTTATATTTTACGTTACCTTTTTTATATTTTGTATTGTATTATCAAGATGGCGGTTGAGCAAAATATCAGTTTGGTATTCTTGTGACTGACGCTAGAGTTTTATTTTACAAAACACTGCTCTGTTTCGATGTAATTCCGCTAATGCACCTAATGCAATGATTTTTACGTTCGAATAGTACACCCAGTCACCTACTTGAATGTATGGACTTACGCAGCAACGAGCAACAGAAAAGAGGCACTCCACATACAAGTTCTGTAACATATTTGGAGCGCCTTCCAAGGTTGAGTTTGGAGTGACGTAACCCCCACCATTATCTCTTAGTTGGCCGTCCTGAAGTTGATGAACTCGGGTTCGACACTAGGCTTCACGTCTTAAGAGTTGGCTTCACTTTTCCACATGACGATTGTTGAATGTTGATAATACAAATGAACTGTAAATCTTATTAGGACTGAATCATTTCACGAACGCACAGAGTTGTATTAATTATTTTATGATCTAATCTGACCAAGAGCCAGAACGACGACGACATAAAACTCTCAGACTAATACCTCTATAACAACAAAGGAAAAACAAGGACTACAAAATCAGAATGGCTACCAGATAGGCAGAGCTGTTGATTGGTTGTCCATATTGCCGCTGGCGGGCTTAGCAGACGTCTAATCCATCGCCACTGACGTGTGATTTGGCAACACACTGCCCCCCACAAGAAGCAATCTTGAACATTCTCCCCACGTTGAACTAGTTAAAGACCGTTATGCATTTGACATGCTGAGTTACGGGGAAGGTAAAGGAACAAGTTTGTGGATTGACATTCTCAATACTGTAGAACTAACTCTCACGTCGGCAACTCTCTCTACGTTGTCACTTCCTGGAAACATTTGTTTGATTACACCCAGCTTCCAATTCATAGGTGGCTGGTGATCGTCCTTCAGTAGCACACGAGCGCCCGGATGTAAATACAGGGATGAGGAAGTCCACTTTCTCCGCAGCTGAAGGGTGTGCAGGTAGTCTTTGGACCATCGCGACCACCAATGATGTTGCATTTGTTGAATATGTTGCCATCTGCTTAAACGATTCACATTATGCTCAGTCACATCAGGATCCGGTAATGACATGAGAGGAGCTCCAATAAGGAGATGGCCTGGTGTCAATACTGAAGGATCGTTAGGGTCATCGGAGAGTGCACACAATGGCCTAGAATTAAGGCATGATTCAATTTGATTTAACAGCGTTGACATCTCTTCATACGTGAGCTTAGTAAGAGGCTGTTACATAGTCATGTAATTCTCTTAAGAACAGTAGATTCTTAAAGAGATTCCGGAGATCGCCTAGTTTCTTATTTGCGCCTACGAATCATGTTATGTCTTAAAATCTATTTTAATTATTTATTATACACAACATACACACACATGTTTACATCATCGCTTATCTTGACACAGAGTGTCTATTTTCCAAGAGTCTATATGTATGTCCAAAAATGTTACAATCTCCGCCACTTAACGTGTTCATAGGTTAAGACGCTGCAGCGGTCGCCTAACTCAGGTAGATCGATGCACCGGAGGACTTAGTGTTGGTGGTCCTCTCCCATTTCCCTCCGGTTCTTGTCTTCCTGCCCTTGTAGCCGGGTCCTGGTTTGCGGCCGTTGTGCACTGTCCTTATGAGAGTGGTGACTGATTTAGGTCCTCGATCCTTGGTTCGGATTCTGTAGGTTGAGCTTGACGAGCGGGACCCCTGGCGTAACCGTATGAAGGAGTCGTCTGGATTGTGGTTGTTGTACATTGTCCTGTTGCGGCTGGTGATGGATTTAGGTCCTCACTTCTTTCTTCGGCTTTTGTCGATGGGGTTTGTTGGCTGTGACTCCTCCTAGCGTACCCGTATGAAGGCCCCGTCGATCTGCTTCCCGCGACTGGTGATGGATTTGAGTCCTCTTCCTTGGATCTCCTCAATTTATCCACATGCCGCTTGATGATGTACCCCTGATCCAGTTTTACCATGTAGTGAACTCTTCCCAGCCATTCAACAATGGTTCCAAACTTCCACAGGTGTGACCCGGTGTAATTCCTGGATTGTACTCTTTCTCCAGGCTTGAAGAATTTCTTGAGTTGTGGGTGCACTTTCCTCTCTTCTTGTAGGATGGTCTCCCCTTGTGGTCTGATGAGATCCAGTTTTGTTCGGAGCTTCTTTCCTTGATGTAGTTCAGCTGGAGTTACATTGTTTTCATTCGGCGTGGTGCAATTTTTAAGAAGCAGTTTGTTTAACTTCTCTTGCATAGAGCCCATCTCTGTGGCCATGCATCTCAATTTTTGCTTTATCGTCTGAATTGCACGTTCTGCTGCTCCGTTGGTCGCTGGGTGATTTGGTGCAGTAAATTGTTGTTTTATTCCATTTGCTTGACAGAATGTTAGAAATTCATGTGACTTGAAGATGGCGGCATTGTCACTCACCATTTGTTCAGGAAGTCCATTTCGTGAGAATATTTCATTTAATTCCGCAATTGTGCTGGACGAAGTTGGAGCATGTTTGGATAAATTAACTTCTATCCAACGTGTACTTGCGTCAATTATTACAAAGAAAAAGTGTTCTTGAAATGGTCCTGTATGATCGATATGTATTAGTTTCCAGGGTGCATCCGGTTGTTCCCAGCTGTGAAGAGGTACCTTCTCAGGATTCTTCTTCACGAGGCAACAGGGTGTGCAACTCCTCACCATGTTTTATATGTCTTCATCTATACCTTTCCAGTAGCAGTAAGATCGAGCAATCATTTTCATTTTTACAACCCCGGTGTGGGTTGAATGTAGCTCATAGAGGATTGCTTGCTGTAGTATTTTAGGGATCATTACTCGATTTTCTCACATTATTACACCATTATGTAGACTATATTCTGGGGTTGATACTTCGCCATTCGTTAGCTGTGTTTTCAGAGAAACAAGATCTTCATCCTCATCTGTTGATCTTCGTATCTCATCTACTGTTATCAGTGCGAGATATGAAAGTGATGTAACCTGCTGTTCATTTGTCTTGTGGTCATCTGTCCTGAATTTCTCATCAATTTGATTCAATTTTGCAGGATGTTGGGATAAGTAATCAATATTTCCATGCTGTTTGGATGAGCGAGACCTGACTTCGTATTCAAACCAACTCAAAAATGGGCATACCGCAGAAGCCTGGTTGCCGACATAAGGGGCAAGGCTTTATCTGGAGCAAATATTCTTTGCAGAGGGATATCATCTACGATTAAGGTGAAATGTATTCCATAGAGATACTGTTAAAATCTTTTGAAGCTCCAATACAGCAGTAGATTCTCGATCTAGCTGGCAGTAGTTCCTCTCTGCTGCTGTTAACGATCTAGAAATGAATTAAATCGGTCGTTCTTCTCCTGCAAACTGATGACTGATGACTGCTGCTAGTCCATAAGGGCTGACATCGGTTGCTAACAACAAAGGTTTATCAAGGTCGAATGGTATCAGTGTCCGTTCTCTAGCTATCTCTCTTTTAATAGCATTGAAGGCCTTTTCGCCTTCTGTTGTCCAACGAAACCGTACGTCCTTCTGCAGCAGTCGAGTTAATGGGTAGCCTACATCAGTTTGGCTGCGTCAGGTATAAACTTTATGTAGTAGTTCGCTAGTCCCAGAAATGAGCGCAAATTGTCCACATTGCGTGGTTGGGTTGCCTTGAGGATAGCGTCAAATTTGTCGGTCGATTTCTGAAGACCCTTTTATGAGATTGTGTGCCCCAGGTAGGTTATCTTCCGAGTGAAGAATTGACATTTCTTTCGATTGAGGTAGATGTTTTGCTTTCGCAAACGTTGGAGGCAGGCCTCTAATCTCTGCTGTGTTTCTTGAACTGTCGCCCCTTGAACTACTATGTCATCAACGTAGGAAACGACGCCATCCAGATCTTGTAGTAACTGATCAAGAATTAAATGGAATTCATTGGGTTCATTCTTTAATCCGAAAAACAGCCGTTTTATTGCGTATGTGCCTCGATGAGTCAATATTGCAGTGATTCTCGAACTCTCTTGGTCAACTGGGATATGTAAGTAAGCCTCATAAAGGTCTAATGTGCAGAAATAGCTGCCATTTTTCATTTTATTGAAGATATCTTCAATTTTCGGAATCGGATACCTGGTATCGTGGATGTTAGGGTTGACTGTAACCTTGTAATCAGCGCACAAACGGATCCTCCATTGTGTTTTGGAATGGGAACAAGTGGGGTGCCCCACTCGGATGTTTCAATGCGCTCTATAATGCCTTGGCTATCCAGTTCTTCGTTTAATTTTGGGAGTATTGCGTACGGTACTGGTCGAGGTTTGATGTAAACTGGCTTTGGGTTTTCCTTTAGCTTCAGGGAACCACGGCCGACTGGATGCGATCTGCGCTTTAGGAACATTCGTAGTTTGGGAGACTGCCAACTTCTGGGTTAAATACATCCGAGTACTTCGAGGTGATTTTGTCAACAAGGGAATCAACAACTGATAAATCAATGTTGTTCATGGCACTGGGTTCCCCTGGGCTTAATTTCGACAGCTGATTTAGGTCGATCTTTAGACTGCGTATCCAATAAGTCATACTATAGGGGAATATGGTTCTTTAATGAATAGAGCTTTTCCTCGCTCTTATACCCCTCATGCTCAACAGGAACATGTACTTCCCCCAAAGGCTCGAATATGCCACCTGTATACGATCGGAATTTGATGTTGGATTCTTTTAGGGTTGCCTTTATTCCTAGGTTGAGAAATGCCGTTATTGACAGCAAGGTTACTGGACTCCCAGAATCAACTTCAAATTTCTGTGGTGTCGCACCAATTTTTACAGTGACGAAAAACTTCCCCTCAATTAAGTGTATGTTAAAAACAATGTTTCCTGCATTAGAGTTCTGGGAATGTGTTATCATTCCAGTCAATGTGTTCTAAGTGCTTGATGTACATACTTCTAAATAGTTGAGGTCAGAGTCTTCTTCCGCTTCCGACAATGCTTTCACATGTTTTGTACGTGTGGACAGATATACTTTCTCTTCATGGCCGGTCTTATTACATTTAGTGCAGTTCAAATAGTTCTTTGACCTGCAGTCCTTGGAGATATGGTTGTTTTTACCACAACAAAGGCAAAGGACCTTCAAGTCCAAGTTCTCTGAGGGAGGCTCATGTATACTTGTAATTTGACCGTAAGTCTCCACCACTTGACTTTGATGGTATCGGTCTTTTTACTGATATAATTTCATTGACGTCCTGGTTTTGGGTTGGATTACTGCAATCAAGTTCCCGATTTTGAATTTTGGATGCTTCAATAGCTAGGGCGGTATTCAATGCCTCGTCAAAGGTTATTTGTGACTGTTGTAGGATACGTTCGCGTACTTCTCGATCATGCAAACCCCGTATGAACTGTGCTCTTAATAAAAGTTCGAACACTGCTTTAGTACACGCACCATCGTCACAACTTCCATGAAAATCGCAGGTTTTTGCAAGTTCTTTGAGAGCAGCTACGTAATATGAAATGTTTTCTACAGGCGTTTGCATTCGGGAGAAAAAGCGGTGTTGTTCCGCCAAAACATTTCGTCTAGGTAATAACTGCGATTTAAGTAGGCCTATGATTTCGTCGTAAGTTCTAGTGTTTTGCAAGTCGGGTGCAGTTAAGCTCGCCAACAAGGCACAATGTTTACTGCGGTACCTAGACAGTTAAGCAGCACCATTATTTTTGCGTATTTAGCAGGAAGAACAGGACTTTTGGTCAGGAGACTATAGGGTCATTAGCACTAAATCAAACAATGGCCAAGCAGGGGTTGGCCTCATATTGAGTAGGAAACTTGGACAGCGGGTGGAATATTATGAACAATATAGTGAACGGATTATTGTAGCAAAAATCAATACTAAACCTACCTGCACCACAGTGGTACAAGTCTATATGCCTACCAGTCAAGCTGATGATGAGGATGTTGAAAAGGTCTACGAAGAAATAGACGAAATTCTGAGGTATATCAAGGGTGATGAAAATGTTATAGTAATGGGAGATTGGAATGCTGTGGTAGGGAAAGGGAGAGAAGGGAAAATAGTAGGAGATTTCGGATTAGGTGAAAGGAATGATCGAGGAACCAGGCTGGTAGAATTCTGCACCGAGCATGAGTTGGTCATAGCTAACACCTTATTCAATAACCACAATAGAAGAATATACACATGGATGAGACCAGGAGATACAGGGCGTTACCAAATCGACTTCATTATGGTCAAGCAGAGGTTTCGAAACCAGATTTTGGATTGTAAAGCATATCCTGGTGCTGACATAAACTCTGACCACAATCTGGTCGTAATGAAATGCAGATTAAAGTTGAAGAAACTGAAGAAAAGACAAAAGCCAAAAAGGTGGGCAATAGACAGGCTGAAAGAGAAGGATGTAAACGAAAGATTCAAGAATAGTATAAAGGAAGGACTAATGAAAAACCCTAAACAAACTTCAATTGCAGACGAATGGGCACTTTTGAAGAATGAAATAACAAAATCCGCAGAAGAAAACATTGGTAGGAAAGAAAGAATAGGTAGAAAACCGTGGATCACTCAGGATATACTAGAATTGATGGATGAAATGCGGAAACACAAGAATGTAAGAGATGAGAAGGGGAAAGCAGAATACAGACGTCTGAGAAATGAGGTTAACAAGAAGTGCAAGGAAGCGAAAGAAGAATGGTTGAAAGAGAAATGTGCAGGTATAGAAAATTGTCTGAAATTAGGTAAAGTAGACACAGCTTATCGAAGGATTAAGAATACTTTTGGGGAAAAGAAGACTAAGTGCTGTAATATTAAGGACACAAATGGAAAGCCTCTAACAGATAGGGAAGAAAAGGTTGAGAGATGGAAAGCTTACATAGAGAGTTTGTATAAGGGAAAGGAGATTGAGAATCATGTAATGGAAAGGGAGGAGGAAATTGATGAGGATGCGAAGGGAGATTTAATAATGAGATCAGAATTTGATAGAGCTTTGGAAGACTTAAGCCGGAACAAAGCACCAGGCATAGATGATATACCGATTGAGTTGCTACGCTGCATAGGAGATGATGGTCTGATCAGGTTATTTCACTTGGTGTGTAGGATTTATGAGACAGGTGAGGTACCCTCTGATTTCAAGAAGAATGTAATCATCCCTATACCAAAGAAAGTGGGAGCTGACAGATGTGAAGATTACCGTACAATCAGCTTGATTACTCATGCTTCAAAGATCCTATCTAGGATAATTTACAAGAGGATTGAAAGCCAGATAGAAACGGAGTTGGGTGAAGACCAGTTTGGTTTCAGGAGAAATGTAGGAACAAGGGAAGCTGTACTAAGTCTTAGGCTGATTTTGGAAGGTAGAATAAGGAAAGATAAGAGAACGTTCATGGCTTTTGTAGACTTAGAGAAGGCTTTTGATAACGTTGATTGGACTAAATTGTTTGACAGTTTGAAATCGATTGGAATAAAGTACAGGGATAGGAGGGTGATATACAATCTATACAGAAACCAGACAGCAGTCATTCGAGTTGAAGGACATGAGAGAGAAGCTGGTATTCAGAAAGGTGTAAGGCAAGGCTGCAACTTATCACCCATACTTTTCAATCTTTACATTGAACAAGCAATGAAGGAAATTAGAGAAAAAATTTAAGTGGGAGTGAAGATTCAAGGAGAAATAATTTCAACTCTGAGATTTGCTGATGACATAGTCATCTTGGCCGACAAGCCTGAGGATTTGAATGAGTTTTTGAATGGTATGGACTCCGTCTTACAGAAAGAATTCATGATGAAAATTAATAAATGTAAAACAAAAATACTGGAATGCAGCCGAAATAAATCAGAAACCTCTATGGAGATCAAATTGACAGGTGAAAAGCTGAAGGAAGTAGAAGACTTCTGTTACTTAGGAAGTAGAATAACCAGTGATGGACGAAGCAAAGAGGATATAAAAAGTAGGTTGGCTCAGGCAAAGAAAGCTTTTCTACAAAAAAGGAATCTGCTGACATCGAATATAGATTTAGGTATTAGGAAGTCATTTTTGAAAGCCTTTGTCTGGAGCGTGGCGCTCTATGGAAGTGAAACTTGGACTATTGGTGCAGCAGAAAAGAGGAGAATAGAAGCATTTGAAATGTGGTGTTACAGGAGAATGATGAAGATCAGATGGGTAGATAGGGTTACAAACATAGAGGTATTAAGACGAGTGGGAGAGGAGAGATGTTTCTGGCGACTGCTAATGAAGAGAAGAGATAGGTTGGTAGGACACATACTAAGACACCCAGGAATAGCAAGCTTAGTTATGGAAGGAAGGGTCGAGGACAAGAACTGTAGGGGTAGACCAAGGTTAGAATATGTTAAACAGATTGCCTCAGATGTAGGGTGTGGTAGTTATGTAGAGATGAAACGATTAGCTCAGGACAGGGAGGCATGGATCAAACCAGTCAAAAGACTGAAGACTCAAACAACATTTAGCTTGTTGATTGTTATCATTCAATCATTTTAGATTGAAAAAAAAAATCGAGCCGTTGGCAGTAAATGTCAAAAGTTTCGTTTGCTTCACTGAATGTCTCAAATGTTAACGATTTTTCTGTAACATGCTTTTGATACTTGCCGGCTGCTGTGTTTGTTGCATCAGTGTTTGCTGTTGAAGTTGTGTTGTGGCATGTTGGTAACCAGTCCACTCAGGGCTTGAATTAGCTGCGACAGTTGCTGTTGTCCCTCCATTATTAGTGTTTTCCGTTTTTCTTTATACTCGTCGCCACTTTGTTATGTCTTAAAACTATTTATTTATACACGACACAACATACACATGTTTACATCAACGCTTATCATGACACAGCGCAAGGCTAGTAAACTACAGAGGTTGCCTCAATATGGAGCTCTTAGGCGAGGGGATCGCGGAGGGAAGGGAAAGGACGTGACGTCACACGTTTCCTCGTAGCGCGCAAGGCGCGAGATATGCAAGGAAAGTCAACTTATATTGTATGGATTTCAGTGGTTTAAACACGTGTTTTAAGCCCTTTTGTTTATTATCATGCTAGGCCAAAGATGTGCTGTGGCAATTTGTCACAGTTATTATCAAGTTGGAAATGACGTGTCGTTTTTCACGATGCCTAAAAACGCATGCCTTAGCAATCAGTGGATTGCTGCATGTAAGCGAAAAGATAATTGCAACCCTCAAACAAGTAGGATATGCTCCCTGCTCTTTAAGAGGGAAGACTTCGAATTAGACTACAGGGCCGAATTGCTTAATATAAAGCCCAGATTTCCAAGGAATCTAAAACCAAATGGTAAGTGAGCCTAGCTGGCCTACTCTTAAGTTTTGATGGCCTGCTAGGATGATTTTAAAGCTGTTAATATTTTTGACATATTTCGTATATGGTATCAGGGGGGGGGGGGCTGACTATCTTGGAAAATTGTGAGTACTTAATGAATTTTCTATTATTGCCTATGGAGTATGGATGGAAAATATCTAAATGGACTACTTGTCAATTTATAAAGCAGAAAGGAAAAAACACTCATTTTCTTTTACAAATTGATAATTATTTCTTAAAAGTAGACTACTGTGAAATACATTGTATGTTGTACCCAAGTTGGCTTTTTTCGGAGAGGATCTGGAGCCCCCTCAGCCCCCCCCACCTCCCTTATATACGCCCATGCATGGTATTTTGTTTTTGGACAAGATGGAAAATTTCATGAGTAATTCTCTTTGTATTGGTAAAAATTATTTGCAAATATTCCAGAAAGCAGTCATCCTTTCAATAAAATCCCTTCGACTTCTGTTCCAAGATATGGCCCGTAGGCATAATACAAAGTACATTCTCACACATAGGCTAAATCAAGATGTACTGGAAAACCTCTTTTCACAATTGCGAACCCGTGGTGGCTCCCCTTGACTGCATTTACAGACTGAGGATGATTATTTTAGGAAAAAATCCAGGAGTTGTTCAAAAGCAAACAAACACTGCTGATTCATATTCAGATGAATATGTAGTTGCTAAAGCACTAAACAAAGCTGGCATAGTGTCTGAATCAAGTAACGTGCTTCCAGAACCAACCTTAGGGAGCAATGTGCAACCTGAGTCCTTCATTGCCAATATCATGGAACAAAGTGAGGAAGATGGCAAGGCTTATGTTGCAGGTTATGTAGTCCACAAGTTCCAAGATAAATTTCCACAACTTGGGAACTTAACCTATGGAATGCAAACTCAACACCAACCTGGATTAAACACTTGGCATACGGTGGTATGACCGATCCCTCAGAAACTTGGCTAAACCAGTTCCGGCACATTTCAGCAAATTTCGTCACATTTCACGGAAAATACGGATTTCAACGAGGCAAGAACGTTCTAAGAAGAACGACAGATTTTGTGTCGAGAGAAGTTCCTGACGAACCGTCTGGTGGGGTTGAGGCAGCTGTGATAACATTTTTTTTTCCATCAGATTGAAACAATCCAATTCTATCTTGCTTAAGAAGTGGTTATTGGAAGTCACTAACACCCAGGATACTGCTACCGAGTCTAGGTGAATTTCCAAGAATTTCAAGATCACAACATAAAATGTAAGTAGGCTACATTCAGTTATATAATCACCCATTTACCAATAATTTCATGAGAATAAACTGTTCTTTGCGTACTCAACAGCTGATGTTGACAGTTTCGTTACGTTCACCACATGGCGCGTTTGGTATCTTGTGACGTCATCCGCCTTGTGAGCGCTGATTGGTGAGTGAAAATTGAGGCAACCTCTGTAGTTTATAAGCCTTGGACACAGCGTGCCTATTTTCCACAGAGTCTACATGTATGTGCAAAGAGATTGCAAAGATATATAACAAGGGACTTGAAAATTATGAGACAAAAGTCGATGCGACAAAGAAACTCCATGTACCGAAGAACGAAGAAGATTAGATTAGATTTTTATTAATCCATTTGATCAATTACATGTATACAATACATTTTTGATATAGGACACGTCAGTAATTACATCTATAAAATAAAAGAAGTTACAGGTATATATTACTAATACAATAGCTATTTATAACTTCTTATACTAACAGATCGTAAGAGATACAATCTTATTGGACAACTATTTACACCTTACTCTATTATTACAATATCAAAACTTAATTCTATAAATACAACAGCTTACAGCTAGGTATTACAATTAAAATAGAAAAGTAAAATATAATTATAGATTTCATCGTTTCTATACACTAAGATATTCAACTACAGAGTAAAAAAATGGCACTGCAGATAAGCTTTCAACATTCTTTCAAAGGTTTTTATTTTTGGGGCAAATTTTATATACTGCGGTAGTTTATTGTATAATTTAACTCCTGAGTGAAGAGATCCTTTTTGATATATGCTTGTGTGTGTGTGTTTGTGAATTATGAATGTTTTGATTTTGTCTCGTGTTATTACTATGGACATCATTGTTAGTTTTAAGAAAAACGTCTTTATTCATTAAATTCTTTTTAAAAACATAATACTTTCAAAGATATTAATGCAGGGCATTGGGAGAATGTTAAACTCTTTAAACAGAGGTGTGTTTGATTCTCTAGTGTTTACATTAATTTGCCATAATTCTAATCGCCCTCTTTTGTATCCTAAACGTGTTTAGTACATCTGGTGACATACCCCAAAATATGACCCCATATCTTAAGTATGAATAAGTATTTCTTAATGTGTGCATGCTTGTGCAAGTTTTCAAAATACGTAACGCAAAGCACATCGAGTTCAGTTTATTATTCAGATATTGTATATGTTCATTCCATTTCAAGTCATGTTGTATCCACAGTCCTAAAAACGTTGTTTCTGATTTATTTTCAATTTGATGACCATTTAATGTTAGATTCGGCTTCGCAGGATTCCTATTCTGTATAGTGTGGAAATTTAGAGAAAGGTTTTTTTCATAGTTTATTATGAGGCGATTATCTTGTGACCATTTGGTTAAATCTTCTGTAACGGAGTTAGCAGACTGCTGTAAGACCTGCTTAGTTTCACCTTTTATTACGAGTGTTGTATCGGCCGCAAACAAAATTTCCTTATGAGAACGAACGTTCTGTGTTATCTCATTGATGTATTGATGAAAGAGTAGTGGGCCCAAAACCGATCCCAGGGGTACTCCAAATTTAGTAATTCCCTCATTGGACAATGTCTCATTAAGTAAATTGATCCATCATCCTTGTGTCTCAAGCTTACTATTTGTTTACGCCTTGTTAAGTAAGACTCCATCCATTTATTAGCTAGACCTCTAATACCATATTGATTTAGTTTTGTAAGGAGGATTTTATGGTCAACAACATCAAATGCTTTCAATAAATCCAAGAATAGGCCAGTTACATGTTCCTTATTGCCAATTAATTTCAGTACACTATTACTACATTCATAAATTGCTGACTGTGTAGATCTTTCCGTTCTGAATCCATGTTGTGAATTTGATAGTATTTCATTTTTTTTCTATAAAACTTATCAGTCTCTTATACATGATTTTTCCACAATTTTTGCAATACCAGTTGGTAAGGTAATAGGACGATAGTTATCTAACTCATCTCTTGAACCGTTTTTGTGCACTGGAATTACTTTTGATAACTTCAAAATATCCGGGTAAGTTCCTGAGAGAATTGAACTGTTTATTAAGTGCGTAAGTGGATTTATTATATTTTATGCACATTTCTTTAAAATTGCATCAGGGATGCCATTCTTACCTCTTCACTTGTGACATGATTTATAAATAAGGAATTACTGTATATATTTATTTTATTATTAGGATTTAGTGTATTTACCTGTGATTTATTTAATATTTTTTGTGGAATTTCCAGAAAATAGTCATTAAAAGTATTTGCTATTTCCTCTGGATTATTAATCACTTTACTATTGCTGGTCAGTGTAATGTTCCTTTGTATTTTAGCAGATTTTCCAGTTTCTTTCTTTATCACGGACCACATAGCCCCGTTTTATTAGATGATTGGGAAATAAAATTATCATTATGCATTTTCTTTGCTAGTCTTATTACCTTATTTAGTATGCTAGTGTTTTTTGTAGTATAAATTGAATTCAGGTGTTGTGTGGTATTGTTTATATAATTTGTGTAGAAATGTCTTTCTTTGAGGTGTTTGAAGCCATATTTTCAGTGTTGCCTTAGTAAACAAGAGTTTAGTGCTTTTCAGTCGGTCAACACGAATGTACCCAAAAGAGATGGGTTATGCCCTAATCCTGAAATAAATTACATGAGATTAATAAAACACTAGGATGACCAGTTTCGATCGTCAAGCGATCATCATCAGATCCAATACACTTAGGCTATAAAATCTATGTTTGAAATACAGGTGAAAATATTTACAATATGTACAATTATTTAGTTGCAGTATTGGTACTGCAACTGTCAGTGTATGCTAAATGCAGTATATATGTTAGGTGAAATGCTAAATGGTGATGGCTATCCGGAGATTGTACTTTAGAGAGATTATATGGTTGTAAACTATGGTTAAACTATAAATTTTTTTAGGCTAACTACTTATCTGATTGTCTTCCGTACTACAGCTATTCGCAGTTTCCGTGCTCACTTGAACTCGCTGTGCGGTCGACTGCGGTGGTTATCTTAACGACTGGTTTTTCCCTGCCTTCCCCCCCTGTCCCTACGTGCTGTGGGGAGTGATCGCGATGTGTTTATGTGAGGTGTTGCCAACCTAGATAAGATGTATGTTATTGCATGAGGTGGATCTACAACTATTAAAGACCGTGGATTAGTCCTCGCCACGCGTGGAGCATAACCCATTCGAACTAAGCGTTGACGGTCTTATGAGGACGTCCCGGCACCTTTAATACTGCCTCTAATATGGGCCTTGGTTTATTGCAGAAGAAAAGTACATCGTACACCTGATCCAGATAACATTTACCTATTAAAAACCCCCTAATTTCCCCCCTTTTTTATCTAGCTTGGCTGTGTCGCTAAATTGTGTTTTGTTTCCGACAGGGTGTGTTTTTTAGTAGCGTGAAGAGGGGTGAGCTCTCCATGAACGTGTGTTCATTTAGATTGTTGGGATTGTTTCGTTTGGCTAGGTGTATCTCGATTGCTTCCTTTATGTCAAGAGCTCTGCCTTTCGATTCGTGATGGATTATTTTAAGGTCCGACTCTATGTTGGTAAAGCTATGCCCTGCGTCACACATATGTTCACACACGGCTGAATGTGTTCCGTATCTTATTGCATTTCTATGTTCATTATAACGTGTGTCTACTCGCCTTCCACTCTGCCCGATGTAATTAGCTTGACAATCGGTGTCTTGGCATGTTATAGAATATACCCCTGACCTTGAATACGGGTCACGTTTATTTAGATTACTATTTAGGAGGTGCCTAGCGGTTGTGTTTTTCGTCGTGAAAGCTATCTTTATGCCTTGCTTTTTGAATAGGTTAGTGATTTTATATGTGTTCGCATTCACATAGTTGAAACGCGCAAATTTTTTCTCATTACTGTCCGGTTTGGGAATCGTTTTATCTTTATTTTTATGTTTGGCTATAATTTGATTTATTTTGCTTGGCGAGAAGTTGTTTTCCTTTGCTATTTGCATAATCGTTCTTATTTCCTTATTATAGTTGTCTTTTGACATGGGTATGTTTAAAGCCCTATGCACCATTGAATTGAAACCCGCTAGTTTGTGCGTACTGGGGTGATTAGACTGATTGTCGATTGCATGCGAGGTTTGTGTTGCTTTCCGGAATATGGAATATGAAAGGTCGTTGTCTTTACGTTCAATAGTTATATCGAGATAATTTATTTTCCGGTCTATTTCGGATTCCTTAGTGAATTTGATAGAATGGTGAAGGCTATTAATGGATTGGAGAATTGTTTCTTCGCTTGTTAGTTCAGTATCGTAGATGCAGATTACATCATCTACGTATCTTTTCCATATTACTATTCCCTTTGTTGAAGTCTTTTCTAAGAACGCATTTTCTAGTGCATTGATGAAGATGTCAGCGATTAACCCACTTAGTGGCGATCCCATTGCTAGGCCTTCTCTCTGTGTGTATATTTTATTGTCGAATTGAAACACGTTTTGGGTGAGAACGACCCTCAGTAATCTCACAATCTCTTCAATTTCTTTTACCGAATTGTTGGATTTTAAGTTGTTTTCGATAGTGTTGATTGCTTCAATAATCGGAATATTGGTGTACATGTTAGTTACGTCGAAGGATACTAGCCTGAAGCTAGGTTTCATTTGTAGGGTGTTCAATGCTGTTACTAGTTCTGTTGTGTTCTTTACAGAGTTGTTTTTGTCGTTGGAAAGACGGCATTTTAAGATTTTTAGTAACTCTTTGCTGATTTTGTAATTAGGGGCATCCCTACAATTGACTATTGGTCTCATTGGGCATTCCTTTTTGTGTATTTTTGGTTGTCCCCTCAATGACGGTATTTTCGGGTTCATGTTTATTAGTTTTGATTTTTCAGCTTTGGTCAGTATGTATTCTGTTTCTTTTAGCGCACTTTTTATTTGTTTTTGGAATTTGTTGGTGGGGTCTTTTGTTAATTCCTTGATTTCGTTGTTGTTTAGGAATTCGACTGTTTTATCAATGTATTCTGTTTTGTTCAAAATTACTGTAGTGTTTCCCTTATCTGCTTTTGTGATGATTAAGTCATGTTCTTTTATTTTTTGTTTCAACGACTTTATTTCTTTGATTTGTTTGTTGTTTTGAATGTTATTGCTATCGCCCTCTCGTTTGAGGATTTTTTTGGCTTCGTTGGTGGCGAGATTTTTGGTTAATTCCCTGTCTTCTGCTGGGAGCTTGTGACTGGCTATCTCAATATCTGTGATTAACTGTTTTATATTGTGGTTGGTGTGTGCGTCTGTGCAGTTGTATTTCAAACCTTTGTCTAACATATTCATTTCACCTTGAGAAAAGGTTACGTTCGTTCTGTTGTTTACTCTGCTGTGGAAATTGAATTCATTGTTATTCGTGTGTTGTTCGTTAGATTGATGGTTCTGTGTTTCTCCTAGTTTTCTTAATTTATTTTCTAGCGTTTCATGCTTCCTCGTTGCTCTGATTTTGATGGTGTCATGTAGGTGTTCGGTGAAGCTGTCCCATTGGGCTGCGTGCCAGAAATTACTTAGTTGCAATTGAATGTCGTATAATTGTTGGTTAATTTTTTGCTTTCTTATGTATGCAAATCTTAATTCGTTTTTTATCCAAAGCGCTTTGGCTTGTTTAGTTGAAATGATCGAGGCTGGTGTGTTCGGTACGGTTTTAATTGGTACGTATTTAGGGGTGAGGTTTAGTTCTATACATTTTTTGTTGAACCAAATTGACTTGTCTAAATTCATGAGTTTAAGCCTGAGTGATTTGAATTTCTTGGCTTCACGATTTGCCTGACTAGCCGTGAACTTTGTGGTGTTTGAAGCCATATTTTCAGTGTTGCCTTAGTAAACAAGAGTTTAGTGCTTTTCAGTCGGTCAACACGAATGTACCCAAAAGAGATGGGTTATGCCCTAATCCTGAAATAAATTACATGAGATTAATAAAACACTAGGATGACCAGTTTCGATCGTCAAGCGATCATCATCAGATCCAATACACTTAGGCTATAAAATCTATGTTTGAAATACAGGTGAAAATATTTACAATATGTACAATTATTTAGTTGCAGTATTGGTACTGCAACTGTCAGTGTATGCTAAATGCAGTATATATGTTAGGTGAAATGCTAAATGGTGATGGCTATCCGGAGATTGTACTTTAGAGAGATTATATGGTTGTAAACTATGGTTAAACTATAAAATTTTTTAGGCTAACTACTTATCTGATTGTCTTCCGTACTACAGCTATTCGCAGTTTCCGTGCTCACTTGAACTCGCTGTGCGGTCGACTGCGGTGGTTATCTTAACGACTGGTTTTTCCCTGCCTTCCCCCCCTGTCCCTACGTGCTGTGGGGAGTGATCGCGATGTGTTTATGTGAGGTGTTGCCAACCTAGATAAGATGTATGTTATTGCATGAGGTGGATCTACAACTATTAAAGACCGTGGATTAGTCCTCGCCACGCGTGGAGCATAACCCATTCGAACTAAGCGTTGACGGTCTTATGAGGACGTCCCGGCACCTTTAATACTGCCTCTAATATGGGCCTTGGTTTATTGCAGAAGAAAAGTACATCGTACACCTGATCCAGATAACATTTACCTATTAAAAACCCCCTAATTTCCCCCCTTTTTTATCTAGCTTGGCTGTGTCGCTAAATTGTGTTTTGTTTCCGACAGGGTGTGTTTTTTAGTAGCGTGAAGAGGGGTGAGCTCTCCATGAACGTGTGTTCATTTAGATTGTTGGGATTGTTTCGTTTGGCTAGGTGTATCTCGATTGCTTCCTTTATGTCAAGAGCTCTGCCTTTCGATTCGTGATGGATTATTTTAAGGTCCGACTCTATGTTGGTAAAGCTATGCCCTGCGTCACACATATGTTCACACACGTCTGAATGTGTTCCGTATCTTATTGCATTTCTATGTTCATTTCCAACGACAAAAACAACTCTGTAAAGAACACAACAGAACTAGTAACAGCATTGAACACCCTACAAATGAAACCTAGCTTCAGGCTAGTATCCTTCGACGTAACTAACATGTACACCAATATTCCGATTATTGAAGCAATCAACACTATCGAAAACAACTTAAAATCCAACAATTCGGTAAAAGAAATTGAAGAGATTGTGAGATTACTGAGGGTCGTTCTCACCCAAAACGTGTTTCAATTCGACAATAAAATATACACACAGAGAGAAGGCCTAGCAATGGGATCGCCACTAAGTGGGTTAATCGCTGACATCTTCATCAATGCACTAGAAAATGCGTTCTTAGAAAAGACTTCAACAAAGGGAATAGTAATATGGAAAAGATACGTAGATGATGTAATCTGCATCTACGATACTGAACTAACAAGCGAAGAAACAATTCTCCAATCCATTAATAGCCTTCACCATTCTATCAAATTCACTAAGGAATCCGAAATAGACCGGAAAATAAATTATCTCGATATAACTATTGAACGTAAAGACAACGACCTTTCATATTCCATATTCCGGAAAGCAACACAAACCTCGCATGCAATCGACAATCAGTCTAATCACCCCAGTACGCACAAACTAGCGGGTTTCAATTCAATGGTGCATAGGGCTTTAAACATACCCATGTCAAAAGACAACTATAATAAGGAAATAAGAACGATTATGCAAATAGCAAAGGAAAACAACTTCTCGCCAAGCAAAATAAATCAAATTATAGCCAAACATAAAAATAAAGATAAAACGATTCCCAAACCGGACAGTAATGAGAAAAAATTTGCGCGTTTCAACTATGTGAATGCGAACACATATAAAATCACTAACCTATTCAAAAAGCAAGGCATAAAGATAGCTTTCACGACGAAAAACACAACCGCTAGGCACCTCCTAAATAGTAATCTAAATAAACGTGACCCGTATTCAAGGTCAGGGGTATATTCTATAACATGCCAAGACACCGATTGTCAAGCTAATTACATCGGGCAGAGTGGAAGGCGAGTAGACACACGTTATAATGAACATAGAAATGCAATAAGATACGGAACACATTCAGCCGTGTGTGAACATATGTGTGACGCAGGGCATAGCTTTACCAACATAGAGTCGGACCTTAAAATAATCCATCACGAATCGAAAGGCAGAGCTCTTGACATAAAGGAAGCAATCGAGATACACCTAGCCAAACGAAACAATCCCAACAATCTAAATGAACACACGTTCATGGAGAGCTCACCCCTCTTCACGCTACTAAAAAACACACCCTGTCGGAAACAAAACACAATTTAGCGACACAGCCAAGCTAGATAAAAAAGGGGGGAAATTAGGGGGTTTTTAATAGGTAAATGTTATCTGGATCAGGTGTACGATGTACTTTTCTTCTGCAATAAACCAAGGCCCATATTAGAGGCAGTATTAAAGGTGCCGGGACGTCCTCATAAGACCGTCAACGCTTAGTTCGAATGGGTTATGCTCCACGCGTGGCGAGGACTAATCCACGGTCTTTAATAGTTGTAGATCCACCTCATGCAATAACATACATCTTATCTAGGTTGGCAACACCTCACATAAACACATCGCGATCACTCCCCACAGCACGTAGGGACAGGGGGGGAAGGCAGGGAAAAAACCAGTCGTTAAGATAACCACCGCAGTCGACCGCACAGCGAGTTCAAGTGAGCACGGAAACTGCGAATAGCT
Source organism: Meconema thalassinum (assembly GCA_946902985.2). Lineage (NCBI taxonomy): Eukaryota > Metazoa > Arthropoda > Insecta > Orthoptera > Tettigoniidae > Meconema > Meconema thalassinum. The sequence goes on along the minus strand of OX336391.1, from coordinate 455,599,053 downwards.
GTAGTACGGAAGACAATCAGATAAGTAGTTAGCCTAAAAAATTTTATAGTTTAACCATAGTTTACAACCATATAATCTCTCTAAAGTACAATCTCCGGATAGCCATCACCATTTAGCATTTCACCTAACATATATACTGCATTTAGCATACACTGACAGTTGCAGTACCAATACTGCAACTAAATAATTGTACATATTGTAAATATTTTCACCTGTATTTCAAACATAGATTTTATAGCCTAAGTGTATTGGATCTGATGATGATCGCTTGACGATCGAAACTGGTCATCCTAGTGTTTTATTAATCTCATGTAATTTATTTCAGGATTAGGGCATAACCCATCTCTTTTGGGTACATTCGTGTTGACCGACTGAAAAGCACTAAACTCTTGTTTACTAAGGCAACACTGAAAATATGGCTTCAAACACCACAAAGTTCACGGCTAGTCAGGCAAATCGTGAAGCCAAGAAATTCAAATCACTCAGGCTTAAACTCATGAATTTAGACAAGTCAATTTGGTTCAACAAAAAATGTATAGAACTAAACCTCACCCCTAAATACGTACCAATTAAAACCGTACCGAACACACCAGCCTCGATCATTTCAACTAAACAAGCCAAAGCGCTTTGGATAAAAAACGAATTAAGATTTGCATACATAAGAAAGCAAAAAATTAACCAACAATTATACGACATTCAATTGCAACTAAGTAATTTCTGGCACGCAGCCCAATGGGACAGCTTCACCGAACACCTACATGACACCATCAAAATCAGAGCAACGAGGAAGCATGAAACGCTAGAAAATAAATTAAGAAAACTAGGAGAAACACAGAACCATCAATCTAACGAACAACACACGAATAACAATGAATTCAATTTCCACAGCAGAGTAAACAACAGAACGAACGTAACCTTTTCTCAAGGTGAAATGAATATGTTAGACAAAGGTTTGAAATACAACTGCACAGACGCACACACCAACCACAATATAAAACAGTTAATCACAGATATTGAGATAGCCAGTCACAAGCTCCCAGCAGAAGACAGGGAATTAACCAAAAATCTCGCCACCAACGAAGCCAAAAAAATCCTCAAACGAGAGGGCGATAGCAATAACATTCAAAACAACAAACAAATCAAAGAAATAAAGTCGTTGAAACAAAAAATAAAAGAACATGACTTAATCATCACAAAAGCAGATAAGGGAAACACTACAGTAATTTTGAACAAAACAGAATACATTGATAAAACAGTCGAATTCCTAAACAACAACGAAATCAAGGAATTAACAAAAGACCCCACCAACAAATTCCAAAAACAAATAAAAAGTGCGCTAAAAGAAACAGAATACATACTGACCAAAGCTGAAAAATCAAAACTAATAAACATGAACCCGAAAATACCGTCATTGAGGGGACAACCAAAAATACACAAAAAGGAATGCCCAATGAGACCAATAGTCAATTGTAGGGATGCCCCTAATTACAAAATCAGCAAAGAGTTACTAAAAATCTTAAAATGCCGTCTTTCCAACGACAAAAACAACTCTGTAAAGAACACAACAGAACTAGTAACAGCATTGAACACCCTACAAATGAAACCTAGCTTCAGGCTAGTATCCTTCGACGTAACTAACATGTACACCAATATTCCGATTATTGAAGCAATCAACACTATCGAAAACAACTTAAAATCCAACAATTCGGTAAAAGAAATTGAAGAGATTGTGAGATTACTGAGGGTCGTTCTCACCCAAAACGTGTTTCAATTCGACAATAAAATATACACACAGAGAGAAGGCCTAGCAATGGGATCGCCACTAAGTGGGTTAATCGCTGACATCTTCATCAATGCACTAGAAAATGCGTTCTTAGAAAAGACTTCAACAAAGGGAATAGTAATATGGAAAAGATACGTAGATGATGTAATCTGCATCTACGATACTGAACTAACAAGCGAAGAAACAATTCTCCAATCCATTAATAGCCTTCACCATTCTATCAAATTCACTAAGGAATCCGAAATAGACCGGAAAATAAATTATCTCGATATAACTATTGAACGTAAAGACAACGACCTTTCATATTCCATATTCCGGAAAGCAACACAAACCTCGCATGCAATCGACAATCAGTCTAATCACCCCAGTACGCACAAACTAGCGGGTTTCAATTCAATGGTGCATAGGGCTTTAAACATACCCATGTCAAAAGACAACTATAATAAGGAAATAAGAACGATTATGCAAATAGCAAAGGAAAACAACTTCTCGCCAAGCAAAATAAATCAAATTATAGCCAAACATAAAAATAAAGATAAAACGATTCCCAAACCGGACAGTAATGAGAAAAAATTTGCGCGTTTCAACTATGTGAATGCGAACACATATAAAATCACTAACCTATTCAAAAAGCAAGGCATAAAGATAGCTTTCACGACGAAAAACACAACCGCTAGGCACCTCCTAAATAGTAATCTAAATAAACGTGACCCGTATTCAAGGTCAGGGGTATATTCTATAACATGCCAAGACACCGATTGTCAAGCTAATTACATCGGGCAGAGTGGAAGGCGAGTAGACACACGTTATAATGAACATAGAAATGCAATAAGATACGGAACACATTCAGCCGTGTGTGAACATATGTGTGACGCAGGGCATAGCTTTACCAACATAGAGTCGGACCTTAAAATAATCCATCACGAATCGAAAGGCAGAGCTCTTGACATAAAGGAAGCAATCGAGATACACCTAGCCAAACGAAACAATCCCAACAATCTAAATGAACACACGTTCATGGAGAGCTCACCCCTCTTCACGCTACTAAAAAACACACCCTGTCGGAAACAAAACACAATTTAGCGACACAGCCAAGCTAGATAAAAAAAGGGGGGAAATTAGGGGGTTTTTAATAGGTAAATGTTATCTGGATCAGGTGTACGATGTACTTTTCTTCTGCAATAAACCAAGGCCCATATTAGAGGCAGTATTAAAGGTGCCGGGACGTCCTCATAAGACCGTCAACGCTTAGTTCGAAGGGGTTATGCTCCACGCGTGGCGAGGACTAATCCACGGTCTTTAATAGTTGTAGATCCACCTCATGCAATAACATACATCTTATCTAGGTTGGCAACACCTCACATAAACACATCGCGATCACTCCCCACAGCACGTAGGGACAGGGGGGGAAGGCAGGGAAAAACCAGTCGTTAAGATAACCACCGCAGTCGACCGCACAGCGAGTTCAAGTGAGCACGGAAACTGCGAATAGCTGTAGTACGGAAGACAATCAGATAAGTAGTTAGCCTAAAAAATTTTATAGTTTAACCATAGTTTACAACCATATAATCTCTCTAAAGTACAATCTCCGGATAGCCATCACCATTTAGCATTTCACCTAACATATATACTGCATTTAGCATACACTGACAGTTGCAGTACCAATACTGCAACTAAATAATTGTACATATTGTAAATATTTTCACCTGTATTTCAAACATAGATTTTATAGCCTAAGTGTATTGGATCTGATGATGATCGCTTGACGATCGAAACTGGTCATCCTAGTGTTTTATTAATCTCATGTAATTTATTTCAGGATTAGGGCATAACCCATCTCTTTTGGGTACATTCGTGTTGACCGACTGAAAAGCACTAAACTCTTGTCTTTCTTTGACATGAATTTTTAATCCCTGTTGTTATCCAATTGCTAGTTTTGTTATTTTGAATAGTTCTTTGTTTAAAGGGGAATGCTGTTTCAAAATAGTGTTTTAGGGTACTGTTAAATGCATTAAATTTATCATTTACATTTTCTAGTTTATACATTTCTGACCATGTTTCCTTATTTAATAAGTCATTGAAATATGTAACACATGTTTCAGTGAATGACCTGCACTTTGATTTTATTCCATTATCATTATTATTGATTGTTTCGGGTACTTCAAAACTCAGTATTTGTCCATGGTGGTCACTAAAACGCAGACAATAGACTTCTATTGAATGGTGATATTCATCTCTATTTTAAAAAAATTGATCAGGAGTGGTTTTACTAAATTTTGTTATTCTTGTTGGGGTATTTACTGTAGGTTTCAGTCCATAGGAAATTAGTAACTGTGTTAATAATTCACAATTTCTACGCACATTTTAAGAAATCCACATTTACATCCCCACAAATTATTATATCGAAATTTACTTTCCTCATGTTATTGAGTAACAATTATAATTTGTCTATAAATAAACGAAAATTTCCTGACGGAGAACGGTATACGCATACAATTATTAACTTAAACTGCTGTATTTTTATGGCAGAGAATTCAAAATCCTGTTCCTTAATTAGATAATCATAATGTTCTGAAATACATAGTGCTGAGATGTCTTTAAGTTCATTTTTAAGCATTAGATTTATGTAATCTATTTTATTATAGAGAGACTGAACATTCTGGTGGTAAATTTTAAATTTGTTACTTTTGCAAGCTTGTGTTGGTGATTTATTTACATTAGTATTATCATAATTGTTATTATTACTGTTGCTAGACAAATCCGAAATACAATTGTTGCACTCAGTTAAATTTGACATCAAAAGATCTGAATGCCAAACCTCGCGTTTTTCTTCTTTTACCAGTTTCCCTGCTTCCACCTTAAAGTTATTATTGTTTAACTATTCTTACCATTTGAATGTACAATTTTGCATATTTCATCACTAAGATACTCTTTTCCTAACCTATTTAAGTGTAGACCATGCCGAGTGTGGAACTTCCTGTCTAATTTACTTACATCTATAATTTGGACATTTGGAAAACTCTTACAAATTTTATGAATTTTTCCATTTGTAGCCTCTATTTCTACATTTACACATGATTTGGGAATTAAGTCATATCTCTGCGGAATGTTTACAGTAATGACATTTGTGTTATGCATGGATGGCAATGTACCCTTTAAATCTTTGATTACCTTTTTACTCTCCTTTCTGTACACGTCGTTTGCTCCAGCGATGACAACAGCAAAATCCTTTGAAGTTCGGGACGCACATTCTCCTACCATCCCGTCCGTGACCGCTGCAATGGGAGCTCCTAGTTTCACTGTCGAAGTGACCTCCATGTTTACACTTCTCTCCAGAACGTTTGTTGCTACATCTCTCCCGTGACTATCCGCAAATATCCACATCTTCCTGGATTTTCTCTTTATCACTTTCTTCTTTTCTTCTTGAAGAAAGTCATCATTCTCTTCGACGAGCGCTACAAATGAATTTGAGACGGGAATTGCATTTACTCCATTTTTAGGCCTAGGCTTATGCCATCTTAAACTACCAGCAACCACTGTTGACTCTAGACCAAGAGCTACAGAGACTCTTGGGTATGATAAATGACTTGGGAAAATGTATTCCCTGCCAGTCAACATTGACAGCTCCATTGCGTGTACTATTGAAGAATGATGTTGCGCCACCGAAGACTTCAAAAGATCAACGCTTCAAGACCCAACTTGCCAGGCATTAATCAAGATGATGAACAATGGTTGGCCTAACGATATCCTTCAAGTGACACAGATATTGAGATGTTTTTTCACTTTTCGAGATGAATTATCACATTGTGATGGACTCATTTTCAAAAGGTATCGCGTTTTTGTCCCAAAAAGCGAAAGACCTGGAGTTCTGCAAGTGATTCACAAAGGGCACCCGGGTATACAGTACAATCAACACTGAGAAGATCAAGACAGTGTTTTGGGAAACTCTAACAAAGGACGTAACCAAATTGATTGAATCCTGCAAAACCTGTCAACATACACAGTGTAAACCTGTCAAGGAAATCATCATAATGAAGAAAATACCTAAATTACCATTCGAAATAGTATATTCAGATGTTTTTTTCTACAAAGACGAGAGCTATCTTGTTCTGGCAGACAGTTACAGTGGATACTAAAAAGTGCAAAAGATTTAAAAAAAACATCAGCAGAAATTATTAATCAACTTAAAATTTGGTTTGCTACACACGGAGTTCCACAAGAATTTCACGCTGACAACGAAACATTTTCGTCCAGAGAATTTGTGAAATTTTCAAAAGAATAGAACTTCAAATTAATTACATCGAGTCCTCGTTTCGCAAGGTCGAACTGATTAGCTGAGAAGTACGTGGACATTGTCAAGCGACAGGTGAATAAATGCGACATCAGCGGAGAAGATGTACAACTGGCCCTACCACGAGACCCAGAACTAGGCACACCATCCTCGAGATTGTTCGGAAGGAATACGAGAACTCCAATTTCCTTTTCTAATAATAATCTGCAGCCCAAACTGCAAACCGATGTACCACTAAAACTTGAGGAAAAGCGATCAAACAGAAGAAATATGCTGATCGTGGAGCCAAGGAATCACGACAGTACCAAAATGACGAAGAAATCTTGATCAGAGACCTAAAAAACAAGTGGTACACGGGAAAAAATTTACAACCAGTAACTGATCGTTCATATGCGATTCAGGAAGTTGAAACGATTTTGCGAAGAAATACCAGTTTCATCAGACCATCGAATATTGAAGGCACACTAACAAAAGAAACACAAATCCAGTCCGATTTGAATTTTGAATCAAATCAAGGTACAAACGAGAGAATGAAATCGACAATTCAAGCTCCACTAACCAACATCTATGGAAGATCACGTCTAACCATAAATCCAGATGATCCCAACAGAGGAACATCTCCAGTTGAACCGATCGTAGAGAAAAGGAAGCATCAAATCACCCTCATTAGAATCATTCAAATATACTACAAGACATGGCAGAACTGTAAAACCAGTAGTTAAGTTACATCTGTAAATCTAATCAGTGTAGAGAAATACTAAACTTTATTTTGAGAAGAGAGATGTAACGATAACCCAAGACCGACTACAATATCTCAGACCATAACATCAAAACAAAGGTGGTGGCAATCGTAGGAGAACAGTTGTTGACAATGGTGGGTGTGGCGCGATCGAAATAGCGGCAAATTCGAAGACAAACATTCGCATAATTGATTAAATTCTACCAGAAATTTCAGGATTTTATGTAATAAGGCACAAATTCAATATGAAACCTTGACGTACTTCGCTACAAGCAACGCGAACAGACAGTAGCTCAAAATACAGACACAAATAAAGCAAAGATAAGAAAAAAAATTAAAATGCAAATAATTCTAAATCGAGCTACAAGAATGCAAATAGATATTGTTGTTGTTGCTTATATTAGGGGCTACGACATCGTGGTCTTATAGCCCCATGTTTTTGTGTGATAACCTTGTTATTGTTATGGCTGAACTAGTGTGTTTGAAAATTGGGGATTGGATTGGGAAGGAGAAAGCCATTTCCTTAAGTTAGGAACCATCCTGGCATTTGCCTGGAGTAGAAGTGGGGAAACCATGGTAAACCACTTCCAGGATTTGAATAGGAAGCAGTAGAGGTGGCAAACCACATAAAACCACTCCCAATATGGCTGAGGTGGGCATCGAACCCTCCTCTACTCAGTTGCTTCATGAGGCTGAGTGCACCCCGTTGCAGCCCTCACTCCAGAATTAAATTTCTTCGCAATGTGTATGTCAGTCCACTCTATGGCTTAAATGACACAAATCTTCCATTTCTGGAGATCATAAGGAGTTTCATTGATAACTGCCATACGTCATAGACTGTTGCATGGATGTTGATTCATTTAAGGCCTTTGCGACATCGTGGTCATGTTGTCCCTTATACTTATGTGTGTGTGGACTCTGTGTGATAACCTGTGTCATTGTAATGGCTGTAGTAGTGTGTATATTTGTAATTGAAGCTAGGCTTTTGGAGAAGGTGGCCGTACAGTAGTTTTAAGCTAGGAACCATCTCGACACTTGTTAGTTATTGTCAACGAGGTCATCTGCCCCTCTCGGCATTTGCCTGGAGTAGAAGTTAGAAAATACGGAAAACCACTTTAAGGACAGCTGAGGTGGGACTCGAACCGTCTCTTCTCAGTTTTGCCTGACGAGGCTGGGTGTGCCCCGTTCCAACCCTCAGACCGGAATTAAATTTCTTGGCAGAGCCAGGAATTGAACCTAGGACCTTAGGATCCACAGTCTCAATGCAATCCCCGAGACCACATAATGCGGAACATACCGTACTCTTACAACCTTATCATAATGGCAGAGTTTACATTTTACCATTAAGAATGATGTTTGAGAACACCAAATACCACATCCTCTTAGAAACAGATGATCATGTTATAGGCTATCTTAGCTTTGACTGGTAGGCCTCTTGAGAATAGCCCATATTAGAAGCTCTAACGAATACTGGATTTGAGTTGCAAGGAAACTTAATTTCCACTATACCAGTGTCACAATCAAAATATAAGGCTTCCCTTACCAACATTTGCATCATATCAAAAGTAGAAATATGACTCACCAAATATTATCCTGCTTGGTCCACCTGTCATTGCAGCATCCATTTACATTTCTCATCATGCACATAGATCAGCGGCGGCTCGTGGGGTGTACGTTCGGTTCAGCCCAACACACGCTCGTGTGCAGTAAACATATACATGTTGATAGGTGTGTTGGGTCATCTAGCTAGGAGGAAATCTGGTATGTCAAAAGTGGTTGAGTTGATTGCTTGATAACATTTCTTTTTTATCCTCCTCCTTCCATTTAAAAAACGGAGTTTCTCTTAAAATACAAAGTAAATCTACGGACGGTTCCATGTTAAAACACGCCTTGGAGGGAACACTATTATTTCACACTATAAGAAAAGATTTAAATACTATATGAATAAAGAACGACCTCTCACTCTACATACTCGTACTTATATTTATAACTGGATTTCAAACGCATTTTCCCTCCAAACATACACCTATAATTATATTATGCTTAACACAGTAACTATAAAAACGCCAAGAGCTCACTCTTTTAGCTGTGCTATTGTATGCTCATGAAAAGCGCTTATTCTATTTACACTTCACTCACAATTAATGAGCCACACGGCCACGAATCAAAATTTAACAGCACAATTTTTACTATAAAAGGATACTTCGTACACCACACGTTCAAATTTATAACAAGTTTCTTGTTACAGCTGTTGGAACAGTAACTACAACTCTCGCGACAAAATATACTAGTAAATATGTCTTTGCGTGACTGTGTTTTAGCGTGATTGAGATACTAACATTGGCAGCAATGGTCGAGGGGCATGGAGGAAAGAATAAGAGGAGATACCCTGAGCTCGTTTGAGTGAAGCCAAGCGCTGCACCCTAAGTGGGCGTTACCTTATCCTGTATTCGGTGTTCCGTGACTTGCATGAGGCATTGTGCATGGTGTTTTCTGAGTTATTCTTGCAGGATAGCTTTCCAGCCTTTACTCACCTTAACTCCTGCTGGAGCAGTAGTGATAAGTTATATATATAAAACTCTTCAATTCTAATCTCAGCATGTTTAGCATACCATACATACAAAACGAAAAGGCCATTTCTCTGCAAATCCCAAGTTATCAAACAGCTGTCGGTCAATAATTACGGTAGGCTTACGTAATGAATCAATTCGAGGATAAGTTTCTACCCCCCACAAACAAAATACCATACAGTACCAAAACGTATAGGCCATATCGTATTTTTGTGCAAATATGAGTCCTTTTTTAAGTGTTCTGTTTATTAATTTTAAGGTTCGTATTCTTGAATATCAAAATGTGTACGAACAATGAGTGAAAGTGGCTGTACTCGAAATTAGGCCTAAAAACAGATGAATGCCTCAACACCAATAAGAACGTAAAAACCAATTTGGCGTAAATACCGTAATTAGTTCGGCATCATTAGTTCCCAAGATGTTCCTCCTTTGGTATAACTCGCACTTTCAGACACCTGTATTCAATTTAATCAGTGTTTCAGCGTATTATTACGTTTTGCCGTGCTCTCATATTTCGAATTAAATTGGCTTTTAAAAAGATAACGCAACTTATTTGTGCCAAGTACCGTGATGTACGGAGTGCATTCTGCCTATCCAAGAAAACATCTTGACTTGTCATTGCAGTTTTATGTCACTAAAATCCAAGACTATTTGGAGTGGTTTACGGCTTTAAGCATAGGAACAGCTATTTTCTTGCTTCTCGAAGTAGGCGTGCCGTTTGGCTTCAGCAGCTTGCACTAGGCAGCACAGCGAAGGCATCTCCTTCCGTTCTTCTCTCCATGTCGAGGGGCGAAGAGCCAGGGTTATATCGGGTGCGTTCGGAAGATATCGTCACAGCTCGTGCGATGCAGCCAACTATTCCAGTAGCTCGAAGGGCTGCACCTAACGGAAAACTTACTGCAGGCGGTTTGGCGCGTTGTCATGGCAACCGTTCAGTTATACGTCACAAGTCAGCCCGTACTGCTGTGAGCATTAGCAGGGCTGTACTCAGACGTAAAGCGCAATCGAAGGAAACGGACTGTGGTGCTTAATTAAGTATGAGCGCTACGCCGGTTATGTAATCACAACATATAAAGCTCACTCTTCGTTCTTTTTAATGAATACGGTAGGTTTTAAAGAGAAAATATAGGGATTCAAAAAATGATAGATAATTGTTTTGAGAAAAGTTAGTGCAGCCGGGCTGTACCTGATGCACCTGAAAAGCCGCTACTGACATAGATATTCTTATAGAATGCATTTACGTCCAAAGAATTAGACACTTTAAAACTCACACTGTCACCAAGAGAAGATGTTTTTGCCCAACACAAGTTTGAGCTTAGAGGTAGGAAGAGTAGCGATCCAGTGCTTCAAGATGATGAAAAATGTCACCCGTCCTAGGAATAATGTGGAATCACAAGGAAGACACGCTTAGCTTGAACTGTGAACCCCTTAAGAAGCTATCACCTATAAAAGCAACCAAGAGATCGATGCTACCTACTGTCCATAGGATTTATGACCAGATTGGATATTCTGCACCTGTTATGTTATCACCGAAGCTGTTACTGCAGAAAATAAACGAGGTTTCTTGGGACACGGAGGTACCGCAGGAAATCCAAATAAAAAAAACTTTCTTCGGCTTTTCCCAATTAATTGGGGTCGCCGGAGCCAACCAGACTCATTTTGGTTTTGGCCAGGGATTTAAGGCTCCTGTTCATTTGAGACACTTGACACACAATTATCAACATAAAAGCTAAGCCACTGCGCCATCACGCTCCCCACGCAGAAAAATGGCTTCGTAAAATAGGAGAATTTGGCCAACTGACGATCCGAAGAAGACTCCCTGAGGTTTATGAGGAACGTAGTCTCCATGCCTTTTGCGATGCGAGTCAAGATGCCTATGCCTCAGTGGTATTATACGCACACAGACAGTGACAGAAGTTTATGTTGAGCGTCTCCAAGCAAAATCAAGAGTGGCTCCATCACATCGACCGACCATTCCTCGACTCGTATTGGAGCTGCAATTAGTGCCCAATTGCTGACATCTAAAAGAAAAGCGTTTGTCACTGAAAAAGTTTATTTGTGGACTGATTCGACGACAGTGTTGACATGGATTCAGCGAGAAGTTCTCTGGACTGTTTTCGTAGAGAACAGGGTTAGAGAAATCAGGCAACTGACTTCAAAGGAATTGTGGAGGCATGTACCTGGGGCACTCAATCCTGCTTATCTGCCTACCCGAGGCTGTACAACAAGAGATCTTATAGCATCAAGATGGTGGGAGGGACCGTCATGGATGTATCTTCCCATAGAAGAATGGCCTTCAGATAATAGGAACAGAAATGAAGATGAAATCATGATTGAAAGAAGAAAGACTGCCACGACTCTGTTGGTCGCAGAAGAGCCTTCAAGTTCCAACTGGTATTACAAGTATTTCTCTCGATTTGACAAAATAGTGAGGCTGATCGGATGGATAAGACGGTTTATGTTCAATTGTAAATATAATAGCAGCCAGAATGGAGAATTTAATTGTTCAGAATTAGAAGACAGTGAAAGAATAGTAATTAATCTTGTCCAGAATGAACGTTTTCAAGGGCCCGAGGATCAGAAACTGGCTTCAATAGTGCTATTCTTTGACAATCATGGCATTTTGTGAGTAAACACCAGAATATCAGAGAGGGAGGAGAGGGAGTTTCGCCAGCCTGCTATATTGCCGGCGGATCACCCAGTTTTGCAGCGACTTATTCATGACAAGCACAATTCGGCAGTGTCATGTAAGCCCACACACTCTGTTGGGTATTATTAGAGAGAAGTACTGGATCTTGAATGGAAGACGAGTCGTGAGATCATCTCTACAAAAATGTGTTGTTTGCAGAAGGTACAGTAGAAACCCGCTTAACCGAGACCCGCTTATCCGAGGCTCCGTGTTAACCGAGGCACTCATTTTGTCAACGTAATTAATTAAATTAGCGTTAAAATTCTAATAACGTGCGGCTAGTAACGATAGTAACGGATAGCTCAACACCCCTCAAATTGAGCGTGCGGGAGAGTCTATATAGACGAACTTCGCGTCACCGCGTGTTGCTTCGCTTGCTCGACTAGTTGTATTTCGACGTTTATACACACGCTGCATCGTTTTGTGCGCTATTGTTTTGTGATTCGTTGAATTAAATACGATTCCCTACACATTCCCTCTTAACCGAGTTTTCTGCTATCCGAGCTACCCTCGGTCCCAATTACCTCGGATAAGAAGGGTTTCTAATGTACAAGGAAGAGCGACTGAACGTTTCTACACCACCTCTGCCTAATGATCGTGTGAGAGAGGCCAAGGTTTTCGAAGTTATTGGCATTGACTTAGCTGGTCCGTTGATTGTGAAAGGCAACCAGAAGATGTGGGTTGGCTTGTTCACATGTGCTGTCTACCGAGAAGTGCATTTAGAACTGTTCGTATCGTTATCTACGGACTCGTTTCTTCAAGGTATATGAAGATTTATATCGCGCAGAGGAGGGCCTACGACGATTGATAGTGATAATGGGACACATTTTAGAGGAGCATTTAACATGAACTCTAAGCTCAACTGGAAGAACATCGAGTCTTATTGTGGCATCCAAAGAATTGCATGGCAATTCAATCCTCCCACAGCATCGTGGTGGAGTGGCTTTTGGGACAAACTGATCGGACTGATGAAAAGTCTCCTTCGGAAGGTTCTGGGGGAAATCATCCCTAACTTGTGAAGAATTAATGACTGTGTTGTGTGAGTGCGAAGCAGTTATCAACAGTCGTCCCCTAACGGCTGAGACGGAAATTCCTCATGACTTGAGACCTATCACACCAGCGATGTTCCTACACGAGGCTTATGAGATAGGTCTACCTGATCTAGATTCGATGGATGGAAATCAGCTGAGGAAGAGTGCGGCCTATCGTCTGCAACTAAGAAACGAGATTTCGCAGGGAATACCTCGGGCAACTATTGCTTAAGCGGAATCAGCATGACAGCATTAGCAAGGGAGATGTACTAGGTAGTGTTCACTGAGATGGACAATCGTAATACGCTGGAATGGCCGATAGGAATTATTGAAGAACTGTTGCCTGGAAAGGATGGACGAGTACGTGTTGTGAGACTTCGAACGAAAAGGGGAGTTGCCATGCGTCCTGTTCAACGTTTGATCCCATTAGAGTGCTCTATGTCAGTGTCTGAAGTGTTAGTTCTGAACACTTGGTGGTTAATTGTATTGAGTTTATATACGGAGCTCATACAAGCACGTCTTGCACGCGGTCAAACTTCGTGAGATAGTCACATGGAACACACAAAGTAAGTTTCCACTACCTAGCGGTGTATATGAGTACTCACTGAACTACTAGCATGCTTGCCAATAATGGGCGCAATAGTTATTAGCACTAACACCTCCCCTACAATAAGCCCCACTTTCACTGGGGTTTAGATAATCCTAGTCGTTCTCGTTGACGAGCTGCCTCCTTCCCTGTCAATGTCTTTGTCAAGATGTCGGCGAAGTTGTCGGTGGATGGAGCATAATTCAGGGATAGCAGTCCTTCTTCAATCTTTTCCCTGATGAAGAAATGTCAAAGTTCTATATGCTTACTCCTCTGCGATGTCACATGGTTGTTCGCTAGTGCGATTGCCCCTTGGTTGTCGGCCAGCAATGTCCTTGGCGCATGTTCACCCACTCCGATTTCCGTTAGGAACTGTTGCAATCACAAGACCTCTTTGGTTGCCTCACACTTTGCCATATATTCGGCCTCCACTGTAGAGAGGTCGGTTGTTCTCTGCTTTCTTGCACACCGTGAGACTGCACCTCCAGCAAGCATCATGACGTACCCACTGAATGACGTCTGTCTGTCCTGTCACTTGACCAGTCAGCATCACAGAAGGTTGTCACTCGTTCTCCCGTTTTCTTAAATGTCAGCCCAATGTCTTTTGTGTGCTTAACATAACCCAGGAGTTGACGAACTCCTGTCCAGTGTTCAGCTGATGGCCGCTCGTTGAACTAACTGAGGTATGTCGTCGCAAAGGATAAGTCCGGTCTGATGGCTCCAGCGAGATATAACAGACCCCCGACTGCTTGTCGATGTTTGGTACCCTGACTTTGGTATGCCTCCCCAGTCGCCTTTTCAAACTACATCTCACGATAAAGAGGCGTCGATGCTCACTTAGCATATTTTATGCCAAAAGTTGCCAAGAGCTCATCGGCATAAGCTGCTTGGCTTATGGTGAGCGATCCATCATTGGCCTGATCTACTTTCATCGATAAGATTTGGTTCACCGGTGTTAAAGTATAATTACGTACAGAAAAACTACGTCGACATTGTTCATAATAACAATCTATTATCAAAGAGAACAAAACCTATCTACAGGTGCATTACTCACGCCAGTTACACGTACCGATGTTAGATGTCGCATTCAACTACCCTTGGTCTTCCACATCCTCCCCACCCAGGTTGATTTCGAGAGGAATCACCAGTTGCACCGGTCGGCTAACTCTAGAACCACCGGGGAGACTCAGGATGGCTGTCCTCACTCGGCCATCTCTCTCTTTCAGTATTTCGTCGACTCGGGCTCTCTTCCACATATGTCTAGGCAGGACGTCTTCTTGTAAGAGGGCAAGGTCTCCAACTAGCAGTTTAGGATATTTACCGGCTGAACAATTAACCTCGTGGTAACTTCGCAGTTGCAGGAGGTATTCCCTCTTCCACCTTCGCCAGAAGTCTTCAGATATGTTCATCTTTAATCGAAATTCTTTGTTTAGATCTCTTCTTCCATCACGCTTAGGTCCATTTGGAATGGTCGTGAATTTCTCTCCGTTCAGAAAGTGAGAAGGTGGAACCGATCATCCTTTCCCACCATCCTCCCCACCAAGCCACCCGTGGAGCGATGAATTTCCAAGTCACGTGTGATGCGCAAGATATTCATGCGTCTTGGGATTGGTGAGCACTTCCAAAAGTTGAAGCTCTTTATTTGATGCTTGGATGGTTTGAGCCTTGTCAGAGTATACAATTCGTGGAACGCCACGTCGTCCCACAAATCGCTGAGATGACATTAAAAATTTGTCGGTAGACAGGTCCGTTGCTAGTTCCAGGTGTACAGCTCGCACCGTTCCACGCGTGAACAGAACGATGTAAGCTTTTTTCAGCTCGTTCCCTTACTTGATGTAGAGTAGGCCGGCAAAGTCAATGCCAGTTACCGCAAATGGTCGAGTAGAACGAACTCGATCCAATGGCAATGTGGATCCTATCCCTTCACACCTCTTCTTGTGAGATATTTTGTATGGTAGACATCCATGCAAGACCTTCTTGATGACTTGTCTGGCTCGTAGAATCCAAAATTCCGTGCGAAAATCTTCTAGTATTACACGGACACCCAAGTGATGAAGCCTGATGTGGGTCTGTTTGATATGAAGATGAGTGATTGCATGCGAACCGTCCAAAAGCACTGGATGTTTCTCATTATTTGCCAGGTCTGCAAGTTGTAGACGGCCCCCAAGGTAAATAATACCGTCTTGCAGGAAGGGATTGAATCGAAATATCTTGGATGATTTCGATAGTGGTTGTCTTTTCTTCAAGGCAATCAGTTCAGTAGTGAAGCATTCATGTTGCACTTGACGTATCCAATATATCCTTGCTGCCTCTATGTCTTCGGCAGTGTGATAGTTTTCACTTCCATCTTCCAGTACAAACTGAAGCGTGATGCCGTGAGCAATATTTCTGTAGCCGAGACAAGAAGGATTTGAGAAATCTCCTTTTCCTCTGGTAGAGCCGTGTCCGGCACCGTTATATCACGAGGCTACGAGTTAGGATCCTGGGCAAGCCAAGAAGGCCCTTGCCACCACGAATCTTTTGAGGTCAGCTCTTATGCGTGTAGTCCTCTTGTAAGGTAGTCTTCAGGATTGTCGATGCCGGGACAGTTTCTCCGTTGGCTGGAGGAAGTATGCGTGTGAATTTCGGCCACACGGTTTCAAACAAAGGTGTTCCGTATCCATCCCAAAGTAACGGTAGAATCGCTCCATAAGGTAGCGCAAGAAGAATCAACTCCAGTCTCCTGACAGAAGTAGCAAAGAAGACGTGATCCAATCAAGGCTGCAAGTAATTCCAGTCTGGGAATTTGTAACTCTCTTCACTGAAGACAATGTTGACATTGCAAGTGGTGCCAGTGGTTGATCTAACGTAGAGTACAGCACCATGTGCTCTTTCTGAAGCATCGCGGAATACGTGCACAGAAAGATTGGCGTTGAATGTAGATATACCAATCCACGTAGGACCGCGGATGGAAGACAAATGCGATAGATTCGAAGTCCAGGCGTGCCATATTTGGCCAAGATCAACAGGTAAGGTGTTATCCCATTGCAATCCCTTACACCAGGTGTCTTGAAAAAGAATCTATCCAATGATCAGTGCGGGGAAAACAGACCAAGCGGGTCATAAGATTTGGCAGTAACTCGAAGAAGATGGCGTTTAGTTGCTGATTTGTCAAGTAGTTCGTTAGTAATGTCGTCTGGAGTGGCGAAGAAGTAATCCGATGTTGCATTCCAGTTAACACCAAGCACCTGTGTTTACGTTTTTACCTCTTGACTATCTGCTCTCCAGATTTCTCTGAGTGGTAGGGAATTAGTAAACCATTTCAACAATGGGAGGTTAATGTGGCGAAATAGAGCAAGGAGTTCATAATAGACGACAACAGCTAAGTTGTCATCATCTACGCTGCTTGCGAAATCGACCATAAAACTACAACCATCAATAAGTGCCGTTGCAGTTGGGTACTTCTCAGATTACAATGCTGCGAGTTCTCGCAGAATTGCCGAAAGAAGGAATGGCCTGCAGGTAAGCCCGAATGGTAAGTGAGCAAAGCGATACTTTGCGATATCCATGGTCGTCTGCTTAATTCCATCGGCAGTAGATTCAATTCTGTACCATAGAAACCTTGTAAGATCCCTATCATTCTCATCTAAGGTCAGTTGCAAAAATGCTTGGCTGCCATCACAGACAATGGCACTTCGATACAATCTGAATCGGAGCAACGTCGCTACTATTTCGGGTAGTAGATTTGGTCACATTTCTAGTGTATCGTTTAGCGTCGGTTGGCCTCGCTCATGAGAAGAGGCGTCTAACACGATCCTCCACTTAGGCCATTTCTCTTTTGCTTCTTGACTGCGTGGTGTGGTAGATAGAAGACGTTTCCGGGAGTCTCGTCTGTGGGAGCTATCTAAACTTGCTTCTTTACTATGAAGTCCAACATATGTGCGTGGTACATAGCCTTGACATCCTAATCACGTTCCATTCGTTTCTCAAGCGTCTGGAATCTTCTCTGAGCTGTTGACAGGTTATCTGACAAAAATAGACCTTTTTTTTCGTGTAAGTAAACTCCGGCTGGGGGTAGCCTCTTCGGAGGCTCGGACCTGCCTTCGGGCAGAATACCGATTAAATTTTTAAGTGATACAACTCTTCTTCCGTCTTGTATGCGATACGTCTAGTGGAATTCATGTAGGATAGTTGCATCTTTTTCGTCCATTTGTCAGTCTTGCGTCTCTCGAATACCAATTGTTTCCAGATCCCAGAATAACCTCATGGATTCGTCAGATAAGTCGCAGTCAGTGGTTGAGACGTGGTTTACCGTAAAGTAATTGACTGAAGCTCCGGGTCGGTTTCCTGTCAGAACCCAACCGAAGACTGTAGCAAGCAGCACAAGTGTAGGCGTTATTGGCATCTGCTGTTGATGTTTTACTATCTTCCAGTATTGGTCCGTGCCTACTGGTACCTCAATAGGGAGTTCTTCGTTGTTAGTTCCAGGATCAGCGAGTGTCAGATCGCTGAAGTCTTGACAGACGCTTGGATACGATGAATAGTTGTTATTACTTTCAAAGGCCGTGAAAGTGACGGTTTTCGTAGTTGAAAATTCGATCATGTCAAATTGAACAAGCCGTTGTTGTTGGGAGCCAGCGGAAGGCGCTTCAAAGGCATTCACTGACAGGGCTCGCTTGTCAGTAACGCATAGTTGAAGAGTGTCTATGAGAGCCTGTGCAATGAAGCTGGATTGACTTCCAGGGTCCAGGAGACATCGTGTGAGTTTAGAAACTCCCGTGGGCCCTTTGATCCGAACACGAGCAGTTTGAAGAAACGATAAGTGTGATGTAGTAACTTCAAACCTACTGACAGAAGTAGGTTGAGTATTGCTTGCGTCACAGATGGATATGTGATGGAGTTGCTTGCATTTCGAGCAAGAAACTTTCCCTTTCTTGGAACACTGGTGAACAGTGTGTCCTCTGTTGAGGCAAAGAAAACATCACTTGGAAAGTTTTAGCTTCGCTATTCTGTCTTCAAGTTTGGTCACTGCGGTTCATTCTTGGGCCCAATGGCCTTTATTTTCACAAAGGCCGTAGAACGGACTTAACTTCTTTTTCGTTTTTTGTGTTCTCGCAGAAACGTGAAGACTGGTCGATGTTGAAGTATACAGGAATGGGGCGGGCCTGGTGGTTTCTCCCCTGATCTTCTGAGTTTTAAGTGATCCTTCCACCTCTTCATTAAGAACGTCGTGAATGACATTATGTGACCTTCTGGGAAGTTTTGTCGCTTTGCGTGTATTAGCCAGCGTCTATATATCTCAGCTGGAAAGGCTCGCAGGATAGTTGGAACTAATATACGTCCGTACAAATTCACATCTTCCCCTAGGGCCTTGAGGGCTTGCACTCTGCGATGACACTCCACGTACGTCGAGTTCAATTCATGAGGATTTCCCGACAAACAGACCTTAAAGTCTCTAGGAAGTCCAGGTGGGCCTGGATTATTCTGTCCTTATCGCCGTATCGTGCTATAAGTATCGCCTTCGTCTGCTCATATGTGTCTGCGCTTACTGCTATGCCATCTATGGGTCGCTTTGGCTCGCCTTCGTGGTAATTTGGGATCTATTGATGATAGATAGATAGATAGATAGATTTTTATTAATTCCATTTGATCAAATACATGCATTCAATACATTTTTGATATAGGACACGTCAGAATTTACATGCATAAAATAAAAGAACTAACAGGTATATATTACTAAGATTATAACTATTTATAACTTATTATAATAGCAAATCTTAATAGATACAATCTTATTGCACAACTATTTACACCTCACTCTATTATCATAATATGAAAACTTAATTCTATAAATACAACAACATACAGCTAGGTATTAAAATTAAATTAAAAAAGTAAAATATAGTTATAGATTCCATCACTCCTATACGCTAAAATATTCAACTACTGAGTAAAAACAATGGCACTGCAGATAAGCTTTCAACATTCTATCAAAGGTTTTTATTTTTGGGGCCAGTTTTATATACTGGGGTAGTTTATTGTATAATTTAACTCCAGTGTGAAAAGTTCCTTTTTGATATATGCTTGTGTGTGTGTGTGAAATATGAATGTTTTGATTTTGTCTTGTGTTATGCCTATGAACATCATTGTTTGTTTTAAGAAAAACATCTTTATTCATTAAATTCTTTTTAAAAAACATAATACTTTCAAAGATATATATGCAGGGCAGTGGGAGAATGTTTAAATCTTTAAACAGAGGTCTACATGATTCTCTCGAGTTTACATTTGCCATAATTCTAATCGCTCTCTTTTGTATCCTAAACGTGCTTAGTACATCTGTACATGGATAGATAGGTGTTTTGTTGGGATCTATGGATGGGTAGATCGGCGTTATGTTGTCGGGATCTTTGGATGGATCGATTGGGGGTAATGTTGTTGTGTCGTTTATTTGTGTTTTGGGTAAATAATTTAATACTACGTATTCCTCCTCGACATTCCATTATAAGATCGTGTTCTTTTTATTGTGCTTGGGTAAATATTATTTGATTAACGTGGATCTTGACTGGGCAGTGGTTCATTGTAAATGTTTTCTTGTGTTTGTTTTTGGCCCAGTCAAGAAACGACGCGTGAGCTTGCTACGTTATAAAATGGGATGTAACGGTTAATCTTTCAAGTGGTGATATGTGTTCCTTTTGCAAGTGTCCGGAAACTGTAATTGGCGCTCATATTACCTCAGGTTAGATAACCGAATCTCATACTTTCGTACGAAAAGAAGTTTTATTCTACAAGTTCATGAAATCATTTTCGTTGGTTATATATTTTGGGTTGTTTATTGTAGTTTGTTCTTTTCGTGGTTAACGTTGAACTGATCTATGTTTCTTAAAGGGTTTGGTATGTCACCTCATGTCTTGTTTTGTGAAGTGCGGGTACGTGTTTGTCTTGTGTTCTTTTCGTGGTTATTAATTTATTGTACCGCTTTATGTTTTAATGGGTTGTTTGTTTATGATGTGACATACGTTGATTTAAGAGTGGTCGGTTAGACAGTTCTTGGGATATGTGATTTCTTAAGCTTCTTAAATATTTCTGACTACATTTATGTAGTTAGCTAGTGGTGGAGCATAGGTATTATTTTTAATTATTGTTAAATTATTATTATTATTATTCTTAACTGCCCCTTTTCTAAATCGAGTTTTTTATTTGAAAGATCTCCAACCCTCAAATATCTTAAGTCATCTCAACATTAAGCTCGTCTTCTTTTTATATATTATAATTGAATGTATACCTGTGTTTTGATAATCTGTATCTTATTCCAGTCCCGTAATCACCTCCATACCCCATTTTCATGCAACCCTCACGTTCCCCGTTTTAATATGACTCTTTTACATTAAATGCTAACCTTTGAGTTTTCGACCGTTACATGAAAAGTGTTTTCATTTCATAGCTGGTCTCTATCCAGTTCTTAATGTGATTAAACTCGACACTGGTCGAGGGTCCACGGTTCCCTCTGAGTGGCAGTCCCCATCCTGCGCACATGTGGGAGCTTTTCGTTCACCTGTCTCAACACCGTATGTGTGTATAGTAGGTGGTGGCATCACCCAGCGCCACATACATTTTTTATTTATCGTATGGCTTTTATGCCGGGAGTGTCCGAGGATATGTTCGGCTCGCCTGAGTCTGTAGCTGCTTCCAGCGGACACCCTAAAGGGTGAGCTACAAGTTCCGTTCAATTTCAAGTAGTTCCAACTTTCGCCACCAGATATCAATGATACCTAGTGGTGAACGTTGGAACTTTGATAGAGTGTTCTGACGAAATCTAACCAAACAAATTTTGCTTTACACATGTTTAGTCTGTGAAAGGATCTTTCATGATAGCAATTCACAATAATAGGTTGGAACCTCTCTTAAAAAATTGGCTTCTGCTTAAAACTTATCTAACAATTCCTAAGGTTTCAATTTATCAATGTTTCTTTTCTTTGGCGCTTTATGGGTGTCCTTACTTGAGGATTTCTTCTTCTTAGCCATGAGTTTGTTCTCGATAACTTTTCTATAGTTATTCAATAATATATTACAAAAGATGCCTATTGGCAACTCAAACTAACACTTGGGGCGCTGCGGTCGGTCTGGATAAGTAGGGTTTAAAATACTCAATAACACGCGTTTGATATGGAACACTTTTTTATTTTTCGGTTATAATCAGTAAATGTGGTCTCTAAAGTAATGACAGTGTTATTTTTAATTGTATATATGTATAACTGTGCGATACACGTGATCTAATTTGTGTGTTCCACTGGATTTTTTGGTGTCATTTGCATATTATCAAGCATTAGTTTTTATGGTTGATGTAGATCAGCTGATTCAAATTTACACAGGGCTACACTTCGGACATTATTTCGGTACTATTATGCGCAATATAATGTAAATGTCGATCCTGAGTCAACGCCGAGGACATTCAAATAGAGAAATACGGTACATAAACAAATAAATAACACACCGAAGCTGTGCTACTTTTATCATTCCGAGACTAGCATCCACGCAAACCAGATTCCACTGTTCCAAGCTCCGACTTATATCGTGAATTGATGTCAAACTGATGATCCGCCAGCCTTTCCGCCAAGCCTACACCTCGTAATCGCTAAGTTCTTCGATATTCGAGCTATTCCACTATCAGTAATATAGGCCTAATTTGCCTCCCCGTGGGCACTGTAGAATGAGTGATTCCGCTACCATTCAAATATTCAACACCAAACCCACCTTTTAACCATCCAAATCAAGCAATTCCTGTCGCCCCACGAGTTTTAATACAAGTTAAACTCATCCCTTCTCCCTACCAAGCAGCTAATAATTAATTATTTAATTAATTATTCAAGTAACTTCAATCTTACCAGCGCGCCCATCGTAACAGCTGTTTTTAAACTGAATAACCTTCGCTGGCTTTGCGTCGCAGGTCTTATGTCTGTCTACCTCGACAAGTGTTAGATCCTTCCCGGGGTGGAAAGGTATTATTATTAGGTATTATGTATCATCACATTTCGGCTATTGCTATTTGCATCTTTTGGAAAGTGATGAAAAGGTATATCCGCAGCCCTCTTTTACATCGACTTACAGCCGTAAACTGAGCAATACACTTTGCTTTTACTCATTTTTCACTCTATCAACGAGTAAAACTTATTACTTATGTATAAAGACACGAACAATTTACCACGATCTGTTTACCAATACAAGAAACCATATACAAACAGTCACCACGTGACAAATGTACCCTACTTGGTAAGTTTCTCATTTTTACCGCTAGATGTCATATCAGATAGCTGGAGTTGCCAATACATTTGCCAACAAATTTTTTACAACTATTTCCACAATCACTGCATATTTCAAACACGACGGTTTCATTCTCCAGAACATTGTTGACAAGCAAAATCTGAATGTCTCTTTGAGAGTATTGTTACGTGCCACCCCCACCCCCTAGTGACACTTTTGTTAACTGGATTGTGGTGGGTTGAAGCACAACACAGATTGTTCCTTTAAAGAGATAATTAACTTTATTGCGGCCAGAAAGATACACAAGCAATTAGAACCTTACTCCAGTTTCCTCAAGTCTCTTCCTTATGGAGAGCTCTTGCCTCCTTTCACTTGTCAAAAACCACAGAAGTTAATCCGTGCTAATGATTCCGGGGGCCTTGACAGAAAGTACCTGCACCTCTCCCTTATGTACACAAACTACAGTTACTTACGATAACCTGCTACACGCTGCTTCGCTGCCCACGAGCTGGGAAACAATGCCACTGGATTTCGTAACTCGCACGGCAATCCGCCACAATACCTCTGTCGCTTAGTGAAATCACACTCGCTCAAAACACAGGCAGTCCCCTGTATGCTTCTCACTCTCTCGCTGTCAAGAGAATCGGCTTCACTAGGGGTTTCGCAAGTCACCACACTTCTGTCGCTGAGGATAAACGCTCGCACTACCTCGTAAAACACACACACACACTGCTTGACAGGTCGCTCTTATATAGCAGGCCGGTGACTCAATAAATGCTTCTAGACCCATCCAGGGTTCACGGCGTCTCGAGGCTTCCATCGCTGGCTGGGTCACGAATATTCTGGACCATCCCTTTGTCCTAGTAGACCTGTTGCATAAGGCGCACGCAATACACTGAGGCAGACCACAGCCCAGCCCTGGGGCAGTTGTGACTCATGCGGCGAGCGATGAAACAAACTCACAGCCGTAACACCACCCCCTTCCTAAAGAGCTGATCGTCCCGATCAATCATTGGTCCGTCTGTGTCCCTCCGTAGGCTGCCAGGCGATCTCGATGCACGATCTTCATCATCGCCCTCGGGCTCCGCTGGATCCTGTAGACGACATCGTTGATCCGTTTCACGACTCGGTACGGGCCCTCCCAGGACTTCTGCAGTTTGGGCGACAGGCCTTTCTTCCGTAATGGGTTGAAGAGCCAGACCAGGTCGTCCTCGTGGAATCCGCCGGCATCCGTCTGTTGGTCGTATCGGGACTTCATTCGGTCGGTCACGATCCGCAGTTTCCTCCTCGCGAACGCGTGCACGTCCTCCAGTTGGTCGACCAGTTCTTGACAATACTGGCTTACCGGGACCGGATCATTCCCAGGTCGGCCGAAGGCAAGATCGACAGGTAGACGGAGCTCCCTCCCAAACACGGCCTGGGCTGGTGTGCACCCGGTGGCTTCATGCACGGCGGCGCGGTGGGCCAGGAGAAATAGTGGAAGATGTTTGTCCAAATCCCTCTGGTGCTCGCTGACGACTATTCGGAGATGGTTCTCGATGGCGCGATTGAATCGCTCTACCATCCCGTCGGACTGAGGGTGTAGCGGCGTTGTCCTTGTCTTCCGGATTCCCAGCAGCTGGCATAGGTTCTGGAACACCTGCGACTCGAAGTTCCTCCCTTGGTCGGAGTGCAGCTCCAGGGGTACTCCGTACCGGCTGACGAATTCCCTCACCAGGGTTTCTGCGATCGTCGCGGCTTCTTGGTTAGAGAGCGCATACGCCTCCGGCCATTTGGTAAAGTAGTCGCTGACGACCAATATATAGCGGTTCACTGCCTCGCTTAACGGGAATGGCCCAGCAACATCGATGGCCACTCTCTCCATGGGGCCGCCCACGTTGTAGGTCTTCAGTGGACCCCGTCGTCTTCGTCCTGCGCCCTTGCTGGCTACGCAATCGTGGCACCTCGCGCAGTGGTTCTCCACATCAGTTCGGCATCCGATCCAGTAGAACCGCTCTCTCAGCTTCTCCAGGGTCTTCTTTATCCCTAGGTGTCCACCAGATGATCCTCCATGGACTTCCTTCAGGACTTCCTCCGTCATAGCCTTTGGTACGACGACTTGTTCCCGAGATGTCTTCCCGTCGGTGCTCTCCCAGGTCCGGCAGATGAGGCCATCCCTTACAATCAGCGAGTCCCACTGCGCCCAGTAGGACTTAAACTTTGGACTGCAGTCGCTCACAATATTCCACCCGGGTCTGGGAACAAAGGCCCTCTTCCATTCGGCTATCAGTCCCAGGTCATTATCTTCTGCTTGTGCCCTCGTGAAAGATTCGCGGCTCCAGCTCCCATGAAGTTCCACGGTAGTCCTTCGGCACTGTATCCGGTGTTCTCCTCTCTTCTGGTACAGAACATGCAGTCTTCGGGGCACGGTCTTCGTGACAGGGCGTCGGCGTTAGAATGCAGTTGGCCTTTCCTGTGCTGGATCTCAAAGTTGTACTGTTGAAGCCTCTCTATCCACCGCGCGAGTTGACCCTCGGGCTGTTTGAAGTTCATGAGCCACCGCAGGGATGCATGGTCGGTCCTGATGAGAAATTCTTGCCCGTACAGGTACTTGTGGAAGTGTTCGATGGTCTTCACGATGGCGAGCAGTTCCTTCCTGGTGACGCAGTAGTTCTCTGGCTTTGACAAAGCTTTGCTGAAGTAGGCCACTACTCTCTCCTCGCCGTCCACTATTTGCGACAGGATTCCCCCTATACCAAAGTCGCTGGCATCGGTATCGACGATGAACCTTGTTCCAGGTCTGGGGTAGGCCAGAATGGGTGCGGTGCACAGAGCCTGCTTGAGTTGTTCGAAGACACTGTGACATTCTGCTGTCCACGTGAAGAGTTGGTCCTTCTCAGTCAGTCGATGCAGTGGTTTGGCGATGTCGGCGAATCCTCTCACGAAGCGACGGTAATAAGTGCAGAGTCCCAGGAAGCTTCGTAGTTGGGACTTGTCCTTGGGAACTGGCCACTCCCTCACAGCTGCGGTCTTCTCTGGGTCGGTGTGCACCCCTTCCTCGGAGACGATATGCCCAAGGTACTGGACCTGCTTCTGGAAGAGCTGACACTTCTTGGGGCTCAACTTCAGCTGGGCAGCCCGTAGCTTCATCAAGATCTCCTTCAGGTTGCTGTAGTGCTCATCGAAGCTTCTTCCCAGAACGATGACGTCGTCTAGGTAGACCAGGCAGGTCTTCCAGTATAGTCTCCTCAGAATGGACTCCATTAACCTTTCGAAGGTCGCAGGGGCGTTGCACAGACCGAATGGCATGACGGTGAACTGCCAGAGCCCACTGCCCACAGAGAACGCCGTTTTCTCGCGGTCCTTAGGGTGGATCTCCACCTGCCAGTAGCCACACTTCAAATCCAAGGTGGAGAACCATCTTGATCCTGATATGGTGTCTAGCGTGTCGTCGATCCGGGGTAGAGGGTAGCTGTCCTTCTTCGTGACGTCGTTCACCCGCCTGTAGTCCACGCAGAACCTGGTGGTACCGTCCTTCTTCACTAGCACGACCGGAGAACTCCTAGGACTATGTGATGGCTGGATCACCCCTTGCTCCTTCTTCTCTTCTACCATCCGGTTGACTTCGGCTTGCTTGGCTAGCGGGACACGTCGGAATGGGGCCCTAATCGGTGTACTGTTCCCAACGTTGATTCTGTGCCGGACCAAGCTTGTCCTGCCGAAATCTTTGCTCCCCTCGGAGAAGACATCCTGGAATTCATGTAGCAGGTCCCGAAGTTGGCGTGATTGTTCCTCGTCTAAATGGTCCTGGGATCCTTGGTACAGCTTCTGTAGTTCTTCTGGCAGGGCGCGTCTTCTTCGGTTGTCCGTCTGCAGGTGTCCGTTCGTCGTGTCTGTGATGCGGGCAATCCAGGTAACGGGCTCGCAGACTCCTAGGTTGGTGTCCCGGTGAACCGTAATATCGTAGTCGTTCAGGTTGGACAGGCGGACGTACGGCCGAGACGTCGTGTTGATGAGAGTCTTGGCAACTAGCAATCCTTTGTCTGGATGTCCTCATATTTTGGCTCGATGACAGCCGCCTCTCCCTCAGCAGTTCCGTCGACAATTACGGCAGCGTTGACTTCCGTCCTGCCGGGAACGATGACGTCCTCCCTCAGCCTTACTCGTCGTGCGGTGATGGCCTCGTGTGGTGGTTGCAAAGCAAGTTCCTCACCTCCAAAGTGCAGAGTGTTGGTACTCAGATCCAAGATGATGTTGTTCTGGTCCAGGAAGTCCAGTCCGATGATCACTTCATTTGATACGTCAGCCACAAGCACTGGATGCTTTATCGCCCGTCGACCAATGACGAACTCCAGTGATGCTTCGCCATGTACCGGTGCGGTCTCTCCGGTCGCGGTTATTAGCTGGAGGTTCCTTTGTGTGGGTTGCACTCTCCACTTCGGGATCACGGTGGGACTGACGATGGTCCTCGATGCTCCCGTGTCGATTAGCATGGGCCAGCTCTCTCCGTTGACGACTCCGTCGACCATCAGGCTGCTATTATCCCTCCGTAACTGCGTCACACGAACTTGGACTGCCGGGGCTTGACGACTGTCACAAGCCAACCTTTGCCCCGCAAGGCTGGCTGATACTTGCTTTCCTGGGCCGCGCGGTTTCCCTACGACTGACAGTCCCGACGGAAACCCTTGGCGGTGGCGATCACCGCAGTCCTTGCTCAGGTGGCCTCTCTTACGGCAGGTCCAGCAGGTCGGTAGTCCTCTTCCGGGCCGCCTCTCCGGATGTCCTTCGGCTTCGTTTTTGTTGGTGGTACTGTGCCCAACTCTAGGAATGGGTATTCCAAGTTTCAGACACCTAGATATCAAGGGAAAGGCTGTAGCCGCTTTTGAAAGTTCAGATATTTGAATATCGCGCTACATTGCTTCTCGAAGCATTTCGAAGGATTTTACCGATAGTTGGATGTCAAGTGACGTAGCGAGTAATAGCAGAGGTGGAGGCTATTTATTGATTAAATAGTTAACTATGGAGCAGAGACTTGAGACTGGGATCAGATTACTGGCACGGCCAAATGAAAGAGAATGCAATTAGTATCAAGTAAATCGGACCAGGGATTCAAGAGATATGAGGATTTCCAGATATCAGGCGATGACGCGTGACCCTGAGCGTTTTGAATAAAAGCCAGCTGGAGCAGGCATGGTCAGTTCATTCTAACACAAGCACTTGGCAAGCAAGTTGCGTCTACGCTGAGCCAAGGCACATGGTTGCCGTATCTACGCAGAAGTTCTTTTCAAATCGTGATAGTCACGAGAAGTGCTGCGCAAACGAGTTGGAACTTAGTAAGTTTCTGGTGAGGAGAATCACTGAGGTGATTGATTTCTACAGACATTGGTGGAAATATTTATATTTCCAAAAGGACATATGCTAGACTTTGTCTAGGAAATAGCATTTTGTCACAGTCCAATAGTAACTTAATACTTGGATGTTTAAATCCATTTCAAGTCAGTTTTCATTTTTGTAACTAGTTAACCACTTCGATCTGTCAGTACACTGAAGACTAGTCTATAACGGTGGAGTTCATTAGTCTACGCAAGGGAAACTGCAAGTTGTCTAGCGCATGGCAGATGGTGATATTAATAAACCATGCCCAGGGAACGATCTTTAGAACAGCCGTTAATTGCTTAGACTGTCAATGTGTTTCTTGTACTGATGAGATTACAGTGAGTTATGTTACAACTGACATATCTAAGAAGAGATCACTTAGATCTGACCCTATTTCAACAAACTGTTATGGCTTTGATAGAAGCCCATATTAAAATGGAACCACAGTTTATTCAAACGTCGAAAGATACTACCACTATGTCTGACTAGACGATTTGTGGGTCTACAACGGCGGCCGATACAAGGATTATACATGCTTGTCCGATAGGGCATGTCTATGGATAAATCTGGTATAGACCAGGTTTACTACACTTCAAGACCATCAAGAAATGTAAGCCACATTTGAATTATATTATGCCTAGCTAATTGGAACAAACTATTTTTCTGCAGATGACCAACACATTTTTTTCGTCGTATTTAAAGCTTGTAATGATTTACGCAAGACTTATTAGAGTTATTCTGAGCATTTTCAACACTCAGAACAGTTTAGGATCGATGACCGAGCATTTCGAGCATTTATTTGAATTTTTCATATTTTCGGGAAATCACGGTAATCAGCCGATGTAACTGTAAAAGTTAAATTTATTTTTGTTGAGGAATGGATATTTTTTACATATTCGAAGGTTCGAACATGTGGATTCTCACATAATGAGATGATAATTAAACATATACAAATAATAATAATAATAATAATAATCCACTAATAATAATAATAATAATAATTTTCATATTTTTTCTAAATAATTCTTGGATATTATATTTTCTAATAATCATATGTATTGAGAAAGAGCCTATGAAGTAGTTTAAACATTTCTAGTTTGGAACAGGAGATTTTCCGAAGGAGAGTGGTTAGCGCAAGCCCGCATTCAACCAACATTTCAGTTCTGGTTGAACAGTTGATATTTGCTATGAGCAAAGTATATGTTTCATATAACACGGAGAGGCATGAAACGGGAAGCAAATGATATTTGTATCAAATAGGATATTGTTGTATTTATATAAAATCATGACGTAAATACACTCGAAAGTGAAATAAAGATTTTCATAAGTATGGTAAATTCACGGGTTGAACTGAATGGTAAAATAAAATAAACTTGTAAGTTTATTAATCTTCCAGTGTTGATAACAAGCAGAGGCTTGATTTATTGTATAAATTTTGGGAAGAAAATTTATGTGTGTGAAGTAGTTGAAATGCCATTCCCAGGTGCGCATGTTAAGTCGCAGGAATGAAGGTTTTTTCGAGCATCAATCAAATAGCAGGTTCGATGGCTCAGGTTTATAGTAGGAGTATTGGAGCCACACATTTCGTCGGATGAATGACCCGAAGGTTATTTCTTTAAAACCATCAGTTCTTATTTCAACCTTGTTTACGAATTCCATTTAGACTTTGATTTTGCTAGAACCCGGATTTGTCATGATAGTAGTTTATTCTTCTTCAGAGGAAGACCTTTGCCGTTGTTGTTGTAATATTGTGTTCTTACACAGATAATAGAATGGGCCACTGCCAATTTAAAATAATTCTTTAACCACGAATAATTTGAAGGATATTTTCAATCCTAGTGCCATGAACTAAATGAATTCATTATAAAACTACAATTCTTATTTCCGCATTCTGTCGAAGAATTGCAAGTTGTGAAAGTTACTAGAAATGGCCATGAATATAAATATTTTCATATTGTTTCCAAGTGGAAAATCTAATAGTTGAATGGTTCAACCATTTATTGATCAAGTTGATGATTCAGAAATCATATATTTTGTTTGGAACTTAAAGTTCATAATCGAGTCACTTCTCGAATGTTTAATGTCAGAAGAACAATTAATTGTTGTGCTTCGCACAGTTCTTCGATGCTATGCTCAAGGTCAAATACTTTTCAGATGTTATTAATATGTATAAATAATTTGTGTTGCTTCGATGATGATAATATTTTCAACGATATATTTTTGAAAACTGGAAAACAAATGAAAGTCTATGAAATTCTATAAACATTTATTCTACGAGTGTTAATATCATGTAAATAGTCAAACAGTGATCAACGTTATTTCCAGTATGGACAATTCATTTTGAACTGGAATTAAATATTAATAATTTTGGAACACAGTCCACAGGACTATTAATCGGACTTGTGTTTCCAAACAGATTGTCAAATGTGTTTGGAAAATTTCTGTATATTGTGTGTAAATAAGAGTGTAGATCGCCACACGTGGAATGATGCTGCTTTGAGCATTCTTGCAGTCAGATTTTAACTTTAAAATAAACTGAGATAATTTAACCAGATGTGTTTCACCCAATTAAATCTCCTTCTATCCTTATTGTTGCATTGAGCCAAAAATCAGTAAAGCATTTTTATAAATTTGATGTCGTTTTTGCGATTTGCTTTAACCCATCTGGCGCTCCGGGATATTTTGACTCTCGTGCTGACTGATTATTGGTAAAATGCATATGTGGTCGTGCGGACTCCGGTCTAAACGGGCACATAAAATAAGATAGAGAGAGAAATGGCTTCGAACGTGGGTCCCGATTTATACATGGTCAATCGCATGCCGATTTGAAATTGTGATAATTTTTATAGAAATATTTTGGGAGTTGAGAGATGTCTGGTTTGGATGAATAAATTAATAGGAAACCCAATTAGTGGGGAAAATTAAAAATTTAACTTGGTTAATAATTAGAATGGGTTTGATTATTTTTGATAATGGCTTAACCATTAGGGCGTCAAGTAAATTCAGTAGTAAACGTTCGATGACGGGACATACACATTATTAGAATCCAGGTGGAGGATATTTGAGTACTTGCATATTTTCTTGTGATATTGTGGTAAATGTAATTCGTAAAAGTAGAGAATTTTGTTTTTCCATCACGTCGATATTAGGACAAATCTCATTTTATTATAGTGTTTCAATTAGCTATTCATATTTCTTGTTCTAGTTATAAGCTTGTGTTTGCCACTGTTGTATACCCCTAAGTTTTGAATAATAATTGAAATTATGGAAGAAATGATGAGGATGATGAGGAGTTTGGAGGAGAGTTCAAAAGAGGCTGGACGGCGTGTAGCCGCTATTATGAAAGAAAATACAGAGGCTTTAGAAAGGAAACTTAAAGAAAATTCTGATTCTTTAGAAAATAAACTTAGAGAAAATTCTGATTCGTTAGAAAATAAACTTAAAGAAAATTTGAATGATAAACTTAAAGAAAATTCTGATTCTTTGGAAAATAAACTTAAAGAAAATTCTGATTCTTTAGAAAATAAACTTAAAGAAAGTTTGGAGGATAAACTTAAAGAAAATTCTGATTCTTTGGAAAGTAAACTTAAAGAAAATTCTGATTCTTTGGAAAATAAACTTAAAGAAAATTCTGATTCTTTAGAAAGCAGGTTAAAAGGGAATTTGAAAGAAAATTTAAACAGTAAATTTAATTCAATGGAAAGTAAATTTAAAGAGAATTCTGAAATTTTGAAAATGACACTTGAGAGTAAAATGAATAAATTATGCGACAAAACACATGAGCTCGAAACTTCATTAGCTACTAACGCAAGTTTAATGGACGATAAATTTCGCGATGCCGATCTTCGATCCCAAAGCTTAGCTGATAGGATAGAACATGGTCTTAGGAAAGTTGGTGAAGACATGGTCAACCTGGAAGTCAGAGTGAAGAAGGAGAGTAACGAGATGGGAATTCTAGTTGTTCAACGTTTAACGGAACAATTCAAGGAACTTGTCATGGGAGAAATAAGAGAAGGTGTGATTAGTGAATTGCAAACTGAAATCAAAACCACAGTTGTCAATGAAATTAAAGACACACTCAAGCTGGAGAATCAAGAGGGAATCAAGGAGATTAGGGAATCTTTGTCATCCCATATTGAAGTAATTGCCAAAGATATCCAAGCAACTCAGAAGGACATATCAGATATGACAGGGTCATTGAAAAGTCATGAGGCTGTTATGAACCAGATATCCATTGATGTTAAGGACAATTGTAAAGAGACTGAAGCAATTAAGAAGATGGCAGAAGAAAACCAGAAGGAACTTGAGGCTATGAAAAGTCAAATAAAGGATGAGAAACAGTCTGATCATCTGTTGAAAATGCCAAATGTAAGGGGAAAGGAACAGATACAGATAAATCTAGGAGCAGCTAGAGAGACTGATAGACAGGATGAGGTCAGGACAGTATTTCAATCCAACCCCATAACTGTATTTAAGAATATAGAAGATAAGCCTTCTAAATTTTCAGGGCGAGATTCTGTAACACCCGTGGAATTTTTGAGAGAAGCAGGTGATTACCTGAAAGATTCTAAGATCCCTAAAGAAAGACAGATCCGAGTGATAGGGAAGTTCTTGGAAGGTCCTGCACTTTTGTGGTTTAGAGCATTTAGATCCACTCTAACCACTTTTGAGGAGTTTTCTCGTGGGCTATTGAAGAAGTTTTGGTCCCCTGAAACCCAACAGCAAGTCAGAGCAGAGTTATATTCGAAGAGATTCTCGACGTCACAACCTACTCGATACTCTACGTACTTTTCTGGACAGCTGTCTAAACTCCAACATTTAGATCCGCCGATGCCAGATAACGAGTTGATTACTGCATTGATACGTCAGTTTCCAGCAGACGTCCAGAGGACTTTGATCGCTGCTGATATCTATAATATGGAACAATTTGATGAAGTATTACAGAAGCTGGATCATACAAACGCTCAATTCTTCCATCAGAAGGGAGCAAAGAGTAACAACGCTGTGTACGCTGTTATGGCTGACGGTTATTCTCAGACACCTCGAGAGATTCGAGAGGAGCGAGAAGAGAAATCGCCGAGGGAAGATCCGAATAAGAGAGGATGGAACCAATACAGTAACAGATACAGTTACAAGCCATATGCGAGACCGGATGGTGGTAATCGATACAATACTCGATGGAGAAGACCACGAGATACTCAAGGAAGGTACCAGGAAAGAAGATCCTATGGTAGAAATAACTACAACAACAGAGGGAATGTAGATACTCGTCAGTCCAATGAAGAGTTTAACAAGGAGACGAGGAAAAATTTGGAAGCAAGACACCAAGATAACTTGCAGTTTTTGGAGCAGAGGCCCAATGATCCAGGTCCATCGGGAACACAACAATCCCGGGGGAATGGTAATGAAAAAAAACTTCGAATTCACAGTAGAAGATAGAATTTTGAATACTTTCACTTCCAGAATTATTAAATGGCAAGCAGAGGATGATGACTTAATTCAACAGAATGACGAACGAAAAGAAATGGGTACCAGAATTAGAATGCCAATCATATCATGCGAAGTATTCGGTATGCCTGTCGATACTTTGATCGATACTGGGGCTATGCTTTGTCTGGTGAGTGAGAAGCTTTATATTCTGTGGAAGCTCAAAGAGAATTTAGAAGAGATTCCAGTATCAGGAATTAAGATCCAAGGAATAATACCCAATAAAATATCTCTGTGTAAAACACAATTATACTTATGCATTACGATTGGAGGACATGATTTCCGACATGTATTTGTTGTAATGAAGGACATGGCTTTTGACATGATATTGGGAGCAGATTTCATTCAGAAATATCAAGCAGTGATAGATATGAAGACAGAGACGATCAGATTCAAGAATACCGAAGAGATTAACTTCGAGGGAAAAGAAGAGGAAGACATCGAGGGAGATGCTCAATGGTCTCCGATTTTTCATGAAGCTGAAGGAAGAGAAGTCTACACTGAGAAGGAGTCCCCCGAGCTAGGGAAAATTTTGGAAGAGTATCAAGATATTTTTGACATTAAACCTGGTGAAATTAAGGATTTTGAATATCATATTCGTGTAAATGATGATGCACCTTTTCATGCTAAATTGTATCCATTAGCAGAAAAGCATCGAGAAAGAGTAAAAGTGCTTATCAAGGAAATGGAAAGCAACAATGTGATTGAAAAGTACACCATCTTATGTCAATCCATTAGCAGTAGTGTCTAAGCAAGATGGAAGTCTGAGACTATGTTTAGACGCGCGAAATTTGAATTCGAGATTACTGCCAGAGTATGACAGACCACCAATCATTAGGGAACTGTTAAGGAAATTCCAAGGCAAGGTCTGGTTCTCTAATATTGATCTCACTTCGTCCTACCATCATATTAGGCTTAGTGAAGATTCTAAGAAGTTTACAGGATTTATGTTTGACCAGCAGACATATGTATTCCGCCGTTTACCATTTGGAGTCAAAACATCTGGATCCGTTTTGATCAGAGCACTGGAACAAAATTTGAGTCCTGAAGTAAAAGAGATAGCAATTCGTTATATTGATGATATCTTAATTGCATCTGAGACTAAGGAGGAACATTTGTTACATCTTCAAATGTTATTCGCAGATTTGAGAAAAGCGAACTTCAAAGTAAACCTTCGAAAATGTCAGTTCTTTCGAAAGGAAATAAAATTTTTGGGTCACATTTTGGATGGAGAAGGATACCGTCCCAATGAGACGAAGATACAAGCAATTGCAAATTTCCCTAGACCTACTAGAGTGAAGAATGTCCGCAGTTTTCTCGGGACATGCCAATTCTTTGCAGGGCATTGTCCGAACTTCACCAAGACAGTTGCGCCATTGCAGGAGTTGTTAAAGAAAGGAAATAAATGGAAATGGGATAAAGATTGTGAACAATCATTTCAAGATGCCAAGAGGTTATTGGTAAACAGTGTGAAATTGGAGTATCCTGACTTTACCAAGAATTTCATCATAGAATCTGATGCATCCACCGTAGGGATTGGAGCTATTCTACTTCAAGAAGATGAAGACCACAAGAGACATTACCTGGCGTTCATTAGCAGGAAACTTCGTCCATCAGAGAGGAATTATTACACCACGGAGTTAGAAGCACTTGCTGTAATATTCGCATTGGAGTCGTGGAAGAAAATGTTAATTGGACATTCAGTCATTGTGAGGACTGATCACCACGCATTGGAGTTCATTTTGAGAACAAACTTTGCCAGCGATAGAATAACTAGATGGTCACTTTTTATTCAGCAATTCAACCTAGTTATTGAACACACTCCTGGAAAGTTGAATGTTGGAGCTGATTTGTTGAGTAGAGCAGTGGAGTCTACATCTAAGGTTTTTCAAGTTAACCTGACGCAAGAAGATGAAGATACCTTGAGAAGGTTAAGGTTATTGCATTTATCCCAGAGGAGAGACCGACGTCTTAGGAACATTTTTCGTTTTCTACAAGGAAACATGGATCCCAATGATGATGATTTTGTAGAAACTGAAAGAATTTCAAGAGATTTTATGATGTTAGATGGTTTAATCTACAAGTTTGCAGATCCCGACCATACGAAGCTGAGAGTAATGATACCTCCACGATTGCAAAAACCCATTATTTGGATGGCACATAGAATCGCAGGTCATGCTGGAGTAGATAAGACAGTCAACATGATTCAAGAGAAATTTTCGTGGGAGCGAATGCGACAAACTGTCAGAAACACTATTCGAGAATGCGACTTATGCCAAAGGAGTAAACACAATTCTAGGTTATTGAGAGAATTACCAAGGCCTATTATTCCTTCTAAGCCTTGCGAAATCTTCGCGACTGATTTATATGGTCCTCTCCCAAAGTCTAAAAGAGGTAACCGATATATTTTGGTGACTATGGATGTATTCAGCAAATACACCATGTTACATCCAATTCAGAAGGCAAACGCAAAGTATTGTGCGAAGAGAATTAGAGACAGCGTGATTCCGGAAGCAGGCAAACCGGAATTCCTTTTATCAGATCGTGGACCTCAATTTACATCTTTGGAGTTTCG
Organism: Meconema thalassinum; assembly: GCA_946902985.2. Classification (NCBI taxonomy): domain Eukaryota; kingdom Metazoa; phylum Arthropoda; class Insecta; order Orthoptera; family Tettigoniidae; genus Meconema; species Meconema thalassinum. The sequence goes on along the minus strand of OX336391.1, from coordinate 455,562,710 downwards.
AACCATCATGAATAATCTTGGGATTAGACAATTGTTTTGTTCTATTAGACATCCAGAGAGCAATCCAGCGGAACGCGTGATGGCTGAAATAGCAAAATTTTGCCGCCTCTATTGTCCAAATGAGCATTGGAAATGGATGGATGTTCTTTCTTTAGCATCCGAATCCATCAACTCTACGATTCATGAGAGTACTGGACAGATTCCTATGTTGCTTCATCATGGAATTAAACCAACACGATTATGGGATCGAATCATCTCTATTCCACCTGAGATTGAACCAAGTCGTCAGATGAGGGAAACTCTAGCTTTAGACAAGTTAAGGAGTCAAGCTGAGAAGAGAGAGCGCAGAGTGAGAGGAAAGCGTTTTCGCAGACCCTTGCGCGTAGGAACTCTTGTTTTAGTGAAAAGACCTACACCCTCTGACGTGCAAAATCGAGTGTACTCGAAATTTGCAAGCCTTTACACTGGACCCTACCGTATTGTGGAAGTAAACAATAATGGAAGCTATGAAGTAGCCAATACACGAACTGGTAACATCGTGGGAACTTACAATGCATCGAATTTGAAGATCTATTATTCAAGAACCAGATGATTTAATGTGTAGATAGGAAAAATAAAAATTTTTCAATTTTTATTTTTTGCTAGGTGTGGGGTGGATGTGCCCAACTCTAGGAATGGGTATTCCAAGTTTCAGACACCTAGATATCAAGGGAAAGGCTGTAGCCGCTTTTGAAAGTTCAGATATTTGAATATCGCGCTACATTGCTTCTCGAAGCATTTCGAAGGATTTTACCGATAGTTGGATGTCAAGTGACGTAGCGAGTAATAGCAGAGGTGGAGGCTATTTATTGATTAAATAGTTAACTATGGAGCAGCGACTTGAGACTGGGATCAGATTACTGGCACGGCCAAATGAAAGAGAATGCAATTAGTATCAAGTAAATCGGACCAGGGATTCAAGAGATATGAGGATTTCCAGATATCAGGCGATGACGCGTGACCCTGAGCGTTTTGAATAAAAGCCAGCTGGAGCAGGCATGGTCAGTTCATTCTAACACAAGCACTTGGCAAGCAAGTTGCGTCTACGCTGAGCCAAGGCACATGGTTGCCGTATCTACGCAGAAGTTCTTTTCAAATCGTGATAGTCACGAGAAGTGCTGCGCAAACGAGTTGGAACTTAGTAAGTTTCTGGTGAGGAGAATCACTGAGGTGATTGATTTCTACAGACATTGGTGGAAATATTTATATTTCCAAAAGGACATATGCTAGACTTTGTCTAGGAAATAGCATTTTGTCACAGTCCAATAGTAACTTAATACTTGGATGTTTAAATCCATTTCAAGTCAGTTTTCATTTTTGTAACTAGTTAACCACTTCGATCTGTCAGTACACTGAAGACTAGTCTATAACGGTGGAGTTCATTAGTCTACGCAAGGGAAACTGCAAGTTGTCTAGCGCATGGCAGATGGTGATATTAATAAACCATGCCCAGGGAACGATCTTCAGAACAGCCGTTAATTGCTTAGACTGTCAATGTTTTTCTTGTACTGATGAGATTACAGTGAGTTATGTTACAACTGACATATCTAAGAAGAGATCACTTAGATCTGACCCTATTTCAACAAACTGTTATGGCTTTGATAGAAGCCCATATTAAAATGGAACCACAGTTTATTCAAACGTCGAAAGATACTACCACTATGTCTGACTAGACGATTTGTGGGTCTACAATGGCGGCCGATACAAGGATTATACATGCTTGTCCGATAGGGCATGTCTATGGATAAATCTGGTATAGACCAGGTTTACTACACTTCAAGACCATCAAGAAATGTAAGCCACATTTGAATTATATTATGCCTAGCTAATTGGAACAAACTATTTTTCTGCAGACGACCAACACATTTTTTTCGTCGTATTTAAAGCTTGTAATGATTTACGCAAGACTTATTAGAGTTATTCTGAGCATTTTCAACACTCAGAACAGTTTAGGATCGATGACCGAGCATTTCGAGCATTTATTTGAATTTTTCATATTTTTGGGAAATCACGGTAATCAGCCGATGTAACTGTAAAAGTTAAATTTATTTTTGTTGAGGAATGGATATTTTTTACATATTCGAAGGTTCGAACATGTGGATTCTCACATAATGAGATGATAATTAAACATATACAAATAATAATAATAATAATAATCCACTAATAATAATAATAATAATAATTTTCATAATTTTTCTAAATAATTCTTGGATATTATATTTTCTAATAATCATATGTATTGAGAAAGAGCCTATGAAGTAGTTTAAACATTTCTAGTTTGGAACAGGAGATTTTCCGAAGGAGAGTGGTTAGCGCAAGCCCGCATTCAACCAACATTTCAGTTCTGGTTGAACAGTTGATATTTGCTATGAGCAAAGTATATGTTTCATATAACACGGAGAGGCATGAAACGGGAAGCAAATGATATTTGTATCAAATAGGATATTGTTGTATTTATATAAAATCATGACGTAAATACACTCGAAAGTGAAATAAAGATTTTCATAAGTATGGTAAATTCACGGGTTGAACTGAATGGTAAAATAAAATAAACTTGTAAGTTTATTAATCTTCCAGTGTTGATAACAAGCAGAGGCTTGATTTATTGTATAAATTTTGGGAAGAAAATTTATGTGTGTGAAGTAGTTGAAATGCCATTCCCAGGTGCGCATGTTAAGTCGCAGGAATGAAGGTTTTTTCTAGCATCAATCAAATAGCAGGTTCGATGGCTCAGGTTTATAGTAGGAGTATTGGAGCCACACATTTCGTCGGATGAATGACCCGAAGGTTATTTCTTTAAAACCATCAGTTCTTATTTCAACCTTGTTTACGAATTCCATTTAGACTTTGATTTTGCTAGAACCCGGATTTGTCATGATAGTAGTTTATTCTTCTTCAGAGGAAGACCTTTGCCGTTGTTGTTGTAATATTGTGTTCTTACACAGATAATAGAATGGGCCACTGCCAATTTAAAATAATTCTTTAACCACGAATAATTTGAAGGATATTTTCAATCCTAGTGCCATGAACTAAATGAATTCATTATAAAACTACAATTCTTATTTCCGCATTCTGTCGAAGAATTGCAAGTTGTGAAAGTTACTAGAAATGGCCATGAATATAAATATTTTCATATTGTTTCCAAGTGGAAAATCTAATAGTTGAATGGTTCAACCATTTATTGATCAAGTTGATGATTCAGAAATCATATATTTTGTTTGGAACTTAAAGTTCATAATCGAGTCACTTCTCGAATGTTTAATGTCAGAAGAACAATTAATTGTTGTTGTGCTTCGCACAGTTCTTCGATGCTATGCTCAAGGTCAAATACTTTTCAGATGTTATTAATATGTATAAATAATTTGTGTTGCTTCGATGATGATAATATTTTCAACGATATATTTTTGAAAACTGGAAAACAAATGAAAGTCTAAGAAATTCTATAAACATTTATTCTACGAGTGTTAATATCATGTAAATAGTCAAACAGTGATCAACGTTATTTCCAGTATGGACAATTCATTTTGAACTGGAATTAAATATTAATAATTTTGGAACACAGTCCACAGGACTATTAATCGGACTTGTGTTTCCAAACAGATTGTCAAATGTGTTTGGAAAATTTCTGTATATTGTGTGTAAATAAGAGTGTGGATCGCCACACGTGGAATGATGCTGCTTTGAGCATTCTTGCAGTCAGATTTTAACTTTAAAATAAACTGAGATAATTTTGCCAGATGTGTTTCACCCAATTAAATCTCCTTCTATCCTTATTGTTGCATTGAGCCAAAAATCAGTAAAGCATTTTTATAAATTTGATGTCGTTTTTGCGATTTGCTTTAACCCATCTGGCGCTCCGGGGTATTTTGACTCTCGTGCTGACTGATTATTGGTAAAATGCATATGTGGTCGTGCGGACTCCGGTCTAAACGGGCACAGTACTACGACTCTTGAAGAACCGGCCTAGCGCCTCCATCAGTTCATCGGCCAGGGGTTTGGTCTTGTCGGCTTTGGCTGGTTCGTCGACGTCCACTTGACGCACCCGCGCGTGCATTCTAGATGCCTGTTTAGCCGTCTCGAACTCAAGTGCGTGGCTCAGCGCATCTGCCAGGGTCTTATTGCGCGCGAGTCGCAGCGCCTGTTGAGTGTCCGAGTCCCGTAGCCCGTCGGTGAAGGTCTGCGTCGCAATCTGTTCCAGAAATTAGGCCGGCGCTGTTGGATAGGCGAGCCTTACTAGGCGTGCGATGTCCATCTCGTACTCCTGCAGGGTTTCCGCGTTCTTTTGTACCCGGGTCCGGAGCAGCATCTGGTAGGCCTGCTGAAGATGGCTATCTTCATATCGGGACTCCATATGGGCGATTAGTGAAGCGTAGTCCTGGGATCCAGTCGGAATGGCCTGAAGGACGTTAAGGGCGTCCCCTCTCAGCGCTACAATGAGAGCTGAAGCCTTTTCTGTGTTGTTCCAGTTATTTATGGAACAAGCCGCCTCGAACTGACGTAAGTAGGTGCTCCACGGGACCTTTCCGTCGAAGGTTGGGGGCGTCACTCTGCTATGTCCCGTTCCTGATATTCCCGGTTGGGCGCGCGTTGGCGCAGCTCGGCAACTTCCTTTTGTAAGGCGTTGAATTTCTCCTCCACCCCCATCAGCGGGCGTTGGCGCAGCTCGGCAACTTCCACTTGTAAGGTGTCGAACTTCTTTACCACTGCTGCGACTTCCTCACGTAGGCCCTGTTCTAATTTCCTTTGGCTCTCCTCTAATTTCGTAAGCAGACACTCTTCCAGATTTTTCTGGCCATCCAGAAATTTGGTGGTTAGGTCCTCTGCTAACTTATTCTGGCCATCCTTCAGGTCCTCTGCTAACTTCTTCTGGCCGTCCTCCATCTTCTTCTGTCCATCCTCCATCTTCTTCTGGCCGTCTTCCATCTTCTTCTGGCCGTCTTCCACCTTGGCTTCCATGCCACTTAACTTTTCTAGTAATGCTGCAAATTGCGCTTCCATTTTAGATGTTTGTCTTGTAAGGGGCATGCACTCACTGGAAAATTTAAAAAATGACCTGCTCGTGTTTGAAACCAGGACCGTCAGGTGTTGTGCTAGTGTTTGAGTTCGTAATCCGGCTTCTGACACCAGTTTTTACGTGCCACCCCCCTAGTGACACTTTTGCTAACTGGATTACGGTGGGTTGAAGCACAACACAGATTGTTACTTTAAAGATATAATTAATTTTGTTACGGCCAGAAAGATACACAAGCAATTAGAACCTTACTCCAGTTTCCTCAAGTCTCTTCCTTATGGAGAGCTCTTGCCTCATTTCACTTGTCAGCAAACTACAGAAGTTAATCCGTGCTAATGAGTCCGGTGGTCTTGACAGAAACTACCTGCACCTCTCCCTTATGTACACAAACTACAGTTACTTACGATAACCTGCTACATGCTGCTTCGCTGCCCACGAGCTGGGAAACAATGTCACTGGATTTCGTAACTCGCACGGCACTCCGCCACAATACCTCTGTCGCTCAGTGAAATCACACTCGCTCAAAACACAGACATTCCCTGTATGCTTCTCACTCCCTCGCTGTCAAGAGAATCGGCTTCAATAGGGGTTTCGCAAGTCACCACACTTCTGTCGCTCAGGATAAACGCTCGCACTAGCTCGTAAAACACACACACACTGCTTGACAGGTCGCTCTTATATAACAGGCCGGTGACTCAATAAATGCTTCTAGACCCATCCAGGGTTCACGGCTTCTCGAGGCTGCCATCGCTGGCTGGGTCACGAATATTCTGGACCATCCCTTTGTCCTAGTAGACCTGTTGCATAAGGCGCACGCAATACACTGAGGCAGAGTACAGCCCAGGCCTGGGGCAGTTGTAACTCATGCGGCGAGCGATGGAACAAACTCACAGCCGTAACACCATCATTGTAAAAACATCGATTCATACTTATCACTTATAAGCATATAAATAATTTTAATTGTGTGATCAAAATGTTAACATTAAAATCTGATGGATATTTCAAAGCTCCCTTGTCGAGTACATTGATGTTGTGTATTTACTTGAGTTAACATGAACATTCTAGAAAATTTGTGTATTTACTTGAGATAACATGAACATTGTAGTTGCTATGCCCAGAACATTCCTATCTGGAACCTTCCATATGCTATGTATATATGCACCCGCAGACTGTAGACGTCAGTTCCGTGCTAGTTCTGATCTGGACCGCTCAAGTTACGTCTATCTTGTGTATCAACTAGTGTTAAATAAACCGTTGTTTTATATTAAAAAGGGTGTGTGAGTTATTTATCCTGTATCTCCCACGATATAACAGTGGTGTCGGAAGTGAGATAAGATAAATAACGTTGTGAAACCGAGTGAACTTTCTAACCGCAACGCAAGTGTTGTACCGAACTACGTTTCATCGCAGTGCGTGTTGGAAATACTAAACCGAGTGAACTTTCTAATATCAACGCAAGTGTGTGCACCGAACTAAGTTCATCGAAGTGCGTGTATAGAAATACTGTTCTCCACTCATCTTCACCATGCCGGACATAACCTCTGAGCATCACCAACAATTCTCGGCAATCATCGCCGACGCTATCCGACAGACAACAAATTCAACAACGTCATCAACACAGCCTCGACCGCCACAATTCACAATACAACCGTATCGTGCAACCGACGGGACGACTGTAGCAGACTATTTCACTCGCTTTACCCGGGCGCTCAACCTGAGCAAGGTACCCGCGGATCAACACGCACATTTTGCACGGGTTTACATGGGATCTGAACTCAATGATGCCCTGAAGATCCTGGTGAGTCCTAATGATCCGGAAGCTCTGTCATACAACGAGATTCACTCTAAGCTGAAAGGCCACTTCGACGCCACACGCAACAAATTTGCTGAGAGCATCACATTTCGGAGTGTAATGCATAAGCAAGGAGAAACCATCGCTAGCTTCACCTTAAGACTGCGGCAGGCTGCAACGTCTTGTGAGGATGGCACATTCCTTGATCGCATGTTAATTGAACAAATGCTCGCAGGGTTGGAATCACGAGAAAAGTGCAACGAGATTATTGAAAAAAAAACAGATAACTTCACCGGGGCAAATGAAGTCGCGCACGCACTCGAAGCTACTCGCACCACCGCCGACGAGGTCAAAACAGCTGCCGCTAAGTCTGAATCAACCAATCGGATTGGATACGAGAAGCCTCTGTCCAGGAAGAACAGCAACCAGCAGTCACCACGCAATAAGTCAGCTCATCAAAATCAGGGGTCTTACAATCTAACCAGACAACACCAATGGCCACACCAGGCAAACCAGAGTTCATCCCAGGACAACCAATCAATATGTGCAGGGTGCGGTGGAGCCCACCCTCGCAGTCAGTACAGGTTCCTGAACGCCGAGTGCCTGAAGTGAGGCAAGAAAGGTCACAACGGAAAAGTTTGCCGATCAAAATCGAGGAAACATCGACCAACAAACCATGTGAGCGAAGAAGAGTTTCCAGCAGAGAACTCGACGTCGTGGAGTACCTCAGCAAAATCGAGGTCATCGGATCGGTCAACGCAGCACTTAAGCCACTGGTTGATGTCAGCATAGAGGGAACCACCGTCAAAATGGAACTCGACACCGGCACCCCCTGCTCAACTATGAGCAAATCTAAGCTAAGTACGATCAAACCAGGTTTAGTGTTGCAGAAAAATGATCGTAACTTCGTCAGTTACACCGGTCATGCGATCAAATGTATTGGCAAAACATCAGTATGCATCAGAACCACAACCAGGAACCTGAATCTCTACGTGGTTGACGATGAGGTCGAATCGCTCTTTGGCCAAGAGTGGATTTCGGAGTTAGTACGGGAGATCGACTAGGTCACCTCTTCGGAAAATTCGACCCAATCCACAAGCTCTCAGACAAGCAGGCTCTGACCTTGGAACAACAGAAGCAGCTCGACAACACTCTATCTCGCTACCAGGATGTGTTCAGCGACACCCCCGGGAAGGTCTCAGGTCTCCCATCAAAGATGCACCTGAAGGCTGAAGCCACACCTGTTTCCGCCCGAGCTCGAGACGTACCAGTTGCCCTCCGCGATGCCTACGCCAAGGAAATCAACAAGAAAATTGCATCTGGCTTCTACAAAAGAGTGGACTACTCTGAGTGGGCATCCACAACGCACGTAATCGCCAAGAAGAACGGCAAACTGAGGATCACAGACAACTACAAGCCTACTCTCAACCCGCGGATTATCATCGATGAACATCCGATTCCCAAGGTGGAACATCTGTTCAACCGAATGCGTGGGGCCACTCTATTCTGCCACCTGGACATCACCGACGCGTACACTCATCTCGAGGTCGACGATGAGTTCAGCCATGCTCTCACGCTTAACACCCCAACTCACGGTCTGATCCGCCCAACGCGAGCAGTATATGGAGCAGCTAACATCCGCGCTATCTGGCAGCGGCGAATGGACACAGTCCTGCAAGGTCTCCCAAACGTCGTAAGTTTTTTCGACGACAGTATAGTCTTTGCTGATAGCTTTGAAAATCTGATGCAGGCCCTCAGCACCACTCTGGAAGGGTTTCGGCAACACAACCTCAAGCTCAACTGAGCCAAATGCGTTTTCGCTCAAACATCGCTGGAAGCCCTTGGCCACAAAATCGATGCGTCAGGCATCCACAAGTCTGATGCACACGTCCGAACTGTACGTGATGCACCGAAACCGACTACACCAGAAGAACTCCAACTGTTCCTTGGTAAAGCAACCTACCACTCAGGGACATGCTGCTCAAGGACCCTCTCATCTCGACACCAGAAGGCGACAGGACATACAAAGACATCTAGAACGCCCTAACCTCGCCCCAGGTACTCATGCAGTATGACCCAGCGTTACCACTCCTGTTGGCTACGGAAGCCAGCAAGACCGGCCTGGGCGCAGTACTGTCACACCGGCTCAGTAACGGGCAAGAACGTCCAATCGCTTACGCCAGTCGAACGATAACAGCAACGGAACAAAGGTACCCTCAGATCGATAAAGATGCGCTGGCCATTGTGTGGGCTGTACAGAAGTTTTTTTTAATTATATGTATGCTCGCCACTTTACTCTCATCACTGATCAAAAGCCTCTCACACAGATTCTGCACCCCGAGAAGTCTTTACCTGTCCTGTGCATCAGTCGCATAGCCAATTATGCCAACTACCTAGCACACTTCGACTATGACGTCATCTTTAAGGCACCCAAAGCCAACGCCAACGCTGACTACTGCTCCCGAGATCACCTACCAACAAAGAGTTAACCTCATCAGAAACTTATTTTCTACACAGGACGAAGAGACGGACAGTTTTGATGATTTTGAGTTTTTGCAGTCCATTAGATACAACAGCTACCAGTTAGGGCAGGTGCAATCGCAGGCGAAACCAGGAAAGATCCACATCTGGGCAAAATTGTCCAGATAATCGAAGCAGGTCAAGACCTCACCCGCCAGCACTACAAGGCACCAGAAGCGAAGTACACACTCGCCGCAAACTGCCTGATGTTCGAGCATCGAGTTGTCGTCTTCACTGCGAGACGCTATCCTCAACGATCTGCACGCTGCTCACCTGGGGATAATCAAGTTGAAAGGCATGGCACGTTCCTTTGTGTTCTGGCCTGGAATCGACAACGACATCGAGTCTCTCGCCAAGGCTTGCTCCGTGTGTGCAGCTCATGCGCATGCGCCACCCAAGTTCCGAGATCACCACTGGGAATAGCCGATGGCACCATGGGAACGGATCCACATTGACTACGTGGGCCCAGTGGCTGACACCATGCAGCTGATTGTTGTCGACGCATACAGCAAGTGGCTCGAGGTCAAACACAAAACATCAACAACATCAGCCGCAACAATTTTGCATCATGGATGACCTGTTCACGGCCTATAGCGTGCCAGTCACTGTCGTCTCGGACAACGGTCGACAATTCGTCTCAGACGAGACCTTCCTAAAGAACATTGGTGTGAATTATCACAAGTTGTCAGCGCCATACCATCCCTCAACCAATGGCCAAGCTGAACGTTATGTTCAAACGGTGACGGACGCCCTCTATGCGATGAAGACAACTAATGGAACGCTCCGTGCCAATCTGAACGAGTTCCTCCGTCAATTCCGCAAGGCTCCACACTTCACCACTGGCCTATCTCCAGCCCAGCTTTTCTTGGGACGAGATCTCCGCACGAGACTCAACTTGACCAGACCTGATGACGTCCACACGAAGGTTACAGAAAAACGACGAGCTGAAATGAGCTCAACGTTCCGCACTCTGGAACTTGGACAGAAAGTCTACTTCCTGTCTGGCTATATCAAGCTGGACAAGAGGCTCCCTGGAACAATTGTGAAACGCACTGGTGACCTTCACTACGAGATCAACTACCAGGGAAAACGATTCAAGTGCCACATTGATCAGATCAGATCGTTTGCCGGCACCAACAAAGGCAAAACCAACTTGGACAAAGATCAAGAATCAACCAACGATCAAAAACCAACCAATGAGCAACCGAGCCTGAGACAAGTTCGCTTCACCAAGACACCAGCAACAGTCCAAACACCACCAGCCACACTAGCTACACCTGTAGACAGGGCACCGCCTATCTCGCAAACCCCTTTTATTCCCCGCCAGCGCCGATCACCATAGAGATTCTCTACTGATTCAGTTTCCTAAATCATCCATTTAAAAGAGGGAGGAAATGTTGTGTATTTACTGTACTTGAGTTAACATGTACATTCCAGAAAATGTTGTGTATTTACTTGAGATAACATGACCATTCTAGTTGCTATGCCCAGAACTTTCTAATCTGGAACATTCCAATCTGGAACCATCTATATACTATGTATATATGCACCTGCAGACTGTACACGTCAGTTCCGCACTAGTTCTGATCTGGACCGCTCAAGTTACGTCTATCTTGTGTATCAACTAGTGTTAAATAAACCGTTGTTTTATATTAACAAGTGTGTGTGGGTATGTTATTTATCTTGTATCTCCCACGATATAACAATTGAAATTATAATTTTATTCTGGCTGTAACACATCTGACCTTACATTATCATTATTTAACAATAGAACATCTTGACAAATTCTACATGTATGCTACAGTTTTTCATAATTATTTTACAATTATATCCACCAAGATAACAAAATATTCTCAGATACAATAACATCATTAAACTCAACCTCCACACTTTCAAAATGTGAAATTTCTGTAGTTTTGAACCTTTTTCAATCTGAGCTCTTGCAATCCAAATACTTACTTAATGAAATATCACTAATAGGGATATCTGCGTGTTTAACAGAGTATGCATTTATTACCGCTATGACTTTTAATTTTCGTTCTGACTCAAAGACTTGCTTCACTGAAATATGGTAGCAGGCACCACCTGGTGTGATGAGCTATCACTAACCATTGGATAGACCAATTTATAGTCTCCATTATCAGACGTATTTTGAGTGAATTCAAAATAGAACAAAGTTTGAGCGTTAAGGAACATGGGCTAGGAAATATAACACAAAAAAGAGAATAGAGAGAGCAGGTAGCTTTAACATATATATTCCAAAAATAGAACATGCATTTTTCATACCTTTACAGGTTAACACAATTTGAAAGGACAATGTTTCCTTTACTCACTAAAATAATTGCATCGATCTTTAAATATTAAGACCAGGTAAGTACTTTTAAGCACAACTTAATTAAATTGTTGTTTTTTGTTTTTTTTTTTTTTTTTTGAAGGAGAAAAAACAGTAACGCAGCTTACGAATGGAGTTGATGGCTGGCAGGGAGCAAATCCTGCCATACCTTAGGAAAAGAAAGTAGGGGAAACTAAAGAAGTTACCAAGAAAAGACATAGCCTATGAAGGGAGCTAATGGCTGACAGGGGCCTAATCCTGCAGTACCCTATGAAAAAGAAATACTTAGGGAGTTGCCAAGATGCAGCTGAAATATTTCCAACAGAAATTCAATGGCAGACACAGGTAAGAGTGAGCTGCATGAATGTTGACCATGAAATATTTCCAACGAAATTGAGATGGTAGAAGCAGATAGGCAATTAGGCCTATTACTTGAAAGTGAACTATGAAATGTTCTAACAAGGAGTGCAATTGGCAGATGCAAGTATGCACTAGAAATAATGAGAATAATCTCAAATGAAAAATGGCTAAAGTGGGCCGATTCGTAATATCTCCTAGAAGGAGTGGGAAGAAGCCAATCGAGATATTAAAACTGAGAAAACTTTTGTAAGCTTTTATAAATTTAACATGATAAATCAGAAAGTACATTACACAATACATGATACAAGTTATGTGACAAAATACTTAGCTTTATGACGAAGTGCAGGTAGCAACCCACATGTTCGTAGAACAATTGCTTGAGCAATAATGATGACATTATTTATGTCACTTGAAGAACTTTCACAAGGTAGAGACTTATAATAAGTCATATGAAGACAAAGTCTTAAGAGATAATTTATCCACTGTGAAGATAAATTGCGAAGGAATAGTTATCCGTAGCACTTGAAGATGTACAGTTCACATATTAATGTACATTTCGTAGACATGTTGCAGGAACACGCAATATGTGATCTAGGTTTGATCACTTTAAAAACGTCTTGAAGACATGGCGAAGGTTTTAAGAACACTTCATTATGCAGAAATTACAGATGATACGTTGAACAGTTGAAGTTTATCGTCCGGTAGCAAGACGGGTGATCAGCATGGTCGCTGACGATAAAAGCACAAGGAAGATGATTCAGCAAGCTTCTTAAATAGTTGACCAGCCAATGTTCTCGTGGTTTCCATTGCTGGAGATTGGAGAACCAAGACCACGTTGTAAAGAAGAAGCGCGGTGATTGGTTGGAGCGAGGCCACGTCATGGCGGCGGCCAATGAACGCGTAGCATATGGATTCCAGTTCACCACGAGGATTCAAAGAGTGTAGGACAACTTTTTAACACTTGGAAAGAGGTCTGAGAAACGAACTATGGCTTATAAACTAACAAGTGAGTAAGTAAATCATTTTAAACATACTTGGTTTAAACGAGGAGGCGTAATACAAAATGAACTGGCACGAGCACATGGTGACGAAAATGAGGTTATGAAAATTAAATTCTGGTCTGACTTTAGCATTTTCAGAAACTTGAAAAAATTAACAAATTAATTATTCGCAAATGCGAACACCACTCATTTACCTGTACTACCCAAATCTTGCTTCTAATTGATCAGTCTGAAATTTCCCTAACAATACATACGTTACTTGAATCCTAAACTTATTATCAAGAAATTTACCAACTCAAAAATAATTTTTACAGTGTGAACTAAAGCTGTTTGAGTTTCATTAGTAGGTTTTCCATGACGAGTCTCTTCTTGTTTGTGTGATCTCCCCTTGAACAGGCAGATTATCCCACCAAATTAACCAGGTTAAAAACTTGCGCAGAAATAAAACATTGTCGTCATGAACTGAAAATATTGCGTTACAATGAGGGCCGTTAAATCTATCGCCTTTGAAAGCATGCTTAAAATAACAATCTCCCACAGCTGAAGAATTATTTCTAAAAACACAGCTGTGCTTTTAAAATCATTTGTAGTTTTTATTTTGTCAAAGTGTTTTAAAGTGGCGACATTTTTATCAGGGTTATCCTTGATCAAAATACCATTCTTTACGGGTTTAAAATCAAGAGTCTCGTTTAATGTTAAATAAGTACCAATTTTCTGAACATTTTCCTCGGTCACATAAATTTTGAAAATACAGAGTCTTTGGCTGTCAAAATTGACAAAAACTTTGCCAAAATCTAATTTGCATTTAATACCGAAATTACCCTTAACGTCGTCGAAGTCCTTGGTCCTATCATCTTCTTCCTCAGCTTTCTTTCTTTCTTTCTTTCTTTCTTTCTTTCTTCCCGTTTTTCAATTTCTTTTTGTCTTTGAATAGGAGTTTTCCTCTGTGTTGGAAGATTTTTAGACGGATAGGCTGGCACATTTTCAAACTAAGTAGGAATAGCATCGTTTGAGAGTTTCAAATGGTCATGTTTTACAGTTAAAATGAACCCATCGGGTCTTTTAACAGAATCCTCCCTAATTATTAACCTTTCGCCGAAGTGTTTTATGCACACAACGGAGCTTGCCGAAGGGACAAAATTCGTTTCGTTGAAAGCCTAAGATTCACTTTTGTTTCCGAACCAAGTCAGTAGGGAATTTAAACACTGCTGTTTTGAACTGTAGTTGCTTCTACAACCAGGTACACAACACGACGTGGGCATAATTCACTATGTTCACACACGTTTCAATCACAACAAGATGGCGACAAGTAACAAATCAACCAAGTGCGGTCAGTGTGAAAAATGTATAACTGATAATGAATATTACATAAATTGTGATGGGGAATGTGGTAAATCATACCACAGAACCTGTGTTAACATAAAGAAGAAAGTTTTTAACCGACTTTTGTCCAACAAGGCCAAGCAATGGTATTGTGTCGTGTGCAGTGCAATGAGTAATAAGTCAACTACGGATGAGGTTTCTAAAATCGCCTCGCCAGACGAGAATGTAAGTAAATCAGATTTACACGATCTTGTTTGTGAAATCAACCTCCGACTGACAAAACTCGAAAACATTGAAAAGACTCAGAATGACATGCTTAAGTCCGTGACATACTTTTCTGATTGTTTTGATGGTATGAAAAGTGACATTTCAACTGCCGCACAAACTCTGAAGCAAGCCTTGTCAGAAATAACAAAGCTCAGCCAAAGAGTTTGTGAGTTAGAGAAGGATAAGAATATCGTCTGCAGTGAGGTCAAATTGTTAAAGCAAGAGAATCTCGAGCTTCAACAGTACGTTCGGCGAAACAACTTAGAGCTTCATGGCGTGCCGCACACTTCAAACGAAAACCCCGTTCAAATTGTCAAGACTATCGCTGATCAATTGGGTGTCACAGTTGTTGAGTCCGATATTGACGCCTGCCATCGGCTACCACACAGCAGAGAAGGTCTTCCACCTCCTTTACTAGTAAAATTCTGCAGCCGGCTAAAAAAAGATGCAATTCTAAAAGGCAAAAGATCCAAACCCAACCTGAACTCAAGTGATGCAGGAATCAATGGAAGGGCTAGGCCTATCTACATTAACGAGCATTTGACGCCAGCAAATAAAGTACTTCACAAACAGGCAAGAGACCTCCGTAATTTAGGTTTTAAATACGTCTGGACCCGGGACTGCAAAATATTCGTCCGTAGATCAGATGGTGACAAGGCTGTCAGGATCAGCTCAGCAGAAGACATTGAAAGGCTAGTAAGAGACTCTTCCAACAACAAGGCTCAGCCATCCCATTCACAGTAATAAGAATGAATCAAGACATGGACCTACTAGTTGATGTTGACTTACACTCATCAATTGATGAGCGTAAATATGACTGTATCCACGACTACATAGCAGACACTAAAAATGAGGTTAGCCAAATCAAGTGTCTTTACGTGAATAGCAGAAGCCTAAAAAAATAAACTAGAAGATATCGAGATACTAATACATATTGTGGAAAATCTAGATGTCATAGTGGTAACCGAGACTTGGGTAAAAAGTAATGAAGCTAAATACTTCAACCTAAACAACTATTCTGTTGCATTTGTACACAGAGACAATCAGGATGGTGGAGGTGTGGGAGTTTATGTCCACAAAAAATGGAATACAAAAGTTCTTAACCTAGTTGAGAGTAACCATAGCTTGATCCAGTTAGAGCTCATAAGAAATGATACTGTTCGTTTCAATAACCTGCATACTATTAATATAATTGCAGTATATAATCCAAACATAAATAACGCAACAAAATTCATGCATCTTTAGAGCACATTCTCTCGAAAAACAATGCCAATCTTTCCTTATGCATTGGTGATACAAATATTAACTTATTAAACAAAAATAATGTAACCAAATCATACCTCAATCTACTATCAAGCTATGGTTTCACACAAGGCAATACTCGCTATCCAACAAGAATAAGTGAATCAACAAGTACACTCCTTGATCAGGTGGCCACTAATAACTGTAAATATACCTAGAGAATAAGCAATATAAATAGTGATATTAGAGATCATAATATTCTTGTAACTGAGATTTTCTGGTCAAACTACTATCCAGGCAAAAGCCCAATCTCGAACATGACATTTAAATACGCCCCCAACAAGCAAAGGTCTAGTTCAAAAAACGTGAATAAAAATTACCGGTACATGAACAAAAACAAATTCTCTAATGATCTCAATCAAATAGACTGCTTAGATGATCTAAACGAAACTTACATCGCCATGAAACACAAAATCTTGACACAGACACCCAACAAAGAAAACACTGACTTACCTTTGAGGGAAATACACCAGAACCACAAAAACCCATGGATAACAACAGAATTAATTCAACTAATAAAACAAAGGGACCTACTACATGCTAAACTTAAAACTAGCATTCACAGAAACAATAACCTCTTAAAGGAAGAGCACATAATATGTAGGAACAAAGTGACAGCTTTAAAACGGAAACTGAAATCCTCATACTATGAACACAAATTAACATTGAATGCCAATAGCATAAAAGATACTTGGAAAGTAATCAATGAAATGATCTACAACCGCACAACTGAAAACAAAGATGGTCCCAGTGAGATAATAATTGACGGTAAATCTTTCACAGGAAAAGAAAATATTTGCAATGCTCTAAACACTCACTTTATAAACATAGCACACAAATTAGCCATAAACATCCCCCCAGGGAAGAACGTTAATGAAATTAATGTCAACATAGATTCCATATTTATGACCCCGACTAATGAGATGGAAATTCGCAATATTATATTAAGCCTTAAAATGAAAAGTAGCCAAGACAAAGATGATATGTCAGTGAAATTGTTAAAAAACTCCATTGACATGCTAAGTAGCCCACTAACTACTTTAATAAATGTATCGTTAGAGACTGGTCTGGTGCCTGATGATCTAAAAATAGCACGAGTCATACCAGTCTATAAAGGTGGTGACAAAAGCAATCCGGACAATTACAGGCCCATTTCCATCCTCCCACCCATATCCAAGGTACTCGAAACAGTAGTAAAAAACAGAATTGTTAATTTCTTAAATAAAAATGATTACTTCTACAAAGGGCAATATGGATTCCGAGAAAACTCAAGCACAGAAATAGCTACAATTGATATTATCTCTAACTTGCAGGATGTCTTAGCCAATAAGATGACAGCGAGTGGCCTTTTCATAGACCTGAGAAAGGCGTTTGATACTGTTGACCATGAAATTCTCTTAGGGAAACTTGATAAAGCAGGTATCCGAGGAGTAGCTTGGACATGGTTTAAAAATTACCTATCTAATCGTAAGCAGTATATTGAAATAAATGGCTACAGAAGTGAGGAAGTTAATATTACCCACGGTGTGCCCCAAGGATCAATACTGGGTCCTTCCCTCTTCTTAGCATATATTAATGACATAGCAACACTCCGTTTTCGTGGTAATATAACGTTGTTTGCAGATGACTTAAGCATCTTTTACAATGCGTACACCACCAACACGCTGATTACACACATGCAGGAGGACATGAATACCATACTTGGCTGGACCCAGTCAAATAAATTAACAATAAATGAAGATAAAACAAATTATTTAATAATATCAAAGCGTAGAACAAAGTTAGACATCACTCAGAATATAATGCTGAATGGAAAAGCAGTTAAAAGGGTCTCATCTGTCAAATACCTAGGCTTAATAATAGATGAAAATCTCTCCTGGCAAAAGCACATTGATGCATTAGTAAAAAAAATATCACCTGCCGCTGGGATGATAAAAAAATTGAGCTACTATATCCCAAAATATCTACTCAGGAAAGTGTATTTTTCCTTAATCCATAGCCACTTACAATATTTGAATACAATTTGGATAAAATGCTCAAATTACCCAAAAAAGGAAATTGAGGAAATTCAGAATAGAGCCATAAGAAATATTTATAACTACCCTTTTTTAACACCAACCAAACACCTTTATATTACGAGTAAAATTCAACCAGTAGCCCTAAATGCAGAAATCAAATCAAATGTCCTAATATACCAAATCCTACACAACAGAATACACACAAATTTAAACTTCACTAAACAATCTGATTTACACGCTTACAAAACTAGACATGCAGATGACATAACACTTTTCCATATCAATTCCAAACAATATGGCAGTAATAGCATTAAGTATAGTGCCTTTGTAAAATTCAATGGACTACCAGAAAATATAAAAATTGCACCTAGCCTACCAATCTTTAAAAGGAGGCTAAAACAGTTTATGTGGAATGATTATAAAATGTCAGTTTGAAGAAATTTCATAATCTGAGAAGACAAAAGAAGAACATATTGTGTACAAAAACTTATGAAAGCTACAAAATGTTGTATAAATTTTCATACTGAAAACTTTGTAAACTAAACATTGTATTGTAATTTGTCGCCAACAAGATAAAACTGTACAATTCCTTTGTATATGAGTCCTTGACTCGTTAAGGGATTAATAAAATGCATAGTTTTAATAAAAATAAAAAATACCATCGATAACTTCACTGCTGCGAGGTTCAGTTCAGCCTACAAGTCACTGGCGAGAAGTGAAGGGGCCAGCCACTTGTGTGACGTAGCGACCAGAGTGGAGGGGAAGCCTTATGGCCTGTCTATTTGCTTGGCCTTGCTTTAGGCCCATAACCTGTTAATACTTCTTGTGCTATGCATTGGTCTGTATTGTCTCAATCATGCACGGGAACGGGTTAGAAACACGAACACTTATTGATTAACATGTATTGAATCAAGACAAAGGAATACCGGCAAGGGAAGAGAACATAAAGCAAAGAATATATATATATATACATATACCTATTTCATGTGAGATTAGAAAGTATGTGAAATTGTTATTTCATCAACAATAATTTTCTCCCAGCAATTCCTTGTTGGCGCATTATTTTCTTTATCAATAGTGTACGACGCCGGCAGTGTCGGGTAAAACTCCTGTTTCTGTGGTTATACCTTTTGGTCTGCCTTATTTAACTAAACACAGGAGTAAACAGTAAAATCTCTCTCTCTCTCTCGTTCTGGCCGTGCCGGTGAGGAGGCGGTGCTAGCTGACAACCCAGAGCGCTGCATGTGGCCGGTGACATCAGAAGTTTGTTTCACGACAAATATCATTAAAGTTTCAAGTGGTACCTGGAAACTGCTGAGGAGAGGCGAGTGTTTGTTGATGCCGAGCATGTGGGTACGAGCATAGTGGAAGTCCTCAAACGAGTCGAAGGGTTTCACCGCCTTCTGCGTGGTGAGCACGGCGATGAGGACCGCCGAGTAGGACGCCACGATCACCAACGCGACGAGGAAAGCTGTGAGGTACACCACGCGACACGAGCACGAGCGAGGAGTTATGGGGTGACCTGAAATACATACATGTATAGTTGTGACGGCCAACTGATCCCCAGTCGGCGCTCTTTAAATCTAAAAATGATCCCGTAGCAGTCCCACCCAAGTGATTAAGGGAGTTCCATGTGGGTTTTCTGTCTCTCGACATCGATTGTTATGACTTTTTCCTAGGGGGTTTTAAGGGGACTGTGGTCACTGCTAATAGCATAGTTTTCACATTGAACTTCAACCATGTAAACACGTTAGCATTCATTTTCATGACAAAATATCCAAACAAATCATGTATCACAGCATAAACGAAACATAATGCCCAATTATCACCAGAGGTTTCTCTTCTTTTCGTGCATTTCTAGAGAGGAGGTTTGTGGAATTAGTCTTTCAAGATACGATTACCGGTGGCAGAGATGGGAACTATTCTTTGTTTACTTGTGTCATACTGTCAACCTCTTGATGGCGTGGGTAGAATATGACACAGCTCCAGCCTCCAGTAGCCTGTCATCGTTCTCATCTCCGTGGTGACATGGGTTCCTATTACGCTTAGCTGTGCTGTTGCGAAACCATTAGAAACACACCATTCTTAATTCGCCCATTATTATTAATTTTCACGTTCTTAATTCACATTATAACTTGTCTAACAGAAGTAGCACGCACAATGCTGCTTGGCTTTCGAAGTGTGTGCATATGGCACTCCGTAATCATGTGTCCCACTGTTCGTCCTGCAAGGCTCCAGGTGCGATTAACAACAAACTCTGGCGCAGCCATATTCAGAGGCAATCGTATCTTGAAAGGTTAATATCGGAGGCTAGATAATGGCGTAAATGAGCATTCATTAGAACCGTCAGGAAACGGGTGTGTGGCAAATGTATTAATTCAACATTTCATGACTCCAAGTAAAATAATTTTAATGTATAACATTAAAATAAGTTTCCGAACTTCCGATTTATTTTTTCTGAATCTTGTGATTTTTGGTACCGGTAGTGTGGTTAATTATCCTTGCCCTCGTCTGCCTCAGACGTGTCTGTGAATTTGTTGTCCAACTTAAAGATAATACGATTTTACTACCATCAGAGTACGAGTAATCATTCCCTTGTTTAATTTTCTACTTAGTCATCTTATCCGATATCAGGTTAGGTTAGGTTAGCAATTATTTTACTTTTGCATAGGTTACGAAGAATCCATTGTAGTAGTTTAAAATTAATGTGACACCTTTGGTATTACATGACAGGCATTTTCCCTTAAGTGATCCTTCCTTCCCAAGTCAGTCATCACCTTTTGAATTAATGCCGTATCCTCTTGTCATGCGTCGATCTTACTATAAACCTTATAACCTCTCTTGGAATGTCATGCTTTGACATTCCTGGTGTTGATCCTACAGCTAGTTTATCGCCGTCTGCTATGCTCTACGCCTTCCCATTCAGCGCGAGATGCGTGCTAAGCAACGAACATCCCCTACTTGACGATCTCGCCGATAGTAGCGCTGCTAGGTTGAACCGATTGTGAGCCTATCCAAACGCGCAATTCTGCTTATACTGTTTGTGGCAAAATAAACGCAACCGTGCAGCATTCCCGTTTGTTGCTTTAATTGTGGCCACCAGTGTAAGCGTTGGTGCTGATGCGTTGATATATTGTATTACTTTCAGAAGTTACTGCACTTTCACTTCGACTCTACAATGTTGTCATGTCTATGGAATATACAGACAGGTATGTTTATTTAATTTAAATACCAATCTTATATTGTGCCGACGAAATCTCTGGAGTATCAACCTACTAGCGCTGCAAGGTATGAGGTGGAGATTTTTAGTACTCCTGCATGTTCACTGTTTTGAGTGAATTAGGGAGGCGTTTGAGCATAGCAGACGGTGGTGATTTAGCATTTTCGCCGACAAAATTCCAGAAGCCGAAGGAGGACGAAATGTAATAAGTAATGAAGAGAAGAAGGGTCAAGACTTGTGGACAATCGACAAAATACTTCAAATGCAAGCCCGTGGCGACATAACCTAACTTACGAATGGACTGTCTTTGAGGACAATTTGCGATGTTGACACTAAATTCCGATAATAATAATATCGTATGGAGACCAAAATTGCGGTGGCTGGACACTATTAACGCAGATTTACGATCAAGAAACTTGAAATCGTGGGAAGCATTAGATCGCAAGAAATGGCGTGCATTGATTTAAAAAAAGCGGATCCCGTTCCCACGGGATGACGCTAAGAAGAAGAAGAAGAAGAAGAAGAAGTATGACCTCGGGTGCTTTGTTATTTGACGCCCAGAGGGCAGCTTGCATGTCGAATATTTGTTGTTCCTTGGAGCGCTATGAAAGTGAAGGAGGTTAGATATCTAAGCACCTTGACACTATAGTGCCTTCTAGTAGAGAAAGAAGGAACTTTGTGTTGACGAAAAATCCCGAGATTAATTTTGCCAGTATGAACACGGCCTACTGAATTCAAATGGGTTCTTAACATGCCAACATGACGCGAGGCGATGCGCGATTGTTTCATACTACCAACTGAAGGATGGGCGACGTCACGAAAATGGGACTAAATCATCGGCAGATATAGCGAATGACTACAGAATGTGCAAATCTAAAGTTGGCAGTACATAACTGACTTGGAGTTTCCACAATAAGAAGTGTTGTTGTTGTTGTTGTTTTTTGTCACCATATTTTCATGTCATTTCATAGACGTAAATTTTTGAGCTTTCGAACTTACTTTTCCAAATTTTAATAATGTAACTGAAATCTAATTCGGAAAGTTTCTGTTGTGTCTGAAATGCGGACCTGTTTAGTATTTAATTTTTAATTCGTTTGTTTGTAATTTAATCGTTCTCATGTGAAAACTGTTCCTTGCACTTTTCAGGTTACCTGTATTTGCCGTTTGAATTTATTATGATTACTGGGTATGTATCGGCAGCTTCGATCATAAATCCAATAGATGGTTGATGACGTCACATTGTTGAGAGCAATATCTCGATCAGCTGACTGAAGGGAACTGTGGTAGTTTGGAACACTGAAATAAAACACGTGATGATAGAATTGGGCTATTTAAAGTGAGTTCTATTCATTACTAAGCCAGAATGCTGTATTGTTGTGTCGCGTATGGATGTAAGGAGACGTTTAAAAAAGGATCGCGCATTTCTTTCCATAGGTAAGTTAAATCATTGAAAACTAACCCTAAAATTCTTGACTTACCGTAACTAATTGCATTTCTTAAGCCTACGTTTCCGAAACATGAAAGAAAAATAATTACCGTTTACATAATTACATAATACATAATTATTTATTATAAATTATTATAATTTACCCCATCCCTTACTCAACTGAACAGGCCTGTATTTATGTTCGAAGGTATCAAGTATTTACATGTCCGTAGACTTTTTTCTTGGTGTATTGTTGAGACTGCTAGTAAATGCATCTCTGAACATAAAATTGCTTTATGTCTCTATGCTGGATTAAGTGTAGTGTGGACTACGCAATGCGGTCGTCAATCATGGTCAGTGTCAAATTACAGGTTATGCTACAGATGTGATGGTGTAGTCTTCGATAATAAATACGCTGAGGTAATATTTGTCATCTTGTTAAACGTATGGACAGTGCGTTTGGTTGAGGAAATGTTGAGATTCATCTAGGATACATTGCATCCATGAGGCTCTTTGACACGACTATATCGCCGATTGTTACTTACGGACTGGAACTAATATGGGAAAAACTGACCATCACCTACTTAGAACGAATAGAAAAGGTGAAAGCCCGATTCATGAAATATGACCTCAGGGTTGGAAAATATGCTCCATCTCGACTTGTCTATGAACTTGCCAAGGAAAACTTTTACATGGAGGATCTCCGATTACGCCTGCCTTCTACTGAGGTTTCCATCAAACTACTGGAGCGTAGGAGGAAGAAGAGAGCAGAGATAGACATTGACTTAGCTACGGTTCATCAACGATGATCGATCGCACCTGGACCAACAAGAACCAGGAGCAAAGACATATCATCACGAGACTGGCCATACACGGTTTCCACCACAAGATTTGTGAGAGCAAGCTTTTACACTCGCCGAATGAAAGATGTGTGTGTGAGTTATGTGGACGAAGGTGTACGCTGTATCACATTACGGTGTACCGGAAGAGGACGAAATCTTTGTCTGATTAAAGCAGTGAAAACTAATAACAATTCGGGTAAAAGATATTTCAGTATTATGTTACTTATCTTAGCTTGTAATTAATGCTCTTTCGAGCGCACCTTAATAAAATTAAAATTGCATCCCTAAATTAGTCAATTCTTCGTAGAATTTCAAAGTTCTGGGTTATTTTTGCGAAGGTTTCTATGGTTCACGGAAAATTGGATTTAAAAGGAAACATTTCATTGATTATATTGTTTTCCTTTGTAGCAAATGTAATGCATAGTTGTTAAAAAGCAACGCTTATTAAATAAATAGACTTCTTTATTTCCATTTGCCCATGTTGTTTTGTTAACGTTCATAAAATACTGAAGTGGAAGGTAACGCTGAAAGAGAGCTCATCGTACGATAAACTTTTCTAAAGTTCCGGTACTGAAATCAGTTAAATACATTTTCTAATGATGTAAAATAAATTAGGAAATGATGTAATTGAGAGGCGTGCAGATGGAGAGGACGCGGACCGTGTAGACCATTTCGGTCTCACTCGCACATTCTGAACTTGATGGAGAACTGACTACGGAATGACTACAATTTTCGGGTAGAGTTTGAATAAAATTTAATAAACAACAAGACATAGCAAAAGGGGAAACGGGGAGGGGTGCATGAAATGGTAGAATGAGGGAAGATAGGCTGGAAAAAGGTACACATAATATCAAAACAAAGTAAATACAAGTATAAAATTAAATCAGGTAATAAAAGAGAAGAATACCGAGCAGACGTGTCGCAGATTGGAGTTCGTTCAAAGGGAAACTCAATTTAAAACGGGGGTAGCAATAAAACAAGTTAACAATAGTGGAAATAGTACTTTTCTTCCCACCACAGGCTAACTACATAACGTAGTCAGGAGAGATATTCTAGGAAGTTTACGAAGTCAAGAACAGAAAAACCCTACCCTTTAAAACAAGTATGTCACTTCCAAGAACACAACCATAGAACCAAACGCAAAACCCAACGCACATACAATTGCCAAACAAATCCCAACCTAGCATTGCTCCATCGCAAGATTACAGGTACACATGACATACTATTTCCTTAAACAAACGCTTTACCAGAGACTAGTTCAACAGAATTACGACACTCCAAAAGAAACGTAAATTACCAAAACTTCATACACTTCCCGAATAAATATACCTTTCGGAAGAAAGTACGAGACTCGGCTATCTTACGGGAGACAAGATGAGGGTCCACTGCAGTCCCGGGTACGTACAGTGAGCACTCTTTCTACCATCTCGAAAGAGTAACCCATACGTCTCATTTAATAAGCGTAATTAGTTCGCGTGTGTTTCTCGACTGAAGCCACGCAAAACAAGAACAAACTGACATGACCCTCGGCTTTCAGTCGAGCCCACTTCGAATAAATTTAACCCACCCTTAAAATAAAAACACAGCTTATAAGGAGATAACTAGAAGGATGACGAGGCCCTAAATCATTTACCCATTACAAAACAAATAACACAAACAACAACAACAAACATCTTCATAAATAATCAACATACACATAACCATCACCTCCTCAAGGTAACGCCCGAAGTCACTTCCCATCCTCCTAGTCATTTAATTATTCAGCAAAACAAACGTCAAACACACGTAGGGAAAATAACACATAAAACGAAAAATACAAGAAGGAAAATCATCAACAAGAGACCCTAAAACGATTAACCCCAAAAACAACACGGTTCCTCTATACGTACATCTACACAAAAGGGGAGCAGCATGAACACAACCAAGATAACGTAAAACAAGAAACACGATCTCCAATCTAGAGAGGGACATACTGACACTGAAGTTTGGTGGACAAAGCATTCCTAACCAAATTTCTTGTTACACTTTTCCATGCATATAGACACCTTAAATAAACAAGGAACTTAGCTTTTTCCTGGAGACGGTATCGACGACAGCTGCAAATACATATCAATTGTAACTGCATTCCTTCCAAGACAGCAATGTGCGCAGATACCATCGAAACGACGAGACGTAAGATAACAATTTTAAAACATAGATTTAAATACATTGAATAGATATATTTTTACTTCTTTCATCATGGCTCTCGGCTCCATTATCTCGTATAACAAATTCTGACGACGGTATTGTTGATTTTCAGACTCTTTGATTGAGATGGCAGTCTTTATAATATCGCGTATCTTGGCGACCTGATTATAAAATAGTAACGGGTCGGTAGTAATAGATTGAACTTGTTGGGATCCCTCGGGCGTACAATCAAAACTGACCAGCTACACAAAAACAATTATGTTCAAAGATCTGTAGGCCTAATTCAAAGCTGGATTTTTTAAATTAATTATTTACAAGAGATGATCCTGGATGAATGAGTATTACGGAACACGACAGCCACTTTTAACATCAAATATGTTACATTCTTAACCTTTGCTACATTCCGGGACGTAAAGAAACATTTGATGCTTTTCCCGATGTCGTATAAATTACGAAAATGTGTGTTTAAACCCTCATTAAAAAGCATTTCCCCACCTACTCCTATCACCTTCCATTACGAGTTCCTCTGTTTATCCTTCGGTCATCTGATCTAGAAGTTGCTCCCACGTCACAGCACAGGCTCAGTGTGGGAATGCGCTCTCTATTGTATTTATGCTCGAAGATCGAAAGTGATTCATTTATTGGGTCTTCTTTGTATCGTCGATTACGTAATCGAGAAAGGGGAATTTCATGTTTCTTGTCTAGTGTTTGGTTATATAATTTAATGGTGTTGATTTTTATTAAGGGGAGGGTTTTGCTTTAAGAGTACGGTATTGTTATGTTACGACCGGCATTTATTTAAGTAACAAACAGATATCTTTCTAATCTTGCACGGGAATGGCGTATTCTCCTTACACGGTCCTCAAACTTCACCATCAATTTGGTTTTTGTTAAGGATCCATCAACTCAATTGTTAATTTAAATAATCCTTTCCCGAGGCCTTGTCTCTATGCTTTGAATTTTAAGCATTTTTAAATAGGGTTTGCCACTATCTATAGGACTAATTAGACCTAGGATCTGCTGTGTTACTCTCATGTACTCAAACTTTTTTAAAATTTGAATTCAATTTGAAAAATACATTTATTCGTTTCAACTCCTGGCAGTACCATACCTCATTTAGCAGCGTTAAATGACCCTCATCTCAGAATTAAAGTAGAAGCCTAACCAATAAATAAATTATGGTACAGTCAGCCGCAATTTAAAAGAAATAGCAACTGCTGTACAAGAAACGGAAGTAGATTTTTCCATGCAACAGAGAATCACCGCGGAAAATCGGAGAGAACACTACAAGAACCCTGATCACGGTAAGGGTTGTCAAGAATGCGCAGAATTCCATAGCCTGAACCACTGAATGTTTCACGATACCAGTTTTCACAACTGCGCTAAAAGAAACGGGGTGTCGCTAAATTTTGCAGAAAGGAAACCACATGTTACTTACAAACCACTCTTCAATCACTAAATTACGAGGGGTGTTCCGAATATAAGTTTTGTCATTTTATTGCACAAGGAGTTTGTAATTCAACGTGATAAAACGCATTGTGAAAACAAAATACTTTTTTTTAGCTATTTCTCCACATAGCCACCGCCGACATTGATATATTTGTCGTATTATGAAATCATTTTCAAGTAAACCCCCTGGTAAAATGAGGTGCCCAGTGATTACAGGAAGTTCTTCACAGCATGTTCCACCTCGTCGTTGCTACCGAAGTGACCTTTCTTAATCACTTTGTATATCTGTAATGCCACTGAGGAAGAATTCCGAGGAACGTGAAACAAAGAACCAAAGGTTGGGGAAAGACTTGTCACCTGGTGGTTAGAGTGTTGTAGACCTAAGAAAAGAGGTAAAAGATTTGCGCAAGCACCTCGTTCTTGGCAAGTAATACAACTTTGTTCCTGCAGACCTCAGCCATGCCTCAGCTACGTATCGAGCCCAATAAGTCGTCCATACGGAAACATTGAAAATAAATACCGTAACTGGATATTACACTGTACTTCCATGTCTTAACTAACACGCTCGCAAAAAGTTGTGTTCGTTTGATCAAGCATGATTTTGTTAGAATAAACTGCTTTACAAATATAACAAGTTAAAAATTGCTAGCGTTTCCAGACATTGACAACCTCTAGGCCAAAGTTATGCAATGGTTCTGCCTAAGAGCTATCCTTGCTACGAGGAACTAGACGGTTGATAGCATCTACTGTACGTTCTTAAAGTAAGAAGATATGTGCCAATTTATAATACCTTCAAGGACAGTGATGTTCCAAATTTAGTACGGTGCAATTAGACCCAAACGTCAACATACAAAGTAAAAGTTAGCTTTCAGCTCCAAATTGTTCTATACAGTCCACATATTGTTTGGTAAAAAGTCACACCATTTTGAGCGTCTGGTTTGGGGGAGAGGGAAGGGGGTGCCATGGGGGGGGGGGGGGCAAAAGTAGGTAAACTAGTAGATTTTATCAGTTTTTCTTAAATACTTCCACAACAATGCGGTTTAGCGCAAAAAGTGTCATATACAAACGTAATCTACATTAAATTGGGGGAGTGGAGTTGCTCACGTCCGTAGGTCTTAACCTGAAATTACCCTACACGTGCTCCCTGGGTGGTGCTAAACGAGCAACAGTGATCAGGCTGCCAGACTATCCTAGCGATCTCCTGGCTATTGTACATGAAAATGAAAAATCATTCAAATGGTTCTTTTCAGAACCAACAGGCAAAGACTTTCGGGCCTACGCTTAAAGTTATCCATCTAAATATAGAAGGCATAAGTAAATCCAAATGCCACTACTTGTCAAAACTCCTACGAGATGGAAAAATCGATGTGGTTGCTATTCAGGAAACACATGTTGTGGACGAACATCAATTACAAACCAGAGGGCAAATATCAGGATATGATATCGTAGGTGCAACATACCACCATGCATATGGCACAGCTACATATTATGTTCGCAGCACAGCTAGCTCTAATTATGACATTCATACCGTTGTCATCAAAGTTGGAGATTTCATAATTACAAACATCTACAAGCCTCCGCTTTCTCAGGTACAAAACCATCCAGCCATCTATGTGGGAGAGTTAGTTAGTAATTGTTGTTTTAAGGGGCGGAACTACGAGGTCATCTGCCCCCTATGTGGGAGATTTCAACAGTCACCATGTAGAATGGGATTATAGTGCCACCGATTCTAATGGAGACACTCTCATGAATTGGGCCGAGGAACATGATATTCATCTTATATTTGATGCAAAAGATAGAGGTACATTTAGATCTGCCACGTGGAAAAAGGAGTCAACCCAGACCTATGTTTTGTTTACAGTGATCAGAATAAACAACCTATGTATACTTCACGGAAAGCAATTCAAGATTTCCCACGTAGTCAACATCGTCCTGTGCGTCTTGAGGTTGGAATGCAAATACCCCTGGTAACTTCTTATCCTCGCCCACAATGGGACTTCAGGAAAGCAGACTGGAAAGAGTTCTCGAGTGACCTTGATAAATGTGTCAGATGGATTCCGCCAACAAGCAACAACTATGAGATATTTGTGGGTGCTGTAATTGCCACAGCAAAAAGATACATTCCTAGAGGTTCCAGAAAGGAATACATTCCTGGATGGACTGATGCAAATGAAAAGCTATACCAAGAGTTCCTTTCCAGTGGCGAACAAGAAATCGGGGATGAACTGCTTCATAATCTTGATAATGCCCAAAGAGAAAGATGGATTGAAACTGTAACATCTATGAATTTCAGAGAATCGAGCAGAAAGGCATGGTCATTGTTACGGAAGCTTGGTGGGGCCACTCCCATTGTTCGTAAAAACCCTGCAGTCACTCCAAACCAAATTGCTGCTCATATAGTTGCTTTGTCTAGAACACCGAGAGACAGAAATCATACAAGAAATATCAAAAAGCAATTAACCAGTCTCAAGGCCACAAGACCCCTTCATTCGGAATACACTAGGCCATTTAGTGTGCAAGATATCGATGCAGCTTTAGAAGATATGAAATCTGGTAAAGCTCCGGGATTTGATGGGATTCACCCCGAGTTTCTGTTTAATAGTGAAGAAAATATGAAACTATGGTTATCTAGGTTTCTAACTTACATTCTTCAAACAGGCAACCTACCTCGCTTATTTAAAATGAGTAAAGTCATTGGAATCCTAAAACAAGGAAAGCCTAGTGAAACACCAGAGAGCTATAGACCAATAGCATTGCTCAGTGCATGCTATAAACTACTAGAAAGTATAATCTTGAATAGAATTGCTACAAAAGTGTTCGAAACGATCCCTATTGAACAAGCAGGATTTAGACCACAAAGAAGTTGTGCCGATCAAGTCCTGTCATTAACTACCTTCATCGAAGCAGGATTCCAACCAAGACTAAAGACTTCGGTAGCATTTGTACACCTAAAGGCAGCTTACGACACAGTGTGGAGAGAAGGCGTTATCAGTAAACTCCTTAAAGTGATTCCATGCAGGAGTCTGGATCACCTTATAAACAACATGCTGAGTGACAGAACATTTCGCGTAGTCATGGGAAGTGAAGTCAGCAGATCCAGCAAACTAAACAATGGACTTCCACAAGGATCACTTCTGTTCAATTTATATTTCAGATATACCCCCCACAAAATCCAGGAAATTTGGTTATGCAGATGATTGACCACTTGCCACTAACGACCTATGCTTCGAGGAAATAGAGGAAACGCTGACGAAAGATCTCTCCGTTTTAGGAAACTATTTCTGAAAATGGAGACTCCAACCAAGCATGAGTAAAACAGAAGTTTGTTGTTTTCATCTGAACAACCGAATGGCTTCAAGGGATCTCAAGGTATACTTCGATAACACCCTTCTCCGCCACAATACACACCCAAAATATCTGGGTGTTACACTCGATAGAACGCTGTCGTTCCAAGAACACCTGAGAAAGGGTGCTGCCAATATTCAGACACGCAACAACATCATTCGAAAACTATGTGGTACTACTTGGGGTGCAAATGCAACTACTTTACGTTGCTCAGCTCTTGGCCAGGTTTATTCTACTGCAGAGTATTGTGCCCCTGTCTAGATAAACAGTCCTCATGTGAAGAGAATAGATGTTAAATTAAATGACACAATGAGAATGATCTCAGGCACGATCAGATCAACTCCTATTCAGTGGCTGCCTGTATTAAGCCATATTCCCCCACCCCACCTCCGCAGATGCAATGCTTTGATGAATGAATACAAGAAGATCCAGATTAATGAAAGACTGCCCATTCATGAGGATATCCATCACCTACATATAGATAGACTGAAGTCAAGATATCCACCCATCTGCACGGCGGAGAATCTTGTAATGTGTAATTTCAACCTGACTGAGAAATAGTCTAATGAATGGAGACAATTCGCCCCAGCAGAGTCTTTGGAAATGCCATGCATCACACAGAAGGTACCTGGCTTTGAACAACCTCGGAAAGTATGGCTCAAGCTAAACCGGATCCGAACTAACCATGGTGTGTATGCAGATCTGCTATACAAATGGAAGAAAATGTCATCATCTTGTTGCGACTGCGGTGCGGAGAGGCAAACTGTGAAACACATCACCCAAGAATGCCCACTGAGTCGTTTCAACGGAGATAGAAGTGATTTTTTTTCCTGGGAACGCCACAAGCGATTAATTATGTAAATAGTGTAAATATTAATCTGTAACTCATGCACACGCCATACGATAAATAAATAAATAAATAAATAAACACATTAAATTGCGAACAAAAATGGTTCGGTGCATAATCTTGCTAAAGTGAAGGATTCCAGAGTTACGGAGGGTGTAAAAGTGGAATGTTTTCTTATTTTATTTTATTTTTGGAAATAAATGACATTATCACTAAGGAAACTAATTTTGTTTATAAAGGATTGTGTTTTGTAATAGCAAATACAGATTTTATTGGCCGGTGGTATGTTAGTGATAAGCCCTTGAAGGAACGACAACCTCACCACTTTCTCAAGGGGCGCTTGCTATTTTTTTTAGCGGAAAAGAGGCTTCCACAGGCATTGGCCATTGGCCATGTAAATCTGTGGTGCGGAGAAACCCACTCTGAACTATTAAAACTAATAAAAATGTAGAATGTTAAATGCGACCTTGAATTAATGTAAAGTAGGCTATTCATGAGTATTCAGTCCTCTTCAAACAAAGCACTATCTCTTCTAGATCTTCGTCTATGATGTTCGTGTCCCTGTTATCACATCCTAGGCCTGAGCAATTACCGCATATGCTTGAGCAGTTGAGACCACTCTTTCTGCACTCCCAATTACGGACGCATTCGTCTTTGCAAACGTACACTATGAAGGAAAGTAATTCCTGGGAACCTGCATGACGTGCTGTTGTGATTGGTCTCAGGTTTTCGACAATCTTCTTCCACCCCCACTCGAGCGGATTCTTCTAATCATTCAGCCACTGCTGCACCTGGTGGTAGGTTCTAAATGAATGCTGCCTGGAAGCTGCCGAAGTGGGGGGAAGTGCAGCCAACTTGATCAATGAATGTATAGGCTGCTTTGCGATAGCCTGCAAGTAACACTGGTAGCGAAAATAATCTAGATCTTCAGTGTTCTTGGCTCCAAAAATCGCAAGAAGGAAATGCTTTCCAGCTTCAGCCACTGCACTGGGGTCAGCTTTGGGGTCGTTGAAGACTAGAAGTTTCGTACTAAGAGCTATGTTGGCTTGCACTTTCCCATACGGTGTAATTTTCCCCTTCTTGTAGATAGCTGATACAGTGTCACATCCTGTGAAGGCGTATATTGCTAAGAGTACACCTTTCATATCCCCAATGCCTCGCTGAATGTCAGAAATAGAGTCCATTTTTTCCTGCTGATTGCCTTTCTTTGGTACAACCATTTTCAATTTGTTCTCTGAGGGTGCGTGTACAGCCAACAAGACTAGTAAGTCCGTGTCGTCACGAATTACACAAACGTCAACTCCTTTCTTAGCTTCATCAATCGCTGTTAAAACTGTTAATAAGTCAGCGTCACTCGATGCTTGATGAACTGTTCAACCACCTCTTTGCAAGTGCACTGTAAGGAGAGAAATAAGGCCCATTTTGCTTATAGAGTTAGCAAGAAATTCACTTTGATTGATATTTACATGGATCGAGTCTTCTACTTCCACTTCAATGATAGTGATAGAACGTGATCTGCGTAAGTGTCCTTCATCTTTTGTGTTTCCTTGCTCGTATCCACGTGCTGGCCCATAATGAGTAATTAGGTGATCTATGTATTGCTCGCAAATCTGTCTGAAGGTAGCTGGGCGTCGCCACACAACATGATGAAGGAGGTGACCTCCATCAATGATGTAGGACACTTTCTTCCCTTCCTCATCAAGCCAGATTCGTCGAAGAGGGATGTAGGATAAGCACATAATTCAAATTGAAATATTTCTTCAAGTCTCTTATCACTCCTTACTGCGCACACAATCCGATGTAAAAGAGTGTTAGCGTTTACACATTCAGTGTTGTTGTTAATTGTCATAGACTTGGTTATAGAGGCTAGAAACTTAACAGCTAACTTTCTTTTCAAGTGTATCTCATTGAATGTTTTGTTCCCAATCTCTTTCAAGGCTAGTGTTCCAACTTCAAACGCTTTACCATAGTTCACGTTTTCATCTGCTACAACACCTGTTGATAAGGAAGAGAGTTCGGGTGTTTTAGAAAACGGATTATGTTCCTCAAGCCAAGAAATAAATGTTTGCAAGTCCTTGCAATTCATTTTCTGCCTTGCCTCTCGTAGCTCCACGTGCTGCTCTGAAGGAGAGACGCTGCGCACACCTGTAAATTCTTCCATTGCTTCACACAGCCGAGAACAAGCTGGCATGGAGTTGATCCAAGTTGCAAAATTAATATAATGACTAATGATGAGGAGTGTCTGTGCAGATCCAATATCTGTCACAGTATAACCACATAGTTGGCACAGTATTCTAAAGACGAACAATTTAAAAAAATCACAGCAGAACTTCACTAGAAATAACAAACGCATCAACGGGTCTCCCAATATTAATGAGGGAAAGGGAGTAGATGAGAGAGTGTGTGAGTGGGAGGGGCAGGCGGCAGGTGCAGGGTGGAGGTGGTCAACCGGCCCCTTACGCACGACTTTGTACTGGTGGCTGCACTTGTACTAAACCGGTTTTTGTTCCCGGTATTTTTACGTTCCTAACCCTTTGTGGTGCCTTAGCCTCTTTTGGACTACAATATGATTGTACATTATTACTTTTTAATAAAATTGTTTAGTTATATCTGTTTACATAGTAGTTATAATAACCTTTTTCCAAAAAATCTAACAAAATACGAAAAAAAATTGCTACTTTCGTAGCCTCCGTAACTCTAGAACCGTTCACTTTAGCAAGATTATGCGTGGGACCATTTTTATTCCCAATTTAATGTATATTATTTGTGTATATGACACTTTGTGCGCTAAACCGCAAAGCTGTGAAAATATTTAAGAAAAACTGATGAAAACTACTAATTTACCAACTTCTGACACCCCCCTTCCCTCTGTACCCCCCTCCCCCAAACCCGACGCTAAAAATTGTGTGACTTTTTAAAAACAATATGTGACTGTATAGGACAATTTGGGCTTGGAGGGAAACTTTTACTTTGGATGTTGAGGTTAGGCCGTTTCTAGGACTAATTGCACCGTACTAATTGCCCTGTTGAGTTTTCCAATTCTCTGACCGCATCTGGTATGCCTCGAAATAAATGTATTCTGGTTGATTCTCTCAACATGTCTCTCAAGGAAACTTAGCCCCCTTTCTGTGTAACGGAACAAAACCCAATTTCACAGAGTTAATGGCCAGGTGGTTAAGATACCAGTAGTGGTGAATGCGGTACCGGTATATTCATCGCATCTCGCTGGTTCCTTACAAGGAGGTTCTCCAATGAAGTGGTTCTCGAAGAGGTTAGCAGTTAGTTACAGTACTTTTACAAATACAGTAAAATATTATTATTATTATTATTATTATGTAGTAGTAGTAGTAGTAGCGGTGCCGATTACGTCAGCTCATCACAGTGGGTGTTACGCTCACACTCTCCGCTTCACGGCACCTTTACTCCTCGGTACTCTGCGATGAAGTCGTAAAATGTACTCTCTGAATACGCTGTCGAAGTGACGCGGTTAGCAACCGCATGGGCGCAGCCACATTGGACCCAAACAACTGGTTGCTAGGTTTTTTATACATAGGAAGCTGCATTAACGCTGCGCAGTGTCCTGAATTTTGTGGATAAAAAGGTGTAATTTTCGTGAAATAAGGCAAACGCCTCCCGTGAAGATCATCTACAGTGTTGGAGCTACAAAATAGAAGTGAAATTTTATGGATAAAGTACGAGAATTTTGCGAGATACCGGTAGTATGAATATAGTTGACCTCACTCCTGAGGCAAGAATTGCATGGCGGGTACTACAAATTATGAATACTTATTGATGTTCGACCCTGACTATTACGTGTTAGAAAACTGTATCATAATGATGATCATTATAACACTATTTTTCAGTATGAAACAGTTTCTCCCACCAATCACAGCTCAAGAAACAGTTGTTTGACCAATTAGATAAGGTTAGCATCGCACCTGCGTGGAGTTCCAAGGCCTTCTGAACTGCGTTGCCTAGTGTCATAGTGGGGTAATCGAGAAGGCCATGGTCAAATACAAGGCATTCTCTGCGTCTCATGCGCTCTGTTCAGTACATAAAACTGGCGCAATCTCGACAGATATTTATGAATATTTATCTTCGAACATAAAATAGTTATAATAATTATCGTCGAACATAAACAGTCGTATGCAACTCGCATATAATGGTAATTAAGACACTCGTATGGAAATTATAAAACTCACATACGCTCGTTTTATAAATATACTCGTGTCTTAATTATAGTCATTATAGGCTCGTTGCATAATGTACTATTATAACATCATTTAGTGGATACAGTTTATCTAATATAGAGAGATATTTAGGACATATATGTCACATAAAGGGGTTTTTGGTTCATGTGGGGAGTGTAGTTGTAATTAAATATGGTTTGTACTATTATAAAAGACAACCTACATAACCTTACAGCTGATTCACTAACAGCAATACATTTTCTCCTACAACTTTTCTGAGTGGTATTTTTCACTTAATTTATTTAAGCAGTGAATTGTATTTTCAAATAACAATTAGGCCTATCCCAGACTGAAAATTTCTGCTTAAATATTTTATTTTTGCACTTTCAGAATACAATTAGGCCTACCATATACCAGTAGCCTAGGCCTACACCCTGCAACGAAGATACAGTTTGTACTGTGCAGTACAGTGTCATTATTGAAGCCAATGAATACAGCTTATTTATGAAGTGATGGAGTGGCAAGTCTTGTTGTGAATATCAGGGAAGTTTTGGTGAAAAAATCAGTGGTGTCAAGAAATGAGTTGATGAGGATAGTGGCAAACCAGGCTATCAAGGCATTATGTCAAGATTGTTAGAAAATGTTTTAATCGTTTCAGCATGAAGTATTAGTGAAAAAGTCAGTGGTGCTATAAAGTTACGGTATCAATAAAAGTGGAAATATAATAACCTATGTGTGTACTTAGTTTGTCCATTACTTAACTGGACAATTCTTCAAACATTGGACAGTAAAACTAGGCTAGTTCAATGAAGTTATGGAATGCTACAGTATTGTACATTTATTATGAGTTATAATAAAACTATATTGCTATTCAAAATATCAAGGTTTAATAGTTAACTGCCATGTTTATACCAAACATCTTTAATGGATATCAGGAAGTACTGGTATATTATTGGGAAGTAGGCTACTCCCCTGCGATTCAACTTACAAGCTCCTGCAGAAGTGTGGGTGTGTTTTTCGCCCCTCACAATAGGCCTTTTTGTTATTGAGCAACTGAGTTTAATTGGAGTTGTAACAGGTCATTTTATCACAAGTTGTGGTGAATTATGTAATACTGTACCAAATGGCATGTAGGTGGTGTTGGGTGTTGGTGGTTATTGAGGCCATTAGCCCCTAACCGGAATGTAGGTTGATTTTATTTAGTTCTGTTGGTCAAGTAATGAATTTTAATCATGAAGGGGTGGGTAGCATAAATATTTTCTAGATACCGGTAATGATTTTGTTAGTATAGGCCTACCTCATTAAATTCATTGCTTAACTCATACCATTGGTATAATCTGGTTACCTCTGCATTAGTTAGGCTATCAGAGAGATTATCCCAATCATACTGTACCGGTACCTTTACACTGAGTTAGCTAGCAAGTTAAATTGGAGGCTTGTGGTAAGTAATCCATAGTTTACACCAAGAATGGTGTAAATGTCTACATCATTGCCCAATATTTTTTATTTCCTTACTCCATGGGCTAATAACCTAATTGTCTTTTAACCACTCTTCAGTACCATAAGAACCATCACCCTCATTCCCATTGTTTGAATTGGAACATAGTTATACAGACCAATTTCCAGCCTTGGATATTATTCTTTGTGGAATAGTGGAATAATATTCCCCTCCTCCCCTCCAAATGGCAAATCACTGATCAAACTGTACTAACTTGAGTGTACCATACATGTATGCATCAATTACTTTATGCGATGCATTTTACTAATGTATAATAAGGTGTTGGAGAGGGTAAAATCTAAAACCAGAATACAGCCGCTTACTGTTGAAAGAAACAGTTTTATGCTGCCTTGGATATTTTCATGTCGGTTTTAGTGGCTGTATATTTAAGCTAGGATAGGAAAAATTCCCCTTTATTTAGAATGAGGTAGGACGATAGGCCTTAATTGTAGACTTCTCTAACCTGTTAGTGAGCACACAGGTTAATTCGTTTTCAAACAAACGCAGCGTTGTGGTAAACACACAAATTGTATTGAAAGGCAGTCTTTGTTTCTTCTAAAGCCGTTAATGAGATTTGGCCTAAACTCTCATGCAAAATATTTTAAACTGTTCCCTTATCCATTGGTAGACCGTAAGTTCATTTTATTCGTCACTTACTGGTAGGGCCTATTGCACTTTATTTTCCGTAGTATTGATCATTCATACGGGACGTGTTTCACAATATCCAGAGATGTTATATTTTCATGTTCTTAATTTAAGTTAAATATCTTAGGCCACATCTCTAAAACGTAATGTGCCTCTCGAACGCAATACTTTACAACTTTATTGGACAACTATGTTAAATTACTGTGGAAAATATACTTTTCTATGCTTTCTTGCCTCTGGATATCCATGCATGTACAGTTTCATACGATACAAATAGGAAATAATGACGGCTCAACGACGAAGCAATCTACAAGGGAGCCATGTTGTATTGCTCCAGTTGCTTGGCAACGGAGCGGAAGTGACGTCAACTTCGGCAGCGTATAATCACATTTCTCAACTGTAATATTTAAAATTAGTATTTAGAACTCGGTGCAAAATTGCATGTATCGAGTATGCTCACCCTGCATGCAGAAGATCCCGATCACATACAGCAAGCTGTCATTCAGCCCAAATAGTGGACGACCTCCCGCCTCTTCATTTCCGAAATGGCGGCCTATTCGATAGACCAGACACAAGTATGCGGACAGCATCACTATGGTAGCAAGTGCTGCGAACCACAAGGTCCGGTTGAAAGGCCTCAGGAAGACATCGAAATTCAACCCCTCTGACTCTGGGAGCTTAATGTAAACTCCGACCCTGTGTAAGACAATGAGTATTAGAGTTATGACTTTTTGATTTTTTGCAAAATTAATTGATTTACTGTATCATGAAACGTTGAACTTTTGATTGAAAAATAACGTAAATGGTGTTCCAGATGTGGTTTTCCAGCTTTTAGGTCATGTTATGTACACTAGGTATACCGTAGCTTGTATTTAATTTACGTAACATGGCCCAAGAATTGAAAGACCGCATTTGTTATTCAACGGTCGTGAAAACACAAATTTGAAAAATGTATTAATTCTGTTTAGTTATTTTTGCGAAAAGTTCACCACTCCAAAAGCAATTGTTTTAAAATTGCATACAAGTTTCCTGAACTTCCTTTAACATATTGGACATTTCTGGAACATTTAGAACAATCAGGGTGTTTCTACAAGTTTATGAATTTTAAAAATTCTTGAGGAACATCCGTAAGAACATAGTAGTAGAAGTCTTCAGAACTTTGTGCAACTATTATTGTTTCATAGAATCCATACAAGCTTACTAATTGAGAAACTCTCTTATATTTCTCAAAGATAATTGGTTAATTTGAAGAAAAGTGCCTCACAAGATAAGTGCTTGTAACCCTGAAAGAATTTCGTACAATTATAGGAGTCACATAAAAATCAAAATAAAGACGTTCCACTAGATGAACAATCACTAGCAAATAACAGCAAAATACGGTACCACTCAATATTCAAGTCTTTGGTCGTTATACGATGTTCCACGGAGGAAAGGACGTGTAGATGTAATCGCGAAAGAAGTAAAAATATTATGGCAACGGAAATTAAATTTCCCAATTTATATATTCAAGTCATACAAGCAAGACTGTATAGAGTGGCTGGGAAAAGGTAAAATACAGAGGATGTCTCATACGTAATGTCGTTTTTGAAACAAAATTTCATTTGGAAAGTTTTCTGACAAGAAATTAAACTATTCTCCAAAGTAGATTCTATGCTCTTGGTCCATCTTTCAGCGAGGATTCTTATCCGGCGACGGTACCAGTCTCTGGGTTTTGTTGCGAAGAATTCGGCGAGACTCACTTCCACAGCTTCAAGGTTTTCGAAATTTCTTCCAGGTAAGAAATGGACCATAGTTCGAAATAGATGGTAATCTGAAGGCGCAAGATCTGGAATGTATGCTGGATGTGGTAGAAGTTCCACTCTTCGCTATTCCTAAATTTTTGCCATGGTTGTTCGTGCAGTATGAGGTACCGGTATCGCATTGTCCTGGTGCGAGAGAACTCTATTTCGGTTAACTAATTGTACCGGCCGTACGGCGATAGGAGATACGGACTTCAATCACAGTAACAAAGAAATATATTTAAATCAAATGGGGATTACAGCATGGCAAGGGCACAAACAAAATGCACATGGGGCCTGTATGAAAATGCTGGAGGAACCCCTTAATGCTGGCCAACATGGGCAATGCAAACCCGAAAGAATTTACGTGTTAATACTGGAACAAATATCCAGGCTCTGGAGAGCGGGGACAAGGAGAAATTAACTGCCAACCGTGGCCATAAGCGGGCGGGAAATATGGCAAGAGACGCCACTGAAGCTACTTTATAGCTCGGGCACGAACTTGCAAACAAAGGGCGAATTTGAATTATATCGGCCCAGGAGGGCTTACTGAACTCCAAAACGGCTCGTAAAACAAAACAGAAACATTGCGGCAATGCAATGAGCAACCAAAAGCTATAGGCCTAAAAACAATGTGACACGAGGCACTGAACAATGGCCTAGCCAGCTATCGACACTTCAAAGGTTATGCCGATAATTTACGTAAGAAATCCCCATCCAAAAGGTTTACAGGTTATATACAAATCACATGTATCAAAAAATAATATGGTTCATTAATGTCCTTCCTACGATATACTTAATAAATCTCTAACCGCAAAATAGTTATGGTGGCGTCCTTTCTCGGCACTAGAAAACATGTGGTCATCCACTAAGGCAAGTTCGGCTTAATAGTTAATGCAATAATTTGCCCAAGCTCAAAATATAATAGTAGGAACACAGCTTGGCGTAGATAATAATATCCAGTGCGGATATTAAAGAGAAGCAATTTGGAAAAGGGTAGACCAGGTTGTTGAGTCTCCCGCGTGGTACCACAGTTATAAGTTCAAAATATCTAAGGACACAAAAGCATCTTAACGCGCACTGATGCGAACAAAATTATTAGTCTATAAAAAACTCCATCGGGAGAAAAATAATAAAACATCTCAAGCTTATATAAGGTTCACATTACAGTACTTTGATGTTGGCCTTATGGCCACACCAGCCAAAGGGCTAGCCTTCCGAAAACGGCCAGCGAAATGCACTTGCGACTACATCGTAGCAAGTCGCGGAAAAGAAAGATAAAGTCCGTTGGACGCACGAGCTCATATTGGCTCTCGCGCATGCGCACACATATTGACCAATCAGACCGCAGCGGCAGTTGTCGCGCGGAGAATACAAAGCAGGCTTCTGGAACGTTCTCGCAACATCTGGGAGCTTCTAGTCGCTCGCGGATCCGGAAATTCGTTGCATGGCAGAGGCGGGGACGGCGGGAGTTTAAAATATCAGAAATGCAGAGTTCAAGAGCCCACCTTCTGGGACAAGCAGCCCAGGTGAAGGGGTAGGGGAGGGGACAAATCATTGTGGCAGTCGTTCGACTGGCACAGTCTTCCCCTCTGCCATCGAAGAATGGGGTGGAAAGGGGGGGGGGGGGTGAAGTTGACAGGGGTGCATGTCCTGCGATTCACTCACTTGACCTTGCAACAGTCAATGCACAGTCACTCTCGTACAGTTTTCTTTTTCCAATTGTCACTCCACTTGAATCCCCCACTTTGATGATGTCGTGATGTACAGCAATGTCACCACCAATGGACCAGTCCAGTACTGGTACTCAGAACGTCCAGCCAGGTAAGGACGACCAGGTAGGTGTCACCATCAGAACCGCCATCAGCCATCAAGCTCCACCACCAGAAGATGAAAATCGTCGGGGCCGACAGTGACCCAGGCCTCAGGTCACTGCCCCCATTGGGGTACACCCTCACTGGACCACAACCGAAACAAATCCAGACACCAGCAGCGGACCGTCCACACACAGCAGCTGGCTCGACAGGACAGGTCGAGCCGAAACTTTTCCTGCCATATAGCAGGACATTTCAGTAGATGTAGGGGAAGGGTCAACACACATGTGACCACACGAAGAATTCACTAGGGATTATTCACTTTATTTGAGAAGGACTCAGCACACTTTGTGCTAATACTGACGAGGCACTCGCTCAGATCACGAGAGGTTATATTTAAGCAGATAGAAGCACACCCACCGCTTGAGTTGACAATTAAGCATTAACTTTAACTTTAATTTAACCACAACAAAACTTCAGGACAACCACAAGAACCATAAGAGATTTACTTACTCTTAGAAATCACCAGAAGGGGAGAGGAGGAACCCAATTAACTCAATTTAACTTGTCTGAAGGACCAAATCCACTGTCCCAACCAAAATCCTGAATTCACAACAGAAATTAAATTTGCGGATGCGCCACATACACATGGAACTCTCCCATAGGGACAGGATGACTCTGCTCTCATAATTAGTGCGACCAACACAGGGTCAACAAAGCACAAGTGCCTGCCGGGTAGTCAGCACGTACAGTCATTTACATTTATAGAAGGCGTATCAAACGCACTGACAACAAGTATGGCTCTTACTCTATGAGATCGCCCACAAAGGGCTAAGAAAACCAAACAGCACCTATAAGGCAACAAAATTTCAAAACTGAACCTGTAGAACAATAAAATTTTCAAAATCGCACCTGTAAAACAATAAAATTTCACCAAACGGAAGTCGAACTCAGAATTTCTACTTCAGCAACCAACTAACCAGGACCTCTCTTCAAATGCAGCACTCGTATACTGTTGTCATAGCAACAACACGCAGGCAGACAACATCACTCGAAACCTTCACACAACGTTGCTCAGAACTCGCATTATCACCAAATGCAGCAATCACTCTAGGTCTCCAAACCATTGCTACCAACTTCACACAAGCACAAAATTGCACAGCCGAGCAAACTCAGGCCACACTACTCCTTCACTGCTCCACTTCAGCGCCACCGAGCAGATTCAGATGACACTAACCACTCGTCCAGCAGGACCGACTGAAGATTAAAACCAATTCCCCCCCCAATAAAAACACTTCGAGTCTCACCGACTCCTCGAAACAGCACCGTCCAACACAGGAACTTTCTTATCAACACCAGTCTTCATGATTAAGTTCACGGTTCACCACAGAAGCTTACTACGGTCCCTCGACAATCAAACCTTACAAATTCCGAACCAGTGTGGAAGTAGTCTCTCGGATATTCTGCCACAAGCTCCAACGACAAGAATACTAAAACTACCCAAATTATGTACCAGCCTGCCAATACTCACACAATGGAGCAAGATCAGGGAGCACACATACTCAAAGAGGATTAAAACACCATAACAGGCGACAGGGAATACACCATCCTGCAACTGACCATCTCAGGGTCCACAAACATCAGGGAATCAACCATCCTGAATCACTTCACAACCTCAGTGCATTGACCATCCCGGGCTACCATCCACAACAGGGAATGCACCTTCCTGCAATTACTCTATATCACCAACATCACAAAAGCTCAGGGAACAGCATTCTGGTAACTCAATAAAACTTCAGCTCAGGGCACAGCATCCTGGCAAACTAACTATTTACAACAACACAGGGAATTCACCTTCCCGAAATAAAATGCTCAATACACTGCAGGGAAACACCATCCTGAAATCCTCCAATTCAATGCAGGGAATCACCATCCTGATATTTAATTGCTACCGCAACTACCTGTAGACTTACAAAACCTCTAACTCAAAATACTACCACAAATATCTGAACCCAACTGAGATACCTTGACACACAATATAGAACCTGGTACCAACATAACGAATCGAACATATCGACAGGCACCAACTCTCCAACATAACTGAAATAAAATGTCTACGACACACACTACAAATTGCTCCTGCCACAAGGTGAACTCCACCGGTTCACATGACAGAACTAGCTCGACACATGCCCATAAGGAACACTTTCTCCTGCCGAACGTTGACGTAAGGAACATCACAAGCCAGTCAACCAAGAAGAAGACACCATGTCACCAGAGGACGCCCGGGTACAAGGGAGACAGGCACCAACTCGAGGAAGCACAAGGCAATGTCCAGAAAAATACAAGGAACCCCTAAAAATAAAGCAACAGCAACAACCATTCACACACGAGGTCCCAGCACGTTCTTCTACAGCTACTCCATAACTAACCAAAATTTCCAAAACACCTGATTTTTTTAAAACTCAGCTCAACTGGTCACCGACTGAAAGTCAAAAAATGAACGACCAAAGAAATTCAAAACTAGCAGGAACTCTTCTAAACTGCATACGACAAGAACAGCATACAAGCGATACGTAGCAGCAACGTCTGACCGCGTCAGATCAGGTTCAACCACACCCAAGTCCAAGGGGGTCATCAAAAGAAATTCAAAATTCCTGAAATAAAACAAAATTTCGAGCTATCCACTATTCTCGCAATAGACAATTACAATGCAGATCCTATCTCAGCTTTCCCACCAGACTATATAATCGAAACTAACTGGCTTGCACACAACACAACTCGTTCATACAGCACACGGCTAAATCTGAAATATTAAAATTTGGAAATGCACGCAGCAACTGACATCGAAATGTCACCGACACAGTTGGCAACCTTCTGCCACATCATCCCATCACGTACACTGCAATCACACTCTTGGCATTCCGTAGCAGATGTGAACATAACCTCACAGGCACAGGTTATCAGAATTCAACATACAGAATTTTCAAAATAGCAGGTTCACACTTCACGATTTCAAATTTAGCACATATACCACTGGCAGGTGTACCACCGTAAACTAATAATTCACTTTCACGTTCCCTGAAAATTCACATAAAAATGTCACAGCAAGACAATAGGACAGTACTACTTCCAAAAGATACTACAGGATTAAAACAGCTA
Source organism: Meconema thalassinum (assembly GCA_946902985.2). Lineage (NCBI taxonomy): Eukaryota > Metazoa > Arthropoda > Insecta > Orthoptera > Tettigoniidae > Meconema > Meconema thalassinum. Next base: position 455,518,342 of record OX336391.1, on the reverse strand, counting down.
CTGTCTACAGTTACGTTAGTAGAAACAGGTGTACCACTACACAAATGTTGGCCTCGAAAAATGCGGATTAACACCGATCAAACTTTTCATAAGAATATCTAAGAAGAATAGTAACTTCAACGACTTGGCATTCAGCCTGAAATTTACCATAACTTGACAACACAGTTAGCACATTACTTGACTTCCAAATGGCAACACGGCCAGAAAATTACTTGAACCTTAAAATGGGCACCACGGCTAGAAAAACATGTAGCACACAACGGCTTCACTTGACTTGACAATGAGCTTTAACTCAAAACTTGGCAACACTGCAAGAACATGGCTTCACTGCCAGAAAATAATTAGCACTCACGGTTTCCACTTGGCTTCCACTGCCAGAAATAATAATTTGCACTAAAAGGCTTTCAACTTGGCTTACTGCCAGAAATAATTAAGCATACAGCTTCACTTGGCTTACTGCCAGTAATAATTAACTCGACAATTACAGCTCGACCAACTGCCAGGAACTTTAATAATGACTTACAAGTCAACACTGCCAACAATAGGCTTTCAAAATTTCAAAGATACACGGTCAGAAAAATCACTAAATTTCAGCAGAAGAACTTTTGCGCTATCACACAGAGTGCATCAAATAGCACCACACGGCTGAAAAAACTCCAAAACAAATTACAACCGAAATACGGGGAGTTTGAGCGCTACACTTTCCATACTAGAGCAGAAACTTGGGCACACCAAATTACAGGTTAACTCAACACTACTGTTGAGCCATGTTTAACATCTCTCTTTCCTATATTTTCTTTGGCGGCCGTCCCGGTTGACTCAGACGCCATGTGAGATACTTTCTGTCCGGGCGTGCCTTGAGGCTCTCCGCCTTATTATTTAAAATGCAATATTTTTCCTTTTTATTTAACATTGTTATTATGCCGAAACCTTCCATTTAATCATGTAAGTAACACATCTTACCTTGTGTCCACTATGCTCATTTCCTAAATTTAACTTTTCTTTTTGATCTTCGTCGTGTGCTTGGATTTGCTGTGGAACCAATCGAAATGGCGGTCTCCTGTTTTATTTTGTTTGAGTCTTCGTTTAACCTTTTATTTGTGCCGTGAAATATATCTGCGAGTGATTTTGTGAGTGTATGTTTTTCTTGCTGCCAGATGCATTGATGTTGTTTTGATTGGGCATGTATTCGAATGGGTCTCCCGTGGTTTGTGGACGTTGGCGTTTCGACCATTCTCCCAACACGAGGCATGACACCATATATTTTAGCCCTTATGTATTCCCTTCATTCCATGCTTCGTGCAACTGAATCACGGCGGTAACTTTAAGTAGGCCTTACCGTATTCAGCTCGAACTCGGAACGTAAGTTGGGGACCATATAGGTTTAGCATTTTTTTGCTAGACTACCTACAAGCACGAGTTGCTTTGTGTTTTATTACTGCATCGTCGGCTGGCATTTTGTGTGTTTGATTGCGTGTATGTATCATGTATATTTCACGGACACTTGACGTCATTTGTTTCTACTTGTAGCATCTTTGGTTTTTGCATTTCTTTTCTCTGGGGACTGCCAGCTTGATCGCAGCCCCATTGCTCGCCACAGCCTCTGCGACACGCACACAGCCTCTTGTTTTATCTTTGTTATGCTTGTTATTTGTGGTCGTCATGACAACCATCCATCTCTAGGCTGAGAAGTGATTGTTGTTGACCAGCGACCGGCTCGATTGCCTCTTGATCATTTACTTCCTCCCTTTTTACATCGTTTTCACGGAAGTGAGCACAGGTATGAATTTAATTTGTTAACGTTATTTACTATCGTAAGTTATTTATTGTTATTTATATTTATCTTCCCCGTTTGAAAGTGACTTTATTTGACCACTAGGTGAAGGGTATTCTTTTTTTGTGTGTGTGTTATTCTGGCCGGGTTTCTTTGTGTGTTCGGTTTCAATTCATTAAATTTCCATTTCTTTATCCATGTGTCTTATTTAGTAGTGTTTGGCGATCGGGTTGCTCGCTCTCTCTCTTCAAACCTAGGCCTAACTTATTCTAGCTTTCTAGCACCAGGAGGGTATTCCTACCACTCGTCGTGGGACCACCTTCACGGAGTCTGGAGTCGCTCGGCACATCTGGCCTGCAAGAACGGGCCCAGCACAGGTCAGAAATTAACATCCATTTCCACTGCGTACTCCTTTCTTTTCTAGTTTGTTCCAGTGATGCAGCTAGGAGGCACGCCAAGAATATGTTTATTTTAATAGGGCGGTGCAGATGGTATCAGTTGCGAGGTTAAGTCTCCTGGTCGCTTAGCCATATCAATTGGATTTTAATATTTCGCTGCATATTTTTCAATATTGTTTTTATTCTGTTTCATGTTCCCTATTGCATACTATGCAAACAAATATTGAGAGTCAATATGAACTTCCAAGGACTCTGGACCATAAAAAATAACAAACTGTAAGGAGAGTGCAATGAAGTTCGCCGGGAAATGAACATTTCCACGACTGGAAACTTCTGTCCTTGGGTCTCTGTAAGTGTTAAGAAATTGTCGATACCCGCTTTACTGGATTCTGGTGCTTCACGTTCATTTATTCAGCGCTCCATCGCGGAACAGCTTCCTGTTACTCAGATTTGTCCACAAGATGGGGGTTTAAAATTTTTATCTGCGGTGAAGTCATCTATTTCTGTTTCTAGCGTTGTAACATGTCATATTAAGATATGTGGTTATTCTTGGGATTGGAACTTCCATGTGGTGGATGACTTATCTACGCCTATGATCTTAGGTTCTGATTTTATGCACAAAGCAGGGTTGAGGCTTGATTTTTCGGATCATTCCTTCAGTTTTTTGTTTAAATCCAAGGAGCGGTTTCAATTTAATACTTGTGAAGCAAGTGTTCCTTGTAGTTTTTCTGGTATCGCTGCTGTTCAAATCCCTCCTACTGTATTCACAAGTCAACGTGACGCTTTATCTGATTTGGTGAATGAATTTCCTGATGTTCTCTCCTCGGAACTGGGTTCCGCGATCGGCTACGAGTGTCATATTGATTTAACTGATGAGGTTCCAGTTAGGTCGGCGCCATTTTCTTGCTCTCCACCCAAACTCATTGCCATGAGAGAATATATTCATGATCTTAAAGCACGCGGTGTTGTGAGCCCTTCTAAGTCTTCTTATGGTAGTCCAGCATTCCTGGTGCCTAAGAAAGAGGGTACTTTTCGTTTAGTAGTTGATTATCGTCGACTCAATTCTAAGGTGGTGTTCGACAACTTTCCCCTACCAACTCTGGAGAGCGCTTTTCAGCATTTTCACGGGGCGAAGTACTATTCCGTCCTAGATTTGAACTGTGTTTATTATCAAATTCCTCTAGATCCCGAGAGCCGTAAGGTAACAGCATTCACAACTCCGTTCGGCCTTTTTGAGTTCAATAAATTACCCATGGGCATTTCTATCGGCGGACAAGTTTTGAGTAGGGTTTTGAACGAGTTATTTGGAGATTTAAAGTATCCATCTGTGTTTAACTATCTTGATGACCTCGTGATTTACAGTCAGTCTTTTGAGGATCACCTGATCCATTTACGTGAAGTCCTATGTCGTCTTCGCAGAGCCGGACTCACTGTTAACCTAGGGTGATCAGATCCAGTACTGTGAAATAGAGGACAACACAGGAAAAAATTGAGGACATTAAGGGAAAAAGAGGACAAATCTAAAAGTAATAAAACCATATAAGGTACGATAAAAATTGAACATCAAAATGTATTAATTACATTAGTAAACTTAGAACATTGCCACTGAAAATGTATATTATTCTAAAATTAAAAACATGAAATTACACTTAATTTGTAGACTATTTATATTTATCTGAGGATGATATTCCTGCCAACAGTTTAGGTCTGTCCAACAGATATTTATAGAAGTCCTGACAAGAGTGTTCCTTAAAATTGTACTGCACCATTAATAGACCTTTCACAGATTCTATTTGCAATCTATTTCTTTCATCTGTCCATTGAGATGAAATCAATGAGAAAACCCTCTCAACATTAACATTGTGACCTGCGATACAAAAGAAATATTCTGCAATTTTAAGAAGGTCTGAGTAGCATTCAATATTTTCACTATCATTGAAACATTTAAGATATTCGCTGTTATTTGAAAACTTCTCTGTAAATTTACTCAGATTACAAAACTGATCAAAACAATTTTGCATCATCAATGTGAATACCTTTCCCTTGTAAATACATAATACTTTTTTCAACATCAATGTATTCCATCTTCTTTAAAGTTAAACTCATCCACAAGAAACAACTGAAATCATCAAAATATGTTATCCATTTTGTCAAATATTCCAAAGATACTTTATATAACATCAATGCTTCATTCATAAATAAATCTGCTTCCTTATCATACCCCTCTTTTCGAACATTTTCTACTACATCTTTCACCTTCAATGAAATGAAAGAACCTTCATATCTATTTTAAGCATAACCTTGACACATTCCAACACATTCATGATTTCTAACACAGAACTCTCTTCTTTCTGTATTATCAAAATCTTTGAGTGAGATATTGACATTAGAGAATGCAGGTGCCACAAATAAGCTTCACTCAAATTATTTCCAAAAAAATTAATGAGAAGTTTTGGAGGATTTGGCACTGACAAGAAGTAAGACTTCAAGGGAAGAAACATTTCCAATAATCTCTCAACAGCAGGGAAGAGAGATAGCCATCTTGTCTTGCTGTGGGAGAGTAATTGTTTGTAATTGGTATCAACAAATACACAATATGACTTCAACTGTTCAGTTCTTACAGTGTAAATTGAGAAATAATTATACAACTTAACAATAAGACAATCTATGTCCACAGATAAAAGATCAGTTCCATGTTGTATTGTATTATTCAATATATGAGCTGGGCAACCTATACCTACCATATTCCTATTGACAACATCCTTTAAGTTAGTAAATACATTCTTGCCTTCTCTACGATTTAAACTACCAAAGTTAGTGTTCGTGTTGTCACCAGCAAAGGCCACACTTTTCTCTACAATACCTAAACTAGACAAGGTATCCTTAATATACCCTGCAATATATTCAGCCTTCTCATTAGGAGTTGTCTTTAGTTCTACAACCTTAGTTTTAATACCACCCTGCTTATAATCGAAATATTGAATGAGAATAGGAAACATTTTCAGACTTCCATGATTACTTCCATCCGTACACACTCCATAATAAGATATACCTTTCATACATTCTACTGTAACATCAACAGCATGTGGGCCTATTACTCTGTTTATTATACTTTCAGTTTTGGTTCTAGCTGAAGAAATTCTTTTGGCCACTTCCGAATCATAATAAATTGTCTGGTTCAATTTCGGTGTGCAGTACAATGATCTGTAGGAGGAATGATGACGAACGGTATGGAATGCTAATGCTCCTTCCGCAGCTAAAACGCGATTCGTTAATGCTGTAGTTGATGTGGAAAAAAGCATGTCTATAGTTTGGGAACTGCTGCAGCCTTGTACACTTTTTTTGTGTTTATTTGAAGAAATGCGACTATCCAAATCTTGAGAACCTACGAAATTAAATGAGAATTTTATATAAATAACGCTCTTTTAAGATTTTTAAATTAATAACTTGTCCGTTGCACACGGTAAAATGTTTCTTAAAATTTATTTTACAACTAATTTTATAAAAAATTGACGAAAGCAAGCTGTGTTGTTCACGGTAAAATTATTTTATAAAATTCGTGGATGTATCAGGATCGCCATCTACCGATAAACTTCTGAACCAAGAATCATCTGTTCAACACACATTGGTTTGAGAGTATGGCTCCAACAAACAAAGCAAAAATTGCAGCTTTAGCTACAATTATATGTCGTACAGTGGTAAAAAGGAAGAAAATAAATGCTAGGAAGTCCTGGACTCGGGAATGGATAAAAAGAAGAGAAGAGTAGAGGAATGCTGCCCTTGGTCGAACATGAGTTGAGAAAATGAGAAGATCAGAATTCATATAGGAATTTTCTAAGAATGGAGGAAAGCAGTTTAAAAACTCCTAGATCTTGTTGGTCCCAAAATTATTCGACAGGACACTAACATGAGGCAAGCCATTTCTCCTGAAATGAGACTGCAAGTGAGTTCGAAGGCCGTTTATCTTCGCCTTCACATCAGTCTGGCTTGTGTTCGGTCGAATTTGTGAAACATATTCGGCGATTGAGATTTCTGCCTCCCTTCTTGCATTTCTATAGTGGTTTATGGGCGTTTTAACCTCATACAAACACTGATATTTCTGGTACTCGTCCAGTAAAACACTAACAGCTTCCTTAGTCCAGCCGGAGCCTGCCATTTTCGAAGTGTTTGTTTACAAGCGAGCTTCAAAATCTTCTCACCTCGTGGCGCCAGCATCATCTCCATATCAGCTTCCCTGATTGGTTCGTTTCGTAAAATTAATTTAACGGAATAGAACATGTCCTATTTTATGGAAAGTTTTATCAAAGGTTTTATAAAACATGAATTTGACCGTGAGCAACAAAAATTTTATAAAATTAAATTATTGTTCAATAAATTTGAAGGAAAATTTCACCGTGAGCAACGGGCATAAACAATAAATTATAGAACTTACCATGATTTGCTACCGAGACGAAAGTTGCAGTTGGGCAAATTCTACATTCAGCCTCAAAATCATTACGTCCAAGCTTGAAAGTAGGATATTTGGTTTTCAAAGCATCTTTAAACTTGCACTTTCTTTTAGGCATCTTGAATGCGAGCAAATTTCAAACTGGCAAACACACAACAACACCAAAAGACTGCCAATCAACGGAGCACAAACACAGAAACACATTCCCAAACCCAGCGTAGACCGGAAACCATTATTGTAGCGCTGCACATCGGTGAAAAATTAAACTATTGGCATGGCGCCAATATAAACTGCGAAAAACTAAAACATACATACATACCGGTACATTCATACGATAATATAGTAAATTAATAAAAAGGAGGACATTAAGACAATTTTAAAAATTGTTCGCGGACAGAGGACAGAGACGTAAATTGGAGGACATGTCCGCGAAAAAGAGGACGTCTGGTCACCCTATGTTAACCCGGACAAAATCTCTTTGGCTTCGAAGAAAATCAAATTTTTAGGTCACATTCTTTCAGATGTGGGCATAGAAGTGAACCCTGAGCGTGTCCAATGTATCCAAGAGTTCCCTACTCCCACGAATGTGAAAGCAGTCCGACGTTTTTTGGGAATGGCAGGCTTTTACAGTAGGTTCATTAAGGGCTTTTCGGACATTTCAGCGCCCCTGAATTATTTGAATAAGAAGAAAATACGATTCGTGTGGGGCCCCGACCAGTGTCTCGCCTTTGAGAAATTGAAAGAATGTCTTTCTTCTGCTCCCGTCCTTCGAACTCCGGAATTTGGGAAAGATTTTATGTTACATTGTGATGCGAGTGATGTCGCAGTTTCTTGTGTGCTTAGTCAGCAGGTGAATGATAATTTGGCACCCATCGCTTTTGCCAGTCGGATGCTGAACGACTGCGAACGCCGGTATTCCACTTTCGAGAAAGAAAGTCTGGCTGTCGTATTCGGCTGTGAACGTTCTTTTCTAGAACATCGGCATTTCATAGTGTATACCGACAATGAAGCTCTGTCCTGGATGCGCTCGCATGTCAAAAAAATTGGGACGTATAAATCGTTGGATTCTTCGTCTATCCTCTTTCAGCTTTGACATCATTCACGTCAGAGGCAGTGAAAATGTTGTAGCGGATTGTTTGTCACGCATGTTTGAGGAACCTCCTCACATTGTTGAGATCCCCGAGCCAGTGAATCTTCTCCAACACATTCCATGGTCTTTTACTGACATCCGTACGTACCAAGCAGATGACCCATTTTGTGTCACATTGCGTGAAAAAATTCTCGGGAAAGATCCTGATGTATCTGAGTTTTCTTTGCGCAATGATGTTATAGTGCATACCGCTCCTCGATCTTCGAAATGTACGATTTTCGTGCCAGAGAATATACGAAGTATGCTCTTGACGTATTTCCATGAATCCTGTTTTGGATTACATTTAGGTATGACGAAGACTTTCCATAAAATCTCCCAGGAATTCTTCTGGCCTCATTTGAAAGCGGATGCTTTTGCTTTCGTCCGAAAATGTGTTACGTGTCAGCGTTCTAAGCCAGCAAAGAATTCTCGCATTGGACTTCACCACGCTGACACGATGTCATATCCTAATGAGCGCCTCTTTATAGATTATTTTGGTCCCCTAGTTAGGTCATCTTCTGGTCATCAAGCTATACTTACTGTCGTTGATGGATTTTCAAAATTTGTATGGTTATTTCCTGTCAGGGAAATCACGACACGTACCACTGCTAGGCTTTTGACCAATCATATTTTTGTTGTTTTTGGTCCTCCAAAGTTTTTAGTGTCCGATAACGCGAGCGTTTTCCGGTCCAAGTCTTTTAGATCAATGTGTTTTTCTTGGGGAATTGATCATGTCTTTTTGGCACCCTACCACCCTCAGCCAAATCACGTTGAAAGGTTTCATCGTAACTTGAAGGCTTGCTTGAGTGCGTTCCACAACGCAGATCAGTCACGTTGGGACGCAAATCTTCAGTTTTTCTCCTTAGGATTTAACACTGCTCTTCATGAATCGACGAATTCTACCCCTTCGGAATTGTTTTTAGGAAGGCGTATTGTTGATCCACTTCAGCTTCAGTGGAAATAGATTATCTGGCTGCGCCATCCCGCCGTACCTCAGTCAAAGAAAAATGGGAAGTTGCTGTACGGCATCTGAAAAGGGCACGAGATCGCGTGGCGTCTCGCTATAACAAGGGTAGGCAACCTGTTTGTTTTCAGGTGAATAACGACGTGCTAGTGCGCCTGCACCCACAGAGTTCGGCCAAGAATAAGGAGTCAGCTAAGCTAATGCTTCGCTGGAGCACGCCCAAAACTATCACTAGATTTTTAACACCTGTTACTGTTGAATTGATCTCCAAGGAGAAATCAACCGACGTATCCAGAGCTCACATATCTCAATTGAAACCACTTATTGTGTAACCTTCTTATTTGCTGTGATTAATGTTGTCCTTTTTCTGCGTAGGTTAGCCAATCATAATTTGCTTATGTTATCCAAGGAAGCTAGTATTCATATGGCGTCTCCTTGACCTGCCTATTATTGAACCAATTTTGACCGAGGCGGAGTCAAGTACAAATTTACGAGCTCAAGAAAGAAAATAATACAAGAAGAAATAGGCCTACATACTCTGTGTAACTTAATATTTATTGTAAAAATATGTATTTTTGCGAACTCGGCCAGTAGAGAATTTATATTCTATAAATAATGGACACATTATATCGCTTCTTTGTTATTTTAATACGTCACTTTCATAATGGGTATAAGGAGAATGGCAGACTTCGGCGTCAAAGGGCGAGAGTCTTTTGTTTATGATTTTCGTCCGTGTCTCTATCTACTTTTCTTGTCATTGTAACGCTCAGTTGAACCGTAATACCATTATGACAAGCCCAGGGATCGTCAAAGGAACGCGCGCCTTTGGGGACCCCGAAGGAGTTCTGTCTTGATATTGCGATCGCCGAAGCGATCGGATTATTTTTATATATTACTTCCTTTTATAACTGTATTCTTTCTGATATGGCTCAATTGCTTAAGTGATTGTTATATCGATCACCCTCCTCCCTCATATTTTGTGTACTGTTATAGTTGTTTACAAACCACCTGTGTGATAAGGATGTTGTGTATTTTGGAACACTTGGGACATGATTGATTTCAAAGCGGTGGTGCTTAGTGATGTAAAAAGAAAAATCTTTTATTATTATAAATAATTTTTCTTTTGGGGGGTGGTGTGGATCCTGAGCCATGTTTAACATCTCTCTTTCCTTTATTCTCTTTGGTGGCCGTCCCGGTTGACTCAGACACCATGTGAGATACTTTCTGTCCGGACGTGCCTTGAGGCTCTCCGCCTTATTATTTAAAATGTAATGTTTTTCCTTTTTATTTAACATTGTTATTAAGCCGAAGCCTTCCATTTACTCATGTAAGTAACACATCTAACCTTGTGTCCACTATGCTCATTTCCTAAATTTAACTTTTCTTTTTGATCTTCGTCGTGTGCTTGGATTTGCTGTGGAACCAATCGAAATGGCGGTCTCCTGTTTTATTTTGTTTGAGTCTTCGTTTAACCTTTTATTTGTGCCGTGAAATATATCTGCGAGTGATTTTGTGAGTGTATGTTTTTCTTGCTGCCAGGTGCATTGATGTTGTTTTGATTGGGCATGTATTCGAATGGGTCTCCCGTGGTTTGTGGACGTTGGCGTTTCGACCATTCTCCCAACACGAGGCATGACACCATATATTTTAGCCCTTATGTATTCCCTTCATTCCATGCTTCGTGCAACTGAATCACGGCGGTAACTTTAAGTAGGCCTTACCGTATTCAGCTCGAACTCGGAACGTAAGTTGGGGACCATATAGGTTTAGCATTTTTTGCTAGACTACCTACAAGCACGAGTTGCTTTGTGTTTTATTACTGCATCGTCGGCTGGCATTTTGTGTGTTTGATGCAGTAATAAAACACAAAGCAACTCGTGCTTGTAGGTAGTCTAGCAAAAAATGCTAAACCTATATGGTCCCCAACTTACGTTCCGAGTTCGAGCTGAATACGGTAAGGCCTACTTAAAGTTACCGCCGTGATTGGTTCCACAGCAAATCCAAGCACACGACGAAGATCAAAAAGGAAAGTTAAATTTAGGAAATGAGCATAGTGGACACAAGGTTAGATGTGTTACTTACATGAGTAAATGGAAGGCTTCGGCATAATAACAATGTTAAATAAAAAGGAAAAACATTACATTTTAAATAATAAGGCGGAGAGCCTCAAGGCACGTCCGGACAGAAAGTATCTCACATGGCGTCTGAGTCAACCGGGACGGCCGCCAAAGAAAATAAAGGAAAGAGAGATGTTAAACATGACTCACTGTACATAACTGAACTTACCACGGCGAGGTCTTTTGCAGCAACACAGCGAAACAGAGACAAGAAAGGGAGAGCAGCAACACCAGAGCTCACCGAGCCCTAGGGAGTTTATCATTTTCAACTCATCACAGTCGATGAAAACAGCATCACAACATTTGCTTTATAGATTCGTGGCGCTCCAAATAAGCACAAGGCCATGAAAAATACCAGAAAGCAGACAGAGATTAGAATAGTGCACACAGCATACTTCCCGACACACAACAGTTTCTGACTTGACTGAATTTAACTTACAGAAGTTACATGCCCCAATACATAAAACATGACTCAAAAATCATCCAAGCAACCACGGGGGGACACCGGCAGCGGTTTTCGCAACCAATGCTCTGCTGCCACTCTGTACCGGCCGTACGGCGATAGGAGATACGGACTTCAACCACGCTCTGCAACCACTCTGTACCGGCCGTACGGCGATAGGAGATACGGACTTACATCACGCTCTCACTATCACTCTGTACCGGATAGGTAACGCAGGTCAGAACGACCTTGGAGTGGGGTCTGGAACTTATCCAGAGGGTGGGGTTTTACTGCTAGATATCCTCCCAAATAATGAGCAGTCATGTTTAAAAACAGTAACAAAGAAATATATTTAAATCAAATGGGGATTACAGCATGGCAGGGGCACAAACAAAATGCACATGGGGCCTGTATGAAAATGCTGGAGGAACCCCTTAATGCTGGCCAACATGGGCAATGCAAGCCCGAAAGAATTTACGTGTTAATACTGAAACAAATATCCAGGCTCTGGAGAGCGGGAACAAGGAAAAATGAACTGACAACCGTGGCCACAAGCGGGCGGGAAATGTGACAAGAGACGCCACTGAAGCTTCTTTATAGCTCGGGCACGAGCTTGTAATCAAAGGGCGAATTTGAATTATATCGGCCCAGGAGGGCTTACTGAGCTCCAAAACGGCTCGTAAAACAAAACAGGAACATTGCGGCAATGCAATGAGCAACCAAAAGCTATAGGCCTAAAAACAATGTGACACAAGGCACTGAACAATGGCCTAGCCAGCTATCGACACTTCAAGGGTTATGCCGATAATTTACGTAAGAAGTCCCCATCGAAAAGGTTTACAGGTTATATACAAATCACATGTATCAGAAATAATATGGTTCATTAATGTCCTTCCTACGATATACTTAATAAATCCCTAACTGAAAAATTGTTATGGTGGCGTCCTTTCTCGACATTAGAAAACATGTGGTCATCCACTAAGGCAAGTTCGGCTTAATAGTTAATGCAATAATTTGCCCAAGCTCAAAATATAATAGTAGGAACACAGCTTGGCGTAGATAATAATATCCAGTGCGGATATTAAAGAGAAGCAATTTGGAAAAGGGTAGACCAGGTTGTTGGGTCTCCCGCGTGGTACCACAGTTATACGTTCAAAATGTCTGGCACAAAAGCATCTTAACGCACACTGATGCGAACAAAAATATTAGTCTATAAAAAACTCCATCGGGAGAAAAATAATAAAACATCTCAAGCTTATATAAGGTTCACATTACAGTACCTTGATGTTGGCCTCATGGCCACACCAGCCAAAGGGCTAGCCTTCCGAAAACGGCCAGCGAAATGCACTTGCGACTACATCGTAGCAAGTCTCGGAAAAAAAGATAAAGTCCGTTGGACGCACGAGCTCATATTGGCTCTCGCGCATGCGCACACATATTGACCAATCAGACCGCAGCGGCAGTTGCCGCGCAGAGAATACAAAGCAGGCTTCTGGAACGTTCTCGCAACATCTGGGAGCTTCTAGTCACTCGCGGAACCGGAAATACGTTGCATGGCAGAGGCGGGGACGGCGGGAGTTATAATATCAGAAATGCAGAGTTCAAGAGCCCAGCTTCTGGGACAAGCAGCCCAGGTTGGCAGTTGGCAGTCAAAGTGAAAGGTTGTGTTTTTCCCGAGCTCTCAGGTGTGCTGAAATGGGTTGTTCTCTTGAGTGTTATCGAGCGAGGATCGGACTGTGGTATGTGAAGGGTAGTCGGGATTTCCGGTGTTTGTGTGTGCGTTCGGGCCCTAGTAACTTGTGGTTCATAGCCCTAGTGATAGCTGCATTGCTAGTTATTGGTGGAGTGGAAGTGAATCCAGGCCCTGTTACTCTAAATATGAATCAGGCAAATGATCCCGTGACAGCTTTAAAGTGTTCGACGTGCAGTAAAATATTGAAGAACGGTGTTCAGTGTGGACTATATGAGAAATGGTTTCACTTCGGCTGTATTAAGGTCAAGAAGGAGGATTGTGATGTCGGGAATTGGTTTTGTAAAGTATGTGATACGCCGGACTGTTTGAGGGTGCAAATCAAAGCAAGGGATCAAATAATACAGGAACTTAGAACAAAGCTTCGTGAATCAGAGGAAACGGTGAAGGATGTGACTGAACGGCTTTCTACTGGGATCAGTGTGGAAGAGGGCGTGCAGGAGCAAACCGAGGATGACGTCATCATAATGGGTGATTCTATGATTCGATGGAGTGCGAATATCTCGAGGAAATCAGATGCGAAAGTGCGGTGTTATCCGGGGATTAAAATTGACCAGCTTGCCCAACAAGTGGAAGAAGCAAATGTAGAGGACTGTGACAAAGTTGAAGTGTTGTTGCTCCATGTTGGGACGAACGATTTGAAGAAGAGGGCTACAGCTGATTACATCATGGGGGAGCTCTACGAACTAGGCAGAAAAGCTAAAAGCAAGTTTGGAAATGCAAAAATTATAATGAGTGGCATTGTTCGGCGGAGAGATGTTCCGTTAAGGCGAATTAAGACTGTAAATGACCGCATCGACTGGGTTTGTGCACAACTGGGATTAGTGTACGTAGATGCTGACTGCTGGATTGGTGGCCGTGACTTCGCCCGAGACGGGCTGCATTTAAATCGACGGGGCACTTTTAACCTAGGGAGCCTACATGACAGGGTCATCGGTTCGTGCCGGCCATTGTGAGGAGGAGCAGGTCCAGAGGTTGCCAGCCGACGGAAACAGAAGGAGCTACTTCGGGATATTTGCTGTTGAGGTAAGACTCTAAGATTACTGCAGGTTAATTGTCAGAGTTTAAGAAATAAATTAATTGAATTTTGAAATCTTGTAGAGACGTATTCTCCGGACATTGTCATTGCTACTGAATCTTGGTTATATGAGGATATACATAGTAATGAAATAATTCAAGGGACCTGCGAAATGTACAGAAGGGATCGGGGGAAGCGAGGTGGTGGGCTTTTTTTATTTGTGTGCGCAAAAATATAGCTAGTTTCTTAAAGTGGGCTGATACGGATCATGAAATGCTATGTGTACAAATTTCGGATAAAGGGAATAAATTCACTCTTCAGGTGATAGGGGCGTATAGAGCACCGAAAGATAGCTTTTCGCTTCTCGACACACTGTATGATAAAACTTGTACGGGTAATGCTATGAAAAAGAGCATAATAATTGCCGGAGATTTTAACCTCCCCAAAGTAGACTGGTCTGGTGAGTCAACTAGCTGTGGTCAAGCTCAGAGCGCCGCAAACAAATTCTTAAGGGAGGGGGGATTTTCCCAAGTAGTTGACTTTCCAACTAGAGGCAATACTACCTTAGATGTTTATCTCGTAAGGCCTGTAGAGCTGTATATTAACTGTCTGAAAGTACCAGGAATTAGTGACCATTCTGGGGTTGAATTAAATATTAGATACGGTGACATTACAAAATTAGACTCTGATGTAGCAAATAAGATCATATTCCAGTATCGCAGGGCGGATCAGGGCAAATTTCAGGGGTATTTGAATGAGCTATTTGTAGGATGGGCATCGGAAGGAAATCACATTAATATCCTGTGGACTAACTTTTTGAAAATTTTAAATAGCGCTATTGATAAATTTGTTCCATTTAAATTACTGAAACAAAACCCAGATCCTGAGTATTACACACGGGAAATCAGGAGTCTTAAACGGAAAATTAGGAAATTATACAATAAAAGACATGATAGTGACAAGTATATGTTGAAATTTGAGTCCTTATCAAGAGAGCTCGTCTTAAAAAAGAGGGCTGCTCATGACAATTATATGCAAGGTTTACTTGGTTCGGGAGGCGATGAGTGGAAAAAAATTTACAGTTATGTTAGGAGAAGAAAGGGAAATTCAAATAATTTGTCGATGATAATGTCCGGTGGCGGTAAATTAATTACTGAGAAGCAAGCCATTGCTAATGAATTAAATGGTATTTTATGGTAGTGTGTTCAATAAATCCAATAGCTGTGTGTTGGACCTTAACGGTGAATCAGGGGCTCCACTTCTCCAAATAAACCAGTCAGCAATTGTAAAGCTAATACGAAAATTACGTTACAATATATCGAAGGGTCCTGATAATATTGTTAGTGAAGTACTTAAACTAGGAGGTAGGGCCGTGGCACGATACTTAGAGGTGATGTTTAATGTGTCCATAAACAATGCGCAAATCCCGGATGACTGGAAAAGAGCTACGGTAGTCCCAATATTTAAGGGAGGGAGCAGACTTGAATTGGGCAACTACAGGCCGGTTAGTCTTACGTCCATCGTTTGTAAACAGATGGGGCATCTCATTTGCGACTACTTGAGGGAACAGTGGGAAACATTATCATGGTTTAATGATAGGCAACATGGATTTCGGAAAGGTTACTCATGCGAGAGTCAGATGCTATCACTTTTTCAAGATATTAGCGAATCGTTAGAAGATGGAGTTTCAGTCGACGCCGTAGTTATAGATTTTGCGAAGGCATTTGATGTCGTGCCGCATGACATGCTACTCCATAAATTAGCTTCGACGAAGATTGATAGAAGAGTAATTTTATGGATCCAAGAATTTTTGACGGGTCGTTCCCAGAAAGTGAAAGTTGAAGGCCGATTCTCGGATGAAATTACCGTAACGTCGGGTATCCCTCAGGGCAGCGTAATCGGAACGTTGTTATTTTTGGCGTTTATAAATGACTTACCAAATGGGATTCGCAGTGACTGTCGATTGTTTGCGGATGATTGTGTAATATATCGAAAGATACACGACTCACAAGACAATGCAGTACTTCAAGATGACCTGAACCTGGTCTATAAGTGGGCGATTGAAAATAAAATGAAAATAAACACAAGAAAATGTAGTCTAATAAAAATAGGGAAAGTGCGAAGGCAAGATTTTCAATATAACATTGGCTCGGAAATACTTGTAGAAGAAGATTCTTGCAAATATTTGGGCGTTCACGTAAGAAATTATATGGAATGGAGTAGTCATATAGGATGTGTTGTTTCTAAAGCTTACAAATCCCTGCACTTTGTAATGAGGGTATTAAAAGGAAGTAGTACCTCTGCTAAAGAATTAGGATATTTGTCACTTGTAAGACCTATTCTGGAATACGCCTCGGCGGTTTGGGATCCATATCAAGTAGGGCTCATCAATGAGTTGGAAATGGTACAAAGATTTGTGCTCAGTGACTTTAATCCCAGGAGCAGTGTGAGCCGTATGTTAAAGAAACTTGGGTGGGAATCACTGGAGGCTAGGAGGATGAAATCTAGACTCTGCGCTATGTACAACACGTATACAAATCAACCAGCATGGGGTGAGCTTAGCAAACGTATGGAAAAGCCTACTTACATGGGTAGGAGTGATCACCCTTTCAAAGTTAAGGGCCGACCACAGCGAACAAATTATGGTAAATATTCTTTCGTAAACCGTGCCATTGATAATTGGAACTCTCTACCTGCCGCAGTCTTAGAGCCTTTTCCCAAACATATAGGTGTGTTTAAGAAAAGACTGACTATTTGTGTAAATACTCCAGTTTAATTGTTAGTGAATTGTTATGTACAATTATTTATTTATTATGTATATCTAATTTGCCATTGACTGCACGCCAGTTTGGAACAAACTCCCAGTGAATCACTCCTTCAAAATTCCACCAGACCTACAACATTACTTTTGGGTCGAACCGATCCTTTTTAACGGTGACTTTGGCAAGTTGACGGGGACTGAGCCACTGTTTCGAGGCGTGAGCGTTGCGGTAATAGACCCATTTTTCATACCATGTGACAATTCTCCTTTACCGATAAGCTGACGACGGATATCCACTCTACGTGGAGCCTCATCTGGGGTCAATTCGTGAGGTACAGATCTGTTTGATTTTCCAAGTTTCTTGATCTGGCCATGTATGATATCTTTTGATGCACCAAGTTCTTCTGACAGCCTACCAGTACTTCTTTGCGGATTTTCTTCCAAAACTCTGCGTGCATTCACAGTATTCCATACTTCATGTCTTCCAAAACGCGGTAAATCTGTAGTGTTATTTCCAGTGTTGAAACGTTGGAACCATCGTTGTGCCACACACTCACTAACAACATCTTCGCTTTCCGCTTAACATATTCTTCGAATCGAGGCAGCAGCTTTGTAATCTTGTTTCGGGTAGTGCTTTAGAAGGACCCTAAACTCCAACTTTATAAGTTCCATTTGTGATTTTTAAGGGCCTTATTTTTTGTGAAATAAAACTGTTGATTTAGGTGTTAAAATTGACGCTATTTCGGTGGGTATTTCGCGAAATAAATTGTCATAATGATCGATTTTTCTTCTGAAATCTTCCATATAGTATGGGGTTAATCTAACAAAGTATGTGATAAGGGTTTTTTCAACTTCATAGCCAGAGTTGGGCAAAATACTCCCAAAATGTATTTTCGATACAAAATACAAAATACTCATAAAAAGTATTTTAGATACAAAATACGCTTATAACATTCCTGAAAATACAAAATACAAAATAGTATTTTAAAATGCAATTCAAAATACAAAATATTTTTAATAAAATATGCTTCTCTTCCATTCAAACTTTTCAAAATAACATTATTATTATTATTATTATTATTATTATTATTTCTACATTCATTTCACCACATAAGTGGGACATATCAACATATCGTCGGCTTGTTTGCAAGACGGTATGGCTAATTCTCTCATGGTGGCACATTGAGAAACGAGCGAACAATGGAACCGGTCTCCAAGATGACGGCCTTCTGCATGGTGATATGTAGACCAGGATGTATTCCCAATATTTGTAGATTACGAGCCAATAATGTGGGGATGATGCCGGTAGAAGAAATTACTATGGGCAGAACCACTACACTTTCCTGTCTCCACATTTGCCGTATTTCCTCAGCCAAAGGCAGATATTTGGTGATCTTATCACAGCAGGTTTGTTGCAGATTATGGGAATTGGGTGGCTGAGAAGGGATTCGAAACCGCCTCTTCTCAGTTTTGCCTCAGGAGGCTGAATGTATCCCGTTCCAGCCCTCAAACCAGAATTAAATTTTTGGCAGAGTCGGAAATCGAACCCGGGCCTCCGTGGTGACAGCCAAGAGCCACTACGCAACGAGGCGGACTTATATATATAGTGTATATGTGTACTGTTTACACTGGATGAAACTCTTGAGAGAACGCTATCTTTCGATGATTATCTAACAAAGACTGCTGACAACCACAAGACCTGGAATGCCATTTTGTGGAAGTGTTGTGGTTTCACTTAGGGGCTAACACCAATACTCGCTGTTGTTCAGCTATTGACTTCGTATAATCTGTACTGAATACTCTGCACCAGTGTGGATAAAGAGTTAGTTGTCGTTGCAATATTGTGTTCATGTAGCCCCGTGTACTTGGGCGTGTGTGGAATTTGTCTGATGAATTGTGTTATTGTGATGACTAAATTAGTGTGTGTAGCCTATTTGTATTTCAGATGAGGATGATATGGAGGCGGCCATGCCCTTAATTTAGGTACCATTCCGGCATTTGCCTGAAGTAGAAGTAGGAAAGCACTTGCAGGATAATTGAGTTGCCTCAGACCTGAATTATATTTCTTGACAGATTCGGGAATCGAAACCGGACCTCAGGAGTGACAGCCAAGAATACAAGCCACTGCACCACGAGGTAGTCGGATAAATAGCTCTCGTGCCAAGATAATACGATAGATGTACAGCTTAATAACTAAGGCTCGGAAGACCATGCAAAATCATATTTTTTTAAAGCATATTTATGCTTATTTTGGTTATTTTGGCACAATGCATCATATTTTTCTCCTTTGCCTGTTAAGTGCATATCTATGCTTGAGAATGGCGCATATTCTAATTTCCTATTGTTTTGAAGCGCTGTTTGTTACTTCATGTTCGGACTCCGAGAGTCTCGTGGCTGGTTAGTCAAAACCTGCATTTCCCTGTTAATGATAAAATTGCTTTCACCTCCCTTAAATCACTCCGGTTATTTGTATCATCTGCTAATTAGTAGTTTGCACTGCCTGTAAGAAAGAACCGGATTCTCCAACAACTGAAATGCCTTCGTTCCTTTCACTTAACTGCCAGTTCACAATAGAGGTTCAGATTCTGAATGACCAGGAATTTCCAGAAATATTACGTGGACTTATTATGTCAAATTCCTTAGTTCCAACCTTCAGTGAACTGCCAAGCTGCTTGCCATCAACCACAGCAAACACGGAGTTATGACTCCAATGAAAGCTAACGACGTTGTTAAGTTGCAAAATTTTGTGAAAACATTTGGAAGTGATTTTTTTCTATCCTTTATTGTAAAATTTGTGATACAAATGTAGGGAGTTTCTAGAAAGTTTTCAGTGACTCAACATTTACAAACCGCCAAACATAGGCCAAATGTCATTTAAAAAAAAAACACACATCAATTCAGCCCTTGTCAGCCAGAAGACATTTCAGGAGACTATCACAGGATAATACTGAAATTATTTTAATACCTAGAACGTTTCAGTCCCTTTTGCAAGTTAATATAATTTTTTTTCAGCATTCACTATGTAAATATTGTAAAATTATTTTCATTTTAAAACAATGTAATGGCTATTAAAATTGTATATCAGTGATACTTAAAAATTATCATAATAAATAATTATTGATGGTCAACACCGCTTGAAGTTCCATAAAATATTATTTCCTACTATTTAGAACTGTTTCTTAGTTGAGATATTTTAAAAAAGGTGTAGTTATATGTAGAGCCCTGCGCGTATAAACCAAAAGTTATCCGCATCCACCCCGCATCCGCACGGCTGTTGTCCGCTCCGCATCAGCACGACTGTTATCTGCATCCGCACGACGTTTTATCCGCATCCGCACGACTTTTATCCACACGTTTGTTATCCGAATCTACTGGCATTACAATAATATTTTCAATGTGTTGCTTTAATACTTTATATTTTAGACATTTGAGCAGAAAGTCGTTCCCTTAGGCTATGTGTGTCATGCGCTATGTTTAAAAAGACTGTTACATAGCCTGAATTGCAACTCTTCTCAGTTCGGAGTGTTAATTATGCTTAATGACATAATCTGAATGGGTTTAGCTTAAATCAACATCTTACGTTTGAAGTGAAAAGCATAACAGAAAAATATATGATATGTCATAAATATCCGGTTCCTAGTAATAATATTAAACAAGTTCGGATTGTATTCTAAAAACTGTCCGCAAATTTACTCCAAACATTATCCGCAGCTTATCCATTATCCGCACAGTCATGCAGACTATATCCGCATGGCGAAACATTTTGCAGATATCCGCCTCCGCGCAGGGCTTTAGTTATATGTCCGTCTGTTCATATTTTCTTTATATTCAAAATAGAAACGCTAAAGATTGTAGCGCTGTCAGGCAAACAGTGATGCATATCATTCAGACTATCTTCTGAAATCCTAAAATGGTGATGTTAGAAATCAGCACCAGGGTATAATAAAGTCAATTAGCTACACATGTCTAATTTGTACATTCGGTTATAAATTCTCCTTTATAAGTAATACCGTATCCGTATGCCACAAAGAAAATAAAAAATAAAGAAATGAATAAAGTTGGGTCATTTATCATTATTACCACCAACCAACAACGGTAGCTGGGGCCCACTTATCTCTGGTCTCGGTAGACGTGGGTTCGAACCTCACCGTCCGCCGTCCTTGAAATAGTTTTCCGTGGTTTCCCATTTTCAACTACAGACAAATGCTGGGACGGCACCTTCGAATGTGCCACGGCTCATTCCTTCCAAGTCCGTGCATAGTTTCATTCACCTTCATTCATATTATCAACTCTCATTAACTGCTCTCATGAGGTTGGCGACAGGAAGGGCATCCGACTGTATAAACTATCCACCACAAGGACGCGAAAAATCATATCATCTCATTTCCATCCCAGTTGAAAGGGGAATAATACGCATTATAGTTATTATTACCGTATTATTATTATCATCTTATCATCACCGACAGCGGGGCTACACACATTAACGCGCAGTGCTAGGCCATGGGGCCAAGCTCCATGCGGACTTGGTAGATGTGGGTTCGAGCCCCGCCATCGGCTGTCCTCGAAATGGTTTTCCGTGGTTTCCCCACTTTCAACTCTAGGCAAATGCTGGGACGGTACCTTCCGACAGGCCACGGCCGCTTCCTCCCACATCCTTGCATAGCTTCATTCATCTAGATCTCTCATTAACTCCTTTCATGTTGGTGTCAGGAGGGGCATTCGGTCGTAAAAACATCCGCCACATAGCCTTTCATTGCATCTCATCCCCAACCCCCAAAATATAAGTTGCAGACCTACATACATCATCATCATCGTCAACCATCTTTAACGTAGAGGGCGTGATGGAGTGGAGCAGCGGTCAAGCTGTTGGCCTTTCATCACGACGGACTGGGTTCGATTCCCGGTCAATGCATGTGAAATGCCATGTCCAGTGGTTCGGATTCCACGTAAAAAGGAGGTCCCGTGGCTCTTGATCTCGAGATTAACGGTCACGTAAAACTACAATCTTCCTTAACGTATGCAACTACTGTATCCATGGCAAATACAGAGATTCAAGTTTCTTTTTCTGGCACTGACAGGGCGTCTACTCAATCCTAGACCATAATAAATACAGCCACGCATACTTCTACAAAAACCACACAAACCCAGGTTACCTGACAAATTTAACATACACCCAAATACATCAGGCTGATTATCAAGATTTACTAACAAACACCACCATATTTATTTTCGTCTGCCTCTTGGTGCAGTGGCTAGCAAACCTGCGAAGAGAGGAAGTGGTTTTCCTCTTTTACTTAAGGGAAATGCCGGGTTGGTTCCTAACTTAGGGCCACGGGCGTCTCCTTCCCCAAATTAAAAATAAACACACTACGGTACTACTACGACATTGACCCACAATAACACTGCTATGAATGATATATATATATATATATACACCCAAGTATACGGGACTAAATGATCACGATGTACAAGCCCGTCAAATGAAAGAACAGCAACTTATTTCCCAATTTAAAGTTTTATACGACTGTTTCATTGCTCTTACGGGAGACAATTGCCGCATTTTGTACAGCCCTGTGTGAGCACTTCCAGGAATTTTCGAACAATACTAGTTAACAGGTTCAGACAACCTCTTGTGATTTGGGAATTTCATATTAGGTAGCTTGAGGCTACTGCTTGTGGCAAGGTTTCCAAGATTAACCAAGCTGATAACAACATCTGAGAGCCATTCCTCCGGAGATGTTGTTCTAAATGCATCCTAAATAAACAGCATTGCACATGGTCTTACAAGGTTGGTGTATTGTTGGCACAGTTATATTGATCTCAAACATACATGTGTCAGGTCTACCAATTAACTTAAGTTATGAAAAGGGAAGATAATGGAAGATAAAATAAAATTGCCTAATGCAGTGATTGTATTTTGAATGTATTCTATGTATTTTGAAAATACAAAATACTCATGAAAAGTATTTTCGATACAGATACAAAATACATGTTCCAAAATGTATTTTCGATACAAAATACAAGATCCAAAAGTATCGAAAATACGTATTTTAAATACATGTATTTTCGATACTGCCCAACTCTGTTCATAGCGATGTGTCGAGTATCGCCGAATGTTATTTTCCGCATAGAATTATGCTCATTTCCTTCTTTCTTCCTCTTTTAATGCGTATCTGAATCCCTGCAGTGTTTATCGCACGTGCCTTTTCGTTCCCACTGAATACGAACATTGGAGTATTTATACATTAGAATATTTCTTGCAGCGTGAAATACAAAGAACCCCTCACTGTTGTATTCTTCGGCCCTCGAGAAAACTGTTGTGACTTTAGTTTTCGGCATTTTTATACTTAAATGCTGGATGTTTGCCGATCAAGTTTTATCAATCGCGAACTCTCATTGCTGTATCTACCACCACAATGCCATTTGATGTAATCGATAGCAGATATCGATTTTTATCGATAGCCCTAGAGATCGCGGAACTGAATACACATACTTCCAGCCAAGACCGACTAAGCTTACCGTAATACGACAATCGACCGAGCAAAAATGGTGCTAATTGTAGGGGAAGCAATCGAGTAACGGCTGTTTATTTACGTTTTGTTGATCCGTCATAGAGTAGCTTCTATTGCCAAGAATTCGTATAAATAGTATATACCTCGAGTGATTTCGTACTGTTTATCATGTTAATGGTGTACCGCAGGCCCCGGGCTTTAACGGGCATACTGGGCATTTGCCCAGAACGCCAAATTTTAGGGGGCGCCGAAATGTAGGTGACACTGAACGCAGAGAAAGGTTGACCCAACAATCCCAACATTAAAAATATGTATGACATGGAAATCTTTAAAAAGTAGGATAAAATAAGTATAACTTACGTGAGTATAAAATAAAAGTAATATTAAATATCACATACATTCGTAGTATTTATGTATAATCATGATTATATCATAATACAGTATTATAATATAATCAGTATTATCTGTAAATAATACTAGAGTTGGCAACAATGTAGGCAGTGATGCACGGTTGACGCTGTTGGCAATACTCATGGATTTACAACTAGTGCATGCGCTACGTGATCTTGTCAACTTCCTAACCTCAAATGTTGTTTGTCTGTATTGCTTGTATTGCGTGTCAATTGTGATTTGTGAAAATGTGTCTACTTTAGTTATTTTAAAACGAACAATTATTAAGTGGGTCAGAATTCAGGAAACGTGCTGCCAAGAAGGAAAGTGACGAACAAGAACTTTTAATAAAGTGCCTAAAATTGCATCGTTCTTTATACAATGAGCTACAACTATCATGCCTACTGCCACTTCAAGCAAGGAAACTCTAGGCCTAAACGATCTCTCTCAGAGTACGCTTACTTTGGCTTTTCCCAATAATGAAACTAATACAGACACAAATATTTCCAATAATGATGAAAATTCAGATGACCAGATTGTTTCTGAATCAAAATCTGATGATGTGTTGGCTTTTACTTGTAACATCAATGACCCTGCAACATGGGACGTCACTTTGCCTTCAACTATAGAATCCATTGCGAACCATCTCCCAAAACAAAACTTTCAAGCGGATTTTTCTAGATCTGAGCGTATTTACAATGACGGAACTAAGCGTACACTTACTGTAAAACTGTTTAAATGTACACTTTCCAGTGGTGAATCTTATGTTAGAGATTGCCTGATCTACTCACAATCGTCTGGAAAAGTCTTTTGTGTTCCTTGCTGCTCGTTTCAGCCGTTGGACAAGAAAACAGGATTTTCATCCGGGTGCACGGTTGATGCTGTTGGCAATACTCATTGATTTACGCCTGGCGCATGCGCCGCCTGATCTTGTCAACTTCCTAACCTCAAAGGTTGTTTGTATTGCTTGTATTGCGTGTCAACTGCGATTTGTGAAAATGTGTC
The DNA here is from genome assembly GCA_946902985.2 of Meconema thalassinum. Taxonomy (NCBI): domain Eukaryota; kingdom Metazoa; phylum Arthropoda; class Insecta; order Orthoptera; family Tettigoniidae; genus Meconema; species Meconema thalassinum. The sequence goes on along the minus strand of OX336391.1, from coordinate 455,493,635 downwards.
TACTATAGTTATTTTAAATTGAACAAAAAATTAAGTGGGTCAGAATTCAGGAAACGTGCTGCCAAGAATAAAAGTGACGAACAAGAACTTTTAAATAAAGTGCCTAAAATTGCATCGTTCTTTATACAAAGAGCTACAACTATCATGCCTACTGCCACTTCAAGCAAGGAAAAACTAGGCCTAAACGATCTCTCTCAAGGTACACTTACTTGGGCTTTTCCCAATAATGAAGCTAATACAGACACAATTATTTCCAATAATGATGAAAATTCAGATGACCAGATTGTTTCTGAATCAAAATCTGATGATGTGTTGGCTTTTACTTGTAACATCAATGACCCTGCAACATGGGACGTCATTTTGCCTTCAACTATAGAATCCATTGCGAACCATCTCCCAAAACAAAACTTTCAAGCGGATTTTTCTAGATCTGAGCGTATTTACAATGACGGAACTAAGCGTACACTTACTGTAAAACTGTTTAAATGTACATTTTCCAATGGTGAATCTTATGTTAGATATTGGCTGATCTACTCACAATAGTCCGGAAAAGTATTTTGTGTTCATTGCTGCTTGTTTCAGCCGTTGGACAAGGAAACAGGATTTTCATCCGGGTTCAATGATTGGAAACATGGAAATGAGTTGATTAAACAACATGAACAATCAGCAGACCATCGTTCCAACATGCTAACTTACATTAATAGACGAAAACACAAAGGGGAAATAAATACTCTTCTTTCAACCCAATATGAGCAGAAGGTCACATATTGGCGAAGTGTATTACTCAGAAGTGTGTCTGTTGTGAAATTTTTCTGTTAGAGGGTTACCTTTTCAAGGTGACAATGATGTTCATAGGCATAACACAAGACAAAATCAAAACATTCATATTTCACACACACACACAAGCATATATCAAAAAGGAACTTTACACACTGGAGTTAAATTATACAATAAACTACCCCAGTATATAAAACTGGCCCCAAAAATAAAAACCTTTGATAGAATGTTGAAAGCTTATCTGCAGTGCCATTGTTTTTACTCAGTAGTTGAATATTTTAGCGTATAGGAGTGATGGAATCTATAACTATATTTTACTTTTTTAATTTAATTTTAATACCTAGCTGTATGTTGTTGTATTTATAGAATTAAGTTTTCATATTATGATAATAGAGTGAGGTGTAAATAGTTGTGCAATAAGATTGTATCTATTAAGATTTGCTATTATAATAAGTTATAAATAGTTATAATCTTAGTATTATATACCTGTTAGTTCTTTTATTATATTTTATGCATGTAAATTCTGACGTGTCCTATATCAAAAATGTATTGAATGCATGTATTTGATCAAATGGAATTAATAAAAATCTATCTATCTATCTATGATTGTTTAGGATCTACCTCTAATGGTCTGTATCTAGGATGCCTTGAGTTGATAAGGGATTTCGACTCTTTTCTTTCCCAGCACCTTGCTCGGTAATTATGGGAACAAATATCAAGGACGAGTGTCATGCCTATCTGCTCAAACGTGTGACGAGTTCATCAATGTTATAGCAGACCTAGTGCTGCAAACAATGACAAAGCACGTCAAACATTCTCGCTACTATGCCCTCATAGTGGATTCTACTCCCGATTGTACGCACACCGATCAATTGGCATTGATTCTACGTTACGTTTGCTTCAAAGATGCTAAGCCAAAGCCAAAGGAACGTGTCTTCAAGCTTCTCCTTGGAATAGGCCATACTTCAAGTAGTTTAAAACAGGCGGTTTTAAGTTCAATCTCGGAATTAGGCGTAGATATTGAGTTATACCGAGGACAAAGCAATGATAACGCGGCAAATAAGTCTGGAGCTTACTCAGGCCTACACGCTAGAATTAAACAACACTGCCTTTTTGCTGAGTTTGTCCCTTGTGCAGCGCATTCTCTCAACCTTGTTGATTCTTTTGCTACAGAGTGCTGCACTGAAGCTATTGTGTTTTTTGGATTCGTCCATAACCATTACATCTCTTTTCCAATTCAACCCATAGATGGAGTATTTTGAAAACAGTAAAATTCCAGTGTTGAAATCCCTATCTCAAACAAGATGGTCAGTGAGAGCCGATGCAGTAAAGGCCCTGGTCAAAGGCTACTAGGCGATACATAAATCACTGAAGGAAATATCTCTAGACCCTACTCAGTAGCCTGCAGTCCAAGTTGAAGCTTCAGGACTAGAAAATAAGTTTGACAAATTTGAAATAGCGTTCCTCACTATTTTGTAGAGTGATATTTTGAAAAGATTTGATAAAGTTACCAACTATCTACAAAGTGAAACCCTTAATCTCGTAGTAGGTACAAAGCAGCTTGAAACTTTGGAGGGCTATTTAAATGAAAAACGAAATGAGTTTGACAAGTATGAACAAACAGCCATGGAGTTATTACAATTTGAATCACCCAACACCAACTACAAAAGAATAAGAATCAGAAAACTTTTGCGGATGAGAGCCTACTGTCGGGGAAATAAGTATAGATACTCGAGTTTAGCGGTCAATAAAACCTTTACCCTTAGTCTTACATAAGAACAACCTACACCAACATTTTCCTTGTTTTATTTGTCGTTTAACGATATAGAGTAAATATTTGCATTGTAGCTCGTTAAAATTTTATAGCAGATTGAACAAAAAAAGTACCGGTTTTTCTTACCAAGTTCACGGAGCGGTCACTTAGAAGGATCATTACGTTAAAAGTATTAATCGGATCGTAATGAAACTCTAATACGTCTTAAAGGAACTTATTGTTAATGCGTATATGAAGTTTCAATCTGATCGGACGTTTCTTTGAGTAGTTGTTGTGAATTTTGTAAAACATCTTTTTCTCGGGCCTGGGTGGTCATAGCAGTATGAAATATGGCTTGTTATGAGGCTCATAGCAATGCAAGGCTTAACGTAAAACTACATTTTATCTACTTTTGATAATTGCTTTTATATCGATTGATATTTAATCGGGTGGTTATGTGAGAAGAATGTATCGTAGCAAGCGACGGGAACGATGCGCTCGGTCGAGGAAACTCTTGCGACGTTGCCCAATACGCGCGCGTTCCAAGCCGTAAGGTCTGTGAATTTCTGTTGTTGTATTGGAATTTGTGTTAGGCCGGTATTACACTGCTAAAGAAATGTGTCAAATAAATGTTATCAAATATTTTATAAAACTGAACTTTTATCAAAGTTATACAAAGCAATTATCACACCATTACACTACATCAAATATTTTATCATAATTCAGCAAAATGGAAGAAGGACAATTCCGTGTTCACTTAACTATATTATGGTAGTTGAAATTCTGTGGTGGCAATACCGGTATATAAAAGAAACGGAAAGATAAAGCGAATGTCTTTGGGTTAAGCCATGGGTCGCTCACGTGACAAGGAAGATATTTTTTTATACGAGTAAAATCTTGGTGAAGGAGCTGCAGTACGAGGACTTGAAAAATGACATTAATTAAAATAAATTAAAAACCATACGTGAAATTGACGAATTATAATACAAAAATTATTATATATATTCGCCTCCGTGGTGTAGTGGTCAGAGTGCTTAGCTGCCACCCAGGAGGTCCGTGGTTCGATTCCCGGCTCTGCCACGAAATTTCAAAATTGGTATGAGGATTGGAACGGGGTCAACTCAGCCCCGGGTGCTCCAAATGAGTAGAGGGGGGAGGGGTTCGATTCCCACCTCAGCCATCCTTGAAGTGGTTTTCGTGGTTTCCCACTTCGTCTCCAGACAAATGCCGGGATGATACCTAACGTAAGGCCACGGCCGCCTCATTCCCTCTTCCTTGCCTATCCCTCCCAATCTTCCCATCCCTCATAAGATCCCTGTTCGCTTTGCAGGTGAGGCAACCTGGGCGAAGTGCTGGTTACACACCCCAGTTGTATACCCGATCCCGAAGTTTCAAAATGGAGGCGGTAAATGTGGGATCCATCGCTTAGTCCGAGGGAATAGCCAACCCTGGAGGGTAATACGATTAAGAAAAGAAAAAACACTATCATTCACGTCTATTTAACTTAACTATTTAATTCTTCTTTATATCCTGAAATATGCGTCCCTTATGTACAGCGCTAATAGCCTCTGCTAATTTTACCTACAAGTTAGAGAAACGTGTCTTATATTTCATTTTCGCAAGAAGTTAAACATTTCCCAACACCTTTTTTAATGAGGGCTTTGGACCTCCATTGGCAGGTTTAAAAATGGTGTGTCAGTTGAAAAGCTATTATTATAAGATTAATTGTTTGAAGTAATTTACACTTTGAGATTATAAGATTATAAAACTGCTCCCTTATTAACTGTCTGAAAAATCACTGCCCGATGAATCAGATGAACTGTCATTTAAGTTTATAACAAGTGGCTCAACAACGGGGACGTCTTCTGTTAGCCAATCCTTTTCCCAGTAATGTTTCTCTATTTTTTTGGTGTGTTCGATGCATTTTTTCCATAGCTCCGGTGTTACAGACCTCAAGACTTCTTTACAGAGATCTCGCATCACCTCCATTGATCTACCTCTCTCCGCCTGGTTACTCATATTCACTTTAGCTATTTTATTTTTCACGTGGGACCAACCCAGCTCTATGGGGTTGAGCTCACAATGAGCAACTGGCAACCAGACGAGTTCGACGTCAGGACGAACATTCTTGATTATCTGTTCCAGCTTCATTTTAGGTGCCCTGAAGTGAGGTTTGGCGTGAACAATTAGCTCTGCTTTCGTCATACTTTCATACTTTTGGATTCTGGGAGGAAGAGGAAAATCATTCATTGCAGCGGCACATCCCTTCACCGTGGCTATCGACCTTCCAATACACTTGGATACTATTTGCTAAACCCTCTTATCATTATTACTTTCTCTCTCGCATCTAAAAAAAAAACATATTGCACTTATAATCATGGCAAATTCTTCCTCCGTTAACTGCGGATTAGCTGGCATCTTGATCAATGTGCAAACAATACAGACAGTGATAGTTGCTGCTTGTTGCTAATGACTCAACGATGAACAAAGGTCAGAGTTTGGTGTGCGTAGGAACGAGCGCGCAGCAACTGGCAACATTGCCAGGCTCCTGCGGTACTATCGCTGCCCTCAATGGTCCGATTAAATATCAATCCATATAAAATCGATAATCACAAGTAGATAAAATGTAGTTTTATGTTAAGCCTTGCATTGCTATGAGCCTCATAACAAGCCATATTTCATACTGCTATGACCACCCAGGCCCGTGAAAAAGTTGTTTTACAAAATTCACAACAACTATTTTAAGAAACGTCACACCAGATTAAAACTTCATATACCCGTAAACAATAAGTTCCTTTAAGACGTATTAAAGTTTCGTTACGATCAGATCAATACTTTTAACGTAATGATCTTTCTAATTGAGCGCTCCGTAAACTTGGTAAGAAAAACCGGTACTTTTTTTGTTCAATCTGTTTTTAAATTTTAACGAGATACAATGCAAATATTTACTCTATATCGTTAAACGACAAATAAAACAAGGAAAATTTTGGTGTAGGTTGTTCTTATGTAAGACTAAGGGTAAAGGTTTTATTGGCCTCTAAACTCGAGTATCTATACTTATTTCCCCGACAGTAGGCGATGAAGCTATTCTTGATGAACGGTCGCTTTTCAAATCTGAAGTTTACATTAAAATCTTTGACTCTTTGATAAGTGATCTGTCAAGGCGAAAAACAGCTTATGAAAATATATCTGACAAATTTGAAATACTTTCTATTCTTGTACAAAAGGGATGCCAGGAAGAGGTCATATCACAGGCTGCGAATAAACTCTTCTACTCTAATGACATCGGAAGTGAATTTGAAAACGAATGTCAGCACTTCAAAATGTATGTGGAACAGGAAGAATTTACTAGCATTCTTGACATACATGAATATGCCATAAAAATGATTTGAAAACTACTTTCCCTAATTTTCAGGTAGCAACTAGAATATTTCTGACTTGACCAGTCACCAACTGCTCCGCAGAAAGAGGATTTTCTGTTTTGACTCGGCTAAACAATGTGAAAAGATCAACTCTTTCAGACAGCAAACTAAATTCTCTATTGTTATTGCGTTGTGAAAAAGACGTAACCCTTAGCACAGACTTTTCTGACATCATAAATAAATTTGCAAAGTTAAAATCCAGAAAAGAACCTTTTATTTGAAATGTTTCTGTATATTGTACTTTTGAAATTTAACTTTTGAATTTGTAATCTTGGTATTTAGTGTGATTAATGTATCAATAAATGGCTGCAGCATTGTATGAACGACTCACTTTTCTTATTATTTCCTGTGATACAATATTAGTAACGTAGTTGTTTGTAAAATGAGACCTATTATGCTATTTTTATAACACATAAATGAGAAAAAGGGCGCCAGTAGACCATTTGCCTAGGGCGTATATCACCTTAGTCCGGGGCCTGGTGTACCGTACGTAGGTAGTGTAGTACTTTGCGAATAATAATAAATACCGGAACCATATAATGTGAGAAGTGTTGTGATATGTCATGAAACGGGTCGCACATGCTATGTAACGAGCTGTAGATCGAATTATACTGTTGCAGGTTATTTCAACATTTACATTTCATAAAGACCAAACAGTAAAGGAGAAGTGGATAATAAATATACACAGGGATGATTTCGTAGTTTAAGCGCCAATAGTCGTGTGTGTTTTGACAGTTTGAACATACTGTACGGTACATTTATGGTTAGGGAAGGTCTTTCCCCAACTGTGAGCCGCCAGTGTGAGTTTTAGAGTGTCTATTTCGTTGGACGTACATGCATTCTGATGATGATGATGATGACATTCATTTTAACTAGGCGGAACAGCAAGGTCATCTGCCCTACATACATTCTATAAGAATATCTATGTGCATGAGGAGAAATGTAAATGGATACTGCAATGACAGGTGGACCAAGCAGGACAAAGTGGTGAATCATCTTTCAAATTACAATAACCTATTATCTACTTTTGATATGATGCAAATGTTGGTAAGGGAAGCCTTGTGTCTTGATTGTGACACTGGTATAGTAGAAATTACGTTTCTTGCATCTCAAATCCAGTATTCGTTAGAGCTTTTAATATGGACTATTCTCAAGAGCCTTATCAGTCAAAGCAAAGAAATAAGATGATCATATGTTTCTAAGAGGATGTGCTATTGGGTGTTCTCAAATATCATTCTTAATGGTAAAATATTAACTCTACCATTATGATAAGGATGTAACAGTATGTTTCGCATTGTGTGGTATCGTGGATCGCATTGAGACTGTGGATCCAAAGGTCCTAGGTTTGATTCCTGGCTCTGCCAAGAAATTTAATTCTGGTCTGAGGGTTGGAACGAGGCACGTCCAGCCTCGTGAGGCAAAACTGTGAAGAGGCAGTTCGAGTTCCACCTCAGCTGTTCTTTAAGTGTTTTTCCGTGTTTTCTAACCTCTACTCCAGACAAATGCCGATAGGGGCAGATAACCTCGCTGTTTCGCCCCCTTAAAAATAATAACAAATATCGAGATGGTTCCTATCTTAAAAATACGGCCACCATCTTCAAAATCCTATAATTTCTGGTGAAATTTAGTCAATTATGCGAATGTTTGTCATCGAATTTGCCGCTATTTCGATGGCGTCATGCCCGCCAGTGTCAACAACTGTTCCCCTACGATTGCCACCATCTTTGTTTTGATGTTACGGTTGAGATATTGTAGTCGGTCTTGTTCCAGCTTTGCGGGTTTTTGTGTAGATAATATGCAGCACTATCAATCAAATGAGAAGGAAACCACGACGGTCAATTCCTCAGAGGCATTTAAACGTGTATTGGAGAGCTTTTTCGATAATATTTAGCATTTTTCGTACCAAGTGGAGTATATTTGGTGATTATTTGTGCAATTCGCGCAATAAATCAGATTTCATGATATTTCGCGTGTTCATTTTGCTAAAATACTTTACTTTAAGTACCTAGAAGCTACATGTATTGTGCCCATTTACGATGGTTTGGTTGGGCGTGAGTTTGAAGACGTCAGCGAGGCGGTGACAAGCTGTCGACCCACCATAGTTTGAATCAGCCGCGTGTCCCACGTGCAGCCAGCGAATATTGGAACGCTGTATACTTGTCAGGCTTTTGTTATGGAAGAAGATTATATCAGCACTTCAGAATTACATTTGGGGTAATTCACCAATTTATTCCTGATGTTTTAATGGATATTAATAACCTTCTGGATGCTTCCATGAATATGACCAATGGGATTACGTAATGCGAGTTGAACCATCGATATGTGCCCTTGAGGTTGTATGAAAGCCGGCTCTGTTAGAGGTCAGACACAGTCGTCCTACAAGTTACTCTCACTTGTCTCCCAGTCTACGTGTGTGTGTCGCTACGGTAGTAAAATATGCCGTCATTATGAGCGAGTGCTCCTTGGAGATAGGCAATCTCTACCACGTTATTATGTCCAAAGGACATAGCCTTGTGCTGCGCTAGTGGAAACGTCAAAGTGTTACCAAGTGCTTCAAAACTTATAATTATTCATCATGTTGAATACTTCAAGAAATGCACAGGTATGTGAGTGTGACTTGTTCTCCACAAGTGTTTGACCATTGATTGTGTGTGTCACTCATACCTCTTACACAACACATAGGAACTGGGGCCACATCCAAGTTAGCCATAGAACATTTTTGCAAGTGCTAATAAGCTACCCTAACAGCTTATATTTTACACGGGGAATATCATGCCAGATTCCGCCCATGTTTGATAGAGACATTATTACCAAGAATTATTACCATCTGCCTGTCCCGTCATATCACTTGGACATATAAGTGGATTTCATAATAGGCCATGGGCCATATTAGCAGCAGGCCTTGTGTGCATTGGAACCAACCCCGTCATATCATAAAGTCACTGTCCCAATTATCGAGGATGACTAGCAGCTAAAGCGGCAGTATGTAAGAGGAACGTGCCAGGATGACCCGCTAGGGACGAAGAGCCATGCCACCTGCGGCTTATTTCTGTGGATGACAGGGGAGCTAAACGCTATAACATGTCCCATGCCCAGCGTTTAGTCTTCACGGATCCGTTGTGCCAGAATTCGATCCGCACTGAGGGAGGTCCAACCGCCACAGAACCCTTGACTTCCGAACAGCATAAACATTTTCTAGAGCCATGAATTCTCCTCAGTTCCGATAGACCAATTCACTTTCTCGTGTGTTAGGAAACGTCTTTATAGTTAGAATGGTTGCATATTTTTTAGGCGTAGTATATTTTTCTTTGTAGTCACTTGAGACTTGCAGCTGAGGTGCAATCCTCAAGGTTTTCATTTGATATTGTGGTAAATAATATGGGAAGTCCTACCCCATTCATAACGCAGCAGATTTATAACACATAATATGCATTAACAATTTTTTCTTCTGTATGACAGAAAATATTTTTCTAATAATAATAATAAGAAGAAATTTTCCCATGCATTAATAATTCATGAATACTGTCTTCTAATGAATACAGCTGTGGAAGGATATGAAGGATGAGTGCCGCATTGCCGACGAATATCAACGGCAGTTCCTAGACGTGGAGGTAAGCGTAAGTGAAATATTAACCTCCTCAACGAACTTACCTGATGCAGCGAGTACTACCAATGGTAGTGCTGATATGGCAAGTAGACGAAAGTTCAAGCTTCCGAAGTAGGAACTTCGAAAATTTGACGCCGAGGTTCAACAGTGGTTACAATTTTGGGGTCAGTTCAAAAAAATTATAAAGACCCAGATATTGTACCAGAAGATAAATTTCAGTATTTAGTGCCAGCTACCGTGAAAAATTCACGTGCTAGAGAAGTAGTAGAAAGTTTTCCACCTAAGTTATAGGTGAAAACTATTGCAAACCAATAGAAAGTTTGAAAAGCAGATTTGGCAGGGATGATTTGCTTGGTGAAGTCTATATTAGAGAGCTGTTGACATTAGTATTGAAGAATGCTTCTTCTGTTAGTGATACCAGCTCATTGTGTAGTTTATATGACAGTTTGGAGTCCGAAATAAGGTAATTGGAAACACTAGGTGTTGGATACCTCTCACAAGTGTGCTGCTATGTTATACCCTCTAGTTGAGTCCTGTTTACCTGAGGAACTTCTCAGGGCTTGGCAACGAAGCCCAAATTTTGCAATTTATAAAGCTGGAAGTAGAATCAGAAGAAAGGATCAGTTTGGCTGTGGCGGATTTTGGTATTAAAGATAATTGTATTATTCAGACTACACTAACATGCCGAAAGCCTGCGACGGCTTCTGCTGCTGAGTTATTAAGTACAAGTGGTGTAGAGGATAGGAAATACAATTTTATTGTATTTTTTGTAATGTACGACACGATGGTTCCAATTGTTTTAAAGCTTAGAAAATGAACTTTCCTGCAAAACAAAAGGTGTTAAAAGATAAGGGTGGCTGCTTTGGATGCTTCAAAAAGGGTCACTGTTTAAATAAATGCAAAATAACTGTGAGATGTCTTGTTTGTGGTAAGAATTATGTGTTCATGTGCCATGATGTGCCAAGTAATCGAAAGAAAGATGATTCTAAAATTAATTCAGACCGCAACCAAGAAAAGGGTGAGCAGAAAGCAACCTCCCTTAGTAGCACCACACCATGTTCTGTTACAGACCCTAATTCACAGTAGACTTCTTCTATGAAGTCATTATCGCAAAGTTCCAGATTGAGATCGCAAGTTTGTTTGAAAGTGTCTGCCAAGGCGTTAGCCTTATCGATATTAGTAAATACCAATCCACGTACGCCGTGTAAGGGTGGAATGCCAGTTCTTCTCTTAACGAGTTTCTTGGCCATACCATACAGGAAGCTGGAAATCCGGCATTATTGATTAGTTTATCTTGTCAAGCTTTGTTTCGGAGATGCTGCATGTCTGCGTGGATTTGATGCTTGAGTCGATACCATTCGTGCTTCAGGCGAAGATCAAGTGAGTATTGCCAGCGCCACCTGGTGTTATTTTCCCGCTTGATCAAAGCCTGAAGATCGGGGGAAATAGTGAAGAGTTTGTGTGTTTTGTGTTTAGGGCCGATAGATGCAGTGCGGGTGGCGTGTAGGAGGGATTGAGTGAACTTCTCTACGAGGAAGTCTACGTCTTGCTCGCAGCAAATGCTGGGATTTACAGCGACGGTGGTTTTGAGGATAGTGCGATATTGATCCCAATCAATTTTGCGTAAATGAAGAGGGATTTTGGTGCGGGAAGGCCTGTAGCTAGTGTTAAGTATGATGATGAGTTCGTGGTCTGAGTGTTAAGGGCGGAGAATTTTTTAACTTGTATCGGAATACCCAGTTCCTTGCTGATGGCAATATCCAGGACATCCGGTGCTCGGTTTGAATCAAACGGGTAGTATATAAACCCAGGTGTCGCATGTGTCAAGCATCCATGGTCGTCACATAATTGTTCAAGCCTCTTGCCCATAGCCTCGGTGAGCTGGATATTCCATAGCCGATTTTAGGTAGATTTCATTAGAAAGGCAGGGCCAAAACTTTATGTTTGAAAAGTCTTTTGATACCACCAACCATTGACCAAAGGAGTGGGAAAAAGTGGATTTTTAGAGAAACAAAAATCATATCTCTCTTAATAGGCACAATATCAAAACCGTTTAAAATGGACAATAGTCCCCTAAAAATTACCTGAAACTATCGTCTGAAAGAATTTTTGATATGACCTACCGTTACGCCAAGGGCTGAGAAAAATGATTTAGGAATTATATGAAAATGCCAAGAGCCATCAGAGGTTGCCATGACAACGCCACTAAATTGATAAGGGACGAGCCATCAGAGGTTGCCATGACAACGCCACGGCACGAGATCACATTCAGTTTTCCATCTGTCTCTGTGGAAAGTGGCTTCGGTGAGGTAACTGGTAGCATGCTGAACTTCTATGCCCAAGGTCGCGGGTTCAAACCCGGCGGAGGTCGTCGGTCTTTTTAAGAGCGTTACAAATACCTCAGTACGCCTTCCTTCGGAGGGGAAGTAAAGCGGCGGGCCCTTGTCATAGAATTATGGATTATCAAAGAACCTTCCAGTAACTGTGAAGCAAATTTTGTAGGTTAGGTTTTATTATTGCTCCAAGTTCCAACGTTTGTTGCAAGGTGCTGGTTTCGGTGGCATCTAGTAGTCAAGTTCACAGCTGGGTGTCGTTGACGGGAGCATTTGGTACCATAAGAAGGAACTATTACTTGAAATTGACTGTCTACAGTCCTTAGCTGAATTGCAGACTAACACATCCATCACAATTAACACCGGTTATCAGACAGATTCTACACACATCCAAAGTTCACGGGGCTACATGACCGCGTTGTCGCAGCCCCTAACCTGAGGAACCAACCAACATCTCTGTGGGAGATAACATTTTGCGTGAAGAAGTAACAGACCGTTAGATAGTTACACATCAGTGTCGAAACCTTGCATAAGGGCATTGTGACCACCAGTATAAAATTAGACCCCAAATGACGAAAAGGTTACCGTCCCCATAAGACAATAAAATGTTTAAAATATTCATAAAAAGACGATAAACAAAGTTTATTAAGCTCCGATTGTAAAATACTTTCTCTTAATGGGAGGTATAAAATGAGGTCTGTCCTTCTACGAAAACCTCAATATTTTGCCTATTTTCGCCTATCTCGTAGTTTGCCCGGTGAAATCTACCTCCGCCTTCCGGCATGCCGAGAGGGATATTTTTTTTCTTTTGAAGTCACACGCCAATATCACTGGGATATTCCCGGGTAACAACGACTCCATGTAAGACGGAATAAATGACGCGTCCGGAAGCAAGTAGCAGAACACTAGACGGTAGGGACCGTTGGCTACGTTTATCTGTACGATAGTGGCATCAAAAACTGCAAGTTGTTCGGCGTGGGGTTGCGATGGTGCGATCGTATCGTATGCTTATGGCCGTGCCTCCACTTCGACGTCATACTCTGTCGTTTTTGTAGATCCGGTAACCAGCAACGAAGCAGTTGGTACAGGTTTGATGTCGGTCTCGCCTAAGAGAGCAATGTTCATATTTTTCTTCGTGTGGGACGTTAGTAAGTTCACCTTCCTGGGATTTGAGATGGTAGAGTTTCAGGTCATAATATTCAATACAGCACCAGTTTGCTGATTAAGGCCCAGGAAATAGATATTGGGTGCAGACTTCCAAAATTAGTTGCAGCCTAGTGGAGGTGTCAGGAGCCTGATGAATCGGCGAAAGATATTTTGAACTATGCTGGGGAGATCACGTAAGGAGGGGTCTTTAATTAGTCGAAACATTTTAAACATTTCGTTGTAGTGGATGGAGCAGCAGTGGGGGCAGAAGCAAGAGGAGGGAGGGTTGGATTAGTTTGTGATTGTCATGGTGTGTGGGGTTGGGGTGCGGGAGTCTGGAAGGTGGTGAGAGGTGGGAGTGAGGATTGAGGGGAAAGTGGCCCCACCAAACCTGGTACCTCACCTAACGAGGTTGCGGTCTATCACTGACCCAGCGGGTGCCTAGAGTGCCGAAGGACGTCTATTGTTGAAGGTGCAGTGAATTTTCTGTCATGGATCTTTCTAAGTATGATGGTGTTCATTATTTTGAACGATGCACATTCCAAGGCGTACGAATCTTCATCTGTAGATCTAGTTTACAATCCTAAAGCTGTAGGATTCCGCTGTGTTTTGCGGATCATTTCCTATGACTGTCGATTCTCTCCATATTGTGAGGATATTCATGATTTCTGGGCACTTGTTATATAGGACTGTCCATAGTTTCACAGTATATACTGTATAATAATTGCTCCTTTCATCAGCTTGTTCAAGATATTGTCTGGGCCGGCTGCCTTACAAAGCTTGCTTCTATCAATTGCTTGCCAACTTCGCCTTTTGTTATTCTTTCGTTTTCAATTAGGGGGTTAGATAGATTACTATACAATACTCTAGACGGAAAATCACCACCCATTATAACCCATTATAACCCATTCTCATTTTCCCTTTCAGTATTGTGTTTTTTTTTCATTCCTTATCCTCATGGCAGTAAGTTGTAGTTCCCTTTCTACTTTTACAAAAACTCACGTGGTTAGAATAATAATACTGTAATAAGTGTAATGATGGGGCACATGAAAGGGACCTCCAAGAAGATTGCAATTATATATGTAAAGAAATGAATAGCAGTCAGGTGTACACTGGGCAACGTCAGACGATGCAACGAAATGCGCAGACGGTAGATCCTTTCACAACCGGTCTCCATCCAAATGGATTGCACAATTCCGAAAGGTCTTTTTCAAGACCACTTGCGTTTATCTCTATAAACAACGAGGGACTTTCTCGAGAGAAAGAAGTCATATTAGCTAATATGTACCAAAAACATGCAAGCGGCATCCTGTTAGTCAAGGAAACACACAGGGGGAGTACTAGACACCGTCCAAGAATTGCTGGTATGAAACTAATCCTGGAAAGGCCTCGCGACAAATATGGCAGTGCCATCTTTGCCAGACCTAACATGAACATAATCTCAGCCTCATTGACTGAAGACAATGACATCGAGCTCCTCACAGTGCGTACTCCATTCTTCTGTACACATGAGTCTACAAATCACCCGAGACCACTTTCAGCTTTGGAACACCAGCCAACTTCAACCACCAGTACGTAAACTTTGTCATTGGCGATTTCAACAGTAGAAGCACAGCTTGGGGATACCCAGATTCTGATGCAAATAGAACAAGTCTAGAAATATGGACTGAGGCTCATGACTTACATCTGATCCACGACCCAAAGCTCCCATCTTCCTTCAACAGTGGCAGGTGGAAAAGAGAATACAATCCAGACAATATCTTCGTGTCCTCAAAGGTATCTGGGCAGTGTGTGAAGACTATGGGTGACCCTATCCCTCGCACTCAACATAGGCCTATCATCGGCACCGTGAATTCCGTGATGATGCCTGAAGAGGTACCATACAAGAGGGGGTTTAACTTCAAGAAGGCTGACTGGACGAAGTTCAGTGAAGAGCTTGACTCGGAGATAATAAACATTCCTCCACAACCTGAAATGTCCGACACCTTTGTTGAATGCATCCAGAAAGTGTCAAGTAAAACTATTCCGAGAGGATGTAGAACTCAATAAGTTCCAGGCATGTCCGGTGATGACAAACAGCTGTTAGAAAAATATCAGGCCCTCTATGAAGAGATCCATTTGCCGAAGAAACTATCCAAGCTGCTGGAGAAACACAGTTGGAAACCATCACAGCAACTCACATGGACAAGTGGAGCAACCTGGTAGAGAACCTCGACATAAAGCTGAATAGCAAACAGACCCGGAAACTTCTTAAAAACCTTAGTGGCGACCCTGCAAAACCACAGAAGAACTTCACTAGAGTGACACCAGATCAAGTGGCAACCGAGCTCCTGGTGAATGGTAAAACAAAAGGGAGGGCGACCACAGGAGCTCTTCAGCGTGATTTGGAAGCAGAGAATCACTTCCTTCGAGATCCCTTCTCGATGGTTGAACTTGAAGCTGCCATCTCCAGCTTGAAGATATACAAGGCTGCTGGTGTCGATGACCTACGAGTAGAACAGATAAAGAACTTTGGCCGTAAAACATTGGAGTGGTTACTAAGCTTATAAACACATGTGTTGCCAAGCTACATATCCCTAAAATGTGGAGGAAATCTCGAGTCATTGCACTACTCAAGCCTGACAAAGAACCAAAAGACCCCCCCCCCCTAAAAAAAACGACCTATTTCCCTGTTATGCCATACCTTCAAGATATTGGAACGCCTGGTACTTAACCTAATCAGTAGCATTCTCGAAGAGAAGTTCATTCCAGCTTTCGTGCTGGCAAATCATGTTGTAGCCAGATTTTGAATCTCACCCAACACATCGAGGATGGTTTTGAGCGCGGTGAGATAACGTGAGTCGCCTTCGTTGACTTAACAGCTGCATACGATACTGTAAATCATAGGAAGCTGTCAAAGAAAGTATATGACCTTACCAAGGACCACCAACTAACCTCCCTAAGCAGCATCTTCATTCAGAACAGAAGATTCCAAGTCTCGCTACAGGGTAAAAGGAGTATATGGCGAACCCTGAAGAACGGTCTCCCTCAGGGTAGCGTGCTGGCTCCAGCGCTGTACAACATCTACACAAATGATCAGTCAATTCCAGCAAGTACCAGGTTCTTCATCTATGCCGATGACATGGCAGTAGCTGCTCAGGGCTCATCCTTCGAAGAAGTGGAAGGAAAGCTGACTTCAGCGATGGACGAACTCTCCAAGTACTATGATGCCAACCCTCTTAAGCCGAAACCTAGTAGGGCCCGGATTTTTAAAAAATGCATATGCGCATATGCATATTTTGACATATTTTGAGGTTTAGTGCATATTCTAAACGTAACAGCATATTCCGGTATATATGTCTGAATTTAAGGACAATTACAAGAACTACTAAAATAAATCTGTTTTGTGCATCCCTAGCTAGTTGCCTATATTATGTGCATCCCTCACTAATTGGTGTTTTCGACTCTCTGTGTAACGGCACTTTACTTTCACAACTGACAATGGCAACAGATAGCTTAGGTATGGGTAGGCAGGCTGGCTGGACTTCCCGGAATTCCTTTCTCTACCACAGTATCTTCAGTTCACTAGTTACGTTCCAGTTTAAAGCCCTGCATCTCAAGTTTTAGTTTCTAAAAATGCCTAAGGAAAAGAGCAGGAGAAGAGATTTACTAAATCAGTGGGTGTCGGGTAATAGGGACTATTCAACAGATGGTGCCATCGTGTACTGTCAAGTTTGCTCAAAGGAAGTAAAATGTGAAAAGAAATTTCAGCTTGAACATCATTCAAAAAAACTGCACATATTAAAGCAAAGGAGGAGAAGAACAGCACACCACAACAACTACTTCTTACACAGGTAAAGCCTAAGTCCGGTATTCTTAATACATTTTCAAATGATCTTTGTGGGGCTTTCGTATGCAGCAACATTCCATGGAATAAATTAAACAATCCAGTTCTGCGATCATTTCTTGAGAAATATTGTGTAAATCAAATATTACCAGATGAATCAACGCTTAGGAACAATTACCTACCTCCGCTATATGAATCGACCCTGGAATTGATCCGTTCTGATATCGGAAGGAGTTATGTCTGGATATCGGTGGATGAGACAACGGATTCATGTGGCCGTTACATAGCAAATTTCGTGGTTGGTAAATTACATCCAGACGAACCCGGTAAGCCGCATCTTCTTGCTTGTAAAGTACTAGAGAAAACCAACCATAGCACAATAGCAAGATTTGTAAATGATTCTCTGCGACTATTGTGGCCATCTGAAATTGAGGATAATTGTTGTAAAGTGCTTGTACTGCTCACAGATGCAGCTTCGTATATGTTGAAAGCAGCAAAGGCCCTCCAAGTATTTTATCCGAAACTCATACACGTAACCTGTTTAGCGCACGGATTACACCACATTGCAGAAGAAATACGCACACAGTTTCCAGCTGTTAACAATTTAATTGGATGTGGAAAGAAGCTGTTTCTGAAAGCACCAGCTCGTGTCCAGATCTACAAAGATTGTCTACCTGAAGTTCCTTTGCCACCTGTACCTGTCCTGACTAGATGGGGGACATGGTTATCTGTCGTATCATTTTATCAGGAGAATTTTAATGAAGAGAAAGAAGTGGTTACAAAACTTGAAGATGAGCATATTGCGTGTGTCCGTGATGCAAAAGTTGTGTTTGAAACCGCTACTGTTTATCAAGATGTGAATTTCATTCATGCACATTTTTCTAAACTTCCAAAAGCCATTGAGAGCTTAGAATCTTCAGGTACTCCCCTCCATGAATCACATGATCTCGTTGAGAAAGCTGCATCTTCATTGAATTCCGCTCCAGGCGAAATTGGAGAGAAGATTTGCAAGTTAGAAAAGGTGTTGAATTCGAACCCAGGACTGAAGAAGATTAAGTTAATTAGTCAATACTTGAGTGGAACTAGGGTATCCTTGCCAGATGTATGCTCCGAAACTTTGGTGCCCGTGTATAAATACTGTCCAATCACGTCAGTTGATGTAGAACGATCATTTTCAGCCTATAAACTCATTTTGACGGACAATAGACATAGTTTGTCTCCAGAAAATATTGAAAGACTACTAGTTAACTATTGTGATGCTTCTTTTTGCAACAAATGATACTGGTAAATAGGTAAGTGAATAAA
The DNA here is from genome assembly GCA_946902985.2 of Meconema thalassinum. Taxonomy (NCBI): domain Eukaryota; kingdom Metazoa; phylum Arthropoda; class Insecta; order Orthoptera; family Tettigoniidae; genus Meconema; species Meconema thalassinum. Next base: position 455,475,466 of record OX336391.1, on the reverse strand, counting down.
ATTGCATGTTTTAAGTGCATATTTCATTATTTTCCGTGCATATATTCTAACTTTTTAGTGTATATTTGCATGCATATTTTCAGATTTTTAGTGCATATAAATCCGGGCCCCACTAATAAGACACAAGTGTGTGCATTCCATCTACGAAACAGGGAAGCACGGCGACAGCTGGACATCACATGGCGAGGGGAGCGACTGAAATATTGCCCAACACCAGTTTACCTAGGTGTCACACTAAACCGTGCTCTAACGTACAGATAGCAATGTCTGAACACGAAACAGAAGGTCAGTGCCCGCAATGGCATACTCAAGAAGTTAAACGGCAGCACCTGAGGAGCCAGCCTGCACATCCTGAGGACTTCCGGACTTGCACTGTGTGTGTCAGCCGCTGCGTATGCCGCTCCTGCGTGGAACGCTTCAGCACATGCTAAGCAGGTTGATACTGCTGTCAACGACACTTCAAGGATAATCTCGGGATGCCGGAAACCAACACCAGTGCACAAACTTTACCCTATTGTTGGAATAGCCCCACCCAACATCCGGAGGGCCACTACTGCGGACGCCGAGAGAACAAAGCAGGAGAATGACCATCAACATCCACTATATGGTCACCAGGCAGCAAGGCCTCGCTTCAGATCTCGGAAGAGTTTCCTTGCTAGGACTCTGCCGCTGGAGAGAACACCAGAGACAACTCGTCTGAACAGATGGAGGAGCTCACTGCCCACAGACATGTCACCAAAGGAAGAACTGGCTCCTGGCGCCGACCTACCTTATCCTCTGTGGTGGTCCTTCAACCGCTTAAGAGTGGATGTCCCTCGACGCAAGACCAACCTGCAAAAATGGGGGATCATTCCAGAAGACGCAGACACCTCTTGTGAATGTGGAGCTGAACAAGACCCAAGCCACCTACTTATCTGCCCCCTCCTGGACAACCCATGCACAATGGAAGATGTTTTTAGAGGAAGTACAAGGCCATCGAAGCTGCAGTTTTTTGGAAATGTTGACCGGACACGGAAATGAATGAATGAGTGTAATGATTTTATTTATCTACTGTATAATAATCAAATTGTAATTACAATACTTAATAATCAGTTTTTGATCTTTGACAAATTCATAAATAATGGACAGCGATATTGCTGACATATGTATATACTGTTTATAACCTGCAAGTTGCTCAAATCTGTAAAATATCCATGATGACGGTGCTATGATGATGACGACGCATTCATGTACAAGTATGTGCAATGAATGTTATGATGTTATCTAGAAAATAATGATGATAATAATAATATTCTATTTTTCTCCTTTCAGCTTCCAATCAAGTCTGGGAGCCTCTGTGTGCGAACGAATGCTCTACAACAGTTAGCACTGCGGTCTTCGTTGCTTCGAAATCGCCAACCTTCGCCTCCTACGTCAAGCTCAGCTTCTCTTACCATCTGTATCCGAATTCAGTAATCTCCTCTCCCATTCTCATGACACCGCCAGTTGAGTTGACTCATACGAACAGCTTCATCTAACGTATTCATTTCTAACTTAACCTTTATCTCTTCATTACGAGTACCCTCCTGCCATCGCTCCCATCCATTTGTCCCCGCAATAATTCGTGTTACCAGTACTCTTACAATATTTACCTCCAGCGTATACATTAAATATCTTGAATCTACCTAGCACTTACTCTCATACAGCAAGATCGTTCTAAATACTGTGTGATGTAGAGAGACCTTCGCCGCTATACTTCTTTCTGCAGTAGACCGCAACTGAGAGCCTTGGGGTTTTCTACATACTGCAGTGGCGTATACTGTTCTGAAGATCTGGGCTCCCACTGAGCTTAATAATACACAAAACATTAAATTACATTTTTTAAAATCTACCTATTTATATGTCAAGTCAAGACGGCTGGTTTGGGATGAAAATTCTTTGATGATGTCGTCATCGAAGTTGAAGTCGGGCCGCTTGTGAAGTTTCTGAAGAAAGGACTTTTCAATTGAAATTAATTCCAAACCGCATAAACGTTCTTGTGTCTGCGTTGAACGACAATATGACTTTATCCTCTTCTGCTCAGAAAATGTTCTTTCTACAGATGCTGAGGTTCCTGGTATTGTCACAATTAATGTTGCCAAGTATAGGACTTCAGGAATCACTTGGTTTAGTCGGTTTTCATATATGGCGGAGAGAATTTTATGGACTTTTTTTTCTTTTTGAGAAATTGATTACTTCTCCTGAATGTATGACACTTAACTCATTTTTCAAACTTACTTGATCAAAGTGATGATGGTCACTTGAGGGTCGAAATGCGTAATCCTTTTTAATTGTGAATATTAACTAATAGGCTACATGTAATATTTTCCATAAGTGTATTTATATATTTGTATCTTGTACCCCGCCCATTCATTGGGCACAATCGTGTTGACCGACGGAAAAGCTACAAAAAGTTAAAAGAGACACAGTCAATGTGTATAAAAGCCAATTCATTGAGTTGAGAACTATTGTGTTGTGTAAGATGGAAGTTAGTGATGAATCTAAACTTTTCCTACATAGCTCAGTAGCTATGAATACCAACTTTGCTGAATGGGATTCAGAGCTGAGTGGATTCAGAATTTTTTATACAGTACATATGCTAGAGGAAACCTATATGAACGTAGCGCGAATGGTTGCTATAATAAACGGGTGGGACCAATAGTAGGAGATTTCACTTAATGAAGAGATAAAGGCTAAGATATGAATGAACATGTTAGGTGAGACTGTTCGTATGAGCCACCGCAGATGATGGGGCCATGACAAGCAGAGATTTTGTGGAAGGCTAATGAACTCTGTTATAGAGGGTAAGGGAAGCAGAGGTTAATCTAAGATGAGAAGCTTAGACTTACTGTTCAACGTTTCAAGGTGAGAAGTGTTGGTTGGTTCTTAAGGTTAGAGGCTGCGACAACGCGGTCATGTAGCCCCATGTACTTTGGGTGTGGGTGAGAAGTGTAGAAGCATAGAAGTCGGCAGTGCTAATTGCTAATAGGGGATCATATAGATGGCTCATTTGTCTCATTATATATTACAAAGAACGATAATAAAAGGCATACAAGTCTCTAGTTAAAAAGAGTAAATGAAATCGTTTAAGAGATGCAGTGTACTTCACATACAAAACGCTTAGTCTGTTTAAACACCGACCAGTCGCCTTCAACTAGTGGAACGGGTTGGAGTAGAAAGCATGCCAATGATAACCGGAGACCATTTAGGATGAACAACTAAGACCAGTGTCGAAGTACTGTAGACGTTCAATAAAATATTGTATAACTGCATCACGAAATGCTTACCTGGTGTAGATGAGAGGCAGCGTGAAGTCAATAGCCAACGCTCTCTCGGGTGTAATGGTCAGCTCACTGATGACTACGTCCACCTGGTTAGAAAGCAGCATGCCCATCAATCCGTCCCATGAACCATCGGCCTTCTTGGTGCCTGACAGCCCGTCCTCAGGGTGGTTATACACGGTCCTGTAACGAAACGAACTATTTGTTACAGTATGCGCTTATCTACTGGTGACGAACCACCGGATACTGGAAGGCAACCTTGGCACAAATATACAGAAACTTATTGTAAGATATCAAGTATTTACGAAAGTTTAAATGGCAATTTATTTATTTATTTAATTAATTAGCGGCTTCGGTGGTGTAGTCGTATGCATGCTGAACTGCTATGCCCAAGATCGCCGGTTCAAACCCGGCTGAAGTCGTCGTATTTTTAAGAGCGTTAAAATCCTTCAGTATGCCATCCTTCGGAGGGGAAGTAAAGCCCATGTTATAGATTTATGGCATGAACCTTCCACTACAATTGGCAGTGTGTAGCTAAATTTGTAGGTTATTTGGTTTAGAAACGCTCTATCAAGTTCCAACGTTCACCGCTGGGTGACAGTGGCGTCTGGTAGCCAAAGTTGGAACTACTTGAAATTGAACTTCCAATCATCTTCGTTCATTTCATCTCTCATTAACTCCCCTCGTGAGGTTGGCGTCAGGATGGGCATCCGGCCGTAGAAACCGTCAGCCACGTAGAATTTCATCACATCCCATCCCCGACTCCGTTGGAAACGGGATTAATAAGGGGTAGACATATTTATTTATTTATTTATTTATTTGGGGGAGGGGTATGAAACATAACTGTTACGATTCACGGTGATCGATGGAACTGACTTTAGTTGGTATAGAGAGTTTAGTTGTAATGCAGTAAATTCATATGTTCACACTTAAGCATCAGTTGTTTAGAAGATTGCTTTTCTTTGAATTTGTAGTTGTATTCAAACTGAGAATATAACCGAGTGAGTGAAGAAAAACATACTGGTAGTTACTTACGTGAAGTTTATATGGTGCTCCAGCACTTTCCATACGCGACTGAAATAACCCTTGAGCGTTGTTTGGTTCTTTTTTCGGCTGAAGCGCGCGTATGTGAATGGAGGATTCTGGAAGGATGACAATAAAATTTAGAACAGATAGTCTAAATTCACCGATAAACTCCTATTATGTAAATTATGAGTGAAAATTTCAACACCATGAAGGGAGGCTAGTACGTGCATGAAACGCAAAGAAAATACAAAAGGCTTTCAAATTATTAAACTTGCAGACTAATCCCCAGCGTTACTATCAGAACTATCGTGTTAGGCGTGTAAATAAAAGAAGAGCCACACACGTGGCATATGAAGGTTAATGAGCAGTAAAACTTCCTCCAGGAATTAATATACTTCGTCGCTGCTACAGAGTACAATATAAAAGAACAACATGGTTAGAATGGGGACAAATGATCAGCCTGCGTAAAGGCGGATTTTCGTGACATTGTCCATATTTACCTGAAGGTGGCGTGAGTTTAGAAGCAGTGGACGATAGAGAACGGACGCAACAACAATACGGTAGTGGACCACGAGAAATGTTACATCACGGGATGACAAGCATCTCGTCCGCTTGGTAGTGACCAACTAAGGAACACTGTAACAAATGTACATATTCTGAACCTCTTTTGGAAGGCTTATACTTCGCAGAAGACTGACTACAGGCATTCCTTTGGGGCGGATCACCTTGGCCTTGCAGCATCGATGCCTCAGGCTACAATGGGTTAGCCAACACACGCCATGGCGTGAGGATCAGCAACACGTTGTGTTTGCGGACGAATCCAGAATTACAATGACCCAATGGCGTGCGTGACGGTGTAGGGTGAGGTGACATCGAGTACCATATCATTCACGAACTCGGCTGCAAAGCATTGTGGGCAATCTAACCAGGAACCGGTACATATGGGAAGTTTTAGAGCCACAAGTCCTCTTCCTTCTGCGTTCTCCTGATGGTATATTCCAACCAGATGATCCTTGAACACGTGTTTCCCAGTATGTTCGGCCTTTTTTGAGGTACAACATATTCTTGGCCTGTCCATTCACCAGACAACACATATTGAATACGTATGGATATGATTGGTCGACAAGTAGTCCGTGAAAGTCTTCAAGCAGCCGGTACCAATGAACTGAGGACTCGCATACAAGTAGGCTGCGAGGCAAATCCCCAGAAAGACATCCAACACCTCTTTGAGTCAATACCACAATCTCCTGTTTAGTAGCTCGCACAAGTTTCGTAGTTGGACTTCACTATTGAGATACTGAACTGATCCGTGATTCACTCATGTATGTCATTATTAGTAATATGTGGAACTGACTGCCTTTTGTTCACATAATTCCTTCATGGTGTTCATATTTTCACAATCCATAACTTGATGCATTTACTGTAACCATATTCATTTTAAAGAGATTTTGAAAAATAACAATAAAGGCACAAAACATCACATAATTTTACATTTCATATTAATAATTTTGGGAGAAATATAACATCATTTTAAAAACCCCTGTAAGTTATGTGCATGCAAGCATATGGTAACTAAGATGTCCAGTAGCTAAATGAAGCGTGTACAACATTAAATAGTGCGAGTAGTTAAGACAAATTTATTAATTCAAATTTGTCAGTCATCAAGTAGTATTTTAAAGATAATATGTAGCAATATTTTTACATTAATCACTCACATCGCTGACGGCGCCTCGCAGAGTAATGCCGCGCAGATCGTGTCGTCGAGTGTACATGCTGGTACGAGTAAAGTTGAGCCCCGTGCTATGACTCCAGATCCCCACTGGAGAGACTTGCAGTGGCAGACTATCGTTGAGGTGGTACACGTCTGTCAGGTAGACAGACTCGTTCTTCCCCGCCACGGCTACTACCAACTCGCAGTCGAACGGGATGCCCACTCCTCTGAAGAAGTCCTCCAGGAAGAGACCCGTACCGTTTTCGAGGAATATGAGCCACCTGGGGCGGGATAGACCCAGCTCTCTCGATACCTGGTATCGCAAATCATTATAGTTTGTCCTATATTAACTTCCTGCTAGGTAGTAAGGTCATTTCATGTATTACTTCATTTCTTCATGGGCCGATAACCTAGATGTTAGGCCCATTAAAACACCAATTATCATCATATCATCATCATTTCTTCATTAGGTGTAATTTAATATATGGTGGTCGATGTGGAACGATGTACACTCATGGACATGGAATTGCAACACACAAGAGAATTGGGCGTTCGTGTTGATTTTCACGATATAGAATGACGCCATTTAGGTAAGTAACGATAACACTTTCAGATCAATCGAATTGTTTATACGTGTATGGCCGTGGAGAAACCACCTCTAGTATACGAACCATAGTACAGCATAGTTGACTTACACTCTGTGTAGTGAACTGTTCCATGTCAAACATGTCTCTTTGGCAGAAAAGAACACGCTATCAACAATTGTCACAGTTCAAGAAATCTCGGATAATTGGTCAGTGTGATAGTCTCTACGAATTGTAGCTGCAAATGTTGGCCAACATGCATTTACGGTGCAATGGATATGGCAGGAGTAGTCAACGAACACTCGTAGACACACCACAGTTCCAACTCGATGGACAACTGTGAGGAAGGATCGTCGCAACATTCGCATGGCCCGAACCGACCCCCGCAAATTAGAGCAACAGTGGCACCCCACGCTATACAACAAACAGTTGGGAATCGTCTGTATGCAGGTGACTAATGAGCCCATATCCCTGCAGAAGGTGTTCCTTTGACCACACAACATCGACGTGGAAATCTGGCGTCAGTGACCTTCTTCTCGTGGGGGATGAGCGCAATCAAAATGATATTGGGGTGAAGGCTAGGGCAAAGTGAGACACAATCAATGAAAGCAAATATACGATCCCAAAAATTCGAAACCTCCTATCCACATTATTTCGTATTTGATTTCGATAGCATTCGATAGCTCGTCAATGTGCAAAAGTTCGAAAAATAACAATTTTGTAGCAAGAAACTTTGCTCATTTCAAAACAACCTATTTAAGAAACGTGGATTACGGTACAAGGATTTGGTTTATTAGATATTGTGAACGTGAATATGCACTATTACTGTATATATCAGTATGATTATATTATTATAACCGTGTAAGATATTGCTTTTTTGCATTCTCTTGTAAACTTTTAATTTCAAGGCTAAGAAACTTCGACGTCAATTAATATATACAGTACGTGTAAAGAAATCTTACCATAACACAAGTTCATATACAATTAAAAAGTCCAATTTTAGGGGATTCTTTGTGAAATCGTCTGGCCCTTTCTATTCCCCGGCACCTTATAAATATTAATACACCACAGTTTCTAACCATATTATTTACTTATGGATACTATTGTCACTCACTCTCGGTTACTAACAGAATTACAACTGACAAGTGGTGTATTTTAGAAAAGGGATGCGGAAATATTGTTCCACGCCCATCTCACAACCACCCCTTAACGGAACTGCTGACCATTGTGTTTAGTCAATAAGTGTTTATGCAACACTAGACATTTTATAAGAGTGAAAGAGATGCTTTCAAACTAGTAAATCTATTAATACACCACAGTTTCAAACCAAAGTTTATCTTGACCCAGTTCATACAATCGTTTATCATTAATTCGAGATTGGTTTTATTAAAAAATAAACGAATTTCATATTTTTAGCATTTGGCTCTAAGTGGTGGGGGATATTGATCCCCGTAATCACCCCCGTAGTTACGCCACTGACTGGCGTGGTGTCGAGAAAGATCAGCGTGGGTCGACGAATGGCGTTGTGTCGCCTTTAGTGATGAATCGCACTTCTGTTTTGCCCGAAATGATCGCCGCAATTGTATGCGACGAGGTATCGGGGAGAGGGGACCTCAAGAAGTACTGGGCATTATGGCCTGGGGAGCTATTAGCTTTTATGTGTAAATCATAATAAGTGATTGTTGAGGGCAAGTTGACAGGGGAATCACTCCAGTGGTTATCTCTTTGGTGACGAACATTGCAAATGTTATCTTTCAGCTCAACAGTACCCGCGTTAACGCTGTGCGCATCTCCAGGGAAGCTTTCCACGACATCACAACCTTACAATGGCCCACCAGATCCCCGGACTTCAACCCTATTGAGCAAATGTGCGACATATGGGTCGGCACTGGGAAACTTGCCTCAGCCATCCATAACTCCGGAACAACCGCCCCATGCAGTGCAACAAGCATGCATCTCAATTCCTGAGGAAGTTATCCAGGGCCTCATTGACTCCATGTCTTGAAAAATTCAGCACTATATTGCAGCTCGAAGTGGGCATATCCTGTATTGAAATGTGTTCACATTTGAGGCCAGAATGAATGAAAGTGTTATAATCGCACCACAGCTGAACATTTGCTCTGCAGCACCATTCCTTCATGGTGTTGCAATTTCCATTTTCATGAGAGATGTGAAAACCAACAATCAACATTACTTTAATTTCCCAAGTTTCCAGCCGGCTGCACAAAATAAAAATAAAAAATATTACATTAGAAATACTGGACTGATATGCTGTGGAATGTTAAAACAGCTCAGGAAAACCGACTACATTGGTGATAAATACCTCTTTCTTTGTCCAGCGTTCGTTGACAAACGAAGGAGTGGATTGGTTATTCAGTCAATCAAAATCAGTGAAACTGGGAAAAACATGCAACTGGCGAGTAACGAGCATTCCTAAAATAACTATTTGCATACAAATCTAAATGAAAGATAAAACAAAACAGAGCTCAAAAATGGCTCTAGAGTATAAACATCCTCAGCGTAAGAAAAGAAAAAAACAGCATGTCGATAAACCAGATACCTACTCCTTATCATCCAAGCTTACTTCCTGCCTCAAGTAACAAGTAAAATAATATTCCTTCTAATACGAATTAGTGTGATGTGACTGACACAAGTTTAACCTATCTTTTTGCTTGACATCTCAGGGTAGCAGGGCGATGTACTCGCTAAATGAATCACACAAAAGGAAAGTAGGCCTAACTTGGCAATAATATAGTTGATTTATTAATCACTTAAAGCCGTGTTGATATTGTGATCCGTAAGAAAAGATCTAACTATAGCTCTGATATGAATGAGATACTGGTAATACATTCAATTTACTGTACAGCAGCAAACAATCAATTCCTGGGGAAATGGCTATGGTTTGGGAAACTCCGTTCTTCAATACTCGATGAACTACTCAGATCTTCCAAAATCTTCTTCAATATTTGTTGTTTTACCCAGATCTTCCAAAATCTTATTCAATATTTGATGATCTACCCAGATCTTCTAAAATCTTCTTCATCATTTGATGATCTACCCAGATCTTGCAAAGCCTTCTACCAGGTCTCTGGTGTATTGTTGGTTATTTGTCAAGGAAGTTTGTCAACTTAGGACACTATATAAAATGTTTAGCCCAAGCAACCTCATGTTCCTGCATTACTAACACACCACGGCGCTAGCACATACATACTTAAGGAATTACTAAATAAATAAAGTTGATACCCACATCGAAAATAAAATAGTGACCTTATCAGGTAATAATTATACAATAATTATTCCTGTCCTCAATATATTAATAATACTAGAAATATCTCACTTCACTGTATATCAAATATCCAAAACCGATAATTAATAATGACACTGCATCTACTGTGCGAATCATCAAAAATATTATGACGCCACAATACTGATAATAATCAAACAACACAAACACACGTATTTTACACCAATATAATAAATTATGAATAAATACCCCCAATTAACCACACAAGGCGAACACCCTAGGGTGAGCTGTAGTAGGGGGGTTGTGATAGTTCTAACTCACAACGTTTTGATCCCTCCTCGTATCAGTCTCTAAATCGATATCTCCCGAACCCATGGTCCGAGATTCACAAATGAGGTGTTGTTGGACTCGGGGTGATGCCCCCTTTATTATGGATGACTCATTATATATAGTTTTTAATTTGAAAATTTTTGTTTTTGAAAGTAGGTGATATTTTGAAAACCAAACATGATAGAACGTTGTGCAATAGCTTAGACGAAAGGTCTGTATGTCTTTTATTTTTATAATAAAACTTTATATTTTTTGGTTTTTTTTTTTGAAAACAGTCCAATTTGAAATTCTTATATTTTGGAAATTAGGAATTGTACAAACACGTTTGTTTGACGTAAATGAAAGGTCATTACTCCCTCTACCCCCAAAATATATTTCAGATCTCTAGGACAAAATCTAGTAGTAATGGGAGAACGAGAGAACTGCTCCACTTGGCGTGGCTGTGCCCAAAAAACAAACATGGCGGCCAAGCGAATGTGAAACAGCTACTTTCTGTCGAACTTTGCCGATATCTGCCGAACGCAAAATCGGATTTTGATGTGTGATGTGTTGTAGGAGTCAGGGAGAATAAGAGAGCTGCTCTATAGCCTACTTTCCAACGAACTTTGCCGATATTTCGCGAACGCATGATTGAATTTTAACAAATGAGGTGTCGTAGGACTCGGGGGCTAACGCCCTGTTTTTCTAGTAGTCTTAGGTTGTGCGTTCTGCTTACAGTCGCCTGCGTGCTTGAATACGTATGGCTATGCTGGAAAAGGGTCAAGGAATAGTCGTAAAGAGGCCTACGTGGTATCGTTTAGATGGTATTTTTTCCACTGTATCTGATGGTGAGGTTATATTTTACATTGGGGAAATTTGAAAACGAAATTTTGGGGTAAAACATGTTTTTTTATATTTTGGTAAAATCTCGGAAACGAATAAAGTTAGAACCATGTGTTTGGATTTGTTTTTCTCGTTGCGTTACCCTCTTGCCGAGGATGTCTAAGTCGAGTAGGAGGTAAAGCCCATTTTTAGGGTAAAACCATGATTTTAGACTTTTTTGTTATATCTGGCAAATCCATGGTTGGATTTTAACAAATGAGGTCTCCAAGGACAATGTGATTGTTATTTTTCCAAAAAAATTACAAAGGACCTAACGCCAAAAAAAAATTGTTTAAATAATTTAACATTTTTAAATAAAGAGTGGCGGTAGACAGAGAGACGATACCGCTGAGAATGTGTTTCAACGAGCCTGTTGCCGGCCACGGTGGCCGTGCGCAATAGAACAATCGCTTTTTCGAGGGGGCGGCAGGGCGACCTACCATAGGTGTCGTTTTTTTTCGATTTTTCCTATCACAGATGAATGATGGTGAATAATCCCAAAATGCGTGAAGCATGTTGTGATTTTTTTATTTTACAAATAATAATAATAATAATAATAATAATAATAATAATAATAATAATTGTATGATGCAAATAAAAGCGAGCTTTTATGGTTGACAACTAGAACTTGGCCATGTCTTGCGGCAAGCCAGACCGTAAACAAAACAAATATGCTTGAGGCAGCTTGGAGCTGTGGCTGGCTGGCAGAATGTTTATCGCGGTTCAGGAATGTGAAATCTTATCAGGACGTGAATTGGCAACAACGTAAGACTGATAACTCACAAGCCAGCTAAAGAGAGCAGCGGAAACTGCCAAGAGGAGAGGGGAGAGGGGAACACCGAGACAGAACAGGGAATCACGTGACCACCCCACAGCCTGCCAAGAGCGGTGAGAGGGAAGGTAGGGGAGGGGCGGTGATAGGCGGGGGGGGGGGGGGGGGGTAACAGACACTTGTGGATGTCATAGCTTGTAGCGTGTCATTTCTCTTTTAAACTTTTCAGTGGAAACATAGGCTGTGTCTTATTTGTGTTAAAGTAATTGCATTGGGGTGCTTAACCCCAGTCAGTGACGAAATTGGATACATTATATATTTACAGGTAAGTGTAACATTAACAGTCTTTCATTTTTTAATGCCAATGGATGTTTAAATTATTATTGGTATACAATTTTATTGATGGACTGTTTTATTTTGTTTGTTTGTTTGTTTGTTTGTTTGTTTGTTTGTTTGTTTGTTTTAGATAATCCGTATACCTGTTGTTGAGACGAGAGACAGACGGAAAACCATTCCACTTGAGCCTACGAGAGAATGTAAACGCAAGGCTATTTTACAAAACCCAGATAAGATTTTGTTGATATAATCTGTTTGATTGTATTTTTTGTTTTAGGCTATACAAAGTTGCTATATGGAAGTGATATACTGATGGTGGTTTATTTTATTTATTTTCTACATTGCTGCTAAAACGCTTGACCCCTGCTGTTTGTTTGGGAACCATTGCTGGAGAGTCTACCGCTGATAAACGTAGGTGAGACTGTTTCTTTTTATAAAAACATGTTTTTCGCGCTACCGATAGCTTAACTTGAGACCCCCATGAGTCATGTTTCAAATCCCGTATTTTCTCTGGCCGCGTGCTTAATGTTGGGGAAAGTTTAATCCCGAAAGACTTTGTCGAATCTTGTTTCGAAATTTTTAAAGATAAAATTTGTACAGTTCAAAGGTTCCATAGGGCTTTAGACGTCAATACACAATTAGTGTGTGATTTTATATTTAAAAAGGAGGATGATGAGCATAAAAAACATTTTATATTTGCATTGAGATTCGAGAGCTTTTGATAGCCGATAATATGAACGAGTGGTATCAATCCAACGTGATGAATGCTTTGCTAACAAAATTTGAAACACTGCAACAAGGACCCAGTGGTCTTACGTTAGAGAAAATCCATCACCTACAAATCTACATTTGTCAATTCAACCCGTTGAATGCTGGGTCAAGCTTTATTTACACACCACCAGCAATAGCTTTGAAAAAGGCTGTGGTGAATATTCAAAATAAAGACGATAAATGTTTTCTGTGGTCTGTGGCCGCGTATTTGCAGCCAGCACAGCGTAACTGTGAGAGACCAGGAATGAACAAGGATGTATTTAACCATTTGAATGAAAATTTAAATTTAACTAGAGTGTCGTTCCCTATGGACTTAACCGAGATCCATAGGTCTGAACAAGACAACCTAAACTTTTAATTTAAGGTGTATGGCCTTGATGGTGGTGATATTGTGGATCCTCTTTAAGCTACAAGAGAACAGAAACGACACCACATTCATCTTTTATATTTGTCTTACCGGGAGGTGAATAACTATTGCCTGATTAAGAATTTAAGTAGATTGCTAGGCAGTCAAGCGTCCAAACATGTCGGTAAAAAGTACATTTGTGATCGTTGCTTGCAATATTTTACTATCCCTACACTTTTGGAACGGCATACGGTCGATTGTGTTTCTCAGGAAGCGGCGAGAATGGTATTGCCACAAGGGGACAGAGCTGTGTTAAAATTCAAGAAGATTCACAAGCGTGATACTGTCCCCTATGTGGTGTACGCAGATTTTGAAGCTCTCACCACACCCGTGGAGGGATGTGAAACAAATCCAGCCATCAGCTCAACCACACCCATTCAAAAACATGAACTTTGCCATAGGATTTAACGTGATGTGTGCCTATGAACCCACAAAATCCTATTACGAATCCCATCGGGGACCAGATTGTGCTAAATGGTTTTTGGATGAACTTGTCAAGTTGGCTGATCATGTTCAAGAGTTACTGGACAACCCAGTACCCGTGAGCCTAACTCCAGAACAGCAGCAACAGTATGAGCATGCCACCACATGCCATATTTGCGAAAAGCCTATTTTAGGCGGAGAGGAAAAGTCAGAGACCACTCACATTTTACGGGAGAGTTTCGAGGAGCTGCGCATAGCAAATGCAATTTTAACTTCCCAGCTCCTCAATTTATAGGTGTATTTTTTCACAACCTGGCAAATTATGACATTCAATTTTTGATTCGTGAATTGGTCATGTCAACAAGGGTTCATTTTCAATTATCCCCAAAACCATGAGCGTTTTACAGCCTTGGCATGGCGGTTGAGCAACTTTTGCATTCGATTTTTGGATTCCTTCAAGTTTATGGCATCCTCGCTAGATAGTTTGGTCAATTGCTTGGATGAGAAGGAACTAAATACACCAGAATGCATTTTCAAGATCCTGAGCAATTTAAATTGTGCATTCGGAAAGGTATTTTTCCCTACGATTTCTGCAACAACTGGGACGTGTTAAACCAAAAGACTCTCTCTCCACAAGAGAAATTTTACTCAAAACTAACATACAGTACCGTTTCCGATGAAGACTATGCACATGCGTGGCAAGTTTGGCGAGCTTTTTCTATCAAGACGCTAAGTGAATATGCTATGCATTACCTAAAACTCGATGTATTGCTGCTCACAGATGTGTTTGAAAAATTCCGTGAGTTGTGTCAACACATCTATGGTCTCGACCCGGTTCACTATTATACGAGTCCTGGGCTCTCATTTGATGCAGATTTGAAATACACTGAAGTGGAATTGAATTTACTCACGGATGTAGACACGGTCTTATTCTTTGGAAAGGGCATTCGCGGTGGCTTTGTGTCGCTTAACCAGCGGCATGCCGAAGCGAATAATTCCTACATGCCCTCTTATTCACAAGACAAACCAGAATCGTACTTAATGTACTACGATGTTAATAATTTGTATGGCTACGCCATGAGTCAGCCTTTGCCCTACGGGAATTTTGCTTGGCTGACAGACAAGCAAGTGTCAGAATTTGATGTCAACAAGGCTAGCCAAGAAACAGGCCGTGGATATGTGTTAGAAATGAACATTGAATATCCCTCATCCTTGTATGATAAACATGCCGATTTCCCATTTTGCCTAGAGCAAATGGTCCCCCCTGATAGTAAAGTGAAAATTGAAAAGCCCATGGGCTCACTTTACAACATAAATCGGTATGTGTTACTTATCCAAATGTTGGTGCAATGCCTAGCCCAAGGCTTAGTGTTGAAGAAAATCCACAGGAGTATTTCCTTTACACAAAAAGCATGGCTCAAGCCATACATGCAACTCAACACACAGCACCGACAAATGGCAACATAGCAGTTTGCAATTAATTTGTTTAAATTGATGAACAACTGCATCTATGGAAGGTCCATGGATGGTTGGT
This sequence comes from Meconema thalassinum, assembly GCA_946902985.2. Lineage (NCBI taxonomy): Eukaryota > Metazoa > Arthropoda > Insecta > Orthoptera > Tettigoniidae > Meconema > Meconema thalassinum. Next base: position 455,460,169 of record OX336391.1, on the reverse strand, counting down.
TGGTTCTTAAGTTTAGGGGCTGCGACAACGTGGTCATGAAAGTCCATGGAGAATGTCCGCAAATGCCGTGACATTAAATTTGTTAATGTCTGGGAGGGACGATGGGGTGCCCGGCGGTACATTTCCAAGCCAAATTTCAAATCGATCAAAATTATCGATGAGGATTTGGCCACCATTGAATTGAATAAGACCAGTGTCACCATGGTTAATCCCATTTACTTGGGCCAAGTCATTTTAGATGATGATGATGATGATAATTGTTGTTTTAAGGGGCCTAACATCGAGGTTATCGGCCCCTAGTCATTTTAGACTTTTCCAACTCGGTCATGTATCAATTCCACTACGAGTTTGCCAAGCATTATTTTAAGGACGTATCTCTTTTGTATATGGATACAGACTCATTCATTTACCACATTTGCCACTGCAACCCCTATGACGCCCTGAGGCAACATAGTGACTGGTTCGACACCTCTTCGTATAGGCTGACTACGTGTTTCAGCTGCCTATCAAAAACAAGAAGGTAATTGGCGTTTTAAAAGATGAATGCGGTGATTCCGTTATGATGGAATTCGTAGGTTTGGCTTCCAAAAGGTATGCTTGTCGCACACTAGACTGTAAGGATGCCAAAAGAGCAAAAGGTGTGGGTAGGGCAGTGATAAAATCGCTACGTTTAGGTGACGACCTAGCGGTTTTGCAAACTGGCAAAGCTATGTCACATAAACAGTGCAGGATACAATCCAGCAACCAACATTTGTATCTTGTAGAGCATAGAAAACGCACCCTCATCTTCATGGATGACAAACGTGTATGGGCTGAAGACCAGCTCACCAGCCTACCAAGGGGTTATGACCACAAGGAGGAGGAGGTGTGATTTTTCTGTTTCATGGTTTAGGGACATGGCTTTTTTTTGTAAATAGTTTATGTTTTTGTAAATAGTGAAAACCACATAGACCTTTTTCTCTTTAAAAGCCCAGTCCAACCCTAGTTTTTTTAATTTTAAATTTCATACAGTTGGGAATTTGAAAATGGTAAATAGTTTGATCCTTTTAAAGCTGTACAAAGGTGCTATTTTTTTTTTGTAAATATTAAATGAGTAATTTTTGGTAAATTAAATGACTAGTATTTAATCTTTTTTTGTAATGGATAATGTCAAATTTATAATTTAAAAAAATCTTTTGGGTTGAGTGTGCATGTCAAGAATGTGCTTTGGGAATACATAAAGTGGTTGTGTTTGTGTTTGTTCCCAAAGACAGGTATGGTTGTGTGAATGTATGAGTAGAAAGGAAAAGCTTGGGTGTATGTGTGACTGGCATTGATCGTTTGACTAGAGCAGGCTGGGAGGGGGAAATCAACATTTATATGTAAATGGTAAATAGTTATTTTGTATTTAAATAGTTTTGTTTCCTTTTAAATGCAGCGGTAAATAGGCATTATTTTTGTAAAACAGTCTTACCTGCAGTCGTACTAGTAGGCCTCTACGTTTCTGCAAACACATAAACAGATTGCACCGTCGCCATGGCACTAGCATCAACATCATTGAGAAAAACTTAAAATTGAAAATCCATGTTTCCATGTCAACAAAATTTATCACTCGCATCAACATCATTGACAAAAACATTAAATGAACTTTCGACAAACAACAAATGAAACATGTGCAAACAACAAAATGGAAATTCGAAAACGTTAAACTGTCATTTTTTTACAGTGCAAAGTGGAGATGGCAATGTGTGAAATATCAAAATTTAAAAACCTCAAACTGACATTTAAAAAAAGTGTAAACAACAAAATGGAAAATCCATGTTTCCATATCATCAAAACACAAAATCTTTAAACTGACATATTTTTAATTGGAAATGGGAAATGGTGATGTGTCCATGTGTCAAAATGTGAAAATGAAAAATCAGTCCATCAACATCATCATTTTAAAAATAAAAAATAAAAACATCGTGCACTGGTAAACCTTGTTGTTATTTCATAGCCATAGTGGATTTACAAAAAATAGAATACAAACAAATCCCAATTCCTCAATCCTCAATTCTTCAATGTTCATGTCCATGCATCATTAACTTTCGGGGCCGATAACCTAGATGTTAGTCCCCTTAAAACAACAATTATCATCATCATCATTAACTTTCCTTTTTTAGCGTATGGTTTTTTGTGCCGGGAGTGTCCGAGGACAGGTTCGGCTCGCCAGTGTTGTAGCTGCTTCGAGGCGGACACCCAATGGGTTAGCTACACGTACCGTCGCGTGTGGAGTGTTGTCAGGGGAGGAAAGCTTGAATGTAAGGACAAGGAGTTGGAAGGTAGCGGCTGTGGCCTATAGTTAGGGACCAACCCCGGCATTTGCCTTGAAGGAAGATGGGAAACCACAGAAGACCATCTTCAAGTTTGCCGGCGGGGGGGATTCGAACCTCCTCGCCTCCCAGATGTGAGCGACTGCCAGCAGTCATGCCGTAACGACCACGGCTAACTCACCCGGTAACTTTCTTTTGATAGCATTCATCACAATCAGGGCTGCCATCCTCTCTCCCATTCAGGCGTCACAGGATGTGAAACGTTGTTTAGCTATTTTCAACAACATTTTATCTGCCACATGTCTTAAACCAGGATGACTATGGCGATAAGAAAGGTCATGTTCTTTCCATGCTTGATCCAAAAGATTAATGGTACATCACCACGCTGCAAACGTTTTTCAAGACGAGTTCCAGGGCCACAAAAGCGATAACCTGGAAGACAGATCTCGAAATGTAAGTATTGAATCACTTGTAAATGACGCCATTGCCAGTACAGGCAGTGGCGGGATCCAGAGGGGGGCACCAGGGGCAAGTGCCCCCCCCCCCCGAAAAAACAGTTGTCGGCTACATTGACATTGCCGATAAAAATGATTGTTTCTGCACTGCAAGTAAAATCTTTGCTGTATTGCCTGCATTCATGAATGTGGTCAATGTTTGTTATCATATAGTATGTAATGGCAACACTCTTAATATACAGTAATCGCTACATCGACAGTGTTGCAAGTGCAGAGAGATCTTTCAGCGGCCTGCAACTTGTCAAATCATGGCTACAAACGCGAATGACAGAGGAAAGGCTGAATGGCTTGTATCTGTTATTTGTTGACCGTGATATAAATGTTGACGTTGAAAAAGTTCTAGAACGTATCTCTAAAAAGGGTAAACGAAGGATTGCCCTGGATTTTATTTTGTAATAGGCATGTATTTTGCCTAGGATATTCACCAAATAAAATCCCAATCAGTATTCAATACAATTGTTTTTTGTATTTATATTTATGTGACTAGTAATGACTCAGTGACTGACAACGTTGTAACATTTGTGTAGTAGACATGTATAGTCTTCAGATAGTCACTATGATTGCAAATGTTTTAATACATATTAGACTGTGTAACGTGCATTAAAATCTGGAAATGTACATATTCTGTACAATTAAAAAGGTTTTTTTACATAATGACAATGACTTGAGTTATTGAAACTGAAACCAATAAACCATTTTAATATAATGAATTTCTTGTAGAATTATAAAATCTGGTGGTTGGATGTTATGTGGAGTGTGTGTAGATTAAATACAAATTTAGTAATTTTATTACATGTTACCGTATTTTCTCTAGCTACTCTGAAATCCTAGAGTGCCCCCTTCGAGGTGAGCCTCTGGATCCGCGACTGAGTACAGGTCTGGTATATCCTTTTCCATCGAAGGTGAAAAGGTTTGATCTTCCTCCTCCTCCTCGGTGGATGATGTTTGTTGTTGTTGTTACTTTTTCTCGCCATGACACTCGTGGAATGATTCAACAAAGTCTTAACGCTGACTTGTATGACCATGATACAGTTTGACCAGCTGGCCAGTAGCGCACTGTCGCATAGAGGGTATTTTTGCCATGCCCCCTTGCTTATGGTGATCGTAATCCGTACATGGTTGCAATTCACTCAACACAGGGTCTTGAGTCCATGATTTTGGTACATGTTGCCAGATTTCTTTAGCAGCGTTGGCTGCCACACAATAAATGAACGACTTGGGGTGCCCCAATAATTCTTCTTTGGTAAAACTGTCTAGTTTCTTTTTGCACACAAAGAACTTCCCGATCGCTTTGTCTGTAGCATCCCCTTTCTCCATGGTATCACGTCCTGTAGATGTTTACACTGTAACGTGTTTTTCGAGGGGATTTTATGCCACTGACATAAGTCAGTAGGAAGCCATTCTATATTTATTTACGCGGCAAATTGTTCAGCCAAGAGAAGTTTTCATGTAACTTATTATTATTATTAACTTATTATTATTATTAAGGTATTTTTTGGAGCATTTTTTATAAAATTATAAGCATACAGATAGGTTTTCTATGTTATAGAAAACACCATCAAGGAAATTAGTACGAACAACATTATCATAGAAAATTATTTGATTACGGAATTTTACGGAGTTTTGTCAGTTAGGGTATTATAAGAGAGATGAGTCACGGGGAATTCGGCTACAGGCTTAATCTTGTCGAGTAGCATGACGCAAGCTGGGTTGCTGCTTCAAGAAAAGGCGAAATGGCCTGGACCGGTAATCGACATCATCGCCGCGCCGAGTGTAATGACCCGGAGGTGGGGAAGTAGCGCGTGGTGGCTCAGCCAATCAGTGAAGAGCGGGCGAGGAGAAGACGGGATCCAGAGAGGGGATGCGACGAGTGCATATATGGTTTGCGCGCAGTGGAGGCAAGGCGACTATCTTTGTAAAACTTAACCAGTGTGGTTGTACGTGTGGTTGGTTCCGATGTTCGGACCATAAAGTTATCATATCTACAAGTATATCATCAACTAACGAAGAAGATGACGACGTCCAGGAGGCTGTGGGAAGCTCACTTCAACATCCAGTACGAGGGAAATGCTTCGGCAATTTCCAGTGGTAAGCGCGAATGACTCAGAACTACGTAATCAATCGTCTTTTTTTTTTCATTTTCAGTATTTCAGTAACTTCATAGCTTGGGAATAAGAATAAAATCAGTAATTTATCCGACTCCGTTTTCACGTAATTTTCTAGCGGTAATATTCAAATCGCAACGCTCCAATTTAAATTCAAACTTATTATTATTATTATTATTAATAATTTTGCAATACTTGTTTTATATAATAAATTCATTTCTTTTAACCATGCAATCTTTGCTTTCAGTAGGTAGCATTAGATATAGACCAATTCCTTCTCCTGATACAATTGTTTGTTTGGGTTAATGATCAAATCATACCACGATCTGAGTGAATAGATTCTTGAAGGTGTTCTACCAGAGCTAGGTGTTGTTAAATATAAATTTAGATTTCAACATAGCGTTGAGGTCTTGGCGCCCATTAAAACAACATATCTTAGGCAGAGTAAATATTTCAAAGTGCAAGGCAGGGCTAGTAAAAGCGTTACATTGTCACGCAACAGTGAGGGCTAAAGAAACCGTTACACTTGTCACCCAACGTGGAGAACCGTTTCACCTGTACGCTCAACGTGGAGCAAAGTAAACCCGTTTCACTTGTCGCTACCAACGTGAGACCGAAAACCTAATAACATTTGTGGAAGGAGAAGGGTATATATTTCTGTGCCTGTATTTTGGGTTTTTTCATTTATCGGTGTGTATCAGCATGGGTAGTGTTGAGGAAGAGATGAAGTTGCGTAGTGGTCACCAGTTGGATAGTGAAGATATGAGCAGTATGAAATGAAAGCAGTACAGGGATGTCGGAGGTAAATCCCGATACTGAGGGGGGGTAATCAAAACAATCAAGCAGGGTTAGAGAGTTTGCTTCTTCAGTTTATACAACAAAATAAAATTAGCACAGATGCTCTAAACGCTAAACTTGAGTTTCAACCAAGCAAGCAAGGTGAGCAGACGTGCAGTGAAGTGTAAGGAAGAATGGGAATCGCTATTCAGCAGTACCGGGCGGTCATCGGCCGCTGGCAGGCTAGAGTGAAGTGCGATTTCGGTGTCGGGAAGGTGATAGTGGGCAACGTCACTGAACAGATGGGGGTTTTGGCGATGGGGATGGTAGCGCTGGTTGTGGCGACGCTACTATTAATTGGAGGAGTGGAGTCAAACCCAGGGCCTGGTCAGCTGGGATGGCAAGAAATGGAAAAAATAAGGGAAATTGTAAAGGAAGTGTCACAAAATGACCAGATCCGGGACATTCTTCGTGAGCAATGTAAGGAATTCAAGGAGATGAAGACATGTATAAGAGAAGAGATGGGAATAGTGACAGGCTGGCCGAGAATAGTAGAGAGATAAAAGACCTAAGAGAAAAGGTGAAGATATTAGAGGTGGAGGTAAATGAATTGAGGAAGACCAAGCTGGATGAGAGAAAGAAAAACGTCTTCATTTACGGAATAAAGGAAGATGCCAAGGAAAGCACCGAGGATCTAACATCCAAGGTGCTCCGAGTGATTAGTGAAGGCATGCGGATAAACATTGGAGTCTCAGAGATTGACAATGTGACCAGGATAGGGCGAGGAAGGGGCACGAGGCCCGTGAAAGAGTCATTAGTTTCTTCGCTTATGGCTCACAGAATTCTGGCGAACACAAAGAACCTGAAAGGGGAGAGGATATGGGTAAGGAGAGAAATGAGTAAAGAAGAGGCAAGCGAGCAACGGACCTTGCAGTTTCATTTAAGGAAGGCAAGGAGCTCTGGTCTCAAGGCTTATGTAAAAGGCAATAGACTGGCGGTTAGCGGCAACAACTGGGATCGGATTTGGGCAGTGGCACAACTCCATGATATGGAGAAGCAACAACAACAGGAGACAGTTAGACCTAGCAACCAGGTGGAAGCAGTTGTCGGTTCAGAGGGAAGTGCGGTGATGATTCAACAGAGAGCATCGACCTCCAAGTCCAACACGGAAGTGGCGCGAGCAGGAACGACTAACGTCAGCGCCAGGAACACCGGACAAGTGCGTGGTTTGCAGAAAGGTGAGACTGGCAAACAACGAGGTACTAGTCTAAAAGAACTATGGGGCAAGAAAACCTTGACAGAGCAGTTTAATATGGAGAAGGAGGTCATTTCTTCTCCAGGTGGCAGTATACTAGAGCTAGAGAAAGCTAGAGTTACTAGAAGTGAAGCTACCGCCAGCGAAGAGGGTAGGGGTAAAAAATAACTAAACTGGAATATTGCTAGCGTAAATATAGAGGGTTTTTTAAATAAGAGAGGGAACGATGTAGTTTTGACCCTAATAGAAGATATGCAGATTGTAAGATTTGTTGAGAGTTGGCTCCCTGTAGGTTGCGAGGTTAAAATAGATGGCTTCAATATATATACAAAACCTAAGATTAGGAAAGCTCGCACCGGTAGGTTCCCGGGGGGAATTGTTGTTTTAATTAAAGAAGAGGTGAGGGAATTATCAGAATTTATTAGTTCAGAACTGGAAGAAGTAGTGTGGGTAAAAGCAGATATTAGGGGGAGGGGGAAAGGAACGGTATGTTTCGGCTTTGTCTACAACCCTCCGGAGAATTCCCCGTATGCAAGAGAAAGCTGTTTCGATGAGTTAGCTATTGAAATAAACGGAATTCAAAATATATATGAAGAGGCAGAGATTGTGCTTTTAGGGGACTTCAATGCGAGGGTTGCAGACAGAAAGCCCCTTTACAGCAAGGGGGTTGCCGAGGCCGTATGTGGGGATAGGCACAGCAAAGACAAGGAATGTAACAAGAACGGAGAAAAGATTTTGGAACTATGTGGTGCAGAAGCGCTATATATATTAAATGGTGTCTCTGTGGGGGATGAAGAAGGTAACCTGACGTATATAACAGAGATTGGAGGAAGTGTAATAGATTTAGCTATATGTTCCAGATGAGCACTAGCCCTAATTAAGAGGTTCACTGTTGAAGAATGGGGGGAATCACACCACCTACCAATTGTCGTCAACATGCAGGGAGCGGTGACAAAATCAAAATCAAAAGGGAACCCACAAGTTAAAGCTATAGAGAGAAAAGTAAGTAGATTCAGATGGAGGGAGGAAAACTGCAGAGAGTTCCAGAACTACTTCCAGGGAGAAAATTTTGAGCTGATAAAGGTAGGAATAAGTTTAATGATCAGTAATGATGAAATTGAAGGGGTAATACGTATGATTGAGAATGCAATTATGATGGCCGGGCGGAAAATGCGCGTGAAGGCTAGGGGAAAATTAGGGAGAATTAAAGGATGGTACGATGATTCTTGTAGAAGGAAGAAAACCGAAGTTATTAGGGCACTGAAGTTATACAACAGAGGAGGGGATGATACGATGAGAGTAGAATTTTGTCGTCTAAGGAAAGAATATAGGGAACTGCTCAGTAAAATGAAAGATGAATGGCAGGGTAAGGAAGCAACAGCACTAAATAAGGATTCTAAAGCTAACGACTGTAGCAAAGTGTGGAGCAGGATAAATTCTTACTGTATGGGGGGGGGGGGGGCAGATGTGGTGGGGGGATCTCTATTAGTGATGAAATATGGATTGCATATGATGAGAATCTGTTAAATGCTGAAGATAATTGGAGGAAGAGGGATGAGTTTGGCGTCCCGAGGGGGCTGGAGGCCGCTCTGCCTATGCTGGACCAAGTCATATCGATAGAGGAAATTAAGGAAGTAATGGCAAAAAGTAAAGGATGGAAGTCAGGTGCTATTTCAGGGATAACAAATGAATTTTGGCAAGAGTTGAGTAACAATAGGTTCATGATGGACAGCTTGGTAAAAATTTTAACAAAATCTTTGAAGGAGGTAGATTTCCGAGGGCGTGGCAGGAGGGGATAATTTGTCCAATATATAAGAAGCGTGGGGACAAACTAGACCCAGGCAACTATAGAGGCATAACATTGCTTGATAATTTGATCAAAATGTACACCGGGGTCTTATCCAAGCGTTTAATAGCATGGGCAGAGGTCTGTTCGGTGTTCTCGAGACTCCAGACAGGGTTCAGAAAAGGAATGAGGACCAGTGACAATATAATGGTGGTTAAAACGGTGATGGACAAGTACATAAGAAGGAAAAGAGGTAAGCTGTATATCACAGCTATTGATTTGGAGAAGGCGTTTGATTCAGTGAGCAGGGGAGCTGTCATGGCTAAACTGGGAAAAATCGGGGTGTCACATAAAATGATACGAGCAATTGAGAATGTGTATTCCGAAGTGAAATGTGCAATTAAAACTAAAGATGATGTAATTGTAGGAGAGATAACGTCTAATATAGGATTAAAACAGGGATGCAAATTATCCCCGGTGCTTTTTTTTTTGCTATTTATCAACGATATTTTCGAGTCAAAGGGCTTTGAGCAACGGTCCAACCCTTGCTTGGACAATTATGATATCCCGGGCCTAGCTTTTGCTGATGACATCCTTCTGCTTGCTCTAACACCCTATAATATGCAATATAGTATTGACGAGATTGTGAGATACTGTGAGGACTGGAACTTAAAAATTAACCCGAGTAAGACCAAAGTTATGGTCTGCAAAAAGGGAGTTAAACTGGCTAAGAATGAAAAGAGGGTCATGTATGGGTCTCAGTTAGAGACGGTGAAAAAACTTGAGTATCCAGGGACGATAATGGCGAGTAATGGTAAATGGACCGAACAAATTAAAAGGGCAAAATCGAAAGGGCTAGCGGCATTGGCGAATGTTAAAGTGTTAGAGCGTAGGTTACAGAATCTTGACTACAACGTGTATAAGAATGTGTTCAACGCACTCATCGTTTCAAGAGCACTCTAAGGAGTGGAAGTATGGGGTTTAGAGGAAGGAACGAAAACCCTGGACAGTATTGTAAATAGGTTTGCCAAGATAATTTTGGGGCTACCTACTTGCACGGCGAATTGTGGAGCGAGAATGTTGTGTGAGGATGTAAGCATTAGACAACATATCATAAGAAGGGTCATAAAGTCTTGGATTCGTTTAAAAGCAGGTGAAGGGGGGGGAAATGCTTAAGGTAGCCTACCTGCACCAAATGAAGCATCAGCAAGAGGGCTACTGGGTGGACGGGGTAAGAAGTGTATTGGAAAGATTAGGAATGGGTTATCTATGGGATAGGGACTTACAAAGAGAGGAAGGTAGGGTGTGTAAAAAAGTGTGCGGAAGGGTTAATGACGTAGAGTTGCAGGTGCTAAGAGAAGAGTGCACCAGTAGGAGAACCTTAACGGAGTTCTGCGAAATAAGGAACTTTATGAGCATAAAGCCTCAATGCCTAATGAAAAGAGAAATGAGAGGGATAATTTGGTGGTTAATGGGGGTGTATAAGAACAAAGCGTTGAGAGAAGTAGGAAAAGAGGACATTTGCCTGTTTTGTGGGAAGGTTATGGGTGCGGCGCACCTGATCAGGGAATGCAAGGAAATTAAAATGATAAGAGCAAAGTTTGTAGACAAAGCAGATCTAAACAGAATAGAAAATGAAAATGAGTATCACACTTTAATTAAATTACTAAAAAGGGAATGGGGGAAAGCAGGTCAATTAGCAAAATATTTTAATACCATCAGGGCAATGTGGAATAAGAAAGCGTCGGATGAGATTCAGAACAAAGATGCATGTAAATTAAGCATTCAAGTACAGGAGATGGCTTCCTAAGCTATACATCTTGTTAAAGCCTAGGAGAGCCTATCTGTATTAACTAGGTAGCCTATACGATTACTACAGTACAGCCACATATTGCTGTCTGTTGATTTTTCCTGTGAGTTTGATGGGTTTTTTTCCTTACCACAAAACTTATCAGACTCTTACAGTCAGTAAGGGCTCGATAGGGAAATAAAAGTAATTCTTTCTGTGAGGTGTCTCCCATGGAGAACTGTCAAAAAATGAAGAACACTGTGTCCACATTTATGATTAAGAAAGAACTTTGTGCAGTTTCCATCAGAAAAGTTGCCCAGTGATATTGTGAATGAAGATAACTACTGCAAAGCATTATTAAGTTTTGAAATAACAAGGAAGCTATGAAATGCCGAATGAACATTTGGTTTAATTATCTAACGCCATACTGTAAATTTATGTTATCTATGTGTTTATTGTCTGTATGTCACGATATGACTCTCTGAGTTAAAGTGACAATTAACAAGTAGATTTGGTTTAAATAAATAAATAAATAAACGCTAAACATGAACAAAACAGTAGGGAAAATAAAGAGAGTACTGAAACTTTAAACGGTAAACTTGAACAAAATAATGCTAGACTTGAACAAAATAGTAGGGAAAATAAAGAGAGTAATAGGGAATTGAGCGATAGTTTAAATGCTAAACTTGAAAAAAAAAAACAGTAGGGAAATTAGTGATAAATTCGAACTGATTAGAGGAGAAATCAGAGGGGGTGATGGAAGAAAAAGCTAAAGAGATTATTGCAGATGTAGACAGAAAATTAGGAAAAGTACAGGAGAAGTTAGAAAGTAGAATCAGTACACAGGCTGAAAATTTAAAAGAACTAGTGCAACTTGAAACACAGCAGGTCAAAAAGCAATTGGGGGGAGAAATTGATAAGATTCAGGTAGCAACAAAAGATGTTAAAGAACAGCTGGGGGGAAGAATTGATAAAGTACATGCAGAAATAATCACTGAAGTTAATACATTGAGGGAGAGGAATAAGGAAAGCATTAATGAGATTAATGAGAAACAAGCTAAATTAAGTGGTAAAGTTGAACCATCGGAAGGGAGCATTAGGTTAACTGTAACTAATATCGAAAGAAAAGCTGAGGAGAAAATTGCTGAATTAGAACAGAAGTTGAAAGCTAGAATTAGGCAGGAAAATAGTCAGAGTAGGCCAGTTTATGTGAATAGCACACACAGGGAAATAGAACTAGGCAAATTTAGTAATCGGCAGGGTTGTCCAATGGAGTTCATGAATACAATAGAAAATAAATTCGGGGAGAGGTTGGAAGATGGTAGTATTCAGTGGTGCCAGGTAGTTGAGATATTAGAGCAAGCGTTTGTAGGGGAGACAAGAAACTGGTTTGCTGTCTACAGAGACAATTTTGAGAATATTTCAGATTTTAAAGTTAAATTTTGTAAGAAATTTTGGAATGAGGTGATTCAGTCTCAGCATCTTGAGGGAATTGTGTGTGGGAAATATAACCCGAGAGGAAACTACACTATGACCGAGTACTTTTTAGGACAGGTATTAACGTGCAAATATCTGGATGGTTTGAAGGAGGAAGGTGATGTAGTCAGGCTATTACTAAGACATTTTCCATACAGAATCAAAGAAGCTGCCTGTATCCAAAATGTTAAATCTATTTCACAAGTGGAAAATTTATTGAGTACATTCGATGCTCTGGGAAGAGGTGGTTACGAGGAGAATTTCGGTAGGAACCAGGGTAACAATAATAACAGGCCTAATGAGAATAGGAATCAGGAAGTTCAAGGGAACAGTGGCGAAGGAGCCAGCGTTCAAAATAGGGGAACCAAAATAATAATAATAATAATAATCAGCAAAACCAGTACAGAGGAAATGGGTATGGTACGAACTACCAAGGTAGAAACAATGATTTCAGGGGAAATCAAGGTCGAAATAATGATTTCAGGGGTAACCAAGGGAGGTATAATAATAATAATTATTATAACCAGAGCAGGGGTCAAGGAGGGAATCAGCCCAATAGTAATAACGGACAGGGAGATACCGTTAACACAACCCAGAACAACCCGACCCGTGCAGTAGTGAGTAGTACTACACCAAGTGGTAGCCATAGTTTAAACACGAACCAGGCTGCGATGTAAGGTCAGAATCTCAGTCAGTAACATGCCCTGTCCATACACTTATACAGGAACCCTATGACCTAAATGTAAGAGATGAATTATTACGTGAACTAAATGATGAAGGTATTATTCAGGAGGTGGTTAGTAAGAGCCCCATAGTTAAATTTAACGTGTCCGAGGCGTACACAGATGTTTTAATTGATAGTGGTCGTATGAAGAGTTGCATTAGTAGTGCATTTTATGATAAAATGAAAGGAACTGGAGTAAATTTTGAGGAGATGCAAATTAAAAGCACTTTTGTTATCACAGCTGTTGGGAAGAGGTCTAAAGTAATTTCTAAGCAAGTTTAGTAGACATTAAAATTAATAATCATATAGAAAAGCAGATTTGTCTTGTAATTCCAAATTTAGTATTCAGTGTTATCTTGGGTTCAGAGTGACTAAGTAGAGTGTCTGGTAACTTATGTTATGATGTAGGGAGTTTGAAATTTAAATGGGGAGATTCTGAAGTAGAAGTAGCGTTCAATGACCATATTCAGAGAAGTAGTGTTGTAGGTGTGATTTGTACTTTAAATGAGATATCGCCAGCCGTAGAGCGGGGTTCTCCATGTTTTGTGGGAAGTGTGATTACGAACGGTAATCTAGAGGACTCGTTACGTGATGCTGCATTTCAGGGAAATATAGAGGTGGAACAGTGTGTTCGGCTCTATGATGTGTTATTGTGTAATAGGAGAGTTTTTGAGGATCGCATTGGTATGGCCAATTGCTATACACATTCATTGAACGTTATTGATAGGTCAGTATTCACAGGACATAGATATCCTGTACCTTTCGCTTATCAGAGTGCAGTTGAGGCACAAATTAACCAGATGCTTGAAGATGGGATTGTTGAGCACTCTAACAGTCCATCTGTTAATTCTTTGATCACGGTACCCAAGGCCGACGGCACGGTTAGTATTTGTTTAGACGCTTGTTTGGTTAACAGTAGAATTAGTTCAGATCAGCTGAAATCTATGTCAATAGAGGAATTAATGCAAACATTTGAGGGGAAGAAGTATTTCACTTGTGTAGATTTGAGTTACAGTTTTTGGCAAGTGCCACTTATGTACGAAGATAGACCATTTACAGATTTTAGTCATAAATATAACCTTTATCAATTTTGTAGAACACCTTATGGGTTAAAGAGTAGTTCAGCAGCTTTAATTAGGGCTTTAAACATCGCATTAGGGGATGACACAGGAGAGTTTGTAACCATTTACATTGATGATATGGTAATTAGTTCACGCAGTTTTGAGGAGCATCTACGTCATTTAGATATAGTTTTTCAGAAGTTAGATCAGGCAGGGTTCACTTTGAAGCTGTCTAAGTCGTCATTCTGTCAGTCAGAAGTGACATTTTTAGGTCATAGAGTGTCGAGTAGAGGTGTGACACCAGAGGAAAGTAGGGTTAGCATGTGTGGACAGTAGCAACAGGGCATCGTTACAGACACTGAGAAATATGTTAGTGGAGCAACGTGATGACATTAAGGATGTGTCATAAAGTGAGTGTGTTTAGCTGGCGAGCCAGCCTATCAAATGAGTAAGTGTGGTATTTGGTGTGGGGAGATCTGGTTTTCCAGGCAGGCGTATCAGAAGTCACACAGGGGGGGGGGGGTAGTATGTAAGTAATTGAGAGTTTTTAACGTACAGGGAAATATGACTGGATTGTCGGATGCTCTTGAGCACTAAAATGTCTCGATACACCAAGGCCAGAATTTCGTAGCGCTGGTGAATTCCCATTTGTCTCCTAGAGATGGGTGAGCGCTTGAACAGGGTATGTTTGCTTAAGGCGTCCACGAGACAAAAGATGGGCCATCAGAAGGCGAGACAGTCCTTCATGAAACTCATACATAACAGCACACGTGATTTCTGTTTACGGCCTCGCCATGTAAGATTTGTAAGTGTGTAATTTAAGGTAATTAGTACAAAGGTATTAGTTGAGTGAGGAGAACTGGTCTGAGTTGAGAACTAATATTTAGTAGAATTTGATCTACGGGAACTTAAGAAGACAGTGCGATTACGGCACAGAAATATTTGGTGTTATATGTAATGCGCACTTACTGGTTTTTTTTTCAGAAGTCAATATTAATTTCGTCTTATATAAAGAGAGATTAAGTATTATGGTCACGAGGCGCTGCCACAATAGTGTGATCGTGTGCTCAGTGATATGTGAGATTAAATTTCACCATAAGGAAGGGACCTCCAGTGAAATTAGGAAGTTCTGCGGTGATACATATATCAGAACACCTTGATGCCTGTGATGTGACATCATAAATACACAGTGCTCACACATTATTTATGTCTATTTTCCCAACATAGAGAAATTTGAGAGGCGGAAATATCCGTGGAACATTATTCTATATGAAAAACATTGGACTGGTTGCAATGTGCAATCCATAATGACAACAGACTTTGACGCAAAGTGCGTAAAGAAAATTATGAGTGTATATATATGTAATTTAGGGTGATTTCATTTATGTAATATGTATTTTGGATGGGGATTATTAACGTGTCTGGGATAATCGGATAATGGACCGTCGTCACGGTAAATCATCCGATGATCCGAGGCGAATATGTAACGTGTTTTCCGAGGGGATTTTATGCCACTGACATAAGTCAGTAGGAAGCCATTCTATATTTATTTACGCGGCAAATTGTTCAGCCAAGAGAAGTTTTCATGTAACTTATTATTATTATTAACTTATTATTATTATTAAGGTGTTTCTTTGGAGCACTTTTTTTATAAAATTATAAGCATACAGATAGGTTTTCTTTGTTATAGAAAACACTATCAAGCAAATTAGTACGAACAACATTATCATAGAAAATTATTTGATTACGGAATTTTACGGAGTTTTGTCAGTTAGGGTATTATAAGAGAGATTAGTCGCGGGGAATTCGGCTACAGGCTTAATCTTCTCGAGTAGCATGACGCAAGCTGGGTTGCTGCTTCAAGAAAAGGCGAAATGGCCTGGACCGGTAATCGACATCATCGCCGCGCTGAGTGTAATGACCCGGAGGTGGGGAAGTAGCGCGTGTTGGCTCAGCCAATCAGTGAAGAGCGGCCGAGGAGAAGACGGGGTCCAGAGAGTGGATGCGACGAGTGCATATATGGTTTGCGCGCAGTGGAGGCAAGGCGACTATCTTTGTAAAACTTAACCAGTGTGGTTGTACGTGTGGTTGGTTCCGATGTTCGGACCATAAAGTTATCATATCTACAAGTATATCATCAACTAACGAAGAAGATGACGACGTCCAGGAGGCTGTGGGAAGCTCACTTCAACATCCAGTACGAGGGAAATGCTTCGGCAATTTCCAGTGGTAAGCGCGAATGACTCAGAACTACGTAATCTCTCGTCTTTTTTTTTCATTTTCAGTATTTCAGTAACTTCATAGCTTGGGAATAAGAATAAAATCAGTAATTTATCCGACTCCGTTTTCACGTAATTTTCTAGCGGTAATATTCAAATCGCAACGCTCCAATTTAAATTCAAACTTATTATTATTATTATTATTATTATTATTATTAATTTTGCAATACTTGTTTTATATAATAAATTCATTTCTTTTAACCATGCAATCTTTGCTTTCAGTAGGTAGCATTAGATATAGACTAATTCCTTCTTCTGATACAATTGTTTGTTGGGTTAATGATCAAATCATACCACGATCTGAGTGAATAGATTCTTGAAGGTGTTCTACCAGAGCTAGGTGTTGTTAAATATAAATTTAGATTTCAATATAGCGTTGAGGTCTTGGCACCCATTAAAACAACATATCTTAGGCAGAGTAAATATTTCAAAGTGCAAGGCAGGGCTAGTAAAAGCGTTACATTTGTCACGCAACAGTGAGGGCTAAAGAAACCGTTACACTTGTCACCCAACGTGGAGAACCGTTTCACTTGTACGCTCAACGTGGAGCAAAGTAAACCCGTTTCAACACGTCGCTTGTATAAATCTCACTGGCGTCATTCACAGGTAAATCTTGAGTTTTAATTTTATTTAACAACTCCCAGCAGGCATTGGTGGTTAACCAATGAAAGAGATGCCACACATGGGCTGGGGCTGTATGGGTAATGTTGCCACAGGGACTGCGATCCATGAGGGTTTGCAGTGAGGGGCAGCCCAAGTCCATGACATCGATACATTAACAGTAAAGATCCAAAAATGGTTGCAACCATTCACGTTTTTCATTACCGTTCACAAATACCACATTGGCCGAGGACAAGTGCGCTTTCATGACCACGTCAAAATATTTATAGGAAATGGTTCCTTGATTCCAGTCTAGTTGCCTATGATTTTCAATCCACTGGGTTTGTTTACGGTCTTTTTCACACAACAAATGAAAATCATAGGGTGGTTTAAATACCAAATGCGTAGCTTGCGATATCCAAAAGGTGGTACAATCAATGATGGCCACTTGTTTAAATATAAATTTGTTATTTGCAATTTAAAACCCCGGACAATCCAAAATCAGTGTGCGCAACATGTTGACGCTTGCCTTGACCAAGTTCAACTGACGACTGACGATCAATGACTAAAGTGTGCCCATGGCATTGACTTATACGCCATGCTAGTTAAAAAAACAGACGGTAGGGTATGATAGGGGGACATGAAAATAATAATAACCACAATCACTTATATTTTATTACATCATTTTATTGTCATAACACGTTTTACATGCTTTTGTCATTTTGGGATAGGGACGGTACCAACTCATACAACAATACAGTCTTTTGTGTTTATAACGTCCATAACACCGATGATGTCCCAATGTCTCTAAACTGGGTGTTTTCGACTCTGCGCTGCTCACCGAAGCAGCAGTGAGGGATAGCTTGAAAGGCAGGGTATATTTCCCACCTCCATTCTACACAGGTATGGGCAGGCGGGTGACCAGCGCTGATGTTCCTGCATGGGTTCATCACTATGTTCCCATTGGTCTATGGTGATGGCACAAAAGGCACATTTCACTTCATCTCTTGTTTTTAAATAATAGAAGCCAGCGGCCGCCAAGGCTTGAGGGTTTATGAAAGGCACCGGCCACGTCGCAAAGGTCTTGAAACGTTGTTCCTCTGAGTTTAAATTCATGGGTGTGACACCTCTTGAGGCTTTAAAGCAAGGCATGACTGAGCTGATTGACGTGGGTTGACCTGTTATTTATAGACTCGTCACCTGGTTGGACAGTGGATAATAGTTGACTTGTTTGTGATGAATAATCAAACAGTAGGCCGTTGTATTGGCTGGTGCATTGTCTTGCGTTTCAAAATCTAGTCGATTGTCAATTAGTCCCCGTACCCGTTGGTAGAAAGCACTCCCAAGTTGTATTCTTCTGCTAATTTCCAAATCTAGTCTTCCATCTTCAGTCAGTTCACTTAATTAAGTAATGTATTAAAATGTGTCCTTTGACGTTGAAATATGCTGATATTGGATGGCTTGACAGACTCTTCCAAGTAAGAACAGTCAAAGACGTCAGTGGCATCCTTGCCTTAAATGCTTGGGGTGACAGCATGGGGCTGTTCTCTTTTTGATAATAAGACCATCTAAATTTAGAAAACAAATCATAGAGGGGGCCAAACTTATTTTTCGAAAAATCCAAATCCAGTCCTTCATAGTGAGCCCGCCTGAGCTCATTGCTCGGTGATATCTTATATATAAAAGTGAAAGTCTGTATGTATGTATGTATGTATGTATGTGGATCTGTTCCGTATACAAATCTACACCGTTCCACCAATCTCAACCAAATTTTGCATACACATAGTTTAGGACCCATAAGGAACCGCTGGCTACATGAATTTTCGATAGTCTTTCTCATTCTTCTGATTTCGGCCCTTTTTCACTCAAGCACAGGCTAATCAAATCATAAAATATACTCATGAAGGAATGGCAAGGCAGATAGTTTCCATGGCAACATAGCTCAAGTCGAGACACGGCCGACTGGATGCCATTTGCGCTCTGCACTACCGGTATAGACAATGAGGATCTTTACTTGAAATCCCGTTAGTTACTCAACTACTCACATAGCACTGTCAACGGAGTTTAGCATAACAAAGACTTGACACTATCTTCTACTATATATTTGTCAAATACCACTCACTCACTCATACATTCATTCATCACGAAATCTCAGAAACCACCAAACGGATTGGAATGAAATTTGGTATGCAGCTTCCCCAAGGGCCGCAAATGCCCACTAAGAGAGGATTTTTGGATATTCAGGTTCTAAAGGAGTGTTAAGGGGGTAGACCTGCATTTCATTGAATAGCAATATCTCCCGATTGGTTTCATTGGGGGATGTGATACTCGGCACATAAACTCATCATTAAAAATAAGAAGACACGAGTCGGAGGGTTTTTCGATGTGGTGTATATTATGAGGTGAAAGGGGTGAAAAGTGGGGATTGAAAGATTCCTAACGGAGCGTGTATCTCTTAAACGACATAGGCGAGGAGTTTGAAACTCAGCGGGAAAAAATCAGCATAAAAATAAGTAAATATGTGTTTGACCGTTTTATCATAAATCCAATTTAAGGGGCCCATGGGGAGGGGTGAAATTCTGGGGGGGGGGGGAGAAACAGGAAAGAAAGTGTCCTAACTGATTGACTGACTGACTCACTCATCAAACTCAGGGGGAAAAACTGCTTTAAAGTAAGTAAATAGCTGTTCGACAGTTTTTTCATAAATCAAATTTAAGGGGTTCATGGGGAGGGGTGAAATTCTGAAAAAAGAAAATTGAAAGAAAATGTTCTGACTCACTTACTCACTCACTCACTCACTCACTCATCATCGCCCAGCCAAAATTATTGAAATTAGAAACATGACAGTTTGGGGATATGTTAATTGTATGTCAAAACCGTCTACTAAGGGAGGATTTTCGGATATTCAGGTTCTAAAGGGGTCTTAATGGGGTTAAACCAGCATTTCATTGAATAACAATATCTCCCGATTGGTTTCATTGGGGGATGTGATACACGGCATATAAACTCATCATTAAAAAGTAAGAAGACACGTGTCTGAGGGTTTTTCGATGTGGTGTAAATTATGAGGTGAAAGGGGTGAAAAGTAGGGATTGAAAGATTCCTAACGGAGCGTGTATCTCTTAAACGACATAGGCGAGGAGTTTGAAACTCAGCGGAAAAAATCAGCATAAAAAATAAGTAAATATGTGTTTGACCGTTTTTTCATAAATCCAATTTAAGGGGCCAATGGGGAGGGGTGAAATTCTGTGGGGGGGGGGAACAGGAAAGAAAGTGTCCTAACTGATTAACTGACTGACTCACTCATCAAACTCAGGGGGAAAACTGCTTTAAAGTAAGTAGATAGCTGTTCGACAGTTCTTTTTATCAATCAAATTGAAGGGGTTCATCGGGAGGGGTGAAATTCTGAAGGGAAAAAATGAAAGAAAATATCCTGACTCATTCACTCACTCATCATCGCCCAGCCAAGAATATTGAAGTTGGAAACATGGCATTTTGGGGATATGTTGGTTGTATGTCAAAACCGTACACTAAGGGAGGATTTTTGGATATTCAGGCTCTAAAGGGGTCTTAAGGGGGTTAAACCAGCATTTCATTGATAAACAATATCTCACGAGTGGTTTCATTTGTGGATGTGATACTCGGCATATAAACTAATCATTAAAAATAAGCAGACATGTGTCTAAGGGTTATTCAATGTGGTGTATTATTATGAGGTGAAAGGGGTGAAAAGTGGGGGTTGAAGGATTCCTAACGGAGCGTGTAGGCCTATCTCTTAAACGACATAGGCGAGAAATTTGAAACGCAGCGAAAAAAACAGCTAAAAAAATAAGTAAATCGGTGTTCGACCGATTTTTTATAAATTAATTTAAGGGGCCAATGGGGTGGGGTGAAATTCTGGGGGAAAAAAGGAGAGAAAGTGTCCTAACTGACTGACTAACTCACTCACTCACCAAACTCAGGGGAAAAAGACAGCTTAAAAAATAAGTTAATAGTTCTTCAAGCGTTTTTACATCAATCCAATTTAAGGGGCCATGGGGAGGGGTGAAATTCTGGTAAAAATAATTGAAAGAAAATGTCCTGTCTGACTCACTCACTCATCACGCCCAGGAATGATTTTTGTTCATTCGGGTTTTAAAGAGATGTTAAGGGGGTAAACGTGCATTTCATTGAATAACGATATCTCATGAGTTGTTTCTTTGGGGATGTGATATTCGGTATATAAACTAATCATTAAAAATAATCAGACATACGTCTAAGGGTTTATCGATGTGGTGTATATTATGAGGTGATAGGGGTGAAAATTGGGGGGTTGAGGCATTCTTAACCGAGCGTGTATCGCTTAAACGACATAGGCGAGAAGTTTGAAATTCGGCGGAAAAGAACAGCTTAAAATATAAGTAAATAGGTGTTCGACTGTTTTTTCATAAATCCAATTTAAGGGGCCCTCGGAGAGGGGTGAAATTCTGGGGGGGGGGGGGGAACAGGAAAGAAAGTGTCCTAACTGATTGACTCTCTTACTCACTCATCAAACTCAGGCGGAAAACAGCTTTAAAAAAGTAAATAGGTGTTCGACCGTTTGTTTCATAAATCCAATTTAAGGGGTTCATGGGGAGGGGTGAAATTATCAAAAATAAATGAAAGGAAATGTCCTGACTGACTCACTCACTCATCATCGCCCAGCCAAAATTATTGAAGTTAGAAACATGAAATTTTGGGGATATGTTCGTTGTATGTCGAAAACGTCCACTAAGGAAAGAGTTTTAGATATTCAGGTTCTAAATGGGTATTAAGGGGGTAAACGTGCATTTCATTGAATAACAATATCTCACGAGTGGTTTCATTTGGGGATGTGATACTTGGCATATATACTAATCTTCTTCTTCTTTATCGTTTAGGCCTACTTAGGAAAACGGGGCTCGTATCTACTCTTCGGTAAAGTTGTTGCTTTCTTCTCCTTCCAATAGTCCCTCATTTTCTGACTGTGAGTCAGTCTTCTTTCTTCTGTCCACTTAGCTCCTGTAGTCTTCTTACTTGTAAGAGACGTTGGGAAAACGCCCTGTCGGATGACCTGACGGAACAGCAGACGGTCACGAGTTTGTTCCAGTGGGATATCTAGTTGTTCCATATCTGACTTAACTGACGCAATCCATTTGTTCTTAGAAGCCTTGCCTCTTCCTGTTACTGTGAATATCCTTTTGCTGAGTCTTTCAGAATCCAGACGTGCCAAGTGTCCATAAAAGGCCAGGCGTCTTTTCCTTATAGACGTGATGATGTCCTCCTGGTGTTCATACAATTCAACATTATGACGGATTCTGTAAATGCCTCCTTCCTCTCTAATTGGACCTAATATCCTCCTCAGGATCTTCCTCTCTTTTAACTCCAGTTTTCTGAGTGGACCCTTTCTGGTCATTACAAGGCACTCAGAAGCATACAGAACAGATGGCTTGACAACGGAGTTATAGTGTCTGAGTTTGAGGTTCTTGGAGAGGCACTTAGATGAATAGATACTACGACAGGAATGATAAGCCCTTTCAAACTTGGTACATCTGGCATCTATGGCTAGGTTCTCGCTCTGATTCGCAGAAATCCATTCTCCCAAGTACTTAACTGCAGGTACCTTTCGTATGATAGTGTCTGTGAGAGGAATATTAGAAGGTGCCTCTTTGATATTGGTCATAAATTGAGTCTTCTGGATGTTGATCTTCAAACCAGTCTTAACTGCTACACTATAAAGACTCTGTAGGTTGTAGGTAGCCTCCTCTATGTTATTTACCAGTAGAATGAGGTCATCAGCAAAAGCTAGGCAAGGGACGAAGAGGTTGTCTCTCTTGTAACCAAGCTTCAGTCCAGCTCCCGGTGGTAGCATCGTTCTCCATTCCCTAATGATCTTTTCCAGTACACAGTTGAAGAGAATACAGGACAGACCATCGCCCTGTCTAACTCCTGTTCTGATTGGAAAGCTTTCGGATAGTTCACCTCTGAATCTGACTTTGGACGTCGTGTTTCTCAGAGTGGCTTGGACTAATCGTAGTGTCTTCCCATCCAGACCAAATTCCCGTAGTATGAAGAAAAGGGTATCTCTATCCACAGAGTCATAAGCTTTCTGAAAATCTACTAGAACCACCACCCATGGATGGCCACCTCGGTTCGTGTAGGTGAGAACTGTCTTAAGATTGTGTATCTGTTCTGGGCAAGATCTGGTCATACGGAAACCAGCCTGGTATTCACCTAATTCTGAGTCTAGCTGTGCAGTGACTCTATTGAGCAAGGCTACAGAGAGGATCTTGTAGGTAATTGGTAACAAGGAAATACCCCTATAATTGTTGAGGTCTGTCTTACTTCCCTTCTTGTGGAGGGGATAAATCACAGCAGACGTCCAACCTTCAGGTAGGGACTCTGTTGCCCATATGTCCTTTACGATTTGATAGATGTTCTGTAAGGACTGGTCATCTGCATGTTTCCACATCTCGGCTACTATGCCGTCTTCACCTGGAGCCTTGTTGTTCTTGAGACCATTCGAAATGATGTTCATTATTTCTTCTATTGTAGGCGGTTGAGAATCAGGATTCCTGTGCGGAGGCTCATGGAAAATAAGCTTTTCATTAGGTTCCTCTGCGTTCAGTAGCTTCTGGAAGTAATCTGCAAGAGTTTTAGTGCAGTCTTTATTGTTTAGTTGAAGTTTCCCATCCGGCCCGCGGAGGATGAGGGTAGGAGCTGTATACTGAGCCGTTTGCTTCTTAAGTCCCTTGTACAAATCTCTTGAGTTGTTTCTCTGAAAATCATTTTCAGCCTGTTGCATTAGACTCCTGAGGTAATTCCTCTAGGCTCTGCGGATGGTGTTAGCTGTAGCTTTCCTTTGCAGGAAGGCAGGCCATCCGTCTTTCTCTGTATTCTTCCTAAGGGCGTTCTGAAAGTCACAATCCTCATCGCGCAGTCGCAGAGTGTTGAACCTGGGTATCTTATGACTACTTTGAAGATTTGGTTGTTTCCTAAAGGGTTGTAAATTAATCTTGACAAGTGAAAGGTAGTGATCAGAGTCTATGTTGGCTCCTCGTAATACCTTTAGGTTCTGTATATCAATATGATGTTGTCGTGCTATAGCAACATGATCTAACTGGTACTCACCAAGCATAGGATTTGGACTCTTCCAGGTTTTGGCCTTTCTAGGTAGACGTTTGAAAGCTGTTGATTTTAGGACCAGGATGTACTTGTCACATAGTTCAATAAGACGTTCTCCATTTCTATTTGTTCTAATCATAATACTAATCGAAGCCTCCGTGGCTTAGGCGGCAGCACGCCGGCCTCTCATCGCTGGGTCCGTGGTTCAAATCCCGGTCACTCCATGTGAGATCTGTGCTGGACAAAGAGGAGGCAGACAGGTTTTTCTCCGGGTACTCCGGTTTTCCCTGTCAAAATTTCATTCCAGCAACACTCTCCACTATCATTTCAGTTCATCTGTCATTCATTTAATCATTGCCCCAGAGGAGTGCGTCAGGCCTCGGCAGCTAGATGGGGGCTTCATTCATTCCATTCCTGACCCGGTCGGAGACTGGAAGCAGGCTGTGGATTTTCATTTTATAATACTAATCATTAAAAATAAGCTGACACATGTCTAATGTTTTTTCGATGTAGTGTATATTATGAGGTGAAAGGGAATAAAAGTGGGGGTTGAAAGTTTCCTAACGGAGCGTGTATCTCTTAAACGACATAGGCGAGGAGTTTGAAACTCGGAGGAAATCAATCAGCTTAAAAGTAAATAAATAAATAAAATAAATAGGTGTTCGACCGTTTTTTTTTTTCATAAATCCAATTTGAGGGGCCTATGGGGATGGGTGAAATTCTGGAAGAAAAACGTACCCTAAGGAAGGCTTTTTGGATGTTCACTCTCATCGACCAACCCAAACTATTAAAGTTAGAAGAATTATATTTTGGGGATATGTTTGTTGTGTGTCGAAAACGTCTACTAAGGAGGGATTTTTGGATATTCAGGTTCTAAAGGGGTGTTAATGGGATTAAACCTGCAATTCATTGAATAACAATATGGCACGACTATGACGCGAGCGAAGCGAGGCTAAAAATGAGATGATGTGTGTCTGTGTATTACTCAATCACGCAAGTACCACTGGTCCGATTTACATGGAAGTAGCTGATTTACCTGGTTAACATACAGGTTACTTTTGATTTCAATACTTTTCACTATTTAAAGATGGCGACCATCTAAGAAATAGCAAACTTTTGATGGTATATTTTTTCTTAGTCGTTTACCCTCCAGGTTGGTGGAACCCACGGACTCAGCGAGGGAACTCACCACTACCGCCGCTACGGGCAGTGTCCTAGAGCTGGGAACATCTAATCGGAGTGGATATAACTGGTGAGGTGTGATTGGCACCTCGCCCAGGCGGCCTCACCTGCAAAGCGAACAGGGGCCTCATGAGGGAAGGTAATGGAGGGCAGGATGGATAGGCAAGGAAGAGGGAAGGAGGCGGCCGTGGCCTTGAAGAAGGTACTGTCCCCGATTACCCGGATAGTAGGCTGTCAGATATCCGCCCCCTCAATCGGATTGCCAACAATCAATCGCACTGGCTCAGCTACATCAATGAAAATGGCACTGACAGATACTATCGAGGTTTGAACACAGAAGTTACCAAGAAAATTATTGTGGAACACACCAAAATAGACGGGGTTTCATACTTACTTTTACTTACCTCTTAAAAATTATCTCGGGGATTGGGTTGACAACAGGATCTCTAAAGTATGCTCCCACAATAATCTTGACCATGACATTTAAAAATGAACCAAAACGCAGACGAGAACTTTGAAATGTACAAGAGCTTTTATTTCAAATAAAGGGTATGATTTTAACAACTCAACAAAATAAATGTGGCTATCAGTAGCCCATGTCAATCTGACTATGTCCTCCTAAAGGACTTGCAAAGTTATCAAACAATATGTTAGCTCCCATGAGCTCAAAATAACGTAACATTCAAACACATTTGGATTGGATGAGGAAGTCAGGATACGACATATTTAGAGCATTTGGTTTCTTTTAATAAACATCACACTTGTATTAATAGGCGCAAGGCCAGAGTATCGACCTCGCCCGCTGATAACCAGATGTCGAGCCAGCTGGTCTACTCTTCAACCTGGCGCATGCCTGTCAAATGGGGTTCACTTGTCACGCCACACTGCGTAAGAATTCAGCTCCTCTCAAAGCTTTAAATGTCTACAAGACAACTCATATATATTGACGCAAATCTTTCAAATGCTTAACTCACATACCACTGGATTATTCTGACAATCCCTAAACTTGTTAGGTTATCATCCAAATGTTTAAAAAGCATAGTTTAGAGTATGAAACACACTCTTAAATGTTTATAACAAAATCACATACATTATTTATAACAATAAGAAATTGTTTATAATATTGTCGAAGATATTTACAAAAAATTTAAACACGCCTTTAACATTACTTTCGTTCCACATTATTGTCAAAGATATATACATTTATTATTTACAATATTAACATTTAAATTATTTAAATTATTAATTTAAGAAATACATTGAACCACATGTTCATCCGGTTGGTAATTTCATAATCGTGTTTAATATAATCGACCAATGAAGGTTAGTTATACATGTTAATGTCACAATCTGGTTTAATAAAGGTTGTAATAATTATAATTATTTGTGACGGTAATCTTCATTCAAAATCTTATCTCAAATTCTTTCAAAACTCTTGTTAATTATAACAGCAAATTCACTTGATTAATTTTCAACGAACTATGACAATACACTCTAGCGGAAAATACTTCGCTTACAAAATAATGCACAAACTGCATTAAAATTAGGCCCAAAATTCATCATATATTAAAATATACGGCATCAAAATCTTCCACAAAATTTACAAAAACCTCCACTAGCACAATCTTTATCATCATTAATTACTGTGGGAATCTCCTTCATTTATTTAAGGGCATTATACATCAGCGACTTTCAACATGTCCGCTGCACTATCGATTATACATTCATAGTTCCACTTAAAAATTCTTATAATCATTAATTGTTTCAAAACTGTTGTCATTTAACCTTCGTGGATTTCATTCATGAATCGAATTGAAGTAGAAATTTGCCAATCACAAACAAATTTAATAGTGAATACGCTTATATACGCCTGTCTGGTCTATCAAAATTTAAGATTAACATCTTAAAAGAATTGTAGTATAAAAATACTATCATCAAACAAAGTGCGACTAACTGCAAAATAGTCAAATAGAATCCAATTAGACTGGGGAATGCAAACATCATTATATAAATCTCTAATTGAGAAAAAATTCCTAGCAAAAGTTCACGAATTTAATGCATTCAATAATTCATAATTAAAGTTCATCTTTCACAAAATGGTCTATGATGCAATGATCGTTCATAACTGACGATAAATGTCTGTGTTGCAATCAATTCAAATAACGACTAGTATTTCCAAGATCGTCGACAACGTAATGGATTTTAACGCTCTAAAATCATTTAAATGTTCTTCCTTCTTGATGATGACAGAAAATTGGTCAAAGTAATTAAACTGGGGTAGAATTACTTTAATAAAGTGACACGCTGTCTGAATTTAAATCTGCCATAAAAATCATTAACTTACAGTCAAATCGTGACTACAAAAAAATAAGCAAATTACTGAAAAATCTAAATATCAGTCTCAACTGATCCAAAATCATTTAACTATGCCCATGACATAACAATGTCTTAATAAAACGTCGAAAAAGGCATAACTCATCAAGG
Source organism: Meconema thalassinum (assembly GCA_946902985.2). Taxonomy (NCBI): domain Eukaryota; kingdom Metazoa; phylum Arthropoda; class Insecta; order Orthoptera; family Tettigoniidae; genus Meconema; species Meconema thalassinum. Next base: position 455,432,720 of record OX336391.1, on the reverse strand, counting down.
TGAACTGAGAATAGGAATCTCAAACAAAATTATAGGGCAAAATACATGAGGACAAAAATATGGGAAAAATGGTTGCTCAAATATTGCTAATAAACTCAAATACAATAAACGTTCACGACTACCTTATCTGCCGATTGACGTTCCAGAGGAAAATTCCCCAAAGAAGACTGTTGATGGATCCATTTCACCAAGTTAAAGCTGAGCTCCATCCTCGAAACAAGAAACAGCACCATCGGAGAATCGAACTGCTTCACGAAGACGAACGACATCCTTCCGGCAATAATCTTCTTTGTGAGTCGGGACAACCCTGACCTCTCTTGAAAAATCCCTGAAGTTCCAGTTGAAAATCGCCATGAAGTTTTTGTAGAAATTTCCGAAGAAATATTCATATTCAGAAAGTATGAAATCATTTCTATTGCTGTTTGATAGTATTCAGCCTTTAATCACGAAACATGAGTGTAGATGTTTGTTCACCACATGTTCGCTTGTGTGGAATAGCAATTAGCGAAGTTCCATGCTGCTATCTTACTCCGTTGAAATATGTCCCAATTGCATAAAGTCCTTTAGCCTTCCATCTTCTCTTCAGTTATGGTAATAGAAAAACAAACTGCCATATTAAACTGCTCCATAATACTGTAGCGTTGTGTCACAAAAGCAATCTGAAGTCTCCCTATTTCACTAGCCGTGTCAGCCGTGGCGTAGATTCTGGCTATAAAAAGTGCTTCTCATGCGGCGAGAAAATCACTTTTGTCAGTCGTCTAAAACTGCTAATATCTTCCAAAATAATTACTCGAAATTGTTCAGCTTTTCTACACTCCTTACTGTAGCAATGCACAATAGAATTAGCTTATAGGCGACCGCTAACTGTTCACAGCTAATCTTGTAGAAGCGTTATAATGGTCGTTTCAACTTCACCTAGATTTACACACAGTAAACCTGCACTGCTTGTATGTTCGACTCTCGTTTAATGCAGTGGATTCACCACGCGTTATAAAGACGACTTTTTCACTACTAATCTCACTCGACGTTTCACTGAAATGACTATTTGAGATCTGACGATTGAGCTATCAGACGATTGATGATCTGAGAGAATGAGACTCCTCTCTTCTGCGCAAGGCCTTTTATGAACTTCATGAGGGGCGTATCTATCCCTTCCATAGCGTTACTGCGTCATCGCTAGAAGTTCCAACTTCGTCGATACATGACGGATTTTCAAAATTCAAAAACTGAAAATAAATTTCACCAAAATTCCAGAACAATGCCTCTACTGCAAATGGATTTCCACAATTCTGCATTCCAAAAGTAATAAAAATACCATAGTTTCAGCAATCTCCGTCTTCCTTCAGACTATCGTTCATTGGTTTGAGCCTCCCGTCCAATAGCATACTTTCTTCCTCAGCAGAATTCCACGTTTCCTGCGACTGCGTCGTACATCTTGGATCTATCTCGAATAAATGCTGACGTCACTGAGAATCTCAGCTCAAGTAGCCTGCTGGCATAACGTCTGCGTCATCCGTGCTTACGTCATGACTACCCACGTCATAACTATGACAGCCATAACTTTCTTTATATTTTCCAATATAGCCACCTTGGTCTCTATATAATTCAATTACGGGGGCAGTACCATCCCGGCATTTGCCCGAAGACGAAGTGGGAAACCACGGAAAACCACTTCGAGGATGGCTGAGGTGGGAATCGAACCCCCTCTACTCATTTGGAACACCCGAGGCTGAGTAGACCCCGTTCCAGTCCTCATACCACTTTTCAAATTTCGTGGCAGAGCCGGGAATCGAACCCAGGACCTCCGGGGCGGCAGCTAACCATGCTGACCGCTACGCTACGGAGGCGACTTGATGGTATATATGGGGTTTAAAGTTACATTTTCTATCCGAAAGGTATCTCCAACCGTTAGCGAGTAAAACCTAAATTTGTGCTATAGAACACGGTCAACGCCGAGCGGTGTAGTTGGACAAAATGTTCCATCCTTAATCTCCCTCTGCGCAGCACCTCGCCTATCCCCTGTTTTAACTGTCACCTTCACATTTTAATTTATTTATGACGCGTAGCGAAGCACGGGTACTTCAGCTAGTTTCAGCTAAAGTGTATGAACATGCCATGCTTTGTAACTGAACGCACCCGGATGCAGCGCGAGGCATGTCGTAAAGAAAGGGACGATGTCTTGACTCTGGACATTCACCCCTCATAATTTTTCTGAGCACCCATTATTATACATGTTGCTTATAAAAGTCTCAGACTGTCAACGACTCGTCTGGACTGCAAGCGCGACCATGCTCGCAAAACTCTGAAGCTAGCAGCCGTCCATGCTAGACGTGCGGGAACTGTCCGTCGCTTAGACGAGGAAATTCAATGTCCACCCGCAGGGTGAAGAAGTATTATTTAAACCGACAATCGTCAAGTGTATTGTGCAGTTCATTTTAGCACCGTTGTGTGCTGTGCAACGAAGTGAAATTAGTATTACCGTCCATGTGAGACGAAATGTACATATCTGTCCGTGAGACGATGACCATTGCAATCCACCCACGAGGTGTAGAGAATCGTCAAACATCAAGTGTAAGTTACTGTCATAATTCTTACAGTGAATGCTTAATCGACTGTATTACAAGAGTACAAGTGAAAAGTGTGGAAATTATATTACAATTCCGTGGATATTTTTTTTTGACCACAAGTAACATCACATTTCAACACGTGGGCCACATTAAAACCTAAGCCCACGAAGGACCAGAAATATTGTAAAGCTTTTAGTAATCCACTATCGCCATGTGCGAACAGACACAATACAGTCTCAACCATCAACGACACACTCTGTGAAGTGATTTTTTGTACAGTATTCTCATGATATTTAACGATTTCAACTGCTATAGAATCTGTGATTTTTAACACCACATGTGTTACTTAAAATCAGTGAAGCAGACAGTGAGAAGTGGAACATCTTCATGAAACTGTTGTTTGGAAATTTCAAACGTAAAATATCATTGTACTCCGTATTTTTATGTAGTGTACATGCCACAAGTGTTTTACAGTTATTTGTTATGATATTTGAGCCAGCGTAATTCACAATAGGACTGTATTTGTGTGAATTATTGCCTGCAGAATGTAGTCAGTTTCCAGACGCGACTGTGAAGTCGTGTGTTTTGCTAACACCAGTTAGAACGGGTTTATTTACCCATGGTACACTACGCTCTCTTTGCGAGACGACTTTATACTGTTTTGACAGATGCGCACGCATCAATTGTTTTACCCTTTGGAGAATGTAGCCATTCTCTAGGTCAAGGCCAGGAGCTTTGTTGTGAGATCAGATGTTTTTGCTGACGTCATGAGACGTGCATGTAACTTATGTGTTATCGCTATTGGAAAGCGAAATTCATTTTAGCACTATTGGAGAGTGTATGATTTTGTAGGAAGCCTATGTTGTCTATTATTTAGTGGTGATTATGACACCCTATTTGAGGCTTTCTATGTATTATAGTTGAGTGCACGAGATGCACTGTCGTACATAGCTAACTCTGCGACCATTCTAACCAGGATTAGCCTGAGGACTGTTACAGGAGAGCTGTGCGCCTCTGGCAGTATTTTTGCAACCGAGTCTTGCTAACTCGTCTTGCTAAATAACCATGCCTGTGAATTTAATCCTGATCCTCAACATTGTGTTCGCTGGACGATTCTATTTGGATGTTTTCCATTTCCAACGGGAAATGACTTTTTGACTTTATACACTATCTTGAGACGACGGAGCTGTGTACTAACCATTAATTCTCAACTAATGGCGCACGATGCTCATGCGACCTAAGTCGTGATTTTAATCACGCCGTTGCCACCGTAACTACATGATTAGATGACCCTTGAATACAAACAGTATTATAGAGTGTAGGCAGGCTAAATAAGAAACTTTGTGAGTGCTGTGTTCATTTATTTATTTGGAGTGTTATATTGTATGACAACCTGTTGTGTCCTTAGCTTGTAAGGAGTGTATTTAATGTTTTTTGTGACTGGTTATCATATAGATTTTGTTGTAAATGTTTGTTTATTACGGTAGTCATTCGCTGTAAATTCTTGGTGTAACGTTAGGAATTAGCTAGATTCATTAAATAATTAAATGTAAATTTGGGAGTGGTACCATCATAAATACTCTTGCTTGCTTATTGTTAATTTAACTTCTCGTTTTCTATAGTTACCCATTTCATCCGTGTACGGTATACTTTTCGTGCCACTACCCTAGCTTTGCTGTTGTTGATTTCTTGTATTATAGATCTTTCGCGAGGGTTTTAAACTTCAATCAGTGTAGGATTCTTAACCCTTTATTTCCTTTTTTTATTAGCTTGCGGGACTAGCCGGAAACAAATCCTCCGAGCTAGGCTAGGTGTTTGTTATTTTTTAATAAATTTTACTCGAGGTTACACAAGTCTGGATGTTATTATTTTGTAGCTTAAGTGTTTCTGCGGTGTACTTCTTGGGTTATTCTTGACATTTACCTTGTCTGCCAAGACTTTGCGTCTCGTGCGCAATGACCTATAAGAAGTACATCCAGTCCTCTTCGGCATATGTGTTCGGACGATGAATTGTCCGAGAAGTCATTGCGGTTAGTGACGACCCTCACAGCTCGTCTGACGGGCTCAATAGGGAAACACAGCTCCGTTGAGGAAAAGACATGCATATCTCAATTGCAGGTGATCAAATTGCGTTGCATCTTTGGTTTGTTGATACTTGTGATTCCTTTGAAAACCAACGATAATGTAGAGAGGTCTCTTTGTATTGCGAGCTGTTTTTACAGACCAACTGTGTGTGTTGGTGGTAGGCAATAGCGGCTACTCATGGAGTGCCCAGCTCCTAAATTCCATGGGTAAAGGCATATCTCTTCTTACAATCTTGAGTATGTCCAGTTTCTTGCTATCGTCAAGTGTTACATGGGGTACTTTCCATAGCATGCGTTGTAGTTGAATTTTTGAATTCATGAGCGCATTTAAGGCTCCCTTGAGTGCATTATGATCACTCCTGTCTCTGACCAAATAAACCATTTGCCTTGCGTTGACCACAATGCGCTGGTGATCTTCGGCAAAGCCTAAAATCAGTTTAAGAGGTAAAAATCCAGTAAAGGTACCATCGGTGTGCACCATCCAGTAATTGCTCGAGACAGGGCACCAACCTGCCATGCAAAGAGTTTTACCTTCTTCCTCACTATAAGAGGGGTATAGTTTCATTACACTTGAAATACCCACATTTCGAGTGCGATCCACCACTATATTGTAAATCACGTAGCGCACCTCAGAAAACAGAAAGGCAAAAGCATGGTTGGCTAACTTGGATTTGGTGGGTGTAGAGCCATTGGCTTTGGTGAGCTGGCCTTCAATCTGAATGACACTTTCATGCGTTAGGGTGTAAATATCTTGGTTGTTGATAACAAATTGAATTTCATCATTGTCATTGAGTCCAGGTGTTTGAGCTTGATAGGAATGGGGATCAATTCTTACCACCCCTGGTTGCTCCTCGAACTGGTTCAGTACCTCTAGGATAGAATTCATCATGGGGGTTGACGTGGTAACCCAAATACTGTAAAATCTGCTTGTCCTTAGATGTTAACGTGTATTCACGTGGCAAACAACTAACACCATTCCTAGACGGTGTTGTTGCTTTATACACCAACTTCATAGCTTCTTTAGAACCAACTTGTAAGTCACTGGTGTGGTAGAATCTAGTTGAATGAGTTGTTTATCTCTATTGATCAGTCTTAATGTTATATTACTAATACCATCAACAGCCACAGAATCAAAAAGCACCACTGGAGGGTATTCACGAATAATATAGCCATTGGGCGATGTCACAATAAAGTCATAAAGCGAATGCGATGGTTCTTGTTTGGTGTACACTTGGCTAATAATATTACACGTCACCGACACATGATGGTCCTCATTGAATTTCATTTCATTGTCTGATTCATGTTTTTGTTGGGCTCCAACAAACGTGGTTTAAATCCTAGTAAAGGACCAATGGAATCTGTGTGTGTTTTAAAGTCAATTTTGAATGTGGAGAAAATACTGCAGCGATGAGTGTTGGTATTTTCTATATAAGTTCAAACTTGTGCGTTCCATCAAGAAACGACTTTAAACCATATTCATTGATCAACACCATTTAAATGCGTTCATAAATATCATCTATCGTATATCCACCAGAGTTCAGGGTGAGTACAGAATCATCAAAATAAAACTTGTTGTTCACATTTTCACGTATATTGTATATTCTATTGTACGTTTCAAGAGAAACAAGTCCCAAACCATACGGTCTTTCACTCAATTCGATAGGCGGGTAAAAGTCTAGGCTAACTTCAGGTCCACGTCCATGCAGTGTAAACGTTTTAGTTTCTGCCGACATACTGTTGAAGTTTTTGCTTATGCTGCGTCTTATATAAAACAAATAAACACAAACGTCCGCACTCTTGGCTGTTAAATGTTTGCTCACGTTTCACATTATAATATATCTTGGTCCCGTTTTCAAAATAGGTCACCATTTCCACGGACGGAGGCAGATTCCCAAAACTGTCAAAGTACCATACCGTGGATCCCTGTTTCACATAATCTACATAATGGGTTCCTGGTCCTCGGTAATCATCCAAATTTAGAACGGCACATTCCTGTTTCCAGGGTCGTGGGGGGTAATTGGTTCCGCATAAACACACCTCGAAAATGAACAAGCTTTAGTTGTTTGGCATAGCTTTCGACTTGTTGATGAGTCAGGGCATGTCTTACTATGGCTGAGGTATTTTTTTTTCTTTTTCGAAATGATGAAATCCCAAATCCTTGTTGATAAAAGGCTGGCTTTAAATTGGCGTTTCTAGCCCCCATAGCAATCGCTTCCATCGTTTCATGGTGTCGCTGACTTTATTTTAGTTGTTGCTTACCCTGCTGTGCAGCTTTAATGGTTTTCGCCACCGCTCTAGCACTGCCCAAAAGTTATCCCAGAGCAGCCAGACCGGCGAATAAAGCAGGTAAAAATCCCACTCGTTTGGGGACGGGAATCACTCACCCTTGTTTTGAAACCTGTCGCCGACGTTTTGGAATAACACGTCTCTGTGCTGCTCGAAGGGCTTTCATTATCGTCAACATGTTATTTTTTTTCATTCGAAAGGGCTTGTCCACTAATGCCTTAAGCCCATGCTTTGACAATGACAGGGTCTTCTCTATAGTCTTTTTCACCACATATCTTTGTTTCACCATGATGATGATGATGGATTTTCCCGCTTGCTTTTCATCCCATGTAAGCATGAGATGGAAGGATAATTCATCACCTGCATTGACCTTTTTATGGTTATGGACCAACATCCTATGACCTTACACAAGAAAGTTTAAGTGACAACTGGCGTAAGGTTGTTATTTCATGGCTGTATATTCAAGTTCCACATAAGGTGGGAAATCGTTTATGGATTTTCCCGCTTGCTTTTCATCCCATGTAAGCATGAGATGGAAGGATAATTCATCACCTGCATTGACCTTTTTATGGTTATGGACCAACATCCTATGACCGTTTATCTCTACATGTAAATGGTTTCCATCAGGCATGGATTGTGTCATGTGAATGGTTCCATCATAGTGTAATCGATAGTGTCTTAAACCTGAAGCAAGCACACACGTCAGGTGCTGGTCATGGACTAGTGGTAAATGGGTTTTGTCATTTACAGGTTTTTCATTTGTCAGGTACACTTAAAATACGGATGGGATAAATTTATAAAGCCTTCTCATTTCATAGGTCACATAACGTTTGGTACAGACATCGTCCTCATCTTGTGGGTCTTCCACTTGAATAATGCGGTGATGATTACCCGTTTAGCCATTCACCGTAAGCTGAGGCACTTTGTCATATAACTCGTGCACTTTGTTATCCACATACTTTTTGTAGTGACGTCTGTAGGCACTTGAGGATGTTTCACATGGGTTAACGGCTTTCCCTTTAAAGTCATAATCAGCCTGTTTAGTGCGTGGCACTACAGACCTATCCATGTGGTGTTTATTAGCAGGATCTGTTTCTTGTTTAGGATCATGTATAGGGACAGACCCAGCTTTGGCCATCAACGCACGTCCAAAGACATCCATTGTCAACCTGTAGTAGGAGTCTACTGTTTCTATGACAAGGCTAGGTTCCATGTATATAGACAGCCTGCTAGCCTATCTACGCCTAAGTTGATATGAAGATTATTAAGCAGCAAGAGTCATTCCCCGTGGGGGTCATGGTTTCCCATCTCTATCCCACATCACGTGAACAACGTCATGGTTCACTGTTTCCATCTTCCATTCGCTGCATCATCGTGGGGCCTTCCGGGTATGGAAAGACCAATTTTTGCTGACGTTCATTTGCATTATGTATCCACTGAACATCAAGGCATCATTCAAAGCTATTTCAGCAAGGGTCGTCACAAACATATCGATTGCTTCTATGTTGGACAAACGTATTTTAAAATGTCCAAACAGTTAATTCGTGACAATGCCAATGTCATTGTTTTATTTCGCCAGGATGAGCGGAAGAGTCGTTACATTTATAATGAACATGTGAATCGTAATATGACCTTTCAAACGTTTCCTGAAATGTGTGCCAAGTGCTGGAACACTCAACGCCATGCCTATTTGGTGATTGGCAAACAAAGTGAACTCAACCAAAGACGTTATCGCTTAGGGTTTGATCATTTTATTACTATAAGGCGCTGTCTCATTCCCTCTCAAGTAATTTGTCAAGACACCATAGTGTTAGCAGAGAGTCAATTGAAAAAGCATATTATTAGAGCAAAAAATACTATTCGCCAAACGTTTCGTCAATTGAAACGATCACGTTCGGATCATGCTTTGTTTATTCAACAACATTTAGCACCTCCGCTAAAAGCCATGTTTAAACCCTCTTTCAAGCCATCTGAAACGCTACATACTGTTTCACAAGCCACGCAGACGCTACACCAGGGCCCTATGGAAGAGGAAGAGTAACAGGAAAATGTAACTAGTGTTAGCGGAGTTGAGGATTAGGATAATCCAGTGTTTACGCCTCAACAAAAATCCTCACCCCTTGCAGAGTTTTTAAAAACAAAGAAATCATTGGCCATAGCCGAAACACCTTCCACTTCCAAGCAAACACCATTGTCACGACTCTTGTCCACGCCTCAACATAAAGATCAACTCAAACATATTTTAATAAAATATTATGGACCAAGACTGGAACCCTCTCTTACAGATCTATTTACTGGAAAGACAGATACGACGTATGGTGTTCGCTATGAGGATAATGGTTTTTAAATTGGTGATTCATCCATTAAATTTGCTCGTACTAGTGCTGTTATTAAAAAAATCAACTATAAATTAACACCGACTGTTAAAGCTGCTATTTTCTCGTACCCCTTCTTCCCATGATTATACGCCAGAGGACCTTGGCAAATATAAATCCATTTTATTGGACACCCATGCCCACAGAAGACAGTATAATCCCTCGCAACAAGTGAATGCCAATATATCTCAAAAATATAAAACCATCATTGCAAAAATATTTCCAACCAGTCAAAGTGTTTGTCGTAGAGAGTCTGCTTCGGGAGTGCACTTTAAACCATTAAAACCCCTTGTGGATGTTACCTACTGGCATAATCCCAATAAGCTCGTCCAGCGGCTAGAGCTGTTGTATGCTTCACGTCAAGCCGGCCTTACCGGTCACGATTGGGAATTCAAGAAATTGAACAAGAACTTAGAAATGCCAAAATTATTGTTTAAGCCCTCACCCATTAAAGTGGGCATTGTTCACGAGTTGCATCGCCCAGCTAGGCGTCACTATCAGCGACTCAAGGTAATTTCACGGGGTGTGGATGAACGTTGGCGAGCCGATTTAGTGGAAATGATTCCCTATGCTAGTGTTAATAATGGTGTACGCTATATGTTAACAGTCATTGATGTGTATTCCAAAATGGCCTTTGTCAACCTGTGCGTCGCAAGTCTGGCCCATTAGTCACCAAGGTGTTTCAAAATATTATTCATCAATCCAAACGTCAACCCCAGTTATTACAAACCGACCAGGGAACAGAATTTTTCAACAAGGATTTCTCCAGTTTTCTCAAATCTTTGAATAATCACCATTACACCACGTACAGCAATCTCAAAGCCAGTGTGGTCGAGTGGTTTAACCGAACATTGAAAACCCATAAGTGGAAAGCGTTCACTGCTCAGGGATTTTATCGCTGGTTGGACATGTTACCTGAGCTAGTGTCACGTTACAATGACACCAAGCATAGAACGATTGGGACCAAGCCACGCCTCTTGACTAAATTGGATAAAAACAGTGGACCCTAAACGTCACCCACTGAAAATTCAACACATAAAAGGCAGGTTTTATCTCCATGAACTTCAAAGAACGGCGTTTCCAAAACATTACCTTGTTGAAAAAGTGTTGAAACAAAAAGGGAATAAACTATATATGAAATGGTTGGGATTTAACTCAATCTTTAATTCTTGGATAAATAAATTACATGTTGTGTGAACCTGTACATCTTTTATTTATTTATTTATCTTTAATCATGTTGTACTAGAGACCTGTGTATAGCGCTCAGGGCTTCAAGCATGTCCACATGTGTTTTCTTTCTCTCTCTACCTGTGTTCTCTCTCTAAACCGCCCGTCTCCCCTTTACCCCCACTCCCTGTTCACACACTACTCGTTCGGCTATTGGCTGTCATGGGTTCTATAAATAAAAAATCTCAACATGCTTCACGCATTTTGGGATTATTCACCATCATTCATCTGTGATAGGAAATATCGGATAAAACGACACCTATGGTAGGTCGCCCTGCCGCCCCCTCGAAAAAGCGATTGTTCTATTGAGCACGACCACCGTGGCCGGCAACAGGCTCGTTGAAAAACACGCCCAGCGGTATCGTCTCTCTGTCTACCGCCAATCTTTATTTTAAAATGTTAAATTATCTAAACAAAAATTAAATTAATTTTTTGGCGTTGGGGCCTTTGTAATTTTTTTGAAAAATAAGAATTACATTGAAAAGAAGGCGTCAGCCCAAGTTCTTGGACACCTCATTTGTTAAAATCCAACCATGGATTTGCCAGATATAACTAAAAAGTCTAAAATCATGGTTTTACCCTAAAAATGGTGTTCCCCTCCTACTCGAAATAGACATCCTAAACAAGAGGCTAACGCAACGAGAAAAATAAATCCAAGCACATCGTTCTAACTTTATTCGTTTTCGAGATGTTACCAAAATATCAAAAAAACATGTTTTACACCAAACTTTCGTTTTCAAATTTTCCCAATGTAAAAAATAACCTCACGATCAGATACAGTGGAAACAATACCATCTAAACGATACCACGCAGACCTCTGTACACTATTCCTTAATCCTTTTCCAGTATAGCCATACGTATTCAAGCACCCAGGCGACTGTAAGCAGAACGCACAACCAAACACTGCTAGGAAAACAGGGCGTCAGCCCCTGAGTCCTACGACACCTCATATGTTAAAATCCATTCATGCGTTCGCGAAATATCGGCAAAGTTCGCGAGAAAGTTGGTTATAGAGCAGCTCTCTTATTCTCCCCGACTCTTACAACACATCACACATCAAAATCCGATCAAGCGTTCGGCAGATATCGGCAAAGTTCGAAAGAAAGGAGCTGTTTCACATTCGCTTGACCGCCATGTTTGTTTTTTGGGCACAGCCACACCAAGTGGAGCAGTTCTCTCGTTCTTCCACTACTACTAGGTTTTGTCCTAGATACCTGAAATTTATTTTGGGGGTCGAGGGGTAAGGACCTTTTATTTACGCCCAACAAACGTTTTTGTACAATTCCTAATTTCCAAAATATAGGAATTTCAAAATCGGACTGTTTAAAAAAATCAAAAAATATAAAGTTTTATTATAACAAATAAAAGACATACAGACCTTTCGTCTAAGCTATTGCACAACGTTCTATCATGTTTGGTTTTCAAGATATCACCTACTTTCAAAAAAAATTCAATAAAGTATAATGAGTGGATTAAGACAAGGAGATGGTTTATCGCCTCTACTTTTCAATTGTGCTTTGGAATATGTAATGAGGGAATGGTATATGGAAAATCCTAGGAGCATAAGAATTGGAACCAAGAAATATCAAATAGACTTAAATTGCTTGGGATTCGCAGATGACTTAGCGTTACTGGCTAATAATATTCAAGAGGCCAGAAATCAAATAATAAGTCTATAAAATATACCACAAAAAATTGAACTTCAGATATCATTTGAAAAGACAGAGATAATGGTTGCAAATCCACTTGTAATCAATCACATAACAGTAAATAACAAGAAAGTTAAAATAGTGAAGCAATTTAAATACTTAGGAGAAATTATAACTTACAACTTGGATGAGAAACCTGCATGGCAAGAAAGAACTAATAAAATTATAAAAGCCCAAAAATTAACATGGTCTACATATAAAAGAAAATGTCTATCAATCGCAACAAAACTAAAGCATTACAAGACGGTGGTTCAACCAGAGGTGACATATGGAAGTGAAACCCTTTTTAAAGTTACTCAGAAAAACAGAATCGACAAAATTTTAAAAGTAGAAAGAAGAATAGCTAGAACATGCATAAATAAATCATATCAGAAAGATGGACAGTGGCGGATAGTACCAAATGAAGTGGTATACAGAGAACTGAAGCCCATCACTGATACTATTCGGAAGAAACGGATTTTTTGTCACATCATGAGGACACCAGAAACCAGGTTATCTAGAAAAATTGTAGTGAAACTTTGGAATATGAAACAACAAGAAAATTAGAGAAGATATGAAAGAATTAGAAATAACCTTGGATGACTTGCAAAACAAAAAAAAAAACAAAAAAAACTGAGAGATATAAAAATAAGATTTCAGGCTAAAATAGACAAACGTAATACAGTAAAAAGGGTATTTACAGATGAGGAACGCCTGAGAAAATCAGAGCGAATGAAAAGCTACTGGGCGACTCGGAACGGACACTTACTGAAGAAGAGGACCAAGAAATGATTGACTGAAGTGGTCCAATGAGGCCGTAAAAGCAGAAGAAGAAGAAGAAGAAGAAGGAGAAGAATGAGTGGTCCATAAGAAAGGGGGCATCACCCCGAGTCCGACAACATCTCATTTGTGAAACTCGGGCCATGGGTTCGGAAGATATCGACTTAGAGGCTGATACGAGGAGGGAACAAAAAGTTGTGAGTTAGAACTATCACTACCCCCTACTAGCTATGTAACTGAATAATTTCGGTTACACAAGATTGTCCCATCTGTAATAATGTTGACCTGCTGGTTTGTTATTACAGCATGAGTTTACGACTGCAACAAAGTACAGTAAATATCCATGGCGCCAGCTCAGGAACAGCCGACAGTACTCTATTCAAAGAAAAAATGACTTGCTATTTCCTGGTTAAAGTTAGATGATTCCGACTTTATCAAGTCGGATTTGTGACACAAATAAATGTATTTATTTAGGGCCTACAACACAGAACATTAAAGAACAGTTGCCAGCCATTTATTGTAGGCTGCTTGAATCGCAATACGTGTAGCTAGGACAGAAATGCCTCAATACCGAAAGCATAAACTTTATCTTGTCAACTGAGTAAATTAAGAAATATGCAGTATAGAATACGCTATTTATAACAGGCTGTCTTTGATCGGAGAGTACTCACATCTTTAAGAGCTAGCCGTGTCCTCAACCCAGTAGTCAACATCAGTTGGAGGGCCCTGTTCTTCTGACAGTGCAGCTGTAGAGAATTGTTGGCGTTCCACTCTCTGATAGAAAAAGAAGCCGAAAAAATACCCTTTCCTGAAAGAATCCCCATCAACTTCCGCGTCACCAGCTTGCGGCCTTCTGAAACATCCACCAAGAAACAATCATTTCACTCCGAGATTATACTCCGCCGGTTGTACCTTCATACTGAAATGGTGAATTGCTTATTATTGGCCGAAACATAACCCTTAACCAGAAATCATAATATTTCCAATTGCGTTGAAGTGGCAATGATAAGGTGGAAGCATGATGACCTTGTATCCATGCATGGTAATCTGGGATCCATGCCGTCTCGCTATTTCATCAATCACATACACCGGACGTTGTGGCTTGTGTCCTTTCACAACATTCATAAGTTACATTTTTTCATGTCATCCCGCACGTATATATTTCCTTTCAGCGTGAGCCTATACTCTGTAATTCAAAAGAAAGAACGTGAAGGAAATGGCGGGAGCTTGGAACAGCTGAGCTGTGTTGCCAGGTTTTTATTGTCGATGTAGATCAGCTGATTCAAATATAGCCAGGGCTACACTTCGGACATTACTTCGGTACTGTTATGCGCAATATAATGCAAATGTAAATGTCGATCCTGAGTCAACGCCGAGGACATTCAAATAGAGAAATACGGTACCGTACATTAAAAATAAACAACACCCATGCTATGCTACTTTTATCACCGTTATTCAATAAAAACGAGGAAGAGGCCAAACAGCTATACAAATATAGACTACCGGTAATACAAAATACAAAGTAATCTGATGACGAATATATCAACACTCACCATGCAATGATCCTTCAGAATGAAACAACATTCTGGCTAGAGGTCAGTCACAGTTTACAGGAGTTGAACACAGAAACAACATCATAATAACACCAAGCTCACTCACTCACTCACTCACTGTATCACGACCCAGTACGGTCAATACTGTACCCTTAGGAAAGAAGCACTTCACAATACTCGATTTCGGGGTCATGATCAGTTCTTGTATAAAGTTTATTAGAGGAGAATCGTGCTTCTATTAATTTCAAGGATTCATAAGGGAACTTAATATTATGAACAAAATACATAACACAGGTTAAACAATAAAAATTTAATACTGAATCAAGTATAGACAAAACAATAAAAATGAAGATCACCCTGATTTTATCCCAACGAAAACCAAGAAAAACAGACATGACAGACATAAAAAATATCAGTCCACAAAATCACCAAATCAGCTTTGTCAGCCGTTAATAAAATACCGGTGAACCAAAATGTCACCTAAAGAAGATCGACAAACATCTCAAAGTACTCCAGGAATACAAAAACATCAAAATATCAAAAAGTGATATAAAGAATAATAAAACGTCTTTACTTGTTGTGTGCGCGGTCAGACAACTTAAAAGTAATGAGCACTTAGACGAGAATTAATTCCCGTTCGAACAATCTAATAAGTTATGAATCCCCGTTCTGCGGTTTGCAATCACGACAATATGGGAACAGACAATTTAAATGGCAACACATAATTATAACAGCTGACCTAGTCTAACCCTTCTAAAAATAAACAATAATACAGGAGTTGTATTTATAATAAATAGCAGCCGTACGAGCGGTCTTATGCCCTCAAAAACATAAGCCATCACGTGACACAAAAAAGCATGGGTTAGCCGATTGCTACCCTAATATTACCAGAATAAATCTTGGCGAAACAATGCCAACCGACGACAACAAATATGACCATGCCTAAACAGGCGTAAAAATATGAAATCAAACTGCGATAAATAAGGTCGGCAAACATTAGATAAATGGCATGAATTATTCCCAAATATTAAATCAACTAATTATAACCAGTCAGGCTCGACATTTAAATCTTAACAAGCTGGAAAATGTGCAGCGCAGAGCTGCTACGGGTTATCAACATTCTAGATCTCTGTATAGCTGTCAGTCAAGCGCACCCCTCATGTACCGGTGCGTGCCTTTACCAAAATAGCCTGCTAGGCCTTGAGTACCGTTGAAAAGCCTCACTCGGCTACCTGAAAACGCGACATTTATCATATTCAACACACATAATTAAATCTTGAAATATCCACACCATGGGATATCAAGAATTCAGACTCATCAGCGATATGCCCCGTAGGTTACATTTGCCGGAATAAGAGGCAATCGATAGCGGAACACATTGTCCCGACCCGCTCACTTTACGATAATTCATCACCGTAATGCACACACACATCTATAGACTAGACCATTGACCCTAGCTCATACAGAAGATCCGAAATAGAACACATGACGGAATGGCAAGATCAAAACAAGGCTAATGACTTTACAGACGGCAAGGCTAACGGCCTTCCGTATCACAACAAGAGTTGCACATAGCAAATCAAAGCGTAATAACTCAGCCTGATTAATTATAATCATCAAACAAACAGAAAATTTCCCCCAGGTCTAATAAAACTTCCTATCAAAAGATTCATTTATCACCAAAATTCTAATCTTTCCGCCATAAATATCTCATCTATACCATGGTTTCATGTGCTCAAAGCAACATAAAAACAAGTACTCTAATCAAGAAAGAAAGCAAAAGCCACTACAAAGAAAAAAATCACACAAAAAATAATATTTACAAAAATTGTCACGCGATGCTAAGAAAACTAATTATGTCAGCACAAAACTAAAGAATCTACGTTTAAAAGCAGCAAAAACAAATATTCACAAAAATTTCCCAATATTGCGCGTAACCCCTTCCCAACAAAATGAATTGCTTAATTTGAACTAATCAGTTCAGCTTGTCTGGTGCCATGATGACACCCCGGTCATCATCCCATCTTGTGGACCTAGCCCATTATCATCTTGACAGAGCTTAATGAACCATGTGGCTTCCTCTCTTCAGGTTCGTTGGCGTACATCTCGCTGCAGAAGAATTATTATTATTATTAATCAGATATCTATCTAGACTGCAGTATCGGTTACTTAATTCACCAATAATTGTCCTGTGCAGTACCGCAAACTGGCCCTAAATACTGTGGAGATGTATCCACCCAACATTCACTGAAATTAATTCAACACATGTTGTTTCGCACACAACATAAATTTACAGTCGAAATCTAAATGCATTACACTATGATAAAAAGTTTAATTATCGGAGTGAATAAGTGCCACGCAGACGCGCAGAGTTTCACCCTCAAAAGTCTTCAGAGTCACAAATGGGAATGTCATCTTCAACACACGTCGTCATATTTATATGATATACCACACAATTCAGTAGAAGGGGAATGTGCTTCTCGATAAATCTTAAAACAGTTCCTACAGACCTCCAAGACATCTCATTCAACTCACAAAAATCTGCACATTTCGATAGTATTTGCGTGCTTAAAGTTCGATCGTGGGATCACTCACTTCTTGATTTCGCAGGCGAATTACTTTCCCGCTGTAAAGAGCGTCGTGTTCCTGATTGGCTGTTCGTTCAAATTATCAAAAGCTTCTCTCGCAGAAATCCGCCCACTCCGTGACGTCGAATCCTATCTCTTTCTTTCTTTCTATCTTTCTTTCTTTCTTTCTTTCTTTCTTTCTTTGGCACCTCTTCGCTCTTCGTCTCTCACTTCAGAACAAGAGATATTAACTGACCTTAGCTTCAAGACAAAGTAACGTAATGTATTTTCAGGCTGTACCTGCTCCTCCGATTCTCAGAATTAGTTAAATATAACTCGGTCTATTGCCCCCGCAGGACACAGTAGCGATCCACTTTGTCCTCTCTCGCTACCTGTTCTTGTGAAATATGAGCCGTATTTTTCCTCAACTTGTGCTGAGTTTTGAGCAGTAGAAGTAAATCATTTGAAGACTTAAATATGACTTAATATTTAAGGGTTCATTCACCCTTTAATTGGTGGAAATTGAACTTAGATAGAAATCAATTTTCACTCCCATATAACAACTTCAACCAGACAGTTGCTCACCCCCTCTCAAGCATATATTTCCTTTCTCCCCTGCTGTCTTCCAGTGCTCGGTCACTCGCTGCTAATTAGCACATTACATACTGCACGTTGCCTCAGGCGAGATTTGTCTTCCCTCTCACTCGCTGTCGCTCACTCATGCATTCATTTCAACACAGCTCACTCAGATATGCTCTTCGTTCAACTTGTAAACAAGCCGAATGTTTACTTTCTTATACCGGCGCTGGCTCGGATGTGCCCCGTATAGTTTGTGCACTAGATCAAGTGTACATAATTAGTTTCAGCAGCATTATTCCTTCTTCGCTCCCACGGCTCAGTTTTATAGTAAATTTTCATGTTTGCTATGTTGTAGACAGACAACGTACCCGTGCTTAACTCTCGCGCTCTATACGCTTTATTTCCCAAGTTCTTCACTATGCTGAAAGGTCCCAGATATCTCTCGCAAACTTGTGAAATACTTTATTCGAAGGGTCGGATATCGGTGGCTTTTGGATTAAGACCAGTTCATATTCGACTAAGCTCCGGTGGAAACTCTTTCCACGGACTCTCCTCAGTCGTCGATCCGCCTGACTTCTCATATGTACTACGGTATTTTGAACCCTTAAATCATGAGCTGGCATGGGATCACGTGGGCAAGTGACAATATTGTCCCACGATCTCTACGGTTGTTTGTTGTGATGTAGAACCACCGGTATATGTCCTGTTGATTCATGTTTTGTAGAGTTTATATACGTCACTCGATCTACCCACTTGTGATGTTCGTGTGGTACAAATACTCTGAAAAACATCGAAATATTCCTCATAACTCTCTCGCTCGGATTTGCGGATGGATGTTTTATCGAAGATAAAATATGTTTAACCCCAAGATCTTGCATTCCTTTCTAGAATTCTGCACTGGCAAAATAACTCCCGTTTTCGGATAAAATTAATTCAGGCTTTCCTATAGTTGGAATCACTTTGTTTTTGATTCGGCTTAGAACTTGCTTGGAAATGGTTTTCTGTTCGGGACACAAAACCACGAATTTGGAAAAGACATCTAAACACACAGAAGCCTCCGTGGCTTAGGCGGCAGCACGCCGGCCTCTCACCGCTGGGCCCGTGGTTCAAATCCCGGTCACTCCATGTGAGATCTGTGCTGGACAAAACGGGGGCAGACAGGTTTTTCTCCGGTTTTCCCTGTCAACATTTCATTCCAGCAACTCTCTCCACTATCATTTCATTTCATCTGTCATTCATTTAATCATTGCCCCAGAGGAGTGCGTCAGGCCTCGGCAGCCGGCACACTTCATATCCTCGCCGCTAGATGGGGGCTTCATTCATTCCATTCCTGACCCAGTCGGAGACTGGAAGCAGGCTGTGGATTTTCATTTTCATCTAAACACACAAGTAGATGTCAGCACCCTCTTCTACCCTTAGGAATCGGACCGAACATGTCAATAGCAACAAGCTCACATGGCTTCTGCGGCTGTAATGGTTTAGGGTACTGCTTCATAAGATAATTGTTCGGTTTAGTGTGCTGACACGCATCACATATTTTCACTACCTCACATATGGTTGTCCTCATACGCAGCCACGTAAATGTTTCAGCAATAGTTGCTTCTGTCTTGTCAATTCCGACGTGCCTCAAGCTCTTATGCACGTGCCAGGTTAATCCACGCTGCAATGAAGCTGGTACCATGATTCGTAGCTTAGTGTGATCATCATCAATAAATTTGTGTAGTTATTCTTTTTAAGCAGTTCCTGCATAGGGACTACCGTCTCAGTTTACCCCGGGCAATTTTCCTTGAAAAATCCCGTCACTCCTAGGAAAGCCCGAACATGTTTTACTCACGTAGGTGTGGGGAAATTCTTGGTCGCTTCGATTTTGGCAGGGTTTGGTCTCACACCCTCCTTATCAATTATATGACCCAAATACAATATCTCGTCCTTGAAGAAGTGTGATTTCCTGAGATTAATTTTGAAATTTGAAGTGCGAAGGTTTTCTAATAGTTTGTCCAATTTATCCATATGTTCCTCAACAGTATCATAAGCCAACAATATATCATCGATATATCTGACAGCAATTTCTTTAATTTTATCTGTTAAGTTTTGATCTAAGGCTCTGATCAAAGCACACCCAGCTGTTTTGACGCCAAAATGCATTCTTTTGAAAGTGAAGGTTTGATTGTCAAACAAGAAGCCTGTCAACAATTGGGACTTCTCGTCTAACTCAATATAATGGAAGCTCGAATTGAAGTCCACACTCGAATAAATACTCTTCCCTCTGAATCCTTTCAGGACGTCCCCAATCAACGGCGCTTGTTCATATTCTGGCAACAATCGCATGTTGAGCATTCTTGCGTCTAGACAGAGCCTAATAGAACCATTTGGTTTCTCAACAGCCAAAATAGCGTTTAGAAAAGTTGTGGACGTCTTCTGTATAACCCCAGCTTGCAGCATTCCGTCAATGATCTCCTTAACTTGGCTATCGTGTTTTTCCGGTATCGGGTACATCCTACTTCAGAATGGGGACCAATCTTCCACTTGAATCGAGTATTTAAAATTTAAAATCTTCCCTGGTTCAGTGTCAAAAGCCTTCTGATGTTTCCTGAGTATATGTTCAAGTCTCTCCTCTGCACCTCTTAATTGGAATCCTTTTAGTCACTCCTGTAATTGTTTCATCTTCTTCGGCCAACAATGCCCAAATTTCTTGCCCTTCTTCTTCTTCTTCTTCTTCTTCCAACTCCACTACAGCTGCAATGACGTCATCTGAGTGCACCTCCAGTAATTGTTCCTCTGTTTCCTCACTAATAGACTCAGACAACCAGTTATTTGCCTCCCTACCTGTGGTTACCTCATCCATATTTAACCCAAAGTTGACTCATTCCTTCGATATTCCTGAAACTGACGGTGTTTTGGTGTAGATCGATAATGCCTTGACATTCGCAGATAACATTCGCGCCGAGAATGATATTACAGTTCATCTTGGGTAATATAACAAAAGTCTAAGCAAAGGTATGCTCCAGAATTTCTAGCTCTAAATATGCATGAGATTTGCAAGTTACGGTGCGCTCAGGAATAACGCCCCGTACTTTCATTTGAGGGACCGGGATTACAGGTACATCGTAATTCCGCCCTACTTCACGTACTAAAGCCTCAGACACTAGTCTGATCTGTGAACCTGTGTCCACCAGGCATTTTACCCGTAATCCGCCGATCCGTGCATAAATAACTGGTAACTGTTTTATTGAGTCATTGTGTGGTTTCACAACCTCCTCCAGGCAAACCTCCGGTCTCGTTATCCATTCAGTAATGCTTGCAACTACCATCCTTCTTCATCCGAACACCGTCTGCTTCTCAGGCTATCTTCTTTTTCATCTATTGGGCTTTTTGTTCTGACGGCCCCCATCTTGGTGTAGCCGCCCCTTCTCCTGCCGTTCCTGCTGTAATAATAGGTTCTCTGCTCCTTCGCCATTCGTGTGAGTGTCTGGATTCTTCCTCTTATCTATTACTCGTTCCCAGCGGCCTTTTACATCCCCTCCTGTAGCATGTATTTCATCTAGGTAACGCGGAGATACCTCGTATCTTGTCATTCCAAGTCCTATGGTCATCCCTTGGTTCCGATTTTTCGTTATACTGTTCATTATTTCCTCCGCTGGCTTGATCGTCATATCTTCTTCCGCGCCATCCTGATTCATACCTCGAAACATTATTGTTTCTTCTGTATGGTGCCTCTTGTGTACGATAATAACGTCTTTGTTGAAATCCGCGCTGATTAAATCTGTTTTCATTATAATAGCGGTTCTGTGCTCTGTCCTCATATCTTGGTTGGAATCTCTGCCCGCGCTCCTCGCCATTGTTCCGTCTTGGGGTAGTCCCAGTATCGTAGCTTGCGACTTGGTATGCACGCCCTGCAGCTTAATGAGCTCGGCTGTATTCACTGTCTCTACCAGTCTACTCTCTCTCCCTGGAACTGGTTGTTTGTTCCATCGAGCTGCCTCAACAGCTCTTCCGCCTGTATGGCCGTGTTGACATTTGCCGCTACAAGAAATTGCTGCACGTGAACGGGAAGTTGCTTGCCAATTGTGGTAATCATGTCTAGTTCGTTTGGCGGATGATCAAGCTCCATGAGATTTAAAATGTGCCTCGTAAAATATTCAGCGAACTTGGTTTGTTGGGTACTGTGGTACTTCCTAGAATATAAATCTAATCGAAGATTTTGCTGGTGGGACGCACTCCAGAACGTTTTGAGAAACGCCTTTTTAAATTCAGCCATGGCCTCAAAAGTGTACCTGAAGCTTAAAAACCAAATCAATGCTGTTCCTCCTAAAACTTTTTCGACCATTCTCAACTGTCGCGTCGGGCTCACATTCTGGTCCACGTAGAAATCTTCAAGTTCCTTTAAAAATGCGTTAGGTGTCGTTCCCGTGCCCGTTATTAGTTCTAAATTTATTAGCACGAATTACTTGTGTTACTTGTGTAGGTATCTGCCCGTTCTGTGGGGTTGATGCACGGCCTTCATAACTCCGAAACGCTTGACTGTCTACCTTTCTGGACCTCGCCTTGTTACCTGACCATCTGTCGTTCCCTCTGTTTCAATGCTATCATCCTTGTTTTTCTCGACTAGTGAAGCAAGTTAGGTACCACGTTCCATCGATTTTAATTCACTCTTGATCAGGCGATCGTCTTGCTCCCTGAATTTAGTTTTCATATTTTCTTCGATTGCCTGAATTATAATACAATTTTCGCTAAGCCTCTTAATCGTGGTTAATTTTTCATCCTTTGATTTCGCCGTCATCTTGCTCCAGGCATTTCTAATGTATCTTTCATTTTATCTAATCTTTTATCAATTTCCAAATTGATATTTTCTTGATTTGATTCGATTTTCTCAAGCCTCTCTACCATGTTGTTATTATTCAGCTCGATAGTTTCCCTTAATTCCTCCTGCTCTAGTTCTAATCCTTTCCACCGTTCCCCAGACGTCAGCTCTAACTTGTTTAATTCTTTGACTAGGCCACTAATGTTTCCATCCACTGTAGTAATCTGATCCTGAACAATTTGTGTCCCATTTTCAATCTTCTCAAATCTGTCCTCCAATCTACCCTGTGCCGACTTAATGTCTGACGTTTTCACTGAACATGCTTGCTCGATCTGACTAAGTTTTACCATCAAGACATCATCCAGACATTGCAATTTGTCACTAATTGAGTCTTCAACTCTTTTAATCTGCTCCATTTGCTTTTCATTATTTTTCCTACGTCACACGCTAAGCTGATTATCTGTTCTTTCGTAATTTCAGCCGAAAGCGCTGCTAACTGTGCTCAATTTCTCTCTTCTTGTAATGCCAGTTGTTCGGTATTTCTCGCGGTCTGATTTTGTAACTGCGTTCCTAATTCTGTTGATTGTTTATTTATGGTTTCATTAATTCCTGCCAGTTGAGTTTCTAGCTGTTGATTAATGTCTACCGCTATCTTTGTCTTTAATTCTTTCGATTGTTTATGTATAGTTTCCAATTGAATTTCCAACTCCACTGACTGTTGCTAGCTTCACTAATCTCGTTAGTTATTTCCCTCCTCATCTCCACCAATTGTTTTTGCGTACGAGCCGTCGCAAGTTCAATTACTTCTCTAATTTCTTCTAGAGTCGCCGTCCTCACACAATACAAATATCACTCTGAGAAATACAGGGACAATGACATATGGGTGACATCCTTGACACACACACACACATGTAAACACACACAAATATTAACCCATTAATTACTCAATTCATTTACATTTACTCCAAAAAACAATTGCATCCTTGAGTATAATTTACTTGTTACTTTTAATCTTAACCCTTTTTATTCAGTTGTAAATCCTAGCCTTACTTCAGAATAAAATAACCAATTAATCAAATATTAACCAGTTTTTAAAGTATAACCTTCCTGTCACATAAATTCGCAGTTTGGTTTCTCTAAATAAATCTATTTTAATGGCTGGGCGCCTGGAACACATGATCTATATTTCATCGCAATAAATGCAATCAAACTAATATGTTCCATATTTTAACTTTACAAAAACTTCGTTATTTTACATTTCAAACACATTTATGGCGGTAATCCTTCGCCGACATTACTTTAATAAAATATATCACATCCGGTGATCTAACTTCAAGAACAGAATGTTTTTCGCTTTTGCTTTCCACAGTTTCGACATGCTGCGCCCTTGTACAAAAAGACTAAAATACACTAAAATCACCTCAGAAGCTCCGTCAGGTATATCATCATACCCCACGTTGCTCGGCGTCATAGTGTCCCATATGTACCCTTAGGAAAGAAGCTCTTTACAAGACTCGATTTCGGGGTCATGATCAGTTCTTGTATAAAGTTTATTAGAGGAGAATCGAGCTTCTATTAATTTCCAGTATTTTTTATTTATTTATTAATCAATGCACAAACTACAGCTATGCTAGCCCTTCACGCTTGTACAAATAACAACAAAATAACAGTTTAAGATAAAATATAAAATAAATTTAACAAATCACCAAACAAAACAAGTCCATATCAAGAGCCGGTAGAATGTCCTTGCTCGTAGCTGTGTCGTCAATGGCCAAGATGACAGTTCTAAATACAGTTTATGTTCTCCTTCACCTGCTTCAGGAACGTCCTCTTGTTTGTTGATATGTCCAACTCGCGTTTACTTGCTATTCTATTGTACAGGGATGATATGCGGTTTTGGAAGGATCTTTGGATTAAGGAATGTTTAGTGTGTGGAATATGCATGATATCTTTGAGCCTGGTAGAACGGGAGGGGGCTCTTAGCTTGAAGAGTGACAGCAGGTGGTCCGAACGGTAATGGCCATTTAAAATTGAATGTAGGAACGACAGGTCACTCACCTGGCGTGTCGTGCTGAGGGGAGGGATGTTTATGGCCGAAAGTACCTGCTGAGTGGTGAATTGTCTAAACCTTGGCATTCTGTTCCTTACAATGGCAGCAAAGAAGGATTGAATTCTGTTAAATTTTGCTATGTTTGACGGGCAAGAAGTGGTCCAAATGGGAGAGCAGTAGTTTGCAATGGGCTGGATTATTGAGAGGTAATAGAGGCGAAGAGCTGCGGGATTTGATATTTCTGTGAAGCGGTAGAGTATGCCAAGGAATTTCATGGCTTTGGATAAAGAATGTTGTATGTGTTCTTTAAATCTTAGCTGGCTGTCGAATATGACCCCGAGATCTCGCTGATGCGCAACTGCGGTAATGGGCCTGTCTAGTAAGGAATATGTTGTAGGTACTGGTGAATTGCGTAGGGTAATTGTTAAAAAGCTGCATTTATCTGGGTTTGGTTTCAACTTCCATGTGCGGCACCAGTCGGACAGAGCGTTAAGTGAGGACTGAAGTAGTGCGGCGTCGGCAGGTGTCTTAATTTCCTTGAAAATCTTGCAGTCATCTGCGAAGAGTAGGGTATCGGCTGTGTCAGAGAGTTTCGATGGTAGGTCATCCATAAATAATGAAAATAAAAGTGGGCCAAGGGCACTGCCTTGTGGGACGCCGGAGAGCATAGGTAGCCAAGGGGATGAAGTGCCTGATATTACGACTCTCTGTTGTCGGTTCTGTAGAAAGCCGGCGAGGAGTGTTAGGAGATTGCCATGTATATTGAACCGTTCAGCGATTTTGTGGAGTAGTAGAGTATGGTCTATTGAGTCAAATGCTTTCGATATATCTACGTAGCAGATATCGAGCTGGGATGTTTCTGCAATGGCATGTGTTGCATAGCTGTGGATAGTGGCCAAGTTAGTGAGGCACGAGCCTCCAGGAAGAAAGCCATGTTGGCTGGTTGAAATATATGGTAAGGTAAAAGACAGGAGACGTTGGTGGATTATTTTTTCAAATATGAAGGATAGTGTGGGTAGTATAGAGACTGGTCGGTACGATGATACGTTCTTGTTGTCCCCAAATTTGAATATAGGGACAATGTTGGCCTGTTTCCAGGCAGTGGGAAAATAGCCCTTGGCAAAGCACCTGTTGAATAGATTGGAGAGCGGTGTACAGAGAACAGTGGCTGTGTTTTTCAGGAAGACGGGACCAATATTATCGGGACCGGTAGCTTTGTTGGTGCGGAGAGATTGAAGTAGACTGAGGACTTCATTTGGTGTTGTTGTTATTTTCGAAGAAGTGCAATTTGCTGCTGTTTCTACCGGTGGAAGGGGTTGATTTTGAGTGGGAGTGGAAAAGTTTTCAAAGAAATACCTGTTGAATAGCTTATTGCGGTCTGGTCCCTCCGCTTTGGTTCCCTGGTGTTCTACGCTGACGGGAATCCTTTCGGTTCTTCTCTTCGAGTTGATGACGGACCAGTAGCGCTTGGGATTTTCCCGGACGTTCTCCGTGATGGCTTCTATATGCCCCGTGTAGTCTCTCCTGAGCAGACGTCTTGCGTGTCGGCGAATGTACTCGAAAGTATTTCGAGTGTGGGGGTTGGGGAAGTCCTTCCAAAGCCGCCAGGCCTTCTTCTTGTTTCCCATGGCCAGCCGAGTTTCATGGGAAATCTGGAACGGGTACTTGCTGTTGGTAGGCTGCCGTACCGGCACGAAGTCTTTGATGCTGGCAAGTAGCCAGTCGTACAGCATGCCGATTGCCGACTCCACGTGAGGTGTTTCGAGGAGGGTCCATGGCAAACATTCCAAGGCGCGGCATATGGCTGGCCAATCAGCTCGGCGCCAGTTGAAGGTCGGGCGCGAGGGTGGCTCCTTGAGTACTTTTGAGTGTGGGGTGGGGAGAAACAAAGTGGTGTCGAGGGACTGATGGTCAGAGACAAAGATGTTTCTACCAGCAGTGTTTGATTTCAGTTTTAGAGAAGATAATATAAAGTCCAGTACGTTGGATCCCCGCGTTGGGTACATGTTATGCTGCTGTAATCTGAGACCAGTAATAAAATTATCTATAAAGAAGGAGTCAACATCATTATCATAGGGGAACTTAATATTATGAATAAAATACAAAACACAGGTTAAACAATAACAATTTAAGACTGTATCAAGTATAAACAAAACAATAAAAATGAAGATCACCCTGATTTTATCCCAAAGAAAACCAAGAAAAACAGACATGACTGACATAAAAAATATCAGTCCATAAAATCACCAAATCAGCCTTGACAGCTGTTAATAAGAGACCGGTGAACCAATATGTCACCTAAAGAAGATTAACACAAATCTCAAAGTACTCCAAGAATACAAAAAACATCAAAATATCAAAAAGTGATATAAAGAAAAATAAAACATGATTAATTGTTGTGTGCGCTGTCAGACAACTTAAAATTAATGAGTACTTAGACGAAAATTCATTCCCGTCCGAACAATCTAATAAGTTATGAATCCGCGTTCTGCAGGTTGGAATCACGACAATATGGGAACAGACAATTTAAATGGCAAACAAATAATTATAACAGCTGACATAGTCTAACCCTCCTAAAAATAAACAATAATACACGAGTTGTATTTATAATAAATAGCAGCCGTACGAGCGGTCTTATGCCCTCAAATAACATAAGCCATTACGTGACACAGAAAAGCACGGGTTAGCCGATTGCTACCCTAATATTACCAGAATAAATCTTGTCGAAACAATGCCAACCGACGACAACAAATATGACCATGCCTAAACAGTCGTAAAAATATGAAATCAAACTGCGATAAATAAGGTCGGCAAACATTAGATAAATGGCATGAATTATTCCCAAATATTAAATCAACTAATTATAACCAGTCAGGCTCGACATGTAAATCTTAACAAGCTGGAAAATGTGCAGCGCAGAGCTGCTACGGGTTATCAGCATTCTAGATCTCTGTATAGCTGTCAGTCAAGCGCACCCCTCATGTACCGGTGTGTGCCTTTGCCAAAATAGCCTGCTAGGCCTTGAGTACCGTGGAACGACCTCACTCGGCTACCTGAAAACGCGACATTTATCATATTCAACACATAATTAAATCTTGAAAACCCCACACCATGGGATATCAAGAATTCAGACTCATCAACGATATTCCCCGTGGGTTACATTTGCCGGAATAAGAGGCAATCAGTAGCGGAACACCTTGTCCCTATCCGCTCATTTTACGATGATTCACCGTATGGCACACATACCTCTATAGACTTGACCACTGACACTAGCTCATACAGCAGATCAGAAATAGAACTCATGTCAGAATGACAAGATAGAAACAAGGCTAATGACTTTACAGACGGCAAGGCTAACGGCCTACCGTATCACAGCAAGAGTTACACAAAGAAAAACAAAGCGAAATAACTCAGCCTGATTAATTGCAATCATCAAACAAACAGAAAATTTCCCATTAGGTCTAATATAACTTCCTATCAAAAGATTCATTTATCACCAAAATTCTAATCTTTCCGCCATAAATATCTCATCTATACCATGGTTTCATGTGCTCAAAGCAACATAAAAACAAGTACTCTAATCAAGAAAGAAAGCAAAAGCCACTACAAAGAAAAAAATCACACAAAAAATAATATTTACAAAAATTGTCACGCGATGCTAAGAAAACTAATTATGTCAGCACAAAACTAAAGAATCTACGTTTAAAAGCAGCAAAAACAAATATTCACAAAAATTTCCCAATATTGCGCGTAACCCCTTCCCAACAAAATGAATTGCTTAATTTGAACTAATCAGTTCAGCTTGTCTGGTGCCATGATGACACCCCGGTCATCATCCCATCTTGTGGACCTAGCCCATTAACATCTTGACAGAGCTTAATGAACCATGTGGCTTCCTCTCTTCAGGTTCGTTGGCGTACATCTCGCTGCAGAAGAATTATTACTATTATTAATCAGATATCTATCTAGACTGCAGTATCGGTTACTTAATTCACCAATAATTGTCCTGTGCAGTACCGCAAACTGGCCCTAAATACTGTGGAGATGTATCCACCTAACATTCACTGAAATTAATTCAACACATGTTGTTTCGCACACAACATAAATTTACAGTCGAAATCTAAATGCATTACACTATGATAAAAAGTTTAAGTATCGGAGTGAATAAGTGCCACGCAGACGCGCAGAGTTTCACCCTCAAAGTCTTCAGATTCACAAATGGAAATGTCTTCTTCAACACACGTCGTCATATTTATATGATATACCACAAAATTCAGTAGAAGGGGAATGCGCTCCTCGATAAATCTTAAAACAGATCCTACAGACCTCCAAGACATCTCATTCAACTCACAGAAATCTGCACATTACGAAATTATTCGCGTGCTCAAAGTTCGATCGTGGGATCACTCACTTCTTGATTTCGCGGGCGAATTACTTACCGCTGAAAAGCGTGTCATGTTCCTGATTGGCTGTTCGTTCAAATTATCAAAAGTTTCTCTCGCAGAACTCCGCCCACTCCGTGATGTCGAATCCTATCTCTTTCTTTCTTTCTTTCTTTCTTTCTTTCTTTCTTTCTTTGGCACCTCTTCGCTCTTCGTCTCTCACTTCAGAACAAGAGAAATTAACTGACCTTAGCTTCAAGACAAAGTAACGTACTGTATTTTCAGGCTGCACCTGCTCCTCCGATTCTCAGAATTAGTTAAATATAACTCGGTCTATTGTCCCCACAGGAAACAGTAGCGATCAACTTTGTCCTCTCTGGCTACCTATTCTTGTGAAATATGAGCCGAACTTTTCCTCAACTTGTGCTGGGTTTTGAGCAGTAGAAGTAAATTATTTGAAGACTTAAATATGACTTAATATTTAAGGGTTCTATAAATAATGAATCGACCTACCGGATCGGTGAACTATTGGTGTTATATATCTACCATTTCAAGCTTCAATACTATTTGTCATAAGCAGCTAATCACCGTCACCATCTATTTCATTTCATTTTATTATGTTCTTATATCCTAAATTTTATGGTGCACGATATTAGGTTTAAATACGTATCTTATTACAGTGCTACGCTTTGTTTTTTTTTTCAATAGCTGATGAAGGGGATAAAATGTAATTAATCCTCGAAACATGAAGTTAAATAATTATTTTTTTCTTTATAGTATTGATTCAGGCTGATGTACATTTCTTGTTAATAACAACTCTGTTTGAGGTGTACATATTAAGATGTTTCGTGTAATACCGGATTCGAACACTATGTAACGTTCATGGAATCCAACCTAAAAATGCATCTGCTCGCTATATTACTCGTGCCCCATCCTCAATAATTATGGTAATTGTGACCTCTTGTATAATTAATGGCGTAAGACATTGGCAAAGCGGTCGACACGGACGATAAAACGTAACGAAAACAAATTTTGTAATCTCCCCGTAACAAGTATCGAACCCCAAACTTTTCAATCCGCAGTACAACGCGTTACCATTTTAGCCACGGTCGCTTACACGGTATACGAAGATATAAAGTGTGAACTTTTTGCGTTGGACACTTGCCACGGCCTGCTCGATCACTTGCCCAGGTCATCTGAGCATCATGGGATACAGAGGGCTGTGATTTAGCACAGCGTAAGAGTAAGGAATAGTTAAACCTGTTGTTCCAGAAGGCCTTGACGCGACACGTGCGGCTGCCTGAGTGAATCTGAGATTTTTCCTTTAAACCAAGGTGGTCAACATTTCGAACACTTGCTACCCTGAATATACAGTGTACCTTGCTTTTGTTCTACTGATCATTATGTCGTCGTCCAATCTGACTACGTACAATCGGATAAAAACGGTCCTTTTCATGACCAAATAGAAAATACTCGTTGGAACAGGTTGATACGAGTATGCATCTACTATAAACGACATAAAGAAAAAATGTGCTAGTTCGGGTTTCGAACATGCTACCTAAGAGCTGACGTGACTTCATAAATGCTTGATTTAGCCACCTTAGCTGTTGAGAGCCATGGTATACTGCTGGCACGTATTGAATCTATTCGTTGACACTTCCTGTCCAAACGTAAGGTGAAGTTATTCGAAGCTGTGATCGATTTAATCATGCATTATATTTGAGGTCATTGAAATAACACTGCCGCTGATGATTTCTACTTTATTCACTGGCTTGGACTCAACGGTCAAGTTGTACAAAGGCCGTAAAGGAGCAGGTACTAATGTTTTTAGGATGACTGTGATATACGCGTTAGTTGGGTTGTCATCCTCCAAAAAAATAAGGGGCTGGTGGACCACTCTGTATACAATACATTAAACAAGGGAGGAAACATGCAGTAAGAGGTAGGGAGGATATAATAAAATAATTCAAAAGGAGTAAAAATTTCTGCCCTAGGAAAGTCTTTAACCTGGGACATAAATTTACAAAGCAAGCTCGCTACCATTCGTCCACATTTGCGCTCGCAGAAAACGTGCAGTAAGACATAAGGAGGATATAATAAAAATAATTCGAAAGGAGTAAAATTTTCTGCCCTAGGACATTCTTGAACCCGGGACATAAATTTAGAAAGTAGGCACGCTACTATTCGTCCACATGTGCGATCGCATTTTAAGTCCTTTCATCATAGATCTTAATCCATGTGGCTAAATGTAGATTTATTTCAGTTAGACCTTAAATATTGATTGGAACGCATTCATTTACTGCGTGGGATGTTTTAAACTTTACCGAAAGCAAGTTTCATGCCTGTTTTGCGTTAATAATGCAATTCAACATTAAATATTATCCACACCACAATCGAAAACCTTCCTCCATGTTTGAAAGGAAGTGTGCCCCTGCCACCATCTACCATCTCAATTGGGAACCAGGAGAATGCCACCAGGACCTTCTATAACTACTGAACCTGACACTGGCGGCAGGACAGAGGAAACATGGCTGATGATTGTGGTGTACATGCTTTGTTTATATTGTGTGTTTTTGTTTACCATGTGATAGAGGTGTGAATAATTTCGCTTAGCAATCGTCTCCCTTGATTATCTATGCATATTGATTATTGTTTAATGATATTACACGTTCGTGTAAGTAAATGTCTGCGTTATTGCTTCATAAAAACTAGATACCGGTGCCTTCTGTTACCCTTGTGATACCATTAATTCTACTACCAAACAGTGGTTAAGTTGGTCTATTTATTATTCTGTTCAGGGTTTATGAATTATTAGCAATGGTAATTCATTATGAGCAAGCATAGTAATAATTAACGTATTCCATTCTTAGGTCTGAGAAGATCTGAAAATTGATTACGCAGGAACATAACCTGTTTTTTAAATTGTCTGCAGTGTCCACTCATTCAGTTACACGCCTGCTAGTTCAAGGATATCAATCTTATCACGTACTTGGTGTAAACCCGCTGATAGGTCCAGTTTTTAAATGCATATAACTTCTATACTAACAAATGGAATTCAACCAAATTTCGTATGTTCTTTGTGTACCATAACAGTTATGACTGCGTATTCGTAAGCACCAGCAGGGCTGTCAACTGTTAATAAATTCTCTCTCTATTTGTTTAATCCTAATATCAATATATCAGAAAGTATGCAAGCCATCAGCTTTAAACTTTGCACACCTATAGTACTATAGTTCTAGATTAATTTGTAGTATCTAATATACCTCAGTGCCTCCAACATGATTCTAAGCTTTCTGATAGTTTCAATTTTAACTACATGTAACTTCTATACTAACAAATGGATTTTATCCAAAATTGGCTATATAATAATAGATCGTAATATTTCAGATTAATTCCGAGCATCACATACATGACATTGTTCCCAACATGATTTTACGCGCACTGATAAATCCAATATCAAACAGCATGTAACGTCCATACTCTCCATTAGACTTCTATACCTTAAGAGATGGAACTAAGAATATATTCAGAATCACCACGTCTGCCAACTGTAGTATGTTACTCTATTAGGCAACACTATTTCAGGTGTATTTCAAACTACAGTACTATGAAATGTTAATATTACCAATTTGATTTCGTCATTATTCTAGACAGGTCTATATATAAGTAGATTTGCATAAATCTTAAATTTTAAGAAAAGTAGGATCATTAGTTCGTCACAAAACTACTTGTTAACGCTGTCAGTTCAGTTGCTACACTCGATCAGTAGAGTAGTTTTAGTTGCATGTTGTGGTTCGTAGTGCGTACATAATTTGTATTTTAATCACAGTACTATGTGTGTGCCTTGTACAGTGTCGTATTATGTCGTCATCAGGGACACTGAAAGGAAACGTACAGTTGTGTTTATGTTTTGTGTATATATACGTACAATACATATGTAAATTTGTTAATATGTAGTGTTTTTTAAATGAGTGCATTTTTCTGGATTTAAAGATACAAATAAATCAAAGTACAATAGTTAGTTAGTTACTGTTGTTTTAAGGGGACGAACTACAAGGTCATCTGCCCAAAAAATACAATATGTATTGTACCCATGTGAGTAATCTCGATGGAAAATATGCTTCCGCCTCCAGCTAGCGTCAGGACCCGGGCGTGTACCGTTCCTCCATTGAGCAGTTGCATATTTTGGATTTGAGACTAAAAGGTATCAACTCTACAATGATAAGGCACAACTCTATTCTAAACTTTAATTCAGTAATAAAATCATGGCTTCAAACAAACAAAACAATCCCCACAACCATAAAACAAAAATCAAACAAAAATTACTTCCACAATCCACTAATATGAACATAATATTATCATAATAAAATCATATCATAACACAAACCTTTACCCTTATATCAACTTCACAAAATACTCTAGTGCGCTGATGCACATACAACTTCAGAAACAAACTGTACTTTGATACTACTGTCATTCAATGTGACTTCTTTAATTTCACAAAATTACTTATTCCTTAAACCGTCTTAATTTGACAATTTATGTGTACCGTGTGTGTTTGATCTTTCTCCTCCCACCAAATGCTTTACATGCATTAGCCTATTCAGGTGTTGCACAGCAGTCTACGTGCAACTCCATAATTATGTAAGCTACCCCTACACTTCCTCTATTTATATAGTTCCACTGCATGCCGTTTGTGATTTCATCTTAAAAACGTTAGTTATCGTTGTGTCAGATGGTACTATTAAACTACCCTTGCGCGCGTAGCCAGTGGCATCGAGTAACCAACTTCTGAAAAAGTTGTCAGTGACAGTACAAATGCAACGTCTAACCATTCGTTAGATTGCTAAAATCATGAACCATCAGGGTGATCTATAATTATCAAAGTGTTCTTAAACCACATGGCTTCATTACTCAATATAACAATGTTTCATCTCATGTCATTAACAGGGTCTAAAATCTGCCCTTCTTTCACGGTTCGCTTGACCGTCCCAGACCCTCTTCCGAGTGGCCTGTATACAATAGAAGTGGAGTGAGGTTCCAACATTACCTCGACCCTCGTTTCCTGTCTCATGGCTTTCTCCCCAAGCAGTATAAGATTCTACAAGACAAATACCGTGGTCCCAGTGACACACATATCCCAATGGACTTAAACTGAATATTATGCAAATAGGTACTGGATGAGCTTTAACATTTATTCCTACCCTGAGGATAATAATTACTGGCACCAAATAGGCCCATTTCAACATGAAGGCTCGAGGTTCATAAATCATTGGTCTAGTAGGTAACCGGTATCTTAAATAAATGCTGCGGTCAGCCCCACATGCTGCCGTCATAAGATTCGCTTCAACGAGCCGAATCACTCAATAATAAGTTCTCGGGGAATCAGATAGAGTGCAGAGATGTCCATCGTTTTCCTCTCACCTATCACGGGATTCGAACCCGGAACATTCCATATCCATCATCAGAGTTAGGGTCCAATCACTTATTACACTCTGGCACAAAGCATATCTCCCAGTATGCCCACGGCATACGAGATTTCATACGTCGAATAGACCACCTGGTTCCTGACCTAATGTTACGACCTTCGTCCTATAATTATTAAGAGAAATCTATCAATTACTCTATAAGCTTTTACTCAAGCTGCAAATTCAATTCACTAGAAAGCCCTTCCATTTCCTGGCATAATTATATTCCCATTAATACAATACATTCTGATATCAAATTCTTTTCTTAATCCCGTAATGTAATCTTACTGTATAATCTTACTGCTTAGATCGATAAGTCTTCCCGTTAGCGTAAATATTTCTTGCTTACAACATTTTTACCTGATGCGTTCATTCATACCTTTTATTATTTATTATTATTATTATTATTCTCACTGACATAAATTACCAAAATCCGACACAACTTAATCATCTTCAAACTCGAACAACCGTGTTCGTTCCGTTACGTTTACATAACTAATTTGCCATTTTTAATTAATAGTGGTAACGATTAATCCGCTCACTGATGCAAAATAACATCTCAACTCTATTAAAATCAACACAATAATGATTAAACCTGGAGGGTCTATCTCCTAATACTGATTCTTACTGGCATCTTTATAACTCTGAAATCACATTACATGCAGTGGCCTATACTTCTACATCAACATAATTTGTGGGGTACTCACATATATCGGCTCATAATGGTGGCTCCAACCACTCATATCCTTCCGGGTCGCCTGCCATATGCAGATTTAGTGCGACATTTGCATCTTGAATACACACATTTTATGATACATTTCTTCCGCTAACCATACGACACTTTGCATTTCTATAAAGAAGCTATTGCTTCCAAAACACATGACACTTTATAACACTTATTAAACCATTAATTTAAAAGATATTTCACATATGATTTATACATAACACACGTCACTTTTTACACTTTTCATTGGTTGAAATACCCTAGCAAAGATATCAAAATTGCAGGTGTCAACGGCATCTTCCGTGCTCCTACCAACTCCTGATTGAAAGTCTGGTTCATCTGCCCCCGGAATTCACCAACAGTCTATCAATAATCCTACGGTAAGCTTCCTGATTTGCATAAATATGCTAACTTTCCGGCCCGAGCGTTACTATTTGGTATTCTTAAGACATTACCAAATGCTTCGTAAAGTTTCTCCCAGCGCATTCCGGCGTAATAAGACATATATGATCAGTCAATATATTCTACACTGCGCTTAACATTGTACATAACTTTACACAGATTATTATTTTCAATAGTTCTGCAACTTATATCACACGGTGCTTCCTAAGTGAACACAAACCATTGTTCGTACTGCTGAGTACACCTGCAGCACGACTATCTTTAATAAAAGCTTTCTAAAGGTTTTACTGCACGACTTCCCCAATCGAAGTCCGGGCCTCCTTCCTTGCCTTCGGTAATACACATTTCACACAATAAAGTTCGTTGATTACCGTACTTCTTATTAATTTCTGACTATACATTATTATCTTCTCACTTGGTGCATTACGATGTGCGGTGAATATAATGGTTCACTCAAATGTACAAGTCTTTGTTTGTGCGTCCTTTCATGAGCCAGACCGACATACATTCCGCCTCAACAACTGTCTCCGACTGTGTGACAAAAACTGTGTAGCGACGACTGTGCTCTGCCAAGGGTCGACTCCCTTATATTGGTTTCACACAAAAAGTAGAGCTAAAATTTCCCGCGCTATCTCGACTCCTCTCCCAGCATGATTCTGGTCTCGAAACCATGCTCATCGGGTTCCTTTTTCTTCACTGATCCCAGAACTATCTGCGTGCTGAAGGATCGCTCGGCCAATTAATTAATATTAATTGTTTTCTCCATAGCGTGGGGACGCTGTTTCTGTGGGAATCCCTGGCGACATCGTCAAATCCAGCCGCGAACATCCATAGTTCTATGTCCTTCCGCACTCCATTAAATATGCGTCAATTTCGCAGATTAAATGCTCTAAAATTAGCCTCCTTGCTAAAGATTCACCTGTGTGCAACTCTCATGTCATTGCGTTACTCCAATCACGAGTAATCAATGATTTTCCCTGGGATCTCTCCCCACTCTTCTTCGTCCTATTCTCAGTCGGGGAAAAACTGGGTCATTATTCAACCCCCCAACCTCTTCCAGACGACATAACTAGGTCAGCAAGATCGACGTGGCTCCAAGAGTCTCCTCCTACTATTCTGGGCCTATTAGTAAAACGTCAAACTCTGCACTTTCTGTGCTCCAAGTCCAGCATAGCCTACTCCAAGTAGTCCAATAATGCTGTATTCTGCTCCTTTTCCCTGCATTATTTTAACAAATAATGTCATTATCCACTGAAATCACACCAGTGATTAAATATATACTTTTCTCTAGGGGTTTTTACAATGAAACTCCCTTAACAGACCTCGGGTTCGTTCCCTGGTGGAACCTGTATTCTGAGATCACAGTCTCTGAGATCCACGTTCGATATCAGTCAGCATGACCCCCTCGGGTTCATATTCCCCTTGCAAAACTTATAGAAGTCAATTGCAAGTGACTCTCTGTAAGTAACCAGCTGAGTGTCTACCACTGTCTGTGTTTATATCTGGGGTCCTTTACCTCGTCTGGCTGCGAGTAGGTTTGTCCAGCTCCCCCTTCCACACTGCGCTCAGCTCTAAGCTGTTCATTCTCTTGACGGAGGGCTTCATTTATGGCCTCGACTTCCCTCGCCGCTTCGACCGTTTCTTTGTAAAGTTCTCGCAGGCACTGGCATTCTTGCTGTTTGTCCCTTCCACTGGGCAAGCTGTCTGCTTCTCGTTCCGTCTCGCCGCGCGAACTTTCAGGTCTGACTGCCTGGCTAACTTCGCTATCCACGTTCAGTTGGGTGTGCGCTGCTAATACTTCTTCTTGTTCGTCAAATTCTTCTGGTAAATTTTTAAATTGGCTGCATTCATAACGACCTCGTTTCCTGTTTCTAAATGCCTTAACCTGTATGCATTGTTTTGTAGGTCTCTAATCACCTCGAACGGGCCGTGATATGCCAAAATCAACTTCTTATACTTCCGTGCTTCTGGATCTGAACTGGCGGGTCTCCGCACTAACACATTTTCGCCGACGAGAAGCGGTCTGTGATACCTCTTCGAACGATTTCTCCTCTGACGTCTCTCCGCCTGTGCTTTGAGATATTCGATAATAATAATAATAATGTTATTGGTTTTACGTCCCTTTTAACTACACTGGCTTTTAGAGACACCGGGGTGCCGGAATTTTGCCCCGAAGGGGATCTTTAACGTGCCAGTAAATCTACTGACACGGCTCCCTCGCATTTGCGCACCCTCAAATGCCAGCTGACTGCGCCAGGTTTCGAACCTGCAACCTTGGGCTCTGCAAGCGAGAACGTTACCCCTGAGCCACGCAGCCAGACTTTGAGATATTCGAAGGTTCGTTGGATCCTCAATTATCGTCCTGGCTGTGCGTCTACTGGTAATGGAATGACACCAGTCCACGGTCTCTCCAGTCTCTGATCCAAATGTAGAGTCACGGGAACCTGACCTGTCGCCTCATGTACCGTATTATTTATACAGTATTCAATTACTTCTAGGAACTCAATCCAACGCCAATTCTCTTCAGAGCAGTAGATCTTCATGTACTTCTGGATCTCTCTCATTACTCATTCAACTGGACTTGCCTCAGGATGGCGAATGGTAGATAAAATCTGCCTAATTCCTAGGTTTTCCAGTTCTCGACGAAATTCTGCACTTGTGAAGCAGCTCCCATGGTCCGAGAGGATGTTATCCGGCTTCCCAAGAATCGGAATAACGCTCTCTTTCAGGCGTTTCAATACCTGCTTTGAACTTGTCTTCTGTATGAGGCATAATACCACCATTTTCGAAAATACATCCATGGCTACAAAAATGTGTCTATTGCCTCTACGTGCTCTAGGCAGTGGTCCAAAGTTATCTATGCTCATTAGCTGCCTTGGCTTCTCCGGTAACAACGGGATAGGTCGTTGCCTCATTAAAAAGGGATTTGGCTTTACCCTTTGGCACAGATCACATGTCCTAATAGCATTTCTCACCGTTTCTCTCAACTTTGGCCAAGTAAATGCTTCTTTCAACAGGGCACAAATTTTGTCTATTCCGGGATGTCCAAATGCTCTGTGTGCTAGCTACACCAATCTCCTCTGCAAAGATGCAGGAATCACAATCCTTTGACGTGTATGATCTACATCATCCCACTTGTGTAGTATCTGATTATACCATACATAATCTGTTGCCAATGCCTCTGCCTCTCTGTATATTGCAGTTCCCCTTGCTAAGCGTCCCTCGAAGTAATCGATCATCATCTTCAACCACGGGTCTTCGCGTTGTAGGTTGGTAAGATTCCTCAAGTCATCCAACGTCTTCTGATCTCGATTCTCAATCTGGACAGCTAGCGCTTCCTCTTCTCTTGGGTAACGGCTTAATATGTCCGGTATTACATTCTCTTTCCCTGGACAGTATTCTATTTCCACATTGAATTGCTGAATATACAGGGACCATCTTGTCAATCTCTGGCTAGACAAGTCAGTCTTTAACAAAAATGTTAAAGCTTTATGGTCTGTTCTGAGGACTATTTGAAAGCCATACGCGAGTTTATGCCATGATTGCAACGCGTACAAAATTGCGAGCAACTGTATCTCTGTAATCGTGTAGTTTTCTCATGGGCTTTCAACCTCCTACTTATAAAGGCAATAAAAACTTTCTTTTCAGGCTGGTCAACATTTTCCCGGAATAGCATCGCTCCTATACC
Organism: Meconema thalassinum; assembly: GCA_946902985.2. Taxonomy (NCBI): domain Eukaryota; kingdom Metazoa; phylum Arthropoda; class Insecta; order Orthoptera; family Tettigoniidae; genus Meconema; species Meconema thalassinum. The sequence continues at coordinate 455,393,499 of OX336391.1, read as the reverse complement.
AATAAGTGATGCATCCGTCTGTATGATGAACTTCTGGGTATAATCCGGGTATCCCAGCTTCACATATTCCAAAAGCATTTGTTTTGACCTCACGAATGCTTCCTGACATTGCTCCGTCCAATTCCATCTGCCGCCTTTCTTCAATAGGTCCTGCAGGGGTGCTACTGTCGTAGTATAGTTTGGGCAGTGGTTCGAAAAGAATCCAATTACTCCCAAATACTGTCGGACGTGCTTTACTTTCGTGGGTCGAGGGAAATTTCGAATTACCTCCAATTTATCTGGATTAGGCTTAACTCCATTTGCATCAATAACATGCCCTAGGAATTTAGCTTCCCTCTGACAGAAGTGCGATTTCTTGATATTAACCTTAAAGTTAGCTTCTCGAAGGTCATCTAGCAACTTCTTCAGGTCTCTCATGTGCTCCTCCGGAGATTCTGACGTGAGTAGAAGGTCGTCTACATATCTGATGGTACTCTCTTTCACATCATCTGATAGATTGCGATCTAACGCTCTTATCAGTGCTGAACCAGCTGTTTTCAAACCAAAAGGTAGCCTTAAAAACGTGTATGTGTGTTGATCAAACATGAATCCTGTCAACAGACTAGTTTTCTTCTCTAACTCAAGATGGTGGAAACTGGAAGTGATATCCAAGTTTGTGAATACGGTCTTCCCTTTGAACTTCCTGAGGATCTCTTTAATAGGTGGCACTTGGTCAAACTCCGGAATAACCTTCAAATTTAAATGTCTCAGGTCCAGACATACTCTGACAGTTCCGTCTGCCTTAGGTACGATTACCAATGGACTTACATAAGGCGTAGGTGTTTTCTCAATAACACCGGCCTCCAACATCTCCTGAATTGCCTCTTTCACTTTGGCATAATGCTTTTCGGCTATAGGGTAGGGTTTCTGCCTAAATGGTGTCCAATCACTGACTTGAATAGCATAAGTGAAGTTCTTTATACGACCAGGTCTCGAATCAAGGACTTCCTTCTGTTCCAGTAATAATTGCTTTAACTTTTCCTTCTCTTTTAGCCCAATTTTCGCTTCTTCTAGTTTTTCCGAAATATATTCTTCCAATTCGGGTTCCAGATCTTTCTCCATGTCTGTGGCTAGTGTTTTCAGTTCTTCTTCTAACTGCTCCATAGCTAACACATCTTCCTCCGCCACGTCTCTGTATGTATGCCATACTTGTTCACTTCACTCTGGTTCAATCTGGTTTAGTGAGACCTCTAAGCCTTCGGCTTCCTCATTCACATGGAACATAACCCTGTCCTGTGCTAGGTCTATTATCACTCTGTATTCCCTTATAAATTCTGCCCCAATAAGTAGGTTATAAGGCAGTTTGTTTACTAATAGAAAACTCTGTGAGAAAATAGAGCCTCCTATCTGCAAATCTAGGAATACCTGATATTTACATATCATCGGTCTGTCTGGAATTACCCCTTTTATTTTGACACTAGAGATCGGTATTTTCAAAACATTCTCTCTCTGGGCTATTTCATTATATAAAGCTTGTGTCATAAGGCACACTGTTGAACCCGTGTCTAACAGACTTCTTATTTTCAATCCTGCCACTCTTACTATTATAATAGGCAATTCTCTCTTGACCATGACCTGTGATCCTCATGTATCCTCGATTAGCTCTTCTGGTTTGGCTATCCAATTGATGATGTTAACTGACTTCCATCCATCAGTCTCGAACTCTTCTAATTTTGGCGTTTTTCTTTTTTCAGCGCCCGTCCCCTTGGAGTTTCTTCTCTCCTGTTCGCTGCGCTGTAGCTCCAAACTCTTAGCTCCATCTCCACATCTGTCTGGCGATGTCCTGTTCTGCATAACTTCTTGCCAGCGAACTTGTTGCTTCTGGGGTTCATCTCCCCTTTCCTCGAGGTATCGCAATGAAGCGTGATATCGTTCCTCTACCTCGTCATCGAAGTTACTTCTTCTTTCTTGGGGTCTCCAATTTCTATTGTTGCCTTCTTGGCCATTGTTACTTCCATTGTTTTGGTATGGTCTACCCCTGGTATTCTGCTTATTCCACGAATTTCGGCCTCTTCCTCCTCTACTAGCATTCCCTTTGTACTTCGGCTGCCATCTTCTGGGTTCCTGTTCCCATTGACGTCCGTAGGAATCTAATGTTTCCGTGCTCGTAGCTTTGTTGTTCCTTGGAGCTTGATGTTGGTCAGTCTGCGTGTTGGTCACGTGTACCTGTTCCACGGTTCGATTCTGACGCATCGTATTGGCTGTTGTGAGGTCCAGTTGTCTAAGAACTGTCCCCATTTCTATAGCAGTTTTTGTATTGGCCGAGATTAGCAGTCTTTGGATCTCGTATGGAAGCTGCTTGGCAATAGCAATACATAATTCCAGCTCGCTCGGTTTTTGATCCAGTTCTTTGAACCGACACATCTGCGATATAAAAAACTCTGCGTACTTCGTTGTGTTGTTGGTGCTGTATCTTTTTGAATACAAATCCAATCTCAAATTTTGCTGTGTGGCTGGATCCCAGTACCGTTTCAAAAATGCCTCCCGAAACTCCTCAACAGTATCAAAAGTATACCGGAAACTGCGAAACCATAATGCACATTCTCCCTCTGTTAGTTTCTCAATGGCTCGTAGCCTGCGCTCTTGCGGTATCCGCGCATCATTCAGATATTCAGACACTTCCTTCAACCAATATTTTGGTGTCATATTACAGTGGCTACCTGAGAATTTCCTTGGTTTCTCTTCGCTTGCCCTGATTACGTTTATCACCTGGGTGTGCATAGCATTTTCATGTGGCGTTGATGCTGCAACTGGTGCACCTGGCGTCATATAAGGACTTTCGCCTGGGCCTGTAGCATTCCTGATTATAGGTTGGGTTTCTAAGTCTGCCCACCTTGTTTTCCTCATATCTTCCATGCTGCCTTCACTTGACTTAGGATCTTTCATAAGGGTTTCCTCCTGTGCGATTATCCTAGTCTCCATTTGATTGTGGCGCATCTCCGCTCTTTCCAGTCGAGTAATTACCTCCTTCTCGATTCTGGTAAGTCTATCTCGATTTTCCTCGGCCACTTGAAATATTTTCTTCTTGTCTTCTTTCAGGCTTTGTTTGATATGGGAGATTTCATCTTCTACATCTTCCTTAATTTGAGCAAGGGTCTTGTCGCTTGCCTCTGTCTTCTGGCCTTCTCTTATTTCGAGTTCTTCTCTCAGCCCTTTAATTTCCTCTTGAATGTGTCCATTGACTTTTGACAATTCATTCCGGACCTTGATGATCTCACCTCTATTATCCTCTTGCCTTTTGTCAACTACAACAATATCACTTTGAACTTGGTCCAGTTCTTGATGAACTTGGCCCATCTGACCTTTCACGTTGCTTACCAGCTCTTTACTTTCATTAGCGATAGCCTTAATCTCGCTTATTTCCTGACATTGATCTAATATGTTCTGATCCTGTTTCTTGAGATCACCGTTAATTGCTCTAGCATAGCTTTTCAATTTCTGGTCCCATTTAGAGTCGTTCTCTTCTAACCTCTGATCTACCGTTCTCGTAAACTCTGAAAACTGTTTCGCTTGGCGTTCGAGATTCGCCTCATTTTGGATTTGAATATCCTTAATGTCATTAGACAACGCATCTAACCTACTGTTGGTTTCATCCTGAGCATGCTTACACGCTTGTAAATTACTTTCGAGCTTGGCTTCTATAGCCTCGAAACGTTTATCTTTTTTAACCTGCATTTCTGATACAATGCTTACAACAGTTTCTGTTACTTCGGTCTTAATTACCTCTTGCATTTGACCTAACTTATTATTTAATTCAACCTTATTTGCATCCAATCGGTTGTTGATTTCAACCTGATTAGCATCCAAACGGTTACTTAATTCACTCTGGTTATTATTAATTGCCTCCTGATTGGCATCTAACCGATTATTCAATTCACTCTGATTATCATCTAACCGAGCGTTTATTCCATCCTGGAAAGCCTTAGCTTCCAGCTTATTTTGATCGTTAACAGCTTCAAAATGCAGTCTTAACCCTGCAATAACCTGCAAAATCTCCTCTGTGCCAGCCATTCTTACAATAATACACTTTGATATGCAGGCAGGCTTCCTGGAAACATGAGTGGATATGTTTTGAAGAGAAACACCAAACACTGTACACATATTGTAAAATCGTACAAAACCTGTTAATATTATGATAAATTGTGGATCTGGTATGTAGCGCTCGTACCCTTGGGTAATCCTCTTCTCAATAGAGAGATTCTGCGTTACATCAAAAGCCTACTGAACTCAAAAATCACTCAAACACAGTTTGAGAAGAAAAAAAACAATTACTATGGTTTTCCCCATGAAATACCATAAAAATCTATGGGTTTTCCCTAAATCCCATAAGCTCCACGAACCTGGGCGCCATGATAAATGAATATGAGAGAGAGAGCTCATGGGAGGTGGTCCACGTTAAGACATCGCAGCAACCATCCAAGGTCTCGGTTGTACTGTCGAATGCCCCACTTGGGTCTCGCCATGATAAAAGAAAAGTAATAGTCGTCATGCTTTGTCCCACACACGGGCGACATGATAATTATATATACACCTCTGCGCCTAGTGACCTGTATTTAAAACCGGCCCACATACCAGCGCCACGATAATTATCTACCATCGTACGAGTGTCCTCATCATGATTAATGAATAAGGTGTTTATCAAAATTTATATTGTTCGTGTCGGAGCTTAGCTAGGGTTAGGCGCGGTCATACCCTACTTCATGTTAATTGTTACTTTAATAGAGTTGTGTGCACTAAATCTAGACCGACTTCAGTTGTACCTATAGCTCAAATCACTGTACAGGACATCAATTTCCATGTACCCATGTGAGTAATCTCGATGGAAAATATGCTTCCGCCTCCAGCTAGCGTCAGGACCCGGGCGTGTACCGTTCCCCCATTGAGCAGTTGCATATTTTGGATTTGAGACTAAAAGGTATCAACTCTACAATGATAAGGCACAACTCTATTCTAAACTTTAATTCAGTAATAAAATCATGGCTTCAAACAAACAAAACAATCCCCACAACCATAAAACAAAAATCAAACAAAAATTACTTCCACAATCCATTAATATGAACATAATATTATCATAATAAAATCATATCATAACACAAACCTTTACCCTTATATCAACTTCACAAAATACTCTAGTGCGCTGATGCATATACAACTTCAGAAACAAACTGTACTTTGATACTACTGTCATCCAATGTGACTTCTTTAATTTCACAAAATTACTTATTCCTTAAACCGTCTTAATTTGACAATTTATGTGTACTGTGTGTGTTTGATCTTTCTCCTCCCACCAAATGCTTTACATGCATTAGCCTATTCAGGTGTTGCACAGCAGTCTATGTGCAACTCCACAATTATGTAAGCTACCCCTACACTTCCTCTATTTATATAGTTCCACTGCATGCCGTTTGTGATTTCATCTTAAAAACGTTAGTTATCGTTGTGTCAGATGGTACTATTAAACTACCCTTACTACAAGCAAAAGCTCAACATGGCAAATCCCACGAAGAATGATTTTTGCCCCAAAGTAAATAATTTCACACTGTCTATAAATTATAATTAAAAGCACGTGGAAGTTAAAACCATGAAGATGAGGTTAAAACTTTTAAAATGGTACTTATCTTGATTTCATGTTGAAGTCGAAGTTTCCGTTGATGACTACTTAGCCAACATGGCGTAGAAGAGGGTGAGCCTCTTGGTTTGAGGAAGCTAGCTCGAGCGGAGCTTTGACTGACCGAGTCAACTGCAGACTGAGAAGTGAGAGCTGCTCAACGGAGCATGGAGGGACCAAGAAAGGGGGAAAGAGTGGGGGGTAGGAGACAAAAGGAGAACATATAAACATTGCCAACTTTAAAACAAAAAATTAATCTCTTGCTGAGCTGATCTTCTAAGAGTTGATAACAGATGATACTAGCGCAGCATGGTGAGTAAAGAAGTCGACGTAGTCCTCTTGCTCAAGGAGAAAATAGCTGGCGATGATAACAGGATCTGGTGGCCAAATGGATAAGTAAGTCCTCCAGCACCAGGAAGAATTGAGGAGCTTCAGAGATTCGCTGCGAGATGACGCTAGGTGGGTCACAGAATATATATCTGGAACAGACTCATACAAAATATAAGCGACCTGAACCCCTAAGAGAGAACAGAAGATCACTGTTGGTGTCTGACGAAGAGGAAGGAAAGAACATGCAAAAACATTGAAAATTATAATCTCAGGTACCGTGTATTCCAAGAATGCACCAACCCCATTTGAGATTCGCATCATTCTGTCAATGGGACTATTTAGACCATAATTAGTCTGATGCCAGTTTGTTTCAAAGACATGATGCTTGCGCATCGAACGGGGTGGCACATAGATATTGATTTCATTTAGTAATTTTGGGCAGTATATGTTACAGTTTACAATCTTGTACATATTAAGAATATAAAAATTATCACGATGGGATTTAAGAGTTGGCAGCTTCAATTGCATCATTACTTCAGTGTAGTTATGATTCGTTATTGGTTGTAGGAAACGATACGCATAAATTCGTAGGAATTTGTGTTGTACTGTCTCTAAAATTTCAATTTTTGTTTTATTGAAAGGGCTCCAAATCGGTGTACAATATTCAATTAAGGGTCTGACAAGGGTCAAGTACAGTAAGAAATATATATTTGAGTCACAAAATTTCTTGGAATAACGAGTTATGCAACCTAATCTCTGCAAAGGCTTTTTTTTTAATATTTTCCATATGCTCATTAAAATTAAGTGTGCCTGAGAATTTTACTCCCAGGTCACAAATACTTCTAACAGCATGAATTGGAGTAGGCGATAGAAAGTGTTTCTTCTTTGAGAATCTAACTAGTTTACATTTAGGGTGGAATTCAGAGACATTTCTTGAGGACACCTTGAGGAGACCTTGGGCTTGAGGAAGCCTTAAGGAAGCCATTTGCAATCAGAGAGCTTCCTTGAGGCTTCCTTGAGAAAGCCATTTGAAGGCTCCTTTGAGGCTTCATTAAGGAGACCTCAAGCCTTCCTTAAGGAGACCTCAAGGCTTCCTTGAGCAGAAATTCTTTTCAGAGACATTTCTTGAGGAAGCCTTGGGCTCAAGGTCTTCTTCGCGACTGCGCACGACTTGCCGTGTGCTAAGGTAGGGGACAAGCTACCTTAAGGAATATTTATCACAAGAAAAATGGCGTATTCTTGGCGGACGACGACTATCTTGATTATACTAAAGCATTATTTGATGACGAAGACGTGCCAAGACGATATATAAGAGATTTTTAGAATCCATAGAAAATATTTTCTGAGCTGTCGTTTTTCAAAAGATGTTGTGGCAAACGTGATTTTGCCTTTAGTTCAGTTTGAAAGACGGCGAAGCAGAAGATGACTTCCACTTTCTCCGATGTTACAGATTTTAGTTATTAGTCTACGGTTTGATGCCACGATAAACTTTCATGTATCGGTAATAGGAACATTCGAAATAAAACCAAATAGCGGTACGAAAAGTACCTAATTAAGGGACGGTAAAAGTCCCTATTCTTTTGTTGGTTAGGTACGGTACTACAGTGTAAGTTATTTTTTTAAAGTGTATTATTTGTTTATTTAAATATATTCTGACTGTATTGCATTAATATTCATCACCCACAATAATTTGGCTCACGTCCGATTGTATTTTCCACAGGAAAAGAGCCGTAGTTTATATCATAGGCCTACCGGTAGGTCGACTGCTTATACGGTATACCGGTACCATATCGTATCAGACTGATATGTAGGCCTACGTGTTTATTATTAATTGGGTTATACATAAGTTACATGATTAGCCTGTTAGACTATTTTGATGCAAGCCGTTCATACCTCCAGTACTGATACACGGCCCTAAATAACCTACAATACCGGTAATGTAAAGTAGCCTATTAGCCCATAGCCTACCGTACCGTACCTTATAGGAATACGTATGCAAGAAACACGCATTAGATGACTTTTCGTAATAATCCTGTTTCCTGGCCTCATTATTGGGTTAAAAGTGGTTAGATACAAACATGCACACTACTGATAGGTCTATAATACGCAATCTACTGCACGATGCTGATTACCAAGACCCTACAATGAATTAACAACAACAATATAACACGCACAATAGTGATCTCTGTAGGGAAAACCATTTTTCTTCTGACTGCATTAATTGGTGACATTCCCAGACAATAAATGGAAAGAGTAGCCTACCGTTCTTTGCATTTCCTGTGAAAAATGAGAGTCTTAATAGCCTAGGTGAAAGTCATGAAACAGGCTGTTGCTGTTTCATTCAGGGCCTTGAACATCATGGTCATCATCCCCATGTACTTACCGGTAGGCTATGTAAATAATCTGTCTGATATCGAATGGGTTATTGTGTGTGTGTGTAATTGATGATAGAGTTAAGGAGAAGGTGGCTATGGTCTTATAGGAACCATCTCAGTATTTCCCTGGAATTGAATTGGAGAATCGCAGGAAACCACTTCTAAGATGGCTTACATGGGGATCGAACCCATCTCTTCTGTTCTTCCTCATAAGGCGCGAGTACCTTGTTCAAACCCACAGGCGAGAATTAGAAAGCCTTAGGAACTAGGTTCCGACCAAGTACATACCCCAAGATGTTCCAATTCATCTACACATTAAAATAGTACAACAGATGTTTTAGGCTAATCCGAAGGCCATGTTTCATACACCGTAGGTCAATGGATCAATAACCTGCTCGGGTCCAAGCTCTGTGAACTTGTGGGGAGAGGGGAAAGAGGAGGGAAGGGTTAGGCGAGAAGAGAAGGGTCTGTCAACAGCCCGCCATGATATCTGGTATTCCTTTCTATTCCAATACTGCTAACATAGGGTCGTTGCTCAAACCACTGTGCTATTACGAATGAGTGTATGAGTCACCGACCAATGAATTTGGTTCTGTACTATGCACGGACCGGGAAACCTCATCACTCGTCAACACCACTTCTCATAGTCCGCGATGCACATTCCTCTCAGGTTCACGCAGCTTAGACCCGGGCAGTAGTTCAAAGGGATATTTTTCTGGGAAAGATGACTTCAGTGTTCCACCAAAAAAAGCTAGCCTATGTTACTGACTAGTTATATAAAATTTCCAGTTGATAATATACATTATCTGAGAAAATGAATGTGGGCTTATCTTCCTTACCACAAAAATATAATAACTTTCTGATTGAAGACACAAAATGTTATTGACCATGTGTAGGCTATGCCTCACCAAAATGAAACCGTGTCATTAAACTCTGAATCGTACAAAAACAATACTGTAACTAGGCTCTCATCCTTTTTCTTTTCTGACTGTATATGGTGACCTTCGTGGAGTAAGCCTATCTAGCGCATGAAAGGCTGTCTTATATCCGAGTATTCGGCAAAGCAACTTCGAACATACAGTATGTAAGAATCCTGAACTCTCAGGAAAAATATGATAGAAGGCAGAGGGAATTCTAACAAATGGGGCATTTAACAAATCAGAGGGTGCAACGACTGTACCCACATACCTATCAAGAGCAATGGTGGACCAATGGCAGAAGTCTATAGAAACCATAAAGTTTCCTTTTCTCTAAACATTGAGCTCATGATTCGAGAATATTCAAAACAGCTTCATCAAGTTAAGATTCAATGAATGTGCACGTAGGTCTTTGGATTCTGGGGAGCATACACTAATCAGATGCTTAGGGGATCTGCAACCTATTAGAAATTCTATGTCTGAACGTACAAAACTCAGGACGAAGAAAAATAATACTTTGGGATACTAAACGTTAACTCACTACTCAAGTTTGGTGAGCACAAAGAACTGACGACGATGATGCATGAACATAACATATCGATACTGGCATTGCAAGAAACACGATATCAGGACAACGATGTAATGGACACAAAAGGATATAGGATCTATAATGGGGTTAGGTAAAAATATGCTGGTGTTTAGCATGGCGTTTGCTGTAAATAAGAATGTTATCAGCTCAGTGGTTAACTTCTGTAGTGCTTCAGAGATTATCTCTTCTAACCGCAGCCGAAACGCACATGCACGCAGCAATGAGGACAACAGGCTCAATCCTGAGTAAGTGTCGTTGTGTTGGCAGAATTGCCAGAATGCAATATAACCTGAGGTGACTCCGTCTCTAGGCACGTTTTTATACAAGAGTGACCGACTGAACAAATAATTTCATGATCCTTGGACAAGACAGTCGCTGCCAAAGCCAGGATCCGATCCTGGATTTAACAGTTCTGGCTACGCCTTAATCATAACGAATAGAATAAGAAGTGATATCCCTAGCCTAGTACGCCTGGTCCGCTGCAGCGCAGCGCAGCGCTGGCTCCGATCTGTGATGTAAGTTAGCATTGGCGCTTATGAGACTTTTAAAACCTTGCGACCTGTTTTACATGTTAAAACACCGCAAGATATCCTCATGGGTGCTAATTAGTTCTGCATCTCCGCTTACTTTACTGTGCCCAATTATAATTTAATAAGTCGTCTCCTGTAATAGTCCAGTTTCGACAATAAGCGAAGACAGAGAGCAAGTTCAAAATGCAATTAGTTTTGCCAGCTATCGGTAAATTTAAAAAAAAAACGGAAAAAATTACCTCGCTATCAGAAAGGATTTCTTCACATTGTTACACATTTTAAATTCCCTTAACAGACTTGTTAATGAGTTGGGGTTGCTTTTAGTGGTGTAATGAATTTGTTGCCCTCTTTAATGAATATGACTTTTATTTATTGTTTATTACCTTGTATGGTCTTGTATCTTCTCAATGCTATGGTTGCTTTATTACAATAATTGACTGCCGACAGCGCAGCGCTATGGCCTATCTAAAACCACGGCCCACTGGATGCTGCTCTCCAAGGAGCTTACAAAAGTAGTCCATACATAGAGGGCGCTTTTAGCAGCATATTAGTAGCTAACATTTCTGGCTCTCCTTGAAAGATGCGATTTCAACAAGAAAACCATGTACTATACGTACGGTAGGTTAAACACCATACGTAAACAACATTTGAACATAAATGTCAAAAACTACATCTAAGGAGAACATAATTATAACCTAACATAAACTCTAATCAAGCTGAGAATTCTTCGTTGAAGTTCTCCATCGGAAGGGGGCACAGCTTCTTGACACTTCTCGTAAAGTTCCCTTCCGCTGTTTTCACAGTGACAACTCTAATCTCGCCATCTGGTCCCGGATGAACATGAATTACTCGACCTCGTGGCCACCTTAGAGGTGGTATCCCTTCTTCAATGAGCAGAACTAGTGTGTTCAACTCGATGCGCTGATTAGAAGTGAACCATTTATTTCTTTTCTGCAATTCTTGCAAATATTCTCGTTGCCATCTTTGCCAAAGTACCTGTCGAAGTTTCTTCAAATGTTGCCAACGAGACAGTCGATTATCTGGTTCTTGAGTATGATTGGACTGTACTGGTTGGACCAGTGAATCACCAATAAGAAAATGAGCGGGAGTGAGAATATCCAGATCGTTTGGGTCTCTTGTGAGAGGTGTAAGTGGCCGCGAATTCAGGACTGCCTCAATATCACAAAGCAGAGTATACATCTCTTCAAAAGTATGTACTCTTCCTTGAGATGAAGTGTATAAATGTCTCTTTGCTATTTTAACGGCCGCTTCCCACAATCCTCCAAAATGTGGGGATCGAGGAGGAATAAATTGCCATGCTATTTGCTTTTCTCCCAAGTGAGAGGAGATGATTGGTGATTCTTTTGCCAAAAATGACTGCAATTCTTTCAGCGCATTTGCAGCCCCAACAAACGTTCTTCCATTATCTGAGAACATTTGATGACAAATCCCTCGACGAGCAGTGAACCGTTGCATTGCTGCCAAATAGGCTTCAGTTGTGAGCTCTGAGACAAGCTCCAGGTGAACGGCCTTTGTACTAAAGCAAGTGAACACTGCTATGTATGCTTTAAATATGCGTAATCTGCCTCTCCGTCGACTTTCTCGAAGTTGGAAGGGCCCCGCATAGTCCACACCAGTCACGGTGAAGGGCCTGGTGACTTTCGAAACCCTCTCTTTGGGTAAATCTCCCATGCGGACTTCTGGAACTATTGGATTGAATCGAAAACACTGGACGCATTTTCGAACGATCTTTTGTGCTTCTCTTCGACCACTTATCGGCCAATATTTTTGTCGAGTTGAATGTAATAGTTGCTCCGGTGGACAATGATGAAGTCTCACATGCTCGTGTCTCATAATAGCAGTTGTTATGTGATGATTTGCCGGGAGGAGAATGGGATGCTTTTGCTCTTCAGAGAGAGCAGAATGTCTCAATCTTCCACCAACTCGTATTAACCCATCTTCATCAATGAATGGATCAAGGCATCTCAAAGGACTTCCACGAGGTAGTGTTTCCTTTTTGGATAAACATTTGTGTGATGATGAAAAAGCTTCTATTTGCAACCACTTTAATACAGTAGTTTCTGCTCGTTTTATTTCTTCAGGAGTGATGTGGTTTGTATTTAGGTCTTTGGATCCTTTTCCCCATTTCTTGCGCTGTACTTTGTTTAAGGTATTATTGACAAATCTATGACAATAAGCAATGACTCGACGTAACTTCGAAAATGACGAAAATTTGTGCAATATTTTGGAAGTACTTGCGATGGTCAACATAACCTTTGAACTCTTCATCTCTGGCAGACTGATGTCAGGTTGCAATGTAGAAGGAGGTAGTGAATTTTCCTTGACTAACCAATTAGGCCCAAACCACCAAAGATGATGGTTAATAATATCTATGGTTGGAATCCCACGCGATATGAGGTCAGCAGGGTTTTCCTGAGAGGGTACGTGACCCCACTTTGCATTCTCAGCTGCATCTTGTATTTTTGTGACTCTGTTAGCCACAAATGTTTTCAGCAATCGCGATTCTGTGTTTATCCATCCTAAAACAATGGTGCTGTCACTCCAAAGATAAACATTTCTTATCTTGTCTGCTGCAGCAGCCTTCGTTTCTCGCACTAAACTTGTGAGTAAAAGTGCTGCTTCTAACTCTAGTCTTGGCATGGATATGGTTTTTAGAGGAGCCACTTTAGATTTTGCGCTGATTAGATGAGATGTGAACATTCCATCTTGATTTCTGTTTACTGCGTATATACAGGCTCCATATGCTTTTTCGGAGGCGTCACTGAATCCGAAAAGATCAAATTTTGAATTGTAATTTTCAGGATTGACGTTCCTTATGATTCTGAGCTGGTTTAGCTGTGGCAATGAAGAATAATATTGGTTCCAAATGGACAGCTTATCTGTGGTAACAGGTTGGTCCCAGTCGAACCCGTCCGTCCATAGTTGTTGCATTATGATTTTTCCTCTTATTAAAACAGGACTTACTAGCCCAAGAGGATCAAAGACTTGCGAGATTTTTGATAAAATCTCACGCTTTGTATACACTACTTCAGATGAGAGGTTAACCTGATACTGCAATGTATCTTTTGTCGAATCCCAGACAATTCCTAACGTCTTACTGGCTTCTTCTTTGTCTAGGACCATCAAGTCTCGTGCATTCGATTGGATATTCAAGTGTTTTATGATTTCCTTATGGTTGGACCTCCACTTGCGCAACAACATTTGCCCCTTTTGCAATAGATCCATTAGCTGACGATGAATTTGTATTACTGCATCTACAGTATCGCCACCGGTGATACAATCATCCATGTAAAAGTCTTGTCTCATAATTTTGGCTGCTACTGGATATTGAGGGTCATAGATATTAGCAAGTTCGCGAAGACATCTCATCGCGTGGTAAGGTGCTGACGCTGTTCCGTAAGTGACAGTGTTTAGCTGATATGTTTTTATTGGTAACAGTGTATCCCTTCTCCATAAAATTTGTTGCAATGGTCGATCTTCATAGTGTATCATTATCTGCCTAAACATTTTCTCAATGTCAGCCGTTATTACATACTGGTGCATGCGAAATCTGAGAATGATGTGAAATAAATCTGCTTGTAAATTGGGACCTTGAAACAATTTGTCATTTAGTGATGTTCCTCGTGTAGTTTTGGCGGAAGCATCAAACACCACTCTCAATTTCGTGCTTGAGCTCTCTGGACGTAAAACCGCATGATGTGGTATAAAATAACATTTGTCTGATTCGTCCTCAGCTGTTTCTTCAATGTGTGACATATGTCCAAGTGCTTCGTACTCGTCCATAAAGTCACAATATGCCTGCTTCAAATTTTGTTGTTTGTTGAATTTTCTTTCCAAAGCGGCAAGTCTTCTCTTCGCTTGTTCTTTGGACTCGCCGAGAGTAACTCCTGGCCGTATGGGCAATCTAACCACAAATCTTCCAGATGAGTCCCGCGTGGTTGTTTCAGCGAATAGTTCTTCGCAAAATTGCTCTTCTTTTGTATAGTGCTGCGTTTCTGGGATTTTTTCTTGTAGCCAAAACCTTTCGAGCTGTTGTGATAATGTATCATTAGTCATTGTGAGACACGTAGACATTCCTTCAGCTTTATTTTCTTGTATTTCTCCACCGAGAATCCAGCCCAATTTTGTATCCTGCAAAGCAGGTTGACCAGCTATGTTGTTTTTTGGTCTTCCAACGACGATTTTCCAGTAAATGCTTGCTCCAAGCAGCAGGTCAACATCTCCTTGCTCGTTGAATGAAGGGTCTGCAAGTTGAATATTTTTTGGCATGACTATCTCATTGATGTTAACCTTATATTGGGGTAGTCGTCCTGTGATGGAAGGAACAACGTAGCATTCCAAATCAATGCTGTATTGACTATCCATGGAATAAAGTTGTATACGATTGATTCCCTTTGCTTCAACCTGGGCACCACTAACACCGCTGAATTGTTGATTCTGGCGAAACCACTGTAAATTAAGCCTTTTGCTAAAAGTCGTTGTTACGAAATTTAACTGTGCACCAGGGTCTAATAATGCTCGGCAGGTGATTCTCTTTCCTTTATTGTCCACTACATTCACAAGCGCAGTTGACAGAAGAACTTGTGATGTTCGAACTCTTGTTAAATTGACGCTTGGCCCTTGGCCTAATGTAGATTCTTGCAACTGAATTAAGCGATTTGCTTCTGAAGTTGTGGCCTTTTCTTGGCTTTCTGAACTGGCACTGTCTTTGTGCAGTAATGTGTTATGCAGTGAGTTGCATTTCTTGCATCTTGTTCCACGGCAATCTCTTGCTAGATGTCCAAATTTTAGGCAATTTAGACAATGTTTCTTTTTAATTAATAACTGTCTTCTCTCATCAGGCGTTTGCTTCAGCAACGTTTCACACTGAAAAATGAAGTGGTTTCCTTCACATATGTTGCATTTGAATGAAGGTGTGTTGATCATTAAAACCTTCTTATCCTGTTTATTTTCCTTCTGTGTATACTTGTTTCCCGGACTCTGTTTGTTTAATGTCTTTGATTTGAGGGTTTGTTTCAACAACATCAGTGATTGACATCGTTCGGCTAAAAACTTTGTGAATTCTTGTAGAGTTGGCATATTTTCTGGTGTGCGATTCTTGATTCTTTCTTGCCAGTCACGCTGTTCAAGATAATCTAGTTTCTGCTTAACTAAATGGATTATTAAGATATCCCAATGATCTACAGGCTGATTAAGTGATTTTAACGCTGATATATTCGTTTGGATGTGCCAATTCAATTTTCGCATCGAGTCGGCTTTGTTTTCCTTCTCGATTTCTGGAAATTTGAAAAGTTCATCCAGGTGGGTCTGTATTATCATCATTTGGTTGTCGTATGTAGCGTTTAATAGATCCCAAGCGTTGGTATAGGTCTCTTCGCCTATGGTGAATCGTTCGATGACAATTTGAGCCTCTCCCTTCAGTACTCCGACAAGATACTGGTGCCTCTGTACATTTGATAGGTTTGAATTGTTGTGAATTGTGGATTCAAAGCTATTTTTGAAAAACCGCCACTTTTTGTAATCACCGTCGAATTCTGGGAGTTTTATTTCTGGCAATTTTGACACATTAGAATGAGTTGTTTGAGGAAGTTCTTGTACTTGAAGGTTCTGGGTATTTGGGGATATTTGTTGTTGTGATGTCTCGACGATAGCGTGTAGTTGACTGACTGTGTTGAAATATTGTGTTTCAAATACAGCGCGTTCACCCTCACATTCTGCCAGAAATACGTCCGCTTCAGTTTCATCTTCCGGTATATGGTCTTCGATAGCCTGTTGAATGTCGTCAAACTCTTTCCAAATGCCCTCTATTTTTTCTAATTTTACCGTTGCTTCAATTGGTGTGGTGTGTTCTGAGATCGAGTTGGCTGTTCTAGTCACGAATCCTTTTACTCGTGCGCGACTTTGTTTTAGCTTTGTGAATTGCGACATCCTGAATTGCGATTAAATATAAAGTTGCGTAGGTCTGTGCAGTGACCAATGCAATGAAGAAATGCCTATTGTATTCAATGAATTATATGAATTTGCACAATGGGATTTGAAGTACGGTAGACCTAGCTCAATGTTTTATTTGTTTTGGTAGTATGACTCTTGAATTATATATGACACTGCTTTGGCTATTGCGTTTACGTTTCAGCTGTCGATTGCGACGTATATTTGTAACCTATGAATGTCTCTCCAATTATGATTTATTTGATACTCACAGGAGTCGAGAGTTCCGCTGTTGGGCGCCAATGTTAATGAGTTGGGGTTGCTTTTAGTGGTGTAATGAATTTGTTGCCCTCTTTAATGAATATGACTTTTATTTATTGTTTATTACCTTGTATGGTCTTGTATCTTCTCAATGCTATGGTTGCTTTATTACAATAATTGACTGCCGACAGCGCAGCGCTATGGCCTATCTAAAACCACGGCCCACTGGATGCTGCTCTCCAAGGAGCTTACAAAAGTAGTCCATACATAGAGGGCGCTTTTAGCAGCATATTAGTAGCTAACAAGACTTGTAACACAGAAAAAAAAAAGCCGTACGAAAGCAACTTTCAACTTAACCGTAGATTGCTATAAAATTCAATAATAACCATAAATTTCACTCCACAAACACCAAAATCAGTAAACTACCATCATTTCAGAAGAACTTAACATTAAACAGACATAGAAGGCATAGTCATGACCCCTTAATAGAGTAGGCTATTGTCTAAAACTCATCACGCCTCCTTCGGCATTACGGTGCATAATGTTTTTTAACTCATTGTCTTTTTATTCTCATCCCTTTCTTCACAGAAGTAGTCTTTAATGGCATCAAGAGCATTTTTATTTACACCATACTGGACAAATACTTAGGCAAATTAGGAAATATATGTGGAACAGAATAGTCTTTCAATCGCCAGTTGGTTCTTGGTTGGTTCTTCCCTTCTATCACAAATTTGTCAAATTTAACAATTAAATCTTCTGAAAAGTGAGCATCACAGATGTAGGACTTTTCAGTAAGTTCCCTATCCTTCCCTGGTATGGCCCCTTTGCACTTGATAAAACGTTCCTTATCATTAGGAGGTTTGAAAAACCGTTTGACCTCTTTACTGTCCCCATAGCTAGATCTGCATCCTGGTACAAAAGAGCAAGGCATCTTCTCTACTCAAATTAAGCACTCTTGAAAATGTAAAGGCTAAACTGCTGTTTACTTACATAACAATAAAATGAACACACGAAGATAACGTCAACACACGACAAGAAATTAAATTCCATTTCAGTTAATGCTTCCTACAATAGCATTTCAGGTATTAATACTATGAAGTAATAGTGTAAGCACTTGTATATCAATAAACGTTTGCACAGAACACCACCAAAACACTCTGACCGATTAAATACTTAATATATCGCACATAAACACATAAACATATGTGGAAATCAACAATCTCAAGTCGACTGTAGCGCTGCGTAGCGGTGCGTGCCAACCCGATCCGTATTCATTACATGCTATTGAGGGAGAAGAGATCACACTTTATATTCTATTCGTTATGCCTTAATGTTACTATTATCTTATTGTTAGTTTCATTTCTTAATTGGGCATCTGTCTCAACATTTTTAAATAATCAAAATTTAACATTTAACTTGTTTCAAGGAGCAGTTTTTCTCAATGTTCTGCCTCCTGACCAATGACCATCTGTAAGTTACATGAATAAGAAACTCTGTGTCTCAATCTCGTTTTTCTGTCAACATGCTACAAAAAGGCTAGGGCCTTAATCAGTCACAGTGCAACAATGGCAAATCTTCTTTGGATAAAAATTAACTATTTGCGAGTAATCATCTTCCTATTCTGATTACTATTATTGTTTAAAGAGGTGGGACATCAACGGGATTTGCCCCTATCTTTTTATTCTACCGGCTAAGTTACATCGACAACAATAGCCTACAAGTTCAGCAGCTGTTTGCAATGTTCCATAGTTTACTTTTTATTTTAAATACATAATTCTTGGGTTCATTTTCATAGGTATTTATTTACATACTGTACTGTACAATTAATAAATACATTTCATTTGGGACAGGAAGTCTGCTGTTTCAGAATTAATTCCTGCTCCTTTAACTTGATATTAATTTCTCTGACTTGCTTAACATGTAATTCTTTTTCTTGGGCCAACAGGGTTTGTATCCGAAGACACCTATCTCGTAAGTTATGCTAGTTTTTTCTTCCGAGCCACTGCATGAGGCTCTCAACTTTTCTTCATTGGAAATGACTCTGAAACACATAAAACCTACATGTAACTCATTATGAACAAGGTCTGGAATTCATTTGATAGTTCATGTAAACTATAATTATATTAATTAATTAATTAATTAATTATATTAAATTATATTAAATTATCAAGAAAACATTTTACTGTGATATAATTATAATTAATTTCATGGATATGTGGTGAAATCTTCATAGGAATGTGGTGTGATGAGAGTCCTTAGTGTTGAAAGAGTTTGACCTCTTCACCGCCCTTACAAAAGTAATTTAAAGGTTGCACTCTATTTAAGCTTCTGCCAATTACAATTTATGAGAATACTCTCAAGAGGTTCATTTAATAGAATTTTTTGAAATTTCTCATCACTCTAAAATACAAATCAGATAATATAATGCACAACACAGACTGCTTTGTGTGGAATTAAGCCATGAAAGGTAAAATTGTAATTATTTAATTTACTGGTAGAACTCAAATTGATCTCACTGGACAGGGAGTGGTCGTGGCCTATCAGGAAGAAAAGAAGCTTGTTGTTTTACGAGTCCACTAATTTTGTGATCATAAGCCACGTGACGTCCTTGTTATGTGGAAACCAAGCCACCACATTTCTCCTCATCAGCTCCTAATTTTGAGGATGGTAACTTCCCTTACCACTACCAACTACAGCATGATTCATGTAAAACGATTTTATTTGCATAGGAATACTCCGAAATGTTTCATTTACGTACCGTACTTATTTATTTTTATTTATGTTATGGCTTTTAGTGCCGGGAGTGTCCGAGGACATGTTCGGCTAGCCTGAGTCAGTAGCTGCTTCCAGGGGACACCCCTATTAGGGTGAGCTACAAGTTCCGTTCAATTTCAAGTAGTTCCAACTTTCGCTACCAGATATCAATGATACCTAGTGGCGAACGTTGGAACTTTAATAGAGCATTCCGATGAAATCTAACCTAACAATTTAGCTTTACACAAGTTTAGTCTGTGAAAGGATCTTTTATATGTCATAAATCTATGACATGGGACCGCCGGCTTTACTTCCCCTCCGAAGAAAGGCATACTGAAGGATTTTTAACGCTCTTAAAAAATCCGACAACTTCGGCCGGGTTAGAACACGCTATCTTGGGAACAGCAGTTCAGCATGCTACCAACTACGCCACCGAAGCCGCTATTTACGTACTGACAACCTTCAACGGCACAGTCATCTGCCAGATATTCTAGACATTTAGGAGGCTATATCATGTTACTAGCATCCTCCATGTCAAAATAAACATGATCCCTCAGTATGCCTTCCTTCGGAGGGGAAGTAAAGCCTGCGGTCTCATATCATAGATTTATGGCATGAAAAGAACCTTCCACTAACTACACTTGAGGGGGCTGCGTGGCGCAGTCGGTAGAGTCGCTGAGCTTCTAACTGAAAGGGAGTGGGTTTGATCCCCACCCAGGTTGTGTATTTTAGAAACAAAACTACCGCTTTCGGAAATGCAAATAGCCCTGGGTTTCACTCAGCCTACACAAGAAATGAGTACCTGGGTAATTCCTGGGAGCAAAGACGGGCGGGCATGGAGCTGACAACTCCATCCCATCTAGTGCCGATGTCACAAAGAGTGGAAGCCTCTACCTTCCACTACTCCCAGGGCTTCCATGGCCTGCACGGAGTTGACTTTGCTTTGGCTTTACTAACTACATTCCACTTGTGGAAGCTAAAATTTGTAGGTTAGGCTGATAACGCTTTATATTAGTTCCAACGTTCGCCGCCAGGTGGTGACTGCGATGGCATTTAGTAACCATATACGCAGCTAGGTGTAGTGGATGGTAGCATTTGGTAGCAAAAGTAGGAACTACATGAAAAAATTAATCGTCTGCTGTCTTTCTACCTGAATCACAGATAACACATACTAATTCAGTCCTCACAATTAACACCGGTTATCAGACAGATTCTACACACCTATAGTACACTGGGCTACATGACCGCGTTGTCGCAGCCCCTACACTAAGGAACCAAACAAAATAAACATGAAATGAAAATCATGTGTCTTATATGAATCACCCTGACTTACAAATAATTTACATACTATAAGAAAAAAAAAGGAAAATAATAAAGAAAAAGGGAAAATAGAGTAAGAAGTGCCCTCAACCCTTCAAGAACGATGATGGATGGACTTCGGAAGGAAAGGGAATATGCAGAAAATCCATCCCAAAGCCACTGGGAAACAGATGAAGCTTAGAGTTGCCAATTCCCAGGCTCACTAGCCATGATCATGTTAAGCAGGTGATACCCTGGTTAATGTCTCGTCTCCCTAGTGTCCAAATTATGCTAATTTTGAAAATGCTCCTTGTGCTCAACTAATCGAGGTAGCTCATTTTTATGACTTTCCCACATAAATCATTAGTATAAAAGCAAATCTTGCGGTTGATTGTAAGTTAAAATGAATATTTGTCGAGGTATAAATGAACACAATTTACAATTTTTGTTATCCCATTAATTACTTAATATTATAAAATTAAAAAATATTTACTGGCGAAACTAAGAATACTCCAGTAAAACTAAACACTTATCTTATGGATGCATATATATAGAATGTGTATAAAAATTGCAACATTGTAGCTGCAAATCTGATAGGCAAAGGGCAAATGTTGTCTAAAAAATGGGAAAGTGGGATAAATGCACTTTTATAAAAGACATGCATATTCTTCTGGTAGTCAGGTTTCAATTTTCTGTAATTATTATTCGATATTGTTCTAATTTTACACACAGCCCTCCAATACTAATCTACACTATACTACTGAATTATAATTTTCTATCTCCAACAGTTTAGGAGGTATAATAATTTTTAAATGAAAATTATATAAATTTTGAAAATGCTCCTTGTGCCCAACTAATGGAGGTGGATCATATTCATGATTTTCCCACATAGATCATTAGTATAAAAGTAAATCTTGTGGTTGATTTTAAGTTCAAATGAATACTTGTTGAGATATAAATTAACACAATTTACAATGTTTGTAATCCCATTAATTACCTATTATTATACCTTCAATGTTTAGTTGACAGACACGTAGGACAGATCCCAAGTTCCTATAGAGCATCCGCGTTTAGAAAAGACTGTGGAGCCTTATGGCGACAGTGTTGCTAGCTCTAGGCAGAGGTAGCGCTGACGTCATACGTTATGTTCACCCGCTTCGAGTACTGTTCTTTCATAAGTTAGCGAGACAACACAACCCCAGCAGCTACCTGAAGTAGAACACGTACAGGAAGGAGCAGTTTTGCAGGTGTTAACGGATTGGACCAGTATTAAGGATACCGTACGCGAAGAGAACCAATAACGACATTCATTTCGTCGTGATATGACGCATTACTGATTGACACAGCCCTCTTTCCTTCTCGGATGTACTGTATGCTGACGATGTTAACAATTGTTACGTCAGTAATACTGTTGATCATCACTCTTTTGTTATTAGTTAGGCTATAATGTAGTTTCTTTCAATTCTATTCTTGTTGTTATGTTTAGATTAATATATGTAATATTGTAGTGAGTTAGCCGTGCGGTTAGGGGCGCGCAACTCTGAGTTTGCATTCGGGAGATAGTGGGTTGGAAACCAACTGTCGGCAGCCTTGATTCGATCGAACAGAAAATGACACAGACACACAACAGTAAAACCAATGACGGATAGTGCTTCAGAACTTATGTTGCCGGCGGAACTGAGCACGTGCTCCACTCCGAGCGAGCATGCAGCACTGGACGAGGCTCTTCTTTCCAGCGTGCTAACCTCGAAAATGATTAAATTACTAAGACGTTATATAAACGATACTTGTATGCAATAACAAAGGCAGATAATTGTAGGAAGCTATTATGACAAAAAATATATATGTTCAGAGTTCCTTCATGATAAAAGGTGAGGTAAAAAAACCAGTGGAGGGGGGGTTCCGTTAAAAGTAAAAGCCCATAAGACCCACAGTCTTTTCTAAACGCTGGATGCTCTATAGTGGCAGTTTGACCCTTAGAAGGGCAAAACTGAAGTTTGTGGCTTTCATCTAAACAACAAAATAGCTAATAGGGAGCTGAAGGTTTACATGGACAACCAGCAATTGAGACACAATAGATACCCTAAATATCTGGGGGTCACATTGGATAGAAGGCTGTCTTACAAACAACATCTTCAGAATGTTGCTGCAAAAATAGGAACCCGCAACAACATAATTCTTAAGCTATGTGGAACAACTTGGGGATCCTCAGCTGCAACTTTGCGATGCTCAGCTCTAGGCTTGGTGTATTCGACTGCCGAATACTGTGCTCCTGTCTGGCTCAATAGTGCTCACACAAATATTGTAGATACCCAACGGAACAGCACAATGCGTCTCATCACTGGCACAATCAAATCTACTCCCACACATTGGCCACCAGTGATAAGTCATATTCCACCTCCAGATCTCAGACGTAAAGATGTTTTCCTAAAAGAATTCACTAAAATAATGAACAATCCAGGACTGCCGATACATGATGACATCAGCGATGAAATTACTGGTCGCCTGCGTTCCAGAAAACCATCAATACGAGATGCCATGAACTTGAGGAACAGCAACTACCAAACTTTCGTTGAGTGGCAGAAGAGACTCAACAACAAATGTTGTCCAACGATGTCTCCTGTGAAGAAGACTCCACCACCTGGTTTCAACCTCCCTCGTAGACTATGGTCCATATTGAACCGGATACGAACCAACCATGGGAACTGTGCAGCATTCTACTACAAGTGGAACAGAATTTCAACGCCTGAGTGTGACTGTGGTGCTACAGAACAGACGATCCTGCACATCATCGCCGAGTGCAGGAAAAGAAAGTACAGTGGCAGTGCTAGTGACTTTGCTCTCGTGACCCCAGAGACTATTGGCTATATTCAGAATTTGCATATACATATATAAATTCCTACTGTATCTCTAGCCATAAGCTAAATAAATAAATAAATACCTATTATTATAATATTAAAATATATTTAATATAAAAACTAAGTATACTACAGTAAACCTAATCAGAATCACTGAACTTATGGATGCATTGATATAGAATTAGTATAAAAATTTGCAACATTATAGCTGCAAATCTGATAGGCAAGTTTCAAATTTTGTTTCAAAAAATGGGAAACTGAGGTACGGTCCATGCTTTCATGAACAAGGTGATTGAAAGAAAGTTTTAGAGTCACCATCTGACAGAATTGCAGTGTAGTACATCTGCCCATAAAGCATGTGCCGCAAATATTTCCATGGCTACAAAACTATCTTCATAATTCATGTCACATTCTCCACTAGATTAATGCCATTCATACTACTGGGGACTGGTCCCCAAATAGTACACAGAGGCGTAATTATACCAACAAATTAAAAAATGGATATTATTGCGATTGCTGACCAAAACACAGTCGTAGTGTGCCTTAAGTACAAAGTCAAGGTTGAAAACATAAAAGAAACTTCTATATTTCATGCAAAAATGTACCCTGGAGAAGTCACTGAGCGCTGTACGCATTGCAGCACTGCATTTACTATCCCCCCGGCTCTTGTCCGGACACACTTCCCCCTGATACACCCTCCCTCTGAGCCTTGACTGCAGGTGAAAGTTACCGTACACATGAAAAGTAGCATTCTGACAGCCACGGCTAGTAACGATGGTTGGTCCAAACTTCACCTGCATTATACACATAATGTATAACCAACATAGCTCTCTGTTTTACAAATCCCAGACTCCATATAAATGGGAATAATATCGGGTAGGAGAACATTGTTCTGCAAACAATCTTAAAACTATCTCTTTGACAAACCTGTTGGGCTTTCATAATTCGATGTACTGGTGCCAGCCTTATCTGTATCTATGACCAGCTCGATGATAGGCTCTTCTTATATTGATGCTGCCCCTTCAACCTGCCTATATTGTGTGACTGTCCAGGGCAAACAGTATTTCGATATCCATCTGCCCCAAGACAGGATCCACAGGTGGGTCATGTTATAGAGCAATCTTTTTGCGTCACACGATTGCTTTTCTCGTAGTTCCAATTTTTTGTTTATTTGTTCAACCATTTTCTGAAAATAAAATTCATTATGTTAAGGTACTGGTAACACTCAAGAAAAAACACCAATTAAAAATATCAGAAAGAAAGGATAAATATTATGGCCATTAACATTACACTAGTAAAAGTACCGTTGCCCATGGTTAAGTTTATGGCACTGCTTTCAAAAAGCAGTAATTTCATTACAAGAAACTGGCATGGTTTTATTTTTAATAAGAATTAGAATTCTATTTAAACTTTATTTACAATAGTTCCCTCTCCTTTAATGTTCATTATAATAAATAACTACGGTATCGTTATTATTCATTGAATGTTATAGTTATGTAAATATTGTTTTGTGCAGTTCATGAGCTGAGAAGCTATAATGTATGCTACAATTTGTACAGTCTCAACACAATATTATGTGCATCTAGCAAATATTGGGAGTAAGTACCCTTGGTTTTCCGATGTGTGACAGTGTGCCTACCATCGTATGCACGCTTATGCAGTACAACTGTAATCTATCCGAGAAGGAAACATTTTAATTCAGATATCCCCTTGCAAAATGGGGCTATTTTGTCCTAACCATGCTCATGTTCCACAGGTGGATAGGCCTATGTAACTTAGTGGTTTTCTCACCACAGTGATCCCCAATACTTTCCTCTGTAATATACTCCTGTGTTGGGTACGGTAACCCATAGTGGCAATTAAGTTGCTCTTTACTGCCACTGTCCTTCTATGGCATATGGTATATACCATGTTATACAATTGGGAGGCTCTCGATATGCCAGTATTCCTATCTTGTACACTTATTACACACCTAATTAGACCGAGAATATCCAATACCTCCGGATTTTGGTTGCTTGTTACGCGAGGGCCCTAAAAGGTTATGGTACGGTAACCTTAAAAGTAGGCTACTACTTTACGTTTTTGCTACTCTTTCATTTATGTTCCTTTTAGTCAGTAGGCCTATTGGACGTATTGGTGCTTTAAAATAATCAACAGTTGCGTCTTACTAAAGAAATAATACGAAAATTGAGGAAATCTTACCTTGTGCTCAGGCACGTAGTTGAACGCCTCCGTCATATTTTGACTTCGTCCGTCTTGTTATTTTCAAGTCTATTTTTATACTGGAGGACGATTTGCACAACAAAATGTTTATCCTCTACACACAACAATTTCTTTATTACTCCACTCTATACTCCATGTGGACATAATACGTTTGAAATACCGGGGCGCGAAGATTGCTTCATAGCTTGTCTGGAAACAAGAGCTACACTGACCGTTGCCAAAAGTCTCAAAAAGTAATATTGAAATAAGTACGCGCTAATCACACATGTATCATACGTGACTAGCTGACAATCAATTATAATGTTTATCATATCAACGTTAATATCATGCAACATCAGATTATATTGTAAGACACGTCAACTTTAATACTTATTCGAATAACACTAGTGAAACTTTTCGTATGTGATTGGTAGCAGTGGATCTTACTTTCGAGGAAGCCTTGAGGAAGCCTCGAGGATCCCTTGAGTAAGGAGACCTTAGGGAAATGACTCTGACGGTAAAATCAATCTCAAGGAGACCTTCAGATTGGAGGAAGCCTCAAGCCTTAGTCAAGGTCTCCTCAAGGTGTCCTCAAGAAATGTCTCTGAATTCCACCCTTAGTTTCATTGAGCAGTAACCCATTTAAATAACAATACTCCTCTAGACGCCAAAGTTCTTCCTGAAGAAGTATACAGTCCTGAAGAGATTGAACTTTCATAAAGAACTTGGTATCATCGGCTAACAGGAGGATCGACAATGGGCTGAGGCAGGACAGGATCTCAGACATGTGGTAACGAGACTTGCAACTCATGGTTTTCACCATAAGATTTGCTTAACTCAAGGTTTTCACCAGCCAGGTGATGATTATGTGTGTTCGTTGTGAAACAAGAGGTGTGGCCGTTATCACTTAACTAAGTGTGCAAAAATAACTAAATCTATCAGATACTACATTGAAAACTAAATAGCATTGTAAGATCAAATTGTATTTAGAACGATATTTTCGTGTATTATGTAGGTTATGTAATGCTCTTTTGAGCGCACCTTATTAAATTATTATAGGAGACAGATACAGCTTACGTGTAACACAGGATGCAAGGCATTCTCAACGGGTGCACTCGAGACTTTAAGAATATCCCTGCAATAAAGACATACATCACAGCGGAGATTAAACGCACGCATGTTCAATTTATAATAAGGCTTTCACGTTAGATACTAAGGACCGACACATTTGCTAAAGGGTCACCTAAAATTCCATCCCGCAGACCCTCGCTAAAGCTAAGAAGCATATATGCATATACGCGTCTAGACCATAGGCATCAATAAAAACTGATTCAGACCTTGATCCCCAAAGAAGACAACATGAAACCATCCTCGAAATCAGAAAACAAAGACGCACGCGAGAAACGGAAGTCAAGAGCTCCCACAAGGTACCGCTCACAAAGCTCTGAAGAAGAGACTCAAGCATTTCTGAAGAAGAGACTCAAGCATTCAACCAACAATCCAAAGGGAAGGAAAAAAAGAAGCGAAAGACATTTTTTCTGAAATCCTAACAGAGCTTCAAAGCTTAAAGAAACAAAATGAAGTCTTTCGAAAGGAAACAAGAGTGGAAATAGGTAGCATCAAACAAAAACTAAGGACAACAGAAGAAAATTCACGTAAATAAACTACGCCCTTGAACGGAAAATAGAAAATTTGGACAATATAACACAAATAAAACTAGACACACTATCCGAGAAAATACATGCACTAGAGCTACAAGAGGAGCAAAGATTGAAGAGGGAAATAAAAAATAACATTGTCATTAAAAGTAAATAGCTACTATATGAAAACCTAACAAACAGTGAGCTAGGAAGCAAAGTCAAATCTATACTGGACTAAATAGAAACCGAAGTCAAGGTAGAAAACGTATTACAGATTGGGAGAGACAGCCACGATAAAGGGATAGTGAGTGTCACCTTTAAATACTTTGCAGACAAGCTGAAAATTATGAGAAATAGTCACAAGCTAATGGGGCAAGACCTCTATGTAGACGACGACCTCACCAAGAACGAAAGAGCAGTACACGCAAAACTAAGACAGATAGCCAGGAAGGAGAGGAGCAAAGGTAACAGCGAGGTGAAAGTGGGTACCAGAAGACCCTTCTAAACGGTCAATGGATTAATTGGGAGGATATAAATACGAGGAGCTGACCGCCGCACTGTGATCAAGCAACCGGCGGTAACCAACAAAGAACTAATACTTGCCACACTCAACGTAAGGTCTCTGAGAATTGATGACAAGGAACTTGAACTGGAAAATGCTCTATTAAACATAAAGTACGACATACTAGGACTTAGTGACGTAAGACAACTCGGCAAATGAATCCGAGAAAACCGAATGGAGACATCTTCGGCTACATCGGTGAAACCAAAGGCCAAAAAGGAGTGGGCTTCATGATCAAGAAGCACCTAAAAGCAACATTCAGGAAATTCAGGGAATCTCAGAGAGAATTGCGCTACTGTCCTAAGATCTAGAAGGGAATACCATCGTAATTATACAAATCTATACCCCCACAGAGAATAGCACAGAGGAAGAAATTGAAAAGTTTTACGAGCAACTAAAAGACACACTGGAAAACTTCAGAACACAAAGAACGTTTGTAATGGGGTACTTTAACAGTACAGTGGGAATCAAGGAACATACAGACGAAGTGCCTATGGGACCATTCGGATACGGAATTAGAAATGAGAGGGGAGACAGATTGATCCAATTTGCTCAAGGACACTACATGACAATTGTGAACACTTTCTTCAAGAAAATGCCAGAGAGTAGATAGACATGGAGCGGCCCGAACGGCAGGTCAAAAAACGAAATTGACTTTATACTTACCGACAACTTAAAGGAAGTAACGGATATTTAAGTGAACAACGGGCTAATATTCGATACCGACCACAGAATGGTGCGCTTAAAGCTGACAATAAAGAAGAATAGACGGCCAGGAAAACTAGCTTTGGACAGATCAACCAGACCGAATACGCCAAAGAAATCCAGCAAAATCTAAATCACCTGAAACAACAAAACCACCTAAACACACAGCACCTCTACACAGGACTCAGAAAATGTATAACATCTGCATCTAACAACTCATCAAAACCAAGAAATAAGAAGGGACAACGCGATAAGCAAAAAGAAGGTACCAAACGCCTAATCGAGGAAAGGGAAATATTGAAACACAAGCTGTAGATAACAACCAGAGAAAGTTAGAGTACGGGCAGCTGAATAAGCACACAAAAAGAAAAATTCGAAAGAACATTAGAGACCACAACACAGAAATCATCAGAAAGTACGCAGAAGAATCAAAATCAATAAGAAATATGAGAAAAGAACTAGCACCAGACAAACAGTGGATGCTTGGAGTGAAAGACAGAAGAGGTAAAAGACAAGCAACAAGGGAGGAAATAACGAAACAGGCCACAGACTTCTACAGAGAGCTGTACACCAGTACACACCAAAGAAGAGACTCAGACCAAAGCGATAATGGGCTGGAGGCACTACACGACGAAGAAATTCCTCCCATCATGACCAGTAAAGTCAGAACAGCAATAAAAGAAGGCGAAAAACTAGAAATGCCCCGGAGAGGATGCCAACTACAACGAATATCTGAAAATGGGTGGCGAGGATCTCATAGAAGTGATAACAAGGCTATTCAACATGATACTAGAAACAGAAGAAATTCCAACAGAATGGAAACAGAGCGTTATTGTTCTGCTTCACAAGAAAGGCGCTAAAGATGACATTAATAAACCGATCAGTTTAATATCCAGTCTCTATAAACTTTTCACGCAAATCATGACTAGAAGGATGTCTAAACTACTAGGTGAAAACCAGGCAGTGAAACAAGCCGGTTTTAGGACAGGCTTTAGCACAATTGACCACCTGCATGCAATTAAACAGCTCTTGGAAAAAACGCAGGAATTTAATCTCGAACTACATTGCATTCGTAGACTATAGCAAAGCCTTCGATTCTGTGGAGCATAGTTGTGTGCTAGAGGCATTGAGAAGCCAAGGCATACAAAAGAGATATGTCAGACTACAAGAAAAGCTCTACGAGGGCTGCCAAGCGAGGGTAAGAACGGAGAGGGAGGGTGCGAACATCAACTTAGAGAGAGGAGTGAAACAAGGCGACCCCCCTTCACCAAAGTTGTTCACATGCGTACTGGAGAACCAATTTAGGAAGTTGGAATGGGACAACAAATACGGCATCGAAATAAACGGGGAAAGGCTGGCACACTTACGGTTCGCAGACGATATAGCACTGCTAGCAAAATCGGCAATAGACTTGGAACAAATGCTAGCGGACCTGGACACTGTCAGTAAAGAAGTACCCCCTAAAAACAAATCCCCAAGACAGGAAGAAGGAACGTGGGTAGACAGAGGACACGCTGGAAAGTCTCAATCGTAAGGAAGACAGGCAAACACTGGACGAGGATAGCAAGGGTAAGGAGGGAAGAGAAGGAGATCTTCAACAACGAAAAATACTGGTAGACAGCACACCTATGACATGAAAGATACACTTCTGCAACCTGTAACAAGCCAAACAACGCACAAGGTAAATGACAACAGAAAAGCACATACAAAGACACAACTGCCCCCCCCCCTCCCCCTTCTAGAGAAGAAGATGTAAAGCGAATTGAAATGTAGTGTAGTGAAGTGAACTACAGTGAAGTGCAGCAGAGTGGAGTGAAAACTTCTTGTACACAACTCCTTAGGACTTTCTCGCCTAACGAGTTTAAACCAGAGCACGTCCCTGTTCGCAGGAGGCCTTTGCCCTTGTGGGATTATCTAGGCTATATTTATAAGGCACGTGACAAGGCTTACATTGAGGTAATAGTGGATCACTAGTCTCGCCTTTAGATAATATTCAGGCATTTTGAATGTTTATTTGCTCTCTTGTGCTGGTGTTTTGGTCATCAGCTGTTTTACTAAATCTTAAATATTCTTGTTCAGCGAGTACCGGTAGTCATGTGGATTTTCATAGCGAATATTAGGTTCTGGTCGTGTTATAGGATGTGCTTACATTTGAATTTTGAGAAATTTAGTGTATTTTCGTGCGAAGAGTTACTCGTTCGAGACCATGGACATGTAAATAGTTATTTTGTTTGTTTTTAAGATTTGTGTTGATATTTTGATTTTGATTTTTTAGTGTATTTTTAGTTCGGAATTTTGATTTCCAGGGTCACGAGAGTCATAGAAGTAATACGCCAAGCTACTTGCATTTTGTATTTTTGAAATTAACCCTAGATCATAGGATTTCCTAGATTCAAGTTGATTGTTGAATATACTCGTGATGAGACTACCTCTCATACTCACGGGTACCGTACCGTACGAGCCCAGTATTTCATCATGCCAAGTTCTCTTAAGTATGTTAAAGGCACGTGATTTGTTTAGTTTGTAGTAGTTCACCCACGCCTAGGACCAAGGGCAACTGACACTGATGCAAATTCAATCATGAGGTTGTTTGGAATTGTATCTGTAATTACTACTCATCCAGACCTCTCACACCATACCTGATAAAAAGAAAAGCCGATTACAGTCGTCCATTGTTTTAAATTCTGTGTTCTTATTGGG
The DNA here is from genome assembly GCA_946902985.2 of Meconema thalassinum. Taxonomy (NCBI): domain Eukaryota; kingdom Metazoa; phylum Arthropoda; class Insecta; order Orthoptera; family Tettigoniidae; genus Meconema; species Meconema thalassinum. The sequence goes on along the minus strand of OX336391.1, from coordinate 455,362,181 downwards.
TGGGGATTTTTTTGTAGGAGCATAGCACGTATGCTCTGCACCCAGTCGCAGCCCTAAAAAATACTATTACACGTGAAGAGTATCCAATATTTGAACTAGAAACTACAATATGTGAACTAGAAACTACTGGAAAATTGTGACACATACATACAAGGACACAGATAGGTACTAATCTTCACATCAAGCGACGTACCTTAGTGACTTACTACTTGAACACAAACATGACATCGTCACACGTAAGGGTAGGGAAATTAAAAAGTAAGGGAGCATTCATGCAGAAATCGAAGGAAGGCATGAATAACAGAAGGAAGGGGAGAATGAAGAAGAACAGAAATGTTGAGAGGGAGGGGGAAACCTAAAGCACGTAAAGTATGTAGAAAGGAGGCTCGTTGAGTGTCGAATAGAGGGCATTGAAAAATTAAATGATTGATAGTACCGATTGCCTGAGAACAGTCGCAGAGATCCGTAGGACGAAGCTTACAGCGGGCGAATTTAATATTGAGTTTTGCTCTTGGGTCCATTACTTTGCTTTGTTGTTGTTCATTTGGGATTTTATGTGTTCTTTGCGGTACCGTAGATGCGGACAGATTAACGGGTTAGGACGTCTCCGTCGCTTCCGCATGGTACAGGCGCGATAGACAGAGACGACATTACATTGGTCCTTTACGCATTATGGGGCTGCGTGGCGCAGTCGGTAGAGGACTGAGCTTCTAACTGAAAGAGAGTGGGTTCGATCCCCACCCAGGTAGTGGATTTTAGTAGCAAAACTACCACTTTCAGAAATGCAAATAGCCCTAGGGTTCACTCAGCCTACACCGGAAATGAGTACCAGGGTAATTCCTGGGAGCTAACAACTCCATCCCATCTAGTGCAGATGTCACAAAAAGTGGAAGCCTCTACCTTCCACTACTCCCAGGGCCTCCATGACCTGTACGGAGTTGGCTTTGCTTTGCTTTTGCCTTACGCATTATGTTTATTGCAGGGCTATTCCGTTTCCAGCCTCCGCTCACGGAACCACGTGAGGCTTTATCGGCAAGCCTTCCCTGAGAGTTTAAGCACGAGCCACTACTAGCAGTATGTTAAAAGCTTACATGCTACAAACAATAAAGTTAAAATTGAGAATACTGTGTTTTTTTAAGCTCATATTTTACCCGAGTCGTCGTCTCCCTCGTGGAACATAACGTAGACACAGCCTGTGTGGAAGTGGTCTTGTAAGGACAACACCACGGGTACAACGTGGCGATGCTCCTCTCGGAACAAGACGCCTGCCACGATAGATGAAGCCACCAACAAGATCATATAGCCTCTCCTCCCCACCTAAAACAAAAACAAGTAACAACGACTGACCGTCGGTGAAGAAGAGCTGCAGCCCCCCAGGGTATTTGGCAATATCAATTTATACTTTGAAAGTAACGGTGTAATTAAATAGATCTCTGCTGAGCTATTTAAATGTTCCGCCAATCAAGACCAAGCTGTCTTGTAAATCCGATTCCCCCCGTGGCTGCTGCATTCTTGGCAGCACCTTACGAACTTAAAATCGCACTTCCTGAATCCACTTCCCTCATTGCCAAGTTACCCTACGAAAGCTTACTTGGGTGCTGCGAGCCTTGCAGCAACGCCATGAAGTGCCAACACATCTTTGGAAACAATCGGGTATACAGTTTACAAACAGCTCAAATAGTGTACTGGCAGTGGTTAACTGCTCCTAATTCGTATTCAGAAAATTTGCAACTAATATTCTAATGCAATAAATTAAAAATGGAATCATAATACTATCGCAAGAAAATGTTTAAATGGGAAAGGCTTTTTCTGCAACATGACTAGGTTTGCAGCACTGAAATTGCAATGGTAGAAGCAGGACGTAGACGCTCACGGCATCTGGTAGGTACTAGAAGAACCAAGTCCATCTCTATCCCTTAGCCAGTGAAGGTAAGGGGAGGCATTCCACCATCTCCTTATGACTTGTGCATATTTTCTTCTAACACTTGTACAATCAGTCTTGCCAACTTGCGAATTATAGATCAATATTCTAATGTAGTATGCTTGCGTGATTTTAACAAATACTTGTATATTATTTCACAGTATATTTCGCCCTATTTTAAATGTACCTACCAATCTTCCTTGTTCATACATTACGGTACAGATTTATTTCAGACCAGTTTTAGATTATTTTTCCGTTACTCTTGTGCTCTACACAAGCTGTGGAAGTTACCCCCTTGTCAACAACCGTAGTACGTGTTGTTGGAGTTTTTGTCAATTTAGTAGTTTAACGCTTCACGAGAAATATGATGTAAAATGTAAGGGGAGACCAACTCCTCTGTTGGACATCAATAGGCAGAAGCAATACACTAGGAGCTTCAATCCTGACGTGTAAAAGAAATTTGATTTTCTGTGTGGTTGCGAGGTAATGCTTTATTTTCTTTTCCGTGCGTTTTGTTCGGTGGAGAATTTAGCTGGACTCAAAAGGGAAGGACAGATCTTAGAAAACTGAGTGAAAAAATGCAGAAGTACGCAGCTTCCGAAACTCATTTAAATATTTATTTTATTATTTCCTGTCGTTCCCATTGGGACATAGGGCATCCACGAAGCTGCGCCATCTCACTCTGTTGGCCGACATCATCTTCACCTCTTTCCACGTCTTTCCCTGTTGTCGCCCCTCTGTCTCTACCGTCCGCCTCCACGAATGCTTGGGCCTTCCTGCTACCCTGGGGATTCCAATCCAGGATTTGCTTCTTTATGGCATTATTAGATTTTCTAAGTGTGTAACCAAACCACTTCCATTTCCTTCTTTTTATTTGGATTTTAATGTGTTCCTCTGAAGTTCGAACTAACAGCTCCTCATTTGAGATCGTCTCAGGCCAATATATATTCAAAATCCTTCTCAGACACCTATTAACAAACACCTGTAGTCGACTGGTAATTTGTTTGCTAACTTTCCTAGACAGACCCATACAATAATACTTCCTTGACATTACTTCTAAATATCTTTAACTTTGTCTTTGTAGTTATATTTTTACTTTTCCAAATCGGATACAGTTGTACGAAGGCACCATTTGCTTTTCTAATTCGTTGCCCTGCATCATAATCAGTTCCTCCGGTCTTGGCTAATTCGCTTCCAAGGTAAGTAAAACTTCCTACATCTTCCAAATCTTCTTTTTCCAACACGATAGGGTCTCTTTTCTTCACGTTTAGCCGCATTGTCTTGGTCTTTGACTTATTAACTGTTAGTCCAAACTCCTTTGCTTCTCTGACCATATCTTCCAACTTCGTTTGGGCGTCTCTATATAATTCAGACAGCAAGCACACATCGTCTGCAAGCACCAAATCCTCTAATCTATCTATAAAACCCCACTGTATTCCCCTTCTTTTTCCTTCTATGGGTTTCTTCATTGTCACATCCATTACCAGTAAAAAGATCAAAGGTGACATAATACAACCCTGTCTAACTCCTGCTTCTATTTCAAAAGGCTCTGTTACTTCTCCTTCATGACAAACTTGGCTTGTACAGTGTCTATAGAATTCTCTAATGATATTTATTATTTTCTTAGGTATTCCATATTGCTGCAGTGCCATCCACATGCTTTCCCTAGTAACTGAATCGAAGGCTCTCTCGAAATCAACAAATGTGGCATAAAAAGCATTATTCCACTCAATACATTGTTCTATGATTATTCTCAATGTGCAGATCTGATATACGCATGATCTGTTCGAGCGAAGCCCTGCTTGTTCTCTCCTAATCTTAGCTTCCACTTGATCTGTTATTCAGCTTAATAAAATTCTCATAAGTATCTTGCTTGGCACCGATATCAGCGTAATCCCCTCCAATTCTTGCACTTGGTAACATCTCCTTTCTTTGGAATTTCAATTATCAGTCCTTTCTTCCAATCCTCGGGTATCCTTTCTTTTTCCCATATTTCCTTAAATAATTTCCACATCATTTCTGCTATCAATTTAATATCTGCTTTCAGGATTTCTGGTGGGATTTTACCAACTCCTGCTGCCTTTACACTCTTCTGCTGTCTGATTGCCTTTTTTATTTCCTCGATTGAAGCGTGTTGGTCTGATATTCCAAAAACTTCAAAATCTGCCATATTGATGATTTCCTCTGGTTCTGTTTCATTCCCCCCTTCATTTTCGTTGCCTTTCTTGCCTAATATCTCTTGAAAATGTTGCTTCCACCGCTTAATTTGTTCCTCTTTACTAGTTATTAATCTGCCACTCGTATCCTTCACAGGCACATTTTTCTTCATTTGTCGTTTCGATAATAACCTTGTACAGTAGTTTCGTACAGTTGTTTCAAATCCCCTTTTGTTGCTGCCTCTTCTGCTATTCTTGCTTGCTGCTTTATCCATTTACGTTTATCACCTCAGGCACTCCGTTTCACATTTTTGTTGAGGACTTCGTACTCCTGTTGCACTAGCTGTTTTCGATTCCTTGTTTTTGCCTTGATAAGTTCTTCTTATTTGGTTCTCCTTGCTTTGATTATTCCCAAGTGTCCAAAGACATCCAGTCCTTTTGATTTTTCTCTCTAAAGCCAAGGGCATTTTCACTGATTTTAATCAATGCAGTCCTAACCCTCTCCTATTCCTTCTCTATCGTCTCTACAGTTTCTCCTCTGTCATCATGGTCCATCTCAATTGTTTGTAATACTTCAAATCTATTTCTTAGTTCTAAAACAAATGAATTTTTTATTTCCTAACTTTCTAACTTACTCAGATCAAACATCTTCCCCTATTAGCAAACTTATTTTTAACTGCCATTATTCGGAGTTTAGCAACTGCAGTCACCAAATGATGGTCGCTTCCAATGTCAGCACCTCGTTTGTTCCTAACATCTAGAAGTGATCTTCTCAATCTACGGGCAATGCATATATGATCTATTTGGTTTTCGGTTTTATGATCTGGCGATACCCATGTCACCTTATGGATGTCTTATATGGAAACACTGTTCCACCTATCATTAGATCATCTTCTGCACAGAAGTCCACAAATATTTGGCCATTTTCATTTCTTTCTCCTAAAGCATGCTTGCCCAGAATATGCTCCAACCCTTCATTTTCTGAGCCAACTTTAGCATTTAAATCACCCATCACAATACTGTGCCCAGTTTGAGGGAGCCCATAGCTTGTATTTGAGAGTCGTTTTTCTGGAGTATATTTTGAAGTTGGTTGGAAAAGAGCGCCAATGAAAGTTTGTGGAGAGCCCTGTAGCGCGAGGCGTTACGTTAGATGCGCGAGAGATAGTGAGTCAGGTCACTGCACCAGGAACACCTGTTAGCGAGACAGATGTGTGCAAGAGGCCATCGTACGAGATTCGTTTCATGCAAGTCGAGCATGTATTCGAAGCATTCGTTCGGAACTATATTACGAGTACCAGACATATTGCCAGAAAATTAACGTGCGAGTTAACACTGTTTCGGTGTTGTCCCCAGATAGCATTTATATAGTTGGACCAGTTTTGTGTGTTCAAAACTGCGGTGGACTAATATTCAGTCTCGCATACAGTTTGCCTTTGTGCTGGAACATATTCCTAAACCGAATATTGGGAAAAGCATATCCTCATTTAAAGGATTTATTTTATAGCTAATGTTGGAAAATATGGCAAGCAATGTTCGTCAGTGTACTGCGCTAATACCAGTTGAATGATAGCAAAGTCGTCGTGTACATTTATGCTTGTAACACAGAATATTTCGGAATGGTAAATGACCGGGTGACAATGGTCAAATACAGCAGTCTAGATTACGTGGATTTTCATGGCACAAGCCATGGTGTTAATGGATATCGTACAGGAATTCATGGTAGCGAACAGTCGTGAAAAACGTTTGAATAATACTACCATGAATCGAAACGTCATTATGGATTATTAAATCATATTTGGTGGTGTGATGCAAGTCGACGTAATGGAACTTTGAGTCGTGGTGAACATCCAGCGGAAACATGTGTGTTACCGCACACATGCGTTCGAGCCAGCCACATGTCATGGAGGTGGCGTGCTACCGCCAGTGGATTCATCGCCGCAGACCATTATCAAGGGAAGTGAATAACATTTTTACCTTCTAGTAATTAGTACATGTGATTTGCAGACTGTAGACTATTTCATTCAACCAGTTTTGAGATCAAAGTTTGATGCCAGCATTTATTTTTGAATTATGCCAGAGCATAATGATTGGAGCCACTTTATGGATTTCTAGGCGATACTTCAGCACGACATGAAGCCTAGCATATCCACGATACAGTTTTGTCGTGGGGTGATGACATTCAACAATGCATCCATGCTTCTATAGTTAGCTAGTTACTTTTCATAGATTTTTCTGGTGTACAGTCGTGCACATAATATTTTTTCTTTGTTTCATTTTTTGATCGAAGGCTATCTTTCTTGGATAGTTGCGTGCGATGATTTTACGTTACTTAATGATTCTTGGGAGTTGATTTCAGTAATATTCGAGGAGATTAGATACTTAATCGTTACCTAATGAGTTTGATTTTTCACACGATTAGGATTTTCAAATAATTATAATGAAAAATGAAAATCCACAGCCCGCTTCCAGTCTCCGACCGGGTCAGGAATGGAATGAATGAAGCCCCCATCTAAGCGGCGAGGATATGAACTGTACCGGCTGCCGAGGCCTGACGCACTCCTCTGGGGCAATGATTAAATGAATGACAAATGAAATGAAATGATGGTGGAGAGTGTTGCTGGAATGAAATTTTGACAGGGAAAACCGGAGTACCCGGAGAAAAACCTGTCTGGCTCCGTTTTGTCCAGCACAGATCTCACATGGAGTGACCGGGATTTGAACCACGGACTCAGCCTTGAGAGGCCGGCGTGCTGCCACCTAAGCCACGGAGGCTTGCATAATTATAATAATAATAATAATTGATGATTGTAATACTTTCGATAATACTTGATTGAATCATGTTGAATGATTATCGGGATTTTGAAGATATGTTGGGATCATAAACTTGGAATTTAATTATTTTGATTTGTTGAAATACTTAATAATAATAACAATAAATTTATTGGGTGATAGTGAACCATTCTGTGGTGTTCACACAATCGAATTTTGGATCAGATTATAGACAAGAGGTAATGAGGTCGTAATTATTAATGTAATTTGGATTTCTCTAATGAGATGATGATAAAATTTTCGAAAAGGAAGTTGCGGTGTAGAGCAGTTGTTCCAAACAGGGAGTGTTTTGTAAGATGACTATTGGAAGGCAAAATAATTGTTAATGACAACTAAATGATTTATCTGGCTTGGTAGTTGAGTTAAATGGGGAAGACATGCGTGTACTTAGCCCACAGTATTTATTCTAATCCATTAATTGAAGCGATGAGGCTCAATGGAATTTAGAAACATGGAAGTAGTAATAATGATTAAATGATGTTGTGTGTGTTCGATATTAATGATTTTGGGGGATGAATCCTCATGTTACGTGTCTCAAAAAGAAGGGTCTAGCCAGAGTAGCAACCCCACGCCTTAAACCATATAACGTCGTCAGTAGAATTCCGTATTCTACTTATTTTGCTCTCACCTTACAAATATTCTACGGAATGACTTTGATATTGCAGTATGATCAATATATTTTGGAACTTTCAATATTATGTGGAGATATAAAATGTGAAGCCTATTATTGCTTAGTGATATGGGGCATTCAGAGAATACTGGCCTCTATTTCAGATGAATTTGTTAGCCGTTTTAACTGATCCATAATTCATATAAAATTTAATAATTTCATGATAATAGCGAGTTACACCCAAATTTAATAAGTGAATAAATGTATTTCTTTAAGAAATTATATTAAATCAACATGGTTGTTGGAGTGATTAATAAATTCCAGGTGTGGAAATTTACGATTATGAAATAACTAACTTATCATCAGATAACATGAAAGAATAGATTGACCATAGCCAATAGTTTTGATGGCTTGTTAAATAATTGAGATAACTATTTAAGAATTTTTATTCATGATTTTTCACATGATTGATTTTGAAACTAAGAATAATTTAGAGGATATTTTGGAAATATAATGCTGTTGTGACTTGTATATAATTTTTGAAATGATGTCAGACTGGACTATTAATTGTCTGCACATCATCAATGTGTTTATGGTGTTTCGAATAACACACATTCCAGTGATAACCTATACATTTCACTAAAAGTTGGAGGAACATTTGACAAATTTAGTTATTTAAATTTTGATTTTTCGATTTAATTATTGCCGTTAATCGAATAGGGCATCTTTAGAACAGGGTCCCAGGGGGAGCGATAGGGTGTTCTTTTTTATTTCAGAAGTGTATTTAGCGATCTCCCTGCGGAAAGAAGGACTGTATTAGAGTAGGATGGTTGAATGAATAAATTGACCTGATGCATTTTATCTTATAGAAAACTGGGGTCATTCATGATTTCTTGAAACTTAACTCCTTTCTATCCTTGCTGTAGTTGTCATCGGAATAACAGCTAAGCTTTTATATTAAATTACAACGTTGGTTGTTTGCTCATATTTTTACCCCGAGATGTTTTTGAGTCTTGTGCTCTGCTGTTATTTAGATGTGCGCATGTGTGGACGTGAAACCTCCGTCAAACGGTCACAATACAGATGTCTTGTTTATTCTGTAAAACAGCTTGCTGTAGTTGGGAATAGACTTTTACCTCTTCTGCATATTCTGCCACTTCTCTTGGGGCATAACACTGTATAATCTTGATGCTTCTTATCTTTGCTTTAACCCGAACAATTATAATCCCTCCGAGACAGGTTTCCACTCCAGCGTGCTTTTATTTGCAGCCCAACTCATCAAGATCCCCACACCATCTCTGTATGTGTCTTCCTATGTTCTACCCAAATACAGGAAGGTTGAAGTTTGTATTTCCCCAAAATCATTCTATCAAACTTCACTCATTCCCAGGATATCAAGGCCATAACTCTGCATTGTGGATACTGCTTGATGTAGTCTACCACTTTCTCTCAATGTTCTTACATTCCAACATTCCAATCGTGTTTTGTGTTTCAGGCTAAAGGTTGTCAACGTTTGATCAGTCCGGCTATTCACCGTGAATGTTTCTTTAATAATATTAATTTAGGATGTGCGGCTTATTAGCCCACAGCACCCGATCTTAGTGGTGGGATTGCCACCTAAGCCACTAAGCCGACTAATTTTCTGTCGGGGTTCTTTCCCTTAGCCTTTGTAGGTCCCCCTACTAACCACAAAGCAGCAGCTGTCGACTGGTGATACTTCCGCCTCTTCCGCCGTTGGGTGTTATATCACTTACCCTAATCCGCCATCCAAGCCGTTCTCCACTCAGTCTCTTCACCAGAGCCGTCACTTTTCAGGGTTCCTGTAGGGCAGTGGTCTTCAACCTTATTTTAATGAAGGGCCAAATTTTTGTTATGAAAGGCCTTGAGGGCCGCATTAATCTTATATATAGCCTATATATTGTCTTTCAACTTGGAAGGAAAAAACATAATTTTTTAAAATAAGTTTTTATTTTGTTTTAAAATTACAGTGAAATCAATATTTTAACTAAATTAAAAATATCAAAATTGTATTCTTTTAGTTAAATGAGAAATCTGACACTGTTTCTCTTCCACTAATCTATCAACATTGGCATTTATGTTGGATGAAGCAATTCGAAGATACAGTAGTTCTCTAAATAAGTGTCAGAAACACGATTCCTCAATGTTGACTTCACGTTCTTCATTTTGGAAAATAGCTGCTCACAGATGTACTGTAAGTGCTGCCAAAAGGGATACTGTCGACAGAGCATGATATCTGATTGCTGGAAAATTGATCTTTTTCACCATATAATGAGTAAAACTCCAAAAGTCCATAATTTTAACATTTCTCCTGTAAATCGCTATTACACTGAAACTCAATACGTTCCATTTGTATGTTTTCGGTTAGTCTTCCACATTCGCACCAAATGGAGCACAAAATAGCAATTTTCCGTTTGTTACTACTCATAGCCATTATTCGCAAAACATTCGCTAGGAGAGATCAGGTGATACTGATTAGTGCACCGTGGAAAGCAGTCTCAGTTGACTGACCTTGAGTCACAGGGTTGCCACACTTGCTTCGCCGCTTACAAAATTCCCTACTACGGCCTACGAAGTATGATAACATTTAAAAATCAACAAAATGATGCAATCTTCTGAACTCTTTGTTCTTTTTATCATCGGTACATCAACATAACACTGTTTTGGCTATCGAAATACTATCAAATAGGCCTATGAATTATTGAAACTAAATCGTTTTGCGGGCCGCTGATATATACGTAGTGGGACGCAAGCGGCCCGCGAGCCGCGGGTTAAAGATCACTGCTGTAGGGCCTTCACAGCTACCGTGCGGTCCTGGGGACACGGGTCCCCACTGTACTTCACCCCTACAGGCAATCCCCTACTTCGTGCCGTTGCCCATCTCCCACGACGCGGACGAGGGGTTGGTCTTCTGGGAGACTCATTTAAATAACATGATACATTTTGCAGTGTTAGGGAAAGTGAATGTACAGAAGAGCTTAAATTCGGCATATCAACAATCGGTTGATCGTCATAACAATGAAGTAACTAGAAACAGGGAAATACTTTCAAAGTTAATTAACTGTAGGCTACTAAATTCTGCGGCTTTAATGAGTTAGCGCTACGCGGACATGATGAGAAGGCCGATTCTGACAACAAGGGCGTGTTTCAAAATTAAGTACAATACACGAGTGAATTAGATCCTGTTTTCAGAGTCATTTAGAAAGCTCGACTGCAATCGAAGGAACATAGTAAAGCATACAAAATGACTTGCTTAGTTGCATGCTGGAAGTTTGTCGGGAAAGAATCGTAGCTGTAATTGAGGATGTAGATTTCATTTCTCTTCTTGCCGATGAAACTATCGATATCACTGAGAAGTTGCAGTTAGTGATTGTATTGCGAGATTGCCCTAATGAAGGCAAAGCAGTTGAAAGAATCTGGGGATTTTTTCGGCCAGCTGGTCAGGATGCAAGTTCAATATACAGTATGAATGCATTGGATGTTCACATCAGTCTAGTGAACTAGATGTGCCTAGGATTGTAGCTACTGAAGCGAAGTCTAGCTCAAAATTAGAGGTGGATATTTTGGTATGGAATTGTCAGAGTCTGATGAATAAATGTGAACTGCTGGTCATATTCTTAACTAAGAATTCTATAAAGATATTGCGTGTTTCTGATCATTGTCTTGTAGATGATCATACAGATGTTATTCATTTAGATGGTTATATGCTCCAATCGACATATTGCAGAAAGGAGCACAAAAGTGGGGGCGTGATAGTGTTTACATTGAGTGCTTTGAAATGTAAAGTAATAGATATTTCATTTTATGTGTGGAATTAGATTTTGAAGTTGTTGCAGTGCTCATTTATTATCTCAATTTGGTTTTTGTTTCAATGTATCATTCTCCCAATGGGGATGTAGATGTTTTTCTTGAACAGATGGAAAAGTTGTTGTTAAAGTTGGTTTCGTATAATAGGTTTAAGGTATGTATCTGTGGAGATATCAATCTTGATGTTACACAAGATAAGAGAAAAATTCATTATTTTCTAAATTTGCTGCATTCTTTCAATTTGTATTGTGCCAACTTTAGTCCTAACTAGGAGGAAAGCAGTCCTGGACAAATATTGATGTAAATCGTTTTAATACGGGTACACTTGACATGGCCATGATTGGCCTAGGCTTAGATCATCAAGCTCTTTGGCTAAGCTAAGAAACACTATACCCAGAAAAATTGACAAATAATCCGTTTTCAAATTAATGTTTTCGGTAAAGTAATAGATATTTCATTTTCAAGTGTATTTTGTAGTTGTTGCAGTGCTCATTTATGATCTCAATTTGGTTGTTGTTTCAATGGGGATGTAGATTTTTTATTGAACAGATGGAAAAGTTGTTGTTAAAGTTGGTTTCATATAATAAGTTTAAGGTATGTATCTGTGGAGATATCAATCTTGATGTTACACAAGATAAGAGAAAAATTCATTATTTTCTAAATTTGCTGCATTCTTTCAATTTGTATTGGGCCAACTTCAGTCCTACTAGGAGGAAAGCAGTCCTTGACAAATATTGATGTAAATCGTTTTAACACGGGTACACTTGACATGGCCATGATTGGCCTAGGCTCCGATCATCAAGCTCTTTGGCTGAAGCTAAGAAACACTATACCCAGAAAAATTGACCAAGAATCCGTTTTCAAATGAATATTCTCGGTAGATAAAACTTTAGAATATTATTCATAACAAGGTTAAATTATGTAGATTGGGGGGGGGGGGGGGGGTTGATTGGTGGAATTCAAAACATCAATGGAAGAAAATTTGATCGCTTCTTCAATACATTTTTAACATTGTTTGACGAATGCTTTCCTCTTGTTAAACGAACGTACAGTAGGTCTACCTGTGGTCAAAATTCTGGCCTAATTACTCGATTTAAATGGTATACAGAAGAATTAGATAATATGAGGAAGCAAGTCATGTTATGCTACATAATATCAAAGAATGGTAGTAAAGAGTACCGGTAAGTAGATTTATAAAAGAAGGTAAGGAAACAATATAAGCAAGCAATACTTAAAGCAAAGTAGGATTCCAATGAGATTTGTATAGCTGGAGCAGTCAATAAACACAAAGCAGCTTGGCAGGTAATTAATAATGAGAGTAACAGAATTAAGGGGGAAAAACCGAAATATCACCTGATGAATTTAATCACTATTTTATTCAGTCAGTAGATGTTTATGAAAACAAAGGTGACTCATTAATTGATTTTATGGACTTGATTGCCCAAACCCATGCAGTTCCAAATTGTATTTTATTTTATTTTATTTGGAAGGCTGTATCTATGTTTGAAGTTAAAAGGGTGGTGAACACAGTTAAAGCTTCATACAGCCAAGATATCTACGGCATATCAAATAATTTTATGAAATCAGTAATTGACCATGTTCTTATACCTCTTACTATGTGTATTAATGACATATTGGAAACAGGAGTGTTCCCAGAAACTCAAAAGTATTCAAAAGTAATTCCAGTATTTAATAAAGGCGAACACAATGTACTGAACAATTACCGGCAAGTTTCAATTGTCCCAGTATTTGGTAAAAATCTTGAATATATTATGGTTGGGCAACTGGTAGACTATTTGGATACTAATAATCTCTTATGTGAGGAACAGTTTGGATTTCGATTAGGTAAATCAACTAATGGAGCAATTGACTCACTGCTTGAACACATATTCTTTGCATTTGAAGACAAGAAGCTTACTCAGATTACGTTATAAGATCTTAGCCAGGCATTTGATTGTGTGTCCCATCCAAATCTGATTAAAAATTACATTACTATGGAGTTAGAGATAAGCAGCTTGAAAACCTGAGGTCATACCTACGTGGTCGTAAACAAGCAGTTGAAGTGGAAGGTGGTAGGTGATCTAATTTTTATATTAAACATGGTGTCCCACAGGGCTCTGTTCTGGGACCTTTTTTCTTTTTGGTGCTAATAAATGATCTAGTTTATAATGTGAACTCTGCAGCCAATTCAGTCAGTCTTATATGCGGATGATACAACTTTCATAACAAACGCTAATACTGTAGACAAAGTTAGGCAGAAAACAAAGGATATCCTATATTCAGCAATTGAATGGTTTACAGCAAACAAGCTATTACTTAATTCCAAAAGAACTCATACATTGATATTTAGTTTAAGTACTCATCAAATTAATGAAGAAAATGACCCTGTTAGAAATGTATTGGATGCTAAACTATCTTGGGATGCACATATTGATTTTATTAGAAGGAAATTGTCAAATTTAATATAATTTATTGCAGCCAAAGGCCATACAGTAAGTAGGATCATGTTACACAATATAGCAACCGTTCAGTCTTTTGCATAGTGGGACAGAGGTAATGTTCTCTGTGTGCACTCAATCAGGTGATACCGTGGGCAGTGTAGACCGCAGATTACACACACACAGTCTATGGGTGGTTCATGAAAGCCCTTCCTGTTACAGATTCGATGATGAAACCCATGTATTGCGCCTCTCGTGTAGATGTGGCGTAGCTCGAAGTTTGCTTCTTTCCATTCTTGGTTGATCATAGCCGGGGTTCGAAAGAACTCCGGGTTTATTTCTTCTGTTTTCAGGAGTTGTTCCTCAAGGAATTTTGTGGAGGCTGGGGTTGATGCCAGGTTGTGGGTAGTCATTACATCTTCAATTAAAGATCTAGTACATGCTAGCTGGTACGCAAGTCGGGTTGGCGCGAATTTGGAAATGAAGAGAGCTCGCTTTACGTATCTGGCCTTGGCTCTGTCGAGAGACTGTAAGTTTTTGTGGCTTAGGTGTGGCCATATCATCTCGATAGCATATGACACCACTGGGGTGACTTTTAGCTTAAATAGTGCCATTGCGGTTCTAAGGGAGAGGGTTTTCAAGTTTCGGATCTCCATTGTGGCCTTTATCGTGGCGATGGTTTTGTCCTCTATGTGTCTGGTGAAAGTCAGTCCGGAGACATGTAGAGTCACTCCTAGGTATTTGAACGAGTTTACTATTTCTAACGTTTGATTTCCACAGGTGAAGATGTCCTTGGACGATAGTTTCCCACCCATGCGGAACTTCATAATCTTGCTTTTGTCCCGGTTTATGTGCATGTCGTTGTCTTGTGACCACTTCTCTAGTTTGATGAGTGCTTCTTGTAGTGATGCCCTGTTGTTGCTTAGTAAGACCATGTCATCTGCATAGAGGACCAACTTCAAGTCTGGTGTTGTTACCATTTGGGCGACGTCGTGCGTGAACATATTGAACAATATCGGGCTCATGGGGTCGCCTTGCAATACGCCGTTCGTTAGGATGATATCTGTTGATTCCAGAAGACCATCGCTGATCCTTATTACATTCATTTCCATGATGTTGGCTATGAATCTAAGGAGCTGGTCTTCGGGGCCTAGGACTGCTTTTAGCTTCCGGACGAGTATGTTTCGGTTTATTCCATCAAAGGCTTTTGTGTAGTCAAGAAAGGCTGCAAGGGCATACCCTTTTGGGTTGCTTATCGAGTTCATTATATACTCCAGTACGTTTTGCACTGCCTGTACTGCGGACCTCCCAAGTATGAAGCCGTATTGCTCTGATGGCATGACCTCCATTAATCGATCAAAAATCCTGCTCCGGACTATATTGGACAACATCTTGAATGCGGCACATTCTAATGCTATACCCCTGTATGAATTGGGAGAGTCCTGGGGACCTTTGCCTTTATATAACATCTTTATAGTAGACCTTCTCCAAGCGTTTGGGTACTGTATTTATTAATAGCCCTCATTCAGAAAGTTCCAAGAAAGTTCCTGTTAAATTCAAACTTGGCATTGTTTCAAAGCATCGTGCAATATGGATTTTTACTATGGGGAAATTGCAGTAGATTCTCAGAGGTTCTTGTAATCCAAAAGAAATCTCTACGTCTTATATCTAAGTCTCCACAAGGTACACATTGTAAACCCTTGTTTATTGATATTTCTATTATGACAGTTATTAATTTGCACATATTAATGCATTAAGTAAAGTTAAAATCACATATGTTAAATACCGAAATGGCTTCCATAATCACAACACTAGGAGTAGAAATCAGGTGGATGTACCCTATTGTAGGTTGCAGAAAACGAAAGCAGGTCATTCAATTTATCCGTTGAAGCTCTCCAACAAAACTGAAGCAATGGCTCTTACAACATCCTTTTTTATTCTACTAAGAAGTTCTTTGAAATGGAAGTAATCGGCATTTAATTACGATTTCTGAAAATTATGTTCTAAAACTGTAACCGTATATATGTAATTATTTGTTTAAAACATGTATGTGACAATGGCTACTGCATACTCTATGCTTAATGACAGAATAAAGATTAGATTAGATTGTCTCTCAGCTACACATAATATTGAAAGACAACAAGGGAAAGTTAATTGGCCTGAGCTATGTTGGAGCATCTGTGATGAGTGGCACAATAAATGGCGTACAAAAGTGAATCAGTGACGATTACAAGAATGCCTTTTTTATCCACTGTCACGCCCATCAGCTGAACCTGATAATGGAAAGAGCCGCTAAGCAGAATACTATAGCTCGACTATTTTTGCCAATTTGTCTGCTATTCCAGCATTATTTTCGAGATCGTTGCACAGGATATCAGTTTTAGATTCGTGTTAGTCCAGGAGAATACCCTCTGCGGAAGCAACCAGGTGGAATTTTCAAGATAGAACAGTGAACACTGTGTTTGAGAAGAAGGAAGCCCTAGAAGAATGTTTCGCTGTGCTATTCGAGTCGGAATGTTCGAATGATATCACAGTTCACGAAGCTAGTTCCCTTCTTCGAACACTGGATGATCCAGAATTCAATTTCTAACTTCGTTTCTTTCATTGCATCATGCCTCATGTGGACATTCTGTACCAACAATTACAGAGTCGTCAGATCGATGAAGCGAAAGTGCGTAGCTGCGTTTCAAGTTTTGTTGAAACAGTCCAGAAAGTCAGAGACGCAATCCATTTGGATAACAACTCTGACGAGAGTGAACATCCTAGAAAGAGACGGAAGATTGGAGGAAGTCAAACGCGTATTGCTGCTGCATGAGAAGTTTGTAACGTCATCAATAATTAAGTCACCTCGCGGTTTCAAATTGTTGACTGTTTAGTACTTTCTTCTCTTCTGCAAAACTAAAAATTTGAGATAAATAAAAACTCCTTTCCGGAAGGACACTTACGAGCAAGCGTACGTGTCTTTCCGATGCTCGAGCCGGACAAACTAAGGACCGAACTGAGTATAATATATCAAAGAGAAGAATTTCGAAATATCGGTGGAGCTGTAAAACTTTTGAGTTTCCTTCTCACTGAAAACTAAGGCTCGTAATTTACAGAGGTCGTTAAACAGTTACGAATCGCTATCACCCTGCCTATGACCTCCGCTGAACCAGAACGCTGCTTTCTCGTGCTTCAATAGGATCAAAACGTAACTCAAGAATGCCATGGGACAAGAAAGACTTACTGCACTTGGAATGATGTCTATTGAGAAGGGTCTGATTAACAGCATACCGAATTTCAATAACCTCGTCGTCGAAAATTCGTCATGTTCACGACTCGGCGCCCGGAGCTGACCTACAAATGAGGTAAGGTAATGCATGTGCATGCAGCCCCCCCCCCCCTCCAACTGCGAGGAAATGTAACAGACGAAATGAAAGCCAGCATTTTCAGTATGATGCTAGAGTTGTTCGAACCTCGGTAGGCCCCTGACCTCGAATGCATAATAATGGCAAAAAATGTGATCTGCGGCCAGTAGCAGTTTGTTGATGTAATTTGGTTTTTCATCAGTTGTCAATATTATGATGTTTTCATTTGAGGAGCTTAGACATCGTAGTTATTTTATCCCCATGAACTTGGATGTGTATATACTGTAGATAGAAATTGTCTGATAACCTGTCTGTAGTAGTTGTGTATTTGTAATCCAGATGAGGATTGAGAAGGAAGTGATCGTGGCCCTAAGTTAGGAACCATCCCGGCATTTGTCTGGAGTGAGAAACCACGGACAACCACTTCCAGGATGACTGAGGTGGGCATCGAACCCATTTCCACTCAATTTTACCTCATGAGGCTGAGTGTACCGCGTTCCAGCCCTCAGACCTCTAGGCAGACCCGAGAATCGGACTCGCACCTCTTGGGCGACAGCCAAGAATGTTAGCCGCTGCAAAGTAATGGTCCTCGAAGTGTGTGTGGGTTTGTGGGAGGGGGGGAGGAGGTGATGCAGAGAGAAATAGAAGAGGGCGCCGGCTTTGATTGACACACCTTGAGCAAATATGATGAATAATAATTACCAACACCCACATCAAATTCTGCCCTGTCAATCGCACTAGATATAGATCTAATAAAGGGCCTTCGGGCATTAGACTATAATCAGCGTGCACTAAGTCAGCGTTCCCACCGCCATTCATTACTAATAACTCGTACTTTTGTTGTCTTATTTCACAATAACTGTCCAGCAGATCCTGCCAGCAGGAATTCTGAGAACGATTCTGACAACGATAAGATGTTCCAACAGGATAATGCTCCATCTTATCAGGCTGCGGATGATCCGGACTGGATCGAAAAATATTCTGGAGAGTTTCGGCCAATGGAATGGCCAGCGCGTTTCCCCCCAATATGAACACAATCGAGCATTTATGGGACATGGTGGAGAGAGCCATTCGCAACCAAGTTCCTGCCCATAAAAATGCCAGGGAACCACGGGCAGCTATTCAGAGAGCATGGCTTAATATCTCTTCATAGGTCTTCTGTCACTTGTGGAGTTCAGAAACATACGATTTCTGTTGCTGCATTTGTCAACAAAAACGACGAAATACGTTGCCAACTTTGCCAAACTTATAAAGCAATCAATAAAATGGAGCATAAAATTACTAATACTTTGTTAAGCGAAGAGCAAGGTGTGATGCGTGCACATCAATAACAGCAATGATGCTTCGTTATGTAATATACTTGCCCCACTTGGGCGACCATTCGTAATTCATATCAATCTCTAACAACTGAGAACCATAAATAATATACTGTACATCTGGGCGGTGGCGTTTTTGGACACACCTTGGGTAAACCTAACCGTTATCATCAGGCGTTCAACTACCAAGGGTAATTCTCTAAATAAATAACTAATGAGAAAATTTAAAATATATTGTGTCCTGATGAGAGATAGCGTGAAGACTGGCGTGAGATAATTTGAATTTAGTGCGTGGCACAAGAGTTCACCAAGGAGTTTGTGTGTATAATACACTTGTTCTACGTGATATATGGATGTCAAAGGCATAAGCACATGAGAATACTATTTTAAGTTCATGTCCTGTTTATTTCAAGAATGTTTGTTGCACTGAAGATATATTCCAGAAAGTTCCAACACAAGAGCCAATAGAGGGAGTATCTCATTACGTAATGTCACTGCAAGGATCGATACTTGACCTTGGAGGCCTATACAAGACCAACTACAATACTCAGACCACTGACTCAGACCTTAATGCAGGTATCGAAAGTTTGAAAATGGCGTATGCAGAAGCCCGACATATTGTTTGTTTACATTCGTTGCTGGGATACAATATTAGCTTTGATTAGTTTCGTTTGATGAAAGTTGGGATAAACTATCGTTCATCTGTAAATTATAGTGTCTTCAATGTCTGTAAAGTCCAGTTCGCGTTAATGTACTGCTATCGTATGTAAATATGTGATAATACGCTTATTATGGAGTGGTTCGTTTGTGTGATGATTGTTCAGTCGACCGATGACATTGTGTCATTTACTGGAGATGAAGTACCTAAGTCTAAAGCATTAATAGAAGTGTCTCAAGGAGAGCTTGATATCAAGAGGATATAGATGGTTACGAAATCCTGGGTGCTACCTTTCATCGGACCAATGGTTGTGCTACTTGAATACGAAATAACATCGAAAATGCTCATCTGATATCCGCAGACAATGTTCAAAATATTATAACAAATGTCTATAAACCTCCAGTAGTAAACTGGCCAACTCAGGTTCTTTCTGTTTCTTCACATCCATGTATATACATCGGTGATTTCAACAGCCACCACACTCTTTGGAAATATTGCAATAATGATGAAAATGGTGAGAACCTTGCAAACTGCGCTGAACATAACAATCTTAGTCTCATTTTTTAATTCAAAAGATAAGAGGACATTTAAGTCTGCAGCTTGGAATAAGGAATACAACCCTGATCTATGTTTCGTAACCCAGGATTCCCTGGGCCATCTTCTAAATGCAGTGAGAACGGTCCTTGGAGGATTCCCAAACAGCCAACATCGGCCATTTATTGTTGATATAGGCATTCAAATTCCTATAATTTGATCCTTTCCTAGACCAAGATGGAACTTAAGGAAAGCTGATTGGTCTAATCTCTCAAAAGAACTTGATAAGGTGATTAGATGGATTCCCCCACTCAGTGAAAACTACGAAAGATTTGTTGGAGCAGTTTTATCAACAGCAAAAAAGTACATGCCCAGGGGATTTAGGAAAGAGTATATTTCAGGCTGGAATAATGATTGTGAACAGCTATACCAGTCCTATTTAACCACCAATGACAGTGAATCTGCAAAGGATTTATTAAAACATCTTGATGAAGTTCTTAAAGTATGCTGGGAACAAAAACAGAGGGTTTGGATTTCAAGAGGTCAAGCAGAGAGGCTTAGAGTCTCTTAAGGAAACTTGGAGGGAGTCGACCACCTATCCGCAAAGATCCTGAAGTAACACCGAATCAGATTGCAAACAGAATATCTTTCCTTTCTAGAGCTCCCTCATATAAGCCACATACAAGAATGATTAGGAAATCACTTAGCAACCTTAAGCAGACGGCACCCTGCAGATCAGAGTTTTCTGTTGACTTCACCTTAGCTGAGATCAATACAGGGCTAAAAGAAATGAAAGCAGGCAAGGCCCCAGGATTTGATAGAATACACCCTGAGTTCCTCACCAATTGTGGAAACACAACACGTAAATGGCTTGCAGGTTTCTTCACTAACATTATATCATCGGGTGATTTACCAAAATCTTTTGAAAGGACAAAAATCATTGCAATATTGAAGCCTGGTAAACCTGCAAATAAAGCTGATAGCTATCGCCCAATTGCCATTCTGAGATGCTGTTATAAGCTTTTAGAAAGGTTAATCCTTAATAGAATTGGTCCAAAGATCCATGAAGTTACACCAATTGAGCAAGCAGGGTTCAGGCCTAACAGAAGCTGTACAGATCATGTACTTAGCTTAGCTAGATATATAGAAGCTGGGTTCCAACAACGACTTAAAGCATCTGCGGCTTACGTTGACCCTACAGCTGCTTACGATACGGTATGGAAAGAAGGGCTATTGTACAAATTCGCAAGTATTATTCCTTGTCAAACCATTTTAAGGCTTCTAAACAACATGTTATCTGAGAGATATTTTCAAGTGGTTCTTGGCAATCAATTAATCAGACAGAAAAAACTTAACAATGGTCCTCCTCAGGGTTCAGTTTTGGCCCCAGTTCTGTTCAACTTATATGCATCTGACCTATCTGCAACAGAGTCAAGGAAATTCATATATGCAGACGATCTGGCTTTATTAACACAACATAGAAGCCTTGAAGCTGGTGAAGAGATACTGCAGATCTAAATATTATGCATGATTACTTCAAGAAATGGATATTGACACCAAATCCAACGAAGACCGAAGTTAGACCTCGTGCGCCCCGCTGGATTTTGACCGCTGGTGCCCCTAGCGGATGCTTGTGCAACACGTAGGATGATTGACTGACGCAGTTGCCTTTGAGTCTATGCAAGAAATTATATTTGCCTCTCCAATGTCGTGCTCTGTTGAGGTTTGTGTTGGTTTTGAGAGGATACAGTGGACTCAGACTTATTTCAGACCTTCCACCCTGAAGAAAGGTGCAAAACTCAATGAGAGTTGCCATGTACTCAAAGTGAGAGAAACGTCGGGAGGGGAAATTGCCGGCACATGTTTGAGAGAAACAAACATAAATCAACAGGCCCAATCAGCATTAACTTAGTATATGTCTTAAATTATCATGGGTAAGCCAGCCATTAAGCTATCATGCCCGTCTAATGACTTAATAATTCGTGTTTCTTTCCAGATCGATCGCGAAAGAAATCTTCAGTCCGCTGAATGCCAGTGCAAAGCCGGCCTCTCCCAATGCTGTAAGCATATTGCTGCGTTGTGTTATTATGTTAACACATAAAGAGAGAATTCTAGTACTTCCTCTCTGCAGCGGCGGGAGAAACCTAGGAATGTTCCCGTAGGATATACTAAAGGTGAAAGCATAAGGCAAATGATAGAGAAGAAAACAACTAAGCGACCAGTTTACTGCATGCCAGAAAGGGGAAATGACGAATATTTCAGTAAAGAAGAACTATATGCCCGTCTTAAGAACCTCGATTGCGCATTAACGGGAGTTTTAGAGGTGGAATGCGAAGGAGAGTCGTCTTCCATAAGTACTTCAATTATAGACCACGTCATGGGTAATGCTGTAGGACTAGCTGAGAGTCTGTGGCTCAGTGCCTCCATGGATTTGACAACCAATCTCAAGTGCTATGAAATCACTCACAAGGGCGGTGGTAAGATAGTGCAAGTGAAAAAGAATATGAAGATATGTTGTCCAGCGAAGTGTTGAGATTTTATTGTGACAAAGTAAAAATCAATCTTTTGCAAAAATACGATATTGCATTTGATATAATGGCACAGTCTCGATGTCACTTGTGGTTTCAGCAGAGATTGATTCGAATTTCCGCCAGTCAGAATGTGCACAGGATCATAACATTACAAAGTGGGGATTACTAAAAACTAGCATCTGTAATTCATAACTCCAAAGACATAAATACTCCTGCAGTTAGGTATGGAAGGGATAATGAACCGAATGCGATAATGGAACTCTGTGCATTGTTCCAATGTTCGGTAAGGCAGGTAAAACATGAACAACCATGGCTCTGCTGCATTCCAGACAGGATTGCTCTACGGGAACATCATGAAGGGTTTCCATCTCTTCTCGAGATCAAGTGTCCGTATTCGTGCCGGGAAAACCCTGCTATTGAAAGGAAACTGTGCAACATCCCATAGGGTATTCGTACATTAATAATAATGGGGAAGTAAAATTAAAGGAGAACCATGTTCTGCGGAAATCCTTTGTCACACATCACAAGGTCAGCTGGCTGAATGTAGTTCAGAATGCCTGAATGAACTGTAATGTAGCTATCAGTCGCTCTTCCACCATAACATTTAGAAAGAAAACAAATATATCCGGATGGGGTGATCGCAACAAGAAATTTCACAGTAAAGGTGTTCTTATAATGCGGGAACATTTAAATTCACTGACGGACACTTTGAGGTCTTTCACAAGGGACTTCACTGCAATCTATTATGCATGCGCAATTTTCAAAATGTCTTTTAAATGCATTAAGCATGGTATTTTTTATAGTGGACCGCTGTGGCCAGAAAATCCAATCTTTGGTATTCTGAAACATATTCTGCAGAATAAATTTAAAGGTGGCTGATGCTGTAGTCCTGTGACAATTAAAAAATATACCAAGAGCAGCAAAACTAATTCCTAGCTTCAGCTTCATGAGAAAAAGAAGTAGCATGTTTTCTCTGCCTAGAGAGCAATTCCGATTTATAGCGGGTACCAAGGATAACAGAACACTGAACACTCCTAATTTTACACCCGCTATTTCAAGGAGATGCGAGTCCTTTCCTTGCACGGATTTGTAGCCACAGAATACATTATTTATGCTCAAACTATCCGCATTTACACCACGGTCTGCTTTATAACACGTATCCGTCATTGTTTGTTTATTCTCACGAGGTGTCGGTAGATTTGTTTGAACTTCAGCCTCGCCATTATTTCTTAATGAAGAAAACAGTATATTGGCATAAATGTTGGCTGAACTTACGTCCATTATATCAGTTTGTGTGCTAGCATCACTGCATTGTTTCACGAGATTGTCAACTAATTCCTTTCCATGTCTGAGTTTCCGTCTCTTGTATCTCGTCGCCTCTGCAGTTTCCGTTTTTTTGTTCATGCTGGTCGGATGAAGTAGGTTTCAAGTAGAGTCTGGGCATGCAACCAGGACTGTCGGGATCCCTTGTAGGTGTTCCGTTAACAAAAATGGCGACTACAAATACGTGCATTTTTACTGGTATCCCCCATAGTTTCCTGTCAACAGGCTCTCGCCTCACTGCTGTAATCCAAGCTGTCCTTCTTATTATATGCTGTTTATCATTAGGAAAACTAAAAAACCTAGTACCGGGAGGACTGTTTCTGTACGTGTAATTGCATCC
Source organism: Meconema thalassinum (assembly GCA_946902985.2). Lineage (NCBI taxonomy): Eukaryota > Metazoa > Arthropoda > Insecta > Orthoptera > Tettigoniidae > Meconema > Meconema thalassinum. Next base: position 455,338,353 of record OX336391.1, on the reverse strand, counting down.
AACCACACAGCAGTTTCTTCGACTCTTTGTAACACTCGCTTCCGTCGCGACAAACTGAACATTCCTTTCCATCAAGCGGTAGCGTACCTTACAGTAGAGAGCTGCGTCATCCTCACCAGCAATAGATTTGTCACCAGAGCGCAGCAGAGTAGGCGCGCACGAGGTCTATAGACTGGCTAATGCAAAGCTCAACGTAACCGTCAACGGTCAAGTCCTTCACCATCAAGTCTGATGAGATTTTATGCATTAGTATTATATATTTACGTTTTAGGCTTATTATATTTTAAGATGTTCACCTGGACTGTACGTATAGTTATTTGTAATAAAGATCATCAACTGTTATTTCAATTGTATCGTCTCATAGCAGTTACATTTTCTCTTTGGTGTTACCAACTTATGGCAGCAGAATTTAACACACTCCCTTAACACAAAAGAAAAATTATTACAGAGACTTTAAAAAATAACATGGTATCGATAGACTATAATCTATAAACACTAGACATATCTTTGGATTAATTATATTAAGAACATAATAGTTTTGATTTGAGTTTGTCAAAGACTGGACGAGCCAGTGGCTTTGTCAGGATATCTGCAAGTTGTTCTTGCGTAGGATCGTACTGCCCCCATAAAATGAATTATTTGGGATGAAAATGGGAATATTTTTTCGAAGCCCATGATAAAATTTAACCAAGCAATATTGAGGCTGGATGTTGGCAGAAACCAGTCTAGAGGCGACTTTGAGCAGGAGGGAAATTCCGTCATGTGATTGTATTGCGCAATGGAACTTTCCAGAAGCTTAGAATCAGCCTATAGAGCATCCAGCGTTAAGAAAAGACTGTAGAGCCTTATGGCGACAGTGTTGCTAACTCTAGGCAGAGGTAGCGCTGACGTCATACGTTATGTTCCCGCATCGAGTACTGCGCTTTCATAAGTTAGGGAGATAACACAACCCCAGCAGCTACCTGAAATAGAACACGCCCAGGAAGGAGCAGTTTTGCAGGTGTTAACGGATTGGACCTGTATTAAGGATATTGTATGCGTTGTGATATGACGCATTACTGATTGACAGATGTCGAGAGCACAACCCTTCCTTCCTTCTCGGATGTATGCAGACCATGTTAACAATTTTTATGTCAGCAATACTGTTGATCATCACCTCTTTAGTTATTAGTTAGGCTGTAATTTAGTTTCTTTCAATTTTATTCTTGTTGTTTTGTTTAGATTAATATTTGTAATATTGTAGTGAGTTAGCCGTGCGGTTAGGGGCGCGCAACTGTGAGCTTGCATTCGGGAGATAGTGGGTTGGAAACCAACTGTCGGCAGCCTTGATTCGATCGAACAGAAAATGACACAGACACACAACAGTAAAACCAATGACGGATAGTGCTTCAAAACTTATGTTGCCGGCGGAACTGAGCACGTGCTCCACTCCGGGCGAGCATGCAGCACAGGACGAGGCTCTTCTTTCCAGCGTGCTAACCTCGAAAATTTTTAAATTACTAAGACGTAATATAAGGTATACTTGTACGCAATAACAAAGGTAATCAATTGGCAGATAATTGTAGGAAGCTATTTTGACGAAAAATATATATGTTCAGAGTTCCTTCATGATAAATGGTGAGCCAACAAAACCAGTGTAGGGGGGATTTCCGTTAAAAGTAAAAGCCCATAAGACCCACTGTCTTTTCTAAACGCTGGATGCTGGATAGCAACAACGAATAATCCCAGGAATTGTTTAAACATTGTTATAAATTATCCGATTGGATATGAGCTTACAGCCAATAAGAAGAAGTTTTAGAGAAGACGGGAGTTCCAGCAACTAAATTTTTATGGATATTTAATACATTTAAGCCCAAGAGAGTGAATTTATATAATGGTAAAGAGAAGAATTAGATAATAAAATATTGGAAATATTTCATAAGTCGACAGCAGGTCGCAATTGGAAGGAATAAGCGATTTGCTAGAGCCCGCTCGAATGTGAGAGGGAACGAAAAAAGGTAGCCAGAATCGGTGGACTTGGAGGGGAGATGCCAAGCATTGAGGCTCTTTATTATCTGAATGTTGGAGAGGTCGGACGTGTTTTACCGGAAGAGAGAGGAGTTCCGAGTGTTTCACCGAGCTTGTGAAAGGTTGACTCGTGGAGATAAGGTATAGCGAGGCGAGAGTTAGGAGATTGCCGTGCCTTGAAACTAAGTGAAGTTGCGATGAACTTATATGCCGCAATTACTTCAGTCTGATCCACTTCAGAGACATTATTTCGACTACAGATTGTAGCGTACAATCGTATTTAGTATATTACGAACTTTGAGAAAATTAAGAAGATTATTTCAGAAGATATAAACGTTTTTGTGAAGCGTGAGGAGAGTGTTTGTTTCCAGCGCGATAAGACACTTATGTTCGAGCGACTACAGCGAATGCACGAGACACAAGTGAGTAAGAGTGAGTGTTAGCATTGATTTTGTGGAACTGTATAACAACACCAGTAGGATGAAGATGTATTCTATGTTGAAGAACATTATTAAGTCTGCTAATATGAAGTTAATTATGGACTAAATTAGTATGTGCGCCAGGAACATAAGCAGATAGAAGCAATATAGTCAGCGATGGAGCTTCGTTAGAGGAGTTTGTTCATGAATGTCTAATTGATGAGCGAACATGAGACTTGATGTACAACTACATTCTAGTGCATTATTGTCAGACATGAGCTCGACATTAACACCAGCGATTACAGAACGATGTTCATATTCCATCGAATGTCTTTCGAAATGGGAAGCTGAACTTTTGACACTTCTCGTTGTTTTGATGAAACTGAACTATGACGGAGTAAGAAGAGACATGAAGATTATCAAGAGGTCCAGGGTATACCCGGTCACAATGAAGATGATGATTAGAGGTCCGCAGTTCGATCCCGGTCGGAGCTTGCTGTTTTCCAGTAGGGGAATTCGTTCCTTTCCTGAGGTCACCAGTTCTTGGAGACGAGCTAGGATCCAACCCGGATCCTTGGAAGATGTAACAACTGAGTATTTTGTAATACTCTACCTTGAGCTTCTAGACTTCCAGACCAGGTAGCCGTGTTCACTAAACTTGTAGTTAGAGCTTTATAGTGACATTAGTGAGCAAATCCTTTATCCATATTTCGACACAATATTTATGTACTCCATGTATAGACATTTTATTCTTCGAGATCATTTGTGGTAATCGTCTTTCGACGCTTTTAGCTTTGTTTGTTTGAAATCCAGTTTCTAAACTGAGATTTTCACTTGTTGGAGGAACAAGCATTTTTGTCATTTCCTTTAAGGAATAGTAATTTATTTTCGACGTTTATGAATTCATTTTGAATTCAGGTGATAGACATTTTCGTCTATGTTACCGATTAAATTAATTTTTTTAGTTTAATTTGGGTATTTTATCCGTCGAGAAGAGGCATCAAGAGAGAAGATATTATTAGTGATATATTGTGAAATGTCACGGCATCGTTTGGAAGAGAAACATTTAACGTGGAAACGATTATTATCGTTAGAACTCATAGACATTCGTTCAGAATGGAGATAATACGAATATGACTAACTGTATGTTTTATTGAAGAAAGCCATGAACTTTCAGTCATTTAAAATAATTTGAGATTAGAATCTTCTTGGAAGATTTATTATCATCCGACGTTAGGGAAGTTCTTGTTTGATATCCTCGTCGTGATCGATTCTTGTTGGACACACATATTTAATTTTGTGTTGACATGATATTCCTTCGTCGGTGAAAGTTGAAACCAGAAATGTGAAATTAAGATACTGTATTTTTATTAATGTATTCACAACAGTTTAGATTTATCTTAGTAACGTTTTTAAAGTAATAGTGAGGAAGTCTTTCACGCTTAGTCCATAGGTCGTTGACATGTATAGATTAATGGCTTAACAATTGATGTTATTGTTTATTAGACCAGCGGTTGGTTTGACAACGCTGAGGAATTATGCCCTTTTTAAGGAATGCCAGTTTGAAAGAAGTGAAGTTGATAACCCTTTGATAGTGATTAAATATGTATGTAATTCCGTGTGCAGTTGGCATACGGGGTTTTTGCGAAGGTGTTTCCGCGTTTTATATTACAGTCATTGCGTGGGCATGACTATGTTTGGCAAGGCATAAAGGTGTGAGTTAACAGTGCTCCGTATTTCATACACGTCTTTGGATAAGTGAAGACAGGAGGGTCACAATTGAAATTTAAACGGGAAATGGATATTGACATCTGTTATGTTTTACTCTAATTAATATTATTAAACCCAGATATGTAACGACGTATGTTTAACCTTGAGTGGTCGAATGTATTTGATCTATTATGACATCAGACCAGAAAGGAGAGAATGGTGGTAGTATTTCTGAAGCTGTAGAAGCTTATGAGGATCCGAGTTAATTGCATTTGGCAGAACTGTGAGATCGGAGCTCAGGCTCATGTGTACATACTCACTACTTATTTTAAATGATAATAGCTCATGCTATTATTGTCATTTTCAATTCATTCATCATTAATTTTCTTTATTTGCCAATCGAGTGTATGATATGTTAGGTATAGGAAGTTAATCGATTGTTTAGCGTAGTGGTTAGCGTATGAATGCTGATGTGATTGAATGTGGTTTGTTTCTTGTTCAGTGTGGATGAAATGAACTCCTTTGGGACGCCACAATGCGACAGTATGAAAGGAATAGTGTGTAGAAGTTTTGTTTCATTAGCGTGTAGGATGTGTGTATGATTTACGTATTTGTCTGGCGTGAATCTGTTTCATTTTAACATCGCTTGTGATATGATAGAGAGGTGTAATTGTGGCCAAGGCTGTAATAGCGAGGGTTTGTTAAAACTCGTTTCCATCCAAGGTCAGCGCTCGGCCACACAAATGTAAAGAGTTGTTGCGAGCCAAGAGGCAAGCAGCTATGAATCAGCCAGCTCTGGGAATGTAACGGAATCTGTTATATAATCTGTCGCGTGGCGAGGGTCGCGTGCTACTAGCGCCCAGGTGTTCACTGGAGCGCGTCAAAGGAATGTAAAATACGCAGGGGTCTTTAATTGATGTATAGCTTGTTATAATGACACAAGCCGCCCCAAAATTTGTCACAGTGTTCGTGGAACGCAGTATTGTCAGTGGCGTATATGTGAAGAAGAAAGAAAGGGAGTGTGTTTTATTTAATGTATGAATGTTTAGATTTAGTTTACACCATTGTTATTAAATTGCTTAGTTTGTTAGAGGCCGCGTCGTTTCGATTTATTTTAGATATAAGGAGATGCAAATGTGAAACCCATTATAGGTCCAGAGGCTGACCACGAGATCCCCGAGAACGAAAGGTAGGTGCTCTACTTCGAGCTAAGTGCATAATATGTAATTCACAGTTTCATCGTAATTTCCGCCACGTATACTCGTGAGGGTCTTGTTGGAGTGGATTCTTGATTAGTATTTGCGCCGGAGCTGTCAGGGTCTACAAATCCAGCGGTGCTTCGGATATCTAACAGACCGCCTCTAGAATAAACGGGTACAGTGGAAAGATGGCACCCTAGACTTTGGAGCCACGAAAATGGCTTCGTGAGGCCATTTAGAAGCTATCCAGATGACAACTTAATTTTTAAGTTTGTGGGATTAACCAACCATATCATCTGCGATGAGCTAGAATGTAATTATATAGGTAATTTGCTTTGTTTTAACAAAATTGCACTCAAACAAAGGATCAGATCTAATGGATAGCCTGAAAAAGGAGTAATAGGTATTTTTTTTCGAAATGACCTATGATCTGAATCTATTTTCATTTTACCGGCTCATGGTTATTGATAGCCATGTTAATATAAAGCTAACTTGTTTAATAAGGATAAATGTAAATGTTATTTATGGTAGTATGTTTAAAATAAATCACACGCGAACGCTTTTTAGGAACTGGTATTTTAGAAATAGAATGTCTGGTAATCTAATATTAAGTTAATGTTAAGGCGAGACGATAAGATGCCCAAATACATGGATTGATAGGATGCTCTAAAGTGTTGCTGTATTGCTCTATTTGTTTATATTCCTATAGCACTTTTATTTTTGAGATTGTTGTAATGGCAACAATGGCGACGGATGATGTCCGGAAGCTGATGAACGAGATGAAGGAGAGTTTGTTGGAGAACATGAGGAAAAGTTTGGATGATTCCCAAACTAAAATGGACAGTAACATGAAGGGAAAATTAGACACTTTTGAAAATCAGATTAAAGAGGATCTGAAGGTAAATGTCATTGATTTACAGAGAAAATTGTATGAGACGAAGCAGGACCGAGGGCAGCTGAAAAAGATCGCCAGGTAAATCTTGATACGATTGTTGCCAAGGTTGGTGAAAGTTTCAAGGGAGATATTCAGGGTATGCAAAATTCTTTACAGGGATTGCAGACCAGCTCCGCTGGATTGAAGGATGATGTTAAGGGTGTGCATTCTGATGTTGCCCTGGTTAAAGATGATGTTACTCTTGTCAAGGATGATGTCACTCTTGTGAAATCCAATGTTGCCAATGTTCAATCGGAGGTTGCCAATGTAAGGTCAGATGTGTGCCATGTCCAAACAAAGGTAGACAAGGTTCAGGAGAACGTTAATAACATGCAGATAGATGTTAACAATGTTTAAACAGATATAACCAGTGTACAGAATGATATTGGTAGAGTACAGTCAGAAGTTAATTCTATGTTTGTCGATGTTAATAAGGTCCAAGGGGACATAAATAAAATAAGAAGGGAAGTAGAAGAATCTAGGACACAATGTTCTGAGGGTATATGTGCTTTGAGATCGCGATTTGTAGACGATTCTCTAAAGACTATTATTTCATTAGCTGAGTTGAAAACTAACGTTGATACTCTATGTAATCAGGTGATAGACCACCATAAGATCTTGAAGGAGGACATTGAAGTTGATATAGCCGAAATGGTAAAGGCGAACGTAGTTATCTGGAAAGACGAATGGGATAAGTCGAGCACAGAACATATTAAGTTAATACAAAGTAAAGTTGAGAGTAAGCTTGCCAGTACGCAATTACAAATAAACCGTGATGTCATGACTGTTAGGTCAGATCTAGGGAAGCGTATTGATCAACTGTTACAAAGACAGGTAAACGATAAGAATCAATCGGTCGAGGAAAACAAAACTTTATAAGAATCTTTAGAAATTCGTAGTAAACGTTGAGACGAACGGATAGATACAGTAGTCACAGTCGTGAATGAGATTAAGGAAGGAAAATCCACTAATATTGAAGACTACATTAGTAGGAGACTGCAAAGTCTGAGCTTAGGAGACGTTGCAGATCTTGAAGTCTATAAGGAGGATTTGAAGAAGAAAATAGAGAAGCAGGTGAAAGAGTTGATTATGGAGATAGAAGATAAGGAGAAGATAGAAATTGAGGACTATGAATGTCGTCATAGAAGACTCAGTAGGGAGGCAGGAGATAGAGAAGTGAGGCCAGAAGAGAGAGTATTAAGATACAATGAGGGACTCGAAGTTAGAAGTAGAGAGCCCGAAAGAGAAAGGAGAGAATATCGTCCTAGTTTCCAAGATTCTCAACAGAGAAACGTGACGGTAATTCGTAACTTTGAGGACAACCCTCGTAAGTTTACCAACCTCGATTCTTACACCCCAATTGAGTATATCAGGAACATCCGTGACTACTTTGAGGAGGCTCACATTCCTCGTGAAAGGGAGATGAAGATAGTGGAACGCTATCTGGGTGACGGCCCTCTTGAGTGGTTTTGCGCCTTCAGGTACACATTTGTGGACTTCGAAGAGTTCGCTGAAGCCCCAATGAAGCCTTATTGGTCTATAAAAGCGCAGAACAGTTTACGGCCGGAAGTATACTCCAGGAAGTATTCGGGTACTTTACCGACGCGCTACGCTGACTTCTTTACGACACAACTCGCCCGGTTACGTTTTTTTCAACCCCCACTATCTACGGCACAACTGATAGATGCTATTGCCAGAATGTTGCCAGTTGAAGTGAGAACACAGATAATTTCGTCAGGAATCAGTGATTTGGCCGGCATGGACGAACTTCTTCGGAAATTGGATTACACTAGTCCAACGCCCAATGTCGTAGCTAGAAACCAACGTCAGGACTATAAGGAAATAAATACTGTGTTTATTGATCAGACACAGCAGACAGAAAGCCCTAAAGAACAGGAGAAGGGAAACTTAGGTCCAGAGATAAATACTTATTTCAGAGATAGGCGACCAGAACCAAGGTATAGGAGATTCCGTGGTGGCCGTCCCTATCAACAATAACAAGGACGTGGAAACTATCAGGAGAATCGTAGGAGCGGTTTCTTCCATAACAACAATAATTATAGGAACAATAATAATTATAATGGTCGAAACAATCGCAATAATCAGAACCAGAATCAAGATAGACCACAACGAAATGAGATTATGACTGAAGAGAATTATGACGAACGTCATCATGAAGGAAAGCAATTCTTGAAGGAACTAAGGGAAAAGGAAGGTGGAAATGGAAGTAATTCAAGCTTGAGCGTGGATCCTAAACCCGGTACTAGCCAGCAAGGAATCCGTGAGAATGACGCTCAGGAACAAAAAAAAACTTCATTTTCGAAACGGAACTAGATGGAGAAAGAAATACTACTACACTGCACCAGATTCTAATAAATGAAGTATACGAAGTGACAGATGAGGATTTATTGTTAGAAGATGAGATTGTAAGAGAGGAAAGGCCATATGAATTACCAATTGTATGTGTAAATGTCGATGATCAGACATGGACGTCTTTGAAGGACACGGGAGCTATTATGTCTATAATATCTCACGAGTGTTACCAGAGATTATTGGGTAGTAACAAGATGACTGCTTTGCCCGCATCTGCTGTGAAAGTGCGTGGCATTTTTCAAGATAAAACTGTGAAGTGTAAAATTCAAGTTTTGTTGAACTATGAAATAAATACACGTGCTTATGAACATATTTTCACTGTGGTGGATAAGATAAATTTTGACATTGTGCTTGGTATTGATTTTATCACAAAGGTGGGAGCCATTATTGATATGAAGAATAGGATCATTAAATTTAGTGAGCGGATGATGTTAAGAAACACATGGTGCATTTACGTAAACTTTTTGAGAACTTGAGGGAAGCGAATATCAAAGTGAACTTTGATAAGTGCCGCTTCATGCACGAGCAAATCAATTTCCTTGGTCACACCATCGATCGGGAAGGTTACCACCCAAACCTTGAGAAAGTAGAGGCTATAACTAGATTCCCTAAGCCCACCAAGGTCAAGCAAGTACGTGAGTTCGTGGGAGCTTGCCAGTTTATTAGCAGTCACTGTCCGAAATACTCTGAGATCATGGCACCTCTTTATGAGTTACTGAAGAAAAACAATCGTTGGAAGTGGACGAGTGCCGCCAACGAGGCCTTTGGAAACGCGAAGGAGATGTTGAAGCAAAATGTCAAGTTGGAATATCCGGATTTTGACCGTATATTTTATATCGAATCCGATGCCTCCCGCGTAGGTATAAGTGCTGTTCTGTACCAGAAGGATGAGGATGGAAGAAGGCAATAGATCGCTTTCACTGGTAGAAAGTTGAAACGACATGAGGAGAATTATTTTACAACGGAACTGGAGGCGTTAGCCTTTGTTACAGCTCTCCAGGCTTGGAAGAAGATCTTGATCGGTCATCAGATCTTGATCGGTCATCAGATCATTATCGTGACCGACCACAAGGCATTGCAGTTTATGCTTCAAACTGATATGTCGAGTGATAGGTTAACACGATGGGCCCTATTCACTCAACAGTTTAACGCAACTATTGTCCACCAGCCAGGGAAAGATAACTTACTGGCTGATGCATTATCGAGAAACCCAATTGAAAATGTGCAGATTAATCATGTACAATTGGAGCAAGAAGATCTAGAAACCGTTAGGAGATTAGCCCGAATCGGTGTATCACAGAAGAGATACGCTCCAATAAGGAAAATGCACAGGTTCTTAAAAGGTTTCATGGACATAGCAGATGATAATTAAATCGCAACCCAAAGACAATCGCGACACTTTGTTTTGAGCGGTGATCTAGTATGCAAGTATATCGACGCCGAGCATACAAAACTACGCATAGTTGTGCCCCTAATTTGGTCTCGAAATTAGTGTGGTTAGCACACCACTCCATAGGACACGGTGGTTTAGATAAGACTCTCAGCATACTCAAAGAGAGATTTACCTGGACCCACATGAGATCTGCTATTGCGAGGATAATAAGATCATGCGATGAATGTCAAAGAGGGAAATTCACATCTGAGTTGTTAAAGGGTAAACCAAGGCCTATGATACCTTCTAGACCGCATGAGTTGATGGCGGCGGATATTTTCGGTCCCTGTCCTAAGGGTTACCAAGGGAACCAGTTCTTGTTCGTAACAGTGGATGTCTTCTCCAAATTTGTTACGATGGACCCAATGCAGAAAGCAAACACAAGAAATCTAGTGAGCAGGTTGGAAAATTCTGTTTTTCGGAAGGCTGGAAGACCAGAGTATTTGTTATCTGATCACGGAGCCCAGTTCACCTCAGCAGAATTTGAAGCAGATATGGAAAGATTAGGGATAAGACACATATTTTCCAGCGTGCGTTATCCTGAATCAAATTCCAGTGAAAGATATATGGCTGAATTTAGCAATAACCCCAGTTGGGTTAAGTATGTGCCTATCATTGAAGAATGTTTGAACTCCACAGTTCAAGAGAGCACGGCAGAAGTTCCAATGGTCTTACATTTAGGAAGGAAGCCAGAAAGACCATGGGACAACACATTTAATTTTATTCCTCAAGATCCAGATGTAGGAAGACAGGAAAGAAAAGACAGAGCGAAGGAAAAGCTCCAGAAGGTGGCCAATAAGCGCATGAAGAGAGTGGAAGAGAAGAGATTTAGCAACCCCTTAGAAGAAGGAGACATGGTATTATTGCACCGGCCTGTCAAAGCGGACGTAGGCAAGAAGATATACCCAAAGTCTATGGAAATAATTGTTATGAGCTGTATAATGAAGATAACAATGTCATTTTGGGAAAATACTACGCAAAGAACTTACAAAAAAATATTTTAAGAAAGTAGGCTAAAAATATAATTCATTTTCGAGTTCAGTGACATGACTAATGTCCTGATTCAAAGTGATTAAAAACAATTTTGCAACTGTTTTTAATTTGCGATGGGAGAGGAATGCCCCCGTAAAATGAATTATTTGGGATGAAAATGGGAATATTTTTTCGAAGCCCATGATAAAATTTAACCAAACAATATTGAGGCTGAATGTTGGCAGAAACCAGTCTAGAGGCGACGTTGAGCAGGAGGGAAATTCCGTCACGTGATTGTATTGCGCAATGGAACTTTCCAGAAGCTTAGAATCAGCCTAGCAACAGCGAATAATCCCAGGAATTGTTTAAACATTGTTATAAATTATCCGATTGGATATGAGCTTAAAGCCAATAAGAAGAAGTTTTAGAGAAGACGGGAGTTCCAGCAACTAAATTTTTATGGATATGTAATACATTTAAGCCCAAGAGAATTTATATAATGGTAAAGAGAAGAATATGATAATAAAATATTGGAAATATTTTATAAGTCGACAGCAGGTCGCAATTGGAAGGAATAAGAGATTTGCTAGAGCCCATTCGAATGTGAGAGGGAACGATAAAAGGCGGTCAGAATCGGTGGATTTGGAGGGGAGATGCCAAGCATCGAGGCTCTTTATTATCTGAATGTTGGAGAGGTCGGACGTGTTTTATTGGAAGAGAGAGGAGTTCCGAGTGTTTCACCGAGCTTGTGAAAGTTTGACTCGTGGAGATAAGGTATAGCGAGGCGAGAGTTAGGAGATTGCCGTGCCTTGAAACTAAGTGAAGTTGCGATGAACTTATATGCCGCAATTACTTCAGTCTGATCCACTTCAGTGACATTATTTCGACTACAGATTGTAGCGTACAATCGTATTTAGTATATTACGAACTTTGAGAAAATTAAGAAGATTATTTCAGAAGATATAAACGTTTTTGTGAAGCGTGAGGAAAGTGTTTGTTTCCAGCGCGATAAGACACTAATGTTCGAGCGACTACAGCGAATGCACGAGACACAAGTGAGTAAGAGTGAGTGTTAGCATTGATTTTGTGGAACTGTATAACAACACCAGTAGGATGAAGATGTATTCTATGTTGAAGAACATTATTAAGTCTGCTAATATGAAGTTAATTATGGACTAAATTAGTATGTGCGCCAGGAATATAAGCAGATAGAAGCAATATAGTCAGCGATGGAGCTTCGTTAGAGGAGTTTGTTCATGAATGTCTACTTGATGAGCGAACATGAGACTTGATGTACAACTACATTCTAGTGCATTATTGTCAGACATGAGCTCGACATTAACACCAGCGACTACAGAACGATGTTCATATTCCATCTACATGAATATTCGTTATGCGAGTGAGGTCCACGACTTCCTTTTCGAATGTCTTTCGAAATGGCAAGCTGAACTTTTGACACTTCTCGTTGTTTTGATGAAACTGAACTATGACGGAGTAAGAAGAGACATGAAGATTATCAAGAGGTCCAGGGTATACCCGGTCACAATGAAGATAATGATTAGAGGTCCGCAGTTCGATTCCGGTCGGAGCTTGCTGTTTTCCAGTAGGGGAATTCGTTCCTTCCCTGAGGTCACGAGTTCTTGGAGACGAGCTAGGATCCAACCCGGATCCTTGGAAGATGTAACAACTGAGTATTTTGTAATACTCTACCTTGAACTTCTAGACTTCCAGACCAGGTAGCCGTGTTCACTAAACTTGTAGTTAGAGCTTTATAGTGACATTAGTGAGCAAATCCTTTATCCATATTTCGACACAACATTTATGTACTCCATGTTGTACCCGTTCGTCTTGGGGATGCGATGACCCATCTGCTATTACATCGCATTCCTGGATTTCCAGGACAGAGCGGAGTTAAATGAACATGAAGTCAAATAAGGAATGTGTCGGAAATTCAGTTGAAATATCACAAAAGCAGAGGGTAACACGAGATAAAGTATCTCCAGGGTCGTTACGGGCTTAAATTTAATTTAAAAAATGCAAATATAAATGGGCGCCATCAACTGAATCCCTAGCAAACCACATCCTTCCTGGTTAAGCCTTAATTAAGACAAGGAACGAAATAGGAAAATCACATCATCATCAGATCACAACTAAGATAAAAACAAATTTATTCAACTTTGATAGTCAGACAGACATATTAAACACTCATCCTACCTGAGAGCATGGTCGAATGCCAACGTTAAATTGTCATTGTCCAGAAAATCGAACCATCTCTATTCTACTCAAAGTGTATTTAATCCACATAAAATAGGAAAAATTTCTAAAGTTCTCTTGGGTTCTCAGGATCACCGTAGCACTATGTCTTTGCGTCACTGACATTCGTGATAACTGAGACCTAACTTCTCTTTAAATTAACATCATGAATGTGGATGTAAAAATATAATTAATCTGTCTAAACACACATATTATAATCACATATTTAAATATCACATAATTTATGGCTTGCATGGCATTATTCAAATGCTGAATATGTTAGTAAATTGCTCCTAAACATCAATAATTAATTTACACTATTTACACTGTCATTAATAATTGCTTGTTTGTGAATCACAGAAAATCCACTACTCATTGGTTATAATCATCATCATCATCAAAATTAAATATTTCTCATATTAGTTCTCATCTCAAAATTCAATATATTCATGTCAGAATAATTAATTAATCACCATTAAATCATTTAAATGAATATTATAATCATCAATTCTTTATACTTTCTAATTATTCACACACTCTCATTTCATCATCTCCTTCAGATTAAATCATCTCAAATCATCAATATAAATTGTTTAATTCATCAACTCAAATTGCAATTCTTCAATCATATCTCAATTAAATTTATTTAAATCCATTTAAATTCATTAATCAGCTTCTTTATTTAATTATCACCTTCTAATTCAGTTATTCATCATCTATTTAATCATCTATTAATTTATTTAGATCAGCTTATTTATTCAAACTTTAATTCATCCATTTATTTAATTCATTGATTTATTCCAAAATTTAATTTATCAATTTATTTAAATTTTATTCTTCTGGTTATTTAGATTTTTATTATTTCATCTAGTCATTCTGATTTTTATTTCATTAGGTCAGATCATTAATATGCTTAAATTTCAGATTATTATTTCATTAATTATTATTATCAGAAAATCTTGTATTATCAACATTATTTATTTGTTTAATTTCCTAACAAATTGTTTAAGAACGTTGTCTTACAATTTTATCACTTCCAAGTTATATCTCGTATTCAATTATCATGCCAAAAAATATTATTGCCTTCAAAAAATCACGTTGGATCTCACTATCCACAACTACATTATATATTCTCACTTTATCAAATACCATATTTGAATACCACAATTATTCCACAAAGCTCCATAAATATTCAGCGCACAGCATGAATCTCAAAATTATGCTAGACTGGGTTCGACAACCTCATGTCAGCCTCAAAATACATTAGCAATATTGCAACTTCCACAAAATGCCTATCACAAACTTCGCTTAATCACGTTGCATGATCTACAAATTATCAACGCACACAATCTCCAATAACTGTAATTAATCTGATCACATCTAGACAACTTCTTAAACAATTAGGAAAAATATTACCTTAGTAATCGAAATCAAATTCAAAATCTGCTTTCAAATAGCATAAATTCTCTTAAAATTCTCATAATTCACTTCACAGAAAAAACACCAATGTGCTATAATCTCTCACATCAAAATATGCAATACTGATCTGCCTTAAAATAAATCTGACCATTAATGATTCATCTTACAAGATTCAATTACTTTAAATCCTTCTCAAAGGTATTAAATTCAATCATAAAAATTATCAAAAGCATCAGCTGTATCAGCTGTTAAATTGAAAGTACTCTCAAAAGAGTATAGCAACAAAATATTGGATTGGCAAACAAGAATTACAAAACGTAACCCTGCTGACATTTATTTTTAATTTATTTAACAAAATTCGACTGATATGTGACTAGTAGTTTCTTGTTTGATCCTCTTACAATCTCCTTCAGATTAAATCATCTCAAATCATCAATATAAATTGTTTAATTCATCAACTCAAATTGCAATTCTTCAATCATATCTCAATTTAATTTATTCAAATCCATTTAAATTCATTAATCATCAGCTTCTTTATTTAATTATCACCTTCTAATTCAGTTATTCATCATCTATGTAATCATCTATTAATTTATTTAGATCAGCTTATTTATTCAAACTTTAATTCATCCATTTATTTAATTCATTGATTTATTCCAAAATTTAATTTATCAATTTATTTAAATTTTATTCTTCTGGTTATTTAGATTTTTATTATTTCATCTAGTCATTCTGATTTTTATTTCATTAGGTCAGATCATTAATATGCTTAAATTCCAGATTATTATTTCATTAATTATTATTATCAGAAAATCTTGTATTATCAACATTATTTATTTGTTTAATTTCCTAACAAATTGTTTAAGAACGTTGTCTTACAGTTTTATCACTTCCAAGTTATATCTCGTATTCAATTATCATGCCAAAAAATATTATTGCCTTCAAAAAATCACGTTGGATCTCACTATCCACAACTACATTATATATTCTCACTTTATCAAATACCATATTTGAATACCACAATTATTCCACAAAGCTCCATAAATATTCAGCGCACAGCATGAATCTCAAAATTATGCTAGACTGGGTTCGACAACCTCATGTCAGCCTCAAAATACATTAGCAATATTGCAACTTCCACAAAATGCCTATCACAAACTTCGCTTAATCACGTTGCATGATCTACAAATTATCAACGCACACAATCTCCAATAACTGTAATTAATCTGATCACATCTAGACAACTTCTTAAACAATTAGGAAAAATATTACCTTAGTAATCGAAATCAAATTCAAAATCTGCTTTCAAATAGCATAAATTCTCTTAAAATTCTCATAATTCACTTCACAGAAAAAACACCAATGTGCTATAATCTCTCACATCAAAATATGCAATACTGATCTGCCTTAAAATAAATCTGACCATTAATGATTCATCTTACAAGATTCAATTACTTTAAATCCTTCTCAAAGGTATTAAATTCAATCATAAAAATTATCAAAAGCATCAGCTGTATCAGCTGTTAAATTGAAAGTACTCTCAAAAGAGTATAGCAACAAAATATTGGATTGGCAAACAAGAATTACAAAACGTAACCCTGCTGACATTTATTTTTAATTTATTTAACAAAATTCGACTGATATGTGACTAGTAGTTTCTTGTTTGATCCTCTTACAATCTCCTTCAGATTAAATCATCTCAAATCATCAATATAAATTGTTTAATTCATCAACTCAAATTGCAATTCTTCAATCATATCTCAATTTAATTTATTCAAATCCATTTAAATTCATTAATCATCAGCTTCTTTATTTAATTATCACCTTCTAATTCAGTTATTCATCATCTATGTAATCATCTATTAATTTATTTAGATCAGCTTATTTATTCAAACTTTAATTCATCCATTTATTTAATTCATTGATTTATTCCAAAATTTAATTTATCAATTTATTTAAATTTTATTCTTCTGGTTATTTAGATTTTTATTATTTCATCTAGTCATTCTGATTTTTATTTCATTAGGTCAGATCATTAATATGCTTAAATTCCAGATTATTATTTCATTAATTATTATTATCAGAAAATCTTGTATTATCAACATTATTTATTTGTTTAATTTCCTAACAAATTGTTTAAGAACGTTGTCTTACAGTTTTATCACTTCCAAGTTATATCTCGTATTCAATTATCATGCCAAAAAATATTATTGCCTTCAAAAAATCACGTTGGATCTCACTATCCACAACTACATTATATATTCTCACTTTATCAAATACCATATTTGAATACCACAATTATTCCACAAAGCTCCATAAATATTCAGCGCACAGCATGAATCTCAAAATTATGCTAGACTGGGTTCGACAACCTCATGTCAGCCTCAAAATACATTAGCAATATTGCAACTTCCACAAAATGCCTATCACAAACTTCGCTTAATCACGTTGCATGATCTACAAATTATCAACGCACACAATCTCCAATAACTGTAATTAATCTGATCACATCTAGACAACTTCTTAAACAATTAGGAAAAATATTACCTTAGTAATCGAAATCAAATTCAAAATCTGCTTTCAAATAGCATAAATTCTCTTAAAATTCTCATAATTCACTTCACAGAAAAAACACCAATGTGCTATAATCTCTCACATCAAAATATGCAATACTGATCTGCCTTAAAATAAATCTGACCATTAATGATTCATCTTACAAGATTCAATTACTTTAAATCCTTCTCAAAGGTATTAAATTCAATCATAAAAATTATCAAAAGCATCAGCTGTATCAGCTGTTAAATTGAAAGTACTCTCAAAAGAGTATAGCAACAAAATATTGGATTGGCAAACAAGAATTACAAAACGTAACCCTGCTGACATTTATTTTTAATTTATTTAACAAAATTCGACTGATATGTGACTAGTAGTTTCTTGTTTGATCCTCTTACAATCTCCTTCAGATTAAATCATCTCAAATCATCAATATAAATTGTTTAATTCATCAACTCAAATTGCAATTCTTCAATCATATCTCAATTTAATTTATTCAAATCCATTTAAATTCATTAATCATCAGCTTCTTTATTTAATTATCACCTTCTAATTCAGTTATTCATCATCTATGTAATCATCTATTAATTTATTTAAATCAGCTTATTTATTCAAACTTTAATTCATCCATTTATTTAATTCATTGATTTATTCCAAAATTTAATTTATCAATTTATTTAAATTTTATTCTTCTGGTTATTTAGATTTTTATTATTTCATCTAGTCATTCTGATTTTTATTTCATTAGGTCAGATCATTAATATGCTTAAATTTCAGATTATTATTTCATTAATTATTATTATCAGAAAATCTTGTATTATCAACATTATTTATTTGTTTAATTTCCTAACAAATTGTTTAATATGGGTTATAGAACGTTGTCTTACAGTTTTATCACTTCCAAGTTATATCTCGTATTCAATTATCATGCCAAAAAATATTATTGCCTTCAAAAAATCACGTTGGATCTCACTATCCACAACTACATTATATATTCTCACTTTATCAAATACCATATTTGAATACCACAATTATTCCACAAAACTCCATAAATATTCAGCGCACAGCATGAATCTCAAAATTATGCTAGACTGGGTTCGACAACCTCATGTCAGCCTCAAAATACATTAGCAATATTGCAACTTCCACTTGGCAACTTCCACAAAATGCCTATCACAAACTTCGCTTAATCACGTTGCATGATCTACAAATTATCAACGCACACAATCTCCAATAACTGTAATTCATCTGATCACATCTAGACAACTTCTTAAACAATTAGGAAAAATATTACCTTAGTAATCGAAATCAAATTCAAAATATGCCTTCAAATAGCATAAATTCTCTTAAAATTCTCATAATTCACTTCACAGAAAAAACACCAATGTGCTATAATCTCTCACATCAAAATATGCAATACTGATCTGCCTTAAAATAAATCTGACCATTAATGATTCATCTTACAAGATTCAATTACTTTAAATCCTTCTCAAAGGTATTAAATTCAATCATAAAAATTATCAAAAGCATCAGCTGTATCAGCTGTTAAATTGAAAGTATTCTCAAAAGAGTATAGCAACAAAATATTGGATTGGCAAACAAGAATTACAAAACGTAACCCTGCTGACATTTATTTTTAATTTATTTAACAAAATTCGACTGATATGTGATTAGTAGTTTCTTGTTTGATCCTCTTACAATCTCAAGTACACTCGGATGATAAAAATGAGTTCCTCAATGGCAAGTAAAGATGAGTACCACCACGCAATTGTATAAATACGAAAGGCCTCGCCTCGCAGACTATCATGATAATGCCCTGCACGATGGGTAAAGATGTGTACCACCACGCAATCGCCTAAAGCGAAAGGCCCCATCTCGTCGTCTAATGAGTGAATGCACCAGATTGGAATCAACAAGTCTCTAGTTGTCACATAAAAGCGATATTCATTCACTTGAGTGAATAACATCTTAATATCTCCAAACAATCAAATGGAAAAAATCCCTACTGATGAATAATACACACTCGCTAGTATGCAATGAACTGACGAAGTGATTTAAATAATCCAATTGCAGATCACTAGTTCGAAATACTCGCCACAAAAGAAATAACTATCCAAGAAAACTGTCCTTACTGGAAAAATGTCTAAAAGACCACACATCTGCTTAATAAAGCCAACCAATGGTGAGAATTTCGTATAATGGTGCCTGCCATATCATATGGTAATGCCATATTCTAGCAAAATTTGAGCAAATAATGTCTAAGCCATGTCTAAATAATCGTAGAACTCCTACTAGAGAAATATACAAGTATGCCCAGTGTTCATGAAAAAATCATATCAGAAAGTCATAACTCTTACAGTACCTTCTCATATCAGCTGTTAATATATTTCAAAGATCGTCGATTATCCTCGTGTGTAATAAATTTATCGAAAGATCGACGGGAATATCGTATCACCCACGCAATAACGATCGCCTTCATATCCCAAGTGAATCAGCTGTTGGACCTCCTCTTCTTCAGGAACCGAATCCATCGCTCTGTGGTGCCATCGCGTCTCTGTCTTCGTTTACTCCGACATGATGAACTGCATGTTATCCATAGCGGATACTGTCCAAATCCTTACGTAAAAGTTCATAAAAGCAGCGTAACCCATATTCTTCTTCTATGTTACGCCACTGTCCCATACAATGTTCGGTTTGCTTGTTAAAAGTTCAATCTCCACAGCGGTTAAGTCTCACTTGCAGAAAATAAATTTTATTTATGAGAGTGTATAAGTTTTTGAAACACCCTGTAGCTGTGTTCGTACTCGATATTTTATAATAATTCATGAAAAAGAATTGTATTAATGCACGTGCCAATGTTCATAAGTGCATATACTTGTAACATTTCGTTTGCTTAAAAGCGTTAATGTTAGTTTGACCCCATGGTCGCTCCAAATATTTCGTTATGAAATGCATAGTCGTAATGTCATTTGAATATCTAAGTTCATTTGAAGTTCACAATTGCAGTATATTATAACTATCTGCCTGCACAATTCGATTACTGAATACAAGTCCCATACTCTGTTGTAACTGAATGTTGAAATGAAGTTCAGCTTCTTTAATGTTCCCTGCGTATAAAAGTCGGAACTAGCACGCTCGGCTCTACTGCACTGTTCCAGAATGATCTACGCTTAAAGCCGGCCTCGCCATACCGCTTTGCTGTACTGTTCTGCGTTACAAAATGCAGCTCGAAATAAAGTTCTCAATCGTATTATAATGCTGTTCTAACCCCGGCCTTTCTCCTGCTTACACGGCCCGTACAGCTTGCCTCGTAACCAGTCCTCGTGCCGCCTACCGTGCGTTGCTTGCCTTGACTCACTGACCTACTTTCCGCTCTCTGCTTGGTGAAGTAATACTGTCGCTTTCACGCCACGCAACAAGTGCTGTGCACCGCTCAACTTGCCGTACTCTCTGCGCATGTGTTCTACTCAGCCCTGCTGACTGAACTCGACTGATGTCTCTAGACTGCGTTGAGGAGCTCCTACCCCGCGCTGTCACGTGATGCTCCCCCACCTTCTGTGGTCGTGCGTCACAAGTATAATCTCGACCACCATCATCTCGGCTATTAAGTTATACAATAACTTAAGGGGTTATCTGTCTTTCTTCAAGTTATTATCATATATAATGCTTGTTATTTCTTCTCTTCTGAGATGATATAATACTATGTTCCATATAGATCTTAATAAAACTTTAATATTCCTCCCATAATTCCATCTGCTTGACTGGCAGTGCCTTCTTAATTCTTGGCCTTCTACGTCATTTCCTAACATTCCTCTCGACTCGATCTGAGCGCTATCTTTACAACTTTTCCCATAAATCTCAACTACGGCTCAATGTCAGCTGGCGTAGCCGATAGCCTCAACTAGGTATCGGGTACAATGTATAGACATTTTATTCTTCGAGATCATTTGTGGTGACCGTCTTTCGACGCTTTTAGCTCTGTTTGTTTGAAATCCAGTTTCTAAACTGAGATTTTCACTTGTTGGAGGAACAAGCATTTTTGTCATTTCCTTTAAGGAATAGTAATTTATTTTCGACGTTTATGAATTCATTTTGAATGCAGGTGATAGACATTTTCGTCTATGTTACCGATTAAATTATTTTTTTTAGTTTAATTTATGCATTTTATCCGTCGAAAAGAGGCATCAAGAGAGAAGATATTATTAGTGATATATTGTGAAATGTCACGGCATCGTTTGGAAGAGAAACATTTAACGTGGAAACGATTATTATCGTTAGAACTCATACACATTCGTTCAGAATGGAGATAATACGAATATGACTAACTGTATGTTTTATTGAAGAAAGCCATGAACTTTCAGTCATTTAAAATAATTAGAGATTAGAATCTTCTTGGAAGATTTATTATCATCCGACGTTAGGGAAGTTCTTGTTTGATATCCTCGTCGTGATCGATTCTTGTTGGACACACATATTTAATTTTGTGATTAAATATTCACGAGGAGTAATATAATGTCACGTTGTAGACATGATATTCCTTCGTCGGTGAAAGTTGAAACCAGACATGTGAAATTAAGATACTGTATTTTATTAATGTATTCACAACAGTTTAGATTTATCTTAGTAACGTTTTTAAAGTAATAGTGAGGAAGTCTTTCACGCTTAGTCCATAGGTCGTTGACATGTATAGATTAATGGCTTAACAATTGATGTTATTGTTTATTAGACCAGCGGTTGGTTTGACAACGCTGAGGAATTATGCCCTTTTTAAGGAATGCCAGTTTGAAAGAAGTGAAGTTGATAACCCTTTGATAGTGATTAAATATGTATGTAATTCCGCGTGCAGTTGGCATACGAGGTTTTGGCGAAGGTGTTTCCGCATTTTATATTACAGTCATTGCGTGGGCATGACTATGTTTGGCAAGGCATAAAGGTGTGAGTTAACAGTGCTCCGTATTTCATACACGTCTTTGGATAAGTGAAGACAGGAGGGTCACAATTGAAATTTAAACGGGAAATGGATATTGACATCTGTTATGTTTTACTCTAATTAATATTATTAAACCCAGATATGTAACGACGTATGTTTAACCTTGAGTGGTCGAATGTATTTGATCTATTATGACATCAGACCAGAAAGGAGAGAATGGTGGTAGTATTTCTGAAGCTGTAGAAGCTTATGAGGATCCGAGTTAATTGCATTTGGCAGAACTGTGAGATCGGAGCTCAGGCTCATGTGTACATACTCACTACTTATTTTAAATGATAATAGCTCATGCTATTATTGTCATTTTCAATTCATTCATCATTAATTTTCTTTATTTGCCAATCGAGTGTATGATATGTTAGGTATAGGAAGTTAATCGATTGTTTAGCGTAGTGGTTAGCGGATGAATGCTGATGTGATTGAAAGTGGTTTGTTTCTTGTTCAGTGTGAATGAAATGAACTCCATTGGGCCGTCACAATGCGACAGTATGAAAGGAATGGTGTGTAGAAGTTTTGTTTCATTAGCGTGTAGGATGTGTGTATGATTTACGTATTTGTGTGGCGTGAATCTGTTTCATTTTAACATCGCTTGTGATATGATAGAGAGGTGTATTTGTGGTCAAGGCTGTAATAGCGAGGGTTTGTTAAAACTCGTTTCCATCCAAGGTCAGCGCTCGGCCACACAAATGTAAAGAGTTGTTGCGAACCAACAGGCAAGCAGCTATGAATCAGCCAGCTCTGGGAATGTAACGGAGTCTGTTATATAACCTGTCGCGTGGCGAGGGTCGCGTGCTACTAGCGCCCAGGTGTTCACTGGAGCGCGTCAAAGGAATGTAAAATACGCAGGGGTCTTTAATTGATGTATAGCTTGTTATAATGACACAAGCCGCCCCAAAATTTGTCACAGTGTTCGTGGAACGCAGTATTGTCAGTGGCGTAAATGTGAAGAAGAAAGAAAGGGAGTGTGTTTTATTTAATGTATGAATGTTTAGATTTAGTTTACACCATTGTTATTAAATTGTTTAGTTTGTTAGAGGCCGCGTCGTTTCGATTTATTTTAGATATAAGGAGACGCAACTGTGAAACCCATTATAGGTCCAGAGGCTGACCACGAGATCCCCGAGAACGAAAGGTAGGTGCTCTAGTTCGAGCTAAGTGCATAATATGTAATTCACAGTTTCATCGTAATTTCCGCTACGTATATTCGTGAGGGTCTTGTTGGAGTGGATTCTTGATTAGTATTTGCGCCGGAGCTGTCAGGGTCTACAAATCCAGCGGTGCTTCGGATATCTAACAGACCGCCTCAAGAATATACGGGTACAGTACTTGATGTTGTACCAAGCTTTCTTCAGTTCATCACTGATAAAGTGATTTGAACTTCAATGTGCTTACTGCCTCTGATCAGTTGGCCGCTCTTGATAATTGTGATAGTACTCTGGTTGTCTATGTTGAGAGTCATCTTGACTTGCTTGTTAAGGAGTTCTTGAATGAAGGTTTTTAGATACTTCATTTCCTGACAGCAGTGTGCAGCTGCTATATACTCTGCCTCAGACGTGGATCTTGCAACTACGGACTGTTTCTTTGAGCTCCAGCTCACTGGACCATTTCCACACATGATAATGTAGCCAGATGTGCTCTTCCTGTTCTCTTCATCACCGGCAAAATCTGCATCACAGTAGGCAGTAATCTTGAGATTTTCTTTTGCAGAGGAATAGAAAATTCCATCTCAATTGTGCCCTTTAAGATATCTCAGTGTTCTTTTAACATTGGAGACGTCCTGTGCTCTTGGATTGCTTATGAATCTACTTTCAAAATTCACAGAATATGCCATGTCTGGTCTGGTTTTAACTGTCAGATATAGTAAACTACCTATGGCTTGCTGATATGGAAAATTCTTGGTAGTGTTATCTTGTTCTTGATTGTTCTTCTGTATTGGAGTTGAAACTGGCTTGCATTGTTCCATGTTACATTTCTTTCAATTTCAAGTCCCAGATACAAGGTTGGATTTTCTTGTACCGTTATTTCGAACTTGCTCTTGAGCTTTTGTATCAGCTGATTCATTTGCTGTAAATATTCACCCATCAATATTCCGTCATCGACATGTATTGCAAGGAACAGTTTCTTCTCTGTATTTTTGAGCTTAAAAACACACTGACCTGATTTTAGCTGAATTAAATTTTCTTTCTTCAGAAAGTCACACAAGCGTTTGTTCCATTGTAGAGGCGCTTGCTTAAGAACATATATAATGCCTTTTTCAACATAATTTTTTTTCCTGGTTCATGGTATCCTTCGGGTACTCTCATAAATATGTCCTCTTCTAGCTTGCTATATAGGAAAGCTGTCTTGACATCAAATGTCATCAATTTCAGATCCTCTTGAGCTGCTATTGCAGACATCAGTCTCAAATTATTTGGTTGAACCACGGTACTAAAAATAACTTCAAAGTCAAGATTTTCTGATTTTTGTTGACATCCACGAGCGACCAGTCACGCTTTGTATTGTCCATGTTCTTAGACTTTAAGATCCCATTTTCCAGTCACAATCTCTTTTCCTTTCTAACGGTTTTCTTCTACTATTTCCCATGTTTTGTTTTGTTCCAGTGTTCTCTTTTCATTATTGATGGCTTCTTTCCATTTGGTTTTGTCAGGACTCTGCATGCACTCCCTGTAAGTTATCAGAGCTTCTAATTCTTCATGATGTAGTATTTAAATCTTGCTGGTATTTTCTTTTCCCTTCTTGGTCTTCCGTTTTGTGTGTTTGAATCAGGATTCTCATCTTCATGTTCTTGGTTTTAATTTTCTTCTGGTTCTTGTTGGTTTTCATTTTATTTTGGTTCTTGGTTTACATTTTCTTCTGGTTCTTGTTGGTTTTCATTTCTTCTTCTTCTTCTTCTTCTTCTATATTCTCTACCTGAATATAGTTTCTGATTTCTTGTAGAATCTGTTTTTGTTGTGTTCCAATGAAAATGACATCTCTTGATGAATACACTTTTCTTTCTTCTTCATTCCAGATGCGATATCCATTTTCTGCACAACCAATGAATATTCCTTGTTTTGATCTTGGTTGTATTTTTTCTTTAGATATCCCAGCTGTTTTGTATAGACTTTTGACCCAAATATTTGCAGTCTTGATAAATCTGGTCTTTTACCATACCAGAGTTCTGCTGGAGTTTTATCTTTTGTAGCAGTGGGGCTTCGATTTATAAAATAAGCAGCTGTGCATACTGCCTCTCCCCACATATCATTATCCAGTTGTGAGTCAAACAACAGTGCTCGTGTCATATTAAAGAGTGTGCGATTAATTCGCTATGCAGTCCCATTCAGTTGGGGCGTGTACGGAATAGTATAGTCAAGACATATTCCCTTAATCTTGCACCATGTTTTGAACTCATTACTGCGAAACTCACCACCGTTGTCACATCTCACCTTAGACGCCTTGAGATTATGAAAGGCTTCTAATTCTAGAATAAATTCTTTCAGATACATTTCAGCTTCTTTTTTGTAAATCATAGGATAAACCTTGACAAAATGGGTGAAATCATCAGTGCATGTCAGAATATAATTCATTCCATCATATGTTGGTGGATCCACCTTTCAACACACATCTGTATGGATGATTTTTCAAAGGTCTGGTTGCTTTTGTTCTTGTATTATTGAATGGGATTCTCACCTGTTTTGCTTGGCAACAAACATCACAGATGTTGTCGTCTGCTGTTGTGGCAATTATTTCAGGAACACCGTCACACAGTTGGGATACTTTCTTCAGTCTACTTTAACCAATGTGACCCAGTTTCCTGTGCCACTGTATACGCTGATCTGCCTGTCTTGACATTAACGCTGTCTATTCTTCATTTATATTCTGTTCTTCTTTGTTTTGATTTCCTAGATCAACAACAAACATATCATCTTCATCTTTAAATCCCATCATTACCACTTCTCCATCTGAAATAACCCACACTTCAAACTCAGAGAACAACACCAGTGCCCCTTTTGCTGTCACAGTTCTGTGCCCGTCCCGGAAATATGTGCGATGACCCGGCCAAAAATTACACGACACAATTTCCGAGGTCGAAACAGGGGAGTGCAATAAAAAAAGTAGCAGAAAAAAACGAATGTGCCTGAACTCTAGTTTGATAATATAAGAAAAAAAAACGGCTCGGGTGGCACGAGACAGAGTATCTCCGGGTCGTTACGGGATGGGAAAGAGGGCGCCATCAAACTAGAGTTCGCAAGGACACATTCCTGGAGAAGCCAGAGTTAAAAGAAGGAAAATAGAAATGACACAGATAAAAGAAATTTAAGAAGGTAAAGGAAAATGATCCTTATTTATTCATGGATTCAGCTTGCATTAAAATTCCACACCCTACCTATGATCTCGACGGCTAGAGAATCCCTAAGATATGGTGTAATGTCTTTCTGAATCTTGCCAAATCGGATCAATAAAAAAATTACATCACAGGACTGAAAAGAAAGCCAACTAAAAGCCTCTTCTGTCGCTGCAGGGATTTTTCGACGCACACGACACGAAAAATTATTAACACTCATCCCTGAGCGACCTAACTTCAATTATATGAAAGACAAAAAATACACCATCAAATAATCAAGCTAATGCGCCCTGTGATGTGAAACTGCTTGCTAATGAATTGATATCGGCATTGTACTACCGTAATTGCACACAAAACAGTCTATCCAATTGTCCAAACTTATTTACAATTATAACTGACAATAATATAATATGAACTCCTCTAACTCAGTTCCTAAAATCAAAAATTGTCCACATCAGTCCACTGATTATCAGGATCAGTTCAAAAATAAATCTTTTAATCAAATCGAAATCCTTAATTCAATATCTCATGCTCAATTCAAAATCTTTTAGTGAATCCTAAACTAATAATCTTGTTCAAAATTCGATAATCTTTTGTCAATTCAATAATTATCCCTAATGCCCGCAATTATTATAATAATCCTTACATGGTCTCGTGGTCTCGAATCCACAACTAGATTCAAGAATAATCCAGAATCAAACTCCATCAAATGATCATTGAAGTATCAGTGCAACCATACTCGATTATTTCGTTAAATTGCTCAGGCAATTGCTGATCAAAATAATTAGTAAAGAGGACAGAGAAAGAAAGATTAAATTTTGCCTCACCAAAGCAATGAGCCTTTGTCAAAATGAGCCATAAATTCTCTAAGAGAGACCAAATAATTGGATCAAAATATTTAAACATCATGATAGGATTATAATAATTCATGATAAAACATGTCATATCATTTGCCAACAAATCGTTGCACTAAGGCAATAGCCCTCTAAATAACTCGAGCAACATGTCACAAAAGATCATGGCCCATCAAACTATCATTCAAAACCAGAAATCAGATCATCATCTGAGCATTTCTGTACATAACTTCAATAATTCCTATCACAAATATAATATCCAAGTGGCAAATCTAATATTTAATATTGGCTATCTTCACACTCAAAATGTGGCAACCAGAATGCATAAATTGAACAGTCGGATCTGAACAGATATACATCCAAAATACTAATAATTCAATCGAAATGTGAACGGCTCAAGGCAAAACTCACAAAGTCCTCAAATGAGACCCCTAAAGATCGTCCTAGAAAAGATCTGGAGTTAAAAAAAAAACATCGCTCAGACGGCAAAGTCATCCTAAGGCTTCAACATCAAATCCCCAAAGAAAAAGTGGACCAAAATAAACACCTGTGCATCGGATGCCCACTATCTTAAAATCCTTGGATAAAACCATAAATCGAAAAAGAATGCATCATGAAAGAAACGCAGAAGAAAAAAAACATTGAAATAATTGTCATCGCAATTATGCAAGAGAAAATAATAATAATAATAACAATCGTAAAAAACAATCATTATCATCATTAATCCCAACAAAATTCATTAGACTCCGATGTGTACAATCAGATAATGCTCTTGCCATACCGTGGAATTATACAAAGTCTAAATATGATCATGTGCTCTGGTGTGCAACTCATTATGGGAAGATTCAATTCATGTGGGCTGGCGACACATTTTTACCTCCTGGCATTTTCGTTAGGCAGAGACAAACCTCTTCTGCAAATTTAATAGAGTGTAAAGATCCCTGATAAGTGTTCCCTGGTGTCGTGTTGGCGGCAGGCGTCTGCTTGCGAAGATCGTCGCGACGCCTCCTGGATCAAAGTTCCATCCCTCCATCACGCCTTCTGCGTGTTTTAATGTGCCATGGTGTAATTAGAAATATTCGACACTGTATGTCTCTCCTTCCTCACGAAGACATTTACTTCATTAATATGTTGCCCCATTATTTTAGAGTAACACGCCGCCACTGTTCCAATTCGATCTAGAATGTTCAGAAGTGAGATTGTGTTCAGTATAATTGGCAAAGACTGTTCCAGAAGTCTGGCGTGAAGCAATGTTCAATGAACTATGTGAACTATTACAGAGTTCCAATGATGCCTAAAGCCATGTTCACTTGCCATCACGGCTTTGATTAAATGTGCAATGTTCTGTCGCAAAGATGTCCCAACTAATTTCCATTGAATAGTGTGTAAGCTTGTAACACAGGATGAGAAATATCCAGCCCTCAGACTTTGTATCACTGCTGCTTTATGCTGGTAATGTTTATAAGATTTTTCAACTTACGTGATGTCAGTGCAAGTCCCAATACTTACGAATATGAACCATCACTTTCACACTGCCGTTTGCTTGCGATTTGCAAGTGACAAACTTGCATCTAATAGCTCGCCCTTACGACCGTAAGAATACAACACACACAGCGATACCAGTCCGCACTAAACATGTTCTGGACACGAACAGAATCAAACATCAGAATGAGCAAGCTCGTCTCGCCATCACCTGCCAAGCGGCCTCACTATCCTCCCCGCCGTAAGGGGGTGGGGGTAGCTCACATATACCTCTCCTTACTCCCGGCCTTGACATCATCACACAAGTGCACTGACCTCCACCGTTCATTCGGGCAAGATCAAACCACCGTGACGTAATATTTGCGGCCCCCGGCCGTTCACGCAGCACCGTAGCTTAGTGGTCATACTCCAAATCGGGTACAGTACTTACATACATTAGACTTCTTGACAGTTCCGGCAAATAACTGATATTGTGTAAAATAATGTATTCTGACTCCACACTTCCTTTCAACTTGGTGTACATGCAATCACCATTTTTAGCTACATTTATTTTAATCTTACCATTCTTTTGCACATTTTTCATGTCTTCTATTTTATTAGACATGTGTCCATTACAAGCACTGTCTACAGTGAAGCACTTTGTATCAGCATGCTGGTGGGTTGATACACATGCTTCTAGGTTTGTCAAATATGCTCTCTTGTTTTTCTTGCATCATCTTGATTTACAGCTTGTTTTTCTTCTGTATTACCTTCATGATATTTTTTGAAGAAACACTTTTCCCACGTATGATTAGTTTTCTTACAAAACTTACACGGTGGAAAAACAGCAGCATTAATGTCTGTCTTCTTTCCGAATTTTCGACATTGTTTTGAAAAATGTCCCATGTCTCCACAGTTGTTGCACTTTTTCTTCTTAAAGGATTGAAAAGCTATAGCTGTTTCTTCTTTGATGCTCAGTTTACACTTTTCTTCCCCGCTGCACAGTCTTGATATTAGATTTTCTATTGTCTGACTTGTCTCGGGTGTTGAGTCCCAAGCCGAACTAAAATGTTTGTAGTTATCAGGCAGTGCTGTCATGATCCTTGAGATTAATTTGCTTTCATTGATGTTTTCTTTCAGCTGGTTAAGCTGGAAGGTTATGTTTTGTACAGAGCTTACATTGGTCATGATGTCTTTGGTATTATGAAACGTGAAGTTATAGTTATTCTGCAAGAAGCTTACTTTTCTGTTGGGTGGTGTCTCTTTTGTATATTCTTATTAAAGTATCATACATACTTTTGGCAGTTTCACATGACAAAATGTGGATTTTGACATTGTGGTCAACGGTTCGAAGAATGTAGTGCCTTGTCTTGGCATACTTGACACGCCATTTCTTTTTATCATCTTCTTTCTCGTCTGAGACCAGCACATCTTTTCCATTAACCACTTCGTACAATTCCTTCGCTTCGAACAGAGTTCTTATTTCCAGTTCCCACAAAGGAAATGTTTCTATATTCTTGAGCTTTGGAATGCTCGAAATATCATCGGATCCTGCCATGTCTAACTTGTACGATTCAGGACCTTTCTTCTTTGTATATCTTATTATCCAGCTATCTTGGACTGTCTGGGCTCATAACCTGATGAGATTTTATGTATTAGTATTATATATTTACGTTTTAGGCTTATTATATTTTAAGATGTTCACCTGGAGTGTACGTATAGTTATTTTAATAAAGATCATCAACTGTTATTTCAATTGTCTCGTCTCATAGCAGTTACATTTTCTCTTTGGTGTCACCAACTTCTGGCAGCAGAATTTAACAAAGTCTACCAAAAATATTTAGGTGTTACTCTTGATGGAACTTTGTCCTACAATAAACACATAGAAAACATCGCTGCAAAGTTGAGCTCACGTAATAACATCATACAGAAGTTGAGTGGAAGTTCATGGGGTGCAACAGCTACAACTTTAAGATGCTCTTCCTTAGGTCTTGTCTATTCTGCTACTGATAATTGCGTCCAGTATGGCTTAATAGCCCTCATGTGAGGAAAATTGATGTTCAACTACATACAGCAACGAGGACAATAACAGGATGCATTAGATCTACTCCTCTACAATGGCTACCACCTTTAAGTCGTATTGCTCCACCAGATTTGCGAAGACAGAATGCCCTTCTCAAGGAATATGAAAAATTGATTAAAAATCTACAGCTCCCAATTCACTCTGATGTTCCTATGATTAAAGGAGTAGATTAAAACCCAGGCGGCCATTCATAATATTGGCAGAATCGTTACAAGAAATGGGCTTTAACATGAACAAGAAGTGGTCGGAAATGTGGAGTAGAACTAATAACGTCGAACATGAGACTCTAATAAGAACCACCACAAATCCACCAGGCATGGAACTCCCACGACATGCATGGAAGACAATTAACAGGATTCGAACAGGCCATGGCATCTGCGCAGAGTCTTCACCGCTGGGGAAAGGTCCCATCTCCCCAATGTGATTGTGGCAGTGACCATCAGACCTTCCAACACATTATATCGAGTTGCAGCCGTCGAGCGTATCCTGGAAATCTTAACGATTTCTATGAAGTGATAGAGGCAGCCCTTCAATGGATAGAGAATTTAGATATTAAATTATAAACTTAATGATTTAGTTACAGTAAATTAATTTTGTATATTTATTATGTTGTAAATCAGTTTTGTTATTGCCATAGGCTACGCTAAATACACCACAATGATTTTCTAGTCAGTGACAATTTAATAATAGCTTAGGCCTAGTACATTTCAGTAGTGTCGAACTTACAGTAATTACGTAAAGGGAAAACGCAAAGAGCATCTACGGCTAGACCAATAGTCCAGTCGACAGGTTGGAAAAAGCGGCGTTAGGTGGAAAAAGGTCGGAATTTAATGAAACTTTGGGATGTTGTTCAGGGATAGTTAATTAACATTTCCTCAAGTTTTGGCCCTCGATGACCCTGTGCGAAAAGAGGAGGGGGGTAAAAACTGCAAAAGTTTCGACCTTCCTCCGGTTCCTCCTCAATAACGTTTTTCATTTACGTCCTATCGCAAAAGCATTCTAATGCATTATTGTAGAGCGTTAAATTTCCTACAATTTTGACTATTCAAACATGTTTGTATGTGAATTCTTTACCGAGATATGGCGCTTCGAAATAATGTCATTTTTCAAAAATCGCTAAAAATGCCCAAAAATGCAGAATTCCACCTTATTTTTTATGTTATACCCAAATTATGATGAAATGTTGTTGTAATTATGGTTTATGGTTACAATCACCAACTTTGGAAACCCCCAACCCACTTCCCCTTCTCCCACTCAACCCCAATTCACAGAAGCTAATTTCCTTCCCTGATGAAAGCCAACCATATTCACATCATGTTGTTATTGATATTAGTTACTTTTCGGACCCTTCCCAAGGATGGAGTCCTTACGGAATCGTGGAGCCTGGTTCCATTCCGCGCCGAGGGATCTCCAACTTCAAGACATCGTTGGGAAGAAGTCTTCCACAGGCGCGAATTCTAGGGGGCGGGGGCACGGGGGTCATGACCCCCCCAAACGGAGACCAAATTTTTTTGCAAACTCAAAAAACGAAAACACAATAACCAGACAAATAAAACTTAACAAATTTTAACTGAAAAACAGTTTTCTTCATTTTATTCAATACTAAAAATATATTTATTGCAATTATTATGTTCTGTTACAACTGTACATATTTCCAACTTCATACCTGTTATATAAAAACGATTATTTATATAACAAAATCATCTCATCTATTTTGTTTAGCAAGCATTGTGATTACCGAATCGATGTCTATAGTGTTGTCACGATGAATGTGCAGCAATGCACGGATAGGAATTTGGGGCTTTTTTCGCACCAAAAGATTTTGCTGACGTCCAAACTGCCAGCTTGGTTGGCAATTTAAGCTGTGACTTTCTCCCTTTGTCGCTACCAACTCGACTTGCCGAAACTGTAACGTACCTTGATACTTTTCTCGAAGCTCGATGTAAAAGTCGCAAAACACGCCGTTGCAATTTGTACGAATATTTTTGGTGCGCTAAACGCATCAAATTTCTATCCATGTAGCTTGCAAAAAATTGGTCTGTTTTTGTACATTTGGTTATTTTGTGATTGCGTTGTTAGTGATACCATTTTTCTTAACAATTTCGATTATATGACCCCTCTCCCCCCCCCCCCACCCCCCGAAGCCAAACTCCAGATCCGCGCCTGGTCTTCCAACTTGTCATGTGAATCTTATTTTTGACATGAATTTCCTAATATTCCGTAAATTTGCGTCTATATTGCTTTGCGAACACTTTTAATTCGTTTAAATTAATTTCATATTACAGGATGTCTTACCCTATGTTATTAAGAGGCAGCAGGATTAGTGACACCTCAAAAGCACTAACTGACACTGTATTTAGAACACACATTAAATAATAGATTATTTTTTATGTTTAATAATAGGTAATAATAACACTGCGTATTTTTCTAACACTGAATTCTTGTGAAAAGTAATTATGTTTAATCTAACATTGAAAAATGATGAATGATATTGTTATAAATAATTATTTGAGAGTGAAGGATCGAGCAATCCTTAAGCTAATATTGGACAAGCGATAATTGAAGCATAATTGTTCTACTTATGAGTAGAAGATAATGGTATAGGGATGTGTGTGTAATCCCAGTGTTATATATGTTGTTTCCTGAGTATCAGCTCAGACGGTTTAGGGGTCAATCCTCTAGTAAATGGGACATGTTGCGGAAGTGACAATCCTGCCCCTTAATGTGCATGAAAAGCTTCAGTGAATTTAAAAGGTCTGTCAAATATAATACATAGACTTCCTCATCAAATAAACTTTATAATGCTCATTGAAGATATTTTGAAGTGTGTAATGACGTCACGTCAAATGTGTTGCCAATTCATGTGGTGGCTTGATGATTATCAGTGTTCAAATGCAATTAATCCACGAATTAAAAGTGTCGAGCAGTAATGGAAAGTACAGCAACGTGCCACAAATTACATTTGGGAATTTATAAAAATGTATTATTACGTTATTATTATTTTTTCACTTTCTTCGAAAAGTATATGTCAATAATGAGTAGTGTCAAGTGCCAGCTCTATAAATTTTGATAATGCTTTGCCTAAATAAGTGACAATTTCTAAGAATCATATCAGTTTTTCAGATTCAATTCTGAATTATGGACTCATAAAAACATTGATCGCGTGTGAAAATGACTACAAAATTATTGGACAGTGTACATATTAGGAATAAGGGCA
This sequence comes from Meconema thalassinum, assembly GCA_946902985.2. NCBI lineage: Eukaryota > Metazoa > Arthropoda > Insecta > Orthoptera > Tettigoniidae > Meconema > Meconema thalassinum. Next base: position 455,304,156 of record OX336391.1, on the reverse strand, counting down.
GCGAAATTCGGCATTCTTTATATCAGTTTTTCTATTTCTATTTCGATGGACGATTGTGCAGTCTCTCGTGTTTAGAATAAAATAATTAATTGTAATTCGTCGATCATAGTCGGAACAAACGTACTTTCATAAAGACAGACTATGCATATTTTTTTAGTATTATTGAGATGCACAATCATAGGGATAGATTGCTTTCGCCGCCGCATATTTAATGAGATCGCAGGGAAATGCTTATTTTGATTTTGCCTTGTTGCAGACAGGCAGATATTTTCGAATAAATTATGTGAATTGATTTTCTTTTAAGTTTGTGGTTTCTCACTTTGTGTACCGGTATGTGTTATGTTCATGGTCCTTAAATCCTTTACGAGGAGCATGGGGACAGTGTGTAGTGATCATTAGCTAGCACAACCCAAGACGCCCTGAGACCTGATCTCGTGCTCACACTGTACTCATGCTGTCTAGCATGTGATCGCCTGTCCTTCCCAGGTGCAAAATACGTATTGCAATAAAAAAAACATCTGGCGAGTACTCTGGTCGAAAAAACTATACACTGATTTACTTCCCTTGGCAATGACCAAACATGTGACATCAAGATGGATTGAAGTGGTATAGAATATAATGTACCGGTACTCACTCAATGCAGGTCTTGTAGATTATCTACGGATGTAGGAGACATGCTCGATAAATCAGATCTAACCAACTTCACAAGATGCTTTCTCACACGTGGTTTCACCTACCGTTGCTGTATTTACTTGATAGGCCCAAAGTTACATTTCGTCGGAGATGGTAAATTCATGTACCGTATTTCTGCACTTTGCAGACTTACACACAGTTCCCAAATTATGCAGAGACTAGAAGCCTAGTTCACAATAATACATTTGTATATACAAGCTCATGCCTTAGGGGCAGATGACCTCGTAGTTCCGCCCCTTAAATCAACAATAACTAACTAACTAACTAACTAAGCTCATGCGTAAAACACACGCGGCTCACAATATACCTCTCATTGCGGAGATGATTTAAACCGAACCACATGGTCTCAGTTACAATTCACAACGACGTTGATACACTTACAATAAGAGCACATTTCTTATTTGTAGCAGTTTTAAGCAATATTGCCCATCACACAATATTTTTATAGATGACCACCTATCACCCAGGAACGACTGTATTGCGAGAAGATGCCGGATCCTGAAGCAGAATGGGAAGATATTTGGAACCTGGACAAGAGACTGCAAGATTTATGTTCGGGAAGCTCGAGATGGTCCAAGCACACTCATCGGCAGTGAAGCGAAGATCGCCCACCTCGAGAAAAAATACGACAATAGGTGCTGCAGGTATCACACACCAAAAGTTGCATATATATTAAATGGACGGAGACGACTATAAACACAACGAAACACTAAGCTCTGTCGAAATTCATTGTGATTCTATAGAAAACTATAATTTACAGACTAAAAATCAGATCTTGAATTCAAAATTTAAATGTATCTACATCAATGCACGAAGTATTCGGAATAAGTTCGAGGATATTATGCTCCTTATTGACGAGATTTTAGAAATAGATTTAATAGTCATAACAGAAAATTGGTTGTCAGACCAAGAAACACACTATTATAACATTACCAGCTTTGACTCACACCATGTAACACGAATCGGTACTGGAGGAGGTCTGTCAATTTATATATCTAGAAAATGGGCGACCAAAGTTATTAACACCATTAACAGTTATCACAGTATACTACAAATCGAAATATTTCAGAAACACAGAAGATATAATGTTATTGCTTACTATAATCCAAGGGAGAGTAATGCAAACGAATTTATGCTTGACCTTGAACACATACTTTGCAATACTAACAAATCAAACACACTACTTATCGGAGACGACAATGTAGATTTTCTAAAAGACAGCATTATTTACAGGGCCTATTCGTCTTTACTGAATTGCTTTAGTTTTTATCCATGCAATACAAAACTGCCAACTTCTTCAACTTTAATTGACCATATACATTCTAACTTTGCCAATAATGATAATTTCTATTTGTATAATGTTATGTGTGATCTTAGTGATCATAATATTTTAATTCTATACATTTCATCACATCCAGAAGTGAGTACGCAATCCAATAATCGTTCCAATATAGAAACATTTACGAAAATAAGTTATGCCAAACTGAACAATTTCTTTTCAAAAAATAAATGTCCAAATCTAACTACTGAAGTCAACGAAGCATATAATCAGCTTTGCGATTTCATTAGTGATGGACTTAGGACAGCTAGTATAAATATTAAGCAAAAACCACAGGTAAAAGGTACACACAAACCATGGGTAACACAATAGTTTCTGGAAGCGGTAAAAATAAAAAATAATTTGTAGCCTATGCAAAAACTAAAACTAAAAACCCTTCAACTGAAAGCATTAAAGAGTACACAAGATGCAGTAGGGATGTGACTAGAATGAAAAGAGAGCTGAAAACGTTATACTACAATAATGTAATTAGAGAAGGGAATACGATAAAAGGAATGTGGAAGGCAGTAAATCAAATACTTGGCAAACCTCATAATACACGAAACATTGTTGAAATTCAATATGAAAACATACAATACACCTCTAGCCAAGATATATGTAAAGCATTTAACATGTATTTCATAAATGTTGTAGAAAACTTAGTTAAAGATACTCCAATAATCCCAAATTTGCTATCGAACCAGACGATCTGTAACTCACTATTCATGAAACCAACAAATATGACGGAAGTTAAACAAATCATTCAAAACCTTGCGAATAAAAAGAATTACACAGATGATGGAATAAATAACATACTCCTTAAGAGATGTGCCCATCATCTGGCTCCATTGCTTGCTGATATATTTAACTTGTCACTGCAAACAGGAGTAATACCAGATAAATGTAAACTAGCAAGAGTGGTACCAATATTTAAGAAAGGTGATGTATCTAACCCCAGTAATTACAGACCGTTGTGTATATTATCCTCACTTGTAAAAGTACTGGAAAGAGTAATCAAAAAACAAGTCCTGAATTTCCTAAGAAAAAACAATTTTTTCTTCAAATATCAGTACGGCTTCCTTCCCAAACATAGCACTGATTCAGTAGCATTTGACGTAGTGTCACTTATACATAAAGCATTAGATAACAATAAAATAGCAGCAGGACTATTTATAGATCTTGCTAAGGCGTTTGACACTGTTAACCATACCTTGTTGCTAAGTAAACTATCAAATGCAGGAATTAGAGGAATAGACTTTGAGTGAGTGGTTTAAAAACTACCTGTCTAACAGGAAGCAGTATGTTAATATTAATAAAACTAAAGGGTCCATTTCTGATGTTAAATGCGGAGTCCCACAAGGGACAGTGCTCGGACCATTGCTGTTCCTGATTTTTATTAATGATATAGGTTATTTAGAGTTTACTGGTAATATATTCCTATTTGCAGATGATATATTTCTACTTTACGAGAGCGCCTGTGAACAAACGATTATGCAGAATATGCAAAAGGATCTAAATATACTAACAACATGGCTTTCAAAAAGTAAATTAATCATTAGTAGCTCAAAAACAAAATACATGCTATTTCACAAACCAGCTTACAGTCCAAGCACTTGCAACATAGTTAAAATTGGTAATGTACCCATCGAACGGGTGAAACAATACACATATTTAGGCCTAACTTTGGACAATAACTTAAGTTGGAATGAACATGTCACAAATGTGAAAAAGAAAATTGTTAGTGTAATTGGTGTTCTAAAAAGATTAAGGGAGTATGGAATAAGCAATCAACATTTAAGGAGCATATATGCCTCTCTTATTCATTCTCACCTTATGTACATGAACATAATATGGGGTAAATGTGCACAGGAATCAATAAATGAGCTCGAAGTTCTCCAAAAAAGAGCAATTAAAATCATGTATGGTTACGATTTTAGGAAACCAACTGTACAAGTATTTCAGGAGACAAACATATTGCCATTACGAAGCCAGCTCAAATACTCTGAAGCTTTATTTGAGTTCAAATATAAACAAGGTCTTATTAATCTAAATACTGAACTTCAATGCAGGAAAGACATTCATACCCGTAACACAAGATCAGCAAACCAGTTATACATGGAGTCAACAAACACAACTAGATATGGTATTAAAAGTATTTCCTATTCAGCCAGCACATCTTATAACAACTTACCTCCTAAACTGAGACAAATTGTAAACTTAAACAAATTCAAAAAGGAAGCACGCAGGTACTTCCTGAAACTATATGTTTAAGAATATAGATGAACCCATAAAGACTGAATATATGATCCTACCACCTTAATATATTCTAGTATAAGTTGCTAAGCCATATTTGTAAAGGACAGTCCCCCCTTGAGCTACCAGCTCACTGGGACTTTCTGTACCCTATAAATAAATAAATAAATAAATAAATAAATAAATAAATAAATAAATAAATAAATAAATAAATAAACATGCTGGTGGCACATAATAGTTTATCTTACTAAGCCGAAGCCAAATAGCTAAGACACGACCTTCCTGCCCAAACTCTAGAATTCAAGTGCCTCTCCACTTGCTAAGTAAAAGCCTCCTTCCATCTTGCAATCACATGTTTCCACTGTTTGCCACCAGGTTAAAATATACTCTCGGACAATATATACCAATAATCTCGAACACATACAATTTACTTACAATTCATGGCGCGAATCACTCTCTGGTGTCACTAACCTCTCACAACACACACAAAGGTTTACTTTAAACAAGGAAAGTAATTCTCGGCCCGATCTAAATTTGGCCTGGCGATTTCCGTCGTTGCAACATCAGCTGAGCCTTGGCTGACACAATCCACTGTCATATATGCAGAGATCTTACATACAAATTAAATAAAAATTCCCTGATTGAGTCCCCGATATATACACAATATACACTCAATAAAATGAAATCCTATAACCTAAAATGATGATGAACATAGAAAAGGAATGGTGTGAAACAGAGTACCCTAACCTGAATTATCTCCAAGTCCACCAAGTGAAGGTTTGGGAACATTATTGTGACCTGTACAGTCACAGTTATAAACATAGAGCACTGTGATTGGCTGATTTTAATCAAATTCATACGCATTACTCGTTCTAACCGAATGAGTGCCGTATGAGAAGAATAGTCTAGGCTACATAAAAGCTAATCAGTCAGACCTAAATATAATAAAAAATACGATATTCAATATTTTGTATAAAATGACAGATGTCTTCGACGTTCCCATCCATAAAGCAACAATCACCACCGCCATAAACTATAGTTTTCATTAACATCATTATCATTCTTCAGAAATTTATTCTGAAATTCGAAATTCCCACTTAAGTGGGAGTGAAAACATATTTTTCTATTGGGAAAACCATTCTCTCCGACTAGCGACAATGACCGTTGAGATCTAAAATACTAACGCACTGTTATAAGGAATTTGAATAAGAAGAGTAAGATTAGGTACTAATATACGATACGGTGCACTTGCGTATGCGCCTATTTTCCAGCCGCGTGATGTTAGCGTAGCACACTGACATCTTCCAGCAGTAGGTGGCCCTAGTTCGATTCCCTGTTTCGTCAGGGATTTTAGAACGGGATGCACTCAGTCTCGTGAGGATAATTGATCAGCACATTAATATGAGAAGTACGCCCCGTGGTCTAAAACTATCGTAATATGGCTGACGGTGTCGTCGCGCCGGAGACGGTCATCGTGAGGTTAGTTTTCAATATGTCTTTCAAATCCGGAAAATTCCGGACATGCCCTACAATTCAAAAGTTTGTCTGGAGTCCGGGAGGAATTTCTTTATAATCTTAAATGTCCTCAATTTTTTAAAACTAACATTTAAACACATCAGTCATTGCCGTCTATAATTCTCAAGCCATGCAGTTGGTAGAATTGGCAACGTTTAGTCGAGTCCGCAAATTCAATAAACACGTAAGACCACATGCTTAGTTTTATTCAATAATACCGTTTATTTTGATATGACAGCATCTAAAAGCAGTTCGTACTAATTTTTTCAACACGCGTGAAATTCTTCGTTGTAAATCAGACCTACTGAAAGTTGTAGAAGTGAGTATTTCCCGTATTAAGTTGTTTGTGTAACCAATGACTTGTAATGAATTTAACCAACAAATTCTTCACTAATATTTCAATAAAATATTTCAGATACCTAGGAAGTGTCTGGTTGTAAAACAAATTATGGCAGCACTATTAAAATAACTGGCTATATTACATCGTTTAGATCAGTACAGTGAAGTGGACTTTCTGTGTCTAGTAGGCCTAAAAGCCAGTGATAGGAGTGTGTAATGTAAAGGTGGTACGAAGCGTGTAACAGATATAAATTATCAGTTTACCGGGATCGACACACATTGGAATGTAGTAAAGAACACTGGAAGACAGAGGAAGTTTCAAACTACAAACGAACATGAAGGCAAGTGGCAAATCGACCTGAAAGAGGGTAAGATAAGTCAAATGTAAACTGTTGAGTTGGTTAAGATATCACAGCGAGGTTGAACAAGTGGATTGCAAACTGCCCACTAAGAGAGCGAAACCCGCGACGAAAACGCTACCTGGCGGAACAAGGCTTAAACGAGTAAAAGACATAGGAGGCAGATACAGCTTACATGAAACACAGGAGGAAAGGCATTCTCAAATGACAAACGTCATAGGAGATAGAGACAGCTTACGTGTAACAAAGGAGGCAAGGCATTCTCAACGGGTGCACTCAAGACTTCCGGAAGACAAACACAGCGGAGATTAAACGCACGCAAGTTCAATTTATAATAAAGCATTCATGATAGATACTAAGGACCGACATACTTGCTAGAGGGACTCTTAGAATTCAAACCCGCATACCCTCGCTAAAACTAAGAAGCGTATATGCATATACGCGTCTAGAACATAGGCCTCAATAAAAACTGATTCACAACTTGATCAACAAAAAAGGCAACATGAAACCCTTCTTGAAATCAGAAAACAAAGACGCACGCGAGAAACGGAAGTCAAGAGCTCCCACAAGGTACCGCTCACAAAGCTCTGAAGAAGAGACTCGAGCACTAAACCAACAAATCCAAGGGAAGGAATTAAAAGAAGTGGAAGACATGTTTTCTGAAATCCTAGAAGAGCTTCAAAACTTAAAGAAACAAAATGAAGACTTTCGAAATGAAACAAGAGAGGAAATAAATAGCATCAAACAAGAACTAAGGACAACAGAAGAAAATTCACGTAAAATAAACGATCCCCCTTGAACGGAAAATAGAAAATGTGGACAATAGAACCCAAGAAAAACTAGACACACTATCCGAGAAAATACATGTCCTAGAGCTACAAGAGGATTAAAATGATTGAAGAGGGAAAGAAAGAACAACATTGTCATTAAAAGTAAAGAGCTAATTCATGAAAACCTAGCAAACAGTGAGCTAGGAAGCAAAGTGAAATCTATACTGGACAAAATTGAAACTGAAGTCAAGGTAGAAAGCGTATTACAGATTGGGAGAGACACCCATGATAAAGGGATAGTGAGAGTCACATTTAAGCACTTTGCAGACAAGCTGAAAATTATGAGAAACAAACACAAGCTAAAGGGGCAAGACCTCTACGTTGACGACGACCTCACCAAGAACAAAAGAGCAGTACAAGCGAAATTAAGACAGATAGCCAGGGAGGAGAGGAGCAAAGGTAACAGCAAGGTGAAAGTGGGCTACCAGAAGATCCTCCTAAACGGTTAATGGATTAATTGGGAGGATATAAAAAACGGGGAGCTGACCGCCGCACTGTGATCAAGCAACCGGCGGTAACCAAGAAAGAATTAATACTTGTCACACTCAACGTAAGGTCTCTGAGAACTGAAGACAAGGAACTTGAACTGGAAAATGCTCTCTTAAACATAAAGTACGACATACTAGGACTTAGTGAAGTAAGACAACTCGGCGAAGGAATCCGAGAAAAACCGAATGGAGACATCTTCAGCTACATCGGTGAAACCAAAGGCCAAAAAGGAGTGGGCTTCATGATCAAGAAGCACCTAAAAGACAACATTCAGGAAATTCGGGGAATCTCAGAGAGAATTCCGCTGCTGTCCTTAGATCTAGAAGGGAATACAATCATAATTATACAAATCTATGCCCCCACAGAGAACAGCACAGAGGAGGAAATTGAAAAGTTTTACGAGCAGCTAGAAGACACACTGGACAACTTGAAAACACAAAGAACGTTCGTAAAGGGGGACTTTAACAGTAAAGTGGGAATCAAGGAGCATGCAGACGAAGCACCTATGGTACCATTCGGATACGGAATTAGAAATGGGAGAGGAGACAGATTGATCCAGTTTGCTCTAGGACACAACATGAAAATTGTGAACACCTTCTTCAAGAAAATGCCAGAGAGTAGATGGACATGGAGAGGCCCGAACGGCAGGACAAAAAACGAAATTGACTTTATACTTACCGATAACTTAAAGGAAGTAACGGATATTCAAGTGATCAACCGGCTAAAATTCGACACCGACCATAGAATGGTGCGCTTAAAGCTAACAATAAAGAAGAATAGACGGCCATACTTCAAGACCAGGAAAACTAGCCCTGGACAGATCAACCAGACCGAATACACCAATGAAATCCAGCAAAATCTAAATCACCTGAAACAACAAAATCACCTAAGCACTCAGCACCTCTACACAGAACTCATAAAATGTATAACATCTGCATCTAATAACTCAGCAATACCAAGAAGTAAAAAGGGACGTCGTGATAAGCTAAAAGACAGTACCAAACGCCTAATTGAGGAAAGGGAAATATTGAAGGCACAAGCTGTAGATAACAACCAGTGAAAGTTAGAGTACGGGCAGCTTAATAAGCGCACAAAAAGGGAAATTAGAAAGGACATTAGAGACCACAACACAGAAATCATCCGAAAGTACGCAGAAGAATCAAAATCAATAAGAAATATGAGAAAAGAACTAGCACCAGACAAACAGTGGATGCTTGAAGTGAAAGACAAAAGAGGTAAACGACAAGCTACAAGGGAGGAAATAACGAAACAGGCCACAGACTTCTACAGGGAGCTGTACTCCAGTACACACCAAAGCAGAGACCAGAGCGATAAGGGGCTGGAGACAATACACCACGAAGAAATTCCTCCCATCATGACCAGTAAAGTCAGAGCAGCAATAAAGGAGGCAAAAGCGAGAAATGCCCCGGAGAGGATGCCATCTACGACGAATATCTGAAAATGGGTGGTGAGGATCTCGTAGAAGTGATAACAAGGCTATTCAACATGATACTTGAAACAGAAGAAATTCCAACAGAATGGAAACAGAGCGTTATTGTTCTGCTTCACAAGAAAGGCGCTAAAGATGACATTAATAATTACAGACCAATCAGTTTAATGGCCAGTCTCTACACACTTTTCACAAAATCATGACTAGAAGGATGTCTAAACTACTAGATGAAAAGCAGGCAGTGGAACAAGCCGGTTTTAGGACAGGCTTTAGTACAATTGACCACCTGCAAGCAATGAACCAGCTCTTGGAAAAAACGCAAGAATTTAATCTCGAATTATACATTGCATTCGTAGACTATAACAAAGCATTCGATTCTGTGGAGCATAGTTTTGTGTTAGAGGCATTGAGAAGTCAAGGCATTCAAAAGAGAGATGTCAGACTACTGGAGAAGCTCTACGAAGGCTGCCAAGCGAGGGTAAGAACGGAGAGGGAGAGTGCGAACATCAACTTAGAGAGAGGCGTGAAACAAGGCGAACCCCTCTCACCAAAGTTGTTCACATGCCTACTGGAAAACCAATTTAGGAAGTTGGTGTGGGAAAACAAATACGGCATCGAAATTAACGGTGAAAGGCTGACACACTTACGGTTCGCAGACGATATTTCACTGCTAGCAAAATCGGCAACAGACTTGGAACAAATGCTAGTGGACCTGGACACTGACAGTAAATAAGTAGGTCTATCTATGAATCCCCTAAAAACAAAACTGATGACCAACTCACTGCAAGTACAAATCCTCATCAATGGCAAACCACTAGTGTACACACAGGAATACGTCTATCTTGGACAAACCTGTTATTTGACTGCTCCCAGGAGAAGGAAATCAAGAGACGAGTTGGGCAAGCATGGAAGAAGTTCTGGTCCTTAAAATTTATATTGATGGACACATCCCAGAAGATAAGTCTAAAGTCAGAAGTGCTAGAAAAGTGTGTAATGCCGGTGCTCTTATACGGCTGTCAAACCTGGGCTTTAACAGAGAAGCAAAGGCAAACAATCCAGGTATGTCAACGCAAAATGGAACGGAAGATCTTTCAAGTTTCGTTGAGGGACAGATTGCGAAACGAGGAGATAAGAAGAAGAACTGCCATGAAAGATGCCGTGACAACAGCTGACAGGCTAAAATGGAAATCTATGGAAGTTGGCAACCCGCTGCTCTTTTGTTTAAACAAAATAAAATCTACACTGCGGTGAAGTCGTTACGTGAAAACTAAGTGCATGTCCGTTTTATTCAATCGAACAATACAATCTAATAGAATCTAATAGAAGTTATCTACAAACATAAAAGAAAAGATTACTTCAACAGGTCATGGGCTTCAGACACGCTCATTGAGCTAAGAGGATCGTGAAAATCAAGAAATAAGAATTAGCAAGACCAGCGTCCCAGCAAACGATGACTGAAGAAGATAGTGTGGGTGAGCTTAAAGGTTTCACCATTCTAAAAAATGCAGAAAACTATATTTTATGGGAGCTAGATTTAACAACGCTGCTCCAATCCAGGTATCTCCTATCTTTTCTGAAAGGAACTACTACAAAACCAAATACGGATAAGGCAAAGGAGTTGGAACAATGGGAGGCCAAGGATGCCAAAGTTAGGTACTACATTCTCAAGACAATAGATTACTCTTTGAAACCTCTAGTGCTAACTTGTGAAACGTCAAAATCGATGTTCGATCTCCTAACAAAAATATACAAGAGAGACACCGAACAACAGAAGTATCAGCTATTGTCATCTTTCTGCGGATACAAGTATGATAACAACAAAACCCTCATGCAAAATATATCTGAAGTAAGAAATCTAGTGGCAAGACTCAGGAGTCTAAAAGAAGACATTAGTGAACAGATGGTAATCACCAAAATAATTACCACTCTGCCAGGCCAATACAGATATTTTAATACAGTGTGGGAGGCCACACCCGCTGCTGAGAGAACCCTGGAAAATCTCATTTCAAGACTTATGATACAAGAAGAATCAAATACAACTGTAGAACTCAAAGTAGCTTTCAAGACTGAAAAGAAATCTAACAAGCCAAGTCAAGTGAAATGCTACAAGTGCAACAAGAATGGACATAAAGCTAACAACTGCCCTCCTAACAGGCAAGACCAGGGAAGACCAAAACAGAAGCAACAGCAGCAAGCTTCTGAAAAAAGTGATCTACAGTGTAAAAATTGTAATAAAGGTGGACACGAAACCTCTGACTGCTATGCTGGTAAAACTTTTGAACCATGCAAATATTGTGGGTTAGACAATCATCCACATTGGAATTGCCACAGAGAGAAGCTGCGTAGAAAAAGGGTTCAAAATAAAGAACAGGAGCTATACCTGGTTGAAAAACAATGCCATACAACAGAAGAAAAATCTGGAAAAGAATTTCTTGAAGAGTTTGTTGTGGATAGTGGATGCACGAGCCATATGACCAAACAAGATGCGCTGCTCACCAACAGGAGAACAACTGAACCTCAAAATATAAAAGTTGCAAAGAAAGGTGGGACTATGGTCACTGAACTTGAAGGAGACATTGAAACCAAAGATATCATATTTCAGAATGTCTCATATGTGCCTGAGCTGAGTAGAAATCTACTGTCAGTGAACTGTGTCACAAATGGAGGTGGAACAGTTCTGTTTAAAGGCAACCAAGTTAAAATATTTGACAAGAATGAAAATGTCTTAATGACAGGCAGTAAAAATGAAGTAGGTCTGTTCGTGATAGACATGAAAAACAACTTGGAAGCTCACGCGACAAAGAAGAAACAAATACCGCCATGAAGTGGCATCGGAAGATGGGCCATATCAGTACAAGATATCTGATGAAACTGCCAGAACTCAGCCAAGGACTACCAAACAGCCTGTCAAAATGTGAAGAAATCAAGTGTGATGTGTGCACAGAAGCTAAACAAGTAAGAGTTCCTTTCAATACTGTGAGAGCTAGAGCTACACGCCCATTGGAGATAATACATAGTGATGTATGTGGAAAGCTTGATCCACCAACATACAATGGCAAAAATTATTTTATGACAGTGCTAGATGACTACACCCATTTTCTGGAAGTGTACCTTCTAGAGACAAAGGATGAAGCTGAAGAATATCTGCAGGAATACATCACTACAGCTCAAGCTAAATTCAACATGAAAGTGCACAAACTGAGGATTGACAATGGTGGCGAGTACAACAGTGATTTCTTCAAACATTGGTGCAAGAAAAACGGAACAGTGCTGGATAACACTGTTCCTCATACTTCAGAACTGAACGGGAAAGCGGAGCGCATGAACAGGACCCTGCTTAATAAACTCAGAGCTATGCTACTTGATGCCCAACTAGAAAATGACATGTGGGGGCATGCCGTCCAATCAGCAGCATATCTCCTCAACAGGAGTCCATCCTCCACCTGTGAGAAGACACCAGCAGAACTATGGTATGGCAAGAAACCAGTCTTGTCAAGAATGTTCATCTTCGGGCAAGAAGTGTACTCAAAAGTAGTACGAACGAACATGAAACTCAACAGTAGAAGCAACAAAGGAATATTTGTGGGATACACAACAAATGGTTACAAGATATTCAACAAAACAACCAAGAAAATCTACACTTCCCATGACATAACACCAGTCTATGCGCCTGAGAAGAGAACAGCCCCAGCATCAGTTGTCACTATGGAAGATTTTGATGAGGATGAAAAGGAAGATGAAATAAATAATCAAGAACAAGAAGACAACGAATCAGAAGAAAGTGAAGATTCTAGTAGTGAAGTAGAAGAAGAAGAAGATGATGGGGAAGATGAACAAGAGGATCAACAACCACACCAAGAAAATTAACAAAACCAAAGAGAAAATATACGTCACGAAAACCAAAGAGTGGATGAAGAACAAGGAAGACTAAGAAGAGAGAGAAAAAAGCCTGCCTGGCACAAGGATTATTATATGGGCTCTGAAGATGAAGAAAATGAAGCTCTACTAACGTATGAAGACTGCGTGGAAAGCGCTGAAAAGAAACAGTGGGAAAAAGCCATCCAAGAAGAGAAAGAATGTCTTAAAAAGAATAATACATGGACAATGGTTCCAGAAAAATATGCCAAAGGCAACAAAATAATAACTAGCCGATGGGTATTTAAACTAAAAGAAGATGGAAGATATCGTGCTAGAGTTGTAGCTAAGGGATGTCAGCAAAAGAAAAAAGAAATCTCGAGACTTTAGTGACACATATTCATCAGTTGTGAGAATTCAGTCCCTCAGAGTTCTACTCGGCATAGCAGCTATAAGAAAATATGTGATCAAGACATTTGACATAAAGTCAGCTTTCCTGTATGGAGATCTCAAAGAAGAAATATTCATGAGACCACCACAGGGGTTTAATCATCCGGGCATGGTGTGTGCACTCAACAAAGCACTTTATGGACTGAGACAAGCGCCCCGTCAGTGGTACAGAAAACTAAGTGATTTCCTAAAGACTGAACATCTGGAACAAACAAAATCTGACAGATGTGTCTTTACTAACAAGAAGAAGACCCTATTCATTGCCCTTCATGTGGACGACGGATTGATTTTGGGACAAACAGAAGAAGAGGTGGATAAACTGCTGAAAAGACTAAAGGAAACTTTTGAAACTGTGGTGTGTGACCGTCCAAAACAATATTTAGGCATGAACATAGAGATTCAGCAAGATGGAATCTCACTGTCTCAGAAGAACTACTCTGAACAGATAATAGAACGCTTCAAGCTAGGAAAATCCAAACCCAAGTCAACACCAATAGTGAAGAAAAAGACAACATCTGCTTTAAAAGAAGAGTTTGCTTATAGAGAGGCCGTTGGCAGCTTACTGTATCTGTCTACCAAGACTAGACCTGACATCAGTTTTGCTGTCAATCATGCAAGTAGACATACCACTGATCCTTCCCAAGAAGATGTCATAAATGTAAAAAGAACAATAAGATACTTAAAAGGCACTGCCACAAAAGGGATTAAGTATGTTGCAAAAGAAGCAGATCTATTGAAAATTGAAGCATTCTCCGACTCTGACCTGGGAGGAAATCAAGATAGAAAGAACATAACAGGATTTGTAATAAAATATGCAAATGGACCTTTTGCCTAGTGCTCCAAGAAACAGACTACAGTGGCACTATCATCGGCTGAAGCTGAGTATGTGGCTGCAGCAAAATGTGTAGCACAGCTGAAGCACATCACCACATTTGTTCATGAACTGCTCAACAGAAAGCCAACAGTGACTCTGTTCATGGACAATATGAGTGCCATAAATATGATCAAGTCTGGGCAGCTCACTCTAAACAGCAATCACGATGACATAAAATATCATTTTGTCAGTGATGAGTTGAGCAAAGGGTGATTCAAGATAAAGCATGTCTACACAGAAAATCAACAAGCAAATATCTTTACCAAGGCCCTCAACAGGGTGAAATATCAACAATTCCGAGATCAGCTTGTCATGTAAAGCAAGAAACACCAAGACTGCTACTTTGTATATTACTTTATTGACTTTATTTACCATTATTTTGTGCCAAATTGTATGTTTATCAAAATCTCCTTTTTACAGGGGGTATGTTGAGGTTGGCTAAAAATGTCATTTTGATATCTATGGAAGTTGGCAACCCGCTGCTCTTTTGTTTAAACAAAATAAAATCTACACTGCGGTGAAGTCGTTACGTGAAAAATAAGTGCATGTCCGTTTTATTCAATCGAACAATACAATCTAATAGAATCTAATAGAAGTTATCTACAAATATAAAAGAGAAGATTACTTCAACAGGGAGGTCACGTGGCCAGAATGAAAGACGATCGATGGTCGCACAAGCTAACGATATGGGACCCCAGGAAGGAAGAAGGAACGTGGGTAGACAGAGGACCCGCTGGAAAGACTCAATCGTAAGGAGGACAGGCAAACACTGGACGAGGATAGCAAGGGAGAGACAAGAATGGAGACGTATGGAACTATAAGAAGGGAACAAATAGGCACATACAAAGTCACGACAACAGGCCCCCACCACCTTTCTAGAGAAGAAGATGTAAAGCGAAGTGAAATGTAGTGTAGTGAAGTGAACTACAGTGAAGTGTAGCAGGTGGAATAAAACCTTGTACACAACTCCTTAGGACTTGCTCGCCTAACGAGTTTAAACAAGAGCACGTCCCTGCTCGCAGGAGGCCTTTGCCCTTATGGGATTATGTAGGCTATATTTATTTATTTATTTATTATTTATATATCTTCATGTGCCCTCTATTTCTGAACTGTACTCAGTTGGCAAGTGCTTTTAGGTAGACTTGATTAGAAAGCTGCCAATTTTTAGATTAATTGACCAGTGGAGACTGTTAACATTAAGTTGCGAGGCCTATTGCGACTATGCTGAGTGCATCTGTGAACAAAAAGTGAAGGATCCATTATGAAAGCAAGACCAACTACAATCCTGAGACCGTAATGTAGAAAAAACATGGCGGCGATAGATGCCCTCCCAGTTGCTAAGATCATGTCATCGGACTTGTCACAGTTCCAGTAAATTAGTATTTTAACTCACCTAAGAGCATGCAAGATATCACAAGACGAGACTAGGTTCCGAATAAATATGCACCAATAATTTAGACTTACCTGAATTAATTTATCTATATAGTGCTGACCTTGAATTATAGGTATCTTCGTCTTCACCCAAGGGGCAGCTATAATAGTCTCGCTCTTTTTGTGGTTGAATAAGGAGCTTTTGGCGAGTTATCACAATTTGTATTTAAGTTCAATAATTATAGATAAATATTATTAGCAAGAAATCATTCAGATTCCGAAGTAGGAGAGAAGAAAGTGCCCCAGCTATAAGTGCTGTCCCAGCACATGCAGAGTATTTGTGTACACAATCGGAATGAGAATAGTTGCCTTAAAAATCGAACCAACGCCATAGAGATACAACTCAATTAAGACCTCTCATGGAACTGTCAAAAATCTCGGGTAAAACATCACACCGAATTAGTTGATTGAAACATGCAAAGAAGTCGTCGTGTGGATATCAGAACATATGGAGATTACTACACACAAGGGACACGATAATACGTTACCATTTAACCTATTAAACATTCGCTTTTACCGTTTGGAATAGTTGTACGTTGAAAATAGTTGATTTAGTAAAGTAGATAGGCAAGCACCATTTCCCTCCTACGGAATTATCGCGGCACACCATCTCGCAATATAGGCTTAGTACATAATTGGCAAGGTACTCATAACACTTTATTACACACAACATAATTAAAAATAACTTGCAAGCTGTAAGAATCACAAAAGTATGAATAATGCCGGAACACAATGAGTTCTCTGTTTGGCCCAGGGGAAACATCGTCCTTAACCAATAAAAAAAATCACTGTATTATTTGGCGTGTAGGCTATACAAGGCAGTGTAGATCATCTACCAGACTGGTAAGGATTTACGGAGACGCATGTTGCTAAGCGTTCAACCTTCAACGTCAACGGTTTGGTCTAGCCGTAGATGCTCATTGCGTTTTCCCTTTACGTACTAAGTTCAACACTACTGAACTGTACTAAGCTATTATTATATTGTCACTAACTAGCAAATCATTGCGGTGTATATTCTTGCGACACTTCTATTAATGCTTTAGTCTTAGGTACTTCAACATCTGCAGTAAGTTTTTTTTCTTTTCGTGTGGCCTCCTGAGAGACCGAGTGAAGGTCTTTCTAATTGACGCCCGTGGGCGACCTGCGCGTTGGGATGAGAGATGGAATGGATAATGATAATGAAAGTGGGCAAGGATGTGGAAGGAATCGGTCGCGGCCTATCAGAAGGTAACGTTCCAGCATTTGCCTGGTGTTGAAAATGGGGAAATCACGGAAAACCATTTCAAGGACGACCGACGGTGGGGCTCGAACCCGTACGTCTACCGAGTCAGCAGAGAGCTTGGCCCCATGGTCTAACGCTGCGCTTTAGCCAGCGTAGCCACTACTGTCGGTTGCAGTAAGTGACACAATGCCATCGGTCGACCGAACAATCATCACACAAACGAACTAGTCCATAATAAGCGTATTATCACATATTTACACCCGATTGCAGTACATTAACGCGAACTGGACTTTACAGACATACTGAAGACACTCTAAGAATTACAGATGAGCGATAATTTATCCCAACATTCATCAAACGAAGCTAATCAAAGCTAATATTGTATCCCAGCAACGAATGTAAACAAACAATATGTCGGGCTTCAGCAAACGCCATTTTCACCCTTTAATACTAAATTTATTAAAGCACAAAATATGCAGTGTGAAATTACAACTAGTTTGAACAGAACTGAGACAGAGATAACCTCCTCTGCCCACACCACATCACGTGGTATCGATCACATCTTCTACCACATAGGGCACATACACAATTTAAGTCTGGCTGATGAAATCTTTTGTTATTACAAACTTTGAAGTGGAAACCATGTACCGAGAATCTCGTTACCAGGTGCCTCAGCTCGTAGGAGCTCTCTGTCCAGTCCTGTGAAGTCATCGCATCAGTCGCGTAAAATTCTTGCCAGATGCTATCTTTCTTAGACTTCATTTCCTGAACTAGTGTCTCAAAACCATGTGTTGTTGGCAAAAGCATCTGCAGTCTCAGTTCTTCAACAAAGGGAAGCTCACTTGAGAGTTCATAAACCAAACGAGAAAGAGTAAATCGGGAGAGGCATACGACTTTCTTTAGGTAGACGGCCTTGACCTTCTCTATCTCCACTAGATGCTTGTACTTTAGGTGGGATCAAATGTTTTCCAGACTATATGTAATTATCGGGGCGATTTTCAGCCAGAAGAGCCTCATTGCAGTCTTTAAGGAAAGTGTTCTGAGATGCCGTATGTCACTCATGGCCTTTATAGTCGCGTTAGATCTGTCCTTGATGTGGTTTGAGAAAACGTTGTCATGCGTCTGAAATGTCACCCCAAGATAGTTGAAGTGTGTCACACATACCTGCATTAAGGTCTAAAGGGTAAAGGCAGTCTCTAAGTCAGTAAGAATAGTCTTAAATATATCTTCAGGACGCGTCAATGACGGCAGTCAGCATAACAGCAAGAAAAGAAAACTTCAGACATTGGGACATTGAGGTATAATACAGTGTTCTGGTTTTGATATTTTAGTAAACTGATTCAGTCTGCTTACTCTAATTTATAGTATTTTAGGTTTCACTGCACTCAATGATTCACACACAGGGCCGTGGAGAGCGGCGACGGGCCCTGGGGCTGGAATCTCTCGGGCCCCCCTCTATAACTAAATTCTGTAAATTTAAATTATAATCCTCGTAAATTTTCACAAACTGATTTTGCGTATTTTTTGCACGAAATGGTCATCGTGAAATCAAGTACAAGAACATACAAAACCAGCAAGGAATAATAGTAATAATAATAATAATTGTAGCATGCTGAACTGCTATGCCCAAGATCGCGGGTTTAAACCCAGCCGAAGTCATCGGATTTTTAAAAGCGTTAAAATCCTTCATTATGCCTTTATTTGGAGGGGAAGTAAAACCGACGGGCCCATGTCATAGATTTTTGATATGTTAAAGAACCTACCACTTCAATTGGTAGTCTGTAGCCAAAATTGTAGGTTATTTGGTTAGAAACGCTCTCAAGTTCCAACGTTCGCCGCTGGGTGTCAGTTACATTGGCGTCTGGTAGCCAAAGTTGGAACTACTTGAAATTGAACTTGTTATGTAGTCTACAGGCGTTCAATTGAAATGTCCTGCTATGGCCATTGGCTGCAATAAATAGCCTACTTTATAATAATATTTCAATTATATATTCCACTAGTTCAGGCTATATTTATTATCATAAGCAGAGCGTGAATTACTATCGATATAAATAAGATAATGCTGGTATGTTAAATTTACAACAGTGAAACCGGACGAATGCACGCAAAATTATTTTCAAATTCAATGTTTATACCTGACAAGCGCGTACCAATGCATTATTTTCAAGTAACAAAAATAAATATCAGAGTAAAGCCATCGAAAACAAGGTAATGATTGTCATTAAATTCACCATACTGTTTAGTTTTGGCGTTTGACAGATCTAAATTTGACCCTATGAGGTAACATTGTAAGCATGCACAGTGTTCAGATTTAAAGTTCTGCATATCCTCTTTGACAAGATAGCCAAGATGGCGTCACAGTGAAAGTGTAGTGAAATAGCAGCTAGTGTAAATATTTGATAAAAGTGGTAAAATATTATAACAGAGGCTTAAAATCTATAAAGTTACTTTCCTTAGATCAAGTGTAATACGGAATATTGATAGTATTTAGAAATTCTTGTTGATAATTTAATAAACTTAAACTAAGTTATGGGAACGTGTATCCAAAGATTAGGTGACTTCTTCAATCACTGTTTGAACCAAGTAGAGCAGTGGTGCTTTTACGAGACTTCACCCGATTGGAAGATATACGTATTTCACATTCTTCTTTATTGGTAGGTAATTAGATTAATTCTATTAGGTAGTAATAATTAAATTAAATTTGGTGTAAACATCTAGGCTAACTTAGATCTCTAGTATGACGACAGTAAACAGTGTTAGTGTCTCGTCAGGTTGTGTAACCGTAACGGATTTATGCTCGTCGTGCAAAATAAAAGTAAAAAATGCAAATAAAATCATCACAAGATCTCAGGTAAAATTGAATGAGGAGAAAAGTGAAACCGATTGTCGTAATGTAGGCCTACCGCTACCGTCATGCGAATGTCATAACCTGAGAAACGAACTGTCCTCAAAAGACGAAATTATAAAGCTGCTAAAGGAAGATATTGCTAAGTTAATGGAAGAGTTGAATAAATTAAAAGGAAACAGAGAGGAAAGCAAGGAAACTTGGTCGACAGTGGTTGCTGGTAAGGTAAGATTGAATAAACCTAGGCCTATAAATGGAGTACATGTAACTGAAATTCCCGTCTCAAATTCATTTGGAGTGCTTGTCGAAGAAAATGATGACTTTCCTCAAGAAGAAAAGAAGAAAGTGATAAAGAGAAAATCCAGGAAGATGCGGATATTTGCGGATAGCCACGGGCGAGATGTAGCAGCAAGCGTATTGGAGAGAAGCCGAGAAATGGAGGCCACTTCGACAGTGAAGCCAGGAGCTCAAATTGCAGAAGTCACGAACGGGATGATAGGAGAGTGTGCGTCCCTTACTGCAAAGGACTACGCAGTGATCATCGCTGGAGCAAACGACGTCTATAGAAATTAGAGTAAAAAGGTAATCAAAGATTTAAAGGGTGCATTGCCATCCATGCAAAAAACAAATGTCATTATTGTAAACATTCCGCAGAGATACGATTTAATTCCCAAATCATGTGTAAATGTAGAAATAGAGGCTACAAATGGAAAAATTCATAAAATTTGTAAGAGTTTTCCAAATGTCCAAATTGTAGATGTAAGTAAATTAGACAGGAAGTTCCACACTCGGCATGGCCTACACTTAAATAGATTAGGAAAAGAGTATCTTAGTGATGAAATCTGCAAAATTGTAAATTCAAATGGTAAGAATAATTCAACAGTAATATCATTAGAGTGGAAGCAGGGAAACTGGTAGAAGAAGCCAAACGTGAGGTTTGGCATTCACAACTTTTGAAGTCATATTTAACGGAGTGCAACAATGGTATTTCGTATTTGTCTAGCAACAATAATAATAACAATTATGATAATAATAATGTAAATAAATCACCAACACAAGCTTGCAAAAGTAACAAATTTAAAATTTACCACCAGAATGTCCAGTCTCTTTATAATAAAATTGATTACATAAATCTAATGCTTAAAAATGAACTTAAAGACATCTCAGCACTATGTATTTCAGAACATTGGCTGAAAGAGGAACAACTCGAATTAATTCAATTCCCAGGGTTTATACAAGCTAGTAAATACTCTAGATCTAATATTAGCCATGGTGGTACTTGCATCTTCTTAAGAAATAATTTAGATCATGAACAGATAACAGCTTATGATTATCTAGTTATGGAACAGGATTTTGAATTCTCTGCCGTAAAAATTCAGCAGTTTAAGTTAATAATTGTATGCGTATACCGTTCTCCGTCAGGAAAGTTTCCTCTATTTATAGATAAATTAGAATTGTTACTCAATAACATGAGCAAAGTAAATTTCGATATAATAATTTGTGGGGATGTAAATGTGGATTTCTTAAAACTTGATAGAAATTGTGAATTATTAACACAGTTACTAATTTCCTACGGACTGAAACCTACAGTAAATACCCCAACAAGAATAACAAAATTTAGTAAAACCACTCCTGATCAAATTTTTATAAATACAGATAATTATCACCATTCAATAGACAAATACTGAGTTTTGAAGTATCCGAAGTAATCAATAATAATGATAATGGAATAAAATCAAAGTGCAGGTCATTCACTGAATCAAATGTTACATATTTCAATGACTTATTAAATAAGGAAACATGGTCAGAAATTTATGAACTAGAAAATGTAAATGATAAATTTAATGCATTTAACAGTACCCTAAAACACTATTTTGAAATAGCATTCCCCTTTAAACGAAGAACTGTTCAAAATAACAAAACTAGCAATTGGATAACAACAGGGATTATCAATTCATGTCAAAGAAAGAAATTTCTACACAAATTATATAAACAATACCACACAACACCTGAATTCAATTTATACTACAAAAAATACACTAGCATATTAAATAAGGTAATAAGACTAGCAAAGAAAATGCATAATGATAATGTTATTTCCCAATCATCTAATAAAAAACAGGGCTATGTGGTCCGTGATAAAGAAAGAAACTGGAAAAACTGCTAAAATACAAAGGAACATTACACTGACCAGAAATAATATAGTGATTAATAATCCAGAGGAAATAGCAAACACTTTTAATGATTATTTTCTGGAAATTCCACAAAAATTAATAAATAAATCACAGGTAAATACACTAAATTCTAATAATAAAATAAATATATGCAGTGATTTTTTATTTATAAATCATGTCACAAGTGAAGAGGTAAGAATAGTTATAAAAGAGCTAAAAAATAAATTCTGTGCTGGCATTGATGGCATCCCTGATGCAATTTTAAAGAAATGTGCAGACAATATAATAAATCCACTTACGCACTTAATAAACAGTTCAATTCTCTCAGGACCTTACCCGGATATTTTGAAGTTATCAAAAGTAATTCCAGTGCACAAAAACGGTTCAAAAGATGAATTAGATAACTATCGTCCTATTACCTTACCAACTGGTATTGCAAAAATTGTGGAATAAATTATGTATAAGAGACTGATAAGTTTCATAGAAAAAAATAAAATATTATCAAACTCACAACATGGATTTAGAACGGAAAAATCTACACAGACAGCAATTTACGAATGTAGTAATAGTATACTGAAATTAATTGACAATAAGGAACATGTAACTGGCCTATTCTTGGATTTATCGAAAGCATTTGATGTTGTTGACCATAAAATCCTCCTTACCAAACTAAATCAATATGGTGTTAGAGGTCTAGCTAATAAATGGATAGAGTCTTACTTAACAAGGCGTAAACAAATAGTAAGCTTGAGACACAAGGATGATGGAACCAATTTACTTAATGAAACATTGTCCAATGAGGGAATTATTGAATTTGGAGTACCCCAGGGATCGGTTTTGGGCCCACTACTCTTTCTTCTATATATCAATGATATAACACAGAACGTTCATTCACATAAGGAAATTTTGTTTGCGGACGATACAACACTCGTAATAAAAGGCGAAACTAAACAGGTCATACAGCAGTCTGCTGACTCCGTTACAGGAGAGTTAACCAAATGGTCACAAGATAATCGCCTCATAATAAACTATAAAAAGTCAGTATGTATAAATTTCCACACTATACAGAATAGGAATCCTGCGATGCCCAATATAACATTAAATGGTCATCAAATAGAAAATAAATCAGAAACAAAGTTTTTAGGACTATGGATACAACAAGACTTGAAATGGAATAAACATATATAATATCTGAATACTAAACTGAACTCGATGTGCTTTGCGTTACGTATTTTGAAAACCTGCACTAGCATGCACACATTAAGAAATACTTATTTTGCTTATTTCCATTCATACTTAAGATATGGGATCATATTTTGGGGTATGTCGCCAGATGTACTAAGCACGTTTAGGATACAAAAGAGGGCGATTAGAATTATGGCAAATGTAAACTCTAGAGAATCATGTAGACCTCTGTTTAAAGATTTAAACATTCTCCCACTGCCCTGCATATATATCTTTGAAAGTATTATGTTTTTTAAAAAGAATTTAATGAATAAAGATGTTTTTCTTAAAACAAACAATGATGTTCAAAGGCATAACACAAGACAAAATCAAAACATTCATATTTCACACACACACACAAGCATATATCAAAAAGGAACTTTTCACACTGGAGTTAAATTATACAATAAACTACCCCAGTATATAAAACTGGCCCCAAAAATAAAAACCTTTGATAGAATGTTGAAAGCTTATCTGCAGTGCCATTGTTTTTACTCAGTAGTTGAATATTTTAGCGTATAGGAGTGATGGAATCTATAACTATATTTTACTTTTTTAATTTAATTTTAATACCTAGCTGTATGTTGTTGTATTTATAGAATTAAGTTTTCATATTATGATAATAGAGTGAGGTGTAAATAGTTGTGCAATAAGATTGTATCTATTAAGATTTGCTATTATAATAAGTTATAAATAGTTATAATCTTAGTAATATATACCTGTTAGTTCTTTTATTTTATGCATGTAAATTCTGACGTGTCCTATATCAAAAATGTATTGAATGCATGTATTTGATCAAATGGAATTAATAAAAATCTATCTATCTATATGATATCAATAATTTTAGAACTTCAGAGATACTCGTTTGTCGTACACAAATTTGAAAAGAAAATGGATTTACCGAACCGTGATTTCATCGCTTTTACAGTATAACTTGGGGAAAACATTCACATTGAAAGAAGCTGTTGTCCATGAACTCGGAAACAGGTGTTTTCGAGTTTCACCGTCAGTGATTCTAAGCTTATTTTCCATGATTCAGCGTTTAACCCAATAGCCCAAGGCTGTAGGTGCACCATCGTAGATTCATTTCCCCCCGAATTCTGTCCCAAATGAATTAACAATATATTATTAACTTCAGATATAGATTGTCGGACAGAGTTCTACACGCACAGTAAGAAGAAAGGACTGATGACCACGACGTCCTCAGACCCAAAAAAAAAATCAACAGGAAGTTCAGTTCACTGAAATGCATGTTAAAAGAGGTGAAAGGGTACACTGTGCAGTACTACGGCCTCTGTGGCATATGACGTAATTTCTTTTCATAACGAAAACATGATTTTTACACAAAGTCAACACTTATTTTAAAATACGTTCTACATATAGTGTTTTTATGTTGACATTCTAAAAATTTGCTGCCATTGAAGACTCACGCCCCTGGATCTAAGCCTAAAAACTGGTAAGTGCGATCACACATCTGTGTACATTAAACAAAGCAAAATATATTGTCATAATTAGCGACAGGTATACTTTACAGTACTCATACGTAAGTCAAGTTATTATGTGCTATCAGTAAATTGCAGCTGATCAGTGATTTGTTTTCACGAAAGAAGAAAATGTGAATTTGAATTATATTTTGTAATTTGCAGTCAGTGGATTTCTTATAATTTAATATTGCTTTGCAGTAAGCAAAACTAGAGCCAGGTTCTCCTAAAAATCCCCGATCCTATCTATGACAGGTGACCATCAGGGACGGATTTAAGCCAAGATTATGGGGGAGTGGACACACAGGGGATCTGGGGGATGGAATATCACCAAGCTCAGAGTGGAGTCCGGGGGTCCTCCTCCGGAAAATCTTGCAATAATTAGGTCCAAATTATTGAGTTATAGGCCATTTGGGTGATTAGTTTGGTGATATTTTGGAGTAAAAATTTCATGACCATTGAAATTTAGTGGCTATAGAAAAGACTCTCCGATAGTGAAATAAAAGCTCTCACACCTTCAAGGAAGACCCCGCGGTGTAGCTCACCAATGAATGTGAGGGGGTCTACAGCAAGTCTGCAGTTTGGTTTTTCACACTCTCTCCAGACAAATGCCGGGATAGTACCTTATTTCAAGTCCAGGGACACCTACCCCACTCTTAACCCTAATAATTGCAGTAATAGTATCGACGGCTAACGCTTTCCCAGTCGGCAACTAAGAATACGGCATGCGATTGATCATGTCACAGAGGCCATAGCACAGCATAGTGTATACCCTGCTTTTCGTCCATCAGTGGATGGTTTTAAGAGGGTCTAACTTTCTACTCCCCAAGACTGATAGTTACAACAATGTTGCTAACACACCTCTCTTGTTATACAACAACCTTTAGCCTCCCCTTCAGTCTACACAATTTGCACGTTTTCTTTTTTTTTTTTTTTTTCGATTCTGTTCGCTGTTTGAGAATCTTGTAATTTACTTCATTAAAATTTGTGAAAACTACTGCTTTACAGTCAACTTCATTCAATAACGTGGAGGCCTTCAGAAACAAACCGGAAAATTAACGCGTCAGCAAATACTGAATTATATCTACAGTACTAGTTGATGCAAACGATCCCCAACCGAGCGACAATGGTTCATTATCCGCCAGTGATACTAGACCTACTAGTTACCAAGTGCACGGATTATATGTCGTAAACCCCTAAATGAATTAACAACTGTAACGACAAATAGGCCTATTATTATCTGCTGAGTAAGACTACGAATGACACCGCAGTCGGGAAGCCGAATCTTGCATTCATGCCGCGGCTTCGTCAGGACCCGGAGTCATTTCCTAGTCGTAGATAAAGAGAGTAACTCATTTTATGTTTAACGGTACTGAGACGTTAAAGCGTACCACGAAAGGGCTTGATTCGCAAGGGAAAGTATCTCTTCGGGTCCTGAAAAACAAGTGCTTTGCAGCTCGATGCTGCTCTTTGGAATCAACGGCGTAGAAATGTCCAATAATAATAATAGCCACTCCACCAGCTCAAAACAAAATTTTATTTATATTAATATTCGACCATACTTCATCTTAATGTTCTTAGGAAAATCTGCGCGGTTGCCTACATGCAATATATTAATTTCTCCATCGCCATGCACACCACTGACGTTACATATTGTTGTTTTAAGCGGGCATAACAGCTAGGTTATCTGCCCGTACCACTAACGTTCCATGAGAGGAATAGGGATGTATAGAACTAGCACCGATAGAGCGCACTGCTGTTGTACTGGGTAAGCGCAAGGCGCTCTTCATTTGTCTCCTGTGTTCTCATGCCGCTAATATCCACGAATTTAAGTTGTTTAAATTGCTAATAGGGATGTATAGAACTAGCACCGACAGAGCGCACTGTTGTTGTACTGGGTAAGCGCATGGCGCTCTTCATTTGTCTCCTGTGTTCTCATGCCGCTAATATGTACGAATTTAAGTTGTTTAAATTGTTATTTTCGTGACTATGCCGAGCTATTGCAGTGTTCCTCTTTGCAAAAATCAGGGAAGCCCGTTTTCGTTTCACCGATTTCCACAAAATAAAGAAATGAGGAAGAAATGGTCACATGTTATCAGAAGGAAATATTTCGGTGAGAAAAATCTGACCGAATATATTAAAGTGTGTTTCCATCATTTACAACCCGATGACTTCACGAAAACTGTGTTGGATTAGTGTGACTTACAAAGGGAAATAATTCCTTTTTTGTACCTATAAACTGATTAGACATTTCGATAACAACCACTGAATTTATGCGTTTGTATCTGAAGGTGAGAGAGCAAGATAAAAACCGGGCGCTGTTCCATCGCTTTTTCCGTGGACCACGAACACAACAAAAAGAATTATTTAGGAAGAGGCCATACACAAGAAAATTGCCCGATTATCACGATAAGCCTACAAAATCGGAATCTGCAGAAATCATCTCCATTGAAGTCGGGAAGAAATCGTCAATATACACGAAGATATGAAAGTAACATTTCTGACTCCCATTTTCAAAGACATCAATAGGCTACTCGGTCAAATACTTCAAGAATAAATGTCACAACATTAACAGTCACAAACGTATTATGGTTGGTTTCTTGAAATCAGAATTAATCGTCAACTTCCATCTGGCCGACGGAGAATGTGGTAGCGACTGACTTCTACAGTACATTCTTGAGACATAGTCAGATGAATGGAAACAGTTCGTGGCTCTAAAGCAGGGATTCTCAAACTTTAAAAAAATTGTACCCCCAAGTCCTTTTCCAGAGGTAAGGGAACGATTCTTATTGAGAAATTGGCAAAATTTCATAAGAACCAAACGTTGCGATGCATTTTCGAGGTACACATTACCGGTATCAACTTTCTTTGATTATGTTTACCTTAAAACACGACAATTTCATGTAAGCTGTCAACCTAAAAAAAAAAAAAAACATGAATCGAAGTCTGTAAGCAGGGGGAGCAAGTGAATATTTAAATCTCTGTTTATGATTTAAGTCTTATGGAGATATATTTATCAATATAGGCCTACAATACTCTAGTAATTGTAATCTTTAGGAAAAAGCATGCTGAATCATATTGATTATTTGAATAATAAAGCGTGTTAGAATTTTGTTATTACCGCTGTAGGCCATTAATTCTTCCTTCCTCCCGCTAGTTTTAGTGTCTCTAGTCCGTAGCTCATTTTGCAGCTGTTTAACGCTTAAACGCTGAAAATCGTCCATAATATATTAGGAGATATACCTATAGAATTAATTAATAAAGTCTTGGAGTAAAATTAAAGACGATATAATTTACTTTAGCTTAGAAAACTCGGTCACAATTTATACATTCTTCGCAGCTGACTGGGAGAAACATAAGACGATCGCCTTGCGCTTACCCAGTACTACACGAGCGCTATCTGGCGCGAACTTTCTCCCGCTACATCCCTATTTCGTGACTATGCCGAGCTATTGCAGTGTTCCTCTTTGCAAAAATCAGGGAAATCCGATTTCGTGTCACCAATTTTCACAAAATAAAGAAATGAGGAAGAAATGGTTACATGCTATTAGAAGGAAACATTTCGGTGAATAAACTCTGACCGAAAATATTAAAGTGTGTTCCCATCGTTTTCAACTCGATGACGTCACGAAAACTGTATTGGGCAAGTGTGATTTACAAAGGGAAATAATTCCTACCTATAAACTGAATAGACATATCATTAACAACCACTGAATTTATGCGTTTGTATTTGAAGGTGAGAGAGCAAGATTAAAACCGGGCACTGTTCCATCGCTTTTTCCGTGGACCACGAACACAACAAAAATAAGGAAGAGGCCATACACAAGAAAATTGCCAGTTTACCACGATAAGCCTACAATATCGGAATCTGCATAAATTATCTCCATTGAAGTACGGTACGGGAAGAAATCGTCAATATACAGGAAGAAGTGAATGTAACATTTGTGACTCCCATTTTCAAAGGCATCAATACTCGGACAAATACTTCAAGAATAAATGTCACAACATTACCAGTCAAAAACGAATTATGGTTGGTTTTTTGAAATCAGAATTAATCGTCAACTTACATCTGCCCGACGGAGAATGTGGTACCGGTAGTGACTGACTTCTACATTCTTGAGTCATAGGCTTAAGTTAGCCAGATGAATGGAAACAGTTCATGGCCTTAAAACAGGGATTCTAAAACGTTTTAAATACTGTACCCCTAAGTCGTTTCCAAGGGGTACGGAAACGATTTGTATTAAGAAATTGACAAATTACAAAAGAACCAAACGTTGCGATGCATTTTGAGGTAAACAATACCGGTATCAACTTACTTTGATTATGTTTACCTTAAAACAAGACCGTTTCATGTACGCTATCAACCAAAAAAAAAATACACGAATCGAAGTCTATAAGCAAGGAGAGCCAGTGAATATTTAAATCTCTATTTATAAAAGGAAGATTATAGTTTTACGTGACCGTTAATCTAGAGATCATAAGGCACAGAGGACTTCCTCTTTACGTGGAATCCGAACAGGACAAGGAATTTCACTTTGAAAATCTCACATGCATTGACCGGGAAATCTCTATTTATGATTTAAGTCTTATGAAGATTTAGGCTATTTATCAATATAGGCCTACAATACTCAAGCATGCTGACTCCTATTCATAATTTGAATAATAAAGCGTGTTAGAATTTTGTTATTACCGCTGTAGCCTACTAATTCTTCCCTCCACCCACTAGTTTTAGCGCCTCTAGTCCGTAGCTCATTTTACAGCTGTTTAACGCTTAAACGCTGAAAATCGTTCATAATATATTAGAGGATATACCTATAGAATTAATTAATATAGTCTTGGAGTAAAATTAGAGAAGATATAATTTACTTTAGCTTAGAAACATTCCTCGTAGCTGACTGGGGGAAACATAGGACGATCGCCTTGCGCTTACCCAGTACTACACGAGCGCTATATGGCGCGAACTTTCTCAGGCTACATCCCTATTGGAAAACAAAGTTCAGTGCCCTATCTTAATTGTCATTTTTCTCCCGGTTAATTAAACACTCAGTCCAGAAGATTACTCAAATGTTACCTTAGTTTCAGCCTTTGGATACATTTCCCAACTCCCGTACCAATAGTAATGTAGGTTTTCAATAAATCACTTAATCAGAAATGATTTGCGCACGAACCCAAGTACCTAGGATTGTTGATCGTATTGAATGAACCTGTAATAATAATATTTATACTGGCTCTAAACATACAGATTTTCAAATGTTAGCATTGTTTTCTCAATTCAGTATACGAGAAGATGAACAATTTCGCATGCATTACTTCTATCTACGTTTGACAACAGAATCATCCCACCCTTTCGCAAGATATTTAGCAAGCAATAATAATTTTTCACATAGTGCGAAAGTGAATTACAAGGGAACGATGACCTCGCTGTTCTGCTCCTTAAATCAACAATAACTATTAAGTGAATTACTGTGTGGACGCTACTTTAAAATTTATTTTACTTACCTGCCTGCACGGTATACGATACGCCTAGCTAGACATTGTATTAATTTCAGACACTATCACCTCTAAATATCTAAGCTAAACGTGACGCACCAAACGTCAATCTCTTGAGCTAGCTGACCAAAACACACCAGGGCAACCCAGGCTCTCGTGGCCTTGGCGAAATAAGTGAAGGGATGAGAAAGTTATTTAAAGGATTGGTGCATAAGCCGAATAAGCTAAATTAAGGATCAGAGAACAATACATAGCGAAGCCTCATCGCCTAAGTTGCTTGCCACGGTGGGTGAGTGGATAGCGTGTCGGTCTACTAACCCCAAGATTGCAGGTTCGCCCCTGGCCGTGGTAAGTGATTTTTGAAAGGCGGCAAAAATACGATACGCATGTCATTCGATGTTGGCATGTCAAAGAACCCATTTGAATTCAGTAGGCCGAGTTCATAATGGCAAAATTAATCTCGGGAGTTTCCGCCAACACAAAGTTCCTCATTTCTCTACTAGAAAGCACTATAATGTTCAAGGAACTTAGATATCTATTATCTAACCTACTTGACTTTCATAGTGATTCAAGGAGCAACGAAATTCGACATGCAAGCTACCCTCTGGGTGTCAAATTACAAAGCTTGCACCAGGCACCCGAGGCCATACGATATTATTATATTATTATTATCGCCTAAGTTGACCGCTTTGAGACGGTTGTTCTTCTCACAAGCGCTTTGTAAAGGAAAATATTGTCCACTTGACAGAATAAGTTCTTCAATCCTTGTAACTTTGTTTACAGACAGTTCATTGCATTCACTAAATGATTGCCAGTAGAAAATTCAAATTACGTAAATAAGAATAATAATAAATCAATGCCTGATCGGACCTCTCCTCCTAGGACGCCGGGCCCCCCTGGGAGGGTCGGGCCCCGGGGCACCAGCCCTGCCTGAACCCCCCCCCCCCCTCTCGTCGGGCCTGTTCACACACCATGTTTCACTTGCAAGGCAGAACAGTGTACTACTCTTTTATTTTTCTTGAAAACAAAATAACATACATAATAAGTACCAACAAACCAGAAAAATATTTGGTTATAACCCTTGCCAACCTAACATGTTTTAACACACTCCCTCAAGGGTGTAATCAAATAGGTTTTTTGGGTCATTTTTTGTTTGTTTTCCACTTCATCATCATCTGTCTTCTACTCCACTTGCGTCTGTCCATGTACCATTCTTCTTTCAGGATTCTATCCCAGCTAACTCCCCTTGTTCCTATGTCCTCCTTCAGCTGGTCTAGCCATCTCTTCCTTGGTCTTCCTAATGGCCTTCTACCAACCACATCTGTGTGTAGTCTTTGTTTTGCTATCCTTCCCTCGGCCATTCGCTTGACATGGCCAAACCATCTCAAACGGGCCCTTGTCACTTTTTCTTTCAAAGTTGGGTACACTCCAGCTTCTTCCCTACTTTGTTCATTTCTTACCCTATCCCTCCTAGTTTTATGTACCATTGTTCGTAGAAACTTCATTTCTGCTGCTTGTAGTTTGCTGTCTATCTGTCTGGTTGTTGGGCTGGTTTCTAGGCCATATGTTATTCCACTTACATAATGGAAATGACACTGATATAATAAACTCTAAATAATCACACTTTAAACATAACACGGTTTTTGAGATTTGCAAATTTACCAGGAAGAAGAGGTTTAGTTAAAATGTCTGCAACATTTTGATCACTGGAACAATACAGGATCTTGAACCATCCTTTCTTGTATTCATATTTAACCAGATGATATTTAACATCAATATAGATAAGTTACACTTTCTGGTCAACTGGTTTGCTTGAATCATTTTTATGCAACTGGTATTGTCCACATGCAAGTTTACGTTGATAGTTTCTTCCAGTAGCTCCTCAAGTACAGATTTCACATATTTCATTTCCTTGCAGCATTGGGCGGCTGAAATGTACTCAGCTTCAGTTGATGATTGAGCTACAATAGACTGTTTACGAGAGTACCAAGTAATTGGACCATTAGCGTAGTATATTATGTAACCTGATGTACTCTTGCATCCCTTTCTGTCCCCTGAAAGATCAGAGTCGCAGAATACTTCTAGAGTATGCACATTCTTGACATTGTTTGAGTAGTGAATACCTTGTTCAATGGATCCTTTTAGGTATATTAGTGTCCTTTTGCTTGCCACGGTGGGTGAGTGGATAGTGTGTCGGTCTACTAACCCCAAGATTGCAGGTTCGCCCCTGACCGTGGTAAGTGATTTTTGAAAGGCGGCAAAAATACGATACGCATGTCATACGATGTTGGCATGTCAAAGAACCCATTTGAATTCAGTAGGCCGAGTTCATAATGGCAAAATTAATCTCGGTAGTTTCCGCCAGCACAAAGTTCCTCATTTCTCTACTAGCAAGCGCTATTGTGTTCAAGGAGATTAGATATCTAACATCTAACCTCCTTGACTTTCATAGTCAAGGAACTACGAAATTCGACATGCAAGCTACCCTCTGGGTGTCAAATAGCAAAGCTTGCACTGGGCACCCGAGGCCATACGATATTATTATTATTTTATTATTAGTGTCCTTTTGATGTTGACAACGTCTTGCTTCGTAGGACTTCTTGTGTATCCGCTGGCATAGTTGACAGCATAGCTGATATCTGGTCTTTGTCTTACAGGATAGGTACAGCAGGCTTCCCACTGCTTCTTGATATGGAAAGCTGGTTTGGGAAGTTTTGGCATCATCATGAGAATTATCTTGATGTGAGATTGGAGTACTTGTTGGTTTTGATGTTTCCATGTTGTATTTTTCAATGACATGTTGAGCATATCTTTCTTGACTGATGAATACTCCATCTTTGTTTTGAGAAATTTGCATTCCCAGGTAGGTCTTGGGTTCGAGATTTATGAAAGTCTCGAATTGCTTCTTCATTTTCGTCATTAGTTCTATAATTTGTTGCTCATCTTCTCCTATCACCATCCCATCATCCACATGGATAGCAACAAATAATTTCTTTCCTGAAGTGGACTTGAACACACATTGGTCTGTTTGAGGTTGTTTCAAACCTTCGCTTTTGAGAT
This sequence comes from Meconema thalassinum, assembly GCA_946902985.2. Lineage (NCBI taxonomy): Eukaryota > Metazoa > Arthropoda > Insecta > Orthoptera > Tettigoniidae > Meconema > Meconema thalassinum. Next base: position 455,270,804 of record OX336391.1, on the reverse strand, counting down.
AGTCCGTCAGACGTTTGAACCATTGTTGGGGTGCCTGTTTGAGACCATATAGTGCTTTTCTTAGTTTACATATTTTTCCTGAGACATTAAAATCTTCTGGAAGGCGCATGTATATCTCATTTTGTAAGTCACCGTACAAGAAAGCAGATTTGATGTCAAAGGTTGATGTCTTAAAACCTTCTGAAGCTGCAATTGCCAATAACATCCTCAGAGTGTTTGATTGTACTGCTGAGCTGAAAATGTCCTCATAGTTTAAGCCCTTTTTCTGTTGGAAGCCTCTAGCAACCAATCTTGCCCTATAGCGACCGTCTTCTTTAATCTTGAACAACCAGCGTCTAGTAACGATTTCTTTACCTTTGGCACATTCTTCGTTGACTAAATCCCAATGTCCTCATAGTTTAAGCCCTTTTTCTGTTGGAAGCCTCTAGCAACCAATCTTGCCCTATAGCGACCGTCTTCTTTAATCTTGAACAACCAGCGTCTAGTAACGATTTCTTTACCTTTGGCACATTCTTCGTTGACTAAATCCCAAGTTTCATTTTTCTTGAGGCAGTCCTTTTCCTCTTGTATGGCCTTCTTCCATTTTTCTCTATCTTGACTCTGCATGCAGTCTTCATATGTAAGAGGTGAGTCATCTGTAAGCAATGCATATCTTCATATTTCTTTGGCATTTTTATGTCTCTTTTTGGTCTTTGGTTTGGTTGTATTGGTGCATCATCTTCATCACTTGAGGGTTCATAATCCGATCCAGTATCTTCATATTTTGCTTCCTCACTATCTGTTTCATCTTGACTTTCGTGGTTTATTTCATTTTCCTGGTCGTCTTCATCTTCAAGTAAATTTTCAATGGTGACAAACCATACTGTTGTAGGCGAGAGAGATCTGGATTTCTGTGGTACCATTTTTCGGCAGGAGTGGTGTCAACTGTTACCGTTGGACTCCTGTTTGGGAAAATTTGCATCATACAGTAGCGCTCTCATTTTGTTTCCTAGAGTCAGATTCATCCTTTCAGCAGTGCCGTTCAAGTGAGTTGTATGAGGTATGGTATAGTCTAATTTGATACATTTACCCTTACACCAGTTCTTGAAGTCATTAGACCGATATTCTCCACCATTATCAACTCTTATTTTAGACACCTTTAGGTTATGATGGTTTTCTGCTTCAGCAATATAGTCCTTTAAAAAACCTTCAGCTTCGTCTTTGGTTTCTAGCAAATACACTTGTACAAAATGGGTGAAATCATCTATACATAACATAAAATAGTTCTTGTTGTCAAAAGTTGGTGGCTCAGTTTTACCACACAAGTCTGTATGTATAATTTCCAAAGGTCCCTCTGCTCTGTGTCGCACTGTGTTGAGTTTTTCTATAGCACATATTTCACATCTAGGGTTAACTTTGGATTTACTTAGAGAAATTGGCACTCCCTGACATAGGTTAGGAAGTTTCTGTAGATTTCCAAAGCTAATATGGCCTAATTTCTTGTGCCATACCATGTGTTCTTCTTCAGTTTGGGTTTCTTCTTGATGTTGAGCGATTAAGTCCACAACAAACAATCCACCTGGAGTTTTCTTTCCTGTAAGCACAACTTTATCATCCTTCAAAAACAAAACTTCTTTATTTTTGAATCTTACCTCTCCATTGTTTTCAGTGATGGCATTGACAGAGAGTAATACGTTTCTGGTAAGTTGTGGCACATAAGACACATCTTTAAACAACACGTTGTCAGTTTCAATGTCTCCTGACAACACAGCGTTCATTGTATCACCTCTCTTTGCACTGTATATTTTAGCTTCTGATGATTCCGTATTTGATAAAATGTCACGCTTATTTGTCAGATGTGATGCAGAACCACTGTCTACCACAAACTTATTTTCATTTAATTTTTCACAGAATAACACTTCACCATACTGTTCAGATTCTGTAAAGAAGGATACTTTGTCTTTCTTCTTTTCATGTTCTTCTTTGAACCAGCAGTTGTCAGACACATGATTAGATTTCTTACAGTAAATACATTTCTTACTGTCAAGCACATTGCTTCTTTTCTTGAAACATTCTTCTTCATTGTGAGTGTCACGTTTACAGATCTTGCAATATTTCTTCTTTGGACATCTTGTTTTAATATACCCTTCTCCCCCACATTTATAACACTTCACTTGAGACCCTTTTGACCCCTTGTATTTACTTTGTGCACCAAAAACAACACTTGTCTCTTCTGACTTAGGCCTACTTGACAACTTGTAGTCTTCTTCAACACAAAGTCTAGCCACAAGATTTTCAATGGATCTATCTGAAGTAGGTGTAGATTCCCATGCACTTGAGAAATAGTGATATTGCTCAGGCAATGAAAAAAGGATTTTTGCCATAACCATCTCTTCAGATATTTCTTGTTTGAATTGTTGTAGTTTGAAGACAATATTTCTTAGATGGCTGATGTTCATCATCATTCCTTTAGTTTTATCAAACTTAAAACCATGGAAGTCCATGAGCAGCTGTTGTTTTTGTTGACTGGTATCTCTTCTGAATACACCTCTGAGTGCTTCATACATTTCTTTGGAAGTAGTACATGTCAGAATATGATTTTTCACCACCTTGTCAATTGTTCTCAGAATATAATACTGAGCTTTAGCATCTTTGGCCAACCATGCCTTTCTCCTTTGAGCTGCATCTTGTGGTATTTCAGTGAGAGGTTCTTGTCCATTAACAACATCCCATACTTGCTTGGCTTTAAATAGAATTTGAATTTCAAAATCCCACAGTTGAAATGTGTCAGGGCTGCTGAGTTTTTGTATGCTGTGTAGTTCACTATCTTCTGATGCCATTGTCTTAGTCTTTTGTTTTTCTTCAACACGCTGCACAGTTCTTGATTATTTATCTTGTTTCTCAGTTTACCCATTGGCACATCTGGGCCATTAACCTGTTCTGGTTTTGATATTTTAATAAACTGATTCAGTCTGCATACTCTAATTTATAGTATTTTAGGTTTCACTGCACTCAATGATTCACACACCATGTTTCACTTGAAAGGCAGAGCAGTGTACTATTCTTTTATTTTTCTTGAAAACAAAATAACATAAGTTACATAATAAGTACCAACATAACAGAAAAATATTTGGTTATAACCCTTGCCAACCTAACATGTTTTAACATACAGCCTTGTCGGGAATCGACAGTACCGGTACATAGCATGAAAATATGTATCCTTCATTTGTGATATTTGTGTGTAGATTCGGTGGACGTTATGTTCTGTTGTATTTTCGGTAACATTTTGCGTCAAAATCTATGTGTTTACGCAGTGTTAGCAATTACGATGTTCTTGCGCTAGGGCTCCCAGATGATGGGCGGTGTTGCCAAACCTTATGACACGGCTTGAGAATTGTAGACGGCGTTGCATCAGTGGTTTCAAAACAATTTTCCAGTCGCGAAAGAAGAAGATATTAAAAAACAATGAGTTGCGATTGCGAGGGGAGTGCTGTTATATGATCTGTGGTGTTATGAATGTACATCTGAGGGAAGAGCGTATCATATACTTTGGAGTGTTTCTCTTTGCTGCTTCAATGTTGGCGAGTCAGCATTGTTGATTGTGATTGCATTCTCAACGGCTAAACGCGATTTTCTACAATGCCAAAGCGGAAGTGTAAATTGAACGGCATTTTTGCAACTACAGTATATAATTATAAAACCTAAAGTCTAAAATCTTCAGGACAAGTCAGTTCTTTTAAATATGAAATATGAATGTTTCACAATAGAAATATATAACAAGATTAATATGCATTAAATATTTATTATTTTAATTTATGTTTGCTTTTCAGTGTTAGAGTTTGTGATATCCCACATTTCCTGAAATGTCCTACATTCCGCAAAAAGCATCTGGTATCCCTACTTTCAAGTGCCTCTGTCAATTTAAAACAAAATAAATATTGTACGGTAACTCTGATTATTGTTAACTGAATGTCAGATAGACATGAGTATGTGTTGCTCGTTTCCTTGATTGTCAGTAGACTCCTTGAAGTTGATCAGAAATTATGTGATGAAGCGTGATGTTCACTGTTTGTGGATGTACGAGGAATGTTTTGCGCGAAATTAAAAACACCATTTACGGTCACCTACATACCAAATTCGCTGCAACTGGACTACGTCCATTAGTAGACCATACCGTACCGACCCTACGCATCTTGTAGATATTCTATATAGCTGAAATCTACAAGAATCTGACATGTTTGTGAGATGTGACGTCCAATCGCTTTACACTGAGATACGCTACTTAAGTTATAATGTATTGATATACTGTAGCTACTTAGCAACTCAATGTAGCCTACCCGATGATTTGCTTAGCATCACCGAATTTTGTCTACTTTATGTAACACCTGTTTCAGCCACGAGGGGAAAATCTTGGGCGGTCCAATGGGACTACCTGTGGTGGCTGATGGTTTCGTGAAGTACGGTACGTCGAAGACTAGGCTATAAAAGCATCTCCGTTAAAACCCGAAAATTGGCTCCTCTATTTTAACTATGCTCTGTTTATATGGACCCATAGACGCAACGAGTTGTACGCCCATCTCAAGCACATGACTCCGGTTCATCCCAACATTCCGTTTGCTAGGAAGCAGCTATGAAGGTTGAGCAAGATGGACTTACTTCTCTTCCTGGATATTCTACTGTTCCGCTCAACAGATGGCAGCTTGAAGCAAACCAACACACTCTTATACTGTAGATAGATACCTGAATGCCTGCTTACATAATCCGCCACAAAAATTAAAAGGAGTTCTGCGCACGCTACTCCACCGAGCAAAAAGAGCAGCTGATCCTGAACATCTAGGAGAAGAAAAGGACATTCTGAGATGAGTAAAGATAACGGGTATCGGTACTCAAAAACCAAATCCACACGAACATTCCACATTAAAACCAGTTCAGACTTAAAGGAGGAGGAGCGAACTACAGTTACTACTGTGTTGCCATTTACTCACGGTGTTCTTAACCGCATCGCCCACATCCAAAGAAAAAAATAAAAACAACATTGCCACCAGTTTCCGACCTCCAATAATGAACAATTGATGCGCAGTATACAAGATCCGGTCCCAGCCATGGAGGAAAGAATAAGAGGAGATGCCCTGATCTCGTTTGAGTGAAGCCAAGCTCTGCAACCAAAGTGGGCGTAACCTTAACTCGTATTCGGTGTTCTATGACTTGCATGTGCATTGTGCTCGGTCAGGCCTTCGGAACTTAGATAGGATTGGCTAAACCTTATTTAGGCCCTGTTTTTTTTATCGCGCTCCGGTTATGCAACTTTGGGAACGAAATAGCAGTAGTGATAAGTTATTTTAAAGAAACCTCTTCAATTCTAATATCAGCATGTGTAGGCCTACATTATATACCCAAAAAAAACATTCCTCTGCAAATCCCGAATTATCAAACGGCTCTCGGTCAATAATTACGGTAGGCCTTCGTAATTAATCAGTTTGAAGTCAATCGTCAAGTTTCTACCCCCCACAAAGACAATACCTTTCGGTACCGAAAAGTATAAACTATACCGTATTTTTGTGCAAATATGCGTCCTTTTTTAAGTGTTCTGTTTATTAATTTTAAGGTTCGCATTCTTGAATATCAAAATGTGTACGACCAATGAGTGTAAGTGGCTGGGCTCGAAATTAGGCCTAAAAACTGATGAATGCCTCAACACCAATAAATACCGTAATTAGTTAGGCATAATTAGTTCTCAAGTAGGGTGACCAGACGTCCTCTTTTTCGCGGACATGTCCTCTAAAATACGTCTCTGTCCTCGAATAATTTTTAAAATTGTCTAAATGTCCTCCTTTTTATTAATTTACTATATTATCGTATGAATATAAGTATGTTTTAGTTTTTCGCAGTTTATATTGGCGCCTTGGCAATAGTTTAATATTTTACCGATGTGCAGCGCTACTATTTTTGTTTCTGGTCTACGCTGGGCTTGGGAATGTGTTTCTGTGTTTGTGCTCCGTTGAATGGCAGTTTTGTGGCGTGGTTGTGTGTTTGCCAGTTTAAAATTTGCTTGCATTCAAGATGCCTAAAAGAAAGTGCAAGTTTACAGATTCATTGAAAACCAAATATCCTGCTTTCAAGCTTGGACGTAATGATTTTGAGGCAGAATATAAAATTTGCCCAACTGCAACTTTCGTCTCGGTAGCAAATCATGGTAAGTTCTATAATTTATTGTTTTAGTTAATAAACTACAAATATTAAAACAGCGTTATTTATATAAAATGTTCAATTAATTTCGTAGGTTCTCAATATTTGGATAGCCACATTTCTTCAAATAAACAAAAGAAAGTGTACAATGCTTCGGCAGTTCGTAAACTATAGACAAGCTTTTTTCCACATCAACTACAGCATTAACGAATCGAGTTTTAGCTGCGGAAGGAGCATTAGCATTCAATACCGTTCGTCATCATTCCTCCTACAGATCAATGGACTGCACACCCAAATTGACCAGACAATTTATTACGATTCGTAAGTGGCCAAAATAATTTCTTCAGTAGAACCGAAACTGAAAGTATAATAAACAGAGTAATAGGCCCACATGCTGTTGATGTTACAGTAGAATGTGTGAAAGTTATATCTTGTTATGGAGTGTGTACGGATGGAAGTAATCATGGAAGTCTGAAAATGTTTCCTATTCTCATTCAATATTTTGATTAGGTGGAAATAAAAACTGAGGTTGTAGAACTAAAAACAACTCCTAATGAGGAGGCTGAATATATTGCAGGGTATATTGAGGATACCTTGTCTAGTTTAGGTATTGTAGAGAAATGTGTGGCCTTTGCTGGTGACAACACGAACACTAACTTTGCTGGTTTAAATCGTAGAGAAAGCAAGAATGTATTTACTAACTTAATATAGGAATATGCCAGGTATAGGTTGCCCAGCTCATATATTGAATAATACAATTCAACATGGAACTGATGTTTTGTCTGAGGACATAGATTGTCTTATTGTTAAGTTGTATAATTATTTCTCAATTTACTCTGTAAGAACTGAACAGTTGAAGTCATTGTGAATTTGTTGATAATAATAATACTAATATCGTATGGCCTCGGCTGCCGGGTGCAAGCTTTGTTATTTGACACCCAGAGGGTAGCTTGCATGTCGAATTTTGTTGGTCCTGGAAGCACTATGAAAGTCAAGGAGGTTAGATATCTAAGCTCCTTGAACACTATAGCGCTTTCTAATAGAGAAATGAAGAACTTTGTGTTGGCGGAAACTCCCGAGATTAATTTTGCCATTATGAACACGGCCTACTGAATTCAAATGGGTTCTTTGGCATGCCAACATCGTATGACATGCGTGTCGTAATTTTTGCCGGCTTTCAAAAAATCACTTATCACGGCCAGGAGCGAACCTGCAAGCTTGGGGTTAGTAGACCGACACGTTAACCACTCACCCACCGTGCCAAGCAATATGTTGATACCAATTACTAACAATTACTCTTCCACAAGAAGACAAGATGGCTATCTCTCTTGGAAATGTTTCTTCCCTTGAAGTCTTACTTCTTGTCAGTGCCAAATCCTCCAAAACTTCTCATTATTTTTTATTTGGAAATAACTTGAGTGAAGCTTATTTGTGGCACCTGCATTCTCTAATGTCAATATTTCACTCAAAGACTTTGATAATAGAGAAAGAAGAGAGTTCTGTTTTAGAAATCATGAATGTGTTGGAAAGTGTCAAGGTTATGCTTCAAAATAGATATGAAGGTTATTTCATTTCATTGAAGGTGAAAAATGTAGTAGAAAATGTTCGCAAAGAGGGCTAGTATAAGGAAGCAGATTTATTCATGAATGAAGCATTGATGTTATATAAAGTGTGTTTGGAATATTTGACAAAATGGGTAACTTATTTTGATGATTTCAGTTGTTTCATGTGGATGAGTTTCACTTTAAAGAAGAAGGAATACACTGATGTTGAAAAGAGTATTATGTATTTACAAGGGAAAGGTATTCACATTTATGATGCAAAATGTTTTGATCAGTTTAGTAATCTGAGTAAATTTACAGAGAAGTTTTCAAATAACAGCGAATATATTAAATTAACATGTAGTCAGAAATGGGCAAAATATTTCAATGATAGTGAAAATATTGAATGCTACTCAGAGCTTCTTAAAATTGCAGAATATTTATTTTGTATTCCAGGTCACAATGCTAATGTGGAGTTGGTTTTCTCATTGATTTCATCTCAATGGACAGATGAAAGAAATAGATTGCAAATAGAATCTGTGAAAGGTCTATTAATGGTGCAGTACAATTTTAAGGAATACTCTTGTCAGGATTTCTATAAATATCTGTTGGACAGACCTAAACTGTTGGCAGGAATATCATCCTCAGATAAATACAAATACAAGTTCATAACAATTTTTATTGTATTTTATATGGTTTTATTACTTTTAGATTTGTCCTCTTTTTTCCCTTAATGTCCTCAATTTTTTCCTTCGTTGTCCTCTATTTCACAGTACTGGATCTCGTCACCCTATTCCCGAGATGTTTCTTCTTTGGTATAACTCGCATCTTCAGACACCTGTATTCAATTTAATCATTGTTTCAGCTTATTATTACGTTTTGCCACGTCTTTCTTACAAAACTAGCCTTGCAAAGGTGCTCTCATATTTCTATTTAAATCGATAACGCAGCTTATTTGTGCCAAGTACCGTGATGTACGAAAAAACGCAGGCCGAAAGAGCATGCTGAATACATAAGGAATGAGAATCCACAGTCTGCCTATCCAAGAAAAAATCTTGACTTGTCATTGCAGTTTTATGTCACTAAAATCCAAGACTAGTTGGAGTGGTTTACGGCTTTAAGCATAGGAACAGCCATTTTCTTGCTCCCCAAAGTGGGCGTGCCGTTTGGCTTCAGCAGCTTGCGCTGGGCAGCGCAGCGAAGGCATCTCCTTCCGTTCTTTCCTCCATGGTCCCAGCGACCGAGCAACCTGGAGTTTACAGTGTTCCGTTGATCGAATGTGATCTGGTCTACATAGACCAGTCTGGAAGGACGAAAAAACGCAGGCCGAAAGAGCATGCTGAATACATAAGGAATGAGAATCCACAGTCAGGATTTGCGGAGCATGCCATCTCTACGTGACATAACATCAACTTTGACGCTGCCAAAGTTCAAAAAATCGAACCAAGTTACATGCCACGCCTTGTGACTGAAGCGGTAGTGTTACAATGCCGCCAAGCCAATATGAACAGAGATGACAGAAAGCTACCTATTCTGATACCAAAAGAACATAATCCACACACTGTGAAAACACAGAAACCTAGTATGTCACTTGGATCGATCCACGACCACGAGACAGCGCTGAGGAGAGACCGTGACGTCAGGTCCGCTGTGAGAAGAACTCGTCCCATCGCGAAGCGCAATCGTAAACATCCACCTGATGAAGTCTCCACGTGGTAGTTAAATTAGTAATTGAAACTTCGGTAAGTAACAATATATCAGTGGGCCGGAAGGTTTAGTGTACATGAACTGGATCACCATGAAAGTAATAATAATAATGTTATTGGTTTTAGTTCTACGTCCCTTTTAACTAATCTGGCTTTTAGGGACGCCGGGGTGCCAGAATTTGGCCCCGAAGGGAATTTCTAACGTGCCAGTAAATCTACTGACACGGCTCCCTCGAATTTGCGCACCCTCAAATGCCAGCTGACTGCGCCGGGATATGAACCTGCAACCTTGACCATGAAAGTGTTCAGAATATTTTATTATGTTGATTTTCCTAATAATACAATATTGGGTCCTTCAGAAAGGATGCATACTCTGTGACCGTCAGAAATTATACCTGTAGAACACCTCTTACCTCTTGTATTGATTCCATGAGTAGACCAGTGATAGGAACCATAGCACAACAGCACAATGGTCAAAGCAAACTGTTCAGTTATCAAAAAACCATTATGTCATTACAAAGGTCGATATAACTGTTTATTGTTCGTGTCATTATCCTTGACCCATCAATTTTAGTGAGGTGCACGCGACGCGACAACTAATGTAGCTGTCTATTACACTTAAAGCGATAAGAGAAACGCCCGACATATTTGATCATTGACGATATTACAACAATTAGCCTCTTATTAAATTGATATCAATTCAATTACGGAGTCCTAAAACCACACTTCACCATAATTTCTTTACATCTTATGTTTCGCTACTATCTGATCCTTTTCGTATCATTCTCGCGTGGTGGCACCCGTCTTTTAACGTGGCCTCATCAATTAAGCATCCTTGATTGATGTAGTAGATTAACAGACATAATGTCAACATCACAGGAGTAAAACATTTTACATTTAGACCAGGGTATGTCACTTGGACTATTGGTGCAGCAGAAAAGAGGAGAGTTGAAGCGTTTGAAATGTGGTGTTACAGGAGAATGATGAAGCTCAAATGGGTAGATAGGATTACAAATGATAGGTATTAAGACGTGTGGGAAAGAAGAGATGTTTCTGGTGACTGCTAATGAAGGGAAGAAATAGGTTAATAGGGCACATACTAAGACACCCAGGAATAGCACGCTTAGTTATGGGAGGAAGGGTCGAGGACACGAACTGTAGAGGTATACCAAGGTTAGAATATGTTAAACAGATTGCCTCGGATGTACAGTGTGGTAACTATGTAGAGATGAAACGACTAGCTCAGGTCAGGGAGCAAAAGACTGAAGACTCAAACAACAACAACAACGTCACTCCAAAACATAACGCAGAAATTAGGGCACAAGAAAACGTTCGTGGATAGTCGTGTTATCGACAGCAGCTAAATTTCAGAGAAAAATGAATTACAGACTAAGAGAAAGGTCGCCCACATTATTTAGCAACAAAAAGAAAAGAAAAAGGAAAGGTCTAGGCCTACCAAGCAACCACTGCCCAGCCAATTGGCCTGCAGTTTATGGGGTGACACGTGGTCAGCACGTCAGGTTCCCTCAGCCATTAATCTTGGTCTCCGTGACCGAGGCGCTGCTACTCATTGTCCTCACGAGGCTGAGTGCACCGCGTTCCAGCCCTCACGTCAGTTTCTAAAATCCATAACGGAGCTGGGAATCAAACCCTGGGCCTCCGGGTGCGAGGCAGGCGTGCTATCCCAACACCACGGTGCCGGCTATATTATTTGACACCCTAGCATTATTTGGTGGAATAACTTGAACGTTGCATCTGATTAAAGGCAATGTAAACTGAATAATAGTACAGTAAAGCCTGCATTCAATGGACCCTTTATTATACGGAAATGTTTGACGGTTCTGTGATCAGAGAGGTGAAAAACGTGTTAAATTCCCTTCATTAAACGGAAACTTTGTTACGCGGACAGCGGAAATCAAAATACTCATTTCAACGGAAAATGTCCAAGTTCCGGAATGCAAAGCTTAGAAAATTTTCAGACACCTGTGAAAGTCTACCTTGTCTGATGTAACAGTTGATTCTGTAGTTAACAAGTAATAGGTCTTCTTTCTTTTTTCTCCAACTTACACGTCAATGTGTTCGGCTAATTCCCTGTTCCCAAGCCTTCCCCAATGCTCCCTTTAATGAGCTGTCTCTGTCTCGGCCCTTGTTAATCAGCTTTTAACTGGGCACTTCTAAACTTACATTACCGGTACTGTCATTGTTCGGCAGGGGTATTTATGGTTTCGAAAGCAAGAGTTGTGCTTGATATTGACACAAGAGTAAAAGTGTTACTGTACTGTATTAATTAGTAGCAGAAATATGTAAATACAACATTGATTAAGGTACCGGTAAGTACACCGTTTTATTTTTCACAGTGTGTCCATTATAGGCATGTCCTTGGTTTATAATACCATAGAAAAGACTTACCTCCATTTACGGCATACCTATCTTGAACGAAAAAGTTTGCGAGCCCCGTTCGATTTCGTTGAAGGCAGGTTCTACTGTATTAATAATAAAATTCATTGGTAGCCTTTTTTTCACGTTATGAAATATAGGCTCCTGACGTCACCTATAATCCGTGTGTGCGTACTGGTAATTAATTATGTGTTTCCTCCTGATAAATGACGATTGGTAGGAGCTATTTCAATGAAAATAAGTAAGGAGTTACTACTTCCGACACCGACCGTACCTGTCACCAATCCTACATGGCGACCACGCGAAGAATTTCACCGATTCTCCATCTCTCCGAAACTATTGCAGGAATCAGCCTGAGAATTTCTACGATGATAGAAGGTATCCTTATTTATTTATTGACGTCAAATATAATTCAAATGGTGGTTGTGGAAACTTGTAAACAACATGTTTATATTTCTTGCAAGCTAATCAAGCGATCGGAAGTGGAACGTTGTATAAAGAACAACAATAACGTATTTATCTCTTGATACACAACTCTATGGGATTATATGTAAAACAATCCAACATGGCAACTAGATTCCTAACTTAAGGCCACGGCCGGTTCCACCCAATCATATCCCCAACTTATGGTACACACACTAGTACAGCCATCACAATAACACAGGTTATCACACAAATCCCACGCACCTACAAAATAAGCAATATCCTCAAAACTATTACAGAAATCAAGCTGAAATTTTGTACGATTATATGTGACTTTCAAGATCACCAAAACGGCAAGACGGCCACGCAAATTTTAAATATTTAAAACGACTTTCATGGCGATTCAATCACCCAAGCGCAGTGTAACTTGGCATAGAAAACCTTAATTTAGAGCTAAATTTATTAGCATCTTAAGAGATAGTCGCCTCCGTAGCGTAGCGGTCAGCATGGTTAGCTGCTGCTCCGGCAGTCCTGGGTCCGATTCCCGACTCTGCTACGAAATTTGAAAATTGGTATGAGGACTGGAACGGGGTCTACTCAGTCTCCATTGGTCCGGGGGTTCGATTCCCATCCCAGCCATCCTCGAAGTGGTTTTCTGCGGTTTCCCACTTCGTCTTCGGGCGAATGCCGGGATGGTACTGCGCCCGAAATTTGGATGATTCATGATGAAAATGATGTTATTTTTCGAGCCCATGATACAGTTTAACATTGCAATATAAATCTTGGAAGTTGGCTCAAGAGAGCTTTTTTAGCGAACGCAGGCAGTAGGAGAAACCCATCACGTGATCAGAGACGCCCCAGAATAATCTCGATAATTGAAAGTGCCTAGCAACAAGGAAATTGCGCGAAATATTACCAGTTAATTGTTATAAAATATATCATTGGATATATGCTTACAGCCAATGAGAGGACGGTTTATGGACGCAGTTATGGATTTTTACCTAGTTAATGTGATTAACTATTCAATTTAAGCCCTATGTAACAATTTTATTCCATTGAAAACATCAAGAAAATTAAAAGAAGATACTACTACTTTGACGCAAAACGGATGAATTTCACTGTAATAAGCTTTATTTCAAGTGTGTGCCCATAAATACGCGCGACCAGCAATGGCGCCGAATTTCAGACGAGTTGAAGGGGGAACGGCTTCTAGACGGGTTCTTCTCTCGACTGACTTCGAAGCTACAATACGTGTTACCCGGGGTAGTCCATTCCCGTAGACACGATACTGAGTGCGGTCCTACGCGACACGAGAGACAGCGGTGATACCGGCCAATAGTTTGAAGAGCTCCGCTGAAACTAAGTGAAGTTGAGCGGAGGGTAATTAGTTAAATAGCGAACAAGTGTTCGACTTTGTGGAAACTAAACAGTATACATTATACTTATCCAGTGATAAGGCTTCTCCACAAGAAGATTTAAGGAAATTCATCGAGGAATTTGAAAGTTATAGGACACTTTGTGTTGTCAGAGAAAGTTACTTATATCAGCGCAGAAGTGCAGTGAGACTCCAACATAGGCAAGTTCACACTGCAGCAATAAGTAAGTAGAGTGAGATTGTATGAACATTGTGACTTTATTGTATATGAACACTATGATGGTTACAGATAATTATAGAGCGAAATTGGTTTATGACATTTTAAGTATGTGTGAGATGATGGATTAAAACTATTACGCGATTGGGATATGTCGAGACAGGGTTGTGAATAGCAACATGGAACAACGTTATGGAACTACGATAATAGCTATAACATGATATAATGCCGAGACAACATGATACATTATGTACACTTCCATCGGGTACATTTAATGTATTTTCATGTACATTCATTCTCGACTATGTGCAGATATTATCTTTCATTGACCAACCAAATGAGCATTAACATCTACGATAGTGAATCGACGTTCAACTTACACATTTATTTGTAACGATGATGCTATTAAGAAATTATTGCTCGATAAGGATGGAGGACTTTCGAGTGATGTCGGCTATTGAAGAATCATCAACGGGAAGACAGAAGATAGAAGATACTAGGCCCGATAATTGTTCGAGATGGAATCCATGTTCGAGGAACGATGTTCGATGCCCGGAGGAAACGAATATGCCGAGAAGGAAATCTTTCCATTCTCGAGGTCGCGGTTCTTATCTGAGGGTGGGGAATGGGTTTGATTTCAGCAAATCATACCTGGATGATGATCCAGCTGGATATTTTCTAATACCCGACAATGAACTTCAATTTTCCACGAGACTAAGGTAGAAATTATTTTCATTATTCTATAGTTTGAGTGTGTTTGACGGCATTTGTGAACAACAATTCTCCATATTATTTCATGTATTTTCACTTCAATGTTTAATCAGCTTTATTCTTCAAGATTGTATATGATGATAGTCATTCATCATCTATACTTGGAAAAATATTTCATGATTCAGTTTTTGAACTGAAGTCAGCTGTTTGAGAAATTTATTTTCCATTGGGAAAATCTTTAAGGAAGTTATTATTCGACGTCTTCGATTTTTATTCAAGACTTCAGACATTTTGTCTTTGATATTTTTAGTAAATTCATTTTGTTTAAAATGAACTTGGGCACTCTTTCTGTAAGAAGAATTCATAGATAGGAGAAGAAAACTACGCGTGATATAATGTGAAATATCACGTAATATTATAAACAATTCGTCGATCTAACCAGTTGCATTCGTTATGATTACGACGTGAAGTTAAACATTCATGAACATTCTTTGTGTAGAATGAAGTTACATTCAGTTAATGATAAACCAATATTGAATTGAAGGAAGACTTTGCTCTTCATTAAATGTAAATTATGTGAGACATATCTATTGAAAAATAATTCGTCCGACCTTAGAAAAGTTAGATAAAATCGTTTCTGGTCGTGATCGATCCTTATTGAGCGGCGAAATAACATGAGGTGTTATTAATGCACAAATGTAACACTACGTTACTTGTCAATGTAGTATTGCAACCGTGCATATTTTAGGAATGACCAGTGTGAAGAAACATGTGTATTTTTATTAAATGTCTAGAGACTGGTGTTTTATGTTTCAGTAACTTCGTTTAGAAACCTTTAAAGATCTATCAATATAATTGTTTGAGAACGACCTATGTAATTGTAGAACAGATATTGCTGTTCATTAATAAGCAGTGGATTGTAACAACAATAAGATCAATGCTAGAGGGGAGTTATGCCAGTACTGTGGAACAAGTATTGAGAACAATTGAGGTGATGACATGTGAGTTTTGTAGTGGAGATATTCGGAGGTTTTTGTCGTATATAGTTGTTTGGAATACGAGGGTTTTACCGTATTCATTGTCATAAAGTTCTGTGGCTTGAATAATAGAAGCATTGTTGTATTATAAGAGAGTCAGGGAAGACTCCTAAATATGATCAGATCTGCGACACGAAAGTCGTTTATAGGCGGAACTTCGATGAGAAAAGATATAATACCCTTGTTCTCTAAAGAGTCTAAACCATTATTAAATTATATTAAACTGGAATTCTAACAACAATGAACTTATCTTAAATGATCGGTCATTTGTATACCGATAATATCTATTAACCTAATATGACAGAAAGTGGTCCAGCATTTGTAAATAGAAAGTTATAGTAGATGAAAACTATAAGGAAGGAGCGTTAATAATTATATTAACTCGGTCGTATCGCTCAAGAGTGTGTCTTTGAAGTGATAGATACTTGTAAATAGTGTATAAAGATTTCTATTTGTTTATATTGAGGGTTTTGAATTTTTGCTATTATTAATATTTTTAAATGGTTTTGAATTAGATTATAGTTTCGAAAGAGCGAGTGTTTTTGATACGAGTGTTTGAGTTTAATTGTTAATATTGTGTGCATGAAGGCTATGTAGGTCATGAACGACAGTAGCTAGTGTGAGGAAGATTGTTTTTGAGTATTGATGAGTTTAAATGAGTATTACTTTAAATAGAGCCGTTTTGGTAAAATGGTATTGTTTGAAACGCGAGTTGCTTTAGCGTGCTTCATTTCTCGCATTGTGTGCTCAGAGCAGAGACCTCAGCAGGTGGCAAGCAGCGAAGTCCCGTTTATTAGCAAGGTCGAGCGAGAAAAAAATGAGTCCAGTCATCACAGCTGTGTGTGGAGGGCTGACGATATTGCCATTATATAACCAGTCAAACTATGTAGACAGCACGCGACTGAGAATGTCAAGTATTTTAAATGGAATGCTCAACTCAAAGGAGCAGCAGTAGAATGTCTAGATCTGTTTTAAAAATTTGTAGACGGCAGATTATTTTTATTTTTCAAACGATTATGTTAGTATTAATGTAATAAGTTTCATTAAGCTTCAGTGGCGTACTTGGATATTTATTATAGGGTGTTATGTAGTTTGTGATGGTTATCTAGTTATATTAATAAATTTATATTTTTATACGTTTTGTTCGGTGTTCCTTTATTATTCTCTAAATGGAGACGTGTTATGGAACAGCCTAAAATGGATAGGATGTCTATTTATCCAACAAAGCCCCGAGAAAAGACGGTAAGTTTGTACTCTATCTTATAAAAGCTAGTATGTTTTTTCCATAACATGTTTCAAGTATTCTGTGTATAATCTTGGAGAGCCCGCTGGCGGGACTGTGATAAGATCATTCAGCCGGGACTTTCACTATTCAAAAATCCAGCTTTGCTTTGAATGCCCAGCGAGTACCTCCTTGATTTTTACGGGTACAGTAGATAAAATGGTCGTCCAACTTAAGGGGCTACGAATGAGGCTTGTAGAGATTCGTAAGAGCATATTTCAGTGAAGAAATAGAGCCAGCCCAATTGAGGTGATAATTGAGTGCGATAACATAGGTGGTTTTAAGTTGCTTTTAGAAATATTGCACTCGAATACAGATCTAATCTTTTAGAAAACCTGAGATAGGTATACATAGGTAAGAATTCTATGAAAATGACCTATGATCTGAATTCATTTCATTTCAGACCGGCGCATGGACTTTGATAGCCATGTTCAGTGTAAAGTTAACTTGTTTTAACGTTGGCCTGTTCGCCATCTCTTGATGAATACAGTACTTTTGCATTTGTCAGTTGGCACAGGCTAGAGTAAAAGGTGGCTTTTCACCGATGTCTCAGTCTCACTCATGGCTGTGATTATATGGAAGCTACTGAGGTATGGGTGGGGCTTAGTAATGGCATTCGGGGCACAGTCAGTGCCTGTGAATGCTGTGAAAGGTTCAACTCATAGGGTTAGGACTACTGTTCTGACTCAGTGAGGAAAGCAATGGCAAACTACCTCACTCCTCTTCTTGCCTAGAACGCCTCAAAATAGTGCTGCCTTGGGTTTTTGTGGGTATCTACTCACATAACGTAACGGCGGTACTTTTTGAGGATCCAACCAGCCTTCGGGCTGACTACCTAACACACAGAAATTTAAATTTAGTATGGTAGTATATATAATTTAGGACACGATCAGGCGGAATGGAACTATACGTTTATTAATTTAAGTGTGTATTTACTATGTTAATCTTAAGACTTTAGATAGACATTAGGAATGCCCAATTACATGGTAGAAATAGTTGTTCCAAATGTTGTTATCATACTCTGTTTTGATATGTCCCTACAGCGATTTCTGTATTTGTATTTTACAATGGCAATGATGGGTAAAGAGGAGGTGCAGAGGATGCTGAATGAGATGCAAAAGAGTTTGCAGGAGAGTATGAAAGAGAATTTGACGGAGCAATTGAAAACTGTACAATGTAATTTGCAGGAAAACTTGAAGCTGGAGATGACTGAGAATTTAAAGGTAAATTTTCAGAGTTTGAATCGCAAATTTTAGGAAACAAAGCAGGATCTAGAGCAGGTTAAGAAAGATAGGAAGGACGACATTGTTATGGTTGTTGTGAAAGTAGTGGAAAATATTGTTGAAAATATAACTGGTCGTGTTACTGAAAGTGTGAAATAAAGTGTCAAAGAGAAATACAGGGTGTACAATCATCCTTAGAAGGATTGCAGACAAGTTCTACTGCAACAAATGATAACATGTCGCGATTACAGGTCAGTTCCAAGGAGATCCGGACTAAAATTGGCACTGTACAGGGTGATGTAAGTGATGTTAGGACTAAAGTTGATACTGTACAAGATAGGGTTGATAATATTCAAACGGATGTTAACAATGTCCAAACCGATGTAAATGGCGTGCTGATGTTAACAAAATGCAGACGGAGGTCAATAACATGTTTATAGATATCGATAAGGTAAATGCCAATGTAATGGCATCCAGTCCAAACTTAACCATATTGAGTCTAGTAATGTAACATTTCAAAATGAAATTAGGAAAGAGCTAGAGGTGTCTAAAACGCAGTGTAAGGAAAACATAGGTGCAGTTCAGTCACAATCTGAAGGAAAATGTAGATTCTTTGCGTTGCCAAGTAATAGATCACAATAAGGTATAGAAGGATGACATTGAAATAGATATAAGCGAAATGTTAAAAGCTCATGTCGTAGTATGGAAGGAAGAGTGGAACAAATCTAGTAAGGAACATATTAAAGAGATTCAGGAGAATATAGAAAAGATATTTGCGAGTATTCAGCTAGATATAAGCAAAGAGGTAACAAGCGTGCGGACTGATCTAAGCAAACGAATGGATCAGCTTCAGCAAACGCAGGTCAACAATAAGGATCAGTGAACGCAGGAAAGTAGGGCATTAAACGTTCAAATTAGCAAAGTTGTCACTGACGTGAATAAAATTAACAAGATTCAGGAGGGAAAGTCTACCGAACTGGAGAAGTACATTACCAGGAAACTTCAACGTTTAAACATAGGAGATACAACTGTTTTGGAAACGTATAAAGAAGATCTCAAGAAAGAAGTAGGAAAGCAGTTAAAAGATATTATGAATGACTTAGGAGGGAAAGAAAAAGAGGAGATAGGTGAATGGGAAAGCCATAACAGAAGAGATAGCATAGATCACGAAGAAAGAGATGTCAGACCGGAAGCAAGGGTACTTAGATCGATAGAAAGGCCCGAATTCAGAATTCAGGAGTCTGAAATAGATACGAGGGATCCCAGTATTAGCAGTCAGAATACTCAGCCTAGGAATATCACGGTTATACGCAACTTTGAAGATAAACGTCGTCAGTTCAATAACCAAGACGGATTCACCCCTAATGAATTCATTCGAAATCTGAGAGATTACTTTGCTGAGCTCAGGTTCCGAGGGATAGGGAGATAAAAAAATCGTGGAACGCTACTTAGCTTTAGCCCCGCTAGAGTGGTTCAGAGCCTTCAGGTACACGTTCGTTGATTTCGAAGAATTTGCAGAGGCCTTAATCAAGAGGCTTTGGTCTATTGAAGCACAGAACAGCTTAAGGGCCGAAGTATACTCGAGGAAGTATTCGAGTACTCTGCCAACGCGCTATGCAGACTTCTTCACGAGGCAATTAGCACAAATAAGATTTCTCCAGCCCCCATTATCAACGGGAGAACTGATCGAAGCTATATCGAGACAGCTTCCAGTTGAAGTAAGGAGGCTGATTATCTCGTCTCAGATCAAGGATTTGGCTAGCTTGGACGAGCTTCTGCGAAAATTAGATTACACCAGTCCAATGCCCACCGTAATGTCCAGGAATCGTAGACAAGACCAGAGGGACATAAATATCATCTACATCGATCAAACGCAACAGACAGAGAGTCCTAAAGAGCGAGATAAAAAGTATAGGTCCGGAAAGAAATAACTATTTCAGAGACAGGAGACCCGACCCAAGGTACCGCAGATTCCGTGGAGGAAGACCTTACCAACAACAACAGGCGAGAAACAACGATAATACTCGCAGAAATAGTTATTATCACAATAATTATAACGACCGGTATAATAACAACAACAGTTATAACAGGAATGATAGATATAACCAGAGGTATAACAGAAATAGGGATTATCGAGAAAAGACGTTCACAATGGAACAATATGACGAAAGACACAGAGAAGGGGAAAGAATACTTAAAGAATTTAAGACAAGAGGAACAGAACGGAAAGGGAGGGGAGAAAAACCCGAGTGTCGATCCCAAGCCAGGTACAAGCCAGCAGGGAAACAGTGAAAATGGTTCGCATAGGCGACACGGAAGAACTCCAGTTGTTAAAAGGACTTAGGAGGAGGAAAGAAGACGAATGCTATACCACGACACCAGAAGGAGATGAAGAGGAAAGAAAGGTTGAGTGACCTAAGATAGGAGCCGAAAAGATACTATGAAGGACGAGAAGAAAGACCCCTACCGCATAAAGAATGCCTTTGGAAAACATTGTTAAGAACTGTTCGACGAAGAAAAACAATGTTATTTTGGGAAAGTACAACGCGAAAAATCTGAGAAAATATCTCAAGCAAGTAGGCTAAATTAGCATCCAAAATTTCAGCTCAGTGACATATCTAACGTCCTGAAATGATATGATTAAAAACAATTTGTGAATTCTTTTTAACCTTAGCTGAGAGGTGAATGTGCCCGAAATTTGGATGATTCATGATGAAAATGATGTTATTTTTCGAGCCCATGATACAGATTAACATTGCAATATAAATCTTGGAAGTTGGCTCAAGAGAGCTTTGTTAGCGAACGCAGGCAGTGGGAGAAACCCATCACGTGATCAGAGACGCCCCAGAATATTCTCGATCATTGAAAAGTGCCTAGCAACAAGGAAATTGCGCGAAATATTACCAGTTAATTGTTATAAAATATATCATTGTATATATGCTTACCGCCAATGAGAGGAGGGTTTATGGAAGCAGATATGGATTTTTACCTAGTTAATGTGATTATCTATGACATTTAAGCCCTATCTAACAATTTTATTCCGTTGAAAACATCAAGAAAATTAAAAGAAGATATTACTACTACTTTGAATGACGCAAAACGGAAGAATTTCACTGTAATAAGCGTTATTACAAGTGCGTGCCCATAAATACGCGCGACCAGCAATGGCGAAGAATTTCAGAAGAGTAGAAGGGGGGACAGCTTCTAGAAGGGTTCTTCTCTCGACTGACTTCGAAGCTACAAGACGTGTTACCCGGGGTAGTCCATACCCGTAGACACGATACTGAGTGCGGTCCTACGCGACACGAGAGACAGCGGTGATACCGGCCAATAGTTTGAAGAGCTCCGCTGAAACTAAGTGAAGTTGAGCGGAGGGTAATTAGTTAAATAGCGAACAAGTGTTCGACTTTGTGGAAACTAAACAGTATACATTATACTTATCCAGTGATAAGGCTTCTCCACAAGAAGATTTAAGGAAATTCATCGAGGAATTTGAAAGTTATAGGACACTTTGTGTTGTCAGAGAAAGTTACCGTACTTATATCAGCGCAGAAGTGCAGTGAGACTCCAACATAGGCAAGTTCACGCTGCAGCAATAAGTAAGTAGAGTGAGATTGTATGAACATTGTGACTTTATTGTATATGAACACTATGATGGTTACAGACAATTATAGAGTGAAATTGGTTTATGACATTTTAAGTGTCTGAGATGATGGATTAAAACTATTACGCGATTGGGATATGTTGAGACAGGGTTGTTAATAGCAACATGGAACAACGCTAAGGAACAACGAGAATAGCTATAACATTTAGAATGATATAATGCCGAGACAACATGATACATTATGTACACTACCATCCAGTACATTTAATGTATTTTCATGTAAATTCATTCTCGACTATGTGCAGATATAATCTTTTATTGACCAACCAAATGAACATTAACATCTACGATAGTGAATCGACGTTCAACTTACAAATTTATTTGTAACGATGATGCTATTAAGAAATTATTGCTCGATAATGATAGAGGACTTTCGAGTGATGTCGGCTATTGAAGAATCATCAACGGGAAGACAGAAGATAGAAGATACTAGGCCCGATAATTGTTCGAGATGGAATCCATGTTCGAGGAACGATGTTCGATGCCCGGAGGAAACGAATATGCCGAGAAGGAAATCTTTCCATTCTCGAGGTCGCGGTCCTTATCTGAGGGTGGGGAATGGGTTTGATTTCAGAAAATCATACTTGCATGATGATTCAGCTGGATATTTTCTAATACCCGACCAAGAACTTCAATTTTCCACGAGACTAAGATAGAAATGTTTTTCATTAATCTATAGTTTGAGTGTGCTTGACGGCATTTGTGAACAACAATTCTCCATATTATTTCATGTATTTCCACTTCAATGTTTATTCAGCTTTATTCTTTAAGATTGTATATGATAATTATTCATCATCTATACTTGGAAAAATATTTCATGATTCAGTTTTTGAACTGAAGTCAGCTGTTTGAGAAATTTATTTTCCATTGAGAAAATCTTTAAGGAAGTTATTATTCGACGACTTCGATTTTTATTCAAGACTTCAGACATTTTGTCTTCGATATTTTCAGTAAATTCATTTTGTTTAAAATGAACTTGGGCACTCTTTCTGTAAGAAGAATTCATAGTTAGGAGAAGAAATCTACGCGTGATATAATGTGAAATATCACGTAATATTATAAACAATTCGTCGATCTAACCAGTTGCATTCGTTATGATTACGACGTGAAGTTAAACATTCATGAACATTCTTGGTGTGGAATGAAGATACATTCAGTTAATGACAAACCAATATTGAATTGAAGGAAGACTTTGCTCTTCATTAAATGTAAATTATGTGAGACATATCCATTGAAAGACAATTCGTCCGACCTTAGAAACCTTTCAGGGGCTCACATCTAGTGGGATGTAGGTTAGCGACCACGGGAACCTAGCTGAGTCCGGCATTGCTTCCACTTACTTATGCCGGGCTCCTCTCCTTCTTCTTTCCTGTCGACCTCTCTTGGTCAACTCTTGTTCTTTTCCGACCCCGACGGTATTAGGTTATCCGAGGCCCAGGGATTCGTTCACTTTCCCGCCTTAGTTGGCCCTTGTCTCATCTTTCCTGATCCCTCATTTTCGAGGGGTCAGACCTCTTGTTTTCTTTTCATTATATTTCCTTTTCTTCCCATTTTATATTGGTTCCTTGTGTATCTAAATTCCCTTTAGCAATTTTAATTTCATCTACACTCCATTTTGTAGGTATTTTCAATATACGTTGCATATAGTACGTTTTTTCTATCTAAGTTGCATTTTGCGAGTGTTTTCAACTTCAATTGCATTTTGAAGGGATTGACAATCTAAATTGCTTTTTAGTAGTCTAAGTCCTTCAATAATGTCGGGAGTCCGGGGATTTTTGTAACGATAATCGGGAAATGGTCACTCTTTTGAATTTCAATTGCAATTTGTAAGTATTTTAAACCTAAACCGCTTTTTGCAATTATTTTCAATCTAAATTGCATTTTGAAGGGATGCATTTTGCAAGTATTTTGATTCTCAATTGCATTTTGTCGGTATCTTGAATCTAAATTACATTTTGTAAGTATTTTCAATCTGAGTTGCTGGAGATCCAACGAAAGTTTGCGACTATTATGAATTTCAATTGCAATTTGTATTTTCAACCTAAACCGCTTTTTGCAATTATTTTCTATCTGAATTGCATTTTGTAAGTATGGTCCATCCAAATGAGTAGTTTGAATCTACCGTACATTTTGAAATAGACCACTTGATCATGCACTGCACCAGGTAAATCGTTTAGATTGGGACGGTGGTCTCGGATCGCAGTCAACTGTTTTTCCGGGCTGCTGAACAGACCACAATGTGGTCTCGGATCCTGCCAACGGTTCGCCGGGCAGCTAATGATCGTGCCACTGAGGGGTGATCGATCGCAGTCAACGATTTTTCCGGGCTGCTGAACGGACCCCAAGGTGGTCTCGGATCCTGCCAACGGTTCGCCGGGCAGCTAATGATCGTATCACTGTGGGGTGATCGATCGCAGTCAACGGTCTTTCCGGGCTGCTGAACGAACCCAACGTAGTCTCGGATCCTGCCCACGGTTCGCCGGCAGCTAATGATCGTGCCACTGAGGGGTGATCAATCGCAGGCAACGGTCTTTCCGGGCTGCCTGATCGTTTCCACCACTCACGTACCAATTCTATATACCATTAGGCTGAACATTGAACATACTCTGAGCTGTGCAGTGCATCGAAGCCTTCCTTCTGCTTGGGATCGTGCCGTTGAACCCGGTGGTGATTTCCATTGAATTTTGTAAGTATTTTGAATATCAATTGCATTTTGTAAGTATTTCGACTCTACGTTGCATTTTGTACGTATTTTGAACCTAACCTACATTTTGTGCGTATCTTTCAATCTATTCCTTTTGTGAGCATTTTCGTTTTAAATTCCCGCTCTCCATTTTGTATTCATTAATCTGTGTTAAGAGGGGCAGATGACCTCGTAGATCCTCCCCTTAAAACAACAATAATTAACTAACTAACGACCTTAGAAAAGTTAGACAAAATCTTATCTGATCGTGATCGATCCTTATTGAGCGACGAAATAACACGTGGTGTTATTAATGCACAAATGTAACACTACGTTATTTGTCAATGCAGTATTGCAACCATGCATATTTTAGGAATGACCAGTGTGAAGAAACTTGTGTATTTTTATTAAATGTCAGTAACTTCGTTTAGTAAACCTTTAACGATATATCAATATAATCGTTTGAGAACGACCTATGTAATTGTAGAACAGATATTGATGTTCATTAATAAGCAGTGGATTGTAACAACAATAAGATCAATGCTAGAGGGAAGTTATGCCAGTACTGTGGAACAATTTGTTGAGAACAATTGAGGTGATGACATGTGAGTTTTGTAGTGGAGATATACGGAGGTTTTTGTCGTATATAGTGTGCCCGATTGACGAGGATTACGGGGAGCCATCGACCTTAAATGATCTTTCCGAAACCCCCATCTCCCAGGAAGACATATAGGCCGGGAAGGAATGCATTCATGGACAGGGAAAGCACTCAAGAAACTGTATAGGGGGGTGCCGGGTGTGATGAGAGGAAACACCACCAGTCCAGGGGAATACAAACTCAACAAATACAATAAAGAGGCAAGGCTTACATTTAAATCGCACTCAGTTTATTCAAAAAAGTGGCAGACCCCTAACCACTTCCGAGAGGTGAAAACGGCTAGTCCGTGCTAACAATGTTCATAATAATTAATTCGTCTCCGTGCCACAATCCTAACAAATTAAGCCTCTCGAAGTCCTACGCAAAAGTGGAAAAACAAAGAATGCAATCTAAGAGAATGACACGTAGATCTTCCCTATCCAATTACATCGGAGATGATTCTACAGCAAGGTGAGTTATTTACTTGTTTACAATGAAAGATATTAGTTACATTTAAAGCATAATAAGTTTAAAGCTACGCTATGATGGTGTCATCTCCAACATTTAACGTTGTAATCATTTAATCTAATGCATATCGTACGTTAATCATAATGGCAACGATGTAAACGAGGAGCGTTTCATCCAAAATGTATTTCCTAGCTAAAGCTATGCACATTCTGAACCTAACAGAAAGTATGAAAATCTATCCTAGTTACAACACAAATTAATAACATGTAAACACTCTTAAATTAGATGCGCAATGGGCGCCGCTACAGTTACCTTCCTACATCGCAAATTCGCTCTTTGCGAACTTGGGTCATGGTTGTGTTGGGAGAGAAACATTATGTTGGCGAAAGCATGAATTAATACATGTCTAACATCGCATCATCAGCTTAGCTACCGCGTTTAATCACGTAACTATCTGACTGTCGTCGCTCAATAGGGGAAAGCTATATTTGTATTTAAAATGAGACGAAGAAACAAGTCTAAGTAATGGTCATCAAAGTTCATTTAAGTTTATGGTTTTATTTAGATTTCATTACAGTTCCTAGCTTTCGGTTTATATTCAGATTTAGTTGAAAAACCCTGATATGTGATTATTACCTTCTTATTTATCAGATTAGTTTATTCCTATCAGTTTCATTGTATTTTTTAATGACCATGTTAAATTCGTATAGTGTAAACAATTGGTGTCCCAAGCATCCTATACAAACACTTCATTAGAAGAAAAATCAATTCCAATACCATAAATAGTACCTCAGTGTGCTGATCAATACCACTGATCCATTGATCATCTGCTGTAGTAACGTGACAAAAACCGTACGCGTCACCAACCTATAAAGTACGAAAACTTGTACTAGCATCTAAGGGTAATCATATCCTACCGCTGTAGAGCGTTTTTACATTACATGGTTCCTTTTAAATCTATACAATCCAAGCTTGAGGATAAGGTTTAAATATTGCTGTCACAACA
This sequence comes from Meconema thalassinum, assembly GCA_946902985.2. Classification (NCBI taxonomy): domain Eukaryota; kingdom Metazoa; phylum Arthropoda; class Insecta; order Orthoptera; family Tettigoniidae; genus Meconema; species Meconema thalassinum. Next base: position 455,244,269 of record OX336391.1, on the reverse strand, counting down.
GCTGTATACTCTGAAGTTACAGAAAGGTGTCTCATTTACTCATATATCAGACCTGAGCGTCTGGAAATCTGGCATTTATAAACTTGGGTCTTTTGCTTACAGTCCTATAAAATTCCCGTTCTCTCGAACCAAGAATAGCCTGCTCAGCTCATCTTATAATGCTACAATTCATAGCTTGTTTGGCAGTCATCTGCATGTCAAAAAAAGTATTTGTTTCACTTCTCCACACTACATAAACTGGTTTTCAGGTAACAAGAATGTTTGTTATTCACTGGGCCCACTGCCTTCTATATAATTTACTGAAGAAAAGTGCCCGCTGTTATCGCGTATGCAAGGTCAAAATAAACCAAATAAAGTGTGACATTGGCTCCTTTTCACGGCCAAGACCTGGTCGTTGTGCTTCACTTGTTAAAATAAAACACTGTTCTTTCAGACAAGCTTATGATACAAATCCTACACGTAAAAGAGCGTTGGTTCAATGCTCTGTCTAAGTTATATAAAAATGGTATGTACAATAATGGGTGGCAAATGCTATTATCCTCAACAAGTGCAAATGATACGTTATATTTGTGGTTTCTCCACCATCTAGGAGTGCATGTTAAGTGTAAATCCTACCTAAGAATGTGCGGAGTAAGGTCATAATAACTAATCTAGTCCCCACAGCAGAACCGTACATAAAAATAGGTTTTGGCCGTCAGCCTGACTCACGTGTGTTCTTCATAGTTATGAATGGTTTAGGTTGCAAATTAGGCGTATGGATGGAATGCCTGTAATCCACGTGCTTGCTCTGTAGTACAATCTAAGCCATTACTAAACCATTTGACGTGCGATCCCACCATCGCTAGACCATCTGGAGTGCGGTCTGACCGCCGCTAAACCCCGCTACGGTATGGGTCTACTCCATTCCAAAGCTCATGACTAGTTGAATAATTGGCGTTTCTTCATAATAGTTATGTTTCAATTAAGCCATGGTGGTTACACTGAATTTATCGCTCTAGTTGCAATTTCACAGAATTTACACTGGTAGCGGTTAGCAAGATAGAATGGCCATGTGGTTTTTCCGCTCACAGAAGCTAACTTATGGCTTGTGCCAAAGTACACACTCAGAACTGATTGATTAAGTTCACTCGTGAATCGTTCATTACTTGTTTAACACTGATGATGATAATTGAGACAATAGTTTGAGACTATTGTGATTCTTCTTGTGAAAAACTTATAAAAAAGGGGTCTACTTGACTAAGTTGATTTTCAGTGAGCCAACGCTCTCTGTTGGGGATTTGAGATGTCTTGGTTCTCGAAAAAGTGAATTCAACGCGTTCTAGCGGTGACTTTCATTCTACTGAGTACTAGCCTTGTCCGCTAGATGGCGACGCAGTTTGATATTATAAAGGATTGGTTCAAAAAACATCTCTTGTTGGGTTCCCTTGACAACCCTTATTTACTTTGTTGGAAAAAAGGATTATTCTTCGAAAACTGACCGAGGAAAGATGTAGGTAACATCTTGGGAAGATATTGAAGCTCTAGGGCTAGCTTTGAGCTAGGCCCTAGACTAATTATGTTCCGATTACAGCTATGGAGCAACCAGGAAAACTGTTCCAGTGGATAATTTTTGGATCCTTAAAATTTTTAAAAATATATATTTTCTTTTGACAAACAGCGTCGACCGATTTAAGGTAGGTTTATCATGTAAGATAAATTGAATTGGTTAAGTCACTGAATGGTAATTTGATGAACGTGGTTGTTTGTGCAGTGTGTGTGATGTCGAGAGTGTTGCACGGTAAAGTGAAATGTGGAATGAATGGACTGTGTGTTCAAAAGTTTGGTTTGGTGTGGCAGTGTTGGACATACTCTCTCAAATCATTAGCGATTTGTGTTGTTTGTACAACAGAGATGTGTTCCTTCATTGCGGTGTGCATATTGGGTGATTTGTGGTTGATTGGTATGTTTTCGGCTAGCATGTTATATCTTCTTAAGTTGGTAGCACTGTTCGTGACTACTCAGGCTAGCGGCTGAAAAACATATGGTTTGGCATGGCATGGGTGTATGAATGTTTGTTTTGGTGAATGGTTCGTCATCCTTCTGATTCATGTGAGTAACCAGTTCAATCTGTCATAGTTTAGTTTGGCCTATGTTTATTTCTTGTGAGGGTTGTTTTAGTTTATTAAGCCAGTCCTGACATTTCTGTCTGCGTTCTTGGCGAACATTTTTGATCATTGGCAAGACAGTTTCTAAAACCTTCTTCTTAGTTGCTTAATTTATTTCCTCCTGTTTTGTCAAAATAGTATACTCCTTGAGTCTGTTAAAAACATCTACGAAGATGTATATTTATATTTTTTTCTTGGGTTTGGTTGCGTTGACAACGGGGGCATATTGTTTATCTTGTGGCCGATTATTGACATTGAGTTGCTGGGGGAACAAATGAAAAGATGGGACTCCATGTTGGGAATTGGGATCGATGGTCACGTTTTAATTACGCTGCGTATTGATGGAAGAATATTTAATTTTTCTTGGGTGATTTTAATTTATTAACTTCGTCTTATCTTAAGTTTGGTCAACTGGTTGACCTCAGACGATAGTTTCGGTACGCCTTAATTCGTTCAATGAAATATCTAAAAGGAATGGATATGACATAGTCAACCGAAAAAATACTTACATAATTGAGTTTCCTCGTTTCTATATGTTACCTTTGATGTTTAGTATGGTTAGTCCTAAGCTGTTTAATGTACCTTCATTCTGTTTTAAAAATACAATTGTAATTTATTGGGTCAAATTGACTTAATTGGCTTGTCATTTAAATAGTTCTAGGTCTAATGAATTTTGGTTCTCTAGTCATGAGACCTCTTGGTTCGATATGGGTCTGTCTTGACACTGGTACGTTTCCACAAGAATTAATGGTATTCGTCAAATGAGCTGATTTATTTTAAATTAGCCTAGTTAGTTATTTTAAACATAGATGAGGTGTCAACTGGTAGCAGAAGCTTTCCACATATATAATTATTTGAAATTTCTAATGCGAATCTTAGTGATGACCTATTGGATATTATTAAATGCTAATATTTGTGTTTGTTATGTTTCATATATGATGCTGAGCCTGACATGTTGATAATTCATGGATGAAAGAAATTCTGTCACTACTTATTACCTTAACAAAAACGAGATCGCTCACGAGGTACTCATAAGAGGGAAAATCCCAGTTCATCATAGAGAACTGGACCTGGCCAACTTGAATGAATTAAAAATAGCACCCATTGTCATTCCAAGTTGGAATGAGTACTCATGGAGTTCCGGTGAGTCCTTTGTTGTGAATGATCTCCAATCTTTGTTGGACCTAGGTAATATTTATGCCAGTGAAAGTGATAATTCCCCATCTCAGTTGAGACGTTTTAAATCACGCCTTACACATTGGTATTATCGTATAGGCGCTATTATACAAGTTTGCTCAGACCATGATGGTGAATACTGTGTTGTATTGGAAAATCTAAGATCCCGGCTCGTTCAGTGTTTCCTAATTTTTTTCCAAAAGCGATAAACCCTATATCTGAAGATATAGTCCATTGTTCTCCCAACGGAGGAAGTAATATTGAGGAATTTAGTCGTTCTAGTGGTGGAAGCAATATTAGTTTGTTGGATAATATTAGACCTTGCTCATTGGTTCAGGAAGGTGTAAGCATGAATAATTTCCTTCCTTCGAGTAACGTTGAAATTGGGTCCTCGACCAATAACACAACAGTGGCGGTTCCTTCAAATCTCAATACTAATATGATTGATAAAGTTATTAACCCTACGAATGAGTGTACTCTGGTAAATGTAAGAGATAGTGCATCGCCAAAAGAGGTTATACCTACCATCTCTGATTTCCAGCAAGGATTAAAATATGCCAACGTTCCTCATCCATTATCTACATCCTTGAATAGTTTTCCCAGTTGTAACGGTAGCGATTCTGAAACATTAGTGTTATTTTTTTAAAAAGTTTTCCAAGTTAGTTGAGAATGCTATCGTGTTTAATCTGTCAGAGATTCATATTTATCAATTGATTTTTCCATTTACCTCTGGATTACTCAGAGAAGAATTACTAAAAGCTATGAGGTCACGTACTTCTTTAAGCAATTTCCATTTAGAAATATTAAACCATTTATTCCCACCAAATAACTTGAGGTTACTACAGAATAAATATTTTTATAGGGTTCAACGCTTTGATGAAACACTGTGTGATTATGTTTCTGAAATAAAAGGGTATGCCAAAATTTTCTGCCTACAATTAAGTGAAGAAATGATCGTGTCTAAGTTTATCGATGGTATCAATCCAGAATATAGGTCTTATTTGGCAATGAGAGGGACTCCTACTGATTTTTCGGGCTTAAATAAACTCATCATGATTGCTGAGACGGTAAAGAACGGTGATTCCCTCGGTATTTCGAGTATCCCCATTCCTTCCAATTTCAGCATTGTTCCGGTAAAACCAGTAAGAAGATGCTTTAGGTGTGATTCCGTAGAACATCTGGCTAGAGTTTGTCCTAATAATCCTAATTTCAGGAAATGACATCAAGATAGAGAAACCTCCTCGGGTTGTCATACACATCATAAAGTTTCCTTAAATAAGGTTGTTAATAAGATTGTTGATAAAAAGCTTGTCAACAAGAAAGCTATGGTTTGGAATGATAGAGGTTTCAACGCGATGGACCTAGGTTGTAATCGAATTTCTACTGTACCTACAAATAATTGTCCTTTCGTAGAAATTTATTTAAATAACGAACCGGTAACTGCGCTGATTGATTCGGGGAGCATCAATTCCTTCATTGACTATAAATGGTCTAAATTAATGTCTTCTGTTTGTAAATTTGGGAATTTGGTTAGTGAACCAACCAAGTTTATGACAGCGAATTGTTCTTCTCTTGAAGTATTGGGAACTGCAAACGTTAAAATCAAAATCAATAACATTTCTTGGAAATTCAAACTTAGGGTGATAAATAACTTATCGTGCGAAGTGATATTGGGTTCTGACTTCATAACTCATGTGGGTCTGTTATTGGATTTAAGCACTAGATCATATTGGTTCAGATTTAAACCTAACAAGAGGTGGGAATTCAACCTAATTCCTAATAATCAGAGAGTCAATTCTGCAAAACAAGAACTACCATCTACCACTATTGACAATTTGGAGTTCAATTTATCGGACGATCAAGCTAATTGTGTTAAAGATCTGTGTCATGAATTTCCTGATGTATTAACAGATAAACTTGGGGTTACCGACCTAATTGAATATGATATTGAGTTAACTGATAATATACCTGTTCGGGGTCCTCCATATAGGCTTTCCCCTCCCAAAATGAAGATTTTGAAGGAGATGATCGAAGAAATGTTAGAGGAAGGAATCAGGAAGTCCATTTCACCCTATTCGTCCCCTATCGTTCTTGTTCCCAAACCTGTTGGTAAGTTTAGACCGGTTATCGACTATAGAGAATTAAACAAGAAAGTAATTCTTCAATCTATTCCTCTTCCCGATCTCCAGTCTTGCTTTGGATGGTTCCAAGGAGCTTCTCATTACACAATTTTAGACCTGAACAAAGCGTATTATCAAATTCCTTTATCTGAACGTTCTAGTGCAGTCACAGCCTTCTCTACGGATTGGAATTTATTTGAATTTTGTCGTCTACCATTTGGTATTTCAACAGGGGCTGCCGTGCTCAGCAGACTTTTAGACAATGTTTTCGATGGAATTAAGTTCAAATTCGTATATAACTATTTGGATGACGTAGTCATATTTAGTAAAAGTTTTTTGGAACATTTGGTTCATGTCAGAGAGGTTCTAAAGAGGTTAAGGCATGCTGGACTCACCGTTAAACCTTCTAAGGTATCTTTCGCTAGACCGGAAATTTCCTTCCTGGGTCACATCATTTCCTCGTCTGGTATTTCAATTGATCAAGCCAGAACCGAGGCTATTAGGGAGTTCAAGGCACCGAAGAACGTCAAAAAAGTAGCTAGATATATTGGTATGTTAAATTATTTCCGTAAATTTATCCCAAACTTCGCTCAGCGCGCTGCACCCATTAATTTATTAAGAAAGAAAGGGATCCATTTTTCTTGGGGACCTCCGCAAGAATCTGCCTTTCAAGACCTTAAACTGGCCTTGTCTAATGCTCCTATTCTGGCTATTCCAGATTTTTCAAAAAGGTTCATAGTTCAAACTGATGCATCAAACAAAGCAGTAGGTGCTGTTTTACTCCAGGAACACGAACAAGGCAGATTACCTATAGCGTATGCTTCTCGTACTCTCATTCCTGCCGAAACTAATTACTCCATTTATGAATTGGAGGGACTTGCAGTGATGTTTACATTAGAGAAGTTTAAGATCTATCTAGAACATGTAGAATTTAATCTGGAAACTGATAACCAAGCACTAAGCTGGGTGCTTGGTAAACCTAGGAAGACTGGCAGAATAGCAAGATGGGCCACTCGTATCTTATCTTTCAAATTTAACGTCAGACATATTCGTGGAAGTGATAATGTCATAGCAGATTGCTTAAGTCAAATGTACGATAGTAATTCGGATACTGAGAGTATTGTTGAGGAAACTGATAGCGAGAATATCGAACGTAAGGCTATTAACTCAATTCTTTCAAACTTCCCCAAGTTATTTAGGAACGTTTCAGAATATCAACGTGAAGATCCTGAACTCAGTAATATCATTGATCGCATCAAGGAGGGAGAGGCTGTGAAACCTTATTCCATTAGAAAAAATATTCTGTGTTGTACTTCACGCAATGATAAATTACCTAAAATTGTTCTTCCTGAAATATTTAAATATTTCCACAAAACACCAATCGGTGGTCATCTGGGCGTATTTAAAACGAGGGCAAAAATCTGTCAACATTTTATTTGGAAACAGATAGACAAAGATATTAAGAGTATGGTAAGTAATTGTAATGCTTGTAATGTAGCTAAACCTTCGAACAACACTAAAACAGGGATGTTAGCATCTGATCTCGCTAACAAACCCATGGAGAAAATGTTTATCGATTGGGTAGGGCCCCTACCCCCTTTCTAAGCAAGGGAACAGATTTGCACTTGTGTGCATAGACGGGTTCTCCCGCTTCGTCTGGATATTCCCCACTAAGAAAGCAGATACTCAAGACTGTCGTCAGGTGTCTCAAGCAGATTTTCTCTTCATTTGTTCCTTGCCAGTATTTAGTGTCTGACAATGCCAAGTGTTTTTCATCTCAGGCTTTTAGAAATTTCTTATTTGACTTGTCCATTGCTCATATGACTTCTACTGCATATTACCCCCAAGGGGTCATATGCAGAAAGGGTAAATAGAAACCTGAAAGCGGCATGAATAGCTTTTCATCATGATGAACATAAGGCTTGGGATAATTGTATTTCTTGGCTCACTTTTGCATTCAATACTGCGGTTCATGAAGCCCATCAGACAAACCCTTTTGTTTTAATGTTTTCCTTTGTTCCTAACTCGCCAATTTCAAACCTTTGGTCTTTGAAAGAATTATTACCAGATAATATTTCAACTCAGAATGTTCGGGCTATTTGGAGCAAAGCAAGGTCCAACATGAAAGTTGCTCATGATAGACTGAGAGAAAAATACAACAGGGGACGCCGGTCCACGTCATTTCAAATTGGTGATGAGGTCTACGTTAAAAAATTATCCTTAAAAGAAACTGGTCCAGCTCAATCAAATAAATTGTTGGCTAGATTTCGGGGTCCATGCAAACTAATTAAATTCATTACTCCCGTCACTATACTTGTAAACGATCCTCAGAGGAAAAGGATATTTAGAGTTCACCTTTCACAAGTGAAAAAAGGAGGTGGAAATGTACAAGGAAATCACTAATATTATGAAAAGAAATGGATTATATTCATTTAAAAAATTGTTATTTTAGTTGTAAAGAAACGAGGAAACTTAAAAGGTATATATTTAGGTATTTGGGTGTGCTATTTTAAATTTAGGTTATATTTGTATTTTTTTTGGGGGGGGGGGGGGGTCGATCACTGTTTGATTTTTCCTCTATTATTGTAATGAAACGACTAGTGGCTGTATTGTAAGCTGCGGTGTAGTGAACGAATCAAGAAACTATTCCTGTTCGTAGTTCGGTCTGATTACAGAAAATATGAACTGTTGGAGATTCCTGAAGCAGTGCTGAGCTCCATTGCGATGGTGGACTTGTATGGTAATCCTAGGGTGCCCGGATGTCTATGTCAACCCTACCTCCAGCTGTATTTGCCTGTCTTCAAGAAGCATCCACTTAACCGAATTGGAAAAGAAGACGCTTATGTATTACATTTATTTTACGCATTAAAAAAAAGAAACTGTAATATTTGGCTTACTAGTGTATATGTTGGAAGAGTAACCTTGCACATGCATGAACTTGATTTGTCTACATGGTTTTTGAACGAAACCTTCCCATTCTGCATGACGACTATTTCTTGGTGATCATTTCTCCCCCCCCCCAATGATCACAATTACGGGTGGGGAGGGTTGAGACAATAGTTTGAGACTATGGTGATTCTTCTTGTGAAAAACTTATATAAAAAGGGGTCTACTTGACTAAGTTGATTTTCAGTGAGCCAACGCTCTCTGTTGGGGATTTGAGATGTCTTGGTTCTCGAAAAAGTGACTTCAACGCGTTCTAGCGGTGACTTTCATTCTACTGAGTACTAGCCTTGTCCGCTAGATATTCTAAAGGATTGGTTCGAAAAACATCTCTTATTGGGTTCCCTTGACAACCCTTATTTACTTTGTTGGAAAAAAGGATTATTCTTCGAAAACTGACCGAGGAAAGATGTAGGTAACATCTTGGGAAGATATTGAAGCTCTAGGGCTAGCTTTGAGCTAGGCCCTAGACTAATTATGTTCCGATTACAGCTATGGAACAACCAGGAAAACTGTTCCAGTGGATAATTTTTGGATCCTTAAAATTTTTAAAAATATATATTTTCTTTTGACAAACAGTGTCGACCGATTTAAGGTAGGTTTATTATGTAAGATAAATTGAATTGGTTGAGTCACTGAATGGTAATTTGATGAACGTGGTCGTTTGTGCAGTGTGTGTGATGTCGAGTGTTGCACGGTAAAGTGAAATGTGGAATGAATGGACTGTGTGTTCAAAAGTTTGGTTTGGTGTGGCAGTGTTGGACATACTCTCTCAAATCATTAGCGATTTGTGTTGTTTGTACTACAGAGATGTGTTCCTTCATTGCGGTGTGCATATTGGGTGATTTGTGGTTGATTGGTATGTTTTCGGCTAGCATGTTATATCTTCTTAAGTTGGTAGCACTGTTCGTGACTACTCAGGCTAGTGGCTGAAAAACATATGGTTTGGCATGGCATGGGTGTATGAATGTTTGTTTTGGTGAATGGTTCGTCATCCTTCTGATTCATGTGAGTAACCAGTTCAATCTGTCATAGTTTAGTTTGGCCTATGTTTATTTCTTGTGAGGGTTGTTTTAGTTTATTAAGCCAGTCCTGACATTTCTGTCTGCGTTCTTGGCGAACATTTTTGGTCATTGGCAAGACAGTTTCTAAAACCTTCTTCTTAGTTGCTTAATTTATTTCCTCCTGTTTTGTCAAAATAGTATACTCCTTGAGTCTGTTAAAAAACATCTACGAAGATGTATATTTATATTTTTTTCTTGGGTTTGGTTGCGTTGACAACGGGGGCATATTGTTTATCTTGTGGCCGATTATTGACATTGAGTTGCTGGGGGAACAGATGAAAAGATGGGACTCCATGTTGGGAATTTGGATCGATGGTCACGTTTCATATTACGCTGCGTATTGATGGAAGAATATTTAATTTTTCTTGGGTGATTTTAATTTATTAACTTCGTCTTATCTTAAGGTTGGTCAACTGGTTGACCTCAGACGATAGTTTCGGTACGCCTTAATTCGTTCAATGAAATATCTAAAAGGAATGGATATGACATAGTCAACCGAAAAAATACTTACATAATTGAGTTTCCTCGTTTCTATATGTTACCTTTGATGTTTAGTATGGTAAGTCGTAGCTGTTTAATGTACCTTCATTCTGTTTTAAAAATACAATTGTAATTTATTGGGTCAAATTGACTTAATTGGCTTGTCATTTAAATAGTTCTAGGTCTAATGATTTTTGGTTCTCTAGTCATGAGACCTCTTGGTTCGATATGGGTCTGTCTTGACACTGGTACGTTTTCACAAGAATTAATGGTATTCGTCAAATGAGCTGATTTATTTTAAATTAGCCTAGTTAGTTATTTTAAACATAGATGAGGTGTCAATAATCTCGCTGCACATGTAAGAAAAAAAATGTGGCTTAGCAGCGTGCTTTGTGCCTATGTTAAATTGTTAGTGAAAGATCACAAATATTCCGAATTGGCGATTACTGATTATTATAAACACACTCGGCAGTCATACTGCACATAATCACGTATATTTCTTCACCAGATTAAGTAGAATCACACAGATACTCCTCGATTTATCGAGCACATTTCGGCGTCAAGGCAGGACCATGCCTGTCAAAAATAGTACGTCACGCTGCAATCGTGCTTGCGATAAGAGTCGCCTCATCAAGATGCCGGATGGACTCTCTAGTGACTAGTCAAGTGTGTGACTGTAAAAATATTTGCGGCATTCACTAGGGATTCTTTATATTCATGCCTCTTATTTATCATAAATCATATTTCTCTTCTGAGCACCCAAAATATTTACAACAGTGGTTAATAATCATGGGGTTCACAAAATATTTACAACATAATATACTCTCGGCGCGGCAACTCACATTAGTCAAACGAGCGCTCTCTTGGCCTGCTCCATGGATGATGAATTCTTCATGAGCCAAAGAGGTCACATGGCAAATGTGACATCGGGTTCATATGCCCTTCCGTTAGCGAAATAAAAATGATGAAAGGCATTTTTATTTGTCTCACTCTCTCAATTGGCGAAATATCGTCGCAGATTGGCTGCATTGTAAATTCCAATGCGCTCATTAGTATCCCTGTCACTGACAGCGTAACTATTGTTACCAAGAACATGTGTGACTCAGTGAGGACCGTAAAACAAGGGTTGAAATTTGTGGTACACCCTCTCAGTTGGATCTGAGATTCCAGGTTTCCTAATCAGGACTAAGTCATTCAAATTGAGGGCTCCTCTGAAGAGTTGGTTCCTGACTCTTCGTAAGCGTTCCTCAGCTTGTCTCTCCATCGTTTCACGTGCTGCGGTGATCTTGCTGGCTTGTGATGGTTGAATAGATGGTGGAACACTCACAATGTGTTGCCAAGCTCTTGTAGGCTTCCGATTAAGATGCAATTCGGCAGGTATTTGGTCAGTACTCTCATGGCGTGTGTAGTTAATACAATTGGCCATTACGACCAGGACTTCGGTCAATCTCCAGTGTTGGTTTCCACAGTATAAGCGGCAGTATTTTCCAAGTTCTGACATCTGGCGTTCGGCTGGGTTGGTCTCTGGATGGCGAATGACGAAAGGATGTGTTGGATTTCCAGGTCTCTCATAGCTTCCGAAAATTCTTCTGACGTAAACTGGATCCATGATCCGTTAACAAGTATTGAGGTTTGCATATCAGCCCTAACATTATTTATGCCTACATTTCGGCTCGAACATTGTATTGGTTTTTATATCAGCCCTAACATTGTTACAATTGACCTGTATTTCCGCTCGAATATTTGCTCCCATGTCATTCAATTTAGTTTGCATACCAGCGACGTTCACCTGAACTTGATTAATTGACATGCGCAGGGTCCTCAGCAACTCTGACAAAGTTGCGATAATGCCCATCTCTGCTTCACTTGCCATCACAATAAATTCGATTTGAGAATTAGGCGGGGAATAGTTTGGCTGAAACTTACACACTATGGTACACCTTAAGACCAAGCTCTGGGGAAAGTCTGCACTCTTCATAAACTAAGGGATCATTGCTGTGCCTCTGTCCTAACAAAAGTAAAACACACAAACTAACAATTACATTTACTTACGATCAGCTTTGGCTACAAGTGAAAATGTCTCTACTTATTAACAGTAATTAATGCCAACTGACCTCATGGTCCTATCTCAATATGAGTGCCATGCAGCTACTGTCCAGCCGTGCGAATACCGATTCGTCACTGACATGGCAGATGCTATCATACCCTAAAAAACTAACATGAGCTCTCGACCTCTCAAAATCGAGTTTTCATATTCGTATGCCACCAACTAGACCTCTCAAAATCGAGCTGATCATGTTGAGGAACCAATTAAAGAATCAGTACACCAGCGAACTTGACCTCTCAAATTCGAGCTAATCACGTTGAGGCGCCAATTAAAATGACCATATGTGCCCGATTGAAGAGGATTCCGGGGAGCCATTGACCTCTTTATTGTATTTGTTGAGTTTATATTCCTCTGGACTGGTGGTGTTTCCTCTCATCACACCCGACACCCCCCTATACAGTTTCTTGAGGCAAGGCTTACATTTAAATCGCACTCATTTTATTCAAAAAAGTGGCAGACCCCTAACCACTTCCGAGAGGTGAAAACGGCTAGCCCGTGCTAACAATGTTCATAATAATTAATTTGTCTCCGTGCCACAATCCTAACAAATTAAGCCTCTCGAAGTCCTACGCAAAAGTGGAAAAACAAAGAATGCAATCTAAGAGAATGACACGTAGATCTTCCCTATCCAATTACTTCGGAGATTCAATAATAGTAATAGTACAAGGATGATTCTACAGCAAGGTGAGTTATCTTGTTTACAATGCAAGATATTAGTTACATTTAAAGCATAATAAGTTTAAAGCTACGCTATGATGGTGTCATCTCCAACATTTAACGTTATAATCATTTAATCTAATGCCTATCGTACGTTAATCATAATGGCAACGATGTAAACGAGAAGCGTTTCAACCAAAATTTATTTCCAAGCTAAAGCTATACACATTCTGAACCTAACAGAAAGTATGAAAATCTATCCTAGTTACAACACAAATTAATAACATGTAACTTAAACACTCTTAAATTAGATGCGTAATGGGCGCCACTACAGTTACCTTCCTACATCGCAAATTCGCTCTTTGCGAACTTGGGTCATGTTTGTGTTGGGAGAGAAACGTTATGTTGGCGATAGCATGAATTAATACAGGTCTAACATCGCATCATCAGCTTAGCTACCGCGTTTAAACACGTAACTATCTGACTGTCGTCGCTCAATAGGGGAAAGCTATATTTGTATTTAAAATGAGACGAAGAAACAAGTCTAAGTTATGGTCATCAAGGTTCATTTAAGTTTATGGTTTTATTTAGATTTCATTAGAGTTCCTAGCTTTCGGTTTATATTCAGTTTTAGTTGAAAAAACCCTGATATTTGATTATTACCTTCTTATTTATCAGAGTAGTTTATTCCTATCAGTTTCATTGTATTTTTAATGACCATGTTAAATTCGTATAGTGTAAACAATTGGTGTCCCAAGCATCCAATACAAACACTTCATTGGAAGAAAAATCAATTCCAATACCATAAATAGCACCTCAGTGTGCTGATCAATACCACTGATCCATTGATCATCTGTTGTAGTAACGTGACAAAAACCGTACGCGTCACCAGCCTATAAAGTACGAAAACTTGTACTAGCATCTAAGGGTAATCATATCCTACCGCTGTAGAGCGTTTTTACATTACATGGTTCCTTTTAAATCTATACAATCCAAGCTTGAGGATAAGGTTTAAATATTGCTGTCATAACAGCTGTATACTCTGAAGTTACAGAAAGGTGTCTCATTTACTCATATATCAGACCTGAGCGTCTGGAAATCTGGCATTTATAAACTTGGGTCTTTTGCTTACAGTCAGGGGCGGTTCGAGTGGGGGGGGGGGGGGGGGTTGGGGGGGTGTTTCACCCCCCTCAGGTATTTTCTCAGTCGGCAAATACGACATCAGTCGGCAGTCGGCAAATCCTAAAGAAGTCGTAACATTTCCCAAAACAGGATTTAAAAAAGTAAAACGGGGCATGGCCATAGCCTATACGATTTGGTCAGATTTCTTTAAAAAAAAATATACTGACAGTCGGCAATTTTACCGAGAGTCAACACAATCGGACGCAGCAATAATTTCGTGCAGCCAGGCAATAGCCCAGTGCGGCAAGAGGAAGAGTCGGCAAAGTAACCATTTTAAAAGTTTCACTTCCAGTCCTCTGTGCACCGGCTGCCACTTGCCATTTCGTTTCTGTGTATGGAAACTGAAGAAAGAATGACAGATGAGCAATATGGGACTAAGGACAAGGGATGGACTCATCGGCACGTTCCGGGGTGGGAGTAATATCCCGCGTTAATTATGCAGAGCGACTCAGCTTCACAGCGAAGAGGGCCCAGCATCTGTCCCATGTGGCTAGACAAAAGGTGTTGGTGAGCGCATTGATAACTTTAGGTCAAGCCAACTCATTGTGATGTTGACGGAGGAATGTTATGACCTGCTACCGCTTGTCTCTGCGCGTCCTCACATATCCGCGCTATTGTGACAAAATTGACAGGTTTATGGTTCCTAGGTTCCTCAAGGGGTGGTGTGCTCACTATGATCAGTGCAGTGGTCACTGAGAATGAGCGAAAGCAGTCGTTCCTGAACCAGCAACTTTTACAGTGATAACTAGGTGCAAATGCAGTGGCAGTGGGAACGTGAGTTTTCGCCGGCACGGAACATTTTCACGGAGCATCGCGTACCCATGAAACGTACGTAATAATACAATAAATACATGCATATTTTCAGCCATGTTTATGTTTAATGGTGTTATCAATTAAAAATGCCCGATAAATCCATAAAAGTCTATCTTTGTGAGGGGGGGGGGGAGTTGTTCTCTTTTAAACCATCTTTTTTCATTTAAATAAAACCTACAGAGTGTTTTAAAACCCAGTGACAAGAAAACCGGGGCGGGGTGGAGGAGACAAGTCTAAGTAACTTTGTCGATGGAACGAATATCCGGAAAAGCACCCCTGCGACGCTCGACGTCTTCAAAGGGTTGAACGTAATGAACATCGGGTAGCTAAGGTACAATTAAAATCAAAATCTACCGTTGAGCCATCGTCTACCGTTGAGCCATCGTCCATCGTTGAGCCATCGTCCACCGTTCCGCCATTTACCACCGTTGAGCCATCGCCCATTGTTAGCCATCATCTACCGTTGAGCCATTGACCACCGTTGCTCATCGCGAACGGTTGAACCACCCCTATCTCCCAACACATCGGACGTTTGCAAGTTACGAGCAGCTGGAACTTCATCGGTTGTAGTGGTGACGATCCTACACCGCGTAGTAGCGAATTTTCGTGGATTGATTTTTCTGGCCAAGTTAGTGAGTTTATAACGCATTTCAAAAGAGTTGAAGGTATTTTGAAAACAATAAAAGAAGACGCTATTCCGAACACAAAACCTTTTATGGTAGAAATGATAAGACTGCTTATCCAGAATCCACGATAAAAGCGGTCAGTTGCTTCAACGAGCAAGAGAGGAGGAAAATAACATGCGTGCAGACGCAGTACTCATTCAAGCGGGCGATTTACCTGTTAATCGCGATCCTGCAAAACGGAGAAGAATTATCACGGCAAACGAACGACTGTACCTGACTTCAATTGGGGCCTTCGAGCCAAAACGTAGTGTATTTCCAGCAAATCCAGACATACCAGAAAATTAGCAGCATCGATTTAATCCGGCCTGGTATACGGATTTTCCCATGTTGAAGTACAGCATTGAAAAAGACGCGGTGTTTTGTTTTGCCTGTGGCTTACAGTATTTCCAAACGGACGAGGAAGGGCGTCCGCAAGTTAAGAATGGTCGTACGCTGGAGTACGTCAGTGTCACAAATTGAAAAGTCGCGGAAATATGATAAAGGGCAAATTACGAGAACACTTCACTTCAGAAGCTCATCAAGCAGCTATGACAGATTTGTGCCACTTTGTCAATGCAAAAGGCCACGTAGACGTTCTCCTTGATAAACATTTACGTACGATCAGAATTGAGGAAGAACAAGAAAAGGAGTTCCACAAAAAAGTTATCGAGATACTTATTGACACAGCAAGAACCCTTTGTCGGCAAGGTTTGGCTTTCCGAGGTCACGAGGATGGAATCACTCAAGATAATGGAAACTTCACGCGAATTGTGAAGTTACTTTCACGGCATAGTCCGGTCATGAATAGGTGGTTGGAAGAAGTGAATACGCGGAAGCACAACGTTAGCCTACGTATATGAGCAAGGACCCTCAAAATGAATTCATCCGTCTACTTGGAGGGAAAACTCGTGAAATAATTGCAGAAGAGATCAAGAACACCGGTATGTTCTCCGTTATAGCAGATACTACTCCCGATATGTCACATAAAGACCTCTTCGCGTTGAATATCCGATACGTCGTCGAAAAAGATGAAGAGCTCGTTCCTGTGGAGCAGCTTTTAAAAATAGACGCTGTTTTAACAAAAATGACTGGAGAGGAGTTGGCTGAAAAAAAATATTTCTAATTTTACATTCAGAAGAACTTTTACTTCCACTCGATAAACTACCGTTTCAATCGTACGACTTTGCTAGTAACATGTCTGGCATATACAACGGCACTCAGAAAAAGCTATCAGAGAAGTGCAAAATATATATTCCGTACGTTCCATGCCAAGCTCACAGGTTAAACATTTTCGTAGAGCCAGCTTGTAATGCTAGCGCACTTATCAGAGAGATTTTTGACACTCTTGAAGCATTGTAGGTTTTTTTACGGGTAGCAAGAAACGACATTTAAGCTTGCAGAAAGAGCTGGATAAAATTGAACATTCACTTCAACTTAAGAATTTATCAAAAACAAGGTGGACTGCGCGCGCCGAATCGATGAGAGCTGTTTCTACGTCATATGAAGAGATAGTCACAGCATTGGAAACAAGGAAAACATAATTCGATTCTCAATTTGACAGTAAAACCCGAAATTTTGCATCAGGCACAAAAAGCTTCTACTTTGATTTTATCTGAGGCATGTACTTTACCAAAAACATCATGTTTAAAATTAAGAACGTAACCGAGCTTTTAGAAGTGGAGGAGCTGAATGTAGTAGACGCGATGCAGCTGATTCAGAGCGCTTTGAAGTATTTTGAAGATATCAACGACGACGGCAAGATGAACGCATCGTCATTTGCGAAAAGTATGCAAGTAAATGCGGAGGAAGACTTCTTAAAGCACCACAGGACCCGGCGATTTACAAAGAAGTATGACGCGCATGCTGAAACGACAGCAGAGATTTCTTTCCTTACATTCTACAGAAAGGAGTTCCGAATACTTGTGGATGTATTTACTAAAAGCGTGCAAGACAATCTCGCAAAACTAATTTCTTTGCTAGAGCCATTCCACATACTTTTCAAGATACCCGCTGATAGAAAAAACTGCACCATCGAGCGCGTCCAATCTATAAAGCAATCACACTCGAAAATCATCCTTCAAGATGAAGAGCTTGTGCTGGCTGAGCTTGAAATCCTGTTCGATGCCAGTAAACAGTGCTCATCTTTTAAAGAAATCGCAAAAGTTGCTGTTAAATTAAAGAGGATTATCCCGTGTGGTTAACAAGTAGTTCGACTAATTTTAACATCCCCAGTGTCTTCTGCTTCTTCCGAACGGTCCTTCAGCAAGTTGAAGCCCATTTACAATCTTTTGCGGACATCGATGGGTGACGACCGCTTGGACTCCTTCATGATGTTGTTTTCAACGAAAGATAAGGTCGACGACATTGAAATTACGGAGATAGTGGAGAAGAAGTCCTTCTTAAAACATCGTAGAGTAGTGTTTTAGAAAGAATAACTAGATTTTCTTTAATTCTTGTAATATTTAAACACTTATTTTGTTCATTTATAAAATTTTCCTGCGATTCAAAATTCTGCATAAAATACATTTTAAATGAAAGCCTTTAATTAAGTATATTTGTCTTGTGTATCGTTTGCCGCCACTGCCGCCACCCCCTCCCTCCCTTTCCCTCCCGCTGCTCAGTTTTGAAGCGTATAGTCGGCAATGTTCAACAGCCAGTCGGCATTTTTTAAATTCTCACCCCCCTAGATGTACAAGGTCGAACCGCCCCAGCTTACAGTCCTATAAAATCACCCGTTCTCTCGAACCAAGAATAGCCTGCTCAGCTCATCTTATAATGTTACAATTCATAGCTTGTTTGGCAGTCGTCTGCATGTCAAAAAATAGTATTTGTTTCACTTCTCCACACTACATAAACTGGTTTTCAGGTAACAAGAATGTTTGTTATTCACTGGGCCCACTGCCTTCTATATAATTTACTGAAGAAAAGAACGCGCTGTCGTCGCGTATGCAAGGTCAAAATAAACCAAATAAAGTGTGACATTGGCTCCTTTTCACAGCCAACAGCTGGTCGTTGAGTTTCACTTGTTAAAATAAAACACTGTTCTTTCAGACAAGATTATGATACAAATCCTACAAGTAAAGGAGTGTTGGATCGATTCTCTGTCGAAGTTATATAAAAAAATGTTATGTACAATAATGGGTGGCAAATGCTATTATCCTCAACAAGTGCAAATGATACGTCATATTTGTGGTATCTCCACCACCTAGGAGTGCATGTTAAGTGTAAATCCCACCTAAGAATGTGCGGAGGAAGGTCATAAAAACTAATCTAGTCCCCACAGCAGGACCATACATAAAAATAGGTTTTGGCCGTCAGCCTGACTCATGTGTGTTCTTCATAATTATGCATGGTTTAGGTTGCAAATTAGGCGTATGGATGGAATGCCTGTAATCCACGTGCTTGCTTTGTAGTACAATCTAAGCCATTACTAAACCATTTGACGTGCGATCCCACCATCGCTAGACCATCTGGAGTGCGGTCCGACCGTCGCTAAACCCCGCCATGGTATGGGTCTACTCCATTTCAAAGCTCATGACTAGTTGAATAATTGGCGTTTCTTCATAATAGGTATGTTTCAATAAAGCCATGGTGGTTACACTGAATTTATCGCTCTAGTTGCGATTTCACCGAATTTACACTGGTAGCGGTTAGCAAGATAGAATGGCCATGTGGTTTTTCCGGTCACAGAAGCTAACTTATGGATTGTGCCAAAGTACACACTCAGAACTGATTGATTAAGTTCACTTGTGAATCGTTCATTACTTGTTTAACACTGATGATGATAATCTGGCTGCTCATGTAAGAAAAAAACGTGGCTTAGCAGCGTGCTTTGTGCCTACGTTAAATTGTTAGTGAAAGATCACAAATATTCCGAATTGGCGATTACTGATTATCATAAACGCACTCGGCAGTCATACTGCACATAATCACGTATTAAGTAGAATCACACAGATACTCATCGATTTATCGAGCACATTTCGGCGTCAAGGTAGGACCATGCCTGTCAAAAATAGTACGACACGCTGCAATCGTGCTTGCGATAAGAGTCGCCTCATCAAGATGCCGGATGGACTCTCTAGTGACTAGTCAAGTGTGTGACTGTAAAAATATCTGAGGCATTCACTAGGGATTCTTTATATTCATGCCTCCTATTTATCATAAATCATATTTCTCTTCTGAGCATCCAAAATATTTACAACAGTGGTTAATAATCATGGGGTTCACAAAATATTTACAACATAATATACTCTCGGTGCGGCAACTCACATTAGTCAAACGAGCGCTCTCTTGGCCTGCTCCATGGATGATGAATTCTTCGTGAGCCAAAGAGGTCACATGACAAATGTGACATCGGGTTCAATAATTGTTTGGAATATGTGGGTGATACCGTATTCATTGTCATAAAGTACTGTGGTTTGAATAATAGAAGCATTGTTGTTTTATAAGAGAGTCAGGGAAGACTCCTAAATGTGATCAGATCTGCGACACGAAAGTCGTTTATAGGCGGAACTTCGATGAGAAATGATATAATACCCTTGTTCTCTAAAGAGTCTAAACCATTATTAAATTATATTAAACTGGAATTGTAACAACAATGAACTTATCTTAAATGATCGGTCATTTGTATACCGATAATGTCTATTAACTTGATATGACAGAAAGTGATCTAGCATTTGTAAATAGAAAGTTATAGTAAATGAAATCTATAATGAAGGAGCGTTAATAATTATATTAACACGGTCGTATCGCTCAAGAGTGTGTCTTTGAAGCGATAGACACTTGTAAATAGTGTATAAAGATTTCTATTTGTTTATATTGAGGATTTTGAATTTTTCCTATCTACTATATAAAGCTCAAATACCACTCACTCACTGACTGACTGATTCATTCATCACGAAATCTCAGAAACCACCGAACGGATTGGAATGAAATTTGGTATGCAGCTTCCTCAAGGGCCGCAGACGCCCACTAAGAAAGGATTTTTGGATATTCAGGTTCTAAAGGGGTGTTAAGGGGGTAGACCTGCATTTCATTGAATAGCAATATCTCCCGATTGGTTTCATTGGGGGATGTGATACTCGGCATATAAACTCATCATTAAAAATAAGAAGACACGTGTCTGAGGGTTTTTCGATGTGGTGTATATTATGAGGTGAAAGGGGTGAAAAGTGGGGGTTGAAGGATTCCTAACGGAGCGTGTATCCCTTAAACGACATAGGCCAGGAGTTTGGAACTCAGCGGGAAAAAATCAGCATAAAAAATAAGTAAATAGATGTTTGACCGTTTTTTCATAAATCCAATCTAAGGGGCCCATGGGGAGGGGTCAAATTATGGGGGGGGGACGTAATATTTCTGAGTGTAAAATTATACATGGCCTATGTTGTAGACAATAACACATTACATCTTTTTTGTCTCTTGCTATTTCATCATACGACGAATACTTACGGAGTTATTAATGATTTTGTACTTTTTGGTAGGAATTTTCTAAGTCCCAGGAATGACATAAAAATTAATTCGAATGAAATTTCAAAAATATTTTTTTAATACTTTTATTGTATTTTTCACGTCTTTTAGGGTCCGAAACCAACATGATATTTTGATGTTTTTTTTCGTCCCATGCAATTTTGGTTTCAGGTGATAGACCATGCTTATCTATCTATATAACTAATGTTATAACGGTATTCCAAATGTTAATGCGGGCGAAGCCGCGGGTAACAGCTAGTTATTAATATTTTTAAATGTTTTTGAATTACATTATAGTTTGGTTGGTTAGTTGGTTCTTAAGTTTAGGGGCTGCGACAACGCGGCCATGTAGCCCCGTGTGCTTTGGGCGTGTGTAGAATCTGTCTGATAACCGGTGTTAGTTTAGATGACTGTATTAGTGTGTGTTATCTGTGTTTTAATTTAAGTACAGACTGCAACTTAGAATTTTTCAAATAGTTCCTACTTTTGCCGCCAAGCGCCACCGTCAACGACTACTAGGCCAAGTTCAGAACTTAGGTACTAGACGCCACCGCAGTCGGCTCTTGGTAACGAACGTAGAAACCTAAGAGCGTTGTTTACATTCTTAACCTATCCAATTTAGCTTCATACAGGTGTAATTAGTGGAAGGTTCTTTAACATGCCATAAATATATGACATGGGACCGCCGGCTTTAATTCCCCTTCGAAGGAAGGCATACTGAGGGATTTTAACGCTCTTAAAAATCCGACGGCTTCGGCCGGGTTTGAACCCGCTATCTTGGGCATAGAAGCTCAGCATGCTACCGATTACGCCACCGACGTTTGAAGGATAGAGTGTTTTTATACGAGTGTTTGAGTTTAATTGTTAATATTGTGTGTATGTAGGCTTTGTAGGTCATGCACGACAGTAGCTAGTGTGAGGAGGATTGTTTTTGTGTATGGATGAGTTTAAATGAGTATTACTTTAAATAGAGCCGTTTTTTTAATGTTATTGTTTGAAGCGCGAGTTGCTTTAGCGTGTTTCATTTCTCGCATTGTGTGCTCAGAGCAGAGCCCTCAGCAGGTGGCAAGCAGCCAAGTCCCGTTTATTAGCAAGGTCAAGCGAGAAACAAATGAGTCCAGTCCTCACAGCTGTGTGGGGAGGGCTGACGATATTGCCATTATATAACCAGTCCAACTATGTAGACAGCACGCGACTGAGAATGTCAAGTATTTTAAATGGAATGCTCAACTCAAAGGAGCATCAGTAGAATGTCTAGATCTGTTTTTAAAATTTGTAGACGGCAGAATACTTTTATTTTTCAACCGATTATGTTAGTATGAATGTAAGAAGTTTTATTAAGCTTCAGTGGCGTACATGGATATTTATTATAGGGTGTTATGTAGTTTGTGATTGTTATCTAGTTATATTAATAAATTCATATTTTTATACGTTTTGTTCGGTGTTCATTTATTATTCTCTAAATGGAGATGGAACAGCCTAAAATAGATAGGATGTCTATTTATCCAACAAAGCCCCGAGAAAAGACGGTAAGTTTGTACTCTATCTTATAAAAACTAGTATGTTTGTTCCATAACATGTTTCAAGTATACTGTGTATAATCTTGGAGAGCCCGCTGGCGGGACTGTGATAAGATCATTCAGCCGGGACTTTCACTATTCAAAAATCCAGCTTTGCTTTGGATGACCTCCTTGATTTTGACGGGTACAGTACCTACTGGTAGGCCACGACAGCCTTCTTCCTTGCCTATCCATCCCAATCTTACCTTCCCTTCCCCTCCTTGATGAGGCAACTGTTCGCTTTGCAGGTGAGGCCGCCTAGGCGAAGTGCTGATCACACCTCCCCATTTGTATCCAATCCGACCAAGTGCTCTCAGCTCTAGGATACTGTCTGTAAAGGTGGTAGTGGTGAGTTCCCTCGCTGAGTCCGTGGGTACCACCAACCTGGATTGTAAAATTGACTTTAAAAAATCCTAAGTTGTTCAATTGTCTTCAAATCCAGATCGTGGTAGTTCGAAATAAAAAAATAAAAAAATGTTATTTCTCGTATCATAAAGCGATCAAAGTTATGCTCCGTATTATGAACCACCGTAATAATCCTTTCTACTGGCACTTTAGGGGCAGATGACCTCGTAGTTCCGCCCCTTAAAACAACAATAACTAACTTGTAAGGGATCGACGCTATCTGGTAGCTAACGTAATTTGTAAGTTATAAACATGTCAATTTCTGAAAAGGAGCATCTCTTACTGATGTCCTATTGAACCAGTCTTTGAGAAAGTTGATAAACCAGTACCGTGAACTATATATTCTGGTACACCGAGCTTTATGCATATCGAACTTCTGGTCCGAGAGTCTCCATTTCACTTCCACTAGTACTTTCTGTATTATTTCGGTCTGTTGTTCTGTTTTTGGGTATTTAATCCATGAAATAAAGAATAGAGGGTTGGTGTTTCATGGATATCTCAAACACAAGTTGTCTTATAAAAGAATAGTTAGTAAATTCATGTTTTCTACATTTTCGGAAACTGATATACTTGGTAGGATCCTGCAACAACTCTGGTGTATCCTTCTTCAAGTACTTTGATTTCCTCTTCAGCATTGGCAGAGCTTCAGATTTTCCATGTAAATGAAGTTATGACATAGCACTCTATATCAAAACAGGTTGAAGAGTTTCTCCGGTTATCCGTTTTCGTAACTGTACTGATAGTAGGACCCGTCTGGGCCCCCTTCAGGTCGTGCTCGGTTCTATAAACTCGAACTAAAAGGCGGTCTTAGGTGGTGGAGATGTGTACTTATCTGGACACCGCTTTTCTAATTAGACAAATAAATTTAATAAACAGAACAAACACACACCTCCGAAAACATTTATAAACATCGAAAGAAAACATCAAGGAAAAAAATCAAAATTATCACATGACACTTAATCCCACAATCTGCTGATCCAAAACAAGTCAACTAAATAGCTGATTCTTCAAACAACAAATATATTACAAGGCATAAGCTGAAAATTGTGTAATCGTTGGGGAGTTCAGGAATAAAATAGCTACCGGTGCGTTAAGTATCCCTTTCTGATCTAGCCTTCGCGTAGCAAAGGGTGAGAATCTGGTTAATCAGTCATAGCCCGAAGAATATGGAAACTAACACAACATTATGTGGGCAACGAGCATCCGTAGTCAACATTAACATTATAATCATCGAACACGTACGCATAATAACACTCGCGATAAAGATAAACATTACAAGAATAAAATAAATTCAAATCTATCTTGAATCATCTAACTTCAACGTAGACATGACTGTACACACATCATCAAGATATGCAACAAAACAAATCCATTAAAACTCAGCAATAAATTAGCATATCATTAGCCAGTCTCCAACCTCCAAACCTATCTTGGAAAAGTGACATCTCTACGAGAAAGTAAAAACAGGATTGAAACAAAATATGACCAAATGTTAGCTGACTCACAAAATATAGGTACGCAAACTATTCAAATGTCAGCTCAAAACTGATTACACTACGGTACCTGTAAACAAAAACACCCTACCTCATAGCTGATGACTCGCACGTTAACTAACCATCCACTACAGTATGCAAACTATTCCTAATTTCTGCAGCCAATAAATATCTTAATACATTTATCTCAAACCAATTCTACCTCTATTTGGGGATCCAGCACACCTCCACGAACCAAAGGACTTCATACAAAAACAGTGTGTAATGCGTATGTTCTTCTCGTCGCAAACAACAAGTGAGCACCTTACCAACAATCCCCGGTCAGATGGAGGAATTAGCTCCTCTCTACTGTAACCGGTTTTAGCTCCAATTCAGGGTGGACACTGGTTCGTAAACCAGCCACCTCATTCCGCAGTACTTGGTGTGAAATGGCCCCGGCATATGCACCGGTCCATTTATCATAGAACACCATATATTGGGTGGCCATCCTGCACCCCTCCCCATAACCTCATAGGCTACCGGTACAGAAACACACTCCTTCCGCAGACCAACACACCACTGTGCACACACAACCCTGAAATGAAACCAATGTCCAGTGCCTTAACATCTTGATGGTATCCTCTCAAATGAGTGCTAGAATCGCTTGGCTGAAATAAAGACGACACGGGGTCGTACTGCTCGCCCGCAGCGAGAATGACAATGAAAGTAAAATAAAACAAGTAGTTCCGTGAAGAACTAAATAGCCTATTTTCATATATCCTATTTATATTAATTGCCGCTTTCAACTTACAAATTTTCAGTTGGACTGCTGTAATAGATTCGTAGATATTGAGAACCGTTTTAATATTTTGGATGGTCGCCGTGTTGGACTTTTATATATAAGCCTTAGAGTTATATACTATTACATGCAGATTATTGTGTAGGTGTTTTATTTGTGCCACTCCTACCCTGACCTTGGACATTCGCCACGAGGTTCAGAGTTGAGCGGTGCCCTAGTGGGACTTCAGGCTAAAACCTGGGGAGCGGACGGCTGGTGCATAACCAGAGGTCCGGTTAGGAATTGACTGCATGCATGGAAATAAAGAATGAAAGGTAACATTGGCAAAATATAATTAAACCAAGATCCATACATAATGGGTACACAAGAAACAAGGGCATATTGAATAATTTCACATACAGGCATATTAAAACAAACCAAGCCTAGCTTGACACGAAATTAAAAAAAATATATAATGAAAAACCCCAAAGGCAAGGTGTGTCAGAACCCAACGCAAATACGAGAGGTGAAAACACCTTGCGGAACGAAATCCGTTTCTGAAGTACAAGCATGGATATGAATCCTCATGACGACACGCGATCAGGAATGCGTAAAGAAAATCTAAATTCACAAGAAATGTTAAGTAAATGCACAATAAATGTTCAGTAAATACACAAGAAATGTTCCCCGGGAACAAGCAAGATAACAATTAAAATATGCTGTAACAAATCCAAAAGCCGAGGTGTTACATGTTAGAGGTTAAGAGCCACTTAGTGCGACTGAACTGTCCGACTCGCCAGCCTAGAATCGAATCATCTAAGGGAACGCTGACTTGCCTAACAAAGGTTACGACCACGAGGTACCCCCCATAACCCCCACCCCTACTTCAAAGAACAAAAAAAAAACGAACTGTTTTCCCAGCCCCAAAACACATCAAAAAATTGCATAACAACATAATACACAAAAAAATTAAATTGAAGGCTGTAATATTGCCCGTAAACAAATATAAGTTTAGTCTCTTAGCTTAAGAAAATATCATACGCAGTAAGTGATGCAGTGTTCTAAAGTTAGTTTTTTCTCGAAAGTTTTCTTGAAGAAACGCGAGATTCGCACACTCTGATCTTTCGTGGTTTTGTGCCCTTTCCAAAATGTTATCTTCAAAGCTTTACCTTATTTTCTTGGGACTCCGGGAAGAACACGAGGCATCTTCCCGGAGCCCGACACCAACATGACTAGATTCTGTACCAGTCCTTGCTATAATGACGCTGATAGAGCTCCTATCTGCTTCAGTCCAGCACATACGCGCCAAAACGCGTCACTCACACACAGTTCAGCCAACCTAACAGGGGGACGAAACGACTCGGGCTGCCGAGCACACAATGGAGTGCAATTTGTTCCAAGTTGGCATCATTAGTTACTGACCAACTGAGCGTTGCCAAGCGTAGTGGTTTACTGCGCGTTGGCCCAATGCGATGTTGCCGGTTGTTTGACGACTTTGCAAAGTTTAGCGTGAGAATTGAAGCTTTTCACATTTCCCACAGGGCTGCCCACTGTTAGTAGGGGTACACAAGGTTCAGTTGATGGTCCAATTCCAGATTTGGAAATAAATGGTAGGGGGAACAAGGGTTTTCTTAATTCCCTTGGATCTGCAGGGATGTACAACCACAAGTCCAGGGTTTTGCAAGGTTCAGGTCCAAGGTTGGAAGAATAAATCCTCCCGGGTTCGAATGTCAATTTGTCCCTTGTGACAATGCAATTGGCACATTATTCAAACTTCAATCGCATGATTAGGTCACGAGAAATGAAAACGAAATTTTAAAATTTCGCTCAGCCGCCATCTTGTGGTTATGAAAATAATGTTAATGAATTAGATGCCAGTAGATGAAAATTTATATCATATACGGTACCGTACGAAGTTTCACTGAGCTCGGATGGTTAAATCACGAGAAACGTCCATTTGAATATTTAAATTTCGCGTCACCGCCATGTTGGATTTGTGCTCACCAGGTTATTGAACGTCCCATAGGTGAACTTATGTTTATAACCTCTATACACATACAAAATTTTAGTTTCATTGCTGTCATAGATTAATAGATATTGAGAACCGTGAAGAACTAAATAGCATATTTTCATATAATATATTTTTAATATAAGTAGGATATTATCCTACTTATATTAATTGCCTTATATTAATTGCCGCATTCAACATACAAATTTTCAGTTTGATTGCTGTAATAGATTCGTAGATATTGAGAACCGTTTAAATATTTCGGAAGGTTGCCATGTTGGGTTAGGCCATAGAGTTATGTACTATTAAATGAGGATTATTGTGTACATTCATTATTCAAACGTTGATTTCGATCGCATGATTAGAACACAAGTAATAAAAAATTAATTTTAAAATTTCGCACAGCCGCCATCTTGAGGTTATGTTAACAATTGAACTAAATTAGAAGACAGTGCATCACAATTTGTATAGTCATTTGCTTTAAGTTACCAAATTTCACAGCGTTTGGATGGTTAAATCGCGAGAAAAGTTTACGGTATTTAAAAGTTTCAAATTCGCTTGGCCGCCATGTTCGTTTTGTAGTTATCAGGTTTTGAAAGTCACATAGGTGAACGTCTAGTAGTGCCCTTTATCACCGTACAAAATTTCAGGGTGATATCAGAAATGTAATTTCACTTTATGAAAAAATACGCTCATGAGATCACCTTTTGTCCGTGTGTGTATGTGTATGCGTATGTGTGTGTCTGTGTGGATCTGTGTGTGCCCCCTAATAACTTCTAAACGGCAGGAGCGATTTCAATGAAACTCGGTAAGATCATAGTACTATTTTGGCCGACCCCGACCGTGCCCTTCAAATTTTATTACGTCTCACCAATCAAACATAGCAACTGTGCGAAATATTTCACCGCCATTCTAGATCTCCAAACCTATTACTGATATCACCCTGAAATTTTGTACGGCGATAAAGGGTACTACTATAAGTTTATATATGTAAGTTCCAAAAACCTGTGAAGTACAAAACGAACATGGTGGCCAAGCGAATTTGAAACATTTCAATAGACTTTTCTCGCGATTTAACCATCTGAGCGCAGAGAAATATGGTACGGTAAATGTTTATACATATTGTTATGCACTTGCATCTAATTTAGTTCAATTGTTTACTTAACCTCAAGATGGCGGCTGTGCGAAATTTTAAAATTAAGTTTTTATTTCTTGTGTCGTAATCTTGCGATGAAAGTGAAAGTTTGAATAATGAACCTACGCAATAACTTTCCTTTAATGGTAAATAACTCTATGGCCTATACATAAAACAATTCAACATGGTGACCATCCGAAATATTTAGACGGTTCTCAATATCAACGAATCTTTTACAGCAATCAAACTGACATTTTTTAATGTTCATAGAGGCTATGAACATCAGTTCACCTATAGGACTTTCAATAACCTGGTGAGCACAAATCCAACATGGCGGCGAACGAGAACTATAAATATTTAAATGGACGTTTCTCGCGATTTAACCATCTGAGTGCAGTGAAATTTGGTGCGGTAAATGCTTATACAAATGTTAATCCACTGGCATCTAATTTATTTCAATGGTTTTCATAACCACAAGATGGCAGCTGTGCAAAATTTTGAAATCTCGTTTTTACTTCTTGTGTCCTAATCATGCGATTGAAGTTTGAATACTACACGTACACAATAATTTTCAAGTAATAGTACATAACACTAAGCCCTAGATATCATACAGTATAACAATCCAACATGGCGACCATACGAAATATTAGACGATTCTCAATATCCACGAATCTATTACAGCAAACTTTGTACCGGTATGTTCTATAATAATAATATTATCCAGGGGCATATATGAGGGGGGGGGGAGCCGCTCCCCCCCGAAATGTTTGTCACATATTATTTGTTAATGAATTGAAACATTAAAAATTAATATACTCGTACTGCTCATGTACTATTGTTACTAAGCGACGTATGGCAACGTTGCAAAGCAAGGCGACGGTAGAGCGATGTAAACAGTGTGACAATCAGTTTGCTCTGATCTTATGTGTAACAACATAACCTCTTATTACTCTCCAGTGCCTTCGCTCTTATGAACGTACCAAGAACAGCAACAAGTGGCCTTGAAGCGTTTGACAAAAGTTTTTTCCCTAACTTTTATACCCTTATCAAACTTCTGGCAAATTTCCCCCTCTCTGTAGCTACCGATACTGCCGAACGGAGTTTGAGATGGTTGAAAACATACTTAAGAAATTCTACTTCTGAAAACAGACTCAACGGTCTAGTATTGTTATCTTTTCACAGATACATACATCTCACTGACGAAGTTATAAACCGATTTGGTAATGCTTCAAGAAACCTTGACTTAATATAATAGTGTAAGTTGTAAATCAAAACAGTAACATTAATTCTTTCCATGTAAACACTATCAAGTGAGCATGATGATTGTATTAATAGAAAGTAACATAAAATGGTCTTAGTTGTGTTTGGCATTAACCAAACTTAAAGCATCATAACATATTGGTAGAAAAAGTGATGCCAGATAGCCTTCAAATTCATCATTTTGCACAAAATTATACAAAAGTTTCCCGGGGAGAACCCCGGACCCCCTATTCTTTGGGGCCTATACCATAGCCCCAAACCCTCGGTTGGGCACCCCCTGAAATAAAACTCTATATACGCCCCTGATATTATCGTATGGCCTCGGGTGCCGAGTGAAAGCTTTGTTATTAGACACCCAAAGGGTAGCTTGCATGTCGAATTTCGTTGTTCCTTGAAGCACTATGAAAGTCAAGGAGGTTAGATATCTAAGCTCCTTGAACACTATAGCGCTTTCTGGTAGAGAAATGAGGAACTTTGTGTTGGCGGAAAATCCCGAGATTAATTTTGCCATTTTGAACACGGCCTACTGAATTCAAATGGGTTCTTTGACATGCCAACATCGTATGACATGGTGTCGTAATTTTTGCCGCCTTTCAAATATCGCTTACCACGGCCAGGAGCTAACCTACAAGCTTGGGGTTAGTAGACCGACACGTTGACCACTCACCCACCGTGGCAAGCACTTTGTATTTTGATAGAGGCAATTAACGTAAGTAGGATATATGAAAATAGGCTTTAGTTCTTCACGGAACTACTTGTTTCATAAATGAAAATAGGCTAATAAGGCACGGCCCTTCACTGAACTTCTGGCTGCATTGTCGCATTATTCTCTCTCTCGTCATAGAATAAATGAAACTCTAGGTGACGTTAATTCTTGTAACTAGAAAACAACAGCTCAAAGCTAATCCTTAATTCCAACAATTGTGAGGGCCTGGCTAGCAAAAGCCCTAGAAACTAAAAAGTTCATAAAATTGAAATTTAAGACTTCGTAGGTGTTTGACAACATATCCTGAATGGCTCCTGATTGGCGGTTGTTCTTATTTCATTGGTCCATGAAAGTGGCCAGGAGGCGGCAGTGGCTTCCACAAAAAGGCCCTGTCAGGCCATCCAATATCTCGGTGATCCTCCAATCGTGGACAGATTGGAATTCCCACAGGAACTTGGTAGTCGTTCAAATGAGGCGGCAGTGGCCAACCGCATCGCAGCCAGAGAATCAGTAGTAATTTTGCCTCGACCACAAGGCAGGCCAAGAACCCCAGGTAGGGATTCTAGATGATGTTTAAGGAAGAACTTCCTCCTCGAGTTGAGGAGACTGGTAGAATCTAGAAGTGACGTCTAAAAAACTCATGTAGAGTCCAGGACCGTGGCCCACCAGAGTCCCAGGCGGGATCCCTGTAGAATCCAGCAGTTTCAGAATGACGATTCAGGAATGCCAATTCAGGAATGACCATACGGGAAAGATCACTCGGAATATATATCCGAAATGACGTCACAGGATGATACGTCACCAAGACAGGGAGGGAGAACCAACCAGCCAATCACCGGTCCGACACGGAGAACGCCCAGTTGACCCTTAGTGAAGATGAACCATTCCGGATTCAAACTTTGGAAAGTGCGGAAGTGCTCTACAACTCTCCAAGCAGATGGTAAGCCTACATTGAACAAAATAAGTAATTAAATAGAAATAACATGTTTTATATGTGTAACCGTGATCCCACTGCATCGAAAAAAACTAACAACAGGAAAATGGGGCAGTCAAAAATAAAAAGTATTTCACACCCGAAGGGAAATACACAAAATCACAAACCAAGCTATTCGCAAAAGCGAACAAAAACTAACATCGCCACAGAGTAAAAGCGTATATACACTCCGCCCAAGTTCCATAGAGGACATAAACTAGATACATAATAGTCTCCCCCCACTTATATAAAGACAAATAAAGGAACTATTCATATTCATTTGGGCACATAGTCTTGCAGATACTGAGGAGGTCGCCTGTCTCTGGCTGATCTTAAATAATTATCAGCAGGTGGTGGAAGGCTGTTTCGATCAGGGCGTTCATCTGGTTGCAGGATGGTCTGCCTTGTATCCTCTGAAGTGTGGGTTGCAGGAGGTATATCATCATTCTCTATTCTTGGCTGGGTTGGTGTTGGTATATTTGGAACACCAAGCACTGGAGGATTTGTTGGAGCAAAAGTGACATGCTTATCTTTCTTTGGCACGAGAGTCGATAATAACTGGTCAACATGCCTCTTTAAAATTCGTCCCGAATCCAATTTCACATCATAGAGGCGCTGGCCGAGTTTAGTTTGTATAACACCAAACTGCCAAATATCACGGTTTTTCTAAAGAATCCGAACTTGCACTCCCTCCCCCACTTTGAAAGAGCGAACAGGTTAGTGAGAAACTGGATGTAGTCAAGCTCTTTTGATTTGGAAATAGAGCATCCAACCGGATACGTAGCCGACGTTTCAAATAAAGTTCAGGTGGAGGTTGTCCACATGCCAATGCCGTTGCTCTGTATTGAAACAAGATGTTCTGTAACTTAGTCGATAATGGTGCCTGGTCATTTACAGCAGCACGAAGTCGTCTCTTCAAAGTTTGGATGTTTCTCTCGGCTAGCCCATTGGTTGCTGGGTGCCCTGGTGCAATATATTTCTGAAAAATCCCTCTCCTTGCAATAGGATCTGGATACATCACTCGTGAAGATAGTGGCATTATCTGACACAAGGACATTCGGGTACTCATGTACGGTAAAGGTATTTTGCAGTGGATGGAGCGTCTTTCACCATTCGGACTTCGATCCACTTGGATTTCGCGTCAACACACATCAAGAAATGGTGGTTATCAAATGGTCCCGCATAGTCAATGTGTATGCGTTCCCAATTTTCTTCTGGTTCATCCCAGGGATGTATTGGAGCTTTCGGTGGATTTGAACGAGTCTGCGCGCACTCTTCACAAGATTTGATAAGCTTCTCAATGGCTTTGTCTAATTGTGGCCAGTAGACATATCGTCATGCTAACTGTTTCGTTTTCACAATGCCGAGGTGTGTAAAATGTAACTCTTTCAAAAAAATTCTTTGTGGTTTCTTTGTGATAACAATTCGGTCTTGGCGGAAAAGAACACCATTTTCAACTGTATATGGCTCATCCAAGGATTGAGTTTGAAGACGTTGCAGGGTGGCTCTAAGTTCTGGGTCTAACATAGTCTCATCACGGATAGTTTCGTACGTAATGGCTTCACTTGACACTTGAAGAATCGTTTCAGCATAGAGTTGTGAAACTTCTTTATTTTATTGATGTTTCAATGTTTGACGAGGTAGATGCAACAGGGGCTCGGGATAGGCAATCAACATTTTCGTTATCTTTCCCTTTTTTCACTCTTACCGTGTGGTCAAACCAGGAGAGAAACGATGCATATCTTAGGAGCCTTGCGGATGTCATTTGTGGCAGGCCCTTGTTCTGATGAAAAATACGAGACAGGGGTTCATTGTCCGTCACAAGAATGACATTTCTTGCAAACATATAGTTGTGGAAGTGTGTTGTGGCGAAAATTATTGCCAGTGCTTCCCGGTCAAGCTGACTGTAATTACATTCTGCTGGTGTTAGGGCACGATATGCATAGGCGATGGGTCTTTCTTGGCCATCCATCTCATGACTTAATACTGCTCCAACACCAGTAGGACTGGCATCGGTTGACAAGATGATAGGCAGTGATGGATTGAATGGGGTAAGGACACGTTCACTACATAACTCAGACTTGAGATTCAAGAAAGCTGCTTCGCAGGCTGCAAACCAGAAAAACCGTTCTCCTTTCCGCAATAACTGCCGTAATGGGTTGAAAAATTAGGAATAAACTTTGCATAATAAGTCACCATACCAAGGAAGCGTCTCACTTCTTCAATGTTTTTAGGACGTGGCATTTGTGACACAGCTTGAACTTTCTCTGGTGACTTGCGGATCTCATTATACAATATAATATGCCCTAGGTATGTTTTCCTTGAAAAATGAGCATTTGCTTTTGTTCAAATGCAGATTATTTTTTAAAGCCATTCTAGACAGGCTATTAAGTTCTTGGCGAACTCCTCCGTAGTACCATGTATTATGATGTCGTCAAAATAAGCTTCAGCTTTTGGAAGACCATGGAGGATCTGTGATAATGTCCTATTAAATTCTGAGGGGGCAGTTTTGATGCCAAAACTCAGTCGGTGCATCCTGAAGGTTCCTTTGTGACTGGATATTGTTTGAATCATACTACCTTCTTCATCAACCTTCAGATGTAGATAGGCCTTGTATAAGTCTAACTTGCAGAACAATTTTGAGTTTCTAAGACTCTGTAGAACATCATTAACTGGTCTTATGGGATGGTTTGCAGAAATCAACCTTGAATTCACTCCACATTTGTAGTCGACACATAACCTAACTCCCCCATCTGGTTTTGGGATAACAACAAGAGGCGATCCCCAATCACTTAAAGCTGTGGGAGATTCCAATGAAGAGAGTTCCTTTTCGACGCGTTCTCGAAGAGCAAAAGGGACATCACGTTCACGATTGAAGACAGGTTTCACCCCCTCTCTGAGTTGCAGTTTTACTTCAATATTGGGAACGCATCCAATTTTTTCTTCAAAGATTGTACTATATTGATGTAAAATATCTTGAATTTACTGCACTGAGTTGACAGATTCAGTGTGAAGAGATTGATTTGTGTCTTTATCAATTTCCTTCAGATCAAGATCCAAACACGACCAAGCAATGCGGCATGGCCTTGCGGAACTACAAACAGATCTGCAACAATTTCTGTTCCTTTGTATGATACTGTGACAACAATTTTTCCTCTGGGTTTGATAACATGATCAGAATATGATCGAAAACAGACATTTGTTCGCTGCAATGGCAAACCAAGACCCAAGGTTGAACATTCGTTCTCTGGGATGAGTGAATATTTTGCTCCCGTGTCGACTTCAAATCTTTGTGATTTATTGTTGAGTTTAACAGTGATAAAATATTTATCCGATTCTTGTCCTACGTCAAAGAGATCTTCGATGCATTCCAGTTGACCTATCCCGAAATTGGTTTCGGGGTGGTCATGCAAGTTGTCATCTATGTTCTAATTTGCAATGTTGTGTATACTTGACTGTTGAAGAAGTGTAGTGATACAAACTTTTGCAACATGTCCCACTTTCCTACATGACCTACATTTAAGAGAGTTTCTGTTTGTGCGACAATCTCTTGACCTGTGGTTTGAATTTCCACAATTTAGGCATAATGCATCAATACCTAGTGCTCCATAATTGACAGAACTACGGCTGCCCCTGGACTGTGAACGTGAGTGAGAGCCTGGGCTAGGCTGTTGAACAAAACGTGACTTTCACTGCTATTGATTCATACTTCGGTCATTATATGAACCTGTGGCTTTTGTTACTGTGTTTGTGTCCTCCACAGTGTCTGACGGTGCAGTGAGCTGTTTTGACAGCTGATTACTCTCATACCGCGATCCTCCCAAGGCTATAGCCTTCTTCAGGAGATCATCAAATTTCGTGTCATTAGACTGAAGAAGTTTCTCTCTGATCCAATTATCTCGCAAGCCACGTATAAATTGTGCACTAAGAAAAACATCCGCGATTGAAATTCTGGCGTCACATGTACACTGAATATAAAAGTCGCAGTCTAGTAAGTGGCTTCTAAGTGGCAGCAAATCCTGCAATATTTTGACTTTCTTTTTGATTGACGTTCAAAAAATAGTGTTGGGAAACCACGGTTGAGACTTGAGGTGACAGTATTTGCTTGAAATGTTTTACTAGGTCATTATAACCGAGAGACTTGATTGGTTTATCAGGGCCTAAAAATGCAGAGAGATTGTTATAATGAATTGTCCCTATTGATGTACACAAGAGTTGAGCTTTCATTGTTGAAGTTTGCGTAATTTTCAAATCGTTCTAAATACGACACAAATTTTTCCTTTTCAGCATCAACATTTTCAAGAGATGTGATGTTAGTGGCTTGTGACGGACTGGTGAGCTTGATACCTTTCAAGTAAGTTAACTTCTCTTGAGAATCGGTAAAAATGTTCAGTAATTGTTGAAACTGATTTGCGTCCATCTAGACGGAACGTGGAAATAATTGTAAAAATCACAGTTCAAATATAATAAAATGTTTCAAGATAACCGATTTAAAACACACTGGGTAGTGATCGATGACCGAATATTGTCCTGGGCTTGAGAGAAAAAAAAAAAAACTTTGCATAACCTCAAAGTTCAAACTGCGATAAATATTTTTTTGAATATGTGGCATGCAGGCACACGATGAGTTGCCTAGGATCGTTTACAAGTACTCTGTGTAAATTTCATGTCGATTTGCCTGATTCTTGATTTTACTCACGTGGCCGTTGAAACAAACCTGACGTAAATACGGTACTTCATTGATAGAGGCTATATCTGTACCGGTGAATCAAGTCCCAATTCCTCGACGCCAACTATTATGTTTTGAATAAAGCACATAATAGCTATTATGTTTTGAATAAAGCACACATCTCAATCTACATCTTAACACATTGAGCAATTACAACTAACATCGTCACAGAGTAAAAGCGTATATACACTCCGCCCAAGTTCCATAGAGGAAAAAAAAACTAGATACATAATAGTTTGTATCACGATCTTCGCTGGGACTTGAGTTACCAGTATTCGTTCTGTTCTA
Source organism: Meconema thalassinum (assembly GCA_946902985.2). Lineage (NCBI taxonomy): Eukaryota > Metazoa > Arthropoda > Insecta > Orthoptera > Tettigoniidae > Meconema > Meconema thalassinum. The sequence continues at coordinate 455,208,139 of OX336391.1, read as the reverse complement.
AGGAGCGCCCACAGGTCCACTTCCTGGTGTGCCTGTCTGAATTGACAGCAGTATCCGTTCCTCTTTGCTAGCTGGCTGTCTTCGGTTCGGAACTCACTTGCTTCCCTTTGAATTTAGCCGACCTCTTGAATCGTTATCTTCGGGTCCTGGCGTCGAAAACGTCCTTCCGGCTTCTTCTTCAAGCGTCCTCCCTCTTCTGTTCCGATTATTCCTCCATCTTCACCCGCGTCTAGCCCTCTTCTTCTTCCTGTGATCACCCAGGTTCCTGCTTGTTCCATCGGTTCTCTAATTCACACCTGTGACGCAATGTTGATATTTGCGCACGTGTCAAATATAATCTGGGTAATTCCTGGCTACCTACGTTCATTGGAATAGAGGTCTTTTAGGAATTGCCCCCCGTAGATTTCGAGTCGCAATTACGCCTTTCTCATTGACGCTCCACATTTTCCGTTCCACGGTAATTTATGTCCGGATCCTCTCTTTCATTCACGGCTTCGCGCCATTTTGCATCTCCTTCCTTCCTTCCTTCAGGCTGTGCTGTCTCCTAAATATTGCTCTCTCTCACACAGTGCCTAGCTTCTAGCTCCTTTCTCCATGTCAAGAATGAGCTTTATGTAAGCTTGGCTTAAATAATTAAGCTTATGCCAGGGCAAATAGAGTAATAAGTGGTGAAACTTCCGTATGAGTCAATGGTTAAGATGAAGTAGTTCTAAATTTCAACACCACGCGCCGCGCCGAGCATATGTTCTAAAGCACATGACGGGACGGCAGTCAAGCAGTCATACATTACCGCGCGCAAATTGTACTTACGTTTTATTTCTATGCTTGTTTTAAACTTCTGTCATCATTATGCATAGGCCTACCAGTGAAAGAGTTCCTTTTTTCACAAGCTAATTATGAGGACGTTATAGACAATTAGCTTTCTTCTCTTAATGAATACGGTCAATGGCGAGAAATGAAATACATACGAGCAGAGAGGTGAAGGATAACAATTGTCAGCAAATTAAAGAAACTATTACACTGACGGAAATTGAACCCTATAATCCTGTCAGTTAATGATGAGAGTTCTGAGAGAACATGCGATAACATTGTTTATTATTTGAGTGGTTACCTGATTCACACAGCAGCAACGAACATTGTGATATGTACTTCCTGCATTTGGTCATAGGAAAGTGATTCCGAAACATTTAATGCTGTTAGTGAAGTATGTATTCTCACCATGCTGAGAGACTTCGGCGGAAGTGAATCTAAATTTCACAAATACCCGTCTTTATCTTTATTTCACGTGATGAATAAAATGATCGTGTGGCCTCCTGAGAGGCCGAGTGCAGGTCTTTCTAATTGACGCCCGTGGGCGACCCGCGGGTCGTAATGAGGATGAGGTTATGATGAAGACGGCACATACACCCAGTCCCCGAGCCACGGGAATTAACCCCAAGAGATTAAAATCCCCAATGGCCCGGTCAGGAATCGAACCCGGGACACGGCGGACCAAAGCCTAGCGCGCTAACCATTTAGCCACGGAGCCGGACATTTCACGTGATAAAACTTGTAATGAAACGTGTAGATGCAGTAGTGGAGGCAAAGTTGGAGCAAGAAGGCGCGTTATCTTTCCAGATTGTGTGGATATAATCTGTGAACTTCCTGTGTTCCGAAATGTGTGCTGCTCAGAGGATCAAAATAATAATCCCTGGAACTACAGCCCTTGAAGAGCCTAGGCCTAAAAAAGCGACCGCTGCCCAGCCATTTGGCCTGCAGATATTAGGGTGACGCGTGGTCAGCGCATCGGGTCCCCTCGGCCGTTAATCTTGGTTTTCGTGCCCGGGGCGCTGTCCACTGTCAGACAGCTACTCAATTGTCCTCACGAGGCTAATTGCACCCCGTTCCAGCCCTTACGTCAGTTTCTAAAATCCCTGATGGAGCCGGGAATCGAACCCGGGGCCTCCGGATGAGAGGCAGGCGCGCTACTCCAACACCACAGGGCCGGCGCTCAGAGGATCATCTGTTACTATATTTCCCTAGGATAGTGTTTCATTACATTAAATGCCTGTTCATTTTCCGGGCGAAAGAAATGTCCAGGGAATTGAGAACCAGATCGTCTTAAAAATCAGCGAGAAAAATAATGAAGGTCTCTTCTGTTTAGAGGTACGTTAAGCTCTTCTCTTCTTAGAAATTTATTTTAGTGTGTTCTGGATAGTATTTTAATATATTCGTATTCCCTTGAAGATTTGTTTCTGTTATTCACTACTAGCTTAGTATTTAGTGCAATAATTCTTTTAATAAACAACTAGCAACCCGCCCCGGCTTCACCCGGGAACAGTTATGAATGTGCAAGGAATTCCTCTCAGACGTAATTTAAGAATGGCGAGGTGCATGAGAGACAAAACCTCCTTCCGTCCAAACTAAAAACACTTATATTGGGCGAAGTATCGTAGATAGATATATGCTCTCGCGGACTTTTTTGGAGAATTTTTCATGCTGAACAATTCTTACACTCATAGTATATTGAAAAAGCGCACGGACGCGAGGTTCTATTTTGGACCTTTTCACAGAAATCTGAAATCGTTACTGCTTGGCTCCCTTTGATCATAAATAAATTATTTTCCACAGAAATCTTCCTCGAGATTACCTTTACAGAATTGTGAAAGCCGCATTAAAATCCATCCAGTGGTTCTCGAGATTACCCGTGACATCCAAGAATCGGGGACTTTGTTTTATACTAAGTCGAGACGAGCCAGACAGGAACGCGGAGGCCAAGTTACGCTAGTACCACCTAGCGGCGGAAACGGTCAACTACCGGAGTTCCTTCACTTATTACTCTATTCGCCCTGCTTATGCGGTGGAATCTTGTAGCGTCAAAAGCAGTCTTCGTTAATGGTGTGAATTTGAGAAGAAATTATTTAATAATTTGGTACGGTATTTTCTTTGCAAGCGTCCATATAGTGGAATTAGAACATAAAAACTGTTCTTAAATACTTGTACACAGTTGTTTGAAGCCACTCTTTCCAGTGTTGCCTACACAAAATTGTCATTTATAACTCTTCAGCTTGTAGCCTACATAAGCTTTCACTTAGGCGTTTTTCACACCTATACTTCTTTTTGAAAACGCTCTTGGAAAAAATATAAATGGAGTTTCACTATACAGGGTGTATCTTAATTATACCGACAAAAAAAAATCAGGGACGCTCTGCGTGTTATGTAAAAGACGATGCCGCAATCGGATTGGCGGAGAAAATGAGGTTACTTCGTTACTTCCGGGCGCGCGATTCAAATCTACGAACTCGCCCGTTTGCTGAGCCACAGAGCAAGCCGCTGGCCACTGCTGTACTTCAGGCGAAGGAAGGGAGTGTGATAGAAGGAGACAGAGATATGCTGGCGGAATGCGCAAGTTACCTCGTTCGCCTCGGCTTGCACTCTGGTTGGTAGGTTGGTTCTTAAGTTTAGGGGCTGCGACAACGCGGTCATGTAGCCCCGTGTACTTTGGGTGTGTGTAGAATCTGTCTGATAACTGGTGTTAATTGTGATGACTGTATTAGTGTGTGTTATCTGTTTTTATTAATTTTTAATTCAAGTACGGACTGCAGACTTAAGAATTTTTCAAATAGTTCCTTCTTTTGCCGCCAAACGCCACCGTCGACAACTACTAGTTCAGAACTTAGCTACCAGACGCCACCGCAGTCGGCTCATGGCAACAAACGTAGGAACCTAAGAGCGTTGTTTACATTCTTAACCTATACAATTTAGCTTCACACAGGTGTAATTAGTGGAAGGTTCTTTAACATGCCATGAATCTATGACATGGGACTGCCGGCTTTACTTCCCCTCCGAAGGAAGGCATACTGAGGGATTTTTGACGCTCTTAAAAAATCCGAAGACTTCGGCCGGATTTGAACCCGCGGGCTTGCACTCTGGCTCAGCAACTACGGTGAGCCCATCAATTTGAATCGCGCGCCCGGAAGTAACAAAGTAACCTCATTTCCTCGAAGGGAAAAATTTTCTCCGCCAATCCGATTGCGGCATCGTCTTTTACATAACACGCAGAGCGTCCCTGATTTTTTTTTGTCGGTATAATTAAGATACACCCACTTACGTGCAACATAGCTGATATGTAAAATTATTTAGTTATACAATCTTTTTACAGTTTTACATCGTGTTCCATTAGTTTTATAGTATTCTAATTATTGCGTTTGCGTTGTTGAGACATCCAAACACCTTCGAACTGGTATATAAATACTGGAGTGAGACAATTTTCTGATTACTGGCATGGTGAGTCAGCGTTTAAATGTGTTTATATGTGAAAGATTTCCTGCCATGTTGTAGGATGATATAGTTGCACACACACACTTCGGAAACGTTGTTCCTGGATACTGGGGTATTACGGTATGTAAAAAAGGAATAAAACCTTGCTGTAATGATAGTTACTACTTTTGAGGGCAATGTACATTGGGCTATTTGGGTACTGAAGATGTAAATTTCATGAAAAATTTAATAAATAAAACAGCTGTTTAGGATGAAAAATACCTCACCATTGGCATGTTCCCATTAGTTACTTATGTCACACCTTTGGACATTAGTAGACCATTTAATACTGTTTGAGTCATAACTAGAGCCCTGGGCGGATACGTTTAACCACGGATAAACCCACGGATATCCGCAACATTTTTCACTATGCGGATATAGTTTGCATAGCTGTGCAATTATGTTTGGAGTAAATTTGCGGATATTTTTTAGAATGCAATCCGAAGTTGCTGAATATCATTAATAACACTCTGTACATATAATATTTTTTCAGTTATATTTCTTCCATGACAAAAATGTAAAATGATGATTAAAGCTAATCTCATTCAAATTATGCCATTACCCATACCTGCCAACTTTTGAAAAGAGCTATCAGTAAAACTCACGCGCGACAAAAAATATAACGATTTTCGACATATCTCGGCTTGACGAAAATAATAATACTTCTGGGCTACAAAATACAATAACTCATGCTTTAAACAGGATACTTCAATGAAATCATATCTACTTACATGATTTGTAGATGAACATAACAATCAAGAAGAAATCCACTTTAATCAACAGCAGGCGTACGAATAAAGAAAGACATGATCACATCGTTTTTCCCACCATGTGCAATATTAATATCACAAACACATACCGCACAAAAGGCATTTTTTCCCCTTTCGTGATTTTAGTATGCACGGAAAATCAACAGAGTATGATTCTTTAATGTCTGGAAGTACTGTTTCTTGTTGGATTTGTTCATTCTCGATATCTACTAAAACATCGAAAGGAACCTGGATCACTGAACGTCACATAAAAGTATAACATAAAACACTTAAGACAGCCAACACTTCATTAAAACATGTCAAAGCACACAAAGTCTTAAACCATTAAATGAACACGACACCAACCTCGTGAAGAAAGAACATGCACATGGTAGAGAAAAAAAACACACGCGCGTGGAACGAATGTAATTAGTCCAAGGAATACAGGAAACTGCGAAGCACGAAGTTATAGCACAAAATCTCGAACACTTCATTAAAACATGCCATAACCTTAAAAGACGAAAACATTCAAGGAACGCCAAATTCGGGAAAAATGAACAACTCATGTGGTCAAAGAATATGGGTTAAATCGCAACGAGCGAACGGAGAATTAATAAACTTGATTCACATGGAAGCCGGCTTCAAATTCAATTACAATGACGACACAAACATCACACGGTTAAAAGTACCAATCATATTAAAGAACGAGTTATCGACTATCGTGGACTTGCCTTCGACCCACGCAAACAATCGATTGTACGGAAGTGGGAGGGTTCATCGAATGTTAATTATCGTTTCCAATTTTTGCCCGCGAAATAGTAAAATGACACAGTTCATCCGTAAAACCGCAAAATGCTGCAATTCACGTAAATTTTACGGATAAACCGTAAAAGTGTCGTATAATGTTCATTTTGGTTGGTTGGTTCTTAAGTTTAGGGGCTGCGACAACGCGGTCATGTAGCTCCGTGTACTTTGGGTGTGTGTAGAATCTGTCTGATAACCGGTGTTAATTATGATGACTGTATTAGTGTGTGTTATCTGTTTTTTTTAAATTTAAGTACAGACTGCAACTTAGAATTTTTCAAATAGTTTCTACTTTTGCCGCCAAGCGCCACCGTCAACGACTACTAGGCCAAGTTCAGAACTTAGCTACTAGACGCCACCGCAGTCGGCTCTTGGCAACGAACGTAGAAACCTAAGAGCGTTGTTTACATTCTTAACCTATCCAATTTAACATCACACAGGAGTAATTAGTGGAAGGTTCTTTAACATGCCATAAATCTATGACTTCCCCTCCGAAGGAAGGCATACTGAGGGATTTTAACGCTCTTAAAAATCCAACGGCTTCGGCCGGGTTTGAACCCGCTATCTTGGGCATAGAAGCTCAGCATGCTACCGACTACGCCACCGAAGCCGCTTAAGTATATTCATTTTAAACATAACACATGACACACACAACCTAGAGGAACGACTTTCTCCTGAAATGTCTGAATGTGATGCTTTAATACTTTATCTAATAAATTAAAAATATTATTTTTTATGTCAGTAGATTCGGATACCAAGCGTTCGGACACTTTTTTTTTTATCCGCGCAGGGCTCTAGGCATAACATATTAATTCCTAAGCTTAAATACTAGGGAGATAGAGACCTTAAATTAACATTAACCCTTGGGAGGGCGCACACGGTCGACAGAACTGGGTTCATTCATTATCACTCGGTATCTTGATGACTACTTAAGCTTACCTCCCTTCCCTCAGTATACCTGTGCATGGACTTTTCCTTTGCCGGTTATGCATGGGTCGGGCGATTAAGCCCTATTAGGTTTACCGCTAGCCGTTGTTTGTCGAACTTGTCTTTAAGACTGTGCGTGCCTCCTCCAGTTCTGTTGACCCGGTCAAATACACCAAATACAAACACGGTCACGTCCGTCATTTGTGCAAACCACGTCTCAGATATTGGCACTGATGATGACTAGGAGCCTAGTAAATGTGAGTGAATGACAACTTCTTCTTCTTTTCCCGTTTCCAGTTCCATGGGTCGGATTGCGAATCAAGGACCTCCACAGTCGTCTATCCCTCCACCATTCACTTCCTTCTTTCAATACTTCTTTTTCTTGTACTCCTCTTTTCTCTATGCCTTCCTTCAGCGTATCTATCCACCTCTTTCTGGGCCTTCATCGTGGTCTTCTTCCTGGTATTTTCTCCATAAATATTCTTTTTGGTACTCTATATTCTTCCATTCTCATCATATGTCCGTACCACTTCAGCTTGCTGGTTTCTATCTTGTCTTGCAGTTTTTGGAACCCAGTTCTCTCCCTAATGTCCACATTTCTGACTTTATCCCTCCGTGTCTTCCCAATTATTCCTCTAAGGAACTTCATCTCGGCTGCTTGGATTCGGCTTTCATCGCGTTTTGTTGTGGACCAAGTACCTGCTGCATATGTCAAAATTGGTGTGTAATACATTGAGAATAGAACTTTCTTGCATTTCTCTGGGACTTCCTGGTTCCAAACTAAACCTCTCACACACTGGTAAAACCTTGTTGAATTCTCTTTCCAATTTCTTCATTTATTGTACCATCTTCTGTGAGTATGCTCCCCAAATACTTAAAGCTTTTTACCATTTCCAATGGATTTCCATTGACTTCAATATTCTGTCTTCCTTCTCTCTTGTTCCTTGTCATCACTACAGCATTACTCTTCTCCACACTTATTTTCATTCCATATTTCTCTAGCTCTTGATTCCATACAGTGACTTGTTCTTGCACTTCTATTTCATTTTCTTCCCATATTACTATGTTGTCTGCTGAGTAAGGCCTTAGTCTCCTTGCTTCACATTCTTCGTTTCACACACTTGTGGATTTCATCCATGACAGTTATAAACAGTATAGGGGATAACACACTCCCTTGTCGAAGTCCTGTTTCAACACTGAACCAGTTTGTGTGTCCTAGCTTGGTGAATGACAACTATTATGGAAAAATGGATGACACTTTCGTTTTGTTGATTGTTTCACTTATGTGCGACTTTTGGAAACAGTGATATGATTTAGTAATTGTAGAAACATACTAGTTATAAAATCCATGTTAAAAATGAAGTTATATATGGTATATATATATATATTTTTAAACTGTCTAAACCACCGTGCGTGCCTCCTCGAGTTATAAGTAGAGCCCTGCGCGGATAGATAAAACGTTATCCGCATCCGCCCCGCAAGACTGTTATCCGCATCCGCCCGACTATTATCCGCATCCGCCCCGCAAGACTGTTATCCGCATCCGCCCGACTATTATCCGCATCCGCATCCACGCGACTTTTACACACACGTTTGTTATCCGAATCTACTGGCATTACAATAATATTTTCAATGTGTTGCTTTATACTTTATCTTTTAGACATTTGAGCAGCAAGTCGAACCCTTAGGCTATGTACTGTACCCATACAGTATGCCATGTGCTATGTCTAAAATGAATGTTACACAGCCAGAGTTGCAACCCTTTTCAGTTCGGAGTGTTCAATGTGCTTAATGACATAATCATCATCTTGATCTTACGTTTGTCATGAAAAACCATAACGGAAAAATACGATATGCCATGAACATCCGGGCCCTAATAAGAGAGAGTGGGGGAATTGTGCGCACTTAAGCAAGAATCGGGCTTGTGATGATGAAATAATAGATAACACAACTGCAGTTATTAATAAGGGAGCCTTAGTAACTCTATATTCGATGTGCAGAAACAAATTTAATTCAAAAATAAATTTGGTGGACTTAAATTCGAAATCTCGCAAATAATTATTTGCGTACGATTAACCACCCTGCAGGGTAATCATGCGCATGGGTTGGGAAATTGTGCGCATGGGATGAATGTTGGAAAGCCATACTAATACAATGTGAATTGGCAGAAACTTGCACTGTGCATTAACATTAGAATATTCCAATGCTTTTTACAAAAGCATAACAATGCAATGAACTAAAATTCTGCAGTTTTGGATATTAGAATAAAATATCTTCGTTTCGTATGCATTCAAGGAGGCAATCCAATTTAGGCTTGTTCTTTCAGGTTGTCTCAACGTTAATGTAGGATATCTCTTCAAGAACTCATACAACCAATATTTGCCTGCTAGACTTTTAACTTTATGGAAATTATGCGGAATCTTAATCTCCTCTGCAAACTTGAACTCGAACCGTCTGACAAGATTTGTGGGCGTTAAGCCATGGAATAATTTTGCCAATGTCAAAAGGTATTCGGATAATTGACTCCATTTCGTTGGTAAAACAGATTTACGGACTAGACGAGGTAAAGCAAGACAATTTTGCAGCAACTGCTTTGGTAGGATTGACTGGGGAATGTTGTAACTTCTCCCCACTTCCCATATTTTCCTCCCATCATCCTTAATTGCACGTCGAGATTTCTGCACATTTTCTACTGGGTAGGAGTTTTTCTCCGTTTTCCGCGTATAATTTCTTGGCATCTGGAGAACAAACACGAAATATTTTGCCCTTAATGTCGCGTTGTATTTACTTGTATCATTATGTTCTGCGCACCATTACCCCACTCTGCTTTTAAAACGTAACTCACTGAATACCGGTAAACAAATCTATTATATTGAAAAATAAATACATGCAAAACCACTGTACACACTGGCTTTTCAAACTACATTTAATTTTAAATAATTGAATCACAACTGTAGGCTTCTTATTTGCTGGCTACAGAAAATAACATGCAACGTGTAAAGTTTCTTCATCCAAGCCTCCGGTTATCACATAGCGACTGGCATCATGCTGACTGTCCCTATCTGATAGGTACGATGACAGCCTTAGGGTAGCAGTGAACTGAGTTGCTAGTTGTACTACCAACTCGAGAAACATAGGTGCGCACAATTACCCAACTTTCCCCATGATATTCAACAAGTTCGGATTGTATTCTAAAAACCATCCGCAAATTTACTCCAAACATTTTCCGCAGCTTATCCGCTATCCGCAAAGACATGCAAAGTATATCCGCATGGCGAAAAATGTTGCGGATATCCACATCCACGCAGGGCTTTAGTTCTAAGTAAGGACGCGCCCTCTCGAGGGTTAATTGAATATCATCTTGCTAATAGAAGCCAAGTGGTGGCAGTAGAAAATCAAAGATCAGATGTACTCAGCATAACCACTTGTGTGATTCAAGGTTCGTCATTGGGGCATTCCATTTTGTTGTATATATTAATGACCTTTCCAAGAAGCTGTGAATTACGATCCAAGAAACTTCTCAGGTTTCAAACTTTCTCAGTTGTCTGTAGTCTCCAGATATATGACCACAAGAATGATGTTGGATGATTTTTCCCGTTTTTTTTTCCGAGGCAAGTTCAGAACTGTGATAGTCTAGATCAGTTGAACTGTCATGAAAAATTAGTCTTACTGCAAACAATACTTCTGTACTCAAAATACTGCTTAGTGGGATGCCACTCTTTTGTGAGATCTTCTGTCTTGAAGTGGATGGAGTGAAAGCCAAAGAAATACAGGAACACATGGGACAAACACAGGAGGAATCTTGTCAAGGAAATATAAATCTGTATAAGAAGATACAATGTGGTCCTTTCTCTATATTTTAATCCCACTGTTTCACTGATTGTATCGTAAACCTACTTATACTTTCTTATACGGATTTATTAATCTATCGAGTATGTAGGCAAATATATCAAAATTTCTAAGATACACCAATTAAATAAAACCATGCACTTAAAGGGAAACCATAGAAACTACTAAAAATCCGTAGATGTTGGCAGGTCCGATTTCTTATTAACATGAACACTATGAATTATCATAAAAGTTACATTGAAGCCATAACCTTAAACACAAAAGTGATCAATACTGTTCTATATATGATGTAGTCGTTAATTTATTCTAGTGGCTTGATATATCTTGATCATCAGCCCAATCGTCAGTATGCCAGAAAGTCTAGGGACTGAGCAGTTTTCTTCCTCCTGTAGACACCCCTTTTTTCTTTCCTTCTGCGTGCCAATTATCGGAATTGTTCTCTTTTCTTCTCGGTTGTTACTGGCCAGAATAACCGGGCAGATCAGTGGGCATTTCTATAATTGCTGATCAAGGTTCGTTATAGTAATTTCTTGCTATGCCGAATCGTGATAAGTAGCATCTCTTCCCTTTTATCTTCTCTTTTCCGTCACCAGTGACAACCCTTTGTTACTCTTCAGGGAGTCTTCTGTCTTTTTATCTCCCAAGTACGAGTTTATATTTTGTGCTCCCGCTCTCGTTTTTGAGATGCCTTGCTTTCTTTCGGTTTTTACTCCCTTTTCGTGTGTTTATTATAAAGGTGCTCGTAGGTGCGTGAATTTAGTTTATTTTGTGTAATTCTGCGATGCCGGGTTAAGCAGATCCATCAAGGTAGGTCACGTCTTTCTGTCTTTGCTTATCGTATGGAATACTAGGGTGTATCCCTTATTCTAGTATGTCCATTGTGTGTGTGTATCCTTCCCGTTATCTTTGTCCTCCTATCGTCCTATCTTTTTGTGTGGGTATTTGGTTCGGTTCACGGTATAGTGTGTTCACCAGTAAGACCTATGCCATACCTCTTATATTTTATTTGCCTCCCTTATCTTAAGATTGCGTCTTCCTACACAAGTCTATGAGTATGGCTTAATCCCTTTCTGACGTAACTTATTTTGATGGATATCTTTTATTTTGTGTAACGTAACGTCTCTCGTGTTTATTCTATTTCGGTTTCTTGCCCCTCATTTTATGGTTTATTTATCTACGTCATATCTACGCGCGCTTTTATTAAACTCTGTCCTGTCTTGTATTCCCTCTCCTACTCCATTTCTTCTGGCTATTCGAGTTACCGTTCGTTATTTGGCGGTAGACTCACTTTTCCTGACACCTTGTCTAGCCCTTTTATCTTTCGTATTTCACAATGTAATTTTACTCTTTACGCGTATTCCTTCCCTATATATATATATCCCTCCCTTTTGCCTTTACCTCTTACCTCCCATTACCGTAACGTCACGGTCCTTTGAATCGATAGTTTAACTTATGTCTTAGGTTTGACAACCACATAACCTCACCTTAGCATGTAATGCTTCCTGGTCATTCCTTAAGCCTATTTCCTTTGGAGAATACATTACCGTTCCTTTACTTTAGTGTTGAGTATGTGTACCTTATTTAGTCTTTATTTCTTTAAGCTAGGCTAGGCCCATGGTTCTTCGTAGTTACAGGATTCGAATGGAACTAGCATTCACGGCAATGTGGATGTACGTTCAGTCCACTGCCTCTGTTTCTGTTATCCTTTCACCACCTAGTCATTGTATCATGGGCCCAGCGCAAGACAAATAGGTACACACTTCCACTGCGACAACATCTGCGAACAAGGCCGGACGGCACAAATGATAGCAACGCTGGTCGTCGAATCATGTAACGACACCTAGTTTCAATTCCCAAAATGACATAGGAGAACCGCTTAGCCCTACAAATACGTCCAACTGTATGTGTAAGTTGGCAATTACCAACTATATCGTTTGTTTGTTGTTTTCATGTGTCGAGAATGCAAAAACAAGCAAACAATCTGTTGTGTGTGGATCAAGAAATGTTCTTGGAGATTGTGATCCAGGTGATAATTTTATGCCGTACGGTAATAAGCAGTTTTGACTTTAAAGTAAAGGAACGGTCTGTATTAAATATATTTTCGTGCCTTTTATGCGAGTGTGATGACAAATATGAATAACATCAAATGTGATGTTGATTCACCTATCAACAGTGAAGTGAAACATTTATCCAACATCAGTGCTTCAACGAAACTTGAATGGTTGGAATTTGACCCTCGTTTCCTACATTACCCTGATATCCAACCTTCCTGTTTCACTGTCTTCCCGTGAAACTATTAATACTGTTTATTGTAATTTACATCCGTCATATAAACAGATTATTCGCCGTTCTTCGGTATTAGATATTGAAGACATTCTTATCCAAGGGCGTGAATTTGAAGCAACTGCCCGATTGTGCATCGATATATCCCACTTCCATTGCCTTCGCAATCTATATTTCCTGAATTATTGTTTAGCATGGATGAGAGAAGTGATAAGATCGATATACCTGAATGCGGGCAACGTAGCAATACTACTCCCGCTCATTGGACAACTCCCTCTTTTAATACTTCCCGCGGTGTAAATTCACATAGAACTAATGTTCGCGTTAATGCCGTGAATCATGTCCAACATAGTACGTCCCGTTCTCACAACCTTGATGCGAATGCCCCTCCTCATGTGAATGCTTCCAGGTCCCCGGTCCAATGCTGGATCTGCTTAAAAAAAGGTCCCATGTCTACCGTGAATGTTCAGAACCGCTAAAAGGAAAGTTTTGTTTTGTGTGTGGCTTACAAGGAGTAACCAAAACCTATCTGTCCTCGCTGCAACTCTACTAATCACTTGGGAAACTAGTGAAGCCTTGCGATAATGAATCCAATCATGGAAGATTTATTTTAGCAGGGACTACGCTTCGGTGATGACTGATTTTCTACCCATCACAAAGATAGGTTCAATGTACGAAGGTATGCCATTACTTTTCAGGTAATTGACTAGGTCTTGGTGAGCTCCATCCTGTGAGCAATGCAGGGGCGTACCATGGAACTTGTGATGACAGCCTACAGCAAGTATCTACTGCTCATAATACGCAACTGAAGCGTTTTGTAAGTTAAGTCCATTTATCTTTGTCACATTTCTTCTTTTTCGCTTAAATGTTTTTTTTCTTGTGACATGTTTTTCAGCTGTATTTCTTCAAGAACGTGCAATGGCGCAAGATGGCATTATTGTCAGTCATACTACTCCTTTTCAGGTTCCTCCTTCAAATAATATTTAAATAGATGACGTGTAATCACTTTTCTCATCTCTAATTAATCTTCGTCGGAGTAACGTGGTGATCACCACTCAATTTCATCCCATTATTAGCATAATTAATATCGTTCTCAATTAATCTTTTCCTTTTAATCAATTATAGATTTCGGCTCTCTGCCATCCTACCTTGGGAGACTAAGGAAGACTACTTTTGATATATCTATGATCATTATATATTGTGACTTTTGTATATACTGTATTTTGGCCAAAAAAAAAGCTAGGTTTTTTTCTTTTATCATTTGTCTGGATTAACTTACGATCTTATTGTGAAATTTTCGTTCTTTGATTTTTATATTTATCTTCACAATGAAGTACACTTCTTTTGAGTCCTCACTCTTCTGGCTCCTTCCCCTCACATTTTCGTGACATATCCGGTATCCTCCCTTCCTTGGGTTTGTTTAAATAAAATTTTTGTTCGTCTAGTTAGTTGGACGCAACAAAAATTTTGGCGGAGTGTGAGGGAATCTGACCTGTTTTCTTCCACCTATAGACACCCTTTTTTTCTTTCCTTCTGCGTGCCAATTATCGGAATTGTTCTCTTTTCTTCTCGGTTGTTACTGGCCAGAATAACCGGGCAGATCAGTGGGCATTTCTATAATTGCTGATCAAGGTTCGTTATAGTAATTTCTTGCTATGCCGAATCGAGATAAGTGGCATCTCTTCTCTTTTCCGTCACCAGTGACAACCCTTTGTTACTCTTCAGGGAATCTTCTGTCTTTTTATCTCTCATGTACGAGTTTATATTTTGTGCTCCCGCTCTCGTTTTTGAGATGCCTTGCTTTCTTTCGGTTTTTACTCCCTTTTCGTGTGTTTATTACAAAGGTGCGCGTAGGTGCGTGAATTGTTTATTTTGTGTAATTCCGCGATGCCGGGTTAAGCAGATCCATCAAGGTAGGTCACGTCTTTCAGTCTTTGCTTATCATATGGAATACTAGGACGTATCGCCTATTCTAGTATGTCCATTGTGTGTGTATATCGTTCTCGTTATCTTTGTCCCCCTATCGTCGTATCTTTTTGTGTGGGTATTTGGTTCGGTTTACTATAGTGTGTTCACCAGTAAGACCTATGCCATACCTCTTATCTTTTATTTGCCTCCCTTATCTTAAGATTGCGTCTTCCTACGCAAGTCTATGAGTATGGCTTAATCCATTTCTGTTGTAACTTATTTTGATGGATATCTTTTATTTTGTGTAACGTAACGTCTCTCGTGTTTATTCTATTTCGGTTTCTTGCCCCTCATTTTATGGTTTATTTATCTACGTCATATCTACGCGCGCTTTTATTAAACTCTGCCCTGTCTTGTATTCCCTCTCCTACTCCATTTCTTCTGGGCTATTAGAGTTACCGTTCGTTCTTTGGCGGTAGACTCACTTTTCCTGACACCCTGTCTAGCCCTTGTATCTTTCGTATTTCACAATGTATTTTTACTCTTAACGAGTATTCCTTCCCTATATATATATATATATATATCCCTCCCTTTTGCCTTTACCTCTTACCTCCCATAACCTTAACGTCACGGTCATTTGAATCGATAGTTTAACTTATGTCTTAGGTTTGACAACCACATAACCTCACCTTAGCATGTAATGCTTCCTCGTCATTCCTTAAGCCTATTTCCTTTGGAGAATACATTACCGTTCCTTTACTTTAGTGTTGAGTATGTGTACCTTATTTAGTCTTTATTTCTTTAAGCTAGGCTAGGCCCATGGTTCTTCGTAGTTACAGGATTCGAATGGAACTAGCATTCACGGCAATATGGATGTACGTTCAGTCCACTGCTTCTGTTATCCTCTCACCACCTAGTCATTGTATCATGGGCCCAGCGCAAGACAAATAGGTACACACTTCCACTGCGACAACATCTGCGAACAAGGCCGGACGGCACAAATGGTAGCAACGCTGGTCGTCGAATCATGTAACGACACCTAGTTTCAATTCCCAAAATGACATAGGAGAACCGCTTAGCCCTACAAATACGTCCAACTGTATGTGTAAGTTGGCAATTACCAACTATATCGTTTGTTTGTTGTTTCATGTGTCGAGAATGCAAAAACAAGCAAACAATCTGTTGTGTGTGGAACAAGAAATGTTCTTGGAAATTGTGATCCAGGTGATAATTTTATGCCGTAATAAGCAGTTTTGACTTTAAAGTAAAGGAACGGTCTGTATTAAATATATTTTCGTGCCTTTTATGCGAGTGTGATGACAAATATGAATAACATCAAATGTGATGTCGATTCACCTATCAACAGTGAAGTGAAACATTTATCCAACATCAGTGCTTCAACGAAACTTGTATGGTTGGAATTTGACCCTCGTTTCCTACATTACCCTGATATCCAACCTTCCTGTTTCACTGTCTTCCCGTGAAACTATTAATACTGTTTATTGCAATTTACATCCGTCATATAAACAGTTTATTCGCCGTTCTTCGGTATTAGATATTGAAGACATTCTTATCCAAGGGCGTTAATTTGAAGCAACTGCCCGATTGTGTAATCGATATATCCCACTTCCATTGCCTTCGCCAAGACCAACTACAATACTCAGACCTTAATGTAGAAAAAACATGGCGGCGACGGTTGCCCTACCAATAGCTAAGATCATGTCATCGGGCTAGTCACAGTTCGTGTAAATTATTATTTTTACTCACCTAATATCATAAAAGATATCACAAGACGAGACTAGGTTCCGAAGAAATATGCATCAATAATTTAGACTTACCTGAATTAATTTGTCTATATAGTGCTGGCCTCGAAATATAGGTTTCTTCGTCTTCACCCAAGGGGTAGCTACAATAGTCTCACTGTTTCTGTGGTTGAATAAGACGCTTTTTGGCGAGTTATCACGATTTGTATTTAAGTTCAGTAATTATAGATTAATATTATTAGCAAAAAATCAAATAGATTCTGAAGTAGGAGATAAGAAAGTACCCGGTTACTGAAGTGCTGTCCCAGCACATGCAGAGTAGTTGTGTACACAATCGGAATGAGAATAGCTGCCTGAAATAATCGAACCAACACCATAGAGATACAATTCAATTAAGACCTCTCGTGGAATTGTCTAAAATCTCGGGTAAAACATCACACCGAATTAGTTGATTGAAATATGCAAAGAAGTCGTCGTGTGGATATCAGTACTTAATTATGGAGAATACTACACACAAGGGACACGATAATATGTTACCATCTAACCTATTAAACATTCGCTGTTACCGTTTGGAATAGTTGTACGCTGGAAATAGTTGATTTAGTACAGTACTATAGATTGGAAAGCACCATCTCCCTCTTACGGAATTATCGCGGCACACCATCTCGCAATATAAGAACATAATTGGCAAGGTACTCACAACACTTTATTACACACATCATAATAAAAATAACTTGCAAGCTGTAAGAATCACAAAAGTATGAATAATGACGGAACACAATGAGTTCCCTGTTTGGCACAGGGGGAACATCTTCCTTAACCAATAAAAAGTTCACTGTATTATTTGGCATGCATACAAGGCAGTGTAGAACATCTGTCAGACTGGTAAGGATTTACGGAGGCACATATTGCTGAGCGTTCATGATAACGTCAATGGTTTGGTCTAGCCGTAGATGCTCATTGCGTTTTCCCTTATCTACTTAAGTTCGGCACAAATGAAGTGTACTAAGCTATTATTATATTGCCACTAACTAGCAAATCATTGCGGTGTATATTCTTGAGTCACTTCTATTATGCTTTAGTCTCAGGTACTACAACATCCGAAGTAAATGACACAATGCCATCGGTTGACTAGACAATCATCACACAAACGAACCAGTCCTTATTAAGCGTATTATCACATATTTACATACGATTGCAGTACATTAACGCGAACTGGACTTTACAGACATACAGAAGACACTAAAAATTACAGACGAGTGACAGTTTATCGCAACTTTCATCAAACGAAGCTAATCAAAGCTAAATAGTGTATCCCAGCAACGAATATAAACAAACAATCTGCCGGGGCTTCAGCATACGCCATTTTCACGCTTTCGAGACCTGCATTAAGGTCTGAGTATTGTAGTTGGTCTTGCCTTCGCAATCTATGTTTCCTGAATTATTGTTCAGCATGGATGAGAGAAGTGATAAGATCGATATGCCTGCATGTGGGCAACGTAGCAATACTACTCCCGCTAGTTGGACAACTCTACAATGTAACTATCGAGGCAATAACGCTCCCTCTTTAAATACTTCCCGTGGTGTAAATTCACATAGAACTAATGTTCGCGTTAATGCCGTGAATCATATCCAACATAGCACGTCCCGTTCTCACAAACTTGATGTGAATGCTTCCAGGTCCCCGGTTCAATGCTGGATCTGCTTAAAAAGGTCCCGTGTCTACCGAGAATGTTCAGAACCGCTAAAAGGAAAGTTTTGTTTTGGGTGTGGCTTACAAGGAGTAACCAAAACCTATCTGTCCTCGCTGCAACGCTACCAAATCTGAACATACCATACTTTCTTTAAAACATTGTTGTGATTAAACCTATCCATTTAATCCTTTTCCAGGTGTGCTCAGTGGGCTGTGAAGAGCAGAAGGGCCGATTTAGATGAAATTCTGAGGACAAAAGGACCAGAACGTTTGAATAAATAAAAGTTATGTAGTGTGTTCGGACCACTTGACGGAAAAGGATTTCAGAAACAAGAACCTCTTAAGCCAAGGGTATATAATTTGTTCATGTATTACTTATGGACTTTTTTTAACTGTTGGAATTTCAAGTTCTCATCAACATAGGCCATATTTCAACTTTTTGCACTAGTGAATGCCCCTGATGATTAAAGAATCGTATTTGTTACAGAATCTGGCCTGGTGCAGTGCCCTCACTGCAGTGCCACAATGTCAAACAGACACACTTGAGATGCAGCCCGAAAAAAAAGAAAACGAGAGTGTGAGTCTACCCCAGAAATTCCAGATGATTTACCAACAGAAAGTGCTGTCCAGGAAAATGACAAACTACTGGTGAAAGAAAGACTGAATGAAGTTGGTCTCACATAAGAGAATTTTATGCTAAGGACTCCAAAATGATTCCATGGTTGGCTCCAAAGTTAACAAAGAAATGTATCACACTTCCCCCTTTTTCAAATATGAGGGTATGTTTAGCTACCAGGGTTCTCAGTCATTCTGTAGCTTCAGGAATACTAGTTCATGTACCATTCAATTCTTTGCCATCGAGTGCTGCACACACTGCAGAGTTTATAGAAATGTGTGACACATTGTGTGATATTTTTAATTCTTCCACTGTCAGTAGCCCCAAGGAGTATAGGAAACCTTTAAGCAATGAATCAAGGCATATGCAAAAACTGAATGAAATTTGTGACTGTCTCAAAAAACTGGAAGTACTGAATAACCGTAAAGGCCCTCTTTGCTTTCAGGGTTGGGTAGACAATATTTCTGCATTGAAACTATTGTGGTCAGAATTACACAATGATTATGATTTCCGGTATTTTCTAACTAGGAGGATCACACAGGATTGCATTGAAAACATTTTTTCAATCATTAGATCAAAAGGAGGCAACAATGTAACCCCAGATGCAATCAAATTTCGCAGTGCCATAAAAAGTGTTATGGTAAATCAATTACTTTGTGCTTCTGACGACAGTAATTGTGAATCTGATGCTGCAAACTTTCTATTGACTCAAAATGATGTGATGAAGAGTAACTTTGAAGCAAATGTCAGTGAAGAGTGTGACCTAAGTGATAAGGCAAATGATCATGACTATGATATAATTCAAGAAAATGCTGACCACTATGTCTTGGGCTGGGCCTGTAGCAAGTTTCCCCATGCTGAGTGTAGGAATGTAATATCATCTTATGATAATGATTCTAGTATGGGAAATTTGCACATAGAAATGAAGAAGTATGATGAAAATTCCAAAATGCTATTTCCAAATGTGTGTGTGGTGGAAAGTTGCCAGCCAAAATGTCAGAGGCATTTGAAAATAGTTTTTACCATTTTTTGTCAGAAAGCACCCATGGGATAAAAAGCAAATTAACTGGTTATTTTCTATCAATTAGGCCTACTGACTCTAGTGAAGATATCTGTGACAGCTGTATGAAATTACTGACTGACAAATATTCCAAAGTCCTTATTAAGGCATAAGTGAATAGAACAAATGATTCATCAGTGAAAAATATCACTAAAAATATCAAGCTCAATAAGATATTACACGTGTAATTAACTTTTGGAAAATCTGTAGGCTGCTTAAAACTTCGTCATCATCATAACCATCTGTAGGCTATCGCACTGCTGTCATGAATTGACGATCAAATGTTTTAATGTGAATATACACGTATGTCATTCTTAATACTGCCCCTTTCGGATCAACATCCATCTCCCTTCCTTATATTATGCAACAATTAGTACGCAAAGGCCTTACAATCTGTATTTCTTTGCGTTTTCGTAGTCGAATAGTGTTACTCTTCAATAGTGCGTTCGAGTAGTTGACTATTCGAACCGCTAGATGGTAGCACTGTGCGCTGTCGCCGCTGCTACGCGTGTTAAGTTGCGATAGTTTCCACTATTATCATATTAAGCTATTTGACTCTACTAATCACTTGGGAAACTAGTGAAGCCTTGCGATAATGAATCCAATCATGGAAGATTTATTTTAGCAGGGACTACGCTTCGGTGATGACTGATTTTCTACCCATCACAAAGATAGGTTCAATGTACGAAGGTATGCCATTACTTTTCAGGTAATTGACTAGGTCTTGGTGAGCTCCATCCTGTGAGCAATGCAGGGGCGTACCGTGGAACTTGTGATGACAGCCTACAGCAAGTATCTACTGCTCATATTACGCAACTGAAGCGTTTTGTAAGTTAAGTCCATTTATCTTTGTCACATGTCTTCCTTTTCGCTTAAATGTTTTTTTTTCTTGTGACATGTTTTTCAGCTGTATTTCTTCAAGTTCGTGCAATGGCGCAAGATGGCATTATTGTCAGTCATACTACTCCTTTTTCAGGTTCCTCCTTCAAATAATATTTAAATAGATCACGTGTAGTCACTTTTCTCATCTCTAATTAATCTTCGTCGGAGTAACGTGGTGATCTCCACTCAATTTCATCCCATTATTAGCATAATTAATGAAAATGAAAATCCACAGCCTGCTTCCAGTCTCCGACCGGGTCAGGAATGGAATGAATGAAGCCCCCCATCTAGCGGCAAGGATATGAACTGTGCAGGCTGCCGAGGCCTGACTCACTCCTCTGGGGCAATTAGCATAATTAATATCGTTCTCAATTAATCTTTTCCTTTTAATCAATTATAGATTTCGGCTCTCTGCCATCCTACCTTGGGAGACTAAGGAAGACTACTTTTGATATATCATTATATATTGTGACTTTTGTATATATTTTGGCAAGGAAGCTAGTTTTTTTTATTTTATTATATCATTTGTCTGGTTTAACTTACGATCTTAGGGCCCCTTCACACGAGGCCACTAGCGCTTCCGTTCATAAATACTATAGATAAATGAGAGCGTTCACACACAGCCACCGCCACAGAAAAGTGGCGCTGCAGACGCTCTGTGTAGTTGACTTCGCCGCTGGTGGCGGCCACAAAAAGTAGCGCTTCTCTTCGCGAAGCCAGGAACTAGATTGTTGCTTTCATACGAGGCTGCAGCCACGCCACTAATTAGTGGCGCATACGTAGCGCGTTAGCGGCGCGTAGGTAGCGGTACTAACGGACGGCTCGCCACATAATCGTGTATTTTCACGGCCGACTGGATGCCAGCTGCGCTCTCCACTACCGGCCTAGACAATGAGGCTTCTTACATGAAATCACGGCCGACTGAATGCGCTCATACCGGCCTAGACAATGAGACCTTTTTCATGAAATCTTGTTAGTTACTCAACTGCTCACACTGCGCTGTTCACCAAGCATTGCACGACTAGTATTATCTCTACTTAGTGTAAAACAAAGTCCCCGATTCTTGGATATCACGGGTAATCTCGAGAACCACTGGATGGATTTTGATGCGGCTTTCACCATTCTGTACAGGTAATATCGAGGAAGATTTCTTTAGAAAATAATTTATTTATGATCAAAGGGAGCCAAGCAGTTACGATTTTAGATTTCAGTGAATAGGTCGAAGAAAGAACTTGACGTCCGTGCGCTTTTTAAGCCGATAAAAATATCAATATACTATGAGTGTAAGAATTGTTCAGCATGAAAAATTGTACAAAAAAGTCCGCGTGAGCATATCTCTATCTTCGATACATCGCCCACTATAAGTGTTTTTAGTTTGGACGGGAGGGGGATTTGGCTTGCACCTCGCCACTCTTAAATTACGTCTGACAGGAATTCCTTGCACATTCATAACTGTTCCCGTGCGAAGCCGGGGCGGGTTGCTAGTGACACTATTATATTATCATTATAATTACCACAATATCAAAATGCAAATTATATCACAAAATAAAATAGCGTGCTAATAAATCTAAGAGAAATTAGACATACCTTGCACCTCGTTACAGTTGAATTCGATCAGAATCACTCGGTTTTCATTAAAGTTTATGCATTTTTCTGCTGAACGGTTTGGAAGTTCGGCAACAGGAAACTAGGACTGTTATTTACTTAAAATATTCATTTTTGTACTATTTGTGTTCATGATTTCATTACATTGTCAGAATTACCGACAGTAGTGGCTACGCTGGCTAAAGTGCAGCGTTAGGCCATAGGGCCAAACTCGCTGCTGACTCGGGAGACGCGTGGGTTCGAGCCCCACCGTCGGCCGTCCTTGAAATGATTTTCCGTGGTTTCCCATTTTTCAACACCAGGCAAATGCTGGGACGGTACCTTCTAACAGGCCACGGCCGCTTCCATCCACATCCTTGCCCAGTTTTATTCATCTTCATCAATTCCATCTCTCATCCTGACGCGCAGGTCGCCCACGGGCGTCGACTAGAAAGACCTGCACTCGGCCTCTCAGGAGGCCACACGAAAAAAAAATTGTGAGAATTAATGCTTTAATTAGTAGGGTATACTATTCAGTGTACCTATTATAAATAAAAACCGTGAGGTTTCTCACCTCCCCATATTACGAAACCCGGTTGCCTAATACGGGGAAAGTGCACTTTTAAAGTTAACAATAATATCAGAGGGTATTACAACATCAAACGTGTCCATATTTGTAATATACATAGTATATCGCCTGAGGTTTACATTGGTGAGAAAACCAAAATTATTCCGTTCCTTCTTATGTCTAATGTGAGCCCTATAAAAAAAAAACTCCCCATATTTGGCGACTTTCCTCTACCCATTTTTAGAAGATACCTTATGCACTGGACAGTTGAATCCGTGATTAATTGTATAGGTAGCTTCGTAAGTCTCATAATTCAGGAAGTCCTTTCTAGCAGCGTTACTAGCAGCTTTCAAAGTTTCAAGGTAAGAAAGAAAATATTCCTCTAGCCAGTTTAGGCGACTGATATTTAATGAGAAAAAATGCCCTTTATCTGGATTTCTAGAGTAAGCCTCCGTGGCTTAGGCGGCAGCACGCCGGCCTCTCACCGCTGGGTCCGTGGTTCAAATCCCGGTCACTCCAAGTGAGATCTGTGCTGGACAAAACGGAGGCAGACAGGTTTTTCTCCGGGTACTCCGGTTTTCCCTGTCAAAATTTCATTCCAGCAACACTCTCCACTATCATTTCATTTCATCTGTCATTCATTTAATCATTGCCCCAGAGGAGTGCGTCAGGCCTCGGCAGCCGGCACAGTTCATATCCTCGCCGCTAGATGGGGGCTTCATTCATTCCATTCCTGACCCGGTCGGAGACTGGAAGCAGGCTGTGGATTTTCATTTTCATTGTTCAACCTCTAGAATAACGTCCAGCAGGAGTTTATGTAAGTCCCGTCCTGACAGCTGCTTCGTGAAAAAGAAGACACACGGTATCTGATAATTTGTCGACACATCTCTTAGCACAAAACACAACACACGATTGGCTGCTACTTGTTCCCGGCTGTGATTTTCATCCTCTCTTTCCTTTTGATGAGACGGTGCTGGAGTTGTGTCCTTGTACCCGAAGAAGGTGCAAGGTATGTCTAATTTCTCTTAGATTTATTAGCACGCTATTTTATTTTGTGATATAATTTTAATTTTGATAATGCGGAAATTATAATGATAATAATTATATAGTGTCACTAGCAACCCGCCCCGGCTTCGCCCGGGAACAGTTATGAATGTGCAAGGAATTCCTGTCAGACGTAATTTAAGAATGGCGAGGTGCAAGCCAAATCCCCCTCCCGTCCAAACTAAAAACACTTATAGTGGGCGATGTATCGAAGATAGAGATATGCTCTCACGGACTTTTTTTTGTAGAATTTCTCACGCTGAACAATTCTTACACTCATAATATAGTGATATTTTTAACGGTTTGCCCAGCGTAAGCTTAAAAAGCGCACGGACGGCAGGCTATTTTCGACCTTTTCACTGAAATCGTTACTGCTTGGCTCCCTTTGGTCATAAATAAATTATTTTCTATACAAATCTTCCTCGAGATCACCTTTACAGAATGGTGAAAGCAGCATCAAAATCCATCCAGTGGTTCTTGAGATTACACATTTAATATACGTACTGTACAGCTGATTCCTTATCGCGCCTATAATGGGAGGGGAGTGCGCTCTACCGGCAACGAGTAGAAACTTTCCAATTACATGTTATACATGGGTTCTGACTGGGAATGTCAAGGCCGGTATAGAGCGCAGCTCGTATTCAGTCGGCCGTGATGAAATCCCATTAGTTACTCAACTGCTCACACAGCGCAGTCAACACCGCATAGCATAACAAAGACTTATTATAATTTCCGCAATATCAAAATGCAAATTATATCACAAAATAAAATAGCGTGATATTAAATCTGAGAGAAACTAGTAGCCCAGTCAATAAAGGTTTAGTGTCGCAACTAATTAGAGGAAAGCTGAGTTTTTTTCAGGATGTTAGTATATAAAGTATAAAGTAAAAAAACATAAAGTCCCGACCCCCATCCCCCTTGCTTCCTCTCCCCAACCTTACAAGAGGAGTACTCTGGTTTAATGCTTACAGTTAAAGAACTAATGAAGTTACAAACGCGATTTTTTAATAATCTTACGGCTAACATTATTCTAAACAAATTATGTCATATAAACTTTTTATGTAGATAGCGTAATTTCACTGTAATACTCCAATATATGCAAAAAACTGCCACTACAAAACACAAAAAGTAACTTCAACCTATTGTACCTTTTTATCCTTCCGTCACACAATGAAATGTTTTGCTCAAAACTTATAGACAATTTAATTAGCTTTAAAAATATGTGTCTACTATAATGCTTACCGTTCAAATGATGGCTTCAAAGAGAGCGATGAACAGTAATGGCCACCGCGTCGCCGCGCCAGATGAAGAAGCGCCGCGCAGTTGTCACTCGATGCTGAAGGGCACCGCTGTATGTACTCATATCCTTAATCTTGAATAGTCATTGAGTTTATGATGATGAAATATAAAAACTTTAACTTCAACTTTTCATTACCAAAATCCTCTACTTAGCACACTTTTATAGCTGACAAATAATGAAGTTTCATTGTATAGTATTTTTGATCACTTATTAATTCCTGCACAACTAACACGGCCTAATAATAAACAACAGTAGTGTGTTTGTGCCGGTTCTAAATCCTCCTCGCCCTCTTCACAAGATGGCGGCGGTGCGATAACTCTCGAACGCATGGTCGGATTTTGACAAATGAGGTGTCCTTGAACTCGGGAGGACACCCCCTTTCCAATGGACAACATATTTCAACCCCAAAAATAAAACCTACCCCTAATAGGGGGTGAAATTGTATTTTTTTTAGAGAATCGCTCTTTCCAAGTGCAACATGTGAGAGTTTGAATGCCAATATGGAATAAAACGTTGTTCTATATAAAGTGCATGTGTTCGGTGGAAAGCCACTATGAATTAACATGCTTGTTTTTTGTTTTTACGCATGCCCACTCATGGCTTTTGTAAGAGTGCGGGCTTTTTAAAGATGGCAGCTGTAGTGTAACCTAACCTAACCTAACCCAACCTAACGGGTCCTTGTGGACGAGTCCTTGTGGACAGGTCCCTGTGGACGGGTCATTGTTGGTGGGTAATTGTTGACGAGTCCCTGTGGATGAGTTATTGTTGACAGGTCCTTGTGGATGAGTCCCTTTTGACTGGTCCCTACGGAATAGCCCATGCATTTATTTAAATTATGTCAAAGGGCCTAACTACATTTGCGTGTAAAGCAGTGTGTTGAACTGACGTTGTTCACCAGTCCTCCACTACTATAATGTGATAACGATATGAAAGGAAAGAGACGAAATACATGTGAACATACAAGGGATCTAACTTGGGAGATGGATGTGTTCTAACGAGTCATTTGTAGTTGAAAGAGAATAATACATGTTCTTAAGATGTTAAAACTGAGGAGATGGCACGTGCAGTGAGACGTCTTGTTATATTTCCTGTGTCATATTGCAGACATGGTAGAGAGCGCGCAGATCTGTTGCTATGACTAACGCTGCAGTAATTTGAAACCGCAAGTGTTCAAGAAGACAATGGGTGATGATCATGCAAAGTTAGCAGTTATTGGATATTACACAGGTGTTCCTTCCGGTGTCATGTTGCTGACATGTCAGAGAGCGCACACTGTGGTTGCTATGACTGACGATGCAGTAATTTGAAACCTCAAGTGTTGATCAAGACAATGGGTGATGATCATGCAAAGTCAGCAGTCATTGGATACCACACAGGTGTTCCTAGTGTACTTTGGACTCTCAGCTGTATTGGGAAAGGAATTTCAATGATCTGCAAAAAACTGCTGACACGAGCGATGAGAGTTTATATAATAGAGGTGTCATATATGTCCCTACTGTCAGTCTTTATTACTCGCTTTGAGTGAACAGTGCTCTATTACTGCTCAAGAGTTGTAAAAAAGCCTTTTTGGTAGAAAATCATTAAATTATTTTGCATGGTAAGTACTTATTATTAATGGATTGTAGTCTTTTATTACTGACCTGTTACGATCATTTAAAAAGAGAAAGGTAATCCAGAGGCAAGGTACACTATCATACCAATAAAAATAATTAATATGTGGAAGGAGCGTACTGGACAGAATATAACCCAAGGTAATAAGAGACTTAAAAATACATGTCTACTGTGAACAAAGAACATCAAGAAACAACTCATAGGGTAACCAAAAATATATTTAAACATAGAAACAAATTACAGCAATGTTTTGCCACAAAGCAATGTGATTAACAAAATTTGATTTGGTTAGGCCTAAGTGAAGAATCTAAATTTAAAAAAAAAATCATATGTGAAATTAAAACTTGCTTGGTACCAAACCAGGCGAAGAGCAGAAAAAATCCATGAAGTTAATTGATAAAACAATTAAAGAAAAAAATAGTAACATTATTAATTACCTTAAGGTGGTGAAGACCACAAAATCAAATACATTAAGGTTCAGGGAGGACCCCAAATCAAGAAGAAATAATTAATTAAGTTGATAATATGGGAGCTATTTATCAGTGTGACTGGTTCAGTCAAAATCCCAAAAGATTGTTTAGCAAGAAAAAAAACATCCCTTTAATAATGATAGCCAAGAACAATGTCCAAACGTTCTCATGGTAACCAGGACATAAGATGAAAAGACCATCACCCAGATGGTAATTAAAACAGTATTCCAAGGAATATTCTACATGTCCTATCCGGGAGGAAAGTAAATAAAGTGAATAATTAATTTTAAAAAATGAGCTTATAAAACTCGGATAGGACAGTCGCAAAAATGAAAGTCAGTTGACCTAAAAGTAATCACAACAAATAATACAAAACTGCGCAGATACCAGTTACTTCCACAACGAATTCAATCACTTAGTACACTTTCAAATTACATACCTTGGTTGGCCGAAACAAATTATATCAATAAATCCCCCCCCCCCCCTTTAAAATTAAAATAAGCTAAGCTCTCCCACGAAGTCGGTTACATTTTCAATAGAATCAAGCTGCCACGAGGCCAATCACCTTTGCCTAGCCGCAGCCAGGCTCATCTTGGAGCAACTTTTAGAGTCCTTACATCGTGTGGCCTTCTTCGTCGAGGTTCAGACAAAAATCATCTCCAACACTCACACTCGAAGGGTAACAAACAGTTACCAGGTCGATCGATAGTTCAATTGTATCGTAACACCATGTTACAATCACAATTAATTGTAAACAAAGATTCAGACGGCCATGTTGGACTCCGGAATACGAAAATGTTAGTTCCGATGGCTGATACGGAACGCTCCACCACCTCGATACTGGAGTGGAAGTGGTTTACCCGCCATCTGGTAGCGAAGAAAGGCAACACAATGCCTGAGTTTACCAAAGATAATCTCCAGACGAGCGCTAACGTATCGTAGTTCCCATTCACCCTTACAGATGGAGCAGTGTTATCAATTCAGTACAAGCCTAGAGTCACGTATCAATACTCCCTCCCTTCGAATCGTGGCCACATTCCACAAATTTTGGACACGTGAAAGTTCAGAAGAGGAGATAGAGAACATTATAAGGTCACTTGAGGTAGTAATTTTTGTAGGTGGATATCCTAATAAAGTTCATCCACAATTAACATGCATAAGTACACCAACAGATCGTTAACAGGCACTTTTCGAGTTTCCAGACATGCTTATAACATTAACGTCTTACTTTGTCAAATACATGGAAACAGAACTTCTTGAATACCAAGTTATTACAGTTGATAATATATATGGGTTTCCAGTAGAGCGAAGACGAGTACGATCAGCGAGAGACTGCAGCTTCCATCATGATTTTCCGGGCCCTTGGATCTTCACAATGGTACTGCACATCGACAAGGTTGTACAGTCTTCAGCACTTCCACTGTAAACAAATATGGACTGCGACAGAACATGTCCTCGTTTCTTCTTAAGACTAATGACAAGTCAAGTTCAGAATGTTTTGCATTACCCACCCAAATAATATGGTTACCCCTTTTTTTAAGACCAACATAAAACTACAATAAACAAATTGCCATTAAAAACTAGATAATACTCAAATAAGCTTAAAGATCCTTCACTTTTACATAAATGTCAGATTAACCTTTACAATTCATGGTCTAAACAAAACAAATATTAAGAATATCTACAATCTCTTGGTATCATAAACCATAAGAAAACAAAAAAGGAAGGAGAGCAACAAAAATAGATGGATCTCGAAATCCACACCTCAGCCTCGTAGATCACAAGAACAAAACTCTTAGATGGCAAGAGCATCTAATAAAAACAAATTTAAATGACAAATTGACTGAGACTTAGGCATTAGAACACTATTGTACCTTGTGTTAACTTACTAGAAAACATTAGACCCAAAACTACAATCGACAATAAGAAAAGCCAAAATCACATGACAACCAGGAAAAATCAAACAGATGACAATTAAGTCCAAAATTCGACCAAACAATTACTCCAATTTACTTGATTAACGACATCCACAAAAATTTTAAATATCACACCACCGAATCTTTACCAAAATATAATGCCAAGAAAATACCATAGACCAAGAAAATCCTAATGATGCCAAGAAACAACGACAGTAATGAAATAAATGTGCAAGAAAAGGAGGAACAGAACCCAACATAAGGAGAGGACAAAAATTAATTTTACCAGAAACAATAATAAAAGACCAAAAGTTATAGAAACTGAACACACGTGTAGACAAACCCAAATCTTTTCATACACTCACACATAACCTCACAAATCCCAAGATTACTAATTACAATTTACCACCCACAAAGAAAATATTCCCAACAAATCTACCAGAATATAATTTTTCATTCATAAAAATTCCATTGCACCACACACTTACCAACACACAACTTTTACATACATAAATGCTGACTCGGATCGAACAGAATAACTAAAAACGTACACCGCACGTACTTCATGAGAACCAAAACGAGCCCTATTAGCATTTCCATTTCACCATTTAATTAATTTACACATTGCCTTCACACTATGCTTACCCAGTTCAGACAGAAATAAAACGAACTAAAAGAATGCATCTAGAAAGAACATCTTGGGCCTTTTTAGCATCATACATCCTTCTTTCACAAACATTATCAGAACATAACAACCATACTTACGATAATCTTTACCTCCCACATCAAGCAAGCAATAAAGATGACTTACGTACACCAGCTTGGAGAACATATGGGAACCTTTTCCTAAGGTACTTACCTTGTATTCAGTTGCTTTCCTTATGTCACCTTAAAACACTAGTTCAATACCAGAAAATAATAAGGATCGTAAGAAGAATTTCAACGAAATAGAGATTTATATACTCGGTATCAAAGCAAAACAGAATTAAAAGATAACTTTAACAAAACAGAACCTAACCTTATTTGACACAAGAACTACAATTAATTTCCCACCCAATTACAAATACAAAGCTAACATTCATGCCTCACACATACAGTTCATTCTACACAATTTAGAAAATTAATTACTCTCACTATTGGGCAAATCCGTACCTTTCTTCACTTGGGATAAATGGACTCTGAAAAACTTCTTCTTTACGGAGTCGCATAACAATAGAGTGACGGATGTCACATATCTAACTACCTTAAAAGGGCCACGAAACCTTTCCCGTAACTTGCCTGATTCCTTAGGGCCAACTTCTTTCAACGTGAAATTTTTAATGTAAACCTCATCACCGGCTTTTAACGATGAAGGCTTTCGACCTGCGTTGTATCTTTTCTCTAATCTTTCGTGAGCCACCTTCATGTTACTTCTTGCTTTCTTCCAGATCGTTCTTACATCATTAAAGGTGTACTGGTCGGGCAATAGTTGGTTTAAGGACCATAAGTTAGAGATTGGAGAATTATGTCCGAAGGAGAACATTAGAGAGAAGGGGGTCGTTTTGTGTGACTCGTGAACAACATTGTTAAAGGAAAATGTAAGCCAAGTTAAACTGGTGTCCGAAAGATGTTGTTGTTGTTTTAAGGGGCCTAACATCTAGGTTATCGGCCGTGTCCGAAAGACTGTGTTCCTTATGGTGAAAAGCAATTAGGGCAGCCCGTAAATTGCGATTCACCCTTTCGGCGTACGGACCTTTAGGGTAATAGGGCGTGCTAGTGACGTGTGAAATGGAGAGTTCAAACAAAAAATTCTTGAAAACATGTGAAGTAAAGCACGTCGCATTATCAGATACCAAAGTTTGGCATGGACCGAAGTATGCGAAGATCTGTTTAAGACGAGAGATTACCGTTTGAGTAGTAGCAGCTTTGGTAGGGAATATCCAATTAAAACGAGAAAATCCGTCGGTGCATACCAACACAAAGCGGTTTCCTGACTTCGATACTGAAAAACGTCCTACATAATCGACAAAAATTATTTCCATAGGAACCTTGGCAATATCAGATGACAACAGGCCAGTTTTCGAGTTATTAAGGGGTTTAGCCCTCTTACCAGTATCACAATTGTTCACCATTTTGCGCACATCTTTATCAATCCCTTTCCAGATAAAATTTCGGCGAATTTTCTCTCTCGTTTTGAACACACCCAAATGTCCGCCAATCGCAGACTCGTGGAAGTATTTAAAGATCACAGGAAGTAAGACAGATGGAATGAAATTTTCGGAAGTTTATCATTTCGAGCTTTACAAAACAGAACATTAGCCTTCAAAGAGTAAGGTTTTACTACTTCTCCTTTCTCCAGTTTACCAATAATCTCACCGATGACAGGGTCTTCTCTCTGGTATTCCGAAACATCTCGGAACAATTTAGGGCAGTTAGAAAGGATAACGTTAGCAAGATTGTTATGGATGTTATCATCTTTACCAGAATTCATCAAATCAACATCATTTTCACCGTACATCCTACTCAGGCAATCTGCGATAACATTATCAGATCCTTCTATATGTCTAACATTGAACTTGAAAGAAAGGATGCGAGTAGCCCATCTGGATATTCGACCGGTCTTCCTAGGTTTACCCAGGACCCAACTTAAGGCCTGATTATCGGTCTCTAAATCAAACTGAACATGTTCCACATAAAGCTTGAACTTTTCCAGGGCAAACATCACCACTAGACCCTCTAACTCATACACTGAGTATATCTTCTCGGCATCGTTCAAGGTTCTCGAAGCGTATGCGACGGGTAAACGTCCTAATTCATGTTCTTGTAAAAGGACTGCACCGACAGCGCTATTAGAACCATCAGTCTGAATTATAAAATTCTTAGAAAAATCAGGGATGGCAAGAATGGGGGCGTTGGTTAAAGCCATTTTCAGATCTTCGAAAGCTGCATCCTGGTCAGGACCCCAAGCAAACTCGACTCCCTTTTTCCTTAATTTGTTGATAGGTGCAGCACGATGGGCAAAATTGGGTATAAACTTACGAAAGGAATTTATCATACCAATGAAGCGGGCGATTTCTTTGCCTGTCTTTGGTGGTCTATACTCCCCAATGGACTGGGTTCTTGAATGATCTATGGATATCCCAGAAGATGAAATTATGTGCCCTAGGAAGGAGAACTGAGGATTTGCAAAAGATACCTTAGAAAGCTTAACAGTAAGTCCCACACCTCTAAGTCTAGATAACACCTCTCCAACATGTTGTAAATGTTCATCGAAAGTTTTACTGAATATAACAACGTCATCCAAATAGTGGTATACAGATTTAAATTTAATACCATCGAACACATTATCTAATAATCTACTGAGCACTGCAGCTCCGGTAGACAGGCCGAACGGGGGGCGTTCGAACTCAAAAAGTTTCCAGTCAGTGGTGAATGCCGTAATGGCTTTAGACCTTTCTGTTAAGGATACCTGGAAATAGGCACTATTGAGGTCGAGAATAGTTAAGAAATTGGCTCCCCGGAACCAGGCAAAGCAAGACTGTAAGTCCGGAAGAGGAATAGATTGCAAAATAACCTTTTTGTTAAGCGCACGGTAATCAATAACAGGTCTGTATTGCCCATTAGGTTTAGGTACGAGGAAAATAGGAGACGCATATGCTGAAGTTGATTTCCTGATAATTCCCTCCTTTAGCATATCGTCTATAATTTCATTTAACACTTTCATATTAGGCTGAGACAATCTGTATGGGGGAAGCGCGTACAGGAATGTTGTCGGAAAGTTCTATCTCATATTCCAAAAGATTAGTTACAACCAGTTTGTCAGTCAAAACCTCGGGGAATTCCGAACATAAAAGTATAATCTGCTTGGTCTGATGTTCATTTAAATTATTAAACTCAAGATCATCAACAGTCACAGGTTTAGAATCTAGTTGAGCTGAGTTAACAACATTATTATCATGCATCTGGTTAAATGTAATCTTTAATTTAGGTTTGAATTGAAACCAACATAACCTTGCCCTCAAATCAATTGATAAGCCCGT
Organism: Meconema thalassinum; assembly: GCA_946902985.2. NCBI lineage: Eukaryota > Metazoa > Arthropoda > Insecta > Orthoptera > Tettigoniidae > Meconema > Meconema thalassinum. The sequence goes on along the minus strand of OX336391.1, from coordinate 455,174,794 downwards.
ATGAGAAATAAAATTGGCCTCAAGTATCACGCTACAGGACAAATTGTTAACAATCCAGAACTTAAATTTCCACGAGAAATCAGCAATGTTCATCTTGACGATAACATAACCTAACACATTAAGAGCCGTAGAATTCGCCGAGATAACATTATTGGATTCATTTACCATCTCGCCAAATTTGCATACTGATTTCATACTTTCAAACCATTTCCTATCTAAAAAGGAATAAGTACTGCCTGAATCAATCAATGCTGAAACAGGTTCGTTGTTAATATATATCTCAATAAACGGGCAGTTACTCTTAGACGCACACATAATACGACTACTAATTTCATTATTTGTATAGGCATCTCTGTCATAATCACCATTATCAAAAATTTTAAACTCTCTTTGGTTAGTATAATTCTTTGATATATGACAATCCGAGGAGATATCCTTTAGATGGCGTCACTTATCGCGACTAAATATACTATAACACCAACGAGCAATATGGTTGTAGGAACCACAACGATCACATCTTCTCCCTTTGTTAATTCTTACCTCGTTGGGTGAAGATGCCATTTGCCACTGTAAATTACTACCAGTTGGGTAGCTCGGAGGAGATATCTCAGGTACATACATGTTTGTAGGCACATTGGTATTAGGAAAACCAACAGTTGGAATAAGATTACTAAAACTCATAGGTCCAGAAACATATGAACTAGCAAACATACTAGGGTGGCTCACATTTGGGGAAATCATAGGCGAAGAACCACAGTTGTTAGGTAAATAAGCAGACTGCATTGCATTACCCAAGTTAATTGGACTCGCAGTTGGGGAAATCACTGACGAAGAAACGCAGTTGTTAGGTAAATAAGCAGACTGCATTACATTACCCAAGTTAATTGGACTCACAGTTGGGGAAATCATAGGCGAAGAAACGCAGTTGTTAGGTAAATAAGCCGACTGCATTAAATTACCCAAGTTAATTGGTGGAGGAACGTTGCATACTCTCAATGAATCAGCATCTCTGATAGTTCCCGCATACCTAATAATTTCGTTTAATTCCTTTAATGTAGTAGGTTTGGATTCTAAAACGAAATAGGAGCGACATTCGGGATTTACCCCAGCAATGATCGAAGAAACTAACTGTTTTTCAGACAAGTTTACCTTTAAAACTCTGTAAAAGGTTTTAATGTCTAGGGAATAATCATTAAGGGGTTCTCCCAACCTCTGTACTCTAAAAAACAAGGTATGTCGAAGTACACTTAATGCACGAAGGGGAATGAAGGATTCTAAAACATCCTCATGAAAATCTACTAACGAAGACTGCGAACTCATTGCCTCCACAATCTTTTCCCTCAACAAACCAACAGTATTAGGAAAAATGATTTAAAAAATTTTGGCATTCGATAATCTAAATACCACCGCATTATCAATTAAATAAATTAGAACTTTCAAAAAAATTTACCAATTGATTAATGTCGTTACCACTGCATATTTGCAAATCCTTCAGACATGCACTAAGAGGATGTGGAAGGATAGAAAACTTAACCTCATCACACGAATCTAATACCCTGGACATATTATCATGCATCGACGCGCCAGGTATTTGGGAAGGAGCCATTTGATTAACCTCTCCAACCCTAGCATATTCGAACATACCTTCATTCCTAGGTACAGGCCTAGAAACTGTAGGATATCTACTTGGCAAGTCATTCAAAACACAATTCAAGGGTATATCAGGTAACGATCTGGAAAAATTATCCCTCAGATTCTCAGAATTAACTTCAGGTCTTCTGTTACTCAATGCAGACGTACCTTCCAAAACATTCATGTTCACTGATTCAACTGACGAAGAAATTGGTCCTGAATTATTCAACAACTCCCCTTGGACACGACTAACATTAGTCAATTTGCAGTGGGCAAGAACTCAAACAGGATAAATAATTTATCAATACTTGGTACAACAAGGTCCTTACCTTAAGTCCAATCAAATTCATCCCAATTTGGAATGCGAACCGGTACAGATTTCAGCGAAGACAATAGTATCAAATCCTTCTCACAATGATTACAGGGAGTTTGTCCCCTAATAATTATTTCATGAAAGATTTCATCTTTGTTTGAAGAAGATAGTGGATTGTTTGTTAAAAAGCATTTATCATCTCCTCAGAAAGTCGTGTTAGGACAGTTGTCGATGTCTGAAAATCTGCCAACACTATCAAAGTCAACACAGACTGTGCAAAATGTGGTATTGCAAAAGGATCAAAAAGGACTACATAGTGAACCCTTATTAATCAGTCGATGAATAAGTCTTCATGATTTTATTATTATTATTACTGATGCCCAGGCAGTACATGTTGAAATTGACAAAGGGAAGGCAAGGTAGTGTGTTGCAATGATTACAACAGAAGCAAGCTTGGTAGTTATTCCTGAAGACGACCGGTTAAGCCGAGTTCAAGGACAAATTCTGTACCAACGCGCACCTAAATTGGAGTCATTATGGGAGTGTCATGAGTAAAGTTTCAACCGATCCAGGATTGAATCAGCCACTCAGAAGAGACAACGCCAAAGCCACGCGGTGAATTGCGTACCCTGAAAAAAGGCGCGGAAACGTATATCTAAAGAACCGCCGAACCGAATTAATTCCGCATAAGTGCATTGAGACGTTTGGATAAAATGATGAAGATTGATACTAGTCCCAAGTATGTGAGGTGAAAACTCCAGATTATTTTTACAAATTCTCCCCACTCTACCTCATTCTGTCAGTTTCCAATAAATTGATCGGTGATGAGCTGTTTAGGACACAACTTTATTGAGCTCTGGTGAGCAACGTTCACGTCAGTCTGCGTCAAGATTTTTCAAGCTCTAATGAGCATACTTCACTAACATTTCATTTTGTGCTCAAGAGAGCAAAGTTCACGTTTAGCAGTGGAGATCTCTAGGCGAGATAAGTGCTGCACGAGAGACATGTTTAAGACTTGTTTTCAAGCCAGTTGCGATGAGTTTGAAGTGTGTAATTTTATGTAAATTTTGTATTATATTTTTGAGTGATATTTGTGCGTGTGTTAAGCAAATGCTAAGATAGGGCAAGTCTATGAACAGTAATCGCATAGGACATTATTGTGAGTGAAAGTAGTAGCTCACAGCGATTATAGCTAGGCATATTATTAACATTGAACATTTCTGTCCAAGAAGCTACGCCAAGATATCCGACGTATGGTCGTGTGATGGGATGATGTGCATCGCCTCTACAACTACGTCGACGATGGAGGGCTAGATTTCCCGTAGGGAAATGCACCGGGATGGAGGTTAAGTTCTGCAAGCTGAAACGGTGATGTACAAAACATTGATTTACTCAATATGTAGTTAGATAAGGCGCGGGAACGTTGTAAATATTTCATTCTTGTTTTTCTTGTGTTTAGATGTTTTGTGTATGCCGACACTATTATCTTTAAATGTACGTTGGCACGTGGCCAAATTTGTTTGTTGTATATTTTCCTTTGGAGTCATATTTAGTGTACACGCGTGTGTAGTTGATTTTATCCATGCGAATGCGAAACTCGTTACATTCGATAAGTGGTGCTTTATTGAAGTTCATTTTCTTTATAGAGAAAGGGAGGTAAATATTGTAAGATTTTTTTGAACAGGTTATTATTCATACTAGGGTTGTCGAGCGCAACAAAATTAAGATGTAACTGTAGAACTCCTTAGTGCTAATTTTTTAAAATTTTTTCTTGAGTCCTTTTCAGGTTCTTTAGTCACAGACTTGGTTGGAAGCGCAAGCTGGTGGAAAGTATTTTATGTCATTTATTTCAGGTTTCTGTCAAACCCATACGTGTGATTCTGTGTGTGTTCTTGTGTCAGGTGTGTGTATTGATTCTTCGTGATGAGGGGTAGGTGGTGCTACCGCCCTCAATTGTTGTTGTTGTATTTTGATGGAAAGGCAGAGCGCTCTTGGAGGCTACTGTACCTTGTCCAGTGCTGATTCTTGGATTTCCTAGGGGAAATGCTGAGATATGTTATTCTGACACACACACACGTATATATTGTGCTTTGGGAGCACGCTTCTTCGAGACTCGAACCCATGCCACGGCAGGTTGAGGTCATTGACACATGGGTTGACAGATGTGCAGATTTCCACTTAGCGCCCGTCTAGGTTCGGTGACTCATCTGTTAGGCAGTCCAGCTGACCGACTGACCCCTATAAGCTATCATTAGCAAACCTGTTCTTTTGTGATGGTCATTGGACCATAATTAATTGGAGAGTTCGCCATTTCTGTTACGAATTATCGCATATCGTATGAATGGAATATTGTTTTAACGATGTAAATGTTGGCTTTGAGCCTAGTGATTTTCTATGACTCATTTCATGTTAGTTTGTCTGTTGTGACACCTGTGTGGTGTAGTTGTATTTACTTGTAAAAATGACAAGCGGTCATATGTGTATTTCTTTTGTTGGTCACGTGTTAATTTACTTGTGTTGATTTTGAAAAGTCCTAATTTTAGGCATTAATGTTTTTGCTACGGCAGTTCTTGATTCCAATTTCATGCGGAAATTATTTGTTGTTTTATTTAGTGTAGGAAGTGTCGGATTAATTTAAGTAGTGTGTAGTTGGTTCCCCGCGTCTGTCTAGCTCTAGACAATGCAGACTCGTCATTTGAAGGTTTACCGGATGGTGACGGATCTCGCATTTATTTGTACTCATCGTTAAGCATGTAGAACAGCCGCACACGTACACAATGTCATTGAAGTATTTGGGACATTTGGTCCAGTTTATAATCTCTCCTGAGATTAGGCCTAGTCTTGGCAAGTAATTAATTCAAGTGGGAGATCTTGTTTGTTTATATTTTATTTGTAAATAGTTGATCTGTTATTAAATTCATTTGTTTTAACCCTGGTATTCACTTCTTCCTGCATGTTATTTTGTTATGCGTTACCCTGCATGTTATAGAAGCGCTTTAACAACAACTTACGAAATGGACTGTTACACCCCCGAAACTGAGTCTCGTAAGCTTCTTTGCAAGGGTTCATATACCAAAAAATGACTGCCCAAGTGGGGATTGTTGTTGTTGTTGCTTTGCTGACCTCATACTTATTTCGCTGAGAAATGATGCCAGGTCAAGCGGGCAAGAGTAAATTCAGTAAATTGAGGCGAAGTTGTACCGCCATGTGCATTAGTAAAATCACTGAGTTCTTAAAGTTAGAAATATTGAACAAGGTTAGAAGTTGATATTGTATTTGTTGTTAACTTGTTCTGGCGCCCGGCATAAAATTAGAAAATTTGCATATATTAGTGAACTCAGTCAAAGCAGGAAGGTGTTGCCTTATTTTTACATTTAATTAACTTCGGTTAATTGGTGTTGTTCGTAAATTCTGTTGGTTAGGAATTGAAAAGCAGATCACAAGGGAGTTATTTTGTTGTTTGGAAATAAGAGTCATTTATTCAGTAAAATTTTGATTACTGAAATTTTTATTAAATTAGAATCAGTAATATTTGAATATCTAGACATGTGTGCGTGAGTATGACTGAAATCCCAGTGCATGACCCTGTTTTTCTCCGAGTATATATTTGTGTGTGTTGCAATGGCTAGCATCGAAGAGATCAAAGTGTTAATGGAGCAGATGTCCGTGCAGTTGACTGCGCAATTGTCTGCAAAAACGGAAGAACAGTTACAGGACATGAACAGTAACATAACTACGCAATTGCAAACCCAGAAATTAGACAGTGATAAACAATTACACGAGTTGCGTGAACACGGTGACAAACAATTACAGGATGTGAACAGTAACATTACGGTCCAATTGCAGGTCCAGAAATTGGATACCGACAAACAATTACACGAGTTGCGAGAGAATAAAAATAAACAGTTAAATGAATTAAACCATAAATTATCAGAGCAGGCAACAATACAAACAGTACAGTTAGAGAAGATCACCCATGACATAAACCAAAGTACTAGGGTAGAATGAGAGAAACTGGCAGGAGAGGTAGCGGAAAATAAATCGAAGCAATTAGGAGAAATTAAGAAGTTGGAATCTAAATTCGACAATAAACTTGTACAATTAGATGAAATGGTAGCCGAAAAATTGAAACAGATTGAGACAGCATGCGTAAACAACACGGCTGGAATAAAAAGCGCGCAGGATGAATTACAGGGGCAATTCGACAGGATAGAGGCGAAGAACGAAAACATACAGGAGCAGATTAATTCAGTCGATAATAATGTACTAGAATTAATAAAGGAACTCGACAAGCTTGAAATAAAAACGGAGAAAGAACGGATGCACTTGCGCGAAAACCTGGAAGACCAGTTAACTAAAACCCAGCAGGTGATACAAGAGCAAATACGAGAAGAGGTAGGAGAACAATTAACTAAAAATCAGGAAGAGATGGGAGAACAATTGGTTAAAACTCAGCAGCAAATACGAGAAGAAATAGGAGAACAGCTAAGTAAGAATCAGGAAGAGGTAGGAGAACAATTAATTAAAACCCAGCAGGTGATACAAGAGTAAATACGAGAAGAGCTTGAGAAGAATCAGGAAAGGAGTGAAGAAAAAATTAGTAGTTTGAAGAACAGGATCCGGAAAGATTGGGAACAGCATGTGAATGAAACTAAAGGAGATAGGCTCTCGATATTAAAGCGGCTAGGCGAGTACAATTGTAGAATGCAGGCTTTGGAGGAAGGCATGAAATCCAACTTCCAGGAACACGCAGACCTCATAGTTAAGAACGAGATAAGGTCCTTAGAAAATGCTACTTTATTCTCTGCAGAAAACACAGTAGGCAAACAGGGAAGTATTGGAAGTCCGGTGGGCTCGAAGCTGGCTGTGGATACGAGCCGAGGTCACATTCCAACACTACAGAGGGGAGACATCAACTCCACAACCCGGCTTGGCACCTGCCCAAGCGATACAAGTAATTAGGGGAAACGACTTTAAACCCGACAAATTCAGGGAGAATTCAGGATCTACTCCTAAAGCATTTTTACGTCAGCTGGACGATTACTTTAATGACCAACACGTCAGTCCCGCAAAACAGCTGCGACTGGTTGAAAAATTTTTAGAGGGCCCAAGTTTAATTTGGTTCCAGAGTTTCAAGTACACATTTAATGAAATGGCCCAATTTAAAGAGGCATTCTTGAGGAAGTTCTGGAGTCCGTCATTTCAGCAGGGGTTGAGGATGGATTTATATACCAGGAAATATCACAGCACACACCCCACAAGGTTTTCCGAGTTCTTTAGCCAACAACTGGTTAAATTCCGGGATATTGACGACCCCCCTTCAGAGGAAAACATGGTTTTAACCATCGGTAAGCAGCTTCCAATGAATATTCAGCAGTTTTTAGTGGCTGGAAATATCAAAACCGCAGTTCAGGCCGAGGAGATACTCCGCCATTTGGATGAGACGAGTTCGGTCAGTCCGCAGACAGGGAGACGGAACATGGAGTGTGTAAACACGGCTGAAGTTGTTCAAGGGCATCAACATAATCACAATCAGAGTAATCAAACGAAGACACAGTCTACCGGAACACAATTTACGTCCAGACGGCAGGAATTCGATGGCCGAAACCAATACAATAACAACAATAGGAACTTCCAGAATCGCCGTGATAATTATAATAATAATCAGAACAATTACAATCCGAGGATGCACCAGCGAGAAAATAATAACTGGAGAGGAAACCAGAACCAGGGCAGGCCATACCAAAGGAACGGGAAAGGAAGATGGAAAGACCAGAGGAATTATCGGCAAGATAACCAGGGAGATTATCGCGATGAATGGAACAAGCGTTACATTGAGACACAGAAATACTTAGACGAATTAAACGCTAAAGAAACAGAGAAAGAGAAGTGGGGACGAGCCATGAAAAACAGAAAAAGTCCAGATAATCACCAAGGTGCAGAAAGGGTGACAAGACAGGAGGACACGCGGAAAAATAGCAGAGGAAATTCGCGGGACGACGTTTCGGGCAAGGGCCTGGAAATATGGTAACGGAAGAAGAAGATGGGAGAAGAAGAAAATGGGAGAAGAAGATGGGAACCATTTGATGAATAATCAGGACTATGAGTGCAGAATCATTATTGCAATTTTTTTTATTTGAGAGCCTACACTCAAATGTACGTGGCCATATAGTACCTGGGGATAGCGAGCTTTGTTTGTAAACAAGACAGCTGATCCAACTGAAGTTGTAATCGTGTGAGTGAGAGGGGAGGTCTGGCGAGACGTGTGAATGACATTGCAGCGTGGAGCGCGCACACTAATTGGGACAGTGGAATGTACACTCAGGCAGACGAGTGAGGTACTTAACAGATGTTATCTATACTACTGTGGATATTGTTTTCAAAATCCAAATCAATCACTTGCTTCGAATTTCAAAACCTTGCTGAGGATAAATGAACCCTTATTAATCAGTCTATGAATAAGTCTTCATGATTTTATTATTATTATTACTGATGCCCAGGCAGTACATGTTGAAATTGACAAAGGGAAGGCAAGGTAGTGTGTTGCAATGATTACAACAGAAGCAAGCTTGGTAGTTATTCCTGAAGACGACCGGTTAAGCCGAGTTCAAGGACAAATTCTGTACCAACGCGCACCTAAATTGGAGTCATTATGGGAGTGTCATGAATAAAGTTTCAACCGATCCAGGATTGAATCAGCCAATCAGAAGAGACGACGCCAAAGCCACGCGGTGAATTGCGTACCCTGGAAAAAGGCGCGGAAACGTATATCTAAAGAACCGCCGAACCGAATTAATTCCGCATAAGTGCATTGAGACGTTTGGATAAAATGATGAAGATTGATACTAGTCCCAAGTATGTGAGGTGAAAACTCCAGATTATTTTTACAAATTCTCCCCACTCTACCTCATTCTGTCAGTTTCCAATAAATTGATCGGTGATGAGCTGTTTAGGACACAACTTTATTGAGCTCTGGTGAGCAACGTTCACGTCAGTCTGCGTCACGATTTTTCAAGCTCTAATGAGCATACTTCACTAACATTTCATTTTGTGCTCAAGAGAGCAAAGTTCACGTTTAGCAGTGGAGATCTCTAGGCGAGATAAGTGCTGCACGAGAGACATGTTTAAGACTTGTTTTCAAGCCAGTTGCGACGAGTTTGAAGTGTGTAATTTTATGTAAATTTTGTATTATATTTATGAGTGATATGTGTGCGTGTGTTAAGCAAATGCTAAGATAGGGCAAGTCTATGAACAGTAATCGCATAGGACATTATTGTGAGTGAAAGTAGTAGCTCACAGCGATTATAGCTAGGCATATTATTAACATTGAACATTTCTGTCCAAGAAGCTACGCCAAGATGTCCGACGTATGGTCGTGTGATGGGATGATGTGCATCGCCTCTACAACTACGTCGACGATGGAGGACTAGATTTCCCATAGGGAAATGCACCGGGATGGAGGTTAAATTCTGCAAGCTGAAACGGTGATATACAAAACATTGATTTACTCAATATGTAGTTAGATAAGGCGCGGGAACGTTGTAAATATTTCATTCTTGTTTTTCTTGTGTTTAGATTTTTTGTGTGTGCCGACACTATTATCTTTAAATGTACGTTGGCGCGTGGCCAAATTTGTTTGTTGTATATTTTCCTTTGGAGTCATATTTAGTGTACACGGCGTGTGTAGTTGATTTTATCCATGCGAATGCGAAACTCGTTACATTCGATAAGTGGTGCTTTATAGAAGTTCATTTTTTATAGAGAAAGGGAGGTAAATATTGTAAGATGTTTTTTGAACAGGTTATTATTCATACTAGGGTTGCCGAGCGCAACAAAATTAAGATGTAACCGTAGAACTCCTTAGTTCTATTTTTTTTTATTTTTTCTTGAGTCCTTTTCAGGTTCTTTAGTCACGGACTAGGTTGGAAGCGCAAGCTGGTGGAAAGTATTTTATGTCATTTATTTCAGGTTTCTGTCAAACCCATACGTGTGATTCTGTGTGTGTTCTTGTGTCAGGTGTGTGCATTGATTCTTCGTGATGAGGGGTAGGTGGTGCTACCGCCCTCAATTGTTGTTGTTGTATTTTGATGGAAAGGCAGAGCGCTCTTGGAGGCTACTGTACCTTGTCCAGTGCTGATTCTTGGATTTCCTAGGGGAAATGCTGAGATATGTTATTCTGACACACACACACGTATATATTGTGCTTTGGGAGCACGCTTCTTCGAGACTCGAACCCATGCCACGGCAGGTTGAGGTCATTGACACGTGGGTTGACAGATGTGCAGATTTCCACTTAGCGACCGTCTAGGTTCGGTGACTCATCTGTTAGGCAGTCCAGCTGACCGACTGACCCCTATAAGCTATCATTAGCAAACCTGTTCTTTTGTGATGGTCATTGAACCATAATTAATTGGGGAGTTCGCCATGTCTGTTACGAATTATCGCATATCGTATGAATGGAATATTCTTTTAACGATGTAAATGTTGGCTTTGAGCCTAGTGATTTTCTATGACTCATTTCATGTTAGTTTGTCTGTTGTGACACCTGTGTGGTGTAGTTGTATTTACTTGTAAAAATGACAAGCGGTCATATGTGTATTTCTTTTGTTGGTCACGTGTTAATTTACTTGTGTTGATTTTGAAAAGTCCCAATTTTAGGCATTAATGTTTTTGCTACGGCAGTTCTTGATTCCAATTTCATGCGGAAATTATTTGTTGTTTTCAGTTTCAACCAAGCAAGCAAGGTGAATAGACGTGCAGTGAAGTGTAAGGAAGAATGTGAATCGCTATTCAGCAGTACCGGGCGGTCATCGGCCGCTGGCAGGCTAGAGTGAAGTGCGATTTCGGTGTCGGGAAGGTGATAGCGGGCATTGTTACTGAACAGATGGGGGTTTTGGCGATGGGGATGGTAGCGCTGGTTGTGGCGACGCTACTATTAATTGGAGGAGTGGAGACAAACCCAGGGCCTGGTCAGCTTGGATGGCAAGAAATGGAAAAAATAAGGGAAATTGTAAAGGAAGTGTCACAAAATGACCAGATCCGGGACATTCTTCGTGAGCAATGTAAGGAATTTAAGGAGATGAAGACATGTATAAGACAAGAGATGGGAATAGTGACAGAAAGGCTGACCGAGAATTGTAGAGAGATAAAAGACCTAAGAGAAAAGGTGAAGATATTAGAGATGGAGGTAAATGAATTAAGGATGGCCAAGCTGGATGAAAGAAAAACGTCTTCATTTACGGAATAAAGGAATATGCCAAGGAAAGCACCGAGGACCTAACATCCAAGGTGCTCCGAGTGATTAGTGAAGGCATGCGGATAAACATTGGAGTCTCAGAGATTGACAATGTGACCAGGATAGGCCGGGGAAGGGGCACGAGGCCCGTGAAAGTGTCATTAGTTTCTTCGCTGATGGCTCACAGAATTCTGGCAAACACAAAGAACCTGAAAGGGGAGAGGATATGGGTAAGGAGAGAAATGAGTAAAGAAGAGGCAAGCGAGCAACGGACCTTGCAGTTTCATTTAAGGAAGACAAGGAGCTCTGGTCTCAAGGCTTATGTAAAAGGCAATAGACTGGCGGTTAGCGGCAACAACTGGGATCGGATTTGGACAGTGGCACAACTCCAGGATATGGAGAAGCAACAACAACAGGAGACAGTTAGACCTAGCAACCAGGTGGAAGCAGCTGTCGGTTCAGAGGGAAGTGCGGTGATGATTCAACAGAGAGCATCGACCTCCAAGTCCAACACGGAAGTGGCGCGAGCAGGAACGACTAACGTCAGCGCCAGGAACACCGGACAAGTGCGTGGTTTGCAGAAAGGTGAGACTGTCAAACAACGAGTTACTAGTCTAAAAGAACTATGGGGCAAGAAAACCTTGACAGAGCAGTTCAATGTGGAGGTCATTTCTTCTCCAGGTGGCAGTATACTAGAGCTAGAGAAAGCTAGTTACTAGAAGTAAAGCTACCGCCAGCGAAGAGGGTAGGGGTAAAAAATAACTAAACTGGAATATTGCTAGCGTAAATATAGAGGGTTTTTTAAAATACGAGAGGGAACGATATAGTTTTGACCCTAATAGAAGATATTCAGATTGTAAGATTTGTTGAGAGTTGGCTCCCTGTAGGTTGCGAGGTTATAATAGATGGCTTCAATATATATACAAAACCTAAGATTAGGAAAGCTCGTACAGGTAGGTTCCCAGGGGGAATTGTTGTTTTAATTAAAGAAGAGGTGAGGGAATTATCAGAATTTATTAGTTCAGAACTGGAAGAAGTAGTGTGGGTAAAAGCAGATATTAGGGGGAGGGGGAAAGGAACGGTATGTTTCGGCTTTGTCTACAACCCTCCGGAGAATTCCCCGCATGCAAGAGAAAGCTTCTTCGATGAGTTAGCTATTGAAATAAACAGAATTCAAAATATATATGAAGAGGCAGAGATTGTGCTTTTAGGGGACTTCAATGCGAGGGTTGCAGACAGAAAGCCCCTTTACAGCAAGGGGGTTGCCGAGGCCGTATGTGGGGATAGGCACAGCAAAGACAAGGAATGTAATAAGAACGGAGAAAAGATTTTGGAACTATGTGGTGCAGAAGAGCTATATATATTAAATGGTGTCTGTGTGGGGGATGAAGAAGGTAACCTGACGTATATAACTGAGATTGGAGGAAGTGTAATAGATTTAGCAATATGTTCCAGAGGAGCACTAGCCCTAATTAAGAGGTTCACTGTTGAAGAATGGGGGGAATCACACCACCTACCAATTGTCGTCAACATGCAGGGAGCGGTGACAAAATCAAAAGGGAACCCACAAGTTAAAGCTATAGAGAGAAAAGTAAATAGATTCAGATGGAGGGAGGAAAACTGCAGAGAGTTCCAGAACTACTTCCAGGGAGAAAATTTTGAGCTGATAAAGGTAGGGATAAGTTTAATGATCAGTAATGATGAAATTGAAGGGGTAATACGTATGATTGAGAATGCAATTATGATGGCCGGGCGGAAAATGCGCGTGAAGGCTAGAGGAAAATTAGGGAGAATTAAAGGATAGTACGATGAATCTTGTAGAAGGAAGAAAACCGAAGTTATTAGGGCACTGAAGTTATACAAGAGAGGAGGGGATGATACGATGAGAGTAGAATTTTGTCGTCTAAGGAAAGAATATAGGGAACTGCTCAGCAAAATGAAAGATGAATGGCAGGGTAAGGAAGCTACAGCACTAAATAAGGATTCTAAAGCTAACGACTGTAGCAAAGTGTGGAGCAGGATAAATTCTTACTGTAGGGGGAGCAGAAGTGGTGGGGGGAGCTCTATTAGTGATGAAGTATGGATTGCATATTATGAGAATCTGTTAAATGCTGAAGATAATTGGAGGAAGAGGGATGAGTTTGGCGTCCCGAGGGCGCTGGAGGCCGCTCTGCCTATGCTGGACCAAGTCATATGGATAGAGGAAATTAAGAAAGTAATAGCAAAAAGTAAGGGAGGGAAGTCAGGTGCTATTTCGGGGATAACAAATGAATTTTGGCAAGAATTGAGTAACAATAGGTTCATGATGGACAGCTTGGTAAAAATCTTTAACAAAATCTTTGAAGGAGGTAGATTTCCGAGGGCGTGGCAGGAGGGGATAATTTATCCAATATATAAGAAGCGTGGGGACAAACTAGACCCAGGCAACTATAGAGGCATAACTTTGCTTGATAATTTGAGCAAAATGTACACCGGGGTCTTATCCAAGCGTTTAATAGCATGGGCAGAGGGCTGTTCGGTGTTCTCGAGACTCCAGACAGGGTTCAGAAAAGAGATGAGAACCAGTGACAATATAATGGTGGTTAAAACGGTGATGGACAAGTACATAAGAAGGAAAAGAGGTAAGCTGTATATCACAGCTATTGATTTGGAGAAGGCGTTTGATTCAGTGAGCAGGGGAGCTGTCATGGCTAAGCTGGGAAAAATCGGGGTGTCACATAAAATGATACGAGCAATTGAGAATGAGTATTCCGAAGTGAAATGTGCAATTAAAACTAAAGATGATGTAATTGTAGGAGATATAACGTCTAATATAGGATTAAAACAGGGATGCAAATTATCCCCGGTGCTTTTTTTTTGCTATTTATCAACGATATTTTCGATTCAAAGGGCTTTGAGCAACGGTCCAACCCTTGCTTGGACAATTATGATATCCCGGGCCTAGCTTTTGCTGATGACATCCTTCTGCTTGCTCTAACACCCTATAATATGCAATATAGTGTTGACGAGATTGTGAGATACTGTGAGGACTGGAACTTAAAAATTAACCCGAGTAAGACCAAAGTTATGGTCTGCAAAAAGGGAGTTAAACTGGCTAAGAACGAAAAGTGGGTCATGTATGGGTCGCAGTTAGAGACGGTGAAAAAACTTGAGTATCTAGGGACGATATTGGCGAGCAATGGTAAATGGACCGAACAAATTAAAAGGGCAAAATCGAAAGGGCTAGCGGCATTGGCGAATGTTAAAGAGTTAGAGCGTGGGTTACCGAATCTTGACTACAACGTGTATAAGAATGTGTTCAACGCACTCATCGTTTCAAGAGCACTCTATGGAGTGGAAGTATGGGGTTTAGAGGAAGGAACGAAAACCCTGGACAGTATTGTAAGTAGGTTTGCCAAGATAATTTTGGGGCTACCTAGTTGCACGGCGAATTGTGGAGCGAGAATGTTGTGTGAGGATGTAAGCATTAGACAACATATCATAAAAAAGGTCATAAAGTCTTGGATTCGTTTAAAAGCAGGTGGAGGGGGGGAATGCTTAAGGTAGCCTACCTGCACCAAATGAAGCATCAGCAAGAGGGTTACTGGGTGGACGGGGTAAGAAGTGTACTGGAAAGATTAGGAATGGGTTATCTATGGGATAGGGACTTACAAAGAGAGGAAGGTAGGGTGTGCAAAAAAGTGTGTAGAAGGGTTAATGACGTAGAGTTGCAGGTGCTAAGAGAAGAGTGCACCAGTAGGAGAACCTTAACGGAGTTCTGCGAAATAAGGAACTTTATGAGCATAAAGCCTCAATGCCTAATGAAAAGAGAAATGAGAGGGATAATTTGGTGGTTAATGGGGGTGTATAAGAACAAAGCGTTGAGAGAAGTAGGAAAAGAGGACATTTGCCTGTTTTGTGGGAAGGTTACGGGTGCAGCGCACCTGATCAGGGAATGCAAGGAAATTAAAATGATAAGAGCAAAGTTTGTAGACAAAGCAGATCTAAACAGAATAGAAAATGAAAATGAGTATCACACTTTAATTGAATTACTAAAAAGGGAATGGGGGAAAGCAGGTCAATTAGCAAAATATTTTAATACCATCAGGGCAATGTGGAATAAGAAAGCGTCGGATGAGATTCAGAACAAAGATGCATGTAAATTAAGCATTCAAGTACAGGAGACGGCTTCCTAAGCTATAAATCTTGTTAAAGCCTAGGAGAGCCTATCTGTATTAACTAGGTAGCCTATACGATTACTACAGTACAGCCACATATTGCTGTCTGTAGATTTTTCCTGTGAGTTTGATGGGTTTTTTTTCCTTACTACAAAACTTATCAGACTCTTACAGTCAGTAAGGGCTCGATAGGGAAATAAAAGTAATTCTTTCTGTGATGTGTCTCCCATGGAGAACTGTCTAAAAATGAAGAACACTGTGTCCACATTTATGATTAAGAAAGAACTTTGTGCAGTCTCCATCAGAAAAGTTGCCCAGTGATATTGTGAATGAAGATAACTACTGCAAAGCATTATTAAGTTTTGAAATAACGTGGAAGCTATGAAATGCCGAATGAACATTTGGTTTAATTATTTAACGCCATACTGTAAATTGATGTTATATGTGTTTATTGTCTGTATGTCACGATATGACTCTCTGAGTTAAAGTGACAATTAACAAGTAGATTTGGTTTTAAATAAAGCAATATTTATTTGTAGTTTTATTTAGTGTAGGAAGTGTCGGATTAATTTAAGTAGTGTGTAGTTGGTTCCCCGCGTCTGTCTAGCTCTAGACAATGCAGACTCGTCATCTGAAGGTTTATCGGATGGTGACGGATCTCGCATTGATTTGTACTCATCGTTAAGCATGTAGAACAGCCGCACACGTACACAATGTCATTGAAGTATTTGGGACATTTGGTCCAGTTTATAATCTCTCCTGAGATTAGGCCTAGTCTTGGCAAGTAATTAATTCAAGTGGGAGTCATTTGGGAGATCTTGTTTGTTTATATTTTATTTGCAAATAGTTGATCTGTTATTAAATTCATTTGTTTTAACCCTGGTATTCACTTCTTCCTGCATGTTATTTTGTTATGTGTTACCCTGCATGTTATAGAAGCACTTTAACAACAACTTACGAAATGGACTGTTACACCCCCCGAAACTGAGTCTCATAAGCTTCTTTGCAAGGGTTCAATAGTAATAATAATGATGATTATAATGCTAATGATAATGGCTATGATGATAATGCTTTGTTTACCCCTAAAAATCATTTGTTAAATTTATTTACTGGAACAATCCCAGTAAGCTAATCCAGCGGTTTCAGCACTAGCATGCCTGTATACAGGCTCAGCCCTCATTGTAATGAGTGCTATAAAAGGAAAGTTAATGACGAGTGGACATGAACAATGAAAAGGATTGAGGAATTGGTATTTCTTTGTATTCTATTTTTGTAAAGCTCTATTTGTAGTGAAATAAAAACAAGGTTTACCAGATCACAATGTCTAATTGTAAAAATGGTGATAGCCATTTCTTCATTTTCATTCTTTTTCACACATAAATGTTTACAATTTCCACTTAACATTTTTTTACATTCGCCTTGTTTAGTTCACACATTTTGTTGTTGTTGTGAAATAAAATAAGGTTCATCAGATCACTATATCTTTTAATTTAAAAAAATGGTGATAGCCATTTCATTTTTTTCACACATGGATATTTACAATTTCCACTTTACATTTTTTACATTCGCCTTGTTTAGTTCACACATTCTGTACACTTTTTAAAATCTTTTTCGTAATATAAAAAAGCAAACATTTTACACTAAAAAGTATTACTTATCTTATTTTTTTTTACTAAACTACAGTAGCCTAACATTATACATTCTACTTACAGTTTTCACAAAAAATATTACAATATAAAACACACTACAAATATTACAATATAGTGATCATTAGACTTAAGTAAAGTATTAGTCACAAATGCGACTGTTTCCCGAAGCAAGAGTATCAAATGTGTTGGGTATAATGAATCGTTTGTTATCTTCATTACTTAAAGCAACTTTGTTCAGCAAATTGGTATGTAGCTGATGATTTTTACTTCTAAATACACACATTTTCTTATATAATACAGGTGGGTTACTAACTATACAGTTTTTATAATCACATATCTAACTCTTTACTAACAACATTCTTTTTCACTCCTTTTAATTTTTTTACTACTACATCATCAATTGTCATATAGCTGTATGATTTAGATTTTGTGCCTACAAAGGTGTCTATAATAACACCAGCACATTCATCCTTAAATTTCCCAAGAACCTTTTTGTTTACTAGAGGCAAATGGTAAATATTATCCTCGGGGTAGTCACTTGTATCAAACCTATTTAGCTCAGTTTTGATATTCTCATAAAAATCATCAGTTTTAAACTCATAAATAAAAGAATCTGTGTCTGTGTAGAGTAATTTAGCATTATCAAGATAGTTTTTCTTTACATAATCATAGTGAAATTCATACATAAGTGTTTTTGACAATTCTAGAATTGTGTAACCCACATATATGGGTTTGTTGTAAGTTACTTTAAGACGATTCATTTGTATTACAACTAAATCCTCATGAATAATTGAACAGCTATGAAAGTTAGGCTTGCTTATTAAGTTGCTTGCACCATATCTTTTACCATCATTCTCCCATTTTGTTATCAGCTTTACATCAACTCGTTTATCAACATTCTCCATAGTCTTTCCAAAAACACTATTATTCACGAGTTTATAAAAATCTTTTTCAAACGCGTTTGTTGACTGTGTTCTTAAATTATTGTTTAGATCAATATACGGTTTGAGCCATGCTGACTGATGAAATTGTAATATGCGATGAATTTTAGTTAATTTCAATCCATGCTGTAGACACTGTTTCAAGTTTTGATAATGTATTACATATTTACATTTATCATTTACATTAGCAATTAACATTTTTGTTCGTGATGTGATGTATGGAGATTTCATATTCTCAGGACAAAATGGTAAATCATTATGATCATCATGTAACTCTATAGGGTACTCAAGATTTACCTCTAAAATATATCCTTTATCATCGTTATCATTAAGAGTGTTAACATGTAAGACATCAATTTCAGGTTGTGTCAGCCAGCGAAAATCTTTCAGTGACAGATATTGGCTCATAGCCCAACCATATTGGTTATTTGCATCGAGGTAGACAATATACTTTGACTCTTCACAAGGGTTGTAGCTAGGCATGTATTTATTATTCGCTTTAGAATATCGCCCACTACATTGGCTTAATCCACCTCGAATTGATGATTTTATAAAATTGATCATGTCTATATCAGTCTTTAATTCTAAATTTATTTTCGCTTTTTTCAAAATTGAACTGAAATTTAACCCAGGAGCAGTGAAATACTGACAAGGATCAAGGTCATAAGTTTTCATACAAACATTCCGAAAATTTTCAAAAACATCTGCTAATAATAACACATCTGTCTTCAAATATATGTCTGAAAAATCACCTAAAGTTTGAATGTCAAACTGTGTCCATACACGTTGTGCATGTAAATATTCCTGATCACTAATATGACTTGTGTTTAAGGAACTGTAAAATGCATCTTTCGGTGGTAAAGAACACTCCTCAAGACGTTCCACACAGTTAATATATTCATAAGGGAATATACCCTTTTGACGAATCAAATTAAAATCATTTTCTTTAGGAAAGACATGTTGAATTTCATGAAACTGGTCTGATATTAAATTACTAGTCAGCTTATCAAGACTACTTGGCATAAAGCGGAATGAATCTAAAAATCGCAGTTTTATAGTTTTTTTTATTGACAGTTTTGATGTATTTTGTGAACGGTATGTATTGTTCCTTATTATTTGCAATCACATCAATTTTCACATCTGAAGCTCCAAATTCTTTAACGATAAAGTGGTTATCGTATTTGCTACCGTTATGTAGAATGACTGGAATGAATTTACCTACCCTATAATTTAAATTACATTATTGGTGAGCAGCACCACGATATTTTCCTGTTAAATGGTCATGATCGCGAACCCTGTCTGTATTCACCACATATAAAACAATTAGTTTCAGGTTCAAAATTCATTTGCTCTGATGAAGTTAGTGGTTCCATTGGAATGATCGTATTTAAAATAGAGGATATACGGATGGCATCTTTCTCAAGCCTTTCCATAAAAACTTTAGGTGCATCAGGTCCTCTATACAGCTCAAACTTATTTAACGAGTCATCGTAACTACATTTAATATAATATGCAAAGCTAAAAGGTTCATGAATGTGAGTAGTGTTGGTGAAAGGCTGGGCTGGATTCGATGAACATGTATTAATTGGTTTTAGCAAAGCCTCGAAGTCAGCATATATAACAAATGGTACTCGAAGCTGTTTCTCATAATCCTTAAATTTTAGAATGTTATTTTTTAGGAGTCGGCATAGCGTTTAGAAGAGAAAGTGTGCCGACTCCCGAGTTTGCCGTATCTTTAGTATGGGTAGTTGCTGCGCCCGCCGGTAGACTGCGCAGCGGTTGTGGCTGGCTGGAGACACTTTCTAAGCGCTCGCGAGTTTGAAAACATGGAAAAGCTGCCGTATTTAGTCCTTATTTCTTGGTGTTGAAAAGTGGATGCGATCAAGAGGCGATAGTGAAATAATACATACGTTATGACACTGGTGTGTTTAGTATTTGTAAGCCTTACCACTTATTTCTTTACGTTTGTGCTGTCGAGTGAATTATAACCTGGTAAGATTCGTCAAACAAAACTGTGTAAGTGAATATGCCGTGTTGTTTTGTTCCCGGGTGCCGATCTGGATACGACAAGTCATCTGCAACAGGTAGGCACTTTTTTTTAGACCTCCAAAAGCCGAAGATGATTTATTTAAATGGGCTAAGGCCATTCCGAGGAAAGACATTAAATTGTCAAGTAAGTCATATGCGGCCAACGGCCTAGCCATGTTGAAACACCGGATCCCATGAGAACTCCGCAGTTAAGCAACATTGGGCGCAGTCAGAACTTGGATGGTATGCCGGTTCTAGGCACAGCGTGCTGTTGGCCAACATAAGGAGGAGCGGAAAGGCCCTGGCCACCCTACCGCAAGTAAACTCCGGCTGGGGGTAGCCTCTTCGGAGGCTCGGACCTGCCTTCGGGCAGAATACCAATTAATTATTAAAGTCATATGCAGGCTATGTGACAAACATTGCTCCGATAATTTCCTTATAAAAACGGACACTTTCATTGTAGAAGGAAAGACAGTCGAAATGGCGAGAATGAGATGGAGTTTGAAGCCTGGTGCAGTCCCACACTATCTAGCCGGGTATATTGTCAAGCAACTAAGGAAAGGGATCAGCTGTGTGAAGTGTGCAACAACCCTTCAAAGTGAAAAGGCCGTCGGACACAACAGCTCAACTTTCACTAATATAAAGGACTTTGGCACAATAAATGCCCTTAGTTACCTAACTCAACCGTCTGACAGTGTCTTCAACATTCTTTTACAGGTCGAAGTAGTCGTTGAAATGGAATTATCTTCCCTTTCAAATTTGTGGGTTGATATATTTTAAGAGTGTTAGGACAGCATTGATGAGATTGTTTTAGGGCCATGATTTTTTGATGGTGTATGGAACATAAACTGGACCTTATTGGAAAACTCGTTTTTCATTTCATGAAGTGCGCTTTTTCTTTCGTACGAAAGAAATTAGGAAAGAGCAGTCAACTTCTAAGTCTGGAAAATCATCGCGTAAGCTGTCCAAAGCTTCGGACAACTGAGAGCTATAAGTTATATGGGCGAGTTTGTCATTATACTGTATTATATTATATTTACTTTATTTGTGCAGTAGTGAATGGTCTGTAGCTTTACGATTTTCACACATTCAGTTACATTTTGACCCCCGTCAATGTTTTATTTCCTTATTATATGAACCTATGACGCAATCTGATGTTTCATAATTAACACAACGGACGTTAGCGTTGTATATACTCAGTGCGGAGAATTTTATATTTGGATCATCTTGTCTAATACAACGTAGTGTAAGCTGATAACATTCAGTTACTGAAAAGTAACATTCAACTGCTTGTATTGATACCGTCCTCACTCAGCGCTAGCCGACGCTAGAGCCACCTAGCGGCTGGACCCTACAAACTCCACAAGTCGCGTCACTTTCTCTTCTATACGCTATGGAGTCGGTAATACCGTACATACATGATTACATCCCCATTTTTGGTGTTGAATTAGTTGGTCCTCTTTCTGGAAATGTAGCAAACACCATCACACAACCACTTCTTATGTTCTCTTTTTGTTATCTGACTACCAACAAGTCTACATAAATGTTTTATCCAACAATAGTGGGCATTTTCACCTTCGGTTATGTAAAAAAAATTTACACGAGCATCCTTTTTTTCCTGAGTATAATATAGAGGACCTACTATACTCTTATTTTCAATTCCATAAACATTAATACTTACATTGTTCAACTCTTCAAAACGTTGAATGTCTTTTATCGCCATAGGAAATTACATTTCTTTTAAATCTAACACTGAAGAATAGTGAGGATAAGGTGATGTTCTATCCATATTCTCCACTGCTGGATGGAGAGCTGAGGTTACAGCCCACGCAAAACATGCATGGTCACTATTCATAACGTTTACACAAGCATGCTTACGTTTGATCCATGCTGGCAAATCTAAGTATGATGATGCTCGAAGGGGGTTATATTTATTCAGGTTGGTTTCTAAATAAAGTACTTCAACCAACGCCCAGCCTGACTCCCTTTCCTGGAACTCTTCACGATGATAGCACTTGAAATATTTTGATATATATCACTAATATTAGTTGATTCGCTAACAATTATGTTTTTTGTATTAAAAGATTTGATATCTGTAATTTCACCTTCGCTCCCAGTTTTTACATAGAGTCCAAAAAGTTCAAAATTTATTTTAATTGTTTTATGCTCTAATAAAACATTACCTACCAAGCCAAACACAGTAGGTTGAACATTTTTTAAAAACGATTCAATACTTTGAGTTTTTTCTTTACTATAAAGTCTATAACTAGCAATTCGAGTTTTAAATGCACTACCAATTTGTTGAATATTTCCAGAATTTCTTTCATGGCAAGCGTTATTTTTGTGTTGAATACTGCGTAAATGTCCATGAATGATTGAAGAAGGTATATCAATATTACATACATCACAATGTGTTATCGAAGGTTCACCATTCTTCTTTCTTTTTGTTGCACAACTATTTTCACAATCTTGAGAACGTTTACGCTTTTGAGCATCAAATTCGTTTAAAGGTTCCGTGCTAGTTGATGGTTTTACAGATTTCAATTCCTGTTGTTCTCCATGCACTTCAACCATGTGGGATTGATATCGCTTTACAGCAGAAAAAACAAGTTCGCAAACTGAACACGAAAATGGTGCTGAACTAACATGCATTAAATTTACATGACGTGCAAGATTATCTTGTCTGTTAAATGTGGTAGCACAATGACTGCACACAAACATTTTAATGTCATGTTTAGCATTTGCGTGTCGTTGAAGGTTGTCAGGTCTTGAGAACTTTTTCTTACATTCACCACACTTGAACATAATGATCACTTTCGAAATTACCTATAAAAGAAAGAAATCATAAATGTTAATAAAAAGATAAAACAAAAAAGATATAAATAGTTTAATTACATTCCGGTCCATGGTTATAGCAGGGTATTTAAATCGATCATCTGTGAACTCCTAGCAAGTCTAACTTCATGTAGTTCTAACTGGGGGTTACTATATACCACTGTCACTGACACCTAGCGGTGAACACTGGAACTTAATAGAGTGGTAGAAACCAGCGGTCGCCAGTTAAGTGAGCTAAGTGTGACGTCATAGCCAGTCTTAAAAGAAGTCTAAAGTTGTAGAACATGTCACGTGAGAGAAACCAGCGATCGCCAGTTAAGTGAGCTAAGAGTGACGTCATAGCCAGTCTTAAAACAAGTCTAAACTTGTAGAACAAGTCACATGATAGAAACCAGCAGCTACCAGTTAAGTGAGCTAAGTGCGACGTCATAGTCAGTCATAAAGCAAGTCTGAACTTGTAAAACATGTCACGTGACAAGGTTAAGTTAGGTTATGTTAGGTGAACTGAGGTTAAGTCTTTAAATATTCCCTCTTTCACTGACACCTAGCAATCAACATTCGGACTTAATAGAGCGGTAATCAAAATCTAACCTACAAATTTAGCTTTACACACCATGGTCAAGTAGTTCCAACTTTTCACTGTCAAATATACCATTTTCACTGACATGTAGTGGTGACCATTGGAAAATATCACTCTAGCTGTTTAAAAGTTATTAGAGGGACACTTACCTTTTTATAATTTATCAACTGCTGCCACTGAATGAACAGATTATAGGAATCTGGTAACCTACAGGTACCCAATTATCTGTAAACAAATCAATCAATCAATCAATCAATCAATCAATAAATACATTCCAATCAATAACTTCAACATCGATTAGTAATAAAAGACTACAATCCATTAATAATAAGTACTTACCATGCAAAATAATTTAATGATTTTCTACCAAAAAGGCTTTTTTACAACTCTTGAGCAGTAATAGAGCACTGTTCACTCAAAGCGAGTAATAAAGACTGACAGTAGGGAAATATATGACACCTCTATTATATAAACTCTCATCGCTCGTGTCAGCAGTTTTTTGCAGATCATTGAAATTCCTTTCCCAATACAGCTGAGAGTCCAAAGTACACTAGGAACACCTGTGTGGTATCCAATGACTGCTGACTTTGCATGATCATCACCCATTGTCTTCATGAACACTTGCGGTTTCAAATTACTGCAGCGTTATCATAGCAACAGATCTGCGCGCTCTCTGCCAAGTCTGCAATATGACACAGGAAATATAACAAGACGCCTCACTGCACGTGCCATCTCCTCAGTTTTAATATCTTAAGAACATGTATTATTCTCTTTCAACTACAAATGACTCGTTAGAACACATCCATCTCCCAAGTTAGATCCCTTGTATGTTCACATGTATTTCGTCACTTTCCTTTCATATCGTTATCACATTATAGTAGTGGAGGACTGGTGAACAACGTCAGTTCAACACACTGCTTTACACGCAAATGTAGTTAGGCCCTTTGACATAATTTAAATAAATGCATGGGCTAGTCCGTAGGGACCAGTCAAAAGGGACTCATCCACAAGGACCTGTCAACAATAACTCGTCCACAGGGACTCGTCAACAATTACCCACCAACAATGACCCGTCCACAAGGACTCGTCCACAAGGACCCGTTAGGTTGGGTTAGGTTACACTACAGCTGCCATCTTTAAAATGCCCGCACTCGTACAAAAGCCATGAGTGGGCATGCGTAAGAACAAAAAACAAGCATGTTAATTCATAGTGGCTTTCCACCGAACACATGCACTTTATGTAGAACAACGTTTCATTCCATATTGGCATTCAAACTCTCACATGTTGCACTTGGAAAGAGAGATTCTCTAAAAAAAATACAATTTCACCCCCTATTAGGGATAGGTTTTAATTTTGGGGTTGAAATATGTTGTCCGTTGGAAAGGTGGTGTCCGCCCGAGTTCAATGACACCTCATTTGTCAAAATCCGACCATGCGTTTGAGAGTTATCGCACCGCCGCCATCTTGTGAGGAGGGTGAGGAGGATTTACAACCGGCACAAACACACCACTAACAACGTTTATGTTTTTCCTTTTTTTTTAGTATAAAGGGTCATTTTCTTATGTTTCATCGGTTTGGTCTGAAGAATTTTTACAATACTGCAGTTCCCACACATAGATGTGCAATCGGACCCAGCTTTACGACAACTACAGTTTGTAACACACAATGTTTTGCAATTACAAGATATCAGTAGAAGAAGTTCACTTGGAGCAGCAGGATTCGTCATGGGCTTAGGTATCAGTCTGTTATTTGATGTATACTGCCAACCCCATTCTTCTGCCGGAATTTTACAACATAACCAAGTTTGAATCTGGTGGTAAACCCTCAAAATATGTTGATGAGCAGCATCTGAAGTTGGTGGAAATTTTGCTAAATCAAAATTAGACTTGAGAGACATTTTTGAGGTTAATTGCTTCATTGAGGGTTTTGAACTTTGATAAGTTGTACATGCTTAGAATAACTGTTCTCCACTTTCTAGAAGGATATCTTTTGTAGTGTCTTGTTTTGTGAAAAGCTCAGCCTGAGATCTAGCTTCAGTTGATTTACGTATCATGTCATTTTTTGTATATCTTCCCTAACGATTTCTGCTGCTGTTCTAACAATTCTTTTACGTTCGTCTTCAGTAGTTGTTTCTCTGTTTTTGTACCACGAATCTAATACCTTGTGACTAGTATGTGACATACATAAAATACTTCTCTTTCCAGATAAATTATGTACAACTAGCCGATCTTTGAAAAAATCTACAAGTTTTGACTTGAGATAATAATCACTATAGTCTATATCAGAACCACATAACTCCACTACTATCTCTCTTAATTCTTTTAGTGAATACTGGCACTCATTGTCGCTCTCAAGGTAATTAGTAAGCAAATTAAATTTATCTACAGACTCGGCTAATAATGGACGTCCTACCTTTGTTCATGAGGTTTAGGTTTACAAAAGTCCTTATAACATTGCCCATGATAACGGGCTTCGGCCGCAACTAAATCAATCACATCTAAAAGCCTGGACTTAACTTTACAGGCCCAATCGTCATTTCTATTATCACAAGCATTAAGGAGAGTTTGCTTTATTTCAATTGTTGAAACCTCATGAATTTGGGTTCGGTATTGAGAAGGAAGTTTTGGGTCAAACACAGCATTTTTTTTCACATAACAAACAGTCATGCTTGAAATCAAATTTGGTGTCTAATTCTCTGAGAAGGCGCTGCGAGGTGGAAGATTCCGAATTTTGAGCTTTTAATGCTGCTTTAATATTGCTAGGTCTGGTATAATTTTGCCTGCATACGGTATGTACTTTTATTACATCGACGTTAACAAGTAACCTATGGATTTCGTCTTTTCTCTCAATACTACATTTTATTCAAGTGTTTATACCTTTAGTGACTGTTACCCCGGCATCTTTCACTTCCTCATTACATATTACGCATATATTGGTAAAATCAGTCATTATTGAAAACTGTTGATAATAAAGAGCGCCTAGCTGTAAAGTTTGTGGGTAACAGTTCAGATTTAACAAGTTTTTACTATTTTTAAGGGTTACCTTTAATCTTGCTTATCTTGCTCAACAATACATAACAATAGCAAAACTATCAGCATTTCACTGCACTTGGCACAACACAACAACTTTTATTTCTGTACAAAAAGTAAAACTATCACGAAACACAAAATGCAACGAACCGCACAATGCCATGGTTAACCGAACACTAAACAGACAAGACCCACTAATAACGAAAAGGACTCAATAAGCAGCGTAGTAGAGATAAGAGGGCAGTAAACAAACAAGTTGCAACGTGCAGTCTGACTCATGCAGACAGCCAAGCGACCGAGTCACCACACCACGCTATACGCGGCTGCCCGGCGGGATGAGCGATGTCCGCTACTGTGCATCGCTCTGTGAAGCCATCATGTTAACAAATATCTTTTGTAGACCCATAACGTTAAAGATAATAACAGTAGCTTAACATTTTAATCGAACATATTTTTTCTACGACATAAGGGTAAATATAATTAGTATAAATTACTTTATGTTTTTTGCAATGACAGTTGTCTGCATATATTAATGTATTAAGGCGATAATAGGTTGCCTACATAAAAAATTATTCTTAAATAAATTGTTAAAAATATTGTAAGGAGTAAAAAAAAACAATCACGTCTGTAGCTTTATTAGTTTTCGAGCTGTAAGCATTTAACCATAGTACTGCTCTAGCAAGGTATAGGAGGGGGTGGGGTGGGGGAAGCAAGAGGGGTGGGGGTCATGACTTTGTAATTTTTGGCTATTTACTTTGTATACTAACATCCTGAAAAAATTCAGCTTTCCTCTAATTAGTTGCGACAAAGCGTATATATTTACCTTTATTGACTGGGCTATAGGCATACCTTACACCTTATTAAAATAGAATTCCATTAGGTTCACTCGGTTTTTATAAAACTTCATTAACTTTCCTGCTGAGTGGTTAGTACAGAAGGCATTTGGAAGCAACCGGTAGCCTATTTCGGCTTGTGCAATACTGTCTAATATTCGTAATCGGTGATACAAATTTCTCTGCAATGACGCTGGCAAGTCCGTTGCTGCGGTTAGATTAATGAGTGGATTCGATCTGATGACGGGTTTTTGAGATAATAATTCTTAAATGTGACGCATGGTTGAAACACGCTTAAAAACATGCACTTTTTGTGTTCCAACTGCGACAAAAAATATTAAAATATAAATTAAAAATTACAAACCTACATGAGCTAACGTAAAATAGAACGACGAAAATGATGATGTTATTGGATTTTATGTAGGTCTATTGGTTACTTCACAAACAACCTTCAAACTCTAGTACACATAATACTTTGGTCGACAGTAGTCATTGTATCATGGGCCCAGTGCAAGACAAATAGGTACACACTTCCACTGCGACAACATCTGCGAACAAGGCCGGAGGCACAGGAGACACTATGATTCGAACATGTGACCATGTTCGTATATTATTAGGCTACATAACAATGTTTTAATGGTTATTTAACAGTGGAAACAAGTAATTTTATGGTGCAAATTACACATAACCATGACCAGTTACTCTTCCTAAAATAAACTATTCGTGTTTGAAGCAAACTTCCCCTCCCCCCCTTTTTTTCACAATACATAGACAACTGAGTACTCAATTGTGATGAAAGTTTGATTTATTACAGGGTTGTATTTTACATTAGCATGGATGAAACCTCCCTTGAAAAATTACTTGGCAGCTGTTCCACCCCATATTTACTGAATTCATAGTTTACGAGATAAACTGTAACTGAAGGGTAAAGATATAAGTGTTTCTGATAAACACCGTAAGCATTTGCAATTAAATGGCTATACAGTTTACTTTACTAATTTCTGCCGGTGACCTCACAGCTTGCACATTGAAACAAGTCTAGTAGTCTAATAACAGCCCACTGGAAATGCTGCTGTCAACAGCAGAGCACAAGGGTTGTGCTTTATCCACAATTGTGACACGGCCAAGTTCTCCACGCAACTGAAAATTAACTTAACGCACATGTCTCAGAATTTGAGGATCACCGTGTGATGATATCTCAATATGCATCTAGAAAACAGTGGAGTAAACAGAACAATACAATGGATAATTAACTACTGTAAATACAAGTCAATTTATGACAACCCCTTAGCGTACTTATGTGACTACTACCCGGATACTCTTTTAAAAGTTGGAAAGCACGCATTATCCAAGTCAAGGTTGTT
Organism: Meconema thalassinum; assembly: GCA_946902985.2. Lineage (NCBI taxonomy): Eukaryota > Metazoa > Arthropoda > Insecta > Orthoptera > Tettigoniidae > Meconema > Meconema thalassinum. Next base: position 455,146,197 of record OX336391.1, on the reverse strand, counting down.
AATACCATCAGAATTTCGATGACGACATTGCCCCCCCCATGCAATATATGGTGAGAAGACGCTGACCCGTTTTTATATTCACGTATATTTCCGCAAGAAAATCTACCAAATTCCCGTATATTTTAGAACTATCAAAGACTAGATTTCGCATACCGAATGGCTGTAAAATTAATCTTAAAGAGCGAATCAAAGTTTTCTAGAGTAAGTGTAAATGCATGTTTGGAGATACTTCTGCAGCCCAGGGGTGATGACAAGATTTAGGCCTAGTCTGTAGCGTGAGCAATGCGCGTGCAAGCAAGTGAACTCTCTCGCAGATGGGATGAGAAGCTACGAACACAAATAAAATACCGTTTACCTGAGGAGAGCCGAGATAAATTATTGTTTTACTGAGGAGGGTTGAGAGACTAGAGAATAGGAGTGTCACATAATAAATGTTTACGGGAAGTGACTGAATTGTATGGTAACAGTAAAGGAGACTGGAACAAGGCGATATAATTTTCTACACTACTGAAAATAGTCAAAATACCCTTTGTAATAATGAATCATAATTTGGAGGTCTTGTAGTAATAGATGTTACCCACCCACTATCCCTTTTTAGATCACGACTTGTATAGTAAAATTGGAGGTGTGTTCGCTATTACACGTGTAAATTATTGGACAAATACAGTATTGCTAACCCCGCGCATTCGGTACTGACAGCCTTCCTGTCACTAGCCTTGCCCCGCTTTTCCTCTACGCGACCCACGGTCACCACATAACAAGGCTCTACGTCTAACCACCACACGGCAAGAATTCTGAGCATCGTTCTCACCTACACCCTGTATTTCAAAAGAAAAAACATGAATATGGTGGGAGCTTGGAACAGCTGAGCTGCGTTGCCAAGTTTTTAGTGTTGTTGTAAATCAACCGATTCGAATAATACACAGCGCTACACTTCAGACATTATTTCTGTACAATTATACATAAGATATTTTAAAAGTTGATCCTGAGTCAACACTGAGGACATTCAGAGGGAGAAATAAGGTACTTAGATGAATAAATAAATTACACACTGCAGCTATGATACCTTTAACATCGGTATTCAATTCAATAAATATGACAAAGAGGGCATCTACAGCTAATGAATATAAATTACTGAGGAGGGTTGAGAGAGTAGACAATAGGAGTGTCACATAATAAATTGTACAGGAAGTGACTGAATTGTCTAGTAACAGTGAGGGAGACTGGAACAAGGGTCTGGGTGGAGGTCGTTCACAGCTTACAGTAGTTGACAGATAACACCATGCACACTCGCTGAATCGCGACTCTGTACGGTTAATATTACCTTTCGGGATAATACAAAAATAAAGTTAAGGTAAAGAAATATTCCAGCCGCTCTGTGACGATATTATTGCCGTGGTATTACATTATCGAGTTGTAGGCTATTGAATGACAGGCGGTAATTTGAACACTATGGCGGGAAACAATAGCTTGTGCTCTATTATCGACTGCGGCAAGCGAACTGACACCAATAAATAAATTATCCTCAGTCACTTGGCAAGGGTTCGCCACCCTCCATCCCTTCACTGTCTCTATCATCATTGTCTTCGTCAGAGCTTAATGAATTGCCAAGGTTAATAATCATTTCATCCACCGCGATATCCAGAATGCCTTCAGTATTTCTTTCTGTACAAGCTGTACGGCATATGTCCAGTCCTCGGGTCGAACTTTGGTGAAGTAAAAGTAAACGAAATAATGACAATGAAAGGAACACCGACACAGATAGTGGTTAACAAGCGACTGAAACAATGCCTGCCCACACGACAAGAATTCTGTCACTTGTGTGGTTTTTGTACTTACATGTTGGTGACGGGTGTTTAATAGTAGAATGTCGAAAGCTGTGAGATATTGTATGTAGTTTTTGAAAATTACTGTATGTATGTGTGACACATGCGCAACGAGTGTTTACACGGACTTTAAAACAATTTGATATGTGCATCTCCCCTGCGAAAGAAGAGCCGTATGGTTTTCCCAAAGACCATGGTAAGGCCAAAAAACAGTAAAATTCCACATGCCAAGAGTACCTTTTAATTTAGATTTATTTTTTCAAAGTAACAGAAAATAAAATAATGCAAAACAAAATTAAAGAAGTCAATTTGACAAACACAAGATTGTTCCTAGGAACTTCAGTTATACACAACACAAAATTAAGTTTTTTGACAGTACTAATTTCTTACTAGGAACTGTAGGCTTGTCATACAAAAAATAAGCCACTTTGTCAATACTATAGAGCGTCTCAACCTTAAAAGACAGTATGGAATCAAATGTAGTATTTGCCTCTCACTCGCACTCCTATGTCCTGCAATTAGCTTCGTCCTCTTCTACCCCGGCGATGTTGCCATTTCCCAATAATTGAAAGTTACAAATCTAAGAAAATGTTTGCGTGGTATTATAGAGAATTTCCCGCTCTTTATGATGGTGTAAAAATAAAAGCGATAAATAATTAACACATGGCCCAATTTTCACAATTACGATATTTTAGCGCGAATCTATATTTTTGCATTTATAAAACTTATCACGCCATAGATAATGAACTAATGATCGCAACATATCAAGAATTTATTTTTAGATTGCCTGATGTTGGTAGAAGATACCCTACTTCTCAGGGCAGTAATTATTTTCATAATAAGAAAGTTATGTTTTTTTTTTCCTTAAATCAGGGTGTCTACTGTAAGGATGAAGTAAAAATTAGTTACTTTTTAGTTACCTTTAAGTTAATTTTAGTTACCTTTGAATTCAAGATACGTCTGTGGTCTGCAAGCAAAGGGGCTCATCACGCGGTGAAGAAAATCAACAATGAACTGTGTTTAAAGCGGTAAATAAAATTCACTTAGGGTGTTATAAAATTTTTAAAAATAATAAATAAATAGTAGATATTTATTATCAAATGAGTTGTTTCAGCTAATATGTCATCTTGTTCACAAGGCGTTTTTTATAATTGCCAAGAGGTTGCTCTGCTCTTGACCGTTTGGCGAGATTTCCTTTGTCCCCGTGGTAGATCACGAAGAAATTTTTGGGACGTTATGTGATTGTAACCGAATTCTGTCTTCGCAGTCAAGTACGGAGAAATATCGAGATGTTACACGATCGGCGCTGGTCTCGCCCGTTTGTCGAGATTCCCGTAGTTTTCACGATAGATCACTGATAAATATCGCGATTTAGATAATCGGTGTCACTTTTAGTCGTTCGACGAGATTTCCATTGTCCTTGAGGTCGGGCACGAGCAAATATAGTATTATTACGCAATCTGCGCCACTTGCTGTCCGTTTGACAAGAATCTAGTTGTACTCATCATTAAATGCGGAGAAATATCGCGATGTATCGCGTCCGCTGCCGCTCTCGGCCGTTTTACGAGATTCACGTTGTCTTCGCGATATTATAGTATGCCACTGCCATCGTAATGTACAGGCCATCACCAAGTGATCAGCTGATCGCTAAGGGTGGATGGGTAACGACCATTAAGCTTAAGTGTGAGTGGTTTGTGCTGTGTTGTTTATACAATTTAGTTAGTGTCCGAGTTAAAAGCAATACGTAAGAACGCTACTACTTACGTCATCCAGAATGAGGATTACGATACTCCGTTTGTTTTCTGAGGCAAATGTTCATTTCGTAGGTAGGTAATTAGCCTATTATCTATAAAATGTTTGAGTTGCATGTTTGTCACCACACTTATTAAGGTTATGGTTCAGTTAGGAGCTTTACATCGCTTGTTTTCGAGTAATGCAGGTTTTTTGGATGGTACGGTACCGGTAATACAATTATATTTATTCATTGAAAAAATTATTCCTTCCATGGTCCCTGGAATGCCAAAACGTAGTTGTGTTACCGGGTGCAAAAACAACTATTATGATGGAGATGATTAGGTTATATGCCTTGTTTGTCCATCCCCACCGACGAAAATTTAAGAAAGCAATGAATACTTAAAAGTCCTAGAAAAGATTTGCACATTACAGGGAAGACGAGAGTGTATGTTAAACATTTCCCTGAAAGTAAGATACTTCGGGAGATAAGAGGCACCTTTAGGCCTACTCGTCTTGATGGTAATTTATAAGTTAATAATATGGTTTCGAGCCTCCGTGGCTTAGGCGGCAGCACGCCGGCCTCTCACCGCTGGGTCCGTGGTTCAAATCCCGGTCACTCCATGTGAGATCTGTGCTGGACAAAACGGAGGCAGACAGGTTTTTCTCCGGGTACTCCGGTTTTCCCTGTCAAAATTTCATTCCAGCAACACTCTCCACTATCATTTCATTTCATCTGTCATTCATTTAATCATTGCCCCAGAGGAGTGCGTCAGGCCTCGGCAGCTGGCACAGTTCATATCCTCGCCGCTAGATGGGGGCTTCATTCATTCCATTCCTGACCCAGTCGGAGACTGGAAGCAGGCTGTGGATTTTCAATAATATAGTTTCAATATTATAGTATGAAGTTCTAAATGTCAGCCTATGCTAGGACTGGAAAGATTTCTAACATGTAAATACTGAGGTTAAATTACATGTTAGGGCCTACTTATGTAAATCAGACAAGTTGTTATTAGTACGGTATTATTCAGCATAGTTTGAAGTCTATCCAAGATGTGTCCCGTTCAACCTCAAGTGAACATAACTTTCATGTGGTAGCATTTATGTAGGCTGCTGTATTTACATTAATGGGCTCGTTAGCAACCTATCTACCTGATTTCTAGATTACAATGCGTGGTAAATTCCTGATGTAATAGCCAAGTTAGATTGAGTAATTGAAAATGTGTGCTGATAGGTTAGGCTCTGTTTAGGTCACACAAGAGGTGTTCTGTGCATTGATTACAGTTAGAGATTGGTTATGTTGTGCATCATATCATGAGCCAGTAGTAGTTTAGAATGTGATTTGCTGAATAGCCTAGAGTGATGTTGGGTTTTCTCAGGCATTTAACCTTAAAGTGGTGAATAGTGACGATTAGAATTGATCAGATAAAAAATTATAAACTTGTGATCTACAAATTAAGAGTAGTTTCCCTTGAGATCATATATACATAGGTCTACATTTTAGGACAGAGATTTTTTTGGTGTGATTACCTGTAAATAATATTGTAAGTTGAAACTCATTAGATTATCGTTCACACCTAACTTGGTACGAGGCTACATTAGTTATTAACTTTCAGTACTGTAGCTTACACCATAAGAGGTTAACATCTAGTGCTGGTATAACAACAGTAGCTTAATACTGACTGAAATTATGACACTTAGATTAGGATATTCCAAATGGTTCCACACTTTATACATGTGTTAAGATATTCATTCGAGCAAGTGCTATAGAGACAGTAGCTTTTCAGGTTTTTTTTAGTTGTGTATAACAAAAATGTTCTGAGCTGCTCATTGACATTTTGAGCTTAAGAGATTCGTTTTTTGAGGTGCGCATTGACTTTTTGAGCTGCGCAGATTAGTTTTTGAGGTGTGCATTGACTTTTTGAGCTGCTCTGATTAGTTATTGAAAAGAGAAGATCCTTTGTTATGTAGCCTTGATTGTTGGTCCATATACCATACATTTTTCTGGTAGTCAAGTAGTACCGCAGTGAATTGGTACATACAATTTTATGCGAAGAAATGGTTCTTGAACCTTATTTTTCTGACAGGATGCCAAGGGGGACATAGTGTTTTATACATAATTATGTTTATTCGAAGATGGGTCAGCAAGGTATATCTGTTATTTTATACAAAAGATATTCATTTGAGAAAGTGCTATGGAGCGGCTTCGGTGGCGTAATCGGTAGCATGCTGAGCTTCTATGCCCAAGATAGCGGGTTCAAACCCGGCCGAAGCAGTCTGATTTTTTGAGAGCGTTAAAAATCCCTCAGTATGCCTTCCTTCGGAGGGGAAGTAAAGCAGGCGGTCCCATGTCATATATTTATGGCATGTTAAAGAACCTTCCACTAATTGCACCTGTGTGAAGCTAAATTGGATAGGTTATTGTAAACAACGCTCTTAGGTTTCCAAGTTCGTTGCCAAGAGCCGACTGCGGTGGCGTCTAGCAGCTGAGTTGTGAACTTAGCCTAGTAGTCGTTGACGGTGGCGCTTGGCAGCGAAAGTAGGAACTATTTGAAAAATTCTAAGTTGCAGTACTTAAATTAAAATAACAGATAACACACACTAATACAGTCATCACAATTAACACCGGTTATCAGACAAATTCTACACACACCCAAAGTACATGGGGCTACATGACCGCGTTGTCGCAGCCCCTAAACTTAAGAACCAACCAACCAAAGTGCTATGGAGACAGTAGGTTTCCATTTCTTTTCTAGTAGTGTATAACAAAAATGTTGTTATGTTTTTTCACTTCTTTTATCTGGAATAGGGTGAGATTTGTTTTGTTTTCTTACTGAAGTAGTGGTTTACTTCAGAGAAGATACTCTGTTAAGTAGCCTTGATTTTTGTACCTTATACCATACATTTTTCTGGTAGTCAAGTAGTACCGCAGTGTTAATTTTCTACATACAATTTTATGCGAAGAAGTGGTTCTTGAACCTTATTTTTCTGACAGGAGGCCAATGGGGACATAGTGTTTTTATACTTAATTATGTTTATTTGAAGAACATCCTGTTTTGTGAAGGTCATTCATTTTTGTGAGATGAAATGAAGTTGGACAACAGTGATAGCATTAGTTTTTTTGTGGAATCCTCAGTAAAGTGACATTGACCTTTTGAAATTTAACCATTTTTCTGACAGGTCAAGGCGAAGGGGGATAACGGTTATATTGTACAAGGGATACTTAGTTGAAGAAGATCCTTTTGGCCCCAATTACTTTGTTTAGTGCATAAATATACAAAAATTCAAAAGTATATTTTTATATCTGGATTTTGCTGGTGTTGTTTAGAGAGAAGGAATAATTTTCGTAACTTTGTTTTACTGAATGTCAAGAATGGCAGATTTCTTACTTAGCCTTTTTTCTCATGCAAGTCCAGAAGCGAATAGCTAGTATTTTTTGTAATGTTATTCTGTTTTACTGGTGAGTAAGGATACTGGCAGTTTTTGTGCACGAGATCCAGAGAGGAAGTTACCTTCTCTGTTGATTTATTTCTGATAAACAAGGTCTAGAAATGAATATTTCTGTTGCTACCATATATAATGAATTTGGGGGGCAGAGTGTTCAAGAAGGCAGTAAGGGGTGGGGGGCTGGTTATCAATCATCATCATCATCATGTTTTTCAGTCAAGCGACTGGTCTGCCCCTACAATGAGTCTTCTCCACGTTGTTCGGTCTTGTGCTGTCCTTTTGACCATTTCATAATTTCGTAGGCCAGAGCTATGTAGGAAAGATCTCATGAAAGTGTTCCGTGGCCTCCCGCGAGGGCGTTTTCCGGGTATTTTGCCTTCTAGAATGTCGATCATCAGGCCACCATGTCGTAACCTGTGGCCAAGCCAGGTGGATCTCCTTCTATATATCTGGCGGATCATTTGCCGTTTTTCCTTTATTCGATCCAGCACCGTTATGTTGGTCATTTTCTCTACCCAGCTGATCTTTTCCATTCGGCGCCAACACCACATCTCAAACGCTTCTAGTCGTTTAATGTCACCTCTATTCATTGACCAGGTCTCACTGCAGTACATTGCAACTGGCCATATGTAGGTCTCAACCAGTTGTTTTCTAAGGCTGAGGGACATCGAGCGTTGACAAATTAGAGAATGCTTTTCACGGAATGCCTGCTTGGCCATGGCTATACGGCTCCTGATTTCAACTTCACATCGTAGGTCTTCTGTGAAGATCTGGCCAAGGTATTTAAAACGATTGACCTGTTGTACTGGTTCTTTATTTATGGTAATATTTAGTTCGTGTTGATACTTACTTATCACCAGAATCTTGGTCTTCTTAAAATTGATTTTCATTCCATATTCTGTAGCTGTATCATTTAAACATTGCAACATGTTTGTTAATGTATGCGGATTTACTGCAAGTAATGCCAGATCATCAGCAAATTTAATATTCTGGATAAGTCTTCCACCAACTTTCACTCCCATATTAGAACCTTTAAAAGCCCACTTAGTTATAGCTTCAGCGAAGGCATTGAACAGTCCAGGGGACAGCAAACACCCTTGTCGCACACCTTTGCGGATCTTAGCGGGTTCTGATACGTCATTTCCAAGCCGAACAACAGCAGTTTGATTTATATACAGATCAAATATTAATCTGATTAATCGATGGGGACAGCCTATTTGATTCAGAAGAGGAAACAGCTTGTGCCAGCTGACTTTATCAAATGCTTTTTCAAAGTCCACAAAGCACACGTAAAGGTTTCTGTTTACACTTAACATCCTTTCTCCAAGACATCGCAAGGACCCGATAGCATCACGTGTAGACATATTCTTTCGAAAGCCAAATTGAGAGTTGTCTAGATACTGTTCGATGTATATTTCCATCCTTTTCCTTAAAATCTGCAGAAGTATCTTTGATGCATGAGGGATGAGACTAATGGTCCGATAGTCACTACATTCAACTGGTACAGTCTTCTTTGGAATTGGAATGATGATGCTGGTGTAAAACTCCTGAGGCCATTTACCTTCTTCGAAAATTCTTGCTACCAATTTGAATATCCATTCAAGTGTACTATCCCCACTATTCTTGATTAGTTCGGCAGGAACATTGTCAATACCTGGTGTTTTACCCATGGATATTGATTTTAGAGCTTCATCGAACTCTGATCTAATAATTCTATCTTCTGCAATTGGCCTGTCTTCCTCGCCACGTGTTGGCAAAAGGTATGGAATTGGTTCTGCGTATAGATCTTCAACATACATCCTCCAGTGTTCCTTCTTGTAATTCAGGTCTGATATAGGATTCCCATGTGTATCACGGAACTGTCTAGTGCGGAATCCTTTTTGTTTCTTAGTAGTTTCCCTGATCTTTCGGTAGGCTAAATCTGTTCTTCCTTGTTTTTGCAGAAATTCGATCTCTTTGCATTTTGACTGCCACCACTCCATTTTCTTCTCCCGACAGAGTCGATCAATCTGGTTCTTTAGCATTCGGTAGTTATTTCTGCCTACTTCTGAAGAGTCGTTTTTAAATTTTCTTCTTTCATCCATCTTTAAGAGAATGTCCTGTGTGATCCATGGTTTGCGATTCACTCTTTCCACAAATCCCACATAGTCTTCAGCAACCTTTTCGATGGAGAATTTGGCTATTGACCATAAATGATCAACAGTTTGTGAGTTGTTTGCATATGATGATATGTTGTCATCAGTGGCTTCCTGATATTGCTTTTTAGTCCGCTCGCTTTTAAATGCTTCAAGATTCCACTTCTTTGTTGGTTTTCCCTGAATCCTGCGTTTAAATTTCAGTTCCGTACTCATTACTAGTAGAGAATGATCAGAACAGATGTCAGCGCCCGGATATGCCATGGATTTCTTCACTTGATTTTTGTATCTTTCCTTGACAAGAATATAGTCAATCTGGTAACGTTGATCATCACCTGGCTTTTTCCAAGTATATCTCCGCCTCTTTGGTGAGGTAAACCAAGTGTTACTTATAACGAACCTCTCTTGTTCACAGAATTCGAGAAGACGTTGACCACGTGAATTTCTTCTACCAAGACCATACCCTCCTACTGCAAATCCTTCTTTTCCCTCACCAATCACTGCATTCCAGTCTCCCATTATAATAATGTTCTCGCTAGCCTTTGTCTTACGCAGTAATTCCTCCAGCTTCTCATACATTTCTTCAACCTCATCATCATCACTGCTGGACGTAGGCATATATACCTGCACCACAACTAAATTTACGGGTGTTGCCAGAAAACGTGCTATGATAATTCTGTTTCCAATAGCTTCAACATCCAGTAGGGCTCTTGAAGAGTTAGCATTTAGTACCAAACCTACACCGCCTTGACCATTCTCACTTCCGGAGTGCAAGACTTTGTAGTCTCCGCTTGTGAACTCTCCTTCTCTCCAACGTGTTTCAGCTAATCCTAAAATATCTAATTTATGTCGGTCTATTTCTCTTTTCAAGTTCTCTAGTTTCCCAGCTTGTAACATAGTTCGAACATTCCATGTTCCAATTTTAAAATAGGGATTTCTCCGGATAACGACCTGAGAGGCCCCATTTCCTCTCCTGCCGGGCCCGACATCATTCCTTTGAGGTGTGATCCCGCAGTTGCCAACTTCACTAACATTTGTCTTTGGACTCATCATAGGTTTTCTTGGGATACACATAAAGGTCTTTAATGGAGTGGTTTCCCGTTGCCTTCTCCATTCTTATGCTGTTGACCAAATCCTGCTGGTTATCAATAAGAAAGGAAAATAAAATACAGAATTAGAGATGCACATAATTTGGTATATATTATCCTTGAAAGAGAGATTCTGTAGTTTTCTCGAATGTTAGCCTATAACTTAAGCTCAGTTCGAGGGGTTTTCTGGCAGTAGGCACAGAAAAGTGTACCTGTCTATGTATTATTTCTGTGGGTACATAGATTTATTTTATTAACAAACTGTTCCTGCAAATTGTTTTGTGTACTGAAATATTCGAATATTTCCTTCCTTCAATCCCGAGTTTAGCCATATGCGATTTATCGACGTTGTGGTACATCTTGTGTAACTGTTTCAATGCCTCTTTTTAGTGATATAACATTTACAGGACGTCAAAAAGCTGCAATTTTTGCCCTGTCTGTGTGCGTCAACGTCCTACTAAGTTCACAGACGATGTACCATTTTGTTCACTCGTAAAATGCCCGCTACAACGGCAGGATTCGAACTAGCGGAGCGATAATTAGGCCTATTTAGTGGTTATTTATCTAACTGCCAGTGAACTCCAAATAGTATTAACATTTTCCTATAAATATGAATTTATATTCGCTTTGGAGTGACTGTGTGTGAAAAGAGCCGTCTGACTTGCTACGGCGGCTGTACCGGCCCTACGCGTGACGTCACTAGAGGAACCTTGCGGCCTGGACATAACGATGGCAGTGAGTATGCTATCCGCGCCGCACCCGGCCCAGGGGGATGACAGTTCATAGGGAGCGCGTGGGTCGCGGTAAAGCTCTGCTCTGGATGTTCTGCCAACCAATGAAGAATTAATTTTAGCAGTAAGGTTCCGTAGTTGGCACTCATGAACGCCGACATCAAACCGACAGGCGGAAGCGGGAATAGTCTGGTTTGATTGATTTTCCTCGTGTTGTTGGTTGTTTTGATTTGTTCGGTATTTTGATTATCTATTTGAATTGAATTGAGAGTCAATCATGCCCCTGCAAGGGAGGAAAAATTGCCAAGCACCGGGATGTAAGAATTATAATGATAGTAGGAACAATACGGCAATTTTCATCTTCCTGGTGTTGACCATGTGTAAAACTGGTGGGCAATATGGACTACTCTCGAATAAAAATATATAGAGAATAAATGTGTGCATTTCATCTCTTGTTTGTTTTCTTACCCATTTTCCTTTGCATTGCAATAAAATTTGTGGTTTAGGGCTACGGGGAGGGGTGGGTGGCAGCCGGCATGCTAGGCAAAAAAGTGAGGTTATGGCAACATAATGTGCATTTGGACAGTTTTCTTTATATTCATCAATATCCCAACAATTCTGTAGAGCAGGAGAGCAATGTTTAATTAGCCTAAAGGTGAATTAAGCTCTAGAACGGCATAACTGTGTCCTTCGTGACAAATCTATTGCCAACATTGATATATATCAAAATGTATTATTTTCCTATCTGGACGTATATTTCAGCACCTAGCGAAAAGCGCAGTTATGTTTGTGTTATTTTCATGAATAATCAATAACTCATCGCAGAACATACTGTTCATTTACGTGTAGTAAAGGCTACTTTCATATGGCTTTTTACTTTTTATGTTGCCAGACTTGCCGGAGCAGTACATAGCCTCAGGCGTTGCTCTCTCTCGGAAATTCTATAACCTAAAGTGACGAATCTCTTGTAGTTTACATGATCCTTGACCCGGCCGTTGAACGATTGTCCATCTTTCCTGACAGAATGGTGGAGGCAAGCTCAAGGTAGGGCATGGTTAAAATTCACGAGTGGTTCTGGACATTTTGTATGGCCGGCGCCGCGATTCCCGCTGTCCCTATGCTGAGATTGGGAGTTCATCAGTTTAGGGTCGATCTCGAGGAGAAATTAGTATCATTTCTAAATGGGTTGATGCACTTCTCGCTCCCAATACGCTTTTAAGTATACGGTCATGGGAAAAGTAACGAGTAGGTTTCGGAATATGTCGTGATCGGTGGCCAATCACCTTTGACGGGAATCCCGCAGTTCTCGTGGTCACAAGTTCACGATAGGGGACGGGTTTTATGATTTAACTCAACTGACGTCGATCTCGGTACATTTGACGAGATTCCTGCAGGGAAGGCGTGCGGTCAACCGGCCGTCTTGAGGATGAACGTTCGAAGTAGGTATCAAATATTAAGAATTATTCTGCGAGGATTGCACGAATAATACAAGAGGACACGTTTTCTTTCGCATGCGAATCATGAATTATACAAGTCATACAAGTTTTCGAAATAACCGGTTAGATTATAATATATCCGATGGAACCAAAGTTCGAAGTAAAAGTCGACATATAACGGAATTTCGAATTAACCTTACTGGATGTCGCAAACTTACGAGACAAATTTTTAAAATAAGTTATAGCCTACGTATTTCGAAGCTTTTTTATATTATTTTTCGAAACGGTAACATTTCCCAAGATTGCGACATTAAATTATTTCGCGTTATTTCTGACTTCAATTTGACATAGTCTCCAAATTTAGAGGTCAATAACAGAAATGCGAGGTTCCTGATTAGTTTCAAAAGTTTTTGCGAATAAACGTCTCGCGAAAAGTCAGGTTTCCTAATAACACAGAAAAATGTTTCACACAAAACTAAAAAGTATTCTTGATGCCAAAAATATACGCTGAACGATGCATACCACTCAGGGTGTCCTCAGTATGCATTTCCTCGAGGCCGGGCATGGGGAAATATAGCTTATGCAATCGGCGCCGCTTCCGTGAAACTCGCCCCACCACAATCTCTGAGCCTAGAGGCGCGAGTTTAATGATTCAATCCGCCTTCAGAAAATTTTCGTTACCCATATTTAAAATTCGTTAATTTTTCGATACTTTCGTAACCCGTTTGTAAAATTCGTTACCGGTAGACACCCTGTAAATGTTGCTTGAAAAATCTGGGATGGTGTCACATAAAAGTTAGCTAGTGAGAAAGTTTTTTGCTGTTGACTTTACGTTGGTGACTAAGCGAGAAGAAATGTTCATTGAAAATGAAAATCCACAGCCTGCTTCCAGTCTCCGACCGGGTCAGGAATGGAATGAATGAAGCCCCCATCTAGCGGCGAGGATATGAACTGTGCCGGCTGCCGAGGCCTGACGCACTCCTCTGGGGCAATGATTAAATGAATGACAGATGAAATGAAATGATAGTGGAGAGTGTTGCAGGAATGAAATTTTGACAGGGGAAAACCGGAGTACCCGGAGAAAAACCTGTCTGCCTCCGTTTTGTCCAGCACAGATCTCACATGGAGTGACCGGGATTTGAACCACGGACCCAGCGGTGAGAGGCCGGCGTGCCGCCGCCTAAGCCACGGAGGCTTCAAGAAATGTTCATTAATGTCTGAAATAGTTTTTAAAACAAACCAGAGCTCAATATTAGGTAGCATTCATAAGTTATAGCACTTCGCTTAGTCCTCCCGCTCAGCGCTGACGCACCAGAACTTTGTTTACTAACATTGCCCGCAGGCTATCTCCCCCGACTACGTTTGAAGGAGGGTAGGTGATGATGTGAAGTAAAACTATGAAATGAAGTGGATTTTGTGTTCTTTATAAATTGTCCGCCTCGTTGCGTTCTTGGCTGTCACTGTGCTGCCACTGTGGAGGCCCGGGTTTGAATTTCGGCTCTGCCAGAAATGTAATTCTGGTCTGAGGGCTGGAACGGGGTGTACTCAACTCCATGAGACAAAACTGAGAAGAGGCGGGTTCGATTCCTACCTCAGCCATCCACGAAGTGGTTTCCGTAGTTTGCCTTTGTTCGTCCCGTGAATTAACAAGGGTTCGTTAATGGTGCAGAGTTAACGTTTCTGTGCCAAAAAGAACACAGTAGACACACACGACAAAATGACAGGTGAAGTATATGAAAAGTGGTTCGCCGAGCAATATTGTTGCTCAATGTTCCCGAAGGATGTAGCCTAGTAATAGACAATGTAGGCTATCACAGCAGAGAAATATGTTCTTGCTTGTCACCTTAACACACCACCATACCACAATGAACTTAATCCCATCGAAATGGTATGGGCGTAAGTGAAGAACTATATAAAATTGAACGTCTCGTTCAAGAAACAAGAAATGAATAATTTAATTTCGGCTGCATACCCCCACTTGACCACACAAAATTGGGTCAATTACGTGGACCACAATACAGTATCTTATTATTATTGATACGTGACTCTAGGCTTGTACTGAATTGATAACACTGCTCCATCTGTAAGGGTGAATGGGAACTACGATACGTTAGCGCTCGTCGGGAGATTATCTTTGGTAAACTCAGGCATTGTGTTGCCTTTCTTCGCTACCAGATGGCGGGTAAACCACTTCCACTCCAGTATCGAGGTGGTGGAGCGCTCCGCGTCAGCCATCGGAACTAACATTTTCGTATTCCGGAGTCCAACATGGCCGTCTGAATCTTTGTTTACAATTAATTGTGATTGTAACATGGTGTTAAGATATAATTGAACTATCGATCGACCTGGTAACTGTTTGTTACCCTTCGAGTGTGAGTGTTGGAGATGATTATTGTCTGAAACTCGACTAAGAAAGCCACACGATGTAAGGACTCTAAAAGTTGCTCCAAGATGAGCCTGGCTGCGGCTAGGCAAAGGTGATTGGCCTCGTGGCAGCTTGATTCTATTGAAAATGTAACCGACTTCGTGGGAGAGCTTAGCTTATTTTAATTTTAAAGGGGGGGGGGGGATTTATTTAAATAATTTGTTTCGGCCAACCAAGGTATGTAATTTGCAAGTGTACTAAGTGATTGAATTCGTTGTGGAAGTAACTGGTATCTGCGCAGTTTTGTATTATTTGTTGTGATTACTTTTGTGAAGTTGAGAGCTCGTTCTTCTCTTTTTAATTAGTGCTGGAATTACCAGTTGAATTGTGTCTCTTAGGTAAGTTGTGTTGTTGGTTAGAGTAACATATTGGGATCGAACAAAGTTGCGTAGTGTCAGTTATGACTACAATAATTCAGTTACTTATATTTTATTTTTATTGCATGTAATTGGTGAAGGTTTTTTTTGTCATACCCAGGCGTGCTGCCCTGTAGGTCAACTGACTTTCATTTTTGCGACTGTCCTATCCGAGTTTTATAACCTCTAAATTTATTTATTTATTATTAACCTTATTAACTTTCCTCCCGGATAGGATATGTAGAATATTCCTTGGAATACTGTTTTATTACCATCTGAGAGATGGTCTTTTTCATCTTATGTCCTGGTTACCATGAGAACGTTTGGATATTGTTCTTGGCAATCATTATTAAAGGTTTTTTTTGTTGTTTTTTTTTCTTCTTGCTAAAGGACGATCTTTTGGGATTTTGACTGAACCAGTCACACTGATAAATAGCTCCCATATTATCAACTTAATTATTTCTTCTTGATTTGGGGTCCTCCCTTGACCTTAATGTATTTGTTTTTGTGGTCTTCACCACCTTAAGGTAATTAATAATGTTACTATTTTTTTTCCTTTAATTGTTTTATCAATTAACTTCATGGATTTTTTCTGCTCTTCGCCTGGTTCGGTACCAAGCAAGTTTTAATTTCACATAAATATATATATATATTTTTTTTAATTTAGATTTTTCACTTAGCCTATCCAAATCAAAATTTGTTAATCACGTCTTTGTGGCAAAACATTGCTGTAATTTGTTTCTATGTTTAAATATATTTTTGGTTACCCTAAGAGTTGTTTCTTGGTGTAGACATGTATTTTTTTAAGTCTCTTATTACCTTGGGTTATATTCAGTCCAGTACGCTCCTTCCACATAATTATTATTTTTATTGGTATGATAGTGTACCTTGCTTCTGGATTACCTTTCTCTTTTTAAATGATCGTAACAGGTCATTATTGGTAATCAGTAGCGTGGTTCACTTTCTTAATCGGAATTAATTGGAGACTTGATACAGTGTTGAAAGTGATAGGAACACTAAGAAATATTCTTAGGCCTGTCTAGTCTGAATTTTTACTAATTCTTGTGTCACTGTTTCATGTCTTATCGAGCGTTGATGGAAAACAGAATCCTAACGTCAGTCTCTTCTTCAAACAAAGATGAAATCTTTCATGAAATAATTATTATGGGACAAACTCCCTGTAATCATTGTGAGAAGGATTTGATACTATTGTCTTCGCTGAAATCTGTACCGGTTCGCATTCCAAATTGGGATGAATTTGATTGGACTAAAGTATTGATAAATTATTTATCCTGTTTGAGTTCTTGTCCACTGCTGATAATAGTTCGGTTAGTCAATTTAATCGTTTTAAGTTTCGTTTAGTGCATTGGTACCATCGTCTTGCAGATTTAATCGAAGTTTGGAAGGAAAAAGACAGTGAATTTGTTGATAAATTGATTTCTTTGCGTGCTAGGTTATGCAAGTGCTATACTTATTGTTTGATGAAACTAAACACAGTGATAGGACTAATCGTGTTGTTAATCCTGACGTTGATGTACCTGATACTAGTGATTGTAGCAAATTGACTAATGTTAGTCGTGTCGAAGGGGAGTTGTTGAATAATTCAGGACCAATTTCTTCGTCAGTTGAATCAGTGAACATGAATTTTTTGGAAGGTACGTCTGCATTGAGTAACAGAAGACCTGAAGTTAATTCTGAGAAACTGAGGGATAATTTTTCCAGATCGTTACCTGATATAACCTTGAATTGTGTTTTGAATGACTTGCCAAGTAGATATCCTACAGTTTCTAGGCCTGTACCTAGGAATGAAGGTATGTTCGAATATGCTAGGGTTGGAGAGGTTAATCAAATGGCTCCTTCCCAAATACCTGGCGCGTCGATGCATGATAATATGTCCAGGGTATTATATTCGTGTGATGAGGTTAAGTTTTCTAGCCTTCCACATCCTCTTAGTGCATGTCTGAAGGATTTGCAAATATGCAGTGGTAACGACATTAATCAATTGGTAAATTTTTTGAAAGTTCTAATTTATTTAATTGATAACGCGGTGGTATTTAGATTATCGAATGCCAAAATTTTTCAAATCATTTTTTCTTATACTGTTGGTTTGTTGAGGGAAAAGATTGTGGAGGCAATGAGTTTGCAGTCTTCATTAGTAGATTTTAATGAGGATGTTTTAGAATCCTTCATTGCCCCTCGTGCATTAAGTGTACTTCGACATACCTTGTTTTTTAGAGTACAGAGGTTGGGAGAACCCCTTAATGATTATTTCCTAGACATTAAAACCTTTTACAGAGTTTTAAAGGTAAACTTGTCTGAAAAAAATTAGTTTCTTCGATCATTGCTGGGGTAAATCCCGAATGTCGCTTCTATTTCGTTTTAGAATCCAAACCTACTACCTTAATGGAATTAAACGAAATTATTAGGTATGCGGGAACTATCAGAGATGCTGATTCATTGAGAGTATGCAATGTTCCTCCACCAATTAACTTAGGTAATGTAATGCAGTCTGCTTATTTACCTAACAACTGCATTTCTTCGCCTACGATTTCCCCAACTGTGAGTCCAATTAACTTGGGTAATGTAATGCAGTCTGCTTATTTACCTAACAACTGCGTTTCTTCGTCTCTGATTTCCCCAACTGCGAGTCCAATTAACTTGGGTAATGCAATGCAATCTGCTTATTTACCTAACAACTGTGGTTCTTCACCTATGATTTCCCCAAATGTTAGCCACCCTAGTATGTTTGCTAGTTCATATGTTTCTGCACCTATGAATTTTAGTAATCTTATTCCAACTGTTGGTTTTCCTAATACCAATGTGCCTACAAACATGTGTGTACCTGAGATATCTCCTCCTAGCTACCCAACTGGTAGTAATTTACAGTGGCAAATGGCATCTTCACCCAACGAGGTAAGAATTAACAAAGGGAGAAGATGTGATCGTTGTGGTTCCTACAACCATATTGCTCGATGGTGTGATAGAAAATTAAGTCGCGATAAGTGACGCCATCTAAAGGATATCTCCTCGGATTGTCATATATAAAGAATTATACTAACCAAAAAGAGTTTAAAATTTTTGATAATAGTGATTATGACAGAGATGCCTATAAAAATAATGAAATTAGTAGTCGTATTATGTGTGCGTCTAAGAGTAACTGCCCGTTTATTGAGATATATATTAACAACGAACCTGTTTCAGCATTGATTGATTCAGGCAGTACTTATTCCTTTTTAGATAGGAAATGGTTTGAAAGTATGAAATCAGTATGCAAATTTGGCGAGATGGTAAATGAATCCAATAATGTTATCTCGGCGAATTCTACGGCTCTTAATGTGTTAGGTTATGTTATCGTCAAGATGAACATTGCTGATTTCTCGTGGAAATTTAAGTTCTGGATTGTTAACAATTTGTCCTGTAGCGTGATACTTGGGGCCGATTTTATTTCTCATACAGGCTTATTAATTGATTTGAGGACAAGGTTATGTTGGTTTCAATTCAAACCTAAATTAAATATTACATTTAACCAGATGCATGATAATAATGTTGTTAACTCAGCTCAACTAGATTCTAAACCTGTGACAGTTGATGATCTTGAGTTTAATAATTTAAATGAACATCAGACCAAGCAGATTAAACTTTTATGTTCGGAATTCCCCGAGGTTTTGACTGACAAACTGGGTGTAACTAATCTTTTGGAATATGAGATAGAACTTTCCGACACCATTCCTGTACGCGCTTCCCCATACAGATTGTCTCCACCTAAAATGAAGGTATTAAAAGAAATTATACACGATATTGTTACGGCTGTGAGTTTGTTTTGTCGCTCGCCGCATGATTCACAGCTCCCCCGGGCTGTGTGTGCTCTGCCTCAGTGTAGTAAGTGCGCGTTACGCAACGGACTGCGAAGTGAAAGGGATGGTCCAGAATATTCGTGACCCAGCCAGTGAGGAAATGTCGAGAAGCCGTGTGTCCTGGACGATTCTAGAATTCATTGAGTCACCAGCCTGCTATATAAGCGGCTTCAACGGTGAGGGGACCGAGTTTTCTGTGGGTGTGTGTTTCTGAGCGAGTGCGTGTTTTCCTGAGCGACAGAAGTGTGGTGACGAAGTGCCGTGCGAGTTACGAAATCCAGTGACATTGTTTCCCAGCTTGTGAACAGCGTGCAGCAAGTCATCGTAAGTAACTGTAGTTGGTGTACATAAGGGAGAGGAGCAGGTAGTTTCTGTCAAGGCCACCGTACTCATTAAGACGGTTTAACTTCTGTGGTTTCTTGACAAGTGAAAGGGCCAAGAGCGCTCAAGGAAGAGACTTGAGGAAACTGGAGTAAGGTTCCAATTGCTTGTATTTGCTGATGAGTAGTGTACCTCTTCCTGCAAGCAATAAAGCTAACTTCTCTTTAAAGCAGTAATTGGTGTTGTGTATTCTACCCTCCGTAATCCAGTTAACAAAAGTGCCACCAGGGGGTGGCACGTAACAACTGGTGTCAGAAGCCGGATTACGAACTCAAGCACAAGACCTGACGGTCCTGGTTTCAAAACCCGAGCAGGTCATTTTTTTAAAATTTCCTGTGAGCGCATGCCCCTTACAAGACAAACATCTAAAATGGAAGAGCAATTCGCAGCATTGCTAGAAAAGTTAAGTGGCATGGAAGCCAAGATGGAAGACGGCCATAAGAAGTTAGCCGAGGACCTAACTGCCAAACTAGAAGACGGTCAAAATAAGCTAACAGAGGACCTGAAGAGGATAGAGGACGGCCAGAAGAAGATGGAAGACTGTCAGAATAAGTTGACACAGGACCTGAATAAATTAGAACTGGGTCTGCGTGAGGAAGTCACGGCAGTGGAAAAGAAGTTCGACACCTTACAAGTGGAAGTTGCCGAGCTGCGCCAACGCCCGCTGATGGGGGTGGAGGAGAAATTCAACGCCTTACAAAAGGAAGTTGCCGAGCTGCGCCTACGCCCACTGACGGGGGTGGAAGAGAAATTCAACGCTCTACAAGAGGAAGTTGCCGAGCTGCGCCAACGCCCGCCCACCATTACACCGGGAATATCAGGAACGGGACACAGCAGAGTGACGCCCCCAACCTTCGACGGAAAGGTCCCGTGGAGCACCTACTTAAGTCAGTTCGAGGCGGCCTGTTCCATAAACAACTGGAACAACACAGAAAAGGCTACAGCTCTCATTGTAGCGCTGAGAGGTGACGCCCTTAACGTCCATCAGGCCAACCCGACTGGATCCCAGGACTACGCTTCACTGATCGCCCATATGGAGTCCCGATATGGAGATAGCCATCTTCAGCAGGCCTACCAGATGCAGCTCTGGACCCGGGCACAGAAGAACGCGGAAACCCTGCAGGAGTTCGAGATGGACATCGCACGACTCGTAAGGCTCCCCTATCCAACAGCGCCGGCCGACTTTCTGGAACCGATTGCGACGCAGGCCTTCACCGATGGGCTACGGGACTCGGACACTCAACAGGCGCTGCGACTCGCGCGCAATAAGACCCTGGCAGATGCGCTGAGCCACGCACTTGAGTTCGAGACGGCAAAGCAGGTATCTAGAATGCGCGCGCGGGTGCGTCAGGTGGACGTCGACGAACCAGCCAAAGCCCACAAGACCAAGCCCCTGGCCGATGAACTGATGGAGGCGCTAGGCCGGTTCTTCAAGAGTCGCAGTACCACCAACAAAAACGTAGCCGAAGGAGATCCGGAGAGGCGGCCCGGAAGAGGACTACCGACCTGCTGTAAGAGAAAAAGCAAGCAAGCTTGTAGTTTAACGTGACCGTTAATCTCGAGATCATGAGCCACGGGACCTCCTTTTTACGTGGAATCCGAACCACAGGACATGGCATTTCACATCGAAAATCTCACATGCATTGACCGGGAATCGAACCCGGACCGCCTTGGTGAGAGGCATTCAGCTAGACCGCTGAGCCACCACGCCCCCTGCTGTAAGAGAGGCCACCTGAGCAAGGACTGCGGTGATCACCGCCGCCAAGGGTTTCCGTCGGAACAGTCAGTCGTAGGGAAACCGCGCGGCCCAGGAAAGCAAGTATCAGCCAGCCTTGGGGGGCAAAGGTTGGCTTGTGACAGTCGTCACGCCCCGGCAGTCCAAGTTCGTATGACGCAGTTACGGAGGGATAATAGCAGCCTGATGGTCGACGGAGAGAGCTGGCCCATGCTAATCGACACGGAAGCATCGAGGACCATCGTCAGTCCCACCGTGATCCCGAAGTGGAGAGTGCAACCCACACAAAGGAACCTCGAACCCAACGGCGAAGCATCACTGGAGTTCGTCATTGGTCGACGGGCGGTGAAGCATCCAGTGCTTGTGGCTGACGTATCAAATGAAGTGATCATCGGACTGGACTTCCTGGACCAGAACAACATCATCTTGGATCTGAGTACCAACACTCTGCACTACGGAAATGAGGAACTTGCTTTGCAACCAGCACACGAGGCCGTCACCGCACACCGAGTAAGGCTGAGAGAGGACGTCATCGTTCCCGCCAGGGCGGAAGTCAGCGCCGCCGTAATTGTCGACGGAACTGCTGAGGGAGTGGCGGCTGTCATCGAGCCAAAATATGAGGACATCCAGACAAAAGGATTGCTAGTTGCCAAGACCCTCATCAACACGACGTCTCGTCTGTACGTCCGCCTGTCCAACCTGAACGACTACGACATTACGGTTCACCGGGACACCAACCTAGGAGTCTGCGAGCCCGTTACCTGGATTGCCCGCATCACAGACACGAAGGACAGATACCTGCAGACGGACAACCGAAGAAGACGTGCCCTGCCAGAAGAACTACAGAAGCTGTACCAAGGATCCCAGGACCATTTACACGAGGAGCAATCACGCCAACTTCAGGACCTGCTACGCGAATTCCAGGATGTCTTCTCCGTGGGGAGCAAAGATTTCGGTAGGACGAGCTTGGTCCAGCACAGAATCGACGTTGGGGACAGCACACCGATTAGGGCCCCATTCCGACGTGTCCCGCTCGCCAAGCAAGCGGAAGTCGACAGGATGGTAGAAGAGATGAAGGAGCGAGGGGTGATCGAGCCATCACATAGTCCTTGGAGTTCTCCGGTCGTGCTAGTGAAGAAGAAGGACGGTTCCACCAGGTTCTGCGTGGACTACAGGCAGGTGAACGACGTCACGAAGAAGGACAGCTACCCTCTACCCCGGATCGACGACACGCTGGACAACATATCAGGATCAAGATGGTTCTCCACCTTGGATTTGAAGAGTGGCTACTGGCAGGTGGAGGTCCACCCTAAGGACCGCGAGAAAACGGCGTTCTCTGTGGGCAGCGGGCTCTGGCAGTTCACCGTCATGCCATTCGATCTGTGCAACGCCCCTGCGACCTTCGAAAGGCTAATGGAGTCCATTCTGAGGGGACTACACTGGAAGACCTGCCTGGTCTACCTAGACGACGTCATCGTTCTGGGAAAAAGCTTCGAGGAGCACTACAGCAACCTGAAGGAGATCTTGATGAAGCTACGGGCTGCCCAGCTGAAGTTGAGCCCCAAGAAGTGTCAGCTCTTCCAGAAGCAGGTCCAGTACCTTGGGCATATTGTCTCCGAGGAAGGGGTGCGCACCGACCCAGAAAAGACCGCAGCTGTGAGGGAGTGGCCAGTTCCGAAGGACAAGTCCCAACTACGAAGCTTCCTGGGACTCTGCACTTATTACCGTCGCTACGTGAGAGGATTCGCCGACATCGCCAAACCACTGCATCGGCTGACTGAGAAGGACCAACTCTTCACATGGACAGCAGAATGCCACAGTGCCTTCGAACAACTCAAGCAGGCTCTGTGCACCGCGCCTATTCTGGCCTACCCCAGACCTGGAACAAGGTTCATCGTCGATACCGATGCCAGCGACTTTGGTATAGGGGGAATCCTGTCGCAATTAGTGGACGGCGAGGAGAGAGTAGTGGCCTACTTCAGCAAAGCCTTGTCAAAGCCAGAGAGGAACTATTGCGTCACCAGGAAGGAACTGCTCGCCATCGTGAAGACCATCGAACACTTCCACAAGTACCTGTACGGGCAAGAATTTCTCATCAGGACAGACCATGCATCCCTGCGGTGGCTCCTGAACTTCAAACAGCCCGAGGGTCAACTCACGCGGTGGTTAGAGAGGCTTCAACATTACAACTTCGAGATCCAGCACAGGAAAGGCCAACTGCATTCTAATGCCGACGCCCTGTCACGAAGACCGTGCCCCGAAGACTGCACCTTCTGTACTAGGAGGGAGGAGAACAACGGGATACAGTGTCGACGGACTACTGTGGAACTTCAAGGGACCTGGAGCCGCGAATCTTTCACGCGGGCACAAGCAGAAGATGATGACCTGGGACTGATAGCCGAATGGAAGAGGGCCTGTGTCCCCAGACCCGGGTGGAACATTGTGAGTGACTGCAGTCCAAAGTTTAAGTCCTACTGGGCGCAGTGAGACTCGCTGGTTGTGAGGGATGGCCTCATATGCCGCACCTGGGAGAGCACCGACGGGAAGACATCTCGGGAACAAGTCGTCGTTCCGAAGGCTATGACGGAGGAAGTCCTGAAGGAAGTCCATGGAGGATCATCTGGTGGACACCTCGGGATAAAGAAGACCCTGGAGAAGCTGAGAGAGCGGTTCTACTGGACCGGATGCCGAACTGACGTGGAGAACCACTGCGCGGGTGCCACGATTGCACAGCCAGCAAGGGCCCAGGACGTAGACGACGGGGTCCACTGAAGACCTACAATGTGGGCGGCCCCATGGAGAGAGTGGCCATCGATGTTGCTGGGCCATTCCCGTTAAGCGAGGCAGGGAACCGCTACATATTGGTCGTCAGCGACTACTTTACCAAATGGCCGGAGGCGTATGCGCTCCCTCGCAGAGACCCTGGTGAAGGAATTCGTCAGCCGGTACGGAGTACCCCTGGAGCTACACTCCGACCAAGGGAGGAACTTCGAGTCGCAGGTGTTCCAGAACCTATGCCAGCTGCTAGGAATCCGGAAGACAAGGACAACGCTGTTACACCCTCAGTCCGACGGGATGGTAGAGCGATTCAATCGCACCATTGACAACCTTCTCCGAATAGTCGTCAGCGAGCACCAGAGGGATTGGGACAAACATCTTCCTCTATTTCTCCTGGCCTACCGCGCCGCCGTGCATGAAGCCACTGGGTGCACACCAGCCCGGGCCATGTTTGGGAGGGAGCTTCGTCTACCTGTCGATCTTGTCTTCGGCCGACCTGGGAATGATCCGGTCCCGGTAAGCCAGTATTGTCAAGAACTGGTCGACCAACTGGAGGACGTGCACGCGTTCGCGAGGAGGAAACTGCGGATCGAGACCGACCGAATGAAGACCCGATACGACCAACAGACGGATGCTGACGGACTCCACGAGGACGACCTGGTCTGGCTCTTCAACCCATTACGGAAGAAAGGCCTGTCACCCAAACTGCAGAAGTCCTGGGAGGGCCCGTACCGAGTCGTGAAACGGATCAACGATGTCGTCTACAGGATCCAGCTGAGCCCGAGGGCGAAGATGAAGATCGTGCATCGAGATCGCCTGGCAGCCTACGGAGGGACACAGACGGACCAATGATTGATCGGGACGATCAGCCTTTTAGGAAGGGGGTGGTTTTACGGCTGTGAGTTTGTTTTGTGGCTCGCCGCATGAGTCACAGCTCCCCCGGGCTGTGTGTGCTCTGCCTCAGTGTATTACGTGCGCGTTACGCAACGGACTGCGAAGTGAAAGGGATGGTCCAGAATATTCGTGACCCAGCCAGTGAGGAAATGTCGAGAAGCCGTGGGTCCTGGACGATTCTAGAATTCATCGAGTCACCAGCCTGCTATATAAGCGGCTTCAACAGTGAGGGGACCGAGTTTTCTGTGGGTGTGTGTTTCTGAGCGAGTGCGTGTTTTCCTGAGCGACAGAAGTGTGGTGACGAAGTGCCGTGCGAGTTACGAAATCCGGTGACATTGTTTCCCAGCTTGTGAACAGCGTGCAGCAAGTCATCGTAAGTAACTGTAGTTGGTGTACATAAGGGAGAGGAGCAGGTAGTTTCTGTCAAGGCCACCGTACTCATTAAGACGGTTTAACTTCTGTGGTTTCTTGACAAGTGAAAGGGCCAAGAGCGCTCAAGGAAGAGACTTGAGGAAACTGGAGTAAGGTTCCAATTGCTTGTATTTGCTGATGAGTAGTGTACCTCTTCCTGCAAGCAATAAAGCTAACTTCTCTTTAAAGCAGTAATTGGTGTTGTGTTTTCTACCCTCCGTAATCCAGTTAACAAAAGTGCCACTAGGGGGTGGCACGTAACAATATGCTGAAGGAGGGAATTATCAGGAAATCAACTTCAGCATATGCGTCTTCTATTTTCCTCGTACCTAAAGCTAATGGGCAATACAGACCTGTTATTGATTACCGTGCACTTAACAAAAAGGTTATTTTGCAATCTATACCTCTTCCGGACTTACAATCTTGCTTTGCCTGGTTCCGGGGAGCCAATTTCTTTACTATTCTCGACCTCATAGTGCCTATTTCCAGGTACCCTTAACAGAAAGGTCTAAAGCCATTACGGCATTCACCACTGACTGGAATCTTTTTTAGTTCGAACGCCTCCCGTTCGGCCTGTCTACCGGAGCTGCAGTGCTCAGTAGATTGTTAGATAATGTGTTCGATGGTATTAAATTTAAATCTGTATACCACTATTTGGATGAAGTGGTTATATACAGTAAAACTTTCGATGAACATTTACAACATTAAAGAGAGGTGTTATCTAGACCTAGAGGTGCGGGACTTACTGTTAAGCTTTCTAAGGTATCTTTTGCAAAGCCTCAGATCACTTTCCTAGGGCACATAATTTCATCTTCTGGGATATCCATAGATCATTCAAGAACCCAGTCCATTAGGGAGTATAGACCACCAAAGACAGGCAAAGAAATCGCCCGCTTCATTGGCATGATAAATTACTTTCGTAAGTTTATACCCAATTTTGCCCATAGTGCTGCACCTATCAACAAATTAAGGAAAAAGGGAGTCGAGTTTACTTGGGGTCCTGACCAGGATGCAGCTTTCGAAGATCTGAAAATGGCTTTAACCAACGCCCCCATTCTTGCCATCCCTGATTTTTCTAAGAATTTCATAATTCAGACTGATGCTTCTAATAGCGCTGTCGGTGCAGTCCTTTTACAAGAACATGAATTAGGACGTTTACCCGTTGCATACGCTTCGAGAGCTTTGAACGATGCCGAGAAGAAATACTCAGTGTATGAGTTAGAGGGTCTAGCAGTGATGTTTGCCTTAGAAAAGTTCAAGCTTTATGTGGAACATGTTCAGTTTGATTTAGAGACCGATAATCAGGCCTTAAGTTGGGTCCTGGGTAAACCTAGGAAGACCGGTCGAATAGCCAGATGGGCTACTCGCATCCTTTCTTTCAAGTTCAATGTTAGACATATAAAAGGATCTGATAATGTTATCGCAGATTGCCTGAGTAGGATGTACGGTGAAAATGATGTTGATTTGGTGAATTCTGGTGAAGATGATAACATCCATAACAATCTTGCTAACGTTATCCTTTCTAACTGCCCTAAATTGTTCCGAGATGTTTCGGAATACCAGGGAGAAGACCGTCATCGGTGAGATTATTGGTAAACTGGAGAAAGGAGAAGTAGTAAAACCTTACTCTTTGAAGGCTAATGTTCTGTTTTGTAAAGCTCGGAATGATAAACTTCCGAAAATTGTCATTCCATTTGTCTTAATTCCTGTGATCTTTAAATACTTCCACGAGTCTGCGATTGGCGGACATTTGGGCGTGTTCAAAACGAGAGAAAAAATTCGCTGAAATTTTATCTGGAAAGGGATTGATAAAGATGTGCGCAAAATGGTGAACAATTGTGATACTTGTAAGAGGGCTAAACCCCTTAATAACTCGAAAACTGGTCTGTTGTCATCTGATATTGCCAAGGTTCCTATGGAAAGAATTTTTGTCGATTATGTAGGACCTTTTCCAGTATCGAAGTCAGGAAACCGCTTTGTGTTGGTATGCACCGACGGATTTTCTCATTTTAATTGGTTATTCCCTACCAAAGCTGCTACTACTCAAACGGTAATCTCTCGTCTTAAACAAATCTTCGCATACTTCGGTCCATGCCAAACTTTGGTATCTGATAATGCGAAGTGCTTTACTTCACATGTTTACAAGAATTTTTTGTTTGAACTCTCCATTTCACACGTCACTAGCACGCCCTATTACCCCAAAGGTTCGTACGCCGAAAGGGTGAATCGCAATTTACGGGCTGCCCTAATTGCTTTTCACCATAAGGACCACAGTCTTTGGGACACCAGTTTAACTTGGCTTACTTTTTCCTTTAACACTGCTGTTCACGAGTCACACAAACGACTCCCTTCTCTCTAATGTTCTCCTTCGGATATAATTCTCCTATCTCTAACTTATGGTCCTTAAACCAACTATTGCCCGACCAGTACACCTTTAATGAAGTAAGAACGATCTGGAAGAAGGCAAGAAGTAACATGAAGATGGCTCACGAAAGATTAGAGAAAAGATACAACGCAGGTCGAAAGCCTTCATCGTTAAAAGCCGGTGATGAGGTTTACATTGAAAATTTCACGTTGAAAGAAGTTGGCCCTAAGGAATCAGGCAAGTTACGGGAAAGGTTTCGTGGCCCTTATAAGGTAGTTAGATATGTGACCCCCGTCACTCTATTGTTATGCGACTCCGTAATGAAGAAGTTTTTCAGAGTCCATTTATCCCATGTGAAGAAAGGTATGGATTTGCCCAGTAGTGAGAGTAATTAATTTTCTAAATTGTGTAGAACGAACTGTATGTGTGAGGCCCGAGTGAGTTTGGTGTGAATGTGGTAAGTTAGCTTTGCATTGGTAATTGGGTGGGAAATTAATTGTTGTTCTTGTGTCAAATAAGGTTAGGTTCTGTTTTGTTAAAGTTATCGTTTAATTCTGTTTTGCTTTGGTACCGAGTATATAAATCACTATTTAGTTGAAATTCTTCTTACGATCCTTATTATTTTCTTGTATTGAACTAGTGTTTTAAGGTGGCATAAGGAAAAGCACTGAATACAAGGTAAGTACCTTAGGAAAAGGTTCCCATATGTTCTCCAAGCTGGTGTACGTAAGTCATCTTGATTGCTTGCTTGATCTGGGAGGTAAAGATTATCGTTAAGTATGGTTGTTATGTTCTGATAATGTTTGTAAAAGAAGGATGTATGATGCTAAAAAGCCCCATGATGTTCTTTCTAGATGCGTTCTTTTAGTTCGTTTTATTTCTGTCTGAACTGGGTAAGCATAGTGTGAAGGCAATGTGTAAATTAATATAATGGTGAAAGGGAAATGCTCATAGGGCACATTTTGGTTCTCATGAAGTACTTGCGGTGTACGTCTTTAGTTATTCTGTTTGATCCGAGTCAGCAGTTATGTATGTAAAAGTTGTGTGTTGGTAAGTGTGTGGTGCTATGGAATTTTTATGAATAATGATTTATATTCTGGTAGATTTGTTGGGAATATTTTCTTTGCGGGTGGTAAATTGTAATTAGTAATCTTGGGATTTGTGAGGTTATGTGTGAGTATATGAAAGATTTGTGTATTTGGGTTTGTCTACACGTGTGTTCAGTTTCTATAACTTTTGGTCTTTTAATTAGTTTCTGGTAAAATTTATTTTGTCACTTCCTTATGTTGGTTTCTGTTCCTCCCTTTTCTTGCACATTTATTTCATTACTGTCGTTTCTTGGCATCATTAGGATTTTTCTTGGTTTATGGTATTTTTTTGGATTATATTTTTGGTAAGGGTTCGGTGGTGTGTTAGTTTAAATTTTGTGGATGTCGTTAATCAAGTAAATTGGAGTAATTGTTTGGTCGAATTTTGGACTTAATTGTCATCTGTTTGATTTTTCCTGGTTGTCATGTGATTTTGGCTTTTCTTATTGTCAATTGTAGTTTTGGGTCTAATGTTTTCTAGTAAGTTAATACAAGGTACAATAGGGTTCTAATACCTAAGTCTTGGTTAATTTGTCATTTAAATTTGTTTTAATTAGATGCTCTTGCCATCTAAGAGTTTTTTTTCTTGTGATCTACGAGGCTGAGGTGTGGATTTCGTGATCCATCTATTTTTGTCGCTCTCCTTCCTTTTTTGTTTTCTTATGGTTTATGATACCAAGAGATTGTAAATATTCTCAATATTTGTTTTGTTTAGACCATGAATTGTAAAAGTTAATCTGACTTTAATGTAAAAGTGAAGAATCTTTAAGCTTATTTGAGTATTATCTAGTTTTTAATGGCAATTTGTTTATTGTAATTTTATGTTGGTCTTAAAAAAAAAAAGGGGGTAACCATATTATTTGGGTGGGTAATGCAAAACATACTGAACAAGACTTGTCATTTGTCTTAAGAAGAAACTAGGACATATTCTGTCACAGTCCATATTTGTTTACAGTGGAAGTGCTGAAGACTGTCCAACCTGGTCGATGTGCAGTACCATTGTGAAGATCCAAGGGCCCGGAAAATCATGATGGAAGCTGCAGTCTCTCGCTGATCGTACTCGTCTTCGATCTACTGGAAAACCATATTTATTATCAACTGTAATAACATTGTATTCAAGAAGTTCTGTTTCCATGTATTTGACAAAGTAAGACGTTTATGTTTTAAGCATGTCTGGGAACTCGAAAAGTGACTTAACGATCAGTTGGTGTACTTATGCATGTTAATTGTGGATGCACTTTATTAGGATATCCACCTACAAAAATTACTACCTCAAGTGACCTTATAATGTTCTCTATCTCCTCTTCTGAACTTTCACGTGTCCAAAATTTGTGGAATGTGGCCACGATTCGAAGGGAGGGAGTATTGATATGTGACTCTAGGCTTGTACTGAATTGATAACACTGCTCCATCTGTAAGGGTGAATGGGAACTACGATACGTTAGCGCTCGTCTGGAGATTATCTTTGGTAAACTCAGGCATTGTGTTGCCTTTCTTCGCTACCAGATGGCGGGAAAACCACTTCCACTCCAGTATCGAGGTGGTGGAGCGGTCCGTGTCAGCCATCGGAACTAACATTTTCGTATTCCGGAGTCCAACATGGCCATCTGAATCTTTGTTTACAATTAATTGTGATTGTAACATGGTGTTACGATATAATTGAACTATCGATCGACCTGGTAACTGTTTGTTACCCTTCGAGTGTGAGTGTTGGAGATGATTATTGTCTGAAACTCGACTAAGAAAGCCACACGATGTAAGGACTCTAAAAGTTGCTCCAAGATGAGCCTGGCTGCGGCTAGGCAAAGGTGATTGGCCTCGTGGCAGCTTGATTCTATTGAAAATGTAACCGACTTCGTGGGAGAGCTTAGCTTATTTTAATTTTAAAGGGGGGGGGGATTTATTTAAATAATTTGTTTCGGCCAACCAAGGTATGTAATTTGCAAGTGTACTAAGTGATTGAATTCGTTGTGGAAGTAACTGGTATCTGCGCAGTTTTGTATTATTTGTTGTGATTACTTTTGTGAAGTTGAGAGCTCGTTCTTCTATTTTTAATTAGTGCTGGAATTACCAGTTGAATTGTTTCTCTTAGGTAAGTTGTGTTGTTGGTTAGAGTAACATGTTGGGATCGAACAAAGTTGCGTAGTGTCAGTTAGGACTACAATAATTCAGTTACTTATATTTTATTTTTATTGCATGTAATTGGTGAAGGTTTTTTTTGTCATACCCAGGTGTGCTGCCCTGTAGGTCAACTGACTTTCATTTTTGCGACTGTCCTATCCGAGTTTTATAACCTCTAAATTTATTTATTTATTATTAACCTTATTAACTTTCCTCCCGGATAGGACATGTAGAATATTCCTTGGAATACTGTTTTATTACCATCTGAGTGATGGTCTTTTTCATCTTATGTCCTGGTTACCATGAGAACGTTTGGACATTGTTCTTGGCTATCATTATTAAAGGGTTTTTTGTGTGTTTTTTTTCTTCTTGCTAAAGGACGATCTTTTGGGATTTTGACTGAACCAGTCACACTGATAAATAGCTCCCATATTATCAACTTAATTATTTCTTCTTGATTTGGGGTCCTCCCTTGACCTTAATGTATTTGTTTTTGTGGTCTTCACCACCTTAAGGAAATTAATAATGTTACTATTTTTTTTTCTTTAATTGTTTTATCAATTAACTTCATGGATTTTTTCTGCTCTTCGCCTGGTTCGGTACCAAGCAAGTTTTAATTTCACATATTTTTTTTTGTTAAATTTAGATTCTTCACTTAGGCCTATCCAAATCAAATTTTGTTAATCACATTGCCTTTGTGGCAAAACATTGCTGTAATTTGTTTCTATGTTTAAATATGTTTTTGGTTACCCTAAGAGTTGTTTCTTGGTGTTCTTGTTCACAGTAGACATGTATTTTTTTTAAGTCTCTTAAAACCTTGGGTTATATTCAGTCCAGTACGCTCCTTCCACATATTTATTATTTTTATTGGTATGATAGTGTACCTTGCTTCTGGATTACCTTTCTCTTTTTAAATGATCGTAACAGGTCAATTATGGCATATTATAATTTATTATAACCTATGATATTCGAGAAAAAGGCCTTATCATATTCATGAATAATTGAATAATTGAAAATTATAAATTATAATGTGTGCATTAAAATCGCGCTCTGAGCTTCGGTGTATCATAATCTAAATATTGTACCGTCTTTCGCTTCAAGGCATGTGGTACAATTATATACAACAAACACATATTTTGGAAATTTCCCGAGTTTTGCGTAAAAGCACGCCTGTATACGAGTTATGTTACATCACGTGCCCGGCCTTGCAGAACTTTGTATATGCAGCAGATTTGGCATCAGCGCGCTCCATTTAATGCGTACTGTCTTTTAAGGTAGAGACGCACTATAGAGATAAAACAAACAATAATCAAACCTGGCTTAACAGTGCCCACACCAAAATTATTGACACACAACTCTATCAAGCAATGCGCCTCATCACAGGATGCATGCGATCCACAAACACACATTGGCTTCCGGTTCTAAGTAACATTCCACCTCCACCCCTGAGAAGACTTCAATCATTGCTGAACACATGGAAGAGAATTGAAAACAACCCATCGCTGCCAATACACTCTGAGCTCGCAGTACCTTTACCGCAGCGACTGAAGTCCAGACAACCATCATGGCGAACAGCAGTCAACCTGCAGGATAATCACTTCAACATTCTAGATGCCTGGAACAATCAATGGCAGGAACAAACTTCCCTGACACATCACCACCTAATTATGACTCCTTGGGAACGACCTGCAGGTTTTCGTTTACCTCGACGTCAATGGTGCACACTGAACCGGATAAGAACGGGCCAAGGCAGGTGTGCAGCGATACTGAATCAATGGGGCTGGAAGTCCTCCCCTGAATGTGACTGTGGAGAAGATCTGCAAACTATGGACCACGTAGCTTTCGAATGTCCTCTCAGAGCATTCAAAGGGACAATACAAGAACTCCACCAGCTTAATCAAGAAGCCATTGATTGGATTCAACAACTTAAAATTGAACTCTAATTTTACAAACATGAGATCATGTGTATCTTGTTGTATATATTTTTGTACATATTCCTCCTTTCATCATACGATAAATAAAATATCAAAGATTTATTAATTTAAAGCTTCTGCAGGGAACTCATCTGCTCTTCAATTTTCGCTGCTTCAGCACGGGCGTCGTCGAATATCTTCTTTTTCTTTGCCAACTCCTGGAGATCTTTCATGGCTTTTCCTTTGACTGCCACCCTAGCCGCCGCATCCTTTCCCCCCCTGGCTTCGCACCTATTTTGCTTCCATGAACACGGCGAAGGAGTTTCGTGCAGCATGGACCATGCACTTGCTCACGGTTATCTTTTCTACTCCACCAGCTGCCACCACAGCGTCCTGAACAGTACGCATGCCTATCGGACTTGCTTCCTTCTGACTGACAATCACGCACTCTTTGTTCAGGGAGAAACTTCTCTCTAGGCTGCATTGCTGTGACACAATATCAGTATCATTTTTACGAAGCTTGTGAGATCGTTTTTGCCTGCAACTGAGGAAGGTGCTGAAGCCACTAATTCAGACCACAGCACGTCGAGCCGTGGCTCTTTTCTGTCAAACAGCTTCAAACACGCAGTGACGGAGGGCAGTCTCAGAAGTGTGGAGTAGCTGCTGTTGATGGGGTCAGCCATTGCACCAGAAAGCAAATTCTTCTCAGTACAAAGAATTTCCAGGGCAATGGCGAACCTATCTTCTGCCAACTTAGTAGTCTCAGCGACCACTATAGGGTCTATAGTGCATCTCAACCTTAAAAGACAGTATGGAATTAAATGTAGTATTTGCCTCTCACTCGCACTCCTATGTCCTGCAATTCGCTTCGTCCTCTTCTACCCCGGCGATGTTGCCACTTCCCAATAATTGAAAGTGGCAAATCTTGGCGTGGTCTTATAGAGAATTTTCCGCTCTTTATGATGATGTAAAAATAAAAGCCATAAATAATTAACACATGGCCCAATTTTCACAATTACGATATTTTAGCGCGAATCTATATTTTTGCAAATATAAAACTTATCACGCCATAGATAATGAACTAATGATCACAACAGATCAAGAATTTATTTTTAGATTGCCTGATGTTGATAGAAGATGCCCTATTTTTCAGGGCAGTAATTATTTTCATAATAAGGAAGTTATGATTTTTTTTTTCTTAAATGTTACTTGAAAAATCTGGGACGGTGTCACATGAAAGTTAAGTAGCGAGAAAATTTTTTGCTGTTGACTTAACGTTGGTGACTAAGCGAGAAGAAATGTTCATTAATGTCTGAAATAGTTTTTAAAACAAACCAGAGCTCGATATCAGATAGCATTCATAACTTATCGCACTTCGCTTAGTCCTCCCGCCCAGCGCTGCGCTGGTTTGTTTATTAGGCTACTCAGGTGACGCATATATCCCCTACTGCGTTTTATGGAGGGTAGGTGTAGTTAAACTGTGAAATGAAATGGAGCTTGTGTTCTTTATAAATTGTCGTTGCGTAGTGGCTAGCATTCTTGGCTGTCACCGCGGGGGCCCGGGTTTGAATCCCGGCTCTGCCAAGAAATTTAATTCTGGTCTGAGGGCTGGAACGGGGTGTACTCAACTTCATGAGACAAAACTGAGAAGTGGCGTGTTCGATTCCTACCTCAGCCATCCTCAAAGTGGTTTCCGTAGTTTGCTTTTGTTCGTCTCGGGAATGAACAAGGGGTCGTTAATGGTGCAGAGTTAAAGTTTCTGTGCCAAAAGAACAAAGCAGCCACCCATGACGATATGACAGGTGAGGTGTATGAAAAGTGGTTCGCCGAGCAATTGTTGCCCAATGTTCCCGAAGGATCTATCCTAGTAATAGACAATGTAGGCTATCACAGCAAAGAAATGTTCCTTGCTTGCCACCATACCACAGTGAACCTAACCCCATCGAAATGGTATGGGCGCAAGTGAAGAACTATATAAAATTGAACAACGTCTCATTCAAGAAACAAGAAATGAATAATTTAATTTCAGCTGCATACTACCACTTGACCACACAAAATTGGGTAAATTACTTGGACCACTATATATTATTATTATTAATAATAATAATATGTCATATTATAATATGCTATTCGAGAAAATGTAATATTACAACATGTTATAATATTATCATATTCATGAATAATTAAAAATTATTATAATGTGTGCATTAAAATCGCGCTCTGAGCTTCGGTGTATCATATCTAAATATTGTACCGTCATTTGCTTCAAGGCACGAGGTACAGTTATATAAAACAAACAAATATTTTCGAAATTTCCCGAGTTTTGCGTAAAAGCATGCCTGTATACAAGTTATGGTACATCATGTGCCCAGCCTTGCATAACTTGTACTGTATATGCAGCAGATCTGGCATCAGCGTGCTCCATTTAATGCGTACTGTCTTTTAAGGTAGAGACGCTCTATAGGCAGGAAATAGCACGGGTCATCTTGTAAGAAAGAAGTGACCTCACTTTGATTTTTCAGCCATACGAATGCACAATTTACGGCAGTTGGTGCAAAATTGCAGCACATCCACGTCTGGAATTTTCTGAGATCTTGAGCTGTTAGCTTCTTTAAGGGCTGCTCTTGTCGAGAAACCCAGGTCGAATTAACAACTGGTCTCCTGTGTTAATAACAATGTGGGCTGATTCCTGTCTTTGTCAGCAAAGAGCGCTGTGCGCACAGCCCCGCGCGGAGAGGGTACGTCCGACGGTCGGCCAGGCAAAGCATGCATTTGACGTTGGCTGGGTTCTCATCCCACTTAGCGCTTTAGCAGTGGCAGCGCGAAATAGAAGGCCGGGCGGGAGGACTCGACCGAGCGTTCGGAGGCTAAGAAGTCGAGTATTAGAAGACTTTTCAATATATACCGTATCAAATGCGAATTTCCTGTATATTTCCCGGGTCACTAAAATTCCCGTATCGCTCGACACCCTGTGACCGTACCTCTGGGGATGCGTGCACAGCAATATTGTGATACTATACACCCACGAACACAGAAACTGCCCCCTAGAGCTTGTCATGAGCTCGTGAATGACGCCAATCTTATTTTTGAGTGTGCACCACATCATTGTGATACCAACTCCTGTGACTGCCAAATTGGTTCAAAATAACGGCTGGTAGTTCTGCCCCTTATAACCTCAATAACTAACAGTTACCCAGTTATTAGCGGCTTCAGTGGTGTAGTTGGTAGCAAGCTAAACTGCTGTGTCCAAGATCGCGGGTTCAAACCCAGCCGAAGTCCTCAGATTTTTTTTTGTTAAAATCCCTCAGTATGCCTTCCTTCAGAGGGGAAGTAAATTTGGGAGTCCCATGTCATAGATTTATGGCATGTAAAAGATCCTTCCCCTAACTAAACTTGTATGCTAAATTTCTAGGTTAGATTTCGTTGAAACGCTCTTTCAAAGTTCCAACGATCACCACTAGGTATCAGTGACATCTGGTAGCGAAAGTTGGAACTACTTAAAATTGAACGGAACTTGTAGCTAACCCCATGGGTGTCCGCTTGAAGCAGTTGCAGCCTCTGGCAATCAAACATGTCCTCAGACACTCCCAGCACTAAAAGTCATAAGCTAAATAAATAATACCCAGTTATTTAGCATTTTATTGTAAAAAAAGACCATACTTACTCGCCTATAACACCCCCCCCCCTCTCAATTTTCGACTATTATTGGAGGAGGAAAAAAATCCAGCAAGTAGGTCTACAACATTCCAGTTAACTGAAAAACCCACACTTATTCCTGCACTACCTGAGCATTGTTGCTACTCACTCCCTCTACCCCTGCTTACAGGTTCCACGTCCCACACGGCCGTGTAGTGTATAATTAAGCGTGCAGTACACAAGCAGGACTGAAAATGAGCAAGAGAACAAGTTTTACGGCATCCTTCAAGTTTAGACTTTGCTGCAGAAAATGGAGTGAGAGCGGCGAATAGTAAATACGAAGCGCAGCCGTGTATTCGTTATAGGCGTAACCAGAAACACAAATTATTGGCAATAAAGAAAACTTTTAAGACCTTCAGCCGTGTGAAATAAGGAAAGTAAAAAAATGTGGACATAAAAGTTCTGGAATGGGTTCGAGAAACAAGAGACAATGGCCACACAGTCACAAAATGATGCAGTTTAAAATGGGCGAAATTGCACAAAGTCTTGGCATTGCAGGGAATGAATTTAAAGCTAGTAGAGGTTGGGCAGAACACTTTATGCGCCAGAATGGCCGAAGTTTCCAGAGAAGAACGTTACTGTGTCAGCGGCTTCCATCAGATTATACCGACAAAGTGATCGAATTTCACAGCTTTGTAATAAGACTTTGGAAAGAGCAACAGCTTCTCTGGTGTCAAATTGGTAATGCCGATCAGACACCACTGTTCTTCGATATTTATTATTAGAGAACTTTATAAAAGTTGGTCGGTATTAGAAACAAATATTTCGTATTTCAGGTACTTGCCGTGTGACATTGCAACGCTGAGTAGTCTTGAAATCAGCGCACGCGGCTCTGCCTAAATCCCAGGTCTTAAAATTACGTGGGTTTTCCTTGTTAACAGTGTAAGACATTGCTGTTTCATGGAATAATATAGGGACAGGCATGTCTATGTGGTGACTTTTGTATAACTGATCACTATTATGGTTTAGGATTGAGGTAGATGTCCTGGGGCATTAAATAAGGAACTACCTTTCCAGCATTTTCTGGTAGGGAGTGTGGAAAAATTAAGGATAAAACTACACTTAGGATGGTTGCTATCAGTGCCAGGATTCGAACCTTCTTCCCAGTTTGGCCATAAAAGTGCTCATACTGGTGTTCTGCACCCACTTTAATACAAAAACTTACCTGTGCCTTGCGTCTATGATCTGTCAACTATGACTATGTAATAGAAAAGCCAGTGAATTAAAAAGCCACAATTACACATTATTTATTAAACGCATTATAAATAACAAAAGTGTGATAAAGCAATGTTCGCGAGAGGATACGATCCAAGTTTAATCATCGTCCATGGCACCAGTCCTCTCCGGAGGCTTAGGTCCACCAGCTCGTTTTGCCATGATAATCTGGTCTACCTTGAGAATAGTACAAGCGGCATTAGTGGCATATTTCATGCCCCACAGTTTTGTGATGTACAAATCCAGAATTCCAGCTTCTGCAACATCCTTAACTGCAGCTCCTTCACCCTACAGAAAAAGGAAAGAAAAGTGCAATTCAGTCATCTTCCTTGTGCAACTATTTGTTACGGTACATCATTTTTCAGTGTTACCTTATTGACAATTGATCAACTTTTCAGTCAGTCAACACAATATAATCCCTATTACTGGTAAATTCAAAAAACAACCTGAAAAAACGTACATGTGATTAAAAAAGTATTTGATACGGATTACCTCCCTCTTCTGGTAAACCGTAACTAATACCTTTTTAATCACATGTAATTTTTTTAAGGGTCATGAATGCATACCATTGTGATATTTTTCCACGCCCGACCACAAGGACAAAGGGATCTCATCTACTGGCCGAGTGCAGCATGGAATAACTTAAGTTTCGGTTGAAAAATTCAATTTTCTCTTTTGTAATGTTTTGGGTTCTCAGCATATTGAAATATCATAGGAAGTTAGTTTGGAACAAAAATGGTAATTTGTTTCCGAAATAAGGGCTTTTGAAGTTTGTCAACCTTGGCAAACATCTACCACATCTTTATTCATCAACCTTTGCAGACATTTCTTTGACAGCAAATTCTTACAATTTTTATTTCTATGCACATAAGGTGCATTATCTCAGAAATTACTGCATCGATCTACTTGAAATTTTCACCGTATTTTATGTGCATTTGTGCATTAATCTCACCTAGAGTAATGGCTGCAGTATTTATGTAACTTCAGAAAAAATGCATTGCTTCAAAACTTTTCAAACTTATCAAAGAAAAATTTACAGATAAAACATTTGAAGCATTAGAATCATGATTCTAATTTGGATTGCAAGCCATGAAATCTTTTTCAATTGTATTAAGTTTCAACCCGGAACTTCAATAGGTCAAAAATGTACTGATTGCTTAATACTTTGTTTTCAAAATATCATTAGTTGTGATGTTGGTATCAGTGAATGATATTGCCATTTCAGTAGCTTAACTATTTTGATCAGCCGAGGGGACCCGATGCGCTGACCACGTGTCACCCCAATATCTGCATGCTAAATGACTGAGCAGCGGTCGCTTGGTAGGCGAAGGCCCTTAATGGGCTGTAGAGCTAGAGAAAAAAGGAAACTATTTAGATAAATTTTCATTATATTGATTTGGTGGTTTGTGTGGTATGAGCATATTAAAACACTGAACTGTTTTGTTCAACTATTCAGTTAGCCCCACCTTAAGCAAGAACGCAACACCTACTCACACTGCTTCTCACAGCCTGAAATCAAATTTGAAACCAAAGGGACAGCGGGAATCTCGTCAAACACATTGACAGCAACATACATTATGTCGCATCAAGATTTCTATTCCCGCTGAATATCAACATGTCTGTGACAAGCATATCAACACCATTGCAAGAAATTATTTTTTCAGGTGCCACAAAACTGATTCAGTGATCAAGAAATTAAATTACAGAGCATTTCTTCGACCCATCTCCCACAAATCCAACCCCTCGTCCTCGTCGTGGGAGATGGGCAACATAATGAAGTAGGGGATTGCCTGTAGGGGTGAAGTACAGTGGGGACTTTGTGTGCCTCAAGACCGCTACGGTAGCTGTGAAGGCCCTACAGGAACCCTGAAGAAATTACGGCTAACGGGGCTCTGGTGAAACAACTGCTGCCTTGTAGTTTGGAGTTGGTTCTTCAAAGGCTAAGGGAAGAAACCCTGACAGAAAATCAGCCTGGTGCCTCAGGCTTAAGGTGGCAGCCCCTCCAAGGCACTCGGAGGCAGTGGGTTAATCACTCACTCCTCTTAAATAAACTGATTACGGAAACTGAAACGAAATAACAAAACCGGATGGATAACCTGATGACTTTTGGCATGAAGAGGACTACGAAAATCAGTTTCTGGAATGTGAGGACCTTGATGGAGAAAACCAGACTGAAACAAGTGACATGGGAGATGAAGAACTATGGGCTGGATATCCTAGGTTTGAGTGAGGTGAGGTGGCCAGGATTTGGTGAAATACAGACAACAGATGGAATTACATTTCTCTATTCTGGGAGCGATGATGAACACAGGGATGGAGTGGGGTTGCTGCTCAACAGAAATGCAAAGAGAAGCCTTATGGAGTGGAAGCCAATTTCTAGTAGGCTCATGTTTGCTAGGTTCAAGACAAAGATCAGGAATGTGATCATCATCCAATGCTATGCGCCTACAGAACAATCGGAGCCAGAGAAGAAGGAAGAATTTACCAAATGCTGCGAGATGCCACAAGACAAACAAGTAAGAAGGACATTCTCATTGTTATGGGAGACTTCAACGCGAAGGTGGGCTCAAACAATGAGGGGTTGGAGCAGATCACGGGTAAACATGGCCTTGGTGAGATGACAATGGGGCGAAATTTACGGAATACTGCGCTAGTCAGGATTTGGTGATGGGTGGCAAGGTGTTTCCTCATAAGCGATGCCACAAGGCCACCTGGGTGTCTCCTGATCAAGTCACAGAAAATCAAATTGATCACATCGCGGTGAGCAGGAGGTTCAGAAGAAGCTTGGAAGATGTTAGGAACAAGAGAGGAGCGGACGTTGGTAGTGACCATCATCTTGTGGTTGCCAACTTCCGCATGAAGACCGTGGCAGTCCGTCGGAAGTTTAAGACGCGGCACAACAAGTTTGATGTGGGCAAGCTTAAGAACCAGCAGAGATTGGACCAATTTAAACTGGAGCTCAGAAATAAATTCCAGGTGTTGGACTCCGAGACAGAGAAGGATGTGGAGACTGTGTGGAGCGAGGTAAAGAATATCTTAGTGGAAACCAGTGAGATGCAGCTCGGGTACAAGAACTAGCTGCGGAAAGAATGGATATCCGATCAGACCTGGGACAAGATAAATTATAGGTAGGAGATTAAGTCCAAGCTCAACACCTGCAAGACTAGGCAGCAGAAGGCTCTCACACAAGCAAAGTATTCAACAGCAAACAGGGAGGTAAAGAAGAGTGTGCGGAAGGATCATAGGAGGTGGATTGATGAGCAGGCGGAGAAAGCAGAAGCGGCAAGAAGGGGGGACGTCAAGGAGTTCTATGGCATCACAAAGATGCTTTCGAAGAAAGGTTTTAATAAAACTAGGCCTGTGAAGAGCAAGACGGGCGAGATCCTCACGACGTGTGAACAGCAGCTGAGTAGATGGAGAGAACACTTTGCGGCGGTTCTTAATAGAGATAGAGGACCAGAAAGTAACCAGCAAGGAGAAGATGAAGCAGAAAGTGACCCAAGCATCAGCCTTGACTCCCCAACTAGGGGCGAAATAAGGACAGCGTTGAAGCAGATGAAGTGCGGGAAGGCACCAGGTCTGGATAATATCCCAGCGGAAGTACTCAAAGCAGACCTGGATATTACGATCAATCTGCTGCACCAGCTGATTGAGAAGATCTGGAAGGAGGAGAAAATACCAACCGATTGGAAGAAGGGGTTGATAGTCAAGTTACCGAAGAAAGGGGACACCACGAACTGTAACAACTGGAGGGGTATCACCTTGCTGTCCATTCCAAGCAAAGTGCTGGCGAGAGTCAATCTGAATCGTATAAAAGACTGTGTAGAAAAAAGGCTTCGGAAGGAACAGGCTGGATTTCGACAACATCACAGCTGTGTGGATCTCATCAACACCCTCCGAATCATCCTGGAGCAGAGTGTGGAGTGGCGGAATACCCTTTACCTCCCATTTGTTGACTTCGAGAAAACCTTCGACTCCGTAAATCAAAGAATCATGGGGAAGACCCTCGAGGAATATGGCATTCCAACTAAGATCATCAGAATCATGGAAGAGATGTACGAAGGGTATGAGTGCCAGGTCCTTCACAAAGGCAAATTAACAGAAAAGATAAATGTCAGTTCCGGAGTGAGACAGGGGTGTGTCCTTTCCCCCACTCTGTTCCTGTTGGTCCTAGATGGTGTGATGAAGAAGGTAATGGGAGGACGGTAGAGGGGTATTCAAAGGGGTATAAATGACAGGCTTGAAGATCTGGATTTCGCAGACGACATTTCTCTTATGACAAAACGGTACTGAGACATAGAAGATAAGCTGGGGAGGTTGCAGAGTGAAGCAGAACATGCAGCACTGATGATCAACACCAACAAGATCAAAGAGATGAGGATAAATTCTGACGTCACGACTGGCTTGACAAGTCAACGGAAAGGAATTTGAGCGAGTTTAGTCCTTCCTCTACCTTGGAAGTATAGTCACAAATGATGGGGGAGCAGAGGAAGATGTTCGAAGCCATATCAGGAAGGCCAATGGTGCCTTTGTCCAGCTCTACCCCATCTGGAGAAATAGAAAAATTTCCAGGAAGACCAAGCTCCGCCTTTTCAATAGCAACGTAAAGTCAATTCTTCTATACGGCTGTGAAACATGGAAAGTCACAAAACCGATCAACAACCAGCTACAGGTGTTCATTAACAGGATGTCTGTGTCGCATCATGAATGTGAGGTGGCCGGACATAATCTCAAATGATCTTTGGACCATCACCAATCAAAAACCGACTAGCATCCAGATCAAGGAGAGGAAATGGCACTGGATTGGTCACACACTAAGGAAGCTAGACGGAGCTGTTGAGAGGGCGGTGCTAGACTGGAATCCTCCAGGCGCCAGGAAGCGAGGTCGTCCTAAGAAGACCTGGAAGGGAACGATAGAAAATGAAATTGCAGAGGTGGACAAGAACTGGAGTTAAGTGAAGAGAATGGCCAGGAACCGTACTGCATGGAGAAATTTCGCCAAGGCCCTATGTTCCGGAAGGAGCGGCAGGAATTAAGTAAGTAAGTTTCTTCGACATTATGAGACTAGAGAGCCACACTGCAGACTTGCAGAACTTAAATTGGGAGTATTAGTTGCCATTTTTGGTCCGTATTGACAATTATATAATGTAATTTAATGTACAACTTTCCACCATTAAGCAAGGAAAATTATCTTCAAAACATGAAATACCTTTTAACATAATTCGGCCAGAAAATAGGACATATTTAATTGACAGGATGTGATAGTCCGAACAATACGTCATCTACAGAATGCTTGGACATGAGAATAAGTC
Organism: Meconema thalassinum; assembly: GCA_946902985.2. NCBI lineage: Eukaryota > Metazoa > Arthropoda > Insecta > Orthoptera > Tettigoniidae > Meconema > Meconema thalassinum. The sequence goes on along the minus strand of OX336391.1, from coordinate 455,103,259 downwards.
AACGGAAATATAATGTCTTTTAATTATTTTTTTTAATGTGTAGTTATGAGTGACTAGTGGGTATGCATAAAGTGTTTTAATGTGATGTTATCTATTGTACTATAATGTGGCTGATGAAGGACCGCAAATTAATGATTCGAAACATGTACCGCATATAAGCTCTTACAACACACCTGTAATGTATTCATTTTGGCGGAAAGTTGTACATTAAATAACATTGCAGAACTTAATCGTTCACATGCATTAATTAAGTAATCAATATCCCTTTTTTTTTGAGCGATTTATTTACATAGTTTACATTGGAGCACTTAAATCAAACCAAATACATTTAAGTCATCTATGGATTGACAGGGAACTTATCCGTCATCTTCCTCCTCTCCCAAAACCTGTTCATTCTGGCTGACCTTTCCTCATCAGATATGACATTGTTTTCATTGATTAAATCTCAGTGTAAGTAATACTATTGCAAAATTTTAAAACTTTTAACTTAAGATATTCCCCATAATTAAAGATACGAGAAAATAGCATTTTGAAATTGATTTTGTAGCACTTTCATTTTGAAAAATAACGTTTTGTAGCATTTTGAACTTTTAAAATTAGCGTTTTGTAGCATTTAAACGACACTAAGTAGGCCTACGGTAAAAAATGAAAAGTTCAAAATTAATAAAACACTGCAACTAATATAAACATACTCAGGTTTGGATACATAGGTGTTTCTAATAAACGGCACAAGATGACTTTGAAAATTAAATTTACACATTTACTAAACTTAAGGCAATACAATACATTGAATAATTAACTAATTAAAGGTATATCTACCCTCTTGTTTTTCCTGTTTCAACGGGGAGAGATGTTGGGATGAGATACAATAAATTTCTATTTGCCGATTGGTTTTACAACTGGATGTCTTTCCTGATGCCACCCTAATGAGACTAGTTTATGAGAGATGAATGGAATTTGACTGGGAGTTGGAAGAAAGCAGCTGATGCCTTGAAAGTAGGAACCCACAGAAAAGCATTTAATGGACAGCCAACGTTAAGGTTTGGACTTATTTGTGTACAGAGTTCAGAGCTGCGTGGTACCATTCCCTTGCACCCTGTGCATATAGCTACTACAGTCATTAAACTTAGTTTTTGTGGTTGAAATTCAACATGGCACATGTTTCTAAGTTCTCTTCCTTCAATCTGGTTCTTCTATCAGTCAGAACCAGATTATAGGCACTGAAGAAACGTTCAGCATCTACACTATTTACTGGCAACCAAATTGTTTTCAAGGCAGCTTTTACAAAGTCCTCCTTAACAGAACGCATAACCAAGAGGATCTGCAAAACATCTACATTTCCTCCCTCTCTCAGTCTTTCAATCAGTTGACGATGGAAGTACAGGTAGCCATCACTGAAACAGTCCTGGCTGAGTTTCTGAAGAGCAGGTAGTTGTGATCTGCTCGAGGATGCAGTTACTTCATTTACCTGATGAAACAAATAAATAAATTAGGAGATATTAATAATAGCCAGCTTTAAATACACTAAAATTGTTAGATAGCATAGACTTACATACCTGCAACTGTTGGCCAGCTTTAGCTGGGTTGAAAAGACTCCCCACTTCCTTATAGATATTATTAGCTGGTCATGGACTCATATGCACAATTAGTTTCATTTCTGCTTTCTTACTTGCTCTTTTCAATGTTTCAGCGACTTGTGCCTTTTTTACAGCACTAGTGAACTGAGACAAAAAAGAAGTTGTCTGTTCTGAAAAGTGCCCTCCAACCAGTCTTGCCAATGAATGACGAATTGTCATCAGTTTATCCCAAATTAGATGGGCATATGGATATTTAGAGCCTTCCAGTTCGTTGATCATCTGCATTAGTGGCTGGCAAATGTCTGAAACTAAGGCAATCTGAGTGCGCAACACCAAATCTAAGTTTTCGTCTTCAAACATTTCACACACTGTGTGGGTACTTCCGTTCTTTTCCTCCTGAGAATTTAAAAATTGTACCAGAGGGTTAACATACTTCGCGAGGTACTGAACACTGCGAAACCAGGAATTCCAGCGAGTTATCACAGGCTTAGGGAACAATATGGGTGCCAACTCCGGAAATCTTTCCTTCAGAAAGTTCAGGTAAGAACTCTTGATCTTCCTACCATGGAGGAACATCATTTTGAGCTTTGAAATGAGAGTATTCAACTCTGCCAATTCCACCATAAAAATATCACCCACTAAATTAATTTTATGGGCCCAGCATTGAAAATGCACTAGGTGATCTCCAACTAGAACTTGCATACCTTGAAAACATGTCACCATATATCGAGCTGAATCGGAAACGAGACCAATGATATTCTCTTATTTGATGCCATACTTCTGTATGGTATCAACAATTGCTTGGCTACAGGTTGTTCCATTGGCTTTGTCTAGAAATGAATATGACGCCAAAGCAACATTTTGTTCACATGAATCGGTCACTGAGCGGAACAAAACAGCAAAGACACATCTTCCTGCCATGTCTGTGGTTTCAGCAGCAACAATGACTACTTCCTGTTCTTGAAATTCACAACGAATACGGTCTTGATCTTCGGCACCACATTTAGGAAGGTACTTTCGCCGTAACTGGTCACTCCCAGGCAAATCTCCAGATCCGTTTACATACCTGAAAAAATATTTAACAATATTGTTATGCTCTATATTATACTATATTCACTTTCATATCTATGCAAAGCATTCAAACATGGAAATTGAATGAAATAAAGTCACTTACTTTTTGAAGTAGGTACGTGCTGCTGGATGATCCAATTTATTTAAAGGTATGTTTGCCTGTAAACACATCTTGACAGTGTCACAAATAAACTCAGTCTTCTCGAGCTTTGCTTTCTTAGCTTAATCATTAATACCAACCAAAGTAGCTTTTCGCTTATTAGCCACCTGTTGATCACACTTGACCGATTCCTTCCTGTTTTTATGTATTAATGTTCTGCAGTGTTTGTCCAGATTGTCCTTTTCTAGATCCAATGTAATGTTGCAAATCCCACACATTAATATGTTAGAATCGTTCACATAAAAGCGCTCTTCCTTATAACCACGCGCACGTTCGTGGATGGTAATTTTAGGTCTTACCATTTCTGAAATTTAGGTTTAAAAAATAATATTTTTACTATTTTTAGTAAAAATCTGTGAGTTGTAGCCCTATTATTCTCACGTACTGTAATTCGCGTGCGTTTATCTATGGGGTACGGTACAAATAACTGAAGCAGCGGAGCGAGCTAAAGAAAGTGCGAGACAACAAAACTGAAATACGAAAGACACGCGTATTTTAGCGTGAGAAGTCCATCTGTGCGCACGGTAAACTTCAAAAGGCAAGCATTGTAGTCGGAACACAGCCCGCTTTATTGTAACAATCGCAAGTTTGGCCAACAGCACCAGCAGCTCAGGATCATTCGAGTTGCCGCGCTGTTAATTACGTAATGAGAACGTAACCATCGGATATTTTCGGTGAAGCTCGTGTGCCCTCGTATCACGTCACGCAGCTCGCAGCTGACCAACAGCACTAGGCGCCTTAGCGCGCAATCATTTGTTTTCAGACGGCACGTTTCTGGACGTTTGAGTCATATTTCCGCGATTTTGATACTACACTGATAAGCTTATTAGGATTTTTACACTCCGAATACTTCCTTTGTATGGTACGGTTACAAAACACATGATAATGTGACATTTAACAACTGTTTCATTGCCGTTGCTGCAGCTTTAATAAGCTAGTGTTGGTGTTCCTGTGATGTTCGCCACGCAGCTTTCACGCCAACTCCCAAGACTTGAAATTTAAAGATATTGTCAATCTTAGAGGTTTTCTTTAATTGAGCAAAACACACTACACGTTCTGTTTAATGAAGGCATACTCCAAAATTACGTAAATGATTAGGCCTACTTTTAGGTTACAATATTCTTGCTTATTACGTCTGTAAAAATATGTAGGCCTGTTTTCATAGTAACTTAATTAGGCCTAGGCTCCCTACTACTTTTTTGTCAATATTTTCTATATTTTCTATATTTTTCTAAAAAAAATGGGCGTTTGTCACAAATTCAAGGCATTTATCGCATTTACGGGAAAAATCGCAGAAACCCGCAGTTATCACACTTTGTCGCATTTTCAATTTTGCAAATTTTGGGTATATATGGTCATACTAGACAACAAAATGAAGAAAATTGAAGAAAAAAATGGAATTCGCATTTATCGTGGTTGAAATTTTCCCGTATCTCTACCCATAATTCAAAAAGAACTTCTTAGATACCTTGAATTAACCAGGTCTCACTGTATATAACCAAACAGGGACGCAGTTGGATATCGATTATGAGAGAATGAACTACAACAATGCTTAAAATTTTCACAAACTACGTAGAAATGTTTGTTGGAGAACAAATTTCTTTTTGACGAGTTTGCCACAAACTTACCTCAATATCAAAGCCACAGTTCTTCTTACCCTCCTCATGAGCAGCATACAATTTGGATACGACTTCATTTGCCTTCACACCAGAATTTTCGGCAAGAACTTTAACAAAACTCTCAAGGGCAGAAGCAAATTTAGTGACAGCATACTGCTCTAGTCCAGGTAATGTTTCACCATAGGAGGCAATCTGGCGGGCCAGCTCAATTTCGGTGGCTCCCCCTCCAGGAACGAACTTCCCATCCTGTTCCAAACACAAAGCAAAAGCACCATTTTTAAGAGATAAAGATAAAAGATATATTTCAGTGTTGCCTTATTGACATGTAATATTGCAACTTTTCAGTCGGTCAACACAGAATAATCCAATCACTGCGAAATGCGATAAACAACATGATCAAAATTACATACAGTATCAATTGAATACCACATAGTGTTTTATGATAAAAAGAAGTTTGCATTTACCGGCAGTTTAAGTGCTTTAGATCTCTCTTTTTTTCTTCTTTTTTTTCTTTTATCGTATGGCCTCGGGTGCCTGGCGCAAGCTTTGTTAATTGACACCCAGAGGGTAGCTTGCATGTTGAATTTCGTCGTTCCTTTGAACGCTATGAAAGTCAAGGAGGTTAGATATCTAAACTCCTTGACACTACAGCGCTTTCAAGTAGAGAATGGAGGAACTTTGTGTTGGCGGAAAATCTCGAGATTAATTTTGCCATTGAACACGGCCTACTGAATTCAAATGGGTTCTTTAACATGCCAACAACTTATGACATGTGTCTTGATTTTTGTCGCCTTTCAAAAATCACTTACCATGGCCAGGAGCGAACCTGCAATCTTGGGGTTGGTAGTCCGACACTATAACCACTCACCCACCATGGCAAGCGTTTAGATCTTATAATGTGTCACCATAGGAGACAATGTAATGAACCAGCTTAATCTCAAACCCCTAGACCCTGTTACAAATAGAAAAAAAAAACAAAAAAACAGTACCGCCGTGTACCACAAGATGTTCTATGATATGATAGAAGGCCAAATAATGTACCACTTTGATCTCAGACGCCTGCCTATGCCAAACAAAACACGCAACCAGCCCCTTGGAATGGGATCTTGTTACTGTATGTACAATAGAACCTCGTTAGTATGTTTTTCAAGGGATTGTAATGTTATTCTGAACTACAGTAAAACTTCACTTATACGTAAAGATACGAGAAAATAGCATTTTGAAATTGATTTTGTAGCACTTTCATTTTCAAAAATAGCATTTTGGAGCATTTTGAAATTTAAAAATTAGCATTTTGTAGCATTTAAAAGTTCGTCACCAGGTACAATAAACAGGCTCAAAATAATGTGCACGGAAACTAATTCAAACATGTACAGAATTGGAAATATGGGCGGCGTTTCTGATAAACGGCATAACAGGGTGTCTACTGTAAGGATGAAGTAAAAATTAGTTACTTTTTAGGTACCTTTTAGTTACCTTTTAGTTAATTTTAGTTACCTTTGAATTCAAGTTACGTCTGCGGTCTACAAGCATAGGCGCGCATCACGCGGTGAAGAAAAACAATAATGAACTGTTTTTAAAGAAGTTTTTTATTTATCGTATGGCTTTTAGTGCCGGGAGTGTCCGAGGACATGTTCAGCTCGTCTGAATCTGTAGCTGCTTCCAACGGACACCCTTAGGGTGAGCTACAAGTTCAGTTCAATTTCAAGTTGCTACCAGATATCAATGATACCTAGTGGTGAACGTTGGAACTTTGATAGAGCGTTCCGACGAAATATAACCTAAAAATTTAGCTTCACACAAGTTTAGTCTGTGGAAGAATCCTTTACATGCCATAAATCCATGACATGGGACCGCCGGCGTTACTTCCCCTCCGAAGGAAGGCATACTGAAGGATTTTTAACGCTTCGGCCGGGTTTGAACCCGCTATCTTGGGCACAGCAGTTCAGCATGCTACCAACTACACCACCGAAGCCGCTTTGAATGAAATTCAGATGATGTTATAAAAATTTAAAAAATAATAAATATATACTAGATATTTAATATCCAACGAGTTGTTTCAGCTAATATGTCGTCTTGTCCACAATATGTTGTTATTATTACGGTACCAAGAGGTTGCTCAGCTCTTGACCATTTGGCGAGATTTCCTTCGTCCCCGCGGTAGGTCGCGAAGAAATGCACGCGATGTTACACGATCGTCACCGAATTCTGTCTTCGCAGTCAAATGCGGAGAAATATCGAGATGTTACACGATCGGCGCTGGTCTCAGTTGTTTGGTGAGCTTCCCGTAGTTTTCACGAGAGAACACGGAGAAAAATCGCGATTTAGATAATCAGCGTCACTTTTAGTCATTCGACGAGATTTCCATTGTCCTTGAGTTCTGGCACAAGAAAATATAGCATTATTACGCAATCGGCGCCACTTGCTGTCCGTTTGATAAGAATACAGTTGTCCTCGTCATTGAATGCGGAGAAATATCGCGATGTATCGCAATCGCTGCCGCTCTCGGGCGTTTTACGTTGTCCTCGAGATATTATGCAATCGTCGCCGCACCCGGCCGTTCAACGATTGTCTGCCTGTCTATCTGTCCTGATAGAATGGCGGAGGCAAACTCAAGGTTGGGCATGGTTAAAATTCACTCGTAGTTATGAACATGGTGTTCGGTCGGCGCCGTGATTCCCTTTGCCCCTATGCTGTAGTTGGGAGTATGAGTTCAGGGTGGATCACGAGGAGGATTTAGTATTTCGATGCTACGTAGGCTGCCATTTTTAAGTGGGTTGATGCAATTCTCGCTCCCCGCACGCTTTTAAGTATACGGTCATGGGAAAAGTGGCAAGTAGGTTTCGTGATGGGTGCCCAATCACCTTTGACAGGATTCCCGCAGTCCTCGTGGTCACAAGTTCACGATAGGGGTCGGGTTTTATGATTTTACGCAACTGACGTCGATCTCGGTCCGTTTGACGAGATTCCCGCAGGCAAGTCGTGCGGTCAGCCGGCCGTCTTGAGGTTGCGATTTTGGAGGATGGACGTTCGAAGTAGGTACGGTATCGAATATTACAAATTGTTCTGAGAGGATTGCACGAATAATACGACAAGCGGGCAAGTTTTATTTCAATTGAGAACCACGAATTATCAACACGTTATCGAAATAATCGGTTAGATTATACATCCGATGGAACGAAAGTTCGAAGGAAAAATCGACTTATAACGGAATTTCGAATTAACCATACTGAATGTCGCAAATTTACTTGAGATATTTTTTAAATAAGTTATATTTATTTCGAAGATTTTTCGCATTTTTTTCGAAACGGTAACATTTTGCAAGATTGCGACATTAAATTGTTTCGCGTTATTTCTGGACTTCAATTTGACATAGTTTCCAAATAACAGAAATGAGAGATTTCTTCTTAGTTTCGGAAGTATTCGCGAATAAACATCTCGCGAAAAGTCAGGTTTCCTAATACAGTAACACACAAAAATATTTCACACGAAACTTAGGACTTCTTGAGGCCGAAAATACACGTTGAACCGATGTATACCGCTCGCGGTATCCTCGGTATGTATTTCCTTGAGGTCGGGCACTGAGAGATATAGCTTAGTACTATGCAAAAGGCACGGCGCCGCTTGCGTGAAACTCTCAATCTCTGAGCCTAGCGGTGCGAGTTTAAATGATTCAACCCGCCTTCAGAAAATTTTCGTTACCCGTTTGTAAAATTCGTTACTTTTTCGTTACTTTCGTTACCCATTTGTAAAATTCGTTACTTTTTCGTTACTTTCGTTACCGGTAGACACCCTGCATAAGCATTTAATATAAGTCTCCTGTTGTGTGTGTGGTTTTTATTTTTACTAAGGGAGTGTTAGAAGTACAGTATAACCCCTCAAATCCGAACTAATTGGGGCTGTAGCCTGTTCGGATTAGCCGAAAGTTATCCATAACATAATGACCAGTTCTCGGTACGGTATAGGTCTGTAGCCTACATTGAACGAGGAAGGCCGGTTTGGCGCAAACAGCGAACATGAAGTAGTGAGTCTGGTCCAAAGTCAACATGACGGCAATGTAGCTAATGACAGTGAGGAAAAAGAAACTTCGGCAGACAATGTGACTTATACTGAAACTGCATCTGCTGTTGACATCTCATTGCGCTTCGTAGAACAACACGCAGCTGCCACGCCAAACGATGCCATCTTAGTGTGACGTTGGCGCTCGATTGTCTCCGTGGGATGGTTTTCGTCACTTCTACAATATTGAAGATAACCGATTTCAAGTGAAAGATTAAGTAATATTTTGTGTGTTTCTATTGCTATTTCATTGTTTTAGCAAAGTGATTACCTATGGAATAATAATAACCAACGTTTTCGTTTCTCAATCCTGGATGGGATAAGTAGTCTATGTAGGCACTTTTACACTATTCTAACTGTACTTCTTGTTAATTTTACAACTAATTATGTAAAATGCGGTCATAATGCAGAGTATATGATTGTTTTATGACTAAATAAATAAGTTTCTCTTTTTTCCATGTCCCGGTATTTTTCAACTTCAAATTGTCGAAAGATCCTCGTTCGGATTATCCGGGATTTCGGATTTCCGGGGTTCGGATATGAGGGGTTTCACTGTATTAAAATCCTAATATCAGTATTACAGAAATATAGAAACTTGACATCATACATTTTTCAGAAATGTGAGATCTCTGAAAATAAAGGCATCAGCCTGGCAAATTGGCAAGATTGAGTTCAAGTGCTGTCGGTTGGTTGTATGACGTGAGACGAGGGTACCTAAGCTATGCTCAAAAGATCCAAAGGTCATGTTCTCATTATGCAATCAACAATATCAGGTGTTGTGCAGCAACTCAAATATTGAGGGCCGGCGGAGAGTTGTATTAGTTCACTGGTACCAAGGTGCCAATTGTTAGAATAAAGCGAGCTGTGGTCAGGCAACAATGCTTGTCTTACGAAGTTTACTGTGTGGCAGGTGGAATGACGACAATGCCAGGCTGTCCTGGACTCGATGGATGAATTGGTTCAAATTCTGAGGATGGCTATGAAATCCTTTTGTGTGGTTTTCCTACTAACTCCTTGCCAAGTTCCATTCATTTCTTTTAATAACTTATCTTATGAGGTAGGATTCAAGAAGTGCCATTTGACCATTAAACCACCGGCAAATAGAAATTCAATGCCCCTCATCCATGGCCCTCATTGAAAAGGAAGTAATAATGTGAATCATACATTTACTTAACTTTGTGTAAATATCACACAATGGATAATTAACTAAATAATAAAATGTATGTTTACTCCCTCATTATTTCCTGACCACACTGTGACTCTTGACTGACAATCTGTAAAACAGTATCCGAATTCACGGAGAAATCGCCGGACGACATGTAACATAACCTATAACTCACACATGGTAGAGAATACTTTCATCATATTATACAACATTTCCCAAAACAAAGAGAACGCCTAACAAAAATTGTCTATTCATATCACGATACTGTTTTAGATCCCTTATTTGGGGGGTGGTCGGATCTAAAACGGAAGAGTTATTGTGTTAATTAATAAAGAAGTGCCAAAAAGGGGGTAGCTTCCCGTAGTCGGGCAAGCTGACCAGTGTAGAGTGTTGTTTAGTGTTAGGGTGCTAGGGGATGCTCTTGTAAAAGATCTAGGTGTATTTTAGGGGATGGAACTTGGCGTACAGGTCAACGCGCTGGCTTATGTGGTCGTCCAGCTGGCTGGTTAGATAATTGACTTGCACGCGTCAGCTATATGGCGCGTGCCGCTCCTGCAGTCAGGCCGGTACGGGAATACAATGATGCTTGCCCTAGCAAGTATCTGGCTACTGTAAGTCACGTCTAATAGTGACGGAGAGTTCGGGAAGGGAGTTAGGGCGTAAAGAAGCGTGTAAACAGTAATGCAGGTGTAATGTACTGACCAAGTGTTTATTGGCCAGTAATATTGAATTATGAGTCCCTTTTAAGGGATGTAGTGATGTTACAATGCGTACAAACTTGTCTATACAAATTGGTGGGTAAGGTTACAAAGTTATAGGATTCTGAACAACTGCTGACTCACTCACCTGATGATACCAGCATAGCCTCGGGCCGCCACACTGTAAGACTGATAATGATTGAGGGCCTGACCTCCTTAAGACGCCTTCTTATATTCTTCGGCGCTGTGCTGTCAGCATTGTGCTGAATAGCTGTCCTAGTTAATAGTGTGTCGCTGTTTGTAGTAGTGATGCAAGGATTGGGCCAGCTTTCCAGAATGGCTAGCTGTCCTTGCGGTGTTAGTAGATGTTGGTCTGGACTTATAAGGATTGCCAGTTAGGAGATTTAAATAGATGATGGGGGGATGGTCTCCAAGGGGTGCATACCCCTGGGGTACTGTACAATACGTACTTGAAGAGTGTTCATTTTCATTTCAAATACAACAAATGAGGGCCGGCGCGATATAAACCTATATAAGCATAACCTTATTGCTCTAATTTTTAAAAGGAATCGGCACAAACGATTGGAATATTCCTTTTATTAGCACAACCAACTGAAACTACGAAATAATTTCTCCAAAATCATAGTTTTACTGGCGATAAACAGTGGATATTATGAGGCAATAATAAGAGCACCATTTTCAAAATAATTTTTACCGTAATCGATTGTTTTCACGACAATAATCGATGTTCGTACATATCGATTATTACTCGTAAATATCGATTATATAGCCGATATTTTCATTGCTGGGAACTCGGAAATTTCAAAGTTGCGGCGCGAAAATGTAATAAAACATAATATTCAACATTAATCGGTAAATTCGGCACTTTTCGCATTTATGGGAATAATTCGCAAGAACCCTTAGTTATCGCACTTTGTCGCACATTCAGTTTCGCAAATTTTGGGTATACATAGTCATATTAGTTATCAGATAGTTGAAAAAGGAGAAAAAAGAAAAATTCGCATTTATCGCAATTGCGATTTTCCCGTATCTCTACTTATACGTCTTCCAGGGGACCAAAGGAAAAAATGTGTAAGTGTGAAAAAGGCATAAATGAAAGTCGGTCAATAAAAACTGCAAAATGTACCGTATTTCCTCACATAATCGTCGCACCCCACTTTTCAAACACTAAAATAGGTTTATAAAATTTCATCGCATAATCGTCGCATAGCATATTCGTATTTGTGCGACAGTCAGTTGCACATGCTGCCGCGACTTTGTCAGAAAAATATCTCGTCTTTATGCCTGCGTGCTTATAATCTGGTGTGATCTTGTCAGGAGAAAGTAATCTTGTCTTTATGCCTGCGGGCAAGGAACCGCGACGCAAGCTTCGTCAGCACATTCCACGAGCTTTAACCTGTCGTGACCTTGTCAGAAGATTAAAGCCTGTCTCTCTGACTGCAGGCTACGACTCACGCCAGACACACGCTACGCGAACGAGGCCCACGGCACATTAACCAACAATCGCACTCAATGCAACTTCTGGGCCAGGGGAGTGAAACTTATGTGGACCCATCCCTTCCGTGAGTTGGCCTTGGAATGACGAGATTCAATAAGCTGCTGTACGAAGCGCTACTAGTCCCAGTTCGCTGATTTTAAAACAGGTCCGACTGCTATTGGCGGAATCTTACGCAAGGGACACCTCGTGCCAGTCTATTTTTAGCATCAGCCACTTCCGTGAAAACAACGCAAAAGACCCGTGCGTGAAGATAGGACTTAAATTATGATCGTATAAGCGTGAAAAACGAATAAATGTAAAACGTATATCGGAAATAAATTAACATGGAAAGTATAGGGATTTTGCCAGGATCAGGAAAAAAAACGTATAAGTGTGAAACGTATAAAAGAAGTTTTACTGTAGTTAATTGTTCAGGCCTTGATAGTTCCTGAAATTGTTGCCACAATATTGTCCTCCACCGACTTAACAAGATTACACAGTGATTGGAGTACAAAGACCCAAACACTCATTTTTTGTGCTCTCTCTACAACTCAGCATGGATGATTTATATTTATAAAATCTTGTTATGTGCATATAAGAAAATGTTTCAGTTAAATGTGCAACATAAGACTGGTGAAGACTGCAGATATGCTACAAGAATGGTCGAGAGGCATTCACCGTTATTGATCAAAGTAAATGTCCAGAACAACAGTTATCATTTGTAATGCACTCACAACTTTAATCAGAATCTGCTGTTTGCCATTTAATTACAGTTGTCATGTATAGGACAGTCGAAGACAAGCTGTTAATTGCTTGCATATTGAATTTCTTGAAATTTGCTTAATATAATAATATTCAAATTGGGTAGGTTTTGGAGAACTTACTATGAAGCAGACCACTGTTTGATTGGAGGTTTCAGGTTCAATTCTCTTTCAAAAAGGAGTTTTGAAATTTGTTTTTTTTATCACTTTAAAAAATTTAAACATTAGAATATGTTATCAAATGGATGTTGGGACATCTTGGTCAACAGCCCTGTGTACTTGGGTGTGTGTGTTGATTTTGTCTGATAACTTGAGGTGGCTGTAGTAGTGTATGTAACTGTGTAATAAAAACAGTAGATTTACTAAGTTTTCTATGGATGACATTTTAAGGAAAACCTGGAACGTGATGTCCAGACCAAGTTTGGGGTAAGTGACCCAGGACTTACAGGTACCCGTAAGTAGCATTCTAGCATTTGCCTCGGCATTGTGTGGATACCCCTGAAGAGCCACACTCAGGATGATCAATGTCAGAACTGGGATTAAAATCTCTGGACTTGCTGCATGTCCTCATTAGTCTTGGACCATGGACCGATATACTCAGCTAAGCTGCTGGGTTGACATATGATTACTCGCAGAGAGTTTGGGTGGGTGGATAAATGAAATGTTGAGTAGGCAGAAACTGAAGAAAATGAAATGTGCTAAAGCAATTTTAGGCCCTGACAGGCCCTGACAGTTCCTGAAATTGTTGCCACAATATTGTCCTCCATTGACTTATGTAGGGTGTGAGTTATTGAACGGCGTATCCCTTCTCTGGGGGATTTGTATCCCTTAAAACAATCATCGGCTTTAACTCGAATCCGAGTATAAATCTTCTTCCTTCAGTCCAGTTTGTGGATGTGTTTCCGGTGACTAAAGAGTCCAATCCTGGCATGGAACAAGCGACCACACAAGTCGCATAGTATTGCTGGAGGAGGACGTGGTTGGGCTGCTCGAAGTTTCCTAGCTTGACGCTTGGCCTCTTCATGTATGCGTCGATCCCTTTCAAACGTCTTTACAGTATCCGAGATGGTACGGCGCCAAGTTGAGCGGTTTTCAGCCAGCATGTCCCAGGTTTGTGAATCAAGACCTGTCAATTTCAGGGTCTGCTTAAATTGGTCCTTGTAGCGCCTCTTAGGACCACCATGAGGTCTGGTGCCATAGCATAACGCACCATATAGCATTTGACGAGGTAATCTCACATCATCCATCCGATGGACATGACCAATCCATCTAAATTGGTGACCTATTATGGATGATTCTATGCTGTTAATTTGAGCCTTTTCAAGAACAGCAATATTGGTAATGCGGTCTTCCCATTTAATCCTCAGGATTGATCGAAGTTTTTGTAGGTGGAAACGCTCAAGCTTCCTAAGATCACGTCGGTAAAGGGTCCACGTTTCACAGCCATACAACAATGTAGAAATGACTACTGCTTTGTACACCATAAGCTTTGTACTCATGGACAGATCTTTATTCATGAAGACCCGGTGCGCTAATCGTCCATATGCTGCATGGGCTGCGCCAATTCTCTTATCCACATCCTGCTCACAGGTACAGCTCACAGAAATGGTACTGCCCAGATACGAGAAGTGGTCAACCTGTTCTAATGGCAAATTTGAAATGGAGATATTGAACTGAGGAAGAGGTGTGCCTGGTGAAGGTTGTGCCAAGACTTGAGTCTTATTGACATTTATGGTAAGACCAAAGCGATCACATGCACTTTTGTAACAGTTAACTGATTCTTGCAGCTCTTCTGGTGTGACAGTTGGTGACGCAGCATCATCTGCATACAACATGTTAGTAACCTTAGTAACCTGAGTTTTCCTCAAGGAGCGGAGACGAGTTAGGTTGAAAAGCCCTCCATCAAAACGATACTTGATCTCCACACCTGGGATGTTTGTGGGTGAATCATAAAGCATTGCAGCCAAGTACAGCGCAAAAAGCGTTGGAGACAGTACACATCCTTGTTTCAGTCCATGGGTAATGGGAAATTCATCGGACATCTTATTCTGATGGCAAACCTGACCTGTCATGCCATCATGGAGAGCTATGATTAGATCTACAAAACGCTGAGGGCAACCAAACCGCTTCAGCACTGCCCACATGGCTGGTCTTGGAACCGAATCAAATGCCTTTTCCAAGTCATAAAAGACTAAGAAGAGTGGATTCTGTTGTTCTCTACATTTTTCTTGTAGCTGTCTCACACAGAAAATCAAGTCAATTGTGCTTCTGGAAGTTCTAAATCCGCATTGTGACTCTGGGAGGATCCTCTCAGAGATAACCTTGAGGCGGTTAAGTAGAATTCTTGCAAGTATCTTCCCCACAATTGATAGCAGTGATATACCACGGTAGTTGCCACAAACACTGCGATCACCCTTTTTAAAGATAGTGACGATAGTGGCATTCTTTAGGTCTCCAGGTACCTTTCTTGATTCCCAAATTCTGAGGATAAGGATGAAAATTCTTGTTTTGAGGGAATGACCTCCGGCTTGAATTAGTTCCAGAGGGATGTTATCTGGGCCAGGTGCTTTTCTGGGTTTCAATTGGGTGAGAGCTGCACTGAATTCATGATAAGTAGGAGGTACTGCCAACCACAGTTGTTCAGGTTGTTGCGGCACATCACAGAGGAAGTCTTCAGCAGCTTCTGATGGACGATTTAGGAGATTGGAGAAGTGCTCCTTCCAGCGTTCCAAGATTTCTTGACTATCAGTAAAGGTAGTAGAATTATCAGCGCTTTTCAGTGTACCTGATGATGAGCGAGATGGTCCATATATTTCCTTGAGTACGGCATAGAAGTTCCTCAAGTCTCGAGCATCCGATAGTCTCTGCAGTTCCTGAGCCTTCTGTTGCCACCAAGTATTTTTAATCTGCCTTATCTGCATCTGGCATTTACCCTTGAGTTCCAGTAGTTTCTCTCTCTTTGCGTTGGAAGTTGGGTCTTGAAGATGGGCAAGATAGGCATTCCTTTTGGCATTGATGAGAGACAGAATTTCCTCATTGTTGTCATCAAACCAGTCTTGTCTTTTCCGCACTATAAAACCAATGGTTTCCTCAGCTGACTGTGTGATAATCTTCTGTAATGTGGCCCATTCTTGCTGAATATCATTTGTTACTGGGTTTTCTGATAACTGGGTGACGATCCTGTTTCCAAAATGTTTGTACATGGATTCATCCTGAAGTTTGGATGTATTAAACTTCTTTCTTGGCAAATTTTTGATGTTCCTAGGTGGTTTAGGTCTGATGGATATCCTGAGCTTACATATAAGAAGTTTATGATCTGTCCAACAATCGTCTATATTCCTTGCTGTTCTGGTAATAAGAGTGTCCTTCTTATCACATTGCCGGGTAATGATATAATCAAGAATGTGCCAATGTTTGGAACGAGGATGCATCCACGTGGTTTTGAAGCGGTCAGGTAGCCGGAACTGCGTGTTGGTAATGAAAAGTTCGTGTTCTGCACAAAGACCAAGAAGCAACAGTCCATTGGGATTACATTTTCCAAGTCCCTGTTTGCCCATCACATTATTCCATAGCCTGTGATCTTTCCCAACTCTGGCATTGAAGTCACCGAGGAGCAAGAGTTTATCTGCAGATGGTACCTTGGAGATGATTTCACTTAGCTGATTATAGAACTGAGCCTTTACTTCATCATCAGAATCTAAGGTAGGAGCATAGGCAGAGATGAGTGTCATAAAGGAACCTCCTGAGAGTGGTATGCGGAGAGTCATGAGCCTTTCGCTGATTGCAATGGGCGTAAGTTGGTGATGATTTACCAGTTTGGTCTTCACAGCCAAGCCCACACCATGAATACGACATTCACCCTCATCCTTTCCTTTCCAGAAGATGGTATATCCTGTTCCAGATTCAGTAATCTTGCCTTCAGCAGACAGCCTAGTTTCACTGAGAGCAGCAATGTCAACGTTGAGTCTTGATAACTCATGGGTTACGAGAGCTGACCTTCTCTCAGGTCTAATGTTATTGTCAAAATCAAGCAAGGTTCTGATGTTCCATGATCCAATAATCAAATTGTGATTCTTTACTGTTTTTGAGTTTCGACCGCATGAGGGGTGACCTGCTGAGTGCGGTTGCCCAGCCGGACCAAGATTGTGACTTCCGATGTTTAGCCCACCTTTTCTAGGGCCTTCCCCATGTGGGGTGGGCAGCGGTGATCCTAAATAGGCCTGCCCAAACACAGATGCAGGACCGAATTCCTGAGTAGTCACAGAGTCTCCGGAAGACGACCATCACACATCTGCTGCCAACGTGCAGGTCCGAACTAGGGGCTTCCAGTTACACCCATAACCTGCCCCCACCGTCCATATCCCATCGCCGTTGGACTTTGAAAAGTGACGTTCGGAAGAAGTGCCACTGGCGTGAATTTGTTTAGGGTGGATCTCAGCTTGCCAGGACGAGACCCACACACTATGATCTCTGAGCCTTATCCTGCGGCTCACAAAGAATGAGACATGCAGGACCGAACACAGAGACTGCAACGAACTGCCGCATACTCGAGTACTACTGAGGTGCGCCTTTACAGCCAGTCCGTCTGGCGTGGCCTCTTCCGCCTCTATGACCGTTGGGAGCCATGAGAGTGATTGGCTCCTCATCCGCTCATTTTGCCGTTGGGCCAAAACCTGCCCATCATAACTATGGACAATAGTTTGCCCTATTAAACCTGAGCAATAGGCTGCCCCTTCCGCCAACCTCACTGTGCCAGAGTTCACCTCTTTCACTGCAGGTACTGTTGAGGACTTCACCGTAACCCTGGCAAGGGACCCTAACACTATACTGTATAACACTACACTAGTGCTATTGCACCACACTGCCCCACTCCACTAGTAGTAATACCTACACTGTATAACACTACACTAGGTGCTATTGCACCACACTGTGTCACTCACCTGGTAGCAATACCTACACTGTATAACACTACACTAGGTGCTATTGCACCACACTGTAACACTCACCTGGTAGCAATACCAACACTGTATAACACTACACTAGGTGCTATTGCACCACACTGCCCCACTCCACTAGTAGTAATACCAACACTGTATAACACTACACCAGGAGCTATTGCACCACACTGTGTCACTCCACTAGTAGTAATACCAACACTGTATAACACTACACTAGGAGCTATTGCACCACACTGTGTCACTCCACTAGTAGTAATACCAACACTGTATAACACTACACTATACAATACACCTCAATCAAACATATTTTATATCCCTGCCTGAGATAACATCTATCCCCAATCAAGGAAAAATGCTTTCCACAAAGAAAGGAATGTGTGAATATACACCCTATATACTACAGCTGGTGATCTATTACAGTATTGTTATAGCATTTTCTTGTTAATGTGATGCAGTTATACAACAATAGGGGCTCTCCTCAAGTGCTCGGAGACCCAGTTCAGGGGATGGTTGGATGACCTGGATCCATTAACACTGCTGGTATTTGGAAATAAAACACACGAGCACAATAAAGGTGGGAAGATAGATTTCCACAAGAAAACAATCACACTACTGAGAAACAATGAAGCAATGGAAGAAAGTCAAATACAGGACAAAGTGACAGAAGCTGCTTGGAACATTGCATGTTATATTTATGGATTTTAATGATGTTAAGTAGTGTGTTTTTAATTTTTAATGTTTTAATTGATGAAGTGTCTTTTGTGTTATTCAACAAGAATTTCGACGTTGTTGTATGATGTATACTAACAATTGTGGGCTGAAGAAGGAACCAAAATAAGGTTTCGAAACATGTACCCTTAGAACTATTTGTGGAAGTAAAGTATTGATTAGGCGGAAAATTTAAAGTTGTACTTCTTGTATATACGGTCAATACGGAGCCAGAAATGAGTGCTATTTCTAATAGGGAAAGAATAGGTTAAGTTCGTCTTATTGAACGTCGGCCCCTTTTACACATTAGTGCTCTTAACAAAATTATAATAAATAGGACTTGTTCCTTCTCAAACGCTGCATTGTTATTTTTAGGTCTGTAGCACTACCTACCTTTACGACTTAAGAAAAATCTATGATGTAATAGGATTAAATAAATTAATATTAACATACAAATAATTGAGCATAATACTCCAAGGTAGAGGTTCCCATTAGGAATTTAAATATTTTAAGCCTTGACTTAAAAGATTTTGGAGCAGGGGGTCCGTGCTTACATAACGATTGCATTAGGGGGTCCGAGAAAATTACCTAATGGGAACCTCTGTTCTATTGTATTAGGTCATCTATAAACCCTGTACTGTGCCTGTACGAGTCGAAGGTTATTAGGCCTACAGGCTATATGGACGTAATACTTGTTCACATTTAATAACAATTTATGTTTGCACTTCAAACTGTGTTGTTTTAAATCAGTGATGGTGTTGTAACATTTTGTATGTCGTTGACATATGCACCAATATCGTAATTAAGCCTACTAATGTGATGCACAATTTTGAGGTTAAAAGCATTCCGAGAAGTGCTTCTATCATCATACCACCAGTGAATATAT
This sequence comes from Meconema thalassinum, assembly GCA_946902985.2. Classification (NCBI taxonomy): domain Eukaryota; kingdom Metazoa; phylum Arthropoda; class Insecta; order Orthoptera; family Tettigoniidae; genus Meconema; species Meconema thalassinum. Next base: position 455,084,099 of record OX336391.1, on the reverse strand, counting down.
TAATATCGGTACCAAATACATATGGTACGGTAATGGTAGTATTAAATGTTTCTATTTTATCTACGTTACGTTTTGTTTATGAAAGTGGTAGGCCACTGGTATTTAATCTTACCTTTGTTAAAATGAAACGTGAAGACAATACTGGTAGGTCTACCTGTCCACAATGCAACAGACAGACAAAAAACACCGTGAAAGAAAGGAAAGAACCCCCGCAAAAAACGAACATTAACATCGCGGGCAAGACTTGTTTTAAAATTACTGCGATTATCTTTACGACAGCATCAGAAATTAATGCAAGATGTATGCGAGGAATACTTTTTCCTGCAATTTCCAATTTAAAAATAGGGTGGAAGATATACGCTGAGACGAGATATATGCGAGTAAATACGGTATTTAAATTTTTTAGCTCGAACTACTGTTGAAATTGGGAGGCTAGTATCGTTCAGACGGAAAGCGATTAGCTTTTTCTTTTTTTCTTTTTATCTTGGTGCGCCATTGTCGCACTTTATTGATGTCATTTGTTATTGTCAATGGCTGTGTGAGGTCAAGCTGGTCGGTTGTAATACCTAGAATTATGTTGTTGAGGAACTTAATGTGGCAAAGTATATTTTAATAACAGTACTATTGTGGAAACCAAAAGGCAATAGTGTGGAAATAATTATCAGGTATTTTAAATTGTATATTTTTATTAAGTGATGGAAGGGGTTAATTTGGGACATGTGCTCCCAGTGGATACAATGCCTCCTTCGATTTGTAATCCTTTCAGTCATCAAACAGTAGCTGGCGTTCGATGCTTCTCATGAATTTCAAAAGGTTTTAGTATTTAAAGTCATCTCTCCCTAATATGGGTCGTTATAATTTTCTTCGACTCAAAGTCTTGGTGTAATCTTTATGTTTTTATCGTTTGACCTTCAGTCCTCAGTGTAGATCCGCAGTGATAACTTATATTTTATTTAATCAACTGCCATCCTTAATTTTGTCAAATGCTAATTATTTATTAAGTTAATAATTTTTCTCATTATTTTCTAGTCGCATTTCATTTTGTCAGATTCAGATAGGGCCCATGGGCATATTTAGCTACCAACCTTGTGGGGGTATCCCTCTGCCCATCCTTCCTACTTTCAGCTCCTTGACTTCTGTTTGGGGTGAGCACCGTGACTTCACAACAGGACCTCAAGAACTGGTAGCAGAGGCACAACGCGCATCTCCACATTTAGCATAGGAGTGGGTTGGGTGTCGATAGAGAGGAAAGTATGTTTGTGGAGGTGGCAAGTTTTTAACCTGGGTGTCGGGCAAGACTCCGCACTTCTGACGTCTCGCCCTGCTAATATTCAGGTGCGAGCCAGTTGCTTGGACCCCCTCGGTTCTGTAGTGTACACCCTACCTACGGATACCTGATCTGCTGATTATGAATATAAATATGTTTGTTTTCATAACCTCCCTTCCGCCGGCCCCAATAAGAATCGGGACTTGAAAATTACGACGTGATATGCGATAAAACGTACTAATGAGGACGTGTTAACGAGTTTCTACAGTACTCATTTTTCACCCCCGGAATGATTTTTAGAAACCAAATTTGTAGGAATAAACTGAATCTACAATTAAGAACAGAACTTTTCTAGCGTCTTAATATACACCAGTACAGGACTCGATAAAATTGATATCAATATCAGCATTATCCATAATCACAATAAGGAGTAAGTGGTGTATAACATGCTGGAACATCTTGTGCCACATTATTTCCAGAAATGCAAGTCTCAGGGAAGAATGAGACTCTCGCCAACCATCGTGAAAACAGAACAAACCATGCGTCATTCCCGCAAATACAAATCTGTAGGGAGAACAAGATTCTGGATCAAAATTTATTGATAAGGGCTCTGATTTACGGCAATTTAAAAGGCTTTAAAGCAGTGAAATAAAATGTTCAAAGTGGTGAAATAAAATATCCATAGCAGTGAAATTTAAAAAAATGAGCTGTGAATGTGCATAATAACTGTGTGTTGTGCAAGGATTCGGTTAAATAATGAACACTATACACACATTTGGAGGAATAACAAACAAATTATTCTAGATTTTTCTTTTCTTTTCTAAAGAACTAAAACTCAAATTGAATATATTCTCCACGTCTGCCATAGTCACTAACTCGTAAATCTTATGTTATCCCCTAAGTACAAGCCGAGCATTGTTTTCATGATTTCAAGACTTCAACCAATCAAGCTCGAGAAGGGATTCCGTTATCCTGTACTTAATGAAACATTTATAATTAAGATTTCTTATTTTCTATCAAACTACAAATAGTGGAACTAATTCAAATAATTTTGAAGTAAATATTTAAAAAAAATCTTATTACCAACATTTTGTTGGTATCTAGCATTTTAGGGTGAAAATAAAACATTTCGCAAAATAACTTTATTACGCGGCTTCAATATAGAAGAAAATGTCATATTTGGGGTAAATATATTGCTGCATTGTTTTCATGATTTCAAGACTTCAACCAATCAAGCTCGAGAAGGGATTCCGTTACCCTGTACTTATCCTGTCTTGGAGGCTGGGCCTTGGAGGCTGGATTTAGACAGCTCCTTAACCCGGTCCATGAGTCAATTATAATTGGCTACATGGATAATTCTTGCCAGGCGCGTCCACGTCGCGGGGGTGGGCAACGGTACTGTAATATACCATGGAACTACAGTACCGGCTAAGTTCTGGTGAGGACCCAGTCCTATGGGGTATAACATAGGCCCCGTGCACAGGGTTACGTGCGAAGACCTCAACGGAATCTGCAGCGGAGATGATGGACTTCGGAACGGTGGAGATTGCGGAAGAGGCAACCCAGTACTCAGGGAATAGTATGAGTACAGCATCAATCGGCAGCGTCTGTTTCCCAGGTTAGGGGCGGCAGCAAGGGCGTCTGTTTCCCATGTTAGGGGCGGCCTGTATAATAGCTGGCAGTAGCTTCATAAAATGCCTTTGGGAGTGGCGACCCCATCGTAATAATAGCCTAAAATGGAAATGGCACTTCAAATGATTCGGAGAAGGTTAGGGCGTACCCTGCAGGCGACGTGCAGTTCTTTTGGTACTGGGGGAACTGTGAGAAATGGGCGACCAGTAACCGAAATGAAAGTGGGAATCATGAATGTCATGACCCTGACAGGCAAGGTGGAGGAGGTGGTAGACTTCATGGAGAGGGAGAATGTTGGATTGATGGGGCTGAGTGAAGTAAAATGGAAAGGTAAAGGAAGGAAGAAATTGAGGAAAGGATATACATTATACTGGAGTGGTGGCCAAGAGGCAAAAAAAGGCGTGGGACTGATAACCTCGAAACAACTGGAGGAGTATGTTGAAGTGGTCGAGTGTGTGAGTGACAGAATAATGAAAATTAGAATGAAGATGAAAAATGACATGATGGACTTCATACAAGTGTATGCACCACAGACTGGAAACAGAGAAGAAGATATTGAAGTATTCCTGGAGGATGTAGAAAGAGTAATTTCAGATGTAGAAGTGGTGATCATGGGAGATACGAATGCACAAGTCGGAAACGAGAGACAAGGAAAGGAAGAAGTCATTGGACCATATGGATATGGGAAAAAGAACCGGGAAGGAGAGGAACTTGTAAACTATTGTGAAAGGAATGGACTGATAGTGGGTAATTCATGGTTTCGGAAGAAAAACAGCAGGAAAATTACGAGATATGGTTGGGGCGATAGAAGAACAAAATCAGTAATTGACTACTTTCTGGTGGAAAGGACTAATCGCAGAAAGCTGATAGATGTGACAGCTTTACCAGGAGAAGCATTTTATGGGGACCATAGAGCTGTGGTGGCAAAATTTAGATGGGAAAAATTGGAAAACCTAAAGGAGATCAGAGAAAGTAAAATAAAAGTATGGAAATTGAAAGACAAAACTGTACAGGAAGATTTTCAGGAGAGATTGAAGCAACAAATCCCAGTTACTGAAGTGGAAAACATAGAAGAGGAATGGTCCCACTTTAAAAAGGCATTTGTTGGTGCAGCAGAGAGTGCTTGTGGTAGGACGTCAACAAGAGTGAAAGAGAAGGAGACACCGTGGTGGAATGAGGAAGTGAGGAAAGCAGTGAAAGAAAAGAAGTCTGCATGGAAAGAATGGAACCGAGATCAAACAGAAGAAAGCAAATGGAAGTATCACGACAGCAAACGGAGGTGTAAGAAAGTGGTAGGAGAAGAAAAGAAGAAAAGTTGGGAAGAATTTACACGAAGAATGGAAACAGATGTACGGTAAGTGTCAGTAAAAGGATGCTGTATGGGCTTCTAAGAAGCAAGAGGAAAGAAAGAGTTACCACAAAGCTGGTGAAAAAGGAAGATGGAGAGTTGTTAACACACCCAGAAGAGATAAAGGGACGATGGAAGGAGTATTTCGATAAGCTATTGAATGTGAGCAATAGTACTGGTGAGATGGAAGTGACACAACCTGACGACTCTATAACAGAAGATGATATAACAATGCTGGAGGTGGAATTAGCAGCACAGAAAATGAAGATGGGAAAAGCAACAGGGGTGGATGAAATCAGTGTAGAAATGATAAAGGCTGCTGGACCTGTTGGTATGCAATGGTTGTATCGACTGCTAAAGTGTGTGTGGAAACGGAAATGTGTACCAGAAGACTGGGAGAAAGGGCTAATAATACCAGTGTTTAAGAAGGGGGACAAGAAGGTGTGTGATAACTATAGAGGGATCACCCTCTTATCACAGATAGTAAAAATACTGGAAAGGATATTAGAAAGAAGAATGAGAAGAAAGGTGGAAGGAGAGTTGCAAGAGGAACAGTATGGCTTCAGGAGTGGAAGATCCACAGTGGACCCAATCTTTAGCTTGAGGCAGGTGATGGAAAAGAACTGGGAATATGGAGAGGATTTGATCATGACTTTCATAGATCTAGAAAAGGCATATGATAGTGTCCCCAGAGAGAAGGTATGGGAAACCATGGTTAAGAAGAGACTGGGAAGAGAAATGTTGGAAATGGTGCAAGCAATGTACAACAACTGTGTTAGCAGGGTACTGACCCCAGTCGGAAAGACAGATTGGTTTAGGAACAAGACTGGACTAAGACAGGGGAGTGTGCTGTCACCTCTCTTGTTCATAATGGTGATGGATGAAATTGTAAAGGAAACAAAGGAAGCATATGGACATAAAGAAATGAAGTTACTGTTATTTGCAGATGATATTGTGGTCTGGGGAAGGAACACCGAAGAAGTGCAAAAACAACTAGATGCCCTGAACGAAAATATTCAGAAGTACGGCCTGAAAATCAGTATAGAGAAAAGCAAGACCATGGTGATGACAAGAGGGGAAAGACAAGGAAAGGACACTGTGAAAATTGGAAGTCAGAGTTTGGAAATTGTGGACACGTTCAAATACCTAGGAAGTGAATTGATGCAAACTGGTAGGTTGGACATGGAGATTGTCAGGAGGGTACAGCAGAGCAATGCATTCTATCGAAGTGTAAGAAAACTTGTTTGGGATAAGGAAGTACCAAGGAAAAGCAAGGAGGTAATGTATAAAGTGAACTATGTTCCCATATTAACTTTGCAGCCGAGACTTGGACCCTGACAAGCAGGCAAGAGAGTAGAATCCAAGCCAGTGAAATGAAATTCCTAAGAAGTATGATAGGAAAGACAGAGTGAGGAATGAAGTTGTTAGGAAGGAATAAAGAATGGGAAAACTAAATGAGAGAATTGAGAAGAATAAACTAAGGTGGTTTGGACATGTAAAGAGGATGGAGGAAAATAGAATACCAAGACAGATGCTGGAGGCGAAGTGCAAGGGTAAGAGAGCAAGAGGAAGACCTAGAACAAGGTGGATTGATTCAGTGAAGAACAGCATAAGAAAAAGAAATCTGGACTGGGACAAGATCGTGGAAGAAGAATGGTGGAAGGTAAGAGGAAAGTGGAGAAGTGCCATAAATACCCCGACCCGGCAAGAGCTGGATAAGGGGAAATGATGATGATGATGATGATGATATTGCTGCGATAACATATGTTTGGTGAAATATTTCACTGATATCGTTAAAACAAAAAAATCTGGTTCATTATGCACATGAAAAAGTGTCTGGTGTACCAACTAATATAGAGATTGTAATATTGTAGGTATTGAACCCTTAATATGAGAACATATTAATGATTCTAATTTATTCATTCTGCATTTGAAGCTACTGGCACTCAAGAAGGTAGACCGACAGATATTTCGGAACATCAAGTACAAACTGGCGACTTGAAGGACGGATGTGGAATTTCGTGATACAATAGACTTGAGCCAACTTGGTATTTAAGGCTTTATTTCTACAGCACGGTGCACCGTTAGAAGCCAGGTGAAGGACCCAGCCAGCATCACCCAGCGCTTGACTCATGCAGAAATTATTTTCATTGTCTTTGAACGTCAGAGCAGGACAGAAAGCAAGAAATCTAGAGAGGGAATGATGTTTAAGCCACGCCCATGGGAGGGTCAGTGCAAGAAGAACCGCGAATTCGGTGTCCTGAAGAACCAATCAGAGGAGATGATGCTTATTTCAGCGGGGACGTGTGCCTATGCCGAGTCTAATTATTGAACAGGAATTAATTTGCAGATAATCCCACGATCGAATTCGCTGCGGGATGGCTTCATCGTAATCTACAGTGTGCTACGATCAAAATTAATGTTGTCACATGCCAGCGAGCCTATTATTGCAGAACTTAATTTCGGAGCTACCTCCGGCCCTTAAAATATTCCTGATCATTTAAATACCGCTGTTGAACTTACAACTACTTGGGGTGTTTGAGGACACAGGCGTACTTCTACTTTGCGTGTCTGGAGTGATACTTATTACTACTATTTGGTGTGTCGAGATGACGATTTGATACACGCGTTTTCAGGAAGGCAGAGATAACAGTACCCTAGAAGCCATGGGTAGCTTGTTAATATTATTATGACACATGCTTGGGACCTTAACTGCGACAGATGTTTGGGAGTGAGAGATAGCGTCCACTGTCACGCAGATCAGAGATAACTGACAAGGCTCAATAGTACCAAGGGACGATGGTCCTGTAATTCTCTGAATATTTTCATAACATTTAAAGCTTGAATGATTAAAAGTTAATTAAAAATGTAAATGGGGAGCTATCCACGTTATATCCTAGCACTAGGTTGATCTATTTCTGCATTGCATTCATGTAATAAACCAGCCTGTTTGGCATGTCTTTGTTGCTTTTGATTTGGTGCATACTCTTGTATGCTCAGTGTATTCATCGTTCGGTGACCCCGGTCAACCCTTGTGTTGACTTGTGTCAAGCTGGCGGTTATTAGTCTTGCGAGCTTTTCGCCATTTGAGGCAGCTCTGTTGTTTGTGTGATGAGCCTTCGCGCATTCTATGATTTCCGAGGAAATCTTTGTAATTTAATTTTCTTAAGGGTAGCGTGTGTCAGTATGTGATTATTATTGTACAGCCAGTTTATTAGTGTATTTCCATGTGCCATCATTGCGATTTGCAAAACGGGGATTCGCGACTTATCTGATTGAGTCTTTTGGGAGCGAATCTTCATTAATTAAGTACTCATTTTCTTTCTACAGTTAGTCAAAGCGAGCGCACACAATTTAATGAGATTGGTGGACTAATTTTCCACAATTTTATTTCACGTCATTTTTGTTGTTATGGGAACAAGCTCAGGGAGGAGTTTTATTTTGTCGTTGTATACGATTCAGTTATGTTTGTTTTATCCCTGTTTTCACATCATTTCTAGTTTTATGTTTTACCCTACGAATCCTTGACACTATGGAAGCAAGATATATTTTTACTCTTACGCTGCAGAGACCAAAAACTGAACACTACCCCGAAAACAGAATCTTGCTAACTGCTTCTTTCAAAGGTACAGTATTGATGTCCCATTCCAATTCATAACACACCAGATCATAACAGAAATCACAGTATTCATTGCAGCTGAATCTCTATTTAGTCAAACAGCTGATATTTAAACTCCTTACTTTGCAAGGTTTTTAGTACACTACATCTGGATGAGGTATTTAACAATACTTTGCTTGACTTACCTTTGTAATGCCCTTGAATGTATTGACCCCATCATCAACAGCTCTCTCAATGTCATCCATGTAATTATCAGTGGAGCCACGGATAACGATGGTGGAAATACGTGATTCTTTGCCCTCCAATCGAAAAACCACAACGGAAGTATCACCAAGTTCATCCACAAAAGCTGCATCTACATACCCAAGTTCTTCTTGTGTGGGTGCAGTCTGTAACAAAGCAATGACTTTTAGGACATTGGTCAATCTTGGCCATGCTACCGCATAGAAGAGACATTGTGAAGGTATCTACTACATAATATCCTGAGTGAAACTGAAAACTAGGACAATGTCCGAGATACTAAGATTAACAGTGACTCATTGATGTGTGTAGACTTCCTTTGACATATCTGAAGGGTGGAGTTGAACAGTGGATGTTGAAACTGGCGAAGAACAAGATCCTTCAGTTATTCAAGGCCACTCATCCAAGGAAGACAAAATATGTACTGTACTTGATAATTTATGTAGGATTTATTTATTTTGTACTAGCTAAACATTCAGTGTTTGTTGGAATTCCAGAGCTTCCTTTTACCAAACATCAATAAAATAATTTTGAAATTAACAGACAGGCGACAATATCTTTCGTTTTACTCATTTTATTATGAACTTGTGATTGAATTTGTAATTCTGAATTATTTTAAAACATTTTTATTTACATATTTATTTATTGTCATATCATGCTTCTGAGACCAGCTTTCTCTGTTCCTCTTTTGTATTTTATTACCACTGAAGAGTCATCTAATTGTATTGTACAGTACTGTATACCAAATTAACACTTTAAAAAGACTCTCCAATCCACTCTAAAATCCACGAAACGCAAAGACAGACTAAACTACCAGACACCACTTCACAAAATGTCCTACAGATACAAATATTTTCTAATACAAAACAAATCTACTTAATATAAATGTGATACATTTCAACAGATTTATTGCATTATAAAGCACAGTGGTCAAAGCGCTGATCAGTCAGCGACATTCTCTGGTGGGTCAGAGCAAGCAAAAGCGGCAATACAGCACAGATTTTCCTGCGGATCTAGCATTTCATCAAGTCACAAAATTCATAATAAATATCAATCCATGTGAACTAAACCAGTGTATTTATTACATTATGGATAGTTACATATCTCAAACATTTGGTATATGTGGATTACAACTGTACCCGATACCTAGTTTAGGCTATCGGCTACGCCAGCAGACATTAAGCCGTAGTTGAGGTTTTGGGAAGAGTTAGGAAAAGATAGCGCACCGATCGAGTCAAGAAGAATGTCAAGATGACGTAGGAGGTCTAGGATCAAGGAGGCACTGACATCTGTAAGAAGATGGAATTATGGATAGAGATGTGAAGCTTTATTGAGATATGTATGGAATATAGTAATTAAACATCTTAGAAGAGGATATATAACATGCATTATATGTGGAAATAATTGTAAGGAAGTTAGATAACCCTTAAGTTATTTTATAACGGAATAGCCGAGATGATGTGGGTTCGAGACTATAATCGTGACGAGAGAGCACAGTGGTGGGGGACTACACCACGTGTCTGCGCCAGGCAGATAAGAGAGAAGACAGTGCCAGCACATTGAGTGGAGCTCTGTCAGTCGAGCAAGTAGGGTCGAGCTCTATAGCGCAAGCCAGACGCACGGTGAAGGTCGCGTAGCATACCGAAACTGTCACGGCAGAGTGTAGGCGACAGTTTCAGCATCGCCGAGCAGCGAACGCCAAGCAGGTCATTGATCCAGGCGGACTTGCCGAGGAAGCAATCACAGACGGCCGGGATATGTTAGAACAGCACTGCAAGTAGTTGGAGACTTTATTACAAGCTACATTTCAACGCAGTTTGAACATAGTTCTACTGAATAACTTTACGACTACGCTTTTTCATAACGCATTCAAAGTTACTTTAACAATTTCAAGCAACGGAATGTTGTTAGCATAGGCACTGATGAACATTAGATCGTGCATTAATGAAATTTATTTCTTATGCAGTTTCATGAATTACCAAATACAGACAACTACAGGGTGTTTCATAAACTTGGACACTCTCATGTAAAATTTTATTTTTACGAAAGTGAGACTTAGCAGTTGTTGGAGATGGATCTTTCAATACTCAAACTGAACATTTAATGGAACAGTGGCGTAACTTAGAAGAGGAATAGGGGGTCCGCTGTTTCCATGAACTTTTTCGAGAGGAGTTGGACAATATCCGCTATGGGTAATCCGAAGTTCAACATGTCAGAGTAGACGCAGATAGAGACAAGATGGCACCGCAGAGCGATGGATTCGATTCCTGACGAGAGGAGGTCCACCAGCTGATTCACTTGGGATTTCGAAGGCAATCGTCATTTCATGGATGGAATGATATTCACGACGATCTTTCGAGAAATTCATTATGTAGGGAAAATCTACGATCTTGGAAATTTAATAACAGCTGATTATGAAAGGTACTGTAAGAGTTATAACTACCTGATACGATTATTTTCATGAATACTGGGCACACATGTATATTTTTCTAATAGGAGTGATACGATTATTAAGACATGGTTTGACTTTATATACTTCGAATTTGCTAGAATATGGAGTGACCATACGATACGGCAGGCGTCATTATACGAAATTCTCACCATTGGTTGGCTTTATTAAGCAGATGTTTGGTCTTTTAGACATTTTTCCAGCTAGGATATTTTTCATAAATAGTTTTTTTTGTGTAACGAGTATTTCGAACTCGTGATCTGCAATTGATTATCTAAAATTACTTCGTCAGTTCATTGCATACTAGCGAGTGTGTATTATTCATCAGTAGGGATTTTTTCCATTGGATTGTTTGGAGATATTAAGAAGTTATTCACTTTAGTGAATGAACATCGCTTTTATATGACAACTAGAAACTTGTTGATTCCTATCTGGTACATTCACTCATATAGTCTACGAGATGGGGTCTTTCGTATTTATACGATTGTATGGTGGTACTCATCTTACCCATCGTTCAGGGCAATATCATCCAAGGCGACGGGGCGAGGTCTTTCGTATTTATACGACTGTACGGTGGTTACACATCTTACTCGCCATTGAGGGACTCATTTTTATCATCCGAGTGTACACGAGATTGTAAGTGAATCAAACAAGGAACTACTAGTCACATATCAGTCGAAATTTTGTTAAATAAAGTAACGATAAATGTCAACAGGATTGCATTTAGTAATTCTTGTTTGCCAATCCAATATTTTGTTGCTATACTCTTTTGAGAGTAATTTCAGTTTAACAGCTGTTACAGCTGATGCTTTTGATGAGTTTATAATTGTGTTTGATACCTTTGAGAAGGATTTAAAGTAATTGAATCTTGTAAGATTAATCATTAATGGTCAGATTTATTTTAAGGCAGATCAGTATTGCAGATTTTGATATGAGAGATTATAGCACATTGGTGTTTTTCTGTGATGTGAGTTATGAGAATTGTAAGAGAATTTATGCTATTTGAAAGCAGATCTTAAATTACTGAGGTAATATATTTTTTCCAATTGTTTAAGAAGTTGTCTAGATGTGATCAGAGTAATTACAGTTATTGGAGATTGTGTGCGTTGATAATTTGAAGCCAGTTATATATTTTTTGTAGATCATGCAACATGGTTAAGTGGAGTTTATGATAGGCATTTTGTGGAAGTTGCCATGTGATAGTTGCAACGTTGATAATGTATTTTGAGGCAGACATGAGGTAGTTGTACCCAGTCTAGCGTATTTGTTGAGATTCATGCTGTATGTGCTGAATATTTATGGAGTTTTTTGGAATAATTATTGTATTCAAATGTGATATTTGAAGTATTGAGGAAATGTAATGTCGTTGTGGATAGTTAGATCCAACGTGATGTCGTGGAGGCAATAATATTTTTTGGCATGATAAATTAAGTACGAGATATAACTTGGAAGTGATAAAACTGTAAGACAACGTTCTATAAACCATATTAAACAATTTGTTAGGAAATTAAACAAATAAATGAAGTTGATAATACAAGATTTTCTGAAAATAATAATTAATGAAATAATAATCTGAGATTTAAGCATATTAACGATCTGACCTAATGAAATAAAAATCAGAATGACTAGATGAAATAATGAAAAACTAAACAACCAGAAGATTGAAATTTAAATAATTTGATAAATTAAATTTTGGAATAAATCAATGAATTAAATAAATGGATGAATTAAAGATTGGATAAATTAAACTGATTGAAATAAATTAATAGACGATTGTAATGACGATGAATAACTGAATTAGAAGGTGATAATTATTTAAAGAAGCTGATGATTAATGAATTTATATGGAATTAAATAAATTTAATTGAGAAATAATATAAGGAATTGCAACTTGAGTTGAGCATTTAAATGATGTAATGGTGATGAATTAATGATTCTGACAGGAATATGTAGAATTTTGAAGTGAGAATTAATGTGAGAAATATTTAATTGTGATGATGACGATAACGATGACCAATGAGCCATGAATTTTCTGTAATTCACAGATAAGTGATTATGAATGACAATGTAAATAGTGTAAATTAATTATTCGATGTTTAGGAGCATTTGACTAACATGTTCAACATTCAAATTATGCCATGCAAACCATAAAATACTTGATATTTAATATGTGTGATTATAATATGTGTATGTTTAGACAGATTAATATTTTTTTTAAATCCACATTGATGATGTTAAATTAAAGAGAAATTAAGTCTCAGGTTTCACAAATGTCAGTGACGAAAGACATAGTGCTACAGTGATCCTGAGAACCCAAGAGAACTTTAGAGATTTTTCTTGTTATGTGGATGAAATAATTTTGGATTAGAAAAGAGATGGTTCGATTTTTGGACAATGACAATTTAACGTTGGCATTCGACCATACTCTTAGGTAGGAGTTATATTTAAAATGTCTGTCTGACTATCAAAGTAAAATAAATTTGTTTTTATCTTAGTTGTGATCTGATGATGGTGTGATGTTCCTTTTTCTTTCCTTGTCTTGAGTAAGGCTTAACCGGAAAGGAAGTGGTTTGCTAGGAATTCAGTTGATGGCGCCCATTTATATTTGCATTATTTCTATTAAACTTAAGCCCGTAACGACCCTAGAGATACTTTGTCTCGTGATACCCACTGCTTTTTCGATAACTCAGCTGAATTTCCGACACATTCCTTATTTGACTAGAGGTTCATTTAACTCCGCTCTGTCCCGGAACTCCAGGAATGCGATGTTATAGCAGATGGGTCATCGCATCCCCAGGACGAACGGGTACACAACGCACCCAAGAACAAACTCCTACGAGAGTCAAAATATGAGCATTTCATTTAATTGATTGTTTTGTTGTTTGTGTTGGAGATAAAATTTTGAAACTTCAAATAAACACAGAAAAAACATCTAACACATATTCAAATTTGGTTACTGTAGCACAACAGAGTTGTGAATCTCTTAATTTGACATGAAGTATAACATAAATTTCTGGCCAAATCAATACTTTTTACTTACATAAAAATTCTATACGTAGGCCTACATGTTTCGAAAACACATAATGGTTCCTTCCTCAGCCCGCTAATTGGTGTAAAACATCAAATTACATCGATAACCTCACTAAATAACAAAAACACAGTTCACATTTATTCTCTTGTTCTTTCTTTGTTAGGCCTGTGTCATTCGACACATTAATGTCACTCACGGAATAAACACTTATTAGTTGAAGTAACAAATATGGTACAAGGAACAGTGACACATTTACTCATTGCTAGTTTCAACGTGGGTTGCTGAAATGCATACGAGTGTCGTATAACCTTGCCAAAAGCGGAGAAAACACTAACTAGCAACCAGGAAGGTAATTGGGTGTGGCGTCATGAAAATAACTCGAGTCAGGAATGTATGTTGGAATTAACCTATTGCGGTAGGGGTTGAGGAGGTGGTTTGCGTTATTATTATTATTTAAATAATCTGCTAATAAATCAAATAATTCATTCGTTTCAAAATTAACCTCGTTTAGATTATTGCATTCTTTGACCTCTGTTAAGTAATGATATGAATATTTTCCAAAATATTCATATAGCTGCCCTTCGATGCGTAATGCAAAATTTTGACGTCATTATTTATGTCCGTGAACTTATGTCCCGTTTCTTCCATGTGTACCGCCTTGGCTGAAAACTTCCTGTGTTTTATGGCCAAAACATGCTCAGCATAACGAGTACGTATGCTCCTACCCGTTTGTCCCGCGTAATTTGAATTGCAAAAATTACTTCTGAGCTCATAAACCCCCGATTTTAAATGTTTATCACTACTGTTGACTTCATTAGAATTGAAAAATTTGTTGAAATTAGAATTATTGGTTTTAAAAGGCGATGTTCATATTGTGTTTCTTTAGGATGTTGGTTACTGTGTAAACGCTTCGATCTACGTAGGTGAAGGTGGCAAATGCTTTTTTTGTTGTGTCCTCTCTAACTAAATTTGTTGAGGGTCTGTTTTTCAACTTGTAAATTAATCTGCTGACATAATTGTGGTTGTAACCATTGAGTTTAGCATGAACATTGCATTCTTGTGTGTAAAAAGTATTGATTTGGTGAGAAATTTATGTTATACTTCATGTTAACATGGTCAATACGGAACCTGGAATGAGTGTAAATAACTCTTAATTTTAGATTTCCTCAAAATCTGCCAAAAACCAGTACTTTTTACATTATACCTGCTGGAAAGGATATTAAAATACTGTATGTTTCTAAAAATTAACTTTATCATCAATCAGCGCAGAAATAAATAAGGAAAATAGTGTAGTTACTTGTTTTTCTGTAGGTATTGGAGAAGAAATAATACAAATGATAAAAGCAATGTACAATAATTGTTGCAGCTGTGTCAAGACTCAAGTAGTTAAAATAGGATGGTTTGAAATTGAACATAGAGTAAAACAAGGGAGTGTACTCTCACCATTGCTATTTTACTGGTGATGAATGATATACTAAAGGCAACAAGCATACACAGGCACAAGAATGAACATAATCCTATTTGCTGACGATGTTCTGATTTGGGGACAGAATAAGAATGTGGTCCAAGAGCAGCAGGATGTACTGAAGGAAAATATTGAGAAATGGGAAATGGAAATCAGTGTAGAGAAAATTCAGACAATGGTAATGACAAGAGAAAGAAAGAAGGAAAAGGGATTGTTAAAATTGGAGATGTAGATCTGGATGTAGGAGAGTACCGGTACTTCAAATATTTAGGAATTGAATTGAATTGAATTGATGGAAAATGCAAGATTGCATATGGCAATCAACAAGAGAATACAATGTGGGAGTGTTTTCTATCATGAGGTTCAGAGTTTAAATTCGGATAAAGACATATCACTGAAGGCTAATGAAGTGATGTACAAGACCTATTAAAAAAAAAAAAAAAAAAAGTCAACCCCTGGCACTATACAGCCCATGACGGGCTAAGGCCGACCAAGCGACCGCTGCCCAGCCATTTGGCCTGCAGATATTGGGGTGACGCGTGATCAGCGCGTCGGGTCCCCTCGGCCGTTAATCTTGGTATTCGTGATCGGGGCGCTGTCTCACTGTCAGACAGCTACTCAATTGTCCTCACAAGGCTGAGTGCACCCCGTTCCAACCCTCACGTCAGTTTTAAAATCCCTGACGGAGCCGGGGATCGAACCCGGGGCCTCCGGGTGAGAGGCAGGAGCGCTACCCAACACCACGGGGCCGGCACAAGACCTATTACTTACCAATAATGACATATGGAGCAGAAACTTGGCCAATGACGAGGAGAGATGAAAGTAGAATACAGGCAGCTGAAGTAAAATTCCTGAGGAGTATGGTCCAGAAGACTAGGAGAGAGAGAGTTAGAAATGGAGACATTCGAAAGGAAGTGAATGTACAGAAGCTGAATGATAAACTGCAGATGAGATGGTATGGACATGTGAAAAGGATGAATGATGAAAGAATGCCGCAACAAGTGATGGAGAGACGGATGACTGGAAGGCGAGGACGAGGAAGACCTAGAGTACGGCATGATGGATGGATTTGGTGAAGGACAGTGTGAGAGAATGAAACCCGGAGTGGAGTTCAGTGGTTGAGGAAGGATGGTGACAGACAGAATAAAGTGGAGGGGTGTCATATTTGTTCCGATCCAGCTTAGGCTGGAAAACGGAAATTGATGGTGATGATGACTATACCCAAACTCGATGCACATAATTTCTGTGCTGACAGTAGGTATTAAGCTCCAATGCATGACAGCGTTCCTCCTGTCTTGCTGCTGAAAACCAAATGGAATGCTGACAATAACCGTGCATGTGCATTATCTCCCAGTTAATACATGGGCAATTGATAAGGTAACCTTCCAGAAAAACTGAAAAATCGATTTGAATCTTTCTAAACTTAGGTAATTATGCTGTATTCCTTTATCCTGTTAACCCATCCGCTTTCCCCTAGAGCAGGTAACCTAGACATTTCATTCCCTGAAACAACAATCAGCACCTTCACATTTTATTCAATATAATTATCTCACATACTCACCAGCCTAGGCAGGACAGTCGCACAGACCGCTTTGCACAGGCGTCGCACATCAAACTTGCTGTTGAGGCGAACAGCCATCATGCCGTACTTGTTAACATAGTGAAGCGCCATATCGCCAAACTTGGCACCCGAGACTATCACATTCACCCCAGCTGCTGCGATGGCTTTGATCTGTTCCTCGAGCATGCTCTCCTCGCCACGGCTGAAATTCATCAGCTCATCGGCAGACTTTATTAACACTGTGCCCTGCAACATACCATGCAATATTTTATTGGAATTGTCGCTCAGTTATTTGAATATTTGTAAAACAATATTTGTAATGTAACAAGTTAAGTTTTGGAACAATTAGTTCAAACTATATAAATGAATATATCTATTTTAATCGTGGCCTATGTTATACTCAAGGCCTGACTTGGAGCGAAATACCTTAGTTAGAATTTACGCCACTAGGATCGCGGTTCGGCGCCCTAGTTGTCTGCTGTTGACTATGCATTACATGCACTCAAATACACGTAGCATATGATTTCTTAGTACTTCTTGACAGTTTTTTACTTGTTTCCCCAAATTATAAATACGGCTCACTCTTGGCTATATTTCACATCACTTTAAGAATCTTTCTGTAAGTGGTTAACTACTTAGATTCAGAAACTTCCACTACTGCTCGTGGTTCACACCTATATTCTTTAAAAGTGGCATTTTAAATGTTGCAAATTAACTACGGATTGTCAATACACATTTCACATTTTGATGCACTCGGAAAACATGCCAGTTAAAATATTAGTGAAATTTGACATTATCTATTTTCGAGACTTGAAATTTACGGCTGTTGTGACAAAGTGAGAAATTGTTTCCAATGGAGAAATAAAGGAAGCATTGCGATAAATTAATCCCCATCGGTCTTGAAAACGTATTAAGCTTGATGACGGGCTTGAACTTGCTGGAACAGATAGTTTTTCTAAGCAACCTTCGCAACTATTCTGCCACTTCTACAAGAAACCCTGCTACTATTACAATTGAAATGGAAAATAGGGACTCCGTTTTTTTTTTTTCTGAAAACAAAGAGACTTCAATGCTAAAATATGGTTAGTGTAAATCAATGTTTTTATAGGCTATATGCCTCACATTCTTACCATGAATAGATCTTTTAAGAATCTGCAAAATACATGTTTCAGTAGCACTGGCCGAGTTGTGCACTTTCCGCGAAATTTGGTCAGGTGTCTGCTGCGACTGCATGTTCCCATAGTTTCACATTACCACTTATGGAAGATGCGATAATTCCTGTGCAAAGTGTTGACTCGATGATATGCAGACATGGTCTCACGTACCTCGTGTCATTGTTACCTCCCTTCAGGCGACTGAAGAGCAGTTCTACACCATCACTTGGGAGATTCCACATAATCACATAATGGAAATCGTTTGCAGGACACGGTTGATGAAATGTTAGCACCAAAGCTGATACGTTTCCTTCGTAAGTCTCGTCGTATTAAAGAGGTAACTTTGAATCTGTATCCTGGTATCCTGTAGAACATGGGTTCCCAACCTGGAGGGCGCCCCCCCACCCCTTGGGGGGGGGGGGGGGGGTAAAGTGATTTCCGAATTAAAGGTTTTTTAACCTTAATATTGCAATTTTGTAAAATAATTTTTTGAATCTCTCCCAGTGATTGTTGCACCAAGTCAAACATTCAAAAGCACTGGTAATTGCAAACTGTCGGTACAAACCTCTGCGGAACCGCGAGGTTGGAGGGATTCGCTGTGTTGTAAGGAACAAAACCATGCCAATTTTATCGTCTCGTTGGCATATCTATGTGATTTCTTTGAAGCTTTGAACAGTTTGAACTTAAAGCTCCAAGGCAAAAACTCCAATATTATGCATTCCAGGAGAAAATACAGTTATGGAAACGCGGGCTTCAGTTGAACAACTTCTCATCCTCACCGCCTTAATGAAATTTTGCCGGAAAATTAACGTGATCGTAATAAACTTAGGTGCAAATTCAGTCACATTAGGATTTCCTGGCACAAGAATTCAAGTTCTACTTTCCTGATATCTCGTTGGAAGAATGGTCCTGGATGTTTACAAGAAATTCGTTGCCATTGACATTGAAGCTTCAAGAAGAAGCCATAGATTTGATGTGTGAATCAAAGCTAAAAGATGATTCTAAAATATTAGGATTGGGTGACTTGGTAAGTTAATTGATTTGCAGTGTATCTTGTAATAGCCAAATTTGCATTGAGTGTCATTGTCCCATTTTCAAAGACATATTTAAGCGAGTCAGGATTTTCAATGCTGAGCGTCATAGAAACAAAGCAGCGCTGTCGGCTTGATGTTGCAAGTGATCTCTGCTGTGCTCTGTCAAATATCAAACCAAACATACCGAATCTTACCATGAGAAAACAGTGTCAACCCTCTCACTGACATTTGTTGACTAATTTAAGGATTTGTTGTAAAAGTGTGTTCTTTGTATTGTGCTAAAATGAAGTTAGTATGTAATAAATAGGCCTATTCCATTATGCAGTGGTATTAGGTTAGGTCTATATCCTCCGCGTCAATCGAAGATGTTATAGAAGCGATGAGTAGTGGGGAGGGCGGGAGGAGGGGGGCGCGATGAACTCCCGTATCTGAAAAGGGGGGCGTCAGCTGACAAAGGTTGGGAACCACTGCTGTAGAAGAATGACAGGCCCTTGAACAGTACGGTATGCATTGTAATTTATTAGCCAATTTGTGTTCGATCACAATTCTATTTTTCTCAATATTACTAATGCCAAGAAAGAGTCTAAATTCTTGTCATACAATAGTTTATACTCTATAGGCCATTTCAGCAATGTTTAATGAACCAACCTTCTCATTATCTTGAGTCAGCGACTGTTTTAAGTTGTCTACCTAGCTTTTCCAAGTGACGTGACACCCGCCTCTCCGTTCGTGTACCCGATGTAAGTTTTCAGGGTTCGTGGATGAGGAAGTTGTAAAATATTTATATCTCTCAGTAGGCGGCAAGTGGGCGGTGATTTATTAGAGAGCAATACACATATTTTGATTGTTGTTGCATTTACAGTTTCGTTTCGTGAAAGTTTGAATTTGAAGTAACAAATTAGCTTTCAAGTACCCCACAATCCGCTCCACTCTTGAGCTTAGATATTTGAACATCGAATTTGTCCTGACGTTGCAGTGAATATAAATTTTGTTTTAATGAAATTATCTTCAGATTCAATGACTTAATAGCAGTTCTGCATTTATCTTAATGCCCAACATGACTTTAATTTTATTGCTGTTGACTTCCCAAGAGTTGGCTTGATTGTAGAACATTGCGTTCCTACACTAACACGTGGTTGATCATTGTTTTCCTCAATTTGTTCATCATAAATAAGGTTCAGACGTTAAGGAAAAATCATATTTTATTTCCAGAGCTCATTTTACCCGAAATCTGAAAAATAAGTTTGAATTACGGGTCCCTGACCACGTTTAAAGCAATTTGATGTTGCCTATAAATGCATATTTTGGCCATTTTTATTGTTTTGGTCATATTTGGTCATATTTTAGTGATATAAGGTCATATTTGGTTATAATTTCAGCATGGCGGATATGTAAAAGGTTTATATTCTAAACTTAAGCAAAATTAAGAAATTACGCAGGTTTACCGAGGATTACGCGAGTGACTAAAGTGTTAAATATTGTGTGAACAGTGTAGATAAAATACGTAGGAGAAATACAATACATAACTTGTTAAAAGAGAAGACATATAACATTTAATATCATGACGGTCAACTGTGCTCCATGCGGCAAAAAGATCAAGAACAATCAGCAGGCTGTAGGATGTGATGGTGAGTGTGGACGCTGGTTTCATGTAACATGCATGAAAATAAGTAAAGACACGTACCAACAATTCCGGAAAGATGATACTTTCAAATGGTCATGCAATCGTGAAGACTGCCTCCCGCAACCTAACCTCAAAGAGGCTATGGCATCTTTCTCCCAGAAACTTGAGGAATCCCTTTCGGCGATGAGAGAAGAAAACCACGAGGTAAGAAAACTAGCAACTTTCTTATCAGAAAAGTATGATGAACTCCACCGGGAAATTGAAACTCTGAAGAAAGAGAGAAAAACCGTCAAGGACGCAGAAATGGCAGCATCTAGAGCTATCAATGAATTGGAGGAACTAAAACAGTACCAGCGCAAGAACAACTTGATAGTGTATGGAATACCCACTGAAAGAGAGGAGGATGTATTTCACAAAATCTCGGACATTGGCAAGACGTTAGGAGTTGAAATCACAAGGGCAAACATAGACGCAGCTCACCGCCTCCCGTCAACAAAGCCTGGGCCTCAACCGATAATTGTGAAATTTAATAATAGGTGGAAGAAGGAAGAGATTCTCAGTAGCAGAAGACAAAAGAAGACCCTGAAGACGAGTGAAATTAGTTACAGTGATGGTGGTAATATATATATACCAATGAACACCTGACCCCAAGAAACGAAACCATCGCCAAAAAGTGCCGTGAATTGAGACAACAGGGAAAAATCTTTGCAACTTGGGTCAGAGACTGCAAAATATACATTCGGAAAAATCAAAATGGACCCTCAAAGCTTATATCAAGTGCTGAAATACTGGATTCACTCGCCCTCTCAAACTAAAATCTATGGAATAGTAAGATATCTACTAAGTATTATCCCATATGGAACTAGAATTACAGAAATAAAATTTTTTAGGTAATGCAAATAATAATACACTAGAATTAACCGAGTGTAACTGTAATACACTTAGCGATTATTATAAAATTAAGGACAGTAAACAGATAATAACCGATACCAGTACACTAAAATGCGTACACATAAATGCACATAGCATAAAAAACAAGTTCGATGATATCCAAATAATGTTAGACAGAATCAAAGGTGTAGATGTCCTAGCAATCTCAGAAAATTGGTTAACAGAACAAACAAAAATGTTTTTCAATATTAAGAAATATGTTGCATATCACATAGTTAGAAAGCAAACTGGAGGGGGAGTATCTTTGTATATTTCAAACAAATGTAGCAGTACCCTTGTAAAGGAAATAAATTCCACCCACAGCATACTGCACATTACTGTGAGAAAAGGCCATCAAGAATACAATATAATCACTGCTTATAACCCTCATAAAAGCAACATTCCACACTTTCTAACTGATCTCGAAGTAATTATTAGTTCTTACTCAACGAATCCTGTTATAATACTAGGTGATATGAATATCGATCTATTATTTGGGGACAGATATACTAGTAGTTATATTAACCTAGTCAAATCATACGGTCTAGTCTTATGTAATACAAAATATCCAACTCGTGTAACACAAACTAGCTCTACTCTAATTGATCATGTATTGGTGAACGACTGTGACAAAATATGTAATGTCTATAATATTGATAATGATTTGAGTGATCACCATTTACTAATCTGTGAAATGAGAAACAAAAAAAATAACAGGAACTCAATATGTGATGATAGGCCAATAGAAAAGGATAAAATAAACTACAAAAAACTTAATATTTAATAACTCAAGAATTTGTATGCAATGAAACTAACATCAATGACTACTACAATAAATTCTGTGATTTTATTAATAAAGGAATAGAAGCCTGTACTATGAAATATACGAATAAGGAGCCAAGTGCCCCACCAATAAAACCCTGGATCACACAAGATCTTTTAGCACTAATACACAGGAAAGATAAGATATATACAAAAACCAAAGTTAAAAATCCATCTGCAGAAATTTTAGAAGAATATAAAATTATTAGCAACCAAGTTACAAAACTTAAGAGAAACCTACAAAGAAACTACTTTGACCAAAAAATTCAAAATGCAAATAATCAGAGGGAAGTGTGGAGTGTTGTTAATGAGATGTTAAATAGGCCAAAGAAGGGGAAAAATGAAATTGTCAAACTTATAGTCGATGGCACATGTCGAAAAAAAGGAAAATATATGTGATGAAATTAATAAATATTATGTCAATATTGCTAACAGTATATGGGAAAATCAAGGAAACGGTTCTACCTCGGACATTGCAAGCTATAAAAATACTACTAGCACTAAGACAATCTTTATGTTACCTACTGATGCTAATGAAATACAATCAATTATAAACTCCCTAAAACACAAAAACAATATAAGTGAGGACAACACTGCTAATGTCATGCTACAATTGTGTCTTGAGAGCCTTACACCATATCTTGTCAAAATAATAAATCTTTCACTGATGACTGGTATATTCCCCGATGTCTGTAAAGTCTCTAGGGTGGTCCAGATCTACAAAAAAAGGAGACAAAACCCACCCATCAAATTACAGACCCATTAATATTATATCTGCCATCAGCAAGGTTCTAGAAAGCGTTGTTAAACGAAGACTTATGAATTTCTTCATGAAAAATGATTACTTTGCAAACTGCCAATATGGGTTTATTCCAAATAGAGGAGCTGATAGTGCTATATTTGAAGTAGTAACTGATGTAGAAAAGGCATTAGATGAAAACAAACTAGCTGCTGGTATACTAAATGACCTTCAAAAAGCATTCGATCTGGTTAACCATAAGATTCTCCTTAATAAACTAGAATTTGCAGGCATCAGAGGAGTGGCACATGATTGGTTCAAGAACTACCTCACTAACAGAAAACAATATGTTGCAATCGATAATGTAAAAGGATCTCAAATGAGAATTGACACAGGAGTACCTCAAGGTTCTGTCTTAGGACCAATTCTTTTCTTGGCCTATATTAATGATATAGTATTATTAGAATTGAAAGGCAAGCTTAAACTATTTGCAGATGATATTTTTATACTCTATCTGGGAACATCTGAACAGGAAATTATGCTAAATATTAATTATGATCTCAATACGCTGGTGGATTGGTTGAGAGCACACAAAATGGTTATCAATATCACTAATAAAACAAAATATTTATTCTTCCATAAACCATCATTTTCCTCAGCTTGTGTAGGTAGCAGTGAACGGCTTTGAAGGTGGATGAGGAACAAGTGTCCCAACGGCAGAGAAGGCGGAAGAACTGTCACCAGCAGCGTCTGTACTCCAGAGGAGCGGCTGCAAAAGGCGTCTGTTCCCCATGTTAGGGGCGGTCTAAAGTAAAAACCTGGCAGTAGGTTATAAAATGCCTTTGGGTGTGGCGAGCCCATCGAACAAATAGCCTATATTATGAAAGTTTGTGAATTGAGGCCTCGGAAACAGCTAGGGCGTCCCCCGGAGGCGACGCGCAGCTCCCGGTGTCCTGGGGGAGCTGTGAGAAGTAGGCTACCAGACGTAACGAAGGTTGGTTTCATTAATGTCATGACACTCAATAGAAAGGTAGAAGAGCTGGTTGATTATATGGAGAAGAAAGATATAGCGATGCTGGGAGTGAGTGAAACGAAATGGAAAGGGAAAGGGCGAAAAGAAGTGAAGAAAGGGAAAGGGTAGAGATTATATTGGAGTGGAGGACAGAAGGCAACGAATGGCGTTGGTGTCATATTGAGAGAGGACCTAGACCAGTATGTTGAAAAAATTGACCCGATTAGTGACCGGATTATCAAAGTCAGGCTTGGACTTGAGAGTGGTACAAAAGATTTTATACAGGTTTATGCTCCCCAAACAGGGAAGGTAGATGAATGTCTAGAAGAGTTTCTAGAAGAGCTGGAAAAGTGTATAGAAGACAAAGAAGTGATAATAATGGGAGACATGAATGCACATGTGGGAACAGATAGACAGGGAAAAGAAGAGATTATTGGCCCGTTTAGCTATGGAAATCAGGATGAAGAAGGAGACCTGTTAGTAGATTTCTGTAGGAGGAATGGATTAACTGTTGGAAATACGTGGTTTAGGAAAAAGAACTCGCAAAAAATAACTAGGTATGGATGGGGAGACAGGAAGACAAAGACAATGATTGACCTTATTCTGGTGGAAAAGGATAAACAAAGACAGTTAGTAGATGTGACAGCTATGCCCAGAAGAGATTTTGAAGGAGACCACAAAGTGGTGATAGCCAAAGTAAGGCTTGGTAAAATCACAAAACTAGTAGAAAAAAGGGAAAGAAAAATAAAGGTATGGAAACTAAAAGAGAAGGAGGTAATGGAAAAGTTTCAAGAGGAACTAAAACAGGAAATTCCCAAAGATGAAGCAAAAAGCATAGAAATGGAATGGACATGTTTTAAGAATGGATTTGTGAAGTGTGCAGTAAACACTTGTGGAAGATTATCAGGGAGGAAAAAGGAAAGGGAGACTCCTTGGTGGAACAACAGGGTAAAGGAAGCAGTTAAAGAAAAACAAATGGCATGGAGAAAGTGGATATGCAGCAAAGATGCAGAGAAATGGCAAAAATATAGAGAAGCCAAGAAGGCATGTCAAAAGATTGTACAAGAAGAAAAAAGGAAAAGCTGGGAAAGTTTCACTGAAACTCTAGAGGAGGATATCAAAGGAAGTAAAAAGGTTCTATATGGGCTAGTAAGAAACAGTGTGAAAGGTAGGGAAAACACAAAATTTGTAAATACTGAAGCGGGACAGATATTGTATGAAAGAGATGGTATATTGAAAAGATGGGAAGAATACTTTTCAAAGCTACTGAATGTTAAACACATTGAACTGGATGAAGAAAGGGAACAAGAAGGAACAATGGAGGAAGAAGAAGAAAGGAAGGAAGCTTGTAGTTTAACGTGACCGTTAATCTTGAGATCATGAGCCACGGGACCTCCTTTTTACGTGGAATCCGAACCACAGGACATGGCATTTCACTTCGAAAATCTCACATGCATTGACCGGGAAGAAGAAGAACAAGAAAAGGAGATATCTATGCTAGAAATAGAGGAAGCCATAAAGAAGATGAAGAGTGGCAAAGCACCTGGAGTGGATGAGGTGACCACAGAAATGATAAAAGCAGCAGGACCAGTAGGGTTGCAGTGGCTGTATAGATTATTTAGAATAATTTGGAAGAAGAAAGAGATCCCAGAAGAATGGGGAAAGGGTTTAATTATCCCACTTTTTAAGAAAGGTGACAAAAAGGAATGTAACAATTACAGAGGGATCACCCTTATTGCCCATGTAGCCAAGATCTTTGAGAGAGTATTGGAAGGTAGACTGAGGAGGCAGACAGATGGAGAGATGGAAGAAGAACAGTATGGTTTTAGGAGAGACAGATCAACTTTTGATCTAATCTTTACACTAAGGCATATGATGGAGAAAAGATGGGAGTTTGGAAAAGACATGGTGATGACTTTTATTGATATTGAGAAAGCTTATGACAGTGTGCCTAGACAGGTGGTGTGGGATGTATTAAGAAAAAGGCAAGTTAACAGTGCAGAAGTGCAAATGGTGAAAGCTATGTACAAATATTGTGTCAGTAGCGTAAAGACCACTATAGGAGAAACAGAATGGTTCAAGGTGGAAACGGGTCTCAGTCAAGGAAGTGTATTGTCCCCCTTACTATTCATCATAGTCATGGATGAAATCCACAAGAATGTTAAACAGAGATTGGGACAAGAGGCAATAAAGGCCATGCTGTTTGCAGATGATATAGTGATATGGGGTGAGGATGAAAAGGAAGTACAAAAACAAATAGATGTATGGAACCAAGAGATTGAGAAGTTTGGGATGAAAGTTAGCACAGAGAAGAGCAAGACAATGGTAATGTCAAGGGGAAGTAAGGAGGGAAGAGGAAAGATAGAAGTGAAAGGAAAAATTCTAGAAGTGGTGAAAAGTTTCAAGTACTTGGGAAGTGTGGTCACAGAAGATGGAAAGATTACTGAGGAAATTGGAAAGAGAATACAACAAGCGAACAGCTTCTACCAGAGTGTTAGGGGTATTCTGTGGAACCAAGATGTCCCAAAGAAATATAAGCAGGTATTATATTCAACCTATTATGGACCCGTACTAACATATGCAGCTGGAGCATGGACCACTACAAAAAGAGAGGAGAGTAGAATACAAGCAGCGGAGATGAAATTCCTAAGAGGTATAGAAGGGAAGACCAGAAGAGATAAAATCAGAAACGAGGAGATAAGAAGGAGGACAGGAATCTTGAAGCTGCAGGACAGGATAGAAACAACCAAGTTAAAGTGGTATGGACATATGATGAGAATGGGAGAGGAGAGAGTGCCAAAGAAAGCTTTTCTGGAAAAGGTTTCGGGGAAGAGACCGCGCGGAAGGCCCCGAAAGAGATGGGCAGATACAGTGTGGGAGTGCGTGGAGAAGAAGGGAGGAAAACCTGAAGATGTACTTAAAGGGGGAGAGGAGTGGTGGAGAGACAGGCAACGTTGGAGGTCCTTGATTCACAACCCGACCCAGGAAGCTGGAAACGGGAAATGAAGAAGAAGAAGAAGAAACCATCATACAAGATTGAGACCACAAACATAGTCAACATAGCCAACAAAGAAATAGAAAGGGTTAAATCGGCAACATACTTAGGTATCACACTAGATAGTACACTAACCTGGGAAAATCATGTAGAAAATGTAAAACATAAAATCAGCCCTTTAATTGGTATTATTTTCAGATTAAGATATAGCTGTCTTACTAGCCAACAATTGAAAAATATATACTTTGCTCTGATACATTCACATCTAATGTACATGAATTTCATATGGGGATATTGTAAGAAGGAGCTGATAAAAGAACTTGAGATACTCCAGAAACGTGCTATAAAATCTATCTTTGGACTTCCTTGGCTCACACCCTCAAATTAATTATACTCAAGAACTAAAATTATGCCACTGCAAAAACAAATAGCTATGTCAGCAACAGTATTTGTATACAAATTAGAAAACAAATTGATACACACACACATCCATTTTACCCATGCAAATGACATTCATCATTATGCAACAAGAGGAGTAAATCAAATATTCACCAGCCATTCCCAATCCATTAAATTTGGAACTAAAGGAATTATGTCCTCTATAATAAAAGAATACAACTCGCTACCATTAGGCATAAGGGAAAGTTTCTCTATAAAAACATTTAAGAGGAAAACAAAAGACTTCCTATTAAGGAATGAATAGCCCACGTACAATAGCCTTAAGCAATGCAATGTATCATACCGAATTATCTCTGTAAAGTTAGTCACTAGCAATCTAATATAAGTTACTATTAAATTAAACAATAATGTTACAAAAATTATATATATGCCATGCTGTAACTATGTTACTTGATTGTCCCTAATAGGAGCTCAGGCTCATTGGGACCTATGTAAATAAATAAATAAATAAATAAATAAATAAGAAGGCGCTCCTCTACGGACGTCTTTTAGCAAATCTTTCTGGACAAGTTGGATTGCGCCACTATACGCATGAGGTCAAGAAACATGACGATAGTGTGCTTCCGCCTTTCAACTGGATGTCACTCCAGTAGATATATTTAGCTCAGAAGCAATTAGCAAACAAGGAAATTGTTTTTATCTATAATGGTCCGTGTTGAATTAAAAGTCCACTAAATAACTTACTCTTATTTCTGTCTTTTCAATACTTGTAATATTATTAGCACTGTTGAATACTGGTATATGTTTCGAACAATAATGTTGTTCTTCATCAGCCAGATATACGCATTATAAACACTTATGGACATAAAATACATTGCAAATACACATAGTTCATTAAAAGAGTCACCTGTAAAATCAAAATATCACATGTCCAATACACGGAGAATTGTTTTGGCACTTAAGACGTTTACTGTATGTTAGTGATACTCTACCTATCCCAAAAAATCATGTCATATTTCATATATTTTTAGGTTATATTTTATAGTTTTTAGGTCATATTTAGCTAGGTTTTAGGGCATATTTGCTTGCATATTTTGTACTTCTTTAGGTCTTAAACTTCTGAACCCTAATCATAAGTCTTCCGTAATATTTAAATTACCTGAACATTTTCTTTTATTGTTTATAAACACTTGCTGTTTTGCATGTACAGTAAAACCTCGATTAACCGTTGCCCCAAAAAAAATATATATAAAAAAATAAAAAAGAAGATTTTTTAAAAAGCAATGTACAGTCGCTCCAAAATTGAAGGAGGGTACTCCTGATAATAATAATAATAATGTTATTGGTTTTACGTCCCACTAACTACTTTGACGGTTTTCGGAGACGCCGAGGTGCGGAAGACGGATGCTATTCAAATTCAACAGTCACAAACTTTATTATCCATTCCATTATTGAAGAATAATGTACTGTAACGTGACCTCTCCCAGCCCACGGAGCGTCGAGTCTGGTATGCTGATCCTTTCTACTTCTGAATGATGCCTACAACTTATTTGGTAGCATGTAACATCGAGTACCGTACGTAGATCTTTCATCTCGATCTCTGTCAAGGTTAACTACACTGGTCAAAACAATTAGGGGATCAAGCGAGATATCATACACAAGATACTTATAGTAACGTCTTTTATTCAGAGTTCGGTTACAATTGTAATTTGTGTGTGCTACAGTACGATATTGCGCTGTCTCAACTCTTTACTAGAGGTTTACATGGCGTTTACTTAGAGCGAGGCGCCATGGGGCTACAATAATTGTGAAAAAGTCATTCTCATTGCCCTATAATATGGTGTGTGATCACCTCGGACGGCCAAGACAGTTGCACACCTGCGTGGCATGGACAGTATGAGGTTATCAATCAGCTCTTGAGTGATATTTGGCCTTTCGTCCATGTGTGCAATATCCAGCTCGGCAACCGTTGTGGGAGGTGCTGGTCTGGCTGCAATGCGTCTGCCAAGTGCATCCCAGACATGCTCAATCGGGATTACGTCCGGTGAACAAGCTGGCCACTCCATTCGTTCAATGCCCTTGTCGTCAAGCATGTTGTCCACCAGTGCAGCTCTTTGGGGACGTGTGTTATCGTCCACCAGAATGAACCCATCACCTATGGCACCAGCATAGGGCACAACAAACGGTCGAAGGATATCGTCTCGATACCTCTGAGCAGTCAAACCCCCTTTCTGAACGACATAGAGGTCCGTACGTCCGCCAATACTGACTCCTGCCCACACCATTCGTCCACCACTATGATATGGTGCTGTTTCCTGCACATAAGCGGGATTGTTCCGAGTTCCACGTTCTCTCCAGATGAGGGAACGACGATTTTCCAGCTGAACACAGAATCTTGACTCATCTGTGAACAGAACCCGGCGCCATTCGTTATGACGCCAATCCTGATGTTCCTCTGCCCAGTTTCTGCAGGCTAAACAGTGGCGTAGTTTTAATGGGACACACACCATAGGCCTCCGTGAATACAGGCCACTTTCCCGAAGGCAATTTCGGACTGTCTGTGTTGATATTGCGTGTCCTGTTGCCGCCTGGAGGGTGCGTTGCAGCTGAGTTGCATTCAGCCTCCTGTCTCGACGGGCTGTTAACCGGAGATAACGGTCATCTCTTGCTGATGTTACCCGTGGACGACCTTGGCCTGGCCTTCTTTTAACGGTTCCTGTTGTCTGAAATCACGTCCAGGTCCTGGAAATCACACTTTGGGACACTCCAATAGCTGCAGCCACCTCCCTCTGTGTCAGTCCCGCTTCCAACCTTCCTAAGGCACTCTATGCCATACCTTCGGGTAAGTCACGTTGTTGTTGCATTGCACTACCTGCTCACTACACCATCTGAACCCAACTGCTTGTGTCATTCGTTTGGTAGAGTAAACACACGTCCACACCAGCCCCCTCTGCAGCAACTTTCTGTTATTATCACTATCTCGGTTGCCGTAATGTTGTTGTCTACACTCCGTAGGACTGACAGAAAGACGTCGAACCATTTTAGGTCATTCTGCCGATGACAATACGTCAGAACCTAGATATCTCAACTGATCCCCTAATTGTTTTGACCAGTGTATTTTCACCACAGGCTACTGCATCGTAAATATTTCACAATGCACAGAGATAAGAAACCAGCCTAGCGGTCCATCTGTCAACCTCCGCTATTTTTAGACAGGTAGCAGGTAGGCTACATTCTGTCAGCATTCTGTACTGTAGTGCAAAGCAAGGAAGTGAGAGTGACTGATAGAGTTGAACATTTATTTTCCGTTCTAACAACCGAGAAATGTTGAGATTGAAATCTGCAGTGAAAAGAAAATACAAAATAAAATTAATATAATCGAACGGTTCAAGAAAGATGAACTAATCTCAAATTTAGCATCAGAGTTCGTTGTGGGTGTGACAACAGTGCGGGACCTAATGAAGAATGAAGACAAAATGTAACAGTTTGCGGCGAGTTTTAACAGTTCGCATGGACTTGCTAAATGAAAAACAGTGAAAGCATCATCTTTAAAAGAACTGGGTGCTGCGTTATTCACATGGTTTCAGCAAAAGAGAGGCGAAGGTGTACCTATTAGTGGTCCAATGATAACAAGGCAGGCACACTCTTTTCACGAAAAGATGAGACTCTCAGGGTCATCACCAGCACAAAATGGTTGCTCCAGAGATTTAAGGACAGACATGGCATTCGAAAATTAAACATCGAAGGATAAAAACTAATTGGTGACAGCAGTGCAGCAGAAAACTTGACAAACGAGTTTAAGCGCATAATTGAGAGATACAATTTCGTTCCAAGTCAAGTGTACAATGCCGATGAAACTGGACTTTATTGGAAGTGCTTACCTAGTAAAACACTAGCAGCTGCTGAAGAGAAATCAGCTCCTGGTAACAAAATTAGTAAAGAGTGTGTTACCATCTTCTGCTGAGCGAACATTAGTGGCGACCATAAATTAAAATTAGCTGTTGTTGATAAAGCAAAAACTCCGCGTTCTTTCAAAGGAACAGCGATGAAATATTTTCCAGTAGATTATCCCCATAACAAAGCTGCATTGGATGACACGCCATATTTTCAGGACTTGGTTCCCTAATAAGTTTCTTGTGATTTCTTGGCTTCCAAGGGCTTGCCATTAAAGGCCGTCCTTTTTCGTGATAATGCACCCTCACCCTGTTGATACAGAGTTGAAATCAGAGGATGAAAACATTTTTGTTTCCTATTTGCCACCTAATGTAACTTCATTAATTCAGCCGATGGACCAGGGCGTCATCGCAACCTGTAAGTCGCATTATAAGTGGAAATTGCCAGTCCTCTTACTTTCGGATGAAACTTCGATGGTTGAGTTCTGGAAAAAACTCAATCTTAAGGAATCATGGGATCTAGTAACCGCTCAGAACATCACTTGATCGAGGAGAAAATTGTATGTTGATGTCGAAGAGCTCGCCGATAATTTTCATGGGTTCACTGATGAAGATGAAAATTAAATTGATGATCAAAGATATCCTGAAGATTATTGAAAATAACATTCATTTTGGAGAAGTGGATGAAAGTAACATTGAGGAGTGGCTTCATACTGTCGATGTATTGCCTGGGAATCACATTAACTGATGACGAAATAGTAAATAAGAGCGCCAACGGGAACACGGCAGTCAGCTGTGAAGTGACGAGTGAAAGAGAGGGGGAAGGGTAAGAAGAGTGCGTCAGAAACAATCACGTACCGCGTCAGACCGCACTGGTGTTGGCTGAAACGGTAACGGAATTCTTGGAGCAAGAGGGCAATACAGATTTTTCAGACTTTTTAGTAATTAGGAAGGTCAGAATGGACATGAAGAAAATAAATAAGCTGCAGGAGAATGCAAAAAAAGTAACAGATTTTTTTAAAGCAGCTAAAATGACACCAGGTAAATTAATTCATTTATGGTCTGCTGGTAATTTAGGTGAATATTTAATATGTACTGTTGTAGCATTGACTATAATTCGGTTTTAAAGAGGGTTTAATGCACTGCATTTTAAGGTTATACGGTATGTATTTTATGTGCTTTAAAGTCCATTAAAATTAGTAGTATGGATTATCCGTGGGTTTTTTTTCCGATTAACCGTTCACCCCTTCTCAGGCATTAGAACGGATAATCGAGGTAGTTAAGTTCCTGGATATTAACCCCACTCTCCTTGAATCCAGTCTTCCTTTAAATCAGTCCTCATCCATCCTTCTCTTGAATGTTTTCATCTTAAATGTGACATAAGGGTGAAGGCAGAATTTCTCCCATCGTGTTGTCCTACTTAATACACTTCATGAACCCATTTCATTTACTGTAATATTCCGTATCATGTTTAAAAACTGTTTGATCTTGTTTTCTGTTCGGCTCTGTGGCTAAATGGTTAGCATGCTAGGCTTTGGCCCGAAGTGCCCCGGATTCGATTCCCGGCCGAGCCATCAGGGATTTTAATCTCCAGGAGTTGATTTCCTTGGCTCGGGGACTGGTTGTATGAAAGTCTTCATCATCACTTCGTCATTACGACGCGCAGGTCGCCCACGGGCGTCAACTAGAAAGACCTGCACTCGGCCTCTCCGGAGGCCACACGATAATTATTATTATTATTATTATTTTGTTTTCTGATGTGTAAAAGCAGAAATCCAAGTTCTTGTATCTGATATATGTAATAAATCAATGAAATTCCATTCATCAGCTTTTTGTGCCAGTGTACCCTTGGGCTCATCAGTTGGTATAATACACTTCACCAAGACACAGGGAAGGCCATGGCAAGGCTCCTCTAATGTCACAAGCAGTGCCAATGTACTATGACAGACAAAGATAAATTGAACTAATATTCATCAGTTCCTAGTGTAAAATCACAATTTTTAAGGAAACAATCATCCACTCTTTCTATGCAAATCAGTTCATGACATATCACAATATTCATAATTTATTCATAGTTTTTATCCTGCAATGTGCTGATTTTATACCACAATTTCATTTTTGTTTACCATAAAGTCTTTCCTCTAGCTATAACTAGCTAAAGAGGCTGCACAATCAGCAATGGAAGTTTCATATGACAGAACTCCAATATGTCACCTGAAAAGACAGATTAAACACTGCATAACTCACCAGTGGAATACATTTGGACCTCAAATTTGAATGGATCTGTTACGAGAGAAATAGGTTTTCTCTGAAATTCAGCATTTTGGTATTTGCTTCGTACTGCGATTCAGCGTCGACTTCAAAGTAAATTACTTGTTCCAAACTTTGTGCTTATTTGGACATGGGAAATTCCAGTCATACTTCGAGAGATTTCATAACACTATTCTAAATGACTATACATGCTTTTGTGGATCCTCCCGAACTGTTCCACCAGCTTTTCGACTGCCCTGCTATTGAAAGAGAAAGATATATTATAAATTATCACCTGAGTTACTGTATTTATTTAGCGTATGGCTTTTTGTGCCGGGAGTGTCCAAGGACATGTTCGGCTCGCCAGAGGCTGTAGCTGCTTCAATGTGAACAACCATGGCGTGAGCTACAAGTTCCGTTGAATTTCAAGTAGTTCTAACTTTCGCTACCAGATGTCACTGACATCTACTGTCGACCAAAATATTACGTGCACTCGAGTTTGAAGGTTGTTTGTGAAGTAACCAATAGACCTACATAAAATCCAATAACATTATTTTCATCGTTCTATTTTACATTAGTTCATGTAGGTTAGAATTTTTAAATTTATATTTTAATATTTTTTATTGCAGTTGAAACACAAATAGTGCCCGTTTTTAAGCGTGTTTCAACCGTGCGTCACATTTAAGAATTATTCTCTCACAAACCCATCATCAGATTGAATCCAAATGTTAACACAATATACATTGGAATATTGTAAAACTGGTTTATTAACTTCAACATTTTGTGTGTTCAAGAACGAAAGTTGTTATCATTTTTGTAAGGTAACTTTTTCTCGGCTCGGGGTCGTTGAAAAATGTAGTTTTTGGTTGCGTTGTAATCCTTATACATCGAAAGGTTATGCTGTATGACTGTGAAATACGTAAATTAATTCACTTATTTTATATCGGTTTGTATTTATACGGGGAATTAAGACATGGTTCACCAGTTAGCCGCTCCGGGAAATGCTGTACAGCGTTGCTGATATGGAGCCCATCATTTCCGATCGAGGCGCGCCATGACGCGTGATGGAGCCCATCTTGGCAATGTTGTACAGCTTTCACCGGAGCGGCTAACTGGTGAACCATGTCTTAATTCCCCGTACAAATACAAACCGATATAAAATAAGTGAATTAATTTACGTATTTCACAATCATACAGCATACCTTTTTGATGTATAAGGATTACAACGCAACCAAGAACTAAATTTTCCAACGACTCCGAGCCGAGAAAAAGTTACCTTACAAAAATTATATCAACTTTCGTTCTTGAACACACAAAATTTTGAAATTAATAAACCAGTTATACAACATTCAAATGTATATTGTGTTAAAATTTGGATTCGATCTGATGACTGGTTTGTGAGATAATAATTCTTAAATGTGATGCATGGTTGAAACACGCTTAAAAACGGGCACTTTTTGTGTTCCAACTGCGATAAAAAATATTAAAATATAAATTAAAAATTCCAAACCTACATGAACTAACGTAAAATAGAACGACGAAAATGATGATGTTATGGGATTTTATGTAGGTCTATTGGTTACTTCACAAACAACCTTCAAACTCGAGTATACACAATATTTTGGTGACAGTAGTGTTGAACGTTGGAACTTTGATAGAGCATTTCAATGAAATCTAACCTACAAATTTAGCTTCACACAAGTTTAATTAGTGGAAGGCTCTTTTACATGCCATAAATCTATGACATGGGACCGCCGACTTTACTTCTCCTCCAAAGGAAGGCATACTGAAGGATTCCAACGCTCTTAAAAAATCCGAAGACTTCGAGTTTGAACTCGCGATCTTGGGAACAGAAGCTCTGAGTTACTGTAACTGACAAAACCTCTGTATCCAATAGGTCAAGTATGTTGTTATTCTCATTTTCTTACATCGATCCATCATATCTTCCATAAGTTATTATAATGTAGTAAAAGTAGTACATTTTCTGTAATATTGTCCAACTGTAATCCTAATATACTAGGCAAAATAGGGTTCCTTCTATGTATTGGAAACAAAATAATATAGGTTGTTTCACTTTGTCCAAAGATTTGTGCTTGTAGTCTATATTATTTGAATGATTTAGATACTGTTCAATAGATTGTCAACCAAGAGTTGCAAAAAAGCCACATCAGTAATTACAGGTTTCCATTGGTTACAAGCTTGGTGCCTTACAGTGAGTTTGCGGTTAATTCAAAATCTGAATTCGAACTTCTTTCATTTTTTGGCCACAGTCAATTCAAATTTTCATGGTTTTACTGTATGCATTAAGCAGAACTTTTAGGTACTCAACTAAAGAAAACCTTAGATTTTGATAAAATGTATAAATATTATACAAATTTGACACCAAAACATCTTCCAGAAACCTGATATCTGAAATCAACGGGTTCAACCTACCTACTTGGCAGGATTAAGAAACCTCAAGCACATGACGCTGGATGATGCTTAAAAGACCTGAAGGTCATGTTCTCATTACACAATCATCAATATCACAAAAGCGCAGTAACTCGAATTACCCTGAACTGCTGGTGCTATCGGTACAGCAAAATGGAGAGTTCGCTGATAAAAAAGGCAGATATTTAGAATAAAGCAGGCTGTGATCAGACTACAATGCTTGCTTTACAATTTTGGAAGAAATGACAATAATGCCAGGTTGCTCTGGACTTGGTAGACGAATAGCTCCAAACTCCAACATTGTCTGTCGATGAAATCATCTCCCTAGGTTTCCCATTAACAAGGTCACACAGAGATGCTTCCTTCCAACTCCGTGCCACATTCCATTAATTTCTTCCCTCTATACCTCATCTTATGAGATATTGTCAGGAAGTGCATCTGACCGTAAAACCACCTGGAATATTGAAATTCATTACACCTCAACCCCAACCCCATTGAAATAAGGGATCATAAATACATCCTCACATAAGTTCCCCTCCCTACATTCTTCAGTCCTAAAAGTTAGAAAAAAAAGAGGCAAATATGCTAGTAAATATGGTAAATAGAACACAAAATCTTAGTTACCAGTAAAATGTTGTAATATTCTTCAAGAAATGCAAAAACTGAGGATATTCTCAACATTATGCAAAATTTGCATTGTTCTTAAAAAATCATGTTAAGCCAAATTCAATACATGCAAGTACATGGGGCTTAATATTGTTACGGCTGTGAGTTTGTGTCATCGCTCGCCGCTTGAGTCACAACTGCCCCAGGGGCTGGGCTGTGGCATGCCTCCTGTATTGCGTGTGCCTTATGCAACAGGGCTACTAAGACAAAGGGATAGTCCAGAAGATTCGTGACTGGACCAGCGATGGAAACCTCGAGAAGCCGTGGACCCTGGATGGATCTAGAACCATTTATTGAGTCACCGGCCTGCTATATAAGAGTGACCCGTGAAGCAGTTGTGGTTGTTGTGTTTTACGAGCTAGTGCGAGCGTTTATCGTGAGCGACAGAAGTGTGGTGACTTGCGTAACCCCTAGTGGAGCGGGGAAGAGAGAAACATACAGGGGACTGCCTGTGTTTTGAGTGAGTGTGCTTTCACTGTGTGTCGGAGATATGGTGGTTACGAAATCCAGTGACATTGTTTCTCCCAGCTTGTGAACAGCGTACATCAAGTGCTCTAAGTACTGTAGTAGGCGCACATTAGAAAGAAGTTGCATGCAGTTCTGTCAAGGCCACTAGACTCATTAGGACGGATTAACTTCTGTGGTCTGTTGCGAGTGAAAGGGGCTAAGAGCGCATAAGGAAGAGACTTGAGGAAACTAGAGTAAGGCTCCTAATTGCTTGTATTTGTTGAGTAGTGTATATTTCTGGCCACAATAAAGTTAATTATTTCTTTAAGCAGTAAATGGTGTTGTGCTTCCTACCCACCGTAATCCAGTTAACAGAAGTGCCACTAAGGGGTGGCACGTAACAATTGGTGTCAGAAGCCGGATTACGAACTCAAGCACAACACCTGACGGTCCTGGTTTCAAAACCCGAGCAGGTCATTTTCTCTAATTTTCCTGTGAGTGCATGCCCTTTACAAGACAAACAACTAAAATGGAGGAGAAATTGGCAGCATTGCTAGAAAAGTTAACTGGCATGGAAGACGGCCAGAAGAAATTAGCCAAGGACCTGAAGGAGGACCTAACTGCTAAACTAGAGGCCGGCCAGAAGAAGTTAGCCGAGGACCTAACTGCCAAAATGGAAGACGGCCAGAAGAAGATGGAAGACGGTCAAAATAAGCTAGCGGAGGACCTGAAGAGGATAGAGGACGGCCAGAAGAAGATGGAAGACGGTCAGAATAAGTTGACACAGGACCTGAAGAAATTAGAACTGGGTCTGCGTGAGGAAGTCACGGCAGTGGAAAAGAAGTTCGACGCCTTACAAGTGGAAGTTGCCGAGCTGCGCCAACGCCCGCTGATGGGGGTGGAGGAGAAATTCAACGCCTTACAAAAGGAAGTTGCCGAGCTGCGCCAACGCCCACTGACGGGGGTGAAAGAGGAATTCAACGCTCTACGAGAGGAAGTTGCCGAGCTGCGCCAACGCCCGCCCACCGTTACACCGGGAATATCAGGAACGGGACATAGCAGAGTGACGCCCCCAACCTTCGACGGAAAGGTTCCGTGGAGCACCTACTTACGTCAGTTCGAGGCAGCCTGTTCCATAAATAACTGGAACAACACAGAAAAGGCTACAGCTCTCATTGTAGCGCTGAGAGGCGACGCCCTTAACGTCCTTCAGGCCATCCCGACTGGATCCCAGGACTACGCTTCACTGATCGCCCATATGGAGTCCCGATATGGAGATAGCCATCTTCAGCAGGCCTACCAGATGCAGCTCCGGACCCGGGTACAGAAGAACGCGGAAACCCTGCAGGAGTTCGAGATGGACATCGCACGCCTCGTAAGGCTCGCCTACCCAACAGCGCCGGCCGACTTTCTGGAGCAGATAGCGACGCAGACTTTCACCGACGGGCTACGGGACTCCGACACTCAACAGGCGCTGCGACTCGCGCGCAATAAGACCCTGGCAGATGCGCTGAGCCACGCACTTGAATTCGAGACGGCAAAACAGGTATCTAGAATGTGCGCGCGGGTGCGTCAGGTGGACGTCGACGAACCAGCCAAAGCCAACAAGACCAAGCCCCTGGCCGATGAACTGATGGAGGCTCTAGGCCGGTTCTTCAAGAGTCGCAGTACCACCAACAAAAACTTAGCCGAAGGACATACGAAGAGGCGGCCCGGAAGAGGACTACCGACCTGCTGGACCTGCCGTAAGAGAGGCCACCTGAGCAAGGACTGCGGTGATCGCCGCCGCCAAGAGTTTCCGTCGGGACAGTCAGTCGTAGGGAAACCGCGCGGCCCAGGAAAGCAAGTATCAGCCAGCCATGAGGGGCGAAGGTTGGCTTGTGACAGTCGTCAAGCCCCGGCAGTCCAAGTTCGTGTGACGCAGTTACGGAGGGATAAAAGCAGCCTGATGGTCGACGGAGTCATCAACGGGGTGAGCTGGCCCATGCTGATCGACACGGGAGCATCGAGGACCATCGTCAATCCCACTGTGATCCCGAAGTGGAGAGTGCAACCCACACCAAGGAACCTCCAGCTAATAACCGCGACCGGAGAGACCGCACCGGTACATGGCGAAGCATCACTGGAGTTCGTCATTGGTCGACGGGTGATAAAGCATCCAGTGCTTGTGGCTGACGTATCAAACGAAGTGATCATCGGACTGGACTTCCTGGACCAGAACAACATCATCTTGGACCTGAGTACCAACACTCTGCACTTCGGAGGTGAGGAACTTGCTTTGCAACCAGTACACGAGGCCGTCACCGCACGACGAGTAAGGCTGAGAGAGGACGTCATCGTTCCTGCCAGGACGGAGGTCAGCGCCGCCGTGATTGTCGACGGAACTGCTGAGGGAGTGGCGGCTGTCATCGAGCCAAAATATGAGGACATCCAGACAAAAGGATTGCTAGTAGCCAAGACCCTCATCAACACGACGTCTCGACCGTACGTCCGCCTGTCCAACCTGAACGACTACGACATTACGGTTCACCGGGACACCAACCTAGGAGTCTGCGAGCCCGTTACCTGGATTGCCCGCATCACCGACACGACGGACGGACACCTGCAGACGGACAACCGAAGAAGACGCACACTGCCAGAAGAACTACAGAAGCTGTACCAAGGATCCCAGGGCCATTTAGACGAGGAACAATCACGCCAACTTCAGGACCTGTTACGCGAATTCCAGGACGTCTTCTCCGTGGGGAGCAAAGACTTCGGCAGGACAAGCTTGGTCCAGCACAGAATTGACGTTGGGGACAGCGCACCGATTAGGGCCCCATTCCGACGAGTCCCGCTCGCCAAGCAAGCCGAAGTCGACCGGATGGTAGAAGAGATGAAGGAGCAAGGGGTGATCGAGCCATCACATAGTCCTTGGAGTTCTCCGGTCGTGCTAGTGAAGAAGAAGGACGGTTCCACCAGGTTCTGCGTGGATTACAGGCGGGTGAATGACGTCACGAAGAAGGACAGCTACCCTCTACCCCGGATCGACGATACCCTGGACACCATATCAGGGTCGAGATGGTTCTCCACCTTGGATTTGAAGAGTGGCTACTGGCAGGTGGAGGTCCACCCTAAGGACCGCGAGAAAACTGCGTTCTCTGTGGGCAGCGGGCTCTGGCAGTTCACCGTCATGCCATTCGGTCTGTGCAACGCTCCTGCGACCTTCGAAAGACTAATGGAGTCCATTCTGAGGGGACTACACTGGAAGACCTGCCTGGTCTACCTAGACGACGTCATCGTTCTGGGGAGAAGCTTCGAGGAGCACTACAGCAACCTGAAGGAGATCTTGTTGAAGCTACGGGCTGCCCAGCTGAAGTTGAGCCCCAAGAAGTGTCAGCTCTTCCAGAAGCGGGTCCAGTACCTTGGGCATATCGTCTCCGAGGAAGGGGTGCGCACTGACCCAGAGAAGACCGCAGCTGTGAGGGAGTGGCCAGTCCCGAAGGACAAGTCCCAACTACGAAGCTTCCTGGGACTCTGCACTTATTACCGTCGCTTCGTGAGGGGATTCGCCGACATCGCCAAACCTTTACATCGACTGACTGAGAAGGACCAACTCTTCACGTGGACAGCAGAATGCCACAGTGCCTTCGAACAACTCAAGCAGGCTCTGTGCACCGCGCCTATTCTGGCCTACCCCAGACCTGGAACAAGGTTCATCGTCGATACCGATGCCAGCGACTTTGGCATAGGGGGAATCCTGTCGCAAGTAGTGGACGGCGAGGAAAGAGTAGTGGCCTACTTCAGCAAGGCCTTGTCAAAGCCAGAAAGGAACTACTGCGTCACCAGGAAGGAGCTGCTCGCCATCGTGAAGACCATTGAACACTTCCACAAGTACCTGTACGGGCAAGAATTTCTCATCAGGACCGACCATGCATCCCTGCGGTGGCTCCTGAACTTCAAGCAGCCTGAGGGTCAACTCGCGCGGTGGTTAGAGAGGCTTCAACAGTACAACTTTGAGATTCAGCACAGGAAAGGCCAACTGCATTCTAACGCCGACGCCCTGTCACGAAGACCGTGCCCCGAAGACTGCACCTTCTGTACTAGGAGGGAGGAGAACACCGGGATACAGTGCCGAAGGACTACCGTGGAACTTCAAGGGAGCTGGAGCCGCGAATCTTTCACGCGGGCACAAGCAGAAGATGATGACCTGGGACTGATAGCCGAATGGAAGGGGGCCTGTGTCCCCAGACCCGGGTGGAACATTGTGAGTGACTGCAGCCCAAAGTTTAAGTCCTACTGGGCGCAGTGGGACTCGCTGATTGTAAGGGATGGCCTCATCTGCCGCGCCTGGGAGAGCACCGACGGGAAGACATCTCGGGAACAAGTGGTCGTTCCAAAGGCTATGACGGAGGAAGTCCTGAAGGAAGTTCATGGAGGATCATCTGGTGGACACCTAGGGATAAAGAAGACCCTGGAGAAGCTGAGAGAGCGGTTCTACTGGATCGGATGCCGAACAGACGTGGAGAACTACTGCGCGAGGTGCCACGATTGCGCAGCCAGCAAGGGCCCAGGGCGAAGACGACGGGGTCCGCTGAAGACCTACAACGTGGGCGGCCCCATGGAGAGAGTGGCCATCGATGTTGCTGGGCCATTCCCGTTAAGCGAGGCAGGGAACCGCTACATATTAGTCGTCAGCGACTACTTTACCAAATGGCCGGAGGCGTATGCGCTCCCTAACCAAGAAGCCGCGACGATTGCAGAGACCCTGGTGAAGGAATTCGTCAGCCGGTACGGAGTACCCCTGGAGCTGCACTCCGACCAAGGGAGGAACTTCGAGTCGCAGGTGTTCCAGAACCTATGCCAGCTGCTGGGAATCCGGAAGACAAGGACGACGCCGCTACACCCTCAGTCTGACGGGATGGTAGAGCGATTCAATCGCACCATCGAGAACCATCTCCGAATAGTCGTCAGCGAGCACCAGAGGGATTGGGACAGACATCTTCCTCTATTTCTCCTGGCCTACCGCGCCGCCGTGCATGAAGCCACCGGGTGCACACTAGCCCGGGCCATGTTTGGGAGGGAGCTCCGTCTACCCGTCGATCTTGCCTTCGGCCGACCTGGGAATGATCCGATCCCGGTAAGCCAGTATTGTCAAGAACTGGTCGACCAACTGGAGGACGTGCACGCGTTCGCGAGGAGGAAACTGCAGATCGAGACCGACCGAATGAAGACCCGATACGACCAGCAGACGGATGCCGGCGGATTCCACGAGGACGACCTGGTCTGGCTCTTCAACCCATTACGGAAGAAAGGCCTGTCACCCAAACTTCAGAAGTCCTGGGAGGGCCCGTACCGAGTCGTGAAACGGATCAACGATGTCGTCTACAGGATCCAGCGGAGCCCGAGGGCGAAGATGAAGATCGTGCATCGAGATCGCCTGGCAGCCTACGGAGGGACACAGACGGACCAATGATTGATCGGGACGATCAGCCTTTTTAGGAAGGGGGTGGTGTTACGGCTGTGAGTTTGTGTCATCGCTCGCCGCTTGAGTCACAACTGCCCCAGGGGCTGGGCTGTGGCATGCCTCCTGTATTGCGTGTGCCTTATGCAACAGGGCTACTAAGACAAAGGGATAGTCCAGAAGATTCGTGACTGGACCAGCGATGGAAACCTCGAGAAGCCGTGGACCCTGGATGGATCTAGAACCTTTTATTGAGTCACCGGCCTGCTATATAAGAGTGACCCGTGAAGCAGTTGTGGTTGTTGTGTTTTACGAGCTAGTGCGAGCGTTTATCGTGAGCGACAGAAGTGTGGTGACTTGCGTAACCCCTAGTGGAGCGGGGAAGAGAGAAACATACAGGGGACTGCCTGTGTTTTGAGTGAGTGTGCTTTCACTGTGTGTCGGAGATATGGTGGTTACGAAATCCAGTGACATTGTTTCTCCCAGCTTGTGAACAGCGTACATCAAGTGCTCTAAGTACTGTAGTAGGCGCACATTAGAAAGAAGTTGCATGCAGTTCTGTCAAGGCCACTAGACTCATTAGGACGGATTAACTTCTGTGGTCTGTTGCGAGTGAAAGGGGCTAAGAGCGCATAAGGAAGAGACTTGAGGAAACTAGAGTAAGGCTCCTAATTGCTTGTATTTGTTGAGTAGTGTATATTTCTGGCCACAATAAAGTTAATTATTTCTTTAAGCAGTAAATGGTGTTGTGCTTCCTACCCACCGTAATCCAGTTAACAGAAGTGCCACTAAGGGGTGGCACGTAACAATATCAAAGATGTAACAAACCCTAATATGAATAAACATCAATCTGGAAAGTTCATATGCTACAAAAAACTAAACTCAAAAGGCTCACTTTACTGTAGATATTTAGAAGCCAGAAAGTTGTTTTTCAATAATCTAAACAATTCAATTCTAGTCTTCAAATAACAAAATAATACCTTGGTTTCAGTCTGCATTATGTCTACAGGACATGAGTATACAGCAACCTTGGCATTGGTCTTCTTGGTGATGTCCCCCTCCACATTGCGCTTGAACACCATACCTTGCACGACCTCAGAGCTGAACACTCCAGAACCCTGGCAACATTTCATACTATAAATCTCTAATCTTTTAAATATTCAACTATAGCTAGGCACTTTCAAAATCAAAGAACTGAGAAAGTGCAACTCCCAATAACTACAGTCGCTTACCAGAATTTTGCACACTCGAACATTATCAACATTGAACGTAGTTTTCTCGGGCAGAATGGACACTGAAATACAAGAAAAGATTACATTGATTTTTTTAATGAATTGTACAGTAATAAAGAAAAATCATCACATATTAATAAATACAGCACATAAAGAATATAATCTGTGGATTTTAACAGTAGCAATAGATGCAAAATACATCCAAAACTCTTCTTTACAACAAAATGCAAAATTGGCTTGAAATGTAAAATTAATATTTTTATGCTAAATAAAATGATCTCTTTTTTAATTTCCTACAAACCTCATTCTACTTATCTTTAAAAAAATTCTGATTGTACCAGGAGGCATCACACATCTATCCAAAGAACTATTCCTTTGCATATTTTAGTAAAATGCAAATTTGTGTAGCTGAGTATATACTGTACACGTGTGCTTCTTACAGTCTTGCTATGGTAAATTAGCTACTTCAGCCTTCCATAGTAGGTACTAATTTTCAGTAGTTTATCCCAATTAATTGGGGTCATCAAGCCAACCTGGTTTATTTTGGTTTTGGGCAGGAGTTTAGAGCCAAATGCCCTTCCAGAAACTACATGATTTCTCATGATTTTCACGCAACTGTCACCGGAAGTCGAACCCCACCCATCGGAGTTGAAGGCGAGTAGCTACACCACAGCACCATTACATTCCTTTTTGCTATAGCAGGTTCTGCATAGGGGCAGATGACCTCGTAGATCCGCCCCTTAAAACAACAATAACTAACAGGTTCTGCATTTTAGAAATTACAGATGTGGGCAAATTATTACCACAATAATTGAATCGGCCAGAGTTGAAAAGCATCAAGTCAGTTTTCACCACTTTTCAGAAGCGAGTAAAAATGTCATTGACAGAACAGAACTTAACACACACATTATATTAGTTACCTATATTGTGAAGCATTTATTCAGGTTATACAGGGAGTTTCAAAAATGATATTGGGATTTTAAGGCTTTGTAGTATTTGTTACTTTAACTTACAATTATAAATAACTAGCTATTCTCTCTCGGCAT
The DNA here is from genome assembly GCA_946902985.2 of Meconema thalassinum. Lineage (NCBI taxonomy): Eukaryota > Metazoa > Arthropoda > Insecta > Orthoptera > Tettigoniidae > Meconema > Meconema thalassinum. The sequence goes on along the minus strand of OX336391.1, from coordinate 455,039,371 downwards.
GCGCTGCAATGCCAATCAAAAGCGATACCAGATAACACGGTGGGCTGCTGACAGTCACCTCGCGATGAATCAGCGAGCCTTGCTCACACCTTGAATTGCAGTGTCATAAGTATGCAGATTGTGCAATTGGGTTACTGTGGGATTTAAAGGTTCCTGTTAAGTCCCTCACTCTTTTGTGCTACATAAATAATTCGTAGCCAGAAACCTTCCCTGGAGTGCACACAACAACTCACCCAATTTTCATCGCAATCGGATGAATGGTATATGAACACATAGGGGACAGACAGACAAACTATCCCGTACCATTGATTTTTATAAATATAGATACATCCAATGAAAGAGCAACTCAAACAGTTTGTCCTACTAGTGTTCAATACGAGCACTATTTGTCACGGCATACATCAAATCGATAGCCGAGTTCGTCCCAAACCATGCTCAGTGTGTATATTAGTTGCAACAAATACTCCAATACTATTTCTTAAGTCTGTTATGTCAGCTGGTAGTGGAGGCACATGCACATGATCCTTTACAAACTCCCAAAGTTAAAAATTGCATGGCGTCAGATCAGGTGAAGGTTGAAGCCATGCGAAACAAGCTCTGTCAACTGGCCCCTTGCGGCCAATCCACCGGTCGGGTACAACGTCGTTTAACCAATCGCGTACTAAGGTATGCCAATGAGGCAGCACACCATCTTGCCGCCAAATAAAGTTATCTAGTTCAGCTTTTTTGGAATCGAGGAAAGAGACATCGTTGTAGCGCATCAAGATAAGAAACGCCAGTTAGTTGTTTCAGTGAAAAATAAAGGCCCGTAATCTTTCATCTGTACCATCTAGTGGGGATTTGTTGACCCCAGATGCGCACATTATGAGTGTCCACATGTCCACCTAGATGAAATGTTAAATCACTGAAGACGACATGATCCAGAATATCATCATATAACAACATATCGTTGGGAAAGTTGGCACGTAAACCATCGACTGTAGGCTTTAGAGCAAAAATGTGCAACAGCTGGCCCACAGAACCCTTCTTTCATCTGGCCCGCCTGAATAATTATTGAAAATTTATTTCTTACTTAATCTGTTAAAATGAAGTAAGAATATTCCAACCCTCGACAATGCAGTGCAAAAATTTCTCTCTGGACTTGGTAACTCTGCAACGAGCCCTGGTGACAAAGACAGTCCCCTACCCCACAAGCTGTCATCTGGCCCCTTGCGGCCAATCCACCGGTCGGGTACAACGTCGTTTAACCAATCGCATACTAAGGTATGCCAATGAGGCAGCACACCATCTTGCCGCCAAATAAAGTTCTCTAGTTCAGCTTTTTGGAATCGAGGAAAGAACCACCGTTGTAGCACATCAAGATAAGAAATGCCAGTTGGTTGTTTCAATGTAAAAGAAAGGCCCGTAAACTTTCCACTGGGATATGGCACAAAAAACATTTCATTTAGGGTAGTCTCGTTGCAACTGTACCATCTCTTGGGAATATGTTGACCCCCAGATGTGCACATTATGAGTGTTCACATGTCCACCTAGATGAAATGTTAATTCATCACTGAAGACGACACGATCCAGAATATCATCATCATGCAGCAACAAATCGTTCAGAAAATTGACACAAACCATAGTCTGTAGGTTTTAGAGCAAACATGTGCAACAGTCGGCTCGCAGATACTGTTGCTGCAGGAAAATACGCTCCATAATTGCTGTCCACTTCACATTTTGGCCACTGTGACGCCTGTTTCATACCATTTTAACATTCTGAGGTCTTTCCTTTAACATTTTGCATGGATTTCAGAAACAGTAAAACAAAGGAACGAGTACTGAAATCGTATAATTTCATAAATATCGAATAACCGGTGAGTGTTACAGCTAAGCTGTCACAAGAAGTGTGTGATTTGCAAATACTGTTGCTGTAATATGCTGCAATTTTGGGGAAAGTGTGGTTTATGAACATGCGATATTTCTGGCACGGGACCGCTAGTCTGTTAAACTGAAGTAAGAATTTTCCAACCCTCGACAATGCAGTGCAAAAATTTCTCTCTGGGCTGGGCAACTCTGTGACTACCCCTGGTGACAAAGACAGACCCCATCCCACAAGCTATATCATCTGGCCCCTCGCTGCCAATCCAGTGGTGCTGTAAATCTCACCAGAAGATAGGTAAGCATGTCACTAACTTCCTTATTGTTGAATGAATGGTGTAATGTGTTGTGGTGTTACCTTAGTAGCTCTCATTTATAGTGTTATCATCACACAAGAAAAGGTCGCGTATTTCAAGAGAAATGTACAGAGGATTACTCATTTGGTCAGTGTGAAAGGAGAACCACTTTGTCATATTTGTCAGGAAATTATAACAGTAACGAAGAAGAATAATAATTTAAAAAAAGGCATTATACTTCGAGACATTCTAGTTTCGATGATTTCCAAGGTCAGCTTCACCAAGACAAAATAAAACACCTGAAGAGAAACTTGAGTGGTCAGCAATTGCTCTTTAAAAGACAAAACAACGATGTTAATGAAATTGTAAGTGAAATACAGTAATTACAAAGCGATCCAATTCTGACTTGTGAAAAGAGTGTTTGGTGGCGGTAGCAGATGTTTTGTGTCCAGATAATGTAGTTTGTTTAAACAATCAGTTTGTCGTGCTGGACAGTTGAAGGTGCATAGATAACATAGTCGACGATATTGTATCCAACATGATGCACATTATCAATCCATTTTCAATAGCATTGGATGAAAGCTGTGATGTCACGGACACAGCTCAGTTCATCAGCTCTTCATACGAGGTGTGGATAAAGAGTTCCATTGCCTTGCAACCAATGACAGGTGGTACTACGACGGAAGATATCATTCAGGAGGTGAAACATGTGACAAATTTCATCTGAACTGGGAAAAACTGTGTGGAGTCTAGAGTGATGGCTCCTTCAATGGTTGAAAAAATGTAGGGACTGTAAAGAAAATAAAGGAAGAGTTACTTGGCTGAAAAGTTGATGTCAACAATGAAGGCTTTTAGCCTACTTTCGATTTTTGCAAAAAATGAAAGTAGTCTTATGAGATCAACACAGGGCCAAAAATTGTGTGTCTGTATGTGTGTATACTCTGCATGTCTATCCCCCTCTTATCAATTCAAACACTGTGAAACCGAATTGAATGAAATTTGGTACAGAAGTAGCACTAGCAAAGGGCACTTCAGTGTCATGTTTTATATCACCGCCATCTTGAGGGAAACGTTATGGCGGCCAAACAAATGTCAAAGCTTAAATCAAACTATGACTAACCTAATGATCTGATCTCTACCAATTTTGCAACAACATACCTTCATGTGGGAAGAGTCTTTTGATCAAACTACAAGGTCATCAGCCCAATAGTTTGCAGATGGCGGCCATGTATGTGTGCAAATAGATTCCCCCTATCAATTCAAATACAACGAAACCCAAATTGAACTACCTTTGGTACAGAAGTAACACTTGCAAGGCACAACTCAGTGTCATGTTGTATATCGCCGCCATCATAACAAAAAAGAAATGGCGCCCACCCAAAATGTTCTGAGCTTTAATCAAATTTCGACTAACCTAATCATCCGATCTCTACCAAATTTTGCAACAATATACCTTAATGTGGGAAGCGTCATTTGCCCAAACTACAAGGTCATCAGCCAAATAGTTTCAAGATGGCGGATGTATGAATCATGCATGTAATATAGCCTAACCAAAACTTAAGATTCAACAAGGCCTGGTCTCAACAGCTTATCGCACATAGGGAGATTTAAACATTCCTCAAGGAGGTGACCGGTAGAATATTAGTACATTTTTATTTTATTTTATGTAACCGTAGAAGTGACCAACAGGTCAGGCTTACCGGTGCCATATCATTGTGGACCCATGCCGTCCCGTTGTCAAAATGGCCGCTATTTTTGCTCATAAATCCATACAATTCTGTAACTTCCTAAGTTTATATCCTTTTAGGAATGTACTGAACAAAATAATACATATTTAGTATCAAATTGTTTATAGAAATGGCAGAAAACGGTAATGAAATCGTTGATTTCAACACAAAATATAATAAATACAGTTATACTAAACAACTTGTTAACCAAGTATTATCGTAGCTCATCCGTGGCGTAATGGTAACGACCTGGGCTCAGTCTAAAGGTTCGTGGATCAAATCCCTGCAGGTTCAAATTTTTTACTTCGTTCTTTTTTTTTTTTTTTTTGGTATTTATTGATTCATAACTTCTCACACGTTATAATGTTAAGCATATATAGTGTGTATTTGCAATCTAAAATATTATATACAAGCTGTACCCGGCATGCGTTGCAATGCCAATCAAAGAAAGTGTTCATATGTCAGTAATTGAGGTCCGTATTGACTAACTATAAATTATGGTTGGTTGGTTGGTTCTTAAGTTTAGGGGCTGCGACAACGCGGTCATGTAGCCCCGTGTACTTTGGGTGTGTGTAGAATCTGTCTGATAACCGGTGTTAATTGTGATGACTGTATTAGTGTGTGTATCTGTTTTTTAATTTTAAGTACTGCAACTTATAATTTTTCAAATAGTTCCTACTTTTGCCGCCAAGCGCCACCGTCAACGACTACTAGGTCTAATTCAGAACTTAGCTACTAGACGCCACCGCAGTCGGCGCTTGGCAACGAACGTAGAAACCTAAGAGCGTTGTTTACATTCTTAACCTATCCAATTTAGCTTCACACAGGTGCAATTAGTGGAAGGATCTTTAACATGCCATAAATCTATGACATGGGACCGCCGGCTTTACTTCCCCTCCGAAGGAAGGCATACTGAGGGATTTTTAACGCTCTTAAAAAATCCGACGGCTTCGGCCGGGTTTGAACCCGCTATCTTGGGCATAGAAGCTCAGCATGCTACCGACTACGCCACCGAAGCCGCCAACTATAAATTATAAAGAAAATAAAGGGATTCTGCCTTTCCAATACTTGTATTGAACCTACTCACAGGTACATGTTTTGAAGATGTTTTTATTTCACAAACCTTTATTCATGTAATGTATGTTCTTATAAAGGTAATTTATCTTTCGTTATTTTTATGTACAAGCTGAGGAAGAAGGAGTTTTACCTTCGAAACATGTACCTGTGAGTAGGTTCAATACAAGTATCGGAAAGCCAGAATCCCTTTATATTCTTTCTAATTTAAAGAAAGTGTTGGCATTGTAATTTTGTTTTTTGAAGTGCTTTTGGATACACAATATTTCTTTTTTCAATTTCCGTTAACTGCCTCTAAACTATCGTAAAATGGACTAACTAATTTAGAAACATTTGTGGGAGCGTGCACAACGACTCACCAAAATTTCATCGCAATAGGATGAATGGCATATGAACGCATACGGGACTTTATTGAAACGATTCGCGCCCCATCGCTCATCTGTTGAATCTACTCCTGCGCTAACTGTTGTAAAATGCATGTACTAAGCCAGAAACCTTCGCTGGAGTGTACAAAACATCTAACCCAAGTTTCATCGATATCGGACGAATGGTATATGAACGCATACCCGATTTTGTTGAAACCCTTCGAGTGTGGTCGCTCATTTGTTCATCTAATCGTGCGCTACCTATTGTAAAATGGATTTACTAAGTCTGAAACCTTCCCCGCAGTGTACACAACATCTCACCCAAGTCTCAACGCTATCGGACAAATGGTATATGAACGCATAAGGGACGATTTTGAAACACTTTGCACGTCGTCGCTCAGTTGTTGAATTTACACGTGCGCTAACTATTGTAAAATGGATTTACTATGCCAGAAACCTTCCCTGGAGTGTACAAAACATCTCACCCAAGTTTCTTCGCTATAGGACGAATGGTATATGAACGCAGACGGGATCTGGGAGAAACGCTTCGCGCGTCGTCGCTCATTTGTTGAATCTACTCGTGCGCTACCTATTGCAAAGTGGATTTACTCAGCCAGAAACCTTCCCTGAAGAATACACAACATCTCACCCAAGTTTCATCGCAATGGGATGAATGGTATATGAACGCATGTGGGACTTGGTCGAAACGAATTGTCCGCCATTTTGTTGAAGCTACTCGCACGCTATATATTGTAAATTCGATTAAATATGCCTATCACTTTTCCGGAAGTGTGCACAACAACTCACCAAAATTTGAACGCAATCGGATGAATTGTATATGAACGCATCGCCAACACTAATTTGTTTAAACTACTCATGTGCTATCTATTGTAAATTGGATTAACTATGCCTATAACCATCTCGGATGTGTGCACAACAACTCACCAAAATTCGATCGCAATCGGATGAATGGTTTATGAACGCATAAAAGACGAACAGACAGACATTCTCTTACAGTTTCCTTATAACACCACATATTCCAACCCTCGAATACAGCGACTAATATTCGTTGACCTTGATCCGCGGTAGAGTCTATTGTTGTTGATTCTTTAGGGGTTTTGCGGCATCATGGTCTTTTAGTCCCATTTACTTGGGTGGGTGTAGAAGTTGTCTCTTAACCTGCGTCACTGTGATGTCTGTCGACTTACGAGTGTGTGTACTTTTATACGAGGAAAGATTTGGGTAGGAAGCTGTTGTTGTTTCATTTGAAATGCATGGACATCATGGTCATTTAGCCCCGTGTATTTGGGTGAGTGTTGAATTTTGTCTGATAACCTGTGTTATTGTGATGGCTGTATAAGTGTGTGTGTATAAATAATTCAGGCGAGGATTCAATCAATCAACATTTAATATCTGTATAGCAAATGCCTACCAGTCAAGCTGATGATGATGTTGAAAAGGTCTACGAAGAAATAGACGAAATTCTGAGGTATATCAAGGGTGATGAAAATGTTATAGTAATGGGAGATTGGAATGCTGTGGTAGGAAAAGGGAGAGAAGGGAAGATAGTAGGAGATTTCGGATTAGGTGAAAGGAATGATCGAGGAAGCAGGCTGGTAGAATTCTGCACCGAGCATGAGTTGGTCATAGCTAACACCTTATTCAATAACCACAATAGAAGAATATACACATGGATGAGACCAGGAGATACAGGGCGTTACCAAATCGACTTCATTATGGTCAAGCAGAGGTTTCGAAACCAGATTTTGGATTGTAAAACATATCCTGGTGCTGACATAAACTCTGACCACAATCTGGTTGTAATGAAATGCAGATTAAAGTTGAAGAAACTGAAGAAAAGTCAAAAGCCAAAAAGGTGGGCAATAGACAGACTGAAAGAGAAGGATTTAACGAAAGATTTAAGAAGAGTATAAAGGAAGGACTAATGAAAAACCCTAAACAAACCAATTGCAGACGAATGGGCACTTTTGAAGAATGAAATAACAAAATCCGCAGAAGAAAACATTGGTAGGAAAGAAAGAATAGGTAGAAAACCGTGGATCACTCAGGATATACTAGAATTGATGGATGAAAGGCGGAAACACAAGAATGTAAGAGATGAAAAGGGGAAAGCAGAATACAGACGTCTGAGAAATGAGGTTAACAAAAAGTGCAAGGAAGCGAAAGAAGAATGGTTGAAAGAGAAATGTGCAGGTATAGAAAATTGTCTGAAATTAGGAAAAGTAGACACAGCTTATCGAAAGATTAAGAATACTTTTGGGGAAAAGAAGACTAAGTGCTGTAATATTAAGGACACAAATGGAAAGCCTCTAACAGATAGGGAAGAAAAGGTTGAGAGATGGAAAGCTTACATAGAGAGTTTGTATAAGGGAAAGGAGATTGAGAATCATGTAATGGAAAGGGAGGAGGAAATTGATGAGGATGCGAAAGGAGATTTAATATTGAGATCAGAATTTGATAGAGCTTTGGAAGACTTAAGCAGGAACAAAGCACCAGGCATAGATGATATACCGATTGAGTTGCTACGCTGCATAGGAGATGAAGGTCTGATCAGGTTATTTCACTTGGTGTGTAGGATTTATGAGACAGGTGAGGTACCCCCTGATTTCAAGAAGAATGTAATCATCCCTATACCAAAGAAAGTGGGAGCTGACAGATGTGAAGATTACCGTACAATCAGCTTGATTATTCATGCTTCAAAGATCCTGTCTAGAATAATTTACAAGAGGATTGAAAGCCAGATAGAAAGGGAGTTGGGTGAAGACCAGTTTGGTTTCAGGAGAAATGTAGGAACAAGGGAAGCTGTACTAAGTCTTAGGCTGATTTTGGAAGGTAGAATAAGGAAAGATAAGAGAACGTTCATGGCTTTTGTAGACTTAGAAAAGGCTTTTGATAACGTTGATTGGACTAAATTGTTTGACATTTTGAAATCGATTGGAATAAAGTACAGGGATAGGAGGGTGATTTTTTTTTTTTTTTTTTTTTTTTTTTTTTTTTTTTTTTTTTTTTTTTAGCGTATGGCTTTTAGTGCCGGGAGTGTCCGAGGACATGTTCGGCTCGCCAGTTTTGTAGCTGCTTCGAGACGGACACCCAATGGGTGAGCTACAAGTACCGTTGGGGAGGGAAGGAGGGAAGTTGGAATGTAAGGACGAGGAGTTGGAAGGTAGCGGCTGTGGCCTATAGTTAGGGACCAACCCCGGCATTTGCCTGGAAGGAAGATGGGAAACCACAGAAGACCATCTTCAAGGTTGCCGGCGGGGGATTCGAACCTCCTCGCCTCCCGGATGTGAGCGACTGCCATCAGTCATGCCGTAACCACCACGGCTAACTCACCCGGTAGGAGGGTGATATACGATCTATACAGAAACCAGACAGCAGTCATTCGAGTTGAAGGACATGAGAGAGAAGCTGGTATTCAGAAAGGTGTAAGGCAAGGCTGCAACTTATCACCCATACTTTTCAATCTTTACATTGAACAAGCAATGAAGGAAATTAGAGAAAAATGTAAAGTGGGAGTGAAGATTCAAGGAGAAATAATTTCAACTCTGAGATTTGCTGATGACATAGTCATCTTGGCCGACAAGCCTGAGGATTTGAATGAGTTTTTGAATGGTATGGACTCCGTCTTACGGAAAGAATTCATGATGAAAATTAATAAATGTAAAACAAAAATACTGGAATGCAGCCGAAATAAATCAGAAACCTCTATGGAGATCAAATTGGCAGGTGAAAAGCTGAAGGAAGTAGGAGACTTCTGTTACTTAGGAAGCAGAATAACCAGTGATGGACGAAGCAAAGAGGATATAAAAAGTAGGTTGGCTCAGGCAAAGAAAGCATTTCTACAAAAAAGGAATCTGCTGACATCGAATATAGATTTAGGTATTAGGAAGTCATTTTTGAAAGCCTTTGTCTGGAGCGTGGCGCTCTATGGAAGTGAAACTTGGACTATTGGTGTAGCAGAAAAGGGGAGAATTCAAGCATTTGAAATGTGGTGTTACAGGAGAATGATTAAGATCAGATGGGTAGATAGGGTTACAAACAAAGAGGTATTAAGACGAGTGGGAGAGGAGAGATGTTTCTGGCGACTGCTAATGAAGAGAAGAGATAGGTTGGTAGGACACATACTAAGACACCCAGGAATAGCAAGCTTAGTTATGGAAGGAAGGGTCGAGGACAAGAACTGTAGGGGTAGACCAAGGTTAGAATATGTTAAACAGATTGCCTCGGATGTAGGGTGTGGTAGCTATGTAGAGATGAAACGATTAGCTCAGGACAGGGAGGCATGGAGAGCTGCATCAAACCAGTCAAAAGACTGAAGACTCAAACAACATAGCACGTTGTATTCCAACAAGCTACTACAACCCACATTCAATTATACGCCTTGAAAAGGACAAAGAGTTATAACTATACCCATGCATTTAGGAGAAAGTAGGTTATAATATGTTCTTTACTGAACATCTTGTATCAACTGTACTTTATATCAGGAGAAACTTTGTGCCAAAACACTGAAATTCGTTCACGTCATGAATACAGAGGTATATTGCGTCAACAATATGAAGTTGAAAGGCTTCACTCACCACTAATTTAAAACATGTATAGACAGACTGGAAAAGGAAGAAGATGATGATGTCATCTACTATTCAGAAGTATGGTGGTTGAGCAATGGAAAGAGGCTGCAGCATTTCTATAATCTGATAAATGTGGTGGCACTCTTCATGGACATGAAAGGAACGTCTGTGGCACTGTTAGCTCATGAAAAGTGGCTGAGTGACATTGCGTTCCTTGTGGATATTATTTGTCACTTGAATGAGTTGAATTCAAAGCTGCAAACGCAAGCCCAAATATCTCATGAACTTTCCGGACATGTGAAATCCTATCAAGAGTAACTGGATCTATGTGAAAATCAAATAAGAAATTAATGTGCCCATCACTTTCAAACCCTGTCGCAGCGGAATGAATCATTCGGTAACTTTGCTTTCTATGCAGACTCATTGGTAGGTTTGCTTGAAGAATTTATTGTCAGATTTAGAGACTTCAGAATGGAGAAAGTGAATTTCAGTATTTTCTCATCACCATTCATCATTGATGTGAGTAGTGTTCCTGAAAATTTACAAATGGAACTTGTTGAACTTCAGAATGATGTGGCTTTAAAAGGAGCATTTGAGGACACCTGCTTACAAGATTTTTTTATGTGAAATACTTTCCATGCAAGAAGTACCCTAGCCTAAGGAGGATGGCATTGTTTGGCAGCACGCATCTATGTGAACAACTCTTCTTGCACATGAAGCAGATTAAGTTCAAAGAGAGGGGAAGGACAGCTGATCTCCACCTTGAAAACAGACTCCGCATTGGAACATTCAGTGTACCACCGAACATTGAGAGACTGGTTCAGACTACAAAGGGTCAAGTTCCCCATTAAAATAGGAGGTAAATACATATGCGTTTTCGTTAGTAAATAAAATTTTTGTCTGTCTTTTTGTGATGCTAATTTGTGATGAACGTAATTCTTCATTGAATGTGGCTACTACGTTCTTGTGAAAATATTATGTATTGTGAAAATATTATATATTGTTAAGTATGGCCCACGACATCTGTATGTTTTCTGTGGTTGGCCCATTTTGTGTTCCAAGTTGCACATGCCTGCAAACGATAAGGACGTAGTTGAAAGAGTTTCTTTAAAACTGTCCATACAGACGCCACTGGAACTGCTAATTCACAACTAGCCCTCCGAACTGATTTCTTGGGGCTATGCATGAAAGAGTCTCTCACTCATTCAACATGTTCTTCAATCTTTGTTGGTCGTCCAGTACTCATCCCTTTGCAAGAACAGCGGGTGTCTTCAGACTGATGATACTATCTCAATCATCACTTAGAGGATTACAGTGGAACTTACTAAGGAACACACGTTCCACTGTAACTACAGAGTCTGTCCTTGCAAACTGAAAAGAAAAAAGAAAAAGTTTTCTGATCCCTAATAGCCATCTTGGCTACTAGCGCTTTCTAATGGAAGACATAATACAAAGGTACCAGGGCATGCGCACAGATATGAACACTTGCAGGACAAACTGTTTGAGATGTTTTTCATTTGATATATTATCTCTACTTAGTATAAAACGAAGCCTCTGATTCTTGGATGTCACGAGTAATCTAGAGAACCTCTGGATAGATCTTGATGCAGTTTTCACCATTCTGTAAAGGATATTTTGAGGAAGGTTTCTGTAGAAAATACTTTATCTATAATAAGGAATCCAAGCAGTAACGATTTAAGTGAAAAAGGTGAAAAAAATACCTGGCGTACGTGCGCTTTTTAGCTTACGCTGGGCAAACCATTAAAAATATCTATATACTGTGAGTAAGAATTGTTCAGCATTAAAAGTTCTACAAAAAAGTCCGTAAGAACATATCTCTTCTTCAATACATCACCCACTATAAGTGTTTTTACGTTTTCATTTCTTCCAACAATCTCCATTCAATTACTGAGGCGACAGTTTATGAACTAGCTAGGGGCAAGCCTATCACCCCAGTTACAGCGTAGCTAGCATGCGAGCCTATTACTCCAGATACAGCCAGCAGCAAACTGTAGAGTCGTGTTGAGTTAAGACTTCAGAGAAGAGTGGTTGTGTTTGGAGTTTCCCTGAAAGTGCAACTCGGCTTTTCTTCATTTCGCCTGTGAACTTTTCGTTCCGCAAAATACACAGTCGAGTTAAGATTGGATGGAAGGGGGATTAGTGTTTCATGCACCTCGCCATTCTTAAATGACATCTGACAAGATTCGTTGCACATGCATCTCCATGATAATATAATTAATAGTCCAGTCAGTGATTTTAACCCATCATTCCGAGACGTAAAACGGATATGGATCGTAGTTCATAGACATTGAAAAAAAAAAAAAAAGAAAGAAAGAAAGAAAGCGCTTATCACTAATGCATTCATAACTGTTCCCGGGCGAAGTTAAATGGACGAAATGCTACAAAGCCTTAAAATCCCGATATTCTTTTTGAAATGCCCTGTAATAGAATACCTAAAAATACTAAGAGGCTCAGCGCCAAATTTGAAAAAAAAAATGAGATTTTACTATAGAATGGTGTTACGTGACATCTGCCATTGCCCTACATGAGCGCCAAGTGATATTCTCATTTTTGCTCGACAAAGTGCATGACCGGTAGATACGAGGGCTATTCCTTTTCAAAGGTGTCAAGTTGCAATTTATTTGGCGCGTGAATTTTCCCGCTCGGGCTTGCTGTGGCAGATGATCTGTCGTGTTTAAGCAGTGTTAGTGAATGTTGTATTGAAACATTACTTGTGTGCACTTTAATTTATTGAATACTAGCAGGTACCCGCGGCTTCGCTCACGTCATAGTCATGTCATATTGTTATTCAATGAATTGCAGGTTTAACCCCGTTAACACCCCTTTAAACCTGAATATCCAAAAATCCCTCCTTAGTGGTCGTTTTCGACACAACAAACAAATCCCCAAAATATCATTCTTCTAACTTTAATAGTTTTGGTTGGTCGATGAGAGTGAACATCCAAAAATCCTTCCTTAGTGGACGTTTTTCTTCCAGAATTTCCCTCCCCATAGGCCCCTTATATTGGATTTATGAAAAAACGGTCGAACACCTATTTATTTTAATTATTTATTTATTTATTTTTAAGCTGATTGATCTCTCCGAGTTTCAAATTCCTCGCCTATGTCGTTTAAGAGATACACGCTCCGTTAGGAATCCTTCAACCCCCACTTTTCACCCCTTTCACCTCATAATATACACCACATCGAAAAACCCTCAGACACGTGTCATATGCCGAGTATCACATCCCCCAATGAAACCAATCGGGAGATATCGCTATTCAATGAAATGCACGTCTACCCCCTTAACAATCACCTGAAACAAAAAATGCATGGGACGAAAAAAAACAACATCAAAATATCATGTTGGTTTCGGACCCTAAAAGACATGAAAAATATAATAAAAGTATTAAAGAAAGCTATTTTCTGAAATTTCATTCGAATCAATTTTTATGTCATTCCTGGGACTTAGAAAATTCAGGCCAAAAATTACAAAATCATTAATAACTCCCTAAGTATTCGTTGTATGACGAAATAACAAGAGACAAAAAAGATTTAATGTGTTATTGTCTACAACATAGGCCATGTATAATTTTACATATTACCTGTTTTTTCCCCCCAGAATTTCACCCCTCCCCATGGGCCCCTTAAATTGGATTTATGAAAAAAACGGCCAAACACCTATTTACTTATTTTTTATGCTGATTTTTTTCCGCCGAGTTTCAAACTCCTTGCCTATGTCGTTTAAGAGATACACGCTCCGTTAGGAATCCTTCAACCCCCACTTTTCACCCCCTTTCACCTCATAATATGCACCACATCGAAATACCCTCGGACACGTGCCTTCTTATTTTTAGTGATGAGTTTATATGCCGAGTATCACATCCCCCAATGAAACCAATCGGGAGATATTGCTATTCAATGAAATGCAGGTCTACCCCCTTAACACCCCTTTAGAACCTGAATATCCGAAAATCCTTTCTTAGTGCGCGTTTGCGGCCCTTGAGGAAGGGGCATACCAAATTTCATTCCAATCCGTTCGGTGGTTTCTGAGATTTCGTGATGAATGAATCAGTGAGTGAGTGAGTGAGTGAGTGAGTGGTATTTGAGCTTTATATAGTAGATAAGTTGAGTTTGTATTTAACACTTTTGTAAGGAAAAGACATGAAAGACAACTATTTCCTAATTTTCTACTTTCATCATGTCATATTACACTGAAAGTTTACATTTACTGTACCTTCATTTTACAAGGGCATTTCTAACATGTAAACAATATATTTAAAACTAGCAGGTACCTGCGGCTTCGCTCGCGATCAAGACAATGGGGACGATGCACCATTGCTGATAATTGGTCTATTCTATTACAGCAATCGCGGCTACAGGAGGGTCAATTTAATTCTGAAAATTCTGATACATAAGTTACAGTATATTGATATGAGCAGCAAGGTGGAAATTTCATAGAGTTGAGAAAGTCTGCAGGGTACGATGTTACATTATGTGAACACATTTGAAAATTACGTTTTTGGTTTTGCCATCTTCTGCTGAGACATAACGATTTTGTTGTCCAGATACTCGTGATCACGTCACATACAGTTGCCCATGGGAAAAAATGGTTTTGTCTAAATGTACACGTGCTACTGTTAAGTGTGTGTCATTGCGCTTTGTTAAAGAAATTGCGAATATTGTTTGAAGAGGGAACTGCATCCTTGCACACTGGAATGGCAAATCTATCGGAATATGGGGAATTAAAAGTATTTTCCTTAATCTATTCAGGGTGTAATTTTGCCACAATTATTGATTTTGAACGTCAACATGTCGCTATAAATAGACCTATAGTAAAATATCTCTCACCTTGGCCGCTGATGTACATTATTCAGTCTCTTCCAGTGTTACATCCCAGGGATTGAAATTCTCCAACAACCCTTTTGCCTCACATGCCTCTCTAAGTAATTCAAATTCCTCATTGTTGTTGTTGTTTGAGTCTTCAGTTTTTTGACTGGTTTGATGCAGCAGTCCATGCTTCCCTCTCCTGAGCTAATCGTTTCATCTCTACATAGCTACCACACTCTACAACCGAGGCTATCAGTTTAACCTTGGTCTACCCCTGCAGTTCTTGTCCTCGACCCTCCCATCCATAAATAAGCTTGCTATTCTTGGGTGTCTTAATATGTGTCCTACCAACCTATCTCTTCTCTTATTAGGTACAGCACTCATTTCAGGTTCCGTATTGACCGTGTTTACAACAAGTAAAACCTGAATTTTCCGCCGAATCAATACTTTACTTAGTCAAGTATTGATTCGGCGGAAAATTCAGGTTTTACTTGTTGTATCTCTTCTCTTCATTAGCAGTCACCAGAAACATCTCTCCTCTCACACTCGTCTTACTACCTCTTCATTTGTTACCCTATCTACCCATCTGACCCATCTTCATCATTCTCCTGTAACACCACATTTCAAACGCTTCAATTCTCTTTTCTGCTGCACCAACAGTCAAAGTTTCACTTCCTTATAGTTCCAGGCTCCAGAATTAAAGCTTTCAAAAATGACTTCCAATACTTAAATGCATATTTGATGTCAACAATTCCTTTTCTGTAGAAATGCTTTCCTTGCCTGAGCCAACCTACTTTTTATATCCTCTTTGCTTCGTCCTTACCTTTTGCTTCCTAAGTAACAGAAGTCTCCTACTTCCTGTAGCCTTTCACCAGCCAATTTGATGTCCATAGAGGTTTCTGATTTATTTCGGCTGCATTCCAATACTTTTGTTTTACATTTATTGATTTTCATCATGAAATCTTCCCTCAAGATGGAGTCCATACCATTCAAAAAGACGTTCAAATCCTCTGGCTTATCGGCCAAGATGACGATGCTATCAGCAAATCTCAGAGTTGAAATTATTTCTCCTTGAATCTTCACTCCCACTTTAAACTTTTCTCCAATTTCCTGATTAATGTGTTTTTAGAGATCTTTGAAATGCATTGCCCTTGCACATGGTGTAGATGCACTGTCAAAGGAAAACATTCCATGTTACGAACATGGGCCGTATAAGCTGTACCGAAAGCTTCAGCAGATTTAACACAAGGCCTATTCTGAACAGCAGTTCCTTGAACTCAGATTTGCCAACATTTTATTGTATCTTTCCATGGGGTATATCTCTGTACCTCAACATACAGAAGAGTGCTTTCAAAATCCTGTCTTGTGTACATTTTGGAAAAGGTAGCGAGTGTGGTTTTTGGCGAAGTGGATACTCGCTCGTATAAATTATTTTCAGTAAAATAGACTGGTTCACAATTTTGTAAGTGCACATTGAGGTATGTGACGGCGGGATGCCTTTAGTGTTACGGAAACGGATATAGCCACCACAGAGCTTCGTTGCTACTGACATAACGACCAACTGATATTTTTGTACGTAACTATACGGGATTTGCGAGCCCAGTGGTTATGAACTTGAACGTAGCTATATCCCTACCTTTATTTAGTAGCCGCTACTGTAGTGTTTAAAAATTAAAGGTAGTATTAGAGGGCGCTTCCCCTAATTTTTTTACTCCTTGCACTACAGCCCATGAAGGGCCTAGGCAAATCATGCGACCGCTTCCCAGCCATTTGGCCTGCAGATATTGTGGTGACGCACGGTCAGTGCATCGTGTCCCCTCGGCCGTTAATCTTGTTCTTTGTGACCGGGGCCCTGCCTCACTATCAGACAGCTACTCAACTGTCCTCACAAATCTGAGTGCACCCGTTGCAGCCCTCATGTCAGTGTCTAAAATCTCTGACGGAGCCGGGAATCGAACCCGGGGCCTCCGGATAAGAGGCAGGCGCGCTATCCTGTTCTTATTGTGTTTATACAGTATATATCTTGAAAAAGATAATAAATATGATTGGCATTGCCTGCTACAGGGTATATAGAAAATGGGATGTCATACCTCGAGGTAGTGTTGCCATGGAAACGGACTTGCGATTAGTTCATCAATCAGAGCGAAGATAGTTTTCTGGGAATATCTTTGAAACTGTTGGTTTTAGGGCCATAAAATGTGGTTTTCGGTGTCCCGTAGGGACCTACCAAGTATTGTTTCTCGCATCGAGGGGCATAAAATAAGCTATGTCCGGTCTTTATACGACAACTTCGATATTTTGTCCCAGTTAAGTATAACAAAAATGTAAAATCACATTTCACCCCTTTGAAATAGGAAATTTAAAAATCCTTTCTTAGTGTGCATCTACACTACGGTCGGAACATATCTTTAAAGTTTCATGCAATTATCTCCAGTAGTTTTTGCAGAGCGAAGATTATCAGTCAGTCAGTCAGGACATCTTCCTTTATATTTAAAGTACCGTATATACCCGAATGTAAGACGAGGTTTTTTCCCCACTTTTTGTGTAATAAAAATTTGGGGTCGTCTAATATTCAGGGTATTAAAAAAAAGGTTATTATTATTTGCAAAGTAGTATGTGGTGTTGGTATCTTGTAACTCGAAACAAATCAATGCGTTAATGAAGATTAAAATATGGTTTGTTATGTTTAATTACCATGCATATACGAATAGAAAGCAAAAGGAAGTATCACGACAGCAAACGGAGGTGTAAGAAAGTGGTAGGGGAAGAAAAGAAGAAAAGTTGGGAAGAATTTACACGAAGAATGGAAACAGATGTACGGTAAGTGTCAGTAAAAGGATGCTGTATGGGCTTCTAAGAAGCAAGAGGAAAGAAAGAGTTACTACAAAGCTAGTGAAAAAGGAAGATGGAGAGTTGTTAACACACCCAGAAGAGATAAAGGGACGATGGAAGGAGTATTTCGATAAGCTATTGAATGTGAGCAATTGTACTGGTGAGATGGAAGTGACACAACCTGACGACTCGATAACAGAAGATGATATAACAATGCTGGAGGTGGATGTCATAGATTTATGGTATGTTTGAGAACCTTCCTCTAATTACACCTGTGTGAAGCTAAATTATATATAGGTTAAACATTCGACAAACGCTCTTAGGTTCCGACGTTCGTCGCCAGGAGCCGACTGCGGTGGCATCTGGTAATCAAGTTCTGAACTAATAGTCGTTGGCAGTAGCGTTTGGCGGCAAAAGTAGGAACTACTTGAAAACAATTCAATGTCTGCAGTCCTCACTTGAATTGAAAGCAGATAACACACACTAATACAGTCATCACAATTAATACCGGTTATCAGACAGATTCTACACACACCCAAAGTACACGGGGCTAATGACCGCGTTGTCGCAGCCCCTAAACTGAGGAACCAACCAGACTGCACTTTTATTTATAAGTATAGAAAGAACACTAAGATAGCGGGTTCAAACCCGGCCGAAGCCGTCGGATTTTTTAAGAGCGCTAAAAATCCCTCAGTATGCCTTCCTTCGGAGGGGAAGTAAAGCCGGCGGTCCCATGTCATAGATTTATGGCATGTTAAAGAACTTTCCACTAATTACACCTGTGTGAAACTAAATTGTATAGGTTAAGAATGTAAACAACGCTCTTAGGTTTCTATGTTCGTTGCCAAGAGCCGACTGCGGTGGCGTCTAGTAGCTGAGTTTTGAACTAAGCCTAGTAGTCGTTGACGGTGGCGTTTGGCGGCAAAAGTAGGAACTATTTGAAAAATTCTAAGTTGCAGTCTGCACTTAAATTAACAAAAACAGATACACACACTAATACAGCCATCACAATTAACACCGGTTATCAGACAGATTTACACACACCCAAAGTACACGGGGCTACATGACTGCGTTGTCGCAGCCCCTAAACTTTAGAACCAACCAACCACCAGAACGAACACTCAACTCAACACTACTTCACAGCTAGACTCAACATTGTTTAGGCCTAAATCACTTTCAAAAGTCTCTTATAAATGACGCACTAGTAGGTGACATTGACATAAACCTCATGATGATGTACCATGTGGGTAGAGGATACATTCCCAGGCAAATTGTTTTGTTTCTTTGCTTAACGATTGCCATAAAACCTATGTCTAACGGTACCAAATGCTTTCTTGGCATTGATTACAAACGAACATACAACACATGGTAAATAAACTTCAATGACTAGGTGTTTCCATGCAGAGCATCTACGCACGCTATTTAGCTTCTATTTACAAACAAGCATGTAATAGCGAGCAAGTCAAAGAGCAAGCAGCTACTTCGCAGAATGGTCAATGTTTGAAATGGATTTTACCACTTTCAGATATCTCTTCTGGATGAAAAGTAATGAAATGAAAATCCACAGCCTGCTTCCAGTCTTCGACCGGGTCAGGAATGGAATGAATGAAGCCCCCATCTAGCGGCGAGGATATGAATTGTGCCGGCTGCCGAGGCCTGACGCACTCCTCTGGGGCAATGATTAAATGAATGACAGATGAAATGAAATGATAGTGGAGAGTGTTGCTGGAATGAAATTTTGACAGGGAAAACCGGAGTACCCGGAGAAAAACCTGTCTGCCTCCGTTTTGTCCAGCACAGATCTCACATGGAGTGACCGGGATTTGAACCACGGACCCAGCGGTGAGAGGCCGGCGTGCTGCCGCCTAAGCCACGGAGGCTTCATGAAAAGTAATGACGCTATCTAAAGTTTGTCATTTGAAGGGGCGTGGAAAGTTAGTGAAAGCATGTTAAAAATCAATATTTATGATCAAAAGGGCTTCCCCAAACCATATACCGTATATTATGAAAGAGAGGACTCCAAGGAATATGATGTACCATGGGGGGGTTTGCCTGTTCCTCTATCGGGCGCGTCCCAGGTGGCGGATAGGGGGGCTCGCCGGACTTGTCCGGAGGGTTTGAGGGAAATAAAATACCTCTCGCGGACCAAAAACGGGCCCCTCGCCAGGGTTATGGTGAAGCTACGTTAGGCCTAGCAAGCCAGTAGTGGATATGAAACTGCTTTTAAAACGGGAACGGGCCTCGGAAAGGACAGATCTAAAGGAAGCAGACCTGGCTATGGAAATGGACTACGAATCGGAACTTTGAATATAACTTCATTGACGGGAAGAGTGGAGGAGGTTGTGGATATGATGGAGAGGAGAAAACTGGATGTACTCGGACTGGCAGAGACCAGATGGAGAGGGGAAGGAAGAAAAGAACTGAGAAATGGCTTGCATATATACTGGATAGGAAATGAGGAGGGGAAGAGAAATGGAGTGGGAATGGTGGTGAGAGAGGGGCTGAGGGAGGAAGTAAAGAGGGTAAGTGATAGAATAATTAGAGCCAGAATCACTGTGAAAGGTAGAAACCTGGACATTCTGCAAGTCTATGCACCACAGGTGGGATGCACAGAAGGCGAGAAGGACGAGTTTGAAGAGGAGTTGCAGAAGCAGTTAGTGGGGAGAGACCTGATAGTCATGGGAGACCTAAATGCCCATGTCGGAACTGATAGAAGAGGTTTTGAGGAAGTGATTGGTGGTGAAGGATGGGGAAACAGGAATAAGGAAGGAGAGAGATTGTTGGAACTGTGCAAGATAAATGGGCTAATGGTTGGAAACACATGGTACAAGAAGAGAGAGAGCCATAAAATTACTTGGTACAACAGGGATTTGACTAGGAAATCAGCGGTGGACTATATTCTATGCGGGAAGGAGACAAAGAAGAGTATCACGGATATAAGGGTAATACCTTCAGAAGCCCTGGACAGTGACCACCGTCTGCTGGTCGCCAAGGTGAGAGGACTGAAGGAAAAGAGGAGAACTGAGAACCAAGAAAGAAGAATAAGGACATGGAAGCTGAAGGAGGATGGAAATAGGGAGAAGTTCCAGATATTAGTGAGGAACAAATTACCGAAGGATGATCCGAAAACAGGTGAAGAAGAATGGAATAGGTTCAAGGACGTGTTGGTAGAAGCAGCGGAAGTCGTGTGTGGCAGAACTAGTGGAAAGAAAAGGTGGAAGGAAACACCATGGTGGAACCCCAGAACTAAGGAAGCAGTGAAAAAGGAAAAATGAAGCATTCAGGAAATGGTTCCAACAGAGGACAGACAGAACAAGAGAAGAATACCAAGAGCGGAAGAAAGAAGCAGGAGAAGTAGTGAAGGAAGAGAAAAAGAAATGGCTGGAGAAATGGACAGAAATGATGGAGGAGGACTGTGATGGCAGTAAGAAAGTGTTGTATGGAATGATAAAGGCAAAGAGAAGAGATACAGGGGAAAATGTCAGAATGGTGGACAGGAATGGAAAGGAGGTCGAAAATATGGAAGAAGTAAAGGTTATCTGGAGAGAATACTTCAAGGAACTCCTAAATCCAACTAAAACCAGCGTAGTGGACATTGTGGAGGAAGAAACAGACAGTGACCAAGACATTTCAGAGAAGGAATTGACATGGAAAGAAGTGGAGGAAGCATTAAAGAAAATGAAAGGGGGAAAGGCACCGGGAATAGACGAAGTGAGTGTGGAGATGGTGAGAGCAGCAGGGGTGATAGGAACACAGTGGCTCTTTCGAGTAATGAAAGTGATATGGAGGGAGAAGAAAATGCCAGAGGACTGGAAAAGAGGGATAATAATACCCATATTTAAAAAGGGAAGTAGGAAGGAATGCAAGAACTACAGGGGAATTACACTCATGTGCCACTGCGCCAAAATATTTGAGAAGGTACTGGAGAGAAGA
This sequence comes from Meconema thalassinum, assembly GCA_946902985.2. NCBI lineage: Eukaryota > Metazoa > Arthropoda > Insecta > Orthoptera > Tettigoniidae > Meconema > Meconema thalassinum. Next base: position 455,017,865 of record OX336391.1, on the reverse strand, counting down.
ATTCGGGCAGAAGTTGAAGATGGGCTGAGGGAAGAACAGTATGGATTCAGGCCAGGAAGGTCAACAGTTGACCTCATCTTTGCAGTAAGACAGCTACAAGAACACCATTATGAATATGGGAAAGATCTGGTGATGACCTTCTTGGATATTGAGAAAGCATATGATAGTATTAATAGAAACAAGGTATGGGAAGCAATGAGAGCAAAAGCAGTGAACAAGGAGACAGTGGCAAGAGTGAAAGCAATGTACGAGGGAAGCAAAAGCTGTGTAAAGGTGGGAAGAGAGAGAACGGAATGGTTTCAACTGGAGAGTGGTCTGAAACAGGGAAGTGCCCTCTCACCCCTGTTATTTATAGTGGTGATGGATGAAATCATACGAAAAGTGGTAAATAGCATTGGGGAAAGGAAAATGAAGGCAATGTTGTTTGCTGATGACCTTCTGGTATGGGGAGAGGATGAGGAAGAAGTACAAGAGCAATTAGATGAGTGGGAGAAGGTAGTGTTATCATATGGGATGAAGTTCTCAGCACAAAAGAGTGAAGTGGCCATCACAACGAGGAAGAACAACAGACTGGATATGGGCATAACACTTGGAGGACAGCAGTTGCAGAAAGTAGAATGCTTCAAGTACTTGGGAAGCATAATTGAAGAAAAGGGAGGCAATAGGATGGAAATAAATGAGAGGGGAAGGTGCGCAGATGGATTTTTCAAGAGTGTTAGGGGAATGATATGGAATAAAGATGTACCACAAAAATGTAAAGGAATCATCTACAAGACCTACTTTGTGCCAATTTTGACATATGGTTCAGAAACATGGGTGATGAAGGAAAGGGACAAGAATAAAATACGAGCAGTGGAGATGAAGTTCCAGAGGAGTAGGGTAGGAGTGACAAGAATGGACAGAGTAAGGAATGAGAGAGTCAGGGAGATGGTAAGAGAGGAACCATTGCAAAATAGAATAGAGCGATCTAGGCTACAATGGTATGGACATGTGAGGAGGATGCAAGAGGAGAGGATACCGAAGATGATGTTTGGAATGGAAATGACGGGAAGGAGGCCAAGGGGAAGACCAAGGGACAGATGGACAAAAGGAGTTAAGAAGAGTGTGGAGGAAAGAGGAGTGTGCTGGGACACAGTAAATGACGAGAGATGGTGGATGGACAGGAAACGATGGAGAGGCTTATGTTCCAAGCAGACCCGACCAGCGGTTGGAAACTGCTCAAGATGATGATGATGATGATGATGATGATGATGATGAGACATAGATTTTATGGCAATCGTTAAGCAAAGAAACAAAACAATTTGTGGGAAGGGATTTTGGCAAGCGAATAAACCGAACACGTCTTGAAGTAATTTTAAGTATAAAAACTGTATTTAAACATAAGATCACAACATGTGAGATTGCTCAGAACTTAGCGCAACTTCACTCGACACAAAACTGATCGTCTTCCTTTCTCGCGACTTCCACTTGACTCCTCTACGCGGCGCCACTAGGCAGTGTCAAGGCTGGCGGGAAACCCAAAAATGGTTCAACATATTCCGATTCCCACAATCGGCCATCCTGCAGTTCATCCGCCTCGGATGATGAGTCGTCTCCAGCCCAAGTAGATTTCGTCCATCACAGAACTTGAAGAGGATACCATCCTGCAGGGTGTAATCCTTGTATGGCTTAGTCTTCAGGTGCTCCATGATTGCACACAGACCTTTATCAGCTTGCTGAGCTACGTTAAGCCTGGCAACGAGTCCATCGACGAGACCGTCGAGGACCATGGGATGCAGACTCAAGGCATCGGCGTGAGGGATTCTCGCATCCGGTCTATGCTCGATCGAGTAATCAAACTCCTCTAACATCTTGGCCCACCTTGCAACTCTCGGAGTGAGGTCCTTCTTGTCCATCATCTTCTGGAAGGCAGAGCAGTCGGTTATGATCTTGAACTTGATTCCAAGCAGGTACACTCGGAGCTTTTTAAGGTCGTCACCACAGCTAACACATCGAGCTCGTAGCTGCTGTACCTTTCCTCCTGTGGCGTAGTCTTCTTGCTCAGATATTGAACAGGATGCAGTTGACCATCGTCTGGGAAACGTTGCAGTAGCACTGCTCCATAACCATACTTGCTTGCATCAGTATGGACTTCCGTCTTGTAAGTCGGGTTATGTGTGATGAGTACTGGATCTTCGGATAAGGCTTTTTTCAGACTTGTGAATGCAATCCTCTGTTCTTGCTCAAAGTTGAATCCACCGGTTGACTTCAACAGATCACTGAGCGGCTTTGCAATCTTGGCGTAGTTTGGGATGTACTTCCGGAAATATCCGGAAAGGCCCAAAAATCTGTGGACTTCGGCTAGTGACTTTTGTTCTGGATAATGTTGAACTGCGGCTGCTTTCCTAGAAGATGGTGAGACAGTTCGATCTTCTACAACGTGTCCTAGGAACTCAATTTTCCTTTTCAGGAACTAGCACTTCGAGAACTTAATATCCAGATCATGAGTTTCAGCTACCTCTATCACTTGTCCAAGCTTCTCTATGGCATCATTTTCATCTTTTGCAGGGATTACTACGTCGTTCATGTACACCAGAACTGTGCCGGCTTGAATCTGTTCTCTGAATACGCAGTTGATAAAGCGTTGGAACACAGGAGACAAGTTGCAGAAACAAAATGGAACTTTCAGGAACTCATATTGGTCTGAATGTGTCACAAAGGCCAAATACCTTCTGCACTCTTCCTTGACTGCAACGTGAAAAAATCCATTTCGTAGGGCATCACTCAGCTTGTCCAGGACGTCATCAATGAGTGGTAGTGGGTATAGATCTATGACAGCTTTTCGATTTACTGGACGGTAATCGACGCACACCCTCGGCGACCCATCTTTCTTCCACGCAACTACCATTGGACTAGCGTACTCAGATATACTGGGTCGGATGATGCCATCTTGGAGCATCTGCTGCACTTGCTTCTCTACAATCTCTTTCTCAGCTGATGATAAGCGTCTTGGGTGACTGTGAATCGGGTCTTCTTGTTTCATCGCGATGCTCCTCTCAACGCTGGTACACTTCTCCTTGCGCGGCGAGTGTTCATTGACCATCTTACTGATTCTCAAAACAGCCTCTTCCACCGGTAATTCATTTGCCTCTTTCATCTTGCTCATCACATCTTTCGTATTACCCGTCTCTTCTTCTTCGTCTTTGGGCATCCCCAGCAACGAAAGGTCCATTAAGTTGTCACAGATGTGTTGCACAAGCACGGCTTTCTCTCCCGTATATTCAATGTTTAACACTGTGCAAATGGCAATCAGGTCAGCCTCGGTGAATTCAGTCTCAATGAATTTCAATTTCACCAGGTGTTCTGGTAAGTCACGTTCAAACTCGAAGCGCTGCCTGTTCTTTCGATCATGTGGCAGTTTTTCGAAAATAAGGTTATGTAACGTCTTAATCACAGCCGTAGGCGCCGTCTTAATGTTATTATTCACTTTTTCAATGTCTTGTAAACATGCCACTTTGTCCCCCATTTTTCTTTGTCTTTCGGCACTCGCACTAATCACTTTTTTTTCCGTCGTCGTCTTAGGGTTCAGGATCCTGGAACTCATCTTTGGGAGTTGAACTGCTGCTCGTCTTCTATATTCCACGGACACACGTCGTCGTCTTAAATCTTGCCAGAAAAATGTCGTCAATTCACGCGTTGGTTTTATAGTTGTAGCCAAAATTGCCGTTCCGCACTCAAAATCCTTCGTATCTCAGACGAGCCCCCGAATGTGGGAAGGGATTTCGGCAAGCGAATAAACTGAACACGTCTTGAAGTAGTTTTAAGTATAAAAACTGTATTTAACATAAGATCACACAACAGATGAGATTGCACAGAATTTAGTGTGACTTCACTCGACACAAAACTGATAGTCTTCCTTTCTCGCGACTTCCACTTGACTCCTCTACGCGGCACCACCAGGCAGTGACAAGGCTGGCGGGAAACCCAAAAACGGCTCAACATATTCAGATTCCCACATACTGTGTATACATACACAGTATATACAGAATTTGGCCAATTATAGACTGCTTATAATCTAAGACAATGGTACATTATTTTTCCTTTCCATTTTTCCCCAGAACATTTTCATTTGGCGGCTAATCGTTTGCCATTGTTGCACTGACAACACCCTCGTAGGCCGTCGATGTACTTTGGAACGTGTAACATCTGCTGAATGGACCAATCGCCGAAATTCCTCCCTGTCCGAGACGATAGCATCCGTGATCTTCAGTTCTAGACGTTTTCTCCTTTCTTCTTAAATTTCACCTTCATGTACTCGTGGTTTTGCTTCAGTCTCTCCATAATTTTGAATAATGTTGAAGGTTACTCTTAGCATTCTCTTCACTTGATACAACGTGTTCCATCTGCATATTTACTCCTGCATCAAAATAGCGTTCGTAGAACTGTTAACCTTTCCTCTCAACTTCGAATAATTTGACAGGATTGAAATAATTTTTATGTGGTATTCCAAATCAATAACATCTTTCGTAGAAGATATCATGATATGATATGATATCATGATATGATGACTGATCACGCTGCTGATATGTGTTACGTGATATTGTTGAAATGTTTGTAAGTCGTCAAATAATGTAGTTATAACAATTTCCATATAGCGACTGTTTTTGAGTAACCTTTATAGAATCTCTTGTGCGTGGATAAAGTTTCATAGAATAATGTTCGTATTAATGCATTACATATTTCGGTAACCTTATCACTAGGGCTCGGATTTTTAGGTAAATAAATATTTTCTTATGTAAATACATATTTTAAACATATTTTCTATTTTCATAAATTCCTCCTTTGCATGCATAAAAAGACCTAATATTTACATTTTTTAAATCAGTATGTTAGATCTTTTATTTCATTGCAGTTTTGTTCTGTGTGGATGAACCAGTGAGCTATCTAATTTATCTAGCTATCTAATGTCAGCTTGCCGCTGTGTTTTTCTTATCTTGTCGCCCCGTCCCACTCAGTGTGGAAGCCGGGGACTTCTTTATCCATAGCCATATTGCACCACGTGCTAAACCTTCCCCCGCCCCCAGCTACCTGGAACCAGTGTCATTCACGTGCAGTTCATTTCTAGCACTTAAGTGTAAAGCAGTCCTAAGATACCTCAAGTAAAAGCAACAAAGGATTATCGTCTGCAGCAGTATGTTGCAGAATTGCAGGATAATTTTACTTCTGATGGGGGCGTTCTGTTCTGCCAACCATGTGGGAAAGCAATCATAACTGAACAACGATCTCAAGTTACACCACACCTCGAGGGCAAGGAACATATTGCCGCAGTTTCGCGCCTTCAAAGGAAGTGTTTCACAGCAATCGTTGGTCATTAGTGATGGACAACCTGAAGATGTATCTCGTATATGGTAATTCTTCAGCAGTCAGTGAGGCATAGAAAAAATTGCATTCATGGGTACTGCATATTGTTCATATTCACATTAATAAACAAAATAATAATTAATTTTTTCCTTTTTTTTGCCACATAAAAAATACATTTCTTCCCGAGTTTTAGCACTTAGAAATCCGAGCCCTACTTATCACACTCAAAAGTTTCGTTTGCAGTTTTTGCACAGTGTGTGGTAACAATCTTTCTTACGGAAGTATTAGAGTTCAGTTATTGTTCAATATTCACTTATAATGTTCATAATATATATCCACAGAGTGCCTTCTACTGACAAACTCATACTACTAGGAGACATCAATGCCAGAGTGGGGAGAAATGAAAATCCACAGCCTGCTTCCAGTCTCCGACCGGGTCAGGAATGGAATGAATGAAGCCCCCATCTAGCGGCGAGGATAGGAACTGTGCCGGCTGCCGAGGCCTGACGCACTGCTCTGGGGCAATGATTAAATGAATGACAGATGGAATGAAATGATAAGTGGAGAGTGTTGCTGGAATGAAATTTTGACAGGGAAAACCGGAGTACCCGGAGAAAAACCTGTCTGCCTCCGTTTTGTCCAGCACAGATCTCACATGGAGTGACCGGGATTTGAACCACGGACCCAGCGGTGAGAGGCCGGCGTGCTGCCGCCTAAGCCACGGAGGCTTTTAGAGTGGGGAGAGACAGTCAATTATGGGGAAGTCATGCAAAATCATGGTATAGAGAACTGTAATGCTAATGGGCTATTACTCCTTGGCCTATGTGCTGAGCATGAACTCTACATCACCAACACGCATTTCCGACTTCCGGACCGCTTCAAGACTACTTGGATGCATCCGCATTCTAAACATTGGCATCTGATAGATTATGTCATCACCCGACAGCATGACAAGAATGATGTCCTGATCACGAAGGCAGCACGAAACATCGATGACTGTTGGACAGATCACAGACTCGTGGTTAGTCGATTCAGGATTGCTATCAACAAAAAAAAAACACGTTCCCACTTCATGAATCCGTCCAGGAGAAAGTTCAACCCCTCGAGGCTTCTTAATGAAACTGTTGCTGAAGGATACCGATGCACTATTCAAGAAGAACTGATGATGATGATGATGATGATAATTGTTGTTTTAAGGGGCCTAACATCTAGGTTATCGGCCCAGGTCAAGAAGAACTGACCAACAATCCATTCAATACAAAGGATGTTGACTGTGAATGGACCACGCTTCAGAGAATCATTACAGAATCAGCAGAGGAGGCTATCAGCTTTGAGAAGAGGAAGTGCCAAGACTGGTTTGATGACGAGGCAATTCTGAATCTCAACAGTGCTAAACGGGACGCTGGTCTATCCTTTTCGCAAACCTCATGCTCCAGAGAGAAACAAAAGAAATTTCAGGAACTAAAGCAGGCATGTCAAGCTAAAATTCGTGAGATAAAAAACAACTGGTGGCAAACTAAAGCCAGAGAACTTCAGAATTTTTCAGATGCTAGAGACCTACGCAACTTATATGCGGGACTGAAAGAGCTGTATGGACCTATCCGCTCCTCTTCAGGTACTCTAAAAGATGCTGATAACACCACCATACTTACCGACAGCCAGGACATCTTGGAACGATGGAAAGAACACTTCAGTTCACTCTTAAATCATCCCTCTACCGCGGTTGAAGATTTTCTACGTTTTGTCCCTAACATCCTCTTCAACCCTGGATGGCAATATCTCCGACTTTCCGTGAATTTGACAAAGCTTGCAGTAGCCTGAAACCAAGGAAGGCTCCAGGTCCAGACAACATCCCTCTGGAACTCATTCAAAACTGAGGCTTACCCCTAAAAACCTTTACCTGATCCTCTTAATCTGGGAAACCCAAAAAATACCTGCCGACTGGAAGAACGCCACCATTGTTACTATCTTCAAGAAAGGCGATCGCAGTATCTGTGGAAACTACTGAGGTATTTCCCTCCTTTCCATAGTAGGAAAGGTTTTTGCCAGAATCCTACTGAATCGACTCCAAACTATCTCAGAAAGAATATTTCCTGAATCACAGAGTGGATTTCGTACTTCCCAAGGTACAGTTGACATGATCTTGTGTATAAGACAACTGCAAGAGAAATGTAGAGAACAAATGACACCTCTGTTCTTAGTCTTTTACGATCTCGAAAAAGCCTTTGATACTGTTCCCAGAAATGCAATGTGGTTGGTTTTGGGGCGTTTTGGATGCCCGGAACATTTCGTTGGATTGATTCGGGCTCTTCATGATGGTATGATCGGGCAAGTGCTGTATCAGAATGATGTCTCAGAAGAATTTCCAATCACAAATGGGCTGAAGCAAGGCTGTGTTCTTGCACCTACTCATTTTGCCCTATACCTGACGGCCATGCTCTATGAGACAGCATCTGCAAACAACACAGGTGTGGAAATTAAATATCGGTATGATGGAGGGCTATTCAACCAGACCAGACTTCGTTCCAAAAGATTAACCAATATTCACCAGGTTACAGAATTGCAATACGCCGATGACAATGCCTCACCAACCCATACATCTGAAGAGCTGCAACAGTCTGTCAACTGTTTCAGGAGTGCATATGAACATTTTGGCCTTATCATAAACATTCGGAAGATCCGAGTATTAGCTCAACCTGTTCCTGGAACCTCTATCCCAGGTTTTGATATTACTATCTCTGTCAGATCTTTGGACCAAGTCGATCACTTCTCATACCGTGGGAGTATTCTGTCTACGCAATGTACTGTTGAGAAGGATGTGGATAACAGAATCCGTGCTGTGCATGCAGCGTTTGGACGTCTCATGTTGTGTATTCCAGAGTAAAGATCTAAGAAGCTGTACAAAACTAATGGTATACCAAGCTGTTGACATTTCTACGTTGCTCTATGGATGTGAGACCTGAACCCTATACCGCCAGACCATCAAAAAGCTGGAACGCTTTCACCTGCAGAAACTCTGTTCCATTATGCACATCAAATGGGATGACTATATAACGAATGCTGCGGTTCTCGAGAGAACAGAGATGAAGAGCATAGAGGCCTTCATCAATAGTCACCGGCTTAGATGGATCGGTCATGTCCAACGCATGAATGACGACAGACTCCTACGGAAAATCCTGTACAGCGAGCTCAGCACGGGCAAGAGACCTCTAGGAGCACCTCGGAAGCTTTACAAAGATCAGCTTAAACAAACCTTGAGGAGAGTAGCCATTGAACCTGATAATTGGCATACTCTTGCGGAAGATCGTGCACGTTTGTGTGCAGCCGCCTCAGCTGCGGTTTCACATTTTGAAGAAGAACGCCGAAGGCAGGAAATGGAAACTCGTCAGAGGAGAAAGCTGCGCCAGATATTGCCACGTCCTCCACCTTCCATCATCTGCATCGTGTGCGGCTGTATGTTCTATGCCAGAATAGGTCTGTTGAGTCATCAGCGACATCACCATCGAGTGAATACAAATTACTAATGCAGGAAAGAAACATACACTCGGATACGAGTATTGGCCGACAACGGGGGGATATCCACACTATGTTACTATTATAGGAGCCCGCTCGAATAAAATATATGACTGACACTACAGCCGTGTCGTCCGCTTAAAATTTATGTTCCGAAGACCCACTCTGGTCTAGAACAAATCACGTCCTCCTCCTCGAACGTTCAACAATAAAAAATCCCTTGGTCTCCCAGTTCTTTCTCCCTCCTTAACTCCAACTTGGCGTTGGTTCATCAATTCGCGGAAAGTTCTTGGCGGGCGATTAGAAAATCAATTACGCCAGTAGAACTGTACATCCAATTACCAAATTCCAAACCTGATAATATTCCTTGTTAAAAACTGCATTTTCTGGTGTACAACAATTTCTACTTAAAACTTCGTATGTAATTATATCTCTAAATCAATTAAACCATGAGATGTCATTTTCTGATCGGCCACAACAACTCACGTGGTTGATATCCCCCACCCTACTCCTGGCTAATCGTGTGTCGTGAAGTGTGCCTTGCTTGACACATGCATGAGACTCTGTCAATCACCTTGGCCCTCTCCTATCAGAAAGTTCTTTGACAAACTGGTTTCGCCTGCTCCCTTGGCGTTCTTGCGGCTAGCTTCGTTAGCTGCTCTGTCACGAGTCTCTCTTCACTAACTTGAGTCAAATCTGGTTCTAGGTCAATATCCAGCTCTCGCTTTATGCACGATAAAAATTACATACAGTATAAAACCTCGAAATCTTCAAATCGTATGTAACCAAACGTTATAGTAGGTTACAGAGACTGCTTTGTTTTGTTGGTAGTATTTTTTTTTTTTGTTTAATCTAGTTGCCAGCCATGGCCGCCTGTTGGTGGAGCGCCATGGAGAATCTTGTGTGTTCAGTGCCCATTGGATTCTTTTGTGGTGGTCTACCAATAGGTGGCTTTGGCTAATGGCAAAGGTTTGCTTGGACATGACTATGTTACTATGGTGATTATTGATAGTTTGATGATGCCATGCAGAATGGATGCTGGCTTTTGAGGAAGATCTTATAGTGGGTAGATGTTTTGAGTAAAGAAGAATGTCATGTTCGAGTGGAAGGTGGAATAATAATAAAGAATGGAGCAGAAGAAAATTAAGTTTTGTGAGTGTTTATTTTATTAAGAAGATAGTTGTACATACAGTGTGATAGATGCAGGTAAATGGAAGTGACAAATAGGTATTGATAGTTTTTGATGGTTAGAGAACAACCAGAAAAGAAGAAAAGAAAAGAGCAGAAGAATATTAAGCTTTGTGAGGGGTAATCTTATTAAGAAGATAATTGTAGATACTGAAAAGGAGATGCCGGTAAAGGAAGATTGCGTGCATGTAGACAAAAGGGTAGTAATAGTATTGTATTTCTGACTTCGTTATGTGTGCAACATCATCTCGACCCCGGAGATTATTATGAGAGTGAAGATACGTTTATAAATTTTAAATACCAGAATGAGATAAAAGGTTAGATTTATTTCACATACAGCAAAATATGGGTTCAGTGCCAAAAGCATACACACACCTCCCCATACAGAGGCCACCCTCATAGGCTCTACAAACCCACACAAAATTCAAATGCAATGTGACCAGTATCCAGCTAGTTCACAAGCATCTTTGGTGGATTGCATCAAGTCCTCGAGACAGCAGGTTATAAAGCACAGCTTGCAGATGAGGAGATGGTCCATGGTCTGATCTTCACCGCATTTGCTTAATGTGGAGTCACACGCAAATCCCCACTTTTTCAGGTTACTTTCTGATCTGCCAACTCCTGAGCGCAGCCTGTTAAACGTCATCCATATTGGCCAAGTTTCCTCATGTCCTGGGGCGAGGCATTCAGCAGGTAACATCCAACCTGTCGGACTGTTTAATCTGGAGTGCCCTTTATTTTTCCTAAACTCCTGAGCGCAGCCTGGTAAACGTCATCCATATTGGCCAAGTTTCCTCATGTCCTGGGGCGAGGCATTCAGCAGGTAACATCCAACCTGTCGGACTGTTTAATCTGGAGTGCCCTTTATTTTTCCTAAATGTTGGAGAAGGTTGAAACAGGCGTTCTGTCGAGTGAAGGAAACTCTTTCTTGACTTGAGCCTTGAAGTTGACGGTTGATACTTGATTTGTCATGATATATCTGATATGAATGGCTGTCTGTGATTGGCTGGTTAGAGTGATTACATTTCTGACTGATAGGTAGCTCTAGCATAGCACATTACCATCAATTGGAAAGTAATGATGTCCCAAGTACTGAACAAATACTGAACCTACAGTAGAGTCAAAATTTCATTGTATATAATAAATTCCCTGCAATATCATTGCAATCTTCAAAATCTACACCCCAAACTTCTTCAGACCCCGAACCACATAAAACACCAACAATCTCCCTCTAAGAAATATTTCATCTGCAACAGTGTGCATATTATAAATGATGGAAGAATTGGAATCTAGACTTAAACAAGACTTTACAAAATTATGTGTTTCTTGTCAATCCCTAAACAATGCTGCCATCTACTGAATTTTTCTACCTGAAACATCCAGCAACAGTCCAAAACAGATGAACTGGGAGTATAGCCCGTTATATATTTTCCATAAATTTTAAAATGTTACTGCATGCCTCCCACAAGTCCAACCCCTCCTCCACGTGGTGGGAGACGGGCAACGGCATGAAGTAGGGGATTGCCTGTAGGGGTGAAGTACAGTGGGGACTTTGTGTGCTCCAGGACCGCTGCGGTAGCTGTGAAGGCTCTATGGGAACCCTGAAAAGTGACGGCTGACGGGGCTCTGGTGAAGCTACGATAGGCCTAGCAAGCCAGTAGTGGATATCATATTTGCTTTCAAAACAGGAACAGGCCTCGGAAAGGACGGATGCAAACGACGACGACCCGGATATGCTAATGGACTACGAGTTGGGACATTAAACATACAGACACTGACAGGAAAGGTGGAGGAGATTGTAGATGTGATGGAGAGAAGAAAACTGGATATACTGGGCTTGGCAGAATCAAGATGGAAAGGAGAAGGTCGCAGAGAACTGAGGAAAGGGTACCGGTTGTACTGGAGTGGGAACAGTGAAGGAAGGAGCAGCAGAGTAGGAGTAGTTGTGAGAGATGGAATGAAGGAAGAGGTAAAGGGAATAAGTGACAGGATCATGAAGATCAGAGTAACTGTAAAGGGAAGAAGCCTGGAGATAGCCCAGGTATATGCCCCTCAAGTTGGATGTACAGCTCAAGAGAAGGAAGACTTTGAGGAGGAGCTACAACAGCAGTTGAATGGTCAGAGCATCATTATCATGGGAGATTTTAATGCACATGTAGGAAGTGAAAGGCAAGGATATGAAAATGTATTGGGAGCAGAAGGATGGGGTAGCAGGAATGAAGAAGGGAGAAAGTTGCTGGATTTTTGCAAGAGAAACGGTTTAGTGGTAGGCAACTCCTGGTTCCGGAAGAAAGAAAGCCACAAGGTAACGTGGTACAGCAGTGATTTAACAAAGAAATCTTTGGTCGATTACATGCTGTACGACTGGGAAATGAAGAGAAGTGTCAGAAATATAAAGGTAATACCATCAGAGGCCTTAGGTAGCGACCACAGAATACTTGTAATGAACCGGGGAGTTGTTAAGGATAGCAAGAGGACAGAGTACCAGGAAAGGAGAATCAAAGTATGGAAACTCAAGGAAAAGGAAGTCAAGGAAGAATTCCAGAAGATAATAAGGGAAAGGATGCCAACAGACAATCCTAAAACAGGGGAAGAGGAATGGAAGCAATTCAAGAACACAATGGTGGAAGCTGCAGTGGCAGTATGTGGAAGAACTAGCAACAGAAAGCGGTGTAAAGAGACACCATGGTGGAATGAGAGAGTAAAAGAAGCTGTGGGAAGGAAGAACAAGGCTTTCAGAGTGTGGTTCCAGGAAAGAACTGATCTGGCAAGGGAAGATTATAAGATAAAGAAGAAAGAAGCAAACAAGATTGTCGCAGAGGAGAGGAAGAAGTGGATGGTAAAGTGGACAGAGATGATGGAGGAACTCAGCAGAGGAAATAAGAAAGTACTTTATGGGATGGTCAAAAGTAAGAGAAGAGGTCTGCGAGAGGATGTGGTAATGATGGACAAAAACGGAAATGAGGTACACAACAAAGAAACACTCAAGACAGTGCGGAAAGAGGATTTGCTGAATCCAAATGGTCATAGGGAGGAAGACAATGTATTGGAAGATGGAGAAGACAACATAGGAATGGAAAAGGACCTGAATTGGAGAGAACTGGAGATGGCTATAGACAAGATGAAAGGAGGAAGGGCACCGGGTGGGGATGAAGTGAGTGTTGAAATGGTGAAGGCAGCAGGGGAGGTTGGGAAACAGTGGCTGTACCGTGTGATGAGGGTGATATGGAAGGAGAAAAAGACCCCAGAAGATTGGAAGAAAGGATTAATTCTCCCAATATTTAAGAAAGGAAGCAGAAAGGAGTGCAGAAATTACAGGGGAGTCACACTCATACCTCACTGTGCCAAGATATATGAAAATATATTAGAAAGTAGAATACGAGCCAAAGTGGAGAGAAAATTGAGAGAGGAGCAGTATGGTTTCAGACCTGGGAGATCGACAGTGGATCTCATATTTTCAGTGAGACAGCTCCAGGAACAACACTACGAATTTGGAGAGGATCTGTTGATGGCCTTCCTGGACATCGAAAAGGCCTATGATAGTGTGTGTAGGGAGAAGGTTTGGAAAGCAATGGAAAACATGGGAGTGGAAAAAGGGACTGTAGGCAGAGTGAAGGAGATGTATTGTGGAAGTGTGAGTTGTGTGAAAGTTGGAGGGGAAAGAACAGACTGGTTCAAACAAATGAGTGGCCTGAAACAGGGTAGTGCGCTGTCACCCCTTCTCTTTATTGTGGTTATGGACGAGGTAATGACACGGATAGCAGGAAAGATAGGAGAAGATAAGATGAAAGCAATGGTGTTTGCAGATGATCTCATGGTCTGGGGAAACAGGGAGGAGGAAATTCAGGAGCAACTGAAGGCTTGGGAAGAAACAGTGGGAGAGTACGAATGGAAGTTCAACATCAGTAAATGTGAGATCCTGTTAACGACCAGGAAAAAGGACAGACCAATGAGTGGGATAACACTTGGAGGTGGACAGCTGAAGAAGGTGGAAAGTCTCAAGTACTTGGGAAGTATAGTGGAGGAAAATGGGAGAAATGACAAAGAGATTACGGAACGTGGCAGACAGGCAGAAGCATTCCTGAGAAGCATTAGGAGCTTAGTGTGGAATAAAGATGTCCCACAAAAAAGCAAGGAAGTGTTATACAGAAGCTACTATATCCCGATACTGACCTATGCTTCAGAAACGTGGACAATGAAGAAAAGAGACATAAGCAGAATACAGGCAGGTGAAATGAAGTTCCTACGAAGTAGGATTGGAGTAACAAGAAGAGACAGGGTGAGGAATGAAAAGGTCAGGGAAATGGTGAAAGAGGAGCCCTTGCAGGGTAGGATTGAGGCATCAAGACTGAGGTGGTATGGACACTTAAAGAGAATGGATGAGAAGAAGATTCCCAAGAGGATACATGAGATGCAGATGCAGAAGAAACGACCAAGGGGAAGACCAAGAGATAGATGGCTGAAAGGAGTGGAGGAATGTGTCAAGAAGAGAGGCAAGGACTGGACCAGAGTGACAGCGGAGAGGTGGTGGGAAGAAAGGACTAAGTGGCGAGGCTTATGTTCCAAACAGACCCAGCCTGGGGCTGGAAACTGTACAAGATGATGATGATGATGATGATGACTGCATGCATAGACCATTGTGCATCTTCAATGCTTTTTATGTAACTGGGAACATAGTCCACAGCGAGATCACACTGTTAAAGACTCTCCAAAATGAGTTTTGTCTAAGTAAGGTTAAAAAGCACTTCTTATTTGTTCAAATCAAAATATTATCAGCTGTAATGTTTAAAAAAAACACACACCACCTGAATACTACTACAGACTATGCTCATGCATGAACCATAATATAATCAACAGGAGACTGGCCAACTCTTTCCTTCCCTATTGAGCTCTACCCTACAGTACCTATAGTTTTGATACAGCGGTAGTGTCCCTGTATTGCTAGCGACTGCTGACTATGTTAACAACAAAATCACAGGCAAAACCCAAACTAACATTGACAAGCTATCAAATCATATTCTAAGAAATGGCCTAGGCTGTTTTCAAAAAAGTATTACTTCAATATACATACCTGCCAACCTCTCAAAATGAAAAATCGGGAGATCGACGCAGCGACGATGGGGGGGGGGGGGGGGGGGGGGGTGTGTGTGCAACGCAACATAAGACATTACAGCAAATATATTATAAGTTACACTATTAACCTGTACATGACTAATTTGATATGACATCCCAGTTTACAAATGTACTTAAGTAATTTTAAATTGTAAATAGTCTATCAAACAAGCATACCTTTCTTTCGACCACACTCAGGCATACAAAAGTAGTGACGAATCGAAGATCATATAATTGGTCGTAGTTGCAGGTGATTGTGGCTGATTTTGCCCTCTTCAAAAAGGTCTTGCTATATTCTTGCTCGAAACACTTCCCTTTCTGAATCGACTTCAGAGTTATAAGTTTGTCCAAAGTCTTGTCGGAGAGAGACGACCTGAACGGAGTTCTTGTTTTTCTGACAAGACTGAACATTCTCTCACACTCTGCATATCTATGCGGAATGGTCAGAATAGAAAGCATAACTTTAGACAATTTGTCATACTTGAGTACCCCACCACTACATTTCATTTGGCCTACCAGTGCCCACTTCACATCAATTCTCTCTTCTTCCTCAAGAGATGTCACCTCTTTAAGTTGGAAGTTACAGAATTGGGAATGCACATTTCTGCAAGGATGGCCGACGTTTTAGTTCTGGCTGAGCCATATCTCCCGGCAATTTTTGAGTCTGGGAACATCTTCCTAAATAAAGGACCAGCGTGATCGGAACAATTGACAGGGAGGTTATGTTCAAAAATAAACGATGTGAACAATACTTCTGCACGTGTTATACTGTCAGTGTCTTCCTCCTTACACTTGAAATAATCAAGTTTCTGGTTTTTCCCAACACACTGTACATTGTCTTTATATTTCTTTGAGAGCACATGTTTTGAAAAGTCCCCCTTTCCACCATGCGAGATGCTGAAATCACACATACAGACACTACAAAATGCAAATGTTGCGCCTCTTCTTGACTCAGTTATATGCGGAAAGTCATCTTTATATAAACTTTTAAATGTCACATCATATTTCTTCGCCATATTACCGAGGAACCGATGCAATCACTCAGATCGAAAAACCACAATAGCCTACAGGCATATTAACGCCAACAACATCTAACAAAGTTATACGCAAATCATATAATTTCACGTGTGAAACAGATACAATATTCCGTAGCGTACAATAACTCTCACCCACATGTGATTATGCCAAACATCTAGGACCAAGCCCTGAATTAACCATCGACGATTTCAAACAAGGACGTATTCGAAGCCAACTTCCAAGAACTTTTTATAACAGCACGACGCAACGCGGGACGCGGGAGTTTGTACGCAGTTGTCGATTACCGGTATCGATACAGAGCGATACTGCGGTATCGAGATATAACTTCAAAACACGTAAAGTCTATCCGTTCGATAGACGACTGGAGTGTCATCTCGCACATTCAATCCGAAATTATGCGTGGGATTTTTGAAAAATCGGGAGATTTAATACGTTAAGCGGGAGGGCGGGAGAAATGGTCTGAAATCGGGAGTCTCCCGCCTAAATCGGGAGAGTTGGCAGGTATGAATATAACAATTGTACTTCTGGCTCAAGAGACTAGATTTTGAGGTTCGAGTACACAGAAATGGCAAGAGCAATCAGGAGAATACTTACCACAAGCTTTGGTAATCAGCTTGGTAAGAAAATCCTCATTTCCATATTGTTTACTCATTATTGCAGTTTTGATTCCCTTGGTAACTTCAGCTTCATTCCGATAGTCTTTTACTTCATAGCAGGAAATTGTTGGCAAAATCTCCAAAGCTTTGTTCAAAGCTAGCTCATAACCAGCAACTATTTCAGACGATGTTAACCCCTAGAAGAGAGAAATACAACTTCATTATCAAACTATAACAGTCTTTTATCTCTTATATTAAAACCATTTTGTTGCAGTCTATTCATTTGGGTACTTGGGATATCTTGGTTATCAGCTCCAAATACTTAGTATGGACCATTTTTTTTTCTTCTTTTTTTGCAGTGCTTGCAATAGTGCAACTGTAATTATTATGGTCTAGAATTTTTTATAGGTGCCTCGGGACTTGAAGGTATCATCCAGCGTTTGGAGGGAGTGTGGGAAACCAAACTCAGGATAGCCATTGTCTGCACTGAGATTCAAACATCCAACCACAATTCTTGCTGCATCTCCCCATCACAGCCATGGCTTGTGAATCAATGTGCACGGCTAAGTTTACAAAGCAAGCAAATGACTCAATGATTGTACATTTAGAGGGCCAGATGACCTCATAGTTCTGCCCCTTAAAACAACAATAACTAAGTATTGTACATTTAACAACCCCCTTAGGTAGTATAACAATAGTGTGTTAGGTAGTCAAAGAAAAAGTGGCAATTAATACTGATAATTATATTTGATCCGTTATTTGCTTACGACTAAATATTTATTTGAATTTCCCAGACTCTCTGTTCTGTATTACACAAATATGGTCTCCTGCTCGATCTAGTGGAGCGAGCGTGAACTGTCCGTAACGATCTGCACCTTCTATGGTTTGGACTTTATGTTCACGGAAACATGCGTACGCTTGTTGATCTTCATATTATCTTGAATTATGATTGATCGTCGTCATAGTGATGATTGTTACGTCTTTGGAAGGAATTATTATGTGTTGAGAAGACGAGCCGAGAAGATGTAGGAATATTCTCCGGAAAATTCTAAGAGGTAGACTAACCCGCTTGGCTATTCTACCCCCTAATTATAATTTCGGTTGGTTCCTCAGTTTAGGGGCTGCAAAAACGCGGTCAGTAGCCCCGTGTACTTTGGGTGTATGTAGAATCTGCCTGATAACCTGTGTTAATAGACTGTATTAGTGTGTGTCATCTGTTTCTTAATTCAAGTAAGGACTGCAGACTTCGAATTTTTTAAATAGTTCCTACTTTTACCGCCAAATGCCACCGACTACTAGTTCAGAACTTAGCTACTAGACGCCACCGCCGTCGGCTCTTGGCATCGGACATAGGAACCTTTGAGCATTGTTTACATTCTTAATCTATATAATTTAGCTTCACACAGGTGTAATTAGTGGACGGTTCTTTAACATGTCATAAATCTGTGACATGGGACCTCCGGCTTTACTTCCCCTCGGAAGGAAGGCATACTGAGAGACTTTTAACGCACTTAAAAAATCCGACGACTTCTGGGTTTGAACCCGCGATCTTGGGTAGAGAAGCTCAGCATGCTACCAACTAAGTCACCGAAGCCGCCCAAATTAAAATTTCATCATGATGGAATCTGAACAGTATATGAATTCGACCGTCGGGGGAGGGGATAGATTTTAAAGATATTAATATTTAAATTAATTGATTTGCCAACAGGGAATAGATACATGATTTTCGGCGAGTAAACCGAGATATTTGTGAGTTTGAGATGTGTCAACTTGGGTTATGAAAGTTCGTAAGTAGTGTTTCTAGGGTTATTACGTGCTTGACGCATATTATTCTGAAGTTTTTTTGGGAGATGATTATTTTTGGACTTGGATCTGGATTGACATATGCCAAGATTTCTCAGATGAATGATATGATTTAAGGTAACTGTACCGGTTTTCGTCACCGAGCCAATAGTCGTCACTCTCGTATATAAGTACAAATAATAAGGATGTCAACGGGTCTTTCTCAATGCACGAAGTCTTACGAGATTCGTCATACCTTCGTTGCCGATATGGAGCAACTTTGCGAAATCATGAGTGCGATGTAATAGGCGAGTCCCAGCGTCAAACATCTCGTGGGAGTTGAACTGTCTTGACGCGGCGTATTGCTTCTCGCATGGGCTAGGCAGGCACGCGAGTTAATTATGTGCATATGTGTTATGTTCCGACATTTTAAAATGTAACAAGTGTGTGATATACTGTAGTTGGTAATTGTTTCTGTAACATATGCGATTTGCTATTTCGTGCTCACGTTCCTGGTTTGGTTAGAAATGCTGGTGACGAACACTGGATTAAAAACACGCACTTTACAAATGCTCGTCATTTGTGACGAAAACTGGCACATTATCATATCTCCTTGTAAGACCTAACTAACAGCGGCAATATACTCATAATGTGGTTCTGAAGCACCCTGCATTAATTAAATTGTCATTTGCTCATCGTGTCCAATAGTCGTCATAGCTGACGATCTTTAGAGCATATGCGTGACGAACACTAGTGCACAATAATGTTAAAGTTTGCGTTAACGTTTCAGAACCAATAAACATTTACAGTGTGCTGTTATTATGTAGATCTGTCTCTTTGACGGCCGTAGGTCTACACTGGCTGCGTGGTTCAGCGGTAACGTTCTCGCCTGCTGTTGCAGAATCGAATCCTGACGCAGTCATCTGGAATTTGAGGGTGTGCAAATGTGAGGGAGCCGTGTCAGTAAATTTACTGGCACACTATAGACCCCCTTCGGGGCAAAATTCCGGCATCCAGGGGTCTCTAAAAGCCACAGTAGTTAAAAGGGACGTAAAACAAATAACATTATTATTATCAGTAGGTCTAGGCCTAGGGTTTTTAGGTGAGCTAAAGGGGATTCTTTTTAAGTTAAGATGAAAAATATATTCTAAGACTAAATCTTTGCTTTCAAGTAATATGTCGAAACACACATTTCTCAATTAGCCTAAGATATTCAGCAAAAGGAAGCTGATATTAAGGTAGTTGGGGAGTTGAGGAGGACGGCATGAGTATTACAATGACCGCGGAGAGGAATGGTGGTGTGCGAAACACCCTCTCGGACAAAATCAAAGGAAAAACTAGAGAGAGGAAGATGGGGCGAAGTTCCTTTTCAACAAAGGGTGTTAGTTCAATGGGTTATCTCACTAGGAAAAGCGGGGTTCCCGGTAACAAAGGACGATTTGCAAAATAGCATCCAGTGCCTCACAAAAGAATTGAAGAGGGACTCTCCTTTCAAAGATGGGTAGCCAGGGAGGAAATGGTGTGAATCTTTCCTAAAAGGAAATCCAAGCCTGTCTTTACGAACCCCTCAAAATCTGACAGTAAACCGTGCTGCAATATTACATAACATCAAATTAAAACCTACTGTTATTTGGTGGAAAACGACTTACAGTCTATCTTGTCAGAACCTCGACGATTGTTCAATGCAGACGTTATGTTATGCCATGGTCTGGTCTCACTTTTTATGTGACTATGCTTCCCATCCCCCATAAATAAAAATGGTCACGGCATAACAGCCCGGAAAATGACCAATCGCTCTTGCAACACCTGTCGGGGGAGCCTACATCAATACACATTCTTGTGGTTATATTGTTCGAATTTCAATCGTTATTAATATCATATTTCTAATGCACTTCAAGTTAATACAAAAATGACTTTTAATAAATGTGTTCAGAGCAGAATTACGATATTTTCATGCCCGTATGTCTTCTACCCAATATTCCCGCTTCCCGATGCTGTCTTTTCTTAAATATTTAATTTTTTACTAAAAACAACATAATTACTGGTACTGTTTTATTCGTAAATGTTTGCCTCCAAGTCGATAAATCGGTGTCTTACGCAACAATTGACAGAAATGCATTATAAACAGCAGATAAGGAAAACTAACAATGTGACGGCAAATGGTGCAAACGGGTGACGAATATAGGAAAAGTCGAAAGATATCTGGCTGAGGACTAAGGCAAAAACACACTTTTTTTTTAAATACGTAATTTTTCCTAAAACGAATATTTTCGATATTGAGAGTTTCCTAGTGTTTGAGTAGAGTTTGAGGTTAGGTACAGTGCTTTTGTTGATTAAATTTACCAAAATGTAGAAGGTGTATAGCCTGTAGTTTCTTGATTAAATCTGTCTTAACATGACGACCATTGGTGCATTTACCTTAACAAGGATTATTTGCAAATAAATCGTGAGATGATTTATGAATACCTTCGATATATGAGAAGCACTTAACTAAGAAGATAATTATTTCGTATTCAACTAACCTTATTATAGGTTGATCTTGAACTTCTTTATTTGGGGTGGCATCTAAACCCCATAAGTAATGTTACCTTTTCCTTTTTATTTCGTTCTGCGTTTAGTCAACGTCAGGTTCGGTATCTAATTTATTATATAAGTGATTTAATCTCAATCTTGGTTCTTGCTTTCTCCGATTCTTTAATCTTAATTAATACTTGCAGTCGTAGTTTTTTATTTTAATTTGTGAATACAACCTTCACTTTATTTAATGACACTTCTTGTTTATGTACTAGAAAGTTATAACAATATATTGTAATATGACAGAAATTTGACTTGAATTCTTCTACTATTAAATTTTAATAGTAAGTTATGTTGTTATTTTCCCCTTTGATTATAAATCATGATCCTCTAGGTAGACTTGCACGCTTCACACAATTTATTTCCTTCGTATGTTTTTATTCTAGATAACTCCGCTTACGTTGTGACAAATGTTGAGGGTGTAGCAATATTACAAATTAAAAGATTTGCAGTCATCTACAGGGTCTTTATCTATGTGCACCCCAATAAACACGGCAAGCTAAGCCGGCTATCCCCCAGTGTGGATCTTTAACGTGCCAGTAAATCTACTGACACAGCTCCCTAGCATTTGCGCACCCTTAAATGCCCGCTGACTGCACCCGGATTAGATCCTGCAACCTTGGGGTCAGCAGGCAAGAACATTACCGCTGAGCCATGCAGCCAGACTACGTAATAACAACACACTGTAAATGTTTATTGGTTCCAATAAAGTAACACAAAATTTAAAAAGGAAAGGAAGATTGTAGTTTTACGTGACCGTTATTCTCAAGATCATAAGCCACGGGACCTTCTTTTTACGTGGAATCCGAACCACAGGACATGGCATTTCACTTTGAAAACCTCACATGCATTGACCAGGAATCGAACCCAGTCCGCCATGATGAGAGAACAACAGCTTGACCGCTGTGCCACCACGGCCCTGCCGCAAACTTCAACATTATCGGGCTCTAGTGCTCATGGACAGTATTGGACACGATGATCAAATGATTATTTCATTAATACAGGGTGTTTCAGAGCTACATTATAAGTATATTGCCACTGTTGGTTAGGTCTTAGGAGGAGAAATGACAAGAGTGCCAGATTTCGTCACAAATGACAAGCATTGGTAAAGTGTGCTTTTTTTATCCATATGTTATAGAAATAATACCAACTACAGTATATCACACACTTGCAACATTTTAAAATGCCAAAACATAACACTTATGCACATAATTAAATCAAATACCTGCTTAGCACAAGCGAGGAACAATACGCCTCGTCAGGACAGCTCAACTCACAGGAGATGTTTGACGCTGGGAGTCACCTATTACATGACACGCATGATTTCGCAAAGTTGGTCCTTATCGGTAACGAAGGTATGACGAATTTCGTAAGACTTGGTGCAGTGAGAAAGACCCATGGACATGCTTATTATTTGAACTTATATAAGAGAGTGACTACTATTGGCTCAGTGACGAAAACCAGTAGTTACCTTATGTGAAACAAACCCAGTATATGTGCAAGGCATACAATATTTGGGAGACCCAACCTGTGGTTGGAAGCTGCTCTAGTTGATGATGATGTGTGGGGGACAGCAGTTTCTGAGAAAACTGGTCACAAACCATGGAAATTAAACATAAGTAGTAGAGGGGCTAAGACCTGCCTTTAAGCATACATTGTGAAGCTCTCATTACATTATTTCTATACCATGTATGTGACCTCCGAATAGGTTTAGTGTAGATCTTTTGAGATATTGCCCAGGCTGTCTTGTTCATCGTAATGAAGATCATAATTATATTTATAACAAATTTGTAGAAAATGAATCATTTATCAATTACATGCCCCCCCCCCATCTAAATAGCAAAGTTGGGAAACAACTATTGAACTTTGATCAAGAAAATAGAAAAGCAAAACCACAAACCATTCTGAGAAGGTCTTCAGCTGCTTCCAGCAGTGCGCCAGACAAAATTATTACAAAATTTGTTCCATCACCAATCTCCTCTTCCTGCATCTGTGCAGCAAAGATCATGAGCTTCGCAGCTGGATGTTCCACTTCAAGCTCTTTGATGATTGTAGCAGCATCATTGGTGACGAACAACTTCTCGATGTGGTTTATAACCATCTTGTTCATACCATTGGGCCCATATGCTGTACGAACAGTTTGTGCAAACTGTTTGCATGCAGTGATATTGCGATATACTGCTTCTTCCAAACCTGAAAAATACTGCAAAGAAAATGTTGAAAATTAATTCTTTGACACTAACAAGATCTGCAACAAACACATGCTGAATCAAGTCTCGCATAAAGTTATGAAGAGAGTTCTTGATTACCGTAATGTTTTTCCCATCAACACAATATTTTCCAAGTACAAAATGAAATTCAGAATTTTTAAATGTTTTTCATTGATACAACTCATATATTAGCTATATTTCTGCCCCTAATTATAGGATCATATGAAAATTATTTTTAACCATTAGCTACATACTTTTGGCCTGTTTGCCATCTCTTGATGAATGCAGTACATTTGCATTTGTCAGTTGGCACAGGCTAGAGTAAAAGGTAGCTTTTCACCGATGTCTCAGTCTCACTCATGGCTGTGATTATATGGAAGCTACTGAGGTATGGGTGGTGCTTAGTAATGGCATTCAGGGCACAGTCAGTGCCTGTGGATGCTGTGAAAGGTTCTACTCATAGGGTTAGGACTACTGTTCTGACTCAGTGAGGAAAGCAATGGCAAACTTCCTCACTCCTCTTCTTGCCTAGAACGCCTCAATATAGCGCTGTCTTGGGTTTTTGTGGGTATCTACTCACATAACGTAACGGCGGTGCTTTTTGAGGATCCAACCAGCCTTCGGGCTGACTACCTAACAGACAGCTACATACTTAAATTATTTCTTCTTACCCCCAAAAATCCTAATTACAGTATAAGTCAAAAATATATGTTTGTAATATCTACGTAAAAACCATAAAACCACTGTAGGAACTCCCACCCAAATCTCCTGCATTTCAGGCAGGTTTGTGAATTAATTACAACAGGGAAGGTTTTCACAGAAATACTTGTGGTTATTTGATCAAATTGCACATGTTACGAGTTCACAAAACACAAATTAAGTTAGTTTCCATTACTACAAAAAAAATGTGTTTTGAGTATTATTTTAAGATTCCTCTGTAAATTTGGTCTTTTTGTCAACTTTGAAACCATTATTTTTAAAGAATTGTTCACTTAGTTATGCCGAGATTTTTCTTTATTAGTACTATTCGGTTTCCTTTATGTGATTTTGTGAAGTTTAGATTATTTTCTGGTTTTCCTGTTTAATTTAATTATATTTCTTTTTCTCTTCATTTTTTTTATTGCTCCAGTCTTCTGAGTTTTAATTTTACTTTCTTTATATTGTTGATTCTTTAGAGGCTTAGCAACATTGTGGCCATGCAGCCCTATGTAGTTGGGTGGTTGTAGAAGTTGTCTGATAACCTGTGTCACTTTAATGTGTTGGTTGGTCTTTGGGATCAAGACTCAAGTTTATGGTTTCGACTAGGACTTTGATTTGGTTGTTTTAGTTCACTTGGGTGGGCCAATTGTGTTTTTAAACTAATTTAACATTTTCTATTGTCACTGTCAATACAGAACCACATAAAACACAGCTGCAAACACGATCAATTGAGGCGTCTAGTATCAAAACCGGCCAAGTCACAAAATTTACGAAAATGAGTGAAGGTTATCAATTTGAAGTAGAAGTATAGCACTATTAGGTGAAACAAGAATATGCTTCAAAATCGTCCATGTCTTCATGTTAGAGAGCACTGAATTCTTGGTCATGCAACAAAATGGGCCAAGTCATGCAGGCAATGAATTCAAAACCGGCCATGTCAAAACACGAGCAGCAATCTTCATGTCGCAGCATTATAGTCTGGAATCTTGTGTTGTTAGATTATGCAAGAATGTGATAATATCAGTAGGCAACATTGTTCCTTATATTGTATACGCTTTGAAGTCATAATAATTGGCATTTTCTTCGTTTGCAACACTGATTTCCGTATTCGCAGGCTTTTTTATCATATTGTCGCGAATACAATGACATTCTCTATTAGCTAAATCCAAAAGGATCATTATGAAGAATCCCGAGAAGGCACAAACTTCTGTTGGTGTAAAAGGTGAGGAATTTTACTATAATGATCTTGGGAAGTACCAAAGTCTGTATAAGAGAGGGAAATCGCTGGCTCAAATTACACCTCACACAGTGATCAAAGGCATTACTCTTCCTGTCTCTAATCAAGAGACAATAAAAAAATCTCCTGCAGAACCATGGCCCAACATGGCAAGATCTTCCATCACTGCAGTTTTATAAAACTATAATATTAGCAAGTGAAACAGCTTTCACTGGTCATGAGAGTTCCAACACAGTCTCTAAAGTCTGTGTCGCCTGATATTGTAGTCTAAATGAGAGGAAATTGAAGACTTACAACTAGTGTTGGATTACCCATTAGGCCTGACTAGGCCCCCAAAATTTTATTCCGAAGATTTAAAAAAAAAATATCCAGAACTGAGACAGTTTCAGCATTATATTAAGTTACAATGTCCTTTAAAAACTGAGTTTACTCATTCAGAACTTGACGAAATTCTTATTCGAGACAAGCTTGAGTCTGTATTTCCGAACGTTGAAATTGCTTTTCGCATTTTCCTGACCCTCATGATAACGAATTGTTCTGCGGAGCGCTCGTTTTCAAAATTGAAACGGATCAAAAGTGCGCAAAGAAGTATATTGTCAAAAGAAAGATTAGACATGCTAAGTTTTATGTAGGCTATACCGAGTCAGATGTTCAGCGGGGAATTGATGTTGATGACATTGTAGAAGATTTCAATGACTGAAAAAAAAAAAAAAAAAGTTTACATTTTACAGAAGTAAAAAAAATACGATTTGTTAAATTGTTCATCAAATCATCTGAAATGTTTTCAAATAACGATGATCGGTTCAATTGAAATGTATGTATATATGATTTAATAAAAAGTGTATAGTTCATCTTGAGAAAAAATATATATACAGTACAACCTGTCACATCCGGACCTGTGATATCCGAACCCTCCCATATCCGGACACATCTCCGAATGAATTTTTAAGTCGTAGTTGAGAGCGAGGATACATTAGTGTGCTAGCCAGGGAGGACGAGTGAAAGTTGCAGCGCTGGAAGGCTGTGTGCGTGCTTGACCGCGAGGGGTTGTGGCCTGACTCGGTCAACGACATCTTCCCGGAAACTCATCCCTTTGTGTGAATAAGCGATATTCCATTCACGGCTTCTGCCTGCCTGCCACCAACGTCAACACGAGGCTGCCTCTCTTTCTACCCTTCAGTCTGTGCGTGAGTCTTGAAGCGACAGTACGTTTTGCGAGTGTGTTTCTGTTCTTACTGTTATTGTTTACCGTTGTTATCGTTATTGTTATCTTTTAACCTAGTTTTTTTTTTTGCTAAAATGTCCGAAAAAAGGAAAAAACTGTTGTTACATTTTCAAAAAATTATGTAGAAGCAGAATGTACAGTGTATTTATGTAAGTACATGTACTGTAAAGCATATTATTATAATATAATTTAATTACTGTACTTTAATTTAGTTTAAAGCAATTCTATTTCTTAGCCTATGTACAGTATACAGTTAAGAAAATGATACTACACCGATAAAAACATTAAAATTAATCAACAACAAACTCGTGAATTATTTCTGGTCACCTAGCTATTTGTAAAAATAGCCTTGTGATATCCGGATTTTTCCATATCCGGATCGGCCGGTCGCCACATTAGTCCGGATATGACAGGTTATACTGTATATACTTTATTAAATATACAGGTGCTAGAAAATAAAAAATATTTGAAAAAAATAAAGGGGCCCCAAAAATCTCAGGGACTTGGCCTCATTTTACCTTAATCCGGCACTGCTTACAACAATATTACTTAGTGAACAGTGCATATCTTAATGATTCTATTAACTTAAGTGATGTATTTTCTTTTACTGTGTTCAAGAACTACAAACTTTTAATGAGATAAATCCTATTTTGTATTCTCCTCAGCTTTCTGATGTTGTTCTTCATATATTACTATCCAAATTATGCTGAAAGCTTTCTTTTGAATTGCAATCGACAGACTGTAATTAAAATGTCAATTTATTTTTATTTAATTGCCTTTTTACACAGGAGTTTGGAATTTAAAAAGAATAGTTTTACAAAAAAGGCTAAAATTATATCAAATTGCAATAAAAACGGCCAAGTCAAAATTTATATCAACAAAAGAGATGGGTTCATTATGAATCCGATTTCTCAACTTAGCAGAATTTATATATTAAACCATTACGGATATAATTATGCAATAAAATATTTTGTGACCATCATTGCTTTGTCTAGAGAGGTTTTTCATCTATAGGGTCAGGAGGGGTAAATATGAGACAAAATCACAACTTTCACATTTTTGAACAGAAAAAAAATAATTGGAACTATGGTAAATGATTAAAATAATGGTAAATTGCATGCTGGATTCAAATTAGAAGACTATTTCCCACCAGTTTACATATTTATTTAATTAAAAATAAAAAAACAGTGTCTTCTTTTTACCCTCCAAATGGGGTAAAAAAAAAAAGACAGCATGGGGCAAATAAAAGACAGCATTCACTCTCCATATCTAAGGGAGCAATACAAATGGGAGTGCAAAAATAAGACAGAGCAGGTTTCTTTTAAGTATAGTATGCTGAAAAAAGTATTAATTTACACCAAAAAGCACCATTTTACCGAACTTCAAGTATCCAACAGGGTAATTTAGGTACTAATGAGTGTTAATTTAATAGTTCAGCTGGTATTAAACACATTAATGAAAAAACACAGCACTGAACCTTCAATCATTACTTTTCAAACACATCAATTGGCTGTGCAAAACAATATTGCATATGCTGTCCAATACAAGACATAAATGGCACTGGAAGTATACCAATAATACACTTTTAAGAATTAGTGTCACATCTACTTCGTTCAACTTAAAAAGAGTCTTATTTCCAGATACCATATTCATACATATGACATCATATTCTTCACGTACAGGGTATATTTTCTGTACAACACATACGTACTTATAAAGAACTGTTTTTCTTTTACCACCTTCAAACTCGACTAACACATAATCTCCAACCTTCACTTCATTTGGCTCAGGTAGCCCTACCTCACAAATGTCAGTACACTTAGCTTCATCTTCTATGAGGTCAATGTCATCTAAACTATCACCTATTTATTGCCATTCCTCTTCTTCAAACGTTTCAGAATATCTACACAGGCTCTTACCTGAATTGTCTCTTTGTTGCCCCCGTTAGTAGTTACTTTATAAAATCGGAATTTCTAATCTTGAAACGACACATTTCTTTGTAAACTGTAAAGCACACTGACCAATAAGCAATACGGGTGCCATTCAGCATGAAAACTGGGTGGCCAAGCATATAAATATTAAATAACAAGAAAAGTTTGGAGGGAAAACTTAAAAGTTTTTGTAATGAAATTTCTATGTAAACAAGTTTTAATTTTTTGCAAATTCATTACATGTCTTATTGCATTCTCTGTTTGTAAGGGATGTTTCTATACTTATTAAAGAGTGATGTAAATAATATTAATTATTTTTCCTGTCAGACTTCCTCATAACAAGCATGTCTTTTATTTACCCCACTCACTGTGTGTCTCATATTTACCCCTCCTGACCCTACTGAAAAATTTGCCTTCAATGACTTGGCCCGTTTTGATACTAGACGACTCAATTATACTCAGATTTACAAAAGATGAACGGTGAAAGCTATCATCCGCTTGAAGGGTGAGGTGAGGAGTAGAGACTAGAGGGGTAACGGTCTCCATAGCAACAGCAAGCAGTGTTACAATGTATGCCGACACAGCAGTGAGCACATGGTTTGACTCAGTGTTAACTACTGTGCCTTGACTCGTCACGGTCATTAGACCACCAGGCTAACTTCCCCGGTATTTGTGTCTTGAAATGTTATGATTAGAGACGAGAATTATAGGCACTAAAAACAGTTAAAATAGGCAGGCATATAGGCTCTTAAAATAGCCAAAATAGGCATATAAATAGGCACTAACGTGTAAAATAGCCAACAAAATAGGCATGAAAAAATCTTATAATTTAATATCATATTTAATTACCATAAAAAGAATTAACAATAAGCAACTTATAATTTAATAACATACTTATTTACTATAAAAAGAATTAACAACAATCAACTTTCCAATGTTTTCTGGTAATAAGTTTGTTCTCCTGTCATAAAGAATGTTTTTATGTTGACAGAAAGATCTCTCAACATCACATGAAGTGATTGGGCAAAACGAAGCCACTGCATCTGGTTTTAGGTCAATTGCTTCTGAATCTGGAGTGAAAATAAAGCATACACTCGAACAATTCGCATCGAGAGGGTGGTAGGGGATACGGGTTGTGCAACATAATTCGACGTTGATTGGTTCTCGCATGTGTCTTGCGAGGTAGCAGGGGTTGAAGGCTTCGAGGTCAAATTGTTCCTAGTTTCTTCTGATGGAAATTTCCCAAGCGCTATTTCTGGTGACTTCCGAGAATTCCCATTCTTGTTCGTGGGGTAAACACATATTGAGAAATGAGAATTAAATTCTGTCGATCACATCAGCTGCAATATAATGCACTTTAAAATACAGTCAAAAGGTACCAAATAGGCAATTATAATCCAAATAGGTACAAACCATTGAAATAGGCATTTATAGGCACAATAAAACCAACGAAATCTACCCTAAAAGAACCTAAAACGGATTTATATCTCGAAAGCCTACGTTTCTAAACACAGGAATAAAATAGGCAAATTACCGTCTCTAGTTATGAGTCATGACCTGCCTCAGTGGCAACGCATCATTTCCCCACATGCTAGCTTTGACAGCTGTCAGCTATCATTAATGGTAATACAGAGTACAGGGTCTTTCATATAAAATAAGAGCGCCAAGCGGCGACTTTCTTAACCGCGGCTGCGGTCACCTTGGCCGATCTTTTGGCGCGCCAAGGCCCCCTGCTTTAAGCGTGTGTACAATCCTATATGATGCAGCGGCCTTTCTAGCGTGTGTACAATGCTGAAATTTTACTTTAGCTAGTTAGTTATTGTTGATGAAACCGAAACCCCTACTTGTGCTAATTTTGTGAGTGATTTATTCGGAGACCGTTCAAGATTCTCGCAATGTCATCTAGCTCATCCTCTGTTAAAACTGTTCCTGGGCGGGCATGTTTTTCATTGAGCACCGAGCCAGTAGTGTCAAACTTATTTGCAATTACGTGAATCTGTGCTAGTGAAGGTGGCACTTCTCAGGAAATTGCTGAACAAATGCATCACGTACCCGCCGAGCCGACTCGTACTTAGAAAAAGTTTTACATAAAAAATACGATGTTGCAATGACAACTGTCTCACCATGTTAGCACTTGAGGTTTAGACTGGCGACTGAGCAACTGCACGCTTATTGCAAAGTCAAGTTTGGTAATGTCAATCTGTTATTTTTATACAGTCCATCGGAATTTGAAGAAAAAGAAAAACCAACAGCCATCGTATGTACTATGCGCGCGCTTTCAATACTATAGGGGTTTCGGTTTCATCGACAATAACTAACTAAAGTAAGATTTCAGAATTGTACACATGCTAGCAAGGCCCCTTCATCATATAGGATTGTGCACACGCTTAAAGCAGGGGGCCTTGGCGAGCCATAGCTCGGCCAAGGTGACCGCAGCTACGGTTAACAAAGCCGCCGCTTGGCGCTATTATTTTATATGAAAGACCCTGTATAGTCACATGGCTCAGGAGGGATTTCAAGCCCCGGACCCAGGTCATCCGAGTTGAACAAGGGAATAGGATACCAGTACAGGATCCAGCAAGGACTGCTGAAGTATGGCAGAGGTACCAGGCCAAGTTATTCAAGGAGAATCAAGGCCAGGCAGCCACAGAACATATCTCGTGGGAGTCAGATCCCTTCTTTTTTAAGTCACAAGTCAAGAAAGTCATTAGCACACTAAAGAAAGAGAATAAACCAGGATGGAATTAACGACAGCAGTGTTGAACATTGGGCCAGCTGTAACAAACTTCACCTTTTAAGTGCTGAGTTACCACTTAGCAGTTTGCTACTCCATGATGAGTTTTTTCATTTGCATGTAAGATACATTGTAGATAAGCAATTGTTAACAAGTTATCAATGGGGTGATAGACTTAAAATGTTAATTGGCTTTGAGTCTTTATTAATCTAAATGCAAATTCAAAATCCTATGTGTGTATTAATTTTAATTTCGAGACGAAACAAATTAAATAACTTTTGTGCCCATGCATGCATCATCTCCATATCAGGTAAAGGGCAAAATAAAATTATTTCCTAAAATCAGTAGGCAACTAATACAAGTCGCTCCTTACTAATGGTTAATAACTGAAAGATTCTTTGATCTGAAATCGCAACGCGGCGAGAAAATCTTGCTTATTCTTCCGCCAAGCTTGTTTACATCACAGATGAACTCCAGCTGTAGACGACAGATATCTACAAAATGTTCTCTTAGTTACTTCCAGAAGCAAAAATCTAAACTTAAATAATAGTAGAGCTCAGCAACTCCAACTGAAACCCCGGAAAAAATGCTAACTACAAGCTCGCTGTCTTCTCTGTCACACTGGCTGACGGAGCTAGCGCTCACGCAGGGTCGTACTTCAAGTTGTTGAGCTATACTGCATGATACCCAACACGTGGCAGAACATGCCACAAATAAACTCAGCATTCGACAGTGAACGAAGAAATGAAAGTTCAATAAAATAGGTCTGTCCACCCAATCAATAGAATTTAATTATCCATATTTTACTTCTAGGACATGTTTCGAAATTCTTTCTTAGCTCATTTTCAGCAATATCCTTAACATTCAAACATTAAAATTCTATATTTATATAAAGTAAACCATCGTGGTGTATTTTAAAGCTTTCAAGAAATGAAAGTTATCGTGCATCACCTATAGGCGAATGTAGCACTCATCAGGTTAATGCTGGAACTGCAACAATTGGAAAATGGGCTGCTGGCCAGACATCAAATCGCCAAAGGCAAAACTGAGACAATGAAGATCATTGACAGAGCAACAAATAACCAGCCCAGGTTATCTGTGACAGGTTTCCAGATTGTACAAATCGAGACAAATAATGAAAAAACTAAGTGTGAGAACACGTAACTTTAAGTTGAGGTACATATTTATAGTAAAATGGCTTAATTTTCTACTCTTAAAAACTTCCTGTACAGTATAGGTGGTGCCTTTTTTTTTGAGGGGGGGGGGGGATTTTAGGTCAATCGTGTGCATTCCCTGACCCTCCCACATTGTGTTTGCTCTGGAGTAGACTGTTTCAAAGCCAGATTAAGGTGTGCTTTATCTGCTGCACCTATGCCAGACACTATTTGCCAGGATTGATGCCAGCCTTCTTTAGGATGTCCAGCACTGACATACTGCCAAGTAAGTGGCAAATACTGTATTTTACTACAAGCTGCAGGGTCTTGTGACCTAAGTACCGGTACATGCTAATATTATTGAAATGGGCCTGCCAAATCATTTGTTACATACTTCATTTATAACTTAACTACTACATGTTAAATTTTCAGGACATGCTAATAATGAAATAATCTGTATACATTCTAAATCAAAGAAGAAAATTGAAAGTGCTATGTTCGTCATTATTTACATTGCATGAACCTATTATACACTTTCAGGACACGCTAATAATCAAATAATCTGTACACATTCTAAATCAAAGAGAACAACACTAGAAGAAAATTGAAAGTGCTATGTTCGTCATTATTTACATTGCATGAACCTATGCTTGCCACAGTGGGCGAGTGGTCAACGTGTCAGTCTACTAACCCCTAGCTTGCAGGTTCGCTCCTGGCCGTGGTAAATGATTTTTTTTTTTAAGGCGGCAAAACTTACGACACCATGTCATACGATGTTGGCATGTCAAAGAATCCATTTGACTTCAGTAGGCCATGTTCATAATGGCAAAATTAATCTTGGGAGTTTCCGCCAACACAAAGTTCCTCATTTCTCTACCAGAAAGTGCTCAAGTGTTCAAGGAGCTTAGATATCTAACCTCCTTGACTTTCATAGTGCTTCAAGGTACAATGAAATTGAATCGGTTATTGGAAAAAGGAAGAATGTCCAAGCTACCCTGTTTTGAGAAAACTAGAAAAAACTTAACAGCATTCAAAATATTGCTCCTGGAGTTTTGTGATA
Source organism: Meconema thalassinum (assembly GCA_946902985.2). NCBI lineage: Eukaryota > Metazoa > Arthropoda > Insecta > Orthoptera > Tettigoniidae > Meconema > Meconema thalassinum. The sequence goes on along the minus strand of OX336391.1, from coordinate 454,984,472 downwards.
CATTGCAAAGTTGTAAAGCTGCACAGGAGGAACATTATGGCAGTCAGATAGAGGTTATTTTCACCACTGATAAAAAGTAATTTGAGGTAAAAAGCCTTGGACATTCTTCCTTTTTCCAACAATTCAATTTTTCTAAGGTACTAAAAACTATTTTAAGAGAATAAGTCGCAGTAACCAATTAGTTTATTGCTTATAAATTCACAATAGATAAAAAATAATATTTTTAGCTTACATACCACACATTACAGCAATTCTTTACATCAAATCATTTATTTTGCTTTCATTGTCCTAATCAATTTCTACATCAGACTGATCATCACTTCTTGTCGACCAATGAACAATGTTATTATAAAATCCCTGATACTCTGAAGGAATGTACTTGATGATTTTCTAAACATCTTCGATTTTCTTACGGTTGAGAGGAACTACTTCTTTGTATGCTTTGTCTGCAGGACCTGTCGGTATCTCGAGTCCCTTAAGAAGCCTGAAGAAGGTGAAATTTAGTCCATCAATAAACACCGATGCACATATGTAGCCTGGTAGCTGTGCTTTTAATTTAAATGTCTATAGCTTGCAAGTGAGAACTTCACTCATTTGGCTGTCCAAGGCAGTAACTTTTCTTGAAATATGGCGGCCACCACTGCTTAAAATCAAGTACATCTTCATATTCCATGATTTCGGCTTGAAATGCATGAGGCTTCTTTCTACAGTTCACTATAATTTCAACATACTGTTCAACTGAATACACCCTGTCTCGTCTTCCTAACACTCTTTTGATCACAGAAAAATCCCTGTCACAAGGTAAGAAAGAGTGGCCTCGTATGGGAAAATATTGGTGAATTGTTTGAAACTTTCCAATCATGCTGAGATACGTCAAAAAATGAACAACAGTGTTGTTCCTGTTTTTTCCAGGGCAGGAATCACTAAAGATGTGAAGCTCTTTGACCTTGTCAGGAAGTCGACGTAAATAATCATACAAGAAGCACACCTCGTTTGGACCACGATTAGCTTGACCTTCATGGTAGCAATAAAACTGAGCTGTGTTATTCTTCAGGTTTTCAATTCCAAATACAAAAAGCCAGAGTTTTCTTAAATAAAACATTTCCTGGACAGGCAAACAAGGCAAAGGGACATTCTGCATATAGTCAAAAACTATCCCTACTACATCATCTCTTCTTGCTTTTTATAAAACTTTGAAGCCCTACGCTTATGAATAAGCAACTCCGCAACTGCAACTCTTTTTGCCGTTTCGTTTAGAAAAGGAGATTTGATCTTGGCTCCGGGTTCTTCGCAGGTGGAACACACGTCAACTTGTGGCCGTCCAAATTTATACTGGAAGTTTTCTTTAAAGTATTTCAAATAAAATTCATATTTAATATTCAGATTAGGGTTCTGTCCACAAAAAAGTGCATGCATTTTTGTCACATTTAGGTCTGCATCCAAGTAACGAACAATTTTCACACTGTAATGTGACTGATGAGTAGGAAAACATCTAATATATTCATCTATCTTGGCAATAACTTCTGGTTTTAGAATATTTCCTCTATTGAGGTGTCGTCCCCAATTATCATTTGGAGATTGACCATTAACGAGTAGTGTTGTTAAGCGAACAATGGCCTTATCACTTATAGCATGTAAACTTGAATAAGCTTTGCGGCACACGGGAAACTTCTCAGATCCTTTCATAACATAAAATTTAAATGTACCCTTTTTCACAAATATTGGTTCCTCTTTTCTACTTCTTCTCCTTGCTACTGGCGTATACTCTATCAGTCCCATAAGATACAAATCTGTCTCTTTCTTAGTTTTGCCATCATACTCTGTAGAGATAGTAATCATTAGCTCCTTCTCCATAATTCTGTCAAAACACTTCTTTCGGCAACTGCAAGAAACATACAAGAGAAATAAATTAGGAAAATATAGGCCAAAGTAAATGTTATGCACATTTAAACTATATCCAAGTGATTGTTGTAACATTGTTACGCGGAGGTGGTGTCAGCTCAATGCCGTTTTGGACCTACTGGCTTTGTAAGTTACTGCCATTACCGGGAATCGAATCCAATTCGCCAGAACAAGGAGCTAGAATGCTACCCCGGGACGGTCCTCATTCATAACACTCTATGAAATATAGGCCTAGTCCATACATATTACTAAAGAACATTATCACACATAATGGTAAGCAACTCTTCCAAAATAACTGAGTTTTTAACACCACTAAGTCATAGATGCTGAAGTAACGAAACTACACGGTACCGGTAGTTATCAACATTGAGGTCCAGTAGATTTTGGCGGTACAACAACACCTTGCGAAGTAATGTATTGCTGGCCCAATGATATGGCTCTCTTGCGTTTCTCTTTGCTATAATCAGCAGTATTTCTAATGCCTTTTCTTCTTGGTCGCATTTCATCATCACTTACGCTCATTTTAATGCTATTCGTCACTATAATCTTTTCAAACCCACTGTTTAGTACCAGCTATCGCAAATGGCAGTGAATAACGAATCCAACAGAAGAACACCAGCTCCTCGAACGACGGCGCTGTTCGCGGCAGTTAGTGGAACAAAGACGAAAGTCCGGACAATCTTCCCTTTTCCACTCACCCGAAATTACGATGGCCTGTTGTTCCCAGGGTTTTACATGGACATTCATCCTTCTTCTACCAATCGATGCGTCGATGTATCGCGAGCAAATTGTATATCTCAGGTCAATTTTGAAAAAATTGGACATTCTTCCTTTTTCCAATCACCGATTCAATTCGACATGCAAGCTACCCTTTGGGTGTCAAATAACAAAGCTTGCACCCGGCACCGAGGCCATACGATATTATTATTATTTACCTATAGTGTAATTATTTATAAAGTTTCAGTGGTGAGAAGTTACCCCTTAAAAAGTTACAGGCTTTTAAAAAACTGATTTTTGAAAAATTTTCAATTTTTGACCTGCAATATTTTGGTTGGGGGATCAGATAAAAACCTGAAAATTTCACATTTTAAAGATCTTTACAGTAGTAAACTTCAGTATAAATTTCAAGTTTGAGATTTAATTGGAAGTTAGTTTTAAAAAATCACCAATATGATAAAAAGAAGGTTTTTATCATTCGCAATACATCTAGTCTAATGTGGGTAAGTATTTTCAACTTAAGATCTAAATAGATTCAATTTAAGTAAACAATATTTAGGCCTTCTTTGTTGCTAAACATTTCTAAATCGAAAACTGAAAGAGGCTGTTTGGCAGCATGTGCAAGTCTGTACAGGCTCACTGACAGACAATACACCACGAGTCTCAACATGTCTGCGAGTTACCTAGCCAAACACTGCAAGTCTGTGAGCTAGCTATCTTGTTTCCCCTTCCACTCAATCTGTTCTCTCCCACTTAGTTGTCCATGAGCTTTTACAGTGAGCAGTTGTATTATGGTAGTTAAATGGAGCCTCACTGTTCGATTGGCATTTTTACTAATGAAGTATGTCACAAAAGTGTTTATGGAGTGTTTTCTAAAGAAATTACAGTGATTGAAAATTACAGTGAAGAAGAAAAAGTGTTGTTTCGTTTAAGAGTTCACCTAGATGTCAAATCAAGCTGTAAGTACCATGAAGTAAAATACTTGAACAAATTTAATCACCTCTATGGACAATCTTGTTTGGACTCATTGAAGAAACACAAGAAGCCTATAACTAAAGGACTGAGAGAAATAACTTTAGATCAATTCTATAAAAATGAAAATCCTGTCATTAACCTAATACCAGGGAAATCATTATGTCCAACCTGTTATACAAAGGTATTTGTGGCTAACAAAGAAAGGGGTAGTGATAGTTCTGATGAAGAATTTTGTAATTTAGAAGAAACAATAACAAAAGTAGACTCAGCTTGTAAAATCCTTGGTGTATCTCCTGCAAGTAAAATTAGGAAATTAAATGAAGAGCAGAGGCCGTCTGCTTTGAAAGCCAAAATTGAGAAAGTTTCAACTTCAATTAAAAGAAATTTAGAAATCTCCTTTCAAAAGGAAATTAGTTTAAACCCAGGAACTAGTTCACAAAATTTGCCAGCAGAATATGAAGATTTGATTGAAAACCTAAAAAATAAATGTGAGATTTCAAACAAAGATGAAAATATTAAGATTATCAGTTTACTGCCAAATTCTTGGAGTAGGGCAAAAATAAGTGATGAATTCAAAGTGTCAGAACCCTTAGTTAAAATAACAAGGCAATTAGTACAAGAACAGGGAATCTTACCCGTTTTGCAAAAGAAAAATGCAAATAATTTGATAGACGATAGCATAATCAAAAAGATAGTCATGTTTTACGAAGATGACAACAATAGCGGTTTGATGCCTGGAAAAAAAGATTGTGTTCCTGTGAAAGAAAATGGTACTAAGATTTATAGACAAAAGAGGTTACTTTTGTGTAATTTAAATGAGCTTTTCAGGGAGTTAAAAAAAGAAATTCCTGAAATTAAAATTGGAAGATCAAAGTTTTGTGAGTTGAGACCAAAATGGTGTATTATCGCTGGAGGATCTGGCACTCATAATGTTTGTGTTTGTTTGTACCACCAAAACGTATAATTGACAATTAGTGGAGCTAACCTTAAAGTAGACTGCAAAGACCTCTTAGAAATTCTAGTTTGTAGTATTGACAGCTATAACTGTATGATGGGAAAATGCCATGAGTGTCCTGGCAAACAACGTTATTTGACATGTTTGAAGAATCAGAGGAGGAAGATTTGATGCCAGACAATATTGAATATAAACAATGGGTAACTCAAGACAGAACAGAACCACGAGAAGAATTTCTTGAAGTATTTGTAGCGAAGCTTGAAAATCTTAAAATGCATCATTTTATTGCAAAAGCTTAAGGTAAATACAGTATATGAAAGATAAAAAGCAGTCTTTGACAATTCATGAATGCTTAGTTCTTTCATACTTTTCAGAAAACTTCTTGTTTGTTGTGCAAGATGAAGTGCAAGGACACCACTGGGAAAACAAACAAGCCACAGTTCATCCTTTGTGTTTTATTACAAAGATGAACTAGACTGCTTTAAAAGTCACAGTTTCTGTGTCATAAGTGACCACCTTGAGCACAACACTTCAACAGTACACGCCTTCCAAGTTCAGTTAGTTAAATACATTAAAGAACACCACCCGTCCATTAAAAAACTAATTTATTTTTCTGACGGGGCTTCATGTCAGTATAAAAACAAAAAAAAACTTTCTTAACATATGCTTCCACCAAGAAGACTTTGGTATGAATGTAGAGTGGCATTTTCTTGCATCATGCCATGGAAAGAATGCGTGTGACGGTGTCGGTAGTACAACAAAGCGAGCTGTCACAAAAGCAAGTCTTCAGCGGGCATATGAAACCCAGATTCTGACTCCTCAACAAATGTTTGAATTCTATAGAGAAAAGATCAAAGGTATTACTTATGTTTTTGTTAGATCAGAGGAAGTCCAAGAAATGTATGTCAACGTCTTGGAGGAAAGGTTCAACACCTGCAAAAAGATAAAAGGTACTCGATCTTTTCATTGTTTTATACCACAATCAGACAACCTGCTGAAGTGTCAGTTAACATCAACATCTCCGGACAGTGTACTCCACAAAACTGGCAAAGCTGTGCCACTGACAATTCAAAATAAAGGCATAGTGGCTTGTGTCTATGATGGTCAGTGGTGGATTGCAGATGTCGACAATGTTGATAGCCAAAACCAACATTTGCACGTCATATTTTATCACCCTCCAGGACCAAGAACTTCATTCATAAAAATGAAAAAGATCAAGTTTGGATGCCAGTTAAAAAAGGACTAAGGAAGCTGTCTCCTCTGGAGTTTACTACTGTGACAGGGCGAACATTTAACTTAACTCCCAAAGTGTGTGAAGAAATCTCCCAGATATTCAACGAGCTACTAAGTAAATAAAAAATAACTGTCAGTTTAGCTATTTATAAACCTATAAATGTTGTTAAATTTCTTTTAAAAAGGTTTAAACTTAAGAATTGACATTCAAAGTTGTAAGAGGATATAAGGAAACCAGAGATATATAAGCAAAGCGAACTGATGTGAGTTTAATAATAATAACGAACTGATTTACATGGATGGCAATAGCGGAACTGGGCAAACTAAACATGTGCGAACATGGCGAGAGTTTTAGACAAACTGAAAGCATAAAGGGGCAGGTGGCAGCACCTTACATATATAGAACCGCATACTTGATAAATAAGAATAAAACTAATCAAAGTTACAACACTTCCCCTCAAGTAGAGGTTCAAACAATCTTTACACTCTCCAAACCAGCAAACTTCAAGCAACGTTCATGTTTCATTCGACTTAAACTCTTCGTGAGAAAGTCAGCAACTTGATCGTTCGTAGAGATATACTTCAAAACAAAAAATTTACACTCAAAGACTTCACGAACAAAGTGATGTTTGATATCAATATGTTTGCTTCTACTGCTATACATCACGTTCTTTGCCAAATTAATTGCACTTTGATTATCACAAAAGATGAACATAGTGGCTAAGTCTTTGAAGCCTAACTCGAGCAGAAATCGACGTAAGTACACAGCTTCCTTGGCGCACTCTGACAACGCCATGTACTCGGCCTCCATGGTGCTAAGGGCCACGGTTCTTTGTTTTCTCGAGTCCCACGATATAGGGCATCCGCCGAGCAGGAACACGTACCCCGTGTAGGACCTCCTATCTTCTTGGCAGCTTCCCCAGTCGGCGTCGACGAATCCTTGGATAGGTTCGGTGTCTGCTTCGTAGATCAGCCCGATGTTCGAAGTCCCCTTCAAGTACCGCAGCACTCTCTTCGCAGTTTTCCAATGTTCGACTCCGAAGCAATTGATGGAGACTGCCAAGTGCATGTTGTTCGACGCTGGATTACCTCACCGCTTCTGGGCGGTAGCAGTGAATACTGCAAATTACATCCGTAATCGCCTGCCATCAAAAAGTATCGGAGGCAAAACACCGTACGAATTGTGGACAGGAGAGATTCCTGACATCTCGCAATTCAGAACGTTTGGAAGCAAGGTTTACTTCCTGGACAGGGATCCCGGAAGAGGGAAACTGGATCAACGAGGCAGAGAAGGCGTGTTCATGGGTTACTCCGAAGAAACCAAGGGCTTTCGCATATACTCCCCTGACAAAGACAAAGTTTTGATCAGCCGAGATGTAAAATTCTTTGAGAATAAAAAGCCACTGGAAGACACTAGGATGGAGCGCCCGGAATCCTCGAAGCAAGATATTTGTTGGGAGCTGTTCTTTGCAGAACCACCGCCACAATCACCAAGAGAAAAAGATCAACCAGCTGTCGTGGAGGAACCAGTCTCTCAACCCGAAATCGGAGAAGATGATGAACCTTTCCTCGGTTTCGATGTGACGCCAGTGGATGATCATGATAGAACGACTGTCGAAACATCCGATACTATGCCTCTATTGATACTAGGACCTGGTCGACCCAAGATTCTGCGAACATGGCGCGAGTTTTAGACAAACTGAAAGCATAAAGGGGCAGGTGGCAGCACCTTACATATTGAACCCTTATTAATCTACGATAAATAAGTATTCATGATTTATTATTATTATTACTGCAGCCCAGGCAGTACTTGTGGAAGTTGACGAGGATAAAGGCAAGGTAGCGTGTCGCAATGATTGCCACAGAAGTAGCTCTTGGTAGCTATTCTTGAAAACGGCCGAGTAATCTGAGTTCAAGGCCAAATTGTGTAACAACTTGCACCAGAATTGGAATCCTAAAGGGATGGTCACGAGTTACTTGCAACCGACCTACGATTGAATCACCCAATCGGGAGAGACCAAGCCAAGACCACGTGATGGATGGCGTCAGTGGTAAAAAGCGAGCGAAATTGATTATCTAAAGAACCGCCGATCGGAATTATCTCCGCATGAGTGCGCTGAGACGTTTGAATTATTTGATGAAGATAGACACTAGTCCCGTGTGTGAGATGAAAACTCTGGAAAATTTTTCTTAATCCACCCCACTCTTCATCCCCCTGTCAGTTTCTAATAAATTGATCGACGAGACGCTGTTCGATGTCTTTCTGTTTGGAGCTCTGATGAGCTAACTTCACGCCAGTTTGCGTAGTGATTTTAACGCTCTAATAATATTCGAAGTCATTTTATTTGTGAGCTCTGATGAGCTAACTTCACATCAGTTTGTGTAGCGATTTTTAAAGCTCTAATATATTATTTGAAGTCTAATACTTTGTGAGCTCAGTGAGCTAATTTCACGCCAGTTTGCGTGGTGATTTAAAACTTGAATATTATCTTAAAGACAACTATTTTCAGCTCTTAGGGGCAAGACGTGAGTAACATTCTAATTAGCGCTCCAGCCCGAGCGAAGGTCAAGCAGAGCAGTAGAGATTACCGAGCGAGATAACGACACAGTCAGACTTTAAAACTTGTATTGTCGAGCCAGTGACGATGGACTCGAAATTGTATATTTCATGTAAATTTTTATTGTATTTTTCATGTGTGTATCGTGCGTGTGTGAGCGAGCATTAGGGAAAGTCTCAGTGTTTAATCGCATAGGACTATTTGTGGGCGAATTTAGTAACTCACTAGCAGTAGTACCCGGCTTCGCCCGGTGGAATGATAATATCTCAGTCTCCTTAACACTCAACGTGATAAATTATATTTATTTATGAAGACTACTACTACTGAACGGGTATATCAAACTTACAATCTAATGGAAGTACACATTTTAAAAATCACAGGCGATGAAGACTGTGGTGTTGCTTATTAGTATAATGGACGTAACATCTAGGTCATTTGCCCTTTTGATGAGGATGATAATGAAAACTACTGTTGAATTGACACGACAAACTTACAGACTACCGTGATAGAAATATTTCAAAATTCACAGGCGATGAAGACGTATTGTGTGTGGTGATTAGCGGTATAATGGGCGTAACATCTAGGTCATTTGCCCTTATGATGATGATAATAATAAGGTAATGAAAAATGACTACTAAACGAACATGGTGTAATTTTAAATCTGATATAGGTAATTCAGATTTCTACCTTCGATGTCTTCCAAAGTCTGAATCTTATTTTCTGGCTTAGGCCTATACTCGAAGCGTCTAGCGAAAGAGCTTATGAAGTACTGCTCGGGTCCAAGCTGCACGAACCTGAGAATATCGCAGTTGATGATATATGATGACTGACGTTCGGGGGGGTTCCCGGTCCTTACATTGGCCGGTGAATCACTCACTCTTTCGTAACACTACAGTGGTTTGACCAAAGGCCCTGTATGAACATCAGCATAGTCAGCAATACCAGGTAACACGGCGGCCTCCGGACATGTCACCTTGCGATGAATCAGCAAGCTATTCTCACACCTGCCCCCTCCTCCAACCCTCCATCCCCCAGGGTCTCACAACTTGTGGGACGTGGGTTTGCGACCACGGGACCCCAGCTGAGTCCGGCATTGCTTCTACTTACTGGTGCCGGGTTCCTTTCAGTTCTCTTTTCAGTCAGCCTCCCTTGGTCAAACTCTTGTTCCCTTCCGACCCCGATGGTATCAGGGTATCAGAGGCCTAGCGACTCTTTCACTTTCCCGCCTTAATTGGCCCTTGTCTAATCATTCCTGATAGCCCCATTCTTCAAGGTGTCAGCCTTCTTTTTCTTTTCTTAATATCTCATGTCTTCTGCTCAAGGCCCTCAAGGAGGCAGGGTGTGTGTAGCCCCACCACTTCTGGTGCACCCTGGATAGTGCTACATCCTCAAGGGCTCATGGTTGGTGAGTTCGGAAGCTGGCAACCCTGAGGGTTTCCTGAGCTGGGTCCGGTTTCACCCCTTTTTCCATTGCCTTTGGGACGGACCGTGTCCTCTTTCCCTTTCCTATCTGTATTTCGTGGCTCTCCTTCCTTCCAAGTCCTCAATTCTCATTTATCTAGGGTTGAGGCATTTCATTTCCTCCTGTCTTTTATTTCCCTTATTCCTTTCGTTTGTCCTTATCTTCTTCTAGCCCATTAGTTTTGTAGTTTGTTTTAGTATTAGTTTCATTTTCACGATCCCGCAAACCATTAGGGGCGATAACCTCGATGTTAGGCCCCTTTAAACAACAATTATCATCATCATCACAACTGGCATTGTGCAATTGGGTTACTGTGGCATTTAAAACTTCCTGTTAAGTCCCTCACCCTTTTGGGTTACATACATAATTTGTAGCTAGAAACCTTCCCTGGAATCCACACAACAACTGACCCAAGTATCATCGCAATCGGATGAATGGTATATGAACGCATAGGGGACATACATACACTACAACGATTGAATTGGCACGTCAAACTTACAAACTAACGTAATAGTAATAATGAATCACAGTCGAGCAAGACAAAATTTGGTTGAGATGGGTGAAACGGTGTAGAATTTTAGCAAAGGGCCTAAATGCAGGGAAAGGAGTGGCCTTCCCAAATTTTCAAGTAGAGAGGGTTACTCGTCGGGTTCCAAAGGGTATGTATGTAAAATTTGGTTGAGATGGGTAAAATGGAGTAGATTTTTGCCAAAGGGCCTAAATGCAAGGAAAGGAGTGGTCTGCCCGAAATTAAAAGTAAATGCAGGGAAAAGAGTGGTCTGCCCAAATTTTCAAGCAGACAGGGTTACTCGTTGGGTTCCAAAGGGTAAGTATGTAAAATTTGGTTGAGATGGGTGAAACGGTGTAGATTTTTCTCAAATGGCCTAAATGCAGGTAATGGAGTGGTCTGTCCAAAATTTTAAGTAGACAGTGTTACTCGTCGGGTTCCAAGGGGTAAGTATGTAAAATTTGGTTGAGATGGGTGAAACAGTGTAGATTTTTGCCAAAGGGCCTAAATGCAGGGAATGGAGTGGTCTGTCAAAAGTTTCAAGTGGACAGTGTTACTCGCAGGGTACCAGAATGGAGTGGTCTGTCCGCAATTTCAAGCAGACTGTTACTCGCAGGGTACCAGAGGGTACGTTGGTTCTGATTGGTGAAACGGTGTAGATTTGGACCGAAGGGCCTAAATGCAGGGAAAGGGGTGGTCTGTCCGAAATTTTAAGTGGACAGTGTTACTCGCAGGGTTACAAAGGGTAAGTATACTCATGTTGGTTCAGATTGGTGAAACGGTGTAGATTTGTGCAGGGAATGGGGTGGTCTGTCCGAAATTTAAAGTTGACAAGGTTACTCGTCGGGTTCCAAAGGGTAAGTATACAAATTTTGGTTCAGATCGTTGTAACGGTGTAGATTTGTGCCAAAGGGCCTAAATGCGGGGAATGGAGTGGTCTGTCCGCAATTTCAAGCAGACTGTTACTCGCAGGGTACCAAAGGGTAAGAATACGAATTTTGGTTCTGATCGGTAAATCGGTGTAGATTTGGACGAAAGGGCCTAAATGCTGGGAATCGGGTGGTCTTCTCGAAATTTTAAGTGGACAGTGTTACTCGCAGGGTTCCAAAGAGTAAGTATACAAAGTTTGGTTCAGATCGGTGAAACGGTGTAGATTTGTGCAAAAGGGCCTAAATGCAGGGAATGGGGTGGTCTGTCCGAAATTTAAAGTTGACAGGGTTACTCGTCGGGTTCCAAAGGGTAAGTATACAAATTTTGGTTCAGATCGGTGAAACGGTGTAGATTTGTATACATCACAGACAGACAGACAGACAGACAAACTTTGTGCTTTATATATATAGATAGACAAGCGATTATAGCCAGGTCAAATAATAATAACATTGAACTTTTCTTCCAAAGAGACTACACCAAGATGTCCGACGTGTGGTCAGGAGCCGGAGTGATGTCCGACGCTTCTACGAAGACAACGATGGAGTGTTAATTTTCCCGTGGGGAAATGGGCTGAGATGGAGGTCATATGTTCTACAAGCTGAGACGGTGATGTACAACAACTGATTATTCAATTATGTAGTTAGATTGGCGGGGGGAACTTTGTAAATAGTTCATTTTCTTTTTCTTGTTTTAGAGTGTTTTTCTTGTACCGACACTAATTGTTTTAAATGTACGTTGGCACGTGGCCAAAGTGTTTGTTGTGTATTTATTTTTCTTTGCAGTCATATTTAATGTACACCGTGTACGTGATTTTTATCCATGCAAATGCGAAACCCATTACATTCGATAAGTGGTGCCTTATTAAAGTTCATATTTGTGATAGGAATGGGAGGTAATTACTGTAAGATGTTTGCTGAACAGGTTATTATTCATATTAGGGTTGCCTAGCGCAACAATTTAAGATGTAATTGTAGAACACCTTAGTTCTAATTTGATAGATTATTTTTGAGTCCTTTTCAGGCTAATTAGTCACTGGCATCGAACGGAGGCGCCAGCAAGTGGAAAATATTTATGTCATTTTATTTCAGGGTCTGTCAAACCCATACGTGTGATTCTGTGTGTGTTATTGTGTCAGGTGTGTGTTGATTCTACGTGAAGAGGGGTAGAGGTCCTACCGCCCTCATATTTTTGTTGTTGTATTTTTGATGGAAAGGCAGGGTGCTCTAGGGAGACCGCTGTACCTTGTCCATATGCTGATTCTTGGATTTCCTAGGGGAAATGCCGGGATATTTTGTTCTGACACACACACACGTATTATGGTGCTTTGGGGCACGCTTCTTCGAGATTCGATCCCGTGCCTTGGGAGGTCGAGGTTATTTTGACACGTGGGTTGACAGATATGCAGATTTCCACGAATCGCCCGTCTCGCCTGGTGACTTATTTTGTTAGGCAGTCCTATGTTCCGACTGGCCCCTTTAAGCTTTCATGTAGCAAACCTGTTCTTTGTGATGGTTATTTTGAACCATAATTAATTGGGGAGTTCGCCATGTTTGTGACGGATTATTGCATGTTGTATGGATGGAATGTTGTGTTAATAATGTAAATGTTGGCTTTGAGCCTATTGACTTGTTTATGATTCAATTCATGTAATTTAGTAGGTGACGCCCGTGTGGTGTAGTGGTAGTGTACTTGTAAAAATGACGGCGGTCATATGTGTATTTCTTTTATTGGTCACGTGTTAACTTACTTGTGTTGATTTGTGTGAGAAGTCCTAATTTTAGGCAGTAATGCTTTTGCTGCGGCAGTTTGATTCCAATTTCACGAAAAAGTAAAAATATTTGATTATAATTTAGTTTATTATTGATATGAATATAGGCAATATGCAGTACTCACGAATGCAATTTATGCTATGCCTCACTGACTGCTGAAGAATTACAATACACGAGATACAACTTCAGGTAGTCCATCACAAATGACCGACGATTATCGCGAAACACTTCTTCTAAAGGCGCGAAACTGCGGCAATATGTTTCTTGCCCTCGAGGTGTTGTGTAACTTGAGATCACTGCTCAGCCTTGATTGCTTTCCCACATGGTTGGCAAAACAGAACGCTCCCATCAGAAGTAAAATTATCTGGAGATCCCCGCTTCCACAGTGAGTGGCACGGGGCGACAAGTTAATAACACAGTTGCAAGCAGACATACGCTCTGCATGAAGATTAGATAGCTCACAGGTTCTTCCCCGTTGAAGTAACATAGAACAAAAATGCAATAAACTGAAGGATCTAGCATGCTGATTTTTTAAAATGTAAATGTTATGTCTTTTTATGTGCTAATAAGTGAAGAGCAGGAATTTATGTATTTATAGAAAAAATGCTTAAAATATGTATTTACATAAAAAATATTTATTTACCTAAAAATCCGAGCCCTAATAATGAGAGACTTAGGGAGAAAGGTTGTTATGATTTTATTTCAACCAAATGATCATAGAACACTATTTACATTTCATTTCAGAATTCCAAGTTCTACGTTCCCTAACTTAGGAAGGCAATCACTGAAAATTGGATCATCATAACACTCACCAGTTATTTGATATTTATGAAATGATTTGAGTATTCATTTCTTTGATTTACTGTTTCTAAAATCCATGAACAATGATAAAGGAAAGACCTCAGATGTTAAAAAAGACATGAAACAGGAGTCACAGCAGTTAAAATGTGAAGTAGAAAGCAATTATGGAGCGTATTTTCCTACAGCAACAGTATCAGCAATTAGCACACTTCGTACATTTTTTTGAAAGTCACTTTTTAAGGAAAGTATAGATATTTATGAAATTAGAGTGCAATTCGTCACTGCTAATGTCTATTCTCTTTCATTAGAATGCTCATTTGTCATGATTGGTCTCTTGTAAGCGTCGGAGGAGGGATCTATACTACTGTAATAATATATATGATTAAATATTATTGAATTAAATATGATCAAAATAGATAGTGAATAGGCCTACCGGGGAAACCACGTTAAAAAACCGCCAAGTACACTACCTCACATGTGGCGTGGAAACGTGTGCATATTATGAAGAATACAACTTTTTCAACTTTTTGAATAGTTGTATCTCAAAAACGGTGACTCGTAGGAGAAAAGGTATTGAGACAATTTGTATAGATAATGGCATGGTCTACAAGTTTAGTCTGATCTATTTTTATGATAAAACTTGCCGTGTGGCTGAAAAACACAAAAAACCCATATTTTCGAACTTTGACCTTGAATAATTTTTTTTGCCGTTGTTGGATGGATGGGGACTTTTCACATTTCATTTATAATGGTGTTTAGACCATTAGTACAAATTTTCAGCTCTATGCGAATTTTTGTAACCTTACCCCTATTTTTTGGGCTAACTTGACCGGGCTATACTTGGGTTGCCTCATGTAGAGCTTTCCCAAGTAGATACTGCCGCTGGTCAACCCATCTCAATCTGCCCCTGCATCTCGTCCCAATCACCTTACTCCCCACCATTAGTTAATCTACTGGATTTATGGTGTTCTTAGTTATGATTCTATCTTTCCATCTTGTCATAGTTTCTTTGGAGCTTCCTCTTCAGGTACTCACCGACTCTTCATTAGACATTTTCAAGTCAATTATCACAATTTTTTAAATTGTCTCATTCAAAAGTAAGTCTTCCCCAGTTTCCAGAAATTTACAGTTTATACAAGTTTTTGTTTAGCTCATTTATGTTCACTTAATGATAAGTGTACACGCTTTTCATCAGACTTCACTTTGTCGTTTCTTGTTTTATATTTCAATACTTGTTCATCCAAAGCAGGGGAATATTTTGAAGAACTTTGTTTCTCGTTCTCGGAAGTTAGTTTTCTTTTTGGATAACAGATGACAGCACTAAGCTATTTGTATTCTTTGACTAAAAAGGAATTCTTAATTCCTTTGATATGAGGCCATTTGAGACGCAAATCATTATTTTGTATATTTGATCTTCTATGTTGTGATATGAAAGATTTGTTCAAAGTCTCGTATACAAAAAAGAAGGAAATTATAGTAGAGCCATCGTTACTTCCGACTTGAAGTTTTAGTGCTACGCTACAGCTATCTAGTGTTGAGAAATGAAATCACTTTAACCAGCCAATCACAGGCAGCCATTCAACACTCGATTTGTCGTGGTATATCATTTTGAATGGCTGCCTGTGATAGGCTAGTTAAAGTGATTTCACTTCTGACCGCTAGATAGCCGAAGCATAGCACTGAAACTTCAAGTCGGAAGTAAGGATGGCTCTTCTTCTTCTGTATTTACGGCCTCATTGGACCACTTCAGTCAATCATTTCTTAGTCCTCTTCTTCAGTATGTTTTCTTTCCGAATTGCCCAGTAGCTTTTCATTCGCTCTGATCTTCTCAGGCGTTCCTCATCTGTAAATACCCTTTTTACTGTATGACCTTAGTCTATATTTGCTTGATATCTTATTTTTATATCTTTCAGTTTTTTTAAATGTTTTGTTTTGCAAATCATCCAAAGTTATTTCTAATTCTTTCATATCTTCTCTAATTTCCTTAATCCATCCTACTTGTTATTTCATATTCCAAAGTTTCTCTACAATTTTCCTAGATAATCTGGTCTTCGGTGTCCTCATAATGTGACCAAAAACAGAAATCCGTTTCTTCCGAATAGTATCAGTGATGGGCTCCAGTTCTCTGTGTATCACTTCATTTGGTACTATCCACCATTGTCCATCTTTCTGATATTTTTTATTTATGCATGTTCTAGCTATTCTTCTTTCTACTTTTAAAATTTTGTCGATTCTGTTTTTCTGAGTAACTTGAAAAAGAGTTTCCCTTCCATATGTCACCTCTGGTTGAACCACCGTCTTGTAATGTTTTAATTTTGTTGTGATTGATAGACATTTTCTTTTATATGTAGATCATGTTAATTTTTGGGCCTTTATCATTTTATTAGTTCTGTCTTGCCATGCAGGTTTCTCATCCAAGTTGTAAGTTATAATTTCTCCTAAGTATTTAAATTGCTTCACTATTTTAACTTTCTAGTTATTTACTGTTATGTGATTGATTACAAGTGGATTTGCTACCATTATCTGTCTTTTCAAATGATATCTGAAGTCCAATTTTTTGTGGTATATTTTGTAGGCTTATTATTTGATTTCTGGCTTCTTGAATATTATTAGCCAGTAACGCTAAGTCATCTGCGAATCCCAAGCAATTTAAGTCTGTTTGATCTTTCTTGGTTCCATTTCTCATGCTCCTAGGATTTTCCCTGTACCATTCTCTCATCACGTATTCCAAAGCACAATTGAAAAGTAAAGGTGATAAACCATCTCCTTGTCTTAATCCTGTTTTAATCGTAAATGGCTCAGATATTTCTCCTCTGAATTTTACTTTAGATTTAGATTTAGATTAGTATTTTCAGCAATGAGGATCTATGTATACAATCATCAGCTTTTTTGAAGTCTACGAAGGTGTTTTTGTCTATGTTTGTAGTAGTCTATTTTATTACTAATTTTAAGGTGATTATCTGTTCAGGGCAGCTTCGCCATGGCCGAAATCCACCTTGTTATTCTCCTATTTCCCGTTATAATTGATCTTTACAACGATTAGATAGAATTCGTGACATGATTTTATATGGGATATCCAAAAGGGAAATTCCTCGATAGTTGTCAGGATTTGATTTTTCTCCTTTCTTGTGTAATGGATAAGGATGGCTCTACTATACATGTTTCTAGATAATCAGCATGTTAATACTCCTAAGCAAACTGAAAATAGTCATGTTACTTCTAGTGATATGCATGGCAACAATAATTGTATGCAAAAAAGTGATTTGTATAGGGGGTCAATCCAGGCCAAGTGGTCCAATATAGAAATAAATGGTTGCTTGACCATCTCAGAAAAATTTGACACTTGCTTAAAAATATTTTTTGAACTTTTTTTGAATTACTGTTTTTAAATGGCGGCCATTTTGTTATAGGCCGATCGTGGTTTTTCGTGTTTGTAAGCATCTGCTGTTATTTAAATATCTCGGCAATGAGTTGCACGAGGCCTATCAAATAAAAAGCATTGAATTCAGTACACTTTGGCCTACACATTGAACCCATTATCACTAGGGTTCATGTGTCTTTTTACAGATTTTTAACTACTCAAAGTTTTTGTTTTGAAATTCAAAGATCTGAATTTTCAATCAATAATTTTTCTAAGACAGGACAGTTTCTCATCCCTAATATTTTTTGTGCTTCTACTCTTCATAGTAGTGGGTCAATCCAGGCCAAGTGGTCCAGCACTAGTTGCTTGACCATCTCAGAAAAATTTGATACTTGCTGGGTTTGTTCCTTATCATGCAGTGAGCTTAAAAATATTTTTTTGAATTACCGTTTTCAAATGGCGGCCATTTTGTTATAGGCCGATCGTGTTTTTTTTTTTGTGTTTGTAAGCATCTGCGGTTTTTTAAATATCTCGGCAATGCGTTGCTCTAGGCCTATCAAATAAAAAGCATTGAATTCAGTACACTTGGCCTACACATTGAACCCATTATCACTAGGGTTCATGTGTCTTTTTACAGATTTTTAATTAATCAAAATTTTTGTTTTAAAATTCAAAAATCTGATTTTTAATCAATAATTTTTCTAAGAAACGACAGTTTCTCATCCCTAACATTTTTTGTGCTTCTACACTTCATAGTAGTGTAATTGTTTATAAAGTTTCAGTGGTGAGAAGTTACCCCTTAAAAAGTTACAGGCTTTTAAAAAACTGATTTTTGAAAAATTTCAATTTTTGACCTGTAATATCTTGGTTGGGGGACCAGATAAAAATCTGAAAATTTCACACTTTATAGATCTTTATAGTAGTAACCTTCAGTATAAATTTCAAGTTTGAGATTTAATTGGAAGTCAGTTAAAAAAAATATTAGTGAAATTACGTTCGCAATTACTCTACTTTTGAGGCACAAAATGTAGGGTGAATAAAATACACAAGTTGCATAGTAATTAATTTGTATTTAATTGTTAGAACTAATTAAATAGAGAATTTTAAGTAAAAAATTGGCCAGACCATTCTTATTTACAGTTGTGCAATGATGTGTATGTGTCGTTTAAATAAAATAATAAAGTATACAAATTGTAAAATAAAAAAACAATCAACACTTTTGTTGTAACTTTGATTAGTTTTATTCTTATTTATCAAGTATGCGGTTCTATATATTGAACCCTTGCAAAGAAGCTTATGAGACTCTGTTTCGGGGTGTGTAACAGTCCATATCGTAAGTTGTTGTCAAAGCGCTTCATTAACATGCAGGGTAACATATAACAAATTAACATGCAGGAAAAAGTGAAGCCAGGGTTAAAACAAATGAATTTAATAAACAGATCAGCTATTTACAACAAAAATTAACAAAACAAAACTCCCATATGACTCCCACTGAATAAATTAAATATGCCAAAACTAGGCCAAATCTCAGGAGAGATTAACTGATTCCCCCTATTAATTCGAACACGGTCGAACCGAATGGAACGAAATTTGGTACAGAGGTAGCACTAGCAAAGGGCACCTCAGTGTCAGGTTTTATATCGCCGCCATCTTGACTGAAACGTAATGGCGGCCACACGAATGCTCAAAGCTTAAATCATATTACGATTAACCTAATCATCCGATCTATACCAAAAGGTATTTTTAATACATAAAAAATAAATATTTTCCCGATTTTTAGCACCTAAAAATCCGAGCCCTACTCTTTATAAATAAATATATATGCGGCTGCAAAAAAGTTGGATTATTTTGTTCATTAGCATGTACCAGTTGTCAAGGCCAGTTGATTTGCCATCAGAAGAGTGTTCATACGATATCAGCGAGGAGACGTGATTCATCGCTGTTAGGACAATTTACCTGCACCTAGCAGGAAGAAGAATAGCAAGAAGAGGAACAAGAAGAAAAAGAAGAACAAGAACATGAGGAAGCAGAAATATTAGATGATTCCGAATAATTTCCCCCAATTTCTTAAAATTCACACCGCTTTCATCATTTCCAATAGTACCAATTTTTATCATTAAATATTACAGAATCACAATAGATAATGGAATAGGCCTAACGGGGAAACCACGTTGAAAAAAACACGCCAAGTACACTACCTCACAGGTGGCGTGGAAGTGTGTGCATATTATGAAGAATACAACTTTTTCAACTTTTTGAATCGTTATATCTCAAAAACGGTGACTATTAGGAGGAAAAGTGTTGAGACAATTTTAGTCTGATCTATTTTTATGTTAAAACTTACCGTTTGGCTGAAAAACTCAAAAAACCCATATTTTCGAACTTTGACCTTGAATAATTTTTGTTGCCCTTGTCGGATCGATGGGGATATTTCATTTATAATGGTGTTTTGACCATTAGTACAAATTTTCAGCTCTATGCGAATTTTTTTAACCTTGCATGTCTTAACTTGACCGGGCTAGTAGCAGGGGCAAGAGAGATTAGGACAATTGGACTGAAGCACCATCAAAGAACAAAGGACTAAGAGACAGTAATGTGTGTATTCTGCAATAGTTTTGAATCAGTTCATTATTAGAAGTTTTTCAGTCGGTCAACACAAGGTTACCCAATTAAAATGGACGGGGAATAAATTACAGTTAATTTCCTAGGGGTCGTCCACATATTACGTCATCACAAAGCGGGGGGGGAAGGGGTGTTTACCAAAGCTTATGATTATGTTGATGACATGCGGGGAGAGGAGTAAACTAAATGATTACGTAATCGCTTAGCATACATATCCAAATCCTGTTCCAGCTATTGCCGGGTCTGTGTGTTTACGAGTCCTCTCCATCTAATTCTGTCTTCCCACTACTTTTCTTCCTTCACTTGATGCCAGTTAGCTCCTCTTCTCTCTATACAGACTCGCACTTCTGTACTCCACCGTATTCTTGGTCATCCTCGATGTCTTTTTTCCTCGACCTTTAGTTCTTCCGTTATTTTTGGCAACCTTTGCCAACTCATCCTCTTAATAAGTCCAATTCCCATCGTAATCTCTATTTCTCAACTCCCTCTCTCATACTTTCTTGTTTTATTTCTTAATTTCAACATTTCTCGCTCTATCTTATCTTGATTTTCCTTTAACTGCTCTGAGGGAACTTAATTTCGCCTGCTTCCAGTCTGCTCCATTCACTTTCCATCATTTAACAAATAAATTTTAAAAAAACTCATTTTATGCTCTACACGGCTATGCAGCTGCGCTGACAGAAAGCGCAAGCGAAGCCACCGCACTGTGGGATGTAGGGGTATTCCCCTGGTCATTTTTGTTTTACTAACAAAATTGACAGAAGCCTTACCTTGCTCAAAATACTTCTATTATGTGCTGACAGAAGGCACGAGCGATGACACCGCGCAGCGGAAAGTAGGGGTTTCGCCTGGTCATTTTTGTTTTACTTATAAAATTAGCAGAAGCCTTATATTGCAAGATGAATGTAAAGGGCATTTTTGTTTTACTTATAAAATTGGCAGAAGCCTTACCTTGCTCATAGAATACTTCTATTATGATCTTAAGACGTTCACCACTTTCGAACTAAGCGGCATGGTATCTTCTCAACCCATCTGCTAGAGAGTAATGTCCTTGCTCATTGTCAAAGCTACGGACTTGCTGTCGACCAAAGTATTATGTGCACTCGAGTTTGAAGGTTGTTTGTGAAGTAACCAATAGACCTACATAAAATCCAATAACATCATCATTTTCGTCGTTCTATTGTACTTTAGCTCATGTAGGTTTGGAATTTTTAATTTATATTTTAATATTTTTTGTGGCAGTTGGAGCACAAAAAGTGCACGTTTTTAAGCGTGTTTCAACCATGAGTCACATTTAAGAATTATTATCTCAAAAACCCGTCATCAGATCGAATCCAAATTTTAACACAATATACATTGGAATGTTGAATAACTGGTTTATTAATTTCAAAATTTTATGTGTCCAAGAAAAAAAGTTATCATTTTTGTAAGGTAACTTTTTCTCGGCTCGGGGTGGTTGGAAAATGTAGTTCTTTGTCACGATGTAATCCTTATACATCAAAAAGTTATGCTGTATGACTGTGAAATACATAAATTAACTCACTTATTTTATATTGGTTTGTATTTGTAGGCGGAAATAACACATCGTTCACCAGCTACCCGCTCCCGGAAAAGCTGTACAGCATTGCCGAAATGGAGCCCATCACGCATCTTGGAGTGCCTCGCTCGGAAGTGATGGGCTCCATCACAGCAACGCTGTACAGCTTTTCCCGGAGCGGGCAGCTGGTGAACGATGTGTTATTTCCGCCTACAAATACAAACCGATATAAAATAAGTGAGTTAATTTACATATTTCACAGTCATACAGCTTAACTTTTTGATGTATAAGGATTACATCGCGTCCATGAACTACATTTTCTAACCACCCCGAGCCGAGAAAAAGTTACCTTACAAAAATGATAACTTTTTTTCTTGGACACGTAAAATTTTGAAATTAATAAACCAGTTATACAACATTCCAATGTATATTGTGTTAAAATTTGGATTCGATCTGATGACGGGTTTTTGAGATAATAATTCTTAAATGTGACGCATGGTTGAAACACGCTTAAAAACGTGCACTTTTTGTGTTCCAACTGCGACAAAAAATATTAAAATATAAATTAAAAATTCCAAACCTACATGAGCTAACGTAAAAAGGAACGACGAAAATGTTGATGTTATTGGATTTTATGTAGATCTATTGGTTACTTCACAAACAACCTTCAAACTCAAGTACACATAATACTTTGGTCGACAGTAGTCTAAATCCTGCCGTCGGCACTGTGAAAGTTTTTAAATTTCTACTAGGTTGTAATGGTAACACTTCGGGAATGATGAACCAAGTAAAAACTACTTAAATTAGCTGAAATACCTTGTGCATTGATGAATAATATTTGTGAAAAATGATGTCCTCATAGATGTTTTCTCCTCCGCTGTCTATAACCAACCAACCATCACTATTTTATAACACGACTTATAAAGTGGAATTTCAGTTGTGTCTGCCATTGTGGGCGTGATTTATAGAATGAATAAAATAATTAATTCTGAATGAAGTATCACTTTTCTTTATCACCTTCATTTCTCCATACCTTATTTCATCTTCTGGGGGGACATTATCAATTGAAATTACTTACCTTGGTCACTTCGGCACAGACTACACCGGATGTATGTGCCAAATTACGTACATATGTGTTTTTATTTATTGCTCATTTAACAATGGCAGCCATGTTCGACAACTTATTTAGTATGTTAAACTGCCGCCAAAGCACACACATTGACGTCACTAGTTGCCAACATGTGGGATTCAAAATACACCACGTCTGTACAACCCACTGTGCGTGAATAAAACCATGGACATGGGACGCTAGCGGGGCGCTGCTGACACACCTTAGGCTGTAACCATTGTCAAAAGCCATTGGATCGGACATGTTAGGCTGTAACCATTGTCAGCACAATTCATGGTGAACCGATTCATTGTCATTGTCAAGTGAACTAAGCGCTATTTTATATTACAGTACCGCTCTATAAGTCATCAGTGTCTCCCATTTTATCAGGTTGAATGCATTTCTGAACACGATGAATGTTAGATGATATGTGGGTTGAACTATTCAACAAATATCTCAAGAAAAGGAGAAATCCCAGTTGACTGGAAAACCACATGGATAAAAATGCTTTGAAAAAAGAAAAGGAGACGGAAAACAGCCAGGATTCATAGGCCTTGTGACAGCCAGGATTTATAGGCCTGGTACTTCAGAACACTACATTTACAATATTCACCAGTTGCTTCAGAATGCTAAATTCACAATATTTGCCAGAATGATGGCCACCAGACTTGGACAAAGTAGACTCACAACCAGAACGTCAGTTCGGACTCAGGGAGAAAAGAATCAAACCACAATAATAACAGTCAGCTGTCTATTAGAAGTGATGAAAAAAAAGTAGACCATAAGTTCTCGACAAGTGATTGTAGTGTCAACTGTGGGACAAATAACAAACATACAACTGTATCTGAGAAGACTACTGCCCTCCACAACACAGTTCCAAGTTCAGCTTCTCAAACTACATGAGAAGAACTCAAATAGGAGAAAAGGCTGGATTTCTATTAAACAATATCATGACGAATTAGGGATGAATGAACCCAGTCTAATAGTTAAGACCGAACCATGGCACATTTTGCAGTCCATGAATTTCACTGTCAGCTGTGCCACGAAAAAGGCCTTACAAGATGGAAGCTAAGTTTCAAAATCTGCGAACTGTGTCACACGGAAATATGCATCCAAGGAACATTGTCATTAGTTAAACTCTATTCTTTAAAGTTGTGTGTATGCACATTGTGCAATAATCCATTGATTTATAATTAGTAGGCCTAATGATTAAATCGTTCTTACAGATTACCAAGTCCTTTGAGGTGAAAAACGTCAATGCCCCTATCCAAAGAGTGAGTGCCCTTCATATTCTAGATAGTTTTTGTAGTTTTCAGAGGCAAAACGGCAAGGTCATCTGCCCCTACCTTCATAATCTACAGTGACCTTATTCCTGTGGTTGTAGGGTTAACAACTGGAAATACAGGGTATTTATATTTGCTTGGCTAGGACATTCTCGCTCACGCGCTTCGCCAGTGACGGCTCAGTTTCCGGCTGCCTCGCGCGCGTATGTTCGGCAAAATACTGTGCTTGAAATATGTATCATGCATTTTTACTCACTATGTTTACAGTAGATGCTGAAAATGTTCCCCATCCACTGCCAAACATAATCGGCATCTTTTTATGAAGTTTCTGGTTAA
Source organism: Meconema thalassinum (assembly GCA_946902985.2). Classification (NCBI taxonomy): domain Eukaryota; kingdom Metazoa; phylum Arthropoda; class Insecta; order Orthoptera; family Tettigoniidae; genus Meconema; species Meconema thalassinum. Next base: position 454,960,415 of record OX336391.1, on the reverse strand, counting down.
TCCGGTTAATTTAGCTTCAGTAAGGAAATAGCGGCCATGCTCGGTGGTTAAAGACTTAAGGATAGTTTAAGCCGTTCACTCATACGCCAAAATGGCGGCTGGCCCCACTGTGTCTGATCCATATCTCAGTAGGTTGGGGGTGTTGTTATATAATGTAGTGAACGAAATAATATAAAAAATATTATTAAATGGTTTATAATACGGCACAATACACTGAAGAGATATTTTCTTCCGTGTGATCATTTGCTAAGCAGTAGTATCTATACCTGGTGATAAAGCCATAACGTATATGGTAATGTTTGGTCGAGTGGATAACGTTACTGACTCCTGCCCGGAGTGCCGGTGTTCGATTACCAGCGGGGAGGAATATTTTTGCTTGACTTTTATTGTTTTTATTGTTTTATAATTACTCAGTCGTTATAATATAAAGCATATATAGTGTGTATTTTGCGATGCAAATTAAATATATACGTAAGTTGTTATAACACTCTTTCAACGCGCTGCCACAGGGATTCCCTTCACGTTCCTAAAATTGCGGTAGCTTGTACTACAGACATCATAGCTTTTGACAACGTAAAATGAAATACTCTTCTTTATATCGGCAGTACCGCAATGTACACTCATCGACATAGGAAATGAGATTATTTAAAAATTCATAATTGTCGTATTAAAACAGCCAGAGGTTTGATTTTTTCGGAAAACCTTGCAAATAATGATCCTAGACCGTGATATATTTTTCAAATATTAACTCATCTTGGGAGACAGCTAAATATGCTAGCCACTACACCTCTAGGTGATAATAAAATGGGAATATTTAAAAATTTGATTTAAAAGAGCTAGGGGTCTGATCCTTTCGTAAAACGTAACACATATCCTTGCTAGAATGTGATAATATTTCCACATTTTCAGGTCATCGTCAACCGTCAATAGTGACCGGCTAGAAATGGCAACGTATAGAAGATAGTGCCATTTTATGTGTCCAGTAGTGTATATTTTTGGTTGTTAAACTAAATATTAGCCCAGGGATGGATGTATATAGAAATCCTTAGCCAATGATGAACTAGCCTATTGTGGATGCTTGCAATACAACATGCTGTGTCATTCGTATACATACTGTATATATATATATCGTTAGAAAATACGCACTATATGTGCTTAATGCTATAATATATGCTTATTTATAAACAAGTGATATAATGAAAAGCAAGTAAGAAAACATAACCTTCGCAAGATGCGACCATCTCAATGTGGGGTGTACTCAATAACATGTTCAGGAAGTACCGTAATGATAAGGAAAATACACTGCATTATATTTCAACAACAGTTTTCCCAGCGTCTACTACAGCTGATGGTCACGTCTCGCAAACACAGTAGGCAATTCTTTCTACAACTAGTAATGCATTTTATGGTCACCAACCCCAAAAGTAGGACAGCTGAAGTCGTGGAAAATTATTGCGACGGCTAGAAACAAATGATAACCGTGACCAACATGACAAACAAAATCAATCTCGGAGGATCAATATTGCCGAAATTATTTCATATTATATGTATGATGCGAATACAATAATAGGGTTCAAATAGCTCCCTAGATACTTAAGTTGTCATTCTTTCCTTATATTGCATATGATCGTTATGCAAGTAATTCTGCACGGCTGGGATTATGTTGGCATAACGCTAAGACTACGTATTCTTTGATGCAGGGAGCATTACTCACACAACGAAGATCTTTGACTCCCACCGTAAACTCAGTTCACCTAAGCGAAGTACGGGACAAGTTGGTGCAACACCCAGCCTTAAGCCGTCGTATTTAAGATCGCTTAACCGTAAACCACCCTTAGCAAAGCAGGGTTTAAGCGGCCTCGTGGTGAAACCGGCCCTAAGAGATTCAAACGTACAGGTTCAGTAAACGATAAAAATAGACATAAAGGTCATTATTACCTTGGTGAAACTGAATATAAAAATTTTTAAATCTGAAATTATCTGAATTAATAGTCGGGAGAATATCTGGAGAAGGTTTAGTATTAGATGTTCACTCCTCCGCTGTCATAGATCCATCAACCCTCCCTAATCGTAGCACGACTTATATAGTTTAAATTGGAACTCGGACAGCCATCTTTGTGAATGAGTCCATAAAGCCAACCCCACGCATTCGGTACTATATCGCATCCGGCAGACCAATGGTTTTGCCTAGACCAATATTTTCATCCAGACCAATGGTGGTTGGGTAGCGCGGTCCGGGGCCGCGTTAGCTAACAGATAACACCTCTGGTTTGTCACGCACAGTAAGGGTAGTCACGCATCAATACTCTTTATCCAGGCCAATGGTTTTGCCTTTTATTTCATTATTCATGTTGGCAACGTGTCATGTGGCTATGATGTGTCCGATGTCGATGTAAAATCGTGGGCTATGTCCAAATGAACACGACCAAAAATGCTTGCTTTACGTAAAAAGCAAATATATTTCCAGTGTAGGCAGTGGGAATTCAAACAAATGAACTCGCTAGGACTCCCAGAAAGGTATTTTAATCATAAATGATATATCTTCAATAAGCTTATCTTGTTAAAAGTGATGAAAAGGGAGGATGGCGTAATCTGCAGAATTAATAAAATGCATTATACTGATGTAAGCGCCAACTCTGCCGTACGTACGCGCACTCGGTAGCCAGCAATTGAGGCATCACCGACGGAGTGCGTGAGCGAGAAAGTCTTAGCCAAGCAAATATAAAGACTCTGTATATTAATTCTTGACATTAGCTACTTTTGGCTTTTCAACTTTTACAAGGCAGATTATTGAAAATATATGATTTATGATTCACATACCTATCTGGGAGTGATTAGAAGATGTCTGGGTGAGCCACAGACAGCGGAGGAGTCAACATCTATCACTAAATCATCTCCAGATATTTTCCCGACAATTAATTCAGGTATTTTGGTGAATTTCAGTAGGTCTACTTTAAGAATGTTTTCCCATAAAATAGCTCAAGTCATGTTTTACCTAAAAATTTTCATGACATATCTTTGAAACTGAGTTTCACAAGTAACATTCCTTTCACTAATTATTTTCCTTCCTGATTACCAGGCTTCGGATAATTATGCACTTAAAAATGCCAAAATATGCATGCAAATATGCACTAAAAAGTGTCTAAATAAGCACTAAAATATGCATTAAAAAAACATATATCTGATATCAATTAGTGGTTTATATTACAAGAAATTAATGTTACATATTAAATATCGCCAAAATAAAGAAAATTACTTACAGTACTACAGTCGATTGCTCCAGTTTGTCAATAAAATTTACAAGTCTTGATTACACTTAATCACTGCAAGATGTAATAGGTTTTCAAACACAAACTTGCGCCTATTTTCACTTAAAATAACTTTGTATTCAGAAAACACTCTCTCCACATCACATGCCACAATTGGAGCATACTCCAACTTAGCGAAATCAGAGACCTCTAGTATCGATGCACTGTCAATTTTGTCTTTGCCTTGGATAACACCACAAATGCTTTTAAGTTTGAGGAGACCGGAATTTTTCAGCACTACATTCTGCAATATTTTTGAGAAAGCTTGATTAGTTAGGTTCTTTAGGGATCGATCGACTTCTTCAACAATTCCAATGCTAACGTGAAGAGGCAGTCCTTTTTCTTGCAATTTCTTGATGGCTGAAGGTACGCAACGCAAATTGGAACGAATGAATATAAGTTGCTCACGAACACCATCTTTGCTAAGACTTCTTGAGCTTCTTTAATAGAAGCAGCTTCTTCAGAATCGAGGTCTTCAACTACCTCGAAATAATTGGCATAATAAACAGCAGCTTCGAGCCACGTTCCCCATCTTGTATGAACTGGTGAAGGCGGGAGCGACACATCATGAACTGCATCAACAAATTTTTCTTTGCGACTTGGAGCCTTCAGGAACACTCTTTTCACTGTGGAGATCAACGTGTTTACTTCAGGAAAGGAAGCCCGGACTGCTTCAGCGACTCGACGAAGTCCATGTGCTACACATGGCTTTACACATGTAAGGTGCGGCATCCGTGCAGGCCACGATAACATGATCGTAAAGAATGCCTGATGGCCACAAACAAGAGAGTGCATCATTGAAAAATGCAGCAATTGTTGAGTGATTCACCTTAGGCAATACAGCCATAGTTAGTAGATGTGATTTGTCTCTCTCTTCTTCTCCTAAAATTCCAAACACGAAGTTAGCTAGATATCTTTGATCTACGTCCGTTGTTTCGTCTAGTGAGACCCAAATATATTTTCCATGAGCCTTTTCCCTTAGTTTAGCTAACGTTACATTGTAAAGCTCAGGAACGTAATTCTTCCTAATTGTTGATTCATCTGGGACTGGTTGTTTCGTATACTCCTGCAGAAACTGAACTAAGTTCTTATTGTTTAGTTTAGCCAACGGTATATTTGCCGAGAGAAATGCTTTACACAGATCTTCATTAAATTTACTAAGTGTTGGTCCAGGTTTAACTAAAGCAGTGGTTACAAGAACCTGGTGTTTTTGTTTCAGGTTAACGTCTTTCAATTTATTGTGTTTCGTTGTTTGAAGATGTTGTTGAATTTGATAAGTTACTTTTTAGATGTGTTTACGACTGTGCTACAGTATTTGCAAAACAATACACTTCCGTCAGTTGAAAAGTCTTGAAACTCTCGTACATACCCTTTCATTACCTCGTTAAACAGTTCTCTTCTCCTTAGGAATCTTAAATACAGTAGCTGTTTAACGTGCTATGAGCCACAGCCTGTTTAAACTCAACGAAAGTAACACTGACAAGGTAACTATTTAAGGAATGAGGAAAAGATAACCTGCTATACGGGAAATTCCAAGAATCAGTCCCCACCTAATTGCATTGCAGGTAGACAAAGCTATGGCCGGATGTAGGGCTAGTGTTGCTAAATTTAAAAACGATGCAAACCCAGCACTGCTAAACATTCCTGTTACCTGAAATACATGTCAAATATTCCAAAGTGTCCTGCAGAAGCTGATGTCTACACTCAAGATTAAGAATGTTCTTGAAATATGCACTAAGTTAACAGGAGGAATCCCCTAAATATGCACTGTTAAGTTAAAACTGTCCCAAATATGCAATTGCATATGCAATATGCAAAATGCATAATTAACCGAAGCCTGCTGATTACTTAGGCTACTTCCACCCTCCGAAGTAGCCTAGCGCCCCGATCACAAGAAGTTGTACCGTCAACCGGGGTGACTACGGTCCCAGGGGTGACTATGGTCACGATTGAGTAAAATTGTTATTGTGGCTTCTTTATATATTATATATTTTTAAAACCTCATTTTTCAAATCTTCCTCCAATCTAGGCACATTTTTCTTTCCAGAAAGGTAAAACTTGTGATTCAAACCTGAAATGCGCTTTTTTTTTACTTTAATTTGTTTCAGCACTTGTTTTTTGACAAAAACAATAGTTGGCTAAACTGTTCATTATTGCTCCTAGGTCGTCATATCTAACTGTCATCTGGAAGTGTTGTTTACCTTTGTTTATTCTTTGTTAAGGTATGTATGTAATTTTATCTTTATACGAAATTGTTTTGTATCTTAGGGCCGGTTCTACCACATCCGGGTAAAAGTTGCGAGCAGCAACCCGGGTGATAAACTATCTGCCGGTATAAACCTCTGTGCATCTTTGGCAGCATTCTACCACTTCCGTGCAAGTTCCGGGCAGCTGCCAGGAACCTAATAGCAAAATACAGATGGTGGCTAGCCTGATTTTTGTTAAATTTGAGTAATCGATGAGTGAGCCACCTATCGTTAGATGCGTTAAGTTTCTTTTCGTTTCGCTTTTGTCCGTTGTTTGTTGATATCACGTGTTCTTTGGTTTCAACAAGATATAGGCCTAGTACCAAAACCTCTCGCGACACTTCTGGACAGTATAAACCTAGCATGTGATTCAGTTCTCGGAGGAATGCAACTGAATATCCATACCTAAACTCAATAATCGAAAACTATACAAGCATGCAGTGCTTTTCAAGGAGGAATAGCCTGTGAAATGTTTCTAGCAATAGGCTACTTTGCAGTCTAAAAACAGGCTTAGGCCTATATGAGCTACAGACATGTTGTGACAAGGCTTGCAGTGCATAGGTTCAATCATAAAATGTATGTCAAATCAAATTATCACACTCCAGGCGACAAGTTTGTTTGTAAACTCTGTAAAATGAATGGAACGTAATCCGCACATTTGTGCATAATTAGATAGTTCTCTTTGCTGTATTCTACGAGAGATTTCACTCTTCTTGCACAGCTATAGAAGGTATCTTGGATAGGTCATGTTGCATGTTCACATTTACACTTTTCGTTTGGCGGATGGAATGTTTTTGTCACACATATTTTATGATGAAAGCCATTGACCGTATAACGCGCCACCACAAGCCTAAGATCGTAGTTCTTTGCAAAGGCTTTAGTGACGTAGAAAACTACAAAATGCAATGCCCCAAATATCAGGTCTTATGCTGCATAAGCAAAACACCAAGTCAATGACAATGTATAGTACGGTACAGAACCTGAATAATGTCCTGTACACTCTGTATTTCTCATGCACACGTGTGCGAATTTATTAAATTATATGAGCGCTTCATACAGTATTCCAAAACATGTAATTGAGATAATATTTTAAAACCTATGATGGTTCCGTACGGTAATCACTAGGCGGTCGTATTTCATGTCCAATCAACCGCATCAAATATAAAACTGTTGGCTTTTGCAGCATGAACCGGACGAAGAATTCCTCATTCGACCAAATTTCATTATGCTCCAACCGATCTCTGTTCCGTCTTGGACGTGTGACTGAGTCTTCTTCTACGTCGACAAAAAAGTTATACATTTCCAGGACGTCAATTAGCTCTTACATAGCCTTAAAATAAAATATGCTCAGTAACTGTTACATCCCTTATAATTAATTAATAATTGTAATTATATCATTATGTGACAACAACATTACCAAATGATTCTAATTGTATTATTAGTAATTTATGAAGAGGTTATGTACAGCATAGATGATGCAAAGAAACCCTTACGCACGGCTCAAATCTGGCTGGTAATGCTTTATCGGCCTCTCGAAGCTCCCGAAAATTTACACTCCGGGTAGACGAAGTTTATACCGCCGATAGCGCTACCCGTTGATGGTCGAACGGAAATTCTTACATATTCCGACGGGCAAGTTATCGGCCCCTTTGCCCGGATGTGGTAGAACTGGCCCTTAGAAGTGCAAATTTATAAACAATAGCACAATTATCTTGATTTTTGAGGTTACTATGGTCAAGAGCAGGGGTCTCCAAACTACGGCCCGGGGGCCACATCCGGCCCGCGGAAAGATTTTGTCCGGCCCGCGGAGAGCTAGCATACTTGAAAACTCCTTTTAGAGAACATATTTTTTTTATAGCAAATTAAATTTAGTTTACTGAAGTATTCTAATTTTATGTTGAATAATTATTAATATGACATCTACATTGATATGGTCATGGGCTAACTACTCATAACATTGTTGTAGGCTTATTGTTATTGTTTTTGTGATAAGTTGGATAAAGAAACACAGAATTGTAATGAGTAAAGACATGTATAACATGCAGACATATGAAATACTAATGAGATTTATGTAATTGAGATTTTCCACTGACAATAGTTTGTAGTTGTGGACTAATTTTACTTGTACCAATTATTAAAAGAGATTTAAGATGCTCATCAGTTAATTTAGATCTGTAAACATTTTTTGTGTACTTCATTTTGGAGAAGGTCTTCTCACACAAATAAGTAGTACCAAAAACAGAAAACAGCCCACGAGCAAATTTATGCAAATTATCAAATTGTGTCAGTGGAAGACTCTTATAAAATTCCAACAAAGATGAGTTTTGATATTTGTTCTTAATTATATCACTGCACTGTAGTTCAATCATTTCCATTTGAAGTTCCGGGGCTAGGGTTTCAATGTCAGTATCAAAAGGATCCTGAAAAATCTTAATTTGATTCGCAAAGGCATCGAAGTCCGAGAAACGAGTATCAAAATTTATTTTCAAAGCACTCAAAGTTTCGATTGCAAAATCGATAGGAAACTCAGTCTCAGTGGTGTGGCTGAATATTTCACATGTTTTAAAATGTGAAAAACATTTACTTCGTAGTTGTGATTGAAACAGTATCAATTTCTTCCGGAATGATTTGATATTAGTGTATAAATCAGGAAGATGCTGGTTTTCTCCTTGCAATCTCAAATTCAGTTCGTTCACTGTTTTGTCAAATCAACATAGAATGCTAACTTCCACAGCCATGCGTTGTTTTGTAATTCAGTAAGAGGGCGATGCTTTTCATTCAAAAAAATTTCGATCACTGCTCGAAGTTCAAAAAAGCAAGGACTTTCCCACAACTAAGCCAACGTACGGCAGTATGATAAGGTAAGTCATTTTCTCCAATCTCTTCAATAAATTGTCGGAATTGTCGGTGATTCAGCCCAAAAGATCTCATAAAATTAACAGTTGATATGACTGGTTTCAGAACTTCAGACATATCCAAACATTTTCCGCACAAAGACTGTTGATGAATGATACAATGTAAGACTAATGGTTTTGAACCACCGTTATTTTCTACAGCCTTTGACACAAGAGCGACCACTCCTTTATCTTTCCCACTCATGTTTTTGCCTCCATCAGTTGTAATACATTTCAAGTTTTTCCATCGAAGGTTCTTTTGATTAATGGCCATTTCAACTCCTTTAAAAATATCTGTACCAGTAGTTGTGCCATGAATACTATACATATCAAGAAGTTCTTCATGCACTTCATAGCTTTTATCTACTCCTCGAATATAAATCAACACCTGAGCAGTATCTGACACATCCGTTGACTCATCCAAGGCCAAAGAAAACCACTCAACATCTCCATTTTTGTCGAACAGTTGAGAGGATATATTTTCAGCGATGTTTTCTACCCTTCGAGCCACAGTGTTTGCTGACATACTGACAGTTTTTAATAAATTTACCTTTTCAGGGCACATTTCTTCGGCTGCTGCAATTATGCATTCTTTGATCATTTCTCCATCGGTGAATGGTTTTCCACGTTTTGCAATTTCAAGAGCCACACGAAAGCTGGCACGAGTTGCAGCCTCTTGTTCGGTTTTGAGTTTTGTAAATGAAGATTGCTGCGATTTCAATCCGCGCTTCATAGCTTCGAATTTTTCTGTCCGCAAACTTCCTGTATATTTTGAGTAATTTTGAAAATGTTTTGTTTCATAATGACGTTTAATGTTATATTCCTTGAGAACGGCTATGCTTTCATTGCAAATCAAACATAGCGCCTTGTTACTGGACTCAATTACGAAATACTGAATGTTCCACTCATCTTTGAATTTTCTGCATTCACTATCAATTTTTCGCTTCTTTTCCATACTACTAAATCACACACAAAAGCAACAATTCAAACCAAAATACTGTTACAAAGATGTCTTAAACTTAAACACGAAAAAAGTGACCGTAGTCACCCCAGTTGACGGTACGATACAATAACATGCCGTCTTCAGCCAAAAACCTAAATGAGCAATCTTGTAACGATAAATGCCGAACATTTTCCTAAATTAGAAATACCCGCCGGACATAACCAAAATGAATGAAAAGCAGGACATGGGCGGACGGTTGGTAACCCAATGTCGTTGACAAGAAAATGTCGCGGTTGGAGGTTAAAGCAGGTAACTTAATAATAGGACACATACACTGTATTCAAAACGAACAATCGAATACCCTATTTGAAAGGTAATTAAACGGTTGCATTTCGAGAGAGAATGCATTTCGTGCGATAATATGTAGTAAATTATTAGAATAGAAACATGTGGTCAAACACATAGAATTTATTTATTCTTACCCGAGCACCTTCTTTCATCATTTGCGCCAAACCCGGCGCTTTTGGCACATGTAGAGCCATTTTGTCGAATTTGTTCTCGTTAATTAGCAATTTATTCCACACAAATAACGCGTACACACGTCAATTAACAATGTGATCACAGACCACGAGCAGTAGCATTAGAATCACGGAATAATTCTTTATATGGAAGAACAAGCAGTGTGTAGAAAATCAGTAGGTGTAATGCAAGGAATAAAAGTAAAAGATCATATAATGGTCTTCCTCTTCCCCTCGTGACGAAAGTGGGCACTTGAAACACTTTACCCAATTGCGTTCGAGCATAAATACACAATGGTCTTATTCTTCCTCTCATGACAATAGTGGGCACATGAAACACCTTACCCAATTGCGACTATGTATTAGTATGAATCTTCGAGCATAATTACACAATAGAGTGCGCATTGTAACCGCCAGGGAAAGATAACATACTCCTGAAAAGTATTACCTTGTGATCAACTACAACGATTAAAGATAAGTGATCTACTGGTTCTACTTAGAGTAATGAAAAAATAAGTAAATTGTGGCTAAGTATTGGACTTCATAAGATTGATCAGTGAAAGACTTGAGTTGCAATTACCATGCATGTTTTGCCAGAAGCCATGGTTGTGTTGGGTCAATGCTTTTAACAGCGTGTTTTCTGATATGATATGGTTAAGTACGATGTTCTAATTCTGTGATTTCAGCATCTTGTAGACAATAGGGTTTATGTTCCCGTCATACATAACCCTACCGGAAGTGGTGCAACATCACTACATTGCTGACGTCACGAAAGCGCTTCAGGGCCAGTATTTCTCGTTGGCCGTGCCATCTATTGTATTTATGATCTAAGGTATGAATCATGAGGTAAACTTCGACTACCAGAAAAGGCGTAAGACCAGTAAGGAACGGGTTATGCCACACAACGCGGCCAACGAGAAAGACTGGCCCTGGTGCGTTGTCGTGACGTCAGCAATGTAGTGCTGTTGCACCACTTCTGGTAGGGTTATGTATGACGGGAAAATAAACCGTATTGTCTACAAGATGCTAAAATCACAGAATACTTAACCAATATCATATCAGAAAACACACTGTAAAAACACTGACCCAACACAACCATGGCTTCTGGCAAAACATACATGGTAATCCCAACTCAAGTCTTTCACTGATCAATCTTATGAAGCCCAATACCTAGCCACAATTTACTTATTTATTCATTACTCTTAGTAGAACCAATAGATCATTTATTTTTAATCGTTCTACTTGATCACAAGGAAATACTTTTCAGGATTTTGTTATCTTTCCCTAGCGGATGCTTGTTAATTATGTGGAATTACTTGACGGTTACAAATCGTTCAGGAAGGTTATGAAAAGCTATGAATAGTGCCAGACAATGTATGCATGTATAACTCTTATAGTTGAACGATATACATAAATGTATCAAACGTTTTTGTAATAGATATTCACGAACATAATATTCTATGGTCTTCGTCTTACTGCCGGTGTGGTAGTCATCTTGTCTGCATCATTGAATATGTACAAATGCTAGTATTCATTTACCACTCGTCTTCATAGAAGATATTGATATGAGTCGTTAGTCGGTGGCGAGAGTATTCCGCAAATCTCTTCTATAAACGTATTATTTTCTGTTCCGCCCCTTAAAACATCAATAACTAATACTTTCACTGCAAGTTTCTTTGATCTAATTATACTCATATCACCGCTCATGTCCGCTTAAGTTAGTCACAACGAAGGTCACAGGCTCTACAACTCAACTTACTGTACTCGTTGCAGCTATTAAAGACACAACAAACCCTTGAATCCCAGTTCGAGTGAATTTTTGTTACGAGTAACTTCAACATGTAAATAGGTTATCTATAGCTGGCGTAGTTTTGTAAACCTATACAGTATAATTTATCGTGCTTGAAAACACACGGAATATCTAAACTGGATCCATTTCAAGAAGATTGATACAAAATATCGCGTTTTTGCTGCGTAGTAATAGCTCTCGACTTAAACGTACAAGCACTGTCAAGCACTACATTGCCTACGTCACAAAAGGAATAGGTTTACGCGCTATGGCCTGTCTTTCTCGTTGGCCGTGGCCACACAAGGTATTACGTAACTAGGAGACATAAATATGAGGAAAAACATGGGACACAAGTGGTATTTGACTCTTCGCACCGAAGTGACCCACCTTGGTGACTTACTGCACATAGACGCACAAGACCGGGTCACAACTATGGACCAGGTGAAAGACATATTGTTGGTTTATTTGAAATAAATAAACAAACTTTGAAAGCGATTTTTGGTTTTATTAAAAAAGCGACTGAACAGTATTATTGTACATGGGACGGATCAAAGAAGATAAAAAGATAAGAATGGTTACTCCAGCTTTTGTGAGTGGGTGTTCTCACATATGGCGCTACTGTAGTTAAATTTCAATGAGTTATTAAATAACAATTAAGATGTCAAATACATCAACACTCTCCCTTATTTAATAACTTTACAGACCCCCATGTCGTTACATAATTTTCGAAAACGAATTGAAAACAAAGGTTTGGTCAAAATATCCGTGAGCTGATTTTGTGTGTCAACTCTTGAAATGTCTATTTCTCCTGCTGTGAGCAATTCGCGAACAAAGAAGTGTCTGATACGAAGGTGTTTCGTTCTCCGATGAAACACAGGATTTTGTGCTAGCCGGATGGCTGCTTCGTTGTCGACTTGCAGAATGGGCGTCGACTTCAACTGGCCTAGTTCAGTCAGAAGCCTCTTGATCCAGATGCTCTCTCTTGCGGCTTCACCGGCAGCCACGATTTCAGCTTCAGTTGTGGATATGGCAACAGAGGGTTGTCTCTGGCTCATCCACGAGATAGGCGATTCAGAGTACAGGCACAGGACCCCTGAGGTTGAGCGACCCGTACTGAAGTCACCACCGTGATCTGCATCCCTGAAACAATCAAAAGCCTCCTCTCCCAGGTTGGCTTTGTAGAACAGTCCAAGATCTGTTGTACCTCTCAAGTACCGCAGGATCCTCTTAACTCTGAGCACGTCTCGTTCGGTTGGTTTGTCAAGGTTCCTGGAGGCCACGCTGACAGCATACGCGATGTCTGGTCGGGTGCCGCACATGAGAAACATGAGTGCTCCAACAGCTTGTCTGTATGGAAACTCAAAGTTCCGAGGGCTCTCTTCTGAATCGTTGTCCTTGGTGATTGGAGTAGTCACAGCCTTGCAACTACTCATGTTGAATCTCTCCAGTATGGTTTCCGTGTAATGATCTTGGCTCACACGTATTGACCTATCTTTTCCTTGGTTGATTTCCAATCCTAGGAAGTACGATGCTGGCTTAGAGGTGATTTTAAACTCCCGTTTCAGATCGTCGATACATTTATGGAGTTCCTGCTCATCTTCAGCTGCAATCATTCCATCGTCAACGTAGAGAACGAAGAACATCGTCTTCCGTCCTTTTTGCCTCACGAAGAGACAAGGATCCGCTTCACTTCGCCGAAATCCCAGGCTGACGAAGTAGTTGCTGAACTTCTCATTCCAGCACCGATGAGCTTGCTTCAGTCCATACAAGCTTTTCTTCAGGCGGCATACCCTGACAGATCCATCACCATATCCTTCAGGTTGTTACATATATATAGTTTCCTGGAGGTCACCGTAGAGAAATGCCGTTGAAACGTCGATTTGTGCTAGTTTCATTTTCTCTTTTTCAGCAACACTGAGCAATGTTCTGATGGTTGATATCCTGGCCACTGGATTGAAGGTTTGGTTGTAATCTACTCTTTTCCGCTGTGATTAGCCTTTGATGACCAATCTGGCTTTGAATTTATCGACCGATCCATCGGCGTTCGTTTTAACTCGGTAGACCCATTTGTTTGAAATGGCTCTTTTTCCTGGAGGCAGTTCAACCAGTTCCCAAGTTTTGTTCTCTTCAATAGCTTTCATCTCACGACTCATGGCTTCCTTCCGCTGGTCCTGTTGATCTGATCTCATGGCTTCACTGTAGGATTCAGGTTCTTGTTGAGGGCTTGAGAGATACATTACGAAGTCTTGATGCTTTGATGGAGGATTGAGAGACGAACGCTCACGAAGTCGTCGAACGATGGTTTCATCTGAGATCGGAGTACCTTTTTGTTCTGGTTGACTTTCAGCTTCATATTCATTATTCAGGTCCCAGATCTTCGCTCTGCGTTTCGTCGTCAGCTTGATGTTCTTCAGGGGTTGAATCTTGTTCTGGTTGAACAGGGGAGTCTAAGCTTCCCGGAAGATTGACGTCGTTATTGTCCTTTCTCATCGAAGGTGACATCTCTCTTCACAAAAGATTCTATAGCCATCGTCGTTGTCGTATTCGATGAGAATTCCTTTGGTGGCCTTGGGATCCATCTTCTTCCTTTGCTGCTTGGGAACATGCGCATAGCAGGTAGACCCGATCACCCGAAGATGCTTCAGACCTGGTTTCCTGCCGTACCATAGCTCGTAGGGAGATGTTCCCTCATCGTGGGAAGGTCCGGTCCTGTTAAGAACGTAGGCTGTTGTCCGGATCATCTCGGCCCAACGTTTTTGTGGAAGTTTTCCATGAGCATACATCATTGCTCGAGCAGATTCGACCACGGTGCGGTTCTCTCTTTCGCTGGATCCATTTTGTTCCGGAGTGTATGGCGTGACGAGTCGATGAACAATTCCTTCTTTCTGCAAGATTTTTCTGACATACTGGTTGTCGAATTCTTTGCCATTGTCGCTCAGCAGCTCCCTGATGTTGTGTCCGAGAGTCTTAGCTTCTGCAACGAATTGGGCTAATTTCTCTGGAACTTCAGACTTTTCTCTGATGAAGTAAATAGTCCCGAACGTCGTGAAATCATCCTTGAAGAGGACGAAATACTTGTATCCTGACATCGACTCGTCGAAATGGCCGCAGACATCTGTGTGAATCCACTCTCCCGGTTTCGTATTCCCAGACCTCGTTCCGAAAGGCAGACAGTAGTGGGATGATGACACAGCTGTCTCACTTAGCAAGTTGTGAGCCCCTGCGACCTTGGAATGGAAGGAGTCATGCTAGGAGGGCGTGCTTGGATTCGTTTCTTTCGTCTCGTTGTGTTCTTTACGGCAATGTAGGTGTCGAAAAGGTGAACATAGGATTTTGGGTCAAAAAATTCGTTTTTCACATTTTGGCTCATTTTTGGAAAACCGAAAACGTGATCATGACGTGTGTGATAGTGTTTTTTCGTCTCGTTGTCCTCTTTACGGGGATGTAGAAATGGAAAAGGTAAAAAGCTCGAAACATGGTTTTTTAGTCTAAAATGAGTTTTTGTGATTTTCCCTAATATTGCGAAAACCGAAAACGTGATGATGACGTGTGTGATAGTATTTTTCGTCTCATTGTCCTCTTTACGAGGATGTAGGTATGAAAATGGTAAAAAGTTGGAATCTCGTTTTTTTTATGGAAAATGGGCTTTTGTGATTTTCCCTCATATTGCGAAAACGGAAAATGTGATAATGACGTGCGTGTTAATATTTTTTCGTCTCGTTGTCCTCTTTACGGAGATGTAGGTATGGAAAAGGTGAAAAGCTGGAAACATGGTTTTTAGTCTAAAATGAGTTTTTGTGATTTTCCCTAATATTGGAAAAACTGTAAACGTGATGATGACGTGCGTGATAGTATTTTTTCGTCTCATTGTCCTCTTTACGAGGATTAAGGTATGGAAAAGGTAAAAAGCTGGAAACATGTTTTTTATTGAAAATAGGTTTTGTGATTTTCCCTAATATTGGAAAAACTGTAAACGTGATGATGACGTGCGTGATAGTATTTTTTCGTCTCGTCGTCCTCTTTACGGGGATATAGGTATGGAAAAGGTAAATAGCTGGAAACATGGTTTTCTTATGGAAAAGGTGTTTTTGTTAATTTTCGAGTTATTTGGAAAACGAATTAGGCGATTTTTATGACGGGCATGTTGATGCATTTGTATCGTTGTCCTCTTTACGGGAATGTAGGTATGGAAAAGCTGAAATCATGGTTTCCGTCATTTTTTCGAGATCGTTGAGGAAAACGGGGGAAAAGTAAGAAACCAGATTTGAAGTCACGTTATGTTAAGCGCTATGATGTTGGTAAAACACATATGCATTATTATTATTATTATTATTATTATTATTATTATTATTATTATTATTATTTGACATGGCTTGACTGGGCTCACACGCAGAGAGAGGACCTGCTTGATGAAATGAGAATTGAAAGCTTTGAGACTGACCCACGGCGAGCAAGACAAGAAAAGGGGTCTTATCTTCGTACGTGACTTGCAGTCAGAGAGATAAGAGGCAGGTGTCATTATACAGTGTGTGGCTTTATACTGAGTATGTCATAGTCTTGGTTCATCATGGACTTATCGTGCAGCGCAAAGTTTGAAACGATGGGTGGGTGTATAACGTCATGATAAAAAAAATGTGCATGGGCTTGAACAAAGAGGTTATTGGACATGTAAAAAACAAAAGGGTGGGTTTAACGAAAGGTAATGTGATACATCTTTTTGGAAAGGGAAATTTTTCTAAATAAATAAATAAATAAATAAATAGGGTTTTATTACAAAAAAATATGTTTATTGACCCATGAATTAAACGTGGAAGGAAACCCTAACCACTTTACAAAATATTTTGCACCTTTGACTTTAATTACTCGTTCAATGAGATAATCGTTTGGATATAATGTTTTTACACTTCTTCATAATAGAATCGTCCTTGAATGGGTTGACCGCTCTGATCTTCTAGGAGATACGTCACTGGTTGACCTAGCTTGACTTGGCGAATTTTAAAAATTTCTGTCGACCATTGTGGAGTATACGATTTTGAAAACACACTTCTATGTTTACTGATGCGAACAAAATCTCCAATATTAAGGCGATGTCGCCTTGGGTCAACCCTTTTTATAGGGTTAAACAGTCTATTGAGTCTGGGTAGGTTCTAGGTGACGATGCGAGGTTTCATGCCGATGGTGGAATGAATGGTGTTGTTGTAGCGTGACACAAGTTGAGGTAACCAGTCTATCCATCGATAGGAACCATGTATTGTAAACTCTTTCCACATATAACTTTTTAATGTTCGATTGAAGCGTTCAACTACGCTAGCTTTGAGATTGCTATAGGTGGTGTAATGGTGAATATCCTTAGATTTGAGAAAACTGGAGAAATCCTTGTTGAAAAATTCTTTCCCCTGGTCGGTTTGTAACAAGTGAGGTTGACGTTTGGAGTGTTCATTAATATGTTGAAAGGCCTTTGTGACTAAGACACCAGTTTTATTTTTTACTGGTTGAACAAAAGCCATTTTGGAATAGACATTAATGACGGTCAACATATAGCGTACACCGTCGTTAACGTTAGAATAAGGTATCATTTCAACCAGGTCTGCCTGCCAAAGTTCATCGATTCCTTTGGAAATGACACGACGGCGTTCATAAATGCGTCGGGCTGGTTTATGCAATTCATGAGCAATGCCCACTTTGATGGGGGATGGCTTATAAGATAATTTTAGCATCTCGGATTTGTTGTTCAATGTGGGCGATTTCTGCCTCATGTCCAGTGTGACCAGCTTGTTTTGATGCATGAAGCAAGTATAAGCGCTCTACTAACTGATTGGGATTATTCCAAAAGGTTATATCTAGGTAGGGTTTTAATTTCTTAAACCTTACACCAGAGGCAGAGTGATGTTTTTGCTTATCAAAGATGTTTGCAATGATGGTTTTATATTTTTGGGATACATTGGCATTGAGCTGCTGAGAGAATTTATAGTTTCTTTTGTGGGCGTTGGTGTCTAATAAAATGGATTTATATTTAGCAAGGTCCTCGGACGTAAAATCTTGCGGCGAGGGGGTACGAGAAAATAGCAGCTTTAACATACCTGGTGTTAATTTATAGTTGATCTTTTTAATGACAGCTTTCGTACGAGCAAATTTAATGGATGAATCCCCAATTTTAAAACTATCATTCTCATAGCGAACACCATACGTGGTATCTGTCTTTCCAATAAATAGAAGGGTCAGATACGGTTCCAGGGTTGCCACATAATGTTTGATTAAAATGTTTTTGAGTTGAGCTTTATTTTGAGGGGTTGCCAAGACTTGTGAAAACGGAGACGATGTGGAGGAAGACGGTGTTGCCGCTACGACGGAAGATTTTTGTTTTGTTTTTAGAAACTGTTGAAGGGGTGAGGATTTTTTTCTTTCAGGACTAAATACGCTTTCGCTTTCACTTTCACTTTGTTCATGTTGTTCTTCTTCCTGTTCTTGATGCTCTTGTTCACTAACATTATAGGAGGAGGAGGAGGAAGAGGATTTTACCTGTCGTGTGGAATCTGTTTGAGTAAATTTTGAACTTGTTAAGGGTTTGGTTTGAGAGGTAGCAGCAGCAGTAGCAGCAGAAGCATTTGGTTTGAACCTCATGGGATCAACCGATGATGGAGCATGATTTATCATGGGTAAAGGATTGACGTTTTTTAAACGTTACAATTCACGAAATTTATGTCGAATCGTATTTCGTGCCTGAATAATACGCTGCATGATTTGAACATGTTTCTTGTACCCTATTGCGTTCGCCATGGTGAAAGTAAAGACACACTAACAGGAAATGTCAAACCCTGGGTCTTTTTAAACAGAAATAAAATGATCAAAACCCAAGCGGTAACGTCCCTCACATCGTTCACTCTGTTTATTTATGACCAAACAGGCATGGGGATGGTGTTTCCAACACGAGGCACACAATTGCGTGAAATCTGTAAAGGACATATCTGGATTCACATGATCTTGAAAAATATGATAGAGATTTCTAGAGTCTTGGCGGAAAAGAACGATGAGATTGGCATTGTCACGAATCAACTGTTTGGGGATTTTGGAATAGGTCTGAGCCAGATAAAAACAATCCACTTGTTTATGGCGTCCCATACTAAAATACTCTTGAATAATGGCCTGTCGTTTAGTGACAATATCATCAAAAATTATAATGGAATCTGGTTGAATGCGGTCAGGTTGAATGACATCTTGAGGTGAGGTGAATGTAAAATAGCCCATGGCTTCTTTATTTAACAAAGACATAATTTGTTCCAGATACACGTACAGAGGCTGGTACAAGGATTTGGCAAAAATATAAATATTTTGAAATCGTAGGCCATGAGGCGCGGTGATAATGTTCAGCAAAACATTGGTATTTCCACAACCCGAAGGCCCTACCATAATACATCGAACGGTAGATGGGAATAGGGTTCCATGACGTTTAGGTTCGCACACGGACAGTGATAGCTCTGAAACCAAATCAGAGACGGGCGAAGCATGGGGTTGTTTCATTAATTGCATTGTGTCGACGACTGAGTTTTTTCTTGTGTGTATAAGGTTTATATATATAGGCAAGCGGTGAGTAGGATAGGTTAGTTAACGTCTATCACCATGGACGTGTTTGGGCGAGCTCGTGTAACCATGGCTACGGCCGCCTCTTTGTCAAAACAGTCACGAGAGGTGACTACAAAAAAAAAGGCTATGTCGATCGCAAAGTGCAAAGTGTCTATCACATGATCCCGAGACTAACCGCTGAGGGCTATTCAGCCAATCATCATCGTATTATTGATGTGCAAGAGCCTCGAGACGAAAATGATGTCTGCACTAAACGTTATGTGACCTATCAAATGAAAAGGCTTTATAAATTTGTCCCATCTGTATTTTTAGTGTACCTGTCAAATCAAAAACTGGACAATGACAGAAACCATTCCCCACCAGCACTGGTGAATGATGATCTTACCTATATGCTTGCTTCGGGTTTAAGTCGTTATCGATTGCATTATGATGGTGTAATTCATATTAAATATGCCATGCCTGATGAGAAGCATTTAAAAATACAACTAAACGGTGAAAGAGTGTTGGCCCACAACCATCAAAGAGTAAATGTTGGAGATGAATTATCCTTTCATCTTATGCTTACGTTTGAGGAAAAGAGTTGGGAAAACGGTGAATGATTTTCCGCTTTATATAGAATTGGAATATACTGCTATGAAATAAGGTTCTCTACGTTAGTTGTTATCGAATGTTTGCTGTGAAAGGTTCACCAAGTAGCAGCATGGTGAAAAAAAGATATGCCATGAACATGAAAAACAAAATCTCAAAAAGAAAAAAAAGCCAGGTCGGAAACCAAGTCGATCTGCCTCGCACCCAGTGTTAAAACTTTTAAAAAAACTAAAAAAAATCTAAAGAGAGTGGCTATCGAAAAAGCTTTACAAGCAGTGCGATTGTCTACAGCTCCGAAATCGCACCATCATGTATCGATAAAAAAGAAAAGAAAGAAAGAAAGAAAGAAAGAAAAAACGTGGGCGAGTCATTCCTGTTGCTAAGCGTGGGGGTTTTTGGGCTTTATTTGCAGGGTTGGCAGCTTTGGGGTCCCTTTTGGGTGGTGCCAGCGCTGTAGCGAAAACCATAAAAGCCGTAGAGCAAGGCAAGCAACAACTCAGAGAAAGCGAGCGACACAATAAAACGTAGCGATGGGATCTAGAAATGGCAATCCTTAAAAGCCAGTCTTTTATCCACCAGGTAGTGGCCTACCGTCTAAGAAAAAAATGTCCATCTTCGATAAGCGCTTAAGGCAACTGCCTCGTCATGCCATGACCCATGAAGAAGTGAAAATCTATGCCAAACAACTAAAGATTTCTCATTTTCAAGGTGTATTTATGCGAAATGAATTACCCAAAGCACCGTGGAAAGAAGAACGAGCCATGATGAATTTAGATGATGATGCAGGCCTAGGAACCCATTTTGTAGCCTATGTGAAACAAGGTTCCACAGTATGGTACTTTGACAGTTATGGAAATTTACCACCCCCGATCGAGTTGCTACGTTATTTGGGAAACCGGGTAAAGATATTCTATAATGTGAATCGTCAACAAACCTTTGACAGTCAAGAGTGTGGCCGTTTGAGTTTACATTTTTTATATAAGATGTCGCGTTAAGCCAACAGTTTCATCATTATGAATGTCAACGCCAAGACTTTTACCGTGCACAGTCGCGGGCCTGAAGTGTCCCTGGATTTCCCCCCCCATTGAATTGCTTCCCGAACAATCCTATGTGCTAGGATTAATTTCTTTGGAAAGTTACAACAGAATTTACAATAGGCCTATTCAACTGGATATTAATGACAAATTTTATTATGATGATTATATGTTGAGACTACCCCCTGGAGGTTATACCATAGACGATGTGCATGAAGCCATTAGCGTGTCGATGATAAAACAATTTGGTGTCAAACCATTTGCGGATGGGACACACAAATTTGAACTTACAACCAATACGATTACTCATCGCTGTCGTATTTTCTCTACGTTTAACATTGACTTTGAAACACGAGTTCATTCTATTGGTCCTTTACTAGGATTTAAACCAAGAGTGCTGGCAGCTCACTAACCCCTTATTCAGATTATCCAGTGAAATTCATCGAGGACCATTACATTTCTGTGACTTGCAATATTATTAGAGACGTATCTACCAATCAAGAACAAAGCCATTCCCTGTATGATTTCATTGTCACCTCTCCTTGCGGCTATATTATTCGTGAAAACCCTTCAGTGGTTCTATATCATCCTGTGTGTGTCAGTGATATTAGTAATATTACCTTACGCTTAGTGAATAGAAACCAACAACTGATTGCTTTGGACGCTGGTGTATTCTTTGAATACACGGTACGTGAGAATCCAATTTTTAATGCTCTTTGCATGTCCATTTCTTCCTTTCTTATCAAACACCAACAGTGTTCTTCTATTTTCTCTTTGTTGATCAGGTCTCTTATATCTTTTATGAGTCTGTTCTAGATATATATCTTCTATGGCCCACCTAGCGTCATCTCACAGCGAATCTCTGAAGCTCCTCAATTCTTCCTGGTGCAAGAGGATTTACTTTTCCATCTGGCCACCAGATTTTGTTACCATCGCCAGCTATTTTCTCCATGAGCAAGAGAACTACGTCTACTTTTTTACTCACCATGCTGCGCTAGTATCATCTGTTATCAACTCTTTGAAGACCGGCTCAGCAAGAGAAGATCAATTTTTGTTGTTGTAATGTTGGCTATGTTTATATGTTCTCCTTTTGTTTCCTACCCCCACTCTTTCCCTTCCTTGGACCCTCTGTGCTTCGCTGAGCAGGTCTCACTTCTAAGTCGGCAGTTGACTCGGTCAGTTAAGGCTCAACCAGAGCCAGTCTACTCAAACCAAGAGACACTCTCTACGTTCTACGCCATGTTGGCACACTAGTATCGGTTAAGGGAACTTCACCTTCGCCATGCAACAAAGATAAGTACCTGCTTCAAGTTTTAACCTCATCTTCATGATTTTATCGACTACATGCTTTTAACGATCTTTTATAGGCAGTGTGAAATTACGTATTTTGGGGCAAAAATCCTCCTTCGCGGGATTTTCCATGTTGGGCTTTTGTCTAATCAAGCCAATCTTGGGGAAAAGCAGCATTTCTTATGCTTGCTAAATGAGAAATCTTCTCACCACGTGGGATATTATCTAATACCCGCTGTCTATAAATTACAAAGCAAGTTCCTCCGCTGGATTAACTTTGACCCCATACTTCTATAAAGATCGTTCTGGAACCTTCCAGATCTTGTACTCTATCTGCGAGTCTTGTCGTTAGGTATTTTTCACTCACTTGTGAAAATACTTTTTACAATGAGGAATCTTCCTTATAAATTACTGCAATAGCAAACTTTCGTCCACCGTTGGAATGTTCTATGGCGTATTTAATTGTAATTCACAATCTTCTCAAGAAACAGATTCTCGCCTAACTAGTGAAACCAGTTTTCTTCATTATTGCAATAACTTTCTTTCCCATAAACTTCCGTGTTTTTTACAGTGAACTTTGCATCCATTTTACAGACTATAGTGAAAACTAGTGCTTGTTCTACTTTTCTACCGCGTCGCGATCGTCCGCTTACATTAAATAAGGCCATGAACATTGATCCGAAATCCCAATTATCTTTCCTCAACCTTCTACTAACAAACCATATCAATAAAATTGTAACTATTCTATAAGGTGTCACTCTACGAAGTGCCCTTCCATTTTGCTTGTTTATCATTAATTAATTACTGTATAACTACGTGTTTTATACACGGTTCAAACTTACATTGTTTCTTCCCCGTAATCAGGGAAAACAATACTTTCAACTCTTGAGTGAGTTATTTCTAGGTCTCACGAAATGGAAACTGCCCCATTTGGCTCGTGATTCCTATTTAAACATAGGAAGTCTAGAACCTTCCTTTTGACCTTTTTCTTCAGGTTTCACCGTAAGTGACCTGCTCTCTTTTGTATAATTGTTATAAAGTAATTCTGCTTAAATATAGGAAGTTGTAGGAACTTCTATCTTATTCTTCATGGTTTTCTTATTGTTATTTTCGAAGTTGTTATTCTCTCTAGAACATTCTCTCAAGAATTTCTTAAAGTACACTCTTTGTACTCGATTTAATGTTTAAACTTTAATTACTTCATTTGTCCTTTTTTTAAAAATCTTATAAAGATTTTAGAACATATATAAGGTTTGAAACCTCATAAATTGTTATTTGCCTGGAGCAATCTCTAAATGTTAGGAGGTCTGCGACCCCACTGTTAAAAAATTTAAATGATCCATATTTGTCAGAAAAATATATATTTGTTAAAGTTATAAACTTTTTTTGAATTGTTAAATAAATTAAATATTTGTTTTTGGATTTATAATTTCGAAAACACAACGGTTAGGCAAGATCCGGTCTTCCTTGACTCTCCCTACTCAATGCCATTAAACCTATTGATAGGGCTTTCACCACTTGTTGCATTTGAGCAAAAATTCTTAGTGGTAATCTTGTTGAAGTTCTCTTAGCTTTAAAGGCTAATTCTAACTGGCCAGTAAGGCAAGTACAGCTCGCTACGCCAGCTACCTGCTTGTGGAGATCCTCTCCAAAATCTTATGGTCAGTTTTCAAAAAGATAAGTGTTTCTCTTTGCCTAAACTTTTAGTCGGCTACTGGCTGGTTAAAAGCTTAGCCATTTCCAAATGCAACTACTGGTTCATTTACCAAATTTATTTTCAAAAGCATAATTCCTTTATCACCATCCTTTTTGGAAGCACTTGGTTACTGTTCAGGAAGCTTATAACTTCGAAAACTGGAAATATCAAAATTGATGCAAATTATTGTCATTCTTCGAATTACTTTAAAAAAACGAATTTCTTTGAAAGGACATACAATAAACTTGTCACTTTCAGTCATGCCAGACCAACACCCTTCCCCATAGTAGTCTTATGCCTGCTTGAGAGGGAATATACTAAAGCCTTTCTCTGGCAAACCGCCCAAGTCTTAGCTGCGGTTCCCGTTAGCTTAGACCAAGTCCTTACCCACTTTAGGTATCCGAGAGCGGATTTGCGGTGGCAACCGCCTCTAAGTGTATTTAAAGCTAAATTTATAACTTTTGTGGAACTCTTATCCTATTTCTCTATCCTTTTTCTCCGGTCCGAAACCCACTTCCTTTTCTTAATCATCTTCCCTTGGTGGGTGGGTTATTCCTCAGCCTATAATCTACCCAAAATTTGGTCCCAGAAACCCGGGAGAGTCCATTTGTCATTTTTCTGTTTGGCAATACTTTGCAAATTATTAATATCTGCTTTGAATCTTTCAGCTATAACTATATCGTGCAAAGCCTGTGAAGGGGAAAGAGGCCGCTCCTGTATCCTTTGGTGTGTCCCGTTCTTGCCACTTATTGCTGCTGCCACCTTGACAGCATTTCCAAGGTTCCACAGTTTCGTGAGTTGCATTTCAATCTATTTTCTTTAATATGGCTCCTACTGATAAGGATAAAGATGAAAAACTTACTTCTAAACGAGCATCCTATAAAGGGCAAATTACCCGATTCAGAAAGTACATAAAAGAATTAGATCCCTCAGAAGCGCAATTAGACTTGTTGAAACATCGTGTAAGGGATTTTGAACGTTCTTATGAAAATTATTGCAACATTCAAACTGAAATTGAAACTTGTATGCTCAATCAAACCGAAGATCGAGTTGAAGTAGAAAACCAATATTACGAAGGCATAGGTTCTGCTTTCAAAATAATACGCCAACTCGAAGAGGAGCACAAAAAGGACGCTTCTGTTCTTGGTTCCCTTCACGAACTACAAACTTCTTTCCGTGAGGGTACTCACAAGCCCAAACCAATTTTACCTAAAATTGATTTACCCCATTTCTCTGGAGATGAATCTACTTGGGATTCTTTCTATGAATTATTTTGCTCCCTTGTTCATGACAATGAAGACATTCAAGTCATTTACAAGTTTCATTACTTGAGATCTATCCTCCGAGGTCAAGCTTTGCAGTTGGTCGAAGCACTTCCTCTACGTGCCGAAAATTACCCCATTGCCTTTAACTTATTAAAAGAAAGATATGGAAATTTACGGTTACGTATTCAACGTCATATGAAGGCTCTATTCAACCTACCTGCGTCACAGCACAATGACGTCACCAGTTTGCGCACTCTAGTTGATACTACACAACTCCACGTTAAGGCTTTGTCCCAACTAGATCAACCCACTGAACACTGGGATACTTTCCTAATACATTTAGTGGTTTCTAAAGTTGATGCTGCTACCCTCAAAGCTTGGGAAATTGAACTTTCTAAAGAAAACGACTATTCTTACGAGCATTTAGTCACTTTCATAAATGCCAGATGCCAGCTCTTAACCGCTTTAGCTAATCAAAGTGAACCCTCTTCCCCGAGTTCCAAATTTGAATTAATGTCCATCAAACCTAAAAGCGATCGCATAGCGTCTAATACCCAAAAACCCGGGTCCAGCTCATCTAAATTTAAATCAAACACTACTGGTTACCCAACTAGGTCTAGTGAACGTCGTGTTGCTAGCTCCATGGTTTTTGTTGGAGAGCACTTGCCACAAGGTTCGGACACTCCAAGCTGGTTGCCGAGAGCGCTGGCATAGCCTGATCACCATGAATTGCAAGGCAGTGTGTAGTCGTGGGTGTACACTCTGTGGAAAACAAACTCTACCATCTCCAATGATTGTGGTGGGCTTAGAGTACATGTAATATTGTTAGAATGTAGGCTATGTCAAATAAAAGCACTCAAGTTTTACATTTAATCGATCGTTGTTATTTATAATAAGCTGCTAATTCATCAGTTTTAAACACTCAAAGCGAACCTCGCAAGAGTTTAAACGAACCTTTAAAGTGCATACTTTGTAAAGATCCCCATGCCCTATACCTCTGTAAGTCCTTTAAAGAAATGTCAGTCGACGACAGAAGAAAATTAGTTTCCCAGAATAAACATTGCTTCAATTGCCTAGCGCCTACTCATTCTGCTTCTAATTGTAAGTCCACAAGACTTTGCTACCATTGTGAAAAGGCTCATCATACTTTGCTACATCGTCATGATCAGGCAAGGTCATCGACTGCATCTACTTCTCCGAAAAATGATAGTGCTAACAGTGCTAATGCTTCATCGTACATTCAAAATGCCAAGTCCATTCGCAGTGCTCAAGTATTGTTGTCCACCGTCCAAATCGAAGTTCAGGATAACTTTGGCAACTGGGTCCGTGCACGCGGTCTCCTAGACTCAGCGGCAACTCATGATTTTGTGTCTAATTCCTTAATTAGAAAACTAGGCCTACCTGTAAACCCCACTTCTATCAATGTGTCGGGCATCAACAGCTCAAAATCGCAAGCTTTACAATTCTCGAAGCTAACCATAAAAGATATTTGTCATAGAAACAACTTCTTTAAACTTAATTGTCTCATTCTCAATAGCATTGGAGAAGATACTCCCAGTCACTCTGTGGATATTTCAGGGTTAAATATTCCCTCGCATTTAAGGCTAGCCGATCCTTTGTTCAACATGCAAAACCCTATTGACATACTCTTTAGTGCCAATGTTTTCTGGAATTGCCTACGTAAACAGGTTCGCAAGTTATCCTCAAACGTGGTCGCCAGAGACACTAATTTTGGATGGATTGTCACAGGTCAACTTCCCCATTATTTCCCCCAACCCTCATCGCAATGTTACTTCTCCAATACTGATCTGGAACAGTTCTGGAGGCTTGAAAGCGTTGATCCTCCTAATGTGACCTCTTCAGAAAATGAATTCTGTGAGCAATTTTTTTTGAACACCACCACTCGTTCTTCTGATGGCCGGTTCGTTGTTCAAATGCCAAGATCACACAATCCTCCAAAACTTATTAATTCTCAGCCCAAAGCTCGAAAAGCTCTCTTTGCTATCGAGAGCAAATTCAAGAAAGAACCTCTTGTTAAACAGCAGTACACTGATTTCATGGATGAGTATGAAAGCTTGGATCACATGGAAGTTGTTAACAAATCTGAGGATGAATTGCACCCCCCACTTGAAACGGTTTATCTAAATCATCATCCTGTGTGGAAAAACCCCCTTGTAAAAGATAAAATTCGAGTTGTTTTCATTGGTTCCTCACCTGACGTTAATGGCAACAGCCTTAACGACACTCTTTACTCTGGTCCTGCTATTCAATCAGATATATCTGCTATACTCTTAAACTTTCGATTATTTTCCATAGCTGTCATAGCTGATATAAAACAAATGTACCGTCAAGTTTTAATTCAACCGGAACAACGAGATCTCCAAAGAATCTTGTGGCGTGATGAAATCAGTAAGCCCATTAAGGTATTTCGCTTAAAAACGGTTACTTATGGCTTAAAACCCTCTGCTTTCCTTGCTATTCGATCTCTACACTTGTTAGCCTCACAAGATGGTCATTTATTTAATTCCAAAGCCTCTGAAGCACTAACTACGTCATTCTATGTTGACGATTATTTGCAGTCCTTCCCCACTTTGGAGGAAGCTTCTTTTGTGTCATTAGAACTTCAAGCATTGCTAAGGAATGGAGGTTTCCCACTCCATAAGTGGAATTCCAACTCCCCTGAGTTTCTCGCCCAGTTTCCCATCGAAGACGTAGATCCTTCTTCTGTCGAAATTTGTGGAAACTCCGAATCTATAAAAACTCTAGGAGTTCACTGGTGCACTAGCACTGACACTCTCATCTATAAAGTTTCGCTCGCAGAAGAGCTTCCTAATACAAAAAGACAAATCCTCTCTGAAATTGCAAAAATTTTTGATCCGCTTCAATTCCTTGCCCCAGTTATCGTTATAGCCAAACTCTTCATGCAAGAGCTGTGGTCGCTCAAATGTGAGTGGGATGACACTGTCCCTCTCTCTTTTCTTAATCGTTGGCTCTCGTTTCGCAGCTATTTGCCGGATCTTTCCCTTATCGAAATCCCGAGGAATTTAATTAGCTCTCATTCTAATACACCCTTCTTCCTTCATGTGTTCGCGGACAGTTCCGAAAAGGCTTACGGTTGCTGCGCATATTTAGTTTATCACGGTTCATTATATGGATCTTCAGTTTCCAACCTTGTTTGTGCCAAATCGAAGGTCGCTCCTCTTAAAACTATCACTTTGCCTAGGCTCGAACTGTGCGCTGCACTCATGGCTGCAGAACTTGTTAAGAAATTACGGGAAGTATTAAAAGTCGAATTCTCGCAAATCTATCTCTGGAGCGATTCCATGATCGCCCTTTCTTGGATCGCCAAGAACCCCTCTCACTGGCAAACTTTTGTTGCAAACAGGGTTTCCAAAATTCAAACTCTTTCTTCTGGATGTAAATGGAGGCATGTGCCCAGTGCTGATAATCCAGCCGATATTATCTCCCGTGGTTGTTTACCCTCTCAATTGGCAGCTTCCCAATTGTACTGGCATGGGCCCTCGTGGTTAATCGAAGACTCTTCTTCATGGCCTTCTAAACCTCCAGCTACTAACTCCAACTTGCCTGACGCTAAAGTATCTTTACCTACTGCTTCGTGTCTTGTTTCCAACGTTTCTCATCCCATGTTGTCCCGCTACTCTTCCTTTCACAAATTAATTCGAGTTGTTCCCTATCTCCTTAGATGGAAATATCTTTTGGTTGACCAACCTCTTCTCCCCAAACCACACCTTACCAATCATGAATTGAATCTCGCTACCATTAAGGTTTTACAACTGACACAGCAAGAAGCCTTTTCTTCTGAATTGTCTTTGTTTTCTTCTAAAAAGGATCTTCCCAAATCCAGTCGTCTTCGTGCTTTAGCTCCGTTCCTTGATGACCATGGGTTACTCAGGGTAGGTGGAAGGCTCTCTCAATCTTTGCTCTCTGAGGACAAAAAGCATCACGTTATTTTGCCTTCCAAACATCACGTAACTTCTTTAATTATACGTGACTTTCATTATCGTAATCTGCATGTTGGTACACGCACTCTGCTTTGCCTCTTAAGGGAAAAGTACTGGATCATAAATGGAATTCACGAAGTTTCTTCTGTAATTCATAAGTGCATTCCTTGCTTTAAAGCGAAACCTAAAATCAATACTCAATTAATGAGCGATCTGCCCTCTTTTCGCTCTTCTCCTATACGCCCATTTGCTTTAACTGGTGTGGACTATATGGTTCCGTTCCAATATCAACGAAACTCTCCTGAAGCTAAACGCAAATTGTTTGGTAAGCTTTATGTTTCTCTCTTTGTTTGCATGGTTACAGGCGCAATCCACCTGGAACTAGTAACGAATGCTCCTACTTCTTACTTTTTATCAGCTGTCTCTCGCTTCACTGCTAGGTGTGGTGTTCCTTCAGAGATGTTCTCTGATAACGCTTCCACTTTTCAGGGCGCAGCTTCCCTGTGGAAGAAAGCTCTCACTTCCTCTCCTGCCATGGAACAAATTTCTAATTTTTCCTATTCAAAGGGTTTCAAATGGCGCTTTATACCTCCCTACGCTCCTCATCACGGTGGCAGGTGGGAATCTTGTGTAAAGCTTACTAAACGTCATTTAAGAAAAGTTTTAGGTAATCGTATTCTGACTTATGAAGAATTCAATTCACTGTCCGTTCTGATTGAAGGTGTTGTTAACTCTCGCCCTTTAACTCCTCTTTCCAATGACCCTGATGACCTGCTTCCACTTACACCTGGTCACTTCCTTATTGGCACTTCTCTTTCTGCTCCTCCTCCTCTTCCCAATTCTTTCAGGGATTCTAATTTACCTATTGTTTGGCGTAAGCTTGAAGCCCTCCGCAATTCCTTTTGGAAGAGGTGGACCTTGGAATATTTAACTTCTTTGCAACGGAGACAGAAGTGGTTTCTTTCCAGTCCCGACATTAAAGTGGGGGACTTGGTCTTGGTTAGGGATGTTTCACCCCCTCTAGTATGGATCTCTGGTAGAGTGACCGAGGGTTATCCTGGAAGAGATGGGAGAGTCAGGGTGGCCAAAATCTTGACCACTAATGGTCCGATCACAAGACCACTGTCTTTGATCGCTCCGTTGCCATTGAATGTGTAACTGTTTATTTGTTCTTTGTTGGTGTTTGTCCCTCCCAGTATGGTGTATTCTTTGAATACACGGTACGTGAGAATCCAATTATTAATGCTCTTTGCATGTCCATTTCTTCCTTTCTTATCAAACACCAACAGTGATCTTCTATTTTCTCTTTGTTGATCAGGTCTCTTATATCTTTTATGAGTCTGTTCTAGATATATATCTTCTATGGCCCACCTAGCGTCATCTCACAGCGAATCTCTGAAGCTCCTCAATTCTTCCTGGTGCAAGAGGATTTACTTTTCCATCTGGCCACCAGATCTTGTTACCATCGCCAGCTATTTTCTCCATGAGCAAGAGAACTACGTCTACTTTTTTACTCACCATGCTGCGCTAGTATCATCTGTTATCAACTCTTTGAAGACCGGCTCAGCAAGAGAAGATCAATTTTTTATTGTTGTAATGTTGGCTATGTTTATATGTTCTCCTTTTGTTTCCTACCCCCACTCTTTCCCTCCCTTGGACCCTCTGTGCTTCGCTGAGCAGGTCTCACTTCTAAGTCGGCAGTTGACTCGGTCAGTTAAGGCTCAACCAGAGCCAGTCTACTCAAACCAAGAGACACTCTCTACGTTCTACGCCATGTTGGCACACTAGTATCGGTTAAGGGAACTTCACCTTCGCCATGCAACAAAGATAAGTACCTGCTTCAAGTTTTAACCTCATCTTCATGATTTTATCGACTACATGCTTTTAACGATCTTTTATAGGCAGTGTGAAATTACGTATTTTGGGGCAAAAATCCTCCTTCGCGGGATTTTCCATGTTGGGCTTTTGTCTAATCAAGCCAATCTTGGGGAAAAGCAGCATTTCTTATGCTTGCTAAATGAGAAATCTTCTCACCACGTGGGATATTATCTAATACCCGCTGTCTATAAATTACAAAGCAAGTTCCTCCGCTGGATTAACTTTGACCCCATACTTCTATAAAGATCGTTCTGGAACCTTCCAGATCTTGTACTCTATCTGCGAGTCTTGTCGTTAGGTATTTTTCACTCACTTGTGAAAATACTTTTTACAATGAGGAATCTTCCTTATAAATTACTGCAATAGCAAACTTTCGTCCACCGTTGGAATGTTCTATGGCGTATTTAATTGTAATTCACAATCTTCTCAAGAAACAGATTCTCGCCTAACTAGTGAAACCAGTTTTCTTCATTATTGCAATAACTTTCTTTCCCATAAACTTCCGTGTATTTTACAGTGAACTTTGCATCCATTTTACAGACTATAGTGAAAACTAGTGCTTGTTCTACTTTTCTACCGCGTCGCGATCGTCCGCTTACATTAAATAAGGCCATGAACATTGATCCGAAATCCCAATTATCTTTCCTCAACCTTCTACTAACAAACCATATCAATAAAATTGTAACTATTCTATAAGGTGTCACTCTACGAAGTGCCCTTCCATTTTGCTTGTTTATCATTAATTAACTACTGTATAACTACGTGTTTTATACACGGTTCAAACTTACATTGTTTCTTCCCCGTAATCAGGGAAAACAATACTTTCAACTCTTGAGTGAGTTATTTCTAGGTCTCACGAAATGGAAACTGCCCCATTTGGCTCGTGATTCCTATTTAAACATAGGAAGTCTAGAACCTTCCTTTTGACCTTTTTCTTCAGGTTTCACCGTAAGTGACCTGCTCTCTTTTGTATAATTGTTATAAAGTAATTCTGCTTAAATATAGGAAGTTGTAGGAACTTCTATCTTATTCTTCATGGTTTTCTTATTGTTATTTTCGAAGTTGTTATTCTCTCTAGAACATTCTCTCAAGAATTTCTTAAAGTACACTCTTTGTACTCGATTTAATGTTTAAACTTTAATTACTTCATTTGTCCTTTTTTTTTAATCTTATAAAGATTTTAGAACATATATAAGGTTTGAAACCTCATAAATTGTTATTTGCCTGGAGCAATCTCTAAATGTTAGGAGGTCTGCGACCCCATTGTTAAAAAATTTAAATGATCCATATTTGTCAGAAAAATATATATTTGTTAAAGTTATAAACTTTTTTTGAATTGTTAAATAAATTAAATATTTGTTTTTGGATTTATAATTTCGAAAACACAACGGTTAGGCAAGATCCGGTCTTCCTTGACTCTCCCTACTCAATGCCATTAAACCTATTGATAGGGCTTTCACCACTTGTTGCATTTGAGCAAAAATTCTTAGTGGTAATCTTGTTGAAGTTCTCTTAGCTTTAAAGGCTAATTCTAACTGGCCAGTAAGGCAAGTACAGCTCGCTACGCCAGCTACCTGCTTGTGGAGATCCTCTCCAAAATCTTATGGTCAGTTTTCAAAAAGATAAGTGTTTCTCTTTGCCTAAACTTTTAGTCGGCTACTGGCTGGTTAAAAGCTTAGCCATTTCCAAATGCAACTACTGGTTCATTTACCAAATTTATTTTCAAAAGCATAATTCCTTTATCACCATCCTTTTTGGAAGCACTTGGTTACTGTTCAGGAAGCTTATAACTTCGAAAACTGGAAATATCAAAATGGATGCGAATTATTGTCATTCTTCGAATTACTTTGAAAAATCGAATTTCTTTGAAAGGACATACAATAAACTTGTCACTTTCAGTCATGCCAGACCAACACCCTTCCCCATAGTAGTCTTATGCCTGCTTGAGAGGGAATATACTAAAGCCTTTCTCTGGCAAACCGCCCAAGTCTTAGCTGCGGTTCCCGTTAGCTTAGACCAAGTTCTTACCCACTTTAGGTATCCGAGAGCGGATTTTCGGTGGCAACCGCCTCTAAGTGTATTTAAAGCTAAATTTATAACTTTTGTGGAACTCTCATCCTATTTCTCTATCCTTTTTCTCCGGTCCGAAACCCACTTCCTTTTCTTAATCATCTTCCCTTGGTGGGTGGGTTATTCCTCAGCCTATAATCTACCCAGACGCGAACACCCCTGTGACCTACAAGTTGGTTTTAAAGACGCTATGAAATGTATCTATAAAGCAACAACAAAACGTTTACGAGGTCGGTTAGTTGCCCACCGTGTATGAAATGGTTGACACGAGTAAACCGACAACGCTTACAACGCATTGGTTATACGTTTCACCCCAATCATGAACAAGGAGCTGTTGCAAGTGTTAAATCCCATACAAGTGGAAGATGGCGTCGTGCGCATTGATATGCATTCCTATCAACCTCAAGCAACAGGACTGAATAACAATGACGAGATTTAATTCATCATTAACAATCAAGATATTTTACTCTACCTCATGAAAGTGTCCTTCAAATTGAGGGTAAATTGATGAAAGCAGATGGCAGCACACCCACAACATCTGCGTTGGCGAATCATGGTTTGGCTTTTCTGTTTTCTGAAGTACGTTATGTGATAAATGATATTGTCATTGATATGACTCGAAATGTGGGCATGACTAGTCTTATGAAATTATATCCATCCTATAGCGAGGAGGAAAGTAAAACGCTTTCTATGGCAGGATGGTGTCCCAACAGTAGCAACAGTAGTTCATACCGATGGCACTTTTACAGGCTTCCTACCCTTAAAAGTACTCCTTGGCTTTGCCGAAAATCACAAGCGTATTATTTTAAACGCAAGACAAAGTTTGTATCTAGTGAGAGACCGCAGTGATTATAATGCACTGAAAGGAGCCTCTGACCAAGTGATAGACTCAAAAATTCAACTGCTTCGATTACTATCGAAAGTGCCCCATGTGACACTATCGGATCGTAAAAAGCTAAGCATGTTAAATTTGGTGCAAAAAGATAAAGCCTTGCCTATCGCCTTTCGAAGTTGGAGTCTACATGAATACCCCTTGCTACCTACCACAGACACTCATAGTTGGAGTGTCAAATCGGCTCGCTCTACCGAGAGACCCCTCTATGTTATTATTGGTTTTCAAACCAATAGAAAATACCAACAAAGCAAAGATGTCACCCTGTTTGATCACATTCACTCGAGAAATATACGACTATTTTTAAATAATGTTTGCTTTCCCGATGAGGGGGGGGGGGGGGGTTGGAACTCAACTTTTCAAAAAATAAGTTTGCTAAATTTCAATCGTCTTATTATGAAAAACAGGATTGTCCTATGTTGTCACAACAAGGGTTTAAAGCAAAAGCACCACTGATTGTTTTCGACTGTTCGTATCTAGAAGAATCTATGAAAATCACCACCATTGATTTAAGGGTAGATTTTGAAACACAAGAAAATGTCCCAGACCATACCAGTGCCTACTGTTTGATTATTCATGCCAGACAAGTGAAATATCATCCTTTGTCCAATTATGTCACCAGCATGTAAGCCATTTGTGGTCAGGTGGAAAAAAAGATCATCATTGATGATTAGCGTCTCTGCATGCACAGTATATGTTGCGCTCTGGCACTGTGCGCACATACAACAACAAACATCATGCGTCCCTCAATAAGCAACAGCAGCAGCAGCAACAACAACGTGACAGACAAACCATGGAATTTAAAATGTGAATTTAATCGTCTCGAAACTTTTGAAACATGGACAGTTCCCTTTATGGATTGTGGAGAATTGGCTGCGAGCGGATTTTATTACTTAAAACGTGGGGATGTGGTCAAGTGTATTTTTTGCAACATTGAAATTGGAATCTGGGAAATAGGGGATCGACCCTTTAGCGATCATCAGCGATAGAGTCCATCCTGCCCTTACCTCAATCGCTATGATGTGGGCATTATTCCATGGAGTTTTGAATTACCCTGTTATTGTACCAGACCCTGCAAAACAAGGAGATACATGTGGACCGTATGTGCAAACTGTTCATTTGAATGCTGTTCCAAATTAAGCCAACAAAGTAATAATAGTGTAAGTGTTTTCTATGTTATGAATAAAACCTCAAAAAATATTTAGCTGTTGTTCAATTCATTTGTTTCTTTTTTTTCTAAAGTCCTTTGACTTTGCCATGTTAAACCATGGCATGGGTTAGTTGTTGATTAGACATCAACGAAGTAACAAGTAAAAATAAAAGCATGATGCGTACACTCATCGTGGATTGTCAGGGGTTTAAAATTGCAGACAACAAATTTATATTTAAGGAAGTAGCTTTTATCGATTGTAGTACGTTTTGGGTGTCTAACCCAATCCGTTTGGTGTTTAAACCTCCCTATGCTTTCGAGTTGCTTAGTGAAAAAGATTTAAAAAAACAGAGCCAATGGATTGAAAATCATTTGCAATTAGCATGGAAAAAGGGTGATATTTCTTACAAGTATCTTGACATCGTCATGAAAGCCCATTTGTCCGCGGCCAATGTCTTATTTGTTAAAGGGAGTGAAAAACGCCAGTGGCTTCAACCATTTTTACCCTCTCACTGTCAATGTATTGACCTTTTAGATCTGGGTTGTCCATCCCTGAAAACGCTCATGGACACTTGTCCTTGCGACAATATTCAGAATAAAGCCTTAGCGCATGCATGGCAATTGCTGCATTGGCTCACCACGAGTGCATGTTGGGAGTTGTTAAATAAAATTAAAACTGAAAGTGTATCGTCCAATGATAGCAGTGAGACGTGTACACGTGAGGTGATAACATAAACGTTATAGACATGGACGCCACTACATTCGACAAGGCTATTGGAAATTTCTTTGTGTGCAAGGAAAAACTGATTAGCTTTACACAACATGAATTATTAGCACTACCTAAATCATTTCTTTTTTATGTTGCTACCAACGCTGTCAAAGACATTTGGGAAAAGGCGCCTGCCGAGTGGACTAACGACCCTGTATTGAGTGAACTACAACCATGCAGTCATTTTTCCCATCACAAGCAATTAACCATGGCAAAAATACCTTCCATTCGACAGTGTGCCACATGCCAATTAATGTAAGGGGTAGGCTTTCTACTCAAATGTCAACCTCACCTGCACGTGGTGCACCCTGCTTTAGACTAACGAGGCTCTGACGACCGAGTGACTCCCGGGATAAGGAGTCCCCCACTATCATGCCACCTGCTCCCCAGGGAGGCGAATGAGCTGGTAGTGGTTAGGGCACTCTCTTGCCCTTGGGACAGGAAACTTTCCCTAAAGGCGGATGAACCACCTGTGGTCAACGGCATAGAAAGTCCTCCGGCGGACCAGGCATAAGGGCAATGAGTCCCTCCTTGGCTGGAATGGCGGATGAAGGCTGCAGTGACTAGGATTTATTCAATCGTCTTGCATTTGCTTGCCATTGAACATCTTTCCTAAGTCATCAAGGAATGTGCATTTGTTGATGTGCAGCAACATTCTCACGTTAATAGATTTCACGCACAGCAGTCTTAAAACAACATTTGACTTTCTTCAAAGTCCTGCGGCGATCAAGAAGTTGCGACGGGGGCAGGATTGTGATGTCTGGGAGCCTCTAGTGATAACTTGGCACGTAGGCGGTAGATGTGTGATCGGTCGTCTTGCTCAGGGTTGTGGCTGTAGAGCAATTCGGCCGCTGCAACTACGACTGAGCAGTCCTATTTAGGGTCCATTCTGTTCACCCCACATGGGGAAGGGGCTAGAAAAGGTGCCCTAAACATAGTCAGCCACTTATACTACCGATTGGATAGCCGCGTCCAAAGGTGTCACCTCCATGCGGTCGAAAATGTATAAGTAACAAATTTTATTTTGCAACCTGGAATGTAAGAACACTTACTGATGACCCCGCAAATGAGAGACCTGAAAGGAGAACAGCTATTGTGGGTAGAGAGCTACGGAGATTTGACATTGACATAGCAGCACTTCAGGAGACCCGTCTTGCTGAGGAAGATCAGTTGAATGAGCAAGGTGCAGGGTACAGCTTCTTTTGGAAGGGTAAACGTGAGGACGAACACAGAATACATGGAGTTGGCTTTGCCATTAAGAGCAAGCTTCCAAGGATCTGTCAGAGCTTCCAACTGGGTATAATGAACGCCTCATGACACTAAGACTTCGTTTATATAACAACCAGCATGCCACGGTGATCAGCGCATACGCCCCCACACTAGATGCTGATGATGACATTAAGGAAAGGTTCTATTCAGATCTGGATACCGTCCTATCAAACATCAACCGTGAAGATAGGATCATCTTACTCGGAGATTTTAACGCTAGAGTGGGCAGGGACTACAATGTTTGGAATGGTGTCATTGGTAAGGAGGGAGTTGGGAGCGAAAACTCCAATGGTATCAGACTGCTCTCCAAATGCACTGAACATGAATTGGTAATCACCAATACTATCTTTCGCCAAAAGAATCGCTTTAAAACATCATGGCAGCACCCTAGATCGAAGCACTGGCATCTTATTGACTATGTGATTGTACGCAAGAAAGATTTACGAGATGTTCTTATCACCAAAGCAATGACAGGAGCCGATGACTGTTGGACAGATCACCGGCTTATCAGATCAGTTATGCGTATACCATTATCCACACAGAGGAGGAAGCAACAGAAGAGCTGTAGGCATATTTTTGATACCGAGAAGTTTGGTAAGTCAGAGCATATCTCCCAATATAAAGAGTTGCTTAGCCAGACACTGCCACAGGAATACCATCCAGATGTAACACTGCACTGGGAGAGTCTGAAGACCGCTATTCAGAATGCTTGCAAGGAAACGCTGGGATATAAGACCAGGAAACATCAAGACTGGTTTGATGAAAATGATGAAGAAATTGAAGCATTAATCTCAGAAAAGAGAAAAGCCTTGCAATCTTGGAGAAAAGATATGAACTCCCGTACTAAGAAAGAAGCATTTTGTCTTGCGAAGGCAAATGTCCAAAGAGGAACTCGTGCGCTCAAAAATGCATGGTGGACATCCAAAGCTAAAGAGCTGGAATATCTAGCCGACAAAGATTCGCGACAGTTCTTCCAAGCCACAAAAGCGATTTATGGCCCCTCCACGTTTGGTAGAAATCCACTTTGGTCCAGTGACAAAAGTACACTTCTAAAAGATCAATACTCCATCATGAATAGGTGGAAGGAGCATTTTGAAGACCTCTTGAACCAGGACTCAGTTATTGATGAGCAGGTGTATGATATATTACAACAAGCACCCATCAAGGAAGAACTCGGTACCCTGCCAACACTAGATGAGGTTCAGTGTGCTATTAATCAAGCAAAGCGACACAAAGCCACTGGATGTGATGGAATACTGGCGGAAGCTCTCAAAGAAGGAGGTGAGGAACTCATAAGCCACATACATGATCTTATCATTAAAATTTGGAGAACTGAAAAAATGACTGCTGATTTCAGAGATAGTCTGATAGTTCCCATATTTAAGAAAGGTGATCGTGCAGACTGCAACAACTATCGTGGTATATCTTTGTTATCATGCCTTGGAAAGCTTATTGCTCGTATTTTGACGAATCGTATTCTATCCCTGGTGGAGAAAATACTCCCAGAGAGCCAATGTGGTTTCAGGCCTTCTAGAGGAACTGCAGATATGATATTCACTGTTCGTCAGCTTCAGGAGAAATGTAGAGAGCAAAATAGACCTCTTTATATTGCCTTTATAGACCTCATTAAGGCATTTGACTCGGTAAACCGTGAAGCCTTGTGGAAGATTTTAGCATTGTATGGTTTTCCACTGAAATTTATTACCATCTTAAGACTACTCCACACTGATATGAGGGCAAATGTCATTGGAAACGACTCTATTGAAGAACCATTTCATATAAATACCGGCGTTAAACAAGGCTGTGTGATTGCCCCCACATTGTTTTCTCTGTACGTTGCCACTGTCATGCAGTTAGTCAAAGATGATCTTCCTACAGGTATACAGATAACTTACAGGATGGATGGGAAGATCTTTAATTTGAGCCGCCTAAAGGCAAGGACTCGAACATCTCCTGCTGCATTGGTTGAGTTACAGTACGCTGATGATAATGCAGTAGTAGCTCAATCAGAGGACGAACTTAGGAAAATCCTGAATGCTTTTTCTTCAGCATACAAAAAGATTGGGCTGAAACTTAACGCCAGTAAAACCCAAGTCCTCTACCAACCAGCCCCTGGACAAGGACAAAGAAACATCAATGTCACCATCGACGGAGCGAAGCTTCAAGAAGTTAACACCTTTTCTTATCTTGGCAGCACCCTGTCATCAAGTGCAAATATAGATTCCGAAATCCAACACAGGATTAACCGTGCTGGGGCATCCTTTGCAAGATTGAGGTCTAGAGTTTTTGACAACCATGATATCAATGCTGCAACGAAGATCCTTGTGTACAATTCGGTTGTAGTTCCCACCTTACTTTACGTATCTGAATCCTGGACATGCTACAGACGTCATTTTAAAAAGCTGGAGCAATATCACCAGCGTTGTTTGAGGAGAATTCTTCGTGTGACATGGCAAGACAAACGCACAAACACCAGCATTCTCGAAGAAGCACAGACTACCAGTGTTGAAGCCATGCTTTTAAAACGCCAGCTGCGATGGACAGGACACGTAATCCGCATGCCCAATAATCGCATTCCCAAGCAAGTGTTTTGCTCTGAACTAACTGAGGGCAAGCGCTGTGTGGGAGGTCTGAGGAAGCGATTCAAAGACGTACTGAAGGCTAATATGCAAATGTGCCATATTGATATCAACAACTGGGAGACCTTAGCTCTTGATCGCTCATCCTGGAGATCAATTGTTCATCGTGGTGCGATACTTTTTGAAGAAAACCGCCGACGTATGATAGAAGATCGGAGGCAGCGCAGAAAGAACAGAGTGTTCATTAGAAGACAGGGAATGAATGCGGATGTCTCACCTGGACCTGATACTACCTGTCATCACTGCGGGAAACTGTGTCTCTCCCGCATTGGGCTTTTTAGTCACCTCCGGACTCATCGATGAAGAGTCATTCAGCATTGGAAGGCCAACCTACTCGAGACGAGTGTTTGCTATCAATGAAATTATATCATGGTCATAAAACTCAGTGTAAAGACATTGTTTCATCATTCCATGGCTGTCATGCGGAAAACAACCACCACCTACCATGCTCGTCAGCAACCGCCGACAAACAACAACAACAACAGCAAGACAAGACGAAGAAGAACAACAAAAAAAAGTGTTTTTCACCGAATGAAACCTCTATGTCCCAGGTGTACTGGCCGTGGAATTATTGATAACATCATTAAAAACTCACCATTCGAAGCTCACTTACCTACTTACAGCTTCTGCGGCCCTGGTACTCGTCTTCAAGATCGTTTGAGGAGAGGGGATATGGGAATCAATGCTTTGGATCATGCATGCCTTAATCACGATAAAGCCTATGAAAACAGTGATCCCACACTAAGACGCATTGCCGACAAAGTCTTGTTAAGCATTGCCAAGCAACGATTAACAGCTTCAGATGCCAGTCTATCAGAACGAATGGCAGCATTTATAGTGATTGGTGCTATGAAGAGCAAATCACTTTTATCTAGATATGGACTTTAACATGATGAATTTGTTTAGAAAATGTATAGTATCACTGTTATCATGACAAAAAATAAATAAAAAGACAAGAGTCCATGTTGTGTTTTTTCCATTATTATTAGTCACTCATAGTTTCATCATTATAATTAAATAAAATGTATAAAATGACATAAATGACAAAAATAAAAAAGGGACAGCACTGCATCATTATAAAAAATTAAATAAAAATTACTAATCGTAGTAAACTTTTTTTTTCAATCACAAACAATAAAAAAAGGACAAAAGTCCATCATTTTAACTAATAGTTTCATCATTATTATAAAAAATTGTATATTAAATTATATACATGGTAATTGTACTAACCTATTTTAAATCACACACAATCAAAAAAGGACAAAAGTCCATCATTATTCATCAATAGTAACATCATTATGATAATAATAATAATAAATTGTATAAAAATTGCCATAAATGCTATTTTTAATCACAAACAATAAAAAAGGACAAGAGTCCATAATTATTATTATTATTCATAAAGTAAGTTGAAACGTCATGTGCTTAAGGCTCGCTTGTTGTTAATCTTACACCCCCTCACGCACTGCAAACACAGGTAAACCAAAATCATGTTTTAAACGTACGTGATACTGGCGTATGAAATCTTTATCTACTCTAGAACCATGTTTTTGTTAAACGCTTATTATTGAATAAAATAACATGTTATTAGAATTTGAAAAAAAAACAAAGGTTTAGTGCAAAACCATGTCTGCAGTAAAGGCAATGTGACGTTAACTTTAAATTATTTATTTATTTAGTAAATAGTGTTTAATAGATTTCTTGATAAAAATATGTCTCTCTCTAACTTTTTATTTCTTACTTGTGGCTGTGGTGCATAAGGGAGTGCTGAATGAACAAGCGAGCCTTAAGTGCATAACGTTTCAACTTATTAAAAAAAACTATTTATGTACATGAAAAGTAAAAAAGGTAAACTAATTATAAACATGCATCATAGGCATGATTCTATTCACGTAGCCTAAGGCTAAAAAATCTCCAATTAAGAGAACTTACAAAAATTAGCATTCACCTATGCTCATCATAGACATCATTGTATTGGCATGACTTAAGGTTCAAAAAACAAACAAAAAATTCTACCATCAAACAAAAGTTTAGAATTTTTTTTATTATTATTATTATTATTTTTCCATCATAAACGTTGAGGAACAATTAATAAACGTCAAACTGTTGAGCACCAAAAATAATTTTATTTGATTATAGTTATTAAAGAGTAGGGCATGAATAAACCAAAGTCACAGCTAACGTACAATGATTATTCGTTTTCTATTTTTACAAAACGAACCATGCAACGATTTTTTTTTCACCCTCATAGATTAAATAGACAGGGTGAATACTGGAATTGGCATATTCCATGACATTATCAGGTAGGTTATTAAATCGTGTGGGAAGAAATGTCTCAAAGTCTTGACAAATGCAAAGAGCTCGTTCACCAAATTTGGTTTTAATTTTTGAATTTTATGTATGCGAAAGGGTGTTTGCGTAGGCAATTCACTCATTTTCTTGCGTGCAAAGCCGCAATCTTGACAAATGGCGTTCAAGGCGTCCATGGTTGTCTATAACCAAAGAAAAGAGTGTTACTTTCTAACACTCTCGTCCTTATATTACAACAACAACAACAACAACAACAACAACAACAACAATAACTTTGTCTGTACATCAAAGTGTGTTTTTTTAAGCCTGAGCGTTTATGGTCTATAGTTGTAGATAGTATTGGATAAATTAACAAAAATATAATAATAATGTTTGTATCATTTTCAGTCAAAACATACATTTGGAAATTATTTAATAGGAAATGTTTTATCAAAATTAAGTGTGAATCATTTTCAAGATCTCTTGGAGGTAAATTTATGTCTCTGTTTCAATGGGAATTAGCCTATCATCCCCTTGTTGAATGATTTGTATTCGTTTGCCCTGTTGTGCAAATTCACACTGCATTCTGTTAAATAAATACAGTGGAACGTGGCTAATTCGAACTTCTATAATTCGAAATCTTCTTTAATTCGATTTTTTCTCTCGGTCCCTAGCATTTTATATACAAACAATGCTAAAAAAATCGTGGTTAATTCGAAGTTTTTACGTGTAAAAAGCCAATCGGAAGCCAAACAGTTGGGTCAGGAATTCCTGAAAAAAGACGTATCATTGGCATGCGGCCCCTACGCGATGGTTTTACCTACATGACTAACAACACGCCTGCGACGCTCCTTCCAAGGTCAATGCCCAACCCCTCCCCCTCCCATTGTTTTGCAACGCTCCACATCTCTTAACTCATCAGAGTGTCCTCCCTAACATCTGTCTGGTAGTGCGTGCTGAGTGGTCTGATTCGATTTGTGGTTGTTGTTTAGAAGTTTGGTTTTGTCTTTGTTTTAAGTGTGTGTACAGAACTAAGATGTTGTCATAAAAGCCTCGGGTTCCATACAAAACTTTGACTTTGGCGGAGAAAATAGCGGTGATTAAAGAAGTGGAAAAGAGAATGAAGGAAAAAATCTGAAATTGCAAAGGCTTTCGGGACTCCTCCAAACACGTTGTCTACATACTTAAAAAATAAAGACGAAATTCTCGGTTATGAAAATGAGAGTGGCAAAGGCCGAAAAAGGTTAAGGGAACCGGAAAATTTGAATTAGAATATTTTCTCTACCCTTTTCAAAGAACTTTCGTAATTCGAATTTTTGGATACTTTGAATTTTTTACTGGTCCCTTAAGGTTCGAATTATCCAAGTTTCACTCTACTATAAACAGATACTAGGAGCAAACATCTGAATGCTGTTGGTAACATATAAAAAGGTAAAGTTAACACGCTATGCATTTAATAACCATGTCTACATCCAACAAACCAAGAAAGAAACAAAATAAAAAACTACAAATTTAACCCAGTGTGTATGTGTTCATCAACGTGAATACACGATAAACTAAAACACACAAAAAATAGCCAAATGTATTCTAAACGTCAAGTATGCACCTGAAAGCCGAATGTAAACAAAAAAGCCATAATCATGACATGATGTTGTTAGTTTCTAACAAATCTCACTATGAGGCGAATATTGATTGATAGGTAAGCTAAGACAAAGTTGGCTAAATGCTTGTTGTCGATACGAAGTAATTCGTTCCTCAGCAGGAAATTTATAAAAATGAAAACAAAACATTTGAGAGGTTATTGGAAAATAAACATTAAACAGGGGCTTTGTACATAATGTACACCAAAAATCTGCAAAATAATCCTCGTCAGCTAATTTAACATCACTTGATTCATGGTTAAACCGTACCATGCTTTATGAATCACTTGCGTGGATACATTATTTTCAAAACCAAAATTTAGCATGCAGGATTTACAATAGTGATGGCCTGGATCATAAACTATGTCATCATCCATAATGTTGTCATAAAACGTGGTATCAATGCGTACTTTCGTGTTTCTATATTCTGAAGGATAGGCCACACGTTGAGGATTACGAGACACCATCGTGGCATATTCATTGAACGTGGTGTGTTTTGTGACGATAAAACAATCTTCACCGTGGCTCATCATTGAATCTGAAAAGTAGTCGTTGACGTTTACTAAGTGAATAAGAAAAATACTATGTACTATATATACTGTCTATCCCCTAAGTCAATGGCAAAAATAAAATAAAAAATAAGCAAAACACAAATAAATAACCATCTGTCTATTGACTTCTTTAGCTGTAGGCCTCAAGCATAACATGCAACAGGTTAAAAAAACAATTTCTGTTCAGATATTGGACTGGTGTTGTTTTCAAATATATCACCACTCATAACTCTAGCTTACTAAGCCACAACCTAGTGTGGCCTATTAAGCTGTGCCTACTGAGGGTGGGTGCACACTTTGCTGAAACATGAGGCCTACTAAGCGACAACAATAGTGAGGGTGGCTACTTGTTTTTTCCTAACCTAACCTAACCTAAAAAAGCCAACATGTTTTTAATCTAGCCTGTGCACAGTGAGCCATACAAACGTTGATGTATGGCTCTCTTTATGTGTTGACAGGCAAATAGCACAAGACATACAGTTTATGTACAACTATTT
Organism: Meconema thalassinum; assembly: GCA_946902985.2. NCBI lineage: Eukaryota > Metazoa > Arthropoda > Insecta > Orthoptera > Tettigoniidae > Meconema > Meconema thalassinum. Next base: position 454,915,657 of record OX336391.1, on the reverse strand, counting down.
ACAGGCATCACACATCCATGCATACATCCATGCACACAGGTTAAAAAACAAAAATTATATGATACACTACAATTTTTTATTTGTTTATTCCGAGGCTCAAGATGGCATCACGCATTTGATAGCAACCAAACCAAACACTTGCCGTGTTGTACAACAACAATAGCAAGGGACGCTTGTCATCATATCCTGACACCACTGTCTCTTGTCGTCCAACAAAGCGAGTGTTTGTTTTCGCTGTTTCATTAAAAATAAATCATGATTTTTCGAGAGAATCCTAAACTGACTATGTGTCATGGCTGTGTGGGTCTGAAGGACATGTAAATAATCATCCACACAGAGTCGTTTAACCACATGCTGGCTAATCCCTTTGGCTCGCATAGATTCGCATCGATCCGCCTGTCGAAAACTATACATTTTCGGAGCGAGACCTACAAACTCAGTAATCATGGTGTCTGAACACTCGTCATTCATTAAACCAATTTCTTTTTTGTTCAGACGGGGGATATTGAACACGTTCTTCTCACTAAAGAGGACGTGTCAAACCATTTTGGGTTTTGTTTGATAACGACATACGGATCACAGTCACGGATATTGTAAATAAATAAAACTATCCGTGTCTGTTTATTACAAGGAAATGGTACCAAATCGCTGCATTGCAAAACCATAATGGAATTTATACATGTGCAATTTTGAAAAGTCTAAAATGACTTGGCCTTAATAGATAGGCTTATTCATGACCACTTTAGTTTTGGCAAGTTCAATAGTCAGTATATCATGATCAATAATGTTTAAAGATTTGAAATTTGGTTTTGCAATATATTTTTGAGCTCCCCATTGTCCATGCCATGTGTTGACCAATTTAATGTCCCTATACTGCCGTACATTTTCCAAACTCTTGCCATAGATACAATTATTCATCAGTTTAAAAAAATTGATTTGAAATGGCTGAGTGGCACTTTGTCTGTGACTGGTATTTAAATCCATGTATGGTTTCAACCACGGTTTCTGACAAAAAGAAATACCTCTATGGATTTTTTTCAGGGTTAAGCCCTGGGCTAAGCATTCTACCAGCATGTCAATATGCAACACATAGTGATTTTTATCACACCAGGTACCCATCAATTTCTTATGATTGCCCTTACTCCCGGGCGGCACCATTTTCTCTATGCAAAAGGGGAAATCACCATGTTGCTGTCTGAGATCGGGGGGATAAGCTAAGTCAACGTCAAGAACATACCCTACGTCCTGCTGCTTGCTGGCGCTATGCACATTAAAATCTTTAATTTCATCCTCAGACAGCCAGACAAAGTTTCTGTATGGCAGTGGTCGACTCATAGCGTGACCGTATAAATTGTTTACATCGAAACACATTACGTAGGATTCAGAATCTTCGGGACAATAATCGGGCATGTAATGATTATTTGCCTTGGCATGTCGCTGATTGAGCGATACGAACCCCCCACGAATCCCTTTTTCCATCATGAGTACCATATCGGGATCCGTCAGTAAGTCAAGCTCATTGTGGGTCAATTTGAGGGCGGCGTCCCAACTTAACCCTGGACTGGTATAGTAGTGGGCGGGGTCAAGGCCATAGATCGTGTGACATAGCTGACGAAACGTTTCAAACACGTCTGTCAACAACAACACGTCTAATTTTAAGTAGTGCATAGCATACTGGCCCATGGTTTCTATGCCAAACACTCGCCAAACACGGAGTGCATGGGCATAGTCTTCTTCACTGATGGTGCTTTGTGTTAACTGAGAAAAGAATTTTTCTCTTGGCGGCAAAGTCGTTTTTTTAAGCACTTCGTAACTTCCCACATAATCATAAGGAAAATGGCCTTTACGAACACACAATTTAAATTGATTTGTATCCGTAAAGTGGGAATGGGTATGTTTCAACTCATCTTCGCTTAAGGCTTTCACAAGACTATCCAGCGAACTAGACATAAACTTGAATGAGTCGAGAAAGCAAATGCTCATGCTTCCTTTTCTCCATGAAAGTGAGGTAAAGCTCTCATGGTTCTTAGCCAAAATGCTGAATTTGCTCTTATCTACATGAGCAAATTGTTTTACAATGAAGTGAAGGTCATACCGGGAGAAATTGTGTAAGAAGACAGGGGGGAAGCGAGGTGTAGAGTACTTCAAATTGCATTCATTGTGGGCAGCACCTCTAAAATGCCCTGTCCTGTGGCAGTGGTCTCTTACTTTTTTTCTCCACCTCAGATTGGATTTTCACATATGTGGCAGGTGGTGGCTTGATCATATTCTCTTTGCTGTACATCATTCATCTGAATTGGTACAGGGTTGTTCAAAATAGTTTCTACTTTGCCTGCTAAAGCCTTCATTTGATCAACAAACCACCGAGCACAATCCTGACCTTCATGACTTACATACTCACATTGTGAATTATCATAATGACAGACAACATAATAGGCTACAGCAAAAGGCTCATGTGTCTGCACTGGATAGGTTGAGTTTGTATGGGGGCTTGGTTCACATCCCTGAATGGGAACAGTTAGGGGCTCAAAATCAGCGTAAACAGTAAATGGTACCATGTCTTGTTTATTATTGGCCTTAAATTTTAAGACTGCGTCATTCCCTTCCGGCAAGACTAGCTTTACTGCCGTCTGCCCTTCACAGTCTTCCGTATGTCGTTTCAAAAGTTCGGCAGTTGTAAAATATTGTAGGCAACGCTCGCAAATATGTTTCTTACCATCATGGTTAGACACTTGGCTGTTTACTAGTTTTCCTAAATTCTTTATCCAACAATAATGATTTTTATCCCCATCAGACAGGAAAAGATAGTGAATGTGATGTTGCTTTTCCTGTTTGGTTGCATACAAGGGGCCCACAATATTGGATCCCTCGATGCCATACACCATCAAAGAGAAATTTGGGTTATCTTTCTCAAATAAATGAATTTTATCAAGAGACATTGGAAATGAAACACGCTCCAGATTGAGAGTTTGTTTCATGTGGTTAAACAATTCTTTGTACTTCCCTGGTCTATCACAATTACTGCCTTCACAGGGTTGCAGACGGCTAACTATACTCCACAAAAAGCAGTAATCGTCTTTGTTGCGTATGTTGATCACTGCTTTTATCGAAGCGATAAAGCTCGGTGTGGCAATATAGCTACTTCCTTCATTCAATGGATTGTATTTACAAATATTGATTTGCAAATAGGCAATGCTATTGAGGGCCAAGCCACTCGGACCCTGTTGCAACTTATCAAATTTAGTGATAAGCGCTTGAATAGCTTTCTCCTGATACCACGTTTCCAAATTATCGGCTATCGGTACTTTCTCCATTTTTGTACAAAAGTTGAAGGTGTGTTTCTCTTCAACATTATTTTTTATCATCGTAAATTCACATAGTAGTTCGAAATTTATTTTTAAAGCCTGATGCAATCTTAAGCCTTGTTCACATTCACTCAAAAAATGGGAAAACATAATTCCACAAAATTTTTGGCGACAGACAGTGATTCGCATTGTAAATTAGGCCGGAGCAAACTCGCGTTTTGAAACATTTGGTCAAAGGCTGCCACACTAACACTTCACTCTCTGATATAGACATGATTATAAAATGGATTAATAAACGTGCAAATCTTACCTTAGAATATGTTAATCCAAAACCTGCAATTTCACACGGCCACACTTATCGGTTTCACTGACTGGCACACAATCACGCCCACAGGCACACAATGGTCGTAGCAATTTAATGAAGATCCTACGCAATTGGCCTCAGCAGGAGATGATCACCAACAAGGTTTCTATTGATTTGTTTCCACGATTTATCTGAAAAACAAACCAATACAATCCGTTATTAGTCATAGTTATATACATTAAACATGTGCATTCATTCATTCATTCATTGATTCATTCATTCACTGATTCATCCATTCATTCGTTCATAAGAGTTGCAAAAACAAAAAAAGGTTTCAAGTGTGCACACATAGATAAGACGCTCACTCGAAAAGTAACAATGTCATTTACAAAGAATAGAATTAATCTATATTCATAGCTCACTTTTTATTTTATTTCGCAAGCGTGACGGTAGTTAAAGCGTGTTCACTCCATACACGTCTTCATTCTGAAACAATAATGAATACACGCCATAAGTTTATAAATTTCCATGAAATAAATGGCATACGTTTAACAACAACACCAATAAAAGTAATGAAACAATATGTACTCACCATATAATGAATTATAATGCTTTCAGCAAACGTGCTCTTTGCCGCCACAGTCACTGTCACTGTCACTGTCTCTCAGTCTGCTTTCCCAGACTTAATGACGTTTTTTTAAATCTGCAACAAACGAAATCCCAAAAAAATACAATCAGTTACTAACTTACTTTTCACGCATTCACAAAATAACAATAAAACCAATCATGTCAAAATTAGCAATAATGAACCTACCTTATTACAAGTATGGCCGCGGTTCACGTAATTTTTTACTAAGAGCTTAAGGCACTTGCATCCGTCGTCTTCAAAGGTGATCACAAGAATGATGACTCTCTCTCACCCTCAGAACATATATGTCTCCTCAACAAGATGCAAAGTTAACACTTTACTTTTTTTGTTCCTGCGCGTAGGATGTCGTGGAACGCACAAGTCAGACTGATTCTCACAAGCTTTGCAAACTCTGCATGAGTGTGCGTGCGAATGCAATGATCAGCTTTTCGACAGAGCTGTATGTCCTTCATTGCAATATCGAGTTACACGTCTGGGTCTGATAACAGCCACCTTCATGCGAACAACAGGCTGTTATCTCTCTGGCTGAAAGTCACGTACGATGATAAGACGTCTTGTCTTGCTCGCCGTGGGTCAGTCTCAAAGCTTTCAATTCTCATTTCATAAAGCAGGTCCTCTCTCTGCGTGTGAGCCCAGTCAAGCCATGTCAAATAATAATAATAATAATAATAATAATAATAATAATAATGCATATGTGTTTCACCAACATCATAGCGCTTAACATAACGTGACTTCAAATCTGGTTTCTTACTTTTTTTCCCGTTTTCCTCAACGATCTCGAAAAAATGACGGAAACCATGATTTCAGCTTTTCCATACCTACATTCCCGTAAAGAGGACAACGATACAAATGCATCAATATGCCCGTCATAAAAATCGCCTAATTCGTTTTCCAAATAACTCGAAAATTAACAAAAACACCTTTTCCATAAGAAAACCATGTTTCCAGCTTTTTACCTTTTCCATACCTATATCCCCGTAAAGAGTACGACGAGGCGAAAAAAATACTATCACGCACGTCATCATCACGTTTACAGTTTTTCCAATATTAGGGAAAATCACAAAAACCCATTTTTAATAAAAAAAACATGTTTCCAGCTATTTACCTTTTCCATACCTACATCCGCAAAAAGAGGACAATGAGACGAAAAAATACTATCACGCACGTCATCATCACGTTTACAGTTTTTTCAATATTAGGGAAAATCACAAAAACCCATTTTAGACTAAAAAACCATGTTTCCAGCTTTTTACCTTTTCCATACCTACATCTCCGTAAAGAGGACAACGAGACGAAAAAATACTATCACGCACGTCATCATCAAGCTTTCCGTTTTCGCAATATGAGGGAAAATCACATAAACCCTTTTTCCATAAAAAAACGAGTTTCCAGCTTTTCACCTTTTCCATACCTACATCCTCGTAAAGAGGACAATGAGACGAAAAATACTATCACACACGTCATCATCACGTTTTCGGTTTTCGCAATATTAGGGAAAATCACAAAATCTCATTTTAGACTAAAAAACATGTTTCCAGCTTTTTACCTTTTCCATACCTACATCCTCGTAAAGAGGACAACGAGACGAAAAAATACTATCACAAACGTCATGATCACGTTTTCGGTTTTCCAAAAATGAGCAAAAATGAGAAAAACGCATTTTTGACCCAAAACCCTATGTTCACATTTTTGACACCTACATTCCCGTAAAGAGCACAACGAGACGAAAAAAGCGAATCCAAGCACGCCCTCCTAGCATGACACCTTCCATTTCAAGGTCGCAGGGGCTCACAAGTTGCTAAGTGAGACAGCTCTGTCATCATCCCACTACTGCAGACGATGAGCCTTGCCGTAGACGCCGCCGTCACACAGTTCACTGTCCACCTCAGCGCGGATTCCCAGCTCTTTGTTCAGGAGGGATCTCACGTGTCGCTTGTGCTGATGTCCGAATCGTTCATGGTAAAGTTGGAGAAGGTTGTCCTTTTCTGTTGCGTTGACTTCCTTGAATGCAGTGTTGTTCACGCTCCTCACTCACAGCTTGCAGGGTCCACCGAACCGTTCACGAACTCCAATTAATCTCACTTCGCCATTGACGACGAAATTGCAGACCTCTCTTGACGAGACGAACCTGCTGTCCTTGTTTCTGTCTTGGGCTGCAAGGACTGAGAATAGATTTCTCTGGATCCCAGGAACGCGCCATACATCAGCCAACGTGAGCTTGTGCCGCTCGCCGTTAACCACTGCTTCGAAGTTGATGTCACCTTTTCCAATGGCCGCAACCTTCACACCATTCGCTGTGGTCACTGAGTGTTCCGTAGAAAATGGTTCAAATGTCCTAAAAATGTTCCTGTTACTATTAGCATGGCTCGTTGCTCCATTATCTACAAACCAGTCGTCAGAGTTGCATTCTGAGTTCATCACAGTCGAGGTTATAGCGACCAAAATCATGTTGGTATCGCTTTCTGAAGTTCCTGAGTTGCTGGGCTTGGGCGGTCGTCCATCAGCGATCCACTTCCTACACTGTTTGATAGTGTGGTTACGTTTCCTGCAGTAAGGACAGAATATTTTCTTTTTGTTGCTCTTTTGGAGATAGTTTTGCGAAGAGTTCTGCTGCTGGGTTTTCTGTTTGGACGAATCCAAGTAGAGTGCTTCTTGTTGAGGTGATTCTGCTTTGCCTATGAGCGCTCTCTCGTACGCACACAGCTGATTGGTCAGGTTGTCGACTGTCCTGTCCCTTTTTGACATCAACATCCAGCTAGACTTGAATGAAAAATATTATTCTGGCAGTGTACCTAGAATTTCACAAATCATAAATACATCTGGCAGATCAGAGTTGATTTCGGCATCTCTGGACGTTTCCTGCTTTAGTTCGCTCCACAGATTCTTTAATTTTGAAACGTGCGTTGCGATGTCATCCTCATTTGCCTTTTTGTAGCTGAAGAATTGCAGGCATAAGTTGTACACTTTATCTTCAGAGACGCCGTCAAATAGTTTGTGGAGTTCTAACCACACTTCCCGAGCTGACGTGAGACGCATGATTTTTGTAACGTCTCTTCTGACATGTGAGTGGTTAACACAATCAATGTGTGGCTATCCGCCTGTTATGTATTGTAGTGGTCGAATGTACGCTTAATATAGTCGAAGCAAGAACACATAATAAATACTTAAATCCTTATATATTTATCTCTACTCGAATACACATATGATATGATAACCAAGGAGTAGTACTCTTTGATAATAATAGATGTATCAATAGCACCATGACAACTGGTGTGCCTTGGTGTTTGGAAAAGTCAGGGAGAGTCTATCTTTATATAACTTCCGCGACCACCACCAGAGTGTTCGTTATAATAATAATAATATCGTATGGCCTCGGTGCCAGGTGCAAGCTTTGTAATTTGACACCCAGAGGGTAGCTTGCACGTCAAATTTCGTTGTTCCTTGAATCACTATGAAAGTCAAGGAGGTTAGATAGCCTATCTAAGCTCCTTGAACACTATAGCGCTTTCTTGTAGAGAAATGAGGAACTTTTTGTTGTTGGCGGATACTCCCGAGATTAATTTTGCCATTATGAACACGGCCTACTGAATTCAAATGGGTTATTTGGCATGCCAACATCGTATGACATGCGTGTCGTATTTTTGTCGCCTTTCTAAAATCACTTACCACGGCCAGGAGCGAACCTGCAGTCTTGGGGTTGGTAGACCGACACGCTATCCACTCACCCACCGTGGCAAGCTGGAGTGTTCGTTAACGGGATATAACAGTCTTCCCTGGACAAAAGAAAATCATTGCACGCGGCTTCGGTGGCGTAGTTGGTAGCATGCTGAGCTTCTATGCCCAAGATAGCGGGTTCAAACCCGGCCGAAGCCGTCGGATTTTTTAAGAGCGTTAAAAATCCCTCAGTATGCCTTCCTTCGGAGGGGAAGTAAAGCCGGCGGTCCCATGTCATAGATTTATGGCATGTTAAAGATCTTTCCACTAATTACACCTGTGTGAAACTAAATTGGATAGGTTAAGAATGTAAACAACGCTCTTAGGTTGCTACGTTCGTTGCCAAGAGCCGACTGCGGTGGCGTCTAGTAGCTAGTTCTGAACTAGGCCTAGTAGTCGTTGACGGTGGCGTTTGGCGGCAAAAGTAGGAACTAGTTGAAAATTCAAAGTTGCAGTCCCTACTTGAATTAAAAAAACAGATACACACACTAATACAGTCATCACAATTAACACCGGTTATCAGACAGATTCTACACACACCCAAAGTACACGGGGCTACATGACCGCGTTGTCGCAGCCCCTAAACTAAGGAACCAACCAACCAGAAAATCATTGCACGTAGTCACTGAGGTAAGCTGGTAGTCGTCTGGGACGCTCAGAATGTCGAACTTACATTCCATCTCGATGATCTATGACTGGCTCGGCAGCTGGATTAGGGTTGAAATTCACTGGCTTGTTGAAGTCCGTGAATATGATCTCTGGAGGAATATACTGGGGGGTAGAAGGTTGGTCCTGTACGTCCTCGCCGAATGATACGTGGGTTTTGGTTTCCGGTTGAACCCCAGTCCTTCTCATTTGATTTACGTGCCGTTTAATGTTTGATCCATCGTCGAGGAGAATAATGTAGTGTAGTTTTCCTAAACATTTTGCTATCCCTCCAAATCACCAGGTAGGTTTTCTGTTTTGTGGATACCAGCGAACTTGTACTCTTTCTCCTTCTGAAAACTTGCGAGTAGAACTTTGCACTGCCTGTTCATTTGAGTCACATTGTTGAGTTTTGGAGTGACTCCGGACAAGTGCATCTAGACGAGTTCTAATGGTTCGTTTCAGGTATAGCTCTGCTGGAGACTTCCCGCAGGCTAAAGGAGTTGCTCGATACCTGAACATGATTTCTTGTAACTGCTGTCGTAGTGACATATCTGAATTGTTCATGGCATTCAGCTTCACTTTTAATGTTTGCACGTATCTTTCGGCTAATCCATTGGTTGAAGGATGATGTGGAGCACTAAATTTCTGAATAATTCCATTCTTAATGCAGTAGTCTTTAAATTCCATTGAAGCAAAAATTGTAGCATTGTCTGACACGAGAACTTACATCGCCATGAAACACAAAATCTTGACACAGACACCCAACAAAGAAAACACTGACTCACCTTTGAAGGAAATACACCAGAACCACAATAACCCATGGATAACAACAAAATTTATTCAGCTAATAAAACAAAGGGACCTACTACATGCTAAACTTAAAACTGACATTCACAGAAACAACAACCTCTTAAAGGAAGAGCACATAAATATGTAGGAACAAAGTGACAGCTTTAAAACGGAAACTGAAATCCTCATACTATGAACATAAATTAACATTGAACGCCAATAGCAAAAAAATACTTGGAAAGTAATCAATGAAATGATCTACAACTGCACAACTGAAAACAAAGATGGTCCCAGTGAGATAATAATTGACGGTAAATCTTTCACAGAAAAAGAAAATATTTGCAATGCTCTAAACACTCACTTTATAAACATAGCACACTAGTTAGCCAAAAACATCCTCCCAAGGAAGAAAGTTAATGAGATTAATGCCAACACAGATTCCATATTTATGACCCCGACTAATGAGATGGAAATTCGCAATATTTTATTAAGCCTTAAAATGAAAAGTAGCCAAGACAAAGATGGTATGTCAGTAAAATTGTTAAAAAACTCCATTGACATGCTAAGTAGCCCACTAACTACTTTAATAAATTTATCGTTAGAGACTGATCTGGTGCCGGATGATCTAAAAATAGCACGAGTCATACCAGTCTATAAAGGAGGTGACAAAAGCAATCCAGACAGTTACAGACCCATTTCCACCCTCCCACCCATATCCAAGGTACTCGAAACAGTAGTAAAAAATAGAATTGTTATTTTTTTTAAATAAAAATGATTACTTCTATAAAGGGCAGTATGGATTCCGAGAAAACTCAAGCACAGAAATAGCCACAATTGATATAATCTCTAACTTGCAGGATGTCATAGACAATAAGATGACAGCGAGTGGCCTTTTCATAGACCTGAGAAAGGCGTTTGATACTGTTAACCATGAAATTCTTTTAGGGAAACTTGATAAATCAGGTATCCGAGGAGTAGCTTGCACATGGTTTAAAAATTACCTATCTAATCGTAAGCAGTATGTTGAAATGAATGGCTATAGAAGTGATGAAGTAAATATTACCCACGGTGTGCCCCAAGGATCAATACTGGGTCCTTCCCTCTTCTTAGTATATATTAATGACACAGAAACACTCAGTTTTCATGGTAATATAACGTTGTTTGCAGATGACTTAAGCATCTTTTACAATGCGTACACCACCAACACACTGATTACACAAATGCAGGAGGACATGAATACAATACTTGGCTGGACCCAGTCAAATAAATTAACAATAAATGAAGATAAAACAAATTATTTAATAATATCTAAGCGTAGAACAAAGTTATATATCACTCAGAATATAATGCTGAATGGAAAGGCAGTTAAAAGGGTCTCATCTGTCAAATACCTAGGTCTAATAATAGATGAAAATCTCTCCTGGCAAAAGCACATTGATGCATTAGTTTAAAAAATATCACCTGCTGCAGGGATGATAAAAAAAATTGAGCTACTATATTCCAAAATATCTACTCAGGAAAGTGTATTTTTCCTTAATCCATAGCCACTTACAATATTTGAATACAATTTGGATAAAATGCTCAAATTACCTAAAAAAGGAAATTGAGGTAATTCAGAATAGAGCCAAAAGAAATATGTATAACTAACCTTTTTTAACACCAACCAAACACCTTTATATTACGAGTAAAATTCAACCGGTAGCCCTAAATGCAGAAATCAAATCAAATGCCCTGATGTACCAAATCCTACACAAAGGTATCCACACAAATTTAAACTTCACTAAACAATCTGATTTACACGCTTACAAAACTAGACATGCAGATGACATATCACTTTTCCATATCAATTCCAAACAATATGGCAGTAATAGCATTAAGTATAGTGCTTTTGTAAAGTTCAATAGACTACCAGAAAATATAAAAATTGCACCTAGCCTACCAATCTTTAAAAGGAGGCTAAAACAGTTTATGTGGAATGACTATAAAATGTCAGTTTGAAGAAATTCCAAAATCTGAGAAGACAAAAGAAGACTACATTGTGTACAAAAACTTATGAAAGCTACAAAATGTTGTATATATTTTCATACTGAAAACTTTGTAAACTAAACATTGAATTGTAATTTGTCGCCAACATAATAAAACTGTACGATTTCTTTGTATACGAGTCCTTGGCTCGTTAAGGGATTAATAAAATGCATTATTATTATTATCCGTGTGTAGCAAAAATGTCACTAAGGGCTTCAATTGTCGATTCTGATATGGGTGCACTTGTTTGAGTTCGTACTTCTGCCCACTTAGATTTGGCATCAACTAGAACCAGGAAATGGAGGTTTCTGTACGATCCCGCGTAGTCAATGTGTACTCGTTCAAAGTTTTCTCTTGGTTCATCCCACTGGTGCACAGGTACTTTTGCAGGGCTTTTCTGTAGCAGTGCACAAGCTTCACAGGATCTCACCATTCGTTCAATGTCCCTGTCGATCCCTTTCCAGTAAACATATATCCGTGCTAGCTGTTTCATCTTAACGATTCCAACGTGTGTGTGGTGTAGTTCGTTCAACACCGCTGATCGTAACTGATTTGGAACAACTAACCGATGGTCCCTGAAGAGGAGTTCGTCCTGAATGGTATACTTTGAATCTGTATTTATGATAGAATTGAGTTCATTTCGAATTTGGATGAGTTCATCGTCTTCACGAGATGCTTTGGTCAGGTTTTCAGAGGTTATTGCTTCGCTCGAAATCTGATTAATGATCTGATCACACAACATTAAAACTTCGTTGTCAAATACTTGTTCGATGGAAGTTTTATGCTCTGGATTCGGTGCTCGTGAAAGGCAGTCCATATTTACATGATCATTCGCCTTTCGGTATTTCACTTCGTAATCAAATTCCTGAAGGAAAGATGCATAGCGGAATAATCTTGCTGAGGTCATTGCTGGAATATTTGAAGCTGGATGTAGAATTCTTGTAAGAGGTCTATTGTCTGTAAAAAGTTGAAATTTTCTTCCGTAAATGTAAACGAAGAAATGATGAACGGAGAATATTATCGCCAGAGCTTCTTTGTCTTTTTTCTGTATCCGTCAGTGATCTGGATGCAAATGCTATAGGTCTTTCAATACCATCAATTACATGGGACATGATTCCTGCGACACCTACTGGACTGGCATCGCACGCTACAACGATTGGCAATTCTGGATCGTATGGACTAAGCACCTGATCACTTGAAACTTCATTCTTGAGCTTTATGAAAGCTGCTTCGCATGCTGCTGTCCACTTACATTTCTCTTCCTTTCGAAGTAGTTTTCGGAGTGGAGATGTCCTTGTGGAAAGGTCAGGAATAAATCGTGCGTAATATGCCACCATTCCTAAAAACCTTCGAACGTCATCTGCAGTCTTGGGTTGAGTTACTTCATTTATTAGTCTGGTCTTTTTTTCGGATTTAGATATTTTGTTGTGTTCTACAATGTGTCCAAGATATTCTGTTTTTGTAGTGAAGAATTTACACTTTTGCATGTTGACATGCAGATCGAACTTATGTAATCTCTGGAGACATGCATAGAGGTTTCTAGAACACTCTTCCAGTGTTTTTCCATGTATGATGATCAAAATAGCACATGGTCTTCGTAAGGCCATTCAATATTTGGTCGATTATTCTGTTGAATTCAGCAGGTGCAGTTTTAATTCCGAAAGACAGTGTATTTACTTTGTACATGCCCCGATGCGTAGTTATAGTTTGAATCTTTGCACTTTCTTCATCCACGGCCAAATGTAAGTATGCCTTGTAAAGATCGAGACGACAGAAGTAATTAGAATTTCGAAGATTGTTCAAAATGTCGTCGATTCTTCGAATCGGGTAGTTTGACTCTATCAGCCTTATGTTGACACCTATTTTGTAGTCAACACACAGTCGCACATTACCGTCTGTCTTTGGAATGACAACTAGAGGAGATCCCCAGTCACTTGTCGATATTTTGGTGATGATACCATCGCGTTCTAGGTTGTCCAATTCTTGGTCGACTTTGGCTCGAAGAGCGTACGGGACATCACGCTCCTTAGAATAGCAAGGTTTGACCTCCGGTCGGAGCTATAGTGAACATGTGATGTTCAGCACTCTTCACACCTTTCCCACGAATAATTCCGGGAACATTTGAACTGCATCTTCAGCAGTTTTCATCATATCAGCTTGATTGATATTTGTATTGGTACGTCTTCCATGATCAACAGTAGCGAGATCAATTTTCAGATGTCTGATCCATTCTCTTCCCAATAGGGGTTCGAATTTATCTGGAACTATGTAGAGTTCTTCGGTCGACTGACGTGAATTGTATTCGACTTTAACCTTTAGGCCCGTATCACACGACACTTGCTGGCAAGGAAGCTGTTGTGATCGCTGGTATAAAATCCTGTATGATTCTGTTCATCCTCGTCCGTACACCTGCTCTTATGGCTGAAGTGTATCACACGCTAGCATTTCGGGCGCCAAGTTGTAAAAAATAAAACATGGAGGGCGGTTGTCGTTTGGGGGTAAAATTTACAGTCGATTCGCATTATTAACGCAAAGCGGTCGTGAAACTTGCTTTAAGTACATTTGAAAACATGCCTGGTAATGAATGAATGCATTCCAATCAATATTTAAAATCTAACTGTAATAATTGGTATATAACCATACGCGCTAATAAGAAGCGTAACAAAATGCGGTAAAGTTTATTGGAAAAGAGTGCAACTGTTATCGCGCCTGCCTGGTGTTTTGAAGATCCCGGGTTCAAGTCTACCCAACGGCGAAAATTTTTACCTCTTTTTAATTATTTTATTATATCCTCCTCGCGTCGAACAGCAATATTGCAACTTAGTTTTGACTACATGATCTACGAGGACGATAGTAAAAATTTTTCTCTCATAAAATTCTATTTTCCCTAAATACTGTTTAAAACCATGGATGGATACTATTCGTGATAACTATTAGAATTTATACAGTTCAAAATGTATCCCAGAATAATAATAATAATATGACACGTTCTGTATTTACTGGATATTCGCGAACTGAATCGAATGTAGGTGGCAGGTTGGTCGCGACAAAATGGTGGACGCACGGGTGATAGACTTCATATAGCCTATGATTGTGTTGAGTGTTGTTGGCAATTCTAGGCGGGCTCTTGTTGAAGGGCAGGCATTTTTAGATGCCAAGCACAAAATTTTGTGCGGGAAAGTGCTAGAAACAGGAGATTTTATGACACTTGAAGCTTTATGCTTACAAAATAGTAATTTGAAAGGAGTACCTTATCTGATTCAAAATGAAATTCAGTTACCAGTTGACAAGAATAAAATAATTTGTTCAGGGATATGTAGGCGTAATAAGCGTGTAGTCGGTACATTGCTTCACATACTTCAGCAAGTAGATACACTTAAATTTGGAAGATATACCGATAGCCTAATACAGTACTGTCGAAGTCAATACATCAACGACTGTAGCTTAGCCTACAAGTTGACTACCGTATAAAGATTTTTTAAATTTTTAATAAGCGCCTGATTATAAACTTAAAAGTCCAGAGCTTTACAGATTTGAAGCAGCAATGGGGCAAGTTAAAGAAAGACGACCACATGTAGGCCTACGATAAAGCGAACCCTAAAAGTAATGTTTGCCACGTGGGAAGAACAGCCGTCAAATCGACCTTGCTAAGTCGCCTTGTTTGTACTGGTTACTGTAAGAAATTCATTAGTATTTATTAATATATAATTCTCCTTTGTAAAATGCCAGCCGCATGCGATCATATACTTTGAAATTGGCTTTGCGACGCGAAGTGATCGACTCCATTCCGTCTGAAAAGCTTTCTTTTTGTGGAAGTAATGCATTGATATGGCAATTATTGTATTCGAGGAGCACAGCGGAACTGAGCAATTATATTACTCATCTTTTAGCCTCAATTTTTATGCAAATAACTGGAAAAACGAGAGAAGAGCACACCCATCAACTCATCACATGTTATTGCTCTGTTTGTTATGATTCCATCACCCTTCCGCTAATTCCAGATAACGGCAGCACCGTCGCTTGGGTTCGCGAATAGCAAGCGCTTTTCATACAAACGCTGTTCAGAGAAAATATAGTTTCGTTCAGATGTATTTATTCGAGGGCCTACCTACATAACAACGAGAAAAGCAATCCGATTGGTTGTTGTATTCAAACTTCCATACAAGCTGCCCGGAAAAATAGCACCTGTTCAATTTCGTGAGTTGTATGGAAGCTACCATGGAAGGCAGAACCTAGTATGGAAGGTACAAAACACACGGTAATAGACGCGTGTATCCAGCGTGTATACCCGTACTGGTAGAAGCTTCCATGCTAGCGAGTGTCGTGTGATACAGGCTTAAGCGAGGTAAAACAAGTAAACAGAAGATAATTATATAAATAGTCAACAACCCACACATATAGGCTACCATAGCAACGGCCCGTATAATCGAGAGGAGCTCTGTCGGATATTCGTAGCAAAGCTGGATTGTAGATAATGACTGCACCCAGCTAAATTAATAATCAAAAATCCACTCCGACATGATCCTCGAGAACATACGCAGAAGTAAATACGATGAAACAGTGAATTACATATATGCACTTAGCTCAAGGCGAGCACCTACCTTAGTTTTCTCTCGGGGTTTACGTAGTCAAGTCCAGACCTAAAATGGGGGATTCACAGTGTCATCTCTCTATATCTAAAAAGAATCAAGCTAACACGACGTCTAACAACGAACTAAACAATTTAATAACATCAGTAAACTAAATAAACACACACACAAGTAATTAATAAAACACACACACACATTCACTCCTCTCCTAATCTACGCCACTGAAAAGCCGTGTTTCGAGAACACCGGGACATAAAATCTGGTCAGCCTAAGCCTTTTCTACAAGTTAAAACAATTAACAGAGACTGGCGTGCTTCACATTCTTCTGCCACGCTTTTAAAGGACACCTGCGCTCATTCGGCGCGTGCCTGAGTCATGTGACTGGGTTATATAATAAAACCGTTGTTTCACCGGGCTGCCGGCTGATTTCATTCATGAATTGACGCATTGACAATAACCCTTTTCATTTGTAGGCCAAGCATTGGCCTTGGGCTAGAACGAGTTCTACAAGAGAACCCTCGTTCGAATGCAGTCAGACAAGAATACACCTCTCTGTCGCAAAATGACAGCAATAAAATCTCATTCACTTGTAACGAAATAGCAAATATTCCAGCCATCCCTCGCTCGAAATACATAAAACTTTCACACAACATTGCATTTATCCTCTCACGACGTGATATCCCAACGGGGTTGTCTTCATCCATACTGAACAATAAGCAATACTCATTCAAAACATACCGACTTTCACACTAAGCACTTTTCAAAAACATTAGACGACTTATTAATGTTAACACGTTATTCCCTGGATTGAATAATTATAAAAAGCTTATTTACATCATGAATCTGGGTTACAGTTGATAGCATGAGCTTGTAACTTTTTACCAGCCCTTCTTGGGCGACTGATTTAAAACTTCCCAAAATCATCCTCCTATTTTTGATCGGAAGTACTTCATCATATACCACACAATTGAAATGGCAGGGTCGTGGAGTGTTGGACACACATTTGGTCAACCTAACTGGTATCATTTGGGCGTTCAACTATTAGGTGTAATTCCCTATAAAGAAAACTAATTATAACCTTCAAAATATGTGTATTAATATCAACTTTAAACATATGGCGGGGACTCTCGTCGAACAGACTATGGTTTACTATCTTCTCTCCTCGGCAATGACGAAAACATGTGACCCAAAATGAATGTTGGAATATAAAGATGTTTGTTACTCACTCATCGACGATCTAGCAGATAATCTACGAGACATGCTCGATAGATCAGTTCTCCCCAGCATTTCTAAGATTTTCCACACGTGGTTTGAGGTTAGAGATGTTTACTGGTTTACATAGCCACATCTCTGCGAGAGAAATGAATGTGCTTCCGTACCCAACTTGAATTGTGCTAACAGAGATAACATCGTTGTGATATGTAGCCGTTTCGAGTACATTCACAAGCCATGCTTTCAACAAAACTGTTTCTCCAAATAGGCCTACGCCAAATTACGAGAACGCGACCTTTCCAATCAGACGCTACAATAGAAGTGAAGCCCCGCTATACACGAAAATCCCACCTCTCATCTTGTAAACACATGTTTTCGTCTTTCTCCGCCAGGGTCATGATACCCTCCAACCCATACAAAATACACCAATAATCTCGAACCCATGTATATTTCTTACAACTCGTGGCGCGAAATTCTTCTCTGACGTCAGAACCTTACACAATTTACACAAAGCTTTCTTCAAGACAAGGGAAGTTATTCTCGGCCCAATCTAAATTTGGCCTAGAGTTTCCTGCTGTTGCAACATCTTGTAGCTTACCTACACAATCCGCTGTCTTGTATACTGACATCTCCCATACAAATTAAATGAAATATTCCTGACTGAGTCCCCGAGATACACAAGATATATATACACTAAATAAAATGAAATTCTACAACCTAAATGATGATGATGAACAAGAAAAGAAATGGTATGAACAAATTACCCTAACCTGACTTCTCTTGCAGTCAACCAAATAAGGGTTTGGGAACATTGTGACCGGAACAGTCACAATACGCCCCCATGTGATTCACACGGGTGAAACAAGTGTGGATCACAAACACTCAAACAAGCAACGCACTGAAAACACAAAGAATTACACTATTACATAAATAAACCCTGGAAGACATATATACATACACACTTGTCAAATTTTCACACATTCTCACTCTCTCGAATGTCTTATTGTGTCCATTTCCTAGCCTCACTGATTTCTCTCAAGTGTCTTAGGTCTACCACTTCATTTTCTTCGTCTCATCATGAGACCCTATCGCTTCACAAGCCATGGTATTTGCCTGCACAGGCCTTATCATACCATCTATCCATCTAACACTCGATGCCACTTTGCTGGTTAGCATTCTTCGTCACATCTCTTGAGTTTTGTCATGCCATCACGTTATGTTGACTGATTCTCTAAGAGTCCATGCCATATTATTTTACAGAGTGATATCTACGGAGATTCCTAATATTATGTGTACTGACAGACTTACCATCCTGGTCCGTTAAACTATAGGCACACTCACCAATACGTTTAACCACCTTAAAAGGCCCCTGAAATAGATGAAAAAACTTCCCTATCTCCTTATCTACAGCTGAAGACGGATATGGAACCCTCAGAAGCACCTGATCGCCTACTTCAAAAGAATCAAACTTTACCCGCTTCTGCTGGCGCCTACGCTTATTCCCTGCCTTGATTAAGTTGTCCCTAGCCAGCTGGATACAAACATCCTTCCCAATCTCCTCTCCCGTGACCAAACCTAGCATTCTAGCAAGCTCATTGGTAGGCTTCCTACCATACTGAATTTCATAGGGAGTGCATTTTACACTCTCATGGAACGTACTATTGAACCATCGTTCAATATCTCCTAACTTGGAGAACCACGCATTGTGGCGATTGCTCACATAGGTGCGAAATACTCTC
The DNA here is from genome assembly GCA_946902985.2 of Meconema thalassinum. Lineage (NCBI taxonomy): Eukaryota > Metazoa > Arthropoda > Insecta > Orthoptera > Tettigoniidae > Meconema > Meconema thalassinum. The sequence continues at coordinate 454,896,683 of OX336391.1, read as the reverse complement.
CCTAATTCTCTCATAACTCGTTCGGACAAATTCCCTTGAGGATATCGAATAGATGAGAATATGTGCTTGATACCCAATTCACTCAACTTGGTTTTCCAGATCTTTGAGGTGAATTGACTACCGTGGTCTGATAGTATCCTGAGAGGCACCCCAAACTCAGGTACATACTTATCAGTGATCTGTAGGACACAACCCTTCCCGGTCGCTTTTCTCAGGGGATACAGTTTGACGAGTTTACTGAATGCGTCAACAACCACGAAGATATACTGATATCCAAACTGAGCTTTAACCAATGGACCATACAGATCGACACAGAGTAAATCCCTTGGTTTTTCTGTGATCACCATTTGCCGAGGTCCCTCAAGAAACCTCGTTGGGCATTTACACCGTTGACACGAGTCACAACTTGCCAGAACTTTCCTAATCTGCCTTCCCATGTTCTTCCAAATGAAATGCTGCTGAACAGCAAAAAGAACCTTGCTTGATCCAAAATGCCCTAAAGCCTTGTGATGATACCAAATCATCGTTACCTGCAATGAGCTTGGCACACACACTCTCCAGGCACCTTCATGGCACAGCCTAGCCAAGAAACCACACTCCAACTTGTACCAATACTTTCCAACCTTAATTCTACTATCCACATCCATACCTCTCAACTGAGTCAAGATATCACCTAAGACCTCATCCTTCTCCTGCTCTACAAGCAGATTCCTTAAGCAGCGTATCTCATAATCACACTCGCTTACCTTGGTTACGCAGATAACAACACCTTCCTGTACCTCCAGTACCTGATGACCCTCATCACCCCCAATGTGTCTACTCATGAAGTCAGCCACAATGTTCTCAGTACCCTTAATATGCCTTACCTCAAAGTTATATTCACTTATAGCCAATATCCACCTTGACATCCTGTTCGAAGTGAGCTTGCAGGATCCAATAAAAAGTAATGCATGATGGTCAGTCAGTATCTGCAACTTACTGCCCAACACATAACTCCTAAACTTCCCTAGAGAGTATACGATTGCTAACATCTCTATTTCAGTAATTGTATATCTCTTCTCCGCCATGCTTAGCCCTCTGCTTGCTAATGAGACAATCCCTAGATTGCCCTCACTATCCTCCTGACACAAAATGCCTGAGATGCCTTGCATGCTCGCATCAGTCATCAAAATGTAGGGACAATCCAGACGAGGATACCTAAGCATGACAGTCTCTACAAAGCCTCTCTTCAACTCCTTAAAAGCCTCATCGTGCACCTGGGTCCATACCCACTTAGTACCCTGCTTCAGCAATTCCCTAAACGGTTCTACAAGACAGGAATATTTAACTACGAATCTACGAAAATAATTGAAAACCCCTAATATTGACCTCAATTGTTTGGCGTTACGTGGTGTAGCAGTGTTGTGAATCTTGTCTAATCGTGACTGTTCGGGAGACACCCCTTGTGTTGTGATAGTATGCCCTAAAAATGTGATTGATGTTGTGCAAAACAGAGACTTCTTAAGTTTAATTGTAAATCCCCCGTCCCTTAATTTCCCCAAAACAATGTCTAAGTGATCCAGGTGTTCCTTTAATGTGTAAGATGCAACAATTAAATCATCTATGTACATTGTCACAAACTCGTGTGTGTCCCTCCCTAACACTAGATTTAAGGCCCTAATCAACGCTGAACTGCTGGTCTTTGTTCCGAAAGGAACGACCCTGAATTGGTACAAACCACTCTTAAAGCTAAACGCAGTCAACTTCCTGTCCTGTTCTCTCAACGGTACCTGCCAAAATGATGCACTCAGATCCATAGTGGAAAACCATTGCTTACCATTGAATTTCTGAACCAGTTCCTCAACACATTCTGGCCTCTGTTGGTCCCCAGATATCCTACAATTGAGCTGCCTGGCATCAATACACAACCTGACCGAGCCATCACTCTTCCCAACCACAACTAAGGGATTCAGATATGCACTAGTTGAAGGCTCAATAATACCCTGATTCAGCATAATGCCTATTTCTTTCTCCACAGCATCAGCAAATTTGTGAGGTATCGGGTACTTGGGTCCTGAAAATGGAGAATGATCTACAATTTCGAACTGATGCGTATAGACATGTGTTAGCCCTGGCTTGTCACTGAAAACTTCTTGGTTTAGCTCTAAAACCTCTAACAACTTATCCCTCTCCTCAACACTTAAACCACTCTTATCCACAGCCTGCTGGAGTTGATCACACTTATCACCCTCCACAGCAATGTGACATAAATCCACAACTTCCTCCTCATCGTCAGCCTTACCTTCTGCCATATCCCCTACAGTGACCTCAGTAACACATGCCTTTACTGTCTTATCTACACTCTTGCATTTCATTCTCATCTCCTGGCTTATATTCCCCCTCACAAAGTTGATGACACCCCGGTCAAAATCAATAACAGCACTATGCTCGTTAAGCCAGTCTATCCCCAAAATCATTTCATAAATTAGGTTAGGAATTACCAAGCAAGTCTTGTGGTCAACTTCATTACCAAACCTCATGGGCAACAATACCTGCTTTCCCACTCTTTGGGATTTATTACCAACAGCAGTTACCACATATGTCGACTTAACTGGAATTTCTTCCAACTTACCACCGTCCTTGATTAAAGTATCATAAAATCCCTTACTGATGACACTTCTCTCACTCCCCGAATCCACCAATGCCTGCACTCTCTTACCTAGTATGCTCAACTCAACAGTTGACATAAAAGCCTCCTTCTCCCCGATACATGAGAACTCCTGCTGGTCAGCTAGCAGATCCTCCCGACTCATAGGCATAAAATCCTCCTCACCCACAATAACACACTGCTTGACTTCATTTCTTACGGACTGCCTGACTGACCTCCCTGCACAGCCCGTTCGGAGTTTAAAGCTCCTTGACCACCTTGTTCTTGTCTCCTCTGGTTCACCTGTACTCTTTCGTTACCACCTTCCTGACGCCCCCCACCTCTCTGATAGTTACCTTCCTGTCGCTGTGAATTATCCTGACGCCCCCCACCTCTCTGATAGTTTTCCTGCCTCTGCTGATAATCTCTTTGCTCCTGATTAAATCTACCCCTATTAAACTCCTGATTATTCCCCCTATTGCCCCTAAATTCCTGTTTGACCTCTGGCCTCTCCATGTGCTGCTTGCCTAAAACGTCAAAGCTCGTAAGAAGCTCTTCCAACTCTTCTACCGTCCTTACCTTCTGCATACAAGCTGCCTCCTGAATTCTAGGTGGGAAGTGCTTCAACATGACCCTAACCACATCACTGTCAGAGGTCAGCCCATCCAAATTCTTCCAAATAAGTACATGTGCCAAAAAATATTCTGTCAGGGATACCCCTTCTCTCTCCTTATATTTCCCAAAAGTTAATTTTTCCCTTTCCCTGGACTGTAACTTTGAATTTATCCCTGAATTCCCTTAAACTATTCATGTTAGGCCTGTATATTTGGAACCATGCTTTCACATCCCCTTGAAATGAGTTAGACAAGATCTCCAACACTGTTTCCCATTCGACAACCCCGTCTTCTAGATCCTTGCTGAATTTCTTCTCAATGGTTTTTAAAAACTCCATAGGGTTGAACTGCCTTGAGTTAAATTGTGGCAGACCAGGGTCCCTGAGTAGCAAACTAGATGGCATCACAACCCTTTGACTCATCGGTCGCTCTTTCAACTCTCTCCTGACCTTTATCAGCTCTTCCTGCAGCTTTTCGTTTTTCTCGGTCAATGCCACCTGCTTCCCTCTCAGACCCTCAATCTCTCCCAACTTATTTTCAACGGCACCTACTCTATCTAAATATTCCCTCTTATTCCCACTTACAGTGTTGCATATCTCATCACACTTTCCCGTTACATTCTGTACTTCTGCCCTTGAACTAGCTATCTCTGACTTAATTTTCGTTATTTCCACATCTTGCTGGTTCTGATGGCCTTCCATTCCTTCTAGCCTACTTGTGATCCCAGCCTGATTCCCCTGCATTTCTGCCCTGATTTCCTCTCCCTGTTTGCTAATTTTCCCACTTAATTCCAGGTTCATACTCTCCATTCTACTATTAAGGACAGACTTATGGTCCCGTATTTCTTTGCTGAGACTCTCTATCCTTGTGTTCGTGGCCCTGTTGCTCTCCTGAATTTCCTTACTTACAAATTCCTTCACTTCTACTATCTGTTTGGTCACTGACTCTACCTTCTCATTTACAGAGCCTACCTGCTCCTTAATTTCCTTACTCATAGATTCTCCTTGCTTCTTAATCTCTTTTATTTCACTCAGTAGCATTTGGATCAAACTATCGTTCATAACCCCCCCATTTACATTTAAGTTACTACCTTCAGCGATCAGCTGCGACTCAGTAGTAACAATGGTAACATATGTTCCCACTGTCTTTTCCACATCTTCCTCACTGCCACTTCCCCCAGTTTCCTGATTACCTGACATTTTACTGTTTGATTTACACACAACCCTTGACCTTAATTCTAAATTGTCTGATGTGGACATACCCCTTAAAACAAAACAAATTACTGTGAACCCTAATACTCCTAAGGTGTCTATCGGCTGTGTGCATATGTGCCCTAATGATACCTGCTAGGTTTCCCTACTCTTGCCCCACGTTGAGGTGCTATGTTGTAACTTTTTACCAGCCCTTCTTGGGCGACTGATTTAAAACTTCCCAAAATCATCCTCCTATTTTTGATCGGAAGTACTTCATCATATACCACACAATTGAAATGGCAGGGTCGTGGAGTGTTGGACACCTATTTGGTCAACCTAACTGGTATCATTTGGGCGTTCAACTATTAGGTGTAATTCCCTATAAAGAAAACTAATTATAACCTTCAAAATATGTGTATTAATATCAACTTTAAACATATGGCGGGGACTCTCGTCGAACAGACTATGGTTTACTATCTTCTCTCCTCGGCAATGACGAAAACATGTGACCCAAAATGAATGTTGGAATATAAAGATGTTTGTTACTCACTCATCGACGATCTAGCAGATAATCTACGAGACATGCTCGATAGATCAGTTCTCCCCAGCATTTCTAAGATTTTCCACACGTGGTTTGAGGTTAGAGATGTTTACTGGTTTACATAGCCACATCTCTGCGAGAGAAATGAATGTGCTTCCGTACCCAACTTGAATTGTGCTAACAGAGATAACATCGTTGTGATATGTAGCCGTTTCGAGTACATTCACAAGCCATGCTTTCAACAAAACTGTTTCTCCAAATAGGCCTACGCCAAATTACGAGAACGCGACCTTTCCAATCAGACGCTACAATAGAAGTGAAGCCCCGCTATACACGAAAATCCCACCTCTCATCTTGTAAACACATGTTTTCGTCTTTCTCCGCCAGGGTCATGATACCCTCCAACCCATACAAAATACACCAATAATCTCGAACCCATGTATATTTCTTACAACTCGTGGCGCGAAACTCTTCTCTGACGTCAGAACCTTACACAATTTACACAAAGCTTTCTTCAAGACAAGGGAAGTTATTCTCGGCCCAATCTAAATTTGGCCTAGAGTTTCCTGCTGTTGCAACATCTTGTAGCTTACCTACACAATCCGCTGTCTTGTATACTGACATCTCCCATACAAATTAAATGAAATATTCCTGACTGAGTCCCCGAGATACACAAGATATATATACACTAAATAAAATGAAATTCTACAACCTAAATGATGATGATGAACAAGAAAAGAAATGGTATGAACAAATTACCCTAACCTGACTTCTCTTGCAGTCAACCAAATAAGGGTTTGGGAACATTGTGACCGGAACAGTCACAAGCTATTGTAATAATAACAATGTTATCTGTATGTACAAAAGAGCATCAGCTTTGATCTCGCATTAAAGCCTACCGCAACTTAATGTGATCCAAACAATCTTCCTCATCTTTTGAAATACTACTGCACAATTGTCATTACTGGTTCGTAGTCATATTTAGTCGGATATGTTCGACCAACTAAGGCAAAACATACGCATTTACATAATCGTGCTTAATAAAGGTTAATAAAAATACTACATAACAGACGTCAATATCCGTCTTCTCGCCTAAATTTCGGTACAACCCTACTGTCTCCAAATACCCAAAGTCGTGTATAAAATCAAAAGGAGTTCTACAAACTCACATCCTATGCCATAATGCTATAATACCAAATATTATTGCCAACACAACGACTTTAATACAATGCGGTAACTACCTCGCAAACAACTCCTCGCATACCAACTGCATACGGAATTACAAACACTTTAATACACACATAAAGGTTATCATCTTCTCCTCCACAAAACTACCATTCATTGAAATGGGCATACTCCTCAGCGTTGTCAAACCAACCGCTGGTATTTCAAACAATTACATCAGTTGTTAATTCATTATTTTTATACATACAAACTACTTTTGGACAAAGCGTGAAAGACCCCCTTGTATTTACTTTAAAAACGATGCTGGAATATCTCCAAACTGTTGCGTATACATTTAATAAAAAATACTGTACTGTCTCTCCATTACTTCTCTGGTTTCCCCTTCACAGATGAAGGAATGTCATGTCTACAATATGACGTTATATTACCCATTGTGAATAAAGAACTACAAGTGTTATTTCTGTAAGTCCGATAAATATCAATCTCGACGGGGTAATCTAGCTAGGAATTCCCTACCGTCGAATGATAGTAATCTTACAAGAAGATTCAACTCTCTAATAATTTTAATTGACTCAAAGTTCTTAGCTTTCTCCAATAAAATATACAGTTCGTCAAATTCGGAATGTGCCTCCATTCTGAACGAATGTCTATGAGTTCTTATGACTTTCATCGATTCCAAGTTAAATGTTTCTTTCCAACTCGATACTAAGTTCATAACGATGCTGAGATATTTCACAATATATCACTGTTTCCTTCTTCTGTCTTCAAGTTTCTTCTCGACGAATAAGACGCCCAAATTAAATTAATAAAATAATTTAATTGGTAACATAGACGAAAATGTCTATCACCTGAATTCAAAATGAATTCATGAAAGTCAAAAATAAATTTACTGTTCCTTAATGAAAATTACTGGAATGCTGATTCCTTGAAAAAAGTTAAATATCTCAGTTCAGAAACTGGATCGTAGACAAACAATATGCAAATGTCGAAAGACGATCACTACAAATGATCTCGTAGAATAAAATGTTGTTACATGGAATACATAATAGTTTTGTCGAAATATGGATAAAGGATTTGCTCTAGAATGCCACTGTAATGCTCTAACTACAAATTAATAAACACTGCTACCTTGACTGGAGATCTCGAAGTTCTGGTTAAGTATTAGTCCATACTCAATTGTTTCATCCCTCAGGGAACTAGGTTGGACCCTATTTCGTCCCCTCGAACTGACAACCTCGGACAAGGGAGGATTCCCTCTTCCGGAAAACATCAAGCTCCATCTGGGATCGAACTGCGGACTCCCATCCTTCATCTTCTTTGTTGCCGGGAAATCCCTGGACATCTTGAAAATATTCTTGTCTCTTCGTTTCTCCGCCATGATACAGCTTCATTATATTATCGACATTGTGAGGTGAGACGAGTAGATACACGTTATAATGAACATAGGAATGCGATAAGATACGGAACACATTCAGCCGTATGCGAACATATGTGTGACACGGGGCACAGCTTCACTAAAATCGAGACTGATCTAAAAATAATTCATCACGAATCGAAAGGCAGAGCTCTCGACATAAAAGAAGCAATCGAGATTCACCTAGCCAAACAAAACAATCCCAACAATCTAAATGAACACACTTTTATGGAGAGTTCACCCCTTTTCGCTCTACTAAAAAACACACCCTGTCGAAAACAAGACACAACTTAGCGATACAGCCAAGCTAGATAAAAAAGGGGGAAAATAGCGGTGTTTATAGGTAAATGTTATTTGGATCAGGTGTACTATGTACATTTTACTGCAATAAACCTAGGCCGATATGCGCGGCAGTATTAAAGGTACCGGGACGTCTTCATTAGACCGTGTACCGCTTAGTGAGAAATTGCTTTTTAGCCCATGCGTGGCGAAGATAGTTCCACGGTCTTTAGTAGTTGCAGACTCCTGCATTCAATAGCATACACTTTTATCTAGATTTGGCAAAGTCACACAAATATACATGGCACTGACCTCTGGAAGAACATAGCAACTAAAGGGGGAGGAAGGGGAAAACCAGTTCCACCCAGCGAACACTCGGGGTTAGTCGACTACAACTGGTGTCTATGGCAACACGCAACTGCTTCAAGTTCCAGTTAAAGAGACAACTCGATAAGTATAAGCTTGCATTATTTCAGTATAACCATAGTTGATTTTGTAAAACCATATAATCACCCCTAACAGACAAATTCCGGATTTTCATCACTATTTTAGAAGTTTACCTAACATTAGATATACCACATTTAACATACACCGACTGTTGCATTACCACACTGCAAATAAATAATTGTATATATTTTCACCTGTATTCTCAAACATAGATGTTATAGCCTAAGTGTAATGGATCTGATGATGATCGCTTGACGATCGAAACTAGTCATCCTAGTGTATTTATTAATCTTATGTATTTTATTTCAAGATCAGGGCATAACCCAGCTCTATTTGGGTACATTCGTGTAGACCGACTGAAAAGCACCAAACTTTTGTTTACTTAGGCAACACTGAAAAATGGCTTCAAACCTCACAATGTTCACGGCTAGTCAGGCAAATCGTGAAGCCAAGAGATTCAAAACACTCAGGCTTAAACTCATGAACATAGACAAGTCAATTTGGTTCAACAAAAAATGTATAGAACTAAATCTCACTCCTAAATATGTACCAATTAAAACCGTACCGATTACACCAGCCTCAATCATTTCAACTAAACAAGCGAAAGCGCTTTGGATAAAAAACGAACTAAGATTTGCATACATAAGAAAGCAAAAATCAACCAACAACTATATGATATTCAATTGCAACTAAGTAACTTCTGGCACGCATCCCAATGGGACAGTTTTACCGAGCACCTACATGACACCATCAAAATCAGAGCAACAAGGAAACACGAAACGCTAGAATATAAACTAAGAAAACTAGGAGAAACACAGAATAATCAACCTAGTGAACAACACACGAATAACAATGAATTCAATTTCCACAGCAGGGTAAACAACAGAACGAACGTAACCTTCTCTCAAAATGAAATGGATATGCTAGACAAAGGTTTGAAATTCAACTGCACAGACGCACACACGAACCATAATATAAAACAGTTAATCACAGATATCGAGATAGCCAGTCACAAGCTCCCAGCAGAAGACAGGGAATTAACCAAAAATCTTGCCACCAACGAAGCCAAAAAAAATCCTCAAACGAGAGGGCGAAAACAATTACACTCAAAACAACAAACAACTAAAAGAAATAAAGTCATTGAAACAAAAAATAAAAGAACATGACTTAATCATCACAAAAGCAGATAAGGGAAATACCACAGTAATTTTGAACAAAACAGAATACATTGAAAAAACAGTCGAATTCCTAAACAACAACGAAATCAAGGAATTAGCAAAAGACCCCACCAATAAATTCCAAAAACAAATAAAAAGTGTATTAAAAGAAACAGAATACATATTGACCAAAGCTGAAAAAACAAAACTAATAAGCATGAACCCGAAAATACCGTCATTAAGGGGACAACCAAAAATACACAAAAATGAGTGCCCAATGAGACAAATAGTCAATTGTAGGAATGCGCCTAATTACAAAATCAGCAAAGAGTTACTAAAAATCTTAAAACGCCGCCTTTCCAATGACAAAAACAACTCTGTAAAGAACACAAGGGAATTAATAACAGCACTGAACACCCTACAAATGAAACCTAGCATGAGGCTTGTATCTTTCGATGTAACTAACATGTACACCAATATTCCTATTAATGATGCAATCAACACTATCGAAAATAACTTAAAATCCAACAATTCGGAAAAAGAAACTGAAGAGATCGTGCGACTACTGAGGGTCGTCCTCGGCCAAAACGCGTTTCAATTCGACAATAAAATGTACACACAAACAGAAGGATTAGCGATGGGATCACCACTAAGCGGATTAATCGCTGACATCTTCATTAATGCACTAGAAAATGAGTTTTTAGAAAAGACTTCAACAAAGGGAATAGTAATATGGAAAAGATACGTAGATGATGAAATTTGCATCTACGATACTGAATTAACAAGCGAAGAAACAATTCTCCAATCCATTAATAGCCTACACCACTCAATCAAATTTACCAAGGAAGCCGAAACAGATCGAAAAATAAATTATCTCGACATAACTATTGAACGTAAGGACAGCGAGCTTTCATACTCCATATTCCGAAAAGCCACACAAACCTCGCATGCAATCGACTATCAGTCTAATCACCCCAGTACGCATAAATTAGCGGGGTTCAATTCAATGGTGCACAGAGCTTTAAACATACCCATGTCAACAGACAATTATAATAAGGAAATAAGAACCATTAAACAAATAGCAAAGGAAAACAATTTCCCGCCAAGCCAAATAGACCAAATTGTAGCCAAACATGAAAATAAAGATAAAATGTTTCCAAAACCGGACATTAATGAGAAAAATTTCGCGCGCTTCAACTATGTGAATGAGAACACATATAAAATCACTAATCTATTCAAAAAGCAAGGCATAAAAATAGCATTCACAACGAATAATACGACCGGGAGGCACCTGCAAAATAGCAATCTAAATAAACAAGACCCGTATTCAAAGTCAGGGGTATATTCTATTACATGCCAAGACATTAGTTGTCAAGCTAATTACATTGGACAGAGCGGAAGACGAGTAGATACACGTTATAATGAACATAGGAATGCGATAAGATACGGAACACATTCAGCCGTATGCGAACATATGTGTGACACGGGGCACAGCTTCACTAAAATCGAGACAGGTCTAAAAATAATTCATCACGAATCGAAAGGCAGAGCTCTCGACATAAAAGAAGCAATCGAGATTCACCTAGCCAAACAAAACAATCCCAACAATCTAAATGAACACACTTTTATGGAGAGTTCACCCCTTTTCGCTCTACTAAAAACACACCCTGTCGAAAACAAGACACAACTTAGCGATACAGCCAAGCTAGATAAAAAGGGGGGAAAATAGCGGTGTTTATAGGTAAATGTTATTTGGATCAGGTGTACTATGTACATTTTTCTGCAATAAACCTAGGCCGATATGCGCGGCAGTATTAAAGGTGCCGGGACGTCTTCATTAGACCGTGTACCGCTTAGTGAGAAATGGCTTTTTAGCCCATGCGTGGCGAAGATAGTTCCACGGTCTTTAGTAGTTGCAGACTCCTGCATTCAATAGCATACACTTTTATCTAGATTTGGCAAAGTCACACAAATATACATGGCACTGACCTCTGGAAGAACATAGCAACTAAAGGGGGAGGAAGGGGAAAACCAGTTCCACCCAGCGAACACTCGGGGTTAGTCGACTACAACTGGTGTCTATGGCAACACGCAACTGCTTCAAGTTCCAGTTAAAGAGACAACTCGATAAGTATAAGCTTGCATTATTTCAGTATAACCATAGTTGATTTTGTAAAACCATATAATCACCCCTAACAGACAAATTCCGGATTTTCATCACTATTTTAGAAGTTTACCTAACATTAGATATACCACATTTAACATACACCGACTGTTGCATTACCACACTGCAACTAAATAATTGTATATATTTTTCACCTGTATTCTCAAACATAGATGTTATAGCCTAAGTGTAATGGATCTGATGATGATCGCTTGACGATCGAAACTGGTCATCCTAGTGTATTTATTAATCTTATGTATTTTATTTCAGGATCAGGGCATAACCCAGCTCTATTTGGGTACATTCGTGTAGACCGACTGAAAAGCACCAAACTTTTGTTTACTTAGGCAACACTGAAAAATGGCTTCAAACCTCACAATGTTCACGGCTAGTCAGGCAAATCGTGAAGCCAAGAGATTCAAAACACTCAGGCTTAAACTCATGAACATAGACAAGTCAATTTGGTTCAACAAAAAATGTATAGAACTAAATCTCACTCCTAAATATGTACCAATTAAAACCGTACCGATTACACCAGCCTCAATCATTTCAACTAAACAAGCGAAAGTGCTTTGGATAAAAAACGAACTAAGATTTGCATACATAAGAAAGCAAAAATCAACCAACAACTATATGATATTCAATTGCAACTAAGTAACTTCTGGCACGCATCCCAATGGGACAGTTTTACCGAGCACCTACATGACACCATCAAAATCAGAGCAACAAGAAAACACGAAACGCTAGAATATAAACTAAGAAAACTAGGAGAAACACAGAATAATCAACCTAGTGAACAACACACGAATAACAATGAATTCAATTTCCACAGCAGGGTAAACAACAGAACGAACGTAACCTTCTCTCAAAATGAAATGGATATGCTAGACAAAGGTTTGAAATTCAACTGCACAGACGCACACACGAACCATAATATAAAACAGTTAATCACAGATATCGAGATAGCCAGTCACAAGCTCCCAGCAGAAGACAGGGAATTAACCAAAAATCTTGCCACCAACGAAGCCAAAAAAATCCACAAACGAGAGGGCGAAAACAATTACACTCAAAACAACAAACAACTAAAAGAAATAAAGTCATTGAAACAAAAAATAAAAGAACATGACTTAATCATCACAAAAGCAGATAAGGGAAATACCACAGTAATTTTGAACAAAACAGAATACATTGAAAAAACAGTCGAATTCCTAAACAACAACGAAATCAAGGAATTAGCAAAAGACCCCACCAATAAATTCCAAAAACAAATAAAAAGTGTATTAAAAGAAACAGAATACATATTGACCAAAGCTGAAAAAACAAAACTAATAAGCATGAACCCGAAAATACCGTCATTAAGGGGACAACCAAAAATACACAAAAATGAGTGCCCAATGAGACCAATAGTCAATTGTAGGAATGCGCCTAATTACAAAATCAGCAAAGAGTTACTAAAAATCTTAAAACGCCGCCTTTCCAATGACAAAAACAACTCTGTAAAGAACACAAGGGAATTAATAACAGCACTGAACACCCTACAAATGAAACCTAGCATGAGGCTTGTATCTTTCGATGTAACTAACATGTACACCAATATTCCTATTAATGATGCAATCAACACTATCGAAAATAACTTAAAATCCAACAATTCGGAAAAAGAAACTGAAGAGATCGTGCGACTACTGAGGGTCGTCCTCGGCCAAAACGCGTTTCAATTCGACAATAAAATGTACACACAAACAGAAGGATTAGCGATGGGATCACCACTAAGCGGATTAATCGCTGACATCTTCATTAATGCACTAGAAAATGAGTTTTTAGAAAAGACTTCAACAAAGGGAATAGTAATATGGAAAAGATACTTAGATGATGAAATTTGCATCTACGATACTGAATTAACAAGCGAAGAAACAATTCTCCAATCCATTAATAGCCTACACCACTCAATCAAATTTACCAAGGAAGCCGAAACAGATCGAAAAATAAATTATCTCGACATAACTATTGAACGTAAGGACAGCGAGCCTTCATACTCCATATTCCGAAAAGCCACACAAACCTCGAATGCAATCGACTATCAGTCTAATCACCCCAGTACGCATAAATTAGCGGGGTTCAATTCAATGGTGCACAGAGCTTTAAACATACCCATGTCAACAGACAATTATAATAAGGAAATAAGAACCATTAAACAAATAGCAAAGGAAAACAATTTCCCGCCAAGCCAAATAGACCAAATTGTAGCCAAACATGAAAATAAAGATAAAATGATTCCAAAACCGGACATTAATGAGAAAAATTTCGCGCGCTTCAACTATGTGAATGAGAACACATATAAAATCACTAATCTATTCAAAAAGCAAGGCATAAAAATAGCATTCACAACGAATAATACGACCGGGAGGCACCTGCAAAATAGCAATCTAAATAAACAAGACCCGTATTCAAAGTCAGGGGTATATTCTATTACATGCCAAGACATTGGTTGTCAAGCTAATTACATTGGACAGAGCGGAAGACGAGTAGATACACGTTATAATGAACATAGGAATGCGATAAGATACGGAACACATTCAGCCGTATGCGAACATATGTGTGACACGGGGCACAGCTTCACTAAAATCGAGACTGGTCTAAAAATAATTCATCACGAATCGAAAGGCAGAGCTCTCGACATAAAAGAAGCAATCGAGATTCACCTAGCCAAACAAAACAATCCCAACAATCTAAATGAACACACTTTTATGGAGAGTTCACCCCTTTTCGCTCTACTAAAAACACACCCTGTCGAAAACAAGACACAACTTAGCGATACAGCCAAGCTAGATAAAAAAGGGGGGTAAATAGCGGTGTTTATAGGTAAATGTTATTTGGATCAGGTGTACTATGTACATTTTTCTGCAATAAACCTAGGCCGATATGCGCGGCAGTATTAAAGGTGCTGGGACGTCTTCATTAGACCGTGTACCGCTTAGTGAGAAATTGCTTTTTAGCCCATGCGTGGCGAAGATAGTTCCACGGTCTTTAGTAGTTGCAGACTCCTGCATTCAATAGCATACACTTTTATCTAGATTTGGCAAAGTCACACAAATATACATGGCACTGACCTCTGGAAGAACATAGCAACTAAAGGGGGAGGAAGGGGAAAACCAGTTCCACCCAGCGAACACTCGGGGTTAGTCGACTACAACTGGTGTCTATGGCAACACGCAACTGCTTCAAGTTCCAGTTAAAGAGACAACTCGATAAGTATAAGCTTGCATTATTTCAGTATAACCATAGTTGATTTTGTAAAACCATATAATCACCCCTAACAGACAAATTCCGGATTTTCATCACTATTTTAGAAGTTTACCTAACATTAGATATACCACATTTAACATACACCGACTGTTGCATTACCACACTGCAACTAAATAATTGTATATATTTTTCACCTGTATTCTCAAACATAGATGTTATAGCCTAGGTGTAATGGATCTGATGATGATCGCTTGACGATCGAAACTGGTCATCCTAGTGTATTTATTAATCTTATGTAATTTATTTCAGGATCAGGGCATAACCCAGCTCTATTTGGGTACATTCGTGTTGGCCGACTGAAAAGCACCAAACTTTTGTTATATTATCGAGTAGTGTTGAAAGTTCAGCTTCATATTCCGAAGTAAATTCGAAATGGAAGTCATGGACCTCACTCGTATATAAAATATTCATTGAGATGGACTATGAATTTTATTATGTAGTCACTGGTGTTAAGTCCGAGCTCATGTATGACGATATTGTACTAGAATATGGTTGTGCATAACGTCCCATGCTTGCTCGAAAGGTAGACAATCATGAACAATCTCCTTATCGAAGCCCCATTGTTGAATATACTACTCTGTCATGAATGTATTCCTGGCGCACATACTTTCTTAGTCCATAGTTTCAATCATATTACAGTTCTCAAAAGTCTTCATTCGTTGAATATTCACAGTCATCATACCGGTATAACAATATAGTTCCTCATTAATAATAATAATATCAATCACTGTTACTCACGTGAATCTGTGCACACGGATCTGCATTCGCTGCAGTCTGGCCTGAACTAAAATCCTTTACTGCGCTGGATTCCGTTACTTTTCTATTTCATTTCTAAAATGTATGTAGTTCTCAAAATCTTCCTTTAATCGCGCTGACAGTTTGTAACACGCTTCTATGTGTTCCGCACTAGCGACTGTAGTTAAAATGATTGTTCTAATATCGAATAGTCAAAAGTTATTGCGGCATTAACACTCCTCGCAACTTCACTTATATCGTAAGCTCGGCGATCTCCACTATCTAGCCTCCATCTGCGGTGTCTCCACGAGTCAACCACTCTCGGACTCGGCTAAGACCTTCGGGACTGCAACTCTCCCGGAATACACGTATGAACGCTTCCAACTTCGCAGGAACAAGAGCCCTGATGCATTGCGTCTCCCCTCCAAGACACCAGATCTAGCCGCCATTTTTCGTTCCCTCGAAAAATTTAGCGGGCACTAGAAAAATGCTTATTCTGACGTATTTCGAACTCTTGTCGACTTCTAAAATATTTATAATATTTTCTTATAATATTCTTCACATTATCAATTCATAACATGACTCTCATGGGGCCTAAATGTGATAATTCTCCATAAAATTTAGTTGCAGGAACTCCCGTCTTCTCTAAGACTTCTCCTTATTGGCTGTGGGCTTATATCCAATGGTGTAGTTTATAACAATATTTAAACATTTCCTTGGATTATTCGCTGTTGCTAGGTCAATTCTAAGCTTCTAGAACCTTCGGTTGCGCAATAATATCACGTGACGGAATCTCCCTCCTGGCTCAACGTAGCAACACGACTGGTTTGTGCCAAGTTCCAGCATCGGTATTGCTTGGTTAAATTTTATCATGGGGCTTCAAAAATAATCCCATTTTCATCCCAAATAATTCATTTTTCGGGGGCAGTACCACATAAAAGTAATGCATCAAGGACAGGGCTGCTCTTTTCTTGCATCTTCTCGTCTACGACGGTCAATGAGGGCAGGCCTGCCCTGTCCTTGATGAATTACTTTTATGTGGTACGCCGTTGCTATGGTAGCCTATATGTGTGGGTTGTTGACTATTTATATATCTTCTGTTTACTTGTTTTACCTCGCTTAATGTAACTTATGAACATGCTGAACGCAGTATTCACTGAAACGTCAGGACGACAAAATGTCCTTAGAACACGGCCTATAAGCCTGCGAAACAGAGATTCCTATTTCAACGCCGGTCGTGAAAGTCTGAATTTTTACTTAATTTGTAGGTTTCTTCGATGTATCATTAGATATAGGCCTAAGTGCACAGGGTTCGGCAATACACACATAATTTTCGATCTGGAAGAATATAAAATAGATAAGAAAATAGTCCGCCCCTTAAAACCTCAATACTTAACTAATTAGACTTATGCTGGAGCCAAGGCTTATAAACTACAGAGGTTGCCTCAATTTTCACTCACCAATCAGCGCTCACAAGGCGGATGACGTCACAAGATACCAAACGCGCCATGTGGGGAACGTAACGAAACTGTCAACATCAGCTGTTGAGTAAACAGTTTATTCTCATGAAATTATTGGTAAATGGGTGATAAAATAACTGAATGTAGCCTACTTACTTATGTTGTGATCTTCTTGAATTTCTTGGAAATTCGCCTAGACTCGGTAGTAGTATCGTGGGTGTTAGTGACTTCCAATAACCACTTCTTATGCAAGATAGAATTGGAATGTATCAATCTGATGAAGAAAATTGTTATCACAGCTGCCCCACCCCCACCAGACGGTACGTCAGGAACTTCTCTCGACACAAAATTTGTCGTTCTTAGAACGTTCTTGCCTTGTTGAAATCCGTATTTTCCGTGAAATGTGACGAATTTTGCTGAAATGTGCCGGAAATGGTTTAGCCAAGTTTCTGAGGGATCGGTCATACCACCGTATGACAAGTGTTTAATCCAGGTTGGTAATGCATAATCGTGTTGAGTTTGCATTCCGTAGGTTAAGTTCCCAAGTTGTGGAAATTTATCTTGGAACTTGTGGGCTACATAACCTGCAACATAAGCCTTGCCATCTACTTCACTTTGTTCTATGATATTGGCAACGAAGGACTCTGGGTGCACATTGCTCCCTAAGGTTGGTTCTGGAAGCACGTTACTTGATTCAGACACTATGCCAGATTTGTTTAGTGCTTTAGCAACTACATATTCATCTGAATATGGATCAGCAGTGTTTGTTTGCTTTTGAACAACTCCTGGATTTTTTTCCTAAAATAATCATCCTCAGTCTGTAAATGCAGTCAAGGGGAGAATGATGATCGTGTAAGCCACCACGGGTTTTCCAGTACATCTTGATTTAGCCTATGTGAGAATGTACTTTGTATTATGCCTACGGGCCATAACTTGGTACAGAAGTCGAAGGGATTTTATTGAAATGTTGACTGCTTTCTGGAATATTTAAAAAGATTTTTACCAATGCAAAGAGAATTACTCACGAAATTTTCCATCTTGTCCGAAATCAAAATACCATGCATGGGTGTATATAAGGGGTGGGGGCTGAGGGGGCTCCAGATCCCCCCGAAAAAAGCCAACTTGGGTACAACATACAATGTATTTCACAGTAGTCTACTTTTAAGAAATAATTATCAATTTTGGAAAGAAAATGAGAGTTAACCTTTCTGCTTAATAAATTAAAAAGTAGCCCATTTAGATATTTTCCATTCATACTCCATAGGCTATAATAGAAAATTCATTAAGTACTCACAATTTTCCACGATAGTGTCCCCCCCGCCCCTCGAAAAAATTGTATATACGCCCCTGATACCATGTACGAAATATGTCAAAAATATCAACAGCTTTAAAATCATCCTAGCAGGTCATCAAAACTTAAGAGTAGGCCAGCTAGGCTCACTTACCATTTGGTTTTAGATTCCTTGGAAATCTTGGCTTTATATTAAGCAATTCGGCCCTGTAGTCTAATTCGAAGTCTTCACTCTTAAAGTGGAGGGAACATATCCTACTTTTTGAGGGTTGCAATGATCATTTCGCTTACATGCAGCAATCCACTGATTGCGAAGGCATGCGTCTTTAGGCATCGTGAAAAACGACACGTCATTTCCAACTTTATAATAACTGTGACAAACTGCCACAGCACATCTTTGGCCTGGCATGATTATAAACAAAAGGGCTTTAAACACGTGTTTAAACTACTGCAATCCATACAATATAATGTGTGGGAAAGTTGACTTTCCTTGCATATCTCGCTCCTCGCGCGCTACGAGGAAACGTGTGACGTCACGTCCTTTCCCTTCCCTCCGCGATCCCCTCGCCAAAGAGCTTCATATTGAGGCAACCTCTGTAGTTTACTAGCCTTGTGCTGGAGCTACTGTAATGTCGGGTAGCAACAATGGTCTTCAAGCAATTATCAGACAGCATTGTCCCATGGCATTATTTGTACATTGTTACGCTCTTCCTTTAAACATAGTTCTTTTACATGAGGCCAAGAGAATAGGTAGTATTAAAGATTTAAGTTAAAACTTTTAACATTTTCTTTAAAATGTGTTACTGCAGTTTTTCTTTTTATTTGTGTCTACCCAATTATTTTTCTCACGCTACGCTACTGCATTTCATTCACCTTATTCGAAATCTAGAACTATCTTTCCTTCTCAAGGGCAGATGACCTCGTAGTTCCGCCCCTTAAAACAGCAATAACTGTAATAAAGCCATCATTACTTCCGACTTGACGTTTCAGTGTTATCCTGGAGTTATCTAGCGGTCACGAGGAGAATCATTTTGACTAGCCAATCACAGGCAGTCATTCAAATCAATATATCACGACAAATCGAGTTTCGTTCGCGATGTCGTGATTTAGCGAACGGAACTCTAACCTAGCACTGAAACGTCAAGTCGGAAGTAATGCGGACTTAACTATAACTACGGTAAAACTTTCCTTCTCTTCCTTTTCCTACCACATCATTCCAATCTCCCATTACCATGACGAATAGGGATGTGATCGATAAAATGGCGTCCGTTGGTAGTGCAAGTAAGCGGTGCGAGGCGAAATGCGAAAGTAAAGTAAGCTACCCTCAATGAACACGAGCGGCTAGGTACAGAGCTGATCCACTATTTGTTGATTGGCTGGAGACTGCTGGGTTCTTATTGGTTGTTGCTGGAACATGTCGATATTCCTTGGAATTTAAGCTCCTCCAAGACCGACTACAATATGGGTGTGTTTCTATCTCCCAAAATTTTAATAATTAAATTAATAAAGCACACAGATTGTGTATATAAAGATATTACATATTACATTTCATGTAAACATAAGTCTATTATAGGCCTATTTCGCTTTGTGCATACCAAACATGCTAACGAGGACAAGTCGAATCACACAGTGCACACACACAACTATCGTCAGGTTCATGAAAGATCTTAGTTTTGCGGAGTTTATGGTGGTATCCATGAACTGCCATAGCATTGACAAAATGTCGGAGATCCTGGTTGGTATTGGTCCAAGTCCTATTCGTCATTGCTTCAGTCGAGTAGAAGTCAATACAAATGTCATTCCTTTTGGCCAATTTTTCGTCCAAGAGTTTCTTCCAATTGTCTGTGTAAGGTAGTGTGATCCTGAATCTCAAATCTTCAATTAAAAACGTCTCCCCGTGGCGTTAACGAACAGCTGATTCGTAACCGCAAGTTAAAACTCAGTGGGAGTGAAACGCGAATTATCATCCGCTGCTCACCGCTGGCGGCGAGAGAAGGATAATCTTGCTAGCAATTTAATTTATGTAGAAATCTATTCCAGCTCATGACAGTGTGAAGTGCAATTAATTTATCGATGAGGCATTTTATGTGCGTTTATATTCAGATGGCACCGTAACACTGTTTATCAAGATTATGTGAAAATAAGAAGTACAAATCAACACTCATGCTGATCAACTGAAAGTTTCTACTACTTTGGATGCAAATCAAATGGCTATCGTTTCCACCAGTTTCATTATTCACCAGTTCGAAATATATTCTGTACAATAACCCTTTGTGGACTATAAAACTACATTATTGACCATTGCGTATTGATGTAGCTGTCTGAATATATTTACCAATTTCATGACATTTAATTTGTAGGTTAGGCCTAAGGCATATAATTTCAGTGGCCGGTTGTAATGTGAAGTCTTGTTACTGTATTTATATGTACAAATTTTTTTAGCGTATGGCTTTTAGTGCCGGGAGTGTCCGAGGACATGTTCGGCTCGCCAGTTTTGTAGCTGCTTCGAGACGGACACCCAATGGGTGAGCTACAAGTACCGTTGGGGAGGGAAGGAGGGAAGTTGGAATGTAAGGACGAGGAGTTGGAAGGTAGCGGCTGTGGCCTATAGTTAGGGACCAACCCCGGCATTTGCCTGGAAGGAAGATGGGAAACCACAGAAGACCATCTTCAAGGTTGCCGGCGGGGGGATTCGAACCTCCTCGCCTCCCGGATGTGAGCGACTGCCATCAGTCATGCCGTAACCACCACGGCTAACTCACCCGGTTATGTACAAATATTATGGTTTAACTCAGGCATATCCAACCTCTTTTGGGAAAGGGCCACTGTCGTTAAGGTGAATTGGTTTGCGGCCACATAATTCGATTTTTTCTACTGTATTAAATAGGATCTAAATTCTATGATAAACCATTTAATTTAAAAAATAGCTAATATATTATTCATAATGTTGAATTTTGGGCTTATGCCGTGTTTTATTATACTAATATTCGACGCGTTTCGAAAGAAACCATGTCTTTCATCGTCAGGAATAATCTGGAATACGACAATGTTGCTAAGAGAAAGCAACGAAGAACATATAGAAGGTGCCCAAAGATGGACGCCATTATAGCCCCATGTTAGGGACAACGGAAAGCAGCAGTGAATTACTTTCTCAGGGTTCTGATAATAGGTAGCCAGGATTCACTGAGATTGTAGCCGGTGTCGCGGTTGAAATTATCTGGGTGTTTACGTATGTCAACCGCCTCCCTGATGATTCTGGGACGATATTGCTTTATACGGGCAAGAACATCCACTCCTTGGAACATGACATCATGGCCAGGTGTTAAAGCATGATCGGCAACAGCTGATTTATCAGGTTGAATGAGCCTGATACATCTATTATGTTCCTTAATGCGAGTGCATATTGTTCTCGAAGTCTGCCCGATGTACACCTTGCCACAAGTACAGGGAACTCTGTAGATACCCGGTTGTTGCAATTTAGGCAAACTGTCCTTAGTTGGTCGCAGGAGTTGCCTAATCTTAACAGAAGTTCCAAATACAGTCCGTATGTTGTACCGACGTAGGATTTTAGCAATACGATCCGTTGTGTTATGTATGTACGGAAGGTAAGCAGTTCCTCTTACATCTCTTTTCTCAACTGACGTCCTATTATTATTTGTTGGTTTCAGAACCGTAGAAATCAAAGCCTTGCTATAACCGTTGCTCTCAAAGGTGGTTCGCAGGGTGTTAATTTATTTTTGTAAAGAAGACACTTCACAAATCCTCCTAGCCCTGGTAGTTAGAGTTGTAAGGATACCATGTTTCTGGGCAGGGTGATGGTGAGAACTTGCGTGGAGATATCTATTGGTGTGTGTTGGCTTACGAAAAACGCTGTGTCCTAAAGATCCATCCTCTTTCTTGGTGACGAGAACATCTAAAAAAGGTATTTTGCCATCAGATTCCTTTTCCATGGTGAAACAAATAGAAGGGTGCTGGAGATTAAGGTGATCCAGGAAATGGCTAAGATTTTCCTCACCTTCCGTCCAAACAACGAACGTGTCATCCACATAACGCCACCAGATCTTCGGTTTGAAAGGAGCCGACGACAAAGCTTTCTCTTCAAAGTTCTCCATGAAGAAATTAGCCACAACAGGAGAGAGAGGACTACCCATGGCCACACCATCAGTCTGCTCATAAAAATTCCCATTCCATAGAAAGTAGGAGGAGGTCATGCAGTGATAAAAAAGTCTTGTGATGTCTTCAGGAAAAAGCCATTAATGAGAGACATAACACCATCAATAGGTACTCTCGTAAACAGAGACACCACGTCGAGACTCACTAGAATATCACCCGGCTGAAGTGTTATAGCTTTTAACTTTTCCACGAAGTGTGTGGAATCCTTAATGTACGAAGGCGTCTTACCCAGAAGCGGCTGAAGTAGTCTACCTAAGTATTTGGAAAGGGCATATGTAGGACATGAAAGACATGGTTTCTTTCGAAACGCGTCGAATATTAATATAATAAAACACGGCATAAGCCCAAAATTCAACATTATGAATAATAACACGGGCCGTGAAAGTCTAAATGACAGCTAATATATTGATATGTTATTTTTATTAAAATATTAATCATATATTAGTTGTTATTTTTAAAATAAATTAAATAAATGTTATATTAAAATTAAACGATCCTTACAGTAGTCTCCTATGATGTGTAACATTTGACATGTTATCCTACTATGAAATTGAGATGAAATATATGCGAAGTCAATTTTTTTCGGCTGTATTCCTCCAGTTTTTAATTTTTTCTTACGTTTCTTTTGTCGATAATTTCGCATATATTCTCCTCTGGATTTACCCATCTCTGCATATAAAATTATGAAAAAAGGGGCGTCGCCCCGAGTCCTACAACACCTCATACAAGTCCCTAGCATTATCGGTTCGCGAATTATTAAAAAGCTGATGACCCTTTAGTTTTGGGTCCTTTGGTTAAATTAAAAGGGGGATAGAAAAACGGGGGCGTCACCCCGACTCCAAGGACACCTCATACAAGTCCTTAGTATTATTGGTTCGCGAGAATATTAAAAAGCCGATGACCTATTAGTTTTGGGTACTTTGGTTAAATTAAGGGGGCTATAGGAAAACGGCGGGCGTCACCCCGAGTCTTAGGACACCTCATTAACGTCCCTAGCATTATTGGTTCGCGATATATTAAAAAGCCGATGACCTATTAGTTTTGGGTCCTTTGGTTAAATTAAGGGGCTATAGGAAAAGAGGGGGCGTCACCTCACGCAAAATGGGTTGGCACCATCTCACAGCCATCTCTCCGCCACCGCGCGCGCTCATTGTTTCCTGTAACACACTTCCGTCCGTTTTCCAAAATCACTCCCTCAAAAAAATATCCAGCAACCGAGAGGAAAGATGTTACACATCAATAATAGAATTAATATTTTACCTGTCGATGCGAAGCTGCTTCTCACGAACAAGGTATCCAAATCTGGTCGATTGATGTTGTAGCAACTCGAAGTGAACTCTCCAGATGACTGTCGGTGATTCGCGTTCTCGTTGCATATTTCACATGTTTCATCCTGGAGAACACTTGTTCGCATATGTATGTGCTATCAAAAAGTGATGCAAAAGGAAGTGCATGTCTATTAATGCCCGGATACTTTTACCTGGGAAAGTTGTCGCTATAGAATTGTAGTAAGGGGTCATTGTTAAACTTATTCTTTAGGTCTGACGCACATTGAAAATCAACGCAGTCCATTTCCATATCCTCGGGAACCTCGTCTATGTTAATGGAGAAAGGGGAAGAAAACATATTGAAACTTATAATCATTCTCCTTGAAGTCTTGAAATCCAACGCGGAATTCGGTTCTTGATTCTGATATGATTTCTGCGTACATTCGAGAATTTTGATTATTACAGTTTTGTAGGGCTGGGAAATGCACAAAGTTGTCGTTGTTTTTTATCTGTGATTCCCAAAGTCGCAATTTTGTTTCAATGGCCTACACGTGATCAAACATAATAAATAATAAAATAAATAAATATAGCCTAGATAATCCCATAAGGACAAAGGCCTCCTGCGAACAGGGACGTGCTCTGGTTTAAACTCGTTAGGCGAGCAAGTCCTAAGGATTTGTGTACAAGTTTTTACTCCACTTGCTACACTTCACTGTAGTTCACTTCACTAACACTACATTTCACTACGCTTTACGTGCGTTGTTTGGCTTGTAACAGGTTGCAGAAGTGTATCTTTCATGTCATAGGTGTGCTGTCTACCAGCATCTTTCGTTGTTGAAGCTCTCCTTCTCCTCCCTTCTGGTGTATTCTTGGAATACACGGTATGATAGAGTATATTTTTAATACTCTTTGCTTGTTCATTTCTTCCTTTTTCTCAAACACCAACAGTGATCTCCTAGTTTCTCTTTGGTTGTCATGTCTCTTATGTCATTTGTGAGTCTGTTCTAGATATATATCTTCCATGACTCACCTAGCGTCATCTAGCAGCGAATCTGTGAAGTTCCTCAATTCTTCCCTGTACAAGAGGACTTCCTTTTCCATCTCGCCACCAGATCTCGTCACCATCGCCAGCTATCATCTCTGTGATCAAGAGAACTTCGTCTACTTTTTCACTCACCATGCTGCGCTAGTATCGTCTGCTATCAACTCTTTGAAGACCATTCATCAAGAAAAACATTTAATTTTCTTATATTGGTTATGCTTGTATGTATTCCTTTTGTCTCCTACCCCCACTCTTTTCCCTTTCCTGGTCCCTCGGCGTTTCGCTGAGTGGGTCTCACTTGTACGTCGACTGTCGACTCAGTCAAGGCTCAACTAGAGCCAGCCTCCTGAACTAAAGAGGCATTCTTAAGATTCCACGCCATGTTGGAACTTTAATCGTCAAAGGGAACTTCACCTTTGCCATGCAGCAAAGATAAGTACAGACTTCAGGTTTTAACCTCATCTTCATCGGTTTTAATTCTACATGCTTTTAACTATCATTTTATAGGCAGTGTGAGATTACCATATTTTGGGGAAATATCATCCTTCGCGGGATTTACCATGTTGGGCTTTTGGCTGTCTAAGCCAACCTTAATAGAAAGTAGCTTTTCTTAAGCTAATTAAATGAGAAATCTTCTCACAACGTGGGATATTATAGAATACCCGCTGTCTATAAAATATTTTGCTCGTTCCATCGCTGGAATAACTTTGGCCCCATTCTTTAGTCAAGATTGCTCTGGAACCTTCCAGAATCTACCAGTCACGACGTTATGTATTTTCCACTCATATGTGTGAATATTTTCTCAAACTAAAGGATCTTCCTTATTATTTAACGCTCAATAGCTAACTTTTCTTCCTCCGTTTGGATTTTCTCTGGTGTACTTAATGACAATCTATAACTTTCTCAAGCAATAGACTCTCGCCTACCTAGTGCAACCAGTTTTTTTTTTCACAATTGCAATAACTTTCTTTGCCATAAACTTTTGTGTTATTACAGTGAATTTTTCATCCATCCAACAGACTA
Source organism: Meconema thalassinum (assembly GCA_946902985.2). Classification (NCBI taxonomy): domain Eukaryota; kingdom Metazoa; phylum Arthropoda; class Insecta; order Orthoptera; family Tettigoniidae; genus Meconema; species Meconema thalassinum. The sequence continues at coordinate 454,870,768 of OX336391.1, read as the reverse complement.
TAGTGAAAACTAGTGCTTGTTCAACCTTTCTACCGCGTCGCGATCGTCCGATTACCATAAATAAGGCCATGAACATTTATCCTCAATCCCATTTGATCTTTCCTAAACCCTTTACTAACAAACCATAATAATAAAGTTATTACTTTAAATCTTTTTTCAATGAGGTGTCACTCTATAGAAGTGCCCTCCCCTTTTTCTTATATAACATAAATTAACTTCTGCATAAATACGTGTCTAGCACACGTTTTAAACTTACATTGTTTATCCCTTCTAATTAGGGAATACAATTCTTTCAACTCATTAGTGAGTTATTTCTAGGTCTCACGAAAGGGAAACTTGCCCTATTTGTCTCGTGATTCCTATTTAACCATAGGAAGTCTAGAACCTTCCTTTTGACTTTCTCTTCAGGTTTCACAGTAAGTGACCTGTCCTAATTTGTATAACTATTATAAAAGTAATTCAGCGTGAATATAAGAAGTTATAGGAACTTCTCTTCCATTCTACCTGTTTTCTTTTTTTTTGTTATTTTCGAAGTTGTAACTTTTTCTAAGATAGGTACTTGGGAATTTCTGAAAGTACACACATTGTACTCGATTTAATATCTAATCTTTAATCACTTCATTTGTCTTTTTTACATCTTACAAAGATTTTAGTACATATAAAGGTTTGAAACCTAACGAATTGTTAATTGCCTGGAGCAAACTTTAAATGTTAGGAGGTCTGCGACCCCAAATTGTTAACAAAAATTGGAACTATATACTTGTCAAATTTATTAGAGTTTTTTGCATTGTTAAATAAATTCAAACTTTCCTTTTTGACTCATCATTTCTCTAATACAACGGTTAGGCAAGATCCTGTCTTCCCTGACTCTTCCTAGGTTCATGCCCTCGTTAATGCAAATAAATCTCGTGATAGGGTTTTCACCACTCGTTGCATTTGAGCAAGAACTCTTAGTGGTGATCGTGGTAAAGTCTCTCTTAGCTTTAATAGCTAATTCTAACTGGCCAGTAAGGCAAGTACAGCTCGCTACGCCAGCTTCCTGCTTGTGGAGATCCTCTCCAAAAACTTATGGTTGGTTTTCCATAAGATACGTGTTTTTCTTTGCCTAAACTTTTACTCGGCTCTTTGCTGGGTAAAAGCTTAGCTATTTCCAAATGCAACTATTGGTGCACTCACCAAAATTATTCCCAAACGTATAATTCCTTTATTACCATACTTCTTGGAAACGCTTGGTTGCATTGTAGTAACTCTACAACTTCGAAAACTGGAAATATCAAAATCAATTCCAATTATTGGCATTCCTCGAATTTTTGGTCCAAAAACGAACTCCTTTGAACAGACATACAATAGGCCTATTACTCTCTGTCTTGCCAGACCATCACCCTTCCCCATAGTAGGCATATGCATGCTTGAGAGGGAATACACTAAAGCCATTCTCTTGCAAACCGCCCAAGTCCTAGCTGCTTTTTCCGTCAGCTTCGACCAGGTCCTTACCCACTTTAGGTATCAGAAAGCGGATTTGCAGTGGCAACCGCCTTTGAGTGCATTTAAAGTTAAATTTATAATTGTTGTGGGACTCTCCTCCTATTTCTCTCTCCTTTCTCTCCAGTCCGAAGCCCACCTCCTCTTCTTTATCATCTTCCCTTGGTGGTTAGGTTATTCCTCAGCCAATAATCTACCCAAAATTTGGTGCCGAAACCCCGGAGAGTCCATTTGCTATTTTTATTCTTTGTCGAGGGTCATTTGGCAATACTTTGCAAATTATTAATATCTGCTTTGAATCTTTCAGCTATAACTTCATCGTGCAAAGCCTGCGAAGTGGAAAGAGGCCGCTCCTGTCTCCTTTGGGGTGTCCCCTTCTTTCAACTTATTTGCTGCTGCCAGCCTGACAGCATTTCCAAGGTTCCACAGTTTCGTGAGTTATACTTTAATCTACTTACCTTGACATGGCTCCTACTGAAAAGGATAAGGATGAAAAACTTACTTCTAAACGAGCATCCTATAAAGGACAAATTACCCGATTCAGAAAATACATCAAAGAGCTAGATCCTTCAGAAGCTCAATTAGACTTGTTGAAACATCGTGTAAGGGATTTTGAACGTTCATATGAAAATTATTGTAACATCCAAACTGAAATAGAAACTTGTATGCTCAATCAAACCGAAGATCGAGTCGAAGTAGAAAACCAATATTACGAAGGCATAGGTTCTGCTTTCAAAATAATACGCCAACTCGAAGAGGAGCACAAAAAGGACGCTTCTGTTCTTGGTTCCCTTCACGAACCACAAACTTCTTTTCGCGATGGTACTCACAAACCCAAACCAATTTTACCTAAAATTGATTTACCCCACTTCTCTGGAGACGAATCTACTTGGGATTCTTTCTATGAATTATTTTGTTCTCTTGTTCATGACAATGAAGACATTCAAGTCATATACAAGTTTCATTACTTGAGATCTATCCTTCGAGGTCAAGCTTTGCAGTTAGTTGAAGCACTTCCTCTAAGTGCCGAAAATTACCCCATTGCCTTTAACTTATTGAAAGAAATATATGGAAATTTACGGTTACGTATTCAACGCCATATGAAGGCTCTATTCAACCTACCTGCGTCACAGCATAATGACGTCACTAGTTTGCGTACTCTCGTTGACACTACACAACTTCACGTCAAAGCTCTGTCCCAATTGGATCAACCCATTGAACACTGGGATACTTTCCTAATACATTTAGTGGTTTCTAAAGTTGATGCTGCTACCCTCAAAGCTTGGGAAATTGGACTTTCTAGAGAAGACGATTACTCTTACGAGCATTTAGTCACTTTCATAAATACCAGATGCCAGCTGTTAACCGCTCTAGCAAATCAAAGTGAACCCTCATCTCCGAGTTCTAAATTTGAATCATTGTCTATCAAACCTAAAAGCGAACGCTTAGCGTCTAGTACCCAAAAACCTGGGTTCAGCTCCTCTAAATTTAAGCCAAACACCACTGGTTACCCAACTAGGTCTAGTGAACGCCGTATTGCTAGCTCTCTCGGTTTAAATACTCAAAGCGAACCTCGCAAGAGTTTAAATGAACCATTAAAGTGTATACTTTGCAAAGATTCCCATGCTTTATATCTATGCAAATCCTTCAAAGAACTGTCAGTCGGCGACAGAAGAAAATTAGTTTCCCAAAACAAATATTGCTTCAACTGCCTAGCGCCCACGCTAGTCCACAAGACTTTGCTACCATTGTGAAAAGGCTCATCACACTTTGCTACATCGTCATGATCAGGCAAGGTCATCGACAGCATCTACTTCTCCGAAAAGTGATAATGCTAATAATTCCAATGCTTCATCATATATTCAAAATTCCAAGTCCATTCGTAGTGCCCAAGTATTGCTGTCCACTGTCCAAATCGAAGTTCAAAATAACTCTGGCAACTGGGTCCATGCACGCGGTCTTCTCGATTCAGCGGCAACTCATGATTTTGTGTCTAATTCTTTGATCAGAAAACTAGCCTTACCTGTAAACCCCACTTCTATTAATGTATCGGGCATTAACAGCTCAAAATCGCAAGCTTTACAATTCTCAAAGCTAACCATAAGATATTTGTCACAGAAACAACTTTCTCAAACTGAATTGTCTAATTCTCAATAGCATTGGAGAAGACACCCCCAGTGACTCTGTGGATATTTCAGGGTTAAACATTCCCTCGCATTTAAGGCTAGCCGATCCTTTGTTCAACATACAAAATCCTATTGACATACCCTTTAGTGCCAATGTTTTTTGGAATTGCCTCCGTAAACAGGTTCGCAAGTTATCCTCAAACGTGGTCGCCAGAGACACTAATTTTGGATGGATCGTCACCGGTCAACTTCCCCATTATTCTCCCCAACCCGCATCGCAATGTTATTTCTCCAATACTGATCTGGAACAGTTTTGGAGGCTCGAAAGCGTTGATCATCCTAACGTGACTTCTTCAGAAAATAAATTCTGTGAGCAACTTTTTTTGAACACCACCACTCGCTCTTCTGATGGTCAGTTCATTGTGCAAATGCCAAGATTACATAATCCCCCTAGACTTATTAACTCTCAACCCAAAGCTCGAAAAGCTCTCTTTGCAATTGAGAGCAAATTCAAGAAAGAACCTCTCGTTAAACAGCAGTACATTGATTTCATGGATGAGTATGAAAGTTTAGATCATATGGAAGTTGTTAACAAATCTGAAGATGAATCGCACCCCCCGACTGAAACGGATTTTTTAAATCATCATCCAGTGTGGAAAAACCCGCTTGTAAAGGATAAAATCCGAGTTGTTTTCAATGGTTCATCACACGACATTAATGGCAACAGCCTTAACGACACTCTTTACTCTGGTCCTGCTATTCAGTCAGATCTATCTGCTATACTTTTAAACTTTCGACTATTTCCCATAGACGTTATAGCTGATATAAAACAGATGTACCGTCAAGTTTTAATTCAGCCTGAACAACGAGATCTCCAAAGAATCTTGTGGCGCGACGAAATCAGTAAGCCCATTAAGGTATTTCGCTTAAAAACGGTTACTTATGGCTTAAAACCTTCCGCTTTCCTTGCTATCCGATCCCTACACTTGCTAGCCTCTCAAGATGGTCATTTATTTAATTCCAAAGCTTCTGAAGCGCTAACCACGTCATTCTATGTTGACGATTATTTGCAGTCCTTCCCCACTCTGGAGGAAGCTTCTTTTGTGTCTTTAGAACTTCAGGCATTGCTAAGGAATGGAGGTTTCCCACTTCATAAGTGGTGTTCCAACTCCCCTGAGTTTCTCGCCCAGTTTCCCATCGAAGACGTAGATCCCTCCTCTGTCGAAATTTGTGGAAAATCCGAATCCATAAAAACTCTTGGAGTTCATTGGTGCACCAGCACTGACACTCTCATCTACAAAGTTTCACTCGCTGAAGAGCTCCCTAACACAAAACGACAAATTCTCTCTGAAATTGCAAAATTTTTTGATCCGCTTCAATTCCTTGCCCCAGTTATCGTTATAGCCAAACTCTTCATGCAAGAGCTGTGATCGCTCAAATGTGAATGGGATGACACTGTTCCCTTTTCTTTTCTCAACCGATGGCTTTCTTTTCGCAGCAATTTGCTTGATCTTTCCCTTATTGAAATTCCTAGGAATTGAATTAACGCTCATTCTAATGCATCGTTTTTCCTTCGTGTGTTCGCGGACAGTTCCGAAAAAGCTTATGGTTGCTGCGCATATTTGGTTTATCGCGGTTCATTATATGGATCTTCAGTTTCCAACCTTATTTGTGCCAAATCGAAGGTCGCTCCTCTTAAAACTATCACTTTGCCTAGGCTTGAATTGTGTGCTGCCCTCATGGCTGCAGAACTTGTTAAGAAATTACGGGAAGTATTAAAAGTCGACTTCTCGCAAATCTATCTCTGGAGCGATTCCATGATCACACTTTCTTGGATCGCCAAAAACCCCTCTCACTGGCAAACTTTTGTTGCAAACAGAGTTTCCAAAATTCAAACTCTTTCTTCGGGATGTCAATGGAGGCATGTGCCCAGCGCTGACAACCCAGCCGACATTATCACTCGTGGATGTTTACCCTCACAATTGGCAGCTTCCCAGTTGTACTGGCATGGGCCCTCGTGGTTAATCGAAGACTCTTCTTCTTGGCCTTCTAAACTTCCAGTTACAAACTCCAACTTACTTGGAGCAAAAGTATCTCTATCTACCGCTTCGTGTCTTGTTTCCAACGCTTCTCATCCCTTGTTGTCCCGCTATTCTTCCTTTCATAAATTAATTCGAATTGTCGCCTATCTTCTTAGATGGAAATATCTTGTGGTTGACCAACCTCTTCTCCCAAAACCACACCTTACCAATCATGAATTGAATCTCGCTACCATTAAGGTTTTACAACTGACACAGCAAGAAGCCTTTTCTTCCAAATTTTCTTTACTTTCTTCTAAAAAAGATCTTCCCAAATCCAGTCGTCTTCGTGCTTTAGCCCCGTTCCTTGATGACAATGGGTTACTTAGGGTAGGTGGTAGGCTCTCTCAATCTTTGCTCCCTGCAGACAAAAAGCATCCCGTTATTTTGCCTTCTAAACACCACGTAACTTCCTTAATTATACGTGATTTTCATTATCGCAATCTGCATGTTGGTACACGCACTCTGCTTTGCCTCCTAAGGGAAAAGTACTGGATTATAAATGGAATTCATGAAGTTTCCTCTGTAATTCACAAGTGCATTCCTTGCTTCAAAGCGAAACCTAAAGTCAATACTCAATTAATGAGCGATCTGCCCTCTTTTCGCTCTTCTCCTATACGTCCATTTGCTCTAACTGGTGTAGACTATATGGTTCCGTTCCAATATCAACGAAACTCTCCTGAAGCTAAACGCAAATTGTTTGGTAAGCTCTATGTTTCTCTCTTTGTTTGCATGGTTACTGGCGCAATCCATTTGGAACTAGTAACGAATGCCTCTACTTCTTACTTTTTATCAGCTGTCTCTCGCTTCGCTGCTAGGCGTGGTGTTCCTTCAGAGATGTTCTCTGATAACGCTTCCACTTTTCAAGGCGCAGCTTCCTTGTGGAAAAAAGCTCTCACATCTTCTCCTGCCATGGAACAGAGCTCTAATTTTTCCTATTCAAAGGGTTTCAAATGGCGTTTTATACCTCCCTACGCTCCTCATCACGGTGGTAGGTGGGAATCCTGCGTAAAGCTCACTAAACGTCATTTAAGAAAGGTTTTAGGCAATCGCATTCTGACTTATGAAGAATTTAATTCACTCTCTGTTCTGATTGAAGGAGTTGTTAATTCTCGCCCTTTAACTCCGCTTTCCAATGACCCTGATGACCTGCTTCCACTCACACCTGGTCACTTCCTTATAGGCACTGCTCTTTCTGCCCCTCCTCCCCTTTCCAATTCTTTCAGGGATTCTAATTTGCCTATTGTTTGGCGTAAACTTGAAGCCCTTCGCAATTCTTTCTGGAAGAGGTGGAACTTGGAATATTTAACTTCCTTGCAACGGAGACAGAAGTGGTTTCTTTCCAGTCCCGACATTAAAGTGGGGGACTTGGTCTTGGTTAGGGATGTCTCTCCTCCCCTGGTCTGGATTTCTGGTAGAGTGACCGAGTGTTATCCTGGAAGGGATAGGAGAATCAGGGTGGCCAAAATCTTGACCACTAATGGTCATATCTCAAGACCACTGTCTTTAAATGCTTCATTGCCTTTAAATGCTTAATTGTTTATTTTGTTCTCTGTTGGTGTTTGTCCCTCCCAGCTTGGTGTATTCTTGGAATACACGGTATGATAGAGTATATTTTAATACTCTTTGCTTGTTCATTTCTTCCTTTTTCTCAAACACCAACAGTGATCTCCTAGTTTCTCTTTGGTGGTCATGTCTCTTATGTCATTTGTGAGTCTGTTCTAGATATATATCTTCCATGACTCACCTAGCGTCATCTAGCAGCGAATCTGTGAAGTTCCTCAATTCTTCCCTGTACAAGAGGACTTCCTTTTCCATCTCGCCACCAGATCTCGTCACCATCGCCAGCTATCATCTCTGTGATCAAGAGAACTTCGTCTACTTTTTCACTCACCATGCTGCGCTAGTATCGTCTGCTATCAACTCTTTGAAGACCATTAATCAAGAAAAACATTTAATTTTCTTATGTTGGTTAAGCTTATATGTATTCCTTTTGTCTCCTACCCCCACTCTTTTCCCTTTCCTGGTCCCTCGGCGTTTCGCTGAGTGGGTCTCACTTGTACGTCGACTGTCGACTCAGTCAAGGCTCAACTAGAGCCAGCCTCCTGAACTAAAGAGGCATTCTTTAGATTCCACGCCATGTTGGGACTTTAATCGTCAAAGGGAACTTCACCTTCGCCATGCAGCAAAGATAAGTACAGACTTCAGGTTTTAACCTCATCTTCATCGGTTTTAATTCTACATGCTTTTAACTATCATTTTATAGGCAGTGTGAGATTACCATATTTTGGGGAAATATCATCCTTCGCGGGATTTACCATGTTGGGCTTTTGGCTGTCTAAGCCAACCTTAATAGAAAGTAGCTTTTCTTAAGCTAATTAAATGAGAAATCTTCTCACAACGTGGGATATTATAGAATACCCGCTGTCTATAAAATATTTTGCTCGTTCCACCGCTGGAATAACTTTGGCCCCATTCTTTAGTCAAGATTGCTCTGGAACCTTCCAGAATCTACCAGGCACGACGTCATGTATTTTCCACTCATATGTGTGAATATTTTCTCAAACTAAAGGATCTTCCTTATTATTTAACGCTCAATAGCTAACTTTTCTTCCTCCGTTTGGATTTTCTCTGGTGTACTTAATGACAATCTATAACTTTCTCAAGCAATAGACTCTCGCCTACCTAGTGCAACCAGTTTTTTTTTCACAATTGCAATAACTTTGTTTGCCATAAACTTTTGTGTTATTACAGTGAATTTTTCATCCATCCAACAGACTATAGTGAAAACTAGTGCTTGTTCAACCTTTCTACCACGTCGCGATCGTCCGATTACCATAAATAAGAACATGAACATTTATCCTCAATCCCAATTGATCTTTCCTAAACCTTTTACTAACAAACCATAATAATAAAGTTATTACTTTAAGTCTTTTTTCAATGAGGTGTCACTCTATAGAAGTGCCCTCCCCTTTTTCTTATATAACATTAATTAACTTCTGCATAAATACGTGTCTAGCACACGTTTTAAACTTACATTGTTTATCCCATCTAATTAGGGAATACAATTCTTTCAACTCATTAGTGAGTTATTTCTAGGTCTCACGAAAGGGAAACTTGCCCTATTTGTCTCGTGATTCCTATTTAACCATAGGAAGTCTAGAACCTTCCTTTTGACTTTCTCTTCAGGTTTCACAGTAAGTGACCTGTCCTAATTTGTATAACTATTATAAAAGTAATACAGCGTAAATATAAGAAGTTATATGAACTTCTCTTCCATTCTACCTGTTTTCTTTTTTTGTTATTTTCGAAGTTGTAACTTTTTCTAAGATAGGTACTTAGGAATTTCTGAAAGTACACACATTGTACTCGATTTAATGTCTAAACTTTAATCCCTTCATTTGTCTTTTTTAAGTCTTACAAAGATTTTAGTACATATAAAGGTTTGAAACCTAAAGAATTGTTAATTGCCTGGAGCAAACTTTAAATGTTAGGAGGTCTGCGACCCCAAATTGTTAACAAAAATTGGAACTATATACTTGTCAAATTTATTAGAGTTTTTTGCATTGTTAAATAAATTCAAACTTTCCTTTTTGACTCATCATTTCTCTAATACAACGGTTAGGCAAGGTCCTGTCTTCCCTGACTCTTCCTAGGTTCATGCCCTCGTTAATGCAAATAAATCTCGTGATAGGGTTTTCACCACTCGTTGCATTTGAGCAGAACTCTTAGTGGTGATCGTGGTAAAGTCTCTCTTAGCTTTAATAGCTAATTCTAACTGGCCAGTAAGGCAAGTACAGCTCGCTACGCGAGCTTCCTGCTTGTGGAGATCCTCTCCAAAAACTTATGGTTGGTTTTCCAAAAGATAAGTGTTTTTCTTTGCCTAAACTTTTAGTCGGCTCTTAAGCTGGGTATAAGCTTAGCTATTTCCAAATGCAACTATTGGTGCACTCACCAAAATTATTCCCATACGTATAATTCCTTTATTACCGTACTTCTTGGAAACGCTTGGTCGCTTTGTAGTAACTCTACAACTTCGAAAACTGGAAATATCAAAATCAATTCCAATTATTGGCATTCCTCGAATTTTTGGTCCAAAAACGAACTCCTTTGAACAGACATACAATAGGCCTATTACTCTCTGTCTTGCCAGACCATCACCCTTCCCCATAGTAGGCATATGCATGCTTGAGAGGGAATACACTAAAGCCATTTTCTTGCAAACCGCCCAAGTCCTAGCTGCGTTTTCCGTCAGCCTCGACCAGGTCCTTACCCACTTTAGGTATCAGAAAGCGGATTTGCAGTGGCAACCGCCTTTGAGTGCATTTAAAGTTAAATTTATAATTTTTGTGGGACTCTCCTCCTATTTCTCTCTCCTTTCTCTCCAGTCCGAAGCCCACCTCCTTTTCTTTATCATCTTCCCTTGGTGGTTAGGTTATTCTTCAGCCAATAATCTACCCACCTTCTTATAGTTCCATACGTCTCCATTCTTGTTTCTCCCTTGCTATCCTCGTCCAGTGTTTGCCTGTCTTCCTTACGATTGAGTCATCCCAGCGGGTCCTCTGCCTACCCACGTTCCTTCTTCCTGTCTTGGGGTCCCATACCGTTAGCTTGTGTGTCCATCGATCGTCTTTCATTCCTGCCACGTGGCCTCCTCACTTCCATTTTAGCCTGTCAGCTGTTGTCATAGCATCTTTCATGGCAGTTCTTCTTCTTATCTCCTCGTTTCGTAATCTGTCCCTCAAGGAAACTTGAAGTATCTTCCGTTCCATTTTGCGTTGACATACCCGGATTGTTTGCCTTTGGTTATCTGTTAAAGCCCAGGTTTGACAGCCGTATAGCAGTACCGGTATTACACACTTTTCTAGCACTTCTGACTTTAGACTTATTTTCTGGGATATGCCCATCAATATAAATTTCCTTCCAACTTCTTCCATGCTTGTCCAACTCGTCTCTTGATTTCCTTCTCCTTGGAGCAGTCAAATGACAGGTTTTGTCCAAGATAGACGTATTCCTGTGTGTACGCTAGTGGTTTGCCATTTATGAGGATTTGTACTTCCAGTGAGTTGGTCATAAGTTTTGTTTTCAGGGGGTTCATAGATAGACCTACTTCTTTACTGACAGTGTCCAGGTCCGCTAGCATTTGTTCCAATTCTGTTGCCGATTTTGCTAGCAGTGCAAAATCGTCTGCGAACCGTAAGTGTGTCAGCCTTTCCCCGTTTATTTGGATGCCGTATTTGTTGTCCCATTCCAACCTCCTAAATTGGTTCTCCAGTAGGCATGTGAACAACTTTGGTGAGAGGGGGTCGCCTTGTTTCACGCCTCTCTCTAAGTTGATGTTCGCACCCTCCCTCTCCGTTCTTACCCTCGCTTGGCAGCCTTCGTAGAGTTTTTCCAGTAGTCTGACATATCTATTTTGTATGCTTTGGCTTCTCAATGCCTCTAACACACAACTATGCTCCACAGGATCGAAGGCTTTGTTATAGTCTACGAATGCAATGTATAGTTCGAGATTAAATTCCTGCATTTTTTCCAAGAGCTGGTTCATTGCTTGCAGGAGGTCAATTGTGCTAAAGCCTGTCCTAAAACCGGCTTGTTCCACTGCCTGGTTTTCATCTAGTAGTTTAGACATCCTTCTAGTCATGATTTTCGTGAAAAGTTTGTAGAGACTGGCCATTAAACTGATTGGTCTGTAGTTATTAATGTCATCTTTAGCGCCTTTCTTGTGAAGCAGAACAATAACGCTCTGTTTCCATTCTGTTGGAATTTCTTCTGTTTCAAGTATCATGTTGAATAGCCTTGTTATCACTTCTATGAGATCCTCACCACCCATTTTCAGATATTCGTTGTAGATGGCATCCTCTCCGGGGCATTTCTCGTTTTTCGCCTCCTTTATTGCTGCTCTGACTTCACTGGTCATGATGGGAGGAATTTCTTCGTCGTGTAGTGCCTCCAGCCCCTTATCACTTTGGTCTGAGTCTCTTCTTTGGTGTGTACTGGAGTACAGCTCTCTGTAGAAGTCTGTGGCCTGTTTCGTTATTTCCTCCCTTGTTGCTTGTCATTTACCTCTTTTGTCTTTCACTCCAAGCATCCACTTTTTGTCTGGTGCTAGTTCTTTTCTCATCTTTTTATTGATTTTGAATCTTCTGCGTACTTTCTGATGATTTCTGTGTTGTGGTCTCGAATGTCCTTTCTAATTTCTCTTTTTGTGCGCTTATTAAGCTGTCCGTACTCTAACTTTTTCTGGTTGTTATCTACAGCTTGTGCTTTCAATATTTCCCTTTCCTCAATTAGGCGTTTCGTACTGTCTTTTAGCTTATCGCGTCGTCCCTTCTTACTTCTTGGTATTGCTGAGTTGTTAAATGCAGATGTTATACAATTTATGAGTTCTGTGTAGAAGTGCTGTGTGCTTAGGTGGTTTTGTTGCTTCAGGTGATTTAGATTTTGCTGGATTTCTTTGGCGTATTCGGTCTGGTTGATCTGTCCAGGGCTAGTTTTCCTGGTCTTGAAGTATGGCCGTCTATTCTTCTTTATTGTCAGCTTTAAGCGCACCATTCTGTGGTCGGTGTCGAATTTTAGCCCGTTGATCACTTGAATATCCATTACTTCCTTTAAGTTGTCGGTAAGTATAAAGTCAATTTCGTTTTTTGTCCTGCCGTTCGGGCCTCTCCATGTCCATCTACTCTCTGGCAATTTCTTGAAGAAGGTGTTCACAATTTTCATGTTGTGTCCTTGAGCAAACTGGATCAATCTGTCTCCTTTTCCGTTTCTAATTCCGTATCCGAATGGTCCCATAGGTGCTTCGTCTGTATGTTCCTTGATTCCTACTTTACTGTTAAAGTTCCCCATTACGAACGTTCTTTGTGTTTTGGAGTTGTCCAGTGTGCCTTCTAGTTGCTCGTAAAACTTTTCAATTTCCTCCTCTGTGCTGTTCTCTGTGGGGTCATAGATTTGTATAATTACGATGGTATTCCCTTCTAGATCTAAGGACAGTAGCGCAATTCTCTCTGAGATTCCTCGAATTTCCCGAATGTTTTTTTTAGGTGCTTCTTGATCATGAAGCCCACTCCTTTTTGCCCTTTAGTTTCACCGATGTAACTGAAGATGTCTCCATTCGGTTTTTCTCGGATTCCTTCGCCGAGTTGTCTTATTTCACTAAGTCCTAGTATGTCGTACTTTATGTTTAAGGGATCATTTTCCAGTTCAAGTTCCTTGTTTTCAGTTCTCAGAGACCTTACGTTGAGTGTGGCAAGTATTAGTTCTTTCTTGGTTACCGCCGGTTGCTTGATCACAGTGCGGCGGTCAGCTCCCCGTTTTTTAGATCCTCCCAATTAATCCATTGACCGTTTAGGAGGATCTTCTGGTAGCCCACTTTCACCTCGCTGTTACCTTTGCTCCTCTTCTCCCTGGCTATCTGTCTTAAGTTCACTTGTACTGCTCTTTCGTTCTTGGTGAGGTCGTCGTCAACATAGAGGTCTTGCCCCTTTAGCTTGTGTTCGTTTCTCATAATTTTCAGCTTGTCTGCAAAGTGTTTAAATGTGACTCTCACTATCCCTTTATCGTGGCTGTCTCTCCCAATCTGCAATACGCTTTTTACCTTGACTTCAGTTTCTATTTTGTCCAGTATAGATTTGACTTTGCTTAATAGCTCACTGTTTGCTAGGTTTTCATGTAGTAGCTATTTACTTTTAATGACAATGTTGTTTCTTTCTTTCCCTCTTCAATATTTGTTCCTCTTGTAGCTCTAGGGCATGTATTTTCTCGGATAGTGCGTCTAGTTTTTCTTACGTTTTGTTGTCCACATTTTCTATTTTCCGTTCAAGGGCGTCGTTTATTTTACGTGAATTTTCTTCTGTTGTCCTTAATTCTTGTTTGATGCTGTTTATTTCATCTCTTATTCCTTTCGGAACTCTTCATTTTGTTTCTTTAAGTTTTGAAGCTCTGTTAGGATTTCAGAAAACATGTCTTTCACTTATTTTGATTCCTTCCTTTGGGTTTGTTGGTTTACTGCTTGAGTCTCTTCTTCAGAGCTTTGTGAGCGGTACCTTGTGTGAGCTCTCGACTTCCGTTTCTCGCGTGCGACTTTGTTTTCTGATATCGAGAAGGGTTTCATGTTGTCTTCTTTGTTGATCAAGTTGTGAATCAGTTGTTATTGAGACCTATGTTCTAGACGCGTATGGTTCTTAGCTTTAGCGAGGGTATGAGGGTTGGAATTCTACGAGTCCCTCTAGCAAGTTTGTCGGTCCTTAGTATATATCGTGAATGCCTTACTGTAAATTGAACATGCGTGCGTTTAATCTCCGCTGTGTTTTATGTCTTCCGAAAGTCTCGAGTGCACTCGTTGAGAATGCCCTACACGAAAGCTGTCTCTGTCTACTATGACGTTGCTAGTTGGGAATGCCTTGCCTCCTGAGTTACACGTAAGCTGTATCTGCCTCCTATGACTTTTGCTCGTTTAAGCCTTGTTCCGCCAGGTAGCGTTTTCGTCGCGGGTCTCGCTATGTATTTCAGAACATTGGCTGAAAGAGGAACAACTCGAATTAATTCAATTCCCAGGGTTTATACAAGCTAGTAAATACTCTAGATCTAATATTAGCCATGGTGGTACTTGCATTTTCTTAAGAAATAATTTAGATCATGAACAGATAACAGCTTATGATTATCTAATTATGGAACAGGATTTTGAATTCTCTGCCGTAAAAATTCAGCAGTTTAAGTTAATAATTGTATGCGTATACCGTTCTCCGTCAGGAAAGTTTCCTCTATTTATAGATAAACTAGAATTGTTACTCAATAACATGAGCAAAGTAAATTTCGATATAATAATTTGTGGGGATGTAAATGTGGATTTCTTAAAACTTGATAGAAATTGTGAATTATTAAACCAGTTACTAATTTCCTATGGACTGAAACCTACAGTAAATACACCAACAAGAATAACAAAATTTAGTAAAACCACTCCTGATCAAATTTTTATAAATACAGATAAATATCACCATTCAATAGAAGTCTATTGTCCGGGTTTTAGTGACCACCATGGACAAATACTGAGTTTTGAAGTATCCGAAGTAATCAATAATAATGATAATGGAGTAAAATCAAAGTGCAGGTCATTCACTGAATCAAATGTTACATATTTCAATGACTTATTAAATAAGGAAACATGGTCAGAAATTTATGAACTAGAAAATGTAAATGATAAATTTAATGCATTTAACAGTACCCTAAAACACTATTTTGAAATAGCATTCCCCTTTAAACGAAGAACTGTTCAAAATAACAAAACTAGCAATTGGATAACAACAGGGATTATAAATTCATGTCAAAGAAAGAAATTTCTACACAAATTATATAAACAATACCACACAACACCTGAATTCAATTTATACTACAAAAAATACACTAGCATATTAAATAAGGTAATAAGACTAGCAAAGAAAATGCATAATGATAATTTTATTTCCCAATCATCTAATAAAAACAGGGCTATGTGGTCTGTAATAAAGAAAGAAACTGGAAAATCTGCTAAAATACAAAGGAACATTACACTGACCAGAAATAATAAAGTGATTAATAATCCAGAGGAAATAGCAAACACTTTTAATGACTATTTTCTGGAAATTCCGCAAAAATTATTAAATAAATCACAGGTAAATACACTAAATTCTAATAATAAAATAAATATATGCAGTGATTCTTTATTTATAAATCATGTCACAAGTGAAGAGGTAAGAATAGTTATAAAAGAGCTAAAAAATAAATTCTGTGCTGGCATTGATGGCATCCCTGATGCAATTTTAAAGAAATGTGCAGAAAATATAATAAATCCACTTACGCACTTAATAAACAGTTCAATTCTCTCAGGAACTTACCCGGATATTTTGAAGTTATCAAAAGTAATTCCAGTGCACAAAAATGGTTCAAAAGATGAATTAGATAACTATCGTCCTATTACCTTACCAACTGGTATTGCAAAAATTGTGGAAAAAATTATGTATAAGAGACTGATAAGTTTCATAGAAAAAAATAAAATATTATCAAACTCACAACATGGATTTAGAACGGAAAAATCTACACAGACAGCAATTTACGAATGTAGTAATAGTATACTGAAATTAATTGACAATAAGGAACATGTAACTGGCCTATTCTTGGATTTATCGAAAGCATTTGATGTAGTTGACCATAAAATCCTCCTTACCAAACTAAATCAATATGGTGTTAGAGGTCTAGCTAATAAATGGATAGAGTCTTACTTAACAAGGCGTAAACAAATAGTAAGCTTGAGACACAAGGATGATGGAACCAAATTACTTAATGAAACATTGTCCAATGAGGGAATTATTGAATTTGGAGTACCCCAGGGATCGGTTTTGGGCCCACTACTCTTTCTTCTATATATCAATGATATAACACAGAACGTTCATTCACATAAGGAAATTTTGTTTGCGGACGATACAACACTCGTAATAAAAGGTGAAACTAAACAGGTCATACAGCAGTCTGCTGACTCCGTTACAGGAGAGTTAACCAAATGGTCACAAGATAATCGCCTCATAATAAACTATAAAAAGACAGTATGTCTAAATTTCCACACTATACAGAATAGGAATCCTGCGATGCCCAATATAACATTAAATGGTCATCAAATAGAAAATAAATCAGAAACAAAGTTTTTAGGACTATGGATACAACAAGACTTGAAATGGAATAAACATATACAATATCTGAATACTAAACTGAACTCGATGTGCTTTGCGTTACGTATTTTGAAAACCTGCACTAGCATGCACACATTAAGAAATACTTATTTTGCTTATTTCCATTCATACTTAAGATATGGGATCATATTTTGGGGTATGTCGCCAGATGTACTAAGCACGTTTAGGATACAAAAGAGAGCGATTAGAATTATGGCAAATGTACACTCTAGAGAATCATGTAGACCTCTGTTTAAAGATTTAAACATTCTCCCACTGCCCTGCATATATATCTTTGAAAGTATTATGTTTTTTAAAAAGAATTTAATGAATAAAGATGTTTTTCTTAAAACAAACAATGATGTTCATAGGCATAACACAAGACAAAATCAAAACATTCATATTTCACACACACACACAAGCATATATCAAAAAGGAACTTTTCACACTGGAGTTAAATTATACAATAAACTACCCCAGTATATAAAACTGGCCCCAAAAATAAAAACCTTTGATAGAATGTTGAAAGCTTATCTGCAGTGCCATTGTTTTTACTCAGTAGTTGAATATTTTAGCGTATAGGAGTGATGGAATCTATAACTATATTTTACTTTTTTAATTTAATTTTAATACCTAGCTGTATGTTGTTGTATTTATAGAATTAAGTTTTCATATTATGATAATAGAGTGAGGTGTAAATAGTTGTGGAATAAGATTGTATCTATTAAGATTTGCTATTATAATAAGTTATAAATAGTTTTAATCTTAGTAATATATACCTGTTAGTTCTTTTATTTTATGCATGTAAATTCTGACGTGTCCTATATCAAAAATGTATTGAATGCATGTATTTGATCAAATGGAATTAATAAAAATCTATTTTAGTGGGCAGTTTGCAGTACACTTGTTCAATCTCGCTGTGATATCTTAACCAACTTAACAATTTGCATTTGACTTATCTTACCCTCTTTCAGGTCGATTTTCCACTTGCCTTCACGTTCGTTTGTAGTTCGAAATTTCCTCTGTCTTCCAGTGTTCTTTACTACATTCCAATGTGTCTCGATCCCGGTAAACTGATAATTTCTGTCTGATGCACGCTTTGTACCACCCTTACATCGAGGAAGCCAAGTAACTAAAACATAGTAGTGATCAATTGGTCCTTACCTTGGAGACGTGAATTAAGTTTGTTCAGTTGTATTGTTATATCAACCAGAAAGGCAAAATCACACATCCATTCTTAGTCTTTAAATCCAACAAAAAACAACAATAACTTAATATCTGTTTGCCCTTCTCCTCCATAAATGTTTGTATTTCGGTTTTTAGGTTAAACACTCGCTTCAACATTTTGCCACGGCTCGGCAATCTTATTTCAGCATAATAAACAATATCTTCAAATTCTGAATCGAAATTTTGTAAGAAATTTTGAAATTCTCTATGTCACAACCATGTGAAAGAATGAAATTCACTACTTTTACAACGACCTTCCAAACACTATCTAAATTTAGGGATTTAGCACAATGGTTTTCTTAGTGCATTAAGCAGTTGTATAATATTGTATGTACACCATTATGTAAAATTCCATGCGCTTAATATTAAGCAGTGCTATTGCATTACAGGAATGCTTCCTACTTTAGCTGCCTCTGCTTGCAGTAATTTAACTAACCCTTCTCGTTTTCCTGCAACTGCAGGAATGTTACACCAGATAGATATGTGTATTTTGATGCCAAGCCGGTTCAAAGTTTCAGTTACACCCCTCATTAAATCATTGGCTTTAGTGGTGCCTTTAAGGGGCACAAGAGCAGCTAATTCTTCTGTAATATTGAAATATTAATCAACCCCCCCCCTTACGCAAATTGCTAATTGGGCAGTATCTCATCACTGCTCTCAAGTACCATAGAATCGAACTGGAAATTTGTGGTTCGGTATTTTATGGTCGCTAATACGGCGAGCTAAAGTCTGTCGCGACAAGCTTAATTGCAAACTGAACGTTTTTGTCAGGACATATAATATCAGTAATACTCTCAACGCATTCTTTAACAAACTCGCCATCTGAAAATGGTTTAGATTTGTTTGCAATAATTTCTGCTACTGCGTAACTCGCTTCTACCAGAGATTCAGTTTAAAGTGACACATTAATAATGAATATCTGCTGTCCCGAAAGTTTAATTTTAAGTTCAGATACCTTGTCTTTACGAAACTGAGCCTCAAATTTATCATATGAAGACGTATGTTTGGTGCCGTATTGTCGCTTTAAGTTATACTCCTTAAATACAAACTGTTTCACTGCAAATTAAACACACTGCTTTCTTGTTTACTTCAGGGAAAAAAAAGTACTTTTGTGCCCACTTTATTTGAAATGATTTACCTTCGTCTGAAACTTTTCTTGCCGCTACACTTAGAAGCCATAACTATCACTTATAAAAAAATCAGATTTCATTATATTCTTCAAACCTCTCACTAGCTCATAAAAATCAGAGAATTAATTATATTCTTCAAACCCCTCACTTGCACTGACAAAACAATGTGAGCGAACAACTCGAAACAGTAAACTAACTTGAAGTTCTGCAATGTAACGATAATAAAATATCTAGCACACACTCGCACACAACGTTACCGCGCGGTCAACAATGCACGGAGACTTCAAAGCGATGCGCGGTAGGTAGGATCATAAATAAAACTCTGGGCTGGGTATTTCTTAGAGAGGATATATTTCTCCATGTTTTGAGTAAGATGAACGTTCACAAACACATGTGTTGTGAACGGAAAAATCTTGCTCTTTCAAGTTTATCTTATTCCAAATAGAATTACTTATTTCATAAATAATATAATAACTTACAAATATCACTGCGGGCCGCAAGCGATGTGATAGAGCAAATATTATTGCGGGCCGCATGTGATGGGATCGAGGGCCACAAGTGGCCCCCGGGCCGCGGGTTGGACACACCTGTTTAACTAATGAAGCAAGGTACCAACATATATTTCCTAGACTAATCGAGTATTCAGTCCATAGACCAGTCTGTTGTCACAAAATAATAATATAATTAGAAATGCGCACAAACCGTGCAATGATTAGAGCAAAGATTACATACATTTATAAAGTTTAGTTGTCCTTGCTATAAGCAGCGATAGACCTATATCGTTTCTTGCACTTTAGAATGAGGTATTGATCACATTTTTCTGAGCACAGGACACAGATGCAGGTATCGTTCGCGTCGTGGAACGTCTTGTTGGAGCATAGCTTGTGGTGGAAGCCATGGACCGCTAGTCTTGTAGTGACATGTCGCATTTCATAGTTTGCTTGCATCCAGGCTTTGTCTTGCATCGCGCAGGTACTATAGAAGTCTGGTCGTATGTCTCTTTTCTTCTCTCTTAGATCTTGGAGAAGTTTGTTGTAGGCATGACTTGATGGCAGCAGCAGCGTTGATCGCAGATCTTCTATTAGAAACGTCTCCCTGGTGAGTTCATACACCAGTCTCGATCTCGTACTCTTTGAAACTCCAACAGCCCTCTTGAGGTACCTGGCTTTTACTCTTTCAATCTCCTATAACTGTTTGTATGTGAGATGTTCCCATATCAGTTCGATTCCATACACAAGGACGGGCAATATCTTCAGTCTGAATAGTTCCATATCTGCGCTGATTGATAGCAGTCTGATGCTCCTGATTTCGTTCATGGCTCTGACTGCAGCCCCCGTCCTTGTTCTGATGTGGAGTCTAAAGCTCTTCCCTGTTGTCTGCATTGTGAAACCGAGATATTTGAAGTAGCTTGATCTTTTGAGGGGTTTCCCGTTGCATTTCACATTTTCTGCCTCGGTGAGCCTGCCCCCTTTCCTAAATAGTACCATTTCAGTCTTCTCTTCGTTTATTTTTATATCGTTTCTTTCTGCCCATTTGGTTAATGTGTCAGCTGCTGTCTGTAGAGCTCCTATATCCGTCGTTGCGATGGCCATATCATCGGCATAGATATATGTGTTGGCTCCTATTATTTCTTTCGCGGCGTCGTATGTGAGAACATTGAACAATGTAGGGCTTAGTGGATCGCCATGAAGTACACCATTCGTTTGGGATATCCACTCCGATCTTCCTATTCCGTCACCTATTTGAAGATAGTTCTTAGCTAATATATTTGATATAAGTACAGTCGTACTTGTTCTGCCTATTAGTTCTTCTAGCTTGTCCATAAGCAACTTTCGGTTGACCAAGTCGAAGGCTTTTGAATAATCGACAAAAACTACTTATAGCTTTCCCCTTGGCTTTTCTAGTGTGTATCTTATTTGGTCTAGTAGGTCTTTTGCCGCTATTGTCGTGGATCTCCCTCTTCTAAACCCAAATTGTTCCTCCGGGAGTAGTGGTTCGAGCCTTTCTGACAGGCGCCTCGTTAGGAGTTTCAGCGCAGCGGGCTCTAACGCTATCCCTCTGTATGCATTCGGGCTGGTCGTGTCCCCTTTACTCTTATAAAGTAATTTGATGATCGACCTTCTCCATTCGTCTGGTATGTCCCCTAATTCCATACATTTGTCCAAGAGGGAGAACCATACTGGGAGGAATTCCTGGCCTGTCTGCTTTAGATGTTCGTTTCTTATCCCATCTGGGCCCAGGGTTCTGTTGTTCTTGTTTTCTTGTATGGCTTTGGCTATTTCTTCTGGTGTAAATACTTCATCTGTTTCTGGTATCAGTGGTGGCTTGAGCAGGGGTCTCGTTTCTTTAGCACATACACTGCCATCGTTATGTACAGGCCGTAAGGCTCCTACTGTGACGTCACGCCTAGGGTCGTTATAGTCGCAGCAGCAAGTCAGATAGCTCCCTTCAAACCTAATATAAATTACGCTCCCGCTTCAAGACGTACAAAAATAGTAATGCTATTTAGGGCTGATTGGCACTTCCATCCGTTACCACTACATACGCCTAATTATCGCTCCGCTTGTTCGAATCCGGCCGATGTAGAGAGTGAACAAAATGGTACATTGCCGGTACATTTACTAGGACGTTGAAACACACAAACAGGGCTAAATTGCAGTATTTTGACGTCGAGAATAAGATCTATTCTTGGTCATTTTCTCGTTGTTCACCGCTTTGAAAAGGTTTATGGTAGATGCCTGAGAAAACCCCACATCACTCTTGGCTATTCAACAGATCACGTCCTTAACTGCTCATGGATGCAAAGCACAATGTAACCTATCTCTAACTGTAATCAATGCACAGGCCACCCTCAATGTGACTTAAACAGGGCCTATCCTAACAGCACATATTTTCTATGACTCAATCTAACTTGTGTCTTGCATCAGGAATTTACAATGGGTTGTAATTTTGAAATCAGGTATCAATAACCTACAGTACATACACAAGGTGCTAACAATCCCATTAATGTAAATACAGTAGCCTACACAAATGCTGCCACGAAAACATTACCATATTCACTTGAGCTTGATCGAGAGACCATTCTCACAAATAATGTAACTTGGACTGACTTCAGTAGATACTGAATACTGGACATCGCTTCTCTGATGTACATACGGTAAGTAACTTAACCTCAGCATTATCATATTAGAAATGTTTCCAGTCCTAGCATAGGCTGAAGTTTGGGAACTTCTTACAATAATTGAAACCATATTAACTAACAACCTACCATCAAGGCGATTAGCTCTTCTCTCCCGAAGAATGGTATCTTACTTTCAGGGAAATGTTAACACACACTCTTGTATTCCCCGTGATGTACAAATAATTTCTAGGAATATTGTGTATGCATTGCTTTCTTAAATTGTCGTGGTGGGGAAGAAGAAGCAAGCCACATTATCATTTCTTTCATAATACCGGTAGTTGCTATAAACAAACTTTTGACATACCTGCGACCTGGGAAGGATGTTTCCTGAACTAACAACATTTTATTACCATCCAAAAAACCTTGTATGAGTCGAAATAATAAGTGATATAGAGGTCCTAACTAAAACATCACCTTCTGTGTGATGACAAACATGCAACGCAAAATTTGCGTAGGTACAATAACCTACCTACAAAATGAACATTTGTTTCAGAAAATAAATAATCCTCATTCTAGATGACGTAAGTTGAAGCGTTCTCAAGTATCACTTTTCACGCGGATACTCATTCATAAAAGATATAAACAACACAGCACAAAGTAAAATGTTCGCCATCTCTACCCCCTCCCGATCAGCTGATCAATCGCTAAGAGTCGCTGCATGATGGACTGGACATTACGATGGCAGTGGCACATATAACTTCTTTCATGTGATCTCCCCATGTCTCCATGGGGATACTAGGTTGGAATTTTTGCTCTCTTGGGCGGAGGGCACGATATGGGTCTTCCACTGCCTCCTCTATCATTCTTCTCTGCACTTCCTCAACGTGCTCCCTTTTCTTCCTCTTGGTGAGGTCTTTGTAGAGTTTTCTTTCTCGTCGGTAGCTGTCGAGGGTTTCGTCGGTTTTCTTCTCTCTAACTTTGTGCAGTCTTTCTAGCGTTGCTTTCCTCTTTCTGTAAACACTCTTCGTCGAACCAGGGCCTTGCTTTCCTGTTTACGTTTAGCGGGGTGGCTCCACCTTCTATGCATGACCTCAGCCATGTAGCAGCTCCTTCAATATCTCCTGTTTGTATTCTCTCTATCTGATCTCTATCTACCATTTTTGATTTTATTAAATCCATGTTGAGTTTCTTACTGAGTGTTTGATGTTTCCTCTTACTGACTGTTTGATGTTTCCTATCTCTTACGGCTTTATGTTCAGTGGTTTCTATAAACATGTTTACTGTGATATGTTTGCGGATGAGAGCTAACTCTTTTTAGATTGGGGTAGCGTCTGCGCACGATTCGAAACCTGGTGTCAGAATTAGATCTATTGTGACCTATGTATGTCCAATCCTGTCGTTTGTTGAGTACTGTAAACCCTTCTGTTCGTAGATAGGCCATCACTTCTTCACATTTTCTATCTTGCCTATCTATTGCACAGTTCAGGTCACCCGCAATTATTATTTTGTCACTTTTCTGCTTTGGCTAAGAGCTGCAGATCCTAGACAATCAACTATGTCTGCTGCGGTGTAGTCTGGGTTAAAATACACTGCCACTATGACTTCAATCTTTGTCTGTATGACCAGAACGTTTTCTTCCCTTAGCAGGAGTTTAAAAGGAGCTAGTTCTGGTTTAATGACACAAACTACGCCTCCTGAGGGTCTTCCTCGGGTCTCGCATTGTTTCGCATATGCGTGAAAATTATAGAAATTGGGGATGTTAAATGCCGTGTCCTCTTTAACCATTGTCTCTGTTAATATTCCTATGTAGCAGTTATTCAGGAAATCCTTCGGTAGTAGGTTCAGTGCTCCCCTCAGGCCTTCTACGTTCTATGTAAGAATATTAATCCCTAAATTTAGGGCCCCTATACTTCCATGGTTGTTGAAAGGGCCGGCAGACTACATCGGCTGGCCAGAAATCACCGTCGTGGACTTTTTCCAGATTCTTCATAGGGATACCCATTTTGAAAGCTCTAATTCCCGCCCTCTCATTGATCAGGTCGCAGTGTATTCTGTCCTCAATGCCGTTTTCTTTAAGATATCCTTTAATATCAATTTCCGTCGTATCTGGGCCTAGCTTGCCCACGTATAACCATGCGCTTCTTTCCGCTGCCCTTATTCTGTTTTCCCCTTGTCTTGTCCCCCTTATCTTTCCCTTTGAATCTGTTTCCGCTTCGGGACCTTGTTCTCTCGTGTGCCTCTTTTTACCTCTCACCACTGTTAACCATTCATTTTCGTTTTCTCGTCTGCCCTGGGACTTGCTTGGGTCTGGTTCTGGTTCGTAGTTTCCTTCGTCACCGGATAAATGTGTGGTCTTTTGTTCTCTAGTTTCGCTTGACTTCCCTTGGGGTAGATCCTGTTGCTCCTTATGTTCTCGTCTCTGTGGTCTGGTACCGGTGTCTGCTAGTCTCACTATATTTCTCTCTTGGGAAATTTGATGAGATTCCGGTGACTTTTGCGTTATGGTTTCTACTTCTTCTTTTATCATTGTCTTAACTATCTTTGAGAAATTTTCCATCATGGTCTTCATTTGTTGGTTCACTTTTCCAAGGATTCTCTCCTCCAAATCTGCTTTTGTGATCATATTTTGAGGGCGGCTGGTAGAAGTTCCGGGGTGCTGGTTGCTGATGGAATCGGTGAGCTCGGCTGACGAAAATCGTTCGTTGCGATTCCCATCCTTGTTCCAGTATTTTCTGGCAGCTTCCGCCAGGCTTTGGCTGTAGTTTGTATCCTCCTCTGTTTGGCTAGTAGATGAAGCCACTTGATCCATTGGGGAGCTGTCTTCTTCCCCTTCCATTCCTCCGGATCTGCATTCCATTACTTCGCATTCAGGTTCCTTGTTTTCATTATTATTGTACCCATTTATCACTTCTGCATGAGTATTGTTCCGTACCTCTTCAAACTCTATATTGTCCTGGAGTTGAGTATCTGTTTTATTATCGTATTGCATTTCTATAAATAATTGATCCTTTGGCTGACGATGATCATTTTCATTTCCTTGCATAACCATATTTTCCTGATTCGATGTTTTTGTCTGCGTGCGTGGTTTAATTTCTGGTTGTGGAGTCAACCTCTTGATAACAGTACCTCGGCCTTTATCGACCATCTCTTCCCGTAGCTTACCAATATCTATTTCCATTTTGTCTAATTTGTCATTAACATCCTTTCTTAACAACTCAAGCACCATATGCATTGGTCTTCCTGCTTTATATTTCAAGTAGTCTTGTTCACAATCATAACACAACCACATCAATTTCGATTTCTTTTATGCATTGTCTTTAGGGCATTGAATTGCCCTTGCTGAAGCTCTGCACATGTGAGGTGATGCCATCTTTGGCACACACCATCACAGGCGACAGCTGTTTCGTCTTCGACCTTCCGCTTGCAGATGGGGCAGTTATCGGTAATTGTGCAATCTCTCGGATTCATTGCATCTTGCGTGTTTCCGCCCGGCATATTATTTTAGTGCCCGTGACAAACTTACGTCTTGACTATGAAATTAAAACCTTTTTGTTATAATTTCTTAAGATCAACACAAAACTTTATGTCAATGCGTATATTTGGTGATCCTTCGTCACTTTACCTGATATACTGATCAGAGGCGTCACTAGGGGGGTGCGGGGGGTGCGGACCGCAACGGGTGACACCATCACAAGGGGTGACACCAAAATTAGGGCGGTTCGTAAAAAATTCATTTCTAAACAAATTTACCACAGCAGAACATCTTTTTTTTTTACCAGTACTAAGTATCTGTCTTGTCTGCCTTCACTTCATTGGTTATAAAAATTGTAAATTTATCATTTAGCTCATGTATGTATGTAGCTTACGTTTATTATTGGATTTCATCAAGTACAGTACATAAATGTGAGTATTTTTGCATTTTATTCAATTTTATATGTATGTTTCGTTTCAAACAAAATATCACTGTCTATGATTCTATGTCACTCCATGAAATTGCTCTTATTAAAGTACATTGTTCAATAAATAAAAGATTTTCAAATATAATTTGTTTTATCAATTAAACCAAATCATATTATTTCAGTAGTATAGATCCCTCCTGCGGTGCTCAGAAAAGACCGATCGTGAAAAATGAGCATTCAAATGAAAGAGAATATACATTACCAGTGACGCATTGCACTCTAATTTCATAAATATCTATAATTTCTTTAAAAAATGACTTTTAAGAAAACTGTATGAATTGTGCGATTTTCAGATACCGTTGCTGCAGGAAGATACGGTCCATAATTGCTGTCTACTTCACATTTTGGCCTATGTTTATAAACGTTACAAAGGATTCTGTATGTTTCCGTTATTTGGCACTGGCGGACTCGGATGAGGTCCATGGGGGTGTCGTGAGGGGGGTGACACCGTGAGTTACCGCACAGGGTGACACCAACCCTAGTGACGCCACTGATACTGATTAATATTCACCTTAATTCCTCTTGTTAGGTCACTTTTTTACAGAACTCTACACTTCTTTCCCTACTACCTTCACTTGCTTTTTTTACATACCAAACAGTCAGGGCGCATTGCCACACTGCGCCTGTACTGTGACGTGAAACCAACATCTCGATCAGCTGGCTGAAGGGTAATGGCTCAAGACCGACTCCAATTGGCTAATGGCGAATGCTAAGCAACGTCAAGGAATTCAAAAGGAGCTCATATTGGATAATTCTATTATAACTATCCGCAGTTCCCTTCAGTCAGCTGATCGAGATGTTGGTTTCAACAATGTGACGTCATCAGCCATCTATTGAATTTATGGTCTAAGCAAGCAGTAGTCTACCTACGGTATATGGTTGGTTGCTGTTCTTTTTCTAATATTGATTTGTAGTTTCTCAGTCCGGTAACTTCTTGGATTTGCTTGAGATAGATTTGTAGTAATATATTAGGCTACCTTATTAACCTGCAGACTGAATTTATTTTTAAACATGCCTAGGTGCATAGCATAAGACCTACTGCAGGCTATGTTGATCATAAATGTAGGCCTATCATGGTGCTCATGTCAAAGGTCGTCCTAAAGTTTTAGCTATTGAGACTTGATTTGCATCCAAGATACTTTCAGCTGAGTATGGCAATGCTTCGTGTACTTGGGCGCGACTTCACGTTCCTTTTCATTTTTCCTATACAACTTAACTTGATACCAACCACTTAAATCACAGTGTTTCAAGATTTTGCTCTCATTAAACATCACCAACAAGTTTTCTTCCCCTAGAGGTAGGCTGTGTTGGAGTCTACAGAAAATAAAGTTGAGAAATAAAAATACATCTTAGATTTCCATTACACAGTTGCATTTTATCCTATTGTATTTCCACTCAATATACCAATCCTACCAATGTTTCCTAATTACTTATGCATAAATAAACATGACAGATTAACTTACAGCATTAGCAATGATAACAGTACCGGTAACTTATGAATTGCTGAAATGTTATAAAAGATGTATAGAATGTGGCTTGATTAACCTTGTATCATCAATCCATTTAAACATTCCCACAGAGCTCTAATGATAAGCTCATTTTATGTGCAACAGGTATGTAGAATAAACCTCCCTCCCAATAACTTGTAGGCCTAACCTGAATATAATCCATGTTAAGAGCTGTTTTTTTGGTTCACAGAAAAACATACCATTTAAAAAATTGCACATAGACTACTAATCATATTATGGTGCAAGAGGTTTCTCAGTCACTCTCTGGTTGCTAATCCTTAACCTACAGTAATTTAGAAAATCCTGGCTATCAACTACTGATTTAAATATTCCAGACATCTTTCTTAACTTCACTTTTACTGACAACATGTATGTCCCTACTACTGTCTTTCAAGCCATTGACCAGTAATTTTTTCATGAGGAACTATTTTATTCATTCTTCTCTATGTGAAATACAGTTGATGACAACTGACAACTGTCTCTCATCTGCATGGTATGTGGCTGCCTGGAAGACTCGGGAGTATTTTCTTGTGTCGCTTCTCTGGTTGCCTACGACACTTCCTAATTATTAACAGAATGTTTCATCGAATTGTTGTATCCAAGTGACCAACTGGTAATATATTATGGCTTGCTTTAATATTCCTATGATACACTTTTAGATTCCGTACCGTAATGAAATGTACAACGTAGGCTGAGATGAACCAATCTCCCATTCCCCAACACTCCCAACTAAAGGGACAATAAGCTACCAAGTGGTGAGTCTCACATATATGTACCCTACTATGTCTAGTAGTACCACAGGTATTGTGACTGTTTCTCCAAATCCGTCAAGTAAACTAATTCTGAATTAAGATCTGGATTGGGGTACACTGTCCCACGCCGACAATCAAGGATAACTTTAACCATTCAAGTGATCTTTCTATTTCATTTTACCAAATAACCAGGTGCCTGGAAATGCTTTTGACGGAGGCATCTAAGTAGGCTAGCCTACTGGTATTCACCATTCAGAGAACATCTCAGCGAATTGTCTATGAATATGACACAACTTTCAGAAAATGATACAGAACACTAATGGTGGCCAGCACTCACAGCTTAGCATAGCACGGAGTGGAATCCAGCCTCAGATTAACTCATGATCCGTCAACAGATTTTCAAACAGATTGAGCACACACCCAAGTACAGGGGTCTTGATCATGATGTTCCAAGCCTCTAATTGAAACACTCCTCTCTAAGACTTTCTGGTCTTGCATCCATGGTCGATCAATATTCTCCTGATCTCAATGTTCTCAAGTTTCTGATGGCTATGGACATGTTTTATCCTGACAACTTCATATTTTAAGGGGTTGGGGTACATGCCTTATTTTTAATTAGTTCAGCATACGATCATAAAATTCCCTTGGGAAAAATAGGGAACATCCATGTATTATTTGACCATAGGAAAGGGAGAATTTAAAAAACTGAACCTCTAGGGACATTTATGCAGAAGACTCCGAGTATAAGTAGGCTAGATCAAAAAGAACATTTGTCAGTGTTGCCTTAATAACGGTTGATAACTTTCTACCTTTTAACATGCATAGGCCTATATTGGATGGGAAATATTTTTATTATTTGCAGAGATTACAGGGATGACTTGTTGATGTATCATTCGTTAAGCGAACATAAGATCCATATCATGTTGGAATCAATATTTCAGTGTTGCCTTAGTAAACGAAATATTAAATGTATTTCAGTCGGTCAACACGATTGCAGCTAATGGTAATTAGCATTATTCCCAAAACCAGAAAAAATACTGTACATGCAGGCCTAACCTGATAAATCAATCATACCTACCAGACAGCAAAAATGCTCTAAAAACTATTAAAACCCCATAATGGTAGTCAAAAATAATCTCATACCACCGGCACTAATTCGCGAAGGTGCAGAAAAATCTTAATTAAGTACAGCTTTTCGTAATAGCAGGCTACTGTTGTGATACCGCTACTGAGTGATAGGCCCCCGAAATAGAACTATTTATCTTAATGTCTACAAGATAACGAGATTGCCAAAAAAAATGCCACCCACAAATCTATAGAAGGCAACACTATAAATGACTTATATAATTTGTAATCCACAAGTCACCCACCCTTCACCAACATTAATATTTGCAATTTAAATAGGTTATATTAAATTGAGGTTAATGGCGGAATTGATTGCGGCTGTGTGGCGGGAAGGATCCAATAAGTGCTCATCCAATCAGGGATGTTTTGATTTGGAGATCATGCTCGGAAAATTTTAGAAAGTTTTGATTCACTGCTCTTCGTTAAGCCACCCTCGGCCGTGATCTTGACCAAAATGGCGGCTTAACGAAGACGAAGGGAGGACATTATTAATATTTTGGGAGATAGAAACACACCAGAATCAGACCGCAATGTCACTAGCAATAGCGTAGAAAATGGCAGAATTCGTAGGGGAATTGGAGAGGGTTTGTTTACATTTGGTGAACCAACGTTTAAGTGAAACTTTGAAAGAATAATAAAATTTCCGCCTTTCAATACTATGTGTGTGAGAATGCTTCTCAAATAGATGAGCTTGTTGTATAAGTTTCAAAATTGACATCTGACATGTTTCAGTGTTGTGATATTCTGTTTTTGTAAATCAGGACTATTTTGTTCAAAATGGTAATATTTTATGTCATTGGTATTTTCTAAACTACTAAGCAATCAGAAACTTTAGTACAAATGTGATATTGTATCAGTTTCACTGTAAACGTAAATGTTGTTTGTCCAGGAGGATGTGTGTTTGTTTTCAAAACCAGATAAGTCTTAATAATTATTTTTAAATCCAGATAGATCACAAGTTAACTTTCAAATCCAGATACATCACAAACATATTCGCGATTATCGCACAATATAAAGCTCACATTCTTAGAGTTCTTACAGGACCATAACTACATTACATAAGCTAATGATTGCCCAAAGTATCACAAACATGTGCCTTTTCAGAGATTGGAATGAAACGTTTTTCTTTTCTCCTGAAAGGTTTTCTTTTTGTGATATATCTGGTTTTGCAACTAAACGACTCAATTTATGTCTGCCACTGTCTGGCCGAAAATTACTGCTAGTACAGTACCACAAGCAAGGGGATCTGGCGTACGCCCCAGGTTAGGTTTGTTTTTGTATGTAAAGCCTACATGACCCAATTGATTTGACTTCCGTGGGAATTCTATACACATCAAATTTGAAGAATGACAAATTGATAATACGGTAAATGTTCATTTTAAAGAGTTTGTAACAGCCAATTGTGTCTTATTGGCAAATGCTATTTGAAATAAAGAACAAAATGATCCCACATAGTAGCCTTCCTGTGTACAATCTGAGGCGCTAGTTCAGGAATTCCCTATACCAACAGAAAGAAGCGAGTGGGCCCACATCGCTCTCTCCGCTCAAAACAAACAACACACGGCTGTGTTTACCATATACGTGGGGTTGGCAATATCTTATTTGTCTAATAAACCTCGCCTACAATGGCCCACACAACTGAAACTTCACTAGCCTATATAAGTCGTGTTATAACCTGGGATACAAAATCACTATTGATAAGAAAAAAGTGGGATACAAATTCAGTGTTGTTAAAAAAAAGACAATCATCGGGACACGTTAGGCTGTAACCATCGTCAAAAACCATTGTTCTGGACGCGTTAGGCTGTAACCATTGTCAAAACAATTGGATTGGACAAATCGAAGGTTAGAATGGTCGGGTGTTGGTGCGGTATAGCACCGTAATGGTGAGGTTAGCAGTACTGTTTTGATGATGGTTGATGAGAATAATGGCGTCCACAGCTGGAAAATCGCCTATATAAGTTGCGATGCTATTTGGGATGGCTGGGTGGGTCACAGACAGCGGAGGAGGAAACGATTAAAATATCATTCCCTGATTTATTTATCGTCGTTTTGGGTAATTCATGCGGTAGCAGTGAATGAAGGTAGAACGCGCGATAAAATTATCTACATTACATGAATTAGCCAAAATACCTTATGAAACGCTGGGAAATAATTCAGGGAGCGATGTTTTAGTAGATATTCCCTTCGCCGATGTCTGTGTCCCACCCGGCCATCCCAAATAGGTACACGACTTATATAGCGAAAATTACAGCTGTCAGCGCCATTATTCTCATCGATCGGTATCAAAACAGTACCATGACAGTACTGCCAACCTCGCGCTTATGGTACTATGAAAAACAAAGAAGCGCCCAATTAGTCGCTAGTGCGCATCTTTCGTGCGCACCACTCAATTCATAGATAGTGCGCCCAAGTGAATTGTTTATTGATCATGGATTGTGGAAATTGCCTCCCAAAGGCCGCACCTGCCCCAAACCTTCTAACCTTCGTTTTGTCCAATCCAATGGTTTTTGACAATGGCTACAGCCTAACGCGCCCAGATCAATGGTTGTGTCATCCGTGCCCCTCTAACTGCGCGCGGCCAAAGGCTGCACCTACCCCCGACCTTCTAACCTTCGTTTTGTCCAATCCAATGGTTTTTGACGCGCCCAGATCAATGAGTGTTTACAATGGTTACAGCCTCACACGTCCGGAGAATATATTTTTTTATCAACAGTGATTTTGTATCTCACTTCTTTTTTCAACAGTGATTTTGTATCTCACATGTTGGCATCAATGTGTGCGCCTCGCTGCGTGCCTGTAGAGTTCACCTTGTTGGCAGTTGAACGAGATGAAAGCCCTGTCGAAAAATGGCGTCCGGTTTTTAGAATAGCAAGAAATAAAACACATATTTACGAATTTTAGCACTTATATGAGATTCAGTAGTGACCAGGGTTCGTAATTTCAATACGTAATATCGCCCAGAACATGAAACGAGGACACAAGGTATGTAAAAGCCATATGCATGTCTGCTGCAAGTGTATAATCCACGTTCCACCCCCGTAGCGCACTGGCATTGCTCATGACGTAGATAGCCTACATACGTATTGAGCGTATTGCAATGGCCTTCTCAGTGTGCACTAGCTACGCGTCTTGATGATATGTACTGAACTCGAATTCAGCCCAGCTTCAGCCATTGACTGAGCCGAGGATCGAACCGACTTGTGAACCTGATGATTTAAGAAATGGAATTTGGAATTGGAAAGTTATTTTATTCACATACGTATTTTAGGAAGTGAATAAAAGCATATTGACGACTTTTTGGAAATTTTTGGAATATTTTGAAAGAATTACATTTGGGAATATTTTAGTGACTGTTAATTTAAACAAAGGGAGATTCAGATCCTTCGACACTGTAATATGACCAAGGCTTCAAGTTAGCAAGCCTAAGACTGGTTTTGGTTGGCCTAGGGGATAATAACAAAATTGTGCACACTACACGCTGATAAGAGGCTAGAACAGGGAGTTTCTTATGTTAACTCAACAGCCAATCAGATTGGATCACAAAACTTTTGTGGGAATCGCTATTATATTAAATTTACTTATATAACGCGGTATTATCACTTCCACAGATGCAGAAGAGAAAACGAAAAATTATTGTCAAAACAAAATTATATATTTATGGACAGGAGAGAAGGTATAAGCGAAATTCAGTTTAATAGGACTCTGTGCGAGGCTAGAAATCCATTCTAGTTCGCCACGCGAGCAATTGTCACGAGCGCAGATTCATACCTACTTATCAACTTGAAGAGAGCAGACCTGCATTCCATCGCGTCCCAAGAGAGCTCACTATTATATTGGAAGTACGGCTAGGAGACTAGACTGGGCCGTGAGGAGACACAGCTATCGCCGAGGAAGAGTAGGAGAAGCCGGAAAATCATAAAAGCATTAGCTTGCTACTGAAAGCAGCAGTTTATATTACGTTTATTGGGAGAAGACTTCGATTCTACAGCTTCACATTTCTACAGAACGACTAGTAGCATTGCATTCACAGGCTACTACATTGAACCAGTATTTCTTCTGAACATTCATCAAACATTTACGATGATAATGTCCACGAGTCAGGGGGGACATTCTTATTCGACATTTATTAAGGAGATTGTCATGGAGCACTAAATTATGGAAGGAGGTTAGTCTACATTATGGAGTGGGAATTCAGTGTGATCTTGACGACCATGAATCGATGATACTACAACTGCACATCAAACATGCAGTATTCTGAATTTACCTTCAACAATACGATTCAAATGTCCACTACCAACTTGGAGAGATGTTAACAAGAGACTTTCAAACCTACAATGATGACGAGATGCTACACGAAGACGACGGACAGAGGAGTTCGTTTGTTCCAGGTACGGGTTGCCAGACTTGTAGTCGCAAAGCAAGAAGAGCCGTTAGCAGGGAGGCGAGACAGTAAGCCCAGGTGTTCGCAGCTCGATCAGGGAGGAAGCCGGACAGCTGATTGTCACGCGCCTAGGAACTCGCTTTGAGGCACGCGACAAGCACGTGCCGACCCGAGGGAACAACATCATGTATATCAGACCAGGTTCCTCGACAGGTACTCATCAGAAAGGTAGAAAATTGAATGTTCTAATATCTCAGTAGTTTGATATATTCTTTGATGGTATTTCAGGGTGACCAACTTATAAGTAGATTTTCTTACTCATAACCCATGCTATTATGTTGTCAATTTTAGAGATTTCACTGTAAATTTTATTATACCTTAGCATGTGTCGTTTTTGACGTAATTTCACTTGTATTTAGATTTTGATATTCCGTTTTTGAATTTTTTAAGAAACGTTTTAATATGCTCACTTTGAAACGAAACTGTTTTATGGAAGGGAATGCTTCGATCGATAAAATGCGTAACAAGCAACAGAATGCGTCAATATTGCTAGATTGCATCGTTATTAAGTATTGTAAAATGCTAGAACATCGTTTAAAACATTTTATTGTGTCAGAATATAAATGCAACATTTATTAAAACATTTTAAATAATTTTAAATAATAATTCCAATTGCGGAATGTTACTGTAATATGACGTTAATATAGTCATTGACAATGTTATAATGGATTTAGTCATGAAATAGGATCATATTGTTGACAGTAGAGGTCAAATGATGCTTATAATTAGCAACAATTATATTGCAATAATTTGCTATAATGAAACCACAGACCAGGGGATTTGTAGATCTACCTGAGGTCTTGTATGAAATGAAACAAGTTTATAAATGAATAATTGATTCATTAAAAGTATACCAGATAGGGAGGATATGTATTATTGTTATTAACAGTAAAGACGAGCGGACTACGGTTTATTAAAGTTAATATTTTATTGTAACGTGTAAAAACAGTATGTTGTAAAAGTTTATTATCGAAATGCGTTAATGGAAGTTAAGTGGAATATTGTACAAGGTGAATTGTAGTGAACAAGAATGTTATTGTTATTTAAAGAGCACGAAGACATTTATTTGGAGAGGTGTTTGTTAGGAAGTGCACCAAGAACAGTATTTCACAGGCCGTGTTTACTTAGGCTGTTTGCCAAGTAGCCTAAGTGTACACTCTTGCACACTCTCACTCGGAAGTGACGTCAGCGAGTGGTATTCCAAATACGATCGAGTGCAAGTGTACGAGCCGAGTGCGAGTGTACATAGCGACAATTTTGAAGGTGCAGACTCGGTTCGTTCACTCGGTGCAGGCTCTGTGATGTCGCCATTTTGACAGGGTAAGTAATTATCTTTTACAATAGCGGTGATTGTTTTTTAACATACTTGCAATGTGATATTTGTATGTTAGTAGTGTTCCATAACCTGCGAGGTTAACCAAACTTTCCATGGCCTTTCAAACATTTACTCATAATGTTTTCCTTTTTATTTTCTAGTGTCGATGACGGAGTATTACGTGAAAAGAAAAACTGAAACTTCTTTTTCAAAACGGATTTTGTTTCTCATGGGTGTGATGTGATTTGGCAAATTTGAACAGTCATATAAAATTGCAAGATAGGTAAGAATATGTGATTTCTGAATAATAAATAAACTGGGTTAGGCGATAAGTTTGTTTTTATAGCACGGACCAATTAATTACTGTATTTATGCTAGCTGCAATTAACGTCTGGCAATTGGATGCAACATGTGGAGGTTTATCCAGATTGCCACTACTGCAGATAGTTAAGTTATTGTAGTTTTAGGGGGCGGAACTACTAGGTCATCTGCCCCTACTCCTGCAGATAAGTTCGATATTCCTCCCCACAAAATAACAGTTGGTTACTCCTGCGAGTGATTGAGTCATGTTATAAGTGTCTGTATCTAGTTGAATGAGGAATTCCATGTAGGCCTAGGCCTACCGGTACTTCAATCTTTACAAACTGCCTCCACATTCTACTTGTGATGGAGAAACATATTTGTCACCTCCATCTGTTTTCCTTGCTGTAAGATCTTTTCAGTAGCTTAATATTATGGTAGCGCTGAATGAAGATAGAACGAGCGATAACATTCTCTATAATACATGAATTAGCCAAAATAACTTATGAAGCAATGACAAATAAATCAGGGAACGATGTTTTAATAGATGTTTCCTCCTCGGCCGTCTGTGACCCACCCAACCATCCCAAATAGGATCACGACTTATATAAACAAAATTACAGCTGTGGCCGCCATTAGTCCAAATCAATCATCAGCTGCGGTCATGAGTATTCGAGTCCCTTCGATAGCCCTACTGATCCGCTGGTCTGTCATCAAAACAATACTGCCAACCTCGCCCTTACGGTACTATGTAACACAAAGAAACGCCCAGTTCAGTCTCTAGTGCGCATCATTCGTGCCCAGCACCCAGTTCACCGCTCTAATTAGGTTAGTGTGTGCAATATTTCGCTTCTATAATGATTATTTTTTTCCACGGTTGAAATGAGTGTTTTTATCTGCTCTGTAATTACTATGCAGTAGGCCTATATCGCTCCGCTGAAATAAATATGTGTATTTTTTTCGCACAACTGTGGTTTTGACAATGGTTACAACCTAACACGCCCAGTTCAATGGGTTTGTGTCAACCGTGCCCCGCTAGCTAGGCGCGGCCAAGGCCACACCTACACCTGACCTTCTAACCATCGTTTTGTCCAATCCAATGGTTAGGCTACAGCCTAACGCTCACAGACCAATGGTTTTGTGTCGACCGTGCCCCGCTAGCAGCGTGTGGCCAAGGCTACACCTGACCTTCTAACCTTTGTTTTGTCCAATCCAATGGTTTTTGACAATGGTTACAGCCTAACGCGCACAGACCAATGGTTTTGTGTCAATCATGCCCCGCTAGCTGCGCGTGGCCAAGACCACATCTACACCTGGCCTTCGTTTTGTCCAATCCATTGGTTTATGACAATGGTGACAGCCTAACGCGCACAGACCAATGGTTTTGTGTCAGCCGTGCCCAGCTAGCTGCGCACGGCCAGGCCACACCTGTACGTAACCGTCAAGAGTGATTTTGTAATCACATGTGGGCAACAATGTGCCCGTCTCGGTGCATGCCGCTAGAGTGAGTCTTGATGACAGTTGAACGAGATGCAAGCGCTGTCCAAACATGGCAGCCGTCTTTAAAATAGCAATAAATAACATCACATATTTACGAACTTTAGCACATATATGAGGTTCAGTAGTGACCAGGGTTGCTAATTTAAATACGTAATATCACTCTGATGATGAAACGAGGGCACAAGGTATGAAAAAGTCACATTCACATTACGAGGATGAACATGTCACCAGAGCATAAAGTGCCGGAAGCAGAGTTGCTTATCAAAGTTATCTCATTCACTTCAAGAATAACAGCATTAAGCAGTCTTCCAAATCACACTGCGTTTGAACATCAAAAATATGTCCTGGCGGTGTTTTAAACCTCTCTGGCCTGAAGTCATCATATCGAGCTACAGTCCAGTGGCTGCCTTCAGTAACTCTTTCCTCGTGTCGGGAACAAGAATTTGGAATAATTGCCCTCGTGACGTTAGAAATTGTACATACGGTGACTACGCCCCTGCAGTTTGGATTTGGTCACCACAATTATTGTAGTTGTGATAAGAATAGAATAGAATTCCCTCTGTTCCAAATTTATTGTTTATATTCGTAATTTTTGCCCATAGCTGCCAACAACCCATTTTTTGAACTCGGTGATTGAACATGCGCATGCTTGTAAGGTGCAGTGTAATTGTCCATGGCAAATATTGTGCGCTTATTTGCAATGTAGATGTAAAACTCTTACATGCAAACCACAACTATTTTGCAATTGCGATCGCAACTTGTGGTAACTCCCTCGTTAGAAGAGGTGGGTTCGATTCCCTCCTAATACATCCTGGAAGTGGTTTTCTGTGGTTTCCCAATTCGACTCCATGCAAATGCTGGGAAGGTTCCTAACTTAAACCTTGGCCACCCTCTTCCCAATCCTCACCTGAATTACAAATACACACACTACTACAGCTTTCAGACTTTTCTTGTACATAGGCCTACACACAAAAGTACACGGGGCTAAATGACCACAATGTCCAAGCTCCTCCAATGAAGCAACAATATGGTATGACTACTCTGTATGCCAGTGTTCCAAACTTTTGTTGAAGTGCATGTATAACAATTTTTCCTTATGTTATGACTGCATAATTTTGAAATGTTTTTAAGGACCTAATTTGGCTAATCTGTCTTTACATTGGCAGGTGAGGAATTTGTCAAGGAAGCTTATAATAAGCCCCATTATATTGACAACATTTACATTCTCTCCCCTCCATCCAGCAACCCTGTCGATGTAATCTGCATCCAGGACAGGATTTATACCAAGACTGAAGAAATGGGAGACCTCCCTTGTGGAATTGCTGCAATATACATATGAAGAAAACAAAAATGTATAATATGAAGAGTCAATAAAATAGAGAAATGAAATGTAATTTCAAAATCATATCTGTACAGTTTACATTAATTTAAATATGTTCCAACCTTTTATTCCTGAAAGTATTTATAAACAGTAAAAATTGCAACATTGGTACAACATGTGGTACATCACAATTTTGCATAATAGGCCTGTTTTCATTCAACAGGATGTGCTGCCTGATTTAGGCGCATGGCGCAGAGGTAATGTTTTCGCCTGCTGTTCCTAAGGTTGCAGGATTGAATCCTGGCTCAGTCAGTTGGTGCATAAATGAGAGGGAGTCGTATCACAGATTTTTTGGCATGTTAAAGATACCCTTTTGGGTGGAAATTCTGGCACCCTGGCATCTCTAAAAACTGCAGTAGTTAAAGGAACGTAAAACCAATAACATTATTATTATTTGATAAAGGATGTTCCAAGAATGTAGCACGACTGTCCCGCTATACTACTGTAGAACTCTTTTTTTTTTTTTTTTTTACAAAACGCTAAGAATAGTTTTCAGTGCTGAGGAGTGGAAGTATTATATTGTTAGAAGCTACCTAATGATTGATGTAAGTTACTCTATGCCTTTTGAAAAAATACTTTTTCTGAACCTGTTTGGATTACATTGTTCTTCTAGGACAATGGCAATAACAGAAAGGCATTCCTGTGTGTATGCGAGTCAGTGTCTCTATGCATGTCACATGCACTGATTTGTCAACTAGTCAGAATGCAGTTATTCTGAAATGAGCAAAAAAAGCAATATACCATGCTAGAATTTGAATTCATGCTGCTCGATTTGAAATAGACTCTAAAACCTGCTTTTTCTAGGATGAATTGAAAGCTAGCATGGCACTTGGACAACACACCAGAGTGACTTAGCTGTCTTTGTTTGTGTATGTTTGTCATAACTAATAATTAAGTTATTCACTAGCTGTGAAAATATTCCCTACATAAAGCAGGCTTAACGTGGGCACAGTGTTCACTGGTTCAGGAAACTCTTAGAAAAATAGCAGAAAGAAGGCAAAAATACAATAAAAGTACTAATTTTAAAATTTTATTTATGACTAGTTAGTCTTTCCATTTCTTGCCATTACTTGTGTGCACAACGGAATCCATGGCTTCCGCAGTATAGTACCACACTTAACGCAGTCAACACGATGCAGGAGTTATACCACACGTCCTATTCATCTTCTTTTGACGAGCTGGGAAACATTTACCGCAGGTAAGAATACAGACTCTTGGTTTTGGAAGCTGTACCATAACAGGGTGGTTGCTAATTATTCTCAAGCTAGTAGTTTTAACGTGGCCTGAAAAGTTATGATTGTTCAGGTATGTGGTGCAGCCTATAAGGCCCCATGTCTAGCCTACTATATGCAAGAGACCTGTGTCTGTTTATATACTGACATTTTGAAGAACCCTACCAGGGGATAATTCTAGCACCCTGGGATCTCAAACCGTTGCAATTATAGAAAACGTTAAACCAATACTATCAAATTTCACAATTTTGAGCCACAGCATCTCTTTTTTATGTCGACCATGCATTAATCGGGAATTGAACCTGGTTCTCCAAGATTATGTACCAGGATCCTTATTGTGTCCTTACCAATACCTTCTGATAGGGATTACAGTACACCTCTACTACACAAGGAAATGGGAGTGGGATGAGATTCAGAATTCATGGAATGCTCCCCAATGAAAGAGATTGAAAGCTTAACTCCCAGTTTATTCAGTAGGTAGCCTAGGCCTAAGTAAGTAATAAATTGTACGCCACTAACAAGTGATTGAGCACTATCTCATTGGATTAAATGGAAGTAAAATGCTAAAGAAATAAATGTAGGATTTATTCTTAAGCAATACACTGCAGTAGCAGGTAGGCCTATCAGGGAAGAAATGCTGCAAATTATATTATCCTTCATCAGACATGGACGCCTTTACATCCCACGGCTACTCATTAGCTTACTTTTCTCACATACTTAAGTTGCCAGAGCCAAATACACGATGCACCCCTTCTTATTCGCGATAATCAGATCGCAACGAATGTAATCATGAGACGGTCAGCTGTTCGTGCCGCCAGCGATCATACTTCGCGCGCCGCGCCCAGGGAGAGCGAGTGCAGATACGTTCCAAATTACCGAGTGTTTACACTTCGAGTGTGGACAGAGTGATCGAGTGCAAGTGTACATGAGAGTGTGGGGTGCGAGTGTAGAGTGTTCATCATTTGGCAAACAGCCTTAGTAGGGTCACAAATACTTCTACACGTTTGGAGTGTAGCGAGATGGGTTTTTATTGAAGGAATACCGTGCATAATTATTGTGATCATTGTTGAGAGGAGAGGAAAGGAATATGTCAAGTTTTGGAAGCGTAGCTGATGCTAATATAAGATGTTGTTCACCGTATACGAAAGGAAATAAGTGTATTGCCGTTTGGAGCAAGGTATTGGATACAGTATGTTAAAAAGGTAACTGACATTAGGATTTGTATTTGTGTTGTGCATGTCAGAAAGTGTTATTACGAAATGCACTAAGTTTATTGAAAGTAACTGAGTAGTTCCACATCGTTCTTTAAGTTTATTGTATTTTATTCATTGATTTGACATTTCAGCTGTAATTAACTTGACCGTTCGTTACTATAGTTCTATTTATGATGACAGAAACTCAAAATATACCAGAAAAATATATTGTTTGTGAACGAGTGTTAAAAGAACTGTTTAGAGAAACAGAAGCGCAGTAAGATTGTCAGATCGCGACTGATCTTGTATATATGTTTTTGAATACCGTGCTGGACATGGCAATTTCTACTTGTGTAAATAATTTAATTATTTTAATTAGTTTAATAATTTTTATTCTCATTGCGTTCATGTTTTAAAATCGATAAGTGTATAATGTAGGGCAGTGTATTGTAAATTACATTTCTTTTGAGAACAGCTGATTTTGATCAGGCTGCTAAAAGTGATCGAGTCACAGGGTGACTATCAAACGTAACTACTTAATTAAAATTCCTGAATTAATACGTGTGAGTAATTTAAACTTTACAGAATGTGTGTTTGACAGATAGAAGGACTATCTACAAATTTAAATATTTTATTTTCAATTTAAATTTATTTTAATGGTGTTATGGAGATTTAATATCTTGTAAATATTTTAGTTAATAAATTAACAGGCACTATTTTTGTTTGCCTGCCCATTTTGTAGAAACAGATCTTCTTTTCATTTCGAAATCGACGTGCGATAATACTGCCAGTTAGTTACTAGAACTCACTTAGTCTCAACTTCACCGTTCATGCTCGAGATCCGAGATACTCGTCCTACCATCTTGTTAAGGGTATTTTTATTTGCTAGTAAATGTGTAACTAATTAGTAGCGTTATCGCATGACCGTTATGCGTCGAGGGTTTCCTAGTCATTCACCTAGTAGGGAAGTTTTGATTTATCTGGCTGGGTATCGACGTCCTTACAATCCTTTTCCATCTCTGTGGATATAGGTGGTGGCTATGCGGGATTCGGGCGCAGTACCGTACCAACTGAAGAGCCCAATGGTACACTGGGTCGAAACGCTAGCAACTTGTTTGAGTTAGCCCTTAGTCTCCAATATAAACAGCCTGCCCAATAGCTTCTGGGAGCTGTCCGCCCTGCAGATGCTATGTTTGCCGCTAGAGGCGCTGCATACCCCCCTACATGATCAGTTCAGTTGGCGGTATTTACACATTGTGAATGCACGAATCAAGTTATGTTACTGAAATATGGCCATTGTATTACGATGGTATACTGTTGCGTGCCGTTTTGAAACAAGGCTCCAGAAATAATGTTCCTGGAATTAGTTTACATGAATTTCCTAGTCCAGAGCCAAACATGTCGCTATTGATCTACAAACCAAGAGATGGGTGTCCGATTTTAAGACAGCACGGGGTGCAGAGTATGGAAGTGACCACTTTCTGGTCAGAGGCCACTTACAAGTTCAATGTAAAGGAGGGATCAGGTCTAAGCTAAAGAAGGTTGAGAGATACCGTGTTGAAAAACTAAAAGACGAAGCCATAAAGACAGAATATCAGCTGCAACTTAACAACCGCTTTGAAGCACTCAGTGAACTGGACGTGAGCGAAGACCCTGAACAAATTTGGGAAAAGATTCAAAGCTCACTGTCTGCTACAGCAAAGGAGACCCTCAAGGGAGAGACAGTAGGCAAGACGATCTGGTTTGGAAAGGAATGTGCAGATGCTCTGGAACAGAGAAAGGAAGCCATGAATAAGTGGCTGCAGGAAACAGATCTGGCGCAGGGTAAAGAACGATTTAAGGACGTTCAAAGGGCTACTCAAGCAACTCTGAGAAGGGCAAAGGGAAATATGTCTAGGACATCATCGTCGCGGCAGAAGCAGACTTCAGAGGAAACAACTCCAGGGAAATGTTTCAAAAGGTGAAGTATTTTAGCAAAGGTTACCTGTCGAGACAGATTTTAGTCAAGGATTCTAGTGACAAAATTCTAACCAACGATTATGATATCGCCAAGAGATGGAAGGAGAACTTCGATCAGCTTCTCAATTGTGAGGACCCTGAAATAGTATTTGAATTCCAGTCTCCAACCACAGTCGACTTGTATTATCCGCCACCCACTTTGAATGAGATCAAAACCCAAATCAAACTGCTCAAGAAGAATAAAAGTCTGGGTGAAGATGGAATACAGACCGAGATGATCCAGGAAGGAGGAGAGAAACTAACATAAAAACTGCACAGGCTGGTACAAGCAATCTGGATCAAAGAAGAACTACCGTCAGAATGGAAAACAGCTCTGATTTGTCCAATCTATAAGAAGGGGACAAATTGAAATGTGATAACTATCGAGGAATCACCCTGCTTAACGTCTGCTACAAGATCTTGTGCAACTGCCTCATAGATAGAATTCAACCAGTGGCAGAATCAGTGCTTGGTGAATACCAGGGAGGCTTTCGGCTGGGGCGTTCCACAGTAGATGATATCTTCGTTCTCCGACAGCTCACTGAAAAACTGGGTGAATATGGCAAAGAACTCAACGTGTTATTCGTAGATTTCAAGAAGGCCTATGATTGCTTATACCGAAAGAGCCTACTCAGTTGCCTAAGAGAGTTTGGAATGGCCGAGAAACTCATCAACTTGGTAGCGATCTGCCTGAGCGATACACGCGGTAAGATAAAAAGGGGAAATCGAGTGACGGAGAATTTTGAAATTTTGACGGGTCTCAGGCAAGGAGACGGTTTATCTCCTACACTGTTCTATTTTGCCTTGGAGAAGATCAAACGTGAGACCTTTCGAGAGAATTTTGAAGGAATCCAAGTCGAAGGGAAGAACTTAGCATACCTTGCCTACGCAGATGATATCAGTTTACTCTCCAGCTCACAGGAAGAGTTCAGGCAAATGACCAGAGCACTCAAGTCAGCTGCCAACAAATTTGGGCTAATCGTGAATGAAACCAAGACGGAGTACCTCAATATGACTCGCGGGCAAGGCCACGTTTTTGGACAACTACAGTCACTCCGGGTAGGGGACCAGTCATACAAGAGGGTCCATGAATGTAAGTACCTAGGATCGCTTTTCACGGAGAACTCTTCATGTGAGGCAGAAATCAACGCCAGGATCCAAGCAGGAAACCGAACTATCTTCAGATTA
Organism: Meconema thalassinum; assembly: GCA_946902985.2. Lineage (NCBI taxonomy): Eukaryota > Metazoa > Arthropoda > Insecta > Orthoptera > Tettigoniidae > Meconema > Meconema thalassinum. The sequence continues at coordinate 454,827,009 of OX336391.1, read as the reverse complement.
ACACAGCTTCTTCGGTCCAGATGTCTCTCCAGACAGTTCAAAATTCGTCTGTATAAAACTCGGATCCAACCCGTTGTACTATATGGATGTGAGACATGGAGTATCCGAAAACAGGACTTTCATAAACTACTCGTTTTTGAGAGAAAGTTCTTCGGAAGATCTTCGGACCGGTGAGGGATGTACACACGGGTGAAAGTAGGATTGGACACAATCATGAAGTAGAAGACCTGTACCATGATGCCAACATAGCTGGAACCATCAAAACCAGAAGACTGCAGTGGGCTGGACATGTAGCCCGATGGCCATGGAAGCTACTGGATTTCATCCCCCACCGGAAGAAGACCACCAGGTAGACCAAGGAAGCGGTGGAGTGATGGACTCCATGAAGATCTGCAACAGGCAGCGATACGTGTGGACAGTTGGCGGATGGCAGCTATGGATAGGAGACGATGGAGAAGGAAACTTGTAGAAGAGATAGAGCCAACTAGGAAATTATGGATTAAAGCAATAAGACAAGTTAATGTAGCCTACGCTGACCATGCGATTGAAATTGAAAATTAGGTGATCTTGTATTATTGCCCCAGTTCTTATGATGATGATACCTGACCTCCTCGTTGTTGCCCCCAGAGATCCATGTTGGAATCCAGGCTCTGCCAAGAAATGTAATTCCGTTCTGAGGGCTGGAACGGGGTACACTCAGCTTCATGAGGTAAAACTGAGAAGAGGTGGGTTAGATTCCCATCTCATCCTTCCTGGACAGGTTTTCCGTAGTTTCCCACTTCTACTCGAGGCAAATGCTGGGATGGTTCCTAACTTAAGGTCGCCTTCCAAATCATCACCGGAATTACAAATGCACACGCCGCAATGACAAAGGGTAGCAGACACGGGGATAAATGACCAAATTTCTATAGCGAGAGCTGCAATGGCCTATATTGGAGGGTATTTGGTACGAGCTCTCGAGTCCGCCTCGTTGCGTAGTGGCTAGCATTCTAGGCTGTCACTGTGGAGGCCCGAGTTCGATTCCTGGTTCTGAGGGCTGGAACGTGGTACTCTCAGCCTCTCTAGGCAAACCTAAGAAGAGGCGGGTTCGATTCCTTCCTCATATATTCTGGAAGTGTTTCCCACTTCTACGTCAGGCAAATGCCAGAATGGTACCGGTACCTAATTTAAGGTCACGGCCACTTCCTACCCAAATTTTACCTCAATTACAAATACACACACTATTACAGACATTACAGTGACACAGGTTATCAGGCAAATTGTACACACACTCAAGAACACGGGGCTACATGACCACGATATTGCAACGTCCCTAAAGAAACAACAATAACAACGAGCTGAAGACCATAGCCTCCCACAAAATTCCGTGTATTCAATATAATTAATTAATAGATTTATTACAGCCAATGGCCAATATATACAGTATATAAATACATTTTAATTTCCTTCACTATAACTCGTGATAGATCTTGATCTTTTCGAACAGTCCCGTAGATGATATCTTCCGCATTGCTTATCACAGAGTTCACAAATGCAGTGTTCGTCCGGTGAATGAAAATACTTCACTTTGCATATCAAATGATGGAACCCATGTACAGCGAAACGAGTCACCGTGTGCCTGAGAGTGTAGTTGGTTTGAGTCCATTCCCTGTTTACCATTGCGTCAGTGCTGTAGAATTCTTCCCAGATATTTTCCTGTTTCTCTTTTCTATCAGTTAGATGTTTTTCTGAGGCTGGTGTTGTTGGTAGTTGAAATTTTATTTTAAGTTCCTCAATGAAGAAGGTTTCCTTTGTAAGTTCATATACTAATCGTGTGGGAGTGAATTTTGAAACAGCAAGTGTCCTTTTCAAAAAACTTGCTTTTACACGATCTAATACTTCAAGGTCTCTGCCTTTAAGATGTGTCCATATTAAATGTAGTCCATATGTTGCTATCGGTGCAATTTTTGCGTGAAATAAGAACATAGCTGTTTTAATATCCAGTAGTTCTGGTTTGGTGATATCCTGAATACTACGAATAGCTGCTATTGCTCTTTCCTTTATATGTAATCTAAATGACGTTCTGGTGGATTGTAGACTTATTCCTAAATATTTGAAGTGGTTGACAATTTCCAATTTTTCTTTTCCAATAAGGATGTTATCTGATTTGGCTAGTCTTCCTCCCTTTCTAAAAACCATCTGTACAGTCTTGTTCTTGTTAATAGTAAATTCATTTTCTGTTGCCCATTCCTCCAATTTATTTACTGTTGATTGTAATTCTTCTTTATTACTAGCTCCTAGAACCATGTCATCAGCATACATGTATAGTACTACTGGGGAGTTCCGAGGTATTATTTTAACAATATCCGAAGTGATTACATTAAAGAGTAGTGGGCTTAATGGATCTCCTTGCAAGACTCCATTGGTTTGAGTGATGTATTCTGATCTGGTTGTCCCATCATCTATCATAATTCTGTTTGATGACAGAATATTATTTACTATAGTCACCATTTTGTTGTTTCTTCCGATCATCAGTTCCAGTTTGCGAATTAGAATTTCCCTGTTTATTAAGTCGAAAGCTTTATTATAGTCAATAAAGACTGCATAGAATTTCTGTTTAGGTTGCCGTAGTGTTTCATCTATGTTATCCAGCAAGTTTGCGACTGCGTGCAGTGTTGATCTTCCTTTCCGGAAGCCAAATTGTTCATCCGGAATCTTATCATCGATTTCATCCTCCAGTCTGTTTTTCAGTAACCTGGTGAATATTTTCAACATATTAGTCTCTAGCGCTATACCTCAGTAGCAATCTGGGGAACCTGTATCACCCTTTCCTTTATAAAGAACTTTAATGTTAGAGTCTCTCCACTCGTAGGGAATGTTTCCTTTTTCCATACAGGTGTTGAATAATGACACCCATATTCCAATAAATGCATTTATAGACAATTTTATATGTTCGTTTAGGACACCATTTGGACCTGCTGCCTTTTGGTTTGCCAATTGTGTTATGGTTTCTCTAACTTCCTCTTCTGTAAAATCCTGAAACACAACGTGTTTATCCGTGTTTTCTTTCATTTCCATAGCCACCGACCGGTTATCTCTGTTTAGTGTGCGTGAGAAGTGTTCTGTCCAAATTTCCATTGGAATATCATTTGGGAAATGGGGTCTTTTTGCGGTTTGTGAAATGAATGGGTTTTTCTGGGCTGCTTCAGCGATTATCATTGCTTCTCTATCAATGAATGCCTTTTTCTTCTCTTTCAAAAGCTGTTTGTACTTTCTCCTTTCTACTGCAAATAGGTTTAGGTCCATTGTGTTATTTGTTTTTCTTGCTTTATGTAGGAACTCGAGGACCGACTTCCTTAACATGTAGCACTCTTGATCAAACCACCTTTGAGCTCTCCTGGTGTTTTCCATGGATGGTATAAGAGCTTGTTTGAGTTTTTCTTCTATTTCTTTAGTAGCTTCATCTAACGGATTCTGACGTATCTTCTGTATGAGGGTCTGTTGTTCTTCTAACGTTGGAAGCTTCTCTAATTCAATTTTCCTAGAGAAATTTCCTGTTTGTTTCTGTTTGGGAGGCTTGTATTTGATTAGTGTTGTAAACGTAGCTGTTACTGGGAGGTGTTTCCTTACTAAGCATCTGTCCTCTACTTTCCACGAGTGGACTTCAATTAGATTGTTTGAGAATAACAGATCTATTGTACTGCTGCCATTGTGGCAGAAATACGTTGGGTTTGTGTTGGAATTAATTAAATTAAAACCATCTTCTTGTAAGTAAGAGATGACTAAATTGCTCTTCCTGTTTGGCTTATCTATTCTACAATTTAAATCGCCTGCTAAGATCACTGCTTCGTTACTCGAAATTTTTGTTATGGCTTCACTTAATGTGTCTATAATGTCTTCTGGTTGAACATCTGGTGGAAAATAGGCTCCAATGATTGTCACGTATTTAAGTTTTATGACTAACACAGTGTCCGATCTATAAATAACATCAATGGGGGCCAGTTTTGCTTTGAACATGCATGTGATTCCTCCACTGGGTCTTCCACGGAGGTGTTGTTGAGCTAGGGTATGTATGCTGTAATAACCGTCAGTGTGAATATTTTCTGTTAGAAAAGTTTCCGTTAAAATTATAATGTCTTGTGTTAGTATGTTGATCGGCAATATTGATTTAGCATTTTTTAGGCCTTCAATATTCCATAGCAGTATTGATGTCGTTTCATCCTTATTGATGCATGTCGCCATTGTAGGATGTCCTGTGGTTGCTGTCCAGGATGGCCCCACTGTACCTTGGGCCTCGAAAATTGAATTGTCTAACTATTACATCTTTTGGCCAGAAATCAGGGTTATATACCAGTTGGAGATTGTTTAAAGGAACTCCAATTCTGAAGGCTTTGTTGTAACCCCTGGATTCCAGCTGATGACATTCCTTTATTTCCCTTATTCCATTACTCTTAAGATGTTCTATCAAGATTTCCTTATTCATTGAGGGATGTACTCTTCCTACATATATCCATCCGTATTTTTCCGCAGCCTTAAGGATGCACTTCTGGTCTTCCTTGGCTCCTCTAACCTCCGTCCTGCGTTTTCTTGTTGATCTCACTACTTCTGTCCATGGAATTTGACTGATTTCATCGTTTTGATCGATGTCTTGTGCTTTCCTATCATCGTCAGCAGCTACATCCCTAACAATGTCCTTGCAATTTCTTGCTTCTGTTCGTTCTTTTGCTATGATCTCACTTCCATTTCTTTCCTGATACACTACCTCCTCCTCTTGTATTTTCTGAACCACTGGTTGATTATCCATATTTTGTGTTGTTTTTTGGAGCCTAGCTGTCGGAGGTGTCGGGGCCTTAGGTTTGATTATGTTTGCGGGTTGGATGCGTGACTCTAGTACCTTTTGTAAATTGTTTATTTCCATTGTAATTCTATCTTGTATTTTAGTTTCCATTGCAACAAGCAATTTCTCTATCCTGCTAGTCATTTCATCCGAGTTGTCGGAGTCGGGCATTGGTTTTGTCAAGATCCTAGTGTTACATTCCGTGCACAGCCATAATAGTCTACTATTTTTTCTATTAACGCAGTCGAATTCTCCTTTCGTAAGGCCACTGCATTCGAAGTGTTGCCATTTATTACATTTATCACATTCTATAGCCTTATCATTATCTGATACTGCTTTACTACATATTTCACACTGGTCGATTTCTTGATCGTTGCTACTTTTGAAGTTTGCTTTATTATTCGCTGACATCTTACCTTACTGGTTATATCTACACTATGAAGAGAAGACGACTGCACGCGATTGAATATTCACTTTTACATAAGACACATTAGAACATTAGAAAGACACTTAACATAATCACACACGATGTTCGACTATTCACATCTATTTCAAATTCAATATAGTGACTGGGTAATTGGCCTAACTAAGCCCAAAAAAATAACGCGAAGAAGATACTAGAGCGCAATAGTGCTCATGCGCATGTATATTTGTGCATCTGTGGTGTTTGGTGATCGCACAGTTGTTTTCACTACTAGGGTGCCGTGCTTTTCTTATTGCACTCATTACAACAGTGTGCGGCCATATTTTGAAGTTTGTTGGTTGCTGTTGTAATTCTATTTTCCTGAGTCATTTTATTAGTGTTGATCAGTATCTTAGGGCAGCCAATACTTGCCTTCGTTACTGCTAATTACTGCAGTAGCACTGATACATATTAACAGGCCAGTAAAAGGCCGAGTTTTCGTGTTTAATCAAGTTACGCCACGCCCTTAAAATAGGCCTCTCAGATACAGCTGTTATGGACATGATGATCTCCAATCTGCAACAGCAAAGGCAAATTACGGAGCAGCTGAGGAGAGAAGCTGCAATTAAGAGGATAAACGTATCTCAAGCAGTGTTAGATATTATGAAATTCATCAATGAACACGAGCATGAAGATTGTCTGTTGGTCGGGTTCAGCTCTCAAAAAGCAAACCCGTTTCGCGAGAAGAGCAGTTGTACTTTATTATAAACTGTTCAAGCAGTTTTTACCTGCACAATCGGTTTGTCAGAGTGCGTGTACGTGTGTCCTGGTGTTTGCAGTTAAGAAACTATCATTATCCCGATGTAAGTGCATGAGTTCATTCCTGAATATTGAAAAAAAAAACCAATCAATAACCTACTATTAAGCACTTATGTTATTAGACAATCCGTGATAATTCTACTAGTTTTCCAAGTTCACTGTGCTTATGTGTATTAGCCCACTTCTTGAGTCAATGCCCATTTGCAATTTCTCACCTTTTAAGTGTCTGTAATTGGCTTCATAGTAAGGATTTTCAATGTGAATCTGACTGAAGAAGTAGGTTACAATCAGATTGTGTTTGTAACTCTAGAATTAATCTAGGGTTTTCCTTGATTATGAGTTGATGAGTAATTTTGTAATGTAAACTTGTCTTGGTTAGGAACCTCCTGAATTATTTAAACATTTGTTCCTTGAATATTTTTTAAAATGCAAAGTGCATACTTGAAAATAGTGTTTCAAACTGAACAGTGTGCAACTACACAGAAGTGTACTGTAATAGGCTAAGATCTACTAGGTGAAAACAGCTGAATGTCTATGGTTTGACCCACTTGTCACCATTCAAAGATGTAGAACATTGCTGCTGAGTTTTTGTAGGCTTATTTTAACTCGTATTGTCAGGACCCATCTAAACTACTCTAGCCTAAATTTTAGATCTTGTGTAGCAACTATCAGTCACAGGTTGTGGAATGCCTGGAATTGCATATAAAAATTTAAATTTCATGTGCTTGTGAGTTTTCTTAATTTCTGTTGAGGTTTTGCATACACATATCACTGCCACTCTTAATAACTGTGCATAAATTTGCCTTATAGCCTAGAGAGCCCAGATATTAAAACTACAGAACAGGAGACCAAGCCTTGGTAACTTTCAACATTACTGATAATATAGTATTTATGATCGACTTATTTTAACTCGTATTGTCAGGACCCATCTAAACTACTCTAGCCTAAATTTTAGATCTTGTGTAGCAACTATCAGTCACAGGTTGTGGAATGCCTGGAATTGCATATAAAAATTTAAATTTCATGTGCTTGTGAGTTTTCTTAATTTCTGTTGAGGTTTTGCATACACATATCACTGCCACTCTTAATAACTGTGCATAAATTTGCCTTATAGCCTAGAGAGCCCAGATATTAAAACTACAGAACAGGAGACCAAGCCTTGGTAACTTTCAACATTACTGATAATATAGTATTTATGATCGACAAACCTTTCTCGGAGATGTTGGGAGTCGTTTCACATTCTCAATTGCCACTGCTGCACCGGAAATAATTACTTTTAACGTAAATAAAGCATTATTGGTTGTGTTCATTTGAACAAGGTCAGCCATTTTAAAATCCCACCGTACACTACGTCATACCCACGTGACACGTTGCCAACATGAAAAATGAAATAAAGGCAAAACCATTGGCCTGGACAAAGATTATTGATGCGTGACTTACCCCACTGTGTGTGACAAAAACAAGGGGTGTTATCTATTAGCTGTGGGCCGCGCTATCAATCTTCCATTGGTCTCGACGAAAATATTGGTCTAGTCAAAACCATTGGTACCGAATGCGTGGGGTTGGCATTATGGTCTCCTTCACAAACATTCACGAAGATGGACGGCAGGGTAGCATTTTCAGCGATATAAGTCTTGCTCCTATTAGGGCGGGATGGTGGGTCTACGGCAGCGGACGAGTGAACATCTATTACTATAGTAGAGCCATCATTACTTCCGACTTGACGTTTCAGTGTTACCACAGATTTATCTATCGGTCAGAAGGGAAATCACTTTAACTAGACCATCACAAGCAGCCATTCAAATCGATATATCACGAGAAATTGAGTTTCTGTCGCGATTTAGCGAAGGAAACTCTAGCCAAGCACTGAAACGTCAAGTCGGATGTAAAGATGGCTTTAGTATATATCATCTCCAGATACCATTACTACAGTTATTTTGGCCAATTTCATTACTTAACAGTTTTTTAAACACTTGTTCTCCTGTTCTGTAGCGCCACCCTTTAGTCTGTATTACGAAAGAACACTGACGGCTGTCAAGTCATAAGGTGAGGGGTGTAGAGGAGGTGAGCTGGGTAACTGTTTCCATGGCAACGAGCCGTGTTGCAATGTACTCTCAATGGGGCAGATGACCTCGTAGTTCCACCCTTAAAACAACAATAACTAATCTAAGTTTACTAACAAAGGTGAGCAGTATCCTTGTTGCTCACTGTCAGTATTATCCCGTGTACCTATTGAAGTGTATGATTTGCTTATTCCTAAACACGATAGTAAGCCTACAGGCAACAGTGAAAACTGCAAGAAAATCGGTCCAGTGGTTCTAGTGTTACATGCACGTACAGCAATAGACGTTGAGATAACCTATCACATTCCCGGTGTGAGATTTTCCAAGTGAAATGCCGTGTTCTGTGGTTCGGATTCCACTTAAAAAGGAGGTCCCGTGGCTCATGATCGCATGATTAAGTCGCGTAAAACTAAAAGCTTACTTTCCTTTTCACAGCGGCAACGCTGTATTACCCCCACATGCTGGCTTTGACAGCTGTCAGCATTCTTCTTTCATAATGCATACTATAGTGACAATGTGAATCTGTTGTGCAATTACATCATGACCGTTTCGATAATAATTAACATAAGATTTCAAACCTAGATAACCCGCAAGAAGAGCTTGCTGAAACACTCAACGATGCGCAGAGACCAATATCATTGTGGGGCTCCTGTGTGTCCCCCGAATGCTGATTACCAGGCTCACGGCTTACTGCATTCTTCAACCATGCGGGCTTGCTGCGAAACGCAGTCTACGGTCTACAGCTGTAATTCATGCGTGGAGAGCAAGGAAGCAGCACACAATATAGGCTAATTAGGGTATAAGTTACTGCATCTTGGCTCTGGTAATAACTACTGTGTAAGGCATTACATACACGTGCTAAGATCTCGCTTGAACCCCAGTTTCGGTTCAACATGCCAAGCCTTCAGGTGGGCAGACGGTCCGTTCAGAACTGCTGCCAGCGAGCCACTGAAGTGAGGGGCGTGTTCTGCCACTACCTAGCCCACCCGAACATTGCCGAAAATCTGCGTAGGGTTCTGTGGCAAGCTCTTCTTGCGCGTATCCTACTAACGTGTGTCATGTTCTGTTAGGGTAACAAAGGCTAATGTGCAAATGAAGGGATGTGTAGCACCACTCCTCACTCAACCATGAAGGTCCTGAGAAAATATTTGTGTGTAAAGGTCAATTAGTCAGACTATAATATGGGTGTATGCTGTTATATTAATTGCTGCCTTGGTGATCCTTGCATGTGTAACATATATTAATAGTCTGTCCCTTGCTGGAAATAGGCTACATGGTCTATCTGATGAATATTTTTAATTGAAGGACCTCTTGTAGTATACAGGGTGAGCTGCCTTAAAATAGCAAAAATTTCCTGTAGGAACCGGTAATATTACAGAGGCGAAGGAGTTGAACTGTTTGTTGCTAGAGGGTGTTGGTTAATTTTTTCAGTAGTGCCAACAGGAGTGCATTGGCATGAGATAGTGTTTATATTGCTTGGCACTCAGTGTGAATCAGGTGATGTGGTGGATAAGGCAGAGTATTCCAAATAGTGTGGGGAGTGCGGTGTTACGGGTTTACATACAAAAACGAGCCTAACTTGGAGCTTACTCCCCAAACCCCCTTGTAAATTTTGTCCAGACAATGGTCTAACTCAGTAGTGATCAATGATTTGCCCAGATAGTGGTCTAACCCAGTAGCGGCCAATGGTTTTGTCCAAACAGTGGCAAAGTGCAGGCTGGCTTCAAGGGAATGCAGGGAAGTGATGTTGGCAGCATTGCCTTTGTCTTGCCTTTTCCTACATGGCAATTGATGTTTTCATCAGTTTACTAATGCAAAATTAAAACCTTCATAATTTCCTTATGAAGTAAAGTGTGAATTTGGTGTTTCCTAAATGCATTTACAGTCCAGCCGCTGAGTGTCCGGCTCTGACGTTTGGTGATGGTGGGAGAAGAGGGGCAAAGAGAACAATATAGCCAACCTATGGCAGTGAGAAGCAGTTAATAGAAGCTTGAAACTTTCCATCCGTATAATTCTTCTCTAACGTCTTCACTATGTAGCGTGGAAGTCCCACACCCTATTTGCAATTTTATGCATCATTTTGTTATTCCGACATTTTGCGGTTACAAAACTTAAATTGTTCGATTGCAGTGGAATTCCGCATATGTTGGCGAAGTCGCTTACTGGCATGAAGAATGTTGTCACCTGTACCAATCAGCGGTAAGCCGGTCTTTAAATTTAGCTCAATGTTGCAAGGGCTCTCTTCTGTTGCTCTTTGTGCTAGTACAGGTTTGTTGTTTTATTGTCTTGTGTGTGCACACTTACCGGTTAACTGTGTGTAATTATATTACTTTAGTAATATGGTCAGCAGTTCGTCAGAATACATTTAAAAACATGTGAAATATTTTATGTTGTCCATGCTGTTTAATATTTCACGGTACACAACCGGCAACTCTATCTCCCTCCCTCATGAGAAATGTCAGAGCCGGACACTCGACGGCTGTACTGTAGCCACAATAACCATGGCAAAGTAGAAACATTTTAAAAGATTTCAAAAACTCTCTCTGTTCACTACATGAGATCCCAATTGAATGATATGTGAAATGTCTGCATCAACTTTGAGTGCAATCTTGCACTTGACTCAAGCAGTGGCCAGCTAGGTGTTCTCTCACCAAATTTACAGGTTTGCCTTCAAGCCCAATGTTTGATGACTACTTACAGTACTCTGTAAAACCTGCTTACACAATGTGGCTGCATGAACACCACCAAGTCTGTACATTGTATAGGACCAATCGCATGCTTATCACTAGACCAATCAGTCTTATTTGTCATTCATCACTAATTCATGGGATCTGTCGCAAGATCTTCCTTTAAAATAAAATTGTTTGATGTACGAGGGGCGTACTATATTGTTTTACACTTTATTTTTTTCTACCCAAATGAAGTACATTACACATCAGTTGTTACGTCCAGCTTCTCAACATAATCTCCTAGTAACTTTATGCACTTTTGCCATCGACGTGTCAGTGTCTCCAGACCATCCTGAAACTATTATTTCGGAGTGCTGCGTACCCATACCTTGACAGCTGTGACCAGAGGTTTCTTCATGTTCCCGAACAGGTGATGATCACTTGGTGTCAAGTCGGGAGAGTATGGTGGGTGTGGCAGCACCGTGAATCCCATTTGATCAGTGACAGTGGTAGTCTCTCGGCTAGTGGGGGGGCGGGCATTGTCATGTTGCAGAAGCACACCTTTAGCCCATTTTCCTGGCTGCTTAGTTTGAATGGCACAACGTAAGTGCTTAAGGGTTGCCACATAGGCTGCAATTCCAGCCAGTCAATGAGGATGATGCCCATTGTGTCCCAGATCACAGTCTCCATTCGCTTGCCAACTGACGGCACTGTTCGACATTCCTTTGGCGGTGGACTGCCCCTATGCTTCCATTGCATGGTCGCCGTTTTGCAGATTTTTCAGAACTGGACTCGGCTGTCAAGGCACGAGTACGCAGCACTCCGAAAGAATGGTTTCAGTAAGGTCTGGACAGACTGACACATCGATGGCAAAAGTGCATAAAGTTGCAAGGAGATTATGTTGGGAAGGTGGACGTAACAACTTATGTGTAATGGACATTTGGGTAGAAAAAAATAGTGTAAAACAATATAGTACAATTATTTTAGAAGAACTTCCCTGCAACTATACCTTAAGTATGGAAAAACAGCAGCCATATAATATTCACTAAAATGTCTGCTTATGAATAGATTCATTAAACACCCTAGAACACGTACCACCGAAGCCAACACCCCAGCGCAAATAACAGCCCACACACTATGCAAATTCTTAGAGCTATGTGTAGTTGTAATATATTGCCATTTTCATGTTGACAAGGAATGATTCATCCAGTTAAGAATTCATTGGCAGGCATTTAGTTATTAGCCAATTGGAAAATGGTATTGTCCTGTTGTGTTGGCACTGATATCAGTGTTTACAGGTTATAAAAAGAAAAGTTCCAACACACACCTATCGCTTTGTGGCAGTCATATTTTTGCCAGTCATCATAACATGGTCCAGGATGAAATAACTTACTGTAATAACAGAAGGCTATGTACTGTACTCTGAGTACTTGGACAAAATATATGTCCTGTTATCGCTTTCAGCAGGTTCCTACTTATCAATCATCTTTTAAAAATAAATTGCTTTTTGGCAGACAAAACTTGTACACATTGAAGTATACATGCTTTGATTGCAATACAAAAGTTAGCTGCCAACCTATCTGGTCATAACGTATAATAAGCTATATTGTGTCAACGTTTAAACAATATCTAATCAGTGTAATAGCTTTCTGCTCTGTGATGTTATTCCATCTGATGTGTGTTTTTTCTCACTGTTCATTATGCATAATCTTAAATACTAGTTCTCACTTTGCTTAGTTTGTATTTGAATTCCTGTGCACAAAACTGGACAAACAATTTACATTCATAGCATAGGAACTATACCTTTGAGATGTCAAATGTATCTTTAATAAAACTTGTCATAAATAGATTAATCTGTTCCTTTTATCCTAACAATTTCCCTTTGTCCACACTGTTTCTGCAGACCTGTAAATTACAGGAAAATGGCAACTTTGTAAATTTTGCTTTCTTTATATGACCCTTATAAAGCCCAAATATCATAAGAGATGGTTTGGTGAAATGCTAACTTCTGTTAATATCAGGTGGTGGTAACATAATGTAAGTGTAAAACATTTCTGTCATGTATGATACTTGCAAGAGGAAATGCTCCCCTGCTATTATAATTACATGAACTCGCTCACCAAATTATCCCAATACTCTGGCTTTCCAAGGGCAATATTAGCTGGCATAAGAGATGCTATGAGCACAATAGTGGCTTACAGGCCGGATGTTTGTTTTAGACGATTGCCCTTGACCCTGAAGCCTGTGGGTGAGCCTGTACACAGTCACTCTCTCACCTTATCGCTTCACATTTGTCACCACCGATCTGATGTAATGGAATTCCAGACTTGGGCACGTGGTGACACCGTCCCGCTGACAGTACAGTCCACGTCGAAGTATTGTCTGACACGGAAGTACACGTTAAGTATTTACGAAGAGAACGTCATTATATTTGCCAATGACTGTACTTCAGTAGGAGTGTGAGACAGCTGTGTCAATCATCGGACCGCTTGGGGCAGCTGATAACATCACAGGTACTGCAATAACTCGCCTCCAGGCTTCCATTAAGATTTTTCACTCGTCTAAAACAAACGTCCGGCCTGTAATCTACATTTCATTAAGGACTCTTTTCCGGTTCAAGTATATTCTGTGATACGTGCGTGTGTATAGGAATTTTTAGGGTAATCAATGACGTTTTAGCTTGAATTGCAGCCGTATGAGGTTTCAAACCGTGCATAGTTGCATGTGGATGCATTCTCATGTGTTCAAGTGTGAGGTCTGGTGTCGAGTTACGAATGTTCATAAATTATTATTAGTTGTTTAATTTGATTGAAATGTTGCACTGCATTCTTCTAAAGACAATGGTCACTACTTGTTTAGATGACGGTCTGGGCAAAACCATTGGTCGCTACTAGATTAGATGACTGTCTAGATGAAATTGTTGGCTACTACTAAGTTACAAGCCAGACGTTTGTTTTAGACGAATGACCTTGAAGCTTGTGGGTGAGCCTGTACACAGTCGCTCTCTCACCCTCTCGCTTCACAGCTGTCACCACCGGTCTGATGTAATGGAATTTCAGACTTGAGCACGTGACGACACCACCGTGCAGAACAGTACAGTCCACTTACAAGTATTGTGTGATGCAGAAGTACACGTTACATTATATTATATTTGCCAATTACTGTACTTCCCAGCTGACAACACAGGTACTGTAGTAACTTGCCTCCAGGCTTGCATTATGATTTTCCACTCTTCTAAAACAAATGTCCGACCTGTAGATGACTGTCTGGACGAAAGTTACTGCTCTTATTAGGTTTGTGTTTGTGGAAAGCCAGAATTTAACATGTAAACTTCGTTGAAACTTTTTGTGTCCATGACTACATGGATGCCACCATTTTGTGTCGAGGGGAATGTTGTAGTGTAAGGTATCACGATCTATACTACTTCCTATTTTCCTGTGTTCCTTTTTTTATATAAGAAAATAGCCTTTAAAGAATTGTGGGCTAGGTCACTTGTGCTCATAGACTCGTATACACTTAAAATATAACTGCATCAGATATGAGTGTGATTTGAAATGCACTAAGCATACAATCAATTCCCAGTGCAGCTTAATACTTAATATTGCAGCCTTGCATGGACACATTTTAAGCAGCTGGATGAAAGTTTTTGAAGAAACTTTATATTCCTACTGAGTTGATCATTTCAAAGGAACAGAAATTTTTCCATATACCTGGATCTGTCAGGAAATTAATTTTTGGAAGAAAGAGGGCTATGTTGCATAGTACATTGGCACTGCCTGTGGTTCACAAGACCTTGCTGTGGTATTCACAGCATGTACTTCTTGGTGAGGTATACCATACCAACTGATGAGCCCAACGGTGCAGTAGGATGAAACTCTGACAAAATTGATTGAGAAATCTGGACAATTGCAGTTTCTTTGAAATCAGAATTGACATTTTAATTGGATGTTAATTTAAAAAAAACTAATTAAAAAATCAGGGTTTGTTCAACCTAGTCAATACTTATTTTCCTTACTAAAGAGTTAGGAGTACACATTTCGATCTATTGATAGCCATTCGTCAGCGCATGAGAAAAAAAAAACCTGTCAATCTTAAGATAGGATGAATAACATTAACCAAAGACATACAGGGTCTCTATATAAAGTAAGAGCGGCGGTTTTGTTATGCGCTGTTGCAGTGTCCTTGGCCGAGCTTGTGGTGCGCCACGGCCCCCAGCTGTAGTATTGAAAGCGCGCGTATAGTACAAGTATAAGCGTGCAGGTGTTCAGTCGCCAGTCTGAACCTGAGCTGCTAACATGGTGAGACAGTTATCATTGCAAAATTGTATTTTTGTATGTAAAACTTATTTTAAGTACGAGTCGTCTCGGCGGGTACCTGATGAAGTGCCACCTTCACTAGCACAGATTCACGTAATTGAAAATAAGTTTGACACTACTGGCTCAGTGCTCAATAAAAAAACATAAAATAAAAGATCAGAAACATTACAGTGGCAGAACTCGGTCGTGTAAGTCAGAATGTGGTAACCAGATACAATGTCCGTATAACCCAGGAAGGACGACACTTCCAGAATGTTTTATAAGGTAATACAGTGCGTCAGGGAATGTTCTCCGCAGTACCTAGGCACTGCTATGTTAGGTGAGACCCGAAGTTAAGTTGGCAGTGCGGTGTCAGACCTTTCGCTAACTCGCCGAGCTTGTCTTCTCCAAGGTCGACAGGATATCAGAACACACGTGTGAGCTGTGCTGTGCTGCCAACTAAACTCCGGCTCTCACCTAACATAGCAGTGCCTAGGCACTGCGGAGAACATTCCCTGACACCCTATATTTCATATTGTATACATGCTTAAAGCAGGGGGCCACAGCGCGCCACAAGCTCGGCAATGGCCGCTGCAGCAGCGGATAACGAAACCGCCGCTTGCCGTTCTTACTGTATATGAAAGACCCTGTATATCCATATTTAAGCATTCACTATATGAGTTAACTTATAACTAGTGTATATGGCATATTCAAATTTCCAAACAGTTACTGTTTTTTACCAAGTTCTATAAAAAAATCAAAGTGCATCTTAAAATACAATGATTGGTCGTGGAAATAGCTTCGCATTTTAGACTAGCATCTCTTTGAAAACCCTGTATTGAATCATGCTGCCATCTGGCAACACACAAGAAAGTTATTTTCCAAACTTTTAATGTAGATTATGTGTATAGTGTTGCCATCATCATCATCATCAATTTCCGCTTGCCACGGTGGGTGAGTAGTCAGTGTGTCGGTTTACTAATCCCAAGATTGCAGGTTCGCTCCTGGCCGTGGCAAGTGATTTTTGAAAGGCGGAAAAAATTACGACACCATGTCTTACTGTGTTGGCATGTCAAAGAACACATTTTAATTCAGTAGGCCGTGTTCATAGTGGCAAAATTAATCTCGGGAGTTTCCGCCAACACAAAGTTCCTAATTTCTCTACTAGAAAGCGCTATAGTGTTCAAGGAGCTTAGATATCTAACCTCCTTGACTTTCATAGTGCTTCAGGGAACAATGAAATTCGACATGCAAGCTACCCTCTGGGTGTCAAATAACAAAGCTTGCACCTGCACCCGAGGCCATACTATATTATTACTATTATTATTATCATCAATTTCAGTTTTCCAGCCTCAGCCAGGTCGGAGCAAATGTGACAACCCTCCACTTGACTCGGTCCACCATCCTTCTTCAACTACTGAACTCCACTCCAGGTTTTGTTCTCTTACACTGTCCTTCACCAAATCCATTCACCATACTCGAGGTCTTCCTCGTTCTCTCTTTCCAGTCAACCACCTCTCCATCACTTGTTCGGCATTCTTTTATAATTCATCATTTCACATGTCCATACCATCTCAATCTGTTCTGATCCAGCTTATCATTCAACTTCTGTACATTCACTTCCTTTTGAATGTCTTCATTTTTCACTCTCCTAGTCTTCTGTACCATACTCCTCAGGAATTTCAATTTGGCTGCCTGTATTCTACTTTCGTCTCATCATTGGCCAAGTTTCTGCTCCATACGACATTATTGGTAAGTAATAGGTTGAAGACTGAGGATGTCCAAATAAGGAGCAAGGGTGAGGGGTGGGGGGAGGGATATAAGGAAATAGAAACAAAAGGGAAGTGTATCTGGACGGTACCCAACATCATACAGGCCTCGGCGTAAAAGCAGATGGAAACTCCTCCAGTGACGAACAAAGGAGATCAAGTCATGGGTCTGTATTCATAGAGGAAACCGTACAATTTGAAATAGGTGAAGAAATAGAGAAAGGGACTATCTCCCCAGATCTATAATAACTGGCAGCCAAGTGTCACTTAGCTGATATCCAGAGTCTCTGTTAAAGTTATTGGGGCTTTTACGAATTTCAACTGCCTCCCTTATAATTCTAGACCAGTTGTGCTTAACAAAGCCAAGCGCATGAGCATCCTTGAAACATTCATCGTGCCCTGAAGACAGGCATGTTCAGCTATAGCTGATTTGTCAGGTTGGTTTAGACGGATGTTCCTTTGATGTGATTTGCAATGATCTGTTTTGTTTGTCCAATATAGACTTTTCCACATGTACAAGGGACTTCATACACCCCAGGCTGTAGTATGGGGGACAATTTATCTTTGTTTAAACATGGTTTGTAACACATGTAACTCTTCCTATATATAGGTCCCTACATCCCAGAAGAAGGGATGGAAGAGGAAGAGGGTAATGGCTATAATGAATCCACTATATATAGGTCCCTACATCGCAGAAGAAGGGGTAGACAACCTTCTCAGAGCTCCGACGTGAGGGGAACTGCTTAGCTCCCTTATATTCACAACACCACTGACCGCATTGATAAGATTCTCCGCAAGCACAAGATAAAAACAGTTTTTGGCACTATGACAAAAATTAGTCAATGTTTACGATTAAACAACGATGAATTGTCCCCCATACTACAGCCTAGGGTGTATGAAGTCCCTTGTACTTGCGGAAAAGTCTACATTGGACAAAAAAAAAAAATAAGGGAGGCAGTTGAAATTTGTAAAAACCCCAACAGAGACACTGGATATCAGCTAAGTGACACTAGGCTGCCAGTTATTAAAGATCTGGGAAGATAGTCCCTCACAGTTTCTCTATATCTTCACCTATTTCAAATTGTACGCTTTCCTCTATGAATACAGGCCCATGATTTGATCTCCTTTGTTTGTCACTGGAGGAGTTTCCATCTGTTTTTTCGCCGAGGCCTGAATGACGTTGGGTACTGTACAGATACACTTCCCTTTTGTTTCTGTTTCCTTATATCCATCCATCCCCCCCCCCCCCTCACGGCCCTTTCTCCTTATTTGGACATCCTCATTCTTCGAGGAGTCTCAATTTTTCCTCTCCTTCTTTACTACTCTGTCTGTCCTTCTAATTAATATGGCGCGTTTTTTCTCCCAAGGTCCATACAGTAGTTTCTGGCTGCTCTCTGGTGATGAACAGGGGAATTTCTCTAGTTTTTGTAAACTCATTGACACATATTCTTTGGCCACATTGTTTTAATTCTATTGTAAACGGAGGCAAGGTTCCTTCGAAACGTTTTAAGAGTTTTAAATGTTATTTTCACACGGCAATATCCCTAAAGCATGAATAATTTTAATAGTATTCTGGGCCGTGAAAGCCTTAATCTACATATTAGGATTATGTTCATTCTTGTACATGTGTACGGTTCCTTTGTGGTCTTGAGTATATCATCCATGAAAATGAAAATCCACACCCTGCTTCCAGTCTCCGACCGGGTCAGGAATGGAATGAATGAAGCCACCATCTAGCGGCGAGGATATGAAGTGTGCCGGCTGCCGAAGCCTGTCGCACTCTTCTGGGGCAATGATTAAATGAATGACAGATGAAGTGAAATGATAGTGGAGAGTGTTGCTGGAATGAAATTGTGACAGGGAAAACCGGAGTACCGGAGAAAAACCTGTCTGCCTCCGTTTTGTCCAGCACAGATCTCACATGGAGTGACCGGGATTCGAACCACGGACCCAGCGGTGAGAGGCCGGCGTGCTGCCGCCTAAGCCACGGAGGCACAGTATATCATCCATCACCAGTATAAATAACAATTGTGAGAGTAGGCCTACACTCCCTTGTTTTACTCCATGTTCAATTTCAAACCATCCTGTTTTACCTACTCAAGTCTTGAAACAGCTGCAACATTTACTGTACATTGCTTTTATCATGTGTATTATTTCTTCTCCAATACCTTTTTGTTTTAGGCTTTCCCAAACTCTGTCTCTAGGGACACTTTTATAAGTCAATGAAGGTCATTATCATGTCTTTTTCCACATTCCCAGTGGTTTTCCATAGTTTGTCTTACAACATAAATAGGTTCCACTGTTGATCTTACCATTCTGAACCCTCTTGAATTTGGTTTTCAACCTTTTTTTGGATTCGTTGCCATATGGCAACAGAATATAAATTGCAATTTGTTTTATGCAGCCTATCAACTTTATTGTGTGACAAATTGTGTTACGTTCTTTCTAAAGGGGTAGGTCATCTTCATCATCATCTTCCTTCCAAGTATTAGGCCAAATGTCCCGTTACTGTCTTGCACTTATCCTCCATCTCTTCATCGGACGTCCTATCGATCTATTTCCCCGTGTCTGGTAGCGAAGGATCTCCTTTGGTAATCTTCCAGGTTCTATCCTTTGGACATGATGCATCCAGTTCTCTTGGTAGTCACAAATGTATGTAGTTATTGGTTTCACTTTTAGTTCCTTCAGCACATCCTCGTTTCTCTTATGATCCCATCTAGTATAGCCTGCTGTTCGGCGCATGAAGGTCATTTCGCGTGCTGTGAGTCTGGAGATGTCCTGAGATCTTATTGTCCATGCCTCGCTGCCATAGCATAGGGTTGGTCTGGCTAATGTGTTATACAAATGCAAGCGTGTATGCCTTTGGACAAGAGATGGCTTCATGATTGATGATTCCTGTTGTTCTGGTATAATTTGTTATTTTTGCAGTTATGTCTCGTTCTTCTTGAAAAGATAAATGATATCCTTGAATTCGTTAACTGTTTCTAAAATTTTACCATCCAGACAAATTTTACTGGGGATAGGGTCCTTACCCTTAAAGGGCATTACTTCAGTCTTTTCAGTAGAAATGCATATGCTGAATTTTGATGTCACTTTCTGGAGGTTGAATGCTGACCACTGCAGATCATTCTTCAGATGCTGCTACCAATGCAACATCATCAGCAAATAGTATAGCGTCTACATTTTTTAGATGCCTGCTGATAGGTATTGAACCATGTAATAATATATACTGTACATTATGGTATGAATCTTCTTGTTCATATAACGTGAAATCCGTATTGATGGAGCTATATGAACAAGAAGATTCGTACCATGATAATGTATGTATTATGGGAAAGATCAAAAAATGGTTTAACAACAACAGCTGGGCCTATAAATAACTGGTTTAATAAAGAGATGCTTGTTTAAAATGCAAAACTATTTCCATGACCGACTGTTGAAATTTAAGATGGACTTTATTAATTGATTTTTACAGCACTTGGTAACAAAAAAGGAACTGTTTGGGTTTTTGAATGTGTAGTGTACCGGTACACTAGTTTTAAATTAATTTATTCTGTATAGTGAATGTTTAAAAGTGGGTATATGTTTTTGGTTAATGTTATTCATCCTATGTTAAGATTGACAGTTGTTTCTTATGTGCTGATGAAGGGCTATCAATAGCTCAAATATGTACACTTAAGTCTAAGAAGTATAAATATGGACTAGGTGGAACGAACCCTAATTTTTAATTGGTTTATTTGCAAGTCAATATGGAAACACGTAACATAAACCAACATGGTTTACTTTAAAGCTAGTTAGGATGTTAAGTTGTGAACAGTTAGACCTAAAATTGCCAACCATGATCACTAGTGCTATTGAGTGCCACATTATTAATTCTTTTTTATTGTCCACTAGCATTACCCATCACGGCTCCGCTTCCAAAATTGAATAAACACTACACTTTAAATTTAGCGACTACTCGCTGCCAATTCAATGACACAATTTATTTGTAGTTCAAATGTTGAAACAGCCCGCTTTACGATACGATCGAAAAGATATGTAAGGCACCATGCTGAGTATTCTACTCGCTCGTTATATAGAGAACAGTTGTAGGCCGATTTGCTAGAATAGTATCTTCGAATTGTTCTAAACATGATCAATATAGAAAATATTCTTTTATTCTTATAGAATGAAATATATTTTTAAATTGTAAATTTTGTTCCGTTGAAGGTAATAAATACATTCCTTATCACCATAGGCTAACATCAACGATCAGCTACAGCATATTATCACTACCACTGAGTAGCTCTTGCTCCTGCTTTCACATTGCCTGTACATAAAACACCAATAAGAAATGTCAAAAAGACAAACTTTGTGGCTGAGTAAGACAGATAAAAAATTGAAAAGAATTCCCGTGATGATCGCGTCATTAATTATCAAAAGATGCTAGTTTTAGTTAGTTAGTTTATTGTTGTTTTAAGGGGCAGAACTATGAGGTCATCTGCCCCTAGATGCTAGTTTCATGCTCTGTTGTTAGATCTATCAATTTATCCCCCGCAACAGTGTGCCAATTTGTATTTGTTGAATTGATTTGAAAGCTGTCTATTCCAAGGTCTTTTGGTGAAACTACTCGCGTGCTAACAATACTACTTAAAAATGGTGCATTTTCTGCCTATGCCAATACGGTAACATCAATCAGTATGAAATGAAAATCCACATCCTGCTTCCAGTCTCCGACCGGGTCAGGAATGGAATGAATGAAGCCCCTATCTAGCGGCGAGGATATGAACTGTGCCGGCTGCCGAGGCCTGACGCACTCCTCTGGGGCAATGATTAAATGAATGACAGATTAAATGAAATGATAGTGGAGAGTGTTGCTGGAATGAAATTTTGACAGGAAAAACCGGAGTACCCGGAGAAAAACCTGTCTGCCTCCGTTGTGTCCAGCACAGATCTCACATGGAGTGACCGGGATTTGAACCACGGACCCAGCGGTGAGAGGCTGGCATGCTGCCGCCTAAGCCACGGAGGCTTACAACATCAATCAGTATCTGGTGACGAAATTAGGAACTCACCACAGTTTCATCACCATTGGATGAATGGTATATGAACGCAAGTGGGACTTTCTTAAACGATTCGCGCGCCAAAACACTTTTGTTGAAACTACTCGTGCGCCACCTGCTGTTAAATGGATCTACTAATTCAAAAACCTTTGTGTTAGTGGGCACAACAATTCACCAGCATTTCATTGCAATCGGATGAATGGAATATGAACACATACGAGACTTAATTGAAACTATTCGCACACCAACAATGTTGAAACTACTCACGTGCCATCTATTATAAAAAGGATTTACTAAGCCTATAACCTTCCCATGAGTGGGCAAAACAACTCACCAAAGTTTCATCGCAATCGGATGAATAGTGTACGAACGCATAAAAGACAAACAAACATTCATTTTTATATATGCAATACATGAGTGTCTAATATTTGATATTTTGAAGTATATTATTTTATTACCTGGACAAAGTTTCAAATAAAGTCTTAAATTTGGATTTAACTTCAAAACCTGGATTTGGCATGCATTCACAAAATTTGGATTTGATGTGAATATCTGAAATGTGGTACGTATGTTGTTTGATCTTACCTGGTGATTTGGCTGTAAATATTATTTTTCAGAATTCAAGTGCTACAAAATGAAGCATATCTCAAGTTATGCATTATTTAGTCATGGGGCATAAGTGATTGGACTGATTCATGGATGTTTTGCCATGGGCTTTCCAAATCGGTGGCAGCCCCTACACTTCATAAGTGGCTGCTGGAGGTGGTAGCTGTAATGAAAGTTATCAAAAGTTTAATCTGACACGCCGACAACAGTAAACCGAGACCAAATTTTAGCTACTGAAAAAATGTGATGTCTCAGGACGAAGATGTATGATTTTTCAAATATGTAGGCAGAAGTGTGCTGACGATTTGCACTTCCACATGATTTTGCTATATAATAGATTGACATAAAGAGAAGCCATATCGTGAGGCAACACAAAACATCCGGAGTCGAGATGATGCCGCCTGAAAGGGACTCCTATGATTTTATCCTTTAACAACTTGGGATAGCAATGACAAAAACATCTAATGTGAGAAAAATATGAGTTAGATCTAAATTTAAAGTGACATTTATGACTCAAGAGGACCAACATTCTATTTATAATATGACTTGACACACACATTCGGTTCTTTATTTTTTTTTACCTGCGCATTTTGTTTATTGGTATAGTTTTTTTTTTAAATTATTGATAAGGACTTGCAGGGAATTTAGGGGCCTTTTTTTTTTTTTGATGAATCAAACCACAAAATAATATGGTGTGAATTGAGCATAGTTAGACCTAAAGTGCAGAAATTTAGGTCTGCTCGAAGACGGATTAGGATTGAAAATCTCCAGGATAAGGAATATAGGCAGAAATATATGTAAATGATTGATTAGAATTTCCAAAGGGTAGATGCTATTGAAGAGGTAGAATCATTTAAAGATTTAAAAAAATATATTGTCATAAATATTGTAAGTTGATATGGATCAGCAAGAAAGGTTATCTTTGTATCAGTGTATAAAGAGTAGATGGTAAACGATTGCAGGACATTGAAACGGAGTAGTTAGGATACAGGGATGCAGTACTAGAAGTAGGAAAGGCATATCTTGGGGAAACAGTGAGTAAAAACAGAAAAAGTGTACATCTTAGTGGATTGGCATTGAAGTTAGCTTGTAAACTTAAAAATAAGATTTACCAAAAGTGGCTTCAAACAAGAAATCTAGCAGTGAAATTTAATTAGTAGAAAGGCAGCCTACATAACCATCAAATAATACTCTAGTCCAAAAGGAAATCATGGGGGGAATTTGGAGATAAACAGGAAACTGTAAGTCAGGTGGCAGGAAAGCCTTGTTGAGTGGTGTTACCGGTATGGAGAATTTCGGGAAACTTAACGTAGATGCCAAGGATGCAATGGCAAAAATACTTTGAAAACGTGCTAAATGTAAATCGAAACTTTGCGGGTAGTGTGGAATATTTAGAGTTATGCAGGAGGAGAATAAGAATGGGAACAGGATCACGGTTGGGGAAGTAGAGGGTGGTAAATAGAGGAAAAATAACTAAACTGTCATCATCATCAATTCTGCACTTCAGCAGGCCGGGTTTGGGAATGAACAAGCCCCTTCCATAGCTGTCTGTCCTGCCACCATTCTTCTTCCACCACTGTCAAGCACACTTCTCTTCAGCCCTAGCTTTAGGCGGACTGACTCATTTCTAATTCTGTCTTCTGGTTTTCTGAATACTTGATCTTAAAAATTTCATCTCAGTTTCTTGTATCCAGCTGTTGTCCCGGGAGTCATTGTAGCAGCTTTTAAGCATAGGTCAATATGGGAAAGAAGTAGGATTTGTACAGTGATATTTTAGCTTCCTGGGGAAAGTTTTTATCCCACAGAAGCTGTGAAACAGAGTTGTTGAAGTTTGCAGCTGCTTGAACCCTACTGCTGGTTTCTTGGGTTAACCTGTTATCTGTCGACAAAACGCTGCAAACTGTAAATGGGATATCCTTACAAAAACATTAAATTCAAAAAATGCACTGAAACAAATCATCAAAAATTATGCAATCAGATATCAAAATGAAAATTTCTTAAATCATTATCAAAATAAAGTGTGTTCATTTATCTATAAGGTGCGTTCTAAAAGTAACGAGCCGGAGGCTGGAATGCGCAAACCGGTGACTACATCGGCTAATCGTGGCATGTGTAACGAGGTGTGGTTCCGACCAGAGCGTGGAAGGTCACAGCCCGTCGCTAGAGAGCACGCATGCACATCACGTGACGATACAAAGCGAGCAGCAGCATGCATCAATCGTCCAACGCTGCCAGTCGCATTGCAAACAGTGACATGGAGGCGTCAACCGAAGAGCAAAGAGGTGTTGTTCGGTTTCTGACAGCGGAAGGAGTAGGGGGAACGGTCATTCATCGCCGAATATCACAAGTGTACGGCGAACACTGCATGTCCCTTGCAAGGGTCAAGGCGTGGCACAAGCGCTTCAGGGAAGGACGGGTGTCGTTAGCCGATAATGCTCGGTCTGGGGTACCCCCCTGCATTACCAATGACAACGTCCAGGTGGTTGATGCACTCATTACCCAGGACCTCCGAGTGACAGTGAAAGCCATAGCTGCCATGGTCTCTCGATGACAATGCACGACCTCATACGACAAACACAGTCGCGGCACTCCTGCAGAAATTCAAATGGGAGGTTCACGGCCACCCTCCATACAGTCCAGCCCTCTCTACCTGTGATTACGCCATGTTCGGTCCTCTGAAAAGGGCTCTGCGGGGCCAACGATTCACCTCGGACGCCGACGTCCAGCTGTACGTGCGGAACTGGTTCACATCGCAGCCCAGGGAATTTTATGAGACAGCCATTCACCGCCTCGTGTCACAGTGGGACAAATGCCTCAACAGCCAGGGCCAATACTTCTAACATACAAGTACTGGTTTCTGTAATTATGCCTCCGGCTCGTTACTTTTTAAACGCACCTTATATATAGAAAACATCTTGGTTGTATTTAACGGGCATCTTTCAGTCAACAGCCCAGTGAATCATAAGGTGCAACTTGGAAGATGTTTTGGCGCTACGCTTGTGTCGTGTTTACCCAAATTGGCAGAACTCCCATCATTTCATCAGTTTTTGTCTAAACTTTTTTGAATACTTCGTTTAAATTTGTGAAGTTTGTACCTTGTCATTGTGAAGACCTTGAATCTGCTTGTAGATGCTTCAAGTTGTTCTGCAGATAGAAGTTTTTTGGTGATTAGAAGGGTTAAGGACTACCTCCGATCTATGATGGGACAAAATAGACAGTATTACTGTCTACTGGCCACCTACTCGGAAATGGTTGACAAGCTAGATGACACACAGTTTGTAAACAAAGATCGACGGCAGTCGGTGTATGGGTCTTTTGCTTGATGTTGACAAATGTTTTACGTTTTGTATTCATATTCTGATTGTATTTTAATTAGAAATAATGAAAAAAATCATCTTATTTAAATAAATATTTAAATATAGCGTTAGGCCTACATTACCATGTTATCAAGCTTTAAAGACTTAATCTAAAAAAATTAAAAATTCCCTGGTAGGCAACCACAGTTTATAAAATTGACCTCCCAATATTTGAGAGGAGAGTCACACCTCTGTTACTAAGGGATAAGATGCTGAGCAATCTGAGGGATTACGGTATCGAGAGAAGGCTGCTACAGGCAATGAAAAGTATTTATGTTGATAATCAGGCTACAGTAAAAGTTGAAGACAGGATGAGTTCTTGGTTCATTGTTCATTACAGGAATCAGATAAGGCTGTTTATTTAATATATGGACCATTTGCTAAAGGGCATAATCTGGCTGGGATTCAATTAGGTGTAAACCAAGTAAATAGTTTGGCTTGTGCTGATTACCTGATTGTATGACAGACTCCATCGAAAACTTACAAGCAAACATGTTAGAACTTGAACAGAAATGTAGAGAATATGGTATGAAAATCAGCATTTCAAAAACAAAGGTGATGTCAGTAGGGAAGAAACACAAAATAGGATGCTAGGTAGGAGGAACTAAATTGGAGCAAATGGACCATTTTAAATAGTTGGGCTGTGTATTCTCTCAGAATAGTAGTGTACTGAAAAAAGATGAGTCAGGACATAGCGAAGCCAATGCAGTGAGTTCTCAGTTGTGATCTACTGTATTCTGCAAGACTGAAGTTAGTATAGCAACAAAACTCTTCCTACATGGGTCAGTATTTACACCAACCTGGGTAGATTCACGATATCTCATACAGAAGCTGGAGGTAACTGATATGAAGGTACAATGAATGAATGCATGCTGGGACAAATAGATGGGGGCAATGGCAGGAGGGTACTCATAATGAAGCTGTTAGTATGAGCAGACTAAGATGGTGGGTGTTGGGTTCACTTCTAATAAATCACATCGACTCCTCCAGAATACATATTTTATTATTCGTTGTGGAAAGGTTCACAATTCACACGATACACGTCTTTGTTTTTTGACACTGATCCTCACTGATATGAAAGAATATGTGAAAGATACTGCACTACACTCTTGTGCTTGCTGCCAACTCAACATTCTCCCACCTTGAGTTGTAGAAACAACTCAACAAAACAATATAATAACATAATTATTTTCTTTTTCTCAAAATAAATGAATACAAAAATAAGTCAGTCAAAATATCTCTTTGGTTTAACCACCACTCTCCCACTACTGTTTTTGATGAGATCAGAAGTATTAGTAGATGGTTTAACTGTCTTCGGAATTTTCTCCTTCTCATTTTCATGCCGCTCAACTTGCAGTCTTAAAGCATGATCTTCTCCAGATGTCACTTCAGATTAGCTCTCCTTTTGTAGTCGCCAAGCGGACAACTCTCACGACACCACCTTTGCCAGGGATGACTTCTGTCACTCCTGCCAGCGGCCAATCTAGTCTCTTCGTGTTGTCACTGGCTACCAGTACTATAGCGAGTTCCTCTCATGACTCGGCCGGCCAGCGCATCGAGCTTATCTGTCTCCCGTTGAGTGATCACTTCCTTAGGAGTATTCGACGTCATATTTCTGTTACACAGCACGCACTTCGCAGTTCTGGCCAAGTGAGCCAAGTGCTGTTCTGTTGTTATTGCTATGCTATGCCGAGCGGGCAGTGATGAGTCAACGGGAGGCAGATACGCTCGGTGCGCTGGTCCGACGAGTCATGAGAGGAACTCACTGTACTTCACCTACGCAGGGTTTGTGATGACTTTTTCTTATGTGGTTCTTCTGTATTAGCTGTCCAAGATATTCCTTCCTGAATCTTACCCTTAATGTTTCCTTTACTTTCTGTCTGTAGCTGAATCTATTGTCAAATTTTACATCCTCAATCATGTCGATATCGGGCATTCAAATCTCCTTGACTTCCTGTAGGAACATTGCAGGGGTGATAGCCATCAGGTCTTCTCCATCATTGGACAGGTAAGTAAGTGGTCGTGAATTCATGACAGCTTCAATGTCACACAGAACAGTCATCATTTCTTGGTACGACAGACCTGAATTTCCCAGAACTTTCCTGAGCATTTGTTTGAGGACACCAATCAGCCTCTCCCACCATGCTGCAGTGGGAGGATTGAATTTCCATTTTATTTGGTGTACAGAACTATATTCAGCAATTTTATCCCACTGAATTGTCTCCAACATATTGCAGGTGCCTTGAAAGTTTGTCTCATTGTCACTATAGACAATCATTGGCCTTCCATGTCTGGACATGGATAATCCTCCAATTAATCTTGGACATGAAGCACCGAAAAGCTTCGAGGAATGTTGCAGTAGCCAAAGATGTTACTAACTCAGGTGGACTGCACGCAAAACTGCACACGTGAACAGACAGACCCAGGCTTTTTCTCCACCTTTCAAAATCAGAGGCCCGGCAAAGTCGACCCCTGTTATTTAAAAAATTGGGGCTTCTCTCACTCTGTCTATGGGGAGATGAGTTTGTTCTGCTTCAAGATGTTTTCCATGGTACCTTCTGCAGACAACACATGTTTTAATTGCACCCTTCACCATTCTCCTTCCTCCAAGGATCCAATATTTCTGTCTGAGCCCGCTGAGCAGAATCTGAGTTCCAGCATGACATAATTCTTTGTGCTTCTCCCTAATGAGAACGTGAACTGTTGTATGCTTCGCAGGAAGGACAACAAAAAGCATAATCATCTATGCGCGATATAATTTTTGTTTTCAGTCTAATCACTCCCTCATCATCCATGAAAATACATAGTGAGTTGAATCTTTCATCCTTTTCATCAACAAAACACTCCTTTTTTATGAACTTCGTCACGACTTTTTCTGCTTCTGTGGTTTCTTCAGTGGATAGTTCGGCAGTTCCTCTCATTTTTTTTTTTCTGTCGACAATTATAAAAAACCACAAGATCCATCCCATCATACGAACTGTTCTATAGAAACTTGAGAAATAATCAAGGTGCCATTCTTGGGTATTGGACTTGTCTTCTAACACTGTCATATTGTTGACTTTTTTTTTCTTTCTTGGAAGACTTCATCATCGTTTATTGCAATTTTTGGGCTAGACCATTAGTAGTGGATTGTTTTAGCCATTTTGGCCCTTCCCACCATCTCTGCTGAAGTAACTGTTTTGTGCTACATCCCCTTGATGCCAGGCCAGCCGGATTCATGGTTCCTGGAACATGCCGCCACTGTTCTGTTCTGGGCAGTCTTCGAATTTCTTGTACTCAGTTCCACACGAAGGTCCCCCAAGGTTCGTATAACTTGATCCAGGACAACACTGTCGACGAATCACTCCAATAATAAGTGACGATTTCTTTTGCAGTTAATGTTGGCAGTACTGACGTCACTAGTCGAACCCCTATTGTAGCTGCTAATAATTCCAGGCGTGGTATGGTGATACTCTTATTGGGTGCCACTCTTGTCTTGGCTTGTACAAATCGTAGCTCTATATTGTCAATCCTCTGTATTCGCAAGAATATAACTGCAGCATACGCAGAGGTGGAGCGGAGAAAAGTCTTACGAAATTGGGTGTGGATACAAACTCATATACAATGGAACCCGCGGAACAACTAATGGTGTCAGCATTGTCATATCAGCAAAGTTTGATGACTCTGTATGTGAAGTGCAAAGGTATGATGACAGCCTGATGAAAATTGTTTACGTAGCAGACAGGAGAAAAATTCATTTCTTCAGAGCTTATGCCCCACAAACAGGCCTAAACACAGAAACTAAAGATGCTTTCTGGACGCTGCTTGATGAGAAGACTGCGGAAGTGCCATCTGAAGATTACCTCATTGTTACTGGCGATCTAAATGGACATGTCGGCCAGCAGAAAGAAGATCATGCTGCCCATGGTGGACACGGCTACGGACTGAAGAATGATGACGGACAACGAATCCTTGATTACGCAGAAACTCATGGCATGGTCATCACAAACACCTGGTTTAAAAAGCGCGATACCCATCTAATCACGTACTACAGTGGTCCAAATGCTACTCAGATTGACTATGTCCTTGTGAGACGTCGTAACCTTACAGACGTTTTAGACACGAAAGTTGTTCCATACGAAACCGTTGCGATGCAGCATCGACCTGTCATCTGTAAGCTGCGAATAACGCCACCAAGAGCTGTATGCACGGCCAGAACGGGTCCTTCAAGAATCAAATGGTGGCGCTTTAAGGAAATAGAGTCCAATGTCATTGCAAAAATCACTGTACCACCCATTACGACAGTTGAAGAGAGCTGGACAAAACTAAAAGACTCGTCTCATGCAGCTGCACATGCCATTCTCGGAACAACAAAACCAGGACGACGGCGGATTGAGAAAGATACGTGGCTCTGGAACGACAGTCAAGGAAGCAGTACATAAGAAGAAGCAGTTGTATCATGAGTTTCTTGCAGATAAAAATCCATCTCGCTGGAATGCCTATAAAGTAGCCCGTAGTGAGGCCAAGAATGTTGTTGCCTCAACAAAAGCAGAGCGATATGCAGACCTTTACAAGAAACTTGATACGCGTGAGGGCGAGCGTGACATTTATCGGATAATCAAATCGAGGCATCAAAAAACGGAAGATATCCAACATTTCTATGGCATCAACAATGAAGTGGGTGAGCTGCTAGTAGACTGGGAGAAAGCAAGGGAACGCTGGCGGAGCTACTTCGAGAACATTTCGACTGAAGAATTTCCCCATCCACCAATCCCAACCACCTGTGCTGTTGAAGGACCAATTAAGGAGATCGACATTGCCGAAGTTGAGGCTGCTCTGAAGGAGATGAAGCCTGGGAAAGCCACCGGCACCGATGATCTTCCAGCAGAGTTATGGTGCTCTAAGGAGTGGGATGCTGCAGGATGGTTAACAGAATTCTTCAATCGGATTACCAAAGAAGGTCGAATACCAACAGATTGGCAATAGAGTATCACAGTACCAATCTTCAAAAAGAAGGGAAGCCCTGCCGAATGTTCAAATTACCGCCCGATCAGACTTCTGTGCCACGCAATGAAAGTTTTCGAGCGTATCCTTGACAAAAGAATTCGTGCGATTGCCAAAATCACAAGGAACCAAGCAGGCTTTGTGAAAAACTGCGGCACAACAGATGCAATCTTCGTTGTACGGCAACTGGTTGAGAAATACTCCGAAAGAAATAAACCTTTGCATCTTGCTTTCCTCGACCTTGAGAAGGCTTTTGATCGGGTGCCACATGACCTAATCTGGTTAGCGCTCCGTCAACACGGCATCCCAGAACACCTTCTTAAATGGGTGCAGCTGCTTTACGCAGAACCAAGGAGCTATGTCCTAGCTGCCGCGGGAGCGTCTAATGACTTCCGCATCACCGTAGGTGTCCACCAGGGCTCCGCCTTATCACCACTGCTGTTCATTCTTGTGATGGACACTGTAACGTCAGACCTGCACCAGCCGCTACCATGGACACTTCTCTATGCAAATGACGTCATGTTGGCTGGTGAGACGAAGCTTGATCTCCAACGTCAAACACAAGAGTGGTACAATCGACTTGCGCAATATGGTCTGCGCCTCAACAAGAAGAAGACAGAATACATGACATCCGATACACACCATTACTGTTGATGGAGAAGATTTACCACGTGTAGCGAAATTTAAGTATCTTGGTTCCACTATCTCTGATGATGGGCGACTTACTGACGAGGTCAACACAAGGATACACGCAGCCTGGACGAAGTGGCGAATGACAACTGGCGTCACCTGTGACCGTAGGATGAATGACCATCTGAAATCTTAAGATCTACCGGACTGTCATTTGTCCTGTCACTCTCTACGGCACGGAGTGCTGGCCATCTACTAAGGAAGCAGAACGTCGCCTATGTGTCATGGAGACGAAGATGCTTAGATGGTCAGCAGGTTTCACTAGGCTGGATCATATTTCAAATGATGCCATCAGAAATCGGTTTGGTGTTGCTCCAATCGGGAAAAAAATGGAGGAAAACCGTCTGAGATGGTTTGGACACGTGCTGCGCGCAGAGGGCGACACAATGACAAAAGCAGCTTACACACTGGATGTGGCTGGAAAGAGGCCCAGAGGGCGACCAAGGCAACGATGGGCACAATGATCTAAAGGCTGTCAATCTTCATCCAGACATGGCCCATGACCGAGGGAAATGGAGACTACGATCCTACATAGCGGACCCTGCCACAAAGTGGGACAAACGCTAAAGAAAAAGAAGAAGAAGATACGCAGTTTGACTGGCGTCGCAGAACACACGAAGAGATATATCTTCAACCGACTGGACACTACCGATCAAACATCTAGGAATCTTAATCTCAGACAGCTGAGGTAGTTCTGCCAACCACTTCATGAATCTTCTCTTTGTTGTTTTGTCTAATTCGGTGTCCCAACCCAACTCAGTGGCCCATAATTCTTGCAAGATTAATTTTGGACAGAGAAATATCGGTCATGAGAAGCCAATAGGGTCAAACACCTTATGTGCAGCTCCTAGTATAGCTCTTTTTGTGATTACATCATATTTGAAATCGTTACCATGAGTTAGATTCAGTTCAATGGTATCTTCTCCTTTATTCCAAATGAGCCCTAGCACATGAGTAAGACTTTCAGCTGTACCATCCTGAAAATACTCCCACCCTTGGAGATTGTAAGATGCCTTATCCATTAAGGTGAGTTGGGGTATCTGGACCCAGGGGGTAACTGGGCCATGTTTTTTTTTTCATAAAACTTGTGAGGAGAATTTAAATTCAAACGGTTGGCAGCACTGAAGGACAATGGCGTCTCCCTTCAGCAGCCTGCCTCATGTCTCTTGTGTGTTGTGGCTTGCATGTAAGAATTTTGTGAATTTTTTAGTGAATGGTTTCCATAACAACGTGAGAAACAGATATATCCGGAAAATTCCTACATTTAAATCTGGCACAGTTTTCCATCAAAATAGTTAATGTTAAACCCAGGAGATGGCACCACTACGCAGACACATTTGATAGTTAATTATGTCACCCTTAGAGACCTCTTTGACTTAACAAATACCCGCAGGCAGTTTTGCTTCAGATGAACGCACGTGTCACTGCGTAGTTGGTGAAGTGAGTGCATTCTTGTAGTGTTTATTTGGTGATGTGAGCATAATTCCAAGGAAAAGGCTATGGAATGATGAAGATTTGATTTGAGTGATGGTTTGAAGTGCTCCACACTTAATTATTAATTAATTAACTTTTACAACCTTCAGATGCTACTCAAACTTCAAGTACCAACAGGTAAGCGAAATATATGCGAGTTCTAATTACATTTAGTGCATGAAAAATATAATCTACATAAGTTACTTTGAATTTTTGGAAAAAAAAAAAACTCAGTTAAAAAAAAAAAAACACTCGGCAAGGGTTAATTAGTTGAATTGGGCAACAAAGGATCGTATGAATTAATTACTTATTTCTGGAGATGGGCAAGCATAGTATTTTATTCTACTGTATATCCCAGCAAACAATTCTCTTTATATCAATTAAAGAAAATTTTCAACAAAATATCAAATCAGTATATTTATAATTGGGAACAACGCCAGGAAGAAGAGTATATTTTTTATAATAGTAATATAATGGGTCTGTCAATGTATTTTTTAACACAAATAAAAATATTTAATCTACATCCTACTAAATGAAATGCATGACAGATAAGTCAAAATGTTTTTAGAATTTACACTGAAGGAAATGCATCTTGAACCGATTTTGGTCATCTTCGACTAAGCACATTGTGATCCCATACAACCACGTATCAGTAACCAGAATATTTCGATGTTTCTTTATTACAATAAGTTATTTTCACTTTTTATCATCTCAATGCTTGTTCAATTTGTTCTACTACACTGCTCATAAAAATTAGAGGATATTGTAAGGTCAGCTCATAATGGTGCAATAATAAATGAGATCATTTAGTTTTTCAACCATTTATTACTTACATAATGCTATACTTACAGATAAAGCCGACCATCAAGAGCCCCTGATGAGTGTTGGAATCAAATGATATGAATGAAGAGAGAATATGGCAAACAAACAAAGCAACATTAACACTACCATAATCGTCGGCCATGGGTGAATATTGTTCTTCAGTATGGTGTATGGTCTCCTCGAAAGGCTAGCACTGCTGCACACCTGTGTGCCATTGATGCAATGAGTTTTTGGGGGATACGTGGCCACTCGTCCATAAGAGCAATCTGTAGCTGTGGAAGGTGCTGGTCTGCCTGCAATGCGCCTGCCTAATGCATCCCACACGTGCTCAATCGGATCTAAGTCCGGCGACGAAGCTGGCCACTGCATACGCTGGATACCCTCCTCCTCCAGCATGTTGTCCACCAACCCAGCTCTGTTGGGATGTGCATTATCGTCCATAAACACAAAGGAAGCACTTATGGCACCAGCATACGGCACAACAAAAGGTCGGAGAATCTCGTCTCTATACCTTACAACGGTCACAGTGCCACGTGGGATGATGTAGAGGTCCGTACGTCCACCCAGGCTAATTTCAGCCCTCACCAGAAACCCACCACCGCCATATGGGGAACTTTCTTGTACAAAAGATGGGCTGTTTCGTGTCCCTCGTTCCCTCCAGATGCGAACACGTTGACTATCCGATTCCACGTCGAATCACGACTCATCAGAAAACAGAACTGAGCTCCATTCGGCATGCATCCACCCACGATGCTCCTCCGCCCAGTTTCTGTGATCTCTATGGTGTTGTGGAGTTAACCTGGTACACACCATGGGCCTACGGACATAGAGGCCATGTGCACGAACTCGTTTACAGACGGTTTGGGTTGATACTCTGCGCCCTGTTGCTGTTAGAAGGGCACTTCTCAGTTGAGTTGCATTCTGCCGTCTATTCCGGCGGGCTGTTAACACGAGGTAACGGTCATCCCTTGCTGTTGTTGCCCGTGAGCGACCATGTCCTACCGTTCTGTGAACAGTAGCTGTTGTTTGAAAACGATTCCACAGTCTTGAGATCACACTTTGAATCACCCCAAGGGCTTGAGCCACAACTTGTTGTGTCTGTCCAGCTTCCATCCGTCCTATGGCCCTGCAAGCCATTGATTCAGGTAAATCGCGTTGTGGAGACATTGCTGTCCCTAAGTCACGTCATCCTAACTGACAACGGGAATGGAATGACTCTGACCTCAGCAACAAACCACTGCCGTGTGACCCTTTGACAACAACAGTACGGACAGTGCCCTCCATCGTGTGGTGTATGTGCAGGGGTGACGCAAACACATGTTTACCTTCTCTGGGAGTAAAGGAAAGCGATTGCATCTAATGCGGAACGATACACATAGCATACATAGCTGAATTTACAATATCCCCTAATTTTTGTGAGCAGTGTATTTTAATCAATATTTTTATAAAATTTACTGTATTAGCAATTTTAAACAGTACTAAGGCTAAAGAAGGGAGCATTGTATAGCCCCCGAAACATGTACTTGAAGTAATCGAATAGTTTCTTTTGTAATATTAAGGTATTGATTGGTTGGAAACCTAATATTTTGTTATATTTAGTAATTTGTCAATCTTCTTTTTCTTTAGCGTTTGTCCCGCCTAGTGGCAGGGTCCGCTGTGTGGGATCGTAGTCTCTGTTTCCTTTCTGTCTTGGGCCATGTCTGGATGAAGATTGACTGCCGTTGCCTTGGTCGCCCTCTGGACCTCTTTCCAGCCACATCTAGTGTGTAAGCTGTTTTTGCCATTGTGTCGCCCTCCGCACGCAGCACATGTCCAAACCATTTCAGACGGTTTTCTTGCTTTCTTTTCCCGATTGGTGCGACACCAAAGTGATTTCTGATGTCATATTAAGTAATTTCACCTCTTTAGTTCCGAAGTGCATTTGGGAGTGGCGACCCCATCTTAATAATAGCAAATATGATTCAGCCTCGGAAAATGCTAGGGCGTCCTCTGCAGGCGACGCGCAGTTCTTCAGATGCTGGGGGAGTCGTGAGAAATGGGCGGCCAGCATCACAATATATCCGAAAAGGGACAGTCAACATCATAACCCTGATGGACAAAACTGAGGAGCTAGTGGACTTCATGATGGAGAAGGATATAGCCATCCTCGGTCTCAGTGAAACGAAATGGAAAGGAAAAGGGGAAAGAAAACTAATGGAAGGATACAGGTTGTTTTACAGTGGAGGACAGGAGGTAAGAAATGGAGTAGGAATGATTATAAGAAAAGATGTCCTAGAGTATGTGAAGGAGGTGAAGAAGATAACTGACAGGATGATCATAGGAAGGATACAGTTCCAGACGGGGACAAAAGATCTGTTTCAAGTATGTGCTCCACAAACGGGGAATAAAGAAGAGACATGGTTTGGAGAATAAAGTAAGGCTACCAGGACGAGCACTGGAACAACGGATGACAGGGAAGAGAGGGCGAGGAAGACCAAGAATGCGTTGGATGGACTCGGTGAAGTATAGCATTAGAAAACGGAACCTGGATTGGAACACCGAGTCGGAAGAGGAATGGTGGAACGACAGAACAAAGTGGAGAGGAACCATATCTACCCCCACCCAGTGTCTGCTGGAAAAGGGGAAATGAAGGAGAAGAAGAAGAAATAGTTCTGAAGTGCCCTAATGTGGTTATTTTTTATTTGTGAATGGAAATAATTAAATCTAGATATAGTACTAAAAAAAACTTCTACACATCAGGTGACCATGATAGTTTCAAAAGTGGAAGCATCACATAGACAGCAAAATACCCTGGATCCAGGAAGAGGTTTCTGAGCCAATTGGAAATCTGCTCAATCCCTTCGGCCCCTTTCGATACCTGGAGCAAGTCCCGTGCCCCATGGTCACCTGGAGACCCGGCACAAACCCCGTGGTCACCATTGTGTGATGGCCACAAGTGATGGAAGAAGAAATAAATAAAATTATAAACAATGACATTTGGTGGACCCAGTCCCAATTCCCTTGATATCCGAAAAGTGTACATCAATAATTGACTTTTAAATTGAGTGCATTGTTAAAGAAATGCTATTTTTATAATGTACACATCTGTACCTGCTACCCGCACGAACTGCGCTTTAAACCTGTTGAACTGAATGGACCTATCAGAGCTGTTCCTTATAGCGCGAGTTTCAATACCAACTGAAATTATGTATTTGCCTATATATGCAAGCCCCGGGCTAAGGTGATAGACGCCCTGAGCAAATGGTCTACTGGCGCCCTTTTTCTCATTTATGTGTTATAAAAATAGCATAATAGTTTCTTTTTTACAAACAACTACGTTACTAATATTGTATCACAGGAAATAATAAGGAAAGTAAGTTGTTCATACAATTTTGTAGTCATTTATTGATAGATTAATCACACTAAAAACCAAGAATACAAATTCAAAAGTTAAATTTTAAAAGTACAATATACAGAAACATTTCAAATCAAAGATTTTTTCTGGCTTTTAACTTTGCAAATTTATTTATGATGTCAGAAAAGTATGTGCTAAAGGTTACGTCTTTTTCACAACACATTAACAATAGGGAATTTAGTTTGCTGTCTGAAAGAGTTGATCTTCTAACATTGTTTAACCGAGCCAAAACTGAAACTGCGGAGCAGTTTGTGACTGGTAAAGTCAGAAATATTCTAGTTGCTACCTCAAGATAAGGGAAAGTAGTTTTCAAATCATTTTTATAACTTATTCATATATGTCAAGAATGCTAGTAAATTCTACCTGTTCCACATACATTTTGAAGTGCTGGCATTCGTTTTCAAATTCACTTCAGATGGCATTAGAGTAGAACTCATAGAGTTTATTCGCAGCTTGTGATATGATCTCTTTCTGCTGTCCCTTTTGTACAAGAATAGAAAGTATTTCAAATTTGTCAGATAAATTTTCATAAGCTGTTTTTCGCCTTGACAGGTTACTTATCAAAGAGTCAAAGATTTTAATATAAACTTGGGATTTGAAAAGTGACCTTTCATCGCCTAGGCAAAATTTTTTCTGATTTTTATTCTTTTGTAGTTGGTGTTCAGTGATTCAACTTGTAACAACTTCATGGCTGCTTGTTCATACTTGTCAAAATCATTCCTTTTAGGTAGATTTCATTAGAAAGCTAACTATTGCAATGGGTCCCATGTTTCGACTTCCGGAAAATTTCTACATATCTTCGCGTTTCACATCCCCCAGACCCCAAAACCACCGTCAGTTCAAAAGTTTATACATAATTTATGTATGTATGTGTATATATATATATATATATATGTATATCACCGACAAACCCACCAACCTGGGCCCAAAGTTTGGGAAGCCAGGCTCTGCCTGTCACAAGTCAGGACAAAGGGCGAGTGATAGAGGAGTAACACCTCTTAAAAAAAACCATGGGACCAGCTGACCCGGCTGGTAGTACCCTGTAAGGGTCCCTTGCCAGGGTTACGGTGAAGTCCACAACGGCTGCTACAGTGGAGAGGATAATCTTCGGTACAGTGTATATGGCGGATGTGGCAGCCCAGTGCTCGGGATTAATAGAGTAAAAGGTATCATCCTCACTCCGAGGATAGATATCAGTTGTAGCGTCTGATCCGGAGCGGGCGGCTACGAACGGCGTCTGTACCCCATGTTAGGGGCGGCCGAATTTATATGCTGGCAGTGGCTTTAAAATGCTAGGCGTCAGACTCAGCGACAAGTCGGCCGAAATTCAATTGTCGTATCATGATGCACCAAGTAAATTGTAGTATCCAGGCTAGGGCGTCCCCCGCAGGCGACGCGCCCCGACCCCGCCCGATCGGGGTGGGAAATGGATGAGGGCTACCTACCCAAGGCCGGGGCAGGCTAAAGAAGCAAGGCTCGATTACCAGATTTGCGACAATCAACGTTGGGACATTAACTGGGCGCAGTCGTGAGTTGGCTGAATCGCTCCACCAACGCAAAATTGATGTAGCCTGTATCCAGGAAACAAAGTGGAAAGGCGCAAAGGCGCGTGATATTGGTGATGGTTACAAGCTCTTCTACAATGGCAAAACATCTGACCGAAATGGTGTGGCAATTGCCATCTGTGAACGGCTACGGAATAGTGTCACCAGAGTAAACCGTATCTCTGATCGCCTGATGAGCATCCAGATAATTACGGACGCAATATCACTCTCCATATTGTCTCATGTTATGCACCACAGACTGGGTGCCAAGCTGAAGAACAAGACAAATTCTGGGGTGATCTTGAGACATTAATACATTCAGTTGATCCTAATGAGTCTTTGCTTATTGGTGGTGATCTCAATAGTCATGTTGGTAGATCACGTGATGGATTTGAACGCGTACATGGTGGTTGTGGTCATGGGACGCGAAATGCAGCTGGTGTGCGTACTTTAGAGTGTGCTGAGGCTTGTGACCTAGTGGTGGTGAACACCTTCTTCAAGAAACGGTTATCACATCTCATCACATACAACAGTGGTGGCCATCAAACTCAAATTGATTACTGGTTGGTGCGTAGAAGAGATCTGAAATTGGTGAAGGACTCCAAGGTCATTCCTTCAGAAAATGTTGCTCCCCAACATAAGCCCTTGATCTTAGATTTCCATATTACTCTTCGTACTCCTTCACGACCTATCACCAATACTGAGCGTATAAAGTGGTGGAAACTACCTGGCCATGAATTGCTACTTCTAGATTCTATTGGTCCTCTTCCTGACAACATTGATCAACTAACATGGAATGAATTCACCTCAAACATCCAGGCAAATGCAAAGGAAGTAATGGGTATGACAAAACCGGGACGACAATTTGTTGATAAACAAACTTGGTGGTGGAATGAAGACGTGCAACGAGCTGTGAAATCTAAGAAAACTGCTTACAAAAGGTGGCTTAAATCAAGAACCGATGCTGATCTATCTCAATATCGTCAGCTCAAATCCGATGCAAAACACGCTGTTGCAGTTGCTAAATCCAAGCAATTAAGTACATTGTACAAACAACTAGAGGAATCTACTGGGGTCAATAATATTTACAAGCTAGCCAGATCTCGACATCGTGCCACAGTTGACATAGGACATGTCATGCATGTCAAGGATAAGCACGGACATCTTCTAACAAAACCAACAGAGATCCTTCAACGATGGCATGAACACTTCAATACTATCTGTAATGAAGAGTTCCCTCACCCACCGATTCCATTAGCCGAACCTGTACAAGGTGCAGTTCCACCTATCACACCTGCCGAGGTCAATACTGCGATCCACGCAATGAAGAATGGCAAGGCAACAGGCCCTGATGATATTCCTGCAGAGCTATGGAAGCAGTTGGGTCATGCCTCTGCAGAGTTCCTAGCAGAGTTCTTTAACAAATGCCTTGCGAGCCACCAGATCCCGTCAGCTTGGCAAACTAGCGTCACAGTACCAATATGGAAAGGCAAGGGCGATGTAACTATCTGTGCCAATTATCTTCCCATTCGTCTCTTATGCCACATAACGAAGATTCTAGAACGTGTGATCGACACTCGCTTACGTAGCATTGTTACCATCTTGCCTAACCAATGTGGATTCATGAAAGGTCGCGGAACAACTGATGCTATCCATGCAATGCGGCTTCTGATAGAAAAGTATATGGAGAAAAGAAGGACAATTCACATGGCTTTTCTGGATCTGGAGAAAGCATTCGACCGGGTTCCCCATCAGCTTATATGGTATTCTCTTCGATCTCATGGCGTACCAGAAGCTTATGTGCGTTGGGTCCAACTCCTCTACAATAATACAACTAGCTCTGTACGCAGTGCTGCTGGACTCACCAAACAGTTCGATATTCGAGTTGGGGTTCACCAGGGATCTGCACTATCTCCACTCTTGTTTATCCTATGCATGGATACAGTGACTGCCGATTTGCAGAGGCAACCACCATGGACATTACTGTACGCCGATGATGTCATGCTTGCAAGCGAGACCCGTAATGATCTAGAGCAATTGGTCAACCTCTGGAATGCGAGGCTCTGTGAATTTGGACTACGGCTCAACCTCACTAAGACTGAGTATCTTGAATGTGGTTCCCAGACAGATGGGACCATCATAGTGGATGGCACCCCACTACCAAAAGCTTCACATCTCCGATACCTTGGCTCCATTGTGAGACCTGATGGTGATACAGTCTCGGATGCCCGTGCAAGAGTGAATGCTGCATGGATGAAGTGGCGCCAGGTCACAGGCGTTCTCTGTGACCGCAAGATCCCTTTGCGCCTCAAAACTAAGATCTATCAATCAGTCGTCCGCCCTGTTGCTTTGTATGGAGCTGAATGCTGGCCCAATACAAAGAAACATGAACAAGCTTTGCACTCAATGGAGATGCGGATGCTAAGATGGTCCTTGGGAATTACACGGCTGGATCATATTAAGAACGAAGACGTCCGCAATACTCTTGGAATTGCCCCTATTCCAGCCAAAATGAGGGAGACTCGGTTGCGTTGGTACGGACATGTAGCCCGAGCAAATACAGAGTCCATTGTAAGCAAGTCACTTGCTCTCGAGCCTGATGGACAAAGACCTCCAGGACGACCAAAAAGGCGTTGGATGGATACCCTACACGACGATATGCGCATCGTAGGTCTTCGTCCTACAGATGCAGCAAACCGCAACAAATGGAGAGCGAGGTGCGGACCCCAAAAAATAATTGGGAACAACGCCAGGAAGAAGAAGAAGATGTATATCACCGACAGTAGTGGCTACGCTGGCTAACGCGCAGCATTAGGTCATGAGGCCAAGCTCTCTGCTGACTCGGTAGACGCGTGGGTTCGAGCCCCACCGTCGGCCGTCCTTGAAATGGTTTTCCGTGGTTTCCCATTTTCAACACCAGGCAAATGCTAGGACGGTACCTTCTGACAGGCCACGGCCGCTTCCTTCCACATCCTTGCCCAGTTTCATTCACATCATTCATTTCATCTCTCATTAACTCCTCTCATGAGGTTGGCATCAGGAAGGGCATCCGGCCGTAAAAACCATCGCCACAAAGACTTCCATCGCATCTCATCCCCGACCCCGTTGGAAAACGGGAATAATAAGGGGTAGACATACATACATATATGTATATCAGTTTCTTGTGGACACGATAACTGCCGTAATATTGCACCAATCACTTTGAATTTTTTACCGAATATGTATACCTATAAAATCTCGGTCGAGTTCGTTACTGGACTAAATCGGTCTAAGGGGGTGAAAATGGGGGGCTTTTTTCGAAAAAGTGAAATATCGCTATAACTCTCTTAGTATGTGAAATATCGAATCCGTTCAAAGTTCATACTATGTGTCGGATAAAGCCCAAAATTTTATGTTTGAAGAGTTTTTTTATAGCACCAACCATTGACCAAAGGGGTGGGAAAAAGTGGGTTTTTCGGGAAACATTAATCATATCTCTCTTAATAGGCACAATATCAAAACCGTACAAAATGGACAATATTCCCCTAATAATTACCTAAAACTTTTGTCTGAAAGAATTTTTGATATGACCCACCATTACGCCAAGGGATGAGAAAAATGACTTCGGAATTATAAGAAAATGCCAAGAGCTATCAGAGGTTGCCATGGCAACACTGCTAAATTGATGAGGGATGAGCCATCGGACGTTGCCATGACAACGCACTTGCTCGATATCAGATTCAGATTTCCATCTGACTAAGTGTGAAGCGTCTTCGGTGACGTAACTGGTAGCCGGCCGAAGTCGTCGGATTTTCTAAGAGCGCTAAAAATCCCTCAGTATGCTTTCCTTTGGAGGGGAAGTTCCAACGTTCGTTGCGAGTTGCTGGTTGCGGTGGCATCTAGTAGCCAAGTTCATAGCTAGGTGTCGTTGACGGTAGTATCTGGTAGCAACATTAGGAACTACTGCTTGAAATTGACCGTCTGCAGTCCTTACCTGAATTACAGACTAATACAGCCATCACAATTCACACCGTTTATCAGACAGATTCTACACTCACCCAAAGTACACGGGGTTACATGACCGCGTTGTCGCAGCCCCTAAACTGAGGAACCAACCAAATTCTCTACGGGAAATATAATTTTGCGTGAAGAAGTAACAGACCGTTACATAGTTACACATCAGTGTCGAAACCTTGCATAAGGACAGTGTGACCACAAGTATAAAAATG
The DNA here is from genome assembly GCA_946902985.2 of Meconema thalassinum. Taxonomy (NCBI): domain Eukaryota; kingdom Metazoa; phylum Arthropoda; class Insecta; order Orthoptera; family Tettigoniidae; genus Meconema; species Meconema thalassinum. Next base: position 454,784,057 of record OX336391.1, on the reverse strand, counting down.
GACCCCAAATGACAAGAAGACAAGACAATAAGACAATAAAATGTTTAAAATATGCATAAAATGATGAAAAACAAAGTTAATTAAGCTCCAATTATAAAATACTTTCTCGCAATAAATGTGGTCTGATCCTTCTACGAAAACCTGCATATTCTGCCTATTTTCGCCTATCCCCAAGTTTGTCCGGTGAAATCTACCTCCGCCTTCCGGCGTGCCGAGAGGACTTTTTTTCATTTAAATAGCTCTCCAAAGTTTGAAGCTGCTTTGTACCTACTACGAGATTAAGGGTTTCACTTTGTAGATTGCTGCTAACTTTATCAAATCTTTCCAAAATATCACTCCACAAAATAGTTAGGAAGGCTGATTCAAATTTTTCAAACTTCTTTTCTAGTTCTGAAGCTTCAACTTGGACTGCAGGCTTCTGAGTAGGGTCTTAAGATATTTCCTTCAGTGATTTATGTATCGTCTTGTAGCCTTTGACCAGGGCCTTTACAGCATCGGTTCTCGCTGACCATTTTGTTTGAGATAGGGATTTCAACACTGGAATTTTACTGTTTTCTAAACATGTTTTCAAAATACCCCATCTATGGGTTGAATTGGAAAAAAGTATAAAGGTTATGGACGAATCCAAAATAGCTTCAATGCAGCACTCTGCAGCAGAGGAACCAACAAGGTTGAGAGAATGCGCTACACAAGGGGCAGTGTTGTTCAATTGATACTTGTAGGCCTGAGTAAGCTCCACACATATTTGCCGCGTTATCATAGCTTTGTCCTCGGCATAACTCAATATCTAAACTACTCGAGGTATGGCCTATTCCAGGGAGAAGTTTGAAGACACGTCCCATTGGCTTAGCGTCTTTGAAGCAAACGTAACGTAGAACCAATGCTAATTGATCGGTGTGCGAAAAATCGGGAGTAGAATCCATGATGAGGGCATAGTAGTGAGAATGTTTAACATCCTTTGTCATTGTTTGCAGCACTAAGTCTGCCATAACATTGATGAACTCGTCACACGTTTGAGCAGATAGGTATGAAACTCGTCCTTGCCCTTTGTTCCCATACTGAGCAAGGTGCTGGGAAAGGAAATGGTCGAAATGGCTTATCAACTCAAGGCATCCTAGATACAGACCATAAGAGGTAGATCCTAAAAGTTCATTGTCACTTTGAAAAGGTAACTCTCTAACTGAGAGAAATTTCACAACAGACACAATGTGCCCATTTAGACGGAAGCCCAACGACCACATATGAATTTTACCAAAAATCAGTCAGCACGAGAATCTAAACATCTCAGGGTGCCATATGGGTTAAAATTACAACAACAAACAAGATCTAAAATGCTTTACTGATTTTCGGCTCGATGCAACAATAAGGATTGAAGGGAGACTTTGAAAATACCACAATTCCTAAAAGTATCTCATTTTATTTATAATTTAAAATTGAATCTAAAAGAATGCCACAAAAGCATTGAGAATGTCTGAAAAGATTCATACACTTTATATACAGGACAGACTTATCAACACATGACCACTGTTGGCTTTGTCCAAATATTTTATATACACTGGTAGATTATTCAGGGCAAATTCAATCGTCCAGCCTGAATCCAACTTGACTAGTATTCACTTGTTGAAAGAAATTATATTTTTAACTGATTCACTTGTTTGTCAAAAATCACTTTGCTTATAAGTTCATTTGTCTAAACGAAAAAACTATCACTTTCCAAGAATCATCATTTCCTTTAAAAATCGGTACATTAAATATCATAGCAATGAGTTAATCACAAAAATACTGATTTGTAGGACATCTGAGCATCATTAAATAACAATGCTTAAACACTCTGAGCATGGATTCGAAGAACTTCGATGGTTAGCAAAAAAAAATATTTCATCATCTGTTCTCGATCCGAAAATAACAATCATGAGTGCATGACTCAACTATAAATTCATGGATCAAAATATTAACCAAAACATTAATCCAAATGCTAACTAAATCATTCAAACATTAAGCTTTCAAATTATTGAAAATATCATTCTGAAAATTCTCATCAAAATAGTAACAAATACTATCACCAAAATTATTATTCTTCATCAGAATATGAAAATATTAATCTTTACAAAATTTTATACCTTTATAATATTTATAACTTCAATAGGATCACAATTATCCTTGAAATGGTAGTAGCTGTTCATTAAATGACAATATAATCTTTAGCACTGGCCCATTCTATTAATGTGTCAATAATCACCTGATCACATATTGTTTTTGACAAACGGCAAGGTATCGTTGAAATTAAAGGTTTATCTACAATAAACTTGGGTTGACAAGTACTGGGAAAATATCTGTAGAACACGAGAAAATCAAATGTGAAACATAACTGTGATGGTTGTATGAAATGACCATTGGTTATCTAACTCGACGAAAGTGTGACTCGTAATTATATATTTTTACTTCCATATTTTTCAACATATTTTATAAAAGTCATCTAACCCTCACAATGGTTGATGCTTCACGTAACGACGACTTCATTCCTGCGACTTAATTGCACAATTTGAATGACAAAATTCAACTACGGTATTTCCACACACAATATTTCTCCTCATATCACACATTATTGTGATAATCAAGCAACTGCTTGTTATCCAACTGGAAGACTAGGAAACTAGTAAGCTCCTCCAATGAGTTTACTACAAGTTTCACCATCACATTAATTCCTGGTATTTTTATATCGTGTCTACTCATGGTCAAACGTTTCATATAATGACGTCACCCAAATAATTTACTATTTATATAAATTCAAGCAAACCCTAATTTATACATTCATTTTACTCCCATTTTGATAACCTTCTGTGTCCCCACAAGATTTGACTGTATAACGCAATTATTAAATGCTTCCAATATTATTCTGTTATTTCAAAATGTGGGCGTGCGTCTAACCACTAACCTTCGGAAAAGCAATGATCCGAAGTAGTTAACTGTTTCGGATATCATACTGATAATCCACATAACATGACATGATTATTAGAAGTCACCGAATTATTATTATTAATATTTCAGAAAATGAAAATAACAATAATTATTATTAAATCATTATTATTACTTCCAAACTGGAATTAGCTTCACAAAACAATTCGAGAACGATCAAGCTCGAATTCTTAAATAGGAAAATATCCATTCCTCAACCTAAATACATTTTAATATCCACAGATCCTATGGCTAATGACCATTAGAAAAATGACAAAATCAAACTAAAATGCAAATGATGCTGTCCATAGATTCAAATCATCGAATCCAAATATCTGAACACAGGAAATGTCCAGACCTAGGCCTCCAATGCCTCGAAGCCTAATCTGCGACAGCAAATTACAAAAGAAAATTTGTTGTTTATAAATCTGTAGAAATGGAAAATTCCGAATAACTAAGCATAAGAATAATTCAATTGTAGTTTACATTCTTGTAGATGTTGACGATGAAAATCTGGTTAGAACCAGACTGTTCCATTCTTTGGTCCCATTTGGACCCGTACCTAAATCCTGGTCTCGGCCTCCATTTTCTACCCGCAATCAGTCCAGCAAGACATAACGGCTAGTTTCTTCGTTGCCTCGAAATAATCTTGAATAATAATGTTCGTGATGAATGTTCTAATAGCTGTAGCTATTTGCGTTAAAGGGACTTGAACTTTGAGATCCATGGTAAGAAATACCAGACATAACATAGACCAACAGTGACACATTCAGTACGATTTCGATATTCTTACAATCTTATTTTTCTGTGGTAATGACCTGATGTTCTTGATGACACTATGGGTGGAATTATGCATTCCCCAGACAGTGTTAGACACAGCTGCTCCCAACGTCGGCTAAGTGGTCTTACCAAGCAAGACTGGTATCTAATAAAGTACTGATATGAAGTCATGGTTGTTCTTACTGTTACCAAGACAAAGCTTGTCTCTGGTGAGTTGGAAGTAAAACTACTCCAAATAATTAAATGTGGTTTTGTAGACTAAGTCTACCATATGTCCTGATGCACTTGAATTTCACAAAGTGTTGACTGCATTTTGATGCCTATCACTTGAAATAGTACCTTTGAAAAATATTCTATGTTCCACTGTCCGTAAAAATGACTATCACTTAGTCCGATGTTTCAAAGTATGAAGTAACGGCGACCATGCGCCTAAGTGCAAACTGTAGCGTAGTATCAGTAACCATATACTGGCGAAGATTTCACTCGGCGAAGTAGTAGCGACCATGCGCTGTGGAGAAGTGAATTGTACTGTACCTTGAGTCTGGCCGGGCCCTCAATTTATACTGCACGGAGCTATCCTCTATCACAAACTGCTCATATCTCGGCTTCCGCTGATCCGATTTTCTTCTGATATGGCTCATTCTTCTCCTTTTTCCCGTGCCAGTAAAATAATATGCATTCCATGTTTCCATAAAATCGGGAACTATTTAATAAAAATATAGCCTTGATGATGACGCGTCGCTAATCTCTCTGTTGCCTGCATAAGGCTTCGAATCCCTTCGAGAATAAAAGCCGCGCACTATTCAAACCTTGCGCCTGGACTTAGAATATGTGCCTGTGATCTCCAATATGCACAAGTGGATATGGGCACAACAATTCTGAGTAATACACTTCGCCAATATGTGACCTCCTGCTCATATTGGGTTGAAAGAAGAGTATTTATTTCCTCTTTGTGTTTTCGTCTATTAATGTAAGTTAGCATGTTGGAACGATGGTCTGCTGATTGTTCATGTTGTTTAATCAACTCATTTCCATGTTTCCAATCATTAAACCCGGAAGAAAATCCAGTTTTCTTGTCCAAGGGCTGAAACAAGCAGCAAGGAACACTAAAGACATTTCCAGACGATTGTGAGTAGATCAGCCAATCTCTAACATAAGATTCACCATTGGAAAGCGTACATTTAAACAGTTTTACAAGCTTGCCATGGTGGGTGAGTGGTCAACATGTCGGTCTACTAACCCCCAAGCTTGCAGGTTCGCTCCTGGCCGTGGTAAATGATTTTTTTTGAAAGGCGGCAAAAATTACGACACCATGTCATACGATGTTGGCATGTCAAAGAACCCATTTGAATTTAGTAGGCCGTGTTCATAATGGCAAAATTAATCTCGGGAGTTTCTGCCAACACAAAGTTCCTCATTTCTCTACTAGAAAGCGCTATAGTGTTCAAGGAGCTTAGATATCTAACCTCCTTGACTTTCATAGTGCTTCAAGGAAAAACGAAATTCGATATGCAAGCTACCCTATGGGTGTCAAATAACAAAGCTTGCACCCGGCACCCGAGGCCATACAATATTATTATTACAGTTTTGCAGTAAGTGCACGCTTAGTTCCGTCATTGTAAATACGCTCAGATCTGGAAAAATCCACTTGAAAGTTTTAATTTAGGGGGATTTTTCGCAATAGATTCTATAGTTGAAGGCAACGTGACAGCCCATGTTGTAGGGTCATTGATGTTTCAAGTAAAAGCCAACAGATCATCAGATTTTGATTCAGAAACAATCTGTTCATCTGAATTCTCATCATTATTGGAAATAAATGTGTCTGTATTAGCTCCATTATTGGGAAAAGTCAAAGTAAGCGTACCTTGAGAGAGATCGTTAAGGCCTAGAGTTTCCTTGCTTGAAGGGGCAGTAGGCGTGATAGTTGTAGCTCTTTGTGTAAATAACGATGCAATTTTAGGCACTTTCTGTAAAAATTCTTGTTCGTCACTTTCCTTCTTGGCAGCACGTTTCCTGAATTCTGATCCACTTAATATTTTGTTCATTTTAAAATACGGTAACTTAAGTAGACACATTTTCACAAATCACAGTTGATACGCAATACAAACAATGTTGAGGTTAGGAAGTTGACAAGATCACGCAGCGCATGCGCCAGTTGTAAATCCAAGAGTATTGCCAACAGCGTCAACCGTGCATCACTGCCTACATTGTTGCCAACACTAGTATTCTTTACAGATACTACTGATTATATTATAATACTGTACTTATAATCATGATTAAACATAAATACTACGAATGATTGTGATATTTAATATTACATTTATTTCATATTAACTTAATTTATAGTTATTTTATCCTACTTTTTAAATATTTCCATGTCATACTTATTTTTAATATTGGGATTGTTGGGTCAACCTTTTTCTGCGTTCAGCGTCACCTAAATTTCGGCACCCTGGTCAAATGCCCAGTATGCCCGTTTATAGCCCGGGGCCTGTATATATGTGTCATCTAAACTGAACAGTCTTTATAATTAATGAGTTGGTAGCACGTTAATACAGTGCCCTGTTTTATGTTTCGTCTTGTCTCCTCTGATAGACTAGAGCAGCACTAAGTGTGCAGTGCGCATGCGCTCAATTAACTTGTGATCAAGCAAAGCTATCGTTCGCTTGGGAACGCCAACATTCGCAGCCGAGTTTGTGAGGGCGTTGGTGCCTTGGCTAACGCCAGGCCTGTAGGTGATGAGATGGGACGATTTCAAGGTAAAGAAAGGAAACTTACTGAATTGTTTTCACGTTGGACACAATTTTATCACTGAGACACATTTAATTTTAATTTTGTTATATAGTTTTGAAGCTGCTAGTGTCGGGAAAGCATGCACGCACCCAACAGACTAATGTAGTTTCATCGTGGCATCATGGCAAGCTATTGTCGTACATATTTAATTTGAAGTACGCAATTATTTGTTTCACTTAATTTGAATTTCAATAATGATGTGGGCCCATAATCAGACTTATTTGGTCCCTTTGATTGGTGATGCATTTGTGATGCATCGCATGTTGTAGCCTGGTCAAGTTAGCCCAAAAAATAGGGGTAAGTTTACCAAAATTCGCAGAGCTGAAAATTTGTACTAATGGTCTAAGCACCATTATGAATGAAATGTGAAAAGTCCCCATCGGTCCGACAACGGCAAAAAATATATTCAAGGTCAAAGTACGCAAATATGTTTTTTGGGCGTTTTTCAGCCAAACGGTAAGTTTTATCATAAAAAAATAGATCAGACTAAACTTGTAGATCATGCCATTATCTATACAAATTGTCTCAATACTTTTTCTCCTAAGAGTCACCATTTTTGAGATTTAACTATTCAAAAAGTTGAAAAACTTGTATTCTTCATAATAAGCACACGTTTCCACGCCACTTGTGAGGTAAGGTACTTGGCGTTTTTTTTGAACGTGGATTCCCCGGTAGGCCTATTCCACTATCTATTGTGATCCTATTTAATTCAATAATATTTAATCATAAATATTATTTCAGTAGTATAGATCCCTCCTCTGGCACTTATATACAAGGGACCAATCGTGACAAATGAGCATTCTAATGAAAGAGAATAGACATTAGCAGTGATGAATTGCACTCTAACTTCATAAATATCTATACTTTCTTTAAAAAGTGACTTTCAAAAAAAAAAAGTACAAAGTGTGCGATTTGCAGATACTGTTGCTGTAGGAAAATACGCTCCATAATTGCTGTCCACTTCACATTTTAACCGCTGTGACGCCTGTTTCATGTCTTTTTTAACATCTGAGGTCTTTCCTTTATCATTGTTCATGGATTTTAGAAACAGTAAATCAAAGATATGAATACTCAAATCGTTTAGTTTCATAAATATCAAATAGCCAGTGAGTGTCATGATGATCCAATTTTCAGTGATTGCCTTCTTAAGTTAGGGAACGTAGAACTTGGAATTCTAACTGAAATGTAAATAGTGTTCTATAATCATTTGGTTGAAATAAAATCATAACAACCTTTCTCCTTAAATCTCTCATTATAAACCTATTGGGGAAAGTGTGGTTTATGAACGTGGGGTCTGCTATTAATAAACAAGAAGTTCCGTGATGAACTAAAGAGCCTACTTTTCTTAAAATTGAAGATTCATGCCAATGATTAATCTACATGGACCTAGGCTATCTCGAATAATGACGAAATAAAGTTGGTAATATCGAAATTTCTAATTAGTTCGAAATATACCTGGCATGATGTAGCCTGATAGAGCACTACAGTTGGCAACCCTGGTGACTGAATATATTCTTAGTTCCATCTCTTAAGGTACAGAATACAAAATTTGGTTCAAGTCCAATGGATAGCATGGACGTTACATGCAGTTAAACATTGAACTTATCAGCGCGCGTAAAATGACGTTGGCAACAATGTCATGCATGTGTCGGCCAGAAATAATTTGAAATATTATGATCTATTGTTGTGTCAATTTTGGATGAAATCCATTTGTTAGTATAGAAGTTACTGGTATTTTAAAATTGGACCTATCAGCAGGCTTAGAATCATGTTGGTAGCACTGACATACTTCTGTTGCTCCCAATTAATCTAGAATGGCTGGTACTATACGTGCGCAAAGTTTACAGCTGTTGTTGGCTTGCATACTTTCTGATAGCCTATATTGATATTAGGGTAAAAAATATAAAGAGCATTTATTAACAGTTGGCAGCCCTGACTGCTCTTAAGAATACGCATAGTCATATATGTTATGGTGTACATAGCACATACGAAATCTGGTTGAAGTCCATTTGATAGTATAGAAGTTACATGTATTTAAAAATTGGTCCTATCAGCAGGCTTAGAAGCATGTTGGTAGCACTGACATACATTAGTTGCTCCAAATTAATCTAGAATGTCAGGCACTATACGTGTGCAAAGGTTAAGGCTGTTGGCTCGCATACTTTCTCATATATTGGTATTTAGATTTTAAAAAAATAGAGAGCATTTATTGACAGTTGGCAGCCCTGGTGGCTCTTAAGGATATGATCAGTCATATCAGTTTACGTACACATAGTACATACGGAATTTGGTTGAAATCCAATTGATAGTGTAGGAGTTATATGCATTTAAAAATTGGACCTATCAGTAGGCTTAGAATCATTTTGGCAACACTGTCATGTATGGCCTCCTGAAAATTAAATATAAGTATTATTATCTATGTGTGTGCCAATTTTGGAATAGTTCCCATGTATATATTCCAAGATATCCAACATGGAGCTGAAATTTCAATTGCGATTTTTCAGCAGTTGGTAGCACTGACATCATTTTCAAGTATGACATTGAGATGTCCCGGTATAGATCTTTACTCATACCAAATTTGGTTTCGATTGCTGCAGCTGTTTAGGAGTTGATAGGACACACACACACATAGACAGAAGGACAGACACACATTTTCCCAGATCGATCTCATAAGTCTACTTTTTTTCTCATTTTTGCAAAATGTGAAAAGTAGGCTAAAAATGGTACTATTGGAAATGATGAAAGCGGTGTGAATTTTAAGAAATTGGGGGAAATTATTCGGAATCATCTAATATTTCTGCTTCCTCATGTTCTTTTTCTTCTTGTTCCTCCTCTTCTTGCTCTTCTTCTTCCTGCAGGTAAATTGTCCTAACAGCGATCAATCAGATGTTTCCTCGCTGATATCATATGAACACTCTTCTGATCGCAATCAACATTGGACCATGACTGGCCTTGACAACTGCTACATGCTAATGAATAAAATAATCCAACTTTTTTGCAGCCATATTTAGCATTACATCCCTTTTTACAATTGCTGATGACCTGATAATTGAAAGAGCAGTAAAACAGTTCAACTTGACAAATACAACTATCGTTGTTGGTGAAGACGTTGACTTACTGCTCGAACTCCAACCGAAGAAATTATTTATTTTTTAAAACCTGGGAAAGCTCAACATCAGTTGGAACAAAAAACAAGTGCAATTACATTGTCTTCCTTCACCCTCTGCTTCTGCTCATCAACATCTATTTTGGGTATATTATCAAGTTCAAGTGTGGCTTGGTAATCAACTAGAGCCAGAAGAGTGGGGTTGGAAGTTAATCGACAATACTTTGGAACCAATCCAGACTTTACTCCCACCTGCACCGGAAAACTCCTCAACAAACTTTTTTGCAATTGTAAAAAGGGATGTAATGCTAAATGCGGTTGCAAAAAAGTTGGATTATTTTGTTCATTAGCATGTGCCAGTTGTCGAGGCCAGTCATGCTCCAATGTTGATTTGCCATCAGAAGAGTGTTCATACGATATCAGTGAGGAGACATGTGATTCATAGCTGTTAGGACAATTTACCTGCACCCAGCAGGAAGAAGAAAAAGAAGAGCAAGAAGAGGAACAAGAAGAAAAAAAAAACAAGAGGAAGCAGAAATATTAGGTGATTCCGAATAATTTCCCCCAATTTCTTAAAATTCACACCGCTTTCATCATTTCCAATAGTACAATTTTTTATTATTAAATATTATTGAATTAAACAGGATCATAATAGATAGTGGAATAGGCCTACCGGAGAGACCACATTAAAAAAAAAACGCGCCAAGTACACTACCTCACAGGTGGCGTGGAAACGTGTGCATATTATGAAGAATACAACTTTTTCAATAGTTATATCTCAAAAACGGTGACTCTTAAGAGAAAAGGTGTTGAGACAATTTTTATAGATAATGGCATGATCTACAATTTTAGTGCGATCTATTTTTATGATAAAACTTATCGTTTGGCTGTAAAACGCAAAATCCCCATATTTGTGAACTTTGACCTTGAATAATATTTTTTGCCGTTGTCGGATCGATGGGGAGTTTTCACATTTCATTTATAATGGTGTTTTGACCATTAGTATAAATTTTCAGCTCTGTTCGCATTTGCGAATGATTAACTGGATAATTTTTGTTATGCCAAAAGTCAGACTAGTATTTGACTTCTTAACCTCATTTTTCGTCACCACGTGTTAGTGACAAATATACTTAATTTCACTTTCTTGTTTAATTCAATTATATTTAAAATTATTTTCATACCCACCTGTTGTGTTACAATATATTTCTCGCCTTTAAGACATTTTTCCAAGTGTTAATTAGGTCACCTTTCTGATACTTCGTGATATCATGGACTGTTCAACTTTCTACGCACTCATTGGCCGTCTCCTTGACGTGGCCGCTCTCTGCCAATCAGCACGATTCTTCCTAGTCACCAGTACGGCGCTCGCCAATGGCTGGACATGGAATATTCTGGTCTTCTCTGCTGTCTGCTATTTAAGCTGCAGTCCTACACATTTTCTGTGTGATTTCTTCGTTGGTATTGCACCAACCATCCGTCTTGAAGAACCGGACGCTAAACTTCATGATTGTCAAAACTTCGCATCGTAATTCTGCATCAAGAAGTGTTAACTTTAATCTTCTACATGTCAACCAGACATGCTTCAACTAATCCAACTGGGATTAAACTTTTAAGTGTTCCTGCAACACAAACTCAAGTATACATCTATGTGTACTACGGAAATCTACTCCGTCCTAAGTGAATATTGTCACTTCATCTTTTTAATAGCTAAGGTCTACCTCACTATTCTGCGAGTGCTTCAGCTCCGTCAAATACTTTGTGAAAGAAACCACAACTGGAAATGAATTTTCTCAAGTGTTCTACGCACGTGTGGAATGTTAAACACACCCTTTCAAGTTAGTGCTTTTGTGCACGCAATCTCGAACGAGACATAACCTATGTCTTCTTTGTGATACGTCAATATGGATTGTCGCTAGCATATTCTCAAGTTAAGTAATTGTGTATTATGTTGCTATGCTTATTCCAAAGCAGACCTGTATCTGCCATTACGCTGTTCTTATACACTACGTATTCTCCTGTTCTTTCTGTTTTCATGTTAGTCTCATACAAGCATGGTTTAGAAGATTCCTCAATTTTGATATCTGTGTGATCTTCTCTCACTCCTTTTAGGAGGTTTTTTATTTATTTATTTATCGTATGGCTTTTAATGCCGGGAGTGTCCGAGGACATGTTCGGCTCGCCTGAGTCTGTAGCTGCTTCCAGCGGATACCCAAAAGGGTGAGCTACAAGTTCCGTTCAATTTCAAGTAGTTCCAACTTTCGCCACCAGATATCATTGATACCTAGTGGTGAACGTTGGAACTTTGATAGAGCGTTCTGACGAAATCTAACCTAACAAATTTTGCTTTACACAAGTTTAGTCTGTGAAAGGATCTTTTACATGCCATAAATCTATGACATGGGGCCGCCAGCTTTACTTCCCCTCCGAAGGAAGGCATACTGAAGGATTTTTAATGCTCTTAAAAAATCCGACGACTTCGGCCGGGTTTGAACCCGCTATCTTGGGCACAGCAGTTCAGCATGCTACCGACTACGCCACCGAAGGAGGTATAACGTATCTACTGGCTTTAGCCATTCTCATGTTTTTTGTGAGAACCATCTCAGTATTGCTTATGCATATCTGCACTTTGCCTGTGCACCTTCTCTCTCATGGTTCACTTTCAGGTTATAGGCTACTTGCCCACCTGTTTCTGCCATTTCACCTTCGCAGTAAATCTTGTATGCAGTTCACATATTCTGTTTCTGCCACTACATTATTTCATTTGCAAGTTATTCTGTTGCATCTTGGCAACTGCTCCAATATTACAATTCTTATAGGTACTGCAGGACTCAGCCCCTGTCAGCTACTGGCCCCCTTAATAGGTCATGTCTTTTTTGTATAACTCCTTTAGTTTCCCCTTTTTTTCTTTCCCGGCATGACAGGATTTGCTCCCTGTCAGCAAGACAAAAGTCGCGTCACTAATTCTCCTTTTTGTAAAGGCAATTTAATTCTTGTTTTCAGGCATTCACCCATGCCCAAGATTTGTAACTTTAATTTAGTTATGTTTAAGGCACAAACCTTTTGTACTGCTATACGCAACCTTGTAAAGAAAATGAAAACATTGTTTGTTATTGTGAATATATATTTATGTTAAAGCTACTTGCTCTCTATCTTGCTTTGTTTTTGTATTTGCTCTTATCATGTTCCATCCCACATACTTTAAAGCTCAAACTTTATTAATTCTGAACTCACTCAGAATTCTCTCTGAAAATGGAGACCTTTAATTGGTTGATCCAATGGTGTTACCTTTACACCAAGCTCTATGCGAATTTTTGTAACCTTGCATGTCTAACTTGACTGGACTATTGTACGATGCTATGCGTCCAGTTTAGGGGTGCCATCCTAATTCAGCAATGCAATTATTTTACTGTGATATGTTCTTTCTTACCGTCCCGATTAAATAATATTGAAAATATACAACTTGTTAGATCAAACAATAGGATTTTGGAGCAGGCAAAAGATTAAGTTGAGGTTGCCCAAAATTGAAGCGCGTGTAGTACCAAGTTGTGGTTATAATGGTTTTACGTCTTAGCAAGGCGCTATGAGAATATTCTGTGATGGTCTAAGAAATTGCAATGAATACGATTTCGGATAAGATCTGCTATGGGCAGATTTGAAATGTTTGGAAGATGCAACATGTGGTATGTTGCCAGGTCTACACAAGGCCATTGTTATCTGCCCAACGGTTTATTTGAATAGAAGTGTTTTAAATTGCTCCCTCCCTCAGCCTACGGGCATGTATGTTATTAGCCCTTTCAGAATATAGCTTGTGTCTTTGATCTTTCTTAAGTTTTTGGTTTTAGTACGAGGCTAGGAAACCCAGAGCCCACATTGGACCTCTGCTTACCCTCCCAGCCTTCCACTTCCCGGATTTATCCGCAAGTCCCCTTCCTCCCTTTCCGCGGTAGCAGCAGTATTGGATTAGGGATAGGGGCACTGTAAACTCCTTTTGGTAGCCGATCTCTCCTTCGGGGGGCAGAGGTTCGTTAAGTCTGTCAGCCATTCTTGAAATAATTTCCCCATAACATTTCCAAGCTCCTTTATGATCACCTAACCCTTACTGAATTCAGTAATCTCCAGTTTTTTCTTTGGCACAAAAACTTCTATCAGACATTGAGCCAAAAATACGCTAAGCAACGATTCATTATCATGTTGGGTTTTACCAACTGTTCCAGCCAAGCAACCCGCCGCCTTGCGCGAGTATACCTTCAACATGAAATACAGTTCTGCTGAGGGGGCTGCCGTCACTGCGCCGTGAATTCATCAAGGAAGCGTATGGACTTGTGTTATGACCTTCGACCAGTGACGTATTGGCCATCACCCGCAGTCCCTCTCTAACCGTGCTCCGAGCATTACTGCTGAGTACTCGCGTGTACGCATACTCAAACTCGTTGATTTGGAACAGCCTGAACTGTGCAATGCATTTCTCACTATCTAACCCAATAGGCCTCTTCTTCTAATGGTAACCATTTTCAATTCTTCCCATTACTCACAGCTATGGACAATATAACACTGATATTTAACAAATGTAACCTCATAAACTTAGCACCCTGCTCTTGTTACTCTTTATAGATCACTAGCTGTTACCCGCGGCTTCGCCCGCATTAACATTGGGAATCCCTAGTAGAAAATAATTCTATCACCTGAAACCAAAAATGCATGGGACGAAAAAAAAAACCATCAAAATATCATGTTGGTTTCGGACCCTAAAAGACGTGAAAAATATAATAAAAGTATTAAAAAAATTTTTTTTTTTGAAATTTCATTCGAATCAATTTTTATGTCATTCCTGGGACTTAGAAAATTCCGGCCAAAAAATACAAAATCATTAATAACTCCCTAAGTATTCGTCGTATGATGAAATAGCAAGAGACAAAAAAGATGTAATGTGTTATTGTCTACAACATAGGCCATGTATAATTTTACATTTTACCTGTTTTTCCCCCCAGAATTTCACCCCTCCCCATGGGCCACTTAAATTGGATTTATGAAAAAACGGTGAAACACCTATGTATTTATTTTTTATGCTGATAAGCATGGGTCCTAGTGGAAAATAATTCTATCACCTGAAACCAAAAATGCATGGGACGAAAAAAACATCAAAATATCATGTTGGTTTCGGACCCTAAAAGACGTGAAAAATATAATAAAAGTAATAAAAAAAACTATTTTTTGAAATTTCATTCGAATCAATTTTTATGTCATTCCTGGGACTTAGAAAATTCCGGCCAAAAAATACAAAATTATTAATAACTCCCTAAGTATTCGTCGTATGATGAAATAGCAAGAGACAAAAAAGATGTAATGTGTTATTGTCTACAACATAGGCCATGTATAATTTTACATTTTACCTGTTTTTCCCCCCAGAATTTCACCCCTCCCCATGGGCCACTTAAATTGGATTTATGAAAAAACAGTGAAACACCTATGTATTTATTTTTTATGCTGATAAGCATGGGTCCTAGTGGAAAATAATTCTATCACCTGAAACCAAAAATGCATGGGACGAAAAAAACGTCAAAATATCATGTTGGTTTCGGACCCTAAAAGACGTGAAAAATATAATAAAAGTAATAAAAAAAACTATTTTTTGAAATTTCATTCGAATCAATTTTTATGTCATTCCTGGGACTTTGAAAATTCTGGCCAAAATGTACAAAATCATTAATAACTCCCTAAGTATTCGTCGTATGATGAAATAGCAAGAGACAAAAAAGATGTAATGTGTTATTGTCTACAACATAGGCCATGTATAATTTTACATTTTACCTGTTTTTTCCCCCCAGAATTTCACCCCTCCCCATGGGCCACTTAAATTGGATTTATGAAAAAACGGTGAAACATCCATTTATTTATTTTTTATGCTGATTTTTTCCCGCTGAGTTTCAAACTCCTCGCCTATGTCGTTTAAGAGATACACGCTCCGTTAGGATTCCTTCAACCCCCACTTTTCACCCCTTTCACCTCATAATATACACCACATCGAAAAACCCTCAGACATGTGTCTTCTTATTTTCAATGATGAGTTTATATGCCGAGTATCACATTCCCCAATGAAACCAATCGGGAGATATTGTTATTCAATGAAATGCAGGTCTACCCCCTTAACACCCCTTTAGAACCTGAATATCCAAGAATCCTTTCTTAGTGGGCGTTTGCGGCCCTTGAGGAAGCTGCATACCAAATTTCATTCCAATCCGTTCGGTGGTTTCTGAGATTTCGTGATGAATGAATCAGTGAGTGAGTGAGTGAGTGAGTGAGTGGTATTTGAGCTTTATATAGTAGATTTATAAGATACTGCTTATAAATATAACGAGTAACAAATAAAATAAAAGGAGAATAATAGCCCTGAAACTCGAAATACATCACACCTCATTGTTACATACAACACATGGAGAAACCTCAGCACTGAGCTATGTGCCAATTCTACTTGATATATCGATAGGTGTCAGAATAGCCAATAGAATAGTTGCAAAGGAACAAAATTCCTTGCATTCACCCTGTGCATTCAATTTGAAATCTACAAAAAACAACAAAAAAAGATAGCTGTGAGAATAGCCACAATGTGGGGCAACGCTTATGCGCAGGGCCATTTAAATGGCCACTAAGGACTTTGAATGGCTGATTTTTAAGGCGAACAAAGTTTAAATAGAAAGTACAGGTATGAGCATAATAAAAATGTAAAAATAAAAATAATAAAAAAGAACACATTTTTTCATAAAATTTCACCGGTGCATTGCCGGAAGAGGAAGCCTTCAGTTTTGTTTTGCTACAAAAAGAATAGTTGTTTTGACTTTGTAAGTGCATAGAACAAAAGTCAATGGAAAATCAAATAAACAATGTTAAGCCAAATAACTTTTTGATTGAACAAACGGTGGCTGAGGTAATAGGAAATTTTGCACAAGCTGTAGGCTCAGATAATTATGCTATCATGACAAGTTTAGTGCTTGGAGATGGCTGCAAATATCTCTGCTCTCCTGCAATAAGGTAGAGCGCACATTATTCTGATATGTGTCTCAATCAAGTTACAAGATATCATTTCCTCAGCTACTTCTTCAGAATTAGTGTGCTAACAGATTGTACCCTGATATGCCAAAAGTCAAGGGTAGCACTATGTAACTCGAGGTCTCGTAGCACCATCACAGCAGATGCCTACACTGGTTTGGCACTTACTGCCGACCAAAATATTATGTGCACTCGAGTTTGAAGATTGTGTGTGAAGTAACCAATAGACCTACATAAAATCCAATAACATAACATTTTCGTCGTCCTATTTTACGTTAGTTCATGTAGGTTTGGAATTTTTAATTTATATTTTAATATTTGTTATCGCAGTTGGAACACAAAAATGCCCGTTTTGAAGCATTTCAACCATGCGTCACATTTAAGAATTATTATCTCAAAAACCCGTCATCAGATCGAATCCTAATTTTAAAACAATATACATTGGAATGTTGTATACCTGGTTTAATAATTTCAAAATTGTGTGTGTCCAAGAAACAAAGTTGTTATCATCTTTGTAAGGTAACTTTTTCTCGGCTCGGGGTGGTTGGAAAATGTAGTTCTTGGTCGCGTTGTAATCCTTATACATCAAAAGGTTATGCTGTATGACTGTGAAATACATAAATTAATTCAATTATTTTATATCGGTTTGTATTTGTACGGAGAAATAAGACATCGTTTAGCAACTAGCCGATACAGAGAAAGCTGCACAGCATTGCCGAGTTGGAACCCATCACTACCGAGCGAGGCGCACCATGACGCGTGATGGGCTCCAACTCTGTAACGCTGTACAGCTTTCTCAGTATCGGCTAGCTGCTAAACGGTCGTATTTTTCCGCACAAATACAAATGGATATAAAATAAGTGAATTAATTTTTGTATTTCACAGTCATACAGCATAATCTTTTGATGAATAAGGATTACAACGCGACAAAGAACTACATTTTCCAACCACCCCGAGCCAAGAGAAACTTACCCTACAAAAATGATAACTTTGTTTTTTGGACACACAAAATTTTGAAATTAATAAATCAGTTATACAACATTCCAATGCACATTGTGTTAAAATTTGGATTCGATCTGATGATGGGTTTTTGAGATAATAATTCTTAAATGTGACGCATGGTTGAAACACGCTTAAAAACGGGCACTTTTAGTGCTCCAACTGCGATAAAAAATATAAATTAAAAATTCCAAACCTACATGAACTAACGTAAAATAGAATGACGAAAATGATGATGTTATTGTATTTTATGCAGGCCTATTGGTTACTTCACAAACAACCTTCAAACTCGAGTGCACATTCATTTGGTTGACAGTAGTTCAGTGCTGAAGTTTCTTCATGTGTTGTGTGTAAACAATGAGGTGTGATGTGTTGCGAGTATTAATTCTCCTAGTGTCACTGAATTTATTTATTAATCATATGGCTTAGGGAAACACCCATTACAATTGGGTGCAATTGTGTTGACTGACTGAAAAGCATTCATTTGAACTCGTTTCAGCTTTGCACAGATGGTCATATAATTTGGATTTACTTTTGTTTACATGCGATGTGAGTTATCAGAGTTCAAATGGGGCATTGTGGGTATTAGAAGGATGGGACATTCGATTTCAGGAGTAGTATTCCTCGATCTACAGGATACGCATGAACAGGAAGTATCAAAATCAAGGCCTTAGGATCCACTGGGGACAACGCTGATGTCGTCCAAGGTTACTTGATTGTGACCGGTGCAGGATGGGTAGAGTTG
This sequence comes from Meconema thalassinum, assembly GCA_946902985.2. Taxonomy (NCBI): domain Eukaryota; kingdom Metazoa; phylum Arthropoda; class Insecta; order Orthoptera; family Tettigoniidae; genus Meconema; species Meconema thalassinum. The sequence continues at coordinate 454,765,635 of OX336391.1, read as the reverse complement.
TCCATGCTAACAGAGCAGAATCACTTGTTCAAATCACAGCCACAGGAGGTGTCACAGATGTGTCTAGCGGATGTGAACAACATTTATTTAGCTTCCATGGGATATGGAAGTAGAAGACACACCCACCCACCAGATGTTAATAGCACGAACCTGGCATGCCTCACTTAAGCTCATGTGGTTGCTAATAGGACCCTGGAGGAATGGAAACATGTGGCCTGATCCGATGAGTCATCATAGAGGTGGTTTCAGACTGATGGCGGCATTCGAGTATGGTGCAAAATCAATGAGGAAATGGATCCTAGGGCAGGTTGGTGGTGGTTCTATAATGGTCTGGGGTGTGTTCATATGGCATGGGTTAGGTCCACTTGCCCATGTACATACAAAACTTTTCTTATTGACCATTTATGGCCGTTGGGTTTTCCTGACAACGATGGGATGGTCTAACAGGGTAATGCGCCATCTCATTTAACTGTGGATGTCCAGGACTGGTTCGAAGAGCTTCTAGAGAGTTCTAACGAATTGAGTACTCAGTACATTCCCTCGATATGAACTCAATATAGCATTTATAGGACGTGGTGAAGAGAGTCATTCACAACCAAGATCCTGCACCTAGAAATGCCAGAGAACATTGGACAGCTATTCAGACAGCATGGCTAAACTACTCTCCATTCCATCCACTTGTGGAGTCTATGCCACTTTGAGTTACTGCATTTTGTTGGATTTAGAGGTGCCCTACATGTTATTGAATGGGTATCCGATGACTTTTGGCATGTCAGTGTGTGTTTCTTTTATAAGTTGGATGGACTGACAGTTAGAGAATCATTTACACAAATGGGCAAATTTCTAGCCTCTCGTACAAATATTGCAGATTTTATACATCGTAACAGGCTTACAGGCTATGATCATCAGCACCGTGTATAACGTTCTAGGTTTGTGGCCTTAACTATGTAACCACAAGGCAGTGGTTTCTCTCTTTGTCTTGGGACAAGGATCCCTTAGCCTTTGTAGGTCCCTCTACACTCCGGAAGACAGCAGATTATTGATGGTTTCTCCACCCTTGAGACGTTGCCAACCACCTTCTTCCCCCTTACAAGCTGTTGACCGCTTCCTGATTTTTGAATAAATTATATATCTGGATGTAATACACTCATGAATATGGAAATTGCAATACCATGAAAGAGTTGTGCTGCACTGCTGTAAGGAACTTGCAGGACAAGTGTTTGGCTGTAATACGATGATTACACTTTTAGGTCCCTTCAACCTCAAATGTAGACGAAAATCAGCACAGGATATCGCCACCACGAGCTGCAATTGTTGACCCATCATGTATCACTCTTGCTCAAAATGGATGAGGTCTGGGAAACTGGTAGACCATTGTAAGGTTGTGATGTCGTGGAAAGCATCCCTGGAGATGTGTGCAGTGTGAAAGCGGACACTGTACAATTTCCATGGTTCCAGGAGAGAAAAAAACACCATCAAAGTTTACCTTTAATTAAGATTGAAAAAAGCTGGAGCACAGGCAAACAATGAATGGGGATTTTACCATACTTGGGTAAGCTAGGAATATTGTTGTAGGAAGCTTGAAATAGAGGATAAACATTTCTACCACCGTCACCACTGGAAAGATAACAAACAATAATGATGTACTCTTAAAAAGAAAGGAGAGATGTGTAATCACTTTCAAGCTAAAAGGAAAACAATTTTTAAATGGGCATTTTAAGGCAATCTCTAGAGTAGAAAATTGAGAAGCTCTGTTTTAGTTGTACTGGCTGTCATATTCAGCATATCCACAGTTCCCAGTATCTGGGTTCTTGTAAGGCTTTCAGCAAGAAAGCAGGTTACAATGTCAAGCACATAATCATTCAAACATAAGTACTTATCCTCAGTTCCCAGTATCTGGTTTCTTGTAAGGCTTTCAGCAAGAAAGCAGGTTACAATGTCAAGCACATAATCATTCAAACATAAGTACTTTACTCACTCTCACAAGTACAATTTTTAACTGTATGGCTAAATGAAAGTACATTTTCTGCAGAACATGACAGAACAACTACAGTGAAGTAATTATTAAAAAAAAAATGAATTAACAATTTACAAGTTTTCATATAATCACACAAATTCATGACAAAATAAGTGTAGAGTGGTGTACGGTTTTCCACACACTTAGATTGTCACACAAACAGAAATCACAAAGCATGAATAATAAAGCAATAGTTATTTATTTACAAGTAAGAAGCACTCACTCAATACTCATAGACTAAATTTGTCAAAAGAAGAAAAAGTAAAACTATGAACTTCACTATTGTATGCTCTACTCCAATGACTTCATACTGTAGTAACAAACAAAAGAAAAAAAAGAGCATACCAAGAAAGTCCACTTCACTGGTATATACACACATACACACTGGATGGCAAGTCCCTCGCTGTCACAGCACTTCACAGTCAGGCACATATTGCACTTTCACACACGTACATTCCAATAGGTAACTGTTCGGCACTTGGTCCAAGTAAAACCATCAACACATACACAACTTACTGATCTTGCATCTCAAAATAAAGGGAAAGAAAATGTTCCAGGTAACAGAGCAATGCTGTGCTTAAATAAATTGATCATAACATATTGTTCATGTAAAATTAATTGATATTTTCAAAAACAAAATTTTCAAAGTCTATTCATGTATCCTAGACTTGAAGAGACACGTGGGCTGAATCTGTCAGCCATTCTTAATTTTTCTTTGTAATTCCCATTACCGAATGAGGAAATGGTGCTTTCTCAAGGCCTGGTTGCTTCCTTTCCAATTCCATACCTAAACCAACACAATATGATCCCATTCCAGAGGGTGGTCTGTCCTGAATGCTAGACTTAACATCTTCCTCAGTTGCATTCCAGACCAAAACAATGTCATAACTAAGACTGCCAGAAGGTATAGTGAAGAAAAGGTAAAGAAAAATATTTACTGTATTTCCGTGCATAATCGTCGCACCCCACTTTTCAAAGGTTTATAAAATTTCATCACATAATTGTCGCATAGCATATTCGTATTTGTGCGCCAGTCAGTTCCACATGCTGCCGCGACTTTGTCAGAAGGAAGTAATCTTGTCTTTATGACTGCAGGCTATGAACTGTGACGCGAGCCGCCAGCTTCATCAACTAGCACATTCCGCGAGCGTATAATCTGGCGTGATCTCGTCAGGAGAAAGTAATCTCGTCTTTATGCCTACGGGCTATGAACTGTGACGCGAGCGGCCAGCTTAGTTACTTAGCAAATTCCGCGAGTGTATAATCTGATGTGATCTTGCCAGGAGAAAGTAATCTCGTCTTTATGCCTGCGGGCTATGAACTGTGACGCGAGCGGCCAGCTTCATTACTTAGCAAATTCCGCGAGTGTATTATCTGGCGTGACCTTGTCAGGAGAAAGTAATCTCGTCTTTATGCCTGCGGTCTATGAACCGTGACGCGAGTGGCCACCTTCGTCAGCACATTCCGCGAGCTTTAACCGGTCATGACCTTGTCAGAAAAAAGAGGCCCGTCTCTCTGACTGCAGGCTATGACACACTACGCAAACAACTGGCCACGCACGCTAACCAACGATCGCACTCAACGCAACTCCAGGGCCTGGGATGTGAAACTTATGTGGACCTATCGCTCCGTGAGTTGGCCTCGGAATAATGAGATTCAATAAGCTGCCATACGAAGCGCTGCTAGTCCCAGTTCGCCGACGTTAAAGCAGGCCTGACTGCTATTGGCGGAATCTTACGCAAGGAACACCTCGTGCCAATCTAGCATCAGCCACTACCGTGAAAACATCGCAAAAGGGACCTGTGCGCTATGATACGCATTGGCGTCCAAATGAGAAAATACAGAATTGTCCGATGATCTTGATGGCAAACTACCTCACTCCTCTTCTTGCCTAGAACGCCTCAAAATAGCGCTGCCTTGGGTTTTTGTGGGTATCTACTCACATAACGTAACGGCGGTACTATTTGAGGATCCAACCAGCCTTCGGGCTGACTACCTAACAGACAACAGACTACCCCTACAGTTCTTGTCCTCGACCCTTCCTTCCATAATTAAGCTTGCTATTCCTGGGTGTCTTAGTATGTGTCCTACCAGCCTATCTCTTCTCTTCATTAGCAGAAACATCTCTCCTCTCCCACTCGTCTTAATACCACTTCGCTTGTAACCCTATCTACCCATCTGATCTTCATCATTCTCCTGTAACACCACATTTCAAACGCTTCAATTCTCCTCATTTCTGCTGCACCAATAGTCCAAGATTCACTTCCATGGTTACATAATAAGCAAATAATAAGAGAGCGCACAAGCATGCAGCAAATAATGATACAGTCTATATTTAAAAATTGTGGTTTCCTTCTTTGAACTTAAATATTCTTTGCATAATCGTCGCACCCTGCTTTTTCCCACGAATTTTAGGCTACAAATTCGCGACGATTATGCGAGGAAATACGGTATTCATCATGCGTCCAAGATGTTACGAGAAATTAAGTTTCCCCATTTTTTAAATAAAAAGAAAACATAGTTACATAAAAAACTTTATTTGTAGCAGATACAGGGATTGAGGTATTTTACAACATAATCACCTCCGGAATTGAGACACCTATCATATCGTGGGATCAACTTTTGTATTCCTGTGTTGTAGAAGTCTGCCACCTGGGAATGGAACCAACATCAGCTCTTTGTCAGTGTGAAAATGCTGACCGGAGGACAGCTCCCAGCCGATCGTCTACAGAACAGTTGCTGTTTCATCATCCACTGTACAGTCCTGATCTTGCTCTCGGCGATCTCCATCTTGATTTGCACCTCAAGAAATTTCTGTCCTCCGGTCAGCATTTTCACACTGACGAATAGTTGAAGACAACTGTCACACACTGGTTCCATTCCCAGTCGGCAGACTTCTGCAAAACAAGAATACAAAAGTTGATCCTATGATATGACATGTGGCTGAATTCTGGTGGTGATTATGTCGAAAAATGGCTCAAACATTGCTGTATCTGCTGCCAATGAAGTTTTTCATGTAACCATGTTTTCTTTTTATTAAAAAAAAAAAAATAGGGAAACTTAATTTATGGTTGGGCCTCATGCAAAGGACCCTGGTTGTATCTCATGTAACATACAGCTCTCAGATTAGAGATGAAAACAGGTTTATTTTCTACCTTACTCACAAAAGTTGTGGTACAAGTAATACCACCACTGGGTGAAACAGTGTTCAGCCATGTTCAGTGTTCGCCACCTGTGTTATCAGGAGCTTTTTTATACATAAACTGTTCAATTTCACTGAACATGATTGGAAATGCTCCTCGCAAATTAAGTTTACGTAAGGATTTCCCCAACTTCACTTATACAGGGGGCAGAGCCACCACCAGCTAGGAGTGTGTACACCTTCCGCCAGCCAACCCACTGAGGGCTGATCTAATTCCCATACTCTAGTGGAGCTGGAGAACAATATACAGGAGCAGATATCCCTCATAACGAAAGGAGAATTACGATGTGTCAGTGCTAGTTTATTTAAATGGTACAATCCCTGTCTGCCAGCCAATGGAGAACATTACCAGCATCTTCTGTAAAAGGCAAATTTATGATGAATTGTTGATGTATTTACCACTAATTACTGAACCCTGTTACTATTTCTGCCATCATGGAAGCAGCGGCCCAAGGCGAGTTGGCTGGCGGAAGGCGTGCTCGCTCCTGGCTGGTGGCCCCGCTCCAACAAAATGCTCACACAGTACTTTCTAAACCTAGTGATGTCCTGAGCAAGTCTCGGACATATGGGAGTTTTGTTTTTGAATCACCTCTATGTATACATTTTTTGGTATATACTTTATAATACTTCTATGGGACTGCTAAATATTTACCCACCGTAGTGAATGATCCTCCAACCCTCTGTCCACCCAACTCCAAAGTCTGGAGCCATTTCTGCTTAGAGAACTGACTTTCCCACTGTTGAAAGATAATCTGGCACCACATGCATACCGTGCAAGTTTACATTTTGGATGCTCCCGAATCCACTAAAACTGAACTCCAAGTTCAGTACTGTGAGCTAAACAAATATTCTAAACATTTGGTACAACTTCAAGTAAAATTGCACTTTGAAATCAGATGAAAACAATTAGCACAATGCTGAAATAAAATGCTGAGAACACAACTAACTACCAAATGAACAAGAATTCACAACATGGTCGAGCGGAAGTTTAGAGAGTGGCCATCCTGGGTGCGGACACCTCTTCCCAGATTCTTCCAGGCAAATGCCAGGATAATACCTTATTTCAAGTTCAGGGCACCTTCCCAATCCTAGGCTCTAATAATATTGCCGTTATACAAACTAATAGACACCTAGTAATACAGGTTATCAGACAAATTCAAAGCATATCGAAGTGCAGTATATGGGACTGTTCCAAGTCACTAAAAGAATTAACAACAACAAATAAACCAGGATGGTGGATGTTCTTCAGCAAAGTCTTGTATCAATATTTCAAATATGGCACCATGACTAATCCTCGTACACCACAAAATTTCACAATATCTTAAAAACGACTTTCAAATAGTATGAAAGGAGACCTTCCAACCACATACTAGTGTTTTGCTATTTCCGTGCCACCTAATGCCTGATCACATTATGGTTATTCAAGCACAATTTTCATGCACAAGGATGACCTTAATAGCCCAGGCATTTAAGTCAAAATATCGCCTTAACAAAAAAAAAAAAAAAAAAGTTATAAAGCTAATTTTTTCAGAATCCATTAATTCGACCCTAGGGAACAACATATCAAAATACTCGGCCGTAAATGTGCCGGCTTCCTTGATTTCCTGGCGTGGAAACCTGGAATTCCAGGAATTTTTCATCGCTGTCCTGGAACGCCCGTGCAAACCGAACGACTCGGCCTAGGTAGACAAAAGTGGTGTTAAATGAAAGAGAAAAGCATGGAGAATCCATATATAAGGCTTTAGACAATATTTTTTCTCATTTCGGGGTAGATTGTAACCAAAAATACGTGCGGAATTCAAATTTTTCGTAAGTTTGAATTCATTTGCACATTTATTAGAGACTAAGACGGCAGCTCATGCAAAAAAAGCACCTGTAATAAGAAAGAGCATCGTTTCAGCTTTGCAGATGTGGTCTTATTTTTGTTTTAAGTCTAATAATTCAACAGCTACAGACGAAACAAATTTAACCCGAAGGTAAGTTGGTATTAGCGGACGGGAGTAAACACCAAACAACACTACGTAGGTAAACAAAAAAAGGTATCAAATGAACGATAAAAGCATGCAGATTCCATAAATAGTACTATAAGCAATGTTCTCTCTGCTTTCGGGGTACAATGTAACAAAAAAAAAGGGAAAAATTTAATTTTTAGATCAGAATTTGTTTGCACGTTTAGCAGACGATACTGTGACGATCAGAAATGATGTAAGCCCGTAAACTCGATCAACTATTTATGAGAATAGTGTTTGTTTTAAAAAAACGAAACTGAAAAAGCGGGAGTACTTTCATTATGAGCTGGCGCCAACTCCACCCACTCTTTTTGACGGATGTTCAATGCGCAAAACGGACAAGTCAGCGTTTGTGTCTCTCTTTAAGCACTCAGAAATTGATGATCAACTTTGTCCAGAGACCACGTATGTCATTGACGGAGGCTATCTCATGTACGCTGTTAGTTGGCCTTGACTGGCAACATACGGAGAAATTCGCGACCTATATGTCAGACACGTTATGACTCGATACCCATGTCTTCATGCTGCACCCAGGGACTTCCAAGTGGCCCGGAAAGCTGTACGATATTGGTGCTATTCAAGATGAAATAGGTGACATGAAGAACTGCATGCTGTACCCCCATGCTGCCTCAGGTGGTGATAAAACATCTGCAATCTACGGGAAGGGGAAGAATAAGGCTTACAAATTGCTTCAAAAAAGTGTGGATCTTTGGGAAGAAATTGTCAAAACATACACAAATCCATCTGCGAGTCGCGAAGAAGTTTACACTGTTGGAGTAAAGTTCATAAGGGCACTGTATCCTGGAGGAAATGAATTGGAGAATATCGATTATCTTCAACATCGTCTGTACCAGATGACCATTGCGCGCCAAGCTCTGAATTCTCAGTTTGAACTTGCGACTCTTCCTCCAACAAGGGAAGCTCTACGGCAGCACTCAATGCGGACTTACTTGCAGGTAACTTTCATTGCTTTCCTTTACACTACACGTATAAAATATTTTTCTAGTAATTCTCAGGAGAGTTAAATATGTTGAGTTTGATTTTAGGTTAAAGAATGCCTGGGAAGAAACCTCAAACCAACAGTGTGGGGCTGGCAAGCCATTGACAACTCTCTTTTGCCATTCGCACAACCCTGCCACCAGCTCCTGACTCTTCTTCTCCTAATTGCCTGCGATTGCAAGACGGACTGCGGAGTGCGTTGTGGATGTAGACGATCCGGCCGAGAGTGCTCAGAAATGTGCTCTCAATGTCACGGACAAAATTGTGATAACGCAGTACATCGTTATGAAACAGATCAGGATCTAGATACACCCGATGTCACTTAAACTACCAGTTTCCTGTATTACACCTTTTCATCCAATGCCTTTTTCCTATGATTTCGAAGGCTCAACTCATACTTAATTATTATGTGTGTAAATAAAAATTTCATCTTGTGTTGCTTCTGTAGAAAAAAAATAATCATTAGCTCAACTGTTACTTTCCAGGTGCTAACCGAATAGGCTAAACCCCCGACGACACAACGCAATCCTTCACTGTCAACTACTACACGTTTAATTTTCGCTATAACTTTTCAATAATAAACGTATAGCAAACATGACAGATGGTTTGAAAAGCTAAAAATGTGGTCTTTGTTATATCACGCATGATTTTTTGGTATATACTTCATTTTCAGTCGTTGCTGTACCTGCAGCAAAAATTAAACCTCAAAAAGTTTGAATTTCGCACGTTTTTTTGTTACAATCTACCCCGAAAGGAGAAAAACATATCCTGAAGTCTTATAAATGGAATCTGCATGCTTTTTTCCTTTCATTTGATACTACTTTTGTCTACCTAGGCCGAGTCGTTCGTTTTCTTAAGGGCGTTCCAGGACGGTGATGAAGAATTCCTGGAATTCCAGATTTCCAGGCCTGGAAATCAAGGAAGCCGGCACATGTACGGACGAGTATTTTGATATGTTGTTCCCTAGGGTCGAATTAATGGGTTCTGAAAACATTAGCTTTATAATATTTTTTTTGGACCTAAAAACCTTATTTTCCTGGGCTATAAATTGTATGGGGAAGTGAGAATCTTGTGCGATTATGAGGATCCTTGCATCTATATCATCTCTGAAATGAACCACAGGAAAAAAGAAACCCTACTTTCTAGCATGCTCCCACAGTTTCTACTGCTAGGGTCCAAGCTCTGTGAAATTGCGGGGTGGGGTGAAGTGGCAGGCGGGAAGAGAAGGGCCTGTCAATAGCCCGCTGTGTGTGGAATTCAGGTCTATTCCAATACTGCTAACATAGGGCCATTGCTCAAACCACTGTGGTTTTGTGTATGAGTGAGTCAACGACCAATGTATTTGGTTCTGTTAATACGCATGGACCAGGAACCCTCTCAGGTTCATGGAGCTTGGAATCGAGCAGTACTGTGGCAAACAAATATTGTGATACCAACAAAAACAAGTGATGACAAAACATCTAGAAATTGCCTTCCTTGTACCTTGAATATATGATGCCCAAGCAGGAAATAATGTCCTACCACAAAGGAAATCAAAATACCTGATGTATGCCGTAAATATCGAATCAATCAGTCTCACCATGTTCCTAGTTCATTCCAGATTTTGACACAGCACAAAATACATTTGGGGGTTTGCTGGTTATCATGCCATTCTGAATATGCAAACAATATTCTGTGTGGAAAAATGTCTATGGGAAAAGCATTAATGATGCAGATTACATCCAAAATTTAACCCGTGGAATCCTAGGTTTATGCGATTCCAAAATAGCCTCCAAGAATGCAGTTTCCATTACCCTGCATTTAGAACAGTTTCCAGCCACTGGCCGGGTTTGTTTGGAACATAAACCTCTCCATCGTTTTCTGTCTTCTCATCCATTCGCTTAACATCCCCATACCATTTAAGCCTGGATTTCTCTATCCTATCCTGTAATGCTCCCTCCTGACTAATTCTCTGATCTTCTCATTTCTTAACCTGTCCACCTTTGTCACTCCAATATTGCTTCTCAAGAATTTCATCTCACTAGCCTGTATTCTGCTTGGCTCCCTTCCTTTTATAACCCAGGTCTCTGAAGCATACGCAGGATTGGAACTTAGTGCTTCGTATATATATAACCATTTTGCTGTTTTGGGGGTCTTCCTTAATCCATACCAGGCTCCTAACATGTTAGGGTAAAATTCTACTGAATGGTATTTTATATGAAATTTCCTGCTATTTACACTTTCCAGGGATTTACATCTTCCCTCTAACCCCTGAAAAGTATAAATAAGGGATTGCACTGTATGTTACTAAACCACATTTTAATGTAACTAAAATATAATGATCTATTTGACACAAAAAATGAATATTAATTCAAATGTCTAAGAAAATCTTTAAAGTTTCTTTGGAAACATAGACCATCCACAAAAACTGGATTCCTATACATCAAAGGTATTGTCAGCACTGCTCTGTTACCAACAGGGCTCCCAATGTCCAGTCCTAATAAAATATAAAAGAATAACAACAGTAACACAATGATATCACAATCTATCCACCCAATTATAGGTGGGATATTTATATTAAATAAACACTAATATAACTTTCAATATATACACTATATAACAAGGAAAATAAAGGAGAATAAACTAAAGAGAGATTCAACCAGAATGAGGAATAAAATATCGGGAAACCCTGTTACTTCCTTCTGGCCAATTGCAGGAAACACATTGTACTCTTAAAGGACTGGATATGTTTCAGCCTGTTAGAACTAGTTTTACTTGAAGTCTGTAGCAAGAGACTAGTCTACCTCATTATCAGTCTAAGTGCCAGCATCAGACTAGCTTGTAGTCCCCAAAAGTTAGAATGGTAACAATATTACAATTGTACCAGACAATTCACTGTCATAAGGGCATATGACGGCGACCACGAATCCTGTTCACCAGGTTGCAAATCTTCAGAGCAGGCCCCAGTTTCAATCCCATGTACTTCATCATCATATCAGAATTGAGGAGAAGTAGAGCTTTTCCATCAATTTCCTGCAACAGAAAGTCCAAATATTTGACATTAAAGTATTTCCTCGCATAATCGACGCATATTTTTAGACGAAAATTCTCAGAAGAACAGCAAGGTGTGATGATTATGCGAAGAATATTTAAATTCAAAGAAGAAAGAACAAAATCTCTTTTTTATATACTGTAGCCTATCATTAGAGATTAGGGGAAATCGCAATTGCGATAAATGCGAATTTTTCTTTTTTCTCATTTTTTCAACTACCTGGGGCCTGTTCCACGAATGAACTTTGCAACTTTTCACTTTGCACTTTGCACTTTTCAGTTCATATTTTGTTCCACCATCACTTTTCAGATTTGTCTTGCAAAGTGAAAAGTGTAAAGTTACGAATCTTTTCACTTTTGAAGCATGTTATGTTCCTCCATTGGTGCAGAACTGCAAAGTGCAAAGGAATGATTGAAAAGTTTTCAGAAATCGTTGCAAAGAGAAGATTTGCTTTTCAGCTGTTAATGGACAAGTCTCTACACTACTTTCTCGGCTCAGAATTTGGTTTAGTGTTATAAATATGTTACGTTGGAGCTTTTGTTACCATCAAGTGAGGATAGTGATGAAGAATCCAACAAGAGGACGTACAAAGACAGGATGAATTTTCATAACCTCATTTTGGTATAAACAGATTAAAAGTCCCGCCTGATCAATACTTTTATTAATTAAGATCACTGTGAGGTATTGATCAGGCGGGACTTTTAACCTATTTATACTAATTAGTTTATCAATACGGAACCAGAATGAACCTTTTAAGTTCCAAAATAACCTCACTTTGAAGGAATTTCGTGTGTGTTTTCGTATTACCACAATACAAACTGACTATATTCTTGAAATAATTGGCCATTTATTGAAACCAGCAACAAAAAGAAGTCGATCTCTTTCCGAAACGGAATAAATTCTTATATGCTTACGCTACATTGGTTTGGAAACGGTATAGCAGCAATGTATGGGACAGCAAAATCAACTATTTGCAGAACTGTTACTAAAGTCCTCAAGTTCACCATGAAAAATAAAGCATTAAATCATGGAATAAATATACAGTTTGTTCATGGAATAAACATGATCGGATCATTCCTATGCAAAGACTTTTCACTTTGCAAAGAAATTGAAAAGTAATACATAGATCATGGTGGAACAGAAAGACTTTGCACTTTGCAAGAATTGAAAAGTGCAAAGTGAAAAGTGAAAAGTTGCAAAGTTCATTCGTGGAACAGGCCCCTGGTAACTAATATGACAGTGTATACCCAAAATTTGCGAAACTGAATGTGCGACAAAGTGTGATAACTAACGGTTCTTGCGAATTATTCCCATAAATGCGATAAATACGAAAAGTGCCGAATTTATCGATTAATGTTGAATATTATGTTTTATTACATTTTCGCGCTGCAACTTTGAAATTTGCGAGTTCTCAGCAATGAAAACATCGGCTAAATAATCAATATTTACGAGTAATAATAATCGATATGTACGAACATCGATTATTGTCATGAAAACAATCGATTCCGGTAAAAATCAATTTGAAAATGGTGCTGTTATTGCCGCATAATATCCACTGTTTATCGCCAGTAAAACGATGTTTTGGGAGAAATTATTTCGTAGTTTCATTTGGTTGTGCTAATAAAAGGAATATTCCAATCGTTGGTACAGATTCTTTTTAAAAATTAGAGCAATAAGGTTATGCTTATACCGGTATTGGTTTATATCGCGCCGGCCCTCATTTCATGTATTTGACCATTATAATTAAAACTGTAAAGTACGTATCGTGATATGAATAGACAATGTTTGTTAGGCGTTCTCTTTGCTTTGGGGAATGTTGTATAATATGATGAAAGTATTCTCTACAATGTGTGAGTTATAGGTCATGTTACATGTCGTCCGGCGATTTCTCCGTGAATTCGGATACTGTTTTACAGATTGTCAGTCAAGAGTCGCAAAAAGGTATATCAGTAATTGCGTGTTTGCATATTCTGTTTAACTTAAGAAAACCTTTGAGACTGACAAGATGTGATCATTTAAATCTTTGGAGTAGATATGAAAGGTGCACAATAAAGTTCACACGATTGTCAGCATTCGTCTATACAAGTTGCATTGGCAGCAGTGTTAAAGTCTCCTGTTGTGTGTGTGGTTTTTATTTTTACTAAGGGAGTGTTAGAAGTATTAAAATCCTAATATCAGTATTTATGTTCATGTGGCCTCCGGAGAGGCCGAGTGCAGGTCTTTCTAGTTGACACCCGTGGGCGACCTGCGCGTCGTAATGAGGATGAAGTGATGATGAAGACGTCACATACACCCAGTACCCGAGTCACGGGAATTAACCCCAGGAGATTAAAATCCCTGATGGCTCGGCCGGGAATCGAACCCGGGGCACTTCGGGCCAAAGGCTAGCGCGCTAACCATTTAGCCAAAGAGCCGGACATATCAGTACTAAAGAGATGTAGAAACTTGACACCATACATTTTTCAGAAATGTGAGATCTCTGAAAATAAAGGCATCAGCCTGGCTAATTGGCAAGATTGAGCTCAGGTGCAGTCGATTGGCTGTATGACGTGAGACGAGGGTACCTGAGCTACGCTGAAAAGATCCAATTATGCAATCAACATTATCAGGTGTTGTGCAGCAACTCAAATATTGAGGGCTGGCAGCGAGTTGTATTAGTTCACTGGTACAATAGTGCCAATTGTAAGAATAAAGCGATCTGTGGTCAGGGGACAATGCTTGTCTTATGAAGTTTACTGTGCGGCAGGTGGAATGGACTCGGTGGACGAATTGGTTCAAATTCTGTGAGATGTCTATGAAATCCTTTTGTATGGTTTCCCTACTAACTCCTTGCCAAGTTCCATTCATTTCTTTTAATAACTTACCTTATGAGGTTGGATTCAAGAAGTGCCATTTGACCATTAAACCACTGGCAAATAGAAATTCAATGCCCCTCATCCATGGCCCTCATTGAAAAGGAAATAATGAGGGAGTAAATGTACATTTTACTATTTAGTTAATTATACATTGTATGTTATTTACCTAAAGTTAAGTAAATGTATGATTCACATTATTATATTAAATGCTTATGCCGTTTATCAGAAACACCCATATTTCCAATCCTGCACATGTTTGAATTAGTTTCCGTGCATATTATTTTCAACCTGTTAAAGTTTTATTGTACTTGGTGCCGAACTTTTAAATGCTCCAAAATGCTATTTTTCAAAATGAAAGTGCCACAAAATCAATTTCAAAATGCTATTTTCTCGTATCTTTATGTATCATTAATGATTTCTTAATATTATTATTATTATTTGCTTAATTTGTAATCCTATGTATTTCACTTTCATCAAGATAGCCATATATATAGAAATTTATCCTGTGGAGCAGTAAGAACTTACAATTGGCAACACTTGTGCTGCGAATTGGAAGTAGAGAAATTACGAATGATGCCACAATATGGTGCTGCATTTGTAAAAATTTCATCTTCATGATGCCGAGTTAGGGCCAATTATTTACAATGTCTGGGCCGAGTTCTAGGCTAAATAATTCAGAAGGTTTGGTTGATTTTAGATGATAGTGACTTTATAGCCTATGTGTGTGCTGTTCTGCAGTGACTAAATATCCAGGTTGTTGTTGTTACTTCATTCGAGAGGCTTTGGCATATTAATCATTCAGCTTCGTGTATTTGAGTGTATGTACAGGGTGTCCCACCTAACTCTGCAACCTCAAATATTATCGAAATGAAACAACATGTGAAAAATCTACTTGCGCAGGAATGTAGCCACACCAGAGGGTCACACACAATGGGAGGATATGCACAATCTAGGAAATTATAACAATATCACTTTCAATGCAAAGTTACCTTTTTTTAAATGGAACATACATGTTTTTTCTAGAAAAATCAAAAGTAAACATACAATGATTTATAACAGAATTGGTTTCACTTCTCTAAACCTCATACCTTCTGAAATAACTAAAGTTGTAGAGGATGGTAAAGGAGATACTGTTTGTGACGTTTAAGAACAGTGTACTGTAGTGCACGCCGTTGGCCTACATACAGCTGGATTGTTTGCATCGCTGTAATGAAAACATTCAGGAAACAAGACAGTAATGCCCGTTGCTCACGGTAAAATTTTCCTTCAAATTTATTGTACAATAATTTAATTTTATAAAATTTATGTTGCTCACGGTCAAATTAAAGTTTTATAAAACCTTTGATAAAACGTTTCTTAAAATAGGACATGTTCTATTCCGTAAAATTAATTTTACGAAACGAACCAATCAGGGAAGCTGACATGAAGATGATGCTGGCGCCACGTGGTGAGAAGTTTGTGAAGCTCGCTTGTAAACAAACTCTTCGAAAATAAAACATGGAGGACGGTTGTCGTTTGGGGGTAAAATTTACAGTCGATTCGCATTATTAACGCAAAGCGGTCATGAAACTTGCTTTAAGTACATTTGAAAATATGCGTGGTACTGAATGAATTAATTCCAATCAATATTTAAGATATAATTGTAATAATTGGATATTTAACCATACGCGCTGATAAGAAGTGCAACAAATTGCTGTATCGTCAGTTGGAAAAGTGTGCTAGTGGTATCGCGCTCGCTTGCTGATCAGAAGATCCCGGGTTCAAGGCTATCCAGGGGCGGAAATTTTTACTTCCTTTTAATTATTTTATAATTTCCTCCTTACATCGTACAGCAATATTGCAACATTGTTTTGTGTTTTCTCCCATTTAAAATTTTTATTTTCCCTAAATACTGTAACCATGGACGGATACCATTCGTGATAACTATTAGAATTTAAATAGTTAAATATTTATCCCAGAATAATAATAATAATAATAATAATATGACACGTTCTGTATTTACTGGATATAGCTAGGAGTTTTTTAAAACTGCTTTCCTCCATTCTTAGAAAATTCCTATATGAATTTTGATTTCTAACCTCAACTCATTTTCGACCAAGGAGAGTATTCCTCTACTCTTCTCTTCTCCATTCCCGAGTCCAGGACTTCCTAGCATTTCTTTTCTTCCTTTTTACCACTGTACGACATTTAATTGTAGCTAAATTAAGCAGCAATTTTTGCAATGCTTGCTTTGTTTGTTGGAGCCATACTCTCAAACCAATGTGTGTTGAACAGCTGATTCTTGGTTCAGAAGTTTATCGGTAGATGGCGATCCTGATACATCCACGGATTTTATAAAATAATTTTACCGTGAACAACACAGCTTGCTTTCGTCAAATTTTTATAAAATTAGTTGTAAAATAAATTTTAAGAAACATTTTACCGTGAGCAACGGGCATAACATTACAGCAGCAGTTCTCAGTGAACTCGTGGCCCCTGGTACTTCTGTCAGTGTGAAACAGGTAAATACTCATTTTACTGTACCTACGAATCTTATGTTTATGTTCGCAGATACTTTGATATTTTGGAACCCTATTTTGTTTCTACCTCTTTGTTCTCTTGTTTCGTCTAGTACATATCAGTATGCCGGCCTTCAGTAATGAAGAAAAGCTAGGCATTATTTTAATTTACGGCGAATGTCACAGAAATGCAACAACAGCTGTGACATTGTATGCTGAACGCTACCCAGATCGACGGTGTCCGTCGCTTCGTACCATTGCCAATATGTGCAGAAGTCTCTCAGAAACAGGAAGTTGGGCTCCCAGAAAACGTCAACATACAGACAGAGCAACTAACAACGGTAACTAAATCGCTGTTCTGGCTGCTGTAGCTCACAATCCGCACGTGAATGTATGACAAATTGCACACTGTTCTGGAATAAGCCGCTCTAGTGTTAGCAGAATTTTGCATAGGCATAAATTTCATCCGTATCATATGTCACTGCACCAGGAACTGTACGGGAATGACTTTGAAGCCCGCAATGCAATCTGTCGTTTTGCATTGCAGCAGTTGCACGATAATAACGCATTCCTAAGGGATGTTCTGTTTACGGATGAAGCTTCGTTCACAAATCATGGCAAAGTGAATTTGAGGAACATGCACTACTGGTCCGTGAAAAACCCCCACTGGCTTCGCGAGGTTGCTAACCAACGACAGTGGAGTATCAATGTTTGATGCGGTATCATTGGCAACCGTATTGAAGGTCCCTATTTTTTATCAGGGAACACTAAATGGACAGCGATATGCATCGTTTCTTCAAGACAATTTACCCCTTCTCATGGAGTACGTGGGATTGGAAACTTGTGTATCAATGTGGTTCCAGCATGATGGGTGCCCCGCACATTTCGCACGTGTTGCCAGAGATGTAATGGATGCGAAGTTTCCAAATCGGTGGATAGGACGTGGTGGTCCTGTGAGATGGCTAGCACGGTCCCCAGACATGACGACATTAGACTACTTTCTCTGGGGCACATTGAAAGATCGAGTCTATCAGGAAGTCCCAACTACAATAGCGAATATGCAACAGTGTATTACTGCGGCGTATGGGGAAATATCTGTGGAAACATTGGGATCAGTACAACGCTCTCTTGTTCACCGTCTACAGAAGTGCATTGATGCAAACAGTGGTCACATTGAACATCTGCTGAAGTGACACAGTTTCATCAGTTAAGATGTTACTGCTTACTTGTGAATGCCTTATCCATGCTGGATAAGTTAAAAACATGACGTTGCTTTAAGCCATAGACCACAAGTATGTTTAGGAAATCGGTAATTGTACCTTTTGTACTATGTGTACAGTTCTACACTTGTGTTAAAGGTGACAAACACTGTCTCCATTGCCATCCTCTACAACTTTAGTTTTTTCAGAAGGTACGAGGTTTAGAGAAGTGAAACCAATTCTGTTATCAATATTTGTATGTTTACTTTTGATTTTGCTAGAAAGAACATGTATGTTCCATTTAAAAAAAGGTAACTTTGCGTTGAAAGTGATATTGTTATAATTTCCTGGATTGTGCATATCCTCCCATTGTGTGACCCCCCAACGTGGCTACATTCCTGTGCAAGTAGATTTTTCACATCTTGTTTCATTTCGATAATATTTGAGGTCGCAGAGTTAGGTGCGACACCCTGTATATACAGTGAAACCTCTCTATAACGGACACCCTTGGGACCGTAAATAATGTCCACTATAGAGAGGGTTAGAGAAAATTATTGCAATTTGGCACACGTACTTGTGCAGTATGTGTACTTACATGAAATCGTAAGGTTACGTGCGGTAATACAGTCCTGTTTTGTCCGCATTTGAAATGTTTTCCGGTGAATAACCATCAGTGATGGAAGGCAATTTTTCTTCCCAGCTTGAAACATTATCCTTATCAACATTGGAGGATTCTCCGCAAATTGATTTCTGAAATTCTCGAGCCAGCAGTTCGAGGCTTTGGCTTGTATCATTGGCCCGGACACAGGGACATTCTGACTTCTTATTTTGCTGAACCACCCTATCACTGACTTATCAACAACAGCACCATTGCAGCTCATTACCATTAAAATGCCATACCTTAATTATCTCTTCTTGTTTTTTTCAAATTTCTGCAGCCTGTGTCTTTCCAATCTGAAACACTTCACATGGTTTCCGTACACCACATTTCCCATGTTTGTGATAATCTGCGATGTCTATTTTCCCTCTTAAAGTTAACCTTTTACGAGGAGCCATTTCAGATGCACTTACTAGCTACTCTAACGCACAGGTCCTACAATAGATTTAAGAAGTTTCATGGTAAAACTGTGAAACACTCTCCCCTCCTCGCTGGAGTGGATTTAACTTTAACTACCCTCATTTACCACAAACCTACAGAATTTACTGCCTTTAAATACAGGCCACAAGTGATTTTAACGTTACTTCCCGACTTTGAATGGGCGCCAAGGTCGACCATATGGGTCTTCCTGAATAAAATAAGATAAATACATAACTGTTGCCCCGACTATGAAAACCCTTTCCCCCAGGCGTAGGGCATTTGGCATGCGTTTGCTGATGTACCAGGTTCATACAAGACAGGAATATAAACACACATGAATTTAACGAAATAATCTATTGGCTGTTCTAACACATATGTACAAAAATATACAACACAAAATACACTTGCAATAAAACTTTGTACAGTACCTTTTGTTCACTGCTTCTACGCTCTTAGAGCAACAACACTTCTGGTCAGTTTGACCCCAGGCATTCAGCCTCCTATCATATTTACACTGAACCGACCGCACACAAAACATCTACACACCTTACGACTGGTTCATTCTACTTTCTTCTGTTACTTGTCGAACTGCTTGTTCCCCTCTCCATCCTCGCATGACTTCGATGAAATCTTTCAGACAGATTTAACCTTTAGGCGTGGTACATTAGTAGATCAGTGTTCTGCCGATAAAACAATAAGAACCCTTCTGAGCGCCAGACACGCCATTATATGCACTCGCGCAAGGATACCATAACCCCAAAGTTTTTGCCGGAACTCAAATTGTGCGTAGTCCGCTCCTAGCGGAACATCCGCGTCAACACATAAACATCAGACAGTCAAAATCCACACTGACGTCACACACGCGAAGTTCATGGGAGTTCATGCCAGAAATAGCCTAGGTAATCCCACACAAGCCGAATTACCGCCTGTCTTTTCCGGGTATGTCACGAATCCTGCACTTGAAAATCTCAATTCTTTGTACCTTTATAGTACAGCCACAAATCTAACATTTAACATTACTAGGTTAAAATAAAGCTATTAACCCCAAACCAAAATGAAATAATGCTTCTACTTACTACAGTCTTATATCCTTATTCCCAAAACGTAATAAATCGCAAAACCCCGTATTTTATAATATCAAATATCCAAAAACCGATAATTAATAAACAGTGATCCTAGGCTGTCCGGACCATCCAAAAATGAATCCGTCCACACAAAAACACACAGGCACAATAAAAATCACCTCTGCAACCCCATGTTAACCCAATATAATAAGATACGAATAAGATACCCCAAACTAAATGCACGAAGCAAAACCCGAGGGTGAGCTACTGTAACTGAATAAATTCGGTTACAACTGACCAGATAGTGATGGTATGAATTCCCTTATCCCGACCATTTCAAGTCCAAGAGAACAAAGAAAGTGATACCGTTAGGCTACGTTTATTCTTGGAGCAGTGCAGAAGATAGAAGATGTGATGGTCAGCACCACTGGCTTACAGGAAGCACAGGTTGTGTCGAAAGTATATTAACACAACAGAGTGTTCATACAAGACTAATAGACCTACAGAGATGAGATTTCTTTTCAAAACAAGTATCCGCTATGAAAGGTTGGTTGATTTTTAAAATGCGGCCGGGGTGTCCGTTTCCGTAATAACGAGTGTCCGCATAAGAGAGATTAATTACTAACATACTTAATAGGGGTTAGGTCACGGACCTACAAAATCGTCCGTTATGAAGGGGTGTCTGCCTTAGAGGAGTGTCCGTTAAGAGAAGTTTCACTGTATATTATATGTATAAATACAGTGGAATCTCGTTAGCACGTTCTCGGTTACGACGTTTTCCCGTTTAGCGCGATGATTTTCTCAAGTCCCAGTCCCAATTCTACAAAATACATGTTAATATATCCCCTTAATACGTTCTCTATTCCCGCTTTCGACGATCAAATTTCCGTTGTACTATTTGTTAGTGATCCGGATTTTATTCTTATTTCATTATAAAATTCGGCTTTTGGAAAACACGACGCGATGTTGCCTCATATTCTCTGATAGTTATTGACAGTGTAGATGATTTCATTGTGTTTGATGGCGTAGAAGTGGCTAGAGCTATGACGCAACTCAGGTGACGTGTCTCTCTCCCGCTGCCCTTTCTCTCCTTTCTCAAGTCCCTATCCTACTAAATTCATGTTGATATATCCCCTTAATACGTTCTCTATTCCCGCTTACAACGATCAAATTTCCGTTGAACTATTTGTTAGTGAACCGTATTTTATTCTTATTTCATTATAAAATTCGGCTTCTGGAAAACACGACGCGATATTGCCTCATATTCTCTGATAGTTATTGACAGTGTAGATGATTTTATTGTGTTTGACGGCGTAGAAGTGGCTATAGCTATGACGCAACTCAGGTGACGTGTCTCTCTCCCGCTGCCCTTTCTCTCCTTTCTCAAGACCCTATCCTACTAAATTCATGTTGATATATCCCCTTAATAAGTTATCTATTCCCGCTTACAACGATCAAATTTCCGTTGAACTATTTGTTAGTGAACCGTATTTTATTCTTATTTCATTATAAAATTCGGCTCCTGGAAAACACAACGCGATATTGCCTCATATTCTCTGATAGTTATTGACAGTGTAGATGATTTTATTGTGTTTGACGGCGTAGAAGTGGCTATAGCTATGACGCAACACAGGTGACGTGTCTCTCTCCTGCTGCCCTCCACCCCTTCCCTTTGTTTATTTCTCACGTAGGCATGGAAGAAGAATACTAGGAAGTGAAGCTTCGACCTTTTTGCGGTCCTCTATAGACGGCAGCACATATGTTCGACTAGGGCGATATCTATTGTGTGTCGTGGGCGATTTGTGTTTACAGCGGGTATGACGTAGCATGTGAGTAAATGTAAGATGGCGCGGAATCTCGTAAGAATTAACTGTTATCGGTAGTAAAAGTAATTATTTCCAGTGCAGCAATGCCGATGGAAATCGAAAATGAACATTGGATGACTCCCAGAAGGTATGTGAATCAAATTATATATATTTCTTTCAATATTTAGCCTTCTGAAAGTGATATAAGGAAGTAACTCCTCTCGTGAAGAATTAATGAAAACATAGGTAGAAATAATGTTCTTGATGTTCACGTGGAGTAAAATTGAGTTAGCGATTTCTTCCTTTATAATAATATAAGGAAAGTATACAAGTGTGCAAGACTTAAGATACAGGGATGATGACCGGGGTGTCCTACACCCCTGTAGCGAATTTGCCGAATGGGTGGGGGTACAATGTATATAACATATATGAATTTCCTGAAAAAAGTAAAATACATGTAGCCTATTAGCTATACTCCATTAAGTTATATAGGTATACATTGTACCCCACCCTTTCATTGGGCGAATTCAAGTTGACTGACCGAAGAGTCAAAGAGTTATTACTACTGAAAGTTACGAGTTGCCTATATCTTAGCCATATATGTGTGTGGTTACTGCAGCTCAGAGTAATGAGTTCAAGGCCAGTAAGTTAGATCGTTTTCAGTTAGGTTTATGTATATTTATCTTATTCAAGCTGAATTTTTAGTAGTGTGTTAAGGATATGTGATTTTAGCAATTAATATCCTGTAGCTACTGCACATGTTTTTATTTGAGCTATTTTTCTTTGCAGATGCAGCGAGTAGGCCCAGTAGTTCTGTGGAAGGGATGACGTGTTCGGGAAATCTGTGTGTGGCATGATTACACGTCGATTATGCTGTGTTAATTTTGCCAAATGGTTCATCAGAAGGCACTTAAATAGAAATTCCCTGACTTCTGAAGCAGTTCCTAGTATTGTGACTGGAGGTAAGTTAAAATGTGTCCTGTCAAGAATGTGCTATGTATTGAAATTTAACATATTTATAGTTCAACATTTCAACGTGCAGCTAAGAAAAAAACTTTGTCTTTCAGGGACCTCTGATCTTGCAGGCATGAGAATGAAAGACACCCACGGCGATGGAAGCTTCATACCGTTGGGGTCAGCAGAGAACAAAAGTTGACGAAAGGAGTCTAGAGTCTACACAGTCTAAACTTCTGTGGACATTGTTAAATATAAAATACTTAATTTTGACCAATTGAAAATGAGTTGCACCTTTCTCGGTCAGTCAGTGTATTTAGATGTGGGGTGTGAGTGATGATGGTGATTGTTGCTTTAAGGGGCATAACATCTTGTGCTCCAGTGAGAGTGGTTGTTGTTTTAAGGGGCATAACATCTAGGTTATCTGCTCTGTTGAGGAGTATGTCTTCCTGTGCATCATGTTTTTGTTTTAATTGTGTCAGCTGCCTTTCTGATTACAAGTTTCTGTTCTTGACATGACCCCTAGCTGCCATGTGTGTTCATTTCTGAGAAAATTAATTATTTGCAGTATTTTAATGCAGTATTGTTTGAATGGCTGTAACTTAAACCATTCCGATTAAAATGACAATGTTGCTCAATTCTGAGCTTGTTAAATTTATTGGTGGGCCTACCAGTGAAGGAGACAAGAACCTATGAAAAACATTGTCACTGAAATTAGCCATTAATAGCTTTTACAGTATAATGATACAAAATTGATCTAGTAATGATGTAGTTCACTCTTCCGCTGTCTATAACCCATCTGCCTTCCCAAATAATATCACAACTTATATAGCAAAATGTCAGCTGTGTCTGCTATTATCTGAATAATTTATGCACAAGTACAGCATTGCCAACCCCACGCATATGATACTAAATTGTATAGGCTTCTTTGCTTTTTCTTTTGTGTGCTATAAAATTTGTTTTTGTAAAAGTCACATTTGCCTAGACAAATAATTATGACAATGGTAACAGCCTAACACATCCAATCCAATGGTTATAGCCTAACGTGTTGTCAGCAGTGCCCTGCTAGCTTCCCACGGCAAATGCTTCACCTCAACCCTACTATTCTAACCTACGTTTTGTCCAGACCAATAATTTTGACAATCGCTATGGCCTAACTCGTCCAGTTTAATGGTTTTCGACAATGACTACAGCGTAACGTGTGCTTTATGCTCATTTTCTGTATTGATATGTGTCGTCAACAGTGCCCCGCTAGCTTCTCGCTGCCAGGGCAGCCTTTGGGTTTCGACAATGGTTTTAGCTTGCGGGCTGCGTTAGTAATATATGCACCCCTGGTTTTTGTCACGTACAGTAGAAATAGTCGCGCATAATCTTTCTGTAGACCAATGGGTTTTGCCTAGTGGTGGTGTATTTTATATATTGCATGTTGGGAACACTACCACAACGTCATTCAATGAACAAGAAACAAACACACATATTTATGTAATTTAGCACAATTTCCTGTACACTAGACATAATGGACAGCAATTTCAATTGAATCGATGATTTCAAGAACTACATGAGTCACTAAAATCTAATTTCACTGGAGGGACAAAAAACAGATTATACCGGATCATCATTTTATTTCCCGCATGAACACGCCACTAGGCCGGTGAAGGTGGCCTTGGCGTTCTCCCCGCAATGAACACGTTCGCTGCGATCGGCAATGTTGCAATAACCTGCCAGTATCTCTGGCGTATTCAAGCTTGTGAAGTGCTAGTTGATTTGACCTAACATACAGTGCAGTCTCGGGGCAATTTTACAGTTTATGTGTTGCCTTAAAGTGATGTTTCTATACAACAATGTGTATTCATTGTGCTGCGTTATGCGAAGTATTCTTCTGTTAGAGTGCCGTTTTCGATTCATATGCAAACAATCCTCACAAGTGAGGAGTTAAAAGAAAATATTCGCCAAGTTATAACGAACGTCATCCAGGAAGAAATTCGCCGTGTGTCTAGAAACTTGTTTACGAGGTGCCAGGCATGCTTGCGAGCTGACGGACAACACTTTGAACATTTCTTGTAAAACCAGGTAAGTTTGTAGATAATTATTTTCACTAGAAATTGCTATTAAATGACTGTATGTTGACGCGAAGTAGTGGGGAGAAGTCGCGCACTTTTTACCGGCCAGCGAGCGGGTGTCAGCGTGAGAGCTTGCCGTGATCGGTATCGAATGCGAGACTTAAATTGATGACCCTGTGGAATGAAGAAATACGGTAATTCATTCCATTTTTGCCACAATTATTTACAGCTGTAAGTACATGATTCTGACAGTTTTCTAGGTCAACATTGCATGAATAACATATTGTAATACAATATTTAAATGTTGTGACTCATGTACAGTAGTTTTTGCACTAATCAGTGCGAGGAAGTGTGAATTTTTAATTCACTTCAATATTAGCCGTGTTTCTGATTAAATATACTGCATTTCATTCACAGCAAATAAACAGTACAGTGCAAGGTGCAAAATAGGCAACACTTAGAAAAAACATGAAAGTTCAAGATAGTAAAATGCCTCGAGTCAACTCATTCAAAATGGAAAAATAATAGTCATATAATATGATAATAAGTAATAATAATATCGGGCGCCGGGTGTAAGTTTTGTTATTTGACGCCCAGAGGGCAGTTTGCATGTCGAATTTTTGTCGTTCCTTGGACTGCTATGACAGTCAAGGAGGTTAGATATCTAAGCTCGTTAACACTATAGCTCTTTCTAGTAGAGAAAGGAGGAACGTTGTGTTGGCGGAAAATCCCGAGATAATTTTGCTATTATGATCACGGCCTACTGAATTCAAATGGGTTCTCTAACATGCCAACAACGTATGGCATGCGTGCCGAGATTTTTGTCGAGTGTTGTTTTTGTTTTGCCCCGGGCATCGGTCAGAGAATAAGTACAAAACATTTATTGTATCTGGTACAACACACACTATGTACTTCAAGAGCAATGAACAGACTTCATTTTCTCCCTTTATTTGCGTCACCTTCACGGTCCCGGTATTTGCCTGCTAGTAAAAATACGAAACCACGAAAACCTTTTTCAGGGCGGTCGAGGTGGATTCGAACCCACGCTCTCCCGATGCCAGAGAGACACGAGGTAGCCTGTTAGTGCTCGTGGCCACCGCGGCACGCGTTTTATGTACCATTAATTCAGCAACTGCAGTACGCTTTGCTGATTCTGATAATGATGGTGATTTTATTTTCACAGCCAGTTCTTCACATACGCTACATGTGTCAACTTGCGGCCTTCCGAAACTTAATTTAATATTTTCCATAAAATAGTGGAGATAAAACTGATATTTTATAGGAACCCCTGGGTTTGCATCGGTGAACATGGCATACATTTTATTCACGTCTAATCTGACAACTACTGTAGATACAGAAGTCGCCTTTCACTATAATGTGTACACCTCGTAGGGAACGATTCAATATGTTGATGTATTGTCTTGCATATTGTAACGATAACCTTAGGATTCGATAATCCAAACCCACATCCCTGTAATACATTGCACAACGATGTCAGTCCTTGTTACTTAAACATATACGCTTACATACAATAATAAATGTTGGCACTCAGTATATCTTGTTAGCTATTATTTGATTACCATATAAACCTGCATGTAAATGTTACATGGTGTCAGAAGTAATTGTTTTTTCTTTTCTTTTCTGAATTATAAGATTAAATGTTAGGCCTACACATACATCTCTAGGAACTACGTTTGGTTTTGGATCTTTTGGAGACTGTCTTTCCAACAATAACGTGCATAAACGACGGACCTGTCTGTCTGTAATTCCGTGAAATGTCATGAATGCTTTCTTACAAACAAGCACCTTAATGGATCCACTCGTGACAAAATAATGAAAGTTAGATATCCTACTTTTGGAATCCTTCCTATGTCTACGTTTCCTTATGTACCTCTTCTCAATTAACTGCTCTATGTATATGTCCTGTTCATTTTTAGTCGCAAATTCATTGAAGCGATGAAGTGTGTATGTTGGCTCTTCGGTGTTAACTTAGGAAAGCACTTCATACCACAGTTGAAGTTTGGGCCATTAGTTCTCTTTTTGAAAACCTTCCCCTGCCAATGAACATGCACCTCAACTTTTACCTTCCCTGTGCGGATGGCATTCCTTTTGGTGTGTTTCAGGATTTCGTCTCCTTTTCTTCACTTCGTTCCCATTATTGCTGTCTGTTTCACTGCTACTTGACATGTCCACCTAGAAAACTGATGCACGTTTCTTTTCGAACAGAGAACTCGGTAAACTTAAGATTTAAAAGAAGACGGGGGTGATCCTGTAGAGCGCAGCTCGTGTGCTTTAGATATTCCTGCTTTGCAGCGCTTAGAACTCCCACTACATTCAGTGCAGGAACTACATGAGTCACTGACTTATGTTGTTCCTGCTCTCAGCCTGGAATTGTGTATCCTGTATTGCATAAAAGGAGCAACGTGACAGATGTACTATTTGCACACAATGTGTAACCACCCTCACAGAATGCCACCATAATCTTAACTCAATTTCACAAAACAGTTGACTCCTTTAGTTTTGCAATTGTCCCTTGGAACCCTTGAAAAGATATAAAAATCATATTATCCAAGTGGGAGTTTAAAAGTCAGGTTCTTGTCTCCTTCACAATTAATCTTCTACAGTATTTAGAAAAACATTTATAATGATTCAAAATTGATCTGGAAATGATGCAGTTCACTCCTCCGCTGTCTATAACCCACCCTCCTTCCTTATTTGAAACATTTGTGTCTCACAATTTGTTAGAGGTACCGGTATGTTTTGTCAATACACACACTAGTACAGCCATTACAATAACACAGGTTATCACACAAAAACATGGCACTATATGACCACAATGTCGCAGCCCCTAAAATAAGCAACATGTCTTCAAGTGACAGACACAGGTCATACGTAGTGAGCTAAGCGAGATACTATTGGCTTCTGTCTGGCTGAAAATTACTGTTTGTACTACAAGCAATTGGGTCTGGGGTTTTAGCCCCAGGTTAGGTTTGATTTTGTATGTGAAACCTTAATAAGATAGAATTTATGTCCACTACTAGTTTAAGCACAGTGTGGCCGAAAATTACTGCATGTACTACAAGCAAGGGGGTCTGGGCCGTTAGACCTAGGTTAGGTTTGTTTTTGTATGTTAGGCCTTATCATAGAGACACAACGAAACGAGCGCTGCCTAAAACAATCTCCACATGCCTGCGCTTGCCATGTGTGTTGGATTGTCAATATTTGTTTTGTCCCATAAATCACGTCTATAATGGTCGGCACATCTGACATCTGTAAGTCATGTCATAAAAAGGGGTGGGTTACAGACAGCGTAGGAGAAAACATCTATTATGACATCATTTCCACAATTATTATTCATAAAAGTATTTCAGCTAATTTCCCGAAGCGTTACCAAATATACTTGGTTCTAAAGATATTTGTATGTCTATTTACCATCGATAAATTTGTAACAGAAGTTTGAAACAACATAAAGTCGCTTGTCTTGACCCGCTGCATGTCATTTCAGAAACACAAGGAGGACTAGGAAGATGAAATGTGTGGAGGGATATCTCCAATCTGATGATTGGTCAAGTATGCACTTGCATAAAAGACTACAATTAAGCCCTTTTCTGTGCACTGCATCTCACCACCTGTTTTGAGGGACAGGCCTACAAGTGAGACAACCACTATATTCATATTGAATTGTTTTATAAAATTTGTAAATTATATGTATTCATATATCTTGTTTTACATGTACAATTGCCATATACTGTATTATTTGTAAATTATATGTAATTGCCTAAAAAAATTAATATATTCATATATCTTCATTATTTGTTTATTTCCTTCAAAACTTCCTCATTCATCCTATTTTATAAATAAGTTGACCTATTGAAACTTTGTATATTGGGACTTCGAAAACACACGCGGGAGAATTAAATAATTGCAATGTTATTTACATTTCCACGGACGTATGCAATTCTAAAACTAAAACATGGGAAACTCTTATATCAAATACTTGCAAAATTAACTACCTAACCTCAAAATCTAGCATGCATTAGTAATTTTAAATGCCGCGCCATGTGGCGGTGTCTTGCCCACGACACTCACCAGAGTGCGGTAAGGTATAACAGCTGAAGGTCGAAATTAGAAAGTGATAACCATTGGCCTTATGGGAGCTTCACTTCCTAGTATTATTCTTCCATGACGTAGGCACATTATTGTCTTCGTGTTCCGCACTATTGTCTTCTAGTTCTTAGTGTTCACGTCCAGTTATGACCTATTTTATTGCGTGTTTCATAATGGATAAGAAGAAAGTATGGCAGATAACTAATGATAAGAAGATGAAATACATTCGAGACGTGGACTGCGATCCTCACATGAAGTGTGTGGATATAGCTCGAAAGTGGAACATTCCTCCGTCTACACTGAACACGATTCTCGGCAAAAGGAAGGAAATCGAACGTGCATTTGAAGAAGGTGTGAGTGGCAAAAGGAAACGTTTGCGAGAGGGACAGTTTCCTGAACTAGAAAGCGCTTTATTGAAGTGGTTCAAGCAAGCCTGTGCTTCAAACATATGCGTGCGCGGTCGCCGGCGATAGAGCCGTCACTGGCGGAGCGCGAGTGCGAGAATGTCCTTGCTGATCAAATATAAAGAAAGACCCTGTATTATATGGGTTTGGAAGCGGTTGGGGAACATTTTCAGCATCTACTGTAAATCATGGCCAGTAAAACTGCATGGTAGGCTACTGATTTTAAGCACCGTATTCTGCCGCAGGCCTACATATGCGTGCGCGGTCACCGGCAACTGAGCCGTCACTGGCGGAGCGAAAATGCCCTTGCTAAGCAAAAATAAAGACCCTGTATTATACTGTAGTGTAGAGGTACAGTAATTCATTTTTATGTTATTTATTCCGTGTAAGTTACTGATAACCTATGTTTATGTCGTGACTGTAGTAGTGCATACAATCACTTACTAAGGTCGGCGATTTAACGTCCATATATACGCTGCGTTCTTTCTTATATGTTGTAAATGCAGTATGGCGTTTTTCGGTAGTACGTTTTCCCGCATATGACGTCCAAATTTTTAAGTCCCTTGAAAAACGTACTAACGAGATTCCACTGTATACTGTATTTTTTTAAATGTCTGAGTTAGTTATTGGAGTTTAAAGGGGCCTACCAGCTCCGTCATTTGCCCATAAAAGTCTGATAACCAGTGTCATTGTGTTGTCTGTAGTAGCATGTGTATTTGTAATTCAGGTGAGGATTGGGAAGGAGGCAGCCATGGCCTTAAGTTAGGAACCATCCTGGCATTCGCTTGGTGTAGAAGTGGGAAACAAGGGAAAACTACTTCCAGGTTGGTTGAGGTAGAATCAAACCCACCTCTTCTCAGTTTTGACTCATGAGGTTTTGCGTACCCCATTCCAGCCCTCAGACCAGAATTAAATTTCTTGGCAGAACCAGGAATTGAACCCAGACTTCCGGGGCAACAGCCAAGAAAGCTAGTTGCTACACCAGGAAGTGCATTTAATATCTAGGCAAGTCTGTTGAATTTCTCATATCCTATTCCTCATGTTATTTCAAATACCGTATATACTCGAATATCACCCACATATTTTTATACAAAATCTGCCGTGAAAAATTGAGGTGCGGGTATTAATTGAGCCATCCAAATTTTAAAGATTAAAATTGCCCGCCCCGCGCGAGTATCCGCTATATGGTGCTAGTGCTTGTTCGGGTGTAGGCCTACTTGTTTATTTCCGTATAGTGGCTTGACCGGTCGTGCAAGCCTAGCACAAGCGTCAGTTTCGTGAGTTGCGTGATAGCATGGCATCAGTAACGTAAAACAAGTGTTCGAAATAGCTAACATGAAATCTCGTCATAGGTCGTACACTGCAATGTACTTGATAAAAGTCGGTATTAGAAACAAATCTTTCGTATTTCAGGTAGTTAGGTTATGAACATTCCCGAATGGGAACATGATATTTCCGTTTGATCAGATAAATTATAAATTATCAATTATCATTATCATTATCTTGACGTCAATACTACTTGTATTTTGTGTCTTGTGATGGCTTTCTCAGTATGTGCTAGCCATGCGTATGGGTGAGGTGTGTCTGTACCAACTGACGAGCCCAACGGCACACTGGGGCGAAATGCTGGCATTTTATGTTTGATCTGGCCGGACCAATTTTATCATATTAATTGATAATTTCAGGTAGTTGCCGCATAACCTTGAACTCGGCGCACTCACTGCTGTTTGGATGCAGCTCTGTCTTAGTCCTGTGACCAGTCGGCTGTGATGATGCAAAAGAGTGGCTATTTAAATGGGCTATTAACTTTTTTTTTTAAAATTAAGAATAGGTTAAAATAACTATTTTGTGTGTTGATGTAAGGACGCTAGGTGCTCCTTTGTGTGCCTTTGTGAGTTCTTTTCAAGATGTCGCTATTTAGGTCGCGACCCGTGGGAACCACATTAGTGGTCCGCGGGATTCCCCATGTGAGACCATATGTCGTGTGTCGATAGTAGGCCGCTGACGGGTGACAACTACAGACGGAAGCAATTGCTCAATAACATCCGCTCACCTTTGCTGGCCCTTGCTGCCACTGTGCTCACTGCTTCCGCTTGCTTGCGCTCCTAAACCTCGGTACTCCATCACGAAGATTTTAAAAGGACTCCCTGTACCACGCCATCCTAACCTATATCAAGGGGAAATTTTTGAAGCCGAAAATTCAGAGAAAAAAAAAGGGTGTTATAGGTGGACCTTATTAAGTATGGTAATGATTGTGCACCTTTTTATGCTTTATTTAATGATATGTAGTACTGTATTAATAGTATTGTTTAAAAAAGTGACAACAATTTTCTTTTTAAATTTCCATACAAAAATGAGGCTGCGGGATTATTTGGGGGCGGGTAATATTTGGGTATATACGGAATATTCTCAATGTACTTTCCCTTCAAAATGGTTATAAAACACTAATAAGTAACGAGATGAAAGTAGAATTATCAATAAATGATAAAAATGGTCCGGTTAGCTCAAACAATGCCAGCGTTTCGCCCCAGTGTGCCGTTGGGCTCGTCAGTTGGTACAGACACACCTACCAATACGCGTGGCTAGCACATACTGAGAAGGCCATGCAAGACACAAAATACAAGCAGTATTGACGTCACGAGCATGCCAATGTGATATTCCCGAAGGGAATATGATGTAGTTTCCATTTGAGCGGATGAATTATCAATAAATGATAAAAATGGTCCGGTTAGCTCAAACAATGCCAGCGTTTCGCCCCAGTGTGCCGTTGGGCTCGTCAGTTGGTACAGACACACCTACCAATACGCGTGGCTAGCACATACTGAGAAGGACATGCAAGACACAAAATACAAGCAGTATTGACGTCACGAGCATGCCAATGTGCTACGGGAGTAAAACTCCCTTTCATAAAAACAAAAGCCTTACCTTGGCAATCCAAATAAGGTTTTGGATTGCCAAGGTAAGGCTTTTGTTTTTATGAAAGGGAGTTTTACTCCCGGGTGGCTAGCACATACTGAGAAGGCCATGCAAGACACAAAATACAAGCAGTATTGACGTCACGAGCATGCCAATGTGCTACGGGAGTAAAACTCCCTTTCATAAAAACCAAATAATTGGATTGCCAAGGTAAGGCTTTTGTTTTACTCCCGTAGCACATTGGCATGCTCGTGACGTCAATACTGCTTGTATTTTGTGTCTTGCATGGCCTTCTCAGTATGTGCTAGCCACGCGTATTGGTAGGTGTGTCTGTACCAACTGACGAGCCCAACGGCACACTGGGGCGAAACGCTGGCATTGTTTGAGCTAACCGGACCATTTTTATCATTTATTGATAATTCATCCGCTCAAATGGAAACTACATAATATTCCCTTCGGGAATATTCAAAACCTTATTTGGATTGCCAAGGTAAGGCTTTTGTTTTTATGAAAGGGAGTTTTACTCCCGTAGCACATTGGCATGCTCGTGACGTCAATACTGCTTGTATTTTGTGTCTTGCATGGCCTTCTCAGTATGTGCTAGCCACGCGTATTGGTAGGTGTGTCTGTACCAACTGACGAGCCCAACGGCACACTGGGGCGAAACGCTGGCATTGTTTGAGCTAACCAGACCATTTTTATCATTTATTGATAATTCATCCGCTCAAATGGAAACTACATAATATTCCCTTCGGGAATATTCAAAACCTTATTTGGATTGCCAAGGTAAGGCTTTTGTTTTTATGAAAGGGAGTTTTACTCCCGTAGCACATTGGCATGCTCGTGACGTCAATACTGCTTGTATTTTGTGTCTTGCATGGCCTTCTCAGTATGTGCTAGCCACGCATATTGGTAGGTGTGTCTGTACCAACTGACGAGCCCAACGGCACACTGGGGCAAAACGCTGGCATTGTTTGAGCTAACCGGACCATTTTTATCATTTATTGATAATTCATCTGCTCAAATGGAAACTACATCATATTCCCTTCGGGAATATTCAAAACCTTATTTGGATTGCCAAGGTAAGGCTTTTGTTTTTATGAAAGGGAGTTTTACTCCCGTAGCACATTGGCATGCTCGTGACGTCAATACTGCTTGTATTTTGTGTCTTGCATGGCCTTCTCAGTATGTGCTAGCCACGCGTATTGGTAGGTGTGTCTGTACCAACTGACGAGCCCAACGGCACACTGGGGCGAAACGCTGGCATTGTTTGAGCTAACCGGACCATTTTTTATCATTTATTGATAATTCATCCGCTCAAATGGAAACTACATCATATTCCCTTCGGGAATATTCAAAACCTTATTTGGATTGCCAAGGTAAGGCTTTTGTTTTTATGAAAGGGAGTTTTACTCCCGTAGCACATTGGCATGCTCGTGACGTCAATACTGCTTGTATTTTGTGTCTTGCATGGCCTTCTCAGTATGTGCTAGTCACGCGTATTGGTAGGTGTGTCTGTACCAACTGACGAGCCCAACGGCACACTGGGGCGAAACGCTGGCATTGTTTGAGCTAACCGGACCATTTTTATCATTTATTGATAATTCATCCGCTCAAATGGAAACTAAATCATATTCCCTTCGGGAATATTCAAAACCTTATTTGGATTGCCAAGGTAAGGCTTTTGTTTTTATGAAAGGGAGTTTTACTCCCGTAGCACATTGGCATGCTCGTGACGTCAATACTGCTTGTATTTTGTGTCTTGCATGGCCTTCTCAGTATGTGCTAGCCACGCGTATTGGTAGGTGTGTCTGTACCAACTGACGAGCCCAACGGCACACTGGGGCGAAACGCTGGCATTGTTTGAGCTAACCGGACCATTTTTATCATTTATTGATAATTCATCCGCTCAAATGGAAACTACATCATATTCCCTTTGGGAATATTCAAAACCTTATTTGGATTGCCAAGGTAAGGCTTTTGTTTTTATGAAAGGGAGTTTTACTCCCGTAGCACATTGGCATGCTCGTGACGTCAATACTGCTTGTATTTTGTGTCTTGCATGGCCTTCTCAGTATGTGCTAGCCACGCGTATTGGTAGGTGTGTCTGTACCAACTGACGAGCCCAACGGCACACTGGGGCGAAACGCTGGCATTGTTTGAGCTAACCAGACCATTTTTATCATTTATTGATAATTCATCCGCTCAAATGGAAACTACATAATATTCCCTTCGGGAATATTCAAAACCTTATTTGGATTGCCAAGGTAAGGCTTTTGTTTTTATGAAAGGGAGTTTTACTCCCGTAGCACATTGGCATGCTCGTGACGTCAATACTGCTTGTATTTTGTGTCTTGCATGGCCTTCTCAGTATGTGCTAGCCACGCATATTGGTAGGTGTGTCTGTACCAACTGACGAGCCCAACGGCACACTGGGGCAAAACGCTGGCATTGTTTGAGCTAACCGGACCATTTTTATCATTTATTGATAATTCATCCGCTCAAATGGAAACTACATCATATTCCCTTCGGGAATATTCAAAACCTTATTTGGATTGCCAAGGTAAGGCTTTTGTTTTTATGAAAGGAAGTTTTACTCCCGTAGCACATTGGCATGCTCGTGACGTCAATACTGCTTGTATTTTGTGTCTTGCATGGCCTTCTCAGTATGTGCTAGCCACGCGTATTGGTAGGTGTGTCTGTACCAACTGACGAGCCCAACGGCACACTGGGGCGAAACGCTGGCATTGTTTGAGCTAACCGGACCATTTTTTATCATTTATTGATAATTCATCCGCTCAAATGGAAACTACATCATATTCCCTTCGGGAATATTCAAAACCTTATTTGGATTGCCAAGGTAAGGCTTTTGTTTTTATGAAAGGGAGTTTTACTCCCGTAGCACATTGGCATGCTCGTGACGTCAATACTGCTTGTATTTTGTGTCTTGCATGGCCTTCTCAGTATGTGCTAGTCACGCGTATTGGTAGGTGTGTCTGTACCAACTGACGAGCCCAACGGCACACTGGGGCGAAACGCTGGCATTGTTTGAGCTAACCGGACCATTTTTATCATTTATTGATAATTCATCCGCTCAAATGGAAACTAAATCATATTCCCTTCGGGAATATTCAAAACCTTATTTGGATTGCCAAGGTAAGGCTTTTGTTTTTATGAAAGGGAGTTTTACTCCCGTAGCACATTGGCATGCTCGTGACGTCAATACTGCTTGTATTTTGTGTCTTGCATGGCCTTCTCAGTATGTGCTAGCCACGCGTATTGGTAGGTGTGTCTGTACCAACTGACGAGCCCAACGGCACACTGGGGCGAAACGCTGGCATTGTTTGAGCTAACCGGACCATTTTTATCATTTATTGATAATTCATCCGCTCAAATGGAAACTACATCATATTCCCTACGGGAATATTCAAAACCTTATTTAAATGAAAGTAGAATACAGGTAGCCGAAATGAAATTCCTGAGAAGTATGGAGAGAGAGAGAGAGAGAGAGAGAGA
Organism: Meconema thalassinum; assembly: GCA_946902985.2. Classification (NCBI taxonomy): domain Eukaryota; kingdom Metazoa; phylum Arthropoda; class Insecta; order Orthoptera; family Tettigoniidae; genus Meconema; species Meconema thalassinum. Next base: position 454,729,921 of record OX336391.1, on the reverse strand, counting down.
TTGAGGAATTAAGACATTCGAAAGGAAGTGAATGTTCAGAAGCTGAATGATAAGCTGGAGCAGAACAGATTGAGATGGTATGGACATGTGAAAAGGATGAATGATGAAAGAATGCTGAAACAAGTGACGGAGAGACAGATGACTGGAAAGAGAAGACGAGGAAGACCTAGAGTACAGTGGATGTATTTGGTGAAGGACAATGTGAGAACAAAACCTGGAGTGGAGTTCAGTGGTTGAGGAAGGATGGTGGACAGAGCAAAAGTGGAGGGTTGTTATATTTGCTCATACCCGGCCCAAGCTGGAAAATGGAAATTGTGAATTAATAAGTCAACGACACTCACATGTTTTCTAAAGAGGTCTGCGTGGACTCCGAGAGCAGGATCTATGAAAGCAATGTGTTGAATGACATCCTCGATGGACCATTCTGATGGATCAGCTGGAGTCTTCGGGGGTGCCTCAGTGGTGGATGTAGCAGCTTCCAGTTCAGCTGTAAAACCAACAATTTTTCTATTCCTTCACAATGCATAGCTTTGTAATCACTAGGACAAGAGAGAGAGAGAGAGAGAGAACAACAACACTAACACACAGAAGTCCTCCAATATGATCTTTGGCTTTCATTTACACTAGGCTCTGAGCTTGCAATTCACATGGAGGTCAAAAGTTGCAACAGTTCCTTGATATTTAAAAAAAAATATTTTTAACTTCCCAGATTGAAACATTGATACTGCAAGGTGGTGATGTTCCTCAAGTTTGCAGTATTCTTTTACGAGGATGGATCGTAAAATAAGGGTTCGACAGCGCCGGAGCGACGGGGGGAGGATTTAGTCAATAGCAGGCAACACAGCCATGTACAGTCATCCCCTTTCATTCTTTCTTTCTTTCTTTCTTTCTTTCTTTCTTTCGATCTCACCTTGCCTGACTTCGTTACGTCCCAAAGTGTTGACTCAGCAACCATCTGTAATGGAAGTCCCGCTTGCTGCTACGGCCAAGTGTCTAATCTGTACTGTAATTCGGTTTTTAAAGCAAAAGGGGTTCCACCTACAGACATTGATCCACAATTGACGGAGGTGTATGGTGAAAAGGGTATGTCTATTCAACATGTACTCAAATAGTGTCGGGAATTTATAGGTGGTTGTACGAATATTCATGATGCAAAACGGAGCGGAAGACTGTCGATTTATGATGAGACGATCCAAAAGGTTCGAGGATTATTGCTCTAAGATCAGAGGATCACTATCCGTGACCTTGCTTTTCGAGTTTCTGATGTTCAGCTACCACAATTCAGAAGATCTTGATGGACAAGTCGGGGAATCGGAAGGTGTGTGCATGGTGGGTACAACGAATGCTGACAGGTACTGTGACACACTGAGAAAAATCAGATGGGCGATCCAGAACCGCTGGAGAGAAGGGCTGAGCATAGGTGAGACACTGCTTCATGACAGTACTCGACACCACGTTTCACGTCAAAACCAGGACCTGCTGAAACAGTTTGGATGGACTGTCATTGCTGTAACGGTTCGGTACAGTGAGTGTTCTTCTCCTGTGGCCTCCCCATCTACTGGAAGAAGAGGTACGCCACTGACGGCAGAGTGTCAACAAGAATAAGGGAAGCCCTGTAATTATTTGGACGTTCAGGACTTTGGAAATTTCGTCAAAATTGGAAAATAAAACTTTTGTCAAAATTTAACAATGGCCATCTGCTAACAATGGCACATAAAAAAAAAAACCAAAAAACAAAAAACGAAACCTTAATAAGAGATTGTGATAACTTGTCGTTCGGCGCTAATTTAAAATTATCGTGGTGGCGGGAAACCGCACCAACTTAACTTGAAGAGGGACTCTGAAAAAATCCATATGTTTTTAAATATGCCACCAAAAGTTGTCGAGGTAAGACTGTATAACGCCGCGGTGTCTGTGGTGACGTGCCTAAAGCTGGAACATCGTCTTATGATCTTTTGAGAAAGAAGGTTTTGTTAAAAAGTTGGTCGCGAGAGGGACAAGCTGATAGGCTTGGGGTCGGATCCCTCTCCAAAAATGTAAGTGGTCTTTAAAGGTACGTGCGGATTGGTGATAAACTGGAAAAAAGAAACTTTCGAATTTAAAAAAGTGGAAAATCTTGACTGGATAGAATTTCGGAAATTTTGTGTAAGACTGCTAAAATTGTAAAAGGGTAAAAGGGTTAAGTGATGTTAATTTAAAACTGAAGTTATTTTAAAGTGTGTGTGTTCTGATGTTAGTTTTCATGTTTAACGTGGGTTATTGGTCGCCTCGTGCCGCAGGTTTCAGGTTATGTTTGTTTTTTGGCCGCGTGCATATTCCAAGAGGTACCAATTTTCATTGTCTTAATTGTTATTAACTTCAGGTCCACCTAGTGTTATTAAATTCCGTTTTTATTCTATTTTGGGGGTATTTTCCTGGTCCTCGACGGGTTAAATTTTCATTTAGGAATCTGAGGTTAATTGTTGTTCTTTCGGCTCGGCATTTTGAGTGTCGGGGATTTGGTTTGCATTAGGGTAAATCTTTTCTGATTTGTTTGTTATCCGAGAGGGATTATGGAGTCAAGCTGGATTTGGAGGGTAAGTTTGTGTGTTTTTTTTTGTCGGGTGGTGTAGTCTGGGACTCTTGGTCTTTATTTCTGACGGAGCGTGCTTGTTTGGGTGTTTCGTGGTGTGTTTGGTTCCCTCTCTGGGAGATACTTCCTTTACCCTGTCATGCCTTTTTTCTGCCTCTTTCTGCTAGGCTTTGGGCGACTTTTGGCTTCTGGTTCTCTTTCTTGCTATATTTTGGGAGGGGGGGATTTGGTTTGTTTTAGGCAGGTTTGGTTCAGCTTGTGATTGTAGTTCTTGTTCTGTTTCATTCCTTGTTGGTTTTTCCATTTACGTAAATCTGTATTACTTGGTAAGGTTATCTTAGGGTTTTGTGTGAATGAAAATTGAGGGGCGCCCAGCATAGGAAGTTAATTTTTAATTTTGATATATTTTCGTTATGGGGTCGACGTGTAAGAATAAATATTGTATCCAGGCAACTTCCTTTCTGTACTGTACTAATTTCAATTCCCCTCACAGGGTGTCTACTGTAAGGATGAAGTAAAAATTAGTTACTTTTTAGGTACCTTTTAGTTACCTTTTAGTTAATTTTAGTTACCTTTGAATTCAAGTTACGTCTGCGGTCTACAAGCATAGGCGCTCATCACGCGGTCAAGAAAAACAACAATGAACTGTTTTTAAAGAGGTTTTTTATTTATCGTATGGCTTTTAGTGCCGGGAGTGTCCGAGGACATGTTCAGCTCGTCTGAGTCTGTAGCTGCTTCCAACGGACACCCTTAGGGTGAGCTACAAGTTCCGTTCAATTTCAAGTTGCTACCAGATATCAATGATACCTAGTGGTGAACGTTGGAACTTTGATAGAGCGTCCCGACGAAATCTAACCTAACAATTTAGCTTCACACAAGTTTAGTCTGTGGAAGAATCCTTTACATGCCATAAATCCATGACATGGGACCACCGGCTTTACTTCCCCTCCGAAGGAAGGCATACTGAAGGATTTTTAACGCTTTTAAAAAATCCGACGACTTCGGCCGGGTTTGAACCCGCTATCTTGGGCACAGCAGTTCAGCATGCTACCAACTACACCACCGAAGCCGCTTTAAATGAAATTCACATGATGTTATAAAAATTTAAAAAATAATAAATATATACTAGATACTTAATATCCAATGAGTTGTTTCAGCTAATATGTCGTCTTGTCCACAATATGTTGTTATTATTACGGTACCAAGAGGTTGCTCAGCTCTTGACCATTTGGCGAGATTTCCTTCGTCCCCGCGGTAGGTCGCGAAGAAATGCATGCGATGTTACACGATCGTCACCGAATTCTGTCTTCGCAGTCAAATGCGGAGAAATATCGAGATGTTACACGATTGGCGCTGGTCTCAGTTGTTTGGTGAGCTTCCCGTAGTTTTCACGGGAGAACACGGAGAAAAATCGCGATTTAGATAATCAGCATGACTTTTAGTCATTCGACGAGATTTCCATTGTCTTTGAGTTCGGGCACAAGAAAATATAGCATTATTATGCAATCGGCGCCACTTGCTGTCCATTTGACAAGAATACAGTTGTCCTCGTCATTGAACGCGGAGAAATATCGCGATGTATCGCAATCGCTGCCGCTCTCGGCCGTTTTACGTTGTAATGGGAATACTAGTTGGGAATACTACTACGTTGTCCTCGAGATATTATGCAATCGTCGCCGCACCCGGCCGTTCAACGATTGTCTGCCTGTATATCTGTCCTGATAGAATGGCGGAGGCAAGCTCAAGGTTGGGCATGGTTAAAATTCACGAGTAGTTATGAACATGTTGTTCGGTCGGCGCCGTGATTCCCTTTGTCCTTATGCTGTAGTTGGGAGTTCATGAGTTCAGGGTGGATCACGAGGAGGATTTAGTATGTCGATGCTACGTAGGCTGCCATTTTTATGTGGGTTGATGCACTTCTCACTCCCCGCACGCTTTTAAGTATACGGTCATGGGAAAAGTGGCAAGTAGGTTTCGTGATGGGTGCCCCGTGATGGGTGCCCAATCACCTTTGACAGGATTCCCGCAGTCCTCGTGGTCACAAGTTCACGATAGGGGACGGGTTTTATGATTTTACGCAACTGACGTCGATATCGGTCCGTTTGACGAGATTCCCGCAGGCAAGTCGTGCGGTCAGCCGCCCGTCTTGAGGATGCGATTTTGGAGGATGAACGTTCGAAGTAGGTACGGTATCGAATATTACGAATTGTTCTGAGAGGATTGCACGAATAATACGACAAGAGGGCAAGTTTTATTTCGATTGAGAACCACGAATTATCAACAAGTTAGCGAAATAATCGGTTAGATTATATATCCGATGGAACGAAAGTTCGAAGGAAAAATCGACTTATAACGGAATTTCGAATTAACCATACTGAATGTCGCAAATTTACTTGACATATATTTTAGATAAGTTATATGTATTTCGAAGATTTTTCGCATTTTTTCAAAACGGTAACATTCAGCAAGATTGTGACATTAAATTGTTTCGCGTTATTTCTGGACTTCAATTTGACATAGTTTCCAAATAACAGAAATGAGAGATTTCTTCTTAGTTTCGGAAGTATTCGCGAATAAACGTCTCGCGAAAAGTCAGGTTTCCTAATATAGTAACACAGAAAAATATTTCACACGAAACTTAAGACTTCTTGAGGCCGAAAATATACGTTGAACCGATGTATACCGCTCAAGGTATCCTCGGTATGTATTTTCTTGAGGTCGGGCACGGAGAGATATAGCTTAGTACTATGCAATAGGCACGGCGCCGCTTGCGTGAAACTCGCAATCTCTAGGCCTAGCGGCGCGAGTTTAAATGATTCAACCCGCCTTCAGAAAATTTTCGTTACCCGTTTGTAAAATTCGTTACTTTTTTCGTTACTTTCGTTACCCATTTGTAAAATTCGTTACTTTTTCGTTACCGGTAGACACCCTGCCTCATCTAAATGTAAATGGGCACAATAGTTTTAGGTTTTCTTTGGTTTCTTTCTTGCTATCGCTTTTGGAATTATCTTGAATACATTGTTATTTTCTTGACTACCTTTCATTTCTTAGCGAGCTATTCCTAGGCACCTATCCCCAACTCTGCCTCGTTTAGGGTTCCCGTACACTCTCTGGCTCTGTCCAGTATCCTTCCTATCTCGGTCCTGTGGGCGAGTTTTCTTTGGGGCGAACTTCGTAGGATTTGAGGTAGGAGAAGAGTACCACACAGCAGAACTGACTGGAGAGAGGTAAGTATGCTTATATTTTCCTCCTGTTCCCGCAAGCATGGCTACACTGTCATCTGGTTGTCTCTTTTGTAGTGCTTGCTTGGTCGGTTTATTAGTTGGGGGGGAGGGGTTACATTATGGTAGCAGAGCGTGGTTAGGATTGTTATTTTTCCCTTTATGTCTTCAAAATTTGGTAGCTAGAGCATGGTTCTATAGAGCATCCAGCGTTTAGAAAAGACTGTGGAGCCTTATGGCGACAGTGTTGCTAACTCTACACAGATGTAGCGCTGACGTCATACGTTATGTTCACCAGCTTCGAGTACTGCGCTTTCATAAGTTAGCGAGACAACACAACCCCAGCAGCTACCTGAAATAGAATACGCCCAGGAAGGAGCAGTTTTGCAGTTGTTAACGGATTGGACCAGTATTAAGGATACCGTACGCGAAGAGAACCAATAACGAATTCATTTCGTTGTGATATGACGTATTACTGATTGACCGATGTCGAGAGCACAATCTTTCCTTCCTTCTCGGATGTACTGTATGCTGACGATGTTAACAATTTTTACGTCAGCAATACTGTTTTCTGTTATTAGTTAGGCTATAATTTCGTTTCTTTCAATTTTATTCTTGTTGTTTTGTTTAGATTAATATTTGTAATATTGTAGTGAGTTAGCCGTGGGGTTGGGGGCGAGCAGCTGTGAGCTTGCATTCGGGAGATAGTGGGTTCGAACCCAACTGTCGGCAGCCCTGATTAGATCGAACAGAAAATAAAACAAACACGCAACAATAACACCAATGACGGATAGTGCTTCAGAACTTATGTTGCCGGCGGAACTGAGCACGTGCTCCACTCCGGGCGAGCATGCAGCACTGGACGAGGCTCTTCTTTCCAGCGTGCTAACCTTGAAAATTTTTAAATTACTAAGACGTCATATAAACGATACGTGTATGCAATAACAAAGGTAATCAATTGGCAGATAATTCTAGGAAGCAATTATGACGAAAAATATATATGTTCAGAGTTCCTTCATGATAAAAGGTGAGGTAACAAAACCAGTGTAGGGGAGGTTTCCGTTAAAAGTAAAAGCCCATAAGACCCACAGTCTTTTCTAAACGCTGGATGCTCTATAGTCTTGGTTGTCTAGGGTTGTTCGTTGGGTCTTGCCTGGTTGTTCTAGTTCTATGTGTCCTTGTCCTCGATTTCTATGGGTATCTGGTGTGTCTTTAGGTTTGTTTTGCTTAGTAATTTTGAAAGGTCAAATTGAGGGTAGGTACTGTTTGAAATTTTGTACCGGTTTTTGGTTATGTAGGGCGAGTACCAGTGTTATGTATTTAGGTTAAGATTATACTTTTATTGTATTTCTAATCTTTGTTTTGTTTTCTTTTCTTTCATATGACCATACTTGTTCAAATGCGGGACCATGTTTGGAGGTTTCCTGTGTGGATGGATCCGACCACTGCTGCCAACTGAGTAAGCCCAAGTCTTTCATCTTTATTGGTAGAGTAGTGTTTCCTTGTCAAAATTTGGTGCATGTCTGGTTACGTCATTATGTTTAGAGTTCTTCTGTGATGCCCATGTCGTCTTGGGTGTGTATGAATTGGCACTAAATGATGTCGTATTTGTTGCGTGTGCAGTGCGTCATCTGTTGAAAACAGCTAGATTCGTCAATGGTATTTGTCCCAGTGCATTGTGGGAATTTAAATTATCAAATATCTAATGCAGTAATTGTTTCGAGGACGTGATCTTCTGTTATTTCTGTGTACGCTCTTAACTTTTAATTTGGTGGTTGGCAACCCTGTAACCTCGTTGTGTTTTGGCCTACGTGCGTGTGATGTCTTCTTGGTAATGTCTGTAAAATTTGGAGGGCAGGGGTCCTCGATTTCATTTTTCTTGTTTCTGTATTAATCCCCTTGTGTGAAACTTAATTCTTTGTGTCTTCGTTTATGTAAATTTCCTTTTGTGTTACTGTTCCTTGGCGAGGACTAAGCTTCATGCGGTCGGGTGTTGTGTTTTGGATATCTATTGATGTGCGCAGTCAACAGGATGTCATGCTTCTTCCGGGTGTAAGTTGTTTGTCAATGTCCAAGCGTTCGGTTTCCTTCCTGTTCTCCCGTGAACTGTAATTGTTCATTTTGAATCTTCTCCTTTAGACTGTCAGGTTACGTTCCCATTTCGTGTTGGCGTTGATGTGATCATCACGTAGTTGTCATCTTCTAAATTATGTTTGTAATCTGTAATTGCAATAGTGTAGTGGTTAAATGTTTCTCCTGTTTTTAACCACCATTTCTGTCGGTGTGTCACCTTGTTGTTTAATTTTTCTGCTGTATGGTCATTTGAAGTGCTTCGTGATGTAGCTTGCAGATGGATGACCTGTCACGTCTAAACCATCGCGCAGTGCTTGATTTTGATGTGTGCTGCTTTCTTTTGATGTCGAGTGTCTCTGTGGTGCTCTCATGTGTTTGTGTTGTAACCGAACTTTTGCAGTAGGTTACACACACTGCTTTTAGTTCTGTTTGGTGTTTATTTATTTTATTTTAATCAGGTTGCCAGCCGTGGCCACCTGTGGGTGGGGCGACATAGAGAATCTTGTGTGTTGTGGCATAGAGATTCTTTGTGTTGTTCCATCAGTGGGTGGCAGGTGGCTTTGATCTGTGTGTGAGGTCAAGAAGGCTTCCATGGATCTTAGGGCAAGGTTGCCATGGGAATCAGCTGTTGATAGGTAGTAGAGCAGGCAAGATGGATGCTGCCAGGCTGAATGGAACCCAGTTGGTTTTAGGAGAATGAGAATGAAGGGACTCTTAGTGTTGATTTTGTGTGGGATGCCAAGACTTGGATAATGGAGGCCTGCCTACATGTGGATAAAGATGTATTAATCGTTTTGATTGCATGGAGAACATCTAGTAAAATAAAAGGAGCAGAAGAATATCCTTTTTCTTCATAATAATTGTTGTTAATACTGCACAACAGATGCAGGTAATGGAAGCTTGCCTTTATAAACAAATAGTGAATTTTGTGAAGTTGGTGTCCTGGTCTTTTTGAATTCATTTTAGCGAGTATATCGCCCCTATACCCTGAGGTGGCATGTTTTATAAAAAAGTTACAATGGCACCCATCGTGAAAGCACGAATTTAAATGAATCAAACAAAGACGGGAGTAGGGATCGGGAAAAACAAGTTAAATAAGGAAGTTTCAATGATGGCCATGCTGAGGAGGCTCGTGTATGTTAGTGAAAAGTCTGTAGGCATGGAGGAGAAGTTGACCTGCCAGATGACAAGAATGTCAAGGAATCTTGGTGAGGTCCTTAATGAGGTCTCTGAGCATTTGTCAGAGATTATCCCAGACAGCCATGTTACTAGCCAGGTCAGTGAAGACAGTGTAGAAGCCACTAATCTGGAAACTAACCTAGTTGGTCAGATTGATGTTCAGGAACAGAGCCACCCTGAAGTAGAGAAGTTGGCAAGGGAATTTTTGAGCCAGGCACTGGAGACCAGCCAGAAATTTACCAGGGCAGAATCTGAGTGTATAGCTATGAAGGAGGAAGAAAAAGGGAAGTTGGAAGAACAGAGAGTGGAGGCCATATGTGTTGTAGAAGAGAAAGTTGAAATGGTGGAATTTGTGAGTGTGTCTGTGGAGGAGAAAGAGGAGAAGAAATGTGAAGTACGTGATGCTAGGGAGCGTGAAGAAGTGGAACAGATAAGGTCAAGGAAGCTTGGTGAGATCCTTGATGAGGTCAGTGAGCATATGTCTGAGAAGCTTGACAAGGTCAAAGAGCAGGTGGCTAACATATGCGTTGTAGATGAGAAAGTTGAAATAGTCAAATATGAGAGTGTGTCTCTAAAGGAAGAGGAAGAGGAGGAGAAAAGTGAAGTACGTGATCCTAGGGGCGTACAGAAGTAATTGAAGAAGTGGAAAAGATAAGACGAGGTTTTAGAGGTGTATGTTGGAGAGACCATAGCAGGAGAAGAAGAGAGAGCAGTAGCGGAGGTGAACACAGAGGTCACCGCCGATGTAACAGATGAGGGCGACAAATGGAGAAGGAGAATAAAACTGAAGACAAGGAGGAAGATGAGATATAAGATAACGTAAAGAAGCGTTGGAGGAGGAGGATAGGCAGGAGAACAAGTTGGATGAAGAAATGGACCAGATGGAAGGCAAAGAGGAGTAAAAAGAGTAAGAGATGTCAGGCAGATCGAGATAAGAGAGTGAAGGATCAGAAGAAGAAAACAGCAAAGAGGAAAGCTTTGATAAAGGTGGTGATTCTGGATCAGAAGAGAACCTGCTGCAGGAATTTGTATCATATATTCAGAAAAGCCTGCTGCCCGTGTTCCCATTCAGGGCCGTGGGAATGATGGAGCTAGGCACAGAAGAGCAGTTGGAGCTCGCCACGTTAGAGCAAGTGCGAGACATACAGCCCAACACTATAATGAATCTGATAATGCAGATGCTGATGATGATGACGATGACATTGAGCCCAAAGGTATTGACATTTCTGATCAAGTTGGTGCCAAGAAAAAAGCTAAGTTGGAAGCTAAAGCTGATAAGAAGGCCCATAGAGAGGCTGAATTACGAGAACGAGAAGAGAAGAAGAAGAAGAAAAAGTAAGGAAAATATGATGATACTGAATCAGAGGACACAGACCAAAAGAAGAAGAAGAAGGAAAGAGACTTAATGATGAAGATGATGATGAAGACGAAGATGATTATGATGACGGCACAGACAGGTCTGATGATGATTCTGCCGTTTCTTCTGACTATGATATTGTTGTCGGATTTTTCCGATGCTGCAGGAATGTCTCATAGATTTGATCAGATAGCTTCGGCTACTCTATCAGAAGAAAATATTTATGCTGGTGATTCTGGTGAACATAGGATAATTGATTCTGCGATGATAGTGCCAATGGTTTTTCTGACTATGATGTATAATTTGTTTCAGTTTGAATTTTATGTCTTAGTGTTTGCTTCATGTATTTCATTTGTGTATTTGTTTCTATGCTTGAGAATCAATTTCTAACCTTCAGTTAGAAATTGGTTCTCAAAGGGGGCGTTTCTGTAACCGAACTTTTTCAGTAGGTTACAGACACTGCTTTTTGTTCTGTTTGGTATTTAGTTATGTTATTTTTATCAGGTTGCCGGCCGTGGCCACCTGTGGGTGGGGCGGCATGGAGAATCTGATGTGTTGTCGCATAGAGATTCTTTGTGTTGTTCCATTAGTGGGTGGCAGGTGGCTTTGATCTGTGTGTGAGGTCAAGAAGGCTTCCATGGATCTTAGGGCAAGGTTGCCATGGGAATCAGCTGTTGATAGGTAGTAGAGCAGGCAAGATGGATGCTGCCAGGCTGAATGGAACCCAGTTGGTTTTAGGAGAATGAGAATGAAGGGACTCTTAGTGTTGATTTTGTGTGGGATGCCAAGACTTGGATAATGGAGGCCTGCTTACATGTGGATAAAGATGTATTAATAGTTTTGATTGCATGGAGAACATCTAGTAAAATAAAAGGAGCAGAAGAATATCATTTTTCTTCATAATAATTGTTGTCAATACTGCACAACAGATGCAGGTAATGGAAGCTTGCCTTTATTAACAAATAGCGAATTTTGTGAAGTTGGTATCCTGGTCTTTCTGAATTCATTTTTAGCGAGTATATCGCCCCACCACTCTGAGGTGGCAAGTTTTATTTGTTACAGTGTTGATGTGAGCATCGTGCAACTGGTACCTTGAAGCTTGTTGTGAGCGAGTGACTGGGATGTGTTTGTATTGTGTATGTTGTGTTAGTGTGTGTGCAGTAATTTTAGATTTTGATTTGCGGGTGGGGTCAAATGAGTTGTTTTGTTGGTTATATTCAGGTTAGGTCGTATATTTATTAAGTGTTTCATTTGTTATTCTTTAAGACAAGTCAAGCCAAGTATGTAAGTCTGCATTACGCTGGCGTACCTACCAATCCGAGCTTGATTTAGTCGTATGGGAAACTAACTGGATCGAGCAAAGGTTGGGATTATGTTGGCCTTTCTGATTCTAGTTTCGCCTGGTATGGGACAGTGAAGCAGCGATGATGAAGGTGTCAACGTTTTTGTGAGTTTCAGGTTATGAATGGAGAATGCTGACTTTAGGTCAGTTTTGGTGATCCTCGGAGCTGCTGGTATTGCCACATGGTTCTCCAAGAAGGCGTACTCTATGTTCGTTTCTATTTCTTCGCCTGGGCCTGGTAAGCAGGTGTGATAGTGTTAAAGTGTTTTTTTTTTTTAAATTTGGGAACACTCTGCCACTGTGTTGTGGTTTGTCAGGATGCATGTGGTGTTATCCATCATGGTAAGGTCCTTTTTTTTTTTTTTGCTTGTGGTATGAATTTGTTTTTGTGTGTGTTATGGTGCCTTGGCGAATACTTATGCATAGTTAGGGGAATTTATTTTTGTGGGTTGGTAATTGCTTATTGTGTGTGCTGTTTTCTGTAAAGTTGGTAGGTGTTTGAGTGATGGACGATTGTTGTATGTATGTGTGATCCCAGTTCGTTGCTATGCCAAGGCCTTGTGTTAGTTTCTGTTCTGTACACTGTCATCTGAAATTTTTCTGTCTGGATTTGATGGGCTGAGTAACCGGGCATGCTTAGTAACTGAATTTATTGTAAATTATTCTGGGGCGTGCTCAAGTTGTGTGGTTAGAGTATGGATTGTGTTGATTTATTGTGAAAATGTTATTCTTTTGAATTCTTGGCCACTGCATTTTGAAAATAAGTTTAAAGTTTGATATGGGAGGTCATATATTAATTTTGATATGTTGAAGTAAGTATAGATTAATTGTAACTGTTGCTAGGGATATAAGTTAACTGAAAGCCTTGAAGTAAATGTATTTTAATTGGTTAACAAACTTCATGGTTAAATTTAACTTAAACATGGTCAGTATCTTGTGAGATGTAATTTCTGCAACTTAAAACGTTTAAAGGTTAGGTGGTCCGTTTAAACTTAGCTATTGTTTTGTAATGGTATCCTCTTTGGTGGGAAGTTTTAATTTGGTCATGGTGTTCAAGAAAGAAATGTAGAACTATTCGAAACACAGTCCTGGTCCCGTGTGCGCGTGTGATTCTAAATTAACAGTTGAAAATTTTGGAGGAAGTAACAGGCAGCAAGCTTTTAGATATGAACTTTTCTCGTTAACTGGGAAGGCGCGACCAAGTCTTCAGAAGAAGGTGGAAGGGTGACATGTAAAGATGGTGTGTTGTGGTCAGATTTCTGTCTTTTGGTGACTGTTTCAGTGCGTCCATGGTGCGAAGAAGTACCATATATTGGTTCGAGCTGGTTCACTGCCTTTAGCCATGAGGTCGGCTGACAACTGGCAGCTCACTCAACATCCTGGTGAGGGTATTCTGGTGATCTGCTGGCAGACGCATTGAGCCTCGAAGCCAGTTACCCACCTGCATCCTTGGCCACTTCTGGGGCAGATCGAGAGTACTGGTCCAAGGTCTCACTATAAATTATGTTCCCTGGTGGCGGAGTTTGGGGAGGCGAGGATGTACCAGTTCGGTACATTGAGCATTCTTCTCCTGTGGCCTCCCCATCTACTGGAAGAAGAGGTACGCTACTGACGGCGGAGTGTCGACAAGAATAAGAGAAACCCTATAATTATTTGGACGCTCTGGACTTTGGAAATTTCATCAAAATTGGAAAATAAAACTTGTCAAAATTTAACAATAGCCATCTGCTAACAATGGCACATTTAAAAAAAACGAATCCTTAATAAGAGCTTGTGATAACTCGTCGTTCGGCGGTAATTTAAAATTATCGTGGTGGCGGGAAACAGCACCAACTTAACTTGAAGAGGGACTCGGAAAAAATCAATATGTTTTTAAATATGCCGCCAAAAGTTGTAGTGGTAAGACTGTATAACGCCACGGTGTTTGTGGTGAACATTGTCTTATGATCGTTTGAGAAAGAAGGTTGTGTTAAAAAGTTGGTCGCGAGAGGGACAAGCCGATAGGCTTGAGGTCGGATCCCTCTCCAAAAATGTAAGTGGTCTTTAAAGGTACGTGCGAACTGGTGATAAACTGGAAGAAAAGAAACTTTCGAATTTAAAAAGGTGGAAAATCTTGACAGGATAGAATTTCAGAAATTTTGCGTAAGACTGTTAAAATTGTGAAAGGGACAGATAAACACGGTTAAGTGATGTTAATTTAAAACTGAAGTTATTTTAAAGTGTGTGTGTTCTGGTGTTCGTTTTCATAATGTATAACGTGGGTTATTGGTTATGTTTGTTTTTTGGCCGCGTGCATATTCCAAGAGGTACCAATTTTCATTGTCTTAATTGTTATTAACTTCAGGTCCACCTAGTGTTATTAAATTCCATTTTTATCCTATTTTGGAGTATTTTCCTGGTCCTCGATGGGTTAAATTTTCATTTGGGAATCTGAGGTTAATTGTTGTTCTTTCGGCTCGGCATTTTGAGTGTCGGGGATTTGTTTGGATTAGGGTAAATCTTTTCTAGTTTGTTTGTTATCCGAGAGGGATTATGGTGTCGAGATGGATTTGCGAGGGTAAGTTTGTGTGTTTTTTTGTCGGGTGGTGTAGTCAGGGACTCTTGGTCTTTACTTCTGGAGGAGCATGTTTGTTTGGGTGTTTTGTGGTGTGTTTGGTTCCCTCTTGGGGACAGACTTACTTTCCCCTGTCATGCCTTTTTCCTGCCTCTTTCTGCTAGGCTTTGGGCGACTTTTGGCTTCTGGTTCTCTTTCTTGCTATATTTTGGGAGGGGGGGAATTTGGTTTGCTTTTGGCAGGTTTGGTTCAGCTTGTGATTGTAGTTCTTGTTCTGTTTCATTCCTTGTTGGTTTTTCCATTGACGTAAATCTGTATTACTTGGGAAGGGTATCTTAGGGTTTTGTGTGAATGAAAATTGAGGAGCGCCCGGGATAGGAGGTTAATTTTTAATTTTGTTTTGTTAATTTTTCAGAGGAGGTTCAGTTTTGGTGCCTTGCTTTGATGTTATTCAAATATATTTTCCTTAGGGGGTCAACGTGTAAGATTAAATATTGTATCCAGGCAACTTCCTTTCTGTACTGTACTAATTTCAATTCCCCTCATCTAAATGTAAATGGGCACATTAGTTTTAGGTTTTCTTTGGTTTCTTTCTTGCTATTGTTTTTTGGAATTATCTTGAATACATTGTTATTTTCTTGACTCCCTTTCATTTCTTAGCGAGCTATCCCTAGGCACCTATCCCCAACTCAGCCTCGTTAAGGGTTCCCGTCCACTCTCTAGCTCTGTCCAGTATCCTTCTTCCTATCTCGGTCCTAAGGTGAGTTTTCTTTGGGGCGAACTTCGTAGGATTTGAGGTAGGAGAAGAGTACCACCCAGCGGAACTGACCGTAGAGAGGTAAGTATGCTTGTGTTTTCCTCTTGTTCCCGCAAGAGTGGCAACACTGTCATCGGGTTGTCTCTTTTGTCATGCTTGCTTGGTCGGTTTCTTAGTTGGGGCGTTACAATTGCTCACCTCCTGTATAGTCTGGACCTGGCACCGGGTGATTACCACTTATTTCCAAAATTGAAGGAACACTTGAATGTAGAACGTTTCCGCACCAATGACGACGTTAAAGACAAGGTAAATCACTACCTTAACTGGTTGTCGGCGTACTTCTTTGATACGGGCATACAAGAGCTGGAGCAATGTCTACAAAAATGCTTGGGTCAAAATGGCAATTACATTAAAAAGTAGAAGGATGTTTAAGCTTTCAAACAGGTATTGGGTTTTGAAAATAAGCGTTGAGTCTCTATGTATATTACGATCCACCCTCGTAATAGTACATCCCTCTGTGTAATGATAAACAAGCAACAAAGCTATATAAAAGTTGAGTGGAAATGGGAGGCTGAGTTCTTCAAAAAAGTAATATACCTCATCATTGAAATGGTGATGGTTGTTTGTAGACCAAAAATGTGTAGCTTATATGCATGTCAATATGGTATCACCCCCAGGTAAGAATAAATTTAAAAATAATCCAACATATGTATTTGCTTTTGTAACAGATACATTTTGCTGGTTCGTTCATTTCCCCACCAGGGTTTGAAAAAGTGAAGTAGCTTGCCCACCTCCCCTTGTATTGTCAACGGATGCTGAAGCAATTTTATCCAAGTCATTAATCTAACAATGTATTATATATTCACTTTATTAACACGTTAGCGCCAGTAACTCCTTAAGGTATGATTTGGAACCTCGCAGCAAAGGCAGTTGTGGTGCTTTTATTCCTCGCTGCCTACGCAGCGCGGCAGAGGTTCAGTAGGCTGTTTACATTGAGGTAATTTAAAGGTACGACCATCATGTGTAGTGCTGCTACGAAAGAAAAAATAAGAATACTATTGGAGGAGTAAGACGATGACAACTTGATTTTAGCCCTGTTTACCATCTCTTGATAAATGCAGCACATTTGCATTTGTCTGTTGGCACAGGCTAGAGTAACATGTGGCATTTCACCGATGTCTCTGCCTCATTCATGGCCGTGATTATATGGAAGCTATTGAGGTATGGGAGGTGCTGAGTATTGCCTGTGTGTACTGTGAAAGGTTCTACCCGTAGGGTCAGTGCTATTGTTCTGACTCAGTGAGGAAAGCAATAGCAAACTACCTCACTCCTCATCTTGCCTAGTACGCCTCATTATAGTGCTGCCTATGGCGGTACTTTTTGAGGATCCAACCAGCCTCTGGGCTGACTACCTCACAGAAAGGTACGAAACAGAAAAAGGGAATGCCACGAAAGAGATCTACAAAAACAGAGCGAGCGAAGGGTGCTTTAAAATATTGATTGAAAGACATCTAAAAAGAGACTAACATCTTTTTAGACAATGCTGCAGACTCAACTATGACCAATTTGAGGTGGTTTTGAGGTTGGTTGCCGAGGATTTGATGGCATCTACACCGTGGAAATGCATCAGCACCCAGCAGAAACTTTTCCTAACGTTGCGATAAGTGATAATAGTTATGTCATTTTGTCGGTTCACATTTTATTGGATTGATTTTTGTTGCTGCTGTGACAGCGTGGTCATATAGCCCCGTGTATTTAGGTGTGTATGAAATGAGTGTGATAGCCTGTGTTATTGTGATGGCTGTACAACCACAGTTCGTATTTGTAAATTGGGGATAGGAATGGAATGAGGCGGCAGTGGCCTTAATTTAGGAACCATCCCAGCTCTTGCCTGGAGTATAAGTGGGGAAACCACGGTAAACCACTTCCAGGATGGCTGAGGTAGGAATCGATCCCTCCTCAGTTTTGCCTCACGAGGCTGAGTGTACCCCGTTCCAGCACTCAGACCAGAATTAAATTTTCTTGGCAGTACTGGGAATCGAACACGGACCTCAGGGGCAACAGCCAAGAATGCCAGCCGCTACACCAGAAAGTGGTCTGTATTTATCTCTGAGCTACATTCCATTTTACATTCTTCCTGACATTTCATAGTAATAATGAAGAAAAGAAAAGAAAGACTAACATTTTTGTGATTTCTATAAAATTGGTTATTTCAAGAACTTAAAATTAAATAAAGTCAACGCTCAAGGCATCTCTTTAGTCGTCGGCGGCGGCCAATAATCGTATCCGAGTGTAGGTTTCTTTCCTGCATTACTAATTAGTATTCACTCGATGGTTTTGTCGCTGGTGACTCAACAGACCAATTCTGGCATAGAACATACGGCCGCACACGATACATAAGATAGAACGTGGAGGACGTGGCAATAACTGGTGCAGCTTTCTCCTCTGACGAGTTTCCATATCCTGCCTTTGGTGTCCTTCTTCAAAATGTGAAACCGCAGCTGAGGTGGCTGCACGCCAACGTGCGCAATCTTCCGCAAGTGTATGCCAATTATCAGATTCAATGGTTACACTCCTCAAGGTTTGTTTAAGCTGGTCTTTGTAACGCGTCCGAGGTTCTCCTAGAGGTCTCTTGCCCGTGCTGAGCTCGCTGTACAGGATTTTCCGTGGGTGTCAGTCGTCATTCATGCGTTGGACATGACCGATCCTTCTAAGCCGGTAACTAATGATGATGGCCTCTATGCTCTTCATCTCAGCTCTCTCAAGAACCGTAGCATTCATTATATAGTCATCCCATTTGATGTGCCTGCATCAAGTCTCATTTCCTGCACACCTTCATCCTCGTGAGGACAAGCCCACGCATCAAGAGGAAACCCACTCGATACGAGGTACATCATCTATATCACACTCAATCCTCCACACATTTCCTATAGAGTTCTGAAGAACTTGAAACATGTGTGCTGGTCGGACGACCGCCACACATTTATCGCCCCCGCTTATCCTCCCCCGGAGGCCTGTTCCCGGCGCCCCTTCTTCTAGACTTGATGTAGTACGAACTCTTAAGATCGAAACATTTGAAATTCCCGCTCCCATTTATCTGCCGTCTTTCCGGCGTGGAATAATCTAGATGGATCGAGCACCTTCGAGAACAATTCTAACATTGTGTTGCTCGTGGGTACTCTATGACAGCGGAGAAACGCGCGGTTGCTTGCCGTGATCTGATTGGTCGACGTGTGTACTCCATTACTCCGAGGAGCCCAGGTGGGCTAGATCGCATTGGTGATGCTATCATTCTGCTGGGAGTTGTTAAACTGAACAGTTGGGTCTGCGTATGAAAATGTAACGGTACGAGAAAGCGTGGCACGGTACCTCGGTCCGTGCTAAATTTATCGCGGTAAATTAGCCGCCTGTGTGAAAGGTACATTAGAGAAATTATGCATTCTACTTGAGTTTTACTATTTTTACTTTTTTTCATAATACTAGCATTCGAGTTGAATACCTTAGATTTGCTCGCTCTAGTGCAGTTAACGGAGCTTTTGTGTTCTCGAATTTTTGTATCAGGTAGTGGCGGTGAACATGCTAGTGAAATTCTTCTCTTACTTGTCAATTAATATTATGGAAGGTCTGCCTTCTAATTATGCTCAGGTTCGAGCTATGTCGCTGCCTGAAGATATTACTTGCATTTACAAACATGTGGCCAGTCGCGTCATCTTAAAGATGCTGGGTAAGAACACCAACCTAACTACAGTATTAGCTTAACTTCATATTTCATTCAAATGGACACCTAACCTATAAATATGTGAATATTCAATATGTAATTTTGGACTGGGGAAGAGACTTAAATTTCTAGCAGCATATCCCTTTCCATTGTCGCTAACGGCGGGTTCAGTATTGATGTGCACTGAGCACATGGGCCGAATTTTAGGCCTAGAGACTTTGGTTCTCTTTATTGCTTCCTATGCAATATTAATATGTTGCGAGCAGCTTGATGCTCTAGCAAATGTGGTTTTACATTAAATTTCCCTTGTGACTGAGTCACATGATAGTGATAACTACATTAACATCGGTGGACTCATATGCCACATTCCGCCCGCTTGCTTGCCTGCCTGTTGGCATTGGGAATTAATTGAACTCTTGTTCTGTTGCTATTAGCTTCTGCTATACTGTAGATTATTGTGGGGCCCTGTGTTGCCCAATTTATGGCCAATGAACAGTCATTTTCCACCCCGGTTTCTATTTAGGCCAAGTGCTTATTCTTGTGCCCCTGCCCCTGTGTAATCCGCTTTTATAGAATATAGTTTTGTAATTTGTTTTCGAAGTTTGGTAAACGTGATTTATCCTGGTAGCCAGCATTCCTAAATCACCCTCTAGGTTAACCACCCAGCTCTCCACTCCCAGGACCTTGGTCCTAAGTCCCTCCTCCCTGGGGTTAAAGGTAGAACAAACAAATCTACCTCAGGGGTGGTGGGGGGTGTACTAGTCATTACTTCCTTGATGGGGGGACAGTAATGGGATGCAGAGCATGATTTGATTTCCGCTGCTGCGCCTGCCCTGTGTTCTCTTGGCGGATTTTAGTCTACTTTCGATTTTTGCAAAAAAGAATGAAAGTAGACTGATGAGATCTACACAGGGCCAAAAATTGTGTGTCTGTCTGTGTGTGAGTGTGTGTATGTGTGTGTACTCTGAATGTCTGTCCCCCCCTATCAATTCGAACACGGTGAAACCGTACAGATGTTACACTAACAAGGGGCACCTCAGTGTCATGTTTTATATCGCCGCCATCTTGAAGGAAACATAATGGCGGCCACCCAAATATTTAAAGCTTAATTCAAATTACGACTAACCTAATCATGTGATCTCTACCAAATTTTGCAACAACATACCTTCATGTGGGAAGAGTCTTTTAACCAAACTACAAGTTCATCAGCCCAATAGTTTGTAGATGACTGTCATGTATGTGTGCAAATCGATTCACCCTATCAATTCAAACACAACGAAACCCAAATCGAATCACCTTTGGCACAGAGGTAGCACTAGCAAGGAACAACTCAGTGTCATGTTGTATATCGCCGCCTCATAACAAAAACGAAATGGCGCCCACCCAAATGTTCTGAGCTTAAATCAAATTACGACTAATCTAATCATTCGATCTCTACTAAATTTTGCAACAATATACCTTAATGTGGGACACGTATTTTTTCCAAACTACAGGGTCATCAGCCAAATAGTTTCAGGATGGTGGATGTATCAATCATGCAAGTATTATAGCCCAACCGTAACTTACGATTCAACAAGGCCTGACCTCAACAATTCAGCTTATAGTGCATATGGAGGTTTAAACTGTCCTCAAGGTGACCGGTAGGATATTAGTCCATTATAATAGAATATGTAACCGTAGAAGTGACTTAACAGGTCCGATTGACGATGCAATATCGTTGTGGGTCGTGACACCCTGTAGACAAAATGGCCGCTATTTGTGCTCGTACATCCATATATATCCGTAACTGCGTAAGGTTATATCCTTTTACATGGTGGCCACTCAAATCGGTCAACGATTTTCCAGGAGAAATTCTCATTTTTCCAGACTTAAAAATAAGCGCGAATCCCGGGCGGGGGCGGCGGGAGGCTTTATTGGTTGCCTACTTCAAGACCAAAGTAAAGCAGTTGTGTTTGGTCTACTTATACAGATGTTGACAAAAATTAGTGGTTATTGATACGCAAGCCTACACACAAATGATATAATTGTTGTTTTAAAAAAACCTTTGTGACTCAAATATCCGCTTAAAAAAAAAAAAAAAAAAAGAGAGAAAAGAATGCCATCTGCAATTTTATTGCGGTCAAGTTGTCTATACTCAATATGTTTAAAAAAAATACTATCGCGTGTTCTCCCACACAGAAACAGGTAGCCTGAAAGAAATTTCTTTCGTTAACGATACAGTGCTCACCCAAAACCGCAGCGGGAGTATGACTTAAGATAAAACACGGCGCGTAAATTTCCAGTTAAAAATAAACAGGGATTGCAGAGCAACCGCTAGATGTCCCTTGCTACCCCATCCGCAATATCATGACGTCGAGGACTAAGAGCGGACTGGGAATTTTAGCAGTGAATGGTAAGATATTTATAATTAATTACGGTAACATTGGCTATTTTCCAGGAGTTTTCAAATTTTTCGTCATTTTCCAGGAGTTTTCCAGACCTATTAAAAATCCAGGAGTTTTCCAGGATTTCCAGGTTTTCCAGGAGTAGTGGCCACCATGTTTTAGGAATGTATTGAGCAAAATAATACATATTTAATATCAAATGGTTTATAGAAGCGTCCATAAACACTAAGGAAATCGTTGATTTCGGCACCAAAAAAATATGATACATTTGTACTAGAGAAGCTATTTACATAACAATATTGTAGCACATCCGTGGCGCAGTGGTAGCGATCTAGCCTCATAGTTCGGCTTACCATGGTTCAAATCCCTATGAGTTTGGATATTTTTACTTCGTTTTTTCTTTTTAAATTTATTGTTTCATAACTACTCACACATTATAATGTTAAGCATATATTGTGTGTATTTGCTATCAAAAATATTATATAATATGCTGTACTCTTAACACCACAACTTTGAACATTCGACTACTGTAGAGCGATTAAAATTCTTTGTTCTTTATCTGCGGTAGAGTCTACGGTTGTTGTTGATTCTTTAGGTGTTTTGCGGCATCATGGTCTTGTAGTCCAGTGCACTTGGATGTGTGTAGACGTTGTCTGATAACCTTTGTCATTGTGACATCTGTAGGCTTACTAGCGTGTGTACTTTTATACGAGGAAGGATTTGGGTAAGCAGCTGTTGTTGTTGTTTCATTTGAGATGCATGGACATCATGGTCATTTAGTCTCGTGTACTTGGGTGAGTGTTGAATGTTGGCTCATAACCTGTGTTATTGTGATGGCAGTATTAGTGTATGTGATTATATAATTCAAGTGAGGATTCAATCAATCAAGGTATATCCGTATATCACGTTGTATTTCAACAAGCTACTACAACCAACATTCAATTATACTCCTTGAAGAGGACAAAGAGTTATAACTAAACCCTTGCATTTAGGAGAAAGTAGGCTAAATGTTATTTACTGAATATCTTGTTTATGTTACCAAAACCTACCCCTTACCTGTGGTCATGTTTAAGTGTGGGTAAAAGTAAAGCCAGACAGAATAAGAAATTATGATGTGTTGGAAAGTGTGCTGTGTGCATTATTTAATCTCTGTGTGTTTTCTGGTATTTTCATGGTCTGGTGGTAAGAAATATGAAAGGCTCCATTGGGCTCGATGCTCGGTGTTGCTGCTCTCCCCTCTCATGTCTCTGCTGTTTTGCTGCGGAAGACCTCCGCCGTGGCAAGTCGCTTATAGTACAAGTAGTCTTGCTCTAACCTGTTAAGTTTGTTGTGCCTTAAGTTTTTTTCTCTTCACCGAACGACAAGTTTAGCGCTCAATCTCCCCGTGTTTTCGGTTGTTAAATTGTTCTGGAGCTTCACTAGCTAAAGAAGAGGTGATGCAGGTTGATTCACCCAGTGAACGTGCAAAGTTTCTTCTGGTGAAATTTAAAGTAATTATTCTGGCTACGTTGTCATGTGAAGTTAAAGTTAATTTGTCTGGCAGTGTTGCCATGTTTGAAGTCACAGTTCTGTTCCTGGCAGTTTTATCTAATTGAAATTCAAAGTTAAAGGGTCGGACAGAGTTGCCTAAGTTACCCGTCAAAGTATTTTCTTCTGGAAGTTTTGCCCAGCTGATAAGTAATCGTAAAATTATGTCTGGCAGTGAGCCAAGTTGAAAGCCGAAAAATGATAATTATTCTGGCAGTGGTGCCAATTTGAAGGGTCAAGTTAATTTTTCTGGCTGTGTTGCCGTTGAGAAGTCGAAGTAAATGTTTCTAGCAGGGTTGTCAAGTTATGATTAATATTCAGGCTGTGTGCCAATTGCTGAATTGGAAATTCATCTTAATATTCATTGAAAAGTTTAATCGGTTTGATCAGCAGTTTCGAGGCCAACATCTGTGTTTATTGTAGTGGTACACCTGTTTCTACTAGCGTAGCTGTAGACAGTAGTTGATTTGATGCTGTAGTGCTGTAGACCTGTCCTTCTAATTTCTTGCTGTGCCTAATTTTATATGCAAATTTTCAGTGAACGTGAAAATTATTAGTGTACGGTTGGTACACCTGCCAGCAATGTCGATGCAGAGTTTTGTTCCGTGGTGTGTTAACTGGCTGTTTTGAAATTTTAATGTCGAGCTCTGATTAGCTGTCAGAGAGGTTGTGTGTTCTACAACAGCCGTAGAGTACCAAGAGTACAGGGTCTTTCATATAAAGTAAGAACGGTGAGCGGCGGCTTTGTTATCCGCTGCTGTGGCCTTGGCCGAGCTTGTAGTATGCCACGGCCCCCTGCTGTAGTATTGAAAGCGAGCACATAGTATATACTGTACTCGACCTTGCAATAAACGTGCAGGTGTTCAGTCACCAGTGAGAACCTCATATATTAACATGAGAGAGTTATCATTACAACATCGTATTTTTGTATGTAAATAGTAAATTATGCAACGAGCCTATAATGCCAATAATTAAGACATGAGTATGTTTATAAAACGAGCGTATGCAAGTTTTATAATTTCCATACGAGTGTCCTAACTACCGTTATAGGAGAGTTGCATACGACTGTTTATGTTCGACGATAATTATTGATACGTGCAATGCCTGTACCAACGTTTTTAAGTATGTATCTTCCCTATATGTGACTTCCCGACCTTTGAAACAACCGCCTGATGGCTTGATTCCGATTATGAACACGAGATGGCAGCTTCTATCGGACTTCGGCGCTTCTAGCCGTG
The DNA here is from genome assembly GCA_946902985.2 of Meconema thalassinum. Taxonomy (NCBI): domain Eukaryota; kingdom Metazoa; phylum Arthropoda; class Insecta; order Orthoptera; family Tettigoniidae; genus Meconema; species Meconema thalassinum. The sequence goes on along the minus strand of OX336391.1, from coordinate 454,705,999 downwards.
GTTCCTTCTTCACCGCTAGAGTGTGTTTTTGGTGCCTTCTAAACTCGTCCTAATCGAAGTCATATTTGAAGGCTATTATATTCTACGTCATGGAACAAAAGACTGTATATACATGATACCGCCAAATTATTTACTTAATAATCGCATTGTTGCTTGATGTGTCAAGCTGTGATTGGACAATTACATTAACATGAATGCAGTGCGGTATTTGACTTGTGATTCTCCGCTATCTTGTGAGCCTTATAGTCTGTCGTCAAGAAAGCAACTAGCCAGTTGGTTGTGAAAGAGGGTCTCTCCGTCGTGCTGGGGGCTGTGGCCCCTAGCCTCTACGAAACATGACTTTATTCAAAACTAAGGAAATGCATGTGCTCCTAGGCTGTTATTTTATAATTTGCCTGGAAGATGACGTGTGATCTGCGTATTTTACTGCCTACAACAAGGAAAGCCTCCTGGATGATCGAAGCGGATTCTCTGTTCTACCGCAGCAATGTGCAGGCAGTTCATATCTTTTATGTTATTTAAAATGTGTTAATTATTTTATTATTATTGTGTCTCCACAGAGAAGTTTTAAGGTACGTTATTAATTTTTATATATTTTGTTATGGAGCTCCGATATTGGCCTTATATTAATGTTTTAATTCTGTATTTTGTTTCACCTGGTAGGCCTAATTTTTCCCTTTTACTAATGTTACCAGTTATGTAAATTTTTATTGTTTTCTTCGTACCTTTGGAGACACGCTTCTAGTTTATTTTACGTTGTGAATTTTTATTTATTTAGTTTTTGGGTAGTCTTTGGCATTGTCCTATTATTAATTTAATTTACGATCCGTTGCTCCCTGAATTGTTTCATGTCAATAGTGTTAAGGCGTAATTCTTTCCTTCCCTTTTGTTCTCTCTGGTGATTTTAAATTAATTTTATGCTAATTGTTTGCCGTAATTCGATTTGACATGCGGTCGTCTGTTTTGGTGGCCATGTTTGTTTTTGTTTTTCCCAAGTGCATTCTGGTCTTGGGAGTGCAGTCTCTTGGCGCCGACCGGGAAACTCAAACGTGTTGTGGTGTTAGCTTAATATGTTTTTTATTAACCTTGTTGGTTTAACCTTGTGTTTTTGGTGAATGTTCCTGTGTTTTTCTCAGTCACGAATGTTGTGGATTTCTTAATTAATCATATTTTATTAATTTAATTTTAAATTTTTCGTTTTGCGTCGTGGCCTGGATCTCTGCATGTCGGGTTGGTATTGCGTTCTAGTAAATTATCAAGCCCTTTCTCATTTAATAATGCCTGTCTACTGATTTTCTTCCTTTGGGTTTTTTTTTTTTTTTAATGTTTTAGTTTTGGTTCAGCAAGCAAGCATGTAAAGCCTTATCTAGTTTTCTAAGATAATTGTCTTATTTTGGCCTTAAGCCACGTGCATCTTCAGAGGGTGTCTTGGCCATAGAGTTTCTTCCTTTTTTTAAATGATTTTGTTAAATTTTCTTTTTTTTTGCATCCTTCTGATAATTAAATTTTATTTTAAATTTTTAAGCAACTGTTGTGGCATTATTTCGTCGGCAGCAGTTCTATTGGTTATCGGAGGGTGTCTGTAGATGAGCCTGTGCCTTCCCCTTCTCCACCTTCCTTCCACACCTTTTGGTGTTCTTCTGTTGGGGCATGTCATCTGGAGGTGATTTTGCTGTGGAAGCGATGCGGACCTCTGAAGACAGGTAAGTAGGCCCATCCACGCTGGCCACTCCCCGTGTCAATTATTATAACTATTTTATGTTCGAACATAAATATACATAAATATCTGTCGAGATTTCACCAGTTTTATGTACTGAACAGAGCGCATGGGACGCAGAGAATGCCTTGTATTTGACCATGGCCTCCTCGATTACCCCACTATGACACTAGACAACGCAGTGACATTTAAATTAGAAGGCCTTGGAACTCAGTGCAGGTGTGATGCTATCCTTATCTAATTGGTCAAACGACTGTTTCTTGAGCTGTTTGGTTAAGTTGGTATCTGTCAGAGTTGTTTGATTGGTATGGTTGGTACCTGTCAAAGTTAGAAAAGTGGTGCTAGATAGTTGGTACCGTTGAGTATGTATGCCCCTGTCATGCTCCAAGGTGTGAGCTGGTGTTTGACAGGCTGGCATGCCAATTGGTTATCCCAGCTTGTTCTGCAGAGGAAGACTGGAGTTTGGAAGACGTTTGGAATTTGTAAGGTCGGAATGTTCAGGAAGCTTAGTACTTGTGGGAAAAGCGGATTTCTCAGGACAACTGGAGTTGAAAAGGAAGTTCGTGTTCCAGAGGAAGGTTGGATTTTGCAGGACTAGTGATGACTAAAGCATTTGGAGGAGTTGGAACCCCTGTCGTGTGAACGGTATTTATTGTGAGTGGTAATACTGAGGTGATACTAGTTGGTGTACGTTTGATGGTGTCGCCCGAGTTTGCTCGGTAGTACTTGGAGGTACTCTGTTGGGGAGTTAATGGTGTTGCCTGAGTTAGCTCGGTTGCACCTTGAGGTATTTTAGTTGTGAAGTTGGTCGTGCTGCCTGAAGTGATGGTTGCACTAAAGTGATGGTGCAAATTTTGATGTTAGAGCATGCTGTTGAGAGCAGTCTGGTTTCGCTTGTGAATTATTGGCAACGTTCTGTGTGTGCGAGTGAACGTTTTAATTAGCCAACATATGGAGTCTGTGTGTTGTTGCTGTGACAACACTGGTTGTGTGCGAGCTGGAGTGCTGTTGTGGTGAAGAGGTCCTGGTACGGTTGCTATCTGCTTGCGTTTGACATTTTTTAATTGCTTTACAGGTTCTGTTGTAATTCTGTTTTTGTTTTTGGGCCCATTGGTGGGCGGTTACTCTGAGTGAAGAGCCATACTTGTCGGTGCATTTGAAACGGCCCATATTTAAAGTAAATGTAAATGTCTGTACTATTTGGGATGCCCGGGAGGCAGTGTGTAAGTTGACCATGTGTTGGTCCCCCTGTAATTGAGAGCCGGGTCACCCTGTCCCTCTGGGAGTGTCCTATGTTTCAAGTGGCGCATCCACTAATTTCATTTTGAATATTTAGAATGTGAATATAGGATTTTGGAAGGGAAACGAGTTAGGTCCTTCAGACACTTTAATTTAGTTTGAGGTTAGGTTAGTATTTTCCTCCCTCCCCTTTTGGTACTGGATATGATTTAATCTTAAAGTTTTCTGGTGGTTGTCCTGAAGTTTTAACTGGTGTTAAATTTCTTTAAGTTAAATCTTAACTTATTTGGTATGCTCGAGCGGAATGCGTGCGTAGATTCAGTCCTGCCCAAATCTAACCTCTCATGTTGATCTGAGAGAGTGTGCCTTGGTGGCAAGTGAGCACAAAGTGTGCTATGCCCTCCTTCAATAAAGTGAAAATATCCCAAAGTTCTTCGTGTGGTCACGTGGGACTGGTGACCCTCCCCTATCATCTTCGGTGAAGTGTCCTACTATATGGCAGGAAAAGTTCGGCTCGACCTGCCATGTCGAGTCCCCAGCTGTGTGTGAGCAGTCTGCTGCTGTTGTTGTTCTTGACTGTTTCAGCTGTGGTTCTCTGCAAAGGGTGCAAACTTTGCAGATATGGGGGCAGTGACCTAGGAGCTCGGGTCACTATCTGCCCCGATGATTTCCATCTTCTGGTGGGTGGACCTGATGCCTGCTGGTCGGTGCAGATGCTGTACTTACCTGGTCATCCCTTAACCACACTGAACATTCTCGACGCTGTATTGGTCTGGTCCACTGGTGGTGGGACCTAATCAACATTACGACGCCTGGGAAGTTCGTGCTATTAGGAGTGGATGGAACATTGGAAACACTGTACGAGTGACTATGTTTTAACTTTTAACTGAATGCTAAGAAGAGACTCTTGGGGCCCTCTGCATGTCGTCCTCACCCCTGATTCTGCATTGGCAAGGGGGAGACTGTGCCGGTCGGATGAACGCCACACATTTTTCGCCCCCGCTTACCCTCCCCGGAGGCCTGTTCCAGGCGGTTCTTCTGGACATGATGTAATACGAACTCTTAAGATCGAAATATTTGAAATTCCCGCTCCCTTTTATCTGCCGTCCTTCCAGCGTGGAATAATCTAGATGGATCGAACACCTTCAAGAACAATTCGAACATTGTGTTGCTCGTGGGCACTCTGTGACACTGGAGAACGCGCGGTTGCTTGCCGCGATCTGATTGGTCGACGTGTGTACTCCATTACACCAAGGAGCCCAAACGGGCTAGATCGCATTAGTGACGCTATCATTCTGCTGGGAGTTGTTAAACTGGAGGGTTGGGTCTGCGTATGAAAATGTAACGATACTAGAAAGCGTGGCAAGGTACCTCGGTCCGTGCTAAATTCATCGCGGCAAATTAGGCGCCTGTGTGAAAGGTACATTTGCAAAACTATTTATTCTACTTGAATTTTACTACTTTTACTTTTTTTTATTATACTCGCGTTCGAGTTGAATACCTTAGATTTGCTCGCTCTAGTGCGGTTAACGGAGCTTTTGAGTTCTAGAACTTCAGTTTCATGTCGTGGCTGTGCACATGCTAGTGAAATTCTTCTCTTACTTGTCAATTAATATTATGGAAGGTCTGCCTTCTAATTATACTCAGGTTTGAGCTATGTCGCTGCCTGAAGTTGTCACTTGCATTTTCAAACATGTGACCAGTCACGTCATCTTAAAGATGCCGGGTAAGAACACCAACCTAACTACAGCATTAGCTTAACTTCATATTTCATTCTAATGGACACCTAACCTATAAATATGTGAATATTCAATACGTAATTTTGGATTAGGGAGAAGGCTTAAATTTCTAGCGGGATATCCCTTTCTATTGTCACTAACGGCAGGTTCATTATTGATGTGCACTGAGCACATGGGCCGAAGTTTTAGGCCTAGAGACTTTGATTCTCTTTATTGCTTCCTATGCAATATTAATATGTTGCGAGCAGCTTGATGCTCTAGTACAGGGGTCTCCAAACTACGGCCCGAGGGCCACATCCGGCCCACGGACAGATTTTGTCCGGCCCGCGGAGAGCTAGCATACTTGAAAACTCCTTTTAGAGAACATATTTTTTTTATAGCAAATTAAATTTAGTTAACTGAAGTATTCTAATTTTATGTTGAATAATTATTAATATGACATCTACATTGATATGGTCATGGGCTAACTACTCATAACATTGTTGTAGGCTTATTGTTATTGTTTTTGTGATAAGTTGGATAAAGAAACACAGAATTGTAATGAGTAAAGACATGTATAACATGCAGACATATGAAATACTAATGAGATTTATGTAATTGAGATTTTCCACTGACAATAGTTTGTAGTTGTGGACTAATTTTACTTGTACCAATTATTAAAAGAGATTTAAGATGCTCATCAGTTAATTTAGATCTGTAAACATTTTTAGTGTACTTAATTTTGGAGAAGGTCTTCTCACACAAATAAGTAGTACCAAAAACAGAAAACAGCCCACGAGCAAATTTATGCAAATTATCAAATTGTGTCAGTGGAAGACTCTTATAAAATTCCAACAAAGATGAGTTTTGATATTTGTTCTTAATTATATCACTGCACTGTAGTTCAATCATTTCCATTTGAAGTTCTGGGGCTAGGGTTTCAATGTCAGTATCAAAAGGATCCTGAAAAATCTTAATTTGATTCGCAAAGGCATCAAAGTCCGAGAAACGAGTATCAAAATTTATTTTCAAAGCTCTCAAAGTTTCGATTGCAAAACCGATAGGAAACTCAGTCTCAGTGGTGTGGCTGAATATTTCACATGTTTTAAAATGTGAAAAACATTTACTTCGTAGTTGTGATTGAAACAGTATCAATTTCTTCCGGAATGATTTGATATTAGTGTATAAATCAGGAAGATGCTGGTTTTCTCCTTGCAATCTCAAATTCAGTTCGTTCACATGTTTTGTCAAATCAACATAACTTCCACAGCCATGCATTGTTTTGTAATTCAGTAAGAGGGCGATGCTTTTCATTCAAAAAAAATTTCGATCACTGCTCGAAGTTCAAAAAAGCGCTGAAGGACTTTCCCACAACTAAGCCAACATATGGCAGTATGATAAGGTAAGTCATTTTCTCCAATCTCTTCAATAAATTGTCGGTGATTCAGCCCAAAAGATCTTATAAAATTAACAGTTGATATGACTGGTTTCAGAACTTCAGACATATCCAAACATTTTCCGCACAAAGACTGTTGATGAATGATACAATGTAAGACTAATGGTTTTGAACCACCGTCATTTCCTACAGCCTTTGACACAAGAGCGACCACTCCTTTATCTTTCCCACTCATGTTTTTGCCTCCATCAGTTGTAATACATTTCAAGATTTTCCATCGAAGGTTCTTTTGATTAATGGCCATTTCAACTCCTTTAAAAATATCTGTACCAGTAGTTGTGCCATGAATACTATACATATCAAGAAGTTCTTCATGCACTTCATAGCTTTTATCTACTCCTCGAATATAAATCTACACCTGAGCAGTATCTGACACATCCGTTGACTCATCCAAGGCCAAAGAAAACCACTCAACTTCTCCATTTTTGTCGAACAGTTGAGAGGATATATTTTCAGCGATGTTTTCTACCCTTCGATCCACAGTGTTTGCTGACATACTGACAGTTTTTAATAAATTTACCTTTTCAGGGCACATTTCTTCGGCTGCTGCAATTATGCATTCTTTGATCATTTCTCCATCGGTGAATGGTTTTCCACGTTTTGCAATTTCAAGAGCCACACGAAAGCTGGCATGAGTTGCAGCCTCTTGTTCGGTTTTGAGTTTTGTAAATGAAGATTGCTGCGATTTCAATCCGCGCTTCATAGCTTCGAATTTTTCTGTCCGCAAACTTCCTGTATATTTTGAGTAATTTTGAAAATGTTTTGTTTCATAATGACGTTTAATGTTATATTCCTTGAGAACGGCTATGCTTTCATTGCAAATCAAACATAGCGCCTTGTTACTGGACTCAATTACGAAATACTGAATGTTCCACTCATCTTTGAATTTTCTGCATTCACTATCAATTTTCGCTTCTTTTCCATACTACTAAATCACACACAAAAGCAACAATTCAAATCAAAATACTGTTACAAAGATGTCTTAAACTTAAACACACACAAACACGTTTTAAGGAGGTACGCACTATTTTATTTCACAACAGTGTCATAGGAACTGACTTGTGGTTGTGCAACTAGCCTTCTTATATATTCCAATTACTGCCATCTAGAAGTGAGTGGAAGACATCAGAACTCTCTCGAACCAACGAGATTACTCTGTACGTGCTATTAGCGCCATCTGTTAGCGATAGAAGGTACTACCTATTTCCGCTTGTGTCCACCAGATGTCGTGTCACGTTACTCCTCATGGCTCGTACTCTACGACTAATCTAGAAATTACAGATAATGACAGGAAAATTAATAATATGCAGTGTTGCCGTTTTGCGGACTTTAGTCCGATTTGCAGCCTTTTTTTCAACGTTGCGTACTTTTTCGGACTTTTTTTTCATCAGTGGACTATTTCACTTTTTACCACCGGCAACAATGATAATATGGTTTTGGCCCTCGGAACTTTCTGGAGTAATCAGTATGGCCCTAAGGCTGGAAAGTTTGGAGACCCCTGCTCTAGTACATGTGATTTTACATTAAATTTCCCTTGTGACTGGGTCACGTGATTGTGATAACTACATTAACATCGGTGGACTCATATGCCACATTCCGCCCGCTTGATTGACTGCCTGTTGGCATTGGGAATTAATAGAACTCTTGTTCTTTTGCTATTAGCTTCTGCTTTACCATAGATTATTGTGGGGCCCTGTGTTGCCCAATTTATGGCCAATGAACAGTCATTTTCCACCCCGGTTTTTATTTAGGCCAAGTGCTTATTCTTGTGCCCCTGCCCCTGTGTAAACCGCTTTTATAGAATATAGTTTTGTTATTTGTTTCGAAGTTTGGTAAACGTGATTTATCCTGGTAGCCAGCATTCCTAAATCGCCCTCTAGGTTAACCAACCAGCTCTCCACTCCCAGGACCTTGGTCCCAAGCCCTCCTACCTGGGGTTAAAGGTGGCACAAACAAATCTACCTCAGGGGTGATAGGGGGGCTGTACTAGTCATTACTTCGGTAATAATAATAATAATAATAATAATAATAATAATAATAATAATATCGTATGGCCTCGGGTGCCTGGCGCAAGCTTTGTTAATTGACACCCAGAGGGTAGCTTGCATGTCGAATTTCGTCGTTCCTCTGAACGCTATGACAGTCAAGGAGGTTAGATAATCTAAACTCCTTGACACTACAGCACTTTCAAGTAGAGAATGGAGAAACTTTGTGTTGGCGGAAATTCCCGAGATTCATTTTGCCATTGAACACGGCCTACTGAATTCAAATGGGTTCTTTAACATGCCAACAACGTATGACATGAGTATCGTGATTTTTGTCGCCTTCAAAAATCACTTACCATGGTCAGGGGCGAACCTGCAATCTTGGGGTTGGTAGTCCGACACTATAACCACTCACCCACCGTGGCAAGCTATTACTTCGGTGATGGGGGGACAATATGCATAATGGAACGGGGTTTCTACAGGTGAAAGAGTTCCAGTTTTTTGATGGTCTGGCGGTATAGGGTCCAGATCTCACATCCATAGAGCAACGTAGAAATGACAACAGCTTGGTATACCATTAATTTTGTACGGATTCCTAAATCTTTGCTCTGGAATACACTACGTAAGAGACGTGCAAACGCTGCATGCGCAGCACGGATTCTGTTATCGACGTCCTTCTCAACAGTACATTGCGTAGAGAGAATACTCACAAGGTATGAGAAGTGATCGACTTGGTCCAAAGATGTGCCAGAGATAGTAATAACAAAACCTGGGATAGAGGTTCCAGGAACAGGTTGAGCTAATACATTGGTCTTCGGAATGTTTATGGTAAGGCCAAAACGTTCATATGCACTCCTGAAACAGTTGACAGACTGTTGCAGCTCTTCAGATGTATGGGCTGGTGAGGCATTGTCATCAGCATATTGCAATTCTGTAACCTGGTGAATATTTGTTAATCTTTTGGAACAAAGTCTGGCTGGTTAAATAGCCCCCCATTATACCGATATTTAATTTCCTCACCTGTGTTGTTTGCAGATGCTGTCTCATAGAGCATGGCCATCAGGTATAGGGCAAAAAGAGTAGGTGCAAGAACACAGCCTTTCTTGAGCCCATTTGTGATTGGAAATTCTTCTGAGACATCATTCTGATACAGCACCTGCCCGACCATACCATCATGAAGAGCCCAAATCAATCCAACAAAATGTTCTGGACATCCAAAACCAACCACATTGCATTTCTGGGAAAGTATCGAAGGCCTTTCAAGATCGTAAAAGACTAAGAATAGAGGTGTCATTTGTTCTCTGCATTTCTCCTGCAGTTGTCTTATGGAAAAGATCATGTCAACTGTTCCTCGGGAAGTACGGAATCCACACTGTGATTCAGGAAGTATTCTCTCTGAGATAGTTTGGAGTCGATTCAGTTGGATTCTTTCAAAAACTTTTCCTACTATGGAAAGGAGGAAAATACCTTGGTAGTTTCCACAGATACTGCGATCGCCTTTCTTGAAGATAGTAACAATGGTGGCATTCTTCCAGTCAGCAGGTATTTTTTGGGTTTCCCAGATTAAGAAGATCAGGTAAAAGAGCCTGGTTTTTAGGGGTAAACCTCCATTTTGAATGAGTTCCAGAGGGATGTTGTCTGGACCTGGAGCCTTCCTTGGTTTCAGGCTACTGCAAGCTTTGTCGAATTCACGGGAAGTCGGAGGTATTGCCATCCGGGGTTGAAGGGGATGTTGAGGAACAAAATGTAGAAAATCCGTTGTTGTTTCCTATGGCTAGCCCGGATTCCAATCCATCAGCTTTCTTGCGTTCCAATAGAGTTGTGTGAGGTTTCCAGAAGTTCTAGCAGTCACATCAAGTTTGTTGCAATGTAGCAGGTGCCCCTTATCCATTTTACTTCCAGGTTCGTGACAAAGTGTGCATTCTTCAGATCTCAGGATGTTGATTCGTTTCAGATGAGCTGCAAGGCAGTCATGGCCAGTGTTAAGTCTGAAGAAGGCTACAGTTTCTCTTCTTGGTGTTAATTTATATTGATCCCGTTTAGCATCAATGTCCTTCCATAATTTGGTTTCTGTTGATTTCTTTGCCATTTCTTCATACCTGTTTTTGATAGTATTTTTCAAGATCCTTTTTGCTGACATAAAATCAGTCTGACTGACAGGTTGTTGTAGTGTGGTACCTTTTTTTGCTAATCTGTCTGCCTCTTCATTTCCTGCTATTCCAACATGAGAAGGGATCCACTGAAATGAGATCTGTTTGTGGAGTCTTTAAGGGTTTTTATCATACAAAAAATTTCTTTCAGTTCTTTATTTTGGGGCTTATAATTTGACGAGATGGCTTGGATGGCTGCTTTTGAATCTGTAATGATAACACATTTTTGATAATCCATGTTTCTGCCTAATAACTGATGGAGTGCATGCGAAATTGCTCTTATCTCAGCATCAAAGTTTGTTTTGTTTTGGCCTACTGGGAAGTAGAGTGAGAAGAGAGATGAATGTATTCCTGTTCCAGTTCTATTTTCTTTGTCTTGTGAGCCATCTGTAAATATTTTTAGCCATTGATTAGATGGATATCTTTCTTCTATTGTACAGAGGGCCAGTTGTTTTAGATCTTGTGGTGAAGAGTCTTTCTTGCAGACCTCTTCTAGCAAAGTAAGATCCTAGTCACTTGTATATATTCAATGGGGTTGACTGGCATACAGAGTGGTTCAAGTTTTATTTGCAGATTGCTCTTATTGATATATTCTTTGGCGAGACTTAAGGGATCTTTTTGTGTTTTAAGATTGGGGCTAGAAACTGGTTTTTTGATCCATGTCATTTGAGGTAGTCTTTGTATACTGAGATATGCATTGGCTGTTTGATGTTTCATCTCTTCTTCTAGACTATTGGTAGGTTGTGGGTATATAATTGCAAGGCGGTTATAGGTGTGGTTTTTATTGCGCCTGTTATGATTCGTAGGGCATTATTCTGACACCTCTCGAGGCGATCAATGCTGTAGAGAGTACTTCACTGCCATATTTTATGATAGGTTTGATGTAAGTATTGTAGGTTTTGTTGAGTGTGTCTTGAGTGCTCCCCCAAGTAGCTCCTGCTAGTCTCTTCAGTAATTTCATCCATTTGCTTACCTTATCCTCCACAAGTTGTATGTGTTTGGTCCAGTTCAGCTTCTTGTCCATGATGATACCTAGGTACTTTGTACTTTACTTTTTGGAAGGTCTTGATTACTAAATTCGAGACTGAAAGTTGGATTGTGGTGTCTCAGGGAGAAAAACTGGTATACTGTTCTGGTAGTATTGATTTCCATATTATTGTTTTCAGTCCAGTTTTTGAGTTTTATAAGTGCCTGGTTCATTCTGTGTTCAAGAAGCATTTGCTGATTTGGGCTTTTACGTGCTGTGGTCCAAATGATAATATTGTCTGCAAACATGCTGATATTCACATCACCTACTTCCTTTATTGGTTTTGGAAGATCGTTGATGTACACATTGAATAAAGTTGTGCTTGATACAGCTCCTTGTGGGAGGCCTAGTTTTGATTGCTTGCAACCTGAAGTTTTGTTGTTGTAACGAACATTGATCATTCTTTGTGAAAGGAATCTTGAAAACCAGTTTAACATACATCCATTTACTTTGAAATTGATAAGTTCCTTTAGCAGCATGTTTCGCCATACAGTATCATAGGCTCCTTTAATATCGATGAAAACTGCAAAAACACCTTCCCTTTTGTTAAAGGCTTCTTTAACAGCTTGTGTAAATCTCATTAATTGGTGGGAGGAGGACCTGTTTTGTCTAAACCCTGCTTGTTCTTCCGATAGAAGAGATTTTGTTTCCAAGTACCAATTGAGTCTATTTGTAATCATCCTTTCTAGAATTTTTTACCAGAATGGAGGTAAGTGTTATAGGCCGGTACGAGGGGACTTGGTTTTTTGGCTTGCCTGGTTTTAAGATTGGAATGATGGTTGCTTTAGTCCAGTCTTTAGGCAGGTTATCATTTCATGTCCAAAATTTGTTGAATATGTGTAGCAGTATGTTTAGAGCAGATGGACCTAGATTTTTTATGAATTCTGGGAATATCTCATCAGGTCCTGGTTGTTTTCTGACTTGTGTGTTCTTTATTGCTAACATTAACTCTTCCATTGAAAATTCATTGTTAAAGATATCGTCTGCATTATTATTCATGAATTTTTTGACAATTTTTTTGAGAGTCTTGTCTTCTTTCATTTTCTGTTTTGATAGTCTAATTGAAGTGAAATGTTTACAGAAGTGGCTTGCTATTTTATGACAGTCTGTAATTTCCTTATCATTTATCATAATAGGATTCAAAGGAGTGACTATGTGTAGAAAATCTTCAGCCGCGGTAGAGGGACGATTTAAGAGTGAACTGAAGTGTTCTTTCCATCGTTCCACGATGTCCTGGCTGTTGGTAAGTATGGTGGTGTTATCAGCATCTTTCAGAGTACCAGGAACGGATAGGTCCATACAGCTCTTTCAGTCCCGCATAAAAGTTGCGTAGATCTCTAGCGTCCGAAAAATTCTAAAGTTCTTTGGCTTTAATTTGCCACCAGTTGTTTTTTATCTCACAAATTTTAGCATGACATGTCTGCTTTATTTCCTGAAATTTCTTTTGCTTTTCTCTGTAACATGGGGTTTGCGAAAGGGATAGACCAGCGTCCCGTTGAGCACTGATGAGATTCAGAATTACCTCATTGTTGTCTTCAAACCAGTCTTGGCACTTCCTCTTCTCAAGGCCGATAGCCTCCTCTGCTGATTCTGTAATGATTCTCTGAAGAGTGGTCCATTCACAGTCAACATCCTTTGTATGTGTGTTGGTGGTGTAGAGTTCATGCTCAGCACATAGGCCAAGCAGTAATAGGCCATTAGCATTACAGTTCCCTATACCATGATTTCCCATGACTCTTCCCCATAATAGACTGTCTCTCCCCACTCTGGCATTGAAGTCTCCTACTAGTATGAGTTTGTCAGTGGAAGGCACTCTGGTGAGGACCGTGCTTAGCTGGTGTAGAAACAGTTCTTGGAGTTCTCATCATCCATAAGAGTGGGGGCATATGAGGAAATAAGTGTAATGACGTGCCTCTCGAAAGAGGTATACGGAGAGTCACGAGTCTTTCATTTATTGCAGAGGGAGCGAGTCGATGTTCTTGCACCAACTTAGTTTTCACTGGAAAACCTACACCATGAATGCAACGTTCCTCTGCCTTTTTCCCCTTCCAGAAGATGGTATACCCTGTTGAGGTCTCGCTGAATTTACCTTCCCCCCCAAGTCTGGTTTCACTCAGGGCAGCAACATCGACATCGAGTGTATCCAGTTCATGGGTGATGAGAGCAGTTCTTCTTTCTGGTCTGTTATTGTTGTCGTTAAGGTCAAGAAGCGTTCGGACGTTCCATGTGCCAATAATTATCGATTTGGTTCTTAATTTCTTTCGACCGCAAAAAGGGGGAGACCCTCTGGGTGCGGTTTCCCAGACAGGTTTGAAGAGTGACTTCCGATGTTTAGCCCAAATTTTCTAGGGCCTTCCCCATTTGGGGGTGGGTAGCAGTGCTCCTAAATAGGCCTGTCCAGTCACAGATGCAGGACCGTATCCCTGAGTAGTCACAGGGTCTCAGAGAAGCGACCATCACACATCTGCCGCCAACGTGCAGGTCCAAACTAGAAGCTTCCAGTTTACCCAAACCTGCTTCCATCGCCGTTTGTCTTAGAGGAATGGCAGGAAAGAGTGCCACAGGCGTGGCTTTGTTTAAGGTGGAATTCTACTTGCCAGGAAGTGACCCACACACTATGATTCTGGAACCATTATCTGCGGCACATAAAGAATGAGACATGCAGCTTCCAGCACCAGAACTGCAATGGAGAAAAGGTGAGTTGCGCCTTTACAGCTAGTCCATCTGGCATGGCCTCTTCCGCCAAGACGACCATTTGGGACTTCAAAAATTAATAGGCTTCTCCTCTGCCCGTGTTGCCGTTGGGCCTTAGTTTCACCAGAGCCCCGTTAGCCGTCACTTTTCAGGGTTCCTGTAGGACCTTCACAGCTACCGTAGTGGTCCTGGGGCACATGGAGTCCCCACTGTACCTCGCCCCTACAGGCAGTCCCATATTTCATGCCGTTGCCCATTTCCCACGACGTGGACGAGGGGTTGGACTAGTGGAGATCTCATTAGTAAGTGAGTACTAATAGCTTGATAAGTTTACTGTGTTGATAATTGTTTCTCTTTCTTTTGGCATATCTGCATCGATTTATTTCAGAGGAAATATGGTACTTTGTGTCGGTGGTTCTTCATTACTCGGACTTATTTCCGTTACATAAAACTGGTCTAAAATTAAGTTAAATGTCATTTAAATGTTCTTTAGAGGCCGTATTATTTGAATAATTTGCTTTTTCGGCCTTATTAAAGGCAACAATATTTTCAAATAATTAGTACGGACAAGTCGAGACATCTAGTGGAGTTTTATGAAATACCATTTTGGACGGCCGTTTGATACTCCATTTCCCAGCCATGTATAATTTCGTTGCCAACGGTGCAAGGCCGCAGAGCCACCAGACTGCTCCTGGCTTGGCCAACCTGTACTTGCGGCGCAGCACAGGCAATGGCGGCAGAGTTCGAAATGCATCCCATATAAATACAGGAGGAGTGGTAGTGAGCATCTGCTGCGAGGTTCCAAATCGTATCTTTATGGTAAAAAAAGTAGACAATTTTTACATTTAATAACCCTGGGATGCACACTTTAACGAAACACTCTATTTTTAGCCTATTTTTTTCATTTATGAGAAAATAGGCTTAGGAGATCACCCTATGTCCGTGTGAGTGTGTGTGTGCATCCCCCCCTAATAAAATCTAAACGGCCGAAGCGATTCTAATGAAACTCGGTAAGTGCATACTACTACCTCGTCCGAACTCGACCGTGCCTTCCAAATTTCAATACGTCTAACCAATCCTAAATGGTGGCCTAGTGAAATATTTCACTGGCATTCTAATCTCCACAACAGTTACAGATATCACGCTGAAATTTTGTACGGTGATAATGGGTACTACTAGAAGTTAAGCTATGAGACTTCCAAAAACCTGTAAAATACAAAACGAACATGGTGGCCAAGCGAATGTGAAACATTTTAACAGACTTTTCTAGCTATTTAACAATCTGAGCGCAGTGAAACTTGGTACAGAAAATGTTTATACGCATTGTAATGCACTGACATCTAATTTAGTTCAATTGTTTATATAACCTCAAGATGGGGGTTGTGCGAAATTTTAAAATTAAGTTTTTATTTCTTGTGTCCTAATCCTACTATCGAAGTGAACATTTGAATAATGAACCTACGCAATAATCTTCATTTATTCGTACATAACTCTATGGCCTACATACGAGGGTTGTTTATCTCTCAAGTTCCGATGGACTGTATAAAAATAACAGATCGACATACCAAACTGATTTTACTACTAAATGTTTGCTTGTTTCATTCTTATGTCTCAACATAATCGCTAGGGCCCGTATTTTTTGGTAATAGCGATACGCGCAAAATTTTTTCATATCTCCTTGCTTGCCTATATATAACCTTGTGGGTACTTAAAGTAGCGTATTTTAGCAAAATGAACTCGCAAAATATCACGAAATCTGATTTATTGCGCGAATTGCACACTCCACTTGGTACGAAAATGCTAAACGTTATCGAAAAAACTCTCCAATACATGTTTAAATGCTTGAGGAACTGATCGTCGTGGTTTCCTTCTCATTTGATAGTGCTACATATTCTCTACACAACTGCCTACAAAGCCGGAAGTATGTGTGTTCAGTTCCGCGATCTTTAAGGCTATCGATGAAAATTGATATCTGCTATCGATTACATCAAATGGCGTTGAGGTCGTAGATACTGTAGTGCGAGTTCGCGACTGATAAAGCTATCGGCAAACATCCAGCAATTAGATATAAAAATGCCGAAAATTAAAGTCACAACAGTTTTCTCGAGGGCCGAGGAATACAACAGTGAGGGGTTATATGTATTTGACGCTGCAAGAAAGATTCTAATGTGTAAATACTCCAATGTTCGTATTCAGTGGGAACGAAAAGACACGTGCGATAAACACTGCAGGGATTCAGCAACGCATAAAAAGAGGAAGAAAGAAGGAAATGAACATAACTCTAAGCGGCAAGTAACATTCGGCGATACTCTACTCATCGCAAAGAAGTTTAAAAACTCCCTTTTCACATAATCTGTTAGATTTATCCAGTGGCGTACCGACGGGAGGGTTTAGGGTTCCCCCCACCCAGAGACATTTGTTTTCTTGAATCCATATACTGTTCCATCTATCACCTGTTTTACATTACACCTTCTTTACTCCTGTATATATTCTAAATGTGGTCACGTTCGTCACTTGGTAAATGTCCTGCACTGTGCTCGCAGCGTGACCCTCCTTCACCGTCGGAGCTGGCCATGGATCAGTTTTGCTGTTGAAGTGTGCGATCGGTAACTTTCATCACATCGCTTTAATTTTGTGTGTCCGTTTCGTTAAAGATAATTCGGTATATGAGGAATTTCTGCAATTTATTCCTATCAATGATGCAGATAAAGCCATTAAGATAGGCATATTTTCAGGGCCAATAGTAATGGCAGTGAGAACATGGAGTGGAAAATATTATTTGTCTCTCGCATAATATCAATATTATAAGCAGTCACGTATGGATGTGATGATACCTCTGTATCATTTCAGTTTTAATATTTAGTTACTGTGTTCCATATTTAAAAAATACATATTTTTTGTTCATTTTTATTGTGTTCAAAAATAATGCGGCCTAAAATAGTTTTCATCCAAAGAGAATGTTTATCTCATTATTGTTGATGATGATGACTGTCATTTTAAGGAGCAGAACAGCAAGGTCATCTGCCCCTTTAATAGTGTAGGATTACACAATTGCCCTTCTATAATAATGACCCCCCTCCCCAGAAGGAAATCCTGCGTACGCCACTGGATTTAACCCATACTATAAGGAAGAATTCAGAAGAAACATCGATCATTATGACAATTTATTTAGCGAAATACCCACCAAAATAGCATCAGTTTTAACACCGAAATCAACGATTTTATTTCAACCAAAAATAAGGCCCTTAACCCTGCGGAGCGCGCGCCTTACGAAGTTACACGGACGGGCGTGCGTCGCATGGAGTTCGGCTTGCAATAAATATCACTTAAATGCACGTTTTCGGTAGTAATCAAGGGATCTACAAAAATTACTAAGTTTCAAAATGAAATAAGACACACAGTTTGACAAATTAATTTATTCTGTGAAAAAAAAAAAAAAAAGGAATGCAGAAATGGCTGTAACTAAAAGGTAAAGGGAAGCAATAATGAAATAAAGGAGATATTTACCAAAAACACATAGGTCAAGAAACCTCAAATTTAACAAAATTGTAGCCTTCACTTAGAAATGTCATGATCAATAATCGTCATCAAGTTCTGCAGTATCATAGTATTCACACGTGAAACAAAGTACCTCCCGAATACAGTGATTCATGCAGACGTGTAAATCACGCTCTTTGCACTTGATGGTTGTATTATTCCACTTGTGACGACCACAAAGATGACATGGTCCGGTTCTCGTTTCCTGCATATGCGCGGGAGCTGGTAGCTCACGATCCTTCGCCAAAAACAAGCTGACATACTTTGGCAGACTTTTCACGACTGCTCTCAGTCGAAGATTGCTTTCCATCAACTGAAAAGCCAGGTCATTTAGGAAGAACCTTCTTCTGTGCAATTTCTCGGGATTATTTGCGAAGAAAATGATCATTGAATTTATTCCTGCTATATCCAGATAGTGAAAAAATACAATCAATGGCCATCTTCTTGTGATTCGAGAAGTCTAGTATGATGCTGACATTTGATCTACTGTGTCGACTCCTCCCTTCGTCGCATTGTAGTCAAGGTTCACAACTGCCTTCTTGGCGTCCTTGTAATTAACTTCAAAGTCATGCATAGTCGACAAAAATAACACACCCCGTGTGGGTTTTGTCATCACGGACAAAAGCGTCTTGTACTGGAACCCAACCATACAAGACTGCAGAGCTCTTGTTTTGCTCGGCATAAACTTATGTGGGATCTCTTTTTTTTGTTCTTTCTGAGAGTACCCAAAAATGTGAGGCCATTTTCATGAAGATATGTAGCCAATTCATAACTGGAGTAATAGTTGTCAGTGGTAACGTTTCGGTTGGAATTTTGTATGGTGGCAGTCAATCTTTTTAAAATGTCCAATGGCTTATTGGATGTCACAAAAGGACCAGGTTTCTGAATTCCGCAATACAGCTCAAAATTAGACGTGTAATATGTTTTGCTGTCACACAGGGCGTATATTTTTATGCCATATTTGGCTGGTTTGTTTGGGATATACTGCACGAAACCACAGCGCCCTCGAAATCCTACAAGCATTTCTTCTACTGTGACGAACTCGCTATGCGAATAATTCAGTTGACAATTATTCAGAAAGCTTGTATGCAATTCCCTAATAGCTGCTAACTTATCACATTGTTGTCTTTCTTGACGAGTGTGTACATTATCAAATTGAAGTGCTCGCATCAAAAAACAAAATCGCTCGAGACTGAATACAGCTCTTAGGATAGGCATGCCAGTGCCGTCTGCTTTCCATAGTTCTTCAGCGTTAGTGTGTCTTCCTCTTTTCACAACAACCAGGAATAAAACCCCAAAGAGAGCCATTATTTCTGTTCTCGTCGTATCATTGCAGTCCCTCTCTCTCTCTCACAAATTCGGTGGAAGAGCGCAATTTGTCAATAAAAATATTGGTACTTGAAACGATATTGTCAATGATATGAAAATCAAAGAAATTTAGAAATGCATCAAGTTCAGTTCTAGTATCTCTTGCAACTCGTTTTGGACCAGGAAAAGTTTTTACTATATTTTTCGACCTAGTTTTGCCCGGTTCAGTAAGTATTTTGCTACACCAGATTTTATCTAAGTCTTTACCTAAATAATATCTGAAATCATCTTCGTCGATGTCTGGCGCATCTGCTCCCAAATCCACTGACTGATCCGTATCACAATCCTCTTCTTCCACCTCCACAACTACGTGCCCGAGATCGCCGTCCTCATCTCTGTCCTCGTCCTCGCGAAATTCAGGTTGAAGTTCTGTATCATCATCGGAAAGCTCAGGAAGACATTGATGAATGTCCTCCACGTTTGCCAATCTTTCAGCCCTTTCAAAAGAAATAGAGAAGTAATAACTTTCGAACCAAGTTTACTACGTAGAGCAAGAAGCAATTCGCTAACTAAACAAAAGGAAACCCTTATATTTATGGTAATGAAATCCATCTGAAACATATTTTCCGATGTTAAAAATATTATTGGAACATTCAGAGCGAGAAGAGTTATACAAAATAATATTACATCATAACGGACGAGCTGCATGAATCGTAAAACAAGCACACACGGAGCGAACACGTCCTACACCAAGCGTAAAAGAAACTGTTATGGGAGCGCGCGCGCGCTTCACTCAGTGCGGCATCCGGTACCTGTCAACTTCCACAGCCCATCGACGAGTGACAAGAGGCAGATAAGCGATCAATTTTGTAGTGGTGATGTAATGGACATAGCATACCTTGGTTCCCAAGGCGGAAAATAACTGCATTCATCAGCAAAGTGAAATTAAACTATTTTGCCGCACAGAGTGCGGCCGCGCGCCTTCCGGAGGGTTAATAATCGCCAAAACGATTGAAACATTTGTCGTATCGTTACACCAGCTTTCTAATGCCCTCTGCAAAAAATTCTGCCGCAACTGAGGTGGGTACGTCTAAACAGTCTCCTGAAGTGTTTTCTTTTTGGCGAGGTGTTGCCGCCCAACCATACCTTCAATTCTCGAAAAAGGTGAAAATCATTCAGTGCTGGTTTGAACTAAAAAGCAGATGGTCCAAAACTACACACTTGAATTCTTTGAAAAAGTCTATCGTAATGTTGGCACAGTGCAGTCGTGTATGGTCCACAAACACTTCATGAACACCATAATCACTGGTGACGAGTCTCGTGTACGGGTTCGACCTTGAAACCAAATCCCAGTCCTCGCAATGTAAAAACCGACGAGAGCACTACAAACCACCTCAGTCAAATGCTGCTTGCCAGCAACAGACACAATCAACAGGCAGGAAAAAAATCACGCATGCACACGAAGGTTCAAGGTCGGCTCATGCAAGCGCGCTTGATTCAAATCCATCAAGTTTTTACAATAAAAAAAAATGTCGGATACTTTTATAACAGACCTTGTATACTGTCTTCTTATGTATGTTTGATTGATTGTAAAGTGAAATATCGATCTTATGCAATCTCCTTTTCAGTGCAGGTATAAAGAGAAATAAACAGAGTGGCCATGCCCCGATTTGATACCTTATTCCGAGTTTTCCATTATGAAGCCATTACTCACCTGGCACTGACTTGCGGGGCTGCTTCACAGGTGGAGCGGCAGTAGGGGCAGGTACCAGAGGGGAGAAG
The DNA here is from genome assembly GCA_946902985.2 of Meconema thalassinum. Classification (NCBI taxonomy): domain Eukaryota; kingdom Metazoa; phylum Arthropoda; class Insecta; order Orthoptera; family Tettigoniidae; genus Meconema; species Meconema thalassinum. Next base: position 454,685,386 of record OX336391.1, on the reverse strand, counting down.
GGGGCTGCAGTCGTGGTTGGACAGACACCCAACCGCGAGTTCGAGTCTGAGCTCTCCGAGGACCAGCGTCGCTTGTTGGTCAGTCCATTCTCCGAGCTCGCTCCACTGCCTCCACTCACCTCACACTCTTCTGTTTACAAATTCCAAGTGTTATAAATATCCAACAAGATTGGCATTAACAACCTTAAAATTCAACTGTACCAAGGAAGAAAGTTTTCCCTCATATAAGCCACTTGGTTATCGCACTTCCCAAAGATTGATTGAGTAGGAACAGCCTATCCTCCGTGAAGTCTCTTTGAGAAGATTCAACTGAACTTGAGATTGAACCACAAAAGATAGGAGCTGCAGTTTAAGAAGTTATATTTTATTGGACAACTTATTGAGGGAAGTGATGGAGAGTGAGTTTGTATTGGTTTGACTGCCCCTAACTGTTGGGTGATAAATGTAACTGTAGACCTTTGCCTAAGCTATGTTGTTTTAATGGGCGCCAAGACCTCAACGCAATGTTGAAATCTAAATTTGTATTTAACAACGTCTAGCTCTGGCAGAACACCTTCCAGACTCTATTCACTCAGATCGTGGTATGATTTGATCATTAACCCAACAACAATTGTATCAGGAGATGGAATTGGTCTATATCTAATGCATGGTTAAAAGAAATGAATTTATTATATATAACAAGTATTGCAAAATTAATAATAATAATTTTAAAATATATATTGGAGCGTTGCGATTTTACTATTACCGATAGAGAATTACGTGAGAACGGAGTCTGATAAATTATTGATTTTACTCTTATTCCCAAGCTATGAAGTTACTGAAATATTGAATATAAAACAAAGAGAAACGAGAGATTGCGCATTTCTGTGTCATTCGCGCTTACCACTGGAAATTGCCGAAGCATTTCCCTCGTACTGGATGTTGAAGTGAGCTTCCCACAGCCTCCTGGATGTCGTCATCTTCTTCGTTAGTTGATGATGTATATTTGTAGTTATGATGATTCTATGGTCCGAACATCGGAGCCATACACTCGTACAACCACACTGGTTAAGTTTTACAAAGATCGTCCTCCACTCCACGGAACATCGGAGCGACTCACACGTGCAACCGTACTGGTCAAGTCTTACACAGATTGTCCTTTATTCCACGGCGCGCCAAACGATATATGCCTTCGTCAGCTTCCCACTCCAGTGCTGACTTCCAGCTTACGTGGTCTCCACTGATTGGCTGCTCCCCACGCGCTACTTCCCCACCTCTGGCTCATTACACTCGGCGGGAGGGTGAAGTCGATTGCCGTTCCATACTATCCGCCTTTTCTTGACGCTGCGACCCAGGCTTGCGTAATGCTTCTTGACAAGAATCAGCCTGTATCTGAATTCCCAGTGAGTCATGTCTCTCATAATACCCTGACGAAACTCCGTAAAATTCCGTAATCACATAATTTTCTATGATAATGTCGTTCGTAATAATTTGCTTGATAGTGTTTTCTAAGACATAGAAAACCTATCTGTATGCTTATAATTTTATAAAAATGCTCCAAAAAAATACCTTAATAATAATAATAATAAATTAACATGAAAAATTCTCTTGGCTAAACAATTTGCCGCGTAAATAAATATAGAATGGCTTCCTACTGACTTATGCCAGTGGCATAAAAACCCCTCGAAAAACACGTTACAAGTTGATCACTGATAATGATCAACTCACTCCGAGTATAAAATCTATAAACATAGATCTACTTGGATCTACCAGGTATGCTATTTTTTAAAAAGTGGTATGCTCTAAAGCCATCTCCATGTTATACTAAATATTCTATACCAATATAAACTATAACTTGTGGACTTCTTACCTCTCTTGATGATTGTTGGTGGAGACTGCTTGGAGCATTTCGTGCATACCCCGACCAAAGGCCGGTTGGTATAGAAATTCTCACAGCACATTAGCTCCTCAAAGAGAATCTCAAGAAAACCCCAGAGATCATCAGCCTTCTCTATTACTGGCAGCCGCACATCTACAGTTTTGCTGTCAAATGCAGCTGAAAATAAATAACTTATCAGAACTTCTTTCTTTTCTGGTCAGTTTGAAAGATGAGAAGCTCATCTGGATATCAATGAGAGGAAAGTAATGAGGTTTTCATCTCTCACTAAAAATATGAAAAATCTTATCAGGATCTGGCTTTGAAGCCATATGCCTTTGGCCCGAAGGGCCCCAGGTCATGGGACTTTAAACTCACATTGTTAATCCTAATGGGATTTGTACCGGTTCGGTACATTGAGCGTTATTCTCCTGTGGCCCACCCATCTACTGGAAGAAGAGGTACGCCACTGACGGCAGAGTGTCGACAAGAATAAGAAAAACTCCAGTATTTATAAGGTGCTTTCAAAAAGTAACGAGCCGGAGGCATAATTACAGAAACCAGTACCTGTATGTTAGAAGTATTAGAAGTATTGGCCCTGGCTGTTGAGGCACTTGTCCCACTGTGACACGAGGCGGTGAATGGCTGTCTCATAAAATTCCCTGGGCTGCGATGTGAACCAGTTCCGCACGTACAGCTGGACGTCGGCGTCCGAGGCGAATCGTTGGCCCCGCAGAGCCCTTTTCAGGGCACCAAACATGGCGTAATCACAGGGAGAGAGGTCTGGACTGTATGGAGGGTGGCCGAGAACCTCCCATTTGAATTTCTGCAGGAGTGCCGCGACTGTGTTGGCCGTATGAGGTCGTGCACTGTCATGGAGCGACCACGGCGGCTATGGCGTTCAATGTCACTTGGCGGTCCTGGGTAATGAGTGCATCAACCAGCTGGACATTGTCATTGGTAATGCAGGGGGGTGCCCCAGACTGGGCATCATCGGCTAACGACACCCGTCCTTCCCTGAAGCGCTTGTGCCACGCCTTGACCCTTGCAAGGGACATGCAGTGTTCGCCGTACACTTGTGACATTCGGCGATGAATGTCCGTTCCCCCTACTCCTTCCGCTGTCAGAAACCGAACAAAACCTCTTTTCTCTTCAGTTGACGCCTCCATGTCACTGTTTGAAATGCGACTGGCAGCGTTGGACGATTGATGCATGCTGCTGCTCGCTTTGTATCGTCACATGATGTGCACGCGTGCCCTCTAGCGACGGGCTGCGACCTTCCACGCTCTGGTCAGAACCACACCTTGTTACACACGCCACGATTAGCCGATGTAGTCACCGGTTTGCGCATTACAGCCTCCGGCTCGTTACTTTTTGAACGCACCTTATATTTGGACGTTCTGAACTTTGGAAAATTCGTCAAATTGAAAAATAAAACTTTTATGTCTAAATTCAACAATATCCACCTGCTAACAATGGCAAATTTAAATAAAATAAATTTTAAAAAAAGAAACTTTAATAAGAGACTGTGATAACTCGTCATTCGGCGCTAATTTAATATTATCGAGGTGGCGGGAAGCCGCACCAACTGAACTTTAAGAGGGACTCTGAAAAATCCATATGCTTTTAAATCTGCCACCAAATGTTGTAGTGGTAAGACTGTGTAACGGGCGCAGCATCAGTGGTGACGCGCAAAAAGCTGAAGATTGTCTTATGAACGCTTGTAAAAGGAGGGTGTGTTGAAAAGTTGGTCGAGAGAGGGACAAGCCGTCAGGCTTGGTCGGATCCCTCTGCAAAACACAAGAGAATATCGAGGTACGTGTGGACTGATGGCAAACTAGGGAGAGACTTTTTCGAAATGTAAACAAAAAGATAATAAGGCGGAAAACGTGACCGGAGAGGACCTCGAACTTTTAGTGATATGAGAAACTGTTTAATCAAAAGGGACGGATACACGCGGTTAAGTGATGTTTATTTTGGAACTGAAGTTGTTTTAAAGTATGTGTTTTCTTTAATAATGTTTAACGTGGGTTATTGATCGCCTGTGGCGAGGATTTAGGTTATGTTTTGTTTTGGCCGCGTACAGGTCCCAAGAGGTACCAATTTTCATTTACTTAATTGTTATTAACTTTCGGTACTCCTTGTGCTCTAAAATTCAGTTTTTTTTAAATTTTATTTTGGGGGTATTATTCTAGTCTTCGACGGGTTAAATTTTCATTTGGGAATCTGTGGTTAATTGTTGTTCCTTCGGCTTGGCATTTTGAGTGTCGGGGATTTGGTTTTGATTAGGGTAAATCTTTTCTGGTTTGTTTGTTATCCGAGAGGGATTATTGTGTCAAGATGGATTTGCGAGGGTAAGTTTGTGTGTATTTTGTCGGGAGGTGTGTTCAGGGACTCTTGGTCTTTTATTTCTGATGGAGCATGTTTGATTGGGTGTTTTGTTGTGTGTTTGGTTCCCTCTCGGGGAGAGGCTTATTTTCCCCTGTCAAGCCTTTTTCCTGCCTCTTTCTGCTAGGATGTGGGTGACTTTTGGCTTCCGGTTCTCTTTCTTGCTAAATTTTGGGAGGGGGGAATATGGTTTGTTTTTGGTCTGGTTTGGTTCCACTTGTGATTGTAATTCGGCTTCATTTCTTGTTGTTATTCTTTCATTTGACGTAATTCTGTATTACTTGGGAAGGGTATTTTTGGGTCTTGTGTTCATGAATGTTGAGGGGTGCCCGGGGTAGGGGTTATTTTTGGTTGTTTTGTTTTCAGCGTAGGTTAAGTCAAGACAGACTACAATACTCAGACCGTAACATCAAATCCAAGATGGCGGAAATCGTAGGGGAACAGCTGTAGCGACTGGCGGGCATGGCGCCCTCGAAATAGCGGCAAATTCGAAGATAAACATTCGCATAATTGATTAAATTCTACCAGAAATTACAGGTTTTTATGTAATAAGGCACAAATTCAATATGAAACCTGTAACCGAATTTATTCAGTTACAGTAGCTCACCCTCGGGTTTTGCTTCGTGCATTTAGTTTGGGGTATTTTATTCATATCTTATTATATTGGGTTAATGTGGGGTTGCAGAGGTGATTTTTATTGTGCCTGTGTGTTTTTGTGTGGACGGATTCATTTTTGGATGGTCCGGACAACCTAGGATCACTGTTTATTAATTATCGGTTTTTGGATATTTGATATTATAAAATACGGGGTTTTGCGATTTATTACGTTTTGGGAATAAGGATATAAGACTGTATTAAGTAGAAGCATTATTTCATTTTGGTTTGGGGTTAATAGCTTTATTTTAACCTAGTAATGTTAAATGTTAGATTTGTGGCTGTACTATAAAGGTACAATGAATTGAGATTTTCAAGTGCAGGATTCGTGACATACCCGGAAAAGACAGGCGGTAATTCGGCTTGTGTGGGATTACCTAGGCTATTTCTGGCATGAACTCCCATGAACTTCGCGTGTGTGACGTCAGTGTGGATTTTGACTGTCTGATGTTTATGTGTTGACGCGGATGTTCCGCTAGGAGCGGACTACGCACAATTTGAGTTCCGGCAAAAACTTTGGGGTTATGGTATCCTTGCGCGAGTGCATATAATGGCGTGTCTGGCGCTCAGAAGGGGTCTTATTGTTTTATCGGCAGAACACTGATCTACTAATGTACCACGCCTAAAGGTTAAATCTGTCTGAAAGATTTCATCGAAGTCATGCGAGGATGGAGAGGGGAACAAGCAGTTCGACAAGTAACAGAAGAAAGTAGAATGAACCAGTCGTAAGGTGTGTAGATGTTTTGTGTGCGGTCGGTTCAGTGTAAATATGATAGGAGGCTGAATGCCTGGGGTCAAACTGACCAGAAGTGTTGTTGCTCTAAGAGCGTAGAAGCAGTGAACAAAAGGTACTGTACAAAGTTTTATTGCAAGTGTATTTTGTGTTGTATATTTTTGTACATATGTGTTAGAACAGCCAATAGATTATTTCGTTAAATTCATGTGTGTTTATATTCCTGTCGTGTATGAACCTGGTACATCAGCAAACGCATGCCAAATGCCCTACTCCTGGGAGAAAGAGTTTTCATAGTCGGGGCAACAGCTATGTATTTATTTTTATTTTATTCAGGAAGACCCATATGGTCAACCTTGGCGCCCATTAAAAGTCGGGAAGTAACGTTAAAATCACTTGTGGCCTGTATTTAAAGGCAGTAAATTCTGTAGGTTTGTAGTAAATGAGGGTAATTAATTGTAAATCAACTCCAGCGAGGAGGTTGAGAGTGTTTCAGTGGCGAACCCAACGTGAGGCCTTAGACATGCTGATGTGTACCAGGACACAGGAATTAAACTGTAGGCATATTTGCATAATTTCACGTATTTCAATTAGGGATGGCTACGTTAGAGCCAGGATGCAATTCTGCTTTGTTGGTGGACGGTGCTGGTGAGCGGCAGAATCAGGCAGGGGCTGATAGGCAATTTGCTGTAGGGATGGGGGAAAACAGTAGAGTCAGGGGAGATTTGCCAGGGAAGGGGGGAAATGAATTAAGTATGATGGACATGTTGGAGAAGCTCCTGTGTCGGAGTAACAGTTCCGTGGAGAGGATAACCAGTCAAATGTCCTCCCAGATGAAGGAAATATCAGCAAAGATAGATGAGGTCAAAGAGCAGGTGACTATCCTAGACAGCAGTGTTACTCGCCAGTTTAGTGAAGTCAGAGTAGAAATCACTAATCTGGAAATTAAGCTAGGTGGTCAGATTGCTGTTCAGGAAGAGAGCGTAGACTCGGAAGTAGATGAGTTGGATGCTCAACAAGTGATGTTGGCAGGGGAGATTTCTAGCCAGACACTGGAGACTAGCCAGAAATTTCCCAGGGTAGATAGGAAGTTGGGAGAGCAGAAAGTGGAAATTGTAGGCATCGTGGAAGAGAACGTTGTGGTTAGTGATGCCAGTGCTGGGAGAGTGGAGAAGGATGAGAGCGCTGAAGTTAGTGGGGAGAGTGCTGGGAGAGTGGAGATGCTTGAGAGTGCTGAATTTAGTGAGGAGAGCGGTGAGGTAGTGGAGATAGATGAGCGAGTCGAGATTAGGTTGCTAGGGAATGGTATGAAGAAGGTAGATGAGAATATTAGCCAGGTTAGCGAGATAGTGACTAGTATGGAGGAAGATACTGTAGGTAGAATTCTACGTGGTCAACATTTGGAACTAGGATGGAGTGGCGGTTTTGTTAGAAAGTTAGTATGTAATTTCTCTGATGACATTAGGACTGCAGTGTGTGTGCAGGAGATAGTCGCTATTACAGGCATAGAGAGGTCACTTGGAAGGTTAGGTACCTTGAGAAAGACAGGTAGGCAACGTCAGAGAAATGGGGGTAATCGTAGGGAAGGAAATTATAATCAGAGGAGAGAGAAGAACTGGGATCCAGGTAGGGGAGATAGGTACATGTGGTATAAGGATCATGGGAGAGGAAGAAATAACAATGTGTGTCAGGGGTACGGGAAAAACAATCAACCGGGGAACAGACCACGTGAGGTAGAGCAGGCGAATAGGGGGCGCGGCATGGAAAGGCAGGTTGAGAGAAACAATAGGCCAGGAAGTTTAAACTTCGCCAGGACTCACTATATGGAGCAGGGGGAGAGTCCTTGCATAGTATTCCTGCTCACGCTCTGGAAGAAAAACATAATGTAGAGTATAATGTCAATGTAGGATCTGATAGGTTAGGAGACCAGAGCTGTAGATTAGATTACAGTAAGGCGCAAGTGAAGTTTGGGTGGAGTGAGCAACAGGATTGGGTTAGGTTAGATTATCAGGTTGGTGGTAGAGATTTTGTTAGTGTTGTTGGATGCATTCAGGTTACTAAAGAGGTTTCTGTGGAGAAAGAATTAGGTGTCGGCATGGTATCAAGTTGTATTTTGGTCATGAGAGATGATCATGTGTTGAGTGATGCGGATCACTGTTGTTTCTGGGTCATGGGAGATGATCGTGTGTTGAGTGATTATGATCACTGTGTGGAGGTCGTTGTTAAAGATACCATGTTGGACAAGGGTCAGAAGTCAGAGGTGATTGACGTTCTGAGGGAACACAGGGTGGTGTTCTCGGAGAAACCTGGATGTACTCACGGCTACGGGCAGAGTTTTGACATCACAGATAGGTCTGGCTTGAGCGGTCCTAGGTACCCTATAGCTCACTCTTACATGGAAGGTGTTGTTGAGGTGATTGGTCAGATGCTGTATGAGGTTATGTTTATGATTAGTAACAGTCAGTCTGTTAGTCTTCTTGTTGTGGTGACCATGTGGGATGGTACCAGTAGGTTATGTTTGGAGGTCGTGGCAGTTAGTAGTTTGCAGGAAGGATTTATTTTTGTGTGTCTCGCAGGATTTTGGGATTTTCAACAAGGGAAGCTGTACCCTAAGAGATTAAATGAATTGAGAATTATTGTAGTAGTAGGTAAGATACTTTTGAAACAGCATGCAAGGGAGGGGGTAAAAATTAAGGTAGGTGATCTGGTGTTGTTGCGAGTGCCACATCTTTCATCGGCAGAGCAGAGGTGCATGCAGAAGTTCTTCCAACTGTATTCCGGTCCATTTGTTATAGACCGCAGGGTAGGTGCATGTGCCTACAGGTTGATTACCAACGATGACAAGGTCCTAGGTACATATAACGTTGCTAACCTCAAGCTATATGTCACCTAGAGATCTTGTTCACGATGACAAGACAGGAGTACTAGTGTATTTGTGTGAGGGACAAGGATAAATCTATAGCCTTGTAGTTTAGAGATTGATCCTTGTGGGGGCGTCTGTAACCGAATTTATTCAGTTACAGTAGCTCACCCTCGGGTTTTGCTTCGTGCATTTAGTTTGGGGTATTTTATTCATATCTTATTATATTGGGTTAATGTGGGGTTGCAGAGGTGATTTTTATTGTGCCTGTGTGTTTTTGTGTGGACGGATTCATTTTTGGATGGTCCGGACAACCTAGGATCACTGTTTATTAATTATCGGTTTTTGGATATTTGATATTATAAAATACGGGGTTTTGCGATTTATTACGTTTTGGGAATAAGGATATAAGACTGTAGTAAGTAGAAGCATTATTTCATTTTGGTTTGGGGTTAATAGCTTTATTTTAACCTAGTAATGTTAAATGTTAGATTTGTGGCTGTACTATAAAGGTACAAAGAATTGAGATTTTCAAGTGCAGGATTCGTGACATACCCGGAAAAGACAGGCGGTAATTCGGCTTGTGTGGGATTACCTAGGCTATTTCTGGCATGAACTCCCATGAACTTCGCGTGTGTGACGTCAGTGTGGATTTTGACTGTCTGATGTTTATGTGTTGACGCGGATGTTCCGCTAGGAGCGGACTACGCACAATTTGAGTTCCGGCAAAAACTTTGGGGTTATGGTATCCTTGCGCGAGTGCATATAATGGCGTGTCTGGCGCTCAGAAGGGGTCTTATTGTTTTATCGGCAGAACACTGATCTACTAATGTACCACGCCTAAAGGTTAAATCTGTCTGAAAGATTTCATCGAAGTCATGCGAGGATGGAGAGGGGAACAAGCAGTTCGACAAGTAACAGAAGAAAGTAGAATGAACCAGTCGTAAGGTGTGTAGATGTTTTGTGTGCGGTCGGTTCAGTGTAAATATGATAGGAGGCTGAATGCCTGGGGTCAAACTGACCAGAAGTGTTGTTGCTCTAAGAGCGTAGAAGCAGTGAACAAAAGGTACTGTACAAAGTTTTATTGCAAGTGTATTTTGTGTTGTATATTTTTGTACATATGTGTTAGAACAGCCAATAGATTATTTCGTTAAATTCATGTGTGTTTATATTCCTGTCGTGTATGAACCTGGTACATCAGCAAACGCATGCCAAATGCCCTACTCCTGGGAGAAAGAGTTTTCATAGTCGGGGCAACAGCTATGTATTTATTTTTATTTTATTCAGGAAGACCCATATGGTCAACCTTGGCGCCCATTAAAAGTCGGGAAATAACGTTAAAATCACTTGTGGCCTGTATTTAAAGGCAGTAAATTCTGTAGGTTTGTAGTAAATGAGGGTAATTAATTGTAAATCAACTCCAGCGAGGAGGTTGAGAGTGTTTCAAACCCTGACGTACTTCGCTACAAGCAACGCAAACATACAGTAGCTAAAAATACAGACATAAATAAAGCAGAGGTAAGACATAATGTTAAAAAAATGCAAATACTTCTAAATGGAATTACAAGAATAGTCAACCAACAACAAAGTCAACCCCTGACACTATACAGCCCATGAAGGGCCTAAGCAAATATAAAATGCAAATATAAATGGTTGTTGCATATATTAGGGGCTACGACATCGTGGTCTTGTAGCCCCATGTATTTGTGTGTGGAATTTGTGTGATAATCTGTGTTATTGTTATGGCGGAACTAGTGTGTTTGTAAATTGGGGATTGTAATGGGAAGGAAGCCGCCATGGCCTTAAGTTAGGAACCATCCTGGCATTCGCCTGGATTAGAAGTGGGAAAAACGTGGAAAACCACTTCCAGGATGACTGAGGTGGGAATTGAACCCTCCTCTACTAAGTTGCTTCAAGAGGCTGAGTGCACCCCATCCCAGCCCTCACTTGAGAATTAAATTTCTTGGCAGAGCTGGAGACGACAGCCAAGAACGCTAGGCACTACACAACGAGGTGGTCTAAAACAGAATGGTAGCACTGAATGAAAGTAGAACGAGCGATAATATTGTCTATAGTACATGAATTAGCCAAAATACCTTATCAAACAACGAGAAATAAATCAGGGAATGATGTTTTAATAGATGCTTCCCCCTCCTCTGTATGTAACCCACCCAGCCATCCAAAATAGCATTGCGACTCACAATTTGGCTTCAGGAGAGGAAGATGCACAATCCAGGCAATTCTAGGTCTTCAAACTGAGATTGCGTCTACCCTGTCAGTACCGAAGGGAAAGTTACAATCCATATTCATTGACTTCTCTAAAGCTTTTGACTCGATTAGCAGGAAGAAAATATTGGAAAAACTAGACAGACTATTGAGAGGTAACTTAACAGCTACACGAAACATCTTGTCAAAAGTATTTTAGGCTCTAACAATATAGTCATTAACGATGGCATTACAACGTCAAGCCCAATAGAGCAGACTACAGGCATGCTACAAGGAGACCCATAAAGCCCTCTGTTATTTATCACTGCTATGGCAGATAATATCACAGATATTGTTTAGGAACAAGTGTGAAACTGTTCGCCAAGCCTCGCCTTGCCTGTGGCAGAATCCCGTTATATCCACTGGTCGTGAGGGGTGTGCTTGCTACCTGCCCCACCCCGCTCCCCAAGTACCGTACATTCTTTCGACAGTGCCACTATTGTGCTCAAACAAGTCACCACGGGGTGAAAGTGCTACAGACCTGCTGCCATGCAAACTCGGAAGACTATATCGAACGAGTGACAGTGTATTAATGTATCAACATGTAATGTATATAACTGTGTAATATAATATAATTAGTTAAATGTTCCACAGAAGTCCAGTGATTTGAAATCCCAGCACTATAAATTACAGTCCACCAGAGTATATTCTTCACATTTATTATCAAACTCTCTTCAGATATATTATCAGAGAGGGTAATCTCATTTATATATGCAGATGACATGGTGCTCGCTTCAAGTTCACAGGTCGAATTACAATCTGCTCTCGACGCTTTAGAATGATGGGCATTACACAATGACCTTAGGTTAAACAGAAACAAGACTAAATCTATGACCTTTAGGGAAGGGGGAAAGCCAGAAATTTTTCACATTGCAGGAAAACCGCTTGAGAGTGTATCACCTTACAAGTAGTCCTACTTAGGTCCTACATTACAGTCAACTGGCAATGTTTTCACACTGCACATCAAGGATAGACCCAGCGTCGCTACCAAAGTTATCAACGACATAAAACATTTGACTAAGCTATCTATAAAAACGTCTCCCATAAGTCCAACCCCTCGTACACGTCGTGGGAGACGGGCAACGGCACAAAGTAGGGGATTGCCTGTAGGGGCGAAGTACAGTGGGGACTTCGTGTGCCCCGGGACCGTTACGGTAGCTGTGAAGGTCCTACAGGAACCCTGAAAAGTGACGGCTAACGGGGCTCTGGTGAAGCTACGATAGGCCCAGCAAGCCAGTAGTGGATTAAACCAAATGCTTTCAAAAATGGAACGAGCCTCGGACAGGATGGATTTAATAGACGACGACACGGCTGTACACACGGACTAAGATTTGGAACTTTAAACCTAAGAACGCTGACGGGGAAGGTGGAGGAGATAGTGGATATGATGGAAAGAAGGAAGTTGGATTTATTGGGATTGGCAGAAACAAAGTGGAAAGGGGAAGGAAGGAGAGTACTGAGAAAAGGCTATAGACTGTACTGGAGTGGGAACGAAGAGGGAAAGAGGAATGGAGTGGGAGTAGTAGTACGAGATGGTTTGAAAGAAGAAGTGAGGAGAATAAGTGATAGGATGATGAAAGTGAAAGTAGCACTGAGGGGAGAGACCGTAGAAATAGTGCAAGTATATGCTCCACAAGTAGGCTGCGCTTCTGAAGAGAAGGAGGAGTTTGAAGAGGAATTGCAGAAGCAGCTGGTAGGAAGAAATATGATTGTTATGGGGGACCTCAATGCCCATGTAGGAAGAGAAAGACAAGGTTATGAGAGTGTTCTAGGACCAGAGGGTTGGGGTGGAAGAAATGAGGAAGGAAAGAGACTGTTGGACTTCTGCCAGAGGAACAGCCTGCTAGTTGGGAACTCCTGGTTTAAGAAAAGAGAGAGCCACACAATCACATGGTACAGTGATGACTTGACCAGGAAGTCGGTGGTCGACTATATACTGTATGAGAAAGAACTAAATAAGAACATCACGGACATCAAGGTTATACCATCGGAGAACCTGGATAGCGACCATCGATTACTGGTAATGAACCTGAGAGGGAGTAAGGAGAAGAAAGGGACTGAGAACCAGGAAAGACGTATAAGGATATGGAAACTGAAAGAAGGGGATAGAAGGGTCGAGTACCTCAAAATGGTAAAGGAAGGAATTCCAACAGATGAAGAAAGAGGGGTGGAAGAGGAATGGGTTAGATTTAAGAAGACACTAGTGGGTGCAGCAGAAGCAGTATGTGGGAGGACAAGTAGTAAGAAGAGGTGGAAGGAAACACCATGGTGGAATGAGAAGACAAAAGATATAGTAAGGGAAAAGAATAGAGCCTTTAGGAGGTGGTATCAAAATAGGACGGTAGAGACAAGGGAAGAGTACCAGGAAAGAAAGAAGGAGGCGAAGAGAGTGGTGGCTGAGGAGAGAAGGAAGTGGATGGAAGAGTGGACAAAGATGATGGAGGAGGATAGTGAAGGTACAAAAAAGGTCCTGTATGGGATGGTGAAAGATAAGAGGCGGAAGGATCCTACGGATTATGTTAGAATGGTGAACAAAAGGGGACAAGAGATAGAAAATAGGGAAGAACTGAAGAAAATGTGGAAAGAATATTTTGAAGAACTTCTGAACCCAAATGGAAAAGATGGTGAGGAGGAAGAAATCGGGGAAGAGGAAGATGAACTGCAAACAGAAAAGGACTTAACATGGAAAGAAGTGGAAGATGCAGTGAACAAGATGAAAGGAGGGAAGGCACCGGGTGTGGATGAGTTGAGTGTGGAGATGGTGAGAGCAGCAGGAGAGGTGGGGATACAGTGGCTGTACCGAGTGATGAGGACAGCATGGAAGGAAAGGAAGACCCCAGAGGACTGGAAAAAAGGAATCATTGTCCCGATCTTCAAGAAAGGTAGTAGAACAGATTGCAGAAACTATCGGGGAATAACACTGATGAGTCATTGTGCAAAGATCTTCGAGAAAGTTTTGGAAAAGAGAATTAGGACAAGGATAGAAGGAGGGATGAGGGAAGAACAACATGGCTTCAGAGCAGGAAGGTCCACAGTGGATTTGATTTTTGCTGTAAGGCAGTTACAAGAACAGCACTATGAGTATGGAACAGATCTACTGATGGCCTTCCTGGACATTGAGAAAGCATATGACAGTGTATGCAGAAACAAAGTATGGAAGTCCCTGGAGGATAGAGGAGTAGAGAAATGGACTATAAAGAGGATAAAGGAGATGTACAAGGGAAGCGTGAGCTGTGTGAAAGTGGGAGGAGAGAGATCTGACTGGTTGGAACAAAGAAACGGCCAGAAACAAGGAAGTGCACTGTCACCGTTACTTTTCATTGTGGTGATGGATGACATAATGACCCGAGTGGCACAAGTAATTGGGGACGGAAAGATGAAAGCAATGGTGTTTGCAGATGATTTGATGATTTGGGGAAACAAGGAGGAGGAGGTACAGGAACAGTTGGACGTGTGGGAAGGAGTAATAAAAGGATATGGGATGAAATTTAGCATAAATAAGAGTGAGATGGTGATCACAACAAGGAAGAAGGAAAGAACCACAACGGGAATAACAATTGGTGGGGAACAGCTGAAGAAAGTGGAGAGTTTTAAGTATCTGGGAAGCCTGATACAAGATAATGGAAGAAACGATAGAGAAATAAATGAGCGGGGGAGGCAGGCAGAAGCATTTCGGAGGAGTGTGAGAAGCATGTTATGGAGCAAGGATGTCCCTCAGAACAGCAAAAAGATCATATATCGGACGTACTATGTCCCTATCCTGACGTATGCCTCGGAGACCTGGGTTATGAAAGGAAGGGAGAGGAGCAAAATACAGGCCAGTGAGATGAGGTTCTTGAGAAGCAGTATTGGAGCTACAAAGATGGACAGAATAAGAAATGAGAGGACCAGAGAATTAATGAAGGAGGAACCATTACAGGATGGTATAGAGAAATCTAGACTTAGATGGTATGGACATGTAAAACGAATGGAGGAGAAGAGGATACCCAGGAGAGTACATGAGACGAAGTGGGAAGGAAAGAGACCGAGGGGAAGACCGAGAGACAGGTGGCTGAAGGGGGTGGAAGAAAGCGTGAAGAAGAGAGGAGAAGACTGGACAAGGGTGGAGGCTGAGAGATGGTGGGAAGACAGAAGACGTTGGAGAGGCTTGTGTTCCAAACAGACCCGGCCAGTGGCTGGAAACTGTGCAAGATGATGATGATGATGATCTATAAAAACAGCCTTAAAACTTTTGCGGTTAAAAGGTACCCTTATTGTGACTTCTGGACTGGAGAGCATTTGGACACATTTAAATATGAAGTATTTGGAACAATATGGAGCAACTGAAGGCAACTTACATAAAGAAGGCCTTGGGTGTATCAAAGTATACACCTTCAAGACCGGTGTAAGAGGTGACTTGCGAGGTTTATATTGTAGAAGAACTCCGACTTGAAATGTTGCTACCTTCTACTCCAGGATATGTAAACCTCATGGACACACTAGGGTCAAAGGACATTTGGTAGGATTTTTGCGCCACGGACGCTATGATTTTTGACGATTGGAAGAGTGGGGGGTACGAGCTGAGACCATTGGACTGTAGGTACTACTGGAACAACTCCTCCCATGGTAACCCTCGCTGAAAACTGCTTCCTGGTGCACTACCAGGCGTAACTAGTCGCACCAAAAACTGTCATACCATTTAACTCTAGGTTGCAAGTCAGCTGATATGTCGTGATTATTTTCATATATTTGATCGTACGTACCTCTATGCAACGTTATATGTATGGTATTGTCCAATAATACGGTAGGTTTACGGTCTACTTTATTTTAGAATTGAGATTTGTAATGAAGTAGCCTATTCTGCGTTTATGGATACGTCTTACATCAAATTTTGACATAGGCCTAAATAGCACATGACAAATACACGTAGGCCCTATTGTAGGTTATAAGTCATTAGTCACAGAATTATAACCTACGCTTATATTACAGATTTCCATGGAAACGCCCAGATGTAGGCCTATTAAAGAAATGGGTTATAGCTGTGAACACTTTTATAAACATGCTACTTGTTTCATTCAAATAGAAACAAACCACTGCTTAAAGATGATGCGATGCGGTACCTGCAATTTGCAATTTCCCACAGCATCGGCTTCAGCCACCCAAGAAAAGACCGAGAGTTATTGAACGACAAGTAGCCTAATATTTACTGTTACTTTCTTCATCAGCATAGGCATAAAATTTCACATTTTCCAGTATACTTTTATGATGTCAGTCTTGGAGACGATAAAAATAATTCGGCTTAAGGGATCTTCCCTGCAGGACCTGTCCATTTGCTGTATGACTTATGTGAGGTCTAAGTTTCGACCTGCTTTGAAGAAAAAGAAGCTTGTAGTTTTACGTGACCGTTAATCTTGTGGTCATGAGCCAAGGGACCTCCATTTTACGTGGAATCCGAACCACAGGACATGGCATTTCACTTCAAAAATCTCACTTGCAATGACCGTGAATCAAACATGGTCCACCTTGGTGAGAGGCGAATAGCTTGACCACTGCGCCACCACGCCCCATTACTTTGAAGAATACTGAACATGTGGGTGTTTTGTATAAATAAAGTAGGCTATGTATTTTTGTTCACTAAGAATCTATTTAATTGTTTAGTTGTAGGCTTATGCATATTCAAACACATATGAATGCTGCCTTGAGTTAATAAAAATGTTGAATACCAATTAACATTTTTTTTTCTTTATTCTTAGTCATTCCCAGCCTAACCTTATTCTTATTTTAATGTACGTGCGGCTTGTATTTTTTGCCAGTAGGCCTATAACTTAGTTATTGTGTATGCAGCCTTTGATCTAAGGATAAAATGATGAACAATCAGGCTGCAATATAATATTTTATGTTGGCGTATATTCCTAGCCATTTAAAGTATCAAATTACTACATGATGTTTTGAAATATGTATTTCGGCGTTAAGTCCCGTTTAGTTTACCGTTCGCCTAAATGTACAAAAGTACCTCTTTTACTTGTATCTCCTCGTACGTACATCATCCTTTCGTTCGTATACGTCAAATTCTCCTCCTTGACATGCACTACCAGGAGTAACTAGTCGCACCAACAAACCGCACTTTTCTCTCATACAGTCGGCATTATAGTTCAATGGCTGAGACATATTCTCACGCGCGTTGCCATACATGGTTTCCGTTATATACTGTGTCGCTCCAAAAAGTTCCATCATCCGTGTGACGAATGTTTGTGTGAGCTCTGTGGAGAACAATGTGGAAGATCCCACACTATATTCTGCACTTCAAGACATGAATCTTTGATATTCCTAGGGAATAACAATTAGTTTACTGTATGATTTTAGATTTTATTCATTATATGCATAGCCAATGGCTGCAATAATCCCTTATTATTATAGGCTATAGACGAATTTCCAGCTGTGGATGCCATTATTCACATCAACCATCATCAGAACAGTACTGCCAACCTCACCGTTTCAGTACTATGCCGCACCAACAACCGACCATTCTAACCTCCGTTTTGTACATGCACATGTAATCTAAACTGTTATACTCTATGGTCGTTCGACTGCAACACAGTTTTATTATAATGGTTACAGCCTAACACGTCCAGATCAATGGTTTTGTGTCAACCTGCCCCAATAGCTGCGAGCGGTCAAAGCGGCAACTGCACCAGACCTTTCTAACCTTCGATTTGTCCAATCCAATGGTTTTTGACAATGGTTACAGCCTAATGCGTTCCGATGACTGCCTTTTTTTTTAACAACAGTGATCTGCTAATAGATGTTGTCTCCTCCGCTGTCTATAACCCACCCACCATCCCCATTTATAACACGACTTAGGCCTATATAGTGAAATTTCAGTTGTGTCGGCCATTGTAGGCGTGGCTTATTTGACAAATAAGATATTGCCAACCCTACGTATACCGTAAACACGGTCGTGTGTTGTTTGTTTTGAGCGGAGAGAGCTATTAGAGCGCACTGGCTTCTATCTGTTTGTATAGGATAGGGGCAACCTGAACTAGCTCCAACAGATGGCACACAGGTACTATCATTTTGTTCTTTATTTCAAATAGCATTTGCCAATAACACACAATTGACTGTTACAAACTCTTTAAAATGAAAATTTACTGTATTATCAACTTGTCATTCTTCAAATTCGATGTGTATAGAATTCCAACGGAAGGCAAATCAGTTGGTTCTTGAAGGCTTTATATATTGTTACGTGCCACCCCCTAGTGGCACCTTTGTTAACTGGATTACGGTGGGTATAAAGCACAACACCAATTACTGCTTAAAGAAATAATTAACTTTATTGCGGCCAGAAGGATACAGCACTCTTCAGTAAATACAAGCAATTATTACCTTACTCCAGTTTCCTTACGGCGAGAACATTTCCCCTTTCACTTGTCAACAGACCACAGTTAATCCTCTTCGCTAATGAGTCCGGTCCCGTACGCTAGCTGGAAATAGCTGCTCCCAGCCTGTCACCGTACTACACACTGTTTCACAATGTAGCACAATCACTTCTGTCGCACTGGAAATAAACACACTCGCTCAAGACACAGTTCCTCTGTAGGAGTCTCACTTCCCCGCTCCACTAGGGGTTTCGCAAGTCACCACACATCTGTCGCTCAGGATAATCGCTCACACTAGCTCGTAAAACAAAACAACAACTGCTTGACAGGTCGCACTTATATAGCAGGCCGGTGACTCAATAAATGCTTCTAGATCCATCCAGGGTTCACGGCTTCTCGAGGTTTCCATCGCTGGTCCAGTCACGAATATTCTGAACTATCCCTTTGTCCTAGTAGCCCTGTTGCATAAGGAGCACGCAATACAGGAGGCAGGGCACAGCCCAGCCCTGGGGCAGTTGTGACTTATGCGGCGAGCAATGACACAAACTCACAGCCGTAACACCACCCCCTTCCTAAAAAGGCTGATCGTCCCGATCAATCATTGGTCCGTCTGTGTCCCTCCGTAGGCTGCCAGGCGATCTCGGTGCACGATCTTCATCTTCGCCCTCGGGCTCCGCTGGATCCTGTAGACGACATCGTTGATCCGTTTCACGACTCGGTACGGGCCCTCCCAGGACTTCTGCAGTTTGGGTGACAGGCCTTTCTTCCGTAATGGGTTGAAGAGCCAGACCAGGTCGTCCTCGTGGAATCCGCCGGCATCCGTCTGCTGGTCGTATCGGGTCTTCATTCGGTCGGTCTCGATCCGCAGTTTCCTCCTCGCGAACGCGTGTACGTCCTCCAGTTGGTCGACCAGTTCTTGACAATACTGGCTTACCGGGATCGGATCATTCCCAGGTCGGTCGAAGGCAAGATCGACAGGTAGACGGAGCTCCCTCCCAAACATGGCCCGGGCTGGTGTGCACCCGGTGGCTTCATGCACAGCGGCGCGGTAGGCCAGGAGAAATAGTGGAAGATGCTTGTCCCAATCCCTCTGGTGCTCGCTGACAACTATTCGGAGATGGTTCTCGATGGTGCGATTGAATCGCTCTACCATCCCGTCGGACTGAGGGTGTAGCGGCGTTGTCCTTGTCTTCCGGATTCCCAGCAGCTGGCATAGGTTCTGGAACACCTGCGACTCGAAGTTCCTCCCTTGGTCGGAGTGCAGCTCCAGGGGTATTCCGTACCGGCTGACGAATTCCTTCACCAGGGTCTCTGCGATCGTCGCGGCTTCTTGGTTAGGGAGCGCATACGCCTCCGGCCATTTGGTAAAGTAGTCGCTGACGACTAATATGTAGCGGTTCCCTGCCTCGCTTAACGGGAATGGCCCAGCAACATCGATGGCCACTCTCTCCATGGGGCCGCCCACGTTGTAGGTCTTCAGTGGACCCCGTCGTCTTCGTCCTGGGCCCTTGCTGGCTGCGCAATCGTGGCACCTCGCGCAGTGGTTCTCCACGTCTGTTCGGCATCCGATCCAGTAGAACCGCTCTCTCAGCTTCTCCAGGGTCTTCTTTATCCCTAGGTGTCCACCAGATGATCCTCCATGAACTTCCTTCAGGACTTCCTCCGTCATAGCCTTTGGAACGACGACTTGTTCCCGAGATGTCTTCCCGTCGGTGCTCTCCCAGGCGCGGCAGATGAGGCCATCCCTTACAATCAGCGAGTCCCACTGCGCCCAGTAGGACTTAAACTTTGGGCTGCAGTCACTCGCAATGTTCCACCCGGGTCTGGGGACACAGGCCCCTTTCCATTCGGCTATCAGTCCCAGGTCATCATCTTCTGCTTGTGCCCGGATGAAAGATTCGCGGCTCCAGCTCCCTTGAAAGTCCACGGTAGTCCTTCGGCACTGTATCCCGGTGTTCTCCTCCCTTCGGGCACAGAAGGTGCAGTCTTCGGGGCACGGTCTTCGTGACAGGGCGTCGGCGTTAGAATGCAGCTGGCCTTTCCTGTGCTGAATCTCAAAGTTATACTGTTGAAGCCTCTCTAACCACCGCGCGAGTTGACCCTCGGGCTGCTTGAAGTTCAGGAGCCACCGCAGGGATGCATGGTCGGTCCTGATGAGAAATTCTTGCCCGTACAGGTACTTGTGGAAGTGTTCAATGGTCTTCACGATGGCGAGCAGCTCCTTCCTGGTGACGCAGTAGTTCCTTTCTGGCTTTGACAAGGCCTTGCTGAAGTAGGCCACTACTCTCTCCTCGCCGTCCACTACTTGCGACAGGATTCCCCTATGCCAAAGTCGCTGGCATCGGTATCGATGATGAACCTTGTTCCAGGTCTGGGGTAGGCCAGAATAGGCGCGGTGCACAGAGCCTGCTTGAGTTGTTCGAAGGCACTGTGGCATTCTGCTGTCCACGTGAAGAGTTGGTCCTTCTCAGTCAGTCGATGTAAAGGTTTGGCGATGTCGGCGAATCCTCTCACGAAGCGACGGTAATAAGTGCAGAGTCCCAGGAAGCTTCGTAGTTGGGACTTGTCCTTCGGAACTGGCCACTCCCTCACAGCTGCGGTCTTCTCTGGATCGGTGCGCACCCCTTCCTCGGAGACGATATGCCCAAGGTACTGGACCCGCTTCTGGAAGAGCTGACACTTCTTGGGGCTCAACTTCAGCTGGACAGCCCGTAGCTTCAACAAGATCTCCTTCAGGTTGCTGTAGTGCTCCTCGAAGCTCCTCCCCAGAACGATGACGTCGTCTAGGTCTTCCAGTGTAGTCCCCTCAGAATGGACTCCATTAGCCTTTCGAAGGTCGCAGGGGCGTTGCACAGACCGAATGGCATGACGGTGAACTGCCAGAGCCCGCTGCCCACAGAGAACGCCGTTTTCTCGCGGTCCTTAGGGTGGACTTCCACCTGCCATTAGCCACTCTTCAAATCCAAGGTGGAGAACCACCTTGACCCTGATATGGTATCCAGCGTGTCGTCGATCCGGGGTAGAGGGTAGCTGTCCTTCTTCGTGGCGTCGTTCACCCGCTTGTAGTCCACGCAGAACCTGGTGGAACCGTCCTTCTTCTTCACAAGCACGACCGGAGAACTCCAAGGACTATGTGATGGCTCGATCACCCCTTGCTCCTTCATCTCTTCTACCATCTGGTCGACTTCGGCTTGCTTGGCGAGCGGGACACGTCGGAATGGGGCCCTAATCGGTGCGCTGTCCCCAACGTCGATTCTGAGCTGGACCAAGCTTGTCCTGCCGAAGTCTCTGCTCCCCACGGAGAAGACATCCTGGAATTCGCGTAGCAGGTCCTGAAGTTGGCGGGATTGTTCCTCGTCTAAATGGTCCTGGGATCCTTGGTACAGCTTCTGTAGTTCTTCTGGCAGTGTGCGTCTTCTTCGGTTGTCCGTCTGCAGGTGTCCGTCTGTCGTATCTGTGATGCGGGCAATCCAGGTAACGGGCTCGCAGACTCCTAGGTTGGTGTCCCGGTGAACCGTAATGTCGTAGTCGTTCAGGTTGGACAGGCGGACGTACGGCCGAGACGTCGTGTTGATGAGTGTCTTGGCAACTAGCAATCCTTTTGTCTGGATGTCCTCATATTTTGGCTCGATGACAGCCGCCACTCCCTCAGCAGTTCCGTCGACAATTACGGCAGCGCTGACCTCCGTCCTGGCGGGAACGATGACATCTTCTCTCAACCTTACTCGTTGTGCGGTGATGGACTCGTGCGCAGGTTGCAAAGCAAGTTCCTCACCTCCGAAATGCAGAGTGTTGGTACTCAGATCCAAGATGATGTTGTTCTGGTCCAGGAAGTCCAGTCCGATGATCACTTCATTTGATACGTCAGCCACAAGCACTGGATGCTTTATCGCCCGTCGACCAATGACGAACTCCAGTGATGCTTCGCCATGTACCGGTGCGGTCTCTCCGGTCGCGGTTATTAGCTGGAGGTTCCTTTGTGTGGGTTGCACTCTCAGGAAAATTAGAGAAAATGACCTGCTCGGGTTTTGAAACCAGGACCGTCAGGTGTTGTGCTTGAGTTCGTAATCCGGCTTCTGACACCAGTTGTTACGTGCCACCCCCTAGTGGCACCTTTGTTAACTGGATTACGGTGGGTATAAAGCACAACACCAATTACTGCTTAAAGAAATAATTAACTTTATTGCGGCCAGAAGGATACAGCACTCTTCAGTAAACACAAGCAATTATTACCTTACTCCAGTTTCCTTACGGCGAGAACACTTCCCCTTTCACTTGTCAACAGACCACAGTTAATCCTCTTCGCTAATGAGTCCGGTCCCATACGCTAGCTGGAAATAGCTGCACCCAGCCTGTCACCGTACTACACACTGTTTCACAATATAGCACAATCACTTCTGTCGCACTGGAAATAAACACACTCACTCAAGACACAGTTCCTCTGTAGGAGTCTCACTTCCCCACTCCACTAGGGGTTTCGCAAGTCACCACACATCTGTCGCTCAGGATAATCGCTCACACTAGCTCGTAAAACAAAACAACAACTGCTTGACAGGTCGCACTTATATAGCAGGCCGGTGACTTAATAAATGCTTCTAGATCCATCCAGGGTTCACGGCTTCTCGAGGTTTCCATCGCTGGTCCAGTCACGAATATTCTGGACTATCCCTTTGTCCTAGTAGCCCTGTTGCATAAGGAGCACGCAATACAGGAGGCAGGGCACAGCCCAACCCTGGGGCAGTTGTGACTCATGCGGCGAGCGATGACACAAACTCACAGCCGTAACAATATAAAAACCTAACCTAGTAGCTGACATAAATCCTATCTTATTAGGTAATGTTTTACATACAAAAACAAACCTAACCTAACGCCCGAGACCCCCTTGCCTGTGGTACTAACAGTAATTTTCGGCCAGGCAGTAGGCCCACCTAACCTAGTAACGGACATAAATTCTATCTTATTAATGTGTTATATACAAAAACGAACCTAATCTGGGGTTAACGCCCCAGGTCCACTTGCTTGTGATACTAACAGTAATTCTATCTACATACCTGTCGCATTTTAAAATCACTGCTTCCATTAGACTGCAGTATCCAATTCAATTTGCCCACAAGCACACAAAGATTCTTGATTCACAATTCTTATAGAATACATTACACTTAAAGAACTTGGCACTTTAGAACACACTGATACTCATGGTATGTCATTAAAACTACCATCATCTACTTTAACAAACAGGAGTTGTGTGGTAGGACGGTTGATTTGTGAAAATTGGCGGAATGGCCAACACCACCTACTGGAATGGAATCAGGGGGTTAGGGAATTTTCCTAACCACAACATACAACTGTTTTAACTTCGAAAATTATCCCGGAGAATATTTCTTATCCATTTCTCTTTCTTTAGGAAATTTAAAAATTGAAGTATCTGCAGCAGTATTAAAATTACAGCCGGGTTCACAGACAATAATTCTCACATTAGGTATCACCGAAATTTATAATTATTCACAGTGCACTACACTACTTACGGTACACTATTACAATAAATAACAGCACGAAATCACTTGAGATATGCGACATTTGAACGAAATTCTGGCAGCAGACAAACTAAAATGTTGGTTCAACAAATGTAAACAATCCCCTACGATTTCCGCCATGTTCTACGGTATCGATAGTGGCATTGCGGTCTGATTTATTGTAGTCGGTCTTGGTTAAGTTTTGGTGCCTTGCTTTGATGTCTTCATATATTTGCTTATTGGGGGTCTCCGTGTATGATTAATTATTTTATCCTGGCAACTCATTTCTGTACTAAATTCTATTACCCCGCATTTTAATGTAAATGTAATTGGGCACTTTTAGTTTTTTCTTTTGTTCATTATTGTAATTTTTGATTTTTTCATTCTGAGTACATTATTGTATGCCGGCCCCGTGGTGTTGGGGTAGCGTGCCTGCCTCTCACCCGGAGGCCCCGGGTTCGATCCCCGGCTCCGTCAGGGATTTTAAAACTGACGTGAGGGTTGGAACGGGGTGCACTCAGCCTCGTGAGGACAATTGAGTAGCTGTCTGACAGTGAGACAGCGCCCCGATCACGAATACCAAGATTAACGGCCGAGGGGACCCGACGCGCTGATCACGCGTCACCCCAATATCTGCAGGCCAAATGGCTGGGCAGCGGTCGCTTGGTCGGCCTTAGCCCGTCATGGGCTGGATAGTGCCAGGGGTTGACTTTTTTTTGTACATTATTGTTTTCTAGACTCCCTTTCATTTCTCAGTGAACTATACCTAGGCACCTATCCCCAACACGGCCTCGTTTAGGGTTCCCGTCCACTCTCTGGCTCAGTCCAGTATCCTTCTTCCTGTCTCGGTCCTGTGGGTTAGTTTTCTTAGGGGCAAACTTCATAGGATCGAGTTAGGAGAACAGTACCACCCAGCGGAACTGACCGGAGAGAGATAAGTATGATGGTGTTTTCCTCTTATTCCTGCAAGCGTGGCAACACTGTCATCTGGTTGTCTATTTTGTCGTGCTTGCTTGGTTGGTTTCTTTGTAAGGGGTCACAGGATTGGGGACTGTCTGTAAATTCTTTGTCGTGTGTATTATCCTCATCAGGGACTAAGTACTCAGAACACCAATAGCATGTAGAAATCATTCCCCAGTCGTGAAAACACATTACAGTCTGTATAATAGGACACTGTTTAAGACCAAGATCTAGTTTCGTAAAGCTATGTCCAAGTTTATGCTTAAAAAGTAATAATGCAATGACTAGCATAAGTGCTCAGTATGCCAAATAACACGTAGAATCCGTTCCTTAGATGTGACCCTGTCAGCAATCTGTTAAAGTTAGACACTGTACAGGGTCATTATATTTGCTTGGCAAGGACAATCTTGCTCACACGCTCCGCCAGGGATGGCTCAGTTGCCGGCTGCCGCATTGGTACGGCGGAGTACGGTGCTTAAAATCAGTATCATGCATATTTGCTCACCATGTTTACAGTAGACGCTGAAAATGTTCCCCATTCATTGCCAAACATAATCGGCATCTCCTTAAGAAGTTTCCGGTTACTCCGATTAATTTAGCTTCAGTAAGAAAATAACGACCATTAGATCTATTTTCATTGTTTACTGAACCTGTATGTTTGAATCTCGTAGCCAGTGGTTTTCTTTCCGATTTATAGGAATGGGTCTCCTTGGAAATTTTACTCGAAACTTGTTCTATCGTACTATTTCCTGCACTTTATGTACGTACTAGCAGTAGTGCCCGGCTTCGCCCGGTAGATTTACTTGTTTTAAGGATGATAATGAATACTACTACAGAACTGGCACATGATACTTCAACTAAAAGAAAAAATATTTTTAAAATATAACTTTTTGTGGTGGTGGTAGTGGGGGTGATAAGTAGTACAGTATAATGGACATAACATTCAGGTCATTTTCCCGTAATGATAATAATGAATAGGGAAATGGCTATTTATTAACTACAGTACTGACACATGTAATTTACAAACGAATTGAAAAATATGATTAGAATGAGGAATATGTGAAACAGCAAACACTGCCTAGGGACTATATCTCATTGGCTGTTAGAAAAGTAGAGATCAATAGTGTTGTCTTTTGTTGCATAGTGCTTTAGAAAAATTCTCTATAAGACTACGGAAACATTTTCTTAGATTTGTCACTTTCAATCATTGGGAAACGACAACATCGTCGGGGTAGAAAAGGACGAAGCTAATTGCAGGACATAGGATTGCGAGTGAGAGGCAAATACTACATTTAATTCCATACTGTCTTTTAAGGCAGAGACGCACTATAGTGAAAGAGCTTATGACGTACTGCTTGGGTCCCAACTGCACGGACCTGAGAGGATCGTACCGGTGAATCACTCACTCTTTCGTAACACCACAGTGGTTTGAGCAACGACCCTGTATGAACATCAGCATAGTCAGCAATACCAGATAAGATGGCGGGCTCTGGACAGTCTTCTCATGTCACCTCGCGATGAATCAGCAAGCTGTTCTCACAACTGCCCCTCCCCACTCCCCCCCCGGTCTCACAACTTGTGGGACGAGGGTTGGTGACCACGGGACCCCAGCTGAGTCCGACATTGCTTTTACTTACAGGTGCCGGGCTCCTTTCAGTTCACTTTCCTGTCTGCCTCCCGTGGTCAACTCTTGTTCTCTTCCGACCCCGACGGTATTAGGGTATCCAAGGCCTAGGGAGTCTTTCACTTTCCCTCCTTAATTGGCCCTTGTCTCATCTTTCCTGATATCCTCATTCTTCGAGGGGTCAGCTTTCCTTTTCTTTTCATAATATCTCCTGTCTTCTGTTCAAGGATCTCAAGGAGGCAGGGTGTGTGTAGCCCCACCACTTCTGGTGCTCCCTAGATAGTGCTACACCCTCAAGGGCTCATGGCTGGAGAGTTCGGGAGCCGGCAACCCCGAGGGATTCCTGAGATGGGTCCAGTTTTACCCCTTTTTTCCATTGCCTTTGGGGCGGACCCTCTCCTCTTTCCCCTTCCTATCTGCCTTTCGTGGCTCTCCTTCCTTCCAAGTCCCTCAATTCTCATTTATCCAGGGTTGAGGGCATTTCCTTTCCTCCTGTCTTTTATTTCCCTTATAACTTTCTTTTGTCCTTATCTTCTTCTAGCCCGTAAGTTTTGTAGTTAGTTTTAGCCGTAGTTTCAATTTCAAGATCCACCAAACCATTAGGGGTCGCTAACCTCGATGTTAGGCCCCTTAAAACAAAAATTATCATCATCATCATCACAACTGGCATTGTGTAATTGGGTTATTGTGGTATTTAAAACTTCCTGTTAAGCCTCTCACCCTTTTGTGTTACATAAATTATTTGTTGCTAGAAACCTTCCCTGGAATCAACGGCATTGTGCAATTGGGTTACTATGGTATTTAAAACTTCCTATTAAGTCTCTCACCCTTTTGTGTTACATAAATAATTTGTAGGCAGAAACCTTCCCTGCAATCCACACAAAAACTCACCCAAATTTCTTCGCAATCGGATTAATGATATATGAACGCATAGGGGACAGGGACATACATACAATACCACTATTGAGCAAGACTTTATGTGGTGAGATGACTACTACTACTGAACTGGTTCATCAAACTTAGAAACTAATAGAAAAACATATTTTAAAAATCACAGGCGGGGAAGAGTGTGGTGTTGCTTAACTTCTGACACGATTGGTTCAAGGGCATTAAAACGTGATTTTCTGGTCCCGCACAGTTTCACCGAAGTACTCGTTGGGTTCCAAGGGGTAAGTATACAAAATTTGGTGCAGATCGGTGAAACGGTGTAGATTTGTGCCAAAGGGCCTAAATGCAGGGAATGGAGTGGTCTGTCCGAAATTTAAATTGGACAGTGTAACCCGCAGGGTTCCAAGGGATAGGGATACAAGTATTTGTTCAGATCGGTGAAACTGTGTAGATTTGTGCCAAAGGGCCTAAATGCAGGGGATGGAGTGGTCTGTCAGAAATTTCAAGTAGTGAGTGTTATTTGTTGGATTCCAATGGGTAAGTAGGCACAATTTGGTTCAGATTGCTGAAACGGTGTGGATTTTTGTCAAAAGGCCTAAATGCAGGGAATGGAGTGGTCTGTCCGAAATTTCAAGCGGACAGTGTTACTCTTCGGGTTCCAAAGGGTAAGTATGTAAAATTTGGTTCAGATTGGTGAAACGGTGCAGATTTGTGCCAAAGGGCCTAAATACAGGGAAGGGGGTGGTCTGTCCGAAATTTCAAGCAGGCAGTGTTATTCGTCAGGTTCCAAAGGGTAAGTATGTAAAATATGCGTCAGATGGGTGAAACGGTGTAGATTTTTGCCAAAGGGCCTAAACGCAGGGAATGCGGTTGGTTTGTCCGAAATTTGAAGTGGACAGTGTTACCCGCAGGGTTCCAAAGGGTAAGTATACAAATTTTGGTTCAGATCGGAGAAACGGTGCAGATTTTTGCCAAAGGGCCTAAATTTAGGGAATGGTGAGGTCTATTCGAAATTTCAAGTAGACAGTGTTACTCGTCGGGTTCTAAAGTGTAAGTATACAAATTTTGGTTCAGATCGGCGAAACGGTGTAGATTTTTGACAAAAGGCCTAAATGCAGGGAATGGAGTGGTCTGTCGAAATTTAACGTTGACAGGGTTACGCGCAGGGTTCCAAAGGATAAGTATACACATTTTCGTTCAGATCGGTGAAACAGTGTATTTTTTAGACAAAGTGCCTAAATGCAGGGAATGGAGTGGTCTGTCCGAAATTTAAAGTGGACAGTGTTACTCGTCGGGTTCTAAAGGATAACTGTACAAATTTTGGTTCAGATTGGTGAAACGGTGTAGATTTTTGACAAAGGGCGTAAATGCAGGGAATGGAGTGGTCTGTGCGAAATTGAATGTAGACGGGGTTACACGCAGGGTTCCAAAGGGTAAGTGTACACATTTTGGTTCAGATCGGTAAAACGGTGTAGATTTGTATAAATAACAGACAGGCAGACAAACATTGAGCTTTATATATATAGATTGTGCAGATATACACGTTCACGTAACGAATATGGGGGCTGCGTGGCGCAGTCGGTAGAGGCTTCCCATCCAGGTAGTGGATTTTAGAAACAAAACTACCACTCTTGGTAATGCAAATAGCGCTGGGGTTCACTCAGCCTACACCAGAAATGAGTACCAGGGGAATTCCTGGGAGCAAAGACGGCTGGGCGTGGAGCTGACAACTCCATCCCATCTAGTGCCGATGTCACAAAAAGTGGAAGCCTCAACCTTCCACTACTCCCAGGGTCTCCATTGTAACCGAACATTTTAGGTTACAGAACGTGCATCTAGTTTTTTGTGTTGTTGGGTTGGCAGTAGCCTAATTTTTTTATATATTTTTTTTAGGTTGCCAGCCATGGCCACTTATTGGTAGGCCACCGCAGAGAATGTTATGTCTCGTGCCTTGAGATTCTTTGGTGGTGGTCAGCCAGTGGGTGGACCAGGTGGCTTTGGCTAATGGCAAAGGTTCTTTGACATGGCTAGGTTTCCATGGAGATGTATTGTTAGTGTTTATTCCGGACAGTATGGAAGCTGGCTTTTAAAAAAATGTTATATGTTGACAATCTGGAGAAATATAACTAATATCTGGCAAGGAGAAGGACAGAAAGAGACGTTTAAGAAAACGCAAGAAGAAAAGAAAGGAGTAGAGAAATATTAAGTATTGTGAGGGACCTGTTCCTCATGAAGATTGTGTGGATACTCTGCAAGAGATGCAAGCAATGGAAACCTGTCATATTTTTTGACAAATGGGTATTATTAGTGTTACGTGACAAATGTTCAAGAAGAATATTGCCACTTGTATCTTTTAAAAAGATATACTTCGGTAGTTGCATGTATCAGATTCTGGTGGAGGAATTGGAAACTATGCTACTGCCAGGTCACTGGATTAACTCGGGTTGTGCCTACTAGATGGCAGGTCAGTTCCTATTTGCACTGCTGGATCAATATCGATTGGTATCCCCGTGGATCGAACTTATTGTCATTGCGAGGGAGTTGTATTTTGTTATAAAATAGGATTATTAACCAGGCGCCATGATGTGAAGTCACGAAGAGGAAAAGTTCCCGAGAATTGCGGGGAGGATTCGTCTTTTTAGGCATCCTAACCCTGGGACCTATCAACGACATGAACAGTTATTTGCATCCAGTTTGTTCGACATTTTTAATTTATATCCAAATATCACCTCAAAATTATCTTCTGTCAGATACGAAGATGCCAACCAAAGTTCGACAACCGTGCCCCAGGGATGTATTATGGCATGGCTTAACATAGCTGAGTTGGAGTTATGTGGGATGTGACCTGTCTACGGTAAGGTGTGTTAAAAATCTTCCTGAAATATGTGGGCATAACCTACTTGGGGTTATTTTCCTCATCTTTGAAGACGTCCCAAGCTGTTCTGCTTGGAAGAACGTCTGTCATCTTTTATCAAATATCGAGCATGTTTCTTTAACGATTTTAATTAATTTATTTTTCCTCTTGCTCGATATATAATAGTGTGCCTTATAGAGGTCTGTTTTAAATAGCCATTCACTTGACGATTAGGTATTCTTGGCTGGGACAGTAAGTTTTATTCCATGACTGTAGATAGTCAGCTGATCATGCTTGAGCACATATTTGATGGAACTTTCATCTACGTACGTATTTGGTATCTTTTCTTATTTTGACTGTGATTTAATTATTAATTATGCAGGGTTTAACTTCTAACGTTTACTCGATCCTTCGTTTTCTTGGTATTTATCTGATATTTGTTAATCTTTATCCTTCTGGCCTACTGTTTTATTTGCTTCGGGGACATGTTTTTAAAATATAATTGTTTTATGTAAATTATATGTGAATGTCCTTGAAGAAGAATGCGTTTTATTTATTTTAGCATTAGTTTATCTGAATTAGTTTTTTCCTCACCTATTGTTTAATTTTGAAACCTCCGATGTTAGCTTAGCACGTCTTCCACGAAATCTTGTTTTATTGGTAGCACTGTACGAAAGCTCACTTCTTTAACTTAACCTTAAGTAAATGTAAACATTACCTTATAATTTTATTTCTGCTCTGTCTTTTGCGACTACAGTCAACCGTGTGATAACAGTGTTTGTTACCGGGCATCGCTCAGTTGAGTTTAAAAATGCCGAAGGTACCGGTAGCAGTTTCTGCTACAGACAGACTTAAAGAATATAAGAATGAAGGATTTATAATTTCTTGCGGCATTCTTATGTGCAAATATTGTGATTGTTGGTTAGCTTATTGCAGGAAAGATGCATTAGACAAACATTGCAAATCGGAGAAGCATTCAAAACGCCGAGAAAATTCGCGTCTTGATGTTAGTGTTCCTCGAGTGGCCACCTTGAAAGAAACATTATCAAATGCTAGTCGTGTGAAGGATATGAAAGAAGGGTTTATTTTGGACACTACTACTGCGTTTGTGAAAGCTAATATACCAGTAGAGAAACTAAACAATACTGCTAACCGTACTTGGTTTAATAAGTACGTTCGCGGAAGTGGAGATTTACCATCAGCAAATCAGATTCGTCAGAAATACATCCCCATGATTGGCGAAAGAAGGAGGGAAGAAATTAGGGAAGATATAAAAAACAAAGACGTGTTTCTGCTATGTGACGAAACAACTGATAAGAATGGTAGGTGTGTTTTCAACATTCTTTTTCGTCCATCAGTACCATCAACTGAAATGAACACCCATCTGGCTTCCTCTGTTGTTCTAGATTCTGCCAATAGCGTAAATTGCTCCAATGCTATATTAGACAGCTTGAATTCCTATGAAATTGAACGGGAGCGTGTAGTGGCAGTAGTTACGAACTCAGCACGCTACATGACAAAATGTGTAACTACTCTTCAAGGATTGATTGAAGAATTACATGGTGTCCACAGAATATTCAATGTCAATTTTCCTGACTTTTCCTGACCATTTTTCAACAAAATTCCTGACTTGCGAAGTCATCGTAATATCGGAAAAAAGGTTTACTGAGCACATATGTATACCATATTTGCTCGCGTATATCTCGCTCTTTTTTGACCGAAAATATGTGCGAAAATTTTCGGTGCGAGATATACGCGGGAAATGACCGTATTTCCGAAAAAACACAAAATTTGCATTATTGAAACAAGGCAACTGGCATACGGTACTCGCCCTATTCATTGTCACTGCCGTCACTGCTGCCAATCTCCGAGATGCTCTCGCGTGCATCATTCTGGTCATTATCCCATACTGCTTCATCCTGACTTCCGTCCAATGCATTTGCAATGCCCGTCTTCAAGAAGCTCTTCACAACAATGTCCGTCGACACCATCGATACGATCGAATAGAAATTCGTTATGGTGCATGTCGCATAGACATTAAGAACCTATGAAAAAGACGTCATACGCTCGTTAAGGATTATTCAAGGCAGAAAAGGAATTTAGAGCACTGACACATAGCGATCGATACGATCGATCATCTTCCATATCGATTCCTCGCTACATGCACGAGCGATCTCGAATTAAGCCAACCGCGGCCGAAGACTAATGATGTACAGCGTGCTAACACTCACACTCACGCTGCGCTGTATGCTTGCACGCGGCCGAGCTCTGATGCGACGCAATGCGTAAAGACAAAATCATTGAGATTCGAGAAGACTGAACTGCGTTTCTCTGCGATGTAACAGTAGGCCTACTTGCACAACTGTTGTGGCGCGCTAATCGCTAATTCGAACGTGTCTCAAGGTGGTGAATTTAGCCAACCGCGGCCGAAGACTAGCGATGTACAGCGTGCTAACACTCACGCTGCGCCGTATGCTTGCACGCGGCGCCTCGATCCCTAATCGGCTCATATCGGACAAGTTCGGATCAACTCCTTGTTGCTCGCTCTTCCTGTTAGTATCCCTTCGGGTAAGTTCCTGGACAATGACGACTGTTGTGGCGCACTAAATCGAACGTGTTTCTACCTCAAGGTTATTACGGTCATTTATATGACGGCGTCAGTAATGAATGTGAGGTATATGTGAGTACTTTTTTCCCCTGAAATTTCAAATAAAAAAATGGGGTGCGAGATATAAGCGAGCAAATACGGTATATCTTTTTTCATTTGCAGAATTTGCCCAACGCTCGCCTCTTTATTCATTTAAAATAAAGTAAATTATAATGCAATAATACATAATCCACTTGTAATCAATCACATATCAGTAAATAACAAGAAAGTTAAAATAGTGAAGCAATTTAAATACTTAGGAGAAATTATAACTTACAACTTGGATGAGAAACCTGCATGTCAAGACAGAACTAATAAAATGATAAAAGCCCAAAAATTAACATGGTCTACATATAAAAGAAAATGTCTATCAATCGCAACAAAATTAAAATATTACAAGACGGTGGTTCAACCAGAGGTGACCTATGGAAGTGAAACTCTTTTTAAAGTTACTCAGAAAAACAGAATCGACAAAATTTTAAAAGTAGAAAGAAGAATAGCTAGAACATGCATAAATAAAAAATATCAGAAAGATGGACAGTGGCGGATAGTACCAAATGAAGAGGTATACAGAGAACTGGAGCCCATCACTGATACTATTCGGAAGAAACGGCTTTCTTTCTTTGGTCACATCATGAGGACACCAGAAACCAGGTTATCTAGAAAAATTGTAGTGAAACTTAGGAATATGAAACAACAAGTAGGATGGATTAAGGAAATTAGAGAAGATATGAAAGAATTGGAAATAACCTTGGATGACTTGCAAAACAAAACAACAAAATTAAAAAAACTGAGAGATATAAAAATAAGATTTCAGGATAAAATAGACAAATGTAATACAGTAAAAAGGGTATTTACAGATGAGGAACGCCTGAGAAGATCAGAGCGAATGAAGAGCTACTGGGCGACTCAGAAAGGAAACTTACTGAAGAAGAGGACCAAGAAATGATTGACTGAAGTGGTACAATGAGGCCGTAAAAGCAGAAGGAGAAGAAGAATACATAAATCAAAGTACTTAATGAGGGGCAGATGACCTCATAGTTCCGCCCCTTAAAACAACAATAACTAACATATAACTAGAGTACTTAATAACCTAAACTATAGTGATGGGGTCGCCACATCCCTACGCCATCGCCAAAAAAGCTTACAAAAAATAGGTAAGAGGTTTTTACTATGATGTACTGTAAAAGTGGAAACGTACCATAATGTCCAGTGAGATATTGCTTTTTATCTTCAGAGATTAGTTGAACTAGTTAACATCAAAATATGGCTGTAAAACACAAAATACTGTATGGTTAATATAAAATTCCTGACTTTCTAATACTTTTCACCATTATTTCCTGACTTATGCCATTTTTCACACTTTTTCCTGACCAAAAACAAAATTCCTGACTTTTCCTGCCTGTGGACACCATGAATTAGGTCATGACCAGAGCTGGGCTCATAAAGTCAATCTTATCGGCTGCATATTTGAAAACGAGCTGGACGAATTGAACATGTCTATAGTAAAGACAAAGAATGCCTTTTTAAATACGCGAATGAGAAAAAGCAATTACATTGCATTTCTAACCCGGCAGTGGTATTGCTAAGGAAAGTTACGCCAGTGGTATCGTGGGGTATGAGGTACCCAATGAAACAATGCTCTGTATGTAACATTTAATGAACAACATGAATATTATTAGTGATACACATTGTCACTTGGAGCTTTATGAACGACCACAATAAAGAACAGAAGAATACAAACTCATTGTCACGGACCAACGATGTCTTATATACAATAACACATTTCACTCAAGAAAAGAAAAGGATCATCCTTCTTCAATTCCCACGACCGGAATACATTGTGCACAGATGGGGTTTATGTGTTCCATACATAAGGATACATCACACGTCGCACACCTATAACGAGACTTTCGGTCCTTGCCTCGGGGGCAGTAGTGACAGCGCCGCATTGTTGTTGTCTTTTTCGTGGCTGGCTCTCCAGCGCTGGGTGTCTTGGAGCTACTTCTCTTCACTTTACTGGTCAATTCCCGTGGAAGGTTTGTCAAATGTTGTCTTTTATGGATCTGGCCTTGAACAAGCTGCAGGGAAAGATTTTTTTTAAATTTCCTCCTCACAATCTCTTGCTTACAATTTGCCTCAAATATAATTTTTGCATTGATTCCTGCGACATTCAGTACTGAGAAAAATACTGTCAGAGGCCATCTTCTACTGTTCCTGGCAACGTTATACGTTGCTGATAGCTCATCAACAACGTCTACACCACATTTAGTTAGGTTGTAGAAAGTATTCATTTCCGGTTTGGCCTTATCTCCTGTTGATGCATCAATACTGGCAATGCATTGTGGATAACAAAAGAACAACTTTACCCTTCTTAGGTACATAGGACACCAGCGATGTGTTACCAGAGAACCCGAACACACTTGAAAATTCACCTCTGTTTCTTGTGTTAAGAAATTCAGGAGGGATTTCACTCTTATTCCTCCGTAAAGTTCCTACCAGAGTTATCCTGTACTCATCTACCAATGTCTGAGCTAAGGTGTAGCTGGTAAACCAGTTGTCACACGTGAGATTCCTCCCTGAGTTTGCTATGGGGGCAATCATACGCTCTACCAGGTCGTTAACTTTGTTGCTTTGCTAGAATGGCCCTTCTGGTTGCTGGCCTACATAAATTTCAAGCTATGCAGTGTAAAACATTCTTGCATATACTAAAGCAAATATCTTGATGCCATATTTAGCAGGTTTATTGGGCATATAAACTCGAAACGAGCACCGTCCTCTGAAAGCCTCCAATTTTTCATCTAGTGTCACATATTCTCCCACTGAGTAATGCTTTCCACAGTTACCGACAAATATTTCAAAAACCTCCCGAATATGGGTCATTTTATCAATTTCTTTCCGGGCATCCCTTGTTTCGGGGTCATCGAATCTGAGGTGGCGGAGCAAAAATCGAAAACGGTTTAGAGACATGACGCTCCTGAAGATTTCTACGCCAGTTCCATTAGTTGTCCACAATTCTTCCAAATTTACATGATTGGCCCTCTTTGTACCAGCTAGATAAAGAAGACCAAACACTGCCATTATTTCACATTCATCTGTATCTCGTGCCACTGACTGACTAGCCCCATAACTCTCCCTTATTTTCATTATTCTTTTATTAGTGCAGGTAACAATTCGTCCAACCATATCCAGTGAAATAAAAAGGGAAAAACACTCCAATGGAGTTTTTGCATTTTTGGCGTCTCCTACAACGCCAGGTAAGCGAGTTATAATATAGTGCCTACGCGTTCGAACATTGGGCAGAGGACACACTTTTTTCCACTTAGTCACACCATCTCTCCCTTGAAAATAGTTTGTAGAATGATCTTCCGATTCAATTTCCGATTCGACAGCTTCTAATTCTGAGCCACTATTATGATCGCTTGTATATACAAAATCCTCTTCTGAGTCTGAATTCGAATCAATAGCTTCCTCATCTTCCTCCAGCCATTTTGCGATTCGGTTTGTATGTTCAGCATGGAGATCCATCTACAGTTTGGAAAAAAAGGAAATAACTGTGTGAAATTATTGAAGCGATAAGTGGCTGTATTTACCAAATTCCATATCCTAATACGTGCTTTCATTGTAAAATTCCCATTCCCCCCCCCCTTCCTCTTAAACAGTCATGTACAATTCAGTAAAACCTTAGGGGCAGATGACCTCGTAGTTCCGACCCTTAAAACAACAATAACTAACTAAGTAAAACCTTACCTTGCATTGTCCTGTTTTTCAAACGCGAGTGGTATTGTGGGGTGTGAGATGCCCAGCGCACTTTCAGACTAGTCACCAAGAGAGCTCACTTGAAACTAACTGTTCAGAATGTGATTAATACCTTCCCAAGGTCATTACCCGCAGCTACACAAGTCATGAACCAAGTAGATCACCCCCTCTGTTAGAAACAAACAGAACTAATACCACCTGGGTACGTCACACCCCACGATACCACTGCCGGGCTAAGGGAGAAATATGAAAACACAGAAAAAGAGAATGAAATTCTAGCTTTCCCAATGCTTGTATGTACAAGATGGAATTCATGGTTTAAGGCTGCAATGTATATGGCCACGCATGTGGAAGATCTGGTAGTATTTTTCAAAACATTGGAAGATTCAAATTCTGGGGTAAAATTTTTCCAACAAGCATCGACTTCAATAATACAAATTATAAAATTACAAGCATTGTATGTTTGTGTTTTTGGTGCCTCTCTTATGCACATGCTTAATTTCTTGGAGGGATCTACCTTATGTACCCAACAATTCACTTACTGGCTGGGAAGCTAGATGGCCTTGAGGTAAAGCTCAAACTATTAAGCGATGCTGGAGTGTTCAATCATACGATCCTCCAGAACTTGGAACAGCTTCCTCAAAAGATGCAGATAATGGTTAAGTCCAAGCTTACGTGTGTTGCCCAGTCAGCTCTAGTGAAAGTCAGGACTTTAAGGACCACGGATCCAGCCAGGAAGACTGTAGAAGCCATCGGGTCATTGTTTGATCCTCGGCATGTACCGAAGAACGTATCTCCCACAGAACTGCTCCAATTTAAGAAGAATGCCCCGTTTCTTAAGAAGATGGAGTCTCAACAGTTTTTAGAGGTTCACAGCATTTACCTGTTGCAATCAAGAACCAACTGCGTCATGAAATGTGAATGTTCCAGAGATCCTCATGGGATTAAGGTCTGCTCACCGAGACTATGCACCAGCTGCATTAAAGTGTGTGTAGGGGCAGATGACCTCGTAGTTCCACCCCTTAAAACTACAATAACTAACTAACTAAAGTGTGTGTGGTATCCTTGCTCAAATGTGGATTTTGAAAGGTCATTTACGAAATACAGTCTCATAGTAAGTGATAGGAGGCGACAATTGACAGCTGCAAATGCTGAGACTTTAACTATGATCTACTTCCAATGATTTCACTGCAGTATTTGGATAAAACTGAAAAAGGTATTCACTGAAATGTGTTTCGAGATGGTGAATGTGAAAGTAAAATGTGATAAGTATCATCTCATTCTTCCATAGCCATGTTTAACGGTTTACCCTGTTTTGTTTTTTACTTTGTTCTATTAATTGTTTACATTTTTAAATGCACTTATTGTACAAACCTTATCGCTTTCCAATTTTTAACATGTTATCCCCCGAAAAATTAATAAAAACACAAAACACCACATTTTGAATTTTAAATCAACAAATCTTCAAAAAAATAAAAACACTTTCTAACACCTCTATTAGTAGTTAGACTTCGATATCATGGTTTAAGAGGATATTGTACAGAATTTGACTGTCGGTGAGGTAAACTGAGATCCAGTACATATAGAG
This sequence comes from Meconema thalassinum, assembly GCA_946902985.2. Taxonomy (NCBI): domain Eukaryota; kingdom Metazoa; phylum Arthropoda; class Insecta; order Orthoptera; family Tettigoniidae; genus Meconema; species Meconema thalassinum. Next base: position 454,647,443 of record OX336391.1, on the reverse strand, counting down.
TGCAGGAGTGATGGAACGGAAATCCCGAAAGTTCCCACAGTCAAGATGGTCTATAGTCACACTTATCTCTTTTATAGAAAATCAAGATGAATTTCCGTTCTTATATATTGTTTTCTTCAGAATTGTACAATATAAAATTAGAAAAAACAATCCATCAAAGAAACAAAAAAAGTGATGACATTCGTTCTTCTTATATATTAATGTTGGCACAATCCTTATACCTCTAGCCTAGTGTGTCTTACAATACAATGTTATAAAGTGTTATAATTTTTTTGCGTGTTCATAAAATACATTTCAATATTTTAACCAATAATTTTCTTTTTGCTAGGCTTAAGAATATAACTACGGATAATTTGCAGAAATTCGTGCATTGATTACCGCGATTTAACTGAAGTGCACGGTAAAGAAGAAAACAAAAAAGCTAAAATTTTGGCGAGTTTAAAAACCATTCTTTTTGCCATTTTTAGGGTTATTAAAACACATTGCCACTTGTGTATTACTTCATTTAATAATTTGCGAAATTCGTAATCGCGAATTTTTCCTATCCTTAGCAATGAGACATCTATAATGCTGGCCTTTGCCAGTCTATCATACTGTGATTGTTGCCCACTGTGGGCTCCCTATAGATTCCAAGAATTGGATTTTCACAGCCGCAAATGAAGGCTTCCTGCTATGCAGATTGTGGGCTCCCTATAGAATCCAAGAATTGAATTTTCACAACCGCAAATGAAGGCTTCCTGCTATGCAGATTGTAGGCTCCCTATAGATTCCAAGAATTGGATTTTCACAACCGCAAATGAAGGCTTCCTGCTATACAGATTTTCAGTCTTCTTAAAACTTGTATGTCCTACAGGCAGTCAGACAGAACACTTACACAGTGCCCTAAATGAAATTACTTGAAACTATCCTACCAAAATTAAATAGTAAAGCTACTTCAGTGATAAATGCACAATGATTATCACTAAGTCATACAAAATAACTGGAAAAAAGAAAACGATTAAACTAAAAAAATATACAAAACTCTATGAATGATATAACACAATAATAATTTATCCAGCCATAAAACATGTATGCCCATATGATACGAAAAAAAGAAAGCCCATAAAACTCTTAATTCAGTTACAATACAGACTTAATTATGATATGCATTTTACACATCACGTCTAGTGGGATTTTATAGAACTTCTTGGCTCAAGTTGACAGAAACTTGCAGAGAAAATAAAGTATAAATATAATGGAATAACATTTCAAGCCAAAATCCCTGACTTTTTAAACATATCAAACATTCACCTAGACACCGAATAAGGCCTAAAAAGAGGTTATGTCCAGGGAAAACTAGACGTATAGTAGGCCTATAAGACCAGTTACAGTACTGGCTTTACCCTGGTAAAGGATTATGGAAAAATCATAGTCAATGGGCCACATTGATTGTTACCTGTGATGACAACTCTGCCTTCCCCTTGCCTGAGCAACCCAAATATCTGTTTTTGGTCCAATGCTGCATCCACTAACAACTGAACACACTCCCTCAGAATCCTGTTAATGCTCTTGGCTGTATACACCATGGGCAGTTCAGATACCTTGCGAGGATCTAAGTACGGTCCGCAGTTACAGCCATGATTCACAAATACACAGACTGAAACAAAATACAAAATCAGAAACAGACTGAGAAAATTACAAATACCTAACTCTTTAACTATCTGCACATTATTTTCTTGAGCCCAAGTCACCTAGTGACAGGTTGGCAAAGCTCAGTAAACGTTGTACTCATAACCGCCAACCTGTACCGCAAAAACAACTAACACAAAATTCATCAGCATATTGTTGGCTTACAAGTGAAACTCACTAAGTCAGAGAACAAGTTCATAAGGAAATGAGCCGTACATAAGATATTCAAGGCACATCTTGAATATATTCTCTAACATAGTGTGTTTCACTTGTAAACCGATGATATGTCTGACTTGTTGTGAACAATCAGAAAATAAACATGATAAAATGTAAATATTCATAAAAATTCACTACACATATTAGCTACGGTACATATTGTACCTCTTAAAACTGGAGCATCATCTATCAAAAGAAACAAACATGATTAAACCACCCAAGCTTCCAAGCTCCCAGGATTCCACATCAACACGTTCTTGTTCAATTAAAGGAAGTGAGGTCAAGTTATCTGATGCTTAAGTATAGGCCTAAGGCCTACAACAGGCTAACATTTCGATGGGTGAAAGGAAGAACATCTTAACCACCAATTATATTTTTAAGGAAGAGAAAAAAAAAAAACCAGTTTTATGCATTTCCTGTTGAATTAATTTTCATAAAAATATATTATTGTGCTTCCTAGTTTAGCGCTGTTTTATGTGCATACATTGTTTTTTATTGAAGTAGATTATTAATAGTAGATATGGTTCTTAAGATGCTTTGAAGGGTATTATTTTGTTTGTTCATATCATCTTAAGGGTACATAAAATGTTATGGCAGACATTTTTTCTTAAGATGTGAGCTTAAGATGTTCTGCCAAACTATTATTAAAAGCAATATTTACCCAAGTTACCATATAATTATCTGATTTTTCAGCCTGTGGATGCGTAACAGTAATTGTGGATCCTAAGATAGTCGTGAAAATCCAACACCTAATAACACAAATCGATTCTCAAGTTAAGTTCATTAATTTAATATTGATAGTTGCAATGTGTAATTTAATTCATTTCAATGTTGAGGTAGAACAATCTAAAAAAAAAAATAGTACAAAAAATATAAAATTCAACATTTTGGGTTTTATGGAATAAATTAATCAAAAGTCTATTTCAATTTCATCTTCTACGTGTTTGTTTTTCGGGCTGATAGTCTGTATGCACTCTCACTCTTTTGTATATAATTTTTCCATTATCATTAGTAATATTATTATTATTGTATTGTTACTATATTTTTGTTACTATAATTGTTAGACTATGATTATTTATATTGTAATGTAGGTGAAATGTTTTATTTTTATAAGCCCTAACCTTATTTTATGTAGGGTGCTACTCTAAAGGAGCTCTTAAACTCTAAGTGTAGCAGTGAAAATAAATCAAATTAAAATCAATTTCGTTGCAAGTCTTTGTAGAGCAAAGGAGGAATTGGCAGTTGAGTTTAATAAGCTGGGTTCAAATCCATTTCACACATTTTCTGAGACCTTTCTTGGTGCTAATTAAAAAAAAAAAAAAAAAACACACACACAGTTTCAATCTCTGTTTTATTTTCAATGGGCTACCTTTCATTGTCCTTGCATTTGGAGGAATTACTTTTAAGGAAAATTCTTTCCAAACAAAGATGTCATGATTAGTCATAACGTCATACTGTCTTGGCGAGTTTGGCCAGTACAACTATCTGAATACAGAGATACTTCCATAACATCTCCTCTCTGATCTACCATTGTTAAATATTTGTGAATAACTGTACATATTTCATTGCTCCTTCTTTGTCAATCAGCTTGACCCCAAATGTAACGAAATGCATTCCCACTTCCACTCTCGTACACAGTTTCATTGTGAACTCAGTACTTTCTAGAATAGAACAATAACATACCGCCTCAAGGAAGAATGTTTAAAAATTTTTGCAAATCAAAACTGGCATAAACAAAGTCATTTGCCAATTTTGATTTTTGTTGATAAAAAAAATCAAAAAAATGTTTCTTGGTGTTTGTGTTCCTGCATAGAAATGAAGCTTCCCTCTTTGTTCTCAAATATTTCACATTGAACACGTGTGTCTTTCTTTGGTAAATGGAAACCTGTTGTCACCACGCTACACTTTATCACTGTTTCGACTCTAGCACAATCTGCACAAATTTTCAAAGTAAAGCTGAATAACTTACCATTAGAAGGTGGCAGAACACTGGTGTTTGTATTGTCTTTTTTAATATCTCTGCACAAAAAAACTAAGTACTGTAGCTTCCTCTACTATAATTGGTCATTTTAAATCACTGTTCTGAGCCTTCTCACTCTCTTAAATTAACCCGCCTTGAGAGCTAAGGCATGCTATGCTCATTTATCACTGCAAGGATTCAACTAACGAGATTGCTTATCTGTCATGACGCCACACTGAATGAAGCGCACACATTTTCTTACGGCCTTGGAGTAGCACATGACCACTCCTTGGTTGCTTGTTTTGCAGTTCATGCAGCTCGTCCGTTGTGATTGTTCTGTGTATTTTAGTACATTTATACACCTGGATTCATAATAATTATAAAGATTATTCTGTTATCTTAACCTACTGCATGCAAAATTAGAATAATCAAAATTAGACCCGAAAAGATTATCTTAAGAGCCACTTTGGGATGGTTGTTAAGATAAATTTGCGGGAACTATTTCTTTTTAAGATGTTTTGTTGGGCGTTAGTTTATTTTTTTGGTCCTTAAGATAAAATAGACCAGGTTTTAACAGTAAACAGAGAAGGAATTCCTATAAGATGTTTTGCTGGGATGAAGTATTTAGTGATGCTATTCAAGTCATGTTAAAAAGTACAATTGGACAAAATTGGTGGTTAAGATGTTTTGCCTATCACCCATTGATTTAAAAAGGAAAGGAAGCTTGTAGTTTAACGTGACCGTTAATCTTGAGATCATGAGCCACGGGACCTCCTTTTTACGTGGAATCCGAACCACAGGACATGGCATTTCACTTCGAAAATCTCACATGCATTGACCGGGAATCGAACCCGGACCGCCTTGGTGAGAGGCATACAGCTAGACCGCTGAGCCACCACGCCCCCCCATTGATTTAGTTTCAATGGATTACGTAATATCTGTTACGAAGGGATCAACTGATTGTATGTGTACTTCATAAGGCCTCTAAACAAACACTAGCCATTTCCGCAGAATAATGCACGGCCAAATGTACGTGATGTCTTGCCGTTAAAAAGTTGTTTTGCCATTTTCTGACATTAGCTCAGAATTGGACAAATGTGGTGGATTTACTAATCGATAAAGCTTTAAAACACCAGCGAGAGGAATTGATATATTTGTCATTACCTAGTCCTCCCCCTCTTTCTTTAAGGCTAAATTTCCCGACACTTTGGTAAGAAAATATTTCAACAGATGGCAGCACGAGCGAAGCTGAATTATTTTTTTTTTATCGAAGGGGATCTCCGATCTGCGATCTGAAAACTGCTATGTACTCTGTCTAGTAGCAGAATTTATATGAATTCATTGCTCACTTTTTAATTTCAAAAACAGAAAAGTTGCTGTTCGTTTTTCAAATATCTGATTAAAATTCGAAAAAAAGGGGTGATGCGAAAGTTGAGTCTTACTCACCGATTCCAAAGCCGTATCGAAAACCTAAATCGGTTGAATAGAATCGTCGGGATCAATTTGGGAAGTTTGTGAATAAAAGTGTTACTGTATTTGCAACAACACGCACGGCAGTAGAACGAGGTCATGGAGAGTGGGTTGGGGAAGGAGAGGGGAGCGGAGCTCGAGTGATTTGAGATAGCGATAACTCTACCTGACTGTTTGGAATTCCCGAGCATCTAGTCCGATGCTGCTATTGACTGTGCTGGTTAGTTCTGAATTATTGTCAAGGTCTGGATATTTCTGAGTGATCCTTTGATAATTTACCAGTTCCTAGTTACGACTTCTTGTTTTTAGTTCATCGATCTCTTTAATTACTTTTTGATTAATTTATTTTACCTGCAACAGTATTATTTCTTAATGCCCGTTAGGTGTTCTATTTTCGGCACTTTATTTTCGGACAGTATTTCTGGTAGAATAGATACATGTACATACAGGTAGGCTACGACTGGTGGAGAGCATTACGATCATCTCGTGGGGTTATTTTTTTGTTTTTGTTGAAAAATGGAGCCACCACCAAACACGATTCAAGGGCGTTCCACTAAATCCTAGGGGAGATTGCGACTAAGTACCAAGTAGCCTACAAGTTGGATGACTAAACGTCACCCCGCAATCTGCAGGCTACATGGCTGAACAGCGCAGTGGTTGCTTGGTAGGCCTAGGCACTTCATGGGCTGTCGCGCCAAGGGTGTAGTTTGTTTTTTACTTCTAATACATTACTGTGGGAGTACAAGATCACGAACTATTCAGTATCAACTTTTTTCAGAGAAGCAAGTTCGACTTCAAATGAAAACAATGCCTTGTATGGAAAAATAAAGGTGTAGCGATTGTGAAAATGGAAAATTGGTTTCTGGAAATACTGGATTGGATTGGGATTCATAAAGACTGCAAACAGTACTTTTGCACAACCAGCGGGCAAGGTGAAGACAAACAGCTAACTGTAGACCAAACTAATGCTTGTGACAAGGTGCGTTCTTGCTTGCAGCCCCTAATTGCAAAAAGTTCCCAGCTAGTATCAAACACCACCAGCAATGCTGCCGAAAATTATATGTGCCTTGTTGCAAAATTCATGGGAGGTAAGCAGATCAATCGAGGGAAATAAGGTTCCTTCACTCATAGAACCAAAGCTGCTTGGCTGGACTTTCAGTTTGGGCCATCCTGGCACTATAAAACAATGAAATCAGTTTAGTCCAAGCTCTCAATGATGGCATGAACAGTCAGGTTTGTCATCAAAATAAGATCTCTGACGAATTTCCTATCACTCATGGACTGAAACAAGGCTGCATACTTGCTCCAACGCTGTTTGCATTGTATTTGGCTTCAATGCTCTATAAATCACCCACAAACATCCCAGATGTAGAGGTCAGGTTCCGTTTTGATGGAGGGCTCTTCAACCTAGCTCGATTTCGCTCCAAGAAGCTAACTCAGGTTACAAAGATAACCAATATGTTGTATGCAGATGATGCTGCATCGCCTACACTCACGCCAGTGGAGTTGCAACAGACTGTTAATTGCTACAAGAATGCATGTGATCGTTCTGGTCTCACCTTGAATGTTCAGAAGACCAAGGTTCTGGCACAACCTTCACCGGGCACTTCCCTTCCGCGCTTCAGCATTTCTATCTCAGATACTCCATTGGAGCAGGTAGACCACTTCTCGTATCTGGGCAGTCTGCTATCTGTACACGGTGTTTGTGTGCAGGATGTTGAGAAGAGAATCGGTGCTGCCCATGCGGCATTTGAGCGACTGTCACATCGGGTCTTCTTGAATAAAGATCTGACCGTAAAGACGAAGCTAATGGTGTACCAAGCTGTTGTCATCTCAACATTGTTGTATGGATGTAAAACCTTGACCCTTTATCGACATGACTTCCGTAAGCTTGAGCGCTTCCATCAACAGAAACTTGGATCGATCCTTAAGATAAAGTGGGAAGACCACATCACCAACCTTGATGTTCTTGAGAAAGTGCATGTTAATAGTATAGAATCATCCATCATTGGTAAAGATACGAGAAAATAGCATTTTGAAATTGATTTTGTAGGACGTTCCAAGGTAAGTTGAGTGACGCGGCGATTTCGAGCTCCCGGAATTTTGAAATTTATACTGTCAATCGCAGTGTTAGTGTGCTCAAATGAGTGATAAAGTAGGTAAAATGGAACGCCAGTGCTGAAGACAACAAAAGACCAACCACATCAAAGGTAATTTGCAAGTACACAAGCACAAAAGAAGACCCTCTCCGATAAAATATTAGTTAGGTTAATACAACTAAAATTATACATATCGCTCACTTGGAGAACAATCTCGGCTGAATGCTTTCCCGCACGAAGCGCACACAACTCACAACCCTTCACCGAAAGTCTTACCACACAAAACGCACACAAGCACATCAGTGATCCATTTTGGACTAAGACCAGCTTCCTGTAGCAAGCGCAACAAGACCTTCTCAACAAACCCCTTACATCAAAGCAGGTACAATCAATGTAGACAGGACCTATAAGAACCAAACCAATCTCAATACCAACCACACCTGCGCTTAAACAGACTCACACATTTCGAACCGTACGAACATCACTACAAACAATGCTACCCGCAATGGACTACAAAAGATGTGCCAAATGTGATTCGGACACACCACTAGAAGACACAGCAGTGAGTTGTGATGGAGGTTGCAACCAATGGTTCCACAAGGAGTGCACCTCTATGACTACAACGGAGTATAACACCCTTCACTCAAAAAAGAGATCTCTACTATGGATGTGCGAGACCTGTAGACTACGCCTGAAATCAAATGGTTTGGCCCCAACGGCGACAAGCAACCAAGAATTAAATAAAGAAGTAAGAGAGATAGCCTTGGAAAATAAAACATCATGTGAAAACATCAAAGAAAAGCTAGACGAGCTGTCTGAAAACCTTATGAAAAAAATGACCCTAATTCTCGAGACGCAACTGCAACAAGCAGACATACTTGTAAAACAACGAGACTTAGACTACCCCAAAACCCCACTGAAACTCCAAAAACAGCAACGCTGCTGCACCCACCTACCACCAAACCACTACCGCCAATTAGAGATACAAACAAAAGCAAATATAGAGACAGACCTTCAACAAACAAAGAGTGGCCAGATCTGCCTAGCAAACATACCAACGAAGACACCTCAACAAACATGAACACAAGAAAACTAGACGACACGATGAGAAAACCCCCACAACATGGCACGGGAGGCTCCGAAATCGGCAGGCTGAGAGCAGCTCCACGAGCCGCCTGGATATTCATTGGGAGACTTGACACCGACGTAACCGAAGATGACATAAAAGGACACCTTACTCAAAACGGCATCTCTAAGGTAATCAGCTGCGAACAGCTCCCATTCCGTGGCACCAGCAAAGCCTTTAAAATAGGGGTGCCCATGGAAGAAAGGGACTCCGTTATGCAAACAAGTCTCTGGCCGGATAGGGTAATATATCGTACCTTTCGATTTCGAAGGCAATAACCCCAACGGAAGTCCCAAACTGAAAAACACCGAAAGAAATCTGGAAATACTTTTGTGGAATGTAGAGGGTCTGAGAGGCAAAATCTGCACAGCACCTGAAGATATCTGGATAAAGAGCGACATAATGGAGGCCACTGAAACTTTTCTGACAGAACCTCTGAACTTCACGAGCCACTACGCAATTCACTCTCTCGCCAAGTCAAACCCAAGAGGCAGACCAGAGGGAGGAGTCTCCATAATTTTCAAACCTTCCATAGGTAAAATTGAAGGCTCGATAAGAGAACCTAGTAATAATGTAAACCCCAAACCTAACAATAATAGGTATATACATCACATACGGATCTTCCCTAGAAGACACAATAGAAATAATAGCAGGGGCGATTGCCCGAACAAAGAGAGACAAAAACGTCATCCTGGCAGGAGATTTTAACTGCAGAATAGACAAGCCCAACAATAAAACAAGAGCTATGTTGGATATGTTACAAGAAGAAGGCTACTCTCTTATAATAAACAAAGCAAATGAAATAACGTACATAGCCCAAAATGGCACAAGTACCATCGACCTATTTTTTTACAGAGGAAGCAGCATCTCCATCAAAAACCAACAGGGACTCTGGAAGTCATCCTGCACCCCACTGACAAAACATATACCTATCAGGACCAATATTATACTCGGAAATACTGAAGAGGAAATACCGAACCTACTAACCCACAAGAGCTCCAGGAAGATTGACGCAAATGCCCTAAGCAACAACGCACATGCAATGGAGGCAACAAAACAATGCCTTAACGAAAACAATCTCAACCAAGCCCTGACAACAATTCAGGAGGCCAAACGAGCATCAACAATCCCAATCAACCAAAGAAGAGCTAAACCATGGTTTGATACGGAATGCTACACACTTAGAAATGAAGTCCTCCTAAAACTACACATGGCCAAACTCCACAACACAAAAGGCCTTCTAGAAGAATATTCAGCACAAAGAAAGGAATATAAAACTCTTCTGAAAAAGAAAAAGGCTCAATACATAGAAAAACAAGCCTTAATGAAGGCAGAAAAAGCACTAAAAGACCCCTTCATAGCCATCAGAAAAAAGACTATGAGGAAATCTGGCCAAATTCATATGGACATACGGGAAAATCACTTCTCACAAGTACTGAACCTAACTCAGTCACAAGAGGCGTATAACGAAACATATCACACAAGCGTAGAATTGGGCACACCCATCACATCGGAAGAAGTAATTGCGACAATCAGCAAGACAAAAAACAAGAAAGCGACAGGCCCAGACGGCATCTCCAATGAGATCCTGAAAGACTCGGCTGAAATTCTAAGTGAACTCTGGTCTGATCTGTTTAACAGATGCCTAGCAACAGGGGAAATACCCGACGAATGGAGAAAATCCATAATTAAGGTTCTACACAAAGGCAAAGGAGAAGACGACGACCCAAACTCATACCGAGGAATCGCTCTAGAGAACAATATATTCAAAGTATTTTCAAACATTCTGCTCAAAAGGCTCACCCCGACAGTCGATCAACTGATTCCCGTTCAACAATTCGGGTTCAGGAAAGGAAGGTCCACCCTTCAAGCTATCAACAATCTACTGAATGACATAGAACAAGCGCTTAGACACCCTAAAGGAATTTTCCATGCAATATTTGTCGACTTCTCGAAGGCCTTCGACCTACTAAACAGATCGAAGCTCATTATAAAACTGGAGCAAATGATGGTTGAAAAATCCGAAATCACGTAGCCTATATGATAAAAAACATCCTGGCTTTCAACAAAGTAGAGATAAATGATGGGATATCAACCTCAAGAGAGATCACCCAAACCAACGGAGTACTACAAGGCGACCCACTGAGTCCCACTCTGTTCAACGTCGCGACAGCGGATGTTATACGGACTATTGAAAACACAAAATCAGTATCCCTTTACCTGTACGCAGATGACATGGTTCTGGGGTCTACAAACAGACAGGAGCTACAGGAAGTGCTCAACAACTTGCAAGACTGGGCGGAGGAAAATGAGCTCAGTATAAATGAAAAGAAGACAGTGCATATGGCCTTCCGAAAAGGAGGAAAACTAGCCGCCGAAAACAAAATGATCCTGGGAGAGACTGAACTTAAGACAGTCAATTCCTACAAATACCTCGGCCTCACCCTACAGACAACGTGCCAATCCTTGAGACTACATATAAAGGAACGAGCAGCAGCAGCCATTAGAGGAATGTACGATTTGAACAATATTACCAAACTATCTCTACAAACAGCAATGATTCTCTTCCACGCGAAAATAACCCCCGTCATTACATATGGTCTAGAACTGATATGGGAAAGGCTATCCATGACAGACCTAATCACAATTGAAAAAGTAAAGGCTTCTTTCCTGAAAAGGGTGCTAGGAATTGCAAGAACGTCCCAGTCCAGAGTGGCATATGTCCTAACAAAAGAAACATACTACATTGAAGATCTCAGATTAAGACTACAACTGCCATCTACTAAGCATATGAAGAAACTCCTCGAGATAAGACATCAGAAGCAGAACGAAATCCCGCTTGAATTCTACGCAACAGAAGCAATGGTGGACAGAAGATGGACAAACGAGAACCAGGAGATGAGACATGTGGTAACAAGACTCGCCATCCACGGTTTCCACCACAAGATCTGTAAAAATGTTAAATACCATGAACCGAATGAAGAATGCATATGTTCTCTGTGCAATAACCCCTGCGACAAATACCACATCACATCATGCAGCAAATGGACAAAGAGCATAGTTGAATACAGTAAAGATTAATCTACCTGTAATAATTATTTGTAAGCACACCTTATAACTGTCCATTATGGCCACTTGGCTGCAATAAATATTTATTAAATATTTATTATAAATTGATTTTGTAGCACTTTCATTTTCAAAAATAGCATTTTGGAGCATTTTGAAATTTAAAAATTAGCATTTTGTAGCATTTAAAAGTTCGTCACCAGGTACAATAAACAGGTTCAAAATAATATGCACGGAAACTAATTCAAACATGTGCAGGATTGGAAATATGGGCGTTTCTGATAAATGGCATAAGCATTTAATATAAGTCTCCTGTTGTGTGTGTGGTTTTTATTTTTACTAAGGCAGTGTTAGAAGTATTAAAATCCTAATATCAGTATTACAAAAATGTAGAAACTTGACATCATACACTTTTCAGAAATGTGAGATCTCTGAAAATAAAGGCATCAGCCTGGCTAATTGGCAAGATTGAGTTAAAGTGCTGTCGGTTGCTTGTATGACGTGAGACGAGGGTACCTAAGCTATGCTCAAAAGATCCAAAGGTCATGTTCTCATTATGCAATCAACAATATCAGGTGTTGTGCAGCAACTCAAATATTGAGGGCCGGCGGAGAGTTGTATTAGTTCACTGGTACCAAGGTGCCAATTGTTAGAATAAAGCGAGCTGTGGTCAGGCAACAATGCTTGTCTTACGAAGTTTACTGTGTGGCAGGTGGAATGACGACAATACCAGGCTATCCTGGACTCGATGGATGAATTGGTTCAAATTCTGAGGATGGCTATGAAATCCTTTTGTGTGGTTTTCCTACTAACTCCTTGCCAAGTTCCATTCATTTCTTTTAATAACTTATGAGGTAGGATTCAAGAAGTGCCATTTGACCATTAAACCACCGTCAAATAGAAATTCAATGCCCCTCATTGAAAAGGAAGTAATAATGTGAATCATACATTTACCGGTACTTAACTTTGTGTAAATATCACACAATGGATAATTAACTAAATAATAAAATGTATGTTTACTCCCTCATTATTTCCTGACCACACTGCGACTCTTGACTGACAATCTGTAAAACAGTATCCGAATTCACGGAGAAATCGCCGGACGACATGTAACATAACCTATAACTCACACATGGTAGAGAATACTTTCATCATATTATACAACATTTCCCAAAGCAAAGAGAACGCCTAACAAAAATTGTCTATTCATATCACGATACGTACTTGAGAGTTTTCATTTTCATTTCAAATACAACAAATGAGGGCCGGGGCGATATAAACCTATATAAGCATAACCTTATTGCTCTAATTTTTAAAAGGAATCAGTACGAACGATTGGAATATTCCTTTTATTAGCACAACCAACCGAAACTACGAAATAATTTCTCCAAAATCATCGTCTTACTGGCGATAAACAGTGGATATTATGCGGCAATAATAACAGCATCATTTTCAAAATAATTTTTACCGTAATCGATTGTTTTCACGACAATAATCGATGTTCGTACATATCGATTATTACTCGTAAATATCGATTATATAGCCGATATTTTCATTGCTGAAAACTCGCAAATTTCAAAGTTGTGGCGCGAAAATGTAATAAAACATAATATTCAACATTAATCGGTAAATTCGGCACATTTCGCATATATCGCATTTATGGGAATAATTCGCAACAACCCTTAGTTATCGCACTTTGTCGCACATTCAGTTTCGCAAATTTTGGGTATACATAGTCATATTAGTTACCAGGTAGTTGAAAAAAGGAGAAAAAAGTAAAATTCGCATTTATCGCAATTGCGATTTTCGCATATCTCTAATCATTGGTCATCCACTTCGATGGATTGGACATGTCCATCAAATGGATGATACGAGACTACGGCACCAGGTTCTGTATGGTGAACTCAGCTTTGGCACCAGACCTCATGGAGGCCCTAAGAGACCTTACAAGGACCAATTTAAACAGAATATGAAGTGGACAGGTCTCAATCCACAAACCTGGGACCAGCTTGCTAAAGACCGTTCAACTTGGCACCAGACCATCCAGGCTGCTGTTAAAATGTTTAAAGAAGAACGTCGTAGACTTGTTAAGGCCAAGCGACAAACACGAAAGCTCTGTGCAGCACAGCCATGCCCTCCACCAACAGTTCTGTGTGATCTGTGGGGACGTTTGTTTCATGCACACATTGGGCTGTTCAGTCACCGCAAACATGCCCACAGACCTCAACCTTAAGATTATACTAGACTGTTTTGGAAGAAGATCTTTACTCGGAAACGAGTTAAAGCCGCCGCCGATTGTTCAGATATTGTTCCACGACTAGACACTTGTACATGTAACTCGTCGAACTATAATATTTATGACAAGAGGAAGACAATTCCTTACTGTCATCAAATCGTCCCCTTCTCCCTCCACCCTGTTAGCGTGTTCATCATTTTCCTTTCCAAAACAATTCCCAAATTAATGCTGACGATTCCATTCACCCGATTTTCATTCTGAAAAATGCATTGGAATCAGGAAATAAATCTCCGTTTTTGTATTACCAGGTATTTTTCATATTTTAAGCAGAAATATAAAAAACCGTTAGTAACTTTTTGTTTTTCACATTTTGGAAAATGCATTGAATTAATATCAATTCAATTGCACACTAGTATACCTAGTGGTTTTCAGATCGCAAATACGAGCTTTCGTTCAAGAGAAAAATGAAAAATGAAATTGTCTCACTATGGTACTGCTATGTGGTGTCAGAATTACAAACTAAAAAATGGGACATTTAGCCTTAACTTGACTCACGATTATAACAAATGCACCTGAACTCTTCTGCAGTGATTGGTCAGTTTCTCAAGATCGCTGCGTGACTTCCTTGAACGGGCCCATAACAAAGAGTCTTCTCGCGGATGTTCAGTAATGTAACGGGCGCCAAGTCAAGGCACCGGGAACACATGTACATATTGCTTGTTCCCACTCGCAACAGATTGTGGCACAGCTTACTGAATCTTTAAATCGTACGTCATTGCAGAGGGAGTGACGTCACACTCTTCACGTAGCAAGGGAGAAAATACTAACTTGCAAATTGTTTGGGACCATACCAACTTTAAATCGTCACAGATTTATTTCCGGCAGTCCAAAAATTTGAGCCTTAACCGTTTCCTTGCTGCATTTCCAGGTTTGATATCCCCAGAAATCACCCTATTATTTTAGAATATGAAGTACTGTGAACATGGGTATAAGCTCTTGCACATAACATTGGAACTATATAATACAGTACATTTAAATAAAATGAAATTTTACACGTGAATTACCTGCAGTCTTGCAATGACCCACAGTAAATTACACTCACCCGGGGTCCTTGGTTTGAAGTCTGCCCTCATATAATCTGGTTACAATTTTAAAACTATATGGTCTGGCCACATAAACAATATGAAAGTAAGTTTTAAAAAATGTGTCAGTAATGGAATTTGCACAAACTGAACACATATTTACATTGTTTTCCGTTTTATATCCTGAGGTCCCTGGTTCAGAACCACTTCAGCATCTTTTTATTTCTCCCAGGATTAGTCACATTGGCCCATACTACAAAAATTGTCAAATCCTAATTTAAATATGCTAATATATACATCTCGGTAGCCTGCTCCATGGAGTCCTTAGTTCCGAATTCTACTCCCATTGCCAGTAAAATCATCTGGCGGAGTAAAAGGCAGGGAAGGTTGAATGCTTGGTTGTCGACTACAATCACCACCGGCATTTACAGTACGCAAGTTTACTGTATCCTCATCAATATCACTGTCACTATCATTTAACTGATCATTTACATCTAAATCACACAGAAAATCACTTCCACACGAGCTTTCCGAATCCCTAACATCGCTTCCATTCAATTCTATTAGGACATCGACATATGAAAGACCAGGCATGTTGCCTCGCAACAGCTGGGAGAAAGGTCAAGGAACAAATATTCATTGTTACCGCTAAAACTAACACTATGCCTTCTGAATGCTGTCCTATGCCTGCCTGACATATTACCTATAGTTCACAATTAGTTTTAATTCCACACCAATATGAAAGGTGGCAGGAGAATGCCAGAACATACACGGACGCTTTAGCAGGGAGCTGTGACCTTCATATCCGGATGCATTCGGGCGCTTTGAGAAGGAAAGGGTTAAAAGGAGGTTAAATGTAAAATCGTCAAACGTTAAAAATGAAGCCTGATATACATTGCATCTTATGGCATAACCATCAGAAAGGAATGTTAATTGCGGGTAAATGTTAATTCGGGATTTCACTGTAGATTCAGACATACAGTCAATGGACAGGAAAAGTAGAAAAGATATAATTACAGGCAGGTGCAGGTAGAGGGAGAGATAAAAGAGAAAAACACAAAAGACAGAGATAATCTCCACAGCCAGACACACTGCCGTCTTCATAGGTGGGATTTATGCCATGAATACAAAACTACAGCACCATTTTATTGTTCTTTTTAAGTATTTTTCCCATTTGTCACTCCCTGAATTTCCACCTGCCTGTCAATGTGCTTGTCCTTTACCGTGTTTCATTACTCCTTTTCCTGTCTATTAAATGATTGTATATAATACCTACATTTATGTAGTCTTACCCTTGATATAATGGATATTTTAGAAACCTTGATGGTTATTTAGTCCCAATATCAATATATCTAGAAGAAAGTACAGTATGTGGTCATTTGTTTGTAATGTAGAAATTAACTTAAAAATAGCATCATAATCAGGTATATAAACGTAGAGTATAGTAGGTTACATTACCTTATACTACACAGTAGTATTCTTAACATCAACCCAACAGACTTTCTTATTTGTTTTAGAATTTTTATAGTTTCTGGAAAGTATATTTCACAGTTACACATACAGTAGAAGCCCAAAATAGTGTGGTTTGAAATACTGCAGATTTGGATATGTCGTGGGGGAAAGTGTGTCCCTCAACAAAAATACAGTATTTTTTACATCTAGAAGTTGAATTTAAAAAGTGAAAGTTCTGCAGAGGCCAATAAAATTAGATCCAAAAAACCATTTTGAGGAATTCATTTTAATAACTTTGTTTGGTCCTAAATGTGCATAATCCAAGTTTGCATCATCCCAAGGGGTGTGCATAACTTTTGGGACCCAAATAACCTTGAAAATGTACCTCATTTTCAATTATTTGCTTGTAGCTCGAAAACGGTACGTCGGACAGAAAATATCAATCAGTTCAAAATTAAAGAGGGTTAAATTCTGAGTCGAATGAACATCTAAAACTTCAAATTTGGTTCAGTGGTATAGCCGAAATCAAAAGTTCAACACTGGGAAAATTTCTCATTTAAGTGCCAACTTACATTTTGTGACTTTCCAAGATCACATATCTTTGGAATACATACTCCTATTGAACTCGGATATCGTGAAAAAAAATAATCAGTTGTTTCATACAAAGTTCATACAAGTTTCAACTCGAAAGTCAGGATTCACGGCGAAGATATACCAGTATTCTGACACACAACATTTCTTAAAAAATCTGAACAGTTCAAAAAATATTTCGAGTTTGAGTTAGCTCCTCATCCCCTTTCCATCTTTGATGAAACAGGAATACGTAAAACAAAGAAATCTGTGTCCTATGATTTATTTTCACCAGTTGCACCACTCTTGCAGGTTTGCCATTGTAATTGATGGGGGGGGGGTTCCTTCTACATCGAGCGGTTTGGCAATCCAAAGAAAAATTTTCAACAATTCTCTCCAAATATGTTGACTACGTTAAGCAATACTACAACCCTACCAGTACATTTATCGTTTTCGATGGTTACCCTGATGATGCATCAGTAAAGAGTACAAAATCAGCTGAGTGTCTTCGCCGTTAAAGCAAGCACTCTTCTTCTAACGTAGTGTTCACTAAAACGATGACTGCAACCACGCCGAAAGAACAATTTTTGTCGAGCGACAGCAACAAAGAATGGCTTATCTCTATGCTGCGTGAGAAATTAGTACAGCAGGGGTTTGAAGTGAGGCAAGCTCTTGAGGATGCTGCCACTCTCACCATCAAGCGGCAGAGAACTTTGCGAGGTACTTCAACTTCTCGTCTGCTGTCAAACAGAACCTTCTGTTACTACATGCAAACAGTGAGTGCGATACAACCTCTGCATTCTATCGCCAAGTGAAGTTGAAGTTTGTCAAACTCCTTGAAAACAACACAGCTTTAGGAGGCTGTCAAGGTTTTCCACCATGCAGATACTGATCCTGAGGACCTCATTTCAGCAGGTTAACTATTCCTGACGGCCCTAAATTCACCTAAGGCCAATGAGACCTCCTTGGACAAAATCCGCCACGAGATAATGTCAAAATTCCCCATAAAGCCAACTTTCAATCAGGCCTCTCTACCACCAAGAAACGCAGTCGCCGCCCAACATAATCTGCATGTCTACCACCAAATCCAGGGCTGGTATGATAGACCAAAGGATCCTCTCAGCTGGGGTTGGAAGAGGATGCACCATGGCCTGCTCCCCACCATGAACGCCAAGGGTCCAGCTCCAGCTGAAATCCTCTACACAGTGTCCTGCGGATGTAAGAAGGGGAGTGCAGGGAGATGCAGCTGCCGGAAAGTTGGTATGAAATGTTCAACAATTTGCCTCAACTGCAACGGCCAGTCCTGCACAAATTCAGCACCATTCGAGGATGAGGGTGTGTCCCACATGACGATCGCCACAGAAGCAGAAATAGGTGAGGACAATCCCTTTGAAGATGATCCCGATGAACAGGAGCTTGACATGCCATCCCAGCTTGAGAGCTTTATAGATTAAGGCCAATCGACATCCAAGAAAATGCGAGCATGAATGCTGCCTTATTTTCTGCTGCATGACTATTGATTTCTATAACATGTTTTTATCAATGTAATGTCAATTTTAAATGTTCCTATTACTTTATTTATTAATATTAATGAAATGAAAATCCACAGCCTGCTTCCAGTCGACCGACCGGGTCAGGGAATGGAATGAATGAAGGCCCCATCTAGCGGCGAGGATATGAACTGTGCCGGCTGCCGAAGCTTGTGCAACTCCCCTGGGGCAATGTTTAAATGAATGACAGATGAAATGGAATGATAGTGGAGAGTGTTGTTGGAATGAAAGATTTGACAGGGAAAACCGGATTACCCGGAGAAAATCCTGTCTGCCTCCGCTTTGTCCAGCACAAATCTCACATGGAATGACCGGGATTTGAACCACGGACCCAGCGCTGAGAGGCCGGCGAGCTGCCGCCTAAGCCACGGAGGCTTATTATTAATTCAGGGTTGATACGCTAACAGGATTTCAAATTTCCCTGACTTTTCCAGGTTTTCCAGACCAAAATTTAAGAAATTCCCTGACCGCAGAGTCGTTTATTTCCTTGACTTTTCCCGATTTTCCAGAGCAAAGTATAGAAAATTCATTGACCACAGGGACGACATTTACCTCGCTTTTCCTTAGGTTTTCCAAACCTAGCAAAAGTGCATTTACCTTTAGGAAACGTTCTTCTTTATGATCGATTAAGATTAAGGTAGAAAAACTGATTTTCGACTATTATTTGTAAAAGGCTATTCTTAGACGCGAGGAGAAATGTTGTAGCAGATGAAAATAATAGTGATTAAAAAATATCCGAGCAATGTTTCATTATATAAACCGGACTTATATGTAGTTCTCTTTTTAAGTTAACGCGTTTCTTTAAATGTATAGGGGGGCGTGGTGGCTCAGCGGTCTAGCTGTATGCCTCTCACCAAGGCGGTCCGGGTTCGATTCCCGGTCAATGCATGTGAGATTTTCGAAGTGAAATGCCATGTCCTGTGGTTCGGATTCCACGTAAAAAGGAGGTCCCGTGGCTCATGATCTCAAAGATTAACGGTCACGTTAAACTACAAGCTTCCTTCCTGCTTCCTTTAAAAGTATAAAAACTAATAACAACAAAAAACCAAACATTTCCTTACTGTAATAAATAACGTTTATTACGATAAGAACAGGAACACATTATTTTTACAATAAATGTTAATTTGCTAACATCAATTTAAAAAAATAACTGAAGAAAGCAATCAATCACCAATTCTTACTCTTTAGTCAATCACAATAAAATTATCTAGGAACTGTCAACTGATACATTTTATTCTAACATTCGATAATTAATATCAAATGAGTTTTTTCAGTTAATATGCCGGCTTGTGTACAAGAAGTTATGATTACCAAGTGATTAAAAAATATCCGAGCAATGTTTCATTGGCCGTTTGGGGAGATATCCTTTGTCCCCGCGGAAGATCACGAAATATATGCGACGTTCGTGATCGTCACAGAATCATGTCTTCGCAGTCAAGTACGGAGAAATATCGAGACGTTACAAGATCGGCGCAGGTATCAACCGTTTGACGCGATTTGTAGTTTTCTTGATTCGAACACGGAGAAAAATCGCGATTTACATAATCGGTGTCACTTTTAAATCGTTCGACGAGATTTCTATCGTCCTTGAGGTCGGTCACGGAAAAATATAGTAGACTATTATTACGCAATCGGCGCCGCTTGCTGTCCATTTGACAAGAATCCAGTTGTACTCTTCATCGAATGCAGAAAAATATCGCGATGTATCGCAATCGCTGCCGCTGTCGGTCGTTTTACGAGATTCACGTTGTCCTCGCGGTTGGACACTGAGAACGCGATATTATGCAATCGGCTCCGCATCCGGCCGTTCCACGATTGTCTGTCTGTCTGTCTAACTGTCCTGGCAGAATGGCAGAGGCAAGCTCGAGGTTGGGCATGGTTAAAATTCACGAGCAGTTACGGACATGTTGTACGGTCGGCGCCGTGATTCCCGCTGTCCCTATGCTGTGGATGGAAGTTCACGGTGGATCACGAGAAGAAATGAGTATCGCGATGCTACGTAGTTTGTTATTTCTAAGTGGGTTGATGGACTTCTCGCTCCCCGTACACTTTTCAGTATACGGTAATGGGAAAGTGGGGAGTAGGGTTCGGTATGCTTCATGATGGGTGCCCAACCACCTTTGACAGGATTCCCGCAGACCTCGTGGACACAAGTTCGCGACCGGGCACGGGTTTTATGACTTTTACGCAACTGCCGTTGATTTCGGTCCGTTTGACGAGATTCCCGCAGGAAAGTCGTGCGGCCAGTCGGCCGTATTGAGGATGTGATTTTGGAGGATGAACGTTCGAAGTATGTATCGGATATTACGAATTATTCAGAGAGGATTGCACGAATAATACAAGAGGAATTCAAATTATACAAGTTTTCGAGATAACCGGTTAGATTATATATACAACGGAACCAACGTTCGAAGGGAAATCAGACATATAACGGAGTTTTGAACTAACCAAACTGGATGTCGCAAATTTACGAGACGGATAGATTTTAAAAATATACCGCCGTCTATGTATTTCGGAGCAAATTTGCGATTTTTTTCGAAACTATATCATTTCGCAAGATCGCGACAATAAATTATATCGCATTATTCCTGGACGTCAATTTGAGATATCCAAAATTAGAGGTCAATATCAGAAATGAGAGGTTTCTGATGAGTTTTGGAAGTTATCGCGAATAAACGTCTCACAAAAAGTCAGGTTTCCGAATACAGAAAAACATTTCACACAAAATTAAACTCTCTTCTTGATGCCGACAATATACGTTGAACCGATGTATACAGTACGACTGAATGTATCCTCAGTATGCTTTTCCTTGAGGTCGTGCACGGGGAAGCATTCGCAATCGGCGCCGCTTGCGTGAAACTCGCTTCATCACAATCTGTGAGCCTAGAGGTGCGGGTTTAAATGATTTAAACCGACTTCAGCGAATTTTCGTTTCCTCCAACTATCCAGACATAAAAATTAGCTACTTTTCGTTACTTTCGTTACCCGTTTGTAAAATTAGCTACTTTTTCGTTACTTTCGTTACCGGTAGACACCCTGGTATACCAACCAAAAATGAACTGTCAAACCATAATAATTCTTTTTTTCTTTATTTTTTCTTCTTTCTCTCTCTCTCTCTTTTTTTTTACAAAATTCCCTGACTTTTCCCGGTTTTCCCTGACCGCAACAAAAATCCCTGACTTTTCCCGATTTTCCCGGTCGCGTATCAACCCTGTAATTAATATTAATGAAAATGAAAATCCACAGCCTGCTTCCAGTCTCCGACCGGGTCAGGAATGGAATGAATGAAGCCCCCATCTAGCGGCGAGGATATGAACTGTGCTGGCTGCCGAGGCCTGACGCACTCCTCTGGGGCAATGATTAAATGAATGACAGATGAAATGAAATGATAGTGGAGAGTGTTGCTGGAATGAAATTTTGACAGGGAAAACCGCAGTACCCGGAGAAAACCTGTCTGCCTCCGTTTTGTCCAGCACAGATCTCACATGGAGTGGCCGGGATTTGAACCACGGACCCAGCGGTGAGAGGCCGGCGTGCTGCCACCTAAGCCACGGAGGCTTCTAATTAATATTAATGAAGGTTACTAATTAAAGAACGACAATATAAAACTTTGTTCTAATTAAAAAAGTTTTTCATTCGTACTACTTTGAATCTCTACTCAAGAGTGTGTATATTTATACCCTAACTAGTTTTCTGATTTGCGTATATCTTAGAAATTTGAATTGAAATGTTCTTAGCAGAGATCAGAGTAGGTAAATTGAATTTTCATACTTACATCATTGTCATAACATGAACATGCCCTTTTTCCGGAAGGATTCGCTATTTTCGGATTTGAATTAAATATTATTATATTAGTGATTAAATTAGATAACTAGCCATTTGAAATTCAAAGGACTTATCAAAATTGTCTATATAATGTGAAATGTTATTCTCTACAACTTTTATTCTATTGGTTTTTCAACAGGAGTATCTGTTTCAAAGATACTTGGTCTTGGAAAGTTGCAAAATGTAAGGTTGCACCTAAATGAGACATTTTCCCAGTTTTGAACGTTTGATTTCGGCTATACCACTGAACCAAATTTGTAGTTTTAGATGTTAATTCGACGCAGAATTTAATCCTCTTTAATATTGAACTGATTGATATTTTCGTCCGACGTACCGTCTTCGAGCTACAAGCAAAAAAACTGAAAAAGAAGAGGAACATTTTCCAGGTTATTTGGGTCCCAAAAGTTATGCACATCGCTTGGTATGGCACAAACTCAGATTACACACATTTAGGACCAAACGAAGGGATTAAAACGATTTCCAGCTTGCTGGAAATTAATTCCTCGAAAAATTCTAATTAGTCTGAGCTACAGTTTTTAAGTCAGATTTACCCTCATCATAGACCTAGCTCGACGTTGACAACTGCATTCTAAGAGTTTCACAGCAGTAGCGGGACCAGGAAACAATAGTGTGAATCACACATACTTGGTGTCAAGTTGCGAGCTTAGAATACAGTGGCCTGCTCCCGTATTGTGGCAAAAGCATAGAGCAATGGGCATGTGCATATGTATTTGTACAAGTAAGTATATCATATAAATGTCAACACACGTTGTCATTGCTCGTTCCATAGCTGGTTAGTTAGTCGATTGTAGAAAGAGGTGTAGAAGCAGCCCATGATAGAAGAGGATAGTACACAATCTTTCTCGTACAAGGAAGGAAACAAAATCTTACTCACTAGAAGGTGGTTGCTTCTGCATTGTTGAAGTATCTGGTTCTGTAACAGTTATGTGTGGCGTCGACGAAGTGTCTCGGTCCGTTACTAGAGCAGAATTATTACCGTTCTCTCCAGGGGACAACTGTTGTAACTCAACAGCTCCTGGAGATCCTCCAACTCCAGCCAGAGGAGGAGGTATGTTGCACACACGAGCCTTATACCGGCTTGCTCCATGGGCAGCTGTAATACAAATAAGATGACAGGTAAGAAAACTACAAATACATCACTCAACCAGAGGAGGGGGCAAGTTGCACACATGAGTCATGAACCAATATGTTCCATGGGTACCTGCAATAAAGTCTGGCTCAGAACAAGAAGGCCTCTCCCTATCCCTTTCTTTAAATTAGTGTTCTGCAGCAGGTGTGCCACCACAAGGTGAAAGGTTTGATGCAAACTTTTACTTATTATTTTGTATAGAAAGCTTTGAAGCCACTTTTTAGTGTTGCCTTATTGACAATAGTTATTGAAACTTTTCAGTCAGCACAATACACCAATTACAGGTAAATTTGACACAACCTAAAGAAAATTACATGTGATTAAAAGTTATTTGCATCAGATTACAAGAAGAGGGAGAAAATACAAGATGACATGTTCGGCATCATCATCAGCAGTAATAGTCAAACCTTTGTGCGTTAGTTGTAGGAAGGTGACTGTTGCAGTCTTACAGCCTTGAAGATATTAATACATTTTCTTTCAAGCAAATGACACTTCAGTTTCTAACAGCAATATTAGTCGCACTGTGTAAGACTCTGCCGCTCCTAGGAGGGTTGGTGTTTGAGGACCATATTAGTTCATGGTTGACAATTGTGGGATTTGGTAATGTTTTTATAGAGCTAGTTTGTCTTTTAGGTTAGGTAGAGATTTTGTTTCTGATGATGCCCGCTTGAGGAACGAAACATGTCATTCTGTATTTTCTCCCTCTTCTTGTAATCCGTAGCAAATGACTTTCAATAACATGTAATTCGTTTTTCAGTAATTGGTATTATATCGTGCTGACCAACTGAAAACATGCAATATCAATTATTTTGTTTTAAGAAATGTATGTATGTCTACCCCTAATTAATCCCGTTTTTCCAACGGGGTCGGGGATGAGATGCGATGGAAGTCTTTGTCGCGATGGTTTTTACGGCCGGATGCCCTTCCTGATGCCAACCTCATGAGAGGAGTTAATGAGAGTTGAAATGAATGATGGTGAATGAAACTGGGCAAGGATGTGGAAGGAAGCGGCCGTGGCCTGTCAGAAGGTACCGTCCCAGCATTTGCCTGGTGTTGAAAATGGGAAACCACGGAAAACCATTTCAAGGACGGCCGACCTCGAACCCACGCGTCTACCGAGTCAGCAGAGAGCTTGGCCCCATGACCTAATGCTGCGCTTTAGCCAGCGTAGCCACTACTGTCGGTATTTTGTTTTAAGAAATAAATTGTCAAATTTTAAGGTATTTTTATTTTACTATATCCCAGTTACTGTGTTTCATATACCTGTATTTCACTTTCTGACAATGCACTGATTAACTAAGACCATGGTTAAAGCTTTCCATATTGCTTAAACTGAATACCTATTAATTACCGTATTTACACGTGTATAGGCCCCATTTTTATGTTAAAATATTGAGGCAAAAACTGGGGTGGGGCTTATATTCGGAACACATTAAAAATACTTCTTCTTATGACGCCGTCTCCCTCCGAAGGTTGGCGATCCAATTGATTATGATTACACGCGAAACGGCAGAACAGAAGATTTCTATCGACGTTATGTCCATACCACCGCTGCAAGTCTTTCATCCAGGAATTTCTCAGTCTTCCCACAAATCTTTTCCCATCAATCTTCCCTTGAATGATCAGCCAGAGAAGTCATATCGTTCTCCTCTCATAATGTGCCCAAGGTAGCTGAGCTTACGCTCCTTGATGGTTGGGAGAAGCTCTTTCTTCTTGTTCAAGATGTTGAGGACTTCTTCAATTGTTTTCCTTTCTACCCAAGATATTCGGAGTATTCTTCTGTATAAGTACATCTCAAAAGATTCGATCCGCTTCTCCAGTAATGGGATGAGCATCCACCCTTCGAAACCATACAAAAGGACAGGAAAAACATAACAACGTAACATTCGAACTCAGAGCTGAAGGTTGAGTTCTCGGCTGGTGAATAAGGTCCTCATGGTATTGACATATTTTTTGCTTGTCCAATCCTGGATAAGATTTCACTCTTTGAATCACAATGCTGGTTCACTTAAGTTCCAAGATATTTGATGGAAGTATTTGTTGGACCATGGTGTTGTTGATGTGAAGGGAGGCCTGTTTTGGTGTTTTCGAGAATACAATCAGCTTGGTCTTGTTAATATTCAAGGATAAACCGTAGGTTTCACTGGTCCTCACGATATTGTTTATAATAAATTGAAGATCACTATGGTTGCTGGCTAGCACAATTGTGTCATCACTAAATCGGATGTTAATGACATCGCCATTGATTTCGATGCCTAGATTAACATCTTCAATAGCCTCTCTGAACACAGCTTCAGGGTAGATGTTAAAAAGGAGTGGGGACAGAACACAACTCTGGCGGACACCTCTTCGTATAGCTATGTCCTCAGTAGTAGTTCCTTCGATTTTGACCTCTGCCGTTTGATTCCTGTACAGATGGGTAATTATATGAAGATCACCAACATCTACACCAGTAGTTTTAAAATCTCAACAAGTTTTATATGAGATATGCAATCGAAAGCTTTTCGGTAGTCGATGGAGCAAGCATACATATCTACATTCATATCTAGGCATTTATGGGTCAAAACATTCAAGGAGAAAAGAGCCTCGCGAGTACCCAGTCCATTCCTAAAGCCAAACTGAGTATTACCAATATAGCGTTCGCATTTAAGGTAGATTCGAGTGTGGATGATACGCAGAAATACCTTTAGCACATGGGACATTAGGCTGATCATACGAAAATCATCACAATGTGATGCACTAGCCTTTTTAGGTATGGTGACAAAAGAAGATCTTAGCCAGTCAGATGGAGTTCTACCAAATTTATATATAGCGTTGAATAATGCAGTTAGCAGCTCTAGTCCTCCACCATGGCCTTCAGCAATAAGTTTTAGAGTTTCTGCATGAATCTTGTCCGGACCTACAGCTTTTCCATTCTTCTGGAGTTTGATTGCATACAGTACTTCCTCTTGGCTTATACTTGGACTTGCTTCGCTGCATTCACCAATATAAGGTGGCTTATCTGGCCTTACATCACTAAATAGGTTTTCAACATACCGTATTCTTTCTAACACTTCAACTTGTCTTCGACTCCTACCAAAATTGTGTTATTGGCATCCCTCAGTATAGCCCTGCATGGCCTGTGATATATCTCGGCAAGTTCTTTGATCTTCTTGTGGAGATTAAACCAGTCATGTTTCTCTTGGAGATGTTCTATTTCTCTGCATCCCACCACGAGTCATAGTTTTATTGCTTCCCTGCACTTCCTCCTCACAGTCCTATTTAGTTCTTGGTATTGGACTTTATTAACAAGTTTCACTTTCCGACTTTGGTCCATGAGTTGTAGAACTTCTTCTGTCATCCATGCCTGCTTTTTTGAGCTGTTCGCATGTCCTATATCACTCTCTTGAGTATAGGTGAGTACGTTCTTTAATGCAGTCCATTGTGATTCAATATCCTCTGTTTCCAAGTTGTTTATTGCACTCATACGTTCTTCGAGCTTCAAGGTTGTTTGAGCCCGAACTAAGGGGTTGTCAAGGCACTTTGTATCGATGAGCTTAGGTCTGTCAGAGTGTATGTTCTTGGCGAAACGATGAAGTGTGAAGTACATGACGACGGGATTATGGTCTCTGTTAACATCCGCCCCAGGGTAGGTTTTGATGGCTTTCACATATCTTTACAGATGACTTTTGATGAGAATAAAGTCTATCTGATTCCTGACAATATGACCTTCACAATCTGCAGGAGACGTCCATGTATACAAGCGCTGGGGATGTAGCTTGAAAAAGGTATTAATAACAGAGAGCTGTTGTTCTGAACAAAACTGAACTAGACGATCACCTCTGGTATTCCTCTCGCCAAGGCCATATTGTTCAGCAATTCCATCCTCAGCACCGAGACCTACCTTAGCATTGAAATCACCAAGGACAACAGTTACCTCCCCTTTCTTAGTAAGGGATAATGCCTCCTCTAGAATAGAATAGAATTCTTCTACCAATTCGTCTTCCTTATCGCCAGTTGGAGCATAGGTCTGGATAATATTCATGGGACGATGGAATGAAATCGATGACAGACTTCACCAGATCAGACGAGAGGAGCACAGCCACTCCATATTGATGTTGAGGATCGTTACCACTAGAGCAATACAGAACTCCATGACTAGTTTTTTGTGTTCCTGACTCAGGCCATCGAACTTCACTAAGACCCAAAATCTTGATTTCCAAGCCTTGCATTTCTGATTCAACGTTTGCAAGTTTCCCAGCTATATAGAGACTTCGCACATTCCATGTGGCAATTCTTGTTCTTGTGTTGTAAATTTGAAACTTGCAGTTCTTGTGGAGATTAAACAAGTCATGTTTCTCTTGGAGAATCACTACTTGTCCTCAGGGGGATTCTTAGCACCCTCTCCCCACTTGAGGGGTGCCCCGGACTAAGGGCCGTTTCTTTAGTAACTGTAACCATAATCATATTGAAAAATTTGGAAAGATAACTCAGTGGGACTTCCGTTTCCTTTCTTTGCCGCAGTGTGAGAACCGTGGAGGCTGCTAAAGCTGCGCTTCTCACATCCATTGTAGTACCACTAATGAAGTCCTTCTTCATGTGCCGCTACATGGTACTGTTGAAGCTGCTGCCCTCCAACAGAAAATGTCCATTTATCCCTGGACAATTAGGCTGCCTCTTCCATCAGCCCCACCGTACTGAAGTCCATCTTCTCCACCGTCGCTGAGGAAGAGTCTTTTACTCATTTTAACCCGAGCACTAGGTTGCCTCTTCTGCCATCTATGCTGTACCGAAGACTATCTTCTCCACCATAGCTGCCGTTGAGGTCTTCACCGTAACCTGGCAAGGGAACCTTACCAGATACTACACACCGGGTCAGTGTGCTACTCTTACACATAATTTATAAAGGAATGCAATAAATTGTATTACCTGAATTCTTACATTTGATGAATTATTGATCAATGTCACTAATATCTTGGTCACCAGACTCAGTATCTGTAGTAGGCCTTCACCACTCCGTGCCATCTTCACTTCTGTCCATTGCATTTGCAATTGATGTCACTTTAAAACTTTTCTCGATCATGTCTGGAGATATTTCCTTCCAAGCTGCAACAATCCATTCACACATCTGTGAAAGGGAAGCTCTTTTAAAGCATCCAGTTGGCATCATTTCTGCAGCGTTGCTTATCCAGTTATGGTACACACGTCTCAGATTTGCCTTGAAAGGTCGGTTGTTGGAATCATCGAGAGGCTGCAACATTCCCGTCATACCACCATATCGCACTTCTCTTTCTGACACTTCTCTTTAACACTGTCTGTCAAACGACCTCGAAAACTGTCAAGCAGGAGCATCGAACGTGGGTGTAGGAGAGCACCTGGACGACGAAACCACACTGATTTTAACCAGTCTATGAAGAGGTACAGAAGATACGGAAAGCAAGACTGAGATGGTTCGGGCATGTGAAGAGAATTGGAAAGGAACGAGCGGCAAGAAGGGAGTTGGAAAGAGAAGTTAAGGGTAAGCGATCAGTTGGAAGACCAAGAAGAAGATGGATGGATCAGATTCGGAAGGACATCGGAGAAGCTGGATTGGATGTGGAGGAAGTAATGGAGCAGGAAAAGTGGAAGGACAGAAACGAGTGGAAGAGGCTTGTTAACCACACCCGGGCGACTGGAGTGGGACATTGATGATGATGATGATGATATGAAGAGGTACTCCGTCATCCAGCTGTTTTGTTGCATTCGAACGACAATGCCTGATGGTAACTTTTCTTTGGGACGAGTCTTACGTTTAAAAATAATGTATGGAATAAGCTTGTTTCCATCAGCTGTGATAGCTAACATCACAGTGCATCTTTGTTTTTCCATACAAGCTGTCCGCACCTGGACCGTATTCGCACCAATCCCATTAACATTCGTATCTCCTGGCATGTTGAAAAACACAGGTGTTTCGTCAGCATTACCGATGGCACCATTCGGTCCAGGGGGTAGACAAGTTTCCACTATCTACGGGATTTCCGTCCCCTCCCATCGTGGCACTTCCTGCAGCAGGTCATATATAGCACTCTCCTTCAAGGTCGTGCAGAGTGAAATTCAAGTGCCATTAGGCACCATAACAATTTATGGTGTTGCCACTTCTAGTAGAAGACCCGCTTAGAGAAAGTTTTTTTCTTTCTTTTTTACAAAATATTATACTGTAATACGGTATGTCCTAAAACTAGCGTGGAGCTTATAAACGGTCAACTTTTTTTACAACACAGTATGTTTTAAAACAAGGGTGGGGCTTATACACGGGCGGGGCCTATACACGGGTAAATACGGTAACATTCTCAATCAGTTTACACAACTTCTGTGTTCTTATGAACATAGATCCTTTACTTTAAACCATAAGACAGACAATTTTATTGAAAGTGGAGTTTCATTTTCCCGCAGTACATTATTCGTAAAACGTTTCAAAAAATGAATAGAAGAGGAATTTGGAGTACTACAACAGGATAGGCTTTCGGAAAGGCGAGTTGTTAACAAATATAGCTTTAATGTTAGCAATAATGATGACAATAGAGTAGATCAATATATCCAGGGAACTTGACATAAAGACACCATAGACATTCATTTAGCTAAGTAAACAACCCAGATAATCTAAATGAACCCACATTCTTGGAGAGTTCACCCCTATTTGCACTATATGGCACAGCTACCATATTGACTTTATGAAAACAACTGAATTAAATCGGATGCCAGTATATTAAATCTTGTTTAACACTCATACTCGCAAGGTAATGCCTGGTGCGAAAACTGTCAGGGTAACGATATATTGTTACCTCGTCGGCACCCGCTGAAAGCTTGAATAAGTTCTACATTTCCTCGTTAGATTGCACAAGAGTGCTAAACGAAGGTAGCCGGATTCCGATAGTCATTTATTTTTAGAGTTTGTGCAGTGTTTCTTGTTTATTTGCCGCAAAAATAAGGTTTGTTTATGTTTCTGAACAAGAGGTTAACTGCGATAGAGTCGTGATAATAGTGGTCATTTTTGGTGCTGTCTTTATAGGTTAATTGTTAGAATATAGTCAGCTGGTCATTAGTATATGTGTAGAAGTATCATTTGAAGCATTTTCTGTTAGGTTTGGTTCAAATTAGCTGTGTCCTAACGTATTGTAGGCACAATAGCGTGTGATTTTTTTGCAATGGCTGCGTCGTCTTCTCGGTTAAATGACTATTTAGACACTTACGACAGTGAGGATGATGATTTTCTTCCCGAATCTAGTAGTGATGATGATTATGATGATGATAATGATTTAGCTCAACCTACTGGTGTTTCAGTGAGTGATGAAAGTGCAGACAGTGATCTTGACGTCGAGGAATTCCGTGATATCTTGGCACCTGAACAGCCGATCCATCTTCCGTATCAGTACATGGAAAACGCTGGGCCAAATCACATCATCATCATCATCATTTCCCCTTATCCAGCTCCTGCCGGGTCGGGGTATTTATGGCACTTCTCCACTTTCCTCTTTCCTTCCACCATTCTTCTTCCACGATCTTGTCCCAGTCCAGATTTCTTTTTCTTACGCCGTTCTTCACTGAATCCATCCACCTTGTTCTAGGTCTTCCTCTTGGTCTCTTACCCTTGCACTTCGCCTCCAGCATCTGTCTTGGTATTCTATTCTCCTCCATCCTCTTTACATGTCCAAACCACCTTAGTTTATTCTTCTCAATTCTCTCATTTAGTTTTCCCATCCCAACTTCCTTCCTAACATCTTCATTCCTCACTCTGTCTTTCCTTGTCTTTCCTATCATACTTCTTAGGAATTTCATTTCACTGGCTTGGATTCTACTCTCTTGCCTGCTTGTCAGGGTCC
The DNA here is from genome assembly GCA_946902985.2 of Meconema thalassinum. Taxonomy (NCBI): domain Eukaryota; kingdom Metazoa; phylum Arthropoda; class Insecta; order Orthoptera; family Tettigoniidae; genus Meconema; species Meconema thalassinum. The sequence continues at coordinate 454,616,135 of OX336391.1, read as the reverse complement.
TCGTAATTCTCCTCCCATTGCATTCTTTAATTTATTTTTCTCATTCTCTTTAATTAATTTGGTGGTTAAAGAAACCAACCGTGCTGTTCATCAATATTTTGCCCTAAATAATGCCAAATTGTCTGTCCTGTTACAGAAGTGGACAGATGTTACTGCTGTGGAAATGAGGGGATTTCTTGCATGTATTTTGAACATGGGACTTCTAAGAAAGGCTACAATAACCTCTTACTGGTGTACAACCTCCTCACAATTTGTGCCTTGGTTTGGAAAAATGTTTTCTGCTCATAGGTTCCAGCATATGTTGAGATTTTTACATTTAGTCGATAGTGAGAAATGTGCACCTCCAGGAAATACTGAATATGATCAGTGTGTTAGGTATCAACCACTTCTTGAACATGCAAACAATATTTTTAGGCATCATTATACCCCACATAAGGAACTCAGTGTAGATGAGAGTCTTGTAGGGACAAAAAACCTAACTTGCCTAATGCAATATTTACCTAACAAACATCATCACAGGTGGGGTATAAAGTTTTGGACGTTGTGTGACTCCGTTTCAAATTATTATCTTGATTTCTTTACATATCGAGGGGCAAAGTCCATGGAAGACAGGGACAATATAACCAAATATGGTCTAGGCTGCACAGTAGTTATGAATTGTTGAAGGTAGGCAACTATCTGTGTAAGGGCTACCATGTTTTTGTGGACAATTCTTTCATGTCTGTACCACACTGGTAAGAGAACTTTTCAAGGTAGGCACTTATATCACTGGTAAAGCAAGAAGAAACAGAAAGTATCTACCACAGAAATTCCATAAGAAATTTTCTGTAGGTGAAAAACTGTATTGTAGGCCAGGACCTGTTCTTGCCTGTGAATACCGGGAGAAAAAGTCTCAAAAGGGCACCTGTCATGCTTCTGTCTAGCGAAGCGACAGCTGGTGACAAGGAGGTAACAGTTAAACGGGGAGCAGGAACTAAAACCACCTGTAAACCTGAAGTCATACAGATCTACAACAAGTTCATGGGTGGTATTGACACATCAGACATGATGGTGTATGTGTACTTAGATGAAAGAAGGACAGTTCGTTACTGGAAGAAGGTAGCATTCAACATAATTGCACGAATGGTGTTGAATTCCTATATCCTGTACAAGGAACATTTTCAGGGACCAGGGAAATTAAAATCTAGGCTAAAATTCATAGCAGTAGATATTGAAACATTATCAGCCGAATGGCTCACTGAAAAGCAGGCCAAAAATGTTTGTCCCAGAGGATCTCCTGGACTCAGGAAATTACCCGAAAGGAAAGAGTCCAGGTGCTGCGTGTGCCCCTTAGAAGGTAAAAAGAGGAGGTTGAGAACAATCTGTACTAGAAGTGAGAAAGGGTTACATCCAGAGTGCTTGTCTAAGCACAGATGCTGAGTTTGGTGAGTGAATATTTTTATAAGTGAAATGTAACATTTTTTCCACATAAATCAGAAACTATTGCAGAAAAAGTTATTTAAATCAGTCAAATATGTGAATAATCAAGTTGTCTTTGGAATGAAGCTATAAATTTAGAGCAAAGTAGGACAGATCTGAGTAATAATAGCATTACAAAATAATATTTCTGAAAGAGAAGACGAACCACACATTTCTATAATTTTTGGCACACCCTGTAGATTATAAAAAGTATTGAAATATTTTTTCTCAGAAGGTCTTGTATGTATAGAATGTCCACAGTTAGTGTCATTGTGATACCTGTCAATGCAAAAACAATTTGCCTTTATTTAACAATATAGTGTACTTTCATGAGAAAATGGCTGCCAACTTCCTTGCATACCATTCAAAAAGTTTTCTTTAAAAAATCTGAAACCAGGGCACAGGAAGGTATCAAATCAAGAACATGTGTGAAAAGCTATCTTGTCTTTATAATATTATTGCCTATGTGACCCAAAGTAGGACAAACTTAAGTATAATGAGTTCAGCACATAAAATATTTTAAACAATTTAAATATTTTTTGTTCAACCTCATAGGTAAGATACGACCGTGAACTATTTTTCTCCTATATGCTTGGCATTTAAGCTATATCTGTGTTTAATTTAGTTGCGATACCTGCTACAGTGTAGGTGTTATAACTTTTTAGAAAACATTGGGTAATTTCATCAGAACACAGCTGACGGGCTTCAAGCATACCACCCAAAATGGCCTGAGAGCAAGAGGGTTAAGCATTTAACGCACCAAGTTTCACTGAGCTTGGATCATTAAGTCGCGAGAAAATGCCATTTAAATATTTTAACTACGTTTGGCCACCATGTTGGATTTATACTTAATAGGTTTTCAAGTGTCCCATAACGGAACTTACCTTAGTATTCTCTATCACCAAACGAATTTTCAGGCTGAAATCAGTAATAGTTTTGGAGATATATTATATTACATTATTTAATTTCCACTTTGAACATTTTTTCCCAAAAGAATCTATTTCTTCATAGTAGCGCTCCACTCATACATACGTCCTATTACAGAACTAGCTATGGCAATATTTATCATCTACTGCTAATATGAGTGTTGGAATTGGCTACACCCATAAATTATTTACAATAATTTTCAAACATAAGACAATCTCTTCAAAATTGATACCTTGACTTAACCTGAAGTAAGTTTTTCGAATATTATTAAGTTTGCATTCGTTCTATATCATTATAAATTAATTTTTATAGTTCATAATTATTTCAGTCTATAAATTTCCCCTTGGTCCCTTTTATTATGGTGTTTGTTTTTCCTTTGCTTCTTTCAGGTTATGCATTGAGCTAACCTCATTGCTATTTGAAGTTGTTCCTTCCACGCTCGTCTAGTTCGTATGCAGGCATTTGATTTTGGACCTGTTGAGCATAAGGTTTCTTCATTGGTTGTGTCCATATGGTGAAGTATTGTGATTTTTGCCAATTCAAGCTTCGACCAGTGTTTTGGAGCGGATTTACGAATTAACTGTCCACTGATTCTCTGTGTTTTGATGGCTGAATATCTTCGCTGTTACATATATGTTTTTAGTTTTGCTCAACATTTTCCTGTGACCTACTTATATGGTGCACCATATTAAGTTAAATAGCCATTTATTTTTTGAGTGCTACGCTATCTTATATCTTTCTTTGAATATTTGTCTTGGCTGATGAAGGGGATAAAAGCAATTAATCCCCGAAACATGTACCAGGAGCAAGTGTAATTATAATTTCTTTTCGTTTATGAATTGACTAAGGCGGATATACAATTTGTTGTTAAAACTATTTAGTAAGTCAATACGGAACCATCATGGAAACTAGTTTAAATAATAGAATCAATGAAGCGAGCCAGGCTGCCTTAGCTAAGAAAGCAAGATATAAATTTAAAGATCTTAAAATAAAACTAGCTAGTACTATAAAAGATATTGATTTTCTTAAAAAATGCAGAGCCCTTAATGTAATACCCCAACATTTAAAATATTATCAAAAGAAAGGCCATTTAACCCCTTATGAGAGTAAAACGCAAAGATTGATAAACAATAGATTATTTCAAAGAGAAATTAAATTCCTTTTCATAAGAAAGAATAATATTAATAACATGCTATACCGTGCGCATCTTGAAGCTTCCAATTTATCTTCTAAAAAGGATTGGGACAAATATTCTCTCATCGTTAATCAAATTGTCCACACAAAAATGTCACAGAAATTAGCTATTTTAGATAATAAATTGACTAATTTACATAATAATGACAGCACAGTGCATAAACACTTGGTAAATAAAGGTCTTCACAAATTTCAGGATCCTTTAAAAAATCTAACGAAAATTAAGCTCAATGACCATGAACTTAACATTCTGAACAAAGGCCCAAAGCATAATTGGGATACTAAATTAAATAATGAAGTCCTCACCATGATAGTAGCTGAAACTGAAACCGCAATAAGGAAACTACCCATTAATGAACAAAACGGAATAAGACACGAAACCAACAAAGAAATTCACAAGATTGTTAATAAGAATAATAGCTTTTCAGACACTAGTTCCAATAATCACGATATCTATAAGGAAGCTTATAAATAATAATACAATTGTAACTAAAGCAGACAAAGGAAACACTATAGTACTCATTGACTAAGATGAACACATCTCTAAAACTATTGATTTCATTAGCAATGATAATTTTAAAGAAATAAAGAAAGATCCCACTGCATCCATACAAAGAAAACTAAAAAGCATTCTTAAAAACACATTTTTTATTTTAGATGATTAGCATGTTACTCAACTAGCCCATATGAACCCCACTGCTCCTACATTACGTGCCCTTCCCAAAATACACAAAAATGACATTCCTATTAGACCTATTATCAATTTCAAAACAGCCCGTTATATAAAACATCACATTTTGCTCAACAATTTTTAAAGAAACATTATTGTTTTAAAGCAAACATGTCTTTCAAAAATACTTTACATTTTTGTGAGAAAACATCAGTATTGGAGCTTAAACAAGAACATTCTTTACATAGTGCTGACATCAAAGATTTGTACACCAATATACCTATTATGCCTACAATAGACATCATTAAGAAGAATCTAACAGATAATAGCAGTCTATCCAAAGTAGAAATTGATGAATTCATTTGCATCTTAAATTTTATTCTATATAATAATTACTTTACATTCAACAGTAAAGTTTATAAACAAAATGATGGCTTAGCTATGGGTTTTCCATTGTCAGGAATACTCGCTAACATTTACCTCGACCATTTAGAAGAAACTAAAATAATAGATAAAATAATGGGGATTACGTTTTGGGGTAGATACGTTGATGATGTGTTCATCATTATTGACGATAATATTCAAAAGATTGATAGAATTTTAGATCAACTCAACAATATTGATAATAATATTAAATTTACCATGGAATCTGCCACAAATAATAAGATTAATTTTCTTGACACAACCATTTTTAAAAAAGATAACAGACTGCATTACCAAATTTTCAGGAAACCCACGCAAACCCATTCTGTTATAAGGCAAGATTCAAACCATCCTGGCTGTCATAAAAAAGCCACCTTCATTAGCCTTGTGAACAGAGCCATGAATTTACCTCTTTCCAAGCAAGATTTTGACCAAGAAATTGAGATAATATATCAAATTGCCAGAGTTCATGGTTATAATCATCAATACATTTTTAATATTATCAACAAATTAAAAAATAAGCCCATCGCACGACTTCAACCTGAGCATAAAGAAAAGCCCTCATACGCAGTTTTTACTTATTTTAGTCATCATACTTATAGAATCACTAACAAATTCAAAAAGGTTAACATGAAAATAGCTTACAAAACTAACAATACTAATCAGAGCATTTTCTTTAATTCCAATTCTTTCAACTTGAAGGATAAATTCAGCAAATCCAGTGTTTACAGATTAAGTTGTAATGATTGTAACGCCAATTATATAGGTCAAACAGGAAGAAATTTCACCACATGATATAATGATCACTTAAATGCCACTAAATATAGAAAGTATTCAGCTATGGCCACACATATGGAGGTTTCAGGCCACAAATTCACTAGTATAGAGAATGATTTAGAAATCTTACATTACACTAGCAAGGGTACTATGATGAATGTTCTCGAATCCATTGAAATCAACACAGCACACAATATTTCAGACCCAGTGAATCTTAATGAAGTCATTTTCGATTCTAATATCTTATTTGACACACTCAAAAATAACTTAACTAGTAAGTCCAATAATAAACCACCTTAGATGCTCTTTAGTATAACTTTTCTACATCACATATTTACACATAATTACATACTTATTAATATACTGTTACACCCCTCTGCCATTACAATTCCCTACAACTTGTTTTTTTTATTATATTACATTATTTAATTTCCACTTTGAACATTTTTTCCCAAAAGAATCTATTTTTTCATAGTAGCGCTCCACTCATACATACGTCCTATTATAGAACTAGCTAGGAGCGTGTTTCTATCTCCCAACATTTTAATAATGGCACCCCGTGGCGTTAACGAACAGCTGATCCGAAATCTCAAGTTAAAACGCAATGAGAGTGAAACGCGAATTATGATCCGCGTCATCCTGGCTTGTTATTGGCTGGCAATTATTACCAGCCATTGGCTGACCGCGGGTTTGTTTACAATTATCACCAACATGGTGGCGAGAGGAATAGATTTCTACATCAATTAAATTGCTAGAAATCTATTACAGTTCATGACAGTATGAAGTGCAAATCACTTATTGATGAGGAATTGTATGTGCGTTTATATTTAAATTGACGCGTGACACTGTTCATCAAAATTTGTGAAAATAAAAGTACAAATCAACACTCTTGCCAATCAACTGAAAGTTTCTACTACTTTGGATGTAATGGATGTAAATCAATTGGCTGTCGTTTCTACCAATTTTATTCATCAGTTCGAAATACATTCAGTACAATAACCTCTTGTGCACTATAAAACTACATTATAGACCATTGCATATTGACGTTGCTGTCTGCTTATATTTACCAATTTCATGAAATGTAATTTGTAGGTTATGCCTAATAAGCCATATAATTTAAGTGGCCGTTTGTAATGTGAAGTCCTTACTGTATTTATGTACAAATATTATGGTTTAACTAATGAAGCAAGGATTAAAAGTGCAGTTTGCACTGCCACCCTTTTTTTGTTTAAATATTGATATGTAGTTTCTCAGTCTGGTAACTTCTTGGATTTGCTTGAGATAGATTTATAGTAATATACTACCTTATTAACCTGCAGGCTGAGTTTTTTTTAAACATGCCCAGGTGCATACAGTAGCCCAAGACCTACTGCAGGCTATGTCGATCCTAAGTGTAGGCCTATTATAGTGCTCATGTCAAAGGTAGTCCTAAAGTTTTAACTATTGAGACTTGATTTGCATCGAAGATAATTTCAGCCGAGTCTCGCAAGGCTTCATTAACTTGGGCGTGACTTCACATTTTCATTCTTCCTATACAGCTTTTGATACCAACCACTTAAATCACAGTATTTCAAGATTTGCTCTCATTAAACATCACCAACACTTTTTTTTCCCCTGGTGGTGGGCTGTGTTGGAGTCTACAGAAAATAAAGTTGAGAAAAAAAAATACATCTTAGGTTTCCATGACACAGTTGCATTTTATCCTACTATATATCCACTCAATATACCAATCCTACCAATGTTTCCTAATTCCTCATGCTGCATAAATAAACATGACAGATTACAGCATTAGCAATGATGACAGTAATTTATGAATTGTTAAAATGTTTTTAAAAAATGCATAGAAAGAGGCTTGATAAATCCTGTACCATCAAACCATTTAAACATTCCCACAGAGCTCTAATCAGAAGCTCATTTTATGTGCAACAGGTATGTAAAATAAACCTCCCTCCCAATAACTTGTAGGCCTAACCTGAACATAATCCATGTTAAGAGCTGTTTTTTGGTTCACAGGAAAACCTACCATTTAAAATCTTGCACATACCGGTAGGCTACTAATCATATTAAGGTGCAATTAACTAGGGTAATTTTAAAAATCATGGCTATCAACTACTGATTTAAATATTCCAGACATCTTTCTTAACTCCACTTTTACTGACAGCATGTAAGTCCTTACTACTGTCTTTCAAGCCATTGACCAGTTGTTTTTTTCATGAGGAACCATTTTAGTCATTCTTCTCTATGTGAAATACAGTTGATGACAACTGCCTGGAAGACTCAGGTGTTTTTTCTTGTGTCGCTTCTCTGGTTGCCTACGACACTTCCTAATTATTAACAGAATGTTTCATTGAATTGTTGTATCCAATTGACCAACTGGTAATATATTATGGTTTGCTTTAATATTCCTATGATACACTTTTAGATCTCATATATTAATGAAATATACAACAACATAGGCTGAAATGTTGAACCAATCTCCCATTCCCCAACACTCCCAACTAATGGGACATAAGCTACCTAGTGGTTGGTCTCACAATGCTTCCATCTACATGTACCGTACTAGGTCTAGTAGTACCATACGTATTGTGACTGTTTCTCCAACTCTGTCAAGGAAACTAATTCTGAACTAAGATCTGGAATGGGGTACACTGTCCCTCGAGGGCAATCAAGGACAACTTGAATCATTCAAGTGATTTTTCTATTTCATTTTACCAACTAACCAGGTGCCTGGAAATGCTAGTGAAGGAGGCTAGCCTACAGGTATTCACCATTCAGAGAACATTCTCAGCGACTTGTCTATGCATAGGCCTATGACACAATTTTCAGAAATTGATACAGTAGTCACAGAACACTAATGGTGCCCAGTACGCACAGCTTAGCATAGGACGGAGTGGATTCCAGCCACAGATTAACTTATGATCTGTCAACGGGTTTTCAAACAAATTGAGCACACACCCAAGTACAGGGGTCTTGACCATGATGTTCTAAGCCTCTAAATGAAACACTCCTCTTTAAGACTTTCTGGTCTTGCATCCATGGTCGATCAACATTCTCCTGATCTGTGTTCTCAAGTTTCTGATGGTTATGGACATTATTTTTATCCTGATACATGCCCTATTCTTAATTAGTTCAGCATAAGATCATTGAATCCCCTTAAGAAAAATAGGGAACATCCATGTGTTATTTGACCATAGAAAGGGAGAATTTAAAAAACTGGACCTCTAGGGACATTGATGCAGATGACTCCGAGTAAGTAGGCTAGATCAAAATGAACATTTTTCAGTGTTGCCTTAATAAAGGTTGATAACTTCCTACCGTTCAACATGAATAGACCTATATTGGATGGGAAATATTTTTATTATTTGCCGAGATTACAAGGATGACTTGTTGATGTATCGTTATTTTGTTAAGCGAACATAAGTTCCAAGTCCATATCGTGTTGAAACCCATATTTCAGTGCTGCCTTAGTAAACGAAATATTCAATGTCTTTCAGTCGGTCAACACGGTTGCACTTAATGTTAATGAGAATGAGCATTATTCCAAAAACCAGAAAAAAAAACTGTAGGCTACATGCAGACCTAACTTGTCAAATCAATCATGCCTACAAGACAACAAAAATGCTCTATGAAAAACTATTAAAACCCCATAATGGTAGTCAAAAATAATCTCAAACCACTGCCACTATTTCGCGAAGGTGCAGAAAAATCTTACTATAGTACAGCTATTCGTAATAGTTGCTACTGTTGTGATAAACCGCTACTGAGTGATAGGCCCCCGAAATATAACTATTTATCTTAATGTCTACAAGATAACGAGATTGCCAAAAAAAACACAAATCTATAGAAGGCAACACTAAAAATGGCTTATCTAATCCACAAGTCACCCACCCTTCACCAACATTATTAATATTTGTAATTTAAGTAACTTAGGTTATGTTAAATTGAGGTTAATGGCGAATTTGATTGCGGCTGTGTGGCGGGAAGGACCCAATAAGTGCTCAGCCAATCAGGGACGTTTTGATTGGAGACCATGCTCGGAAAAATTTTAGATCGTTTTGATTCTCAGGGCTTCGTTAAGCCCCCACCCTAGGCCGTCATCGTGTCCAAAATGGCGGCTTAACGAACACGACGGGGTGCCATTATTAAAATTTTGGGAGATAGAAACACAGCCTATGGCAATATTTATCAGCTACTGCTACCATATATATGAGTGTTGGAATTGGCTACACCCATAAATTATTTACAATAATTTTCAAACATAAGACAATCTCTTCAAAATTGATACCTTGACTTAACCTGAAGTAAGTTTTTCGAATATTATTAAGTTTGCATTCGTTCTATATCATTATAAATTAATTTTTATAGTTCATAATTATTTCAGTCTATAAATTTCCCCTTGGTCCCTTTTATTATGGTGTTTGTTTTTCCTTTGCTTCTTTCAGGTTATGCATTGAGCTAACCTCATTGCTATTTGAAGTTGTTCCTTCCACGCTCGTCTAGTTCGTATGCAGGCATTTGATTTTGGACCTGTTGAGCATAAGGTTTCTTCATTGGTTGTGTCCATATGGTGAAGTATTGTGATTTTTGCCAATTCAAGCTTCGACCAGTGTTTTGGAGCGGATTTACGAATTAACTGTCCACTGATTCTCTGTGTTTTGATGGCTGAATATCTTCGCTGTTACATATATGTTTTTAGTTTTGCTCAACATTTTCCTGTGACCTACTTATATGGTGCACCATATTAAGTTAAATAGCCATTTATTTTTTGAGTGCTACGCTATCTTATATCTTTCTTCGAATATTTGTCTTGGCTGATGAAGGGGATAAAAGCAATTAATCCCCGAAACATGTACCAGGAGCAAGTGTAATTATAATTTATTTTCGTTTATGTATTGACTAAGGCGGATATACAATTTGTTGTTAAAACTATTTAGTACGTCAATACGGAACCATCATGGAAACTAGTTTAAATAATAGATATAGAATCGCTGTGAAATATTTCGGGTGGTCGCCATGTTAGATTGGTGAGACATATTAAAATTCGAAAGGCATGGTCGGACAATTTAGTACTATGTTCTTACCAAGTTTCATTGAAATCACTCCAGCCGTTTAGATTTTATTAGGGGGATACACACACATGCACACATGTACAAAAGCCGACCTCATAAGTCTATTTTCTCATATGATGAAAATAGGCTAAAAACATTAAGGTTTTTCTTCTTTGAACTTGATTATTGTATGCATGATCGTAACACCCTGATTATCTTACACAAATTTTAGGCTAAAAAAATATGGCATTAGTCTGAATAATCAAGAGTACATTGTAGTAAGGTGTTGGGCTCCCCCTATATGAGTGCCCTGTTGGTTCCAGAGTAATCTTGTAGCCTATCAGGTACAATATCAATATTTTCATATATGCCCATGTAGTACTTTCAATAATTAAATCAGTTAAAAATAACAGTACTTTTATATTAATACAAAACAAGAGTCTCTTCCTTAGACTAGAAGGGTTGCCACCCCCTTCCTTTTTGGGGGTGATTGAAATAACTTTTAAAAAGCCCTCAAATAATGGCGAGCATCTCTGTGAGGTGTGCCATAGAAACTGACGAGCCCAATGGCATACGTGAGCGAAACGTGGGCAACTGGATTGAGAAGTCTGAAAGGCAATAATTCCTCTGAAGTAATTACTTAACAGGTTAATTATATTATGTATTTTTACAGGGAGTATAATTTAAGAATTCATACTTATAGACCACATGCCATGGGAATCCCTTATCAAGCACCATGTGGCTTGTGTCAAGACTGGCTTGATTATAGCAGCAGATGTTTAGCTCTCTCGCTCGGTCATTAGAACAATCGAACTTTTAAAGTGTGTCTCACGTGGTCCCCGATGTTTCTTTGCGGTGCCCACATCAGATATTTAAGTTAGTATTTATGATATCTACATATTTAGTAGGGGTATATTTTAATTTTTTTCTCCTGTCTTAGTTGTGATAGTGGGTGTCCTTGGTCTATTCCTTTGGTCTTGGTCAGCTGAGCCGGGTGCCCTTTCTTTAGGCTGGCAAGTCGGGGATGCTGTTGGAATTGTAATTTTGCTTCTTGGATTGTACTGTGTTGAAACTGTCATTTTGTGACCTGCATCTGGACCTTCGTTGTAAGGTTGGGGGAAGATGGGACGATTGGATGCCATAGTGGGTTATATTGCAACTATGTGAGCAAAATACCAAGGCACCAGGTATGATGTTATAATTATTATATTTGGATTGCATTTACTTTCCACTTGCCTTCCTTTTTTTTTCTTTCTTTTTTTTTCGGGAGGAGGGGTTTGGTCCTTGTTAGAAGGGTGGGGTCATATTTTGTCTTCATGGATTTCGATTCCTTTTGTTTTTCTTGTTGTCCGCCATGTTGGACTTGATCAGTTGTTAAAAATAAAATAAGGGAAGAGGGAACGAAATGAAGGGGAAGTAGTATAATGAATGTCTTGGGAATCAAGGTATGATTTGATCGGTTGTCAGTTAGAATTGGTTCCCTGAACCTTGGATGGATTTCCTAGAGGTTATATTTCTCTGATCTATAATATTTGAATGATTATTTTTGTATGTGTTATGGTTAGGGATAGGAATTTTTCGGTGATTTCAGAGTGAAGAAAGCGGTATTTTAAAGTGGCAAATTCGGTGGTTTCAAGTGCACTTTTCGGTACTTTCAAAATGTTAAATTTTAGGCGGGATTTTTTAAATATCATGGATAACATAACACAGTTCAGTCATCCTTTAAAGTATAACTTCAGTGAAGAGATCCAAATTCTCTTGTGACAAACGGTGACACATATCACTTAACGTGCTAGTGTAAGCTGAAAAACAAAAGTTCACAGTTAGCGTTTGAACAGGGTATCAAAATTGGTTTCAACACATATTCTGAGAACTTTGGAAATACAAATGTCATTCCTTGCAAAACTCGAACAATGTCTGTCTTGGTCCTGTCGTGCATCTGCTTCTTGATTAAAGTTTGCAGTTCGTTGTATCCTCTTATGACCTCACTTTCTTCCAGTGTTCCACAGAATGGCGACTTCTTAATTTTCTTTGCAAAGTCCTCATTTATGTTCATTGGCACTATTTCTGCTGGATCAAACGCACACATTTGTAAATCTTGTTCCCAGGGTCAACGAATCTCAGGCTGATTAATATTCTAAGAGCATGGGACCCAGCCTTTACTAAAACTGAATGTATTTTCTCTCTTTTTAACACATTTTCACAACCCTCCAACAGCTCCTTAATGTTGGTACCGTAAGTTTAAGGGCTTGCTGAATTCTCCGTAGAGATCCATCTAGGAGGTGAACAGTCTGATAAGACTGGCCTTCTAATAAAGGGATGAGTTCAGCGATGTCTGTGCCAAATTCTTTGAATCTCAAGTATTTCGTCATGTGAAATATTGTTCAGGAAATTAACATTAGAGTTATCAGTCCCTACTACTTCATTCTAAATTGCACAATATCTTTCAAGCACTCTGACAGGTACACTACAGAATGAAACCAAGAAGACCACCTGGTTAAGACTGGTTCAGGAAACAGTGGCACATTTGGGTATGGATACTTGCCATCTAGATATTCATGTCTGAAAGGCGCACTATGACGCCACGCGTTGAGTAGTCACTAGGATGAAGGGGCAGGTGACCTTGCTGTTCTAGCCCTTAAAACCTCAATAACTTAGTAACTTACCAGGATGACCGCCCAGATTGATAAAGATCGCTGTATGCAGAAAGCGAGGTCTGCTATCTACTGTTAAGTTTCCGATTATTCAGTGTTTGTTGGATGCTCTCCATGCAGTCAAGTCATGAGATAAAATTACCGCTACTACACTCGCACAAAAACAAGCCTTTGTCAGCTTCTGTGACGACGATATTTTAAATCGGCAAGGTGGTCTCGCTACGATGACATTAGGGTAAACCTGGATGAATGCCAAGATGCAGAAGAAAGTGACATTCAGTAGTTAGACTTCGATAAAGACGATCATGGTTTCAGACATGAAAGCGATGAGGATATTGTACGGAATTTGACTGTCGGTGAGGTAAACTGAGATCCAGTACATGTCAAGTGAAGGAGTGATGCAACGGAAATCCCGAAAGTTCCCACAGTCAAGCTAGTGTGTCTATAGTCACACTTATCTCTTATATAGAAAATCGAGATGAATTTTCGTTCTCATATATTGTTTTCTTCAGAATTATACAATCTAAAATTAGAAAATATAAACTATCTAAGAAACAAAAAGTGATGACAGTCATTTCTCTTAGTTTTTAATATTGGTATAGGCCTAATCCACGTAGTGTCTCTTACAATACTATGTTATAAAGTTGTTTTTTTTCTGAATGTTCTTAAAATACATTTCAATATTTTAACCAATAGTTTTCTTTTTGCCAGGCTTAAAAACATTACTGCAGATAATTCGCGGCTTTCAAAAATCCGCGGAAATTCGTGCATTAATTTCCGCGAATTATCGGAAGTGCACTATAAAGAAAAAAGCTAAAATTCGCGTTTTCATGCAAAATTCGCGTTTCATGCGAAATTCGCGAAAATTCGCGAGTTCAAAAGCATTTATTTTCACCATTTTTAGGGTTATTATAACACATTATCACATGTGTATTACTTCTTTTAAAAATTCGCGAAATTCGCGATCGCGAATTTTTCCTATCCCTAGTTATGGTACATAATGGGGAAAAGGGTCTTGCATTCCCATCAAAATAAATTTTCATGCTGGAATTGTATCCAGAGATCTGATTCCTTGCATCCAGTACTGTTGGCCGCTGGTCTCATATTTTGGAAATAATTATCTTGTTATGTTAAGCTGTATTCACTCCTTTGGGACGGGTCTGTTTCCCTTACTTTGATCCAAAACGAGTGCAGCATAACCTTAGTTGAGAACTTAGTTTGGGTTGGGGGTTTGTAATTCAATTCTGTTAGTGACATTCCATTTAATTAGTACTCCGAGTTAGGTCATTTTGCCAAGTCAAGCTAGGTTAATTTTTGGAGAAGTCCAAGTGCCCAGAAAATAAGAAGAAACAAAGACTTTGATTTAACATTGGGTTCTGGCACCAAGAGATCTATGTATTGTTCATCAAGAAGGGAAAAAAAAATAATGTTGGCCAAGGAAAGATACTTCATTGTATTGAGAGATCTATTCCTGTTATTGTTGAAAATTATTTATTCAACTCATTATTACGTGAGAAATCATTTTCTTTAACGTAGTGTTGTCAACCTTTAGTCCCTACCGGAATCTGAGATTAGGGCCATTCTTCCACTCAACAATTTTATATCGGTACATAGAACATTACAGTTGACATTGTAAAACGCTTTCTGAGCATGACGGTATTGTGGATACAATTATTTTTAAATTATGAGCGACGAAGCATGGTTTCATTTGAGTAGATATGTCAATTCAAAAAAAACATAGGAACTGGGATACACAGAACCCACACATTTTACATCCGTATCCTCTGCACAATGTGAAGGTGAAGTGCCCAATAAATTATATCAGTCCACTATTTTTTTCAGGATATTACTTCTGATTGACATATTCACAACATTCTCAAATTACTTTTTGAACTGACTGAAGACCAGAAATGATACTGCTATTTCCAGCAGGATAGTGCGATGGCTCATACCTCGTGCAGTTCTATGCGACCATTACAGAAAGAGTTCAATGATGATCAAATCATCAGTAAAGGTTTATGACCCCTCTTATTCACCTGATTTAAGCGTCTTTGATGATCTATTGGGAAATCTTAAAGGGAGAGTTCACAGGAATAACATTCAAAATGCAGAAGAATTAAAAGTCAAAATCAGGAACATTGCATTCCATCAATGTCCATGAATTGCAAAGAGTGTTTCAAAATCTCATCACAAGAACACTTTCGACATCATCTGCAAATCCTGGTGAGTTCAGTTTCATTTACTAGTTTATTTGTTTATTTATTTGCCCTGAGCACATATATAGGCATAAACATGCCACTTAATTGAGGCGATTATTTCCACTCCCCTTAGCGAGCACTGCGCTTGCTCTCTTGGCTTATGTTCATGCCTACTCCTCGCTATTCTGCCAAGAAATCTTAAACTGTACTCTCTTTATTAATAGTACCATGTACAATTTTGAGGGGACTAACCTATTGGTGTGTAGTGTTCAGTCATGGGCAATTTGTAACCATGACTAGGTTCATGGTCATACATGGACAATTCGAGGCATTCTGGAAGAGAAGGGTGAACCCGCCTGTGGTTGATATGTTTTTAATTGCATCTCCAAGTAGCTGAGACCATCTCCTATAACATTAGCCTGACAGTCAAAAATAGCAGTTGTTTCAAAAGCTATAGGAACTGTGTAGCCTGTGCAGATTCATAATGCCCATACTGTTCTGCAGGAGCAGGGGCCTCTCCAAACAACAGCAGATAACATAGTCAGTCAGTATCAGCCTTGTAACGAACCAAGCGTATATGTGAGTTGTATCGTACATAATTTATAGAAGATTAATTATGAGTAAAGGTGACAAGTCAATCCGCCAGGCATACCTGATTATTCGAAGCATCAAAAACATGTGAATCGCTACATTTCAAAATGAGCATGTGTAAGCAAAGATTAATCGTAAAAGGAATAAAGGTGAGGCATACATTAGTGCAAAACCATCACAACAGATTGCAGCTCGCCTTGTAGGTAAGCTGTGCACATTTTGGGTGCTTCATCGCACTAGGCATGGACAAAATACAGCACATACAGTATTTAATATATATATATTCGAGTCAGAAGCAAACAAATTACAAAGCTTACAAAACAAAATTACATAATCACAACCAAACAAACACACAATGTCTATTCATACCCCTGTCGACCAAAATATGCAACCTGTATAGCATTTGGTGTTGCGAGAAGGAGATCTTCCGTTCTACAAGTGGCAAGGCACAGGAGGCAATTCTGTAAGTGCTCCAAGGTCTGGAGCATGCCGCAGTCTGTGGTGTCAATGGGGAAGTGTCATTACTGCAAATTGTTCTTCCAACTCCAGAACGCACATGATTAAATGCCCTCACACGATCCATTTCATGGCTAGGTGGAAGGCTTTCCGAAGGATGACACTATAGAGGGTTACTCCCAAGCCGAGAAATCCACAATTCCTTTCTTGCTATAGCTGGTGTAGATTGCAAGACTGCAGAGGCTTTAAGGAAACTTCTCCTGGACTTCAACCTAGAGGGTGGCTGGTACATAACCATACAGCGGTTGGTAATGCTGATGAACCTGTTAAACTCTCTCTGCATTGGCAGCTACCTCACGACGAATATCTGGTAGTGCTATCCCTGCAAGCTGGTAAAATTTTACCCAAGGGGTGTGGACCTCAAACAACCTGTAATAAGCCTCCATGCTTCATTAAGCGCCTTGTCAACTTGATTTGCATGGGTAGATTTGTACCAAACTAGGCATGCATATTCTGCAGCACTGTAACATGAGGCAAGTGCTGTCGTTCTAAAGGTTAATGGTTGAGAGCACCAGGTGCTACCAGTGATCTTACGAAGGATGTTATTCCTAGCTTCCACCTTCATTCTGGTATACCGGCAATGCTGCTTGTAGGTCACAGTACGATCGAGAGCGACTCCTAGATATTTTGGGTGAGGAGTGTTTACTAAACGTGAACCTTTCCATGAGATATTAAGTTCGCGACGAGCCTGATTATGCTTAAGATGAAATGCACACAGCTGGGTTTTTGCTGGATTTGGACGAAGTTGATTGTTATAGTAATAGGCATCCAACTCTGTCAATGCTTCTGTTAGGTGATCTTCAACATCTTCAAAAGATTTCCCTTGACTAGCTAATGCTAGATCGTCGGCATTGAGGAAACTTCTAGTGTTCATTGGAAGTGGCTGATCGTTAGTGTCGACGTTAAACAGCATTGGTGATAGAACACTACCTTGTGGTAAACCATTTCTTTGATACCGTATTTCCTCGCATAATCGTCGCACATTTTTAGCCTAAAATTCGAGGAAAAAAGCAGGGTGCGACGATTATGCAAAGAATATTTAAGTTCAAAGAAGAAAACCACAATTTTTAAATAGGTATACTGTATCATTATTTGCTGCAAGCTTGTGCGCTTCCTTCTTATTATTTGCTCATTATGAAACCACAGGTATTTCACTTTCATCAAGATCATTGTACAATTCTTGTATTTTCTCATTTTGGACACCAATGCGTAACATCACGCACGGGTCTCTGTTGCGATGTTACCACGGAAGTGGGTGACGCTAGACTCAGCTAGACTGGCACGAGGTGTCCCTTGCGTGGGATTCCGCCAATAGCAGTCAGGCCTGTTTTAACGTCGGCGAACTGGGACTAGCAGCCCTTCGTATGGCAGATTATTGAATCTCGTCATTCCGAGGCCAACTCACGGAAGCGATAGGTCCACACAAGTTTCACTCTCCTGGAGTTGTGTTGAGAGCGATCGTTGTTTAGTGTGCCAGGCGCCAGTCGTTCATGTAGCGTGAGTCATAGCTTGCAGTCAGAGAGACAGGCTTCTTTCTTCAGAAAAGGTCATGACAGGTTATAAGCTCGCGGAATGTGCTGACGAAGCTGGCCACTCGCGTCCCGGCTCATAGCCTGCAGGCATGAAGATGAGATTACTTTCTTCTGACAAGATCACGCCAGATTATAAGCTCGCGGAATGTACTAAGTGACGATGCTGGCCGCTTGCGTCACAGTTCATAGCCCGTAGGCATAAAGACGAGATAACTTTCTTCTGACAAAGTCGTGCCAGGTTATAAAGTACAAGTGCATGTGCAACTGACTGGTGCACAAATACAAATATGCTATGCTCCGATTATGCAATGACATTTTATAAACCTATTTTAGTGTTAGAAAAGTGGGGTGCAACAATTATGCGAGAAAATACGGTATCTCCATTGACAGCGCTGTCCTTGGAAATCCACATAAAATCTCCTGATTAGAAGGAAACTTTCAATAAGTTTTGTGAAACCGTAATCCTTCGTGATCCCATAGATCTTCTGTGACAACACACGATGGTTGACAGTGTCATAGGCAGCGGTCAAATCGATAAAAGTAGGGTGACCAGACATCCTCTTTTTCGCGGACATGTCCTCCAATTTCCGTCTCTGTCCTCTAACAATTTTTAAAATTGTCCATATGTCCTTTTTATTAATTTACTATATTATCGTATGAATGTATGTATGTTTTAGTTTTTCGCAGTTTATATTGGCACCATGGCAATAGTTTAATTTTTTACAGATGTGCAGCGCTACTATTTTTGTTTCCGGTCTACGCAGGGTTTGGGAACGTGTTTCTGTGTTTGTGCTCCGTTGAATGGCAGTCTTGTGGCGTGGTTGTGTGTTTGCCAGTTTAAAAATTGCTCGCATTCAAGATGCCTAAAAGAAAGTGCAAGTTTACAGATGCTTTGAAAACCAAATATCCTGCTTTCAAGCTTGGACGTAATGATTTTGAGGCAGAATGTAAAATAAAAATTAAAAAAATACAAATAAAGTGTAATTTCATGTTTTTAATTTCAGAATAATATAATTTTCAGTGGCAATGTTCTAAGTTTATTAATGTAATTAATACATTTTGAAATTTTTATCGTATCTTGGTTTTATTACTTTTAGATTTGTCCTCTTTTTTCCCATAATGTCCTCAATTTTTTCCTTTGTTGTTCTCTATCTCCCAGTACTGGATCTGGTCACCCTAGATAAAAGCTACTCCCGTGATTTTCTGGGTTTCAAAACCATCCTCAATGAATTGTGTGAGAATAAGGATCTGAGATGTACAGCTTATCCCTGGTCTAAAGCCTGCTTGTTGTCGTATGAGTACAGGCTCTACATCATGTAGAGATGTAGATTCAGTAACATTTGCTCAAAGATTTTAGCAGGTGACACAACAAGGATATTGGCCTGTAGATTTGAGGTTCAGTTGACAATTTTCCAGGTTTCAGAATCGGTATGACTTGTTATTTACTCCAGGTATTAGGGAAATTGCAGGATTTCATACAGTTATTAAAGAATGTCAGTATCCATTCTCATGCTTGATCGCCGAAGTGTTTGATCTGTTCTAATCTGATATCATCTACTCCTGCTGTCTTACCTATCTTACAACTGTTGATGGCTGCATAAGTTGACCGCACAATTTTATATAAGGATTTCTGAGACTTGGGAGATTATAATCTACAGAATGCCCATTTGCCTAAGCTTATAACCAGTGTTGATGTAAAGAAGTGCATATTGCATGTTTCCATTGATTGCAAGGTTAGGGATTTTGGGTGTTTTTGATATGGGGGTTGGTTTGGGTAATTCAAAGTTCAAAGTTCTGTCACAATCACTTTGCATTAACAATGTTTTACTGTAAAACAATCACTCACCTGATCGTATCATCTGCAACAGCTTCTTGGAACGTCCGCTTACAGTAGCACATTAGTGTGCGCACGAAGCCTATAACGTGAAACACGGACTACTAGCAATATATCACCACTTTTTCCGTTTCTGATTTCATTAATGCTATGCATGTAACTCGGCACAAATTCTTCTTTCCATTGTCACATGCATGACATTATCAAGATTCATATACTAGCCGATAATTTATGGTCACCGATAGTTCAGAGTTGTTGAAACAGTGCGATTTCTTTTATGGATTACTTGTGGTCAGCGAAGCATTGTAATACCTACCCTCACCCAATGATTCATAGCCACTGAAAAATTGCGATAATTACTCTCGCTGACAACTCCTGGTCGCCAAAACATCATGATACTTACTCTTGTCAATAGTTCACACTTGCCAAAATAACATGATACCTACTCTTGCCAATTATTTGCATTTGCCAAACATCATATCGCTTCTTGCTAAGCACTTAGGGTAACCAAAACATCACGTCAACTCCTCTCGCAGATTACCCACAGTCACCAAAGCATGTCGATACCTACTTTTGCCGATAATTCAAGCTTATCAAAACATTGTGGTTCCTACTCTTGCTATTTACTTGTGGTCGACGAAACATAGGGATACTGATTCTCGCTATTTACTCGTGGTCGCCAAAATATTGCATTTCTCACTCTCACTATTTACTTGCTGTTGCCAAAGCATCATAGCTTCTATTCTCGCTATTTACTCATGTCCACCAGAATCTCACCATTCTCAGTCATTAGGCAACTTGTAGTTGCTAAAAGCATAAGTCCAGTGCCAGCGTTTCCACTTTAACGATTTTGTTGCTAGATCTTGCTGCTTTTAAAAATAATTCTATCTGATGGCTAAATATATATTTTCTCTATTGTTTTGGTTGTGTCTCAGTTACTTCAACTTAAATGACAAAAAAGGCTCCTAACAACTCTGCATAGAGTGGGCAATATCCTGTACAATACCTGTCATGCAGCACGAGCCCATGAATTGGTTTGCTAATTATGTTTGTTAGATTAGGTATTGGTTTTAAGTATGATGTTTTTGCATTTAAATTTACATTGCAATTAATTAAACCAAATATTTACTGTATACAAAGGTTTTCATGCAAGAATAAAAATACAAAGTTCCACCTTTTTTAATTGGATAAATTGTCAGTAAACAATACCATTTCACCTGTAACTGTGAACAATATTATCAAGAAAGAAAATCTTTTAACAAACCGAAGCACGGTCAAAAGCACCTTTCCTGTTGAAGGGGTTTGTCTTGAACTTCATTTGGACTGAGGATGTCGCATACTTCGGCAGCCTTGGACTTAGGGGTGAAATAATGGACCCAGCTCTCATCTTCAGTCACAATTCAGAGCAGGAATTCATTTCCCTCAGTCTCGTAATGCAAGAGATGCTACACACTTGTTTCTGTTATTTAAGACTAGTGATTTGGTGTGAACTGGCAAGGCACAAACCTTGATTCACTTTACGGTAATCCAGGATGTGGAAGTTTAAATTATCATACAAATTTAGAAAGAGTTAACACTACCACCTACACACCTGAAAAACAGCTTTTCCCTGTTGCTGTATTATCCTATGCATGTACTAGTCACCTACTCTAAGTGGCTCATTTGACTCTCTGGTCTGAGAAGAGGTTAACATATCAAAAAATACTTCCCTACTTTTTTATGTTTGAGTACAGAATTTACCATCGTATGATGCTATGTACTGATGAGGCGACTTCATTAAATTTATTAATTTCTCCCATACAAGTCTATGAAGTAATTTCAGAGTTTTAAGGCTCAGTGAATATTTGTGATACAAGTGAGGCATGTGAATCAGGTTTACATGCCAGCCATGTAGATAAATGTAAATACTTTGTATGAATTGTGGTGCTGGTACACTCTCCTTCTACCTGGCATGCAACATTACTCACCACATGCACCAGAAGGAACAGAAGAAGGGATATTTTTCTCAGTTCTTGAGTTCACATGATATGCCTTACAAACACTTACACTTCTGACCAGGAGGCTGCAGAGGATGCCCACTCTTAGCACACCACCCAACAGGGAATATGTCTCGAGAGTCGAAGCGGCACCAGTAGTCAAACGCACCCCTCCAGCCATCAAACGTTACATGGATCATCTCACCTTTTACTGCACCTGAAAGCAAGTCATAAAAGCAAGGCAGTACTTTAATCCATGTCCATTTCAGGAGAGACTCAATATAATGAATTCTTTAACCTGAACCTATTATATATGAATGTAGAATGTTCTAATTCAGATAATAACAAACGGCAATGTCAATTACCAAATTTGGTTTTCAGCTGTTGGGTCGTACATGGAATATAAACCATAAAGGTGAACCAGAAACAGAATCTATGCCAAAATTTATGATTCATTATTTTTACTTAATCGTCAAACATGCTTTGCCCCAATATGGACTTCATCAGTGATATTTTATCCACATTTAATTCTTAAATCTTCAGAATATTTCGAGTACAGTCTACATATAGAGATCCTTCTTCATCTTGCACAGTTTCAGGAGTCTAAATTGTAGTGTGTGTCGTCTATAAAAAAAACAAGTTTCTCACTCCACTTTTTTTTTTGTGACCAACACTCTCCTTTACTTTTGTTTGTTTATTTTCCATCGTGGTCAGACTGCTAATGGATATGAAAAACTGCTCTCTTTCCAAATGACTTTGTACAGTCTCTGGTGTGCATTTAATAAAATTTAATTTTCTCTCCCTCGATATTATGTCAAATGAAGCCGCTACAACTACTGTAGGCTTGCAATAAATGTTCACATTTTATTTCTGATAAATAAACTTCTCTTTTTATGAGGTACGAATCATTCATGAATTTTCAACGTTTACTGAAGGCAAACAATGGGTACAGTATTTATATCAATATTTCGTCCAACGGCGGAGGAGGAACCTGTTCCCATTGAGATTGCCAATGATCCTGGAGGCAGAAGACGTCAACAAGCTTCCTGTGAAGGCGCAGTTCAACCTTAATTGAATCCCGCGGCAGTTTGTTACGGTTCTGGTGTCTGAAATCACATGTCTCTTGCTTTATGTTCAATGGTGAATGGCTTCAGAATCATAGTGTATGGGTCACTCCCTGGCAAGCTGCAATCCACCTCAGACAAAATCACTCTTATGGCAATTACTCCAGCCAGTTCCTTCAGAAGTCCAATGGTGATGGGATAAGGACAGTGGTAGCAGGTTTATGGTGAAACTGAGAGCTACTAGTCTGGACCTGCATGTTGACGGCATTTGTGTGATGATCGCCTTCCTGAGAACTGTGACTACTAAGGAATCCGGTCCTGCATTTGTGACTGGGCAGGCCTATTTAGGACAACCGCTGCCCACCCTGAATTGAGAAAGCTCAAGAAAATGTGGGCTAAATATTGGTAGTCACACTTCAACCTGGCTGGGAATCCACACCCAGAAGTTCACTCCAACTTTGCAGACGGAAAGCAAGAATGACAAATATGAGCATGAATATTGGAACATGGAGCATCAGGACTCTTCTGGACTTAAAGGATTGCAACAACAGATCAGAGAGAAGAACAGGTCTCATTACCCATTAGCTAGCTAGACTGGATATAGACGTTGCTGCCCCGAGTAAAACTAGGCTATCGGAAGAAGGGCAGGCTACACCATCTTTTGGAAAGGAAAGGATGCAGGAGAACCATGCATCCACGATGTTGGATTTGACGCAGAAACAAAAAATAGTGGAAGAACATCAACTCACGTCTATTGCAGTCAATGAAAGACTCTTGTAGCTATGGATGCTTCTTGTTGGAGGTAGATATTGAACCCTTATTCATACTATCGTAGAATAATTGTTCATATTTTATTTTATGTACTGCATTGTGTCCGCAGTCAGTTGAAGAAAGTTGAGCACTTGGTGTCGCAAAAATTGGGCCAGTTGAGGAAACGAGATATATTTAAATATTTCTTGGAAGTGGGGTCGCTGAACGCAGACCTGTGTCATGAGCGTTTGTTCACCAGGCAAGACAGAGAGCGCATTGAGCGGGGAAGAGAGAAAGAGATACTATTGATGAGGAGGAGCAACGTGCGCTCTACAACGATTTTGAGTATGACTCTACGAATCATACGGGACCAAGCTATTTTTGGCGCGAATGAAGCGTGCCGTAAGAAAGCGCGGGAGAGCTATTATCTGATTAATCCACGATGGGTTTTGATTCCGCACGGCAGTGCTGGAACATTCATGAAAAATGAAGACTTATGATACCACCCGCCAGCTTGTACGACGACTCCTTCGATTTATTGTAAATTTATAGTCCCCTCCAAGGTACCTTTTTCCAGATCTGTATAAATTGGGTGTCTGTGCTAACGAATATTGTCTTTTCCTTGAGGTAGCCTTGAGAGGTTATACCGTTCAATCTCTGATGTAGCTGGGCGCTACTTACACGTAATTATTGTCTTAATTTTTGATAGCCGTGAGAGGTTATACTGTTCAATCTTCGGCGTAGCTGAGTGCTACTGTCGTAATTCTTTTTAAAGTACTTTTGACTTCGATCTCAAGTGAGATGTATAATATTTTGAGGACTCTGTTGAGAGCCGAATATAACATTAACAATGATTTGCATATAACAATGATATTTTATAATATGTTTTTGGGTGTGAAATTAGCTATGTGCTTAATTAGGGAAAGAGTCCACGTTTATTAATTGCCTAGGACTCAGAGTGAATGTGTTTCAGAGTGAATGTGTAGCTCTATTGCAATTATAGTAGGAATAGAATAATAATTTTGAACTTTTATTTCATCATTGAAGAAGGCGTCAAGATGACGAACATTGGGTCAACCGCTGGGATGATGGACGAGCAATCTATGCAGATAATTACCATGGCTATTAGGTACAGCACTCATTTCAGGTTCCGTATTGACCGTGTTTACAATAAGTAAAACCTGAATTTCCCGCCGAATCAATACTTTACTTATAGAAAACTCTAAGGGTACATGTTTCGGAGACCCTCTATCTCCTTCCTCAGCCCTCTTTTGGTACTACAAACATCGTATAACACATTCGAAATCCCCAATAAAAATAACATAAAACACACATCATAAATTACAAAGCCACAACATATTAAAAACTACGAGCTTAAAATACACTAATTAAAATTCAACAACAACCATAAATAAAGCATGTAATGCTCCTCGCATTTTCAGTCATTCAGTTCTTGTTTAGTTTGTGTCTTTGGACACATTAAAATATTGTTTATGCACAACCATTTATTTTGTTCCAAGTGTCTTCAAACTATAAAATAAATGTAATCAATCTATGGAGACTCTTGTGTACGTAGGGCTTGTTGAATTGAAAACATCTAGAATTTGCCTATTGTTGATGGACACTTGTTGTTTGAGGTAGAACAGCAAATATTATGGTGTTCCCTATCTAGAATACTTAACAACATGCTGTAGTGAAGCGACTGTTGTTTATGAATAACAGTCCAATTAGATAGCTAGTATAGAATTGAAGACAGTCAATTCAGGGCTTCTTAGATGATGGTTAGCTGACGGTCGGCAGCATCGATTATAAATATTCATTACTATTGTTTTGGTCGAGGAACATTAACAAGTTGACACCTCGTCTTATTCGTCATGGTATGCTGAATGGTTGTGCATAAACAAAATTTTAATGTGTCCAAAGACACAAACTAAACAAGAACTGAATGACTGAAAATGCGAGGAGCATTACATGCTTTATTTATGGTTGTTGTTGAATTTAAAGCTCGTAGTTTTTAATATGTTGTGGCTTTGTAATTTTTGATGTGTGTTTTATGTTATTTTTATTGGGGATTTCGAATGTGTTATACGATGTTTGTAGTACCAAAAGAGGGCTGAGGAAGGAGACAGAGGGTCTCCGAAACATGTACCCATAGAGTTTTCTATAAGTGAAATATTGATTCGGCGGGAAATTCAGGTTTTACTTATTGTAATTACCATGGCTGTGTAAATTCGTAGTTGGCTATGGAAGGTGACGTCCACTGATGTGACGAGCTGATATGGTTGAGTACAAATATTGATTTATTCATTATGTAGATATTTTGGCATGGGAACCTTGTGTATATATTTTTCTTGTGATTTTTATTCTTGTTTCATTTTGGTAAATATTAACATAGTGTCCCGACACTCAATATGTAAATGTGTGAGGACGCGTTACCATTAGTTTGATTTTTGTATTGGATCGCGGCTAAGGTGATAAGTGGTGATGTGTTAATTAACAATAAAAATAGTAAGGGGGGAAAAAGTGTGTTTGCTATGATTTTGGATGAACAAGTATTAATTTGAGTTGCCTTGTTGCGACATTGATTTTGTAAAGAACCGTCCGTTCTTTTATTTCATTTAATTTTGCACTTTGATTATGATTGGTTAATTCTTTGGTCAGAATACTGAGATCAGGTGCGCTGGTGTGTGGAAATTATTTGTGTATTTTATTTCAGGTGTTATTGTCAAAGCCCTAGCGAGTGATATTATGTGTGTCTGTGTGTCCATTGTGTGGAATGTGGTGAATTTTATGCGCGGGAGATTGGCGTGGAGCCAATTCTCTGACGGCTACAATTATTACGGATGGTGAGTGGAGCTCTGCGGAGACCTCAACCAATCCAATGTGGATCTTGTAATTCCAAAGGGAATTAACGAGATATTTTATTTGGTGACACACACACATGTTAGCTGCGGTAACAGCTGTTCTTCGTTGATCTTGGGAGCCGAGCAATTTGCGCTGGCCCGGGATATGGTTCACGCAAGGGGTGATTTGACACATGATAGCGAGGTTCCACACTGAGCGCTGATCTGAGGTATTTTTTGATGCCAATTAGTGAAGGAGGAACTGCCTTGCCTTTGACCCAATTGTTATATATAGCTTGCTTGTTCATTTAAAGTGTGATATAATATTCAGGGCTAAGTTCGCCACGCCTGTGCAGTATTCCCATGTGTCACGTTCAAGTGAAATGTTTTTCTGGTATTTAATTGTATGCTGTTGAGCATCTGTGTTTCATTATTTTGTGATATGTAAATTCTTGTTGGCACCTTGTTGTGTATCCAGTGTAAAATGACATGCGGCCATTTGTTGTTGTAGTTGCATCGTGGTCACGTTACTCATTCTTGTGTTTATTTTGATGAAGTCCTGTGTTGAGGCAATTTGTTGTGCTGTGGCACGTTGGTCCAGATTTCGACGGAAATCTTTGTTTTGTAAATATTTAAAGTTAGTGAGTGTCGGTATTGTATTGAATATTGTTAAAGTGTTTAGTTCCCATTGCTAAGATATCTCAGATGCGGATTTGTAGCCTGACGGCATTCGCAGGATGGCAACAAATCACGTATCAAGTAATCTTACACATCACATCACGCGCACACATGATTTGAAGGTAAACAGGCCATATTTCGGGTCCTGTTATTGTGTTGACATCTCTGGTGAGATATTTGATTAGTATTTACTCTTGATTGCGGGTGTAAGTTAAGAGGGTGTAACCTCATGTTTGTTTGTTGTTCTTATGTTTATTTTATTCTGGAATTAAATTTGTTTCGTTTATTTTGGCTTCACTTCTGTTCATTTTCTGCCATATAATTAGGCTATGTTACCTTGCACCTTGAAGAAGCATAAATTAGCAACATCATTATGCACCGTACACTACCCCGAAAAGGAGTCTCATAAAAACCTTCTCGCAAGGGTTCAATATGTCACCCTCATTTCCGCCTATGCTCCCACTTTAGTTGATGATGAAGATTCCACGAATCAATTCTACCATCAACTAAACGATGTTCTTTCCAATTTAGATACCAATGATAAACTTTTACTGCTTGGTGATTTCAATAATAATAATAATAATAATAATAATATCGCATGGCCTCGGGTGCCGGGTGCAAGCTTTTTTTTTTGTAATTTGGCACCCAGAGGGTAGCTTGCATGTCGAATTTCGTTGTTCCTTGATAGTCAAGGAGGTTAGATGTTCGATATTTAAGCTCCTTGAACACTATAGTGCTTTCTAGTAGAGAAATGAGGAACTTTGTGTTGGCGGAAACTCCCGAGATTAATTTTGCCATTATGAACTCGGCCTACTGAATTCAAATGGGTTCTTTGACATGCCAACATCGTATGACATGCGTGTCGTATTTTTGCCACCTTTCAAAAATCACTTACCACGGCCAGGAGCGAACCTGCAATCTTGGGGTTAGTAGACCGACACGCTATCCACTCACCCACTGTGGCAAGTTGGTGATTTCAATGCCAGAGTGGGAAGAAACAATCGATTATGGTAATGTCCTCGATAATCAGGGTGTTGGAAATTGCAATGCAAACTGGCCACTTCTTCTAGGTCTCTGTGCTGAGCTGTCCAGTCAAGCTCTTTATCACCAATATGCATTTCCACCTACCAAACCACCTTAAGTCTACGTGGATGTATCCACACTCTGATTACAAAGACAGCACGTAACACTGATGACTGCTGGACTGACCACAGACTCCTAGTTAGCTGCCTATGGATCCTCATACATTGCAAACCACGATCTTACTTCTCGAACCTTTCCTAGAGAAAATTCCACTTCACCAAACTTCAGAATGAAGATGTTCATGCTGTTTTCCAAGACTCCCTTTTAAAGCTGTAGGGAAATGTTGGGTCTAGGAGCATTCCTTGACTTCAAACTAACAAGAAACTTGATAAATTCAAGAAATATTGGTGGGACTACCATCCTTAACCTTTTCACTGCTGAATTGTTACATTGTTAGCGCACCCTCTGTGCTGGATTCTTTTAGGCAACCACTTTCACACAGAAATTCACCGATTTGAACATAAGATACAAGTGGAAACTGAAAATAATTAAAAGTAATTTACTCACCAGTGTGTTCATAAAGTATTGGCCAGGGTTGATATTTGGGATCCTGGGTTCGATTACACATGAGTTGGCAAAATTTTGTCCAGTAGACAAAATTTTAAAAATTGTAATATACACCGTAGACTATGCTCACTAAATGCACACACTATATTCATCCCATACACAAACACTTCACAACAGAAACATTAAATTAAACACACGATATCACACTAAATAAACACCCGAATCCAATATTACCTCAAAGCACAAATATCTCAAATAATTCTAACACATATATTATCCTATACCTAATATTTCGCGAAAAAATAATAACAGCCTTGCTTCAACTAAATAGGCTATACAATTTATCTATACTAATAATTGAACACTAAATATGTTCAAAGATAAAGTTTACGCTTCTAAACATTCTAATAATTCCTGCATGAGTGGTAGTCTTCAAAGCAAGGTAAGACACAGAGTGCAACACCACATGGTTGACACATATATCGGGACTCTTTCCTCTTCCTTTCCCTCCTGACAGTATTGCTACATACATGACAGTGACGAGTTGGGTTAGATTTCTTATCAGTTGGCGGAACTAAGCAGGGAAAATGTCGTTCAGTTAGTCGAAGAACTGGATCTGTAGATGTCGCAGATGGTCTTCCAGGAGTTGATTTTCTGGGGTTGTGATATCTCTCCAAAATCTGTCTTACAATTTGAAACTGAAATTCTGCCAATGAAGGATGCTTACCTGATGATAGACAGTATAGGGCATATGAATTTAGAAGTGCTAAGTCCAAAATATGAAAGAAGAATTTCTTGTACCACTTGATACTTTTACGCACGCTATGGAGTGAACTAAGGAGCATGTCTGCCTTATCGACAGACCCCATGTTCATGTTATATTCAATGACTGCCTGAGGCTTCAAGATAGAGCTCCAGACTTGCGATCCTTTTTCCCAGTCACTTCAAATATATTTTTGTGCATGGTTGTAAGCACGAACACATCCCTCCTATCACGCCACTTGAGTGCCATCATTTTTGTGCTAGATTTCATTACCAATTCCCCTCTTCCCAATTTAGTTCCCAGTGTAAGCATGCCTTTCCTGTTCTTTCGCACTGTTCCACATGCATTAGTGGCTCGGTCATGAAGCAAAGAAAACAGCTGTGGGCCAGTGTACCAGTTATCTACAAATAAGCTATGGCCTTATCTAAATAATCATGTAGAAGTGTTGTAACAACTGCACCAGAAATACCTAGTTTATAGGGGGTCTGTAATTTCTGTTGATGAGCCAGTATAAGTGATAATATCCAAAATATAACCAGTTTTACAGTCACAGAGAACAAACAGTTTCATGCCGAAACGATGACGCTTGGTTTTTATATATTGCTTGAAAGCAAGACGTCCCTTGAACAAATCTAGGCTTTCATCAACACACAAGTCAGCAAATGGGGTGAGATAGGTTTTGAATGTTTTCCTGAAATGGTCAATAATGAATCGAATTTTGTTCAGACTGTCAGTTTTGTTTGGGTTTTCATTGTCGGTGAAGTGGAGCATACTGAGTAAAATTAGATATCTATCACGAGACATAACTTGCTGAAAAATTGGGGCATGCAGAAAGGGATCACTGGACCAATGTTCCTGAATAGACAGATGTTTATTTCAAACCATCAGCAGCGTCACTGCTATTAGCACAAAAATCTCCTTATAATTGGTATCAACCCATTTCCTGAGCCTGGAATATTGACTGGGTGGCTTAGCGTCAACAGTCTGTTTATGAGACTTGTTTGTTTCGTCTGCTACCTTTGTCAACACCTCTTCATTGACAAATAACTCGAAATAATCTATTTCATGGGATTCAGGGGTCAAATTAGTATTTGACATACCTGGGTTTGGCACTTGGAATGCATGCACGTTTGGCGCGAACTCGTCCTCGGACCACGTGGGTAGGCCTAGGTCAGGTTCATTTCTTCCCCTCTCTGTCGGGATATCTTCAACACTATCACTATCACTGTCACTTCCTAACAGTTCCCTAATATCCCCATCATCATTTCTAACACTATCTAAATCCACATCAGACTCAATCTCCTCTAAAAGCGTAAGAATTTGCTCCGGACGCATATTGCGCTCGCTAGATGCAGCCATTACTCATACACGATGTTTATAAGTGTGTGACAAAAGAAAATTATTTTTCCTGCAACGTGACACATGTGTATTTAAGGAACTAACTGGTTGAAAATGTAGCTAACAGACGGCGTAAGAATACACAACTTTTACAAAGCAGATCGAGTATACTCGATCGCAGCACTGATGGCACAAAGTTCTGATCGAGTATACTCGATCGCAGCACTGACGGACCACTTGGGGCAGATCGAGTGTACTGGACCGCAGCAGTGAAGCGGTTAAAAGTCCAGTCAATACGAAAGATGTTAAACTACAGTAAAGCACATTAAGAAATATCATCAAAGAGTTCTCAGAGAAGGTCGTTGCCATTGAGGTAAGAAAGAGGAATGACTGGTTCAATGATAATAATGAGGAGATTCAGAGTCATCAGTGCCAAGCATGAGAAGGTCGTTGCCATTGGGGTAAGAAAGAGGAATGACTGGTTCAATGATAATAATGAGGAGATTCAGAGTCATCAGTGCCAAGCATGATGCCTACCTATCTCTCACTCAGTATCTATCTTCCATGGAGAACCAAGCAGGTTTTCAAGTATACAAGGAAAATTTTCAGACCGCAATAAGAGCAATCAAAAACATTTAAATTCATGGGAATTAAACAGTACGGTATACAGGTAAAATATAAAATAGTTTGCAACCAGAAAAAAGTAAGTAAAATAATAATAATATCAATATCAAGCTATCGAATTACTGATGTCTTACCTGTACAAGCTTCATTAAATTCGCTGCGACTCCAGTGTATTATTTTCCCACTTTACATTCAAAGGCGTCATTCTATCCATTTGATTTAAATATATATATACAGTGCTTGATTTGTAAAAAAAAACAGCTTCCGGTACTGTGGGCTACCGGATGATGGTAAGGGCTATATGGAATATTGAAATATAGAGTTTAAAAATATGTTTACGCTTTTCTGAACAACTTTAAACATTAATCAGTGGACAAAATAGCAGTCTAATTTTGATTGCAATTTTATATTAAGTTGAGACTGTTGTAGCAACACTTTTCATACCATAGCCGTTGGCCTATACAACTAACATTCCATAGTTCTATAAATTACGTTATATATTCGACTTTTCCCCCGATCAGAGGTTTCGGTGCGGCGTACCGGTGTGTACCGCCACAAATCTAGCCCTGTATATATACAAGTGTATGACAGCTAAAGCATCACTTTCTCTTCTTGATGCTCCATAAAAATGGCACAACTATAGACAAGCATTTTTTAACTTCAATCTCACCAGAGAAGTAATACCTAATGGATAATTTTAACAGGACATTTCATGTACATCATAAAAGATGGCACTTCTAATTTCTCCCCTCACCAAATCTTTCAAACAGGTTGAAAGTAATAAAATGTTGCTTTATGCTCTCAGGCTCCCCAGTAGAAAATGAGTTTCTCAAATTTGAATTGAATGCAGAAACATGTCCAAAATATAGCTGCTACAGGAGCTATTTGACATGAAATGTTTTGTGGTGTACATGCTGCAAATACAATGCTGTGTAAAAATGGTGTATTTCATGCAGATATAACATTATATAATCGTTTACCAAATTACATTAAAAAAAGTCCTCTCGGCACGCCGGAAGGCGGAGGTAGATTTCACCGGACAAACTTGGGGATAGTCGAAAATAGGCAGAATATGCAGGTTTTCGTAGAAGGATCAGACCACATTTATTGCGTGAAAGTATTTTATAATTGGAGATTAATTAACTTTGTTTTTCGTCATTTTATGCATATTTTAAACATTCTATTGTCTTATGATGACGGTAACCTTCTTGTCATTTGGAGTCCATTTTTATACTTGTGGTCACACTGTCCTTATGCAAAGTTTCGACACTGATGTGTAACTATGTAACGGTCTGTTACTTCTTCACGCAAAATTATATCTCCCGCAGAGATGTTGGTTGGTTCCTCAGTTTAGGGGCTGCAACAACGTGGTCATGTAACCCCGTGTACTTTGGGTGAGTGTAGAATCTGTCTGATAAACGGTGTGAATTGTGATAGCTGTATTAGTCTGTAATTCAGGTAAGGAATGCAGACGCTCAATTTCAAGCAGTAGTTCCTAATGTTGCTACCAGATACTACCGTCAACGACACCTAGCTGTGAACTTGGCTACTAGATGCCACCGCAATCAGCAACTCGCAACGAACGTTGGAACTTCCCCTCCAAAGGAAAGCATACTGAGGGATTTTTAGCGCTCTTAGAAAATCTGACGACTTTGGCCGGCTTTGAACCCGCGACCTTGGGCATAGGAGTTCAGCATGCTACCAGTTAAGTCACCGAAGCCGCATCACACTTAGTCAGATGGAAATCTGAATCTGATCTCGCGCAAGTGCGTTGTCATGGCAACGTCTGATGGCTCATCCCTCATCAATTTAGTAGTGTTGCCATGTCAACCACTGATAGCTCTTGGCATTTTCTTACAATTCCGAAATCATTTTTCTCATCCCTTGGCGTAATGGTGGCTCATATCAAAAATTCTTTCAGACAAAAGTTTTAGGTAATTATTAGGAGAATATTGTCCATTTTGTACGGTTTTGATATTGTGCCTATTAACAGAGATATGATTAATGTTTCCCGAAAAAACCACTTTTTCCCACCCCTTTGGTCAATGGTTGGTGCTATCAAAAAAACGTTTCAAACATAAATTTCTGAGCTTTATCCGACACATAGTATGAACTTTGAACGGATTCGATATTTCACATATTAAGAGAGTTATAGCAATATTTCATTTTTTCGAAAAAAAAAAGTCCCCCATTTTCATCCCCTTCGACCGATTTAGCCCAGTAACGAACTCGTCCGAGATTGTATGGGTATACATATTCGGTAAAAAATTCAAAGTGATTGGTGCAAAATTACGGCAGTTATCGTGTCCACAAGAAACTGATATACATATATATACATATATTACATAAATTATATATAAACCTTTGAACTGACGGTGGTTTTGGGGTCTGGGGGATGTGAAACGCGAAGATATGTCGAAATTTTCCGGAAATCGAAACATGGTACCCATTGCAATAGTTAGCTTTCTAATGAAATCTACCTAAAATACTGCCGTCAACGACACCTAGCTGTGAACTTGGCTACTAGATGCCACCTCAATCAGCAACTCGCAACAAACGTTGGAACTTCCCCTCCGAAGGAAAGCAAACTCAGGTTTTTTAGCGCTCTTAGTAAATCCGACGACTTCAGCCGGGTTTGAACCCGCGACCTTGGGCATAGAAGTTCAGCATGCTACCAGTTCCGATACCGAAGTCGCTTCCCACTGACATATGAAAACTGAATGTGATCTCGTGCAGTGGCGTTGTCATAGCAACTGCTGATGGTCATCCCTTATCAATTAAAAGTAAAGTTGTCATGGCAACCTCTCTTGGCACTTGGCATTTTCTTATAATTTAAATCATTTTGTTCACCCCGTGGCGTAATGGTGGGTCATATCAAAAATTCTTTCAGACAAAAGTTTTAGGTAATTATTGGAGGAATATTGTCCATTTTGTGCGGTTTTGATATTGTGCCTATTAACAGAGATATGATTAATGTTTCCCGAAAAACCCACTTTTTCCCACCCCTTTGGTCAATGGTTGGTGCTATCAAAAAACTTATTAGACATAAATTTTTGGCACTTATCCGACACATATTATGAACTTTGAAGGGATTCGATATTTCATGTATTAAGAGAGTTATAGCGATATTTCACTTTTTCGAAAAAAGCCCCCCATTTTTACCCCCTTTGACCGATTTTGCCCATTAACGAACTCGACCGAGATTTTATAGGGATACATATTATGTAAAAAATTCAAAGTGATTGGTGCAAAATTACGGCAGTTATCGTGTCCACAAGAAACTGATACATATATACATAAATTATATATAAACTTTTGAACTGACGGTGGTTTTGGGGTCTGGGGGATGTGAAACGCGAAGATATGTCGAAATTTTCCGGAAGTCGAAACATGGGACCCATTGCAATAGTTAGCTTTCTAAAGAAATCTACCTAACACAGCAAACTACCCAATTGCAAAAG
The DNA here is from genome assembly GCA_946902985.2 of Meconema thalassinum. Taxonomy (NCBI): domain Eukaryota; kingdom Metazoa; phylum Arthropoda; class Insecta; order Orthoptera; family Tettigoniidae; genus Meconema; species Meconema thalassinum. The sequence continues at coordinate 454,581,226 of OX336391.1, read as the reverse complement.
AAAGACAAAAGAGTTCTTGCTGGAGCACTGCTTCTACTCAGTTAAAGAGTTTTTAGAGTATAAGTAGTTTCATAATAAGTAGCCTATTCATATGAATAGATGTTTATGATGTAATGTTAATTTTGTGTGTATATAATTGTTATTATTAAATTGAATTAGTATAAATTGTAAATTGACATGTCCTATATTATTGTACAATGTACAGCATATGATCCAATGAAAAATGAAATGAAATAATGAAAAGAAAGATTCATTAACCCTGATTGAGGGTTGGACCTAATCTTTTGCAGACTTTTAACTAGGGGCAGAAATGCATTACAGAAGATTGTGGGAAGTTTTCTATTCCCAGGCCACCAAGTAAATGGTCTACATAGAGACATGTCAGAATTCTTGCTGCCCAAAGAGCATTTAGAACATTTATAGCACCAGCGTGGCCGTATAAACCCTCACGATGGTATTCTCATCTTGACGTGGTGTGGGGCTTGAGAGTCCAAAAGATCCTGCGAGCTATGCTGGCGGGAGCGTAAGCTCCTGGTAGGGCCACCCATGCCGGACAGGTCAGAGGTGATGGGTCAGACTAAAACGGATACCCTGGTTCTCCAGGTTGAGGGTTCGGCGTAGGATTAACAATCCTACCCCGTAAAAAAATTTAATATTATGGATGCCTTACAAATGACTCAGAATGCTAATCACCCGATGACGAACCGGCAAAGAAAAAGGTTAATGAGAAGGAAAGCGGATATTATGTTAGCGACATGGAATGTGAAAACCCTAAGGAGACCTGGTAAATTGAGAGGAATTAGAGAAGAAATGGGAAAATGCCGAGTGGAAATAGTCGCACTACAAGAAATACGATGGAAAGGCCAAGGAATGATAGCATCAGGGGAACATATACTGATGTACAGTGGAGGAAACACCGGGTATGGTGGTTGGTTCCTCAGTTTAGGGGCTGCGACAACGCGGTCATGTAGCCCCATGTACTTTGGGTGTGTGTAGAAGCTGTCTGATAACCGGTGTTAATTGTGATGACTGTATTAGTGTGTGTTATCTGTTTTTAATTCAAGTGAGGACTGCAGACATTGAATTTTTTCAAGTAGTTCCTACTTTTGCCGCCAAATGCCACCGTCAATGACTACTGGTTTAGATGATTATGATAATTGTTGTTTTAAGGGGCCTAACATCGAGGTTATCGGCCCCTAATGAAATGAAATGGCGTGAAATGAAAGGATGAAGATAAAAACAGCTCACTGCCATGGATGAAACGAAATTGGTTTATATAAAATAGACAGTGAGCCCCAACAATTATGCCTTATTTGAATAAAAAAGTAAAAGGGATGGTAAAAAACAATAAAACAAATAAGGCAGAGTGAACAATAAAATAGATGAACGCAATAAAAAACATAAAACAGCCTGAATTAAAAGTCTTAACTTACATTAAAACTTTAAAAAGTAACCACTCTCCTTCATGAACTGGATGACGAGGTCTGCTGACGGCCCATCATCATGGAGAATAAGGGAGAGGGTATTAGGCAGTTTAAGAGTCCTTCGCAGATCGGCCAGATCCACACACTCCAAGAGAATGTGTGCCACTGTTAGGTGGGTGCCGCAAGTACACACAGGGGGGTCTTCTCTCTTTAGCAAGTGGAAGTGTGTAGCAATCCCATGGCCGATCCGGAGTCGACAGAGTACCACAGCTTCCTTCCGGAGAGATCGGAGTGTGACTGCCTCCCGCGCCGCCTGATCAGCAAGCTAGTTTCCCTCAATGCCCATGGGGCTAGGAAGCCACACAAAGGTCACCCCGATTCCAGCGTTACACACACTGACGAGCAGGTCGTGCACACAGTGGATCAGCGGGTGCCTCGGAAAACACACATCGATAGCTTGCAGCGCACTAAGAGAGTCAGTACACACAAGAAAGTGCTGGTGATCTTCTGATAACGTGTACCGCAGAGCCTCTAAGATAGCACAGCCTCCGATGGACGGAGGAGTCCATGTCCGACTTGGGGCCGGTGTGCAGTATATCAGGGCGAGAGACCATCCATGGAGAGGCCTTGCTAGGTACTCGGACAATACAGGAGACAGAAGGAAATCGGAACTGCCGGTATGAGTCATCCATGCGAATCCCCGCCGGCCGAGTGGCTCGGGCGAGCGCATCATACAGCCGGCGATTCAGATTGGTAAACAAACATGGATAGCTAGGATGAAGTGGCATCTGTCGAATAGTCGCAGCATAGGTCAGCAGTACCTGTTGGCGCCGCAGGTGTAAAGGAGGTACACCAGCCTCGGCGAGCAAGCTGACGACTGGGCTCGTCCGAAAGGCTCCCGTCGCCAGCCTCACACCGCTGTTCAGTTTAACGAGCACCGACCTACGTGCCGAAAAAAATGCTACTCTGCCATAATCTAACCTAGATAGAATAAGAGACTTATAAAAACGTAGGAGCACCGTGCGGTCCGCCCCCACGATGACCCGCTAAGAAACCGCAACATGTTGAGCTTCCTAGCACAGGCAGTTTTCAAACACCGCACGTGTGGGTCCCACGTTAACCTGCGGTCAGGGGCAGATGACCTCGTAGTTCCACCCCTTAAAACAACAATAACTAACTAACCTCCGGTCGAAAAGGAGGCCAAGGAACCGGTACGTAGCAACAACAGGCAAAGCTACATTTCCCAGATAAAGCTCAGGATAGGGATGGAGAGGGCGCTTTCGGCAGAAATGGACAACCGAGCTTTTAGCGGTAGAGAACCGAAAGCCATGCTCTAGTGTCCAGCGTTCCACTCTCCGAACAGCTTGTTGGAGCTGTCGTTCAGCGACTGCCATATTTTGTGCACTATAATGTGGAGCGAAATCGTCTACATATAGCGACGGTACCACCGCTGGACCAGCAGCAGCTACTATACCGTTTATGGCAATTGCAAATAAAGTTACCCTGAGCACCGATCCCTGCGGGACTCCATTTTCCTGTACATGATAATGCGAATATGTCCCCCCTATTCGGACACGGAATAGGCGAAGGGATAGAAAATTCACAAACAAGACCGGCAAGTTACCTCGGAATTTCCATTGATGCAGGATAGAGAGGATGCCGTAACGCCAAGTGGTATCATAGGCCTTCTTGAGGTCAAAGAAAACAGCGACTAGGTGCTGTCTCCGGAGAAAAGTAAACAAGAAACGAGAAAAATCCTTGCATTCAAAAGAATGCCCAAAAAACACCCTTCCAATAGGGTAATGCTATCGGAATATCAGTCCGGAAAAAACAAGGAATCGCCTTGTGTCTAACTTGACATGTCAAAAAAAATCTATACAACATTTAATATCTTATACAACCCTAAATAAAATTATTGTAGGTTGTCGCACAGCCTAACACATTTTATAATTAATTCGCAAATGTAGCATATATACAACATATCAAAATTATTCAATGATTCACTTATTTACATAAACTATAATTCATATTAATGCACAACATATGCATTCTTGTTTTATTAACCATATGTTAATATTTTATAAGTTATTTATCTCATAAATACCCTGGTTTTATTATTGACTTGACTTATTACTTGGCTTGTTGCAACCTAACAATTCGTTTAATCGTTTCATAATTAGTTTAAATTTGTCATAAGCACATTTAAATCCAACAAGCAATAAAGCTAATTGAAAGTTTTAATTGTCCACTCCATGTGAATTATTTTAGAACAATCAATAAATTAATAATGTTCGCTTTTATTTAACTCCATCAAAGATAATCTATCCATCTATAATGATTATGGTGCAGTATTGTATTCAAGAGTGATCGTAGCAGTGAGGTATTAAAACATCTGTGATCAAACAGCTGATCTCCAATCCTATCACAAGGACTAATTAAATAATTATACAGCGACGTAGATTTTCATAAAATCTGTAATACTTGGCTCTCACTGGCTCAATTCCAACAATCTACTTTCTATTTAACAGTACCATCAATGTTTACCATAATAATAATAATTATAGCACTACCCACTGGTATGCTGAACGATAATGTACACCTATATTTTGAAACTTCCTATTATACTGTATACCTCAATCAATGGTCTGTATCATTCATTAGTGATCGTAAAAATACAGAATAAATTGTTTAACCTCCTATTTAAATCTGAATTAAATAACTGCGTGAAATCATATTCAAAATGGTATTAAAAATCCTGACTAGATTAAAGTCTTGCCTTACAATATTTCATTACAAATCATGTCTTATTATTATTGTTATATAGACTTTCTTCAAGTCTAATCTAGGAAATTGCGTATAAAAGATATTTGCTGCTCATCAAAAATATCTCCAATCAAATGAGAAATCGATAATAAAAATTATGTAATTAAATCTCAAATAACAAAATGCACATAAAACACGTGGCTCAATCAAAGTGAAAATTGATCAAAATCGAAAATAGAGATCAACTCAAAATGATGAACTCAAAATATTCAACAATGCCCCCTACACCATGAATCTTAGTTAACACAATTAAGTTAAAGTCTAATTGATTCATTAGGACACACTGTGAACATATTTCGCCCCTCAGAAATTAAGTGAAGTCCCTACGAGAATAACTGAACAAAAATCTTCATAAGACCCGTCTTCAGATACACTCTGTGTCGAAACGACATGAGAAAAGTTCGTTTATAGTATGCTCATTCAGATACTTAATTATATCAACGTTAACACACATTGAGTGTATAAGAAACCACTCTGATCAGTTATAAAAATTTAATAGTCCTGTCTATAATCACCAACACGTGTGAAAAACACACAAAATAGTTCCAAGTCCGCTTGGAACTGTAAATGTCTTCTCCAATAATTCATCTTCTTGGCAATGAAAATATGCACATTATTACTATTAAACTACTAAATTAAGCCAAAAATAATTGCCACAATATTAAACAAATGGATGCGTTTACTTAACATAAACCAAAATCCGGGTGAGCAGAAAGTCAGAAACGACAATATGTCGAACCTAGACCCCTGTCCATCCATACTACAGATTAAGACAACATATGGCAATTATGGTTACTCTACAATACCCGCTAAGCCACTACTTAAAAACTGAGTGCCTTCTACCTTCAGACACGTTCCATTGCGATGTCAAAAAGGATACAGAAATATGCCATGGTAAAACATCTCCCATCTCCTCCAAGGCATGATCAACATCCTCCAGCGATCCCGAGCCTCGGACCAGGAACTCTATTTTCACCAAGCCCCCGCACGTCAGATTGTTCGTACGCCCCTGCCGTGCGATGGCCTTTCGACATATAATCACGAACACGCATCTTTCGGTTGAAGTATAACAGTTTATAGCAGCGAGAAAGCATTAGCTTGTAACCATGTGTGATACTCATCTATACTAGAGGTGCGTAAAACATTTTCACAATATCAAGCTGTCTGGAACAGAAAGTCGTGTTCTCAGACCACATGTTAAGTTATGGTCACCTTATGAGAGATCTCCGCCACTGCGAATATAGTGCTTACGTCTGAGATTTAGCCACACATGACTATAAACATAATAAAGTCATTATGCATTCCCCTTGACGTCTGGTCTTTCAACATAACGCACAGGAAATATACTGTTTCTGCCAACAGAACTGTGCAAGAATCACAGCCTGTTCTGAAGTTACACTCAACAGGTGTGTAGCGAAAATAATCCCGCATGGACTAATAGTTCACAATGGCAGTCTTCCACACTCTCTTCACTGCGCCTGGTATCATTCCACGTGGTAAGAAAACGTGAAATGTTTCTGCTCATATTTTGGAGCCTTGCATACGATATGAAAATAGTCATACACCATATTCACATACTCTGAATGCACAGTCTATTCGTCATTTCCACCGTTCGAAATTTTCACGGTCCATTTTGAAAATTTCCCGGAACACGATGTCACTTTTAAACACTTCCGTAGTTTGGAGATAGTTCCGACTTGAATTCACATCACGACCTGTCCACTCAACTCCTGTCGCACTGCGCATGAGAACTTTTACCCCCTCCCTGAGGTATCTTAGTTCGACGTTGCTCTCCGCTAGAGTGCATTATACTCATTTCTCAGTATTACAGGCTTCTTAATAATTCAATAAATACATGTATACACATTAACAAATTCACAAAGAAATTTGATACAATGGTCCGGCTAGCTCAAAACAGTTGCCAGCGTTTCGCCCCTGTGTACCAATGGGCTCTTCAGTTGGTTATGGTACACCTCACCAAGAAGCGTGGCTAGTACATACTGTGAAGGCCGCTGCAAGGCACAAATGTTGCCACGAGCAGTGCCAATGTACTACGGAAGTCAAAACTTCCTTTCAAAAATAATGTTAGCTTACCTTGCTAATCCATATTGGAAATATCTGTTCCCTTAGGAAACAGGATGTAAAATTGTCCGATTGAGCTATGTACATTAACAAATTCACAAGGAAATTTGATACAATGGTCCGGCTAGCTCAAAACATCGAAACACTGGCAACTGTTTTGAGCTAGCTGGACCATTGTATCAAATTTCTTTGTGAATTTGTTAATGTACATAGCTCAATCGGACAATTTTACATCCTGTTTCCTAAGGGAACAGATATTTCCAATATGGATTAGTAAGGTAAGCTAACATTATTTTTGAAAGGAAGTTTTGACTTCCGTAGTACATTGGCGCTGCTCGTGGCAACATTTGTGCCTTGCAGCGGCCTTCACAGTATGTACTAGCCACGCGTCTTGGTGAGGTGTACCATAACCAACTGAAGAGCCCATTGGTACACAGGGGCGAAACGCTGGCAACTGTTTTGAGCTAGCCGGACCATTGTATCAAATTTCTTTGTGAATTTGTTAATGTACATAGCTCAATCGGACAATTTTACATCCTGTTTCCTACGGGAACAGATATTTCCAACATGTATACAAGTTCTAGTATTCTAACATGATATTTAGTCTCACACATACTGCGTAAAATACTTTTCAGGCCTTTATGTTTAATTAATTTCCTGAATGCAGGTGTCTAGGTTTTCTGACGTCACGAAGATTACCGTCCACTGTGTCGTGACTCAAATCCTTTCAGGCGATCTGCTTCGGGCAATCTCGCGCGGTCTCGTTTACATTCGGTTTCTTTCATATTGTACCCGATACCTAGTTTAGGCTATCGGCTACGCCAGCAGACATTAAGCTGTAGTTGAGGTTTTGGAAAGCAATAGGAAAAGATAGCGCACCGATCGCGTCAAGAAGAATGCCAAGATGACGTAGGAGGTCAAGAATCGAGGAGGCATTGAAATCTGTGAGAAGATAGAATTATGAATGGAGATGTGAAGCTTTATGGAAAGATATATGGAATTATAGTAATTAAAACATCTTAGAAGAGGATATATAACATGCATTATATGAGGAAATGATTTTATGGAAATAAGTTATTTTATAACAGAACAGCCGAGAGGATTCGGGTTCGAGACTATGTTCATGACGTGAGAGCACAGTGGTGGGGGAACAAGCCACGTGCCGCGCGGAGCACATAAGCCAGAACACAGCGCTAGCAAGTCAGTTGAGCCCAAGGAGACGGGCAGTTCAGAGCAGCTCTATAGCACAGCGAGACGGACATTGAAGGTCACGCAACGTACGGAAACCGTCACGGCATAAGTGTAGGCGACATTTCTCGCATTGCCGAGCAGCCAAGGCCGAGCGGGTCGTTGATCCAGGCGGGCTGGCCGAGGAGACAATTGTAGACAGCCGGGGTATTTCAAAATCACACTGCTCGTAATTGAAGACTTTATTTCAAGCTTCATTTCGACGCTGTTCAAACACAGGCTTTTACGAATAACCTTATAACCATGCTGTTATATAACGCATTCAAAGCGACTTTTACTATTCCAAGTAAACTGAATGTTAGCACAGGCTCTGATGAACATTATATCGTGCATTTATAAGATTTATATCTTATACAATTTTCATGAGTTACCTATTAAGAACAGATACAGGGTGTATCGTAATCTTGAACTCTATCAAGTAAAATTTTATTTTACTCAAGTGGGACTTTGCAGTAAGTTGAGATTGGACTTGCAATACTCAAACAAAACATTTAAAGGAACAGTGGCGTATATTAGAAGAGGAGTAAGGGGGTCCACTGTTTTCATGAACTTTTCGAGAAGGAGTTGGACAATATCCGCTATGGGTAATCCGAGGTTCAACATGACCGAGTAAACGTGAATAGAGACAAGATGGCACCACAGAGCGATGGATTCGATTCCTGACGAGAGGAGTCCACCAGCTGATTCGCTAGGGATTTCGAAGGAAATCGTCATTTCATGGATGAAATGATATTCACGCCGATCTTACGAGAAATTCTTTATGTAGGGAAAATCGACGATCTTGGAAATTATATTGCAACTGATAATGAAAGGTATTGTAAGAGTTCTAACTACCTGATACGATTATTTTCATGAATACTGGGCACACATGTATATTTTTTCTAATAGGAGTGATTTGATTATTAAGACATGGTTTGAATTTATATACTTCGAATTTGCTAGAATATGGAGTGACCATATGATATGGCAGGCATCATTATACGATATTCTCACCATTGATTGGCTTTATTAAGCAGAAGTTTGGTCTTTTAGACATTTTTCCAGCTAGGATATTTTTCATGAATAGTTTTTTTTTGTGTAACGAGTATTTCGAACTCGTGATCTGCAATTGATTATCAGAAATTACTTCGTCAGTTCATTGCATACTAGCGAGTGTGTATTATTCATCAGTAGGGATTTTTTCCATTGGATTGTTTGGAGATATTAAGAAGTTATTCACTTTAGTGAATGAACATCGCTTTTATATGACAACTAGAAACTTGTTGATTCCTATCTGATACATTCACTCATATAGTCCACGAGGTGGGGTCCTTCGTATTTATACGATTGTATGGTGGCTACTCACCTTACCCATCGTTTAGGGAACTATCATCCAAGCCGACGGGGCGAGGTCTTTCGTATTTATACGACTGTACGGTGGTTACACATCTTACTTGCCATTGAGGGACTCATTTTATCATCCGAATGTACACGAGATGTAAGTGAATCAAACAAGGAACTACTAGTCACATATCAGTCGAAATTTTGTTAAATAAAGTAACGATAAATGTCAACAGGATTGCATGTAGTAATTCTTGTTTGCCAATCCAATATTTTGTTGCTATACTCTTTTGAGAGTAATTTCAGTTTAACAGCTGTTACAGCTGATACTTTTGATGATTTTTATAATTGTGTTTGATACCTTTTGAGAAGGATTTAAAGTAATTGAATCTTGTAAGATTAATCATTAATGGTCATAATTATTTTAAGGCAGATCAGTATTGCAGATTTTGATATGAGAGATTATAACACATTGGTGTTTTTTCTGCGATGTGAATTTATGAAGAATTTGTAAAAGAGAATTTATGCTATTTGAAAGCAGATCTTAAATTACTGAAGTAATATTTTTCCAATTGTTTAAGAAGTTGTCTAGATGTGATCAGAGTAATTACAGTTATTGGAGATTGTGTGCGTTGATAATTTGAAGCCAGTTATATATTTTTCGTAGATCATGCAACATGGTTAAGTGGAGTTTGTGGTAGGCATTTTGTGGAAGTTGCCAAGTGATAGTAGCAATGTTGCTAATGTATTTTGAAGCAGACATGAGGTCGTCGTACCCAGTCTAACGAAATTTGTTGAGATTCATGCTGTATGTGCTGAATATTTATGGAGTTTTTGGAGTAATTCTTATATTCAAATGTGATATTTGAAATATTGAAGAAATATAATGTCGTTGTGGATAGTTAGATCCAACGTGATGTCGTGGAGACAATAATATTTTTTGGCATGATAAATTAAATACGAGATATAACTTGGAAGTGATAAAACTGTAAGACAACGTTCTATAAACCTTATTAAACAATTTGTTAGGAAATTAAACAAATAAATGAAGTTGATAATACAAGATTTTCTGAAAATAATAATTAACGAAATAATAATCTGAGATTTAAGCATATTAACGATCTGACCTAATGAAATAAAAATCAGAATGACTAGATGAAATAATAAAAACTAAATAACCAGATGATTGAAATTTAAATAATTTGATAAATTAAATTTTGAAATAAATCGATGAATTAAAGATTGAATAATTAAACTGATTGAAATAAATTAATAGACGATTGTAATGATGATGAATAACTAAATTAAAAGGTGATAATTAATTAAAGAAGCTGATGATTAATGAATTTACATGGAATTAAATAAATTTAATTGAGAGATAATTTGAAGGAATTGCAACTTGAGTTGAGAATTTAAATGATGTAATGGTGATGAATTAACGATTTTGACAGGAAGAAGTAGGATTTTGAAGTGAGAATTAATGTGAGAAATGTTTGATTTTGATGATGACAAGAATGATGACCAACGAGAATTTGAATTTTCAGTAATTCACAGATAAGTGATTGAATGACGATGTAAATAGTGTAAATTAATTATTCAATGTTTAGGAACATTTGATTAACATGTTCTATGTTCAAATTATACCATGCAAACCATAATTTACGTGATATTTAATATGTGTGATTATTATATGTGTATGTTTAGACAGATTAATAACTTAATTAAATCCACATTGATGTTAAATTAAAGAGAATTAGGTCTCAGGTTTCACAAATGTCAGTGACGAAAGACATAGTGCTACAGTGATCCTGAGAACCCAAGAGAACTTTATACATTTTTCTTGTTATGTGGATAAAAATAATTTTGGATTAGGAAAGAGATGGTTCGATTTTTGGACAATGACAATTTAACTTTGGCATTCGACCATACTCTTAGGTAGGAGTTATATTTAAAATGTCTGTCTGACTATCAAAGTAAAATAAATTTGTTTTTATCTTAGTTGTGATCTGATGATGGTGTGATGTTCCTTTTTTCTTTCCTTGTCTTGAGTAAGGCTTATCCGGAAAGGAAGTGGTTTGCTAGGAATTCAGTTGATGGCGCCCATTTATATTTGCATTATTTCTATTAAACTTAAGCCCGTAACGACCCTAGAGATACTTTGTCTCGTGATACCCACTGCTTTTTCGATAACTCAGCTGAATTTCCGACACATTCCTTATTTGACTAGAGGTTCATTTAACTCCGCTCTGTCCTGGAACTCCAGGAATGCGATGTTATAGCAGATGGGTCATCGCATCCCCAGGACGAACGGGTACAGAGAGAGAGGGAGAATTGGCTTTATCCAACTAGTGGGGCTTTTCGATTTTGTTTATTCTATGGAATCACATCAGATTTAGATTACTGAGAGATTGATCTCAAGTTCATTTAAGTGTGTTACAAAATTTATTAAACTTAGTCAGACAATGTACTTGTGTGCCCAATCCAGTGTTCATGTTAATCGTATTAGTAATATCATGTTAGTTATAAGACATTTTTTCCTATACCCAAGTGAATGCAGGAATTGAGACATTGTGATGTGTTGTTGTCTAACGTCTCTATATTAAACCTATATTGAAAATATAATTATGTTGCCGGAAGATTTAGCGAAGGTGTTAGGAGAGTTACAGACGGGTATGTCTGGTATTGCAGAAACTATTTCTAAGATGGAAACGGAAGTTAAAGAACAAATTAATAATTCAGAAGCCAGATTAGAAGCTAAATGTAAAGAGAATGTACAAGCATTACAAACTAGTAATGAAGAAAATTTAAAATTATTGCAGACTAATACTGAAGAAAATTTAAAGTCATTACAGGCTAGTAACGAAGGCAATCTGAACGACAGTTTAAAGTTATTAGAGACTAGGTTACAGTCAAATAGCAAAGATGAGTTGATGTTATTAGAAACTAGATTACAGTCAAATACTGAAAGTCATTTAAAAGCTAGTGAAGCTAACTTGAAAGATAATTTTAAATCATTGGAAGAGAAATTACAGTCTCGTAGTGAAGAAACTAACACTGAATTAGAAAACAAGTTAACTAGATTAGAGAATAGTTTAACTTTAAAGAATAATGAGATGCTGAAAACTTTACAATTAGACATAATTGCAGTAAACATGAAAGGAGAGGAAAATGTTCAAATATTAAGGAAAAATATTATTGACTTAGAAAGTAGAGGAGAAGAAAATATTTTTACTTTAAGAACAGACGTTATGACCATACAGAAAGACATTAAGTCAGATGTATCGAAGTTGAGATTCGACATCGATGGTTTAGTGGCAGATGTAGGAAAAATTCAAGATTGGTCTACCGAAGTATCTTTCGAGACTAAGATTAAGGGTCTAGAAACGAATCTAGGTAACGAAATAAAAGATTTAAAGACAGTAATTGGGACCATTAAAGAGGAAGTCTTGGGAGAGGTCAATTCTAATTTAAAGTCGTTAGAAAATCAATTGCAGAAGGATATTAGGAAGATAGACGACGATATAGAGCAAAAGGTTAACGAAAACTTAGCTTTATTTAAAAATAGAGTCGGAGCAATCGTGGAAGAACGGTATAGTGAGGTCGATGCCGAAGCAAAAGAGAAACGTGAAGGGTTAGATGAAAAATTAATCGCAGGTATGGCAAACTTAGAAGCTAGGTTTACGGAAAGCAAGGAAGCGATGAAAATAGATTCAACTTTATTTAGAACAGATGTTGATCTGTAAGAACAAGTCGCGTTAGTAAAGAACACGTGCGAAGAAAAAATCGACAAGTTAAGGAACGATCTAGACGAGAGTGACAAGACGCAGGATGTTACATCGTTAGATGAGTTGAAGACTCAGGTCAAGAGATTAGCGGAAGACAGGATGACTAAACTAGAATCCATAGTTAACAGTTTCACCAGTCAGAATGTAACATCAGGGGAAACATTGATAAATCAAACAGCGATAGACCGCAGTATGACGAATCAAGAACCGAGCATGGTAGAAGACCGTCAAATGCAACCGAATGTGACATTCGAAAGGGCTAGTTCAACCCCTCAGGATAATCCAAGTTCGAATAGGAGTACGTTGGGTCCAAGCGAACGATACTCAGGTCCAGTCACTATTATAAGGAATCTAGATGACAAGCCGAGAAAGTTTTCGGGAAATACAGGAGTTACACCAGTAGAATTTCTGCGAGATATTCGAGACTACATGGCGGAACACAGGGTAGCCAAAGAAAGAGAGCTAAGGATAGTAGAACGCGCCTTAGATGGATCTGCACTTACGTGGTTTAGAGCGTTCAGAAGCAATTTTGCGAACATGGAGCAATTTGCCAGGGCTTTCTTGAGGAGATTCTGGAGTGCCGAGGATCAACTTAACGTAAGAGCGGAGATGTACTCCAAACGCTATTCTACGTCACATCCGACGCATTACGCCAACTATTTCACGTCACAGCTGGCTAAATTACAGTTCCTTATTCCTCCATTGCCAGAAGAAGAGCTTTTGCAAGCTATAGCGAGACAGTTACCGATTGAGGTACAGCGATCACTGATAGCGTCGGGAGCCAATACACTGGAGCACTATGACGACATTTTGCGGCGATTGGACTATACAAGCGCACAAGTTACGCCGAGAAGTAACAGAAACGACAACAGAAATACGCAAGAAGTGAATGCGGTAGTCGTAGACAATGCAGCTCAAACGGACAGAAGGGATTCCTGGGAAAACCGACGGAACGAAGGGAATCGAGGAAACATCCGTAACGCAAGAGGAAATGATCGATATAGAGGACCATATGAAAGGCCATACGATCAAGAAGCGAGAGATAGCCGGTATAGGAATTATAACCAAAATTCCAGGTATCAGGACAGGAATCGGTATAATAACAGATATCGGGGAAGGAATAACTGGAACCAAGGTCAACAATATAATGGAAACGACCGACAGGATGGCCGAAGAAACGATCCTAACGACAGACGGGACAATCGTGGACATGAGAGGTCGAGACAAGAGGATAGACAGCCCAGTGCACCACTCGAGGAGACAGTGAGAGATGTCAATCGAGCCAGCACGAGTGGCGAAGAAAAAAAAAAAAACGTCAAATTAACTCCAGAGAAAAATGAAAATCATTGGGAATCAATCGTCATCGTGGAAACGTATCAGGTCAAGGACGAGGATTTAATCGAGGAGGAAGACATAGTACACCGGGAAGGTAGACATGAATTGCCAGTTATTAGTGTGGAAGTCATGGGAAAGGAAATAAAGACACTTGTAGACACAGGGGCTATGGTGAGCTTGATATCCATAGGTTGCCTGGATGAATTGAAATTATTAGGAGGAATTACTATGTTGCCAACTGTTGTTAGCAAAATTCAAGGGGTGATCCCAGACAGGAGTATGAAATGTAAAAGTCAGGTACTTTTAGATGTTGGGATTGGAACCAGAAGTTTTGAACAGATGTTCCTAGTAGTGGGTCAACTACATTTTGACATGATCCTAGGAGTGGATTTCCTAAGTGAGAGTGGCCTGATCATAGATATGCAGAGTAGGCGCATGTACTTTCAAGAAGGGGTCATGGAAAATCAAGAATCGGAGATGACATTCTTTAGAGAGGATATATTGGATGAAATTGTATGCAGCGTTGAAAGGTCTATAGAAGATAAAACAGGCATGACAAGTAAAATAAATCCAGAAATTAAGGGGCAGTTTGATCAAGTAATTTCAGAATATGAGGATATATTCAATGACAAACCAGGTCTCATAGAAAATTTTACCTACAGCATCAAGTTGATGGATGACAAACCATACCATAAAAATTTATATCCCATTCCGGATAAATGGAAGGAGGAAGTTAGCATAATGATAAGCGACATGGAGACAGATGGAATAATTAAGAAAATGCCAACTGCTTATTTGAATCCTTTAGCTGTTTTCAAGAAACCTAACGGTAAGCTGAGGATATGTTTAGATGCCAGAGCCCTTAACGAAAGAGTTCTTCCTGAACATGACAGACCACCTGTCATTCGTGAATTGTTACGCAGATTCAGAGGAAAGAGTGTCTTTTCGACAATCGATCTGACTAGTTCATATTATCATGTTGAGCTAGCAGAAGGCTGCAAACAATACACAGGGTTCTTGTTTGACCATAAAACATATGTATTCAATAGGTTACCTTTTGGTGTGAAAAATAGTGGTCCGGTGATGATCCGAGCACTAGATGAAAATTTGTCAGATGCAGTCAAGGAGCACGTGGTAAGCTATATTGATGACCTGATTATAGCGTCTGAGACAGCGGAAGAACATATCAGACACCTTCAAATGCTTTTTGAAGATCTTAGGAGAACGAACTTCAAGGTGAACTTCAATAAATGTCAGTTCTTTCATGAAGAAATTGAGTTTCTTGGACATAGAATCGATGGAGATGGTTATAGGCCCAATCCAAAGAAGATCATGGCAATTTCAGAGTTTCCAACACCACGAAAGATTAAAGAGGTACGGCAGTTTTTAGGCATGTGTCAGTTCTTTTCAACACATTGTCCTGAATATACTGAGACGATGGCACCTCTGCAGGATTTATTAAGGAAGGGAAATCGATGGAAATGGGACGATAGATGCAATCAAGCGTTTTTAGCGGCCAAGAAAATGCTGATCCAAAATATCAAGCTTGAGTATCCTGATTTTACAAGAAGATTTTTTGTAGAGACAGACGCATCCAAAATAGGTATTAGTGGAATCCTATATCAGTTGGATGATGACAAGAAACATAGGTATTTAGCTTTCACCAGTCGCAAGCTTAGGAATTGTGAGAAGAATTACTATGCAACTGAGTTAGAGGCATTAGCAGTGGTTCATGCTCTTAAAACATGGAAGAAGGTGTTGTTTGGACATGACATAACAGTGATCACAGATCATAAAGCCCTCCAATTTATTATGAAGACAGACTTAGCGAGTGACCGCATCACCAGATGGGCTCTGTTCTTACAGCAATTTAACCCAACTGTTGTACATAGACCGGGGAAGTTAAATCTGTTAGCAGATGTGCTGAGCAGAAACCCTTGTGAGGAAGTATTTGTCAACCATATAAATTTGATTCAAGAGGATAATGGTACTCTAGAAAAGTTGAAGTTGTTAGCGCAAACTCAGAAGAGATATGCACCTTTGCGAAGAATTTACCGTTTTCTGACACGCAGGATGGATAACACTGATCCGGATTTTCAGAGAACTGAGATAGAGGCTAGAAAATATCATATTATGGGAGGTGTTATATGCCAATATATCGACCAGGATCATACTAAACTTAGAGTAGTGATCCCACCCAAGCTTGTCAAATCAGTTATTTGGATGATACACCGAACTGCAGCTCATGTAGGTGTAGACAAGACTTTGGCTCTCGCTCAAGAAACTTTTGTTTGGAGACAAATGGGACAAACGATTCGCGACGTCATAAAGACCTGTGACAGTTGTCAGCGAAGTAAATACTCATCTAAGTTAATGAAAGAAGTTCCCAGATCAATATTACCCAGTAAGCCAAGAGAACTTTTCGCGACGGACATTTTTGGTCCGATTCCTCGTTCGACGAAAGGCAATCAGTTCGTTTTGGTAACAGTTGATGTATTTTCGAAATACGTATCTCTATGCCCTATACAGAAAGCTACATCCAAGTACGTAATAAACAGACTTGAGAAAACAGTTATTCCGAGCATGGGGAAACCTGAAGTTTTGTTGAGTGACCATGGATCGCAATTTACTAGCATGGAATTTTCTAATGCTATGGAACGTTTAGGAATCAGGCATGTGTTTAATTCTGTACGGTATCCAGAGGGAAATCCCGCCGAAAGAATTATGCCGGAGATAAGTAAGCTGTGTCGCTTATATGTGTCAAGGCAACACCATAGATGGATGGAAGTGATACCCATCATTAGCCAATGCTTGAATTCCACAGTACATGAAAGCACAGGACAGATTCCGTCCATGCTTCATCATGGATTGAAACCGGATAGACCATGGGACAGAGTCGTGAGGGCACCAGTAGATCCTCAACCCACACAAGAAAGAAGAGTCGAGATGGCAGGAGAGAGGCTCAGAAGACAGGCGGAGAAGAGAGCCAGGAGACAGGCAGGAAGGAGGTTCCACGAGCCATTTCAAGAAAATGATGAGGTGCTGATTAGGAAGCCAGTCACTTCGAACCTTCAGCTGAAGATCTACCATATATTCGCTCCATTGTACCCTGGACCGTTCCGTATTGAACAGACATACCAGAATAATAGCTATAAGATTGTTAAAATGGATACTGATGAAGTTGTAGGAACTTTTAATGCAGCTAGCATCAGGAAATACCATCATGCTGAGTAAGGGAATTGTAGAGCTATCGTGTACATGTATTATATATAGAATGCCTGAGAGTGTATTTTTTTTTTCTCTCAATCCTGATAAAAAAAAAAAGGAGATGTACGGGAGAGATGTACCCGATACCTAGTTTAGGCTATCGGCTACGCCAGCAGACATTAAGCTGTAGTTGAGGTTTTTGAAAGCAATAGGAAAAGATAGCGCACCGATCGCGTCAAGAAGAATGCCAAGATGACGTAGGAGGTCAAGAATCGAGGAGGCATTGAAATCTGTGAGAAGATAGAATTATGAATGGAGATGTGAAGCTTTATGGAAAGATATATGGAATTATAGTAATTAAAACATCTTAGAAGAGGATATATAACATGCATTATATGAGGAAATGATTTTATGGAAATAAGTTATTTTATAACAGAACAGCCGAGAGGATTCGGGTTCGAGACTATGTTCATGACGTGAGAGCACAGTGGTGGGGGAACAAGCCACGTGCCGCGCGGAGCACATAAGCCAGAACACAGCGCTAGCAAGTCAGTTGAGCCCAAGGAGACGGGCAGTTC
The DNA here is from genome assembly GCA_946902985.2 of Meconema thalassinum. NCBI lineage: Eukaryota > Metazoa > Arthropoda > Insecta > Orthoptera > Tettigoniidae > Meconema > Meconema thalassinum. Next base: position 454,563,424 of record OX336391.1, on the reverse strand, counting down.
AGAGCAGCTCTATAGCACAGCGAGACGGACATTGCAGGTCACGCAACGTACGGAAACCGTCACGGCATAAGTGTAGGCGACATTTCTCGCATTGCCGAGCAGCCAAGGCCGAGCGGGTCGTTGATCCAGGCGGGCTGGCCGAGGAGACAATTGTAGACAGCCGGGGTATTTCAAAATCACACTGCTCGCAATTGAAGACTTTATTTCAAGCTTCATTTCGACGCTGTTCAAACACAGGCTTTTACGAATAACCTTATAACCATGCTGTTATATAACACATTCAAAGCGACTTTTACTATTCCAAGTAAACTGAATGTTAGCACAGGCTCTGATGAACATTATATCGTGCATTTATAAGATTTATATCTTATACAATTTTCATGAGTTACCTATTAAGAACAGATACAGGGTGTATCGTAATCTTGAACTCTATCAAGTAAAATTTTATTTTACTCAAGTGGGACTTTGCAGTAAGTTGAGATTGGACTTGCAATACTCAAACTCAACATTTAAAGGAACAGTGGCGTATATTAGAAGAGGAGTAAGGGGGTCCACTGTTTTCATGAACTTTTCGAGAAGGAGTTGGACAATATCCGCTATGGGTAATCCGAGGTTCAACATGACCGAGTAAACGTGAATAGAGACAAGATGGCACCACAGAGCGATGGATTCGATTCCTGACGAGAGGAGTCCACCAGCTGATTCGCTAGGGATTTCGAAGGAAATCGTCATTTCATGGATGAAATTATATTCACGCCGATCTTACGAGAAATTCTTTATGTAGGGAAAATCGACGATCTTGGAAATTATATTGCAACTGATAATGAAAGGTATTGTAAGAGTTCTAACTACCTGATACGATTATTTTCATGAATACTGGGCACACATGTATATTTTTTCTAATAGGAGTGATTTGATTATTAAGACATGGTTTGAATTTATATACTTCGAATTTGCTAGAATATGGAGTGACCATATGATATGGCAGGCATCATTATACGATATTCTCACCATTGATTGGCTTTATTAAGCAGAAGTTTGGTCTTTTAGACATTTTTCCAGCTAGGATATTTTTCATGAATAGTTTTTTTTTGTGTAACGAGTATTTCGAACTCGTGATCTGCAATTGATTATCAGAAATTACTTCGTCAGTTCATTGCATACTAGCGAGTGTGTATTATTCATCAGTAGGGATTTTTTCCATTGGATTGTTTGGAGATATTAAGAAGTTATTCACTTTAGTGAATGAACATCGCTTTTATATGACAACTAGAAACTTGTTGATTCCTATCTGATACATTCACTCATATAGTCCACGAGGTGGGGTCCTTCGTATTTATACGATTGTATGGTGGCTACTCACCTTACCCATCATTTAGGGAACTATCATCCAAGCCGACGGGGCGAGGTCTTTCGTATTTATACGACTGTACGGTGGTTACACATCTTACTTGCCATTGAGGGACTCATTTTATCATCCGAATGTACACGAGATGTAAGTGAATCAAACAAGGAACTACTAGTCACATATCAGTCGAAATTTTGTTAAATAAAGTAACGATAAATGTCAACAGGATTGCATGTAGTAATTCTTGTTTGCCAATCCAATATTTTGTTGCTATACTCTTTTGAGAGTAATTTCAGTTTAACAGCTGTTACAGCTGATACTTTTGATGATTTTTATAATTGTGTTTGATACCTTTTGAGAAGGATTTAAAGTAATTGAATCTTGTAAGATTAATCATTAATGGTCATAATTATTTTAAGGCAGATCAGTATTGCAGATTTTGATATGAGAGATTATAACACATTGGTGTTTTTTCTGCGATGTGAATTTATGAAGAATTTGTAAAAGAGAATTTATGCTATTTGAAAGCAGATCTTAAATTACTGAAGTAATATTTTTCCAATTGTTTAAGAAGTTGTCTAGATGTGATCAGAGTAATTACAGTTATTGGAGATTGTGTGCGTTGATAATTTGAAGCCAGTTATATATTTTTTGTAGATCATGCAACATGGTTAAGTGGAGTTTGTGGTAGGCATTTTGTGGAAGTTGCCAAGTGATAGTAGCAATGTTGCTAATGTATTTTGAAGCAGACATGAGGTCGTCGTACCCAGTCTAGCGAAATTTGTTGAGATTCATGCTGTATGTGCTGAATATTTATGGAGTTTTTGGAGTAATTCTTATATTCAAATGTGATATTTGAAATATTGAAGAAATATAATGTCGTTGTGGATAGTTAGATCCAACGTGATGTCGTGGAGACAATAATATTTTTTGGCATGATAAATTAAATACGAGATATAACTTGGAAGTAATAAAACTGTAAGACAACGTTCTGTAAACCATATTAAACAATTTGTTAGGAAATTAAACAAATAAATGAAGTTGATAATACAAGATTTTCTGAAAATAATAATTAACGAAATAATAATCTGAGATTTAAGCATATTAACGATCTGACCTAATGAAATAAAAATCAGAATGACTAGATGAAATAATAAAAACTAAATAACCAGATGATTGAAATTTAAATAATTTGATAAATTAAATTTTGAAATAAATCGATGAATTAAAGATTGAATAATTAAACTGATTGAAATAAATTAATAGACGATTGTAATGATGATGAATAACTAAATTAAAAGGTGATAATTAATTAAAGAAGCTGATGATTAATGAATTTACATGGAATTAAATAAATTTAATTGAGAGATAATTTGAAGGAATTGCAACTTGAGTTGAGAATTTAAATGATGTAATGGTGATGAATTAACGATTTTGACAGGAAGAAGTAGGATTTTGAAGTGAGAATTAATGTGAGAAATGTTTGATTTTGATGATGACAAGAATGATGACCAACGAGAATTTGAATTTTCAGTAATTCACAGATAAGTGATTGAATGACGATGTAAATAGTGTAAATTAATTATTCAATGTTTAGGAACATTTGATTAACATGTTCTATGTTCAAATTATACCATGCAAACCATAATTTACGTGATATTTAATATGTGTGATTATTATATGTGTATGTTTAGACAGATTAATAACTTAATTAAATCCACATTGATGTTAAATTAAAGAGAATTAGGTCTCAGGTTTCACAAATGACAGTGACGAAAGACATAGTGCTACAGTGATCCTGAGAACCCAAGAGAACTTTATACATTTTTCTTGTTATGTGGATAAAAATAATTTTGGATTAGGAAAGAGATGGTTCGATTTTTGGACAATGACAATTTAACTTTGGCATTCGACCATACTCTTAGGTAGGAGTTATATTTAAAATGTCTGTCTGACTATCAAAGTAAAATAAATTTGTTTTTATCTTAGTTGTGATCTGATGATGGTGTGATGTTCCTTTTTTCTTTCCTTGTCTTGAGTAAGGCTTATCCGGAAAGGAAGTGGTTTGCTAGGAATTCAGTTGATGGCGCCCATTTACATTTGCATTATTTCTATTAAACTTAAGCCCGTAACGACCCTAGAGATACTTTGTCTCGTGATACCCACTGCTTTTTCGATAACTCAGCTGAATTTCCGACACATTCCTTATTTGACTAGAGGTTCATTTAACTCCGCTCTGTCCTGGAACTCCAGGAATGCGATGTTATAGCAGATGGGTCATCGCATCCCCAGGACGAACGGGTACAATATGCACGTCGTGAATGCGGCGATCTCTACCATATAAACCTACACGGAGTATCGTTCGAGATTCATCAACTAGTGGCGCGCGAGCTATGAAATAACGGTACAATACTGTAGTTAATTTTGTAAAGTAACTTACCCAACCCTGTTATGAACATGAAATGAGGGGTTTACATTACTAATATCATAGCGGCCTCCTCACCAAATTCTTTATGGTGATCATTGCTCCAGCACAAGACCTCGTGGAGCTCCTTTGAGGCACCAAGGAGCCCCTTTTAGGCAGGACAAAAGGGGTGTGTCTTAAACCTTCCTTTGCGAGGACCGAGTCCTTCACACTAGGTTTTCTTACTCGCTTTGGAACAACCTTCCCACCAACATTAAATGTAAAATTGTAAATATGGTTAAGTGTTATGTTAGGAAGCACATGAGCAAATGTATGAATATGTGGAAGAATGAGTAAGCGAGTGAAAGTGGGTAAAATAGTCTGTCTAAATGTACAGTAACTTTCTTCCGCTTTTCCCAATTAATTGGGGTCGCCGGAGCCAACCAGGCTCATTTTAGTTTTGGCCGGGGATTTAAGGCCGGATGCCCTTCCTGATGCCACGTGATTTTTCAGGTACAGTACGTATGTAAATATTTTATTCTTGCTAGCTTTGTTTGTAAATAGGGTATTTATTTGTTTTAGTTTTATTGTACAACATGTGTATGGGACTTGGCCTTTTTCCCAGGCCTTCCATAAATTCCTTTTTACGTTTATGGTAAATAAATAAATAATGAATGAATGAACCAACTCACGAACCTGGGAAGAATGTGCTGAAGATCGCTTACTTTGGCAGCACACTACCTCAACTGCTGACGACCAGTATGAAAGAGAATGCTGCAGACACAAAGAGGCACGAAAACTGCAACAAGCTCAAACATGCTCAGCCTCAGGCATTCGATGCAATTTGTGTGGAAGCATATTTCATGCCATAATCGATATATGCTTAGTCACCAAAGATACATTCACAAATTGAATTGTGATTTTATGGTTACAAGAAGAATGTGAATACTTGAAAACTAGTCACAACCAATGACGAGTATGAAGAATAGATTTTTATTATTGTTCACAAATTAACAATGTTTATAATCAAAATTAGGAACTAATTGTGAATATGATTTAATTAAATATACATTATTTATTCTATTTATAATCCAGCTATGGTTAAACCAAGTGACGATATCTCACCTACTTTTCGATAATTTTACTTTCCAATAATTCCAAAAGAATAGCATACCTCCAATTCTTTGTATAGTATGAAGGAATTGAACTGATAATGTAATCTCACTATACTCACCAACAGTAGCCACACAAATGAGCTGTGGGTTCTTCTTGTCCACAGCTTCCAGCTTCATTCCAATCTGGAAAGTGTTGCCCTTGGGTGTAGGGGGCTCTTTCTTAAACACCTTGGAAGGAGCCATCTCAGCACCGTTCAGTGTCTTCAGCAGGAACATTGGCCACGAGGAAGCATTCATTCGAAAGCCTGAAATGAAAAATATGTTATTGTACATGGCAGGACGAAGAAGTGTACAACGTGAAGGAAATACGTGTGGTTGGACATACGATAGGAAGTCATGGGACAATCCCGAAATCCATTGTCCAGTTCTTCAAATCATTAGGAATCCAGCACAGATTTGTAAGGATGCTGCTTTCTACGCTCTGAAAGGGTTGATAAAGATCTTGAGGAAGCACCTTTAAAATATTATAAACAGTTTTTTCTTTTTTTTTATTATTCCAGTTGTTCTTAACTCTTATAAGTGCTTCTTCATTTTATGATAGGTCCTAAGTTTATAACCAGTATCTCATTTTAGTATTTGTTTAATATGCTTTGTCTTCGTTACAAGCCGAATTGATTTGGAAATTATTGGAAACAAAATAATCAGTGCATTTTGGGAAAGTTTTGGAAATGCGCATTCAGGCAAAAATAGGAGGGATGAGGAAGAACAACTTGAATTAATAGTAGAAGGGTACACAGTAGATCTAATTTTTGCTATAAGACAGTTACAGGAATAGCATTATGAATATGGAATAAATCTACTGATGGCCTTCCTGGAAATTGAAAAAGCATACGATAGTGAATGTAGAAGTAAGGTATGGAATACCTTGGAGAACGGAGAAGTAGTATTGCAGACTATATTGAGGATAAGGGAAATGTACTGTGCCAATGGGCACAATGCTCCAAGCCCAACACCCCTGACCTGGCATTGAACCCTTGCCTGTGGAGATGTGAGCCCGCCCTGCCATCGAACCCTGTGATCCCAAAACCTACGACGTACAAAAGTGAAATTTACTGGGGGGACAACATTATTTGGGTCCCTAATAGAACAATATGTACTTTCTGAAGCAATTTCCCTCTCGGTAAATGCATATTCTGCAGAGCGCTCCTAGCTTAGGAATTGATGTGTGGAACATTTAGCAGCTCAAGATGACTCTGGGCGTTCCCACTCCAATTAACGCACCGTGAATTGTCGCCTGCCTACTGTCCAGCCACCCCAATTTGACGCCCGGTTAACTGGCGCCTGGGTCACATACAACCAGATGTGACATAATCTCCTCCCACACTCATTCCTTCTCCAAAAATTCTCAGAAGCATCCTGCGTCAAGAACCTCCCCTTTCCTTTCAGGCATATTTCGCCTATCTTCCTGTACTTCAATCAGCTCGCAATATGAGCGCGTGGCATCTCTCTGGATTCACGAATACAAAGACTACCCTTGTATTTTGGCAAGGAAATGTGCTCCACGTTTTCAACGCAACACCAGGAAGATACGCCCCTTGGAAGAACTGGCCCGGTGGAAAACCTCGCGCCAAGAAAAAATGACATAAAGAACTTGCACATTTAAATTTCCCGCTCACGTTGAGGGTGGCTACCCTGGAGTGGCATTTCCGGCCGTCCGTCGAGATCTAGCGGCTTGTGGCGTCAGACGTAAGCTATTCCGAATATCATCTATATGAAAGATGGACGTGTGAAAAAGTGCTCAGGTCGCCAGGCTAAGGCGTCGTTCCTTCCACCGGCCGGTTAGATAGGAAAAGTGGTTACATTTGATTGAGTAAGACTGAAAAAATTACAGAAAGAACTTACACATTTAAATTTCCCGCTCATGTGTAGGGTGGCTACCCTGGAGTGGCATTTCCGGCCGGCTGGGTTATGTGAATTTCCTTTTCATTTCGTGTTGGTCAGCAGAGTATTTTGCTCTTTGCTTGTCTGGCCAGGCAGCTATGCTGTTTAAATGTAGTGTGTGTTTTAGGGCAGTATAGCCCAGTTCGATTTCGTCCCTGTGCCTTTTCTTTTGTTAATTTAACGTAACTTGTTCGTCGTTTGAACCACGAGGACCTTTGTCATATTCAAACATGGCGTCCCTATGTTTGAATGTAAATATGCATCCCGTGCGCAGCACAGGAAGTCACCATGGCGTGTGTTATGTTAGTTATTATTATTCTCATATGAGTTTTTTTTTAATTTCCCGATTTAACTCCGTTCCCTGACAAATTTTGAATGCATACCTGCCAACTTTCAAAAAGGTCTTTCAGTAAAACTCGCGCGTGCTAAAAGTCTAACAAATTTCGTCATACCCCGGCTTGAAACAATAATCCTCCCGGGCTACAAAATACAGTAATTCATGCTTTGATCACGATATTTCAATGAAATCTTATCTACTTACATCATACGCCAATTATTTGTAGACGAGCATGACCCTCAAGAAGCAGGTGTGGTGAATTTTGGTTTGGAACATAGATATAACAAAACTTTCTTGACATAATATACCTAGGTAATACACTCAAACAAAGTGGAGAGGAACCATATTTGCCCCCACCCGGTGTCAGCTGGAAAAGGGGAAATGATGATGAAGATGAATACACTCATCACTCACAGGAAATTACTTACTCTTTTAAATTCATAGCAGTGGCTTCGTGCAAAAAGGCTGGAGAAAAGGTGCTGGCATAACAGGGACCAGAACTCTTGGTCTTCAAAATAGAAATAGATTCCAGACATTCCTTCATGACAAAATTCATGCATTTTCTTCTCTTCGAAAAATTAAGAGTTCAACAGAATTGATATAAAACACTACAGAACCCAATGACATTATAAGGGTACGATTTAATAGCTAAAGTTGTGGCTTGCTTTACTTTCCTCAGCAAGTCAATAGAATATGTGTTCGTATTGCTTCAGAACTTCTGGTCTTCAAAATGGAAATGGCTTCCAGAGTTCCATTGGACATCGATGACCTGAACTGTGTCCTGTTCTTCCTAATCAGGCTAAAATTTCGTTCACATTCTGTCTTCGCAGTCAAGTACTGAGAAATATAGAGTTGTTACACGATAGGCGCTGGTCTCAGCCGTTGGACGAGATTCCCATAGTTTTCACGATAGAAAACGGAGAAAAGTAGCAAATCACGATTTACATAATCGGTGTCACTATTAGTCGTTCGGCAAGATTTCCATTGTCCCCGAGATCGGGCATGGGAAAATATTGCATTAATACGCAATCAGCGCCGGTTACTGTCCGTTTGACAAGAATCCAGTTGATCTCGTCATCGAATGCGGCGAAATATCGCGATGTATCACAATCGCTGCTGCTCTCGACCAATTTACGAGATTCACGTTGTCCTTGTGGTTGGACACTGAGAAGGTGATAATATGCAATCGGCACAGCACCCGGTCATCCTCGTGATCAGAAGTTCGCGATCGGGCACGTACCGGTATTTTATGATTTTACGCAACTGGTGCCGATTGTGGTCAGTTTGACGAGATTCCCACAAGCAAGTCGTGTGGTCAGCCAGCCGTCTTGAGATGTGATTTTGAAGGATGAACGTTCGAAGTAGGTATCGAATTTTACTCATTATTCTGAGAGGATTGCAGGATAATACAAGAGGGCACATTTTCTTCCGAATTCGAATTATACAAGTTTTCGAAGCGTAGGGATGTGGCGACCCCACCACCCTTTGGGAAACCACTGCAATCAGCCACCCGAGTATTGGCGGGAAAACCATAATGTTTGAGGGGTATGGAGGAAATGCCTACTCTCAGTCCTGAACAACTAGGATGAATCACCTTCCCAGATCACATCTGGGATTGTAACTCCTGACCACGGTCAGAACATTAATCAATTATCAGACAATCAATGATGATGAGTCTTCTCATGAATAAATACACCGTTGTGGACAAACAACAACAAAGATCTGCACAAAGGCACCATTCGGAATCGGTGGGGTGTCACGTAGAAGACCTAGGCGAGTCGGTTGCGCCTGAAAGCCCAACAGACAATCGACAGACACCTGACAGACAATGGACAAACCCAACAATGTAAGAAAAGACTTAAGTTCAACAAATCAGGAAAATTTTCATATTTTGCAACATTAAACATTAATTCACTGAGGCAGGCAAGCTGAAACATTTAACTGATGTGATGGATCAACATAGAATTTTAATAATGGCTTTACAAGAACTTAGAAACACAGACCAGGACCCAATTGAATCAGGAGGTTATCGTCTCTACAAAGGACCTCCAGGACAAAGAGTAATGATGAATGTCCCCCAATTTGGTGTAGGTTTTCTTGTTCATAGTAACATAATAGACTCAATCGAAGATTTTTCTTCAAACTCTTCGAGGAAGGCACTTCTAACAGTTAAAGTAGGGAATAAAACGTATACTTTAATAAATGTCCATGCACCAACAAATTACAAAAACAGTAAAGATAGAGAAGAAGTTGAAAACTTTTGGGAAGAACTTGATCAACTATTATCAAAGATCCCTGATGAACATATAAAAATCTTATTTGAAGATTTCAATGCTAAAATAGGCAGAGAAAAGAAGTATCATACAGTTGTAGGAAAATGGCCAGCTCATAAATTAACGAACAAAATTGGCCAAAGATTAATTGAATTTTGTGCAGATCATGGACTCATTTTAGAAACCACTAGATTTATGAGGCAAAATTTCGTTACCTAGGGCACAGCAGTTGTAATGTCGGTTATTCAGATCCATATTGACTTAACTATAACTTTGAAAGAATAATAAAATTTCCGCCTTTCAATACTATTTATTGCTAATATAGTAATAGATAAAATTCCCGCTGTATTCCACTATTCATACCCATCATTTTTCATAACATACTAAAGATTGACACCTCTCATTCTACGTAGTAATCAATCACCATAATAGCAATATACGGCGCGTCAACAAACCTCACTTATTCTCATTTACTTAGCCTCCCACCTCCCCCAATCCTAACCCCCAACCCTTTTTTCCCAAGCTAGTCACTGACACTCAGCTGTAAGAGTCTTCGCAAGGCGCATTAGGTTTGCTTTTGTTCACGCCCGAGCGCACTGCAGTTCGGCGGCACGTGACGCGGCCACAAGGATTCTCTTGTTTTCTCCGCCTTGATGTTTGCCAGGAGCAACATGGGGACTAGAGTGGTCCCACGATGACGCAGTGGGGGCAGCAGCCCGCAGCACCGGCCCAATTCAGAAGTTTTGGTGTGCATAGGCCTTAGTAATCCATTAAGAGGAATTGTAAACAATGAATTGGAGAACATTTTCATTATTCTTCATGTGATTTGTATGTGCTTATACAAGGAAAGTTTTCCTTTGAAGTTTTTGTTGGACAGGCTGATGAAGGGGGAGTGTTAGCCCTCGAAACATGTCCCTGTAAGTAATTAGCAATAAATAGTATTGAAAGGCGGAAAATGTATTATTCTTTCAAAGTTACAGCAGTTGTATGCTGCGATTTATTTCATTTTTTATTTGATCTTATGAAAGCGTTTAAAAATAATTTTATCGGTTTCTAGAAGAAACAAACATGTATTTAATGTAACCAAGTAATGACATTTAGTCATTTGATCTAATTGAACGTTAATAATGCATATAATGAATGCTAGTGTTAGGAAACGTGTACTTGTTAATGCCAATAAATATGACAGGCACGATTTTACGATTCCCCGATCTTTTATAGAAATTTGGCATTGTCTTTGTAGTTAAATGGTAGTGGAATGTGCTGTAAGGTGGAAGTTCTCGAGGGACCTGATCCGCATCCTTACGCCCGAGATTTTCGTAGATTCTCGTCTTTCCTGAGTAGATAGAGAACCCTATTGTTCTGTAGTTAGTTACTATAGCACATTCTGTTTGATAAAATCCTCTTCCTTTCTCTGAGTGTTTTCGCCAAGTAGCACTGTGCTGTTTTTAGCCGGGATTTCAATTTGCTACAATTCATTATTTTTTCCATCCTTGGATTTTGGTGGATCATCCAGATATAAGGGTACATCACCATAGTTGTTTTATTCACCTGTGATCGTTTCACTAGGTTAAGATTTTACAATTTGGCGCCTTGCTCAGTCGTTGGGATTACTGTCACGTGTCTGTGACCCACTTCCTAAATTTACTTGAATCTAAATGTAATTGGCGTGACATTACTTAAGACTTCCTTGTACGGTACTGTGTTTTTAAGAATATAGGCTTTCTTCTTGTTAAAATTCAACATCTTTAACTTGGCCAACAAAACCCTTATTCCTATTTCCTTTTGAGGAATCCTAGTCTGGTTTTAGCTTCCGAGTCTAGCCGGGTATCGAACCTTGGTCCCATCTCGCACCGTAACCGTTTAGTGGATGTGCGTGCTGCACTACAGACTAATGTGCCAGCTGGTTGTTCAAATTCTTTTATCGCTCCCACATTGCCAATTTATCCTGCTCACAACCTTATTTCTAATGTTACTCATTCATGTTCAGGTGTTCCATCTGCTTATAAGCATCCTGCCCCTAAGGTAGATTTTCCGTTTTCTCTCTCTAACTTTCAGTCTTGTAGTTCTCTACATCGTGCGTGTGAGATTAGAATCCCAGTTCAGGAACCTAACCGTACTTCTCTTTTCCGAAACAGTAATTGGAGTTTTGGCGAGCGTATGCCTGCACTTCATCCTTCTGTGGGCGGTGTACCTGGTGTTCCCTGTTCCAACCGTCCTGGGTTCCCTAACATCAGTTTCGGGTATCTGACTCATCCTTTGACTAGTTGTGTTACTAAATTGAAGGAGTTCAATACTGATGCTGTTGATGGGGTTGTTACGTTCCTACGTGAACTTATTGTGATTCACGAATATGCTGGTGTGTTTGGGGTGACTGATGGACAAATTTTTCAACTTATGTTTCCTTTCACTTCAGGGGTAATGCGTAGTAAGGTCGTCGCGGCTATGTCGAGAAGGGTGACCCTAGATTTGTTTCTAAAGGATGAACTAAATTTCTTCGTTCCTGCAAGACTGATGGGTTCAGTTATGCAGCAGTATTTTTACCGGGTTCAAAACCTGGATGAGTCACGTAATTCATACGTTCAAGAGATCTTGAAGTTCGCTAACGTTTTTTGGTTTGCTGCTGTCAGAGGGAGAGATTGTTTAAAATATTAGTGGTGGGATCACGCCGGAGTATAGGTTATATCTAAATCTTAGGCTTTGCCCAAGCAACATTAAAGATCTGTTTGCTGCTGCTAAGCAGGCGGAGTCAGTGCGCCAAGCGGACGCCCTGGGATCCAACCTAACCGTGCCTCCACCCAAGTGGTGCAGTGGCGGGAATAATAGTCGCTCATTTGAGTGTACTGTTTGCGGACGTTTGGGTCATTCTGCCCGGTACTCACAGCACAATCATAACTGACTGGGCCCAATCAGGCATCAGAAGGTTCATCCAGTCAAGGAGGAGTTGAGTGAGGTTGTCAAGGAGATGGGTGACAGGGTTGAAGAGGATTTTGGGTGTTCTGATGTCTGTTCCAGATTCCCTTTACCCTCACATTTTCCTTCTCCTATCACAGTTATTTCAGTCAATGACGCTTCAGTCAAAGCCTTGTTGGATTCTGGGAGCGCTGCTTCACTTGATAGCCATGAATGGTGTGCCAATTGAAATTGACACAATCATCAAATCCTGCTGCCGGCCCTCTCCGTGGCCCGTCGACGTATTTCGTCTAAAAGCTTCGTTACTTACCTCAAGATTTTAATTTTCAAACCCCGTATTAGGAAAAAGAAGAAATAAAGAATTATTAGCTCCCCCTTAAAAGATTTTAAAAATGCATGCCTGTAGACTATAGCCACTGCATGACACTGAAATTATTCGGAAATGTAATAGTGCATGTCGATGTTTGAAGTTGCATGTAATTGAAATCGTTGTATCTTTATTGTGAAGTTCTGTACCTTGCATGTTGCATGTTATTGTGAAGTGAGCTGTACTGTATGTGGGGAGACCTTGGCTATTGTCAAAGGTAGGTTTTAACCAAAGGCTTCGAAATCCGTTTTAAAGTAAATTCATCGCCAACATAAACGCAGTGGGAACTGTTTGTTACCCGTATTGATATGGCCTTGTCCAGATAAAATGTTTTGGTAACATGTGAAGACGGGTATGTGTCTTCATTTGTTTCATTTCATCTTGTCGCCTCTGTAAGCTGATTGGTGGTTTCTGGATGATGTGCGCATGCGCGCCCAGGAACTCTGTGTTGTGGGTTAAAAAAAAATATCATTGTCATTCCATGATGGGGCTTTAGCACGGGCAGAAGTGTTGAGCTTGGCTCGTAGAGCCTCAGCTACCAAGACCTAAGGTAATGAAGATTAATACTATTAACTTTTTTTAAAATTTGTCGACGCGTCGTTTTAAAAATTATTTTATCTAAAACTTAAATTAATGTATTTCGGCGATTTCTGAGTGCCGATTGGGAACTATGTTTTAAGTAACTTCGACGTTAGTTATCGGGCTCTATTCAATTTGTGGAAATCTACTGATTTAATTTGATTATAATATTGATATTTTATTTGTGCTTGATTTTATTGTGGTTTGGAATAATTTCTCTTGCGCAAGCTACATAAATTCGGTTTGGCTTGAATTTGCAATGCACAAATGACGATCGTACGTTGTTTATTGGTGATGATTTCTAAACTACAAAGTAGTTAAATATTTATTATGTGTTGTGATTTGACGCAAACTTGGAGGATATATTTCAATATCTAAATACCGTGTTCTACCTGATTTTCAGATTTTCGATAGCCTGAGGTACAACTAAATCATGTTTGGTTTTGCGTACAAGATGCCACGCCCACTTCCATTGTTCGCCCGCCATGAATGAATTTTCGATCAACTACTATTTCTGCCTATTGGCATCTGTACCTTAAGAATTCTTACGAATATATTATGTATTTTATTTGTTTTGAAAACATTATTTCATTTGATTATTGAAGTAGCATATTTCATATACTTGAAGAGGTTACACTTATCCAACTACCATAGTGGACAAGAACGTTAGTTTGGTTGGTCAGCACTCAACAGAGCTGAAATACTCCCCTAAGGAAAGACAGGTTATGTTAACTTCAAAATATACGTAGCAGAGCAAGCAAGGTCTGTCAGGTTGTAGACCACATTGGCCGATGAGTACCAAACCCAGCCATCCACGTAACGGGTAATCCGGCATTAGTCCTAAGTATGGTGCAGTAATTATGTTAGCATTAGCGTGGTTTTCGATTTTCTGCAGCCGGCAGATCTTGTTAAACATAACCTAACGTTGCGGGGAGTTATGGGCAATGTTCTAATATGTAAAATTAAATTATTCAGTTAGGTAGGGGTCTAACCAGTGTTATTACTAAGGTATTGTGTTCTTGTTTTCATGAAATGTACGGGTTCGAGACGTTGCTGGCATTCTTTTGTACGTGTACGTGTAAGAGACGAGTCAAGATCAGCTGTTAAGCTGACACTCAAGACATGTGACTTCTCAAATGACGGTGTTGGCTTGGCTGTTGTCCTATGTTTGGTTATCTCGGTGGTGTTGGTGCTGCAGGAGATCGCGAGGTAAGCCCAGATGATACAGTGTTTTATTTAAGTAGTTACTATTTTACCTCTGCACAGTTGGCGAGCAAAGAGCTCATAGCTTCTTCTGCTGTTTATTGTTCACAATTGATTGGAAAAGTGCTGCAATTGTACCGTGCTGAAATATTTCTGGCAGTGTTGCCAAAGTGATGTCGTGAAAATTATAGTTCCGGTGAATTGCCAAGTTGATAATTAGTCATCTGGAGGAGAGTTTTGTCAATTTAGTTGGTTTCTTTTCTAGCTTCTGTGAGTGAACGTCTGTGCTCAGGTGGATGGTGCTGAGTTGTAACCTGATTTTAATAGTACTTCGGTCTTGCGAATATGTGAATTTTCAGCGAACTTGAAATGGTGAACATGAGTGGTGTACTGTTCGTGCACGCACGGGTTAGCAGTGAAGCAGCTGTGGATTTCATTTTCAGCGGAGAATTTTCCAGGTTCTAAATCGTTTCGGGGATTGAGATTCCTTCTTGTTGAGGTTAAGTGTTACATCAGTTGTGAGGTTGGTACTTGTTGGATCAGCTGTTCAGTGCAATGTGATGTCGAGGTCATGGTGTCAGCAGCGAGTGGGTCCTAAGAAGCGATGATCGTGGTGTACTGTTTGCTTAATGGTGGAGAGGTTTTGATCTTCAGTTGGTGAATTGTTTAAAAAAAAAAAAAAAAAAGAAAAAAAAAATGTATTTAGGTTTAACTTCGAAATTTGGATTTGGCGGATGAAGAAGAACGTGCCTGGACATGTGTGAATGGTGATGGCGTGAGTGCTAGTGTGTTTGTTGTGGTGAGAGGTTAGGGCGTTACATGCGCCTCAGGAGTAGTGGGTGTGTTTGGTGGTGTTGATGTCGGGCATTCTGCGCTCTCTCTGACCCTTAATGTTGCTTGGGCTGGAGTGTCCCGTTCATCAAGGTTAAGTGCTAATATATTTTTACTTAGTGAGTGTGAGTGCCTTGACTGATTGGTACTCGATGTCCTGTGTGGATATTAGTTTTCTCGTAGAATATTTCGGTTGTCTCGTACTACTGTGGTTGGTATTTGATAGTATTGTTTGGTGACATGTCTGTGTTGAGCAGTGGTGTCTTTTGGGGAGTTAGAGTTAGTTAAGGTGCTGCTGATGAAGTGATACCAACCTAGCGGAAGTACCCAGTCTCTGTTTGTTATGATTCTGGTGCTTTCAGTGAGGGTTGGTGATGTCGTCATTGCTATGCCCTACTGACTCTTGATGTCGTTCGGGCTGGAGATGTTCGTACATCATAATTTTTAGTATTTGAGGGTATATTTTGTTTGTTTTTATTTCAGGTGTGTTAAGTGCCTTCTTGGTACTTGGTGCTCGGTGTGAGTACTTGTTAAGTTGGTATTCTGAGTGAGTATTGGCAATTCTTGTGGTTGTAAATTTAGTATCCTTAGTTAGTAAGTACTCTTATGGGTATTTGTGTATCTAGGTGAGATTCTTGGAATTATGCTTGTCGGTACTACTGTGCTGGTACTTGGTAGTGTTTATTGTCTTGCTTGGTATTTCTGTGGAAATATTAGAGGGTAATTGGTTTGTGTTTCTTGGTCGGTACTAATGTGTCGATACTTGGGAAGCATTATTTAGGGTATTTTCTTGTTGTCATTTTGATGGTACCTAGTAGGTATTTGTTGTTGTTGTGGTATTCCTCGTTGGTTGGTGCTATTTTATGGGAAGTAGTACTAGCCAGGCTTGGTCTATTGTTTGGTTCCTCGTTGGTTGGTACTGTTTTATGGGGAATAGTGCTAGCTAATCTTGGTCCTTGTTAAGGTTAGGTGGATATGGGAGTGAGAGTTACTTCATCGAGTTGGATTCAGGAGGGTGGTTCCCTGAAGTCCAGGATAGTGAATTCCAGGATGATTATTCCCTGATGATGTGAGATGGTTTGTCGAGTGGTGCCTATTGATTTTAATTAAGATACTTCATGGGAGGTATATGCAGGTGGGTACTTCGTGTGAAGTATATGCAGGCAGATGTTTTCCTTTCGCTGCGACACGTGGCAGGTGTTTAGGCCAGTTTCTGAAGACGACTGGAAGTTTTATCTATTCGGAATTCAACAGGCCGGAATGTTAAGAAGCTTAGTATGCTTTCAGTGGTGAACTGTGGATTTGCAGGATGGCTGGAGGAAGTTTAGAGTTCGACGGAAGGTCTGGTTCTGAAATTGATTAGTTGGGAAAAATTAAATTTTGTCTGGTTATACAGACGTCATAGGCACCTACGGACGGTTAGTTGTTGATAAATGACTCTGTTGAATTTCAGGATGGTTGATTCCCTCGAGGTTTGAATTCCAGGATGTTCATTCCCTGAAGATTTACGTTGCGAAGTATATGCAGGTGGTTACTTCATATCGTCGAGGCAGGTGGCAGATGTTTCGAGCCAGTTTCGTTTTAGCAATTGGAAAGATTAGAAGATATTAAGGGGGGTAATTTAAATATTTTATTGTCTGCTTTGACGGACGAATTATGGGAACTGCTTACTGAGTAGTTGTTTCTGTTGGAAGGTAAAGATATGATTAGTTGGTTGCATTGAGTGACCTATTGGAAAGTTGGTAGTAGTCTTGCTACCTGTGATGAATTGGTGCTGATTGGTTGCACTGTGATTGTTAAGGAGTTGACTGTGTGTCAGAATTGGTTACACTAAGGTTTGGTGCATGAAGTGAGTGTGCTGACTGTGGAATAATGAACTCTGAAGGTTGGTCATGGTGCGGTTATGAGCAGCACTGTGACGTTTAGAAGATGGTTGAGTGGATTGTTGATTGAGTTATTGACTGAGCGTTGAGTGGATGGTTTGATGTTGAATGAGGATAAGGTTGATGATCGGAGGTTATGGCAGAATTGTTGGATGTTGTCAAGTGTTGTTTGTGAGTGTTGCGTGTTGTCGCAGGGGCTGATGTCTGAAAGGTGTGAGGAATGAGAAGTGTTTCGTGACTTGAAAGTGAGGTTATGGCTTATGAGGTCATCTCTTGATTGGAGTTAATGATTGTCTATGATGACTGAGTGTTGTGATTGTGCCATGGAAGTAGGGTTTCTGGTGTGAGTTGTCCTGGTGAGGTGATGTTTTAATTTTGAAAATTTGTTGCTGGTAAGCTTGTTGAACTGCGTGTTCGGTTCTGTGTCTGCTGCGAGTGGTCACATGTAAAGTTTAAAAGCCATGCTGAAGCCTGTGTATTTAAGCCTATAAGGTTAATCAATTCAATATACCTGTATTGTCTGGGACTTCCCAGAAGGTATTGTGGTACCTTGTACCTTTAATTAATTAATTACTTTACTTGAGAGCCAGAGTCACCATGTCATTGAGAGGTTATGTGATTTAAGCACGTTACGAACCCCATTAATTAATTCATATTAGAATGTGAACGCAGGATTTTGGTAGGAAACTTGATTTTCCTTGCCCGAGCATCAGATTGTGATGTTCGTTTCCTATGCCCCCTTCTGTTGTTAAATTTAATTCCTTGACTAAAGTCTTCTGACCGAAAGCTTGTACTGGAAGTTGATAACCTGCTCCAGTACCAATTGAAGAGAATACTTGAAATGTGACCAAGTTGTCACGGGAGTAAAATTCCATAATAAGGTTCTTCGAAGGTATGCGATAAGTGCGTGTTCTAGCGGATGGAATGCAACGACATGGTGACTGGTGATAAGATCTAACCATGGTGCAGTGTTTGGTGGTGCTCCCTCCTGCTCTGCTGTGGTCTTGTTTCAGTTATTTTCGTCTTGGGTGGCGGTAGCAAAGAGCTCTGGCTGCTGTCACCATACATGAACTAACATCTGGTGGAGAAGTCTGCCATTCTGCTGGTCGGAGTGGAGGTGCCTGCTACCACAACGTGAAGATGCCTAGCTGTGACAGACATGAGAGTCTGTCAGTCGGTGAGCCCTACCCATGCCTTGCATGCGCCCTGCGGAATCAACTGCTGAAGCCCTGGTTGAGCTTTCGCAGAGGGAGAACTGTGCCAATTGAAATTGACACAATCTTCAAATCCTGCTGCCGGCCCTCTCCGTGGCCCGTTGGGAGCCCTCGTGTCCCGTCGGCCGTCGACGTATTTCGTCTAAAAGCTTCGTTGCTTACCTCAAGATTTTAATTTTCAAACCCCGTATTAGGAAAAAGAAGATATAAAGAATTATTAGCTCCCCCTTAAAAGAATTTAAAAATGCATGCCAGTAGACTATTGCCACTGCATGACACTGAAATTATTCGGAAATGTAATAGTGCATGTCGATGTTTGAAGTTGCATGTAATTGAAATCGTTGTATCTTTATTGTGAAGTTCTGTACCTTGTATGTTGCATGTTATGTGAAGTGAGCTGTACTGTATGTGGGGAGACCTTGGCTATTGTCAAAGGTAGGTTTTAACCAAAGGCTTCGAAATCCGTTTTAAAGTAAATTCATCGCCAACATAAACGCAGTGGGAACTGTTGGTCCCGTATTGATATGGCCTTGTCCAGATAAAATGTTTTGGTAACATGTGAAGATGGGTATGTGTCTTCACTTGTTTCATTTCATCTTGTCGCCTCTGTAAGCTGATTGGTGGTTTCTGGATGATGTGCGCATGCGCGCCCAGAAACTCTGTGTTGTGGGTTAAAAAAAAAAAACTATCATTGTCATTCCATGATGGGGCTTTAGCATGGGCAGAAGTGTTGAGCCTTGGCTCGTAGAGCCTCGGCTACCAAGACCTAAGTAATGAAGATTAATACTATTAACTTTTTTTTAAAATTTGTCGACGCGTCGTTTTAAAAATTATTTTATCTAAAACTTAAATTAATGTTTTTCGGCGATTTCTGAGTGCCGATTGGGAACTATGTTTTAAGTAACTTCGACGTTAGTTATCGGGCTCTATTCAATTTGTGGAAATCTACGGATTTAATTTGATTATAATATTGATATTTTATTTGTGCTTGATTTTATTGTGGTTTGGAATAATTTCTCTTGCGCAAGCTACATAAATTCGGTTTGGCTTGAATTTGCAATGCACAAATGCACGAAGGACGATCGTACGTTGTTTGTTGGTGATGATTTCTAAACTACAAAGTAGTTAAATATTTATTATGTGTTGTGATTTGATGCAAACTTAGAGGATATATTTCAATATCTAAATACCGTGTTCTACCTGATTTTCGATAGCCTGAGGTACAACTAAATCATGTTTGGTTTTGCGTGCAAGATGCCACGCCCACTTCCATTGTTCGCCCCCCATGAATGAATTTTTGATCAACTACTATTTCTGCCTATTGGCATCTGTACCTTGAGAATTCTTACGAATATATTGTATATTTTATTTGTTTTGAAAACATTATTTCATTTGATTATCGAGAACGTTAGCTTGGTTGGTCAGCACTCAACAGAGCTGAAATACTCCCCTAAGGGAAGACAGGTTATGTTAACTTCAAAATATACGTAGCAGAGCAAGCAAGGTCTGTCAGGTTGTAGACCACATTGGCCGATGAGTACCAAACCCAGCCATCCACATAACGGGTAATCCGGCATTAGTCCTAAGTATGGGGCAAATGGTATAATTCGATGAAGTCCATTTGTAAGCTGCCCGAGTTGCCTACTGTAAAATATCAATTGATGTCTGCTAATTGCTCTCGATTAGAGGTATTGGGTGCTGTTAAGGTTAAGATCCAAGCGTTAGTCCGGAAGTATTCTCTTTGGGTGGTGCACAACCTTTCGTGTCCGGTCATACTTGGCACTAATTTCTTTGCTTATGTGGGGCTGCTGTTAGATATTCAGGACGAGTCCTTTTGGTTCAAGTTCTGCCCTGACTTAAAATTTATTTATTTTCCTTCTGTTAAATCAGCTGTTTGTGCCCAGGTAAGCGATGTTGACGAGGTGAACCCTCAACTTGTCAGTGAGGAGACTCTGGATCTGAGTAACCAGACTGTGGTGCAAGGGAATACGATTCACGAATTGTGCAGAGATATTCCTCAGGTGCTCACCGATAAATTGGGGGTCACTGAAATTCTTACAGTAAGTACAAAATGAAGGTTACCGACAATATTCCGGGGAGGCATCCTCCCTATAGATTGAACCCTCCTAAGATGATCGAATTGAAAAAAATTATTGACTGACGGAGTAATCCGTCCCTCAACTTTTGCGTACTCTTCGCCTGTTTTATGGTTCCGAAGCCTAATGGTGGATTTTAGGCGTTTAAATATGAAGGTTGTCCAAGAGTATATTTCTTTACCTGATTTGCATTCCTGTTTTTCTTGGTTTCATAATGCAAAATACTTCACCCTGCTCGATTTGAATCAGCTTTTTACCAGATACCGTTGGCAGAGGAGTCTAAGGTCTTGACTGCCTTTGCAAGTGACTGGAACTTGTACGAATTTCAACACGTCTTGTTCGGTTTGTCAACGGGGGGAGGGGCGGCATACTGAGTCAGTTGTTGGATAAGGTGTTTGATTTTCTCTATCATTACCTGTAGTGAAACGTTTGTGATCAAGTCAGGCATCTGTGTGAAATTTCCGAGAGGTTGGAGAAAGCTTTTGAAGGTTTCCTTTGCAAAGCTAGCAATTTCATTTTAGGGCCACATAGTTTCAGCAGCTGGCATGTCGGCCGACCATCCCATACCCAGGGTATTAGAGAATTTAAACCACTGGTGAATGTCAAGGCTGTTTTTTTTTTTTGCATGTTTTTTTTCCCCCATAAATTTGTCCCCAATTTCGCTCAACTTGCCCTGTCATTGGATCTGTTGCGCTGATCTAATGTTAAATTTGAATGGGGCCCTTCTAAACTGGCCGCCTTTGAAGACTTAAAATCTGCCTTATCGAAGCCTTGGTGCTCACGCTTCCTTGGGAGCAGTTGCAGCCGTGCTCTTGCAAGGTGGGAAATTGGGTCGCCGATAGCTAGGGACCGGAAAAATTAGCATCTATTTGTTTCAAAATTAGCATCTATTTTCTTCAAAATTAGCATCTATTTTCTTCAAAATTAGCATCTATTTACAAAGTTAAAAATCATCACATTGTAATATTATTTTAACGACTTCATGGTTATGAAGTGCAGTTATAGTCCTCAAACAAAAGCATTGTCAGTAGTTCAGCATTGCTTTCTTTCAAATTGTACCGTCTGTCTGTAACCACTGTGTTGTAATGGGACAACACACGCTCGCTATCAACATTGTTCGTTGGGGTCCACAAAACAGTATTTACAAATATGCTGAACTCTGTCTGAACTGCAGTTAATGCAAGCATGATATCACATTTTTCACTTTCTTTCATCTGGGTTTGAATTGTATTTAGCCAACTGTGGCCGAAGACGCGGCGAACAATGTACAGCGTGCTAACACTCACGCTGCGCCGTATGCTTGCACGCGGCCGAGTTCTGATGCGACGCAATGCGTAAAGACGAAATCATTGAGATTCGAGAAGACTGAACTGCGTTTCCCTGCGATGTAACAGCAGGCCTACTTGCGCAACTGTTGTGGCGCGCTAATCGCTAGTTCGAACGTATCTCAAGGCGGCGAATTTAGCCAACCGTGGCCGAAGACGCGGCGAACGATGCACAGCGTACTAACACTCACGCTGCGCCGTATGCTTGCACGCGGCCGAGCTCTGATGCGACGCAATGCGTACAGACGAAATCATTGAGATTCGAGAAGACTGAACTGCGTTTCCCTGCGATGTAACAGTAGGCCTATTTGCGCAACTGTTGTGGCGCGCTAATCGCTAATTCGAACGTGTGTCAAGGTGGCGAATTTAGCCAACCGTGGCCGAAGACGCGGCGAACGATGTACAGCGTGCTAACACTTACGCTGCGCCGTATGCTTGCACGCGGCCGAGCTCTGATGCGACGCAATGCGTAAAGACGAATTCATTGAGATTCGAGAAGACTGAACTGCGTTTCTCTGCGATGTAACAGTAGGCCTACTTGCACAACTGTTGTGGCGTGCTAATCGCTAGTTCGAACGTGTCTCAAGGCGGCAAATTTAGCCAATCTTGGCCGAAGACGCGGCGAACGATGTACAGCGTGCTAACACTCACGCAGCGCCGTATGCTTGCACGCGGCGCCTCGATCCTTAATCGGCTCGTATCGAAGTTCGGATCAACTCGTTGTTGCTCGCTCTTCCTGTTAGTATCGCTCCGGGTAAGTTCTTGGACAATGACGACTGTTGCGGCGCGCTAAATCGAACGTGTTTCTACCTGAAGGTTATTACGGTCACTTATATGACGGTGTCAGTAATGAATGCGAGATATATGCGAGTACTTTTTCCCCCTGAAATTTCAATTAAAAACATGGGGTGCGAGATATACGCGGGGGCGAGATATACGCGAGCAAATACGGTATATCGATTAGAGCGGTTGAAAAAGATATGCGTCATATTTGCAGTATTTCTCATGATTTCGCCGAAATATGTGGTTTTCGCCACTAAAATAACAAATTTTCGCAGAATTCGCACCAAAATCGCATATTTGTGCTAATTTCGTATTTTGGTCAAAATTCGCATTTTGTCGCATTTTGAATTTAGGTACCACAGTGCTTCAGAACACCTTAAAACTATTTAAAAAATGGTTTTAACACATATTACAAAAAATCGCATTTATCGCAAATGCGATTTTTTCCGGTCCCTACCGATAGCTTATGCTTCACGAACCTTGTTGTCAGCCGAGGCAAAATATTCAGTTTACGAGTTGGAAGTGTTGGCGGTGATGGTTTCCTTGGAATGTTTCCGCATGTATATTGATCATGTTCATTTCGAGTTAGAAACTGACAACCAGGCTCTCAACTGGGTGTTAGCCAAGCCACGGACCACTGGGCGCATCGCTCGTTGGGCCACACGAATTTCTTAATTTCAATTTACCATCCGCCACATCCGTGGGAGTGAGAACGTCGTTGCTGATTCGCTGAGCAGGATGTACCAGGAGGTGCCCGCAAAAACCGGCGAGCCGGTTCCTACTGTCCTGCTGTTGGTGGTGTTAATTCCGAACATCACATCTTGGTGAACTCCCCCTTGCTTTTCAAGGATATCGCTGGTCATCAGGAGGAGGACAAGCACTTGGAGGAGCTGATTTCGAAACTTGCTTCTGGAGAGACGGTTAAGCCTTACCTATAAAAATCTGGAGTCTTGTGGCATGATAGGAAACCGAAAATTGTCTTGCCATCTCAAGTGGTCGATGGGATGTTGAAATATTTTCACGAGTCGCCCGTGGGGGGGGGGGGGGGGGGGGGCATCTTGGGATATTCAAAACTCGTCAAAAGATCCAGCAGTAATTTGTTTGAAAAAACATGGATAAGGACATTCGTCGTTTTGTGCTGGGTTGTCGAAATTGTAATGTGAGCAAACCTGCTGTGAACACTTGAATTGGTTTTCTGTCTTCTGAACCCACATCCCGTCCTATGGAACGTGTTTTTATAGATTTTGTGTGCCTGTTCCCTGCGCGGATGCGGATATCCACGGATAAACCCGCGGATATCCGCAACATTTTTCGCCGTGTGGATATACTTTGCATATCTTTGCGGATAGCGGATAAGCTGCGGATAATGTTTGGAGTAAATTTGCGGATAGTTTATAGAATACAATCCGAACTTGTTGAATATCATGGGGAAAGTTGGGTAATTGTGCGCAGCGGTTAATCGTGCGCACGTATGTTTTTCGAGTTGGTAGTACAACTAGCAACTCAGATCACTGCTACCCTAAAGCTGTCATCGTACCTATCAGATAGGGACAGTCAGCTTGATGCCAGTCGCTATGTGATAACCGGAGGCTTGGACGAAGAAACTTAACACGTTGCAGTTATTTTCTGTAGCCAGCAAATAAGAAGGTAAGCCTACTGTTGTGATTCAATTATTTAAAATTAAATGAAGTTTTGAATGCCAGTGTTTACAGTGGTTTTGCTTGTAATTATTTTTCAATATAATAGATTAGTTTACCGGGATTCAGTGAGTTATGTTTTAAAAGCAGAGTGGGGTACGGTGCTCAGATCATATATGATACAAGTACTACAAATACAATTACAACGCGACATTAATGGCAAAATATTTCGTGTTTGTTCTCCAGATGCCAAGAAATTATACGCGGAAAAACGGAGAGAAACTCCTTCCCAGCAGAAAATGTGCAGAAATCTCAACGTGCAATTAGGGATGATGGGAGGAAAATAGGGGAAGTGGGGAGAAATTTCAACATTCCCCAGTCAATCCTACCAAAGCAGTTGCTGCAAAATTGTCTTGCTCCACCTCGTCTAGTCCGTAAAGCTGTTTCACCAACGAAATTGGGTCATAATTTTATCCGAATACCTTTTGACATTGGCAAAATTATTTTATGGCTTAACGCCCACAAAGCTTGTCAGACGGTTCGAGTTCAAGTTTGCAGAGGAGAATAAGATTCAACATATTTCCATAAAGTTAAAAGTATAGCAGGCAAGTATTGGTTGTATGAGTTCTTGACGAGATATCCTGCATTAACTTTGAGACAACCTGAAAAAAAAAACAAGCCTATATTGGATTGCCTCCTTTAATGCTGACGAAACGAAGATATTTTATTCCAATATCCAAAACTGCAGAATTTTAGTTCATTGCTTTGCTTTTGTAAAAAGCATTGGAATATTCTAATGTTAATGCACAGTGCAAGTTTCTGCCAATTCACATTGTATTAGTATGACATTCCAACATGCATCCCATGCGCACAATTTCCCAACCCATGCGCATGATTACCCTGCAGGGTGGGTAATCGTACGCAAATGCATATTTGTGAGATTTCGAATTATAGTCCACCAAATTTATTTTTGAATTAAATTTGTTTCTGCACATCGAATATAGAGTTACTAAGGCTCCCTTATTCATAACTGCAGTTGTGTTATCTATTATTTCATCATCACAAGACCGATTCTTGCTTAGGTGCGCACAATTCCCCCACTCTCCCTTATTAGGGCCCGGATGTTTATGACAGATCATATTTTTTCGTTATGCTCTTCATGACAAATGTAAGATGATGATTTACGCTAATCCCATTCAAATTACGTCATTAAGCATAATCAACACTCCGAACTGAAAAGGGTTGCAATTCTGGCTGTATAACATTCATTTTAGATATAGCACATGACATACTGTACAGAACATATCCCAAGGGTTCGACTTGCTGCTCAAATGTCTAAAAGATAAAGTATAAAGCAACACATTGAAAATATTGTAATGCCAGTAGATTCGGATAACAAACGTGTGGGTAAAAGTCACGTGGATGCGGGACGGATGCGGATAAAAGTCGTGCGGATGCAGATAACAGCCGTGCGGATGCGGGGCGGATGTGGATAACAGCCGTGCGGATGCGGATAACGTTTTGTCTATCCGCGCAGGGCTTTACCCATGATCTCGGTTGGGCAACCTCTTTGCGCTTCTGTTGACAGATTTTCCCGTTTCAGCTGGATTTTTCCAATCAGATTGTGTAACTCGTCTACTGTAATGAAATGTCTAAATTCAATTTTCACTTACTTTGGTCCCTGTCACTTCTTGGTGTCTGACAATGCCAAGGCCTTCACTTCACACCAGTTCCGTAATATCTGTTTTGATTATTCGATTGCTCATGTAACCACCACTCCCTATTACCCGAATCCAGCCTCGCTGAACAGGTAAATCGTAACCCGAGAGCCGCCTTGATTGATAATTAGCATGACAATCATGCAAGATGTGATTCGCCTCTGCATTGGTTAGCTTATGCATTTAATACAGCAATATACGAGTCTCATGGGAAGACTCCCTTCTCCCTAATGCATGCCTTCATGCCTAATTCCCCTGACAAATCTGCGGTCGATCCACGAAATACTCCTGATCAGCCGAGTGCTAAGGGTGTTAAACAAATATGGAAAGAGGCTCAAAAGGCTATCAAAATTTCACATGAGAAGCTAGCTAAAAGGTACAATCTGGGGCGTACTGCTTGTAAGTTCAAGGTAGGGGATAAGGTGCACGTGAAGAATTTTCAACCCAAAGTTACTGGTCGTCAGGTCTCAGGAAAGCTCAAATCCAGGTATAGGGGGCCATACGAGATTTTGTCCTTCTTAATGTCTGTGACTGTGTTG
This sequence comes from Meconema thalassinum, assembly GCA_946902985.2. Taxonomy (NCBI): domain Eukaryota; kingdom Metazoa; phylum Arthropoda; class Insecta; order Orthoptera; family Tettigoniidae; genus Meconema; species Meconema thalassinum. The sequence goes on along the minus strand of OX336391.1, from coordinate 454,536,918 downwards.
TTGAGCGACGGCATTAAGAAACTAATTATCCGCACTCACCTGTCCTATTTCAAGGTGGCTGGTGAGCAAGTAACTGATAACTACGATTTATGTCTTGTGTAATTTTGTGTAATCTAATGGCTTATAAATTTTCTTAAGGTTAAAGGTGACTTCTGGTATGGCTAAGTTTAGGTTGTTCAGGGGAATTGTAGGGGTTTAAAGCTAATATGTGGGGAGGGGGGAAGTGTAATGGACTACGTGTCCTGGAATTTGTGTGCACGAGTCATCCCTGGGTTGACTATTAGACTCTTAAATGAGCCATGGTGTTCATAAACTCTTAAGTGAAGTGTGGACCTCGCCCAATAAAGGGGGCACTTCTTCGAGGGTGCACATGCGAGGGTCGGTGGTGACCGTTTACTGGGTCGGTCTCTGGGTCTGATTGCATGTTTCAGTGGAGTCCTGAATGCAGCGGAAGAACGGCGCCATACTATTTGAGTCCTGTGGCCAAGGTCAGCTGGTAGGAGGGTGCCTTGGCAAATCAACATCATGGGGACCAACTCACGGCGACTGCTGGCGGTGACCCTAGAGGATCGACATATGCCGTCTGCCTGTTCCATGGTCCTCATCTGGATCATAACGGAGAAACATCACCACACCTGTTCCACGGTCCTCATCTGGTACATCCTGGAGAAATTTCACCACACCGGTCCCATTGTCCACATCTGGATTACCCTAGAGAAGCGTCACCGCACCCATTCCATGGTCTTCGTGTGGATGCACTGGTACGCGAGTGGGAAGCTATCTCAATGCCTAACACCATGGACACGTTCATGGGGGAGAGGATGTGCCAATTGGCACAATGCTCCACGCCTAACACCCCTGACCTGGCATAGAACCCTGGTCTGTGGAGGAGAAGTTTCGCCCTGGCATTGAACACTGTGACCCAAGAACCTACGACATACACAAGTGAAATTTACTGCGGGGACAACATTACTTGGGTCCCCAATTGAACAATAAGTACTTTCTGAAGCAATTTCCCTCTCAGTAAATGCATATTCTGCCGAGAGCTCCTGGCTTGGGAATTGGCGTGTGGAACATTTAGCAGCTCAAGACCACCCTGGGCGTTCTCACTCCAATTAACGCCCTGCTGAACTGTCTCAAGTGTTTGCCCTACTGTCTAGCCACCCCAATTTGATAAGCCGGTCAACTGGCGCCTGGGTCAAGTACAACCAGAAGTGACATATTTGCTTCCCAAACTCATTCCTCCCCTCTCCAAAAATTCTCAGAAGCATCCTGCGTCAAGAACCTCCCTATCCGTTCAGGCACATTTCGCGTTTTCTTCCTGAACTCCAATCAGCTCGCAATATGAGCGTGTGGCTTCTCTCCAGATTCACGAATACAAAGACTACCCTTGTATTTCGGCAAGGAAATGTGTTCCATGTTTTCAATGCAACACCAGGAAGATACGCCCCTTGGGAGAACTGGCCCGGTGGAAGCAACCTCACGTCAAGAAAAAATGACAGAAAGAACTTGCACATTTCAATTTCCCGCTCTCATTTAGGGTGGCCACCCTGGAGCGGCATTTCCGGCCGAATGTCATCTTCAAGATCGATAGACGTGTGAAAAAGTGCTCCGGTCGCCGGGGAAAGGCGTCATTCGCTCCCCCGGTCGGTTAGAAGGAAAAAGTGGCTAAATTTGATTGAATAAGTCTGAAAGTAACATAGGGAACACTCGTTTTGGGGGTTATGTATGGGATCGGGTATTCAGCCTGCTAGCTGCGGACATGATGTGCATTGGTGTTATGGGATGTTTTATTTTGTCTTTAGTTAAGCTTTTCTTGCTATTTGTTGCGTGTGATATCACGTAAGTAGAATGGCCCTGTTACCGTGTGTGGGTCTGGTGTTGAGATCGCTCGTGTAATTATCCAGGGGATTATGTGTATTTCCTTTTCATTTAGGGTGTTGGTCGGCAGAGTATTTTGCTCTTTGCTTGTCTGGCCAGGCATCTATGATGTTTAAATGTAGTCTCTTTGCTTGTCTGGCCAGGCAGCTATGATGTTTAAATGTAGTGTGTGTTTTAGGGCAGTATAGCCCAGTTCGATTTCATCCCTGTGTTTTTCTTTTGTTAATTGGACGGCGTTATGCATTAAACAGCTATCCACCAATAGCTGATATTGTGAAAAACATGATTGAATGTTTTGACATTTAAACTATCACAACTTCTCTCCTGTTAGCCAAGTTTGAGTTTTAAAAGCAAACAAACCCTTACCTATATGCATTGTTGATAGTTATTGCGTTTAAATTACAAAAATACAGCAAACATTTGATTTATTAGCAATTGACACTTAGCTGCTTTATGCTATCTGTGAGTTTAGTTACGCATAAAACTGCTAAGCACCATTTTTGGTGAATAGCATGTTGTTACGTTATTCTATCGAACACGATATTTATGCATAAACCGTCTAAGCACCTTTTTTTAGCCTTTTAGCCCTTTATACATTTTTATTTTAATGCCAGTTTCTGGAGACTTTGACGCGTACAATGAGTACTCGTGTGTCCTTAATTGCAATTTTATTCTCAATGGTCTAATAGAAACACAGATACATTTGAATACCAGAATCAAACTTAAAGCAATAATTACGGTATACTAAATGAACTGATGCTATAAACATTGGTGTTACATTCTACTTTATGATGTAAATGTTTTTCACACAATAGGAATGTTTTTCACACAATAGGAAATTGACAGTCTTAGGTTTCATCTTGTATCTAGAAATCGAGTTCACTACCAAAACCCTCGATGTCGTCAAAACTGTTTCCATCTGAATGAAGGCCTTCGTAGAACTCCTTGGCATCGGATGGTATCAGATGCATGACACTTTTGAGATCCTGTAATTTTGGCTCTGATATAGCTTTTCCGTTTGGCCATAGAGCATTAAGGCAAAAACTGAGGTTATTCTGGTCACATTGGCGTGCGCTATTTCTCCTATTCAAATTGATTACTTGGCCATCTTTGTCATCGAAAGTACGTTTTAAAGTCAACAGCCATGGGCTTTCCTTACATATTTCAATTTTCCGTGTTGTTAGCCAGCTTACTCCATTGTCATTGGTATCTTTCTTCATATTTATTATTTGTTTCTCAACGGATGCCGTGCCCACAAAATCTTCTCTTTTCATTTCTTTCACGGCCAGCTTGTTCTTCTTTCGGTAAGTTCTCATTACTTCCTTGTAATCTTCTGGTGTATATAGTCTTTGATGAAACTTCAAGGCACTTTCTCATCATCATCATCATCATTTCCCCTTATCCACCTCCTGCCGGGTCGGGGTATTTATGGCACTTCTCCACTTTCCTCTTTCCTTCCACCATTCTTCTTCCACGATCTTGTCCCAGTCCAGATTTCTTTTTCTTACGCTGTTCTTCACTGAATCAATCCACCTTGTTCTAGGTCTTCCTCTTGCTCTCTTACCCTTGCACTTCGCCTCCAGCATCTGTCTTGGTATTCTATTTTCCTCCATCCTCTTTACATGTCCAAACCACCTTAGTTTATTCTTCTCAATTCTCTCATTTAGTTTTCCCATTCCAACTTCCTTCCTAACAACTTCATTCCTCACTCTGTCTTTCCTTGTCTTTCCTATCATACTTCTTAGGAATTTCATTTCACTGGCTTGGATTCTACTCTTTTGCCTGCTTGTCAGGGTCCAAGTCTCAGCTGCATAAGTTAATATGGGAACATAGTACACTTTATACATTACCTCCTTGCTTTTCCTTGGTACTTCCTTATCCCAAACAAGTTTTCTTACACTTTGATAGAATGCATTGCTCTGCTGTACCCTCCTGCCAATCTCCATGTCCAACCTACCAGTTTGCATCAATTCACTTCCTAGGTATTTGAACGTGTCCACAATTTCCAAACTCTGACTTCCAATTTTCACAGTGCCCTTTCCTTGTCTTTCCCCTCTTGTCATCACCGTGGTCTTGCTTTTCTCTATACTGATTTTCAGGCCGTACTTCTGAATATTTTCGTTCAGTGCATCTAGTTGTTTTTGCACTTCTTCGGTGTTCCTTCCCCAGACCACAATATCATCTGCACTTTCTATATCTCCGAAATCATCATCATTGGGAAAATAGCTGTGCCCAGAAACCAGAAATCGCATTTTTATGGTCTTTAGAGTTGGATTTGACTCCATGATAGACTTCAGCATTAGGACCATTTTTATGTTCCGATTCTGCCCTCCTCAGGAATCGGACCAAAGCACAAGTTGTTCCGTGCCTTTTTCTAAATGTTCAGTGATGTAATTTCTTAGAGAAGAGCCCACTTCTTGGGCTCCACGCCCAGCTTGGCCCTCGAGCCACAGGTAGCAGAAGCCTTTGTTCGATGAAGCGTCATGAATTCCACAGTTATACAGCCATAACTGACGTTTGTAGAATATTATGTTTGTTAGAATTCTCAGCAGGGGCAGTGTCCTCTGCATATCAAAGCTAAGCACCGACAGTCCATTAATTTTGGTTGCTTTTTGAAAGTCATTCTTCATTGTACTTCGAGCATTTTCTGCATCCTCCTGATGAGTGAGCAACGTTATCTTAAGCACATCAGTGTCACCATTTTTATTGTTTATTTGAGCATTTGTAGAGTCACAAAAGTTGCATGTGACTTTCTTAAGCGGTTTTCGTCGTAGGTTGAATCTGGAGTAAAATACTTTCTTATAGCATAAGAGGGTGGCTGAGAATATTCCTTTATGTGTAAGTCATACATAACTGAAAGTGTGACATGTGACGGGAGAAGGAGAGTGCTTGTTTCTGATCTGCAATAATGTGACTTGTACTTAGGAAATTTATTAATGTGCTCGATAATTTCAGCCATCTTACTACTGTATCAGTTATTCTGTTATAACCTCCTGATTTACCTCTGTTAACCTTAATAATTCCTTGTAGTTCGTTGGCTTTCTTAAGATAGTTGCTAATGCGATCCCCTGATATTCTTTGGGTCTGGACAAAGCACATTTTACAGACTGATACTCCTGCCAGAGTGTAACTTCTCGTCAAAGCTCTTCTACTTACATATTTTGTCCTCTTCCTCTTCACTTGGTTTACGATTACTTTCTTAACAATGTATAAAACTTTACCTTCGTAAGGCAGGGCCCAAAATCGGTCAAACTCTACCTTCCTGTCTTCTAGAGTAACTTTTCTACGGCATTCTGAACGGCAGTGAAAGTCTCGGTATTCTTTTGGTTCAATGACAATACCTTGTTGGCTGATATAGGATGCATTCCCCTGGCATCTGTTCTTTCATTCTTCTCTACTCTGATCCGGATATTTTCTTTTCCGTCCCTTCCTTGGCCTACCAATAGACAGAGTTTTGGTCATTGCATTCTGCATTATCAATGATTCGCTTCTGCAGTAAGTTAGCAGTTCCTTTATATTCATCTTCTGTTAACACAGTTGAAAGGGGGTCAAATTCATTGTTATTAGTTGGTTGGAGGTTGGAAGTATCAGCTACAGAGCTGATAGGTTCTCCACTTGGACCTGCCTCATAGGACAACAGCTTAGCTGCAGTGTTATTTTCAGATAAATAGTACAGCACATCATAACAACTACTGCCACTAACGGTTTGAAGAGGGGTTGGATCAGTCGAACCAGCTTCTTGTTTAGAGGTGCCTGAGCTTGATTCACTGGAGTGGTACAGCACGGTGCTAGTGTCATTATCTTGTATTCCCTGTAAGTATATAAAAAAATGCTATTCAATTTATGCCCGCCAAGTGCATTTAAGTTAATATAACAAATAATTGCTAAAGAAATGTTTTCGGACTTTGTATGGAATAGAAATTTTGTAACCAACTGCTGAAGTCTATTTGGTAGGGTGAGTCAGTTCAATGACGTACACATGGTAAATGAATATCAATAATGACGACGGATATTGCAAGAAAAGTTGAGTTATGCACTGTACTACAAATAGGAAGTACTTCTAAATACCTACCTTGCATACGTGTGGAGTTTCTGAATCATCAGGATTCTTCTTCTTCAGCAGCAAAAGTATTTTCTGCGCTCTGCTTGTCATGATGCACACACACACACGCACTCATTGAGTAGTCAGAAAATTATCCCGCGAGATTAAATGAGGCAACATAATATTCTGCAAGCTGGGTGAATGTGATTGACAGTTCTCGTCTCGCCATGTGGTCTGAGAACGAGGTTGCCAAACTGTATTAGCCAATGTTACAGTTGACCAGGCACTGAATCACATGTCTGGTATTGCAACGCAGAGTATTATGACATCAACTATCACATGGGTGGTCAAGCGGCAGAGGGGTGATGACTGACGTGGAATTTCCGGTCAATATTAATTCCCAAGGTAACTAGATCAAACCCTTTCTGCAAGCGCACAGAGTACAGCGAAACAACCCAGACAAAGTGTGAGAGACAATGAAATGTCGCTTGACTGTTTCTTTCAGATCTCAATATAGCGTTTCGAAGGATAGGTTCATAGTTTCGCCTCATAGCCGATTAATGCAAAAACCTTAACCTAAGATAAAGGGAATGGTGCTTAAACTTTTCTATAAAATTAACGGTTAATATTAAGAAAAATGGCATACTTATGTAAAAAGAATGTAGTTCCAGACCATACACACTAGATGGTGCTAATAACTCAATTTCCAAAAATTGGCGCTTAGGCGCTTAATGCATAACGCCGTCCAATTTAATGTTGTTCGTCGTTTGGACCACGAGGTCTTTTGTCATATACAGAGAGTCCGAGAAGTCCCCGTACCCCTAATTTCATATTACTATTTTGTTATATTATGGCATGGACAATTGAGTTTGTATAATTGGGGAATTAAATAGTCGTTTTATTGGTATACCTGCTTTGATGGTCTCGAAAGCGTTGTTGTCAGTCTCATTTCAATTGTGAAGCCACGGTTGACGTGAGCGGACACAGCTACACAGTTGAGGAGCGATTAGTAGCGTTTGTGTGTGTGGGTGCACGAACAAGCACATACGGGGCAAACAATGACAGTGATAATAAGTGCGTTTCGAGATCGCTCTGGCAAGCCCCCACCTCGTAAAGCTACTCTGCTTGATTGGCACACGTGCGTTTGCTTCAGGCAGTGTCAAAGACAGGCCGCGTAGTGGATGTAAGAAAACCCGGGAAGAAACGTGTGCCGCCGTCGCTCAATCAATTGAGCAGTCTCCTATTAAATCCATTCGCAAAAGAGCAGTCAACCGCGGTCAACAATGCATGACCACATTAAAAGAGATTTGAAATGGCCACCACGAAGCCCGGACCTTACCACGCCAGACAACTAATTATGGGGAATAATCAAGTCCCATGTGGCTCGTAGTCGGTACACGACTAATGAAGAATTGCACCAAATTGTGGAGGAAGTCTTTGGTACCATAACTCCTGAGATGCTTCGCAAGATGTCAATGAGGACTTGGAGATGGATATAACTCTGTGTAAGGCATGACGGTGCACATACAGATCCCCTGGTTACATAGTGTTTATATGTAAGTACTCCACTATAAAGTATAATGTTTTGACGAAGGGGTACGGGGACTTCTCGGACATCCTGTACAAACATGAATGTAAATATGCATCACGTGCGCAGCGCAGGAAGTAACCATGGCCTATGTTATGTTAGTTATTAATATTATTATTATTATTCTCAAGTGTTTTTTAATTTCATAATTTAACACCCGTTCCCCGACAAATTTTGAACGGTTCTCTCACATAGGCAAATTGGGGTGGGGGCGTTACTTGACAAGGGCTGCTACCCATGTGAGACCAATCAACAACTGGGCTCCGTTGTGTTAGGACGTAATTAGTAGTCGTCCTTCCTTTTTCATTTGGGCCTACGGGTCGTTTCTTTATTATTTTTTTTGGGGCCGATAACCTAGATGTTAGGCCCCTTAAAACAACAATTATCATCATCATCATCATTTATTTTATTCACTGATCCTTCTTTTGGGTCATGTAGTTTGGGATTAATTGATATTCAATTTCATTGATTTGTTTTGTTGCGAGACCTTGTGTCATCATAGCTTTACCCTTGCTTGGGGATGTAACTATTTAATTTCAGTAAGGAGTGTTTTACAAAGTCTTCCATTAAGGACACCATCCACCTTTCATTTTTCTTCATTTGTGTAGTTGTTTTATTCACCTATGATCGTTTCACTTGTGGTGGAGATAGTAACTATATGTTCCTTATTTTGGAGGGGGAGGGGGAGGGGTTACTTGTCCCCAGCAGGCAGTTGTTGCTTGGTACCATAAGTTAGGATGTTGCAACGGCATTTTATTTGTTTTGTATGTTTATTTGTATTGTAATTTAGGTTAAGATTTTATAATTTGGTGCCTTGCTCAGTCATTTGGATTACTGTCACGTGTCTAAATGTAATTGGAAGCGACATTACTTAAGACTTCCTTGTACTGTGTTTTTAAGAATATAGTTTCTCGTTAAAATTCAACATCTTTAACTTAGCTAACGAAACCATTAGGTAACCTATTTCCTTTTGCGGCCTCTTGAGTACGAGGCCACCATCCATCAACGAGGTAGTCTCGACTTGTCTGAAGGTTTGGGACACGTACAACGGACGTATGAGCTGTGTGAAAGTGGGAAGAGAGAGATAAGATTGGCTGGAACAGAAGAATGGCTTGAGGCAAGGAAGTGCACTTTCACCATTACTCTTCATTATAGTGATGGTTGATACAATGACCAGAGTGGTGCAAGTAATTGGAGAAAGAAAGATAAAAATAATAGTTTTTGCAGATTTGATGATTTGGAGAAACAAGGATGATGAAGCATATGAGCAGTTGGATGTATAGAAAGAAATAGTACATGGATATGGGATGAAATTTAGCACAAGCAAGAGCGAGATGATCACAACCAGGAAGTAGGAGAGAGTAACAACAGGAATAACAATTGATGAGCAACGAATGAGGAAGTAGAGAGTTTGAAGTATCTGGGAAGCATGATACAAGAAAATGGAGAAAACAAAGATAAATAAATGAGCGGGAGAGACACGCTGATTATTCAGGAAGAATGTTAGAAGCCTGATTGAAGCAAGGATGTCCTTCAAACCAGAAAATGGTTTATAATTCAGACTAACTATGTTCTAATCTTGAAGTATGCCTCAAAAACATGGGTTATGAAAAGAAGGAAGAAAAGCAAAATACAGGCTAGTGAAGTGAAACAGTATTGAAGTGACAAAGATGGACAGGTTAAGAAATGTGATCAGAAATTAGTCAAGGAGGAAGCATTACAGGATAGGATAAAGGATTCAAGGCTTAAATGGAATGGACATGTTAAGCAAATGGAGGAGGATACCCAGAAAGAAACACAAGATGAAATTAAAGGGAGAAAGACCAAGAGACAAGTGGCTCAAAGGTGTGGAGGACTGCATGCAAAAGAAAGGAGAAGACTGGACCAAGGTGGAGAAAGAGAGATGAATGGAAGACAGAAGACGATGGAGAGGCTTATGTTCCAAATAGACCTGGCCAGTGGCTGGAAACTATGCAGGATGATGATGATGATGATGATGATGAAGAATCACTGCATCTAGTTATCTTAGTGTGTGCAAAAACCATGTTTTGGAAGAAGCTCCTATGTGTTTGTCAAGGCACAATTTGAATGCTCAAATCTTGGTTTGCAGCAGCATTAATGAAAAAACACCATAATCTGTAGCACACTTGGCTGTCACCCCTGAGGTCTGGGGTCTGATTCCTGGTTATGCCACGAAATTTAATTCTGGTCTGAGGATTGGAACAGGGTTTGCTCAGCCACATTAGGCAAACCTGAGAAAAGGAGGGTTCAATTCCCACCTCAGTCATCCTAGAAGTGTTTTTCCATGGTTACCCACTTTTACTCCAGGAAAATGCCAGGATGGTGCCTAAGTTAAGTCCACAGCCACCTTCTTCCCAATTCCAGTCTTAATTACAAATACACAACTACTACTACTACTATTACTACTACTACTACCACCACCACTACTGACACCACAATAACACTGGTTATGAGACAAAAATTTATCTAAAAAAATAATAATGACAGAGAGTGGCTTCCCTCTTAAACTTATTAACCTGTGTAGATTGTGTAAGGATGACAATATAAGTAGAATTCTCCTGAATGGGAACATATCTGACCCTTTCACAAACAGAACCAGTTTAAGACAGGAAGACAAGGCAGGGCGATGCTATGTCCCCTCTTCTCTTCAACATTGCTCTCGAGAAAGTTATCGGATCACTAAAATTAGTTCCGGCTGGCATGCATCTCGGACAGTATCATAAAGTGCTTGCTTACCCAGATGATATTGTACTCATAGGAAGAAATGAGATTGAGATAAAGAAATTGTTTGTTGAACTTGAGGAAATAGCTTCAAAATTAGGCCTTAGAATTAATGACCGGTATTGATGTGTTTGGGAATCAGTTACCTTTTCTTATTGGCAAGCATAGTTTTGAGCAGGTTGAAAAAATGAAAATCCACAGCCTGCTTCCAGTCTCCAACCGGGTCAGGAATGGAATGAATGAAGCCCCTATCTAGCGGCGAGGATATGAACGCGTGGCTTTGGCTTCCTCTCTCCTGATTTGCCGATTCAATCGTGGATCGGTTGAAACTTCACTTCTGACACTCCCATAATGACGCCGATTGAGGTGCGCGTTCGTACAGAATTTGTCCTTGAACTCGGCTTAACCGGTCATCTTCAGGAATAACTACCAAGCTGCTACTGTTGTAATCGTTGCGACACACTACCTGACTCCCCTTTGTCAATTTCCAACATGTTCTGCCTGGGCATCAGTAATAATAATAATAATAAAAATCATGAAGACTTATTGATCGACAAATCAATAAGGGTTCATTTATCCTCAGCAAGGTTTTGAAATTCGAAGCAAGTGATTGATTTGGATTTTAAAAACAAGATCCACAGTAGCATAGATAACATCTCTTAAGTACCTCACTCGTCTGCCTGAGTGTACATTCCACTGTCCCAATTAGTGTGCGCGCTCCTCGCCGCAATGTCATTCACACGTCTCGCTAGACCTTTCCCCTCTCACTCACACAATTACAACTTCTGCCGGACCGGCTGTCTTGTTTACACACAAAGCTCGCTCTCCCCAGGTACTACGTAGCCATGTACATTTGAGTGTAGGTTCTCAAATTAAATTTTGCGATATGATTCTGCATTCATAGTCCTGATTACTCATCAAATGGTTCCCTTCTTCTTCTTCTCCCATCTTCTTCTGCTACCGTCTTCTTCTTCTGCTACCGTCTTCTTTACCATATTTCCAGGCCCTTGCCTGAAACTTCGTCCCGCTAATTTCCTCTGCTATTTTTCCGCGTCTCCTCCTGTCTTGTCACCTTTTCTGCTTCCTGGTGATTATCTGGACTTTTTCTGTTTTTCATGGCTCGTCCGCACTTCTCTTTCTCTGTTTCTTCTGCATTTAATTCGTCCAAATATTTTTGTGACTCAGCGTACCGCTTGTTCCAGTAATTTCGATAATCTCCCTGGTTATCTTGCCGATAATTCCTCTGATTGTTCCATCTGCCGTCCCCGTTCCTTTGGTAAGGTCTCCCGTTCCTTTGGTAAGGTCTACCCTGCCTTTGGTTTCCCCTCCAGTTAGTATATTCTCGCTGGTACGTCCTCTGATTGTGATTGTTGTTCTGATTATTATTATAATTATCACGGCGATTCTGGAAGTTCCTATTGTTATTATTATATTGGTTTCGACCGTCGAACTCCTGCCGTCTGGGTGTAAATTGTGTGCTGGTGGACTGTGTCTTCGTCTGATTATTCTGATTGTGACTATTTTGATGCCCTTGAACTACTTCTGCAGTGTTTACACACTCCATATTCCGTCTCCCTGTCTGCGGACTGACCATACTCGTCTCATCCAAGTGGCGGAGTATCTCCTCGGCCTGAACTGCGGTTTTGATGTTTCCTGCCACTAAAAATTGCTGAATATTCATCGGAAGCTGCTTGCCGATAGTTAAAACCATGTTTTCCTCTGAAGGGGGCTCGTCAAAATCCCGGAATTTAACCAGCTGTTGGCTAAGGAACTCAGAAAACCTTGTAGGGTGTGTGCTATGATATTTCCTGGTATATAAATCCATCCTCAACCCCTGCTGCAGTGAAGGACTCCAGAACTTCCTCAGAAACGCCTATTTAAACTGGGCCATGTCATTAAACGTATACTTGAAGCTTTGGAACCAGATTAAACTTGGGCCCTCTAAAAATTTCTCAACCAGTCGCAGCTGTTTTGCGGGACTGACGTGTTGGTCATTAAAGTAATCATCCAGCTGGCGCAAAAATGCTTTTGGAGTAGATCCTGAATTCTCCCTGAATTTGTCGGGTTTAAAGTCGTTCCCCCTAATTACTTGTATGACTTGGGCAGGTGCCAAACCAGGTTGTGGAGTTGATGTCTCCCCTCTGTAATTTTGGAATGTGTCGCACGTTATCTTTGGACTCTGACCTCGGCTCGTATCCTCAGCTAGCTTCGAGCCCACCGGACTTCCAATACTTCCCTGTTTCCCTACTGCGTTTTCTGAAGAGAATAAAGTAGCATTCTCTAAAGATCTTATCTCGTTCTTAACGATGAGGTCTGCGTGTTCCTGGAACTTGGACTTGATACTTTCCTCCAGAGCCTGCATTCTAGAGTTATTCTCGCCTAGCCGCTTTAATATATTCAGCCTATCATCTTCAGTCTCATTCACCTGCTGTTCCCAATCTTTCCGGATCCTACTCTTCAAATTCGTAATTTTTTCTTCGTTTCTTTCCTGATTCTTCTCAAGCTGTTTCCCTATTTGCTCTTGTATCAACTGCTGGGTTTTAATTAATTGTTCTCCAACCTCTTCTCGTATTTGCTATTGGGTTTTAGTTAACTGGTCTTCCAGGTTTTCGCGCAAGTGCATCCGTTCTTTCTCCGTTTTTATCTCCAGCTTGTCAAGTTCCTTTATCAATTCTAACACATTGTTGTCGACTGAATTAATCTGCTCCTGTATATTTACGTTCTTTGCCTCTATCCTGTTGAATTGCCCCTGTAATTCATCCTGCGTGCTTTTGATTCCTGCCGTGTTGTTCACGCATGCTGTCTCGTTTGTTTCAGTTTGGCGGCTACCATTTCATCTAACTGTACTAGTTTATCGTCGAATTTAGATTCTAGCTTCTTAATTTCTCCTAATTGCCTCGAATTATTTTCCGCCACCTCTCCTGCCAGTTTCTCTAATTCTACTTTAGTACTCTGATTAATTTCAAGGGTGATCTTCTCTAACTGAACTGTTTGTAAGGTTGCCTGCTCTGATAACTTATGGTTTATTTCGACTAACTGTTTATCGTTATGCTCTCGCAACTCGTATAATGGTTTGTCGCCGTGTTCACGCAACTCGTGTAATTGTATGTCACTATCCAATTTCTGAATTTGCAATTGGACCGTAATGTTACTGCTCACGTCCTGTAATTGTTTATCACTCTGTTCACTCATGTTCTTTAACTGTTCCTCCGTCTTTGCAGACAATTGCACAGTCAACTGCGCGGACATCTGCTCCATCAACGCTTTAATCTCCTCGATGCTAGCCATCGCAAAACACACAAATATATACTGAGAAAAACAGGGTCATGCAATGGGATTTCAGTCGTACACACACACACGTCTTGATATTTAAATTACATTGATTGTAATTTAAATAAATTTTCAGTAATCAAAATATTACTGAATAATAACTCTTATTTCCAAATAACTCCCTTGTGATCTGCTTTTAAATTCCTAACTAACAGAATTTACGAACAACACTTTAATTAACCGAAGTTAATTAAATGTAAAGTAAGGCAACACCTTCCTGCTTTTGACTGAGTTCACTAATTATGCAAATTTTCTAATTTTAAGCCGGGCGCCAGAACAAGTTAACAACAAATACAATATCAACTTCTAACCTTGTTCAACATTTCAAACTTTAAGAACTCAGTGATTTTACTAATACACATGGCGGTACAACTTCGCCTCAATTTACTGAATTTACTCTTGTCCTGCTGACCTGGCATCATTTCTCAGCGAAATAAGTATGAGGTCAACAAAGCAACAACAACAACAACAATCCCCACTTGGGCAGCCATTTTTGATATATGAACCCTTGCAAAGAAGCATATGAGACTCAGTTTCGGGGGGTGTAACAGTCCATTTAAGTTGTTAAGCGCTTCTTGTAACATGCAGGGTACCATATAACAAAATAACATGCAGGAAAAAGTGAATACCAAGGTTAAAACATATGAATTTAATAACAGATCAACTATTTACAATAAAACAAAACAAACAAGGTCTCCCAAATGACTCCCACTTGAATTAATAAACTGCCAAACTTAGGCCTAATCTCAGGAGAGATTGTAAACAGCTGGACCAAATGTCCCAAATTACTACAATGACCATGTGCGTGTGCGGCTGTTCTACATGCGTTACGATGTGTACAAATTAATGCGAGATTCGTCACCATCCAGTAAACCTTCAGAGGACGAATCTGCATTGTCTAGAGCTAGACAGACACGGGGAACCAACTAAACACAAATTAAATTAATCCGACACTTCCTATTCTAAATAAAACAACAAATAATTTCCGCATGAAATTGGAATCAAGGCACTGCCATAGCAAACAACATTAACGCCTAAAATTAGGACTTTTCAAATCAACACAAGTAAGTTAACACGTGAACAAACAAGAAAAAAATACACATATGGCCGCTTGCCATTTTTACAAGAAAATACACAAGTACACCCAATGGTGTCACAACAGACAAATCTAACATGAAATGAGTCATAGAAATCACTAGGCTCAAAGCCAACATTTACATCATAAAACAATATTTCATTCATACGATATGCAGTAATCCGTAACGGACATGGCGAACTCCCAATTAATTATGGTCCAATGACCATCAAAAGAACAGGTTTGCTACTGATAGCTTACAGGGTCAGTCGGTCAGCTGGACTGCCTAAAAGATGAATCACCAGACATAGACGGGCGCTAAGTGGAATCTGCACATCTGTCAACCCACGTGTCAATAACCTCGACCTGCCGTGGCACTGGTTCGAGTCTCGAAGAAGCGTGCTCCCAAAGCACATAATATACGTGTGTGTGTCAAAATAAAATATCTCAGCATTTCCCAAGGAAATCCAAGAATCAGCACTGGACAAGGTACAGTATCCTCTGAGAGTGCTCTGCCTTTCCAAAAAATACAACCACAATATTTGAGGGCGGTAGCACCTTCTACCCCTCATCACGAAGAATCAATACACACACCTGACACAAAACACACACCAGAATCACACACACGTATGGGTTTGACAGAAACCTGAAATAAAAGACATAAAATATTTTCCACCAACTTGCGCTCCCAATCTAGTCCGTGACTAAAGAACCTGAAAAGGACTAAAAGAAAAAACTCAAAAAAATAGAACTAAGGTGTTCTACAGCAAAATCTTAATTTGTTGCGCTCGGCAACCCTAGTATGAATAAAAACCTGTTCGTAACAACATCTTACAACATTTACCCCTTTTCCTACAAAAAATGAACTTGAATAAAGCACCACTTGTCGACCGTGACGAGCTTCGCATTCACATGGATAAAATCAAATACACACGCCGTGTATATTAAATCATCATCATCATCATCATCTTGTACAGTTTCCAGCCCCAGGCTGGGTCTGTTTGGAACATAAGCCTCGCCACTTAGTTCTTTCTTCCCACCACCTCTCCGCTGTCACTCTGGTCGAGTCCTCGCCTCTCTTCTTGACACATTCCTCCACTCCTTTCAGCCATCTATCTCTTGGTCTTCCCCTTGGTCGTTTCTTCTGCATCTGCATCTCGTGTATCCTCTTGGGAATCTTCTTCTCATCCATTCTCTTTAAGTGTCCATACCACCTCAGTCTTGATGTCTCAATCCTACCTTGCAGGGGCTCCTCTTTCACCATTTCCCTGACCTTTTCATTCCTCACCCTGTCTCTTCTTGTTACTCCGATCCTACTTCGCAGGAACTTCATTTCACCTGCCTGTATTCTGCTTATGTCTCTTTTCTTCATTGTCCACGTTTCTGAAGCATAGGTCAGTATCGGGATATAGTAGCTTCTGTATAACACTTACTTGCTTTTTTGTGGGACATCTTTATTCCACACTAAGCTCCTAATGCTTCTCAGAAATGCTTCTGCCTGTCTGCCACGTTCCGTAATCTCTTTGTCATTTCTCCCATTTTCCTCCACTATACTTCCCAAGTACTTGAGTCTTTCCACCTTCTTCAGCTGTCCACCTCCAAGTGTTATCCCACTCATTGGTCTGTCCTTTTTCCTGGTCGTTAACAGGATCTCACATTTACTGATGTTGAACTTCCATCCGTACTCTCCCACTGTTTCTTCCCAAGCCTTCAGTTGCTCCTGAATTTCCTCCTCCTTGTTTCCCCAGACCATGAGATCATCTGCAAACACCATTGCTTTCATCTTATCTTATCCTATCTTTCCTGCTATCCGTGTCATTACCTCGTCCATAACCACAATAAAGAGAAGGGGTGACAGCGCACTACCCTGTTTCAGGCCACTCATTTGTCTGAACCAGTCTGTTCTTTCCCCTCCAACTTTCACACAACTCACACTTCCACAATACATCTCCTTCACTCTGCCTACAGTCTCTTTTTCCACTCCCATGTTTTCCATTGCTTTCCAAACCTTCTCCCTACACACACTATCATAGGCCTTTTCGATGTCCAGGAAGGCCATCAGCAGATCCTCTCCAAATTCGTAGTGGTGTTCCTGGAGCTGTCTCACTGAAAATATGAGATCCACTGTTGATCTCCCAGGTCTGAATCCATACTGCTCCTCTCTCAATTTTCTCTCCACTTTGGCTCGTATTCTACTTTCTAATATCTTTTCATATATCTTGGCACAGTGTGGTATGAGTGTGACTCCCCTGTAATTTCTGCACTCCTTTCTGCTTCCCTTCTTAAATATTGGGACAATTAATCCTTTCTTCCAATCTTCTGGGGTCTTTTTCTCCTTCCATATCACCCTCATCACACGGTACAGCCACTGTTTCCCAACCTCCCCTGCTGCACTTCACCATTTCAACACTCACTTCATCCACACCTGGTGCCCTTCCTCCTTTCATCTTGTCTATAGCCATTTCCAGTTCTCTCCAAGTCAAGTCTTTTTCCATTCCGTTGTTGTCTTCTCCATCTTCTAATACATTGTCTTCCTCCCTATGACCATTTGGATTCAGAAATTCCTCAAAGTACTCTTTCCACACTGTCTTGAGTGCCTCATTGTTGTGTACCTCATTTCCGTTTTTGTCCATCATTACCATATCCTCTCGCAGACCTCTTCTCTTACTTTTGACCATCCCATAAAGTACTTTCTTATTTCCTCTGCTGTCTTCCTCCATCATCTCTGTCCACTTTACCATCCACTTCTTCCTCTCCTCTGCGACAATCTTGTTTGCTTCTTTCTTCTTTATCTTATAATCTTCCCTTGTCAGATCAGTTCTTTCCTGGAACCACACTCTGAAAGCCTTGTTCTTCCTTCCCACAGCTTCTTTTACTCTCTCAATCCACCATGGTGTCTCTTTACACCGCTTTCTGTTGCTTGTTCTTCCACATACTGCCACTGCAGCTTCCACCATTGTGTTTTTGAATTGCTTCCATTCCTCTTCCCCTGTTTTAGGATTGTCTGTTGGCATCCTTTCCCTTACTCTCTTCTGGAATTCTTCCTCGACTTCCTTTTCCTTGAGTTGCCATACTTTGATTCTCCTTTCCTGGTACTCTGTCCTCTTGCTATCCTTAACAACTCCCAGGTTCATTACAAGTATTCTGTGGTCGCTATCTAAGGCCTCTGATGGTATTACCTTTATATCTCTGACACTTCTCTTCATTTCCCAGTCATACAGCATGTAATCTACCAAAGATTTCTTTGTTAAATCACTGCTGTACCACGTTACCTTGTGGCTTTCTTTCTTCCGGAACCAGGAGTTGCCTACCACTAAACCGTTTCTCTTGCAAAAATCCAGCAACTTTCTCCCTTCTTCATTCCTGCTACCCCATCCTTCTGCTCCCAATACATTTTCATATCCTTGCCTTTCACTTCCTACATGTGCATTCAAATCTCCCATGACAATGATGCTCTGCCCATTCAACTGCTGTTGTAGCTCCTCCTCAAAGTCTTCCTTCTCTTGAGCTGTACATCCAACTTGAGGGGTATATACCTGGGCTATCTCCAGGCTTCTTCCCTTTACAGTTACTCTGATCTTCATGATCCTGTCACTTATTCCCTTTACCTCTTCCTTCATTCCATCTCTCACAACTACTCCTACTCCGCTGCTCCTTCCTTCACTGTTCCCACTCCAGTACAACCGGTACCCTTTCCTCAGTTCTCTGCGATCTTCTCCTTTCCATCTTGTTTCTGCCAAGCCCAGTACATCCAGTTTTCTTCTTTCCATCACATTACAATCTCCTCCACTTTTCCTGTCAGTGTCTGTATGTTTAATGTCCCAACTCGTAGTCCATTAGCATATCCGGGTCGTCGTCGTTTGCATCCGTCCTTTCCGAGGCCTGTTCCTGGTTTGAAAGCAAATATGATATCCACTACTGGCTTGCTAGGCCTATCGTAGCTTCACCAGAGCCCCGTCAGCCGTCACTTTTGAGGGTTCCCATAGAGCCTTCACAGCTACCGTAGCGGTCCCGGGGCACACAAAGTCCCCACTGTACTTCACCCCTACAGGCAATCCCCTACTTCAGGCCGTTGCCCGTCTCCCACCACGTGGAGGAGGGGTTGGACTTGTATATTAAATATGACTCATAAAAAAAAAATATACAATCAAAAAACTTAGGCCACGTGCCAACGTACATTTAAACATAACAGTGTCGGCACACAAAAAAAAATCTAAATACAAGAAAAACAATGAATAAAATATTTACAACGTTCCCGCGTCTAATCTAACTACATATTGAATAAATCAATGGTTTGTACATCACCGTTGCAGCTTGTAGAACTTAACCTCCATCCCAGAACATTTCCCTACGGGAAATCTAGTCATCCATCGTCGACGTATTGGTAGAGGCGATGCACTTCATTCCATCACACGACCTTTCAGCAGACATCTTGGCGTAGCTTCTTGGATAAAAAGAAGAAGATTGATACTAGTCCCAAGTTTGTGAGGTGAAAACTACAGATTATTTTCACAAATTTCCCCACCCTACCCCATTCTGTCAGTTTCTAATAAATTGATCGGTGATGAGCTGTTTGGGACACAACTTTATTGAGCTCTGGTGAGCAACGTTCACGCTAGTTTGCGTCACGATTTATCAAGCTCTAGTGAGCATACTTCACGTCTGTTTGACAAACATTTCATTTTGTGCTCAAGGGAGCAGAGTTCACGCTTAGCGGTGGAGATCTCTAGTCGAGATAAGCGCTACGTGGTAGACATATTTGAGACTTGTTAGAAACCTGTTGCGTGGTGATTGATAAGTGTAATTTATGTAAATTTTTGTGTTATATTTTGAGAGATGTATACGTGCGTGTGATAAGCAAATGCTGAGATAGGGCCAGTTCTATGTTAAGTAATCGCCTAGGACATTTATTGTGAGTGAAAGTAGTAGCTCATAGCGATTCTAGCTAGGCAAACTAATAACTTTGAACATTTCTTTCCAAGAAGCTACGCCAAGATGTCTGCTGAAAGGTCGTGTGATGGAATGAAGTGCATCGCCTCTACCAATACGTCGACGATGGACGACTAGATTTCCCGTAGGAAAATGCTCTGGGATGGAGGTTAAGTTCTACAAGCTGCAACGGTGATGTACAAACCATTGATTTACTCAATATGTAGTTAGATTAGACGCGGGAACGTTGTAAATATTTTATTCATTGTTTTTCTTGTATTTAGATTTTTGTGTGTGCCGACACTATTGCTAACAAAGTGTACTATTCTCTGCAGTTCTTATTGGGATACAAATTTTTGACGAGAAATACCAAACTGACAGTATACAATACCATCATTAGGCAAGTTCTAACTTATGGTGCAGAATCGTGGAGTTTAACAAAACAGAAAGAACAC
This sequence comes from Meconema thalassinum, assembly GCA_946902985.2. Taxonomy (NCBI): domain Eukaryota; kingdom Metazoa; phylum Arthropoda; class Insecta; order Orthoptera; family Tettigoniidae; genus Meconema; species Meconema thalassinum. The sequence goes on along the minus strand of OX336391.1, from coordinate 454,516,876 downwards.
CAGTTGCAGGTTTTCGAAAATAAAATGTATAGGAACATTTTTGGACCATTTATTGACCCCGCATCTCAAAGCTAGAAAAAGAGATCAAATCAAGACATACACTCACTATCACAGCAAGCACCAAAACTCAACATCATTAGCTCCAGAAAACATCAATGGGCAGGTCATGTACTAAGGATGGGAGATGATAGGATGGTCTTACAAATCTTTAAAGAAGAACCAAGAGGAAAAAGGCCAGTAGGAAGACCATGAAGTTCCTGGAAAAATGAAATCTCCAAACTTTGTAGACGTCTGAATGTGGACAACTGGCAAGAACTCGCCCAAAACAAGAGTTCAGTGGAGGCATTTTGTGAGATCGGCTTGGGATCTTCGTGTCCCATAGAAGCCTTCTGAGTGAGTGAGTGAGTGCAATAGTAATAATTGGTATTGATGAGGTGGAACCGATTGAATTTTTGCATCAGACATTATTAAGTCAATACGGACTGTTAGTTGTAACTCTTCAGTCGGTGAACATGAATTTGTCCAATGACTGCGCGGGGTACAATGTATATATTATATTAATAACTAGCAACCCACCTGGGCTTCGCCCCGGAACAGTTATGAATGCATTACGTGATAACCGCTTTTTTTTTCTCCACCGATGTCAATGAACTACAACCTATATTCGTTTTACGTCTCGGCATGATGGGTTAAAATCACTGACTGGACTATTAATTATATTATCATGGAGATGTATGTGCAACGAATTCTTGTCAGACGTAATTTAAGAATGGCAAGGTGCATGAAACACAAATCACCCTTCCGTCCAATCTTAACCTGACTGTGTATTTTGGGGAACAAAAACTTCACAGGCGAAATGAAGAAAAGCCGAGTTGCACTTCCAGGGAAACTCCAAACACAACCACTCTTCTCTGAAGTCTTAACTCACCACAACTCGACAGTTTGCTGCTGGCTGTATCTGGGGTAATAGCCTCGCCCGCTAGCTACGCTGTAACTGGGGGTGATAGACTTGCCCCTAGCTAGCTCGTAAACTGTCGCCTCAGTAATTGAATGGAGATGGTTGGAATAAATGAAAACATAAAAACACTTATACAGTGGAATCTCGTTAGCACGTTCTCGGTTACCAGGTTTTCCTGTTTAATGCGATGATTTTCTCAAGTCCCAGTCCCATTCCTGCAAAATACATGTTGATGTATACCCTTATACGTTTTCTACTTCAGCTTACGACCATCAAATTTTTGTTATACTATTTGGTAGGGAACGGATTTTATTCTTATTTCATTATAAAATTCGGCATCTTGAAAACACGATGCGATATTGCTTCCTATTCTCTGATAGTTATTGACGTTGTGGAAGCGGCTTGAGGTATGACGCAACACAGAAGATAGCTGACGATGTAGAAGTGGCTTGCGAGCTACGACGCAACACAGAAGATAGCCGACGTGTCTCTCTCATGCCAGTAGAACATGCAGGCTGAATACAAAATCGCTACCTATAACACGTTCTTTGTTTCGAAATACACCACAGATTGGCGTGTGTATGCCGGCCGACCACTAGCGACCATTCCTTACGTGAATGCTGCAGCGTGCGTTTGATGGCCGGCGGCTTCTCTCGTATCATGCGTATGTCCTGGCCGGCCCGCCATCTGTCGCGTGGCGTGAGTCATATAGCCCGTACGCACAGGACGCAAGACAGGGACTTTTTTCTTTAAACAAGGTCACGCTTTGTTAGCAACAGAGATCGCATACGATTGAATGGTATGGCCCAAGCAGCCAACAATGATCCAACATCTGGTATACAAAGACAAGTATATTCCATGATTATTGCCAACCACCTCTGAAAAGATAACACACTTTCCCTGTGATTGTTTTGCGAGACCAACCGCCGGCCGTATCCCAACCGCACGGAGCTGCTCGCGCAGCGCTCGTTGCTAGACAATGACGGACAGGACTCTCAATAATTAAGGAGGGGTACTATAAGCGATTTCCAGTATTTTGGCTCTCGAAAATTAAGGGGGGTACTATAGGCGAGGGAGTCCTATAGCCGAGTAAATACGGTATTATACTTTAGTGTAGAGGAACAGTAATTAATTTTTATGTTATTTATTCCCTGTGTAAGTAATGATAACCTATGTTTATGTTGACCAACCGTCCGGCATGCCGGACATGTCCTCCTTTTTACATGCTTGTCCTCAGACCGGCAGGCATTAATTATTTGTTATTAAATGTCCGGCTTTTTGCATATTGTATTCTTAGTCAATCAGTTTCCTATTGTTTTCTCTGTTGCAAAGCTATTTTTGTTGCACTTCCTCGATCTCAGTCTATATTCTGGATACCCCTATCAGACTACGTTATTTACTCACTTAATAATAAATCATATCTTAAGTTAGAGCTGTCTGAAGGGCCTGTCACAAAAGTGGTGACACCGCCGAACGTGATATGAACGTGCTCGGTCGGGGCCGGGGAATTCTCGGCGGGGATTCACCAGTCAAGTAATGCTGGCTGCGGTATTACGTAGTTTTGGTTTTGTGCTAGTTGGATTCGGACCTTCTGAGTGAGGGGAGTGTTTGTTTGAACAATATCAGTATGTCATCACTCAAAAGTGGCGAGGCACAAAAGAGGAAATGTAAGTTCTCGGAGAAATTGAAACATAAGTACCCGTATTTTAGAGAGGGACGTAACGAAAGGGAGGCGAAATGTTATATTTGTGACTGTTATGTAGCTGTTGGAAATAAAGGTGCAGGTGATCTCTAGAGACATATTGCTAGTGAAAAGCATAGAAAAACAATTAGAAGCAGTTCTTCTAGCAGTAATATTGATTCATTTTTCCCGATTAAACATCCCCCACTAGACAGAAAAGTTTTGGCAACAGAGGCAACATTGGCATATCACACTGTTTTCCACCATCAGTCGTATAGGTCTATGGACTGCACATCAAAGTTGGATAAAGTGCTGTTTGCAGATTCTGAGACTGCTAACAAAATATCAGAATAATATTATCCGGTCCGTATTGAATATGTTTACTAATAAAACTATCAATATTCTCCGTCTTTTCAATTCAATATTAATAGTCTATTTATACAATTGGGTACATGTTGCGCACAAACGTTAGTGCTTCCCCAGCCCAAATATTTGATAAGTGTGCAATATTTGTTTATGTCTTAATGTATATTTGGGCTGAGGAAGCACTAACGTTTGTGCGAAACATGTACCCAATTGTATAAATAGACTATTAATATTGTATTGAAAAGACGGAGAATATTGATAGTTTTATTAGTAAACAAAATATCATGCGCTAGAACCAAAACTGAAGCTATCTTAAATAACGAAATCGCCCCTTATTCCATTGACATTATTATTATTATTATTATTATCACTAAAACGTTGAATAATAGTATTCCATTGTTCAGAGTGGTGAGTTAGCCGAGGTCATTGCGGCATGACTGTTGGCAGTCGCTCACATCCGGGAGGCGAGGAGGTTCGAATCCCCCCGCCGGCAACCTTGAAGATGGTCTTCTGTGGTTTCCCATCTTCCTTCCAGGCAAATGCCGGGGTTGGTCCTTAACTATAGGCCACAGCCGCTCCCTTCCAACTTTCCTCCCCAACGGTACTTGTAGCTCACCCATTGGGTGTCCGTCTCGAAGCAGCTACAAACCTGTCGAGCCTAACATGTCCTCGGACACTCCCGGCACTAAATGCCATACGCTAAAAAAAAAAAAAAATTGTTCAGAGTGGGTACTGATGCTAGCAACCATGGGGCTTTGAAAATTTTTCCTATTGTTATACAATATTCCGACTATAAAGACTATGGTATTCAAACTAAAGTCTTAGAACTACAAACATGTGTTAATGAAACTTCCGAGACAATATCCAATTATGTTTCCGAGACTTTTAAGAAGCATAATTTTTCTGCTAAATGCTTTGCTTTTAGTGGAGACGATCCAAATGTAAATTTTGGAGGAGTTAATCGTAGAGAAGGCGAAAATATATTTTCAGCACTTAAAAGTAAATTAAATGAACATATAATTGGGGTTGGATGCCCAGCACATGTACTGCATAATTGTTTGCAACAAGGTGCTGATGTACTGCCAGTTGATGTAGAGAGTATAATTTTAAAAGTCTTCAATTATTTCCATATCTATACAATTTGCACTGAACAACTCAAAGAATTCTGCGAGTTTGTTGAAATAAATTATGAACAGCTTTTGTGTCACTGCAAAACAAGGTGGTTAAGTTTGTTTCCTGCAGTAGAAAGAATGCTAAAACTATTTGCAGTTCTAAAGTCGTACTTTCTTTCTCAGCCTTCAAATTCTGTTCCTGCTATAATAAGGTCCTTTTTTGAAAACGAGTTTTCTGAGCTTTACCTGTGGTTTGTTCATTCCACTATGCACATTTTTCACAACAAAATTTCATACATTGAAAAAGAAAAGCTCTCTATAGCAGAAGTTTGTGATATATTAGGATCAGCTCTGGCCACACTGAATGATAGGATGGAAAATAAATTCATACCTCTTAAGGTCAAAAAGTCTCTGAAATCCCTCAATGAAAATGGCTTCGAAAGAGAATGCATTGCATTTGTAGAACATGTTTTTTATGAAACGTGCATTCAATACCTGTTAAAGTGGTGTAACCCAATGATGGAACAATTTAAATGTTTCCAATGGATGAAGCTTCATAGTATGAAAGATGTTCTTCCTTGTCTCGAGTATTTGCAATCTAAAGGTGTGGAGATAGACGATTCTAAACTTTTTGACAAATTTTGCAATGTTCAGAATTACACTAGGAGTTCCGAAATTGATAAACATACAACATTAGATAAGCAGTGGTGTGAGTTTTTCAAATATAGCCCTGACATTGAAAGATTTAGTGAGCTGCTTAAAATTTGTCAGTTTTATTTCGCTATTCCAGGTTGCAATGCAACCGTTGAAAGAGTATTTTCCCTGAATAATACAAAGTGGTCAGAAGAAAGAAACAGTTTGCTGACCGAGTCGGTTAAGGGTATTATAATAGTAAAGTACAACTATAAAAACATGTCATATGGAGAGTTTTACAATTATTTATTACAAGAAAATAATTAATCTTTGCTGTCGAAAGTGGGTGTAGTCGATAAGTATCAGCATAAAATAGCTACAACTTCAGCATCTTCATCAACATAACAGTTATAAGGTATGTAATACTAAATTTTGCATGTAAATATTAAAATTCCATTTATCCTCCATTTTTAGAACATTTTTAGGTAAAGTCCTCCTTTTATTAAGAGTCTGTCCCCCATTTGAAAATTTAGAGTTGTTCACCCTATTTATGTTGTGACTAGCAGTACATGTAATCTTTTACTAAGGCCGGCGATTTAACGTGCACGTCCACACCTATATATACATTGTAAATATAGTATGGCGTTTTTCGGGAGTACGTTTACCCGCATTAGACGTCCGAATATTTCAGTCCCTTGAAAAATGTACTTACGAGATTCCATTGTAATGGGCGATGTATTGAAGATAGAGATATGATCTCGCGGACTTGTTTGTAGAACTTTTCATGCTGAACAATTCTTACACTCATAGTATATTGATATTTTTAACGGTTTGCCCAGCGTAAGCTTAAAAAGCGCATTCACGCCAGGTTTTCTTTTCCGACTTTTTCACTGAAATCGTTACTGCTTGACTTCCTTCGATCATAAATAAATTTTTTCTACAGAAATCTTCCTCGAGATATCCTTTACAGAATGGTGAAAACCGCATCAAAAGTGCCAGTCAGTCTAAAAGACTAGACTTTGTATCATTTTAAATGATACAAATGCTGAAAAATGCTAGAGAGGATGGAGGCTTCTCGCTTCGCTCGAAGCCAAAGACTCTTGACATGTTAGAAAATGATCTGCATAATACTTATCTTGCTTCAAATTACTCGCGAACGGCAAGTGCAAAGCAAGGTCAAGCGCGCGGGATGCCGCACGCTCACCAGAGCGCACGGGGACGTGCCCCTTCCATCCAGTCTAAAAACACTTAAAGTGGGCGATGTATTAAAGATAGAGATATGCTCTCACGGACTTTTTTGTAGAACTTTTAATGCTGACCAATTCTTACGTTCATAGTATATTGATATTTTTAACGGTTTGCCGAGCGTAAGCTTAAGAAGCGCACGGACGCCAAGTTTGTTTTCGACTTTTTCACTGAAATCATTACTGCTTGGCTTCCTTTGATCATACATAAATTATTTTCTACAGAATCTTTCCTCGAGATATCCTTTACAGAATGGTGAAAACCGCATCAAAATCCATCCAGTGGTTCTCGAGATTACGCGTGACATCCAAGAATCGGGGATTTTTGTCTTATACTAAAAACATGTTCTACAAATGCAATGCATTCTCTTTCGAAGCCATTTTCATTGAGGGATTTCAGAGACTTTTTGACCTTAAGAGGTATGAATTTATTTTCCATCCTATCATTCAGTGTGGCCAGAGCTGATCCTAATATATCACAAACTTCTGCTATAGAGAGCTTTTCTTTTTCAATGTATGAAATTTTGTTGTGAAAAATGTGCATAGTGGAATGAACAAACCACAGATAAAGCTCAGAAAACTTGTTTTCAAAAAAGGACCTTATTATAGCAGGAACAGAATTTGAAGGCTGAGAAAGAAAGTACGACTTTAGAACTGCAAATAGTTTTAGCATTCTTTCTACTGCAGGAAACAAACTTAACCACTTTGTTTTGCAGTGACACAAAAGCTGTTCATAATTTATTTCAACAAACTCGCAGAATTCTTTGAGTTGTTCAGTGCAAATTGTATAGATATGGAAATAATTGAAGACTTTTAAAATTATACTCTCTACATCAACTGGCAGTACATCGACACCTTGTTGCAAACAATTATGCAGTACATGTGCTGGGCATCCAACCCCAATTATATGTTCATTTAATTTACTTTTAAGTACTGAAAATATATTTTCGCCTTCTCTACGATTAACTCCTCCAAAATTTACATTTGGATCGTCTCCACTAAAAGCAAAGCATTTAGCAGAAAAATTATGCTTCTTAAAAGTAGAGATTGTCGGGGAACACATGCACCAAGCGGTACTATGACGTCACACACCTCAGTGCATCTGGGTACATTTCGTCCCGTCACCGTAACGTAACGCCAGACCCCAGCGTAACGACGAAGTCGACAAGATCATTTAAAATTATAAAATCCATCCAGTGGTTCTTTAGATTACCTGTCGCATCCAAGAATCGGGGACTTAGTTTTATACTAAGTAGAGGTAAGTAAAAATAACACGTATTATTTATGATCACTATTATAATGGGACAGTTTTAGGATTAAGCATTTCAACTTTCAAGCAGTCATTACCTGATCCTGACCACTGTGTTGAGGTTGTAATTTATATACAGATATTACCTAACTACAATAAGTGTAGTGCGCTTAGTTGATGTTTAGATTCAAAGTTTGAATCTCGTAATATAAGGTTAGTTTGTTTTATAAGGGGTTTGTGAATTACGTACAAGTATTATGCGCGTGTATACAAATTAGACCAACACAATATAATAAATAAAATTAGAGCATGCAATTAGATTCTACGATTATTATGTATATGGTTACTTATCTCAGCGGAGCTATTGGTCGTACAGTTGTTACGTTTCCGACTGAAGTGTTAAAACTAATAGTTTTTATAGGCAACACTGAAAGAATGGCTTCAAAACTTTACAAGTCAATTCGGATCCACATCAAACAACATGGTTAAATTCATGTCGATGTACAGGGTGCACACAAAAGAATACCGGAGTTTTGAATAGTTAGTATGGCTATCTAACGAACCTAAGATGTCATTTTCGTAAATCAGATGAGAAAGCAACTGTGAAAGTTTGTATTGCCCAGGCAAATTGTGGTTCCCTCACCCTGTCGCTTGACAGCACCATATGTAGAGTTCCAGTCATAGATGGTGGCTTCCGAGCGCAAAGATTTCTGAATACTGCAGTTTGTGATGTGTAATTCAGTAGTTAAAGTTCAATATAAGTTTCGGCAACAATAGGGATATGATCCTCCATTTGACAACATTCGGTGGTGGTATTAACAGTTCCCAACGATGGGATGCCTGTGTAAAGGAAAGAGCCTGGGGCGGCCTCAAACGCCAGGCAAGACTGTTGAACACGCCAGGGCAGCGTTCGTGCGCAGTCCTAGCAAATTGGTGCGACGGGCTAGTCTTGAACTAACACTGCCCAACATGACAGTGTGGAAAGTGTTACGAAAGCGAATAAAAGTGCGACCGTACTGTCTTCAGCTACTACAGGTCCTAAAGCCTGAAGATCATGAGGCACATGGAAATGCGGAATGTAATGTAAGGTGATGAAGGTTTTCTTAACTGAGTAAACTTCAGTGATGAATCAACATTTCATCTCAGTGGTAAAGTGTACACACACAACACCCGTATCTGGGTGCTGGAGAATCCACACGCAACAGTGGAATATGAAAGAGATTCCCCCAAAGTTAACTTGTTTTGTACATTAACTGAGTGACAGGTTTATGGACGGTTATTTTTCCAGGGAAAAACTATCGAAAAAACTGTATACTTTGATATGCTTCAGAATTGGTTCCTTCCTCAGATACAGGATGGACTTCAAACCATCATTTGGCAGCAAGACATTTTTCTGACCCCGCGCGAGATGGCTGAATAAAGTTGTTTCCCATCATTGGATTGGTTTGTTATGGTCCAGATGACAAGGTTTTCTTTTGGTGGTCTGCAAGGAGCTCCGATCTTTCTCCGTGCAATTTCTTTTTGTGGGGATTTGTTAAGAATTACGTGTTTTTATCACCTCTATCTGCTAGCCTACCTGAACTGAGATGCAGAGTTATTGCAGCTGCCATGTACATTACTGCAGACATGCTGACCAAAGTGTGGAAAGAGCTAGACTATCAGTTGGACGTGTCAAGTGACTAAAGGTTCTCACCTTGAGCACTTGTGGTGTGCACAGTGAAAACTCGTACATTTACTCTTTCAGCCCATGTGTGAATTATTATTGTAAACAATCATCATCATCATGTACAGTTTCCAGCCCCAGGCTGGGTCTGTTTGGAACATAAGCCTCGCCACTTAGTTCTTTCTTCCCACCACCTCTCCGCTGTCACTCTGGTCCAGTCCTCGCCTCTCTTCTTAACACATCCCTTTCAGCCATCTATCTCTTGGTCTTCCCCTTGGTCGTTTCTTCAGCATCTGCATCTCATGTATGCTCTAAGGAATCTTCTTCTCATCCATTCTCTTTAAGTGTCCATACCACCTCAGTCTTGATGCCTCAATCCTACCTTGCAAGGGCTCCTCTTTCACCATTTCCCTGACCTTTCCATTCCTCACCCTGTCTCTTCTTGTTACTCCGATCCTACTTCGCAGGAACTTCATTTCACCTGCCTGTATTCTGCTTATGTCTCTTTTCTTCATTGTCCACGTTTCTGAAGCATAGGTCAGTATCGGGATATAGTAGCTTCTGTATAACACTTACTTGCTTTTTTGTGGGACATCTTTATTCCACACTAAGCTCCTAATGCTTCTCAGAAATGCTTCTGCCTGTCTGCCACGTTCCGTAATCTCCTTGTCATTTCTCCCATTTTCCTCCACTATACTTCCCAAGTACTTGAGACTTTCCACCTTCTTCAGCTGTCCACCTCCAAGTGTTATCCCACTCATTGGTCTGTCCTTTTTCCTGGTCGTTAACAGGATCTCACATTTACTGATGTTGAACTTCCATCCGTACTCTCCCACTGTTTCTTCCCAAGCCTTCAGTTGCTCCTGAATTTCCTCCTCCTTGTTTCCCCAGACCATGAGATCATCTGCAAACACCATTGCTTTCATCTTATCTTATCCTATCTTTCCTGCTATCCGTGTCATTACCTCGTCCATAACCACAATAAAGAGAAGGGGTGACAGCGCACTACCCTGTTTCAGGCCACTCATTTGTCTGAACCAGTCTGTTCTTTCCCCTCCAACTTTCACACAACTCACACTTCCACAATACATCTCCTTCACTCTGCCTACAGTCTCTTTTTCCACTCCCATGTTTTCCATTGCTTTCCAAACCTTCTCCCTACACACACTATCATAGGCCTTTTCGATGTCCAGGAAGGCCATCAACAGATCCTCTCCAAATTCGTAGTGGTGTTCCTGGAGCTGTCTCACTGAAAATACGAGATCCACTGTTGATCTCCCAGGTCTGAATCCATACTGCTCCTCTCTCAATTTTCTCTCCACTTTGGCTCGTATTCTACTTTCTAATATCTTTTCATATATCTTGGCACAGTGAGGTATGAGTGTGACTGACCTGTAATTTCTGCACTCCTTTCTGCTTCCTTTCTTAAATATTGGGACAATTAATCCTTTCTTCCAATCTTCTGGGGTCTTTTTCTCCTTCCATATCACCCTCATCACACGGTACAGCCACTGTTTCCCAACCTCCCCTGCTGCCTTCACCATTTCAACACTCACTTCATCCACACCTGGTGCCCTTCCTCCTTTCATCTTGTCTATAGCCATTTCCAGTTCTCTCCAAGTCAGGTCCTTTTCTATTCCTGTGTTGTCTTCTCCATCTTCCAATACATTGTCTTCCTCCCTATGACCATTTGGATTCAGCAAATCCTCAAAGTACTCTTTCCACACTGTCTTGAGTGTCTCTTTGTTGTGTACCTCATTTCCGTTTTTGTCCATCATTACCACATCCTCTCGCAGACCTCTTCTCTTACTTTTGACCATCCCATAAAGTACTTTCTTATTTCCTCTGCTGTCTTCCTCCATCATCTCTGTCCACTTTACCATCCACTTCTTCCTCTCCTCTGCGACAATCTTGTTTGCTTCTTTCTTCTTTATCTTATAATCTTCCCTTGCCAGATCAGTTCTTTCCTGGAACCACACTCTGAAAGCCTTGTTCTTCCTTAACACAGCTTCTTTTACTCTCTCATTCCACCATGGTGTCTCTTTACACCGCTTTCTGTTGCTTGTTCTTCCACACACTGCCACTGCAGCTTCCACCATTGTGTTTTTGAATTGCTTCCATTCCTCTTCCCCTGTTTTAGGATTGTCTGTTGGCATCCTTTCCCTTATTATCTTCTGGAATTCTTCCTTGACTTCCTTTTCCTTGAGTTTCCATACTTTGATTCTCCTTTCCTGGTACTCTGTCCTCTTGCTATCCTTAACAACTCCCAGGTTCATTACAAGTATTCTGTGGTCGCTATCTAAGGCCTCTGATGGTATTACCTTTATATCTCTGACACTTCTCTTCATTTCCCAGTCGTACAGCATGTAATCTACCAAAGATTTCTTTATTAAATCACTGCTGAACCACATTACCTTGTGGCTTTCTTTCTTCCGGAACCAGGAGTTGCCTACCACTAAACCGTTTCTCTTGCAAAAATCCAGCAACTTTCTCCCTTCTTCATTCCTGCTACCCCATCCTTCTGCTCCCAATACATTTTCATATCCTTGCCTTTCACTTCCTACATGTGCATTCAAATCTCCCATGACAATGATGCTCTGACCATTCAACTGCTGTTGTAGCTCCTCCTCAAAGTCTTCCTTCTCTTGAGCTGTACATCCAACTTGAGGGGCTTATACCTGGGCTATCTCCAGGCTTCTTCCCTTTACAGTTACTCTGATCTTCATGATCCTGTCACTTATTCCCTTTACCTCTTCCTTCATTCCATCGCTCACAACTACTCCTACTCCGCTGCTCCTTCCTTCACTGTTCCCACTCCAGTACAACCGGTACCCTTTCCTCAGTTCTCTGCGACCTTCTCCTTTCCATCTTGTTTCTGCCAAGCCCAGTACATCCAGTTTTCTTCTCTCCATCACATCTACAATCTCCTCCACTTTTCCTGTCAGTGTCTGTATGTTTAATGTCCCAACTCATAGTCCATTAGCATATCCGGGTCGTCGTCGTTTGCATCCGTCCTTTCCGAGGCCTGTTCCTGGTTTGAAAGCAAATATGATATCCACTACTGGCTTGCTAGGCCTATCGTAGCTTCACCAGAGCCCCGTCAGCCGTCACTTTTGAGGGTTCCCATAGAGCCTTCACAGCTACCGTAGCGGTCCCGGGGCACTCAAAGTCCCCACTGTACTTCACCCCTACAGGCAATCCCCTACTTCATGCCGTTGCCTGTCTCCCACCACGTGAAGGAGGGGTTGGACTTGTAAACAATATGTAGTAGAAATCATATATCTTTAAAACTTCGATATTCTTTTGAGTACACCCTGTATAATCTGAGACAGACTCACACATAGTCTTCTCCGACACAGCAGGCATGATCTCTACTCAATAAGGGATCTTTAGAGATATGGGAAAATCACAATTGCGATAAATACGAATTTTACTTTTTTTTCTCGTTTCTTTCTACTATTTGGGAACTATTATGACTACGTATACCCAGAATTTGTGAAACTGAATGTGCAACAAAGTGCGACAACTAGGGGTTCTTGCGAATTATTCCCATAAATGTGATAAATGCGAAAAGTGCCTGATTTTCCGGAAAATATTATGTTTTATTACATTTTTGCGTCGCAACTTTGACATTTGCGAGTTCCTAGCAATGGAAATATGGGCTAAATAATCAATATTGACGAGTAATAATCGATATGTACGAAAATCGATTATTGTCGTGAAAACAATAGATTACGGTAAAAATAAATTTGAAAATGGCTGCTGTTATTGCCGCATAATATCCACTGTTTATTGCCAATAAAACGATGTTTTTGTAGAAATTATTTCGTAGTTTCATTTGGTTGTGCTAATAAAAGGAATGTTCCAATTGTTTGTGTCTATTCTTTTTAAAAAATTAGAGTAATAAGGTTATACTTATATTGGTTTATATCGTTCCGGCCCTCATTTCGAGTATTTGACCATTATAAATAAAAATGTAAAGTATGAATCGTGATATGAATAGACTGTAATATTTATGATACTTCACGCTTGCCACCTCAGGGTATAGGGGCTATAATACTAGCTTTAAATGAATCCACAAAGACAGTACACCAACTTCTCAAATCACACACAATTTATTAATAAAAGGCAAGCTTCCATTACCTGCATTTCTGGCAAATCAAACTAACAATTCCTTGTTTGTCAACATATAAGCAAGCTTCAATTATCCTTGCCTGGCATCCCACACAAAATCAACACTTCCAATCATTCATTCACCTTGTGCATCAAATGGCTCCCATTCAGCATCAATTATCAATACCATTCCCCATTGTGCATCAACTGGCTCCCATTCAGCATCAATCCAACTAGCTTCCCATTTTGCCTGGAAATTCTCAACAAAAATCAACACCATTCTAATCATTCATAAAACCAACTAGCTTCAAATCAGCATGGCAATTATCAATACCATTCCCATGGCAACCTTGCCCTAAGATCAAGGAACCTTTGCCAATTAGCCATGGCCACCTGGTCCAGCCACTGGCTGACCACCATCAAAGAATCTCAAGGCAGAGCACACAAGATTCTCCATGGCGGCCTACCAACAAGTGTCCATGGCTGGCAACCCGATAAAACAAAAAATAAATAAATACCAACAAAACAAAAAGGAGTGTATGTAACCTACTGAAAAGTTCGGTTACAAGACAATGTTTGTTAAGCGCTCTCCTCGCTTTGGGGAATGTTGCATAATATCAAAAGTATTCTCTACAATGTGTGAGTTATAGGTTGTGTTACATATTATCATCCAGCGATTTCTCCTTGAATTCGGATAGTTTTCCAGACTGTCAGTCAAGAGTCGCAAAAAAAGTATATCAGTAATTGCGTCTTTGCATATTCTGTTTAACTTACCTTAAGAAAACCTTTGAGACTGATAAAATGTGATCATTTAAATCTTAGGAGTAGATATAAAAGGTGCACAACAAAGTTCACAGGATTGCAAACATTCGTCTATACAAGTTGCATTAGCAGCAGTGTTAAGTCTCCTGTTTTGTGTGTTTATTTTAATTTTACAGAGAGTTTAGTTTGTATGTAATGGAGACCCTTGCTTGCCCGCTCGCCCGTGTTGCGCGCCTGTCTCCCGCCAGGCACTTTGCCGTTATGCGGCGCTTGCGCAGCACTGAGTCATTGAGTATAGGAATTTGTACTTCAATGTGATCCTTGACCAATTTTTTGACGAACTGACTTACGGAGAGCGATTGTCAAATTACTTTCAACAAGATTCTGCCACTGCTCACACTGCCGAAGCATCCATGACAGAATTGCGTCGCATTTTCGGTACAAGTATTCTAAGTCGGAATGTGTGGTCCCTGCAAAGCCCAGATTTATCACCATGTGACTTTTATTTGTGGGGGACACTTAAAAATAGAGTGTATGCGAGAAACCCTCACACTATAAATGAGCTTAAAGACTATATTACAGCTGAAATACAGTCAATCGGTGCTGAGGAACTTCAGAGAGTAAATGCCAGTTTCATAAAAAGGTGCCAGCGATGTGTAGCAGTGAATGGCGAACATTTTCAGCATCAGCTGTGAACTAGTAAGTACAAATTCCTATACTCAATGACTCAGTGCCGTGCAGGCGCCGCTTAACGGCAAAATGCGTGGCGGGAGACAGGCTCGCGCCACGGGCGAGCGGGCAAGTGAGGGTCTCCATTACATACACTCTAAACTCTCTGTACCAAGGGAGTGTTAGAAGTACTAAAATCCCAATATCAGTATTAAAGAAATGTAGAAACTTGACACCATACATTTTTCAAAAATGTGAGATCTCTGAAAATAAAAACATCAGCCTGGCTACTTGGCGAGATTGAGCTCAAGTGCTGTCGGTTGGTTGTATGACGTGAGACGAGGGCACCTAAGTTATGCTTAAAAGATCCAAAGGTCATGTTCTCATCATACCATGAACAATATCAGGTGTTGTGCAGCAACTCAAATTACCCTGAGCTGCTGGTGTTATCGGTACGTTGCTAACTCCACAAGCATGATGGAGAGAACGTCGAGGGCCGGCGGAGAGTTGTATTAGTTTGTTGATACCAAGGTGCCGATTGTTAGAATAAAGCGAGCTGTGGTCAGGCGACAATACTCGTCTTAAGCCGGTATTACACTATCAAAGAAGTTTGTCAAAGAAATTTTATAAAATATTTTATAAAACTGAACTTTTATAAAAGTTATACAAAGCAATAATCACACCATTACACTACATCAAATATTTTATCATAGTTCAGCAAAATGGATGAAGGACAGTTCCTTGTTCACTTGACTGTATTACGGTAGTTGAAATTCTGTGGTGGCAATACCGGTATGTAAAAGAAACGGAAAGATAAAGTGAACGTCTATGGGTTAAACCATGGGTCGCCCATGTGACGGGAAAGATACGAGTAAAATCTTGGTGAACGAGCTGCAGTACGAATACTTGAAAAATGACATTATTATTCAATTATTAATAATTATGATGAAATTAATGATGGTGTCGTTTGAAACAGCCACTGCCTGAGCAAATAAAATTGAAACATACGAAGTAAAAAACTATGCATTAGGTGAGATTCGATCCCTGGTCCTTTCGGTCCGGAGTCGATCGCTCTACTCATTCGGCCAACTAGGCACATGCTTATGGAGGTTGGTTACATGTACTACGTACTGGTAAAGATAAAGTGCTTATTTATATTCGCTTGTAATATCATAAGTGAAATTAGCGAATTATATTATAATATAAAACACACTACTATTCACGACTTATTTCAGCCTATTTAACTACACTGACCGGCAAAAAAAGTGGAACACTTTAATTTTTTATGTAATTTCTTAATTTATTCCACTAAAATGTATCGGTTTTCCAATATTTGCATTATTCATGTAAATTTAGATGGTTGGCAACAGAAAATACCGAATCATGTTTTACAACACGCTTTAACTCACAAATTTCGTTACATTTTGCAAATCTTACAATTTTCTATTTTTTAGTAATGCTCTTTTGGGCTGGTGTTTATCAAACATATTGCCAAACAAAACAGTATTAATGTTTGCACTGCACTGCAAGAGAACACTGGTCACTAAAAACGGGTGTTTCCACCTTTAGCGTCTATGACAGCTTGTAAACGCTCAGGCATACTGTTCACAAATCGTCGAATGGCATCTGCCGGGATGCGATCCCATTCCTCCAGCAGCGATGTTCTCAGTTGTGCCAAGGTGGTGTGGTCATGCTGTCTGACGTTCCTTCCAAGCGTATCCCATACATGTTCGATGGGGTTCAAGTCAGGACTACGAGCTGGCCAGTCCAGGGTTTGAATCTCCACTTCCTGCAGATATTGTTCAACACAGCGAGCAGTATGAGGGCGGGCATTATCCTGCATCAGCATGAAATTCTGACCAATGAAAGGCGCAAAGGGCATCACATGGTTCATCAGGATCTCTTCGATGTACCTTTGGGAATTGAGCGTCCCGTGATCGATGCACACCAACTCAGTGCGGGCCATAACGTTGATGCCACCCCGGGCCATAACCGAGCCACCTCCAAATGGAGTCCTGGAGGAGAAAGCAACAGGGCTGTACCTCTCCCCGCGCCTTCTCCACACTCTTTCTCTTCCATCAGGAGATCTAAGGTTAAAGCGACTCTCGTCAGTGAAGAGAACAGAGGCCCACTGCTCGTGGGTCCATCCCAGATGCTGCCTTGCGAAGCGAAGACGCGCCTCTCTGTGATGCCATTCGAGTGCGGGTCCACGTGCACGTCTCCTGGACGAAAGATGAGCTTCTTCAAACCTTCTTCTTACTGTTCGCTCACTCACTCTCACATTTCTGACATTTTCCAGTTGATTTCGTGCCTGAACTGCTGTGGTATGCCGATCACGCAGAACTTGGAGGGTGAGAAATCTGTCATCCCTGGCACTTGTGCTTCTTCTACGGCCTGACCCTCGTCTCCTGTCGTATGTTCGGAGCTCTCTGTAACGTTGCACTGCACGATGTATGCTACCGAGAGATGATTCCAATGACCTCAGCAACATAACGGAAGCTGCGGCCATCCTCCACCAATGCAACTGCCTGTGCAGCTTCTTCACGGCTAAGAGCCATGTTTTAGTGTGAACTGCAAATGGATAACTTGCTAAAATGTGTGACAATGGTTCACACGTGTTCAACAAGTGCCAGTTGTTATCCCTAGAACAACAATAAGCGAGCGGCAACACTCATAAACCTTAAACGCTTCCAGTCCGCTTCCCGCCATAAAACCATTAAGATAGGCTCATCGAGGATTGGGGGTAATTGGTGGTAATAAACCAGCCTAAGAAATGTCATATTATCAATTTCTATTCACGGATGTTTCAGATGTTTGTTCTAATGCATGAAAAGCTTTTAAAATGTGATTAAATCTTTTTCAAGGCTAGATTTATACTATTTATATTACTTTTTTTTAACTGTTCCACTTTTTTGCCGGTCAGTGTATTTAATTCCTCTCTATGTCCTGAAATGTGCGCCCTTTATGTGCAGCGCTTATAGTCTCGGCTATTTTTACCTACACTTTCTATCTGTTACTTATGTTTTACGTTGTTTACCATTCATTATGTAACATATTATGTAACACTCTGATATCAGCATCCTTGTTGTGGTAATATTCCAGCTGTTATGATCCACCATTTTGGTTTGAATCTTTTATCAATGATAGTATGATGCTCATACATTTTATAAACGAAATTTTATAAAACAACCTTTTATAAAAGATTTCCCCATTACACTGTCATATCATTTATAAAAGATCTTTTATCAAAGATCTTTGACAAATTCCTTTGATAGTGTAATACCGGCCTTATGAAGTTTACCGTGTGGCAGGTGGAATGAAGATAATACCGGACTGTCCTGGACTCGGTGGACGAATTGGTTCAAATTCTGTGAGATGTCTATGAAATCCTTTTGTGTGGTTCCCTACTAACTCCTTGCCAAGTTCCATTCATTTCTTTTAGTAACTTGTCTTATGAGGTTGGATTCAAGATGTGCCATTTCAACATTAAGTTAAACCACCGGGCAAATAGAAATTCAATGCACCTAATCCCTGGCCCTCATTGAAAATGGAATAATGAGGGAGTAAACATACATTTTATTATTTAGTTAATTATCCGTTGTATGGTATTTACCTGAAGTTAAGTAAATGTATGATTCACATTATATTGATGCTAATGACTTATCAGAAACACCCATATTTCCAATCCTGCTCATGTTTGAATTATTTTCCGTGCATATTCATTTTGAACCTGTTAAATTTTTATCGTATCTGGTGACGAACATTTAAATGCTACAAAATGCTATTTTTTAAAATGAAAATGCTACAAAATCAATTTCAAAATGCTATTTTCTCGTATCTTTAGGATCTTTACTTCTATTGTATAGTGTACGTCGATTCTTGGCTACACTTCTCATCTTGCGCTAGTCTTCATGTCGTAACGTAAAAGTCAGGATTGGCATTTCTGCACCATCTCCGATATAATTTTTTAACATTTTGTGAAAATCACAGGATTATTAATGTTAAAGGTTTAAATCTTACATATGTATTGATTTGGCGAAAAATTTTAAACGTTTAATTCTAACATCAATACGGATATTTATAAACTTTTGTTTTCAATGGCAAATGTGTTTGCATTCTATTATTAATGTTGCTTTGTCATAGACACTGGTGTAACGTAAGGACTGAAACATCCTTGTGAACTACTGTTGTCTGGATATTCTCAGATGGGTAAATCCTTAACACACTGATGACGGGCTACGTTAATGTACGTAGTTTTGTATTGGTTCGTGGGCGACCGGCCATGCAAATTAACGTTTTCTCACAGTGCTTCATCCTTGTGAAATTTTCTCCTCTCCGCCGTTCATTAATCGAAACACTACGTCTTATTTACAAACTAAGGTCGTTGTTGATCGAAATGCAGATATGTACATTATTGTCTCGATAATGCTTACGGTACAGGAAGTGAGGTTTTATAACACTCCGTTACCGCGTGTATTGTCAAGTGTTAGAATGGCGCGTGGGGGAACCGACAGTGCGATAATCAGTTCAGACGAGTCTTTTGACGGTAATAATATGAGTGAAAATGACAATGATAGCAGTGAAAGTAGTGAAGTTGAGTTGGTTAGTTATTGATGTTTTAAGGGGCGGAACTACGAGGTCATCTGCCCCTAGTGAAGATGAGGTTGATGGATGGACAAGTATGTAAAGTTACAGGTATTTATGTTTCATCTTACTTCTCATGCTAGGTGTCCTTCAGTTGCCCGATGCCTAGTAAAGAATAGAGTAGCGCACACCCGGACAGGAATGTGTTCCCTCGATGACAATCGTTTTAACAAGTAGGTCTTGATAACACAAAACTGTGCATTCTGAAGACACTCAAAGAGAGGATTCAATAAGTAAAAATGGTCGCTATATAAAGCAAAATAAAGTTGACAAAATGTATACTTTTTCAGTTGGTCAACACGATTGTACCCAATTGGATGTGTGTTGAGCCCTAAACCTGCAAAAATTACATAAGATTAATAAATAATAACTAGTAATACATTAACACATAAAATTATTTATCAATAATAATAATCATAATAATAACCCAATAAAAATGGGTACAATCATACTGACCGACTGAAAAGCTTTTTTTTTTTTGCTGAGGTAACACTGAAAATGGCTCCCAACACTATAATAAAATATAGTGTGAACTAAAAGGGAGTACAATCAAACTCACCTAGAGGGGGCTGTAGCATACCCCCATGCTTTTCACAATGGCCAATAGGATGAATCTCATTGGAGTCCACCAATCGCCAAAAGTCGTTCTTATTATCACTTCCATCAAGTCGTAAGCGTAGTCTAGGACCAAGAATGCCCACAACAGATGCAATGCATGTCGATGTCAAGTTACGGGGATCTAATGCTTCCAACTTCATACCAATTTTGAACTCATTGATGGGTGGATTGATATGCTGTAAAGTCAGTCAAGCACACGGATTAAAGGTAAGATTAAAATACAGCACATGAAAAGTATCAAATAAAACAATTCTAGACTCATCTTTGCACATATCACACACAAAAACTCTGGAATATCGTCAAGTAAAACACAAAACCTTCTATTTCTTTAATGAATTTCGATACAAGTGGATGGTTTATGTTTCCGAAGAAAGTTAAAGTATTATACTCATTGAGCTGATCAATTTCAATTCATTCCTAAGAAAATGAAATTGTTCAGACAACTCAAACCTGTCACAATTTCACTCCGGTGCACAATTAGTCTGGTACACCTCACCAAAATGCTGGCTAGTACATGTTGAGAAGCCACAGCAAGGTTCTTATAAACCACGACCAGTGCCAGTGTACTATTAAACACACAGCTCTCATTTTTTCTTTTTGCCAGACAAGCAATGCTTTTTGAGTAGAACCCATGAAGAGGAGAGGAAGACACAAACATGAAGATCAGTAACGGAAGACAGTCGACAGACAAGCCATATGTTACAAACTTACAATGTGCCCAGTGCAGTCACATAGCTGCCTTTAAACTGCAAGTATGGAAATTTGCCATTCATATTTGTAAAGCAGTAAAGTTGCAACTAGCAATGAGCACATTAAGCTAAAAGAACCCCGAGCCCATGAGGCCATCAATATGACCTAAACCTAGCTGGTACGTGTCCACAATATTAGTGAAAGGGAGGAACAAGTATTCTGAGAGAAAACCAGTCAACATATCCAGTAGTTGCCACAAAAAGTAATCCTCATAAACTGGGGGGGACTGGAGTCAAGTAAAAGGTTCTGTACTCGAGGAGGCAAGAATATTGTGAATTGTGAAAAAATGTACTAGAGCTTACAAGATTTCTTCTGGAAAAGTGCAAAGACAATTCATCTCGCATTGATATGAAATTAATCATATTGACTTAAGTTTAATTCCGTATTGATATGCAAATTAAATATCTACTTTAAGGTAAGTAGAGCCTAAATTGTATCCACCTTGATCAATACTTCAGCAACAAAATTAAAATTGTGGTTACTTACCGTAAAGTAGGTATTGAAGAAAATTCATGTCAGAATTCCATAGTGAACGAGTTCTAAGTAGTAAGAGAATTTGGTCAAGGAAAAGGTAAGGTGGTGTGATGATGATTGTTGTTTAGAGGGGCCTAACTTTCTAGGTTGTCAGTTCAGGAAGGTAAGGAGAAAGGGAAATGTTTCTTGACAAAAAAAAAAAAAGGACAGTATATGGAGGAAAAGTTTGTTGAAATCAGTGTTAGCTTGGATCTCTCAGATGTGTGGGTCCAACACATGAGGTACTGTACAATTGAATACTTAACCTTACAAACAGGCTAGGTACTAAATTTGAAAAAATAAAAATAAAATGTTATTTTACTATAGAATGGTGTTAAGTGACATCTGCCATTCCCCTACAAGAGCGCCAAGTGATATTCTCATTTTTGCAGTTTGTACGCTGCTCGACAGAGTGCATTTCTTTACAAAGGTGTCAAGTAGCAATATATTTGGCGCGTGAATTTTCCCGTTCTGGCTTGCTGTGGCAGCTGATCTGTCGTATTTAAGCAGTGTTAGTGAATGTTGTAGTGAAACATTACTTGTGTGCACTTCAATTTATCGAATATGGAAGCAAATGATTCGAGGAGGAGGAGGCCTAAAGGCTCTGGCAGTGAACAGGTTGAGAGGAAGAAGTTGAAAACACCAGGAAAAGAATATGTAACCAGAGAAAATAAACATATGTATGGAACAGAAGTTGAGTATTTATTTAAAACTTTTGTAAGGAAAAGACATTTTTTTTTTTTTTTTGTGTAGCCTCCTGAGAGGCCGAGTGCAGGTCTTTCTAGTCGACGCCCGTGGGCGACTTGCGCGTCGGGATGAGAGATGGAATGGATGAAGATGAATGAAACTGGGCAAGGATAAGCGGCCGTGGCCTGTCCGAAGGTACTGTCCCAGCATTTGCCTGGTGTTGAAAATGGGAAACCACGGAAAACCATTTCAAGGACAGCCGACGGTGGGGCTCGAACCCACGCGTCTACCGAGTCAGCATAGAGCTTGGCCCCTTGAACCTAACGCAGCGCTTTAGCCCGCGTAGCCACTATTGTCGGTAGGAAAAGACATGAAAGACATAACACTTTTGTAAGTAAAAGACATGAAAGACATAACTCTTTCCTAATTTCCTATTTTCATCATGTCATATTACACTGAACGTTTACATTTAGAGTCCCTTAATTTTACAAGGACTTTTCTAACATGTAAACATGTAACCGAACTTTTGCAGTAGGTTACAGACACTGCTTTTTGTTCTGTTTGGTATTTAATTATTTATTTTATTTTTATTAGGTTGCCAGCCGTGGCCACCTGTGGGTGGGGCGGCATGGAGAATCTTATGTATTGTGGCATAGAGATTCTTTGTGTTGTTCCATCAGTGGGTGGCAGGTGGCTTTGATCTGTGTGTGAGGTCAAGAAGGCTTCCATGGATCTTAGGGCAAGGTTGCCATGAGAATCAGCTGTTGATAAGTGAGTAGAGCAGGCAAGATGGATGCTGCCAGGCTGAATGGAACCCAGTTGGTTTTAGGAGAATGAGAAGACTCTTAGTGTGTTTATTTTATGTGGGATGCCAAGGCATGGATAATGGAGGCCTGCTTACATGTGGATAAAGATGTATTAATAGTTTTGATTGCATGGAGAACATCTAGTAAAATAAAAGGAGCAGAAGAATAGCCTTTTTCTTCATAATAATTGTTGTTAATACTGCATGTAATGCTATACAGTGTAGGTATTACTACTAGTGGAGTGACACAGTGTGGTGCAATAGCACATAGTGTAATGTTATACAGTGTGGGTATTGCTACTAGAGGAGTGACACAGTGTGGTGCAATAGCACATAGTGTAATATTATACAGTGTTTGTATTACTACTGGAGGAGTGACACAGTGTGGTGCAATAGCACATAGTGTGATGTTATACAGTGTTGGTATTACCACTAGTGGAGTGACACAGTGTGGTGCAATAGCACATAGTGTGATGTTATACAGTGTTGGTATTACCACTAGTGGAGTGACACAGTGTGGTGCAATAGCACATAGTGTGATGTTATACAGTGTTGGTATTACCACTAGTGGAGTGACACAGTGTGGTGCAATAGCACATAGTGTAATGTTATACAGTGTGTATAGTACAGTGCTACTCTACTACAGTACATGGAGCAGTGGTGATATCTTATATAGTATAGGCACTAGCAAATGTGCCTGTGCCTGTATAACCTACAGTGTTACAGTATATATATATAGTATGATCAAGTAGGGAGTGATAGAGGAGTAACACCTCTTTAAAAAACGCTGGTCCAGCTGGCCCGGCTGATAGTACCTTGTTAGGGTCCCTTGCCAGGGTTACGGTGAAGTCCTCAACGGTACCTGCAGTGAAAGAGGAGAACTCTGGCACAGTGAGGTTGGTGGAAGGGGCAGCCTATTGCTCAGGTTTAATAGGGCAAACTATTGTCCATAGTTATGATGGGCAGGTTTTGGCCCAACGGCAAAATGAGCGGAGGAGAAGCCAATCACTTTCATGGCTCCCAACGGTCATAGAGGCGGAAGAGGTCACGCCAGATGGACTGGCTGTAAAGGCGCACCTCAGTAGTACTTGAGTATGCGGCAGTTTGTTGCAGACACTGTGTTCGGTCCTGCATGTCTCATTCTTTGTGAGCCGCAG
Source organism: Meconema thalassinum (assembly GCA_946902985.2). NCBI lineage: Eukaryota > Metazoa > Arthropoda > Insecta > Orthoptera > Tettigoniidae > Meconema > Meconema thalassinum. The sequence goes on along the minus strand of OX336391.1, from coordinate 454,493,252 downwards.
GATAAGGCTCAGAGATCATAGTGTGTGGGTCTCGTCCTGGCAAACTGAGATCCACCCTAAACAAATTCACGCCAGTGGCACTTCTTCCGAACGTCACTTACTTTCAAAGTCCAACGGCGATGGGATATGGACGGTGGGGGCAGGTTATGGGTGTAACTGGAAGCCCCTAATTCGGACCTGCACGTTGGCAGCAGATGTGTGATGGCCGTCTTCCGGAGACTCTGTGACTACTCAGGAATTCGGTCCTGCATCTGTGTTTGGGCAGGCCAATTTAGGATCACCACTGCCCACCCCACATGGGGAAGGCCCTAGAAAAGGTGGGCTAAACATCGGAAGTCACAATCTTGGTCTGGTTGGGCAACCGCACTCAGCAGGTCACCCTTCATGCGGTCGAAACTCAAAAACAGTAAAGAATCACAAATTGATTATTGGATCATGGAACATCAGAACTTGGCTTGATTTGGACAATAACGTTAGACCTGAGAGAAGGTCAGCTCTCGTAACCCATGAGTTATCAAGACTCAACGTTGACATTGCTGCTCTCAGTGAAACTAGGCTATCTTCTGAAGGCAAGATTGCTGAATCTGGAACAGGATATACCATCTTTTGGAAAGGAAAGGAGGAGGGTGAATGTCGTATTCATGGTGTGGGCTTCGCTGATAAGACCAAACTGGTAAATTATCACCAACTTACGCCCATTGCAATCAGCGAAAGGCTCATGACTCTCCGCATACCACTCTCAGGAGGTTCCTTTATGACACTCATCTCTGCCTATGCTCCTACCTTAGATTCTGATGATGAAGTAAAGGCTCAGTTCTATAATCAGCTAAGTGAAATGATCTCCAAGGTACCATCTGCAGATAAACTCTTGCTCCTCAGTGACTTCAATGCCAGAGTTGGGAAAGATCACAGGCTATGGAATAATGTGATGGGCAAACAGGGACTTGGAAAATGTAATCCTAATGGACTGTTGCTTCTTGGTCTTTATGCAGAACACGAACGTTTCATTACCAACACGCAGTTCCGGCTACCTAACCGCTTCAAAACCACGTGGATGCATCCTCGTTCCAAACATTGGCACATTCTTGATTATATCATTACCCGGCAATGTGATAAGGACACTCTTATTACCAGAACAGCAAGGAATATAGACGATTGTTGGACAGATCATAAACTTCTTATATGTAAGCTCAGGATATCCATCAGACCTAAACCACCTAGGAATATCAAAAATTTGCCAAGAAAGAACTTCAGGATGAATCCATGTATAAAAATTTTGGAAACAGGATCGTCACCCAGTTATCAGAAAACCCAGTAGCAAATGACATTCAGCAAGAATGGGCCACACTACAGAAGATTATCACACAGTCAGCTGAGGAAAACATTGGTTTTATAGTGCGGAAAAGACAAGACTGGTTTGATGACAATAATGAGGAAATTCTGTCTCTCATCAATGCTAAAAGGAATGCCTATCTTGCCCATCTTCAAGACCCAACTTCCAACACAAAGAGAGATAAACTACTGGAACTCAAGGGTAAATGCCAGACGCAGATAAGGCTGATTAAAAATACTTGGTGGCAACAGAAGGCTCAGGAACTGCAGAGACTATCGGATGCTCGAGACTTGAGGAACTTCTATGCAGTACTCAAGGAAAGATATGGACCATCTTGCTCATCATCAGGTACACTGAAAAGCGCTGATAATTCTACTACCTTTGTTCGCATTTGCGAACGATTAACTTGTTAATTTTGTAGGTTTTGGTTATGTCAAAAGTCAGACCAGAATTTGATTTCATAACCTCATTTTCCGTCACTATGTGTTCGTGACAATTAATTCTTTATTTCACCTTCCTGTTTAATTTAAACATATTTAAAATTATTTTCGTACTCACCTGTTGTGTTACAATATATATCTCGCCTTTAAGACATTTTTCCAAGTGTTCATAGGTCATTATACTCATTTCTCGTGGCATTCGGCCTGTCCTGCTTGTCTCAGTAAGCTACGCTCTCATTGGCCGTCTCCATGACGTAGCCTCTCTTCAGCGACTCACCGCGCTTCTTCCTGCCAACGTGTTTGGGACTCTCCAATGGCCGGACATCGATTTTTCGAGAAGCTTGTTCTGTCTGCTATTTAAGATGCCGGCAGACCCTTCTTCGATGTGATTTCTTCGTTAGCGGCATGCTAGCCACCCGTCTTGAACACCGGACGATAAACTTCAAACTTGGAAAAAACTTCTCATCTCTAAATTCTGCGTCAAGAAGTGTTAAACATAACCTTCGCCATGTCGTCAAAGACATTTCTCCAATGATCCAACTTGGATCACACGTCAACGTGTTCCTGCGACACGAACATCAAGATGTCAATTATACATCTTTGTGTGCTACGGAAATCTATTCCAAAGCAAATTTCTTACTGAGTGAATATTATCACTTCATCTTTGCGATAGCTAAGGTCAGCCTTACTATGCAACAAGTGTTCTACAAGACGTCGGTAATAACGTCAAGTACTTTTGTGCGTGCAGTCACGAACTGGACATAACCTATGTCTTCTTTGTTCTACGCCAATGTGGATTGTTGCCTGCACTACCTTATAAAGTTAAGTACTAAGATGTATTATGTATTTCATACTTTGTCATGTTTATTCTAAAGCAGACCTGCATCTGCCATTGCACTTTTCTTGTGCACTATTTATTTCATGGTTCACGTTCAGGTTATAGGCTTTCTTGCCTACCTGTTTCTGCCATCTCAACTTCTCAGTAAATAGTGCATGCAGTTCACGCTTTCTATGTCTGCCATCGCATTTATTTTGCAAGTTATTCTGTTGCATCTTGGCAACTCCCCAATCATTATCTTTCAAGGGAAAGACAGGATTTCCCCTGTCAGCCTTCAAGAATCTTTATAAATTACATTTTTATTTTCAATCAGAGGATCAATTTAATTTATTTGTGTTTAAAGCATTAACCTTGTTTCAATGTTTATTGATAGAAGCAATTATCATTTTGTAAAGAAAACTGTTAACTTGTTTAAAGGTGTTATTCCTAATACATATAAAACTACTTGCTCTCTTTTTTCTTTGTTCTTGTCATATTCACTATCCCATGTACCTTAACGCTCAACCTTTACTGATTCTGAACTCACTCAGAATTCTTTCTGAAAATGGAGACTTTTAATTGGTCGATCCAATGGTGTTCTAATTACACCAACCTTTACTGATAGTCAAGAAATCTTGGAACGCTGGAAGGAGCACTTCTCCAATCTCCTAAATCGTCCATCAGCAGCTGCTGAAGACTTCCTTTGTGATGTGCCGCAACAACCTGAACAACTGTGGTTGGCAGTACCTACTACTTATCATGAATTCAGTGCAGCTCTCACCCAATTGAAACCCAGAAAAGCACCTGGCCCAGATAACATCCCTCTGGAACTAATTCAAGCTGGAGGTCATTCCCTCAACACAAGGATTTCCATCCTCATCCTCAGAATATGGGAATCAAGAAAGGTACTTGGAGACCTAAAGAATGCCACTACCGTCACTATCTTTAAAAAGGGTGATCGCAGTGTTTGTGGCAACTACCGTGGTATATCACTGCTATCAATTGTGGGGAAGATTCTTGCAAGAATTCTACTTAACCGCCTCAAGGTTATCTCTGAGAAGATCCTCCCAGAGTCACAATGCGGATTTAGAGCTTCCAGAAGCACAATTGACTTGATTTTCTGTGTGAGACAGCTACAAGAAAAATGTAGAGAACAACAGAATCTACTCTTCTTAGTCTTTTATGACTTGGAAAAGGCATTTGATTCGGTTCCAAGACCAGCCATGAGGGCGGTGCTGAAGGGGTTTGGTTGCCCTCAGCGTTTTGTAGATCTAATCAAGGCTCTCCATGATGGCATGACAGGTCAGGTTTGCCATCAGAATAAGATGTCTGGTGAATTTCCTATTACCCATAGACTGAAACAAGGATGTGTACTGGCTCCAACACTTTTCACGCTGTACTTGGCTGCAATGTTTTATGATTCACCCACAAACATTCCAGGTGTGGAGGTCAAGTATCGTTTTGATGGAGGGCTTTTCAACCTAACTCGTCTCCGCTCCTTGAGGAAAACTCAGGTTACTAAGGTTACTAACATGTTGTATGCAGATGATGCTGCGTCGCCAACTCTCACACCAGAAGAGCTGCAAGAGTCAGTTAATTGTTACAAAAGTGCATGTGATCGCTTTAGTCTTATAATAAGACTAAAGTCTTGGCACAACCTTCACCAGGCACACCTCTTCCTCAGTTCAATATCTCCGTCTCAAATTTGCCATTAGAACAGGTAGACCACTTCTCGTACCTGGGCAGTACCATTTCTGTGAGCTGTACGTGTGAGCAGGATGTGGATAAGAGAATTGGCGCAGCCCATGCAGCATATGGACGATTAGTGCACCGGGTCTTCATGAATAAAGATCTGTTCACGAGTACTAAGCTTATGGTGTACAAAGCAGTAGTCATTTCTACATTGTTGTATGGCTGTGAAACGTGGACCCTTTACCGACGTGATCTTAGGAAGCTTGAGCGTTTCCACCTACAAAAACTTCGATCAATCCTGAGGATTAAATGGGAAGACCGCATTACCAATATTGCTGTTCTGGAAAAGGCTCAAATCAACAGCATCCATAATAGGTCACCAATTTAGATGGATTGGTCATGTCCATCGGATGGATGATGTGAGATTACCTCGTCAAATGCTGAGTTATGCTATGGCACCAGACCTCATGGTGGTCCTAAGAGGTGCTACAAGGACCAATTTAAACAGACCCTGAAACTGACAGGTCTTGATTCACAAACCTGGGACATGCTGGCTGAAGACCGCTCAACTTGGCGCCGTACCATCTCGGATACTGTAAAGACGTTTGAAAGGGATCGACGCACACATGAAGATGCCAAGCGTCAAGCTAGGTAACTTCGAGCAGCTCAACCACGTCCTCCTCCAGCAATACTATGTGACTTGTGTGGACGCTTCTTCCATGCCAGGATTGGACTCTTTAGTCACCGTAAACACATCCACAAACTGGACTGAAGGAAGAAGATTTGTACTCGGATTCCAGTTAAAGCCGATGATGTTAATACTGCACAACAGATGCAGGTAATGGAAGCTTGCCTTTATTAACAAATAGTGAATTTTGTGAAATTGGTGTCCTGGTCTTTTTGAATTCATTTTAGGGAGTATATCGCCCCTATACCCTGAGGTGGCAAGTTTTATATAAAAGTTACAATGGCACCCAACGTGAAAGCATGAAGAATTTAAATGAATCACACAAAGACGGGAGTAGGGATGGGGGAAAACAAGTTAAATAAGGAAGTTTCAATGATGGCCATGTTGAGGAGGCTCGTGTATCTTAGTGACAAGTCTGTAGGCATGGGGGAGAGGTTGACCTGCCAGATGACAAGAATGTCAAGGAATCTTGGTGAGGTCCTTGATGAGGTCTCTGAGCATTTGTCAGAGATTATCCCAGACAGCCATGTTACTAGCCAGGTCAGTGAAGACAGTGTAGAAGCCACTAATCTGGAAACTAACCTAGTTGGTCAGATTGATGTTCAGGAACAGAGCCACCCTGAAGTAGAGAAGTTGGCAAGGGAAATTTCGAGCAAGGCACTGGAGACCAGCCAGAAATTTACCAGGGCAGAATCTGAGTGTGTAGCTATGAAGGAGGAAGAAAAAGGGAAGTTGGAAGAACAGAGAGTGGAGGTCATATGAGTCGTCTAGTATCAAAACCGGCCAAGTCACAAAATTTAAGAAAATGAGTTAAGGTTATCAATTTGAAGTAGAAGTATAGCACTATCAGGCGAAACAAGAATATGCTTCAAAATCGTCCATGTCTTCATGTTACAGAGCACTGAATTCTTGGTCGTGCAACAAAATGGGCCAAGTCATGCAGGCAGTGCTTTCATAATTGGCCATGTCAAAGAACGAGTAGCAATCTTCATGTCGCAGCATTATTGTTTGGAATCTTGCGTTGTTAGATTATGCAAGAATGTGATATCAGTAGGCGACATTGTTCCTTATATTGTATACTCTTCGAAGTCATAATAATTTGTATTTTGTTCGTTTGCAACACTGACTTCCGTATTCGCGGGCTTCTTACCGCATTGGCGCGAAAGCAATCGTATATCCTGTGTGCTCGTATTTTGTCATTATTGTGTAGTGTAACGTGTATATTGTTCCTATTTTAATAAGGGACTCATTTTCTTTTACTGTGTTCAAGATCTAAGTGAACTACTAACTTTTAATGATATTATACCTATGTTGTATTCTCCTCAGCTTTCGTTTTTATTGCAATAAATACGGGTAATTACAATATCAATTTATTTTAATTTAATTGCCTTTTTTTCACTGGAGTTTGGAATTTAAAAAGAAAAGTTTTACAAAGAAAGATTAAAATTATACCAAATTGCAACAAAAACGGCCAAGTCAAAATTAATTTTAGCAAAAAAGATGGGTTCATTATGAATCAGATTTCTCAAAATAGCAGAACTTAAATATTAAACCATTACGGATATAACTATGCAATAAAATCTTTTGTGACCACCATTGCTTTGTCTCTAGAGGTTTTTCATCCATACTGAAAAATATGCCTTCAGTGACTTGGCCGGATTTGATACTAGACGACTCATATGTGTTGTAGAAGAGAAAGTTGAAATGGTGGAATTTGTGAGTGTGTCTGTGAAGGAGGAGATGTGAAGTACGTGATGCTGGAGGGCGTGAAGAAGTGGAAAAGATAAGGTCAAGGAAGCTTGGTGAGATCCTTGATGAGGTCAGAGAGCATATGTCCGAGAAGCTTGACAAGTTCAAAGAGCAGGTGGCTAGCATATGCGTTGTAGAAGAGAAAGTTGAAATAGTCAAATATGAGAGTGTGTCTGTAAAGGAAGAGGAAGAGAAAAGTGAAGTACGTGATGCTAGGGGGCGTACAGAAGTAATTAAAGAAGTGGAAAAGGTAAGGCGAGGTTTTAGAGGTATATGTTGGAGGGACCATAGCAGGCGAAGAAGAGAGAGCAGTTGCAGAGGTAAACACAGAGGTCACCGCTGATGTAACAGAAGAGGACGTCAAATGGAGGAGGAGAATAAAACTGAAGACAAGGAGGAAGATGAGATAGAAGATAACGTGAAGAAGCGTTGGAGGAGGAGGATAGGCAGAAGAACAAGTTGGAGGAAAAAATGGACCTGATGGAAGGCAAAGAGAAGGAGTAAGAAGAGGAAGAGATGTCAGGCAGATCGAGATAAGAGAGTGAAGGATCAGAAGAAGAAAAGGAAGAGCAAAGAGGAAAGCTTTGATAAAGGTGGTGATTCTGGATCAGAAAAGAACCTGCTGCAGGAATTTGTATCATATATTCAGAAAAGCCTGCTGCCCGTGTTCCCATTCAGGGCCGTGGGAATGACGGAGCTAGGCACAGAAGAGCAGTTGGAGCTCGCCACGTTAGAGCATGTGCGAGACATACAGCCCAACACTGTAATGAATCTGATAATGTAGATGCAGATGCTGATGATGACGATAACATTGAGCCCAAAGGTATTGACATTTCTGATAAAGTTGGTGCCAAGAAAAGAGCTAAGTTGGAAGCTAAAGCTGAGAAGAAGGCCCATAGAGAGGCTGAATTACGAGAATGAGAAGAAAAGAAGAAGAAAAAGTAAGGAAAATATGATGATACTGAATCAGAGGACACAGACCAAAATAAGAAGAAGAAGAAAAGAAAAGGGAAAGCACTTAATTATGAAGATGATGATGAAGACGAAGACGATTATGATGACGGCACAGACAGGTCTGATGACGATTCTGCTGTTTCTTCTGACTATGATATTGTTGTCGGATTTTTCAGATGCTGCAAAAATGTCTGATAGATTCGATCAGATAGCTTCGGCTACTCTATCAGAAGCAAATATTTATGCTGGTGATTCTGGTGAACGTAGAATAATTGTTTCTGCTATGATAGTGCCAATGGTTTTTCTGACTATGATGTATAATTTGTTTCAGTCTGAATTTTTGTCCTAGTGTTTGCTTCATGTAATACATTTATGTATTTGTTTCTATGTTTAAGAATCAATTTCTAACCTTCAGTTAGAAATTGGTTCTCAAAGGGGGCGTTTCTGTAACCGAACTTTTGCAGTAGGTTACAGACACTGCTTTTTGTTCTGTTTGGTATTTATTTATTTTATTTTTATCAGGTTGCCAGCCGTGGCCACCTGTGGGTGGGGCGGCATGGAGAATCTTATGTGTTGTGGCATAGAGATTCTTTGTGTTGTTCCATCAGTGGGTGGCAGGTGGCTTTGATCTGTGTGTGAGGTCAAGAAGGCTTCCATGGATCTTAGGGCAAGGTTGCCATGGGAATCAGCTGTTGATAGGTAGTAGAGCAGGCAAGATGGATGCTGCCAGGCTGAATGGAACCCAGTTGGTTTTAGGAGAATGAGAATGAAGGGACTCTTAGTGTGTTGATTTTGTGTGGGATGCCAAGATATGGATAATGGAGGCCTGCTTACATGTGGATAAAGATGTATTAATAGTTTTGATTGCATGGAGAACATCTAGTAAAATAAAAGGAGCAGAAGAATATCCTTTTTCTTCATAATAATTGTTGTTTATACTGCACAACAGATGCAGGTAATGGAAGCTTGCCTTTATTAACAAATAGTGAATTTTGTTAAGTTGGTGTCCTGGTCTTTGTGAATTCATTTCTAGCGAGTATATCGCCCCACCACTCTGAGGTGGCAAGTTTTATTCAAATTACAAACAATAGATTTAAAATAATTCAACATTGGAAATAAAGAACTACATTGATTTAGGGAAGTTTTTTTCTATTATCTCAGAAAAGGCGGCTTCGGTGACGTAGTCGGTAGCATGCTGAGCTTCTATGCCCAAGATAGCGGGTTCAAACCCGGCCGAAGCCATCGGATTTTTTAAGAGCCTTAAAAATCCCTCAGTATGCCTTCCTTCGGAGGGGAAGTAAAGCCGGCGGTCCCATGTCATAGATTTATGGCATGTTAAAGAACCTTCCACTAATTGCACCAGTGTGAAGCTAAATTGGGTAGGTTAAGAATGTAAACAACGCTCTTAGGTTTCTATGTTCGTTGCCAAGAGCCGACTGAGGTGGCGTCTAGTAGCTAAGTTCTGAACTTGGCCTAGTAGTCGTTGATGGTGGCGCTTGGCGGCAAAAGTAGGAACTATTTGAAAAATTCTAAGTTGCAGTACTTAAATTAAAAAAACAGATAACACACACTAATACAGTCATCACAATTAACACCGGTTATCAGACAGATTCTACACACACCCAAAGTACACGGGGCTACATGACCGCGTTGTCGCAGCCCCTAAACTTAAGAACCAACCATATCTCAGAAACTTAATTTTGGCACTTAGCCCCTTTGTAAGGTTAGGTATTCAATTATAGAATCACCTCAAAACTATTATAACTAAAACCCTACAAAATCAATTGTGAACTGAGATTTCATGACCAAACCAATATTTCTGTAATTGGATTGTAATAATGTTATGGGTTTCACGTCCCTTTTAGCTACTCTGCCTATATACTGTAAATTCTGGGGTGCTGGAATTTTGCCTCAAGGCCATTTTTAACATGCCAGCAAATATACTTTCATGGGTTTCTCATATTAAAGCACCATCAAATGCTAACTGCACTGGGATTCAATCCCACAACCTGAGACAAAGCAGCCAAGAACCTTACCGCTGTGACCATCAATTTCCAATGGTGAGCTACATTCCAAAACGGTCAATTCCAACAACAAATATACAGGTCATTTGTGAACACTAGAGTAACACACTACTCTGTCTACAAGTACCATATTTATCCACATAATTGCCACACTTCTCACATCAATTTTAGGGTTCCAAAATAGTGGGCGCAACTAATATCCAAAAAAATGTCATGAGGGGTATTTACATAACAGAGCAATACCTTAGTATGTAACAGAATGTCGCCCAATGACAAAAAAAAAAAAAAAAAAAGAGAAAAAATAGATGAAGACACTACATACAATGGAGATTGAGATGCTCCAATGGACCCTAGGACTGACTCGATGTGACCACGTATGGAATATAGGCTATCTGTTCGACAAAGATTAGGCATCGCTCCGATCGTGGAGAAAGTGAGGGAAGCTTGGCTCCGCTGGTATGGTCACATACTGAGAAGTCAAGAGAATTCAGTCGCTAAAACACCTCTTCGAAATGACCCAGGTGGAATGCAACCGTGTGGAACACCAGCAAAGCGGTGGACCGACATGCATAATGTTGGCTTAAAACCGGAAGGTGCCAACGACGAACTGAAATGGAGTAGATGTAGCTGCGGCTGAGTCTAGGAGATGGAGAGAGACCTTGGTATTTTTTTTATTATTGTAACCGTAAAATAGTATAATGAAAACCCCTGAATTATGCGCTGTTAAATAGATTGCATAAATATCGGAGGGACGTGTAGTTAACTTGTGCGGTAATTTCATCAAAACCTTGCTAAGAAAGAAAGAAAGAAAGAAAGAAAGAAAGAAAAAAGTTGTTCAACTAATTTTGTTTCTATAACATGTCAAATATGACAAAATGTCAACCAACCTGGCTATTTTTTGAAGTGTGAGAAAGCATGTCTAAATGGTACATGAATCTTCCCCATGTCACAGTGAACATGGTAAGGCCAATACCTTGTACACGACAAGAATCCTTGCCTGTATAACATCTACAGATTACTGTACATTTTTACCATAGGTCAATATTTAATTTCAAAGAATTACCCAATTTAGTTCGATGCTCAAGTTTATTCTTTTTGTGCACGTATCTTCGGTGTCCAACCCCCACTACCTCAACTTAGGTTATATAGAAGTAAAAGTGGAGCTACTTTAAATCGTTCAAATTTAAGTAACCATACAGACTACCTTGATTAAAGGTGTTGCTGTGTTAAACTGTCTAACTGTGTATGTTTGTATAGGTGTGCCGGGGGCCAAATTTAATTTAGGTACTTTTCACATCAATCAAGCATAATTACACACTCAAGTACAGTTTACACCACAATTTTTGGCCGGTGAGCTTCGATTGCACATTCGTACAGAGGACAGGCTGCGAACCTCAGGCATGTGCAATTAATACAGGAGTTGCTTTCCGCGCAACTGAAAACTCACGTATCAATTACACATGCAAGAGGCTCGCAGACTGTCTTCTGTACGACTGTGAAACCGGGACTGACCGGCCAAAAACCGTGGCGTAAACTGTAGCAGTATAAGACAAAACAATCGGAGCTATGAAAGTTTCTGAAGTGACCTTATCTTCTGCTCTTAAAATGAAATTCGAAAATAGCACATAATATGACTTCATATCGCGCATCTGCAGTAAGTATTGTAGCATTCGGGAAATGAGGCTGAGTAACTTGGGGACATAAATATGATACAAATTTATGAACATATTTTGGAAACTTAATCACATATTTTCCATTTTTAAGCACATAAGTAAATACATATTTCTGATAACTTAAGCACATAATTATCCTGGTCCTGGTTGTAACGCTCAAAAATTCTGACCATATTTAATGATTAACCTTGAAAATGCACTTTCTTCTGTAAATAATTTAACAAAGAGAACATTTTATGGATAATTATAGAAAGAAAATACTCAACCATTTTAGAAACGTAACACTTTGTAACCATTCTGGTTACATAGCTCGGATCAAAATGTTAGGTTATGAAAATGACTACTCTTTGCTGGTGAGCTATTGTACAGGTACTTCAGGCCTTAGCGTTTGAGATAGAGATTCCTTGCAATAGTTCATCAGTCAAGGAGAAGGGGGCCTTGCCAGTGAGGCGTAGTTTCTATGTCCTTTTTACGATGGTGTTTTGTTTTTTTATTGTTTTTTCTTGGACTTGGTTTTGTGTGGAAGGATTGGAAGAGATTCTTGGCTTATGGGTTGATTGTTAAATGAATAGAATAAATGGAGAAGAATGTTTTTTAAAAGTATCCCTCATTGTGTATTAAACAACCATGACCCCGGAAAAGTACAGATACAATAATGGCGCAACAACGTGAGGCACGGAAGAGGGATATGGAGAATATGTTGGTACGAATAATTATGGAGAAATTAAACCAGTATTGATAAGTGGAGTCTTGACTCAATAAGTTAATCTTTTGCAGAAAAGAAGCAGGAAAAGTATCAGAGATGTGGGGGTGTGAGAGAGAAGGTGATATGGAAGAAACTGAAGGAGAGGAGGTAGGTGAAAGAAAGGAAAAGGTAGAAGAAAAGGGAGAAACGGATAAGGGAGAAGGTGAAATGGAAGATCGGAAGAAAGTAAGCGATATGGGAGAAACTGAAGAAGAGAAAGGAGAAGCCGATGAGGTTGGTTAGGAGGAGGGCAGTAGCAGTCAAGAAAAAGAGGTGAGGGTGAAAGTGCAGGAGTGAATCATGAAGAAGACAAAATACTAGAAGAAGATAAGGTGAAGAAGAAACGGTGGAAGGAGAGAAAGAAACTGTTGAGCAAGATGAGAAAGACAAAAAAGGAGAGGAGGAAAATGTGGAAAGGAAGAAGAGAGAAGTGGTTGAGAATGAAGACAAAGAGGACCTGGAGATTAGATAAAAAGATGAGTTGGAAAGCAAAGAGAAGGAGTAGGAAGAAGATGAGATGTCAGGTAAAGGAAGATAAGAGAGTGAAGAATCAGAAGCAGAAGAAGAAAATGAGGAAGGGAAGGAGACAGGAATGGTGGAGATGGAAGATGAGGAGTACAAGGTATGGAATGATATGGCGGATGAAGAAAAAGACGAGATGGAAGACAGAGGAAGAAGGAGACGAAGGAGAAACAGATGAATAGGAAGAACGAAAAGTGGAAGAATGAGGAAGAAGATGGTATTGCTGAGAATGAAGATGGTTATGAGAGGTCTAATGTAGAACTTTATATTTCTTTAGAGTCAACTGAAGATGATAGCGTTATGTTTGCTGGAGGTATTTGTTCCGGTATAAGTGTTGACAAATATGACAATATTCGAGTGCAGGTTACTGGAGATGACGTGTTTCAACTTATTGAGAGCTTTGAGAACAGTGGGTTACGGTATTTTGTACTCGATAATGTCAAAAGAGTGGATATCTGAAACTAAGCCCAATTCAGAAGCATGTGATTTGGTGTCATAGTCCAGAGAAGGGATGGTGTGGCATGTACTTAAACAGGCTCAGAGAAAACAGTGACATTCCATCTTTGCAATATCAATGTGTTGTGAATGATACAGGAAACTTGATAGTGCCAATATCCCTTATGAAAATGAGGATTTATAATTTGTTTACTTGTGTTTGATATTTTTTAGTGTATGTGTGATATGTTGTATTTTTCATTTATGTTACTTTTATGTATGTGAACCTCACGTGCTTTTCACGTCAGAATCACATAGAGGGGCGATTGTAACCATTCTGGTTACATAGCTCATATCAAAATGTTAGGTTATGAAAATGACTACTCTTTGCTGGTGAGCTATTGTACAGGTACTTCAGGCATTAGCGTTTGAGATAGAGATTCATTGCAATAGTTCATCAGTAAAGGAGAAGGGGGCCTTGCCATTGAGGCGTAGTTTCTATGTTCTTTTTACGATGGTGTTTTTTTTTTTTAATTGTTTTTTCTTGAACTTGGTTTTGTGTGGAAGGATTGGAAAAGATTCTTGGCTTATGGGTTCATTGTTGAAAGAATAGAATAAATGGAGAATAATGTTTTATTAAAAGTATCCCTCATTGTGTATTAAACAACCATGACCCAGAACTAGTAATGTTACAACTTGCTGAACAATTTAAAAATATAAATACTGTATTTGCTCGCATATAACTTGCCATCGCATATATCTCGCACCCCATTTTCAAATTTGAAATTGCAGGAAATTAAATCCTGGCATATGTCTCGCATTAATTTCTGACACCATCAAAAAGATGATCGTAACAATTTTAAGATAGAAACCCCACTCATTGGACATCACACGTCTTGCCCGCAATGTTTCCATCGTTTTGGCGGCGGTGCTTTCCTTTTTTAAAAATAGTATTTGTTGTCCGTCTGTTACATTGTCGACAAGTACCAGTATTCTGTCTTCACGTTCCATTGTTGTTTCTCAGTTAGATGTTGTAATAATAATTCTGGAAACTTACCCCTAGTTGGGCTATCATTAACCACTTATGATCTCAGGTAGTGGGGCAATATACTTGTTTAAATATCCACACAAAGACACAGGACACCAACTTCCATTACACATACACATTTATTAACAATCATTATTTTACACATCTCTGCAGGCCTCCATTTTCCTTGCCTGGCATCATCCTAAAATAAACCAACTGGCCTCCATCTTGCCACACAACATCCTCTTAAACAGCCTATCACCATGGCAACCATGCCATGTCACCTTTTTTTCAACAAGAAGAAATCTGAACAACCGACTATCATAAAAGGAACATATATCCTGCAATGAAAATTCATTGGGCAAAGCCCCCTATTACCTCATTGCTAGGACACCACAAATAATCCAATAAACACAAGTATAAGACTCCTTGCAGTGCCCAGCAAGAGGTAGCCATTACCGAACCTAAGTACAACATTAAACAAACCGAAATCGTGAGGGTGAACGCTGTAACCAAAAAAATTTGGTTACAGAACGCCCCCTCGAGGATAAATCTCTAACTCAGGGTTATAGATTCATCCTCGACCCTCATAGAAGTACATAACACTAAAACAAATGCACACCAAACATACATTAAAAAGGAATACAAAAAAAAAAAAGCAAACACTAAGACAAAAATCACAAACTGAACAAATATACATGATAGCCAGAAAAACCTTTGACACCATCATCGCAGAAACAATTATTCTAGGTTCACCAGAAACACCAGCATGAATATTTTCTTCTGATAGAGTGGCCGAAGCTATCTGATCGAGTCTATCACACCTTCCTGCAGCATTGGAAAAATCCGACGACAAGAACATCATAGTCAGAAGGAACGGCAGAATCTTCATCATACCAGTCTATGCCGTTTTCATAAACATCTTCATCTTCATCATCATCAAGTCTTTCCCTTTCTTCTTCTTTCCCTTATGCTTTCGGTCTTCCTCATCTGCTTCACTGTCTTCCGGCTGTGTCTCGCCTGCTCCTTCAGTCTTCTTGGCTGCCTCCTCCTTCTGTTAGTTTCTTCTGCGCCTCCCTTTCCTCCTTGTGTTCCATGCTGCCCTCAGATGGCAGGGGGACCTGGTCCACAATCTCCACCTCCACCTTCCGTTCTTCTTGGTCGAGAGTGACTTGCTGCTGCTTGGTCTTGTTGGGCCGTATCCTGGTGCCGGGTCGAGGAAACTTGCGGTCGTCCGCCGCAGGCAGCTCCATGCCATGGGCCATGCGAGCCTGAGCACGCGCACGGTCTGTCTTCTGCATGTGCGTCAGCCACTTGCCTTCAGCCTTCATTCTCTCCTTCTCCTTTCCCTTCTTTTTCTTCATCTGCCTTATCTTGCTCAGCAATACTTTTCTTCTCATCTTTTCTTTTATCTTTGCCTTGATCCCTTTTATCTTCTCCTTTTTCTTCTTCTGATCCTTCACTCTCTTAACTCGATCTGCCTGACATCTCTTCCTCTTCTTACTCCTTCTCTTTGCCTTCCATCTGGTCCATTTCTTCCTCCAACTTGTTCTCCTGTGTATCCTCAACTTTCTCCTCCTACACTTCTTCACGTTATGTTCTATCTCATCTTTCTTTTGACGTCCTCTTCTGTTACGTTGGCCGCGACCTCTGTGTCTACCCCCACAACTGCTCTCTCTTCTTCGCCTGCTATGGTCTCTCCGATATATACCTCTACAACCTCGTCTTATCTTTTTCACTTCTTGATTATTTTTCATACTCCCCCTAGCATCAAGTACTTCAAAGATCTTCTCCTCTTCCTCTACAGACACACTCACAGATTCTACTCTTTGGACTTTCTCTTCCACAATGCATATGACCTCCACTCTCTGTTCTTCCAACTTCCCTTTTTCTTTCTCCTGCTCCTACTTCTCATTCTTCTCCTCCACAACTACACTCACAGGTTCTACCATCTCAACTTTCTCTTCCACAATGCATATGACCTCCACTCTCTGTTCTTCCAACTTCCCTTTTTCTTCCTCCTGCTCCTTCTTCTCATTCTTCTCCTCCACAACTACACTCACAGGTTCTACCATCTCAACTTTCTCTTCTGCGATGCATATGCTAGCCACCTGCTCTTTGAACTCGTCAAGCTTCTCAGACATTCTCGCCTCCATACCATCTATCCGGCTACACATCCTCTCTTCCATGCTACTCATCTTACTTGCCTTACCATCCATCCGGCTGGTCATCCTCTCCTACATACTATTCATCCTCTCCTCCATGCTATTTATATGGCTTGCCATACCATCCATCTGGCTAGATATCCTCTCCTCCATCTTATTTCTCCTCTCATATCGGACCAGAAGCGTCTCCAACATGGCCATCATTGAAACTTCCATGTTTCTACCACCTTCGACCATCCCCACTCCTGTCTTTGTGTGATTCATAAATTCTTGCTCAAACGTTGGGCGCCATTGTAATAATAATTCTGGAAACTTACCCCTAGTTGGGCTATCATTAACCACTTATGATCTCAGGTAGTGGGGCAATAAACTTGCTTAAATATCCACACAAAGACACAGGACACCAACTTTCATTAAACATACACATTTATTAATAATCATTATTTTACACATCTCTGCAGGCCTCCATTTTCCTTGCCTGGCATCATCCTAAAATAAACCAACTGGCCTCCATCTTGCCACACAACATCCTCTAAAACAGCCTATCACCATGGCAACCATGCCATGTCATCTTTTTTTCAACAAGAAGAAATCTGAACAACCGACTATCATAAAAGGAACATATATCCTGCAATGAAACTTCATTGGGCAAAGCCCCCTATTACCTCATTGCTAGGACACCACAAATAATCCAATAAACACAAGTATAAGCCTCCTTGCAGTGCCCAGCAAGAGGTAGCCATTACCGAAACTAAATACAACATTCAACAAACTGAAATCGTGAGGGTGAACGCTGTAACCAAAAAAATTCGGTTACAATGCGATCGTTTTCTCATGGGGGTCGATCTCTACGTTACAGTATATAAAAACACGTAAGTTATACGGCTAGGTTACTCAATGTGATAAAATATGCAGAAGACGATGGTAATATAGCCTCATACTCGTAGAGCTGCCGGTTGAGAATTCAATGTGACTGAATTTAATATTTGCTACTGGTGTATGCTTCTCGAAGATGGGCTTCGCGGATATGTTGGACGGAAGTAAAGATGATGTAGACGAGAGTTCAATAATGCAAATTTTACATTCTTTCCGAAAGGCAGTCTTGCGCACACAAAATTTTCACACTTATTTTTGGTCAAAAAATTGAGAGTTATATGCGAACAAATACTGTAATAAAGAACTATGGATACATAAATAAATATTAAGTTAGTTGTTAGTTATTGTTGTCTTATGGAGCAGAACAGCGAGATTATCAGCCCCTTTAAACAATAGGCAAACAATAAAGTAAGAAATTATTAGATATATAATAAATAAATTGTATAAATTTAATGTCAAATGAGTTGTTTCAGCTATTGTCATCTTGTGTACAAGAAGTTGTTATGATTACCCAGAGGTTGCTCTGCTCTTGGGCGTTAGATTAGATTTTGTTTGTCCCTGCAGTAGGGGCTAGAAGAAACATCGAGATGTTACACAATCAGCCCTGCTGTCTTTGACAAGATTCCCGTAGTCTTCACAGTGGAACACAGAGAAACCGCGCGATTTACACAACAAGTGTCACTCGTAACTGTTTGACAAGCTTTCCATTGTCTTTGAGTTCAGGCACGGGAAAATATAACTTTACTACGAAATCGGCGCTGTTTGCTGTCCTTTTGACAATAATTCCATTCTCTTCGTCAACAGATGCAGAGAAATATTGTGATTTTACGCAATTACCACCGCACTCGACCATTTTACAAGGTTCATGCAAATGGTACCACACCTGGCCATTCAACGACTGTCTGTCTGTCCAACCAAAGTGGCGATCGCAAGTTAAAGGTTGGACATGGTTAGAACGCGTGAGCAGTTTAGGACATGTTATTTGTTTGGCACTGCTCGTAAATGGGGCGACGTTTTTCCTGCTGTCCCTATGCTCTTGTTGGGAGTTCGCGGTGGATCACATGAAGAAATGAGTATCGTGATGCTACGTATCGTTTTTAAGCTGGCTGACGTACGTCTCGCTTCCCGTACACCTTTAAGGACACGGTCATGGGAATATTAGCGAGAAAGTTTCGGAATGTTTCGTGATGGGCGCCCACTCACCTATGATAGGATTCCCGCAGTCCTCGAGGTCACTGGTTCGCGATCGGGCACGGATTTTATGATTTTAAGCAATCGCCGACAATATGGTCTCTTTGACGAAATTCCCGCAGACAAGTCATGCAGTCCGCTGGCCGTCCTGAGTATGTCATTTTGGTGGATGAACATTCGAAGTAGGTATCGAATATTACGAATTATTCTGAGAGAATTGCACAAATAATAGCACGAGGCATAATTATTTTCTTTCGAATTATGAAGATAGATTATATTCTATGGAACCAAAGCTCGAAGGAAAATACGGCATATAATGGAAATTCAAATTTACAATACTGTACAAGAGACCCGATGTCGCTAACTTATGAGACGGAGAGATTTTTAAAATACAGTAGCAGGGTGTCGAGCGATGACCTGCTTTTAAATTCCTGTATATTTCCCGTATGAAAAACCACCAAATTTCCGTATATTTTAGAACTCTCTAAGACTAGAGTTTACATACCGAATGGCTGAAAAATGAATCTTAAAGCGCGAATCAAGTTTTTCTAGCGTAACTGCACGTTTGGAGATACTTCCGCAGCCCAAGGGTGATGGCGATATTTAGGCCTACCTGTCGGGGGAAAAAGTGTAGATACTCAAGTTTAGACTTCAATAAAAATGTTACCCGTAGTTTTACATAAAAACAAACTACACCAAACTTTTCCTTATTTTATTCCGCGTTTAGCTATGTAGAGTAAACATTTGTATTGTCATCATTAAGGTTCGGATGTTAAGGAAAAGTCATATTTTTTTCCTGAGCTCATTTTACCCAAAATCTGAAAAATAAATTTGAATGACGGGTCCCTGACCACGTTTAAAGCAATTTGATGTTGCCTATAAATGCATATTTCGGCCATTTTTATTGTTTTGGTCATATTTGGTCATATTTTAGTGATATATGGTCATATTTGGTTATAATTTCAGCAATTTTGTTTAAATTGAGGCGTTGTTAACAACGTACGTGTTATCTGCGTCGCCTTTCAAACACAGGATTTCCGAATAGTGTAGTGTGATACTGAATGAATGTTGAAAATTTTAATGTACTGTAGCTCTGTCAGTTTGTATGACTAAATGTGTCTGGTGTATTATCGCTGATCACGTTTTGGCACTTAAGACGTTTACTGGATGTTAGTGATACTCTACCTATCCCAAAATTTCATGTCATACTTCATAGCTTTTTAGGTCATATTTTATAATTCTTAGGTCATATTTAGCTAGTTTTTAGGGCATATTTGCTTACATATTTTGTACTTCTTTAGGTCTTAAACTTCCGAACCCTGGTCATCAACATCATCCATTTCTGTCTCCAGTTTCAGTGATGTGATAGAAGGGTGATGCCTCTGTAATTTCCAAATTATCTCCTATTTCTTTTTAGATAAGGAGGATGATCACTTCTTTCCTCCAGTCCTCTGGGATCCTGTTCTCTTTCCAGATGATCGACAGTACTCGATACAGCCAATTTAATCCCGGTGTTCCAGCTGCTTTCAGCAGGTCAGAGCTGAGTTCATCAAACCCCGATGACTTCCCCTTCCTCAGGTTTTCAGTTCTGACCCAACTTCTAACCATGTCAGTGGGTGTGGATTTTCACATCCTGCATCTACTCTGCAGTCATTGTTACTGTTATTGTTGTTTACATCTCCGTTTAGTAATGCATTAAATTAGTTCTTCATTTCATTTCTAATTTCTTCAACCATCCTCAACAAATTTCCATCATCTGTCTCCAATGCCGTGATGTTTCCAGGCTCACTCCTTCTGTTCCTTATAACTTTGTACAATAACTTCTTATTTCCTTGGCTGTCTTCCATTATCTTATTAGTGAAATCGTCCCAACACTTATCCTTTTCCTCCAGGACCAGTCTTTTGACTGCAAGCTTCTTGTCCCTGTAATTCCGTGCAAGACGTTCAATTTCTGCTTCATTGCGACTACTGTCTGTTTTCTGTTTTTTACAGTCTAATTTCCCTTTCAGCATATTTCTTTCTTTCACTACTTTCTTCACTCTGTCAATCCACCCAGGTGTTTCCTTTTCTCTCTGTATAGCACTTGTTTTTCACAGATTTCTTCAGCTCCTGAAACGAGTTTCTTTGAAAAACATCCATTCTTCCTCCACCCCTTCTTTTTCCTTTTTTTGCTAGTTTTGTTGTTATCCTCCTTTGGTACTCAGTTTTCTTTTCATCATTTAGAAGCCAAGTCCTGATCTTGGGCATTTTCTTGGGTTTGGTCTCTTGTACTTGAATATTCTTGAGGTCTGTGACTAGGAGTCGATGGTCACTACCTAGGCATTCACTAGGAATGATTTGAAAATCTGAAATGAACTGACCAGCTAGTCTGTCAGTTATTATGTAGTCTATCATTGTTTGAGCTTCCCATCCCAGCTGTAGCGTGTTATTTTAAGTCTTGCTCTCTTTTGAAACCATGTGTTTTGTATGCTCAAGTTGTTCCACACACAGAAGTCTAACAGATGTTCTCTCTCAACATTTCTTCTCCCATAGCCCTAGGGTCCAATTATACAGGGTCTTTCACTCAAAGTGCGGCCGGCCCAGCACTCTAAGTAGAACGTGCAACTATAAAGGTCAGACGAGCATATCGCAGCGCGCTGCTGTCACAGCATATGTCATAATTAAGATAAGGAAGGAAGTGCTGTTGGATTGATGCTTCGGACTCTCGACCCTAAGCTCAGCGAGCTGCCTCTACGCGCCGCGCTGCTGGCCGCACTTCGAGTGAAAGACCCTGTATCTTCATAGCCCTGCCTCACATTGCCAACTTGGGCATGGCCTGATCAGCTAGTCTGTCAGTTATTATGTAGTTATCATTGTTTTGAGCTTCCCATCCCAGCTGTAGCATGTTATTTTACGGCTTGCTCTCTTTTGAAACCATGTGTTTTGTATGCTCAAGTTGTTCCATACACAGAAGTCTAACAGATGTTCTCCCTCAACGTTTCTTCTTCCATAGCCCTGGGGTCCAATTATATCTTCATAGCCCTGCCTCACATTGCCAACTTGGACATTTAGGTCACCAATGATGGTGGTATTGTCCTGAGATATTTGGTCCTCTAGATCTGTAAGGAACTGTTCATTCTACTCTGTATTACATCCAGTTTGTGGTGCATACACTTGGTCTACACGTAACCTCATTTTGAAGATCCTGTAATTTATATAACTGATATCTGCCTGTATATCTATGTTTTTGTGGAGAAGGAATGCCACTCCATTTTTAGCTTCTGCCATGTTCCCACTCCAGTCAAGCAAGTAACCATTTCTCAAGGGTCTCTTCCCAGAACCTTTCCACTTGGTCTCACTCAATCCTAATATCTTTATTTTTCGCCTTTCCATAAGGTCCACAAGTTCTTCACATTTATGGGTAAGGGTAAGGATATTAAGAGTTCCAATTTTTTAGTCGTTTCTTCTTAGTCGATGTATGTCTAGTCCTGTATCCCCAAAGAGCTTCGGGCTGTGTGCCATCATACAATCGTGAGTTACAAGGAGAGTTGTCCTGTCCAGTATTTAATCCGTTTTTACATCCGAGGCTTGTTTTAGTTTTGAAAGCACGATACTATCCACCATTGGCCAGCTACGCCTAACATGGCTTCGCCATTGCCCCGTTAGCCATCATTTTTCAGGGTTCCTGTAGAGCCTTCACAGCTATTGTAGCAGTCACGGGGCACATGAAGTCCCCCACTGTACTTCGCCCCTACTTTATGATGTTCCCCGTCTCCCAAGACGTGGTCGAGCGATTGGACCCGTTAAGATTTTATAGCTGTTTGAACAACAACAAAAAAGCAGTCTTTTTTATCGAGTCTAACGGAGCGCTCACTTAAAAGTATTAATCAAATCATAATGAAACTTTAATAGGTCTTGAAGGAACTTATTGTTAACATGTATGCGGAGTTTTAATGTGATCTGACAGTTCTGAAAATAGTTGTTAATTTTGTAAACCAACTTTTTCTTGCGCCTGGGTGGTCGTAGCAGTATGAAATATGACTTGTTATGAGGCTCATAGCAATGCAAGGCTAAACGGAAAACTATGTTTTATTTACACGTGATTGGTGACTTTATATGGATCGATATTTAATCGGGTGGTTATGTGGGAGGAGGTCGAAGGGGTAGTATGTGGCCCTGTCGGTTCACTTCCTGCTGGTGGAAGTGTACTATTAAAACACAGGAAATGCCATTTATTCCTACCAAGTCCGATTCATGCATGCCTATGCGATGGCCTCTGGGCAACGGGTACACCTTGGGCGCGGCTAAGTGATGTAAGGGCGAAAAAGAAAGTTCTCGAAGCTTAAAAATGGGGGGTTGGCGTTGGGCCGACAACCCAATCCGCAAAAAACTCTCATTACGAAATTTGAAGAGAAATAGCCGGACTGACCTCTTTAAGGCGACCCCGCAAACTTAACTGTTTCTTTAATTTGCTGACAATTGTTATCCTTCACCTCTCTGCTCGTATGCATTTCATTTCTCACCATTGACCGTATTCATTAAAGGAAGAAGGCTTATTGTCAATAACGTCCTCATAATTAGCTTGTGAAGAGAGGACCTCTTTCACTGTTAGGCCTATGTACAGTATATAGATTGAAGCAAATGGAGGCGAAAGAAGTCGGTAGAAGTGGGATGATGTCACTGCTTAAACCTCGTTTAAGTCCAAAATGCCTTTCAGAAGGGCCTTGATTTAATTTTGCAGTTAAAACGTACTTGTATTGTAAGTACAATTTGCGCACGGTACAGTAACTCATCACCGCTTGACTGCCGTCATCTGCTGAGACCATAAGCTCGGCGCGGCACGTTGAAATTTAGAACTACTTCATCTTAACCATTGAGTCATATGGAAGTTCCAACACTCATCACTTTATTCACCCTGGTTATATTAGCACTGAACATTCAAACAAGCCACTCTGTGGCGATATTATTGCCGTGGTTTTAAATTGTCGAGTTGTAGGCTATTGAATGATAGACGGTAATTTGAACACTATGACGGGACACAATAGCTTGTGCTCTATCATCTACTGCCGCAAGCGAACTGACACCAATAAATAAATTATCCTCAGTCACTTGGCAAGGGTTCGACACCCTCCATCCCTTCACTGTCCCTATCATCATCACCACGATCATTGTCTTTGTCAGAGCTTGATGAATTGCCAAAGTCAATAATCATTTCATCCACCGCGATATCCAGAACATCTTCAGTATTTCTTTCTGTACATGCTGTACGGCATGTGTCCAGCTCGGGTCGAACTTCGATGAATAAAAGTAAACGAAACACCGACAATGAAAGGAATTCCGACAAAGACATTGGTTAACAACCGACTGAAACAATGCCTGCCCACACAACAAGAATTCTGTCACTCGTGTGGTGTATTTTGTAGCCACATTGGTGACGGGTGTTTGATAGTAGAATGTCGAGTGCTGTGAGATATTGTTTGTAGTCCTTAAAAATTATGCGCGTGTGACGCATTTGCAGCGAGTGTTTACACGGACTTTAAAACAATTTGGTATATGCATCTCCCCTGCGAAAGAAGAGCCGTATGTTTTCCCCAAAGACCATGGAAAGGCTAAACACACTAAAATTCCACACGCCATGAATACCTTTTAATTTAGATTTATTTTATCAAAGTAGGCAACAGAAAATAAAATAATGCAAAACAATATTACATAAGTCACTTTGACAAACACAAGATTGTTACTGGGAACTTCAGATATATACAACACAAAATTAAGTTCTTTTGACAGTACTAATTTCTGACTAGGAACCGTAGGCTAGTCATACACAAAATAAAATAAGTCACTTTGCCAATACTAGATTGAGGTTAGGAACTTTAGTTACACAAAATAAGATAAAACAAACAATAATCAAGGATTTATTAATTTAAAGCTTCTCTAGGGAACTCATCTGCTCTTCAATTTTCGCTGCTTCAGCACGGGCGTCGTTCAATATCTATATTTTTGCCAATTCCTGGAGATCTTTCGTGGTTTTTCTTTCGACTGCCACCTTAGCCGTCGCTTCCTTATCCTCCTGGCTTCGCACCCGTTTTGCTTCCTTTAACATGGCGTAGGAGTTTCATGCAGCATGGACCATGCTCTTGCTCACGGTTATCTTTTCTACTCCACCAGCTGCCATCACAGCGTCCAGAACAGTACGCATGCCAATCAGACTAGCTTCTTTCTGATTGTCAATCATGCACTCCTTGTTCAAGGAGAAACTACTCTCTAGAGCTGCATTGCTGTGATACAAAATCAATATCAATTTAACGATGCTAGTGAGATTGTCTTTGGCAGGAACTGAGGAAGGTGCTGAAGCCAGTACATTTCAGACCACAGCACATCGAGCTGTGGCTCTTTTCCGTCGAACTGCTTCAAACGCCCAGTGACGGAGGGCAGTCTCAGAAGTGCGGAGTAGCTGCTCCTGATGCGGTCAGCCATTGCGCCAGAAAGCAAATTCTTCTGATTACAAAGAATTTCCAGGGCAATGACGATACTATCTTCTGCCAACTTAGAAGTCTCAGCGACCACTATAGGGTCTACACAGGAAATAGCACGGGTCATCTTGTAAGCAAGAGGTGACCTCTCTTTGATTTTTTCAGCCATACGAATGTACAATTTTCGACGGTTGGTGCGAAATTGCAGCACATCCGCGTCTGGAATTTTCTGAGATCTTGAGCTGTTATCTAGAAACCCAGGTCGAAAAAACAACTGGTCTCCTCTGTGAATAACAATGCAGGCTGATTCCCGTCTGTCATTGCCAGAAAAAAGCGAGGCGTGCGCAGGCCCGTGCGGAGAGGGTACAGCCAGCGCTCGGCCAGGCAAAGCATGCATTCGACATTGGCTGGGTTCTCATCCCGCTTAGCGCTCTGGCGATGGCGCAAAATGTGGGTGGCAGCGCGGTCTGCAGACGAAATAGAAGGCCGAGCGGGAGGACCCTACTGAGCATTCGGGAGGATAAGAAGTCGGGCATTATGAGACTTATCAAGATTTCCTGCATCAAATGCTAATTTCCTGTGTCACTAAAATTCCTGTATATTTCCCGCATATCCCATAACACCCTGCAGTACGCTATATATATTTCGATGTCAGAGGATTTAGCGAATAAACCTCTTGCAAAAAGTCAGGGTCCCTAATAATACAGACAAATTATTCACATAAAACTAAAAACTCATCTTGGTGTAGAAAATTTACTTTGAACCAATGTATACCACTGAAGGTATCCTCAGTTTTACACTTCCTTGAGATTGGGCACGAGAAAATATAGCTTTATTATGCAATCAACACCGCTTGCGTAAAACTCGCTCCATCGCAATCTGTGAGCCTAACCATGCGAGTTTAAATCATTTAACCGGACCTTAGCAAATTTTTGTAACCTCCAACTAATCAAGACATAAAAATTAGCTACTTTTCATTACTTTTGTAACCCGTTTGTAAAATTAGCTACCTTTTTTGATCCTTTCGTTACCAGTAGACACCCTGTTAACCAAAATAAAACACTTAAGTTCTATTTCACGACTTCAATTTGAGTTGTTTTCGAAATTTAGTGCTGTGTAATGGATAAGACAGGTTTCTGTTGAATCTTGAAGGAAAAGTCAGGGTTCATAGTATTATGACTAGCATAGCGAAGGCTCATTAAGCAACATCATTATAAGACCAAAGAGCATAATGGTGGTCATAGTATCTTGCTCCCGCAATGTTGCTAGACAAGCATCACTGAAGAACTAAAATGACTTGGACTCCAGTTGTGAGATAAATGCATTTTCCCTTCCTATACGAGCGGCCTTGGTGGCGTAGTTGGTAGCATGCGGAGCTTCTATGCCCAAGATAGTGGGTTCAAACCCGGCCGAAGCCATCGGATTTTTTAAGAGCGTTAAAAATCCCTCAGTATGCCTTCCATAGGAGGGGAAGTAAAGCCGGCAGAACCATGTCATAGATTTATGGCATGTTAAAGAACCTTCCACTAATTACACCTGTGTGAAGCTAAATTGTATAGGTTAAGAATATAAACAATGCTCTTAGGATCCTACGTTCGTTGCCAAGAGCCGACTGCGGTGGCGTCTAGTAGCTAAGTTCTGAACTATAGTAAAGCCATCATAACTTCCGACTTAACGTTTCAGTGCTAAGGTAGAGTTTCTTTCGCTAAATCGCGACATCGTGAACGAAACTCGATTTGTCGTGATATATTGATTTGAATGGCTGCCTGTGATTGGCTAGTTAAAGTGATTTTCCTTCTGACCGCTAGATAACTCTAGGGTAACACTAAAACGTCAAGTCGGAAGTTATGATGGCTTTACTATAGGCCTAGTAGTCGTTGACGGTGGCGGCAAAAGTAGGAACTATTTGAAAAATTCTAAGTTGCAGTCCTTACTTGAATTAAAAAACAGATACACACACTAATACAGCCATCACAATTAACACCGGTTATCAGACACATTCTACACACACCCAAAGTACAAGGGGCTACATGACCGCATTGTCGCAGCCCCTAAACTGAGGAACCAACCAACCCTTCCTATACTAATGGAGAAATACCTAACCAGCTTCTATTTTTTCTATTTTTCTGAATATTTTAAGTGTTTCTTATTTTGCAGATTATTCTGATTGTAATAACTGGAAGTATATGTTAAACATACCTGCTTGTAGTATTCTGGAGGAGCGGCCCCACTGTTGGTTTCCTTTAAGTATGAGTCCCAATCAAAGGTTGTATATGCATCAAACTGAGGCATTGGGGGAGGAGCTGGTGTGGTTGGGGCCACCGGTCGCTGCTCCGCACTCGCCACTTCATGGAAAATAACACAATCAGATAACCTGTGCAACCCAAAGGATTAATTCTTCGGAATGAAGAAAGTTTAAAGGACATGAAGAACTGAAAGTAGTATTTAACTGATTAGAAAAGGAAGAGAAGGTATAGTGGATATGACTGACACTATAGCAGAAGTTGAATAGTGAACAGAAGTCCATACTATTTTTAACAAGTCACAACTTAATATTTCAACTCAACAATAGAATATTAAATAGCAAATAGAATCAGCATGATCTCATTATTCCTAAAATATTTCACAAACCATACAATTAAGCACCTCATAAAGAAAAAATATCTCAGGTTATTACTCGTGAGTGCCCTCTAGGTAAGAACAATAAGTAGCCTGTATGTATGGACAATCTCACCCCCACGCATTATTGTAAAGTCATGTGGGCTTGTTGAATTCAAGATGATGATGATGATGATGATAATTGTTGTTTTAAGGGGCCTAACATCTAGGTTATCGGCCCCTAATGATCTGGGTGATAGCGAAAATGATAATGAAACGGAAACCAGAACGAAAATTAAGTGAGACGGAAAATACTTACAAAACGGAACTCAGATTGAAACAACTCACAAAATGTTCTTACAGAAGGGAATTTAGAACGAAAAGATTCACAAAAGGAATAGATTGAAAAATACCCACAAAATGAAGGCTAGGTTCAAAATACGTACAAAATGCAATGTGGCGTCGAAATACCTACAAAATGCAATTGAAATTCAAAATACTTACAAAATGCAAATGAGATCGAAATTACGTACAAAATGCAATCGAGGTTCAAAATACTTACAAAATGCAATTGAAATTGAAAATACACGATGCAATTCAGATTGAAATATCCCAGTTCCAATCCAAATTATTCACAAAGTGCAATTGAAATTCAAAATACTTACAAAATGCAATTGAAGTTGAAAATGCTTAGAAATGTACGGTAGATTCAAACGACTCATGTGGATTGACAATACTTACAAAATGCAATTTAGATTGAAAATACTTGACAAAATGTAATTTAGATTCAAAATACCCACAAAATGCAATTAAGAATCAAAATATGTGCAAAATGCCCACCAAACAAAATGCAATTTAGATTCAAAATTCGTGCAAAATGCGGTTTTGGTTGAAAATACTTACAAAATGCAATTGAAATTCAAAATTCTCACTAAAAGGCCCGGCTACTTGCATTGAAAGACTTACCAAAAAGCAATTTAGATTGTCAATCTTTACAAAATGCAATTGAAGTTGAAAACAATCACGAGATGTAATTTAGATCGAAAAAACTTACAAAATGCAACGTAGATTAAAAATACCTTAAAAAATCGCTAAAAGGGAATTTAGATACACGATGAACCAAGTAACAAAAACAGTGCGGGAATCTTAAAGAGAAAGGAAATATAATGAAAAGAGGAGAGGGGAGAGAGGAGAGGGTCCACCCCAAAGGTAAGTACAAAAGGGGAAAACGGACCCAGCTCAGGAATCCCTCGGGGTTGCCAACTCCCGAACTCACCAGCCGTGAGCCCCTGAGGGTGTAGCATTATCTAGGGTGCACCAGAAGTGGTGGGGCTACATACACCCTGCCTCCTTAAGGGCACAAGGCAGGAGGTAAAAGGAAAAGAAAAAGAAGGCTGACCCCTCACAGAAGGAGGGTGTCAGGAAAGATGAGACAAGGGCCAATTAAGGCGGGAAAGGAAGAGACTCCCTAGGCCTCGGATACCCTAATACCGTCGGGGTCGGAAGAGAACAAGAGTTGACCAAGTGGGGTCGACAGAAAAGAAGACGGAGAGGAGCCCGGCACAAGTAAGTGGAAGCAATGCCGGACTCAGTTGGGGCCCCGTGGTCGCCAACCCACGCTCACTAGAAGTGAGCCCCTGGGGGGTTGAACTTAAGCAGACCATAAAACATAATAAAACACAATCTACAAAATACATGAGCAATTACAATCCCAGAACATCGGACACACTTGCCAGGCTAGCCAGCACAAACAAAAAGCGCGAAGCTTGCAAGCAAGGTGAAGTACTCCCAACCCCCAGAAATCCAAGCTAATTAGGGCTGTTGCCCGTTTGAATTTCGAAAAGTTCAGATTTGCTGAAAAATTTATACCGTAATATGTAAATGGTATATACTGTAAGCTTAACACAACAATTACGTTGCACATGGCGCCCATGTTTCATATCGGTGCGAAAAAGGCTTCTTGTATTACAGACCGCGGCTGCACGTGACTCACTGTTGCGGAAATGTGCGCTAAAGATAACTACAGCACTACAACAGACCTATTAGTCTTTGCATTCCAATCAGCTACCTTGCGTTTGCTGTGGTGTTGTGTGTTCGTCTACTCTGTTACTGTTTGCGTACGTAATACTGTACTGTATAAAGTTTTATCAAGTTTCAGTTGAACGTTTATTGTTTTTGCATTTAAAGTGAGCAGTGAAGGATGGATTTCTAGTTTTCTAAAATTAAGGCTAGCCAACGGAATCACAGTTTGTGTACTTTAAAGAATACAGTTGAACTTGCTTTATACTTAACTCTGTTCTGCCTAATACATATTTGTACGTAATTTCTTTTAGGTTCCGGCAAAATGTAATTTAAAAGTGTGTTAATTAAACCTTATTTTTACGTAATCCATTTATAAGTAATTCGCTATTATACGTATGAAGTGTCGGTGAAATACATCCGAGTTTTGCGTAATTGTAATGAGCACGTGCTGCTTTAAAAGAAACTACAGTATTGTATTAACGTAGTTTCTCTTTGTCGGTGTAGACGGCAGTAGAGTGGTCGGGTTTCAGTGCTGAAACAGAACACAAGAGTTTCTGTCGCATGTGGGACATGCTCTCGATTGTTCCCACGAAAGAAATTCTCATATTCAAACAAAATTATTTTCTTTTTTTTTCCGAGTCGAAACCACCAACTCTGCTTGTAACTTAATTTTTGGCAGCATTGTGAAGGTCAAAAACGATGCAGCTAGAGGAGGAGCGAGATAGAGAGCAAAGTGGATTTGCTCGGTTGGCCTTTGTTACGCCGCCAGTAAGTAAGTAAGGGTCAACAATGTCACTCTGCGAAACTCTGTGTTGTGACTGAATATGAGAATTTCTTTCATGGGAACAATGGACAAGTAAAATGTCCACGTGCCGGTATCTGGTGTTTACTGTTTAACAGTAGTTTTGTCATTCAGTTGCTTTCGACTAGCCATGGAGAACAAAAAAAAAAAACAACAGTTAAACACAACATGAGAAAATAAAATCCATGCGAGAAGTGGATGCTAATCCACACAAAACAAAAACTGAAATTGCTTCAGACTTGGGGATTGCTTATACCATGCTATGTACAGTCATCAGTAAAATAAAAATGCTATTTTGGACGAGCTTTTAAAACTGGGTTCGAAATCAGCAAAGTGCAGTCGTCAGCAAGAAGGGAGGTATGTAGATTGTAACATGTGGTTACAATGTCTATTTTAGATCTCTATGCATTTTCTATGTTGTTTTTTTCTTTCTTTCTTTTTTTTTTTTTTTATTCCATGATTTTATATATATCTTTGACTTCCTGTGTGGGTCCGTACTGGAGGATTTTGTAAGAAAGTTTTTTTTTTTTGAATCTATGGAGATTGTAGGAAGCCATGTTAGGTTATTCTGTGGAGATTATTGGTTTGTTGAAGTTAGTTGAAGCTTGTGAAAAGATATTGGCAATTACGAGAGTGATATATAAACGTCGAATTTAATAGTATTTATGAAAGCAATACAGTATGATATAAATGGTATGTGAGCTTATAGTAGCTATTGATGATGAGTATGGGAAGTGATAAAAATAAATGGTATTAATAATGATTCATCTCCCTCTTGTGCAGTAAACAACCACGGCCCCGATAAGAACAGTTACAAGATTTCTGAGAAAGCACTTTTCACATCGTTCCAGCAAAAGCGGGCTGCAGCTATGCCAATTAGTGGGACATGCTTAATGAATAGGTCAAATGATGAGTGAGGTAGCGCCCCGGTCATGAAGACCAAGATTAACGGCCGAGAGGATCCGATACGCTGACCACACGTCACCCCACAGGGTGTCTACTGTAAGGATGAAGTAAAATTTAGTTACTTTTTAGGTACCTTTTAGTTACCTTTTAGTTAATTTTAGTTACCTTTGAATTCAAGTTACGTCTGCGGTCTACAAGCATAGGCGCTCATCACGCGGTGAAGAAAAACAACAATGAACTTTTTTTAAAGAAGTTTCTTATTTATCGTATGGCTTTTAGTGCCGGGAGTGTCCGAGGACATGTTCAGCTCGTCAGAGTCTGTAGCTGCTTCCAACGGACACCCTTAGGTTGAGCTACAAGTTCCGTTCAATTTCAAGTTGCTACCAGATATCAATGATACCTAGTGGTGAACGTTGGAACTTTGATAGAGCGTTCCGACGAAATATAACCTAACAATTTAGCTTCACACAAGTTTTGTCTGTGGAAGAATCCTTTACATGCCATAAATCCATGACATGGGACTGCCGGCTTTACTTCCCCTCCGAAGGAAGGCATACTGAAGGATTTTTAACGCTTTTAAAAAATCCGACGACTTCGGCCGGGTTTGAACCCGCTATATTGGGCACAGCAGTTCAGCATGCTACCAACGACACCACCGAAGCCGCTTTAAATGACATTCACATGATGTTATAAAAATTTAAAAAATAATAAATATATACTAGATATTTAATATCCAATGAGTTGTTTCAGCTAATATGTCGTCTTGTCCACAATATGTTGTTATTATTACGGTACCAAGAGGTTGCTCAGTTCTTGACCATTTGGCGAGATTTCCTTCGTCCCCGCGATAGGTCGCGAAGAAATGTATGCGATTTTACGCGATCGTCACCGAATTCTGTCTTCGCAGTCAAATGCGGAGAAATATCGAGATGTTACACGATCGGCGCTGGTCTCAGTTGTTTGGTGAGCTTCCCGTCGTTTTCACGATAGAACACGGAGAAAAATCGTGATTTAGATCATCAGCGTCACTTTTAGTCATTCGACAAGATTTCCATTGTCCTTGAGTTCGGGCACAAGAAAATATAGCATTATTACGCAATCGGCACCACTTGCTGTCCGTTTGACAAGAATACAGTTGTCCTCGTCATTGAACGCGGAGAAATGTCGCGATGTATCGCAACCGCTGCCGCTCTCTGCCGTTTTACGTTGTCCTCGAGATATTATGCAATAGTCGCCGCACCCGGCCGTTCAACGATTGTCTGCCTGTCTATCTGTCCTGATAGAATGGCGGAGGCAAGCTCAAGGTTGGGCATGGTTAAAATTCACGCGTAGTTATGAACATGTTGTTTGGTCGGCGCCGTGATTCCCTTTGTCCCTATGCTGTAGTTGGGAGTTCATGAGTTCAGGGTGGATCACGAGGAGGATTTAGTATTTCGATGTTACGTAGGCTGCCATTTTTAAGTGGGTTGATGCACTTCTCGCTCCCCGCACGCTTTTAAGTATACGGTCATGGGAAAAGTGGCAAGTAGGTTTCGTGATGGGTGCCCTGTGATGGGTGCCCAATCACCTTTGACAGGATTCCCGCAGTCCTCGTGGTCACAAGTTCACGACAGGGGACGGGTTTTATGATTTTACGAAACTGACGTCGATCTCTGTCCGTTTGACGAGATTCCCGCAGGCAAGTCGTGTGATCAGCTGGCCGTCTTGAGGATGCGATTTTGGAGGATGAACATTCGAAGTAGGTACGATATCGAATATTACGAATTGTTCTGAGAGGATTGCACGAATAATACGACAAGAGGGCAAGTTTTATTTCGATTGAGAACCACGTATTATCAACAAGTTATCGAAATAATCGGTTAAATTATATATCCGATGGAACGAAAGTTCGAAGGAAAAATCGACTTATAACGGAATTTCGATTTAACCATACTGAATGTCGCAAATTTACTTGACATATTTTTTAAATAAGTTATTTGTATTTCGAAGATTTTTCGCATTTTTTTTTTTCGAAACGGTAACATTTCGCAAGATTGCGACATTAAATTGTTTCGCGTTATTTCTGGACTTCAATTTGACATAGTTTCCAAATAACAGAAATGAGAGATTTCTTTTTAGTTTCGGAAGTATTCGCGAATAAACATATCGCGAAAAGTCAGGTTTTCTAATACAGTAACACAGAAAAATATTTCACATGAAACTTAAGACTTCTTGATGCCTAAAATATACGTTGAACCGATGTATACCGCTCAAGGTATCCTCGGTATGTATTTCCTTGAGTTCGGGCACGGAGACATATAGCTTAGTACTATGCAATAGGCACGCCCGCTTGCGTGAAACTCACAATCTCTGAGCCTAGCGGCGCGAGTTTAAATGATTCAACCCGCCTTCAGAAAATTTTCGTTACCCGTTTGTAAAATTCGTTACTTTTTCGTTACTTTGGTTACCCATTTGTAAAATTCGTTACTTTTTCATTACCGGTAGACACCCTGCCCCAATATCTGCAGGCCAAATGACTGAGCAGCGGTCGCTTGCTAGGCCTAGGCCCTTCATGGGCTGTAGTGCCAGGGGTTATTATTTTTACTGTATTTTCTGTCTTAATGTATTTATTGTTTGCTAGGATTTACACATGTAGATCTATTCCATTGGTTTTTCAGTAAGTATGTAATGTATTGTGTCTGAGTTACAAGTAGTCATTTCTCTTCCGCTTGATATACGTAAAGTCAGGTTCAACTGTAAACTCGAAATGTTGACACAACTAGACAATGGGAAAAGTTCAACTAAGTTGGCTACTGAATTGGGTGTTGGTAAAGCAACAATCAGTGACTGGAAAAAGAATCGAGGAAAAATGAACAGTTTTGTAATGTAACCAGTGGCGTAGCCAATGAGGGGGTTAGGGGGGGGGTTAGAACCCCCCCCCCCCCCCATTGGAAAATCGGCAGGTTGTGATTTGTGTCTGTGGTGATGTACTCTTGTCGCCTTTTGGCCCGGGTCCCCATTTATGGCTACACACGTCTTCATGACAACGTATAACCACAGTCTACCTACAGATCGCGAAGCTTGGGTCATATTTTTCTATCGCGAGACAATAATGCTCTCATGCAGCCAGCAAGAATGTGCCAACTGTGCTATGTTGGTGTATGTTATTGTTGCTGGATTTACTGTATGTGAGCATTGCGTAAAGGTTATGTCTTGAACAGTTTTTCTTTTCCACCTGTAGTCTTCCCTTTTTTTTCTCTCTTTTCTTCGGCGTGTCAATTAACGGAATTGTTCTCTTTTCTTCTTGGTAATTACTGGCCAGAATAGCCGAGCAGATCAGTGGACATTTCTATAATTGCTGATCAAGGTTCGTTATAGTGATTTCTTACTATGCCGAATCGTGACTAGTGACACCTCTTTCCTTTTAACTTCCTTTTTCCGTCACCTGTGACAACCGTTTGTTTCTCTCTATCAGTCTTCTGTTTTTTCTATCCTGGTAGGACCTTTTTGTTTATGCTCCCGCTCTCATTTTCGAGATGCCTTGTTTTTCTATCCGTTTTTTCCCGTTCGTTTGTGTTTTTTATAAAGGTGCGCGTAGAGGTGCGAATTTAGTTTATTTAATGCAATTCCGTGATGCCGGATTAATGTTGACACCATCAAGGTAGGTTACGTATTTTTATCTTTGCTCATTGTATGGAATACTAGGGCGTTTCGCCATTTCTAGTATGTCGATGGAGTATGTGTTTCGTTCCCGTTAATCTTTGTCCCCATTTCGTCGTATCTTTTGTGTTGGTATTTGGTACGGCTTACTGAGTAGCGTGTGTTCAACAGTAAGGCCTATGCCATGCCTCTTATCTTTTAGTTTGCCTCTTATCTTAGGATTGCGTTTTCTTATGCAAGTCCATGA
This sequence comes from Meconema thalassinum, assembly GCA_946902985.2. Classification (NCBI taxonomy): domain Eukaryota; kingdom Metazoa; phylum Arthropoda; class Insecta; order Orthoptera; family Tettigoniidae; genus Meconema; species Meconema thalassinum. The sequence goes on along the minus strand of OX336391.1, from coordinate 454,458,255 downwards.
GTACTGCTTAATCCCTTTCTGATGTAATTTATTTTGAAGGGTATCTTTTATTTTGTGTTGCAATACCTTTCTCGTAATTATTTTAATATCGGTTACTTGCCCCTTTTTGTGTTTATTCAGTTACGTCATATCTACGCGCGCTTTTATTAATACTCCGTGCCCCTCGCACTCCTTTATCTCCTTCAGGGCTATTTGAGCTACCGTTCGCTCCTTTGACGGTAGACTCACTTTCCCCGACTCTTTGTCTAGCCCTTTTAATCTTTATGTTTCACAATGTAATTTTACTCTTTACGAGTATACTTTCCCAGATGTGTCCCCCCCTTTATCGTTTCTCCTACCGATCATGACATTTACGTTTCGGTCCTTTCACCCGTTATTTTACCTAACATCACATGTTCGATGTCCACTTAACCTCATTCATAGCATGTAATGCTTCCTCGTCATTCCTTGATGTTATCTCTTTGGTCAATACATTACCTCTTCTTTGCCTACGTGTTGAGTATGTGTACCTTATTTATTAGTCTTTATTTCTTTAGGCTAAGCTAAGCTAGGCCCATAATGAAAAGTGCATTCGAATAGAACTTGCATTCACATGGCAGTGAATGTACGTTCAATCCATCGCCTCTGATACCTTCATAACCTTAGTCCGGTTTAATGGGCCCAGCGCCAGGCTAAACGGTACCCACTTCCACTGCGAACTACATCTTGCGAAAGGCCAGACGGCACAGTCTTGAATTTAACATATGCTTTACAAGATGATATATGCAGTTCAATAAACAGATCTAATATTAGAAGCAATATTTCAGTGTTGATAAGTAAACTATATGATCGCTTTTCAGTCGGTCAACAAGAGTGTACGGTACCCAATTAGATTTGGTGGGCAGTGGCAATTTAACTCCTAATGCCTGAAATAAAAATACATGAATCATTTATACATTTAATAAAACACTTCTCACATTAATGGGGAGGGTCGTATGAGCAGCGGTTTATTAAATGTATAAATAATTATTGTATTATGAATTACACAGGGAAATTAATTGTTACTCCTCGACTAATCTAATTGGGTGTATTCCTGTTGACCGACTGGGAAGTCAGACTGTTCAAATAGCAAGACGACACCCGAGTCTCCAAAGGGCCCTAAAAGGTAAAATTTGAGCTATTGATTTTAGGCTAGTATTATAAAGCTTTTCAAGGGAAGCATGATGGTGCAGTGGCTTAGCTGCTCGTCAATCACCCGGACGACCGGAGTTCTAATGCCGGTGACAGTCGGGTGGAATTTTTACCTGAAAAATTACGTGGCGTCAGGAAGAACATCCGGCCTTAAATCCCCGGCCAAAACCAAAATGAGCCTGATTAGCTCCGGCGACCCCAATTAATTGGGATACGCAGTAGAAAGTATTATAAAGCTTTTCAATCAAACAACGGCACTAGGTCTTTAACTGGTTATAAATCAATAATAATGTTATTGGTTTTAGGTCCCTTTTAACTACTCTGGCTTTTAGAGACACCGGGGTACCGAAATTTTGCCCTGAATGGGATCTTTAAGTGCCAGTAAATCTACAGACTCGGTTCCCTCGCATTTATGCACCCTTAAATGCCAGCTGACTGCGCCAGGATAAGATCCTGCAACCTTGGCAACAGCAGGCGAGAACGTTACCGCTGAGCCACAGAGCCAGTCGGTTATAAATCAGAAGCATGTCTCGGTAGGATATCTATGCATGGCTTTGGTGGCGTAGTCGGTAGCATGCTGAACTGCTATGCCCAAGTGTGCGGGTTCAAACCCAGTCGAAGTCGTCGGACCCACGTCATAGATTTTGGTACGTAAAAGAACTTACAACTACAATTGGTAGTGTGTAGCCAAAATTGGTAGGCTATTGGGTTAGACACGCTCTATCACGTTTAAACGTTCGCCGTTGGGTTTCAGTGGCATTGGAGTCTGGTAGCTTAAGTTGGAACTACTCAACATTGTAATTGGGGAACATACGGGCGTTCATGTAAAATGCCCTGTCATTGGCCATTGGCTGCAAATCAAATATAAATATCTATGCATTTTGAAAATTAAGACATACGGTAGGCTAAGTAAACATAAAAGATGTCATCTCAAACGCGTGCCGACATTTTAATTTTCAGATCTAGAAAATGGCTTTTTGATAGTCAGAGACCTGATTTAATGAATAAAGATTTTGTACAATAATATAAACTTATTCTCGAATCCTTTGGAAGCAAGCCAATTTATGTCGTCAGGATAATGCTCACAAACTTAGTTGTGGTACACTGTTAATTCTCTTTTGAAATACCTGGTCTCCCACATGGCTGCTGTGAAGGTACGGTACACAATTGTTATTGCCGATATTTTGTAAGATTGGCATTGTATTATTTTGTCAAATTCAGGAATGAAAGGTTTCAAAGCCACAGAAAAGATACACAGTACCTACAACTGAGCCATTTAAGACCTTAAGATCTTTTTATACTTTTCGTTTCGCATATCACGCTGGTATTTTTTACTAATTAACTACAATGTTACTCTATTTTACGGAATAACTAGCTTTTGATATGGTTAGGAATTTGATATTATATTATACCCATAACATGACGAATAGAAATAAATACTGTTATCACTCACCGAGTTCAACCGCGCCCTGCTCAGCTAGCGCTAGCGGCGCTGATCCCCAACGCTACACAGTCAGCTGTTCAATAGTGGGATACTCGCTGGGCTACGTAAACCTCTTTACGAAGGCTGCGGTTACGCTGATTTCAACAAATTGTGTTTAGACTTATGAATAATACTGTCAAAAAGTTAGTATTAATATTCTCTGTCCCCATGTAGAACTATCGTTTAAAACCCTCCGTTAGTCACGCATTGGTCTGACAGCTCCATGGTTCGTTATATTAGTTTTAATATCAAGCCAACAGTTCAAGTTATGATTTTATCGTCTCGTGACATCTTACACCAAACCTTAGTAAGCATTTTTCTGGAGTTGTGAACTAGCGTGCCTAAAAATAACTTTAACACGTGTAACATTTTGTCAGCGTGAGATTGATAGTACCAGCGCTCCCAATGTTGTTACATTCTGTCAGTGAGTGGCAGGTGTGCTGTTATACCGATTATTTGGCTTAGAATGTTGCCTTAGTTAATATCAGTAAGGAGATTGCGCCTTACGAAAACCTAAGGATGCAGATGAAGCGTGTCAACTTCTGCTGAAAGATAACGAATAGCTAGTTCATGATTCAGTAATTTCAAAGGAATTTGTGACTCTGATACTGAAGACAAAGTTGAAACAAGATCCGAAGATCAGGAGGACGGTTACGGAAGCGAAGAATTGGATGACCGTTTATTTTATTGGCAGGTTGGCCATTATTATATGTCCGACTCATTCTTGGCCACTTGGCTATCACCACGGAAGTCCGAGTTCGATTCCCAGCTCTGCCAATAAATTTAATACTGGTCTGAGGGCTGGAACGGTGTTCACTCAGCGTCGTGAGGCAAAAATGTTAAGAGGCTCGTTCGATTCCTACCTCAGCTATCCTGGAAGTGGATTTCCGTGGTTTCCCACTTCTCCTCCAGGCAAATGCCGGGATGGTACCTAACTGAAGGACACGGCCGCTTCCTACCCAAATCCGACCTCAATTCCAAATACACACACTACTACAGACATCATAATGACACAGGTTATCAGACGAATTCTAAACAAACCCAAACACACGGGGCTACGTGACCACGATGTCATTAAGTCCCTAAAGAATCAACAACTATTATTATTTTAGGCCTATTATTATTAAGACGGATTTTTTCCGTTTTAGGTAAGGATGGCACGAAATAGAACAAGTAACCATGGAAGGCTGCCTTCATTCCGTATCCTACTGGGCGGCTTTCGTGATTTTACATCAGTGGATAGATATTTCGGTAAATTTTGAAAAATGTGAGGTACTGATCCTGGTTTTAATTTCCATTTCACGCGAGGAATTTCAACGTTCTCATAGTTCACTACGAAACAGTCCCCCTTTATAATAAGTAAATCTTCCGAAAAACGCTCGTCACAGATTCTATTTTGGATCGACAATTGCTTATCTTTCCACGGAATAACTCGCACCCATTTCGCAAACAGATTTGTTTCTTTAGGCGGTGTGAAAAATGTCTACCATCAGATTGTAACCCGATTTACTTCCAGGAACAAAACATTACATTTTCCCGAAACAACAGAAAACTTAGTTGTTTGCGCACACAAAGCACTGCACAGACATTCGTAAACTATTACAAAGGAACAAATTCCCTCGAATAATATGACTTCTCGCGCACAGGATATTACAGTACTAACCTCATGGGTTACTGTCATACGTGCTTATGGTTCGGCACGACTTCCGCGCCACACACTGGCTGGACCATGAACTACTATGCTTAAGTAGCGGAGTGATGACACTGTTTATTTCTATTCGTCATGCCCATACTATCAACCCGCCCCGGCTTCGCCTGGTATCTTAAAGGGGTTACTCAGCGTAAGCTTAAAAGGCGCACGGACGGTAGGTCTCAGACGCAATTCAGAAAAGCCGAGGTGAACAGCGAAACACTTATAGTCTACTCTTCTCTGAAGTCTTAACTCGACAGTTAATGCTGGCCGAAGCTGGGGTGATGGGCTCGCTCGCTAGCTCGTAAACTCGCTCGGAAGTTACAGTAGTAATTTAAATTTCCACTGAATGGAGATTGTTGGAAGAAATTAAAACGTAAAATCACTTATAGCTGGCGATGTATTAAGGATAAAGATATGATGTCGCGTACTTCTTTGTAGAACTTTTCATGCTGACCAATTCTTACACTCATAGTATATGGATATTTTTAATGGTTTACCCAGCGTAAGATTAAAAATGCACGGACGGCAGGTTTTCCTTCGACACGATTTGCTGAAATCGTTATTGCTCGGCTTCCTCTAGTCATAAATGAATGTTTTCCTACAGAAACCTTCCTCGAGAAATTCTTTACTGAATGGTGAAAACCGCATCAAAATCCATTCAGTGGATTTAAAGATTACCCGTTACATCCAGGAATCGTTGACTCGGTTTAATGTAGAGATGCCAGCGACTATCATTAAAACAAATACATGAATTTATAACTAGTATTGACTATGAATTCTACGGAAGACTCATTAAGTATGTCATACAACTGTACCTAGGGATACTTATAGAGGACTGAACTAATAATAAATAATAATAATAATATCGTATGGCCTCGGGTGCCTGGTGCAAGCTTTGTTAATTGACACCCAGAGGGTAGCTTGCATGTCGAATTTCGTCGTTCCTTTGAACGCTATGAAAGTCAAGGAGGTTAGATATCTAAACTCCTTGACACTACAGCACTTTCAAGTAGAGAATGGAGCAACCTTGTGTTGGCGGAAAATCCTGAGATTAATTTTGCCATTGAACTCTGCCTACTGAATCCAAATGGGTTCTTTAACATGCCAACAACGTATGACATGAGTGTCGTGATTTTTGTCGCCTTTCAAAAATCACTTATCACGGTCAGGAGCGAACCTGCAATCTTGGGGTTGGTAGTCCGACAGTTTAACCACTCACCCACCGTGGCAACTAATAAAAACACGGCATTCTTTCTATGTTTCTATGAATTAAAAGTGTACAGTATATCAACATTGTGGCTTTTTTCTGTAGTAGTTGGTGATTTAATGTGACTTATGTTTACAATGGAAATAATCACTCAGGTGAGTTAAAATTCAAAAAACCCTTGCAAAAGTGAAATCATCTGTTCCGCGAATATCGTGCTCAAGACAGTTGCCAGCTTGATGGCCGCCACGAGTGTCGCCTCACCTACAAAGAGGATGCAATTTCGTAACGCAGCGAGCTTCGCGACTGTATTTTAGACTGTGGTAATACAACTCCGCCCTCCCAGAGTTGCCAATCTAACTTTTCCCCCGCGAAATAACTTATAGCTTATTTCAAACTAAGGCTAGCGCCAAATAATTTTGAAACCCACACAGTGGGGCAATATTAGCTTTTTCCTTTTCTTGGCGGGAGAGAAGTTATATGTAAATTAATCTAGTTTTTATTAAAAATAACGTGCTTTAATAAAGACTTAGAAAATTATATGGGTACATTAACACTAATTTTGGAATCATTATTAACATCTTGAACATGAGATAACCGTCAGCCGAGTTGATTCATATTTCGTAAATAGAATATATGTCCAGCAATTCACGGAATTACGATTATCTCCCAGTTACTAATGAGTGAAATTTGTCGCCTGAGTAGTGTAAGCAATTAAACCTTTTTCCGGCTGCAGGTAGCATTTGTAAGGTAAGAAAGACCTTGGTAGGTGACAAAAATCTTCGAAAATTATAGTTTAGGCTTTCAGGGCTAATTGCAATATAAAGCACAGGATCTTGTTGGAAAAACTGAATAAACATAAAAATGAGTACCGGTATTGAATTACTAATAAATCAACAGGATACATCGTGAGAGGACATGCTCACTTTTGCTGAGACATCTGTAAATAATTTATCTTGTTGAGAGATACGCAGTCTTCATGTTGGTAGCACAGATATTCCGTATTTGAGTTTATTTTGTTCCTGTCAGGGGAAGAGGAATGTTCTAAATTTACCATTGAGGTGAGACATTTTTTAGTCAAAAAATTAACTTAATTTTTTAAAGAACTGATTTGTTTTTGTCTTTTGAGCATATTGTATTGCTCAAAAAATTCGGGATCAAAATATATGAAACTTTTCTTGTGTAATGCTATCTCGCAGAGAAATGGAAATACTTGTAGAGTTGTTGTTATCATTTGAGGGGCTTGAGACACCTTGGTCATCAGCCTCGTGTAGTTGGGAGTGTGTTGAAGCTGTCTGGCAACCTGTATTGCTGTGATGATTGTAGTTGTGTGTGTAAATGTATCTGGGACAGGCATGGAGTAGACGCTCCGGGACTTGAGCAAGGCACTATCCTGGCAATTTCCTGTAGGAAGTGTGGCGAAACCCGGGGAAGAAACACACTCAGGATAATAGCTGTCAGCACCGGGATTCGAACCAACAATATCCGTACTTACCACAGCTGCCCTCGCGACCATGGTGACGTTTGACGAGCGCAGCTATGCCGCGGGACGAAATGCTTGTAAAATTTAGCTTGAGTACCTATAACCCCCCCCATTGGTCGATCCGGGCTACGCTACTGAATGTAACAAGTTAAAACATTTTGAAACAATGCCACCACTCAACAGTTTCTGAAAATGAAAGAAAAGATGAGCTGTGTTTTTACAGTTTATCCGAGAGGCAGAAAGGAGTTTCAATAAGTGGCCCATTAATTTAAGAGAAGGCGTTGCAATTCAACAAATTAATGGAAGGTGATTCAGCATTTACTGCTAGCTATGGCTGGTTAAATTGATGAACCTATTTGATTGGTGTACCAGGCATTGAAGAAAGAAGAGTGTGATCATTGGCAGAGAATAATACATTGGTACGACTGGATACCTGTGATTACAAATGTAGCTGTAGTACAGCACTAAAACATGAAGTTGGAACATATAATAACCCATTTATAGAATTCAAATAATTTGATTAGCACGACTCTTTCATGTTTATATCTTTGAAATATATTTACATCCTACAAAATATTTCAGGCAAACAAGCACTTTCATATATCTGTACTGTACATGTGAGCTGCAGGCCCGACGAGAGGGGGGAGGGGGGGCAGGCGGGGCTGCAGCCCGGGGACAATTACTTGATGAAACAATCAACGTCTGTGCAAAATGGTGCAAGAAAAATAACATAGGTCAAATACTTTAGTCAGAGCACCCTGGATAACAGCTGAACGAGGGCACCCGAACGTAAGTCATACAATACTGTAGATCTCAGAATATGTACCTGTGGTGAGGGGCGCATACCTCGGTTCTAAATTTAAATTACTTGACAGCCTTCTATGGTTTGCATGCCAAACTTGTAACTTATTTCCTCACCATTACCTGTCGCAATTCTGAAGATTAGTCTCCTCTGTGACTGTGTTTGGAGCGTTACGTTGCTAAGTTTCTAGTGATCTTTGTGTGCCGTGCGCTTACACCATTTACATTGTCTAGGTAAGAAAATAGTTTATTTAATCTGCATCCACACTGGAATTCAATATCGCTCTGTATAAATGCCGGATAAATATGATGCGTGATGTAAGGATATTTCCATTGCCGAACGTACATAAAATACGGTAGTTGTGGGCTAAGGAAAATGTTCATGTATAAAGAACTAAGAAAACATTATTATTATTATTTTTAGGAGGCTTGTATTTCTTACGACTGTACCCTATAGACAGTTACACGATTTGAAAAAGATTCGATCTGAAGATCCCCGGTTCGAATTCACGTCACGCCAAGACATTTCAACTGTCTGATTATCACTTTATGGCTTACGTCTTGTATCCAACATTACCTAATAGCTGAGCAATCTCATTTACTGCTATTATTATGATTATTAGTAGTAGAATTATGATTATTACTAGTGGAAACAAGCTGAGCTTTTGTAAGCCAACTGGCAGCAAAAATAGATAAACGCTGCGAATATAACATATTCTAATGTGGACGCAGCACGCAGTTGTCAATGACTCCGGCTTGCAAAAGAGTAATTGACTTGGTCGAAAGCACAGCCCTTGCCTTAACATGAGAACGAGGATATTCTCAAATTCAAAATCATTACGATTTTCAGTGTGTGAATTGCTATTAAAGATAATCGTAGGTTTGATGATGGTTATCGTTGTTGTTGATGTTTTAAGGGAGCGGAACAACGAGGTCATCTGCCCCTAATCGTGAGCATACGTGTTCCTTTCGGTAATAAATATTGAATGCGGGCTACAAGGGAAATAAGACAATAATTGAAAGAAGTGAACCATGATAGGTTTGAAGTCTTTGATAGGGAAATGTAGGTATAATAAATTACAGACGTATCTGAAGAACAGTTGTCTAGTATTAGACTGGTTCACTTTTCTCTATAATTGCCATTTTAACAATTCTAGCGGCATTTTGGGTAACATTTGGCCAAATGTGTTTTTTTTTTTTTTTTTTACTAATTCAGACCTGCTGAACATGAATTTCGATGTTGGCACTCCCAAATTTTGACCGGAAGCTCAGAATTCAAGATGGCGTCCACGATGGCGCACGTTTCCTTACTTGTCCGATATTTTCACTCCCGGGACAGATATTTCTGATCTTAATGCCTTTTTCAGGGTTATTTTTGTCATAGAATGCAAAAATAATTGTCTTGGACAGTTAGAAACACTTATATAACCGTTTTTAGTACTAAAATACTCCATAAAACAAATTATCCCGGGAGAAAAATGCATACTGTCTGTGTGTTTTGTTGATTTTTGTTGTTGTAATATTTTATTGTTTATTGATAATACAGTAGTGACATCTTTTAAATACGTTCAAATACGAGTCTAAAGGGCCATGAGTCGTGAGCGCAAGCGTCACGCCACCTGACTGCGCGACCCCTTCCTCTGAGCATGCGCGCCTGTCTAGACAAGTTTGAGTGCGGCGTCTCTGCGCTGTTTTCTGTGTGTTGTGGGCATCTTGTCGCAGTTTAGAAAATTTATCTTCAATATTTTTAGTGGAATTGTGTCTGAAAGTGGTACTGGTAAGTGTTTATAAGCAGTTGTTTTTATCGTCTGAGCAAGAATACGCAAGTGTACCATTCTTTGAGGTTATGGTCTCGTGTGTTTTAGATGGAACCTCAAGTAAATCTACACGGTGATGGTGACAGTCAAAGTAATTTGTGCATTCTTTGTTCGAAATAAAAAAAAAAAAAAAAAAAAGGAGTATTTACGTTGACAAAAGAAACAGTAGCGCGTTATGAGAAACTGAAGTCATGTGAGGAAGAACGAAAGGCTCTGTATGACGAAATTTACAGTTTTGCTATAGACAGTTTTTTGGATTTGCCAAGTAACGACGTCTCTTTTTCCTATCACAGAGAATGTTACTCTGATATTACCAACAAAACGAATATAGAGCGTTTGAGAAAAAAAAGACACACAGAGGAGGTTAATCAAAATGCCTGCCACTCTCATGACAAGCACAATAAAAAGCGCACTGGAAATAGAGTCAAAACAGATTGGAAGAAGTGTATATTTTGTCAGGATGATTCGAAAAAGGAACCCGTGCGGCAAGTGCAGACTAAAGCCATACAGGCAACTATAAACGAACTAACGTCTATTGATTATAACCTTAATTTCAGGTTATCGGACATAGAAGATTTAATAGCGTACGAGGGATACCACTCTGTCTGCCTGTTAAAATTTCAAAAAATACAGAAGAAATTGCGTTCCCAGTTAGGTGGAGGGCAAAATGGCGTTGATCTGGTTATTGCCGGAGGCTTTAAAGATGGAAGGAAGGTTTTCTCTAACCAGAAAACAACACTGATTTCCTCCCTCGAAACTTCTCACGAGGAAGCAGACACAGGAATTGTTCTGCACGCAGTGGCAAGCACTGCAAAGCAAATTGTCGTGTCTGCTAGAGACACAGATGTTTTCTGTTGCTCCTTTATCACTTCGATAAAATACCTGCAAATGAAGTATGGTTAATGAGTGGAACTTCAAGAAAGAGAGTTCTTATACCTGTTCATGATGCACATAGCAAATTGCACGAAGGACTGATGTCACATCATGCCTAGTGTCCATTACAAAACCAGCAGCTTTTAAAGTGTTTCGAAAGCACTACACCCTGTTGTCCTCGCTTGGCATCGTACCTCTCAGTGAAGCGGCTGTATCTTCTGCAGCAACGTTTGTGACAAAATTGTACAAGGTTTGTATTTCTAGTAAATTAACCTTACCTAGCCTACGTCGACTTGGCTCGTACATTTCAATTCGGTTTCTTTTCTTCTTCAGGTAGCTGACTCAATAGTTTCGACTGATGTTGCGCGTCATGCCTGGTTTGGTAAGGTAATAAACCCAGAATCTCTTCCGCCGACCAGCGCAGCGCTTTTGGAACATATTAAACGAAGTTATTACCAAACTTCAGTGTGAGTGAACGCTCACCTACCTGACCCCGTCCTGTCACCAATCACAGACTGCGGATGGAAGGAAGAAACACGCAGCTACATCCCCATTCTCACCACGCTGGAACCCATTCCAAAGGCTGCTATCGATATTGTTCTTTGCGGTTTCAAAAAGCATTGTTCTACAACGCTTTGTACTGTAAATGCCGCAAGGCTAAGTTAATTTGTACCTCAATGTGTTTCTGTTCCGGATCTTGTACAAACTCGAAAAAAGAAGATGAGGATGGTGATTAAATCATCATCTTTTTCTCTAGCGTTTGTCCCACCTTGTGGCAGGGTCCGCTATGTTGGATCATAGTCTCCATTTCCCTCGGTCATGGGCCATGTCTGGATGAAGATTGACAGCCTTTAGATCATTGTGCAGTGTATTGGCCCACCGTTGCCTTGGTCGCCCTCTGGGCCTCTTTCCAGCCACATCCAGTGTGTAAGCTGCTTTTGTCATTGTGTCGCCCTCTGCGCGCAGCATATGTCCAAACCATCTCAGACGGTTTTCCTGCATTCTTTCCCGATTGGGGCAACACCAAACCGATTTCTGATGGCATCATTTGAAATATGATCCAGCCTAGTGAAACCTGCTGACCATCTAAGCATCTTCGTCTCCATGACACATAGGCGACGTTCTGCTTCCTTAGTAGATGGCCAGCACTCCGTGCCGTAGAGAGCGACAGGACGAATGACAGTCCGGTAGATCTTAGATTTCAGATGGTCATTCATCCTACGGTCACAGGTGACGCCAGTTAGTCATTCGCCGCTTCGTCCAGGCTGCGTGTATCCATGTGTTGACCTCGTCAGTAAATCGCCCATCATCAGAGATAGTGGAACCAAGATACTTAAATTTCGCTACACGTGGTAAATCTTCTCCGTCAACAGTAATGGTGCCCACTTCTTGTGTATCGGATGTCATGTATTCTGTCTTCATCTTGTTGAGGCGCAGACCGTATTGCGCAAGTCGATTGTACCACTCTTGTGTTTGACGTTGGAGATCAAGCTTCCTCTCAGCAGCCAACATGACGTCATCTGCATAGACAAGTGTCCATGGTAGCGGCTGGTGTTGGTCTGACGTTACAGTGTCCATCACAAGAATGAACAGCAGTGGTGATAAGGCGGGGCCCTGGTGGACACCTACGATGATGCGGAAGTCATTAGATGCTCCCGCGGCAGCTAGGACATAGCTCCTTGGTTCTACGTTAAGCAGCTGCACCCATTTAAGAAGGTGTTCTGGGATGCCGTGTTGACGGAGCGCTAACCAGATTAGGTAATGTGGCACCCGATCAAAAGCCTTCTCAAGGTCGAGGAAAGCAAGATGCAAAGGTTTATTTCTTTCGGAGTATTTCTCAACCAGTTGCCGTACAGCGAAGATTGCTTCTGTTGTGCCGCAGTTTTTCACAAAGCCTGCTTGGTTCCTTGTGATTTTGGCAATCGCACACATTCTTTTGTCAAGGATACGCTCGAAAACTTTCATTGCGAGGCACAGAAGTCTAATCGGGCGGTAATTTGAACATTCGGCAGGGCTTCCCTTCTTTTTGAAGATTGGTACTGTGATACTCCATTGCCAATCTGTTGGTATTCGACCTTCTTTGGTAATCCGATTGAAGAATTGTGTTAACCATCCTGCAGCATCCCACTCCTTAGAGCACCATAACTCTGCTGGAAGATCATCGGGGCCGGTGGCTTTCCCAGGCTTCATCCCCTTCAGAGCAGCCTCAACTTCGGCAATATCGATCTCCTTAATTGGTCCTTCAACAGCACAGGTGGTTGGGATTGGTGGATGGGGAAATTCTTCAGTCGAAATTTTCTCGAAGTAGCTCCGCCAGCGTTCCCTTGCATTCTCCCAGTGATTAAATGATTAATGTAATTTTCAAAAGTCTAGTATAATTACTATAAATATGCCCATCGCCTTCGGGAAGCGTGGTTTACTTATTCATGCGACACATGTAGTATTTTATTGCATTTAACCACAAAGTAATACATAGCCCCAACAACCTTGTTTCACTCATTAAACGCCAAACTAAAAGCCAAAACAGACATATCGGCAAAAATATACAATAAAAAGAAAAATAATGTCTATGCGATATCAAATCAAGAAATGAACTTTGCCAAATGCAAGGTCAATCCACTCAAAATAATTTCATGTTTTCTCAGTATATTTTCGTTCTAAAACGGTCAACTAGTTGCTTTAACACTCTGTAACAATTAGAATAGTATTCTTATACAAAAATAACGAGATTAACAGTCTTAAAATGTAAAAAGTCGGCCCCGAGTCGTGAAGTTGAGAAAATGTCCACCATCTTGGACACCATCTTGAATTCTGAGCTTCCAGCCAAGGCTAAATAATTGCTTGCACGATCTGTTACAGTTACTATCGCATTCTACTACACAAATAACCCTAAAAACGGTCTTTAGATGAAGAAAATCGGCCTCGGGAGTGGAAATATCGTACTAGTAAGAAAACGTCCACCATAATCGACGCCATCTTGAATTCTGAGCTTTCGGTCGAAATTTGGGAGTGCCAACATCGAAATTCGTGTTCAGCAGGTCCGAATTAGTATTAAAAACACAATTGGCAAAATGTTACCCAAAATGCGGCTAGAATTGCAACCGGTCGAAAAGTGGATCAGTCTATATTCGGAAGGAGAAAAACATAAAGAAATGTTTGGATATTAAATTAACTCTGGTTCTTGTTTTTATCTCGGACTAGCTCTTCGTAGCCGTCGTTGTCGGTTTTCGTTTTAAGGGAAACAAATAGACTGGTGACAAGAGTTAGTGAAGTTATGGCTAAACTATCAAACCCTGTTTGGGCAATACCCATGTAATTTTGCCATTTGCACCCAGTCCATTGTTCTGCCTAGAATTAGGTAGTTTTAAGGGAGGACACTTGGGGTCACACAAATGAACATTAAACAGCTCATAAGAAAAATAAGCTATCAATCGGCACGCAAATTCCTAAAAAGGATGTTTTTTAGAAATATTTGTTGGCTTTTGGCCTTCGTTTTTTAGCCATATGGCCAGCTTCAATGTAATTTATTTTTACTTGTATTACGAGTCTTGTATAATGTAATAATTAAACGTTTAAATTATACGCCAAATCAATACATAAACAAATATATATTTTATATATTAGTACATGTTTCGACCCACAATGGGGTCATCCTCAGCCTGTAACATGTTTTTCGAGGGTATTTTACGCCACTGACATAAGTCAGTAGGAAGCCATTCAATGTTTATTTACGCGGCAACTTGTTAAGACAAGATATGTTTCATGTAACTTATTATTATCATTAAGGTATTTTTTGGAGCGTTTTTTATAAGATTATAAGTATACAGATAGGTTTTCGATGTTATAGAAAACACTATCAAGCGAATTATTACGAACAACATTATTGCGGAAAATTGTATGATTACGGAATTTTACGGATTTTAGTCAGTTAGGGTGTATTGCGAGAGAGAGATGAGTCATTGGGAATTCAGCTACAGGTATATTCTTGTCGAGAAGCGTGACAAAAGCCGTGGGGCACTTCCAGCTGGCTGCATCAAGAAGAAGCGAAATGGCCTGGACCGGAAATCGACATCGTCGCGCCGAGTATATTGACCCTTATGTCGGGAGTATCGCGTGGTGGCTCAGCCAATCATAGGAGACCGGGCGACTAGGAGACGGCTCCGGAGAGGGGCTTCGACGAGTGCATATATTGTTTCCGCGCCGAGAAGGGAGGACTATTATCATTGTAAAACTTGACCGATGTGGTTGCTCGTTTGGTTGGTTCCGGTGTGATCGGACCATGACTTTATCATTTGTACAACAATCTCCACAACTGACGAAGAAGATGGCGACGTCCAGAAGGCTGTTGGAAGCTCTCTTAAAGAACATCAAGTACGAGGGAAATGCTATGGCAATTTCCAATGGTAAGCGCGAATGACTCAGAATGACATAATCTCTCGCTTCATTGTTTCATATTCAGAATTTCAGTAACTTCTTAGCTTGGGAATAATAGTAAAATCAGTAATTCATCCGACTCTGTTTTCACGTAATTCTCTAGTGGTAATATTCAAATCGTTACGCTCCAATTTATATTTATTATTATTTTTAAAATTGCGACTACTTGTTTTTTATATAATAAATTCATTTCTTATACTATGCAATCTTTGCTTTCAGTAGGTAGCATTAGATATAGACCAAATTCCTTCTCCTGATACAATTGTTAGTTGGGTTAATGATCAAATCATACCACGATCTGAGTGTGAGGATTCTTAAAGGTGTTCTGCCTAAGTTAGGTGTTGTTAAATATAAATTTAGATTTCAACATAGCGTTGAGGTCTTGGCGCCCATTAATACAACGTATATTGGTTAGAGTAAACATTTCATTTATCACCTCAAACGTGGGACTTGTTGTGGTTTTTCCACACTCTCACCAGGAAAACAGTTACACTCGTCACCCAACAGTGGGGACACTAGTAAAACCGTTACACTTGCCGCCCAACTGTGGAGCTTCTTATATATGTATTTTAAAGTGCAAGGCAGGGCTTGTAAACCCGTTACACTTGTACGCTCAACGAGGAGCGAAAACGTTACATTTCGCTACCAACGTGAGGCCGAAAACCTAATAACATTTGTGGAAGGAGAAGGGTATATATTTCTGTGCCTGTATTTTGGGGGTTTTTCATTTATCGGTGTGTATCAGCATGGGTAGTGTTGAGGAAGAGATGAAGTTGCGTAGTGGTTACCAGTTGGATAGTGAAGATACGAGCAGTATGGCCAGTCTTGGAAATGAAAGCAGTACAGGGATGTCGGATGTAAATCCCGATACTGAAGGGGGGAATCAAAACGGTCAAGCAGGGTTAGAGAGTTTGCTTCTTCAGTTTATGCAACAAAATAAAATTAGCACAGATGCTTTAAATGCTAAACTTGAACAAAATAATGCTAAACTTGAACAAAATAGTAGGGAAAATAAAGAGAGTACTGAGGCTTTAAATGCTAAACTTGAACAAAACAGTAGGGAAATTAGTGATAAATTTGAGCTGATTAGAGGTGAGATCAGAGGGGTGATGGAAGAGAAGGCTAAAGAGATTATTGCAGATGTAGACAGAAAATTAGGAAAAGTACAGGAGGAGTTAGAAATTAGAATCAGTACACAGGCTGAAAATTTAAAAGAACTAGTGCAACTTGAAACACAGCAGGTCAAGATACTGACAAGATGGCTGCCGCGTATGTAGACAAAGTATACCGCTCTCTTAAAGATATCGAAAATGTAGACGAGGACAGTTCCGTAATTAACGCCAGTGATAAAATATCGTGTAGGAAGACACCTAGTATGTGTGACATTGATAGTAAACCACCAGAGGTACATTTAGGTGTAAATACGAGTGATATACTGTGCACGCTGTGTGGCAAGGCATCGAGTGAGAGTGTGAAATCTCTACAGTTAATCATCGACATTTTGAATAGGGACCTTAAGCACACCCAAGAAGAACTATCTAAATTAAAAGCCGAAAACAGTGTACTCAGACATAACGTAAACGACCGCAACAATCCCCCGTCATCGCCGGACTCGTGGAATGTGGTGGTGGCAAATCGCGGACGCCAATGTAGGCCTAAACCACGTGTGCGGGAAACAGTTAGCCAAGCTGTTCCCACAAAAAATATGTACGATGTTCTTGCTGAAACTGAATCCGTCTCAGAAGAAACACCACATACAAGGGCATCAACAAACTGTAAGCCGGAAAAAGTGCGGAAGTTAGCCACGTACATAACCTCAAAAAGGAAAGTACTCCTCCTCAGTGACAGTCATGGGAAAGGATGTTCAGAAGAGCTCAATTTAAAAGTATCAAGGGACTTTGCGGTAAGTAGCGTCACCAAACCAGGCGCTAGAGTTAAAAATGTTCTGGAAAATTGTGTTGAAATGTGCAGAAACCTTACTCATGAAGATTATGTTGTTTTGTGGGGGGGTACGAACGATGTAGCGAAAAACGAAGCGAATGATGCAATACAAACCTACAAAGATAAGCTCCCACTACTTTCAGGTACAAACGTTATACTCTTAGGCATCCCACACAGACATGATCTAATGGAAGAATAGTGTGTCAACAAGGAGGTAAAGAGGACGAACAAAAAGCTTAGAGCACTATCCAGACTATATCAGCATGTTCACTTTCTTGATATTGATGTACCAAGAGAACTGTTTACCCGACATGGTCTTCACTTAAACACCAAAGGAAAGCAACAGATCTGTTCACAAGTAGCGGAGGAAATCAACAAAAAGTTCCACTCCCACGGACCAGTCATCCCACTACCTCATACTGCAAGTCCGACTACTGTAGAATCAGTGAATTCACTCGGTGGTGAGAGTTTTTTAGAACAGAGGTAAGTGCTCCTGCAAGAACTATAATCCCCAAGCTTAACAACAGTACAAATGCACAGAGTTCCTCAATCAGAATATTTCACCAAAATGTACAGTCACTTAATAATAAACTAGTTCATATCGATATGCTTCTACAAACATCACTCAAAGATATCCACATCCTGTGCTTGTCTGAACACTGGATGAAACCTGAACAAATCAATCATGCTGTCATACCAGGGTTTACTTTAGCTAGCTACTACTGTAGATCAACATCAGAGCATGGAGGTGTATGTATCTATATCAAAGGAAACATAGAATTTAAACCTATACCAATTCCCGATGACTTATGCATAGATAAACATTTTGAGGCAACAGCTATTTCTATCCCAAAAGAAAATTTAATTCTCATCTGTATATATCGTTCACCAGGAAATAGTGCAAAGTTATTTCTGAATAAACTAGAAGTGATAATAAATAAAATAAATAAATTTAATAAAAAAATAGTTCTTTGTGGAGATTTCAATATTAACTTTTTAGAGGAAAGTACGGAGAGAAGGGAATTGCTAAATTTGTTAAGCTCCCATCATCTAATTCACACAGTAACAGTACCCACAAGAATAACAAAAACTAGTGCAACCACACTTGACCAGATAATAATTAATGACAATGTGAACTGCAACTCTCTCGAAGTAATCAACACAGGTTTCAGTGACCACCGAGCTCAAATAATAACTCTAAATATTTCAAACCCAGTTTACAATGCTCAGTTTGATAAATGTCGAAGCTTTAGTCAGCACAATATAAACTATTTCAACAACTTGTTAAAAGGAGAAACTTGGGAAGGTGTGTACAAGTCAATAGATACAAACAAAAAATTCCAGGAATTCATTAATATTTTCCTGTATTATTTTGATATTGCATTTCCTTTGAAGAGTATCAGACTGAAAGTTTCTTCTCCATCAAAACAATGGCTTACTCTTGGAATAATTACTTCATGCAAAAGAAAGCGTTTCCTCCACGATTTTCAAAGTACGCACGAAACCTCCAATGAATTTAACATGTATTTCAAGACCTATAAGACCATACTTAACAAAGTTATAAAATTAGCAAAGAGAATGTCAAATGATAATTATATCCTGGAATCTAAAAATAAAACTAAGGCTATGTGGAATATCATAAAAAATGAAACCAGGCAAACAAAACCGGCAGTAAATAACATAACGTTATCAGAAGACTCCAAGAAGATCAATGACCCACAAAATGTCTCAAGAATTTTTAATGAGCATTTTTCTACCATAGCTGAAAAACTACTAAATGTAAACAATATACAAGCAATAAAATCAACACTCGCGAATATAACATTTAATGGAAAATCAATGTTTGTTGAAAATGTTACAGAAGCAGAAATCCTCAATATTGTAAAGAACCTACAGAATAAACATTGCTCAGGAGTTGATAACATTCCTGATATACTAATTAAAAAATGTATCCAAAATATAATTACCCCCTTAACACACCTCTGTAACCAATCTCTCATGTCAGGAATATTTCCAGATATCTAGAAAATTGCAAAAGTAATTCCATTATTTAAAGGGGGAGATAGAGAAAACGTAACCAATTATAGACCTATTTCTTTATTGTCGATATTTTCAAAAATTTTAGAGAAGATAATGTACAACCGTCTAATTAGCTTCATAAACAAATATAAATTGTTAACTGACTCTCAACATGGCTTTAGAGAAGGAAAATCAACAATGTCCGCAATTTATGAATTTGTAAATCCTGCTTTTGAGTCACTTGATGAAAGGAAGAGAGTATGTGGCCTGTTTTTGGACCTGTCTAAAGCTTTTGATGTGATAAATCATCAGATACTAATTGATAAACTCCATCAATATGGTATCAGGGGTATCGCTAGTAAGTGGTTTCAGTCATATTTAAATAATCGCCAACAGATCGTCGAACAAAAAAGTTTAGAAAATACCACAAACATATTTAAATATTACCACTCAGATCCTATGTTTTTGAAGTATGGCATTCCGCAGGGGTCCGTTCTAGGGCCACTACTTTTTCTCCTTTACGTAAATGACTTGCCATCTCAGATACCTGCATTTAAAACTGTACTATTCGCAGATGATACAAGTGTTTTGATGAGGGGTGAAAATGACACTGAACTTCAAAAATCAGTAGAGGAAGTAACAGGTCAGCTGTCCTTATGGTTCAACAATAATGGATTCCTTATCAACACTAGTAAAACAGTGGTTCTTAACTTTCACACAGCTCAGAATAAAAGTATTAATTCTCCCTCCATAATCTTAAATGACCTTAAAATTGGTAACGCCTCTTCTACTAAATTCTTAGGCCTTTGGTTGCAGGATGACCTAAAATGGAACTCGCATACCACTAAACTTGCCAAGAAACTAAGCTCAAGTTGTTATGCATTGAGAGTATTAAGACAATCGACTAGCTGGAGAACTGTTCTTAGTACTTATTTTGCTTATTGCTATTCGCTTATGAAATATGGAATCATATTTTGGGGAAATTCACCTGCTGCTCACCAAATCTTTATTATCCAGAAAAGAATAATTAGAACAATGAAAGGAACTACTAGATTGCATACATGTAAGCCTCTGTTTAAACAACTGAAAATTTTACCTTTGCCATGTATTTACATCTTTGAACTTCTATTATTTGTCAAACAAAGCTTAGGAAATGAGGATATCTTTGAGATGAATTCAAATATACATAACTACCAGACCAGACAAAAGAACAATCTTCATGTACATGCTGCAAATACAACACTATGTAAAAATGGTGTATTCCATGCAGCTATAACGCTGTATAATCATTTGCCAAATAATATTAAAAGTACAGCAAATTACATAAAGTTCAAAATAAAAACTAAAGAGTTCTTGCTGGAGCACTGCTTCTACTCAGTTAAAGAGTTTTTAGAATATCAATAGTTATGTTTATGTATTCATAGGACTAAATGATGTAAGGTTATCCTTGTGTAGGCCTATATTATTATTGTGATTGTAAATTAGTATTAGTATAATTTGTGAATTGACGTGTCCTATATCATTGTACAATGTACATTATATGATTGAATGGATGAATAAAAAATACAAATACAAATACAAATACAAAAAGCAATTGGGGGGAGAAATTGACAAAATTCAGGTAACAACTAAAGAGGTTAAAGAACAGCTGGGAGGAAGAATTGATAAAGTTCATGCAGAAATAATCACTGAAGTTAATGATTTAAGGGAGAGGAATAAGGAAAGCATTAATGAGATTAACGAGAAACAAGCTAAGTTAAGTGGTAAAGTTGAAGCATCGGAAGGGAGCATTAGGTTAACTGTAACTAATATTGAAAGAAAAGCTGAGGAGAAAATTGCTGAATTAGAACAGAAGTTGAAAGCTAGAATTAGGCAGGAAAATAGTCAGAGTAGGCCAGTTTATGTGAATAGCACACACAGAGAAATAGAACTAGGCTAATTCAGTAATTGGCAGGGATGTCCAATGGAGTTCATGAATGCAATAGAAAATAAATTCAGGAAGAGGTTGGAAGATGGTAGTATTGAGTGGTGCCAGGTAGTTGAGATTTTAGAGCAAGCGTTTGTAGGGGAGACAAAAAACTGGTTTGCTGTCTACAGAGACAATTTCGAGAACATTTCAGATTTTAAAGTTAAATATTGTGAGAAATTTTGGAATGAGGTAATTCAGTCTCAGCAACGTGAGGAAATTTTGTGTGGTAAATATAACCCGAGAGGAAACTACACTATGACCGAGTACTTTTTAGGACAGGTATTGACGTGTAAATATCTGGATGGTTTGAGGGAGGAAAGTGATGTAGTCAGGCTATTACTAAGACATTTTCCATATAGAATCAAAGAAGCTGCCTGTATCCAAAATGTTAAATCTATTTCACAAGTGGAAAATTTATTAAGTACATTCGATGCTCTGGGAAGAGGTGGTTACGAGGAGAATTTCGGTAGGAACCAGGGTAACCATAATAACAGGCCTAATGAGAATAGGAATCAGGAAGTTCAAGGGAACAGTGGCGAAGGGGCCAACGTCCAAAATAGGGGGAACCAGAATAATAATAATAATCAGCAAAATCAGTACAGAGGAAATGGGTATGGTACGCAGTACCAAGGTAGAAATAATGATTTCAGGGGAAATCAAGGCTGAAATAATGATTTTAGGGGTAACCAAGGGAGGTATAATAACAATAATAATTATAACCAGAACAGGGGTCAAGGAGGGAATCAGCCCAATGGTAATAACAGACAGAGAAATACCGTTAACACAACCCAGAACAACCAGACCAGTGCAGTAGTGAGTAGTACTACACCAAGCGGTAGCGGTACTTTAAACACGAACCAGGCTGCGATGTAAGGTCAGAATCTCAGTCTGTAACATGCCCTGTCCATACTCTTATACAGGAACTCTATGACCTAAATGTAAGAAGTGAATTATTACGTGAACTAAATGATGAAGGTATTACTCAGGAGGTGGCTAGTAAGAGCCCCATAGTTAAATTTAACGTGTCCGAGGCATACACAGATGTTTTAATTGATAGTGGTTGTATGAAGAGTTGCATAAGTAGTGCATTTTATGATAAAATGAAAGGAACTGGAGTAAATTTTGAGGAGATACCAATTAAAAGCACTTTTGTTATCACAGCTGTTGGGAAGAGGTCTAAAGTAATTTCTAAGCAAGTTTTAGTAGACATTAAAATAAATAATCATGTAGAAAAGCAGATTTGTCTAGTAATTCCAAATTTAGTATTCAGTGTTATCTTGGGTTCAGAGTGGCTAAGTAGAGTGTTTGGTAACTTAAGTTATGATGTAGGGAGTTTGAAATTTAAATGGGGTGAATCTGAAGTAGAGGTAGTGTTCAATGACCATATTCAGAGAAGTAGTGTTGTAGGTGTGATTTGTACTTTAAATGAGATATCGCCAGCCATAGAGCGGGATTCTCCATGTTTTGTGGGCAATGCGATTACGAACGGTAGTCTAGAGGACTCGTTACGTGATGCTTCATTTCAGGGAAATATAGAGGAAGAACAGTGTGTTTGGCTCTATGATGTGTTATTGTGTAATAGGAGAGTTTTTGAGGATCGCATTGGTATGGCCAATTGCTATACACATTCATTGAACGTTATTGATAGGTCAGTATTCACAGGACATAGATATCCTGTACCTTTCGCTTATCAGAGTGCAGTTGAGGCACAAATTAACCAGATGCTTGAAGATGGGATTATTGAGCACTCTAACAGTCCATATGTTAATTCTTTGATCACGGTACCCAAGGCCGATGGCACAGTTCGTATTTGTTTAGACGCTCGTTTGGTTAACAGTAGAATTAGTTCAGATCAGCTGAAATCCATGTCAATAGAGGAATTAATGCAAACATTTGAGGGGAAGAAGTATTTCACTTGTGTAGATTTGAGTTCCAGTTTTTGGCAAGTGCCCCTTATGTACGAAGATAGACCATTTACAGCTTTTAGTCATAAATATAACCTTTATCAATTTTGTAGAACACCTTATGGGTTAAAGAGTAGTTCAGCAGCTTTAATTAGGGCTTTAAACATTGCATTAAAGGATGACACAGGAGAGTTTGTAACCATTTACATTGATGATATGGTAATTAGTTCACGCAGTTTTGAGGAGCATCTACATCATTTAGATATAGTTTTTCAGAAGTTAGATCAGGCAGGGTTCACTTTGAAGCTGTCTAAGTCGTCATTCTGTCAGTCAGAAGTGACATTTTTAGGTCATAGAGTGTCGAGTAGAGGTGTAACACCGGAGGAGAGTAGGGTTAGCATGTGTGGACAGTAGCAACAGGGCATCGTTACAGGTACTGAGAAATGGGTAAGTAGAGGAACGTGATGACGTTCATTTAAGGGAGCCACTGGCAAGGTTGGAAGCAGGTGACGCAATAACATTTATAGTTTCCAAACGTATTGGCAAAACAGCTTATGTGCTGGAGGATGGTAAGGGAAACAGATTATACAGAACGTATAATATACATAGTCTACGAAAGTATGTGTCATAAAGTGAGTGTGTTTGGCTGGCGAGCCAGCCTATCAAATGAGTAAGTGTGGTGTTTGGTGCGTGGGAGATCTGGTCTTCCAGACAGGCATATCAGAAGTCACAAAAGGGGGGTAGTATATAAGTAATTGAGAGTTTTTAAGGTACAGGGAAATATGACGGGATTGTCGGATGCTCTTGAGCACTACAATGTCTCGATACACCAAGGCCAGCATTTGGTAGCGCTGGTGAATTCCCATTTGTCTCCTAGAGATGGGAAAGCGCTTGTACAGGGTATTTTTGCTTAAGGCGTCCACGAGACAAAAGATGGGCCACCAGAAGGCGAGACAGTCCTTCATGAAACTCATACATAACAGCACACGTGATTTATGTTTACGGCCTCGCCATGTAAGAGCTGTAGGTGTGAAATTTAAGGTAATTAGTACAAAGGTATTAATTGAGTGAGGAGAACTGGTCTGGGTTGTGAACTAGTATTAAGTAGAATATGGTCTACGGGAACTTAGTAAGTTAGGGCGATTATGGCACAGAAATATTTGGTGTTATATGTAATGCGCACTTACGTTTTTTTTCTTTTTTTTTTTCAGAAATCAATATTAATCTTATCTGATACACAGAGAGATTAAGTATTATGGTCACGATGCGCAGCCACAATAGTGTGATCGTGTGCTCGGGTGATCAGTGAGATTAAGTTTCACCAGAAGAAAGCGACCTCCAGTGATATTAGGAAGTTCTGTGGTGATATATATATATCAGAACATCTTTGATGCGTGTGATGTGACATCATATATACACAGTGCTCACACATTATTTATGTATATCTTTCCCAACATAGAGATATTTGAGAGGCGGAAATATCCGTGGAACATTAATCAAAATGAAAAACATTGGACTGATTGCATAGGGCAATCCAATATAACAACAGACTTTGACGCAAAGTGCGTAAAGAAAATGATGAGTGTATATATATGTAATTTAGGGTGATTTAATTTGTGTAATATGTATTTTGGATGGGGATTTTATTAACGTGTCTGGGATAATCGCATGATGTACCGTCGTCACGGTAAATCATCCGATGATCCAAGGCGAATATGTAACGTGTTTTTAAAATTATTGTTAAAAGACCAATCTTATATTTATTTAATTAATACCGGTACTACATTTGTAAGGATATCCATTTTTATTACTATATTTTATTTATTACAATTATTATCATTAATTTTTCATTTTAATTTAGATTTAAGGCACATATGCCATTTTAGTTTTTAATTCTCAATTGATTTTCTTTTTAGGCTGAGGATGACCCCATTGTGGGTCGAAACATGTACTAATATATATATATATATATTTTATGTATTGATTTGGCATATAATTTTAACATTTAATTCTAACATCAATATAGATATTTAAAAACATTTGTTTTCAATGGCAAATGTGTTTGCTTTCTAATGTAATAATGTTATTGGTTTCGCGTTCCTTATAACGACTGAGGCTTTTACAGACGCCAGGGGATCTTCAACGTGCCAGTAAATCTACTCACACGGCTCCCTCACATTTGCACATCCTCAAATGCCAACTGACAGCGCCAGGATTCGATCCTTTAACCTTCAGCACATCAGGCTAGAACGTTTCCGTTGCGCCAAGCAGTCAGTCTTGGTATGATGAGGAAAGATGATTGTAATGTATATATCATGGAAATTGAATGGGCTTAAACACACCCATGCCCGTGGCCGGATTCAAACCAGTGGCCAAGCTCGAGTTTCAAGTTGCCTTTCACCAATGACCCATGCCAGCATAACATTTCGTCACTCCACTATCGGTGAGAACAGATTGACAACTTCCTTAGAGGGTACTGTACACTATGTTGTGACATGTCACCTTGTGATATTCTCACATCAGCAAGTTCTCACACCTGGTATTGCGATGTCAAGAGAAGGATACAGATTGCCCAATTGGCTTGTTGCAGGGAATTGAGGCTTTCTATTAACACCCCTCATCCCTCTGTATAAAAATTAAATGTGTAGCTTAGTTTTAATTTATGGCTGCTTTCTACTTACATACGAAAGTGCATGCCATTCGCTCCAGTACCATTGACGCCAAACCATATAGCCCAGGCATTTTAAGTTTTAACCTAAAAAAAAATAATGTAAAGCTGAAATTTGGCATAGATGTTCCCTAGTACCCTAGTAACAAATCCGGAAAAGTCCCCATCACTGCGGTGTCCGCGTCATAGATTTTGGAGAGTTCAAAAGGGCTTAAATGGGGCCTAAGTGCCAAAACAGCATTTTTGCTTCCAGCGTTCAAAATATTGATCCAAAATCAGTTCTAATGAGCTTTGATAGTAACAAGAGAAGGATTGCGTTAAATATAACGCTCTTATTGGTCGTAATTATTGCCATACATTTAAACAGATGAGTAATCAAACATTTTTAGCTCAACTTTTCTCACGAAAATTTAGCTAATTTGTCACTAGCCGGGACTTATCGTGCAAACAGCTGCTGATAGCGACTAAAGACCTGAAGTAAAAGTTGTAAAGCACACTTGTAGCTTTAAAACGATACATTGCCCATGTTCATCCGACAAACAGCAGCAGAGATACAGTTACAAATATAAAAGTGGAAGTATGGGAGTCGCTTTCCAAACGAACGTCCATTTACGCTGGTGGGCTCCATCTATTCACCTTTGCTGACACCATTCTGTATCTTTGCTCAAGAGCTTTTAGGATGGTATTTCTTTGAATCCAGGTAAACTAGCAGAAACAGTTTGCATAGAACAAAACGAGTTTAATGCAGTTAGCAGTTAAACGTACATTCATAATATGCATAATGCAAATAATAACAAAACAAAGCTTAAAAAGCTTTCTTTAGACAAAGAAAACTTGCAAAACAAAGCTTACATCGGACTCAATCGTCCTCCTCATCGTCTGAGCCATTGAATGTGACGTTGTCACACGCTTTCCCACTGCAGTGTCCACACATTAAGGAGCATTCTAAACCGGAACGTACACACTCACACCGGCTGCCACAAGAGCTCTTGCGGTTGCAGGACACCATATTGAGGATATGATCTGGAGCAGCTGGAAGATGAGTTGTCACTGATACTAAAGCTGAGTGTTGGATTTTCCAACCCCATTGGGTCGGGTCCAAATAAAATCCTAACCATTCCTGAACTTGCAAATATACCCGCAATGAATGTTGTTAAAGATTAACTGGAGGGATTTCCATTTTTAAGTCCGTATTGACGCTTACAAATTGAATTAGTGAGTGAAAAAATTTCCGCCCAATCAATACCTTTTCACACTATAAATTTAATGTTTCTTTCTCATACTAGGGACATGTTTCGAACAATATTTGTTCTTCTTCAGCCTTATACATTTATCAACATTGTAACTTATCTAAGACATTTTCATAATTAAAACACATGCACAATAGACAATTCATTATGGGGCATACAACTAAAAACGTAGGTTAAAAAACTTGGATAATACATTAAAACATTTGGAACTTCTTATTCCCATTTGTACTATATTCAGTTCTGAATGGCCTTGCTATGAAGGCTTAATTTAGCGGTGATAAGCAGTAGGTCAGTATGAAGCTCAGAGTTCTCTCCCTCTGGCTTATGCTTGCAGATGATGTATTGATGGGCTACACATGGCCTTTGGTTAAGTTGCTTTAACAGCTGCGTCATACGGATTGTTGGTGTTAGCTTGGTAAGGCGATCCAACAATCCGTATGACGCAGCTGTTAAAGCAACTTAACCAAAGGCCATGTGTAGCCCATCAATACATCATCTGCAAGCATAAGCCAGAGGGAGAGAACTCTGAGCTTCATACTGACCTACTGCTTATCACCGCTAAATTAAGCCTTCATAGCAAGGCCAATCAGAACTGAATATAGTACAAATGGGAATAAGAAGTTCCAAATGTTTTAATGTATTATCCAAGTTTTTTAACATACGTTTTAAGTTGTATGCCCCATAATGAATTGTCTATTGTGCATGTGTTTTAATTATGAAAATGTCTTAGATAAGTTACAATGTTGATAAATGTATAAGGCTGAAGAAGAACAAATATTGTTCGAAACATGTCCCTAGTATGAGAAAGAAACATTAAATTTATAGTGTGAAAAGGTATTGATTGGGCGAAAAAAAATTCACTCACTAATTAAAATGAATGTTGTTTGCATGC
This sequence comes from Meconema thalassinum, assembly GCA_946902985.2. Taxonomy (NCBI): domain Eukaryota; kingdom Metazoa; phylum Arthropoda; class Insecta; order Orthoptera; family Tettigoniidae; genus Meconema; species Meconema thalassinum. Next base: position 454,430,654 of record OX336391.1, on the reverse strand, counting down.
CGCCGAAGTCGGCGGAAGTGAAGCCAGCTGAAACGACGCTGTGACCGGTTGTTTGGCAATTTTTTGGCCGTATTTCACTACCCGAAGTTCGTCGAGGCTTTTGCACTCCGATTTGGCACTATCGTAGAGACAAATGACGAACTTCTCTCCAGCATATAGTATGGCCTTTTCAACTGGAGCCATAGAGATGAATACCTTTATTTCCTCGCGTAAAGATGCGGAATCCTTCAATATTTTCCAGGCTTGCTGTATGATGTACTCGAACCACAGCTTTCCTGTGCGAGATTTCTGGCTCATTAAAGAAAATGTGTCATGAAGCGGCTCCTTGAGATGTTGAAGGCAAGGATATGATAGCAAGTTGTTGGCGGTGCCTTCTTGGAATGCGGTAAAAAGCGCCTGTATTTCGTCCTTGTCATCCTTCAGCCCGTCGTTCATGGTGAGTAACATTGTCCCGACAGCCTGTTTTGTCAGAAAATGCGCTCTGAGAGCCCTAGAACATGCACAGTTTCGTGTTATTGATACATTTGAAATTGAAGGCATAACGTTATCATTTTTAAGAGCGAGCTAATTGCAAGCCTACCTAGAATATGCGTGTCCAGACATCATGTGAGTCACTTACGATTTAGCGTATATTTCCGTCCAAAGCTCCTCCAAACCGCTTCCATTCATCACATAGCCGATTGCCCCTAGAAGCGATATTAGAAGGTGAAATCCGCCTAGACGAGCAACCACGTTTTTTAGTTCCTCTGAAGTGTCCGATGCGATTCTCTCTGCAGCTTTCGCGTATAGAGGTTGGTCAAAGGTTACGAAACAAGTGCTTTGTTTCAGTTCCGCGCATTCTCTTGCGGCAAACTTCAACGCGGAATATATAGTTGATGTATTGCTCGGTTCCAAGTTAATGAACGGCAGGGCATCAATTGACTTCGTCTGGGGAGCTGGTTGAGCATGAGCAGACAGTGACGTCTTCATAAAGCCGTTCCACGAAACGGGTAAATTAATACCTGACCACCGTCCAGATAACCACAAGGAGTCCATCATCGACACAATAGCCACAGAGTTTGGGTCTTCCACAGTTAACTCCTTAATCTTGACGTCCTTTGAACCAGGAGAAGAGGGCTTCCGATACCACGAAATGTTCTAATTTCCCATCGCCGCAATCACACCAGCATTATGAACTTCTCGTGTACGTGGGAGTGGAGATATTTCACTGTCAGGCACTGCACCTGTGCACTTGATGCCTCCCATGCAATGAAATGTGTTTCGCCCGTCCAATGTCCTCATGTTAAAGTCAGCGTTGTCAAGGCAATACTGCGTGAAAGCTCCAGCATTCTGGATTGGACTTTCTTCACGAAGCGCTGTAACGTCGTACCTGTGGACTTCCGCCACATTTACTGAAAATTCAAGACTGTTTAGAATCTGAATTAATTGTTTCGAGTATTGTTGGCCTGCTCCGACAGGCCGAGCGCTGTCACCTAGAAACGCGATCGGTTGCCCTTTCAACAGCGGTTATGCTTTGGGACCGTAACTCGGTAACCGTTTCTCGCATAGACATGGGTAATGTACCAATGTAAAACTAAAAGTATGCTTTATAATTTTCATTCTGGGTCTTTAGTCGATATCAGCAGTTGTTTAAAAAATAATGACCTGCAAATGACAAATTAACCAAATTTGTGTAAAAATTGTGCTAAAAATGTTAAATTAGTCGTACTTTTTCCTTCATCAATAGCAATAATTAGGCCTGATAAGTCCGTTATCCTACAGGTTCATTTTTATTAATTGCTAAAGCTCGCGGGAACTAAATTTGGATCAATATTTTGAACGCAGGAAGATAAATGCTGTTTTTGGCACTTAGGCTCCATTTAAGCCCTTTTGAACCCTCCAAAAACTATGACGCGGACACCGCAGAGATGGGGACTTTTCAGGATTTGTTTCTAGGGTACAAGAGAACATCTATGCCAAATTTCAGCTTTACATTATTTTTTTGAGGTTGGCAGTGTTTTTTGCATATAATGCCTGGGCTAATAACAAACCAAAGATGTATTTGGTCATTAAACACCTCATCCAGGATAAATAAAAAGTTTCCACCGAATATTCTAAATGTTCAGAAATGATAACACATACTGCCAAGCAATAGTAAATAAAACATTGATGGGCATGAAATTAGAGAGTATCTTTTAAATTATTATTATTGATAATAGTATTATTATTATTGCCGGCCCTGTGGTGTTGGGCAGCGCGCCTGCCTCACACTCGCTCCGGGTTCCATTTCCGGCTCCGTCAGAGATTTAAGAAACTGACTTGAGGGCTGGAGCGGGGTGCACTCAGCCTCGTGAGAACAATTGAGTAGCTGCCTGACAGTGAGGTAGTACCCCGGTCATGAAAATCAACATTGACGGCCAGAGAATTACGGGGCATTACTGTTTCCATGATATTTTTGTTACACGTTCCTGTTTTCTATGCATCTATCAAAGAATGGATAGAAGGTTGATACTGAATTTTAATGGCAATATAGGTGGATTAAATTAAAACTGTAGCCAAGTTTTAAGCATTCGCTATATCAATACATATAAAATACAGAACTGGAGAACTACTTAATTCGTAATCATACCACCCTTGAACATTTCATATTATGCATGTTACATAGGGACAAGACAGCACAGCGGTCCAACTGCCTGATTCTCACCCTGGCGGACCAAGTTAATACACATTTCAAATTGTAGTTCAAATTCAAAACGCCAATAGTTGCCGCTGTTTATATAGTCTCATTTCTCTAGGAATTTAGGAAGCATATTGGCTGCAGTCCTATCAGCGCCACCTCTGAATCTGCCCCCCTGTTAAAGTCAAATCAATAGCTACTTCCATGGCCGTCGCACTTACAAATACAGTAGGCTTATCTGAAAACATGCGTGAATGTGGAATACGGTATTATTAGTCCAGTGGTTTACATACTAGGCTTAGGCCGAAGATTCCTGGGTTCGATTCCCGGCCAGGCTCGAAGATTTTAATCTCCAGTGGAATTATGTGACGTCTTAAACATTAAATTCATCCCCGTCACGCAGATCGAGCATAATAAAGTATATAAAATTAGGCTATAGACATCCCGTAAGAGCAAAAGCCTCCTATTTGCACAAGGACGAGCTCGTGATTTTTAAAGTGTTATTATAAGGATTTTGTTATTTTATGCAATATAGGCGTCTGTTAATATTCAATTACTTTATGCAATTTTATAACAATACCAATAATACTATTAACAATAATCATTATTATTAACATCATTATTACTATTGTTATTACAGTATAACTCAGGATCTCTATATATATAAAAATGAAAGTTTGTCTGTTTTTTCTGAATTTCCAAGGAAATTTGCGATATTTGCGCGTTTTAGACTGTTTTATGATGGATGCGTGCAAAAATATTTTTTTGTCTGTCTGTCTGTTTGTTTGTCTGTGATCAATTTTTTGTGTCCTTATAACTCGAGAACGGCTGAGTGGATCAACGTAAAATTTGATACAGATATCGTTCAGAGGCACGACACCAATCATTGATGAATCTCTTCTCTGTACCTCTCATAAAAGGGGCCCTACCCCCTTAAAATACATGCTGAAATAGGCGTAGAAGGGTGAGACAAAGCTCATTTTCAGCCCCTCAATGTGAGAAACGAAACTCGGGGCCCGAAAACAACATTTTAAGGCCCTAAAACCAACAGTTTTTGAGATATTCCCAAAAAACTAATTTCACTTAATAAATTAATGGAAGAATGCATGCCGGTAACCATGGCAACTGAATCTCAGAGGTCCATCTATTTCTGTAAGACGCAATGCAATTCCATTTATTACATTACTGTGAAGGTTTGCAAACGGCTATAAGGTTATAACGGATCCAAATTAAGCTGAAATATTCATCAATACATACTGTACAATACCCAAGGGGTATGCACCCCTTAGAGATCATCCCCCCCATCATCTGTCTAAATCTCATAAAAGGCAACCCTTTAAAAGCCTACCCAATATCCATCAATACTATAAGGGCAGCTGGCTACTCCATAAAGCAGCTCAACCCTTGCGTAATTATGACACACAGCGACATACTACAAACTGGTTCAACTATGCCACAACGCGCTGACAGAACAGAGGCTAAAGGTATAAAAGGTGCCTTAAGTGGGTCACGAGGATCTCTCCATCACCAGTGCTTCGACGAGACAGCCGGAGGCTAACGACAGTGTCAACCGAGGTGAGTCAGTCAGTCAGTGTTCAGAATCCTATTTTTGTAACCTAACACCCACAGTTTGTACTCACATTATAACATCACAAGATCCCTTAAAAGGGACTAACAGTTACTCATTGCTGACCAATAAACACTTGGTCAGTCTCTTACACTTGCATTACTGATCTACACTCTTCTTCACGTCCCCACGTCCTTCCTTACTCCCGTCACAGTCGGACGTGACACACCGTAGTAATAACGCCAACTCAGACGTCCTTGTATTCCTCACAGCGGCTAGCGTGCTCAAGTGAAGTGCGTGCCGAACCGCTGACACTAGCAAGGTGATTATATAATAAGTAGCCGGCTGGGCGACTAGTACACCGACCCGCGTGCTAAGGCTACATCCCTTAAACCACATTTACAGTCTTTATAGGAACGCCCCCTAGTTCCTAGCACACCACAACACACTACACTGGTCAGCTTGCCCTGTCAAGGGGAGCTACCCTTATTTAGGCACAAACTCATAAATTAGTACAGCAACTCTCCCTTTTAGATCCACCCCCAAATAAGGGATCTAAAACACTGGTGGAGGCGGGGTCCTACGCATAGAGAAAAGGGACTCAACCAACGAGCCCTCGTAGGTAAAACGACCCCTTCCGTACCGCAAAAAGCCAAGCAAATTAGTGAGAAAATTTTTCCCCCAGACAGAAAGCACCATATTTTTTTTTGGTGCTCTAAACTAGCTATACAAGGGAAAGGCTTGATAAACCAACCCCCTAGCCCCATACAGAACAAGAGAGATATAGGAATACACTGGCAAACACGCACAGATTTTTTTTTTCTCTCTATTGTTACTTTAGGCCCATACACTTCAGGCAGAATGGCACCTCATGAAGAGATTGCAAGCCATGAAGGTAATAGGGGTATGCCAATATTAGTAGCATTATTGGCTAGATGCCTAAGGCACATACAGATCAGGCAAACACAAATACGGACACTCAAAACAGAAAATCGGGACAATACAGGGCAAACAGCCATACACTCCGTCAGAGGGTAGGACAGCGCGATTAAGATGCGCACATAAGCACTTGCAAACAGGCCATATGCCTCAATAGGCAGTACACCCAAATTTGGGACGAATACCGTGAACTACAAGCTAATAAGGCCATTTTTGAGTTCATGGTAGGGCCATCAGCCCACCCGAGAGAGGACGTAAGCGTGGATACGCTGACTCGACAATTTGCGAGGATGTCCCTCTCGCCACGTACTGCCACAGAATGGAAGGAGTTCACCGTGGCCACAGTCAAGAAGACGGTCAGGTTAGGCTCCAACATACTAAAGAATACATCCTACACAGACACACGTCCTCCAGCTCCGGATCGGAAGGCAATTTTGCCAAGCCGAGGGGAAGAGCCTAGAACAATCCCCTCGGACCGGATGAACGAGAGGGAGTTGAAGCCAGGACCTTCAATCACACATAATACGACAGAGGGACAACAGGAGGTAACCTCGTCATGGGCTGACGACGTAGAGCCTGACCTACCACATATAAAGCCTACATACACTCACACAGATAGGCTAACACAGTGGCAGGAGTCTGCCGTGGCCACGGGCCAGAAAGCGGACAGGCTACACGACACCACATTGGCAGGACAAAAACAGGCACTTAAGCGGCCTTCACCGCCAGTTCAAAGGGCAAATTTGCCAGAACGGAGGCGAACACCGGCATTAGTCCCTCAGGATGCACGGTACACGCACATACAGATTAAACAGGCATTACCATACAATACACGGGGATTAGGAAAGGTATTATTACCCACCCCACAAAACCTCGCAGTCAAACATACATACACTCCCGTAAAATCTGCTAAGATAGCGCCAAGCGCAATAACGCCCTTAAATACAGGTACACTTAGACCTAGAAACACGCGCTACGGTGGAAGTAGGGCAAGGCTTACTTTGCTAGAAATTCCGCCGGAAAACAGCAAAGAAACACCTCAATGGATTTCAGAGGCCTATAATATCGTAACAGGGCAAAACCCTTCACCTTTCTGAGCACTGAAGCTCGAAAGACGATAACGACTTCCACCAAGGCCAAAGAAATAAAATAACATCACTTCCCCCATCATAAATGGCCACACAAGTTCTTTCACGCGGGAGATATCAGAAAATAGACCGACAATTACATAGTAAACATAAACTGCGCATTTTTTTTTCTTTCTCGTATTTTATGTATATACAGGGCAACATGGCCAAATTAGAAGTGAGTAATTTTAAATCCTTCTGTGTTTTTTTTGGGGAACCATGGCATCTTTCTATTAGGCCATCACTAAGCCAAGTGGAAGCCAAGCAGGCTTCAGGCCGGAAAGAGATATTTTGAACACAACTTAAGCATAAAATCACAGCATAAAGCTTAAGTGAGTCTTTCTAAGTAGAAATGACTAGACGTTCTACGTTATGGTTCCACAGTTTGACAGATTCTCTTGTTGCGGGCGAAAACCGTAAGCATGGCAAGAATTAAGAATCTCAAACTAGTTTCAAAAAAAAAAAAAATTTTGGGAGGTGTGCTTTAACCAACTAAAAAGCCCAATTGCACACCGGGATGAGACACTGTCATTTTGGTGAGTTACAATTACTTTGATAGGCAGGTTTGACTCCCACAGTGCACTGGCTTTGCTCGTGACGTGGATACAAGGGTATCAGTTACGTCTGGCAATGGCCTTCCTAAGGTGTACTAGACAGTGTCGGTAGATTCCCCTGAGACGTAACCAGATTACGGTAGTACTCACGTTACCAAATTGGTAAATACTACACTCAGGTCCCAATCACCATTTTTTTTTTCAAAAACATAGTGCTCACGACATAATTTTTAGAGACTAACGCCACTTACTATTATTTTCTTTCAATGTGCTCTCTTAATTCAGAGCGGGGCATAAATAATTTTTTTTTTGTTTCACACATTTAGCCCAAGAAAGAAAAATGGCCAAATAAACTATATATATATTTTACACATAGGTATACATAACACAACACTCGGGGACACAAGTGTAGTCAATGGGAGGTTCTTTTGCAGACGGCCAATGCATATGAGATTTCCGAAGTGAAATGCCATGGCCTGTGGTTTGGATTCCAAGTAAAACGGAAATCCCGTGGCACACGATCTCCAGAAATGGTCACGTTAAACCACAAAATTCCCCTCTTGCCTTTTTATAATGCGAAGAGCACTAACAGAAAAGCAGGCTGATTAAGAACACATGTTCGGATACACAGCGTTATCGAAACAAGTAAACAAGCGACCGCGCAAGACATTGCAACCCGACACCCTCATACTCAGCATTAAAGCAGACGTCAGTGATAAACTGCGAGCCTTACAGACGACAGTTCCCAAAGCACACTGCACGGAATCATTCATAGCCAACCTAAGAACCCTATATCTTCAAAATTTACACTACGAGGAGAGGGCAAAAATAAGCAAACTCCTCGCAGGAAGGTATACTAGGGGTTGCGCATAGAAAAACACACAGCCCATTTGCCATAGTGTAGGCGGCACAGAAATGGCCACCAAATCTTTACAGACAACCGGCTTCGAACCCATGTCCACACACAAAAACCTCGTACCGAAAACTAACTAAACAACGGTATTTTCGGTACGAGAAACACAAACAAAATACAGACAGAATGCCCGCAGAACATGAACAACGCAGACATATAACACAGAGAATTACATAGAACACGGGTTCGAACCCCAGAGAAAATTGCACGCCAGGGAAAAACAAGCAGACGGCCTTCCAATCACACCAAAATTGGCCCATATAACGGCTTAGACAGATAATACTACATTCCTGCGGCCAAATGACAGGCATAAAATTCCAGAAATACACTTGACAGGGAAAATGGACTTTCCAGACAGAGACATATAAATTTCGTAAGACAACGGTCTTACGGAATAATGGCCACACAACGGCAATAGTAGCAGGGCGGATTACCACATCGGGCCGCCAGGAATTTAACACAATGACCACACTGGCACACGTGCAGAAAAACACGCAACAGTGGTTAACCTACATAAAATCCCGGCCTGAAGTTACACACACAAACTGATGACTTGCAGACTTAGCCACTTTGCAACACTGTCGATGACAAAACGCGATTGTGTAGTGGCAGTGACCATGAATAAACAAAGGCAGAACAATCATAACACTATACATTTTTCAACACTGCGAAAGCATTTATCAACAAGCAGACGTCACAGACCAAAACTTGTCGCAGGCCCAGAGTAGCACGTTCGTAAAGACGTTGGCAGGCCACGGGCGCTTCCTACCCATACACAATATACACAGTAGGACTTAGCTCTACAGCAGACCAGGCGTCCGCGTGGTGTAGCGGAGCGTAGTCACACACACACACACAAACGCGCTCACCAATCAGGGGCGAACATAGGGACTTTGAGGAAACGGGACCTCCCCTTAACAACTTCTTTTTGCGACCCTAGTCCCGAAACAAATCATTCCAGGCGACTAGGACTTAGCCCTATAACGGACCAGAGTAGGTCGTGAAGCTTCGCTATCCCAAAGCGCGGATAGAAAACCAACATGGACCAAGGGAGGATGACAAGAGAACATGCTAACAGCGTCCCACTCTACTCCCTTCCCATAACCTTTTCACGTCCAGACATAAACAACGCAAACACATCTACACGACCATAAACAGCTACACTACACTACAAAGTATACATAAGGGTTGGTAAACTTCATGTGTTTACAGAAAGGGCATGCTACGCCCTGAGCCCCACCGCTATCACCTGAATGAGAGGGGTGCATCGGCCAACAACAACTAAGCGTAATGCACATCTCCATCTGAGAGATGAGGCCATAAGTAATAAATACTAACCATTTTTTTTTTAAATTTAAATCATCCCGCATGAGAGGGAAATATATTAGTATTATGCCTCAACCTACACCTATCCATACATGAGTGCAAACGCCTCATATCCAGACGCATGCATGTATATCCCATCCATTCACCAGGGGATATTGATATCAGACCGGCATGGATTTTTATTTTATTTTTTGCAACCCCGGGAATTACCTGCCCCGTTCCACTCACTGTAGGAGCATCCCAGCACAAAAACCGGTTCCAGGCCGCCACTAACGCGGAATTCGGAAGTGCGCAACCTCCTCCTACCCTGCTTAAACCCACTCTACAGATAACTACCCCCAGATCACAATAACAGGGTACCTGACGCCACAGACCCTACTAACACCTCCATCAAGGTTAAAAAAGAGCATTATCGCTGGAGAAGCTGATATAGCACAGGTAGCCTAAAGTAGTCTACGTATGTAGAGGTTTTACCAGCCCACCACACTGGAAGTATTTCACATTTGACACTTTTTACACAGGTTACACCTATATTAAAAAAAAAAGGGAATCTGAAACACCCTGGCTGATGATACCGGCGTTAGCCAAAGGTCAAAAGCACAACACTAGGGGCAGAACTGGGGTAGGTAATGACAACCCTTACCCCAGTTGGCTCGACAAATCAAATTACTGACGACTAGACCAAATAGACGAACCACGTAAGGTCAAAGCATTCGCGGCCTGGTCGGGCAAGCTCTGGAATCCTAGGTGCGCATAAACCGCCCCTGGGAGGAAGGGATGCTAAACCCACTTTGAGCCACGGTCGTCGAAGCCAAGACCTGCAGGGAGACTTTCTGAGAATGGCGGGAGAAATAGCTCACTCCGCGTCGGCCTCGGGAGCTATCCCTAGAGACGACCATATTATGACTAGACTGTTAGTTAAATTTACGTAAGTAAGACTTCCATGGCGGGAAGCAAAACTCCTGTGCGTTGGAGCATACTACGGCGGCCCATAGAGGCAAATTTATATATCAATGCGAAAATGCATACTACGGCGGCCCATAGAGGCAAATTTATATATCAATGCGAAAATGCATACTACGGCGGCCCATAGAGGCAACTTTATATATCAATGCGAAAATGCATACTACGGCGGCCCATAGAGGCAACTTTATATATCAATGCGAAAATGCATACTACGGCGGCCCATAGAGGCAAATATCACTGCGAAAGCAGATTGCGACGGCCGATTAAGGCGGAGACAATATTATGCCATTGGACCACACTGTCCAATGCCCACATAAATGACGACGCATCGGGCAGTCAGAGTGCATTAAGAGATGGGGCATTGCGCGCCCCTCACAGGAGCCAAGTGGGCGGCTCACCTACGACTAATCGGAACGGCAAAACGAGCACGACAAGGAAGTTACAGCGGGCGGAACGGTTAGCTTAGTGGCACCGTAAGCCGCCCGCGGATAGATTAATCCTAGTAATAGACGTCGACACTAGACTTAAGGGGACGGAATCTAGCGACCCTAGAGACAACCGGTGTTTCTGGGGCTCGTGCGGGTGGTGATCTGGGGATTTAATTGCCCCAGGCGATCGTCCTAGGCCAAATTTAGTTATAGGCGGTTGCATTTGACACGCAACCTAGGATTAAGCAAATTTAATGAACACTGTTGCAATTCAGCACAGCATCTTTCGGCAATAGATTAAGGCAACCCTCTCGGCTTAGATGTAGTTTTTTTTTATATATACCATAAGTAGAATAAGTAGTATAAGAGAACGCCGTTCGGCGCCTGATGACCCACAAATCCGTCATCAGGGTAAGTCCGATAATTCATGATAAGTTATTATAATGTAGCATAGTCTTACATTTAAGACAATTTTTTTTAATACATATATTGAGGTAAAATTTCGGCGCCTGGCGGCCCAAATTCGTTGCCAGGGTAAGCCCAATACTACAACACATTAGGAAATGACGTCACGGCACCATATAGGGTAAGCCCGGCCATATATCGAGTAATAATAACCATGCCATTCTTTTCACAGGTAAAAAGGGGCTTCAGACTGTGGCAACGCTGCCACAGGAAGCGGCATATGGAATAGGGAATTTCAATGTTTTGTTAACCTCTCCATTTTTTTTTGCAGGCATTGTCACCTAGAATATGACACGTGTAATTATGATTTTGCTGCCAGATAGCAGCAACATGCTATTTAATGCCCCCTTATTGTAGTATTATACCTGTGCATACTAACCTCCATTTAACATTCATTCTCACTTACACACTCACTACATTTTTTTTTACAGCTACACGTCAATAATCTGCACAGCGGGAATGATGCCTGTGGGGCATCAAGCTTGCTGGCAGATCTACATAAAACAAAAACACTTGAAGCGTCAAAATGCGACGCAGCTTACGGCGATGAGGGCGCAACCGGCATGTGGCGGCGACCCTCATGGCCAAGTGTGCAAGCATTCACCCACAGAGGATGCTTCACAGACTAGGTATTAAGAATACACTGCAAGCGGTACGACCACTCAACCGTGCCAAGAGGTGGCCGTATAGGATCAGCCGTGATACGGCAAGCGTACGTACAAACAGGTAGCGTGCACGCGAGGATCCAAATAAAAACTAGAATTATAAGGGTTTAGCGCGCTTAAGTAGACATAAGGTCATTGTAGTTCATAATTTTAAAGAGTAAACTACATACATATTCATGCGCCCACGGGCAATTATTCCAATGGAAATTCCTAAATGTCAGCATCGCAACATAATATTTTTGTCTGTTTATCAAGTTCACGTGTACACGATGTCTATATTTTTGTTTTGTTTTGTTTCGTTTGCTAAGGTAACACGTAACCAATGTCTGTGAATTGTTTTCTTTCATTTTTCTCTCTTCTAACTTCCCCATTTGTCAGGGTGTTCCGTTTTATCCCACACCAATAAATACATTTTAAATATTTCCTTTAAATTATACCCTGGAACACCCATTTTTTTCTATTCTCTCCTATCTTCTTTATTGCGGGGAGCACTTTTTCCCCAAGATAGGGCGGACGACGCAATCATCCGTTCGGCCCTGGGTTTTTCCTCCCTGCACAACTATGTAACCATGTATAACCATGTTTTTTTTCTTTTTTATGCCGACAACGGCAATGGCGATTGTGCCTCAATAGCAATTATTTTCTTTATTCAACGATGTTAATGCACATTTCACCATGCAATGTAAAATTTATATACATATATATCTATGTACACCCCATAACCCTCCCCTCTGAACACGGGCTGACTGCACACCTACACTTCTGCACGACGACACCCGTTCCATACGACGACGCTTACGACGCCACCACCAGAAGAGACGAGGGGGATTCAAAAACTACTACGACAACATCCCAACCCCAAGTGCCCTTCCCGGTCGCGAGGACGCGACCAAATGGAGGAAGAGGCTTGTACAATACCCAAGGGGTATGCACCCCTTAGAGATCATCCCCCCCATCATCTGTCTAAATCTCATAAAAGGCAACCCTTTAAAAGCCTACCCAATATCCATCAATACTATAAGGGCAGCTGGCTACTCCATAAAGCAGCTCAACCCTTGCGTAATTATGACACACAGCGACATACTACAAACTGGTTCAACTATGCCACAACGCGCTGACAGAACAGAGGCTAAAGGTATAAAAGGTGCCTTAAGTGGGTCACGAGGATCTCTCCATCACCAGTGCTTCGACGAGACAGCCGGAGGCTAACGACAGTGTCAACCGAGGTGAGTCAGTCAGTCAGTGTTCAGAATCCTATTTTTGTAACCTAACACCCACAGTTTGTACTCACATTATAACATCACAAGATCCCTTAAAAGGGACTAACAGTTACTCATTGCTGACCAATAAACACTTGGTCAGTCTCTTACACTTGCATTACTGATCTACACTCTTCTTCACGTCCCCACGTCCTTCCTTACTCCCGTCACAGTCGGACGTGACACACCGTAGTAATAACGCCAACTCAGACGTCCTTGTATTCCTCACAGCGGCTAGCGTGCTCAAGTGAAGTGCGTGCCGAACCGCTGACACTAGCAAGGTGATTATATAATAAGTAGCCGGCTGGGCGACTAGTACACCGACCCGCGTGCTAAGGCTACATCCCTTAAACCACATTTACAGTCTTTATAGGAACGCCCCCTAGTTCCTAGCACACCACAACACACTACACTGGTCAGCTTGCCCTGTCAAGGGGAGCTACCCTTATTTAGGCACAAACTCATAAATTAGTACAGCAACTCTCCCTTTTAGATCCACCCCCAAATAAGGGATCTAAAACAATACAATGCACTTAAGGGGTCAAGGGGTACTCTAGAATTTTTTCACGCGATTTACACGTGCGAGTATGGTACGGAAGGTCTATTATATCCCTTCTCTATTATATAAAAATGAATGTTCGTCTGTTTTTTCTGCATTTCCACGGAAATTTGACATATTTGCCCGTTTCAGACTGTTTTGTGACGGATGAACGCAATTTTTTTTTGTCTGTCTGTCTGTCTGTCTATCTGTGGACAATATTTTGTGTCCTTATAACTCGAGAACAGCTGGGTGGATTAACGTAAAATATGATGCAGATATCCATCAGAGGCACGACACTAATCATTGATGTAACTCTTCTCCGTACCTCTCATAACAGGGGGCCTACCCCCCTTAAAATACAAGCTGAAATAAGCGTAGAAGGGTGAGACAAAGCTCATTTTCAGTCCCTCAATGTGAGAAACGAAACTCGGGGGCCCTAAAAGAACCCCGAAAACCACATTTTAAGGCCCTAAAACAAACATTTTTCGAGATATTCCCAAAAAAATAATTTCACTTAACAAATTAATGAAGGAATGCATGTTGGTAACAATGGCAACAGAATCTCAGAGGTCCATCTATTTCTGTAAGACGCAATGCAATTCCATTTATTATATTACAGTGAAGGTTTTCAAACGACAATAAGGTTATAACGGATCCAAATTAAGCTGAAATATTCATCAATACATAAAATGCGCTTAAGGGGTCAAGGGGTATTCTAGAATGTTTTAACGCGATTTACACGTGCGGGTATGGTATGGAAGGTCTATTATAGCCTATCCCTATCCCTATATTGTTATATTATTATTATTACTATTATTTTAATTGTTATCAATATTATGGCGTACAACGACGAGACAAACTCATTTTCAAACCCTTGGTGTCAGAAACAAAACTCGGGGCCCCTCAAGAGCCGTAAAGGGTCCCCGAAAACTATATTTTAAGGCTCTAAACGCAACAGTTTCTTAGCTATTCCCAGAAAACTAATTTCATTTAATAAACTAAAGAAGGAATGCAAGCCACTAACCATGACAAAAGTATCTCAAGAGGTGGCATCCAACTTTCCATCTATTTCTGGAATAAGTAATGCCACTCCATTTATTACATTTCTGTGAAAGGTTGCAAATGGCTAAAAAATTATCACGGAACCAACTAAAACTGAAAAATTCATCAATGCGCTTAAGGGGTTCAAGGAGTACCCTAGAATTTTTTCACACGACTTACACGTGCGATATGTACGGAAGGTCAATTATATCTCCAAACAGCAACATTATTTTCAAAAATTCCTGATTTGAAATAGTAGACTGTTTTTTTGCTGATTTTAGGAATTTGGGCCATTGGAGGCTAAAGAAAACTGAATTTTCATGCACCACAAGCCTTTATAATTTATAAAAGGGGTCTTCCTGTAGTTGGGCACTTGACACAAAGGTTAGGGTCAGTTCGTATGTGACGTGTATTGCGTTTCGTCTACGAGGTTTTCAATTTTATTTTCACGCCAGGAAGAACACGTTAGGTAAATTTAGTATGAGAGCACATTTTAGCTAATCATTTTTCTTTGCCAACAAACAGGTTCCAAGCCCCTAAACATTGCAACAGTAGATCAATTGGTAACATCTGGTTATTAATACCGAAGACCGTTCGAAGAATGGGTACTTCTGCTAGTAATAGAATAAGACTTATCAATGAGGGACAAAGAGAGAGGAAGGGGCGGGGAGCCCGGGCTGGGTCCAGCCCCAGGGCCCGTGGCGGCTCTCTACGGCCCTGGTGAGCTGTACCCTCAACTTATAAGCAACTAGGTGTGGGGTGTGGTGGCGCAGCGGTCAAGCTGTTGGGCTCTCACCACGGCAGACCGGGTTCGATTCCCGGCCAATGCATGTGAGATTTTCAAAAAGTGAAATGCCATGTCCTGTGGTTCGGATTCCACGTAAAAAGGAGGTCACGTGGCTCATGTTCTCGAGATTAACGGTCACGTAAAACTATAATCTTCTTTTTATAAGCAACTAGGAAGAAGCTGTGATGTCATGTGATTGATGACTCATGCCGTTCGTCAGCAAATCACCGCGATAATATGTGAAGATGAGATAGATGTGACGTACGACTATGCGTATGTCAATCAAGCTTCTTTAGAATTTGGGTGTTTTCTGATAGTTTATTTCGATGTTTGTCATTCTAATTACTACTCTTAATCAGATCCTAAGTCTAAGCAAAACAATGTACAGGGTGCAAATTACAAAATCACACAGGTGCTGGTCAAACAAAGTCTGATGGGCCTAATAGCAAAACCAGTTAGCTCCTCTTGCTAATCCTGGAAGCTTTGAGGTCCTACAGTATAATTCCATTAACGATGGGCACCCGTAGGTACTGTAATAGTAAATAAACCTAACATACATAACAGCAGACTTATTAAGAGAACTATAGACAGGGAGCTGACTGGAGTCAACAAGACATTGGGAGAGGTGAAGGCATTGAGAGGGGACAGAACACGCTGGATAAATTTTGTCGAGGTCGTGTGTTCCACCTAGGAATCAAATCTAATTTAATCTATAAAAACAAATTAGAGAACCTTATGACTATGCACTGCTAATAATAGAGGCCAAAAGTATTTGGCTCGTTTTTACACATAACATTAGGTCAAGCCAGACACAATACCTTCAATCAGATAACAATGAAGAGATTTATACCAATGTTCATTGGCACGAGAGAAAGACTGTCATCTGACCCTGCATTTGTGACATAAGATACGACGAGAATCCCTCCACAGAACAGCAGAAACCATTTCCTCTCTGCAGTGGAATTTGTTATACCTTTAAAGCCATGTAATGTCCTTAGAGGTACACCTACTATAGGCCTACACTCCATACATCTATAATTGTCTGCAAGTATCTACAATCACACCCACATTATCTACATCATCTACACCTATCTGCCCAATACTCAACACCACTTCACCCCTGAATCTACCCCAAAGCTGCAAGCAACAGCAACAACCTCTAACTTCATTTCATACCAAGTTGGCAGAGCCATGCCCTGGCTCTTGCTACACCTATCAACAAACACACAGGAGTTGCTAAGTAGGACAGTGGTGTGTCAATTAGCCGCAGTCAGCACACCAGCGCACGTAAATAGATCTACCCCTCAGAGGGAAACGGTCTGTTCTACCGTGGTGCTGTCCGAGTGACGTCCAACGCCAGAGTACCGAGGTAAGTGTAAACTCAGGTATCCTGCACAAGTTGACTCCTTACCCATTGCCTTACCTATTTAAATTGTATCACTGTACCAACATTATTAAGCTATCACTACCTTTAGTGAAGCTAGTGCATTATTCTCAAGCCCTACATTAAACAAGCACATTTACTATAACTGATCATTTATCTTATTGTTCATGGCCTAGTCCCCCTCCCGCACCTTACAATTTACGTGCTTATTTGACAACTTACAGATGGTGGACGAGATTGATGTGCGAATCGACTGTGCTCCAAAAACGTTACGAAATATAGCGGAAGTAAGAGGTTATCTAAAAAAAAAAGAGGTAAAAGAAGACATACTACAAGTGGTTAAGTGTCATTAAGACAAGTTTCTTAGAAATGAAAATCCGCTCTTTACAAAAAGAATATTGGAAATGGGTCTGTGCATGTTAATGAAAATTCTCGTAATGAGGTTAGAGAAACCCAACCAGCGGACAAGCATGGAGAAGGCAATTCCATTGTGGTACAACTAGCACACTCTGATGACTCCATGCAGCAACACACTAGTGACGGACAGCGTTTGCTGACACCTGGCGGTCAAATCCATAATGCGCAAGAACCGGCGCATGTCAATGAGAATCCTCGTAACGAGGTTACGGACATCCAAACAGCTGTCATACAAGAAGAAGCCAACCCCCCTGCGGTACAAGTAGTACCAGTTGTTGAAACCATGAAGCAACAAACTAGAGACAGACAACGCTCACCGACATCTGTCGGTCATATGCCTAAATTACAAGAGCCAACTATCTCACTGCTGATGACGTTACCTACGCAACACCAGAGAACAGCCGCAGAGATAGATGACATAGCAGACATCAAAAGAAAAATGTATTACATTACGAATTTTATTTCACATAAGCTAGAAGGAATAATAGAGGAGAAAATTAATCAAAGCTTAAGTCGAGTTACGACAACCATCACACATGCCGCAACACGAAAATCCAAAGAAGCGACAGACAATACACACAATAGTCAGAATACTCTCTATAATGTTCAGTGTGAACCACAAGGGGCAATAGCGTACGAACGAAGTGGCAGAAGGAACGTTAATCACGAAAAATCCAACAACACACAACCTGATAATACAAACAAAGTTGAAACTGAGGAAGCAACAGAAGACAAAAATCCCCTACAACAACAAGGAAACCTACAGCAAAGTCGAACAAGACCACAGATACAACACGATCAAGATCACCCCAACGAGGCTACTGAACCAGCAGAGGCATGGAGCACAGTAGTAGGGAGGGGAGGACATAGGAAACTAAACCAATATGGACAGAATATCGCAGAAAAACAGAAAGACATACAAGAAAATTCAAACACAGAAGAACTAGAACTGCAAACAAACAACACAGCCTTAAACGGCATCTCAATGGAAACTGGATGGAGAGGACGACAAAGGCTCCAAATTATCGAAAACATGACTCAATCCACTGAATTGAAAGCAGGCTCACGCATGTCATGGCTCTACATAGGCAGGCTTCACGAATCCACCACAGCGGAGAACTTAAAAGACTTCATACAGAACAAAGGAATTAAGGGAGACATTGAATGCGAAGAGTTAGACATCAGGGGAAGACTAAGAGCATTTAAACTAGGAATTTCCTACGAATCTCTAGGTAACATCAACAAAGCTGAAGCCTGGCCGTAGGGGGTACTTGTAAAGAAATATATTTTTCGTAGAGACAGACCTGAAGGTGCAAGAATATGACAGTACGAAACCACAAAACGCGGAAGAACTGAAAAACCAGAAAAGAAGCACATCAACTACCAAGGATGGACTGGAAAACCGGAAAAAGATCCCACCAACAAATGAGGAGACTAACTCAAACATTAAACTCCTATTATGGAACGTAGAAGGCTTAAAGAGTGACCTACAACTCGCCAGCAGCGACTTGCTAAACAAGCAAGATGTGCTAATCTTAACAGAAACCTTCACAACACACCCATACCTGCCAACCTTCGGAAGTCAAAAATAGGAAGATTTTTTTAAATTATAGATTTCATCATGCGCAGTATACCATTGCGTGGGCGAAGGAGGGTACACAAAAGACCTGCGTGTCTTTATTGGCAAAGTATGAATTCAGCATAAAATTTACAAAAATGTAACCAATCATCAATCATCGAGTAGTACGTATGGCCAATATTTAAACGTAAGAGAACATAATTGTGTGTTTAAAGAAAATAAACTTCGCATTCGCTAACACATATTCAAGTTTCGTCAGACTTAAGTAAATTACCATGGACAACTTACCTAATTATGATTAGGAGATGTATATACATGTGGGTGGTAATCTTGAGACTGCTTACTGATTTAATGCAGACCTTGTAGCCAACTTTGCTCTCTTCAAAAATGCCCCATCATACTGCTGCTCGTAGCAATTTCCACTTAGGCTTGATTTAACCACTAACAGTTTGTTGAGGTTTTCGTCATTCAGAGATCGGAATTGTGTCCTTGT
Source organism: Meconema thalassinum (assembly GCA_946902985.2). Lineage (NCBI taxonomy): Eukaryota > Metazoa > Arthropoda > Insecta > Orthoptera > Tettigoniidae > Meconema > Meconema thalassinum. The sequence goes on along the minus strand of OX336391.1, from coordinate 454,411,547 downwards.
TTTCCTCACCTGGCTAAACAATCTCTCACATTCAACGTTGCTGTGTGGGATTGTTAATATTGACAGCATTACTTCAGCTAGTCTGTCATATTTCATACACCCATCTCCACCTCGTATATCCCCTATTGCAGACCAAGAACAATCTGCTTTGTTTCCTTCCACAATAGAAGATGGCAAATCCTCCATTTGGGGAGCACAAAACTGGCATTGTAATGCATCCATTGCTTGGTGCTCATCTTCACCCTCCTTTTTTTGGCAACACCATTTTTCCTCCCTATCATAACAGGAGCATTGTTTGCACTAAAAGCTATACAGTTTGCCATTGGAATGGCATGCCTTTCCAGAAGACGCAGAAGCAAATTTCCAATGTTAGCACCAGTCGAGTCACCTTCCAAATTTTCCATGGATAACAAACGATTTTCAATCATCTTCGATTCTTTGTTGAAAAATGACACGACGACAGGATACAGCTTACTATCTCTATCATTGCTACCATCAGTGGAGATCACGAAAGACCCATATTTTAAAATATTAATAATTTTTGAATCGGCGTCACGTGCCATTTCATGAATAATGCCGGATGTTTTTGTCCTGCCCCAGGCATATTTCTTCGCAATTTCCGAATCCGGGAACATTTTTCTAAACAATTGTCCCAGGTGATCAGAACATGATAACGAGAGGTTATGTTCTACGATGAACGCCGTGAACAAACATTCTGCTCGAATGGCAGCATTGTCTTCATTCCCGTGAACAAAAAAGTTCCTAATTTTTTGTTTTTCTGTAAACAACTAGCACTGTCCTTGTGTTTTAGAGTGTTGCTGTGAGTTACTATGTCAATTTTTTCCACCATGAGAAATATTTATATTGCAACGACACACGGAACAAAGAGCAAAATGGTTTCCTCTACTAGATTGTAAAATGAATGGAAATTCAGTTTTATAGCTTTCTTTGAACACTTGGAGATAACGTTTCTGAGGTTTTGTCGCCATAACGAGACGAGAGAAACTTGAAACACAAGACACAAAACAATCATCGACACAACTCTCGGAAATAATTATCTACCGACGCACACATTAATACCTCAATTAAATGCACTAAACGTGACGCTAGCAGAGTATACACATGTGGCGTCAAACGGAGCAAGTCACAATCGCCGCGCGTAGCATACAAGGTTTCAATCCCCTTCTGCACAGTCACGTGGCCAGCCTCGACTAATCAGCGTAGGCTTGACACCTGTTTGTCCGTAAAATACCACCAATCAGTATGCGGTAGGCATACCACTCACCATTCCGAGATCACAGCTATGGAGCTCACTGCCAAGCTAGAACTTACACAAACTTACACAAAAAAACAAGGTTACGCAAATCACAAAATCAATTACGACTTACGAGAGAATCTCCTTGAGAATGGAAATTATTTGCAGTTCCTTTTTCTTTCACAATATATCACTGGGGCCCGAAATTCGGAAGAAATAATAGTAATTAAGAAGATCGGAAGACGAGGTGAACATTCGGAAAGTTTCCGAATAAATCGGAAGGGTTGGCAGGTGTGCACACCTCATAGACATTCCGGGATTCTACTCGGAAAACGTATCAGCTATACAAGGACCAAGAGGACGACCAATAAGGGGAATCTCCTGTTACTTCAAGCCCATAATAGGGAAAGTCAAAAACATATACAGAGAAGAGGACTCGATAACAATCATAACAGAAAGAATTACCTTGATAGGGCTATACATTGTACCCCTGACGCCAATAGAGAACATTCTAGCAACTATTCTGACAGCTATAAGAAAGACAGCAAGAGAAACTAACATAGTCATTGTTGGAGAAATGAATTGCAGAATTGATATAGTACACCATAGGAGCCAGGAACTTCTCCAAATGACGACAGAAGAAGGGTTCGAGCTAGTCAATGCGACAAAGGACCGCACCTACTATTCACACAACGGCAGCAGCAACATCGACCTGATCTTTTACGAAGGACCAAAACTTCAGCTAACCCCACATAACGTGTGTTACTCATCAGAGGAGACACCAATAAAGAAGCACTGCCCTATAACATCAAATTTCTCTTTAGAATACCCACACGAGAACAACAATAACAATTACAATAGAGCACCAGCCTCAAGAAAACTAGACATCTCGCAAATAAAAGACACACCGCAACTACACCATCTAGAAAACTGTCTGAAAGAAGGAAATATCGAGTCTGCAACGACAGCACTAGAAGAGACCATTAAAAGATCAATCATCCCCAAATTCAAACGAAAAGCCAAGATATGGTTCGACATCGAATGTTTTATGGAGAGAAGACAAGTCTTACAAATTCTACACTTAACGAGGATCTCGAACACAGCAGAAAACCTGAGGCTCTACAGCAATGCCAGGAAAAATTACAAAGCCTTACTGATACAAAAGCAAAAAGACTACCTAGAACACGAGGTCACGAAACTGATTGAAGCGGCGACAAATGATCCTTTCTTAGTCTTAAGGGGCAGAGAAACACCAAACACCGGAGTGATAAACATGGAAACATGGGAGAAACACTTCCTTAAGGTACTGAACCCAGACCACAAGACTGCTGCATACGAGCCACGGACACCAGAGATAACAGATACCAGATCCATCCCGTTCACTGAAGAAGTGAAACAAGCCATAAGAAGCCTAAAAAATGAGAAAGCTACAGGCCCAGACGGAATCTTCAATGAAGATCTCAAAGCATCAATACGCATCTTACTCCCAGCACTCACGGAAATGATAAACCTATGCCTTAGAACAGGCGACATACCACAGAGATGGAAAACGTCCACCATCAGAGTCCTCTATGAAGGGAACGGGGACAAGACAGATCCAAACTCCTACAGAGGAATAGCACTGGAGAATAACGTCTTAAAAGTGCTCACAAGACTAATAAATAGCAGACTAACAAATGAAATAGATCACAAACTCCCTGAGGAACAGTTTGGATTCCGAAAAGGAAGAAACACCCTACAAGCAACTTGGATCCTCATAGAAGACATTGAAAATTCCATCAGAGTCCCACAAGGAAAGTTCTACGTTGTATTTGTGGATTACTCAAAAGCGTTCGACACCCTAGACAGAAGTCTCATCTTAACAAAATTAGAAGCCCTGACTGACAAAACACAGCTGGTAGTCCTCATTCACAACATGCTAAGAAGCAATACAATATATATCTCGGACAACGTAACCTTCTCCAAAGGAGTCACACAGACTGATGGGGTGCTCCAAGGAGATCCACTCAGCCCACTTCTATTCAACGTCGCAACGCATGATATCGCCGAGAACCTAAAAGAAGCAACAAACAATATAAACCTCTACATTTACGCAGACGACAAGGCTATTGGATCACCAGACAAAACAGAGCTACAAAAAGCAATCAAGGCGTTAGAAACCTGGGCTGAAGAAAACAAGCTCCAGATTAACGCCAGGAAAACAGTCCAGATGACCTTCAGAAAAGGTGGGAAAGAAAACCCGCACGACAAGATTTATTACAGAAATGAACCACTTCAATCGGCTAACGCCTACAAATACCTGGGCATGACCCTCCAGACAACCGTAAGATCCTTTAGGATTCACACTAAAACAAGAACATCAGCAGCCACGAAGGCAATATTTGACATACCATCACTACCTAGACTATCCCTAAAAACTGCCATGAAACTATTCGATGCAAAACCGTACCCATCCTAACGTAAGGAATAGAAATAACCTGGGAAAAACTAGGAATGAAAGATCTGTCAGCCATGGAAGCCATCAAAGCTCGGTTCCTGAAGTCCACCCTGCCAATACCCAAATACACCCGCTCATGACTCGTCTATGTCCTAGCAAGAGAAACCTTTCTGATGGAAGATCTCAGGACCAAATATAATCTACCTTTTACTAAAAACTGGGAAAAACAAGTGGAAATAAGAAAACAAAAGTTAAAAGAGATATGGGCTGACTTCTATGCAACGGAGGCCATGGTGAATAGATCATGGATGGAAACCAACCAAGACCTGCGCCATTTCGTGAACTCGTTGACAACGCACGGATACCACCACAGAGTGTGCAAAGAGAAGAACCATCACGAGCCGAACGAAACATGTGTATGTGAACCTTGTGAACGCCCATGTGATCGATACCACATTACAAGATGCAAAAAACTATCCAAAGTAAATAATCGAGACCTGCTTAGAACCATAAGACTGAAACAAAGTGAAATATAAAATAATGAATGTAGTGTAAATTTTATGCATTTGTATGCTTAATGCACAACTTGTGCGAGTTTCTTTAATAATTATTTGTAAGTCGCTGGGTAAGCGCTATTACCGTAGTTTGTTTATTGACACTGACATTGTCCCTCACTCACGCTACGTGCGTACCTTCTGCCATACCGCGCTATAAGTAATTTGCTAACTCTGCCCATCACGCGAGCCTTACTCATTTCTTGTTAGGCATTACCTCTGTTTAGGAATTACCCCTTTCTGTTAATCGCTAATTCATACAGATTCGTCCACCTCCCCGACACACTCAGACTCTCTATTCCTTGCGGAGATTAGATCAACACATTAAATCACCCGATCAGGCTCAACTTGATCGCTCACCCCCTAGAGATACGCCACCCTTCACACACGTCCCCTATTTCTACCCCCTTAGAGGGCAAAACAATATGAGCACTCCTTGGATACCCCACTAATACAACTGTGATGAGAGTGGCACTTTGCATAACTTGCAAGTGAAAGTACAGGAGTATGTGCAGTAAACTGTGGTTTAGTGAAGCAAATAGTGCAGATGTTATATCTAGTTTGCTGAAGGTATTGTATCCTTTTCAAAAATAACTGTCTGATAGGCATGAAATTTTAAGATGTAAATAACTTACACCACTCAATATAATGTACTTATTATTTCCTAAGTTTGGTTTTATTGAATAGTGATTGTATCAATTTTGGGAGGTCAAGTTTTAATTTAGTGTTAGTACTGTATTACATTTGATTACTATTTTCCATGCCTAGTGTCATTGGGCAGATGATGATTAAAGTTTCTTACAGTGGTATGTTTTCTTGAGTGTTACCTAGGTTTGGATTTGAAATTTTATTTTACCTTAGAACTACTACTTGGTTTGGATTTTGGTTTCGGGTGGCGGATCTCCCAGGTTCAGTTCCTATTTCATCCAATATTAGATTTGATTATGTTGAGTATCAAAGGTTTTAAGGGCTTAATGTTCCTTATTATAAAGATCAGCTATTTTTATATTGTGAATGTTGGGATGTTTGTTATAACACTGGAAGTTTTGTTGTGTAATATAGTTTAAAAGGAATTCTCTCTCTTCTTTCTTTAACGGTTTATACCTTAGCAGGGTGTCGAGCGATGACGTGTTTTTAAATTCCCGTATATTTCCCGTACGAAAATCCACCAAATTCCCGTATATTTTAGAACTCTCTAACACTAGAGTTCGCATACCAAATGGCTGAAAAATGAATCTTGAAGCACGAATCAAGATTTTCTAGCGTAAGTGTAGCTGTATTTTTGGAGATACTTCCGCAGCCCACGGGTGATGGTGAGATTTAGGCCTAATCTGTAGCGTGAGCAAAGCACGCGCGCGCGAGTGAACTCTCGGAGATGGGATGAGATGCTACGAACACAAATAAAATGACGTTTACCTGAGGAGAACTGATTTAAATGACTGTTTTACTGAAGAGGGCCGAGAGAGTAAGGTGTCACGAATCTGGGAATAGTAGTTCCTGGAATGGGAACTATGGTTGCGCGGGGTTGGCAACGATCAACCTACGTCACCACGACAATCTGTGTGGTCGCTATGGCGGCGATTGTTTCTGATCTGTAATGAAAAATATGTGTAGTAGAATTGCTTATGTAATAAATGTATTCCTAATGTCACACAACGAAATGGATTATGTTCTGTACCTAGTAATCGAACAGATACGCGGGTAGCGTAATTCGACATTAGTGGCGACCGTGACAGGACCCAGACGGGTACTGATAATTGAAATACGAATCGAAATACATAACGTATTGTATAAATACTGAAGGAAAATATTGTGAAATCCATTATGACTTTGGATTCCCGTGTGGCACTGAGGAAGGTGAAATGTTCAGCGTTTACCCGACAACTACACACTCTCAAAGAAGAACGGAATAATCAAGAATTGGAGAACGATGCAAGGAGAAGGAAAATTAATGTTTCCTATTCTTTATTACGAACTAAGAATGAAGATCTACTGGCACTGGATGGTGAGATTTTAAGTTTAAAGATAGAAGCTGGTCACGAGGGTTTGGAAGACAAATGCTGTGTTGCCGATGATTACCAACGACTGTTCCTCGATGAAATACTAGCTCACCAGGCGAAGTCTCTGGATGATTCAAGTCTCAATAGTGGAGCCGATATCACAAGTAGACGGAAATTCAAACTCCCTAAACTAGAACTTCGAAACTTTGACGGTGATGTACGACAGTGGCTACAAGTCTGGGGACAATTCCAGAAGATAGATAAGGACCCTGACATAGTACCAGAAGACAAGTTCCAATATCTAGTGCAAGCCACAGTTAAAGATTCTCGTGCTAGAGAGCTTTCCACCTACTGGAGAAAATTATGTTAAAGCAGTAGAAAGCTTGAGAAGTCGATTAGGTAGAGACGACGATCTACATGATCTACTTATAAAAGTGTATGTCCGGGAATTGTTAACTTTAGTTTTGAAGAATGCTTCCTCTGTGAACAAACCTCATTCATTGTGTAGCCTTTATGACAGCCTAGAATCACAAATTAGGTCCCTTGAAACACTAGGGGTCACTTCCGATAAATGTGCTGCTATGCTATACCCTCTGGTGGAATCATGTTTACCTGAGGAACTGCTGAGGGTGAGGCAAAGAAGCAGAAATTTTGTAAGCACTGGCGATGGTAAAGATAGGTTAGAAAACATTATGAAATTTCTGAAACTTGAAGTTGAATCTGAAGAAAGAATCAGTTTGGCTGCAGCAGGTTTTGGCATTCAGAAAGTTTACAATAATACTCAGGCTCGATTGTCGAGTAATAAAGCTGCTACAGCTACTGAATTGCTGACTACCAGTAGGGTAGATGACAAGAGACAGGTCTGTATTTTTTGTGAAGGTAGGCATGATGCCTCAAATTGCTTTAAGGCACAGAAGTTCAGCCCTTCAGAGAAACAAAAGATACTAAAAGAAAAAGGTGGTTGTTTCCGTTGTTTAAAGAATGGTCATTGACTCAACAAATGGAAAATTGCTGTAAGATGTTTTGTTTGTGGCAAGAACCATAATGTTTTAATGTGTCCTGATGTACCTAGTAACGGAAGGAAAGATTTGTAAGGGTAGTAAGGACCACAAACAAAAGGATCAACCAGGAACAGCCTCCTTAAGCAGTACTACCAATAGACAAGTTCTATTACAGACTTAAGTTGTAAAAGTTAAAGGGCCTAAATCTTCTATTTCAGCATGAACTCTGATTGATTCAGGCTCTCAGAGGTCGTATGTTAGGAGAGAAATTATGGAGAAAGTAGGTTGCACCCCACTGAGGAATGAAGCTATTAAACACAGTTTATTTGGAGGTGTAAAAACAACTGTTAAGGAACATGTATGTTATAAGGTAGAATTACATAGCTTGGAGGGTAAATATAAATGTGATTTTAAAGCGCTGGACCAGTCGACTATATGTGATGGTATTCCTTCCATCAAGGAAGGGCCTTGGTTAATGGAGCTTTCAGATATGAATATTTCTTTAACTGATGTAGGAGGTAAAGATAGACCTGTCGACTTGCTAATCAGAGCAGATGTAGCAGGAAAGGTAATGACAGGGAGAATCAAAATGTTAGACTCAGGTCTAGTGGCTATAGAAACAAAATTAGGCTGGACTGTGATGGGTCAAGTTCCATGACAGTCTGCAAATAATTTAGCAGTAGAGGTTACTTCACTGCTCATTCATGATGTAGGTGATCTTTGGAAATTAGAAACTATTGGTATCTTAGACACGGCCACCCAGAAGTCCAAAGAGGAGAGAGAACGTGAGATCCAGATCAGTTTTCAAACGTGTATTAAGAAAACTGATGATGGACGCTATGAGGTACCACTGCTTTGGAAGGAGGGTCATTTACCTCTTCCAAATAACAGAGATTTGGCATTAAAGAGAGTTCAGTCCACGACTAGAAAACTGCATGAACAAGGTTTGTTTAGTTCATATGATGATGTTTTGAATGAATGGAGACAGCTTGAGATAATCGAAGAATTTCCACTTCAGGTGTCTATGGTTTATGGGCACTACCTACCACACCGAGCTGTTGTAAAGCAGAACAGCACCACTAGGGTGCGTCCTGTGTTTGTTTGATGCCTCTGCTAGGCAGGGAAACACACCTTTTCTGAATCAGTGTTTGGAGAGTGGACCTAACCTCATTGAACTTATTCCAGTTGTATTGCTCAAATTTCGAGACGGTAGACTTGCTGTAATAGCAGATATAGAAAAAGCTTTCCTCCAAATTAGTATTAGACAAGAGGACAGAGATCGTGTTCGATTCTTCTGGTGGGATAAAGAAGACCATGAAAAGGTAAAAATTTTTTTGTCATTAAATGGTTGTGTTTGGATTGAGGTGTAGTCCATTTTTGTTGGGGGCAATTCTCGATCATCACATTAATGAAACCATGCGAAACCCTAACTATGACAATGAAATCATGTTGAAACTGAAACAGAGTATGTATGTTGACTATGTAGTTACTAGTGTTGAAACTGGGTCTGAATAAAAGCAGTTTATTAGCGAGGCCAGTGATGCAATGAAAGTTGGCAAATTTAACCCAAGGGGGTGGCAGTCCAGCCACCACAGTTTTGATTCCACTGAAAAAGTTGGAGTGTTAGGAATGTTTTGGGACACTGCTTCAGATTGACTTTAAATTTCGAGTGGATGGACAATTTTGTAGTAGGTGAGGTGACAAAACGCACAATTCTTTCTGTCGCTCAACGGATATTTTATCCAATTGGTATAGCCTGTCCTGTATTGCCAATTCCTAGGTTATGGTTACAAAAGCTTTGGAGGAGTGGCATATCATGGGATGAGGAGATCGATACTGGTATGCGATTTGAATTTTTGATGTGGTACCAACGTCTGTCATTGCTTAAGAATTTAAAAGTGCCTCGTTGGCTCTTTTACGTAAGAGGCAACAGTAAAGTAAGTATACACACCTTCTGTGATGCCAATGGACTAGCCTACGGTGCGGTTGTATTTATAAGAATACAAAATAACGATGACGTGAAAGTATGTCTTCTGGCTGCCAAAGCACGAGTAGCTCCTCTCAAAGCAGTCACTATTCCTCGGTTGGAGTTGATTGCTGCAGTGGTGGGAGCCAGACTATGTAAGTCTGAGCGACATGGACTTACATTGAAGGACATTGACTTCTATTTCTGGACTGATTCTTCCACTGTTTTGACCTGGATCCAGAAACGAGACAATTGGACAGCGTTTGTTAACAACCACGTTAAGGAAATACAGAATTTGACTCAACTCGAATCCTGGAAACACGTGCCTGGTTATCAGAATCCAGCTGATCTAGTCTCGAGAGGGTGCACGGCTGACAAGCTGTTAACTGAGAAATGGTGGGAGGGGCCAAATTGGCTAAAGAAAACACACCCAGATTGGCCTTCGGGAGAGATAGTTAAGTATGAGCAGATGATTCTCCAAGAATTAGACGAGTTAACACGGGTAGTGAGTTGTCTTATGAAGGAATCAGTTTCCTGTGGCTGGTGCAGTACTCCCAAGGAGACTAACAACAATCGTTGTAAATATCATGGTCTTAGCTGGTTCTATAGATACTTTTCCAGCTTTGGCAGAATCGTACGAATGATTGCGTGGATGAAGAGGTTCATCCATAACTCACGGAATTTGGATTTAAGGAAGAAGGGAGAATTATTAGGCGATGAGATTCATTTGGCTGAAAAGATAGTAATCCGTCTGACGCAAAGGGAATCGTTCATCTCAGAGGATGACAAATGTCTTGCTACCTTAAAAGCATTTAAAGATAATGAGGGGATTCTGAGACTAAGGACGAAATTAGTTAATAGGCAAGATAATGAATATTTTTGTGCACCCATGATCCTACCGTCGACTCATCCGGTGGTTTACTGACTGATTATGAGTGAACACAGAAAAAACTCGCATGTGGGTGTACAAACACTAATTAACATATTGAGAGAACAATTTTGGATCTTGAAAGCCAAAAAGACTATCCGAAATGTACTCTCCAAATGCGTCATTTGTTTAAGACAGGTAGGACATCATTTAGATGCCTCTTCGGCATCACCCCCAAGGACCGAATCAAGGATTCGGCTGTGTTTGAAGTGGTGGGAGTTGATCTGGCTGGACCGCTATATCTGAAAGATGGTGCCAAAGCCTAGATTTGTTTATTTACGTGTGCCGTTTATAGGGCTGTGCACCTGGAACTATTATCTTCCTTGTCAACAGAGAACTTTATGCAGGGGCTCAAACGATTCATTGCACACCGGGGGAGACCTACAATAATATATTCTGACAATGGTAGAAATTTTACTGGAACTTCGAATGAATTACAAGACAATTGACTGGAATCGAATTGTTCAGTACAGTAGTGTTAGGAAATTCGAATGGAAATTTATTCCTCCAGCAGCACCCTGATGGGGGGATTTTGGGAAAGATTAGTTGGGATCATGAAACAGATTCTCAGAAAGATCTTAGGTAGAGCTTTGCTGTCTTATGAAGAAATGTCTACAGTTCTTTGCGACACGGAATCGTTTGTTAATGCTAGGCCTTTATCTTATATTTCCGAGAATGACGGTAATGTCATTCCATTATCACCATCATTGTTTTTACACGATGTTAAAGAAACAAAAATACCGGATTGTGATTTCATTGAGGAACCGTCACTCAACAATAGGCTAAAATATCGACATAAAATAAAATCAGATTTACGTAACACATTTAGGTCTGAGTATTTCGGCCTCTTAACTATGAGATCACAAATAAAGAAAGAAGGAAGCAAACCCACACTAGGCGACATAGTACTTATAGGGAGCAATAATGTAAAACGTATAGATTGGCCCTTGGGACGAGTTATTGAAATTTTACCTGGTAAAGACAATGTCACTCGTTTAGTACGATTACAGACTGCAACATCTGTTCTACCCAGACCCATTCAAAGGGTTTATCCTCTAGAGGTCTTGTCCGACTGGGTAGAAAAATTTAGATCTTCAGATAAACTTGATACTTCCCAGATCAATTCCTCGAGTGAAGGAATACCAAGGACTACCAGCAGAGGAAGGCCAATAAAGATGCCTGTAAGACTAAATGTATAATTGTTGAACATATTGTTCATTTATTTTTCATTGTATTATATGTTTTTTCCATTTTTTTTTCCAATTGTGTGCATTTTGGAATTGTATAGATATTTTTTTCTCTGTAATTCTGATTTGTTTTCCATCAAAATCAGGTGGGAGGAAGATGTCGTGAATCTAGGAATAGTATATGTGTTTTCCATTTTTTTTCCCCCAATTGTGTGCATTTTGGAATTGTTGTATAGATATTGTTTTCTCTGTGATTTTGATTTGTTTTCCATCAAAATCAGGTGGGAGGAAGTCGCGAATTTGGGAATAGTAGTTCCTGGAATGGGAACTATGGTTGCGCGGAGCTGGCAACGATCAACCTACGTCACCACGACAATCTGTGTGGTCGCTATGGCGGCGATTGTTTCTGATCTGTAATGAAAAATATGTGTAGTAGAATTGCTTATGTAATAAATGTATTCCTAACGTCACACAACGAAATGGATTATGTTCTGTACCTAGTAATCGAACAGATACGCGGGTAGCGTAATTCGACATAAAGAATAGGAGTGTCACATAATAAATGTTTACAGGAAGTGACTGAATTGTATGGTACCGTAACATTTAAGAGCTTCCACGAGTTAAAATGACACCGAAACTTATGCATAGCGAACTTCCGGTCCGCGAATCTCTATTTGATTTTCATTGGCAGTGAATCGTTCGTGATTATCTTCTATATTATTTCGGATTGTGGTTTTGTTTTTAGGCATTCAACTTATGAAATAAGAACTAGAGGTTAGGCCTTTCATGAATATTCCAAAGACAAGTGTCTCCTAAAAAGAGTAATTAGAAAAACTTCGCATCAGAGACAACCATGGCAAACAGCTTGCCTACAAAGTTTGCAATGTGCACATTTCAAACGGCAGTGGTCTAACATATCTTAGACTACAATTGAGGCGATGGGTGCAATAACAACTTAAGTCTGAAAACACTGTTTTGAGAAAATTACTCCTAAAGTTTTGAAACACTGTAAATGTCCGAGTTTTTCATTTATGGATACGATAATTTATACACACCATTTAGAGATAGTCCTTAACAATATATCAATGTCACTGTGAATTTAAACTTCACCAGTTCTTAAATATTTTAATTCAAATATGGAATAACTTAAGTCGTTATTGCAGAGACTGACAACCAGCATCTTAAATTACCATTTATGGATAGTATATTCGTTCAAATTAATTTAATTCGAAAAAATAGCTACTATGTACTGCACAACAAGTATATTTTTATAATAAAATTATAATATATATACAGTATATAAAAATTAACACCAAAAACGTAATTTTGAATCTATTCTTTTAATAAGGCACTTTTGAAAGTATCACTGCAATTATTTTACCTAAAAAAAGAAATAAGGTGTCCAAACACAGCGATTTTTATAATCCTGTTTAATTAGTACATTTAAATGCAAACGGATATGCAGATAAGGCTTAGAATGGTTACATTCATGAATGAACACTGGTTCTGTTTACCCAATTTCAATCAGAAAATAATGATTAAATGAATAGATATATACCGGCATTGCCTTGATAGGATAGGCTAAGTGAAGTAAAACTGTATTTAAATAATAATAATATTAATAATAATAATAAGGCAACAGGAGTTTAAGATCATTCAATGGTTTCCTAAGCCTCACTGATTTCACTTTGCAGTTCACTTTCTTCCACAACAGTCTCTTTCTCTAATATGTGCTTAAGTGCATCTGCATTCTCCGGTGATTTTCTTTGGGGAAAAATGAGTGGCAGTTTCTCTTGCAACAATTTTCAGTGTAAATAAATACTTTCTTATAAACCTTCTTGCCACTAGAACTCACATAGCTATCACCACGATTCCTCTTGGCTTTGTTCTGCACGCGTTTCCAAGAGTCTCTCTGAAGTAATCTCTTTTTTCCTTTATTCTGCATTTCCAAATCTGATCTTTCATTTAACTTCTCATTTTTACTATCATCTGACTGATCACACATCTTTACAGAATAACAATAACAAAACCACACGCAACAGTCACAAGACAACTCTCACTGATTCCCGCGCGCGTGCGATACCGGCGCTCGAAGCGCCTAAGTCGGCCCAGCTGTTCGCCGGAAGAACGACTTGCTACACAGCTGTATATAATGCAAGCTCCTGCCATCTAGAGCTGACATAACAAAATAATATTTGGAGGATAGATGAAGAACACATTGGGGATTACAAAACTGCAATCGCCGGAAAAACGACTTAAGTCGACTTCGGTGGTTATTGCACCCAGCGCTTCAATTGTATTCAGTTGGTGGAGATTAAATATGTTATATATGTGAGAATATTATTATAATTTGCTATCCGGTTGTTATATTATGCACGTTTAAATGCTAAATTGTGACGGAAGCTACGAGTTTTAGGCTATTCGCCGTACCGGTATGCCTAATATTTACTAACAACGCGTTGTTTCATCTTTAATATGTATTTAATCATTATAATTATAATAGCCTATCTATTAACACTTATTTAACCAAAATTTATTTTATAAGTATATACATATTTCAGGTGTTGCAAAAAAGCAATATTTGATAGCACATTCGGTTCTACCTTAAAATCCAACCGTGCCTAGTTTTCAGTACCTATGGAAAATATTACCGTAAGTTAATAAACCAAACAACTGGCGACATTTTTTTCTTAAATGCTCATTTACATCTTCACCCTAGTCTAAAAAAGTACCATACGGTAATCACTGAAAGGGTAGGGGAGGGGTTTATGACCTCAATTTCACAAACGAAAGAACCTCATTTTGCATGAATTATGGAACCCAAATCCTAATGGAAGTATGGATTGTCTGCATTTAGAAATATTTTAGTCAATAATTTAAAACAAGTTGCCAGAAAACTTAATATAAAAAGCTGCGTTTAAAGTTGCTCTGTGAAAAAAAACCACCGCGCCAAGATTTTAAAAGACGTGCATATAGTTAAATACAATCATCCAATGGGAGAAACACTTTCACTGTCACGAACTTATAAGCAATTCAAACATAAACTGATGTAAATTTACGGGAAAATGTGCAACATTTAGAGACTACGAGTGTTGTATGCAGCACAACGTTAGCTGACATTTCGCATCATTAATACATAAGGAATGAACACATGCAGAGCTTTCTCACTGTACACAGCTGAAGATTATATCATTCTTGGTGCATTTTACGTTCTCTTAACAACAATAATTTACTTAGTTACATGCAAGGAAAATTGTAGTACACAGTTCCCATTGCTTCCATTACCTGATTACTATACCGGAAGCTGGTATTGCATACCCAAACGCCGGTGGCGCGTCCTATGGCAAGTGAAAGAACGAAAGAAAATGTAAGCTCTATAGGAGTCCGGAACAAGGTGATACAATTTTCTACACTACTGAAAATACCCTTTGTAATAATGAATAATAATTTTGGGGGTCATGTAGTGATAGATGTTACCCATTTTAGATCACGACTTGTATAAAAATTGGAGGTGTGACCACCATTCCATGCGTAAATTATGGGACAATTCGGTACTGACAGCCTTCCTGTCACTTTGCCCCGCTTTTCCTCTACGCAACCCACAGTCGCCAAATAACAAGGCCCTACGTCTAACCACCACACAGCAAGAATTCTGAGAATGCTTCTCACCTACACCCTGTATTTCAAAGGAAACAACGTGAAGGATATGTTGGGAGCTTGGAACAGCTGTGTTGCCAAGTATTTAGTGTTGTTGTAAATCAACTGATTCGAATAATACATGGCGCTACACTTCAGACATTATTTCTGTACAATTATACGTGATATATTTTAAAAGACGATCCTGAGTCAACACCGAGGACAGAGAAATACGATACATGGATGAATAAATAAATTACACACCGAATCTATGATACATCATCGGTATTCAATTCAATAAATACGACAAAGAGGGCAAACACTTTACAACTAATGAATAGAAAAACCCTCACCATGCAATGATTATCCTTTAACACGAAACAAGAGAGGGAGTGGAGGTCGTTCACAGCTTACTACAGTAGTTGACAGATAACACCATGCACACTCACTGAATCATGACTCTCTACGGTTAATATTAGCTTTCGTGATAATACAAAAGTAAAGTTAAGGTAAGGTAAAGACAAGCCGCTCTGTGGCGATATTATTGCCGTGGTTTTATATCGTCGAGTTGTAGGCTATTGAATGACAGACGGTATTTTGAACACTATGACAGGAAACAATAGCATGTGCTCTATTATCGATTGACGCAAGCGAACTAACACCAATAAATAAATTATCCTCAGTCACTTGGCAAGGGTTTCTTTGACACCTTCCATCCCTTCACTGTCCCTATCATCATCACCACCATCATTGTCTTCGTCAGAGCTTGATGAATTGCCAAGGTTAATAATCATCCACCGCAATATCCAGACCGCCTTCAGCATTTGTTTCTGTATATGCTGTACATGCTGAAAATCCTTGGGTCAAACTTCGGCAAAGTAAAAGTAACGAAACAATGACAATGAAAGGAAATCAGACACAGACAGTGGTTAACAAGCGACTGAAACAATGCCTGCCCACACAAGAAGAATCCTGTTACTGGTGTGGTGTATTTTGTAGCCTCATGTTGGTGACGGGTGTTTGATAGTAAAATGTCGAGAGCTGTGAGATATTGTTTGTAGTTTTTGAAAATTATGCATGTGTGACGCATTTGCACTGAGTGTTTCCACGGACTTGAGAACAATTTGGTATGTGATTCTCCCCTGTGAAAGAAGACCATGGAAAGGCTAAAAACGTTAAATTCCACACGCGACACGCCGCGAATACATGTTCATTTAGATTTATTTTATCAAAGAAGGTAATAGAAAATAACATAATGCAAAACTAAATTAAATAAGTCACTTTGACAAATACAAGATTGTTACTAGAAACTTCAGTAATACACAGCACAAAATTAAGTTGTTTTGACAGTACTAATTTCTGAATAGGAACTGTAGGCTAGTCATACACAAAATAAAATAAGTCACTTCGTCAATAAGTCCTAGATTGTGGTTAGGAACTTAAGTAACACAAAATAAGATGAAATAAACAATAATCAAGGATTTATTAATTTAAAGCTTCTCTAGGGAACTCATCTGCTCTTCAATTTTCGCTGCTTCAGCATGGGCGTCATCCAATATCTTAATATTTTTGCCAATTCTGAGCCGATTGGTTTCGACTCACAATACTTCGCCCCCCCCCTGTGCCCCGCCGCCCCCATGTGACCCCTCCCCCCCCCCCCTTCTTCTGTCGGCGCCCCTGGTCATTAATGTGATAAATAATCATTTCTGGATCAAGAGGAAGGAAGGAACATTCATATAAAATTATTTGATTACTAAATATATAAACAAATTGCTGGTCTACATTTGGGAGAATGTAGCCATTGTTGACTGTTTTGTACATTGTTGGTGTTTCTAAATTTGGCGCTCTCTAATTAAATTAACACAAGACTGGATAGCCAATCAGTGGTTGACACATCTGTGCTGATCGTTTTGCCAAGCTAACTTGAGTTCTGAAATTTGATTCGGCCATAAAGCTCTTAGAGACAAATTAATTCATGAAGTTGGCAATGTAAGTTGTGCCGGCCGATCTTCAGTTGTCTACTGGTTCAAAAATGAGATCTGGGCATGCGCAAGCTGGCTGCCAGATTGCTATGAAGTCAAGCCAAGCTTGGAAGAGAGACTTCTCGATGTGATTCTGTAGAGGCAAGACGTTGTGGCGTGGCCTGTCTCGGAGCCACTGCCGAAATAATTAAAATTGCATGAAGTGAATTTCTATAAAAGGACGTGAGTGGCAGCCTCGGGCCATATTCTACTTAGGCCATTAAAAAAAGGTAAAACTGTTGATATATTTAAATGTGGGAACTCGTTGCTGAGCGGCATAGGATTACAGCATTCCGGACAATGATTGATATTTCTTAGCTTAGCTTGTTGAGGGCAAGTGACTTTGACCCTCGCGCTGCACATTGATGCTATAAACTTTAGTTTCTTTGGCTTGTTACGAGCATATCTTGTTCAAGATATTTTATTTATTTATGTGTGCAATTTCTTTCTCCTTTATTTAAAGTGGGCCCATGATGATTTATTTATTCATTTACCGAATGTTTGTTAGGGAACAAGCCTCTTAAAATGTAGGGTGCAGCGCATGCGTAGGTTAAGGGTCCTGAAGATTTGAACATTCCCGGTAAAATTGATAATTCTGATTTCGATCCTTATGTAACAAGATCATAATAACTTAAAAGTTTTATAATGTAACTGTCAGGATTTTGGTTATGGGAACCAGATAGTTTAAAAATGACAAACGGCCCTTTGTCTTTCGCTTGTCATAGATGGCATAACTTTGTTTTTTTAAATGGCCGCACAAGCATAGCATCCATGCTGTTTACAAATGATTCTCGGAATGGTATTCGAAAATATGTAATAAATATCACTTGGTGTTAAAGATGTTATAGTTTCGGCTATTATTTGGAAAGTGTTTTACATGAAAGAATAATTCGTTAGTGAAATGTAGTCACGAGATGTGACCGGTTGATAATGCGGCATTGCCATTAATAATGGGATTAATGTTGGCCTCCCCTTTTCTTAAACGCAGGAGTGTTTTTAAGTGTTCCCTACCTTAGCCTTTCGGCATTGTACTTCACTTCCCTTCGAAAATATATATCTTATTTTTACCTACTGCTGTTCGAATCCATGTTTCATTGAGCGCAATAGAATAGTACTAGGTTAATTGACTTCAGGCCACTTTGGCCTCGGGTTAACCAAACCCTCCCTCCCCTCATGACGGCGCAAATTCCTGGAGATCTTTCGTGGCTTTTCTTTCGACTGCCTCCTTAGCCGTCGCTTCCTTTTCCTGCCTGCTTCGCACCCGTTTTGCTTCCTTTAACACAGCGTAGGAGTTTCGTGTAGCATGGACCATGCTCTTGCTCACGGTTATCTTTTCTACTCCACCAGCTGCCATCACAGCGTCCTGAACAGTATGCATGCTAATCAGACTTGCTTCTTTGTGATTGACGATCATGCACTCCTTGTTCAGGGAGAAACTTCTCTCTAGAGCTGCATTGCTCTGATACAAAATCAGTATCATTTTAATGAAGCTTGTGAGATCGTTTTTGGCAGGAACTGAGAAAGGTGCTGAAGCCACTAAATCGAACCACAGCATGTCGAGCCGTGGCTCTTTTCCGTCGAACTGCTTCAAACGCGCAGTGACAGAAGGGCAGTCTCAGAAGCGCAGAGTAGCTGCTGTTGATGCGGTCAACCATGCGCCAGAAAGCAAATTCTTCTGATTACAAAGATTCGCCAGGGCAACTTCGGCCAACTTAGGAGTCTCAGAAACCCTTTAGGGTCTAGGCAGAGAATAGCACGGGTCATCATGTAAGCAAGAGGTGACCTCTCTTTGATTTTTTCAGCCATAGGATACAAATGTACAATTTTCGACAGTTGGTGGAGAATTGCAGCACATCCGCATGGAATTTTCTGAGATCTTGAGCTGTTAGCTTCTTTAAGGGATGCTCTTGTCGAGAACCCCGGGTCAAAAAAACAACAGGTCTCCTCTGTGAATAACAATGTGGAAGATTCCTGTATGTCATTGTCAGCAACGAGTGCGGTGCGCGAAGCCCCGCGCGGAGAGGGTGCGGCCGGCGGTCGGCCAGGCAAAGCATGCATTTGACATTGGCTGGGTTCTCATCCCGCTTAGCGCTCTATCAGTGGCGCAAATTGTGGTTGGCAGTGCGGTGTGCAGACGAAATAGAAGGCTGAGCGGGAGGACTCGACCGAGTATTCGGGGGCTATAAAGTAAGCATTATGAGACTTTTCAAGATTTCACGTATCAAGTGCAAATTTCCCGTATTTTTCCCGGGTAACTTAAATTCCCGTATACTTCCCGCATTTCCCGTATCACTCGACACCCTGCTTAGGCATTCCCCACCCATACACCAGCACACCTGCCAACCTTACAAAACCAAAAATCAGGAGATTTTGACATGAAAATCAGGAAAACTCAGGAGATGCAAATAGTGCATATCAGCTCAATTAATTGGCAAACTATGCTTCAAAATGAATGCTGTACATTAGCATTTGGCTTTTATTATCCCATTACCTTCCATTTTAATACCAAAATCTCTCTCTCTTTTTTTGCTACACATTACATTTTCTTTATGCTTCTTTGTTCCCACGTGTTTCGAATTATATCACTTTTCCACCATGTGATATAAAAAACATTACATCGACAAACAGTACAGAATGCAAAATTGTTGACCTTTGCTGGATTCAAACATGCACAGAAATTGTTCCAAAAACTGCTTCAAAAAACATTTTATTTTTTGGCCATAGAAGTGTCAAAAACCGAGCAAAAACACTAGAATGTGACAAAAATATTGAAGCAAAGTCAATAAACAACCACTTACACTTAAACAAAACCCATTTACGAATTCAGGCACCCAAATAACCTGCCCACTATTTAAAATAAATAAAAAAAAAAGAACTGAGAATATTTGAAGTTCACCAATAATATACAAAAATCGGGAGGATAACTTGAGTGATCGTGTGACAGAAAAAACTATGGAAAATCGGAAGTCTCCCGCCTAAATCGGGAAAGTTGGCAGGTATGCACCAGGTAAGGGCCTTCCTTCTACCCACAGGCTAGACCCGATTCCCCCTTCCTTGAGATCAAATCGTACCTAACCTTGGGGAGATTTAGGGAAGGTGGGACATCTATTATTCAGTGCAGCTATCTGAATCCTGTCTTTCCACCAAACGTCCCCACTTCAGGCCTAATTTCATCCACTCCTGCTGTTTTTGTGGTTCGTTTTCTTATTTTAATTTCTACCCGCTCAATTGTGATTCTGTTACCTACAGTAATTCAATCTCTTCACACTAAATTCCAAAATTTGAGAAATTTTCAGAAAGATTTTCCATCTATTTCTATTTTGACAGTAAGCGAGTTTTAAAAATAATTCATCCATCTACTCACAGCTTCTCCAGGATCAACAATGAACTTGCCTGATTTACTAAATATAATCTAAAAATTTTTCCACCTTTCAGCACAATTGGAAGATAAAAATGTAATTGGTTTTTACGTCCCTTTTAACTACACTATAGTAGCTTTTAGAGACATCAAGGTCCTGGAATTTTGCCCCCAAAGGGGATCTTTAATATGCCAGTAAATCTACTGACAACTCTTTCGTAACTGTGCACCCTCAAATGTCAATTGGCAGTGCCAAGATTCGATTCTGCAAACTTGGACACAGGAAGTGAGACGGTTACCACTGCATCACGCACATCACCTTTGGAAAATATTTAGATTATATTTAGCTATCAAAGTCAGCATGATTCTAGAACATATCAATATGGAGTTTATCATGTCTTTATATTCACAAGATTTATCTGAAACAACGTTAATTTCTCTCTAACCAACCCTTCATATATGCAAACATTATTACGGTATTGTAGTTCATGTAATTCATTTCTACCTCTCTTCTGCTCTGCCTGCTCTTTTTTGGTATGCTTGTTGAGGCAAAAAGTGCTGCAGAAATCCTTAGTGGTGGCATCCTGCATTTCCAGACGCACAGGAGTACCACGAATTACGTTGTCGCACTGCAAACATGCTCCCTGAAACATTAATGTCAGCATCCTGCAGATGTGGTATATAACTATGAATATTACAATATTACATCGATTCAGTTTCTTAGACAGCTTGTACACAAACAAATAATAATTTATTTGCTACATTTACCACCAATTCTCTTCAGAAGATTAGAAAACTCTTAACAGGTCACACATGCCCTGTCTGAACATCATATTTTGATAGCAGCTGTCACAACTGGTCACATGCTAAACTACCATTGGTCTACGACCACCCTTCCTTTACCTGTGACTTCTAACTCTACCTGGACCATGCTGTGTCTTAACAGGGCTGTATAATCTAGGGAATTCATCTTGATATCTTATGAGAAATGTCTGTGGGCTTTCTTCCAAATCCTGACCTTGGGGCACGTCATGTGTCGCTCTGCTCCGGTATCGTCTTGCATACCGGAACCTTCTTATTTTGATATATTTTGGTCATCCTATGATAATACTATGAGCTGCAAACTGCGAACTCGGGAACTTCCTTATATAAATCTAAAAAATTCCTAGCCTGATTATTGTGCAATTTTGTCATCTCCTCTGATGTTTGGGTTAACATTGTTCATGATTGGTCCATATTGACAAATGATAGATTAAGGGGCAGATTGACTAGACAGAACGTAAGTATATTTTTAAATTTTAAACTATGGGTCTAACCACGCTGTTGATTTTGGCAATGGAAATATTATTTGCCATTTTATATTTGGCGGCTGCGTTGATGCAGGCCACTATACTGTTATTTAATATGACGTTAATTTGGGGAGAAATGCTACTATAAATAAACCCATTTGACGTAATAGAACATTAGCCGCAAAAAAAAAGTGGGAAATCAATAAACAATAATATTCACTTATACAATGAAGTTCAGAGACTTCCATTCACAAGTTGGTTGATGATGAGAATGAGATGAGACTGAATGCCAATAATAACTTCCTTGCAATTTTTGCAATTTTCTTGCAAACGCAGCTCAGGATGACGATCTTCATTTAGAAGATAAACAGAATGAAACTGCTCTAAATAATCAATTTCCATCACCTGTTAAAGGTACAATCCTTTGCATTTCCATGACAGTAAATTATGCAAGGGAGCATAGAATCACTTCGCCAACTACTGGAATGAGCATAGGCTCACTTCGCTAGCCACCGTAATGCAGGGAGTTTTAGAATTATATGTTCAGTGCTTGTCAAAAATCATATTAACACAGGGGAGCCCACTCTTAAGGCTACATTCTGAGCTATCGCCCCGGATTCCAGGTTCGATCCCTGCTCTGCCAAGAAATTTAATTCTGGTCTGAGGGCTGGAACGGGGCACACTCTTGAGGCAAAACTAAGAAGAGCAAGGTTTGATTCCCATCTCAACAATCTTGGATGTGGTTTTTCGTGGTTTCCCACTTCCACTCCAGGCAAATACCGGAATAGTTCCTAACTTAAAGCCTCAGTCGTCAACTCCCCATTCCCCACATTAATTACAAATGCACACATCAATACAGCCATCACATTAACACAGGTTATCAGAGAAAATTTTACACTCACGCACCAAAGTAGACGGGGCTGAGTGGCCACGATGTCTTGAGTCCATTAAATGAACTATGTTCGCCAATTTTCTCTCATGGTGAAAGTGACTGTGGCCATTTTAATTTAATAATTTAAAAGTATATGGCAACGTAAATCGTGGAGAAATCCTTACCTTACGGGAATAATAAAAGTAACATATGTTTAGACAATGTAATAGCAATTGCAAGAAAGAATAATTGGGAAATAAAATTACATGTCTGAGGTGGGAATAGAACTCCTTCGACGATGCAATAATCAATTTCGTTGTCCACAATGTTAGCCGCTGAGCCACCCAGACAACAGAATTCGAGTGTCATATTAAGTGACGTAAACAACAAACGCACTCAACTGCCAGTTTAAGTTCTTCAATATTTCCTTTCTTTCATCATTTTATTCCAGTATATATCGGGAGACATCATAAGCGACATTTCCCCTTTTGAATTCTCATCAACAAAGATCCCACTACGATACGGTGGATCTTTTATCCTTTATTTCACTTGTGAAGGAACGCCATTGTGCGCACGCGCAATTGCCAAATTTTTCTTTAAACATTTAATAAAAATATACCGTAACATATATTTTCCTTTTAAAGACACACTGCAAATCTACAGGCAAACGGCTTTCATAAAAATGCTTTACGAAGCCAATTTGTTAAGCCGTTATCGAAATCTCGCGGTAACAAAAATCATCTTAGTGTTTCAAATATGTATGGCAACGGGGAGTTCGTTACTTTACGGGAATTATAAAAGTACAATATGTTTCGACAATGTAATACCAATCGTAAGAAGGAAGAAAACAGGAATAAAAAAAACATATCCGAAGTGGGATTCGAACCCTCTCGACGATGCATAATACAAATTTCCGGACTGTAACTGTAGCCCCTCGGCCATCCAGACAATCATGAGTCGATGCAATATTCAGGTACCTAACCAGTATACACACTCAACCTGTAGTTTAAGTCCTTCAATACTTCGCTTATTTTATAATTATATTTCAATGTATATTGTAAAAACACAATTAACAATATTGGAGACCCTTTTTAATACTCATAAGCATAGTTAGACGAGGCTGGAAGCGCATTTGCCTTGTGGAAAAGGCCATTGTGCGCATGCGCGGGAGTGACAAATATTACATATTTCTTTAAACATTAAAAAAAAACCCTAACATATATTATCCTTTTAAAGACACACTGCAAATCTGCATGCCAAGAGCTTTCGTTAGAATGCCTTACGAAGCCAATCGGTTAAGTCGTTTTCACAATCTCGTGGTAACAAAAAACACCTTATTGTTTTAAATATAAGGATAGCTGTAATTGTCAGACCAAGCCTAAATGTTGATTTGTGATTTATAAATGACCTTGATGTTTCTTGGGTTTTCTTGTGGTGATATGTTGACTCGGAAGTATGGAAGGGCTTTGGTTAATACATGCTGGACTAGGCGAATCTTGCTTTCTCTTCGTACATCTTTTTGGGATCTGACACGTGCAATTGAGACAACTCAGTTTATGGAATATGTAGAGAGTCAGTCTGTGGCCATGTCCAAGGATGGATGTACTGACTTTAGTTCCAGACCATTCTCTTGATTGCTTTAAATGCAGTCGGGCATTATAAACCTGCAACGATCAAAAGAACCTGAGCAAAGCTCACTTCCCCGCGTATTCACTCCGAGTGGATGTGTGACGTCACAGAGGTGCGGTGGAGGAGGTCACACCCTGTCTGGCCGCCGTACTGAGCACACTGTGCAGACGCGCTGACAAGAGCTCTGTTGCCAATTGTATATCCATTTTCGCGCACATATTGTTTTGTCAGTTTTATATAAGTTTCCTTTCTTTATTGTAGTCCTATAATCCCTTGTCGTGTAGCATGTACTTTATTGGTAAATGTGTTTATGTATATAGTGTTGTGTACCATGCTATTCTAGTAATAGTATCATTTGAGTTTCGTTATGGCGTCTACTTCGAATTCTGGTAGCAAATCTGGACGACCATTAAGGGGACAAGCTAGAGAAATAGTCTATAACGTAACTGCTCACCTACGAGAACAGAAAACCGTTCATAAACTCAATTATCATGTTGTGGCTTCAACAAGTGAAGCAACAGGTATGTTATACTGCCTCTTATGACTTAATCCTAATCCTCAATAAGCGAGTGTTTTGCATGGATTATTTCGTTATGTTATATTATAGCCTCTGTGTGTGTACGCTTATTGGAACAGTATATTTCTTTAAAACATAGTTTACAACTTGGAAATCGTAAATACTGTATTTTCATTTAACTCCGTGCTTAATACTTTCGGTCACTTTACATTTACTTTCGTTCTTTTAATTGCTTTGTGTTTGCAGTATTAATGAAGGACTAATCTCAATCGAACAGCTGGCTGCAGGTACTTACAGTACGGAATGTGATAACGGCAGCTTGACAGCCAGCCGCGCACATACGTCTTGTCCTTGATCCCGTATCGTTGGGGCAGATCGGGATGTGCGGAAGTGAGCTGTGCGGAAGTGAGCTGCGCGAACCGAACTAGCTAAGGGTTCTTTTGTTTGTTGTACCTTTATAGAATAAGATTTAGTGCAGGATAAAGGTTTAGTTGTTTCTTTTGAAAGTTTCATGGTGAATTGTGAAATTTCCTGTGAAACTAACTGCTTAGTTCAATTGAATATTGAGCTCATTGATGATGTGATTCATGAGGGGGCTCCATTGGATATACGAGGGCAGATCAAAAAATAAGTTGCACTTCCCAGTTATGGCCATTTATTACACCACCTATACAACAGCAACACGCCTATAACGACATACAATGTAACGTCACTTTTCCACATAGTTTCCAGGAGACTCCAAACATTTCTGCGAACGCACAACCAACTTGTCGATGCTGGATGCATAGAAAGTTCCTCCAGCGTTCTGCAACCACACGGAGACAGCGGCCTTCACCTCCTCATCGATCTGGAAACGTCGACCACCGAGCTCTGTTTTGAGCTTACCGAACAGATGAAAGTCACATGGCGCTAGGTCGGGACTGTAGGGAAATGTTGCCAGACCTCCCTCTTGAAACGCTGCAGCAGTTCGCTCGTTTTGCGGGCCTTGTGAGGTGTTGCGTTATCGTGCAACAAAATTACACAGGCGCTCAATTTCCCCCGGTGCTTCTCTTTAATCGCTTTACGCAACCGGTGCAACGTTTGACAATACAACGCCGCGTTGATCGTCATTCCTTTCGGCATGAATTCCACGTGCAGCAAACCCTCCATGTCAAAGAACACTGTCGCCATAACCTTACCGGCTGAAGGTTGAACCTTGGCCTTCTTTCGTTGTGGTGAAGAGGGGTGCACCCTTTCCATTGATGTTCTCTTCGTTTCGGGGGTGAAGTGGTGGACCCACGTTTCATCGACTGTGACGATTCGCCTCAAATGCGTTGCCGTCTGCGGCACAGCGTTGCAAAAATGCCAGGGAGGATTGGAAACGTTGTCCCTTGTGATCATGGGTGAGAAGACGTGGGTCCCATCTTTGACACAGCTTACGATATCCAAGGACCTCGTGAACAATGGAGAACACACTGCCATACGACGTGTTCAGCCGCGTCGCGATTCCTCTCAGTTGAATGCCCCAGTTCTGTCCAATGATCACATTCACACTGTTGACATTTGCACGGGTTCTGGACTTTGCGGGCCTGCCTTCGCGATATTCGTCCGTGATATCCGTGCATCAGGCTTCGAATTGCTGACACCACATTAAGATCCCATGCCGGGAAATGGCCCGCTCCCCATACACAGCACTAATTTCACTATGAATGTCCGGGCAATTCTTCCTTTTGGCCCATAGGAATCGGATTGTCGCACGCACCTCATATTTGGAGTGAATATCCAGTCCTTTGCATTTGGCCGCTATTCACACCATACAAGACGAGACACCACAGCGACCTGCCTAACAGACGTGTGGGCAGTGTCTGTCCCTTTCTCCGCTGTGCCCACGTTTGAGACTCACAGCGCGCTGCTGCAGCGCGTTAGTGCAACTAACCTTTTGATCCACCTTCGTATGCGTAATAAGAATAACCAGTGATGCAGTGTAAACTGAACTTGCTTAAGAGTTTTGAGTTTAAAATGAATCTAATTTGGCAGTTATTCCCCACAATGATGCTGAAAGGCATAACTGGTCAGAAATAAAATTTTAAATGTAAGAGAAAGTACAAAGAGGATGGATGTCAATTCATGGATTGTTTTACAGTATTTCCAGCTTGAAAGATAAATTCAATGATCAAAAGTATTTGGATGCTCACAGAAAAAAATTGTTGTTGATTCAATTAGGGACTTTTGCTACATCATGGTCATATAGCTCAGTGTACCGGGGAGGGGGTGAAATGGCTAACAACTAGTGTCATTGTGATGGCTGTAATAGAGTAGAGGAGAGTGGGTAGGAATGGGACACAATTTAGAATTCCTGATAATTCACAAATTATTTTTTTAAATGCAAATGTATTTACTGCTATGTACATCTTCTGACTATCACACATAGAATTTTTAATTTAATATATGCACTAGCAAGTGAAGAAAGTTAATACATTTCACTTTTGACACTTTGTCCCATTCCTCCTACCCGGTAGGAGGAATGGGACTGAATGCAGGAGGTTTGGGACATGCCTAACGGACATCAGGAAACTGTTCAAACCTTACTCCAAAAGAGTATATTGACTTGGTTCTGTGAGTTCCACCACATGCCAAAGGTGCTGGCAACTTGAGAACTACATCACTCACTGGAACACTACTTTTATCTTCATTCTCAGGAAAGACAAACCCTCTTGAATCTAGTTTTCGCCGCATAAAGTTTAAAAACAAGTCCCCATCTCCTTCAACTCTTTCAACCTGCCCAACATGATGAAAAGTGGACATTTTCCCCTGAAACTTTACCAGCACATAATCACCACTTTTAAAATCTTTGCAGTCAAAGTCAAAATCACTGATATTTTATTTTCTTCTTCAACCAAATCACCCTGTGGTTGCACTGTGGTTCTTCTGAGCTGTTGGTGTCACTGTCCGTAATGGGAGCTTTCGTAGACTTCTTCTTCGTAGGCTTATTGCTTATTCAGCTTCTTCAATGCACTTCTTCTCAAGTGTGTCGGTAAGAATTCTTGTTCTTGCCCGTCGACGCCCTCCATGAACCCTATTTTCTTTTCTGGCCCCTGCTTTAGGATAGGGACATATATCATCAGGAGTCACAGGCTGAAAATAAAAACACTGCAGATAGAAAGAAAGGCTAATGGAAATATTCCACATTTTGAATTTTTAGGCTTGCAAAATGTAGCCTATATAACCACCTACCTTGGTTGCTACAACTGGAGATGATTCTGATCTGGATGTAGATGGTTCACTGAGGAGATGATTCTCCTTTATATGCTGAGATGTAGCCTCCAGTTCAATTGGACGGTCAGTTACAGAAGACATTTGGGAGTCATCTTCAGAGACAGTGTCCGGATTGACAGGCCAAATCCCTGTTTTCTGAAAACCTTTCATTATATTGGTCTTGGACATTGCACCATCAAATGCAGGGCTCACAAGTTCTGCAGTGTTGTAGATGGTCAATGTCTTTCCTGGATTATTTACCATCCAATTATCACAGGCTTTGTTGTACCGAGATTTGAATGGCCCATACACACTAACATCAAGTGGCTGGAGCCGATGACTAGTATGAGGTGGGAATGTGACCATGTGGATTCCATTTTCTTTGGCTTTGTTTATTACATGGATATTTGTGTGACTATCGTGATTGTCTAGAAATAAAACCACTCGGTCTTCTTTGGAGCATTTCACATGAGCGATGAAATGTTCCAAAGCCAAAGCAAAGTTTTCTCCAGTCATCCAGCCACTTGGATGTGCAAGTCCAAGGCTATCACAAGGTGCATTATTCAGCATGTGGTCTTTAAAGTTCTTCCTTGGGAAGACAAAAACTGGCGGAGCTGTATTTCCACATGCATTTACAAAGCACAAAATTGTCACAAGAGTACCACGCTCTGCTGATGTCACTTGTCCTACTTGCTTAGCACCTTTTTGTGCAATTACCTTAAGTGGTGTATGTACAGTTGTGACAGCAGTTTCATCACAATTCCAAATTCGATCTGTTCTGAATACATGGCGCTTGTAAACTTCTCTTACATTCAGGTAGAAACAGCCAACATTATGCTTATTGAAGCTTATAGATCGACCCAGACTCGTAGCTTCTGGTGATCGAATGGATAAATCAGAATTGCGTCTAAGAAAACCAAACAACCATTCTCTCCCAGCTTGTTTATAGTCCAGTGAAATTAGTTTTAAACCTGGACAAAATTAATAACAAGCTGAAAATTGGTGGAAACGTTAAGAACCATGTCCTAAACGAAATCCCAAAAGTAAAAAAAAATCCGAGCTGGGGAAAAGCCGTCATCTTGGATTTTTCCGTTTTTGGCCATATCTTTCTAACAAGTGGTCCTAGCGAGGTCAAACTGGTCAAATTGACCGGATTTTACTGCCAAAGTCTCAGGAACATTAATAAAATAGGTTAGACACGTTCTTACAGCTGTTTTATTCAATTAAGTACTATTAACATAAATAGAGTGTTTAAAGTTCGATTTTGACCGTTCCTGTCACAATAGCTACCAATGCAAATAATGTATTTAAACCTAAAATTATAAATCATATTCTTGAAATTGTGAGTATCACATCTAAAATGCTTAAATTATTGTCAGTATTAAATACAGAGACACTATGAGAGATGTAAACTTTGACTTGTAATGCTTAGTGGCTTCCGTCGTTTGGTGGTTCCATAGATCTGTAAAAAAATAGGGACAGTGAGAATCTTATCTTTTGTGCAGATAATGTCTATATATATTTTGAAATAACTTGCCCTCGTATTAAAGCACAAGATCGTCAGGGTCGTCAATGTCAATGCTCTCCTCTGGGTGGTTCACACATCCGTGACCAGCGCAGTATTCGCACATTGTTGTGCAGCGTAGGCCACTCAGTAGGCAAGCGCATTTGCGCTCACATCCGGATCTGCAGTTGTGGTGTCCAATCGGCTAGTTATGGGGCATCCATATAAGGAAAGAAAGAAAGCTTCTCCTGCTGCAGCGATTTCTTTGTGCAATGCATTTGGCTTGTTGAAAACATGGACCTTACTGCGCAATTTAGCGTTTTCTTTAAGCTGCTTGAAGGACCTGAGTTTTTCCTTTCTAAAGGGGCGGATGTGGTGTCACAACCAGTAGCAGCGTGGAAGAAAGGGAGAATTGGAAGCAAGCTTCCAAGGCCAGACTTGAGTTTTCCGCTTTTGAAAATCTTGCCTTTTCCATTCTTCTTTCCGGCATAAACATGGAAATGTCTTCGTGAACATCAGGAACAGAAACCATCAAGACGAGCAGATCAGTATCTTCTCCCACAATCACAGAACTGACTTCTGTTTTCCTGAAGTTTCGGCTGCGTTGAAACAATCAGGGTATCAGCGTCGTCTTCAGCTTGAATAACCTCAATGCCTGCTGTTGTAAGGTGTTTTGATTGGAGAGCAATGAAACGAGTCTTGTTATTCTAGTTTGATAAAAACACTCCTTGTGGTACAGCAGTTGGAGTGAAATCTTCCATAACTGCGTCTGGTGCCTCTTTGCCAGTTCTCCTGGCATGTTCTGCATCTTTGGTTGTCGGGGCACCATAGGCATCAAACACAACGGTTGTCTTTTTGCCAAAATGGATTTCAATATAATTGACGTTTTGCTGGCAAATTTGGGAGTAGGTTGCAGGACAGGTCCAAACAACTCGATGCAGAAGGAAACATCCGTCGACCGTGAACACAGGGTTTGATGGCAAAGCTTCGTCGCAGCTTGAAAACTCTTCTTGGACTTTGAGCCTTTCCGCAGAAGTGTGCCATCAAATAGAGCTGGTGGTCTTGTGGCT
The DNA here is from genome assembly GCA_946902985.2 of Meconema thalassinum. NCBI lineage: Eukaryota > Metazoa > Arthropoda > Insecta > Orthoptera > Tettigoniidae > Meconema > Meconema thalassinum. The sequence continues at coordinate 454,381,090 of OX336391.1, read as the reverse complement.
AACTCTTAAGTCAAGTACGTTGAAAGCTCTTCTTTACTTCGTATTTTACAAAGGAGGCGATGAAACAGTAGGTTCGGGTCTATTTCCACTGTGGTGTCCTTAATTTTAATGATCTTGGCCATACTTCCAAGGTAACGAAATTTGTCCTTCCTCTTCAAGTGGACGTCGCTGAGGCATTGAGCTACGATTGACTTCATGGCTTGCAAACCAAGGGCGTGGGATTTGTCGCAGTTCACAGTGTCGTCGGCAACCACACGTGTACGCAGAGACAAAAGAAGAGGAAATTCCACGAAAGGGTTGTGAGAACGCAGCCACTCTGTTATCTTGTCAACATCCCCTCTGTCTCTGCCTTGTCGTGTCTCTCGAAGTTTGATGTGTTGATCGCAAAATTCAGACAAAACACCACTGAAGCGTTCCATTGCATCGACAATACCAGACGTTGCAGGCATGGCGGTCACCCATCGAGCTATCACCTCTTCAGATATTCCACGGCCGTGTGTCAGTCCTCCCGCTGACTTCATAGTACGCATCAGCACCTGTTCGATTGCCATATCCGTCCAAACTCCACACCAGAATTTGTCGGATCTTCGGACGGTGAAGAAGCCTTTCGTCACAAATTGTTCGATTTCGGACGCAGTCATGGTTTCATTTATCCTCAACATTTGCTGGAGGTAAATGTGAGCGTATTTGGCATAATTAAAATGCCCTGCAGCATGTAAGTATGGGATCATGCTCTGCACACAATACAGGTGAAGATTCCATTCCCCGGAACGTTCGTCTCTCACGAAAAGACGCTTGATGGTTACCATTTTGAAATACATAGTCCACAATTTCGCTGTGCGACCTGATTTGGCGACTTCGTCGAACTTGGTGTAAAAGCGACTGGAGACGTCAGCGAGACATGCAGTGTTCGGTGAACTGCTTTAAGTTCTTCGGTTAAAATCATATCTCCTTTTATGTCGTCGATGAGGACACTGGCGAGAGCAACTTGAGTCAGGAAGTGGGCACGGATTGCTCGAGCATACGCGTGTCCAGACATCATGTGAATTACTGAATTCTTTGCATAAATTTCCACCCACAAGTCCTCTAAGCCACTTCCAGCCATTAAAGATCCTACAGCCCCCATAAAGGACATCAAGAGGTGGAAACCTCCAAGCCGCAAATTATTATTTGATAAGGGGCTATTTTCTTCGGCCGAGAGCAAGATATCCAAAGCTTTTGCATAGAGCGGTTGGTCAAACGTTACCACACAGGACTGGTTTCTCGCTTCGCTCTGCTCTGCTGCATAAAGGAGGCAAGTGTGAATCGTCGACGGATTTGAAGGCGATAAGTTTGTATATTCATTTTATCTTTAGAATTACTCTTATTCCACCAATTCAGGTAACTTTACTAAGTTAGTGCGTAAAAACTGGTCAACATCGAACTTTGAACACACTATTTATATTATTAACAGTACTAAAATAATTTAAAAAGCTGTAAGAATGCGTCTAGCATATCTTATTAATGTTTCCGAGACTTCGACAGTAAAATCTGGTCAATTTGACACCAGTCTGACCTCGCTAGGACCACTAGTTCGAAATATATGGCCAAGAACCGAAAAAATACAAGATGGTGGCGGTTTTTTCAAGATGGCGGCTTTTCCCCAGCTCGGATTTTTTGGGACTTTTGGGATTTCGTTTAGGACATTGTTCTTAACGTTTCCACCAATTTTCAGCTTGTTATTAATTTTGTCCGAGTCAGAGGTCAATTATGTCTAATTGCACTGGACTATTGGTTATATGCCAGTTATCTGGAAATTTAATTTGAAGCCCAACAGCATATTCATATGCAAGTTTTCTGGTCTGTACAGTGGTTAGCCCATAATGCATTCTGCCAGCTGTGATTCCGCCTCTTGGGAAAATACCTGCCGCACTGTTGTGTTTGGATTGTATGAATATGGCGTCCCTTGTGGAAGAACTTTTGATGCTCTTACGTGGCGAGCAAGGGTAGATTTCAACATATTGAGTTCCTTAGCGACTTCTCTAATTGATCTACCTTCATTTACAACTTGTTGTAGGGCAATTTGAATCTTGGTCTCGTCATTCCACACCCTATCCGTTTTCCTCTCCCAAACTCGCGGCATCCTGCGCACCTACAGTACAAAATACATGTAACTATAGCGTCAATACAAAATTACAGCCACTAAAAATAAGTACTCGAGGACATTGGTAAGCGGTAAATCAAAGCAGGAGGTTTGGGACATATGCAGGAGGTATGGGGCATGTCCCAAACCTTCTGCCTTGTTCTGTCCCATTCCTCCCACAAGCACATAGAATGGCAACATGGCAGACTCCTTTAAATTGGTTTGTAGGTTAGTATAATTGAATCGGCCCGTGGAGAAAGGAACTAAGTCACTTTTTGTCCATTTTTTTTTTTTTTTTTTTTCGTAAATGCGTTAAACAGACCAAGACGCACCGTACTGTCATGAAAGGAACTATGTTTGGATACTCCCTGTGGGAGAAACACGAGGTCGATAGTTTACATACTGAGGAGAAAGGAATCAAGTCACTGACTTAGTTCCTTTCTCCACCGCACGTCACGACCCGCCAACAGACTGCCAACAGCTTACAGCGCGCGGCAAGCATAACACACCTGTTCCTTAACTTGGCGCCAACTTCGTGATGTGTCATTGTTATTGTTGTTGGTTGCTATAAGTTAATGAATGCAACATTTCACAATGTCTCCCAAACGAAAGCGAAATGACAGTGAGCACAAGAGGAAGAGAATGAAGGAGGCAAGAGTTCACGGGTTACCATATAATGACTATAATGGGAAACCAGTTCCCGGAAAATCTATTGGTGCTGACTGCAGGTATGTTAACAGTACTGTCCTTTACCCATTTAACAAGTTGATTATGATATAAAATCCACAGCTGTGTTATATGCTTATGCTTTGCGATTACTTCATTTCAGATGCCGAATGGAATGTTTCGAACGTATCGGTGAGGTGTTCGCATCGAAATACTTTCAAACTTTTTAAACATTGGCAACAAAAACAGCCAGGATGTTTATCTACAAGGGTTAATTCTGACAGGTGACATTCAGAAAAGGAGGCCAAGAAAAGTTGTCGGTGAAATCGATAGTATCAAGAAACAACATTCCTTTGCTTACTATGTTATCTCAAGTGGTAGACGGGTTAGTGTCTGCAAACGTGCTTTTCTCAGTCTTCATGCTGTATCACAGAAACGTGTTTTTCGTATTTGCCAATTGCTAGTTAAAGGTGAAATTCCAAAGGACATGCGTGGAACAAATCCATCCACTACCAAAATCTCTGAAACTGTAAATAATTTGATAGATAAACACATCAGATCTTACCCACTCAAAGAAACTCACTATTCTGGGAAGGAAATGAAATACTTAGATGCTCGTTTGGATCTGAAAACTATGCACGAAATGTTCCTCCTGAAGTATCCAGAAGTAAATGTGAAATACGACTTCTAAAGGAAATATTTTCGTGAAAATTTTAATTTTTCTTTCGGTCGCCCCCAAATTGACGTAAGTGGCAAATGTGAGGAACTTGAGGCTAAGTTAAAAGTCCTCATACAAGTGACAGTAGTAAAAGAGGTGCACAACTTGAGCTGGATATTCACAAGCGGCGCAGCAGAAAGTTTTATAAGTTCATTAAAATAACTGAGCAAGAATGTATGGTCAGGGAAGACATTGTTGGACTAGCTTTTGACTACAGTATATGCAAAATCTGCCTCTGCCAAATATTCCTGTGCAGGAAACATTCTATTTACGTCAGCTATGGGTTAACTAAGCAGACCCGTCCAGCGGTTGGAAACTGCTCAAGATGATGATGATGATGGGTTAACTGTTTCTGCATTTACGATATCAAGTCCAGACGTTCCACGGTGTACCTATATCATGAAGGTGAAGCCAAAAAGGGAGCGAATGAAGTCTGTTCGTTCCAGTTTCACTATATTGAAAACTACATACCAAAGAATGTTAAAGGAGTAGGCTACACCTGTTTTCAGACGGAGCACCCGGTCAAAATAAAAATAATACCGTAATAAGTATTTAAAAATATTATTCACAGATTTCCCGAAAGAGGTCACTCGTTTCTCCCTTGTGACCACGTGTTTGGAACATTGAAGAGGAAAATACGGAAAAGTGACCGAATTTACACCCCAAAAGAGTATGTCGAAATCATAGCAAACAGTATTTCAGACGTTACAGTCATCATGGTGCAACGTGAAGACATAATGGATTTTGACACATGGTGGCCTTGTCATTACAAAAAGAACGTACTGTCTAGGGAAACGGCACATCAAAAACTGCCTCGGCAAGAAAAGCAAAGCTTTTCTGTGTCAACGTTCAAAGAATTTCGTTATGAATCAACGAAACCTGGAGTAGTGACTGCCTACCCTTTTATAAACAGCTGTGTCAGCCATTCCTTTAATCTGGCAAAAACTAAGCTTGCTTCATTTCATATTAGTTTGGAAAGGATGTACAGTGGAAGAAAAGTAAGAATCAATAAAAAGGAAATCGATGATATTCAGAAACTGGTAAAGTACGTCCACGGGGAAGACGCTGAACTCTTTTATGAGGAGATATTGAAATGGCCAAAAACAAGTGAGGATTCATTGTGATATGAACTATTTACAACATTGAATTCTGTAAATTAGTTTAGTTTATGGTAGTTTTTTATTAGTTAATTAATAAATATTACATTTATTTCAAATGTGTGTAATTTTAAATGGGTTACTCACATGAAATGCGCTAAATTCCCTCGTCGATTGGAGAAAGGAACTATGTTACAAATTTTGGTAATTTTTTTTCTAAGAAACTTCTCAGAATATAGGAGAATTATTCCATATCCAGTGTGTATAATTTAATTCTCAACAAATTTGGAAAATTTCAGTACATTCTGTTGAATAGTTTAATAATAAGACAGTTTTTTATCTCTCCGGAAAACTAAGAAAAAGTGATTTAGTTCCTTTCTCCACCGACCGATTCAATTATATCTATACATATACAGGGTATACTAGTACATTTGTATGTATGGAATATAAACTACTTACATCGACAGTTCTGGCAACCAGATAATTTCAAATGCACAGGTCAAAATTTACTTTTTCTACGAGAAAACGCCAAACAAACAATAACTTTCTAACGCTCCCACCAAGTGATCCCAAACAACAAGGGAAGATAAGGCCACTACAGAGACATCTACTGTTATCAACAGTCACTTTAAGCCGTGCGCCAAATTCAAAATAAAGCTCATGTCCCATTCCTCCTATGTCCCATTCCTACCCACCCTCCCCTATGTATTTGCAATTGGGGCTAGGATTTAGGTAGCAGACAACTGTGGTCTTAAGTTAGGTACTGCCCCCGTAAATTGAATTATATTGAGACCACGATGGCTGTATTGGCAAATATGAATAAAGTTATGGCTGTCATAGTTGTGACGTGGATATTCATGACGTAGGCACGGATGACGTAGAATTCATGCAAGTAGGCTGGTTGAGCTGAGATTCTTGGTGACGTCATGATTTTGTTCGAGAAAGATCTTAGATTTATGACGCAGTCGCAGGAAACAAGGTATTGTGCTAAGGAAGAAGTTACGCTATTGGAGGAGAGGCTTGAACCAATGAACGATAGTTTGGAAGGAAGACGGAGATTGCTGAAACTACGATATTTGATTGCTTTTGGCATGCAGATTTGTGGAAATCTATTTTCAGTTATGGCATTGATTTGGAATTTTGAAGAAATTAATTTTGAGTTTTTGAAATTTGAGAATCCGTCAAGTATAGCCAAAGTTAAAACTTCTAGCGATGACGGAGCAACAGGCTATGGAAGGGATGGATACGCCCCTTAAGAAGTTGATAAAAGGTCGTGCACAGGATAGAGGAGCTCTCATATCTCTCATACCGCAGATATATTTCAGATGTCATAGAGTCATTTTCGAGTGAATAAGTGAAGCAAGTTGTCTTTAGCGTGTGGTTAAAGCCCGGCGCATCGAACGAACACGGAGTAGTTCCATTTTACGCTGTTCGAAACTAGGTGAAGTTGTAACTCTCACATTAACGTTTCTACAAGATAAGATATAAAGAGTTAACTTCTGCCTTCATTATAATTCAATTGGGCAGTATAACATTGAGGTGTGTAGAACATTTGAACAATTTCACGAGTATATTTTGAAAGATATTGACATTTTAAAGCTGCAGACAAAAGTGATTTTCTCGCCACCTGAGAGGCACTTTTAAAATTCTACATTATACACTACGGCTGACACGTGCATCGCAACCGTGATATTGGAGAATACGTTCGGTAATACAACAATACATTCTACTATGGAACATTATAATCTTGCAGTGCTTTCAATGATTATAACAGAAGTTGAGATGGAAGGCTAAGGCTTTAATGCAATTGGGACATATATCGATGGAGTGAAATAGCAGCATGGAACTTCGTTAATCGTCATTCTACAAAAGCGAGCATGTAGTGAACATCCAACTACTCATGCATCGTGAATCCATCGCTGAATTATATCAGATGACAGTGGAAATATCATCATACTCCACGATTATGAATATTTCTGCGGAAATAACTGCGATAAACTTCATGGCGAATTACGACTGGAACTTCAGGGAACTTTCAAGAGAGGCCAGGGAGGACCCGGCTCACAAAGAAGAATTTTGCCAGAAGGATGTCTTTCGGATACATGGAGCAGCGCAATTTCCGGAGGAGGAAGCAGTTCGATTCTCCGAGGACGCTGATTCCAGGTTCGAGGACGGAGCACATCTTCACGCTGGTGAAATGGAACCAACAGCAGTTTTCTTTGAAAACTTTCCTCTAGAACTTCAATCAACAGATAAGGTAGTCGTGAACGTTTCTTAAACCCGATAAGAAATGTAAAACTGTCCTTACATTCCTTACAGAAGAAAATTTCAAAATAGTAAATGACCCAAGATGCAAAACTTACTTTGCCCATAATGGCAGTAGCACAATTGACCTTGTGTTCCACAAAGGAAACGATATTGAAATTTTAGAACAAAAGAGTCTATGGACTTCACCAGTAACCCCACTAAGAAAACACATCCCAATACAGACCAAATTCTTACTCAAAACTCCAAAGAAAGTTGTTCCGAATTGCATCAAGACCATCATATCCAGACACCTTAACATGGCAGCACTACAGCGACAACTAGGAAAAGTACCTGAAGCAGAAAAGACAATCAAGGAAAACGACCTAAATTCAGCCCTAACAAGAATTAACAAGATACTAGGAGCAAGTATAACCCACAAACAGATTACAAGGAAAGCTCAACCGTGGTTTGATAAGGAATGTTATGCAGAAAGACAAACTACACTAAAGGCGCTACATATAGCTAGGATCACGTCAACACCAGAGGACCTAAGAGTATATGGGGAAACACGGAGATATTACAAGAATCTCCTAAAACGTAAACGCTTTCAATACATAGAAAAAGAAGGTGAGAGGATCGCCAAAGAAGCAATGAATGATCCATACATAGCCATCAGACCAAGAAGATCGTCAAGATCTAGCAACGTAGAAATAGGAATATGGGAATCGCACTTCACTCTCATCCTTAACGGTACAGGTCAACAAGCGGCATATGAAATTGAATGTAGAGATCAACACGAAGAAATACTCCCCATCACTAAAACAGAGGTATTGGACATAATCAATGCTACGAAATGTAACAAGGCCGCAGGACCAGACAGGTTTTTCAACGAACATCTAAAGGAATCGGCACAACACCTATCAGAACTATGGTCCAAGCTCTTTACCAAATGCCTAGAAACAGGAAATATTCCCGATGAATGGAGAAAATCGACCATTAAAACTCTCTATAAAGGAAAAGGTGAAACCAACGACCCCAACTCGTACAGAGGAATTGCACTGGAAAGCAACACCTTCAAGTTACTAACAAGAATTCTAACCAACAGGATAGTATACGAAGTCGACTCCAAGATACCGGAGGAACAATTCGGCTTTAGACGAGGAAGAGGAACCTTGCACGCAATTCAAAATCTGTTAAATGACATAGAGGAAGCAAAACGACTCCAAAAGGGAAAGTTTTATGCAGTCTTTATAGACTATACAAAGGCCTTCGACCTAATTGACAGAAGAAAGCTCACATCGAAACTTCAAAATATCATCGGAAATCACAATCCTTTAACAATCTTAGTAAAAAATATCCTGGCATACAACCAGATCACCATAGATGACGCAGTATGCAAAACAAAGGAAATCACCCAAACTAATGGAGTGTTGCAAGGTGACCCCCTCAGTCCCATACTGTTCAATATTGCCACAGCCGATGTAACAACAGCAATCCGAGAGAAATCAAAGGACGCAGTGATCTACATATATGCGGATGACATGGTCCTAGGGTCACCAAATAAGGAAGAACTCCAACACGCCTTCTCAGCACCGGTAGAATGGGCAGGAAATAACAGTCTGAAAATAAACTGGACAAAAACCCAACAGATGGTTTTTCGGAAAGGTGGGCGTGTAGCAGCAAACGACAACTTGCAATATGAAGAGGTCAAAGTGGAAATAGTAAATGCAGTTAAATACCTTGGGATTACTTTACAGACTACCGGAACATTCAGACTACACATCCAAGACAGAGCAGTGGCTTGCTTGAAAGCCATGTACGACGTTATCAATCTCCAGCAGCTATCCTTAAAAACAGCTATGCATCTGTTTGACGCAAAGATCCTACCAATTCTCACGTACGGGATAAACTTGATATGGGACCGACTAACGAAGAGAGATCTGGCCACCATCGAAAGAGTTAAAGCCCAATTCCTGAAAACCTTAATGGGCATCTCAAAATACACGCGCTCACGCCTAACATATGAATTAGCACGGGAACCCTTCCTCGTCGAAGAAATAAGAACAAAATTACAGCTTCCATCAACAAAGAATGCTGAAGCGCACCTAGCAGAGAGAAGAGATAAGAGAGAAGACATTCCGCTAGAATTTTACAGCACGGATGCCATGATCAACCGGAACTGGACCAGCGCCAATCAGAAACTAAAACATGTGGTGATAAAGTTAGCAGTGCATGGGTACCACCATAAAATATGTAAAAACATGTCCTACCACGCCCCAAATGAACTCTGCGTGTGCTCGTTATGTGACCAGTTCTGTGACACATATCACATCACACGATGTAAAAATAACCAGAAATCACTCTGTGATTATAGCAAGGAATAACATTTAAAATGAACAAAGCATCATACAGTGTTGCTCTATTTCACAAATAACATTCAATTCACAATATAATGACTGGTCATGAATAAATGCTTTAATGCACACATTCCTGATTGATTACTGGATCATGATGTTTTTCACATTAATTAACTCTTTTGTAACATGTTTGTTTCACTAATGTAAATCTATGTTATGCACATTCGTGCGCTTTTCTGTTAATAATAATTTGAGTCATGTAGCGATATCTGAGCAACCATTTTCCCATATTTATTTTTGTCCTATCTTTTGCCCCATTTTCTTGATTAACAATTCTGTACTCAGTACACTTCGATGATTTATGCCTTTTTCTTCGATTTGTTGAGACATTGTTATGTCATTGGCATACTTAAATAATTTTGGATCAGTTGAGACTGATAATTTAGATTCTTTCAATAATTTGCATATTTTTGTAGTCACGATTTGACTGTAAAGTTAATGATTTGCTATGGCAGATTTGAATTCAGACAGCGTGTCATTTTATTAAAGTAATTCTATTCAGTAAATTACTTTGACCAATTTTCTGTCATCCTCAAGAAAGAAGAATGATTAAAGATCTTAGAGCGTTAAAATCTAATACGTTATCGACGATCTTTGAAATACTAGTCGTCTTATGAACATGATTGCAACATAGACATTTATCATTGCATTATAGACAATTTTATGAAATATGAACTTTGATTACGATTTATTGAATACACTATTGTAATGAACATTTGATAGGAGTTTTTCTCAATTATAGATTGGAACAATAATGTTTGCATTCCACAGTCTAATTGTATTCTATTCGACTATTTATGCAGTTTAGATGAACTTTGATTGAAGATAGTATTTTTATACTGCGTTACTTTGAAGATATTAATCTCAATTTTGATAGACCAGGGAGGAGTGTCTAATCGTATTTGCTATTAAATTTATTTGTGATTGGCAAATTTTTACTTCATATCGATTCATGAATGAAACCCACGAAGGTTAAATAATAACAGACATTAATACAATTGATGAATATAAGAATTTTTGAAGAGGAACAATGGATGTATAATCGTTAGTTCAGTGGACCTGTAAAAGTCACTGATGAGTAATGCCCTTGAATAATGAAGGAGGTTCCCACAGTAATAAATGAAGTTGTTGAATTTATGAGTGGAGGTTTTTGTATGTAATTTGGAAGATTTTGATGCCATATATATGAAGATATATGATGAATTCTGGGCCTATTGTTGAGCAATTTTGTGCGTTTTGAGCGAAGTATTTTTCCGCTGAATGTATTGTCCTGGTTCTTTGAAAGTTATTCATGTGAAGATACTGTTAAAGTTAACAAGAGTGTTAAATAATTTGAGATGATTTTGAATGGAGGTTACCGTCACAAATATTAATAATAATTATTAAACCTTATTAAACCTGAATTTGACAGTTAAATATAACTAACCTTCATTGGTCGATTATATCAATACAATTTGAGTAATTATCAACCGGATAAACGTGTGGTTTAATGTATTTCTTGTATAAATCATATAAACAATATTAATATTGTAAATAATTTTGTAAATATCTTTGTTGAACAATTTGTAATGAAAGGGATTAATAGAGGCGTGTATAAAAATGTTTATTGTCGTTTGACATTGTTATAAACAATTTATTATTGTTATAAATAATTAATGAACTTTTGTTATTAACATTTGGAGTTTTGGTTTTATACTCTAAACAACGCTAATTAAACAAGTGGATTGAACAATTAAACATGATTTAGGATTATTGGAGTAATCCACTGGTGTTTGAATGGAGCATTTAAAAGATTTGCGTGATAATATTTCAGTTGAGATGTGGACATTTAACGTGTTTTGAAGGAGAGCTAAGCTCTGATGTAACTCGCTTATGCTAGGGTTGATCGGACGGGTGAGTCCACTTTGACGATGCAGGTGCATTGCAGCTGGCCCGGACAACTGTATTATAGAGGCCAAGGACGTTTACATAATAGCCTTGTGGCTATAAATAAAATGTGAAGTATATAAACACGCAAAACAATTGATATGTCTCGTCCCAAATCCCGTTTCCATTCCAAGTGCATTATTATAATTACGTTATTTTGAGCTTGAGAAAGCTGAAACATTGTATGTAGAGTATACAAGTCCTACAGGAGGACATGGTTATGTGGTCGATGGCTTCTGATTGCCACGTGGATTTTGTTGTTTTATTTTTGTTAAATTCATTCTTTATGTGAAATAAATTATTGTGCAGTTTAAAGTTTCTCGTCTTCGTTCTGGTTCATTTTTAATATCATGGTGGAGGTTATTGTGTGGGCATACTTTAAGTGATCCAGTTGACAACCCAGTCCCCGAGATAAATTTAAGAGGTAAGTAAAGGTAAGTATGAACCCCCGTATATTTTGGTGTGTTCCACAATAATTTCTTGTTAACTATTGTGCTCTAATCTCGATAGTATCTGTCAGTGCCATTTTCATTGATGTAGCTGTGCCGGTGCGTTTGATTATTGGCAATCCGATTGAGGGGGCGGATATCTGACAGCCTACTATCCTGATAACGGGGACAGTAGGATTGGCGCCCAACGTGGGGCACGATTGGCTCGATCAGCAAAACATTGGATTACCAAGTTATTGCAGTAGAATTGGCACCGCAATTTTTGTGGAGTGTTCGAATAACATTGGATTACCAAGTTATCGATGTCAAAGGGATTGTGAAGACTCAAATAAAGAGGTTGATTCTTTGTTAGATGTCTTAGCCAATTGTAGAATTTGAGAGTGTGATTATATAGGAATAAAATATTGTGTTGTATTAAGAAAATTACACTCAGAAAAGATCAGATCTTATACAACTTGAGAGAGGTTAAATAGGCTGGAAACTTAGAAAAATCGCCTATGATCTGGAATCTTATTTTATTTGACCGGCTTATGACATGGGTAGTCATATTAAAGATAAAATTAAACTATTTGGATTGTAAATGTAAATTATTTGTGTTAGGATATTTTAAAATGAACCAAAGAAACTTGAACATGTGCTTGAGTTTATTTCAACATGAAGTGTCTACGAAGGTTAATTATAAGGTAATTATAAGTTAGATTTAAGACAGAAAATTGCTCAAATTTATATATGGTGAAGAATGTTTTTCAGATGTTGTTATTTTGCTCTGTTTGATGTATGTCCCTAAAGCAGTTTATTATTGAAATATTATTGAAATGGCAGATGAGAGTCTGAGAATGATGTTGGAGGAGATGTCTGCTAACTTGAAAGCTAGCATGAACGAAAGCATGAAGGAGATGGAAGCTAGGAATACTAGTCGAATGGAGGAGAATGCTAGTAATTTGTCTGCTAATTTGTCTATTAGAATGGAGGAGAATATGAAAGTTCTTCAGACCAGTTCTGCAAACCTAGAAAATAATGTGTCGCGTTTACAGATCAGTACCCAAGGAATCGAGAATGCTGTAAGTGACATTCACAAAGATGTTTCTGATGTTAAAATTGATGTGTCTAAGGTACAGAAAGATCTTACCATGTTGAATCTTGATGTTGCTAATGTCCGGGGTGATATTTCATGTGCTAGAGCTGAAGTAATTGTTGTTAGGAATGATGTTGCTACTGTACAAGACAAAGTAGAGGAAGTTCAAAGAGAGGTTAGAAATGCTCGAACTGATGTGTCAAATGTTCAAGTTAACATCAATAATATTCATTCAGATGTTAATGATATGCAAAGCGATATCAATAAGATACAAGTAGAAGTCAATACTGTTTTTGTAGACATTGCTAAAGTTCAAACTGATGTTAACAAAGTTAGAGAAGAAATTGAAACTTCAAAAACGCTTTGTACACGTAACATTAGTGCATTAACAACTCGATTAGTTGACGAGTCTGTTAGGACAACAGCTTCTTTAGCTGGTTTAAAATACGATGTAGAGGTCATGAGAACCCAAGTATTAGATCACAATCGTTTACTTAAGGAAGACATTGAAGTAGATATCACGGAAATGTTAACTGCAAATGTAACGGTTTGGAAAGATGAATGGAACAGGTCGAGTGGGGAACATGTCGATCAGATTCAGGAGCGAATTGAAAGAAAACTTGCCAGTACACAAGTAGACATAAATAATGAAGTAGTTCAGATTAGGAAAGACTTGAATGTAAGGATGGATTCGCTATCCGAAAAGCAGGTAGAGGATAGAACTCAAATAGGTCAGGACGTGCAAGCATTAAAGACTGCGTTAGAGGAACAGATTCATAAGGTTGTCTCTGATGTTAATGAAACTACGAGCAAACTGCAGAATTTGAAACTAGGAGAAGCTAGCATGATGGAAACCTATAAGGAAGAGTTGATTAGGAAAGTCATCACGGAAATCACAGACAAGGATACTGAAGGATTGACTGGTGAAGAGGATAGAAATTATGTAAGAAGATGTAACCTCGCTACAGAAGAGAGAGATATTAGTCCTGAGGAATGTATATCCAGATTCAGGGAAGAAGAAGAAGATAGGAATATTGAACCTGAATGGAAGTATCGTGATAGTGGGAAACATTATATGGATTCATATCCGAGAAATGTGACAGTCATCCGGAATTTTGAAGACAAACCTCAAAAATTTAGCAACACTGATAGTCTCACACCGATCGAATATATCAGGAATCTTAAAGACTACTTCATAGAATCCCACATTCCTAGAGAGAGAGAGATGAGAATCGTAGAAAGATTTCTAGCTGGAGGACCCCTTGAATGGTTTAGAGCATTTCGGTACACTTTCAGCAATTTTGACGAATTTGCAGAGGCACTGATAAAACGATTCTGGTCAATAGAAGCTCAGAATTCACTAAGAGCTGAGGTATACTCGAGGAAGTATTCAGGTACTCTTCCAACACGGTACGCTGATTTCGTCACGAGTCAGTTATCACGCTTGAGATTTTTGCAACCCCCATTGTCAACAGAGCAGTTGATAGATGCGATTTCACGTATGCTGCCTGTGGAGGTAAGAAGACTGATCATATCGTCAAATATCAGAGATTTGACCAGTATGGACGAATTATTGAGAAGGCTTGACTACACGAGTCCAATGCCAAATTTGGTACAAAAAGGTCAGAGGCACGAATTCAAAGACGTTAATACAGTCTACATGGATCAAGTGCAGCAAACTGATAAGCCTGAGAAAGAAAAAACTGAAAATGTAGGTCCTCACAGGAATAATTATTTCCGCAACAACAGATCCCAAGGTTACCGTCCATATCAGCAAAGACGAGGCTGGAATAATAATAGAGGGAATTACAACAACGGAAGAGGTAGATACTATAACAATGGTTATAATAGAAACTACAATCGAAATAATCAGAATCAGAATCAGAATTCTCAAGGTCAGGTTATGACACCCGACAAGTATCAAGAGAGAGAGAAAGAAAGTCAGCAGTATCTGAAGGAATTACGAGAAAAGGAAGCTGAAAACCAAAAGAAAAGACAGGATGTAGTGATCGATCCTGGTCCTTCTACAAGTCAGCAGGGGAACTTTGAGATTGGTAACACAAAAAAAAAACGCCGATTTCTCAACGACAGTGAGAAACTATGAATACATTGCCACACCACACATGATTACCATTAATGAAATTTACGAAGTAACTGATGAGGATTTATTAGAAGAGAGGGAAATCGTCAAAGAAGAAAGACCATGTGCCTTACCTATTATTTCTGTACTGATAGATGGCCAACAGTATAAAGCTCTTATGGATACCGGCGCAATTATTTCAATCATCTCTGATGAATGCTATCAAAGTCTATTAAAAGGAGAAAACATGACAGTTTTACCTGTTTCTACCGTCAAAGTGAGAGGAATTTTCCAAGACAAGGCAGTGAAATGCAAGATCCAAGTGCTGTTGAACTTTGAAATTAATGGAAGGAATTATGAACAGACCTTTATTGTGGTTAACAAGATCCATTTCGATATTGTGCTAGGAATCGATTTTATATCGAAAGTCGGAGCCATTATTGATATGAAGAATAGGAGTATTAGCTTTAAAGATGGGTACATGATCACAGAAGAGATTGAAGAACAGGACGTGAAAAACAGTCTGGAGATAGACCTTAGGGAAGAAATTTTAAATACCATTATTAATGAAGTGGAGAATATAACAGAAATACCCAGTAGAAAAACTGAAGGATTTGAAGAAATTCAGGGGGAATTTGAGGATTTGATAAAGGAATTCCAAGATATTTTGGATGAAAAGCCTGGATTGAT
Source organism: Meconema thalassinum (assembly GCA_946902985.2). Lineage (NCBI taxonomy): Eukaryota > Metazoa > Arthropoda > Insecta > Orthoptera > Tettigoniidae > Meconema > Meconema thalassinum. The sequence goes on along the minus strand of OX336391.1, from coordinate 454,365,603 downwards.
TAAAGACTATAAGTATAAGATAAGGCTGACCGATGAAACCCCTTACCAAAAGAGAATATACCCCATACCTGAGAAATACTACCAAGAAGTACGAGGGTTGATCAGAAAAATGGAGGTAGACGGGATTATTAAAAAACAGGCGTCGTCTTACATAAACCCCATCACTGTAGTGAAGAAAAGTAATGGTCAGATACGTCTTTGCCTCGATGCTCGGACCATCAACTTGAAGATTCTTCCAGAAAATGACCGACCACCTAAGATCAGAGATCTGCTTAGAAAGTTCAAAGGGAGAGCATGTTTCAGTGTTCTTGACTTGACATCTTCGTTTTACCAAGTTCAACTGGAGGAAGAAAGTATGCAGTACACTGGATTCCTATTTGACCAGACGTCATGGGTCTTTGTGAGAATGCCTTTTGGAATGGTCAACAGTGGACCAGCACTTATTCGAGCACTTGATAGCAAGCTCACTGACGAAGTAAAGGAGAATGTAATCTGCTACATTGACGATTTAATTGTATCTTCACCCAACGCCGCAGAACATTTAGTGCACTTGAGAAAGTTGTTTGAAAATTTAAGGGAGGCCAATATCAAGGTCAATTTTGGAAAATGTCAATTCTTGAAGAAGGAGATCAATTACTTGGGGCACACTATTGATAAGGATGGATATCATCCAAACATGCAGAAAGTAGATGCGATCACTAGATTCCCAAAGCCAACTAAGGTGAAACAAGTCAGAGAATTTGTAGGCGCATGCCAATTCATTAGCAGCCACTGTCCGAGATACTCTGAAATTATGGCTCCTCTGTATGATTTACTCAAGAAAAATAATAGATGGAAATGGAGTACCGCAGCAGACGAGGCTTTTGAGAAAGCAAAGGAGATGCTCAGAAACAACGTCAAACTGGAGTACCCAGACTTTGAGAAGGTGTTCTATATAGAGTCTGATGCATCAAGAATAGGCATTAGTGCAGTCTTATACCAAAAAGACGAGGCAGGCAACAAGCACTACATTGCGTTCACTAGTCGAAAGTTAAAGAAACACGAGGAAAACTACTTTACGACAGAACTAGAAGCGTTAGCTTTTGTAACAGCTTTGCAAGCCTGGAAAAAAATGTTGCTGGGACATAAGGTTATCATTATTACAGATCACAAAGCACTTCAGTTTATGCTGCAAACTGACATGTCTAGTGATAGATTGACACGTTGGGCTTTGTTCACCCAACAGTTTAACGCCACTATCGTCCATCAGTCTGGGAAAGATAACTTACTGGCTGATGCTTTATCACGTAACCCTATCAAAAATGTGCAGATACACCATGTACAATTGGAGCAGCAAGATCAAGAGACCGTTAGGAGGTTAGCCCGAATCGGTCCAATCAGGAAAATGTACAGGTTCCTTAAGGGTTACATGGACAATACTGATGTTGACTATGCAGCTACACAGAGAGATTCACGACACTTTGTCTTGAGTGGAGACATCGTATGTAAGTATGCTGACTCTGCGCATACAAAGCTTCGAATAGTCGTGCCACCTAAACTTGTTGTCAATTTAGTGTGGGTAGCTCATCACGCAACTGGACATGCGGGTTTAGATAAAACTCTTGATACTCTTAAAGAGAGGTTTATTTGGACTAACATGCGTTCCAGCATTGCTAATGTCATTCGTTCATGTGATAAATGTCAAAGAGCAAAGTATGCGTCCGCTCTATTAAAAGGAAAACCCAGGGCTATGATTCCCTCTAAACCTAATGAACTCATGGCGACAGACATATTTGGTCCTTGTCCGAAGGGATATCAGGGTAATCAGTATCTGTTGGTTACCGTGGATGTCTTCTCAAAATTTGTAACAATGAGTCCCATGCAAAAAGCTAACACGAGGAACGTTGCAAGCAGACTGGAACATGCTTTATTTCCAAAAGCTGGTAAACCAGAATATCTACTTTCGGATCATGTAGCTCAGTTTACATCCTTAGAATTTGCTGCAGATATGGAAAGGCTTGGTATTAAGCACATATTTTCAAGCGTGCGATATCCGGAATCGAATTCTTCAGAAAGATATATGGCTGAATTTTCGAAATTCTATCGAATTTTCTGTCCGAATGATCATTCTGGTTGGGTGAGATTTGTACCCCTTATTGAGGAATGTCTAAATTCTACAGTGCAGGAGAGCACAGGAGAGGTGCCTATGAGACTTCATCTAGGAAGAAACCCAGAAAGGCCGTGGGACAATCTTTTCAACCACGTTCCTAGAGATCCCGACCTAGGAAGGCAGCAGAGAATAGACAGAGCGAAAGAACAACTCCAGAAAGCAGCAGAAAAACGACTGAAAAGAGTAGCTGGAAAACGTTTTGGTGCTCCCTTAGAAATTGGAAATCTGGTATTATTACGCAGACCTGTCAAGGCTGACGTGGGTAAGAAAATCTATCCCAAGTTTGGAATAGTGTTCATGGGTCCGTTCAGAATTACGAATGCCTATGGAAACAACTGTTATGAACTCTACGATGATGAGAATAATGTCGTTTATGGCAAGTTCAATGCTGGGAACTTGAAGAAATATTATCCAAGAGTAAGCCAATAATAATTCAATTTCGTGTTCAAGTGAATTGAGATATTTATAACACAGAGTTTAAAAACAATTTGCAACTGTTTTTAAAACGTGGTGAAGGGAGAATGCCCCCGTAAATTGAATTATATTGAGACCACGATGGCTGTATTGGCAAATATGAATAAAGTTATGGCTGTCATAGTTGTGACGTGGATATTCATGACGTAGGCACGGATGACGTAGAATTCATGCAAGTAGGCTGGTTGAGCTGAGATTCTCGGTGACGTCATGATTTTGTTCGAGAAAGATCTTAGATTTACGACGCAGTCGCAGGAAACAAGGTATTGTGCTAAGGAAGAAGTTACGCTATTGGAGGAGAGGCTTGAACCAATGAACGATAGTTTGGAAGGAAGACGGAGATTGCTGAAACTACGATATTTGATTGCTTTTGGCATGCAGATTTGTGGAAATCTATTTTCAGTTATGGCATTGATTTGGAATTTTGAAGAAATTAATTTTGAGTTTTTGAAATTTGAGAATCCGTCAAGTATAGCCAAAGTTAAAACTTCTAGCGATGACGGAGCAACAGGCTATGGAAGGGATGGATACGCCCCTTAAGAAGTTGATAAAAGGTCGTGCACAGGATAGAGGAGCTCTCATATCTCTCATACCGCATATATATTTCAGATGTCATAGAGTCATTTTCGAGTGAATAAGTGAAGCAAGTTGTCTTTAGCGTGTGGTTAAAGCCCGGCGCATCGAACGAACACGGAGTAGTTCCATTTTACGCTGTTCGAAACTAGGTGAAGTTGTAACGCTCACATTAACGTTTCTACGAGATAAGATATAAAGAGTTAACTTCTGCCTTCATTATAATTCAATTGGGCAGTATAACATTGAGGTGTGTAGAACATTTGAACAATTTCACGAGTATATTTTGAAAGATATTGACATTTTAAAGCTGCAGACAAAAGTGATTTTCTCGCCACCTGAGAGGCACTTTTAAAATTCTACATTATACACTACGGCTGACACGTGCATCGCAACCGTGATATTGGAGAATACGTTCGGTAATACAACAATACATTCTACTATGGAACATTATAATCTTGCAGTGCTTTCAATGATTATAACAGAAGTTGAGATGGAAGGCTAAGGCTTTAATGCAATTGGGACATATATCGATGGAGTGAAATAGCAGCATGGAACTTCGTTAATCGTCATTCTACAAAAGCGAGCATGTAGTGAACATCCAACTACACTCATGCATCGTGAATCCATCGCTGAATTATATCAGATGACAGTGGAAATATCATCATACTCCACGATTATGAATATTTCTGCGGAAATAACTGCGATAAACTTCATGGCGAATTACGACTGGAACTTCAGGGAACTTTCAAGAGAGGCCAGGGAGGACCCGGCTCACAAAGAAGAATTTTGCCAGAAGGATGTCTTTCGGATACATGGAGCAGCGCAATTTCCGGAGGAGGAAGCAGTTCGATTCTCCGAGGACGCTGATTCCAGGTTCGAGGACGGAGCACATCTTCACGCTGGTGAAATGGAACCAACAGCAGTTTTCTTTGAAAACATTCCTCTAGAACTTCAATCAACAGATAAGGTAGTCGTGAACGTTTCTTGTATTATTTGAGTCATGTAGCGATATCTGAGCAACCATTTTCCCATATTTATTTTTGTCCTATCTTTTGCCCCATTTTCTTGATTAACATTTCTGTACTCAGTACACTTCGATGATTTATGCCTTTTTCTTCAATTTGTTGAGACATTGTTATGTCATTGGCATACTTAAATAATTTTGGATCAGTTGAGACTGATAATTTAGATTCTTTCAATAATTTGCATATTTTTGTAGTCACGATTTGACTGTAAAGTTAATGATTTGCTATGGCAGATTTGAATTCAGACAGCGTGTCATTTTATTAAAGTAATTCTATTCAGTAAATTACTTTGACCAATTTTCTGTCATCCTCAAGAAAGAAGAATGATTAAAGATTTTAGAGCATTAAAATCTAATACGTTATCGACGATCTTTGAAATACTAGTCGCCTTATGAACATGATTGCAACATAGACATTTATCATTGCATTATAGACAATTTTATGAAATATGAACTTTGATTACGATTTATTGAATACACTATTGTAATGAACATTTGATAGGAGTTTTTCTCAATTATAGATTGGAACAATAATGTTTGCATTCCACAGTCTAATTGTATTCTATTCGACTATTTATGCAGTTTAGATGAACTTTGATTGAAGATAGTATTTTTATACTGCGTTACTTTGAAGATATTAATCTCAATTTTGATAGACCAGGGAGGAGTGTCTAATCGTATTTGCTATTAAATTTATTTGTGATTGGCAAATTTTTACTTCATATCGATTCATGAATGAAACCCACGAAGGTTAAATAATAACAGACATTAATACAATTGATGAATATAAGAATTTTTGAAGAGGAACAATGGATGTATAATCGTTAGTTCAGTGGACCTGTAAAAGTCGCTGATGAGTAATGCCCTTGAATAATGAAGGAGGTTCCCACAGTAATAAATGAAGTTGTTGAATTTATGAGTGGAGGTTTTTGTATGTAATTTGGAAGATTTTGATGCCATATATATGAAGATATATGATGAATTCTGGGCCTATTGTTGAGCAATTTTGTGCGTTTTGAGCGAAGTATTTTTCCGCTGAATGTATTGTCCTGGTTCTTTGAAAGTTATTCATGTGAAGATACTGTTAAAGTTAACAAGAGTGTTAAATAATTTGAGATGAAGATTTTGAATGGAGGTTACCGTCACAAATATTAATAATAATTATTAAACCTTATTAAACCTGAATTTGACAGTTAAATATAACTAACCTTCATTGGTCGATTATATCAACACAATTTGAGTAATTATCAACCGGATAAACGTGTGGTTTAATGTATTTCTTGTATAAATCATATAAACAATATTAATATTGTAAATAATTTTGTAAATATCTTTGTTGAACAATTTGTAATGAAAGGGATTAATAGAGGCGTGTATAAAATTTTTTATTGTCGTTTGACATTGTTATAAACAATTTATTATTGTTATAAATAATTAATGAACTTTTGTTATTAACATTTGGAGTTTTGGTTTTATACTCTAAACAACGCTAATTAAACAAGTGGATTGAACAATTAAACATGATTTAGGATTATTGGAGTAATCCACTGGTGTTTGAATGGAGCATTTAAAAGATTTGCGTGATAATATTTCAGTTGAGATGTGGACATTTAACGTGTTTTGAAGGAGAGCTAAGCTCTGATGTAACTCGCTTATGCTAGGGTTGATCGGACGGGTGAGTCCACTTTGACGATGCAGGTGCATTGCAGCTGGCCCGGACAACTGTATTATAGAGGCCAAGGACGTTTACATAATAGCCTTGTGGCTATAAATAAAATGTGAAGTATATAAACACGCAAAACAATTGATATGTGTCTCGTCCCAAATCCCGTTTCCATTCCAAGTGCATTATTATAATTACGTTATTTTGAGCTTGAGAAAGCTGAAACATTGTATGTAGAGTATACAAGTCCTACAGGAGGACATGGTTATGTGGTCGATGGCTTCTGATTGCCACGTGGATTTTGTTGTTTTATTTTTGTTAAATTCATTCTTTATGTGAAATAAATTATTGTGCAGTTTAAAGTTTCTCGTCTTCGTTCTGGTTCATTTTTAATATCATGGTGGAGGTTATTGTGTGGGCATACTTTAAGTGATCCAGTTGACAACCCAGTCCCCGAGATAAATTTAAGAGGTAAGTAAAGGTAAGTATGAACCCCCGTATATTTTGGTGTGTTCCACAATAATTTCTTGTTAACTATTGTGCTCTAATCTCGATAGTATCTGTCAGTGCCATTTTCATTGATGTAGCTGTGCCGGTGCGTTTGATTATTGGCAATCCGATTGAGGGGGCGGATATCTGACAGCCTACTATCCTGATAACGGGGACAGTACCAACCTGGCATTTGCCTGGAATAGGAGTGGGAAACCACAGAAAAGCATTCTAGGATGGCTGAGGTGGGAATCGAACCAACCTCTTCTGAGTTCTGTCTCACGAGGCTGAGTGGACATCAATCCAGCCCTCGGACAAGAATAAAAAGGAAGATTGTAGTTTTACGTGACCGTGAATCTTGTGATTATGAGCCACGGGACCTCCTTTTTACGTGGAATCCGAACCACAGAACATAGCATTTCACTTCGAAAATCTCACATGCATAGACCGGGAATCGAACCCGGACCGCCTTGGTGAGAGGCATACAGCTAGACCGCTGAGCCACCACGCCCCTCGGACAAGAATAAAATTACACAAAAATGAACGTGAAGTTGGTCTCTTCTGCTCGTTCCGCCTTGATGACAGTTTCCACTCTAGCAGACATACTTTCATTTAGGTAGCGGACAGTTTTCTGAGGAATGGAAGCCCATCCTTTCATGAGTGCCAAATGGAGGAGAGATAGGAATGTGGGTCACTGCGGCCGGGCACAATGTCTGAGTCTCAAAACAGCCCAGGAATGTACTATGGGATTCAAATCAGGACTCTGCACACTCTAGTACATTAAGGGGACTACATTGCCAGCAAACCATTTTCCCACAATCCATGCAGTGTGGACAAGTGCATAGTTGTGTTGAAATTCATAATGGTCATCCCCCAACAGGTCTTCAAAGTGAGAATTAGAGAGGTTAAATCCCTTTCAAGAGAAACATGGCAACGCTATAATACCTCCACCTCCAAATTTATATGTGAGTAGATAAATAGTGTTCACCAGGGATTTGCCACACCCACCCTACCATCGGATACTGTAGTACACCACGATTCATCATTCCACGCATCGGCTTTTTACTGTTCGATGGTTTATTTTCGAAGCTCCTTGCAAGGTGGCGTTTGGTACTGGTCTCTATGATACATGGTTTATGAGCTACAGTTCAGCCAAGGAAACCAAGTTTTTGTGCCTCATGCCTAACAGTCATAATGTTTGGAGCAAACCCAGAAGCAGTGGAGAATTTCTGTGTAATGGTGGCTATGGATGATTGTTGAGTATCCCGTACAACAATCTTCCAACACTCAACAGATGTCCTGCACGTTGTTGGGCTGTACATGTCCCACATTAATTTCTATCCACTGTCACATCAGACACTGGGTGGAAATCTCATGTACAGACTTCTTCTATCAGTGGCATCGAACTCCTTCAGCACATTGGAAATCAGCGATTTGCACTGTGGCCATATGGAAAATGGCAGCACTGTGGCACCCACTAGGGGAAACTCACATTTCGAGGTGCATCTGGATACTTCTGATCATGTTTGTACCCAGGGTCATTACTTAAACATACTGTGGGATAGGATGGTCCGGAAGTGGGCCTACCCTCCCTTTATTTTCAACATTATGATAGTTATGGTTGAATGTTTATTATACACAGTTACTTTGAAGTCTTAAGAGTCATAAATATCGGTATGAGCACCATCCTTGTCGTAACACAGCTGAATTCTGCGCAATGTTCTCGCAGATGTTTCGCGGAGCTACTCCGGAGTCACGAGAGTGAAGATGTATTCCACAGGTGCTCGTAATTCCTGGGTTGTGTGATATCGAGTGTTTCTTACTTGTCAACAGTGTCTTTGATACAATTTTTCTTTCAATTGTGGCACCAACCACTCATTAAGCATCTCCTGTTAAGAAGGTCCATTAACATTGTCTTCGAAGAAGAAAAGCCAGCCGGTGGATTAGAAGAAGTTCCGCATCTTTAGCAGCTCCCTTTGCCTGGCCTCCAAGAAGTCCCAATCTGATGACACCAGACAATGCTCTCTGGGGTTTCATAAAGCAACAAGACTTTCTCCAAATTCCTCTGACATCATACAAACCTCATTTTTCCCAGTTGCTAAGGAATGAAAAGCCACTTTCCACATTAGTTAGTGATTTGCAAAATGTTCATTTAAGACCTATTTTTGTAAATATACAATTTACATAACATTGGTGACAATACTGTAATATAGTAATAAAATTCCATATTATTTCATGTAACATACAAGACACACTCAAAACCATGCAACGAAAACAATACCTCATAGCTGACGAAGAAAGGGCAGCCACGTCAGCCAGAATAAAGTGGTTTTGGGAGAAGAGGAAGATGATGACAGCTAAATTCCCTGTTAATTCTTAGATGACTTAAAAGTATTTGGTTTGATAAGTCCTCCAATGTGGCAGTCAACTATGCAAATAAAATAAAAATATATAAACTAACTCTTCAAGTAAATAGACTTCATACAAACAAATAAGTGCAGCTTGATAAGCACTATTATTTTCTCAAAAGTGATCTGATGGAAGGTAAATACTACAGCCCAGCTTTTCATGTCATCGGCTACATTGTGGTTGTAACTTTAATCAAAGGAACAAGACCAACTTGCTTTAGAAAACTCTACTCTTTTGCAGCCTTCAATCTCACCTGATTTGAATTTAATTAAATGGGATGTGTTGGAACATGAGATTGAAACAGCATCTAAATGAGGGTATAACAGCAGCTTTCCCTGTGACTGCATAAAAAGACCTACTCACTACTAAGCAGATGTTATAAAAGTTTTTCACAGGTTTCTAATCTACAAATATATACTGTATACCGATATATACCTTAATATATGCTTTACGAAACTCTGAAAGACAGGTTTCTGAGCAAAACTCCTTCTTGCCGTGCTGTGTGGGAAGCACATATTTGAGAGGCTGTTTATTCTCGCCACACCACGTGCATGATGTCTTGTTTTTTGGTGGCCGCCCAGGACCTGTGGAGAGTGAAACATGGCGGCTGCCTACAAAACAACACAAATCTTAAGTACAAAAGGTTAGGATGCCGTAAAATAAGCCAGGGTTCTACAACATGCACAGTCTGGTTAGATCTCCTCACCAACAGCTAAAAAAAAAAGGGCAAATCTAAGCATCGAGTTTCCAATGCACTGTCCAAAGAGCCTACTCCATTTAATCTACTTAACCCGATTGCAACCCAGGCAATCTAGTCCAGAGGTACTGAAATGTGCTAACTAGTAAGCCATAGCATATCACTTCTTCAGTGCAATGCAAGGTAAATGATTGCAGAGTATTATCACAGTATGCCAATTATATAAAGTAAGGAACCTGGAATTATAAAAAGTAGAAAGAATGAAAAGGTGAACACTGGGTTCGTGAAAAACAAAGAAGGGGAAATATTGACAAAACCAGAAGAGATATCGGACAGATGGAAAGAATATTTCAACGAGCTGTTGAAGGTGAGACGTCAGGCATGCGGAGAAGTTAAGCAACCGCCAAAACGGTCGAAGAAAAAAGAGAACAAAAACCAGACATTACTATGGTAGAAGTGGAATGGGCAGTTAGAAAGATGAAGATGGGGAAAGCTGTGGGAATAGACGAAGTGGCAATAAAAATGATCAAGGCGGCAGGACCAGTGGGACTGCAGTGGACATACAGACTTCTCAGGAGTGTGTGGAGAGAAGAAAGTTCCTGAAGACTGGAAAAAAGGGAATAATATTGCCAATTTTCAAGAAAGGTGTGTGGTAACTACCGAGGAATCACCATCATCTCGCATGTTGCCAAAGTAATGGAAAGAATCCTAGAAAAAAGAATTAGAGCAAAGGTAGAAAGCCAAATAAAGGAGGAGCAGTTTGGATTTAGAGGGGGCAGGTCAATGTGGAACCCATTTTCATTCTGAGACAGAACATTGAAAAGAGTTGGGAATATGGGAAGGATATGGTAATGACTTTTATTGATCTAGAAAAGGCCTATGATAGTATCCCTAGAACAAAAGTTTGGGAAAGCCTAACAAATAGGGGGATAGGCAAGGAACTGAGACATGATAAATGCAATGTGCATGGATTGCTACAGTAGTATGAAGACTAGAGTCGGGACATTGGAATGGTTAAAATTGACACTGGATTAAAACAAGGAAGTGTGTTGTCACCCTTATTGTTCTTAATCGTGATGGATGACATCATGAAGGCAGCAATGAAAGACTATGGTAGGGCAAAGATGAAGGTATTGTTGTTTGCAGACGATGTTGTGATCTGGGGCGAGAATGAGATGGAGGTACAAGACCAGTTAGATGTAATAAATGAAAAGATTGAGCAATAGGGATTGAAGATAAATGTGGAGAAGAGTAAAACAGTGGTGATGAGCAGAGGTGAGAAAAGAAGAAAAGGAATAATCAAAGTCGGAGATAAGGAATTGGAAGTGGTGAAACACTTCAAATACTTGGGAAGTGAACTGACTGAAGATGGAAGACTAGATTTGGAAATTAGCAGAAGAATACAACTCGGGAGTACTTTCTACCAACAGGTACGGGGACTAGTATGGAACAAGGATATACCAATTAAGGCTAAAGAAGTTATGTACAAAGCATATTATGTTCCTATAATGACATATGCAGCGGAAACTTGGACAATGACTCAGAGGGATAAGAGCCGAGTACAGGCAGCTGAGATGAGATTCCTGAGAAGTATGGTCCAGAAAACGAGGAGAGACAGAGTGAGAAATGAAGATATACAGAAAGGACTGGGAGTACAGAAACTTAATGACAAACCGGAGTAAAGCAGATTGAGATGGTTTGGACATGTCCAACGGATCAATGAAGTAAGGCTACCAAGACGAGCACTGGAAAGACGGATGACAGGGAAGAGAGGATGAGGAAGACCAAGAATGCGTTGGATGGACTCGGTGTAGAATAGCATTACAAAACGGAACCTGGATTGGAACACCGTGTTGGAAGAGGAATGGTGGAATGACAGAACAAAGTGGAGAGGAACCATATTTGCCCCCGCCTGGTGTCAGCTGGAAAAGGGGAAATGATGATGATGAAAGAAGCTGAGTATAGAAAGTCCTATGATGGAATGTGTATTAGTTGCCAAGTGGCTGGCAACAATATTATAAATATAATATACAACCTTCAAAGTGAACTTCAAATAACTTTAAATAATGAATACAGTAGCAGTTGCTATTTTTTGAGGGGGGGAGGGCTGAAGCAGGATGCACATTGTTGCTACTGTGCTGTATCTCACATAAGCTAGAATAATGTATTCTATTGCCAAAATTGAGGTTGATTTAGAGTTTTTGTTATAGGCCTATCAAATCAATTTGATAAAGATTGTGTTTCAATTGTACTTTATTCAGTCACCTTACTGGTTGAAGGTAACCATTATGTCGTTGAAAATTATACTTTAAAGGTAAAATTCTTGCATAATATGCATACAAGTTAAGAGCTTTCATCAATACCAGTTACAAAGATGCATAATTCTTGTATGTATAGAAACCTTTCTTCATAATGCTTGTGTATGTGGCATGCACATATCCAGATGTTAACTAGAAAAAGCAGTGATAATTTCATTCTATATCCTGCAGATTATATTAATATTCCAAATACAATTCACCAGTGATTAATGTCATGATCCATTAATATAATCTGGAATGCTGCCACGGAGCAGATTATGTCTCATTTAGCATCTACAGACCGCAGTAAGTTGGAACTACCACAAAGCTGAGCCATTGTATTTTCGTCGACATCTGCAAGCCACGGTATAGCGTATGGTTTATTTCAAATGTGTTATTGTCGTCCACATACTGTATTTCAGAAGATTTGGGATACTTGAAGAGTGCACAATTTCTGTGATCAACAAGAAAGGGTCAAATTTTAGAGTGTGTTCACACTATATTTTTTGTTTTTCCAAATGTCAACTATTTCTTTCTTCCTTTCTTTCCTTCTTTCTTTCTTTTTTATTTATGTATTTTATTTCCTTATGTTTCTTTGGATAAACATCTTTCCCCTTTCATTATGGTGCACCATAATAGGTTTTTTTGAAGGGAATGTTTTATGAGTGTTAAGCTATCCAACCACCTGTTTGCCTTGACTTTTTATCTACATAGGCTGATGAAGGGGCCAAAACAATTAGGCCCCGAAACATGTACCAATGACCACTAAGTGATCATTTATATTTAGTACAATAAAGGTATTGATTAGGCGGAACTTTTGCAAAATATTAATACTAATTGTTGCATCAATACGGAACCAGAATGAACCATTCAAATACTAAAATAAAAGATTGTCATCCCTATTATCAATAGAAACATTTCCAGGAAGACCAAGCTCCGCCTTTTCAATAGCAACGTAAAGTTGATTCTTCTCTACGGCTGTGAAACATGGAAAGTCACAAAACCGATCAACAACCAGCTACAGGTGTTCATTAGCAGATGTCTGCGTCGCATCATGAATGTGAGGTGGCCGGACATAATCTCAAATGAAGATCTTTGGACCATCACCAATCAACAACCGATTAGCATCCAGATCAAGGAGAGGAAATGGCGCTGGATTGGTCACACACTAAGGAAGCCGGACGGAGCTATTGAGAGGGCGGCGCTAGACTGGAATCCTCAAGGCGCCAGGAAGCGAGGTCGACCTAAGAAGACCTGGAAGAGGACGATTGAAAATGAAATTGCAGAGGTGGACAAGAACTGGAGTCAAGTGAAGAGAATGGCCAGGAACCGTACTGCGTGGAGAAATTTCGCCAAGGCCCTATGCTCAAGAAGGAGCGGTAGGAATAAGTAAAAAAAAGTAAGTAAAAAAAATCCCTATTATCTGACAATCCAGTCAACCCTATGAATTTAAACAGCGATGTGTTGCCTAATATCAATGGTTGCGTTCACGGTAGCAAACAGTTGATCAACAGCTCCAAAGCTGATGCATCGGAAGCGGGATCAGGTTTTACGTGTACCTGAGAACGGTTTGCTCCATCTGATCTGTAGCAGCGCGCGTTGTTCGAAAGTGGACAAGGGCGATGTACTATCCTCGAGCCTGCGATGTTGAAATGATCAGATAATCTTGTGAGAGTGAATGCTGATATTAGATCAGTATCTAATTTACCTTTAGTTTTGCAACTCGGAACGAAATTGCTCTGAAACTATGTACCGAAGGCTGTGAACATGTATCAAACTATACCTTGCTCCCGATAATTTTAGGCCTACGTACATAAATTTCTTGCCTTTCTGATACGGCATTTATTGTGTTATGCTAGTTTGGCTATGGTAAAGAATACTTAACAGTTTAACGTATGGTACGGTATATTAAGGTGGTATATCCCAAGACTTATGATAATTGAAGTCATTTTAATCTCTTCAAATTGAACAAGGTAGGTTAGGCCTACGTCTCAATAGACGAATATTTATTCAAGAATATCAATATAGCTTTGATTTTATTAATGTAGGGTTATATCCTATGAGAAGGGTCAAGAGTCTGTAAGTCTAGCAGTAAACCTCTTACCAGTCATCCACACATGATGACTTCATTATTTGTTAGCACTGCTTCATCTATCTAATTTGTCCCTAGGTATCCTTCATGCTGATACTTTCCTGCTTCTTATATCTTTTCTTCTTCACTCTAGTTTTCTTCTCAAGGATTTGAAGTTTTGGATGTATTCATCAGCTTAACTGTGCTGTACAGTTTTTAGTTACTGTACTATACAAATTAATTGTATTTACAAAAAAATCAGGTTAGATTGCAAAATTAATTTGAAACACTACAAGAATGTTCATCACATTGTCCCTACCTGTCAACTAGAGGTATTTATCTGGATCATTACCCTTCCCCTATCTAATAAGGTCAGATGACCTCAAGGTCATTAAAATTATAACCAGCATCTAGAAATAAAATTTCTGGTTCCCTCATTTAACGCAAAGGAAATCATGGTACGAGCCTGTATTATCCTTGTTATACCGGTACCTTACTTGTTTACACCCCAATATTAGTACTTGAAGAGAAAGGCCCAACATGAACAGTTGATGGATTAACTTAGTCTCTTACTTGGCAGTCCATTCTCCTCCTATCAATACACAACTGGTTTCCATACCATATTCCCTATAGGCTACTGTTCATCTAATGAAAATGAAAAATGTTAGGCTACAGATTTTTGGTTGAAAACAGTTGTCTAAAAGATGCTTTCACAACTGATTTTTCAATAGGTCATGTCATCAAATGGTCCAGTAACATAGAAAGAATTCAGGAAAATAGGGCATTTTAAAATTATTGCTACCCAAGTCTGGACAGTACAGAATGAGGTAGAGGAAACTAGACTGCAAAAATATAAACTGAAAAAAAAAAAAAAATATATATATATATATATATATATGTAAAAAGCAGGAAAGTAACAGGATGAATGACTCCTAGGAGCAAAGATAAATGAAGCAGTGCTAAAGAATACATATTTTCTGTGATAATTTGAAGCCATTCTTTTTTTTAAGTGTTGCCTATACAAATTGTCTTTGCTGCTTCTCAGTCGGTCAACATGGGGTACAAAATTATAAATATGTAAACACACTCCTGGAAACAATTACATGTATTAGTTGCCCATTGCCCATTTAAGTGTGATAACTAACTAATAAAGTGTAACTTTTTCCAGGAGTGTGTTTATATATTTATAATTTGTACCCGAAAAGCAGCAATGACTACATTTTATCTTGAAGTTCAGTACATAATCATTACCAGCTGCTTGATGTACGATACTGGTACTTGAATGGGGCTTGGCTAGTGGGCTAGCACAATTACATACCATTACCGAAGGTAACATTCATGACTCGCCACTCTCTTAAAGGTATTGATACTTGGTTACTAACAATTCCCTTTGTTGCTCAATATGTGCCTGGTAGAGAGATAGTTGTTACGAATCAGCAAACTAAATGTTAAAAGAAGTAATATCTTCCACCTAGGCTCATTACCAGATTGAATACAAATGAAACTACGGTACAGCAGAACTATACCGTAGGTGTAGTTTTGTAACAAACATAGTTCATTCAGTCACTGTACAAGAACATCAGGTCTTCTGTGGTCAGCAGCAAATACTGCTGTGTGATAGAATATGCAGATTATAAAGTGAAGCATCACTGTAATGAGGTGTTAAAACTCAGGCAAGCTGCGATAAGGTAAGAAAATATTGGACAAACTGGGTAGTGCTGTGTTGAACAGTGCTCAGTTTTCTCTGCCAGTGTAAGAAGAAAAATATATTATATATCTTGAGTTTCAGTACATAACCATTACCAGCTTCTTGATGTACTGGTCGCCTACTGCAGTGAACCTAGGTTAGCAAGCCTATAGCCTACTGTACAGTACCTGTAGGTAATATTCATGACTCCTCACTCCCTTAAAGTTTTCATTTTTCTAACAATTTCCTATACAGGTTATTAAGCTTGTAACTTAAAGCCTCCTTCCCAATCCTAGCCTCAGTTATATATATATTTCCTGAAGGACATCCGCCCGGCATTCCGGGAGACCATAAAGATCCAGAATACAGTGTAGGTACATTGTTGGCTCTACAGTACATGTACATAAGTCATTACGATATACCATATAAATGGTTATGTAGCATGTTGAGTGATGCTCTCAATACGCCCAAGCAGATCTTCTCAAGATCATTCTCGATGATGCCAAGCTTCTTGAGGATATCCACGACGAACTTATAAGATGTTCCACGAGCTCCGAATAGAAGGCCATTCACTTTCCATGCATTTTAAGGTAAGTTATATCTCTCACTCAAGTGAGGTATGCATGGTCGGTAAATAGCCTCTTTCTCCTCGTTGACTCGTACGGCTTGCGGAATGTCCACTTCCATTCGTACCGTGGGGTCCAGGACCAAACCCCTTCCATTCTCCCTGTCAATGGCAACGATATCTGCTCTACGGTGACTACCATTTTCCGAAATGCAGTGCACTTCCTCATAAACTTCCCATTTCAATTTCCTCAGGGAAGTGGCAATTGATGATCGAACTCGGTGATGGCGGGAATTTCGTAACAGTTCTCCTTTAGAACATTGGCCCAGGACATGTCCTAGCGTCTCTGGTTGGTCACATCCTGGTTGTCGGCATAGGGTTGTGTGCTGACTTCTCCCCGGCACAGCTCTCACCGCTGAGATGTTGCAAGACATTTTGATGGCATTCGTCCATTCAGAGCACGATAAGCCTTTTCTGTTATTTATCCACGAGTTGTTCTTAGGATGTTGTTCATAAACTTCCACTCCTTTACCTTTATGAGGAAGTTTGCACCAAGCTTCAAATGACCGTTTCCGAATCTCATTTCGTACCCAACGTCCTAATTTTGATTCTGTGCAATCACTAGTTGGAAAATTAAAATATTGAAGAATTTCTTTCTTTTCCCCGTCAAGATTTCGACAAATATCTAAATGAACATCTTCCACTCTGAGTAACTTTTGAACTATATTAAAATGCTGTATATATGCTTCCCATTCAACCTTAACTAAACCCAGCCCCCGAACATTCCTGGATGCATACAACATATCATTGGGACAGTCATGTGGTAACCCAATGATTTCTTTGATAGTTGATCGCAAAAGTTTATCAACATCGACCAGAAAACTTGATGGAATTTTATTTAACGGTGTACTCTGTATTGTATAAATCAGACTTGGCCAAATGTATTGATTAATTATGTTTAACTTTTGGTCTGGTTTTAGTAAACAAGAAACTGTGAGAGAATTCAAGTCTTTTTCTAAACTATTGATCAACTTGCTCTTGTCAAACACAATTTCATCTTCAAAAGTTATTCCCAGATATTTTATGGTTTCCCCAGATTTTACACATGTCAAAGCAGTATTTCCTAGTGTCACAGCACTTCTCTGACAAAGGTTCCCTTCTTTAATATTGATAATTCTGCATTTTGAAGGATTCATGGAAAGACCCATAGCAGATAAACTATTAACGGCGGTATTTAAGAGTTCCTGCGCCGAAGCTTCATCTTTCGCCACTAATACAATATCATCCGCAAACGCTAAGGCTGAAACATTTTCAACGTCAGATGACAGCTGATACCCATACTCTTGAATGATCTCCTGATCTGTGAGTTCTTTGATAGTATCATCTATTGCCAGGTTGAATAAAGCAGGTGAGATTGGAGATCCCTGAGCGACGCCTTTCCTAAGCTCTATGCTCACTGTTTTATTAATACCACATTCAACTTTGATACTATTTCCTAAAATAAGGTCGATTACTAAATCTCGCAAGTTGTTTGGCATATTTACTCGATTAATGCACCGCTTAAGATGTTCATGGCCAATATTATCATATGCCTTTGAAACATCCAGGAACACCACACAGCAGCTAGTTTTCTTTGTTTTAGCATTCCTGAGGCAACCATTAATAATTGAGGTATTAACATGTGTACCAGGGAGATTAATGAATCCCCTTTGATGTACGGAGAACTCTACGAATGAACGTAGTCGCCTGTCAATCACTTTTTCTATAATACGTCTGATTACTGAATATATGGTGATAGGTCTCCAGTTACTTATTTCTTCAGCACATCCTCCTTTGTGGAGAAGTACTGTTTTCCTGTTTTGAATATATCGGGGCATTTCCTAAATTTGAGCATAGCGTTTGCAAGGAGACTCAACACTTTTGATGTTTTAAGTTCCTTCACAGCTCTGATAATTACTCGGTCAGGACCAGCTGCTGTATCTGCTCGTACACTGGCAAGAGCTGAATTAATTTCAGAATCTTCAATTTCAATGTCTTCCTCTGTACAAACGGCTTCTGTTGGTTGCAAGTGTGTTAATTCATTCTCTTTTCCAAATAAATCTTGGAAGTGTTCAAAAACTGTGGATACAGGAATTCTACATTCTGTGCCATTTTGATTATTCATAATCATGCGTACGACTTTGCGCCTTTGATTGAAATACTGATATTGCGCTACTTCATATTGATATTTTGTCCTAGTTTTGTCTCTTCTTCGCTTTGTTAACCTTGATGGATTTTTCGTTTTAGAATATGTAGTTGTATGACCCCCCTGTCGTTTTCTCCGCGCATTATAATAGCGAATAGCTGGATGTTTGGGTCCTGAGAGCGAACTGATTGCGTCAGCCAAGAATTCCGTTAGCTCAACACTGTCTCAAACGCTTGAATATCACCTTAAGTTATGACGTCCGTGAATTTTCGTTCAAATTCATTTATAGCATCTAATTTGGAATCTAATGCAGCCACATCTTCGCTATTAGCGCTAGTTGATACATGATCAATTTCTTCATCCAGCAAGTGACTGCCACCTCCATCGGATTTATGCAAACTTTGATCTGAGCTCTTATATTTTGACGTTAAACCTCTACGATAAACCTCTGGATGTGCGTTACTTACATGAATTGCAACAGATTTAAACGTCTTTCCACAAATATCACAGGTATTGACTCGAGTAGCACTATTTGGGCGACATGAATCAGAGTTTTGAGTCAGGTTAAATGTGTTTTTGTCTGACATTTCAACATTAAATACTGCTACTCCAGAAATACTATACGGTAATATAATCTTCAATCATCAGTTTTCCCGTTCCTGCGTATATTTATACAAAAAAAAAACAAAGTCCATATGGATCAAATATCGGTAAATAGCACCTTAATCAGCATCCAATAACCTAGTTGTTTAACCTACAAAAAAATACCACAGCATTTTGAAATGTATCCTGTAGCCTAGGCTACTGTTAAAATATAGATCAATATGTAGCATACACACAAGAGAGTGAGTAAAATAAATTAGCCTTATGTCACAATTTCTAAATCCATTCTCATAATGCATTTTACTTAATAGTCAGTTCCTATTTGAGTAGGCTACAGAGACCTAACCTGTCCCCTGAGAGAAAATCATCACTCGTTTGACAAAAGGAAGTCAAGGATGGAAATTTTGGTGTTGGATTAGTTGAAGCATGGACAAAATACAGTATGTGCATACAATAATTGTCACAAAATGTTAATACTCAGGCATGTTGAGATACCGTAAGTGAAGGAAATAAAGGACAAACTGGGTAAGTGCTATGTTGGAGAGTGCTTAATTTTCTCTCCTTGTGTAAGAAAAGAAATTTATATACAGTATATATATATTATATCTTGAGTTTCAGTGCATAATTCAGTGCATAATCATTCCCAGCTTCTTGATGTACGGTACTGGTAGCCTACTGCAGTGAACATTGGCTATTGAGCTTGCCCAATTATAGCCAAAGGTACCAGTACGGTTGGTAATATTCATTACATTGAAAGGAATGTGGCTGTTTAATCTAGACCTGAACAGCAACCGAGAAGCAAGATAACTGTTAAGATAAGACTGCTAATGCCATGAAAAGAAAAGTACCTGGTTACCGGTACTTGAAATGCTTACCAAGGGAAGCTGGTTTCTTTCAAACATAGAAACATATTTATAGGCTAGGGCCTATACAAGACCAAATTAACTTCATTCAGTCCAAGCTGAAAGCCAGGGGGGGGGGGGGGGTCTTGCGGTCTGATAATGAGCTATGTGAATTTAAAATACCGTACAATTTAGTGAAACATTTACGATTGTTTCAAGAAAAAATATTGGCCTAGTGAGTAGGTTTTTCAGCATTCTTGAAAGGAATGTGGATGTGTAGGCTAATCTAGACCTAAACAGCATCCAAGAAGCAAGAGAACTGTTAAGATAATACCATGAAAAGAAAAATACTGATAGGCTACTAGTATTTCCCAGTCATTACATTCTGATCAGCCAAACACTCAGTTTTCTATTGGAAGAATCACCTAATAATGCAGGCACAGACAGACCTACGGTAATTCTTATATCCTATTGCATACAAATCCTTAACCCAACAAGTAGACTACCGGTAGCCTACGGTATTGAAATAATTTATTTTTGAGTCAAGACTCTTGACAATAGGTCTTAGCCTATCAGAATTTGGGGTAGGCCAAGTAGGCCTTACAATGCAGGTATTTTTTATACAGTACCGGTTGCCTATGCTTGCTCCAAATGAAAGGTATTTTTATACAGTACCAGTACCGGTAGCCTAGAAGTTTGATTCTCTCTATACTGCCTACACAACAATATATTCGTCGAGGTACAGTATTTAGCCCAAAGCATAGGTTAAAATCGTATTTTCAGACCACATTACCAAATTACAAGTGATTAAAAAACGCTGAAACATCGATTTAAAAACTTTAAAAATGCACATTACCACTAAAAAGGAAACCACACACCTGAATTCATATAATTTTTAATACTTGGAACAAAATAAAGGATGTAACATCCGATATGTCAGGTTATGTTGTTTCACACATAGGTTAACATTTGTCGCAACTGCAGTCCGTAAATCGGAATAAAGATATATCACGAATTTAACACAATGCAGGTCATTTTATAGGCTATGGAGGGACCGTGATGTTGTGTTCTTCATTATTATTTCAGTATTCATCAGTTTAGGAACTATTTTGAGCGATTTCCACAATGTTTACATTTGTTTTTAAATCTACTTCATGCTACGCCATGTTGGATTTAAACGCGTTCCGTGGACGGAGCGAAGTTTTTCTACGCTCAATAAAATGGCGTCCGCTCCATGGAACATGTTTAGGGAGCGCTCCATCACACCGCGTTCACAGCGTACTTTCTTCGACAGTTGATCAACCGTTTGCTACCGTGAACGCAACCAATACTACTCCTCGTGTTGAATTTAAAATGGGAATTAAGTTTGGTAGTATGCCTTTAAATTCCTGCATCCAGGGCCTAGAGATGTGTAATGGTAATGATGCTCATCAGTTGGTTACATTTTTAAAACAATTTATCGAATTAGTTGACAATGCTGTGATTTTTGGATGTTCTGATATCCAAATATTTAATTTAATCTTTCCTTACACTTCTGGGTTATTAAGAGAGACATTAATTATAGCTATGAATGGTTGTTATTCCATCGATAGTTTCCATCGAGAGATATTGAACTCATGTATTCCCAGTCGTGCCTTGAGTATGCTACTGCATACTTTCTTCTATCGAGTTCAGAGGTTCGATGAGTCTTTAAATGATTATGTGACAGACATTACAAGTTATGCTAGAGTATTTTGGGTTCAATTAAGTGAACAACAGATTAAAGCTTCAATTTTGGAAGGAATTAATCCTGAAAGTAGGTCATATAAAACAATGTGTAGTAGTCCCATAAATGTTTCTAATCTAAACACAGTTGTTTTGACTACTGAAACTATTAAACACTCCGATTCCTTAAGAATTGCCAATGTTCCTCCACCTAATCATAATTTTTCCAAATCTCAGGATTATAGAACTTTTGATGATACCTCACAAGATGCTCTTTTTCAGAGTAGGAATTCTTTCGATTCGAGTCGTCGCACCTCAAATACTAGAAGAAGATGTGACATTTGTGGGTCATTTCAACACATTGCTCAATGGTGTACGAGGAGATCTAAATCTAATCAAAGACTAGTTGGTAGAAGGACCTCTTCGGATTTTCAGTCTTTGTTCAGTAATACAAATAAAGTTAAAGTTAGGAATACTGTTGTTTATGAAGACAAAGGTCCGGAAATTTATGTCAAATTTTGTAATTGAATAACTAATGTGTCAAAACTTTGTTCCCCATTCATGGATATTATGATTAATAATGAACATGACACGGCTTAATAGATTCTGGGAGTGTGACATCATTTCTGAGCAAAAGTTGGTACGATAATATGGCTTCTGTATGCAAATTTGACAAAATTATTTATATGCCTAATAATTTCATGGCCGCCATCTACTCAACTCTTGAAGTTTTGGGGTTAGTAAAGTTAAAAATAAAGATTTCTGGTTTTTCTTGGAAATATGATATTTGGGTTGCCAATAATTTATCTTGTGATGTTGTTAAGGGTGCTGATTTTTTATCACAAGTCGGATTGATATTAGACTTGAGAACTAGGTCATGCTGATCCCGTTTCAGACCTAATTTAAAATTAAATTCTAAAACGATCGTTAATTTTGCTGGGGTGAATTGTTCTGAAGATGAACCTCGAGCTGATTCTATCAAAGATCTTAATTTTGAAAATCTGAATTCTGAACAATCTGATAAACTTCGTGAACTGTGTTCATCCTTTCATGAAATTTTGACGGATAAGCTAGGGGTGACCAATCTCTTAGAATACAAGATTGATGTTTCTGATAATATCCCGGTTCGTTCTCCACCATATAGACTAGCTCCTCCCAAGATGAAAATCTTGAAAGAAATCATTGATGAAATGTTAAATGAGGGCATTATAAGTAAATCTACTTCTTCGTATTCTTCACCAATATTTTTAGTTCCCGAACCTGATGGCAAATTTCGCCCGATGGTTGATTACAGAGCACTTAATAAAAAGGTAATTTAAGAGTCCATACCTCTTCCTGATCTACGATCATGCTTTGCTTGATTTAACGGAGCCAACTTCTACACAATTTTAGATCTAAAAAAGGCATATTTCCAAATTCAGTTATCTGAGGAATCTAAACACCTAACAGCCTTCACCACTGACTGGAATCTCTTTCATTTTAAACGTTTGCCTTTTGGCATCTCCAGTGGTGGTGTGATCTTAAGTCGTTTGCTTGATATGGTGTTCGACAGTATTAAGTTCAAGGTTGTTTACCATTACCTCAATGATGTTGAAATTATTAGTGAAAACTTTGACGATCATCTCAAACTTAAGAACCAACCATCCTTCCCTATATTATTCTGCAAAGGTCCCATTCCAGTTTTGTACCGAAAATAAGGTCCCATTAACACCAACCTACACATATGGGGTACCTACAGGTTCAGCTTAACCCAATGCGTAAGCGAAACGCACTCACTTACTCTTTAAATGCCTCACAATTAAATAAATACCTTAAAACATGTACATTTACAATGAAATAATGAAAGAATGCAACACGGTAACCATGGTAACATAATCTCACAGGTCCATCTATTTCTGTAAGACGCAATGCAATTCCAATTACAGTAGAACCTCGGTAATCCGAGGTAAATGGGACCAAGAGGAGCTCGAATTTGGAAAATCTCGGATTACACAAAGTTACGAAATTTAAAGACCTTTAATTTAAAATAGATGCACAAGAACCTTGTGTTTAAATATTCTTACAGTAAATGGCATTATTTCATCAGTTGTTGTATAATGTGTTGCATTTAGGCTTCGTTTCAGAAATAAAACCAATACTGTATTCTACAAAAGAAATGCAAATATGTACTGTACATATTTACTTAAAGTACAGAACGATATTTATTATACAGTACAATGTGTACATGTGTACAGTACTGTACTGAAAATACATAGTAGGCTACTGTACCTTACTTTCTAAAAAAGGAGTCAATGGGTTTCTGTTTCTGAAAGGAACATCTGTTCTTAGCAGCATAATCCCGCCACCTTCGTAGAAGCATTACGTCAGCTGGTGTTGCCACACTCTGTTGTTCCACGTATTGCAGAGCTAACTCCAGTGCCGCCGTCCCATCAGTATGACTCACTTTGGCCAGGCCTCCCCTACATCGCTGCTCTCTCTGCTTTGTTTGTTAATAGCTTCCACAATAGCACTGTCGGTCACTTCATATTGTTCGTCTTGGCACAACCAGTCTTGCACTTCATTGTCGTCTGCATTCTCACACCCAGGAAGCTGCTGAACGAGATGTAACAACTGTTCATTTTTGCCGAAGATATCTCATTGTTTTCATTTTCATTAAGTTTCTTCAACAGTTTTCTCCTAGATTTTTTTAGAGTTTCTGATTTAAAATTGTCCCAAGCTTCTGCTACCCAGTAGACAACATCCTTCAAGTTATTTTTTTTTTCAGGAAAGCTGCTATTGATTGGGACTCATCTTCTGCCGCTTGCAAAAGTGATTGCAACAACTTACTGTACCCGATACCTAGTTTAGGCTATCGGCTACGCCAGCAGACATTAAGCTGTAGTTGAGATTTTTGGAAGAGCTCTTAAAAGATAGCGCACCGATCGCGTCAAGAAGAATGTTAAGATGACGTAGGAGGTCTAGAATCAAGGAGGCACTGACGTCTGTAAGAAGATGGAATTATGGATAGAGATGTGAAGCTTTATTGAAATAGTTATGGAATTATAGTAATTAAACATCTTAGAAGAGGATATATAACATGCATTATATGTGGAAATAATTCTAAAGAAGACAGATAACCCTTAAGTTATTTTATAACGGAATAGCCGAGATGATACGGGTTCGAGACTATGATCGTGACGTGAGAGCACAGTGGTGGGGGACTACACCACGTGCCTGCGCCAAGCACATAAGCAAGAAGACAGTATCAGCACATTCAGTTGAGCTCAATCAGACGAGCAGGTAGGAGCAGCTCTATAGCGCAAGCGAGACGCACAGTGAAGGTCACGTAACATACAGAAACTGTCACGGCAAAAGTGTAGGCGACAGTTCCTGCATCACCGAGCAGCGAAGGCCAGGCGGGTCATTGATCCAGGCGGGCTGGCCGAGGAAGCAATTACAGACGACCGGGATATGTCAGAACCGCACTGCAAGTAGTTGAAGGCTTTATTTCAAGCTTCATTTCAACGCAGTTTGAACATAGCTTTTATTGAATAGCTTTATGACTATGCTTTTCTATAACGCATTCGAAGCTACTTTAACTATTTCAAGTAAACGGAATGTTGTTAGCATAGGCACCGATGAACATTAGATCGTGCATTAATAAGATTTACTTCTTATGCAGTTTCATGAATTATCAGATACAGACAAATACAGGGTGTTTCGTAAACATGAACACTCTCAAGTAAAATTTTATTTTACGAAAGTGGAACTTAGCAGTCATTTGAGATTGAACTGGCAATACTCAAACTGAACATTTAACGGAACAGTGGCGTAACTTAGAAGAGGAGTAGGGGGTCCGCTGTTTCCATGAACTTTTTCGAGAAGGAGTTGGACAATATCCGCTATGGGTAATCTGAAGTTCAACATGTCCGAGTAGACGCTGATAGAGACAAGATGGCACCGCAAAGCGATGGATTCGATTCCTGACGAGAGGAGTCCACCAGCTGATTCACTTGGGATTTCGAAGGCAATCGTCATTTCATGGATGGAATGCTATTCACGCCGATCTTTCGAGAAATTCTTTATGTAGGGAAAATCGACGATCTTGGAAATTTATTACAGCTGATTATGAAAGGTACTGTAAGAGTCATAACTACCTGATACGATTATTTTCATGAATACTGGGCACACATGTATATTTTTCTAATAGGAGTGATATGATTATTAAGACATGGTTTGAATTTATATACTTCGAATTTGCTAGAATATGGAGTGACCATATGATATGGCAGGCATCATTATACGAAATTCTCACCATTGTTTGGCTTTATTAAGCAGATGTTTGGTCTTTTAGACATTTTTCCAGCTAGGATATTTTTCATGAATAGTTTTTTTGTGTGTAACGAGTATTTCGAACTCGTGATCTGCAATTGATTATCAAAAATTACTTCGTCAGTTCATTGCATACTAGCGAGTGTGTATTATTCATCAGTAGGGATTTTTTTTCCATTGGATTGTTTGGAGATATTAAGAAGTTATTCACTTTAGTGAATGAACATCGCTTTTATATGACAACTAGAAACTTGTTGATTCCTATCTGATACATTCACTCATATAGTCTACGAGGTGGGGTCCTTCGTATTTATACGACTGTACGGTGGTTACACATCTTACTCGCCATTGAGGGACTCATTTTTATCATCCGAGTGTACACGAGATGTAAGTGAATCAAACAAGGAACTACTAGTCACATATCAGTCGAAATTTTGTTAAATAAAGTAACGATAAATGTCAACAGGATTGCATTTAGTAATTCTTGTTTGCCAATCCAATATTTTGTTGCTATACTCTTTTGAGAGTAATTTCAGTTTAACAGCTGTTATAGCTGATGCTTTTGATGAGTTTATAATTGTGTTTGATACCTTTGAGAAGGATTTAAAGTCATTGAATCTTGTAAGATTAATCATTAATGGTCAGATTTATTTTAAGGCAGATCAGTATTGCAGATTTTGATATGAGATTATAGCACATTGGTGTTTTTCTGTGATGTGAGTTATGAAGATTTGTAAGAGAATTTATGCTATTTGAAAGCAGATATTAAATTACTGAAGTAATATTTTTCCAATTGTTTAAGAAGTTGTCTAGATGTGATCAGAGTAATTACAGTTATTGGAGATTGTGTGCGTTGATAATTTGAAGCCAGTTATATATTTTTTGTAGATCATGCAACATGGTTAAGTGAAGTTTGTGATAGGCATTTTGTGGAATTTGCCATGCGATAGTTGCAACGTTGATAATGTATTTTGAAGCAGACATGAGGTCGTCGTACCCAGTCTAGCGTAATTGTTGAGATTCATGCTGTATGTGCTGAATATTTAGGGAGTTTTGTGGAATAATTCTTGTATTCAAATGTGATATTTGAAGTATTGAAGAAATGTAATGTCGTTGTGGATAGTTAGATCCAACGTGATGTCGTGGAGGCAATAATATTTTTTGGCATGAAAATTAAATACGAGATATAACTTGGAAGTAATAAAACTGTAAGACAACGTTCTATAAACCATATTAAACAATTTGTTAGGAAATTAAACAAATAAATGAAGTTGATAATACAAGATTTTCTGAAAATAATAATTAACGAAATAATAATCTGAAAATTAAGCATATTCACGATCTGACCTAATGAAATAAAAATCAGAATGACTAGATGAAATAATGAAAACTTAAATAACCAGATAAATGAAATTTAAATAAGTTGATAAATTAAATTTTTGAATAAATCGATGAATTAAATAAATGGATGAATTAAAGATTGAATAAATAAACTGATTGAAATAAATTAATAGACGATTGTAATTATGATGAATAACTGAATTAGAAGGTGATAATTAATTAAAGAAGCAGATGATTAAAGAATTTATATGGAATTAAATAAATTTAATTGAGATATAATTCGAAGGAATTGCAACTTGAGTTGAGAATTTAAATGATGTAATGGTGATGAATTAATGATTCTGACAGGGATATGTAGAATTTTGAAGTGAGAATTAATGTGAGAAATATTTAATTTTGATGATGACGATGATGATAACCAATGAGAATTTGAATTTTCTGTAATTCACAGATAAGTGATTGTTAATGACGATGTAAATAGTGTAAATTAATTATTCGATGTTTAGAAGCATTTGATTAACATGTTCAACATTCAAATTATGCCATGCAAACCATAATTTACGTGATATTTAATATGTGTGATTATTATATGTGTATGTTTAGACAGATTAATAACATTTTTAAAATCCACATTGATGTTAAATTAAAGAGAAATTAGGTCTCAGGTTTCACAAATGTCAGTGACGAAAGACATAGTGCTACAGTGATCCTGAGAACCCAAGAGAACTTTATAAATTTTTCTTGTTATGTGGATAAAAATTAATTTTGGATTAGAAAAGAGATGGTTCGATTTTTGGACAATGACAATTTAACTTTGGCATTCGACCATACTCTTAGGTAGGAATTATATTTAAAATGTCTGTCTGACTATCAAAGTAAAATAAAATTTGTTTTTATCTTAGTTGTGATCTGATGATGGTGTGATGTTCCTTTTTCTTTCCTTGTCTTGAGTAAGGCTTATCCGGAAAGGAAGTGGTTTGCTAGGAATTCAGTTGATGGCGCCCATTTATATTTGCATTATTTCTATTAAACTTAAGCCCGTAACGACCCTAGAGATACTTTGTCTCGTGATACCCACTGCTTTTTCGAGAACTCAGCTGAATTTCCGACACATTCCTTATTTGACTAGAGGTTCATTTAACTCCGCTCTGTCCTGGAACTCCAGGAATGCGATGTTATAGCAGATGGGTCATCGCATCCCCAGGACGAACGGGTACATTACGTCGATACATTTTTTTAAGCATTCCAGTGTTCCTTGATCCATTGGTTGAACAAGGCTTGTCGTATTGGGAGGCAAAAAAATAGCACGAATATCTCCACTACGAAGTTCGGTAGCGTCAGGGTGACATCCTGCATTATCCAAAGTAAGGATTGCCTTGAGTGGTAACTTTTTGCTTGTTAATTTTTTTTTTCTGGCACAAATCTATCAAAAAACCAATCCCTAAAAATTGAGGTGTCCATCCATGCACTTTTTTGATTTTTATACAACACTGGTAAAGCTGACATCTGTGTATTTTTGAAGGCTCTTGGTTTGGCAGACTTTCCAATTAACAAAAGCGGCAATTTGTGATCGCCAGTGGCATTGGCACAAGCTAGAATTGTTATTCTGTCTTTCGATTTCTTATAACCTGGAGCAGAAGCTTCATTTCTAGCTGCTAACATTTTAGACGGAAGCATTCTATAATTTAGGCCACTCTCATCACAATTATAAACTTGATCCAGTGATAGATTTTCTTGCTTTGTTATATTTTAATTTTTTTTTCCTGAATCACTTCAACACCTTCACTGTCAGCCGATAATTTCTCTCCGCAAATTTCAAGCTGGCGTATGCCGTACCTTCTTTTCCACCAGCCAGAACTTGCCGACCAGCCAGAACTTGCCGAAAAACTTTCATCTTCTTTTTGCAACTCCTTCCGAAAAAATAATGCTTTCTCCTCAATCATCGGACCACTAAGTGGACTTCCTTTAGCTCGCTGTTGGGTAAACCACAAATGAAGTGCAGCACTAGTCTTTTCGTAATCTGATGTTTTCATGGTTTTACGATCCGTGCATTTTGATGTTTTATTAGAAGAAGAACACGAGTCTTTAGTAGAAAACCACTGCTCTAATTTGGTCCTGTTTCAACGCCAATCGCCTACTGTTACTTCACCTACGCCCAATTCTGCCGCGATCTTTTTTTATAGTCTCGCCACTGTCTAGTCTTTTCAGTGCTAACACTTTTGTCTCCAACGGCACAAATTTTCTCTTCTGTTCTGAACTCATACTGTACACAACACACCGCACTAAGTCTGAGCAGACACTGGCTAGTTGGCGGGAGGGCGATAGCGGGCAGAATTGTAAACAACACATGCGTGCATCTCCGCCAACGACCTTGGGTAAGCTATGCGTCTCACTGTCATCCACCTCGGATTAAACGGAGACTCGGATTGCCGGGGCTCGGATTACCGAGGTTTTACTGTGAAAGTTTCCAGACGGTTATAAGGTTATCACTGAACCAAATTAATCAGTAAAATTCATCAATACATATAGTATAATGCGCTTAAGGGGGTCAAGGGGAACTCTAGAATTTTTTCACGCAATTTTCACGTGTGAGTGTGGTAAGAAAGGTCTTTTCCACCCGACTATAAAGGGTCTCCGAAAACCACATTTAAAGGCCCTTAAATTAACAGTGTCTGTGATAGTCCCAGAAAACTAACTTTGCTCTGATAAACCTATGAAGGAATGACAAACCCCTAACCACTGCACCAGTAGCTGAATTGATAAAGTCTGATTATTCATACCAAGGATAAATCAGTCATAGCATTCAGGATTGAGATTTTGCTAAGTGTACTCTTAACAACTAGAATATTCGCGGGAGAAGCCGCGACGGGTAATGCTAGTCAAACACATTAATGAAGTAATGTCTCATTTAAAGGAAGCTGGTCTAAGAGTAAAACTATCAAAGGTTTCCTTTGCAAAACCTCAGATTTCTTTCTTAGGACACATTGTATCGCTGTCAGGAGTTTCTATAGATCATTCTAGAACTCAAGCCATTTGTGATTTTAAAGCACCCAAGAACGTAAAAGCAGTGGCAAGATTTATAGGGATGCTGAACTATTTCAGGAAGTTCATTGGTAATTTTGCTCATCGTGCTGCTCCAATAAATAAGTTGCGAAAGAAGGGAGTTTTTATTTGGGGACCTTCACAAGAAGCAGCATTCGAAGACTTAAAATTAGCATTGATAAATGCACCGATTTTAGCTATACCTGATTTCTCAAAAATCTTCATAGTCCGAACTGATGCTTCTAATAGAGCTACTGGTGCTGTGTTACTTCAAGAGCATGGACAAGGTAGGTTACCTGTAGCGAACACTTCTTGCTCATTAAATGATGCTGAAAAAAATTACTCTATATATGAACTCGAGGGTTTGGCAGTTATGGATGCTTTAGAAAAATGTAAATTGTATATCGAACATATACCTTTCGAATTAGAAACAGATAACCAGGCATTAAGCTCGGTTCTCGGGAAACCGAGGAAGACTGGTAGGATAGCTCGTTGGGCTACTCGCATTTTTTCGTTCAAGTTTTCTGTACGTCACATCCGTGGGACTGACAATGTTATTGCTGATTGTCTAAGTCGTATGTATAATAATGAGACTAATGTTGAAGTTGAAAAGAAAGTAGAGTGTAACGCAATTTTGAAACATGAACTGTCCAATGTTGTTTCGGGATGTGTCTGAATACCAAAGGAAGATCCTGTTCTTAACTAAATTATGAGAAAACTGGAAAAGGGTGAAATTGTTAAACCATACTCTTTAAGAAATGCAGCCTTATGTTGTTTAGCTCGTTCTGATAGAACGCCTAAGATCGTATTACCCTATGTTTTGGTAGGTGAAATATTTAAATATTTCCATAAATCTCATATCGGAGGACATTTAGGAGTATTCAAGACAAGATTAAAGATTAGGCAAAACTTTATCTGGAAGGCAATGGATCGCGACATTCGAAGACTTGTTAATAATTGTACGGCATGTAATTTAGCTGAACCATCCCCTAACAATAAAGTTGGGATGCTATCTTCTCAGATTTCTAGCAAACCGATGGAAAGATTGTTTGTGGATTTCGTTGGTCCGATACCGTTGTCAAAGTTAGGTAACCGTTTCGTACTAGTTTGTACGGATGGCTTTAACCATTTTAACTGGTTGTTCCCAACTCGATCAGCGATAACAGAAACTGTAAGTGTCTCAACCTAATTTTTGCTGCCTTCGGACCCTGTCATTTCTTAGTAACCGATAACGCTATATGTTTCTCGTCGCATATTTTACGCAATTTCTTGTTTCATTTATCTATTTCCCATGTAACATCTTCTACCTACTATCCCAAAGGTTCGCATGCTGAGAGAGTCAATAGAAATCTTCGTGCTGCATTAATCGCATTCCACCAAAAAGATCATAGGTTATGGGACAGCTGCATCCCTTGGTTAACATACTCTTTTAACACTGCGGTGCATGAATCCCACCGTACCACTCCTTTCAATTTAATGTTTTCCTTTGTCCCCAATTCTCTAATATCTAATTTGAGGTCTATCAATTATTACCGGATAAAGCTCTAAATGAAAATGAACGTTCTGCAAGAAAAAAATGAAGGTAGCACATGAGAAATTACAAAAGAGGTATAATGAGGGGCGTAAACCTACGTCACTTCAGGTTGTGGACATTGTATTCGTCAAGAATTTTTCACTTAAGGGGGTGGGATTGGAAGAGTCTGGGAAGCAGGTCACTAGATTCCGTGGCCCTTGTGAAATTGTCAGTATTATCACTCCGGTGACATTGTTAGTAAGTGATCCTCAGAAGAAGAGAATTTTTACCCACTCATGTAAAGGTCACCCGGAAATGCCCTGTAAGTTGCTTGGACATTCCCCTCCGATGCCGGGAGAAAGAGAGTTTCAATGCGGGTGAATTCAGAGACCAACTGCTGCTGGGTGCTCCCTCCCTCGACACTAGACTGACGCCCGCACTACCTCAGCTCCGCTAGCAAAAGAGCGTGCGCGCGCAAAGGTAGTGATATTTCAAACAAGTAATTGTAATATTTATTTGTTTGTTGACTCATGAAGACTTTGTGTATTGTATCACTGATTAACCCTGCAACCGCTGACTATATTACCCTCAACTGCTAAGAATTTCTGGGAGCTTTGTCACAAAATTTTCATAAAATCATAAACAATGTGTTCTGTTCACTAATAATGAAGAGTTATACATCATTTTATTCAGAAAAAGTCAAAGAATATAACAATAAAAAATGAAACTCACCAATGCAGCAGTGTAAGGAAGTATTGATAAAGAAACACACACGCACACAAAAATTGTAAAAAAAAATTCAAAGTTCTAGGCAAACAAAAAGTTCAAAAATATTGGTTTCCTAGTGTTGGTTGTAATGTACAAAATCTCCACAATTTTATGCTGATTCTAATTATATACACTTTTCATTATTTGTCACTACTGCAAATGTACAAAATTACCAAATATATTATTATGTACACAGCGTTCCAACACCTGATTGTTTAGTCAGACACATCCTCAGCATCTTCATGGGTTCTCTTTCCTCCTGCCTTCAATAGGCCTCCAGTAATGTTGTAATTTGTGATAACATTGTTGATGGACACCACAATTACATCCTGAACAAAAAAAGTGGCTACGGGATTTCTTCTCCGAGATTGAACAGACAGGACACAACCGCAATTTCTTACCTGGGAGCCGTGTCAGCTGATGTCCCAAGTCTCCTCCTGATGGTCCAGGTTGATTACTTTGTAGAGTTTCTTCATCGACAAGGCCTTCAATAATGCTTACCATAAATATATCTCTTTCAAGGGGTCTGTCAGTGTTCAATCTGTAGAGGATATAAGCATCAAACATTGCCATATCCAGCAGGTTGAAAAATATTTGTTTCCAATACCTCCTGGTTGCTCTGTCACATGTCACATGATACACAGACTTGTCTTTGCAGTCTACTCCCCCCATATGTAAATTGTACTTGTGGATCAGAACTGGTATGTTATTTTCCTTTCCACTTTTGCTGCGAATAACTTTATCCTCAGCATGACACCCAGTTGTTATGAGATAAACTGGTTTTCGAGAAGGTTTTTCCTTGTATCCTACTAAAAGTATTTCTCTTTTCCTGAAATATACTGAAGTCCGGGGGGCAAGTTTTGTGTTTAGAACTAATTTAGATAGATCTTTAGAGTTTTTATTTATCGTTCCAGTAAGAAATGTATCACTTGCAAACAGTCGTTTTGCTAAGGGAATTTTAGTATAGAAGTTATCAGTAAAAACATGATATCCCTTATTGAAAAGATTTGCCACTCTCAGCAAGTGCACAACAACCTTTTCTGTGAATGGATCAGTCCAATCTGCTAAAAAATTCTTCCCGCTGTACAATTCTGTGTGGATTATATAGTTATGTTTGCTGTCCACTACTTCAAACTTCTTTATTCCGAACCTAGCATGTCTCTTATTTGGCATATACATAATATGTATGAATCTGTTCTTCATGCCTATCATAGATTCATCAATAGACAAGTTCTGGTAGGGTATAAAGTGCTTTTTGAATGAGCTATTCATTGAGTCCAGGAATGTTCTTACTTTATACCATGGGTCATGCCCCTGTTGTCCAGGAGGAATGTATTGTTTTGAACTGATATGTAACATAGAGTTTATAATTTGAAATCGGTTTAGTGACATGACACCTGAAAAAAAGGCAATGTTTTGTGATTTATATGTGCTCCAATATCTTTCAATGTTGTTCTTGTGATTCAGTCCCATATTTATCACCAAAGAAATGAACTTTTTCATTTCCGACACAGTCACATCAGTCCACCTTTGCAGTCATGAATAAGGGCCCGTAGTACCTGAATCCCTTTTGTTTTGAATATTTTCACGCGCGTATTTATTGGTTTCCCTCACTAAAACATTCCAAACAGCACTGGTGAAGAATAAATAGAAGTATAACAATGGAGGACTGTTTCTGGACGGGCAGTTCTGTATACCTGCGTTTCTAACCTTGAACCTCTCTTCCACTTTTATTTCCGGCTCCCTTGTCCACTTAGGTTCACTAGGCATCACTACGTTATCATCATCACCATCAGTATTGCTTCCATCAGAATTCACAGTATTTTCTGGTTCAGTTTGTCCTAAATCATCATCAGTATCACTGTCTAAATCACTTAGTCCAGGCTCGAACAAGTCACCACTCGATGTAGATAGATCGTCATCTCCTTCTTCTAAAAGCACATCACTATCTCCTTCACTTTCTAAATCAAATAAACAATCACGTATCTCACTGCTACCCGATAATTCACTCATTTTGGACGACTAAACTAACACAAAAGCTGGAACACGTGTGACAACCACAACAGAGCGTGCCATATAGATCACGCTGAGCAACTGCAAAACGTTATATTTTTCTCGGGCGTGCCAACTATCTCCATTACTCTAAAATTCTTAAAACCAAAGATATACATGTGAATACACCTTTCCTCTATTAAATTATGCATATTATGTGATAAATAAACAAACAAAGGCGCGAAGACGAGTTTAGTAAGCGCTGACGTAATGCATTGCGATCGCGACTTTAGCTCTGGAGCTGAGCAGAAATGGATCGCGATAGCAACGTTTAGCGGTTCCAGGGTTAAGATACATATTTTATTTAATGTAATGTCAGTTGCCTGGAAACTATCCCAGCATTGTTATCTTATTCAGTTTTTCCTGTAAAACAATGTAGTTTTTCTTCATGTCGATTAAAAGTACGACATCTTAGAATTTGATCATGATCGGACGTGATTTATCATCGCTCATCAATATATTGACAATTTAAATATTTTCCTTCGATTTGTAACTTGATTTGAACTTAGAGGTTTAACCTTATGATGCCATGTGCATGATTGAAGGTAATTCTTAGAAATTCTTGTTTTCCATTTGACGTGGAGTAATCATTTGGGGTTTGTCTTCGTGGACTTGTACACGATAATTTCCTTCTTTAATTTTTCTTTCACTTCACGTATTCCTTGCTTTAAATTTGTTTATTTATTGTGTTAGATTTTATTGATTTATTAATTCCTTATATAAATTAAGTTTCTAATATTCAGAGGTGGAACAGCCAAATTCGGTGAGTAGGCTGGATATATTGGGCTAGTTCAGTAAGAACCAGTTGCCAATCTAACACCACTATAACAGATCTACCCCCGTGGCACCACAGCCCATGAAGGGCCACGGTCTACCTAGCGACCGCTATATGGCCTGCAAATTATGAGGCGATGCGTGGTCAGCTCGTCAGGTCCCAGTATTTTCAAGGTAGCCAGCCCAGCTGAACAATATGCCACAGAACCCAAATAAGCTGAGACAGGTCAAGGTTTTTCTTACGTTAAAATATCAACAGTATTTTTCAAATCAGTAAGTTATCTGGTTGTTATTCACAAATGTTTCATATTGCATCTGAACAAAAGCACTATGCAGTTCATTCAATGTTTTATCTTTCGAAAAGGAGCTAACACTGGAAATCTATTACCTACTTTAGATTTACAATATAGAGAGCGGTTGGTTGGTTCCTTAGTTTAGGGGCTGTGACAACGCGGTCATATAGCCCCGTGTACTTTGGGTGTGTGTAGAATCTGTCTGATAACCGGTGTTAATTTGTGATGACTGTATTAGTGTGTGTAATCTGTTTTAATTCAAGTAAGGACTGCAGGCATTGAATTTTTTTAAGTAGTTCCTACTTTTGTCGCCAAATGCCACCGTCAACGACCAACTAGTTCAAAAATTAGTTACCAGATGCCATCGCAGTCGGCTCCGGACGACGAACATAAGAACCTAAGAACGTTAGTCAAATGTTTAACCTATATTAATTTAGCTTCACACAGGTGTAATTAGTGAAAGGTTCTTTAACATGCCATAAATCTATGACATGGGACCGCCGGCTTTACTTCCCCTCCGAAGGAAGGCATACTGAGGGATTTTAACATTCTTAAAAAATCCGACGACTTCGGCCGGGTTTGAACCCGCGATCTTGGGCATAGAAGCTCAGCATGCTACCAACTATGCCATTCTTCAGTGTTGCCTTACTGACAATTGATATTGCAACTTTTCAGTCGGTCCCAGTAATTGGGATTATATTGTGTTGACAGACTGAAAAGTTGCAATATCAATTAGATTTCCAAAGTTGGCCCTTTTTCAGTTGCCGAGACTTCAGGAAGGGTATCCGACCATAAAAAACCAGCCCCCACAGAGAAAACTCATTTCATTTCATTTCATCCCTGAGCCCATAGAAACAGAAATACATACAGTTGCCAAGTTTTATGACAGTGAAAATATTTATATTTTGTTTTCACCCCAATGACTGGTAATAAATAAGGTGTTCTTGAAGCTTTATTTTTTTTATTTTTTTACACGCGAATGGACTACTTAGGATCATGCTACAACTTCATTTCTTTTCTTGGTGAGAAGTTTTCTCTGCACCCAATACTCCTTCATGCGTTCGCTGGCCTGTTTAAGCTGTTCTTCCATCCAGGCTCTTCCGGTCTTCTTATGTCTTCTTGCGGCTTGAATCCCTTCCAAATTATTCAGTATGTTCTTAAATCTACTTCAGTCAAACAGTTGGTCTTCTGAGATGTTCAATCTTTCCATATTCGCCTTTGTTTTCTTAATCCATGCTGTTATGGTCTTCTTTCTCCAGAAGTAATCAAATATCTGTTTGGTGAGTCTATTTTGGTCCATTCGGCATAGGTGTCCGAGAAACTTCAACCTCCTTTCTTCATAGTCTCAGAGATTGTTTCTACTTTCTGGTAAACTTCTTCATTACTTAGAAGTTTCCATCCATTTTCGGTTCGATCAGCACCCATAACTTTTCTGAGGATTCTCCTTTCCAAGACCTCAAGTTTATCCAGCTTGTAGTTCATAGACAGACATTCACTGGCATAGAGACATTCTGTCTTCACCACGGTGTTGTAGTGTTTTATTGCCCCAAACTGCAGGAGCTTTGTGTATGCTGATGATCTTGCTTTGGCTCACAGTGCAGGGACTTTGTGTCAGTGGAGAGCAATCTCAATAATGCCCTTGAAACCCTCTCAAGATACTATACTACAGCGGCTTCGGTGGCGTAGTCGGTAGCATGCTGAGCTTCTATGCCCAAGATAACAGGTTCAAACCCGGCCGAAGCCGTCGGATTTTTTAAGAGCGTTAAAATCCCTCAGTATGTCTTCCTTCGGAGGGGAAGTAAAGCCGGCGGTCCCATGTCATAGATTTATGGCATGTTAAAGAACCTTCCACTAATTGCACCTGTGTGAAGCTAAATTGTATAGGTTAAGAATGTAAACAACGCTCTTAGGTTTCTAGGTTCCTTGCCAAGAGCCGACTGTGGTGGCATCTAGTAGCTAAGTTCTGAACTTGGCCTAGTAGTCGTTGACGGTGGTGGCAAAAGTAGGAACTATTTGAAAAATTCTAAGTTGCAGTACTTAGATTAAAAAACAGATAACACACACTAATATAGTCATCACAATTAACACCGGTTATCAGACAGATTCTACACACACCCAAAGTACACGGGGCTACATGATCGCGTTGTCGCAGCCCCTAAACTTAAGAACCAACCATACTATACTACAAATCATCTCAAACCTAATCCATCAAAAACACAAGTATGTGCTTTTCATCTAAGAAATAGGGAAGCCGAACGTAAGTTAAATGTTGTATGGTCAGGGGTTACATTGGAAAACTGTTACACTCCAAAATACTTAGGAGTAACACTCGACATGTCTCTCACATACAAGAAACACTGTATGAACACTAAGCTGAAAGTTTCCACAAGGAACAATTTCCTCAAAAGATTGGCCGGATCGCAGTGGGGCAGCCAACCTGCAACCAACAGATCTTCTGCAATGGCATTATGTTATTTCACCGCAGAGTATGCATGTCCTGTTTGGTATAACTCAGCAAAACAGGTGGATGTGGCTCTCAATGATACATGCAAAATAATAACTGGGTGTCTCAAATCCACCCAATTGAATGGCTTTACCACCTCACCGGGATAGCACCATTTTCTGTTCGAAGAGAAATAACAGCGAACAAGGAAAGGAAGAAGGTGGAGCATAAAAGAACTCATCCGTTATATGGGTACGAATTACACACACTGAAATCTAGGAAGAGTTTCCTAAAAACATCAAAGGAACTCAAAACCACCGTGAAAAATGCTAGACTGCAATCTTGGAAAGCTAAAGGTCTTCTTTCTGGTGGCTGTACAACACCATTTGAAACTTTACCACCGGGTCATAACGAGGCATGGATGACATGGAAATCCCTAAATAGGTTGAGATCAGGAGTCGGCAAATCAAGAGCTAATATGGTAAGATGGAACTACGCTAAAGACTGAAACATGAAGTGTAATTGCGGAGAAGATCAGACTGTCAACCACATGATTCCATGTCGTATGTGTCGAACCACCTGCACAACGGAGGATCTACACCCAGCCTCAGAATGCACTACAAGTCGCCAAGTTCTGGTCCAATTGTATTTAGTGAAATGTTTTGTAATTGTGTAATATGTTTCTGATAAGAAAATAATAATAATTTTGGCATTCCAGGATAGGCACTTTTTATTGTACATGTTTTTTGTTAAGCCATATGCTCTCTCCATTTTTGAGATCCGATCTTCTATTGCATCTTTCTCTAGTCCATTCGCTTGTATGATTCACCAAGGTACTTGAACTTTTTTACCCTTTTGATTCGCCCTATCTCTGTTTCCAAAAATTGTGGTCCATCTTTGGAGTTCATCAAGAATTTGGTCATCTCTGTCGAGATCCTCAGTCCAGTTTGGCTAGCATTCTTTCCAGAAGGTTAATTTGAATGGTTGCGACCTATGGGCTTACAGTCATCAGCAAAAGATAGGCAGTTGACTTTAATCCCCCCTGATTTTCTTCCTAGGCAGATCGGAGTTATCTTTTGGCGTTCAAGTTCAGAGTTCCAAATTCTCACAATCTTTTTTAAGACACAGCTGAATAGTAGTGGTGATAGTCCATCACCTCGCCTCACGCCTGTCTTGGTTTCAAACGGTTGTGACAAATGCCCCAAGAATTTCACCCTGGAAGTTGTATCTGTTAGTCTCTATGATTATGTTTGCCAGTTTTGTTTTGACTCCAAATTCTTTAATGATCTTAAGCAAGGTTTCTCTGTCCACCGAAGCGAAGGCTTTCTTGAAGTCTATAAACGATACCACAATTTTCTTACCACTCAGCATTCTGTGGCGGAGTATTGATTTCAGGTTGAATATCAGTTCAATACAGAAGCGGCCTTTCCTAAACCCTGCTTGGTATTCCCCCCAGTTGTTCATCGAAAGTCGCCTCTATTCTATTCAGAAGCAATTTTGAGAGGATCTTATAGGTGATCGGTAGAAAAGAGACACCCCTACAGTTGTTGTCATCCTGTTTGTCCCCTTTCTTATGTAGCGGATGTATGAGTGCTGTTTTCCACTCTTAAGGTATTTTCTCCTTCTCCCAAATTTCACTGATGATATGGTGAAGATCATCTAAGATTTCTGGTCCTGCCCAATTCAACATTTCTGCCGTTATTGAATCTTTTCCATTTGCTTTGTTGAATTTTAGGTTTCCGAGTGCTGCTTTGATTTTTTTTTCCCTTGTTGGCACTTAGTCACCTTCTGGGTTCTTTGGTATGTCAGGAAATTCTAGTTTCGAAATTGGGGAAGGACAGTTCAGGAGATTGTGTAAGTATCTGGCCAATATTTTGCAGTTTTCTTAGCTATTGAGTCCAATTTTACCCTTTTCATTTCTGAAGCTCAAACTTGGAGTTTGGTATCCTTTGAGTTTGCTTTTGAAAGTCTGATAGAAATCTCTGGACTTGTTCTTAACAAAGTCACTCTGCAGGTTTTCGAGTTGAGCCTTTTCAAATGATCGTTCAATCCTTCTTTCCTTTGTTGTCTGAATTGTTAGTTCCAAGTGTTCCATTCTCTTAGAGGATTTCCATTTTCTCCATTTCTCGGATCTCTCCCCAAGAGCTTCTTCGCATTCTTCATTCTACTATAGTTCTCGTTTTATTTTAGCCTGTCCGAGTGATTTCATTGCAGCGGCATTGATTTCTGTGCACAACTCCTGCCAGTTCCTCTTTCTGCTGGTATGGATTTCATCCTTGAAGTGTTTAACATTGTCTTGAGTGATGTTCATCTGGTTCATATTATTATTATTTATTTACAATAAATCCTAATGGAAGATTGTAAGGCCTAGTGAAAAAGGGCAAGCCCAACATACATATTTCATTCTTCACTGGCACAACTTACATCTACATTTGTTTTTAAAATACTGTATGTACATGTTTTACAAAGATATTTGCATTATTTACATATTTACAATATTAACATAGTAAATTTTTCCTGTTTACTCACTCTCTCATGCATGCACTTTTATCATTTCAATCACTCCATACATACACACATTCATTCGGATACTCATTCATTCAGCAAGACAATCAATCATACTTGGAGTAAGACGCCAGCAATTCTAGAGCATGAAACATCGGTTTGGACGATGCAAGGTTTAGAAAAGTCAGGAATAGCAAGGACAGGAGCATTACATAGTGCGAGTTTGAGGTCTACGAAAGCAGCCTTCTGAGAAGGACCCCAACAAAATTTCTCATCTCTACGACGGAGAGAGTTCAACGGAAGCGCATGCTGTGCAAAATTTGAAATGAACTTTCTGAAGAAGTTAACCATACCAACGAAACGGGCCACGCCCTTGAAATTTGCAGGAGGTTTGAAATCACGGATGCCCTGTGTCTGAGGCTGATCAACGTAAACACCAGCGGTGGATACAATATGACCAAAATAGGAAATTTCCAAATTTGTGATAATATCAAATGTTTGGATGAAGAAAAGAAAACCACAGAATTGCATACATAAAATCTAGAAATTTCACATTCTGATATACTGTAAACAGATTGAAATGTCACTTTGTTTCGAAAGATGGCATCAATTTGCAACTCTTTAGCCTTGCGCATACTAAATTATCCCTTGTAGTGGTTCCACATAAAGCTATTAATGCCTCGGCTGGTCATTTCACATGTCTCTTTACAGCTTTTGCATGACAAGGTAAACATTCCATGAAGTAAAATGCTCTTCGTCCTCAATTTAAAGGACTTGTTGAAAACTTTTCTCTTGTAGGCCCATTGTGATGGGAGGCTCCGTTAGCTAATAACTCTTGCCATGGAATCTAATCAGTACAGTCCTCAACAGCAAGGTTAATCTCAGGAATGCAAAACTTTCTGATGCTGGGTTTACATTCAGCTTTAGCTTTCAAAATTCAGCAGAAACCTAATAACCTGAGATGTTTTCTCTTGTCGGCTATTAAACAAAAAATTACATTTTCTGGGTCGGGACTAATTAATTCCCTTGAAACTTCTGGTAGTAACAGGAAAATTCAATAATCCTACACGAGTTCATTGAACCTTCATATGAAGGATTCATCTTAATATAAAACCAAGCAGGTGCATATACATTAACAATGAATGAGGCTAAATACAGAGGGATTCAGTAGGGTTTCCTGTGCTCACAAATGCAATACCAGTATTCAATTGGCAGCTGCAAAGCATCTTGAATGGGCCAGTTCTTCAGAATTCCTATTCCATAAGCAAGGAGGGCGAGTTCCACTTTTAACTAGATGGTAGATTTGGAAAAAAATATTTTTGATCTGAACTTTCATCTTACATGGTTTGAAATAAGGACTACCGAATTTCCTTCAATAGGCTGAAATGATGTGACTGGAAGGTCTTCAGTGTGTTGGAGTCTTTTTCATGAAAATTCATTGGGTGTTGCAACTTTACCACCTAAACGACGGAAGAGGGGATGCAAGGAAAGTTCATTCGCATGAAGCGAACAAGTGAGCCTCTGCAGGAGCATCTGAAGTTATTGCTCTAACACAACCACTCCCCTTTAAGGCCAGTAATAGTTGTAGTTCAATAATACTCTACAGCTATAAGGGTAACTTTACTTTCTTGTATAACAAGAGACAAATCAGATGCGAGTGTAGTTTGACCCAAATATTTTGATCCAGGCTCGTCTGATAAGCATTTGTTCCTCTGTTATAGTTTTTGGAAGAATTTTTTCTCTTCTTTTCTTGGGATGTAGATTTATCCCTTCAACCGTCAAAATTTAAAAAAAAATACAGAACACTATTTCACTTGATGATTCACCCACAGGATTTTGTATAGGCCTATGCTTAACAAGATTGTTACTTCGTTCTCTTCTAATCATCCTGTCAATTAAGGCTCTCTAAAATTTCCTACGCACTCCAGGTAGGCAAGGACCGTGAGCTAGCCCTAAACCATCACCCGATACATTTCAGAAGTACATGATTATGCAGCATATTTATCAATATTTATATTTGAGGAAATAAATTTCTTCTTGTGAGAAGCTTCTCGTTTCCTTGAAACAAGCTGCCTTATTCGAAGGGGGGGAAAACAGCTATAGTCAAGTGTAAAAAGAACTGATATTTACAAGGACTGTGCCGTGTCTCCACTTGATGATGAAGTAAATGTAAGTTAATCTAATATCCTTATTTTATACACATTTACTATTTATCCGATCACAACATTCCCCTGTTTTAATATGATGTGGTAACAGACAGACATGTATGCATGAGTTTACAGTGATGAAGAATCTCATCTAAAAACAAGTGAAATGTTTTATGTAATCCACGTTCGTTTATATTTCGCAGTGCAGAACTGGAAACGCTATCTCTCACCTTCTCTAGAAATGTCAAGAGCGGGAAACTCGGCGGCTGGACATAGTACAGAACTTTCTTTTCTGCTATTTGAAAGATTGATTTTATGCCCTATTACAAATGTGTCAAAAGACAGTTACTGTACTGTTTTCTGAGTTTTTGTATCATTTAGGGGATTGGAATTGGGAGTATCAGCCCTGTGTATTAGGATGTGGGTGAAATTTGTCTGATACTGTATTATTGTGGTATCTGTAGTAGTACATATCTTTGTGATTAAGGCTAGAATTGTGAAGGAGATGGCCATCATCAGGAATCATCCAGACATTTGCCTAGAGTGGAAGTGGGAAACAAAGGAAAACTACTTCTAGGATGGCTACGGTGGGAATCGAATCCACGTCTCAGTTTTTCACACAAGGCTGAATTGACCCCAATTCCAATCTTCAGACCAGATACATTTCTTGGTAGAGCTGGGAATCAAACCCAGGACCTCAAGGATAGACAGCGAGCAATGCACACTAAAATCACACTAAAAGGTGGTGTTCTTTCTGTTATTTGTCTGATAATGAATCTACTTTTCCACTCTTGAGCCCAGTTCTCAGCCGAGCTATAAACTGCACAAATACAGGTACCAGTACTATACTAGTGGAAACTGCACATTCTTTAGGACAACATAAATTATACCAATATACCAATAAAATGAGCATGAAAGAAAATTACCTCGCATTTTTCCTTGTGATCCCGACATCTCCAGTGCAACCACCAAAATCGAAATCTGTGAAGGAAGTTAATTATCTGCAAACAAGAACAGCACTATTAATCAAGATCAACATGTTAAAATGAAGGAACTATGGTGAACTCTCGAGGACCTAAGTTGAAGAAAACTCTAAATGGGGTTTATATAGATATTTATATGTGTGGCAGGAGTTGGAGCACACCTCAGCCAAATTACTCAGATTTAGCACAATCAGAAGTCATGACCTACAGGGAAGAATTGTCATAGAGGTCGTCTAAAACTTGCAATGTTTCTGTAAGAGTGATTGTCATGAGGGGACGACTCTAATTTACCAATGTTCTTTACGAACACCCATGTATAAGCCACTTATGTGCATGCATTTGAAAAGGTACCAAATCTTTATTAGCGTTCTTCTGACTCAAAACTAAAACACAAACTGAATTACAAGCACCAATATTCAAAATAGAGGTATTGAAGTAGATTTTTTTCCCAAGTTCTATGTTTATTTTCCTAGATGATAAACAACCTTTATTACAAGAGAAAAACTATTAACTACTTATACACAGGATTTCAAGCCCAGAAAAGGTGCAAACACATTGCACGACTACTGGGCTTTTGTATATACATACACACCTATGATACCAAAATTTCTGAACAAGTACACTTATTTGATAAATCTTAACAGGAGATTCACTGCAAATCTATATGACAAAGGTTATTTATTAAGTTTAAGTCCTTACTTTTCATATCTTTTTAAATCCTGCACATTCATAGGATGAGGGCAGATCCAAAATTAATGCACAACAATTTAGTTTGGAAAATTTTTAATAATTATGTATGGTAGCAATTAATTTTGCACCATGAAACTACGCTTTTTTTTAGCTATTTTCAACAC
Source organism: Meconema thalassinum (assembly GCA_946902985.2). Taxonomy (NCBI): domain Eukaryota; kingdom Metazoa; phylum Arthropoda; class Insecta; order Orthoptera; family Tettigoniidae; genus Meconema; species Meconema thalassinum. Next base: position 454,321,142 of record OX336391.1, on the reverse strand, counting down.
TTTGTTGTCAATTATTATTATTATTATTAGACTGATCCATGTCTGAATTTGCCATAGACTCAGAAGATTACAAACTTGAAATTTGTAGCCTGATTAAAAAAACACCAAAAAAATCACAATTTTAAACCAGATTGTAGAGATGGTTCTTGAAAATTGCCACGAAATGTACGTTTAATACAGTAATGAATTTGTCTTGAATTTTCTTCAAAATTTTACATATCATACACACCAACTTTTGAAAAATTTTGGTACAGTACCCTGAGATTCCTTAAATAACCTGTGAGATATCTATTAATACCACATCAGTTGACAAAGACAGCCCTGTGGTATTGGGGTAAAATTCCTGCCTCTCCCCCGGAGACCCTGGGATTGATTCCCGGCTCCATCAAGGATTTTAGAAACTGACCTGACGGCTTGTACGGGGTGCACGTAGCCTCATGAGGACAATTGAGTAGCTGTCTGACAGTAAGGCAGAGCGCCAGTCATAGAAACCAAGATTAACAGCGGAGGGGACTCGACGGGGGAACCACGCTTCACCCCGCAATCTGTAGGCCAACTCGCTGGGCAGGGGTCACTTGGCAAGTCAGGTCCCTTCATGGGTTGTGGTACCACAGGGTTTGGTTGAGTTGACAAAGTAATGTACTGTTGGCTCTTCTTTAGACTGTCCACTTCCTCAACTGAGCTGTTAGCTTCTCAAAGCGGATGGCGGGGTCAGTTATTTCTTCCATTCATGGCGATGCTGTCAATATGCTTATTGCTACCATTTGTTACTAAACATTGTCCCACCTCATGATTTCTAACCTCCTCTTTTACAGGATGTTGGCAATTACAGACCACATTGTGTTAACTTGTTATGCAGGGGACTTTGCAAAGTCGTAGTCATTATTTCAACAGAAGATCCAAGTCTCTCGAGACATTTCTTCCATTACGACGAGAACTGTTGTCCATAGAACTGATTTGTGGACGTTCTTCTTGGTGTGCCATATGTTATTTGGATACTGCCACACGAAAAATTTCACCCATGGTTATCTGATACCAGCCTTTGAGGTTCGTAAACCAGGAGTTCTTCATCGGCCAGGTTCCGAGTATCCTACAATTTTTCCCAAATCACCAGTTATACGATTCTGTACTTGTTCCGCATCATGTGTCCAAAATATTCAAGCTTCCGTCTTTTAATGGATAGCAATAGGCCTACTCTTGTACCTCGGTATTTTGCACTATTTCTGTCCACAAGAGGCAAAGCATTTGCTGGTAGACTCACATTTCAAAGACTTCCAGGTTCTTTTACACAGGGCCTGGGTTAAAGTTCACCCTTCCATACCATACAACAGTATAGGAAATACATATCCTCGAACCAATCTCAGCCTAAGATCCAGGTTTAATTTGCAGTTAGGGAACAAGTTCTTCATTTTAACAAACGTGCTTCTTGCATACTCAACCCTGATCTTGATCTCTTGGCTGTCCATCCAATTTTGTTAAGTGCACAAGACCAATGCAACTTTTTTATCCAACGGTAGCATTAAACTCCCAGGAAATTTTCATTGGTACTAAGAGATGAAAGTGGGGTGGTGGATGTCTGAAATGTGTGGCATGAGTTGGAGCACACATCAGCCAAATTACTCATATTTTGCACAATCAGAAGCCATGACCTACAGGGAAGAATTGTCATAGAGGTCGTCTAAAACTTGCAAGGTTTCTGTAAGAGTGATTGTCATGAGGGGATGACTCTACTTTACCAATGTTCTTCAGTAGTATCGGCTTTAAAACGGGTCCCGTTTGGATTAATCTCCTCCAGCAGAATGGCGTGTACATTCCCCAACACCACCACTAATATTATAATTCAGAGCATGACACATAAAACAAGGTGTACACAATCATACACCGTCCAGAGGTGTTTATGGTTCATACAATCATTCCAGTACACCCCCAACATTTCCCTTCAAATTTCCTCAAAAACTCTGTCCTTTTGCCTACAAAATAAAGGTTACACCTCATTGCTATCCACGTGGGGACAAGAGACATGCCATCTTTACTCAGTTGTTCATACTCATCTCTAGAGTACTGTTTCCCAAACTCTTTTGTGTGTGTACCACTTAAAGAGATGAGAATCACTCGCGTACCACCTAATGGTTGAGAGATACAGTAACTATAACCCCCCACCACTACGTAGCAGACCAAAAGATGGATTGTAAATCGTGTTTGTTAGAGGTAAAGTTCAAATAATAAAAAGTGTGTCCAATTGTTTTATTATTTATTACAAAAAGTGCTCAATTCAAACATTCAGAAATGACACTGCACAAATAATATTAATCAAAAAACTCTTAATAATTAAACATAAAAAACAAATTGAACTAACAACTTCAATGTGAAGATTAGAAGCCTACTTAGGAATGTCTGGTTTAAGAATGCTCTCAAACAAAGATAGTTTTCCACTGTAAGGAGTCTATTCCGGTATTTATTCTTGAGATAAACAAGTGAAGAAAATGCAGTCTCACACAAGTACTAAGTAGTGAAAGGCAGTAAAAATCTAACTGCTTTGTCAGCTATGTCTGCATAGTCTGCATGCCTCTCAACCCAAAACTTCACAAGAGCCATTTTTGAAAACGTTTGCCTTAGTTATCAATAAGGCCTGGATAGTTATGTGTTTAAATATTTTTTATTTAATTAAATATTTTCTATTTATTTACATATTTTTACCGTTTTTATAAATAAATACATATTCTGGCGTGTTTATTGATAAGCACATATTTCCTATATTTGGTGGTATGTTTTACTCCTTAGATGACTGCTGCCCACATTGGCAACCCTTTGAAATCCAGTAAGTTGCTTCTCTATTTGGTCAGTACTCCATTGCCTCCACACTGTAGTAGTATTTCAAGACAGGGATTTCCCGGTCATTAAGTACAGCAGGGGGGCTGGAGTTAACAGGCTCATTAAGCCTCCAGTATATAGTCCTTACCTAGACGGGAAATTTTAGTTGAAATCACAGTGGTGTGCATAACTTGCGAGTATACTGATGTGGCGTTGTCGTTTCAACGAATACGATGCGTCCCAAAAGTGCGAAATATGTTACTTTGAATCGTTAAGTGCGGGAGTTCGGAGACGTTTTTAGCAGTGAAGGACCTAACTTATTTTGCAATATTTGTGTTTCGCAACATTTTGCGACAGCGAAACACGTGAAATGTGCATCTTTAAAGAAGTCCACACAGCGTTGGCTCCTCGAAATGCAGGATGTGAAATCTGGTCCAGCAAACTGCTTGTTCTCACAAGACATTTGTCATGCATTTCGTGTGGCTGATATACCACTGAACAAACTGCAGAATCCAGTGCTACGTGGAACATTAGAAAAGTACGTCAAACTTCCTCTCCCTGATGAGTCAACACTGCGTAAGAACTATTTACCTAAACTTTACTCTGAGTGCACAGAATTCATAGCGAAATAGGCGATCTATCACCGTTATTTTACTGACAGCAGTTCATCTTGAGAAAACCAACAGTTACATAATAACTAAAGCTTTCAATGATGCTATGGTGCTTCTGTGGCCTAATTGCCGGGGACGATATTTAATTTGGTTTTCACGTCAATCGAGCAAATTTACGCACTCAAGTAGCAGTATAAGACAATACAATCAGTGCTATGACAGATTCTTAAGTGACCTTTTCTCCCGTTGTTTAGAATGAAATTCGAAAACAGCACATAGGCGATTTCGTATCGCGTATCTGCAGGAAGTATTGTAGGATTCGGAAATTGAGGCAAGACCTGGTCTGTTAAGCGGGAATATGTGGAATGTGGACTGGGTTATTGAAGCAGCTGTACGTTTCAACTATTTTTGGAGTAACTGAGGGACATAAATGCCATACAAATTTAAGAACATATTTTGGAAACTTAATCACATATTTTCCCACTTTTAAGCACATAAATACATATTTCTGAAAAGTTAAGCACATAATTATCCGGGCCCTAGTTATGAATCTCAATTCAATTCATAAAACTGCTCCTTTTCTTTGGCCTCAAAGTCCTCAGGCAACATATCAATGTTTTTATATTTTTAAATTTTATATTTTTATATTTTTCGTAACGTATCTAATATTTTTTATATTTTTCATAACATCACCGCGTACCACTGCAGCAGTACGAGCGTACCACCAACTTTCCAACTATTTATCTGTGAATTTTCAATGTCCCAGCAACAGTAATACCACGTCAAAAGTTTGTTGTGTGTTACTTTTTGATTCGGCTAAACAATCTACGCACAGGAGGCACAATTTGCAGCTATGTTGTCAGTGTGTGTGCACTTCGTTATGTGAGAATGCAGTGTTTAAGATGATCGAGTGGGCCACCGACTGAAAGATGCAGTCAGTTGTGTGGTTGGACCACATCATCGAGGTATTCCACAGGACATCTCACTTTAAACAGCAGTCAATAGAGTGGCTACACTGAAATGAGCCCATATCAATTAATAATGTGCCCTATATTAATTTAATTAATGTAATTGGGTAATATGTTTATTTGAGTGCCATAATGGTACATATGAGTGTTCAGGATATGAATTCTAATTAATTTAACTAATATCATAAGATTTCTATTTGAGAATTTAAGAATAATGGATGTTTTAAGTAATATTTCAACTAGGGATGGCTATGTCAATATTCATGTTACAAAAGACTGGGAGATTGTTTCCATATCGATTATGACGTAGCAAGCATGTTCCTCAGAAAAGCAATTAGGAAGCGATTCACTATCCACTTGAAGACCTTGAATCAAGTTCTAAGAAAAGCCAGCATTAGCAAGCCATCAAGCCAGGTAGAGCTGCATTTCCACATTTCACTTTGAAGGAAACTCACATGATGAAAAGACTATTTTAGCAATGATGTAACGGGCGACGCAAAATTAACGATGATTCAGAATTATTGGCTATCCCTAGAGATGGTCAGAATGCTTATTAGTTACTGAAGAAAACGTGAGAAGGGGTGAGGCTATTCGAAATACAGTATACTGTATATTATAGTCTACAAGGTTAAAAGAAGCGCTGACTTTTATTCATCCTGGTGGACAATCATCATAATTATACACGGAAGAAAATGGAAATTGCAACACCCAGAAGGAGTGGTGCTACATTGCTGCAATTGAACATGAAGGACGAGTGTTCGGTTGTGATTCGATGATTACACTTTCAGCTCCCTCTGACCGCAAGTTTGGACAACAATCAATACAGGATGTGCCCACCACGAGCTGCAATACATTGATGAATTCGTCAAGGCATGGAGTCAATAAGGCCCTGGATCGCTTCCTGAGGAATTGTGGCCCATGCTTGCTGCACTGCACGGGTCAGTTGTTCCAGAGTTGTGGGTGGCTGAGGACGGTTGGTCAGTTGTCGACCCATCGACACATGCTCAATAGGACTGAGGTCCGGGGATCTGGCGGGTCATTCTAAGGTCGTGATGTCGTGGAGAGCTTCTCTGGAGATGCGTGCAGTGTGAACCCGGACATTGTCCTGCTGGAACATCCAATTAGCAATGTTCGCCATCATAGGGACAACCACTGGATTGAGTACCCTATCAACGTACTGCCGAGCAGTATTAGTGCCCTCAACAAGCACTAATTGTGATTTCACATTAAAACCAATAGCTCCCCAGACCATAATGCTTGGTGTTGGCCCTGTGTGCCTCTCGACAATAAGGTCTGGGCGGCCCCTCTCCCTGGTAAGTCGGCACACACGATTCCGGCGATCACTGAGGGGCAAGACAGAAGCGCGATTCATCACTAAAGACGACCCTATGCCATTCGTCGACCCATGTCGATCGTTCTCGACACCAGGCCAGCCTTACAAGTCGCTGTTGTGGGGTCAATGGAACACCTGCAGGGACACGGTATCGTAAGCCAGCTGCACGCAGGCGATTACCAACTGTTTGTTGTGTAACGTGGAGTGCCACAGCTGCTCGAATTTGCGCTGTTGTTGCATGGAATTCCATCCGGATGTTGCGGCGATCCTCTCTCACAGTTTTCTGTCGCGCTGGGCCCGTGCCAGGTCTACGAGTGTGGGTACCTTCATTTGACCACTGCTGCCATACACGTTGTACCGTAGATGCCTGTCGGCCAACACGTGCAGCGACAGACCTTAACGATAATCCAGCCTCACACAGCCCAATCATCCAAGCCCTCTCAAACGGTGAAAGTTGTTGATAGCATGCTCTTCTCTGTCGTCGAGGCATATTTGACGGGGAACACTTCACTGCACAGACTGCAAGTCAACTACGCTACACCCGAGTCCGTATACTGGAGTTGATTACTCCGCGACCAATCACGTGGGGAGACCTGTAGCAACAATCCAATGGGTCTGAAACTTTGATCGTTTACATACCTACATGGCATAGTTCCATATCTTGAAAATCAACACAAATGACCAATGCCTTCATGGTGTTGCAATTTCCATTTTCTTCAATGTATTTCAATGTCTATCTTAGGTTCTAAACCAAGTCTCTACTAGTAATACAAATCAACACTTCAAGATATTCATTGGTTTATTAACATGGTAACCACCAATATTTGCACATATGAAAGGATATATCTAAAAAAGACACTGCCTATATAAGTAATAACTCCTTTGTGACTAAAACTATATTTCCATCTGGAAATTGAAAAATGTCACGTTTCATGTACGTCGAACTATAAAGAAAATGCCTGGAACTGGGGTTCTGTATCCTGGATGGGACATAGAGAGGGAAAACCTGAACGAAACCACTGTACTTAGCATCTTGGAGCTAATCAAGCAGAGTCACGAGCGGTCCTAAAACTACAAGAACGGGTGATATTGGACCCCCATACATTAGTCTATGTCCAGTGAGCTACGAACACAATATCCTATACGTCATTTCTTTTTATTAGTCTTATATTTTTTATCATAACTTCCATTCACAGATAGATTGATAGTGTGCCGTCCACCCCACAACTTGGGAAAGAGAGCTTCTCGTATGTGTACTACCTTAATATCTCACTGTCTTTAATCTTAAGGCTGGCGCCTCCCAGGTAATTTATTATCTATTATAATTATTCATTGTTTTTATTTATTTACATATTTTATGCCCACACTGGAGCACTTAAATCGATACATTTGAGTAAATTTCTTCTTTTTCTCCTCCCAGAACTTTCACATCCTCTCCGACCTGGAAGCCCTTTGTGTGTGCGATATAGTATATTGTTTCCATTCAACTGTTATTAGTTTGAGACTTATGCTTTTGTTCTTCAAAATCCTCATCTCTTCTCTGTCTTTGATTTGTTGCCGAGTTATACCCAATTCTTCCAAATCATCCTGAACTTCTTTGAACCAATTATTATTGATTTTATTTTTCAAAAAGTAATCAAATAGTTGTTTCAATATCCTGGTTTCTGGCAGTCTTGATATATGACAGAAAAAGGAAATTCTTCTTCCACGCATTGCAGTTATTGATTCACATTCACGATAGGCGATGTTGTTAGGCAACAATCTCCACTGTCCATCAACTTGTTTTTTTTTGTTGTTGTTGTTAATAATTGATCTAATAATTCTTCTGTCAGTTTTCTGTAATTTGTCTATTGTAGATTTTACATTCAATTTGAATAAAGTTTCACCAGCATAAGTTGCCTCTGGTTTATCTATGGAATTATAGTGTTTCAGCTTAGTGTTTATCGAAAGAGATTTCTTTTTATAGGTTGGCCAGGTAAGTCTTTGTGCTTGTTTAAATTTAGTTGTTCTGTATTCTATAGCTTCCTTTTCATTTGTGATCCATGTTATTATTTCCCCAAGATATTTGAATTTCTGAACAATTTTAATCTCTTTATTATTGTTCAGTTGAACGACTGGTAGATCAACTTTAAAAGTTGGCATCATTTCTGTTTTTTCAAATGAAATTTGTAATCCCATTTTTTTTGCTATAATTTCTAGTTGTTCAATTTGAAATTTAGCCTCTTCTATTGTATTTGCAAGTAATGCTAAATCGTCCGCAAAAGCACGACAGTTGAGTTTAATATTTCTACCGATCATGATAGTTGGTTGACATTTCTTGTTCCATTCATGCATAACCTTCTCCAATGCACAATTAAACAACAATGGTGAAATTCCGACTCCTTGTCGGAGTCCAGTTCTTATAGTGAATGATTCTGATAATTCACCACAAAATGTAACTTTTGCCTTCGTATTTTTGAAAGTCATACTAATAGGGTTAACGAGTTTCTGGGGTAAGCCAAATTCTTTATGGCTTTTCAGTAATGATTCACGATCGATACTGTCGTATGCTTTCTTAAAATCTACAAACGTGATGACTAGACCCTTATTTCCAACTCCTTAGTGCTTCATTATCCATTTTAAACTAATGATTTGATCCAGACAGCCTCTACCTGCTCGAAATCCTCCCTGATATTCTCCAAGTTCTTGGTTGAGTTGTTCTTGGATTCTTGTGTATATAATCTTAGATAAAATCTTGTATGTAATATCAAGCAAGGATATCCCCCGATAACATGATAATGTTATTGGTTTTACGGCCCTTTTAACTACTGCAGCTTTTAGAGATGCCGGAATTTTGCCCCGAAGGGGATCTTTATTGTGCCAGTAAATCAACTGACATGGCTCCCTAGCATTTACACAGCCTCAAATGCAAGCTGACGGTGCCAGGATTCAATCCGGCAACCATGGGCTTTATATTAAAGAGTCAAGGTTGTGGACCATTCTTCGAATCATTACAGTTGGTCTCCCAAGTGTGGCAGAAACTTTACATTTGGGGGCCCAACCGAGGAAATGATGTACAGAAAAAATTACGGTACGACACACGTCATCTCCAATTGAAGTAAAAGTGAAACATACATAGTCAACACACAGTAATATGGCAACTATGTTTTAGGGACAACTCGGAGTTGTGCCAAGTGAATACCACATCTTTCTGCACATTAAAAAGTTCTTCAGCAGCAAGCATTTAGGCACCAATGATGAAATAAATGGCAGTTTGGAAATAGCTTGCTTTGCAGGCAGCAGACTTCTTGAGAGTATACAAAAACACTAGTTTAAATCTATACTAATATAACAAAGCTGAAGAGTTTGTGTGTTTTTGTGTTTAAACGCGCTAATCTCTGGAACTACCAGTCGGATTCGAAAAATTCTTTTTTTATATGATAGCCAGATTCAAGAGGAATAATTTAGGCTATGTTAAATTTTGGACAGACCACTCCATTCCCTGCATTTAGGCCCTTTGGCACAAATCTACACCGTTTCACCGATCAGAACCAAAATTTGAATACTTACACTTTGGAACCCTGCAAGTAACACTGTCTGCATAAAATTTATGACAGACCGGTCCAATCCCTGCATTTAGGCCCTTTGGCACAAATCTACACATTTTCACCGATCTGAACCAGAATTTGTATACTTAGCCTTTGGAACCCTGCGAGTAACCCTGTCAGCATGGAATTTCGGACCGACCACTCCATTCCCTGCATTTAGGCCCTTTGGCACAAATCTACACCGTTTCACCGATCTGAACCAAAATTTGTACACACACCCTTTGGAACACTGCGGGTAACACTGTCCACTTTAAATTTCGGACAGACCACTCAATTCCCTGCATTTAAGCCCTTTGACACAAATCCATACCGTTTCACCGATCTGAACCAAAATGTGTATACTTGCCCTTTGGAACCCTGCGAGTAACACTGATTATATGAATTCCAGACAGACCACTCTATTCCCTGCATTTAGGCCCTTTGGCACAAATCTACACCGTTTCACCGATCTGGACCAAAATTTGTATACTTACCCTTTGGAACCCTGCGAGTAACACTGCCAGCATGAAATTTTGGACAGACCACTCCATTCCCTGCATTTAGGTCCATTGGCACAAATCGACACTGTTTCACCTATCTGAATCACATTTTGTACACTTACTCTTTGGAACCCTGCGGATGACACTGTCCACTTTAAATTTCGGACAGACCACTCCATTTCCTGCATTTAGGTCCTTTATCACCGTTCCTCGTAATTGCACCAAATTATACATACACTTTAAAGCCCTGCCGGTAACTGTCCACTTGATATTTTGGAGAACGCTCTCCATTCCCTACATTTACAATAACAAACAAACTGAACTTGAAAACCATGTATTAAGGCCCAAGAATCATTAATGTCCGTAGTAGTGTAACTGTAAGAGTATTTTAATAAGTCATTCGTTGACTGGCAATTCGGGCTTCATCATGTCGCCCCTATAGTCCGGGAAAGCTTAACTAAGTTACTAGATCAAAACAGGGTAGGCAACATTAACAGCCCTCCCCTATGCCTATGTAAATGTTGGTTTATGCTTGCATTTCTTGAAGTTAAGTTGTTTTCAGGTGCGAGCACATTGTCGCCAACCCTGCTTAAAATATCGCCATCTCCAAAGACCATAATACGGGTAACATTTCGTAACACACAGTTGCCGACATTTTTCTCCCAGAATGCATTTTCCACACATTCTCCCTACATAATAATTAAGAATTTTACTAAGGCCTATTATCTGAATAATTTCACAGTTTTCTTTGGAATTTCAAGTCTAATGAAGTTAAAACAAGTTGTACAAGGTAAGTACTACTAATATACATCGATTAAAACAGTTTTTTCAGTTATTATACACCCTTGATTATGGAATATGTGCGTGTTCATACCCACTCGTCTGAGATGTTTGCAAGCTTTTATTTAATTAATTTTTGGATAAATTCTTATTTAGATTTCATCATGACGTCTAAAAAACACGAGAACAAGATTGGAGGTGGATTGGAGAAACTCTACGAAGATCACTGGCGAATCAACTAGGTTTTGAGTAAGTAGCCTAGACCCTATCTACATAATTAAAAGTACAAAGTTATTTAATCGTTGTTTTATTTATTTTTATATTCAGTCCGAGAACAAATAACGTAATAAAGAACCTTAATGGTCTTTGGAAATTTTGGAAAAGTCTTCTGACTGCATTTTTTGTATAATACACACCAAACATAACCTAAAATATAGCCTATGTCTACAAGTTCACTCCCAGGAACATATTCTTAGGATCAATTCGCCTTGCAATATTGTAATGTAGGCCTACCAGTATTTTATTCTCGACTTCCAAGTGCCGTCAGCCATAATATTACAATACATTGCATATGTTACTCGTAAGCTTGAAAGTAGTCTATGATTCACACTCGGCTAGTTGTAGTGTGGCATTGGCGATTATTTATGTAGTCCCTACTGACCTATAGCCTACTTACTAGTAGTAGGCAGATAAAATATTTATATTAGGCCTATTTTTATTTGTTTCAGTTATGGTTGCGACAGATTAGTGTGGAAGCCTTCAACGAACTTCAAGGGTTGTGCAACAAGAATCAATCATCATTCTGAAGAGCCATATGCACTGCGCTTGAGTCACAGATGCACATTTTCAGAGAATACCAACAATATCCCTTGGCTCTCTTTTAGTTCTCGACATAAGTTACTGCACCACTGAATGTCTGGGTGAAAATTACTGATGTACTTAAGTTGGGTGATGATGATGATGATAATTGTTTTAAGGGGCCTAACATCTAGGTTATCGGCCCCTAAGTTGGGTGAGACAAAGTCACTGTTCGCTACTTGGTTAGATGACACAGTTCGGGCAAAGCCACTGGTTGCAATACGTTATAAATATTCCTCGCAACTATAGCCTAGGCTACTTGTATTATTAATTCTGAATGAAAGTAGAACGCGGCTTATACAGTTGCATCGGATAAGAATGTGACTTTTACATACCTTGTGTCCTTGTTTCATCTTCTGGGCGATATTTCGTATTGAAATTAGGAACCCTGGACACTATTGCACTTCATATACGTGCATAAATACATAAATATGCGTTTTTATTTATTGCTCTTTAAAAAATGGCTGCCATGTTCCAACAGCGCTTGCATCTCGTTCAACTGTCAACAAGGCGCACTCTAGCGGCACACACCGATGCGCACACATTGTTGCCAACATGTGGGATACAAAATCGGCTTCCTTTGGTCATAAATGAATATTTTTTCTAAAATTACCTCCCTCGAGAACAGTGCAAACAGCATCAAAATCCATCCAGTGGTTCTCGAGATTACCCGCTTTCTTCAGCTCAATGGAGTATCCGCCGAACTGTCAGAACACATCTCTAAAAAAATTCAACTCTAGAATAGAAGACTGTCTGGATGAAACCATTGGCCGCTACTAGGCCAGGTGACTGTGTGGATGAAAATTACTGCTTTTAATACAAGCAAGGGGGTCTGGGGTATAAGCCCCAGGTTAGGTTTGTATGTAAAGCCTTATTACGGGTTCACCACGCTCGAACTAAGAGGCAAGACCAGTGCCAAACAATAATGTTGGCACTGCTGAAAAATGTAATAACACCCTTTAGCGATAAAATGTTCAACTCTTGCTTCTTAGCCACATTACATAAGTTACTGTAGAAAATTTTCCAGATTTTTATGGAGGTTGACTGTTTTTCAATCACTAGGCAAAGTTCAGAGTAGCGTACTCCCAGCATCAAACGCCATATTGTGTTTTTCAATCGCTAGGCAGTGCTGCCAAGGGAATTAATGAGGTGGGCAAGTTGGTCATATTTACTCGGTGCTATTTGTGCTGAATAAGCATTAAACCTTTGGAGTAGTGACACTCCGTAGTTGCTTGTTGTGTTTCTCCTACCAGCTGTGAACACTATGATTTGTGTCATGGATTTGTATGTTAATTGCATGAATCTTAACTTCATGCCTTGTTTTCGTTTATCGAAAAGTGCTGTGATGGCTGACCAATAATTGTTAGGTCGTTACGCCATACAAACACCACCCCTGGTTTTTGTCACGCACAGTGGGGGTAGACACGCATCAATCATTTTCATCCAAACCAATGGTTTGTGCCTAGACCAATAGTTTTTAGGCACTGAGGCACTGGTTTTGCCTTTTAGTTTCGAAACATGGAATCCTTGCGATCAGCATTCATTACAGTGGTAAATACGGTTCTATATACAAAACAAACCTAACCTGGGGCTTATGCCCAGTAGTGCAATCAGTAATTTTCGTCCAGACAGTCGTCTAACCAAGTAGCGACCAATGGTTTCGTCCAGACAGTCGTCTAACTAAGAAGAGCCCGATTATTTCTTTTTTTCCACATAATTGCAACATCACATGTATCGTCTAACGTAGGCCTATTTTGTATCGGATATGTTGGTAACTAATGACGTCAATGTGATCGCTGCGGCAGTTTCACATAATAAATATGTTGTCGAACATGGCTGTGGTGGTTAAATATACAAGAAATAAAAACACATATTTAAGTGATTTAGCACATATATCCGGTGCAGAAGTGATCAAGGTTAGTAGTTACAATTGATAATGTCCCCCTCCCCCTTGCCAAAAGATGAAATAAGGTATGAAAATTATATATTATCAAAGTGAAAGCGAAAAGCAAAAGAGTGATAAGTGGTACAGAATTAATCTGAATTTTCCCTACAGTATAGGCCTATAAGTCGTGTTGTAAAGGGGATAGCGGATGGGTTACAGACAGCAAAGGAGAAAACATCTATTAGGACATCATTTCCACAATTATTATTCATCATTACATAAGGTATTTAGGCTAATTTAAGTATTCTACTTGGTTCATCACTCCTGAAGTGTTACCTCTATTACGGTATGTATGTCGTTTTGCCTTGAACATTTTTGCTTGAAGACGGGCTATTGTTTTATGTAATTTCTTAATTTATTCCACTAATATGTATCGGTTTTCCAATATTTGCATTATTCATGTAAATTTTAGATGGTTGGCTACAGAAAATACTGAAACCTGTTTTACAAAACGCTTTAACTCACAAATTTCGTTACATTTTGCAAATCTTACAATTTTCTATTTTTTAGTAATGTTCTTTTGGGCTGGTTTTTTTTTTTTTTTTTTTCAAACAAAACAGTGTTAATCTTTGCACTGCACAACACCACTGGTCACTAAAAACAAGTGTTTCCACCCTTAGTGTATTTGACAGCTTGTAAACACTCAGGCATACTGTTCACAACTCGTCGAATGACATTTGCCGGGATGCGACCCCATGCCTCCAGCAGCGATGTTCTCAGTTGTGCCAAGGTGGTGGGGTCACACTGTCTGACGTTCTTTCCAAGCATATCTCGTACATGTTCGATGGGGTTTATGTCAGGACTATGAGCTGGCCAGTCCAGGGTTTGAATCCCCACTTCCTGCAGATATACAACACAGTGAGTAGTATGAGGGCATTATCCTGCATCAACATGAAATTCTGACCAATGAAAGGCGCAAAGGGCATCACATGGTTCATCAGGATCTCTTCAATGTACCTTTGGGAATTGAGTGTCCCGTGATCGATGCACACCAACTCAGTGCAGGCCATAACGTTGATGCCACCCCACACCTTAACCGAGCCACCTCCAAATGGAGTCCTGGAGGAGAAAGTAACAGGGCTGTACCTCTCCCCGCACCTTCTGCACACTCTTTCTCTTCCATCAGGAGATCTAAGATTAAAGCGACTCTCGTCAGTGAAGAGAACAGAGGCCCACTGCTCGTGTTCAACAAATGCCAGTTGTTATTCCTAGAACAACAATAAGCGAGCGGCAACACTCATAACCCTTAAATTCTTACAGTGAACTTCCCGCCATAAAACCATTAAGATAGGCTCATCGAAGATTGGGGGTAATTGGTGGTAATAAACCACCCTAAGAAATGTCATATTATCAATTACTATTCGCGGATGTTTCAGATGTTTGTTCTGATGCGTGAAAAGCTTTTCAAATGTGATTACATCTTTTTCATGGCTAATTTTATACTATTTATATTACATTTTTAACTGTTCCACTTTTTTTGCCGGTCTGTGTATTACTCCGTCGATAAAGCTTGCCTTTCAACACGTGTATTTAACTAGTCAATTTGTCAGTGAATTCAGTGAATTTTCTGCAAGTGGCTTTTAATGTGCCAGGTGACGAAAGGTCAGGAGAGTATTCTACCAACCATCTCGCGCTGTGCCGCTAGCATTTTTTTGGCAGTTGGTCCAGGTTCAATTTCCGGCTCTGCCAAGAAATTTTAATTGTGGTCTGAGGGATGGAACAAGGCACACTAAGTCTCGTGAGGCAAAACTGAGAAGAGGAGGGTTCGCTTCCCATCTTAGCCATCTTGGAAGTGGTTTCCGCACTTCTACTCCAGGCAAATACCGGGATGGTTCCTAATTTAAGGCCATGGCCGCCTCGTTCCCAATCCTCATCTGAATAATAAATGCACACACTAATACAGTCATCACAACAACACAGGTTATGAGACAAATTTCACATGTCCAAGTACACAGATCTACATGACCATGATGTCGCAAAGCCCCATAATCAACCAACAACTGCTGCTTTCTACCATTCCAAGAAGAAATCTTAGAGTTGGCATTACAGTCTTATGCCCCTAAAATCCACGACTAGTTCGAATGGATTTAGGTCTAAGCATTGGATCAACCATCTTCTTTCATCTCAATAGGGATTTGCCAATAGGCTTTCAATAGCTTGTCTCAATTCTGCTTCCATATATGTAGGCCAATACATGCAAGAAATGAGTATGGTACTTATCAAAAATAAAGAAATAATAAGCTAATATGTACCCTACTATTCTATTTCTCTCCTACTCCGAAATCCTTCTCTTAACACTCATCTTAAAACAGAATGGTCTGCATTTTTGGACCAATTATAAAAATGTAGCCTATAAGAAGAAATGAACATGCTCATCCTTAGCTCCCCGGAAAAACTGGAAAAAACCTTGAGTAAGTATTAATGTTTCTGTTCTTATGCATTTTATATGATGCTTTAAAAATCAATCTAGAAGAGTTAATTTAACTTCACTACCATAATACTGCTTAAGAGTTAGACTGTTGAGGACTGATGACCAAGATGTCCCTAACTTGAGCAAGGACTGCTTCACAACTTTATGTAAAATGTAAAGGGCCTTTACTTAGTTTGGATCATTTGCATACGTGTTACAAGGATGGGTATGCTGACTTTTTGGTGTTAAATGATGTAGGTTGGCAACACCAAATGTGGCGGCCATGTTGGTTTTCTAGTAATTTATTTAAGGTGTCCCGGACTATACCAGTGTTCTGGTGCAGAATTGCGAAAATAGTTAAATCTTGCACTGCTTATAAACTGCAGTCACGGGGAGTAATTAGTGCAAAAAGATTTCTTTTGCCCCTTAAAACAGTTAACATGAACATATTATGCATCTGTATAAGTGCAATGGTGTTGGTGCAATACATTGAGGTTATCAGCTGCAATAAGCGTTGGTGCTTTCAAATTTACCTTAATTTATTCCGGAACTTATTGTTGGGTGCTATGTGGCCATAAATGATACTATTGCTACCTCAGGAGCTCGGGACAGTCGAAGTTTTCCAAAGTGTTCTGATTATTTTCCTACGGCGCTATGCGACAAACGACGACACTATTTGTCTCTACATTTGTAACAGACAATGAGATAAAGGCCCTAGGCAGTGTCTTTTATTTCACTTACTCCTCTTTCTAATCAGTTTTAGAAATTTGTTTGTAAATTACATGTGTCAGTGCTGTAGTTAGTAAATAGCTGTTTCCCTATTCATTATAATCATTAGGGGAAAATGATCTAAATGTTACGTCCATTATACTGTACTGCTTGTCACCCTCACTACAACCACCACCACCACCACCACAAATTGTTTTTTTTTTTTTTTCTGGTAGTTTAAGTATTCATTCATTATTCATTCATTCATTATCATCCATAAAACAAATAAATCCATCGGGCGAAGCCGGGCACTACTGCTAGTGTTGAAATAAACACAGAAACTATGGTAAAAGACATATAGAATCTGACAAAAAAAACAAATACTTATCATTAGTTTTAAGGCAAAATCGAAAAAACGTACAAAATGCAACATAGATTGGAAATACCTACAAAATGATGATGATGGAAGAAAAAAGAGGAAAAAATCGCTAGGGAATTTAGATAAACGGGCCAATTAACAAAAACAGTATGGGAAACTTAAAGAGAAAAGGAAATTTAATGAAAAGAAAACAAGAGGTCTGACTCCTCGAAGGAGGGATCAGGAAAGATGAGACAAGGGTCAATTAAGGCGGGAAAGTGAAAGACTCCCTAGGCCTCGGATACCCTAATACCGTCGGGGTCGGAAAAGAACAAGAGTTGACCAAGGGAAGTCGACAGGAAAGAAGACAGAGAGGAGCCCGGCACAAGTAAGTGGAAGCAATGCCGGACTCAGCTGGGGTCCCGTGGTCGCCAACCCACGTCCCACTAGACGTGAGCCCCTGGGGGACCAAAGTATTTGGAGAGGCTAAGTGTGTCAGAAGCAAAGAAGGATGATTTACCCCAGTTACTCGACAAATCCAACCCCTCGTCCACGTCGTGGGAGACGGGCAACGGCACAAAGTAGGGGATTGCCTGTAGGGGCGAAGTACAGTGGGGACTTCGTGTGCCCCGGGACCGTTACGGTAGCTGTGAAGGTCCTACAGGAACCCTGAAAAGTGACGGCTAACGGGGCTCTGGTGAAGCTACGATAGGCCCAGCAAGCCAGTAGTGGATTAAACCAAATGCTTTCAAAAATGGAACGAGCCTCGGACAGGATGGATTTAATAGACGACGACACGGCTGTACACACGGACTAAGATTTGGAACTTTAAACCTAAGAACGCTGACGGGGAAGGTGGAGGAGATAGTGGATATGATGGAAAGAAGGAAGTTGGATTTATTGGGATTGGCAGAAACAAAGTGGAAAGGGGAAGGAAGGAGAGTACTGAGAAAAGGCTATAGACTGTACTGGAGTGGGAACGAAGAGGGAAAGAGGAATGGAGTGGGAGTAGTAGTACGAGATGGTTTGAAAGAAGAAGTGAGGAGAATAAGTGATAGGATGATGAAAGTGAAAGTAGCACTGAGGGGAGAGACCGTAGAAATAGTGCAAGTATATGCTCCACAAGTAGGCTGCGCTTCTGAAGAGAAGGAGGAGTTTGAAGAGGAATTGCAGAAGCAGCTGGTAGGAAGAAATATGATTGTTATGGGGGACCTCAATGCCCATGTAGGAAGAGAAAGACAAGGTTATGAGAGTGTTCTAGGACCAGAGGGTTGGGGTGGAAGAAATGAGGAAGGAAAGAGACTGTTGGACTTCTGCCAGAGGAACAGCCTGCTAGTTGGGAACTCCTGGTTTAAGAAAAGAGAGAGCCACACAATCACATGGTACAGTGATGACTTGACCAGGAAGTCGGTGGTCGACTATATACTGTATGAGAAAGAACTAAATAAGAACATCACGGACATCAAGGTTATACCATCGGAGAACCTGGATAGCGACCATCGATTACTGGTAATGAACCTGAGAGGGAGTAAGGAGAAGAAAGGGACTGAGAACCAGGAAAGACGTATAAGGATATGGAAACTGAAAGAAGGGGATAGAAGGGTCGAGTACCTCAAAATGGTAAAGGAAGGAATTCCAACAGATGAAGAAAGAGGGGTGGAAGAGGAATGGGCTAGATTTAAGAAGACACTAGTGGGTGCAGCAGAAGCAGTATGTGGGAGGACAAGTAGTAAGAAGAGGTGGAAGGAAACACCATGGTGGAATGAGAAGACAAAAGATATAGTAAGGGAAAAGAATAGAGCCTTTAGGAGGTGGTATCAAAATAGGACGGTAGAGACAAGGGAAGAGTACCAGGAAAGAAAGAAGGAGGCGAAGAGAGTGGTGGCTGAGGAGAGAAGGAAGTGGATGGAAGAGTGGACAAAGATGATGGAGGAGGATAGTGAAGGTACAAAAAAGGTCCTGTATGGGATGGTGAAAGATAAGAGGCGGAAGGATCCTACGGATTATGTTAGAATGGTGAACAAAAGGGGACAAGAGATAGAAAATAGGGAAGAACTGAAGAAAATGTGGAAAGAATATTTTGAAGAACTTCTGAACCCAAATGGAAAAGATGGTGAGGAGGAAGAAATCGGGGAAGAGGAAGATGAACTGCAAACAGAAAAGGACTTAACATGGAAAGAAGTGGAAGATGCAGTGAACAAGATGAAAGGAGGGAAGGCACCGGGTGTGGATGAGTTGAGTGTGGAGATGGTGAGAGCAGCAGGAGAGGTGGGGATACAGTGGCTGTACCGAGTGATGAGGACAGCATGGAAGGAAAGGAAGACCCCAGAGGACTGGAAAAAAGGAATCATTGTCCCGATCTTCAAGAAAGGTAGTAGAACAGATTGCAGAAACTATCGGGGAATAACACTGATGAGTCATTGTGCAAAGATCTTCGAGAAAGTTTTGGAAAAGAGAATTAGGACAAGGATAGAAGGAGGGATGAGGGAAGAACAACATGGCTTCAGAGCAGGAAGGTCCAAAGTGGATTTGATTTTTGCTGTAAGGCAGTTACAAGAACAGCACTATGAATATGGAACAGATCTACTGATGGCCTTCCTGGACATTGAGAAAGCATATGACAGTGTATGCAGAAACAAAGTATGGAAGTCCCTGGAGGATAGAGGAGTAGAGAAATGGACTATAAAGAGGATAAAGGAGATGTACAAGGGAAGCGTGAGCTGTGTGAAAGTGGGAGGAGAGAGATCTGACTGGTTGGAACAAAGAAACGGCCTGAAACAAGGAAGTGCACTGTCACCGTTACTTTTCATTGTGGTGATGGATGACATAATGACCCGAGTGGCACAAGTAATTGGGGACGGAAAGATGAAAGCAATGGTGTTTGCAGATGATTTGATGATTTGGGGAAACAAGGAGGAGGAGGTACAGGAACAGTTGGACGTGTGGGAAGGAGTAATACAAGGATATGGGATGAAATTTAGCATAAATAAGAGTGAGATGGTGATCACAACAAGGAAGAAGGAAAGAACCACAACGGGAATAACAATTGGTGGGGAACAGCTGAAGAAAGTGGAGAGTTTTAAGTATCTGGGAAGCCTGATACAAGATAATGGAAGAAACGATAGAGAAATAAATGAGCGGGGGAGGCAGGCAGAAGCATTTCGGAGGAGCGTGAGAAGCATGTTATGGAGCAAGGATGTCCCTCAGAACAGCAAAAAGATCATATATCGGACGTACTATGTCCCTATCCTGACGTATGCCTCGGAGACCTGGGTTATGAAAGGAAGGGAGAGGAGCAAAATACAGGCCAGTGAGATGAGGTTCTTGAGAAGCAGTATTGGAGCTACAAAGATGGACAGAATAAGAAATGAGAGGACCAGAGAATTAATGAAGGAGGAACCATTACAGGATGGTATAGAGAAATCTAGACTTAGATGGTATGGACATGTAAAACGAATGGAGGAGAAGAGGATACCCAGGAGAGTACATGAGACGAAGTGGGAAGGAAGGAGACCGAGGGGAAGACCGAGAGACAGGTGGCTGAAGGGGGTGGAAGAAAGCGTGAAGAAGAGAGGAGAAGACTGGACAAGGGTGGAGGCTGAGAGATGGTGGGAAGACAGAAGACGTTGGAGAGGCTTGTGTTCCAAACAGACCCGGCCAGTGGCTGGAAACTGTGCAAGATGATGATGATGATGATGATGACTCGACAAAGGAATCTTCCCTTTTGAATACAGGCACTTCATTCATGACATACCTACTGCTAAGAAATCAAGAGATGTTCTACCCTGGGTGACCAGTAATGGGGAAGAAGAGGACTATTGCTGATGAACATGAATACTGTCTTCAAAGACTTAAGACAAAATAAGTGAGTATTTACTTTCTTTAACTATTTATCTTATTTATCTTGTGATGTTACTAAGAAAAGAAAAACATTAAATAATATTTAATAATGAAAAAAGGATCTTGAACAATTCTTTTGAGAAATACAATGTTTGTGACTTGAAGTTCTCTCTCATATCGATAGTGCCACATATTGTATGTCCCAATAGTCTATTAAAATATAGTGAATAATTCCTTTACTGATACACAGAAAGGTTGTACAACTGTAGAAATACAATTATAAATAAATAATCTACAGATCAGTAACCCTAGCTACAGGCATATTATTCCTGGTAAGTAACTGCCACCTTCAGAAACTTTCAATTTAAGTTTCCTCAAAATCATGATTTTTGAACATACAATGATTGTGCACTAAGCCACATGACAAAGACATTGGTCGCTACTTGGTTAGAAGAAGGTCTGGGCGAAACCATTGGTCGTTACTAGATTAGACGACTATTTGAGTGAAAATTACTGCTTGTACTACAAACAAGGGAGTCTGGGGCATAAGGCCCAGGTTGGGTTTGTGTTTGTGTGTAAAACCTTGTTAACACATAATTTAACATGTAGGCATCGTTTAAACCTTTAGTGTCATCCATGACATTATGGATGATGCCATTTTGTACTAGAGGGAATTTTGTACTGAAATGTATCGCAATCTGTACTACTCCCAAAAAGGATTAGCACTCCTTCCATCCATATAAGTCTCCAGACAACAGAGATTCAAATACTGTATCTCACCTGTATGTTGGCAGGTGAAGTCCAGATGCACTGCACTAAGGAGGCAGCATGATCTAGGGGGTAGACCTCACCTGAGGAAACACAAAACAACCACAGGTCTGAAAAGTTAGAAGAATATTAGAAATTAAAATATTAGATATTAGAAAGAATGATAGAAAGAAAAGCCTGCCATGTACTGTACAGCAGACAATACTAAGATTTGTCACCAACTCACCACACTTCACATACCTTAAGGTAGACAAATGTAAATTTATTGCTTGAATACACAGTACTGTATTGAAGTCTTTGAATGACCAAACAATTATTTCAAATGTTAATCTTACATAATGTTTTCCATTAGAAGTTTACTTCCTAGTTCCCACTTCAACACAATGGCATATGTCTAAAGGGGTGGTTTTCAACCCTCGAACACCATGGAAGGGGACAGATCAAAAGAGAGCTACCACTTTTTAACATTCATTCTCTTGCTGAGTAACATGCCACAGTCGCTGCAGTAAGCATCTTCTGGTTTAGTAATCTACAATTTTTCTTGCCAGTAATAGCAGAATTTGTTGTCGCAAAGAAAATTAAAAGTTACAAAATGATATGCAGTCGTGCTGCAGAGCACGTGTCTTCTAGTATACTGAAGTTATTAAATAATTATCAGTTTAATACATTACAGAAGAAAAGTTATTTGAAAATATTAACTTATACAAATCTTAACCCTTCTTAACTGCCTTATTTTTGAATTTAAATGGGTAATCTGTTCTGTCAGAACATTTTGAATTTTCGACTCCAACTTTGTATTTAACCTAGATGAGGTGTACAGTGACCAAAAATATTCCACAGTTTTATTTTTGTCTGTTTGTTATGGGTTGGCATCAGGGCCGTCGCGAGAGGTGCGGTCGCGGGGCCGCTTCAGCCCATTTTCTTTTTTTATAAATGAAAAAAATAAATAAAGATAGTGTGTTTGATTCAGTCCATCCCAAATTAAAATAAGCCAACAATGTAAAATATCGGTCCTACTTAAATGACCCTGGCCAGTAGCCTCCTAAAATCCCACAGAACTATCAATTTCCAAAAAATAAGGACGGCCGCTATTTTTCACATGACTTTTTAGAGTGCAAGTTGGTTAATGGCGAAACAGTGACAAGAACTAGGTTAGTTGATTCAAAAACAAAAAACGCCGTTTTTTATTTTTGTTGCCGACTTTTTGGCGGAAGTGATCAGGCAACTGTCACAAACCTGAGTAATATGGACGGTTATAGCGACTGGGGGTCATTGCGGAAGAAGCCTTAAGTCACACCAGCGATCGGCAGACCATAACAAGTCTTTCGCCAAATGGACGGACCTTAGCGCAAGAATTAGAAAACACTCCACCATAAATCAGACGCATGCTGATATTATCAACGCGGAAAAAAACACTGGAATGATGTACTCACAAGAATCATCGAAGCAGTACAATACTTGGCTGAGACGAATTCTGCTTTTCAAGGGAGTTCGTGCAAACTGTTCGAGAGAGAAAACAGGAATTTTCTAAAGTTGATGGAAATGCTCGCTATTTTTGACGGGCCGATGAAGGAACATCTTCGGCGGGTGCGTGATAACGAAACCCACGTGCAATATCTCGGTCCCAAAATACAAAACGATATAATTTCGATGTGTGCTAAGTTAAAGTTAAACTAAATTTAAACGTTAGGTTAGTTCTTTAAATGGAATTAGCGAAAATCTATTCATTTTCTTTTTTTCCTTTTCTTAAGGCGCTGCTACGAAGGGAAAACTACTGAATGCTGTTCGTGTCGCCAAATATTACGCGGTTATCCTCGACTGTACACCCGATGTGAGCCACAAGGAGCAAATGACCTTGGTCCTCCGCTATGTTGATACGTTGGCAGAAACTCCAAGGATCGTCGAATCGTTATCGAGTTTTTGGAGGTACACGACACTGCAGGAAAGGGGTTAGCTGAGGTTTTAGAGGGAGTATTGGAGGATAATGATCTTGATATCATGGACTGTAGGGCACAAGGGTATGACAACGGTGCTAATATGAAGGCCAAGTATAAGGGAGTGCAGACGCGATTAAAAAATATTAATAAACGAGCAATGTTCATGCCATGTGTTGCACATAATCTTACTTACTTTTGGGTGACATGGTTAAATGCAATAAGGACGCTATGAAATTTTTTGGAATAGTTCAGCGTCTGTACACTTTGTTTGTAGCTTCCAAGGTAAGGTGGGACATTTTGAGCGAACTATGTCCTGACCTCACACTAAAATCTTTATCTAGCAAGAGATGGGAATGCAGAATTGATAGTGTCAAGCCCATCAGGTACCAGTTAGGCCAAGTAAACGAAGCTCTAGAAAAAGTGGCAGAAACTACCAAATATCCTGTTACCCGGTCAGACGCCCAATCTTTGTTACTTCATACAAGTTCGTGTGAATTTGTTTTAAGCCTCGTTATCTGGTACGATATTTTATTTTCTGTGAACTCAACAAGTAAAACTCTCCAATCTGAGAAGACTGTTAGATACGGCTTTAACGGAACTTCAGGGCCTAAAGTCATTTTTTCAAAATTATCGCAACATTGGCTTTGTAGATACTGCACTGAGCTGCGTAGAAAATAGATTTAACAAAGTTAATTTTTTTTTCGGAATACTTTGGATTTCTTTTTTCGATCCTTCCAAGCTTTCCAATTTAGAGGAAAAGCAATTGAAAGACCATTGTCAAACACTCTCTAATTTTCTAAAAGACGGGGAGCTTGAAGATTTGGATGCAGAAGATCTTTTTCTGGAGCTTTAGGTACGCTGTTCCGTCATCTGTAAAAAGTGCTTTAGGTGCACTACAGTACTTAGCCCCGATAAAGGAGTCCTATCCTAATTTAACGACTGTCTATCGAATTATGCTTACAATTCCTATAACGCTTACGTCGGGGGAAATAAGTTTTTCCATTTTGAAACTAATCAAAAACTATTTGCGATCAACGATGGCGCAGGAGCGTCTGAACTGTTTGTCTACTCTGTCAATCGAATGTGAAACGGCCAAAAAATTAAAAATGAACGATTTAATCAGCACTTTTGCCCTAGCAAAGGCCCGCAAAGCACCTTTTACATAAATAAAAAGCTCTAAATTCTGAACAAAAAATAGAAATTACTTTTATTTTTGAAAAGAAAAAAAAAGCCTGTCTTATAAACCATGTTATTTCTCGACCAAAGGGGTCGTTCAGATCATATTTATCGGTGAAAGTGGACTTATAGCACTTTTAGTAGTTTAGTTTATGAAAAACTGTATAGCCGTAGAAATGTTGAAATATGTAAACGTGATTGCGTATTATTAATTATGTGTGTTTGGGTAAGAAAGTACATCAAGCACATACTTCATTTTCCACAATATATTATTTATGCCAAAAAAAAGCACCTGTGTTAGCTCATTGTATCAGGTTTCCATTGATATTGCTTGTTGCTTTTATATGATCAGGTGCTTCCTCTATCCAATTTTATGTTTACCCTATTTGTTGAGGTTTGTTTAGAAACTAGAAATGTAATAAATGAGTTTTAACTAGCCTAAGATTGTAATTTCTTTTAAAACATCACTGTCCGTACAACACAGCCACTTACAGTCTAAAATTAGCATTTACTACACCCCTCCCCGCGAACTCTTGCCTACTAGGCCCCGCGCACATTCTCGTGGGAGGCCCCGCGACGGCCCTGATTGGCATCAAAACTACTGGAGCAAATAGCATGAAAATTTGTATGAAAGTAGAAGACACCCCTAAAATAAAACTAGGGTGCAAATTATTGATGTAATGTAAAGGGATGAGGGGGTTAAGGAAACAGGGAAACATTGCAAGCTGGGGCGGCTTCGATGGCGTAGTTGGTAGCATGCTGAGCTTCTATGCACAAGATAGCGGGTTCAAACCCGGCTGAAGCCGTTGGATTTTTTTAAGAGCGTCAAAAATCCCTCAGTATGCCTTCCTTCGGAGGGAAAGTAAAGCCGGCGGTCCCATGCCATAGATTTATGGCATGTTAAAGAACTTTCCACTAATTACACCTGTGTGAAACTAAATTGTATAGGTTAAGAATGTAAACAACGCTCTTAGGTTGCTACGTTCGTTGCCAAGAGCCGACTGCGGTGGCGTCTAGTAGCTAAGTTCTGAACTAGGCCTAGTAGTCGTTGATGGTGGCGTTTGGCGGCAAAAGTAGGAACTATTTGAAAAATTCAAAGTTGCAGTCCATACTTGAATTAAAAAACAGATGCACACACTAATACAGTCATCACAATTAACACCGGTTATCAGACAGATTCTACACACACCCAAAATACACGGGGCAACATGGCCGCGTTGTCGCAGCCCCTAAACTAAGGAACCAACCATTCCAAGCTGACAAATACTCATCTTGGTATTATCATTATTGTCTTCAAAAGTATTCAATGGATATTGTACAAATTCTTTTGTATTCTATTAAAGCCTGCAATTTCGCATCTCCACAGTTTCATTGTTGTAGATCAAAATCTTTCTAAGTAAAAAAATCATAAACTTCCTGAAATTTCAAAAAGTGTGACATTTTACGTATAATTTCTGAGAAATTGTTTTAAACTATGGGCTTGTGATTCTTACATATTTTTCTATCATGTTGTTGCTGTTGTTTGAGTCTTCAGTCTTTTGACTGGTTTGATGCAGCTATCCATGCCTCCCCATCCTGAGCCTATAATTTCAGCTCTACCTACATAGGTACCACACCCTACATCCGAGGCAATCTGTTTAACATATTCTAACCTTGGCCTACCCCTACAGTTGTTGTCCTAGACCCTTCCTTCCATAACTAAGCTTGCTATTCCTGGGTGTCTTAGTATGTGTCCTACCAAACTATCTCTTCTCTTCATTAGAGATCGCCAGAAACATCTCTCCTCTCCCACTCGTCTTAATACCTCTTCGTTTGTAACCCTATCTACCCATCTGATCTTCATCATTCTCCTATAACACCTCATTTCAAACGCTTCAATTCTCCTCTTATCTGCTGCACCAATAGTCCAAGTTTCACTTCCATAGAGTGCCATGCTCCAGACAAAGGCTTTCAAAAATGACTTCCGAATACCTAAATCTATTTTCGATGTCAACAGATTCCTTTTCTGTAGAAATTGCTTTCCTTGCCTGAGCCAACATAATTTTTATATCCTCTTTGCTTCGTCCATCACTGGTTATTTTGCTCCTAAGTAACAGAAGTCTCCTACTTCCTTTAGTTTTTCACCTGTCAATTTGATGACCATAGAGGTTTCTGTTTTATTTTGGCTGCATTCCAATATTTTTGTTTTACATTTATTAATTTTCATCACGAGTTCTTTCCACAAGACGGAGTCCATACCATTCAAAAACTCATTCAAATCCTCAGGCATGTTGGCCAAGATGACTATGTCATCAGCAAATCTCCGAGTTGAAATTATTTCTCCTTAAATCTTCACTCCCACTTTAAATTTTTCTCCAATTTCCTTCATTGCTTGTTCAATGTAAAGATTGAAAAGTATGGGTGATAAGTTGCAGCCTTGCCTTACTTTCTGAATACCAGCTTCTCTCTCATGTCCTTCAGCTCGAATGACTGCTATCTGGTTTCTGTATAGATTGTAGATCACCATCATATCCCGGTACTTTATTCCAATCACTTTCAAAATGTCAAACAATTGAGTCCAATCAACATTATCAAAAGCCTTTTCTAAGTCTACAAATGCCATGAACGTTCTCTTATCTTTCCTTATTCTACCTTCCAAAATCAGCCTACAACTTAGTACAGCTTCCCTTGTTCCTACATTTCTCCTGAAACCAAATTGGTCTTCACCCAACCCCACTTCTATCTGGCTACCCATCCTCTTGTAAATTATTCTAGACAGGATCTTTGAAGCATGAGTAATCAAGCTGATTGTACGGTAATCTTCACATCTGTCAGCTTCCACTTTCTTTTTGAAATCAGAGGGTGAAATAACCTTGTCAGACCTTCATCACCTATGCAGCGTAGCAACTCAATCGGTATATCATCTATGCCTGGTGCTTTGTTCCTGCTTAAGTCTTCCAATGCTCTGTCAAATTCTGATCTCAATATTAAATCTCCTTTCACTTCCTCATCAATTTCCTCTTCCCTTTCCATTACGTGATTCTCAATCTCCTTTCCCTTATACAAACACTCTATGTAAGCTTTCCATCTCTCAAACTTTTCTTCCCTATTTGGTAGAGGCTTTCGATCTGTGTCCTTAATATTACAGCACTTAGTCTTATTTTCCCCAAAAGTATTCTTAATCCTTCGATAAGCTGTGTCTACTTCTCCTAATTTCAGAAAATTTTCTATACCTGCACATTTCTCTTTCAACCATTCTTCTTTTGCTTCCTTGCACTTCTTGTTAACCTCATTTCACAGATGTCTGTACTCTGCTTTCCCATTTTCATCTCTTACATTCTTGTGTTTCCACCTTTCATCCATCAATTCTAGTATATCCTGAGTGATCCACGGTTTTCTACCTATTCTTTCTTTCCTACCAATGTTTTCTTTTGCGGATTTTATTATTTCATTCTTCAAAAGAGCCCATTCGTCTGCAATTGAAGTTTGTTTAGGGTTTTTCATTAGTCCTTACTTTATAATCTTCTTGAATCTTTCGATTACATCCTTCTCTTTCAGTCTGTCTATTGCCCACCTTTTTGGCTTTTGACTTTTCTTCAGTTTCTTCAACTTTAATCTGCATTTCATAACAACCAGATTGTGGTCAGAGTTTATGTCTGCACCAGGATATGTTTTACAATCCAAAATCTGGATTCGAAATCTATGCTTGTCCATAATGAAGTCGATTTGGTAAAGCCCTGTGTCTCCTGGTCTCATCCATGTGTATATTCTTCAATTGTGGTTATTGAACAACGTGTTAGCTATGACCAATTCATGCTCGGTGCAGAATTCCATCAGCCTGCTTCCTCGATCATTCCTTTCACCTAATCTGAAATCTCCTACTATCTTCCCTTCTCTTCCTACAATAGCATTCCAATCTCCCATTACATCACCAAACTAAATGAATGGATGGATGAATCATAAATGGATGGATCTGCACAATCTCCAACTTGTGTACAATGCTAAAGATCCTGGAACGTTCCGATCTGGTCGATGGCTGAAGGATCATTCTCCAGATTTGTGTATCATATCTAAATATGGAGATAACATGACACAACGCAAGGTCATCAAGTCTTTTCCACACAGTCAGCACAGGCCAATCATAATTCATTATGGTATTGAAATTCCATTAGTCACTTAGTCCCTCAACCTCGATGGAATTTTAAACTTGCGAACTGGGAACTGTTTCAGAAGGGCCTTGATAATACCATTCAGTGGATTCCCCAATGCCATTCAATTATGAACGATTTGTGGGTGCAATTAAAGTATGATGGAGGTAATGTGCTGAATGCACTACGGTATATTGAACCAGAACAAGAAGTAGAGGAAGATGATAAAGGTCCTGCAATCACACGGAGGGAGTTTGAATCAGCACTTCACAGATTAAATGACAATAAAGCTACTGGTCCAGATAATATACCTGGAGAATTACTAAAGAATCTGGGAGAGGATATGAAACAACTTTTATATGGCATAATATGCAAATGTTACGAAGATGGTGAAATTCCAGAAGACTTCATCAAGAGTAGAACGGTTATGATACTAAAGAAAGGGAATAGTATAGAATGCTCTGATTACAGAACCATAACTCTGCTCTCTCATACATCTAAATACTACTATCAATAATAAAGAACAGGATAAATAATAAGTTGAACTCACAGATTGATCAAGATCAGTTTGGATTTCGAATAGGAACAGGAACAAGAGAAGCAATCTGGCTCTTAGAACAATTTTGGAAAGGAGATTGGAGATGAATAGAAGCACATACATGGCGTTTGTAGACATCGAAAAGGCTTTCGATAACGTTAGTTGGGACATATTATTCAAAATTCTTAAAACTACAGGGTTGGACTGGAAAGACCGGAGGATGATACTGCAACTCTATGGGAGACAGATCACAATGGTCGATATTGGTGGATGCATTAAGACAGCAAAAATCAGAAAGGGTGCGAGACAGGGCTGCTTTCTCTCACCATACCTCTATAACGTATTCAATGAGGAAGCCATAAAGAAGTTTAAGGCAATACTAAAGGAGTAAACATAAATGGGCATCATATTCAATTTATTAATTTCCAGATGACATAGCAATTGTAGCAGACTCCGAGAAGATGTTGTCCAGAATGTTAAATATATTGTCATCAGCGTTGACAAAGTTACGTTTGAACATTAATGCTAAGAAGATCAAGGTGTTAGTTGTGAGTAAACATTCTGAGAGCATTCACACAAACATTAAGCTTACTGACAAGTTAGTGGAACAAGTCACCAGTTTCACTTATTTGGGAAGTCTAATCACCAATGACAACAGGTGTAGTAAAGAGATTAGAAGGCGGATAGCTCCTGCAAAGCAGGCTTTCAATAATAAGAAAAATCTTTTGATTAATGCAAATTTGGATATTGCAATTAAAAAGAAATTTGTCATGTCCTTTGTGTGGAGTGTGCTTCTGTATGGATGTGAATCTTGGACGATCAGAGGTCAGGATTGGAAGCGACTTGAAGAGTTTGAGATGTGGGTCTGGCGGATTGAAAAGAGGACGAACATCAGCTTCCTGCAAGAAATTCAAGGGAAAAGAGAACTGAGACCAACTATCCATAAAAGAAAAGCTAAACTCACAGGCCACATCTTGCGACATAACGCTTTCCTAACTAATCTCCTAGAAGGAAATATCACAGGGAAGAAAGGCCGAGGTCGACCAAGAAAATGTTTCCTGCAAGACATCACACTAACTCTTCAATATGGTTCCTACTGTGAGATGAAACGAGGTGCTGAAGACGGAGAGCAATGGTTGCGGAGACAAGGCATTGCCTTTAGAAGTTGATGATGATTAAAGTTAATGCAAGGAAATATATTCCACGTGGGTTTCGGAAGGAGTACATCCCCGGATGGTCTCAAGAATGCAATGAGTTGTATGCTAAGTATCAAGAATTTCATAGTGATACAACAGCTGATGGATGACCTCTTGAAAGCTCTCAATAAGAACAGAAGAGAAAAATGGCATAAAACAATGGCAGGACTCAAATTTACACATTCTAGTGGGAAAGCCTGGAATCCAATAAGAAAACTGGGTACAGACCCAAGGTTGCCAAGGACAATCACACATGTGAATGCTAATGCTGTTGCATCCAGATTAATGAAGATTTCAAAAACTAAAATAGACTAGGCACACGAACTCTGAAAAATGAAATGTACATAAAGAGGTCCCATCTAAAACCACATCCCGACTACTCACGTGACTTCTGCATTCAGGAACTTGATATAGCCTCGAGTACGCTAAAGGTAAATAAAGTTGTTGGCTTTGATGGCGTGTATCCAGAGTTCCTTAAAGCCATCGGTCCTAAAACAAAAGTGTGGCTCACTGAATTTTTAATGAGATTTTGAGAACTGGAGAATTACCGAAGCTTTTTAAACAGGCTAAGATAATTGCCATCCTGAAACCAGGAAAAGACGGAACCGATGCTTCTCGCTACCGACCAGTATCACTACTCGGCATGACCTATAAGCTACTAGAAAGGCTTATTCTGATCCCGAGTGCTCTGGACTGGTTTTCAAGTTTGGACATTTCCATTTGAATGATACTTTTGTATACTTGTAAAACCATACGATATATATATTACATATCACCCTTGACATACCTCAGAATTTCATCTATTTCTTCATAGACCTTTTCAACATCTTCATCATCAGCTTGACTGGTAGGCATATAGACGTGTACCACTGTGGTGCACGTAGGTTTTGTATTGAGTTTAGCTACAATAATCTCCACCCGCTATCCAAGTTTCCTACTTAATATAAGACCTACCCCCGCATAGCCGTTGTTTGATTTAATGCTAATGATCCTATAGTCACCTGACCAAAAGACCTGTTTTTCTTGCCAGCGCATCTCACTAATCCCAACCAAATCCAACCTCAACCTATCCATTTCCCTTTCTAAGTTTTCCAATATTCCACTTCCTAGCAGACTTCTAACATTCCATGCTCCAATCCGTAGAATGTTGGATTTCCTCTTTGTCATTTCTGTGATGTTAACCCCCTCTCGAGTAGTCCCAACCCGGAGATACGAACGGGGGACTAGTTTACCTCCAGATTGGAATTTTACAAGGGAGGAGGCCATCATCACATATAATTAAGCATAGCGAGGTGCATATCCTCGGGAATAGCATTACGGCTGTAGTTTCCCGTTGCTTTCAGCCGTGCAGAACGCAGTGTAGCCATTAGTTGGCTAATGGAATCAATATCTTAACGTCTATAAGACAAGTAAAGAATTGATTTATTCTGAAAGGCTGCTACTTCCTTTCAGAATAAAGTAATAGAGCAATTCTACTAACTAAAATACTAACAATCTACTAACAACTAAATACCAAAATTCTACTAACGAAAACAAAACTCAATTTCTACCAACAACAAAATATTACCACTAAAACATTCTGTCACCAGGCACACTCACATGGACCCTCCCACATCACAGTCTAATGAAACAATGAACTATATCTAATAAACAATAAAACTGTCACCGTCACACTCACATGGACCCTCCCCCATTAGATCTAATGAAACAATGAACTATATCTAATAAACAATGAAACTGTCACCAGACACACTCACATGGACCTCACACACGACAGGCTGATAAAACAATCAACTATATCTAATAAACAATGTAAATATCACCAGACACACTCACATGGACCCTCCCCCATCACAGTCTAATGAAACAATGAACTACATCTAATAAACAATGCAACTGCCACCAGATACTCACATGGACCCTCCCACATCACAGACTAATGAAACAATAACCTGGCACAAATAAACAATGTAACTGTGACCAGACACACTGATATGGACCCTCCCACGCCACAGGCTCTACAGACAATGAAATAGCACAAATAACCAATGTAACTACACCAGGCACACTAACATGGACCCTCTCACACCACAGGCTCTTCAAACAATGAACTAGCACAAATAAACAATGTAACTGTGACCAGACACACTGACATGGACCCTCCCACACCACAGGCTCTTCAAACAATGAACTAGCACAAATAAACTATGTAACTGTCACCAGACACACTAACATGGACCCTCTCACACCACAGGCTCTTCTAACAACGAACTGGCACAAATAAACAATGTAACTATCGTTGTTACTGGTAATTCAACTTCCTAACTCAAATATATTTTATTTAAAAAATAATTATTTTGTGCATAAGATTGTCTGCCAAATTCTGCAAAATAAAAATAAATACCTCACAATCTATTGGACTTAACTGCATAACTTTATTCATCAGTACTCGTTGTTATATAGCCTAATATAGTCCAAATTCCAAGTTTCTATATCTAACAGTTCCTGAAAACAATGTACCTAGCATCGAGGAAACATGATTTAAAGATAGCTAGCTGATAAACAGTGACAGCAATAGTTTTAGGACGGGGTACATTCCGACACTGCAACACCCATCTTACTTTCTTAAAAAATATATATGAAGTCTATTGTCTAATAGAACATAAAATAAACAAAATAATAGTCGTTAAAATACTGAACTGTTGTACTGAATAGCCTATGAGTAGAGAAGATAATGGCTGCATCATAAAGCTTGAAAACCAAAACATCCAATGTGTGCAGTTATTTAACCCGGCAGTGGTCGCACACACAGTGCATCTTAAAGAGGTCGCGGTGGGTCACCATGACCCACATAGGCTATTATTATTATTTAATTATGTTCGTCAGGACTTGCACTTTTTTGAAACTTTGTTTGTACACCAGTTAGTAGCCTACTATTATCTTAAGACATAACAACAACCGTACCTTTATTTATGGTCTTATTATACAACTAAAGATTTGTTTTTAAATAGTTAATACAAAACTTCCACTTAATTGCATGCGATACAAAGTTGGTATTCTTTTCTGGAATAATGGTTCAAGTCAGAAATAATTTTACACTAATGGCTTCTAAAAGTTCATTTTTGAACAGGCACCACATTGAAATTTACAAAGATTTTCACACATATACTTTTGGTATGAGTAAATATAGAAAGAATTAACAGAAACTAATAATTGTCAAAACCAAGTGATACAAGCAGTCGGATATCATCATCTGAAGTGGAGTTGTCTTCCGAATGTTCGCCCTCAGTAGCTACTTCATCATTACTGCTTTCACTTTGTTCCGTATCTGTGTTCCGGACTTGGTCGTCTTGTATCTCTTCTTGTGGATCGACATCAGTCCGTACATCACTTTCATAACCACCCAGTTCATGTCTGTTTCTGCCGACAATGATTCATTCAGCATAGAACGAATACGGTCTGCTTCTCTCTCAACTATTTCACCGAAACAAGGAAAACGTACTCAAATGTAAAATTTTACTAATAATTTTTATGTGAACACAAAAGGTTGCGGTGGGTCGTGGTGACCCGCACACTTCTTTCCTCGAGAACTGCTATGCTCAAACCAAATGCTGCCTGCTGTACTGTGTAGAGGGGATAGACTTAAGAAGGTACTGGGAAGGGGGTTGCTGTGTCACCGTTGGTGGAGGTGGGATGAACGGAAATGTTAGTGTGCGGGTCATGATGGCCCACAGCGACCGTTCTTGGGTTAAATACCTAGGCAGCATGATTCCCAGTAATGGAAATGCAGATAGAGAAGTAATAAACAGAGTGGCTAAAAGTTCCAACTTCTACAACATTGTAAGACTTCTACTTCAAGACTGGAATGGTTTCGATATGTAAAGAGCATGCATAACACAAGAACACAACATGCATACCTAGAAAGATGGGTTGTTGGACGTGGGACGACCTAAGAAGAAATGGCTGCACCAGCTGAGAGAAGATGTGGAGAGAAGAGGAGGAAACTCGAACTGCATTGCGAGGGAAGAGACATTCCTGGACAGACAACAATGGTGAAGACTCGTTCTACACCACCCTACCCAGCACTCTGGAAGGATTTCATGATGATGATGACAATACTGATTCATAATATTTTTACAGCCAAATAAAAAATATTTTTCTACCAACTCTCCTTAAAATACACGTAATGACTTAAAAAATTCTCCCATGTCAGCATGTTATATATTGCTCTAATCAGGAAAGAGAGGAGAATGTTTTAAGCCTAAAAGTAAATATTGATATTTTTGTCGGTCGCACAGGCCCTTTTAGAGCAAGCTTAAAACTTTTGCCAGTATGGCAATTGAGCAATTCATATCCACCTCTTGACATGCAGCTGTAGACTCTGTCATGATTTTGTGTTGTGCTCGAGATGGCTGAAAATCACTCATACTGTAGCTGCAGCGTCGAGGTGAGAAGCAAATTAGGCTGACGTATGCACCTCAATTATGCATTTAAGAAGTGATCTACTGGCATCTCTAAAAGTCGGCAAAAGGGACGTAGTAAGGCCAGAAGTAAGGATAATAGATGCTCTTCATAGCTAATTTATGTCTATTGCAGTAACTCTATATCCTTTGGGCTTTTTTTCGATGAAGGATGTGCTAATATTGATTTCTTGCTATAGGTTTCAATAATGAAAGCTAGTAGAGAAACCTGCCTTAAACGGGCAGAGACTCAACAAATACTTTCAAGATATAAATAGTTTTTAAGGACTATTTCACAAGGAGTGGTTCTTATAATGGAAAACTAAACATTTTAACGTTATTAATATTTAATATTAATTAATTTATTATTTGATGTATTTCAGAGCATGAATTGTTTTAAAAGTCGATAATATAAATAAATGTTTTTAATGTGTATTTTAATGTTTCAAATAGAACATGCAATTGAATTTGAAAAACTCGCTGAAGATTTAAACAAACCTCGAAACAAATACAAAGGATTTTATAAATATCATTAACAAATTTTGTTTGTGAAATATAGATTTTAAGTCAATATGGATACAGGAGTAAAATTGGTTCATATAATTTCTATGTTTAAGTAATAGAGTAGTTCAAAATAGATTTTGCACAGTATCATAACAAGACCAGAATTTCTTTTTAGAGACTTCTACCGTAAGTTATCCACATTTTGAACGTTAACAGTTACTATTAGCCTTTCAAGATACGAGTGGCGCTGAAGTGGTCTGTGCCAGCATTAGTTTACAGCAGCTGGAGCCTTGTGAAACAAGGAGCGGGACATAGTGATGACAGAGTGTAGTATGTGCATAAGTCAAGCAGCACTGAGCACGCTATACTCTGTACGCTTGCAGAAAGGGATTGACGTTTGTCCGGAAATTCCTCGTCAGTCATCACCCCTCTGCTGCTTGACCAATCCATGTTCGCATAGTTGTCATAATACTCTGCGTTGCAATACTACAGCCCATGTGCTTCAGTGCCTGGTCAACTGTAACTTTGGCAACCTCGTTCTCAGACCACATGGCGAGACGAGAACTGTCAATCACATTCACCCAGCTTACAGAGTATAATTGTGTTAGACGCAAGTTATACTGTGAACTGTGTACTGAAAGATTAATAATATTGGGCGAATTAGGAATGGTGCTTTTCTTATTGTTTCAAAACATAAGCATAACAAGAGCTCATGACGCCATGGAGAGTAAAATGATGACAGGGTACTGCAATCAAGTCATATTCTACCCACATGACTGTAACTGTCAAACAAACAGGGTGTCATCAGAATGCCACATGTAAACAAAAATCAGTTCCCACCTCGGCCACCAGAACTTGTTTCTTGAAAGGTGAATAAGTGAAGTCATCTGTGACATACTAGTGGCATGTACTCTCTTTAACAACAAGTAATCAACGAAAAATTAGCCCTCCTTAAGTGAACGAGGTTGAGTTTTTCAACATTAGTAATTCTGCAAGCAACACACAGAAAGCTGTTTCTACTGATGCTGCTTGCATTCAAGAAACACCATATTCACAATTTATTATTATTATTATTATTATCTTGATTGGTCACATTGGACCACTTGAGTCGTTCCACAATCACTTCTTCTTTGAAGGTAGTACTGCTTGGTTCTTGCGCTCTTTCCAGTACTTTTTCATTCTTTCAGATCGGGATTTTCTCAACTCATCTGAAATCTCCATAGGCTTTCTATGTGTCATTTCTGCAGAAAATTTGTGAGTTTTAAGAATGGTGTTAATTTTATTTTTCTCCTCGGCATCTGTTATCTTAAGTCCAACTGCTTTGAGATCTTGTTGGATTTCTTGGATCCACTTTCCTCCAGTTTTCTTTCTTAGATTTCTCATCACCAGTTGGCGTACAATTCTGTTTTCTGGAAGCCGTAAGATGTGAAAAAAATATGAAATTCTTTTCTTCTTCATTGTGCTGGTGATTGGATCAATCTCACGATAGACAGTTTCATTTGGGAGAATCCTCCAGACTCCCTCAACCTGATACTTTTTATTTATGCACGTTCTAATGATTCTTCTTTCCGTTTTGAGGAGCTGATCAGTTCTTTGTTCATTTTTAATTTGGAACAGTGTTTCACAAGCATAAGTGGCTTTTGGGAGAGTTACAGTTTTATAATATTGGATCTTGGTAGCTATTGATAGGCATTTTTTATTATATGTTGACCAGGTTAGAGATTGTGCCTTTTTCATTTTATTTGTTCTATTTATCCAAGTTACTTTTTCGTTTAAGTTATGTGTTATAATTTCTCCAAGATACTGAAATTGAGGAACTAGGTTAATTTTATGATCATTTATATAGACTTCATTTATATCTAAGGGTTTCATAGGCATGATCTCAGTTTTTTCAAAGGATATCTGTAATCCTATCCCTTGAGCAATTTCTTGGAGACTAGTGATCTGAGTACAAACCTCTTCCTTGTCTAGTGCTAAAAGAGCCAAATCATCTGCAAATCCTAAGCAGTTTATTTTTATTGATGGTTTTGTTCCAATTTTGATGTTAGGAGGGTTTTCCTTTTGCCAAACCTTCATGATATAATCAAGAGCCACATTGAAAAGCAGAGGGGATAATCCATCACCTTGTCTGAGACCAGTTCTTACTGAGAAAGCTGTTGATATTTCTCCCCTAAATTTAACTTTCGAATTTGTGTTTGTTAATGTTAATTGAATGATTTTTATCAATTTAGGATGGAGACCATATGATCTGAGGATTTTTAGCAGTGTCAGTCTATGAATACTATCATAGGCTTTTTTGAAATCTATAAAAGAGATAAAGAGTTGCTTATTTCTGTTTTTGTAATATTCCATTATTAA
Source organism: Meconema thalassinum (assembly GCA_946902985.2). Taxonomy (NCBI): domain Eukaryota; kingdom Metazoa; phylum Arthropoda; class Insecta; order Orthoptera; family Tettigoniidae; genus Meconema; species Meconema thalassinum. The sequence goes on along the minus strand of OX336391.1, from coordinate 454,283,390 downwards.
TTTCAGGCTAAGGATTTGGTCTGGACAACTTCTGTAAGGGCAAAATCCTCCTTGATATTCTCCAAGTTGTGGTTCCAGAATGATTTTGATCCTGTTGTAAATTATGCGAGAGAAAATTTTATATGTGCAGTCCAGAAGGGTAATTCCTCTGTAGTTATCTGGGTTCGTTTTGTCTCCTTTCTTAAAAAATGGATGGATTATTCCTATGGTCCAGTGTGCAGGAATTTCTTCAGTAATCCACATTTTAACTAGATGTTGATGAAGATTTATAATCGCAGGTTTACCAGCATTTTTCCAGATTTCAGCAAAGACTAAGTCTTCGCCACAAGTTTTGTAATTTTTTTATTCTTTAATTGCGAGTTCTACTTCATTAATGTTTGGAGGATTTATTAAATCAGGTGAAGTTAAAATAGGTGTATCAGTGTTTACTTGCAGGGTTTCCAGTGGATCATCACAATTTAACAGTTTCTCGAATGCTTCTGCAAGGATCTCTGTATTTTCTTGGTTAGAATTGCCAACTTTCCCGTTTGATTTTTCAACATTAATGTTGGAGCTTCAAATTTTTTAAGATATTTACCAAATGTTTTGTAATAATCTCGAGATTGCTTTTTCTTGAAATCGTCTTCTATCTTTTCCAGTGTATTCTTAAGATGATTACGTTTCGTTTGTCTGATGATTTTATGGGTTAATTTTCTTTGTATAGTTAGTTCTAAATTTGATTCTTCTGACTTTAGAGCTTGATGTTTTATCCATGCTTGGTGTCTTTTCTCTATTGCTTGATCACAATCTACATTCCACCATTCATGTTTTTTCCTTGGATTTATTGGTGCTAACTCCTCTGCTATTGATTTTAATTTAGTGATTAATTCGTCCAATGTTTTAGTGTTGAGAGATTCTTCTCCTGTTCTTTCACAGTACTCTATATTTTTTATTAAGGTAGATGGATCAAATTTCCTCCTATTATTATTAGGTTTTTTCTTGGCCATTGGAGTTAATTTTATTTTTATCTTTACCACATAGTGGTCTGATCCTGAGTCAACTCCCCTTAGAACCTTGACATTGTGAATTTCGCGATGGTGAAATTTATCCATGCAGACATGATCCAACTGCCATTCACCCCTTCTGAAGTCAGGATGTTTCCAAGTTTTCAATTTATGGGGCTGTCTTTTAAAACATGTTGATTTAGAGATTAATTTGTGGTTTCTACAAATTTCGACTAATCTTTGACCATTTTTATTGGTTCGTTTATGTGCTGTCCATTTTCCAATGATATCTCTATATCTTCTTTCTTGTCCGAGTTGCGCATTGAAATCACCAAGGAGAATTTTGATGTTTGATGAAGGGATGTTTATTAAAGTTTGATCCAAAAGATCCCAGAATTTTTGTACTTCTTCTCTGTCCTTAATGGTGTTGTTTTTTTGATTAGTAGGAGCATGTGCATTAATAATTGTATATGTTTTATTTGCCGATTTCAAAGTTAGGGTCGTAAGTCTGGAGGATTGAGATTTAAATTCTGTTATCGAGTCAATGATTCTGAGATCTATTAAGAATCCGTTACCAAATTGTGGACAATTTTTCATAACTCGTTTTCCTGGAATTCCTTTATATAGTCTGTATCCTTGTGATTCCAGATGGTCTTGATCCCTATTTCTAATTTCCTGAAGGGCCATAATTAGAATTATATGACTTCTCATGATATCCATGATGATCTTCAATTTTCCAGTTTGAACCAGAGAGTTAACATTATGTGTAGAAAAGAATGAGACTTGTTTAGGTTTGATTTTCCGTAGTATTTGTTTGTTTGCTACTTGATGAGTTTTCAGACGCTCCGATTCGTCATTATCTTCCGCATGACAGCCCACCGTATCCGAATGCTGTCTTTTCTGTAATCTATCATTACAGACGGCGGAATTATTCTTCAAATGACTTTTCATGGTCGACTATCTAAGGTTACACCTTGAGGGGAGGATAAATCCTCGAATTACAATCCTGAATATTATTCAGAAAGGTGAAAGAACTGAGAAAAGAATTCTCAGTCCCCCCCCCCCCCAACACTAGTCTGTTCACTGACCCAGTTTCCCGCTGGGATTGATTACCCAACCTTCCACTGGGTTGCTCAGCTTAGCAGGGGACACCACGTGCAGGTCAGTGTTGGGAGTTGGAGTGGAGAGGTTATGAGGATTCTCTTCTGCTGAATCCTTGTATTACTGATTTTGTTGGTTAGTATCATCACATCACACTCCCTTTGTCCAGGTCTACATATTTATACACCTCCCCAGGTCTATTACCAATATTTTAACTTTGGAGCAGTAAACTGGCAAAATCATTAATCACCATGCTGGAATAAGCAACGTTGAGGCAATGCTGCTAATTTCAATTCAGCACGCTCCCTTAAAGCCATTTGTGGGACAAAACTAACTTCCCCTATAGCCATTGTCGATTAGGTCTGGTGGACACTAAAACCATTGGCCTGCCCTGGTTAGGGGAAGGAAGCTTGTAGTTTTACGCGACCATTAATCTCACGATCATGAGGCACGGGACCTCCATTTTGACGTGGAAATCAAACCACAGAGCGTGATATTTTACTTTGAAAATCTCACATGCAGAGACCGGGAATCAAACCCGCCCTTGGTGAGAGGCAAGCTGCTTGACCACTGCACCACCACTCCCCCCCATGGTTAAGGTGGGTGAAACCATTGCTCTGCCAAGGTTAGGGTATGTGAATACTAAAACCATCGGTCTATGAAGGGGAGAGGTAAACCCAAGGAAAAATTTACTAAACTATTGATATTCCTCAAAAATACTTCCTGTAATGATTCAAAATAGATGTGGAAAGGATGTAGTTCACGCCTCCGCTGTCTATAACCCACCCACCATCCCAATTTATATTATGACTTATATAGTAAAATTCCAGCTGTGTCGGCTATTATCCACGTGAATTATGCACAAGTACAATATTGCCAACCCCAACGAAGCACAACCCATATGGTACTAATTGTATAGGCGGTCTAGGAAGCGTTCCGTGAGAGGTTCAAATGAATGGAACATTGGTTTTGACAATGGTTACAGCCTAAAACGTTGTTAAGGATAGCAAGAGGACAGAGTACCAGGAAAGGAGAATCCAAGTATGGAAACTCAAGGAAAAGGAAGTCAAGGTTCTATGACAATGGTTACAGCTTAACTCGTCCAAATTAATGGTTTTTGACAAGGGTCCTAACGTGTAGTCAACAGCGACTAGCTTCCCGACCTCAACCCGACCATTCTGACAATGATTTAAGCCAGAGGACTGCGTTAGCCATATATGCACCCCTGGTTTTTGTCACGCACAGTGGCAGTAGTCACACATTAATCTTTCTCTAGATCAATAGGTTTAGTCAAGCAAGACCTCATGTGGTGGTGCATTTTTATCTTACATTTGGGCAACACTACCGTGACGTGAATGTGTTGTCAATGTCTCCGCCCAGAAAACAGTTGACGAATGCTCACCGCTTGAGCAACATGGCTACCGTCGTTCAATGAACAAGAAACAAACACACATATTTACGTAATTTAGCACATATTTCTAGTGTACTAGTGATAATAGACGGCAATATCAATTGGTATTGTCCCCTAGAAAGGTATGAAAATTATGCCTTATCCGTATTAACATAGTTGTGTGTCAAGGGTAGGTTCACCTCTCCTCAACTAGTAATGAAATGGATACCAGAAACACTGTTGTCCAAAAATTACTAATAGTCACACAACAGACCTAAGAAACATGTTTATAACCGATTGCCAATTCATGCGATCTAGCACCAGACATAATCGGTTGGCACTACTGAAAAAAATGCATTAACCCCCTCCAGCAAAAACAGTTCAGTAATATTGAACGAGACATCATCGTATGATAACATTCTTTAAAGTACTAAAATTAGCCAAAATACCTCTTCAAATTATGAAAGATATATCAGGAAATAACCTGGGAGTTGTTAAGGATAGCAAGAGGACAGAGTACCAGGAAAGGAGAATCCAAGTATGGAAACTCAAGGAAAAGGAAGTCAAGGAAGAATTCCAGAAGATAATAAGGGAAAGGATGCCAACAGACAATCCTAAAACAGGGGAAGAGGAATGGAAGCAATTCAAAAACACAATGGTGGAAGCTGCAGTGGCAGTATGTGGAAGAACAAGCAACAGAAAGCTGTGTAAAGAGACACCATGGTGGAATGAGAGAGTAAAAGAAGCTGTGGGAAGGAAGAACAAGGCTTTCAGAGTGTGGTTCCAGGAAAGAACTGATCTGGCAAGGGAAGATTGTAAGATAAAGAAGAAAGAAGCAAACAAGATTGTCGCAGAGAGGAAGAAGTGGATGGTAAAGTGGACAGAGATGATGGAGGAAGACAGCAGAGGAAATAAGAAAGTACTTTATGGGATGGTCAAAAGTAAGAGAAGAGGTCTGCGAGAGGATGTGGTAATGATGGACAAAAACGGAAATGAGGTACACAACAAAGAGACACTCAAGACAGTGTGGAAAGAGTACTTTGAGGATTTGGTGAATCCAAATGGTCATAGGGAGGAAGACAATGTATTGGAAGATGGAGAAGACAACACAGGAATGGAAAAGGACCTGACTTGGAGAGAACTGGAGATGGCTATAGACAAGATGAAAGGAGGAAGGGCACCGGGTGTGGATGAAGTGAGTGTTGAAATGGTGAAGGCAGCAGGGGAGGTTGGGAAACAGTGGCTGTACAGTGTGATGAGGGTGATATGAAAGGAGAAAAAGACCCCAGAAGATTGGAAGAAAGGATTAATTGTCCCAATATTTAAGAAAGGAAGCAGAAAGGAGTGCAGAAATTACAGGGGAGTCACACTCGTATCTCACTGTGCCAAGATATATGAAAAGATATTAGAAAGTAGAATACGAGCCAAAGTGGAGAGAAAATTGAGAGAGGAGCAGTATGGATTCAGACCTGGGAGATCAACAGTGGATCTCATATTTTCAGTGAGACAGCTCCAGGAACACCACTACGAATTTGGAGAGGATCTGTTGATGGCCTTCCTGGACATCGAAAAGGCCTATGATAGTGTGTGTAGGGACTGTAGGCAGAGTGAAGGAGATGTATTGTGGAAGTGTGAGTTGTGTGAAAGTTGGAGGGGAAAGTACAGACTGGTTCAGACAAATGAGTGGCCTGAAACAGGGTAGTGCGCTGTCACCCCTTCTCTTTATTGTGGTTATGGACGAGGTAATGACACAGATAGCAGGAAAGATAGGAGAAGATAAGATGAAAGCAATGGTGTTTGCAGATGATCTCATGGTCTGGGGAAACAAGGAGGAGGAAATTCAGGAGCAACTGAAGGCTTGGGAAGAAACAGTGGGAGAGTATGGATGGAAGTTCAACATCAGTAAATGTGAGATCCTGTTAACGACCAGGAAAAAGGACAGACCAATGAGTGGGATAACACTTGGAGGTGGACAGCTGAAGAAGGTGGAAAGTCTCAAGTACTTGGGAAGTATAGTGGAGGAAAATGGGAGAAATGACAAAGAGATTACGGAACGTGGCAGACAGGCAGAAGCATTAGGAGCTTAGTGTGGAATAAAGATGTCCCACAAAAAAGCAACGAAGTGTTATACAGAAGCTACTATATCCCGATACTGACCTATGCTTCAGAAACGTGGACAATGAAGAAAAGAGATATAAGCAGAATACAGGCAGGTGAAATGAAGTTCCTGTGAAGTAGGATCGGAGTAACAAGAAGAGACAGGTTGAGGAATGAAAAGGTCAGGGAAATGGTGAAAGAGGAGCCCTTGCAAGGTAGGATTAAGACATCAAGACTGAGGTGGTATGGACACTTAAAGAGAATGGATGAGAAGAGGATTCCCAAGAGGATACATGAGATGCAGATGCAGAAGAAACGACCAAGGGGAAGACCAAGAGATAGATGGCTGAAAGGAGTGGAGGAATGTGTCAAGAAGAGAGGCGAGGACTGGACCAGAGTGACAGCGGAGAGGTGGTGGGAAGAAAGGACTAAGTGACGAGGCTTATGTTCCAAACAGACCCAGCCTGGGGCTGGAAACTGTACAAGATGATGATGATGATCAGGAAATCACGACGTACGAGGGCTATTTTTTAAGTAAGGGCTGTTTTTTTTATTTTTATTAACCGAACATTTTATTTTGAAACCACATTTCTTTTTAGGTTTTACATACCTTCCTCTATTTTTCTACATAGGGCCGGGTCTACCATCTCCGGGTACACCTGCTGGTAGCTGCACGGGAGATAAACTATCTGCCAGCATAAAATCCCTGGCAACTTTGATTGCGTTCTACCACGTCCGTATGAGCGTCGGGCTGCTACCCTGAAGTAGACAATGAAATACTAAAGATGGCAGGCCTGCTTTTGTGCAGCAGAGTCGCAGAACCAATGGAGTGTCCCCTTATTTTCGATTGCATTAAGACCACCAAATATACCGTACTTCAAATGTATAGGATATGAAATCTCATCAAACAGTAAGACCATTTCTCTCTTTAGTCCGAGTTGAGATGTGTCCTATTAGTCCCATAACAAAGATCTTTGTCGTAATCTAATGTGGTAGATTCGTCACATCACAGTATTATAATATTAACGAACTACTGTAACATAAAAAAGAGTTCATCTTGTTCATCGAGCTTAATATGATACGAACGTAATGATAAGAGTGGCCACGCGGTTAGAATCGATTGCTTCGGAGCATGAGATTTTAAGTTCGATTCCTCTAATGGGAAAGTGATTTTATCAAGCCTCTGTTCTTATTTGTTACCAGTGCATATTATTCAAATATTGTCAGTTAAATTCATTCATAGTGAATGTTTCAGTAGGACTGAGATATATACCTATATAAAATGTTATAATTCAGCAAGTTAACATTTCCAAACCATTGTTTTATTGCATACGGAACAGAACCCTTCCGTTTCACACCTGGTTAAAGTCATTGGCACATTAATGTACTGTATGTTAATAGTATTATTCTCTTGCATCGTTATGCCCGACTCAGGAGCACGGTTGAACCTGTTTAGCTGATGTGTTGGCCTTCTTTTCCTTCCAAAATCTCTTCATCCTCTCGCTGAGCGCCTTTCTTCGGTCTTCTGTCCAAGTTATGGTGGCCCTGGTGTTGGGTTTGTCTTCAAATTGGTGATTGTCGATTAGGGTTCTGAATTTGCATCTGTCCTGTATAATATTGTCTGAAATGTTGATTTCCTGGAGATCTGTTTCAATTTCACGTAGCCAGCTGTTCTTGGTTTTTAGTGAGAGGGCCAAGTTGAGAATTCTTTTAGTCAATCTGCCATTGTTCATTCTGATAATGTGCCCGTAAAATTTCAATCGTCTTTTCCGAAAAGTATGAGACATTTTTTCACATTGGCGATATATTTCCTGGGATGACTTTTTCCTCCAGATTCCCTCTATAAAAACTGGGCCAAAAATTTTTCGTAAAATTTTCCTTTCTTGTTTTTCAATCTCTTTGGTTAAAGATTTGCCACCAATGATTAAGGTTTCTGATGCATATAACGCCTCCGGTTTGATTACTGTATTATAATGTCTAAGTTTTGCTTTCCGAGATATTGATTTTTTGTTATACCTATTCCAAGTGATTCTGTAAGCTTTCTGTAATTTGGAAATTCTCTCTTTATTTGCTTCACGGTTTAAACCAGAGGGCTGAATAATTTCTCCAAGATATTTGAATTCGTTCACTTGAAAGATTTTGCCGAATTTAGTTCTCATAGGTTGTCCGTCTAAGTATCGTGAGGCTCCTTCCATGTACTGAGTTTTCTCATAAGAAATTTGAAGTCCCGTTTTGATGGCAATTTCATGTAATTTTTCAATGGAATGAATTGCTTCTTGCCTGTTATTAGAAGGGATTGCAATGTCATCAGCAAAGGCCAAACAATGTACATGAATTCTATCTTTGAGTAGTCTGCCAAGGGTTATTCCCTTAGTTTCCTTTTCCCAGGTCCTGATTATCTTCTCAAGTACGAGGTTGAACAGTAACGGAGATAATCCGTCTCCTTGGCGGACCCCAGTGTTAATTGCAAAAGGCTCAGATATTTCGCCGAGGAATTTAACTTTTGACGTAGTGCCAGTTAGTGTTTGTCTGATTAATTCTCTTGTTTTTCTATCCACTTGAAATTCTTCTCGAGTATTGAAAAGTGTTTGACGATCTATAGAGTCATATGCTTTTCTGAAATCTACAAAGGTAATGACTGTCTGTCTGGTTTTGCGCATTTGTAGGATAGTTTTGAGATTAAGAATTTGTTCCGTACATGATCTTCCTTTTCGGAAACCTGCCTGGTATTCTCCAATCAGACGGTCTGTTTGTTTCTCAAGTCTAGTGAGCAGGGCTTTGGAGAAAATTTTATAAATAACTGGTATCAAGGAAATTCCTCTATAATTATTGATGTTGGTTTTATCCCCTTTCTTGTGCAGTGGATGGATTAGCGCACATTTCCAATCCTCAGGTATTTCTTCGGTGATCCAGATGTTCTCAATAATTGAGTGGATTTTCCGGGCTACGTTCTCACCACCAATCTTCAGCATTTCGGCAATTATACCATCTTCCCCTGGGGCTTTATTATTTTTGAGTCCATGGATTATTTCTTTAATTTCTTCCAATGTTGGGGGTTCTGAATCTTGGTTGGATGTTTTTTTTTCAAAGATGAGTTGTTCTTTAGGGGATTCACAGTTTAAAAGATCCTTGAAATAATCTGCTAGAAGTTTGCAATTTTCTTGATTATTTGTTTCCAATGTCCCATCCGGGCGTTTGAAGCAAAGACTGGGTGCCTGATAATTTGATAATTCTTCTCTGAATGTTTTGTAGAAGTTTCGTGTATTGTTTTTAGTAAAATCTTGTTCAATTTCAGCCAATCTGTAGTGATCGTACTTGCGTTTTTCAGATCTAATGATTTTAGAGGTTTGTTTCTGTACTTTGGTGAATTCGTGCCAATTTTGTTCCGTTTTGTGAGAATTCCAATTCTGCCAGGCTTTAATTCTGAAGTTTATAGCCTTGTCACAGGTTTCGTTCCACCACCTATGCTTGCGTTTCCTGGGCGGTGTGCCAATGTTTTGAGAAGCTTTCGAAAGTATATCTTTGAGTTCTAACCAGCCAGAAGAATCGTGAGTAGGGATACTTTCTTGGAAAGTACTGGCGTTCTGTTTAAGAAATTCTGGATCGACGCGCAGATTTTTTGTTATTTTTGGTTTGGACCTGTTTGGTTGAAATTTTACCTTGATTAAGGATAGATGGTGGTCAGAGTCAATGACTCCTAGTATTATTATATTGTGCAAATTAAAAAAGGATGTAAGAGGTGTAAGCCAAGATATAAATACGTGAGATTGTGTAGCCAGATATTTCACCACCACTTGGTTGACCTGGGTCACTGCAGAGATACAATGATACTGACAATCAAAATATTAATCTTCGTCTACAGGGAGAAGATCTAAAACGCCCACAAAACCATCCATAATAAGGCGAACTTTCATTTTTTTAAATGTTGGATTAAAACATAAATATGCTTGTAAACAAAGTACGCACTATACCTATTCTAAGTGGTGTTATGTGGTTCATGCTGTATCAATTAATAATAAGAGAGCAGCAGAAAAAAATGCCAAAGGTGGGAATCGAGCCTGTTACGTTGAGATCCACAGAGACCAACGCGCTGACCACTAGACCACGCTGACATGCCTTGACTGCAGTGTTTACAAGTTGTATATAACCAAATGATAACATGATGAATGCTTCAAATATTAATAAGTTATTTGAAGATGTAAGATACTATTTCTAACATGGAATGTTCATTGCTTTTGTGGCTGTATTAAACTGTAACCGAATTCTAGTAGGTTACAGAGCCTGCTTCTAGTTTTTTTTGTTGGTAGTAATGTATTTTTATCAGGTTGCCGACCATGGCCGCCTATTGGTGGAGCACCACATGGAGTCCTAGTGTTCTGTGCCCATTGGATTCTTTTGTGGTGGTCTACCAATGGGTGGCTTTGCTAGTGGCAGGGTGGCTTTGCTAATGGCACCATGGGGGTGTTATTGATATTGGATGCCACGCGGAATGGAGGGTTTTGTTTGGTAGTTAATGATGAAGAAATGAAGAGGTTATCTATGGAAAAATGAGATGAGAGATGATGTTATGTTCGGTGATGGCAATTTTGTTTTGGAGAAGAATTTGTGAGTAGTAAGGAATAAAAATTGTGGTGGACACTCTGCAAGAGCTGCAGGGAATGGAAACCTGCTTATATGTCTGACAAACCGGTATTGATAGTTTATGATTGCCAGAGAATGACCAGAAAAGAAGAATTTGTGAGTAGTAAAGAATAAAAGTCGTGGTGGACATTCTGCAAGAGATGCAGGTAATGAAAACCTGCTTATATGTTGGACAAACAGGTATTAAAAGTTGTGGTTACCAGAGAGCATCTAATAAGAAATGAAGTACTTGTAAATGGAGAAGAATGAGAGTTGTTGTGAATACTGAGTGAGAGATCCAGGTAATGGAAGATTGCTTTTATTAATAAATGTGTATATTTTTGTGAAGTCGGTGTACTGTTCTTTGTGTGATGTCGTTTAGCGAGTGTATCGCCCCACTACCCTGAGGTGGCAAGCTTGGAGGATTTTATATTCATTACAAAGGCGCCCAACGTGAAAGCTCGTATGGATGGGGGGAAAATAGAAGAAATATTGAAGATGAGATGATGGCAATGTTGGAGACGCTTCTGCTCCGATATGAGAGGAGGAATAAGATGGAGGAGAGGATGACAAGCTCGATGAAGGGCATGGCAAGCCGGATGAATGGCATAGGAGTTCGGATGTGCAGCCGGGTGGATGGTATGGAGGTAAGAATGTCTGAGAAGCTTGACAAGGTCAAAGAGCAGGTGGCTAGCATATGCATCGTAGAAGAGAAAGTTGAGATGGTAGAATCTGTGAGTGTGGCTGTGGAGGAGGAGAAAGAGAAGAAGGAGCAGGAGGAGGAGAAAGGGAAGTTGGAAGAGCACAGGGAGGAGATCATATGCATTGTAGAAGAGAAAGTTGAGATAGTAGAATCTGAGAGCGTGTCTGTAAAGGAGGGGGAAGAGGAGGAGATCTGTGAAGTACGTGATGCTAGGGGACATAAGAAAATTAAGAAGTGGAAAAAATAAGGTCAAGGAAGCTTGGTGAGGTCCTTGATGAGGTCAGTGGGCATTTGTCGGAGAAGCTTGATGAGGTCTCGGAGCATTTATCAGAGATTATCCCAGACAGCCAGGTTAGTGAAGTCAGTGTAGAAGCCACTAATCTGGAAAATAACCTAGGTGGTCAGATTACTGGTTCAGGAACAGAGCCACCCTGAAGTAGAGAAGTTGGCAAGGGAGATTTCGAGCCAGGCACTGGAGACCAGTCAGAAATTTACCAGGGAGATAGGAAGTTGGAAGAACACAGAGTGGAGATCATATGCATTGTAGAAGAGAAAGTTGAAATGGTGGAATCTGTGAGTGTGTCTGTGAAGGAGGAGAAAGAAGGGAAGGAGAAAGGTTAAGTACGTGATGCTAGGGGGTGTAAAGAAGAAAATGAAGAAGCGGAAAAGATTAGGCGAGGTTGTAGAGGTATATATTGGAGAGACCATAGCAGGTGAAGAAGAGAGAGCAGTTGTGGAGGTAGACACAGAGGTCGCCGCCGACGTAACAGAAGAGTACGTCAAATGGAGGAGGAGAATAAAGCTGAAGACAAGGAGGAAGATGAGATAGAAAATAATGTGATGAAGCGTTGGAGGAGAAGGACGAGAAGGATAGGCAGGAGAACAAGGTGGAGGAAGAAATGGAAAGCAAAGAGAAGTAGGAAGAAGATGAGATGACAGGCAGATGGAAATAAGAGAAGGAGGGATCAAAAGAAGGAAATTGAAAAGATAAGAAGAAAGGATTTTTTGAACAAGATAAGAAAGATAAGGACGAAGAGGAGGAAGAGAAGGAAAGAGAAGCAGGAAATAAAGGTGAAGAAAAACAAGAGAAAGGAGGAGAAACAGAAGAAAGGACAGAAACGCTGTGCAGAAAGGTTGAAGAATGAGGAGAATGATAGTCCCGCTGAGGATGAACATGAAGTTCTCAATCTTGACAACTTCAGGATTTTGGATTCGCTTAATGATGATGATGAAGACGAAGATGATTATGATAACGGCACAGACAGGTCTGATGACGATTCTGCCGTTCCTTTTGACTATGATATTGTTGTCGGATTTTCCGATGGAGCAGGAGTGTCTGATAAGACTCGATGAGATAGTTTCGGCTACTCTATCGAAGAAAATATGTATGCTGGTGATTCTGGTGATCTTAGAACAATTGTTTCTGGCGATGATAGTGCCAATAGTCTTTCTGAAGATGATATCGCCATTGAAATGGAGGATGACTATGCCACTATTGGCGAAAATGATCCTGTTATCTTTTCTAAAGAAGACGATCAATATTTGTTTCACTTTGTATTTTTGTTTCAGTTAGTGTTTGCTTCATGTATTTTAATTTGTGTATTTTGTGTGATAATCGAGAAAGAATCTGTAACTTTGAGTTACAAATTATTTCTCAAGGGGGTGTTTCTGTAATCGAACCTTGGTAGGTTACAGAGCCTGCTTCTAGTTTTTTCTTTTTTTTTTGTTGGTAGTAGTTATGTATTTTTATCAGGTTGCCGACCATGGCCGCCTATTGGTGGAGCACCACATGGAGTCCTAGTGTTCTGTGCCCATTGGATTATTTTGTGGTGGTCTACCAATGGGTGGCTTTGCTAGTGGCAGGGTGGCTTTGCTAATGGCGAGGTGGCTTTGCTAATGGCAAGGTAACCACATGGGGATGTTATTGATATTGGATGCCATGCGGAATAGAGGGTTTTGGTTTGATAGATAATGATGAAGAAATGAAGAGGTCTTCTTGTACCACCTCCTGTTGATGTTCAGCCTCACTCAACAATATATTCCAAGACTTCGCTAATGTTGTATCAACTTCTTCCCAAGCCTGCGCTATCCAGTACGCTACGTCTTTCATATTGATTCATTTTAACTTTTCTATCATGGCATTGCCATTATCCATTTCGTCATCATCATCCGCTTTAACTCGAATCCGAGTATAAATCTTCTTCCTGCAGTCCAGTTTGTGGATGTGTTTACGGTGACTAAAGATTCCAATCCTGGCATGGAACAAGCGTCCACACAAGTCACATAGTATTGCTGGAGGAGGACGTGGTCGGGCTGCTCGAAGTTTCCTAGCTTGACGCTTGGCCTCTTCATGCATGCGTCGATCCCTTTCAAACGTTTTTACAGTATCTGAGATGGTACAACCAAGTTGAGCGGTCTTCAGCCAGCAGCCCAGCATGTCCCAGGTTTGTGAATCAAGACCTGTCAATTTCAGGGTCTGCTTAAATTGGTCCTTGTAGCGCCTCTCAGGACCACCAAGTGGTCTGATGCCATAGCATAACTCACCATATAGCATTTGACGAAGTAATCTCACATCATCCATCCGATGGACATGACCAATCCATCTAAATTGGTGACATATTATGGATGATTCTATGCTGTTGTTTTGAGCCTTTTCAAGAACAGCAATATTGGTAATGCGGTCTTCCCATTTAATCCTCAGGATTGATCGAAGTTTTTGTAGGTGGAAGCGCTCAAGTTTCCTAAGATCACGTCGGTAAAGGGTCCACGTTTCACAGCCATACAACAATGTAGAAATGACTACTGCTTTGTACACCATAAGCTTTGTACTCATGGACAGATCTTTATTCATGAAGACCCGGTGTGCTAATCGTCCATATGCTACATGGGCTGCGCCAATTCCCTTATCCACATCCTGCTCACAGGTACAGCTCACAGAAATGGTACTGCCCAGGTACGAGAAGTAGTCTACCTGTTCTAATGGCAAATTTGAGATGGAGATACTGAACTGAGGTAGAGGTGTGCCTGGTGAAGGTTGTGCCAAGACTTTAGTCTTATTAACATTTATGGTAAGACCAAAGCGATCACTTGCACTTTTGTAACAATTAACTGACTCTTGCAGCTCCTCTGGTGTGAGAGCTGGCGTCACAGCATCATCTGCGTACAACATGTTACTGTAGTAACATTAGTAACCTGAGTGTTCCTCAAGGAGCGGAGACGAGTTAGGTTGAAAAGCCCTCCATCAAAACGATACTTGACCTCCACACCTGGGATGTTTGTGGGTGAATCATAAAGCATTGCAGCCAAGTACAGCACGAAAAGCGTTGGAGCCAGTACACATCCTTGTTTCAGTCCATGGGTAATAGGAAATTCATCGGACATCTTATTCTGATGGCAAACCTGACCTGTCATGCCATCATGGAGAGCCTTGATTAGATCTACAAAACGCTGAGGGCAACCAAACCACTTCAGCACCCCCACATGGCTGGTCTTGGAACCGAATCAAATGCCTATTCCAAGTCATAAAAGACTAAGAAGAGCGGATTCTGTTGTTCTCTACATTTTTCTTGTAGCTGTCTCGCACAGAAAATCAAGTCAATTGTGCTTCTGGAAGCTCTAAATCAGCATTGTGACTCTGGGAGGATCTTCTCAGAGATAACCTTGAGGCGGTTAAGTAGAATTCTTGCAAGAAACTTCCCCACAATTGATAGCAGTGATATACCACGGTAGGTGCCACAAACACTGCGATCACCCTTTTTAAAGATATAGTGGCATTCTTTAGGTCTCCAGGTACCTTTCTTGATTCCCATATTATGAGGATAAGGGTGAAAGTCCTTGTTTTGAGGGAATGACCTCCGGCTTGAATTAGTTCCAGAGGGATGTTATCTGGGCCAGGTGCCTTTCTGGGTTTCAATTGGGTGAGAGCTGCACTGAATTCATGATAAGTAGGAGGTACTGACAACCACAGTTGTTCAGGTTGTTGCGGCACATCACAAAGGATGACTTCAGCAGCTGCTGATGGGACGATTTAGGAGATTGGAGAAGTGCTCCTTCCAGCGTTCCAAGATTTCTTGACTATCAGTAAAGGTAGTAGAATTATCGGCGCTTTTCAGTGTACCTGATGATGAGCGAGATGGTCCATATATTTCCTTGAGTACTGCACAGAAGTTCCTCAAGTCTTGAGCATCCGATAGTTTCTGCAGTTCCTGAGCCTTCTGTTGCCACCAGGTATTTTTAATCTGCCTTATCTGCATCTGACATTTACCCTCGAGTTCCAGTAGATTATCTCTCTTTGTGTTGGAAGTTGGGTCTTGAAGATGGGCAAGATAGGTATTCCTTTTGGCATTGATGAGAGACAGAATTTCTTCATTGTTGTCATCAAACCAGTCTTGTCTTTTCTGCAATATATAACCGATGGTTTCCTCAGCTGACTGTGTGATAATCTTCTATAGTGTAGCCCATTGTTGCTGAATGTCATTCGTTACTGCGTTTTCTGATAACTGGGTGACGATCCTGTTTCCAAATTTTTTATAGATGGATTCATCCTGAAGTTTGGATGTATTAAACTTCTTTCTTGGCAAATTTTTGATGTTCCTAAGTGGTTTAGGTCTGATGGATATCCTGAGCTTACATATAAGAAGTTTATGATCTGTCCAACAATCGTCTATATTCCTTGCTGTTCTGGTAATAAGAGTGTCCTTCTTATCACATTGCCGGGTAATGATATAATCAAGAATGTGCCAATGTTTGGAATGAGGATGCATCCACGTGGTTTTGAAGCGGTTAGGTAGCCGGAACTGTGTGTTGGTAATGAAAAGTTCGTGTTCTGCACAAAAACCAAGAAGCAACAGTCCATTGGAATTACATTTTTCAAGTCCCTGTTTGCCCATCACATTATTCCATAGCCTGTGATCTTTCCCAACTCTGGCATTGAAATCACTGAGGAGCAAGAGTTTATCTGCAGATGGTACCTTGGAGATGATTTCACTTAGCTGATCTAGAATTGAGCCTTTCGCTGATTGCAATGGGCGTAAGTTGGTGATAATTTACCAGTTTGGTCTTCACAGCGAAGCCCACACCATGAATACGACATTCACCTTCCTCCTTTCCTTTCCAGAAGATGGTATATTCAGTTCCAGATTCAGTAATCTTGCCTTCAGAAGACAACCTAGTTTCATAATAATAATGTTATTGGTTTTACGTCCCTTTTAACTACACTGGCTTTTAGAGACGCAACCTAGTTTCACTGAGAGCAGCAATGTCAACGTTGAGTCTTGATAACTCATGGGTTACAAGAGCTGACCCTCTGTCAGGTCTAACGTTATTGTCCATATCAAGCAAAGTTCTGATGTTCCATGATCCAATAATCAATTTGTGATTCTTTACTGTTTTTTAGTTTCCACCGCATGAGGGGGTGACCTGCTGTGTGCGGTTGCCCAGCCGGACCAAGATTGTGACTTCCGATGCTTAGCCCACCTTTTCTAGGGCCTTCCCCATGTGGGTGGGCAGCGGTGATCCTAAATAGGCCTGCCCAAACACAGATGCAGGACCGAATTCCTGAGTAGTCACAGAGTCTCCGGAAGACGACCATCACACATCTGCTGCCAACGTGCAGGTCCGAACTAGGGGCTTCCAGTTACACCCATAACCTGCCCCCACCATCCATATCCCATCGACGTTGGACTTTGAAAGTAAGTGACATATGGAAGAAGTGCCACTGGCATGAATTTGTTTAGGGTGGATCTCAGCTTGCCAGGACGAGACCCACACACTATGATCTCTGAGCCTTATCCTGCGGCTCACAAAGAATGAGACATGCAGGACCGAACACAGTGTCTGCAACGAACTGCCGCATACTCAAGTACTACTGATGTGCGCCTTTACAGCCGTCTGGCCTGACCTCTTCCGCCTCTATGATCGTTGGGAGCCATGACAGTGATTGGCTCCTCCTCCGCTCATTTTGCCGTTGTGCGTAGATCAGAGATGAAAGGAGTTTCCGCCAATATTTTCTCTTCAATGTTTCCAGCACACCTTGGTCCATTGGCTGGCATAATGACATCATGTTAGGAGGGAGGAAAATGACTTTGATGTCACCACTCTAAGTTTCTCTTCATTCGGGTGTGATGGAGCATTGCCTAGTAGAAGAAAAGCTTTCCTTTGGATATCATCTTAAGCTAGAACTTTTTCTACATCTGGAACAGACTGTGTAAAAAAACAGTCTTTAAAGATGTCAGCAGACATCCAGGTAGCCTTCTGATTCATGCAATGCACTGGTAGAGCATTAACAGAAAAGTTTTTAAATTCTCAAGGCTTCTTTGCTTTACCGATCATAAGCAATTTTGATTTTAAGTTCCCAGTAACATTACTACAGACTACTACACTTGTAGCCAGGTGCAGACGTCTCGGCTTGGGCTGCAAGAGTTTTAGATGGCAGCATCTTGAAATTTAGCCCAGTGTCATCACAGTTAAAAATCTAATCACTAGTTAATCCTTCAGCAAGAATTAGTTCTTGAAATTCCTTTAATTTCACAACCTCATCGGATTTAGCTGACAGTTTTTCTCCACAGATATTAAGCTGCCACATGCCGTACCATGTCGGATAAGTGAAGGTCAGTTGAGCGGGACTCTAACTGTATGTAAAAGCCACGATTTTGTCTGATACAAGTTAAAAGCCACAATGATGTCTCATTCAGAATTAATAACAGGTTGACTCCTTCGCCTCGATCATGTAACCAGTTCTTATAGTAATTTTTTGCAATTTTATAGTCACTCACCCCGTACACTACAAGAGTTCTGAAAATTGTAATAATTAAAAGCAAAATGCAAATCCACAGCCTGCTTCCAGTCTCCGACCGGGTCAGGAATGGAATGAATGAAGCCCCTGTCTAGCGGCGAGGATATGAACGTGCCGGCTGCCGAGGCCTGACGCACAATAATTAAAAGCAAAACCTTTAAACAGAAAGATGCTGTGTATTTAGCTCCGAGTAATGAGAAACAGCACGTGTAACATTGAGGCTTTTTACACAGCATTTAATGTTTTAGTAAGTTAGGCTACTGATGTTTGTGAAGTTTATTTAAATGTACTTGCTTCAGCAGTATATGTATCACTAGCATTCATTACCCATCACTGATAGGTTCATAGAGTAAAGGAAGGCAGTTAATAATAACATCTACGTCAGAAGTCCTCTTGCCCTATAAATCACTAATATTGGAGTAAATTACACCAACATGTTACGTAGAATTTTTTACTTCGGTTCAGGTAAAATGATATAGTAATAGATGTTTACTCCTCTGCTGTCTGTAACCCACCCAGCCATCCCAAATAGGATCACTACTTATATAGATGAAATTCCAGCTAACTCCACCATTTTTAGCATCATGTACAGTATTGCCAACCCCACGCACAGTACTATATTGCATCCGGCAGACCAATGGTTTTCGCCTAGACCAATAATTGTTCGGTAGCGCGGCCCGCCCGCTAATATGAACACCCGTGGTATTTGTCATGCATAGTGGGGGGTAGTCATGCATCAATAATCTTTATCCAGGCCAAAGGTTTTCGCCTAGACCAATAATTGTTAGGTTTTGCCAATTATTTCTTTTTTTCACATAATTACAAAGTTAAGTGTGTCGTGTGGTGTATTTTGTATCGGACATGTTGGCAACGCAATATGACGTCAATGTGTCGGCCACAAACATCTGCCGTCATTGAACAAGCTACAAATAAAAACCTTCATTTAAGCAATAATAGTGATATTTGAACCGGGTGAGTCAGCCGTGGTCGTTACGGCATGACTGCTGGCAGTCGCTCACATCTGGGAGGCGAGGAGGTTCGAATCCCCCTGCCGGCAACCTTGAAGATGGTCTTCTGTGGTTTCCCATCTTCCTTCCGGGCAAATGCCGGGGTTGGTCCCTAACTATAGGCCACAGCCGCTGCCTTCCAACTCCTCGACCTTCCATTCCAACTTTCCTCCCCAACAGTACTTGTAGCTCACCCATCGGGTGTCCGCCTCGAAGCAGCTACAAACCTGGTGAGCCGAACATGTCCTTGGACACTCCCGGCACTAAAAGCCATACGCTATAAAAAAAAAGTGATATTTGACAGTATTTTCAATTCCTAATGACTCCCAGAAAGGTATGTGAATGATATATGTTCAATAATCTACCACGTTCTGGTTTGGTGCCGGTTCTGGTAAACTCCACAATTAATGAATTGAGTACCTACCAACATTGAATTCTATGGCAAGAAATCAATGTTGGCACAACCTTTGTTGAGAAAAACCCACTGGAGTCGAGGTGAAACAGCAATGAACATAGAACAGATACTATAGTGCAGGACACAGCATTGCAGGCCTTGAGGTCAACCGGCCCTCTGCTCTCCTCCCCACGCTGTTGCTATGCTATTACATCGTACCTTCAGTCACGTGTTGGATGCGAGAACGTACAGGACAACACCGCACTGAATACGCATGACCTTCAGGCTTACAATGCTTTGGCCCGCACTATAGGAGAATTAAGTAGCCTACCTACCAACATTGGAATCTCTGGCAAGATATCAATACTGGCACCGTCCCTGCTCCTGACATCAGACAGAATTTAGGTAGAATGCATATTTATATGCTTCATGGTTGGTTGATTGGGGCACATGCATGCAGGATGAGGAGCTTTTCTTATCGTAGGAGTGCTGAATAATTTCAGGTCAACTCCATGCAAGACCCTGTCTGAGCCTTCCAGCTTCATGTCAAGTGATGAATATGAATGAGACAATTGCCTCACTGGCTGGATTTGGACAAAATTAAAAAGAAAAAGGGTATATCTGGTCTTTGTAGGCCTACGCCTAAGTTATAAGATTACTTTGACAACATTTAATAGAGATGTTAGGCTCATTTAGACCTTCGACAAATGAAATAGGCTCTGAATGATGTAGCCAATTGATTTTCATGTTCTACGATTTACTTAACAGAACTATATAAAAGTAGGCTACTTCAGAGAGTGTGTAAACAATGGCAAGCCTCATTATTATGCTGGCCCATCAAGAAAAGAACAGAACAGCTTAGCTTAAATAAGTATCTGCATGTACCAAATCAAGGATGCAAGAAAGTTATATCCAGTGTTTTGTGGTTACCAGGAGAAGTGTGGAAGAGCAGCCCAGACGATTTAGTTGCCCATGCTACTGGCTGTAATAATAAATTAGCCGGTGGTTTGTGTCCAGTAGAAACAATGGATAAGCAAATGAAGCTTTCCCCCCCCCATTTATTAAGTCATGCGCAATATTATCACGTGTAATGACATCCAAAATTGTGTGTTGCTTCAAAAACACTCGGCAATAAACGTTTATTAAAGCTATTTCAACGTTAACTTAACACACCTCCACTGACAACCACAAGAAAACTGAACCACTACATAGTCAAACACACCTCCACTGACAACCACAAGAAAACTGAACCACTACATAGTCGAGCCTTTATTTCCATCTTAAGACACGAACATACCTATGATAAACACCACAATAACTCACACAAAACAGCTGTCACCACATATAAAGTAATTTTTCGAACCGCATCTCAATCACGCATTTAATGTTTACACCTATAATTGTAAGAGACCCGGTTTGGGATTGCACGTTATGGTCAAACAATAAGCGTTATTACCTGAAGAGTTTCAAAACACTCGTTGAAAACTACTGCAAATAGCGTAAATGTTTAAGAATCTGCACTACTGTCGAATTAAACACATCACACGCTACAGTACATCTTTCGAAACGAAGAAATCATTCCCTACTGTCAACACAACCATGTTTAATAAAGCGTCATTCAGTCAGTGCTCCTGTGCTCCACAGCCTTCCTACTAAACTTTGACAGATCTGACACAAACAAGTGGAATCATATACGTAAAGATTCAAACTCCCTAATCCATGTGTCGTAAACATTTTATAATGTGGATATGTTTTGGAGCTCGATAACTAGTGACGACTGTTTTAACTTAAATATTTTTTGGGCTGTGGGTCTGTTTTGGATATTTATTGTCCCCCACAGTTTAGCATCAACACATCAGCTCCGACACCCTGTTACCATGCTAACTGCAGACGCAAATAGTTCCCACTCGTTGAAACGTTTGATATCACCATAATAAAGTCGAAAGCTGTACTTATAGAGAAGTAAATATATATAATAACTTTATTAAACACAAATTGTACACTTTTACAAACAAATATTCACATTGTGCAATAATTAATAATTGAGCATGGTCGCTGTGTGCATTTTTGAACATGGTACCGTTCACAATACTGATCACACAGCTGATAAACACAATCAGCAGAAGGCTCGTGATAGGACTTGAACTTGCAAACTTTATGGTGATAGCCATGCACGGCCATGGAGTTGGCAAAGTGACGACGGTCCTGGTTCGCATCTGACCATGTCCTGTTCATCATGGCTTCAGTCGAGTAGAACTGTAGCCAGATGTTCTTTCGTTTATTTTCCCTTTCTTCCAGCCATCCGTAGAAGGGAGAGCAAACTTGAACCTCAAATCTTCTATGAGGAAAGGTTCCCCAGCAAGCTCATATACTAGCCGTGATCGTATATATCGAGATACACCAATGGTGACCTTTGAAAATCTTGCCTTGACTTTTTCCAAAATGAAGAGGTCACTTAGTTTAGCCCATGTAATATCTATTCCGTAAGCAAGAATAGGTATTATTTTTACATGAAATAATGCCATGGCAGACTTGAGAGATAGTCTATTTAAGAACTTGATATCGTATATAGCTTTCGTAGCTGCTGCTGCTTTGGATCTTGTGTGTAGTCGGAAAGATTTAGTCGTTGTCTGAAGGATAAGGCCAAGGTATTTGAAGCTATTTACGATGTGTAGCGTCCACCCTTCCTAAATATCATATGTTCAGTTTTTTTGGCATTCACTTCCAGCTCATTAGCATTGGCCCATTTTTCCAGTGCAGTTACTGCCGCTTGTAATTCATTGATGTCATGCGACCTTAGAACCATATCATCAGCGTATAAATATATCCGTACTTCCGTTGATTCTTCTCTAAGTATCCGTACAACATCATTAGTGGCAACATTAAATAATAATGGGCTGAGGGGGTCACCTTGCAATACACCATTGGTTTGGACTATCTTGTTAGAAGTCGTCACATTGTCTGAGATTCTGACAGTGTTGACCCTCAACATGTTATGGACCAGAACAGTGATCACTGTGTTTTCTTCCACTAATGACTCAAGTTTTGAAGAGATGATGTTCCTGTTACGTCTATCTAAGGCTTTTGTAAAGTCGATGAATACCGCATGAAACATTCCCTGAGGCACTCTAAGTACATTTTCAATGTCATCCAAAATATTCCTTATGGCTTGAATTGTGTTTCTTCCTCTTCTGAAACCAAACTGTTCATCTGGTAATTTTCTCTCAATGTCAACGTTGAGTCATTTTGTTACTAACTTCGTAAGTACTTTCAGTAGGGTGTTTTTCAAGGCAATCCCCCTATAATAGTTAGGGTCATGCGGATCACCTTTCCCTTTGTATATCACCTTTAATGTGGACGTTTTCCACGCAGTTGGGATGTCACCGAATCGCAGGCACAGATTCATGAGGTTTGTGAAAACCGGAAGTACCGTAACGTATCAGCGGATGCTTTAAGGTGCTCACTGAGAATGCCATCAGGCCCTGCAGCTTTCTTATCTTTCAGACTCAAAAGTATGTCATGAACTTCTTCAGATGAGAACGTGCTGATACTATTGTAGGTTACATTAACATCTTTTACTGGTTATGCTGTTGTGGTTCTTCGTTGGTTCAGTACATCACTGAAATGCTCCTCCCAGGTTTCCATATCTATCTTTCCTCCCATTTGCGATTTCCGAGGTCGTAAGGCTATATAAGGATATTTCCTGGCTTCATCCACCATCTTACTGGCTTCAAGTTCAACATAATGCTTTTTTACTTCCTTAAGTAGGTCTTTATATTTTCTCCTCATTAAACTGTACTTTGCCAAATCTTCTCTATTGTTGCTTGATCTTGCTATGTGAAGAGCTTGCAAGACTCGTTTTCTTTCTAGATAACATGCTTGATTGAACCATTTTTGTGATCGTCTTCTCGCAATTGGGATGATTGCGGACTGAATGATGTCCTCCAATGCAGAAGCTGCAAAATACAGTTCGTTTCGCTGTATCATATTGACATATTTTGTTTGAGTACGTTATCATCCAACTTTCGGGAAAAGGAACGATGTAGTTCTATCTTTGAATGAGCTTGACCTGTTAAATCAAAACTTGCCAAGACGGGGCAGTGCTTCTTGATTGGCGTTTCATCAGACGAATAGCATACTTTGTGTTTCACTAATTTAAGGCCGGATCCTTTATAAATATAGCCTAGATAATCCCATAAGGGCAAAGGCCTCCTGCGAACAGGGACGTGCTCTGGTTTAAACTCGTTAGGCGAGCAAGTCCTAAGGAGTTGTGTACAAGTTTTTACTCCACTTGCTACACTTCACTATAGTTAACTTCACTAACACTACATTTCACTCCGCTTTACGTGTGTTGTTTGGCTTGTTACTGGTTGCAGAAGTGTATCTTTCATGTCATAGGTGTGCTGTCTACTGTCTACCAGGATCTTTCAGTGTTGAAGCTCTCCTTCTCTTCCCTTCTTATAGTTCCATACGTCTCCATTCTTGTCTCTCCCTTGCTATCCTCGTCCAGTGTTTGCCTGTCTTCCTTACGATTGAGTTATCCCAGCGGGTCCTCGGTCTACCCACGTTCCTTCTTCCTGTCCTGGGGTCCCATACCGTTAGTTTGTGCGTCCATCGATCGTCTTTCATTCTGGCCACGTGGCCTCCCCACTTCCATTTTAGCCTGTCAGCTGTTGTCACGGCATCTTTCATGGCAGTTCTTCTTCTTATCTCCTCGTTTCGTAATCTGTCCCTCAAGGAAACTTGAAGGATCTTCCGTTCCATTTTGCGTTGACATACCCGGATTGTTTGCCTTTGCTTCTCTGTTAACGCCCAGGTTTGACAGCCGTATAGCAGTACCGGCATTACACACTTTTCTAGCACTTCTGACTTTAGACTTATTTTCTGGGATTTGTCCATCAATATAAATTTTAAGGACCAGAACTTCTTCCATGCTTGTCCAACTCGTCTCTTGATTTCCTTCTCCTGGGAGCAGTCAAATGACAGGTTTTGTCCAAGGTAGACGTATTCCTGTGTGTACGCTAGTGGTTTGCCATTGATGAGGATTTGTACTTCCAGTGAGTTGGTCATCAGTTTTGTTTTTAGGGGGTTCATAGATAAACCTACTTCTTTACTGACAGTGTCCAGGTCCACTAGCATTTGTTCCAAGTCTGTTGCCGATTTTGCTAGCAGTGCAATATCGTCTGCGAACCGTAAGTGTGTCAGCCTTTCCCCGTTTATTTCGATGCCGTATTTGTTGTCCCATTCCTACTTCCTAAATTGGTTCTCCAGTAGGCATGTGAACAACTTTGGTGAGAGGGGTCGCCTTGTTTCACGCCTCTCTCTAAGTTGATGTTCGCACCCTCCCTCTCCGTTCTTACCCTCGCTTGGCAGCCTTCGTAGAGCTTTTCCAGTAGTCTGACATATCTCTTTTGTATGCCTTGGCTTCTCAATGCCTCTAGCACACAACTATGTTCCACAGAATCGAAGGCTTTGTTATAGTCTACGAATGCAATGTATAGTTCGAGTTTAAATTCCTGCGTTTTTTCCAAGAGCAGGTTCATTGCTTGCAGGTGGTCAATTGTGCTAAAGCCTGCCCTGAAACCGGCTTGTTCCACTGCTTGGTTTTCATCTAGTAGTTTAGACATCCTTCTAGTCATGATTTTCGTGAAAAGTTTGTAGAGACTGGCCATTAAACTGATTGGTTTGTAGTTATTAATGTCAACTTTAGCGCCTTTCTTGTGAAGCAGAACAATAACACTCTGTTTCCATTCTGTTGGAATTTCTTCTGTTTCAAGTATCATGTTGAATAGCCTTGTTATCACTTCTATGAGATCCTCACCACCCATTTTCAGATATTCGTTGTAGATGGCATCCTCTCCGGGGCATTTCTCGTTTTTCGCCTCCTTTATTGCTGCTCTGACTTCACTGGTCATGATGGGAGGAATTTCTTCGTCGTGATAGATAGATAGATAGATTTTTATTAATTCCATTTGATCAAATACATGCATTCAATACATTTTTGATATAGGACACGTCAGAATTTACATCTATAAAATAAAAGAACTAACAGGTATATATTACTAATATTATAACTATTAAACTTATTATAATAGCAAATCATAATAGATACAATCTTATTGCACAACTATTTACACCTCACTCTATTATCATAATATGAAAACTTAATTCTATAAATACAACAACATACAGCTATGTATTACAATTAAATTAAAAAAGTAAAATATAATTATAGATTTCATCGCTCCTATACGCTAAGATATTCAACTACTGAGTAAAAACAATGGCACTGTAGATAAGCTTTCAACATTCTATCAAAGGTTTTCATTTTGGGACCAGTTTTATATACTGGGGTAGTTTAATTTAACTCCAGTGTGAAAGTTCCTTTTTGATATATGCTTGTGTGTGTGTGTGTGTGTGTGAAATATAAATGTTTTGATTTTGTCTTGTGTTATGCCTATGAACATCATTGTTTGTTTTAAGAAAAACATCTTTATTCATTAAATTCTTTTAAAAAACATAATACTTTCAAAGATATATATGCAGGGCAGTGGGAGAATGTTTAAATCTTTAAACAGAGGTCTACATGATTCTCTAGAGTTTACATTTGCCATAATTCTAATCGCCCTCTTTTGTATCCTAAACGTGCTTAGTACATCTGGCGACATACCTCAAAATATGATCCCATATCTTAAGTATGAATGGAAATAAGCAAAATAAGTATTTCTTAATGTGTGCATGCTAGTGCAGGTTTTCAAAATACGTAACGCAAAGCACATCGAGTTCAGTTTAGTATTCAGATATTGTATATGTTTATTCCATTTCAAGTCTTGTTGTATCCATAGTCCTAAAAACTTTGTTTCTGACTTATTTTCTATGTGATGACCATTTAATATTATATTGGGTTTCGCAGGATTCCTATTCTGTATAGTGTGGAAATTTAGACATACTGTCTTTTTATAGTTTATTATGAGGCGATTATCTTGTGACCATTTGGTTAACTCTCCTGTAACGGAGTCAGCAGACTGCTGTATGACCTGTTTAGTTTCACCTTTTATTACGAGTGTTGTATCGTCCGCAAACAAAATTTCCTTATGTGAATGAACGTTCTGTGTTATATCATTGATATATAGAAGAAAGAGTAGTGGGCCCAAAACCGATCCCTGGGGTACTCCAAATTCAATAATTCCCTCATTGGACAATGTTTCATTAAGTAATTTGGTTCCATCATCCTTGTGTCTCAAGCTTACTATTTGTTTACGCCTTGTTAAGTAAGACTCGATCCATTTATTAGCTAGACCTCTAATACCATATTGATTTAGTTTGGTAAGGAGGATTTTATGGTCAACAACATCAAATGCTTTCGATAAATCCAAGAATAGGCCAGTTACATGTTCCTTATTGTCAATTAATTTCAGTATACAATTATTACATTCGTAAATTGCTGTCTGTGTAGATTTTTCCGTTCTGAATCCATGTTGTGAGTTTGATAATATTTTATTTTTTTCTATGAAACTTATCAGTCTCTTATACATAATTTTTTCCACAATTTTTGCAATACCAGTTGGTAAGGTAATAGGACGATAGTTATCTAATTCATCTTTTGAACCGTTTTTGTGCACTGGAATTACTTTTGATAACTTCAAAATATCCGGGTAAGGTCCTGAGAGAATTGAAATGTTTATTAAGTGCGTAAGTGGATTTATTATATTTTCTGCACATTTCTTTAAAATTGCATCAGGGATGCCATCAATGCCAGCACAGAATTTATTTTTTAGCTCTTTTATAACTATTCTTGCCTCTTCACTTGTGACATGATTTATAAATAAAGAATCACTGCATATATTTATTTTATTATTAGAATTTAGTGTATTTACCTGTGATTTATTTATTAATTTTTGTGGAATTTCCAGAAAATAGTCATAGTAGTGCCTCCAGCCCCTTATCACTTTGGTCTGAGTCTCTTCTCTGGTGTGTACTGGAGTACAGCTCTCTGTAGAAGTCTGTGGCCTGTTTCGTTATTTCCTCCCTTGTTGCTTGTCTTTTACCTCTTTTGTCTTTCACTCCAAGCATCTACTGTTTGTCTGGTGCTAGTTCTTTTCTCATCTTTCGTATTGATTTTGATTCTTCTGCGTACTTTCTGATGATTTCTGTGTTGTGGTCTCTAATGTCCTTTCTAATTTCCCTTTTTGTGCGCTTATTAAGCTGCCCGTACTCTAACTTTTTCTGGTTGTTATCTACAGCTTGTGCTTTCAATATTTCCCTTTCCTCGATTAGGCGTTTGGTACTGTCTTTTAGCTTATCACGCCGTCCCTTCTTACTTCTTGGTATTGCTGAGTTGTTAGATGCAGATGTTATACATTTTATGAGTTCTGTGTAGAGGTGCTGTGTGCTTAGGTGGTTTTGTTGCTTCAGGTGATTTAGGGTGGAATTCAGAGACATTTCTTGAGGACACCTTGAGGAGACCTTGGGCTTGAGGAAGCCTTAAGGAAGCCATTTGCATTCAGAGAGCTTCCTTGAGGCTTCCTTGAGGAAGCCATTTGAAGGCTCCCTTGAGGGTTCCTTAAGGAGACCTCAAGCATTTCTTAAGGAGACCTCAAGGCTTCCTTGAGCAGAAATACTATTCAGAGACATTTCTTGAGGAAGCCTTGGGCTCAAGGACTCCTTCGCGTCTGCGCACGACTTGTCGTGTGCTAAGGTAGGGGGACAAGCTACCTTAAGGAATCCTTATCACAAGAAAAATGGACGTAGGCTTGGCGGACGATAAATTTCTTTATTATATTGAAGCGGTATTTGAAGAAGATGACGTGCCAAGACGATATGTAAGAGATTTTGAAAACCCATTGGAAATATTTTCGGAGACGATACTGTTTTTCAAAGGATATTGTGACAAACGACATTTTGCCGTTGGTTCAAGTTGAAAGACGGCGAAACAGACGAGGACTTCCAATATCTCCAATGCTTCAAACTTTAATAAGTCTACGATTTTATGCCACCGGAAATTTTCAGGTACCGGTAGGCCTATGTGGAGCATTCAGAATAAAATCCAATAGCGATACGGAAAGTACGGTAGACTACCGTACCGAATTAGGCTAAGGTACGGTTCTTTTGTTGGTTAGGTACGGTACGGTAAGTTACAGCAGTGTAGACTATAATTTGCAAATGTATTACCGGTATTTGTTTATTTATAAAGATATTTTGACGGTATTGTAGACAGATTGTTGACGGACTGATAACTGTATTTTCCACAGGATAAGAGCCGTACGGTAATGTTGCATGGTGTGAATAAAGTTCTTTGTCGAGTGCAATTATTACAATTCATTCTGGAATATAAAATAACGTTTGTTGTAAGCCTACCGGTAAGTTGACTGCTTGGAGACTATACCAGTAGGCTACCGTACTAGGTTCATGTGTGCGTCTTAATACGTAAGTTACACAATTAGCCTGTTAACCTATTATGATGCAAGAAAAAAGGAAGCTTATAGTTTAACGTGACCGTTAATCTGTAATATGATGCAAGACTTTCATACCGTACTTCCAGTAAGTCTACCGATACATGGCACCAAATAACCTACAATACTGGTACGGTAATGTAAAGTAATAGCCCATATAGGCCTTACGATCACGCAGTGGATGATTTCTCATAATAATCCTGTTTACTGGCCTCATTATTGGGTTAAAAATGGCTAGATGCAAACATGCACATTACTGATAGGTCTATAATACGCAATCTACTACAGTACGCATAGAAATACAAGTCACCTGACATTCAACACACATTCAACTACGCGGGTCTGATTGCCAAGATGTCCCAAGACCCTAAAATGAACGATCATCACGCAAAAATAGTGAATTTCTGTAGGGTAAACCATTTTGCTCTTGACTGCACTAATCGGAGACACACCCCAGATATTAATGGAAATTAATGTGTGCCCTTACTGTAACCTACAAATTGAACTGAGATATGCTAGTCAGTTAGGCCTAATGAATTCTAATAAATGGTATTTCTAGGATAGGCCTATATTTTGGCTTCGGGATAGTGCCTCAAGGCATCTTTGAATTTCCTATAAAAAATTAGTACAGGTACCAACTTATTAATAATCTATGAAACAGCCTCTTGCTGTTTCACTGGACTTAGGGCATCATGGTCATCAAGCCCATGTAGGCCTACTTGAGTACGGTACTGGTATGTGTAGGCTATAATCTGTCTGATCTCATGTTTTTTTTTGTTTTTTTTAGCGTATGGCTTTTAGTGCCGGGAGTGTCCGAGGACAATTTCGGCTCGCCAGTTTTGTAGCTGCTTCGAGACGGACACCCAATGGGTGAGCTACAAGTACCGTTGGGGGGGGGGGGGAAGTTGGAATGGAAGGTAGCGGCTGTGGCCTATAGTTAAGGACCAACCCCGGCATTTGCCTGGAAGGAAGATGGGAAAACACAGAAGACCATCTTCAAGGTTGCTGGCGGGGGAATTCGAACCACCTCGCCTCCCGGATGTGAGCGACTGCCAGCAGTCATGCCGTAACAACCTCGGCTAACTCACCCGGTTCTCATGGGTTATTTTGTGTCTGTAATAAATTGATGCTAAGGTTAAGAGGGTGGCTTATAAGAGCCATCCTGGTATTTCTGTGGAATTGAATTGGAGAATCGTGGAAAACCACTTCCATGATGGCTTACATAGGGATCGAACCCACCTCCTTTCAGTTTTTCCTTACCAGGCGAGAGTACCTTGTTCCAACCTGCAGGCGAGAATTAGCCTTAGGAACTGGATTCTGATCATGTACATACCCCAAGAACAGAAGGTGGCCAAGAACTGGCTGTTCCAATTGATCTGCACATAAAAAACATAACAGATGTAGTAGGCTAATCCAAAGGCCATATAACGTAGGTCAATGCATCAATAACGGATGTTAAAGCATGCCCTGTAGTTAGTAATCCCCCTACATCAATAGGATATCCCTCTGGGGCAGATGACTTCAGTGTTCCACAAGAAAAAGTAGCCTATGTTACAGACTAGTTGCATAAATCTTCCAGTTGATAATACATATTATCTGAGAAAATGAATGTGGATTTACCTTCCTCATCAGAAAAATATAACAGCTTTCTGATTGACAACAAAATGAAATTTTATTGACCATGTGTAGGCTTTGCCTCACCAAAATGAAATAGTGAAATTCTGAATCATACAAAAACAATTTTAACATTCTGTAACTAGGCTGTCTCATCTATTTTCTTAAAACAACACTAACTTTTTTTCAGACTGTATGTGGTGATCTTCGGGGAGTAAGCCAGTCCACTGCATGCAGGACTGTCTTACATACATCCGAGCATTTGGCACAAAAACTTCCAACATACGTAAGATTCCTGAACTCACAGGAAGAATTTGCTAGGAGGCGAAGGAAATTTTTTCAAATGGCTAATTTCCCTAATGTCAGTGGGTGCATCGACTGTACCAACATGCCCATCAAAAACCCTGGTGGACCAACGGCAGAGGTGTATAGGAATCGCACAGGATATTTCTCTTTCAATGTTTAGTGTGTTGCAGGTCCAGATCTTGAAATCTCTGACATCGTTATTCGATGGTCTGAATCCGCTCACGATTCAACATATGCCATATGGAAGTGAGGCAACCATTTATAGAGAGGCATTTCATTGGCTAGGAATAGAATATTGAACTAGCCACTCACATGCCAAAGTTATTTACATAAAAGTTAAAGCTTTATAGTTCGTCATCATCATCCGTGTCCAAATTGCTGAATTCCTTGGGCGTATTCGCTCTGGTTGATCTGTCCAGGGCTAGTTATCCTGGTCTTGAAGTATGGCCGTCTATTCTTCTTTATTGTTAGCTTTAAGCGCACCATTCTATGGTCGGTGTCGAATTTTAGCCCGTTGATCACTTGAATATCCTTTACTTCCTTTAAGTTGTCGGTAAGTATAAAGTCAATTTCGTTTTTTGTCCTGCCGTTCGGGCCTCTCCATGTCCATCTACTCTCTGGCATTTTCTTGAAGAAGGTGTTCACAATTTTCATGTTGTGTCCTTGAGCAAACTGGATCAATCTGTCTCAGGCGCGGCTGGTCATTAAAGGCTCCTAGGCGGAGCCTCTCCTGAAAGATTCTATAAATATACATACCGTATTTAATTGAGGAATTTATAATTTATATTGATTGGAAACATTTGTAAATTTCACTCAATTCATTCAGTCACGAGTCAATATATTTGGAACTGTTGATAAAGAATGTTTTTCAGATGGATAGTAGCGCCGTTAGGCTGCGCCTTCGATGTCATATTCCTTCCTATGTAACAGGGACGGGAGGCGTGGTTATGAAAGCTCCATTCGTTTCAATAGTATCGCTGAAGGCTCAGGCGACTACAGCCTAAGCCAGGCTTGCCAACGACGACAAGATATTCTTATTCTGTGGAATGCATTCCAAGTTGTTCAAGGAGACTGAAGCCACTCTCATGAAAGTTTATCTTTTCCCTCTTTCACTCTCCGAACAATTAATAATTACAAGTTACCAGAAACAGTTAGATATGACTAATAATAAGTGATAATCATTATTGAGAACTCAAATGGTATCCCTTAATGTATAATAACTAAAATATGTCCGCCAGATAGCACCATGAGGTGGCAAGGGGTAGGAGAGCCATCTGCCGAGACTTAAGGGAAGTATTCTGTTTAAAATATGCCACCGCCCATGCTGCGTATTCGTAAACAAGTGTTAAAATCGCATTAAAATCGTTGGTGTAACTTAATTAGTTCATTAATTATGTTGTTGGTCAGTGGCAAGTCTTAATTTGCGTGTTATGGACTACAGTTAGGGTTGCCATTGCATTTTTTTAATCACGGTCGTCAAACGTAAAAATAATACACATGAAGCAAGCCTCCGTGGCCTAGGCGGCAGCACGCCAGCCTCTCACCGCAGGGTCCGTGGTTCAAATCCCGGTCACTCCATGTGAGATCTGTGCTGGACAAAACGGAGGCAGACAGGTTTTTCTCCGGATACTCCGGTTTTCCCTGTCAAAATTTCATTCCAGCAACACTCTCCACTATCATTTCATTTCATCTGTCATTCATTTCACATTGCCCCGAGGAGTGCGTCAGGCCTCGGCAGCCGGCACAGTCTATATCCTACCGATGGGGGGGGGGGCTTCATTCATTCCATTCCTGACCCGGTCGGAGACTGGAAGCAGGCTGTGGATTTTCATTTTCATGTATTAAATAAGCATTGCATAATCAAATACACATATCATATAGGCCTATGGCACCAGCAACTTACAAATGCTTTTCATTTGAACAAACCTTTGCAAACATCTTTTATCTGTAAGTACCGGTTCCTTCTGATAAAATTCACTACAATTGTCGTCATAATTGTAATATGTGAACAATGGAGTTTGTTTGTATAAACTCTCCAATTGATATTCATGACAGAAAAAACTCTCTCCGTAAATGCATTGGAGGGGAAAATGCTGAGTATTAACTTCACAAGGACTACGATACTCCTTAATGTTGTTGCCCCTAATATATCTATAACATGTATCCATCTATCTAACACAGACATAGAAGTCATTTTCTCTTCCAAACTTGCACCTGTATCACCAGAAAACAAGCTAGATATTACAATCAATTCTGAAGCGGGACATTTAAAAATTGGTGCAAAATTGAATATACTATCAAATGAACCAAAAAAAAACGGAATATTTGGCGTTCCGTTAAAGATTAAAACAGAACGCGGAACAAAACAAGAAACAACGGAATTGTTCCGGGTAAAACGGAACGTCTGGCAACCCCAGCTACAGTAGTGGTAAGTGTATGTCTACAAGACAATGAATTCAGTTAGTAGCGTATCGGGCAAAAATCTCGACCACGAAACTACTGTAGGCTGATTGTGAAGGGTCACAGGAAAGGCAGAGCGGTGTTTCTATACCCTGAAACGAGTGAAAACATTTTTACGAAACACAATGAGGGAAGGCCGACTGTGCACTTGCAATGTGTTCCACAGAAAAGGAATTGTTGGAGTCACCGAACATCAATGAGCTTGTCATTGACCACTTTGCAGCTCTAAAGGAGAGGAGGGCAGACTTCACTTACAAACCTATGAATTAAAGGTCATGTGTTTATATAAAGTAATAGCAAGTAGCTTCACTGCTCTTAATATCTACAATTGTGTTTATTTATTTGTTTCCATTTATCCCTCAAGATCGGGTTCACTTTCGGACTATGTTACAGATCAATTCCCTTACAGTTCTAGCTGGTAAGCACAGAGTTTTCTAAGTAAATTGCGATTGTTTGGTAGTGTACAACCGTGAAACAGACTCCTCTGATCGGGACTAATTAGAATGGGGAGTAGGATAAATTAGAAACGGAATGCATTGCCTCTTCCTGAATGTTGAAACTAGGTAAGTACATTCATTTTAATTAGGGGAAAAATGCTTTATAAAATAACATAATGGTGCCAATCTGTAAGTCTGTTCTGAGCTCCCCCACCTATCACCGTGAAATTAAAAATCCTGCAGCCGTGTGTGTGGGTGTCGTATAATGCGTTATATCAGCATTTTGCCACTACGTGCTGAGCCTTCCCCAGCTCCAACACCACGAGCCGCGGCTGATCTCTCTCCTCTCCCATTTCTAATTCCGTATCCGAATGGTCCCATAGGTGCTTCGTCTGTATGTTCCTTGATTCCCACTTTACTGTTAAAGTCCCCCATTACAAACGTTCTTTGTGTTTTGAAGTTGTCCAGTGTGTCTTCTAGTTGCTCGTAAAACTTTTCAATTTCCTCCTCTGTGCTGTTCTCTGTGGGGGCATAGATTTGTATAATTACGATGGTATTCCCTTCTAGATCTAAGGACAGTAGCGCAATTCTCTCTGAGATTCCTCGAATTTCCCGAATTTTGCTTTTTAGGTGCTTCTTGATCATGAAGCCCACTCCTTTTTGCCCTTTGGTTTCACCGATGTAGCTGAAGATGTCTCCATTCGGTTTTTCTCGGATTCCTTCGCCGAGTTGTCTTACTTCACTAAGTCCTAGTATGTCGTACTTTATGTTTAAGAGAGCATTTTCCAGTTCAAGTTCCTTGTCTTCAGTTCTCAGAGACCTTACGTTGAGTGTGGCAAGTATTAGTTCTTTCTTTGTTACCGCCGGTTGCTTGATCACAGTGCGGCGGTCAGCTCCCCGTTTTTTAGATCCTCCCTATTAATCCATTGACCGTTTAGGAGGATCTTCTGGTAGCCCACTTTCACCTCACTGTTACCTTTGCTCCTCTCCTCCCTGGCTAACTGTCTTAATTTCGCTTGTACTGCTCTTTCGTTCTTGGTGAGGTCGTCGTCAACATAGAGGTCTTGCCCCTTTAGCTTGTGTTTGTTTCTCATTATTTTCAGCTTGTCTGTAAAGTGTTTAAATGTGACTCTCACTAACCCTTTACCGTGGCTATCTCTCCCAATCTGCAATACGCTTTCTACCTTGACTTCAGTTTCTATTTTGTCCAGTATAGATTTGACTTTGCTTCCTAGCTCACTGTTTGTTAGGTTCTCATGTAATAGCTCTTTACTTTTAATGACAATGTTGTTCTTTCTTTTCCTCTTCAATCTTTGCTCCTCTTGTAGCTCTAGGGCATGTATTTTCTCGGATAGTGTGTCTAGTTTTTCTTGCGTTCTGTTGTCCACATTTTCTATTTTCCGTTCAAGGGCGTCGTTTATTTTACGTGAATTTTCTTCTGTTGTCCTTAGTTCTTGTTTGATGCTGTTTATTTCCTCTCTTGTTTCCTTTCGAAAGTCTTCATTTTGTTTCTTTAAGTTTTGAAGCTCTGTTAGGATTTCAGAAAACATGTCTTTCACTTCTTTTGATTCCTTCCCATGGGTTTAAAGAATATTAAATCAATTGTACTGCTACCATTGTGAGCAAAGTATGTCTTGTCAGTTTTCTTATTAATTAGCGTAAATCCTTCTTCTTCCATCGCCTGAAGTAGCTCCTTGCATCTATAATCATCATTATCCAAAACGGCAATTTAGATCTCCGGCTAAGATTATATTTCTGCCAGGATCTGTCTTTGCTAAGGTTACCATAATTGTAGCTAGGATGTCTTCAATAGGTGTTAGCGGTTCAATGTATAGGCCTATAATAGTTAATCCATGTGATTTGATTATGACAATATCCTCATCTTTGTAAATAGATGTTAACTTTCCAACGGATGGTTTAAAGTAGCAAGCTATAACTCGAGAAGGTCTTCCTTTTTCTCCTTGTGTGGCCAGTACCAGTTCCGAATAAAATCCCCGAATGTCAACTATATGTGTAGCAAGAGTTTCAGTCATAATTAAAATATCTTGATCATCTATGAGGTTTGTCGGAGCTAATTCTAGAGTGCCTGACGTTTGATATCACCATAATAAAGTCGAAAGCTGTACTTATAGAGAAGTAAATATATGGTACGTTTTTTTTTTCTTTAAAAGACGTATAATCAATCAACAGAATTACTCGGTCAACACAAGAGTGCCAAAATAGATTGGCTGGAAAGTAACGATTAATATTCACACTATTACCGGTATCTGAATGAAATGTAATATGAATTGTTTATACAATAGAACACTTCTCTAACAAA
Source organism: Meconema thalassinum (assembly GCA_946902985.2). NCBI lineage: Eukaryota > Metazoa > Arthropoda > Insecta > Orthoptera > Tettigoniidae > Meconema > Meconema thalassinum. The sequence goes on along the minus strand of OX336391.1, from coordinate 454,247,713 downwards.
TGGTAGATAGATAGATAGATAGATAGATAGATAGATAGATAGATAGATAGATAGATAGATAGATAGATAGATAGATAGATAGATTTTTATTAATTCCATTTGATCAAATACATGCATTCAATACATTTTTGATATAGGACACGTCAGAATTTACATCTATAAAATAAAAGAACTAACAGGTATATATTACTAATATTATAACTATTAAACTTATTATAATAGCAAATCTTAATAGATACAATCTTATTGCACAACTATTTACACCTCACTCTATTATCATAATATGAAAACTTAATTCTATAAATACAACAACATACAGCTATGTATTACAATTAAATTAAAAAAGTAAAATATAATTATAGATTTCATCGCTCCTATACGCTAAGATATTCAACTACTGAGTAAAAACAATGGCACTGCAGATAAGCTTTCAACATTCTATCAAAGGTTTTTATTTTGGGGCCAGTTTTATATACTGGGGTAGTTTAATTTAACTCCAGTGTGAAAAGTTCCTTTTTGATATATGCTTGTGTGTGTGTGTGTGAAATATAAATGTTTTGATTTTGTCTTGTGTTATGCCTATGAACATCATTGTTTGTTTTAAGAAAAACATCTTTATTCATTAAATTCTTTTAAAAAACATAATACTTTCAAAGATATATATGCAGGGCAGTGGGAGAATGTTTAAATCTTTAAACAGAGGTCTACATGATTCTCTAGAGTTTACATTTGCCATAATTCTAATCGCCCTCTTTTGTATCCTAAACGTGCTTAGTACATCTGGCGACATACCCCAAAATATGATCCCATATCTTAAGTATGAATGGAAATAAGCAAAATAAGTATTTCTTAATGTGTGCATGCTAGTGCAGGTTTTCAAAATACGTAACGCAAAGCACATCGAGTTCAGTTTAGTATTCAGATATTGTATATGTTTATTCCATTTCAAGTCTTGTTGTATCCATAGTCCTAAAAACTTTGTTTCTGATTTATTTTCTATGTGATGACCATTTAATATTATATTGGGTTTCGCAGGATTCCTATTCTGTATAGTGTGGAAATTTAGACATACTGTCTTTTTATAGTTTATTATGAGGCGATTATCTTGTGACCATTTGGTTAACTCTCCTGTAACGGAGTCAGCAGACTGCTGTATGACCTGTTTAGTTTCACCTTTTATTACGAGTGTTGTATCGTCCGCAAACAAAATTTCCTTATGTGAATGAACGTTCTGTGTTATATCATTGATATATAGAAGAAAGAGTAGTGGGCCCAAAACCGATCCCTGGGGTACTCCAAATTCAATAATTCCCTCATTGGACAATGTTTCATTAAGTAATTTGGTTCCATCATCCTTGTGTCTCAAGCTTACTATTTGTTTACGCCTTGTTAAGTAAGACTCGATCCATTTATTAGCTAGACCTCTAATACCATATTGATTTAGTTTGGTAAGGAGGATTTTATGGTCAACAACATCAAATGCTTTCGATAAATCCAAGAATAGGCCAGTTACATGTTCCTTATTGTCAATTAATTTCAGTATACAATTATTACATTCGTAAATTGCTGTCTGTGTAGATTTTTCCGTTCTGAATCCATGTTGTGAGTTTGATAATATTTTATTTTTTTCTATGAAACTTATCAGTCTCTTATACATAATTTTTTCCACAATTTTTGCAATACCAGTTGGTAAGGTAATAGGACGATAGTTATCTAATTCATCTTTTGAACCGTTTTTGTGCACTGGAATTACTTTTGATAACTTCAAAATATCCGGGTAAGGTCCTGAGAGAATTGAACTGTTTATTAAGTGCGTAAGTTAATTTATTATATGTTCTGCACATTTCTTTAAAATTGCATCAGGGATGCCATCAATGCCAGCACAGAATTTATTTTTATCTCTTTTATAACTATTCTTACCTCTTCACTTGTGACATGATTTATAAATAAAGAATCACTGCATATATTTATTCTATTATTAGAATTTAGTGTATTTACCTGTGATTTATTTAATAATTTTTGTGCAATTTCCAGAAAACTGTCATTAAAAGTGTTTGCTATTTCCTCTGGATTATTAATCACTTTATTATTTCTGGTCAGTGTAATGTTCCTTTGTATTTTAGCGATTTTCCAGTTCCTTTCTTTATCACGGACCACATAGCCCTGTTTTTATTAGATGATTGGGAAATAAAATTATCATTATGCATTTTCTTTGCTAGTCTTATTACCTTATTTAATATGCTAGTGTATTTTTGTAGTATAAATTGAATTCAGGCGTTGTGTGGTATTGTTTATATAATTTGTGTAGAAATTTATTTCTTTGACATGAATTTATAATCCCTGTTGTTATCCAATTGCTAGTTTTGTTATTTTGAACAGTTCTTCGTTTAAAGGGGAATGTTATTTCAAAATAGTGTTCTAGGGTACTGTTAAATGCATTAAATTTATCATTTACATTTTCTAGTTCATAAATTTCTGACCATGTTTCCTTATTTAATAAGTCATTGAAATATGTAACATTTGATTCAGTGAATGACCTGCACTTTGATTTTACTCCATTATCATTATTATTGATTGTTTCGGATACTTCAAAACTCAGTATTTGTCCATGGTGGTCACTAAAACCCGGACAATAGACTTCTATTGAATGGTGATATTTATCTGTATTTATAAAAATTTGATCAGGAGTGGTTTTACTAAATTTTGTTAATCTTGTTGGGGTATTTACTGTAGGTTTCAGTCCATAGGAAATTAGTAACTGTGTTAATAATTCACAATTTCTATCAAATTTTAAGAAATCCACATTTACATCCCCACAAATTATTATATCGACATTTACTTTGCTCATGTTATTGAGTAACAATTCTAATTTATCTATAAATAAAGGAAGCTTTCCTGACGGAGAACGGTATACGCATACAGTTATTAACTTAAACTGCTGTATTTTTACGGCAGAGAATTCAAAATTCTGTTCCATAATTAGATAATCATAAGCTGTTATCTGTTCATGATCTAAATTATTTCTTAAGAAGATGCAAGTACCACCATGGCTAATATTAGATCTAGAGTATTTACTAGCTTGTATAAACCCTGGGAATTGAATTAATTCGAGATGTTCCTCTTTCAGCCAATGTTCTGAAATACATAGTGCTGAGATGTCTTTAAGTTCATGTTTAAGCATTAGATTTATGTAATCAATTTTATTATAAAGAGACTGGACATTCTGGTGGTAAATTTTAAATTTGTTACTTTTGCAAGCTTGTGTTGGTGATTTATTTACATTATTATTATCATAATTGTTATTATTATTGTTGCTAGACAAATCCGAAATACCATTGTTACACTCCGTTAAATTTGACTTCAAAAGATCTGATTGCCAAAACTCACGTTTGGCTTCTTCTACCAGTTTCCCTGCTTCCACTCTAATGATATTACTGTTGAATTATTCTTACCATTTGAATTTAATTTTTTCAGATTTTATCACTAAGACACTCTTTTCCTAATCTATTTAAGTGTAGGCCATGCCGAGTGTGGAACTTCCTGTCTAATTTACTTACATCTACAATTTGGACATTTGGAAAACTCTTACAAATTTTATGAATTTTTCCATTTGTAGCCTCTATTTCTACATTTACACAAGATTTGGGAATTAAATCGTATCTTTGTGGAATGTTTACAATAATGACATTTGTTTTTTGCATGGATGGCAATGAACCCTTTAAATCTTTGATTACCTTTTACTCTTATTTCTATAGACGTCGTAAAGGGGTTTAATTGGATGACGTGTTTCGCTCGTCGAGCATCATTAAGTCTAATATACACGTCAAAATACTGTAGCTCCTCAAAACACTACCAAATCCACAATGTTACCCACAAACGGTCGCTGCCCTCCAACACCAACCAACACCACCTAAAGAGAAGGCCGTACAATACGGTTTTGATATGCGGCTGACGTCACAGCCCAACGGCTGTGTGGCCATGGCAACAGAGCAATAACATTTGTGTTTATGATGTGGTTTCCGCGACTTGTGTTTCGTGTTTACGGTCCCGGTACTGATTTTCTCTGAATTCATATCCGTGTATACTTCATGGTTATCAGAACAGTGTTAAGTTATGCCTGATAAGTGTAGTGTGCCAAATTGTAAGGGCAAATAATCCAATGGACCTTTTCCTAATTATGAAGCGAATAATTTGAAATCGATACCAGATATTCACCGCAATGAGTTTATTCCTAAAAAAAAATCCAAGGTACGTGTTCCATCAATGCTTTAGCTCCAATTCTCGCTGTTTTAGTTTAATGGGAGGATGAAACCTTGTAACCAAGTATCATTTCTTGTCGGTGTGTGGACTCCATTTCAAACATGAGATTGGACAACTAGTATGTATGATGAAGAGAATGGACAACTTATAGTTACTACACCGTTGTATAAACTGAGACTGATTAAAGATTAGTAAACAGATAGTCCTTAAATTCTAGCCTAGGCTAGCCCCTCTGTTCGTGAAAATTCATTTAGATGTAAAATGCAGAATTTTCTAACCTAAATTATGTGCTACATGTTATGTCATAGGGGGTTTAAATTGCAAGAACTGCATTAAGCCGATAACCTATAGCAGGTTCTGATTAATCCTTTTTTTCTATTCCACTAATCTCATTCATTACATTTATTATTGGGGTGGGGAGAAATTGGTGTGTGAATCAGGTTTGAGATTGAATACATTTAGAATGAATAGAGTAAACTAATGTAATACAAGGTGATAAAATTATTGTGTCGTAATGTTCGAATGAAATTCCTATGAGCAGTCCCTTCTCGGGTCCGCAACTGCCTAGAGTATTTAATTGGCACTGCAATATTGTCTGCCGAGAAGATCCAGATGATAGGAGGTGTAGGATTGATAATGAAAGTTTATCAAAATCTCTTGCTGAACGTATGCAGACATTGGCGGAGTAGCTGGAAGCAGTTTCATTTAGCAACTTTCAGGAACTGAAGGTGAAGTTAAACAGTGCGAGTCTTCATCCTGAGGGGAATTACATTAAAGAGGAATCGTGCAGCCTATACATTTTATTATACACATGAATGAACACTTGCAGTGCTGCAATAAGATAACAGAATGTTTGAGTGCCTCCTTGTACGTATCAAATACAGAAGTGAAACGTTGTAATAACATATATTTAGGAATACAGTTAGGTGCAATGCTAGAAATTGAGGAACTTATAAGGAATGCCCATACAGTGTATGCTGGTTCTGATCCACATGAGCATCAAAGTGTTGAGTATATTGTACCTGTTATAGGTACATGAATCAAAAAGTTTGTTCTTTGGTAAATGTCCTCATGTCTCATTAAGACTGCTGCTATGTTCCATTTCAGTAGGTAATCTTTCCTGTGCCGAAGATCGCGAGTTTAACTGGCGAGTTTAAACCCGGCCGAGTCGTTCGATTTTAAGAGCGTTAAAAATCCCTCAGTATGCCTTCCTTTGGAGGGGAAGTAAAGCCGGCGAGCCCATTTTGCATGTAACAGAACCTTCAACTAACTACAATTGTGTGAAGCTAAATTTCTAGGTTAATTTGATTATCGCTCTATTAAGTTCCAACGTTTGAGGCCAGGTTCTGGTTGCGGTTGCATCTAGTAGCCAAGTTTACTGCTAGGTGTCGCTGACGGTATCATTTGGTAGAAAACGTAGGAACTACTTGAAATTGACCTTCTGCAGTCCTTACCTGAATTACAGGTAACACACACTTATACAGCCATCACAATTAACACCGGTTGTTGTTGTTTGAGTCATCAATCTTTTGACTGGTTTGATGCAGCCCTCCATGCCTCCCCGTCCTGAGCTTATAATTTCAGCTCTACATAGTTACCACACCCTACATCTGAGGCAATCTGTTTAACTTATTCTAACCTTGGTCTACCCCTACAGTTCTTGCCCTCGACCCTTCCTTCCATAACTAAGCTTGCTATTCCTGAGTGTCTTAGTATGTGTCCTACCAACCTATCTATTCTCTTCACTAGCAGTCGCCAGAAACATCTCTCCTCTCCCACTCGTCTCAATACCTCTTCGTTTGTAACCCTATCTACCCATCTGATCTTCATCATTCTTCTGTAACACCAAATTTCAAATGCTTCAATTCCCCTCTTTCCTGCTGCACCAATAGTCCAAGTTTCACTTCCATAGAGTACCACGCTCCAGACAAAGGCCTTCAAAAATGGTTTCCTTATACCTAAATCTATATTCGATGTCAACAGATTCCTTTTCTGTAGAAATGCTTTCCTTCCCTGAGCTAACCTACTTTTAATATCCTCTTTGCTTCGTCCATCACTGGTTATTTTGCTTCCTAAGTAACAGAAGTCTCCTACTTCCTTAAGTGTTTCACTTGCCAATTTGATGTCCATAGAGGTTTCTGATTTATTTCGGCTTTTTGTTTTACATTATTTTATTAATTTTCATCATGAATTATTTCCTCAAGACTGAGTCCATACCATTTAAAAACTTATATAAATCCTCAGGCGTGTCGGCCAAAATGACAATGTCATCGGCAAATCTCAGAGTTGAAATTATTTCTCCTTGAATCTTCACCCCCACATTAACCTTTTCTCCAATTTCCTTCATTGCTTGCTCAATGTAAAGATTGAAAAGTATGGTTGATAAGTTGCAGCCTTGCCTTACACCTTTTCGAATACCAGCTTCTCTCACATGTCCTTCAGCTCGAATGACTGCTGTCTAGTTTCTGTATAGATTGTAGATAACGGTAATCCCTGTACTTTATTCCAATCGTTTTCGAAATGCCAAACAATTTAGTCCAATCAACGTTATCAAAAGCCTTTTCTAAGTCTACAAATGCCATGAACGTTCTCTTATCTATCCTTATTCTACCTTCCAAAATCAGCCTGAGACTTAGTACAGCTTCCCTTGTTCCTACATTTCTCCTAAAACCAAACTGGTCTTCACCCAACTCCGTTTCTATCTGGCTTTCCATCCTCTTGTAAATTATTCTAGAAAGGATCTTTAAAGCATGAGTAATTAAGCGGATTGTACGGTAATCTTCACTTCTCTCAGCCCCCACTTTCTTCGGTATAGGGAGGATAACATTCCTCTTGAAATTAGAGGGTACCTCACCTGTCTCATAAAACCTACACACCAAGTGAAATAACCTGATCAGACCTTCATCTTCTATGCAGCGTAGCAACTCAATCGGTATATCATCTATGCCTGGTGCTTTGTTCCTGCTTAAGTCTTCCAATTCTCTGTCAAATTCTGATCTCAATATTAAATCCCCTTTTGCATCCTCATCAATTTCCTCCTCCCTTTCCTTTACATGATTCTCAATCGCCTTTCCCTTACACAAACATTCTATGTAAGTTTTCCATCTCTCAACTTTCTCTTCCCTATGTGCTAGAGGCTATCCATTTGTGTCCATAATATTACAGCATTTAGTCTTCCTTTCCCCAAAAGTATTTTTAATCCTTCGATAAGCTGTGTCTACTTTTCCTAATTTCAGACAATTTTCTATACCTGCACATTTCTCTTTCAACCATTCTTCTTTCGCTTCCTTGCACTTCTTTTTAACCTCATTTCTCAGACGTCTGTATTCTTCTTTCCCCTTTTCATCTCTTACATTCATGTGTTTCCGCCTTTCGTCCATTAATTCTAGTATATCCTGAGTGATCCACGGTTTTCTGCCTATTCTTTCTTTCCTACCAATGTTTTCTTCTCCGAATTTTGTTATTTCATTCTTCAAAAGTGCCCATTCATCTGCAATTGAAGTTTCATTAGGGGTTTTCATTAGTCCCTCCTTTATACTCTACTTGAATCTTTCGTTTACAGCCGTCTCTTTCAGTCTGTCTGTTGCCCACATTTTTGGCTTTTGACTTTTCTTCAGTTTTTTCAACTTTAATCTGCATTTCATAACAACCAGATTGTGGACGGAGTTTATGTCAGCACCGGGATATGTTTTACAATCCAAAATCTGGTTTCGAAACCTCTGCCTGACCATAATGAAGTCTATTTGGTAACGCCCTGTATCTCCTGGTCTCATCCATGTGTATATTCTTCTATCGTGGTTATTGAATAAGGTGTTAACTATGACCAACTCATGCTCGGTGCAGAATTCCATCAGCCTGTTCCTCGATCATTCCTTTCACCTGATCCGAAATCTCCTACTATTTTCCCTTCTCTTCCTTTTCCTACCACAGCATTCCAATCTCCCAGTACTATAACATTTTCATCACTCTTGATATACCTCAGAATTTCATCTATTTCTTCGTAGACCTTTTCAACATCATCATCAGCTTGACTGGTAGGCATACAGACTTGTACCACTGTGGTGCACGTAGGTTTTGTATTGATTTTTGCTACAATAATGCGTTCACTATATTGCTCATAATATTCCACCCGTTGCCCAAGTTTCCTACTCAATATGAGACCAACCCCTGCTTGGCCATTGCTTGATTTAGTGCTAATGACCCTATAGTCTCCTGACCAAAAGTCCTGTTCTTCCTGCCAGCGCTTTTTCACTAATCCCAACCAAATCCAACCTCAACCTATCCATTTCTCTCCCTAAGTTTTCTAACCTTCCACTTCCCAGCAGACTTCAAACATCCCACGCTCCGATCCGTAGAATGTCAGATTTCCTCTTTGTCACTTCTGTGATGTTACCCCTTCTCGAGTAGTCCCCACCCGGAGATCCGAACGGGGGACTGGTTAACCTCCGGATTTGAATTTTACAAAAGAGGAGCCCATCATCACATGTAATTATGCATAGAGAGGTGCATATCCTCGGGAAGAGCTTTACGACTGTAGTTTCCCGTCGCTTTCAGCCGTGCAGCATAACGCAGTGTAGCCATTAGTTGGCTTGTATTATCAATATGTTAACCGTCTATAAGACGAGTAATGAATTGATTTATTCTGAAAGGCTGCTACTCTCTTTCAGAATAAGTAATAGAGCAATTCTACTTACAAAAATACTAACCTTCTACTAACAATTAAATACCAATATTCTACTAAAGAAAAAATAATTAAGTTCCACCAACAACAATATATTACCACTAAAACAGTCTGTCACCAGGCACCCTCACATGCACCCTCACACATCACAGTCTAATGAAACAATGAACTATGTCTAATAAACAATGAAACTGCCACCAGACAAACTCACACACTTCAGTCTAATGGAACAATGAACTATATCTAACAAACAAACATCTAAAACCAACCACACACCCACATTCTAGAAGAGGAAACAGTAACATGCAATAAGAGTAAGGGAAACAAAACACAGAGGGAAAGGAAATAACCTCAACCCTCAAAGAACGAGAATTAAGGGATCCGGAAGAAAGGAGAGCCAGGAAAGGCAGAAAGTAAAGCCACTTGGCGTGGCTGTGCCCAATATACCAACATGGCGGCCAAACGTAGGTGAAACATTTAAATAATTAATATCTCTCGAATGCATGATCCTATTTTGACATGAGACATGTCGTTGGACTTGGGTTGACGTCCTCTTTCCTATGGACCACTCGTTATATTTTTGAATAATTTTTTGAAAATTATTATTTTCGAAAGTAGGTGATAGTTTGAAAACCAAACATGTTAGAATGTTGTGCAATGGCTCAAACGAACGGTCTCAAAGATCTTTATTTTTATAATGACACTTTTTTATTTTTATGTTTTTTTTTGAAAACAGTCCTTTTTGAAATTCCCTATTTCCGAAACTAGGAATTCTACAAAAATGTTTATTTGACATAAATGAATGGCCCTGACTCCTTCTATATCTAAAATAAATTTCAAGTCCCTAGGACAAAAACTGTACAGTAGGGGTGTGGGGGGTTACAGGGGTTCTAACGAGTGTCATGACCCCCCGCGTGAGTCCAAGCCAATATCTGGTGAACCCATGGTCGGATGTTGACAAATGAGGTGTCGTTGGACTCGGGCTGATGGGGGCTTTGCTATGGACCACACATGATAATTTTAAAAAATTTGGAAACTCGATTTTGGGGTAAACAAGTGTTTTTTACGATTTTTGCTGATATCTCACGAACCAATAAAGCTAGAGACTTGTACGAGGTGTCATTTTTTTCGTCGCGTTGTTCTCTTGCCTAGGATGTTAGTGTTGAGTAGGAATGAAAAACCATTTTGAGGTAAAACCGTGATTTTAGACTTTTTGTTATATCTCGCAAACCAATAACGCTAGAGACGTGTACGAAGTGTTATAGGACTCGGGATAACGCCCCCTTTTAGAATATATTTTTGAAATTTTGACAAAGGGCCTAACGACACTTTTGATGAAAAAAAATAATTTTTCTTTACCTGCTCAAAATGTTCATGAAGAGTGGTTGTTGAGAGAGACGATACTGCTGGGTGTGTGTGTTTCAACGAACCTGTCACTGACCACGGTGGCTGTGCACAATAGAACAATCGATATTTCGACGGGTTGGTTTATGACAGAGCGAGGGTTGGTTTTTTGTGATATTTTACCCCCGAAGGGGATCTTTAACGTGTAAACGATGATGGGTTACATGCCAAATGATAATTCTATGATCAGATGAAGGGCAAACAGAACTTGGTTCTATGTTGGTTGGAGCGAGTAGAGTAAACAAACTTGCTGGAGAGGGGGATAGACTAGCAGGATGTGAATGTCATTTGAGCTTATTGGAATGCGCTGATCAGACTTGACAGCAGGTGCAATGGAAAATTACAAAGACGCGGATGACGCTTGAAGGTTAAATAATCTGACAACCGTGGTGGCAGGGAAGATCGAAATGCATGTGAACACGTGTGAAACCACACGTAAGCTAAACAAGTTACATCCTGTTTTGCTTTGTATATGACAAAATGTAAGTTGAGGTGTAATATGATCCAACACATGTGTTCACCTTGGACGTTAGCTGTACACGTGTTTGATAACAGGATGTTCAAAGCGTGGGAATCGCTGAATCAGTAAAAAGTATGATGCAACTTGTGGGAATGATGTCACAACCAATAGATGGGCAAGAGCTGCGAACAGCAGTGGTGGGAGGTGAAGGGGGGAGAGGGGGAGGGGTAATGTAAGAGAGAACACAGGCGGAAAGAGAAAGAAATATGTGGAACTGAGGACTGTACACATAGAGCTATAGGTGGTGTACAACATGTATGAATAAATACATTAAAAAGTGCACAGGTTCATACAACATGTAATTTATTGATCCAAGAATTAATCGTAGAGTTAAATCCTAACCATTTGACATATAGTTTATTTCCATTTTGTTTCAACACTTTTTCCACAAGATAATGTTTAGGAAACGCTGTTTTCTGAAGTTTATGGAGTTAAAATTTACCTTTTATGGGTTGATGGTTGAGGTCCTCGAGTAAATAGGTGACTGGACTGTCCAAGTTGACTTGACGAATTCGAAATAGTTCAGCCCCCCACTGAGGTGTGTAGCCCTTATTGAAAGCAGACTTAAATTTGCTCACACGAACATAATCCTCAATTTTCAGTCGGCGACGTTTAGGATCTGCTGTTTTTATGGGGTTAAACAGTTAATCCAGTCGCTGAATTTTTTTGGTCACGAGGCGTGGCTTGGTCCCAATGGTTGTATGTTTGGTGTCATTGTAACGTGACACTAGATCTGGTAACATGTCCAACCAGCGATAAGTGCCCTGAGCGGTAAACGCTTTCCACATGGGTGTTCAATGTTCGGTTAAACCGCTCGACCACGCTGGATTTGAGATTGCTGTAGGTGGTGTAATGGTGAATATACTTACATTTGAGAAAACTGCAGAAATCCGTGTTGAAAATTATTTCCCCTGATCGGTTTGTAGCAACTGGGGTTGACGTTTGGATTGTTGAATTATATGTTCAAAGGCCTTGGTAACTAGTGGACCAGACTTGCGACGCACCAGTTCAACAAAGGCCATTTTGGAATAGACATCAATGACGGTCAACATATAGCGTACACCGTCGTTAACGCCAGCATAGGGTATCATTTCAACAAAGTCAGCCTGCCAAAGTTCATCCACACCTCGTGAAATCACCTTGAGTCGCGAATAGTGACGCCTAGCTGGGCGATGCAACTCGTGAGCAATACCCATTTTAATGGGTGAGGGCTTAAACAATAATTTTGGCATTTCGAAGTTCTTGTTCAATTTCTTGAATTTCCCAATCGTGACCAGTATGGCCGGCTTGACGTGAAGCATGCAACAACTGAAGCCTCTGGACGAGCTTATTGGGATTGTGCCAGTAGGTAACATCCACAAGGGGTTTTAATGGTTTAAATGTCACTCCCGAAGCGGATGCTTTACGACGATTACTTTGACTGGTGGGAAATATTTTTGCAATGATGGTTTTATATTTTTGAGATATATTGGCATTCACTTGTTGAGTGGGATCATACTGTCTTTTGTGGGCATGGGTATCCAATAAAATGGATTTATTTTTGCCAAGATCCTCTGGTGTATAATCATGGGAAGAGGGTGTTCGCGAGAAGAGCCGCTTTAACAGTCCTGGCGTTAATTTATAATTGATGTTCTTAATGACAGCTTTAGTACGAGCAATTTTAATCGATGAGGGCAAGGTGTTTCAACCATGACCAAGGATTTCTTTTTTCTTAAAAACTCTGCAAGGGGTGCGGCTTTTTTTTTGAGTCGTAAACACTTGCTCCTCGTTATCCTCAACTTCGCTAACACTAGACAAATCTTCCTGTTCCTGCTCCTCTTCCTCTTCCTCAGGGTCCTCGTGCAGCGTCTGAGTGGCTTGTGAAACGGTGGGTAGCGTTTCAGATGGCTTGAAAGAGGGTTTCAACATGGCTTTTAGCGGAGGTGCTAAATGTTGTTGAATAAACAAAGCATGATCTGCACGTGATCGTTTCAATTGACGAAACGTCTGGCGAATAGTATTTTTGCTCTAATAATATGCTTCTTCAATTGACTCTCTGCTAACGCCATGGTGTCTTGACAAATGACTTGACAGGGAATGAGACAGTGCCTTAAATAGTGGTTAGGATCCGTCGATGATAGACCTCCCCTATCAGACAGAACTAGAGGTTAAGCCTCTAGCTTAATATGCAAGTGAACTTTACTAGCAGAAAAAAATGGGGCATCAAAAAAGAAAATAGCTAATAGAAACAGTTTGCCAAATAACTATGATCTATATTTATAATTTGTATAAAGATCAATAATAACAACAACCTTAGAAACAGGTAATAGAAACTCTATAGGCACCAGCCAACAACACTTGAAAAACAATGAATAGACTTTAAATTCTAATGAAGTATAAATTAACAAATTAACAAGAGATAAGAAAAAGTTAACAATTTTATGGTTGAAGGTCGCTAGGTAGAATAATCATAGCATAATTTACAAAATTAAGGCTGCTTGCAAAAAAAAAGGGCCAAAGTCATAGGAGAATAACTTCATTGCTCAATACGAGCTTCAAAGAGTGACTAGAAATAGAAATATGCCTGGTTAGCATGCATTGGTTTAAATGAAACAATATCGTCAACCATCAGTAAGATCGACAAGCCACAGGGGAGGAACTTACATCCCGCAAGTCGTTTCAAACAAGAGAATTTGTTTAAATAAGTTATAACAAACATGCAAGAAAACAAAAAGTAATTGTTTTAACATACCGTAGTTTTCACTTTAAGAGGGCAAAGTACTTGCGGCCACGCTAAACAAGTAAGTTAGGTTAAGTTGAACATGGCAGATACACTTGGCAATTTGGAGGTTAGAGTTTGCACCTAACTTGCTTAGACAGTTCTTTGAGAGATTTCCATAACGGGAACACTTGTTGATCACTTTTGTTTCTTTCGAAATGTTGGAGACTGTTTAGCACTGAAGGTAAATGCCACCTTGAGTAGATGCTGTCAAATGGATGATTGCAGTAGGCCAAATATCGACATGTTGTCGATGTAGAAGAACTCGCTAGCGATGACAAATTGATTTGGACTAGCGATTTAAGGCAATGTGCCAGCACTTCAGCAGAGAAGCACTTTTGAAGAGTTTGTGCAGAGACGATCTTTATGACCCTTATTTTGAGAAGTTCTTGAAGAATGTTGTCATATTTGAAGATAGCGACGGGTGCCGAGTCGTTCTTTGACTGGCATGGTCCAATTTCTGCACGTAGTTTCTCGTAGTTTCACGCAGATGGTGAAGACAGCCGAGACAATTGAAGAGTGAATGGCAAAGGAATGGCGAAGAAAAGGCAATTGATGTAGGCAGCGTTCAGTCTTTATACCGGCGATCACGCGGGTTGCGTGATGCAGACAGGTGACGTCGGCCAATCCGAGAGCGTGGAGAATTCTCGAATGATGCTGAAGGCCAATCACAATAAGGGGCCAACTGAAATGAACCTCGACCAACATTACTTCCGGAAATCATTTACAGTATTCTGGAACACGTGCAAGCAAGTACAAATTGAAAAAAATATTGATTGACATATGACAGGTAAGAGGTTATGTTATAAATCCAAATAACTAAACTTTGTAATATTCACTGAAAAGTGAACATACTGCCAGAGGGGCAAAAGAAAGAGAAAACCAAAAATAACATAAGAGAAAGAAGACCTAGAGTGGCAGAGGGCAAATGACTGAAATAGGACGAACACATTGTCCAGCTGAAGTTTTAAGTTTGACCACTCGAACTCTAGCATCTCTGCCATAATAACATTTTATAACACGACCAGTGTTCCATACAAGAGGAGGACTTGGGTCTTTGAGGAGAACCAAATCACCCTCCTGAAACTTAGGCCGAGAGAGCTGCCACTTTTTCCTCCTTTGGAGCGAGTGAAAATACTCAAGGCTCCACCTCTTCCAAAACTGAGCTTTACGGATTCTATCCTTTTCCACAAAATAGGCAAAGAAAGATCAAGTTTACGATCAAGCAACGGAGGAGGCGCAGCTAAGGAACTGCCCACCAGAAAATGACCTGGGGTCTAAGGAAGGAAATCACAAGGATCGTTGGAAAGAGGTGAAAGAGGTCGTGATTTACAATTCCCTCAATGAGGATAATTAAAGAATTGAATTCTTCGTAAGTTACAATACTAGAGCCAAGAGTTTTCTTTAAATGATTTTTTGTGAGCTTCACACAAGATTCCCATCGTCCGCCCTGATGGGGAGCATAAGGAGGGATGGAATGCCATTTGAATTGTTTTAGGTGCGAGTAATTGGAGATTTGTTCTTTCGTACGAGGGGAACAAAGGGCTTTATACCATTGCTGCAAAGCTCCAACAAAGGTTTTGGCATTATCAGAGAAAACTTCTGAAGAAATGCCCCTTCGTGAAATGAATCTAGAGAAAGCGGAAAGAAAATATGAGGTGGTGGCACTAGTTACGAGCTCAAGATGAATAGAGCCAGTGACTATACAGACAAATAGAGAAATGTATAGTTTTCCAAGGATTTTTCTTTTAGCACTAGGGTGATTTTGTTGATACACAAACGGACCGGCGTAATCAATGCCGGTGAAGGAAAAAGGTCTGCAAGGGGCTGAACGAAATGGGGGAAGATCAGCCATGAGTTGCTGATGAGGTTTAGGCTTAGCTTTGAAACAAGTAATACATTTATGTATAACAGAAGTAACTTCGTGTAAACCATTAATCGGCCAGTATCTTTCCCGTATCAAGCATAGAAGGGTTCTAGAACCAACATGTAAGTTTTGATAATGAAACTGCCGAATGATTATCCGAGTGACATGATGTTTAGACGGAAGGATAATAGGGTGCTTATTTCATCAGAGAATTCAGAAAGAGAAAGTCTGCCGCCCACTCTTAACAAACCATCGTCATCTATAAAAGGGCATAAGGCAAAAAGCCTGCTGTGTTTCTTGAGAGTTTGACCTTTATCCAATATGTTTATTTCGACTGAGAACGCCTCTCTCTGAGTGAGCCAATGAACTTTGATGGTGGCAATTTGCAGTTCAACAGCCGAAAGAAAAGGCTGAGGGAGTAGAGGTTGATCTAGTACTAAAAATTTCCATCTAAGCACATAAGCAGTGATGCGCACTAGTTTTTGAAAAGAAGAATAACGTTCCAACAGGGAAGGAGTGTTGGCAGTTACAAAGGCAGAAGGTTTTTTTGCTGATTTTTGGAATATCCTCTAACGGGAAATTAGAGTTGGAAGGTCGGTTTTGAATTCTTTCTGAAAGCCATGAAGGGCCGTGCCAGTACAAACGGGATTGAGATAGTGACTTAGGTGAACAACCACGAGAAATGAGGTCGGCGGTGTTGTCTTTGCTAGAAACATGATTCCATTGTTCTGGTTTAGAAACAGTTTGAATTTTCTCAACTCTGTTAGCTACAAAAGTTTGCCAATTAGAAGGAGGTTTAGAAATCCATGCCAAAGCAATAGAGGAATCTGTCCCAAAATATGTGTGCGAGAACTTACAGTTAAGTGTTTGTTTGAGTTTGTTAGCTCATTCGGCAGCAAGTAGTGCGGCACAGAGTTCAAGGCGAGGTAATGAAACGGGTTTCAAAGGCGCAACCTTAGATTTAGCACATGTCAAATTGGAGAAAAAAAGGGGAGCGGCTTACAATGTAAGCACAACATCCGTATGCTTTGGTCGAACTGTCAGCAAAATGGTGAAAATCCAGGACAAGAGAAAAAGAGAACGGAACTAGCACTCTAGGAATGTATATTAATGAGGGATCACAAAGACTGTGCCGAAAGGTAAGCCACTTTTGTAAAAGCGAAGGAGGAATGGGATCATCCCAATCCGAGTTCAATGACCATAGCTCTTGCATAAAATTTTTAGCTAGAACAATTACGGGTGCAATGAATTGAAGCGGGTCATATATTTTAGCTATTTCTGATAGTACTTGTCTTTTGGTTTGTGGAGTTGAGGAAGACAAATTTACTTCGTAAAAGAATGAGTCAGCTTTAGGATACCAGTGTATTCCCAAAACTTTAGTAGCATCCTCCAATTGGCAAAGCTCTATTGGAGTATCAACAGGATAATGTGGCAAGAGGTTGGATAGAAGTTCCTCAGAATTAGAGTTCCAACGATGAAGTAAAAACCTCCTCTGCTAAGTAAAGATTTTAAACTTTGAGAGAGTTCGATAGCCTCAGATACATTCTTAAAAGAAAAAAGAAAGTCATCAACGTAGAAGGAATTTTTTAACAAAATAGAAGTTTCAGAAGGAAACAAATGACCATCTTGGTCGGCAAGATGTTTCAAAGTGCGAATGGCAAGAAAAGCCGATGATTTCAGCCCATACGTTACGGTTTTTAATTTAAAGATCTTGATGGTTTTAGTAGGAGCATCACGCCAGAGAATTCGTTGAAGATTTTGTTGTTCGGAATTAATCAGAATTTGTCTATACATTTGTTGTACGTCGGCTATGATTCCAATTGGAAATAGACGGAAATTTAAAAGAATAGAAGGGAGATCAGACTGAATGGCAGGTCCAGATAGGATAGTGTCATTTAAGGAAATGACACTGGCGTTAGGGGCAGAACCGTTAAAAGCAACTCTTATATTTTCTTTGGTGGAGGGATTCTTCCAAACTGGATGGTGATTTAAATACACTGAATCTAAAGAAGGGTTGAAATCTTGAACAGTCTCCATATGGTTAGAAGCTTCATAATCCTCCATGAATTCAAGGTATTGTTTGCGAGAGGAAGGATCCTGCTTGAGTTTATTCTCAACTGCAAATAAAGCTGTAAGAGCTTTAGGATAGGAATCACATAAAGAAGGACGAGAAGAAATGCGTGGCATTGTGACAATGAATCTGCCATCTGGGTTACGAACAGTGGTTTCCAAAAACAGTTGTTCACAAAATTCATCTTCCGATGAAAGAGAAGAAACCGATTCAATGGACTCTATTTGCCAAAATTTTTCCAGACTTTGATGAAGATCTGCATTAGTGAAATGGCATTGAGAGGAACCTTGAACAGTTTGAAGAGGAATGTAACCTGTGATCAGCCAGCCAAATTTATTATGGTGGGCGTAGATACCAGATGAAATATTAACCCTTGACGGAAGAAGATTTTGCCAAAATGTGTTAGCGCCAAAAAGAATGTCAACGTGAGAGCTTTTATAGAATTGAGGGTCCGCCAGTTTTAGATCAGAGGGAAATTTCCATTTGTCAACGGAAAAGAGCGACTGGGAGTTGGACTGCCAATAATCGGAATGGACAGACAGTTTAGATGAAAGTTAGTGCCATACTGGACTGAATCTTTCACCTGCAGTTTGACATAATTTAAGGAGGTAGACTTGCTGTTGTTGATACCAGATATTTCAATATTGGTGGAGAGTGGTTTGAGACCTAACTTTTCAACTAATGACGAGGTTATGAAGTCATGAGTTGCCACATTGTCGAGCAAGGCTCGTATTAAGTGCCAATTGCCGGACGAATCTTGAACTTTGACCTGAATTGTAGATAACAAAACTTGAGCACTACGCCATGAGGGGGTTGTTTGATTGTAAGATTGGGCAACGGTATTTTCAGTAGAAATAGAAGAGCAAGGTGGGGCAGCATCACTAGTGAGGCTCAGTGCTGGTGGAGCATTAGGATTAGAAACCGTCCCATGAATAGATCGTAGCTTTTCGAAGCGGTGTAAGGTAGAGTGATGTCTTAGCTTGCAATGCATGCAAACTACTTTCGAAGGGCAATCCGCTAAGATATGCCTTGAAGAGAGACAGTTAAAACAACATTTGTTCTGAGACACAGCTTTTCTACGATCGTCAACTGAAAGGCCTTTGAAGGTGTCGCAGAAATATCAAGGGTGAAGATTATTGCAAAGAATACACGAGGTTGTATTACCTTGTATAGAGAAAACATGAGAATGTGAAGACTTTTCCGAGAAATGCTTGGTGGGTTTACCTGTGCTGACATCGGTGGAACCTTCAGCTTTATTGATTAAAGCAGAAAGTTTTTGACAACGTTTCTTTATGAAAGAGATCAAAACTTTAAATGTGGGTTCAAGTTTGTCCACTAAATCGGATTCCCATGCTTTACGACTATTAAGGTCAAATTTGGAGGTAGTGAGATGTTGTTGTTGTTGTTTGAGTCTTCAGTCTTTTGACTGGTTTGATGCAGCTCTCCATGCCTCCCTGTCCTGAGCTAATCGTTTCATCTCTACATAGCTACCACACCCTACATCCGAGGCAATCCGTTTAACATATTCTAACCTTGGTCTACCCCTACAGTTCTTGTCCTCGACCCTTCCTTCCATAACTAAGCTTGCTATTCCTGGGTGTCTTAGTATGTGTCCTACCAACCTATCTCTTCTCTTCATTAGCAGTCGCCAGAAACATCTCTCCTCACCCACACGCCTTAATACCTCTTCGTTTGTAACCCTATCTACCCATCTGATCTTCATCATTCTCCTGTAACACCACATTTCAAATGCCTCAATTCTCCTCTTTTCTGCTGCACCAATAGTCCATGTTTCACTTCCATAGAGCGCCATGCTCCAGACAAAGGCTTTCAAAAATGATTCCTAATACCTAAATCTATATTCGATGTCAACAGATTCCTTTTTTGTAGAAAGGCTTTCCTTGCCTGAGCCAACCTACTTTTTATATCCTCTTTGCTTCGTCCATCACTGGTTATTCTGCTTCCTAAGTAACAGAAGTCTCCTACTTCCTTCAGCTTTTCACCTGCCAATTTGATCTCCATAGAGGTTTCTGATTTATTTCGGCTGCATTCCAGTATTTTTGTTTACATTTATTAATGTTCATCATGAAGTCCTTCCGTAAGACGGAATCCATACCATTCAAAAACTCATTCAAATCCTCAGGCTTGTCGGCCAAGATGACGATGTCATCAGCAAATCTCAGAGTTGAAATTATTTCTCCTTGAATCTTCACTCCCACTTTAAATTTTTCTCCAATTTCCTTCATTGCTTGTTCAATGTAAAGATTGAAAAGTATGGGTGATAAGTTGCAGCCTTGCCTTACACCTTTCATAATACCAGCTTCTCTCTCATATCCTTCAGCTCGAATGACTGCTGTCTGGTTTCTGTATAGATTGTATATCACCCTCCTATCCCTGTACTTTATTCCAATAGATTTCAAAATGTCAAGCAATTTAGTCCAATCAACGTTATCAAAAGCCTTTTCTAAGTCTACAAATGCCATGAACGTTCTCTTATCTTTCCTTATTCGACCTTCCAAAATCAGCCTAAGACTTAGTACAGCTTCCCTTGTTCCTACATTTCTCCTGAAACCAAACTGGTCTTCACCCAACTCCGTTTCTATCTGGCTTTCAATCCTCTTGTAAATTATTCTAGACAGGATCTTTGAAGCATGAGTAATCAAGCCGATTGTACGGTAATCTTCACATCTCTCAGCTCCCACTTTCTTTGGTATAGGGATGATAATATTCTTCTTGAAATCAGGGGGTACCTCACCTGTCTCATAAATCCTACACACCAAGTGAAATAACCTGATCAGACCTTCATCTCCTATGCAGCGTAGCAACTCAATCGGTATATCATCTATGCCTGGTGCTTTGTTCCTGCCTAAGTCTTCTAATGCTCTGTCAAATTCTGATCTCAATATTAAATCTCCTTTTGCATCCTCATCAATTTCCTCCTTCCTTTCCATTACATGATTCTCAATCTCCTTTCCCTTATACAAGCACTCTATGTAAGCTTTCCATCTCTCAACCTTTTCTTCCCTATCTGTTAGAGGCTTTCCATTTGTGTCCCTAATATTACAGCACTTAGTCTTCTTTTCCCCAAAAGTATTCTTAATCCTTCGATAAGCTGTGTCTACTTTTCCTAATTTCAGACACTTTTCTATACCTTTACATTTCTCTTTCAACCATTCTTCTTTCGCTTCCTTGCACTTCTTGTTAACCTCATTTCTCAGACGTTTGTATTCTGCTTTCACCTCTTCATCTCTTAGATTCTTGTGTCTCTTGTGAGATGTATAAGAAAAATATCCCAATGTTCAACAGGTTGTTTAAGATGTTCTAGGACTCGTACATGGAGTTCAACGGTGTCTCCCAGACGTCTAAGTGATGGTAAATTATCAGGGCGTGAAGCTGGTAAATTAAACATGGCGTTCATATGGCGCTGAATCCTGGGTTTGGCATTGCCATATCGCTGTTGGATGAGGTCAATAGCTACTGAGTAATTTTCGGTTGTGAGAGGTAAAGCTTCAATTAATTTTAAAGGAGGACCCTGAAGAACAGACTTTAAATAATAAAATTTTGAATCAATCAATTATCATGTATTAGAGAAGAAAAAAGTTCAAAAAAGGAATCCCACTGTTTTCCTCTCCTGAAAAGGTAAGAAGTTGGATTTTAGGAAGAAAAGGTTTGCCAACTTCAGTTTTTTGATGGGTTGCTAACCGCTTGATTAAATCCTTAGCTTCGCCATACATATTGTAATAGAGTTCTTCAACAGAACTGCGATCCTGTTCTTGATCAGGTTCGATTGTTTCAATTTCGGTTTGCAAAACATCATACTCTTGAAAATGTTGCTGATAAACATTAAAATGTTGAACCAGAAAGTCAGAATTGTGATCATCAAAAGATTTAGAAACCAAAAACTGCCCAAAACGAGTAAGTTTGTTCTACAGGCAGTTCTTTTGGCTACAAGCTCCGTAGGAAGAGACATGGCAGAACTTCGAGTACTTTCACTCACCGATCTGCTAGACCGCCGAGCGTCTGAAGTGGTAGTAGTAGTAGTATTGGTACTGGTAGAGGTGGTAACAAGGGACATCTCCTCTCAACCCAACACAGCTTTCATAGCGATAGCTGAAAAATACAATTAGCATTAATAACAGAAGTAGAAAGCTGCAATAGCTTATCGAATTGCTTGGCAACCTGTTTCATACAATAAACAATTATCAAGGTTATTTAAAGTTCCCGGGTTTCAGCACCAACCATGGTTAGGATCCGTCGATGCTAGACCTCCCCTTTCAGACAGAACTAGAGATGAAGCCTCTAGCTTAATATACAAGTGAACTTTACTAGGTAGAAACAAATGGGGCAACAAAGAAGAAAATAGCTCATAGAAACAGTTTGCCAAATAACAATGATCTTTATTTATAATTTTTATAAAGATCAATAATAACAACAACCTTAGAAACAGGTAATAGAAACTCTATAGGCACCAGCCAACAACACTTGAAAAACAATGAATAGACTTTAAATTCTAATGAAGTATAAATTAACAAATTAACAAGAGATAAGAATAAGTTAACAATTTTATGGTTGAAGGTCGCTAGGTAGAATAATCATAGCATAATTTACAAAATTAAGGCTGCTTACAAAATTTACAAAATTAAGGCTGCTTGCAAATGCAGGGCCAAAGTCATAGGAGAATAACTTCATTGCTCAATACGAGCTTCAAAGCGTGACTAGAAATAGAAATATGCCTGGTTAGCATGCTTTGGTTTAAATGAAACAATATCGTCAACCATCAGTAAGATCGACAAGCCACAGGGGAGTAACTTACATCCCGCAAGTCGTTTCAAACAAGAGAATATGTTTAAATAAGTTATAACAAAAATGCAAGAAAACAAAAAGTAATTGTTTTAACATACCATAGTTTTCACTTTAAGAGGGCAAAGTACTTGCGGCCATGCTAAACAAATAAGTTAGGTTAAGTTGAACATGACAGATACACTTGGCAATTGGGAGGTTAGAGTTTACACTTAACTTGCTTAGGCAGTTCTTTGAGAGATTTCCATAACGGGAACACTTGTTGATCACTTTTGTTTCTTTCGAAATGTTGGAGATTGTTTAGCACTGAAGATAAATGCCACCTTGAGTAGATGCTGTCAAATCGATGATTGCAGTAAGCCAAATATCGACATGTTGCCGATGTAGAAGAACTCGCTAGCGATGACAAATTGATTTGGACTAGCGATTAAAGACAATGTGCCAGCACTTCAGCAGAGAAGCACTTTTGAAGAGTTTGTGCAAAGACGATCTTTATGGCCCTTATTTTGAGAAGTTCTTGGAGAATGTTGTCATGTTTGAAGATAGCGACGGGTGCCGAGTCGTTCCTTGACTGGCATGGTCCAATTTCTGCACGTAGTTTCTCGTAGTTTCACGCAGATGGTGAAGACAGCCGAGACAATTGAAGAGTGAATGGCGAAGGAATGGCGAAGAAATGGCAATTGATGTAGGCAGCGTTCAGGCTTTATACCGGCGATCACGCGGGTTGCGTGATGCAGACAGGTGACGTCGGCCAATCCGAGAGCGTGGAGAATTCTCGAATGATGCTGAAGGCCAATCACAATAAGGGGCCAACTGAAATGAACCTCGACCAACAATACTTCCGGAAATCATTTACAGTATTCTGGAACACGTGCGAGCAAGTACAAATTGAAAAAAGAAACGGATTGACATATGACAGGTAAGAGGTTATGTTATAAATACAAATAACTAAACTTTGTAATATTCACTGAAAAGTGAACAAATAGCAATAAAATGATCAAACCCTAAGCGATACCGTCCTTGGTTGAGTTCACTTTGCTAGTCAATAACTAAACAGGCATGACGTTGAGTGTTCCAGCACTTGGCACACAATTCTGTAAACATTTGAAAGGTCATATCCGGATTCACATGTTCATTATAAATGTGACAACTGTTCCTCTCGTCCTGGCGAAATAAAACAATGACATTGGCATTGTCACGAATCAACTGTTTGGACATTTTAGAATACGTTTGTCCAAGATAGAAGCAATCGATATGTTTGTGTCGACCCATGCTTAAATAGCTTTGCATGATGCCTTGACGTTCAGTGGATACATAATCGAAAATCATGAGTGAATCAGGCTTTACCTCATCCGGTGAAATAACATTTTCTTGCATGAAAAATGTAAAATAACCCATATTCTCTTTTTGTAATCCAGACATGACTTGATCCAGAAACACGTAGAGGGGTTGGTAGAGAGATTTTGCAAAAATATAAATATTTTGAAAACGCAGACCATTGGGTGCTGTGATGAGCGTCAGCAAAAGATTGGTCTTTCCACAGCCGGAAGGCCCCACAATGATGCAGCGAATGGAAGATGGAAACAGTGAACCATGGCGTTGTTCACGTGATGTGGGACAGAGATGGAAAACCATGTCCCCCACGGGGAATTACTCTTGCTGCTTAATAATCTTCATTTCAACTAAGGCTTATCCAGGCTAGCAGGCTGTCTATATACATGGCACCGAGACTTGTCATAGAAACAGTAGACTGGTACTACAGGTTGATGATGGATGTCTTTGGACGTGCGTTGATGGCCAAAGCTAGGTCTGCCCCCATACATGATCATAAACAAGAAACAGATCCTGCTAATAAACACTATGTGGATAGGTCAGTAGTGCCACGTACAAAACACGGAGTATATGACTATAAGGGAAAGCGGTTAACCCATGTAAAACATCCTCAAGTGTCTACAGACGTTACTACAAAAAAAGTACGTGGATAACAAGGTGTATGAGTTTTATGATAAAGTGCCTCAGCTTACGGTGAATGGCAATGGCGCTAATCACCATCGTATTATTCACGTGGAAGACCCGCAAGACGAAGACGATGTCTGTACCAAGCGTAACGTGACCTATGAAATTATGTATTTATTTATTTATTTATTTAATCGTATGGTGAGTACAACGAGGAATTCATAAGTCCAGGTCCAAGTTCTTCAACCACAGAGCAGCACTTTCTGATAGATCAAACAGGTCGCTGGGGCTTCCAGAGTAGGCATGAAAAGGGCAACGCAGGATGACATGGTCCATGGTCTGCTCCTCTTCACTGCATTCACACGTTGGAGAATCAATCCAGCTCCAC
The DNA here is from genome assembly GCA_946902985.2 of Meconema thalassinum. Classification (NCBI taxonomy): domain Eukaryota; kingdom Metazoa; phylum Arthropoda; class Insecta; order Orthoptera; family Tettigoniidae; genus Meconema; species Meconema thalassinum. Next base: position 454,223,008 of record OX336391.1, on the reverse strand, counting down.
TTATGGCGCAAGAAATTACAGCGCCCATGCCCAGTTCTCAGTCTGTTGAGGCGACACCATAGTTTTCTTGGGAGGTCAAATCCATTCATTTTCCGAGTTGAATTTATATCATGGGCATTAGTACCAGATATTGAATTTGACCACTCTTCCTGCTAGCTCCGGTTTAGGTTGAAATTGTCCCTCAAGAGTCGGCCGGCCAATACACTTGCTGGTCTCCTCGATCGAAGTCGTTGTGGCGATGGGTAACAAAATTCCTGGTGAACTGGTAAAGAGGGAGATGACCGGATCTTCTTTGCTTCTCTCAGCAGAGCTTCCTTTCTCCTCAGGTGGGGTGGTGGGATATGGCTAAGAACGGGTAACCAGTGGCGAGGTGTAGACTTGACAGTACCAGTTATGCAGCACATGGTTTCATTCAGCTTAGTATCTATTTTATGCACATGAGCACTTTCCAGCCATACAGGGGCACAGTATTCCGCTGCAGAGTAGACAAGACCAATACCCGTTAATCGTAAGCAGTCAGCCGAGGCTCCCCATGAACTATCACAAAGCTTGTGTAGGATGTTATTCCTTGTAGTGATTTTGTGAGAGAGCTTGGTGAGATGTTCTTTGTAGCTTAAAGTTCTGTCCAGGGTGACTCCTAGATATTTCGGTAAAGGGTTGTACTTTAGTTTATCACCAAGGAATAAAACAGATGGCTCGTAGTTTGCGAGTCGCTTGCTAAGATGGAAACATGAAACCTCAGTCTTAGAAGTGCTTGGGATCAATCGCCAAGACTTGAAAAATGTAGCCATTTTGTCCAAGTCTGCCGAAAGACTGCCTTCTCCATCCTCAAAATTTCTGCTTTGAGCTATCAGTGCAAAGTCATCTGCATAGATAAACTTAGTAGCTGAGGTTGATGGCAAGTCATGGATGTAGAGGTTGAAGAGAACTGGGGCCAATACTGATCCCTGAGGCAAACCGTTATTTAATTTTCTTTTACGACTTTTAGAATCACCTAGGAATACTACAAACTCTCTCTCACAGAGCATGTTGGAAATTAGGTTTCCAATTTCCAAGCAGGGAATTACTTCCAGCAATTTAAGAATTAGTCCATGTCGCCAGACAGTATCGTATGAACTTGTCAGGTCAATAAACACAGCTGTTGATTTTAACTTCTTTTGGAAGCCTGCCTCGATGTGAGTGGTAAGAGCCAAAACTTGATCAGTACAGCTACGATTTCTTCTGACACCAGCTTGTTCTGGATGGATTACATCTTCAATGAGTGGTGCAATCCTAGAGAGGAGGACTCGTTCCAAGAGTTTATAAATGCAACTAAGAAGTGCTAGTGGACGGTAGTTTTCAGGTCTCTGCTCCAACTTTCCAGGTTTCAGAATGGCTATCACTTTTGATCGTTTAAACTGCTTTGGCAGTTTGTTAGTCTGAAGGATGTAAGAAAAAAGAGAAGTGATCCACTTTATACTATATGGACCCATATATCGAAGAAATTCGTTGAAGATATTATCTGGGCCAGCAGCCTTACCGGTCTTCAGCATTTTGATAGCAGCTTCAACTTCCTGAATAGAAAATGGCCTGGACAGATCCTCATTCTTCTGTGATCCATGTTTGAGCTCAGTGAGCTTACGCTTCACAATTTTCGTATGGCATTTATCTCTTTTGGTTCGGGTGACTTAAACCATTCTATTTGCTATGGCATCTGGACTCAAATTATTGCACTTCTTTTTAGAATAATGTTTTCCAGTAAGTCGATTCAAGACTCTCCAAGCTTTCCTGCTCGATTTTGCAAAGTCCATGTATTTCACTGTTGCTTCCCACTTTTCTCTCCTATTCTTGTCTAATGACTGCAGAAGCTGTGAACCTACTTCATGACTACCTGTTGTTTGATATTCTTCATACAGAGCCTCACTTTCTGGATTTCAACCAGGCACATAATATTTTCTGAAACCTCTCGGAACATTTGATTTGTCAGTTGAAATGACCAAGCTGACGAATTCATCATAGTTGCTGGTAGTTGGATCTAGATTTATAACAGATAGCTTCTGGTCAAGATCTTTAGAGAATTCATCCCAGTTTTCACGATTAAAATTCCATCTGGGCACAGGTACTGAGGTCACCAGGGGTATCTTCATACCTGCTTCCAACAGAACTGGTCTATGCTGGCTGTTTGGGAAACTCGAAAATATTTTACGTGTGATACTGAGAGGCTGATCAAAGGAATCCTTGGACACAAATGTTAGGTCAGGGTTGTAGTCTCTTCTCCAGCGAGAAGAATGGAAAGTGCCTTTGTCTTTCACATCAAAAACTAGGTGCAGATCGGTTATTTCAACCCACTGAGATAATGCCTCACCATCGTCATCAACAGAGTCATATCGCCAGTTAGTATGATGGCTGCAGATCTGTGCAGCCAATGTAACTGCGATGTCATTGCTGTACAAGAAACTCATAGAGGACCATCGGGACGAAGACCGAAAATCAAAGGCATGAGACTTATTCTGGAACGTCCACACGATAATTATGGTAGTGCAATATTCTGTAAGAGCGGATTAAATATCACGTCTGTTGCTTTGTCTGAGGAAAATAACATCGAAATCCTCACTATCGAAACAGCGCAGTTCTCTGTAACATCTGTTTACAAGCCACCCGAAGAGAGCTTTGTGTTTAAGGAACCTATCAATTTCAAATATAGTAACGTCAACTTAATACTTGGTGATTTCAACTGTCATGGAACTACATGGGGGTATACATCTACAGATGAAAATGGCGCAGAGCTAGAAAAGTGGTCTGAAAATAATGCACTCAGTCTAGTTCACGACCCAAAACAACCACCATCGTTTAACAGCGGCCGATGGAGAAGAGGATATAATCCTGATCTAATTTTTATTACCAACAAATTAGCTGAGCAGTGCACCAAAATTGTTGGTAAGGCTATTCCCCGCTCACAGCATCGACCCTTACTATGCAGAATCGAACCAATTGTTAAACCAGAAAATGCACCTTTCCAACGTAGGTTCAACTTCAAGAAGGCGAACTGGCCTAAGTTCAGTTGTGAACTTGATGTAGCCATAGGGGAAGTGGAACCACAACCAGAAAACTATGACACCTTTATTTCTGTAGTGAAAAACGTCTCGCGGAAGAACATACCAAGAGGATGCAGAACAGAATATATCCCAGGTCTTTCTGATCAGAATATATCTCTTTTGGATAACTACCGCAACTTGTATGATATGGACCCCTTCTCCGAGGAAACAATGGAAGCTGGGCATGCACTGATGATTTCTCTCGGTCAGACACGCACAGACAGATGGAATAGCTTGGTTTCTAAAATCGATATGAAACAGAATAGTAGACAAGCATGGCGTCTTCTTAAGAACCTCAGTGGAGATCCGACTAGCCCGCCTTTTAACTTTACTCAAGTAACTGCTAATCAGATAGCACACCAACTGATCTTAAATGGAAAGACTTCAAAATCTAAGTCAAATACAGAGAAACTTGAACGGTGTATTGAAGAAGAGACTGATTTCCTTAAGGACTTGTTTACGATGGAAGAACTTATGAAAGCAATCGACGGTCTGAAATCGAACAAGGCAGCTGGGTTGGATGATCTCAGAGCGGAGCAAATAAAACAATTTGGACCAGCAACACTGCAATGGTTGCTTTCATTGATGAACAACTGTGCATCCAGACTGAAGATTCCTAAGGTATGGAGAAAAGCTCGCATAATTGCGATCCTAAAACCTGGGAAGACTCCTGATAGCCCAAAGAACTTTCGGCCAGTTTCACTTCTGTGTCACACCTATAAGTTGCTGGAGAGAATGATTCTTAATAGAATATCTGATTCTATAGATAGCAAACTGATTTCTGAACAGGCAGGCTTTAGACCAGGCAGGTCATGCTGTGGACAAATTCTGAACCTTACTCAGCACATAGAGAATGGATTTGAGGAAAAGTGCATTACTGGTGTAGCCTTCATAGATTTAACTGCTGCTTACGACACTGTTAATCATAACACACTACTTCATAAGATTTATGAACTGACAAAGGACTACAGGCTGACCTCACTGCTAAGAACTTTCCTTGAGAACAGAAGATTTTACGTGTCTCTCCTTGGGAAAAATAGTCGTTGGCGCCTCCAGAAGAATGGACTACCTCAAGGTAGCGTCTTAGCGCCACTGCTTTACAATGTATACACCAATGACCAGCCCAGAACAGAAGGCACCAGGCGATTTATCTACGCAGATGACACTGCAGTAGCCGTGCAAGGCCGTAGCTTTGAAGAAGTAGAACATTCTTTGTCCTGTGCCTTGGAAGAACTTGGTCGATACTATCACAGAAATAATTTGAAGCCAAATCCAGCCAAAACGCAAGTTTGTGCTTTCCACTTGCGAAATAAAGAAGCAAAGAGGACATTGAACATTAAGTGGCAAGGTGAAACAATCCTTCATTGTTTTACACCAAAATATCTTGGTGTCACCCTCGATCGAACTCTGTCTTTCAAGCAACATTGCTTGAACACCAAAAGTAAAGTATCTGCACGAAATAACATACTAAGATGCCTAACAGGAAGGACATGGGGTGCTCACCCCACCACTCTCAGAACTTCAGCCCTTGGACTGAGCTTCTCAGCTGCTGAATATGCAGCACCAGTTTGGCTTTCTTCTCCACATTCCAAAGAGGTGGATATAGCTCTGAATGAGACTTCCAGGATTGTATCTGGGTGTCTTAGACCAACACCACTTCAGAAGATCTACCCTCTTATAGGAATTTCTCCACCTCATGTCCGAAGAATGGTAGCAGCAGCATCTGAGAAGAAACGGCAAGAAACCGATTCAAGGCATCCACTTTTCGGCCAACAACCAGCCCGACAGAGACTTAAGTCTAGAAACAGCTTTTTGAGGGAAGTAACAGCCCTCGAAGGCTCACAAGAAGCTGCCCGTGTGAAGATATGGAAGACAGAGATCACAGACCCAATTATTCCTCTATCAGAAAAAATGGCACCTGGTCACAACTTGCCATATGGAATTTGGAAATCATTGAAAAGGCTGAGGACGGGGGTTTTACGCTGCAAGAACAATCTCAAGAAATGGAACATGCTCGTCAACAATGATGAGTTCTGTGACTGCAGCATTTTACAAGACCCAGAACACCTGCTGATCTGCCCCTTGATGGAGGACATATGTTCAAAAGACGATCTTTTGGCTGCAAATGTTAATGCTATAACTGTTGCTACTTACTGGCAAAATCTAATTTGATTTGGACACGGAAAATAAATAAATGATGGCTGTTAAAATCTCCAGTGTAAATGCAGGGATGGCTGAAATTTGGCAAAATGCTAGGAGACCAACTGATGCTAGGAGGTTTATACACGTTAACAACTGTTAGGTTATTAACCTGTATAACTATAGAGAAGATGAGATCCTTGACACTTGACTCAACAACTTGAACTCCTGTAAGACTGGATTTGGCATAGGTGGCAATCCCATACTATTGATGGTGGATAGCATCGACAAGTGTATAGCCAAAAATTCGTCCTCTTCTATCAAAGTCCTGTTCGTCTGTGGTGTGCGTCTCCTGAATGTTGACGATATCAATATCGAAGTTGTTCAGCTGTTTTCCGAGATATTCACACTTGGCACGACTTATGCCTTCAATATTTAGTTGCTCACGACCGCAGGATCTTACCTATTGATTGCCCTGCACGTGTCCCCCGGGTGGTTCTAAACGAGCAACAGCGACATAAGGTGATACAAGTGAATGACATAATGTCTCAAACTTTTGATAATATCGGTTCTTTTCAGAACCAAACAACAATAGACATTGGACCTTCAGTCCGTATTTTACAACCTATGAAATGAAAAGGCTTTATAAATTCATCCCATCTGTATTTTTAGTGTATCTGACAACTGAAAAACATGTGAATGACAGAAACCATTTACCGCTAGTCCGTGACCAACACTTGACCTATGTGCTTGCTTCGGGTTTAAGCCACTATCGATTACACTATGATGGAACCATTCACATGAAATACGCAATGCCTGGTGAGAACCATTTACAAATACAGATAAATGGTCATAGGATGTTGGTCCATAACCATGAAATGGTCAATGCAGGAGACGAATTATCCTTTCATCTCATGTTGACATGGGGTGAAAAGCAAGCGGGAAAAACCATAAACGATTTCCCACTTTATATGGAATTGGAATATACAGCCATGAAATAACAATCTGACGTTAGTTGTGACTTAAACTTTCTTGTGAAAGGTTGTTGGTCATTATCATCAAGGTGAAACAAAGTTATATGATGAGGAAGACTAAAAAGACTAAAAATAAGACCCTGTCCTTGGCAAAGTCTGGGCTTAAGACATTCCTAGACAAGCCGTTGCGACAGAACAAAAGAAAAAATAATGTGTTGACTATAAGAAAAGTCCTTCGAGCAGCACAGAGACGTGTTATTCCAAAACGTCAGCGACAGGGTTCAAAACAAGGGCGAGTGATTCCCGTTCCCAAATGAGCAGGATTTTTACCTGCTTTATTTGCCGGTCTGGCTGATCTGGGTTCACTTTTGGGCGGTGCCAGTGCGGTGGCGAAAACCATTAAAGCCGCGCAGCAGGGCAAGAAACAACTCAAAGAAAGTCAGAGACACAATGAAACGATGGAAGCCAGTGCTATGGGGGCTAGAAATGCCAATTTGAAGCCAGCCTTTTATCAACAAGGATTTAGGATTTCACCACTTCGGAATATATATTAAAAAATAACCTCAGCCATAGCAAGACATGCCCTGACGCATCAACAAGTGGAAAGCTATGCTAAACAATTAAAATTTCTCATTTTCGAGGTGTATTTATGCGAAACCAATTACCCCCACGACCTTGGAAACAGGAATGCGCTGTTGTCAATTTGGATGATCACCGAGGACCAGGAACGCATTATGTAGCTTATGTTAAAGAGGGATCCACCGTATGGTACCTTGCCAGTTTTGGGAATTTGCCCCCGCCCATGGAACTAGTGACCTAATTTGGAAACAGGATCAAGATATATTATAATGTGAAACGTGAGCAAACGTTTAACAGCCAACAGTGTGGACGTTTGTGTTTATTTTTTGTATATAAGACACAGCATGAGCAAAAACGTTCACAGTATGTCGGCAGAAAGTAAAACGTTTACACTGCATGGACGTGGACCCGAAGTCAACCTAGACTTTTACCCGCTTATCGAATTGAGTGAAAGACCTAATGGTTTGGGACTTGTTTCTCTTGAAACGTACAATCGAATATACAACATACGTGAAAATGTAAACAACAAGTTTTACTATTATGATTCTGTGCTCACCATGTGGGTAGGTTTTGGCCAGGGTTAAACACTACCCACAAGGAAGATGAAGAGAAAAGGAAAGGGAAGTGGGTTTCGTACTGAAGAACAAGTGTGGGTAAATAGGACGAGAGTCCAACACCAAACAAAATGAATTTGAGCAAGTATTTAGTGACGAGTGTCACCGCAAAGCCCGTGAAGCACCTAAAGTGGGTATGGACCTGGACGCAGCTAACTGGAGATGCGGCTGGAGCTTGGGCTATTTGTAAGCAAGCAACGAAAGTACTTTCCCTTCCAAGCCTATATTTGACTACTATGGGGAAGGGTGGTAGTCTGGCTAGACAAAGAATGACAAATTTACTGTATATCCTTTCAAATGAGTCAGGTTTAATCGAAGGTTTTGAAAGGCGCAAATAATTTGAATTCGCCGTGATGTTTTTAGTTCTTGGAATTGTAGAATTTCCAAGGAGCGATCGAATGTTTCCAGGAAGGGTAGCGATGAAGCAGTTATAGTGCTTTTGGGAACAATTTGATTGTTTTTGAAAATTTTTGGTTTTAAATTTTGGTAAGAACACCAATGGTTGCAGTCAAGAAAGGCTAAGCTTTTACCCAGCAAAGCGCCGACTAAAAGTTTAGACAAGAAGAAAAACTTAAATTTGGAGAACCAACCATAAGTTATAGAGAAAATCTCAACAAGTAGGAAGCTGGCGGAGCTAGCTATACTTGCCTTACTGGCTCGTTAGAATTAGCTAAAAAAGCTAAGAGCAAATTTGAAAAAGTTTTTGCGGAGTGTTTTTGTTCAAATGCAACAAATAGTGGAAATGTTTTAATTTGGTGCTTAATTTTCATAACGCGAGCATGAGCTTTTGGGGAGAGTCAAGGGAAGTAGGATCCTGCCTAATCGTTATTTTATAGAAAATGATGAAGCAAAAGAATATAGTTTGATTTATTTAACAATGCGTAGAAATATGATAAATTTAAAAAATATAAAAGGTACAATTTGATTTTAAAACCTTTGAGGTCTCAGACCTCTAAAATTGTTGAAGTTTGCACTAGGCAATTAACAAAATTTGGTTTGGAACCTCTTGTAAGCACCAAATCTGCATAAGATTTTAAAATAGTGCTGAGATTAACAAATTTAAAGTTTAACAACAATTAGCGCAATTAAAACTTTAACAATAAATCAGGTACGATATATGTACTTTGAGAATTCCTATATGGAAGTTCTAAAAGTATGAACAAATAACAATTCGAAATTATAACAAAGAGAGAGAAAATAAGAAGTTTCGATAACTTCTTGTATTTAAACAGGGATCGCGAGGAAAATGGGGCCAGTACCCTTTCGTAAAACCTGGAAAAGGAGAGTGAGAAAACTCACTTATGAGTAGAATACAGAATTCCCCAATTGAAGAGGGAAAGAATTATAATGTGGACTTGCCACAGATAAGCAGAAATTAATTCGTTAAATGTGAAACAAAGTTGGGAGGGCACTTGATAGCAAGCGAGGCCTCTTAGAAATTGACATAAGTTGTAGTTTAAACAGCTAGGTACATCAGTAGACTTAAATTTAAAGCTTAATTAGATAAAGTTAGTAAGATGTTTAGGAAAAGGAAATAGGAACTTTAGGAGATAGTTTATGGCCGTATTTATTGCTTTCGTTCGAACTCGACACGGATGGTTGTTGAATGGGCACTGTTATGCACTGTAGTCCGTTGAAAAGTTCACTATTGCAACACGAAGTTTATAAGACAAAAAGTTATTGCAATTGTGGAGATCACTAGTTGAATTTTAGTTTGAGAAAATTTATTGCGTTGTGACGTTTATTGATTGTAGTTTATTGCAGCGGACACTTTCCAACGAAGGAAGACAAATTATGCTGATTAGAGGTATTTTCAGCATAAATTCATCAGTAAGGAACAAGCGTTTCCATATTTAGGTGGAAAGTACTTGACGGCATTTCTTGCAAAAAGATAACTTGATGTAGAAAATTCTAGAGTTGTGAGAACAGTAGAATTGGGCGCAATACCTCGCGGAGGTGAAAGCTAAGTTTTTATAGACAGTGGGTTTAATAAGACTCCCACGGTGTGAGAACTCATTCCCAGATAATCAGTACAAGAAGTACTTTTTCATTTTAGAAAGCTAGCTGAAGTAGCCACAAATAAATCAAGAAGATATTTTGAAGGCAGATATTGCATCACATATAGCAATTTCACACTGTCTATAAAATCAGATTAAAAACATTTAGCTGTTAAATCCAATTAAAACATGGCGAAAACCATTAATGATTTACTTAGCTCATTTCTGAAGAGTAGGCGATGTTTCTGGTGACGGTTGGTTTCAAAATCCAGACATGGCGTCTGATTTAAAAGATGTCACTCGAGGAGAGGAGACAAGCTCGGGAAGAGCTTCGACTCTACGTGCAAACGTTTGACACACAAGTGAGGACCGCTCAACGAAGCACAGAGGTGCCAAGGAGGGAAGGGGATGGGGGAAAAACAAAGGAACATACATATGAAATAATAACTTTAGAAATAAAACTAAAAGTAATCTTCAAGGAGTTGATAGTAGGCGTCAATAGCGAAGCCTGGTGGAAGGGTGTGTTGTAGAAGTCCTCTTGAGCATGGAGATGTTAGCTGAAGATAGCGGCGACATCTTGTGGCTGGATTGGGAAGGAAGTCCTCTTGAGCATAGAGATGTTGAGGAACTTCAGCAGTTAGCTGCTAGATGCCGCTAGGTTGATCATGGAAGTTATATCTACAACAAACTTTTACACAGAGTGAACAAGGTGCACAAATAAAATAAAAGGTAAGTAATCACTGTAGGTGTTTGAGAACAAAAGGGAAGAAATAAGTTAAGCAAAGAGCAGCGAAGGCTAACTCGGTCTTACCGTGTATTCCAAAGAATACACCACCATGAACTCTGGTGGATACACGATCGATGATATTTATGAACACATTTAGGTGGTGTTGATCAATCAATATGGTTTAAAGTCATTTCTCGATGGAACGCGCAAGTTTGAACTTGTAGGAAATACCAACACTCATCGCTGCAGTATTTTCTCCACATTCAAAATTGACTTTAAACACGCCCCGATTCCATTGGTCCATTACTAGGATTTAAACCACGCGTGTTAGAGCCCAACAAAAACATGAATCAGACCATGAAGTGAAATTCATTGAGGACCATCATGTGTCGGTGACGTGTAATATTATTAGCCAAGTGTACACCAATCAAGAACCATCGCATTCGCTTTATGACTTTATTGTGGCATCGCCCAATGGCCACATTATTCGTGAAAACCCTCCAGTAGTGCTTTTTCATTCTGTGGCTGTCGATGGTATTAGTAATATAACATTAAGACTGATCAATAGAGATCAACAACTCATTGATCTAGATTCTACCACACCAGTGACTTACAAGTTGGTGCTAAGTTTGAAGTTTGTGTATAAAGCAACAACACGGTGTCGGAATGGTGTTAGTTGCTTGCCACGTGAATACACGTTAACACCTAAGGCCAGCAGATTTTACAGCATTTGGGTTACCACATCAACCCTGATGATGAATTCTATCCTAGAGATAGCGAACCGCATCGAGGAGCAACCAGGAGTGGTAAGAATTTATCTCCATTCCTATCAAGCTCAAACACTTGGACTCAATAACAATGATGAAATTCAATTTGTTATCAACAACCAAGATATTTACACCCTACCGCATGAAAGTGTCATTCAGATTGAAGGTAGGCTCACCAAAGCCGATGGCTCTACACCCACCACATCGAAGTTAGCCAACCATGCTTTTGCCTTTCTGTTTTCTGAGGTGCGTTACGTGATTAACGATATCGTGGTGGATAGCACTAGAAATGTGGGTATTTCCAGTGTCATGAAACTATATCCCTCTTATAGTGAGGAAGAAGGTAAAACACTTTGCATGGCGGGTTGGTGCCCTGACTCGACCAATGACTGGATGGTACACACCGATGGGACCTTAACTGGATATTTACCTCTTAAACTGATTTTAGGCTTTGCCGACGATCACCAGCGCATTGTGGTCAACGCAAGGCAAGTGCTTTATCTGGTGAGAGAGAGGCGTGATAATAATGCACTCAAGGGAGCCGACAATGCCCCCCATAGATTCAAAAATTCAACTACAACGCTTGCCATGGAAAGCGCCCCATGTGACCCTTGACGATAGCAAAAAACTGGACATACTTGCACCGGCGGGGGGGGGGGGGGGGGGGAGATTTTTTAACCCTCCGCACCAATGGTACGATCAGAATGACCGGTGAGTGGAGGACTGAACAAATGTTTAGAGGGTGGGGTTTTGCTGCTAGATGTCCCCCCCCCCCCCCAGTAATAATCAGTCATGTTTAACAAGGTATAACAAATGAAATGTATTTTAAATAAAAGGGTCACATAGTGGCAGGAGCACAAGAAATCAGCGCTTGGGCATAAGAGAAAATATTGGAGGTTCCCCTTAACTGGTCGTAACTGCGGGCATGGCAGACCCGTGGAAAAACAATTTAAGAATGATTAAAACCAAACAGGCTCGGGAGAGCGGAAACCAGAATAAACTACCAACCGTGGCAGCAATGGGGTGGAGTTGTGTGGTATGAGAAACCACTGAGTCTACGTTACTTACACGATCACGTGTTTCCAAACTAATGGCAGACTTTACATGATATCTTCCCAGGAGGGCTTACTGTACAGCAGAGTGCTCTCAAATAAAATATAAGACATTGCAAGCAGGCAATGAGAAATGAAGTTAGTGGCCTAGAACACAATGCGCCTCGAGGCGCCTACAATGGCCAGACCAAATGCCGACAATGTAGGGTTATGTCGACAAGAATTACAGAAATTATTCCCCATCCAAAAATCATAACATGTTCACATAATATTACAATGTAATGTTTCCAAGAATGGTTCATTGTCCGTACGAATTTCAAGGTTGAGGTTAAGTTATTTCAAATAGTTATGTTGGCGTCTTTACTGTGACCGTTATGATTACACGATCAACCACGTGTTTGCAATTATGCGAGGCATTTCTGAGTGTGCAATACCGCACCAAGCTCAGTATAATAAGAGCGAAATATCAACAAGGATATAGTTCAACACAAAAGTGAAATAAGAATTTATATGATTACGTGGTCCCACAATATTCATGTCCCAAAGTTCACAGACGCAAGCTTCTGACCCGCACTAGAAGCACAAAACGTTAAAATAAAAGAAACTCCGACGGGAGTGAAAATAAAGAAAATATCATCAGCATATTCAAAAATAATTAACACAGTACCTTTTCAACTGTGGCTTATTCGCCACAACGAAACGTGGCGCGGGCTCCGAGTCCCGGCCAAGCTTTCTGTAAGCATTACATATTTCCTGTCCTCAAAAGACCACTGTTCAGCTCGAAGGGTCGACTAGAAGAGATCGTGTCTCCAAGACACAACGACACACATTGGCCTCCGCGCATGCGCGGTCACATTGGCCAATCACAGCGCAGCATTTTGGGCGCTCGGCAGGAAGATAACAGTTCGAGAATCTTATGGATGTTACCAGTGAAGGCTCACAGCTTCTCGTGACTCCCGCAGCCGGAAGTAGGCGCGACAGGGCAGGGGAAGACAAGCGGTAGTTTGAAATGTTCGAATTAATAGTTTATCATTATGAGAGCCCGCCCTCCGTGGCAAGCAGCCAGGGGAAGGGGGAGGGGTAGGGACAAAACATTGTGTCAGTCGAAACGACTGGCACAGAGTTCCCCTCTGCCATCGAAGAAATAGGGAGGAAAGGGGGGGGGATGTTGACAGGTGAGTATACCACTTGCGACTCACTCATATGACCTTGTAACAGTCAATAGATCATGCAGCACTCGTACAGTTCTTTCCCATCATCACTCCTCTTGAAACATCTTCGTGATGCCGTGATGTACAGCCATGCCATCCCAGTGGAACAGTCCAGCACCGGAGCCCGAGTGTCCAGCCAGGTGAGGACGACCAGGTAGGTGTCGCCATCAGGACCGCCAGCAGCCGTCAAGCTCCACCACCAGAAGATGTAAATCGTCAGGGCCGACAGTGACCCAGGCCTAGGTCACTGCCCCCATAGGGCTACACCTTTCTTGGACCAAGCTGAAACAGATTCAGACGCCAGCAGCGAACCATCCAGACACAGCATCTGGCTCGACAGGATAAGTCGAGCCGACATCTTCCCTGCCATTGAGCAGGATAATTTAGTTGAAGTAGGGGAAGGGGTCAATACACCAGCGACGAAGAAACACTAGGGAGGTACACTTCACCCAAGGAGGACTCAGCACACCTTGTGCTCACACAGACGAGGCACTCTCTCAGATCTCGAGAGGTAATATGCACTGCTGATCGACGCACACGCATCGCTTGAGCTAGCAATAAAGCTTTAACTTTAAAATTTAATTTACACCACAAAATAGGGCAACCAGAACCATAGAGATTTATACTCTTGCCAACATACCAAAGGGGAGGGGGAGGAACCCACTTAACTCGAGTAAAATTGTCTGAAGGACCAAATCAACTGTCCCAATCCAAAATCCTGAATTCACATTCTAAAAGTAGAAATTAATTTGCGGATGCGCCACGCTCACAAGAAACTCTCCATAGGGTCTGGGTGACTCTGCTCATAAAATTTGTGCGACCAACACCAGGGTCAACAAGGCACACGTGCCTGCCGGGAAGTCAGCCAGTAAAGTTATTTACATTTAAGTATAATACAGCGTTTCAAACGCACTGTCAATAAGTATGGCTCTTACTCAAGAGGCCGCCCAACAAGGGCCAAGGGACAACAGCATCTCAACAGAACCTGTAACAAGGAATTTTTCAAAACCAGAATGCCAGAGCAATAAAATTCCAAAAATCTAAATCGTATCCAAATCTTGTCAATCCGACAACTGACCAGGACCTCTCCTCGACAGCAACACGCAGACATACAGCATCACTCGACCATCCACTCAACGTTGATAAATAAAATTTTCATCACTGAGAGCAACACACTCTAGGTACAACCAAACTCGCACCAACACAAAATGCAGCAATCACACTAGGTCAACAGACCATTGGTACCAACTCCGCAAATAACGCATAACCGAGCTGACTCAGGCTACGCCACTTCACTCGTTCACAACCAGCCGCGGCTCGTGGCGTTGGAGCCGGGGAAGGCTCAGCACGTAGTGTCAAAATGCGGGTATAACGCATTTATTATATGACACCCACATACACGGCTGCAGGATTTTAAATTTCACGGTGAAAGGTGTGGGAGCTCGGAACATATTTCTTGTTGACAAACAGATTGGCTCATAATAAATAATATATAAACAGATTGGCACCATTATATTATTTTATGAAGCATTTTTTCCTAATTAAAATGAATTTACTTACCTAGTTTCGAAATACGGGAAGAAGCAATGCATTCGTTTTCTAATTTAACCTAGTCCCCATTCTAATTAGTCCCGATCAGAGAAGTCTGTTTCACGGTTGTACACTATCAAACAATCGCATTTTACTTAGAAAGCAGCGTGCTTACCAGCTAGAACTGTAAGGGATTTGATCTGGAACATAGGCCGAAAGTGTACCCGATCTTGAGGGATAAATGGAAACAAACACAATTGTAGATATTAAGAACAATGAAGCTACTTGCTATTACTTTATATAAACACATGACCTACCTTAATTCATTAGTTTGTAAGTGAAGTCTGCCCTCCTCTCCTTTTGCGCTGCAAAGTGGTCAATGACAAGCTCATTGAAGTTCGGTGACTCCAACAACTCCTTCTCTGTGGAACACATTGCAAGTGCACAGAGTCGGCCTTCTTTCAGTGTGTTTCGTAAAAATGTTTTCATTCGTTTTAGGGTAGAGAAACACCACTCTGCCTCTGCTGTGGTCATTGGAATGGTGTGAGTTAGCCGTGGTGGTTACGGCATGACTGATGGCAGTCGCTCACATCCGGGAGGCGAGGAGGTTCGAATCCCCCCGCCGGCAACCTTGAAGATGGTCTTCTGTGGTTTCCCATCTTCCTTCCAGGCAAATGCCGGGGTTGGTCCCTAACTATAGGCCACAGCCGCTACCTTCCAACTCCTCGTCCTTACATTCCAATTCCCCTCCTTCCCTCCCCAACGGTACTTGTAGCTCACCCATTGGGTGTCCGTCTCGAAGCAGCTACAAAACTGGCGAGCCGAACATGTCCTCGGACACTCCCGGCACTAAAAGCCATACGCTAAAAAAAAAAAATTGGAATGGTCACTATGATCTGTAGGAGTTTAACGCTTTCGGGCAAAGCTCCGCCAAGTTGTTTTCGTAAAGAAAATTCAACAAGGTCAACGCACCTGATGCCTTTGCAAAGTCAGGTCGGCTGTATAGCACATTCAGCTCATGGCGCAGCTCTGTAGAGTTTAACCTAAATAAGTCGACTGCTATTTTCAGTTCTTTTTCAGGGAAAAACAATGCGATGTTTAGGGAACAATGACGGCTCAAACAACTTGGCAATTGTCAGGTGGTCACTAAACAGAAAGCGATCACATCTGCGTCATAATGATATCACATACTTCTCTCGCACACGCACTCCGCGACTCAGTGAAACGCGCACGTTTTATGGACGGTCCCTCCCCCTCACAGAGTTGATCAGTATCAAGCGAAGACCTAGCCCGCTGAATGCTTGAAACAAAATCAGACACATACATCATTGTTTTCACTGCATCAACACACTTTTGTTGAAGTTGATTGAATAAAATGTCACAATGAGGCATGACTTTGTTAAAAAAAACTCCAACCAAAAAAGGAAATCGTCTTCTTGTAGGAAACCCTTTATTCCCATAGCCTTATTAACTGTCTTATAGTCATTTGTAATATCGTCAATAATTTTGACCAGGCACTGCACTATTTCATCCTTGTATTTGTGCACAGTGGTCACGCAACGGGATTTGAAATTCCATCTGATGGACTGAGGACAGCTAGGAATTCGCTTTTTTACAATCTCATCAAGAACAGCTGTTCGATTGGGAGACTGCGAAAAGAAGGTGGAAATCCCTTCCAAGTTGCTGAAAAATAGTCGCACTTGCTTATTCCCAGTTACACAACGTTCAACAATTAAATTTAACTGGTGTGCGTAACAGTGAATGAAGGGGGCGTTCTGATATTTCTCTTTAACCCTAACTTGAACCCCACTCCTTTGACCACTCATGACTGGAGCACCATCGTAGCTTTGAGCAATGAGTTTTTCAGGGGTCTCACTTACTTTCATTTTCACCAGCTCACTAAATATAGCTTCAGTGACACCTTCTGCACTATGGTCTTTTGGCTGAACGAAACTGATGAATCTTTCGTTTATTTTCCCACTAACTCGTATCGCATTATCAAGACCAGCTGTGATAGAGAGGCACAGTCTGTGGTTTCATCAACCTCGATTGCTACATAATTAGTCTGTGACAGTTCAGTTCTAATCAAATGAAGGCAAACTTCGTAAATCCAGTCCAACAATTCATTTTGAATTGTTTTTGAGAGACCTAGGAAAACTCGATTATCGGTCTTTTCTATGTGTTGCTTTAAAACACTGTCGAGTTCGGACATTAGACTAACTAACCCGCGAAAAATTCCTGGATTTTTGGAATTGTCTGTTTCGTTATGTCCCCGCAAGGCGAGCTCGAACTTACCGCAAAACTTGATGCAATCTATGAGCTTGCCTAATATATACCGGTTCTTCGATACATTTTCATTATATTTCTTTACATTCAAGCGGTAAGCACTGTCTAACTGGCACCTTATGTCCACTTTCCCTAACATGGCAAACTCAATAAAGCCAGTTAGGTGATTTTCACTGGAGTTATGTTTTTTAACTTTGGCATGAAAATTCTTCAAGTCCGTAATACCTGTCTCAGTCCATGAACTATCATTTGAATTGATAACAAGGCAGGTAAAACAAAAGAAGGCATTTTTTCCCCTCGCAACCACACAACCATTCTGCTGCATCGTACAATGCTCTATTAAAATTTCTAATATAACCCCCCCCCCCTGGATTTACAATGTTTCTAAGTTTGAGAGATTGTAAGATCTGGTTTAGGTGCCCCAATACCTTTCACAATGAGCCTAGTTTCGTGGTCAAGAATTTTGCCCGATACGCTACTAACTGAATTCATTGTCTTGAAGACATACACTTACCACTAATGTAGCCCGTAACACGCAAATTAAGACTTGCCACTGACAATCAACAAAATTAATGAACTTGTAAGTTACACCAACGATTTTCACGCGCGAACACTTGTTTACAATACACAGCATGCATGAACAGCGGCAGATTTTAGACAGAATACTTCCGTTAAGTCTCGGTAGATGGTTCTGCTACCCCTCGCCACCTCATGGTGCTATCTGGCGGAAGTATTTTAGTTATTATACTTCAAGGAATGCCATCTGAGTTCTCAATAATGAATATCACTTATTAGTCGTCTAACTGTTTCTGGTAACTTGTCAATTAATAATCCTTCGGAAATTAAAAGAGGGAAAGGATAAACTTTCTCGAGAGTGGTATGAGTCTTCTAGAACTAATTTCAATGCATTCCACTGAATAGAAACATCCTGTCGGCGTTGGCAAGCCTGGGTTAGGCTGTAGCCACTTGAGCCTTTAGCGATACAATGTAAACGAATGGAGCTTTCCTAACCACGCCCCCCAGCCCTGTTACATGGGAAGGAATGGCACAGTTAAGGCGCAGCCTAACGGCGCTACTACCCATCATAAGAACATGCTTTTATCAACAGTTCCAAATATATTGACTCGTGACTTAATGGATTAGTGAAATGTATAAATGTTTCTAATTAATATAAATTATAAATTCCTCAATTAAATAGGTATATTTATAAAATATTACAAGAGAGGCTCCGCCTAAGAGCCTATAATCACCAGCCGCGCCTGTTCACAACGCACAACTTCCTTTAGCGCCATCGAGCAGACTCAGATGACACTCCTACACACCTTATGTACCAGCCTGCTAATACTCGCGCAATGGAGCAAAATCAGGGGGCACACATATCCAACGCAGATTAAAATGCCTCACGGGCAACAGGGAATTCACCATCCTGCAAGTGACCATCTCAGGGTCCACCAAAGATCAGTGAATCAGCATCCTGAAATAAAAATGACCATCTCAGGGTCCACCAAGATCAGGGAATCAGCATCCTGAAATAAAAATGACCATCTCAGGGTCCACCAAGATCAGGGAATCAGCATCCTGAAATAAAAATGACCATCTCAGGGTCCACCAAAGATCAGGGAATCAGCAACCTGAAATAAAAATGACCATCTCAGGGTCCACCAAGAGTCAGGGAATCATACCTCCTGAACAACACAACAGGGAATGCACCGTCCTGTAACAACTAAAACTCACAAAAGCTCAGGGAAAAACCTCCTGGCAACTTACTTCCGCTCAGGGCACAGCATCCTGGCAAACGTCTATATACAACACAGGGAATTCTCCTTCCTGAAAAATAAAATTTACCGGGAAACATCATCCCGAAATTCTTGGCTCCACAAATATCCCACTCTAACTGAGATACTCAAAACACACAATAAACAGAAACCTGGTACCAACCCAACAGATCTAACAAGTCGACAGGCACCAACCTTCCAACATAAAACACTACAAATTGCTTCTGCCACAAGGCGACTTCACCAAGTCACATGACAGAAGAGGACGAACTAGCTCGGCACCGACACATAAGGAACACTTCCTCCTGCCGAACGTTGACGTAAGAGACATCACAGGCCAGTCGACCAAAGAGAGACACCATGTCACCAGAGGATGCTGGGGTACAACCGGAGACAGGTGCCAACCCGAGGAAGCACAAGGCAATGTCCGGGGAAAACACAAGAAAAAAACTAAAATAAAGCAACAGCAACAACCATTCACACACGAGGTCCCAGCACGTTCTCAACAGCTACTCTATAGCTACCTAAAATTTTAACATACCTGAAATAAAAATTTTCTGCAAAGCAGCTTACTTGGTCACCAACTGAAAACCAAAACGGTTTGACCTAAGAAATTTCAAAACAGGACTCTACCAACTACATACGACCAAACAGCATACAAGCGATACGTCGCAGCAACGTCCGAACACGTCAGATCGGGTTCACATCACCCAAGTTCACGGGGCTCGTTCGACATGCAAGCTACCCTCTGGGTGTCAATTAACAAAGCTTGCACCAGGCACCCGAGGCCATACGATATTATTATTATTACGGGGCTCGTTATAATAAAATTCAAGAATCTGAAATAAAATAAATTTCCGAACTATCCACTAGTCTCAATTGACAATTTCAACGCAGATCCTATACTGCTTTCTCACCAACAATAAAATCAAAGCTAACTGACATTCACCCAACACTCTCTCGACACACGCAGCTCTCAGGTCACTCTACAACACTCGAACAGAGCAGAAGTCAACAAAATCAGGTCAGGCACTCGTTCATACCAACATCACTCGTTCATCTTCTTACATGAACAGAATTACACGGAAATCGACAGAACTCGATCGACCACTCATGGGTACTGATAAGACAGTAGTACCAACCTAAATAAAGAATAATATCGACCACCAGCTATACACACAACACCACACAATCATACACCACGTCTTAAGCTGAAATATTTAATTTGGAACTGCACGCAGCAACTGATGCCCAAAATACCATTTTCACAATAAACACCTTGGCTCGCATCATCACAGCACTTTCACTGAAGTCACTCTTAAGGCATTCCATAGCTGATGTGAACATAACCTCACAACCACAGGTTATCAAAATTCAAAAATACACTTTATCCAAAGCAGGTTCACACTTCACAATTTCAAAATAGCACAGACACTGCTGGCAGGTGTACCACTGTACACAAATAATTTCACTTTTCACGTACCCTGAAATTTCACCAAAAATGAAACGGCAATAATTTTGAAGGACAGCTCTACTTCAAAAGGATCCACAGGATCAACAGCTAATAGCTACAGTCTACAACTACGTTAGTAGAACAAGAGTACAACTACACAAATGTTGGCCTCGAGAGAAGAAAAAAAAATGCGGATCAGCACCGATAAGAAATTTAAGAAGAATTTAACTTCACGAACTTGGCACTCGGCCTGACAATAAATCAAAATTTGACCACAGTTAGCGCAAGGCTTTACTTGACTTCCCACAACGGCAACACGGCCAGAAAAACATTACTAATCCTTCCAATTCGGAAGCACGGCCAGAAACATTTTACTAAACCCTTCAAATGGGCACCACGGCCAGAAAATAATTAATAAGCACTCGGCTTCACTTCGCTTGACAGTTAGCTCTACTCAACTTGGCAACACAGCAAGAAAGTAATTTGCACTGAATGTCATAATTTGCCAGATTGTGGAAAAAGACACTAATGAAAGGTGGAGCTGGAAAGTTCAAATTGCATTTACTATGCGCAGCTCCACGAAACTCTCCCGGAAAGTGCGAGTGATCACGAACGGTGTCTTCAGCACTGATCAGTGACTTTTCGCAAATATGGCATGTCGTGGCATGCTCATACCGCTGCTGCTGTTCTGGATTTAGGCTCATGGGTACTGGGTGGTCCAGTAATCCCTGTACATGGTCGGCCAACTTTACATGTTCATCCAAAAACCATCTGGCACAATCTGGCCCCTCACGGTATTTGTAAACGGATTAGTTGGGGTCATAGGCACACACCACATTAAATCATATGGCAAAAGGTTCATGTTTTTGAATGGGCGTGGTTGAGCTTATGGTGGAATCTGGTTCACATCCCGCCATGGGTGTGGTGAGTGCTTCTAAATCTGCATATACCACATAGGGAACAGTGTCATGCTTATGAATGTCCTTAAACTTTAATACAGCCTTGTCCGCTTGCGGCAATATCAATCTCACCGCTTCCTGATAAACGCAATCTACCCTATGACGTTCCAAAGAGGTAGGGTTTGTAAAATATTGGAGGCAACGGTCACAGATATGTATTGCACGCTTGTCCTTAGACATTTGGCTGCTAAGCAATATACTTAAGCTTTTAATCAGGCAATAGTGATTCACCTCTCCGTAAGACAGATATAAAAGATGAATGTGATGTTGTTTCGGTTCTTTTGTGGCATAACGAGGACCCACAATCTCATTACCATTAAGGCCATACACCATGATGGAAAAGTCCTGGTTATCGTGTTCAAACCTATGAATGTCAGTTAAGTCCATAGGAAACGAAACATGAGTTAAATTTAAATTCTGTTTTAAATAAGAAAATGCATTCTTATACATTCCCGGTCTGTGACTGGCACGTTTTGCTGGTTGCATGTACGGAGCCACAGACCACAGGAAACATTCATCGTCCTTATTTTCAATGTTAATCACAGCCTTTTTCAAAGCTATTGGGTGGTGTGAATAAAAATGAGTCAAAGCTCGTGAGCGTATGCTCAGTGAGTGCCCGAGTGTCTGACTGCCGATGAGCTTCTACTCCGCATTTCTGATGAATAAAAATGTGGAGTGCAAGCACAGCGTACACTCAAGCGTCTGGAGCAGCCACTCAGCGACAATGCTCAAGGCCGTACACGTGTCGTGTAATATGATGCTGACTCCTGATGTTTGAAAGACAGTTCATTGCTCACCACGACAGAAGACATTGTTGAATTCCAGTCCGCTTTTGTCTCAATTTTGAAGGAATATCCAATTCTGTTTTCGAAGTCTCAGCTACCGGATACAAAGCACAAGAAAACCAGGGCAATAAATGCAGTTCAGTGTGATTTACTTGCAAAATGTAATTTAAATCTTTCGGTCCAACAGCTGTATAAAAAATTACAAAACTTAAAAACCAGGTTAAAATATAAAATAGATTTACGGGGTACGGGAAACAAATCCATAAGGTTAAAAGATTAGGGGAGAAACAGCTGACGAGTCTCATGCAGGGGGAGGATAACCCAACCATCGGCCGTCTGAAAGGTAGGAAATAATAACCTGAAAATTACAGCATTAATAAATAATAATTTAATAAATTTCGGAAATTGGAATCATGAAAATAACAAAACTTCATTTTCATGAAAATAATTCATTAACAATTGACAATTAACAACAATTGAATGCATATTTCATGAGCAAGATCTGCAGGAGCTGTCTTTACTTCGACTTGCAGCAGAAGCGACAGTGAAAACCTGAATGGTAAGGAAATTATATAAATACAGTACCAATAAGTTGTGGAAGATAGAATTTAATTAAAATATTATGCAATGCTATTTTTCTATTGTATGGTAATTTCTATATATTATTACGGTATTTTTAAGGGGGAGCGGTCACTACTCCGATTATGGAATATGGAGACGTTTCGTTACATGATTATGAAGTTAATGCAGGGGCCTCTACATCATCAATGGTAAATCCTAGCACACCACCACCAGCAGCGAGCGTATCGGTAGCTAATAGGCAATTGCTGGAGGACGAAACAGACCAAACAAGGAAACTAAATAACAGCGAACTGCAAAGGTTAGTGCTGTTAAAGCAATTGAAGGTTTTAGAGCAATAACATAAGGTGTTGTTATTGCAGGAGAAACAGCTGAAGCTAATAGAATGTGATATGGAAAGAAAAAGGGAACGGGAAACAGCAAGGGAAATTGACACAGGAAGAGAGAGAGAAAGAGAAAGAGAGGAACAAGTGATGGATTGTGAAGGTGCTGAAAGTGAACTCTTTCCATCAGATGTATTCTATCATCAGATGTGACCTTAAACTGTATTTACTTTGCTTTTATATATTTATTTTATATTTATTTATTTATTTATTTTATTTGTTTGATTTATTTCATTTCTTTTATTTATTTTATTTGTTTGATTTATTTCGTTTATTTTATTTATTTGGTTTATTTAATTTTATGTTATTTGTTTGATTTATTTCATTTATTTTATTTATTTATTATTTGGTTTATTTCATGTATTTTTTTATTTTATTTGTTTGATTTGTAATTAAGAATTATTGTATTCCCTTGTTTTTCTGCTATGGGTCTTAATGGCCTGTTACATACAATAAATGATGATGATTTATTTCATTATTTTATTTATTTCGTTTGATTTATTTCATTTATTTCAATTGTTTGATTTATTTTATTTGTTTCATTTATTGTATTTACCGGTGTTTATTTTTTAGCCTACTTTTCTCATTTTGCAAAAATGAGGAAAAAGTATGTCTGTCCTTCTGTCGTCCCCCCCCCCCCTATCAACTCCTAAACGGCTGCAGTAATCGAAATTTGGTATGAGTAAAGATCTATACCTGAATATCTCAATCCCATATTTGAAAATGATGTCAGTGCTACAAACTGCTGACAAACAGCACTTGAAATTTGAGCTCCATGTTGGATATCCTGGAAGGTATGTATGGCAGCTATTCCAAAATTGGCACACATATAGATGATAATATTTTAGATCAATTTTCAGGAGGCCATACATGGCAGTGTTGCCAAAATTATTCTAAGCCTGCTGATAAGTCCAATTTTTAAATGCATATTACTTCTACACTTTCAATTGGATTTCAACCAAATTTCGTATGTAACAGATATGACTGGGCGTAATCTCAAGAGCTACCAGGGCTGTTAATAAATGCTGTCTCTATTATTTTACCCTAATATCAATATATCAGAAAGTATGCAAGCCAACAGTTCTAATCTTTGCACACGTATAGTACCTGCCATTCTAGATTAATTTGGAGTAACTAATATAAGTCAGTGCTGCCAACATGATTCTAAGCTTGTTGATAGGTCCAATTTTAAAATACATGTAACTTCTATATTTATTAACAAATGGATTTCATCCCAAATTAGCACTATTAGAGATCATAATAATATTTCAAATTATTTCTGACCAACACAAACACATGCATGACATCGTTGCCAACATGATTGTACGCGCTCTGATAGATCCAATTATATGTTTAACTGCATGTAACGTACCATTGGACTTCAACCAAATTTTATATTCTGTACCTTAAGAGATGGAACTAAAAACATATTCAGTCACCAGGGCTGCCAACTGTAGTGCTCTATTAGGCTACATTATACCAGGTATATTTTGAGCTAATTAGTGCCTGCTTGATCTTTATTCACCAGGAATCTGGAACGCCCGCTCTGCTACTCAAGTGATTCTCTGCGAAGTTTATAAGTATATAATTTCCTTTTCCTATTAACCACCATCATAAACTCTGCCATGCTACTTGACACCAATGTTTGGAGCAGTGGTGTAGCCAGGGTGTATTACTGGGGGTTAGAACCCCTCTCTCCACCTTGGAGAATCTAAATAAACATGTCTTAAATTAAGTACCGGTAATGGTACTCGCTGATGATGAGTGTATATCTCATGCTATGTTGTAAATCGTTATGGTTGTGTTGTTGTTTTAAGGGGTGGAACTACGAGGTCATCTGTCCCTCTTAATACAGTTATGGTTGTGATTTGTGTCTGTATCACTGCTTGGAGATGTACTGCTGTCGTTTTTGGTCCAGTGTGTCTTCATGACAACCCATAACTCCCTCCTTTCAGGGTTGCCAATCTAGCTCACCCCGCCCCCCGCTAAATATATATATTTTTTAAATCAACCTAGCGAGGCAATCCGCATCCTTTTTCTTAGCGGGAGGAAGGTTATATATAAATTAATGTAGTTTTAATTAGTTCGAAATAAAATGTTTCAATAAGACCTACAAAATGCATTAACACTAATTTGGTGACCGTTAATTTCTTGAGTGTGAGATAGCAGAGTTGCTGAATACTACTATGTCCAGCAATTCCCGAAATTACGGTTATCCCCCAGTTAACTATAACCCCTCCCATTGGTCCATCTTGGCTACGCTACTGGTTTGGAGTCACCTACTGAGCTAGCTCAAGGAAACATGAGCAGGAGCTAACAGGCATGAGTGCCTGCTCGATCTTTATTCACCAGGAATCTGGAGCGCCCGCTCTGCCACTCAAGTGACTGGAGCGTGCGCTCAAGGACGCAGGGACTGTTGTGAGTGACTGCTACCGACCAGTGGATGCGAGTGCCCGCTCTAAATTCGCGAGTAAAGAGCATGTGCTAACTTTTATTCACACCACCCATTGCCTGTGGTGTCCGAATAAAACTAGACCCAGCATTGAAAGGATTGAATTGACAAATGTTAATTTGCAGGTGATGAATTTTGTCTAAGGCAAGGCCACCGGGTCCTTGTTGTAGTTTATCAAATTTAGTCAGCAAGGCATTGACCACGTGGGTTTCATACCACAGTTCCAAATTATGGGCTATGAATAGCTCTTGTATTTTACTGCAAATATAAAATGTCTCTTTATGTTCCACGTCCTTCTTTATATATATAAACTCGCACACCAGTTCTGTATTCACCTTTAGAGCTGTATGCAGCCGATGTGCTGTACAAATTCAATTTTTAAAAATTTCAAAACAAGATTCTAAAAATTCTTTTGGGACTAAACTTTCTCTGACATTGACCACGCGACCAGAGCACACGCGTGATTTAAAACAACTGTTTAGGGTTTCCCAAGTTAACATATCCGCAGCAGTAACCGACATTATTTTGAAAGAACACTCTCACCTGAGTTTAGAAATGTAGACTGTCTGACAATGGTCGCACACTAGAGCCTCTTGAATTTTAGCTGTATTTGCTATAGCGGTAAAGCTTTTTTTTTTTCAAATATCTAAAAACACATAAAATAAACCACCATAAGTATATATATTCCATATAGTTTATGCACGTCATAAAAAAACAAATCAAACAGGTTATATATATATAAACAAATCTCACCTTGACTTGTAATGCTTTGCTTTGTTCACGTCTCGTGGGCTAGTATGGTAATGGTTTCCTTTTCTAGCTGTCTGTCTTTCTCTCTTTTTCAATCCCTATCCCACAGGCACACAACAGGTAGGCTATACACGTTATTTGCAAACAAATAAATAAATAAATATTTATTTAAAACTTTAACAATCAATAAATAATTGCTTGTAAATATATATAAATCAATAAATATATAAATGAATAAATATATAAATAAATACCTACCCCACAACAAAGTCAAGTATTTTCCACCAACACCAAAACTGTTAAACAAGACCATGTGTTTCACGCAACGCAGTGTGTTCAAAAGTAGTCACATAAGTGAGAGTGGAAATGATAACGACATGTCTGTATATATGTTACGTTGCAAGTATAATCATTTTTTCTCACGTTTGAACATTCTGTTATCGTGCACGTGGACAGCTAACGTCCAAGGTGAACACCTGTGTCAGGTCAAATTTCACATGAACTTGCATTTTGTCATATACAAAGCAAAACAGGATGAAACTTGTTTAGCTTACATGTGGTTTCACGCGTCTTCACATGCATTTCGCTCTTCCCTGCCACCACGGTTGTCAGATTATTTAACCTTCAAGCATCATCCACGTCTTTGTAATTTTCCATTGCACCTGCTGTCAAGTCTGATCAGCGCATTCCAATATGCTCAAATGACATTTACATCCTGCTAGTCTGTCCCCCTCTCCAGCAAGTTTGTTTTCTCTACTCGCTCCAACCAACATAGAACCAAGTTCTGTTTGCCCTTCATCTGATCATAGAATTATCATTTGGCATGTAACCCATCATCGTTTACACGTTAAAGATCCCCTTCGGGGGTAAAATATCAGAAAAAACGAACCCTCGCTCTGTCATAAACCGACCCGTCGAAATATCGATTGTTCTATTGAGCACAGCCACCGTGGTTAGTGACAGGTTCGTTGAAACACACACACCCAGCAGTATCGTATCTTTCAACAACCACTCTTCATGAACATTTTGAACAGGTAATGAAAAATTAAATTTATTTTCAACAAAAGTGTCGTTAGGCCCTTTGTCAAAATTTCAAAAATATATTCAAAAAGGGGGCGTTAGCCCGAGTCCTATAACACCTCGTACACGTCTCTAGCGTTATTGGTTTGCGAGATATAGCAAAAAGTCTAAAATCACGGTTTTCCTTCAAAATGGTTTTTCATTCCAACCCAACACTAACATCCTCGGCAAGAGGACAACGCGATGAAAAAATGACACCTCGTACAAGTCTCTAGCCTCATTGGTTCGTGAGATATCAGCAAAAATCCCAAAAAACCCTTGTTTACCCCAAAATCGAGTTTCCAAATATTAAAAATATATAATGTGTGGTCCATAGCAAAGCCCCCATCAGCTCGAGTCCGACGACACCTCATTTGTCAATATCCGACCATGGGTTCACCAGATATTGGCTTGGACTCACGCGGGAGCCATGACACTCGTTAGAACCCCTGTAACCCCCTACTGCACAGTTTTTGTCCTAGGGACTTGAAAATTATTTTAACTGTAGAGGGGGTCAGGGTCATTCATTTATGTCAAATAAACATTTTTGTAGAATTCCTTGTTTCCGAAATACAGGTATTTCAAAATTGGACTGTTTTAAAAAAAACAAAACATAAAAATAAAAAAGTTTAATTAAAAAAATAAAGATCATAGAGACCGTTCGTTTGAGCCATTGCACAACATTCTATCATGTTTGGTTTTCAAACTATCACCTACTTTCGAAAACAAACATTTTCAAAAAATTATTCAAAAATATAACGAGTGGTCCATAGGAAAGAGGACGTCAACGCAAGTCCAACGACATGTCTCATGTCAAAATCGGACCATGTGTTCTAGAGATATTAATTATTTAAATGTTTCACCTACGTTTGGCCGCCATGTTGGTTTTTTGGGCACAGCCACGCCAAGTGTACCCCTCTACTGAGAGGGTCTGCCCCAAAGGCAATGGAAGACGGAAGCTATTAGTAAGGTTATTGTTATTTGTAAAAAATAATCAAATCAATCGTATATACAACGAACTAGAAGTTATAAACAATGTAACTGTCACCAGACACACACAGGGGCTGATGACCACGCTGTTCCACTACTTTAAACAACAATAACTAACTAACCAGACACCCTCAAATGGACCCTCACACACCACAGGCTAAAGAAACAATGACCCAGCAGTAATAAACAATGTAACTGTCTCCAGGCACACACAGGAGCTGATGACCTGGCTGTTTCGCTACTTTAAACAACAATAACTAACTAACCAACCAGACACCCTCAAATGGACCCTCACACACCAAAGGCTAAGAAACAATGAACTTGCAGTAATAAACAATGTAACTGTCACAAGACACATACAGGGGCTCATGACCTAGCTGTTCCGCTCCTTTAAACAACAATAACTAACTAACCAGACACCCTCAAATGGACCCTCACACACCACAGGCTAAAGAAACAATGAAGTAGCAGTAATAAACATTGTAACTGTCTCAAGGCACACACAGAGGCTGATGACCTGGTTGTTCCGCTCCTTTTAACAACAATAACTAACTAACCAGACACCCTCAAATGAACCCTCACACACCACAGGCTAAAGAAACAATGAACTAGCAGTAATAAACAATGTAACTGTCACCAGACACATACGAGGGCTGATGACCTGGCTGTTCCGCTCCTTTAAACAACAATAACTAACTATCCAGACACCCTCAAATGGACCCTCACACATCACAGGCTAAAGAAACAATGAACTAGCAGTAATAAACAATGTAACTGTCATCAGACACACACAGGGGCTGATGACCACGCTGTTCCACTACTTTAAACAACAATAACTAACTAACCAGACACTCTCAAATGGACCCTCACACACCACAGGCTAAAGAAACAATGAACTAGCAGTAATAAACAATGTAACTGTCTCAAGGCACACACAGAGGCTGATAACCTGGCTGTTCCGCTCCTTTAAACAACAATAACTAACTAACCAGACACCCTCAAATGGACCCTCACACACCACAGGCTAAAGAAACAATGAACTAGCAGTAATAAACAATGTAACTGTCTCAAGGCACACACAGGGGCTGATGACCGGGCTGTTCCGCTACTTTAAACAACAATAACTAACAAACCAGACACCCTCAAATGGAGCATCACACACCACATGCTAAAGAAACAATGAACTAGCAGTAATAAACAATGTAACTGTCATCAGACACACACAGGGGCTGATGACCTGGCTGTTCCGCTCCTTTAAACAACAATAACTAACTAACCAGACACCCTCAAATGGACCCTCACACACCACAGGCTAAAGAAACAATGAACTAGCAGAAATAAACTATGTAACTGTCTCAAGGCACACAAAGGGGCTGATGACCTGTCTGTTCCGCTACTTTAAAGAACAATACCTAACTAACCAGACACCCTCAAATGGACCCTCACACACCACAGGCTAAAGAAACAATGAACTAGCAGTAATAAACAATGTAACTTTCTCAAGGCACACACAGGGGCTGATGACCGGGCTGTTCCGCTACTTTAAACAACAACAACTAACTAACCAGACACCCTCAAATGGACCCTCACACACCACAGGCTAAAGAAATAATGAACTAGCAGTAATAAACAATGTAACTGTCACCAGACACACACAAGGGCTGATGACTGGGCTGTTCCGCTACTTTAAAGAAAAATAACTAACTACCAGACACCCTCAAACGGACCCTCACACACCACAGGCTAAAGAATTAATGAACTAGCAGTAATAAACAATGTAACTGTCTCAAGGGGCACACAGGGGCTGATGACCGGGCTGTTCCGCTTCTTTAAACAACAATAACTAACTAACCAGACACCCTCAAATGGACCCTCACACACCACAGGCTAAAGAAACAATGAACTAGCAGTAATAAACAATCTAACTGTCACCAGACACACACAGGGGCTGATGACTGGGCTGTTCCGCTACTTTAAAGAACAATAACTAACTAACCAGACACCCTCAAACGGACCCTCACACACCACAGGCTAAAGAATTAATGAACTAGCAGTAATAAACAATGTAACTGTCTCAAGGGGCACACACGGGCTGATGACCTGGCTGTTCCGCTCCTTTAAACAACAATAACTAACTATCCAGACACCCTCAAATGGACCCTCACACACCACAGGCTAAAGAAACAATGAACTAGCAGTAATAAACAATGTAACTGTCTCAAGGCACACACAGGGGCCGATGTCATGGCTGTTCTGCTACTTTAAACAACAATAACTAACTAACCAGGCACCCTCAAATGGACCCTCACACACCACAGGCCAAAGAAACAATGAACTAGCAGAAATAAACAATGTAACTGTCTTAAGGCTCGCATAGGGGCTGATGACCTGGCTGTTCCACTCCTTCAAACAACAATAACTAACTAACCAGACACCCTCAAATGGACCTTCACACACCACATGCTAAAGAAACAATGAACTAGCAGTAATTAACAATGTAACTGTCCCAGACACACACAGGGGCTGATGACCTGGCTATTCCGCTCCTTTAAACAACAATAACTAACTAACCAGACACCGGCAGTCAGATTCTACACGCCACCAAGGTACACTGGGCTACATGACCGCGTTGTCGCAGCCCCTAAACTGAGGAACCAATCAACCAACCTTTTCTCTCATAGGCATTATACACTGAAGAAAATGGAAATTGCAACACCCAGAAGGACTGGTGCTACATTGCTGCAATTGATCATGCAGGACGAGTGTTCGGTTGTGATTCGATGATTACACTCTCAGGTCCCTCTGACCGCAAGTTAGGACAACAATCAATACAGGATGTGCCCACCACGAGCTGCAATACATTGATGAATTCGGCGAGGCATGGATTCAATAAGGCCCTGGATCGCTTCCTGAGGAATTGTGGCCCATGCTTGCTGCACTGCACGGGTCAGTTGTTCCAGAGTTGTGGGTGGCTGAGGACGGTTGGTCAGTTGTCGACCCATCGACACATGCTCAATAGGACTGAGGTCCGGGGATCTGGCGGGTCATTCTAAGGTTGTGATGTCCTGGAGAGCTTCTCTGGAGATGCGTGCAGTGTGAACCCGGGCATATTCCTGCTGAAACATCCCATTAGCAATGTTCGCCATCATAAGGACAACCACTGGATTGAGTACCCTATCAAAGTACTGTCGAGCAGTCATAGTGCCCTCGACAAGCACTAATTGTGATTTCACATTAAAGCCAAGAGCTCCCCAGACCATAATGCTTGGTGTTGGCCCTGTGTGCCTCTCGACAATAAGGTCTGGGCAGCCCCTCTCCCGGTACGTCGGCGCATACGATTCCGGCGATCACTGCGGGCAAGACAGAAGCGCGATTCATCACTAAAGACGACACTATGCCATTCGTTGAACCACGTCGATCGTTCTCGACACCAGGCCAGCCTTACACGTCGCTGTTGTGGGGTCAATGGAACACCTTCTGCAGGGACACGGGATCGTAAGCCAGCTGCACGCAGGCGATTACCAACTGTTTGCTGTGTAACGTGTGGTGCCACAGCTGCTCGAATTTGCGCTGCTGTTGCATGGGGTTCCATCCGGGCCATCCGAATGATGCGGCGATCCTGTCTCACAGTTGTCTGTCGCGCTGGGCCTGTGCCAGGTCTACAAGTGTGGGTACCTTCATTTGACCACTGCTGCCATACACGTTGTACCATAGATGCCTGTCGGCCACCACGTGCAGCGACAGTCCTTAGCGATAATCCAGCCTCACACAGCCCAATTATCCGAGCCCTCTCAAACGGCGACAGTTGTTGATAGCGTGCTCTTCTCTGTCGTCGAGGCATGTTTGACGGGGAACACTTCACTGCACAGACTGCAAGTTACCTACGCTACACCAGAGTCCGTATACTGGAGTTGATTCCTCCGCGACCAATCACGTGGGGAGACCTGTAGCAACAATCCAATGGATCTGAAACTTTGATCGTTTACATACCTACATGGCATCGTTCCATATCATGAAAATCAATACAAACGACCAATGCCTTCATGCTGTTGCAATTTCCATTATCTTCGGTGTAATTAATACCAGCCTGGTTTCTTATCACGGAGGAAAACTTTCTGTGTCTAATTGTTGTTGTTGTTTCGTGAGTGGGTTAGGACATCACTGCCATCAGCCATGTGTACTCGGATAAAGGTAAAATTTGTATGTGTGTATTGTCTGTGGTAGTGTGTGTATTGTGAATCGGGAAGGAGGTGACCACGGTCTTCTGTTAGGAACAATCCCAGCATTTACCTGGAGGAGAAAGGAAAAATCGAACCCACTTCTTCTCAGTTCAGTGAGGCTGAGTGAATTTAGTTTCAAACCTCAAATCAGAATAACATTTCTCGGCAGAGGTGGGAATCAAACCTGGACCTTTGGGACAGATATGATCGAAATATATATTAATTTCTGTTTTAAATGTTACAGATTAATTGGTTATTTGTGTATGTGTCTTTTCTTCCCGTTGTGTAGTCGACATTTCACGTTAAAATGGGGTGAATATTTTTCAAGTTTTCGATTGAATTCTTCTTTATATCGCATTTATTGCTGAGACAACAGTGTTTTGGGTCAAGTTCAAACTCGCAAGGTTCGAAATACATACTTATCGAGTCTGATCGAAAAAGTCGATTTATTTGTGTAATGTACCGATTGCATAAACTTCTGACCATGTTTCATTTATGGTTTCGTTATCTATTTAATCGCGTCTCTAGAACGAAATTTTATAAGTAAACACTCAGCCTCGATTCCTCACAGCTTGTTCATAGCAGCAACGCTGGGTAGCGCGCTCGCTGATGGCCGGAAGGCTATGACATCATAGATCATATTGCTCGGCCTTCTCTCTCGGTGGCGTTGCACCAACCCACTAAAGGCACGACAAAAAGTGTGGCTACTACTGCTTCTACTGATGAATACTACTGTAAACCGTTAAGCATCCTGAAAAGAAAACCTCTTTATTTTTAATATCTACAAGGTTGCAAGACTGAGAAATGACAATCACTAGCGCTTAGAGACAGCCCAGCGGGGCTAACGAAGCGACCCGAATACTCATGACCGTAACCGATCATCCATCCACCTTCACGATCTTTTGACACGCACCGAGACAGACCAGCGCAGCGGGGCAATAAGGACGTACCCGAAACTTCACAACCTAGACCGATCATTAGGGCTAGGATTCTTATGTAAATACATATTCTTTCCCTTTGCTTATACACTACTAAAAATGATAAATGTCCATGAATTAGAACCTTAGCTATCATATACTGTAATTACATTTTATTGTTACATATTTTATCATCATGACATTTGTTTTAGATATTTTACTTTAAAATTAATATTCTGTGTTTTTATTTTATATATTTGATCAAAATGACATTTTTTAACATAACTTTACTTTATTTATTTAAAATTCTGTGTCTTACTGTTAAAGAAATTCTTTTTTGCAAGTGAATTATATTTGTTTACTAGAAACTCAGGTACATGAAACGGATTTTCCAAGCAATTCATAAGCTGTTGAGAAAGGGCCATGGAAGATATTAGTGGAGATAAGGGGATGGACACCCTGCCGGAGACTCAGCGGCTGGACTTTAGTTTATTTCAGTTGTCCAGTGAGTGCCTGAGACTCTAAGAATTGACGCACAGAACAACAAATCAAGCGATTATTCACAGAACAAATAGCCCTTCGTTAAATGAAATAAAAATGGCTGCCCAAGGATCCGGCCCCGCTTGGTCTGTCTGGAAGAGGTTGGCTGATCGGTTTTATTCGTGAGCATTCGGGTCACTTCGTTAGCCCCGCTGGGCTGTCTCTAAGTGCTAGCTGACACTCCACCCCACAAACAGTTTCCCACCACCAACTACTCTATGAGGGTGTAGCTACCATTGCCGTGATACACTTACCGGTACGCGTTAAGTCCCTAACTAGAATTGTAAATAAATATGCAAAAATGGCCTACGAGTAATCTGCAGAGAAGATAGTAAAAAGCTAGAACTGTAAAATACAAATAAAAAGCAGATTGTCTACTACTACCGTGTTAAAAAGATCTAATATGGATACTCACCTGAATTGTGTTATGCCTTCAAGCTGCTCTGAACACA
Source organism: Meconema thalassinum (assembly GCA_946902985.2). Classification (NCBI taxonomy): domain Eukaryota; kingdom Metazoa; phylum Arthropoda; class Insecta; order Orthoptera; family Tettigoniidae; genus Meconema; species Meconema thalassinum. Next base: position 454,188,744 of record OX336391.1, on the reverse strand, counting down.
ACAGCTATGCTGTGGTAAATACAACAACCTTTATGTGGAACCACAAAATAATTACCGTACCATTTTTTTTTTCTTTCAAGAAAATATAATCTCGAAATCTACTTTACCATTAGAATGGCTAAACAAAGGACAATTAAAAGATTTAGGAATGGCAATTGGTGTGATGAATTATCACTAGCCATTGGATAGACCAATTAAAAGTCTCCATTATCAGACGTATTTTGAGTGAGTTCAAAATAGAAAAATGTTTGAGCGTTAAGGAACATGGGCTAGAGAATATAACACAAGAAAAGAGAATAGAGAGAGCAGGTAGCTTTAACATATATATTCAAGAAATATGTACATTCTTTTTCATATCTTTACAGGTTAACATATTTTGAAAGAACAATGTTTTCTTAACCAAATAATAATTGCATCTGTCTTTGAACATTAAGACAAGGTAAGTGCCTTTGAGCACAACTTAATTAAATTGTTTCTTGAAGGAGAAAAATTAGTAGCGCAGCTTATGAATGTAGCTGATGGCTGGCAGGGAGCAAATCCAGCCATACCTTAGGAAAGAAAGTAGGGGAAACTATAGAAGTTACCAAGAAAGACATAGCCTATGAAGGGAGCTAATGGCTGACAGGGGCTTAATCCTGCAGTACCCTATGAAGAAAAAATACATGAGGAGTTGCCAAGATGCAACTAAATATTTCCGAAGAAGATGCAATGGCAGACACAGGTAAAAGTGAACTGCATGAATGTTGACCATGAAAGATTTCCAATGAAATTGAGATGGCAGAAGCAGGTAGGCAAGTAGGCCTATTACTTGAAAGTGAAGCATGAAATGTTCAAACAAGAAAAGTACACAAGAAAAAAGTGCAATGGCCGACGCATGTATGCGTAAGCATTAAAGAGATTATTCCCAAAGGAAAAATAGCTAAAGCAAGCCGATATGTTATACCAAATGGGAGGAGGCAGCCGATATATTAAAATTGAGGAGGCTTCTGAGGTAGGCTTGTATGAAACTAACATGATAAAGCAGAAAGTACATTACACAATATATGGTAAAACGTACTTAGCTTAATGGTGAAGTGTGGGTAGCAACCCATATGTTCGTAGAATCCTTGAGTAAGAAGAAGATGACAAAGGTTATGTCAAGTTGTGGTTGAGTTCACAAACGTAGAGGTTATAGTAAGCTTTTGAATACCTAAATAGGTAATGACCTATTTACGTAGTAGTAGATGCACACGGAATACTTTTCCTCGGCACTAGAGATGTAAGGTTTACATCTTAATAGACGTTTCGTTGACATGTTGCAGGAACACGCAATATGTGATCTAGGTTAGATCATTTTGAAAATGTCTTGAAGACTTGGCGAAGGTTTTATGAACACTTCTTTGCGCAGAAATTAAAGATGAGAAGTTGAAAAGTTGAAGTTTATCATCCGGTAGCAAGACGCGTGATCAGCACTATCGCTGACGATGAAGGCACACAGGGGATGGCAAAGCAAGCCCCTTATATAGTTGAACAGCTGTTGTTCTCGTAGCTTCGATGGCTGGAGATTGGAGAATCCAGACCACGTTGTGAAGAAGAAGCGCGGTGATTGGCTGGAACGAGGCCACTTCATGGTGGCGGCCAATGAGCGCGTAGCTTATGAATTCCAGTTCGCCACGAGGTTTCAAAGAGTGTAGAACAACCTTTTAACACTTAGAAAAATGTCCTAGAGGCGATCTATGGCTATAACCTAACAAGTAAGTAATTAAATCATTTTAAACATGCTTGGTTTAAAAGAGGAAGCAAAATACAAAATGAACTGTCAAGTGCACATGGTGACGAAAATGAGGTTATTAAAAATTAAATTCTGGTCTGACTTTAGCACTTTCAGAAACTTGAAAAAATTAACAAATTTATTATTCGCAAATGCGAACATACTGCCAGAGGGGCAACAACAAGAAACCCAAGAAAGGAAGCACAAAGGAACAGGACTAGAGTGACAAAGGAGAAACAGAAGAAATTGGATGAACACCCTGTCCAAAAGGAGTAATTAATTTCATCACTCTTACCCTACCATCACGACCGGTGTAGCACTTCACTACTCTTCCGGTGTGCCAAATCAGAGGAGGACTGGAGTCTCTCAAGAGAATCAAATCTCCCTCCTTAAGGTTTGGGTGAGCGAGCTGCCACTTCCCTCTCCTCTGAAGCAAGTTTAAATACTCCAGTCTCCACCGATTCCAAAAGCTATTTCTAAGGGCTTCGATTCTTTTCCTGAGAATGGGCAAAGAAATATCGAGCCTGCGGTCGATGAGAGGTGGCGGAGCATTTAAGGAGCTACCTATCAAGAAATGACCAGGGGTTAAAGGAAGCAAATCGGAAGGGTCGTTAGACACAGGAGACAAGGGACGGGAATTGACAGTGCCTTCGATGAGAATTAAAAAAGAATTGAATTCTTCAAAAGATAGGATAGGATTTCCAATAGTTCTTTTGAGATGAGTTTTAGTCAATTTGACACAAGCTTCTCATCTCCCACCATGATGTGGAGCGTACGAAGGAATGAAGGGCCAATCGAATTTTTTCAAATGAGAAAAAATAAACAGTCGCTCGTTGGAAGAACGAGAACAGAGTGCCTTTTGCCATTGTTGAGAAGCACCAAGAAAGTTTCTGGCGTTGTCGGAGAAAACCTCAGAGGGGATTCCCTTTCGAGCAACAAAGCGAGAAAAAGCAGAGAGAAAATATGAAGTGGAAGCCCTGGTGACCAATTCTAGATGAATGGTGCCAGTAACCATAAAAAGCTTGGCAATAATTTTGCGTATAGCTTTTAGACTATTGGTTTGATATAATAACGGACCAGCGTAATCAATACAAGTTTGAAGAAACGGTCTGCTGGGAACAGAACGGAACGAAGGAAGGTCAGCCATAAGTTGCTGAGGAAACTTAGGTTTGGCCTTAAAGCAAGGAATACACTTTCTAACAACGAAAATGACTTCATGCATGCCATTAACGGGCCAGTAATGCTCACGAATCAAACACAAGAGAGTGCGTGTACCAACGTGCAAATGCTGATAGTGAAATTGACGTATTATGAGTTTGGTGACGTGATGCTTAGAAGGAAGAAATATGGGGGGCTTCTTACCTTCAGGATAATCAGAAAAAGACAACCTACAACCTACTCTTAATAATCCGTTATCATCAAGAAAGGGGCATAAAGCGAACAGTCTATTCCGTTTTTTGGGGGGTAGACCCTTAGATAGAGAATTAATTTCATCAGAAAAAAATCCTGTTGCGTTAGCAATAAAACTGTTGTAGTAGCAGACTGCAATTCAACAGCAGAAATAAATGCTTGAGGAAACAATGGTTTTTCCAACACCAAGAATTTCCATCGAAGCAAGTAAGCTACAATGCGAACGTGCTTTTGAAAAGAAGAATATCTTTCAAGCAATGAAGGGGTAACATTAGTTACAAAAGAAGAGGCGACTTTACGAGTTTAAGGAACATTCGTTCAAGCAGAAGAAGAAATGCTGGCCAAAAGGAAGGTTCTTGCAACAACCAAGTTGAACCATTCCAGAAAAGACTAGGCATCCACGAGAAATGATGTCCGCTGGGTTCTCCTTACCCGAGACATGTTTCCATTGAGAGGAACTAGAAAGAGTTTGGATTTTTTCCACCCTGTTGGCGACGAAGGATTGCCAATGCGAAGGGGCTTCGTGATCCAAGCTAAAGTGATGGCAGAGTCAGTTCAGTAATAGATATGACTGAAATGGAAATTGAGATTGGAGAGAAGCTTTTGAGATAATTCGGCTGCGAGCAGGGCAGCGCATAACTCTAAGCGAGGCAAAGAGACCGTTTTCAATGGAGCTACCTTTGACTTGGTACAAATTAAATTAGAGAATGAAGAAGGAGTGTTACGACTGACCACATAAGCGCAGCATCCGTATGCTTTCACGGAGCTATCTGGAAACATATGCAGGTCTAGGTTAGCAGAGAAAGAAGTAGGGATAAGAACCCTGGGGATGTCTATAACAGACAGATCAAAAAGATGAGTGCGGAAGGAAAGCCATTTTTTCCAAAAGAGAAGGGGGATGGGATCATCCCAATCGGTTTTGAGAGACCATCGTTCCTGCATAAACATTTTAGCTTTGACGATGATAGGAGCTATGAATTGAAGCGGGTCTTAGATTTTGGCGATTTCGGAAAGAACTTGTCGCTTAGCTTGAGGAAGAATAGGAGACAAGCTGACTTGATAGAAAAAGGAATCCGATACGGAGTTCCAGTGAAGTCCCAAAACTTTAGTGGAATCAACAGTGTGTAAGAGCTCGACTGGTGTATCAGTGTTGCCATTGGATATGAGCTTAGCTAGTACTTCCTAGGAATTAGAATTCCATTTGTGAAGTAGGAAACCTCCTCCATGAAGCAACGCTTGTAGATCACGTGAGTGCTCAAGTGCTTCAGAAGGGGAGCTAAAGGAATGAAGAAAATCATCCACATAAAAGGATTTTTTGAAAAGATTTGAAATATCAGCGGAAAAGAGGTTAGAGTCTTGCTCAGCGAGATGCTTTAAAGTGCGGATGGCCAAGAAATCAGATGGCTTTAGACCATATGTGACAGTTTTCAATTTGAAGACCTTAATGGGTTTGGAAGGGCTATCACGCCAAAGAATTTGTTGCAAATTTTGCTGTTCAGAATTGATCAATATTTGCCTATACATTTGTTTAATATCGGCGATGACACCAACGGGAAACAAGCGAAAGTTTATCAAAACGGAAGAAAGATCAGACTGAATGGCGGGACCGGTAAGTAAGGTATCGTTTAATGAAATACCATTAGAATCTGGGGCAGAACCATTGAAAACGACTCGAATGTGTTCCCTTGTGGAAGGGTTCTTCCAAACAGGGTGATGATTCAAATAAACACTATCTTCTGAAAGAGTTTGTTTATTAAGAACTTCCATGTGACCAGGGGCTTCGTAGTCTTCCATGAATTCCACGTATTGAGCTTTGGCTGAAGAAACTTGTTCCAACTGATTTTCTACAGCGAACAAAACCTTAAGAGCGCGAGGATGCGAATCTACTAAACCTGGAGGGGGAGAAATACGAGGCATAGTGACAACGAATCTACCAGCTGAGTTGCGAGTGGTAGTCGCGAGATAAAGTTGTTCGCTAAAGTCATTTTCAGTGGAAGAAGAAGGTGTGGAATCGATAGACTCAATTTTCCAAAACTTTTCCAAATTGTTGTCCAACTCAACGTGAGTTAAGTGACATAAAGATGAAGATTGCACAGTGGCAAGAGGGATATGACCCGTGACCAACCAACCGAATTTGGTGTGGTGGACGTTGATGCTAGAAGTTATATTGATTCTAGAAGGAAGTAAATTTTGCCAAAAGACATTAGCACCTAGCAAAATGTCAACTGGAGCACTCTGATGAAAGTAGGGATAAGCTAATTTCAGATCAGAAGGGAAATGCCAAGTATCAATCGAAAACGAAAGACTGGGAGTCGGAACTCCAAAAACGGGGATTGACATACAATTTAAACTAAGGTTAGTGCCAGATTGCACCGAATCCTTAATATTGAGCTTTACGAAATGTAAGGAAGTAGACTTACTGTTATTGATACCAGATATCTCTATCGAAGTGGTATTAGGCTTAAAGTTCAATTTCTTAACCAAAGAAGAGGTTATGAGATCGTGGGTGGCAGCATTGTTGAGAAGAACTCGAACAGAATGCCATTTGCCTTTAGAGTCTTGGACCTGAAGTCTCACCGTGGATAACAAAACATGAGTACTTCGCCAAGAATTAGCAGTCTGACTATAGGACTGAGCACTGGAGTCAGAATGAGTGCCAGAGGTAAGGTATGACTTACTACAGGATGCCACGTTGGATTGAGAAGTCGTAGAAACAACGCTTTCCAAAGGCTTATATTGAGGATGTTTAAATGTGGGTTTTTCAAACCGGTGTAATGAGGAATGGTGGCGCAGTTTGCAATGTGTACAAACACCTTTAGACGAGCAGCTTGAAACTGTATATTTGACCGACAGACAATTATAACAACATTTGTGTTCGGCAACAGGTTTCCTAAGATCATCGACTGACATGGATTTGAAAAAAGAACAAGCATATAGCGGATGCAAGTTGTTGCAAAGAAAGCAGGTTTGTACAGTCTGAACTGAAAATACCTGAGAGCGGGCAGATTTCTTGGTAGGAACAGTTTTGCTGATTGCACCTTTACTCGGACTAGGGAATTCGGCTTGCTGTGCAACAGCGGAAAGTACCTGACAACGGTTTTTGATAAATGTGACTAAAGTTTGAAATGTGGGATCAGGCAGATCTATTAAATCTGATTCCCATGCCTTTAAAGTTTGAGGGTCGATCCTGGAAGTTGTAAGATATATCAGAAATAAGTCCCAGTGTTCGACTGGTTGCTTCAAGTGCTCGAGTGCACGTACATGAAGCTCGACAGTATCACCTAACTGACGTATAGAAGGAAGACTGTCTGGACGGCAAGAAGGGATGTTAAATAGAGCAGTAATATGCCTGGGGATACGAAGCTTGGGGTTAACGAAACGTCGTTGCAGCAAATTGAAGGAAACAGAATAGTTGTCAGACGTGAGAGGAAGTGCCTCTATCAGCTTAAGCGGGGGACCTTGTAAAACAGATTTCAAATAATGAAAGTTCTGAATATCTGGTATTGAAGAATCATCATGCACTAAAGAAACGTGCAGTTCCTCGAAGGAATCACATTCCTTCTCGTTGCCAGAAAAGGTTGGCAAGGAAATCCTAGGTAGGATTGGTTCAGACGGAGTGACAGGTTGGTCCCTATGCCTTTTAGTTAAAGTTTAGATTAAGTCATCGGCTTCAGCAAGTCCCTCATAGTAGCTATCCTCCACCTGACTTCGATCCTGCTCACAACTTGAGTCGAGAAGCTCAAGTTCGATTTGTAAAGTGTCATAAGAATTGAAATTAGATTGATAGGTTTTAAATTTCTCAGTGAGAATGCTTGAATTGTGATCATCATCTGTTAAGTAAGAACGAAACCTAGATAATTTCATTTCTAAGAAGGCACGAGTGCCTAATAGCTTTTCTACTTTGGCCATGGAAGAGACTGAAGCAGTCGCCCGTACTTCCAGTGAAGTTGGCAGCAGTGAGGTAACGTCAGGCTTGACAGAAGAGGACTGCGGCAGCGCGTCAGGGTCGTGCACCTTCTCCACTTTGATGGAATCCGTAATAGCTGTGAAAAGTCAGACACAGTATTAGATAAAGTTTCATTATGAAGCAACGTGCTCTCCAAGATATAATTGAAGTTAAAGTAAAGTGAAACTAGTCCCATAGGTTTAGGCACCAACAGATATGGTGTGATGAATTATCACTAACCATTGGATAGACCAATTAAAAGTCTCCATTATCAGACGTATTTTGAGTGAGTTCAAAATAGAAAAAAGTTTGAGCGTTAAGGAACATGGGCTAGAGAATATAACACAAGAAAAGAGAATAAAGAGAGCAGGTAGCTTTAACATACAGTATATATTCAAGAAATATGCACATTCATTTTCATATCTTTACAGGTTAACATAATTTGAAAGAACAATGTTTTCTTAACCAAATAATAATTGCATCTGTCTTTGAAGATGAAGACAAGGTAAGTGCCTTTGAGCACAACTTAATTAAATTGTTTCTTGAAGGAGAAAAATTAGTAGCGCAGCTTATGAATGTAGCTGATGGCTGGCAGGGAGCAAATCCTGCCATACCTTAGGATAGAAAGTAGGGGAAACTATAGAAGTTACCAAGAAAGACATAGCCTATGAAGGGAGCTAATGGCTGACAGGGGCTTAATCCTGCAGTACCCTATGAAGAAGAAATACATGAGAAGTTGCCAAGATGCAACTAAATATATCCGAAGAAAATGCAATGGCAGACACAGGTAAAAGGGAACTGCATGAATGTTGACCATGAAAGATTTCCAATGAAATTGAGATGGTAGAAGCAGGTAGGCAAGTAGGCCTATTACTTGAAAGTGAAGCATGAAATGTTCTAACAAGAAAAGTTCACAAGAAAAAGTGCAGATCAGCTGGTCGAATGAGGAAACCCTGGGCGACATTAGACACGACGTATCTAATTGGAAGGAAACAGTTGCTACGGACGTCAGTAAAATTCAAACGCAGGTACAAGCAATCCAGGACACATACGATTAGAAAATCGCACACACCCGAACTACTCTTGTGGAACACGTCAGAGATTTGATTTGTACATCCATGACTAAATTAGAGGAAACATTTATTATTCAACAGCTCACTCGGATAACGAGTTTAGAGACGGTAATGAAGCAGATAAAAATAAACAGGAGAAAAGGAAGATAGGTTATCTTAAGTCGAAACTACCCCAATTACTAGAGGAACCGATGGATACATTAGGTTTCCGAACCCAAACACGACACAGAACCCGTGACGATCATTAATAGTATAGATCATCAGCCAAGAAATTTCTCATGAAATAATAATATCACACCTAACGAAATTATGAGGAAGATTAACCCCTCAAGCCGGTTCGCCGTCCACTGTACGTCCGCTTGACTCTACTCGTTCAGCCGGTTCGACGTACCACAAACGGCCGGTGTGGTGTATTCTTTCAATACACGGTACGTGAGAATCTAATTTTTAATGCTCTTTGCATGTTCATTCCTTCCTCTTTGTCAAACACCAACAGTGATCTTCTATTTTCTCTGTGGTGATCACTTCGCTTATATCTTTTATGAGTCTGTTCTAGATATATATCTTCTATGACCCACCTAGCGTCATCTCGCAGCGAATCTCTGAAGCTCCTCAATTCTTCCTGGTGCAAGAGGATTTACTTATCCATCTGGTCACCAGATCTTGTTACCATCGCCAGCTATTTTCTCCGTGAGCAAGAGAACTACGTCTACTTTTTTACTCACCATGCTGCGCTAGTATCATCTGTTATCAACTCTTTGAAGACCGGCTCAGCAAGAGAAGATCAATTTTTTGTTGTAATGTTGGCTCTGTTTATATGTTCTCCTTTTGTCTCCTACCCCCACTCTTTCCCTTCCTTGGACCCTCCGTGCTCTGCTGAGTGGGTCTCACTTGTGCGCCGGCCGTCGACTCAGTTAAGGCTCAACTCGAGCCAGTCTCCTCAAACCAAGAGGCAAACTCTACTTTCTACGCCATGTTGGCATATTAAATATTGTCAAGGGGAACTTCACCTTCAACATGCAACCAAGATAAGTACAGACTTAAGGTTTTAACCTCATCTTCATCAATTTTATCTACATGCTTTTATTGATTATTTTATAGACAGCGTGAGATTACTTGTGGGGCGGTAATCATTCTTCGAGGGATTTTCCATGTTGGGCTTTTGTCTAATCAAGCCAATCTTGGTGAAAAGGAGCATTTCTTATGCTTGCTAAATGAGAAATCTTCTCACCACGTGGGATATTATCTAATACCCGCTGTCTATAAATTACAAAGCAAGTTCCTCCGCTGGATTATCCTTGGCCCCATCTTTCTATTAAGATCGTTCTGGAACCTTCCAGATCCTGTCTTCCCTGACTCTTCCCAAGTTCATGCCATCGTTAATACAGAACAAATCTGCTATTATTTGTATTGCCAGACTATCACCCTTCCCTATAGTAGTCTTATACGTGCTTGGGAGGAAATACACTAAAGCCTTTCTCTGGCAAACCGCCCAAGTCTTAGCTGTGTTTCCCGTCAGCTTGGACCAAGCCCTTACCCACTTTAGGTATCCGAGAGCGGATTTGCGGTGGCAACCGCCTCTGAGTGTATTTAAAGCTAAATTTATAACTTTTGTGGAACTCTCATCCTATTTCTCTATCCTTTTTCTCCAGTCCGAAACCCACTTCCTTTTCTTAATCATCTTCCCTTGGTGGGTGGGTTATTCCTCAGCCAATAATCTACCCAAAATTTGGTCCCAGAAACCCGGGAGAGTCCATTTGTCATTTTTCTGTTTGGCAATACCTTGCAAATTATTAATATCTGCTTTGAATCTTTCAGCTATAACCACATCGTGCAAAGCCTGTGCAGGAGAAAGAGGCCGCTCCTGTCTCCTTTGGTGTGTCCCGTTCTTTCTACTTATTCGCTGCTGCCAGTTTGACAGCATCTCCAAAGTTCAACAGTTTCGTGAGTTGTATTTCAATTTATTATCTTTGTCATGGCTCCTACTGAAAAAGATGAAACTCTCATTGCCAGACGTTCTTCCTATAAAGGGCAACTCACCAGATTCAGAAATTTCATCAACAAATTAAATCCCGCCGAGTGTGATTTAGACATCCTAACACAACGCCTTAAGTTGTACGAACGGTCCTATGAGTATTACGATCAAACTCAAACCGAGATTGAATCCGCTTGCCCAGAACTACAATCGGATCGGGACGAGGTCGAACCCTTGTGCCTTGAAGGGATTGCCAAGGCCCACCAACTGATCCGCAGTATCTCAGAACCGGACACTAGGGTCATCAATCCGGCCCAGTTCGCACCCGCTTCAGTTCACAAGAACAAACCGAAACCGTTACTTCCTCAGATAAGCCTACCGCACTTCTCAGGCCAGGAAGGTGAATGGTATTCCTTTTATGAACTTTACTGCTCACTCGTTCATGACAATAAGGAAATTCCCGGCATTCATAAATTCTACTTTTTACGTACGTCTTTGGAAAACGAGGCCTTAGCCTTGGTCCAATCACTGCCTTTAAGCGCAGATAACTACCACATCGCCTTTAATCTCCTTAAAGAGAGATATGGCAATTTACGTTTGAGTGTAGCTCGCCACATCCGCTGTCTCTTCAACCTGCCAGCCGTCAAACCTAATGACGTCACCTCTTTAAGAGACCTGTTGGACTCTATGCAGTTAAATGTCAGAGCATTATATCAACTTAAGCAGCCTGTCCAAACATGGGACACCATACTTATTCATCTAGCTACATCCAGATTCGATTTTTCGACTTTAAAGGCATGGGAAATCGAACTCGCCCGTAAGGAGGAATTTTCGTTCGAACACTTAATCTCGTTTCTTAACAGCCGATGACAAGTCCTTACAGCACTCGCATTTCAGTGCGAAAATGTCGAAACGAATCATCAGTGTCACAGTTTTGAGAAAGAACTTGCTTCTTCAAAGGGTCATCAGCCCATATCTGTCGAGAACAAGCAAACCCGTTCTGCTTCTTTCAATCATGCAAGAGAATATATCAGGCCGCTCAACAAATCTTTAAAATGCACGCTCTGTAAAAAGCTTCACACATTGTATTTGTGCAAATCCTTTAAAGAATTGTCTGTCGAAGACCGAAGGAAGTTTGTCTTCAATAGCAAACATTGCTTCAACTGCTTGTCACCTAAGCATTCTTCTTCTAACTGTACGTCATCCAATCTGTGTTTCCATTGTAAAAAACCGCACCATTCTTTATTGCACGTTCATGATAAATCGAGGTCATCAGTACCCGCTTCTTCAAACTCCATGCAGAGCAGCTCCGAACAAACTAATGCTTCTTCCTGCATTTCTAACGCCGAAACTTCTCACAGTGCGCAAGCCCTTTTGTCCACTGTACAATTCGAAATCCAAGATAATTTTGGAAATTGGGTTCGAACCCGTGGTCTTCTCGATTCTGCTTCAACGCACAACTTTGTTTCGCAATCATTAATTAAAAAACTAGGTCTTTCGTCATCGCATACTCCCATCAATGTATCAGGCATTGACAATTTGAAAACTCAAGTCTTGCAGTCTTCAAAATTGAAAATCAGAGACGTTTGCCAAAGAAACACCAATCTTAACTTAAACTGTCTCATTCTTACCAGTATTGGCAAGGACACTCCTAGCAGCTCTATTAATACCTCCGGTTTAAAGATTCCTTCGCACTTAAGGTTAGCTGATCCTCAGTTTAATGCTCAAGGTCCCATTGATGTACTTTTAAGTGCCAATGTTTTTTGGAAGTGCCTCCGTAAACAGGTTCGCAAGTTATCTTCAACCGTGGTCACTAGAGACACCGATTTTGGTTGGGTTATTACTGGTGAAATCCAACATCCCAGTCTTCAAACCAAATCGCAAATGCCATTTTGTTACAGCTGATATAAATCCCATTTCTGAAAAAGAGAACGCTCATGTTTCCGATCTCGATACATTTAAAAAACACTTGCCGAAACGATGTCTTATCGTGAACAACTACACCACCTTGGTAAGTTGTTTAAATGATTTTGCCTTCTTCCCGCACAAAATGGCAATTCAAGTTCGCCTTGCCTTGTGTTACTTCGTCTACCTTCTCATGTCATTTTTATAGCAGGTAATTGCTTAAACTCTGTATCGAAAACTATATTCCCCTTGTGTAAAACCATGGCTATCAGTCTCCATCACTTCGCTGTAAGCTATGTTTCACTTCTTTCGCTATTTAGAAGGATGGCCACGGCCGGCTCCCTCCTCCTTCCTCACAATTGGAAGTCGCTCATGAAACCGCTTGAAAATCTGAATTCTCTAGCATCTAGAATAACTATTCTTACGCATAAACTCCTTCTCAATGTCCCAGCTTTTCTTCTCTGTTCGGAAGAATTAAGCTTTTTTCTGTTGAAAATTGTCGGATTCCGTGATCCTCAAAATTATGCGAAATTGATTTCTTACTTTATTTCTTATGTCTTTAAATTGTTTTCTCACGTCCAAGCTACGGATGACTACATGTCGTGTTACTCGTTCCGCTTTAAGTCAAAGCTGATTCAACTAGTGTTGTTTGTTTACCTTGAACTGCTTGTTTGTCAAACTTGTTTGTATACAAGTTTGGGGAAGGCCAAGTTATCGTTTATTTCCTGTATGCTTGCCAAAGGTCAAAGCAAGATTCCCTTATCTCAACTCTGGCTGATTGCCAACCATTGTCTGGCGAGTCGCTTCCGTAAGTTCAGAAGCCGTTCAACTCATCACCAAAATAAACTTGTTCCAGTCAAGGACTCTTTCAGATATTTATATTCCTTATCTCGTTGTACTATGTGGGGCAAGGCCGCGCTTGCTTATGTCTTCCACTTACTTACGCTCGTATTCTACAATTGCTTCGATTCTTGTTTCGTAACATCGTTGCATATCCTTCACGCGTTCATGTATTGCTCCTTGCTTACATATTTTGCAATCTTATTGTTCATTGATGAACAAACTTGTTTTTTCTCGTCGTTACATTCGATGTGTTTTTGCATTTATACTTGTTATGTCACGTTTCTCGCTCACTTAAGTATTTTTCTGAGTAACCCCTTTGATACTTATTATGACTTAAGGTCATTGTTTATGGCTACTAGATTGTTACCTATGGCATTCTTGCCTCCTACACGCATAGTTCCTTTGTTTATTTGGTATATTCTTATCCTTAATAGATGCACTTGTTTCTATACGCTTTGTTTAAACTTTTCAATTTTTTTTCCGCATCATATCCCAATCTTTAGTAGTGCCTTATTTCCCGCAGTTTCTAGCTATTTTGTGATTGAAGGTGTCGTTAATTCTTGTCCTTTAACTCCGCTTTCCAATGACCCTGATGACCTGCTTCCACTTACACCTGGTCACTTAATTACACGCACTTCTCTTTCTGTCCCTCCTCCTCATCCCAATTCTTTCAGGGATTCTAATTTACCTATTGTTTGGCGTAAACTTGAAGCCCTCCGCAATTCCTTTTGGAAGAGGTGGAACTTGGAATATTTAACTTCTTTGCAACGGAGACAGAAGTGGTTTCTTTCCAGTCCCGACATTAAAGTGGGGGACTTGGTCTTGGTTAGGGATGTTTCACCCCCTCTAGTATGGATCTCTGGTAGAGTGACCGAGTGTTATCCTGGAAGAGATGGGAGAGTCAGGGTGGCCAAAATCTTGACTGCAAATGGTTCGATCACAAGACCACTTTCTCTAATCTCTCCATTACCTTTAAATGTTTAACTGCTTATTTGTTCTCTGTTGGTGTTTCCCCTCCCAGTATGGTGTATTCTTTCAATACACGGTACGTGAGAATCTAATTTTTAATGCTCTTTGCATGTTCATTCCTTCCTCTTTGTCAAACACCAACAGTGATCTTCTATTTTCTCTGTGGTGATCACTTCGCTTATATCTTTTATGAGTCTGTTCTAGATATATATCTTCTATGACCCACCTAGCGTCATCTCGCAGCGAATCTCTGAAGCTCCTCAATTCTTCCTGGTGCAAGAGGATTTACTTATCCATCTGGTCACCAGATCTTGTTACCATCGCCAGCTATTTTCTCCGTGAGCAAGAGAACTACGTCTACTTTTTTACTCACCATGCTGCGCTAGTATCATCTGTTATCAACTCTTTGAAGACCGGCTCAGCAAGAGAAGATCAATTTTTTGTTGTAATGTTGGCTCTGTTTATATGTTCTCCTTTTGTCTCCTACCCCCACTCTTTCCCTTCCTTGGACCCTCCGTGCTCTGCTGAGTGGGTCTCACTTGTGCGCCGGCCGTCGACTCAGTTAAGGCTCAACTCGAGCCAGTCTCCTCAAACCAAGAGGCAAACTCTACTTTCTACGCCATGTTGGCATATTAAATATTGTCAAGGGGAACTTCACCTTCAACATGCAACCAAGATAAGTACAGACTTAAGGTTTTAACCTCATCTTCATCAATTTTATCTACATGCTTTTATTGATTATTTTATAGACAGCGTGAGATTACTTGTGGGGCGGTAATCATTCTTCGAGGGATTTTCCATGTTGGGCTTTTGTCTAATCAAGCCAATCTTGGTGAAAAGCAGCATTTCTTATGCTTGCTAAATGAGAAATCTTCTCACCACGTGGGATATTATCTAATACCCGCTGTCTATAAATTACAAAGCAAGTTCCTCCGCTGGATTTTCTTTGGCCCCATCTTTCTATTAAGATCGTTCTGGAACCTTCCAGATCCTGTACTTTATCTGCGAGTCTTGCCGTCGGGTATTTTTCACTCACTTGTGAAAATACTATTTAAAATGAGGAATCTTCCTTATAAATTACTGCAATAGCAAACTTTCGTCCACCGTTGGAATGTTCTATGGCGCATTTAATTGTAATTCCCAACTTTCTCAAGAAATAGACTTCGCCTACCTAGTGCAACTAGTTATTTTCATCATTGCAATAACTTTCTTTCCATAAACTTTCGTGTCTCTACAGTGAACTTTTCATCTATTTAAAAGACTATAGTGATAACTAGTGCTTATCCCACTTTTCTACCGCGTCGCGATAGTCCATTTACATTAAATCAGGCCATGAACATTGATCCTAAATCCCAATGATCTTTCCTCAACCTTCTACTAACAAAACATATTAATAAAATTGTAACTTCTCCATAAGGTGTCACTCTTCGAAGTGCCCTTACATTTTGCTGTTTATCATTACTTAATTTCTGTATAATTACGTGTTTTATACACGGTTCAAGCTCACATTGTTTCTCTTTTATAACGAGAGAATACAATTCTTTTAACTCATTAGTGAGTTGTTTCGAGGTCTCACGAAAGGGTACCTGCCCCATTTATCTAGTGATTCCTATCTAAATACAGGAAGTCTAGAACCTTCCTTGTTGATTTTTTCTTCAGGTTTCACAGTAAGTGACCTGCCCTCCTTTGTATAATTGTAATAGAAGTAATTCAGCATAAACATAAGAAGTAATAGGAACTTCTTCTTCATTTACTCGCTTCCTTTTTTTTGTGTTATTTTTCGAAGTTGTAACTTTTTCTAAAATAATTACTTGTAAATTCCTTAAAGTACACTCCTTGTACTCAATTTGATGTTTAAACTTTAAGCATTTATTTGTCTTTTTTAAATATTACAAGGATTTTAGTACATATATAAGGTTTAAAACTTCATAAATTGTTAATTGCCTGGCGCAAATGTTTAATGCTATCTGAGGTCTGTGACCACAAATTTGTTAACAAGATTGCATATATGTTTGTTAAAGTTATAAACTTCTTTTGCCTTTTTAAATAAATTAAATATTTGTTTTTGGATTCATAATTTCGAAAACACAACGGTTAGGCAAGATCCGGTCTTCCTTGACTCCCTAATCAATGCCATTAAACCTATTGATAGGGCTTTCACCACTTGTTGCATTTGAGCAAAAATTCTTAATGGTAATCTTGTTAAAGTTCTCTTAGCTTTAAAGGCTAATTCTAACTGGCCAGTAAGGCAAGTACAGCTCGCTACGCCAGCTACCTGCTTGTGGAGATCCTCTCCAAAATCTTATGGTCAGTTTTCAAAAATATAAGTGTTTCTCTTTGCCTAAACTTTTAGTCGGCTACTGGCTGGTTAAAAGCTTAGCCATTTCCAAATGCAACTACTGGTTCATTTACCAGATTTATTTTCAAAAGCATAATTCCTTTATCACCATCCTTTTTGGAAGCACTTGGTTACTGTTCAGGAAGCTTATAACTTCGAAAACTGGAAATATCAAAATTGATGCAAATTATTGTCATTCTTCGAATTACTTTGAAAAAACGAATTTCTTTGAAAGGACATACAATAAACCTGTCACTTTCAGTCATGCCAGACCAACACCCTTCCCCATAGTAGTCTTATGCCTGCTTGAGAGGGAATATACTAAGGCCACTCTCCAGCAAACCGCCCAAGTTCTAGCTGCGGTTCCCGTTAGCTTAGACCAAGTCCTTACCCACTTTAGGTATCCGAGAACGAATTTTCAGTGGCAACCGCCTCTGAGTGTATTTAAAGCTAAATTTATAACTTTTGTGGAACTCTCATCCTATTTTTCTATCCATTTTCTCCAGTCCGAAACCCACTTCCTTTTCTTAATCATCTTCCCTTGGTGGGTGGGTTATTCCTCAGCCAATAATCTACCCACGGTGCAGGTGGAGGTTAGAATGCCTTTCACTTATGAAACAATGCTGCATCGTGGGATCATTTTTTCACGTTATGAACCGAGAAGTTATGTACTTTCATGCCATCTCTGATTCATAATTAGAAGTAATACGAATTTGATCGATATCCGTTGCTTTTGACGACTCATATCGATCAGGGAAAGAACATGAAACGCGCTCTATTGAGTTTAAAGTTAAGCTTTAGAAGGTACTCATCCTTTCGTGCCATCTCGAGTATGTTTTGTGAACTACATCTAACTTGGCAATTTTTGTCGCTTATGAAGGGGAAGCACCGAAAGCAAATACTTCGTAGATAATTTTTTGCTTCACAGGCTACTCAATCGCAGAGGTATTGCCGGTCCGTCTCATTCTCTTACGGGTGTAGAGATTATTAGTTTGATAGATGACATAAGTGGAAATGATGTATAGGGAAGCGATATTTTCGGTAGTGGTACGGACTATGCACAAAATGTTATTGGAGAAGTGGCAGACAGCGCTGATGGAGAAGAAATAGCTTCAGCAGTAATAACAGCGACCACTGTTCAATGTTTGTGGCGAGACGTAGACTTTATCACGAGCAAACAAAGGATCCCCTTCACGGGTATGCCGCGTACAAGAAAAAAAAAATCACGTCTCTTTTACATGTTTTTTTTGCTGTTTTTCGACGACAAAGTGATTGAACTATTATTGTTTTGAGAAACAAATTTGTACGCGGCAGAATGTATAGTTGGCGCGCGTGGCGGCTTCGGTGGCGTAGTCGGTAGCATGCTGAGCTTCTATGCCCAAGATAGCGGGTTCAAACCCGGCCGAAGCCGTCGGATTTTTGTAAGAGCGTTAAAATCCCTCAGTATGCCTTCCTTCGGAGGGAAAGTAAAGCCGACGGTCCCATGTCATAGATTTATGGCAAGTTAAAGAACCTTCCACTAATTGCACATGTGTGAAGCTAAATTTGATAGGTTAAGAATGTAAACAACGCTCTTAGGTTTCTATGTTCGTTGCCAAGAGCCGACTGCGACGGCGTCTAGTAGCTAAGTTCTGAAATTGGCCTAGTAATCGTTGACGGTGGCACTTGGCGGCAAAAGTAGGAACTATTTGAAAAATTCTAAGTTGCAGTACTTAAATTAAAAAAAAACCAGATAACACATACTAATACAGTAATCACAATTAACACCGGTTATCAGACAGATTCTACACAAACCCAGAGTACACGGGGCTACATGACCGCGTTGTCGCAGCCCCTAAACTTAAGAACCAACCATAGTTGGCGCGCCCTTGAAACCAAGGTCGCGCGCCAGGAAGTGGGAGTCAGTGACAGGGGACAACATCTATGTGTTCTTGGGGCTTGTAATGTTGATGGGGATAATGAAGAAAATCTACCTAAAGAGGAATTTCACCAGGGATGAATTTTTAGAAACCCCTATATTTCCTCAAACAATGCTAAGGGACAGGTTTGAACTAATATTGCAATATTTACATTATGTTGACAATTCAACACGGGATACATATACGGGACCTAAAAAGCTTTTCAAAATTCAGCTTTTCCTGGAAAGTATACCCGAAAGTTATGCATATATGTAGATTGAGCAATATCATGTAAATGTCTTGCTGAAACAAATACCAAAAGTGGAACTTATCAAATTATTATATTTTTTTAAATAATGCGTGTGATCATGGACAACCCTGAAAAGCAGTCGTCATATATATTACTGAGAAACATTGGTCATGATCTCGGTAAGTAATCCTAAAATTGTCATTACGTTATATTTCTTAGATTTAACATTATTAATGTTTTACCTTGTTGGTGTCTAAACCTCTGCTGAGCTTCAATTTAAATACCGCCAGAGAAGTGAACACCTCCGGATTAAATAGCCGGCCTGGACGAACACGACACAGAACCCGTGACGATCATTAAAAGTATAGATCATCAGCCAAGAAATTTCTCATGAAATAATATCACACCTATCGAAATTATGAGGGAGATTAAAGAATATTTGATTGAAAATGGGATACCACGTGACAGGGAGTTAAGAGTTATTGAAAAAAATTGGAGTCAACCGCCTTAACTTGGTTTTGCGCTTTTCGATATGCTTTAACTAGATATCCTACCAGAAATTTGCACAAGCACTTATTTAACTTTTCTGGAGATCCAAAGTACAGATGTATCGTGGACGTATACCCGAAACGGTACGCAACTTCTAATCCGACGAGATGCGCCGGATATTTGACGTTACAACTTGCCAAATTGCAATTCTTAACTCCACCGTTGCCGATAGATGAACTGGTCCAGGCCATTATGCGTCAATTACCCTTAGAAATCCTAAAGGTAGTCATACCATCATCAGGAGCCGAATCCCTAGAAGGATGTGAGGAAATACTTCGAAAGCTTGATCACGCTAGTTCACATCTACAGACGACGTCTGAACGTCAGGAGAATCGGGACGTAAACACGGTTGTGATTGATAAAGTGCCACAGACGGAAGAGCATACACTGAGGGAGAAGAATAGGTCAAGGAATGAAGGTTACTACAAAAATCGAGACAGGAACTAAGATAGGACGGGTGTTAGACAAAGGTGGAGAAATAAATCTTACGAGTCACGCAGGAGATCCCGATTTGGTTACAATGAAGGGCGATATGGCGAATATTAATAAAGACAATTTAACTAATATTATCAGAGGCTTTATGAAAATAGAAATTCTCGTCCACAAGAGTCAACGGCAAATTTTGATGACAGATATCGGGATAGTCAAGAATATTTGCAACAATTAAGAAGTAATCCAAACACATCCGCACCACAGAGGGAAGATGACTGAACACCCAAAACGAGTTGGTCGGATCAACAACAAAAAAAAACGCCAATTTAAGAAATTCCTCGAACCTCAATCTTCCCAAACTGATAGAAATACAGGAGATATTCCAGGCAACAGATGAAGATTTAATTTATGAGAAAGGCGTCATCTGCCGTGGGAAGGTGAATTCTTTGCCTATTATTATGGTAGACATTTATGGTGGACGAATCAAAACCCTGGTGGATATCGGAGCGATGATCAGTGTGATAGTCCAATCATGTCTGGATGAGATTAAGGAGATAGGACTCGTGCACACGCTCCCAGTATCAAATGTGTAGGTCAGAGACGTTATTCCCGATCGTTCAGTAAAATGCAAGACACAAGTACTGTTAACCGTGAAGATTGGTGACAGATTTTATGAGCATGAATTTGTGTTGATTTCCAACATAAATTTTCAGCTAATCTTGGGAGTCGATTTTATCTCAGAATATGGTTGGATCATAAATATGCAGAGTAGAGTGATGTATACCGATGGTGAATCCCTGAGGAAAGGCTTGAGAGATGGCACGAGTTCTGGCATGACTACGTTTAATTCCGAGAATGCCCTGAAAAATATTGTAGAAGGTGAAGTGGGAAGCCCTACGTATATAAAAGAGAGTTAAGGCCCAGTAATCCAGGAACAGTTTGACAAGCTGATACTAGAGTTCGAGGACGTATTAAGCGATAAGCCTGGCGTCATTAAGAATTTCCACTATGAGATTAAGCTGAGCGATGATTCACCGTTCAGGAAGAATCTATAACCAGTTTCAGCGAAGTGGAAGGAAGAGGTTGGTATAGGATCAGGGCCGTGGAGAGCGACGACGGGCCCTGGGGCTGGAATCTCCCGGGACCCCCTCTAAAACCAAATTCTGTAAAATCCTCGCAAATTTGCACAAACTGATTTTGCAATTTTTTTTATTTGCACTAAATGTTCATCACGAAATCAATTACAAGAGCATAAATAGCCAGCAAGCAAGCAATAGTAATAATAATAATAATAATCTCTAAAATGAAAGTTTGTCTGTTTTTTCTGAATTTCCACGGAAATTTGCGTTATTTGCGCGTTTCAGACTGTTTTATGACGGATGCGCGCAAAAATAATTTTTTTGTCTGTCTGTCTGTTTGTCTGTGGACAACTTCGAATCCTTATAACTTGAGAACGCCTGGGTGGATCAACGTAAAATTTGATACAGATATCCATCAGAAGCACCACACTAATCATTGATGTAACTCTTCTCCGTACCTCTCATAAAAGGGGGCCTACCCCCTTAAAATTCATGCTGAAATAGGCGTAAAAGGACGAGACAAAGCTTATTTTCAACCCCTCGATGTGAGCAACAAAACTCGGGGGCCCGCATTTTATGGCCCTAAAACCAACAGTTTTTGAGATATTCCCAGAAAACTAATTTCATTTAATAATATAATGAAAGAATGCAATCTGGTAACCATGGCAACAAAATCTCAGAGGACCATCTATTTCTGTAAGACGCAATGCAATTCCATTTATTACATTACTGTGAAGTTTGCAAACGGCTATAAGGTTATCACAGAACCAAATTAAGCTGTAAAATTCATCAATACGTATAATGAGCTTAAGGGGGTCAAGGAGTACACTAGAATTTTGTCACGCGATTTTCACGTGCGGGTGTGGTACGGAAGGTCTTTCATATCCCTATCCCTATATGGTATTTATTATATTATTATTATTATTATTATATTTTGGCATACAACGACGAGACAAACCTCATTATTAGTCCCTCGGTGGCAGAAACAAAACTCGAGGGTTCCCGAAAACTACATTTTAAGGCTCTAAAACCAACAGTTTCTGAGATATTCCCAGAAAACTAATTTAATTTAATAAACTAATGAAGGAATGCAAGCCGGCAACCATGACATCCGGTTCTCAAGAGAAGACATCCAACGTTCCATCTATTTCTGTAAAAATCAATGCCACTCCATTTATTACATTTCTGTGAAATTTTGCAAATGGCTATAAGGTTATCACGGAACCAACTTAGACTGTCAAATTCATCAATGCGCATAAGGGGGTCAAGGGGTACCCTAGAATTTTTCACGTGATTTACACGTGTGATATGTCGTACAGAATTATATCTCAAAACAGCAACATTATTTTCAAACAAGATGTTCAGTAAAGAACATATAGCCTACTTTCTCCTAAATGCATGGGTATTGTTATAACTCTTTGTCCTTTTCAAGGAGTATAATTGAATGTTGGTTGTAGTAGCTTGTAATAATATACGCACAAAGGTTTCCAGGAAAAGCCGAAGCTGAAGACAGGGAAGGTGTGGTCCCAAGAGAGAAAAGAACAACACCGGAGACGAATGAGGGAACACTGGGCGGTAGTTAGAGCTCGGAAGAAGAGACAGTTGAACTGACGTGGTCCCTAGTTGGCCGAATCGAAGAAAGAATAATAATAATAATTATTATTATTATTATTGTAGCATGCTGAAATACAATGCCCAAGATCGCGGGTTTAAACCCGGTCGAAGTCGTCGGATTTTTAAGAGCGTTAAAATCCTCCAGTATTCCTTTATTCGGAGGGGAAGTAAAGCTAGCGGGTCCATGTCATGACAATATTGGTAGTGTGTAGCCAAAATTTGTAGGTTATTTGGTTAGAAACGCTCTATCAAGTTCCAACGTTCCCCGCTGGGTGTCAGTGACAGTGGCGCCTGGTAGCCAAAGTTGGTACTACTTGAAATTGAATTTGTTGGGAGACCTCGGGCGTTCAATTGAAATGTCCTGATATGACCATTGGCTGCAATTCATATATAATAATAATAATAATATTTCAATTATATATTCCACTAAATCCAGGCTATATTTATTATCATAAGCAGAGCGTGAATTACTATCAATATAAATAAGTTAATGCTGGTATGTAAAAGTAACAACATTGAAAGTGGATGAATGCATCCAAAATTATTTGCAAATTCAATGTTTATACCTGACAAGCGCGTACTAATGCATTATTTTCAATTAACAAAAAATAATAGCCTATCAGATTAAAGCCATCGAAAACTAGGTACCGTAATAATTTTCATTAAATTCACTATACTGTTTTGGCGTTTGACAAATCTAAATTTGTCTCGTTGAGGTAACACTGTATGCATACACAATGTTCAGATTTAAAGTTCTGCAGATCCTCTTTGATATCAATAACTTTAGAACTTCAGTGATACTCGTAAAAGCAATATGCTCGTTTGTCGTACACAAATTTGAAAAAAGTTGCCTTTACCGGACCAGTAATTGCATGGCTTTTACAGTATTTAGCTTTGGGAAAATACTCACATCGAAAAAAGATGTTGTCCATTAACTCGGAAACAGATGGGTTAAAATTCCACCGTCGGTGATTCTATGCTTATTTTCCATGATTCATCGTTTTAACCCGTACATTCATTTCCTCCTCAATTCTATCCCTACGTCATAAGACCCATTAATCAACAGGAAGTTCATCTCACTGAACTGCATGTTAAAAGAGGTGGAAAGGGTATACTGTACACTGCACTATGGCCTCAGTGACATATGACGTAATCTCTTTTCATAATAAAAACATGATTTTTACAAAAAGTCATGACGTATTTTAAAATACGCTTTACATATAGTGTTTTTATGTTGATATTCTTAAAATTTGCTGCCCTTGAAGAGTCACGCCCTTGGGTCTAAGCCTAAACACTGGTAGGTAAGTGTTTTGGTTGAACGGCGATCAGACATCTTTGTAAATTAAACAAAGCAAAATATATTTTCATAATTAACCACAGGTATACAGTACTCATACTTAACTCAAGTTATTATGTGCTCTCAGTAGATTGCAGCTGATCAGTGATTGTTTTCACAAAAGAAGAAACTGTAAATTTTAACTATATTTTGTAATTGGCAGTCAGTGGATTTCTTATAATTTAATATTGCTTTGCAGTAAGCAAAACTAGAGCCAGGTTCTCCTAAAAATCCTGAATCTTATCTATGACTGGTGACCATCATGGGCGGATTTAAGCCAAGAGTATGGGGGAGTGGGCACACCGGGGATCTTGGGGTATGGAATATCACCAAGCTCAGAGTGGGGTCCGGGGGCCCTCCTCCTGAAAAGTCTGCAAAAATTAGGTCCAAATTATTGAGTTATAGGATAGACCATTTGGGTGATTATTTTTGGGATATTATGGAGTAAAAATTTGGTGACCATTGACATATAGTGGCTATAGAAAAGACTCTCTGATGTTGAAGTAAGAGCTCTCACATCTTCAAGAAAGACCCCGCGGTGGAGTTCACCAATGACCGTGATTGGGGCCTACAGCAAGTCTACAGATCGGAGGTTCGAATCCGGGCGCTGACAGCGGCTATCCTGAGTGTGGGTTTTCACAGTCCCTCCAGACCAATGCCGGGGCAGTACCTTATTTCAAGTCCAGGGACACCTACCCTACTCTTAACCCTAATAATTACAGTAATAGTCGCGACGGCCAACGCATTCCCAGTCGGCAACTAAGAATACGACATGCGATTTATAATGTCACAGAGGCCATAGCACAGCACAGTGTATACCCCGCTTTTCACCCAGCAGTTGATGGTTTTAAGAGGGTCTAAGTTTTTACTCTCCAAGACAAATAGTTACAACAATGTTGCCAATACACCTCAGTTATTATACAACAACCACTAGCCTCCCCTTCAGTCTACACAATTCGCACATTTTTTGTTTTTCTATTTTGTTCGCTTCACTAATATTTGTGAAAACTACTGCTTTACAGTCAACTTCATTCAATAATGTGGAGGCCTTCAGAAACAAACCGTAAAACTAACGCGTCAGCAAATACTGAATTATATCTACAGTACTATTTGATGCAAACCATCCCCAACCGAGCGCCAATTGTTCATTGCCCGCCAGTGATACTAGACCTACTAGCTACCAAGTACACGGGTTAAATGTTGCAAGCCCCTAAATGAATTAACATCTGTAACGACCAACAGGCCTTTTTATTAACTGTTGAGTAAGACTACGAATAACACCGCAGTCGGGAAGCCAAATCCTGCATTCCTGCCGCGGCTTCGTCAGGAACCGGGGTCATTTCTAAGTCGTAGACAAAGAGGGCAATTAATTTTATGTTTAAAGGTACTGATACGTTAAAGCGTATCACGAAAGGGTTTGATTCGCAAGGGAAAATATCTCTTCGCGTCCTGAAAAATAAGTGCTTTGCACATCCTCCTAGGACGCCGGGCCCCCTTGGGAGGGTCGGGCCCCGGGGCACCAGCCCTGCCTGTCCCCCCCCCCTCTCGTCGGGCCTGTATAGGATCAGTCAATTAAAAACTTTCCGTTTCTGAGTGAACTCGAACTGATGGTCAGAATTGAAACTAAGTTGAGCGTTAAAATGAAAAGGTTTAAACACGTTTAAAGTGAATAGAACAAGAAAAAGAGAACAGGTTGCTTAAACAGGTTGACATTTATTGGTTAATTAAATTCATCATCATAACAATATAATAAATATAAATCAAATAGCAACAACATATAACAGGGTAATGATAATTTAACTGTTTCTACTATTCTGTAGAGAATGGCAGAGAACTCGATTGAGATTTGCACAACCGCACACTTTTAATGTCTCTATTACCAGTAGTGACTCGCCCAAGATTCTAAGGAAACTGCAAATTCTTGGGAGCATTGACCAATTAACTGAAAAAGCAGGAAAATTTCAGAGAGAAAGTTTGGAAGAAGAAATTCACTGCTTTCAAACACTTGGGGCCCTAACCCAAGCTGTTTGAAAGAGAAGAAGGAGTTGAACCTTAAAAAGTGGTGAACCACCTTTGTATAAGAAAGGTGCATTTGAAAAAACAGCATTAATTCGTAATGCATAGAAAAGGAAACATAACCTTAAATGGGTTATTGCGATCAGGGGCCAAATCCTGACGCAAGAGGAACAAGAAGAAAGCTAGAAAAGTAAGCATTAATTGCTGATCAACAAATGGAAAAAGCAAGCCGTTATGTCATTTCTAAACCCAAAATGGCAAAAGCGAGCAGCTATGTCAATCCCAATCGGAAGTTCATAAAACAAGTGAAGCAAGTCTAAAGCAAATAAATAAATGTAAGCACTATTTGTATTAATTTCCATCAATGGTATTGGAATGCAAGAACAATCTTCTTCTTCCTAGCGTTGTCCCGCTGGTGCAGGGTCCGCTTCTTTGGTCATTGATCTCCATTTTTTCCGGTTTCGTGGGTCAGCTGGATTTAGGCCGGTAATTTTTAAGTCACCATTTATAGTGTCTTGCCAACGCTGCTTCGGTCGGCCTCTGGGGCGTAGGCCTTCAGCCTCAAAATGAAGGACAGAGTTAGTAATAGTATCAGGCGCTGCACGCAGGGCATGGCCATACCATCGGAGCCGTTTCTCTCTCATTTTGGCCACAATTGGGGCGACACCCATTTGCTCCCGAGTTGTGTCGTTTCTGACATGGTCAATAAGGGAGATGCCCATTGTCCAATGAAGCATTCTCATTTCCATGGCGTGCAGACGACGTTCTGAAATTTCGTCGGATGGTCGACATTCAACGCCATACAGCGCAACTGGCCGTACCACTGTCCGATATATCTTCGATTTGAGACGAAGTGGCATTTTCTTGTCGCAAAGCACACCCGTGACCTCCTTCCACCGCAACCAGGTTGCGTTTACCCTGGCTCTTACTTCATCATTGAAGTTGCCATCGCTCTGAAGACGAGATCCAAGGTACCTGGAGCAATCTGTCTTGACTAGATTTTGTCCAGCGACTTGAATGGTACCGTCGCTTGGGTTTAACTCCAGATACCGTCTTTTCACATTCAGACATAGGCCATACTGGGAGAGGCGGTTATTCCAGTCTTCAACTTGACATTGGACTTTTTCTCGGGTGTCATCTGCAACCATTATATCATCTGCATACAGAAGAGTCCAAGGAACATCAATGCCTGAAGAAAAGTAATTGCAGAGTTACTTGATCAGAAATGCTCATAATCAAATTTGTTCGGCCTATTTTAAGAGCCCAGAAGAAAAATCTTAAAACCGCTAAGTTCCAATGTCGGAGACTTGCAACAAAAAACAATTAATAGGAGCCAGACCTATTTAGTTGAGATAAAGTTGAATCATTGTAGTAGATGCATGATGCATTTTTACAACTGCCAGAGTTGAACTTTGTAGGTGAATGTTTGCCTAGCAAACATAATGGTAGTTTTGTTTAACAAAATATGTCGTTGAGATAGCGACGAGTTGAACCAAGTAAGGTTATTTGGAAGTCATTTCTATACGAAATGACGAAAATGTAGCGATGCTTCATGATGAAACAAGACTTAAAGAAAACTGAAGTGCTTAGTCGAGGTCCAACATGGTTGATGATATTCTGTTATTCACAAGACTGGTGCTCGAACTGGTATTCGAAGTATTCACTATACGGCAAAATGTGCCGTAGATGAAGTAAAATGACTTGTCATTTGAAGTCCTGGACGAGATGTGTCACAGGTGCGGTGCGTTGCTAATGATGAACCAATTCACGTATTCAGGAATTCAGGTATTCACAGTATCACAGAGTTGTAGAAGAACTCAGCTGTTTATATAGCAGCTGAGAAGTGTTCTCGGCGTTTCCATGAATAAAGCGCTGTGATTGGTCAAGCAGGAGAAGTCGACCAATGAGGATGAAGCAATGGTTGCCAGTATAGTTTTGATCTTGCGTGATGAACAATATTACTAGAACAGTACTTAAAGAAAGGGTCTTATGATCGAGCATGTATGAAGAAAGACATGTAAGTAACAAATATAACATGTACTTTAGAAAAGGGAGAATATATAAATTACGAACAAATTACAAGCACGTGGTAATGTTTCGGTTAAGAAGAAAAACAAATGATAACGAGTTCTAGAATGTTCTCTCGTAAGATCAGAAACATTAAATTACTAATTAGAGGCTTTGTAGCCTTTCGCAAATGCGAACTTACAGCCAGAGGGGCAACAATAAGAAAAGAAAAGGATATGAGAGAAAAAAGAAGAATTCGATAAAGAAGGAAAATTAGAATGGTAAAGGAGCAATACATGAAATTGGACGTATACAATGTCCAGAAGAAGTAATTAATTTTACGCGTACTCTGCCATCACGACCGGTGAAACATTTCTCGAATCTTCCGGAGTAGGGGAGCAATAGAAGTTATAACGGGTGTCATGGCCGCCGCGTGAGTCCAAGCCGATATCTCTCGGAGATTTACGAATGAGGAGTCGTTGGACTCGGTCTGAGACCCCCTTACCTATGGACGACTTGTTATTTTTTTTTTGAAAATTTCTGTTTTTGAAAGTAGGCGATAGGTTGAAAACCAATCATGATAGAACGTTGTACCATGGTTCAAACGAATGGTCTCTATGACATTTATTTTTTTAATAAAACTTTTTTATTTTTCATGTTTTTTTGAAAACAGTCCAATTTTGAAAATCATATATTTTGGAAACGAGGAACTTCACAAAAAAGTTTGTTTGACATAAATGAAAGGTACCTTATCTACCCCCAAATTAAATTTCAAGTCTCTAGGACAAAAATTTGTGTTTTGTAAGTTGTGCTAGAACGGCGATTCTGCGACTACTTCATATTGTTGTATCCCTAGGGTACGCTACCCCCAACCCCTAAACAAAATCTACAAAACACCAAAATTACAAACTTTTACTCTAAAAAACCTATAAATTACAACTTATAAATTACATGACTGATAATTAGCACATACATGAACTCAAGTAGCCTCGTAGCCCAGGCAATGACCCGGGAAAGGTGCACGACTCGGTAGGAATGTAAGGATTCCGCCGACCGAGCACACAAAAGGTATAAGAACCCCAGAGGTCAGACACCCAGGATCAATCAGTCATCATTCGATCACTTGATCACTCAGTCTGTATTAGTGCACCGACGTGACGAACCTCTGCTGTTTGGCTGGACGGGTAAGTGTTTCAGGCGATCACTAAACTCACCACCACACCACACACTCACCTCCCCCTGTGCTTGGACTGTTATTATTTTTATTAATTATTAATTGAAACTGCTAGCTCTGGCAGTGTACCTCCAGATCGAGGTCACATTAAATTCAGAAACACTAGAAGCCACTTGTCTTATTCTTTTATTTATTTAGCTAGTAAGATCCTACCCTATTAGATTCCTCTTTAGGTAGGACTTAGAATTAGCCTTACTGTGTACTTGTTTAATTGCTTCTTGTAATCAGCTGAGCGCTGTTACTCCGCGCTGACACTAGCGAATTCCCCGTTTACTCGCTTGCATACGACTCACTGTAGACCGCGTGGCGCATCTGTTGCGCTCTGAGTAATAACTTAATAGCTCTTCTAAACCACCCCTTTACTTAGAACTACCCCGTCAAGCAGTACATTGGGGAGTTCTCCTTGCTGATCGCACTGTCGATCTCCATTCATAAAACACTCCCTACCTCTTACAGTATTTGCCAAGCTCGCCCCATATTTTAGACTAATTTCACCCCTTAGATTAATTATTTGTACAGGCATCCATCACAGGAACCTTACAATATAAACTCTGCCGATATCTCCCGAACGCACGGTCGTATTTTAACGAATGAGGTATTATTGGCGTTGGTGTGACGTCCTCTTTGCTATGAATGTGTGCTGGTATTTTTTATTGTTTTTGAAAATTATTGCTTTTGAAATTGGCGCTATTTTGGAAACGGTGAATTTTAGAAAAACGTTTGTTTGACGTTGAAAAGTTGCCTATGAGTAGTGGTTTTTGGATAGTTCTAGCGCCACCTCCACCTCACCCACCTCACAAGATGGCGGCGGCGCTATATCTGGCGAAACCATGGTCTGATTTTGACAAATGAGGTGTTGTTGAACTCGGGCTGACACCCCCTTTCCATTGGATACCATATTTCCACCCCAAAATGAAACCTACCCCTACTAGGGGGTGAAATTGTAACTTTTTAGAGAATCTCACTTTCCAAGTGCAACATGTGAGAGTGTGAATGCCAATATGGAATTAAACGTTATTCCACACAAGAGACATGTGTGCGGTGGATAGCCAATATGAATTAACATGCTTGTTTTTTGTTTTTACGCATGCCCACTCATAGCTTTTGTAAGAGGGCGGGATTTTTAAAGATGGTGGCTGTAGTGTAGCCTAACCTAACCCATTCCACGAGGGATGATCAAAAAGTATTTCAACTGGCGCTTGTCGATAGGCAAACCAATAATCAAAGAGGGGTATGTCAGACCTTGAGGCGATAACCCCTTTTGATTGATCCCTGTTGACTGGTCCCTTTTGATTGATCTCTGTTGATTTGTTTCTTTGGACTGGACCCTGTTGACTAGCCCCTTTGGACGGGTCCTTTTGAGGGGGTTCCTTTATGACGGGTCCCTGTTGACGGGTCATTGTTGACGGATAATGGTTGACGAGCCCCTGTTGTCGGGTCCCTCTTGATGGGTTATTGTTGACGGGTCATTTTTGACGGGTCATTGTTGACGAGTCCCTGCGGACGAGTCCTTGTTGACGGGTCATTGTTGATGAGTCCTTGTTGGTAGGTCCTTGTGTATGAGTCCTTGTGGACGAGTCCCTTTTGACTAATCCCTTTGCACCGGCCCCTTTGGACTGGCCCATGAATTTATCCAAATTATGTCAAAGGGCTTAACTAACGGACTATTAAGGCTAGGAACGTGTATGAGGTATTGTAGGACTTGGGATGAAGCCCCCTTTTAGAATGTATTTTTGAAATTTTTACAAAGGGCCTAACCACAATTTTGTTTATATCTCGCGAACCAATCATGCTAGTGACTTGTATGAGGGGTCCTAGCAATTGGGGCGATGTTTCCCTTTAGGGGTGAAACTATCCCCCCACTCCCAAATTGAAAAATCGATATCTTGGAAACTAAGAACCCTGAATTTATGTGTGATAGCTTTAAAAATAGGTCATAAGTTACGATTTTACCACGATAGGTCATTTCACCCCTAAAATAGTAAATAGTAATGTTACAGGATAAAAACGGTTGAACACATAAAAATTATAAATGAACCTAAGATCATTTGTTTTTGATACAAAAAAATAGTAAGAGGTGGGAAGATTATTAACTTGGGAAAAACCTAACCCCCAAGGGAAGATGAAGAAGAAAAGGAAGTGGGTTTCGGACTGGAGAAAAAGAATGGAGAAATAGGACGAGAGTCCAACAGAAGTTATAATTTTAACTTTAAGTATACTCAAAGGCAGCTGCCACTGCAAATCCGCTTTCCGATACCTAAGTGGGTAGGGACCTGGGCGAAGCTAACAGGAAACGCAGCTGGAACTTGGGTTATTCGCAAGAAAGTTGCTATAGCGTATTCCCTCTCAAGCATAAAGATACCTACTATGGGGAAGGGTAGTGGTCTGGCAAGACAAAGAGTAACAGATTTATTGTGTATCTGTTCAAAGGAGTTTGTTTCTAAACAAGTATTTTGAAGAATACAAATAATTTAAATCAGTCGTGATATTTTAGTTCTTGAAATTGTAGAATTTATAAAGAGCGACCGAATGCTTCCAAGAAGGATAGGGATAAAGCAATTATACCTTTGGGAATAATTTTGGTAAGAGTACCAATAGTTGCATTTAGAAATGACTAAGCTTTTACTCAGCAAGGCGCCGACTAAAAGTTTAGACAATGAGAAACACTTAAATTTTGAAAAACCAACCATAAGTGGTAGAGAGAATCTCCACAAGCAGGAAGCTGGCGTAGCGAGCTATGCTTGCCTTACTGGCCAGTTAGAATTAGCTATTAAAGCTAAGAGAGACTTTACTAAGTTAATAAGTAAGAGTTCTTGCTCAAATGCAACAAGTGGTGAAAACCCTATCAATGGATATATTTTTATTAAAGAGGGCATAAACCTAGGAAGAGTCAAGGAAGACAGGATGTTGCCTAACCGTTATGTTTGAGAAATCATAAATCAAAAGAACAAATCTTAATTAATTTAACAATGTAAAAAGAAGTAGTTTATGTAACAAATATATAATTTTGATTTTGTAAACAATTGGGGTCGCAGACCTCCGAAAACATATAAAGCTTGCGCCAGGCAATTGACAATTCTTTTGGTTTTAAACCTTTTATATGCTTTAAAATCTTCGTAAGATTTTGAAATGTTGTTAAGATTAACAAATGGGAAATTTAAAGATAATTGACGTAATTAAGGTTAAGCAATAAATCAAGTACAAGATGTGTACTTTAAGGATTTCTAGATAGGTATCTTAGAAATATGAACAAATAACAACTTCGAAAGTAAAAAAAAAAAAACAGGAAGAAATGAAATGGAAGTTTCTATAACTTCTTGTATTAATACAGAGCTACATTTGGCGATTATACAAATAGGGCAGGTCACTTATTGTGAAACCTGAATAGAAAAATTGAAAAGAAGTTTCTAGAACTCCTATGTGGGTAGGGATCACGAGAAAAATAGGGCAAATTTCCCTTTCGTGAAACCTAGAGATAACTCACTTTTGAGTAAAAAGAATTAGATTCCCTCATTAGAAGGGAGAAACAATATAATTTAAGGCGTGTACTAGACACG
The DNA here is from genome assembly GCA_946902985.2 of Meconema thalassinum. NCBI lineage: Eukaryota > Metazoa > Arthropoda > Insecta > Orthoptera > Tettigoniidae > Meconema > Meconema thalassinum. Next base: position 454,156,563 of record OX336391.1, on the reverse strand, counting down.
AAGTTTTACAGACATTAATTCGTTATACGTGGAGCAAGTAAGGGAGGGCACTTATTGAGAGTGACACCTCATTGAAAAAAGACCTAAAGTAACAATTTTATTTTTTTAGTTTGTTAGTAAAGGGTTTGGGAAAGATCAAATGGGATTGTAGAAGAGTGCTCATGGTCTATTTATTGTACTCGGACGAGCGCGACGCGGATGAAAAGTCGAACAGTCAATGTTTTCACTATAGTCTGTTGATATAGTTGATAAGTTCACTGTAGTAGCACAAAACGTTGATGGCAAAGAAAGTTATTGCAATGGTGGAAAATAACTAGTTACACTAGATTTGCGAGAGTCTATTGCTTGAAAAACTTCTAGATTATAGTTGAATGCGCCAGAAAAATCCCAACGGAGGAAGAAAAATTAGATATTGATAAGCAGTTCATAAGGAAGATTCCTTAGTTTTAAAAAGTATTCCCATATGTGAGTGGAAAGTACTAGAAGGTTTAACTCGTAGATAAATTGTTCGGCATGGAAAATTCCAGAACAATCATGACAGAAGAATAGGGCAAAAGTTAGTCCAGCGGTGGAACGAGCTAAGTATTTTATAGACAGTGGGTAATTTAATGGTGTACCACGTTGTGAGAAAATCTCTCATTTAATAAGCATAAGAAATGCTGCTTCATGTTAAGATTGACTTAGATAGACAAAAGCCCAACATAGAAAATCCCGCGAAGGATGATTATTGACCCACATAAGAAATCTCACACTGCCTATAAAATGATCATTAAAAAGCATGTAGCTATTTAAAATCAATTAATATAAGTTGAAGAACGTTGAAGTAGTACTTAGCTCATTTCTGATGAACGGCGAATCCTTAGGGGACCGTTAGTCAGGACTTCACAACATGGCAAAGATTTGAAAGTTTGTCTCTCGAGGTGAGGAGACGAGCTTTAGTAAAGCTCCGACTGACTAGTTTGACTACAGACGCACAAGTGAGGCCAGCTCAACGGAGCGCGAAGAGACCAAGGAAGGGAAAAAGGTGGGAGTAGGAGACAAAAGGAATACATATAAGAATAGCCAACATAACAGAAATAAATTTTCTTGATGAAATGGTCTTCAAAGAGTTGATAGCAAGCGTTACTAGCGCAGCCTGGTGGGTGAAAATGTAGACGAAGTTCTCTTGATCACGGAGATGATAGCTGGCAATAGCGACGAGATCTGGTGGCTAGATTGGTAAGGAAGTCTTCGTGTACAGGGAAGAATTGAGGAACTTCAGAGATTCGCTGCTAGATGACGCTAGGTGGGTCATGGAAGATGTATATCTAGAACAGACTTACAGGTAGTGTAAGAAATATATACCAACAAAGAGAAATCAGGAGATCACTGTTGGTGTTTGCGAAAAAAGGAAGGGATGAACTAAAGCAAAGAGAAGCAAAAGCTTACTCTGTCTTACCGTGTATTCCAAAGAATACACCAAGCTGGGAGGGTAAAACACCAACAGAGAACAACGACATGAAATTAAAAGCTTAAATGTAAAGGAGCAATTAAAGAAATTGGTCTTATAATATGCCAATTAGTGGTCAAGATCTTGGCTACCCTAACTCTCCCATCCCTTCCAGGATAACACTCGGTCACTCTACCAGAGATCCAGACCAAGGGAGGAGAAGCATCCCTAACCAGGACCACGTCCCCCACTTTAATATCGGGATTGGAAAGAAACCACTTCTGTCTCCCTTGCAAGGAAGTTAAGTATTCCAAATTCCACCTCTTCCAGAATGAGTTACGGAGGGCTTCAAGTTTACGCCAAACAATAGGTAAATTAGAATCTCTGTAAGAGTTGGGAAGGGGAGGAGGGGCAGAAAGAGAAGTGCCTATAAGAAAGTGACCAGGTGTGAGTGGAAGCAGGTCATCAGGGTCATTGGAAAGCGGAGTTAAAGGGCGAGAATTGACAACACCTTCAATCAGAACAGACAACGAATTAAATTCTACATAAGTCAGAATGCGATTACCTATAAACTTTCTTAAGTGATGTTTAGTAAGCTCTACGCAGGATTCCCACCTACCACCTTGATGAGGAGCGTAGGGAGGTATAAAACGCGATTTGAAACCCTTTGAGTAGGAAAAATTAGAAATCTGTTCCATGGCAGGAGAAGATGTGAGAGCTTTCTTCCACAGGGAAGCTGCGCCTTGAAAAGTAGAAGCGTTATCAGAGAATATCTCCGAAGGAACACCACGCCTAGCAGCGAAGCGAGAGACAACTGATAAAAAGTAAGAAGTAGAGGCATTCGTTACTAGTTCCAAAATGATCGCGCCAGTAACCATGCAAACAAAGAGAGAGACATAGAGCTTACCAAACAATTTGCGTTTAGCTTCAGGGGAATTGCGTTGATAGTGGAAAGGACCCATATAGTCCACCACAGTTAGAGCAAATGGACGTATAGGAGAAGAGCGAAAGGAGGGCAGATCGCTCATTAATTGAGTATTGACTTTAGGTTTCGCTTTGAAGCAAGGAATGCATTTGTGAATTACAGAGGAAATTTCATGAATTCCATTTATAATCCAGTACTTTTCCCTTAAGAGGCAAAGCAGTGTGCGTGTACCAACATGCATATTACGATAATGAAAGTCACGTATGATTAAAGAAGTTACGTGATGTTTAGAAGGCAAAATAACAGGATGATTTTTGTCCTCAGAAAGCAAAGATTGCGAGAGCCTACCACCTACCCTGAGTAACCTATTGCCATCAAGGAACGGGGCTAAGGCACGAAGTAGACTGGATTTGGGAAGATCTTTTTTAGAAGAAAGTAAAGACAATTCAGAAGAAAAGGCTTCTTGCTGTGTTAGTTGCAAAACCTTAATGGTAGCGAGATTCAATTCATGATTGGTAAGGTGTGGTTTGGGGAGAAGAGGTTGGTCAACCACAAGATATTTCCATCTGAGAAGATAGGCAACAATTCGAATTAATTTGTGAAAGGAAGAATAGCGGGACAACAAGGGATGAGAAACGTTGGAAACAAGACACGAAGTAGTAGATTTAGATACTTTAGCGTCAGGCAAGTTGGAGTTTGTAACTGGAGGTTTAGAAGGCCAACAAGAAGAGTCTTCGATTAACCACGAGGGCCCATGCCAGTACAACTGAGAAGCTGCCAATTGAGAGGGTAAACATCCACGAGAAATGATGTCGGCGGGGTTGTCGGCGCTGGGCACATGCCTCCATTGACATCCCGAAGAAAGAGTTTGAATTTTGGAAACCCTGTTTGCAACAAAAGTTTGCCAATGAGCGGGGTTTTTAGCAATCCAAGAAAGGGTGATCATGTAATCGCTCCAGAGATAAGTTTGCGAAAATTCGACTTTTAAGACTTCCCGTAATTTCTTAACAAGTTCTGCGGCCATGAGTGTAGCACACAATTCAAGCCTAGGCAAAGTGATAGTTTTAAGAGCCACCTTCGATTTGGCACAAACAAGGTTGGAAACTGAAGATCCATTTAATGAACCGCGATAAACCAAATATGCACAGCAACCGTAAGCTTTTTCGGAACTGTCCGCAAACACATGAAGGAAAAAAGATGCATTAGGATGAGCGTTAATTAAATTCCTGGGAATTTCAATAAGGGAAAGATCAAGCAAATTGCTGAGAAAAGAGAGCCATCTGTTAAGAAAAGAAAGGGGAACAGTGTCGTCCCATTCACATTTGAGCGACCATAGCTCTTGCATGAAAAGTTTGGCTATAACAATAACTGGGGCAAGGAATTGAAGCGGATCAAAAATTCTTGCAATTTCAGAGAGGATTTGTCTTTTTGTGTTAGGGAGCTCTTCTGCAAGCGAAACTTTATAGATGAGAGTGTCAATGTTAGTGCACCAATGAACTCCAAGAGTTTTTATGGATTCGGAATTTCCACAAATTTCGACGGAGGAGGGGTCTACATCTTCAATAGGAAACTGGGCGAGAAACTCATGGGAGTTGGAATTCCACTTATGAAGTGGGAATCCTCCATTCTTTAACAATGCTTGAAGTTCTAGTGACACGAAAGGAGCTTCCTCCAGAGTGGGGAAGGACTGCAAGTAATCCTCAACATAGAATGATGTAGTTAGTGCTTCGGAAGCTTTAGAATCAAATAAATGACCATCTTGAGAGGCTAACAAATGTAGGGATCGGATAGCAAGGAAAGCGGAAGGTTTTAAGCCATAAGAAAACCGTCTTTAAGCGAAATACCTTAATGGGCTTGCTGATTTCGTCGCGCTACAAGATTCTTTGGAGATCTCGTTGTTCAGGCTGAATTAAAACCTGACGGTACATCTGTTTTATATCCGCTATAACAGCTATGGGAAATAATCGAAAGTTTAAGAGTATAGCAGATAAATCTGACAGAATAGCAGGACCAGAGTAAAGAGTATCGTTAAGACTGTTGCCACTAACGTCAGGTGATGAACCATTGAAAACGATTCGGATTTTATCCTTTACAAGAGGGTTTTTCCACACGGGATGATGATTTAAGAAAACCGTTTCAATTGGGGACGGCAATTCGTCATCAGATTTGCTAACAACTTCCATATGATCTAAGCTTTCATACTCATCCATGAAATCAGTATACTGCTGTTTAACGAAAGGTTCTTTCTTTAATTTGCTCTCGATAGCAAAGAGAGCTTTTCGAGCTTTGGGTTGAGAATTAATAAGTTTAGGGGGATTGTGTAATCTTGGCATCTGAACAATGAACCGGCCATCAGGAGAACGAGTGGTGGTGTTCAGAAAAAGTTGCTCACATAATTCGTCTTCTGAAGAGGTCACGTTAGGAGAATCAACGCTTTCAAGCCTCCAGAACTGTTCCAAGTCAGTATTAGCGAAATAACATTGCGATGCGGGTTGGGGAGAATAATGAGGAAGTTGACCGGTGACGATCCATCCAAAATTAGTGTCTCTGGCAACCACGTTTGAGGATAACTTGCGAACCTGTTTACGAAGGCAATTCCAGAAAACATTGGCACTAAAGAGTATGTCAATGGGGTTTTGTAAATCGAACAGAGGATTGGCTAGCCTTAAATGCGAGGGAGTGCTTAAACCTGAAATATCAACAGAGTGACTTGGAGTATCTTCTCTTATGCTATTGAGAATGAGACAATTCAGTTTGAGGAAGTTATTTCTGTGACAAATGTCTCTTATGGTTAGCTTTGAATACTGTAAAGCTTGCGATTTTGAGCAGTTAATGCCTGATACATTGAGAGAAGTGGGGTTTACAAGTAGGCCTAGTTTTTTGATTAATGAATTAGAAACGAAATCGTGGGTTGCCGCCGAATCAAGAAGACCGCGTGCACGGACCCATTTGCCAAAGTTATCTTGAACTTCGATTTGGACAGTGGACAATAGTACTTGGGCACTACGTATGGACTTGGCATTTTGAATGTAAGATGAAGCATTGGAACTGTTAGCATTGTCACTTTTCTGAGAAGTAGATGCGGTCGACGACCTTGCTTGATCATGACGATGTAGTAAAGTGTGATGAGCTTTTTCACAATGGAAGCAAAGTCTGGTGGACTTGCAATTTGAAGCAGAATGCGTGGGTGCTAGGCAGTTGAAGCAATGTTTATTCTGGGAAACTAATTTTCTTCTGTCGTCGACTGACAGTTCTTTAAAAGATTTACATAGATATAAGGCGTGGGAATCTTTACAAAGTATGCACTTTAATGGTTCATTTAAACTCTTACGGGGTTCGCTTTGAGTGTTTAAAACGAGAGAACTAGCAATACGGCGTTCACTAGACCTAGTTGGGTAACCAGTGGCGTTTGACTTGAGTTTATATGAGCTGGACCCAGGTTTTTGGGTACTAGACGCTAAGCGTTCGCTTTTAGGTTTAAGAGACATTGATTCAAATTTAGAACTAGGGGTAAGGGTTCATTTGATTAGCTAAAGCAGTGAAGAGTTGGCATCTAGCATTTATGAAAGTGACTAAATGCTCGTAAGAGTAATCGTCTTCTCTGGAAACTTCAATCTCCCAAGCTTTGAGGGTAGCAACATCGACTGTAGAAACTACTAAGTGTATTAAGAAAGTGTCCCAGTGTTCAGTGGGTTGATCTAAGTGGGATAGAGCTTTAACGTGAAGTTGTGTTGTATCAATGAGAGTACGCAAACTAGTGACGTCATTGTGCTGTGACGCAGGTAAGTTAAATAGAGCCTTCATATGGCGTTGAATACGTAACCGTGAATTACCGTATCTTTCTTTCAACAAGTTAAAGGCAATAGGGTAGTTTTCAGCACTTAACGGGAGTGCTTCAACTAACTGCAGGGCTTGACCTTTTAGAATAGATCGCAAATAATGAAACTTGTAGATGACTTGAATGTCTTCATTGTCATGAACAAGAGAACAAAATAGTTCATAGAAAGAATCCCAAGTAGATTCGTCTCCAGAGAAGTGGGGTTAATCAATCTTAGGTAGGATTGGTTTGGGCTTGTGAGTGCCCTCACGAGAAGAGGTTTGCTGTTCGTGAAGGGAACCAAGAAGGGAACCGTCTTTTTTCTGTTCTTCTACGAGTTGCGATTTATTTTAAAAACAGAACCTATACCTTCGTAATATTGATTTTCCACTTCGACTCGATCATCAGTTTGATTGAGCATACAAATTTCGATTTCAGTTTGGATGTTACAATAATTTTCATATGAACGTTCAAAATCCATTACGCGATGTTTTAACAAATCTAATTGAGCTTTGATGTATTTTCAAAATCGGCTAATATGCCCTTTATAGGATGCTCGTTTAGAAGTAAGTTTTTCATCCTTATCCTTTTCTGTAGGAGCCATGACAAAATAGGTAAATTAAAGTATAACTTACGAAACTGTGGAACCTTGGAAATGCTGTCAGACTGGCAGCAGCAAATAAGTTGAAAGAAAGGGACACACCAAAGGAGACAGGAGCGGCCTCTTTCTCCTTCACAGGCTTTGCACGATGAAGCTATAGCTGAAAAATTCAAAGAAGATATTAATGATTTGCAAAATATTGTCAAATAACCCTTGACAAATAAAGTCTGATAAGTAAAGTGTCATAAATGGACTCTCCCGGGTTTCTGGGACCAAATTTTGGGTAGATTATTAGCTTGGGAATAACCTAACCCCCAAGGGAAGATGATGAAGAAAAGGAAGTGGGTTTCGGACTGGAGAAAAAGGATGGAGAAATAGGACGAGAGTCCAACAGAAGTTATAATTTTAACTTTAAGTATACTCAAAGGCAGCTGCCACTGCAAATCCGCTTTCCGATACCTAAGTGGGTAGGGACCTGGGCGAAGCTAACAGGAAACGCAGCTGGAACTTGGGTTATTCGCAAGAAAGTTGCTATAGCGTATTCCCTCTCAAGCATAAAGATACCTACTATGGGGAAGGGTGGTGGTCTGGCAAGACAAAGAGTAACAGATTTATTGTGTATCTGTTCAAAGGAGTTTGTTTCTAAACAAGTATTTTGAAGAATACAAATAATTTAAATCAGTCGTGATATTTTAGTTCTTGAAATTGTAGAATTTATAAAGAGCGACCGAATGCTTCCAAGAAGGATAGGGATAAAGCAATTATACCTTTGGGAATAATTTTGGTAAGAGTACCAATAGTTGCATTTAGAAATGACTAAGCTTTTACTCAGCAAGGCGCCGACTAAAAGTTTAGACAATGAGAAACACTTAAATTTTGAAAAACCAACCATAAGTGGTAGAGAGAATCTCCACAAGCAGGAAGCTGGCGTAGCGAGCTATGCTTGCCTTACTGGCCAGTTAGAATTAGCTATTAAAGCTAAGAGAGACTTTACTAAGTTAATAAGTAAGAGTTCTTGCTCAAATGCAACAAGTGGTGAAAACCCTATCAATGGATTTATTTTTATAAAATAGGGCATAAACCTAGGAAGAGTCAAGGAAGACAGGATGTTGCCTACCCGTTATGTTTGAGAAATCATAAATCAAAAGAACAAATCTTAATTAATTTAACAATGTAAAAAGAAGTAGTTTATGTAACAAATATATAATTTTGATTTTGTAAACAATTGGGGTCGCAGACCTCCGAAAACATATAAAGCTTGCGCCAGGCAATTGACAATTCTTTTGGTTTTAAACCTTTTATATGCTTTAAAATCTTCGTAAGATTTTGAAATGTTGTTAAGATTAACAAATGGGAAATTTAAAGATAATTGACGTAATTAAGGTTAAGCAATAAATCAAGTACAAGATGTGTACTTTAAGGATTTCTAGATAGGTATCTTAGAAATATGAACAAATAACAACTTCGAAAGTAACAAAAAAAACAGGAAGAAATGAAATAGAAGTTTCTATAACTTCTTGTATTAATACAGAGCTACATTTGGCGATTATACAAATAGGGCAGGTCACTTATTGTGAAACCTGAATAGAAAAATTGAAAAGAAGTTTCTAGAACTCCTATGTGGGTAGGGATCACGAGAAAAATAGGGCAAATTTCCCTTTCGTGAAACCTAGAGATAACTCACTTTTGAGTAAAAAGAATTAGATTCCCTCATTAGAAGGGAGAAACAATATAATTTAAGGCGTGTACTAGACACGAAGTTTTACAGACATTAATTCGTTATACGTGGAGCAAGTAAGGGAGGGCACTTATTGAGAGTGACACCTCATTGAAAAAAGACCTAAAGTAACAATTTTATTTTTTTAGTTTGTTAGTAAAGGGTTTGGGAAAGATCAAATGGGATTGTAGAAGAGTGCTCAAGGCCTATTTATTGTACTCGGACGAGCGCGACGCGGATGAAAAGTCGAACAGTCAATGTTTTCACTATAGTCTGTTGATATAGTTGATAAGTTCACTGTAGTAGCACAAAAAGTTGATGGCAAAGAAAGTTATTGCAATGGTGGAAAATAACTAGTTACACTAGATTTGCGAGAGTCTATTGCTTGAAAAACTTCTAGATTATAGTTGAATGCGCCAGAAAAATCCCAACGGAGGAAGAAAAATTAGATATTGATAAGCAGTTCATAAGGAAGATTCCTTAGTTTTAAAAAGTATTCCCATATGTGAGTGGAAAGTACTAGAAGGTTTAACTCGTAGATAAACTGTTCGGCATGGAAAATTCCAGAACAATCATGACTGAAGAATAGGGCAAAGGTTAGTCCTGCGGTGGAACGAGCTAAGTATTTTATAGACAGTGGGTAATTTAATGGTGTCCCTCGTTGTGAGAAAATCTCTCATTTAATAAGCATAAGAAATGCTGCTTCATGTTAAGATTGGCTTAGATAGACAAAAGCCCAACATAGAAAATCCCGCGAAGGATGATTATTGACCCACATAAGAAATCTCACACTGCCTATAAAATGATCATTAAAAAGCATGTAGCTATTTAAAATCAATTAATATAAGTTGAAGAACGTTGAAGTAGTACTTAGCTCATTTCTGATGAACGGCGAATCCTTAGGTGACCGTTAGTCAGGAATTCACAACATGGCGAAGATTTGAAAGTTTGTCTCTCGAGGTGAGGAGACGAGCTTTAGTAAAGCTCCGACTGACTAGTTTGACTACAGACGCACAAGTGAGCCGCTCAACGGAGCGCGAAGAGACCAGGGAAGGGAAAAAGGTGGGGGTAGGAGACAAAAGGAATATATATAAGAACAGCCAACATAACAGAAATAAATTTTCTTGATGAAATAGTCTTCAAAGAGTTGATAGCAAGCGTCACTAGAGCTGCCTGGTGGGTGAAAAAGTAGACGAAGTTCTCTTGATCACGGAGATGATAGCTGGCGATAGCGACGAGATCTGGTGGCTAGATTGGTAAGGAAGTCTTCTTGTACAGGGAAGAATGAGGAAATTCAGAGATTCGCTGCTAGATAACGCTATGTGGGTCATGGAAGATATATATCAAGAAGAGACTTACAGGTAGTGTAAGAAACATATACCAACAAAGAGAAATCAGGAGATCACTGTTGGTGTTTGCGAAAAAAGGAAGGGATGAACTAAAGCAAAGAGAAGCAAAAGCTTACTCAGTCTTAACGTGTATTCCAAAGAATACACCAAGAGGGTTAAAACTACCCCCAAAATTTAAAAATCGTAATCTTGGAAATTAAGAACCTTAAAATTAAGTGTGATAGCTTTAAAAATAGATCATGGCATACGCTTATACCACGATAGGTCATTTCACCCCTAAAACAGTGAATAGTGATTTTACAGGAAAAAATGTGTTAAACGCCTAAAAATGAAAAATGAACCTAAGATCTTCTGTTTTTGAGGGAAAGGGGGTGAAAACTACCCCAAAATTGAAAAATCGATATCTTGGAAACTAAGAAACCTAAAATTAGGTGTGATAGCTCAAAACATTGGTCATTTAATACTATTTTACCACGATTGGTAATTTTACCCCTAAAACAATGCATGTAGATTTTACGGGAAAAAGGGGAACCAATAATCAGATTTGGACACATGAGGTTTTATAAGACTCAGGGCGACAATCTCTTCTTGAATTTATTATTTATTTTTAAAAATTTTGACAAAGGGCCTAACCACACATTTTGAAAATTTAGATTTTTTATATTTTTGAATTAATTTTAGTTATTTTTAGTAGAGAGACAGTACCGGTAGTGTTTAAACGAGCATGTCGCCGATCACTGTGGCCATGTTCAATGGATGAATCGATATTTTGCGAAGCATTGATTGAAGAGGGTCATGCGACGACTTGTTTTAAGAATATTTTTTATGATTTTTCCTATGATGCATGCAATTATTTAAATATCCCGAAACGGCAAGGTTACTGATTTCAGTTTTATAAACTAATAATGGGATTTGGACTCATAAGGTGTCCTATAACTTGACATGACGCTTTCTTTATATGGCTTATGAATTTTCCCAAAAAGATTGAAAACAACAAGGTCATGGACTTTTGTTTCTCTTAATATATTCCAAACCCATAATGTTAGATGTTTATAGTGAGTGATGAAACATAGCTAGGTAGAGAAAGAATTATTGTAGGCTACACGTATGGTGACTGACAAGTCTTTGACCATTGAAACTTGTTTTTAAACCTGACCGCAGTACATAGGGAGTATAGGTTTCAGGCATGACATGACAAAAAGTGTGTACAAAATCCAATTTATCGATTCAAGAATTAAGAATAGACTATCTTTAATTGATTAGTTAAAGAGGGTAGCTAAGAAAACAAGATGGTAATTACACTGAACCAAACCGAACCAATACAATCCTTTTTGGATGTATAATGTTGCTTGCTAAACATTTTGTGCTGCAGTGGCAAGCACTTTTGGCTCTTGCACAAGAGGCCTTAACTCGATTTAACTTTAAGGCTTAGAACGAACCAAACTAAGAAAGATGGTTATAGGGGTGCAGTGGTTAAGCTGTTATCCTTTGACTAAGGTAGACCAGGGTTTGATTTTAGATTAATACGCATGTCAAAAACATATGAAAAAACAGGAATAATGTTTTAAGACTGATTACACTTGTATATTTTTTCAAATTATTACTTGTATTACAAATACAAAGGTGGACTGGGTTCAATATACAGTTAAAGCAAGTAAGATTTTGTATTTGTTTCTTTTATTTTAGACTTTAGATTTTAGAATTTACATTTTACATTTTAGATTGTACAAAAAGACCAAACCATAATGTCATGACTTTAAATTTTCGATAACTAATTATTAAAGACACATTTTACTTGGAATTATGTTTTCTATACTATATTTTATTTTGGTTTTAGATTTTAGAAATTTGATATTGGATTTTAGATTTTAGGTAAAGACCAAACTAATATTGACTATTCGTTAGACACTGGTATGTAGATAGAAAGATGATTAGACTATATGTTAAGATGAATATTTAGGTGTTGACTGGCCTTGCAATAAGAATTGACTAACCAGACATGAGTTAACTACCAACGAAACACTTTGGCGACTATGCTTGTTATTGACCAGTGAGTAGGGTTTTAGAAAAACTGTTTACTATTTTGGGTTATATACAACAAATGCATAGACCTACTGACCGACTATGTTTGCTAAACAAGACATTATACCAGAGATGATTAGGATTCTTATGTAGCTCAGGCAAGGAAAGCATTTCTACAGAATTTGTTGACATTGAATATAGATTTAGGTATTAGGATGTCATTTTTGAAGACCTTTGTCTGGAGCGTGACGTTCTATGAAAGGGAAACTTGGACTATTGGTGTAGCAGAAAAGTGGAGAATTGAAGTGTTTGAAATGTGGTGTTACAGGAGAATGATGAAGATTAGATGGGTAAATAGGGTTACAAACAAAGAGGTATTAAGACAAGTGGGAGAGGAGAGATGTTTTTGGCGACAGCTAATTTAAATCGATAGGTTGGAAGGACACATACACCCAGGAATAGCAAGCTTAGTTATGAAAGAAAGGGTTGAGGACAAGAACTGTAGGGGTAGACCAAGGTTAGAATATGTTAAACAGATAGCCTTGAATGTAGAGTGTGGTAGCTATAGAGAGATGAAACGATTAGCTCAGGACAGGGAGTCATGGAGAGCTGTATTAAACCAGTCAAAAGGCTGAAGACTCAAACAACATGTAGAGCTTACCAAAATATTGTTGTGTAATGGTAAATACTAGTCAACAAACATTAATGCATTACTAAAACCCATGAAACGATACCTGAGTGCTTTTCTAAAATTATTTTAAGATGCCTTTAACCCTATATTAAACACTCTGTTCTCAAGACTCATAACTACAATGTAATGAAAAAAAAAACAACAAAAATACATTTAAAAACGAGCAAGTGGTTGAGTCAATGTACACTGGAAAATTCTGTAAACACTCAAGTGCACAAAACAAATTACATTATTAACTGTCAGGTTGACCGAGTGGTTAAGGCGTTTGACTTATGTTCACATTTTCAATACAAGAAAGCAAGGATTTGAATCCCTTACCTGACATAACTATTGCTTTAACATGGCTTAGCGATACTGTATTATTATGGTACTCGATACACAAACCATAGATAGAGTGTATTGTTAAAGTCCACTCTAGATAACACACACTAATACAGTCATCACAATTAACACCGGTTATCAGACAGATTCTACACACACCCAAAGTACACGGGGCTACATGACCGCGTTGTCGCAGCCCCTAAACTTAAGAACCAACCAACCAACCAAAGTCCACTCTCTCTTTCTAAACACAGCTAGAGACTGTCAATGGTTAACAATTGCATTAATAGTGGGAGGATTTAGTGATGGTAATTAAGAAAAAGCAGACAATAACCATAAAATATTTTTATTAAATTCATTTTATAATAGATACACACTGAATACAACTCTCTCTATTTACCATTGTTTGATATAGATTTTTAAACACAGAGCTTGTTGTAGATCCTTTTATAACTTTCTCCAGGTACTCTTGTTCTTAAAAACTGGGGAAGTCACAGTGGTTTTATGGACATAAAACCCTCATCCTTTTCTTTTTCATCATCATCATCTTCATTATGAATATTATCATCAAAATTATGATAGTCATTGTCACCATCATTATAATCACCATCATCATCATCCTCAACGTCACTAGAACTATCCAATTCCTCTTGTTCCTTTTCCACAGGGACCTCATTTAAAGTCTGCGTTGCTTTTGATAGTGTTAAGGGTTTCTTAGACGATGACAACTGTCCTAACATGACGTTTTGAGGACATGATAAGTGATTTTGAACAAACACTGCACTATCTTGAGCAGCAATAATTTTCTTGGACTTACTATTTTTTACCTTGGTTAGAGTATTTTGTCCATTTAAATGTGTATTAATTTGAGATTCACAATGATGCTCGTTTGAAGTAAGTATGTTGGAGTCTTTTGTTTTAATCATTCCTCGACACTTTTTAGATCGTTGTTTTGAACATCGCTAAATAACAGTTCCATTTGTATTGGTTGTTTTTACAATATATGTATATCCTTTATAGTAGGCACATGGCTTACCATGGCTGGTTGTTGAGACTTCCATATTAACTAATACACATTAATTTAATTTTAGTAAAGTCACTTTAGTAATAATAACAGTAAAATAAATTAAGTGGAATGATATATTTAAAGGCGGAATTTTCAAAAGTACTGTCAAGAATAATAATCACATGAACAAATTTTAGACTACAAGTGATTTACACACACATTGCTCAATGTCAAGATTTAAACTGAACACAATTTATAGGGATTATGATTTTTATTGACTGTAATTGATAATAGCCATGGTAAGTAGAGGCAATGTATACTGGGTGCTTTTTATAGCACGCTCAATTTATAGTAGGTACGATTAGTAGACGCGTTTGATACTGGCCGCGTTTTATACTGATTATGATTTATACTGAGCGCGATTTTTACTAGAAACGATTTTTACCAGGTGTAATTGATAGCAGGCGCTATTCATACTCAACGCAATTGATAGTAGGCGTAATTGATAGTAGGCGCAATTGGTAGTTGGCGCAATTGATAGTAGGCACAATTACTAGTAGGCGCGATTGGTAGTAGGCGCGATTGACAGTATGCGCGATTGTTAGTGGGCGTAATTGCTAGTAGGCGCTATTGATAGTAGGTGCAATTGACAGTAGGCGCAATTGCTAGTAGGCGTGATTGATAGTAGGTGCAATTAATAGGCGCGATTGATAGTAGGCGCAATTGATAGCAGGCGCTATTAGTAGACGCGATTGTTAGTAGGGGCGATTGGTAGTGGACGTAATTGATAGTAGGCACTATTGATAGTAGGCGCAATTGACAGTAGGCGTGATTGATAGTAGGCGAGATTAGTAGTAGGCGCGATTGGTAGTAGGCGCAATTGGTAGTAGACGCAATTACTAGTAGGCGCGATTGGTATTATGCGCGATTGGTAGTAAGCGCAATTGATAGTAGGCGCAATTGACAGTAGGCACGATTGGTAGTGTGCGTAATTGTTAGTAGGCGCTATTGATAGTAGGTGCAATTGACAGTAGATGCAATTGGTAGTAGGCGTGATTGGTAGTAGGTGCAATTAATAGGCGCAATTGAGAGTAGGCGTGACTGATAGTAGGCGCTATTGATAGCAGGCGCTATTAGTAGACGCGATTGATAGTAGGCGCGATTGGTTGTAGGCGCAATTGATAGTAGGTGCGATTGATAGTAGGTGTGATTGTTAGTAGGCACAATTGATAGTAGGCGCGATTGGTAGTAGGCGCAATTGATAGTAGGCGCGATTGATAGTAGGCGTAATTGATGGTAGACGCGAATGATAGTAGGCGTGATTGGTAGATCCTGAGGTGATAACCCCTTTGGATTGATCCCTGTTGATTTGTCCCTTTGGACTGGTCCCTGTTGACTAGCCTCTGTTGACCAGCCCCTTTGGACGGGTCCTTTATGAAGGGAGTCATTTTTGACGGGTCCCTGTGGACGGGCCCATGCATTTATCCAAATTATGTCAAAGTCTCTTAACCTAACCTTGTCACATGACCTGTTCTACAAGTTTAGACTTGCTTTGAGACTGTCTATGACGTCACAAATGAATGGCGGTGGGAGGCTGGACATTACTTTTCATTACACAAAAACATTTTCCTCTTTCCCAGCATGGTCGGATTTTAACGAATGAGGTGTTGTTGGCGTTGGGATGACGTCCT
Source organism: Meconema thalassinum (assembly GCA_946902985.2). Taxonomy (NCBI): domain Eukaryota; kingdom Metazoa; phylum Arthropoda; class Insecta; order Orthoptera; family Tettigoniidae; genus Meconema; species Meconema thalassinum. The sequence continues at coordinate 454,140,994 of OX336391.1, read as the reverse complement.
CTTTGCTATGAATGCGTGTTGGTATTTTAAAACAAATTTGAAAATCTTTGTTTTTGAATTTGTCATTATTTTGGAAACGGTGAATTTGAGAAAAAAGTTTGTTTGACGTTAATGAAAGGTCCCTAGCCCCTCTAGACAAACCAAGTTTCAAGTCTGTAGGGCAAAAGAAACTGCATTTTGAAAAAATGGTCACTAGTTTGGAAACTAGGAATTCTACAAAAAAGTTGTTTGACGTCCATGAATGGTCCTGCCCCCTCTACCACGAAAATAAATTTCAAGTTTCTAGGACAAAAACTATGCATTTTAAAATGTTTTACCAGTTTTTTAAAATTTTAAATAAAGTGTGTTTGTAGACAGAGAGCCGGTAGCGCTAGGCGTGTGTTACAACGAGGCAATCACTGGCCATGGTGAATACAGGAAATGGCTATTTCGACGGGGCGATGTATGGCAGAACGATAGAACAAGGGGTCGCTTTTCGATATTTTCCTATGACAGATGAATGAAGGTGAATATTTCAAAATTCCTCATGGCGATCTTTACACGTCTTAGTAAACACTGACCAGTAACCTGACAAATTCATAATGGTATGAGACGACAACTGTACTCGCTTTTTGTATGTCTGACTGGCAGCCAGAACGGAAACTAGAATATCTGCTCGAGGGCCTGCTTGGTGCCTGGCTGACAGGATGTGAAATGTTATTGCGATTCAGGAATGTGAGCGGACGGGACAACAGGCCAATGGAAAATTACAGTGACATAAAGGACACGTGAAGGTTGAACAAATGACAACTACGTCAGATAGATAACTGAGTATGTGACTACAACTCCTCCTCCTACAATTGCCACAGCCAATTGCCAGGCAAGAGCGGTGAGGGGAGCAGAGGGGGCGGGGAGAGGTAAGAGAGTGTTGAGCTTGTCATTGCGCATTGCATGTCATTCCTGTTTCAAACGTTACACTGTGCACATCAGAGGAGGCTCCTTATCAGCAAGTTGGCGCTACAACCAAAATTCTGGGCTTAGGCCTATTGATTGAAATAATATATAATCTTGAATGGAGGCGTGATGTATTGAATCTCATCACTCATAGTGGGTTGGGACGAGCGCAGTTCTTTACGCTGCACACGCAACCAATGGCCAACTGTATAGTGCACTCCTCTCTGCAACCCAGGCAGTTTGTATAGGCGTATATGTGAAGACGAACCTAGGGAGTGTAGCGGATGCATGAGGGGATTTGTGGGGTTAGAGCTACGTGTGGTTGGTTAACATTCCATAGAGTTCAAAAGTTCTGCTCGCGGGCAGCAGATGGCGCAGCAACTTTAGCACGTGCTAGTTGTTAACAAACACAACACTTCGTCTGCTTTTAAGATATGTGCAGTGTTTGCATGATTGCAAAACAATATATAAACAATATGAGTTTTCTACAGATATTTGTATTTGATATAGATAAAAGTTATTTGAAACATACAGTGTTATCAGTTTAACTAAAGCGAGTAGGTGACTACTACTACGGATGTCACGACCGTCGGTACTCTCTGAAAATGTGCATCTTTTGTTTTGTGACTGACCGGTTTCCTGCGTTTCAATTTTGTATGGAGAGTTAACAGCTTATGATTATCTAATTATGGAAAAGGATTTTGAATTCTCTGCCGTAGAAATACAGCAGTTTAAGTTAATAATTGTATGCATATACTCTTCTCCGTCAGGAAAGTTTCGTTTATTTATAGATAAATTAGAATTGTTACTCAATAACATGAGCAAATTAAATTTCAATATAATAATTTGTGGGGATGTAAATGTGGATTTCTTAAAATGTGATAGAAATTGTGAATTATTAACACAGTTACTAATTTCCTATGGACTGAAACCTACTGTAAATACCCCAACAAGGATAACAAAATTTAGTAAAACCACCCTTGATCAAATTTTTATAAATACAGATAAATATCACCATTCAATAGAAGTCTATTGTCCGGGTTTTAGTGACCACCATGGACAAATACTGAGTTTTGAAGTATCCGAAGCAATCAATAATAATGATAAAGGAATAAAATCAAAGTGCAGGTCATTCACTGAAACAAATGTTACACACTCCGATAATAATTCAGATGATGAATTCAGTCCAGTCACTCTTAGGGCGACCGTTTTCCTTGATTTCCTTAGAGGAGAAACAAGAGGTTAAGTGACTAGGTAGGCCAAGGCCTCACCTTAAGATCACTCAGACTGTTAAGACAAAAAACGAGAAGTTTTAACAGAAAGTTTCATCCCGACGAGTATGATAAATATGACTGGGTGTGTGGCTGTGAAGTGGACAATATCTTGTTTTGCTTCTCATGTATTGTGTTTGGCGGTGAAGATTCATGGACAAAGAATGGTGTGAATGATCTGCAGCATCTAAGTTTGAAGAATTAAAACAAAATTTAAATTTAACTCGAGTGTCGCTCCCTATGGACTTAACCAAGATCTATAGGTTTGAACAAGATAACCATGACTTTTCGTTCATGGTGTATAGCCTTAATGGTAATAAGATTGTGGGTCATCTTTATGCTACAAAAGAACCGAAACGACATTCATCTTTTATATCTTTTAGAGAGAGAGGTGAATCACTATTGCCTCATTAAAAGCCTGAGTAGATTGCTAAGCAGTCAAGCGTCCAAATCACAAGATAAAAAGCACATCTGTGACCGTTGTCTGCAATATTCTACAACCCCTACGCTTTTAAAACGTCATAGGGTGGATTGCGATTCTCAGGAAGCGGTGAGACTGATATTGCCACAAGGGGACAAAGCTGTTTTGAAATTTAAGAACATTCATAATCGTAACACTGTTCCCTATGTGGTGTATGCAGATTTCGAAGCACTCACCACACCCATTGCGGGATGTGAACCAGATCCCACCATTAGCTCAACCACACCCATTCAAAAACATGAGCCCTTTGCCATAGGATTTAATGTGGTGTGTACCTATGACCCCACACAAATCCCGTGAAGGACCAAGTTGTGCCAGATAGTCTTGGATGAACTTGTTAAGTTGGCTCATCATGTACAGGGATTACTGGACCACCCAGTACTCATGAGCCTATCTCCAGAACAGCTGCAGCAGTATGAGCATGCCAGGACATGCCATATTTGCGAAACGCCTATTTTAGGCGGAGAGGAAAAAGTCAGAGACCACTCGCTTTTTACGGGAGAGTTTCGTGGAGCTGCACACAGCAAATGCAATTTGAACTTTCCAGGTCCTCGTTTTATCAGTGTCTTTTTCCACAATCTGGCGAATTATGACATTCTGTTTTTGATTCGTGAATTGGGTCATGTCAACAAGGGCTCATTTTCCATTATCCCCCGAAACCATGAGCGTTTTACAGCCTTGACATGGCGGTTGAGCGATTTTAGCATTCGATTTTTGGATTCCTTTAAGTTTCTGGCATCCCCGCTAGATAGTCTTGTGAATGGCTTGGATGAAAAGGAATTAAAAAACACCAGAAAGCATTTTGAGGATCCTGAGCAAATTCAATTGTGCATTCGGAAAGGTATACTTCCCTACGATTTCTGCAACAACTGGGACGTGTTAAAGCAAAAAAACTCTCCCACCAGAATACAAATTTTGCTCGAAACTAACACGCAGTACCGCTTCCGATGGAGACTATGCACAAGCATGTCAAGTTGGGCGAGTGTTTGGCATTAAGTCTCCAGGTGAATATTACCTAAAACTGGATGTATTGCTGCTCACCGATGTGTTTCAAATATTCCGTGAGTTGTGTCAACATATTTATGGTCTTGACCCGGCTCAATATTATACGAGTCCTGGGCTCTCGTTTGATGCCGCTTTGAAATACACTCAAGTGGAACTGGATTTACTCACTGACGTAGACATGGTTCTATTCTTTGAAAAGGGCATTCACGGCAGCTTTGTGTCGCTTAAGCAGCGCCATGCCGAAGCGAACAATGCCTACATGTCTGATTATTCACCAGACAAACCAGAATCGTACGTAATGTACTATGACGTGAATAATTGGTATGACTACGCCATTAGTCAGCCTTTGCCCTATGGGGAGTTTGCTTGGCTGACAGGGAAACAAGTGTCAGAAATTGATGTAAACAAGGCTAGTCAAGAAACAGGCCGTGGATATGTCTTAGAAGTGGATATTGAATATCCCTCATCCTTGTATGATGAACATGCCGATTTCCCATTCTGCCTTGAGCAAATGATCCCCCCTGACAGTAAAGTGTAAATTGAAAAACTCATGGGCACACTTTATAACAAAAATAACCAAATGTTGGTGCAATGCCTAGCCCAAGGCTTGGTGTTGAAGAAAATCTACAGGGGTATTTCTTTTGATCAAAAAGCATGGCTTGAGCCATACATGCGACTCATCACAGAGCACCGACAAATGGCAACACAGCAGTTTGAAATATTTTTTTTAAATTAATGAACAACTGCATCTATGGCAAGTCCATGGAAAATGTCTGCAAATACCGTGACATCAAATTGGTTAATGTCTGTGAAGGACATTACGGTGCCCGGCGGCACATTGCCAAGCCAAATTTTAAATCGATCAACCTTATCGATGAGGATTTGCCCACTATTGAAGTGAGTAGGACCAGTGTGACTATGGATAAGCCCATTCACTTGGGCCAAGTCATTTTAGACTTTTCCAAATCGGTCATGTATCGATTACACTATTAATTTGCCAAACGCAATTTTGAGGACGTCTCTCTTTTGTAAATGGATACGGACTCTTTTATTTACCACATTCGCCACTGCAACCCCAATGACGTCATGAGGCAGCATAGTGACTAGTTCGACACCTCTTTCTATAACGCTGACAACGTTTTTCAACTGCCTATAAAAACAAGAAGGAAATGGCGATTTAAAAGATGAATGAGGTGATTCCGTCATGACGGAATTCATAGATTTGGCCTCTAAAATTTATGCTTATCGCACACTAGACTGTAAGGAAGCCAAAAGAGCAAAAGATGTAGGTAGGGCAGTGGTAAAATCGCTACGTGTAGACGACTACCTGGCGGTTTTACACACTGGCAAAGCTATGTCCCATACACAGTACAGGATACAATCCAGCAACCATCATTTGTATCTTGTGGAACAGAGAAAACGCACCCTCGCCTCCATGGTTAACAAAGGTGTGTGGGCTGATGACCTGCTCATTAGTCTGCCCTGGGGTTATGATCGCAAGGAGGAGGAGGAGTTGTGATTTTTCTGTTTAATCGTTAGGACCATGCATTTTTTAACTCGTAGATTTTAATACTTTTGTATTTTGTAAATATTGGTTTTTGTCATTTTTTCTCTTTAAAAGCCCAGTGCAACCCTAGTTTATTTTTATTTTAATGTTAAATTTAACAGAGTTGGGAATTGGAAAATGGTATATAGTTTGATTCGTTTAAAGCTGTACAAAGTTGTAGTTTTTTTTGTAAATATGAAATGAGTAATAGTATTTTTTAGTAACTATAATGACTTGTATTTAATATTTTTGTAATGTAAATGGTAAACTAAAAAAAGGTCTTTTGGGATGAGTGTGCATGTCGAAAATGTGCTTTTGGGAATAAATAAAGTGGTTGTGTTTGTTGCCAAAGGCAGGTATGGTTGTGTGTGTGTGAATATATCAGTGGAGAGAAAGCTGGTGTATATGTATGACCAGAGCAAACACGGCGAGGTAAAAATGAATGCCTATATCAAATGGTTAATAGTCATTTTGTTTTGTAAATTGTTTTGTTTTCTTTCAAATGTAGCGGTAAATAGACATTATTTTTGTAAGACAGTCTTACCTGCAGTAGTTGTAGACCTCGACGTTTCTCGAAACACACATAAACACACTGCAGCATCATCATGGTCAAGCACTCGCATCAACATCATTGGCAAAAATGAACTTTCGACATACACCAAATGGAAAATGTGTAAACAACAAAATGGAATATCCATTTTTCGATATCAGCAAAATTCAAAAAACGTAAAACTGTCATTTTAAAAACTGCAAATGGCCATGTGTTAAATTTGAAAATTCAAAACAACTTCAAACGGACATTCCTAAAAAGTGTAATCAACAAATGGAAAATCCATAACATCAAAAAACACAAAACTTGAAACGGACAATTTTTAAAATACTGTAAATTGAAAATTGGCAAATGGCAATGTGTGAAAATGTGAAAATGAAAAATCAGTCCATTAACATCATGATTTTTTTAAATTAAACAACATCGTTCACTGGTAAACCTTTGTTTTTTAAAATTTCATAGCCATAGGTATTGACAAAAGAAAAATAGAATACAAACACATCTCAATTCCTCAATGTTTATGTCCATGCATCATCAATTTTCCTTTCATAGCGCTCATTACAATCAGGGCTGCCATCCTCTCACCCACTGAGGCATCGCAGGATGTGAAACGTTGTTTAGCTTTTTTTAATAACAATTTATGTGCCACATGTCTTAAACCTGGATGACTATGGTGATAAGAAAGATCGTGTTCTTTACATGCTTGATCCAAAAGATTAATGGGTACAACACCACGCTGCAAACGTTTTTCTAGACGAGTTCCAGGGTCACAAAAACGATAACCCGGAAGATAGATTTCAAAAGTAAGTATTGAATCACTTTGTCAATGATGCCATTGCCAGTACAGGTCGGGCTTATCCTTTTCCATGGATGGTAAAAAGGGTTGGTCTTCTTTCTCCTCTGTGGACGATGTTTGAGTTTGTTGTTGTTGTTGTTGCTTTTTTCTCGCCATGACACCCATGGAATGATTCAACAAAGTCTTTACACTGGCTTTGATATCCATGATACAGTTTGACCAGCTGGCAGGTTGCGCACTGTCGCATAGAGGGTATTTTTCCATGGCCATTTGGTTATGATGATGGTAATCCGTACAGGGTTGCAATTCACTCAACACAGGGTCTTGAGCCCATGATGTTGGTACTGTACCCGTAAATTCGAGAAGATGGCTATTGGGCATCCAAAGCAAAAACTGGATTGGTTTAATTTCTGAATGAGCTCCGGCAAAATCCATCAGAAATCGCTCCAACAAGATCCTCGGGAATCTACACAGTATCGATCAGTGGTATCGTGGCTACACAACATAAATACACTCGCTCAGAAGCACCTACCTTATAGTATTCTCGGGGTCTCTCAGGGGCTTAGCTCCAACCTATAAATGAATCCGCAATACCACTGTTTCTAACTATATACAAATAAATCACTAATAGACAACATAGAAAAACGAACTGGTAAATTTATTTAACAATAGTAAACTAATTATAATATTTAAACATTAAATAACAACAATTAAATAAATAAAAATAACACACACTCTCAAACGTACTCCTCCACTACAACAAATAGTATATTAGCTTTATGGTGCTGTAAGTTGAATATATACAAATTTTGAAGGGCCTGAGCCGACTGTAACTATTTAAAACGTTTTAGACAAATACCACGCGCGCCATGCATTCTTGAATAGCAATATAAAAAGTTGGCACGCTTACTCGTAATGCACCTGGCTATGCGGGATGAATGACCCACTTCTGAATCAGTCGCGAAGTCGTTTGACTACAGAGGGCTGTGAGTTCTCCAACATAACAGACTGGCCTTGAGCGAAGCAGTAGGCATACACATCCCACACTACTGTGCTCGATCTGTCCAGCGGACATTCGCCGTGTTAAAATTTACATTCTCCAATAATAAAACTCTTCATATCTCACACACCTTTCAAACAATCCTTCTCAGATTTTAACGTGAGCATCCATGCATCCTCTCTCAACATTCATGGCTGCCGGGGTTCAATTATTCTTAACAATAAACAAATCATTCATTCCAATTATTTCAAAATTATTTGCTTAACTAAATAATTATGCTATTATTTACAAAAGTTGAATCGTTATATTTAACGTTCTAAAACAGAGTCAAAGCTCTCTTTAAACAATACTCCTTCTCTCACTGCTATATATAACGTGTTCTTCAAATATGCTTTCATTAAACATTTACTAATGTTTTTATACTGCACACACTTGGTCATTATTAGTGTTATAGACAAAATCAGTCCAATGCTTTCAATCATTTAAGTTCAAATGCACGTAAATAATAAATCCTTGTTAATAAAAATTAATAAAGGTATTAGCAGTAACCTGTGGATAATTACTTTCTCCAATTATTTTTCCGCTTACTAAAACTCTTGTCATTACTGCTAAAGTCGTAGATTTATATTCATATATGAGTTCTCAATACACTGACTCCTCTTCTATACAATACCTTGATCTTATCAAAAGAACAATACTTCAGTAATTCCCTCCAATGTGGCAAAACCTTCACATGAGTACACATATCTCCAGAAACCTCATATATCCACTGTATAAGGTAATAAAAACTCATCTACTATATAAACAATTCTTAATACAGTCATTGTTATCAATATCTCTTCTGTAGGAACTTCATTTGGTTACTGGCATTATCTTCAGCATTGTAACCCACAATTGCTGGTATATTGAACTCTTCCATTAGTTCTAAAAGACACTTCCATCCAATAAATGACGACCTCAGACAAGTCGTATATGACCTCCGTAAGTTTACTTCATAAAAGATACTTAAATCTGCACAGTATACGAGGCACGTCCTGAAATGAAGTTCCGTTTGGTAATAAAATTAAATTGTTTACAGATACAGAAAAATTATTTATTGCCCAACATTTTACACCTCTTAAACTACTTTTCCACGTAACTGCCGAACTTTTGCAGACATTTGTCATAGCGTGGCACAAGTTTTTGGATACCTTCTTCATAGAAGTTTACCGCCTGTGTCTTCAACCAGTTGGAAACATCTTCTTTCAGCTCGTCGTCATTGTTGAAGTGTTGACTGCCAAGGAAAGACTTGAGATGTGTGAACAGATGAAAGTCGCTAGGAGCGAGGTCAGGGCTGTACGGAGGGTGGTCAAACACGTCCCAGCCAAATCCCTGTAGGAGGTTTTCGTCACATTTGCAGTGTGTGGTCGTGCGTTGTCGTGAAGAAAAACAACACCTTTTGACAGCAACCCTTGGCGCTTATTCTGTATTACGCGGCGCAATTTCCTAAGTGTCTCGCAGTAAGCATCTGCGTTGATTGTTAGCACTCGCGGTAAGAAATCAATGAGTAAGATGCCTTTCCAGTCCCAGAACACTGTGCACATCATTTTCCGAGGTGTCAAGATTTGTTTCGGCTTAACCTTTGCTGGAGATGAAGTGTGTCTCCATTCCATTGATTGCCGCTTACTTTCAGGGGTGTCGTAAGAAACCCAAGTTTCATCTCCTGTGACTATCTGTGTCAGAAATTCTTCGCCGCCTTCATTGTAACGGGTCAAAAACAGAAGTGCACTACTCATCCGTTTTGTTTTGTGTTGCTCCGTAAGAATCTTTGGTATCCAACGTGGGCAAATTCCATAGCGAGAGCACTAATTGTAAACCTGCGGTTTTCCCGGATCTTGTCATAAATCGCGTGAACCAGTTCATCTGTAACCAAAGATGGACGCCCACTTCGTTCTTCATCCTGCACTTCACTACGTCCTTCATTGAACTGTCGGACCCATCTCCTCACCATTGAATCACTCATCGCATTTTGTCCATACACTTCGCAAATTTGCCGATAAATTTCAATTGGTTTCACTTTCCTAGCATTCAGAAAACGAATCACAGATCTCATTTCACAAGCGGCGGGATTTTCAATCAACACCGACATTGTACGAATAAACATGCACAACAACGCGTACGTGGCTAACAGCGCTCTCCAAATGGCGCACGTTTCTTCTCCTTGATACAGAGCGTCTACCGCGCATATGCGGAACTGCGCTGCAGCGGAACGTACAACTAGTTGAAGACACAGGCGGCACACGTCTATGAAGAAGGTATACAAAAACTCGTGCCACGCTACGACAAATGCCTGCAACATTTCGGCAGTTATGTGGAAAAGTAGTTTAAGGGTTGTAGAATATTGTGCAATAAATAATTTTTCTGTATCTGTACACAATTTAATGATATTACCAAACGGAACTTACTTTCTGGACGTACGTCGTATATCACATATACAATTAATAAAGAATACTGTTCCGTCCACATCTCTGATCTAGCTTTAATTTACACGTCTATGTAATATCGAGTCCACCATACGACACGACACCACATATTGTGTTTAAATAACCACATATGTTTTATATCATGTCCATTAGAATTCTATCTTGACTAGGGTTATCCAGCTTCGACTCCCTAACGTAAGATAAAATTACCTTCTATCAAATTATGTTTCCTTAAAACATTTAAATGAAGAAAGCTGTTAGCTTTCACAAATAAAGTAAGGATTGTCACTTTCGCAATGAGTCTCCTTTCGATACAACGAATGTCTATGAGTATGACTTCCAGTGGCGTAGCCAAGGGGGGGTTAGGGGGGGTTAGAACCCCCCCTCCATTGGAAAATCGGCAGGTTGTGATATGCGGCTGTGTTGATGTACTGTTGTCGCCCGGGTCCCCATTTGTGGCAACACACGTCTTCAAGACAACGTATAACCACAGTCTACCTACAGATCGCGAAGCTTGGCTCATATTTTTCTACCGCCAGACAATAATGCTCTCATGCAGCCAGCAAGAATGTGCCGATTGCGCTATGTTGGTGTATGTTATTGTTGCTGGATTTATTGTACCGTATGTGAGCATTGTGTAAAGCCTATGTCTTTAATTTAACATGTGCTTTACAAGAGGAGATATGCGGTTCAATAAACAGATGTAATATTAGAAGCAATATTTCAGTATTGCTATGTAACCTATATGATCGCTTTTCAGTCGGTCAACACGAGTGTACGGTACCCAATAGATTAGGTGGGCAGTGACAATTTATCTCCTAATGCCTGAAATAAAAATACATGAATCGTTTATACACTTAATAAAACACTTCTCACATAAAGGGGGAGTTGTATGAGAAGCGTTTTATTAAATGTATAAATAATTATTGTATTATGAATTACACAGGGAAATTAATTGTTATTCCTCGCCCAATCTAATTGGGTGTATTCGTGTTGACCGACTGGGAAGTCAGACTGTTCAAATAGCAAGACGACACCCAAGTTTCCAAAGGATCCTAAAAGGTAAGATTTGATCTATGGATTTTAGGCTAGTATTATAAAGCTTTTCAAGAGGAACGTGATGGTACAGTAGCCTAGCTGCTCGTCAATCACCCGGACGGCCGGAGTTCCAATCCCGATGACAGTGGGGTGGAATTTTCACCTGAAAAATTAAGTGGCGTCAGGAAGAGTATCCGGCCTTAAATCCCCGGTCAAAACCAAAATGAGCCTGATTGGCTCCGGCGACCCCAATTAGCTTAATTGGGACACGCAGTAGAAAGTATTATAAAGCTTTTCAATCAAACAACGGACTAGGTATTTAACTGGTTATAAATCAATAATAATGTTATTGGTTTTAGGTCCCTTTTAACTACTGTGGCTTTTAGAGTCACTGGGGTGCCGGAATTTTGCCCTGAAAGGGATCTTTAACGTGCCAGTAAATCTACCGACACGGTTCCCTCGCATTTATGCACCCTTAAATGCCAGCTGACTGCGCCAGGATTAGATCCTGCAACCTTGGAAACAGCAGGCGAGAACGTTACCGCAGAGCCACGGAGCCAGTTGGTTATAAATCAGAAGCATGTCTCGGTAGGATATCTATGCATGGCTTTGGTGGAGTAGTCGGTAGCATGCTGAACTGCTATGCCCAAGTTCGCGGGTTCAAACCAGTAGAAGTCGTCGGGCCCATGTCATAGATTTATGGCACGTAAAAGAACTTACAACTACAATTGGTAGCGTATAGTCAAAATTTCTAGGCTATTGGGTTAGACACGCTCTATCAAGTTCAAACGTACGCCGTTGGTTTTCAGTGACAGTGGCGTCTGGTAGCTTCAGTTTGATCTACTTAACATTGAAATTGGGGAACCTACGGGCGTTCATTGAAATGCCCTGCTATGACCATTGGCTGCAAATCAAATATAAATATCTATGCATTTTGAAAATTAAAACCTACGGTAGGCTAAGTAGACGTAAAAGATGTCATCTCAAACGCGTGCCGACATTTTAATTTTCAGATGTAGATAATGGCTTTTTAATAGTCAGAGAGCAGATTTAATGAATAAATATTTTGTACAATAATATAAACTTATTCTCGAATCCTTTGGAAGCAAGCCAATTTATGTCGTCAGGATGATGATCACAAACTTAGATGTGGTACACTATTTTGTTAATTATCTTATGAAATACCTGGTCTCCCATATGGCTGCTGTGAAGGTACGGTACACAATTGTTATTGCCGATATTTTGTAAAATTGGCATTGTATTATTTTGTCAAATTCAGGAATGAAAGGTTTTAAACCCACAGAAAAAATACGAAGTACCTACAATTGAGCCATTTAAGACCTTAAGATCTTGATATACTTTTCGTTTCACAAATCACACTGGTATTTTTACTAATTGACTATAATTAGGCTTGCCATATTTTTGGTGAGTGAAACCGGGACACATTAATATGTTATGGCCTTACCGAGGGGTCTGCCTCAGTAGAGGGGGGGGGGGGGGGGTCCGGGGGTCCTCCACTGGGCAATTTTTTAAAAATTAGAAGGAAAATTGTGAGTTTGAAGCCTTATATTAAGCCTCGCAAGTGACGGGAGGGGGGATCTGGCACCCTAAATTGTTAGTTCTACACACCTTTTAAAAATAAAAAAGGAATTTTTGCTACATAAAAATATATAATTTTTTCCTTTTTAATGATAATATTTTCTGGTCTACCATCTAGAAAGAAGTGTTAATAAAATACAATTTAAAATACTTCATAAAGTTGTTTGATTGAATAATTACTCTTATTATTTTTTGCAAAACTACAATTTTTTGTCTAACTACAAAAACAATTACAAAAAAAAACTTTTTTTGTTAAACTAAAAAAAAATATAATAATAATAATGAGTTAACAATGCTAATCATTGCTTTCAAACCACTCATATTTTTGACTTGTTTGCTCACAGATTACACTACCCTCGCACCGCGCTGAATTAGCAGTTTGGGCTATTGTTTTGTGTCATTCGTTTGAATACTTTTGACCTCTTTGACGCTGTGCGCGATGGTCAACGATGTTGATTGTAACGGATTCATAAAAGATTCTTAAACACATAAATTCATTACTTTTTACATCTTACAGCCGTTTTCCGGGACATTGATAAAACCGGGCGGGACACCGGGACAAGAGCAAAATACCGGGACTGTCCCGGTCAAACCGGGACGTATGGCAAGCCTAACTATAATGTTACCGGTACTCAATTTAACGGAATAACTAGCTTTTGAAACGGTTAATAATTTGATATTATATTATATCCATACTATCAATCCGCGCGGCTTCGTCTGGTATCTTAAAGAGGTCACTCAGCGTAAGCTTAAAAAGTGCTCGGACGGTAGGTCTCAGACGCAATTCAGAAAAGCCGAGGTGAACAGCGAAACACCAAACACATATAATCTACTCTTCTCTGAAGTATTAACTCGACACGACTCGACAGTTAATGCTGGCCGAAGCTGGGGTGATGGGCTCGCTCATTAACTCGCTCCGAAGCCAGTAATTTAAATTTCCACTGAATGGAGATTGTTGGAAGAAATTAAAACGTAAAATCACTTATAGTTGGCGATGTATTAAAGATAATGATATGCTGTCGAGGACTTCTTTGTAGAACTTTTCATGTTGACTAATTCTTACACTCATAGTATATGGATATTTTTAATGGTTTACCAAGCGTAAGCTTAAAAGGCGCAAGGACGGCAGATTTTCCTTCGACACGATTCACTGAAATCGTTACTGCTCGGCTTCCTTTGGTCAAAAATGAATGTTTTCCTACAGAAACCATCCTCGAGAAATTATTTACTGAATGGTGAATACCGCATCAAAATCCATTCCGTGGATTTAGAGATTACCCGGTACATCCAGGAATCGTGGACTTGGTTTTATGTAGAGACGCCAGCGACTATCATTAAAACAAATACATGCATTTATAACTAGTATGGACTATGAATTCTACGTAAGACTCATTAAATACGTCATACAACTATACCTACGGATACTTATAGAGGACTGAACTAATAAAAACAGAGCATTCTATTTATGTTTCTATGAATTAAAAGTGTACAGTATATCAACATTGTGGCTTTTTTCTGTAGTAGTTGGTGACTTAACGTGACTTATGTTCACAATGGAAATAATCACTCATGTGAGTTAAAATTCAAACAACCCTTGCAAAAGTGAAATCATTTGTGCCGCGAATAACGTGCTCAAGGCAGTTGCCAGCTTGGTGGTCGCCGCGAGCGCTAGTGTCGCTTCACCTACAAAGAGGGTGCAACTTCGTAGCGCAGCGAACTTCGCGACTGTGTATTTTAGACTGTGGTTATACAACTCCGTCCTCCCACGGTTGCCAATCTAACTTTTCCCCCGCGAAATAACGTATAGCTTATTTCAAACTGAGGCTAGCGCCAAATAATTTTGAATCCCACACAGCGGGACAATATTACCTTTATTTTATTTTCTTGGCGGGAGAGAAGTTATATGTACATTAATCTAGTTTTTATTAAAAATAACGCGCTTTAATAATGACTTAGAAAATTCTATGGGTACATTAACACTAATTTCGGGATCATTATTAACATCTTGAGCATGAGATGACCGTCAGCCAAGTTGCTTCATACTACGTAAATATATGTCCAGCAATTTCCCGAATTACGGTTATCTCCCAGTTACGAATGAGTGAAATTTGTGGCCTGAGTAGTGTAATTAGCAAGAAAACCTTTTTCCGGCTGCATGTAGCATTTGTTATACCCCATTTAGACGTCTCGGTCGCGATCCCGATTATCTCTGATCTGGATAATGTCCAATCGCGATCAACGGCATTTGTCATTGGTACGTGTTTAGACGTCCCATCATGAAACAACAGGATAATCGAGTAAAACAGCATGGCATCGCTAAGGTCTGCCAACTTTTGAATTCCAAGTGTTATAGCAGAAATTTTCAGTAGTTGGTTTCCTCCAGTTTTGAAGTATTTCAGTTATTCTTTATACATAATTCAACCTGCTAATACATATTCTTAAATATATACAAATCCTGAAGAGACGTGTAGGCGAGGCCTACCCTTGGTGTGGAAATAAAAATATTTTTAAACCTTTAGAATTAGGTCTAGGCTATTTATTGCATAAATAATCTTGTTCGTCCAGAGTTATTTGTCCCTATTGGAATCCCTTCTATATGTCTATGACAATAAATTTATGTCTTTATTAATCGTCTTCATCGACTTTCCCCAACGCTAATATTTTTTTCAGCGTTTAAACATTGGTATGTTTGTCTCTATCCATCATTTCGTTTCTCTCAATCTTCATATATCTGATATCAACCAACATAAATACAACCATCATGGCCAACATTACGTACATCTCGCTTTCAAAACACAATATAATACAAAATGGCCATCATTTCCACTGCCTACTTCACTCACACAGCAGGAGGATAGAACATACCGACGATCGCAATGGCCGCGAACGCGATTATCTCGTTGTGGGAACGGGATCGGGCTGATCCTGTTGGAGGGAAAGTTGATCGCGATAATGTTATCCTGTTGCGTTTAGACGTCCCAACTTAATCTGGATCAGCGCCTGATCGCGATCGCAACCGGGACGTCTAAACGGGGTATAAGGTAAGAAGGACCTTGGTAGGTGACAAAAATCTTCGAAAATGATACTTTAGGCATTCAGTGCTAATTGCAATATAAAGCACAGGATCTTGTTGGAAATACTGAATAAACATAAAAATGAGTACCGGTATTGAATTACTCATAAATCAATATCATACATCGTGAGAGGACATACCCAATTTTGCTGAGAGCTTTGTAAATAATTTCTCTTGTTGAAAGATACGCAGTTTTCATGTTGGTAGCACAGATATATTTGCGTTTATTTTGTTCCTGTCAGGGGAACAGGAATATTTTAGATTTACCATTGAAGTGAGACTATTCCGTCAAAAATTAACTTAATTTTTTAAAGAACTGATTTTTTTTTGTCTTTTGAGCATATTGTAAGTTATTACCCGAAAAATTCGGTATCAAAATACATGAAACTATTCTTGTGTAATAATATCTCATAGAGAAATGGAAATACTTGTAGACTTGTTGTTAATTCATTTGAGGCTCTTGAGACACCTTGGTCATCAGCCCCGTGTAGTTGGGAGTGTGTTGAAGTTGTCTGGCAACCTGTATTGCTGTGATGATTGTAGTTGTGTGTGTAAATATATCTGGGACAGGGATGGAGTAGACGCTCCGGGACTTGAGCAAGGCACTATCCCGGCAATTTCCCGTAGGGAGTGTGGCAAAACCCGGGGAAAATCACACTCAGGATAACCGGTGTCAGCACTGGGATTTGAACCTACAAAATCCGTACTTACTACAGCTGCCCTCGCGACCATGGTGCACGTTTGACGAGCGCGGCTACGCCGCGGGACGAAATGCTTGTAGAATTTGGCTTGAGAATCCATAACCCCTCCCATTGGTCGATCCTGGCTACGCTACTGATGACTTATATCACATCCTGTTAAACAATTCTTACCAATGCGACGTGAAGTTCATAGTAGTTATAATGATATGACAATATCATTCGTGGTTTCTTCTGATCTTGATGACTTCTGTACATTGAGGTGCCCAAATCAAATTACTTAAAAAGGAATTTAATTGGCATCTCTGACTAATGTCTACAGCCATAACTCGAGATAAAATTCAAATCGTAGAATGTTAAAATGACTGGTCTAAAATAAGGAATACCGATTCCTTAAACAATGAATATAAGTCAGTTCAGAAACTGATCCGTAGAATATAATGAAAACTGATGAAAGACGATCATCCCAAATGATCTTGCAGAATAAAATGTCGTTACAGACATGAAGAATAAAAATATGACGAAACATGGAAATACATACAATATGGAGTAAAACGTTTGCTCAGAATGTCACTATAAAGCTCTCAATAAACAAATAATTAACACAGCTACCTTATCAGACGATATCTAGAAGCTCAATGTAAGTATTTTGGGAAAATACTTTGTTGTTCCTCAATCCAAGATACTGGGTTGGACCTCAGTTCGATTCCCCGGACCAGCAATCTCGAATAAGGAAAGACGTTTCCTCTCCGATAATCACCAACCTCCGTCTGGACTCGAATGACATCCTTCTGGCAAATTCTTCTTTACTGCCGGGATCTTACCCTGGACATCTTGACAAATCTTCTTATGTTGCATCGTCTTTCGTCGTCATAGATATGTTTCAGTGTCATCATTGCGTAGAATCGTAGAAATATTCATACGGATAGTGTATGAAATATCTCTATAGCTTGTAGTTGTTAAACAATGTTCGTATAATGACGTGAATGCACAAGGTGTAAGAGTACATAACGTCTACATTCTGAAGTATTCTGGTTAACGAAGCTTCATGTTGTATCTATATATCTGCATCAGATATGTCCCACGCGCATAAAGTTCTTATCTCATCATCATAACATCGTGATAAATATCGAATAAGTTCTGATGAATGTTAGCAGTCATAGTGAAAATGTTTGTACACTGCTCCAAAATGTAAGTAAACACACTATTACTCACTTGGTTATTGTTCAATGCTGTCTCGCATCAACTAAAATGCTTTTCACCTTCGATTTCCAGCACTTTTCTAGGTCACATTTAAAATGCCTAAAACTTCAAAACTATATAATTTGTGATGCTTAAATCTGCACAGATACTAGAATATAGTTTGTACTGTATGATAATTCAACTGGCTGAAGTCTATTCTCACTTATCGCTGAGTTATTGCAATATTAAGAACTTGCAAACAATGCCTAGTTTCGAAGTGCGAAGATCTCCTATCTCGCCTCGGCGATCGTGCTATCTCCACGACTGGTCTCGCTACCGTACTCGTATAAGCCTCGGGATCTCAGTTAACCCGGTGAACACAACTATATTCTTCGAAGTCTGACGGAATAAGAGCCTCGATGCTTGGATCTCCCTCTTCAAATCGAGATTTTGGTGGCCATTTCTGACTCCCTCCAGAAATTTTGGCGCGCAGTTTAACAATGCTTATAACTGCGTAATTAGACCTTTCAACTCCTTTTTAAGTCTCTATAATATTTTCCTTTAATTTTCTTCTCATTACCAATGAATAAAGTATCCTTCTTGGGTCCTAAATGCTTAAATTATCCAAATAATCTAGTTGAAGTTATTCCCGTCTTCCATAAGAGCTCTCCTCATTGGCTGGGGCTTATATCCAATGACATAAATTATAACAATGATTATAATATTCCTTAGCAAGGTCCCTGTTGCTATGTCAATTTCAACGTTCTAGAAGCGTCTATTGCGCAAGATATCACGTGATCGGACTTTCCCACTGCCTCGAACTTGTAACACGACTCACTTGTGTCACAGTTCCAGGATTTATATTTGCTGGTTAAATTTTATCACGGGCTCGGAAAATATTCTAATTTAAGTCCAAAATAATTCAATTTTCGGGGGCAGTACATGTTGCCAGATTTTTTTCACCGCGTTGGCGGCCACATAATAAATGAACTACTTGGGGAGCGCCAATAATTCCTCTTTGGTAAAACTGTCTAGTTTCTTTTTGCACACAAAGAACTTGTCGATGGCTTTGTCCGTAGCATTTCCTTTCTCCATGGTAACACGTTCCGTAGATGTTCACACGTCGCTTGTAGAAATCTCACTGGTGTCATTCACAGGTAAATCTTGAGTTTTAATTTTATTTAAATACTCCCAGCAGGCATTAGTGGTTAACCAATGAAGGAGATGCTATACATATGCTAGGGCTGTATGGGTAATGTTGCCACAGAGACAAGTATCCATGAGCGGTTGCAGGGATGGGCAGCCCAAGTCCATGAGGTCGATACATTGACAGTAAGGCGCCAAAAATGGTTGCAACCATTCACGTTTTTCATTACCTTTCACAAATACCCCATTGACTGAGGACAAGTGTGCTTTCATGACCACGTGCAAATATTTATAGTAAATGGTTCCTTGATTCCAGTCTGATTGCCTATGATTTTCAATCCACTCGGTTTGTTTACGGTCTTTTTCACAAAACACATCGAAAGCAGGGGCGGTTTAAATACCAAATGCGTAGCTTGCGATATCCAAAACGTGGTACAATGGATAATGGACACTTGTTTAATTATAAATTTGTTGTCACCAATTTTAAACCCTTGGCAATCCACAATGAGTGTGCGCAACATGTTGATGCTTGCCTGGACCAAGTTCAACTGACGACTGACCGACGATTGACCACTTAGGTGTGTCCGTGACATGGACTTACCTGCCATGCCAGTTTCAAAAAAAATTGAGGTTAGGGTAGGACAGGAGGACACGAGGAATAATATTAACAACCACCTAAGTTTTTATTACATCATTTTACTATCATAACACGTCTTACAGGCTTTAGTCATTTTGGGGTGATACCAACTCATCCAACAATACAGTCTTTTGTGTTTGTAACGTCCATAATACCGATGATGCCCCAATGTCTCTAAACCAGGCGTTTTTGATGGTGAGCTGCTCACCGAAGCACCGTTGACACCATACAGTCCACATGTATTGTAACTTGTTTTTTCATCACTCAGAGGCACGGGTGAGGGATAACTTGAATGACAGGGTATATTTCCCACTTCCATTCTGCACAGGTAGGGGCAGGTGGATGACCAGCGCTGATGTTCTTGCATGGGTTCATCGCTCTCTTGCCATTGGTCTATGGTAATGGCACAAAAGGCGCATTTCACTTCATATCTTGTTTTTAAATAAAAGAATCCAGCGGCCGCCAAGGCTTGAGGGTTGATGAAAGGCACAGGCCACGTTGCAAAGGTCATAAAACGTTATTCCTCAGAGTTGGTAAATTCATGGGTGTGACGTATCTTGATGATTTAAAGCAAGACACGACTGAGCGGCTTGACGTGGGTTATTTATACACTCGTCACTTGGTTGGACAGTGGATAATAGTTGACTTGTTTGTGATGAATAATCAAACAGTAGGCCGTCGTACTGGCTGGTACATTGGCATGCGTTTCAAAATCTAGTTGAATGTCAATATTGGAAGGCTTGACAGACTCTTCCAGGTAAGAACAGTCAAAGCCAATCAGTGGCGACCTTGCCTTAAACGCTTGGGGTAGCAGCATGAGGCTGTTCTCTTTTTGATAATACGACCATCGAAATTTAGAAAACAAGTCGTACAGGGAACCAAACTTATTTTTTGAAAAATCCAAATCCAGTGCTTCATAGGGAAACACAGCTCCGTTGAGGAAAATACGTGCATTTCTCAATTGAAGCTGATCAAATTGTGTGGCATCTTTGGTTTGTTGATACATGCGATTCGTTTTAAAACCCACGATCATGTAGAGAGGTCTCTCTGTATAGCGGGCTGTTTTTACAGACCAACTGTGCGTGTTGGTGGTGGGCAATAGTGGGTACTCATGGAGTGCCCAGCTTCTAAATTCCATGGTTAGAGGCATATCTCTCTTTACCATCTTGAGTATGTCCAGTTTTTTGCTATCATCAAGGGTCACATGGGACACTTTCCATAGCATGCGTTGTAGTTCAATTTTTGAATCTATGGGGGCATTGTCGGCTCCGTTGAGTGCATTATTATCACTCCTGTCTCTCACCAAATAAAGCACTTGCCTTGCGTTGACCACAATTCGCTGGTGATCTTCGGCAAAGCCTAAAATCAGTTTAAGAGGTAAATATCCAGTAAAGGTGCCATCAGTGTGTACCATCCAGTCATTGGTCGAGTCAGGGCACCGACCCGCCATGCAAAGTGTTTTACCTTCTTCCTCACTATAAGAGGGGTATAGTTTCATGACACTGGAAATACCCACATTTCGAGTGCTATCCACCACGATATCGTTAATTACATACCGCACCTCAGAAAAGAGAAAGGCCAAACCATGGTTGGCTAACTTGGATGTGGTGGGTGTAGAGCCACTGAATGACACTTTCATGCGGAGGGTGTAAATATCTTGGTTGTTGATAACAAATTGAATTTCATCATTGTTATTGAGTCCAGGTGTTTGAGCTTGTTAGGAATGGAGATCAATTCTTACCACTCCTGGTTGCTCCTCGATGTGGTTTGCTACCTCTAGGATAGAATAGAAAATATCAAAACTCAAAAATATGCTCAAATATCAAACTAACATTTACTTGGAATTGTCCCATCAAGTATGAATCAATCAAAAATCAATACAAAATCATTTAACAATCACTTAAAATCATCTTGCTTAGCTTATCAAACAATCATCACTTACATTTCTTTAATTAAAGTTGACATTTACAGAGTGTGCCTATCATTCTGGTCAAAATTACTTCTAAGGCTTGCGGACATTTAAACTTCTTGATTTCCCCTCAGGGTTATCCTTTATTCATACTTTCATTTACTTAACTTTCATTTAGTTCTTTAACTGAACAACTTGCTTCCCTAAAGCCTTAGGTATCTTAAGAACACAATACATATATTTTAAAAGGAACATGTCATCAATCGAACTCAACACTTTTCATTTATTTAGTCATGCTATAAGGTGATTTATTCATGTTGTACCATGCACTGCTTTTATTTCCGCTCAGTGGATTTATTTCAACTAGGCTATACTAAAACTCATTATATTCAATACCCGTTTGTTTCATTATCTTTCAAGGCAGGAATCGCGTATTTCTCAACAATGTTAATATTTGACTAAGTCCGTCAAATATTATTTAATCATTTCCAACTTTGGCTTGGGAGAATCGTATCAATCCCAGCATTACAAAAATCTACTTTATTTTATCCTAGCACCTTTCAATCAAAAATCTTGCATATCATTCGCTAATTACTAGTATGCACTCAGACCCTTATTTAACGTACCTTAACAAAACATCCATTATGTGGTTTCCGTCCCCTTCGCGAGAAGTAGGGCCAAGGAGGCTCTTCACCTCCCTTGCCTTTTCGACAATTAGTTCATAATTTACGAACTTCACTCAGAACGTTTCCCCTCGTGCTCGACGTTCATTTTATTTTTCCTTCACTGAATGGTTATCGAAGTTTTACATATCATTTAATTACTGCAGCTACCTACTTTCTTATTTCATTCATGTTATTAATTCGTGTTTCCAGATGATTATGCATTAAATTCGGAGAGGTTACGGCGCATAAGTTGACTTGGCAAGACCTAGTCTTCCAGTCAATACAACTATTCCATTTACTGTCGGATAAGCAATGCTGGATAAATCGGGATCGGTCATACTTAGCTAGGCTTGGACACCACTTGCATCCCCAGTTGCCAATATCTCGCAGGGACCATTGTTTCCCTCCAGTCTCATATGCGAACAAATATAACAATGCCAGGTTGGAGATTTTTAGTTCTTCCCAACGGGTCTTATATGTGATTACCATAACATACCATAACATATACCCAGAGGCGGCTCTAGAAAATGCGGGGCCCCAGGCGATATATATATATATATATATGTACCGCCGCAAATCCCTCCCCAAGCCTCCTACAGTATAATCAGAAATAGGGTTTGTAAAAATTATAACAAAAGGAAAAACAACAAAAACGACACCACGGAAATCCAACTAATTTTATACTCTTTAGCCTACTATATGCCTACAAAATTAATTTTTACAATTTCTGTTTGATTTAAAAAATGAAAAGTGGAAAGGGCTGCAAAGTCAAATAACTCATAATTTAAATACATAAGACGGTGGAAAAAGAAATATTTAGCCTACATGAATTTAACTGATTCTCAAAAGACTAGACAAACTAACTGACAATAAAGTTTTATAATTTTCTACTCTTTAATTTATTCTAAAAAAAACCTTCTTTTCTTCTTTTTACAGTCCCGAATAATAAAAATTTATATTATACACAAAGTCTGCTCTACGTTTTCTTTTAAGTTCACCCCAAAAAGCTACTTTTCTAGTTTTTGCTGCACTAAACTGGTCAATTAAATCACTGAAATTAACATTTGAGGCAACATCTCGCTCAATAGATAAAATTGACAAAGAAGAGAGTCATTCTTGAGATATAGTTGATCGAAGATAATTTTTATTAGCTTTAGCTTGGAGAATGATCGTTCTGCAGAAGCGACAGATACTGGTGTTGTCAAAAGAACTCGTAAAGCCACATATATGTTAGGGTAGACATCCACTAAGTTGTCTTCAATCATATTTTTAATACATCAGTTATTTTCACGTCTTCTTGGATAGTCATGATAAACATTTTCAGCTCTTGATACAAGCCCTCGCTATCTATATCAGAGCAACTTGTACTTCCTGACTTCAATGTAAGTGTCTCTTGAAGGCGGTTACAACTTTCCAAAAGGTCTTCATCTGGTGTATTCTTTAAAGAATGCAATCTGTAAAGGAACCCAAAACTTGATTCATACTTTTTTAGCTCAACAAATCGTTTTTCAGTAGTCTAAGCAATTTTGTCAATTACCATTAGGAAAAAGTCAGTGCGAAACAAATCTTCTGCACTTGAGCTTATATCGTCTTCATTTTCATAAGAAAAGTGGGTTTTCTTTTTTCTAAGGCGTGTCTTCTTGAACTCCTTTGGAATTTCAAGCTCATTCGCTATTTCATTTCCAGTAATAATTGCAGAAACTAGGCCCCTGTCCCTGTACTCAACCAACCAAGATAAAAACTTTTCAAGATGGTTAACGGTGGACGCAAGGTCCATGTCTGCTCTCTGCCACAACTTGCTAATAAACTGAATTTTTACCAACACATCATACCATACTACTAATGATATTATGAAATCATATGAAAGTATTTCATTTCTCAAAGAGTTGCACTCACTACCTGTTGTAGAATCGTTTGTTGAATCTGACAGCTCGTCCAGACACTCAGCAATTTCTTTCAGTTGGTAACGAACTGCCTTAACACTTTCCACTCGGCATTCCCATCTAGTTTCCGATAGTGGCTTTAGAGTAATGTTAATGTTTGTTTTGTTTTTCAGAATGCTCCATCTATTAGAAGAGGCAGAAAATAACACATAAAGCCTTTGCAGGGTCCCAAAGAAACATTTTGCTTTTATGCATGATGACGCTGCATCACACAACAACAAATTCCAACTATGTCATCCGCACGGTGTAAAAAACGCTAAGGAGTTCTCTGATAATATTCTTGTTTTTACTCCGCTGTAGTCACCCCGCATATTAGACCCATTATCGTAGCCTTGGCCTCGACAGTCGTTGATATCAAGGCCAAGGGTTTTTAGCTCGGCCATTACACATTTGGCTAAGTTTTCTCCAGTAGTGCTTTCAACGGGTAAAAAAAAACTAAAAAACTTTCTTCAATATGGCCTGTGCAAACATTCACATATCTTAAAATCAGTGACATCTGTTCAGTACAACCAACATCTGTAGTACAATCAAGAATAATGGAATAATATTTTGCTTCTCTGATGTGGCTCAAAATTGTTGCTTTTACTTGATTTGCCATAAGTTCTATCAATACATTTTGAGTATTTTCTCCAAGATAGTGAGCGTGAAGCTTGTTCTCTTCAACTTGATCAACATGAACTTTCAAAACGGGGTCAAATTTTGCTAACAAATTAATAAGGCCAAGAAAATTACCACTATGGTTTGTACTCAAGTTCTCTCTGTGACCTCTAAAAGCCAGGTTATGTGCTGCCAAATAATCTATAACAGCCAACACTCTCTCCAAAATGTCTCTCCACCGTTTTTTCTCAACTTCAATATGTTTTTCCAACTTATCTTCTACTGTTACTCGTTTTTTAAGTCCTTTTTCTAACTGTAACCACTTCAACACGGAAGCCAAATGGTCTGGAGCAGTGTCATGCAATTTAAGATAAGCTCCCAAATTTTTCCAGTTATTCATTCCACTGTCACATAGTGAAGACGTGTTTGATGTTGAAAATAGGCGACAGACAAAACAATAAATTTTATCTTGTTTTTGGGAGTAGACTAAATAGCACCTATCCTCTTTTTCTTTATTGGGAAGAATTCTGGTGTAATAAAAATTAGAAAAATGCCTATTATTTTTATCTAGCGGGTAAGTTGTATTGTCAATCCTTATTGGGCCTTGTAAAACCAAACTACACCTATCCATGTCATTGAGAGGATAATCCCAAACACCGGGAACGTTGCTTATGCAAACTGACGCTGGTGTGGGTTCTTCTACTTCTACAGTATCTGTACCTGCAGCTGTAAGTGCATCAGGCTCTCTAAAAACTACGTTTCCAATGTCGGACATTGGTAGGTCTATAATAGGCTCCATTTCTTCAACCTCCGGCTCCAATGTGTCATTTGGTACAAAGTAAAGTTTAGAGGCAGAGCTAGAGCCAGAAGTATTGGTACAGTATAAGATTTAATTCCACTACCATCTTCAACTTTTTCCTCAATACTAACACTTAAGTTACGACTACTACTCACAAATTTATCCAAGGAACCACTAATCTTTGTTTGATAATTTTCCCAGGAAGCCTTCTTTTTTCTTTTCACATTTCCAGACTCATATTTTCGACCTACGTCTCTATCAGGTTTACAATTTCCCGACATGTTCACCCAATAACATAACAATATTTCAATATATTTCTGTTATTTCACAATCACAAAGGTTTTTTTGAGGTTAACTGGTTAAGTTTACACAAATGCACTGCTAAAACAGCGTCACAGCCAGCCACTACTACTGAAGTCTGCAAACAGCACAAAGCACAGTGAGTCATCAACTACGTAGATTGTAGTGGCTGTGGCATTGCCGCGCGGGTGAGTTAGCGTGCTGTGAGAGGGGTGGGAGGGGTAGCGTCTCTCTTTCTCTTGTTTCGCCCGCGATCACTCTAGTCAGCTGTACTGGGAACACCAGAAAGGAAGAGAGAGAGGTAGATTTATATATAGCCACAACGGTTACGTTACGGTAGCCCTTCTGAGACGTAAGCAATCAACTGCCTTGCTGCTGCTGCTGCGTTCAAAGCGACATTATGATTCATGCACGCTTAATTTATAATTTAATAACTGATTCATAATGATACTGTATATTTTTATTATTACGAGCACCCCGCGGGGCCCTCAAGTGCGCGGCGCCTGGTTCGCCTGTTCCTAGAGCCGCCTCTGCATATACCATAAGCTGACCCGACCATGCCTCTTTCATGTCAGTGGGTGCCACCCTCAAACAACGAAGAATCCGACTCATTTAATTTCCCGTCTCGCAAATATATGCAAATCATGGATCACGTACATCTCTAGCTTGAAGCTAACTTATTATTTCACTTTTAACTTGGCCCATTTTGGCAAAACAACAATCACTTGGATTTCCATCATACATTTACTTTTCCTTGTACCAACAACTTTATTTCAACGCGGTAAGACTCCCTGTTCTTCCTCTTCCTTTACTCCCATAACTAGGCATAACAGCCTGCAATTTCATAATACAATATCTGGTGTTCCGTATTTACCATTTACGTTATTCACTTCAAAGGTCTGCAAAATTAATTATTACTTCAACAATACTTTAAGGTATTCACTATCCTTTAATTAATTAATCCTTTCAATTAGGGCTAATTCTTCTTCTTCTTATTATTATTATAATTCCTTCAAATTTTCATTATTCAACAATAACCTTGTTATTGGGTGCAACAATTCCTTACTTAACCATTATTTCAAGAGTACAAAACTCGACAATTATTATTATTATTATTATTATGGTGCTCATTTACTTTGCTTCTTAAATCCATTTACTTGACTTAAATATTGGCCAATGGTGCAATTATATTCGATTCCTCCTTTCAGATTCATTAATCACATATTATTCATTATTACGGGTTTCAATTACTTTATATTGCATTACGCAATTATTATCTTTACAAACAACAAAATTATGCTCGTGGTTAACATTTATCATTATTTCAATCATTTTCCACAATTATTTAGTGCATTTCAATTACTTAGTGAATCAGTGCTTGATCTCCCTAATCATTGCCTAATTTCACTAGTTCAGTACATGGTATAACATCAATATAATAAAATTTTCTTCACTCACCTCATGTGCAGCGTTGGTTGATGACCATATTTTGGGATGGGGTCACCCATCTCATTACATTTTAGTACCCCATCATAACACTCTTTTCCACAATCTTCAATTTATATTCACTCATATTACACTGGTACATATTTAAACACATTTCACTTTGCAAAAAACACTTTCACTTTACATAAAACACTAAAAAATATACTCTTATTTCTTTCTCACAATTATTTACACTTCACTTCCTATCACACAATCGTATCTCAGCGATTTTGACGATTTCTGTCGGCTGTTTACGATCTCTGATGCGATCCTATCGATATGTATTGGACGTGTGATTTTACTCGTACAAATTTCCTGTCTCCTAGACTGGAACTACTGGTTTCAGTCTCTTAAAACTGCTTCTATTATCTATTTCTCGGCTTCACTTTATCTGATCTAACTAGGTGATACATGTCTTTATTTAGCCGCCACTCCTATTTCTATATGGCGGTCTATCGCTCCCTATAGTTTCTATATCTTGGCCTCCCTTCGAGGACCGTACACTGTCTATCGTACCCTATAGTTTCTATATCTTGGCCTCCCCTCGAGGACCGTATACTTTCTATCGTTTATTATTTGACGTTTCCTCACTAGAGTACGTTTTTCCTCTGGTTTCGAACCTACGTTCCTAAGTTCGTATTGCTAGAACTTCTATCTCTGGCGATCGTAATTACTGTTTATTCTTGTCCTTTACAAGATTTAGAGTCTTTTACAATGACTTTACTGGACGTAACGTCGCTTATTTTTTTGAGTTCTTATGACTTCGCAACTGTATCGAACTTGTGATCTTCCGGAACTCGAAGTTCCTAACTGATTGCTCTACTTTGACAATATTACTTTAAAGTCCGCAGATTTAGTGTTCTTTATACTTAAGGACTCCTCTGAGTCTCGAACTGCTGTTAGCGAAGCGCACTTGTATTGTTACTGGCCTACAACGATGAGAGTAACCTCCCTCAGGAGTCTCAAGTCGAACTGTGATTCTCTCACGTAGCGTGACCTCCACGAGGTCTGGATGAACTGTGGTTCCTGTGGCTTCGCTCAGAGCCTATTTATTAATTTCCATACTAAATGTAGTCCCTTAATTGCTTTCTGATCTCTTTTCCTAAGTCCGTGCTTCGATGTACTTATAACTTTATTTGCGGGTGTAAATCATCCAAAAAGTATCTCCCTGGCGGAATGAAATTTGGTCGGTCAATTATTTTTAATTAATTAAAAAGGTTATTATCCTTCTTCAGGAGCCAGGCTATTTGCCTCCTTCATCCTCGTATCAATGCGTGTTATTCCCCAGTGTCGTCATTGTCGAGTCAGCGACTTTTCTTCTGGTAAGCATTACAGGCTTTAAACTTTCAAACAAATCTCTTCCCTTTGTTTATCTTGGCTTCTGGCCTTATGAAATAGTAATTTTAAATTGTTCTGTTTTCTCTTCATTATTGCTTCGCTACTGTTTGGGAATGGCCTTCTTTATGTGTTCAAATTAATTGCTGAGTTTCATGTTCTGGGGCCGTTCTCAAGTGCTGTAATAATCATTAATATTAAAAAGAGTCCCCTCGGAATCTCACACTTCAACAGTCGTTAATACTTCTAATCTCGCTTGCGTTGAGGAATGTTGAGTATTCATTAAAGCTCTCCAATTCTGCTGCTGCTAGCTCCTTTAATTGCTTTTTTAATAGCATTCAATATTAAAAGTGTCAAACTAATGTGACTTTATGTTTTCTGTGAGCTCCTAATAAGCCACCTGCATGCTCTGGGCTTGGTTTTAAGTCTGTTCTTTATAAGAATATTTCCTTGGTTACCCATGAATTCTATAAAATTTCTATCATCTTTTATTAAAGGGTTAGGTGTTCGACTTGTGCCAATGTCCATATGAGCACATATCCCTCCTTCTAAGATAAATAAATAGTTGAAAACCTAACACAATTTATTTATCCAAAATTTTATGTTTCCTTCAGTTCTCGAATACTTGACGCTAACTTCATCAAAAATGTCACAAGGGTTTGGGCACAGTATATAGATAGCCTGCTAGCCTCTCTAAGCCTTAGTTGAAATGAAGATTATTAAGCAGCAAGAGTAATTCCCCGGGACATGGTTTCACATCTCTGTCCCACATCACGTGAACAACGCCATGGTTCACTGTTTCCATCTTCCATTCGCTGCATCATTGCGCTACCTTCCGGGTGCGGAAAGACCAATCTTTTGCTGACGCTCATTACAGCGCCCAATGGTCTGCGTTTTCAAAATATATATATTTTTGCCAAATCTCTCTACCAACCCCTCTACGTGTTTCTGGATCAGTCATGTCTAGATTACAAAATGAGAATATGGGTTATTTCACAATTCCCATGCAAGAAAATGAGGCAAAGCCTAATTCACTCATGATTTTCGATGATGTATCCACTGAACGTCAATGAATCATTTAAAGCTATTTCAGCATGGGTCGTCACAAACATATCGATTGCTTCTATCTTGGACAAACGTATTCTAAAATGTCCGAACAGTTGATTCGTGACAATGCCAATGTCATTGTTATATATCGCCAGGACGAGAGGAATAGTCGTCACATTTATAATGAACATGTGATTCCGGATATGACCTTTCAAATGTTAACTGAATTGTGTGCCAAGTGCTGAAACACTCAACGTCATGCCTGTTTGGCCATTGACAAACAACGTGAGCTCAACCAAGGACGTTATCGCTTAGGGCTTGATCATTTTATTGCTATTTAAGGCACTGTCTCATTCCCTCTCAAGTCATTTGTCAAGACACCATGTCGTTAGCAGAGAGTCAATTGAAAAAGCATATTATTAGAGCAAAACAATATTATTCGCCAAAAGTTTCGTCAATTGAAACGATCACGTGCGGATCATGCTTTGTTTATTCAACAACATTTAGCAGCTCCTCTAAAAGCCATGTTGAAACCCTCCTTCAAGCCATCTGAAACGCTACCCACCGTTTCACAAGCCACACAGACGCTACACGAGGACCCTGGGGAAGAGGAAGAGGGGAAGAGGAACAGGAACAGGAAGATTTGACTAGTGTTAGCGAGGTTGAGGATGACGAGGAACAAGTGTTTTCGCCTAAAAAAAGTCCTCACCCCTTGCAGAGTTTTTGAGAAAAAAGAAATCCTTGGTCACGGTCAAAACACCTTGCCCTTCCAGATCGTCTCCGTTTTCACAACTCTTGGCCACCCTTCAACATAAAGCTCAACTGAAAAACATTTTTAAAAAATATTATGGATCAACATTGGAACCCTATTTCACCGATCTATTTATTGGAAACACAGATACCAAATATGGTGTTCGCTATGAAAATGATAGTTTTAAAATTGGCGATTCATCGATTAAATTTGCTCGTACTAAAGCTGTCATTAAAAACATCAATTATAAATTAATGCCGGGACTGTTAAAGCTGCTATTTTCTCGTACACACTCTTTCCATGATTATACGTCAGAGGACCTTGGCAAATATAAGTCCATTTTATTGGACACCCATGCTCACAAAAGACAGTATGATCCCACTCAACAAATGAATGTCAATATATCTCAAAAATATAAAACCATCATTGCAAAAATGTTTCCCACCAGTCAAAGTACTCGCCGTAAAGCGTCCGGTTCGGGAGTAAAATTTAAACCATTAAAACGCCTTGTGGGTGTTACCTACTGGCACAATAAAAATAAGCTCGTCCAGCAGCTACAGTTGTTGCATGCTTCACGTCAAGCCGGCCATACCGGTCATGATTGGGAAATTCAAGAAATTGAAGAACTTCGAAATGCCAAAATTATTGTTTAAGCCCTCACCCATTAAAATGGGCATTGCCCACGAGTTCCATCGCCCAGCTAGGCGTCAGTGTCCGCGACTCAAGGTGATTTCACGAGGTGTGGATGAACTTTGGCAGGCTGACTTGGTTGAAATGATCCCCTATGCTAGCGTTAACAACGGTGTACGCTATATGTTGACCGTCATTGATGTCTATTCTAAAATGGCCTTTGTTGAACCTGTGCGTCGCAAGTCTGGTCCACTAGTCACCACGGCCTTTCAACATATTATTCAACAATCCAAACGTCAAGCTCAGGTGTTACAAACCGACCAGGGGAAAGAATTTTTCAACACGGATTTCTCAAGTTTTCTCAAATATTTGGATATTCTCCATTACACCACGTACAGCAATCTCAACGCCAGTGTGGTTGAGCGGTTTAACCGAACATTGAAAACGCATATGTGGAAAGCGTTTACCGCTCAGAGCATTTATCGCTGGTTGGACATGTTACCTGAGCTAGTGTCACGTTACAATGACATCAAACATAGAACCATTGGTACCAAGCTACGCCTCGTAACCAAAATTATTCAGCGACTGGATAAACTGTTTAACCCCATAAAAACAGCAGACCCTAAACGTCAACGACTGAAAATTGGGGATTTTGTTCGTGTGAGCAAATTTAAGTCTGCCTTCAATAAGGGCTACACGCCTCAGAGGGGGGCTGAACTATTTCGAATTCGTCAAGTCAACTTGGACAGTCCAGTCACCTATTTACTCGAGGACCTCAACCATCAACCCATAAAAGGTAAATTTTAACTCCATAAACTTCAGAAAACAGCGTTTCCTAAACATTATCTTGTGGAAAAAGTGTTGAAACAAAAAGGGAATAAACTGTATGTGAAATTGTTGAGATTTAACTCTACCTTTAATTCTTGGATCAATAAATTACATGTTGTGTGAACCTGTGCACGTTTTATTTAATTATTGAATCATGTTGTAAAGAACCCTGTGTACGGCGCTCAACACTTCATGCATGTCCACACATGTTTATCTTTCTCTCTCTCTCCCTTCACCTATGTCTCACTCCTTGACTCCATGTTGACATACAACTCGTTCAGCTATTGGCAATTGGCAATTGGCTGTGGCAATGATAGGAGGAGTTGTAGTCGCTTATTCAGTTATCTCTTTAACGTAGTTGTCATATTGTTTAACCGTCACGTGTCCTCTATGTCACTGTAATTTTCCATTGGCCTGTTGTCCCGTCCGCTCACATTCCTGAATCGCAATAACATTTCACATCCTGTCACCCAGTCAGCCAGGCTCCAAGCAGGCCCTTGAGCAGATATTCTGTTTTCCGTTCTGGCTGCCAGTCAGACATACAAAAAGCAAGTTCAGTTGTCGTCTCATACCATTATGAATTTGTCAGGTTACTGGTCAGTGTTTACTAACACGTTTAAAGATCGCCATTAGGAATTTTGAAATATTCACCTTCATTCATCTGTCTTAGGAAAATATCGAAAAGCGACCCCTCGTTCTATCGTTCAGCCATACATCGCCCCGTCGAAATAGCCATTTTCTGCATTCACCATGGCCAGTGATTGCCTCGTTGTAACACACGCCTAGCGCTACCGGCTCTCTGTCTACAAACACTCTTTATTTAAAATTTAAAAAACTGGTAAAACATTTTAAAATGCATAGTTTTTGTCCTAGAAACTTGAAATTTATTTTCGTGGTAGAGGGGGCAGGGCCATTCATGGACGTCAAACAAACTTTTTGTAGAATTCCTAGTTTCCAAACTAGTGACCATTTTTTCAAAATTCATTTTCTTTTGCCCTACAGACTTGAAACTTGGTTTCTGTCTCGAGGGGCTAGGGACCTTTCATTAACGTCAAACAAACTTTTTTCTCGAATTCACCGTTTCCCAAATAATGACAAATTCAAAAACAAAAATGTTCAATATTTTAAAATACCAACACGCATTCATATCAAAGAGGGCGTCATCCCAACTTTAACAACACCTCATTCGTTAAAATCCTACAATGCGTTCGCGAATTATCACCAATGTTCGCGAGAAAGTAGGCTATCATTTTGTTTTGTCCTACACACTTCAAATTTGCTGTCCTCCTGGAGGGCATAGGCAACTTTAATTAACGTCAAACAAACGTTTTTCTAACATTCATCGTTTCCAAAATAGCGCCTATTTCATAAACAATAATTTTCAAAAAAGAAAACCAACACAAATTCATAGCAAAGAGGACGTGACCCCAACAGCAACAACACCTCATACGTTAAAATCCGACCATGCGTTCGGGAGATATCGGCAAAGTTTATATGAAAGTGAGGGGAGTCGCAGAACCGCCATTCTAGCACTACTTACAAAACACAATGTAAGCTATGGGGCAGAACATACACTACCACACTACTACCTACACACAAGTTTTGTCCTAGAGACTTGAAATATTTTTTGGAGTAAGAGGGGGGGAGGAACTTTCATTTATGTCAAACAAACTTTTTTGTACAATTCCTAGTTTCCAGAGTATATGAATTTCAAAAAACATGAAAAATAAAAATATTTTATTATAAAAAATAAATGTCAAAGAGACCATTCCTTTGAACAATGGCACAACGTTCTATCATGTTTGGTTTTCAAACTGTCGCCTACTTTCAAAAACAGAAATTTTCAAAAAAGAAATATAACAAGTCGTCCATAGGTAAGGGAGCCTCAGACCAAGTCCAACGACACCTCATTCGTAAATCTCCGACCAGGCGTTCGAGAGATATCGACTTGGACTCACGCGGCAGCCATGACACTCGTTAGAACTCCTATTGCTCCCCTACTTACCGGTGTGCCAAACTAGAGGAGGACTAGAGTCTCGTAAGAGAATCAAATCACCCTCTTTTTGGTTTGGATGAGAGAGCTGCCACTTGCCTCACCTCTGCAACGAGTTTAAGTACTCCAGTGTCCACCTCTTCCGAAATCGATCTCCAGAAACTTCAATACTTTTCCAAAGAATGGGCAAAGAAAGGTCTAGCCTACGATCAATGAGAGGGGAGGAGCATTTAATGAACTACGAAGGTAATTCCAAAAGTAAGGTCTGATTCGCCGTAAATATTTGAAAGCGGCGCCAAGTGCAAAACAAGCATACTCCTGGCATGCCTTACGCGGCAAAAGCCGCCAGTAGCGTTGCTACTGTTGCTGTGTGCTGTTGATAGTGTCAGTTCACAATGTTTAGGACAATTAATCAGCCCGCCGATTGTGAAGAAAGGGCAGTGATACGGTTTCTGTCTGCAAGAAACATTTCTGCGGCAGAAATTTATCGGCAGATTACTGAAGTGTACGGTCCTAACATAATGAGTGACAGTAAAGTGCGCAAGTGGGTGCAAGCCTTTAATGAAGGACGGGAAAATGTGCACGATGAACCCCGCTCTGGCAGACAATCAGTGATTTCAGACGAGTTGGTTCATGCGGGTGAAGACAAAATTCGTGAAGATCGCCGACGATTCACTATTTCAGATTTAGAGGTGAAGTTCCCGAATGTGAGTAGAACAACTTTGTACAGAATTGTGTCTGAACATTAGCATTTTCGAAAATTTCGAGGCTGTAAAAGACTGGTGAGCTTCACAGGCCACCGAGTTCTACGTCTTAAGCTTGTGGAACGATGTGACAAATGTGTAAATAAGTATGGAAATTATGTAGAAAAATAGAGAAAGACGTAAGGAATGTCAATAAAACTTTTGTGTTGGAAACAATTTTTATTTTGGATGTTTTTTTTAACCGGACCTTAGTTTTGGAATAGCCCTCGTACCTATCAAAAATGACCAGGAGAAGGAGGAAGTAAATCAGAAGGGTCGTTGGACAAAGGTGATAAAGGTCGGGAGTTGGCAGGACTCTCAAGAATTACAAGAGAGTTAAACTCTTCAAAATACAAGATAGAAATTCCCATGATTTTTTTGAAAATGAGTTTGATTAGTTAAACGCAGGATTCCCAGCGACCACCGTGATGGGGAGCGTAAGGGGGAATGAAGTGCCATTTAAAATTTTTAGATGAGCATAGTTGGAGATTTGTTCGTTGCAGAAGAAGAACAGAGAGCTTTTTTCAATCGCTCAGAAGCACCAAGAACATTTTTGGCGTTGTCAGAAAAATCCTCTGATGTAATACCTATTCTAGCTACAAATCGATAAAAAGCAGAATGAAAGTAGGAGGTAGAAGGATTGGTAACTAATTCCAAGCCAATCGCACCATTTATCATACATACAAAGAGTGCAATGTACAATTTGCCAAGAATTTTACGTTTAGAGTAGGTAATATAAGCCGGGCTGGGCCAGGGGCTAATGGGCAAGATGGCCGTCGCGCGCAAGTCCCCTATGTTATTCTTATGGAGGGAGAGTCATAGCTGGGCCAGGGGCTAGTGGGCCGCCACGTGCAACTGCATTCTTAAATGGCGGGCTTTTCAAATCATTACTTATTTGCTATTAACTATAAATTGTTTATTATTTATTTTATTTAATGTATTAAGTACATAATTTTTAATATATATTTTATTTTAATATTTAATTTATATTTATTAATTCTTTATTGTGTTACAGCACTAACCTGCAAGGTCATTTACCCAAGAATTCTATAACTCACAGCAACCTCATTTAAACATTTAAATTAATGCATCTAAGATTTTCTATTTTTACATTATAAATTTTTAATTTAAAATTTTAGTTTTTTAGATTTTTATTTTAAAATTTTAGATTTTAAGATTTTAGATATTTTCATTTTAGAATTTTAGATTTTAAATTTAAGGTTTTAGATTTTAGATTTGATTTTACACTGTGCGAAATAGACCAAACTACAAGGTCACAGGCATAACATTTTATCTCTAAATTTTGTTTTTTTAACTTTCGAATTTGTATTTATCAAATATTTTTTTAGCACAGGGCTAATGCACAAAATGGTCACTACACGCAACCACTTACACATATGACATGCTAACCTAACCTCAGTTCACCTAACCTAACTTTCACCTAACCTAACTTAAGCTAAGCCAGTGGCTAATGCACATACCCAAATCTTCATGCTAGTCTTATAAATAGTAAGGTAAAGCTAACACCAGCACTGTGGCTACTGTGAAAGCTGTTCGCTACGCACAACAAGCTTGGGATTACAAAGTTGTTTTAAAAAGTAAAAGCTTTTATTCGTTTATCGTTCTTTTCCTAGGTTTAACACCAGCACTAGACATAATCCTATAGGCAAAGTTAACACACACACTTACAGAAAAAATATTCTTACGCTAAAGGTTTTTCAATTGTAAGTACAAGGCCAGGCTTAAGATGCAGAAGGGTGTCACCTTTCCCACGCTGTTTATCCTTCCACAGCATTTTACAAGGCTGTATACCTATATCCCAAAGCATATAGGTAATAAATGGGTTATACTATACTTTTGGCTACCTATTTTTAGCTAACTAAGGGCAATTTCTTATGATTGCTAGAGATTAACAGGTGGATTAGGAGTAGGAGGTGGGTGGTAATTAAAATGTACAAACAATGTCCATACAATATTTTTTATTTCAGTTTTTATTCATTTACAATATTTACACATTATACATTTCTTCTTATTTTTTGTTATACAATGTACAGTTTGGTTTATTTCTGTTGTTTTTTATTTATTTTTTAGTATGAATACCATTTTTTCTTTTCTTGTTATAGTTTTATAAACACAAGACTTGTTGTAGATCTATTTTCCATGTCGAACAATAGATATGAAAACATTATCCTCTTCTTTTTCATCATCATCATCATCATAAGCATCATCATCATCTTTATCACTATCATTATAATCACCATCATTATCCTCAACATCACTAGAACTATCCAATTTCTCTTGCTCCTTTTCCACAGGGACCTCTTGGAGAGTCTGCGTTGCTTTTGATAGTGTTGAGGGTTTCTTGGACGTTGATAACTGTCCTAACAAGACTTTTTGAGGACATGATAAGTGCTTTTTAACAAACAATGCACTTTCTTGAGCAGCAATATTGTTTACTCGAACTTGCTTTTTAGCATTTTGATTGCTTGTAAACAGCAACCGTGGTTCGTTTGTAGCACTACATTGATGAACACTCACACTTAAAACCGTTCCATTTTTACTTTTCAGGTCACCGCAACACCGTTTTGACCTCTCTTTTGAGCATCGCCAGAATAATATTCCATTCACATTCTGTCGATTATAGATATAAGAGTAGCCTTGATAGAGTGCACGTTGGCTACCTCTGTTGGTTGTAGTAAATTCCATAGTAGTAACTGTTCACACTACAAAGGTCACAACTGTTCTGGTGATGGAGTGACGATATTCTTGCTAAGGGTCCTCTAGTCCTAGTCAAGACCAACAGATACTGACTGCGTATGACAAGGCTGTACAGTGGTGGGTGAGACGGTCTTTCACGATGTGAACACCGTGAGAGGTAGTAATCAACTGAGAATATTCTTGCTAAGGGTCCTCTAATATACCCTAGTCAAGAATAACAGCCACTTACTGCGTATGACAAGGCTGTACACTGGTGGGTTAGACGGTCTTTCACGACGTGATCAACGTAAGAGGTAGTAGTCAACTGATTTTATTCTTGCTAAGAGTCCTCTAATATACCCTAGTCAAGGGTTGTGTGCTTATGTGTTGGCTTTTGTGTTGGCCGTTATGTTGGCTTTTATCTCGGCTTATGTTGTGAGGTTCACCTAATATTAGCATACACCGACTGTTGCATTACCAATACTGCAAGTAAATAATTGTACATATTGTAAATATTTTTCACCTGTATTCTCAAACATAGATGTTATAGCCTAAGTGTAATGGATCTAATGATGAACGCTTGACGATATAAACTGGTCATCCTAGTGTATTTATTGATCTCATGTAATTTATTTCAGGATTAGGAGTTAACCCAGCTCTATATGGGTACATTCGTGTTGACCGACTGAAAAGCACCAAACTTTTGTTTGTTTATGTATTGGCGTTTGTATTGGCTTTTGTGTTGGCTTTTATATTTTGGCCTTTGTGTTGGCTTTTGTGTAGGCTTTTATGGTGACTTTTGTGTTGGATTTTTGTGTTGACTTTTATATTGGCTTATAGGTGGCTTTTGTGTTGGCTTTTATGTTAGCATTTGTGTTGGCTTTTATGTTGGCTTATGTATTGACTAATATGTTGGCTTCTTATGTTTTGGCTTATGTGTTGGCTTATGTATTGACTAATATATTGGCTTTTATGTTTCGGCTTTTATGTATTGGCTTTCGTATTCTCTTTCGTGTTGGCTTATTTGTTGGCTTTAGTGTTGGCTTTTGAGCTGGTTTATATATTGGCTTTTTGTTGGCTTTTGTGTTGGTTTATATATTGGCTTTTGTGTTGGCTTTTTATGTCGGCTTTTTATGTTGGCATGTATTGGATTTTATGTTGGCTTTTTGTGTTGTCTTTTGTGTTGGATTTTATGTTTTGTATTATGTGTTGGCTTATGTATTGGTTTTGTATTGGCTTTTATGTTTCAGCTTTTATGTATTGGCTTTTGTATTCTCTTTCTTGTTGGCTTATGTGTTGGCTTTTGTGTTGGTTTGTATATTGGCTTTTGTGTTGGCTTTGTGTTGGATTTTTTTTGGTTTATATATTGGATTTTTGTTGGCCTTCTTGTGTTGGCTTTTGTATTGGCTTTAGTGTTGGCTTTTGTATTGGCTTTTTATGACGGTTTTTATGTTGGCATGTATTGACTTTTGTATTGGCTTTTATGTTGGCTTTTTTGTGTTGGATTTTTATGTTGGCTTTTGTATTTGCTTTTTTGTTTGCTTTTGTGTTGGCTTTTATGTTGGCTTATATGTTGGCCTTTGTGTTGGCTCTTGTGTTGGGTTTTTATGTTGGCTTTTGTATTGGCTCTTGTGTTGGCTTTTAAGTTGGCTTTTGTGTTGGCCTTTATGTTGGTTTATGTATTGGCTTATGTTGGCTCTCTTGTTTCGTCTTTTATTGGGTTTTGTATTGGCTCATATGTTGGGTTTTATACATTGGGTTATGTATATGCTTTTCATTAGCTTATATGTTGGCTTTTGTGTCGGCTTTTATGTTGACTTTTATATTGGCTTTTATGTTGGCTTTTATGATGGATTTTATGTAAGCTTCTGTGTCGGCGTTTATGTTGGCTCTTATGTTGGCATTTATGTTGGCTTTTGTATTGGGTTATGTGTTTGCTTTTATGTTGGTGTTCGCATTTGCGAATGATTAACTGGTTAGTTTTGTAGATTTTTGTTATTGCATAAGTCAGACTAGTATTTGTTTTCAACCCCTCATTTTTCGTCACCACGTGTTCGTGACAAATATACTTAATTTCACTTTCTTGTTTAATTCAATTATATTTAAAATTATTTTCATACCCACCTGTTGTGTTACAATATATTTCTCGCCTTTAAGACATTTTCCCAAGTGTTAATTAGGTCACCTTTCTGATACCACGTGGTATCATGGACTGTCCAGCAGACTTCAGTTGGTTCGCGCTCATAGGCCGTAACCTTGACATGGCCGCTCTCAGCCAAACAGCACGCTTCTTCCCGGCCACATGTTTGGGACACACCAATGGCCGGTCATCGAATATTCTGGTCTCTTGTGCTGCCTGCTATTTAAGCTGCAGTCCGACACGTCTTCGGTGTGATTTCTCCGTTGGTATTGCACCAATCACCCGTCTTAAGCACCGGACACTAAACTTCATGATTGTAAAACTTCGGATCGTAATTCTGCATCAAGAAGTGTTAACTAAACCTTCGCCATGTCGTCCAGGACATGTTTAACATTATCCAACTTGGATTGAACTTTACCGTGTTCCTGAACACAAACTCAAGTATACATCTTCGTGTACCAAGGAAATCTACTCCGACTTAAGTGAATATTGTCCCTTCATCTTTCTAATAGCTAATTACTCTGCGAGTGCTTCAGCTCCGTCCAATACTTTGTGAAAGAAACTACAACTGGAAATGAACTTTCTCAAGTGTTCTACGCAAGTGTGGAATGTTAACCACACCCTTTCAAGTTAAGTACTTTTGTGCACGCAATCTGGAACTAGACATAACCTATGTCTTCTTTGTGCTACGCCAATTTCGATTGCCGCCATCATTTTACAAAGTTAAGTAATAAGATGCATCCTGTATTTAATATTTTGTTGTTTATTCTAAAGCAGACCTGTATCTGCCATAGCGCTGTTCTTATACACTACGCATTACGCTGTTCTTTCTGTTTTCATGTTAGTCTCATACAATCATGGTTTAGAAGATTCCTCAATTTTGATATCTGTGTGATCTTCTCTCCCTTCCCCACTAGGCGGAATAACATACCAGCCTACATTAGACATTTTTATGTTTTTGTGAGAACAATCTCAGTATTGCTTATGCATATCTGTAATTTTAATTGCACTTTGCCTGTGCACATTCTGTCTCATGGTTCACTTTCAGGTTATAGGCTACTTGCCCACCTGTTTCTGCCATTTCACCTTCGCAGTAAATCTTGTATGCAGTTCACATATTGTTTCTGCCATTACATTATTTCATTTGCAAGTTATTCTGTTGCATCTGGGCAACTGCTCCAATATTACAATTCTTATAGGGTACTGCAGGACGGAGCCCCTGACAGCTACTGGCCCCCTTAATAGTTCATGTCTTTTTGAATAACTTCTCTAGTTTCCCCTTTTTTTTCTTTCCCGGTATGACAGGATTTGCTCCCTGTCAGCCAAACCAAAGCCGCGTCACTAATTCTCTTTTTTGCAAAGGCAACTTAATTCATGTTGTAAGGCATTTACACATTATTACGATTTGTAACTTTAATTTTGTTATGATTAAGGCATTAACCTTGTGTATTGCTAGAAGCAACTTTGTAAGGAAAATTATAAACTTGTTTGTGATTATGAATATATATTTATGTTAAAACTACTTCCTCTCTCGCTTTCTTTGTTTTTGTCCTTTCTCTTATCATGTTCCATCCCACATACTTTAATGCTCAAACATTACCAATTCTGAACTCACTCAGAATTCTCTATGAAAATGGAGACCTTTAATTGGTTGATACAATGGTGTTACCATTACACCAGTTGGCTTATGTGTTGGCTTTTGTATTGGCTTTTAAGTTGACATATATGTTGTTTTTTATGTTGGCTTATGTGTTGGCTTTTATGTTTTGCTTTGTGTTGGCTTTTATGTTGGCTTTTGTATCGTCTTTTATGTTTTTGCTTTGTGTTGGCTTTTATGTTGGCTTTTGTGTT
This sequence comes from Meconema thalassinum, assembly GCA_946902985.2. Classification (NCBI taxonomy): domain Eukaryota; kingdom Metazoa; phylum Arthropoda; class Insecta; order Orthoptera; family Tettigoniidae; genus Meconema; species Meconema thalassinum. Next base: position 454,099,864 of record OX336391.1, on the reverse strand, counting down.
GTTTATACATTTGCTTTTGTATTGGTTTATGTGTTGGGTTTTATGTTGACTTATGTATCGGCTTAAATGTTGGTTTTTGTGTTAGCTTTTATGTTTTGCTTTGTGTTGGCTTTTATGTTGGCTTATGTGTAAGCCTTTGTATCGGTTTTTATGTTTTTGCTTTGTGTTGTTTTTATGTTGGCTTTTGTGTCGGCTTTTATGTTGGCTTTTGTATTGGCTTTTGTGTTGGCTTATGTATTGGCTTATATATTGGCTAATATTTTGGATTATGTATTGGCTTTTGTGTTGGCTTTTATGTTGGCTTTTATGTTAGCTATTGTATTGGCTATTGGTTTGGCTTTTGTATTGGCTTTTATGTCGGCTTATGTGTTGGCTTTTGTGCTGACTTTTGTGTTGGTTTATATATTGGCTTTTGTGTTGGCTTATGTATTGGGTTATGTGTTGGCTTATTTCACAAGTAATTTTTGTCAATGTATTTAGTGGATTTTCCTCTTGTTCTTGGAAAGTATCTCAGCCCTTTTTATCACAGCATAATGCTTACCGCCATGTTTGTATGCAACAAGAACAACGACACACTAAAATTCCACAAATATCCAAAGTATTCTAAGGTTATGATTGACTCTCAACTCTTTCTCTTACCTCTATCCCACGCCTAGTCAAAAGAAAATATTGTATTTTTCAAATTGTTTCCTTAAAAGTTGAATTGGGTAAGTTGGCTATATGTTTGAACTAAAAATCCTAAAATGTCATATGTTAACTCCTACAGCTACCTCTATCCCACTGTCAATCCAAAAATACTGTATTTTTCAAATTTTTCCTAAAAAGTTTAATTGCGAAAGTAGGCTATATGTTAAAACTAAAATCATATTAGGTAGCATGTTATCTCATACACCTACCTCTATCCCATTCTCAGTCGTAAAATATTGTATTTTTCATTTTTTTTCCAAAAAAATATTTTGAAAATAGGCAATATTTACAAAACTAAACATCTTAAAAAGTGTTGTATAGGCTAAAACAAAAATTCTTTATGTCCTTTATTTTTAGAACAAAACATTGAATTTTTTACGTTTTCTCAAAAAAAGTTCAATTGTTAAAGTGGGCTATATTTCCAAAACTCAGAATTTAAAAAGAAGTTTGTTTGACGTAAATGAATGGTCTTTACCCCCTCCACCCCCAAAATAGTTTCAAGTCTCTAGGGCACAAAAATTAGTAGGGGTAGTGATAGTTTGAACCCTTAGCCAAGTAAGATTTGTCGATATCTCGCAAACCCATGGTCGAGGGGGCGACACTCTGAGACCTATGACACCTCATATGCCCAGATCCGACCATGGCTTCGCGAGATATCGATAATAAAAGGAAATATGGGCTTTTCGGTTGGTTGAAGAGAATATGTAGTAAGTTGCTTATATGAAAGGAAGTTTTTGGAAATGGAGAAAGAAGAATCGGACGGATTAAATGTTTTTAGATTATAAAAGTGGCTGTTAATTGTGCTAAGAAAAGTGAAGAGAAATAGAATTTAACATATGTTTATGTAATTCCCTTATGGTATTAATAACCTCCATCCTCGAATCATAAATATGTTACATTTGGCAGCCCAACGTAAGGCGCGAAAACTGATAGTATGTCTGGTCAGAGATCGTAAGCTATCAGTTGTGTTCCGTCACCTTACAACCCGTGATAAAAGATTTTCTGTGCTCATTAAATATTATTTCAAAAACTATATGGAAATTGGCGCCCTCTCCGGTCAAATAAGACAAAATTAAAGACATAAAAATAGAATATGACATACCAAGGTGAGACACGAATGGGGGAGATGAACCTTAGTGATTTCAAAATGATCATAGAGCAGTCGAATACGTTGAGTGACAGCGTGGATAAAGGGAATGAACAGTTGAATAAGTTGAGTGACAGTGTGGATAAGGGGAATGAACAGATGTGTGAGCAGTAAGCATTAATGAAATTACATATAGAAGAGAAGTTGGAAACAATCAATGAAATATTTACAGAGAAGAAGGAAAATTATCAGAGGAGTGGGGGGCGTGTAGACGATAGTAACGGAGAGAAAAGAAATGAGGAAGAAATGAAAGAGAATGAGAAAGAGAAGGAGCAGGAGGAGGAGAAGGGGAAGTTCAAAGAGCAAAGGGTGGAGATCATATGTATCGTATAAAAGAAAGATGAGACGGTAGAATTTGTGAGTGTGGCTGTAAAGGAGGAGGAAGAAGAGGAGGAGATCTGTGAAGTACGTGATGCTAGGGGGCGTAAGGAAGAAAATGGATAAGAGAGAGAACAAGGTGAAGGAGGATGTCAAATGGAGGAGGAGAATAAAACTGAGGACAAGGAAGAAGAAGAGATAGAGGGCGAGGTAGAAGAGAAAGGAGAAACGAACAACAGAAAAGATGAAACGGAAGAACGAAGGAAAGCAGGCGATATGGACGAATCTGAAGAAGGAGAGGAACCGAGTGAAGGAGAAGAAAAGATAGAAGAGAAACTACTAGCAGATGAAGTTGGTCATGAGGAGGACAATAGCAGCCAACGAAAAGAGGTTAAAGATGAGGGTGAAAGTGCAAGAGTGAGTCATGAAGAAGACAGCATACTGGAAAAAGATAAGGTGAAGAAGCGTTGGAGAAGGAAAATGGGGATGAAAAGGATGAGATGTAAGACGAAAAGAAAGGAGTTGTTGAATAGTATGAGACAGACAAGAAAGAAGAGATGGAAAATGAGGAAGGGAAGGAGAGAGGAACGATGGAGATGGAAGATGAGGAGTACAAGGTACGGAATGACATGGCGGATGAAGAAAAAGAAGAGATGGAAGGCAGAGGAAGAAAGAAGAATGGAGAAGAAGGAGAAACAGATGAATAGGGAGAACGAAAATTGGAAGAATGAGGAAGAAGATGGTATTGCTGAGAATGAAGATGGATATGAGAGGTCTAATGTAGAACTTTATATTTCTTTAGAGTCAACTGAAGATGACAGCGTTATGTTTGCTGGAGGTATTTGTTCCGGTATAAGTGTTGACAAATACGACAATATTCGAGTGAAGGTTACTGCAGATACGTGTTTCAACTTATTGAGAGATTTGAGAACAGTGGGTTACAGCATTTTGTACTCGATAATGTCAAAAGAGTGGATATCTGAAACTTAGCCCAATTCAGAAACATGTAATTCTTATCATAGTCCAGAGAAGAGATGGCATGGCATGTACTTAATTCGTATTGTAGCCAACCTGCTTCGATGGAAATTCTCTGCATTGGACAAACCATTGATTCCTCAAAGCTTCCTTTCTACGTTTGAACTACAAACTGCTACCACTAAAGTTTTATGGCTTACACAGCATGAAACCTTCTCAGAGGAAATCAATACTTTGTCTAATTATCTGTCCCTCAAAAAACATAACAGACTCTTTGCTCTTTGTCCTTTTCTTGACAACAATGGGTAATTACGAGTAGGTGGTAGGCTATCCCAAACCGATTGTTCTGAAGTTAAGAAGCACCCTATAATTGTTACTTCCAAACATTATGAAATAGAAAGAAAATAAAGGGATTATGCCTTTCCAATACTGGTATTGAAGCTACTCACAGGTACATGTTTCGAAGGTAAAACTCCTTCTTCCTCAGCCTGTACATAAAAATAACAAAGATAAATTACCTTTATAAGAACACACGTTACAAGAATAAAGATTTGTGAAATAAATAATATGAAGTTCAATTGTTTCCGTTTCTCCTTGGAAGATCTTCCAATTGGATATCCAGGTCTGGGTGCATTAAAAAGCCGCTGAGTCATGCCGGTGTTGTGATCTTCCAAGGAGAAACGGAAACAATTGAACTTCATATTATTTATTTCACAAATCTTTATTCATGTAACGTGTGTTCTTATAAAGGTAATTTATCTTTGTTATTTTTATGTACAGGCTGAGGAAGAAGGAGTTTTACCTTCGAAACATGTACCTGTGAGTAGGTTCAATACAAGTATTGGAAAGGCAGAATCCCTTTATTTTCTTTCTAATTTATAGTTAGTCAATACGAACCTCAATTACTGACATTATGGATCCAAACATTATGTTACTAAACTTAAAATTCGCCAGTTTCATTACCAACAACTGCATGTTGGGACTAGAACTCTCTTATGTTCGATTCGAGAACATCAATTGGATGCACGAGGTCATTTCTGTAGTAAGAAAGTGTATTCCCTGTTTCAAATCTAAACCTAAGTTTCCTCAACAGCTCATGGCTGACCTCCTAATTTTCGTTCTGCGCCTAGCAGACCTTTTCTACTCACTGGTATCGATTATGCCGGTCCATTTGTCCAACAAACAAACAATCTAAAAGCTAAATAGTAGGTAATATAAGCTGGAGCTGGGCCAGGGGCCAATGGGAAAGATGGCCGACGCGCGCAAGTCCCCTATGTTATTCTTATGGAGGGAGAGTCATAGCTGGGCCAGGGGCTAGTGGGCACGATGGCAGCCACGCGCAACTGCACTCTTAAATGGCGGGCTTTTCAAATAATTATTTACTTATTATTAACTATACATTATTTATTATTTGTTTATTATTTATTTTTTATTTAATGTACCTATAATATGTATATAATTGTTTTAATTTTTTATTTTATTACTTATTTTTTATTGTGTTAAAGCACTAAACTGCAAGGTCATTAACCCAAGTGCAACGACGGTTACGTGGAATGACCGGACCTTTTTGAAACATAACCCTGCATACCAAATTGAGATCACGTTGTCGAGTACAAACACAGAAATGATACGCAGATGCTCTGGTAAACATAACATAACACATATGAGTACATTCACAAATATTAAAACAGTACACATTAATAAATAAATACAGAATATAATTAAGAAGTGGAAGTGGAATACCTTTCTGTACTTGCCTTCAATGAAGTATATTTAACAGGAGAACCTTTGGTATTATAAATCATAACTTTTATTCTTTCACGTAGTATAGGCATAATATTAAGTAATAGCCTACTATGCCAATTATATCCGAATGTATTAGTTTTCCTTAATTAATCTGTACTTCAAGTACTATTCTTGACATGAGAACCATCGACTAACCATGAATAGGCCTAGTATTTAAATCACAGCACAGACGTACAATAATAACCTACGTTAATTATGCCATCATGTTCACTTTCAAAAACTCAATCACGTAGCTTTCCTAATACATGCCTAACTTCATAAATTGAATTACGCAACGTCGATAACATCCATGATACTTTGATAAATATTTAAGCCTAATTCAATTATTAACTATCAAAATCACGGAATCAATTCGCTAACGACTTTCCCTCACAACATGGCTACCGCCGATCCTCTACTGTCAATCCACCATCTGACAGTCGCTGATGGTTAACAGTCACCAACAGCAGATCAAATTAAAACAAAAGAAAAACATGTAGCAATCGTCATTGCTTGAACGTTCAAAACAAGAAAAAGCTAAATAATTAAGTTAATACAGATCCAATAGGATTATGGGCAGGAGAAATATTAATAATAAAATTAAAGATTAGAAAACAAAACCCAATAATCCACCCCCAAATGTGTTAGTCTATCATACACAAGACATCATGCAGACGACGTATTTAAATCCAAGTTTTACAAGACATAGAACTCACATGCAAGAAAATAAGATACAATAATATTACCTCTGAGTTTTACATCTTCAAACCTTCACTTACTATTAGGTCATCCATATTTTGACCACTTTTCATATCAAGTAGTATGTCAAATTCCATAAGTGAACTTCAGTCGAATATTAAAGAATAATATTTAGAACTTCACATACCTGCGTAGGTAGCTTTCTCATAAGATGACCACTCGAAGATACACAATCACAATACCAAACTCCCATGCATGCAATATCCATCTCAAGCTCGAAGTCATATATATACTTGAAAATAAAATAAAATGCTATTTCGACGTAATACTAGTAGCCTACAGTTGATTAAGACGATGTTATTCCGTCCAAAGGTAGTTTCGAGTTACCCTAGGCTATATAGCCTCCACGGGTACTCACCGCTACGTCACTTCACATCTTGCTCAGTACGAAGATCAATTCCAACTCATTTATCGATGCTAAAAATTTCAATAATATTTCCTAAGAACTACATGACAACAAACTTCAGCTGTCCGACACGCACCGCTTACAGTGTGCCAATCCAACGCGGAGATCATTTCCTTACCTCGAAAGGTGCAGCCCCCTGGCGGAAAATATCGAAGTATCTCCTTCCAACTACACCTAGTTACTTAATTCTAGACACAACAGGGTACCAACCTCAACTGTGGCGTTAATAACAGCACCCCAAGAATTCTCTAACACACAGCAACCTCATTTAAACATTTAAATTAATGCATGTAAGATTTTCTATTTTTACAATTAAAATTTTAGATTTTAGTTTTTTAGATTTTTGATTTTTAAATTTTAGATTTTAAGAATTTTTATTTTATTATTTTAGATTTAAGGTTTTACATTTAAGGTTTTAGATTTTAGTTTTTTTAAATTATAGATTTAACATTTTTCAAAAAAGACCAAACTACAAGGTCACAGACATAACATTTTATCTTTAAATTTTGACTGGCTGCGTGGCTCAGCGGTAACGTTATCACTTGCTGGACCCTAGGTTTCAGGTTCGTATCTTGGCGCAGTCAGCTGACAGTTGAGGGTGTGCAAATGCGAGGGAGCCGTTCAAAGATCCCCTTCGGGGCAACATTTCGGCACCCCGGCGTCTCTAAAAGCCACAGTAGTAAAAGGGACGTAAAACCAATAACATTATTATTATTATTATTCATTTTCTTTAAATTTTGTATTGTTTTAACTTATAAATTTGTATTTATTTAATATTTAATTTATATTTTAGCACAGGGCTAATGCACAAAATGGTCACTACACGCAACCACTTACACATATGACATGCTAAACTAACTTCATCTAACCTTACCTAACTTCACATAACCTCAGTTCACCTAACCTAACTTTACCTAACCTAATTTCACCTAACCTAACATAACCTTATCTAAATTTCACCTAACCTAACCTAACTTCACCTAACATAACTTTACCTAACTTCACCTAACATAACCTCAGCTAACTTAACAAACCTAATCAAACCTAACTTTACCTAACCTAACTTTACCTAACCTAACCTAAGCCAGAGGCTAATGCACATACCCAAAGTATATAAGGGCACACACGACTATCTTTATGCTAGTCTTATAAAGAGTAAGGTAAAGCGAACACCTGCACTGTGGCTACTGTGCAAGATGTTCGCTACGCACAACGAGCTTGGGATTACAAAGTAAGTTAAGTTTTAAAAAAGTAAAAGCTTTTATTAGTTTTTTCTTTTCCAATGTTTAACACCAGCACTAGGCATAATCCTATAGGCAAAGTTAACACACACACTTACAGAAAAAAATATTCGTACGCTCAAGGTTTTTCGAGGTTTAAAAGGCAGGAGTTTACTTGCAGTAGGGTGGCACCTTTTCTCTCGCTGTTTATCCTTCCACAGCATTTTACAAGGCTGTATACCTATATCCCAAAGCATATAGGTAATAAATGGGTTATACTATACTTTTGGCTACCTAGTTTTAGCTAACTAAGGGCAATTTCTTAAGATTGCTAGATGTTAAAAGTTGGATTAGGAGTAGGCGGTGGGTAGTAATAAAAATGTACAAACAGTGTCCATACAATAGTTTTTTTTTCATTTTTAATTCATTTACAATATTTACACTTCATACATTTCTTCTTATTTTTTTGTTATAAATTGTACAGTTTGGTTTATTTTTGTTGTTTTAAATTTCTATATTTTTTAGTATGGATACCACTTTTTCTTTTCTTGTTATAGTTTTATAAACACAACGCTTGTTGTAGATCTATTTTCCATGTCGAACAATAGATAATAAAACGTTATCCTCTTCTTTTTCATCATCATCATCATCATCATCATCATAAGCATCATCTCATCATTATCTTTATCACTATCATTATAATCACCATCATCATCCTCAACATCACTAGAACTATCCAATTACTCTTGCTCCTTTTCCACAGGGAACTCTTGTAGAGTCTGCGTTTGTTTATGATAATGTTGAGGGTTTCCTGGACGTTGATAACTGTCCTAATATGACTTTTTGAGGACATAATAAGTGCTTTTTAACAAACAATGCACTATCTTGAGCAGCAATATTGTTTTCTCGAACTTGCTTTTAAGCATCTTGATGATTATTTGTAAACAGCAACCGTGGTTCGTTTGTAGCACTACATTAATGAACACTCACACTTAAAACCGTTCCATTTTTACTTTTCTGGTCACCGCGACACCGTTTTGAGCTCTCTTATGAGCATCGCCTGAATATTATTCAATTCACTTTCTGACGATTATAGTTATAAGAGTAGCCTTGATAGAGTGCACGTTGGCTACCTTTGTTGGTTGTAGTAAGTTTCATAGTAGTAACTGACCTGTCAGAATGATGTTCACACTACAAAGGTCACAACTGTTCTGGTGATGGAGTGACGATATTCTTGCTAAGGGTCCTTTAATATACCCTAGTCAAGACCAACAGATGCTTAATGCTTATGACAAGGCTGTACAATGGTGGATGAGACGGTCTTTCACGATGTGAACACCGTGAGAGATAGTAATCACTGAGAATATTCTTGCTAAGGGTCCTCTAATATACCCTAGTCAAGAGTAACAGCTGCTTACTGCGTATGACAAAGCTGTACACTGGTGGGTTAGACGGTCTTTCACGACGTGATCACCGTAAGAGGTAGTAGTCAACTGATTGTATTTTTATTAAGGGTCCTCTAATATACCCTGGTCAAGGCTAACATGTGCAAATGTGTTGGCTTTTGTGTTGGCTTTGCGTTGGCTTTTATGTTGGCTTTCATGTTGGCTTATGTATTGGCTTTTGTGTAGGCTTTTATATTTTGGACGTTGTGTTGGCTTTTGTGTTGGCTTTTGTGTCGGCTTTTATGTTTTGGCCTTTGTGTTGTCTTTTGTGTTGGGTTTTTGTATTGGCTTTTGTACTGGCTTATGTGTGGCTTTTGTGTTGGCTTTTGTGTTGTCCTTTTTGTTGGCTTTTGTGTTGGGTTTTTGTATTGGCTTTTGTATTGGCTTATGTGTGGCTTTTGCGTTGGCTTTTATGTTGGATTTTGTGTTGTCTTTTATGTTGGCTTATGTATAGGCTCATATGTTGGCTTTTTATGTTTGACTTATGTGTTGGCTTATGTATTGGCTATTATGTGTTGGCCTTTATGTATTAGTTTATATATTGGCTTTTGTGTTGGCTTTTGTGTTGTTTATATATTGGCTTTTGTGTTGTTTATATATTGGCTTTTGTGTTGGCTTTTTGTGTTTGACTTTGTATTGGCTTTTGTGTTGGCTTTTGTATTGACTTTTTATGTCGGCATTAGTGTTAGCTTTTCATGTTGGCATGTATTGGCTTTTGTATTGGTTTTTAAGTTTTGGCTTTTGTCTTGGCTTTTTGTGTTGGCTTTTTATGTTGGATTTTGTATTGGCTTTTGTGTTGGCCTTTATGTTGGCTTTTATGTTGGTTTATATATTGGCTTTTGTATTGCTTTATGTGTTTTCTATGCTGGCTTATGTATCGGCTTATGTGTTGGCATTTGTATTGGCATTTATGTTGGCTTTTATGTTTTTATGTAGGCTTATGTATTGGCTTATGTGTTGGCTTTTTTGTTTTGCTTTGTGTTTGCTTTTATGTTGGCTTTTGTATCAGCTTTTATATTTTTGCTTTGTGTTGGCTTTTATATTGGCCCTTGTGTAGGTTTATATATTGGTTTACGTGTTGGCTTTTATGTTGGCTTATGTATAGGATTTTGGGAGGCTTCTGTGGTGGTTTTGTATTGACTATGTTGGGTTATGAATTGGCTTATGTGTTGGCTTTTATGTTTGGCTTTGTGTTGGCTTTTATGTTGGCATCTGTGTAGGCTTTTGTATCGACTTTTATGTTTTTGCTTTGTGTTGAGTTTTATGTGGGTTTTGTGTTGGCTTTTATGTTGGCCTTTGTATTGGCTTTTGTGTTGGCTTATTATTATTATAGTCAGTATGTAATCATTATTATTGTAATATCAAAGTTATTTTGTTTTATTCACCCATTAATATCAAGGCAGGGCCCATACATATTCTCGTCATCACCATAATCATATATAATAATGCCAACTGTTTAGATTAAGAAACAGTTTTTTTATAAAGTTCTGGGGCTGTTTTATTAGTTAAATTGTAAAATCAGGACGGGCATGGTTGGAAGAAGTTACGGACGGTGAAGCAACATTTTGCAAGAAAATGTATTTCTGGAACGAAGCCAAGCTGACCGGAGACAAGGGCTTGGGAGAAAGTTTTGGCGCAAATATAGCGTGCGCAACTAGAGGAATAGCGTATACTGAGTGGAATATTTTAAGTGCGCGGGCCTGAATTCCCACTCGGAAAAGTTAACGCGTCGCTTGGGAACTGAGAAATGCTTTGCTATAATTGGTATGATGGATCGCGGGCAAATTTATGCCGCGAAACATCGGGACCACTCAGAGTGTATACAAACCCAGCGCGACTGCAGCACTGGCTATTCATTCACTTATTCAATCACGCACTCACTCATTGACTCTTTCAGTCGTAGACTTTGTCAGTCGCTCAGTTGTATGGGACTTAGTTGATTCAATTTGCCTGGTTTTATCAAATTTGCTGACCATGGCGATCAAACACAAAAACAATTAGCATCAGCATCAGCAAAAACAACAACAACCACAACAACAAGACGAAGTACAGTTAGCAAAATGAAAACATATGTTTTTCAAAGGTCAATAAACGCGTGTTGGCTCAAGATCTCAAATTAGCCTGCAAGCAGACCAACGAGATGGAATTTGAACTGCAAGGCACCAGGTATGTGGACCGAGTTATTATCAACACAGAAGATCAGTGCTAACGAGAAGACGGTCAATATTGCCCAGCAATTAGGGAATATTAATGCACATATTGTACACAGCTCGAAACCTCAGATAAAATGTTATTGATAATTTTGTTGTAAATAAACCAGTATTAGTTAAAATGTCTTGTTCATTGGGAGTTGAATATATATATAGTGGAATGCAAAGAGTATCTCATAGAGCAAGTTTATTGCCCTACGCTCCGAGAATAGATCTTGGCTCAAGGAAGGGAGCGACCGCGGCTAAATACAACTTTAATGTGTTATCTTTACGATAACTGGCGCCCAGTAAAATTAAATTAATAATGTGTATGTCGTCTGTCAAGACATGCCAATAAGAACGATGAAGTGGTTTTAAGGAGTACTGTATTGATTGTAATAGCTGTAGGAGCATTACAAATGGTCGCCCAATCAGGGGCAGTAATTACAGTCAAATTAGCCGTTACAAATGGCACTACCAACTGAGAGGTTACGAAATATCGTACAGTAGTGAATGAATAGTATGTATAAATCCAGTTTATTTCAAGTATGTTAAAGTTTAAAGTTGTTTTCATGTACGATATAAACGAGTACTCGTCGCATTCATTCCGAGATTTTCAATAAAGAGTCATATTTCAATTTAGGGAACTGCGGTTATACATTAGGAGTGTTCTTTCGATTAGTTGTTGTTTGGGTAATGAGTAACAGGGGTAATTTTGGGAACGTAATTTGAGAAACCGTAGTATTATTAAATCAGTTAAAATGTCGAAATCAAATGAGCAGGGCACCAATGATGAGATGTTAAAAGTAAGCGAAAATCAGGAAACTGAGGAAAATAAACAAGACGGGGTTACAAACATCCAGAATAATGAGGGGGAGAATCCTTCCTGGCTACGAAACCTGATGATGCTCATATAGGAGCAAAGTAAGAAATTTGACGTGCGTAGTCATCAATTAGAGAAATCAATAGATATTAAGTTAGGCGAACAGAGTAACAAGCAAGAGGAACAGAGCAGAAGCATAGATTTTAAATTCACTGAACTTAGTAAGAAGTTTGACGTGCGTAGAGATCAATTAGAGAAATCAATAGATCTTAAGTTCACTGAGCATAGTAAGAAGCTAGATGAACAAGGGAAGAAGTTTCATGATGATACAGAGTACTTCAATAGACAAATTAAAGAAGTAGGCCGAAAATTTCACAATATGTTAGAAAAAAGGACAAGTGAGATGGAGGATTCATGGTCACTTAAGGTTGACGCCAGAATGCAACAAGTGTCGGAGCGAGTTGACAAAATTGACGAGGAAGGGAAAATTAAATGTAGTAAGGTTAGGGTTGACATAGAAGGAGAAGTCAACAACATGAATGTCAACTGTGATAATAAAATTGCTAAAATAGGTAATTTAGAAAATAAAGTAGAGAGCAATGATCAAGAAATTAGGGAAGATGTTAATAGTAAATTTAACCGTATCAGTGAACAAGTAGCGAGTAAAACAGATAAAATGAAGGAGAAATTGCAGAGATGTCAGAAGCAAATAGCAACAAATAGCGGTAATGTACAATTAGGAAATTTAAGTAGACTTCTAACTAAAGAGGCAGATTTGCCAGTATTCACAGACAAGACATAAATCTATGGAATTCTTAAAAACAGTAGAAAAGAAGTTCGCTAATGATTTAGAAGATGGGATCGTTCAAAGGGAACAGTTACTTGAGATGCTAGATAAATCTTTTGTAAGGGATTCGAGGTCATTATTCGGTGTGTATAAATACCAGATGACTAGTTTTAGAAAATTTAAAGAGAAGTACTGGAATTAAAATGGGCAAGAAAGGGAAAGCTGTAACATTATTTTTGAAAAGTACCGAAGGAGTGATGGTGTTTCGTACACATAGTATTTCTTTGCGCATGTGCTTATATGCCAGAACTTAGAAGGTTTAGAGACTGAATGACAGGTAAAGAAAACATTATTAAGGCATTTTCCAGATATAAATAAAGAAACATTCTTCATGCAGAATATTACTACTATTGACGGATTCGAGAAGCTATTGGAAAACATTGACTCTCTTGAAAATAGTAGGACCGAACGCAAGCCGATAAGTAGAGGAGATCATTTCCTGAAAGGTGAGAGAGAGAGAGAGAGAGGGGGGAAGAGAACAAGGCAGGAATGTCAATTACGGAAGACGACTTGACAATGGGGGACGCACAGTTAATCTGAGGGACGAGAATTTGAAAAGAGTAGGGGAAGGTACTAGCCAAGACAGACATATAGGTCAACAACAATAATCTACACCAGGGGCAGGTAGGCCTAATTTAAACGAATAACGGGTTGCAGTGAGGTCAACAGACAGCCCGAAGTGATTGCAGTTTAATGTCCTAGGAATATTGAGTATTTAGGAGATTTTAATATAGATGTTAGAGAAGAACTGCTTTATGACCTAAATGGTGGAAATTTAGGTAATGTTGAGAATGAGATTATGTCACCAGTAATTAAACTTAATTTGTGGGGGAAGAAAGTTGATGTTTTATTGGACAGTGGAAGCGAAAACTCTTGTATAAATTTAAGATTTTTGGAAGATGTAATGAGAGAAGGTATTCATGTTGATATAATTCCAGGTAAGTCCGCTTTAATTGTCACCGCTGTTGGTAGTAGGTCTCAGAAAATATCTAAGCAAGTCGCAGTTCCAATTAACATTAGTGAGTTAGTTATTTTTGAGCCGTGTTTGGCAACTCCAAATTTAGTATATTCTGTAATTCTCGGGGCAGACTGGTTATCAGTACACAAAGTTAAATTAGATTTTCATTTTGGCAGGATAAAGAAGTTCTGGTTACGTATAAGGTGTCTAAGTCTGACAAACAGATGAAAGTGTGTAATGTTTGAGGAAGAAAGCAACGTGGTTGTGAGTGATGAATTTCCTGAAATAAATGAGGTAGACCGCGGAGATGCTAGTGAGAGCAAAGTTTTTAAGGTGTGTCAGGTTTCAGTGGAGTCTGAACTTGAAAGTAAGATCCATGATGCACTGTCACAGTGTAAGCTGGATGATGAGCAAGGTCATCAGTAACATGAGGTTTTAATAATATATAAGGACATTTTCAGCACAAAACCCGGAGCAAGACACTTATATGAGCATATTTTGTTGTTCAGGACACAAGTAGTTTCGTAGGGCCGAGGTATCCTGTCGCAACTAAATATATGAAAGCCGTCGAACAACAGGTAGAAATAATGATGGAACACTACATAATTGAGCGTTTAGCTATCCATTGTTTAAATCCATTAGTTGTAGTAGCCGAGAAAGATAATACAGTGAGACTGTGCATAGACGCCAGAATGTTAAATGCCAGGATCGAAAGCGACCAGTTGATAACTGAAACAGTGGAGGATTTAGTTCAACGTTTTCAGGGATGAAAGTGATTCTCGACAGTAGATTTGAGTAGTAGGTAGTTGCACATCGTTAGTTAGGAAATTAGATAGGACACTAGGTTGTTATTTCAGGTATGTATTGTTGACTCAAATGTGATGGTATTGAGACTAGTCAGTGTTTGGTTGAGAGCTAGGATGTACATGGACGTTAGCAGCAACGATTGTTACGCAATCCGTTGCCATCTTGTGCATTAAGAGGAAAAATGTCCAAGCTGCTTTTATTGTTTACTAGACCTTATGTCGTTTCCAGGAGGATAGTGAGGAATGCTCTTATTGATAGATCAGGAAAATTGGGTCATACGTTCATATTGTAATGTTACGAGTTCTTGCGCCACATTGGTCGCCAAATGAAACGTTTTGTGAGTTATTGATCCACGTTGGTACGACTAATGTAACGTTTTGATTCGTGGGTGGAGGTAATTATTTACCATAAGGGATACTTTTCTATATATATATATATATTAACCTCATCTCATTCTCCCTTTTCATATCAGAATTAACAGCCACTTTTATAATATAAAAACATTTAATCCGTCGGATTCTTCTTTCTCCATTTCCAAAAACCTCCTTTCATATAAGCAACTTACTACATCTTCTATTCAACCAACCAAAAAGCCCGTATTTCCTTTCATTACTCTACATTAAATCTAACAAAGAACACAATAATGTCCATAGATTTTCTAAACAGATACTAACTCAATAAATTAAACATGGCCTTCTTCTCATTTACTGATGAACTATTGCAAGGAATCTCTATATCTCAAACGCTAAGGCTTGATGTATCTGTACAATAGCCCACCAGCAAAGAGTAGTCATGATCCTAACCTACAAAATGAACAGTGACATACTTAGAGCATAAATACAACAGAGGGCGCATTGCCACACTGCGCCTGTACTGTGACGTGAAACCAACATCTCGATCAGCTGACTGAAGGGTAATGGCTCAAGACCGACTACAATTGGCTAATGGCGAATGCTAAGCAACGTCAAGGAATACAAAAGGAGCTCCATATTGGATAATTCTATCATCACTATCCGCAGTTCCCTTCAGTCAGCTGATCGAGATGTTGGTTTCAACAATGTGACGTCATCAGTCATCTATTGAATTTATGGTCTAAGGTGACATATGATCACTGTAACCACATGTTACAATTCGCCCCCATATGTGATTCTCACGTGAGAAGCACGTGAGGATCACATAAATAAAAGTAACATAAATGCAAAATACAACATATCACACATACACTAAAAAATATCACACACACAGTAAACTAATTATAAATCATCATTTTCATAAGGGCTATTGGCACTATCAAGTTTCCTGTATCATTCACAACACTTTGACAATGGGACGATGTAATACCGCTATTTTCTCCGAACCTGTTTAAATAAACACTATTATTAAGAAAGGTTTGATCATAAATAACTTCCATGTGACCAGAAGCTTCATAATCTTCCATGAATTCTATGTATTGAGTTTTGGCAGAGGAATCTTGTTTTAATTGACTTTCAACGGCAAACCATGCTTAAAGAGCACGAGGTTGTGAATTTATTATAGTAGGAGGAGGCTGAACGCGAGGCAGAGTTACAATAAACCTACCGTCTGAGTTGCGAGTGGTGGTTGCAAGATAGAGCTGTTCGCAAAATTCATCCTCTGAAGAAGGCGAAGGTGAGGACTTGATGGATTCAATTTGCCAAAATTTTTCTAAATTTTGATTTAACTCTGTGTGAGTAAAATGACACTGTGAAGAAGATTGTACAGTGGTAAGTGGAATGTGACTTGTACCAAGGTTACCAAATCTTGTATGATGGGCGTAGATGCTGGGAGTAATATTAACTCTAGAAGGTAGCAGGTTTTGCCAAAGCACCAAGAAGAATGTCAACTGCGGTACTCTGGTAGGGATCAGCTAATTTTAAATCCGAAGGAAAGTGCCAAGTGTCAATTGAGGGTGCCAGATTGTACTGAATCCTTGATATTAAGTTTTACAAATTGCAAAGAAGTGGATTTGCAATTAATAATTCCTGATATTTCTATAGAAGTGATGTGAGGTTGCAGGCCTAATTTTTTGACAAAAGAAAAGGTTATGCAATCATGAGTGGCAGCATTGTCGAGGAGAGTACGAGCAGAGTGCCAGTTACCTCTGAAGTCTTGAACTTGAAGTTGCACAGTAGATAAAAAAATTGAGTACTGCGCCAAGAGGTCGTGGTTTGACTATAACACTGAGCATTTAAATCAGAATTAGTACCAGAGGTTAGGTATGATTTTCTGCTGGAAGCTATATTTGTTTGAGAGTTTGAAGCATCACCATTTTCTGAAGTTTTATTTAGAGAAGGTTTAATTTTGGTTTTTCCAAACGATGTAATTAAGAGTGATGACGTGATTTGCAATCAATGCAGACACCTTTAGAAGGACTATCGGATACTACATGTTTTTCAGAAAGACAATTAAAGCAACATTTATTCTGAGAGACAGTTTTACTACGGTCATCAACTGATAAAGATTTGATCGTAAAACATGAGTAAAGAGGGTGCAAATTATTGAAAAGTATGCAAGTTTGCGAAGTAATTTGTACTGAAAATAGTTGAGAACGTGATTTTTTTTGTTAGATGTAGTTTTACTGGGTACACATTTGCTAGAACTCGATGGAAGTTCAGCTTGTTGGGCAACTGCAGAGAGCACATGCCAACGATTCTTTATAAATGTAGTTAACGTCTGAAATGTGGGTTCAGGTTGATCAATTAAGTCGGATTCCCATACTTTCAAAGTTTGGGGTCGAACTTAGAAGTTGTAAGGTAAATCAAGAAAAGATTCCAATGCTCTACAGGTTGTTTTAAGTGCTCCAAGCCACATACATGGAGTTCAACGGTATCACCTATGTTCCGTAGCGTTGAGAGGCTATCATTGCGACAAGAAGGGAGGTTGAACAAGGCAGTAATGTGTCTGTGGATCCGCAACTTGGGATTACCATATCTCTGCTGTAACAGGTTAAAGGCAACCAAATCATTTTTCGAAGTTAGAGGAAGTGCCTCTAAGTTTAAGTGGAGAGCCTTGCAGAACAGATTTTAAACAGTGGAACTTTTGTATATTAGGTACAGAGGAATTATTGTGCACCAGCGAAATAAAAAGTTCTTCGAAAGAATCCCACCCTTGCTCATTACCTGAGAAAGAAAGTATAGGAATTCTGGGTAGAATAGGCTTGGCTGGAATGATAGGGTGTTCTTTCTGTTTGTTACTTAGAGTGTTAATTAAAGCTTCGGCTTCTACAAATCCTTCGTAATAGCCCTCTTCCACTTCACTTCGATCTGACTCTTGGGTGGAGTCAAGGATCTCAAGTTCAGTTTGAAGAGAATCATAAGAGTTAAAGTCAGACTGATAAGCTTTAAACCTTTCTGTAAAAATACTTAGATGGTGATCATCTTAACTTTTTTCTGTTAAAAGGGATCGAAACCTGACTAATTTCTATTTGAGTATGGCACGAGTGCCAAGTATTTTTTCTGTGATAGACATGGTGGAGGCTGAAGTTCAACTCACCAAACCGTGCAAGGAAGTCGTTGAAGATGTAGACAAGGCAGGTTGAACAAATGGAGGGGCTGCAGCAGCTTGTCCTTATCCTGTTCCAGTTTAATTGACGCCGTTTTAGCTGAGAAAATTTAAACAATATTAGAACAGAGTTTGTCCGGCCTATTATAAGAGCCCAGGAGAAAAATCTTGTAAGTTCGATTTAAAGAGTTTGAAATTGTAATAATTCTGAAAACTTACTCCTTGTTGAGCACATTAACCACTTATAATTTATCAGCTCAGGTAGTGGGGAAATATGCTTGCTTGAATGCACACAAAGCCATAGGGCACACAACTCTTATATCTTCAACACTATTAATTTATTAATTATCATCTATTCGCTTGTGAGCAGGCGTCCATTCATTGCCTGTCAAAAATACATCAAACAATCTAGTCTCCATTCAAGCACACAACAACTAAAAAAACCTATGTTTTCATACACAATAATCACCAACTGGCCTCCATCTTGCCTCAAATCCACTACCTAACAGATCATTCCCATGGCAATCATCCTGACCTCCTAGATCAAGGAACCTCGACCTCAACAGGTCAAAGCACATATGCCATGGAAGCGATTATATGTCAAGGCCACCTCATGCTACCAGCCATGGCCACATCAGCAATAGCCAGGCCACCACTGAGAATCTCTATGGACACAGACCACACAATATTCTCCTTGGCGGCCTACCAACGAGTGTCGATGGCCGGCAACCCAAAAAAAAACCTAAATAATACCAACCGCACCTAAGGGTGAACCATTGTTCGGTTACAGAAATAGAACAATAAATGTTACTTATCCTGGTTGTAGAATTTGCAGGTTAAATAGACCATGGCTGGAACTGCCAAATTAGTGACACGCTGTACTGTATATCCATAAGTAGTAACACGCTGGATACATCACCATAAGATTAAGTAGTGATATATGAAATGCACAGTATACACTGTAGCACACTAAAAAGCACTTGCACTGGTTAAACACTTGCAGGAAGCACGCTTCACATAGTTGAAAATGATCATATTTAAAACTGCTAAGTTCCAATGTCGGAGACTTGTAGCAAAAACAATTAATAGGAGCCAGACCTATTTAGTTGAGATAAAGTTGATGATGATGATGATGATAATTGTTGTTTTAAGGGGCCTAACATCGAGGTTATCGGCCCCGATATAAAGTTGAATCTTTGCAGTAGATGCATAATGAATTTTTACAACTGCCAGAGTTGAACTTTGCAGGTGAATGTTTGCCTAGCAAATATAAAGGTGGTTTTGTTTAACAAAATATGTCGTTGAGATAGCGACGAGTTGAACCAAGTAAGGTCATGTGAAGTCCTTTCTATAAGACATGACGAAAGTGTAGGGATGCTTCATGATGAAACAAGATTTGAAGAAAACTGAAGTGCTTAGTCGAGGTCCGACATGGTTGATGAAATTCTGTTAATCACAAGACTGGTGCTCGAACTGGTATTCGAAGTATTCACTATACGACAAGATGTGCCGTAGATGAAGAAAAATGACTTGTTGTCATTTGAAATCCTGGACGAGATGTGTCACAGGTGCGGCGCTTTGCTAATGATGAATCAATTCACGTATTCAGGAATTCAGGTATTCACAGTATCACAAAGTTGTAGACGAACTCAGCTGTTTATATCACAGCTGAAAAGTGTTCTCGGCGTTTCCATGAATAAAGCGCTGTGATTGGTCAAGCAGGAGAAGTCGACCAATGAGGATGAAGCAATGGTTGCCAGTATAGTTTTGATCTTGCGTGATGAACAATATTACTAGAACAGTACTTAAAGAAAGGGTCTTATGATCGAGCATGTATGAAGAAAGACATGTAAGTAACAAATATAACATGTACTTTAGAAAAGGGAGAATATATACATTACGAAAAAATTACAAACACGTGGTAATTTTTAGGTTAGGAAAAAAAAGACATCGAGTTCTAGAATTTTCTCTCGTAAGATCAGAAACATTAAATTACTATTTACAGGCTTTGTAGCCCTTCAAAAATGCGAACAGAGGTGAAGACCATGATGTATACAATGGAGAAGGATGGCAGTATCCAGAATGCTCCTACTTTATTCCTCACTCCCCTTGCTGTTGTAAGGAAACCAAACGGTCGCTTGCGAATTTGTTTGAATGCACACGGGATAAGTGCACGCATTTTGCCTGAATACGACAGACCACCACAAATTGGAGAAATGCTGAGGCGTTTTGAGGGAAAGAATTACTTTTCGACAGTGGACCTCACAAATTCCTATTATCATGTTGAACTGATGGAGAACTGTAAATAGTATACCGGTATCCTGCCGGAACAGAAGACTCATGTAATTAATCTCCTTCCGTCTGGCTTAAAAACAGTGTTCCCGTGCTGATCCGCGCTTTGGAAAGCAATTTAACCGAGGTGGTCAAGAAACACGTCGTATGTTATCTTGATGATTTAATTCTGGCATCTACAACAGCTGGAGAACATCTACGACTATTATTTGAGAACTTACTGACGGTTGGTTTTAAAGTCAATGATATGTCGTGGGAGATACAAGATAAATAACATACACTTGTTAATATAACACAGCGGTTTATTAAACACTAGTCGATACACAACGATACACAATGTGAACTAACTTGAGCGGAACTGTCGTCTACAGTCTGCGGGTGCATATATACATAGTAGCTGGAAAGTTCCAGAATCGAATGTTCCAGATTGGAATGTTCTGGGCATAGTGACTAGAATGTTCGTGTTAACTCAAGTAGCCTAAATACACAACACTGACTAGAATGTTCATGTTAACATAGCACATTCTAGAATGTTCATGTAAATACACAACATTTCCACCCTCTTTTAAATGGATGATTTAGGAATCAGGAGAGAATCTCAACGGAGGTCGGCGCTGGCGAGTACTCCTGCGGGGAATAAAAGGGGTTTGCGAAATAGGCGGTGCCCTGTCTACAGGTGTAGCTGGTGTGGCTGGTGGTGTTTGGGCTGTTGCTGGTGTCTCGGTGAAGCGAACTCGTGTCAGGCTCGGTGGCTTGGTCGATTGTGCGGTGGCTTCGTCGGTGCACACTGCGAAGACCTTGTCGGTTGCGCTGTGGCTTGGTCTGTTGCGCTGTGGCTTGGTCGGTTGCGCGGTGGCTTGGACGGTTGCGCGGTGGCTTGGACGGTTGTGCGGTGACCTCGTTGGTTGCGCGGTGGCCTGGTCAAGTTGAGTCTCTTGCGGAGATGAGGGTACCTTTGCTCCGTTGCTGTTATCGTTCAACTGGCGTAAGCGATGGGACGTTCTTGCCCGTTGCTGAGCCGGTGTGACAATACTGCGCCCAGGCCGGTCTTGCTGGCGTCCGTGGCCAACAGGAGTGGTAACGCTGGGTCATACTGCATGAGTACCTGGGGCGAGGTTAGGGCGTTCTTGATGTCTTTGTATGCCCTGTCACCTTCTGGTGTCCAGATGAGAGGGTCCTTGAGCAGCATGTCTCTGAGTGGTCTGTCTCTGGTGGACAAATCGGGGATGAACGAACTGTAGTAGGTTGCTTTACCAAGAAACAGTTGGAGTTCTTCTGGTGTAGTTGGTTTCGGTGCATCACGTACAGCTCGGATGTGTGCATCCGACTTGTGGATGCCTGACGCATCGATTATGTGGCTAAGGGCTTCCAGAGAAGTTTGAGCGAAAACGCACTTGGCTCGGTTGAGCTTGAGGTTGTGTTGTCGAAACCGTTTCAGAGTGGTGCTGAGGGCCTGCATCAGATTTTCAAAGCTATCAGCAAAAACTATACTGTCATCGAAATAACTTACGACGTTTGGGAGACCATGCAGGACTGTGTCCATTCGCCGCTGCCAGATAGCGGGGATGTTAGCTGCTCCATATACTGCTCGCGTTGGGCGGATCAGACCGTGAGTTGGCGTGTTAAGCGAGAGAGCATGGCTGAACTCATCGTCGACCTCGAGATGAGTGTACACGTCGGAGATATCCAGATGGCAGAAGAGAGTGGCGCCGCGCATTCGGTTGAACAGATGTTCCACCTTGGGAATCGGATGTTCATCGATGATGATCCGTGGGTTGAGAGCAGGCTTGTAGTTGCCTGTGATCCTCAGTTTGCCGTTCTTCTTGGCGACGACGTGCGTTGTCGATGCCCACTCAGAGTAGTCCACTCTTTTGTAGAAGCCAGATGCAATTTTCTTGTCGATTTCCTTGGCATAGGCATCGCGGAGGGCAACTGGTACGTCTCGAGCTCTGGCGAAAACAGGTGTGGCTCCAGCCTTCAGGTGCATCTTCGCTGGGGGACCTGAGATCTTCCCGGGAGTGTCGCTGAACACATCCTGGTAGCGAGATAGAATGTTGTCGAGCTGCTTCTGTTGTTCCAAGGTCAGAGCCCGCTTGTATGAAAGCTTGTGGATTGGGTCGGGTTTTGCGAAGAGGTGACCAAAGTCGATCTCCCGTACAAACTCTGAAATCCACTCTCGGCCAAAGAGCGATTCGACTTCATCGTCAACCACGTAGAGATTCAGGTTCCTGGTTGTGGTTCCGATGGTGGTGCACACTGACGTTTTGCCAATGCATTTAATCGGATGGCCAGTGTAACTGACGAAGTTACGATCGTTTCTCTGCAACACAAAACCTGGTTTGATTATACTTAGCTTTGATTTGCTCATGGTTGAGCAGGGGGCGCCGGTGTCGAGTGCCATTTTGAAAGTGGTTCCCTCTACGTTGACATCAACCAGTGGCTTAGGTGCTGCGTTGACCGATCCGATGACCTCGATTTTGCTGAGGTAGTCCACAACGTCGAGGTTTTCTGCTGGAAGCTCTTCTTCGGTCACATGGTTTGTTGTTCGATGTTTCCTCGATTTCGATCGGCAAACTTTTCTGATGTGACCTTTCTTGCCACACTTCAGGCACTCTGCGTTCAGGAACCTACACTGACTACGAGGGTGAGCTTCACGGCACCCTGCACATGTTGATTGGTTGTCCTGGGATGCACTCTGGTTTGCCTGGTGTGGCCATTGGTGCTGTCTGGTTAGGTTGTAAGACCCTTGACTTCGATGAGCTGACTTGCTGCGTGGTGGCTGCTGGTTGATGTTCTTCCTGGACAGAGGCTTCTCGTATCCAATCCGATTGGTTGATTCAGACTTAGCGGCAGCTGTTTTGACCTCGTCGGTGGTAATGCGCGTAGCTTCGAGTGCGTGCGCGATTTCATATGCTGCGGTGAAGTTCTCTGGTTGTTTTGCAATAATCTCGTCGCACATTTCTCGTGATTCCAAACCTGCGAGCATTTGTTCAATTAACATCCGATCAAGAAATGTGCCATACTCACAAAACGTTGCAGCCTGCCGCAGTCTTAAGGTGAAGCTAGCGATGGTTTCTCCTTGCTTCTGCATTACACTGCGAAATTTGATGCTCTCAGCAAACTTGTTGCGTGTGGCGTCAAAGTGGCCTTTCAGCTTAGATTGAATCTCGTTGTATGACAGTTTCCGGATCATTAGGACTCACCAGGATCTTCAGGGAATCATTGAGTTCAGATCCCATGTAAACCCGTGCAAAATGCGCGTGTTGATGCGCGGGTACCTTGCTCAAGTTGAGCGTCCAGGTAAAGCGAGTGAAATAGTCGGCTACAGTCGTTCCGTCGGTTGTACTATACGGTTGCATTGTGAATTGTGGCGGTCGAGGCTGTGATGATGACGTTGTTGAACTTGTCTGTGGGATAGCGTCGGCGATGATTGCCGAGAATTGTTGGAGTTGCTCAGAGGTTAAGTCCGGCATGGTGAAGATGAGTGGAGAACAGTATATCTAACACGCACTTGCGATGAACTTAGTTCGGTGCAAACACTTGCGTTGAGGTTAGAAAGTTCACTCGGTTTAGTTTCCAACACGCACTGCGATGAACGTCGTGCGGTGCAACACTTGCGTTGAGGTTAGAAAGTCACTCGGTTTCACAACGTTATTTATCTTATCCCACTTCTGGCACCACTGACATGTAGTGGGAGATACAAGATAAATAACACACACTTGTTAATATAACACAACGGTTTATTAAACACTAGTCGATATACAACGATACACAATGTGTAACTAACTTGAACGGAACTGTCGTCTACAGTCTGCGGGTGCATATATACATAGTAGCTGGAAAGTTCCAGAATCGAATGTTCCAGATTGGAATGTTCTGGGCATAGTGACTAGAATGTTCGTGTTAACTCAAATAGTCTAAATACATAACACTGACTAGAATGTTCATGTTAACATAGCACTTTCTAGAATGTTCATGTAAATACACAACAGTGAATTTTGATAAAAGTCTTTTCTTTCATCAAGAAATTTGATTTTTGGGACACCCGATCGATGTTCTGGGATATCGATCAAACTCGGAGAAGATAGAGCTGGTAGCCGCTTTTCCCAAGACTGTGAGAGTGAAGCAAGTGAGGCATTTTTTTTTATTATTTTCAATACACTGTCCCGGGTATATCAAAATTTACCACCAGAATGTTCAGTCTCTCTATAATAAAATTGATTACATAAATCTAATGCTTAAGAATGAACTTAAAGACATCTCAGCACTATGTACAGTATTTCAGAACATTGGCTGAAAGAGGAACAACTCGAATTAATTCAATTCCCAGGGTTTATACCAGAAGGTAAATACTCTAGATCTAATATTAGCCATGGTGGTACTTGTATATTCCTAAGAAATAATTTAGATCATGGACAGTTAACAGCTTATGATTATCTAATTATGGAACAGGATGTTGAATTCTCTGCCGTAGAAATACAGCAGTTTAAGTTAATAATTGTATGCGTATACCGTTCTCAGTCAGAAAATTTTGTTTATTTATAGACAAATTAGAATTGTTACTCAATAACATGAGCAAAGTAAATTTCGATATAATAATTTGTGGGGATGTTAATGTGGATTTCTTAAAATGTGATGGAAATTGTGAATTATTAACACAGTTACTAATTTCCTGTGGACTGAAACCTACAGTAAATACCCCAAGAAGAATAACAAAATTTAGTAAAACCACTCCTGATCAAATTTTTATAAATACAGATACTTATCATCATTCAATAGAAGTCTATTGTCCGGGTTTTAGTGACCTCCATGGACAAATACTGAGTTTTGAAGTACCCGAAACAATCAATAATAATGATAATGGAATAAAATCAAAGTGCAGGTCATTCACTGAAATAAATGTTACATACTTCAATGACTTATTAAATAAGGAAACATGGTCGGAAATGTATAAACTAGAAAATGTAAATGATAAATTTAATGCATTTAACAGTACCCTAAAACATTATTTTGAAACAGCATTCCCCTGTAAACAAAAAACTATTCAAAATAACAAAACTTGCAATTGGATAACAACCGGGATTCGAAATTCATGTCAAAGAAAGAAATTTCGACACAAATTATATAAACAATACCACACAACATCTGATGTCAATTTATACTACAAAAAATACCCCAGCATATTAAATGAGGTAATAAGACTAGCAAAGAAAATGCATAATGATACCGTAATTTTATTTCCCAATCATCTAATAAAAGCAGGGCTATGTGGTCCGTTATAAAGAAAGAAACTGGAATATTTGCTAAAATACAAAGGAACATTACTCTGATCAGCAATAGTAGAGTGATTAATAATCCAGAGTAAATAGCAAACACTTTTAATGACTATTTTCTGGAAATTCCACAAAAAATATTAAATAAATCACAGGTAAATACACTAAATTCTAATAATAAAATAAATATATGCAGTGATTCTTTATTTATAAATCATGTCACAAGTGAAGAGGTAAGAATAGTTATAAAAGATCTAAAAAATAAATTCTGTGCTGGCATTGATGGCATCCCTGATGCAATTATAAAGAAATGGCAGAACATATAATAAATTAACTTACGCACTTAATAAACAGTTCAATCCTCTCAGGATCTTAACCGGATATTTTGAAGTTATCAAAAGTAATTCCAGTGCACAAAAACTGTCCAAAAGATGAATTTGATAACTATCGTCCTATTACCTTACCAACTGGTATTGCAAAAATTGTGGAAAAAATTATGTATAACAGACTGATAAGTTCAATAGAAAAAAAAATGAAATACTATAAAACGCACAACATGTATTCAAAACGGAAAGATCTACACAGACAGCAATTTATGAATGTAGTAATAGTATACTGAAATTTATTGACAATAAGGAACATGTAACTGGCCTATTCTTGAATTTATCGAAAGCATTTGATGTTGTTGACCATAAAATCCTCCTTACAAAACTAAATCAATATGGTATTTGAGGTCTAGCTAATAAATGGAGAGCGTCTCACTTAACAAGGCGTAAACAAATAGTCAGTTTGAGACACAAGGATGATGGAACCAAATTACTTAATGAAACATTGTCCAATGAGGGAATTATTAAATTTGGAGAACCCCAGGGATCGGTTTGGGCCCAATACTCTTTCTTCTATATATCAATAATATAACACAGAACGTTCGTTCTCATAAGGAAATGTTGTTTGCGGACGATACAACACTCGTAATAAAAGGTGAAACTAAGCAGGTCTTACAGCAGTCTGCTGACTCCGTTACAGAAGAGTTAACCAAATGGTCACAAGATAATCGCCTCATAATAAACTATAAAAAAACAGTGTCTCTAAATTTCCTCACTATACGGAATAGGAATCCTGTGAAGCCCAATATAACATTAAATGGTCATCAAATTGAAAATAAATCAGAAACAACGTTTTTAGGACTATGGATACAACATGACTTGAAATGGAATAAAGATATATACAATATCTGAATACTAAACTGAACTCGATGTGCTTTGCGTTACGTATTTTGAAAACCTGCACTAGCATGCACACATTAAGAAATACTTATTTTGCTTATTTTCATTCATACTTATGATGTGGTGTCATATTTTGGGGTATGCCACCAGATGTACTGTACCCTTAGGAAAAGAAGCACTACACAAGACTGAGATTCGGGGTCATGATCGGTTCTTGAGAAGTAGTATGAGGAGAACGTGCTTCTTATAATTTCCAGGATTCATAGGGGAATTTATAGTTACAAATAAGTTATATGAGGTTAAAAACAATAACAATTTAATACGGAATAAATCTGACAAGACAAATAGAATAGATCCACCCTTGTATGAAGCCATGGGTCGTTGGACTGTCACAAGTTACCTGCGAGTGACCCAGTAACCCACACGCGACTTCTAGGCATCGAACACTGAAAACAAACCCAGTCAAGGACTCGGAAAGTCCCGCACGTGTTTGCTCCCAAAGTATCCTCAAACCACGACAGTCGTCAAAATAAAATGACTGACTCAAACGTCAGCCCATAAAAGCTACCTCACAAACAATCAGCTTAGACAGCTGTAAAACGAGGTGTACCAAGACGCCACCTCAAAAGAAAATTACAATTAATAAAATACAAAAATTACAAACAAAATTGAAAATACATATGTTAACGTGATATGTGCGCACTGTCCGACAATGAAAGTATGTGAGTACTTGACGAGAATTCACTTCCGTTCGATCAAACGATTAAATCATGAATTCCCGTACTGCGGGTTGGAGATCACGACAATTATGGGAATACACACACAAATGGCTAATATAAAAATAAACACACTGACATAGTCAAACCCTTACATAAACATCAATGATACACGACTTGTATATTTACAATTATCGATAGCCGATCTAGCGGTCTTAAGTCATACAAATCAACACAAGGAAATCACGTGACATACAAGAAAATCGGTTCGTCGTCTGCGACCTTCAAATATACATTTACAATACTTGGCATCAAGCCAAGCAACAGCAGCAACAACAACAAAAAACATGCGTCAACAGGCGAATAAAACAATACATAATACACTTCGATTGATACGGCCTGAAAATAGTTAGTTAACGGCATGGATAGCTCCCCAATTAATTCAAAATCATATTATAATTTACCAGGCAAGACATTTAACTCATTAACAACACGAATGTGTAGCGCGCACGCTATCGCTTATCTACATTCCAGGATCTGAATACTGAAGTCGTTCAAGCTTCAACGTGCTCTTGTGTGTGCCAACAAATATCCAAGCCTTGGCCTGAATTCGTAGATAGCCTCCTGGCTCTTGAAAACGCGATACATAATACATCAAATACCATCATATTCTTAACAAACCCCCTTGGGTATCAAGATTCACATATCAGCAGTGCGCCGCTCAGGTTACGCAAACTGAAGCATTAGTAGCAACGGTAATAGATCACAATGTCCAAACCTGCTTACTATCGAAGAAAATATCACACAAAGCACACACATCTAGGCTTCACCACAATGGCCCCCTTTCGTACTCCAGACCAAGAATAGATAATCAAAACAAAATACCAAAGACTTGACTACAGACAGGCGGACGGCCTTTTGTAACACTCAAGATTGTACAAAGCAAAACGAAACTAGGATTTGCCTGATTAATTATCAACCAAAAAAGACAGGAAAATCCCCCCCCCATGTCTAACATTATTAATTAAATACAGATCCATTTATCACCCCATCCAACATTTCAGCCGTAAATAATCTCGATAGCGCCTTGCGTTCATGCGCGGAAGCAACATGAAAGCATGCACTCTAATAAAAGCAAAGGGCTAAAGCCACAAGAAAAATACACAAGAAAAATCTAATATTTACTACAAAATGTCACGTGATGCTATAAAATAATTATGTCAGCGAAACGAATTTACATTTACGCACAGCAAAGCAAAAATTATATACAAAAAACAAATTCCTCAACATTGTTCATGATTCCGCCCCGTCCAAAATTAAATAAATTTAATTAGTACTCAACACTTCCAGGTCTTCCATAACTGCGCCCTCGTCTTCATCCATCTGCGTATCTAGCCCATGATACTACACATCATAGCGTATAACATGACATGGTCCATATCTTCCTTCTGGCAGACGAACATCTTGCTGTTGAAATAATATTATTATTATCAGGCTGCAATCTAGAATGCATAATGAGCTACTCAATTTGCCCAAAAAGTTCGATTGCAGTACCGTACAACTTTCCCTATAATATGTGGACAGTCTCCACCTAATACACATAAACTATCACCAGATATGTTGCGCGACACACAACACAATTAAATATCAAAGTCCTATATGCTGCCATTGCACTCGCAAAAAGTTAAAGTATTTCAGAGTGCCTTGTCCACGGACAGAGTAACACCCTACAACGTCTCAGAATAAATTGTATAGTGTATGAGTCTATTCACAGACCGTAGTATTTATATGTTTTATCAAGACACCAGTTGGAAGGGGTAGGTCACTCCGTAATAATTATTAATAATAGTCGCACAGACTTCAGACACATCTCAATCGAAAATTCAGCACATTCAAATGACATTCGCGTGCAGAAATTCGCATCGTAGCAACACACATTTTCCTGAATTCGCAGGCAAAATCCTTCGCGCCCAAAAGTGGCGTCTCGCTGTAATTGGCTGTTCATTCAAATAATTTTGTGGCACCAGGGTGCTGACCTTCTCCCACTCTCTCCTCTGGTCACTATCTCTGTCCTTAGGTGCGCCTCTGCGTTCTCGCTCTCTCGTCCTCAAAGACAAGGAAAACTCAACTCCTCTCGTTTGAAATTAGCAACGGACATTTAGATTGCAACTGCCTTTCTCTTTTTCTCAGAATCGGCTATATTTAACTCGGCCGTTGTCTTACTGGCGACATAGACAGTATTACTTTGATCAACCAGACAGACTGCTATTACAAAATATGACCAACATTTTCCTCAACGGGGCTGTATTAGAGCTGAAGAAATAAAATATTTGAAGACTTAAATGTAGGCATACACTAAGCACGTTTAGAATAAAAAAGAGGGCGATTAGAATTATGGCAAATGTAAACACTAGAGAATCATGCAGACCTCTGTTTAAAGAGTTAAACAGTGTCCCACTGCCCTGCTTTCATATCTTTAAAAGTATTATGTGTTTTAAAAGAATTTAATGAATAAAGACGTTTTTCTTAAACAAACAATGATGTTCATAGGTATAACACAAGACTAAATCAAAACATTCATATTTCACACACACACACAAACATACACACAAGAATATATATAAAAAAAGGAACATTTCACACAGGAGTTAAATTATACAATAAACTACCGCAGTACCGTATATAAAATTTCTCCCAAAAATAATAACCTTTGAAAGAATGTTGAAAGCTTATCTGCAGTGCCATTGTTTTTACTCTGTAGTTGAATATCTCAGCGTCTGGGAGGGATGAAAACTATAATTATATTTTACTTTTCTATTTTAATTGTAATACCTAGCTGTAGGTTGTTGTATATATAGAATTAAGTTTTCATATTGTGATAATAGAGTAAGGTGTAAATAGTTGTCCAATAAGATTGTATCTTTTAAGATCTGTTAGTATAATAAGTTATAAATAGCTATTGTATTATTAATATATGCCTGTAAGTCCTTTTATTTTATAGATGTAATTGCTGACGTGTCCTATATCAAAAATGTATTGAATACATGTAATTGATCAAATGGATTAATAAAAATCTAATCTAATCTATACAGATGTCGTAGCCCCATTGCCGAACCTACTTAAGAAGTATACAAGGTGGAAATGAGACCACACTAGTGATGAAGCCTTCACCAAAGCTAAGCAGATGCTTATTGATCACATCAAGTGTGAGTATCATGATTTTTTTTACTTAGACACTGATGCTAAGAAAGTGGGAATGAGTGCCGTGCTGTACCAGATTGACGATGATAACAAGCAAGCAACATTACCTCGCTTTTACCAGCATGAAATTGTGGGAGTATGATATGAGTGAATTCGTTACGGAACTAGAGGCGTTGGCCATAATTTATGCTTTGAAGACATGGAAGAATATTCTCCTAGCGCATAAGGTCATGATTGTGACGGATCATCGTGCGTTGCAATTTATGCTGAAGCCAGATCTCTCAAGTGAGGGGATTACACGTTGGACCCTATTCTTACAGCAGTTTGACGTGGAGGTCATTCGTAGACCGGGGAACACAATTTCACAATTTTCTAGCAGATGACCTGAGCAGGAGCCCATGTGAGGAAAATTAACTCACCAGATAGAGTTAGTAGTGGTTTTTGATTGGTTCTACACCCTCCTCCACCTCCCCACCGCACAAGATGGTGACCACGTGATATCTCCAGAACCAATCATTGGATTTGGATATGTCAGCTGTCCAATTACCCGGGGCGACACCCGTCTTCTGAATTTATTATTTACTTTTCCAAATTTTGACAAAGGCCCTAACTACATATTTTCGAAAATTTTTATTTATTGACTTTTTAAATTTTATTTCATATTAAATGTATTATTTATATTTTGTATTTACCATTTATTTTTAATTTTAATTTTTGTCAAAAGGGCTTAACTGCACTTTTGTTGATATTTTCTGAACTCATGGTCGGATTTAGATGTGTGATGTGTTGTAGGACTCGGGCTGACGCCCCCTTTCATATAAATAACTTATTTCCACCCCGAAATAAAAGCTACCCCTACCCGGGGGTAAAATAGTGATTTTTTGTGTGCATGTACGCTCACGGCTTTTGTAAAAGGGCAGGCATTTAAATGATTATTTATGGATGAGTTATGGATGGCGTGCTTTTGAAATAAAGATGGTGAGCATAGCTTAACCTAGCCTATCCAAGTTACGCTATTCTAGTCTAATCTACTTAACCAAAACCTAATTGAGGACATGCCAAGCGGCCTAAGTGCAAAACTCGGTGGGTGGATGTGTTTTAGAGCAGAGGCTAATGCATACACCAAAGTACATGGGGCACACACAACTCTCCCATGCTGTTCTTATGGAGGATGAGGCAAGCCTGCGATGTGTGATTTAAAACAAGCCAGTGTATGACGTCACGCGATGCATGTTTTACAACCGGATGCAAGATGCAGCGTTAGGGTAAGGAAGTGTGCGTAACATGATTCTGGCACACCTACGTCATGCGTGCACCTGCGTCACCTCAAATATCTGTCAATGTAACGTTTCTCATGGTCAATAATAAACACCTACATCATGTGACATCATACATCTGTAAGAATCATGTTTCACACACTTGCTATTTTATAACGCTACACCTTTCATCCGGTGACTTGTTCTTTTTCACTGATATCCTACGTCTGCAAGAATCATGTTTCGCACACTTCCTTACCCTAACGCTGCATCTTGCATCCGGTTGTAACACCTGCATCGCGTGACGTCGTTCACTGGCTTGTTTTAAATCACACATCGCAGGCTTGCCTCATCCTCCATAATAATAGCATGGGAGAGTTGTGTGTGCCCCATGTACTTTGGTGTATGCATTAGCCCCTGCTTTAAAACACATCCACCCACCGAGTTTTGCACTTAGGCCCTTTAGCATGTCCTCAATTAGGTTTTGGTTATGTAGATTAGACTAGAATAGCTTAAGGTTAAGCTATGCTCACCATCTTTATTTCAAAAGCACCCCATCCATAACTCACCCATAAATAATCATTTAAAAAGCCCGTCCTTTTACAAAAGCCGTGAGCGTACATGCATACAAAAATCGCTATTTCACCCCCGGGTAGGGGTAGTTTTTATTTTGGGGTGAAAATAAGTTATTTATAGGAAAGGGGGCGTCAGCCCGACTCCTACAACACATCACACATCTAAATCCGACAATGAGTTCAGAAAATATCAACAAAAGTGTAGTTACGCCCTTTTGACAAAAATTAAAAATCAACGGTAAATAAAAATATAAATAATACATTAAATCTTGTAATAACTACAGGGGAATCAAACTGATGAGCCAAACCATGAAATTATGGGAGAGAGTGATCGAACAGCGACTGAGACAGGAAGTGGTGATTAGCAAGGAGCAGTTTGGTTTCGTGCATGGCAGAGGAACAACAGATGCCATAATTGCACTGAGACAAATAGTGGAGAAGTACATCGAAGGCAACAAGAGCTTGTCGATGGTCTTCATTGACCTGGAAAAAGCGTACGACAGTGTACCAAGACCGTAAGTATGGAGGAGCTACGACAAAAACTTGTGCCAGAGAAGTATATACGCCTGATTCAAGACATGTACAAGGACAGCAGAACCATGGTCAGATGTATATCTGGAACAACAGAATCCTTTCCTGTGAACGTTGGAGTACATCATGGTTCCGTCCTCAGTCCATTACTTTTTGTACTCGTCATGGATGTGCTGACAGAGGGAGTCAGGAAGGAAGCTCCATGGTTCATGATGTTCGCTGATGATGTAGTCCTGTGTGCAGAGACGAAGGAACTTGCAGAGAAATAGTTGGAGGAATGGAGAGAAGAACTAGAAAGCCGAGGAATGAAGATAAGCAGATGTAAGACAGAGTTCCTGAGCCTGAGGGGTGCTGAAACAGGTTTAAAATTGGCTGGAGTAGAGAACCCAACAGCAAGTTCGTTCAGATATCTTGGTGCAGTTATCCAACAAGATGGTGGACTGGAGGAGGAAATAAAGAGCATGATACGGTCCGAATGGTTCAACTGGAGGAAAACATCAAGTGTACTGTGCGACAAGAAGGTACCAGAAAAATTAAAAGTGTAGGTACACATGGCCGTGGTGAGACCAGCAATGATATACGGGGCAGAAACCTGGCAGATAACAAGGAGATGGGCAGAAAAATGGACGTGTCAGAAATACGTATGCTGAGAAGGGCAAGTGGACATACAGGGTTGGACAAAGTGAGAAATGAAGTGATTAGGAGACGACTTAGCGTGGTGCAAGTTTCTGAGAAAGTCAGAGAAGCTGGCCTCAGATGGTATGGCCATGTTAAGAGAAGAGAACAAGATTATGTGGGCAATGGGATGATGGAAATGCTTCCACCAGGGAAACAGAGTCGAGGACGACCAAAAAGGCGATGGATGGACAGCATCCAAGAAGGCATGAAACAGCGGGGTCTTGTGGAGGAAATGGTCCGGGATAGAACATCGTGGAGGAGGAATATCCGCACCAGCGACCCCACATAAGTGGGATTAATCATTCTGGAGAAGAAGAAGAAGAAGAAGAATAATTAAATCTAGACTAATATAATAAAGCTGAAGAGTTTGTCTGTGTGTTTGTGTCTTTAAACGCGCTAATCTCTGGAACTACCAGTCGGATTCGAAAAATTCTTTTTGTATATGATTGCCAGATTCAAGTGGAATAGTTTACGCTATGTTACATTTCGCACAGACCACTCCATTCCCTGCATTTAGGCTCTTTGGCACAAATCTATACCGTTTAAACGATCTGAACCAAAATTTGTATACTTACCCGTTGGAACCCTGCGAGTAACACTGTTTACATGAAATTTATGACAGACCAGTACATTCTCTACATGAAGGCTCTTTGGCACAAATCTACACCGTTTCACTAATCTGAACCAAAATTTGTATACTTACCCTGACACGCAGGAATTACCCCCTTAATTGGAATGACCAGGCCCATAAAAAACATACCCAGAATAGTATTCCGTGACCACAGTACTAAGTTTAGACATGGAAATGATACACTTGCGTTCCTTAAATGAACAACTTCTATTGACATTTCTTAACATTACATTTACAATAACATTAACTACGAGATTAGATTTAACAAAACAGGAAGATGTGGAAATAGTTCACGTTCCCGGTACTTGCCTTCGCACGGAGAAAAACTTATGTAATCCAGTATACATTTCACGACAATTACCCAACTATCAATCATATAGGTCTCATTATCATCGAAGGAATAGCCATTAAAATCTTTTAATTACAAGAATAACTTCATTAGAAGACAGAACTTAGTAATGGCTCCGTCGATCGTTCTCTATTCACATCCCAGCTGACTGTCGTACGTAGAAAGACTTGTGTAGACCAGCATACATTTCACGACAGTTATCCAACTATCAATTATATAGGTCTCATTATCATCGAAGGAATAGCCATTAAAATCTTTATATTACTCGAATAACTTCACAAGAAGACAGAACTTAGCAATGGCTCCGTCGATCTTTTTCTGTCCACATTACAGCTGACTGTCGTGCATAGTTAAGAAGCACAACAGAACAACCAAGAAAAACAAAACAGCAATAGACGTCAAAATATCAGGAAGACTGGTCATGCGCAAAAGATACATATAGCAGACCCAAGGTTACAATCAACTTCTTACCGTGGTGCAGCTCTCTAACGGCAAAACAGAGAACTGATATCTTCACTGCAGGCAGAGTCCTAGAGACCATCGACTAAACAGAGCAGTAAGAGTAAAAAGTGACGAAATTACGGCACAAATCTCCCCCTCTACAAGCTTGACGTTGGTTCAACAACCACGTCAATGAAAAAAGAATAGTTAGATGATGCTGACATGCAAACCTTCATGAAAAAAAGTTTTTTTTATCACAACATATTAGAATATGAACACTTCATGCCAAATAAATTCTTTTCGCATTCTTCCACCAATTTCAAATCATACTAGCATGTTGTTACCAGGTTTTTACATCATGTCAAGAACGTTTGCTAGTACTATCACGCGTCTTACAATGGTACAAAATTACAAATACAGGTTTTCTCGTACAAATACAATATAAATGTATCTTCGAAGTCTTCAAACATAGACGAAGGTAGTTTCCCATTCGTACAGATCCATTGGCAACAGCTTAGTCATCTGGGCTCAGGATTGCCTCACATAATACACCAAAGAATCTTCTCCGCAGAAGCAATCTCCAAATAAATAGGGCTGAAATCAATTTCGCTTGGGACAGTACCATGTAATGAAGATCTTACAACTAACACACAATAAAATGATTTTCGAAACAGCATAATATATAAACTTTCGATTAAATCTGGCAAGAGTTTCGACAAAATCGAATTCCAAAAAAAAAAAAAAAAAAAAAAAATCCACATCTTTTACAATTAAGGTTTTAAGTTTTACAAT
The DNA here is from genome assembly GCA_946902985.2 of Meconema thalassinum. Classification (NCBI taxonomy): domain Eukaryota; kingdom Metazoa; phylum Arthropoda; class Insecta; order Orthoptera; family Tettigoniidae; genus Meconema; species Meconema thalassinum. The sequence goes on along the minus strand of OX336391.1, from coordinate 454,064,018 downwards.
CTTTTTTTATGTCATGTACTCAAATGTAATAAATATTTATCATCTTTAACAATCAAAATAATCATTTCCATAATACCTACATTATTTCCAAATAAAATGAACTCTCTTATTAACAGAAAACAAATACTTTCCACCTACACAGATATAGACCTAAATGAAAATGAGCTTGCTTGCCAAATAAAATAATAAACATTTCACAGAACTAACTAAATGCAGGTTAAATCCTTCATCGCCCATCTGTTTCCACTCATAGAAACCCTGACCAGACACACACCAACCAGAGAAAAAAAACAAAGAAGAATCGCCCATAAAATTCGACCAAACAACGAACAAATTCCCAAAAACGAAAAATATAGCAGAATCAGACGACACGCACAAACCAACAAAATAAACACACAACCCTTTCATAACACCACTCACATAACCTCCATTTCACACAATCAACAAAATTACAAATTACCACCCACAAATTACCCAGAAAATACCAGAATATAACCAAGTTCTCGTTAAAAAAGCCTATTCAAACACAATGACACAAATACATTACCCTTTAATATTAACAAACACTAAACTTACAACTAATAATTACTTTCTTTCACCTAAACCAGATCCCATACAGAAAATGTCAAGGATCGTAAGGTAATTCTCTTAAACTAATACTTACCTCATTGAAAGGTATTTTAACAAATACTAGATTATACTTTCGGCAATAAATTAAATTAATAAGTTAACCCAAAAATCGCTAGAAACCTAACCTTATTTTGACACCATAACAAGAAACGAAACATCCCACCCAAATTAATATGCAAAGCTAACATCTCACACTCAAACATATATCCACACGATAAACAAAGGTTGTGTCCATTTTAAAGATCTGCACAAATTTAGGAAATTACATACATAACGAAAAATTAGCAAATCCAAAAAATAAAAAAATAAATGAAAGATCTCAAGCCAATCCCAATATCAACCAAAAGACTCTACAATAAATTAATAACCAGACCACACGTACAGACAAACAAAATCACATAAGAAAGCTTACATTCCTACATCCATAACCTCAAAAATCACACCTTACATACAACAAGTTACCACCCACAAATATCCCAAAACTCTACCAAAAATATAAATAGGATCACATTAGAACACCGACATACACAAAATAAAATTACCCTGAAACACTATTAATATGTCGACCCATCATCAAAACTAACCTTATCTTCGACCAACAACAACAATTACCTTTCGACATACTTCTTATGACCTCAACTCAGTAAGTCTTTACATTCCGAAATCAACAAGCGATTAAAAGTGCACTCTAGACACTTACTTGGAGACTCAAATGGAATTGTTTTGTAAATACCTACCATCACATTTTTGAAGACCTTATATCACCCAATCAAGTCCCATTCCTTGATAATATTAGGATCGTAAGATGCCCAATGATATCCTAACGAGATCCCAATTTATATATTCTGTTTTATATTAAAATACCTTAAAACCATTAAATATAATAAAACCCTAACTTATTTTTACCATCAAAGCAACAATAAACCATCCAATTACCAAAACAAAGCTAAACATACACGATCACTCAACGTCCACACATACCATACACACGAGAAAATGATCTTGACTGTCTAGTACAATTTAAAAAATTGTACTCACATAACAAAATACCCATACCATTCACACAAGAAAATGATTTTGTCTGTCTAATACAATTTAGAAAAACACACGTGCAGACAAATAAAACGTACCAATAGCACACACAAAACATACATACTAGAGGAATAATCAATTGTACACAATTTTGAAGAAACACGTTTACATACCCTATTTCATATCGTTAGCACCTTTCTTCACATGTGACAGATGCACCCTGAAAATTCTCTTTTTAACAGTATCACTGACCAGAAGAGTAACGGGAGTCAAGAAACTAACAACCTTAAAAGGGCCACGAAACCTCTCTCTTAGTTTTCCCGACTCTTTTGGTCCAACCTCCTTCAAAGAAAAATTCTTCACAAAAACCTTATCTCCAACTTTAATATCAACAGGTTTACGACCTAGATTATACCTTTTTTCTAATCTATCATGAGCCACCTTCATGTTCTCCTTAGCCTTTTTCCAAATACTCTTGATATGACTAACGGTATACTGTTCAGGTAACAACTGATTAATCGACCAAATATTAGATAAAGGTGTGTTAGGAGTGAAGGAAAACATTAATGAAAATGGAGTGGTTTTATGGGATTCATGGACAGCGGTATTAAAAGAAAAGGTTATCCAAGGTATACAGGAGTCCCATTTACTATGATCACTGTGATGAAAGGCAATTAACGCCGCTTTTAAATTTCTATTGACACGCTCGGCGTACGAACCTTTAGGGTAATACGGTGAAGATGTAATTTGAGAAATTGACAATTCAAATAAGAAATTTCTCAACACACTAGACTTGAAACATTGAGCGTTATCAGTGATCAGAAACTGGCACGGGCCAAACGAGGCAAATATTTTTTCAAGACATCGGATAACAACTTGCGTTGTAGCAGCCCTAGTTGGAAATATCCAATTAAACCTTGAGAACCCATCCGTACATACCAAAGCAAACTTGTTTCCCCACTTAGACACCGGAAAAGGGCCAATAAAGTCTAGAAACAACCTCTGCATTGGCCTAGTAGCCACTTCCGATGACAACATTCCCACCTTAGTGTTGGTAGCCGGTTTAGCCAGTTTACAAGTTTGACAATGGTTTACCATACGTTTGATTTCCTTATCCATTCCCTTCCAAATGAAATTTTCCCTTATCCTTAATCTAGTTTTGAACACACCTAAATGTGCACCGATAGGTGACTCATGAAAGTACCTAAATACTTCAGGTATTAATACAACAGGCAATACGATTTTGGCCAACTTATCACTACGTGCTGAACAACAAAGTAAGTTTCCTTTCAGGAAATACGGTTTGACCGATTCTCCCCTCTCAAGCTTCTGAATAATTTCTGACAACACAGGATCTTCCCTTTGGTACCCCGATACATCACGGAACAACAACGGATAATTAGAAAGTATAGCATTACAAGACTCGTTGATCAAAACATTATTACATACATTTTCCTTATTATCAATATCATCAGACAATTCTCCGTACATCCGGCTCAAACAGTCTGCAATCACAGTCTCAGTGCCCTTTATATGCTTCATCCTGAACTTGAAGGACAGAATCCTCGTTGCCCAGCGAGCAATTCTTCCGGTTTTCCTTGGTCTACCTAAAACCCAACTCAACGCTTGGTTGTCAGTTTCAAGCTCAAACTCAACGTGTTCTACATACAACTTAAATTTTTCTAGGGCGAACATAACTGCCAATCCTTCTAATTCATAGACTGAATATTTTAACTCTGCATCAGACAAAGTACGTGAGGCATAGGCGATGGGCAATCTATCATCCTCATGTTGCTGTAACAGAACTGCGCCCATTGCCCTGTTGGAGGCATCAGTCTGAATGATAAAGGGCTTTGAGAAGTCGGGAATCGCTAGTATAGGTGCGTTAATAAGAGCCATCTTTAAATCTTCAAAAGCTGATTCTTGCGAGGGACCCCAAACGAACTCCGTACTTTTCTTCCTTAACATATTTAACGGAGCTGCCCTGTGCGCAAAATTAGGAACGAACTTACGGAAATAATTGATCATCCCTACGAAACGTGCAACTTCTTTCACATTTCTAGGTGATTTGAAATCGCGAATGGATTGAGTACGAGTCTGATCAACTGAAACACCAGATGACGACACAATGTGACCCAATAACGAAATTTGGGGTTTTGCGAAGGACACTTTAGATAACTTTACTGTCAATCCCGCTTCTTTAAGTCTTTTAAGAACTTCTCTAACATGTTCAACATGTTCTTCAAAAGACTTACTGAATATCACCACATCATCAAGATAGTGGTAGACTGACTTAAATTTTATCCCATCAAAAATATTGTCCAGTAAACGACTCAATACAGCGGCACCAGTCGATAACCCGAAGGGCAAACGTTCGAATTCATACAAATTCCAATCCGTGGTGAACGCAGTCACTGCTTTGGATTTCTCACTCAACGGAATTTGCATATATGCTTTGTTTAGGTCCAAAACGGAATATACCTTTGCTCCCTGAAACCACCCAAAACAGGACTGTTATCCGGCAAAGGAATCTGTTGGAGAATCACCTTCTTATTTAAGGCACGGTAGTCAACCACAGGTCTAAATTCTCCATTAGGTTTGGGCACTAAGAAAATGGGAGATGAATAGGAAGAAGTAGATTTCCTAATTACTCCCTCATCAATCATCTCATCGATGATACCTTTCAAAACCTTCATCTTCGGTGGAGCCAGACGGTAAGGAGAAGACCTAACAGGCACTGAATCGGATAACTCAATCTCATATTCCAAAATATTCGTTACACCTAACCTGTCGGTTAAAACATCAGTAAACTCAGAGCATAGTTTACGAATACTATTAGCTTGATCCTCCCTTAGATGTCCCAGCTCCAAATCTTCAATATCATTAGGTTTGTCACCACTCTGAGCAGCATTAATACCAACACCACAAGTATAATTATTAAATTTTAACCTTAAACGGGGCTTGAACGTAAATTGACATGTTTGATCCTTCAGATCAATCAGTAACCCAACATGTGCCAAAAAGTCAGCACCAAGGATGACATCACAAGACAGACGATGTACGACCCATAACCTAAATTTCCACGTGAAACTTAATATCCTGATCTTAACTGTTATGTACCCTTTAATATCCAGAGAAGAAGAATTTGCGGATCTCACATCATTATTCTCGGCAATCAGTTTTCCAAATTTACATACAGATTTCATATTATTAAACCATTCTAACCTTAAAAATGAACTCACGCTCCCAGAGTCAATAAGTGCAGAAACTGGCTCGTTATTAATGTCAATGACAATAAATGGAGAAATTCCATGAGCAACATCAGTGATACGGTTACACATCTTTTTACTTTTGACCAGACCCCGACAAAAATTACTGTCACGTGAACGTTTACATTTCTTTTTTGACACATTAGAATACCAAATTTTATCATCTGATGACGTCTTGTTTACATACGATAAAGATTTATTGTTATATTTAACATCACACCAACGACTAATATGGGCATATGACCCACAACGATCACATCTCCTACCTTTGTTGCTACCCCTATCGGGTCTCTTGAAGTTATGCCCCTGAGGAGTCTCCGCACCTACACGAACTGGTACTAGTTCTCTGCTGCTATGCTGAAAATCATTACTAAAAAAATATTTCTACTCTGGTCAGGCTGGTTATATCTGTCAGCATGCTGCCTCTCTTCACGCTTCTGAAAATAATTAGTATCAACAATAGCTCCAGAAGGGGGAAAACCAGTAGAACATAACCTCCCTGGACCATCCATGCGCCTTAAATTAGCTTTATTTACTTTCTCTGCTTCGAAGATAATATCGTTGAACTCTTTATAGCTTTTGGGTTTGGTATTCATAGCTAACGATAATCTATAATTAGGATTAATTCCCTCCACCATTGAAGTAACGATTTGTTGTTCAGACAACCCAACAGCAAATAACCTAGCATACCATCTGATGTCCATAAAATAATTACTTAATGTTTCGTCCATGCGTTGTACTCGAAACAAATAATCCCTTTGTAAATCAGACAACAGACGAGGGGAAATAAAATAATTTAAAACTTCAGATTGAAAATATTCCAAAGAATAATTAGCAGACATGCACTCTAGCAAGACCAACTACAATACTCAGACCTTAATGCAGGTCTCGAAAGCGTGAAAATGGCGTATGCTGAAGCCCCGGCATATTGTTTGTTTACATTCGTTGCTGGGATACACTATTTAGCTTTGATTAGCTTCGTTTGATGAAAGTTGCGATAAACTGTCACTCGTCTGTAATTTTCAGTGTCTTCTGTATGTCTGTAAAGTCCAGTTCGCGTTAATGTACTGCAATCGTATGTAAATATGTGATAATACGCTTAATAAGGACTGGTTCGTTCGTGTGATGATTGTCTAGTCAACCGATGGCATTGTGTCATTTACTTCGGATGTTGAAGTACCTGAGACTAAAGCATAATAGAAGTGACTCAAGAATATACACCGCAATGATTTGCTAGTTAGTGGCAATATAATAATAGCTTAGTACACTTCATTAGTGCCGAACTTAAGTACGTAAAGGGAAAACGCAATGAGCATCTACGGCTAGACCAAACCATTCACGTTATCATGAACGCTCAGCAATATGTGCCTCCGTAAATCCTTACCAGTCTGACAGATGTTCTACACTGCCTTGTATGCACGCCAAATAATACAGTGAACTTTTTTATTGGTTAAGAAAGATGTTCCCCCTGTGCCAAACAGTGAACTCATTGTGTTCCGTCATTATTCATACTTTTGTGATTCTTACAGCTTGCAAGTTATTTTTATTATGATGTGTGCAATAAAGTGTTGTGAGTACCTTGCCAATTATGTTCTTATATTGCGAGATGGTGTGCCGCGATAATTCCGTAAGAGGGAGATGGTGCTTTCCAACCTATAGTACTGTACTAAATCAACTATTTCCAGCGTACAACTATTCCAAACGGTAACAGCGAATGTTTAATAGGTTAGATGGTAACATATTATCGTGTCACTTGTGTGTAGTATTCTCCATAATTATGTACTGATATCCACACGACGACTTCTTTGCATATTTCAATCAACTAATTCGGTGTGATGTTTTACCCGAGATTTTAGACAATTCCACGAGAGGTCTTAATTGAATTGTATCTCTATGGTGTTGGTTCGATTATTTCAGGCAACTATTCTCATTCCGATTGTGTACACAAATACTCTGCATGTGCTGGGACAGCACTTCAGTAACCGGGTACTTTCTTCTCTCCTACTTCAGAATCTATTTGATTTTTTGCTAATAATATTAATCTATAATTACTAAACTTAAATACAAATCGTGATAACTCGCCAAAAAGCGTCTTATTCAACCTCAGAAACAGTGAGACTATTGTAGCTGCCCCTTGGGTGAAGACGAAGAAACCTATAATTCGAGGCCAGCACTATATAGATAAATTAATTCAGGTAAGTCTAAATTATTGATGCATATTTCTTCGGAACCTTGTCTCGTCTTGTGATATCTTTTATGATATTAGGTGAGTAAAAATAATAATTTACACGAACTGTGACAAGCCCGATGACATGATCTTAGCTATTGGTAGGGCAACCGTCGCCGCCATGTTTTTTCTACATTAAGGTCTGAGTATTGTAGTTGGTCTTGACTCTAGTAACTTGTCTCGAAGTAAACCATTCGTACATGGGTATACGATCCTAAATATTTGCAACTCGGATAACCCATACATGACCGCAGCATCTCTTAATTCTATCACCTTCCTTAAAAATTTTACCAATAGGTCACTATCAGTGCCATCGCACACATGGAAGTCTTTTAGAATTAAATTCACAGGGTTGGGAATATTTTGGAACCTAACACTATTGTCAGGCATGGCACGGTACGTTACTCTGAGACCAAGCACAATTTCTCAATAGAGGATTGAAAATATCACAATCAATCGCTTCACTTTTATCTAATAGGCTCCTCCCAGTCTGCACAGACTTGCTAACACCAGAACAGCTATAATTCAGATTAAGTGGAGTCCTAATCGCAGAAACATTTGGTACAGAAGTATTTACCGAGATACATTTTTCTATGAAATTGCTTTGCTTGTTCACATCGGTCCTAATTGTACACGACCTACCCCTGGATAAACTGATTGACGACCCTACCAGACTATTAACATCAGAAGTATTCCTATTTTCAAAATTATCTACCATGTTTTCATTTTCACTCAATGACACACGTTCTAAATTCTCGATAATATTAAGACCATCACTATTTTCACACGCTTCATCACAATTATTAATACCACTATTCGCACACACAATAGAATCATTACTCTCACCTTCAGAAACCTCAGCAAAGATTTGGTCATAATACTCAACAAGTTTAGCTCGCAATCTAGATAACTCTTCAGAAAATATCTTATCACTTCGTGACCAAACTTCAATCAAGTCGTGCAATCTATTAATCCAATGAATGGATCTGTACTTAATACGATTCAATTGCGAAGCAGACTGATTTCCAACACAATTCAAACCACCTAACGAATCCAATAAGCAAGAAACAGAGGGTACAATGTCAGACTTACCTACATCCCAACAGATATTGTCATGAGAGGGAATGACAATAGGCACACCTTTTAGTTTCCTTAAAGCAATGACATCTAATTCACGATGATAGGATGGAGATCCATTTCTAATCAATATCTCATAGGCTACCTCACTTTTATTCAAGTATGAAATGGCAGGCATAGCTCGATTATCCATTTGGTTTTGGTGTAAAATAACATGAAACAAAAAATACAATAATTAGAGATTATACAAAAATATCATAAACACTTTACGTAATTTCATTCAATATCTAATCACTTCCATGTCTATAACCAGAAAGTTAACCTCAATTAAATATAAATGTGGTAAATAATCTGAACCACGCTCATGATACAAGTTGACACGCAGGAATTACCCCCTTAATTGGAATGACCAGGCCCATAAAAAACATACCCAGAATAGTATTCCGTGACCACAGTACTAAGTTTAGACATGGAAATGATACACTTGCGTTCCTTAAATGAACAACTTCTATTGACATTTCTTAACATTACATTTACAATAACATTAACAACGAGATTAGATTTAACAAAACAGGAAGATGTGGAAATAGTTCACGTTCCCGGTACTTGCCTTCGCACGGAGAAAAACTTATGTAATCCAGTATACATTTCACGACAGTTACCCAACTATCAATCATATAGGTCTCATTATCATCGAAGGAATAGCCATTAAAATCTTTTAATTACAAGAATAACTTCAATAGAAGACAGAACTTAGTAATGGCTCCGTCGATCGTTCTCTATTCACATCCCAGCTGACTGTTGTACGTAGAAAGACTTATGTAGACCAGCATACATTTCACGACAGTTATCCAACTATCAATTATATAGGTCTCATTATCATCGAAGGAATAGCCATTAAAATCTTTATATTACTCGAATAACTTCATAAGAAGACAGAACTTAGCAATGGCTCCGTCGATCTTTTTCTGTCCACATTACAGCTGACTGTCGTGCATAGTTAAGAAGCACAACAGAACAACCAAGAAAAACAAAACAGCAATAGACGTCAAAATATCAGGAAGACTGGTCATGCGCAAAAGATACATATAGCAGACCCAAGGTTACAATCAACTTCTTACCGTGGTGCAGCTCTCTAACGGCAAAACAGAGAACTGATATCTTCACTGCAGGCAGAGTCCTAGAGACCATCGACTAAACAGAGCAGTAAGAGTAAAAAGTGACGAAATTACGGCACATACCCTTTGGAACCCTCCGAGTAACACTGTATACGTGCAATTTCGGACAGACCACTCCATTCCCAGCATTTATGCCCTTTGGCACAACTCTATACCACTTCACCGATCTGAACCAAAATGTGTATACTTACCCTTTGGAACCCTGCGAGTAACACTGTCTGCATGAAATTTTGAGCAGATAACTCCATTCCCTGCATTTAGGCCCTTTATCACAAATTTACACCGTTCCTCCTAATTGCACCAAATGTTACTTACACCTTGAAACCCTGCTGGTGACACTGTCCACTTGATATTTTGGACAACGCTCTCCATTCCCTACATTTAGAATAACAAACAAACTGAACTTGAAAACCACGTATTAAGGCCCTAGAACCATTCATGTCCGTAGTAGTGTAACTGTAAGAGTATTTTAATAAGTCCATTTTTTACTGGCAATTCGGGCTGCATCACGTCGCCCCTACCAGTGTTCTGGTGCAGAATTGCGAAAATAGTTAAATCTTGCGCTGCTTATAAATTGCAGTCACGGGTAGTAATTAGTGCAAACAGATTTCATAGGTCCCTTAAAACAGTTATCATCATGAACATATTATGCCTCTGTATAAGTGCAATGGTGTTGGTGCAGTACATTGCGGTTATCAGCTGCAATAAGCGTTGGTGCTTTCAAATTGACCTACATTTATTCCGAAACGTATCGTTGAGCGCTATGTGGCGGTAAATGATACTATTCTACCTTAGGAGCTCGGGTCAGCCGAAGTTTTCCAAAGTGTTCTGATTATTTTCCTATGGCGCTATGCGACAAAATACGACACTATTGGTCTCTACATTTCTAACAGCCAATGAGATAAAGGCCCTAGGCAGTGTCTTTTATTTCACTTACTCCTCTTTCTAAACATATTTTAGAATTTGTTTGTAAATTACATGTGTCAGTGCTGTAGTTAGTAAACAGCCTTTTCCCTATTCATTATTATCATAACGGGAAAATGACCTGAATGTTATATCCATTATACTCTACTACTTATCACCCCCACTACCCCCACCACTACCACAAAAAGTTATATTTAAAAATATTTTTTTTCTGTGAGTTTAAGTATCATGTGCCAGTTCTGTAATACCGGTAGTATTAATTATCATCCATAAAACAAATAAATCCACCGGGCGAAGCCGGGCACTACTGTCAGTATTAAATAAAATTTAAAACGTCAATATCAAAATTTTCTAAAATGTGTAGCTAGGCCCTTTGTAAAAATATGGAAAAATTAATAATAAATTCAAAAAGGAGGCGTCACCCCGAGTAATTTGACACCAGACTCATCCAAATCCAATGATTGGTTCGGGAGATATCACGTGTTCACCATCTTGTGAGGTGGGGAGGTGGAGTTGGGGGTAGAACCGATCAAAAACCACTACTATAGTTAGTCAAGGACGGTCAGGACACATTGGAGAGGCTGAGATGCTTGAACAAGACTCAGAAGGGATACACTCCATTGAGATAGATATACAGGTTTCTAAAGGATCGTACGGGTAACGATGACCCTGATTATGCTAAGACTGCAAAAACCAGTCAGAATTATCATATCATTGGGGCCGTGATCCATAAATTTGTCGACGGGGACCACACGAATCTACGTATCGTGGTACCACTGATGCTAATTTCCGCAGTAATTTGGCTGACCCACAGATCTATTGGGCATGGAGGATCAGACAAAACCTCGAGCGCCGTTCGAGAATCGTTTACCTGGGTCTGTAAGGGAAAAACTATACAAGTTGTAATTATAACCTGTGAAGTCTGCCAAAGATGCAACTTCCCGTCAAAATTGTCAAAGGAAAAGCCGAGTTCGATTGATTATTACCAACTCGTCCCAGAGAATTGACGGCTATGGACCTCGATGGCACTCTCCTCAGGTCGACGAGAGGTAATCAGTATATTCTAGTAAAGATGGAAGTGTTCTAAAGTTAATCATGCTACGTCGAATTTATTGTCACGGAGAGCATCATAAATAGATGGAAGTAGTTCCCGTGATTGAACGTTGCTTGAATTCCACGACGCATGAGAGTACGAGGCAGATCCCGTATATTCTAGATCATGGGCGGAGACCTAGTAGGCCATGGCATAAAATCATACAGGCGCCACCAGTACTAGAACCGTCAGCGCCGAGAAAGAACGAACTGGCCCGAGAAAGGATGCCATTCCAAGCTCAGAAACGCGAGACAAGGAATATTGGTCGCCGATTTTGCGAATCATTCCAAGTTGAAGATATGGTTCTTATTCGCAAGCCTATTTCATCAAACTTACCACTCAGGGTGTATGGAAAATTCACTCCTTTTTTTTTTTGCCCTCAGAGAATAGCCCAAGCTTTGGACAATAATTGTTATAGATGTGTTGATAATGTCACGAATGTACGGTACTTATTGGGAATTACAATGCTGAGAATTTGCGGGAAGTATTGTGTGCCAACCCACTGGGAGTCAACATCAGAAAGCTGAGATGAATAGATCGTCCACATGGATGTTGTTGTTGTTATGGAAATTAAAAACATAAACTGTGCTTTGTCGCTTATATTTTCCGAGGACGAGGGAGATATGTGACCGATCTGAGTTGAGTCAATCCAGGCATTTTGGCATATTGTGAACAGTTTGAACTATGTGGGACTGTAAGACGTTAGGTGTGTCTGGTGACGTCCACTTCCGGCTGACCATTAGTGGAAATAGCTTGAACCAATGGCTAATTTTCGTATTAGTCACGTGTTATGGCGCAGTGTAACAAATATGTAAGATTTGTGACTGTTATGTGTTTTTGCTTCCTCATATTTTGGTATGAGCTGAGAACGAGACCTTACGCTCGAAGGAGATCTTTAGGATGAAGAAAGAAAGGATATTTTATGTCAAGTGACGAAGATGTTTCTCGATATGTCCACTAGAGGATGGGTGAGGACTTCGAACCTTCTCGCACCCCAAGATTTCCCCTAGAGTGGTTACTCGGACTGAGGAGAGTACACTAGATGGAAGTGCGTTGTCGGAACATGATCATACTGCACGCAGTAGTGGTGTCGTGGAGTGAAATTCATTCGATTGAATGGTAACCGTGAAACGTAATCGGGCCGTATGTGGAGAACTGATTTTTGTAACAACTCGTGGAATAAGACGAGAACTGTTTTAAGTATTATTGCGCCGCACCATAAATATTGTGCGTGGTTGTGTGAAAATTGTGCGTTGGATGAGTGCGGAAGAATCCGTGAATGAAATTTCATAGGCCTCGTGTGAGTAAAATTGATGTGATAAGTGAGTGTGATTATTCAATAAAGTATACGAGACTCTGGAGAAAATACGTTAGAGAAACCAAAAATGCATTTGGCATTGGGCAGTCGGCACACCTAAATGCACATGTAGCCATCGTAAGGTGCTAAATAGCATTGCTAAAATCACGTATCGCAATACGATAGCACGTAGAGAGAGTATGATCAAATGTTTCATCGTGTACGCGTGTTATAATGTTGAACAGGACTCTATTAGCGTGACCTCGGCAGACGAATGTCTTGTACGAGCAGTGCGCATAGACGCAACGCGTGAGGTTATTAACATGCATTTAAGCCGGTCGCACGCGAGAGAAACACAGCTGTTGCCGAGTGCATAAGTTTCAGTGGCAGTGGCGGCGCTAGTCATTGCCGGCCCTTGTGCGGTACGAGATTTGCGAGGCCCTTACACCCGGGGGGGGGGGGGGGTTAGGAGGTCAATACCGTCTAGGAATAAAAATAAGTGAAATAAATCGAGTGAATTGTACAGGTAATATCGGAATTTTAAAATACAGTACAGTATTACTATTTCAAAAACTTACAGTACCGGTAACAGTACTTCTTATGCATTCGGTAGGAATAAAACCAATTTTTTTCGCTGTGTAACTACTGCCTCGTCAGCAGCAGATTGAAAAACACACTGAATTTTTTAACCTACTTTCGAGTTTTGCAAAAATTGAAAGTAGACTTATGAGATCTACATGGGCCAAACGTTGTCAGTCTGTCTCTGTGTGTATATCTGTCCCCCCGATCAATTCAAACACGACGATATCGAATTGAACGAAATTTGGTACAGAGGTTGCAATAGCAAAGGGCATCTCTAGTCATGTTTTATATCGCCGCCATCTTTACTAAAACTGAATGGCGGCCACCCAAACCTTCAAAACGTAAAATCAAATTACGACTAAACTAATCATCCAATCTATACCAAATTTGGTAACAACATGTCTTCATAGGGAACGCTTGAATCTCTTGAATATCTTTATTGTCCGATTTATAGGATTGGGTCTCCCTGTAAATTTCACTCGAAAGTTTTGTCTTGTTCTAGCGCACGATTCCCTGCACTTTATGTACGTATTGTGCAGATATACACGTTCACGTAACTAATATTTCACATAAGGCATTACAGCACTAGACACAATCACAATAAAACAACTGGCTAAGAGATTCAAATGTACAGGTTCAGTAAACAATAAAATTAGACGTAATTAGACGTTATTTTCTTACTGAAGCTAAAATAACCAGAGCAACCGGAAACTTCATAAGGAGATGCCGATTATGTTTGGCAGTGAATATGGAATATTTTCAGCACCTACTGTTAACAATGATGAGTAAAAATGCATGATACTGATTTTAAGCACCGTACGCTGCCGTTCATATGCGCGCACGGAAGCCGGCAACTGAGCCGTCACTGGCGGAGTGTGTGAGCGAGAAAGTTATTCTTTGTATGAAATGATTTTTTATAATGAAGATGTACTTCAGTGCAGTGCAGTGAAGAAATCGTTTATTTCAATAAATTATTTGCTAACACGTTGCAAGTCGGTTAATAACACTAAGGTGTTACTGACATGTTTGCTCCGTGGTATAGTGTTCGTCTCTCACTCAATCGCCTGGGGTTAGAAACCAACTAAAGTTAGCTTTTTTTACTTGAATTCTTTTATATTTATTGTTTTATAACTACTCAGACGATATAAAATTAAACGTTATATTGTGCAATTTACAATTGAGAATATATATTTTATTAAAAGTCCGGGCTATTGAAACCAGGTTTTGATAGCAGCTGCAGCATCGCACATAAATGGAAGAAAAAAGACAAAGGAGAATAGAAAAACATGATACACGTTGTCATCCACGGTTTTCTCAATGTCTCTGTACGGTGCTGTCCATTTGCGGGTTACGTGGTTAATTGTTCCAAACATTCTACTTTGAAAATCTTTGGCCTCCTGAAGAAGGGGTGTCAACCAGATAGGGTGTATTTGGTACCATCGGTGTAGTAGAGCAGCCAGTCGTTTGGAGCGATGTATATCGTCTTGCCAACATATGCATGATACAACATTGTAATTAAAAGTAAAAAAAAAAAAAAAAAAAACCAATATTCAGTTAATACATTTACTGAATATTGGCAACTCCAGCTATCTGATATGACATCTAGCGGTAAAAATGAGAAACTTACCAAGTAGGGTACATTTATCACGTGGTGACTATTTGTATATTGTTTCTTGTATTGGTAAGCAGATCGTGATAAATTCTTCCTGTCTATATACATAAGTAATAAGTTTTACTCGTTGATAGAGTGCAAAATGAGTAAAAGCGAAGTATATTGCTCAGTTTACGGCTGTAAGTCGATGTATAAGAGGGCTGCGGATATAAGTTTTCATCACTTTCCAAAAGATGCAAATAGCAATAGCCCAAAGGTGACGATACCAAATAAATACGGGCAACAGGAGCGGGTTGGATTACTCACCACTACACTCACTGACAGCAGCAAGACAGCCAAGCCTACACCAGCCGAGGACAGCCAAGCGTCATCAGTCAGGTATCCTTCCCCGCTCCCTAGTTCATTTCCAATAACCCTACCAACAGCCATCACCTCGCTCTGCGATATCCGAGCCATTCCACTACGAGTCATATAGGCCTAATTTGTCCGATATTCAACACCAAACCCTCCTGCTAACCATCCAAATCAAGCAATTCCTGTCTCCCCCGAGTTTTAATTCAAGTTAAACTCATCCATTCGCCCTACAAAGCAGCAAATAATTTCACGAGTCTATGGTACAGTGAGCAAACTCAAATATAGCTTTTAAACGTAACAGCGCCATGACTCGAACTGACTCGAACTGCACAAAAACAAATACCAGCAGACAACCGATGCTCGATAATATGCAATTGACACATACAATCCAGTAGAACACACAAATTAGATCACGTGTATCGCACAGTTCTACATATATACGATTAAAAATAACACTGTCATTATTCTAAGGACCACAATTACTGATTATAACCGAAAAATAAAAAATGTACCTAATCAAACGCGTGTTATTGAGTATTTTTACCCTACTTATCCAGACCGACCGCAGCGCCCCAAGTGTTAGTTTGAGTTGCCAATACTCTGAAGTCTTAACCGACATTTCCTTGTAGTAATCTTGCTCATAGGCGATAATTACGGCACTTATGGTTAAATAAACATGCTTTCTACTGGGTTGGCGGCAGTGAAATCATGGCTGCTCTGTTTATGTGTTGAATGCTTGGTATGGTTACATGTTGTGAAATTATATTACACCACATCCTCTTCGTGGTAATGAGAAGTGAACAGTTCTTCTTCAGCTACGACAAGTAAGTGCGTTTATTTTAAGCATTTAATTTAAAACGTGTTTCTGTAGTGGGTGTAAAAATATAGGCCTAGTTTTGAATTGATATTAGACGCATGTGTAGGCCTACTACAGGTGACATTCTACTTGACATATCAATTAACTTTCACTATTATTTATCCCATAGGTAGACCTACCAAATTCTGTGAACTGGGCCTATCACTGGAAGAAGGAAAAAACAAATCGTAAATTGCTGTTCTCGAAATAGCAGAGGAATATGTCAATTTCTTTCCTAAGAAATGATCCAGTCTATGACTAGGTAAGAAGTCTATGTCACTGTACGGTAATGTTTTTGTCATGGAGCTAGGCAGTGGGTAGTGGGACTACTGTGGGTTCTCGATATGGATTTTTAATAGGTCTAATGTAGACCTACGATAGTGTGCAAGATGAATAAGATTGGGTTCCAGTAACCTTTGCAAAAACTTGATTACAGCTTGGAGAGATATTTAAATGGGCCTATTGCATGTGTGTACTGAAATTCTTGAGGAGTGTTAATAATTAATTAATTAATTAATTTTACATTGCAGTAGAATATAAATGACATGATTCATGACAACGTGTCTAAGCATTAATTTTTCCCCTTCCTTGAATTTCAAATTATTACCCTATTCAAAACAGATCAGTTCTTGCACATCTTAGTTACTGGTGCTGTATCATAAGGTAGAAATGTCATGTAGGACTGTAATTACAGGTTATTAAAACTTAACACTACCCCCCCCCCCCTCCCATGGTCTAATAGGTCAGTCTTACCAATGTGTAATTATATATATATTAATGTGTTCTTGTCCTGTGGAATCAAGTCCAACGAGAAAATCCTTTTGCTAAGTCATGGTGCTAAAGTAGACCTACTCGTGTAGCCTAATGTTTTGCGACCAAAATACCATCCAAATGCACCTGTCCTCCTCGATTAAACCAATAACAAATGTGTAGATTTGTTTCCTTGCAAATTTATGCTATGGGCACTTTTTATTTATTTTTGTACATACACAGGAAAATAAGCTGTACGGATTAAGTTATGGTAGGAATGCAGTGTTGGGCCTAGGTGTTCAGTAGGTCGAATAGGTAGTAATGCCATGTAGGACTGTAATTCCAGGTTATTAAAACGTAACACACACCCATGGTGTAATAGTTCTAATGGCCTATATCATACAGTCTTACCAATGTGTAATTATATACATTAATCGATTAATGTGTTCCTAGACAAATACTCAAACCAATCCGAGAAAATGGAACCCTCGACACCCTACTCCTTCATACCGAATGACACTCCAAACAACAACTGTTCACATCACTAGAACAACGTTTACCTTGCGAAACTTTTTAACTTTATCAATGCAACTCTCTATCATACTTGTCGTGATCAACGTAGCACCTACCGATCAATTGAACCAAATATCAAGCATAACCCTTCTCATTGTAGAGGTTACTCTTACTCCAACAGCACACAACATCTAATACTTCACTAACAACCCCAATTTCACTTCGCGTGTACTTGTGAATACATTTGACTTCCACTCACTTCTTTTCAACCTTATAGATATAACTTATATCAATCGTCTCATAACCTTGAGACTTCTCAATACTAACATTACACAAGGAGATCATAAAAATGAATCCTTCCAAGAAAATCAAAACAAGAGTGCCCACGAGCAAATGCGGATCAACTCCTCGTTCGCCAATACTTCAACTGAAACACAACTTCTACCACTTCACAACCAGAGACTCGAAACAAGGTAGCTAACTAGGAGCTCCTAATGATTAAACATACCGGAATTTTAAAGAATGGGAAGAAAGACTTTAGACGGTAAGAACGCCTCGAGAAGGCTTCGCCGAACACAAGAAATGAAACTGTAGGTTACTGTTCGCCGAAAATCCACAGACATAAGTTTATGTCGAAACACATCAACACTAATTTCGTTCATCCAACACGACACCTAAATACTCCGTCAAATAACTCACAAGTCCCCTTTTCTTCTTACAATGATTCACAACCAACCATTCGTTGGTACACTCCAATTTATATTCACAGACAAGATTTTACATTGATAAGATGACCTCCCTCACTCTATAATTCTAGCAGTAGTCAACAACAGCAAATCTATATGATAAACATACAACAAGGGTTCCATTCCAGTTTAACAAGTACTATCATGAACATTCAGCTACAGCTGTTTCCTCCGATTCCCTCTCACCCGCACCTTTACAATAAGACAAGTGCGTCCTGAAGATGCGTCTCCTACCTGCGTCCTCCAATAGCACAGTTACATCTGTTGGATATGCCAACACCTTATACGGGCCAGTAAATCGCGGCATTAATTTCCCTGACACCTTGTTACCTGGCGTCTTTTTCCAAAAGTTCTTGACATAAACCATGTCATCAACCTTAAATTTTTCCTGGACTCTTCCTTTGTTATACCTTATAGCCAACTTATCGTGAGAAACCTTTATTGCCTCTTGTGCTTCCTTCCAAATCTCCTTGACCCTCTCCGGGTTAGGTTGATCGGGAAGTAACTCATTCAACGACTATAAATTCGATAACGATGAGTTAGGAACAAAAGCACACATCAATGAAAACGGAGTCTTCCCATGCGACTCATGTTCTCCGGTATTGAAAGCATAAACAAGCCAATGAAACGACGAATCCCACTTCCAATGATTCTCCCTGTGATACGCTATCAGTGCAGTCCTTAAATTCCGATTAACTCGTTCTGCTAAGCTCGGATTAGGATAATATGGGGAAGTAGTTACGAGTGATATAGAGTAATCAAAACAGAAGTTTCTCATCTGACCAGAGGTGAACGTCTTTGCATTATCCGGAATTAGATATTGACATGGCCCAAATGAACTGAAGATACTTCGCAGACATTTAATGACAGAACTGGTATTACTCATCCTGGTTGGAAGGATCCAACAAAATCTGGAAAATCCGTCTACGCACACGAAAGCAAATCTATTACCAAGTTTGGATCTCGGGAATGGCCCGACGAAGTCCACGAACAACCGTTCCATGAGCCTAGACGCTGGTTCGGATGACAAAAACCCGAACTTACTAGAGACAGCAGGTTTACTGAGGTTACAAGATCGACATCCTATCACGAACTTCATGATGTCCTTGTCCATGTGTTTCCAAGTAAACAACCTCCTTATCTTTTGGCGAGTCTTGAAAATACCCAAATGACACCCTACGGGTGATTTGTGAAAGTAACTGAACATACCGTCTACTAGCTGAACTGGCAACACAACCTTGTTTTTTTTTATCATGTCGAGCGACACAACACAGAACACCGGAACGCAGGAAATAAGGGTGAACACTTTCACCAGAATTAAGTTTATCAATGATTGTTAATAAGTTCGAATATTCTTTCTGATGAATAGCAATATCCTTGAATAACAAGGGAGAATTGTTTAACATGTGCTGGGCAGAATTCACCCCGACTGCCAAATTACTAGCCGGAACAGGCTCAACTTCTTTGTTGGTCAGGGGAGCTTCCTCATACATTCTGCTCTGTGAATCAGCTACAACGTTCTTGGAACCCCTAATTTGTCGAACATTGAACTTGAATGACGAAATAAGGGTCGCCCACCTTGCAATTCTGCCGGTCTTTCGAGGTCTAGCCAATACCCAGCTCACGGCTTGATTATCGGTTTCCAACTCAAATTCCAGAAGCTCCACATACTTCTTGAACTTCTCCAATGCAAACATTACACCGAGCCCCTCTAGTTCGTAAACAGAGTAGTTAGATTCATGTCCAATTAAAGTCCTGGAGGCGAAAGCTATCGGCCTTCGACCTTCATCACCATCCTATAATAGAACAGCAGCTACAGCTTCCAACGATGCATCAGTCTGAAAAATATTTTTAAATTAAAATCCGGAATGGCTAACACTGGTGCCTTACACAACGCATTCTTAAGGTCCTCGAACGCAGACTGTTGAGATTCGCCCCCACTCAAACGCAACCTTCTTCTGCCTAAGACGATTTAAAGGCAGAGCTCGCCGAGCAAAATCAGGAATACATTTCCGAAAAAAATTAATCATCCCAACGAACCGAGCAAATCTCTTAACATTCACCGGGACTTAATAATTCCTAATGCTTTCAGTACGTGAAGGATCAATAGACACCCCTTTACTAGAAACAATGTGACCCAGAAATGAAATTTGCTTCTTGGCAAATGATGTTTGAGACATTTTCACAGTCAAGCCAGCAATCTTAAGTCTTTCCAAGACTTCCTCTAAATGACGAACATGTTCTTTGAAATTTTCACTAAACACGACGACATCGTCCAAGTAGTGATACAAGAACTTGAACTTAATACCAGAGAAAACTTGATCTAATATTCTACTCAGAACTGCTCTTCAGGTCGACAAACCGAAGGGCACGCGGTTAAATTCAAATAAATTCCAATCAGTTGAAAATGCTGTCAACGGCTTGGACTCCTCGGCCAACGGTATCTGGTTATATGCTTGGGTCAAATCCAGCAAGGTGAAATAGCGAGCATTTTTGAACCAGCTAAAACAGTTATGGAGATCAGGAAGAGGTATTGACTCCTGAACTACCTTTTTATTCAACATACGATAGTCCAATACGGGCCTAAAACCTTTGGTACTAAGAAGATCGGTGAGGAATATGCAGAAGTAGAGGGTCTAATTACACTATCTGCCAACATTTTATCGATTATCTTTTTCAGCTCAACCATTTTCGGTGGGCTCAACCTATGCGGTGGATGACGCACAGGCATTTTGTCAAGAGTGATAATTTTATAAGACATCAGGTTAGTTACCCGCAACCCAGTGAAAACTTCCGGAAAACGTGACCATAAATCTCGAATAATGATAGCTTGACCATCAGACAGATCCCCCAAATCTAAATCATTAGCACCGAAAGAAGTTTTAGGTAACTCTCGCTCGTCAATTTCCACATAATCAACTCTCATTTCGCATTTCACAGAATTTAAAAAATTGAATTTGACGGCAGGACAAAAATTGAACCAGAAGGTTTCTCTCTCAATATCCAGTGACAAACCAGAATTTGATATAAAATTCGCCCCCAAAATTACAGGACACGATAAGTCGGATACAACCCAAAAGGAAAATTTCCATGAGAAATTATAAATGCGAACCTTGATTTTAACAGAACCTAAGATTGCTAATTGCGAATTATTAGCCGAAACCAATTTCACATCGACTTTAGATAAGGGTGAAAATTTGCAAATATATTTCGTCCCCATATACCATTTTTCGCCCATTAATGATGCTGCACTACCCGAATCCAATAATGCATCAACATTTGCATAGTTAATCAAAACTTCGATAACAGGCGAGGCCAATAATTTGTTCGAAGAAATTTTAGAACACAGTTCTCTTTCTTTTTCTAGTACGTGAACCATACCTGACATCGGCGGTATCAAAACCTGTTCCTCACGATGTCAGTCCTCCCCCTGTCAATCCTGCCTAGCATTACACTCGCGATCGGAATTATCTCCCTGACCACAACGATTACATTTAACCAAATTAGCATCCTCTCCATCACCAACACCTTGTCTATTGAATGTGCCACGACGATCCTGATTATTATGCGCCCGAACATTACCTTCTCTACGCGGATTAGCTTGATTCCTCACATCACGAGGACGATCCTGGCCACCTTGAGGTCGAACATTTCCCCAACTTTTGTTATTTCCCTGAGGTCTTCGATTTATCCACGCTTCAGATTTGCCTTGAAATATGGAATTATTCCAACGATTTGATCCTTCCCGCGGCCTACCACGACCCGATTGATACAACTGACTAATATGACCTTTCTGAGTATCACCTTGTCTCACGGACTCAGAATGCACAACAACAGTATTCAATTCAGATAAGGTACGTGCTCGATATCCCACTCGTATTGCCGACCTGAACTCCGGACCTATTCTATCCAAAATATGTGAAACTAAATGCTCTTCAGTGAAATTAATAGAAAACCCTTGGAAAACTTCAGAATATCCTGCACATGTGAGCCCAGAGACTCTCCAAAA
This sequence comes from Meconema thalassinum, assembly GCA_946902985.2. Lineage (NCBI taxonomy): Eukaryota > Metazoa > Arthropoda > Insecta > Orthoptera > Tettigoniidae > Meconema > Meconema thalassinum. The sequence continues at coordinate 454,041,869 of OX336391.1, read as the reverse complement.
CATTGAAGTCGAAAGAAATACTGGTCTTAAACTGGACCCCTTAATCGCGCTGGCACAAAATTTGATGTAACTAAATTAAAGAACTCCATAATTCGAGTATTTCGCCCCATGGCTTCCACTACCATACTTCTCATCACACCACTAGTAATAGGAAACATTAGTTGATAAATTTGACTGTCCGTAACATCAAATACATCAGCTTACTCGTAGATGTCGACTAATTCGATAAATTTGACTGTCCGTAACATCAAATACTTCAGCATACTCGTAGATGTCGACTAATTCTCTCAAGAACTGAATAACACCATCAGTAGTATCGGTGCAAAGGTTTCTTAATTTACCAACACAATCTGTTAACGGATGAGTTAAATTACCAAAATTGTTGTTCGAATACGCAGAACGTCCATAAACCCTCTCTCTCTTATTTCATTCCGAACAGGCGACCTAAATTCACGACTCGGCCTACCAATCATTCTTTCACTCGATTCACACCGGGGTGAAAAATCCAACCTATTTCTCAATCTAGCTTCCCTATTTTCAGAAAATGACGAATCACGCTGTCCAATACCACCCATAAAATAAGATTGATCCATCCTTGTCATAGCAAAATTGCTTCTCCTAGATAAGTCTACCGTTTCATTACTATTCACAATCACACGAACATGAATTCTATCAGTAGTGGACACCGAGCATACCGGGCGAGAATTGACAACAGAATTACTATAAGTTACACCACTACACGAATTACGCATTGTGTACACAGGCAATTCATTGCACACAATTCTTGGCATTCCAGAAGAAACCAAACACTCCCCATCTCTTCTTCGCATGAAACGAGGTTCATCGAGGTATGATCTCATATCAACAACCGAGAAATTCTTAATATCAACCCCTGAATTAGCTAACGATCAAGTTGGTTCATCAGACACAATCCTTAATCGGAGGTCTGGCAATACATGTGATCCTTCGACCAAATCCTTTTTTGCCGCAGGCACTCCTCCCACGTCCAACTTAGCCAAACGTGACATCAACCCCTCACTAACTTCCTTCCTTCCATCAACGCGAACACCTGACACACCAAACTTAAATTCCCTCCTCCTACCAACAACTCCACCAGCGGAAAATCTTTGCTCAACTTTTGACACAGGTGCAGTTGCCATAGCGCCATCCAACTGAAATAAAGGATTAGTCACTGAAACAGTATGTACTACAGAACTATTTCCATCACCAGTTCTAACTACCGAGCTCGCTTGAGCACTACTCTCTAACGTCAAATTACTCATAAGATTAGAATTTGGAACACTCACTTGAATTCCCTCGTCTGACTGAATTAAATTAAGACTTTTCCTACCACCATTAACCACAGGTAATGAATTATGTTTTGTATGATCAGGAGGCATATCAGAACAAGAACTCAGCTGACTATTCAACTGACCAAGACTCTGAAAATCACTAACATCGAAAATAGGATCAGTATCCTCAAATACCTTTTCAGCACTTTTTACCAAACTCCATTGCGCTTCAATTATTTCAATTAACTCATCATCAGATCTATGAATACATGCCGCAAAAATATCCTCACACCGAGTGAATAAATACCGTAACCTAGCTCTCAATCTGTCATACTGTGATGCTGTTCCATATTCTTCCAAAAAGAAAAGATTTACAATACTACTGCGCAAATCAACAATATACTGTATCTGAAACTTACTCAACTGGAAGTTTTGATCACGATCCAAGGTAAGCAATTCGACAGGAACATGCAGGGAATTCCTCGAAACAACACGAGCCGAGGCCAGATCCGGTGGTGTTATAACGTTTCTTATGGCTAACTCATAGTTGATTTCATCCTCATACAAATAAAGAGGATCTGGTACATAGCGCTCCGCCAAGGTGAAGATATGAAAAGAGACCAAACAAGGATTAACCAAATACACAATTTCAGCACCCTACCTAATTAAATTTAATTAAATTTAGGTAATCAACAACCGGGCAGCGACACCAAGAGCCCGCCGATGAGCCTAGCTTGATGTCCTAGGCGAAACTCCACACAAGACACGGCACAAACCTAGAAGAATTGCTGAGTTTTAATTCACCGGCCGTGAAAGCCAATACACCATCTTTTTGGAAGCCTTCATAGGGAGGTTATGGCTGCTTGAGCTCTTGGTTCTCGCAGTCAAGGAGTGCAGTTGCACTCTATATAAAGGGAGGTATCGCGCAGTTCGATACTCCTGTGGGGGTCCGGGCAGCGACACCAAGAGCCCGCCGATGAGCCTAGCTTGGTGTCCTAGGCGAAACCCCACACAAGACACGGCACAAACCTAGAAGAATTGCTGAGTTCCAACTTGCTTGTTACAATCATTTTCGCAGTAATCAGTAAGAAATGTAACTTAAGGCCTAATCACAGAATTATGGGCCCATATTCTGATTAAATAAATCCTACTACATAAATATTAAATGAAGCCTGAAACTAGACCGATGCCACACAAAAAAAACTAAAGTCTTGGAATAGACGCAATGGAGATTCACGACACGAATCTCCGCAAGCTAACGTTTTATCCTGAGTTTCTATGCCCAAGATAGCGGGTTCAAACCCGGCCGAAGCCGTCGGATTTTTTAAGAGCGTTAAAAATCCCTCAGTATGCCTTCCTTCGGAGGGGAAGTAAAGCCGGCGGTCCCATGTCATAGATTTATGGCATGTTAAAGAACCTTCCACTAATTGCACCTGTGTGAAGCTAAATTGGATAGGTTATTGTAAACAACGCTCTTAGGTTTCCAAGTTCGTTGCCAAGAGCCGACTGCGGTGGCGTCTATCAGCTGAGTTGTGAACTTAGCCTAGTAGTCGTTGACGGTGGCGCTTGGCGGCAAAAGTAGGAACTATTTGAAAAATTCTAAGTTGCAGTACTTAAATTAAAATAACAGATAACACACACTAATACAGTCATCACAATTAACACCGGTTATCAGAAAGATTCTACACACACCCAAAGTACACGGGGCTACATGACCGCGTTGTCGCAGCCCCTAAACTTAAGAACCAACCAACCAACCTATCGTTTTATCAATTCAATTTATCCGTTTTCCGGAAGATCAGTATATTTATAAGTTCGTTGTTTTCAAGTTCTATTTGTTTTACCTGAAGAAGAGGCAACCTCATGTTCCCTGAGGAACAGGGCCGGGGGCCGAAGCCCCGGCACGTCCACACCTTTTAAAATCACATCCTGGAATAATCGGCTTCTCCACGCTGACAAATAACGCCGAGTAATACTTAGTTTATCCGCAATGCGATGATCATTCACCACTGCTTCTTACATGCAGTGATGATAAACAGAACTAATAAACAGTTGCTGCCAATATATTATCACGTACAGTTAGTGAATGTATATGGCACAAATGGTCACCTGCACAGCTATAGGGTTGGCAGCACACGCCGTCGCAAGGCACAGGCGCTGATTGGTTACGAGGATAATTTCATTTAAAATGTTCGTAGAGCGCCAACTTGAAGTACAGTTAGGTTCATAAAATGTTCCATATTTCCCAATAATGACTATCTCGCGAATGTAATTGTTGGCTTCCGGAATAATGGAACCGGTCAACCAAGGCCAAATAGTTCATGAGGAAGGATTTAATTCAGTTTATTTATTTCTTCTTAGGAACAGGGAAACACAAGGGTGACCACTGGGCTTGTAACTGAGTCTGTGATGATGACAAATGGGCGACGAGGGACGGAAAATGTGGAGCAGATGTTAATCGGTTCAGCCTCCCACCACCAAAGGCCTACCAGGGGGCCTGCTGTTGATCTTGAAGCCTCCATGCAAAAACTGGATTAGGCTCACCAAACGACGACTGTCACAGCAACTCCAGCATAATAGCGTGGCAGCCAGCCTCCACTGCTCCGACCAGCAGTTTTGTGGACACCAACCACCAAATGACAAGTGCTCGTACGTGGTGACAATAGTCTGAGCTCTAGGCTACGTCACGATAGTGAGGAAGAACCCCACTCATACTGGGTAAGCTGAAACAGAATCAAAACACAGCAGAAAGGGAGCAACAGGTACTCAAGCTACAACTATTGGAGATCTTTTTCCATGTCAACCTTGTCACCATTCACTTCTTCGCGTTGACATCTCTTAAATATTCCTCAATCTTCTTCACCAACGACTCATATTATTAACGTTGGATTCTACTGCAAGTACTCTCTCCGTATCACTTCACTCTTACTATACAGATTATTTTCCTGAACCAATCAACTGACCTTTCAATCTTTTCAATTCAACAACCTTAAGTTAATAATTAAATATTGTAATATTGACAAATTAAGAGAAATTAACAATGAAACGGAACATCTCATACCGATAATCCGATAAAACCCGAACTAGTTCACCACCAAAATCCTAACTTTTGACATACTAATCAGTGAAATCACAAAATTCATGATACGGGGCACTACTGAACGTAGTATAACTCCCGAAGATCATGGTGACTCGACTGACGTGAACAAAACAGCAAGAGCTTCCTTGAGGTAGTTCCAGATCAATTAATTGCATTAAAGAATAATTAAACCATAACAGGAATACACACATCACAGATGTTTCACAATTACCAAGAAACAAGGACGCATCGAGAAAGAATCCTCTCTAGACAAATAATCAAACCAATTCGAGAAAATGGAACCCTCGACACCCTACTCCTTCATACCTAATGACACTCCAAACAACAACTGCTGACACCACTAGAACAACGTTTACCTTGCGAAACTTTTTAACTTTATCAAGGCAACTCTCGATCATACTTGTCGTGACCAACTTAGCACCTACCGATCAATTGAACCAAATATCAAGCACAACCCTTCTCATTGTTGAGGTTACTCCTACTCCAACAGCACACAACTTCTAATACTTCACTAACAACCCCTATTTCACTTCGTGTGTACTTGTGTGAATACATTTGACTTCCACTCCTTTTCAACCTTAAAATCCAACTTTGACATAACTCATAACACTCATCTCATAACCTTGAGACTTCTCAACACTAACATTATTAAGGAGTTCATCAATAATGAATCCATCCAAGAAAATCGAAACAAGATTGCCCACGAGCAAATGCGGATCAACTCCGCTTTCGACAATACTTCAACTGAAACACAACTTCTACCACTTCACAACCAGAGACTCGAAACAAGGTAGCTAACTAGGAGCTCCTAATGATTAAACTTAACGGAATTTTAAAGAATGGGAAGAAAGACTTTAGACGGTAAGAACGCCTCGAAAAGGCTTCGCCGAACACAAGAAATGAAACTGTGGGTTACTGTTCGCCGAAAATCCACAGATCTAAGTTTATGTCAAACCACATCAACACCAATTTCGTGCATCCAACACGACAACTAAATACTCCGTCAAATTACTCACAAGTCCCCTTTTCTTCTTACAATGATTCACAACCAACCATTCATTGGTACACTCCAATTTATATTCACAGACAAGATTTTACATTGACAAGATGACCTTTCTCACTCCATAATTCTCGCAGTAGTCAACAACAGCAACTCTATATGATAAACATACAACAAGGGTTCCATCCCAGTTTAACAAGTACTATCATGAACTTTCAGCTAAAGCTGTTTCCTCCGATTCCCACTCACCCCACCTTTACAATAAGACAAGTGCGTCCTGAAGATGCGTCTCCTACCTGCGTCCTCCAATAGCACAGTTACTTCTGTTGGAAATGCCACACCTTATACAGGCCAGTCAATCGCGGCATTAATTTCCGTGAAACCATGTTACCTGGCGTCTTTTTCCAAAAATTCTTGACATAAACCATGCCATCAACCTTAAATTTTCCCTGGACTCTTTCTTTGTTATACCTTATAGCCAACTTATCGTGAGAAACCTTTATTGCCTCTTGTGCTTCCTTCCAAATCTCCCTGACCCTCTCCGGGGTAGGTTGATCGGGAAGTAACTCATTCAACGACCATAAATTCGATAACGATGAGTTAGGAACAAAAGCACACATCAATGAAAACGGAGTCTTCCCATGCGACTCATGTTCTCCGGTATTGAAAGCATAAACAAGCCAATGCAACGACGAATCCCACTTCCAATGATTCTCCCTGTGATAAGCTATCAGTGCAGGCCTTAAATTCCGATTAACTTTTCCTTTTGTCTGTATCCTCTATCCTGTGTCTTGTTTACTGCCAGCTGGATCGCATCCCTCCTGGCTGCTTTAGACTGCCTGCCCATTCAACCCTCAGAGGCGTACAAGACAGGTTGCAGCACCAACCCACTGTGATCACCGCGGCTTTTTCACTGCCAGCTTCATCGCGTCCCTCCTGGCTGCTTTAAATTGCCTGCCCATTCAACACTCCGAGGCGTAAAAGATATATTTTAATTAATTAACCGCTAGGTTGCAGCACCAATCTACTGTGATCACCGCGGTTTTTAAGGGGAAGATACATGAAACGAAGGATTGTTTTGTTTGGAGTCTTAATATCGAGATTGACGGACGTGAAAACATGACACTAAGTTAGTTCTTTTGTTATTCAATCATCATAAACTAGATAATATTAATTCAGACACGTACTTACGGGCAAATTTTCAATATAAAGGAAAGCGAAAAAAACACGGTCGTGGAGGTGATTGTTTTTAAGGGGCGAAATATCTAGCTCATTTGCCCGTAGTTATACGGATGATAATAAAAATACAACTACTTCCAACTGACTTAAATCTAACTTATACACATACTGTACTAGACGAGATGAAAAGAAAAGAATAAAGGCAATAAAAGACAGGGGAAATAAATGCTTCCGACCCCCGAAGAATGGGGTATTGATTAATTTAAGGGCTTTGCGATAACGTGGTCATATAGCTCCGTGTACTTGGCTGTGAATTGAATTTGTTAACCCGTCTTATTGTGATGGCTGTGTTATTTTGTGTATTTATAAGTCAAGTGATGATTGGGAAGGAGATGATCGTGGCTTTAAGTTAGGAACCATCCGCATTCGCTTAGAGTAGAAGTGGTGTAACATTTTTATGAAGCTATGTGATAGATGTTTGCCATATGTATGTGGAAAGTATTTAGTAGCGCTAGGGTGGTGACATCATGAACTATGTATTGTTGAGTGCTAATCTGTTGCATCCATAGAGGAGGATCTAGCATTAGAGGAAGTGGTATATCTTAAAAAAGGCAAGAAGAAAGGAACTGGAACAATGGAGAATAGTTGATTATCTAATGTGGTGGGGTAGGATTGGATTTTGAGAAAATGTATGGCTTGTATTGAGAACTGAAAGAGATTATTACATTGTATGAAGGTTGTGGTGTTTGAAGCCATATTTTCAGTGTTGCCTTAGTAAACAATAGTTTAGTGCTTTTCAGTCGGTCAACACGAATGTACCCAAAAGAGATGGGTTATGCCCTAATCCTGAAATAAATTACATGAGATTTTGTTTTATTAATCTCATGTAATTTATTTCAGGATTAGGGCATAACCCATCTCTTTTGGGTACATTCGTGTTGACCGACTGAAAAGCACTAAACTCTTGTTTGTATGAAGGTGTCTGGTCTGCTTATTATTGATAGTCCCGTAATGATTCTATAAAAGAAGAATCCTTTTAATAAAACAAAATCTTGGAAATAATATCCTTATTCTGCAGAACAATATATACAGTATATTAAATATGATATATAAATATATTTCCTCTCATTACCGTAAGTAACATTCCCGGTAATTGATAGTATATTGCATTAGATGTCAGAACTGCTATCCTCATTGATGGTATCCTGGTTGGTATTCTATGACACCCTACCCCTTGAGATAATAGAGGACTTGTGTTTCTTTCGCTTTGAACAAGAGTTGGATTACTCATATATTTACTTGTATTTGAGTTGGCGCCCACCCGGAATTTTCCTCTTAATATCTACAACTTACTGGGGCACCCATTAGTCGAAACATTACATTTGACACCTCAACGTGTGGCTCGAGAACCAGGATGCATCAGTGTGGGAGTAGGAGAGTGTGAATTGTGCAAGTGCTATCTGAGGGATAGGTTATTGTGCACGTATTTACATGGATGATGAACGAATGAGAATGATGAGTGGGAATGGAGTGAGTTGTAGTAGGATGGAGATGAATGGAGAAAATGTGGTGGTGTGTATTTTGGAGAATGATGAGAATAAAATTGGCAGTTGTGTGGGTGGAAAAGAGATGACTGATGTGCCAGTACAGGATGTTGTAATGGCAGTACATGATGTTATAATGCCAGTACAGGATGTTGTAATGCCAGTACAGGATGTGTTAATGCCAGTGCAGGATATTATAAATATGTTAAGACGAATGAAAAATTTGATAAGAATAATCAGGAGATGTTAAGACAAATGAATGGAAAATTTGATAAGAATAATCAGGAGTTGAGTAAGAAATTAGATAAAGTAATGTATGTTAATGAGGAGTTAGATAGGAAGTATGGATTGTTACGGCATAGTATTGAGGGGTAAAACAGGAAATTAGAGGTGAGGTAAGGAGTATGGTGGAAGAAAAGGCGAAAGCAATTATAAAAGAAGTAGATCAGAAATTGATGAAAATTGAAACGAGAATCACAGAGAAATTAAATGATATGACTATGGAAGCAGATAATAAATTGGAAATGGTACGGGAACATATTCTAGAGAAAATTGAGAAGGTTGAAAAGGCGACTGATGAGAGGATATTAGATATGGAAGTGAGATTAAAGTCTCAAATAAAACATGAGAATGGTCAAGCTAGAATGGGTTTATTAGGAGTGAATAATCTGAAAGAACTAGAGTTACCAAAATTTAACAATAAACAAGGTAGCCCTATAAAATTAATGGACATTATAGAGAATAGATTTAAAGATAAACTTAATGAAGGAAGTATAGAGTGGAGTCAAGTTCTGGAACTGTTAGATCAAGCTTTTGTTGGTGAAACTCGGAACTGGTTCCTAGTATATAGGAATTCGATGGATAGTTACAGTAGCTTTAGAAATAAATTTTGTGATAAATATTGGAACGAATCGATACAGGCTCAATTAAGAGAAAGGGTGATATTTGGACAATACGATGGTAGAGATGGTATGAGTATTACTGAATATTTTTTGAGCCAAGTGTTAATCTATGAATACTTAGATGGGATGGCTAAGGATGACGATGTAGTAAGGCTGTTGCTTAGGCATTTTCCTTATAGAGTGAAGGAAGCCTCATGTATGCAAAAAGTTACAACTATATCTGAATTAGGGAACTTATTGAGGAGCTTTGATGCATTAGGAAGTAGAAATGAGTATCAAGCAAGTGGTTATGGGAGCCGCATAACTCAGGACCAGAGACGTCGAGATAATTATAATTATAGGGGTAATAATCAACAACAAAATTCTTCCAATAATCAAGCGAATCATAGGCAAGGTAATCATTATCAGAATCATAATAATAGAAATAATAGATCGCGGAATGATGATAATACCTATCAAAGGAATAATCCACGTAATAGACAAGAAAATGTAGAGGATAGAAGAGAGGAGAGGAGACCAGATAGTAACAATGATATGAGTCAGAATGTGGAAACAGTGGATGAGTCTAGGGGGCATTTAAACTAGAATCAGACGGTAATGACAGGTCAGATTATCAGACTGATATTATATCCGCTAATACCATACTGTCCGGAACTTATGACCTAGATATAAAGAGTGATCTCTCAGAAGATTTAGTTGAGGAGAAGGTACAATCCGTAAAAGTTAATGGGATTTCTATTGTGGAATTGAATGTGTTGGGGGCGCAGGTTGATGTTTTGTTGGATAGTGGATGTGAGAGATCTTGTATTAGTGCTGAATTTTATACTGAATTAAAGAATTGAAATAAAGAAATAGAGGAAATACCTATAAAATCTACATATGTGGTAACAGCCATAGGGAAGAGGTCACACATTCTATCTAAACAAGTTATTATAGAAATTAAGGTTAAAGATTGTATTGGTACTCAGGTTTGTTTGGTAGTTTCAAATTTAGTATATAAAGTTATTCTAGGTACTGATTGGATGTCCAGCTATAATGCTAGATTATGTTATGATGAGGCATGTATAAGATTTAAATCGAAGGGTATGGAGGTTTGTATTGAATTTAATCCAGAAGGGAGATTAAACAATGAATATCAACGAATATGTTTGATTAAGGAAGAGATCGCTATACATAAGGCAGGAATAGATACTGACGTAAGAAATGAGTTTAAAGAAAGTAAGACATTGTGTGTTATAGATACAGTACTTATAGAAGATGATCTTGAAGATTTATTTGGAAAAGCAATAGAGCAAAGTAAATTGAGTGAAGAAAAGGGAGAACTATTATTTAAGGGACTAGAAAGTAATAAAAGAGTTTTTAAGGATAGGATTGGTGAAGCTAACTGTTATATACATTCTTTGAACGTACATAATTACAAGGTTTTTGTAGGACATAGGTACCCTATTCCACTTAAATTTCAGTCGGCAGTACAGTCTCAGATAGCTCAGATGTTGGTTGATAAGGTTATTGAGCCATCTAATAGCCCATATGTGAATCCTCATATAACTGTACCTGAGGGAGATGGAAGGTGAGAATATGTCTGGACGCTGGGTTATTGAATCAGCATATTTCAGTCAATCAACTAAAATTTTTGTCTATAGAAGAACTCGTACAGAATTTTGAGAATAAACAGTGGTTTACTACTGTAGATCTCAGTTCGAGTTTCTAGCAAGTACCTTTAAAAAAAGAAGATCGGCCTTTTACTGCTTTCAGTTACATATATAACTTTTATCATTTCTGTAGAGTACCTTTTGGACTCAAAAGTAGTACTGCTGCTTTAATACGAGCTCTAAACATTGCATTAGGAGATGATTGTACAGATTTTGTTACTATATATTGTGCCCAATTCCTGGGAGGCCATTGCCCGGATATGATGAGTCGTTTTTCGGGATTACATTTTGGAAGTTTTCTGTTTGAAGAAAAGCGCCAAGGAAGAGTTTGTGAGTCGCCCTGTAGGCGAGGCGTTACGTCACCGGTGCGAGGTGGTTGCGCACGGAACTACGACTGTGTCAGTGCCCGGCGAGCAGCTGTTGAGGCGAGTAGCAGGAAGGTCAGGGCTGGAACATCGAACGGTTTTTTAGTCAGGCGTGGCTTGGCATGAATTCGAAGATCTGTCTTGGATCGGCATTCCGCGTGCCAGACATTCAGTCTACGAGGAAACACTTTTTCACTGTTGGTCACTAAATGCTTTTATGCAGGTGGACCAGTGGTGGAATGTTCGAAACTGTTGTGGACTCATTTTGGTCTAACATACAGGAAGCCTATGGCCCAGAACATATTCATAATCCGAATCTAGGGAAATGTATAGCTTCAATCGAAGGATGTTGGAAACATGGCAAGCAATTTTGTTAGCGGACGGTGCCATACCAGCTTGAATGTTAATCAAGTTGTTGTGTCTTCTATTTGTGACACAGATTTATTTGGAAACGGTGCATGACCGAGTGAAGTATTTCGAATACAACAGTCTAGATTACGGGAATTTTTGTGGCAAAAGCCATGGTGATAATGAACAACGAACAGGAATACGTGGTAGCGAACAGTCGTAATAAACGTTGGTATCTTACTGCTATGGATCGAAACGTTCATATGGAGTACTAGAAGTCTATTTGGTGGTGCAATGGAGGCCGACGTGATGAACTTTAGATCGCGATGAGACCCGCAGGTCGCGAGTTTGAGCGTACACGTGTTGGTGTATTCTTGGAATACACGGTACGATAGAGTATATTTTTAATGCTCTTTTCTTGTTCATTCCTTCCTTTTCATCAAACACCAACAGTGATCTTCTAGTTTCTCTTTGGTGGTCATGACTCTTATGTCATTTGTGAGTCTGTTCTAGATATATATCTTCCATGACTCACCTAGCGTCATCTAGCAGCGAATCTTTGAAGTTCCTCAATTCTTCCCCGTACAAGAGGACGTCCTTATCCATCTGGCCACCAGAGCTCGTCGCCATCGCCAGCTATCATCTCCGTGATCAAGAGAACTTCGTCTACTTTTTCACCCACCAGGCTGCGATAGCGTCGCCTACTATCAACTCTTTGAAGACCATTTCCTCAAGAGAATTTAACTTTTGTATGTTGGTGATGCTTATATGTCTTCCTTTTGTCTCCTACCCCCACTCTTTTCCCCTTTCCTGGTCCCTCTGCGCTTCGCTGAGTGGGTCTCACTTGTACGTCGACCGTCGACTCAGTCAAGGCTCAACTAGAGCCAGCCTTCTGAACCCAAGAGGCATTTTCTTCATTCCACTCCATGTTGGAACTCTAATGTAAACCTTCAAAGGGAACTTCACCATCGCTATGCAGCAAAGATAAGTACAGACTTCAGGTTTTAAGCTCATTCTCATCGTTTTAATTTCTACATGCTTTTAAGGATAATTTTATAGGCAGTGTGAGATTACTATATTTTGGGGCAATAATTATCCTTCGCGGGATTTACCATGTTGGGCTTTTGTCTGTCTAAGCCAACCTTAATAGAAAGTAGCTTTTCTTAAGCTAATTAAACGAGAAATCTTCTCACAACGTGGGATACCAATGAATACCCACTGCCTGTCAAATATTTTGCTCGTTCCACCGCTGGAATAACTTTGGCCCTATTCTTCAGTCAAAATTGCTCTGGAACCTTCCAGAATCTACCAGTCACGCCGTCATGTATTTTCCACTCACATGTGTGAATACTTTCTCAAACTAAAGGTTCTTCCTTATTATTTAATGCTCAATAGCTAACTTTTCTTCCTCCGTTGGGATTTTCTCTGGCGAACTTAATGACAATCTATAACTTTCTCAAGCAATAGACTCTCGCCTACCTAGTGAAACCAGTTTTTTTCCCACAATTGCAATAACTTTTTTTGCCATAAACTTTTGTGTTACTACAGTGAACTTTTCATCCATTTAACAGACTATAGTGAAAACTAGTGCTTGTTCAACATTTCTACCGCGTCGCAATCGTCCGAATACCATAAATAAGGCCATGAACATTTATCCTCAATCCCAATTGATCTTTCCTCAACCTTTTACTAACAAACCATAATAATAAAGTTGTTACTTTAAGTCTTTTTTCAATGAGGTGTCACTCTATAGAAGTGCCCTCCCCTTTTTCTTATATAACATTAATTAACTTCTGCATAAATACGTGTCGAGTACACGTTTCAAACTTACATTGTTTCTCCCTTCTAATTAGGGAATACAATTCTTTCAACTTATGAGTGAGTTATTTCTTGGTCTCACGAAAGGGAAACTTGCCCCATTTGTCTCGTGATTCCTACTTAAACATAGGAAGTCTAGAACCTTCCTTTTGACTTTCTCTTCAGGTTTCACAGTAAGTGACCTGTCCTATTTTGTATAACTATTATAAAAGTAATTCAGCGTAAATATAAGAAGTTATAGGAACTTCTCTTTTATTCTACCTGCTTTCTTTTTTGTTATTTTCGAAGTTGTAACTTTTTCTAAGATAGGTACTTGGAAATTTCTTAAAGTACACACCTTGTACTCGATTTAATGTCTAACTTTAATCACACTATTTGTCTTTTTTAAATCTTACAAAGATTTTAGTACATATAAAGGTTTGAAACCTAAAGAATTGTTAATTGCCTGGAGCAAACTTTAAATGTTAGGAGGTCTGCGACCCCAAATTGTTAACAAAAATTAAAACAATATGCTTGTTAAATTTATTAGGCTCTTTTTCATTGTTAAATAAATTCAAACTTTCTTTTTTTGACTCATCATTTCTCTAATACTACAGTTAGGCAAGATCCTGGCTTTCCTAACTCTTCCTAGGTTCATGCCCTACTTAATGCAAATAAATCTCTTAATAGGGTTTTCACCACTTGTTGCATTTGAACAAGAACTCTTAGGCATAACTGATGTCAAACTCTCCTCCTATTTCTCCATCCTTTTTCTTTGGTCCGAAACCCATCTCCTTCTCTTTATCATCTTCCCTTGGTGGTTAGGTTATTCCTCAGCCAATAATCTACCCTCGTCTGTAAGAGTCAGCTCTCAGGCATGGAGGTGGCCGGCTGCAGACATGGGATTCATCAAGGAAGATCACCATCAGCGAAGTGGAAAACACCTTTACTTTGTAGATTTTAGTACATGTGATTTGTAGGCTATAGACTTTTTCACTCAACCATGTTTCAACGTTTTGATGCCAGCATTTATTTTTTGGAATTATGCAGGAGCATAGTGACTGGATCATCTTTATGGATTTCTAGGCGATGTGTTTGTGTGTCACGAGTCGAGCATATCCACGATACGGCTTATCGTTGGATGATGGCATACTTTGAGGCATCCAGGCTTCGATAGCTAGTTTGTCACTTTTCGTAGATTTTCTCATGTACAGTCTTGTACATATTTTTTCCCTTGTTGCATTTTTGGGTCTAATGCAATTTCTTTTTTGGGTAGTGATTTGATTAATAATAATTGATGATTCTTGGGAGTTTATCTCCGTAATACTTAATGAGGTTAGATACTTAATCGTTACTTTATGAGTTTGATTTTTCCGCACGATTAGGATTTCCTGATAATAAATAATAATAATAAATGATGTTTGTAATACTTGTTACAATTCTCGATTGAATCATGTTGAATGATTATCGGGATTTTGATGATCTTTTGGGATCGTAAATTTGAAATTTAATTATTTTGACTTATGAAATATTTAATAATAATAATAAATTTATTGGGTGATAGTGAACCAGTCTGTGGTGTTCACATAATCGAATTTCGGATTAAGTTATAGGCGGACGGTAGTGAGGTCATGATTAATAATGCAATTTGGATTTCTCTAAGGATATATTGTATTTTCGAAAGAAAGTTACGGTGTGAAGCGCTTGTGTCAACTAGGGATTGTTTTGTAAGATGACCATTGGAAGGCAAACTAATTGTTAAGCACAATTAAACGATTTATCTGGCATGGTAGTTGAGTTGATTGGGCAGAGACGCGTGTTCTGATCCCGCAATGATTATTATAATCCATTAATAGAAGCAATAAGGCTCGATGGATTTTGGAAATATGGAAATAATGTTTATGATTAAATAATGTTGTATGTGAAATGAAGTTAATGATTTTGGAGGATGATTCCTCATATTGTATTCTCAAAAAGAAGGGTTTTAGCCAGTGAAGCAACCCCAAGCCGTCTACCAGATAACGTCATCAGTGGAATTTCGAATTCCACCTGTTTTTGCTCACACCTTACAGACATTCTATAGAATGTTTTAAAATTGCCAAACAATTAATATATATTTCTTTCTTTGTAACTTTCAACATCATGTGATGAAATATAAAATGTGAAGCCTATTCAATGCTTTGTGGAAGGCAGACCTCGTGTTCAGATGATCTTTGTTAACCGTCATAACTGATCCATAATTCATGTAAATTTAATAATTACACGGTAATAGTGCATTACACCCAAATTTAATATTTGAATAAATTTATTTCTTTAGGAAATTATTTATAAATCAACATGGTTGTTGGAATGTTTAATAAATTCCTAGTGTGAAATTTACGATTGTGAAGTAACTGGATTATCATTAAATGACATGGAAGAATGATTGTTCATAGCCAATAAATTTTTGACGGCGTGTTAAATAATAAAGATAACATTTTCAGATTTTTTCCATGACTTTTCAAATGAGTGGTATTGAAACTAAGAATATTTTGGAAGATAATTTTGGAAATATAATTGCTGTTGTAGCTTGTATATAATTCTTTTTTGGATGACGTCAGACTGGACTAATTAATTGTCTGCGCATAATTAAGGTGTTCATGGTGTTTCGAATAACACACGTTCCAGTGATAATTATGGATTATACTAAATGTTGGATAGGCATTTGACTAATCACGTCACTTAATTTTTTGTTTCAATTTATTGTTGCCGTTATTCAGACAAGGCATCTTTAGAGCAGGATCCCAGGGGGAGCGATAGGATGTTCTTATTTTCAGGAGTGTATTTAGTGATTCCCCTGCGGAAAGAAATTGTATTTAGTTTAGGATGGTTGAGTGAATAAATTGACCTGATGCATTTTATCTTAGACAACTGGTGACATTCATGATTCTTGAAACTTAACTCCTTTCTATCCTTGCTGCAGTGTACATCGGAATAACAGCTAAGCTTTTATTTTAAATTACAGCATTGGCTGTTTGCCATTTTTGTTACCCCGAGATGTTTTTGAATCTTGTGCTCTGCTGTTATTTAGATGTGCGCTTATGTGGACGTGGGACATCCGTAAAACGGTCACAATATATAGATGATTTAGTTATCAGTTCTAAAACGTTTGAAAAACACTTAAATCATTTGAATTGTGTTTTAATAAATTGGATAAGGCTGGTTTCACATTAATGCTGTCTAAATCGATGTTTTGTAGGCAAAAGGTTATCTTTTTGGGTCATAAAGTTTCTGCACAAGGTGTGTCTCCGGAAATTAGTAGGATAGAGAAAAGTTTGGATACTGATATACCTAGGAATGTTAAAAAACTAAAATCTTATTTAGGAATGTTTTTTTTGAATATTTGTACTTAAGCACGCATGCTTAGTGGAACCGTTTAGAGATCTTATGAAGATGGGTACGAAATTGAAATGGGATAAGATTCATGAGGATACTTTTCGGGCATTAAAACAAGGATTTATGGAAGCTGTAGTGTTGAAATATCCATTTAGGGATAAGGAGTATATTTTGATGACTGATGCTTCACAGATAGGGATTTCGGGTGTATTATGTCAAAAAGATGAAGACAATTATCTTAGGATTGTATCATTAGCGTCAAGAGGGTTTACATCTGCTGAAATAAAGTATAGTATTACGGAATTTGAACTTTTAGGAATTGTTTATAGTCTGTGTAAATTCCGTATGTATGTTTTGGGAGGTAGATTTAGTATTTATACTGATCACCATGCATTAGCATTCATGAAATCTTGTAAGCTGAGTTCGAATAGAGTGAGTAGATGGATACTAGCATTACATGTAGATGACTTTGATATATATCATATAAAAGGGAAGGATAATATATTAGCTGATATCTTATCAAGAGATAAAAATATAATAGGAGAAAGATATACATTGAAGGGTGAGAAGGGTGTATTCATTTATGCCTGCATAGATGAGAGTAATAAGAAATCGATGAAATCATTAAGGCAACAATTAGAAAGGCAAATAGAGGATAACGAATTGGTTGATATATTAGTAAAATTAGAGGTTTTGTGAATCCTAAGATAGGTAGACATGTGTATAAATTACAAGATGGCTTTTTGGCACGTAAAAGTAAGGAGGGTAAGTGTCGTATCTGTGTACCGAGATGCCTTAGAGAGGAGATAGTATGGTTTATTCATAAAGAGTTAGGACATTTCGGTGCATGAACGTCAACAAAACTTTATTTGGTATAAAATGGGAAGAGAAGTAAGAAAGATTCTATCTACTTGTGTTCTTTGTCAAAAATCTAAATTTCCTTGTAGGTATCTTTATGGTCATATGCAAGTTGTAATTACAAGTAAACCAGGGGAGTTGTTATGTGCAGATTTGTTTGGGCCAGTGGTAAAAGGACAATTTGGTTATCAATATATATATATATATATATATATATATGTGGTGGTTGATGCTTTTTCGAAATTTGTAAAATTATATGCAATGAGGAAGGCAACAGGAAAAGCATGTAGTCAGATGATAGTAGATCGATATATCCCAGAATATGGTACTCCACTTAAAATTTTGACGTATAGTGGACCTCAGTTTACATCTAAATGCTGGAAAAACGGAATGGAACAAGCCGGGATAAAACAAGTGCATTCATCAATACGTTATCCACAAAGAAACCTTTGTGAACGTGTGAAGAAAGAGATTGGAAGTATATTCCGTGATTTAATTCTTGATAAGCATTCGACTTGGGTATCTCAGCTTTATAAGGTCGAAAACTGGTTGAATTCTGTACAGCATGAGAGTACTAAGTTTTCACCAATGTAAATTCATCTAGGTAAAAAGCTTCAAAATGAATTAGTAAAAACTTTGGGTTTATCTGTAGAAGATAAGATGGAAAGGGATATGTTTATTAAGTTGGCAGGTAGGAATTGACAACAAGCAGCTGAAATAAGAAAACGTCAACAAAGAGATTTAAAAAAACTGACGAGTTTATGGAGCGTGATTTAGAACTATTACGGGTACCAAGGCAATCCAGAGCTCAGAAAAGGTGATGCAGAAGTTTTTTCTTATATATTCTGGTCCATATAAATTTCATAAAGGATAGGTCCATGTGCATATATTCTAGAAGATGAAGGGAGAATTCGGTATGGTATATATAATGTACAGTTATTACGAAAGTTTGTTGTTGTTTAAAGGAGGAATATGTACATCTATGCCTGGCATTTAGAAATAGGTATTATGTATGCAGAGTTTATGATCTAGTCAATAATATTTATGTATATTCTTATGTGTGAAAGAGGTGTGTATGTGTTGGATGTATATTTGGAATTAAATGTGTTGGGGGCGTGTGACGCTATTTTGTTTTTATTATAGATTATGTATTTGAGGTATTTAATGTCTATATTTTGATCTATCTTATGATACATTTGCACAATGTACATTTGTTGGTTTGCTGTAATGTACATATCTTTTATTGAAAATGTTAATTAATTTTCTTTCATATCTTTGAGTCAATACATTAATTTTGTTTTATCTTTTGACCATAATTTGACCTTGGTTTTTGCATTTATTAATTTGATTTGGTACAGTAAATATGTTTAATCGAAATATGATTTCTAAGTTTTCGAATTCATGAAGTATAAATATGGAGATATGAAGACTGGATATGATAGACAAGTGTGAATCTGTATCAGCGCAAATGACATGGCATCTGTAGTCCGTTTCAAAATAGGTGATGGAAATTATATACATCAGTTTAGTGGAATGTGCTTTAAGATTTGGCCTCTACAGATGTGGAACGTTTCCTGAAAAGGACCTTAAGACCC
Source organism: Meconema thalassinum (assembly GCA_946902985.2). Taxonomy (NCBI): domain Eukaryota; kingdom Metazoa; phylum Arthropoda; class Insecta; order Orthoptera; family Tettigoniidae; genus Meconema; species Meconema thalassinum. The sequence continues at coordinate 454,022,862 of OX336391.1, read as the reverse complement.
TACATAATGGTGAGGTACTTCCTCTTCCACCTGTATTGCTTGGAGTTCTTGGAAAGGATCCTAAGTAGAAGACTGTTTGTGTTTATGGTCATCTGGATGTGCAGCCTGCCCTCAAGGAAGATGGTTGGGACACAGAACCTTTTGTTCTTACAGAAAAAGATATGGAGGAATCTGGAAGCGTAGGCCTAGATGATGCAGTGCGCGCCAAGAAAGATAAGTTCTTCTGTGACGTAGATTATGTTTGTGTTTCTGACAATTTACTGGCTTTGCACGAACTAACCTTGCATATAATATGGCTTCCAAAGTATCTGCTATTTTTTCCTGGAGATTGAATATGCTGCCAATTGTTTTACAGTGGAGTGTTTGGTGAAACTGTGTGTGAAGATGTATATGGTCTTGGACGTGGTACCTCTAATGTACTTATGGATATTTGGGTTAAATGTGTATCAGAAATCCCTCCAAAATAACATTGTTGTAAAGATTTCTGGGGGCGATTGTAACATTTTTATGAAGCTATATGATAGATGTTTGCCATATGTATGTGGAAAGTATTTAGTAGCGCTAGAGTGGTGACATCATGAACTATGTCTAGTTGAGTGCTAATCTGCTGCATCCATAGAGGAGGATCTAGCATTAGAGGAAGTGGTATATCTTAAAAAGGCAAGGGGAAAGGAAGTGGAACCATTGAGAATAGTTGATAATCTAATGTGGTGGGGTAGGATTGGATTTTGAGAAAATGTATGGCTTGTATTGAGAACTGAAAGAGATTATTACATTGTATGAAGGTGTCTGGTCTGCTTATTATTGATAGTCCCGTAATGATTCTATAAAAGAAGAATCCTTTTAATAAAACAAAATCTTGGAAAACATATCCTTATTCTGCAGAACAACATACAGTATTGTTACGTGCCACCCCTAGTGGCACTTTTGTTAACTGGATTACGGTGAGTTGAAGCACAACACAGATTGTTCCTTTAAAGAAACGTATTAGCTTTATTGCGGCCAGAAAGATACACCACTCAACAGCAAATAAAAGCAATTAGAACCTTACTCCAGTTTCCTCACGGAGAGAACACTTCACTTTAACTTGTCAATTAGCCGCAGAAGTTAATCCCTCGTAATGAGGTGGTCCCGTGCGCTGGCTGGAAATAGCTGCACTAAGTCTGTCACTAACTGTTTCGCAATTCACCACAATGACCTCTTTCGCGCTGGAGAACACACACTCTTCAATACACAGTCTCTCCGTATGATTCACACTCCTTCACTGTCAAGAGAGTCAGCTTCACTAGGATTTCGCAAGCCACGTCGCCAACAACTGTCGCTCAAGGTAAACGCTCGCACTACCTCGAAAAACACACTCGACCCCGCTTGCCAGGTCGCTCTTATATAGCAGGCCGGTGACTCAATAAATGCTTCTTTAACTATACGTTTAATTCTTGGATCAATAAATTACATGTTGTGTGAACCTGTGCAATTTTTAATTTATTCATACATGTTGTACACCCCCTATAGCTCTGTGTGTACAGTCCTCAGCTCCACATATTTCTTTCTCTTTCCACCTGTGTTCTGTCATACATTACCCCTCCCCTTCTCCCTCCCTTCACCTCCCACCACTGGTGTTTGCAGCTCTTGCCTATCTATTGGTTGTAACATCATTCCGACAAGTTGCATCATACTTTTTACTGATTCAGCGATTCCCACGCTTTGAACATTCTGTTATCAGGCACGTGGACAGCCAACGTCCAAGGTGAACACCTGTGCCGGATCAAATTTCACATGAACTTGCATTTTGTCACGTACGAAGCAAAACAGGATGTGACTTGTTAACAGTTATCATGCACGTGGATAGATAACGTCCAAGGTGAACACCTGCGGTAGATCAAATTTCACATGAACTTGCATTTTGTCACGTACGAAGCAAGACAGGATGTAACTTGTTTAGCGTGCATGTGGTTTCACACATATTCACATGCCTTTCGCTCTTCCCTGCCACCACAATGGTCAGATTATTTCACTTTCAAGCGTTTTGGTCATTTTTCCATTGCACCTGTTGTCAAGTCAGATCAGCGCCTTACAATAAGCTCAAATGACCTTCACCTCCTGCTCGTTTGCAAGTGTTTTCTGTACTCGCTTCGACCAACATAGAACCAAGTTCTCATCACCGTTTACATGTCAAAGGTAAAATGTGTGAAAACGCACGCTCGCTCTGTCATAAACCGGCCCGTCGAAATAGCGATTGATCTATTGAACACAGCCACCGTGGTCAGCGACAGTTTCAATGAAACACACACCCAGCAGTATCGTCTCTCTCAACCACCACGCTTCATGGACTTTATAAACAGGTAAAGAAAAAGAAAACGTGTTTTCAACATGTATGGCGTTAGGCCCTTTGTGAATTATTTTTTGGAAAAAATATATGTACCACATTTGAAAGGGGGCGTTAGCCCGAGTCCTAGGACACCTCGTACACGTCTCTAGCGTTATTGGTTCGTGAGATATCGGCAAAAATCACAAAAAAACACGTGTTTACCCCAAAATCGTGTTTCCCCCATTTTTTAAAATTATAACGAGTGGTCCATAGCAAAGAGGACGTCACTCCGAGTCCTTGGACCCGTCGTACATGCCTCTAGCATGATTGGTTCGCGAGATATAGCAAAAAGTTTAAAATCATGTTTTTCCCCCAAAAAACCGTGTTTCCAGCATTTCACCTTTTCGACACCTACATTCCCGTAAAGAGCACGACGAGACGAAAAAAACGAATCCAAGCACGCCTTCCTAGCATGGCTCCTTCCATTCCAAGGTCGCAGGGGATCACCACTTGCTTTTGGAAGCAGCTCTCTCCTCATCCCACTACTACCTACAGGTTTTCATCCTAGATACTTGAAATTTATTTTGGGGGTAGAGGGGGTAGGGACCATTGATTTACGTCAAACAATTTTTTTTGTAGAGTTCCTAGTTTCCGAAATATAGAATTTTCAAAATTCGAGTTTTTTCAAAAAAACATAAAAATTAAAAAAGTTTTACTATAGAAAATGAAGGTCATAAAGACCATTCGTTTGAGCCATGGCACAACGTTCTATCCTGTTTGGTTTTCAAACTATCGCCTATTTTCGAAAACAAAAAAAAATCAAAAAAAATTCAAAAATATAACGAGTGGTCCATAGCAAAAAAGACGTCAGCCCGAGTCCTATGACACCTCATTCGTGAAACTCCGACCATGGGTTCGAGAGAAAAGTCTATTTAAATGTTTCAACTTCGCGCGGCGGCCATGTTGGTTTGTTGGGCACAGCGGCGTCAAGTGAAGCAGAACCATCACTACTCCACTACTGGCGAATACCCTTAGATTTGAGAAAACTGGAGAAATCCTTGTTGAAAAATTCTTTCCCCTGGTCGGTTTGTAGAAACTGAGGTTGACGTTTGGATTGTTGAATAATATGTTGAAAGGCCTTGGAAAGTAGAGGACCAGACTTGCGACGCACAGGTTCAACAAAGGCCATTTTGGAACACACATCAATGACGGTCAACAAATAGCGTACACCGTCGTTAACGCTAGCATAGGGGATCATTTCAACCCAGTCGGCCTGTCCAAGTTCATCCACACTTCGTGAAATCACCTTGATTCGCTGACAGTGGCGCCTAGCTGGGCGATGTAACTCATGATCAATGCCCATTTTAATGGGTGAGGGCTTAAACAATACTTTTGGCATTTCGAAGTTCTTGTTCAATTTCTTGAATTTCCCAATCGTGACCGGTATGGCCGGCTTGACGCGAAGCATGCAACAACTGTAGTCGCTGGACGAACTTATTTTTATTGTGCCAGTAGGTAACATCCACAAGGGGTTTTAATGGTTTAAATTTCACACCCGAAGCGGACGCTTTACGACGAGTACTTTGACTGGTGGGAAACATTTTTGCAATGATGGTTTTATATTTTTGAGTTATATTGGCATTCACTTGTTGAGCGGGATCATACTCTCTTTAGTGGGCATGGGTGTCCAATAAAATGGATTTACATTTGCCAAGGTCCTGTGGTGTATAATCATGGGAAGAGGGTGTTCGAGATAATAGCAGCTTTAACAGTCCTGGCGTTAATTTATAGTTATTTTTTTAATGACAGCTTTAGTACGAGCAAATTTAATCCATGAATCCCCAATTTTAAAACTATCATCCTCATAGCGAACACCATCCGTTGTATCTGTGTTTACTATAAATAGATCGGTGAAATAGGGTTCCAGTGTTGATCCATATTATTTTATTAAAATGTTTTTCAGTTGAGCTTTATGTTGAGGGGTAGCCAAGACTTGTGAAAACGGAGACAATCTGGAAGGGCAAGGTGTTTCGACTGTGACCAAGGATTTCTTTTTTCTCAAAAACTCTGCAAGGGGTGAGGATTTTTTTTTTAGGCCTAAACACTTGTCCCTCTTCATCCTAAACCTCACCAACACTAGTCAAATCTCCCTGTTCCTCTTCCTCTTCCACAGGGTCCTCGTGTAGCGTCTGCGTGGCTTGTGAAACTGCGGGTAGCGTTTCACATGGCTTGAAAGAGGGTGTAAGCATGGCTTTTAGCGGAGGTGCTAAATGTTGTTGAATAAACAAAGCATGATCAGCACGTGATCGTGTCAATTGACGAAACTTTTGGTGAATAGTATTTTCTGCTCTAATAATATGCTTTTTCAATTGACTCTCTGCTGACGCCATGGTGTCTTGACAAATGACTTGAGAGGGAATGAGACAGTGCCTTAAATAGCAATAAAATGATCAAACCCTAAGCGATAACATCCTTGGTTGAGTTCACTTTGTTTGTCAATCACTAAACATGCATGACGTTGAGTGTTCCAGCACTTGGCACACAATTCACTAGACATTTGAAATGTCATATCAGGATTCACATGTTCATTATAAATGTGACGACTATTCCTCTCGTCCTGGCGAAATAAGACAATGACATTGGCATTGTCACGAATCAACTGTTTGGACATTTTAGAATACTTGTCCAAGATAGAAGCAATCGATAATGTTTGTGACGACCCATGGTGAAATAGTTTTGAATGAGTCCTTGTCGTTCAGAGGATACATAATCGAAAATCATGAGTGAATCAGGCTTTACCTCATCCGGGTCAATAACATTTCCTTGCATGGAAAATGTGAAATAACCCATATTCTCATTTTGTAATCCAGACATGACTTGATCCAGAATCACGTAGAGGGGTTGGTAGAGAGATTTTGCAAAAATATAAATATTTTGAAAACGCAGACCATTGGGCGCTGTAATGAGCGTCAGCAAAAGATTGGTATTTCCACTTCCGAAAGGTCCCACTATGATGCAGCGTATGGAAGATGGAAACAGTGAACCATGGCGATGTTCACGTGATGTGGGATAGAGATGGTAAACCATGTCCCTCACGGGGAATGACTCTTGCTGCTTAATAATCTGCTTATCAACTCAGGCTTAGATAGGCTATCAGGCTGTCTATATACATGGATTCTAGCCTTGACATAGAAACAGTATGCTATTACTACTGGTTGACAATGGACGTCTTTGGACGTGCGTTGATGGTCAAAGCTAGGTCTGCCCCCATACATGGTCCTAAACAAGTAACAGATCCTGCTAATAAACACTATGTGGATATGTCTGTGGTGCCACGCACCAAACAGGGAGATTATGACTTTAAGGGAAAGTGGTTAACCCATGTAAAACATCCTCAAGTGTCTACAGACGTCACTACAAAAAAGTATGTGGATAACAAAATGCACGACTTTTATGACAAAGTGCCTCAGCTTACGGTGAATGGCTATACGGCTGAACATCAGCGCATTATTCACGTGGAAGACCCACAAGACGAAGACGATGTGTGTACCAAACGTTACGTGACCTTTGAAATGAAAAGGCTTTTTAAATTTATCCCATCCGTATTTTTAGTGTATCTGACAAATGAAAAAACTGAAAATGACAGAAACCAGTTACCGCTAGTCCATGTCCAGCACTTGATGTATGTGCTTGCTTCGGGTTTAACCTCCTTGGACCCTGCGTCCCCTACAGGGGACATATCGCATGGCGCGTTTAAATTATATCTCACTTCTACATCCCGGAGTGTATTCTCTTTGGAAGTGGTTGGCATTGATAGAGAGAGATGGCAGCACATACTGAAATGCTAGTTTGCGGTAAATGTTCATGCACTTGTTCTAGCAGGCAGTGAGAAAATGTCTGCCGGCGAGAACCGTGTGTTTACTGGTACAGAGCTTGGTAAGTATTGCTACATACTTTATTGTTCTTGTGTAATCAATTTTATTTTGCTGTAACAGTAATTCTAAATACATTTACTATGATCAAGTATCACAATATTTGAAATTCAAGTTTTTGTTTTCTCAATATGAGCTATAAAAGTTGGATGTCGCCAATGGGGGACATTGGGTTCCAGTGTAACAAGTTTGGCAATACATACATATTTGCCTTTTCACTTGAATATGTAGTTTTCATGTGATTATTTTTCAAACTACGAGTAATATTGAGGCAGTAATTCTAGTTTTCTATTTCATAAGTGTTTATTCAAAGTTTTTAAGTTACTTCAGCGTGATAAAATAACCACATTTTAAGGTTAATGTCTTTATTTACAGACTCTGACTCATTCTTCGAATTTGTCCTTGGTGAAATAGATGGCAACACATCTGACATTGGCCTCTCCGATGACGAAGATGATCCTACTTTTACTATTGAGAATGAAGGAGGAGAAAGTAGTGATAGGGACAGTGATGAAGCTGATGATGCCCAAGACCCTACTGCTCCCGATCCAACAATGACTACTGATACTAGAGACAGTGTGGGCGGAAGAAGAACATTCTGGAAGAAAACTTCCGATATTTTCCCGTTACCCCCTGCTCCTGAACATGACGAATTGCCTCCCAATGCTGTTAACTTGCCACCACATGAATATGTAGGTAAATATATTCCAAGTGTGATATTTGAAGACCTCTGCATGTATACAAATCAAAGATATCTAAGTGACACTGGGAAGACCTTGAATTGCTCGGTGAAAGAAATGCTTGCATTCATAGGCATTACGGTAATGATGTCATACCTTAAATTCCCGAGAATTCGCATGTATTGGGCTCGAAAGACACGCATAGCTAACATCGCTGACAACATGTCAAGAAACAGATATTTCATTCTTAGGGGAAATTTGAAAATTAGGGATGACAATTTAGTCAATATTGATGAAAAGAATACTAATCGTTTCTGGAAAATAGAGCCTATTATTCAGTCAGTCAGGAATGGGTGCCGTCTAAATCCAAGACCACAAGATATTGCTATAGATGAACAAATGATTCCCTTTTGGGGGCATGTATCAGCACGACAGTTCATCAAAGGCAAACCTAATCCCTGTGGCATTAAAATTTTTGTTGCAACAGCTTCAGATGGACTGCCATTGGACTTCTTTTTTTTACCAAGGCAGGGGAGATATGATTACATCAGATGAGAATGCCAAAGATCTTGATGTTGGTGGTAAAGCTGTGTTTCGACTCACAGAAACCCTCCCTCCTGGGGTCACCATATACATGGACAGATATTTTACATCAGTGCACCTATTAGATACATTGCACTCTACGGTACAGGTTCAAGGAACTGAAACAATCCAGAAAAATCGTATACCTTCAACCTGTAACTTGAAGAGTGACAGTGTAATGAAAAGAGAGGGAAGAGGATCTATTCATCAAGCAGTTAGAAATGACGGTCAAATTGCAATATTGAAGTGGTTCGATAATCGACCTGTCACTTTAATATCAAGCAAAGAGGGTTCAGAACCAACCGATGAGTGTCGTCGCTGGTCAAAAAGAGATGGCAAGTACATTTTAGTGAAGAGACCAAAACTTGTCCAATCATACAACAAGAGAATGGGTGGTGTGGATTTCCTGGATCGAGTAATCGCCATGTATCGAATGATTGCGCGTACAAAGAAATGGACAGTGAGGGCAATCGTGCATCTCTTTGATTTTGCTATTGCTGCTGGATGGATTGAGTATCGTCGTGATCAGGCAAGCCTTGAAACGCCAAAAAAAGATATCCTTCACTACATGGACTTCCGAACTAAGTACGAGGAACATCTGATTCATTCAGAATCAACTAATAATGAGTCTTGTGATGAACAAGAGGATGAATCTGAAGAACCAACACCAAAGCGTTCCAGAACTACTGTTCCTCATCCCCCAGATGATTTGAGGAAAAAAAATGTGTCACATGCCCGAGTTTCCCCAGCCTGTGACAAAAAACAGATGCCGGCTACCAGGTTGTAGTGCGAACAAGGCCAGAGCCCGTTGCAGAACTTGCAAAGTGTTCCTTTGCCTTCAGGATTCAAGAAACTGCTTCATGTTGTATCACGATTTATGAAATGAGTGACTAAAGCACCATTTGATTGTGTAAAACTAACTCTGACTGTGCTTATTGTGATAACATTTTTAAGACTTCCCTAGTTGTCAGAGGATGAAAGTATTCTGTTCCGTGTTAAAGAGGTTGTTTTTTTGTTTTGTTTTTTAATCTATTGTATTTTTTTACATACCAACTTTTGTAACTCATAATAATGTTTTGACTTTTCTATATATATTTTTATACACCTCAACTTAGAGGGTGTCAGCCCTACTTTATTATATTATATCTTGGTGTGAAATAAAATTTTGATTAGCTGCCGAGTGAGTTGATTTATTTTGAAATATGAAATTAAAAAATCAGAAAAAAATCTAGTTAATTCATTAGGATTAATCTAGCAACTGTTTTACCGTTTCAGATGGTAAATATTATATAAACAGCATGTAGTTATAATGATTAATTGATCTCACTATATGGGTTCAATTTGTACACACTAAAACCCAACGTCCCCTATAAGGGACATGCCATTCTACATTCATTATCATCGTGATTTAACAAAAGAAAAATTCTCTCAATTCTAGACCCCCCTTTATATCAAATTCCCAAAAAAACAGTAAAAATTTACAAAAAAATGTTCTGGGTCTAAGGAGGTTAAGCGACTATCGATTGCACTATGATGGAACCATTCACATCAAACAAGCCATGCCTGATGAGGACCATTTACAAATAGAGATAAATGGTCATAGGATGTTGATCCATAACCATGAAATGGTTAGTGGAGGTGACGAATTATCCGTTCATCTCATGTTGACATGGGATGAAAAGCAAGCGGGAAAAAACAAAAACGATTTCCCACTTTATGTGGAATTGGAATATACAGACAAGAAATAACAACCTGACGTTAGTTGTGACTTAAACTTTCTTGTGAATTGTTGTTGGTCATCATCATGGTGAAACAAAGATATGTGGTGAGAAAGACTAAAAAGACTAAAAATTGACTCTGTCCTTGGCAAAGCATGGGTTTAAGGCATTACTGGACACGCCCTTGCGAAAGAAAAAAGAAAAAATAACGTGTTGACCATAAGAAAAGCTCTTCGAGCAGCACAGAGACGTGTTATTCCAACACGTCGGCGATAGGGTTCAAAACAAGGGCGAGTGATTCCCGTCCCCAAACGAGCGGGATTTTTACCTGCATTATTTGCCGGTCTGGCTGCTCTGGGTTCACTTTTGGGTGGTGCTAGTGCGGTGGCGAAAACCATTAAAGCTGCAAAGCAGGATAAGCAAGAACTAAAAGAAAGTCAGCGACACAATGAAAATATGGAAGCGAGTGCTATGGGGGCTAGAAATGCCAATTTAAAGCCAGCCTTTTATCAACAATGATTTGGGATTTCACTATTTCGAAATAAAATATTTTTTTTTTAAATCTCAGTCATAGCAAGACATGCCCTGACTCATCATCAAGTGGAAAGCTATGCTAAACAACTAAATCATTCTCATTTTCGAGGTGCGTTTATGCGGAACCAATTGCCCCCACGACCCTGGAAACAGGAATGTGCAGTTGTAAATTTGGATGATCACCGAGGACCAGGAACGCATTATGTAGCTTATGTCAAAGAGGGATCCACCGTATGGTACTTTGACAGTTTTAGGAATTTGCCCCCGCCCATGGAACTAGTAACCTATTTTGGAAACAGGATCAAGATATATTATAATGTGAAACGTGAGCAAACGTTTAACAGCCAACAGTGTGGACGTTTGTGTTTTTTTAATATAAGACGCAGCATAAGCAAACACGTCAACAGTATGTCGGCAGAAAGTAAAACGTTTACACTGCATGGACGCGGACCTGAAGACTGCCTAGACTATCACCCGCCTTTCTAATTGAGTGAAAGACCTTATGGTTTAGGACTTGTTTCACTTGAAACGTACAATAGAATATACAACATACTGAGCCCGCCTGAGCTCATTGCTCGGTGGTATTTCTACGAATGTTTATGTACATAACATGCATCATCATTGAACGCGCCCTGGAAGCAGCGCGGCAAGTCACGGGGAAGGGATGATGTCTTGACTCTGGACATTCACCCTAAATATTTTCCTGAGCACCCATTATTCTACTTCTTGATTGTAAACGTCTCAGAACTTTCCACATCGTCATTCAGCATCAGATAAACATTATTATGTTTCTAAATTTATTTTTGGTAAAGGTAATTTACGCCGCAGATATGCGTAAGGAAGTCAATAGACTGTCAACGACTCAAGTATCCGCTTAGACGCAGCAAGGCGAGCCTATGCTCGCTGACAACCAATTTTGTAGCCGTCCAAGTAAGACGTGCTTAGCAGACCGTCCGTTGGACGAAGAACTTACAAGTCCACCCATGTGGTGATGAGAATCTACAACCATCGAGTATTATTTGTCACGATATTCGTGAGGTGAATGTGAAACCAACAGTATTGGCAATTTGTAAGTCCATTGTGAAAATTGTGGAAAATTGTGATATATTTCCGACATTATTATTTTTGGTCTCGTGGAACACCACATTTCGACACGAGGGCCAATGTAAAATTGAAGTCCACGAGGGACGAGAAATATTGTGAAAGTATTAGCAATCATCGATCATCGTGTGTAAGAAAAGGCACACCGTAGTTTTAAAGTGTATTACAACTCAAAGTGCAATCAATTTTGACACAGGATTATCACAATCCAGAGCGATATTTGATATCGTAAAATCAGTGAGCATAACACCGCATGTGTTACATAGCATATGTGAATGCAGACAGTGAAGGCCATTTGATAATAAGTCTGCTATATTATTGTGTAAAATCAGTGAGAAATCTGATCAAATGCCACGACTCGATAATTTCAAACTCTGTGAAATCACGTGTGGAATCTTCAACCAAGATATGTTATCACGACATGAGCCACATATGCATCCTTCTACAAGTACTGTCCGTGGGTGACATGGAGTAGACTTCTACAGTGTGGGGGGAATATCTGAAGAAGAGGAACTTCGTCATGACAGGAGGAGGACCTTACAACCACGAGGGACATGGAGCTAGGACACCCATCAACCCGAAAGCTTACCGCAGGGAGGAGATTTTGTACGTGTACCTGACACGTGGACGCAGTAGGAGACTGGAACGGAGGAGGCTTGAACCAAGAAGCTTGGTTTGGAAACACCATTGGAACCGTCCAGGTCTTTGTTACCCCTCAATTATGATGAAATTGAGATGAGGCAAACTGTACTGTAAGTCTGCATCTTCTCATTTGTGCGGGTTTTTTCTGTGGTAGATAGAATGCAGAATAGTTAACCGAACTACTGATAACTAGCTTAGGTAGGATTTCTAGTTAGCACTTTGCTATGTTCTTTTTCAATGAGTGTTAGTCACCGTTAGGTGCATTCTGTTATATGTCAGTAGGACGTAATGTCCTAACAACTTGCTAGACACGACCACATATAATTTTTATCTGTCTTGGTCCACCCTTATTGTGGGTTAGATTTTTAGGAAGGATGGACAGCCATTCTTTGGTTCATTTTTGCTGTAACCCCTTCCAAGATTACTTCCAAGGTACGCCACTGCTTGTTTAAGATGGCCGTATCGTTTGATGACCGACTGTTGTCATCACATGTATGTGCATTTCTGTTATTTACAGTTAATGTGAAGCTTTGAAGCCACATTCAGTTCTAGAAAGAACGTACAGAGATTATATATAAATATGCCTGAAGAGAATCGAACCCTAATACTCTCCGTATCATTTTAGACATCTTAGCAGTTGTAATGGAAATGAACAAGAGGAAGCAAAAATAGGGAAAGGAGTTAGACAAGGCTGTGCTTTGTCTCCCACGCTTTTTAATGCCTACATCCAGGATGCATTGCATAAGGTTCGAGAGGATTTGAATTTAGGAATGAGGATACAAGGTGAACAAATACAAAAAATTAGATTTGCAGATGACATTGCCATAGTTGCAGATAGTGAACAACATCTCAAACAAATAATAGTAAAAATGGAGGAAATCATGGGTAATGAATACAAGATGAAAATAAATAAGTCAAAGACGAAAGTTATGGTCTGCGATAAAAAGGCAGATTCAAGTATGAAATTAGTGGTGGGCAACAAAACACAAGAAAATGTTCAAGAATTTAAATATCTCGGAAGCAAAATTACCAAAGATGGAAGATGCAAGAAAGAAATCAAATGTAGAATTTTACAAGCCAAATTAGCATTTCACAAAAAGAAACGTTTATTCACTACGAATTCCATTAATCTTAAGACCAGAAAACGATTATTAAAAGCGTATGTTTGGAGTATTGCCCTTTATGGTTGCGAAACGTGGACAATTGGAAAAGAAGAAAAAAGGAGGATAAATTCTTTTGAACAATGGTGTTATAGAAGAATGCTAAAAATTAGCTGGACAGAAAAAATAACGAATGCTGAAGTATTTAAAAAGGTGGAGGAAAATTATACCTTATGGAAAAGCATAAAGAGGAGGAGGACTAGACTGATAGGACATATTTTGAGCCTGCTGAAAACGGTATTGGAGGGAATGGTTGAAGGCAAAAGATGTCGAGGAAGACCACGCCTACAATATGTACAGCAAATCATGTCTGATGTAGGATGCAGAAACTATGAAGAGATGAAGAGGAAAGCTATAAATAGAGCCGACTGGAGAACTGACGCAGACCAATCCATGGATTGAATACTTAAGAAGAAGCAGTTGTAAGATTGTCGTCATTGTTATATTTTATTTGTGTGAAGTCTAGAACACGCAATGTTTTGTATTTAAGAAATGTAAATATTAGTCGAGTGACATTTCTTTGTCAACTCAGAGCACTCCAGAGAGAGTGGGATATCTTTGTGAAAGTGTTACTTGGAATTTTAAGACATGAATTATCATTGTACACCGTATTTTTACGTCGTACATTTTCTTTGAGTGTTTATTAGTTATAAGTTATTATGTTTGAGCCAGCATGATTCACTATAGGATCTTTATTGAGTGAATTCTTGCCTGCTGAATGTGTTATCAGTTGCCGCGCACAAATATGAAGCTAACGTGCTTTGTCAAGCACCAGTGAGAACGGGTTTCAATTACCCAGAGTACACTACGCTCTCTTTTGTGAGACGACCTTGTTACTTTTAGACAGATGCCAGTGCATCGTATTTACCGTTTGGAGAATTGATTCATTATTTGGGTCAAGCCCAGCGACCATGTTGTAGGAATCAGATGTTTTTGCTGACGTCATGGAGACGAGCATGTTACCTGTTTTGATCGCTATTGGAGAGCGACGTTGTACTGACACCAGTTGAGAGTGTGTAATTTTTATAGGAAATAGATGTTGTCTATTATTTATTGGTGATGAAGACACCCTTTTTGATGCTATTGGTATAATATTTTGAGTGCATGATGTGCGCTGTTGTACAGAGTTCATTCTGCGACCATTCTTTCCGCGACTAGCCCGAGTCTGCATCAGGAGAGCTGTGCGCCCAACAGAAGACTTCACTTTGTTTAGCCTAGGTGTCTTGGAATCATCAGCCAATCGGCATAAACCAACGACAAATCTAAACTACGCTCCTAATAATGATAAATACATAATTGTTATAAACAAATGCTAAATAACTATGACTGTGAACTTAATCTTGATTTCTCAACGTTGTGCCGGCTGCCTGATTACATTTGGATGTTTTCCATTTCCATCGGGAAATGACTTTAGACATTGTACACTACTTTGAGACGACGGAGCAGCGTACGAACCAGTAGTTCATACCTGGTGGTGCACGATGCTCATGCGATCTAAGTCGTGATATTTATCACGCAGTTGCCACCATAAATGACACCATCAGATGACCCTTGAATACAAAGAGTATTCAAACGTGCAGGCAGGGTTTAATAAGAGATCATGTAAATGCTGTGGTTTATTTCTTGAAGTGTTAATACTACATGTTAACCTATTGTACCCTTAGTTTTAAGGAGTGAACATAATCTTTTTTTTTTGTTTGCTGGTTATCATGTAGCTCTTTATGTAATGTTTGTTCTTACGGTAGTCATTCGCCGTAAATGCTCGTCATAATGTTAGGACTTAGCTAGATTCAGTAAATCGTTACTGTAAATTCGGGAGTGGTACCATTATAAATTTCATCTGCTTATTGTTTGTTAACTTGGCTTCTGTTTTTCATAGTAACCCATTTCATCTAAGTAGGGTCTACTTTTCGTGCCTCTACCCTAGCTTTGTTGTTGTTGTTGTTTCTTTGTGTAATAGATATTTCGCGAGGGTTTTAAACTTCAATCAGTGTAGGATTCTTGACGCTTGATTTTCTTTTTTTTATTAGCTTGCGGGAATAGCCCGAAACAAACCCTCCGAACCTGGATAGATGTTAGTGATTCTTTTAATAAATTTTACACAAGTTTACTTAAGTCTGTATGTTATTATTTTGTAGTTTAAGTGTTTCTGCGGTGTACTTCTTGGGTTATTACTGACACATACCATGTCGGCCCAGATCCCCCCGTGATCTTGCGTCTCGTGCGCACTGACCTATAGGAAGTACATCCGATCCTCTTCGGCTTATGTGCCCAGAAGGGGAGTTGTCTGGGAAGTCATTTCGGTTAGTGACGACCCTGACGGCTCGTCTGACGGGCTCAATACCTGGAAATGTGAACAAGATTTACTATGATGATTCTGTGCTCACCCTGAACTCTGGTGGATATACGATAGATGATATTTATGAACACATTTATGTGGTGTTGATCAATGAATATGGTTTAAAGTCATTTCTTGATGGAACGCGCAAGTATGAACTTGTAGGAAATACCAACACTCATCGCTGCAGTATTTTCTCTACATTCAACATTGACTTTAAAACACACCCCGATTCCATTGGTCCATTACTAGGATTTAAACCCACACGTGTTGGAGCCCAACAAAAAAACATGAATCAGACGATGAAGTGAAATTCATTGAAGACCATCATGTGTCGGTGACGTGTAATATTATTAGCCAAGTGTACGCCAATCAAGAACCATCGCATTCGCTTTATGACTTTATTGTGACATCGCCCAATGGCTATATTATTCGTGAAAACCCTCCAGTGGTGCTTTTTCATTCTGTGGCTGTCGATGGTATTAGTAATATAACATTAAGACTGATCAATAGAGAACAACAACTCATTCAACTAGATTCTACCACACCAGTGACTTACAAGTTGGTGCTAAAGCCACTATGAAGTTGGTGTATAAAAACAACACCGTCTAGGAATGGAGTTAGTTGTTTGCCACGTGAATACACGTTAACATCTAAGGACAAGCAGATTTTACAGCATTTGGGTTACCACATCAACCCCCATGATGAATTCTATCCTAGAAGTAGCGAACCGCATGGAGGAGCAACCAGGGGTGGTAAGAATTGATCTCCTTTCTTATCAAGCTCAAACACCTGGACTCAATAACAATGATGAAATTCAATTTGTTATCAACAACCAAGATATTTACACCCTACCGCATGAAAGTGTCATTCAGATTGAAGGCCGGCTAATCAAAGCCGATGGCTCTACAACCACCACATCCAAGTTAGCCAACCATGCTTTTGCCTTTCTGTTTTCTGAGGTGCGTTATGTCATTTACGATATCGTGGTGGATAGCACTCGAAATGTGGGTATTTCAAATGCCATGAAACTATGCACTTGTTATAGTGAGGAAGAAGGTAAAACACTTTGCATGGCGGGTTGGTGTCCTGACTCAACCATTGACTGGATGGTAAACACTGACAGGACCTTTACTGGATATTTACCTCTTAAACTGATTTTAGGCGTTGCCGAAGATCACCAGCGCATTGTGGTCAACGCAAGGCAAGTGCTTTATTTGGCGAGAGACTGAAGTGATAATAATGCACTCATGGGAGTCGACAATGCACCCATAGATTCAAAAAATCAACTACAACGCATGCTATGGAAAGTGCCCCATGTGACCCTTGACGATAGCAAAAAACTGGAGATACTCAAGATGGTAAAGAGAGATATGCCTCTACCCATGGAATTTAGAAGATGGGCACTCCATGAGTACCCGCTATTGCCCACCACCAACACACACAGTTGGTCTGTAAAACAGCCCGCTATACAGAGAGACCTCGCTACATGATTGTGGGTTTTTAAACGTATCGCAAGTATCAACAAACCAAAGATGCCGCGCAATTTGATCACCTTCAATTGAGAAATGCACGTCTTTTCCTCGACGGGGCTGTGTTTCCCTATGTAGGACTGGATTTGGATTTTTCAAAAAATAACTTGTTTTCTAAATTTAGATGGTCGTATTATCAAAAGCCCCATGCTGTCACCCCATGCGTTTAAGGCAAGTGCGCTACTGATTGTCTTTGACTGTTCTTACCTGGAAGAGTCTGTCAAGCCATCCAATATTGACATTCGACTAGATTTAGAAACGCATGACAATGTACCAGCCAATACGACGGCCTACTGTTTGATTATTCATCACAAACAAGTCAACTATTATCCACTGTCCAACCAAGTGACGAGTGTATAAATAACAGGTCAACCCACGTCAAGCTGGACAGTCATGTCTTGCTTTAAAGCCTCAAGAGGTGTCTCACCCATGAATTTAAACTCTGAGGAACAACGTTTCAAGAACTTTGCGACGTGGCCTGTGCCTTTCATAAACCCTCAAGCCTTGGCAGCCGTTGGCTTCTATTATTTAAAAACAAGAGATGAAGTGAAATGTGCCTTTTGTGCCATCACCATAGACCAATGGAAAGAGAGTGATGAACCCATGCAGGAACATGAGCGCTGGTCACCCGCCTGCCCCTACCTGTGCAGAATAGAAGTGGGAAATATACCCTGCCATTCACTCGTGCCTCTGAGTGATGAAAAAACAAGTTACGATACATGTGGACTGTATGGTGTCCATGGTGCTTCGGTGAGCAGCTCACCGTCAAAAACGCCTAGTTTAGAGACATTGGGGCATCATCGGTGTTATGGACGTTATAAACACAAAATACTGTATTGTTGTATGAGTTTGTAGCGTCCCTATCCCAAAATAATTTAAGCCTGTAAGACGTGTTTTGACATTAAAATGATGTAATAAAAAATAGTTTGTGGTTGTTAATATTATTTCTCATGTGCCCCTGTCCTACCCTCAATTTTTTTAAACTGGCATGGTAGGTAAGTCCATGTCATGGGCGCATTTTAGTGATCGATCGTCAGTCAGTCGTCAGTTGAACTTGGTCCAGACAAGCGGCAACATGTTGCGCACACTCATTGTGGAGTGCCAAGGGTTTAAAATTGGTGACAAATTTATATCTAAAAAAGCCGCCATTATCGATTGTACCACTTTTTGGATATCGCAAGCTACGCATTCGGTATTTAAACCGCCCCATACATTTGATTTATTGTGTGAAAAAGACCGTAAACAAACCGAGTGGATTGAAAATCATAGGCAGCTAGACTGGAATCAAGGAACCATTTCCTATAAGTATTTGGACACGGTGATGAAAGCGCACTTGTCCTTAGCCAATGTGGTATTTGTGAAAGGTAATGAAAAACGCGAATGGTTGCAACCATTTTTGGCGCCTTACTGTCAATGTATCGACCTCACGGACTTGGGCTGCCCATCATTGCAAGCCCTTATGGACCGCTGTCCCTGTGGCAACATTACCCATACAGCCCTAGCACATGTGAGGCATCTCTTTCATTGGTTAACCAACAATGCCTGCTGGTAGTTGTTGAACAAAATTAAAACTCATGATTTACCTGTGAATTACGCCAGTCAGATTTCTACAAGCAACGTGTAAACATCTACAGAGCGTGATGCCATGAAGAAAGGGAATGCTACAGACAAAGCCATTGGCAAGTTCTTTGTGTACATAAAGAAACTATAGAGCGTCTCTACCTTAAAAGACAGTATGGGATTAAATGTACTATTTGCCTCTGACTCGCATTCTATGTACTGCAATTAGCTTCGTCCTCTTCTACACCGGCGATGTTGCCATTTCCCAATAAAGCAAAGTGATAAATCTAAGAAAATGTGTGCGTGGCCTTATAGAGAATTTTCCGCTCTTTATGATGATGTAAAATTATAAGCCATGAATAATTAACACATGGCCCAATTTTCTCAATTACGATATTTTAGCGCGAATCAATTTTTATGCACATATAAAACTTATCACGCTATAGCTATAGCTGAACTAATGATCACAACAGATTAAGAATTTGCTTTTATATTGCCTGATGTTGGTAGAAGATATCCTATTTCTCAGGGCAGTATTTTTTTCATATTAAGAGAGTTATATTCTTTTTTCTTAAACGTTACTTGAAAATTATAGGATGGTATGACAGGAAAGTTAGGTAGCGATAAACTTTTTTCGTGTTGACTTTACGTCGGCGTTGAAATTTAATTATGCTTACAACTGACTATAACCTCTACTGTAAATCTAAGTTGGCAACAATGTAATCAAAAATGTATTTTACTTTTATAAGTTGGCAATTGTTTTAAACCAGAAGATGTACAGCTAATGGCGGAATGCATGTGTAATATATTGTCTGTGAAATCTGAAGCCATCAGCCATCAAAATTGTATCTATATTGATTGTAGGGAAGTTTTTGATAACTCATAAATATGTGTTATGCTGTAGAGTCAAAAGGTATGATATTATCGACTTATCTAATATGTATTTATCAACTTGTATTTGAATTAGGTTATATGTTGTATGGAAGCACACCTTAAGTTTACAAAATGTTCATAATAATAGAAGAAGTTTGTAACTGAGAGTGTAAACCATTATTGTATTATTTCTTTGTTTGCCAGGCGCCTTTTGATGATACTTGCTGTTTAATTTGATAAATAAAAGGACGTCATACATATTGAAAACGACTTGATCATTCATCCCCACTCGGAGCATAAGAATTACAACTGGTTATGGGCCCAGGTACCGCTCGTACGTCAGACACGCCGAGCATTATGGGAAACAATTTGGACATCGAGAGAAAGTCAGCCGAGTCAGTCGTCGTCGTCCAAGTCAGAAGTCGTCAGATCAGTCCAGTCAGCCGAGAAAGTCCACGTCAGTCATCGCAGACAAAGTCAGCCCCGTCGAAGAGGACGTCTACCACATCGTCAGCCCGAGAAACGTCAGCTAAGTCAATCTAACCTCAAAATGTCAGTCAAGTAGCCTATACATGAGTCAGAGTAAATCTATAAAACAATTTGAAAATAGATAGTAAAATCTTGTGAGATAAAACTTTTGTAAATTTGTCATATTTTTGAAACTTAATTTTGCTTTTTAAGTCAAGTCATGGATACAGTAAAGGTTCATTTAGAAACTTTGACAGAAGATTTGCATGGAAATGTCAATTATGATTCTTGGCGTTTCAAAATTAATTTAGCTATGAGAACAAAAGAATATTTTGATATTGCAACTGGTTTGACTGTCAAACCATCAGGTACAAACTCCGATCCTGTACGTAATTGGATAAAGAAAGATGTAGAAGCTCAAGCGCTTATAGGTTTAAATGTCAGTAGTAATATAGCGAAAAAGCTAGTCAAATGCCAAACTGCAAAACAAATGTTAGATAAGCTAGAAAATGTTTATGGTAAAAATTCTGATATTACTGTTGAGGATTTGCAAAGGAATTTTTTGGTTATGTTTTTGACAGCCAAAAATCAGCTGTTGAGAATTGCTTGGAGATTCAACAAATAGATCATCAGATGACAACAGGGTGAAAGACAGTTGGATCATGACACGAATGCTGAGTATGCTACCACCTAAGCTGCACCATTTCAGAACAGCCTGGGACAATGTGACAGGAGCCGACAAAACTATTGAAACACTCATCGAAAGATTGAGGCTGGAAGAGGATCGACTCAATGAAGGTAAAAAAAAAGGAAAGTGGAGCAACTGCAGTCAACGCACTCATCGCAAAGGAGAAGAAAACTGGAAATCAGTCTGCTCACTACAATAGCAACAGACAAGGTGGAAGCGCGCTAGTCAGCTGCTTTAAGTGTGGACAGAAAGGACATGTGAAGAAACACTGGAGAAACAAACCCTGTGCCAAATATCTTGCCTATTGTAAAGAAAACTACCCTTGCCATGTGTGGACAGAAAGGTCAATTTGCAAGAGACTGCACAAAGAAGGATGACAACAAAAATGGAAATGAACGGTCAGAACGGAGTGAACAGAAGAGCACGAATCGCCCATACCGCGCACTAGCGTCAGTGGGACTGTCAACTGCAGAGCTGAACAGTCTCAATTCGAAATGTAACACAAGAAATCACTGGTACCAGGACTGTGGAGCTACACAACATATGACATCACACAGGAACTGGTTCGTCAAATTGATTGAGTTGGAAACTCCATCTCCTATTGTCATCAGAGATGCGTCTGTACTCGAGGGCGTTGGTATCGGCAACGTTCAACGGAACAGAATGGTACAAGGTCATCCTGGAGGACGTGCTTTACACGCCTAAGCTCAACTACAATTTGATATCTGTCAGTCAGATACTCGACAGAGGTTATGACCAAACTGCAAACAGAGAGAAGTCAATATTTGAAACGTCTCATCATCGTGAAATTGTGGCCATGGCAGTCAGAGAAGGTGACCAGTACAGAATGATGCTACGCCAGGAGAAGTTTGAAGCCAGTATGGTAGCCACCTCGATCGTAACCTGGCACGAGAGGCTCGCACACCAAAACCTGAAGTATGTGTAGGATGCTTTGGACAGGAATGGCATTCCATACGTTGATGATTGGAACGAGAGAATCTGCGAAGGATGCACCTATGGGAAGCGACATCGGGTATCTCACCCACTGAACGAGAAGGTTGCTACCCAACCAGTGGATCTGGTCCATGTAGATATGGGAGAGATGGCGACACCATCGCTAGGAGGAGCAAAATACTTCTTGCTTTTCAAGGATGATTTTTCACATTTCCGAACAGTATACTTCTTGAAGACGAAGGACGAAGCCACAGCCAAACTGGATGTTTTCATGAAGCTGGTGGAAAACCAATTCGGAAGAAAGGTGAAAATTCTACGATCAGATAATGGAACCGAGATCAAGAATGCCAACACACGTAGGCTGCTGGAGGAGCTAGGTGTCTTTCACACTTTTTCAACAGCTTACACCCCAGAATAGAACGGAAGAGTGGAACGTGAAATGAGAACAATTGTAGAGTCAGCAAGGACAGCAATTCATGCACGAAACCTGAAGGACAATTTGTGGGCAGAAGCAGTGAACTATTCTGTGTTCACGATCAACCAGACTGGCACAAGTTCAGTGAAAGGAAAGAGTCCAGCCAACCGATGGTTTGGACGACAGGTCAACATGAACAAACTGAAAACCTTCGGATGCGACTGCTACGTTTTGACTCCCAACCACAAGAGAAGCAAGCTTGACAAGAAGTCTAGGAAAGGTATTGCACGGTGCTGCTCCCTATATTAACGGTAGTTCACCCAGTGCCCACGTACGGCAGCGCCCGTAGCACGGTCGGGTATCTTGCGCATTCCGTGTAATGCCAAAGCTTTGACTTCATGAGCTCCTTGTCTTATATTATTGTATATTGTCCTCTTATGTTCCAGTTAGTTTTAAGATAATAAACGTCGTAATTAAGTAAATGTGGAATTCCCTTATGAGCTACCAGAGAGAATGTTTGCACGCAACATTGTTTGGTCCTTCCGATTGCCGGATATAGGTGAACTACGAAACCATCTATGAAAATAGCTAACTTGGTTGAGTTAGAGAGCACAGAACTACATCAGTAAGTACATTCTGGTTCAACATTTCCTTTGTCCTTTTCTTACCGGATCATCAGGGATACCAATCAAAAACGTCTATTGACAAAGAAAAGAGCAGTCATCAAGTCTCGCGTGACTCGCTTAAGTACATTCGTGAATGAATTTGCAGGTGGGAATTTTAACGATATAAAGGTTAGGAAGCAATCATTGGCGAGTTTAATGGATGAGTATAATGACATTCAGATACAATTGGAAATCGATGATGCTGAAAACGAATCACATGATATAGATAGAGCAGCCTTTGATGATTTATGCTTGGACATTAAGTCAAAACGCTATTGTGCCCCGAAGATACACACCCACCTCCGCCTGTAAATAGTGATAACATGAGCAATAGTTGTGCACTAAAACTTCCAACTATTTCACTACCCAAGTTCAATGGCGCTCTACAAGATTTCATGCATTTCTATGACACCTTTGTAGCGCTGATCATCAATAATGAAACAATCACAGACATTCAAAGATACTATTATCTTCTATCATGCTTGTCTGGGGAACCACACCATCTCATTGAGAATTTACCAATTTCACATGATAACTTCAAGGTCGCCTGGAATTGATTCGTAGTCGGTATCACAATCCCAGACTTATATCAGATCTCCACATCAAGGAATTGTTGTCACTCCCTAATGCAAAGCACGATTCTCCTAAGGAGCTGCGTTTGCTAATAAATCAACTTAGCAGCAACTTAAATGCCATAGAAGCTTTAAAAATCGAAACGCCTTTACATGACCTCATGCTGTCGCACTTAGTTTTGGAGAGAATCAGTCTCAATCGCAGGAAGCAATGGGAGAACGGTACGTCAAATGAAACGCACGCCAACTTGAAGGACTTAATTCAATTCTTGGAAAACAATTGCCAAACTTTAGAAATAGTCACGTCCAACAAGTCAGCTGCTGTAACCCAAGATGAGGTCAAGCATGGTACAAGTTCAAGGGGACCACACCGAAATTTCGTCACCACGTCACCTTATTGTGTGCTATGTAAGACATCTCACAGTCTGCAAAAATGCCCCAAATTTAAGTACATGGACGTAAATAGCCGGGTAGGTGTTGTGAGGGAACATAATCTTTGTTTCAATTGCTTGAGAAGTGACCATGTAGCCAATAATTGCAACTCAGGCAACTGCAGAACATGTAATAAACGTCACCACACATTGTTACATATACACCAGAATATGAACAGTACTGCTACCCCGGTACTAAATGCATCCCAGCAGGAAGCATATTGTTCTGTCAGAAGCGCATGTCCTCACAATGAAGTATTGTTATCAACTGCCAATGTTAACATTAGGGATAGCAAAGGTCAAATGCATCAATGTCGAGCACTATTAGACAGTGCATCACAGATGAACTTCGTGTCTTGAGACTTAGTGGACCGTTTGGGTATCAAATTGAATCGTCATTCGATACCTATAAATTGTATCAGCAACACGCAAGCGACTTAATCCTCTTACTTCTGTCAACTTCAGATAGAGCCGAGAGTTAGTACTTATAGTCGGCATATAGTATGTTCTGTCCCGCGTCCACTGATCTCTCTATACATGGATCGCTGATGGCAGCACTCCGCTGCACGAGAAAGTACGCCAGGTTGAGCGTGCGGTCCGCCATGTTGGTGTACCCATTCTCAAGCTCTTCTTATGGGGAAGCAATGATAATCTAGTCAATTTTAAATCGTAATTAATGGTGCTTTGGAACAAATAAAAATTTAGAGATATGTTCACTCATAGCATAAGGGCATTGGGATCACTGACACGTCATTCCGAGGTCAGTAAATCTCCGGAATATCAATAAAAATGAATGTATAATAACGGCTGACAAATTTCAACTTAGGTGCTGAGTACCGGTACACGCAATAAGCGATTAGTAGCGAGTGAAAAACAATTTCTAGAAAGATTCTTGTAAATTGTATATACGGTATACATGTATATATATGCCACGAAATTATGCATTCTTCAAATGATGTACCTATAAACGTAGCTCACTATACAGGCCTAGATTCGACATATCGTAATCGGTCCTTGGTAATGAATTCCTGTTTCCATGAAATAACCAACACTTCCCCCAAGTAATCCCAGCACTCTACATCAAATACTACAGCTTTTAATCACGCTAGCAGCACAATAAACTTAATAATAACGAGAAGTAGATCAAAGCCAAAAATGCACTTTAAGCCTAATCAATTTTATTCCTCAGCTCCACATAAAACTTAACACAACCAAAAACCTACTCAAAATATACTCTCTCCACCGTTTTACAACTATTAAGCGAACTATTCGCACCCAGAACCGAAAACCCCTGAAATGGGATCAAATTTAAATACGCAATAGCCTAGCCCGATCACGTCTGGTTCAGCACCACCGCATATGTATACTTAACTTCACAAAAACTTCAAAATTACGGCTAAGTGACCTATCTGCCTGAGAAGTAAAGGTATTACCGGCTTGCCTGGGATGATGGGTCACCAAACCGGTACTTAAAACTAAGATTTTACGCTTTAAAAAACCAAATTCAGCCCATTTTACAACTACAAGAAACACAAAATATCTACTGCCAGTATAAATACATGTATAACATCAAACTACCAGTAACCAATCACAGAGCAGGATTCGCAATATTGCACCATGCGCTCGCTGCCATCTTACTAGACCTGTCATCGTCTATTCGGCCTACTGCTGCCGTAGCTACCAGCCATCCATGTATAGAGATCAGCGCCTACGTCAGATTACTGGTCCACTGCCTTCATCTAGAATAGATTACGAGGACTGGCAACTGCCCGTCAACATTCCTTTAGCTGACCCGAATTTCTACCAGCCCAAAGAGATAGATCTACTGTTAGGTGCTACTATATTCTTTGAACTCTTAAGACCTGAACAACAATCTAGGGATGGTTACCCTACTCTTCAAAATACACAACTTGGTTGGGTGCTATCTGGATGTATCCCCTCTCACTCAGTTCAACAACGTAAGAATGGAACAACATCATTGTTGTCCACGGCTGAAACCTTGCACACACAGGTGGAACGCTCTTGGGAACAGGAAGAGCTTTCGACTCGTAGCCATTCAAAGGAAGAAAGTCAATGCGAGGAACATTTTCAGAAATTCTTCACGCGCGATGAGTCGGGCAGGTTCATAGTGAGACTACCACTTCGGCAAGGAATAGGAGAAATTGGTGACTCCTTTGACAATGCCAGGAGGAGCTTTGGCGTTATAGAGAGGAAATTGCATCGACAACCTGATCTGAAGAACGAGTATATCAAATTCATGAACGATTATTTACAACTAGGACACATGGAACTTGTCGATCCTAGTGACCAGCAGAAACCTGCTTATTGCATGCCTCATCACGCGGTAATCAAGGCTACGAGCAGCACTACCAAGGACAGAGTTGTCTACAATGCGTCGGCTAAAACTACTTCGTCGATCTCCCTGAATGACGTGATGTTGGTTGGGCCAACTGTTCAGCAGGATCTGTTCTCGATCGTTCTTCGCTTCCGTACACACAAGTATGCGCTAACAGCAGATATCGAGAAGATGTACCGACAGATCCAGATTCATGAAGCAGATCGAGACTTCCAGAGAATCTTATGGCGCAGTTCTCAGAATCAACAACTGGATATGTACCGATTGACTACAGTAACCTATGGTACTTCAGCGGCTCCTTATCTAGCTACCCGTTGTTTACTGCAGGTGGCACTCCATGGTCAAGACATATACCCTACAGCAGCCAAAGTTACCAAAAGAGACTTCTACGTTGATGATCTTTTGACAGGGTCAGATACCATTGAAGAAGCCATCCAATTATACAAAGACCTCACATAGCTCCTGAAAACAGGAGGATTTCCCATCCGTAAATGGCGATCCAACAATCCTGATATTTTGGAAGCCATCCCATCAACACTTCGCGAGAGACAGGTGTCATGCAGTCTTCCCTTTGAAGATGGCGCGAAAAAACTCTTGGTTTGTTGTGGCATTCGAGTCGTGACTCATTTCAATTCTCAGTGGGGGCCCTCAACTGCAATAATGTGACTTGGACAAAGAGATCAGTGTTGGCCAATGTAGCGTCCATTTATGATCCATTGGGACTCATCGGGCCTGTAATTGTTCAATGCAAGTTGTTTATACAAGTTCTTTGGCAACAACACCTGTATTGGGATGGCAAATTGCCCTCAGAACTTGAGACACAATGGAAACAGATACATCAGCTCCTCCCTAAACTAAATGAAATTCATGTACCACGGAGGGTAACAGCAGACGGCATGAATGCCCATGTTGAGCGTTACGGGTTTGCGGATGCGTCAGAAAGAGCCTACGGTGCATGCGTTTATCTACGTAGCATCAACTCCAATGGAACAATCTCCGTTCATTTACTTGGTTCAAAATCTTGAGTAGCCCCTTTGAAGAAAGTGTCGCTTCCAAGACTGGAGTTGAATGGCGCACTACTTCTGAGCAGACTAATGGAAAGGGTGATTGAGGCCCTTAAGTTACATTCATGTCGACGATATTATTGGACAGACTCCACTGTTGTTCTAACCTGGATTGCAGGCAATTCTTCAGCTTGGAAAACATATGTGGCCAACAGGGTGTCGGAAATTCACAAACTGACGCCTCAGCAAGATTGGAACCATGTCTCATCACAGGACAATCTAGCAGATATTATCTCCAGGGGAACTGAGCCACATCGACTTCGAAGCAATCGAGCATGGCGGGTGCGGCCCGTTTGGCTGATTATGGATCCTTCAACCTGGCCTGAACTTACCACTGTTCGACCAACCGAAATTCCTGAACAACCAGGAGTAAGATTGTGTTTCGTGGCGAGTAATCACAATGCAGATAACATTTTCATCCGTTTTTCCAGCTGGACTAAACTACACAGAGTAGTTGCTTACATTCTCAGGTTTTTTCACAATCTAAAGCAGAATGCAGCAGCAAGACGGCATTGAACTTTGACTACTGCCGAACTTCGCGATAGTCTGACAGCAATCATTCGCATCGTTCAGCATAGTTCGTACAGTCAGGAGATTCATAATTTACATAAAAAGAACGCAGTGTCACTTCAGAGCAAACTTCTCACTCTGCGCCCTTTCCTAGATAATGACAATCTATTGAGGGTGGGCGGCAGGCTAGAGATTGCTGAAGCATCATTTGAACAAAAAATTCCTTTGATACTGCAACCTAAGCATCATGTCACGAAATTGCTTATTTGGAATGAACACATACGACTTCTGCACGCAGGAAGCCAACTTTTCTTAGCTTCGTTGCGGCAACGGTGGTGGATAACCAATGGCCGGTCTGCTATCAGGCAGGTGATCCGCAGTTGTGTAACATGCTTCCGAGCGAAGACCAATGACACCAGTCAACTCATGGGACAATTGCCTAAGCCTAGAGTGATCCCTAGCAAGCCATTCTCTCATTGTGGTGTGGACTATGGAGGTCCGCTGCATGTGAAATATGGAAATCCACGAAGTAAAACTCAGAAGAAATGCTACATAGCATTGTTTGTGTGCATGGCAACCAAGGCAGTACACATTGAGGCCGACAGTGATCTATCCACGGAGGCGTTTATTGCCGCCTTAAGAAGATTCATTTCAAGACCTGGCCGTTGCAGTCACATGTACAGTGACAATGGCACAATGGCATCTGCTATCAGGCAGGTGATCCGCAGTTGTGTAACATGCTTCCGAGCGAAGACCAATGACACCAGTCAACTCATGGGACAATTGCCTAAGCCTAGAGTGACCCCTAGCAAGCCATTCTCTCATTGTGGTGTGGACTATGGAGATCCGCTGCATATGAAATATGGAAATCCACGAAGTAAAACTCAGAAGAAATGCTACATAGCATTGTTTGTGTGCATGGCGACCAAGGCAGTACACATTGAGGCCGTCAGTGATCTATCCACGGAGGCGTTTATTGCCGCCTTAAGAAGATTCATTTCAAGACCTGGCCGTTGCAGTCACATGTACAGTGACAATGGCACGTGCTTTACCGGAGCAAGAAGGAAATTAGATGAATTGTCACGCTTCATCCGGACAGAAGATCATCAAACGAACGTATTGAACTTCACAGCTGAAGAAGGAATTCGTTGGCGTCACATACCTCCTCACTCCTCTCACTTTGGCGGACTGTGGGAAGCAGGTATAAAATCAGTGAAGACCCACCTGAAGAAGGTTGCCGGCAACACTGTGCTAACATTTGAAGAAATAACCACACTGCTCACACAAATTGAAGCATGTTTAAATTCGAGACCAATCGTCGCAATACCCAACAGTCCTGATGAATACGCTTTCCCCACCCCTGGTCATTTCTTAACTGGCGAGCCTTTAGTCTCTTTCCCTGAACCTGATTGTCACTTAGCGCCATCAGCACGGTTGTCAAGATAGCAATTGGTCCAGCGGTGCCGACGACTCATCTGGAAACGCTGGTCAACTGATAACTTGGGCCAGCTCCAGCAGCGATCCAAGTGGCTTCAGAATCAACCCAACCTCAAAGCAGGAAGGCTGGTACTTCTGAAAGAAGACAATACTCCCCCCCCCCCCCCCCCTCACATGGCCAAACGGAATAATTGAAGAGCTTCGTCCTGGGATTGATGGTTTGGTGCGAGTAGTAACTGTGCGGACAAGCATAGGGTCATATAAAAGGCCAGTGACAAGGTTCAGTCTTTTCCCTGACGAGCTCATTTAAAGGACTACCTCTGTACTGTGTTCCTTTTTGTTTCTTATATTTGTATGTGCACAGTTTCTGTTGTTAGTTGCTAGAGACTGGCGTTGGAAAAGTGTGTCTATGAATTGCTACCAATTTTGTAATTTGTTTGACAAATTAGGTGGGCGGCATGTACTGTGCTGCTCCCTATATTAACGGTAGTTCACCCAGTGCCCACGTACGGCAGCGCCCGTAGCACGGTCGGGTATCTTGCGCATTCCGTGTAATGCCATATCTTTGACTTCATGAGCTCCTTGTCTTATATTATTGTATATTGTCCTCTTATGTTCCAGTTAGTTTTAAGATAATAAACGTCGTAATTAAGTAAATGTGGAATTCCCTTATGAGCTATCAGAGAGAATGTTTGCACACAACATGTATATTTGTTGGATACGACATAGACTCTCCATCCTACAGAGTCTATCTGCCTGAAGAACGTGATGTTGTACGTTCAGACAACGTCGTGTTTAATGAAGGAGAAAAAGATGAGCGAAACCTGACAGATGTTGAAATGGCTATGAACAACGAGAACGAGTTGATTGAAGAAGAAGATGAGTATGAAGACAGCATAGTCCTGAGACAAGACAGAAACGAAGAAAGAGATGAAGCCAGAGAAGAAGATGAACAACCAAGAAGACCAGGACTACGCAATCGTCAAAATATTCAGCTACCTGCCAAACTATCAGACTACGTCATGGGCTACCTCCGAAGAGAAAAGAGTGCCAACCTGGCCATGATAGGAGAAATCCAGGATATCTGTATTTCCAAAGCGTTCAAAGATGCCAAGTGGCTGAAAGCCATGGCAGAAGAATTTGAATCGTTACAGAAGACGGAAACTTGGAAATTAGTGAAATGTCCAGAAGAAGTTCGACCCCTGACCTGCCGCTGGGTGTTACGAGAAAAGCCTGATGGGAGAAAGAAAGCACGACTGGTAGCACGTGGTTTTGAGCAGGAAGAAGGAGTCGACTATTCAGAAACATTTAGTCCAGTAGCAAACCATGCTTCAATTAGACTGATTCTCAATCGTCAAAATATTCAGCTACCTGCCAAACTATCAGACTACGTCATGGGCTACCTCCGAAGAGGAAAGAGTGCCAACCTGGCCATGATAGGAGAAATCCAGGGTATCTGTATTTCCAAAGCGTTCAAAGATGCCAAGTGGCTGAAAGCCATGGCAGAAGAATTTGATTCGTTACAGAAGATGGAAACTTGGAAATTAGTGAAATGTCCAGAAGAAGTTCGACCCCTGACCTGCCGCTGGGTGTTACGAGAAAAGCCTGATGGGAGAATGAAAGCACGACTGGTAGCACATGGTTTTGAGCAGGAAGAAGGAGTCGACTATTCAGAAACATTTAGTCCAGTAACAAACCATGCTTCAATTAGACTGATTCTCAATCGTCAAAATATTCAGCTACCTGCCAAACTATCAGACTACGTCATGGGCTACCTCCGAAGAGGAAAGAGTGCCAACCTGGCCATGATAGGAGAAATCCAGGATATCTATATTTCCAAAGCGTTCAAAGATGCCAAGTGGCTGAAAGCCATGGCAGAAGAATTTGAATCGTTACAGTAGATGGAAACTTGGAAATTAGTGAAATGTCCAGAAGAAGTTCGACCCCTGACCTGCCGCTGGGTGTTACGAGAAAAGTCTGATGGGAGAATGAAAGCACGACTGGTAGCACGTGGTTTTGAGCAGGAAGAAAGAGTCGACTATTCAGAAACATTTAGTCCAGTAGCAAACCATGCTTCAATTAGACTGATTCTCAGTCATGCCGCTACTGAGAAGCTGAAACTTGTTCCCTTTGATGTGAAGACAGCCTTCTTGCACGGAGACTTGGAGGAGAACTTGTACATGTATCAACCTGAAGGATTTGAAGATGGTACTGGCAGAGTCTGCAAACTAATGAAAAGCATATATGGACTAAAGCAAGCACCAAGAAAGTGGAATGAGAAAATGTCAGATTTTCTTGAGAAGAAACTTGGACTAGTGAACACTGACGGTGACCCCTGCATTTAAGTTACTATAACGAGAAGAGAACTTTGATGATGGCTCTTTTCGTCGACGACGGGCTCATCGCTGGATACAATGAAGAAGAAATCTTTGAAGTCTTGGATGTCATAAATCGAGAATTTGAATCACTTACCAACGATCAGTTCAGAAGCATTTCACGTACCTAGGCATGGAAGTCAGAATAGAGAATGAAGGAATGTTTGTGAACCAGCCTGGATATACCAGAAAGATCATCAATCGTTTTCGGTTCGACACTTGCAACCCAAGTTCAACACCCATGGAGAAAGGAATGGTGGCAAACGAAGAAGATCGAATCAACGACAGACCAGCGCCACCTACAACTCCATATCAAGAAGCAGTGGGAAGTATACTCTACCTGGCTACAATATCCCGACCGGATATCTGCTACGCAGTGAACTACTTGAGCCGCTGCTTCAACGGCAAAGCCATACAGAGCCACTGGAAAATGGTGAAGAAGGTATTTCAGTATTTGAAGGGAACTCTAGACTATGGAATTTTCTTCAATGGAGACGACAAACTTGTGGCATATACAGATTCAGACTACGTTGGGGACACCGTAACAGGACGCTCAACAAGTGGTGTTCTACTGTTGAGAGGAGGACCAATCATTTGGTACACACAGAAGCAGCGACTCGTTCCTACGTCAACAGCAGAAGCAGAATACCGAGCAGCTGTCTCATCGATAGATGATATCAGCTGGATCAAGAGAATTGGACTGGAACTCGAAATTTTGAAGTCATAACCAGTCACGCTGTTTGTTGACAACCAGTCAGCAATCCACATGCTGCACAATGCACACGAGGGGAAGACTACAAAAGGAAAGAAAGATTCCACGCAAATTCATCCAGGAACACGTGGGCAAAACTGTTGCTCTCAAGCATGTCGAGAGCTCCAAGCAACTTGCTGATATCCTGACCAAACCCCTCAATAGAAGATTGTTTGAATCGCTTCGTTGTAAAATAATTAAGGAGGAGTATTGAAATTGTATTATGTTTACAACTGACTATAACCTCTACTGTACATCTAAGTTGGCAACAATGTAATCAAAAATGTATTTTACTTTTATAAGTTGGCAATTGTTTTAAACCAGAAGATGATGTACAGCTAATGGCGGAATGTATGTGTAATATATTGTCTGTGAAATCTGAAGCCATCAAAATTGTATCTATATTGAATGTAGGGAAGTTTTTGATAACTCATAAACATGTGTTATTCTGTAGAGTCAAAAGGTATGATATTATCGACTTATCTAACATGTATTTTTGAACTTGTATTTGAATGAGGTTATTTGTATGGAAGCACACCTTAAGTTTACAAAAGGTTCATAATAATAGAAGAAGTTTGTAACTGAGAGTGTAAACCATTATTGTATTATTTCTTTGTGTGCCAGGCGCCTTTTGATGATACTTGCCGTTTAATTTGATACATAAAAGGACGTCATACATATTGAAATCGACTTGATCATTCATCCCTGCTCGTAGCATAAGAATTACAACAGTCGGCGACTAAGCGAGAAGAAATGTTCATTAATGTTTGACATAGTTTTTAAAACAAACCAGAGCTCGGTATCAGATAGCATTCATAAGTTATCGCACTTAGCGTAATGCACTCGCTCAGCACTAAATGACGGGAGCGATAGTTTGTTTATTCAGGCAGGCTCGTTATCTTCACAACTGCATTACGTGAGTGTAGGAGAAGATTCTGTGCTACCCCAGAGCTCAGTGTTATTAAATTTGTTGTGGTGTGAAGTTAAACTGTGAAGTGTAGTGGTCCTTGTGTTTTTTATAAATTGTACTAATTATTATTAAGTTATTATTATATTTATTATTGTAATATTCACTATGAATACAGCAACTAGAAAGTGGCGTAGTATTGGCAAATTGCACGGTAGAGAACGGTTTATAGTACTGAATATATTTAAGTATTTCTTAAAGAACATAAACGTTACCGAGGCAGTTGAAAAGACAGCAGAAGCTACCGAGAGTTCAAAACATTTAGTATATAGAATAAGAAAGTAAAAAACGGAAGGTCCTCTGAGAACGCCAGCAAAATCAAAACCAAATAGAGCGAGTAAAAAGAAAAAATACGAGCCTTACAGTAGTCGCATATGATGTGTAACATCTGACATAGAAGAAACCTCACGTGAAATTGTTGATACACCGGTATGTTATACTATTATTGGCACAAATATTAATCTATCGTAAAAGGGAGTGTTTTACAGATATTGTAGTTTATAATACGGAACTCATTTTATTAGATGATTTGTAGCTTCCACCAGCACTAGCCTAAATAAAGAATACGATATGGATCAACTAGATTAATAGACGCTACACCGCTCATAACCTTAAATTCCTTATAAACAGGCCTCTTCATTCACAGACCAACACGTAATTGCATATGGATTCTGTTAAAATGAGTCATATTGATATGATAAAAATGGTTTAAAATGATAATCTGGTAG
The DNA here is from genome assembly GCA_946902985.2 of Meconema thalassinum. Classification (NCBI taxonomy): domain Eukaryota; kingdom Metazoa; phylum Arthropoda; class Insecta; order Orthoptera; family Tettigoniidae; genus Meconema; species Meconema thalassinum. The sequence continues at coordinate 453,989,521 of OX336391.1, read as the reverse complement.
CAAAAATATCTACCCCGTCCGGAATTCGAACCCAGGATCTCTAGATTCACAGTCATAAACACTAACCCCACGGATATTTCGACTACGCAAATTTTGTGCACAAGATGGTGATTATTTCCACGTTCCAATAATACTGCATTACGGAATTAAGTTTCATTTATATTTTTCTTGTTTCGATAATGTTCCTGCGCGAAATAGAGTTTAAAATGCCTTATGAATAGGCCCTCTTTTGATTAAAGAGAATGCATTCAGTAATAGTTCATGAAGGCTTGTTCAATTCTCGTATAACCACAACGATTATATTATATTGATGACTGCATTATCGTTATGTGGGTTAATATTTGAATAGCCATTGTGCAGAAACATAATACCGGCAATGCCGAATGCTTACAATGTTTGATATCAAGGCATTTTACCATTTAAATACTGATACTAGACTTCGAACATGTACCATGTCATTTGTTTCAATCACTTGACACCCGAGTTCGCATGAGCGTTTTCCGTTTAGTATGTCATATACATTCCACATGGCCGAGAGTACGTCATGGTATCCATTTCCGACACCGCGCGCTCATTGTTTTTCGTACCACTGCCCGCTGGATCGATCGATCGAGTTGGCAGTGCATCTTATACTTCCGTTCGTTCCACCACTGCCAGCTAGTACACTTCCGTTGGATAGATCGAGCGGGCAGTGCATACTTCCGTTTTCCACCACTGCCAGCTAGTACACTTCCGTTCGATAGATCGAGCGGGCAGTGCATACTTCCGTTGTCCACCACTGCCAGCTAGTACACTTCCGTTCGATAGATCGAGCGGGCAGTGCACACTTCCGTTCGATCCACCACTGCCAGCTCGATCGTTCCGATCCAATTCCGTCCCCAATTTTCAAAATCACTCCCACAAAACTATCCAGCAACCGAGCGGTAAGATGTTACACATCAAAAATGCTAGGTTAATAAAGTATGATGGAATAGTACAAAGCGGAGTCCGTCGCATCGTTCATTCAGTGTTCTTTCAAAACATACACCAAAATTAAATATAGTTTTGAGCAGGGTAAACAGTGATGATACACTGCCAAATTTTTCGAGGTCCACTTTAAACAGATTTCTTCATGACATAGGGTTTGAATATGTTATAAGAGCCAACAACTGTGCCCTGATTGAAAGGGATGATATAATTAGGTGGCGTCATAAGTATCTTAAGGACTTGAAAAGATTTAGGAATGAAGGAAAATCTATTGTTTTTACTGACGAGTCTTTGGTGAACATGGGCCACACCGTGACGAAAGAATCGAGAGATACTAAAGTTAAAAGTGCTCGTCAGGCAACAATTGAGGGTGTTAGCACAGGTCTTAGGCCACCTAGGGCTCGTGGATCGAGGTTTGCCTTGGTTCATGCCGGGAATGAACAAGGGTTCGTTAATGGTGCCGAGTTATTTTTTCTGTGCCAAAAGAACACGGCAGACGCCCACGATGAAATACAGGTGAACTGTATGAAAAGTGGTTTGCCGAGCAATTGTTGCCCAATGTTCCCGAAGAATCTATCCTAGTAATAGACAATGCAGGCTATCACAGTCGTAAAAGCGAACTTTTACCTACAACGTCATGGAGAAAAGACCGGATTGTAGACTGGCTCACTCAAAAGGGGATCCCTTTTCGAAATGATATGCTAAAGCGGGAGCTTCCTTTTATTGTGAATCAAAACAGAGAGAGAGATATGATAAATACATCATTGACGAGATGGCCAAATCAGCAGGAAAAGATGTTCTTCGCTTGCCACCATACCAGTGTGAACTTAATCCCATCGAAATGGTATGGGCGCAAGTGAAGAACTATATAAAATTGAACAACGTCTCATTCAAAATACAAGAGATGAAGACTTTAATTTCGGCTGCATGCCACAACGTGACCACACAATATTGGGCCAACTACGTGAACCACAACAAAAGAATCGAAAGTGAACTGTGGAAAGCAGATGAGATTCAAGATGACGAGGAGCAATTTTTGATACGCTTGTCATCTTCATCTTCTTCCACTTTCGATGGATCGCCTACTGGTTCCGATTGGGCTGGAACTGAACCATCCAGGGACACGGAGGAATTTATGGAAGGGTTAACACCACTACCAGAGGATAGTGGGCAGGCCTGAAGGTACCGTATGAGATGTGTTTTTTTTTTTTTTTTTACTTTAAATTTTCTGATATTATATTTTATTAAATAACCGGTATATTCGTGGAAAATGTCATATTATAATTTATTATAACCTATTGTAAGCCTCCGTGGCTTAGGCGGCAGCACGCCGGCCTCTCACCGCTGGGTCCGTGGTTCAAATCCCGGTCACTCCATGTGAGATCTGTGCTGGACAAAACTGAGACAGACAGGTTTTTCTCCGGGTACTCCGGTTTTCCCCTGTCAACATTTCATTCCAGCAACACTCTCCACTATCATTTCATTTGTCATTCATTTAATCATTGCCCCAGAGGAGTGCGTCAGGCCTCGGCAGCCGGCACAGTTCATATCCTCGCCGCTAGATAGGGGCTTCATTCATTCCATTCCTGACCCGGTCGGAGACTGGAAGCAGGCTGTGGATTTTCATTTTCATAACCTATTGTATGATATTCGAGAAAATGTAACATTATAACATATTATAATATTATCATATTCATGAATAATTGAAAATTATAATGTGTGCATTAAAATAGCGCTGTGAGGTTTGGTGTATCATATCTAAATTTTTGTACCGTCATTCGCTGCAAGGCATGAGGTACACTTATATACAACAAATATTTCGGAAATTTCGAGAGTTTTGCGTAAAACCACGCCTATATACGAGTTATGTTAACATCATGTGCCTGGCCTTGCAGAACTTTGTATATATGCAGCCGATCTGGCATCAGCGCGGCCCATTTAACGCGTACTGTCTTTTAAGGTAGAGACGCACTATAGACAGTTTTACCAAAGAGGAACTATTGGCGCTCCCCAAGTCGTTCATTTATTATGTGGCTGCCAACGCTGTGAAAGAAATCTGGCAACGTGTACCAACATCATGGACTTAAGACTCTGTGTTCAGTGAATTGCAACCCTGTTCAGATTACGATCACCATAAGCAAGTGGCCATGGCGAAAATACCCTCAAAGCGACAGTGCGCGACTTGCCAGCTGGTGAAACTGTATCACGGTCATACAAGTCCGTGTAAAGACTTAGTTGAATCATTCCACGGGTGTCATGGCGAGAAAAAGCAACAACAACAACCACAAACATCGTCCACAGAGGAGGAGGAAGATCAAACCTTTTCACCATCCATGGAAAAGGATATGCCAGACCTGTACTGGCAATGGCGTTATTGACAAAGTGATTGAATACTTACCTTTCGAAATCCATCTTCCATGTTATCGATTTTGTGGCCCTGGAACTCATCTTGAAAAACGTTTGCAGCGTGGTGATGTACCCATTAATCTTTTGGATCAAGCATGTAAAGAACATGATCTTTCTTATCGCCATAGTCATCCTGGTTTAAGACATGTGGCAGATAAATTGTTATTGAAAAATGCTTAACATCGTTTCACATCCTGTGACGCCTCAATGGGAGAGAGGATGGCAGCTCTCATTGTGATGAGTGCTATGAAAGGCAAGTTGATAATGCATGGACATGAACATTGAGGAATTGGGATTTGTTTGTATTCTATTTTCATTTGTCAATTCCTATGGTTATGAAATAAAGACAAAGGTTTCCCAGAGCATGATTTTTTTAAATGTTTAAAAATCATGATGTTGAGGTGATTTTTCATTTTCACATTTCACACATGACAAATTCACACATTGCCATTTTCAATTTATAGTATTTTAAAAATGTCAAGTTTGAAGTTTTACGTTTTTGATGATATGGATTTTCCATTTTGTTGTTTACACTTTTTAAAAATGTCTGTTTGAAGTTTTTTGAATTTTCATATTTCACACATGGAGCATTTCCACTTTGCACTTATTTTAAATGACAGTTTTACGTTTTTGAATTATGCTGATATCGAAACATGGATTTTCCATTTTGCTGCTTTCACATTCTTTCCATTTGGTGTATGTCCAAAGTTCATTTTGTTGGTCAATAATGTTACTGCGAGTGCTTGACCATAATGATAATGCAGTGTGTTTATGGGTTTGCGAAAACGTGGAGGTCTACGACTACTGCAGGTAATAATAATAATATCGTATGGCCTCGGGTGCCTGGTGCAAGCTTTGTAATTTGCCACCAGAGGGTAGCTTGCATGTCGAATTTCGTTGTTCCTTGAATCACTATGAAAGTCAAGGAGGTTAGATAATAGATAGCGCTTTCTAGTAGAGAAATGAGGAACTTGGTGTTGGCGGAAACTCCCGAGATTAATTTTGCCATTATGAACTCGGCCTACTGAATTCAAATCGGTTCTTTGACATGCCAACATCGTAAGACATGCGTATCGTATTTTTGCCGCCTTTCAAAAATCACTTACCACGGCCAGGGGGCGAACCTGCAATCTTGGGGTTAGTAGACCGACAAGCTATCCACTCACCCACCGTGGCAAGCTACTACTGCAGGTAAGACCGCTTTACAAAAATAATGTCTATTGACCTCTACATTTCAAAGAAAACGAAACTATTAAAAAACAAAATGGCTATTGACCATTTATATATAAGTGACAATTTCCCAACCCACCCACCCGACCTCACCGTGTTTGCTCTGGTACTGTCCGAGATGTATGCAAGTCGAAACTAATTTCAGTGATCTGATAACTTTTTTTGAGGGCAATGTTGAAGAGAAGAGGGGACAGAGCATCTTAAACCTGTTCTGTTTGTGAAAGAGTCAGATCTTTTTTCGTTCAGGAGAATTCTACATAAATTGTTATCCATACAATTTAAGAGGGAAAACAAACTCTGTCATGACATTCCACAGGCTCTCTCTATAAATTGAATCATATGCTTTGAGGAAATCAATAAACAAATACTGAATACATTGATTATATTCCCACACTTTCTAACGTATCATTCTGATTGCAAATAAGTTGTCAGTAGTGGAATTATTACTGCGAAAGCCATTTTGATAATCGCCAATGATGTTCTCTGCATATGGTTTCAAGCGATACATTCGTATAACAAAGATAATTTTATATAAATAATTCATATTTTTTGGTTAATGCCGTGTGTATTTAAATACACACGCCTTAATATACATAAAGATAATTTTTAAAGATGTATTAACAAGAGATATTCCATGGTAATTATGAATATCTTCCTTGCCTCCCTTTCCACTCTCTTCAGAAAAATATGGTGAAATCATTGGGGATTCAGACAGGATGAATTAAGGAAGTTGAGGTATCTTGAAGAGCATGCTGCATCCACAAATGAGGCTGGTACTACAGTAATACTTTGAGAAATAAACTGCGTGGAAGGTGTGGAAGGGAGAGACAGGCGGATCAAGCGTAGGAAAAGAGAGGAGTAGGGATTTGCACCGAGGTCAAACTAGTGAAGTCGTATTTTGCACCTTGCGTCACACAATGCACCCCGAGAGGCGCTGGATTAGAGTGACCTAAGGTGTGATTCTAACCATCATACAGTTGTGAAGGGTGAGTCTTTGTGATGAAGTAATATTCTAAATCACCATTCCAAGTACGCATGGTTCACGTACCAGGCGCGGATTCAAGGGGGGGGGGGGGGGTCATGACCCCCCGCCCCAAACGGAGACCACATTATTTTGCAAACTTACACAATAACCAGACAAATAAAACTTAACGAATTTTAACTGAAAAAGTTTTTTTCATTTTATTCAATACTGAAAATATCTTTATCGCAATTATGCTCTGATACAACTGTACATATTTACAACTTCATACCTGTTATATAAAAACGATTATTTGTATAACAAAATCAACTCGTCTATTTTGTTTAGCAAACCTTGTGATTACCGAATCGATGTCTATAGCGATGTCACGATGAATGTGCAGCAACGCACAGATAGGAATTTGGGGCTTTTTTTTCCGCACCAAAAAATTTTGCCGACGTCCAAACTGCAAGCTTGGTTGGCAATTTAAGCTGTGACTTTCTCCCTTTGTCGGTACCAACTCGACTTGCCGAAAATGTAACGTACCTTGATATTTTTCTCGAAGCTCGATGTAAAAGTCGCAAAACACGCCGTTGCAATTTGTACGAATATTTTTGGTGCGTTAAACGCATCAAATTTCTATCCATGTAGCTTGCAAAAAAAAAAAAAGGTCTGATTTTGTACGTTTGGTTATTTTGTGATTGCGTTTTTAGTGATACCATTTTTCTTAACAATTTCGATTCTCTGACCCCTCCCAAGCCGAACTCTAGATCCGCGCCTGTCACGTACATGGTGGGAAGACAGAAGACATTGGAGAGGCTTGTGTTCCAAACAGACCCGGCCAGTAGCTGGAAACTGTGCAAGATGATGATGACCTGCAGTAATGGTAGGGAAAACGACTGGAGATGATACAGTAATATGTTTACTCCTCCGCTGTCTGTAACCCACCCAGCCATCCCAAATATGATCACGACTCATAGAGATGAAATTCCAGCCGACTCCGCCATTTTTAGCATTTTAGCCAACCCCACGCATTCGGCACTATATCGCATCCGGCAGACCAATGGTTTTCGCCTAGACCAATAATTGTTAGGTAGCTATTATAAACACCCCTGGGTTTTGTACGCGCAGAGTGGGTAGTCACGCATCAATAGTATTTATCCAGGCCAAAGGTTTTGCCTTTTATTTCTTTTTCCACATAATTACATAGTTACGTGTGTCGTGTGGTGTATTTTGTATCGGACATGCTGCCAACAGTGATGAGACATGATGTGACGTCAATGAGTCGGCTACAAACATGTCCGCCGTCGTTGAACAAGCTACAAAATAAAAACCTTCATTTAATCAATATTAGAAATATATCCAGTATTTTCAATGAGCAGCAGTGATATTTGACAGTATTTTTAATTCCTAACGACTTCCAGAAAGGTATGTGAATGATATATATGTTCAATAATCTACCACGTTCTGGTTTGGTTCCGGTTCTGGTCAAGGGAACAATTGGCTTTATTTCTATCAAGACAAGGTTCACTTAAACAGGGCAATACATGTTACATATATTTATAATTAATACTGTCTTTTAGGTGTTCGCGATGTTCGCTTAAGCACACAGATTTTAAGCATTACCCACAGTGCCAAACAGGAAAAACAAAACAAAATCAGTGGGCGATTTCCCAAAGTTATAGAACCTAACACTAATATAGATAGCTGAAACTCTGATGTCAGCCAAATCACGATGAACTAGTATAGCTTAAAAAGATATTACAAAAATTTACAATTCATAAACAAAACATGGTACATTTTATCACTATCCGTTTTATTTTTGCAATGCTCACAAAAATGTTCATGATACAGTGTGTTTAATACACAGATATACTACACATACAATGTTTGAAACTACAATTAGATTATTAAACATTAAAACAGTTTAGGAGAATAATGTGCATCTGAGCTCTACTCCATCATATCACAGTCACTTTCAGTTCCAAAAGAATTATATTGTTCAAAAAGAAAACAAGGATTGAATTAATTTCCTCAGCAAAATACAGAAGATAAATAAAAAAATAAAAACCAACAACAAGGAAACGCTCTAACAGATAAAAGGTAAATTATCAGAAATAATAAGATTTCTTTACATTTATTCGTTGAACAAAACAATTCTTACAATAAAGTGCACAGAACAATTTCCATATTTACAGATCACTGGTTCCAATGAAACAGCAGACACAGTCTACTGACTTAATCATACTGACATTCAACTTCTTACTACCCACTAGATGTCTTTTCTGCTGTCTCTCTTTTCAAGGAGTCTTGTTTTATCTTGTAATCAGACAAAGCAGCCTTGATAGCATCCTCTGCCAACACTAGAAAACGAGTACATAATTAATTTAACTGATATTTATTTACTTCAAATACAGGGTGGGTATTCTTTCTCTGTAGTAAATTTACGAACTTTTTCAGTTTTACTAGATTATTTTTTGGATTAATCCCGAGTTTTACAGAGAATTAATTTAGGCTATATTTGAAGTAAATTGTGGATGATTTATTTTCAACAAACTCTGAATCATATATTTTATGTAATAACTGAAGTGCTCTGAGTAATTATCCTAGGTATGTTGGTGTCTTAATTGAGAAACGAAACCTGAGGTGCAAGTGATCACGTTACATTGTCTCACGTCTCTGTAGCTGCAACCTACAAGGACTGGTGGTGGTGGTGATTGTTTTAAAGAGCACATTAAGGTCATCTACCCCTAGTAACACAGTTTTACAATTATGATCTAGACCTGGATGTCAAAATAATAAGACTGCCTAATATATTTTTAATAAAATAGAAATCATGTTAATAAATAAATAAATAAATAATGTATGGAATACAATGAAAAAATCACAACTGAAGTGGAAGACCGATAGGAGTGCTTATGCACGTCTGGTGCTGCACCACTGGCTGGCCGTGACAACACATACGAGGATCTGTCAGCAATGAAGCCATATACGCCAATTCATTTCCCACTTAGTTACCTCACTTGTATGATCAGAGGAGTTTACGTTCAGGGTTTGTCAGTTGGCTTATTAAAATGCCGAACTGTGCAATGTACAGTACGATTGTACCAATTATAACCAAACAACTAAAGGTTATAATATTATAAGTTCCACGAGAGTAAACTTCAGCAGCAGCAGCAACAACAAAAACGTCCGCTGCATTAAAATTGGTAGACCGTAGTGTACCAATTCTATCTGAAGTCATCGGATACATAGTGGTAATAATAATTTATTATTATTATCATCATCATCTGAGTAGCTGCTGTTGCTGACACCCGAGTAGGGCAGAAACAGAAACCGAACCCATGTCACTCATACGCATAGGTATCACGGGAGAGTATGTAAAATTTGAGGGCACATCAGAGCACATGTCTGACTAATTTCTTAAAGTATTGCCTTGTAAAACGGTGAATGTTTTAAACAGATTCTGGCACGACGCATTGAGGCCAGGCGAGCCGGAACAAATTGGAGAAGCTGAAACTAATCACACACAAAGGAGCAGGTGGCTGTTCGAAGCAACTAAACGAGACGGGGATGGATGCCCCGCACTCCCCTTGTTGACGGCGATTGTGTGACGAAGAGGCGAATACTCGCCAGGTTGAAGCCAATAATTCAAATTAGGAGGAATTCTGGAAATATACAAAAGGAAGAAATAAACCGTAGAAGTCGCAAGGCACGTCGCGAGTTCGACGAATTCTCTAGTAATAAGCCAGGAGCCGAGGTTGGATTTAGTTGCCACGAATGTAGTGCTCTGCCAAGGTTTGAAAACATTGGCTGAATTCAAACTCCCTTTCAAACCCAGCAGTTGGGGATTTCCCGAACTACGTTATAGCGTCCACCAAGCAACTGGATTTATAGGGAAATGAGCGATAGATTTGGATCGAGGTCAACATTTCTCTTGACCTCCGAGAAATTTAGGCCTAGATCTACTGTAGTCGAGGGTGATGAGACAATTGCTTAATAGTCTTGGGAAAAGTGGCAAGTAGGTTTCGGGATGTTTCCTGATGTGAGCCCAATCACCTTTGACAGGATTCCCGCAGTCCTCGTAATCACAAGTTCGCGATCGGACACGGGTTTTATGATTTTACACAACCAGCGTGGATCTATGCCCGTTTGACGAGATTTCCGCATGCAAGTCAGCCGAACGTCTTGAGAAAGTTTTTATTTTTATTTTTAGGATGAAGTTCGAAGTAGCGAATATAACGAATTATTCGGAGAGAATTGCACGAATAATACCGTAACAGGATACATTTGCTTTCGAATACGAATTATACGTAAAAGTTATGGAAGGTTACGAGATAACCAGTTATATTATCATGGTGCCTACTGTAAGGATGAAGTAAATATTAGCTACTTTTTACCTACCTTTTGGTTACTTTTTAGCTACTTTCAATTTAAGACGCGGCTGATGTCCGCAAGCATAGAAGCTAATTGCGCAGTGAAAGAAAACAATGAATTAGGTTTAAAGCGACAAATAAAAATAATTTGCTATGTTATAAAATAATAATAAATAGATATTTAATATCAGCTGAGTTGGAAAAAAGGTGAATGGCAACTAGATCATGTTTGTATGGATAAGAACTATCACAGGGAGATCTACAATGTGAAAGTTCTGAGAGGAACAGATACTGGATCGGATCACTACATGATAAAGATTAAAATTAAATTCACCCCGTTGACAAAGAAAAAAAACTCACCTAAAAAGAAGAGAACATACGACCCTCATAAACTAATAAATAACAAAGGATACAAAGAACGAACTAGATATATTAAAATAACAGATGATCTAGAGGAAATAGTTCCCGAATTGAAACAAATAGCTGAACAAGTAGCCCCAATAAATCCAAGGAAGAACCACCAATGGTGGAACGATGAGTGTGATAATACAGTGGAAGATAGACATCAAGCCTGGTTACGGTATCAGAGTCAAAAAACAGATGAATCACACTTGGATCTCATAAATCAAAGGAAGATAACTCAAAAAATAAGACGAAGGGTTAAACGGCTATACCAAAAGGATATACTTCTGATGATCGAAAATTAGCGCGAAAACAAACTCAAGAGATTACTACAACATTTTTAGCAAACAACTACAAAGATATGAACCTCCAACATTAATGTTAAAAGACAAAAATGGCGAGTTAGCTCATAGTAATAAAATAAATACAGAAATTTTAGCAGAAACATTTAACAAGTTGCTAAATTGCGAAGATCCACCAGAACTGCTTCAAATAAATACAGACACCACTATTAAAACACCATCAGAAAACATAAATCCACCCACAATCCAAGAAGTCTACAAAGCTCTGATAGAGCTCAAAAACTACAAAGCGAGTGGAGAAGATCAAACATTTGCAGAATTGTGGAAATATGCAGCAGAACCAGTAAAGATTTCATTACACCAATGCATAGTGAACATTTGGATCAAAGAAGAACTGCCAGACCATTGGACTACAGCTATAATGCATCCATTACACAAGAAAGGAGAAAAATTAAATCATGACAACTATCGAGGAATTTCCCTTTTGGATATCACATATAAAATCATGTCACGAATTCTATATAATCGTTGTAAAGATCAATTAGAACTGGAAATAGGAGAATATCAAGGTGGATTTCGGCCATGGCGAAGCTGCCCTGAACAGATAATCACCTTAAAATTAGTAATGGACTACTACAAACGTAGACAAAAACAGCAAGTCATAACCTTCGTAGACTTCAAAAAAGCTTATGATTGTATACATTGCTGAAAATACTAAGGAATTTCGGACTTCATCCCAAATTAATAAAAATTATAAAACTAACTCTAACAAACACCAAATCTAAAGTAAAATTCAGAGTAGAAATATCTGATCCGTTTGCGATTAAAACAGGATTAAGACAAGGAGATGGTTCATCACCTCCACTTTTCAATTGTGCTTTGGAATATGTAATGAGGGAATGGTACAGGGAAAATCCTAGGAGCATGAGAATTGGAACCAAGAAAGATCAAATAGACTTAAATTGCTTGGGATTCGCAGATGACTTAGCGTTACTGGCTAATAATATTCAAGAAGCCAGAAATCAAATAACAAGCCTACAAAATATAGCACAAAAAAATGGACTTCAAATATCATTTGAAAAGGCAGAGATAATGGTAGAAAATCCACTTGTAATCAATCACATAACAGTAAATAACAAGAAAGTTAAAATAGTGAAGCAATTTAAATACTTAGGAGAAATTATAACTTACAACTTGGATGAGAAACCTGCATGGCAAGAAAGAACTAATAAAATGATAAAAGCCCAAAAATTAACATGGTCTACATATAAAAGAACATTTCTATCAATCGCAACAAAATTAAAACATTACAAGACGGTGGTTCAACCAGAGGTGACATACGGAAGTGAAACTCTTTTTAAAGTTACTCAGAAAAACAGAATCGACAAAATTTAAAAGTAGAAAGAAGAATAGCTAGAACATGCTTAAATAAAAAATAACAGAAAGATGGACAGTGGCGGATAGTACCAAATGAAGTGGTATACAGAGAACTGGAGCCCATCACTGATACTATTCGGAAGAAACTGATTTCCTTTTTTGGTCACATCATGAGGACACCAGAAACCAGGTTATCTAGAAAAATTGTAGTGAAACTTTGGAATATGAAACAACAGGTAGGATGGATTAAGGAAATTAGAGAAGATATGAAAAAATTAGAAATAACCTTGGATGACTTGCAAAACAAAACAAAAAAAATAAAAAAACTGAGAGATATAAAAATAAGATTTCAGGCTAAAATAGACAAACGTAATACAGTAAAAAGGGTATTTACAGATGAGGAACGCCTGAGAAGATCAGAGCGAATGAAGAGCTACTGGGCGACTCGGAAAGGAAACTTACTGAAGAAGAGGACCAAGAAATGATTGACTGAAGTGGTCCAATGAGGCCGTAAAAGCAGAAGAAGAAGAATCAGCTGAGTTGTTTCAGCTAACATGTCGACTTGTGCATAACAAGTTGTTATGATTACCAATAGGTTGCTCTGCTCTTGGCCATTTGACGAGATTCCTTTGTTCCCACGGTAGAGCACGAAGAAATATATGCGACGTTACGTGATCGTCACATAATTCAGTCTTCACAGAAATGTTGAGATGTTACACGACCAGCGCTGCTCTCAGCCGTTTAACGAGATTCTCGTAGTCTTCACGGTAGAACACGGAGAAACATCGCGATGTACACAATTGGTGTCACTTTTTGTCGTTTGACGAGAACTCCATTGTCCTTGAGGTTGGGCCCGGGAAAATATAACTTTATTACGCAATCGGCCTCGCTTGCTGTCCGTTTGACAAGGATCCATTTGCCCTCATCATCGAATGCGGATAAATATCGCGATGTTGCGCAATCACCACCACTCTCGGCCGTTTTACGAGATTTACGTTGTCCTCGCGGTTGGACACCGAGAACGCGATATTATGCAATCGGCGCTGCACCCGATCGTTCAAAGATTGTCTGCCTGTCTCCATAGCAGAAGGGCGGAGGCAAGTTCGAGGTTGGGCATGGTTAAAAATCACGAGCAGTTATGGACATGTGTGGTCGGCCCCGCTCATAAGCAACGCCACCTAAATAATAAGGCCTCCGCACTGGCTGACCAGCGCTAGGTAGCTCGACCAACAGTAGTCAATCGCGTTGTTTGTGGAGCGTTACAAGGTCGGCGCATAAGTTGTACTTTTTGCTGTAGTTCTGCTCTTCAGCGTTCGAAGTGTGTTAATCAGTGTAGATAAATGTGTAATGAAGTGTTTGTATTTGTGGATATTTGTAATATTTATCACCAAAATGCCGTACCGTATAGATGCTGTGTGACTGGGTGCAGAGGGAATTATCCAACGGGACCAAAAGTCCAAGTGTTTTCTTTTCCGAAAGAAGCAGACTTGACAAACAAGTGGATATGAGCCATCCCAAGGGAAAATTTAACAGTCAGCAAAACAACAAAGGTAAGTTATACAGTACTTATACTACCCATATTAAATATAGATTAAAGATAGAAGGGCTGAACCACATGGCGCACATAATCTCAGATACACCTACTGTTCTATGAAAACATTTCCAATGCAGTTAAATACTATAACATACCGTAAGTGGTTTGTCCGTTTGAAATTAGCTTGTTTTGTATTATTTTCATTCTAATGAGCAGCAGACATATGATATAACTTAAATGCTGGTTTATTTTCTGAAAGTACCGTAGGCTGTGATAAAAAAAAATAAGGCTTGTAATCCACTACGACGTTTTATGTGCACTTTACGCTGTTTGATAATTTAATTTGAAGAATATTCCCTGAATTCGTAAGCCTACAATTATTTAAAATATTACTATAGTATTTCTAACATAACCTACACTATATTATTTAAAACATATAGGCTATGTTATAATCCTGGGGTATGTTTAAGACCAAGATGTCTATTCATATGGGTTTTTCTTACATTAGAGTAAAATCGTTGTACCAGTGCACGTCTGTCATTGTGCATGTTATTGTAGGCTACAGTACATATGCCTATGATAAAGACCTCCTTTTGAATTAATCCAATATAGGCCTACGGTAGCCCTGCGTACTGCATTATTTAGATGTAAGGTATTCCTTGCCCAGTTTGTGACTAAGTTACTCCCATTTTCAACAACAGGTTTATTTGGTTCATTGGTTATAAGTTCATAAATTCTTTTATGGTGTAGAATTTTGCCTAGCATACCAGTATATTAAAATTAGAGTATTCCTAGAGTTCAGGTTCCAGTAAGTTGGCCTAAGGTGTTTGTCCACCTAGATGCAAGATTTTCTCTAGACCTTCTTGTTTAGGTCCTATAAAGAAATATTATAAAGCGTTTTTCAGGTGTAGCAATTTATCACAAATATTTTATTTTGTGAAAGAGGGCATAGCTTAAAATTATGTCTGCCTTAATATATAAGGTCAATTGTTTGTTAGCTGAATTATTCCTGTGAGCTTTAATAGAAAGAACACTTCTTTAACATGTTAAAATAAGTTGCACATGACCAAAGAATCAGTTATGTGTTCATTACGATCCAAGTAACCCATATTGTGATATTTTAAATACTTACAGAACTAATAGTATTTTCAGCACAACATAGGCTTTCTTTAGGTATGTTATTGAGTTATTTTTTGTTTTTGTTTGTTTTATTTTTGGACATGTTCAAAATTAAATTCTTAAGAAAACAGGGAAGTTTAAATTACTTTGTCAAATTAGCAGCATTATTACAAAGAAAGCATTGGGCTACTAATTTTAAAAACACCATAATAAATTAAACTTCATGTCCTCAAAAAAACTTTAATGAAGGATGTGAAACTACACCATTCAGAACTCCAAAGTGCACTTCTAAAATTAAATATGATAAATCATATTCAAACCCAACTGCAACTTTGATTTCATAAACACCAATTGCTTTTATAGCAGTCCTCAAGAACAAAATTCACCCTCCTCAACAGGATGTAGCCTATTTTAAAACACTGTACATTCCCAGCTGTACAGTATTTCAAAAGAATTCTCAATTAAAATAGAATGTTCTCTGTTGGAGTAGGCCTTACATCTGGGCATAAATTGGAGGGTTGGTATGAAAACATGAATCAATTTCAAATTATCATACAGAATTTCTTTCAATAACCCATCTTGCCTAGCTTTGGTGGTGATTGTTCTTTTAATGGACAGGAAATTGGTGTCCATTTATGATCATCCAAGCACAAACACCATCAAATTGATCCTGAAGGAGTATTAAGAATGGTATTTCATTATTTCTTCACAGGTATGTGAACAACATTTTCACCCCCATGAAATTATAAGAACATCTGTGGATGCCAGAAGGAACAAAGGAGATCCTCGCAGACTTACTAGACCATCTTTACTTCCAGGGGTCGTGCCATCTATCTTCCCAAGTTGCCCTCATTACCTAAGTAAACCTGCTAGCTACAGGGAGAGCCCTAAAGCAAAGAGACAGGAACTTGAACAAAAGAATATTCAAGAAGCTGTTGAGGAGAGTTTGAAGGAAAGAGAAAGACATTTGAAAGCTCGATCTGTGAATTCACTATGCGAGTTGAAAGAAAAATTGTCACTCCTTGTATTGTCTAATTTTCGGAACATTATTGTAAATCCTAATTCAGTGTTGTTTTCGAACATTCAGCAAGAACTTGCTCCTGTGATAAAATATTCTGTAGTAGTTTCTGAATCCCTTGATGTGTCAGTATTTGTGTTCAGTGAGAGCATGAAGACTTTAAATGATGAAAGGTTTCCCAAAAGTATTTCAAAACTTTGATGAATTAGCAGAGGTATTAAGATTCATTAAAGAATCTTCATAGGACTAAATGTATTAATGCTCCAGGTGCTATCGAGAAAGTTTTGAGTTTTGTCCTGGATCTTCTGCAGTCACTACAGCTATCTGAATATGGTAAAAGTAAAAACATATTCTTTATTATTGAACAACTGACATTAATATTAGCTAAGAAAATTATATACACTCCATCATTCCTGATATTTTCACGTTTGTCTTATAGTATTTCTGCATGTTCTTATAAATTTAATAGAGAACAGGGGCTTTTTATAAGCCCTCATCCTTCTACAATCCAAAGAATATGCTCCAGTTTTGACTTGGGTCCCCAAAATGAGCAGAGTAAGGATAATTCTTTGTCCTATGTAAGAGGAAAATATAAATATTTAAAATCCCACGAGCACTTGGTCAACCTGCTAATAGATGAGGTTACGCTTAAGAGAGTATTTTGATTATAAAGGTGGAATTGTTGTAGGAATGGCTAATGATACGTGTGTGGCAGCAAATTCAGCTCAGGTGTTCATGATAACCAGTATACTAAGTAGTTACAAGGATGTTGTTCATATATTAGCAGTCAAAAAATTAACAGGTGAGAATTTGCATCAATGGGTCAAGAAAGTGATTATAACTCTTGAAGAAATAGGATTCAAAGTATTATCTGGTCATATCAGATAATAATGCTGTTAATAGGAAGGCTATATCATTGTTTTCAAATCCTCCAGCAGTTTCTCATGTGTATGAACATCCCAAAGATGAGACCTTTGTTTTTTGTCATTGACCCAGTCCACATCATGAAGAGTATTTGGCATAACTAGTTGGTGATGGTGATAGTTGTGCCCTTTATGCCTGTTTAAATCTCTTGTTGAAACTGTATGATCTTGAACATGAAAAACTAGCTAAATATTGCCATGGCTTGACATTAAAAGCATTGCGTCCAAATAATTTTGAGAAGCAAAATGTAAAACTTTCTCTGCAAATTTTTAGTGATGTCACTGCTAGTAGCCTTCAAATGCTTGGTCCTAAACATTACTTACTTCTTTGTTCAAAACCAGCAAATTACATTACACTGTTTGTAAAGTGGTGGAAAATTGTCAATGTTAAAACACCTTTCAAAGGTGATAGGTTGAATGATGAACTCATGTGTCCTATAAATCAATGTTCAGAAATTGATGTAAGGTAAGCATATCTAAAGGAGATGCTGAAATTTTTAGGTCGATGGAAAAAACTCAGCATAAAATATCCATGGGGTTCACTGACAAGAGAAACTCATTCTGCATTATGTCAAACAACACAGGCTCTCATCAATTTTAGTGAATATTGTTTAAAAGAACTAGAGTTTTCATACTTTTTGCCTGGTAAATTTCAAACAGATATGCTGGAAGATAGATTTGGAAAGTATAGGCAGTTATGTGGTGGCCAGTACAACGTCAGTATCAGGCAAGTTTATGAAGTGGAAAAGAAACTTCGTTTACAATCAGTAGTTAGGCTAAATTTAAAATCATAAGTCTTTGGTACTGCCCCCCAAAATTGAATTATTCTGGGACAAAATGAGAGTAGTTTCCGTCCCCATGATAAAATTTAACCAGCAAATATAAATTCTGGAAGTGTGACACAGGAGGGTAGTGTTACAAGCTCGAGGCCGTGGGAGAGCCCGATCACGTGATATATTGCATAATAGACGCTTCTAGAAGGCTAAAATTGGCATAGCAACAGTGAGTTTGGAAATAAATATTATAAATATTGTTATAAATTATGCTATTGGATCCCAGCCCAGAGCCAATGAGAAGAGGTCTTATTGAAGACGGGATCAACTTCAACTACATAATTTGGTGAAATTATGCACTTAGGCCATTAGAAGAAGATTTTCTTATTTGGTAATGAAGAGAATATTAAAAGAAATTATGTCTGATACTTTAAAAACCGCAGATCGGTTAATCTACGCAGTAATAAGCATTAGTAATCTACGCGCTAAAATTATGGTGGGAGATTGATATGGCCGCTAAAATTTCGACTTGAAGGGGGAGATCCAAGGATCGATGTTCTTATTCCAGCAGTCTTTGAAGAGTGAGGAAGTGTTTTTACTGGGTTAACGGAGATCCCAAAGCTTTGTCCGAGTGCGACGACTGTCGACTTGTGGAGACGCGAGGATAGCAAGGTAGATCGTACGAGATTACCGCACTTCCATTTTATGTGAAGTTGTGAGGAACATTAAAATTAGTATATCTCTTATATAATTGAGATTTGAGTTCAACTAAGTGAATATATATAAAGGACAGGTCGCATACTACATTCTGTTGAAAGTTGAGCGTTCTAAAATTTACTGTTTCGACAATATAAGCCTGTTAAGACAGATTTTCAAAAGTGTTGGAAATAAAGCTGAATATCATTTTAGATTGCAACGTGAAGTTGGCGAATGCAGTTCAAGTGAACAGTAGCGAAGAACTTGTAACATTGGTGCAGCACATAAACATTATCATAATGACTATCATTATTCTTCAAGTGGTTTCATTCAACGTAATTAAAATTGTTGATATGATGAACTAAATAGTCATGCGCCAGAGACATATTCGATAACAGAAGTTAAGATACAACGATGGAACTTCGTTAGACGACGTATTCTTGAATACAGACGTACTGTACGGTCCATCTTGTACATTTTCGTCAGTCTACGAACACTAATGTAACATCAATTAGCAATAGAAATATTTCATTCACCATTTATATGAATATTTCTACAAATTATATTCCAATGATGAGGCTGATACATATTTGCGACGGAGAATGAAGATTCTACAGAAGAGATTTGTCAAGATGCTAGGGATAGCCCAGCAATCACAGAAGAATTTGCCAGAAGGATGTCGTTCGAGCACAGGCGAATGTTGGTGAATTCCAGAGAGGGACGTTTCCTATCTCTGAGGTCGCAGATCCGAGGTTCGAATGCAGATCCATCTCAGTATCTTGAACTGAGGAAACATCTAAAGTATTGGGTGAATACTTACATAGATCTTCAAGTTTTCGTCCATATAAGGTAGCTGTGTCTCTTATTTTTAGTATCGAGCTTGATTAGTGACATCCTGAGCCAACGATCTTACTCCATATTTTAACATTTCATGTATATCAGTATTCTCATGTATTTTACACTTCAGATGTGTGCTAACAAGGGAAGTCTCTGAACCGGGGAATCGAGGATCCTGTTGGAACTTAGCAGATACGTTGCGTGAGCCCAACTAGGCAGAACCGTGAAGAAAAATCTTTCGGAAATTAACTCCTACCCACCGTAGGCGGCAGTAAGTACTACAATTTTGAACTGTGCGCGCTGGTCAAGCGGGAGTGTGCCTCATGCCTGATTGGTGGCTCAAAACATCACGTTCCAAACGACTGCCCTCCCGAACTCGCGCTCACAAGCTGCGCTGCGGCATGGGACATTAATGCTGCATCTTTACAATACATTGCACGTCGTGCTGTATTACTATAATCATGCAATGTAATGTATCACAAATACATATCATTACAACACAACACAGAGTAAACTGAACTAATGGTCACACAAGTGAGAAAGTGACCAAGCTATTTCACATAGTTCTGACAACAGTGATGTTCGTGGTAATAATGTTGGAAACACAAACTGATTTTACACCATCCATACGGTATGAAACACGGGCGAGTGCAAGTACTACATTGTATTGCACTGATATCGAAACGATACGGCACAGGATGTTCAAACCAACCGAGATTGTCGGACAGGTACTGACTTCGGTACCATGCGTATTGCCCCTTAAAACAACAATAACAACAACAACAACGAAGTAAAACGAGGGGACGACAATTGGTGATATGTCAGAGACTGCATTTCCAAGGGTGCATTTCTCTGGGCCAAACTGATATCAAATTTCAATACCGAACGGTGTTCGAAAATCTACGGATAAAGCTTTTCCTGGCCCTAAAACCGTATACATCCAATGGTTCACAATAGGCTGTGACCCCAGGAGGGATCATCATCAGTCGTATGCGCTCTTCACTTTCTAACGAATTAGGTCCAGAAAAGGAATCCAGAAGAAGTGCCACATTGCCGGACGGTACATGCTGTTTGAAAACATTATGAAACTAATCCTTCAATTGTGCGTATGCCGGGTCTGTCGCCTCACATTCGTTGACTGTACACCGTTGGCCGGGAAGCACAGTACGGTTGGGAAGCAAACTCTGACGCAGCCAATGAAGCTCACGCCACTGGCGCGCCAATTTAAACGTGTAAATCTTAATTTTTTATCTAATACAAGGGGAAGTTAATTTCCGAAAGATTTTTCTTCACGGCTCTGCCTAGTTGGGCTCACGCAACGTATCTGCAAAGTTTCAGCAGGATCCGCGATTCCCCGGTTCAGAGACTTCCCTAGTAAGATTTTTATGCTTCAAGATTATTTAGGAGATGATTGCCTTTCATCTATTTTTCAATTTTATTCTACGGATCAGTTGTGGAACTGACATTTAAAAAAATTGTTTGAGGAATCATATTGCCTCATAGAAGACTAGTCGTTTCGACTCTCGAATTTTAATAATTTATTTAAACCAAGTATTCTGACATTGTGTCATAGCTTCAAATTAAATTCTTTTTTTTAAATTTAATTTGAGCACTTTAATGTAACAACATCTAACTTCAAGAACAGAAGAAACATCGAATGATATTGTTATATCATTATTGTACATAAACTGTCGACGATCAAGGAAATACTAGTCGTTTGATAAGACCGAAGTCTTAATCCCTATAAACATTCTTTGTGTGGAGTGGAAAAACATTACGACATTGACAAACCTTTTTATTATTTGTAGAGCTGAGAGCTTTGTTCATTTAATATGTTAGAGGAAATACCTTTTGAGAGAAGATTATTCAAATCTTTGGCTAGGAATTCAAAGCTAGTTTATCCCGGTCAAGATTGAATTCTATTTGACACTATAAATATATTTGTGTATTATTTTACACTACTTGTGTAACATCACGTCATTTTGTAGACCTGATATTACAACGATAAACAATTTAAAGCTTGATAAGTGAGGTGAGACAGGAGTATTATTTTTATTACTTGTATTTGCGACAGACGAGTTAACAGTTAATTATCTTTTTGTGGAGTAAACTTTAGGAGGTCAATCACGACAGTCTAATATCGTTCATTACGATTGGAAGTTTCGTTTGAAGAACATAAGTATGTATAATTGTAGATCAGTAGTCATGTGAAACGATACTGAGGGTCATGCCATTATTTGATAAATATTAATAAATATTAATAACAATAACAATTAATCCATTTTTGGTTATTGGTTATTGATTAACATAGTGGATGATATTTGTTTATGCCATATATACTGTTATATGAGGATTTGTAGAGCTATGAAGTGCTCGTGCGAAGGAAGTTCCGCATTTTAAAGGAAGTCAAAGTACTGTTGTTCTTTGATAAGAAAGGCATGGATAATGATAAGAGTCATTATATACAAGTAGTCCAGTTCATGTGAAATAACGTTTTAGCTGTGTTGACAGAAGGGTTTTAGCGGAAATACAACTAGAGAACGATTGTCAATGATACAATTATTATATTTTATTAAACCCGAAGTTATGTAATTACGTACAGTTAACCTTAGTCAGTCGACTGTATTAGGCAGACAATGTATTTTTGTTGTTGTCGTGTAGCCTCCTGAGAGGCCGAATGCAGGTCTTTCTAGTCGACGCCCGTGGGCGACCTGCGCGTCGGGATGAGAGATGGAATGGATGAAGATGAATGAAACTGGGCAAGGATGTGGAAGGAAGCGGTCGTGGCCTGTCAGAAGGTACTGTCCCAGCATTTGCCTGGTGTTGAAAATGGGAAACCACGGAAAACCATTTCAAGGACAGCCGACGGTGGGGCTCGAACCCACGCGTCTACCGAGTCAGCAGAGAGCTTGGCCCCTTGACCTAACGCAGCGCTTTAGCCCGCGTAGCCACTACTGTCGGTAACAATGTAATGAAACCTATATAAGACGATGTGTGAGCAGTATATCAAAACTACGGAGTGATAGAAAATGATTATGTAGAAAAAACAGTGTATATAATTAATTGAGAGTTGTATTGTAACCGAGAATCCAGAATCTCGTAAGTAACGTGTTAGCAACACTAAATAATGTATATTATTATGAACAAGTTACATGTAATTTTTTTCGGAAATGATTTAATTAGTCAAATAATTTTGGTAGGATTTATTAATCAATTGTTTTGGAATAGCGTGTGTTTTGTGAGCAGATGTTTTGTATGAATGATTGTCCACTGTTAAGAGTAATTGTTGAACCGGATTGGTCTAGAACAATTTCGAGGTGCGAATGAAAGAGTGTATAAAAATTTTCAGAAAGATTGTTAAAGGAGCATAGAAGTTATGAGCATTTTTGTAATATCTGAATGTTAATTTTACGTGTATTTTAAACGCACACAAAGCAGTCTCAATGTAGGCTAGCCAGAATGATTCACCGTTAGGATTGGAGAGCGGTGTGACATAATATGAACAGGTAAAGATTCACAGCCTTGTATAAAATGAAAAAAGTTCTGAATGCAGCGTGGTGCTGGTGTTTCATTGATGAAACAGGCCAGTGCACGTGCGTTTTCCAGACGCGGGCTAGTGAATGTAACCAGTTGTCAGGAATGCCATGAATGTAAGAGCCTTCCTAAAAACGTTTTTGTTACGTAGTGTAGGCCTATACCTACCAAGGCTTTCACGCTGATATTTTTACACGGCATTGTAGTAAGATGTGTAGTAGAAAGGAAGTGTGTATGATTGTCTGGTTTAGTTTTCTTTTGTTATTAGATTAGTTTATTGTTATTTTGTTTATTTAGGTTAGTTTACCATTGTTAATAAATTTATTCAGTTCGTTATCTGTCGTTGTTCACGTGTGATTCATTTTAAATATAAGGAGTAGAGTATTGTGGATGTATTGTAGGCGAAGCTGAATACCCAGTCCCCGAGAACGTAAGTAAAGGTAGGTGTGCCCCGTGTAGTTTGTTATCCACAATATTCTTGTAACTGCTGTATGTAAATCCCTAAAGACCATGTTGGGAGCGATTTCTAATGTAGTAATAGGCCGGTGCTGTTAGAAATAGGCGATCCAGCTGGGGCAATGGATATTCCAACAGGCTACTTTCCGAATTTACGGGTACAGTACCATCAGTACTCACTCAATAAGGGATTTTCTATCAGATATCCCAGAATCACTCCCTAAAGTTCCCCTTCAATTTGAAAAGCTTGAGGTTGGTCAGTCAGAAGTTGAAAATGCCAGTGATGATTTGCCTGTGCTGACCTACGAGGCACGTCCAGAAAGTAAGTTCCGTTTGGTAATAAAATTAAATTGTGTACAGATACAGAAAAATTATTTATTGCACAGCATTCTACACCTCTTAAACTACTTTTCCACATAACTGCCGAACTTTTGCAGGAATTTGTCATAGCGTGGCACAAGTTTTTGGATACCTTCTTCATAGAAGTTTGCCGCCTGTGTCTTCAACCAGTTGGAAACATCTTCTTTCAGCTCGTCGTCATTGTTGAAGTGTTGACCGCTAAGGAAAGACTTGAGATGTGTGAATGGATGAAAGTCGCTAGGAGCGAGGTCAGGGCTGTACGGAGGGTGGTCAACACGTCCCAGCCAAATCCCTGTAGGAGGTTTTTCGTCACATTTGCAGTGTGTGGTCGTGCGTTGTCGTGATGAAAAACAACACCTTCTGACAGCAACCCTCGGCGCTTATTCTGTATTGCGCGGCGCAATTTCCTAAGTGTCACGCAGTAAGCATCTGCGTTGATTGTTTGACCACGCGGTAAGAAATCAATGAGTAAGGTGCCTTTCCAGTCCCAGAACACTGTGCACATCATTTTCCGAGGTGTCAAGATCTGTTTCGGCTTAACCTTTGCTGGGGATGAAGTGTGCCTCCATTCCATTGATTGCCGCTTACATTCAGGGGTGTCGTAAGAACCCCAAGTTTCATCTCCTGTGACTATCTGTGTCAGAAATTCTTCGCCGCCTTCATTGTAACGGGTCAAAATCTGAAGTGCACTACCCATCCGTTTTGTTTTGTTTTGTGTTGCTCCGTAAGAATCTTTGGTACCCAACGTCGGCAAAGTTTACGAAAGTTCAGTTTTTCTGTAACAATTTCATGAATTAGTGATCGTGAGATTTGGGGAAATTCCATAGCGAGAGCACTAATTGTAAACCTGCGGTTTTCCCGGATCTTCTCATCAATCGCGTGAACCAGTTCTTCTGTAACCAAAGATGGACGCCCACTTCGTTCTTCATCGTGCACTTCACTACGTCCTTCATTGAACTGTCGGACCCATCTTCTCACCATTGAATCACTCATCGCATTTTGTCCATACACTTCGCAAATTTGCCGATAAATTTCAATTGGTTTCACTTTCCTAGCATCCAGAAAACGAATCACAGATCTGATTTCACAAGCGGCGGGATGTTCAATCAACACCGACATTGTAAGAGTTAACATGCACAACAACGCGTACGTGGCTGACAGCGCTCTCCAAATGGCGCACGTTTCTTCTCCTTGATACAGAGCGTCTACCGCGCATATGCGGAACTGCGCTGCACCGAAACGTACAACTAGTGGAAGACACAGGCGGCACACGTCTATGAAGAAGGTATACAAAAACTCGTGCCACGCTACGACAAATGCCTGCAACATTTCGGCAGTTATGTGGAAAAGTAGTTTAAGGATTGTAGAATTTTGTGCAATAAATATTAGTTCTGTATCTGTACACAATTTAATGTTATTACCAAACGGACCTTACTTTCTGGACGTATTTCGTATATTGCAGGGTATTGTTGCTATTCAATTCTAAAGCACTCAAAATGTGAAATTTGTAAGGATCACCTAGTGCTCAATGACATTTTACAAGATCATACAATGAAGGCTATACCTTGATAGAGAATGTAAGTCGAGGAAAGCTGCTCTTTCCTCAATATCATGTTATCAGTATTGTTGTCAATACTTATTTGATTGTTCAAAAATTGTGTGATCAGTTTGAACAGGAATCTCTTCATGTGCCAAACCAAAGAGAAATAGCTACAAAGCTAGCTTCAGATTCTGTCCTAAACAATGAATTATTGTGGGAGAGAGAATGTTCTGAGCATAATGCACAGGACCTTTGTAGGAAGATCGTTTGGATTACTGTGAATGTTTGCCTTAATAATTATTGTAGAAACAAAAATCAAGGAAATCTCAAGGACACTGTGCCCAGAAAGACAAACATATTTTCCCAAAGCAACTGACACTAATTTTGATAAATCACTTATGTCCAAATCAACATATCTGCCCACTGTTCCTTTACTTCTTTTCTGCTTCAGCTTTCTCATAATCAGGGCTAGGATTTATATGTAGATACTTATTTCTCTATTACACAGATATTCATATCCTATTAACTTATCTCCATCGATTATGTTGTCCTCTTTCAAATTAAACAAATTTATTTCACATATTTCTCCATATTTCTGACTTCAGTACATACATGCACAATAAATAATTTTACATATTAGTAAATTTCAATCCAATAATTGTACATTTGTACTCTTATGAGTAAAAATATATAGAATTGTCGTTTTCAGTGACTGGAAATATGACAGCACAGGACAAGTTTACAGTTATGTAATGAAAAGAAAGATTTCTGAAGTACGTAGGTGTAACGATAGCAATTCTTATGAAAAGAAGCTTCAAGTTTGAAAATTTAGAACATTTCATGGCATACTGTTATGGTAGGCAGGAATAACAGGAATAATCGATGTATGAAAGCAAGTGAAAAGTAAGTGAAATAAAAGAAAATTGGATAATTTGATTTATAAATCCAGTATTCTTAATGCTTTTATGTGGGTTATAAAATTAACAAAATTAGTATTATGGGGACAAATTTGTCTTTTGTCCATATTTTATAAAATATATTTACATTTTGACACTTTTTAGTACATATAAATCCTAGCCCTGTTCATAATTTTACCTTAATGTAACCTATATCACTAATTGAAGATTTAGCTTTGGCAGTCCTGATGTACCAGATGGGTGAAGCATATTTCTTAACATCTATACATATCAGAAAGTCAATAAGCTTATTATTGATTCCCAAGATTAAGAAATTTAGTCCTATTGTAATTACAAAAACAACCCTCTCAAAATGTGAATTGAATCTATTTTGAAAAGTTTTAACCCATTTAAACTAATTTTTTAACCTTCACTTACATCCTTTAAGAAATTTTTCTAGTAGCAAAATGTAATTTTAATGTACAATCTGTTAAAATAATAGTTAAGAAACTGAATATTTCCTATGCTCTCTCTATTCTCTATTAAGCTACAAGAACAGTAGGCTCATAAGTTGAATTGTTGGCGAGAGTTAATTATGTTCCTGCAGTACAATGTAGTCTCGGCTAAATATGTTTCAAGATAAAACTGTTTTGTATTGTATTTCTGTCTGTAGCCAAATTGTTCATACATTTTATGTAAATACCTACAAAATTCAAAACTTTTAATTAAATTAATATTCTGTAATCCAACGTCAGTAAAATAATAATAAAAATTGAACGAGTGATTGGAGAAAGGACAATATTCAAAGAAATGAGATTATATTCCAGCATATTTTATCATTAATTAGTCGCTAACTGATGACACTCCTATTATGACATTTTGAGACATAACTTCTTGCTACTAGCAGTGGCGTACTGACATTAGTTTACATGACTCCTTATATTGTCCCATCTATCACCTGGAAAATGTTTTGAATTGCTGCCAGTGAGGCTTCTTTAGACTACTCCTTTGTAATATATTTTTAATGTGAACACGTTCTTCACGTGGTAAATGACCTCCACTCAACTCGCAACGAGACTTCTCCATCTTTGGCGCTAGCTACTGGTTATGGCCTGGGGTAAACACCCTTAAACTACATGTTAAACGGAGCACGCAGCTTCGTGCTGCTTTAAACGTGCATATCTGTGAACTACCAGATCGTGAGTCGCACTTTTTTCCCGAGTTTATTTGTAATGCGTAATGGATCGATTTATTATTAAAAAAAACAAGAGTAGATGTTACATGCAACACTGCCATTGCAAGTACTTCATCTTTAAGAATTGAAAATGAACTTGAAGAATTATCGGCTACAACCAAGCCGGCTAACGGCCAAATACATCGAACGGACTTAGGAGGTTATGCTGGCCAACAGGTGTGTTTACAATACGATTCATGATAATCGCTATTTCTGTAACTGATTTGCATTTCGATGCTTTACCTATTATGTTATACCGGTATTTGTATGGCCGTGGCCTACGTATGTGTCGGTACATGTTAATTATTTCAATGTTGTGATTTACTTTTTTCTTTAGATTGATGATTATCTGAAAAACGAACTGTTGGAAAATGCCTGGACACCTGGAAGCAATTTTAATTTCCCTTTATCGGGTCCAAGGAAGCTGAAATTTCAGTTGAACTGGTTATCAGAGTGGAAATGGCTAGTTTATTCTCCTTCAAAGAACGGAGCCTTTTGTAAATATTGTTCGTTGTTTTGCACCGTTGTTGGGAAACAATCTTAATCGCCAGGTAAACTAGTAAAATTTCCTTACATGAACTAGAAAAATGCAAAGGAGGATTTCAAAAAACACCAAGAAACCAAGTGTCATATGGCATGTACGGAAAAGGCTGCGAACTTTCTCGCCATATACAAAGGTACAAAACCTGCTGTTGACGTAAGCTTGGATAGGGGTGTTCAATTCAACATATTATGCAACAGGGAGAAACTCATACCAATAATTAAATCTGTGATTTTCCTTGCTCGAATGGGCATTGCATTCCGTGGTCACAGGGATTCGGGACCTGTAAATTTAGATGAGCTCTCAAGAAAGGGGAGGGAAATTTCAGGTCTCTTCTCAAGTTTCGAGCAGAAGCTGGTGATACAATACTAAAGGAACATTTGATGACAGCATCCTTAAACGCAACATACGTAAGCCCACGGATTCAGAATGAAATTATTTCATCTTTGAATGACATTATATTGAAAAGGTTAGTCGATCAGGTGAAAAAAGCTAAATACTTTTCTGTTCTTGCTGACGAGACCACAGACATCAGCGGTGGGCAGCAAATGTCACTATGTGTCCGTTTCGTTCAAGATAATTCCGTACATGAGGAGTTTCTGCAATTTATTGTTATCAATGATGCTTCTGGGTTAGGCCTTGCGAATAGCATATTGTCTGGTTTGAAAAGCGTGGGACTGGATGCAGAATATCTCGTAGGCCAAGGTTATGATGGAGCTAGTGCCATGAGTGGATCCTACAGAGGTGCTCAGGCCTTTGTACGAAAAGTTTCCCAAAGCCCAGTATGTTCACTGTAGTGCTCACTGTTTAAACCTGGCCATTTCTGAAGGATGTAGTGTTGCAGAGATTAGGAACTGTATGGGTACAATTGAAAGAGCTTATGCCTTTTTTAGTACTTCACCAAAGAGGCAGGCTGTGTTGACAAATGAAGTTGAAAGTATGGAAGAGAAACCCCGAGTGAGTAAACTCAAGAAGTTATGTGCAACGAGATGGATTGAAAAGCACGAGTCTGAAACCGTTATTGTTGGCATTAGAAAAAATAGCAGCATGGGTTGATAAGAAGGCAGCTACAGATGCGCAACTTCTTCTGTGCGCTATCAGCAAATTTGAGTTCTTGATAAGTGTATTTGTCATTCATGAAGCATTTCAAATCACACTTCCTCTCAGCAAATACCTTCAAACTGAAAATTTGGATCTCAGTCAAGCAATCAACGCCTCCATGAATGTTAAGAGGTCTCTTGAAGAAATGAGGGCAGATGCAGACGCAAGGTTTTGTGTGCATATAATTCGGTTTTAGAGTTCTGCAAAGAATTTGGAGTGCCTGTAGTTCAGCCTCGAACTGTTGTTCGACAAACGATGAGGAACAACGTTTCATCTAACGATCCGGAAGAATATTATAGGCGTGTTATTTTCATCCCATTTCTTGAAGAAACTATTTCATCACTTGATGATAAATTTGTCTCCCATAAAGAAACTCTTCAGCCATTGCAAACGCTAGTTACCACAACTGAAGACGAACTATCCAACCAAAGCATAGCTGAAATAGAAAATGTAGCTGAATTTTATGGACTTCCCCTTAATATTAGAGGCGAGCTACTTCTCTGGAAACAAACTCTGAAATCTATTGAAAAGAAGCCCAAGAGTGCTATATATGCTTTGTCAATATGCAATAAGAACATGTTTCCAGTTGTGTATAACCTGCTTGTCATCATGGCTACCTTACCTGTCACAACCTGCTCGTGTGAAAGATCGTTTTCTTCCTTAAAATTCTTGAAGAACTATTTAAGGAATTCAACTAGTGAAGAACGCCTTAATGGATTAGCTTTGATGTTCATTCATGATACTGTTGATGTTTCAATTGAGGAAGTACTGAATGACTTGTCTGTCAAACCTAGAAGGCTCGATATAAAATTGAAGTAGACTTGTCTAAGTCCTTCAACAAATTCCAGGACAAATATCTACTCAATCAGATTCTTTGGTTTAGCCCGATTGACAATTTAGACATTTCTTTTTGTCCGTTTGTATCTAGTGCAATATCTATATTGGGCTAAACTCTTTTCCGTATTTTTTATTAATCTTTTATGTTTTCAATTGTGTTTGTAATATTGTTTAAAGTGCTGAAAAATATAGTTAAAATAGTTTTCATGCAAAGAGAATCATCATATTGAACCCAACGGTGTTAGGCTGACTGGTGTCGAACGTGGATCTCAGAGATAGATGAGCTCAGAATAGAGGTTCCAG
Organism: Meconema thalassinum; assembly: GCA_946902985.2. NCBI lineage: Eukaryota > Metazoa > Arthropoda > Insecta > Orthoptera > Tettigoniidae > Meconema > Meconema thalassinum. Next base: position 453,959,799 of record OX336391.1, on the reverse strand, counting down.
CAAGGAACGAACACTAGATCTTTTGAGGGAGTTAAAGCTATAAAAACCCCTAGAGAAAATACATATTAAATCACTGTTGTGATATGAACTAATTCTGACATTATTTGTTAATATAATGCAGGGGATGATAGCAGAATACTGCATTATTGGGCTGTATGGCGTATACAATTCTGGACTGAGCACAGAAAGTTTGAGCACTTGACAGTTGCTAAATGACTCTGGAATACGGGCGTGGTTTCTTGGAGCCGTGTCGCTCACTGTGACCTACTTATGCAGTCTGGAGCAGGTCAGGAGGGTAATATATGGTCAAGTTATTCCCCGTTACATAAGGAAGATGCCAGGGGGATGGGGAGATACCAGTGTAATTTAATTATTACTCGTGATTGGAGTAACTCAGAGACATGAGGATTGCACCTATGTGAATGTATAGCCGGGAGGCTAATTATCAAGCCATTAAACATTGAAATCGAGGCAGATTTAATGGAACGCGCAGTGACACAGTAAATCTGAGGTTAGCGGCGAGATTTAACCATGTCTTCGGGGATTTACCTATGACGCGGCGTGGGGAAGCGCTGGCAAAGGCAATTAATATTAATTAATTGGCCGATCGATCCTCGAGCACGCAGACAGATTTGTGATCCGCGAGGAAAAATGCACCATAAAAACGTTATTTCAAGACCAGAATCATACTGAGAGAGAAGATGACGCTGCAGGGAAATTTTCGGTCTACTTTTTCTCTCCAAACGGATATAAGGGCCAGAGAAAGGACAGACGCGGTCAGTCGAACCATACTTGAGTGCGAAGCGCACGTCGCAGGAGTCCAGGAAAGGGACGCGCGGACTTCAGTATGTTGAGTGCTCATCAATAAAAATAATCATGCATTAAGGCATGAATTAATAACGATTAATGTAGTCAGTTGAACCGCAGTCTAATGCGAAATGCACGTTACCGAGTTCAGGAAGGGACGCTCGGACTTTAACATGAAGAGCCATGCAGCAAGGCATTTATTCATAACAATTATTAAGGACAGTCGTGCCATACTTGTAAAGTCGGCATTACGAGCGATTGTTATTGAGCACGTAGGAAATGTACCGTGTGATATATGAGGTAATACAATTGGAAGGGGTAATTGTACAAGTACAATGATAATAGGATGTTGGACTGCGCAGATATAAACTTTGTTATGAAAGTGGTGAAATTTCGCAGGAATGCCAATGTAATTAATGCTTAGGACGATATGCAAGCATATTTATGCGATATCAGTAAATTTATCTAAGGATGGAAATTGATAGACAGAGTGGGGGACCGATAGGAATCCTTAGGCAGAGAATCGAGACTTTCAATCGAGATGCGGATAGCAGTGAAGAATAGATCTTCAGGGCCTGCATTTTTGATATTCTGCGAGGAGAGGTCAACCATTAAGAAATGTACATAAGCATTCGTGTGATTTTAGTGATGATCTGTTAAATATCATCATCATCTTGAACAGTTTCCAACCGCTGGTCGGGTCTGCTTGGAACATAAGCCTCTCCATCGTTTCCTGTCCATCCACCATCTCTCGTCATTTACTGTGTCCCAGCACACTCCTCTTTCCTCCGCACTCTTCCTAACTCCTTTTGTCCATCTGTCCCTTGGTCTTCCCCTTGGCCTCCTCCCCGTAATTTCCATTCCAAACATCTTCTTCGGTATCCTCTCCTCTTGCATCCTCCTCACATGTCCATACCATTGTAGCCTAGATCGCTCTATTCTATTTTGCAATGGTTTCTCTCTGACTCTCTCATTCCTTACTCTGTCCATTCTTGTCACTCCTACCCTACTCCTCTGGAACTTCATCTCCACTGCTCGTATTTTATTCTTGTCCCTTTCCTTCATCACCCATGTTTCTGAACCATATGTCAAAATTGGCACAAAGTAGGTCTTGTAGATGATTCCTTTACATTTTTGTGGTACATCTTTATTCCATACCATCCCCCTAACACTCTTGAAAAATCCATCTGCGCACCTTCCCCTTTCATTTATTTCCATCCTATTGCCTTCCTTTTCTTCAATTATGCTTCCCAAGTACTTGAAGCATTCTACTTTCTGCAACTGCTGTCCTCCAAGTGTTATGCCCATATCCAGTCTCTTCTTCTTCCTCGTTGTGATGACCACTTCACTCTTTTGTGCTGAGAACTTCATCCCATATGATAACACTACCTTCTCCCACTCATCTAATTGCTCTTGTACTTCTTCCTCATCCTCTCCCCATACCAGAAGGTCATCAGCAAACAACATTGCCTTCATTTTCCTTTCCCCAATGCTATTTACCACTTTTCGTATGATTTCATCCATCACCACTATAAATAACAGGTGTGAGAGGGCACTTCCCTGTTTCAGACCACTCTCCAGTTGAAACCATTCCGTTCACTCTTTTCCCACCTTTACACAGCTTTTGCTTCCCTCGTACATTGCTTTCACTCTTGCCACTTTCTCCTTGTTCACTGCTTTTGCTCTCATTGCTTCCCATACCTTTTTTCTATTAATACTATCATATGCTTTCTCAATATCCAAGAAGGTCATCACCAGATCTTTCCCATATTCATAATGGTGTTCTTGTAGCTGTCTTACTGCAAAGATGAGGTCAACTGTTCACCTTCCTGGCCTGAATCCATACTGTTCTTCCCTCAGCCCATCTTCAACTTCTGTCCGAATTCTTCTCTCCAGTACCTTCTCAAATATTTTGGCACAGTGGCACATGAGTGTAATTCCCCTGTAGTTCTTTCATTCCTTCCTACTTCCCTTTTTAAATATGGGTATTATTAACCCTCTTTTCCAGTCCCCTGGTATTTTCTTCTCCCTCCAATCACTTTCATTACTCGAAAGAGCCACTGTGTTCCTATCACCCCTGCTGCTCTCACCATCTCCACACTCACTTCGTCTATTCCCGGTGCCTTTCCCCCTTTCATTTTCTTTAATGCTTCCTCCACTTCTTTCCATGTCAATTCCTTCTCTGAAATGTCTTGGTCACTGTCTGTTTCTTCCTCCACAATGTCCACTACGCTCGTTTTAGTTGGATTTAGGAGTTCCTTGAAGTATTCTCTCCAGATAACCTTTACTTCTTCCATATTTTCAACCTCCTTTCCATTCCTGTCCACCATTCTGACATTTTCCCCTGTATCTCTTCTCTTTGCCTTTATCATTCCATACAACACTTTCTTACTGCCATCACAGTCCTCCATCATTTCTCTCCATTTCTCCAGCCATTTCTTTTTCTCTTCCTTCACTACTTCTCCTGCTTCTTTTTTCCACACTTGGTACTCCTCTCTTGTTCTGTCTGCCCTCTGTTTGAACCATTTCCTGAATGCTTCATTTTTCTTTTTCACGGCTTCCTTAGTTCAGGAGTTCCACAATGGTGTTTCCTTCCACCTTTTCTTTCCACTAGTTCTGCCACACACGACTTCCGCTGCTTCTACCAACACGTCCTTGAACCTATTCTATTCTTCTTCACCTGTTTTCGGATCATCCTTCGGTAATTTGTTCCTCACTAATATCTGGAACTTCTCCTTATTTCCATCCTCCTTCAGCTTCCATGTCCTTATTCTTCTTTCTAGGTTCTCAGTTCTCCTCTTTTCCTTCAGTCCTCTCACCTTGGCGATCAGCAGACGGTGGTCACAGTCCAGGGCTTCTGAAGGTATTACCCTTATATCCGTGATACTCTTCTTTGTCTCCTTCCCGCATAGAATGTAGTCCACCACTGATTTCCTAGTCAAATCCCTGCTGTACCAAGTAATTTTATGGCTCTCTCTCTTCTTGTACCATGTGTTTCCAACCATTAGCCCATTTATCTTGCACAGTTCCAACAATCTCTCTCCTTCCTTATTCCTGTTTCCCCATCCTTCACCACCAATCACTTCCTCAAAACCTCTTCTATCAGTTCCGACATGGGCATTTAGGTCTCCCATGACTATCAGGTCTCTCCCCACTAACTGCTTCTGCAACTCCTCTTCAAACTCGTCCTTCTCGCCTTCTGTGCATCCCACCTGTGGTGCATAGACTCGCAGAATGTCTAAGTTTCTACCTTTCACAGTGATTCTGGCTCTAATTATTCTATCACTTACCCTCTTTACTTCCTCCCTCAGCCCTTCTCTCACCACCATTCCCACTCCATTTCTCTTCCCCTCCTCATTTCCTATCCAGTATAGCTGCAAGCCATTTCTCAGTTCTTTTCTTCCTTCCCCTCTCCATCTAGTCTCTGCCAGTCCGAGTACATCCAGTTTTCTCCTCTCCATCATATCCACAATCTCCTCCACTCATCCCGTCAATGTAGTTATATTCAAAGTTCCAATTCGTAGTCCATTTCCATAGCCAGGTCTGTTTCCTTTAGATCTGTCCTTTCCGAGGCCCGTTCCCTTTTTAAAAGCAGTTTCATATCCACTACTGGCTTGCTAGGCCTAACGTAGCTTCACCATAACCCTGGCAAGGGGCCTGTTTTTGGTCCGCGAGAGGTATTTTATTTCCCGCAAAACCCTCCGGACAAGTCCGGCGAGCCCCCCTATCCGCCACCTGGGACGCGCCCGATAGAGGAACAGGCAAACCCCCACGGGGTTAAATATATGTAAAATTAATAGTGTAACAAGTGATATAACGTGTTGTGTGAATAAGGAAGCAACAGCTTCAACATGGAAAAGCAAAGTGCCGTGTGTTTTGTAAGGCAAAAGTTATATATAATGTGTGTGAGAAGTGTAAGAATGCCTTGCTAATCTGCAAATTATGGCGGGCATTACTGGAAGAAATGCGTGGTTGGAGCCACCAGATTAACCAATGTGAATACCCAAAAACCATGATTTTGTAGTAATTATAGTACACTGTATGTTGAGTGATTTCAAAATTTATAAAATATGCCAATAAGAGTCAATTTTAGGAGGTAGAACCTCAATATGGTATTGTTGTGTTGATTTTAGTCAAGTTGAGATGTCTTTGTACATCATTGAGTGGATAAATCGTTACCACTAATGTAAAATGGCAATTCAGTTATATAGAAACGTAACGTAACGAACACGGATGTTCGGTTATTGAAAAGGGTTACGTTGTGTCGGTTATGGTAATTCATGTCAGTAATAATAATAATAAGAATAAACGAATACACGTCAGGGAAAATGGTTGTAAGCAAAATATATATGCTAATTGGAATATTTATCTATCCAAGCAGTAATATTATACATGAAGGGCTAAGCAAAGCAATTTAATATCAGAGTATATTATGATAATGAAAATAAATATGCAAGAATCTAGGAAATGGAAGGGTTTAATAGAGAATTGAATTTGCAGCTTGTGAATGAGCTTGTAAGAGTAATTGATAGTTATCTTACTAATTAAAGGACGGGATTATACCACCATGGTCACGGAAGCCAGGTAATCTATTCGACGTGTGAAATCTCGTATAGCCTAGGGCGTACAGAGATATTTATTATGGCCAGAGCGTAATTAGTGATTGACCCTAGCTCTGTGGATCGCCATGAAATGTTCCGGGTTCGAATCCAGTGGTGTATGGGAGGATAACAATGGAAACCTCAGCATGACACCTGACATCGACCGAGAACTAGCTATTGAAATAAATGCAGCTCCTGGAAGTGAATTTTGTTGGCGGCAGGGTGTGCCTGACCGTGTCATTTAATAAGATGCCGGCTTGCCCAATTCGACCGGTGAATGATAAATCTCGTTCCTTCATATAATGTAATGGACCTGTTGAGGCTAGTTATTAATGTCCTAAGGTTAGGAAAAAATACTTAAACACTTCCACACCCTAGCTTGCATATAGTTTAGTAGATCATATGGGATATGCAGGCCAATGACACTGCACTATCGTAGTTAAAATCACGTGTTACTGCTTGGAGATAAAGGAAGAGGAAACATAGTAAAGGACGGAACGAGTGTTTTGTTACCGCCCGACTCAGCCCATTATATACAGGAAGGGCCGAGGGAGAGCGTTTTAAACGACCCTTGGAGGTTGACATTTAGAATGGACAGATTTTAAAACCCTGTTTGTAAGAAAAGAGTCGTTGTTGTATTGTATAATGAATTTGTGTGGTTTGAAACACATTGATAATTAAGGATCATCCTGATGACTTAATATTTGGCAAACTTATGAATTGTTGGAAGTTGCGTTTTTATACCGACATTGTCACTTTGTTCTAAAGGTCGACACTAGATGCCATAGGCTATGCCCACGCAAGGGTAGCATAATATACCATCCGACACAGCGGTAACGGAATCTTTGAAATTGAACTCATTACAGCATACAGTGGAACTGTAGAAAATGGAACTGTAGAAAATGGAACTGCAGAAAGGGAACTGCAGAAAGAGGTATGATTACAAGTAACAGTGGAGTTGCAAGTAAATTTGATGTGCAACCCATAAATTGGTTAATGCATGGTAAAGCATTTTGGTGGGAAGAGAGATACAGAACACAATTGTAAGCATAATGTAAATTAGGATGTGTTGAGAGTAACCAATTAAGATTGTGAAATTAAAGGGGTCACAACAGGTGACATAAGATTATAAGTACAGTTTATGTGTAATTTACCTGTGCATCAGCGCACTTTAGAATGGATTTTGATGTAAATCTCATGGTAAATGAATGAATAATCATTTGGATTTGCTAGGATAAAGTGCGAATATTAGTGGATTGAAGGAATCATTTTGCATTGTTTTGTGTTATATTGTTGGGATTGTGTTTTTGTTTGTCTGAAGCCATGATTTAGAGCTTAATTAAAGTCTTTAGAATAGAGTTGTGCTTTATTATTGTAGAGTTGATACCTTTTAGTCTCAGATCAAAAATATGCAACTGTTCAGTGGGAGGACGGTACACGCCTGAGGACTGATGCTGGCTGGAGGCAGAAGCATGATTTCCATGGAAATTATTCACATGGGTACAATATATATATTCTTTCATTAGTATCGATCCCTCCTGTGGCGCTCACAAGCGACCGATCGTGCCAAATGAGCATTCAAATGATAGAGAATAGACATTAGCAGTGACAAATTGCACTCTAATTTCATAAATATCAATAATTTCTTTAAAAAAATGACTTAAAAAAATGTATGAAGTGTGAGATTTGTCGATACTGTTGCAAAATATGCTCCATAATTGCTGTCCACTTCACATTTTGGACGCTGTGACGCCTGTTTCGTGTCATTTTAACATTATGAGGTCTTTCCTTTATCATTTTGCATGGATTTCAGAAACAGTAAGTCAAAGGAATGAGAACTCAAATCGTATAATTTCAAAAATATCGAATAACTGGTGAGTGTTACAGCTAAGATAAATCAATGGACTCAGCACACAAATGACATTAGCAGTGACGAATTCCATTCTAATTTCATAAATATCAATTTTTGTTAGAAGTGTGCGATTTGCAAATACTGGAGCTCTAACATGCTGCAATTAATTCTCTCGTTATAAACCTATCGGGGAAGGGTGGTTTATGAACATGCGAGATTTCTCGCTTGGGTCCGGTAGTGTTTATTTAACTGAGTTGTTGCTTTTTATGAATTATATTCGAATTATTTTTATTATAGGACATTACTATGAATGACCCCCCCCCCCCCAGAAGGAAATCCTGCATACGCCACTGGCCACTAGTACTACAATTGCCTAATAGTGAATTTTTCAATAAGGCGTATAGTTTCGACATGGTTGTTCTTTTTTCCTCTTAGAAATGGAAGCTTTTGACTTGATAGACAGGAATATCCTCATAAATAAACTTAAAGGGATGCTAGGAAACTCTAACCCCCTAGCGAGAATAGTTGAGGTAATCCTAGCATACAACTATATCATTTTAAATGACTGTGTAGTTCTGTCAGAAAAGGTCCGTCAGACAAATGGCGTACTTCAGGGCGATCCTACGAGTCCCCTACTTTTTAACATCTTGACAGCTGACATTATGAACACCGTCCAAGACTACCCAACAGTGAAACTTATCATGTACGCCGATGACATGGCACTAGGATCACATTGGATAAGTGACCTGCGTGCCGCTCTTCAGAAACTTGAATTATGGGCTGACGAAAACAGTTTAGTGATCAACAAAGGAAAAACAGTGTATAGGACTTTTAGAAAAGGAGGCAAACTGGCGTTGGATGATCATTTAACTCTGCAAGGAGATATGCTAAGAGTAGTAAATAATTTCCGGTATTTAGGAATGTATCTACAAACGACATTGTCTTCCTACAGGATACACACTCAGGAAAGGGCTTCAGCAGCTACGAAAGCCACTCATCGAATTAAAAATATCCGAAAGCTTTCTTTGCCCACTGCAATGTCATTATTCAAAACAGTAATACAGTACTCCCTCTGTAATCGGGCATCTCAGCTCTCCAGCACTCCCAGTAATCCGGCGTTTTGTATTCGAGTACGAGCTCAACACTTGATTTGATAATGCATCCCCAATACTGTAGCCTACAATGTTTCCTACGCAGCGACAAGACAAGTGTCTGAGTAAACAATGCATTGGCGCCAAGAGCGATGACTCACGCACCCCCCCCCCCCTCAGGTGCTTAGTGTAGGACAGTTGTACTGTAGTAGTATTGTGTTGAAGATGGCATCCGTGCAGAAAAAACGAAACATAAAACTCTATCTTTGTTAGATAAACATGACATCCTAAAGAGGCTTGAAAAGGGCGAAATGTTAACTGGTGTTGCTAACGAATACGGTGTTGGTCGAGCTATAGTTCATGACATAAGATATAATAAAGTCGTTTTTTTTATTCGAATGAAAATTTAAAAAGTAAACGACAGACATTGAAAACTGGTGAAAATCCTAAAGTTGACGATAGCCTCTATGCTTAGTTTTTACAAGAACGTGGTAAGAAAAAGACAATCGCTGCATATTTCCAGCTGTCTACGTCCAAGGAATAACGTGAGTTATATGATGTATGTCCATACTTTTTTACTTTGTATAGTACAATGTAATTAAAACTGATTTTCAAATGATATCTGCGTTTTTCTCGATATTTTCCAGTAATCCGGCGTTTTCGGTAATCCGGCAGTGCTCTGGTCCGATATCTGCCGGATTACCGAGAGAGCACTGTAACTCCAATTGTCTCATATGGAATAGAATTAATATGGGATAAGCTTTCGAGTAGCGATTTCAAACGATTAGAAAGTGTTAAAGCACATTATCTGAAGAGTGCTTTGGGAGTTGGGATTTATGCACCCTCAAGGATTGTATACGAATTAGCAAGGGAAACCTTCTTCTTAGAAGACCTGAGACTGCAATTCACGCTGCCATCTACCAGCCCTTACCAAGCGCATCTCGAACTGCGGCGAAGGAAGAGAAATGACATTGACCCTGATTTTTATAGCACTAGCGCAATGATGGATCGACAATGGACTGAGGCAGGACAAGATCTAAGTCATGTTGTAACGAGACTTGCAACTCATGGTTTTCATCATAAGATCTGCTTAACTCAAGGTTTTCACCAGCTAGGTGATGATTGCATATGTTCGTTGTGTAACAAGAGGTGCGACCGTTATCAATTAACTAAGTGTGCAAAAAGAACTAAATCCATCGGAGACTACAGTGAAAACTAAATAGCACTGTAAGATCAAATTGTATTTAGAATGATATTTTCGTGTATTATGTTGGTTAAGTAATGCTCTTTCGAGCGCATCTTATTAAATTATTAAATGGAATGTTATCGTTTTTAAACTCAGCTGTTCAATTATTCTTTTCCATTTTTGCCTTTCTCCCTTCATTTAAAAGTGAGGTTAATACGTTCATAACGTTCTGAAAATCATAATAAACATCATTATTGTCCAGTCAACATTTCACAAAAGATCGAGATGGCTGTGACTTCTGTGACGTTCGCGTGTTACATTGTTGCTTAAAATTATATATATGTGTGTTTTCAAGCTCGATTATAACGTTCAAAACGTCAGATCTAACAAACCAATATCCCCAGGAATAAGTGAGTACAACAGAAATCTGTGTTGTTGCGGATTCCGCACTTACTAACCTTAATAACTGTTGCTTCACCCACAATGGCCACCTCTTTTAATGGAGGTCGGCAAAATTTATCCAACCTACTGAATGAAAATAATGAAAATCATCAAGTTTCAAGTAACCAAATGAATCAACCGATTAAAGAAATCACTGTTCTCTCCAGTACCGACGAACCAGGTAACCTAATGACAACCTCTACTACAGAACCTCGAATCCCTAACAAATCAAGGTTAAGTTATTCAGCTGCAGCACAATCCTATCCTACCAAAGACCAAGCTATTGTTATTGAATCCTGTGATGGAATTAGTATTACAGATTATGTACTAGCAATTGGAAAACTGACTAACCCTAACAATATTCGATTCATCTCACGGATATTGAATGGAAGAATCTGTACTTTTCTTGCCAGTAAGAAGTGTGTTGAAGAATTAATTTCAAAACACCCAAAGGTTCTTATAAGTAGTGTGTCTCTAGAAATAAGACCACTCCTAACCCAAAACAAACGAGTCATTCTATCTAATGTTTGCCCTGTAATCCCTAACATCGTCATTGAAGAAGAGTTTCTCAAGCTTGGCATTAAACTAATGTCTAAGATACCTCCCTAAGAGCAGGGCTATCAATTCCGGATTTTCTCACATACTCAGTTTTCGGAGGCAGATTTATGTCCAAAACGAAGACTTTCCTAAACTTCCAGAATCACTCCAAGTCGAACATGAAGTACAAATTACTGGATTTATTTATCTTCTGACTCCCCCACCTGCTTTCATTGTCAAGTTGAGGGGCACCTAGCTAGACACTGTCCTGATAATAATGCAGAAATACACGATGACCACTCACTTAATCAAAACAACCACTCCCATAACAAGCTCACTCCCGCGGCATTCCTGGAACTTAAAAAGGATACACAAAAGTTGGAAACATCCTGTCAAAAAAATGTCACCAGTATCTCCTCACAAGTTACCCTTCAGCCAGCTGCCACACCTACAACCCCTAGCAGTGTTCCTTAGATCATAAGCTTCATTTTCCTTCCTCAATTGAACCGGCATCTGCACAAACATCGTCAGCAGTGCCTCATACTGGATCAAAGAGGCCAATATCGCTCTCAGGCAGTGAAACCACTGATCCCAAAGACCCTGATAGTAAAATACTTAAACTACCGACTCAGCCTCGTACGTCTGAACCTATTGGGAACCACACGTCAAAACAAACTTCTAAAAAACCAAAGACAGAGGATATAGCTACAATTAGTAATATGATCAAACCAGTTAAACAGGTTTTGGAAGCTGACCCACAGTCTTTTCCCCTTAGTTTCTCACAGCTCCAATCCTTTCTTGAAAATAGCGTTGGAGTTAGTGACATAACAACAATTGCTTCTAATTACACTCAAGACCTAGAGAGTTTAGTTCTAGCTCTTCAGAAGCTGTACCCTCACTACACCGAAAAATCCATAAAGAACAGAAGTACCCGAATAGTGAAGAAACTACTTAAGGCCGTCAATCAAGACCGAGATGAAACCAACAGTTCAATTCCCGATTTATCCAGTGATGACTCAACTACTATTGTATAGACTAATGATGAAAATAATTCTTCTGCAGCTGTCTGTCATTCTTATGGCGCTCACATTATTTCAATGGAACCTCAACAGTTTCCGATCCCAGTTCGAGTACTTAAAGCTTTACTTCATAAACATCAGCCTTCAGTGGTGTGTCATCAAGAAACAAATTTCCGGGACAACCTTGTTACCAATTTAGGACAGTTCAGTGTATACCATAAAAACAGAGTTAATGCCAACCATGCAAGTGGAGGCGTTGCTACCTATGTTAAAAGTAATCTAAATCACCAAGAAGTTCCTTTAGATACTGATTTAGAAGCAGTTGCACTCCTATTTTATTTACCACAAGCTGTGTGTGTAATATCTTCCTACCAGCAGTACATTTCTCATTGATGACTTGAAACATCTTTTACATCAACTCCCAAAACCCTTTATCTTGATGGGTGATTTTAGTAGCCACAACAGTTTATGGGGTAGTAGAAACACTGATGCAAGAGGAAAGAAAATAGAGAAGCTACTGGAAGAATTCGACCTCGTTTTGCTAAACTCAACAGCTCCAACCCGTTTTGATGCAGCCCATGGAACATTTAGTAACATAGATTTAACAATTTGCACGCTAGATATAGCTGCATGTTTCAACTGGTCTGTTTATTCCAATCTACAAGGAAGTGATCACTTCTCCATTATCATTAACGATTGTGAAAATTCTTCAGGCAACGCCTCAAATCCTCAGTGCTCTCAATGGAATGTAAATAAGGCAGATTGGGAAAAATTTAAAGCGACTGTAAATAATCATTTAAATGACTTAACCCCAACACATAAATTTCCTTCTAAACACATCAATGATATTGTCCAAGACTTCACTGAAGTAATAATTACATCTGCAGAAGAGAGTATCCCTAAACTAACTATAAAACCCTCCAAGAAAACTGTACCCTGGTGGAATGACTCATGCGAAGAGTCCATAAAAAAACAAGAACCATGCCTTCTATCTCTACAAAAGAAATCCTATGCCCGAAAACAAAATCAATTTTCAGAAATATCATGCCATAGCAAGAAAAACAATAAAATCAAGCAAGAAAACCTCTTGGTTAACTTTTGTTTCCTCCATTACCTCTCAAACTCCACAAAAAGTCATGTGGAATAAAATCCAAAGAATAAGTGGTAAATACAAAGATTTCCGCATTGTTTCTCTTAGAGACCCAGTTGAGGGATCAATTATAGATGAACCTCAGAATATCGCTGATAAACTAGCTACTACATTTGCAAACACCTCTAGTGATACCAACTGTTAACCTGAATTTCTTCACATGAAGGCAACCAGAGCTCCCGTAGAACTAACAGAAACTTTACCTGGCCCAAACTATGTGTATAATGATACCTTACAGTTTCAAGAAATTGTCACCGAACTCAACAAGTGTGGAAAATCTAGTCCTGGTCCAGATAATATTCCCTATGAGTTCTTAAAACAGCTTCCACACAGAGCATTGAATTATCTTCTTGCAATTTTTAACTACATATGGAGTTCTAAACATTCCCTGATCAATGGCGTAGTGCTATTGTAGTGCCTATACCTAAACCTAAACCAGGAAAAGACAACTCAATTCCAGATAATTATCGACCCATCGCTTTCACAAACACAATGTGCAAGTTAATGGAGAAAATTGTTAATAAAAGATTACGTTGGTATCTCGAACACAAACTTTTTCAGTGATGCACAAAATGCTTTTCGTAAAGCACGTTCAACAACAGATACTCTGTAAGTTTTGAATCTGAAATCCAAGAAGCTTTCCTCAATAACCACCACCTCATAGCAGTTAGTTTAGCATATGATATGGTATGGTAGGGAAAGACAATGTAATTGAAACATTGATGAAACATGATATTTCAGGAAACATGCTCCGCTTCATTTATAATTTCCTTTAAGATCATCGAATTCAGGTCAGAACAAATGGAATTTTGTCACAAGAAGTAACAATTAACAATGGAGTTCCTCAAGGCTCAGTCATCAGTGTCACATTATTCCTCGTCGCAATCGATGGTATTGTCTCGAACATGCACTTACCAGTAAAGGCTTGCCTTTTTGCCGATGATTTGACTCTACTCAGTTCAGGGAAAAATATTTCCACTATTCAACATCTACTTAAGAGTCGATCGAGAATATCGAAAATGGGCAAATGTTACAGGATTCAAGTTTTCCAAAACTAAAACTAAATGAATTATCTTCTCCAAAAATAAACAAACAGTGCCTGATCCCGAACTGTACATGAACAATCATAAAATTGAAACAGTAACCACTCTAAAAATCCTAGGAGTCCTGTTTGATACTAAGCTAAGTTGGATTCCCCACCTGAAGAACCTTTAAGACAAGTGTCTCCGACGTTTGAACATAATGAAGATCTTGGCAGCAAAGAACTGGGGAGCAGACTACCAAGTACTAATGAACACGTACCGAGCCATTATCAGGGCTAAACTAGATTATGGCTGTATTGTCTACAATTCTGCAAGCCAATCTTCACTCAAGATCCTTGATTCTGTCCAATCCTCCACCCTACGAATCGCTTTGGGAGTTTTTCACACCAGTCCAGTAGCCAGTCTCCAATGGAAGCAAATGAACCACCACTTACATTCAGACGTCGGCAACTGAGTTTAACATACACACTCGAAGTTCCAACTACGAATAAATCTCGCATTAAATCGTATGTTTTTTCAAATCAACACAAAAGAAGAAAAGCCGGGTCAAGATTGCAACCATTCCCCTTCAATGTTAGTGTAAGAGGATATAAGGAAACCAGAGATATATAAGCAAAGCGAACTGATGCGAGTTTAATAATAATAACGAACTGATGTACATGGATGGCAATAGCGGAACCGCGCAAACTAAACATGTGCGAACATGGCGCGAGTTTTAGAGAAACTGAAGCATAAAAGGGCAGGTGGCAGCACCTTACATAAAATAGAACCGCATACTTGATAAATAAGAATAAAACTACCAAAGTTACAACACTTCCCCTCAAGTAGAGGTTCATACAATCTTTACACTCTCCAAACCAGCAAACTTCAAGCAACGTTCATGTTTCATTCGACTTAAACTCTTCGTGAGAAAGTCAGCAACTTGATCGTTCATAGAGATATACTTCAAAATAAAAAATTTACACTCATAGACTTCACGAACAAAATGATGTTTGATATCAATATGTTTGCTTCTACTGTGATACATCGCGTTCTTTGCCAAATTAATTGCACTTTGATTAGCACAAAAAATGAACATAGTGGCTAAGTCTTTGAAGCCTAACTCGAGCAGAAATCGACGTAAGTACACAGCTTCCTTGGCGCACTCTGACAACGCCATGTACTCAGCCTCCGTGGAGCTAAGGGCCACGGTTCTTTGTTTTCTTGAGTCCCACGATATAGGGCATCCGCCGAGCAGGAACACGTACCCCGTTTAGGACCTATCTTCTTGGCAGCTTCCCCAGTCGGCGTCTACGAATCCTTGGATCGGTTCGGTGTCTGCTTCGTAGATCAGCCCGATGTTGGAAGTCCCCTTCAAGTACCGCAGCACTCTCTTGGCAGCTTTCCAATGTTCGACTCCGAAGCAATTGTTGAACTGTTCCAGGTAGCTGACAGTGAACGAAATGTCTGGGCGTGTAGTTGTCGACAGGTATGTCAGCGCACCTACCAATTCGCGGTAAGGCAACTTCAACTCGTCAGTGCTGGGATTCTCATTTTTGCTCAACTTCGTTCCAGGGTCGAGTGGTGTGACTACAGGGTTGCAGTCGGACATCTCGTAGCGTTGGAGAAGCTCTTCAATGTAACCTTGCTGTAGCATGGCTATACATCCGGTCTCCTGGATTAGTTCGATGCCTAGGAAGTGTTTGGCCAATCCTAAGTCCTTGACCTTGAAATTTTCACTCAGGACTCTGGAGATCTCGGCGATCATCTTTTTGCATTTTGACAGCACCATCATGTCGTCAACATAAACGGCAATCAAAGTTATGTTATTTCCAGAACCAATTTGGAATAGACACGGATCCGATGTGGTTGGTTTGGCACCGCACCTCCTCAAGACCTCACACAGCTTGGCATACCAGTTTCTACCGGCCTGTTTCAATCCGTACAGTGATTTGTGTAGTAAGCAGACCTTGTCACCTCTCTGCAACTGGCGAAGCATGTTCTTGGCCTTCTCCTTGGTTTCGTCGTCAGTTCCAGACATCGCAATGCTCTCTAACATCTCCCTGAAGTTCTTCGGTTGTTTCATGAATATTTCCTCGTCTAGGTCACCATACAGATAAGCCGTTGTGATATCGTACTGTCTGATTTTTACACCGAGCTTGGCAGCGAGACAAACCATCAGTCAAATTGATTCCATTCGCGCCACCGGTGCGAACGTGTCAAAGTAGTTGATTCCATACTCCTGTTTGAAACCTTGAACCACCAGCCTGGCCTTCCTCTTCTCAAGTGTTCCATCAGGTTTTAGTTTGTCGCGTAGCATCATCCGGCATCCGATGACTTTGGCATCACGGGGAGGATCCACCAGCACCCATGTATTGTTTCTCAGGATAGATTCCATTTCCATGACCAAGGCACCATGCCACTCGTTAGAGTTTGGTCCTGTTATTGCCTCCTTGAATGGAATCTCTGCTAGAAAAATCTCCTCATCTTCTTCTTGCTCCTCCACATCTTGGAGATTAGTTTGAAAAAGTTTCTTCGGTCTTCCCCTTTTTCCAGTTCGCAGAATCTTGGGTCGACCAGGTCCTAGCATCAATTGAGGCGTAGTATCGGAACTCAGATCCGCCTCCTTCAGTTTAACTGCACATGTTTAGTTTGGGTGTTTGTTTCTTATAGTTCTTGTTACCTGGACCAGTCTTCTCCTTGACGAACATAGCTCCCGCTATTTCACCTTGTGTGCTCGATTTTCGTGCGTTATCCTCTTCGATGATTTTGGTCCGAAGAGCCTCGGGAGTCGAACATTGGAAAGCCGCCAAGAGAGTGCTGCGGTACTTGAAGGGGACTTCGAACATTGGGCTGATCTACGAAGCAGACACCGAACCGATCCAAGGATTCGTCGACGCAGACTGGGGAAGCTGCCAAGAAGATAGGAGGTCCTACACGGGGTACGTGTTCCTGCTCAGCGGATGCTTTATATCGTGGGACTCAAGAAAACAAAGAACCGTGGCCCTTAGCACCACGGAGGCCGAGTACATGGCGTTGTCAGAGTGTGCCAAGGAAGCTGTGTACTTACGTCGATTTCTGCTCGAGTTAGGCTTCACGGGAGTCGGTAGGTTGTCACGTGACTCTATTGCACACCTAAAGCTCTCGAACCGTGCCGGCAGACTGTATAAACACATAACTGTCAACAATTCCGGATTGATCGTGATGTTCATATCTCCCAATTTGTCCACGGTGTCGAAGAAATCGTTCAGATGGTCACGCACATCGCCATCGTCCGCCAATTTTTGTAAGGTTAGCCTTTTCAGTAAGGTCGCCTTCCGAGCCGGTCCCTGGGATTGGTAGATCTGTTTCAGTCGTTGCCATGTATCATGTGCCGTGACACAATTCTTGACTTGCTTTATTTCACTTGGCGACATCGACAAAATGATCAGCGACCGAGCCTTTTGATCCTTCTTGTCCCACTCTTGAATTGCTGCCGCGTTTGCATTTCCAGCCGCTGGTTCTGGTTTCGTAGAATTCCCGCCGACGAATTCCCACAAATCGCCCGTAATGAGGATAGCCTGCATCTGCACGGCCCACGTGTCTAAATTATCCTTACCGAGGGGTTCAATTCTCCCAATACTTCCGGCGTTCATTTTTGAGGTTAACTTCTGGCACGTTTTTACGAATAATTACGGTTTGTTATTTACGCACTTAGTCACGTGCATCTGGGTCCATAACCTGTAAGAGGATATAAGGAAACCAGAGATATATAAGCAAAGCGAACCGATGTGAGTTTAATAATAATAACGAACTGATGTACATGGATGGCAATAGTGGAACCGCGCAAACTACTAAACATGTGCGAAACATAGCGCGAGTTTTAGACAAACTGAAGCATAAAAGGGCAGGTGGCAGCACCTTACATAAAATAGAACCGCATACTTGATAAATAAGAAGAAAACTACCAAAGTTACAACAGTTAGAATAACTAAGTTCCTTGAACTAAATCTAACTATCCCTCCAATTTTACTCTCTGACCATTCCCTTGATGTCCCACCATGGACAATCTCCCTACCAACCATTAATTTTGATCTGAACATCAATGGCAAAAACCAAATGGACAAATCCCAATACCATCAACTTTTTCTTGAACTTTCCAACAGATATCAAGTATGGCTGCCGCGTATGTAGACAAAGTATACCGCTCTCTTAAAGATATCGAAAATGTAGACGAGGACAGTTCCGTAATTAATGCCAGTGATAAAATATCGTGTAGGAAGACACCTAGTATGTGTGACATTGATAGTAAGCCATCAGAGGTACATTTAGGTGTAAATACGAGTGATATACTGTGCACGCTGTGTGGCAAGGCATCGAGTGAGAGTGTGAAATCTCTACAGTTAATCATCGACATTTTGAATAGGGACCTTAAGCACACCCAAGAAGAACTATCTAAATTAAAAGCCGAAAACAGTGTACTCAGACATAACGTAAACGACCGCAACAATCCCCCGTCATCGCCGGACTCGTGGAATGTGGTGGTGGCAAATCGCGGACGCCAATATAGGCCTAAACCACGTGTGCGGGAAACTGTTAGCCAAGCTGTTCCCACAAAAAATATGTACGATGTTCTTGCTGAAACTGAATCCGTCTCAGAAGAAACACCACATACAAGGGCATCAACAAACTGTAAGCCGGAAAAAGTGCGGAAGTTAGCCACGTACATAACCTCAAAAAGGAAAGTACTCCTCCTCAGTGACAGTCATGGGAAAGGATGTTCAGAAGAGCTCAATTTAAAAGTATCAAGGGACTTTGCGGTAAGTAGCGTCACCAAACCAGGCGCTAGAGTTAAAAATGTTCTGGAAAATTGTGTTGAAATGTGCAGAAACCTTACTCATGAAGATTATGTTGTTTTGTGGGGGGGTACGAACGATGTAGCGAAAAACGAAGCGAATGATGCAATACAAACCTACAAAGATAAGCTCCCACTACTTTCAGGTACAAACGTTATTCTCTTAGGCATCCCACACAGACATGATCTAATGGAAGAATCGTGTGTCAACAAGGAGGTAAAGAGGACGAACAAAAAGCTTAGAGCACTATCCAGACTATATCAGCATGTTCACTTTCTTGATATTGATGTACCAAGAGAACTGTTTACCCGACATGGTCTTCACTTAAACACCAAAGGAAAGCAACAGATCTGTTCACAAGTAGCGGAGGAAATCAACAAAAAGTTCCACTCCCACGGACCAGTCATCCCACTGCCGCATACTGCAAGTCCGACTACTGTAGAATCAGTGAATTCACTCGGTGGCGAGAGTTTTTTAGAACAGAGGTAAGTGCTCCTGCAAGAACTATAATCCCCAAGCTTAACAACAGTACAAATGCACAGAGTTCCTCAATCAGAATATTTCACCAAAATGTACAGTCACTTAATAATAAACTAGTTCATTTCGATATGCTTCTACAAACATCACTCAAAGATATCCACATCCTGTGCTTGTCTGAACACTGGATGAAACCTGAACAAATCAATCATGCTGTCATACCAGGGTTTACTTTAGCTAGCTACTACTGTAGATCAACATCAGAGCATGGATGTATGTATCTATATCAAAGGAAACATAGAATTTAAGCCTATACCAATTCCCGATGACTTATGCATAGATAAAAATTTTGAGGCAACAGCTATTTCTATCCCAAAAGAAAATTTAATTCTCATCTGTATATATCGTTCACCAGGAAATAGTGCAAAGTTATTTCTGAATAAACTAGAAGTGGTAATAAATAAAATAAATAAATTTAATAAAAAAATAGTTCTTTGTGGAGATTTCAATATTAACTTTTTAGAGGCAAGTACGGAGAGAAGGGAATTGCTAAATTTGTTAAGCTCCCATCATCTAACTCACACAGTAACAGTACCCACAAGAATAACAAAATCTAGTGCAACCACACTTGACCAGATAATAATTAATGACAATGTGAACTGCAACTCTCTCGAAGTAATCAACACAGGTTTCAGTGACCACCGAGCTCAAATAATAACTCTAAATATTTCAAACCCAGTTTACAATGCTCAGTTTGATAAATGTCGAAGCTTTAGTCAGCACAATATAAACTATTTCAACAACTTGTTAAAAGGAGAAACTTGGGAAGGTGTGTACAAGTCAATAGATACAAACAAAAAATTCCAGGAATTCATTAATATTTTCCTGTATTATTTTGATATTGCATTTCCTTTGAAGAGTATCAGACTGAAAGTTTCTTCTCCATCAAAACAATGGCTTACTCTTGGAATAATTACTTCATGCAAAAGAAAGCGTTTCCTCCACGATTTTCAAAGTACGCACGAAACCTCCAATGAATTTAACATGTATTTCAAGACCTATAAGACCATACTTAACAAAGTTATAAAATTAGCAAAGAGAATGTCAAATGATAATTATATCCTGGAATCTAAAAATAAAACTAAGGCTATGTGGAATATCATAAAAAATGAAACCAGGCAAACAAAACCGGCAGTAAATAACATAACGTTATCAGAAGACTCCAAGAAGATCAATGACCCACAAAATGTCTCAAGAATTTTTAATGAGCATTTTGCTACCATAGCTGAAAAACTACTAAATGTAAACAATATACAAGCAATAAAATCAACACTCGCGAATATAACATTTAATGGAAAATCAATGTTTGTTGAAAATGTTACAGAAGCAGAAATCCTCAATATTGTAAAGAACCTACAGAATAAACATTGCTCAGGAGTTGATAACATTCCTGATATACTAATTAAAAAATGTATCCAAAATATAATTACCCCCTTAACACACCTCTGTAACCAATCTCTCATGTCAGGAATATTTCCAGATATCTTTAAAATTGCAAAAGTACTTCCATTATTTAAAGGGGGAGATAGAGAAAACGTAACCAATTATAGACCTATTTCTTTATTGTCGATATTTTCAAAAATTTTAGAGAAGATAATGTACAACCGTCTAATTAGCTTCATAAACAAATATAAATTGTTAACTGACTCTCAACATGGCTTTAGAGAAGGAAAATCAACAATGTCTGCAATTTATGAATTTTTAAATCCTGCTTTTGAGTCACTTGATGAAAGGAAGAGAGTATGTGGCCTGTTTTTGGACCTGTCTAAAGCTTTTGATGTGATAAATCATCAGATACTAATTGATAAACTCCATCAATATGGTATCAGGGGTATCGCTAGTAAGTGGTTTCAGTCATATTTAAATAATCGCCAACAGATCGTCGAACAAAAAAGTTTAGAAAATACCACAAACATATTTAAATATTACCACTCAGATCCTATGTTTTTGAAGTATGGCATTCCACAGGGGTCCGTTCTAGGGCCACTACTTTTTCTCCTTTACGTAAATGACTTGCCATCTCAGATACCTGCATTTAAAACTGTACTATTCGCAGATGATACAAGTGTTTTGATGAGGGGTGAAAATGACACTGAACTTCAAAAATCAGTAGAGGAAGTAACAGGTCAGCTGTCCTTATGGTTCAACAATAATGGATTCCTTATCAACACTAGTAAAACAGTGGTTCTTAACTTTCACACAGCTCAGAATAAAAGTATTAATTCTCCCTCCATAATCTTAAATGACCTTAAAATTGGTAACGCCTCTTCTACTAAATTCTTAGGCCTTTGGTTGCAGGATGAC
The DNA here is from genome assembly GCA_946902985.2 of Meconema thalassinum. Taxonomy (NCBI): domain Eukaryota; kingdom Metazoa; phylum Arthropoda; class Insecta; order Orthoptera; family Tettigoniidae; genus Meconema; species Meconema thalassinum. Next base: position 453,938,417 of record OX336391.1, on the reverse strand, counting down.
CTAAAATGGAACTCCCATACCACTAAACTTGCCAAGAAACTAAGCTCAAGTTGTTATGCATTAAGAGTATTAAGACAATCGACTAGCTGGAGAACTGTTCTTAGTACTTATTTAGCTTATTGCTATTCACTTATGAAATATAGAATCATATTTTGGGGAAATTCACCTGCTGCTCACCAAATCTTTATTATCCAGAAAAGAATAATTAGAACAATGAAAGGAACTACTAGATTGCATACATGTAAGCCTCTGTTTAAACAACTGAAAATTTTACCTTTGCCATGTATTTACATCTTTGAACTTCTATTATTTGTCAAACAAAGCTTAGGAAACGAGGATATCTTTGAGATGAATTCAAATATACATAACTACCAGACCAGACAAAAGAACAATCTTCATGTACATGCTGCAAATACAACACTATGTAAAAACGGTGTATTCCATGCAGCTATAACGCTGTATAATCATTTGCCAAATAATATTAAAAGTACAGCAAATTACATAAAGTTCAAAATAAAAACTAAAGAGTTCTTGCTGGAGCACTGCTTCTACTCAGTTAAAGAGTTTTTAGAATATCAATAGTTATGTTTATGTATTCATAGGACTAAATGATGTAAGGTTATCCTTGTGTAGGCCTATATTATTATTGTGATTGTAAATTAGTATTAGTATAATTTGTGAATTGACGTGTCCTATATCATTGTACAATGTACATTATATGATTGAATGGATGAATAAAAAATACAAATACAAATACAAATACAAATGCACAGTGCAATTTATACTGATGGATTGAAATGTGAGGAAAGAAACAGTTGTGGGATAATATATCCAGATCACACTATGCTATTTCGTCTACGTGACTTCTACACTGTCTTTTCTAATGAACTCTTTGCCCTTAAGGAGGCTATGCTATACATTTTGAATATAAGTACCGGCAATAACTCATTCATAATTTTTTCTGACTTAAGAAGTGCACTAAGTGCAAAAGAGAGTCCCCTACCGACCCATATTCTCATGCAAGAAATTCAACAGTTGTTCAACAAAATCATGAATGCAGGTAAACAAGTAATCTTTGTGTGGATACCCTCACACAGAGGTATTCAGGGCAATGAGTCCGCTGATCAGGCAGCTAAAGAAGCTGCAAACCTTCCGTTAAGTGATCCTTAAACAGCTACACAACATGCTGACATTATTACTTACATTAAAACTAAAATGTACCAACAGTGGAAGACAAATTGGATTAAACCGCCAACAGCAAGCTTCGTGAAATATATACGGATTCTGTGATACAATATGATGTTCGTTACCTTCGCAGACAAGACCAAATCTTACTATCCCGAATAAGGATAGGTCACTCCAAGATATCTCATAGCTACCTTCTTGAGAAGAAACAGCCTCCCATCTGCACAACATGTAACAGCGTGCTGACTGTGAAGCACATCATCACGAAGTGTCTACAGTACAGCCAATGGCGCCAGTATCATGGCATTCCTGGCAAGATTAAAGAAGCCCTCACATCTCCTGCACTGTGTAAACAAATCATCGATTTCTTCAAAGACACTGGTTTATATTCAATAATATGACTGTTCAATTCACAGTTCTTGTATTTTTTCATATTCCTCTGGGTTAGTGTTCCTATCATGTTATTGTTAATGTATCTACAATATTTAATGTAGACTAGATATAGGAGACATCTAAGTTAAAGCGACTATAATCAATCTTAATGTTTAAAAAAATCATTATCGCAATAATTATGGGCCTTTTTTTGGTTATTATGATAAAACTGTTTCTTTCTTTTTCCTCCCTCAGTATAGAAGGAGTTTCATGGTTCAAGCATTACTGGAAAGCATATTTTATGAGAGGTAAGGAAGAAGGTAAATTCTACGAGGTACGGGTAATTTAACAATACTGGCTACTCAAAGACTAGCAGGCTACGCAGTGTTCATTTACAGTTGTACAGTGCAACAATATGAGCGAGTAGAAACATCGTTTGGAAGGGCAGGGAAGAATGACTACTCTTGCCGCGCGTGCTTCAGAGCGCGGAGGCCTTATTATCTAGGTGGCGTTGTCATAATTGGGGTGCCGTGATTCCCGCTGTTCCTATGCTGTGGTTGGGAGTTCGCGGTAGATCATGAGGAGACATGACCATCACGATGCTACGTATAGTAAAGCCATCATTACTTCCGAAGTAGATACGGTATCAAATATTACGAATTATATTCCGAGGATCGCACGAATAATACCACAAGAGCGCACAATTTTTTAGAATTCGAATCACGAATTATTCAAGTTTTCGAGATAACCTAAGATTATATATCCAATGGAACCAAACTTCGAAGGAAAAATCAAAATGCTGTATAACGGAATTTCAAATTAACTATGCTGGATGTCGCAAATTTACGAGGCGGAGAGATTTTAAATAGGCTTATATATATTTCGATATTATTTTGAATTTTTTTTTCGAAACTGTATTTCGCAATTTTGGGGCATTGAATTATTTTGCATTATTTTGGGACTTCAATTTGAGATATTTTCCAAATGTAGGTCAATGACAGAAATGATAGGTTTCTGTTGAGTTTCGAAAGATTTCGCTTATGAACACCTTGCGAAAAGTCAAGGTCCCTAATAATACAGAAAAAAAATCACCCAAAACTAACTCTTCTTGATACTCGGGCAATATTTCTAGGTTTATGCCTAGGAACACCAAGCTGTCTCATCAGCGGGCTCTTGGTGTCCGTGCCCGGACATCCCAGAGGTGTAGCGAACTGCGCGCTACCTCCCTTTTTGTGAAGCACACCAGCCTCTTTACTGTGAGAGCTAAAAGCTCAAGCAGCCATAACCACCCTATGAAGGCTTCCAAAAAGATGGTATAAGGGGTTTCACCTAGGAACACCAAGCTGGCTCATCAGCAAGCTCTTGGTGTCTGTGTTCGGACCCCCACAGGAGTAGCGAACTGCGCGCCACCTCCCTTTTTATGAAGCGCACCTGCGCCTCTTTACTGCGAGAGCTAAAAGCTTTTCATTAACTGGCCGTAAAAGCCAATATACCATTTTTAAATCTTCTCGATGCCAAAAATATACGTTGAACCGATGTATACCACGCAAGGTATCCTCAGTATGAATTTCTGTGAGGTCAGGCACGGGAAAGTGTATCCTTAGACCTATTACGGAATCGGCGCAGTTTGCCTGAAACTCGCTCCATCTCAATCTGTAAGTCTAGCGGAGCGAGTTTAAATGATTTAAACCGAAATCAGTGAATGTCCGTTACCTCCAACTATCCAGACTTAAAAATTAGCCACTTTTCATTACCTGTTTGTATAATTAGCTATCTTTCCGTTACTTTCGTTAACACCCTGATTAAATTGTGGGGTTTCAAGCCATTTTTTCAGTGTTGCCTTAGTAAACAAGAGTTTAGTGCTTTTCAGTCGGTCAACACGAATGTACCCAAAGAGATGGGTTATGCCCTAATCCTGAAATAAATTACAGGTATTAATGGAGCTCCTCTTACCAAGGTAAATACATTCCGAAACCTAGGCTCACGATTGAATGGGGACAGCTCTGTGAATGAAGATGTGCGAGCACGAATCAATGCGACTTGGATGCGATTCAGAGATGTCACCGGTGTTCTTTGTGATAAGAAGATGCCTATCCGCCTAAAATCAAAGATATACCGCACAATGGTGAGACCAGTTGTATTATATGGTACCGAGTGTTGGCCAGCGCCTAGAAGTGCTGAGCACTCGCTTCATGTCATGGAAATGCGGATGCTGCGAAGATCATTAGACATTTCTCTGCTCGACCATATCCCCAACACAACGATTCGACATACAGCTGGCGTGGCTCCAATCAATAAGAAAATGCAGGAATGGAGACTCCGTTGGTATGGGCACGTTGTCCGTGCACCACACAGTTCAGTCATCGGCTCGGCCTACCATCAAACGGTCGACGGCCAGAGACAGTGTGGGAGACCAAAATTGCGGTGGCTCGACACCATTAACGCCGATTTACGATCAAGAAACTTGAAATCACGCGAAGCAATAGATCGCAAGAAATGGCGTGCATTGATCCAAAAAGCGGACCCCGTTCCTACGGGATGACACTAAGAAAAAGAAGAAGAAGATTTATGCATGTATTTATTAATCTCATGTAATTTATTTCAGGATTAGGGCATAACCCAGCTCTTTTGGGTACATTCGTGTTGACCGACTGAAAAGCACTGAACTCTTGTACCCTGATTATATATACGATGGAACAAAAGTTCGAAGGAAAAATCGACATATAACGGAATTTCGAACTAACCATACTGAATGTCACAAACTTACGAGACGGAGAGATTTTAAAAATAGCCTATACTGTAGGTAATAAATAATATTGTATGGCCTCGGGTGCAAAGGGTAGCTTGCATGCCGAATTTCGTTGTTCCTTGAAGCACTATGAAAGTCAAGGAGGTTAGATATCTAAGCTCCTTGAACATTATAGCGCTTTCTAGTAGAGAAATGAGGAACTTTGTGTTGCCGGAAACTCCCGAGATTAATTTTGGCATTATGAACACGGCCTACAGAATTCAAATGGGTTCTTTGACATGCCAACATCGTGTGACATGGTATCGTAATTTTTTCCGCCTTTCAAAAATCACTTACCACGCCCAGGAGCGAACCTGCAAGCTTGGGGTTGGTAGACCGACACATTGACCAATCACCCACCGTGGCAAGCAGCCTATAGGTAATTCGATGTTATTTCGTGATTATTTTTCGAAACGGTATCATTTTGCAAGATAGCGATATCAAATTATTTTGCGTTATTTTTGGAATTCAATTTGAGGTAGTCTCCAAATTTAGAGATCAATAACAATAATGAGAGGTCTCTGATGAGTTTTGGAAGATTTAGCGAATACTCGTCTTGAGAAAAGTCAGGGTCCTTAATAATTTTTTAAAGTCAATTTTACCCTCCTGGTTGGAGGTTCCCACGGACTCAGCGAGGGAACCCACCACTACCGCCTTTCCAGGCAGTGCCCTAGAGCTGAGAACACTTGGTCGGATTGGATACAACTGGGGAGGTGTGATCAGCACTTCGCCCAGGCGGCCTCACCTGCAAAGCGAACAGGGGCCTCATGAGGGATGGGATGGGAAGATTGGGATGAATAGGCAAGGAAGTGGGAAGGAGGCAGCCGTGGGCTTACAGTAGGTACTGTACCCGTAAAAATCGAGAAGTTACTTGCTGGAAATCCAAAGCGAAGCTGGATTGTAAATTAATGAAAGTTTCCGGCTAGATAAACAATCAAAATCACGCCAACAAGCTCTTCGGGATTATACACAGTAGTCAATGAAAGTTTCCGGCTAGATAAACAATCAAAATCACGCCAACAAGCTCTTCGGGATTATACACAGTAGTCTACGAGCATGTTATAGATAAAACAAATTAGTTTTAATTGGTCGAGTGTGAAACTTACCTTAATCTCAAGGCTTTGTAGGATAATTAAGGACATCCTATCTAAATTAGGCTGTCTCATAACACGTCTCTACTTATAGTATAAAATAAGGCACACGAAACAGAACGTAGAAAAATATAAATGTATTAATAAAAACTAATATAACAATAAACAACAAATAACACCCAAATATCCTTCCTCATTTATGCCACTGAAGTTCTCAGGACTTCACACACACTAACATTCCTAGTTACAATATGTAAAGACTGTCATTTACAAAAGAATAAAATAATAAAACAATTTACTTGAAATCTATCGAGTCTGGCATTCCAGATAAAACGTTTAACATTCTTTACGCGTGCCTGCTGCATAGCTGGCTTACCATCTCGTAAAAGCTTTGACACTGTCCACAGACCTGTTCAATCACAAAACACACAGCTGCAAAACTCGTTCCATATAATAATCTGACCTTGCCGTCCTAACGGTGTTTACTTGTGTTACACCTGCCGAAGTTCCCTGTCCGTTTTAACACATGAAATACATAAACTGGACTCAGTGGAAACACATCGTATTCTCAAACAATTACATTATACAAAACTCTCTATATAACAGCCATTTCTCTTCCAAACACATTCATACTACACAATACTCTTCCTATCATTCGCTTACATCATCATTCATGACTGATGAAGCCTTCATACGCACATCAATCTTCGCCATCGCAAACACTCACTTCAAAAACGTTTACTCTTACTAGCTATATACAATATTAAAAACATGCAATAAATAATAATTATTAAAAATAATAAAAACCCTTAATTAAATAATAATTAAAAATTTATATACAATATCTACACACGTCTATCGTTCCAAAGTTTACTTTCTTAATGATATTACTCTGTTAATATTATTATTAACACTTTCTCTGGTTTAAAGTTTCCCTCTTCTATACTTTCAAATAATAACAATGCTATACCATCAAAGTCAAAATTAGGTTAGTTGTCATCTCCGGTTTGATATGACCAATCAACAAAGATGAGTTCATATTATTAAGATAGTTCCAGGTTTAATATAGTTTAATAATGGTTTAGTGGTCAAGGATTAGTTAACGTTTCCCAACATCTTTCCACCTATTCCGATTCTGTGTCATAGATCTATTCACACTTAGGAGTTCTCAACAACTCTACTAATACACAACAATGCTTTAACTTCCTCTCACAACAGTACTTCAATACCATAATACAGCAATATCCTCGTATTTCAACACAATATATACCTGCAGACTCCACAATCATCTATATACGGCATGAATTCCTCGTATATCCACTACACAACTTCAATAACATCACATCAATTGTTCCCAATTGTTCAATAGTACTTGCATAATTCCTTCTAGCATTTATTTTATTGTTGTTCCAATCAACTGCTTACATGTTAACAGCTATATCTGTTCAAATGACACACTTATCGTTCTAAAAACGATTATAATGAAAGATCTTAGAGGTTTACTAAACGTCGTTACTTTGTTATCAATGCAGTGTCTCTATACATTTAATAAAAATATAAATATTCGTTTCTCCATACTGATCATTACTTCAAAGTTACACGGCTGCAATACTACAGTGGCAATTAACGTAGTGTTACATTTGTGAATAAATAACAACTTGTGTTATTTAAGTGTCCAACAAATATCAAGCACGACTGGATGAGATTCTATCTAACTTTCCCTAATGTCGGATGAATTATCTTCCAAGAAGATATGTCTCAAATAATGTTACATTTAATGAAGGGCAAAGCCTTCCTTCAACTAAATGGGTTTGTAAATGCCTGAATGTATCTTCATTCTATACAATGAATGTTTATAAGTACTTGACTTCATATCGTAATCATGACGAATATTACTTGTCAGATCGACGAACTGTTCATAGTAATGGGTGATATTTCACAGTATATCACGCGTAGATCTCTTCTCCTAACTAGTGTTCTTCATACAATAAGAATGCCCAATTCATTTTACTCAAAAATGAATTTACTAAAATATCAAAGACAAACTGTCTGAAATCTTGAATATAAATCGAAAATCATCGAATACTAACTTCTTAATTTTTTTTTCCAAGTGAACAATAAATTCTCAAACAGATAAGACTTCAGTTCAGAAACTGAATCGTTAAATTTTCAAGTATAGAGGACTAAAGACCATCATCCCATACGATCTTGTAGAATAAACTTGATAAACATCGAAGTGAAAATGCATGAATTAAATATGGGGAAATGTTCCTCACAACTGCTGTCATAATACTCAAACTACTTAATAATGTAAAACAATTCTACCTCGTCTTGTAGACACATGAAGTTCATATCAGGTATTCGAAAATACCTAGGTGTTTCATCTTCCCAAGTGTGAATTGTCGAAACCAAATCCGTTCCACACCAGTGGAAAAACAGCGACCTCGGGGATGGAGGGATTTCCTCCCCAGCAAACACTCGTCTCCGCCGGACATCGAACCTCGTCTCTCGAACATGAACTCCAAGTCTCGAACAATCACCGAGCCAGGTCTCTGGTATCTTCTGTCTTCCCAATTACGACTCTTCACTTGCCGACATCATTCGAATGTTCGCCATCATTATCGAGCAATGAATCCGATATAGTGACATCGTTACAAATAAAATTTGTAAGTTGTACATCGAATCACTATCGTAGATGTTAATGTTCATTTGGTTGGTCAATGAAAGATTATAATTGCTCATAGTCAAGATAATTAGGGGTCGACGGTGCACCGATTTTTCGGTTTCGGTACGGTACAAAGGAAATTACCGACCTCGGTTCGAGACGATAAAAAAAGATTAATTGGAGGATTATCCATTTCGCAAGGTCCGTATTGAAAATCATCGAATACTAACTTAGAAAAGTTCGTAAACTTCCTTGGTTTTTCATTCTTCCCAAGTTAAGAACCCCCCTCCCCTTGCACACATATCCTGCTAATTAGGCCACAACCCAAGACAATCTCCGCTCTGTACCAAGTCATTCTTTACCCCCACACACATCTCCTCCAATCCCCCTCCCCTCCTCCTAGTTCCTGACCTGCCACAAGGTCGGACCAACTCAGCTCACACAGTAACGTGCCGGCAGACGGACACAACCTGCACCTCAAACTACCAAGTAAAGGTAAGCGATCCGGCTCATCGACTTCCTCTCACATGTTCACGTGTGTAAGCGATTTTAAATTTTTTCTTTTTCGTCCCATTGCAGCCTCCAGGTGAAAGCTGACAATCAGTATTTCCTCCAATTCGAGCTTAGTAAGTTTTTGTTACATTTTTCGTATTAGCCTAGGTTTTTCCGACGCATTCATTCTTCTAAAAACCCATCATTATTTCTTTATAGTTGGGAAGCATGCTTAAACTCTGGCTGGTTCAACCCATCACAGGATCCGTATGACGTTTGCTTCAAAGTGTAATGTCTTCACCCAATCCGGCAATGAGATAATAACAACGGCCCAACTTTGGTTCAAGGCAATTTCCCGGGCCAAGGTCATGAAGATTGGCTTCAAAACAGGAACCCGAAACACAAATGGAGAATCAGCGAGCCCACTGACCGCACTATAATCACATCCAATATTTATTTTTTAAACATTTTAACCAAAAAAATTTTCGATGGCTTGTTGAATAAGGCACCTGCTAGGTCATAATATGGATAAGGTCACCAAGACCAGATGTCTTTTCTAGATGAGCTAGTTTTGTACTTTTATAATGTGGATGGGATGGTATTTTGATATTAATTTCGAATGTTACTTTTAATTTTTGCAGCATGATAAGATTATATTTTAGAATTAATTTAGAGTCTATTTCAATGTTTTTCTTAAAGTGTATGTGTTTTGTGTATTGTGATGGTTGTGATTAAGTTATTAATTTTTGCGGCTGAAGAAGGGCCCATGAGGCCCGAAACATGTCCTTAATGACATTAAATTAATAGTTGCCAATAATAAAATTGTATTGATTGGGCGGAGACCCCCTTGTCCCATTTAATTGTCACGATAAAAAAACTCGGTAAAAAGTTCGGTTCGGTACAAGAGTCACAAATACCGTAATTTAAGGAAACCTTTTTTTAGACATCCAAAGTATTGTCCTTTATCAACAATGTTATACTTCAATAGTTAGTTAAATACAGTAAAACTTCTTGTATACGGTTCGTATTTATACGTTTTCTATACGATTTTTCCTGGTCCCGGCAAAATGCCATGTTAATTTATCTCCGATATACGTTTTACATTTATTCGTTTTTCACGCTTATACGATCATATTTTAAGTCCCTTGCAATATAAAGCGTCATTTATACGTTGCGTGTTCTGAGAAAGTACGTATGTTCGAATGCAAACTTTTGTTACCGCCTGTACTTCCCTTCGGAAGGATGCACCGCGTGCTATATTATGTTACGATGGCCTTGAGCGACACCTGTGGTCACGGCAACACTCGCTTGCCAGAGTGTCGTAACAAGGAAGAACAGCTTGCGTAATAAGCAAGCGCTATTATTGTGTTAGCCTTTCAAAATAACAGGAAGCAGCCATAAAACACAGTTAGACAGCTTCTGAAGCTTATGTTAAGATGAGCGGAAGAGTTTTACGATCGCCGATATATTAAAAAAAATATTATTTCCGCTTTTATAATTTTCATTCGTGTTTTTTTTAGGACTTCTCGTCAAACCATTAAAAATACGCGATTGATTCTGTGTTATAATAATCTTGCGTCTTCAGACAAATGAAAATCCATTAATTTAGGCCTACACTACGGTATTTTATTAATGACGATGAAGAGCCGCAGAATAATACAGTGGATTTTAATGATGCTGTCAATGCTCTATGGACTATCAAACATTTTGTGAAGCACCATAACGTTTCCGAGGAAATAATGGCCGAATTATATCGGTTTGAAAATACTGTTCACGCCGTGGCCGCGGCCAACAATAAACAAGCCAAGATAACAAACTACTTCGTAAAGTGACTCAATTTTCTTTGTTTTGTTATATCTGAGTGCATTCCTCTTGTAGTTGTTTTGTTAAATATTGCCGATTATAGTTAAACAATCGTATTATTATTTCTTGTTTTTCACTTCTTAATGGGAACCCTCGTTCGCCCGCCGCCCGCATTGCTAGCCTGTCTCCCGCCAGGCACTTTGCCGTAATGCGTAGCTCGCGCGGCACAGTCATTGAGTAGACTATAGCCTATGGTTCACAGCTGGTGCTGAAAATGTTCGCCATTCATTGCTACACATCGCTGGCACCTCTTCATGAAGTTGTCATTTACGTTCTGAAGTTCCTCAGCACCGATTGACTCTATTTCAGCTGTAATATACCTTAGTCCAAAGAATATGGACTGTTAAAGCCGTGGCGTCAAGAAGCGCATTACGGCAAAGTGCTTGGCGAGAACCGGCTCGCGGCGCGAGAGAGGGTCCCCGTCGCTTTTAAAACAAAGTCCCTGCATAACCCATATTGTCACATACATTTTGCAGTTTTTATTTGCCGACTTTCATTTACGCGTTTTTCACATTTATGCGTGTTTTTTTCCTTAGGTCCCCTGGATATCGTATAAGTGAAGTTTTACTACTAGAGCACAATAACTCTTCTGATTAATAAAATTAAATTATGGACTTAAGTGTTCCAGTGTGAGCCTAATGTCTATTTAATGTATGCATCAATTGTCTTACTCCACACTAAAAGGGCAAGTTTGAAAGTTAATGGAACATTGTATGAGATTATTAGCTGTACATTTTTTCAGTATTTTAAATAAAAATTGTGCTATTTGGCAAGTATTTGGTTTACTGTATAATCATTAGAACTCATGTGTTACTTTTTTCTTAATGGTTTACTCGAATTTAGCATGTTAAAATCAGCCGAGCTGTACCGAACCGATTTTGTACCGAGAACCGAAGTACAATTTTTTTTACCGAACCGAACCGTACTGAACCCAAATTTTCAGTACCGAAGACCCCTAAAGATAATACATTAAATGTACTGGATGGAAATGTACATAATGTTTCATGTTGTCTCGGCATTGTAGACATCCTAGATGTTATACATATTTCCGTCATTTATTAACGTTGCTCCATGCTGTCAATCACAACTCTGTATCGGCATACCCCAATCGCACAAAAGTCTTAGTCCATTACCTCACTCATCATCAATGTGTTATATAATAATTCCTCTTCATAAATATTTGTAGCCATCATAATGTTCAAATAATACAAAGTCTCAATGTTCATATAATATCACTGTGCTACTCACTTATTTTCCGTATCGTGGACTTGAATATGCTGCAGTCTCGCCGTTGCTATGTATCTATCTGTACATACTGGATACAATTTCCTTTCACTAAAGTCGAACACTTGTTCGCTATAGACTGATATCGCCTTCGCTCAACTTCGCCCAGTTTGATAAGCGAGACTTCCACTATATGCTGGCCGTGATCGGCACTGTCCCCTCGAGTGGTGTCTGACCGCACTCGGCTCATCTCTACGGGAATTAACTCTCCCGGACAACACGTCTTGACTCTCCAAAGTCTCCCAGAATAAGAACACTTCTTCTAGTCGTCCCCACTCCAGCTCGTCTTATTGTTCCCATGATTTGAGTAGAGGCCTGCATGGTCATTTGTCTATTAATTTTTCTCGACTGGCATACAGTCAGAGGTTGTGTCAGGGTTTACTGCTCTAGGGCAAAAGTGGTCTTGACAGGCATGTGCTCCCGTGCTACCCTTCTCATCACTGCCTTGTGTCACTGTCTGGACATTCCTCATATTAGTAAATAACAAATCGATGGTGCTGCTCCAATTATGAGAAAAATATGTTTTCTATGTGCGGTTGTTGATTAAAGTTAAACCTTCTTCTTCAAGGAATTCCATGACTTTGGCAGCTTTCCGCTTGCAGACATTGATGCTACAGTTCGTATCACCCGCAATTATGACCAGTTCTTGCTCCTGGGATTTTCCTAAACCTACGTTCAGGACATCAATGACATCCTCTCCTTTATAACTTGGCTGTAGGTACAAGCCTACTATCATGCTCAGTTTCGTTTTAACAACCAGCATTTAGGACGATCGGTATAAAACTTTGAAAGGTGAGGCATGTAATGCCACCTATTGGTCTACCTCGTCCCCGAGTAGCGAATGTATTTATAGTGTAAAAACCTTGGCGAGGAAGGTTTCTGTAAAAATTTTAAAAAAAGCTTGTAGTTTAACGTGACCGTTAATCTTGAGATCATGAGCCACGGGATGTAAAAATCACTATATCAAAGTTTGTAATGTACTCATCTCGGAACATATCCAACGCATTTATTAAGCCTTCAGTATTCCAAGTCAATGTTTTCAGGACGTTAGGTTTTGGGTTGTTAATTCAATCGAATCCCTTGCCTTCCAGACCTCCAAAAAAGAAATAGTCTTATTATGATCACCGACCCCATGGTGTTAGGGTAGCATGCCTGCCTCGCACACGGAGGCCATGGATTCTATTCCCAGCTCTGACAGGGATTTTAGAAACCGACATTTGGGCTGGAACGGTTGCACTCAGACTTGTGAGGACAATTGAGTAGCTACCTGACAGTGAGGCAGTGTCACAGAGACAAAGATTAACGACAGAGGGGACCCGACGTGCTGACCACGTGTCACCCTATAACCTGCAGGCTGGGCAGCGGTCACTTCGTAGGCCTAGGCCCTTCATGGGCTGTAGTGCCACGGCGTTTGGTTTGTTATTAGGATTCCCTTTGGCCAGAAATCCGGCTGTTCATAGAGATCTTTCAATTCAATAGGGATTCCTACCTTAAACACTTCGTTAGTTCCCAACAAGTTAAATTCCTCGCATTCTGTTTTCCCTTGTATACAGTTGTCTGCAACGTATAATTAGATTTTCTTTCTCAACAGTTTGATACAGGCATCCAACATAGAGCTAGGCTGCCCTATCAGATGATCTAATACTAATATTTTCAGGTTCTTTGGTACCAGTAATGTGTGTGTTTTCCCTGGACTTTCTCTTCCTAAACACTTCGACCCAACTGTCGTTATCTTGTTGAAGGTTCTGATCTGTGTTTTGTTGAGGGCTTAGATGATATAATCCACTATAGAGCCTGTATTGGGAATATTGCCTATTTCATCAGGCACTTCACCCCGACGGGTCTTTTGGCGTGGGTTCTTCCCCTAGGTGAGGTTGGGGAACGGAAGCTCTTGTTTTTATTACCCTAAGTGTTTGTACATGTTGTTTTAGTTCTTCATTTATATATGACATTCATTCTCTGAGCATCTTTTCCATGCTAACTTTCATGTCCTCCATAAACGTTTCCATTTGTACTTTGAGCTGACCTATCAGTCTTACTTCTGTATCAGCCATTTTGAGTACTTTTTGTATGCATTCTGAACATAACAAAGTGAGCTTGCAGTTCTTTCTTTTCACAATGTTGAACTCAACCCTCGTAAGCCCACTGCATTAGAAGTGCTGTCATCTTTCACAGATTTCACACTGTATTGAGTTTTCGTTGTTGTTCATTGTTTTCCTGCAGTTACCACAACGATCATGACGGGTAGGAATTATGATCTATAAACTTCCAAATATGATAATCTATCGTTGTTTAAAAGATCTAGCACCGGTACACTAGCGCTTGAACAATTCCACTTTAAGGATGGAAGATGCCATCAGTTGTCCACAAGAGGAAAATAAAAAATTTATCTCTACATAGTTTAAAACAAAGTTTCTGATTCTTGGACATAACGGGTAATCTTGAGGACCACCGGATGCAGTTTTCACCATTCTGTAAAGGATTTCTCGAGGAAGGTTTCTGTAGCAAACATTCAGTTATGACCAAATGAGCCGAGTAGTAACGATTTCAGTGAATCGAGTCGAAGAAAAACCTGCCGTCCATGCATCTTTTAAGCTTACGCTGGGTAAACCGTTAAAAATATCTATAGTGTAAGAATTGTTCAACATGAAAAGTTCTACAAAAAAAAGTCCACGGCAGCATATCTCTATCTTTAATACATCACCCACAATACGTGTTTTTAAGTTTTAATTTCTTCCAACAATTTCCATTCAATCGAAATTTAAATTACTAGCCTCGGAGCGGGTTTATGAGCTAGCAAGCAAGTCTATTGCCCCCAGCTTCGGTCAGCACCAAACTGTCGAGTTGTGTAGAGTTAAGACTTCAGAGAAGAATATATGTGTCGGGAGTTTTGCTGTTCACCTCGGCTTTTCTGAATTGCGTTTGGGACCTGACATCCGTTCGCCTTTTCAGCTTACGCTGGATAAACCGTTAAAGATAACGGTAATAAATGGAGTGGCAAGTTCTCTTAGAGAGAGAAATGAAAAGTTGGACTGCAGTTGCCACAGTTACATCTAACCATTCCTTCATCTGTTTACTAGAGCAAGGATCGTATTATGGAAATATCTCGGAAAGGTGTTCGTTTTGGGACCCTAAAATGTGGTATTGTCTCTCGCATCGATGTCTGTACAATGAAACAAAGTCAGAAGCTTTAAACTTACTAGAGCAGTGGAGCTTTACAGGTGGAAGTGATAACTCCTTGGCGATGTCAGTGTTCTTCAGTTTCAGAGCCTCATCAACCTGCAAACAAAATGCTTTTGAAAGGTCCAACAATAACAGAATACAATTAATATTTCTGACTACATAGTTTAAATACGGACAAAGGTTATAAGCACAAATGGAAAGATATGAGTAGGGCCAAGCATAAGTGGATAAATGATAGGATACTAGTGGAGAATGTACATGATCTTAGCAGATGCTCAAGTGTGTAGCAATGTTTGGTGTTCCTATAACGATTACTTCTACACTGGGTTCAAAATGGCAAAAGATGAGAAAAGTGTACGGGTATAAATAAGGACATTTTTGCTGAGAGTTTATTGCTGAAAAGTTAGGCAGTGTACCATTTCCATCCTATGTGTGGACTGTACTTCTGTAAGGTCAAACAATAATAATATAAAACTGATAACTTTCATGTTGCTTGCTTTGCTGGTCACAGAACAGTGCCCACTGTGTATGCACCAGAGACGTGTGCCATGACATGGACACCTGACCCTGTTGCACTTTCTGCTTTACAGTGCTCCAAATTTTGATCGCAGGGAAATCTAATGGCAAGTATAAACAAAAATTTCCTACCCATATTTAATAGCATAATTGCCATAACATATCTCAGATGTATTCCATTATACAATTTATTTTTATGACAGGAATTCACATTTTCATTGGCTACACGTTGATCCTTTTGCCAACCTTTTTCGCTCAATTGGTGTTTAACACTGGAGGGGAGATGATGAATGAAAAATCTACTTACATGAAAGTTCCCTGGTTTGAGAACATGTGCCCAAAATTTCAATTCTGAAATAAAATTATAAGTGCGTAAAATAACAAAAGAATCGATGCTGCGCAGGAGCACGGCCCCGGCACATTGTCACTTTCTATATTCAGTATTCTGGACGGTTTGATAGGCAACGAACTATGGTATGTAACATATTCTGGATGGTTTTTATGATTACTGTAGTTATTGGACAGGCGTGCTTCGATTTGTGTGATTTGCTGTTATTAGCAAAGCTATTCAATTTGTTTTCCTAAGATTATTATAATTTTCTGGTTAATTTAGTGATAAATTCATTTAGAGAAACTGATTTAGCAGTTTAATGATGGCTAGGCATGGTAAAGCGTTCAATAAAGTGCATTATAAACAATATTTGGAAAAGCAAAATCAATGTTGAAGTTAAGAATGTAACCAGAGAAACTCATGTTGGTGCTTAACGAAAATAGTTGTCATGAAGCAAACAATTTGATGGTCCTATGGATCAACCAGCATTTAGGATGATAGATCTATCATTACTAATTGAATCAATAAGATCACCTTGTCAGTGTGAAGTGTGTGGAGATCAGAATTTGTATATAGTTCATGATGCCGGTAAAAGAGAAAGACTCACATTTCAGGGCCTCCAAATGCACCAACAGAACTAATGAAGCTAATATTAGATTTGTATATGTACTCACATATGTTGGGAGTTGGAAGGGAGGGTGTTAATCTTCTGTGTGGAATTATAAACATGCCCCCACGACCTTTATGCCCTACTTCTATGAACCTTTCATTTCTTCAGGCAGTAGAAGTAGTTTGTGAAGGTAGCATGAGAATAGAAGATACAGAGGCTACTGCAGTGAATACACCAAGTAACGAAGAATTTGGGACCTCAGACACTAGTGTATCCTGTGGCAACTCCTGGATGAAACAGACACACGTCACTTCATGGAGCGTTGACTGTCATCAGTGTTGACACCTACAGGTACTGTCCAAATATTGCAGAGTGTCAGTACATAGCAAGGATCAAGACCTAGAGAAGGAGAAGAGGTGGCAGAAGAAGCACAAAAACTACTGTACCAGAAACTCGATCATTAATAAAAAAATATCTATATTTTATTTCAGATGTCCCATACTTCGAAGCCTGAGAAATTGCTAGGAATGTGGCAAATGTACAGTAACATTATGCAAGAAAATAATGATGTGTCAAATTCACTGACAATTATCAGTTCCCAGGAAGAAATCACTGCATATCTCAAAGACAATTTGTAACCTCCTCTTTCTAGAACATTGAATTACTGGAAAACAAATTCAGAATTTCCAAAACAAAATTAGCTGTGAAATATTTTGTGTATACCACCAGCAACAGATTTCTCTGAAAGACTATTTAGTACAATAGGACTCATATGTGACACAAAAGGGCTGAAATCACAAGTATAGTAAACAGTTCCCATTGGTGTTCGCTTCCCTATCCTCACCCCACTTACCAATTACCTTCTCATACCCCTCAGTCCTATTTCCCATCCTAGCATTGAAATCCTTCATCAGTACTACACTATCCTTGTTGTCAACTCTCATTACCACATCACTCGGTGCTTCATAAAATCTGTCTACTTCGTCCTGATCTGCCCATTCACATAGAGTGTACACTGAAACAATCCTGATCCAATTTCCTGGCATTTCCAAATCTATCCACATTAATCGCTCATTCACGTACCTCACATACCTCATTCAAACCTGCCAACTTTCAAAACGGGCTTCCAGCACAAATCGCATGCGCAAAAAAATCTAACAAATTTAGTCATACCCCGGCTTGAAACAATAATCCTCTTGGGCTACAAAATACAGTAATTCATGCTTTGAACAGGATATTTCAATGAAATCTTATCTACTTACAACATATGCCAATTATTTATAGATAAGCATGACCCTCAAGAAGCAGGTGTGGTGAATTTTGGTTTGGAGCATAGATATAACAGGACTTCCTTGAAATAATATACCTAGGTAATACACTCATCACTCACTGGAAATTACTTGCACTTTTAAATTCATAGCTGTGGCCTTTTTTAGCTTCTCGAAAAATGTCTGGAGAAGGGTGCTGGCATAACAGGGACCACAACTCCTGGTCTTCAAAATAGTAATAAACTCCAGAGATTCGTTCAGGACAAAATTCATGTATTTTCTTCACTTCGAAAAATTACGAGTTCAACAGCATTAATATAAAACACTACAGTAACCAATGACATTATAAGGGTCTGATTTAATAGCTAAAGATGTAGCTTGCTTTCTTCAGAAAGTCAATAGAATATGTGTTTGTATAACATGCTTCAGAACTTCTGGTCTTCAAAATTAAATGGCTTCCAGAGCTCCATTGGGCATCGATGACCTAAACTGTGTCCTGTTCTTCTTAATCAGGCTAAAAATTTGTTCACATTCTGTCTTCACAGTCAAGTATGGAGAAATAACAAGATGTTACACAATCGGCTCTGGTCTCAGCCGTTGGACGACATTCCCGTAGAACACTGAGAAAAATCGCGAACCGCGATTTACATAATCTGTTCCACTTTTAGTCGTTCAACAAGATTTACATGGTCCTTGAGCTTGGGCACAGGAAAATATTGCATTATTACGGCACTGCTTGCTGTCCGTTTGACAAGAATCCAGTTGACCTCGTCATCAAATGCGGCGAAATATCGTGATGTATCGCAATCGCTGCCTCTCTCGACCATTTTACGAGATTCACGTTGTCCTCGCGGTTGGACAATGAGAACGCGATAATATGTAAATGGCACCGCAACTGGGCGTCCTCGTGATCAAAAGTTCGCAATCGGACACGGGTTTTATGATTTTACGCAACTGGTATCAATCTCGGTCCATTTGACAAGATTCCCTCAAATCGTCGGGTTAGCCGTCCGTCTTGAGGATGTGATTTGGGAGGATGACGTTCGAAGTAGGTATCAAATTTTTACGAATTATTCTGAGAGGATTGCATGAATAATACAAGAGGAAACATTTTTTTTCGAATTTGAATCACGAATTATACAGGTTTTCGGGATGACCGATTAGATTATATATCCGATGGAACCAACGTATCGACATATAACGGAATTTCGAATTAACCATACTGGATGTCACAAATTTACGAGACAGATATTTAAAATAAATGTATGACTAAGCTTTTTCACATTTTTTTTTTCGAAACTGTATCATTTCGCAAGATTGAGACATTAAATTATTTCGCGTTATTTCTGGACTTATATTTGAGATAGTCTCCAAATTTAGAGGACAAAGACAGAAATGAGAGGTTTTTGTTTTGTTTCGAAAGTTCTCACGAATAAACGTGTCACGAAAAGTCAGGTTTCCTAATAACAAAAAAGCATATAATAAAAACCCTTCTTGATGCCGAAAATATACGATAAACCGATGTATACCATTCCAAGTGTCCTCAGTATGCGTTTCCTTGAGGGCGGGCACGGGGAAATATAGCTTACGCAATCGGCGCCGCTTGCATGAAACTTGCTCCATCGCAATCTGTGAGCCTACCGGCACGAGTTTAAATGATTTAAACCGATCTCAGCGAATTTTAGTTACCTCCAAATATCCAGACAAAAGTTAGCTACTTTTCGTCACCGGTAGACACCTTGATAATTCACATGTTATTCCGTAATTACAACACGACCTACGCTTTGTAATTCGTGGTGAAGAAGAAAAGAACGCTAAAGGTTATTGAACCAATCAACGCATTAAAGAACAAGCAAACTGTTATCCCAGAGCTTTCATTCAACACAAACAAATCGATCGACTAGGATTCAGGCAAATCAGGACGCATCTCACATTCCCAGTCGAAGACTGTAACGATCGGATGAATGTAGTTCAGAGCGATGTATCGAATTTGCACTGGTCACACAGCAATGTATCGGTGGCGTGCGGTAGCTTGTCCTGGCGCGAATTTTAAAACGAAGATCTTGGTACGTAAATCCGTAAAATATTATAGTTCATCCGTAAAACCGTAAAACACACTGCCTTTCCGTAAATTTTACGGAAAAACGTAAAAGTTGAAGGTATGCTCTTGATTTTGCACGCACCAAGGTTCTCTTGGCACAGCCCTACTCCCCATTTTGCCCTGCCTCGGTTTACACCTGAAAGGTATATTATATTACACCAATGTCCACTTTACAATACAAAAAGGTATACCATGTAATCTTTTACTTCCTCCTCTATAATCATCATAATCGTCATTTTCCGTTTTACAGCTTGGGGCGGGTCGGAGCAAATATGACACCCCTCCACTTTACTCTGTCTGTCCACCATCCTTCCTCAACCACTGAACTCCCCTCCAGGTTTTGTTCTCTTACACTGTCCTTCACCAAATCCACCATATTCTAGTTCTTCCTCGTTCTCTCTTTCCAATCATCTGTCTCTCCATCACTTGTTTCGGCATTCTTTCATCATTCATCCTTTTCACATCCATACCTGCCAACCTTCGGAAGTCAAAAATAGGAAGATTTTTTTTAAAATTATAGATTTCATCATGTGCAGTATACCACAGCGTGGGCGAAAGAGGGTACACAAAAGAGCAGCGTGTCTTTATTGGCAAAGTATGAATTCAGCATAAAATTCACAAAAATGTAAACAACCATCAATCATCGAGTAATATGTATGGCCAATATTTAAACGTAAGAGAACATAATTGTGTGTTTAAAGAAAATGCATCAATCATTCTGATGGATTACACTTCGCATTCGCTACCACATATTCACGTTTTGTCAGGCTCAAGTTAATTACCATGGACAACTTACCTAATTATTATTAGGTGATGCATATACATGTGGATGGTAATCTTGAGACTGCTTACTGATTTAATGCAGATCTTGTAGCCGACTTTGCTGTCTTCAAAAATGCCCTGTCATACTGCTGCTAGGAGCAATTTCCACTTAGGCTTGATTTAATCACTAACAGTTTGTTGAGGTTTTCGTCATTCAGAGATGATCGGAATTGTGTCCTTGACTTCTTCACCTGGCTAAACCATCTCTCACATTCAACGTTGCTGTGTGGGATTGTTAATATTGACAGCATTACTCTAGCTAGTCTGTCATATTTCAGACACCCATCTCCACCTCATATATCCCCTATTGCAGACCAAGAACAATTTGCTCTTTTTCCTTCCAGAATAGAAGATGGCAAATCCTCCATTTGGAGAGCACAAAACTGGCGTTGTAATTCATCCATTGCTTGGTGATCATCTTCACCGTCTTTTTTTTGGCGACATAATTGGAAACTTAAGAGATATAATACTTCACGGCACTAAAGGAAGCAGTAGACGAAGACCTTATCTGTGCCACTTGAGCATTAACAGAAAACTCCCTGTCCAAATTACATTTATGAATAATATAATCAAAGGCTGCAGTGAAGTAGTTCATGACATGCAAATAAAAGACCTTCTCCTCAGGAGCCAGATTTTCCACACAACTAGATGATGTTGAACCAATTACCAAATCATCATCAGCTTTCTGATTCTCTCTTGTGTGATAGACCACTTCTAAAATTGTGCAATATTTCTTTATGGCCACTGGCTTAACAAACCTACAGAGAATTTCTGTCAGCAAATCAATCAGTATGGATCTTAGGACATGGATGTGAGGTGCTTGCGATTGAAGAACTTTGTTATACTTTTCAAATGAAGGGATGGTAAATGCCAGAAACAAGCAAAACACCTCATTTAACCTAGATGACAGAAAAAGAAATAGTCTCTCCTGTCGTGAAATACCAACAGTTTGACTTGGTTCCATCACTTTTTTCCTTACAGACTGAGAAGAAGAACTGCTCTCCAACTTCCTTTTGCCAATGATAACACGTGCTTGATCTTGTACTCTGCTGTTCACAATAACACCAAATTCCACTTCAGCAGGCTTATCTTCATGTGCCCTTACTTTGGGAATTTGGAAATACTTGAGAGATCTGTTTGTGCCAGTGGACTGGTTCACCTCATCCTTTAAAAAAAAACTCAGCAGTGGCTTCCACTGTGAAATCAGTCTATCCAAGCATTTATCCAAGGACAACCAACGCGTGCAGACATGCTTCAGTATTTTCCTAACATCAGTTTGGTAAAGAGCTTGATGTAACTTCAGATGATCTTTCCTCTTGCAGCTTTTGTTTAAATAATAATAAATATCGATCATTATCTCATCTATTTTCACAGGAAGGGAATCAGCACCTTTCTCAGCCGCCAGATGCATTAAATGGCATGGGCATCCTACAACAATGATGTTTCTACACTGCTCTTTTAATTTCGCAGCAACACCATTTTTCCTCCCTATCATAACAGAGGCATTGTCTGCACTAAAAGCTATACAGTTTGCCATTGGAATAGCATGTCTTTCCAGAAGACGCAGAAGCAAATTACCAATGTTAGCACCAGTAGAGTCACCTTCCAAATTTTCCATGGATAGCAAACAATTTTCAATAATCTTCGATTCTTTGTTGAAAAATAACAAGACGACAGGATACAGCTTACTATCTTTAATCATTGCTACCATCAGTGGAGATCGCGAAAGGCCCAAATTTTAAAATATTAATAATTTTTGAATCGGCATCACGTGCCATTTCATGAACAATGGCGGATGTTTTTGTCCTCCCACAGGCATATTTCTTCGCAATTTCCGAATCCGGGAACATTTTTCGGAACAATTGTCCCACGTGATGGGAACATGATAAAGAGAGGTTCTACGATGAACGCCGTGAACAAACAAACATTCTGCTCGCCCTAGGTTGCAGGTTCGTATCCTGGCGCAGTCAGCTGGCATTTGAGGGTGCACAAATGCGAGGGAGCTGTGTCAGTAGATTTACTGGCACGTTAAAGATCCCCATCGGAGCAAAATTCCGGAACCCCGGCGACTCTAAAAGCCACAGTAGTTAAAAGGGACGTAAAACCAATAACATTATTAACATTATTATAAACATTCTGCTCGAATGGCAGCATCGTCTTCATTCCCGTGAACAAAAAAACGTGCCTAATGTTTTGTTCTTCTGTAAACAACTAGCTCTGTCCTTGTGTTTTAGAGTGTTGCTGTGAGTTACTATGTCAGTTTTTCCACCGTGGGAAATATTTATATCGCAACGACACACGGAACAAAGAGCAAAATGGTTTCCTCTACTAGATTGTACAATGAATGGAAATTCAGTTTTATAGCTTTCTTTGAACACTTGGAGATAACGTTTCTGAGGTTTTGTCGCCATAACGTGACTACAGAAACTTAAAACACACGACACGAAACAATCATAGACACAACTCGTTGAAATAATTATCTACCGACACACTGAACGTGACGCTAGCAGAGTATAAACACGTGGCGTCAAATGGATCAAATCACAATCGCCGCGCGTAGCATACAAGGTTTCAATCCCATTCTGCACAGTCACGTGGCCAGCCTCGACTAATCAGCGTAGGCTCGACACCTGTTTGTCCGTAAAATACCAACAATCAGTATGCGGTAGGCAGATCAGCTGACTCACCATTCCGAGATCGCAGCTATGGAGCTCACTGCCAAGCGAGAAACTTACACAAACTTGCACAAAAAAACAAGGTTACGCAAATCACAAAAGCAATTACAACTTACGAGAGAATCTCCTTGAGAGTGGAAATTATTTGCAGTTCCTTTTCCTTTTACAATATATCACAGGGGTCCAAAATTCGGAAGAAATAATAGTAATTAAGAAGATCGGAAGAAGAGGTGAGAATTCGGAAAGTTTCCAAATAAATCGGAAGAGTTGGCAGGTATGCATGTCCATACCATCTCAATCTGTTCTGCCCCAGCTTTTCATTCAGCTTCTGTACATTCAGTTCCTTTCGGATATCTTAATTCCACACTCAATCTCTCCTAGTCTTCTGTGACATATTCCTCTCTATCTCCTTTTATGAACTTCACTAATCCCTAGAATATCCAATCTCTTCTTACTTGCTGACTCAGCTAGTTCTACTTTCTTCCTTCCATTACCGCCCTCGATATTAATAACGCCCCATCGAATCCCAGTTCGATTGCCTTTCCAAGGAGTCCCTGATCTGTGAGATGGGAGTGATGAAGTCTGAGGCTAGCTAATGTCATTGTTAGTAGGTTTAGAAAGCACAAGTGAAACGGGTTGCTAGCCTTACTTACACAGGACCCTACGATTTCCACCTCAAGGATTTCACGAGTTGGGTAGTCCTAGCCACCCGAGCACAAGGAGGGCCACGACTCAGATTATGTCCAAGATGCGCACTCCTATTCCATAGTAACTGGCATCCCGACTATCAGGACCACTTACTAGGCCACTCAGCCATTGTTGATGGTTCACGAATTAGGGCGTGACTACACCATGAACCATTCAAAAGATATTTCTATACTAGGGCCATCCTTACTTCCGACTTGAAGTTTCAGTGCTACGTCACAACTACACTCTAACCAGCCAATCACAGGCAGCCATTCAAATTGATATATCGAGATAAATCTAGTTTCGCTGACGATGTTGCCAGCTAACATCTTGCGTTCACATGTTGTTGTCGGCTGTAGGCATTGTGCTTGGTTAGTTTCATTGGCGATCTTTGTGTAATCTTGTATTTCTGGTATATTTTTCTTTTTGATATTAATCTAGTCTGTTGTTATTTAATAGCTTAGTATTTGTTTGTCGTTTGACATAGTGCAGTATAATTACGTGTTGTTGTAGGTTAGCTTTATGTGAGTGTGTGTTATTTCTGTCATGCACGTGTGTAGGCCTAATAGTGTCATGCCGGCCGGGATCTAGCACGAGGAAGCCACGCGCCAAGAGAGGAAAGGCCTTAGGACAAGGGACTCCACTAAGGAGTCAAACCCGGGAAATGATTAGTAATGTGCGAGCACAATTGTTATGAACAATGCCCCGTATCATAGTGTCATTCACGACAAAGCTCCAACAATGGCAGCAAGAAAGAATGTGCTCATTGAGTGTGGTCAGACGGCAATAGTGACTCCGAAATGAGTGGTGTGTTCCCTTTATAGGTTTATAATACATTGTCTCGAACTCTGAACATCTTCGACTCCGGATGCGAGACGGTAATGGTGAGTAATTTGTGTGTTACAATTTTCTTCTGCTTCATTATCAGAAATATTCTGTTAACCACAGTATACGTGTAATTTCTGCTACTATGTACTTATTCACGAGTATGATGATTTGTGTAAATATGTCTGTTCACATTACGAGTGTTTTGTTAACTTTACGGCTATATTCATGTACGTCAGCTGATTCGCGTTAGTGGACTGGCAACACTGTATCACCAGCCGGTGAACTGTCAAGTCGGAAGTAACAATGGCGGCACTATACATGGGAGCTGATTCTCTGTCAGTATTATTCACAAGTCTAAAACAAACAATTGGGTGTTGTATTGCAATCAGAGTAATCTGCTTTCAAACAGCTGATCATGTACATCATGTAGCATTGGTGTATTGTCTCACTAACGCCGCCCTGTGGAGAGTGCTTTAACTCCGTCAGTGATTATACTTTATTCTATTCGTCATGATATTAGCCTAATACAGATGAAATCATATACCAGAAAAAAAGAGAGCACAGCCCCTCTGATTTTGAACCAATTTGGTGAGAATTTCAATGTTGGGAATGCTAATGCTATACCATGCAAATGGTTGAGGACTGGCAGATGCACAGTAACATTGGTAGTTCAGCACTAGAACTTTTTTTTATGGATATTTCTTCTACATTGAACACAATCTGGCACGTACCAAAAGGAATCAACGGCATATGGTTAATTTCATGAAAATCTATATCTTTAGCGTGTCAACATTTATGTATGGCACCAAGTGCCGAGACTTGGCTCACCTGAATCAGCTAGCAGTCCCCTCACGTCTCCTTTAACAACACACCGCACATGCAGGCAGGGAGAGACAAATAGTGGGGACAAGACTATTGCTCGCTAGTTAAAGAAACTTCATTCTGAACAGCTCATAATGGTGTTAAATGTAAATAGGAGACTTAAAGATTTAGTAAACTCCAGAATCCAAAATGATGCTGACAATGATGATTGCTATTTCAAGGGGCAGAACAGCAAGATCATCTGCTCAAATGCTGCTCGCCAAGTTTCATCAAAATAGGAGAGGTTTATTTGGCGAGTCTTCCTTGTCAAATAGTATTAATATAGTTATTTAGTTAATGCTCAACAATTCTTTGTGTCGAGTTTCATACATTGCCAAAAAGTGACTAATGGCGTACTTGGTTGAATATGTGTAGACCTGTTCAATAACAGCCGTCTCCCACCAGATTTGTAAAAGATGAAGAATAAACTAACATCTTCCAAGACTAACTGAGATGACCGAAATGGAGAGACACAACAATATTGTGCGAAAGCCCAATTAAAATGATTAGTTCTTGCATTTTACGGTTACTTGCCCCCCCATTTCACCGATTATTTTGTTAATCGATCACCAATCAGGGAAATTCTCTCTTCTACTGGCTATCTGATTAACCTTTTTCTGCCTACATTTTCAGGCTGCCTATCCCCAGGTTTTACCCTATTATTTAGAAAGAAATGAACCAAAGTGCATTGTTTCAGAAAAGGTTTAATATAATGAAAACGACTGACCATAATGTATTCAAATTTTCAACAATATTAGAAAACATACAATCACATCCATATCTCCCTTCAAGGAGTCCTGCGGTTGTTGGTTCAAACCTCCTCTTGGTGATACTGGAGGAAGCATCCTACTCGACACAGAGATAGGCTGCATTTGTCACATTCCCATGTTGTTTGAATTCCTCTTCCTAATGGTGCTTTTCTTCCAACAGATGCACAATATGCACACACTTTCTTTCTTCCAGTTATCTTCGTAATTTTGTGGAGATTTTTGGGAGAAAGCGTTGACAACGGTAATCATCGTTTGCGACCAAGATGCTTCCTTGATGAAAAATTATTTATCATCTGTCTGTAGCGAGCAAGTCTAAAGTTTCTTTGTGTGTGACCATGTCTGGAAGGAGCTGGTTGATTAGTGTCATTGTAAGATATAAAAACTATTCACAATTGCAGTGTTCATAGAAAATCCAAATTTCACTGTTTTCCTTCCCAATGTATAGTAAGATCTTTTTTATCTGACCTATCCACACCACTCATGTACATTGTGTATCTGTCAATTGTCAAATTTGTTCAGTAATTTGTTCATTTCCTTTCCCTGTTTTTCTTTTTTACTTCAACTGTGACATTTGGATCACAGTTTGAGGAAACAGCACATATGTCCCCCACAAACCAAAGCTGTCACATCACCTATTTGAACTGTTTTATTTTCTCCCCTTTTTAGCTTCAGAGATTTAGGATTTTTTAGTTCAGCTGGCCAGTCCTTACGATTGGGTCATGTAGTTGAGCATGCATATACTCCATTGTCATATAAGTGTTGAATGAGCCCTACGGATGAGAAGAAATTGTCAAAGTAAACATGATGGTTTGACCCTAACCTATCATATAACAAATTCATGACAACCTGGTTTCCCCAACAGCATGTCCTTGTTCCTGGGTTCCTTTTTGAAACGATAGATATTACTTTTGAGAACATAGCCTTTTTGGAGTGGCAAGAATCCACGCTTTGAAACCCCACTTCACCGGTTTGTCTTTTATGAACTGTTTCATGACATTGCGTCCTTTGAAAAGGATCAATGCTTCATCAATAGCTAATTCTCTGACTGGGTTGTACTTTTCCTGGAAGCTGTCCATCATTTGCAAGAGTGGGAGAACCCCTTGAAGCATGTCATACGAGGGATCATCTCTAGCTTTTAGCTCTCTGACGTCCACAATATGAAAATATTTTGTGAGAATCTTACATCTCCTAAAAGTCATACAGTTTTTTATCACAGGACACTCAATGTCTTGACTTAACCAATAATCACTTGTTTCTGGATGTGGAAATATTCCCATGTATATAAGTGCTCCGATGTAAGCTTTTATTTCCTGTAAGCAAGTGTCTTCCCATTCGGTATCTATTTTACCTGAATGTGCCTCAGGGTGTCTACCAACTCATCTTAAAAGAATTCCCTGATTATTCCCTGATTTTTCCAGAATTAATGAGAGAATTCCCTGAGTAAAGAATGCTAAACATTCGCCCGGGAACGGGAAGTATGATGAAATGCACGCTATTTTTGATTGGTTTTAAGCGCTCTCCAGGAACAAGAAGCAAAATGTAATCCAGGAAAGCAAAAGGAAAATAGAATTAAGTTTTATGTTTTCTGTTCTCGGAAATTCCAGGATCCAAACAGATGTGAGCAATGGCGGCACAAGGGAAACAGTTGTGAAAATAAATGTATTTCAATAAGTGAACTTGTTGTCCAGTAAAATAAGCAAGGTCTATTAAGTCATGCTACAGTAAATGCCTCCAATAAAAGGGACAAAGGGAGGTTTAATACACACATCAAGGTGTCACCATATGAGTGGGATCATCTTAGACCAATATTTAATTTGTAAAACCTTTCATTACCATTGAAATCACTAATCTACGTCGCAGGTATGATATTCGGTAGCATAAGTCTGAATATAAGCCTATACAGTAATTTACACATATCCAAGGGACGAAGGGAGGCATATTCCAAGTTCTCACTCTGAATTAGGTCCACCTCGTCATGACAGATGTAATTGAGTAATCATCATCCAAGTCCCACTACAGCCACCCGGGTGTGGTTTACAAGCCCCCTCCACTCCTTTCGGTCCCTCCATTTTTACTGTTCCATCACTTCTGCCACATCCAACCCAGCTTCTCCAATGTCCTTCAAAATTTGGTCCAACCACCTTCTTCTCGGTCTTCCAACTGGTCTCTTTCCCTTGACTTCACTTTCTAATTCCCTTTTTGCTACTCTTTCCTTACCCATTCTTTTTACATGTCCGAACCAACGTAACCTTGCTTTCTGTAACTTCTGATTTGACGGTTCCATATTTAACTCTTCTCACATTTCAATATTTTGAATTCTATCCCTTCTTGTCTTTTCAGCTGACGTTCTTAAAAATGTCATTTCTACTGCTTGTATCTTACTATTTTGCCTTTTATTCGTTACCAGTGTTTCCAGTCCATATGTTACAATTGGTATGAAATACTGTTTATATAATATTAATTTCGTCAATTTAGTAATTTTTAAATACATTTAAATGAAGGAAATCATTATCAATGATGTTTCGAAATACAAGGCCGAGTTTGAAAGGTGTTACAAACACATTTCCTGGGCGCAATTAAAAACAAAATAGGACATAAGTTCTAGCCTAGCCAAGGAACGTAGGAGCAATAAATATGCATTTAAGGGCACTAGGCATATCCATCACATTACATAAACATCAAACATTTTCCTTGTTCCCGTTCCAGTGGTTAACCAGACCCCCAGCAAGCTTCCCGTTCTCATTCCCGGGCCAATCGTGAACCAGCCTGAACATAACTGGCAGCATCTACAAGGTAAAGATACCAAGTGGACTTCAGATGATCACATTAACAACCTCATAGTGATCATGAGCTAGACAACAGCACAAGTGCTTGAGCTTCCGTTAAGCCTTTTGATCACTACAGTATAAAGTACAAGGTATCCCAAATGAAATATTCGTAAGCAGAGCGAGAGGTTATTTGCCTCGATGCACAAGAGTAGACACAGATCGAATAGCACACGATATAATCGGGGGTAGCACAACCACGTGTTTGAACGACTACGTATTTTAGGGGCTAAATCATATATCAACAGCAGCACAAGAACACCCTGGAAATTATTGCACACCATAAGTTTTCACTATAGATTTAGCACACAATGGCACAAATGTTATATTTTTAGTAAACTTCAAACAGCACACTAAAGCATTAACAGTAGAACTACAGCAGACAATAATCAAAGAATACCGGGATCGAAAAGCCGCGCAAACAGTATTGTCAACCCAAGTCTAACACATGTTGCCCGGGCGCGCGCTAACACTTGACATGACAATAAACACAGTAAAACCTCACTTCCTGTACCGAAAGCGCTATCGAGACAATATACCTATCTGCGCTTTTGAAGCTTACACTGGGCAAACCATTAAAAATATCAATATACTATGAGTGTAAGAATTGTTCAGCATGGAAAGTTCTACAAAAAATCCACGAGAGTATATATCTATCTTCAATACATCGCCCACTATAAGTGCTTTTAGATTGGACGGGAGGGGGATTTGAGTTTCATGCACCTCGCCATTCTTAAATTAAACGTCTGACAAGAATTCGTTGTACATGCTATCTCCATGATAATATAATTAATAGTCCAGTCAGTGATTTCAACCCATCATGCAGAGACGTAAAACGGATATAGGCCTAGGTCGTAGTTCATTGACATCGAAAAAAAAAAGCGCTTGTCACGTAATGCATTCATAACTGTTTCCGGGCGAAGCTAGTATATTATACTCTGTGAGCTGCCAGAATAGGATTGACATTTCTCGTCTCGCCATGTGGTCTGAGAACGAGATTGCCAAACTGTACAAGCCAGAGATAAAGCTGACCAGGCACTGAGGCACGTGGGCGGTAATATTGCAACGCAGAGTATTATGACATCAACTATACGAACATGGATTGGTCAAGAGGCAGAGCGGTGATGACTGACGTGGAATTTCCGCTGAAATATCAATCCTATTCAGGCAGCTCACATAGTATATTTATAAACAATACTAAATTTAAAATATTTTGTCGCCAAAGTTGCTACATCTACCGTCAAAATCGCTAAATTGGCAATACTGATCGCAACGAACAAAATGCTCAAGGCCCAATAAAATGGCGTAGTTGGCTCCTGCGCAGAAAGCGAACGGAAAAGTTGCCACATCATACGTTCAGTTGACCTTGAGAAGGCACTGCTCATTGGCTGAGCACTGTCATCAGGGTGTCTACTGTAAGGATGAAGTAAAAATTAGTTTCTTTTTAGTTACCTTTTAGTCAATTTTAGATACCTTTGAATTCAAGATACGTCTGTGGTCTGCAAGCAAAGAGGCTCATCACGCGGTGAAGATAAACAACAATGAACTGTGATTAAAGCTGTAAATAAAATAAATAATAAAAAAAATACTAGATATTAATTATCAAATTAGTTGTTTCAGCTAATATGTCGTCTTGTGCACAATACGTTGTTTTAATATCAAGAGGTTGCTCTGCTCTTTACCGTTTGGCGAGATTTCCTTTGTCCCCGCGGTAGATCACGAAGAAGTGTATGCGACGTTACGTGATCGTCACCGAATTCTGACTTTGCAGTCAAGTACGGAGAAATATAGAGATGTTACACAATCGGCGCTGGTCTCAGCCGTTTGACGAGATTCCCGCAGTTTTCACGATAGAACACGGAGAAAAATCACGATTTAGATAAACGGTGTCACGTTTGGTCATTCGACGAGATTTCCATTGTCCTTGAGGTCGGGCACGAGAAAATATAGCATTATTCCGCAATCGGCGCCAAGAATCCAGTTGTCCTATTCATTGAAGGTGGAGAAATATCGCGATGTACCGGTAACGCAATCGCTGCCGCTCTCGGCCGTTTTACGAGATTCACGTTGTCCTCGCAATATTATGCGATCGGCGCTGCATCCAGCCGTTCAACGATTGCCTGCCTATCTGCCCTGACAGAATGGTGGAGGCAAGCTCAAGGTTAGGTATGGTTAAAATTCACGAGTAGTAATGGACATGTTGTATGGTCGGCGCCGTGATTCCCGCTGTCCCTATGCTGTGGTTGGGAGTTCATAAGTTCAGGGTGGATCACGGGGGAAAATTAGTATCGCGATGCAGCGTAGGCAGTCATTTCTAAGTGGGTTGATTCACTTCTCGCTCTCCGTACGCTTTTAAGTATACGGTCATGGTAAAAGTGGCGAGTAGGTTTCGGAATGTTTCGTGATGGGTGCCCAATCACCTTTGACAGGATTCCCGCAGTCCTCGTGGTCACAAGTTCACGATAGGAGACGGGATTTATCATTTTACGCAACTGACGTCTATCTCGGTCCGTTTGACGAGATTCGCGCAGGCAAGTCATGATGTCAGCCATTCGTCTTGAGGATGTGATTTAGAGGATGAACGTTCGAAGTAGGTACCGTATCGAATATTACGAATTATTCTGAGAGCATTGCACGAATAATACGACAAGAGGGCACATTCTCTTTCGAATGCGAATCACGAATTATACAAGTTATCGAAATAACCAGTTAGATTATATATCCGATGGAACCAAAGTTCGACTTGTGTAGTTTAGGTGGTACGGAATATTGTACTTAAATTACAAGTCCGTAAAAATACAAAGTGCGCATGCGCGCGCTGCGAACAAATGACATTCCCCAGGCTGCGCATGCGCGCGTAGCGAACAATTGACATGCGCGTCGCGTTGCTAAAACAGATGCGCGATAGCAACACAATCTCAAAGCACTCTCTTAGCTCTGCAGAACACTGCAGAAGTCATTGGTTCAATTAAGTTAGGTGTGTATTTTCTCAAAGGCAATGTTAGGAACGTCCCCATACTATTTGTATGAACACCAT
Source organism: Meconema thalassinum (assembly GCA_946902985.2). Classification (NCBI taxonomy): domain Eukaryota; kingdom Metazoa; phylum Arthropoda; class Insecta; order Orthoptera; family Tettigoniidae; genus Meconema; species Meconema thalassinum. Next base: position 453,906,163 of record OX336391.1, on the reverse strand, counting down.
ACCTTAGCATTCTGGGTTACACACCGCAAATTCGAATTTATGACTTACAGTAGTACCTGGGTGGGAAACGAACCCTCGCCCCAAGGGCGTTAGGTGTGACGCTTTTGCACAGCCAATGTAAGATACGTCTCCATAATATTTTTATGAACACAATACCGTAGCTTTCCGGGTTACACGCCGCCAAACTCGAATTTATGACTTAGTGCCTGGCCGGGGAATCGAACCCTCGTCCCCAAGGGCGTTAGGTGTGACTTTTTGCACACCCAATGTAAGGAACGTCTCCATACTATTTGTATGAACACCATACCTTAGCATTCTGGGTTACACACCGCAAATTCGAATTTATGACTTACAGTAGTACCTGGGTGGGAAACGAACCCTCGCCCCAAGGGCGTTAGGTGTGACGCTTTTGCACAGCCAATGTAAGATACGTCTCCATAATATTTTTATGAACACAATACCGTAGCTTTCCGGGTTACACGCCGCCAAACTCGAATTTATGACTTAGTGCCTGGCCGGGGAATCGAACCCTCGTCCCCAAGGGCGTTAGGCGTGTCTTTCCTCACAGACAATGTAAGGAACGTCTCAATACTATTTTTATGAACACAATACCGTAACTTTCCAGGCTGCAAGCTGCAAATTCGAATTTATGACCTGGGACTTAGTAACTTATGTAGTTTAGGAGGTACGGACATTTTTCTCGAAATGTGACTTCTTTACATGAATTATGTGTAAATCGAGGGTGCTGATGACGAATATACTATTAGTTTTGCACCAGAAATAATACTTCGACTGCACTTGATCAGCGCGCGACAAATTCGAATTTATGACTGTACCTGGGAGAGGAATAGAACACTCGTCCCCAAGGGCGTTAGGAGCGACTTTCCTCACAGACAATGTAAGGAACGTCTCAATACTATTTTTATGAACACAATACCGTAACTTTCCAGGCTGCAAGCTGCAAATTCGAATTTATGACCTGGGACTTAGTAACTTATGTAGTTTAGGTGGTACGGACATTTTTCTCGAAATGTGACTTCTTTACATGAATTATGTGTAAATCGAGGGTGCTGATGACGAATATACTATTAGTTTTGCACCAGAGATAATACTTCGACTGCACTTGAGCAGCGCGCGACAAATTCGAATTTATGACTGTACCTGGGAGAGGAATTGAACACTCGTCCCCAAGGGCGTTAGGTGTGACTTTCCGCACAGCCAACTTAAGGAACGTCTCCATACTATTTTTATGACCACCATACCGTAACATTCTGGGTTACACTCCACAAATTCGAATTTATGACTTAGTACCTGGGAGGGAATCGAAACCTCGTCCCCAAGGGCGTTAGGTGTGACGCTTTTGCACAGCCAATGTAAGATACGTCTCCATAATATTCTTATGAACACAATACCGTAGTTTTCCGGGTTTCACGCCGCCAATTCGAATTTATGACTTAGTGCCTGGCCGGGGAATCGAACTCTCGTCCCCAAGGGCGTTAGGTGTGTCTTTCCTCACAGACAATGTAAGGGACGTCTCAATACTATTTTTATGAATACAATACCGTAACTTTCCAGGTTGCACGCCACAAATTCGAATTTATGACCTGGGACTTAGTAACTTATGTAGTTTAGGTGGTACGGACATTATTTCTCGAAATGTGACTTCTCTACATGAAGTATGGGTAAATCGAGGGTGCTGATCGCGAATATACTACTAGTTTTGCACCCGTATTAATACTTCGGCTGTACTAGATCACCGCGCGACAAATTCGAATTTATGACTTAGTGCCTGGCAGGGGAATCGAACCTCGTACCCAAAGGCGTTAGGTGTGACTTTTTGCACACCCAATGTAAGGAACGTCTCCATACTATTTGTATGAACACCATACCTTAGCATTCTGGGTTACACACCGCAAATTCGAATTTATGACTTACAGTAGTACCTGGGTGGGAAACGAACCCTCGCCCCAAGGGCGTTAGGTGTGACGCTTTTGCACAGCCAATGTAAGATACGTCTCCATAATATTTTTATGAACACAATACCGTAGCTTTCCGGGTTACACGCCGCCAAACTCGAATTTATGACTTAGTGCCTGGCCGGGGAATCGAACCCTCGTCCCCAAGGGCGTTAGGCGTGTCTTTCCTCACAGACAATGTAAGGAACGTCTCAATACTATTTTTATGAACACAATACCGTAACTTTCCAGGCTGCAAGCTGCAAATTCGAATTTATGACCTGGGACTTAGTAACTTCTGTAGTTTAGGAGGTACGGACATTTTTCTCGAAATGTGACTTCTTTACATGAATTATGTGTAAATCGAGGGTGCTGATGACGAATATACTATTAGTTTTGCACCAGAAATAATACTTCGACTGCACTTGATCAGCGCGCGACAAATTCGAATTTATGACTGTACCTGGGAGAGGAATAGAACACTCGTCCCCAAGGGCGTTAGGAGCGACTTTCCTCACAGACAATGTAAGGAACGTCTCAATACTATTTTTATGAACACAATACCGTAACTTTCCAGGCTGCAAGCTGCAAATTCGAATTTATGACCTGGGACTTAGTAACTTATGTAGTTTAGGTGGTACGGACATTTTTCTCGAAATGTGACTTCTTTACATGAATTATGTGTAAATCGAGGGTGCTGATGACGAATATACTATTAGTTTTGCACCAGAGATAATACTTCGACTGCACTTGCGCAGCGCGCGACAAATTCGAATTTATGACTGTACCTGGGAGAGGAATTGAACACTCGTCCCCAAGGGCGTTAGGTGTCACTTTTCCCACAGCCATCGTAATGAAAGTCTCCATACTATTTTTTATGAACACAATACCGCAACGTTCCGGGTTACACGCCGCAAATTCGAATTTATACCTTTGTGCCTGGCAGGGGAATCGAACCTCGTACCCAAAGGCGTTAGGTGTGACTTTTTGCACACCCAATGTAAGGAACGTCTCCATACTATTTGTATGAACACCATACCTTAGCATTCTGGGTTACACACCGCAAATTCGAATTTATGACTTACAGTAGTACCTGGGTGGGAAACGAACCCTCGCCCCAAGGGCGTTAGGTGTGACGCTTTTGCACAGCCAATGTAAGATACGTCTCCATAATATTTTTATGAACACAATACCGTAGCTTTCCGGGTTACACGCCGCCAAACTCGAATTTATGACTTAGTGCCTGGCCGGGGAATCGAACTCTCGTCCCCAAGGGCGTTAGGTGTGTCTTTCCTCACAGACAATGTAAGGAACGTCTCAATACTATTTTTATGAATACAATACCGTAACTTTCCAGGTTGCACGCCGCAAATTCGAATTTATGAACTGGGACTTAGTAACTTATGTAGTTTAGGTGGTACGGACATTATTTCTCGAAATGTGACTTCTCTACATGAAGTATGGGTAAATCGAGGGTGCTGATCGCGAATATACTACTAGTTTTGCACCCGTATTAATACTTCGGCTGTACTAGATCACCGCGCGACAAATTCGAATTTATGACTGTACCTGGGTGGGGAATCGAACTCTCGTCCCCAAGGGCGTTAGGTGTGTCTTTCCTCACAGACAATGTAAGGAACGTCTCCATACTATTTTTATGAACACAATACCGTAACTTTCCGGGTTACACGCCACAAATTCGAATTTATGACTTAGTATCTGGCAGGGGAATCAAACCCTTGTCCCCAACGGCCTTAGGTGTGTGTTTCTCACAGACAATGCAAGGAACGTCTCTATACTATTTTTATGAATACAATACCGTATCTTTCCGGGTTACACGTCTTAAATTCGAATTTATGACTTAGTATCTGTGAGAGAATCGAACCCTCGTCCCCAAGGGCGTTAGGTGTGACTTTTCCCACAGCCATCGTAATGAAAGTCTCCATACTATTCTTATGAACACAATACCGCAACGTTCCGGGTTACACGCCGCAAATTCGAATTTATACCTTTGTGCCTGGCAGGGGAATCGAGCCTCGTACCCAAAGGCGTTAGGTGTGACTTTTTGCACACCCAATGTAAGAAACGTCTCCATACTATTTGTATGAACACCATACCTTAGCATTCTGGGTTACACACCGCAAATTCGAATTTATGACTTACAGTAGTACCTGGGTGGGAAACGAACCCTCGCCCCAAGGGCGTTAGGTGTGACGCTTTTGCACAGCCAATGTAAGATACGTCTCCATAATATTTTTATGAACACAATACCGTAGCTTTCCGGGTTACACGCCGCCAAACTCGAATTTATGACTTAGTGCCTGGCCGGGGAATCGAACCCTCGTCCCCAAGGGCGTTAGGCGTGTCTTTCCTCACAGACAATGTAAGGAACGTCTCAATACTATTTTTATGAACACAATACCGTAACTTTCCAGGCTGCAAGCTGCAAATTCGAATTTATGACCTGGGACTTAGTAACTTATGTAGTTTAGGTGGTACGGACATTTTTCTCGAAATGTGACTTCTTTACATGAATTATGTGTAAATCGAGGGTGCTGATGACGAATATACTATTAGTTTTGCACCTGAAATAATACTTCGACTTCACTTGAGCAGCGCGCGACAAATTCGAATTTATGACTGTACCTGGGAGAGGAATTGAACACTCGTCCCCAAGGGCGTTAGGTGTGACTTTCCGCACAGCCAACTTAAGGAACGTCTCCATACTATTTTTATGACCACCATACCGTAACATTCTGGGTTACACTCCACAAATTCGAATTTATGACTTAGTACCTGGGAGGGAATCGAAACCTCGTCCCCAAGGGCGTTAGGTGTGACGCTTTTGCACAGCCAATGTAAGATACGTCTCCATTATATTCTTATGAACACAATACCGTAGTTTTCCGGGTTTCACGCCGCCAATTCGAATTTATGACTTAGTGCCTGGCCGGGGAATCGAACTCTCGTCCCCAAGGGCGTTAGGTGTGTCTTTCCTCACAGACAATGTAAGGAACGTCTCAATACTATTTTTATGAATACAATACCGTAACTTTCCAGGTTGCACGCCGCAAATTCGAATTTATGACCTGGGACTTAGTAACTTATGTAGTTTAGGTGGTACGGACATTTTTCTCGAAATGTGACTTCTTTACATGAATTATGTGTAAATCGAGGGTGCTGATGACGAATATACTATTAGTTTTGCACCAGAAATAATACTTCGACTGCACTTGAGCAGCGCGCGACAAATTCGAATTTATAACATTACCTGGGAGGGGAATCGAACATTCGTCCCCAAGTTGTGTATTTTCTTACAGACAATGTAAGGAACGTCTCCATACTATTTTTATGAACACCATACCGTAACATTCTGGGTTAAACACCACAAATTCGAATTTATCCTTAGTACCTGGGAGGGAATCGAACCCTCGTCCCCAAGGGCGTTAGGTGAGACTTTTTGCACAGCCAATGTAAGGAACGTCTCCATACTATTTCTATGAACACCATACCGTAACATTCTGGGTTACACACCACAAATTCGAATTTATCCTTAGTACCTGGGAGGGAATCGAACCCTCGTCCCCAAGGGCGTTAGGTGTGAAGCTTTTGCACAGCCAATGTAAGATACGTCTCCATAATATTCTTATGAACGCAATACCGTAGCTTTCCGGGTTTCACGCCGCCAATTCGAATTTATGACTTAGTGCCTGGCCGGGGAATCGAACTCTCGTCCCCAAGGTCGTTAGGTGTGTATTTTCTTACAGACAATGCAAGGAACGTCTCCATACTATTTTTATGAACACCATACCGTACCATTCTGAGTTACACACCGCAAATTCGAATTTATGACTTAGTACCTGGGAGGGAATCGAATCCTTGTTCCCAAGGGCGATAGGTGTGACTTTTCGCACAGCCAACGTAAGGAACGTCTCTATACTATTTTTATGAATACAATACCGTAACTTTCCGGATTACACGCCGCAAATTCGAATTTATGACCTGTGACTTCGTAACTTATGGAGTTTAGGTGGTGTAATAGTCCGAATATTTCCCCTTAATTATTATTTTTATAAAAATCAAAATTAATTTAATATTTTTATTATGTATATTTTACTTATCATATCAATTCTGGATTTATTCCATTATTTCATTACATAATTATATATAAGGGTTTTAATTATTGTTTAGTGAAAATGGAAATTTTCATTAGATTCATGGCAGTGGCGGCCGGCGGTTAAATGTTCTGGGTGTTGCACTATTTTCATTAAGGTGGTACATGGGCACCCGCAAGATATTTTCAAGGGGGGCGGGGTGCGGAGGGGGGGGGGCATGTATTATTAGCCTACTTTCGATTTTTGCAAAAAATGAAAGTAGACTTATGAGATCAACACAGGGCGAAAAATTGTGTGTCTGTCTGTGTGTGTGTATGTGTGTGTATGTGTGTGTGTGAGTCTGTGTGTGTGTGTGAGTGTGTGTACTCTGAATGTCTGTCCCCCCCCCCTATCAATTCGAACACGGTGAAACCGAATTGAACGAAATTTGGTACAGAGGTAGCTCTAGCATAGGGCACCTCAGTGTCATACGTTATATCGCCGCCATCTTTACCAAAACTGAATGGTGGCCACTCAAACGTTCAAAACGTAAACTCAAATTACGGCTAAACTAATCATCCGATCTCTACCAAATTTGGTGATATCATACCTTTATATAGGACGCGTCTTTCACCCAAACTTCAAGGTCATCGGCCTTGCCATTTCAGGATGGCGGCCGTGTGAATTATTCAACCATTATAATCCATAGCTTAAGACCCACCAATTCAGATTATCAAGCCTAGGGTGGTTTAAGCTATCCTGAAGGTCGTGATCCGTTATTTATTATAATTTAATATTATAATATTATTCTGTATGAGTGGCTTAAAAGAGCTGAGCCGTATCTGCCTCCCGACAAGATGGCAGCTGTCCTCATGAGCCTGTCTTATATTTCAGTAGTTTTAGTATGTTGTATGTGATATACCCTACTGATTCAATAATATAAACTTTGTATGAAATGATCTATAATGAAGATGTACTGCAGTGAAAAAATAGTTTATTTCAAGTCATTATTTGTCAACAGGTTGTTTCTAATATATCAGTTAAGAACGCCATGATGTTAAGGATATGGTTAGCTCTGGGCTAGCGTGTTAGTCTGTCACGCAGTTGACTGGGGATCGAATACTGCTACAGTTAACTTTTTTTTCTTGAATTCTTTTACAAATGATGTGCACAAAACACGTTGTCATCAACCACAGCCTTCTTAATGTCTCTGTACGGTGCTGTCCTCTTGTGGGTTATGTGGGTAATATTGTTCCAAACATACCGCTGTTAAATACCTGGCCTCCTGAAGTATGGCAATTTTGTGATACTGGTAGTTCAACTATTAGCCACGATCGCGCTCCGATTACCTTTAAACACTGCCAGCTGGATCGCCTCTCTCCTGGCTACTTTAAACTGCCTGCTCGTTGAACACCCAGAGGCAAACAAGATAAATATTAATTCACTGCTAGAACGCAGCACCAACCTACTGTGATCGGCGCGGATTTTTAAAGGGGAAGGTACCCAAAACGAAAGATACTTAAGTTTGCAGGCTGGCTTAATATAGAGATTAACGGACGTGAATGCATTAAAATAAGTTAGTAGTTTTGTTATTCAATCATCATGAAGTATATAATATTGATTTTGACACTTACTGGCTAATTATCAATAGAAAAGAAAAACAAACACTACATGGTGGTAGAGGTGGTTTTAGGGATGAGGACAAAGAGTTATAAATATACCCATATATTTAGGAGAAAGTAGGCTATATGTTCTTTGCTGAACATCTTGTTTTTATTTCATTATCTATACGTCACTAGGTGATATTGAGACGTACCACCCCCTCCCCCCGCAATTTTGGCTTCATTTCTTACTTGTTTCATGACATTCATTATTTGTCTGCTCTTAAACCGTTGGGTACATGGAATTTATGCCATGAATGGGAGGAATATATTTTTTTAGTTCGAAGTTTTTGTCCATAGGAGTTCGCTTTTCTTTGTCAATCATCGTCATAAAGTTCATTAAAAAAAACAGGCAAAAAGTAGTTGTATCACAATGCATCGACAAAAAAATAACAAGTAGATACCGGTACGTCAAGAACGAAAGCCTATTTTCATAATATCCTACTTATGTTAATTGCCTCTATCAGCATACAGAATTTCAGTTTGATTGCTGTAATAGATTCGTAGATATTGAGAACCGTCAAATATTACGGATGGTCGCCATGTTGGATTTTTATATATGTAGGTCTTAGAGTTATATGCTATTACTGAAGATTATTATGTACGTGTAGTATTTAAACTTCAATCACATGATTAGGACACAGACATAAAAACGAGATTTTAAAATTTCGCACAGCTGCCATCTTGTGGTTATGAAAACAATTGAAATAAATTAGATGTCAGTGGATTAACATTTGTATAAGCATTTCCCGTACCAAGTTTCACTGTGCTCGGATGGTTAAATCGCGAGAAATGTCCATTTAAATATATATACATCGCGTCACCGCCATGTTGGATTTGTGCCCACCAGGTTATTGAAAGTCCTATAGGTGAACGTATGTTCATAGCTTCTATGAACATAAAAACTTTCAGTTTGATTGCTGTAAAAGATTCGTAGATATTGAGAACCGTCTAAATACTGTATTTCGGATGGTCGCTATTTTGTATTGTTATATGTATAGGCCATAGAGTTATGTACCATTAAATGAAAATTATTGCGTAGCTTCATTATGCAAACTTTCACTTCGATCGCATGATTACGACACAAGAAATAACTTAATTTTAAAAATTCGCACAGCCGCCATCTTGAGTTTATGTAAACAATTGAACTAAATTAGATGCTAGTGCATTACAATACGTATAATCTTATACTGTACCATATTTCACTGCGCTCAAATGGTTAAATCGCGAGAACAATCTATTAAAACATTTCAAATTCGCTTGGCCGCCATGTTCGTTTTGTACTTTACAGATTTTTGAAAGTTACATAGATATACGTGCAGTAGTGCCCTTTATCACTGTGCAAACTTTCAGGGTGATATCAGTAATAGTTTCGGAGATATAGAATCCCAGTGAAATATTTCGCACAGCCGCCATCTTGAGGTTATGTAAACGATTGAACTAAATTAAATGCCAGTGCATTACAATGTGCATAAACATTTGCTGTACCTAATTTCATTGCGTTTGGATTAATAAATCGCGAGAAAATTCTATTTAAACGTCGCAAATTCGCTTGGCCGCTATGTTGGTTAAATAGTTACCAGGTCTCTGAAAAATCCATAGGTGAACTTTTAGTAGTGCTCTTTATCACCGTACAAAATTTCAGAGTGATATCGGTAAAAGTTTCGGAGATATTGAATGCTGGTTAAATAATTCGCACAGCCGCCATGTTGGATTGGTGAGACGTAGTAAAATTTGAAGGGCTCGGTCGGGGTCGGCTGAAATGGTTCTATGACCTTACTGAGAGTCATTGAAATCGCTCTAGCCGTTTAGAAGTAATTAGGGGGGGGGGGCACACACACATCCCACAGACACACATACGCACACACACACACACGGACAAAAGGTGATCTCATAAGTCTATTTTTTCTTCATAAAATGAAAATAGGCTAAAAATCAAGCAGTTCATCAAAATGGTAATGTTAATCCAGTTGGCCGATTTTTTAAATAACTGAAGATATTCTCAAATAACCCCAAATTATTAAGTAAAATAAAACTGTGGAATTACCCCTACATCTCAAATTTCAATTTATGAAATAAACTGGTGTGACAACGAACAATCGAAATATCCTCGGGATTTCAGGGGGTGGGGGCACGGCCCCTCCTTGTAGCCGCCCCCCACCCCTCCTGCGGGCGCCCCTGAGTTGAAAGGGCAAAAGACTGTTTGATATCAGAGAAAACTGTATTCAACTGCGCGTTTTTTTTTTTCGTGTGGCCTTCTGAGAGGCCGAGTGCAGGTCTTTCTATTCGATGCCCGTGGGCGACCTGCGCGTCGGGATGAGAGATGGAATGGATGAAGATGAATGAAACTGGGCAAGGATGTGGAAGGAAGCGGCCGTGGCCTGTCAGAAGGTACTGTCCCAGCATTTGCCTGGTGTTGAAAATGGGGAAACCACGGAAAACCATTTCAAGGACAGCCGACGGTGGGGCTCAAACCCACGCGTCTACCAAGTCAGCAGAGAGCTTGGCCCCATGGCCTAACGCAGCGCTTTAGCCAGCGTAGCCACTACTGTCGGTAACTGCGCAGTAAAACGGATGTACCTCATTCATAACGAATGCAGCAGTTCAGAGACATCACATTTTCATCGGATTGAATGGAATATATGTTAGTCTACATGAAAACCCTAACGAGAATAAAACAACGTAAGTTATAAAAGAGGGCGAGAACTGCGAGTGTCACAAGTACGCCCAACATTGCAAGACAAGCAAGGTTTCGACAGTTGACGAAGCATCTCAGATATCTCCGTCCGCGCTTGCACCTTGGCCTCCTAGTTGCAGTCAGCAGGCAACGACCAGCCGTGTTAACTGTTGGGATAGGGCTTACTCGGTCTAGCATCTCTGCCAAACCCTTCACTGTTGAGATCTGGTCGGTGCTTGGGCCTGGCAACGACCAAACGGACGAGCGCTCCTACACGGCTGGCGTGCTTCGCTTTCTCAGTCAGTTCACAGTAACTTACTATAAGATTTCCGGAATTATTAAAGAACAGAATTATGAATTCCTATACATATCAAAGGAAACATGCAACTTTTATTACTAAAAATATTATTACGGTATTAATTGTTTTTCATGAATTAATCTGGTCGTTGTGCAACACTGCAACCGTATTACCGGCCGCCACTGATTCATGGTAGGTTATATTATACAGGACATGCTTGGGAAATATTTCCGTCGTTGTGTCGTCATCTTCGCCACGGGTAGTCTGTCCAGTGTAGACTGAATTTCCCAGAAATAGTATTTTGTTTCCGGGTGACGCGAGGCTGCGAGACAAAGCACTTGAGTCAGTTGGTACGACACTCTATCGTTAACGTTTCTCCTGTACAGTCGTTGTTTGCGTCGAGTTGCATTTCTTGTGAAAATGGCAAATATAATTAGAGCTTTCCCGGATCTTTCCGAATTACGACTGAGAGATCTATTCTTGGCCACAGCAACAGTTCCTCAATCTATCCAGTGGGGACGTGATCATGGGCTTTTGAAACGTGTAGTGGTTTGTGAGAATGGTACTTGCGTGGGTCGCAATGAAATGCGTTTGGAAAATAGACCAGGGATAGATGGTTCTATTTGGCGCTGTTCAGCCGGGCGTGTCTGCAGAAAAACCTGTTCTGTAAGGAAACTTTCGTTCTTTAGTGGCAGCCATCTGCCAATTTCAGAAATTATCATTTTGGCTTACTATTGGGCATATGAAATTGACAAGCAATCCTTTTTGATGCGAGAATTGGATTTAAGTAACAAAACAATCGTCGACTGGAAGCAGTTTTGTCGAGATATTTGCCATGAATATTTCATTCAGCATCCCATTCAGCTGGGAGGAGTTGGCCATACAGTTGAAATAGATGAAAGCTGTTTTGTACGACGGAAATTCAATCGAGGTCGCCGAGTACGTGAACAGTGGGTATTTGGAGCATATGATGTTGAAACTAAGGAAAGTTTTATGGTTGCTGTTCAACGAAGAGATGCCCAAACATTACTGCCAATAATTCAGCAGTATATTCTTCCAGGCACTACTGTAATGTCTGATATGTGGGGGGCGTATAATGCCCTTAACAACTTAGGCTACCAGCACTTAACGGTGAATCACTCCATGAATTTTGTCGACCCTGTTACACATGCTACGACAAACCACGTCGAATCTGTGTGGCAGAAAGCCAAGAAAGGTAACAAGCGACGTTTTGGCACACACCGTACAATGATCAGCAACTATTTGGCCGAATTTCTCTGGCGACAGCGTTTTGGGGTAAATGCGTTTCACCATTTCATCGAGCATGTTCGATCAGTGTACCCTGAGGCTGCTATTGACGATTAGCATCTGTGAAAAGCTGTCTCCTCGCTCGAGCCTTGGCTTAATAAACGGCCCTTTTCAGGGCCATCAAAATAAACGGCCCTTTTCAGGGCCACCAACTGATCTGGAAAAGAGCTAGTTTGCTGGTATAGGAAACTATGGCAAAACTAATAGTATATTCGTGATTAGCCACCCTGATTTACCCGTAATCAGGGATGGCTTCGATTGCGAGGGGCAGGGCCTGCCTGGAGATTAGGCGACAGCCTGATCATCTGGCATGGCGCGCTGCGGGCTGGTGGGCCACATACAACTTATAGAAACCTTACTTTACCTGCTCCACAACTCAAAAATAAATTATCAAGTCTAAACGTTCTAAATTATTCATTTAAAAAAAGGCCTTCTCCTTAATATTTCTAAATTCTACTTTATAAAATTTATTAAAAGTACAGGTACTATAAATTTGTGTATAATTAGTATTTCTTGGATAATGAGATTTATAATTATAAAAGTATTTTACTTTTTAGAATAAGAAATTTTAAAAGAATTATGATTAGATTATTTTTTTATGGATGAATAGAAATTGATAAAACTTAATGTAAAGTTTTACTTTTTAAATAAAAATCTTGAGTATTGGGCCGTCAATTAATTTTTAGAAGTTTTGAATAAAAAAATAGTAGATTAAAAAAATAGAATTTTTGGATATAAGGTAATTAATTTATTATTCACTATTATTGGTATAATCATACTAATATATAAAAATGAGATGGTGTGTGTCTGTCTGTTACTCAATAACGCAAGAACCACTGGTCCGATTTAAATGAAATTTTGCATGGATGTAGCTGATTTACCATGTTTACATATAGGATACTTTTAATTTCGATATTTTGCACTATTAAAAATGGCGACCATTTTAGTGACGTCACTACACCCTTTGGTTTCAAAATTTCATATTTCCATAGCAAATAAAAAGAGAACGCTAAGAAATAGCAAACTTTTGATGGCACATACGAGCTTCAAAATGTAATTTCCTATCCGAAAGGTTCTTATCAGCTTTCGTGTATCTCCAACGGTTAGCGAGTAAAACCCACATATGTGACGTCACTACACCCTTTGGTTTCAAAATTTCATATTTCCATTTCAAATAAAAAGAGAACGCGAAGAAATAGCAACCTTTTGATGCATACACGAGCTTTAACATTTAATTTTCTATCCGAAAGGTCCTTATCACTTTTCGTGTATCTCCAACGGTTAGCGAGTAAAACCCACATATGTGACGTCACTACACCCTTTGGTTTCAAAATTTCATATTTCCACTTCAAATAAAAAGAGAACGCTAGGAAATAGCAAACTTTTGATGGAATACATGATCTTTACATTTTAATTTTCTATCCGAAAGGTCCTTATCACTTTTCGTGTATCTCCGATGGTTAGCGAGTAAAACCTAAATTTGTGCAATAAAACACGGTCAACACCGAGCGGTGCGGTATACAGTATCTCTCTAATATGAAAATGAAAGTTCCTGAATTTCTACGGAAATTTGAGTTGTTTACGCGTTTCAAACTGTTTTATGATGGATGCGCGGGAAAATAATGTTTTGTCTGTCTGTCTGTTTGTTTGTTTGTTTGTCTGTGGACAACTTTGTTCCCTTATAACTCGAGAACGGCTGGGTGTATCAACGTAAAATTTGGTACAGTTGTCCATCAGAGGCACGACACTAATCATTGATGTAATTCTTCTCCCTACCTCTCATAAAAGGAGGCCCACCCCCTTAAAATACATGCTGAAATAAGCGTAGAAGGGCGAGACAAAGCCCATTTTCAGCCCCTCAATGTCAGAGACAAAACCTCATTTTAAGGCCCTAAAACCAACAGTTTTTTTAGATATTCCCAGAAAACTAATTTCATTTCATAAACTAATGAACAAATAAAAGCCGGTAACCATGGCAACAGATTCTCAGAGGTCCATCTATTGCTGAAAGACGCAATGCAATTGCATTAATTACATTAGTGTGAAAGTTTGCAAAGGCTAGAAGGTTATCACGGAACCAAATTAAGCCGTAAAATTCATCAATTCGTATAATGCGCTTAAGGGGGTCAAGGGGTACTCTAGAATTTTTTCAGGCGATTTACATCTGCGGGTGTGGTACGGCAGGTCTATTATATTCATATCCCTATATTATATTATTATTATTATATTATGGCGTACAACGACGAGACAAAGCCCCTTGGTGCCAGAAACAAAACTCGGGGGCCCTAAAGGGTCCTCGAAAAGTACATTATAAGGCTCTAAATCCAACAGTTTCTGAAATATTCCCAGAAAACTAATTTAATTTAATTTAACAAACTAATGAAGGAATGCAAATCGGTAACCATGACAACATTATCTCAAGGGGTGGCATCCAACTTTCCATCTATTTCTGTAAGAAGCAATGTCACTCCATTTATACCTTGCCACGGTAGGTGAGTGGATAGCGTGTCGGTCTACGAACCCCAAGATTGCAGGTTCACTCCTGGCCGTGGTACAGGACGGACGTTTGTTTTAGACGAGTGAAAAATCTTAATGGAAGCCTGGAGGCGAGTTACTACAGTACCTGTGTTGTTATCAGCTGCCCCAAGCGCTCCGATGATTGATAAAGCTGTTTCACACTATTGCTGAAGTATAGTCACTGGCAAATATAATGACGTTCTGTTCGTAACTACGTAACGTGTACTTCCGTGTCACACAATACTTCGACGTGGACTGTACTGTCTGCTCAAGTCTGGAATTCCATTATATCAGATCGGTGGTGACAAATGTGAAGTGATAGGGTGAGAGAGTGACTGTGTATAGGCTCACCCGCAGGCTTCAAGGTCAAGGGCAATCGTCTAAAACAAACGTCCGGCCTGTACGTGATTTTTGAAAGGCGGCAAAAGTTTGACTCTCATGTCATACGATGTTGGCATATCAAAAAACCCATTTGAATTCAGTAGGCCGTGTTCATAATGGCAAAATTAACCTCAGGAGTTTCCGCCAACACAAAGTTCCTCATTTCTCTACTAGAAAGCGCTATAGTGTTCAAGGAGCTTAGATATCTACCCTCCTTGACTTTCATAGTGATTCAAGGAACAACGAAATTTCGACATGCAAGCTACCCTCTGGGTGTCAAATTACGAAGGTTGCACCCGGCACCCGAGGCCATACGAAATTATTATAATTAGGCTACTCCATTTATTACATTTCTGTGAAAGTTTGCTAATGGCTATAAGGTTATCACGGAACCAACGTAGACTGTATAATTCGTCAATGCAATTAAGGGGGTCAAGGGGTAACCTAGAATTTTTTCATGCAATTTCACGTGCGACATATAGTACAGAAAGTCTATTATATCTACAAACAGCAACATTATTTTCAAAAATTCCTGAATTGAATCAGCATTTTTTGCGGCTTTTAGAAATTTGGGCCATTTGAAGCTAAAGAACCTGAATTTTCATGCACCACAAGCCTTTATAATTTATGAAAGAGATCTTCCTGTGTGTGGGGACCTAACACAACGTAGAGGGTCATTTTTATGTCAGGTGTATTGCGTTTCGTCTACAAGACTTTCAAATCTATTTCACGTCAGGAAGTACACGTTAGGTGAATTTAGTTTGAGAGAACATTTTAACTAATCTTTTTTTTTGTTGTCGACATACGGGTTCATCGTAAAGATGATTTTGTTTGATACTTAAGGTAGATATACCCATATTTGGATATCTGGGTGATATGTCGTAGACAATAGAATTGTCTTTCTGTGTATCTTTATGTACGCCTATAAATCGTGTTCGGATGCTTGGTGCATCGTAAAATTAGGTATGGTAAACATGAGTCAATACACCAATCATTTATAAAACTCCTCACCGTACTTTTCATACAGTAGAAGGGTGGATATAGGGAAAAACTTCTCAAAATACATGCTAAAATAGGCGAAATATAAAAATTATCCTAGAAGGACGATCAAAGCATATGTTGCGCTTCTCATTGTGAGACACAAAATTCGCGAGTCTATAAGGGGTCTCCGAAAACGACATTTTAAGGCCCTTAAATTAACAGTGTGTGTGATATTCCCAGAAAACTAACTTATTTCTGATAAACATAGATGGACCCTCCAAATTCAATCTGTTATATACATAGTTGGGCAAAATACTCCCAAAATGTATTTTTGATACAAAATACTCACATAAAATTCCTGGAAATACAAAATAAGTTAGTATTTTAAAAAACAATTCAAAATACAAAATACTTTCAGTAAAATATGCTTCTATTCCATTCAAACTTTTCAAAATAGCATTATTATTATTATATTTATTATCAGTGATCTGGTCGGGTGCGTGCATTAACGTGAAGGCCAAAGGGTTAAAATCCCACCGTCAGCCTCCATGAAATTGTTTTCGGGACAGAACTTCCTGATAGGCCTTGGTCGCTTCCCTTGCCCTATTGTCATTTCGTTTCCCATCCAGCTCTGTGTTGAGGATAGCGTCAGGAGGGTCATCCAGCTGTGAAAACCACTGCCACATAGTAGCCTACCTCACCTCGACCCCGAACCCACGAAATGGGAAATATATACGGTAGAGAAATTATTATTATTATCATCGTATGACCTAAGCTACCTCGTGGAGATCTTTTGAGCTAGTACCTTCATCTACCGTGAATCAAACTACCATTAATCCACCAGATTGGTACTGTACTATTTTGTATAAATTTGTGGCTTTCTTTTTATATACGGTATGTTGATTAATTAAGAGGCTTTTTTCATTTCATTTCATATTTATTTATCAGTGCCTTACACTGTATTTACAGTACACTGAAGGGAGTCTCTGAAAAGAGCAAAGCCCCACTTCGCATTCGGGATGCGTCAGAGCCCCCAATATATACACTGGGTTATATTTACATATGCACACAAGATGGGCTTTGCGACATCGTGGGCACTTAGCCCGTGTGCTTGGGGGTGTGTGTGTGTGTGCGTGCGTGCGAAATTTGTCTGATAACCTGTGTTACTGCAATGGCTATATTAGTGTGTGTATTTGTAATTCAGATGCCATCTCAGCATTCGCCTGGAGTATTATTGGGAAACTACGGCAAACCACTTCCAGGATTCGAACCCGCCTCTTCTCGGTTTTGCCTCACGAGGCTGAGTGTATCCCGTTCCAGCCCTCATACATTTACAGAAGTCTCAGCAAAAGTGGGCATGTCCTCTCACGGTGTATCATGTTGATTTATGAGTTATACGATAGGCTACTCATCTTTATGTTGATTCAGTTTTTTTTCAACAAGATCCTGTGCTTTATATTGCAATTAGCCCTGAACGCCTAAAGTATCATTTTCGAAGATTATTGTCACCTACCAAGTCCATCTTACCTTTCAAATAATGCTACATGCAGCGGGAAAGAGGTTTAACTTACACTAGGCTACACATGAGACAATTTTCACTCATTCGTAACTGGGAGATAACCATAATTCCGGGAATTGCTCGACATACCGTATATTAATGTTATATGAAATAACTCGGCTGACAGCGATCTCATGCTCAAGCAGTTAATAACGATCACACAAATAGTGTTAATGTACCCATAGCATTTTCTAAGTCCTTATTAAAACGCGTTATTTTAATTAAAACTAGATTAATTTACATATAACTTCTCTCCCGCTAAGAAGAGAAAAAAGGCTAATATTGTCCCGCTAGGTGGGATTCACAATTGTTGGGCGCTAGCCTCAGTTTCAAATAAGCTACTGTATATTTCGCGGGGGCAAAAGTTAGATTGGTAAACCTGTGAGGACGGAGTTGTATTACCACAGTCTAAAATACACAAGTCACGAAGCTCGCTGCGTTACGAAATTGCATCCTCTTGGTAGATGGAGCGACACTAGCGCTGGCGGCGGCCAGCAAGCTGGCAACTGACTTGAGCGCGTTATTCGCGGAACTGATGATTTCACTTTTGTAGGGGTTTTATGAATTTTAAATCACCGGAGTGAGTGAGTCATGTTAAATCACAATGTTGATATACTGTACACTCTTAATTCTTAGGAAGATAAAAAATGCTCTGTTTATATTAGTTCAGTCCTCTACAAGTATCCCTAGGTACAGTTGTATGACGTATTTAGTAAGTCTTACGTAGAATTAATAGCCCATATTAGTTATTTCATGTTTTCATTTCAATGATAGTCGCGGGCATCTCGACATACTGTAGTATAAAACAGAGTCCCTGATTCTTCGATGGAACGGGTAATCTCGAGAACCACTGGATGGATTTTGATGCGGTTTTCACTATTCTGTAAAGGATTTCTTGAGGAAGGTCTATGGAGAAAAACATTCATTTGTGACGACATGAAGCCGAGCAGTAACGATTTAATAGAATCAAGTCGAACAAAAACCTGCCGTCCGTGCGCCATTTAAGCTTACGCTGGATAAACCGTTAAAAATATCTATATAGGCCCACTGTGAGTGTAAGCATAAAAAGTTCTACAATGAGGTCCGCGACAGAATATCTCTATCTTTAATACACCGCCCACTATAGGTGATTTTACATTTCTTCCAACAAACTCTATTCAGTGGAAATATGAATTATTAGCTTCGGAGTGAGTTTACGGGGTAGCGAGTGAGTCTATCCCCCCAGCTTCGGCCAGCATCAACTTTCGAGTCGTGTCGAGTTAATATGTGTTTAGAGTTTCGCTGTTCACCTCGCCTATTTTGAATTGCGTCTGGGACCTGCCATCCATACCCCTTTCAAGCTTACTCTGGGTAAACCGTTAATGCAACCGGGCGAAGCCGGGGTGGGTTACTAGTATGGGTATATTTGTAAATAGCTATGCTATAACAAATTCTTAACCTAATCAAAAGCTTGTTCTAAGAGACAGGAGTGTGTTTTTGTCTTAAACCTCATTCGAGTCCAGAGTGCATTAAAGCTCCAAAAATAGACTGTAGGGGAGAAAAGGAAGGGTGATACCGAGCTCCGCTGATGAGTTCTCTCCACGGGGGTCAATTAGGAAAATCCTAACAAGGGAAGTTGCCTGAGGCGTGTTTTACTGCCCCCCCACTCCAAACTGGACGTGAAGGTAGTAATATTAACGGAATGTGTCAACCTGCGATGATCTTCACTATCTACTCTTGTTATCTCAAACACGTAGTCCATACCACTCATTAGAAATTCTAGGCATACTATACAAATCAATATGCACATTTTAATTTGTATGTTGTAGCTTTGGAAAAATGTTATCATATGAAAGTTATAACCAGTAGTATGAGCATTGCAACGATATTCTGCTACAAAGTGCAAAACTGCAGACAAAAGCTTTACTTCCACTGGCAGTTCGTGGAGTTAACATTAAAACTTTGACGGTATGAAAATAATTCATCTTTTTAGTATTTTCATTCAATCAAGACGAAGTACTGGTATAAGAACAAAATTGAATGTAGACATTTTATGACACATCGTTTAAGTCTTAAGAGAATAAAAATAACCTTTACCACAAGGTGATTTCTTAAAGTCTGCAAATGTGTAAATTGGGGGATCAAAGTGAAACGATCATGGTGGGGGGGAATTGTGTTTAAATGTACCTCCTGTATTAGTCCAATAACTAACCAAAATACTCATTCTACTAATATTTAATATAACAACCGCTTTTTTTTTGGTGGGGTGTGAAATTTGTCACCGCACTGGTAGCCCCACTAAACTACATTTAGTGGCAATATACCTAAATGAAACCTTGTTATTGTCACATTGCATTACATTTCATTTGCATATTCCTTGTTGGTGCACACTGTTTCTTGAAGATACTTAGTTGAGTATATTCTCGACTTATCCATATATTTTGGCCCGTCAATGTCCAATTATTTCATTCAACCTATAAATATACTTGGCAAATTGAATTATGATATGAAATAAATCACCCGTTTGGACAGCTAGTTCTACAGAGCTAACCTAGAAGTAGGATCATCTGGTTTTATTCGAGGTTAGTTAGTTAGTTAGACGGTTTTATCATTTATAAAACATATTTACGATGTCCGACCATCTGGAAACAACATATTGTAACCACAAATATATTTCAACAGGACTCTTTATAAGGTTAGATGACTTCAAAAATCTTACGCATTGTTCCATATCAGTATGCCTGGCTGGAAACAACATCCCATAGCATCCATCAGCGACATCCGTTTCAATATATAATAATAATAATAATAATATCATATGGCCTCGGGTGCCGGGTGCAAGCTTTGTTATTTGACACCCAGAGGGTTGCTTGCATGTCGAATTTTGTTGTTCCTTGATAATAATAATAATATCGTATGGCCTCGGGTGCCTGGTGCAAGTTTTGTTAATTGACACCCAGAGGGTAGCTTGCATGTCGAATTTCGTCGTTCCTTTGAACGCTATGAAAGTCAAGGAGGTTAGATATCTAAACTCCTTGACACTACAGCGCTTTCAAGTAGAGAATGGAGGAACTTTGTGTTGGTGGAAAATCCCGAGATTAATTTTGTCATTATGAACACGGCCTACTGAATTCAAATGGTTTCTTTGACATGCCAACATCGTATGACATGTAATTTTTGCCGCTTTTCAAAAAATCACTTACCCCGGCCAGGAGCGAACCTGCAAGCTTGGGGGTTAGTAATCCGACACTATAACCACTCACCCACCGTGGCAAGCAATATACTATTATTTAGCCGTATTGAATAAATCCAGTCTAATATAGGCCTAATATAGAAAGTTTGGGTTCAACTAGAACGTTTTTCAAGGTTAGAGGACTTTATCAGTCAAAAATTGTTACGCATTTCACCAATTCGTTATACGTGGAAACAACACCTTTTAGCAATCAACAGGAGATCCGATTCATTATATTGAACCATAGTGAAGAAGTATAATGTAGACAATCTATTAAGGTAGATTTATATTAACTTTAGTCTTGTTTCGTTTATGTATTTTTCTGTTTTTTTGTGACCTTTCATTTTATTTAAATTTTAATGTGTACTTTGTAAAGATATCCATTATCACTATGGCATTAATTGTTAACATAGTTTTTAAGATTGTTTTATTATTTCAATCTACGCTGACGATTATCATTGTATACCGAAGCATGTACGTATTAATTTAAATATTAAACGTCTTTTAAGTGTTTGACAAGGCGGCTATTATAATTTGAGATTAATATAATGAAAACCAAAATGTTAATGTACAGTCTATATCATTTTAAAGCTTATAAAACAGGTTACAAATGTTAATACTGAGAGCTCTCCGTTATTTTTTTGACGGAGGTCCATGTTTTATTCCCGGCTCTGCCAAGAAATTTAATTCTGGTCTATGGGTTGGAACGGGGTACACTCAGTCTCGCGAGGAAACACCGAGAAGAGATGGGTTCAATTCCCACCTCAGCCATCCAGGAAGTTGTTTTCTGTGGTTTCCCCACTTCTACTCCAGGCAAATGCTGGAAGGTTCCTAACTTAGGGTCACGGCCACCTTCTTCCCAATCCTCCAGTCTAGTCTGCAAGCCTCTGTTTGTGAACAAGTCACCTCCATGATCCCCTATTAGCAGTTAGCACTGCGGCCTCCTCTGCTTCTACACCTCTACATTGAAATCGTTCAACACTGAATCTAACCATCGCCTCCTAGGTCTACCTCTACTTGTCTTACCCTCTACAGCCGAACATTAACCTCTTAGGTAACCTCTCCTCCATTCTCTTCACATGACCCCACCATCTGAGTCGGCTCATACGAACATCTGGCGTGTTTATTTCTAACTTATCCAGCTTCTCTTCATTTACATACAACAATACTTAAATGTTCCGTCTATAAAAATAGTTTCTCTTTTACACAAGTATTTCAAATTTGATGCAGTAGAAAACATAATAATGTTATTCTCTCTGTCTTTTACCAGAAGCATATTTTCTTTTAGTCGGCCCCGTGGTGTTGGGATAGCGCGTCTGCCTCTCACCCGCAGGCCCCGGGTTCGATTCCCGGCTCCGTCAAGGATTTCAGAAACTGACGTTAGGGCTGGAACGGGGTTCACTCAGCCAATATTAACGGCCGAGGGGACCCGATGCGCTGATCACGCGTCACACCAATATCGGCAGGGCAGCGGTCTCTTCGTAAGCCTAGGCCCTTCACGGGCTGTAGTGCCAGGGGTTATTATTATATTTTCTTCTAAGTTCGATCGAATGTCCATAATGGCTAAAGTATCATGAACTTCTTGCTTATTTTGAGGCAGAGGTGGTAAGTTTCTCAGTCGCAATATTATTTTAAATCCTCTCTATGCCATTTGATAGTCAATTATCAGACAAGTGCTTAGGGGCAGCAAGTATATCCCTTCTCATCAACTTCGATGGCCGTTCACATATATTGTCACGTAAATTTCTTTTTTCACTGTTCGAAATAACTTCTTGATTAATCGTCGTACATGGTTCGTGATTGTGAGACCCAAATAACAGAAAGTTACCACCATTTGTAAATAAATGGGCAGAACATTCCTTGACACCTCCACTGTTAACCCCAATTTGACAACTCACACTTATGAAATTTATAGTTTCCTATAATTCGCAATTCTCCAACTCTTTGGATTACATGTTCACTGCACTGATTATATCTACAGAAACCCCAGGGTGTCCAGGTCTATGTAGCTGTCAGTCAACTCATGACTTACAAACATTTCAGGAGAGGTTGCCTACCCCCACTCTCTTCCCAAACCCATTAGCGTGAGCTGACAGGACTGTTTGGGTTTAACCTAATCAGCGGAGTTCGACCATCCCGAAAAGGAAAATCTTGACTGATAAACACTGATGCTTCAATTGTTTAAAGAGTGTTTGATTCCCCTCCCAGGTACTGTTATAAATTCGATTTGTCGCGCGGTGCTCAAGTGCAGTCGAAGTATTATTTCGGGTGCAAAACTAATAGTATATTCGCGATCAGCACCCTCTATTTACCCATAATTCATGTTAAGAAGTCACATTTCGAGAAAAAAAAAAGTTCCGTACCACCTAAACTACCGTACATAAGTTACTATGTCCCAGGTAATAAATTCGAATTTGCGGCGTGCAACCTGGAAAGTTACGGTATTGTGTTCATAAAAATTGTATTGAGACGTACCTTACATTGTCTGTGAGGAAAGACACACCTAACGCCCTTGGGGCCGAGGGTTCGATGCCCCGGCCAGCCACAAAGGTATAAATTCGAAATTGCGGCGTGTAACCTGGAACGTTGCAGTATTGTGTTCATAAAAATAGTATGGAGACGTGCCTTACATTGGCTGTGCAAAAAGTCACACCTAAGGCCATTGGGGACGTGGGTTCGATTCCCCTGCCAGGCACTAAGTCATAAATTCGATTTTGCGGCGTGTAACCCGGAAGGTTACGCTATTGTGTTCATAAAAATAGTATGGATACGTGCCTTACGTTGGCTGTGCGAATAGTATCACCTAACGCCCTTGGGGACAAGGATTCGATTCCCTCCCAGGTAGTAAGTCATAAATTAGAATTTGCGGCGTGTAACCCGGAAAGTTACGGTATGGTGTTCATAGAAATAGTATGGAGACATTCCTTACATTGTCTGTGAGGAAAGACACACCTAACGCCCCTGGGGACGAGGGTTCGATTCCCCCGCCAGGCACTAAGTCATAAATTCGAATTGGCGGCGTGTAACCCGGAAAGTTACGGTATTGTGTTCAAAAAAATAGTATGGAGACGTTCCAAACGTTGGCTGTGCGGAAAGTCACACCTAACGCCCTTGGGGACGAGAGTTCTATTCCCCTCCCAGGTACAGTCATAAATTCGAATTTGTCGCGCGGTGATCTAGTACAGCCGAAGTATTAATACGGGTGCAAAACTAATAGTATATTCGCGATCAGCACCCTCGATTTACCCATAATTCATGTAAAGAAGTCACATTTCGAGAAATAATGTCCGTACCACCTAAACTACATAAGTTACTAAGCCCCAGGTCATAAATTCGAATTTGCGGCGTGCAACCTGGAATGTTACGGTATTGTGTTCATAAAAATAGTATGGAGACGTTCCTTATATTGTCTGTGAGGAAAGACACACCTAATGCCCTTGGGGACGAGGGTTCGATTCCCCGGCCATGCACTAATTCATAAATTCGAATTGGCGGCGTGTAACCCGGAAAGCTACGGTATTGTGTTCATAAAATATTATGGAGACGTATCTTACATTGCCTGTACAAAAGCGTCACACCTAACGCCCTTGGGGATGAGGGTTCGATTCCCTCCCAGGTACTAAGTCATAAATTCGAATTTGTGGAGTGTAACCCAGAATGTTACGGTATGGTGTTCATAAAAATAGTATGGAGACATTCCTTAAGTTGGCTGTGCGGAAAGTCACACCTAACGCCCTTGGGGACGAGTGTTCAATTCCTCTCCCAGGTACAGTCATAAATTCGAATTTGTCGCGCGGTGTTCTAGTACAGCCGAAGTATTAATACGGGTGCAAAACTAATAGTATATTCGCGATCAGCACCCTCGATATACCCATAATTCATGTAAAGAAGTCACATTTCGAGAAAAAATATCCGTACCACCTATACTACATAAGTTACTAAGCCCCAGGTCAGAAATTCGAATTTGCGGCGTGCAACCTGGAAATTTACGGTATTGTGTTCATAAAAATACTATGGAGACGTTTCTTATATTGTCTGTGAGGAAAGACACACCTAACGCCCTTGGGGATGAGGGTTCGATTCCCCGGTCATGCACTAAGTCATATATTCCAATTGGCGGCGTGTAACCCGGAAAGTTACGGTATTGTGTTCATAAAAATAGTATTGAGACGTTCCTTACATTGTCTGTGAGGAAAGACACACCTAACGCCCTTGGGGACGGGGGTTCGATTCCCCGGTCATGCACTAAGTCATATATTCGAATTGGCGGCGTGTAACTCGGAAAGTTACGGTATTGTGTTCATAAAAATAGTATTGAGACGTTCCTTACATTGTGAGGAAAGACACACCTAACGCCCTTGGGGACGAGGGTTCTTTAGAAGACGTATAATACATGTCTCTTACATCTGAACAAATGTCTGCACTTCTTGAGAGTTGAGAGAGTGGCGCGAGATTGTGTTGCTATCCCGCATCTGTGACGTTTGTGTGACGCATATGTGTGCTTCAATTGTTCGCAGTCGTGCGGTTCTCTATTACAGCCGAACTATTAATCTGGGTGCAAAACTAATATTATATTCGTGATCAGCACCCTCGAGTTACTAATAATTCATGAAAAGAAGTCGTATTACGAGAAAAAATATCCGTACCACCTAAAAAAAATCGACATATAACTGAATTTCGAATTAACCATACCGGATGTCGCAAATTTACGAGACAGATTTTTAAAATACCGGTAGGTTATTATGTATTTCGAAGCTATTTCGTATTTTTTGTTTCGAAACGGTGACATTTCGCAAGATAGCAACATTAAATTATTTCACGTTATTTTTGGACTTCAATTTGACTCAAAATTTAGAGGTTTCTGTTTAGTTTCGGAAGTTTTCGCGAATAAACGTCTCGAGAAAAGTCAGGTTTCCTAAGAACACAGAAAAATATTTCACACAAAACTAGGAAGTATCCTTGATGCCGAAAATATACGTTGAATTGATGTAGCCTATACCACACAAGGTATCCACAGTATGCATTTCCTCTAGCTCAGGCACGGCGAAGTATAGCTTATGCAATCGGCGCCGCTTGCGTGAAACTCGCTCCATCGCAATCTCTGAGCCTAGCGGCGCGGGTTTAAATGATTCAACCCGCCTACAGAAAATTTTCGTTACCCGTTTCTAAAATTCGTTGCTTTTTCGTCACTTTCGTTACCGGTAACGAGCGATCACTTCCCGCGAAATTCGAAAGTATTGCTTCCACTTTTACGGGATATAGACAAATGGAGAAAAATTCCTGATTAACAAAGAAATTCCCTGATTTTTCCCTGATTATTCCAGAAATTCATAATTCCCTGAGAATTCCCGGTTTTCCCGGGTCGTAGACACCCTGTAGCCTGCTTGAATGCTGCAATGTCCTTGAATAGTGTCTCCCCTCCTAGCATATGCAAAAAATAATCTATTTCTCGCAATCCACTTTCCAAATTATGGACAGGCCCAACATCGCCAACAAAATCATTTGGAGTAATGTTACCTGAAATGCCGGGTCATCGCCGTCAGGTCCGATATCTTGGTCGCCGTTTTTACTTACATCACTATTATCATTGAAATTATCACCGTTAATATGTTCTTCACTGACTAAAAACTCACTCTCACCACTACTAAACGATTCTGCGTCACTTTCTTCACCTATATAGAGGTTTCGGTTTCAATATCTGCATTACTCAATCCCGCCATGTTTACGAACGAAATACCTGATCAGTGTGCACGGAAGTTCAATATGGATTTACGCTATTGTTTTGTTTTCACTGCCTTGTGGATTGTACTGCACGTTCGTAAATGCTTTATAAACACTTTAGAGTAGAGAAAACTACAAACCGGACGCATAGATGGCAGACGTGTGCAGATAATGCGACCGGGTGCTAAAGGGTGCTAAGGACCGGAAAGATAAGTCAAGAGATGGGCGCTTTCGGGCGCTAAGGGCTGAATAGTGTTAACTCAAACATCACACCCAAGTTGTCATATCATTACGAAAATTCCCAGTACTGCTATGGTGGATTCCCTCAGTAACTTCCCATGGAATATGGAAGTCAAAACCATCCTGCATCTTCAATGCACTTGGTTATTTCTGATTGTGCAGAAAATCTACATTCCACCAATGAGTTCCAGTTTGGACTAAAGAAATACCGTGCATGAAATCATAGCTATCTGTCCAGAAATAATTCGAAACTTTCCTAGTTCTAAAATCGTGAACTCCAATTCATCGTGCAATACAGAGCCACTATCTATCTTGAAAAATAATTTATTTAAACGGGGTATATCTAATTCATATACTGCATATTGTATGTTGTACTAGGAGCAGTCCATCAACAGTCTTAGGTGAATGGTTACCACTACCTTTTAAGAAGCATGGGTTTGATAGTTTGAATCCTCACATGTGCATTTTTTTATTTTTTCACCAAGGTGGACAGGGTTCAATTCCCGGTCAATGCATGTGAGATCTTCGAAGTGAAATGCCATTTCCTGTGGTTCGGATTTCACGTAAACAGGATGTCCCGTGGCTCATGATCTCAGGATTAACAGTCACGTAAAACTAAAAGCTTTTCATGTTATTTTTACTTTTTCGGTACTACAGCAATTGTGCCATGAGTTTCTCTGACAGTGAATATCTCCAAGCGGTCACAGAGACAAATCAGTTGCACCAATTGATAGGTAAATCTATTTTTTACTACCTTATGTTCTCTACTGTAGGATTTGCTGAATAATTGTCACAGGTATATACAGTATACGTTTTCCAGGGGACCAAAGGGAAAAAACGTATAAGTGTGAAAATAGAATAAATGAACGTCGGTAAATAAAAACTGCAAAATGCATGTGACAATACGAGTTATAGTTAAGAAGTGAACGACAGAAATAATAATACGATTGTTTATAATCGGCAATATGCAACAAGAGAAATGCACCCAGATAAAGAAAGAAACAACAACAAAACAGAGAAAATTGAGTAGTCTGTTATCTTTACTTGTTTTTTGCTGGCCGTGGCCACAGCATGAACAGTATTTTCAATCCGATATAATTCGGCCATTATTTCCTCAGAAACGTTATGGCGAGTCACAAAATGTTTGATAGTCCATAGAGCATTGACAGAATCATTAGAATCCACTGTATTATGCTGCAGTTCTTCGTCATCGTCATTAATACCGTAGTGTAAATTAATTTATGGATTTTAATTTGTCTGAAGACGCAAGATTATTATAACACAGAATCAATCGCGTATTTTTAATGGCTTGACAAGAAGTCCTAAAAAACACGAATAAAAATTATAAAAGAGGAAATAATAAAAAATTTAATATATCGGCGATCGTAACACACTTTCGCTTTCTTCCGCTCATCTTATAGTCCGGGACAGCTAAAGTAAGTTACTAGATCAAAACAGGGTAGGCAACAATACCAGCCGTCCCCTATGCCTACGTAAATGTTGGTTTCTGGTTGCATTTCTTGAAGTTACGTTGTTTTCAGGTGCGAGCACATTGTCGCCAACCCTGCTTAAAATCTCGCCATCTACAAATGCTACAATACCAGTAAAAAATTTTCCCGTACAGTTGAAACAGTTTTGAAACACGTAGACGCGGGAAATGTTGTAACGAGTGTGACCAACATTCTCGATATAATATCACCACACGCACGTGTCTGTTCAATTAATTGGATAAATCATAATTTTTCTTTGGAATATTACGTCTAGAGCAGCTGTACCAGGTAGGTGCTACAAAAATACGTCAATTAGAACAGTTATTATGATTATTTTAGACTTATAGATTATATAATATGTATGTTTACATTTGCAGTCGTCGGAACTTTCCTATATAGGCCTAATGTTCGTAATCTTTATTTTTGCCTAAATTGTTATTGTTATTTAGATTTCGTCAAAATGCCTAAAAGAGGCCAGAAACAGTTACAAACGCCACGGAAAAAGACTAGGCCTACAAGGCCCTACGCCCTACAGCGATCACTGCAATTGGCGATAGTAAATATGTACAACTGCTTTAAGAAGGAAGATGACCAAAAGCAATTAAGTGTAGTGTTACGGAAATAATTGTAAGAATTGCTGGTCTGGTGGGAGTAAGTATTTTGTTAATTTCTTAGTATCCTAACATAACCTAACATAAACTCAACAACATAGCCTTAAGCAATGTACACTTACATTAGCCTCCCACTATTGTCATTCAGCATAGGAATTGATTGATGTATCTTATTGTAGACTTCTAAGTGTGCTATTTTTAAGTCATTGTAACTTATTTCCATTCTGGGACCTTTTATTCGCTGAAGGACCTAGTCATATTTGTGAAATTTTAATCTATGGTACTTATGTTATTACAGCATGGATTTTCTGCTGTCCAGAAGGTTATATTACGGTCTAGGAAAGGGGAGCTCCTTGTTACACCAGGCAAACATCGAAAGCGTAGGTTTATTGCAACTGGAGTAGATGATTTTGCTAAGGATGCCATTGCAAGGTTCATATATTCCAAATTAGATCGAGGTAAGGATATTGTAGGCCTACTACTACTTCTACTTCTCTAATAGGCTTATTATGTACATATGTTGTAAGCTTCGTTGAGTGCTTCTTTTAATTTGTACTACAGTATTTTCTTTATCTCTTAGGAGAAGCAGTGAGTGCTTCAAACGTTTTCGACCATCTGAAGGAAAATTACGAGACTTATTTTTTTGAAGGATCCTTACGTTCAGTCAGAAGGATATTGAGGGACATGGAATTCGTTTGGAGCAAAGGGGATAGCTTTGCTCACATTCGAGAGAGCGATATCATTCGCTATAAGAGGACGTGCTTTGTCAGAGAGTATGTTAAAGGAACTTGCAGAGTGATCACCCTAAGCCTGTTGTTTTCTTGGATGAAACATGGATATTTATGAATGGTGAGGCTCTACATTACTCTATGAGAAACAGGAAATAAGATTTATAGCCTACTCGTGAAGATATATGCGCATATAATAATATATTTTTAATACACCTTGTTCGCTGTTACATTTATTTATTGTGAATTATTATTTCAGGATCTCCCACTTACTCGTGGAACAAGCCAGGAAAGAGTGGAGATGTCAGAGGAGTGCTCCGTAGACCTGTTTCAGAAGGAGGTAGACTGGTAATTGTTCATGCTGGAACAAAGGAGGGATTTGTACCTGGTAAATTATTATTTCATTTAGTATGGTGATCCATTTATGGTTTTAATATCAAAAGAAATATGTTCCTTCAATGCAATTCATAAATAATTTTAAGAATAATTTAAGTTTTGCACTGTCAAATTACCATTTCTTTTAAATTTCCAGGTGCTGATTTAATATTTGCTTCAGACTTGAAGCGAGATCAAGATTACCATGGAGCAATGAATTCCGATACATTTCAGCAATGGGTGGAAAAGCAGTTGATTGTTGGCCTCAGAACCATTGGAGATTGTATCATTGTGATGGACAATGCTTCATATCATAGCAAAGTTGTGGAGCAACAACCAACTACCAAGTGGAGGAAAGATCAACTATTGGTGATTACCGTATTTATAATAATAAATACTTTATTGCGCACAATGTGCATGAACGTGGTACTTACGATCCATCATTAGTACAAACTTTTCTGAGGTTTTCTACCCTCAGTTTACATGATAGTACGTGATATCGTTCACGTGGGCTGTCACATTTTTGTGCATCTATACTCAGGACGTGGTTCGCGAATTTTCATCGTCCTACATATACGGTGGTGAAAACCATGCACCGATATTCGAATCATAACGTGCCACAACTGATAACCACCCTGCGTCCTTGCCCGTTTAGTCATTGCATCACACAGGTGGAAATCCTCCCATAAGCTAATCTTCTTCTGATGAATCTAGCTAAGTAGCTAAACTCGCCTACCAATTTCTCTAGTTTGTCGATGATAATTTGTCTGTTAAGCGTGTCAAAATCTTTTTTTTTTTGTCAATGAATACAGCATGCAGTTTCCTCCGTGGTAATGTTATTGCTTATGATTATTTATGTAGTTTATTAATTGTACTGACTGATACTCAGTATGTTTTTATTTTTTTATATCAGTCATGGCTGAGACAGAATGGTGTTGTACCTCCAGAAAAGGCGACGAAGGTTGAACTCCAAACATTGTGCAGTACAAATCGAAATCATCTGAAGAGGCATTTTAGCACTATACAAGATTTCTTATTGTTAACCCCCCAAAAAATCAGAGTACAGTAATGAAACAACATTATTTTTACCAGGTATGTTGTAGACGAGATGCTGCAGAATGCAGGGCATATTGTTCTGAGACCTCCTCCTTACCACTCTACTTTCAATGCTATAGAACTGGTGTGGTCTGTGGCAAAGCAGTACTACAACAAAACTGTTGCTTCGAAGCCCGGCCAGCGTTGGGATAGAGCAAAATCTGTTTGGAAGGAGGCCCTCGAACAGGTAGGTTAAGTGGATGTGTTGTATTTTAACAGAAATTTTGTTGGGACAAACTGCTCTGCTAAGAAATTTTAATTCTGGTGTTTGGAGCGTAAGCCGATGCAAAGTCGGCGCCGCCTGCGGAAGCTCACTACCGCTCCACATGTATTTAGACGGGCTACATTTCGAACTCCGCTGCCGGAGCAGCGCTACTTGTGCAGCGTGGCCGCCCATCCGTGCCAGTAGTGGTCTGGCGGCAGCGCCGCACCGTTGGTAACAAAATTATACAAAGCCTGGAAATGGAGCATAGAATAAACATGTAAACATTGTTTAAACCTTATGCGTCGTCCATGAAATCATGGATGCTGCCATTTTTGGTGTAGGGGAATTATGAAGTGAAATGTATCACAATCTATACTACTCCCATTCACTTTAAGAACTTGTGACATCTTAAGTACTAGCCCCATATACTTGGGTGTGTGTGTTGGGTTTGTTTGATAACCTGTGTTTCTGTGGTGACTGTAGTTATAGAGGTATGTGCTTAGGAGTGTGAAATTAGGCAGTGGCGGCTGGTGCAGAAAATGAGACGAGTGCTGTAACCCATACCCCCTACAAAATATATAAATTAGAAACAAATTGTTATAGTGCATCGATTAACAAAATGTGGCTGTAGACCTAAGTTGTGAGATTAAAAGACCTTCTGGCGGGAACAGCCGATGCCTACCTCTAATAGTTTCTCCCGTTTGCTTTGAGCGAATCCCTCTTAAATGCTACCGCATACTCAAGAGGGAGCCACCTGCCGCGTTCTTATTTCGTTTGACCAGTGCTGCCCCTCTGTGTTTGAGCGAGGAATCGCTGTGAAGTCTTGGTTCTGTTCATGGCTGTTGTCCCAACAGCACAACGGAAAGGTTTGGCACGAATGCGCAACAGGCAGAGTTCATGCTTGCTGGCAATAAACGTAGGAATTCTCGCTGAGCTGCGATCTGCACAGCCAGTACCGGACGCGGAGTGGAGCCCGTGAGTAGTTAGGCTATGTCGTTGCGATGAGAGTTGATTGTCTCCTATGGTGTGACTGACGTGTTTTAATGCGCTATATTTGATTGTAGATAATATTATTAAAGTAATTTATTTTCAAATAAAACTATGTGCTACAGCACTTCAGTACATACCAGCCACCCTGAAATTAGGTACCATATCTGCATTTATCTGCAGGAGTGTGGAAAAACTGGGGTGATTCGACGACACTCCGGATGGCTGCAGTCAGCACCGAGATTCGAACCTCTAATGCGGATTATACCGGTACTTATAGATAACTCATACCACCCTTATGCATACCTACAATTTGCCACTTTATTTCATCTGGAACACTTCGACGATCCATCTTCAACAACAAATTCCTGAACTCAACGAAGTACGCACTTAGCCTAAAAATATCACAAGCTGTTCAGAGAACAAAGCAATGAGCTGTTTCAAAACATCATTTCCCGCCTAAAGAGACGTGTATCAAGTAGCTGTGACAACATTTTAGCGCTGGTGCCAAACATAAAATTTTAAAAAGATCATGAAAAATTGGACTTTTCCTGAAAATTTCTAATAATTTCAAAGAAATATATCACTCATCCTCACATTTTTCCTCAATATTTTTACACTACACGTCTGATAGGTCTTTATGAGGTTTATTGATATACCAAATTTCAAATGCATACGTGCCCCCATTTCCATGCATACGAGTGTTCATTTTTGTGCCCAAACTTAAAAGAAAATTGCCAGTAACTTTTGTATTTTTTCAACCAAAATCCATGTTTTTTTACTAAACGCCTGCTCATTCTCTGTAGGTTTTATTAATATTGAAGAAAATTGCGCAGTACCAATAAATTGACGACAAGAAACAAAAGTTTTTCTACAATTTCTCAAAATTGATGTGTAAATATGCTATAGGTGACGGATGAGATATGGAGGAACGAGGTACAACATACAGAAAAGATAATAATGGAGCATTTCGACAAAGAGGTTAGAAACCTTCCCGAGGTAGATGATCTCGTCATTTGTCACGGAGGCATTGAATCTGAGGAAGAAACTGATACAGCAGAAGAAGAAGACGATGACGAGGAGTTAGCTGTTCCATTGTGATCTTGGACTTAGGCATATTGTTATTGCTACTTGATATATGTCAGGTGGGATGGGTAGAGTATAGTGCTCCCCGGGTGAGTGTTAAGTTGCACCCCAATCTTCTACTTTCTACGCTTTCAAGCAGTGGACACAAACTTCCTGCGTAGTGTAAGTGAACTTCAGTCCCTCAGTCAATTTGCTGCCCGTGTCAGTACATTTACTGGCATGTTAAAGATCCCCTTCGGGGCAAAATTCCGGCACCCCGGCGTCTCTAAAAGCCAGGGTAGTTAAAAGGGACATGAAACCAATAACATTATTATTTATTTTCAATTTGCTGCAAAGTTGATTTTCCTCTTCAGTATAGAAGCCATATGTACTGTACGTCATATTTTCCAGTGTTGCCTACCTAAAGCCTTTGTACGGTTTTTCTCCTGTTAGTCAAAGGCTATCTTATCTTCTTTTTAACATAAGTAATGATTTAGTCAAATTTATATTTCTGATATGTCCTGCGTCACAGTCTATCATATACTCGTCGCAGTAAGTTCTTTCTATTTCTCCTTTCCCATCCAAAAGGAATTGTACTGAGTGACTGCATTTAAACTCCAGGCAGCTAGTTCGTGTCCACTTCTGCATATCTAGTGTATCAAAAGGGATGAATAGTATGCCTCACATTGTTCACTCGTACTTCTAATAATCTTCTGGTAATGTAGGATGTTAATTTGTTAGATTTTAAGACTCCTCTTAGTTCTCAGATACTACGGTATTAATTTTCAGTTTAAGTCTTACAGGCCGAGTGTCAAGCCCAGTTGCAGGTCCTTGCTTGTCCCAGTGAAGAATGAACCACCAATATATTCATTCTGGCTTTGGATATGAAAATTCGAAATGATGCATGACACCTCACCAACACTAACAAAACCCATATCTATCCTGGACATTATCCTTGCATGTGCTGTCTCCAAATCTGCCAGGTTTCACCTGTAGGCACTTTCCATTTCTTCCTACAGGACTTTTACCTGGCCCTTCGTTCTACCATATATCCATATGCCTTGTAACATGCAATGTATGGGGACAGGCACTAAGCCTCAAAGGGCAAATCCTTCCAATCCCTTGACTGTTTTCTTCCGCTATCTAGGACTAATGGCATGTCGGAGGTGGTGTAGCTTGAGTTGACCGTCACGCGGGGGGAGCGGGCTACGGGTGCCCCCCTATAAAAATAAAAAAATAACTCTCATTTTGATAATATGTTCATAAATTAAATTTGACTTTATACTTTGGGCCTTTTTTTCTTCCCCACACCCTTTCTTTTTTGATGTTGCATAATTAAGAGGCGAGTTACCAGCTTCAAGCCAGTTAAAGTATGAGTAAGAGGTTCAACAGTATTTAAAAAGGCTACTGATGCTGTTTATTGTCATACCATTCATCGTTTCGACTCGTCAATAGTTGCACTGGTCTGTAATATTGGCAAAGCTCTCTAGAGATAGAATCCTCGTTTTAACAACACAACACCTGACGTCTTTGGGAGTTTTATCATGATCTTCCCTCATTTCATGGAATGTATGTTAATTTAGAATTATTCTTTTTCTTTTTCAGAATCATCCCTAAAATACAAGACTACTTAGAGTGGATTTAGGCCTAAGCATTGGAAAAGCCTTTTATTATCTTGCATGACAAAAGGGCTCTGTCTCCAGGAAGGTCTGTGTATGCAAGGAAGGAATGAGCACTAGAGAAATAAAAATATAATGAATAATAATAATCTGCAAATATGTACCACTTTATTTCTCCTTTCTTGATCATTCATCCTAAAAATATGAACTAATTATTAAATTATTAAAAAAAATACTATACTATACAAAATGTGTGAGAAGAAAAGAAAATCACAAGTTCATCTATAGCTTCTCAGCAAAACTGAAGAAGCCTTGAGTAAGTATTAATATTCCTTAAATTTTGCATTTTATAAGGTGGTTTAAATGAAGAAACCCAAAGTTAGCTTCACAACCATAACACTGGTTATGGGACTGATGATCAAGATGTCCCTTACTCGAGCAAGTATTGCCTCACAAGTTTATGAAAAATGTATGTGGGCAAGGAGGTCTTTAATTATTTGGTTTCCTTTGGGTTAGTTGTTACATGGAAGTATTTGGTGTTGAATGATGTAAGTTGGTAACACCGATGTGGCAGCCATGTTGGTTTTTCTAGTAACTTATTTAAGGTGTCCTGGACTATAACATAAGCTTCAGACGCTCTCTAACTGTGTTCTATGGCTGCTTCCTGTATTTCGAGAGATCAACATCTTGGCTAACACAAATAGCGCTCGCTACTAATTATTACGCAACACGTTGACAAGCGAGTGTTGCTCAAGACCATCCTAACATAAATAGTGAGCGCTGCATTCCTTCCACCGAGTGATGTGACTGAAGTACAGTCTGTACCAAATGTTTGCATTCAAGCACACGCGACATGCAAGATATAAATGATGCTTTATATTGCAAGGGACTTAAAATATGATCGTATAAGTGTGAAAAACGAATAAATGTAAAACATATGTCGGAAATAAATGGAAAACATAGCGTTTTTGCCGGGACCAGGAAAAAAAACTTATGAGTGTAGAAAACGTATAAGTGTGAAATGTATAAAAGAAGTTTTACTGTAAAGCACACTTTAAAAAAATGCAGTATTTGAACAGTTTATACATACCGTCTTGCCCTTCACCCACTCGGTGGCCAGGGAACTCGAGGCAATAGCAGAGCCACACCCAAATGTTTTGAATTTAGCATCAATAATTTTTCCATCCTCAGATACTTTTATTTGTAGCTTCATGACATCACCACAAGCCGGAGCTCCAACCAAGCCAGTACCAACTTGTTTGTCGTTCTTGTCCAGAGCACCAACATTACGGGGGTTCTCGTAGTGATCTAGCACCTGTAAACCACCAACACACAATTAATAATGATGATTATTAGTTCCACTTTTGCTACTTTTGTCTGTAGCTGGCATACCATCATACCCTAGTGTTGTATGGTTCACGATGTAGTCACGTTCTAGTTCGTGAACCATAGGCAAAGAGCATTGTGTTGTGAGTTTTCGTTTATTCTGGCAGTGCGAAGGGTGGGCATCTTGGACATATTCTGAGCCATGGCCCTCCTCGTGCTCAGGTAGCTAGGACTACCCAACTCACTTGTTTGTTCCCTGAGGTGGAACTCAGGGGCTCTGTGTAAGGCTAGCAACCTGTTTCACTTGTACTTTCTAAACCTGCTATAAATGACATGAGCAAGCCTCGGATCTACGGGAGTGATTGAGTCCCACTCCCATCACACAGATCAGGGACTCCTTATAATGAACAGGCAATCAAACTGGGATTTGATGGGGTGCTATCAATATCGAAAGTGGTAATGGAAGGAAGAAAGTAGAGCTAGCTGAGTCAGCAAGTAGGATGAGATTGGATATTCTAGGGATTAGTGAGGTTAATAAAGGGAGATAGAGAGGAGGAAGTAAAAGATTACACGGTATACCTGTCAGGTGTATACCGAGGCAGAGCAATGTGCTGAGTAGGGCTGTGTCAAGTGAACCTTAGTGAGTTCAAAATCAGAGGTACTTGAGGTACGTAAATGAGCGATTAATGTGGATAGATTTGGAAATGTCAGGAAATCGGGTCAGGATTGTTTCAGTGTACGCTCTATGTGAAGGGGTGGATCAGGACGAAGTAGACAGATTTTGTGAGGCACCGAGTGATGAGTTAACAATAAAGATAGTGTAGTACTGAGGGGGGAGTTCAATGCCAGAATAGGAAATAGAACTGAGGGAAATGAGAAGGTGAACTGGGCAATTGGGGTGAAGATAGGGAAGTGAACACCAATGGGAAATATTTCTGTGCTAGCATGGTGATATCTGTTGCGAACTCATTCGTGAAGCATAAAGAGATTTTCAGATACACATGGGAGGGTAAAGGAACTAGATCAATAATAGACTATACCATTACTGACTGCTTTTGCAAATTGATAAGAAAATGTAGGGTATTCAGGGGCTTTTTTGAAGAAGCAGACTACAAACTGATCTGCTGTGAATTAGCATAGTTAGAATTAAAGTGCAAAAAGTGAGGGCTGTTTGTAGTCAGATTAGGGTCGAAAAACTACAAGATAATTTAGGCAGAAACACATGGAAATGATTGATGAGAAATTCCAAAGAGTAGATGGTAAAGAATTGCTGGACATTGAAATGAAGTGGTCAGGGTACAGGGATGCAGTACTAGAAGTAGCAAAGGCATGTCTTAGGGACAACAGTGTGTAAAGACAGGAAAAAGCGCACATCCTGGTAATGTCTGCTTGTAAACGTAAAAAGAAGGCATACAAAAAATGGCTCCTAACAAGGAATCCAGCAGACAGTGGAAAGGAACAGAAGCAAACAATAGTAGAATCCAAAAGGAAATCATGGGAAGAATTTGGAGATAAATTAGAAAAGCTTGGTCAAGCAGCATGAAAACCTTTCTGGAGTGTTATAAAGAATCTTTGAAATGGAGGAAAGGAGAAATGAGCAATGTTCAGGATAATTCAGGCAACTAATTGTAGATACCAAGGAAGCATTGGGAAGATGGAAGGAATACTTTGAAACCTTGCTAAATATTAATTGAGACTTATCTGGCAATGCAGCAGATTCTGCTATTAGGCAGGAGGAGAATGAGGATGGGAACTGGATCACAGTTGAGGAGGTAGAGAGGGTGGTAAATAAACTACAATGTCACAAAGCGCCACGGGTAGATGAAATTCGGCCAGAAATGATGAAGTATATTGGGAAAGCAGGGCTGAAATGGTTGCATACGATAATCAAATTTTCATTGACTGGACAAAAGCAGTAATCGCCCAATTTATAAGCAAGGTAACAGAAAAGATTGCAACAATTACTGTATAGAGTCATTTCTTTGAAAAGTGCCCAGGGCAAAGTAAACTCTGGAATTGTAGAAAAGAGCTCCATCGTTGGCCGGAAGTAATATACACTACTGTTTGTAGAAAGTGAAACACCAAGAACAAGAGATGTGACCACATTGCACTTTATACTACAGATTAGGGACATGACAATACATTACTGATTAGAAGGACAGTCCGGTACATGCACGTTGACGGTCGATCTTCAGTACGCTGAATACGCTGCTGGGGAATACCGTCCCACGCGGTTTGTAGGCACGTTCACAAAGCATCAACAGTGGCGGCAGGTGGACCTGAACGAACAAGTAGCCGAACGACCATATCCCAGACATGTTCGATGGGCGACATGTCAGGCGAACGGGCGGGCCAGGGAAGCAGAGGTATCCATCGTTCTGCGCAGAAGGCTTGCACATTCCTCGCCACATGCGAGCGGGCATTGTCCCGCTGAAATATGGCCTGTGGAACGGCCTGCAAGAGGGGCAGTGCCGCGGGCTGTAAAACTTCCCTGATGTAGCGGTCATTGTTCAGATCGCCCGCAAGATGTACGAGGCATGATCGCCTGTTATAGGCAATTGCGCCCCAAACCATTACACATGGTGTTTGTCCGCTATGCCGCTCAACAATACAGTCTGCCTGATTGTGTTCTCCACGAAGGCGTCCAGCCATCACTGTAGGACAGGTTGAAGCGGGACTCATCCGAAAACAATACATTTCGCCACTCAGCCTGCCAGTGTCGGCGTGCACGTGACCATTGTAGTCTGAGGCGTCGGTGGTTCCCAGTCAATGGAAGCCGACGCAGTGACATGCGTGCTATCAGTCCAGCCCTCAAAAGACAGCACCACACCGTCGACACAGACATATCCACCCCTGTTGCAGTGCTCCAACGTTGAGCCAACCCCAAGGACGACTCTGTTCTGCCCGATACGGCCATGCGGAGAGGATGGTGGCCGTCTCGCGCTGTGGTCACATTGTGTCGTCTTGTACCCTGTCGTCGCTGTGTACGGCCCTCCTATCTCCACTGGATCCACATATATCTTACTGTTGATGCAGCGTGGCCCTGTACGAGCCTCAATGTCCCGGAACGACAGACCCGCCTCCCGGAGCCCAAGCATTCTGCCCCGTTCAAGCGTACTCACATGCTGATAGTCCACCCTGTGATGTCGGCGAGGCATCGTTGCACTTGCTTACACGTTTCCACTTGGTATGACGACCCCTCGCCAACAGAGCTGTGCGGAACACTGACCTGTATGGTTCCACGTCAGAGGGCACTGGTGGGCCAATGTGCACGCCATCTCTCTGAGATTTCAATCGCTTAGCATGGTACCGCAGGCCTACACGACCCCTGTTCTGGGAGTGTCTCTGACCATTTCTTCTGGGTGTTTCACTTTCTACAAACAGTACTGTAGATGAAAACCAGTGTTGATTTCGACCACAATAGGGATATCAGGATCAAACTTTTAGTATGCTACAAGAGGAATAGGCTGTTGTGCTTATGTTTTGCAGATCTAGAGAATGCGTACGATAGGGTACCCAGGGAGAAGATGTTGAGCATCCTGAGAGATTATGGTATCGAGGGAAGGCTGATACAGGCAATGAAAAGCATTTATGTAGACAATCAGCTAGGAACGGATTTTGATGACATGTCATCTTTTTCCCTTTGCGTCCTACACAATGCCCATAAACATAAATCCCGTATACGAGTCTTTGATCACATAAATGCAATGTTTTTAGGGCATTTTTTTATTTTCTCTATTTTTAAAGTTTTAGGGCATTTCCATACATTTCAGGACGTTTTAAGTCATTTTCTTTACATTTTACAAAATTTTCAGGTCTTTTATTTTTTACATTTGTGGCAATTATTAATGACTCGTAGCACAGTAATTAAACCATCTCTTCCCATCGCATGATCTCTGTTTGGATTGCAAGATATCATAAGGGAATTCCCTTTCTCTCTGTAAATGGGGCTTGGTTTGCGTCATAGCTCTGCTAAATCAGCATGTCGTCTTCTCGCTCCAGGTCATTGAACTAGGCTTGTGACATAGATCTGCTAAGTCGACAGAACGTCTTCTCGCTCCAGGTTAGTGAACTAATCACAATGAGTTCGGTAGTGCATGTTTGTTTCCTACAGTAATTTAGTTGACTACATATTCCCTACTGCCTACAATAATGCCTGAAGTGGCCTGGTAATACTACCAGATTAATAACATAGTGAGTTTGGCAAGGGAGTTTTTACGACCGATGGTTCTGTATTATTTTGTAAGCTTTGTGAAGTTAAGATAGCGGCCGAGAAACGATTCACAGTGCAACAGCATATCGGGTGCGAGAAACATAAGCAGACTGTTGAAAATTCCAACAAACGATAAAGTCGCAAATGCTACTTTCTCAGAGTATAGGGAAAAAAGTGGACACATCATCCGAGTTTTGTAAAGAGTTGTGCGACGTGTTAGTCACTGCAAATATTCCATTAGAAAAGTTGAACAACCAAAAGCTGAAAAGCTTTCCGGAACATCACATGGGACGTTCTTTACCAGAAGAGTCAACTTTCAGAAAGAATTACATTCCTTTGTGCTATGATGTAACTATGCAAAATGTTAGTGAGTACGTCACAGGAAAGAAAATCTATGTTTCCACTGACGAAAGCACCAACACTGAAGATCGGTATGTAGCCAATGTAATAGTAGGGACGCTTGAGCTCGATGTAGCTGGTAAAATACTTTTGTTGACTTCTGACGTTCTACAGAAAGTAAATCATTCATCATTTCTGTTCACCAATTCTATGTCATTGTTGTGGCCTGATGGGATCAGACATGCTGCTTTTTTATCACTGATGCCCCATATATGGTTAAAGCGCCAAAATCAATCAAGGACTTTTATCCACGAATGTTACATGCAACCTGTTCGGCGCATGATTTGCATTGAGAAGCGGAAGACGTGAGGTCACATTTTCCGCAAGTAGATTTACGTATTTCAAATTCTAAAAAGATTTCCGTCAAATCACCCTCACGCAGAGAAAATTTCAAATACCATTCCCCTGGTGTTTCAATTCCTCCTAAACCCATAATATTTTGTTGGGAATATTGACTAGAAGCTAGTTTTTATTTTTGTGAGCATTTTCAAACAGTGAAATCCATTATTAACACCCTTGATGCAGAAGAAGCTAGAGCGATTGAGTTAGCCCAACAGGTGTTTAACGATGATGAAATAGAGGGACAATTAGCTTATATCAATTAAACTTCGGTTGTTTACCGTCTACCATACACAGTCTTCGATGATGATGATGATAATTGTTGTTTTAAGGGGCCTAACATCTAGGTT
Organism: Meconema thalassinum; assembly: GCA_946902985.2. Taxonomy (NCBI): domain Eukaryota; kingdom Metazoa; phylum Arthropoda; class Insecta; order Orthoptera; family Tettigoniidae; genus Meconema; species Meconema thalassinum. The sequence goes on along the minus strand of OX336391.1, from coordinate 453,864,759 downwards.
ACCGGTCCCTAATGGTCTGGGTGATAGCGAAAATGTCAATAAAATGGAAACGAGAACTAAAATTAAATGAGAAGGAAAAAACGTACTAAAAGCAACTCAGATTGAAACAACGTACAAAATGGAGAGCGGTAATACTTACAAAAGGGAACTTAGAACGAAAATACTCACAAAAGGAATAGATTGAAAAATACGCATAAAATGTAGGTTAAGTTCAAAATACGTGCAAAATGCAACGTACCATCAAAATACTGACAATATGCAAGTGAAATGCAAAATATTTAAAAAAATGCAAATGAGATTGAAAATACATACAAAATGCCCGGTAGTTTCAAACTACTCATTTGGATAGACAATACTGCAATTACAAAAAGCAATTTAGATTGATAATACTTACAAAGTGTAATGTAAATTCAAAATACCCCAAAATGCAATTGAGAATCAAAATACTTGCAAAATGCCGATGATACAAAATGCAATTTAGATTGAAAATACTTGCAAAAAGCGGTTTAGGTTGAAAATGCAAAATGCAATTGAAATTCAAAATACTCACAAAAGTCCCGGCCCGGATATTGAAAGACTAAAATGCAATTTAGATTGTCAATCCTTACAGAATGCAATTGAGGTTGAAAACGCTCGCAAAATGCAATTTAGATCGAAAAAACATACAAAATGCTATGTAGATTGAAAATACCTACAAAATGATGTGGATGCAAAAAATCGCTAGGGAATTTAGATACACGGGGGTCCAATTAACAAAAACAGTGCAGGAAACTTAAAGAGAAAAGGAAATTTAATGAAAAGAAAACAAGAGGTCTGACCTCTCGAAGAAAGAGGGATCAGGAAAGATGAGACAAGGGCCAATTAAGGCGGAAAGTGAAAGACTCCCTAGGCCTCGGATATCCTAATACCGTCGGGGTCGGAAAAGAACAAGAGTTGACCAAGGGAGGTCGACAGGAAAGAAGACTGAGAGGAGCCCGACACAAGTGGAAGCAATGCCGGACTCAGCTGGGGTCCCGTGGTCGCCAACCCACGTCCCACTAGATGTGAGCCCCTGGGAGAACAAAGTCTTCAAGAAAGGAGAATTGTAGGGGAGAGTGTTGTACCTTGGAACAGTTTTGAAATTTTATTTTTTATTTTATTTTTGTTTGAATTTAGTGAATCCTACATATTATTCCTAATTAATATAGGCCTTTCCACTTATTTTACTAAAGTTTGCATTGTGTTCAGTGCCACATTTTAGTTGTTTTTTTTTAACATTTTGTTGAACTCTGCAACATGTTCCAAGGTACAACAGTGTCATGTACCTTGGAACAAGGTTAACAATTATGACAAAATTGCTGAATATGACAAAAATATTATATTCTTTGCATGGAATGACTGGTTATTCATCTGTACATGTATACATAATATTAAACATGTTCTGTCACTGGACACAAAATTATTCTCTCATTACAGTCCCTAAAAATGACTTAACGATTTGATGCGAATGACTATTAATATGACAATAAAAAGAATCGGATTAACTAGTTCTGTTATCAGTTTTCCTTCATAATATAGCAACAGCGCAATCAAACACAGATTTGTTTCAGTGAACGTTGTACCTGGAAGTTATGACGTCTATATCAAAGTGCATCTGTTTCTTTTGTCGCTGGGTGCCACCAGAGACATTTGGCTGAGGAAATTTCATTATGACGTCTTCCTTGGGAACATCATATAGTGTATCCTTGTCAAAGATGATGTTTTTAGTGTCACCCTGTCTCTTTAAAAACAGAATTTAATACTCAGAACAACATTTTTCATATTCATGTATTTTACCTTATGAATAGCCCATACTATGTGGTCTACTTCAAATTATTGGGTCCATATCTATTAATACTGAGTCAGATTCAGGGCAATACAGAATAAGAACAAGATAATGTTTCAAAATTGCATTTAGGAGAACATAGTGTACCTTGTAATGTACCTTGGAACACCTATTGTACCTTGGAACATGTTCCAAGGTACAATAGGTATGTGTGTTCCAAGGTACATGATGTACCCATTTCAGAGAAAAACATGCATTTCTTTTTACAAGTTAGGTAGAATAAAAATGTAACCTCTGTATAAGTTAGCCCATTTACATACTAACCTAGTGTAAAAAATGAAGGAATCTCTTTTACCTGCGAGAACTACGTATATGCCGATTTGAAATCACTTTAAAAATACTTTCAAGTACCAAAATGCTTTATACTTAAATAACTTGGAACTGAAGCCACAATGGATGCCACCAAACAGTGCTGCCTAGGGTGGCAAATACTGAACTCAACACAGCCATTCCAAAGAATGTTTTCTAAGATCCAAGATAATGCAACTGTTCCAAGGTACAACACTCTCCCCTACTGAATAAAGCTGTAACTCTGGTTGAGAATGTTGAAGCTACATTGAATAGCATGACTGGTGATATTGGGAAAAGGTCTTAAGGAAATTTAGAAACGTATTAGACAAAAATCCTGGATACAAAACTTTTTGCACATTAGTCAAAAGTACTTTGGGAGATAGTTTTAAAACTGTGGAGATAAATGAGGTAATGACACCCAATAACTTGTCGCTGTTCAAGTATGCTCCTACGGTCTCTGCAGAAGTGGAATGAAGCCTCTCAATGTACAACAATGTCCTCATCGATAACCGCTTTTCCTTCACATTCGTGACTCTTTGACTGTACATGGTCATTTACTGCAATGGAGACGATAGCTGTTAATTAATTTTAAGGTAAGATTTTCAATTTTTAACATGATTTTGTTTGTTTTAAGTCCTTTAAAAAAAGTTTTGATGTCTTTTTTTTTTCTAATTTTAGGTCATTTTCTCAAGATTTTGGGGGCATTTTATAGGTTATTTTTAGGATTCTTTAGGTCATCAAAATCTGCACCCTGATAATCAGGCTGCACTAAAGTTTCAAAAATGTCTACAGTGATACTGAAATATTGAATGGTTTATTTTCAAATTCAGTTATTATTATTTCATTTTCTAACTTGTCTTTAAACGCCAATTATTGTGACGCCCTTATCTGCCTTTCTTGCCATGTAACAGCTCCTATTGAGTTGAAGTAATTGCAGAACTTTTCTCTCTCTTTATGGCTGCTAAGGTGCTGTTTCATTTTAAAGTGGCCGCAGTGCAGCCAGTGTGTCTCATTTTGATCTCCAATCACCATATATAACATCTCCAATGATGAGATCTTCTGTATTGAATTCCCCCCCCCTGATAGTAAGATTCCACTTTATTTAGTCTTAAAAAAAATGTGCAAGTGGCAGCATGCTAGACTTATAACAACGGCTTTCTTCAGAGATATGTTGGTCTTATTTAGAAGATTTCTGAAATGAAATGCTAATATTTCGAATGTGATCTCAACAACGCGACAAGCCAAAGAGTCTGTAGTTGTAAACTACTAGCTACATCATTTTTCTGAGGGAATGGCTTCATTAAATTTTCCACGTGTGGAAAAGCATCGTCCCGCACTAAGACATACAGTACATCACGACAAATCGAGTTTCATTAGCGATGTCGCAATTCAGTAAACGAAACTAGATTTGTGGTAGATTAATTTGCATGGCTGCCTGTGATTGGCTAGTTAAAGTGATTTCACTTCTGACCACTATATAGATCTACTATAGCATTGAAACATCAAGTCTGAAGTAACGATGGCTTCACTATAATTACGGTATAATGTATGTTACACACACAGGCCAATATTGAATCCTACTTTGTCTGTAAGAGTCAATGCGTGTACGTAACGGAGATTCTCCAGCAGGACCATCAAACTCTACCACGTAGAGAAGACTGCAAAGAAAAGGAAAATCATCTTTGGTAAGGAAGAGGAAGGAAGCTTGTAGTTTGGCACGACTGTTAATTTCCCGATCGTGAGCCACGGGACCTACTTTTTACATGAAATCTGAACCACAGGACATGGCATTTCACTTAGAAAATCTCACATGTCCCAGTCTACCTGGGTGAGAGACAAAAGGTTTGACCGAGCACCACCACGTTCCCTCATAAGAAAGAGGACAAGAGGAATGAGTTATTAGATATAGCCATGCAATTATCATGCAACAACAGCGAGGCCGAAATTCAGGCAAAAGCCTCGATTCTATGCACATGAAACCAGACCAACAAATTTTGGCCAAACAAGTCATATATAAGTTACTTTTTGAAGGATGATTAGGCAATCACACAGAAATTCAGTTTCAATCAATCATGGTGTAGCAGCTAGCATTCTTGGCTGTAGCTCCAGATAACTGGGTCGATTTCCGACTCTGCCAATATATTTAATCCTGGTCTGAGGGTTGGAATGGGGTATACTCAGCCTTGTGAAGCAAACCCAAGAAGCGGGTTCGATTCCCACCTAAGCCATCCTGGAAAGTGGATTCCCACTTCTACTCCAGGAAAATGCTGGGACGGTTCCTAACATAAAGCCATGGTTGCATCCTTCCCAATCCTAATATGGATCACAAAGGCACACACTACTTCAGACACTACCAGGTTATCAGACAAATTCTACCAGCATGCGCGCACCCCCTAGTAGACGGGGCTAAATAACCACGATGTCCAAGTCCCTCAAAAGAAACAACTCAATCAAGAACATTCCCAGCCATTAATGCTGGAGGAGACCTACCAGGACTTTTACACCTCTGCCTGGCAGATTATTGAAACTATAATGCGAGTCTACCTTAAAAGATAGTACGCATTAAATGGAGCGCGTTGATTCCAGATCTACTGCATATACAAATTTCTGCAAGGCCGGGCACATGATGTAATATAACTCGTACACAGGCGTGCTTTTACACAAATCTCGGGAAATTTCCAGAATATTTGTTTGTTGTATATAACTGTACCTCATGCCTTGCAGCGAACATCGGTACAATATTTAGATATGATACACCGAAGCTCAGAGTGCAATTTTAATGCACACATTATAATAATTTTCAATTATTTATGAATATGATAATATGTTATAATATTACATTTTCTCGAATATAATAGGTTATAATAAATTATAATTATAATATTTTTCATGATATATACATGATTTGTGGTACACCTAATGTACCCAACTTCGTGTGGTCAAGTGGTGGTATGCAGCCGAAATTAAATTCTTCATTTCTTGTTTCTTAGTAAGCCTCCGTGGCTTAGGCGGCAGCACGCTGGCCTCTCACCGCTGGGTCCGTGGTTCAAATCCCGGTCAGTCCATGTGAGATTGTGCTGGACAAAACGGAGGCAGACAGGTTTTTCTCCGGGTACTCCGGTTTTCCCTGTCAAAATTTCATTCCAGCAACACTCTCCACTATCATTTCATTTCATCTGTCATTCATTTAATCATTGCCCCGGAGGAGTGCGTCAGGCCTCGGCAGCCGGCACAGTTCATATCCTCGCCGCTAGATAGGGGCTTCATTCATCCCATTCCTGACCCGGTCGGAGACTGGAAGCAGGCTGTGGATTTTCATTTTCATTTCTTGTTTCTTGAATGAGACGTTGTTCAATTTTATATAGTTCTTCACTTGTGTCCATACCATTTCGATGGGATCAAGTTCACTGTGGTATGGTGGCAAACAAAGAACATATTTTACTGCTGATTTAGCCATCTCGGCAATGATGTATTTATCCTATCAGTCTCCGTTTTGAGTCACAATAAAAAGAAGCTCCCGTTTTAACAAATCATTTCAAAATGGGCCCCTATTGAGTGAGCCAATCTATAATCCGGTCTTTTCTCCACGAAATTGTAGGTAAAAGTTCGCTTTTCCGACTGCGATAGCCTACATTGTCTATTACTAGGATAGATCCTTCGGTAACATTGGGCAACAATTGCTCGGCGAACTACTTTTCATACACTTCACCTGTCATTTCGTCATGAGTGTCTGCCGTGTTCTTTTGACACAGAAACGTTAACTCTGCACCATTAATGAACCCTTGTTAGTAGTGGCTATGCTCGCTAATGCACAGCGTTAGGTCAAGTGGCCAAGCTCACTGGTGACTCTGTGGACGCGTAGGTTCGAGCCCCACCGTCGGCTGTCCTTGAAATGGTTTTCCGTGGTTTCCCCATTTCCAACACCAGGCAGATGCTGGGACAGTACCTTCTAACAGGCCATGGCCGTTTTCCTTCCACATCCTTGCCCAGTTTCATTCATCTTCATCCATTCCATCTCTAATAACGGCGCGCAGGTCGCCCACGGGCGTCGACTAGAAGGACCTGTACTCTGCCTCTCGGAAGGCCACGACAAAAAAATCCCGGGATGAACAAAAGCAAACCACGGAAAACATTTCGAGGATGGCTGAGGTAGGAATCAAACCCGCCTCTTCTCAGTTTTGTTTCATGAAGTTGAGTACACCCCGTTCCAGCCCTCAAACCAGAATTAAATTTCTTGGCAGAGCCGGGATTCAGACCCGGGCCTCCGCGGTGACAGCCAGGAATGCTGGCCAGTACGCAACGAGACGGACGATTTATAAAGAGCACGAGGACCACTTCATTTCACAGTTTAACTTCACACCATAAATTACACTCCATCAAACACAGTCGGGCAGATAGCCTATGGACCACTGAGTAAACAAACTTTCGGTGTGTCAGCGCTGGTTGGGAGGAATCGTGACCAATGCAAGTGAGATAACTTATGAACGCTATCTGATATCAAGCATTGGTTTGTTTAAAAAACCATTTCAGGCATTAATTAACATTTCTTCTTGCTTAGTCATCAACATAAAGTCTACAGCAAGAAAGTTTCTCGCAACGTAACTTTTCTGTGATACCATCCCAGATTTTTCAAGTAACGTTTAAGAAAAAAAATCGTAACTTTCTTATTATGAAAATAATTACTCCCCTGAGAAATAGGGTGTCTTCTGCCAACATCAGGCAATCTAGAAATAAATTCTTGATCTGTTGCGATCATTAGTTCATTATCTATGGTGTGATAAGTTTTATATATGCAAAAATATAGATTAACGCTAAAATATCGTAATTGTGAAAATTGGGCCATGTATTAATTATTTATGGCTTTTATTTTTACATCATCTTAAAGAGCGGAAAATTCTCTAAAAGACTACGCAAACATTTTCTTAGATTTGTCACTTTCAATTATTGGGAAATGGCAACATCGCCGGGGTAGAAAAGGACATTTAGCTAATTGCAGGACATAGGAGTGCAAGTGAGAGGCAAAACCTACATTTAATTCCATACGTCTTTTAAGGTAGAGACGCTCTATATATGATTTACATACCTTTCTGTGAGTCATTAATGTCAATAATCACTGCTGCACCACAAATATTTGTTATAATATGTAAATAAATGTTTTTATTTTTTGCTCATTCAACGGTGTCAGCCATGTCCCTGAGGCGCATGACGTTCCTGAACGTTATTCTGACACACACAGCTCGTTGTAGTTATGTGACAAAGCCATAATTGGGAAATCCATTGGCCTGTATAAAGATTATTGATGCGCGACTACCTGCACTGTGGCTGACAAAAACCAGGGATGTTTATATTAGCTAGCGTGGTCCCGCTACCTAACTATTATTGGTCTAGGCAAAATCCATTGGTCTGGATGAAAATATTGGGCTAGGCAAAAACCAAAATGGCGCCAACCAATCACAGCGCACATCAGCTGGCCAATCACAATTCAAGGCAATGAATGTCTTCTGACCAATCAGGTCAAGTATCATCGGCAACAAATGAGCGTCAACACAAATACGTCATAGGTGACGTCATGGAGGTCACTAACATCCCACTAAACCCCGGGACTCGCGATATATACTACAACCCAATACTTTACTCTTCCATAAATCAGGCATATAATAGCGGACACTGCTGGAATTTTATCGAGTTATTGTTGTTTTAAGGGGCGGAATTACGAGGTTATCTGCCCCTGATTTTATCTAGGCTATATAAGTCTTGATCAAAAAAGGGGATGGTAGGTGCATTAGAGACAGTGGAGGAGTGAACATCTATTACTACATCATCTCCAGATTTTTTTCTCAACCATTACCACACATATTTTGGCTAATTTCAGTAGTTTTAAGAATTTGTTTCCAGTTTAACGACACATGCAAACACCTTTGCCATACAATACACACTCTAGTGGAGCTTCATCAACCAGAAATTACAGTTACACGTCCTTGTCACCCGCAACCCACACTGTCATTGAACATCTCACTAGTGAAGAAAGCACACATTTCAGTATCAGACCTTCTAAATGATAATAGTGGTGGCTGGCGGATAATTGTTCTTGGTGTTGCACTATTTTCATTAAGGGGAGGGGAAAAAAGACTGCTTGATACCAGAAAAAACTGTATTCAATTACGCGGTAAAACGGATGTAGGCCTACCTCATTCATCACAAATGCCGCAGTTCATAGAACATCACAATGTCATCGGATTAAATGGATTATAAGTTAGACTACATGAAAACCTTCACGAGAACATAACGTATGTTATATACGAGGGCGACAAAGAAGCGGGAAAACCTTCGTGAGAACATAACAACGTATGTTATATACGAGGGTGACAAAGAAGCGGGAGTGTCACAAGTACATATACTCTGTCTAGCATCTCTGCCATACCCTTCACTATTGAGATCTGGTCGGTGCTTGGGCCAGGCAATGACCAAAAGGACAAGCGATCCTAGACAGTTGACGCGCTTCGCTTTCTCAGACAGTTCACAGTAAATTACTATAAGATTTCCTGAATTATTAAAGAACAGAAATTATGAATTCCTATACATCTAGAAGGAATGTACAACTTTTATTACTAAAAATATTATTACGGTATTAATTGTTTTTCTTGAATTAATCTGGCCATTGTGCAACACTGCGACCTTATTACCGGCCGCCACTGAATGATAATCAGTATTATAAAGTCCACAATAAAAGCTAGATGCTTAAGATACTCTAGCTGGCCCCGCGCCTGCCTCTCACCCGGAGGCCCCGGGTTCGATTCCTGGCTCCGTCAAGGATTTTAGAAACTGACGTGAGGGATGAAACAGAGTGCACTCAGCCTCGCGAGGACAATTGAGCAGCTGTCTGACAGCAAGGCAGCGTCCCGGTCACGAAAACAAAAATTAAAGGCCGAGGGGACCCGATGCGTTGACCACGCGTCACCCCAATATCTGTGGGCCAAATGGCTGGGCAGCGGTCACGGGGAGGGAGGTTTAGATACTATAACAGAAACTATGTGGCACCTTAGGTACTACAATAGAAATTGGGTGTGATTTGTGAGATACCTCTTAAAGCAATATATTTTTAATAAAAATAATATAAACCTGTATGTTTCTTTCGAGTACGTTTATGATCGCTTTACATGTCTCCATTACAATTTTCCGGGGTGTTAGCGCTGCAATTGCGTTTTGAATTTCAAGGCCTCAAAGGCGAGCCCAGATGACAGAAAACACAAGGTAGCAAACAGCCTTTGTTTGGGTAATATAGGGTCTCTCATGCCAGTGGATTCCTTTTCTATTAACCCTACCTTAGGCGCGTGCAATTCAGCAACAAGTTTAGGCGCGTGGATGACACCATCCAGAAGTTTGCATTTTGAAACTCGTATTGTATGAGTAACTTACTGACTAGAGAAGGTTTAATACTTATTTATTAACTACAGTAATCGTACTTAATACCTGAAAGTGTTTATTTTAGTACAATGTAACTTATTTGAGCCTTTAATAAGTAAAATATTAAGATAAAGGCACCAAATACAAAGAAACATTTTTTTCCCGACCATCACAGACTTTTTATTGCTAAATACACTGTCATTTTCAAATAAGTTAATGTGAAAATTTTCATAAATTCAGATGTTCAATTTTTCTACTCTTGAAAAAAATTGCCGCATACGTCCATCAGATGGTCAGGGAAGGTCCAATTTCGGCACTTAGTGCACCACTTTCTTGTTGTTTTGTTCACACTTCACCCACATTGATGACAATGGCCACTATTACATTGTCGAACCTTATCTGGGTGATTAGATAAGAGAATGCAAGGGAGGTATACAAAGCCACACATGCGTAATTGCTTGGGAGTTTTAAACAACCGTTGTCGAAAGTTGTCTGGACGACACCTGTCGTTCACACGCGTAACGCAGAGTTAAGGGGGTGATCATATCTAATAGTTCATCAAAGTTAGTTGGTTAGTTATTGTTTTAAGGGGTGGAACTACAAGGTCTTCTGCCCCTCACCAAAGTTAGCTGGGCACAGTGATCATATCCAATAGTTCACCAAAGTTAGCTGGGCACATACGTAAATTGTTCTGGTAATCGAGCAGCGGAGGCACATGTAGCTTTTATATTTTCGAAGCTAAAATCACGTCTCTTTCTCAACCACTCCTTCATTAAGAGGCCACGTCCCCTTTTCTGTTTATTACGTTTAGTCATTTTTTTATTAATTACGCCCTAAGCTTACTGAATGTATATGTATGTGCAATCTTGCACCAGTCTGATCGGCTCACCAATTGACTTGAAGTAAGTGTTGCCAAGCAAGTAAGTATTTCAACAATTGAAATACCTGTTAACTTATCAGTCGTTACAAGAAACAGAGTAATACAGTTTGTCACCAGCGACATCCTACTTGTGTAGGCCTATGTGTATACATAAAGCCGTGTAATTATTAAGAGATAAGAGTGTCAGCATTTGAAATAAGATAAATCTCGAGGAAGTGAAACAAAAAACTACGGATTCCAAACTTGGATGACCCAACGCCAGCTACCCAATCTAGTCATGCAGCGAGCCTTGAACGATATTCCTACACTGATGCATGACAAGTCTTGTACAAATAGCTTTCAATCTATATTTTCAGTGTTGCCTTATTGACAACATGACTCGCTTGGCCAGCAAATCATGTCATGCCTTAGTTTTCTCCCTCCGCTCTAGTCCATAACATATGCCGGTATATATTTTAATTCAGGTTATTTTTTAGCATGTTCCGGTAATTGGAAAAAATATTGGTTGACAGACTGAAAAGTTTCAAATTCAATTATCAAGTCCCGTATACTGTATCTCAGCTCATCCACGTTCAGAGATAAGCTGGACATGAGGTATTTCTTCAGCAACATAAGAGATCGGAAAATAAGACCTTAAATATATATAATATGGTAAATACCTTCTCATGATAGAAAGATGCCGACAAATACGAAGGCCTTATTTTCAATATAGTTGACGGGAAATTCACTGACATGCTGCGGAATAAAGCCATACTGATTCTTGGATTAATGCACCACAAAAATTTTCACAAGTTTGCAGATTTCCACGATCAAGTAACTATTTCCCCCCGATGTGACCGAATGCAGTGTATACGAAATCAAATCAATGCAATTGCACCACAGCTGCCCTACCAGGTAATGCGCATGTCTATATACAAGGAGCATATAATAAGAGAGACGACACTCAATGCTAATTTTCTGGACGCTTATATTGGCTAGAATTTCGTAGAATTTCAGGTCCACGTGGCATTGGGCGCGTTCAGCGGGCTCAGCAATCTGCTAACCTGCTAGGTACTTGCTGACTTGTTGCTAGGCTAGCAAGCGTGAGCCCGCCTGAACGCTTTGCTACAAGCTGACGCGGGAACTTTGAACAATGCACAGAGTTCCTTTGAAGCTACCATACTTATTGGTCCATGGTCTATGATAAATACATAGGAAATAATAACTTTTATGCGACAGAGCTGTAGACAGCCCTGTTAATGCGCGGCGCTAGGCCGTGGAGCCAAGCTATCTGCGGACTCGGGAGACGTGAGTTCAAATCCCACCGTCGGCCGTCATGTAAATGGTTTTCAGTGGTTTCCAATATTCAGGTCCAGGCAAATACCGGGACAGTAAGTTACCTTCTAATAGGCCACGACCTCTATCTTCCATCTCCTAGTCAAGTTTCATTAATTTCAGTTCTCATGAGGTTGGCGTCAGGAAGTCCATCCGGCGGTATAAACCAACCGCCACATAGACTTTCATCGTATCTCATCCGCGACCCTGTTGAAAACGGGAATAATAAGGGGGTAGACATCCTGACGATAAGAATAACTCTTCTTTTGAAATTCAATTTTATTGTAGGCTAGTCCACTCCTTTAATTAGGCTGATTTCTTATTTAAACATCCGTCGAAATTTGTAAAGAAATATTGAATTACCTCTTCAGTTATTTAATTCTCCTACGTGTTACGCGGGGTAGATGACCACGCTGTTCCACCCTTTAAAACAATTATCATAAAATACCCTACTATCAAACAAGCCAATTGTTTGGGGCAACATAACCCACAAAATTAACATGTATTAATTCCATAAAATCCAATCAAAGAAGTTTTTTCATATTACTGCTGCCCATAGTAGTAACACAGCACCGTATGTAAATAATTGTAGTGCTAGGCTATTGGCAAGCTATTTTTGCTTTAGCTTAAAATTAATAAAATGAGGGATATCACTTTGTTGCCCCAAGCCGTTCACTTATTTAATTCCCCCATATATTTCAATAAGGTAGCATATCAGATGCGATTAAAAATTTATATACAAAAACTTTTCCTACAAAAATGTGTCGAGTAATAAATAACTTAATTCTTGTAATATTTCTTTAAGGGGGCAGATGACCTCATAGTTCTGCCTCTTAAAACAACAATAACTATTTCTTTAAGGTTTGGGTGATAAAATATTAATTGTTGCTCCTCTCCCAAACTAATTGGACAGAATCATGTTGACTGACTGAAAAGAATTCTTTTAATGAAAATTTAATAGGAAGTTTTCACAGCTAGGGGAGACGTTCTCTATTCAGTCAACTAAGACTTGACCAAGTTTCAGAAGAAAAAAATCCTGAGTGTCGCCTTTGTTATCTAAGAAAGAATCAATTTTCAGTCGCTAAACACAGTATGTGCCCGAATAATTTGTCACACTAACTGGAAAGGATTTAATTGACCACACTGCTGTGTTGACTGTCTGAAAATAGATTCTTTTAATATTATAATACTTGAGGGTAAGTCGATACTCACCATAAAATACTGTAATATTGGAATGCAAGAGAAATATACATGTCCTTAATGATATGGATTCAAAATAAGGTTGAATATTTGGAATGGTTTCCCTATGTTGGCTGACAGACAGAAAATATTTACTACAGTAATATTCAATGCCAGCTATTTGTATTGAATTGTGCTCTTACTTGGGAATCTACCCATTCGTTTATCCACATTTTGTAATAAGGGTATAAGATAGGGAGACCAGAAAAAGAATTGAAGTGAACATATTTTTTAAACCATTTATTAACTTAATTCATATTAATTTATTCAAAATTCATTGCTATTTTTCCTCTTTTTAGACTTTGGTTCCATCCTACCACCATTTTATAGACATTTAATGCAACAGACATTAAAAACCACAATTAGAAGAAAAAAAAGTTTTATAATTTTAAATATAAATGAGACAGTATGAAATTCACGGGTACTCACACATCCCAAGAGAAAAGATGCGAGTTCCAACACAATTATCATTTTGGCTCTATTATACAACTTCAACAACACTGAAATAGAATTTAAGGAACCTAATAGGTTCATTCGCCGAACGTGCAGAACTTGATCAATTTGATTCCCCGCCATGCGCCGCAAGTCAGCAGAAACAAGTTAGCAAGCCAGCAGAGAAAAAGTTTGCTGGCTCTGCTGAGCCCTTGCTACCTACGTCACATCCGCTAGCAAGCCCGCTGAACGGCAAACTCAGAATCTGCTGACCGTTTGCTGGCCAGCAATGAGCCCGCTGAACGCGCCCAATGTTTGGGCTACAATGGCTACCAATCTCGCATATAAAGTAACTACGATTGACTGTGATCATTACGAACGCACATTACTACGTTCGGAACCATTTTTTAGTGTCTGACAATGAATCAAAAGCATTCGTTATTGCACCTCAGGAGCCGATATCGTTCCAAAAATGAAATACCAATGATGAGTTTTGGTGTGACATGTTGGTATGATTTCCAAATCTACGAGAACTATTTTTGCACTTTTTTTTTGCCTATTTGAAAGCCTACCGGTGCTTTTAATACAATATAAATGTTCTTAATAATGACTAAAAGCTGTTAAAAATGATATAATCGAGAGTAATTAGAGTTTGCTTCATTATACCATCATAACCTCAAAATATTCGTAACCCCTCCTCGCCCCCAACCATGCTGCACTTTATTCACCAGTAATGTAGCTGCAATGAAATGCTATGTTCATATATTTCATTCTCCCATAAATTCCACCCCCACCCTCCTCTACCGCATGAGATCAATATAACCTCAATATTCTATACAGTAATGTGGATTCAGGATGAGGAGTAGGTTTCGAGGAATGATAATTACTTTGTGAAAGACAGATTTCATTTATTTGAATACCGCTTTCTGCATGTTTACATTTTGTCTTTTACATTTGATTGTGCAGCTGAAAACAACCTTCAGAGATGTGAATACCAATGGTTAAGCTCGTTGAGAACACAGAAACACATGAGATCTTGAACGTGGTCAGTAGGCTACTTGGATGGTTGATGGCACACTGTTTTAAGCCACCCGACCGCCAACTCCAGCCTCGGAAACCCTCTTTGGAAAACTGGACCAGCCCCAGGTGGAAGATAAACTGCAAATATCCAAAGCACAAGACGAAGCAAAAATTAAATTTCAATGTAGGCCTACACAGATAAATGCAATGCATGTAGTAGTATTATTGCAAATCAACACCACATATATGCAAATGGTCGGTAATCTGCCTTTCAATATAGCAGAGGCAGAGTGGGGGAATGTTTGTTTGCAGTAGGACTGTGAAGAGGAGCAGCACACGTGAGTTGCTCTTCTGCCCAGTCCTAGTGTAGGCTGGGCGCCTGATACTTGTTTCATTTATTACCCCTTCGTGAAGCTAGAGAAGGTCTCAAATGACGAATATGATAAAGCTGAAACAGATTTGTGAACAGAAAAGTTTGGCCAGGGGTCTCATAGTTCAGAAGTTTTCAACACTGTAGCATGACCACTTTTAACACAAGGAAGTTGTTTTGTTGTTGCTTTTATCATTCGAGGGGCTTGGACATGGTGGTCATTGAGACCCATGTACTTAGGTGTGTGTATTTTTTTACGATAACATGTTGTAATATGGTGACTGTATTAATAATATATTTATTACAGCCAATGGCCAAAGCAAACAAAATAAGAAATATAACTACATAACAAGTCACAACAACTTTCGTTCAAGGACTTATTCCTGTTCATGCAAGTAGCAAGGTGATAACGCTCACATGTTTTCTCGCAGAGAGAATAAACAAGTTTATATCAGGTGTGCGAAACTGTAATGTGCGGCAAACTCTGTGGTGTAAACCATGTACCGCATATCGGGTAACAAGAAGACGCAATTAGTAATTGGCAACTGACCACTCTCTGTTTATCATAGCTTCAGTAGAGTAAAAATCGCTCCATATCTCTGCTTTCTTCTGATGATGCTCTCGCAATAGTTCTTGATATGGTGACTGTATTAGTGTGTCTTTGTACTTTAGGTGAGGATTGGGAGGGAGGCAGCCGTGGCCATAAATAAGGAACCATCTTGGCATTTGCCTGCAGTAGACGTGGTAAACCACTTCCAAGATGGCCTAGTTGGAAATCGAATCCACCTCGCCTCAGGATTACCACATGAGGCTTAGCATACCCCGTTTCAGACCTCAGATCAGAATGACTTTTATGGGCAGGGCCAGGAAACGAACCCAGACCTCTGGGGAAAGAACCGAGAATGCTAACCACTACACGAGGTGCTTAAACAAGAATTGTGTCCAGGCATGTATCTAGGCCTAATGGGTAAGACTAGGGAGTTGTGTGTCTACAAGGTATAGGGGAGCTGAAAACATGGTAGCCTTTCTTCCTGGAACTACAAACTGTCATTCACTCATTGAGAACAGTTTCCAGCTAGACTGTAAAGAACCCATTACAGATTTGGGTGCTATTCAGCACCTAGAACAAATACTAGGTACTGAACTCCATTGTCATGCAGAGGAATACAATGCTAACTTTCTTACATATTTCGAGTGATCAAGCTAAGAGAACTTTAACCCTCAGTGTAAGAAAAATGTCCCTACGATGCCAGAACAACCCTTGTTCTCTCAGCTATAAAATGCATGTTAGCAGGCTCCACCATCAAATAGGGAGGTACAATTTGACATGCTGCATACATAAAATGATGATTACTAGCACAGTAAGACTGAAACCTACAATGAAGCAGCACTCAAAAGGAGCTACGGGCTAACGTACACTACTGAATGAAGCCCTACTGTACTCCTAGGCTTTTACATCCAACAATGTAGTAGGCCTACACCTTACAGGCTCTAGGCTAAGCATAATAGAGGACCAGAGGGAAGATAACAAAGTAGCCAATAAAGCCTACTATTATTTTGCTGGAGGGTATCTATATTAATATCTTCTAGCAAGTACACAAACAAACAATATTAACATATTTCTAGAGCCAACAAACATTCTTTGTCGACTTCATCGCCCATGCCTAGGATTGTATCAATCCTTGCCTCCCTGGTGCATAGGACACCAGAAGTCACAGCCATGCAGAGTGTATGTCAAAATAGGACCAGGGTCCAAACCTGGGTGCTTCCATCACAAGTCACTTTGAATCTTTAATACTGTACTTGTAGTATTTGATTAAGACAGCTGCATGCATGCAAGTATTAGCATAGATAGGGAAATTATGGACATGGATAGGCCCTACCGCATATCAAACTACTTAAGTAGCCTACCGTTAACTAAACCAAAGCTGATCCTGCACAAAGACTTGACAGAAGTCTTCAGCAAGATGAAAACAATTGTTTGGTACATTTGGCAGGAATAAATTACATATTGTCCAATATGTACAAGACTATCGTACCTATATTCGGATTTTTACGGCACGCGAAAAACAAACAAATAAAAGTAAATCCATAAATTCTGATCAGTCAGTATAATTATACCGACAGAAACTATGACAAAGGTTTACATCTTAGCAATTAAAACCTACCCTACATATCAATTATGTTGCCCCACGTTTAGAGCGAACGTAGCTGTCGCCATTTCTAAAACACCGCTAGTCACTTGTTATTCAATTTAGTATTGGATCCAACATAATACAGATTAAGTCACTAAAAATGGAGTATACTGCAACAGTTGTCGGCATGCGGGCCCAAACAGTAAACAAAACGCACATGGCGGTCTTTGTTTTGATTCGAATCGCCCATAATAAACAGTGTCCCGCGCGCATAATTATTTTTTCAGCCCGAGCCTAGCCACAGACTTGTGTCTCGGGACAGTCGGATGAGGAGCCAGAAAGATGCGCGCGCACCCGGCAGGGAGGAGCATTTGAATAGCGCAAGTTTTAAGAAATAAAATATGGAGGACGGTTGTCGTTTCGGGGTAACATTTACAGTCGATTTGCATTATTAACGCAAAGCGGTCGTGAAACTTGCTTTAAGTACATTTGAAAATATGCATTCCAATCAATATTCAAGATCTAACCGTAATAATTGAATATTTAACCATACGCACTATTAAGGACCATAACAATATACCGTAAAGTCTGTCGGAAAAGTGTGCGAGTGGTATCGCGCTCGCTTGTTGTTTTGAAGATCCCGGGTTCAAGGCTACCCTAGGGCGGAAATTTTTACTTCTTTTTAAATATTTTATTATTTCCTCCTCACGTCGTACAACAATATTGCAACTTAGTTTTGTCTACATGATCTACGAGGACGATAGTAAACATGTTTTCTCTCATTTAAAATTCTTTTGTAAATCAATTCTTTTTTTTTTTTACTTTACAATCTCAATAATATTTTTGTAGCATGTGAAGATATCTATCTCCCATAATTCTGTGCATCCATATTAGTTAAAATAGTTATCGTTTATTTTTAAATAATGTTTAACTTTAATTTTTGGAAATAAAAATTAATTTTGTGAAACTATTTTTTTTTATTTCAGGAACTATTTCATATTTTTCCAAACCCATGCACAGAATTATTAGTCTGTGCAATGCGTACATAGTGTAAAAAGATTGTAAAGTTTCAGTAATTGTTAGTGGTAAATAGTTCCTATCATTTTTTTTAAGGAAAAGACTATCTTTTAGTAATTTCTGCCCATACTGATCAACTGAAAGGAATAATTTTTCACTTTTTGCTTTATGAAAGATGTTGGTCGTATGGAAATAAAATTTGGTGCAGTTTGGATCACTGGGAGCAAAAAATTTTTCTTGGGGTAGCCTATAGTGTCCCCTTAAAGAACCTTCCACTAATTACACCTGTGTGAAGCTAAATTGTATAGGTTAGGAATGTAAACAACGCTCTTAGGTGTCTACGTTCGTTGCCAAGAGCCGACTTTGGTGTCGTCTAGTAGCTAAGTTCTGAACTAGGCCTAGTAGTCGTTGACGGTGGCGTTTGGCGGCAAAAGTAGGAACTATTTGAAAAAATCAAAGTTGCAGTCCTTACTTGAGTTAAAAAACAGATACACACATTAATACAGCCATCACAATTATCACCGGTTATCAGACAGATTCTACACACACTCAAAGTACACGGGGCTACATAACCGCGTTGTCACAGCCCCTAAACTTAGGAACCAACCAACCAAATACAGAACGTGTCATAGGCTAATATTATTATTCTGGGATAAATTTTGAACTATTTAAATAGTATCCGTCCATGGTCTTAAACAGTATTTAGGGAAAATAGAATTTTAAATGAGAGAAAACATGTTTACTATCGTCCTCGTAGATCATGTAGACAAAACTAAGTTGCAATATTGTTGTACGACGTGAGGAGGAAATAATAAAATAATTAAAAAGAAGTAAAAATTTCCGCCCTTGGGTAGCCTTGAACCCGGGATCTTCAAAACAACAAGCGAGCGCGATACCACTCGCACACTTTTTCGACAGACTTTACGGTATATTGTTATGGTCCTTAATAGTGCGTATGGTTAAATATTCAATTATTACAGTTAGATCTTGAATATTGATTGGAATGCATATTTTCAAATGTACTTAAAGCAAGTTTCACGACCGCTTTGCGTTAATAATGCAAATCGACTGTAAATGTTACCCCGAAACGACAACCGTCCTCCATATTTTATTTCTTAAAACTTGCGCTATTCAAATACTCCTCCCTGCCGAGTGCGCGCGCATCTTTCTGGCTCCTCATCCGACTGTCCCGAGACACAAGTTAGCCACAGTATATATTTCCGAGCTTCTTATTGGCTGTTATGTCAAGCCATTCTCCTGGTTCCGAAACGAGACGGTAGATAGCAGGGGTCACATCCGATCAAACATGGAGGAACGTTATCGAGTGAGATGTGGATAATAATCGATGTTGAATTGCATTATTAGCGTGAAACAGGCATGAAACTTGCTTTAGTTCAAGTTTAAAACAACTCACGCAGCAAATGAATGCGTTCCAATCAACATTTAAGGTCTAAGTGAAATCATTTGACATTTAATCACATGTATTAGTACCTATGAAAAAATACAGCATATTCGAGGGCAGATGTGCACAAGTGGTAGCGAGCGAGCTTGGTAACTTTGAGGTCCCGGGTTCAAGTCTGCCCTAGGGCACAGATTTTTACTTCTTTTGAATTATTTCATAATATCCTCCCTACCTTTTACAGCATGTTTTATGCCTTGTTTCATTGAAATTATCTGTATGGGTGATTGAAATAATAAACATTGTTGGGAGGAATTCTTCCCTATTCTCACTTGAATTTATATTCCCCCGCTTACTGTTCAACGCGACTAGCGTTCTTTGCTGTCTCCCCAGAGGTCCGGGTTCGATTCCCAGTTCTGCAGAGAAATCTTTGTAAACATATTATTAACAGTATACATACAAAGTAAAAATCACAATTACAAATTGTATAATCAAACTTCTTTGAAGTGAGGTAATTTGGGCCTTTGGGGTGACAGATATTAAATCGCATTTCATTTTATTAACGTAATTGGAAGTTTATTTTATTTATGGTAGGGATTTGATCAGAAGTATTCGTGATAGTAAATTTATGAACATAATTTGTTGGTTTTGGTTCCAACTTAATTCCGATTGCAGCGATAGGACAGGACTCATTAGTATATACAATATTTGGACCTGATACACTCACTACAGATTTGTAAAATTGTTTGTGGCTGTTTGCTAATTAATAGCAAATGTTCATTATTTAATGGTATAAATATTTGAACATCAATGTTAATTTCTGCAAGTTCACACCCTGGTATATCAGTAAGATTACATGTGGTTAATCTTATATTAAAATTATTACATACATAACCTTTAGTACCTTTTATACATGGCATTCTTGACAATTTTTCAATGAACAGTCTGTAAATGTTTAATAATATGTTTCAAGTCTTTCAGTTATAATTTCTTGATGTTGGTGATATCGTTGAAGGTGAGACTGATTGTTTCTTCTAGATCACTCACTAGCCACGACACTACAGTATGTTCTGATATTGTCTAATACATTGATTTTGAAATGTTGTTTTGGAACACACCGGTACCTTTAAACAGTTTGGTATTGGAATCTATTCAATTTATAGTTTATTCATTAAATATGGAGCACTGTCGTTAGTATATGGTTGTGTGTCTTGTAGATTATCGTAATATTTCTTTAACGTTGTGAGGTTCGGAGCTGTGGGTGCTCTTTTAAAGTTGTTTAAGAAAGCATCACATTTCGCAACAGAATAATCTAGGCTGCACGAAGAGCTTCCGTTACATTCAGTCAGTAAGTTAGCTGAATATGGCAAACTCAAATTTAGATAAAGCTCACCAGTAAGTAGCTGAATATGGCAAACTCAAATTTAGATAAAGCTCAGACATTCTGAATGTATAAACACAGAGCAGTGAATAATAATAAAAGCCACTAAATTATTATTATTATTATTTTATGAGCTAAGTCTTCATTCAAATGGCACAGGAAAAGCGACGTATCGTTTGAACTCACTGAATCACTTATTCATTTTAAATGCAAAATATTTAATTCTTACCTTAGTATCTATGTACTAATTCGTGTCTAAGATAGACACGCATAATGATTTTTTTTTCCAAAGTGGCCTCACTTTTCAAAAAAAAAACTGTATCCTTTATCTTGTTTGAACACAAGGATCTAGATTTCGGAGTGAAAACAGCACTGGCATTCGAAATAGTCAGAACTGTGTGTCATATCTTACAATTACATTTGACAAGTTTCACAATATTTAACTACTGTATTTACAATATTGATGTACCATTGTCCATTGGACTTATGAGATATAATAAAACTAAACACTTTTGTACTTGTTCGGAACTTATTGTTATTGTTTACAATACTTTACCCTTTGACATGCGACGTATCGTTTGAACTCACTGAATCACTTATTCATTTTAAATGCAAAATATTTAATTCTTACCTTAGTATCTATGTACTAATTCGTGTCTAAGATAGACACGTAGGCTATAATGAATGTTTTTTTTTTTCCAAAGTGATTCATGTGATTTTTTACAGTGGCATTGTGCTTCAACATTAATTCACCAAACAACGATTTGCCATTGTGACTCATTAAAGGCTGGTCCACCTTGGTGAGGCCAGCAGCTTGACCACTGCAGGAATTGACGCTGATGTTGTTCTTGTTCATTTGAGCAACTTGGACATGGTGGTCATTGAGCCCTCCTACTTGTAAATAAATAAATAAATAAGTAAATACATAAATAAATAAATTTCTCTGATAACCTGTGTTATTGTGGTGTCTGTAGTATGGTGAGTATTTGATATTCAGGTGAGGATTCGCAAGGAGGCGGTCGTGCTTTTGTTATGAACAATTTCGGCATTTGTCTGAAGTAGAAGTGGAAAACTATGGAAAATCACTTCCAAAATAGCTGGGGAATCGGACACACCTCTACTCAGTTTTGGCTCATGAGGCCGAGTGTACCCCGCTGCAGTCCTCACACCAGAATTGAAATTTCTCTGCAGAACTGGGAATCGAACCCGGACCTCTGGGGAGACAGCAAAGAACGCTAGCCGCGTTGAACAGTAAGCGGGGGAATATAAATTCAAGTGAGAATAGGGAAGAATTCCTCCCAACAATGTTTATTATTTCAATCACCCATACAGATAATTTCAATGAAACAAGGCATAAAACATGCTGTAAAAGGTAGGGAGGATATTATGAAATAATTCAAAAGAAGTAAAAATCTGTGCCCTAGGGCAGACTTGAACCCGGGACCTCAAAGTTACCAAGCTCGCTCGCTACCACTTGTGCACTTCTGCCCTCGAATATGCTGTATTTTATCATAGGCACTAATACATGTGATTAAATGTCAAATGATTTCACTTAGACCTTAAATGTTGATTGGAACGCATTCATTTGCTACGTGAGTTGTTTTAAACTTGAACTAAAGCAAGTTTCATGCCTGTTTCACGCTAATAATGCAATTCAACATCGATTATTATCCACATCTCACTCGATAAAGTTCCTCCATGTTTGATCGGATGTGACCCCTGCTATCTACCGTCTCGTTTCGGAACCAGGAGAATGGCTTGACATAACAGCCAATAAGAAGCTCGGAAATATATACTGTGGCTAGGCTCGGGCTGAAAAAAAAAATTATGCGTCCCGCGCCTGTCTATATATATATATATATATATATAAATTCAAAAAGGCAAACAAATATATGGCCGTCACATTAGGTGCTGCCAACTTACATAATTGATCTTCAAAAAGTCACCAAACACATCCATGTATCGCAAATGATCCAAACTAAATGAGGAACTTCTTATCAAAATACATTTTACTTTATAGAGTTTTGAGACAATCCTTGCTCAGCAGCCGCATTTGTAACCCATCTGATTAACATTCTCCTGTAACACCGCATTTCAAACGCTTCAATTGTCCTCTTGTCTGCTGCTCCAACAGTCCAAGGTTCACTTCTATAGAGTGCCACGCTCCAGACAAAGACTTTCAAAAATGACTTCCTATACCTAAATTTATATTCGATGTCAACAGATTCCTTTTCCGTAGATATATTTTCCTTGCCTGTGCTAACCTACTTTCTATATCCTCTTTGCTTCGTCCTTCACTGGTTATTTTGCTTCCTAAAGTAGGCTACCCACGAAACTGCAAGCTTGACAAGCATGCATGATCAATCTTGTTGTGAAAGCATGCTGTAGCGTCTTTAGGATAATTCTGCGCGTGTATTTTAATTGTACAAGCAGCTTGAAGATGGACAGAATTAAATATTATGCAAGCTTGTACAAGCCGCGTTTGCCCAAGTGAAACGGAGCGTGTGTACCAAGGTTGTGTCAGCTCGTGCACGCAAACGTCAGTCGTGAGTGAGCTTTACAAGTGGTGACATCATTTGGACTATGTCTAGTGATCTGAAGAACGTCAACCGTCAATAACCATTGTTCGCTACTGACCAATAGCTGACAGTTCTTAACAAATACCATACTTCCACTATCACTCCACGTGAACTCCAATGACCCGCCCTGGCGGCCAGCTCACGTGTCACGCAGGTGTCAAGTGTCCAGTATTGCATAGTTGCACACAGTTCTCTACAATCTCACTGCTTGCTCTCAGCGGCTACGGTGTAGAGTTGGCAACACTGGGCCTCGCGCTAGGAAAGCCTTGGCTTCCCGCAGACATGGAATCTAAACATATTCATCCGTGATTGTATTCTTCTTTTTCATTAAAGGTGTTACGAGTTCATTCTGATATACAGTAATGCCAATCACGTGGATATATCTTCAATTCACTCAGCAAACTAACGTGAGAATAGGCATTTCTCTTCAATAACCACCCTTTGCACCACATATCACGCTTCTTAGTTCGCGTTTTCTTCTCGTTGACAAGGCAAAGCCAAAGCGAGTGCATCGTGCAAGCGCCAACTGGCGCTTGTTGAAGCATACTTGTACCGTGTGGTGCCACTGCCATCGTAATGTACAGGCCATCATGCAGCGACTCTTAACGATTGATCAGCTGATCGGTAGGGGGTGGAGATAGCGACCATTTTTCTTTGTGCTGTGTTGTTTAAATATTTTATGAATGAGTATCCACGTGAAAAGTGATACTTCAGAACGCTTCTACTTACGTCATCTAGAATGAGGATTATTTATTTTCTGAAACAAAATGTTCATTTTGTAGGTAGGTTATTGTATCTACGCTAATTTTGCGTTGCATGTTTGTCATCACACAGAGATTATGTTTTAGTTAGGACGTCTATATCACTTATTATTTCGACACATACAAGGTTTATTGGATGGTAATAAAATGTTGTTAGTTCAGAAAACTTCCTTCCCAGGTCGCAGGTATGTCAAAAGATTGTTTATAGCAACTACCGGTATTATGAAAGAAATGATAATGTGGCTTGCTTCTCCTTCCCCACCACGAAAATTTAAGAAAGCAATGCATACACACTTACTTACTTACTTTTACTTAATTCCTGCCGCTCCTTCCGGAGCATAGGGCCTTGGCGAAATTTCTCCACGCAGTACGGTTCCTGGCCATTCTCTTCACTTGACTCCAGTTCTTGTCCACCTCTGCAATTTCATTTTCGATCGTCCTCTTCCAGGTCTTCTTAGGTCGACCTCGCTTCCTGGCGCCTTGAGGATTCCAGTCTAGTGCCGCCCTCTCAATAGCTCCGTCCGGCTTCCTTAGTGTGTGACCAAACCAGCGCCATTTCCTCTCCTTGATCTGGATGCTAATCGGTTGTTGATTGGTGATGGTCCAAAGATCTTCATTTGAGATTATGTCCGGCCACCTCACATTCATGATGCGACGCAGACATCTGTTAATGAAATCCTGTAGTTGGTTGTTGATCGGTTTTGTGACTTTCCATGTTTCACAGCCGTAGAGAAGAATCGACTTTACGTTGCTATTGAAAAGGCGGAGATTGGTCTTCCTGGAAATGTTTCTATTTCTCCAGATGGGGTAGAGCTGGACAAAGGCACCATTTGCCTTCCTGATACGGCTTTGAACATCTTCCTCTGCTCCCCCATCATTTGTGACTATACTTCCAAGGTAGAGGAAGGACTCAACTCGCTCAATGTCCTTTCCGTTGACTATCTAACTAGTCGTGATGTCAGAATTTATCCTCATCTCTTTGGTCTTGTTGGTGTTAATCATCAGTCCTGCACGTTCTGCTTCTCTCTGCAACCTCCCCAGCTTATATTCTATGTCTCGGTACCGTTGTGCCATAAGACAAATGTCGTCTGCGAAATCCAGATCTTCAAGCCTGTCATTTATACCGCATTGAATACCCCTCTTTCGTCCTCCCATTACCTTCAGCACACTATCCAGGACCAACAGGAACAGAGTGGGGGAAAGGACACACCCCTGTCTCACTCAGGAACTGACCTTTATCTTTTCTGTTAATATGCCTTCGTGAAGAACCTGGCACTCATACCCTTCGTACATCTCTTCCATGATTCTGATGATCTTTGTTGGAATTTTATATCCCTCGAGGGTCTTCCACATGATTCTTTGATTTACGGAGTCGAAGGCTTTCTCGAAGTCAACAAATGTGAGGTAAAGGGTATTCCGCCACTCCACACTCTGCTCCAGGATGATTCGGAGGGTGTTGATGAGATCCACACAGCTGTGATGTTGTCGAAATCCAACCTGTTCCTTACGAAGCCTTTTTTCTACGCAGTCTTTTATACGATTCAGGATGACTCTCGCCAGCACTTTGCTTGGAATGGACAGCAAGGTGATACCCCTCCAGTTGTTACAGTTTGTGGTGTCCCCTTTCTTCGGCAACTTGACTACACAACATTCCTAGAAATTATTTGTACATTACGGGGAATACAAGAGTGTGTATTAACCTTTCCCTGAAAGTAAGATACCATTCTTCGGGAGAGAAGAGCTAATCGCCTTGATGGTAGGTTGTTAGTTAATATGGTTTCAATTATTGTAAGAAGTTCCCAAACTTCAGCCTATGCTAGGACTGGAAACATTTCTAATATGATAATGTTGAGGTTAAGTTACTTACCGTATGTAAATCAGAGAAGCGATATCCAGTATTCAGTATCTACTGAAGTCAGTCCAAGTTACATTATTTATGAGAATGGTCTCTCGATTAAGCTCAAGTGAATATGGTAATGTTTTCATGCCAGCATTTGTGTAGGCTAGTGTATTAACATTAATGGGATTGTTAGCACCTGGTGTATGTACTGTAGGTTATTGGTACCTGATTCAAAATTACAACCCATTGTAAATTCCTGATGCAAGAAACGAGTTAGATTGAGTCATAGAAAATAAGTGCTGTTAGGATAGGCCCTGTTTAAGCCACCTTGAGGGTGACCTGTGCATTGATTACAGTTAGAGATAGGTTACATTGTGCTTTGTCATCCACGAGCAGTTTAGGACGTGATCTGTTGAATGGCCAAGAGTGATGTGGGGTTTTCTCAGGCATCTACCATAAACCTTTTCAAAGCGATGAACAACGAGAAAATGACCAAGAATAGATCTTATTCTCGACGTCAAATTACTGCAATGCAGCCCTGATTGTGTGTTTCAACTTCCTAGTAAATGTACCGGCAATGTGCCATTTTGTTCACTCTCAAGATGCCAGCTACATCGGCCGGATTCAAACAAGCGGAGCGATAATTAGGCGTATGTAGTGGTAACGGATGGAAGTGCCAATCAGCCCTAAATAGCATTGCTATTTTTCTACGTCTTGAGCGGGGGCGTAATTTACATTAGGTTTGAAGTGACTGGGTGTGAAGGGAGCTATCTGACTTGCTGCTGCGACTATAACGACCCTAGGCGTGACGTCACAGTAGGAGCCTTACGGCCTGTACATTACGATGGCAGTGGTGGTGCCGTAGGGAAATTTTGCATTCCTGTACAGAAATATTGATCATGCAGGCTTGACAAGCTTGCAGTTACGTGTGTAGCCACCGTAAGTAACAAAGTTTCCTACTTCCTTTAGCTGTTCACCTGCAAATTCGACGTCCATAGGGGTTTCTGATGTCCTTCGGCATCGTTCCAATAGTTTTGTTTGGTAAATTTATTAATTTCTATCATGAATTCTTTCCTCAAGACAGAATCCATACACAGGCGGCTTCAGTGGCGCAGTTGGTAGCATGCTGAGCTTCTATGCCCAAGATCACGGGTTCAAACCCGGCCGAAGCCGTCGGATCTTTTAAGAGCTTTAAAAATCCCTCAGTATGCCTTCCTTCGGAGGGGAAGTACAGCCGGCGGTCCCATGTCATAGATTTATGGCATGTTAAAGAACCTTCCACTAATTACACCTGTGTGAAGCTAAATTATATAGGTTAAGAATGTAAACAACGCTCTTAGGTTCCCACGTTCGTTCCCAGGAGCCGACTGCGGTGGCGTCTAGTAGCTAAGTTCTGACCTAGTAGTCGTTGACGGTGGCGTTTGGTGGCAAAAGTAGGAACTATTTGAAAAATTCAAAGTCTGCAGTCCTTACTTGAATTTAAAAAAGAAACATATAACACACACTAATACAGTCATCACAATTAACACCGGTTATCAGACAGATTCTGTTTGTTGTCGATTACATATAGGGTAGACCTATGTTTTCATTGCTTTTAGATGAGTAGTTTTGTTTCAGCAACCTATAGCTTTAAGGCATGCTAAAAGCATTTTGCATTGTGCTATTATTTTGAGGATATGTAGAAACGCCCTTGTTTGTTATTGCTAATGTTGGATTGTAAACCATTTTGCATGGGTGGGTTAAATGAATGGTGTCGCGAATGCACAGAATACGGGCTTCAACTGAAATATATCTACTTCTATTTCGGAGATTTCTTTTTAAGACAGTATCTATTGAGGTATAAGTAAGCCCATATATTCCTGGCAGCATATGTCTGTATCGGACTACCCGTTTGAGTGGCAAAAAAATGGAGGTTTTGATAAATTTTGTCAGTTTTAAATGAAGAGGGTTTTTTGTTGTGTCATTTTGGGAGGACTAACATAAAATCTGGATTGAATGTCGTGTAGTGCTTGTTCGATAGTGCATCTCTTATAATTTCTCCCTTCACTTGTGTGTTCAGGTTATTTTCAGTTGTGTTGGCTATTTCTATTATTAGATGTGAGAAGAGCATAACACACATATACAATGCCCACTTTCCATATTTCAATAGGTTAACCAGGGAATGTTGGTATATTGGCTTTCACGGCCAGTGAATTAAAATTCAGCAATTCTTCTAGGTTTGTGCCGTGTCTTGTGTGGGGTTTCGCCTAGGACACCAAGCTGGCTCATCGGCGGGCTCTTGGTGTCTCCGCCCGGACGCATAATTTTTTTTTCAGCCCGAGCCTAGCCACAGTATATATTTCCGAGCTTCTTATTGGCTGTTATGTCAAGCCATTCTCCTGGTTCCGAAACGAGACGGTAGATAGCAGGGGTCACATCCGATCAAACATGGAGGAACGTTATCGAGTGAGATGTGGATAATAATCGATGTTGAATTGCATTATTAGCGTGAAACAGGCATGAAACTTGCTTTAGTTCAAGTTTAAAACAACTCACGCAGCAAATGAATGCGTTCCAATCAACATTTAAGGTCTAAGTGAAATCATTTGACATTTAATCACATGTATTAGTACCTATGATAAAATACAGCATATTCGAGGGCAGATGTGCACAAGTGGTAGCGAGCGAGCTTGGTAAATTTGAGGTCCCGGGTTCAAGTCTGCCCTAGGGCACAGATTTTTACTTCTTTTGAATTATTTCATAATATCCTCCCTACCTTTTACAGCATGTTTTATGCCTTGTTTCATTGAAATTATCTGTATGGGTGATTGAAATAATAAACATTGTTGGGAGGAATTCTTCCCTATTCTCACTTGAATTTATATTCCCCCGCTTACTGTTCAACGCGACTAGCGTTCTTTGCTGTCTCCCCAGAGGTCCGGGTTCGATTCCCAGTTCTGCAGAGAAATCTTTGTAAACATATTATTAACAGTATACATACAAAGTAAAAATCACAATTACAAATTGTATAATCAAACTTCTTTGAAGTGAGGTAATTTGGGCCTTTGGGGTGACAGATATTAAATCGCATTTCATTTTATTAACGTAATTGGAAGTTTATTTTATTTATGGTAGGGATTTGATCAGAAGTATTCGTGATAGTAAATTTATGAACATAATTTGTTGGTTTTGGTTCCAACTTAATTCCGATTGCAGCGATAGGACAGGACTCATTAGTATATACAATATTTGGACCTGATACACTCACTACAGATTTGTAAAATTGTTTGTGGCTGTTTGCTAATTAATAGCAAATGTTCATTATTTAATGGTATAAATATTTGAACATCAATGTTAATTTCTGCAAGTTCACACCCTGGTATATCAGTAAGATTACATGTGGTTAATCTTATATTAAAATTATTACATACATAACCTTTAGTACCTTTTATACATGGCATTCTTGACAATTTTTCAATGAACAGTCTGTAAATGTTTAATAATATGTTTCAAGTCTTTCAGTTATAATTTCTTGATGTTGGTGATATCGTTGAAGGAGATACTGATTGTTTCTTCTAGATCACTCACTAGCTTGTCGAACTTGGTTACACACGACACTACAGTATGTTCTGATATTGTCTAATACATTGATTTTGAAATGTTGTTTTGGAACACACCGGTACCTTTAAACAGTTTGGTATTGGAATCTATTCAATTTAGTTTATTCATTAAATATGGAGCACTGTCGTTAGTATATGGTTGTGTGTCTTGTAGATTATCGTAATATTTCTTTAACGTTGTGAGGTTCGGAGCTGTGGGTGCTCTTTTAAAGTTGTTTAAGAAAGCATCACATTTCGCAACAGAATAATCTAGGCTGCACGAAGAGCTTCCGTTACATTCAGTCAGTAGCTGAATATGGCAAACTCAAATTTAGATAAAGCTCACCAGTAAGTAGCTGAATATGGCAAACTCAAATTTAGATAAAGCTCAGACATTCTGAATGTATAAACACAGAGCAGTGAATAATAATAAAAGCCACTAAATTATTATTATTATTATTATTATTTTATGAGCTAAGTCTTCATTCAAATGGCACAGGAAAAGCGACGTATCGTTTGAACTCACTGAATCACTTATTCATTTTAAATGCAAAATATTTAATTCTTACCTTAGTATCTATGTACTAATTCGTGTCTAAGATAGACACGCATAATGATTTTTTTTTCCAAAGTGGCCTCACTTTTCAACAAAAAAAAACCTGTATCCTTTATCTTGTTTGAACACAAGGATCTAGATTTCGGAGTGAAAACAGCACTGGCATTCGAAATAGTCAGAACTGTGTGTCATATCTTACATTTACATTTGACAAGTTTCACAATATTTAACTACTGTATTTACAATATTGATGTACCATTGTCCATTGGACTTATGAGATATAATAAAACTAAACACTTTTGTACTTGTTCGGAACTTATTGTTATTGTTTACAATACTTTACCCTTTGGCATGCGACGTATCGTTTGAACTCACTGAATCACTTATTCATTTTAAATGCAAAATATTTAATTCTTACCTTAGTATCTATGTACTAATTCGTGTCTAAGATAGACACGTAGGCTATAACGAATGTTTTTTTCCCCAAAGTGATTCATGTGATTTTTTACAGTGGCATTGTGCTTCAACATTAATTCACCAAACAACGATTTGCCATTGTGACTCATTAAAGGCTGGTCCACCTTGGTGAGGCCAGCAGCTTGACCACGGCAGGAATTGACGCTGATGTTGTTCTTGTTCATTTGAGCAACTTGGACATGGTGGTCATTGAGCCCTCCTACTTGTAAATAAATAAATAAATAAATACGTAAATAAATAAATTTCTCTGATAACCTGTGTTATTGTGGTGTCTGTAATATGGTGAGTATTTGATATTCAGGTGAGGATTCGCAAGGAGGCGGTCGTGCTTTTGTTATGAACAATTTCGGCATTTGTCTGAAGTAGAAGTGGAAAACTATGGAAAATCACTTCCAAAATAGCTGGGGAATCGGACACACCTCTACTCAGTTTTGGCTCATGAGGCCGAGTGTACCCCGCTGCAGTCCTCACACCAGAATTGAAATTTCTCTGCAGAACTGGGAATCGAACCCGGACCTCTGGGGAGACAGCAAAGAACGCTAGCCGCGTTGAACAGTAAACGGGGGAATATAAATTCAAGTGAGAATAGGGAAGAATTCCTCCCAACAATGTTTATTATTTCAATCACCCATACAGATAATTTCAATGAAACAAGGCATAAAACATGCTGTAAAAGGCAGGGAAGATATTATGAAATAATTCAAAAGAAGTAAAAACCTGTGCTCTAGGGCAGACTTGAACCCGGGACCTCAAAGTTACCAAGCTCGCTCGCTACCACTTGAGCACATCTGCCCTCGAATTTTATCATAGGTACTAATACATGTGATTAAATGTCAAATGATTTCACTTAGACCTTAAATGTTGATTGGAACGCATTCATTTGCTGCGTGAGTTGTTTTAAACTTGAACTAAAGCAAGTTTCATGCCTGTTTCACGCTAATAATGCAATTCAACATCGATTATTATCCACATCTCACTCGATAAAGTTCCTCCATGTTTGATCGGATGTGACCCCTGCTATCTACCGTCTCGTTTCGGAACCAGGAGAATGGCTTGACATAACAGCCAATAAGAAGCTCGGAAATATATACTGTGGCTAGGCTCGGGCTGAAAAAAAAATTATGCCACCCGGACCCCCACAGGAGTGACGAACTGCGCGCCACCTCCCTTTATATTAGGTGCAACTGCACCACTTGACTGCGAGAACTAAAAGCTCAAGCAGCCTTAACCTCCCTATGAAGGATTCCGAAAAGATGGTATATTGGCTTTCACAGCCATACTAATAATATATATGGGTGCATTACGGTATACGCTATGACTTCAATTTCGTTGCTGAACTGTATAGTGTGAGGGTACGAAGCTTCTTCACAAAAACAATTGTTCAAAAATCAGTAGGCCTATTTCAGAGTTCAATTTCGTTGCTGAACTGTATAGTGTGAGGGTACGAAGCTTCTACACAAAAACAATTGTTCAAATATCAGTAGGCCTATTTCAGAGTTCAATTTTGTTGCTGAACTGTATAGTGTGAGGGTACGAAGCTTCTACACAAAAATGATTGTTGGAAAATCAGTAGGCCTATTTCAGAGTTGGATTTGTTACTAATTTAAAAGAGGACTCCTGGATGTACGAGTATTACGGAACACGACAGCCACATTTAACGTCAAGTATGTTACATCCTTCCTTACCTTTGCTACCTTCCGGTACGTAAAAAAACATACGATGCTTTTCCCAATGTCGTATAAATTACGAGCCGACCCCGTGGTGTTGGGGTAGCGCGCCTGCCTCTCACCCGGAGGCCCCGGGTTCGATTCCCGGCTCAGTCAGGGATGTTAAAACTGATGTGAGGGTTGGAACGGGGTGCACTCAGCCTCGTGAGGACAATTGAGTATCTGTCTGACGGTGAGGCAGCGCACCGATCACGAAAACCAAGATTAATGGCTGAGGGGACCCGATGCACTGATCACACGTCACCCCAATATCTGCAGGCCAAATGGCTGGGCAGCGGTCGCTTCGTCGGCCCAGGCCCTTCATGGGCTGTATAGTTAAGTTTTTTTTGTATACATTATGAAAATGTGTGTTAAAACCCTCATTAAAAAGCATTTCCCTACCTACTCCTATCACCTTCCATTACGAGTTCCTCCGTTTACCCTTTAGTCAGCTTATCGAGATGTTGGTTTCACGTCACAGTACAGGCCTTCGATCATGTAAATGTAAATGCTAGTATCGCACCTGCACTCAATTCCATTGCCCCCTATTTTAAATGTCAATGCCTGGCGAGTGTCATAGTGGGGTATTCCAGGAGGCCATGGTCAAATACAAGGTATTCTCTGCGTCCCATGCGCTCTGT
Source organism: Meconema thalassinum (assembly GCA_946902985.2). Classification (NCBI taxonomy): domain Eukaryota; kingdom Metazoa; phylum Arthropoda; class Insecta; order Orthoptera; family Tettigoniidae; genus Meconema; species Meconema thalassinum. The sequence continues at coordinate 453,831,875 of OX336391.1, read as the reverse complement.
TCAGTACATAAAACTGGTGAAATCTCGACAGATATTTATGAATATTCATGTTCGAACATCAAATAGTTATAATTATCTTCAAACATAAACAGTCGTATGCAACTCGCCTATAATGTTAATTAAGAAACTCGTATGGAAATTATAAAACGAGCGTAGCGAGTTTTATAAACATACTCGTGTCTCAATTATTGCCATTATAGGCTCGTTGCATAATGTACTATTATGTCCCTATGCTGGATTAAATGTAGTGTGGACTACGCAATGCAGTCAATCATGTACAGTGTCAAATTGCAGGTTATGCTACTGATGTGACGGTGTCGTCTTTGATAATAAATACGCTGAAGTATTTGTCATCTTATTAAATGTACAGTATGGACAGTGCGTTTGGTTGAGGAAAGTTTGAGATTCTTCTAGGATACATTGCAGCCCAAATTAGTCAATTCTTCGTAGAATTTCGAAGTTCTGGGTTACTTTGTTTCTATGATTCATGGAAACTGGAATTTAAAAGGAAACAGTTCATTGCTTGTAATGTTTTCCTTTGTAGCAAATAAAATGCATAGTTGTTAAAAAGCAATGCTTATTAAATCAATAGACTTCCTTATTTCCATTTGCCCATGTTTTGTTCACTTCCATAAAATACTGATGTGGAAAGTAACACTGAATAAGATCTAATAGTACGATAAAATGTTGTAAAGTAATGTACTAAAATTAGCCAAAATACATTTTTTAATGATGAAAAGTAAATTAGGAAATTATGTAGTAATAGATTGAACTTGTTTGGAGCTCTCGGGCGTACAATCAAAAATGACCAGCTACACAAAACACAATTCTGGTCAGAAATCAGTAGGCCTAATGCAGAGTTGGATTTGTTATTAATTATTTACAAGAGGGCGATCTTGGATGTATGAGTATTACGGAACACGACAGCCACTCTTTACACAAACACAATTCTGTTAAAAAATCAGTAGGCCTAATTCAGAGGTGGATTTGTTATTAATTATTTACAAGAGGGGATCCTCGATGTATGAGTATTACGGAACACGACAGCCACTTTTAACACCAACAAATATGTTACATTCTTAACCTTTGCTACCTTTGGTGCATTCTTGGAATACACGGTACCTGAGATTATAATTTTCAATGTTTTTGCATGTTCTTTCCTTCCTCTTTGTCAGACACCAACAGTGATCTTCTGTTCTCTCTTAGGGGTTCAGGTCGCTTATATTTTGTATGAGTCTGTTCCAGATATATATTCTGTGACCCACCTAGCGTCATATAACAAGGAATCTCTGAAGCTCCTCAATTCTTCCTCGCGCAAGAGGAATTCCATATCCATTTGGCTACCAGATCCTGTTACCATCGCCAGCTATTTTCTCCTTGAGCAAGAGGACTACGTCCACTTCTTTACTCACCATGCTGCGCTAGTATCAACTGTTATCAACTCTTTGAAGACCAGCTCAGCAAGAGATCATTTTTTTGTTACAATATTGGCAATACTTATATGTTCTCCTTTTGTCTCCTACCCCCACTCTTTTCCCCTTCCTCGGTCCCTCCGTGCTCCGTTGAGCAGCTCTCACTTCTCAGTCGGCAGTTGACTCGATCAGTCAAAGCTCCACTCGAGCTAGCCTCCTCAAACCAAGAGGCATACTCTCTTCTACGCCATGTTGGCAAAGTAATTATCGTCATACAGAACTTCGCCTTCAACATGAAATCAAGATAAGTACCATTTTAAAAGTTTTAACCTCATCTTCATGGTTTTAACTTCCACGTGCTTTTAATGATACTTTTATAGACAGTGTGAAAGTATTTATTTGGGGCAAAAAACATTCTTCGTGGGATTTGCCATGTTGAGCTTTCGCTTGTATAAGCCAACCTTACTAAAAGAGAGCTTTTCTTAAGCTATTTAAATGAGAAATCCTCTCACTACGTGGGATATTATCTAATACCCGCTGTCTATAATTCATCAAGCTAGTTCCTCCGTTGGACTTTCTTAACCCCATTTTACTACTAAGGTCGTTCTGGAACCTTCGAGATCTTGTACTCTATCTGCGAGTCTTGCCGTCAAGTATTTTTCACTCACTTGTGACAATAATATTTAAAATGAGGAATCTTCCTTACAAATTTTTGCAATAGCTAACTTTCTTCCACCGCTGGAACTACTGGAATGTTTTATGGTACATTTAATTGTAAATCACAACTGGTTCAAGAAATAGACTCTCACCTATATAGTGCAATCAGTTATTTCCATAATTGCAATAACTCTCTTTCTTATGAACTTTAGTGTTTCTACAGTGAACTTTGCAGCAATCTTTACAGACTATAGTGATAATCAGTGCTTGCTCCACTTTTCTACCGCGTCGCGATCGTCCGTTTATATTAAATACGGCCATGAACATTTTTCCTCCATCCCTATTTCTCTTTCCTAAACCTCTTACTAACAATCTGTAATAAACTTTAAATTCAGGTCTGTTTCAATAAGGTGTCACTCTGTGAAGTGCCCTTCCATTTTGCTTGTTTATCATTAAGTAATTGCTGTATAATTACGTGTTTTATACACGTTTCAAACTTACATTGTTTCTCCCTTCAAATCCGGGAAAACAATTCTTTCGACTCTTGTGTGAGTTACTTTTTAGGTCTCACTAAATGGAAACTGCCCCATTTGGCTCGTGATTTCTAATTAAACATAGGAAGTCTAGAACCTTCTTTTTGATTACCTCTTCAGGTTTCACAGTAAGTGACCTGCCCTCTTTTGTATAATTCTCATAAAGTAATTCTGTATAAATACAAGAAGTTGTAGGAACTTCTATCTTATTTTTCATGTTTTTATTATTGTTATATTCGAAGTTGTCACTTTCTCTAGAACATTCTCTCAAGAATTTCTTAAGGTACACTCTTTGTACTACAATTCACTTTCCAACTTTAATTACTTCATTGTTTATTTGTTTAAATCTTATAAAGATTTTAGAAACATGTAAGGTTTGAAACCTTGTAAATTGTCAATTGCCTGGAGCACACGTTTAATGTTGAGAGGTCTGCGACCCCATTTGTTAAAAAGTTCAAATGAACTATGTTTGTCCAAATTATATTACACGCTTGTTAATTTCCTCAAACTTCTTTAAATTGTTAAATAAATTAAATATTTGTTTTTGGATTCATCGTTTCCCTGATACTACAGTTAGGCAGGATCCTGGCTTTCCTAGCTCTTCCTAGGTTTATGCCCTCGTTCATACTCAATAAAGCTTTTACTATCTGTCTGGCCAGACCATCACCTTTCCCTATAGTACTTTTATTCGTGCTTGGGAGGAAATACACTAAAGCCTTTCTCTGGCAAACTGCCCAAGTCTTAGCTGCGGTTCCCGTCAGCTTCGACCAAGCTCGTACCCACTTTAGGTATCCGAGCACGGACTTGCGGTGGCAACCACCTTTAAATGTATTGAAAGTCAAATTCATAACTTTTGTGGGACTCTCCTCCTATTTTTCTATCCTTTTTCTCCAATCCAAAATCTACTTCCTTCTCTTAATCATCTTCCCTTGGTGGGTGGGTTATTCCTCAGCCAATAAACTACCCAAAATTTGGTACCAGAAACCCGGGAGAGTCCATTTTTTATTTCTATTGTTTGTCAAGTGTCATTTGACAATACTTTGCAAATTATTAATATCTGCTTTGGATTTTTCAGTTATAACTACATCATGCAAAGCCTGTGAACGGGAAAGAGGCCGCTCCTGTCTCCTTTGGGGTGTCCTGTTCTTTATACCCATTTGCTGCTGCAAACTTGACAGCATCTCCAAGGCTCTACAGTTTCGTGAGTTGTATTTCAATTTATTCTCTTTATCATGGCTCCTACTGAAAAAGATGAAACTCTCATTGCTAGACGTTCTTCCTATAAAGGGCAACTCACTAGATTCAGAAATTTCATCAGCAAATTAAATCCCGCCGAGTGTGATTTAGACATCTTGACACATCGCCTTAAGTTGTACGAACGGTCTTATGATTATTATGATCAAATTCAAACCGAGATTGAATCCGCTTGCCCAGAACTTCAATCGGATCGGGACGAGGTCGAACCCTTGTACTTTGAAAGGATTGCCAAGGCCCACCAATTGATTCGCAATATCTCAGAACCGGACACTAAGGTCATCAATCCGGCCCAGTTCGCACCCGCTTCAGTTCACAAGAACAAACCGAAACCGTTACTTCCCAAGATAAGCCTACCGCACTTCTCAGGCAAGGAAGGTGAATGGTATTCTTTTTACGAACTTTACTGCTCCCTAATTCATGAAAATATCGAGATCCCTGACATACATAAATTTTATTTCCTCCGCACGTCTTTGGAAAGCGAGGCCTTAGCCTTGGTGGAGTCACTGCCTTTAAGCGCAGACAACTACCACATCGCCTTTAATCTCCTTAAAGAGAGATATGGCAATTTACGCTTGAGTGTAGCTCGCCACATACGTTGTCTCTTCAACCTACCAGCCGTCAAACCTAATGACGTCACCTCTTTAAGAGACCTCTTAGATTCTATACAGTTCAATGTCAGAGCATTATACCAACTCAAGCAGCCTGTCCAAACATGGGACACCATACTCATTCATCTGGTTACATCAAGATTCGATTTTTCAACTTTAAAGGCTTGGGAAATTGAACTCGCTCGCAAGGAAGAATTTTCCTTCGAACACTTAATCTCGTTTCTTAACAGCCGATGCCAAGTCCTTACAGCACTCGCATTTCAGTGCGAAAAGGTCGAAACGAATCTTCAGTCTCACATTTTTGAGAAAAACCTTGCTTTTTCAAAGGGACATCAGCCCCCATCTGTCGAGAACAAGCAAACCCGTTCTTCTTTCAATCATGCAAGAGAACATATCAGGCCGCTCAACAAATCGTTAAAATGCACGCTCTGTAAAAAGCTTCACACATTGTATTCGTGCAAATCCTTTAAAGAATTGTCTGTCGAAGATCGAAGGAAGTTTGTCTTGAATAGCAAACATTGCTTCAATTGCTTGTCATCTAAGCATTCTTCTTCAAATTGCACGTCATCAAATCTCTGTTTCCATTGTAAAAAAAACGCATCATTCTTTATTGCACGTTCACGATAAATCGAGGTCATCAGTACCTGCCTCTTCAAGCTCCATGCAGAGCAGCTCCGAACAAACTAATGCTTCTTCCTGCATTTCTAATGCCGAAACTTCTTACAGTGCGCAAACCCTTTTGACCACTGTACAATTCGAAATCCAAGATAAATTTGGAAATTGGTTTAGAACCCGTGGTCTTCTCGATTCCGCTTCAACTCATAATTTTGTTTCGCAATCGTTGATTAAAAAACTAGGTCTTTCGTCATCGCCTACTTCTATCAGTGTGACCGGCATTGACAATTTGAAAACTCAAGTCTTGCAGTCTTCAAAATTGAAAATCAGAGACGTTTGCCAAAGAAACACCAATCTTAATTTAAACTGTCTCATTCTTACCAGTATTGGCAAGGACACTCCAAGTCACTCTATTAATACTTCCGGTTTAAACATTCCCTCGCACTTAAGGTTAGCTGATCCTCAGTTTAATGCTCAAGGTCCCATTGATGTACTTTTCAGTGCCAATGTTTTTTGGAAGTGCCTTCGCAAACAAACACGTAAGTTATCTTCAACCGTGGTCGCTAGAGACACCGATTTTGGTTGGGTTATTACTGGTGAAATCAAACATACCAGTGCTCAAACCAAAGCGCAATGTCATTTCGTTACAGCTGACATAAATCCCATTTCTGAAAAAGAGAACGCTCATGTTTCAGATCTCAATATTTTTGAAAAACACTTGCCGAAACGATGTCTTATCGTGAACAACTACACTACCTCTGTAAGTTGTTTAAATGGTTTTTCTTTCTTCCCGCACAAAATGGCAATTCAAGTTCGCCTTGCTTTGTGTTATTTCGTTTACCTTCTCATGTCATTTTTTATAGCAGTTAATTGCTTAAACTCTTTCTCGAAAACTATCTTCCCCTTGTGTAAAACCATGGCTATCAGTCACCATCACTTTGCTGTAAGCCATGTTTCACTTGTTTCGCTATGTAGAAGGATGGCCGCGGCCGGCTCCTCCCTCCTTCCTCACAATTGGAAGTCGCTTTTGAAACCGCTTGAAAATCTGAATTCCCTAACATCAAGAATAACTATTCTTATGCATAACTTCCTTCTCAATGTCCCGGCTTCTCTTCCTATTTCGGAAGAATCAAGCTTTTTCCTGTCGAAAATTGTCGGATTTCGTGATCCTCAAAATTATGCGAAATTGATTTCCTACTTTATTTCTTATGGCTTTAAATTGCTTTTTCACGTCCAAGTTACGATTGACTGCATGTCGTTCAACCTGAATATCTGCTTTAAGTTACAGCTGATTCAACAAATGTTGATTGTGTACTTTGAACTGCTAGTTTGTCAGACTTGTTTGTATACAAGCCTGAGGAAGGTCAAGTCACTGTTTATTTCCTGTACGCTTGACACAGTTCCAAGCAAGTTTCTCTTATCTCAACTTTGGCTGATTGCCAAGCATTGTCTAGTGAGCCGCTCCTGCAAGTACAGAAGCCGTTCACCTACTTCCCAAAATAAACTTGTTCCAGTTAAGGACTCTTTCAGCTATTTATATGCCTTATCTCGCTGTACTATGCGGGTCAAGGCCGCACTTGCTTTTGTATTCCGCTTACTCATGCTCGTATTCTATAACTGCTTCGATCCTTGTTTCAAAACTTCGTTGCGTATTTCTCACGCGCTCATGTATTTCACTTTGCTTACATATTTTCCGATCTTAATGTTCATTGATGAACAAACTTGCTTTTTCTCGTCGTCACATTCGATGTGTTTTTGTATTCATACTTGTCATGTCACGTTTCTCGCTGACGTAAGTATTTTTCTGAGTAACCCCTTTGATACTCATTATAACTTGAGGTCATTGTTTATGGCTACTAGGTTGTTACCTATGGCGTTCTTGCTTTCTACTCGTATAGTTTCTTTGTTTATTTGGTATATTTTTGTCTTGAATAGATGTACTTGTTTCTATATGCTTTGTTTAAACTTGTTAATTCTCCTTTTGCATTGTATCGCAATCTTTACTAGTGCTTTATTTCCCTCAGCTTCTAGTTATTTTGTGATTGAAAGTGTCGTTAATTCTCGCCTTTTAACTCCGCTTTCTAATGACCCTGATGACCTCCTTCCACTCACACCTGGTCACTGTCTTACACGCACTTCTCTCTCTGCCCCTCCTCCCCTTCCTAATTCTTTCAGGGATTTTGATTTACCTATTATTTGGCGTAAACTTGAAGCCCTCCGCAATTCCTTTTGGAAGAGGTGGAACTTGGAATATTTAACTTCCTTGCAAGGGAGACAGAAGTGGTTTCTTTCCAGTCCCGACATTAAAGTGGGAGACTTGGTCTTAGCTAGGGATGTTTCACCCCCCCTAGTCTGGCCTTTTGGAAAAGTGACCGAGTGTTACCCTGGAGGAGATAGGAGAGTCAGGGTATTCAGAGTCTTGACCACTAATGGTCAGATCACAAGACTACTTCTCCGCAATTGCTTATTACTGTACTTGTTTTTCTTGTTCGCTGTTGGTGTCTGCCCCTCCCAGTATGGTGCATTCTTGGAATACACGGTACCTGAGATTATAATTTTCAATGTTTTTGCATGTTCTTTCCTTCCTCTTTGTCAGACACCAACAGTGATCTTCTGTTCTCTCTTAGGGGTTCAGGTCGCTTATATTTTGTATGAGTCTGTTCCAGATATATATTCTGTGACCCACCTAGCGTCATATAACAACGAATCTCTGAAGCTCCTCAATTCTTCCTCGCGCAAGAGGAATTCCATATCCATTTGGCTACCAGATCCTGTTACCATCGCCAGCTATTTTCTCCTTGAGCAAGAGGACTACGTCCACTTCTTTACTCACCATGCTGCGCTAGTATCAACTGTTATCAACTCTTTGAAGACCAGCTCAGCAAGAGATCATTTTTTTGTTACAATATTGGCAATACTTATATGTTCTCCTTTTGTCTCCTACCCCCCACTCTTTTCCCCTTCCTCGGTCCCTCCGTGCTCCGTTGAGCAGCTCTCACTTCTCAGTCGGCAGTTGACTCGATCAGTCAAAGCTCCACTCGAGCTAGCCTCCTCAAACCAAGAGGCATACTCTCTTCTACGCCATGTTGGCAAAGTAATTATCGTCATACAGAACTTCGCCTTCAACATGAAATCAAGATAAGTACCATTTTAAAAGTTTTAACCTCATCTTCATGGTTTTAACTTCCACGTGCTTTTAATGATACTTTTATAGACAGTGTGAAAGTATTTATTTTGGGGCAAAAAACATTCTTCGTGGGATTTGCCATGTTGAGCTTTCGCTTGTATAAGCCAACCTTACTAAAAGAGAGCTTTTCTTAAGCTATTTAAATGAGAAATCCTCTCACTACGTGGGATATTATCTAATACCCGCTGTCTATAATTCATCAAGCTAGTTCCTCCGTTGGACTTTCTTAACCCCATTTTACTACTAAGGTCGTTCTGGAACCTTCGAGATCTTGTACTCTATCTGCGAGTCTTGCCGTCAAGTATTTTTCACTGACTTGTGACAATAATATTTAAAATGAGGAATCTTCCTTACAAATTTTTGCAATAGCTAACTTTCTTCCACCGCTGGAACTACTGGAATGTTTTATGGTACATTTAATTGTAAATCACAACTGGTTCAAGAAATAGACTCTCACCTATATAGTGCAATCAGTTATTTCCATAATTGCAATAACTCTCTTTCTTATGAACTTTAGTGTTTCTACAGTGAACTTTGCAGCAATCTTTACAGACTATAGTGATAATCAGTGCTTGCTCCACTTTTCTACCGCGTCGCGATCGTCCGTTTATATTAAATACGGCCATGAACATTTTTCCTCCATCCCTATTTCTCTTTCCTAAACCTCTTACTAACAATCTGTAATAAACTTTAAATTCAGGTCTGTTTCAATAAGGTGTCACTCTGTGAAGTGCCCTTCCATTTTGCTTGTTTATCATTAAGTAATTGCTGTATAATTACGTGTTTTATACACGTTTCAAACTTACATTGTTTCTCCCTTCAAATCCGGGAAAACAATTCTTTCGACTCTTGTGTGAGTTATTTTTTAGGTCTCACTAAATGGAAACTGCCCCATTTGGCTCGTGATTTCTAATTAAACATAGGAATTCTAGAACCTTCTTTTTGATTACCTCTTCAGGTTTCACAGTAAGTGACCTGCCCTCTTTTGTATAATTCTCATAAAGTAATTCTGTATAAATACAAGAAGTTGTAGGAACTTCTATCTTATTTTTCATGTTTTTATTATTGTTATATTCGAAGTTGTCACTTTCTCTAGAACATTCTCTCAAGAATTTCTTAAGGTACACTCTTTGTACTACAATTCACTTTCCAACTTTAATTACTTCATTGTTTATTTGTTTAAATCTTATAAAGATTTTAGAAACATGTAAGGTTTGAAACCTTGTAAATTGTCAATTGCCTGGAGCAAACGTTTAATGTTGAGAGGTCTGCGACCCCATTTGTTAAAAAGTTCAAATGAACTATGTTTGTCCAAATTATATTACACGCTTGTTAATTTCCTCAAACTTCTTTAAATTGTTAAATAAATTAAATATTTGTTTTTGGATTCATCGTTTCCCTGATACTACAGTTAGGCAGGATCCTGTCTTTCCTAGCTCTTCCTAGGTTTATGCCCTCGTTCATACTCAATAAAGCTTTTACTATCTGTCTGGCCAGACCATCACCTTTCCCTATAGTACTTTTATTCGTGCTTGGGAGGAAATACACTAAAGCCTTTCTCTGGCAAACTGCCCAAGTCTTAGCTGCGGTTCCCGTCAGCTTCGACCAAGCTCGTACCCACTTTAGGTATCCGAGCACGGACTTGCGGTGGCAACCACCTTTAAATGTATTGAAAGTCAAATTCATAACTTTTGTGGGACTCTCCTCCTATTTTTCTATCCTTTTTCTCCAATCCAAAATCTACTTCCTTCTCTTAATCATCTTCCCTTGGTGGGTGGGTTATTCCTCAGCCAATAAACTACCCAAAATTTGGTACCAGAAACCCGGGAGAGTCCATTTTTTATTTCTATTGTTTGTCAAGTGTCATTTGACAATACTTTGCAAATTATTAATATCTGCTTTGGATTTTTCAGTTATAACTACATCATGCAAAGCCTGTGAACGGGAAAGAGGCCGCTCCTGTCTCCTTTGGGGTGTCCTGTTCTTTATACCCATTTGCTGCTGCAAACTTGACAGCATCTCCAAGGCTCTACAGTTTCGTGAGTTGTATTTCAATTTATTCTCTTTATCATGGCTCCTACTGAAAAAGATGAAACTCTCATTGCTAGACGTTCTTCCTATAAAGGGCAACTCACTAGATTCAGAAATTTCATCAGCAAATTAAATCCCGCCGAGTGTGATTTAGACATCTTGACACATCGCCTTAAGTTGTACGAACGGTCTTATGATTATTATGATCAAATTCAAACCGAGATTGAATCCGCTTGCCCAGAACTTCAATCGGATCGGGACGAGGTCGAACCCTTGTACTTTGAAAGGATTGCCAAGGCCCACCAATTGATTCGCAATATCTCAGAACCGGACACTAAGGTCATCAATCCGGCCCAGTTCGCACCCGCTTCAGTTCACAAGAACAAACCGAAACCGTTACTTCCCAAGATAAGCCTACCGCACTTCTCAGGCAAGGAAGGTGAATGGTATTCTTTTTACGAACTTTACTGCTCCCTAATTCATGAAAATATCGAGATCCCTGACATACATAAATTTTATTTCCTCCGCACGTCTTTGGAAAGCGAGGCCTTAGCCTTGGTGGAGTCACTGCCTTTAAGCGCAGACAACTACCACATCGCCTTTAATCTCCTTAAAGAGAGATATGGCAATTTACGCTTGAGTGTAGCTCGCCACATACGTTGTCTCTTCAACCTACCAGCCGTCAAACCTAATGACGTCACCTCTTTAAGAGACCTCTTAGATTCTATACAGTTCAATGTCAGAGCATTATACCAACTCAAGCAGCCTGTCCAAACATGGGACACCATACTCATTCATCTGGTTACATCAAGATTCGATTTTTCAACTTTAAAGGCTTGGGAAATTGAACTCGCTCGCAAGGAAGAATTTTCCTTCGAACACTTAATCTCGTTTCTTAACAGCCGATGCCAAGTCCTTACAGCACTCGCATTTCAGTGCGAAAAGGTCGAAACGAATCTTCAGTCTCACATTTTTGAGAAAAACCTTGCTTTTTCAAAGGGACATCAGCCCCCATCTGTCGAGAACAAGCAAACCCGTTCTTCTTTCAATCATGCAAGAGAACATATCAGGCCGCTCAACAAATCGTTAAAATGCACGCTCTGTAAAAAGCTTCACACATTGTATTCGTGCAAATCCTTTAAAGAATTGTCTGTTGAAGATCGAAGGAAGTTTGTCTTGAATAGCAAACATTGCTTCAATTGCTTGTCATCTAAGCATTCTTCTTCAAATTGCACGTCATCAAATCTCTGTTTCCATTGTAAAAAACCGCATCATTCTTTATTGCACGTTCACGATAAATCGAGGTCATCAGTACCTGCCTCTTCAAGCTCCATGCAGAGCAGCTCCGAACAAACTAATGCTTCTTCCTGCATTTCTAATGCCGAAACTTCTTACAGTGCGCAAACCCTTTTGACCACTGTACAATTCGAAATCCAAGATACATTTGGAAATTGGTTTAGAACCCGTGGTCTTCTCGATTCCGCTTCAACTCATAATTTTGTTTCGCAATCGTTGATTAAAAAACTAGGTCTTTCGTCATAGCCTACTTCTATCAGTGTGACCGGCATTGACAATTTGAAAACTCAAGTCTTGCAGTCTTCAAAATTGAAAATCAGAGACGTTTGCCAAAGAAACACCAATCTTAATTTAAACTGTCTCATTCTTACCAGTATTGGCAAGGACACTCCAAGTCACTCTATTAATACTTCCGGTTTAAACATTCCCTCGCACTTAAGGTTAGCTGATCCTCAGTTTAATGCTCAAGGTCCCATTGATGTACTTTTCAGTGCCAATGTTTTTTGGAAGTGCCTTCGCAAACAAACACGTAAGTTATCTTCAACCGTGGTCGCTAGAGACACCGATTTTGGTTGGGTTATTACTGGTGAAATCAAACATACCAGTGCTCAAACCAAAGCGCAATGTCATTTCGTTACAGCTGACATAAATCCCATTTCTGAAAAAGAGAACGCTCATGTTTCAGATCTCAATATTTTTGAAAAACACTTGCCGAAACGATGTCTTATCGTGAACAACTACACTACCTCTGTAAGTTGTTTAAATGGTTTTTCTTTCTTCCCGCACAAAATGGCAATTCAAGTTCGCCTTGCTTTGTGTTATTTCGTTTACCTTCTCATGTCATTTTTTATAGCAGTTAATTGCTTAAACTCTTTCTCGAAAACTATCTTCCCCTTGTGTAAAACCATGGCTATCAGTCACCATCACTTTGCTGTAAGCCATGTTTCACTTGTTTCGCTATGTAGAAGGATGGCCGCGGCCGGCTCCTCCCTCCTTCCTCACAATTGGAAGTCGCTTTTGAAACCGCTTGAAAATCTGAATTCCCTAACATCAAGAATAACTATTCTTATGCATAACTTCCTTCTCAATGTCCCGGCTTCTCTTCCTATTTCGGAAGAATCAAGCTTTTTCCTGTCGAAAATTGTCGGATTTCGTGATCCTCAAAATTATGCGAAATTGATTTCCTACTTTATTTCTTATGGCTTTAAATTGCTTTTTCACGTCCAAGTTACGATTGACTGCATGTCGTTCAACCTGAATATCTGCTTTAAGTTACAGCTGATTCAACAAATGTTGTTTGTGTACTTTGAACTGCTAGTTTGTCAGACTTGTTTGTATACAAGCCTGAGGAAGGTCAAGTCACTGTTTATTTCCTGTACGCTTGACACAGTTCCAAGCAAGTTTCTCTTATCTCAACTTTGGCTGATTGCCAAGCATTGTCTAGTGAGCCGCTCCTGCAAGTACAGAAGCCGTTCACCTACTTCCCAAAATAAACTTGTTCCAGTTAAGGACTCTTTCAGCTATTTATATGCCTTATCTCGCTGTACTATGCGGGTCAAGGCCGCACTTGCTTTTGTATTCCGCTTACTCATGCTCGTATTCTATAACTGCTTCGATCCTTGTTTCAAAACTTCGTTGCGTATTTCTCACGCGCTCATGTATTTCACTTTGCTTACATATTTTCCGATCTTAATGTTCATTGATGAACAAACTTGCTTTTTCTCGTCGTCACATTCGATGTGTTTTTGTATTCATACTTGTCATGTCACGTTTCTCGCTGACGTAAGTATTTTTCTGAGTAACCCCTTTGATACTCATTATAACTTGAGGTCATTGTTTATGGCTACTAGGTTGTTACCTATGGCGTTCTTGCTTTCTACTCGTATAGTTTCTTTGTTTATTTGGTATATTTTTGTCTTGAATAGATGTACTTGTTTCTATATGCTTTGTTTAAACTTGTTAATTCTCCTTTTGCATTGTATCGCAATCTTTACTAGTGCTTTATTTCCCTCAGCTTCTAGTTATTTTGTGATTGAAAGTGTCGTTAATTCTCGCCTTTTAACTCCGCTTTCTAATGACCCTGATGACCTCCTTCCACTCACACCTGGTCACTGTCTTACACGCACTTCTCTCTCTGCCCCTCCTCCCCTTCCTAATTCTTTCAGGGATTTTGATTTACCTATTATTTGGCGTAAACTTGAAGCCCTCCGCAATTCCTTTTGGAAGAGGTGGAACTTGGAATATTTAACTTCCTTGCAAGGGAGACAGAAGTGGTTTCTTTCCAGTCCCGACATTAAAGTGGGAGACTTGGTCTTAGCTAGGGATGTTTCACCCCCCCCCCCTAGTCTGGCCTTTTGGAAAAGTGACCGAGTGTTACCCTGGAGGAGATAGGAGAGTCAGGGTATTCAGAGTCTTGACCACTAATGGTCAGATCACAAGACTACTTCTCCGCAATTGCATTATTACTGTACTTGTTTTTCTTGTTCGCTGTTGGTGTCTGCCCCTCCCAGTATGGTGCATTCTTGGAATACACGGTACCTGAGATTATAATTTTCAATGTTTTTGCATGTTCTTTCCTTCCTCTTTGTCAGACACCAACAGTGATCTTCTGTTCTCTCTTAGGGGTTCAGGTCGCTTATATTTTGTATGAGTCTGTTCCAGATATATATTCTGTGACCCACCTAGCGTCATATAACAACGAATCTCTGAAGCTCCTCAATTCTTCCTCGCGCAAGAGGAATTCCATATCCATTTGGCTACCAGATCCTGTTACCATCGCCAGCTATTTTCTCCTTGAGCAAGAGGACTACGTCCACTTCTTTACTCACCATGCTGCGCTAGTATCAACTGTTATCAACTCTTTGAAGACCAGCTCAGCAAGAGATCATTTTTTGTTACAATATTGGCAATACTTATATGTTCTCCTTTTGTCTCCTATCCCCCACTCTTTTCCCCTTCCTCGGGCCCTCCGTGCTCCGTTGAGCAGCTCTCACTTCTCAGTCGGCAGTTGACTCGATCAGTCAAAGCTCCACTCGAGCTAGCCTCCTCAAACCAAGAGGCATACTCTCTTCTACGCCATGTTGGCAAAGTAATTATCGTCATACAGAACTTCGCCTTCAACATGAAATCAAGATAAGTACCATTTTAAAAGTTTTAACCTCATCTTCATGGTTTTAACTTCCACGTGCTTTTAATGATACTTTTATAGACAGTGTGAAAGTATTTATTTTGGGGCAAAAAACATTCTTCGTGGGATTTGCCATGTTGAGCTTTCGCTTGTATAAGCCAACCTTACTAAAAGAGAGCTTTTCTTAAGCTATTTAAATGAGAAATCCTCTCACTACGTGGGATATTATCTAATACCCGCTGTCTATAATTCATCAAGCTAGTTCCTCCGTTGGACTTTCTTAACCCCATTTTACTACTAAGGTCGTTCTGGAACCTTCGAGATCGTGTACTCTATCTGCGACTCTTGCCGTCAAGTATTTTTCACTCACTTGTGACAATAATATTTAAAATGAGGAATCTTCCTTACAAATTTTTGCAATAGCTAACTTTCTTCCACCGCTGGAACTACTGGAATGTTTTATGGTACATTTAATTGTAAATCACAACTGGTTCAAGAAATAGACTCTCACCTATATAGTGCAATCAGTTATTTCCATAATTGCAATAACTCTCTTTCTTATGAACTTTAGTGTTTCTACAGTGAACTTTGCAGCAATCTTTACAGACTATAGTGATAATCAGTGCTTGCTCCACTTTTCTACCGCGTCGCGATCGTCCGTTTATATTAAATACGGCCATGAACATTTTTCCTCCATCCCTATTTCTCTTTCCTAAACCTCTTACTAACAATCTGTAATAAACTTTAAATTCAGGTCTGTTTCAATAAGGTGTCACTCTGTGAAGTGCCCTTCCATTTTGCTTGTTTATCATTAAGTAATTGCTGTATAATTACGTGTTTTATACACGTTTCAAACTTACATTGTTTCTCCCTTCAAATCCGGGAAAACAATTCTTTCGACTCTTGTGTGAGTTATTTTTTAGGTCTCACTAAATGGAAACTGCCCCATTTGGCTCGTGATTTCTAATTAAACATAGGAAGTCTAGAACCTTCTTTTTGATTACCTCTTCAGGTTTCACAGTAAGTGACCTGCCCTCTTTTGTATAATTCTCATAAAGTAATTCTGTATAAATACAAGAAGTTGTAGGAACTTCTATCTTATTTTTCATGTTTTTATTATTGTTATATTCGAAGTTGTCACTTTCTCTAGAACATTCTCTCAAGAATTTCTTAAGGTACACTCTTTGTACTACAATTCACTTTCCAATTTTAATTACTTCATTGTTTATTTGTTTAAATCTTATAAAGATTTTAGAAACATGTAAGGTTTGAAACCTTGTAAATTGTCAATTGCCTGGAGCAAACGTTTAATGTTGAGAGGTCTGCGACCCCATTTGTTAAAAAGTTCAAATGAACTATGTTTGTCCAAATTATATTACACGCTTGTTAATTTCCTCAAACTTCTTTAAATTGTTAAATAAATTAAATATTTGTTTTTGGATTCATCATTTCCCTGATACTACAGTTAGGCAGGATCCTGGCTTTCCTAGCTCTTCCTAGGTTTATGCCCTCGTTCATACTCAATAAAGCTTTTACTATCTGTCTGGCCAGACCATCACCCTTCCCTATAGTACTTTTATTCGTGCTTGGGAGGAAATACACTAAAGCCTTTCTCTGGCAAACTGCCCAAGTCTTAGCTGCGGTTCCCGTCAGCTTCGACCAAGCTCGTACCCACTTTAGGTATCCGAGCACGGACTTGCGGTGGCAACCACCTTTAAATGTATTGAAAGTCAAATTCATAACTTTTGTGGGACTCTCCTCCTATTTTTCTATCCCTTTTCTCCAATCCAAAATCTACTTCCTTCTCTTAATCATCTTCCCTTGGTGGGTGGGTTATTCCTCAGCCAATAAACTACCCAACCTTCCGTTACGTAAAGAAACATGCGATGCTTTTCCCAATGTCGTATAAATTACGAAAATGTGTGTTTAAACCCTCATTAAAAATTATTTCCCCACCTTCTCCTATCAACTTCCATTACGAGTTCCTCTGTTTTCCCTTTAATCAGCTGATCGAGATGTTGGTTTCACGTCACAGTACAGGCGCAGTGTGGCAATGAGCACTCTATTGTATTTATGCTCGAAGCTAGTTACATACAATATCTAACATGTAAGATTAATGGCAAGACGAGAAACTCGGATCTCGAGGGTAATAAGGTAACAATAACTATAGTGGGCGCCTGTATCTAACCCAGTGATCTGACCAGTAGTACCATCCTACGCTGATTATTAAATGAGTAGACGTTCAGCTTCTAGAAAAATATAGACATCATCATCATCTTCCTTCCAAGTATTGGGCCAAATGTCTCGTAACGGTCTTGCACTTTCCCTCCATCTTTTCATCGGACGTCCTATAGATCTATTTCCCCGTGACTGGTAGCGAAGGATCTCCTTTGGTAATCTTCCAGGTTCCATCCTTTGGACATGATGCTTCCAGTTCTCTTGGTAGTCACAAATGTATGTAGTTATTGGTTTCACTTTTAGTTCCTTCAGCACATCCTCGTTTCTCTTATGATCCCATTTAGTATAGCCTGCTGTTCGGCGCATAAAGGTCATTTCGCGTGCTGTGAGTCTGGAGATGTCCTGAGATCTTATTGTCCATGCCTCGCTGCCATAGCATAGGGTTGGTCTGGTTAATGTGTTATACAAACGCAAGCGTGTATGCCTTTGGACAAGAGATGGCTTCATGACGTGATTGATGATTCCAGTTGTTCTGGTATAATTAGTTATTTTTGCAGTTATGTCTCGTTCTTCTTGAAAAGATAAATGATATCCTAAATACTTGATTTCGTTAACTCTTTCTAAATTTTTTCCACCCAGACAAATTTTACTGGGGATAGGGTCCTTACCCTTAAAGGGTAGTCTTTAGTCTTTTCAGTAGAAATTCACATGCTGAATTTTGATGCCACTTTCTGGAGGTTGAATACTGACCACTGCAGGTCATCTTCAGACGCTGCTACCAATGCAACATCATCAGCAAATAGTATAGCGTCTACATTTTTTAGATGCCTGCTGATAGGTATTGAACCATGTCTTTCACACCTCCATTCCTTTATTATAGCATTCATGTAGATTATGAATAGCAATAGAGAGAGTCCACAGCCTTGTCTACCCCTCTGCTGATTGGCTTCCACTCGGATTTATGATTACTTAACCTTACCGCAATAAGAGTACCACTATACATGTTGTAAATGTTATCAATTAACTGTTGGGGGACACAATCCCTGGCCAATATGTCAATAAGACTGTTTCTGTCAACAAAATCAAAGGCTTTCTTAAAATCAACAAGTAGATCCGTGAAGAACTATACAGCCTATTTTCATATATCCTACTCATGTTAAGGTACGTCCACACCAAGATGTTTTCGTTAACTTTGTTAATGAACACTGTTCATGAACAATGTTCATGAACATTTTTGACTGTTCATAAACAAAATAGCGTGTTCGTTAACATTTCGAGCATGTTCATGAACAAAATCTCTTTAGCTTTTGTGAATGAAACTTTTCATTAACTTTTCGTGTTTTCGTGAACATTTTGGTTTGCGCATGAGCAAATACGCAATTTAGGTTGAACATTCGTAGCGCGGAATACGGTGCTCTTTTATTTCTCTAAAAATCGACTATCGAATCTCAAGCGACTCGTATATTGCGCGGAATTATGAAATACCAGGAAGCACATGAGAATATTAATTTTGTTGATAAGGAGTCTAGGATCATGAGTGGTCGAACGAAAACGTTTTGGCGCTTATCGATGCGTATCTAAATCATCCCGTTTTGTGGGACAGTCGGCATCCCAGTCACAAAGACAGGAATGCTCGCACGGATGCCTACTCGGAACTGGCCTCCGAGTTTAATATTGCACTCAAAATGATATTGATCAAAAAATTAACAAACTCAGAGGCCAGTTCCATAGGGAATTCCTGAAGGTTAATTTGTGTCATTTCTTGCAATTTCAGGCCCAATTACTGTCAACAAGAACTGAAAGTCATGTGGAGATATTCTCAGAAAGTTTTGAAAGTCTGCTGCATCATGAATTAATAGTTCTGACATAAGTGTTTTCTCCAAACTTAATTCTAAACGCCTTTCTAAGATTTTTCTTTGCCACACCTTGCGTCTGCGCTTTTCTCTAATTGCACTCACTAAATTAATGAAAGCTGCAGCTGTAAGTACTCTTCTTCCTGACCCTATCCATTATAACCTCACAAACTGTTTATTTAATGTTGAAGATGTTTGTTAACAAAAGTTTATTTGGTGTGGACATAATGTTGAAGAAGTTTGTTAACAAATGTTTAGTAAACATGTTGAGAAATGTTTTCATTAACATTGTTCATGAACATTGTTCATTAACATTGTTCATTAACTTTGGTGTGGACTAGCCTTTAATTGTCTCTATCAACGTACAACATTTCAGTTTGATTGTTGTGATAGATTCGTAGATATTGAGAACCGTCTAAATATTTCGGATGCTCACCATATTGGATTGTTATATGTATAGGCCATAGAGTTATGTACCATTAAAGGAAAATTATTGCGTAGATTCATTATTCAAACTTTCACTTCGATCATATTGTAATGTTTTTTACTATTGGTTCCCCTAATTTGTTGTTATTAAAAGGAATGTTAAAATTATTACTGAAAGGGTAAATATAAGAACCAATCCCACCATTAAAGTAACACCTGAAAAAGTTTTATGGATAAGAAGAAAAATCCGGGTGGGCGCCAACTCATATACAAATTAAATCTATGAGTAATCAATCTCATATTAAATGAAATAGAAACACAAGTCCTCTACAATCTCAAGGGGTAGGGTATTTATGAATACCA
This sequence comes from Meconema thalassinum, assembly GCA_946902985.2. Classification (NCBI taxonomy): domain Eukaryota; kingdom Metazoa; phylum Arthropoda; class Insecta; order Orthoptera; family Tettigoniidae; genus Meconema; species Meconema thalassinum. Next base: position 453,812,332 of record OX336391.1, on the reverse strand, counting down.
ACCAAGATGCCATCAGTGAGGAAAGCAAGTTTAGATATCTACTGCAATATACAATCAATTACAGGGAATGTTACTTACGGTTGGAGGAGAAATATGCATATCATATATAATATATTTGTTTTGCTCCAGTAAAAGTATATGATTTCCTAGATCTTTCTTTATTAAAAGCAATCTTCTCTACTAGAAGCATTACGGGACCAGCAATGATAAACAATCCAGACACGTTCATTCAGTGTAACAAAATCTTCCAGTTCACATATACAAGCACATACCCATATCATAATCTCCAAACCTACAATAATCATTTTTAAAAATCCTCCCACATCCAGTGTTCATATATCACCTCTTCTTGCCTTTTCTAAGATAAGCCACTTCCTCTACCGCTAGATCCTCCTCCATGGATTCCACAGATTAGCACTCAAATAAGCATAGTTCATGATCTCACCACCTAAGCGCTTCTATGATAAAAATGTCGCAACATGATTACGACACAATAAATAAAAACTTAATTTTAAAATTCGCACAGCCGCCATCTTGAGGTTATGTAAAAAATGTAACTAAATTAGATGCCAGGACATTGCAATATCTATAATCATTTACTGTACCACATTTCACTGCGCTCAGATGGTTAAATCACGAGAAAAGTCTATTAAAATGTTTCAATTTCGCTTGGCCGCCATGTTCGTTTTGTACCTTACAGGTTTTTGAAAGTTAGATAAATAAACTTGTAGCAGTGCCCTTTATTATCGTACAAAATTTCGGGATGATATCGGTAATAGTTTGGGAGATACTTAATGCTGGTGAAATATTTCGCACAGCCGCCATGTTGGATTGGTGAGTCACAATAAAATTTGAAGGGCACGGTCGGGGTCAGCCAGAATGGTGCTATGATCTTATCTAGTTTCATTGAAATCGCTCCAGCCGTTTAGAAGTTATTAGGGGCACACACACACATACACGAATCACACACGCACACACAGACACACGGACAAAAGGTGATCCCATAAGCCTATTTTTTCATAAAATGAAAATAGGCTAACAAATGATTTGTGTGTTTCCAAATTGAACTCTCTGCGATTTTCGATCAAAATTTTAAAGGTGAAGTAGGCATCTGCCCATGTGCGACCTTTTCTAAACCCATGTTGTTCATTCCCTATTACCTCAGGTAATGTTTCAGTAATTTTTCTTTAACAATTTTTGCAAAAAAGTATACTTATTCCTCTATAATTTTCCAAATCTTTCATATTTCCCTTCTTATGAAGAGGAACTACTATTGCCAATCTTCTGGAGACCTGTTACCCATCCAGATTAAATTCAATAATCTGAGAAATCTTTTCTTGAAGGCATCGCCTGAATATTTCAACATTTCTGCATTTATTGAATCTTCTCCAGGTGTTTTCCCATTTCGAAGTTTCCTCAAGACCTGCTCTAATTCTTCGAGTGTAATATTTTCCGAAGACTTGTTGTTAGATGCTTGTAAAACAAGTTCAATATTTGGACTCAACCAAAGGCTCTGAAAATACTCAAGCCATTCTTTGTGAGATATTACATTAATTTTTACATCCTCTTTTACTTCCCTATTTAGTTTTTTCAAAATTTTATAGGTTTGTGGTTGTGGTCTTGTTATGTCAGTCTCCAGGTACGAGACAAAGTTTTCCCAACTTTCCCTGTGTTTCTTTCGAATTTCTCTTTTTGCTATTGGTCTCTTATGATGGTATTCAATTTTATCTTCTAATTTACCAGTTGACAGAAACTTTTTATTTGAATTTCTTTTTTTCGGAGATTACTTTTGCAATTTCTTCGTCCCAAATTCTTAAACCATTTTTCTTTTGCCATCTTCTTTTTTATCCCAAACTTTCAAATGCTGACTGTTTTAGAGCTGAACTCAAATTAGACCACTCGTCTTCCACATCGTCAGAAAGTGGAATCATCTGAATGTAATTATCAAGCCTGTTTTGGTATAGCCATTTTATACTGGGATCATTTAAAAGGTTAACCTTATATAACGTTTTGTTTTCCTGTGTTCTTTGATTCTTTTCCTTGAACCACCGTGGTTTTAAACGAATAGGAGCAACTAATAAATAGTGGTCTGTTTCCAATTCAGGTCCTTGATAAACTCTTGTATCCAAAACTAAATCTGCCAATTTTCCATTACAAATGATATAATCAATAATTGATTTCTGATTTCTTGCGGAGCACGTATATTTATGACTGTCCTTGTGTGGAAACAGTGTGTTCATAATCCGAAACTGATTGAAGATAGTGAAATCTATTAATTTTGTTCCATTATTATTGCGGGTTACCTCTCCATGAATTCCTATGTTATTCTGTATTTTCTAATTACCAACTCTACCATTAAAGTCTCCCATTACCAATATCATATCTTGTCTATTAGTAATATTGATTATCTTCTGTAGATCATTATACAAAATATCACTTTCTTTTGAGTATCCTTCAACCAGTGCATATACCCCTATAACTGTCAAATATCCTCTGGATAGTTTTATTCTTACTTGAATGATCCTTTCATTCCAAAAAGTATAGCTATCAATTTTTGATCGTAATCTCTTGTGAACCATACACATCACCCCACCCTGTGCTCTAACATTTTGTTGAACACCACTGTAAATAATTTCTTGTCTCCTTGGGTCCCTGAAGCTTTTTCTTTGTTTCAGAAATATAGACAAGCAATCTAAAACAGTGCCTGTGTCGATTTATTATCTTGGACAGTACACTTATGTCCCTCACACACACAAAATAAAAACTGTGTCCTTCTGACCCCCCAAAACAAATTAAAATCATTTGATAAAAAAACGCTATCTATCCATAGAAATGACAACTGAGGAATTCGGCACTCCACTGAGCCCTCCTTCTCTCAACACGAAACTGTACAAGGAAATTGTACATCGTAAAAATATTTTAATATTGAAAAACTTTTCAAACATACTGTAGTTCCTCTGAACTAAAATCAAATGAAAATTATGAAACGTCGGCGTCTACAAACATATCCCCACTCTATACGTCGCGTTTCATTAAGTCGAACCGTGGTTCCAAATCTAAATTGAATGTTGCAAAAATATTTACACTAGATATTTTCATGTATATACAATATCGCGACCAGCACGATCTTCTCTACTTAACTGCTGTAAATCTCAAAAGATTTTCCTTCCGTAATCACTTTCTTTAACTATATCACCAATACCTTCTGGGTTTATGAAGTATTAACATACTTGTCGTGGCCAATAGAACATAGGTAACAAACCTTTAAGTTAATTACTGCTCAAAAATTACACAATTATTTAATACATTCCGATAGTGATGAATATCAATGCCAGACTCTCAGTTACAAATTGTTAACGTTAAAAGAAAAATAGGTGCGTGGCTTTTATCCTCACTCCACACCTTCGTCTTCAAACTCACATAAATAATCAGCTAATTTCTTTAACATCCTGTTCAGAATATTGCTTCACTGCAATAAAAACGACCTCTCACACACTCTGTGAACAAACTCTAAGAACGTCTTCAATACGCCTCCTCTATTAACAACACATATACCTTCTATACGACGATACATAAACCATTCCAATAGGCCTACCGGTACATTCTTCCTAATGTAAGAAAATCAGTGACACTATTCAATACTCACTATTGTGTAGTATCTTTCAAGTCACACTCAACATAACTTCTATTGATTATACAATCAAGACCTCGTGCCTTATAATTTCTCATACGTTCTGTTCACACACCAAAAATAATTCTGTTCAACTTTTTATACACCTTGTAGTGTCAAATACGTTATTACATTCATCATATCAAATCTTTAACTTCCGTTGCAGTGTTAACGTAACTTTCTGAGTTTTAGTCTTTATGTATTCGCTTTAAAATAGAAATAAAATAATATCCTCCCTTTTTAGCAGACCTTATTAATAACTGACACTTTCCTTCGCGATGTTCGGCAGCGCATTGAGAGATCTCAGTAATATATCTGCCGTAGTTTTGTAGTAACTTGTATAGTAGTAGTGGGTTTTGGCCGGTTCTATATCCACCGCCACCGCTCCACCACACAAGATGGCGGCGGTGTGATATCTCGCGAACCCATGGTCGGATTTTAACAAATGAGGTGTCGTAGGACTCGGGCTGACGCCCTCTTTTCTATGGACAACTTATTTCCACCCGAAAATAAAACTTACCCCTACTAGGGGGTGAAATTGTATTTTTTTTAGAAAATCTCGCTTTCCAAGTGCTAATATGAAATTAAACGTTCCACACAAGAGACATGTGTACGGTGGAAAGCCAATATGAATTAATATGCTTGTTTCTTGTTTTTACGCATGCCCACTCATAGCTTTTGTAAGAGGGCGTGCTTTTTAAAGATGGCGGCTGTAGTGTAACCTAACCCAACCCACGAGGGGTGATCAAAAAGGATTCCAAGCGGCGCTTGTCGATCGGCAAACTAATAATCAAAGAGGGGCATGAAAGGCTTTGAGGCGATAACCCCTTTTGATTGATCCCTGTTGATTGGTTCCTTTTGATTGATCTCTGTTGATTTGTCCCTGTCGACCTGCCTCTTTGGACGGGTCCTTTTTGAAGGGAGTCATTTTTGATGATCCTTTTTGACGGGCCCCTGTTGACGAGTTCCTGTGGACGGGTCCCTGTGGACGGGTCCTTTTGACTGATCCCTTTGGACCGGTCCTTTTGGACTGGTCCCTAATGCTATAGTGAAATTAAACGTTGTTCCACATGAAACGCATGTGAAGAGCCGATTGCTACTATGAATTAACATGTTTGTTTTTTGTTTTTATGCATGCGCTTTTTTTTTGTAACAGGGCTGCCTTTTTGAATAATGATTTATAGATGAGTTATTTAAAAAAATATAACCAAAAGATCCAAAACTAATAGGTCGTCGGCTTTTTAATATCTCATGAACCAATAAGGCTAGGGACGTGTATGATGGGTCGTCGGACTTGGGATGACGCCCTGTTTTTGAATGTATTTTTGATTTTTGTCAAAAGGGCCTAAGTACACTATTGTTAATATCTCGCCAACCAATAAGGCTAGGGACTTATATGTGGGGTCCTAGCACTCGCGGTGACGCTCTGTTTTTGAATATATATTCAATGTTTGTCAAAAGGGCCTAACTGCACTGTTGTTAATATCTCGATAACTAATATTGGGGGAGGGTCAAGTGAGGTGTTATAGGACTTACGATGGCCAACTATTTCCCATGACCAACGAATTTACCCCAAACATTCAAAACAGCAAGGTCATTGACCTGAGATTATATAAACTAATAATCGGATATCGACATGTGAGATTTCATTGGACTTAGGATGGTCAACCCTTTCCCATGGCCAATGAATTTTCCCAACTCCTCTTGGCTGAAGGTGATCACTCTCCTTCGGTCATCCAATGATGTCTTCCTTCGTTGCTTCAAATCTAGGCGTTCTTATTCTCAGAGTGACTGTTGTAGTGAGGTCTTAACTCGACCGAGCGAAGTATCAGAATGCTCTTCTGTCTCCCGTCACTGTAGATAGATAGATAGATTTTTATTAATTCCATTTGATCAAATACATGCATTCAATACATTTTTGATATAGGACACGACAGAATTTACATCTATAAAATAAAAGAACTAACAGGTATATATTACTAATATTATAACTATTAAACTTATTATAATAGCAAATCTAAATAGATACAATCTTATTGCACAACTATTTACATCTCACTCTATTATCATGATATGAGAACTTAATTCTGCAAATTCAACAACATACAGCTAGGTATTACAATTAAATTTAAAAAGTAAAATGGAATTATAGATTTCATCGCTCCTATACGCTAAGATATTCAACTACTGAGTAAAAACAATGGCACTGCAGATAAGCTTCTATCAAAGGTTTTTATTTTTGGGGCCAGTTTTATATACTGGGGTAGTTTATTGTATAATTTAACTCCAGTGTGAAAAGTTCCTTTTTGACATATGCTTGTGTGTGTGAAATATGAATGTTTTGATTTTGTCTTGTGTTATGCCTATGAACATCATTGTTTGTTTTAAGAAAAACATCTTTATTCATTAAATTCTTTTTAAAAAACATAATACTTTCAAAGATATATATGCAGGACAGTGGGAGAATGTTTAAATCTTTAAACAGAGGTCTACATGATTCTCTAGTTTACATTTGCCATAATTCTAATCGCCCTCTTTTGTATCCTAAACGTGCTTAGTACATCTGGCAACATACCCCAAAATATGATCCCATATCTTAAGTATGAATGGAAATAAGCAAAATAAGTATTTCTTAATGTGTGCATGCTAGTGCAGGTTTTCATAATACGTAACGCAAAGCACATCGAGTTCAGTTTAGTATTCAGATATTGTATATGTTTATTCCATTTCAAGTCTTGTTGTATCCATAGTCCTAAAAACTTTGTTTCTGACTTATTTTCTATTTGATGACCATTTAAGGTTATATTGGGTTTCGCAGGATTCCTATTCTGTATAGTGGGGAAATTTAGACATACTGTTTTTTTTATAGTTTATTATGAGGCGATTATCTTGTGACCATTTGGTTAACTCTCCTGTAACGGAGTCAGCAGACTGCTGTATGACCTGTTTAGTTTAACTTTTATTACGAGTGTTGTATCGTCCGCAAACAAAATTTCCTTATGTGAATGAACGTACTGTGTTATATCATTGATATATAGAAGAAAGAGTAGTGGGCCCTGGAGTACTAAAAATTCAATAATTCCCTCATTGGACAATGTTTCATTAAGTAATTTGGTTCCATCACCCTTGTGTCTCAAGCTTACTATTTGTTTACGCCTTGTTAAGTAAGACTCTATCCATTTATTAGCTAGACCTCTAATACCATATTGATTTAGTTTGGTAAGGAGGATTTTATGGTCAACAACATCAAATGCTTTCGATAAATCCAAGAATAGGCCAGTTACATGTTCCTTATTGTCAATTAATTTCAATATACAATTACTACATTCGTAAATTACTGTCTGTGTAGATTTTTCCGTTCTGAATCCATGTTGTGAGTTTGATAATATTTTATTTTTTTCTATGAAACTTATCAGTCTCTTATACATAATTTTTTCCACAATTTTTGCAATACCAGTTGGTAAGGTAATAGGACGATAGTTATCTAATTCATCTTTTGAACCGTTTTTGTGCACTGGAATTACTTTTGATAACTTCAAAATATCCGGGTAAGTTCCTGAGAGAATTGAACTGTTTATTAAGTGCGTAAGTGGATTTATTATATTTTCTGCCCATTTCTTTAAAATTGCATCAGGGATGCCATCAATTATTGATTTATTTTTTAGCTCTTTTATAACTAGTCTTACCTCTTCACTTGTGACATGATTTATAAATAAAGAATCACTGCATATATTTATTTTATTATTAGAATTTAGTGTATTTACCTGTGATTTATTTAATAATTTTTGTGGAATTTCCAGAAAATAGTCATTAAAAGTGTTTGCTATTTCCTCTGGATTATTAATCACTTTATTATTTCTGGTCAGTGTAATGTTCCTTTGTATTTTAGCAGATTTTCCAGTTTCTTTCTTTATCACGGACCACATAGCCCAGTTTTTATTAGATGATTGGGAAATAAAATTATCATTATGCATTTCTTTGCTAGTCTTATTACTTTATTTAATATGCTAGTGTATTTTTTGTAGTATAAATTGAATTCAGGTGTTGTGTGGTATTGTTTATATAATTTGTGTAGAAATTTCTTTCTTTGACATGAATTTATAATCCCTGTTGTTATCCAATTGCTAGTTTTGTTATTTTGAACAGTTCTTCGTTTAAAGGGGAATGCTATTTCAAAATAGTGTTTTAGGGTACTGTTAAATGCATTAAATTCATCATTTACATTTTCTAGTTCATAAATTTCTGACCATGTTTCCTTATTTAATAAGTCATTGAAATACGGTATGTAACATTTGATTCAGTGAATGACCTGCACTTTGATTTTACTCCATTATCATTATTATTCACTGCCCCAGAGGAGTGCGACAGGCTTCGGCAGCCGGCACACTTCATATCCTCGCCGCTAGCTGGGGGCTTCATTCATTCCATTCCTGACCCGGTCGGAGACTGGAAGCAGGCTGTGGATTTTTTCATCATTATTATTGATTGTTTCGGATACTTCAAAACTCAGTATTTGTCCATGGTGGTCCTAAACTTTCTTCACGCGCAACAATGGCTGTGCTAGCCTCCAACCATCATATATAATAATACAAATGTGCAAATATCTTCTAATTCAGCGTTCAAACTCAAATTTCGTTTCGATGAATAAATTTTATTTTCAATTCTCATCATATTGAAGTGCTATAATTGTATTAAGTGTTTATTTCGAATTAAATTAATAATTTAGTCCTTCATATAGATAAACTCTTTTGATTGGCTGTCAGGTTGCTAAGCCAAATCCATTGTTCTTTGCTGTTAAATGGTGACGTGTGCCAAATATTCCCTCTCTTCAAGTACTCCACGCGCGGTGTTCAACTTTTCCGTGGACTGTAACTCCGCAGTTCTTAGCCGTTTTTTTTAGACCGTCTCTCCCTGTAAATTATCATGATTCCAGTCCCAATTAAAAGACATTCTCCGTGTGTTAATTAAATCAGAGTGCTCCAATTCCGTTCTGGCTTCTAATAAATGTTCATACATCCTTCTGCAACTCATAATATACCTTCCTTCACACCACATAATGCTTCTGTATACAAAATGTAACTCTTATAGAGATTTTATTTTCACGCAAATAAAAGTCATGCGTCCCAGTTCGAATCTCGACTGAGGCTTCTTCATAGTCTCAAATAAATTAGGGTGCAGTACCTCATCTGTCTCATAAATCCAACACACCAAGTGAAAAAACCTGATCAGACCTTCATCACCTATGCAGCGTATGCCTGGTGCTTTGTTCCTCCTCGAGTCTTCCAATGCTCTGCCAAATTCTGATTTCAATATTAAATCTCCTTTTTCATCCTTATCAACTTCCTCTTCCCTTTCCATTACTTGATTCAATGTCCATTTTACATGCATAGTCAGCAATCTTGCATCCCAGATAACTGATCAGGACTGTACAAGTCAGAATGCTAACTACTAGTCAGAATCACTTTTCTATATCCAACAGATCACGTTGAAGTTAAACGTATAATTAATTCTTTAAAAAATAAAAAAAATGTGGTGTAGATGGGATTCCAGGTCGTGTGGTTCAAGCGTTTGAAGATCAACTAATAACGATGCTTGTTACTATAATTAATGAATCTATGACTAGTGGCGTAGTACCACCAGCTCTAAAAATTGCTAAAGTCATACCAATTTTCAAAGGAGGAAATGCAAGTGATGCAGGGAACTATAGGATCTATAATACCAATTATTTCCAAAGTCCTGGAAAGCATTGTTAAAGTGGGGCTAGTGAAGTTTCTACAGAATACTTTGTATAGAGCCAAATATGGTTTTATTGAGAACTCCAGTACAGAACTGGCAATTACTGATCTTATTTCAATGCTTCAGGGAAGCATTGACTGCAACGAGATAGCAGCTGGGTTATTCATTGATCTCGCTAAAGCTTTTGACACAATAAATCACGAAATTCTATTATAAAAATTAGAGAATGCTGGAATTCGAGGCGTTGCATTGGAGTGGTTCCATAGCTACCTTAGTGGAAGAAAGCAATATTTTAACATGAATGGCTATAAAGTGTGTAAAAGGCTGTATCCTGTGGGGTTCCTCAAGGATCTATTTTGGGCCCTACATTGTTTCTAATATATATATATATAAATGATTTAAGTAAAAGTTAATTAAAAAGTCAAATTAAGCTTTACGCTGATGATACTGAACTCAAATTCAGTTTGACTCAAGGCATTGTTGGAGCCGAGGATCGAACCGACTTGCGCACTAAATTAATCAAGAAATAGAAATTAGAAATGAAACAATATTATATTCACATAACTATTTTATGAGGTGAATGGAATATATTGATGAGTTTTGGAAAAAATTGCAACATTTTTCGAGAATTAAATTTAGAAATATTTCAGTGAATATTATTTTAACCAAGGGAGAGTCCAATCTTCAGACACTGGAATATGACCAAAGCTTCTAGTTAGCAAGTCAAGGACCGGTTTTTGTTCGCCAAGTCGACAATAACGAAATCGTGCACACGACACATTGATAAGAGGCTAGAACCATGAGTTTTTCTTGATAACTCAGGAGCCAAACAGAAATAACCACAAAAATATTGAGGGAATCGCTATTATATTTAATTTTAATATATAAAGCGATATAAACACTTCAATAGTTAGCGAAGACGAAATGATATTTTCTTATCAAAACAGAATTAAATATTTATGAATAGAAGGAAAGATATGAGCGAATTACAGTAATAAGGACTGTGTTTGAGGCTAGTCCGCCATTTCAGACAGTAACGAGCATTCATTCCTTCACATCGACAGGTACAGTGTAGACCTGTGTTACTGATCGTCCGAGAAGAGCTGATATGCATATGCGAGGTACGGCAAGGAGATAGACACTTGACCGAAGGAGACGCCACACTTGCCGAGGAACAGTAGGAGATGCCGACAATGAAATAAAGCAGTAGTTTGAAACTGGAAACGAAAGATTACAATTCGCCGCTCACAAGAAGAAGTTTACATTATTGAACTAAAGATACTACCACAGCATTGAGAGTAGCACATTACATATTGACTGCAACAGTGAAGAATCCATAATAAGGAATAGTTATCAACCTACAATGATGATAAAGAATTCAGGTCAGGGGGGATATTATGAAGATAGAGATGCAACACTAAATCCATGGAGGGAAGATCTACATTCATGGAGTGAAATTCAGAGTGAACCAGACAACAATGCGTTCATTATTCTACAACTGCAATACTAACAAGCAGTAAACTAAATTTACCAACAATGTTACTACAAAGATTTCCATTACCAATTTGGGAGATTTCAACAACAGACTTTCAATCTACGATGATGAAGAAATGCGACCAGAGACCAGCCGTCCGAAGAGTTCGTTCGACCGGGCTATGAGTTTCCAGATTGTTAATCGAGAAGCATGAAGACCTGTTGGCGCGACCCGAGGCCAAGCAGCCAGGTGCTCACGGAGAGGGACTAGCCGCCCAGCTGATTTCTCGCAGACAAGGGGGAACCCGTTATCTAGCATACGTCCGGCGCCTGTCGAGCTGGGGGATAAACATCTTACATATCCGGCCAGGTATCGCAAGAGCTGACCATCATGAAGGTAGACGAAAGATTGTTTTAATATCTTAGTAGTTTGTTGTGTTTTGGGGGTATTTCTGATGTGACCAACTTATGTAGATTTTTCTTTACTAATAACTCATGTTATTCAGTTGTCAATTTTATAAATTTAAATGTAAATTTAATTCTACGCCAGCGTGTGTCGTTTTTAACGTATTTTAACTTATTTGGATTTTAAATGTTTCATATTTGAATTTGCTGATACGTTTTTAATTATACTCACTTTAAAACGAAACTGTTTTATACATATGGAATGCTTCGATAGAATGCGTAACTACCTATAGCAGAGGTTCCCAACCTGGGGGGCGTGGGGCTTTATGAAGGGGAGGGGGGGGCGTGAAGTGAATTTCGAATGAAGTTTTTTTAACTCGAATATTACAATGTTGTAAAATAAACATTTATTGAATCTCTCCAAGTGATTGTCGCACCAAGGCAATCGTTCAAAACACTGGTAATTGCCTACTGTCGGCACAAACCTCTGCGGAGCCGCGAGGTTGGAGGTGAAATAAGGAATTGCTGTGTTGTAAGGAGCAAAATCATGCATGTCTCGTTGGCATACCTTTGTGATTTCTTTGAAACTTTGAACAGATTGAACTTAAAGCTCCAAGGCAATAACTACAATATTATGCATTCCTGGAAAAAATACAGTTATGGAAACGCCGGCTTCCGTTGAACAACTTCTCATCCTTTCACTGCCTTAATGAAAGTTTGCCGGGAAATGAACGTGATCGTAATAAACGTAGGTACAAATTCAGTCACATTTGGATTCCCTGGCACAAGAATTCAACTTCTACTTTCCTGATATCTCGTCGGAAGAATGATCTTGGATGTTAACAAGAAATTCGTTTGCCATTGACACAATGCACTGCCATCACAGCTTCAAGAAGAAGCCATAGATTTGAAGTGTGAATCAAAGCTAAAAGATGATTCCAAAATATTAGGACTGGGTGAATTTTGGGTAAACTCTCTTGCAGTGTATCCTGTAATAGCCAAATTTGCAATGCGTGTCATTATCTCATTTTCAACGACATATTTATGCGAGTCAGGATTTTCAACGCTGAATGTCATAGAAACAAAGCAGCGCTGTCGGCTTGATGTTGCAAGTGATCTCCGCTGGGCTCTGTCAAATATCAAACCAAACATACCGAATCTTACCAACAGAAAACAGTGTCAAATCTCTCACTGACATTTGTTGACTAATTTAAGGATTTGTTGAAAAAGTGTATTCTTAGTATTGTGCTAAAAAGTAGTTGGTACGTAATAGCCCTATTCCATTATGTAGTGTTATTAGGTTAGGTCTATATCCTCCACGTCAATCGAAGAGGTTATAGAAGCGATGTGTGATGGTCACGGGGGAGGGGGGCGCGATGAATCCCGTATCTCAAAAGGGGAGCGTTAGCTGACAAAGGTTGGGTTTCACTGACCTATAGGATGCGTCAATATGCTAGATCGCATCGTTTAATAGAAAAAGCATAAGTGAAATATGCTGAAGTATTTGTTAAAAACAATTTATTGTGTCATAAAGCAAGTGTTCTATTTATAAAATACTTTATTAAGTATAACAATTCCAATATCGGAATATTATTGAAACATGACATTGTTATAGCCATTGGTTACTAACATAACGGAGAAATGAATGAAAATAGGATCATAACGTTGACAGATAGAGACAAGATGATGCCTAAAGTTATAAATAAATTTATTGAAGTAATTGGTCATTACGAAAACATAGACCAGGTGATTTGTATATCAACCTGAGGTTTATTTGAAAACTAAACACATTCGTAAATGAATAATTAATTCATTAAGAAATACAAGGGAGAAAATGTTTTATTTTTATTAAATGCGAAGACGAGCGGACTAAAGTAGATTAATCTTGATATTTTATTGTAACGTGGGTAATATTATATTATGAAGGTTATTAACAGAATTTTGTAAATCGAAGCAATGTGGAATATACTACAACCATGTAATGAAGTGAACAGAAATGTTATTGAAGTTTATAACGCACGAAGGTAATTAGTTTGTGGAGGAGATTTGTTAGAGTGCACAATGAAAGATATTTCACAGGTTAGTGATTATCTAGTAGGGTCACTGATTCCTATACATGTTTGGAATGTATCAAGATGGGTTTTTATTGGAAGAATACCGTGCATTATTATCGTCGGAAGGAAAGGAATGTGTTGAGAAATGTATGCGTGTAGTTAACGCACTATTGAGAAGTTGTTCACCAAATAGGAAGGTTTATAAGTATATTGCTGGTAAGAGCAAATTGTTTGATACAGTATGTCGAAGAAGTTAACTGACAGTTGAGTATTTATTTGTGTTTGCATGTCAGTGAAGTGTAATTCCAAGATCCACGAAATTTATCACGGTAACAGATTAGTCCCGCATCGTTCTTCAATTATATCGAAAATATTTATTGATAATGACTTTACAGAGCCGTAATTAGCTTTTTTGTTTGTTACGAAGGTTCTTTGATTATGACAAAAGCCATTAGATACAGGTGGAACATTGGTTGTGAACTGTATTAGAAGAAATGTTTTAGAGGAAGGAAACACAACGAGATTGTTAGATCACGCATGATCTTGTAAATATTTTGTTAGAATATCGCGATGGACATGATAATTCGACTAATGTAAATACTTAAATAATTCAATAATTTTTATTAATAATATTGATATATTTTAGAATCCACAAATGTATAATATAGGGTATCATTTGTTATTAATTACAATTTAATATGATGACAGCTGATCATATCAGACTGTTTGTTGCAACCGAGTCACATGGTGACCACTGAAAGAAACTTTCAGTACTTATTATTTGCGAACAATTTTGTGTATCGAATTCTTTCGCTTGGAAAGTGAATACAGATAGAAGGACTATCTACATTTGTTAAAATATTTTATTTTTAATCTTTAAATATTTTTATTTGTGTCAGGAATTTTTATAGCATATAAATTATTATTTAATAAACTTGCAAGCACTGTTTAGTTTGCTTGTCCTTTTTATATAGAAACTGATCATCTTTTCATTTCGCAATCGACATGCGGTAGTGCTACTGGTTAGATACTAGAACTCACTCAGTCTCAACTTCACCGTTCACTCTCGAGATCCAAGATTCTCGTCCTACCTTTTATGTTTTAAATGATTGTTTGCTAGTAAATGTGTAACTAGTTAGTAATGCTATTGCGTGACCGATATGCGCCGAGGATTTCCTAGTTATTCACCTAGTAGGGAAGTGTTGGTTTATCTGGCTGGGTATCAACGTCCTTACAATCCATTCCATCTCAGCGGATATAGGTGGTGGCTATGCGAGATTCGGGCACATTTAGGGGTATTTTATTTGGCGCCCAATGTGTTCGGCATCTATTGTGTAGGGACACTATCGTGTTCAACAACGACTAGGAATGAGGCGAAACTTGGCGGATTTTTTTCAAAATAGAGATGAAAAGATAAGAAAAGAGCTAGGGAAATTTGAAGCAAAAGAAGATAGAAGAGAACATGATCGAGAAAGTATCTATAGCCGCATACATGATAGACCGAATGTGAAACAAGAAACCGAACGTATTCACAGGGAATATTGAGGCCTAGGAGGAATGTATGATCAGGGAGATCAACGAAGCAACCACAATGTTATCATACTAAAGAACATTGACGACAAACCGTCACGTTTCAGTGGTGTTGGAAATATAACAGCAGTAGAATTTCTACGCGACATGAGATGTTACCTGCATGATAATCGGATACCAAGGGACAGAGATATAAGAATTGTGGAAAAAATTCTCGAATCTGAAGCACTAATTTGGCATCGAGCTTTCAGATATACTTACACCAATTTCGAAGAATTTGCCGACGCGTTGCAAAAGAGATTTGGGAGTAAAGAATTACAACAAGATATCAGGGCAGATATATACTCAAAGAAGTATGCGCACTCAACACCTACACGTTATGCCTACTTCTTTACTTCACAGCTCGCGCGCCTTTAATTTCTGCAACCCCCATTATCAGAAACAGAATTGATTCACGCCATTTCATGAAAGCTTCCTAATGAGGTGAGAAGACATCTAATTTCAGCAGAAGTGAGAACGTTGGAGGGCATGGCTTAAATTCTCCGTAGACTGGATCTTACTAGTTCTATGCCCAACGTAATTCAGAGTAATAACACGAGGCAAAGATAGGAAAGTCGAGACGTCCATACAGTCTTAGTTGATCAGACTCAACAGACGGAAGAAAATCGCAATAGAGTAGGTCCATCTAGAACGAATGAGTATGGGAGAAACAGATATGAACCTGCGTATCGACGTTTCAGGGAAGGAAGACCATATCAAACCAGATACTGGAATAATGGTCAGCGTAGGACACGTTATCATAGGAATAACGAGAACAGAGAGAACGATTACTATGATGGAGAAAATAGGAACAACGGAGGAGTTTACCACCGTTATAAGAACAGGAACGACGATAATTTCGCTAGAAGACAACAACAACCACGACAGCAGCAACAACAACAACAACAACAACAACAACAAACACAGAATAGAGGTTGGAGAAACAATGAAAATGTTAGAAGATACTATCAAGACAAAGATGGAGAAAGTCAGGAATATATAAATAATGTGAGAGAAAATGAAGAGAGGAACACTCAGAGGAATGAAGAAATAGAACCTCAACCCGCAACTAGTAGGCAAGGCCAAGAACCGAACCTAAGTAGAGGACAAAATAAAACTTTATATGGAAAAAGGAAGTAGGAGAGGAAGTACAGTTCACAACAGATAGGCATGAGAACGCCATAGAGAGGACCCTGGAACACAGAAAAGAAATCACGGAAAAGACAAGAAAGAAAGGAACTGACAGAAAGTCGAGAGAGGGACCATTCAAAGTAGGAACAGTTTATGGGAATAATTGTTACCAGATCGTGAGAATAGAAAATGATCGTCCCATCGGAAAATACAACCATTCTAAATTAAAGAGATTTTATCCCAGGATCAATTGAAAGGATGAATTCGGTCCCAGTCATGAACAAGTCGAGTATTAAAGAAAGTATATGCTATGCTTTATTTAACAGGTCAGGAGGGGATCTGAACTCGAATTCAGTTTGACTCAAGGCATTGTTGGAGCCAAGGATCGAACCGACTTGCGCACTAAATTAATGCAAGAAATAGAAATTAGAAATGGAACAATATTTTATTCACATAACTATTATAAGAGGTGAATGGAATATATTGATGAGTTTTTGGAAAAATTTGCAACATTTTTAGAGAATTAAATTTGGAAATATTTCAGTGAATATTACTTTAACCAAGGGAGAGTCCAATCTTCAGACACTGGAATATGACCAAAGCTTCAAGTTAGCAAGTCAAGGACCGGTTTTTGTTCGCCGAGTCGACAATAACAAATTCGTGCACACGACACTTTGATAAGAGGCTGGAACAATGAGTTTTTCTTGATAACTTAGGAGCCAATCAGAAAGAACCACAAAATATTGAGGGAATCGCTATTATATTTAATTTTAATATATAAAGCGATATAAACACTTCAATAGTTAGCGAAGACGAAATGATATTTTCTTATCAAAACAGAATTAAATATTTATGAATAGAAGGAAAGATATGAGCGAATTACAGTAATAAGGACTGTGTTTGAGGCTAGTCCACCATTTCAGACAGTAACGAGCGTTCATTCCTTCACAGCGACAGGTACAGTGTAGACCTGTGTTACTGATCGTCCGAGAAGAGCTGATATGCATATGCGAGGTACGGCAAGGAGATAGACACTTGACCGAAGGAGACGCCACACTTGCCGAGGAACAGTAGGAGATGCCGGCAATGAAATAAAGCAGTAGTTTGAAACTGGAAACGAAAGATTACAATTCGCCGCTCACAAGAAGAAGTTTACATTATTGAACTAAAGATACTACCACAGCATTGAGAGTAGCACATTACATATTGACTGCTACAGTGAAGAATCCATAATAAGGAATAGTTATCAACCTACAATGATGAAAAAGAATTCAGGTCAGGGGGGGGGGGATATTATGAAGATAGAGATGCAACACTAAATCCATGGAGGGAAGATCTACATTCAAGGAGTGAAATTCAGAGTGAACCAGACAACAATGCGTTCATTATTCTACAACTGCAATACTAACAAGCAGTAAACTAAATTTACCAACAATGTTACTACAAAGATTTCCATTACCAATTTGGGAGATTTCAACAACAGACTTTCAATCTACGATGATGAAGAAATGCGACCAGAGACCAGCCGTCCGAAGAGTTCGTTCGACCGGGCTATGAGTTTCCAGATTGTTAATCGAGAAGCATGAAGACCTGTTGGCGCGACCCGAGGCCACGCAGCCAGGTGCTCACGGAGAGGAACTTGCCGCCCAGCTGATTTCTCGCAGACAAGGGGGAACCCGTTATCCAGCATACGTCCGGCGCCTGTCGAGCCAGGGGAGAAACATCTTACATATCCGGCCAGGTATCGCAAGAGATGACCATCTTGAAGGTAGACGAAAGATTTTTTTAATAACTTAGTAGTTTGTTGTATTTTGGGGGTATTTCAGATGTGACCAACTTATGTAGATTTTTCTTTACTCATAACTTGTCAATTTTAAAAATTTAATTGTAAATTTTGTTCTACGTCAGCGTGTGTCGTTTTTGACGTATTTTAACTTATTTGTATTTTAAATGATTTGCTGATACGTTTTTCATTATACTCACTTTAAAACGAAACTGTTTTATACATATGGAATGCATCGATAGAATGAGTAACTACCTATAGTGTGCGTCAATTTGCTAGATCGCATCGTTTAATACAGAAAGCATAAGTGAAATATGCTGAAGTATTTGTTAAAAACAATTTAATGTGTCATAAAACAAGTGTAATATTAATAAAATACTTTATTAAGTATAACAATTCCAATATCGGAATATTATTGAAACATGACATTGTTATAGTCATTGGTTACTAACATAACGGAGAAATGAATGAAAATAGGATCATAACGTTGACAGATAGAGTCAAGATAATGCCTAAAGTTATAAATAAATTTATTGACGTAATTGGTTATTACGAAAACATAGACAGGTGATTTGTAGATTAACCTGAGGTTTATTTGAAAACGAAACACATTTGTAAATGAATAATTAATTCATTAAGAAATACCGGGAAGGGAGGAAATGATTTACTTTTATTAAATGCGAAGACGAGCGGACTAAAGTCTGGTTGGTTGGTTCTTAAGTTTAGGGGCTGCGACAACGCGCAGACTGCAACTTAGAATTTTTCAAATAGTTCCTACTGTTTCCGCCAAACGCCACCGTCAACGACTACTAGGCTTAGTTCAGAACTCAGCTACTAGACGCCACTGCAGTCGGCTCTTGGCAACGAACATAGAAACCTAAGAGCGTTGTTTACATTCTTAACCTATACAATTTAGTTTCACACAGGTGTAATTAGTGGAAAGTTCTTTAAAATGCCATACATCTATGACATGGGACCGCCGGCTTTACTTCCCCTCCGAAGGAAGGCATACTGAGGGATTTTTAACGCTCTTAAAAATCCGACGGCTTCGGCCGGGTTTGAACCCGCTATCTTGGCATAGAAGCTCAGCATGCTACCGACTACGCCACCGAAGCCGCCCGGACTAAAGTCTATTAATGTTGATATTTTATTGTAACGTGGATAATATTATATTATGAAGGTTATTAACGGAATTTTGTAAATTGAAGCAATGTGGAATATACTACAACAATATAATGAAGTGAACAGAAATGTAATTGAAGTTTATAGAGCACGAAGGTAATTAGTTTGTGGAGGAGATTTGTTAGAGTGCACCATGAAAGGTATTTCACAGGTTAGTGATTATCTAGTAGGGTCACTGATTCCTATACATGTTTGGAATGTATCAAGATGGGTCTTTATTAGAAGAATACTGTGCATTATTATCGTCGGAGAGAAAGGAATGTGTTGAGAAATGTATGCGTGTAATTAACACACTATTGAGAAGTTGTTCTCCAAATAGGAAGGTGTATAAGTATATTGCTGGTGAGAGCAAATTGTTTGATACAGTATGTCGAAGAATTACTGACATTTTAGTATTTATTGGTGTTGTACATGTCAGTGAAGTGTAATTCCGAGATCCACAAAATTTATTAAGGTAACAGACTAGTCCCGCATCGTTCTTCAAGTATATAGAAAATATTTATTGATAATGACATTACAGAGCCGTAATTAGCTTTATTGTTTGTTACGAAGGTTCTTTGATTATGACAAAAACCATTAGATACAGGTGGAACATTGGTTGTGAACTGTATTAGAAGAAATGTTTTAGAGGAAGGAAACACAGCGAGATTGTTAGATCACGCATGATCTAGTAAATATTTTGTTAGAATATCGTGCTGGACATGATAATTCGACTAATGTAAATACTTAAATAATTCAATAATTTTTATTAATAATATTGATATATTTTAGAAACCATAAATGTATAATATGTATCATTTGTTATTAATGACAATTTTATATGATGACAGCTGATCATATCAGACTGTTTGTTGCAACCGAGTCACATGGTGACCACTGAAAGAAACTTTCAGTACTTATTATTTGCGAACAATTTTGTGTATCGAATTCTTTCGCTTGCAAAGTGAACACAGATAGAAGGACTATCTACATTTGTTAAAATATTTTACTTTTAATCTTTAAATATTTTTATTTGTGTCAGGGATTTTTATAGCATGTAAATTATTACTTAATAAACTTGCAAGCACTGTTTAGTTTGCTTGTCCTTTTTATATAGAAACTGATCATCTTTTCATTTCGCAATCGACATCTACTGGTTAGATACTAAAACTCACTTAGTCTCAACTTCACCGTTCACTCTCGAGATCCAAGATTCTCGTCCTACCTTTTATGTTTTAAATGATTGTTTGCTAGTAAATGTGTAACTAGTTAGTAATGCTATGGCGGGACAGATATGCGCCGAGGATTTCCTACTTATTCACCTAGTAGGGAAGTGTTGGTTTATCTGGCTGGGTATCAACGTCCTTACAATCCTTTCCATCTCAGCGGATATAGGCGGTGGAAATGCGAGATTCTATACGGGTAGCAAAGTGGGCATAATAATCAATAAGGTGCAAGAAGACTTAAACGCAATAGTCAAGTGTTCAATATTAATAAATTGACTATGAAAGTCACGAAAACAAAATACCGTATATAATGACAAAACCCAGTATGAAAAATATTGAACATAATCATATCTATAGCAACAACACAATAATAAACGAGTTCGAACATTTTAAGTATTTGGGGCTAATCATTGATAAACATCTAAGATGAGTAGCACACGTTCATTATATCACGAAGAAGATAGCTCCGGCATCTGGGCTGTTGAGAAAATTGAGATACTTAATCCCTAGAAAACTTCTAATTACAGTATATTACTCATTCGTACACTGTCACCTGAAGTATCTAAATGTAATTTGGACTCAGTGTAAAAAACCAGTCCTGCATGAACTTATGGTAATACAAAATAGAGCGATAATATATATATGTTCTACGTTGGCAGCTCGGATGCCGCTTGCATCATATTAGCCTTTCACGAAATGATTGCCGGCGGTCGAGATGGGAACTATCCTTTGTTTACTTGTGTCACACGTCAGCCTGCTTCGTTGACAGGTACAGTTGCGTGAATAGGAAATGACTCAGCTCAAGTAGCCTCTGTTATCGTTTAACGGTCCGTTGTGACATGAGCTCCTATGACGCGCAATGCTGCTTGACTTATGTGCAGAATGCATTCTGTCATCGCTGTGTGCCCTAATAACAAGCAAACAGTATACTTTGTACTCACTACAGCAATTCATAACAGATGCTGGAAGTGCTGATGACACATACGCTCGCTAATTGCAATACACACTGACGATTTCGACAGGCTACAGCCCACGCGTGTGGGATTCACCCTGTCAAAGACACAGTGCTACCAACAAAACCGATGATGCAACCACTCACAGCTGCACGTAACCACTGTGGAGAACATTCTCGGGCGCCCTGTAGGTAACCTAACCTTTAACACACAGAGTCGAGATTTATATGCCAAAAGTAAAATAATGCCATTGTTAATGTGTGCAGAATTAAAGTCAGCAATACTAATACACAGAATTAAACAAAGCAATGTGATACATAACAGTGATAACACCCTAAATTCAGACATTCATTAATTACGGTATAATATGCGACAAGCAGATGACTTCGCTCTCTTTCAAATCCGCTCGTAACTGTAGCTTTAAGTTCTCAGCCATTCAAGCTTACAACCATCTTACACGGGATTCAAAATCAATTTAAAATCTGTCGACTTTCAAACTTAAATTAAAGAAACTACTTTGGAATCGGTACCTAATAAAGTAGGTAGCCAAATTTAGTGAATCAGCATGTCTCATTTCACTCATCATTGATAAAATTATTATTTTAATTATTATTTAATTATTATTTTACTTGCAATGTAAATGTGCTTTTGGTAAGCTAATTACTGTGTTAGGTCTAGTATCATTGTTGACAAATAACTTAATAACGCAACAAATGTGTATGTAAGGTATGTGCAGTATATATGTATATAAAATTTTAGTACACGCCAATAAATTTGTATTGTACAATTCCTAAGCAAGAGCCTCTTGCTCGTTGGAATTGATGATGATTCTCAATCTCCTATCCCTTAGAGAAACACACTATGTAAGCTTCCCATCTCTCAACCTTTTCTTCCGTATCTGTTAGAGGTTTTCCATCCGAATCCTCAATATTACAGCACTTATAAGACTTCCTTCCCGCAAAAGTACTCTTAATCCTTCGATAACCTGTAGGAGTAGGAGAGAAATAAGATAGTACGTATTGAACCATGAATATTATTATCATGATATTAGTGTTCATATTCTTGCTCAATGTGAAATTATATGTTGCAATTATTTGAAGGCACTGCGGGAAATGTTTGTTGAAATAAGAATCTACCTGAGGAAAGCAAGGCACGCCTCACATCCGGCCAGAACAATAAAGGAAGGGTCGAAGTGGTATGCAGCCTGAGACATAGAAATAGCCTGACCACCGTTAGAACCGAGGTCAAGAACCAAGTTGGGGCAAAAAACTTATGAATCGCCTTGAAAATGTCTTTGTGAGCAAGGGAGCAGTTGAAAGAGGCCAGTGAACCATAGAAAAAATACGCTGTCGTCTACACCCACTGGGGCGGAGCCCTGAAATAAAGCGCAAAGTGGTAACTTGAACCCACGAATGAGAGAAGGGGACGCGGACAGTTCCCGCTATTTGGAAAGCACGCTATCGCCTGGATTTATGGAGGGAACTCGATTGTGATTAATCCACCGATCGAAATCAGATCCGCACGCAAGAGGAGTACGGTTCGCACCAAGGCGAGTTCTTTGATACAAGTTACATGTCGGTACGACGTCTGCTTTAAAAGATAGATATTTTACCTAGTACCACCCCCACTTTCGGGCTGATAAAGTATAAATACGAAGTGAAGAGTTCACTAGACGCTCTATTTTTAAGGCACACTTTGAAGGCGCAGCTACGCACTTTTGTTCTACGTTATTTGAAAATGTTCCATGTCTACGGACTTAGCGAGTTTTGATGTCAAATACGAGTAAAGACTTAGACTTCGAACTTAATCATGGCTGATAGGAGATGCATTCAAATTCATCTCGTGTTTTGCGTGTGAAGTGTTATTGATATAGCACACTGCTATAAGATTTAGGTTCAGTCGACGATTTATATTGCTCAATAGGACTCGTAGACGGATATAGCAGTCTACTCGAGCAATTTAAGTAGGAAAAATAGTGTGAAGAATATTATGGTAATCTGATAAACATTTCATCCAAGCAGCATCAGCGATGGAAGATATGGTGACGACATCTGGAGGAAGGAAGACCATGCTGGAATCAACTGCGATGACGACGGTTGCTTGCTAAAACCATGAAGGGGTCATGACGAGATGCATCAGTCTGAAGGAAGCCATTTAGGATGAGTACAAAATAATCTATTTCATTATGTAGCTTAGCTTTGTTATCGGGAATCCTTGTATATAGTCTTGTAATTTTTGTGTATTATTGTTCTTGTTGTGTGTTTTGTTGTAACCAGCTACTATTTTAAATGTGGAACTCATCGTGGTTATTTGTTTATTTTATGTAAGATTTGTGCGGGACAGTAGGTTAAATTGTACTCGCGTGTACAGTGTGCGTATTTTTGGCAAATACAACACATGAATGAACTGACTAATTGAAACAAATGAAGCTTTGGTTAGCTAATGTAACTGTAGCATTGGGGGGAAAATATGAATTTTATTAGTGACGGTTTCGGATTACACAGGCTGTAATGTTATGCGATATTGCATATTTTTATAGCAAGAAGCCGTATGCTTCTGTGGTAATTATTTTGAATTTTGTGAGCACACTTAATTATTGTGTTGTTGGAACACATTTCTGTGAGGTATTGTCTGCGATCTGATGGATTTTCATGAAGGAGAAATGTTGAACCATGGCAAGGTATTATTGAATGTGCTGGATATGGCTAGGTCACATACCTGTCGTACTGCGAGTCTTCGATATCAGAGCGCTCAAGGGAGTGGCTACTGATAATTGCTATACAGTCCTAAGTTGCGGGATGCAATTTTGGGGACGGATCTGCGATTGTGTGTTTTTATTTCAGTTGGTGTATGCTGAATTTCTACGGTTCTCAAAAGCTGTGGCTTGAGACATGACGTGCATGGTATTTCGACACAATGACAGGGCGACTGGAGTCCGTACTACAAGCTCAGATCCCAGATAAAGATAGCTAAGGCAATTAGTGCAGTGTTCGGTGTGCATATAAGATAACGATCAGTTTAGAAGCCTGTATGATCAGAAGCTACTTGGATGATTAAATTTGGGAGTTCTTCATATCAAAAATTCAGTTCAGGAATTTGTTGATATTTATGTTGTTTACTTGTTTAGCTACTGTCTCATTAATTTTGTTGTCATGTTTGAAGCACATTTTGTGTGCTATTTGTAATTTTGTTGTATCAGGGAGACAGGCAGTTGTTCCCATGTGTTGGCTGCCGATGACCACGACTGAGGGTTCACGATATGTGTATATACGACCTATATTTTAGGCAGTTTGTTTGTGTGTGCGTTTAGCACTTCTATTAGACTTCACTCGGAAGTATTTTGTATTATAGTTAAGGGTAGCGTAGCTGGTTAATTATTATTTACTTGTTAGCCATTTAGTGTAGAACCCGATATCAAGGTGTGGTGAAAGCGCACATGGATATGCAACCTGCGACTTCGTTCTATGGAGGCATATAATATGACCAAGCGTACTCGTCCTAGGCTAAGCTTTATCATAAAACGTCGCACGCAAAAACACAAGAATGAGAGAAGTAAGGACTTGGTCCACGTATTTCTTAGTTTGGACAGCATTGAAAGCTGTAATTTTATTCAATGTAACTGTTTGTTTGATTGATTTTATTTTTGGTGATTAAATAAGGGTGTCATTTGGGTTATTTGGTTGTTATGGTGTCTATTTATCGGTGTATTAAAGTTGTTTATCTGTTAAATTTTGGGTCATATTTTTTTGTAGTTATATTCTCCCTATGTTACCTTGTGCCTATAGAAGCAAAAGTACAAATTATCCAACCTTGCGACATGGACTGAACACCCCCCGAATATTAGTCTCGTGTACGCTTCTGCAAGGGGACGTAGGAGAAGAATGGCGCAGGCCAACTGTGGGGCTATTTCGTGATAGGTTGGTTGGCATGTGTGAGAAACATGGTGTTAGAAATTTGGTATACAACTTCAACCAATGTTTCAGGTTTTTAAGTTGTTGCGGGCGAAATTTTTCCGCCTAATAATGAGTAAATTAAGTAGAATCTTGGAGTTCGTCAGTAAAATATTAAATACGGGACACATTATTTTATTTGATATTGCTGATTTTGAGATATTGTGAGAATCCGGGCGTCCAACTTTCAAGTAAATTAGAATTGTGTAGTGATGACAGACTCTGATATGTAATAGGAGGGTAATAACCCTGGAAAGAATAATTATACTTTATGATTAAGTCTATGGGATAACGTAAAGCCAATTAAATTAGGAAAATTTTAATAACACCCAGTAAATTAAAGTAAAGAGATACTCAAGGATGAATGCATTGCGGGAGGATAAAGATAAAGTAAATGAATTGAGTATGATTAAAATAGTTAAATGTATTGTTGTGTGTTTGCGTGGCGTAAACTGGTGTATCTATGTGCATGACCCCTAGTTCTCAAGTGAATTTATATTTGTTATCATGGCATCTGTGGAAGAGATTAGGCAAATTGTGGAACTCGCTACAGCGAGAAACTTGGAAAATTTAGAGAAGATGAGAGCTGAACAGAAAGAGCAGGTCACGGAAATAAACAAACGTATTTCGCAACAATCTCAGGAAATAAACAATCGTATTTCGCAACAGTCCGAGGACATTAATAAGCGTATTGCTGAACAATCTAATATTCAAAGTGTGAAAAACGAGGAATAATTTAATCAATTATCTGATAAAATTAAACAAAACACTAAAGAGCAATTGGAGCAATTATCCGTAGAGGTCAGCAGAAATAATGACAAACAAGTAGGGCGTATGAAAGAGATGGAGGAACGTTTTAGCAAAAAAATCGAAGAACTCGACGAAACCGTAAACGCAAAGTTACGACAAATAGAACAGGCATGTAGTTACAATTCAGAGGAAGTTAAGGAGGTGCACGAAAGATTGAAGGAACGTTTTAACCAAGTAGAGGCTAATACGCAGGGTATGCAACAACAAATCGAAGCTGTAGACAGTGAATTGTTAGGCATAACTAAAGATATGGAGCGTGCCGAAATGAAAACAACGGAACGTTTAAAAGGAATAGAGAAGGAACAAGGAGAATTAAAGGCGTGCTTTGATATAAAAAATAGCCAACTGGAGGAACGGTTAGGAAGAATGGAAATAAACCAGGAAGAAAGCGCGGAGAAAATTGAAGCTAAATTTGAAGGGTTAAAGCTTAAGATAAACAAGGACTGGAAACAAATGAGGGAAGATAGTAAAGGGGAACGCTTATTCATCATCAAGAAGTTGGAGATAACCACGACAGATTACAAGCACTAGAAAAGAATGTCCAAAGTAAGCTGCAGGAGCAAGAAGACAAGTTAGTGAAAGCAGAACTGCAGTCACAGGAGCTAGACACTTTGTTTACATCCGTAAAGGACAGAGAAGGGTTGGAGACCATAAATAGCTCAGGGTCAAGCAACGGGACAGAGGGAGCGATGAGTAATGAACAGAGCCAAGAAGCAGCTTGCAACACAAGAGCATTTGAAAAGTTTCGAGGCCAGACTTCGACACCCGAACAAAACACTATACCTACACAAATCATACAGGTCATAAGGGGAAACGAATATAAACCAAATCGGTATACGGAGGGTACTCGCACTACACCCAAGCAATTTTTGCGTGAATTGAAGGATTTCTTTAATGATCAGGGGGTCCAAGAAAATAAAAGACTGAGAATGGTGGAGAGATTTTTGAGTGGGAGCTGTCTTATCTGGTATCAATCATTCAAATATACCTTTGGGAATATGCAAGACTTTAAGGATGCGTTCCTTAAGAAATACTGGAGCCCAGCGCTGCAACAATCTTTGAGAATGGATTTATACGCGCGAAAATATCACTCGACACATCCCACGAGGTTTGCTGATTTTTTTTACCCAACAAATGTTGAAGCTGAAAGACTTAGATGAGCCTCCATCAGAAAAAGACCTCGTGATGACCATAGGAAAACAGCTTCCTAAGAACATACAGCAGTTCCTTGTAACGGCTAACGTAACCACGGCCGTGGGGGCAGAGGAGATTCTAAGACATTTAGATGAGACCAGTTTGCAATTACCGTCTCGGGCCCACAGGCAAAGCGAGCAAGTTAACACGGCCGAAGTCATTAACGAAGGTACCAGTAATAATAATAATAACACAAGAACGCAGGCAACAAATACAGAAAAAACTTCGCGACGGCAGGAGAATAACCACTCGCAGCACGGAAGATTTGATAATAGAGGCAACTACAGAAATTACCGAGATAATTACAGGCCGTACCAGAGAAATTATCAGAACACTGGGAACAATAGGAGACAGGAATTTCCGTATCGAAGGAATGGTGACTCGAGAAACGACCGTCAGTGGCGTAACGAGAGAAATCATATGAGGGGGAACACAAGAGACCAAAGGAGCGAATGGGACGATAGACATCGTGAATCCCAGAGGTATTTAGAAGAACTTCATGCTACTGAGAACAACGAACAGGATAGATGGGAAGGTGCTATGAATCGTCACAGAAATCCGGACAATTATGGGGACCAAGGAGCGGAAAGCTTGGAAAGGCAGCAGGAAAGACTCGAGCAAGGGGCGATACCGAGGAACTCTCGGGATGAAAAAACAATAATTTCATATAAAGAAGATAGTCTGAGAGAACAGCACGGGGCTGATGACCACGATGGAAGAATCGTCGCACACATAGCTGAGTGGGTAGCACGGCCGGAAGACTGTCTGGAGGAGGAAATTAAACCACAAAACAATAGTATTAAGAAACTACCTGTAATATATGCTCGGATTGGTGGAATTAAGAGTCAAATGTCTGTTTGACACTGGGGCGCAAGTTAGTCTGATATCTGAAGCTTTAATGAAATAATTGGCACGTAAGCAACATGTACCATTAATTCCTGTACCGCAGATGAAAGTAAGGGGCGTAATTCCCGAGCGATCTATCGTATGCAAGCACCAGGCATACATAGAGCTGGATATTCTAGATCACACCTTTGCACAGACTTGCATTGTTATGGCAAGAATGAACTACAACATTATATTAGGGGCCAACTTTATTTGTGATTACCAAGCAATTATTGACCTACACAATAACACTGTAAGCTTCAGGCAGATTGAAGGATTGAAGGATGTTGACTTACAAATGGATGAGGGATCTCATGGGCTGGAAGTAGACATCTGGATGCTGGAAACAATCAACGAAGAGACAAGTGAGGAATTATGTAAGGAGGAAGAAGATGCTTGTGACATCGCAGACGTGGAACTTGGAGATAAGGAATACTCACAGGAGATATGGACCTTATTAGCGGATGAAGAAAAGGGCGGATCAGAATTCGAAAGTCTACTGCAGGAGCGACTTCAAGAGATAAATTTAGGGGAGGCAGACAAGAAGAAATTTGAAAATATATTACGCAAGCACAAAGAAGTTTTCGATACTGTCCCTGGGAAGATTTTGAACTTCACTTATGCAATTCAGGTAGATATTTGGGTCCCATTTAAGAGTAAATTATATCCAATACCAGAGAGGTACCACTCTCAGGTCAAAGACATCATAGACGGAATGCTAGCGTCGGGCGTAATAAAGAAATCACCGACACCATATCTCAACGCAATTTTGGCTGTGGCCAAGCCTAATGGATCGATAAGGCTGAGTCTCGACGCACGAAATTTGAACTCCAAGGTCATACCTGAATATGACAAAGCGCCGTTAATTCGTGAAGTGCTGAAGGGATTTAGAGGAAAGCACATATACAGTTCAGTAGATCTCACTAGTTCGTTCCACCATATTGAATTAGAGGAAAAGTCTAAGCTATTGACAGGCTTTCTCATCGATAACCAGACTTTTATTTGGAATCGCTTACCTTTTGGCCTGAAAACAGCGGGATCGGCACTTATTAGAGCTCTGGAGAGAAACTTAACGGAAGAGGTAAAGAGCATGACAGTGAGATATATCGATGATATTCTACTTGCATCTGGAGGTATTGACGAGCACATGTGTAATCTGGACAAACTTTTGGAAAATTTAAGGACCACAAATTTTAAAATAAATCTGAAGAAATCTCACTTCTTCAAGAATGAAATTTTATACCTGGGGCACGTTATTGATAGAGAGGGCGTGAGGCCGAATCCAGCGAAGATAGAGGCGATAAGGAAGTTTCCGACTCCCACCCGAGTGAAACATGAGAGAGCCTTTCTTGGAGTGACTTGGTTCTTTAAGGAAAACTGTCCTGGATATACGGAGACCGTGGCTCCAATGCAGGAGGTTTTGAAGAAAGCTAACAGATGGAAATGGGACGATACCTGCGAAAAATCATTTCAAGCAACCAAGGAACTTTTGGCCAACTGCGTAAAATTGGGTTACCCAGATTTTAAGAAGAAATTTATCATTCAAGCAGATGCTTCCTTTATTGGCATAGGAGCTATGCTTTATCAAAAAAATTCAAGTAATACTCAGGAACGCTCATATTTAGCCTTCGTAAGCCGCAAATTGCACAGACATGAAAAGAATTATACCAAAACTGAATTGGAACTGCTAGCGATCCTTCACGCATTGCAACAATGGCGCAAGATGGTATTCGATTATCCAATTGTGGTGAGGACAGACCACAAAGCATTGACGTTTATGTTCAAAACGGCAATGATGAGTGAGAGAGTCACGCGTTGGTCACTATACCTACAGCAATTCAATATTGAAATAGAGCACTGCCCTGGTAAAATGAATGTGATACCTGACGCATTATGCAGAAACCCGGATCCTGAGGACGAGATAACAGTAGATGTCCGACATCTTGAATTGACCACCAAGGACAGGGAATTCCTAGATGAACTGAAGAGTATTGCTCTGGAGCAGGAGAAGGAACCATGGATGATGATGATGATGAAATACTTCAGGAGAGAACTGCAGGCTGGAACACCGGCACATCAAGAAGCGAGAGCTAAGGAAAGCAAGTACAACCTGATAAATGGAATGCTGCACAAATTCATAGACGAGGATCACACCAAGTACAGGATTCTAGTACCTGCTACATTGCAAAGAGGGCTGACTTGGCATGTACACAACAGCCTAGGACATGTCGGTTTAGACAAGGTAGAAGCAACGATCGGAGAAACTTTCACTTGGCCGAAGATGAGGACGACGATCTGTGACGTCATTAAAACCTGCGACGCATGTCAGCGAACGAAGCCAAACAATTACCTGATTGGGCAAATTCCAAAGCCTTTATTACCTCAAAAACCTTGTGAATAAGTGGCAGTGGATACGTTCGGGCCAATTCCTAAGGGAAAACGTGGATGTAAATACCTATTTGTATGTATCGATTTGTTTTCGAAGTTTGTTGTTCTATGACCAATACAGAAAACAACTTCAAAACAAATACTAAGCAGGATAAGGAATAAGGTGATACCAGTGCTAGGTAAACCTGAATTCTTACTATCAGATCACGGCAGCTACTTCACCAGCGCCGAATTTAAGAAGGGAATCGCTGATCTTGATATGAAACACATACTATCTTCTATAAGACACCCAAGAGCAAATCCCGCGGAAAGAGCAATCAGGGATATTCTAAAATTCTATCGTATTTTCATTCGTAACGCACATTATAAATGGGTAGACAGAGTGGGTGATGTTGAAACCTGTATGAACTCCACCAAGCATGAATCGACTGGTCAGATACCATTGGTACTACACCACAACCGAATTCCAGTGAGATCATGGGACACTATCCTCAATTGTCCGAGAGATACAATGTTAGCACCTGATATAAGAATCAGACAGACTGTGGAGTACATGAAAAACCAAGCGGATAGACGCCTGAGACGAATGAGAGGAAAGAAGTTCCACAGGGAATTAGTAATTGGGGAATTAGTCCTGGTTAGAAAACCCCCAATATCAGACCCAGCAAATAAGGTACTGGCCAAGTTCTGTGAGAGATACATTGGACCGTTCCGCATTGTTAGGAATCTTGGCAACAATGCATACCAGATACAAGAAGTCAGCACGGGGACAATGTCTGACTTTAATATTGAAAACCTTAAGGTGTATCGCAGTTCGGAACCATATGAAATCAGAGAAGACGTCGCGGACGCAAATGTAACCCTCTACCAGTAAACTACACCAGAAGACACGGGGAGAGAGAAGCAAGCAGCTGGAAGAAGGAAGTAATGGTTTATTTACAAACAGGAGCAGACTCGAGGTCAAACTTGTTTGGAGAGAGAGCGGAGATGAAGGCAGGTAGGGAGCAGACGGCAGGCGGTGTCGTCATGAGTCAGTTCTGGGAAACTCATTAGTGGAGAGACGGGGACACCTCACTGGCAGAAATAAATTTTGGAAAACGAGTACTGGGCAGTATGAGTGCATGTAAAAATCGAATCAATGCATCGCTTCGATTTTTTCCCAAGAAAAGGCCGAATGAACCCTGTATATTATTATCATGATATTAGTGTTCATATTTTTGCTCAATGTGAAATTATATGTTGCAATTATTTGAAGGCACTGCGGGAAATGTTTGTTGAAATAAGAATCTACCTGAGGAAAGCAAGGCACGCCTCACATCCGGCCAGAACAATAAAGGAAGGGTCGAAGTGGTATGCAGCCTGAGACATAGAAATAGCCTGACCACCGTCAGAACCGAGATCAAGAACCGAGTTGGCACGAAAAACTTATGAATCACCTTGAAAATGTCTTTGTGAGCAAGGGAGCAGTTGAAAGAGGCCAGTGAACCATAGAAAAAAAAATACGCTGTCATCTACGCCCACTGGGGCGGAGCCCTGAAATAAAGCGCAAAGTGGTAACTTGAACCCACGAATGAGAGAAGGGGACGCGGACAGTTCCCGCTATTTGGAAAGCACGCTATCGCCTGGATTTATGGAAGGAACTCGATTGTGATTAATCCACCGATCGAAATCAGATCCGCACGCAAGAGGAGTACGGTTCGCACCAAGGCGAGTTCTTTGATACAAGTTACATGTCGGTACGACGTCTGCTTTAAAAGATAGATATTTTACCTAGTACCACCCCCACTTTCGGGCTGATAAAGTATAAATACGAAGTGAAGAGTTCACTAGACGCTCTATTTTTAAGGCACACTTTGAAGGCGCAGCTACGCACTTTTGTTCTACGTTATTTGAAAATGTTCCATGTCTACGGACTTAGCGAGTTTTGATGTCAAATACGTGTAAAGACTTAGACTTCGAACTTAATCATGGCTGATAGGAGATGTACTCAAATTCATCTCGTGTTTTGCGTGTGAAGTGATATTGATATAGCACACTGCTATAAGATTTAGGGCCAGTCGACGATTTATATTGCTCAATAGGACTCGTAGACGGATATAGCAGTCTACTCGAGCAATTTAAGTAGGAAAAATAGTGTGAAGAATATTATGGTAATCTGATAAACATTTCATCCAAGCAGCATCAGCGATGGAAGATATGGTGACGACATCTGGAGGAAGGAAGACCATGCTGGAATCAACTGCGATGACGACGGTTGTTTGCTAAAAACCATGGAGGGGTCATGACGAGATGCATCAGTCTGAAGGAAGCCGTTTAGGATGAGTACAAAATGATCTATTTCATTATGTAGCCTAGCTTTGGTATCGGGAATCCTTGTATATAGTCTTGTAATTTTTGTGTATTATTGTTCTTGTTGTGTGTTTTGTTGTAACCAGCTACTATTTTAAATGTGGAACTCATCGTGGTTATTTGTTTATTTTATGTAAGATTTGTGCGGGACAGTAGGTTAAATTGTACTCGCGTGTACAGTGTGCGTATTTTTGGCAAATACAACACGTGAATGAACTGACTAGTTGAAACAAATGAAGCTTTGGTTAGCTAATGTAACTATAGCATTGGGGGGGAAATATGAATTTTATTAGTGACGGTTTCGGATTACACAGGCTGTAATGTTATGCGATATTGCATATCTTTATAGCAACAAGCCGTATGCTTCTGTGGTAATTATTTTGAATTTTGTGAGCACACTTAATTATTGTGTTGTTGGAACACATTTCTCTGAGGTATTGTCTGCACTCCGATGCATTTTCATGAAGGAGAAATGTTGAACCATGGCAAGGTATTATTGAATGTGCAGGATGTGGCTAGGTCACATACCTGTCGTACTGCGAGTCTTCGATATCAGAGCGCTCAAGGGAGTGGTTACTGATAATTTTTATACAGTCCTAAGTGGCGGGATGCAATTTTGGGGACGGATCTGCGATTGTGTGTTTTTATTTCAGTTGGTGTATGCTGAATTTCTACGGTTCTCAAAAGCTGTGGCTTGAGACATGACGTGCATGGTATTTCGACACATTGACAGGGCGACTGGAGTCCGTACTACAAGCTCAGATCCCAGATAAAGATAGCTAAGGCAATTAGTGCAGTGTTCGGTGTGCATATAAGATAACGATCAGTTTAGAAGCCTGTATGATCAGAAGCTACTTGGATGTTAAATTTGGGAGTTCTTCATATCAAAAATTCAGTTCAGGAATTTGTTGATATTTATGTTGTTTTCTTGTTTAGCTACTGTCTCATTAATTTTGTTGTCATGTTTGAAGCACATTTTGTGTGATATTTGTAATTTTGTTGTATCAGGGAGTCAGGCGGTTGTTCCCATGTGTTAGCTGCCGATGACCACGACTGAGGGTTCACGATATGTGTATATACGACCTATATTTTAGGCAGTTTGTTTGTGTGTGCGTTTAGCACTTCTATTAGACTTCACTCGGAAGTATTTTGTATTATAGTTAAGGGTAGCGTAGCTGGTTAATTATTATGTACTTGTTAGCCATTTAGTGTAGAACCCGATATCAAGGTGTGGTGAAAGCGCACATGGATATGCAACCTGCGACTTCGTTCTATGGAGGCGTATCATATGACCAAGCGTACTCGTCCTAGGCTAAGCTTTATCATAAAACGTCGCACGCAAAAACACAAGAATGAGAGAAGTAAGGACTTGGTGCACGTATTTCTTAGTTTGGACAGCATTGGAAGCTGTAATTTTATTCAATGTAACTGTTTGTTTGATTGATTTTATTTTTGGTGATTAAATAAGGGTGTCATTTGGGTTATTTGGTTGTTATGGTGTCTATTTATCGGTGTATTAAAGTTGTTTATCTGTTAAATTTTGGGTCATCTTTTCTTGGTAGTTATATTCTCCCTATGTTACCTTGTGCCTATAGAAGCAAAAGTACAAATTATCCAACCTTGCGACATGGACTGAACACCCCCCGAATATTAGTCTCGTGTACGCTTCTACAAGGGGACAGTATTTGCTTATTATTTCATTATTTTTGAAAAGTGCTCATTTCTTGCATGTATATGCAGAATTGAGACAAGCTGTTGAAAGCCAAATGGCAAATTTTTGAGCTGCAAGAAGATGGTTGTTTCAATGGAAGTCCTGAAACCACTAGAACTTATCGTGGATTTTAGGGGCATACAATTGCAATGACAACTCAAGATTTCTCCTTGGAATGGTAGAATGCAGTTGTAGATTGATTTAGTAATTTTGCAATATAATGGTCAAGTAATCCCGTGTACTTGGGTGTGTGTAGATTTTTCTGATTACCTGTGTGTCTGTAGTAGTGTGTATTTATGATCCAGGTGAGGATTGGGAAAGATACAACAGTGGTCTTACGTTAGGAAACATCCCGGCATTTTCCTGGTGTAGAAGTGGGAAACTTCGATGAGCCACTTCCAAGATGGCTGTGAAGGGACTTCTCAGTTTTGCCTCATGAGTCTGAGTGTACCGTTCCAGTCCTCAGACCAAAATTAACATTTCTTGGCAAGCCGGGAAATGAACCCGGACCGACTGCCAAGAACGCTAGCCGCTACACTAGGAGGTGGACAATAAAACTATTTAAGGCTATAGTTGCGTCAGAGTTCGCCACAGAGGTAACAGCATACGTTACCGACTCATTTAAACATATCGTAATAAGGTTCTAATATGGGAGTAAAAGTTGGTGGAAGATTTATCCAGAATATTAAATTTGCTGATGATCTGGCAACACTTGCATTAAATTCGCACATTAACAAACATGTTGCAATGTTTAAATGATACAGCTGCAGAATAAGGAACGAAAATCAATTTTAAGAAGACCAAGATTCTGATGATATGTAAGCATCAACACCAACTAAATATAACCATAAATAAAGAACCAGTACAACAGGTCAGTCGATTTAAATACCTTGGTCAGATCTTCACCTACGATGTGAAGTTGAAATCAGGACCGTATAGCCATGGCCAAGCAGGCATTCCGTGAAAAGCATTCTGTAATTTGTCAACGCTCGATGTCCCTCAGCCTTAGAAAACATCTGGTCAACACCTACATATGGCCAGTTGCAAAGTACTACAGTGAGACCTGGACACTTAATAGAGGTGACATTAAACGATTAGAAGCGTTTGAGATGTGGTGTTGGCGCCGAATGGAAAAGATCAGCTGGGTCGAGAAAATGACCAACATAACGGTGCTGGATCGAAAAAAGGAAAAACGGCAAATGATCCGCCAGATATATAGAAGGAGATCCACCTGGTTTGGCCACAGGTTACGACATGGTGGCCTGATGATCGACATACTAGAAGGCAAAATACCTGGAAAACGCCCTCCCGGGAGGCCACGGAACACTTTCATGAGATCTTTCCTAGATAGGTCTGGCCTACGAAGTTATGAAGTGGTCAAAAGGATAACACAAGACCGAACAACGTGGAAAAGACTCATTGTGTTGGCGGCTTCGGTGGCTTAGTCGGTAGCATGCTGAGCTTCTATGCCCAAGATAGCGGGTTCAAACCCGGCCGAAGCCGTCGGATTTTTTAAGAGCGTTAAAAATCCCTCAGTATGTCTTCCTTCAGAGGGGAAGTAAAGGCGGCGGTCCCATGTCATAGATTTATGGCATGTTAAAGAACCTTCCACTAATTGCACCTGTGTGAAGCTAAATTGGATAGATTAAGAATGTAAACAACGCTCTTAGGTTTCTACGTTCGTTGCCAAGAGCCGACTGCGGTGGCGTCTAGTAGCTAAGTTCTGAACTTGGCCTAGTAGTCGTTGACGGTGGCGCTTGGCGGCAAAAGTAGGAACTATTTTAAAAATTCTAAGTTGCAGTACTTAAATTTAAAAAACAGATAACACACACTAATACAGTCATCACAATTAACACCGGTTATCAGACAGATTCTACACACACCCAAAGTACACGGGGCTACATGACCACGTTGTCGCAGCTCCTAAACTTAAGAACCAACCAACCAGACTCATTGTAGGGGCAGACCAGTCGCTTGACTGAAAAGCATGATGATGATGATCATTGGATTAAGACACTGTACTCGTATTCGTCGTCGTCGTCATATCTTGGGATGGAATGGATGGCACAGATGATAATACCCGGCTAAAGAATCACCACACATCGCTGACAACTCGAACACAACAATATTATACTATGGGTATCCACTCGACTCGCCTGGATTCACCAAATACGAAGAGAGTGAGATTCTTAACGATCTCGGGGTGTGTCTGGATATTAGGTTTACGGTTTAGAATGGTCTATTACTACTGTACCTCCAAAGCACAATATCATAGCTAACTAATGCATACAATAAGACAAAATTTCTATCAAAATATGATCGATCATAACCATGTACTCTAATTTATTTAAACATACATCTGGCAGTGACGTTGCTCACGTCCGTAGGTTCAACCATAAAGTACCCTACCCGTGATTCCTTGGTGGTGCTAAGCGTGCATCAGTTCTGGTAGCCAGTCTTATCCTCTTAAGAAGATCTCCTGGCTATAATACACATGGAATCAAATTTTCTCAAGGGCTCTTCTCAGAGCTACAAGACACGGAATATTGGACCTAGCCTTCGAATATGCCAGCTCAATATAGAGGGTGCAAGCAGATCAAAATGTGAAGTACTCTCCAAGATCTTAAGAGAAAAGAATATTGATACCGGTATCGCTGTTATCAAAGAAACTAATATTGACAGTATAGATGGTTTTAGAACAAGAGGCAAAATACCTGGATACGAAGTAATCGGTGCAACATATCATCATATATACGGCTGTGCAACGTATATTCGTAGCAACATAGAAAATGCCTGTCTAATAAGTGTTAACACCGACAATGAGATTCAGAATATCACCGTAAAAGTTGAAGAGTTCACAGTCACAAACGTGTACAAGCCCCCTCTAGTCCAGTGGCCAACTGAAGTTCTGCCTCCACTTCCTCATCCAGCCATCTATTTGGGTGATTTCAACAGCCATCACACGATGTGGAAATATAATATCAACGATCAGAATGGTTTTGCACTTTCTGAATGGGCAGAAGAGAACAGCTTACGTCTGGTTTTTGATGCAAAATGCAAGGATACATTCAGGTCTGTGGCATGGAACAGAAAATACAACCCTGATCTTTGCTTCCCAACACAAAATTCCCAAAATCAACCTCTAAACATCTCCAGAACAATCCTAGAAAACTCCGGACTGTCGACATCGCCCAGTCATATATGAAATAGGATGCCAGATCCCGATCATACGATCCATCCCTAGGCCAAGATGAAACTTCCTGAAGGCAAAATGGAAATTGTTTTCTGAAGAGATGGATAAAGTACTCAGATGGATTCCAGCTTCACCAGAGAATTATGACCGATTTGTTGGTGCCATAATCTCAACTGAAAGAAGTGTATACCAAGGGGAGACCGCAAAGAATATATTCCAGGATGGACCAATGAGTGTGAAGAACTTTATGAATCTTATTTGGCGGATGGTAATCCTGATTAAGCTCACGAACTTCTGCAGAATTTGAATGAAGCAATAAGAGACAAATGGATAAAAGCAACAACGGAGTTGAATTTTAAGAAATCAAGCCGACAGTCCCGGAGCTTACTGAAGAAGTTGGGAGGAAGCAGTCCGCCAATTCGGGTAGATCAGCCAGTATCGCCAGATCAAATAGCCAACAGAATTGTCTCACTATGTAATGCCCCACGACACAAAAATCATACACGGCAGTGAAGAAGGAGTCTAGGAACATTCGACAAGTGACACCTGATGACACACAATTCTCTCAGATGTTCACGATGGAGGAACTTGAAACAGCTCTCAAGGACCTAAAATCAGGCAAGGCACCTGGTTTTGCTGGGATACATCCTGAGTTCCTAATTAGATGTGGGAAAGAGACTAGAAAATGGCTGACCAAGTTTTTCTCATCCATCCTTAAATCAGGGTGCCTGCCAAAAGTCTTCAAAATCACCAAAGTTATAGCTGTCCTGAAACCAAACAAACCTTCGGATAAAGTAGAAAGTTACCGTCCAATAGCACTTCTCAGTTGCTGCTATAAACTCCTTGAGAGACTTTTACTGAACCGGATAGGCCCACTGTTATGTCGTGGGAGATACAAGATAAATAGCAAACACTTGTTAATATAACACAACGGTTTATTAAACACTAGTCGATACACAACGATACACAATGTGAACTAACTTGAGCGGAACTGTCGTCTACAGTCCGCGGGTGCATATATACATAGTAGCTGGAAAGTTCCAGATTGGAATGTTCTGGGCATAGTGACTAGAATGTTCGTGTTAACTCAAGTAGCCTAAATACACAACACTGACTAGAATGTTCATGTTAACATAGCACTTTCTAGAATGTTCATGTAAATACACAACATTTCCTCCCTCTTTTAAATGGATGATTTAGGAATCAGGAGTGACTCTCAACGGTGGTCACTGCTGGCGAGTACTCCTGCGGGGAATAAAAGAGGTCTGGGAAATGGGTGATGTCCTGTTTACAGGTGTAGCTGGTGTGGATGGTGGTGTTTGGACTGTTGCTGGTGTCTCGGTGAGGCGAACTCGTCTCAGGCTCGGTGGCTTGGTCGGTTGTGCGGTGGCTTCGTCGGTTGTGCGGTGACTCCGTCGGTTGTGCGGTGACTCCGTCGGTTGTGCGGTGGCTTGGATGGTGCACGGTGACTTGGTCGGTTGCACGATGACTTGGTCGGTTGCACGGTGACCTTGTCGGTTGCACGGTGGCCTTCTCGGTTGCATGGTGATTTGGTTGGTTGCACGATGACTTGGTCGGTTGTGCGGTGACCTCGACGTGGCCTGGTCAAGTTGAGTCTCGTGCGGAGTTGAGGGTACCTTTGCTCCGTTGCTGTCATCGTTCGACTGGCGTAAGCGATTGGACGTTCTTGCCCGTTGCTGAGCCGGTGTAACAATACTGCGCCCAGGCCGGTCTTGCTGGCATCCGTGGCCAACAGGAGTGGTAACGCTGGGTCATACTGCATGAGTACCTGGGGCAAGGTTAGGGCGTTCTTGATGTCTTTGTATGCCCTGTCGCCTTCTGGTGTCCAGATGAGGAGGTCCTTGAGCAGCATGTCTCGGAGTGGTCTGACTCTGGTGGACAAATCGGGGATGAACGAACTGTAGTAGGTTGCTTTGCCAAGAAACAGTTGGGGTTCTTCTGGTGTAGTTGGTTTCGGTGCATCACGTACAGCTCGGATATGTGCATCCGACTTGTGGATGCCTGACGCATCGATTTTGTGGCCAAGGGCTTCCAGAGAAGTTTGAACGAAAACGCATTTGGCTCGGTTGAGCTTGAGGTTGTGTTGCCGAAACCGTTCCAGAGTGGTGCTGAGGGCCTGAATCAGATTTTCAAAGCTATCAGCAAAAACTATACTGTCATCGAAAAAACTTACGACGTTTGGGAGACCATGCAGGACTGTGTCCATTCGCCGCTGCCAGATAGCGGGGATGTTAGCTGCTCCATATACTGCTCGCGTTGGGAGGATCAGACCGTGAGTTGACGTGTTAAGCGTGAGAGCATGGCTGAACTCATCGTCGACCTCGAGATGAGTGTACGCGTCGGAGATATCCAGATGGCAGAAGAGAGTGGTGCCGCGCATTCGGTTGAACAGATGTTCCACCTTGGGAATCGGATCTTCGTCGATGATGATCCGCGGGTTGAGAGTAGGCTTGTAGTTGCCTGTGATCCTCAGTTTGCCGTTCTTCTTGGCGACGACGTGCGTTGTCCATGCCCACTCGGAGTAGTCCACTCTTTTGTAGAAGCCAGATGCAATTTTCTTGTCGATTTCCTTGGCATAGGCATCGCGGAGGGCAACTGGTACGTCTCGAGGTCTGGCGAAAACAGGTGTGGCTCCAGCTTTCAGGTGCATCTTCGCTGGGGGACCTGAGATCTTCCCGGGGGTGTCGCTGAACACATCCTGGTAGCGAGATAGAATGTTGTCGAGCTGCTTCTGTTGTTCCAAGGTCAGAGCCTGCTTGTCTGAGAGCTTGTGGATTGGGTCGGGTTTTGCGAAGAGGTGACCAAAGTCGATCTCCCGTACAAACTCTGAAATCCACTCTCGGCCAACGAGCGATTCGACTTCATCTTCAACCTCGTAGAGATTCATGTTCCTGGTTGTGGTTCCGATGGTGGTGCACACTGACGTTTTGCCAATGCATTTAATCGGGTGGCCAGTGTAACTGACGAAGTTACGATCGTTTCTCTGCAACACAAAACCTGGTTTGATCATACTTAGCTTTGATTTGCTCATGGTTGAGCAGGGGGTGCCGGTGTCGAGTTCCATTTTGACGGTGGTTCCCTCTATGTTGACATCAACCAGTGGCTTAGGTGCTGCGTTGACCGATCCGATGACCTCGATTTTGCTGAGGTAGTCCACAACGTCGAGGTTTTCTGCTGGAAGCTCTTCTTCGGTCACATGGTTTGTTGTTCTATGTTTCCTCGATTTCGATCGGCAAACGTTTCTGATGTGACCTTTCTTGCCACACTTCAGGCACTCTGCGTTCAGGAACCTACACTGACTACGAGGGTGAGCTTCACCGCACCCTGCACATGTTGATTGGTTGTCCTGGGATGCACTCTGGTTTGCCTGGTGTGGCCATTGGTGCTGTCTGGTTAGGTTGTAAGACCCTTGACTTCGATGAGCTGACTTGCTGCGTGGCGGCTGCTGGTTGATGTTCTTCCTGGACAGAGGCTTCTCGTATCCAATCCGATTGGTTGATTCAGACTTAGCGACAGCTGTTTTGACCTCGTCGGTGGTAATGCGAGTAGTTTCGAGTGCGTGCGCGATTTCATATGCTGCGGTGAAGTTCTCTGGTTGTTTTGCAATAATCTCGTCACACATTTCTCGTGATTCCAAACCTGCGAGCATTTGTTCAATTAACATGCGATCAAGAAATGTGCCATACTTACAAAACGTTGGTAGCCTGCCGCAGTCTTAAGGTGAAGCTAGCGATGGTTTCTCCTTGCTTCTGCATTACACTGCGAAATTTGATGCTCTCAGCAAACTTGTTGCGTGTGGCGTCAAAGTGGCCTTTCAGCTTAGATTGAATCTCGTTGTATGACAGAGTTTCCGGATCATTAGGACTCACCAGGATCTTCAGGGCATCATTGAGTTCAGATCCCATATAAACCCGTGCAAAGTTTGCATGCTGTTCCGCGGGTACCTTGCTGAGGTTGAGCGCGCAGGTAAAGCGAGTGAAATAGTCGGCTACAGTCGTTCTGTCGGTTGTGCGATACGGTTGCATTGTGAACTTTGGCGGTCGAGTTTCTCATAACGTTGTTGACCCTATTGTCTGTCGGATAGCGTCGGCGATCATTGCCGAGAATTGTTGGAGTTGCTCAGAGGTTAAGTCCGGCATGGTGAAGATG
This sequence comes from Meconema thalassinum, assembly GCA_946902985.2. Taxonomy (NCBI): domain Eukaryota; kingdom Metazoa; phylum Arthropoda; class Insecta; order Orthoptera; family Tettigoniidae; genus Meconema; species Meconema thalassinum. Next base: position 453,770,521 of record OX336391.1, on the reverse strand, counting down.
AGTGGAGAACAGTATTTCTAACACGCACTTGCGATGAACTTAGTTCGGTGCACACACTTGCGTTGAGGTTAGAAAGTTCACTCGGATTAGTTTCAAACACGCACTGCGATGAACGTCGTTCGGTGCAACACTTGCGTTGAGGTTAGAAAGTCACTCGGTTTCACAACGTTATTTATCCTATCCCACTTCTGGCACCACTGATATGTCGTGGGTGATACAAAATAAATAACATACACTTGTTAATATAACACAATGCAAACTAACTTGAGCGGAACTGTCGTCTACAGTCCGCGGGTTCATATATACATAGTAGCTGGAAAGTTCCAGAATCGAATGTTCCAGATGGGAATGTTCTGGGCATAGTGACTAGAATGTTCGTGTTAACTCAAGTAGCCTAAATACACAACACTGACTAGAATGTTCATGTTAACATAGCACTTTCTAGAATGTTCATGTAAATACACAACACCCACAAATCTTGGTAACCATCCCGATGGAACAAGCAGGTTTCAGACCGAACAGACAGATACTTCCAAGTAGTGCAGGGTAATCGTATAAGTACGGTAAACAACGGAAACTCAATAATGGACTACCCCAGGGGTCGGTAATATCTCCCGTACTTTTCAACCTATATATTACTGTCGCACTAGTTGGGGAGCATCAGCAGATACACTTCGAACTTCTGCGCTCAGTTTAGTATATTCTACAGCGGAATATTGTGCGCCGCAATGGATGAACAGGCCCCACGTAAAGAAGGTGGACACTCAGCTCAACATAGCCATGAGAACCATCTCCGGTTGTATAAGAACTACTGCACTCTACTGGCTCCCAACACTCAGCCACATAGCCCCTCCGGTGTTAAGAAGACAAGATGCACTGAGGAAGGAATATTCTAAAATAATCAACAACCCTGCACTTCCAATCCATGTCGACATTCCCACTCTGGCAATAAACCGTCTCCGGTCCAGGAATCCACCCCTGCGACTGGCTCAACAGCTTGCTGATAGTAATTTTAACATTGCAGCTAAATGGCATGAAACATGGACTAGAAATGCCCCACCCGAAGTTTGTGACCTCATTGATCCCATAAAGAAAATCAAGGGATTTGAACAACCGCGACATATATTGAAGACCATTAATCGCATCCGTACAGGACATGGGGTTTGTGCGTACAACCTGCACAAATGGGGGGAAGCGTCCAGACCGCTACTGTGATTGTGGTTCATCGAATCAGACCATCAGGCACATTGTTGAAGACTGCAAAATAAGAGCATACCTAGGCCACCCTATCGACTTTTTCAGTGCTACACCATCTAGGCTGGACTGGATCAATAGTCTGGACGGTCGATATCTGTACTTGTATGTACTTTTTATTATTATTTTTGTTATTCTTATTGTGTTTTTTGTGTTTCATGTGTAATGCCATACGCTAAATAAATAAATAAATAAATAAGTGAGGCAGCGTCCCAGTTACGGAGACTAACGGCCGAGGGGACCCGATGCGCAGACCACGCGTTAACCCATAATCTGCAGGCCAAATAACTGGGCAGCGGTCGCTCGGTACGCCTAGGCCCTTTATGGGCTCCAGTGCAATCAGGGGGGAAGTTCGTTTGTCGCATGTCGTATTTAATCACCGCATTAAATTATTTTAACATTCACTTCCTTCACATAAAATTAAAATGCTTCACTATTTCAAATATTTCGACAATATATGCAACTTTTACTCTATACATGTATTTCCTTAAAAGTTTAAACTGATCCATCATCTGACTATAAACATTTACTTTGATTACGGTATTCCATCATTTGAGTATTTGATAAAGTTATTCTACTATTTACAAGTTTATTATTTACATTTATCACCTTATTCACTTCTCTTTAACTGACAGTCTTCTCATTTCAATAAAATATTGCTCATATTTGTTATCACTTCTCGCTGTTTCATAGAACTGCTACTACTTTGTCAATCCAGGGTAAAATAATCCCGTTCGATTAAGAAAATACATACCGGCATTTATCATTTACCAAATCCAGTAATAATTCCAATAATAATAATAACTCACTCAATATTGTCTGAACAAATGTTGCTTAAATATAACCTTCCGATTTATCCATGGTATATTATTCATTATAGTCATCTATATTCCTACAGCTATTGTCAGACAACCTTCCTTTCAACCCCTCATATTAATACAGTTAACTGTTCCTTGTTTAAATTACCGTACATAAGGTCTTTCTATTAGCATTATTTTACCTCATCTTTCAATAAGCCTGGTTTTCTTCAATATAATCTTCATATACAATTCACACATGTCAATATACTGTGTATCGTCAAAAATACCTTTACACTAGCTCACTTTATTTCGTCGCGTATCTACTCTCATATTGACATAACATCGCTCCTTTCTTTGTAGAGTATTTTATAACAGCACAATAATCACCTTTATCATAACCATTTTCTCAACAATGTCAACACGGATCATTGAAGATTCTCAAATAGCATAGCCTATTCCTATCACATACCGTAATCCTCGAAGTTTCCTACATTTCTGCTCAAGTCATACCATGTATCGTGCTTTTATTAACATACCCTGCCTCTTTTATCAACAAACATAAAATAATCTGTCTGCTATGTTGATATAAAAGTTTTAATGACCACTATTCCTTCTATATATTTCATGATATTTACTGAAATATCATGAGTTTTTCCGAATAAACAATATTATCTTCCATTATAATGTTAAAAAATATAGGGGAGACCGGGGATACTTTGGACACGGGGTTACGTTGGACAGCTTTAAATTTGACGCCATGGTGCAATAGTTGGTACACCTGTAACTGAATATTGTGCACAGCCACATGCAAGACCAGCTGATATGCAATATGGCGGCCTGCTTTTGAAATTAAGAAGGTGAGTTCATTTTTAAAATTTTTGTGTGCTGATATATAACATTTTGATGGGCTTAATGTTGTGATTTAGATACTTCATTACCAGAGAATTTCTTTGTAATTTATTTGTATCATTAGTGAATGTGTTTCGTATGAAATGATACTATGTAATAACCAAAGCATTCACATGGAGAAAAGTGCAGTGTATATATTGTTTCCTTTGTTACGTGGGGTTACATTGGGCAGGCCTGGGGCTATGTTGGACAGGTGTCCAACGTATCCCCTTCTTTTTTTGTATTATTTTAAAATAATCATTATTTATTTATTTATTTATTTACCGTATTTATTTATTTATTTATTTATTTATTTATTTATTTTATAGATGGTTCGAATTTACCGAAAACGGACAGACAGAGAGTCAAATGAAGAAGACTCCAAAGTCGCAGTAGGGGATGTGATACATAGAGGATTGTCATTGCGTGTTGCAGCAGACCAATATGGTGTGAAGAAGTCTCGACTGGGTTACCTAGTAAAGAAAGCCAAAGAGTGTGGCATCGACAACATGGTTTTCAGCACTAATTTCAAAAATAGGCAAGTCATTCCGGATGTGATGGAGAATGCGCTTGGTGACTACCTTCTACAATGTTCAAGCATGTTTTACGGACTAACTCCAAAGATGACAAAGAAGTTGGCATACCAGTATGCCAAAAAGAACGGATTAGATTTGCCGCCCACATGGGATGAAAGAAAAGAAGCTGGTCAAGACTGGTTTTCAGGTTTTATGAGAAGACATCCTAACCTTTCTTTACGCATGCCAGAGGCTACGAGTTTGGCGAGGATGGCCGCTTTCAACAGGCATACTGTAAGCATATTCTTCGACAAACTTGAATGTGTAACGAAGAGGCACAGTTTCCGTCCAATTCAGATATTCAATTTGGATGAAACTGGAGTAACCTCGGTTCCACATACTGAAAAGATAATTGCGCAGAAGGGATTGAAACAAGTAGGACAAGTAACATCTCGGGAACGCGGAGAGCTTGTTACACAGGTTGGGATAATCTGTGCTAATGGCAATGCACTGCCACCAGTGTGGATTTTCCCACGGGTGCGCTTTGATGAAAACAGGATGATGTCTGGGGCTTCAGTTGGTGCTCTTGGGTTAGTACACAAGTCAGGCTGGATGACATCAGAAAACTTTGTCAAAGTCCTTGAGTTCTTTAAAGAGAATGTGCGGTGCTCTAAGGAAAGCCACGTACTCCTGATTATGGACAATCACGACTCACACTTAAGTGTTCAAAGTTTGGACTTTTGTAAGGAAAATGGGATTGTTGTGCTGACTATTCCGCCGCACACATCCAGCAGACTACAGCCACTAGACCGATGTGTATTTAGTCCGTTTAAGAGGTTCTTCAGTTCAGGAGTTAATTCGTGGATGAACTCCAACCCCATTCTAACGCTGTACATCTATGCTCTCCAAAAATTGTGCAGTTCTGCCTGGGACCGAGGAGCAACACCAGAAAATATAAAATGTGGTTTTAGGACTACAGGAATTGTACCCTTTGACAGGGATATCTTTTCTGATCAGGACTTCTTGTTTTCGGCAGTGTCTGATCGTCCCCTTCCAACTGGAGTTAATGCCCAAGTGGGAGATCAAAATACCGGTATTTTGGTTGCTGAAACAGCAAGCACTGCGACAAGTTCTTCATCAAGCTCTGCGGTAGTAGTTCCTATCTCACCGGAATATGTGAGACCTTTTCCCAAGGAAACACCTAGGTTAGGCCAGCAGTCCAACCGTGGCCGGAAGAGGGGAAGATGCATGATTGCTACAGACATACCCGAAAAAATGGAACTACAGGAAAGAAAAGGTGGCGCAGTTGCCAAAAGACAAATATTGGTGTCATCATCTTCCAGTGAAGAGGACATTGAAGACCTTTGTGAAGAGTCGGGTGATTCCCCTTTCAGTTCCTCGCAGTCTTCTGAAGAGAGTGACGATGATGAGTATGATGACGGTGTTGAAGATGTGAAGGAAGGTGATTTTGCAATTGTGAAATTTCCTCATAAGAAAACAGTCGTGCATTACACTGGTAATGTTGTAAACGTGATTAAACCCATATTCGAGTATGAAATTAAGTTTCTTCGACGTAAAAGCATGGGTTTTATTTATCCCACTGTTGAAGACAAATCTGTTGTTTTGTTTGAAGATATTTGCAAAAAAAATTGCCCCCTTATCAGTCAGGAGAGGCAAGCATTACTTTTCAGAAAAGATCCTGCAAAAATTCACTAATGTACGATAGGGATGAGATGAAACAGTTTATTTTTTAATTTGAATTGATCATGCAAACATTTGTGTTTCAGTTCCTTTTTATTTATGTAAGGTTTCAATACATTTATTACTCTTTTCATTATTTCTTTAAACTTTGTCTGCCTGTCCAAACTATCCCCTTGAAGTGTCCAATCCAACCCCACCTATGGGGATAGATTGGACACTTTGCACCTCGTAGGATTTTTTGTCTCAAAATAGTGCCAGGATATATGAGGCCAATTTCTCAGGCTGAAATGAATAGTGCATATCGTGAGGAATTGCATGGTGTGATTTTCATAGCAATAAGGCACTTACTGAGCCTGCTAAAAATCGTTGATTAAAAATTGTCCAATCTATCCCCGGTCTCCCCCCATTCATATACCTCCTATTATGGTTGTCATTCTATTTTGTTTATACAACAATTCAACATCATTGTTATGTCCTTGTAAGTTAGTAGCTTTAATATTCAACGCAATCCTTTTTATTACTCAACATAACCTTGCTAACTTCTCTAACTAGCAAGTTACTAATCTGTAAGGCCCGGATAGTTGTGTGTTTCGACATTTTTTATTAAACTAAATATTTTCTATTTCGTTCATTTACATATTTTTGCCACTTTTATAAATAAATACATATTCTGGCGAATTTATTCGTAAGTACATATTTCCTATCTTTGGTGGTATGTTCTACTCCTTAGACTTAAACGACTGCTGCCCACATTTTCGATCCTTGGCAATTCCAGTAATTTACTTCTCTGTTTTGCACCCTTGCCCTCTGTATTGTACGTTAGTAGTATTTCAAGACAGGAATTCCCCGGTTATTAAGTATAGCAGGGGGGCTTAAGTTAACAGTATCTTAAGCCTCCAATAGTCCTTACCTTGACTGGAAATTTTACTTGAAATTACAGTGGTCTGCCAAACTTCTATTGACAGAGTGCTATGAAAGTTTTTGAAGTGACCTTTTCTTCTGCTCTTTAGAATTAAATTAGAAAAAAGCACATACATGATTTTGTTTCGCGCATTTGCAGTAAGTATTGTAGGATTCGGAAACTGAAGCAAACCCTGGCCTATAAGCGGGAACATTTGCACTGTAGACAGGATTATGGATTGTTCAAGCAGTTGGACGTTTCCACTATATTTCGAGTAACTGGGGGACATAAATATGATACAAATTTAACGACATATTTTAGAAACATAATCACATATTTTCCAGTTTTTAAGTACATAAATAAATACATATTTCTGAAGAGTTTAGCACATAATTATCCGAGCCCTGGTAATCTGCATATATACCATCAACTATTGTCAGTATCAGCTTATTCTATATGTTCCAATTCAACTCAATTATATCCAATTTTTTCTACCTTCTGTTGTCGGTTTCATCTCAGCTGTTTCTATCTCCTGTTCAAAGCACTCTTCAAAACAATTCTTCAAATATAAATCGCTTTCAATCTTCCTGTAATAAAACCCAGCAATCTTTCTAGGTTTGTGCCGTGTCTTTCTCCTGTAACAACATTATTCTGTTATCAAAAATTATTATTTTTTATTATAAAAATGTCCAACTTAGTTTAAGTATGGTCAAATAGCTTATAAAGATAATAGCGGAAACTCCTCGCCAAAACAGGAGACAGCGCTCCCCAGCACCGCCTAGCGGTCCGAGTTGGCAACGTAAGACCAGCTGATGTACAACCGTGAGATTCCCGGATTCAACCGAACAATTATAAGAAATTATTGACCTGTGGATGATCTAATTATCCAATTGTAATGGTTGGTACGGGGAGTATTTGTGCCATATACGGCTGTAATTATTATAAACAACAAAGTGACCCAAAATCTTTCTTCAGGTTCCCAAGAAATAAGGAAATGTAAGTACGAATTTACTGTAAACAAGTAGCCTACCATTACACTGATAGTTCGGGTTTCTTTTAATACAGAATGCTTTTACAATATAATTTAGCATATTTTAGCCTGTTCTTTATTTATTTATAGATGCACGCAGTGGGTTATTCGAAGCCGAAGAGCTGACTTAGATGACGTATTGAAAAGGAATGGCCCAGAACATTTAAACAGAACTCGTGTTGTATGCTCAGACCACTTCGTGGACAAAGATTTCAAGAACAAAAACTTGTTAAGTCAAGGGATTGTTGATAGGTTGTTAATAGTAGGCCTAATGTTAATATTGAAATAACAGCATAATTATAAAACGTGGTGACTCTACGGTACAGTAGGCCTAACATTTAACAACATGCTTCAATATTTCCGATTGAAAGTGTAAGTAGTTATTTATTGTTGTCATAAGGGGCGGAACAGCGAGGTCATCTGCCTCTAAAGTTTATGTATTGCACTATTAAAGCTAAAGGAGTTTGGTGTAATCTAACAAGTTCAGAAACACAAATTTTTATTTTACTTACTTTATTAGGAAATATATAAGAAGGTAACTGTTTTTTTTAAATGTAATTAAGCGTTTTCAACTCGTTTTTAAATACCAGTATGTCAAAAAGGATACCGTAGATTAAAACCAATGTCCTAATATTTCCTTGTAATAGTTAATTTACTTACGAGTGAATGTGCCACACCGGAGGGAGTATGCAAGAACTGTATTTTCTGTTGTTGGCTAGCAGATATTTTGCAGTCTTCATAAAGGCATTTGTGAATAAGACAAATAATTCTTCTGAATCGTATGTAAACATAGGGGTATGTATGGGCATATTCCAGACTTTAGTAACCCACACCAATGCCATGTCATGAATTGTCTGCAGTATTTTTTAGAATTCTATATAAATTGTACAGAACCAAGTATCTTTTGTTTCTTTTAACACTAATATTTACATTATTTGCTGCCTAAATATCAAGCCGAGACACTTCACAATGCAATTTCGGTCGGTGCGCACTCAAAAATGCTAGCTGTGGGTGGCAAGGAGAGTAATGCTGTCAACTCGCACCAAGAGATGGCACTGCGATCGCTGTCTCCAGGCGAGCGCATGCTTTTACGGCCGAGTTTCCGCTATTATCTTTATAAGCTATTTGGTATGGTACGGTAACTTTCAAAATCGAAGCATAAAAAGTCGAATAAATCTTATAAATATCGAAGAATAAACATCAAAATATCCCTCAACAATGGGCTAGCCTGTGTATTACACTCACAAATAACAACAAATAGTAGAGTAGAACTACACTAGCAGGAGCGGATCTAGGGGAGGGCGACCGCCCAGGGCCCCGCGGACTGGGGGCCCCCCACCATGAATTTTTTGAAATTTAATTAATTATACTTTTCAAACTAATTTATAATTCATATTCTTTTTTTTTTTTTTTTTTTTTTTCAGTGCAGCTATGACCACCCGTGACCGTTTAGCAAGTTTAGATTTCAGTGAAATAATAGCAGACTTCAGACGGGAAAAAAGTCGTAAAGTAATATTTTAATATTTCATAGTTTACATAATCTTCTTCAAGGTGACTTAAAGGTTTCTTTCATATTATTAAAAATAAGTACTATAGTGTATTCAAAATATTGTAACTATTCTTTATTTTATTAGTATTACCAAACTATTTTCCACTTGATTTTATATTATTATATTTCCTATTGTTGTGGGCCCCACTTTACCATATCGCCCAGGGCCCCGCAAGGCCTGGATCCGCCACTGTACACTACCTATCACTAGACTGCTTTTGTTGAACATATCTTCAGATAAGGTTGAAGTTGCTCCATCTCCATACTCACACATTCCTTCTGCAGCGTCTGTTCTGGATGTGTTGGCCCATGAGCGCCCGCAAGATTTATTCCGGAGGGGGGGGGGGGGTAAACAATTCGGTTTCATTACCTACCTTCAACCCCCTCCCCCCCAAAAAAAAGTTTCAATTCTTACTAGCTATGTGAAATTCATCATTATTTGACTGCTCTGAATCCGTTAGCTACTTTGTAGCGAGAATGAGAGAAGTTGAGTTTTTGTCCCTAAAAGTTCGCTTTTCTCCGTGATTCACCGTCGTATTGTTCAGTTCTTAAAAACATGTAAAAACTAGTTTCGACAAAAATAAAAATCAAATACCGTAGGTACCATAGTTCATTAAAATGGTATTTTTAATCCAGTTCGCCAACTTTCTAAATAACTGGACATATTTTCAGATAATCCCAAAGTGAAAATCCACAGCCTGCTTCCAGTCTCCGACCGGGTCAGGAATGGAATGAATGAAGCCCCCATCTAGCGGTGAGGATATGATCTGTGCCGGCTGCCGAGGCCTGACGCACTCCTCTGGGGCAATGATTAAATGAATGACAGATGAAATGAATTGATAGTGAAGAGTGTTGCTGGAATGAAATTTTTGACAGGGAAAACCGAAGTACCCGGAGAAAAACCTGTCTGCCTCCGTTTTGTCCAGCACAGATCTCACATGGAGTGACCGGGATTTGAACCACGGACCCAGCGGTGAGAGGCCGGCGTGCTGCCGCCCAAGCCACGGAGGCTTAGATAATCCCAAAGTATTAAGTTAAATTAAACTGTGGAAATATCCTAACATCTTATCAGACCAATTATTTAAATAGCAGTTTTCAAATACGGTACGGCAGATGGCCGTTACAGCAGATCGTCACGTTTTTCCTCTTCCACACAACCAATCGGAAAAACTTCGCTTTGCTCTTATTCGAATCATAAAACACTTGTAGCCTACTATAAGTGATCAACTCGTAGCTTGAGCAATAAAAATAAAAATATTTCGCTTTATTATCACTAACCACTAAGTAAAATAGATAAAAACCACTAAAGTACAGGGTCATTATATTTGCTTGGCTAGGACATTCTCGCTCACGCGCTCCGCCAGTGACGGCTCAGTTGCCGGCTGCCGCGCGTGCGTATGTCCGGCAGAATACGGTGTTTGAAATCTGTATCATGCATTTTAACACACTGGTAGATGCTGAAAATGTTCCCCATCCACTGCCAAACATAATCGCCATCTTTTTATAGAGTTTCTGGTTAATCCGGTTAATTTACCTTCAGTAAAGAATTAACGACAAGAAAAAAAGTTTCAGACAGACTCTACATACACCCGAAGTACACGGGGCTACATGACCGCGTTGTCGCAACTTAAGAACCAATCAGCCAACCAAAGAAATAACCACCTTAACGTCTATTTTTATTGTTTACTGAACCTGTACGTTTGAATCTCATATTAGCCAGTTGTTTTATTACAAGAAGTATAACACAATTTTCACTCGCCAAATCAATGCTTTACTTTACTAAAAAATACTATAGGTATAGCCAACAAAAATTGAATTATTCTGGGACAAAATGAGAGTATTTTCCGTCCCCATGATAAAATTTAACCAGCAAATATACATTCTGGAAGTGTGACACACGAGGGTAGTGATACAAGCTCGAGGCCGTGGGAGAGCCCGATCACGTGACATAATGCACAATAGACGCTTCTAGAAGGCTGAAATTGGCATAGCAACAGGGAGTTTGGAAATAAATATTATACATATTGTTATAAATTATGTTATTAGATCCCAGCCCAGAGCCAATGAGAAGAGGTCTTATTGAAGACGGGATCAACTTCAACTACATAATTTGGTGAAATTATGCATTTAGGCCCTTAGAAGAAGATTTTCTTATTTGGTAATGAAGAAAATATTAATTGAAAATATGTCTGACATTTAAAAACCGCAGATCGGTTAATCTACGCAGTAATAAGCATTAGTAATCTACGCGCTAAAATTATGGTGGGAGATTGATATGGCCGCCAAACTTTCGACTTGGAGGGGAGATCCAAGGATCGAGGTTCTTATTCCAGCAGTCTTTGAAGAGTGAGGAAGTTTTATATTGGGTTAACGGAGATCCCAAAGCTTTGTCCGAGTGCGACGACTGTCGACTTGTGGAGACGCTGGGATAGCAAGGTAGAACGTTGAAGATTACCGCACTTCCATTTTAAGTGAAGTTGTGACGAACATTGAAAATAGTATATCTCTTATATAATTGAGATTTGAGTTCAACTAAGTGAATATAGATAAAGAACAGGTCGAATACTACATTCTGCTGAAAGTCGAGCGTTCTAAAATTTACCATTTCGACAATATAAGCCTGTTAAGACAGATTTTCAAAAGTGTTGGAAATAAAGCTGAATATCATTTTAGATTGCAACGTGAAGTTGGCGAACGCAGAACAAGTGAACAGTAGAACTTTTAACATTGGCGCAGCAAATAAACATTATCATAATGACTATCATTATTCTTCAAATGGTTTCATTCAACATAATTAACATTGTTGATATGATGAACTAAATAGTCATGCGCCAGAGACATATTCGATGACAGAAGTTAAGATACAACGATGGAACTTCGTTATACGACGTATTCTTGAATACAGACGAAGTGTACGGTCCATCTTGTACATTTTCGTCAGTCTACGAACACTAATGCAACATCAATTAGCAATAGAAATATTTCATTCACCATCTATATGAATATTTCTATAAATTATTTTCCAATGATGAGGCTGATATATATTTGCGACGGAGAATGAAGATTCTACACAAGAGATTTGTCAAGATGCTAGGGGTAACCCAGCAACAATAGAAGAATTTGCCAGAAGGATGTCGTTCGAGCCCAGGCAAATGTTGGTGAATTCTGGAGAGGGAACGTTTTTCCTATCTCTGAGGTCACAGATCCGCGGTTCGAATGCAGATCCATCTCAGTATCTTGAACTGAGGAAACATCGAAAGTATTGTGTGAATACTTACATAGATCTTCCAGTTTTCGACCAAATAAGGTAGCTGTGTCTCTTAGTTTTAGTATAGAGCTTGATTAGTGACATCCTGAGCCATGGATCTTACTCCATATTTTCACATTTCATGTATTTCAGTGTTCTCATGTATTTTAAATTTCAGATGTGTGCTAAGATTTTTATGCTTCAAGATTATTTAGGAGATGATTGCCTTTCGTCTATTTTTCAATTTTATTCTACGGATCAAATTGTTGAACTGACATTAAAAAAAATTGTTTGAGGAATCATATTGCCTCATAGAAGACTAGTCGTTTCGACTCTCGAATTTTAATAATTTGATTTAAACCAAGGATTCTGACATTATGTCATAGCTTCAAATTAAATTCTTTTAAATTTAATTTGAGCATTTTAATGTAACAACATCAAACTTCAAGAGCAGAATAAACATCGAATGATATTGTCAAATCATTATTGTACATAAACTTTCGACGATCTAGGAAATACTAGTCGTTTGTTAAGACCGAAGTCTTAATCCCTATAAACATTATTTGTGTAGAGTGGAAAAACATTACGACATTGACAAACCTTTTTATTATTTGTAAAGCTGAGAGATTTGTTCATTTATTATTTTAGAGGAAATATCTTTTGAGAGAAGATTATTCAAATCTTTGGCTAGGAATTCAAAGCTAGTTTATCCCGGTCACGATTGAATTCTATTTGACACTAAAAATAACATGTGTGTTATTTTACACTATTTGTGTAACATCACGTCATTATGTAGACTAGATATTACAACGATATACAATTTAAAGCTTGATAAGTGAGGTGAGGCAGGAGTATTATTTTTATTACTTGTATTTGCGACAGACGAGTTAACAGTTAATTATCTTTTTGTGGAGTAAACTTTAGGAGGCAATCACGACAGTCTAATATCGTTCATTACGATTGGAAGTTTCGTTTGAAGAACTTAAGTATGTTTAATTGTAGATCAGTAGTCATGTGAAACGATACTGAGGGTCATGCCATTATTTGAGAAAAGTTCCTACAGAAGAAATATTAATAACAATTAATCCATTTTTGGTAATTGTTTAACATAGTGGATGATAATTGTTTATGCCATATATATTGTTATATGAGGATTTGTAGAGCTATGGAGTGCTCGTGCTGTAACGTGTTTTTCGAGGGGTTTTATGCAACTGGCATAAGTCAGTAGGAAGCCATTCTATATTTATTTACGCGGCAAATTGTTCAGCCAAGAGAATTTTTCATGTTAATTTATTATTATTATTAATTTATTATAATTATTATTAAGGTATTTTCGGAGCATTTTATAAAAATTATTAGCATTCAGATAGGTTTTCTATGTCTTAGAAAACGCTATCAAGCAAATTATTACGAACGACGATATCATAGAAAATTATATGATTACGGAATTTTACGGAGTTTTCGTCAGTTAGGGTATTTGAGAGACATGACTCACTGGGAATTCGAATACAAGCTGATTCCTGTCGAGGAGCATGACGCAATCTTGGGTCGCAAGGTCTAGAAGAGGCGAATTGTCGAAACGGAACTCTCGCGCGCCGTGTGTAATGAGGCAGAGGAGGGGAACTAGCGGCGTGCTCAACCAATCAGTGAGGACGACGTAAGCTAGTTGGGACTGAAGAGTGGGGAGCCGGCATGTGGATATATCGTTCGACGCGCCGTGAGAGGAGGACTATCTGTGAAATACTTGCGGAGTGTGTATATACGCGGGGGACGCTCCGATGTTCCGTGGAACGGACAATCTGTGTAGAACTTGCAGTGTACGGTCGCAAGTGCGTGACGCTCCGATGTTCAGTGGAGTTAGCGACGAACTTTTGTAAAACGTAACCAGTGCGGTTTTACGAGAGTTTGGGTCCGATGTACGGACCATAGAATTATCTAATCTACCAGAATATCATCAAATTTCGACGGAGATGACGACGTCCAGGAGACTGTGGGAAGCACACAGCATCAGCAAGAACGAGGGAAATGCTTTGGCAATTTCCAGGGGTAAGCGCTAATGACGCAGAAATACGCAATCTCTCATTTTCTTTGTTTTATATTTCATAATTCAGTAACTTCATAGCTTGGAAATAAGAGTAAAATCAATTTATCAGACTCCGTTTTCACGTAATTTTCTATCGGTAATATTCAAATCACAACGCTCCAATTTAAATTTTAAACTTATTATTATTATTAATTTTGCTATACTTGTTTTATATAATAAATTCATTTCTTTTACAATGCAATCTTTGCTTTCAGTAGGTAGAATTAGATATAGACCAATTCCTTCTCCTGATACAATTGTTTGTTGGGTTAATGATCAAATCATACCACGATCTGAGTGAATAGAGTCTTGAATGTGTTCTGCCAGAGCTAGACGTTGTTAAATACAAATTCAGATTTCAACATTGCATTGAGGTCTTGGCGCCCATTAAAACAACATAGCTTAGGCAAAGGTAAACAGTTACATTTATCACCCAACAGTGTGGGCTAGCAAAACCATTACATTTGTCGCTACCAACAATGGGGCACTAATTACCGTTTCATTTGTCGCCGACAACTTGGGGATGAAAACCTAATAACATTTGTGGAAGGAGAAGGGTATATATTTCTGTGCCTGTATTTTGGGGGTTATTTGTCTTTATCAGTGTATATCATTATGGGGGATGAGAAAGAAAGACAGATGAGGTTACGTAGTGGTCATCAACGGGAGAGTGATGATACGAGCAGTATGTCGAGTGATGGTAGTACCGGGGTAGCGGAGGTAAATCCCGATACTGAAACAGGGAGTGTAGGCGGCCAACCAGAATTAAAAACTTTACTTCTCGAGTTCATGTATCAGAACAAAGTTAGTAGTGATGCCTTAAATGCAAAATTAGAACAAAACAGTAGGGAAAATAAAGAAAGTACAGAAGCTTTAAATGCAAAATTAGAACAGAATAATGCAAAATTAGAACAAAACAGTAGGGAAAATAAAGAAAGTACAGAAGCTTTAAATGCAAAATTAGAACAGAATAATGCAAAATTAGAACAAAACAGTAGGGAAAATAAAGAAAGTACAGATGCCTTAAATGCTAAATTAGAACAAAACAGTAGGGAAAATAGAGAGAGTAATGAAACTTTAAACGCCAGATTAGAACAAAACAGTAAGGAAAATAGAGAGAGTACTGAAACTTTAAATGCTAAATTAGAACAAAACAGTAAGGAAATTAGTGTGAAAATGGAGCAGATTAGAGGAGAAATCAGAGGAGTAATGGAAGAGAAGGTTAAAGAGATCATTGCAGATGTAGACAAGAAATTAGGAAAAGTACAGGAGGAGTTGGAAATTAGAATCAGTACACAGACTGAAAATTTAAAAGAACTAGTGCAACTGGAAACACAGCAGGTCAAAAAGCAATTGGGGGGAGAAATTGACAAAATTCAGGTAGCTACTAAAGAGGTTAAGGAACAGCTGGGGGGTAGAATTGAGAAAGTCCACTCGCAAATAGTTGCAGAAGTAAATGATTTAAGAGAGAGTAATAAAGAGAGCATTAGCAAGATTGAGGAGAAACAAGCAAAGCTATATGATAAAGTAGAAGAATCAGAAGGAAACATTAAATTAACAGTAAACAGTATTGAGAGGAAGGCTGAGGAGAAAATCGCAGAATTAGAATTAAAATTAAAAGCTAGGATCAGGCAAGAAAATAGTCAGAATAGGCCAGTTTTTGTGAATAGCACACACAGGGAGGTAGAACTGGGTAAGTTCAGCAATCGACAGGGGTGCCCAATGGAGTTCATGAACACTATAGAAAATAAATTCGGGGAAAGGTTGGAAAATGGTAGTATTGAGTGGTGCCAGGTAGTTGAAATTTTAGAACAAGTGTTTGTGGGGGAAACGAGGAATTGGTTTGCTGTCTACAGAGACAAGTTTACTGATATTAATGATTTTAAAATGAAATTCTGTGAAAAGTTCTGGAATGAGGTTATTCAGTCGCAGCATCGTGAGGGAGTAGTGTGTGGTAAATATAACCCTAAAGGAAGCTCCACCATGACCGAATACTTTTTAGGGCAGGTATTAGTGTGTAAATATCTGGATGGCTTGAAGGAGGAAAGTGATGTGGTGAGGTTGCTACTTCGGCACTTTCCCTATAGGATCAAGGAGGCTGCTTGTATCCAGAATGTAAAGACTATATCGCAAGTAGAAAATTTGTTAAGCACATTTGATGCACTAGGGAGAGGGGGTTATGAGGACAATTTCAATAGGAACCAGGGTAATAATAATAATAGACCTAATGAAGCCAGGCATCAGGAAGTTCAAGGGAACGGTGGCGAAGGGGCCAACGCTCAAAATAGAAATAATAATAATCAGCTAAATCAGAACAGAGGAAATGGCTATGGTAATCAGTATCAAGGGGGGAACAATGATTTCAGGGGAAATCAAGGGAGGAACAATGATTACAGGGGAAATCAAGGGAGAAACAATGATTTCAGGGGAAATCAAGGGAGAAATTATAATGACAATAATTACAACCAGAATAGGGGTCAAGGAAGAGGACCGCCTAGTGGTAGTAATATACAGCCAAACAATGACAACACAGCCCAGAACAACCAGACCAGTTTAGTAGTTAGTAGTACTACGGCCAGCTGTAGCGGTTCTTTAAACGCGAACCAGGCTGCGAAGTAAGGTCAGAATCTCAGTCTGTAGCATGCCCTGTCCATACAATTATACAGGAACCCTATGACCTAAATGTAAGAAATGAATTATTACATGAACTAAATGATGAAGGTATTATTCAGGAAGTGGTTAGTAAGAGCCCCATAGTTAAATTTAACGTGTCCGAGGCGTACACAGATGTTTTAATTGATAGTGGTTGTATGAAGAGTTGCATAAGTAGTGCATTTTATGATAAAATGAAAGGAACTGGAGTAAATTTTGAGGAGATGCCAATTAAAAGCACTTTTGTTATCACAGCTGTTGGGAAGAGGTCTAAAGTAATTTCTAAGCAAGTTTTAGTAGACATTAAAATTAATAATCATGTAGAGAAGCAGATTTGTCTTGTAATTCCAAATTTAGTATTCAGTGTTATCTTGGGTTCAGAGTGGCTAAGTAGAGTGTCTGGTAACTTATGTTATGATGTAGGGAGTTTGAAATTTAAATGGGGAGATTCTGAAGTAGAAGTAGCGTTCAATGACCATATTCAGAGGAGTAGTATTGTAGGTGTGATTTGTACTTTAAATGAGATATCGCCAGCCGTAGAGCGGGGTTCTCCATGTTTTGTGGGCAGTGTGATTACGAACGGAAGTCTAGAGGACTCGTTACGTGAGGCTGCATTTCAGGGAAATATAGAGGATGAACAGTGTGTTCGGCTCTATGATGTGTTATTGTGTAATAGGAGAGTTTTTGAGGATCGCATTGGTATGGCCAATTGCTATACACATTCATTGAACGTTATTGATAGGTCAGTATTCACAGGACATAGATATCCTGTACCTTTCGCTTATCAGAGTGCAGTTGAGGCACAAATTAATCAGATGCTTGAAGATGGGATTATTGAGCACTCTAACAGTCCATATGTTAATTCTTTGATCACAGTACCCAAAACCGACGGCACGGTTCGTATTTGCTTAGACGCTCGTTTGGTTAACAGTAGAATTAGTTCAGATCAGCTGAAATCTATGTCAATAGAGGAATTAATGCAAACATTTGAGGGGAAGAAGTATTTCACTTGTGTAGATTTGAGTTCCAGTTTTTGGCAAGTGCCACTTATGTACGAAGATAGACCATTTACAGCTTTTAGTCATAAATATAACCTTTATCAATTTTGTAGAACACCTTATGGGTTAAAGAGTAGTTCAGCTGCTTTAATTAGGGCTTTAAACATCGCATTAGGGGATGACACAGGAGAGTTTGTAACCATTTACATAGATGATATGGTAATTAGTTCACGCAGTTTTGAGGAGCATCTATGTCATTTAAATATAGTTTTTCAGAAGTTAGATCAGGCAGGGTTCACTTTGAAGCTGTCTAAGTCGTCATTCTGTCAGTCAGAAGTGACATTTTTAGGTCATAGAGTGTCGAGTAGAGGTGTAACACCAGAAGAAAGTAGGGTAGCATGTGTGGACAGTAGCAACAGGGCATCGTTACAGACACCGAGTAATAGGTAGGTAGAGCAACGTGATGACGTTAAGTTTAAGGGAGCCACTGGCAAGGTTGGAAGCAGGTGACGGAGAACCATTTATAGTTTCCAAACGTATTGGAAAAACAGCATATGTGCTGGAGAATAGTGAGGGAAACAGATTATACGGGACGTATAATATACATAGTCTACGAAAATATGTGTCATAAAGTGAGTGTGTTTAGCTGGCGAGCCAGCCTATCAAATGAGTAAGTGTGGTATCTGGTGCGTGGAAGATCTGGTCTTCCAGGCAGGCGTATCAGAAGTCACACAGGGGGGTAGTATGTAAGTAAATGAGAGTTTTTAAGGTACAGGGAAATATGACGGGATTGTCGGATGCTGTTGAGCACTAAATTGTCTCGATGCACCAAGGCCATTTTGGCAGCGCTGATGGGTTCCCATTTATCTCCAAGAGATGGGGGAGCGCTTGAATAGGGCTTGTTAGCTTAAGGCGTCCACGAGATAAAAGATGGGCCATCAGAATGCGAGACAGTCCTTCATGAAACTCATACATATCAGCACACGTGATTTCTGTTTACGGCCTCGCCATGTAAGATTTGTAAGTGTGTAATTTAAGGCAATTTGTATAATGGTATTATTTGTAGGAGGAGAACGGGTCTGTGTTGAGAACTAGTATTAAGTAGAATATGGTGTACGGGAACTTAACAAGACAGGGCGATTACGGCACAGAAATATTTGGTGTTATATGTAATGCGCATTTACTGTATTTTTTTTCAGAAGTCAATATTAATTTAATCTACTTTAAAGAGAGATTAAGTATTATGGTCACGAGGCGCTGCCACAATAGTGTGATCGTGTGCTCAGTGATATGTGGAATTAAATGTCACCATAAGGAGGGGACCTCCAGTGAAATTAGGAAGTTCTATGGTGATATAAATATATCAGAACACCTTCAATGCGTGTGATATGACATCATAAATACATAGTGCTCACACATTAATTATGTCTATTTCTCCAACATAGAGAAATTGGAGAGGCGGAAATATCCGTGGAACACTTCTATATGTAAAACATTGGACTGGTTGCAAAGTGCAATCCATAGTGACAACGAACTTTGACGCAAAGTGCGTGAAGAAAAATTATGAGTGTATATATCTGTAATTTAGGGTGATTTCATTTATGTAATATGTATTTTGGATGGGGTTTATTAACGTGTCTGGGATAATCGGATAATGGACCGTCGTCACGGTAAATGATCCGATGATCCGAGGCGAATATGTAACGTGTTTTTCGAGGGGTTTTATGCAACTGGCATAAGTCAGTAGGAAGCCATTCTATATTTATTTACGCGGCAAATTGTTCAGCCAAGAGAATTTTTCATGTTAATTTATTATTATTATTAATTTATTATAATTATTATTAAGGTATTTTCGGAGCATTTTATAAAAATTATTAGCATTCAGATAGGTTTTCTATGTCTTAGAAAACGCTATCAAGCAAATTATTACGAACGACGATATCATAGAAAATTATATGATTACGGAATTTTACGGAGTTTTCGTCAGTTAGGGTATTTGAGAGACATGACTCACTGGGAATTCGAATACAAGCTGATTCCTGTCGAGGAGCATGACGCAATCTTGGGTCGCAAGGTCTAGAAGAGGCGAATTGTCGAAACGGAACTCTCGCGCGCCGTGTGTAATGAGGCAGAGGAGGGGAACTAGCGGCGTGCTCAACCAATCAGTGAGGACGACGTAAGCTAGTTGGGACTGAAGAGTGGGGAGCCGGCATGTGGATATATCGTTCGACGCGCCGTGAGAGGAGGACTATCTGTGAAATACTTGCGGAGTGTGTATATACGCGGGGGACGCTCCGATGTTCCGTGGAACGGACAATCTGTGTAGAACTTGCAGTGTACGGTCGCAAGTGCGTGACGCTCCGATGTTCAGTGGAGTTAGCGACGAACTTTTGTAAAACGTAACCAGTGCGGTTTTACGAGAGTTTGGGTCCGATGTACGGACCATAGAATTATCTAATCTACCAGAATATCATCAAATTTCGACGGAGATGACGACGTCCAGGAGACTGTGGGAAGCACACAGCATCAGCAAGAACGAGGGAAATGCTTTGGCAATTTCCAGGGGTAAGCGCTAATGACGCAGAAATACGCAATCTCTCATTTTCTTTGTTTTATATTTCATAATTCAGTAACTTCATAGCTTGGAAATAAGAGTAAAATCAATTTATCAGACTCCGTTTTCACGTAATTTTCTATCGGTAATATTCAAATCACAACGCTCCAATTTAATTTTAAACTTATTATTATTATTAATTTTGCTATACTTGTTTTATATAATAAATTCATTTCTTTTACAATGCAATCTTTGCTTTCAGTAGGTAGAATTAGATATAGACCAATTCCTTCTCCTGATACAATTGTTTGTTGGGTTAATGATCAAATCATACCACGATCTGAGTGAATAGAGTCTTGAATGTGTTCTGCCAGAGCTAGACGTTGTTAAATACAAATTCAGATTTCAACATTGCATTGAGGTCTTGGCGCCCATTAAAACAACATAGCTTAGGCAAAGGTATCAGTTACATTTATCACCCAACAGTGTGGGCTAGCAAAACCATTACATTTGTCGCTACCAACAATGGGGCACTAATTACCGTTTCAGTGCGAAGAAAGTTCCGCATTTTAAGGGAAGTCAATGAAATTATTGTTCTTTGATTAAAAAAAAGGCATTGGATCATGATAAGAGTCGTTGTATCCTCTTCAGTCCTGAGCTCAGTTCAGAACTTTGAAATATACTTTTCTGTGTTTAACTTATTGCAATTAGGTAAAATAATACATATTTATAAAAAAAAAGTTTTTTTTCGAAATCACTGGGCTATTACGACATGTAGCATATATGCTACATCAGGACTTAATGACGACTCTCCTCCCACTACTTTGCAATGCTAAATTCTTTTGTGATACACGATTACTAATGGTTTAATGCCTTGTAAAGTATTTACAATAGTAACATAATTTTTTGTACATTTTTCTATATTTATTTTGCATTATCTAAAGTCAAAATACAAATAATTTAGAAATGATAATTAAAAATTTTTGATTAAAAAGTCAAAGCACTAAAGAAGTTTTATTAAAAAAACATAAAATTGAGAGTACAATCCACAATATCCAGTTATGACTCATGAAATGCTGAGAAACAGTTTCTTTTTTCCGTAAAGCACAGGTATATTTTGCATTTTTTTTTGCACTGTACAAAGTGAATCCCTTTCAGCCCGGTAGTCTACATCTTGATCTACTTTTTTGCGTTCAGCTCATCATTTCTGGTAGATACAAAGCATGAAACTTCCTAGATTGAACAGACGGCATAGGCGCTGGTATTCTGCGGCGCCTCAAGTTTCGATTTCCATCGTCCTCATCACCATCATCATCAACATCAGGTACATCATTCGCTTCATCTTCATTGTTGGAGATGCCGTATTAAATCTCGGGTCACCTTCCCTCCCATCATCATCATCTCCAATCTCCAGCTCAATATCAGACACATCAGGATCGATAGAGTCAATCAGTTTCACAATGTCTGCATCATTCAAGGCTGAAGAAATAAATGGTGAAATTTAATG
Organism: Meconema thalassinum; assembly: GCA_946902985.2. Taxonomy (NCBI): domain Eukaryota; kingdom Metazoa; phylum Arthropoda; class Insecta; order Orthoptera; family Tettigoniidae; genus Meconema; species Meconema thalassinum. The sequence goes on along the minus strand of OX336391.1, from coordinate 453,748,842 downwards.
TTAGAGTTTTCATTACATGGTAAGAGAAAGTAGGCTATGTGGTAAGATAAAGTAGGCTATATAATATTTAAAGACCGCATATTTCTCAACATTGAAACCACATGTGACTTAAGCCTTACCTACAGCACTGAAAGCATGCTAAAAATGAGGAAAATTCAGACATAAAATCAAGTAGCAAGTATAAAATGTCAAGGTCATACGTAATGCAAATCGTGATCGTGTAAGTATTTTAGTATACTACCGAAACTTACATTCAATGGCACATTAACTGTTGATCAATTGTAAGCAATTTTTATAGCATTCACATTACTTTAATATACAAATACATATTAATTACCTGCACGTCTTGTTTCCATGGTTACCAGTCCCCCAACTTCAATATTCACAGAGGTGCTGCCACCTATTCGCTCGAGCGGGTAACAAAAAAAATAATGTGCGTGATGCGCGGCCAGTAGACTATATGCTACAGCCGGCAACCCGCAGAGAAGCCAGCGCTTGAGTCAGAAAAAAATAAAAACCGCATGTAGCATATATGCTACGTAACGACAGAGAAGGGTATACAAGTAGTCCAGTTCATGTGAAGTAACGTTTTAGCTGTGTTGACAGAAGGGTTTTAGCGGAAATACAATTAGAGAACGATTGTCTACTCATGTCAATGATACCATTATTATATTTTATTAAACCTGAAGTTATGTAATTACGTACAGTTAACCTTCGTCTGTCGACTGTATTAGACCGACAATATAGTGAAACCTATATAAGACGATGTGTGAGCAGTATATGAAAACTACGGAGTGTTAGAAAATATTTATGTGGAAAAACAGTGTAAATAATTAATTGAGAGTTGTATTGTAACCGAGAATTCAGAATCTCGAAAGTAACGTGTTAGCAACGTTAAATAGTGTCTATTATTATGAACAAATTACATGTAAATATTTTTCGGAAATGATTTAATTAGTTAAATAATTTAGGCAGGATTTATTAATCGAATGTTTTGGAATAGCGTGTGTTTTGTGAGCGGATGTTTTTGTATGAATGATTGCCCACTGTTAAGAGTAATTGTTGAACCGAATTGGTCTAGAACAATTCTGGGGTGCGAATGAAAGATTGTACGAAGATTTTAGAATGATTGTTAAAGGAACATAGAAGTTATGAGCATTTTTGTAAGATCTGAATGCTAATTTTATACGTGTATTTTAAACGCACACAAGGCAGTCTCAGTGTAGGCCAGACAGAATGATTCACCGTTAGAAGCGAAGAGCTTGTTGTGACATAATGTGAACAGGTGACGACTCACAGCCTTGTATAAAATGTATATAGTTTCGAGCGTAACGCTGTGCTATCGCTCATTCATGGAGCAAGCCAATGCACGTGCGTTTTCAGACGTGTGCCAATGAAGGCAACCTGTTCTCAGGAATGCCATGAATGTAAGAGCATCCCTTAAACATTTTTCTTTTTTACGTAGCGTAGGCCTAAACCTGCCCCAAGGCTTTTATGCTGATATTTTTGCACAGCATTGTAGTAAGATGTGCTGTAGAAAGGAAGTGTGAATGATTGTATGGCTGAATTCTTTGTTGTTAGATTAGTTTATTGTTATTTTGCTTATATTAGGTTAGTTTACCTTTGTTAATAAATTTATTCAGTTCGTTATCTGTCGTTGTTGACGTGTGATTCATTTTAAATATTAGGATTAGAGTATTGTGGATGTATTGTAGCCGAAGCTGTGTTCCCAGTGCCCGAGAAACGTAAGTAAAGGTAAGTGTGCCCCGTGTAGTTTGTTGTTTATCCACAATATTCTTGTAACTGCTGTATGCAAATCTCTAAAGACCACGTTGGAGCGATTTCTAATGTAGTAATTTGCCGGTGCAGTTAGAAATAGGCGATCCAGCTTGGGCAATGGATATTCCAACAGGCTACTTTCCGGATTTACAAGTACAGTAGGGATGGCGCCCTAAACTTAGGGGCTACGAAATTAGCTTCGTAGTGCTTCTAAAGGAAGTTGGTTAGAACATTTCTAGTGAAAGAAATAATTACCAGACTTGTCGGATGTCTTGTCCAATTTCGGATGGATGTGAGTGTAATTATTTAGGCTTATTTTAAATTGATATTAGGAAGGTTACACTCAGATAAAGATCAGATCTTAGAAACCTGAGAGAGGTGTAGTAGGTAGGCAGTTTCGAAAAATCGACATACGATCTGAATATTTATTTTATTTCACCGGTACATGGCGATTGCTAAGGTCATGTTAAAAATAAAGCTAACTTGTTTTAATGATAGTAATGGTAGCATTTTCTTTGTGGTAGTATATTTAAAGTGAGTCACAGGAGAACGAACATTATGAGTAAGTTTATTTAACATAGGGTGTACTATAAGTTAATGCTAAGGTAATTTTAAGTTAATTTTAGACATTAAGGTGCTCAAAAATTATATGGAGGAAGACGTTGCTCAGATGTTGTTATCTTGTTCTGTTGTTGAATATGTCTCTATAGCAGTATATAAAGGGTTATTGCAATGGCAACCGAGGATGTAAAGAGAATGTTGCAGGAGATGCAGGAGAAGCTGCAGGCGAATTTGAAGGAGCATCTGCAGAGCAGTTTGAATGCTGTCAAAGGTGAGATAAAGGAGAATTTATCTGTGAATATGGTAGATATGCAAGGTAAATTTCAGGAGGCGAAGCAGGACCTAGAACAACTGAAGCGTGAACGAAAGGAGGACCATGACACAGTGATTGTTAAAGTTGTTGATTCTATTACAGATCAAGTTGCTGAATGTGTCAAAGAGAGTTTCAAAACTGAAATTCAAGAAGTTCTGACTTCTTTAGAGGGTTTACAAACTAGTGCCACTAAAATTGTTGTAAATGTCACGCGTTTACAGGCCAGTTCAAAGCAGATTCAGGATGATGTAAGTGGAGTACGGACAGATGCCGGAGATGTCCGAACTGATGTTAGTAATGTTAGGTCAGATGTATCCACTGTCCAATTTAAAGTCGATACTCTCCAAAGTAAAGTAGACACAGTCCAAGTAGATGTATCCACAATCCAAAGTAGACTCAGTACAAGCAGATGTGTCTAATGTAGAGTCCGATATTGGTAATGTGAGGTTAGAGGTGTCCACAGTCCAATCTAAGGTAGATTCAGTTCAAGCCGATGTCACTAATGTTCAGGTTGACATAAACAATATGCAGTCAGATGTCACTGATGTACAGTCTGACATAGGAAAAATACAAACAGAAGTCAACACGGTATTTGTGGATGTAGCAAAAGTCCAAGTGGACATTAACAAAAGTAGGCAAGATGTGGAAGCTTCTAAAACATTGTGTACTCAGAATATAACTGCTTTAACGACACGTTTTGTAAATGATGCGTTAAAACCACAGCTTCTCTGGCCGAATTAAAAGGTAATGTAGAAACTTGACGAACGCAGGTTATTGATCACATTAAAATTCTTAAAGCAGATATTGAGGAAGACATAGCTGAAATGTTTAAAGCTAATGTAGTTGTCTGGAAAGACGAGTGGAACAACTCCAGTGGGGAACATGTTAAGCAAATCCAAGATAACATAAAAAAGAAATTAGCCAGTACTCAAGTAGAAATTAATCGAGAGGTTATTGAAGTAAGAAAGGATTTAGGTAAAAGGATTGATACGCTCACTGAAAAGCAAGTAAAAGATAGAACTCAATCTAGTCAGGATGTGCAAGCTTTGAAAGAATCGTTAGAGAGTAAGACTAAAACGATAGAGGAACGGTTAAACAAGGTTGTCACTAACGTTAATGCCATGAGTGAGGAGAAAACTAATGAACTAGAAGAATACGTAACAAAGAAATTACAAAGTCCTAATCTAGGAGATGTTGCCAGTCGTGAGACTTATAAGGAAGATTTAAAGACCGAAGTAGGCCAACAGCTGAAGAAGATTATCACTGAGATGGAAGAAAAGGAAAGGGAGAAGATAGATTTCGAAGATTCGAGTAATCATACTAGAAGAAGTAGCCTAGAAGTGGAAGAAAGATTATGCAGGTTTACGGAAGGTTTAGATGAGAGGAGTAAAGAGCCCTAAAGCTACAATAGAGATTTTCGACCAAACCTTCAGGATCCATATCCAAGAAACGTGACGGTCATAAGAAAATTTGAAGACAAACCGCGTAAGTTCAGCAACCTAGATAGTTTCACACCGATAGAGTACATCAGAAATCTCAATGATTACTTTATCGAAGCGCATATTCCAAGAGAGAGAGAGAAATGAAGATTGTAGAGCGCTATCTTTCTAATTGGCCCCTTGAATGGTTTCTCGCCTTTAGATATACCTTTATGAACTTCGATGAATTCGCAGAAGCACTGATAAAGCGTTTCTGGAGCATTGAAGCTCAAAATTCCCTACGCGCAGAAGTATACTCACGAAAGTTTTGAGGTACTCTTCCCACACGATACGCAGACTTCTTCACAAGTCAGCTCACCCGACTTAGATTTCTTCAACCCCCGTTATCTACAGCTCAGTTGATAGACGCGATAGCCAGGATGCTCCCTGTTGAAGTCAGACGTCTAATTATCTCGTCAGGGATCAACGATCTAGCGAGCATGGATGAACTGCTCCGAAAACTCGATTACACGAGCCCGATGCCAAATGTTGTTGCGAAGATCCAAAGGCAAGAGTACAAAGACATTAATAATGTATATCTTGACCAAACACAACAGACAGACAATCCGAAAGAACCAGAAAAGGTAAATATAGGTCCTGAAAGGAATACCTATTTCCGTGATCGCAGACCAGAACCCAGATACAGGAGATTCCGTGGAGGTCGTCCATATCAGCAACAGCAAGGACGTAGTAACGATAATAATAATGGCAACCGTAGAAGTGGTTATTATCACAATAATAATAACTCCAGATACATTAATAATGGTTATTATAATAGGAATAATAACAGTAATAACCAAAATTATAATCGTAACAGAAACTCCCAAGATGAAATAATGACGAAGGAGAAGTATAATGAGCGTCATAAGGAAGGAAAAGAGTATCTCAAGGAGTTGAGAGACAATGAGAATGGTAATGGAAGGGAAAATAAAAGCTTGAGTATAGATCCCGGTCCATCTACTAGTCAGAAGGGAAACCATGAGAATGAGTCTCAAGGCCAAAAAAAAAAAAACAATGTTGAAACGGAATTAGAGGAGACAGGATATACTGCTACACAAAACCAGATTATGATAAACGAAATCTATGAGGTAACCGACGAAGACCTACTCTTCGAGAAGGAGATTGTTAGAGAAGAAAGACCATTCGAGTTACCGATTATATGTGTTAATGTTGATGGACAAATATGCAAGCCGTTAATAGATACTGGTGCCATTATGTCTATCATGTCGGATGATTGTTGTCAGAGATTATCTAAGGGCAATAAGATGACAGTTTTACCCGCATCTGCTGTTAAAGTGCGTGGTATTTTTCAAGACAAAGCGGTAAAATGCAAAATCCAAGTTTTATTAAACTTTGAGATAAATGGAAGCACATATGAACACATTTTCATTGTGGTGAGCAAAATTAATTTTGATATCGTGCTAGGCATTGACTTCATTACTAAAGTTGGAGCAGTAATTGATATGAAAAACCGAGTCATAAAATTTAGTGAAGGGTTAATAAACACAGAAGAGTTAGAAGAACAGGATTCGGATGACAGTCTGGATATAGATCCTAGGGAAGAAGTTATTAACAACATTATTGAAGAGGTAGAAAATGGAAGGGAAATGCCTACTCTCCAAGCAGAAGGGTTTGACGAAATTCAGGATGAATTTGAGGAATTGATCATGGAGTTTAAAGACATTTTTGATGACAAGCCTGGATTGATAAAGGACTACAAGTATAAGATTAGGCTTACAAATGAAACTCCTTATCAGAAGAGAATTTACCCGATACCAGAAAAGTACTATGAAGAAGTACGAGGGATAATCAAGAAAATGGAAGCTGACGGGATTATAAAGAAGCAGGCGTCGTCTTACATCAACCCTATAACAGTAGTCAAGAAAAATAATGGTCAATTACGCCTATGTCCCGACGCCAGGACCATTAACTTAAAGATGTTGCCTGAGACAGACCGACCGCCTAAAATACGAGATTTGCTCAGAAAGTTCAAAGGAAAAGCCTGTTTTACCGTCCTAGACTTAACTTCTTCATTTTATCAGATTGAGCTTGAAGAAGAAAGCAAACAGTACACAGGGTTTCTGTTTGACCAGACGTCCTGGGTTTTCCAGAGAATTCCCTTTGGCATGGTCAACAGTGGTCCAGCCCTGATTAGAGCACTTGATAACAAACTCACCGATTAAGTTACAAGTAACGTGCTTTGTTATATAGATGATTTAATCATATCTTCACCAAATGTCCAGGAACATCTTATACACTTGCGTAAGCTTTTTGAAAACCTAAGAGACCCAAATATAAAGGTAAACTTCGATACCCGAACTTGCAGAAAGCGGATGCTATTATAAGGTTCCCAAAGCCCACCAAGGTCAAACAAGTGCGAGAATTTGTAGGTGCGTGCCAATTCATTAGCAGTCATTGTCCAAAGTATTCAGAGTTTATGGCACCTCTCTATGACTTATAAAAGAAAAATAACCGTTGGAAGTGGAGCAGTACTGCTGACGACGCAGTTGAGAAAGCTAAGGAAATGTTGAAAAACAACGTGAAATTAGAATATCCGGATTTTGAACGAATATTCTACATAGAATCCGATGCTTCACGTGTAGGCATTAGTGCAGTCTTATACCAAAAGGACGAAGAAGCAAATAAGCACTACATTGCATTCACCGGAAGAAAGCTTAAGAAACACGACGAGAACTACTTCACGACAGGCGTTAGCTTTCGTGACAGCTCTTCAAGTGTGGAAAAAGATATTAATCGGACACCAGATTATAATTATCACCGATCATAAGGCACTCCAATTTATGCACCAAACCGATATGTCGAGTGATAGATTAACTCGATGGGCCCTATTCACTCAACAGTTTAATGCTACAATAGTCCATCAGCCAGGTAAGGACAATTTGTTGGCTGACGCATTATCACGTAACCCAGTTAGAAATTTGCAGATTAACCATGTACAATTGGAGGAAGAAGATCAAGAAACCGTTAGGAGATTAGCCCGAATCGGTGTGTCACAGAAATGACACGCTCCAATTAGGATAATGTACAGGTTCCTTAAGGGTTACATGGACATAGCAGACATAGATTATGCTGCTACTCAAAGGCGATCACGACACTTTGTATTGAGCGGAGATCTCGTGTGTAAATACGCAGACTCCGAACACACTAAGATTCACATAGTCGTGGCCCCTAATCTTGTCACAAAGTTAGTGTAGTTGGCACACCAATCTATTGGACATGGAGGTTTAGATAAAACCCTCAGTACTCTTAAAGAGAGGTTTATCTGGACCAACATGAGATCCACTATAGCGAAGATTATAAGATCTTGTGATAAATGCCAGAGAGGAAAATTCGCATCAGAATTGTTGAAAAGAAGACCCAGACCTATGATACCTTCTAAACCACGTGAGCTGATGGCCACGGACATTTTTGGTCCTTGTCCGGAGGGATATCAGGGTAATCAGTTCCTGTTAGTGACTGTTGATGTTTTCACTAAATTCGTTACCATGAATCCTATGCAAAAAGCCAATATCAGAAATGTTGTCAGTAGATTAGAGAATGCTGTGTTTCCGAAGGCTGGGAAACCAGAATATCTCTTATCGGACCAAGGAGCGCAGTTCACTTCAACCGAATTCGCAGGAGACATGGAAAGGTTGGGAATTAAGCACATCTTCTCAAGCGTGCGTTATCCAGAGTCAAATTCAAGCGAACGCTATATGGCGGAATTTAACAAATTCTGCAGAATTTTCTGCCCAGATGATCACCCCAGTTGGGTAAGATACGTGCCAATGATTGAGGATTGTTTGAACTCCACAGTTCAAGAAAGCACGGCAGAAGTTCCTATGATTCTTCACTTAGGAAGGAATCCAGAAAGGCCATGGGACAATGTATTTGATTTCATTCCCAGAGATCCTGATCTAGGAAGACAAGCGAGGATCGATACGGCAAAAGAAAAACCTCAGAAAGCAGCGGAGAAGCGCTTGAAACGAGTTGCAGGAAAACGATTCGGTACGCCGTTAGAAATAGGAAATATGGTTTTATTGCGCAGTCCAGTGAAAGCGTATGTGAGCAAAAAGATATACCCCAAGTTCGGAGTTATCTTTATTGGTCCGTTCCGTATAACTAATGCTTATGGGAATAACTGTTATGAGTTGTTCGACGAAGAAAATAACGTTATTCCAGGAAAATTCAAGGCTAAGAATTTAAAAAAGTATCATAAGAAAATAGGCTAAAATAATTTAATATTCGAGTTCAAGTGACATATCAAAAGTCTTCAATTAGACTGATTAAAAACAATTTGCAACTGTTTTTAACTTGATGTGAAGGAGGAATGCCCCCGAAAATTGAATTTTTCTGGGACAAAATGAGATTTTTCCGTCCCCATGATAAAATTTAACCAGCAAATATACTTTCTGGAAGTGTGACACAGGAGGGTAGTGTTACAAGCTCGAGGCCGTGGGAGAGCCCGATCACGTGACATATTGCACAATAGACGCTTCTAGAAGGCTGAAATCGTCATAGCAACAGTGAGTTTGGAAATAAATATTATAAATATTGTTATAAATTATGTTATTAGATCCCAGCCCAGAGCCAATGAGAAGAGGTCTTATTGAAGACGGGATCAACTTCAACTACATAATTTGGTGAAATTATGCATTTAGGCCCTTAGAAGAAGATTTTCTTATTTGGTAATGAAGAAAATATTAATAGAAAATATGTCTGATACTTTAAAAACCGAAGATCGGTTAATCTACGAAGTAATAAGCATTAGTAATCTACGCGCTAAAATTATGGTGGGAGATTGATATGGCCGCCAAAATTTCGACTTGGAGGGGAGATCCAAGGATCGAGGTTCTTATTCCAGCAGTCTTTGAAGAGTGAGGAAGTTTTATATTGGGTTAACGGAGATCCCAAAGCTTTGTCCGAGTGCGACGACTGTCGACTTGTGGAGACGCTGGGATAGCAAGGTAGAACGTTGAAGATTACCGCACTTCCATTTTAAGTGAAGTTGTGACGAACATTAAAAATAGTATATCTCTTATATAATTGAGATTTGAGTTCAACTAAGTGAATATAGATAAAGAACAGGTCGAATACTACATTCTTCTGAAAGTCGAGCGTTCTAAAATTTACCATTTCGACAATATAAGCCTGTTAAGACAGATTTTCAAAAGTGTTGGAAATAAAGCTGAATATCATTTTAGATTGCAACGTGAAGTTGGCGAACGCAGAACAAGTGAACAGTAGAACTTTTAACATTGGCGCAGCAAATAAACATTATCATAATGACTATCATTATTCTTCAAATGGTTTCATTCAACATAATTAACATTGTTGATATGATGAACTAAATAGTCATGCGCCAGAGACATATTCGATGACAGAAGTTAAGATACAACGATGGAACTTCGTTAGACGACGTATTCTTGAATACAGACGAAGTGTACGGTCCATCTTGTACATTTTCGTCAGTCTACGAACACTAATGCAACATCAATTAGCAATAGAAATATTTCATTCACCATCTATATGAATATTTCTATAAATTATTTTCCAATGATGAGGCTGATACATATTTGCGACGGAGAATGAAGATTCGACAGAAGAAATTTGTCAAGATGATAGGGGTAGCCCAGCAAAATAGAAGAATTTGCCAGAAGGATGTCGTTCGAGCCCAGGCGAATGTTGGTGAATTCTGGAAAGGGAACGTTTTTTCCTATCTCTGAGGTCGCAGATCCGAGGTTCGAATGCAGATCCATCTCAGTATCTTGAACTGAGGAAACATCGAAAGTATTGTGTGAATACTTACATAGATCTTCCAGTTTTCGTCCAAATAAGGTAGCTGTGTCTCTTAGTTTTAGTATAGAGCTTGATTAGTGACATCCTGAGCCAACGATCTTACTACATATTTTCACATTTCATGTATTTCTGTGTTCTCGTGTACTGGAAACTTCAGATGTGTGCTAAGATTTTTATGCTTCAAGATTATTTAGGAGAAGATTGCCTTTCGTCTATTTTTCAATTTTATTCTACGGATCAATTGTTGAACTGACATTAAAAATTTTGTTTGAGGAATCATATTGCCTCATAGCAGACTAGTCGCTTCGACTCTCGAATTTTAATAATTTGATTTAAACCAAGGATTTTGACATTATGTCATAGCTTCAAATTAAATTCTTTTAAATTTAATTTGAGCACTTTAATGTAACAACATCAAACTTCAAGAGCAGAAGAAACATCGAATGATATTGTCATATCATTATTGTACATAAACTTTCGACGATCTAGGAAATACTAGTCGTTTGATAAGACTGAAGTCTTAATCCCTATGAACATTCTTTGTGTAGAGTGGAAAAATATTACGACATTGACAAACCTTTTTATTATTTGTAAAGCTGGGAGCATTGTTCATTTAAAATGTTAGAGGAAATCTCTTTTGAGAGAAGATTATTCAAATCTTTGGCTAGGAATTCAAAGGTAGTTTATCCCGGTCAAGATTGAATTCTATTTGACACTAAAAATAACATGTGTGTTATTTTACACTATTTGTGTAACATCGCGTCATTATGAAGACCTGATATTACAACGATATACAATTTAAAGCTTGATAAGTGAGGTGAGGCAGGAGTATTATTTTTATTACATGTATTTGCGACAGACGAGTTAACAGTTTATTATCTTTTGGTGTAGTAAACTTTAGGAGGTCAATCACGACAGTCTAATATCGTTCATTACGATTGGAAGTTTCGTTTGAAGAACTTAAGTATGTATAATTGTAGATCAGTAGTCATGTGAAACGATACTGAGGGTCATGCCATTATTTGAGAAAAGTTCCTACAGAAGAAATGTTAATAACAATTAATCCATTTTGGTTATTGCTTAACATAGTGGATGATAATTGTTTATGCCATATATATTGTTATATGAGGATTTGTAGTGCTATGGAGTGCTCGTGCGAAGGAAGTTCCGCATTTTAAGGGAAGTCAATGAAATTATTTTTCTTTGATTTAAAAAAAGGCATTGGATCATGATAAGAGTCGTTGTATACAAGTAGTCCAGTTCATGTGAAGTAACGTTTTAGCTGTGTTGACAGAAGGGTTTTAGCGGAAATACAATTAGAGAACGATTGTCTACTCATGTCAATGATACCATTATTATATTTGATTAAACCTGAAGTTATGTAATTACGTACAGTTAACCATGGTCAGTCGACTGTATTAGACCGACAACGTAGTGAAACCTATATAAGACGATGTGTGAGCAGTATATGAAAACTACGGAGTGTTAGAAAATATTTATGTGGAAAAACAGTGTAAATAATTAATTGAGAGTTGTATTGTAACCGAGAATCCAGAATCTCGAAAGTAACGTGTTAGCAACGTTAAATAGTGTCTATTATTATGAACAAATTACATGTAAACATTTTTCGGAAATGATTTAATTAGTTAAATAATTTTGGTAAGATTTATTAATCGAATGTTTTGGAATAGCGTGTGTTTTGTGAGCGGATGTTTTTGTATGAATGATTGCCCACTGTTAAGAGTAATTGTTGAACCGAATTGGTCTAGAACAATTCTGGGGTGCGAATGAAAGCTTGTATGAAGATTTTAGAATGATTGTTAAAGGAGCATAGAAGTTATGAGCATTTTTGTAAGATCTGAATGCTAATTTTATACGTGTATTTTAAACGCACACAAGGCAGTCTCAATGTAGGCCAGACAGAATGATTCACCACTAGAAGCGAAGAGCTTGGTGTGACATAATGAGAACAAGTGGCGACCCACAGCCTGGAATAAAATGTATATTGTTTCGAGCGCAACGCTGTGCTATCGCTCATTCATGGAGCAAGCCAATGCACGTGCGTTTTCAGACGTGTGCCAATGAAGGTAACCTGTTCTCAGGAATGCCATGAATGTAAGAGCATCCCTTAAACGTTTTTCTTTTTACGTAGCTTAGGCCTAAACCTGCCAAGGCTTTTATGCTGATATTTTTGCACAGCATTGTAGTAAGATGTGCTGTAGAAAGGAAGTGTGAATGATTGTATGGCTGAATTCTTTGTTGTTAGATTAGTTTATTGTTATTTTGCTTATATTAGGTTAGTTTACCTTTGTTAATAAATTTATTCAGTTCGTTATCTGTCGTTGTTGACGTGTGATTCATTTTAAATATTAGGATTAGAGTATTGTGGATGTATTGTAGCCGAAGCTGTGTTCCCAGTGCCCGAGAAACGTAAGTAAAGGTAAGTGTGCCCCGTGTAGTTTGTTGTTTATCAACAATATTCTTGTAACTGCTGTATGTAAATCTCTAAAGACCATGTTGGAGCGAATTCTAATATAGTAATTTGCCGGTGCTGTTAGAAATAGGCGATCCAGCTGGGGCAATGGATATTCCAACAGGCTACTTTCCGGATTTACGGGTACAGTATATGTTTCGGAAACTTGATATGTTTCCTTCTTCAGCCCATATGTTGGTGTGAAACATCATATGACATCGAAATCCTAACCAAAATAAAAATACAGTTCGTACTTTCTCTCTTGTTCTTCTTTTGTTGAGCCTGTGTCTTTAGACATATTAATGTCAGCCATGGAATTCATTCATTCATTCATTCATTTATTTGCAATGGGGGGAGTGTCCCCCGGTGGCAAATTGGATACACATAACAAATAAATAATTATACATAACAATTCAATAACAATTATACAACAATTAAACTGGAGTATTTACACAAATAGTCAGTCTTTTCTTAAACACACCTATATGTTTGGGAAAAGGCTCTAAGGCTTATTATTTGAAGTGATGAATGAGTTACGTAGAAACGTTAAAATATTTATTCCTTGTAAGGATGATTGTGTGTGGCGTCAAGAAATTTTGATCAAGTCAGGATATATGTAGGAATTAATCTATTACGGCGGGGGTTTAGGAGGCATTTTTCTTTTTTTTAGGTTATTTAAATGATCTGCCAATGTGTCAAATAATACGTTAGTCTCAAAGTTAATCTCGTTCAGATTATTGCATTCATTAGATCTCTGACAAGTGTTGATATGAACATTTTCCAAAACATTCATATAGCTGCCTTTCGATGCGTAATGCAAAATTTTGGCATCATTATTAATGTGTGTGAACTTATGTCCCGTTTCTTCCATATGAACCGCCATGGCTGAGAGCTTCTTGTGCTTTATGGCCGAAACATGCTCAGCATAACGAGTGCGTATGCTCCTACCTGTTTGTCCCGCGTAGTTTGATTTGCAAAAATTACATCTGAGCTCATAAATTCCCGATTTTAAATGTTTATCGATACTGTTAAGTTTATTTGTATTGAAACATATGTTGAAGTTTGAATTATTTGTTTTAAAGGTCTAATGACACAGGCTCAACAAAAGAAGAACAACAGAGAAAGTACGAACTGAATTTTTATTTTTGGTTAGGATTTCGATGTCATATGATGTTTCACACCAACATATGGGCTGAAGAAGGAAACATATCAAGTTTCCGAAACATGTACCTATAGTATTTTTAGTAAAGTAAAGTAAAGTAAAGTATTGATTTGGCGAATGAAAATTGTGTTATACTTCTTGCAAACATGGTCAATACGGAGCCTGGAACGAGTGGGGTTTATAAGTTGTTTTATTGTCCGATTAATAGGAATGGGTCTGCCTGGAAATTTTACTCGAAACTTTTTTCTTGTTCTAGCGCACGATTTCCTGCACTTTATGTACGTATTGTGCAGATATACACGCTCAAGTAACGAATACGGTATTTTACATAAGGCATTACAGCACTATACACAATCACAATAAAACAACTGGCTAAGAGATCAAACGTACAGGTTCAGTAAACGATAAAAATAGACGTAAAGGTCGTGATTTCCTTAGTGAAGCTAAATTAATCGGAATAACCGGAAACTTTATAAGTAAATGCCCATTAGGCTATGTTGGGCAGCAGATAGGGAACATTTTCAGCATCTACTGTAAAGGCTTGGTTTCTCAGAACCGACGCATGCGAGGTGCGAGGCCTAGAGATGGGACTATCGACTACTTTTAACCATCGACTGACTAGTCATTCATTGGAAGAAACTATCGACTAGATAGTCGACTACTTTCAGTCGAATGGTTACCTGAATTCGCATTGCTCCTAAGCGTGTTGTTCCATGTATTCGACTGAAAGTAGTCGCTCCTAGGCAGCGTACTTGCAGCGTACAAAGCATGGCAAGCCGTTACCCGCTGAGTTGAGGCGTACCACCAGATGAAAATCAAACTTCTCCTTAACCCACCTATTTTTGCAGACGTTAGTTTGGACTACTCGACGCTCGGCAACATGCAATTGGTCAAAGTTATTTATTTATTTATTTTTACTGTGCTTCGAAATGGTGGTTTACGTCGTGTAGAGTGCAGCCATTATTTGCAATGTTGCACATTTCATTTAATGCAAAATGTGTGAGTAAATGTTCCCCGATACCGGTATTGATACAGTGCACATTACCTGTATGTACTGTGGATAAGTGAAGTAATAGACCAATACTTAATTAACCTAAGAGTAAATTAAATCACTATTACTGAGAGGGAGTTCTTAAGTACCGGGAACAATTCCATAGCCAACATTGAAATAATCACACTTCATATTTTAATGCCAAAAATAGTAAATGTAAAATATGTCCATAGAGTCATAAACAAGTTAGGCTATGTGTTCACTAATTTAATCCTCTCTGAAGTACTAAGAACGTAGAGCTGAAATACGACTTGAACAAGAAAATTACGGCCTATAGTAAATACACACGAAAATAGAACACTTTAGAACAGCAACGAGGGCGAATTTTCAGTGGAGACGTTGGCAACAATGTAAATACTAAGTTTTTTTTAATGCGCGCGCTATCCATGTGCTGAAACAATTGACGACCAGAACGTAAAACTATCCGAGCGCGTTCTACATGTTAAAAGTTAAAACACAATTGGGATATGTCGTTTGCAAACGACTTGTTTATGTTACGGTGAGTAGTCGTTGAATTCATTCGACTGTTTTTTAAAAGCAGTCAAACAAGTCGAAGGATTTAACATTTTTCAGTCGACTGCTGCGATGCTGCCCTTCTCCAAACAATTGACGACCAGAATCAATTTGTGCGTACGGTCAAGCTGTCCTCACAGCACCCGCTGCAATAGATATAGAGATTCACATCACCACTCTATCTTATGATGGATGTCAGTACATAAAATCAGCCATAAGGCAACGGCAGTTTAACCACAGACAACGCTACAACTCTTCCATCCCTGCTCTCATATCTTTGCCACTAACCCCTTCCCCCCTCCCACACAGCACACCACTGCTCTGACACAGTTGTTAGGCCTGCTACAACAACTCTCAGCCATAACCCTGTAAACTACAGCTAAACCAAACCCAGAACCCCCTAATACACTTCATTTGCAGAGCATTAAAATCCATAAAACAACTCCGCAACAAGCTTCACAAAAACCTAAATTATAAACGAAAAGACTACTCCACAAACACCAAAATCTGTAAACATCCCTCATTTCAGGCACACTACACCTTAAACAGACATAGAAGGCATAGT
Source organism: Meconema thalassinum (assembly GCA_946902985.2). NCBI lineage: Eukaryota > Metazoa > Arthropoda > Insecta > Orthoptera > Tettigoniidae > Meconema > Meconema thalassinum. The sequence continues at coordinate 453,733,148 of OX336391.1, read as the reverse complement.
CATGACCCCTTCATGGAGTAGGCTATTGTCTAAACACGATCATGTATCCTTCAACGTTATTGAAGACTTCATTAAATTCTATTTAAAAAATCATAAACTCATTCCACAAATCTTAAAATCAGTATACATCCCTCATTTCAGTAACTCTATTCATTAAACAAACATAGAAGGCGTAGCCATGACCCCTTCATGGAGTAGGCTATTGTCTAAATCTGACCACGCATACTACAACCTTGCTCTAATTCAAAATTACGGCTAAATGAACCATCTGACTGGGAGGCAAAGGTATTTACCGGCTTGCCTGGGATGATGTGCCACAAAACCGGTATCTGGAGTTCAAACATAACCTAAATATTGAATAACAATATTGAATTGTCCAATAACTTGGACAATTGGATTTAGGCTATTTCATTGAAAGAATCAACGAACTGTATAGAACTATAGGCACCTACAGGTATACTTAACTTATTAATTAAAGCTCTACAATAAACATACAGCACAATGAATTGTAGCATGAAGTTATCCTGACTATTTAAATTCGAATGATTCCATTCGCTTGGAATTAGTCGTTTGCCAACGACTTGTTTCATTCGAATGATTTCCAACGATTGCTTTGGGATCAGTCGTTTACAACGACTACTTTTATTCGAATGAATCCATTCGCTTGGAAGTAGTCGTTTGCCAACGACTTGTTTCATTCGAATGATTTCCAACGATTGCTTTGGGATCAGTCGTTTACAACGACTACTTTTATTCGAATGATTTCATTCGCTTGGAAGTAGTCGTTTGCCAACGACTTGTTTCATTCGAATGATTTCCAACGATAGTTTTGGGATCAGTCGTTTACAACGACTACTTTTATTCGAATGATTTCATTCGCTTGGAAGTAGTCGTTTGCCAACGACTTGTTTCATTCGAATGATTTCCAACGATAGTTTTGGGATCAGTCGTTTGCAAACGACTTGTTTATGATACGGTGAGTAGTCGTTGAATTCATTCGACTGTTTTTTAAAAGCAGTCGAATAAGTCGATTATTTTAACTATCGACTAATTCGACTGTTTTCAGTCGACTGCTGCCCATCTCTAGCGAGGCCCGCCTCGCACAAATCCAGACTACACGAGCTTATGGCAGTGGTTTCTCACGCTGCGCGGTGCGCAGTCTGCGCAACTTCGCAATGAGAACTCGCAGCGTCACCCCGCACTGATTCATCCCGCCAGATTTGTGCGAGGCGTGTGTAGTGCGAGGCGACATTGTTTCTGTCCTTATTTCCACTGTTAATAAGCAACAATATGAGTTTCACTGACGAAATGGACAAGATACTGATCGAAGAAGTGAGAATGCACCCAGTGTTTTATAATTTACAACACAAAAGCGAAGATAGGATGGCTATTATGAAACAGCTATTAGCTGTTAAATCTGAAGGACACAAACAAGATATCTGCTCAAGATGGCGAGCGGAGTGAACGGTCAAGAGCGATGTGCGGTTAGTGAGTCGAAAATTCTTAGTTTATTGTGCAGGAAGTGTAAAAAAATCTACCCGAATGGTGTCATTTGCGGGAACTGTGATCTTCGAGTGAAGAATACCGGGCAAATTACGACAAGATCGTCCGCTAAGGTTGTCGAAGTGAATAACGTTCAGAACCTGACAGCCATGCCTGGTGTTTTTAAGTGTGGTGAGTGCAAAGCATTGAATAAGGAAATTGAAAGTCGGGACGAGGTTCTTAGGCTGTTCAAATTGGAGTTTGACAATGTAGTGGCAGAGTTAGAGCGTGTGAAACAGGAAAATAAATACATGAGTGAAGTAATAGCGAAATATGAATCGTCACATTTAAATTTAAGTTCAGTGCTTGACGTGCAGAGGGCAGCATCTGATGGGTGCTTTCAGGAAGGGTCCAACAAAATAGGTGAACCGCTACAAGCGCCGGAGAGTGTAGTTCATGTTCCTGTGGACAGGGGCGTTAACCATCTGACTGAGCAGGTAATCGGACGTACTCTGCAGGCAGAGAACATGAATGAACGGCGGTCGAAGAAGGTTCATGAAGCTGGTGATGCGGTTGTATCAAACGACCATTGCGGGCGAACAGAAGAGGGACCTGTATCGATCATTGTTGGAGACTCGATAATCAGACGGCTTCGAGTAGAAAAAGCCGACGTAATTTGTTTCCCTGGAATACGTACGGGGCAGCTCAGAAAGCAAGTGGAATCCATGGACGGAGAACGTAATGTAGCATCGATGGTCATTCATGTAGGCACAAACGATGTTAGAAGCAGTGGTACGCCAGACACAATTGGAAATGACATGACAAATTTGATCAGGACATGTAGGAGGAAATATCCTGAAACGTCCATTATTGTAAGCGGCATACTGCATAGAAGGGATGTAGATCCACGATATATTGATGGAGTGAATGGGGTACTTGACTGGGTGTGTGGAGAAGAGGGGGCGATATTTGTTAATTCAGGGGTATGGGTTCAAGACTGTGACTTGGGGTGGGATGGCCTACATTTAAATAGAAGGGGCTCTGTAAAATTAGGGCAACTCTTTGAACGAATAGTAAAGAGCTTGCAAAAAAACAGATTAGGTATGTAAGAGGTGAGCAATCTCATTTTTGTGAAGAATATGAAGGAGGATTGAGATGCCTTCTGGTAAACTGTCGTAGTGTAGTCAGAAAAGGCATAACATTTGGAACCATGGTGGAAATATATGATCCAGATGTTATAATCGGTGTTGAGTCATGGCTAGTGGATAATGTTGTCGAAGGAGAGGTATTTCCTATGGGTTATAGGATATACAGGAGGGATAGGGGAAGCACGGGGGGTGGGGTTTTTATATTAGTTGAGGATATATTTAGGAGTCGCCTAGTTTTTACGGATGAGGAAAATGAGATTCTGGGGGTTAGGGTTGGTTTTAAAGATATGGTAGACATTTTGGGTGTATATAGAACAGGAAGGGGGGAAAGGGATGTCAATTTAGGAACAACTTTAGTAAATTATGCTATGGAGGCTGACAGGGCAGGAAGAAATATAATTGTAGGGGGTGATTTTAATATGCCAGGAGTGGACTGGGAGGGTAGGGCTGACTCTCAAGAACATTACCAATCGCTGGCCAACAAAATCATATGGGAGGGGGGCTTTGTTCAAGTTATTGAGGGATGCACTAGGGGGAACAGCTTATTGGATGTGTTTTTGATAAAGCCTGAGGATATTTGGGTCAAATCAGAGATAATTGAAGGGATATGTGACCACAAGGCTGTTTTAGTAGAGGTAAAGTTGAGCATTGAGAGGCAGGTCAAGAGGGAGACAAGATTGGTGAAACAGTACTACAAAGCTAATAAGGAAATGATTGGTAGTTACTTAGCTGGAAATTTCAATCAGTGGATAGAGAGGGGACTAGATGTAGATAGACTGTGGGCTGGTTTGAAAACAATAATTCTGGATTGTGAAAAATTACATGTGCCATTTAAAAAAGTAGGGGCGACTACTGATCCACTTTATTACAATAAGGAGGTAAGAAGATTAAAGAAGAAATGTAGATTAGAAAGCAATAAGATTAGGAAGGGGATAGGCCACCGAATAGAATTAAATAGGTTGAGGAGGGAACTGGTTAGGGCTAAGATAGTAGCAAAGAAACATTTTATGGGTAGGCTAGTTGGCGGGGGGACGACTTTCAAGGAACGGTGGAAGAATATGTATGTCTATTTCAGGAGAGTAAGAGGGGTTCAAGGCCGCATACCTGATATCGAGGGAGAAGATGGAACGCTGCTGGTGGAAGATGGGCAGAAGGCTGAGGCATTTAATAAGGTATATGGTAAGGTGGTAGGAATTACAGGGGAGGGAAATGTGGATCAGGGAGGAGAGCAGGGTATTGAGGAGGGTAAGAAATTAAGCTATGTAAATAAGGATATCTATAATGCAATACGGGGATTAGGGTCAAGAAAATCAGCCGGGGGTAGATGGGATAAATGGGGAATTGTTAAAGGTTATGGGATGGAACATTGTGCCTTATTTAAGATTTCTGTTTGACTTTTGTCTAAATAATGGGGTAGTGCCTGAGGACTGGAAACAGGCTCTGGTAGTTCCGGTATATAAAGGGAGAGGGGGAAGGGGGGATAGTGATAGCTACAGACCTGTCAGTCTAACATGTATTATATGCAAAATTTTTGAGGGAATTATGAATGAATACATAAGGGAATGCTTAGGGAGTAGTAGGTGGTTGGGAAATAAACAGCATGGTTTCAGAAAGGGATTTTCGTGTGAATCGCAGCTAGCAGGCTTTCAGCAGGATATCAGTGAGGCCTTGGATAACAGAGGTCAAGTTGACTGCATTGCAGTTGACCTATCAAAGGCTTTTGATAGGGTCAATCATGGTATTCTGTTAAGGAAAATGGAGGCTATTGGATTGGACAGGAGAGTAGTTCAATGGGTGAGATCATTTTTGGAGGGGAGAAGTCAGAGGGTAAGGGTTGGTGGTTCAGTGTCAGAACAGTCTAGGGTGGGGAGGGGGGTACCTCAGGGGAGTAAATTGGGTCCTTTACTATTTCTCATTTACATAAACGACATAGGAGTTAAAATATCATCCCAGATAAGATTATTTGCTGATGATATAGTAGTATACAGGAGGATAGATCACCCGGATGACTGCGGCATATTGCAGAGGGACTTGACGGACATACAAAGCTGGGCGGATAAAAGTGATATGATGATAAATTCAAAGAAATGTCAGGCAGTGAGATTTGTTAACAAAAGGAATCATATTGTTTTTGAATATTCAGTGGGGGAAAATAAAGTTGTATTTGGGGACGAATGTAGGTATTTAGGTGTAACTGTGGGGGGTGGGAATTTTCACTGGGGTAAGCACATAAGGGAAATAGTAAAGAAAGCATACAAGTCACTACATATGGTTATGCGAGTCTTTAAAGGCGCTGGCAGAGAGATTAGGGAAAGGGCATACATGTCCCTAGTCCGTCCTCTGCTGGAATATGCTGGGGGAGTGTGGGATCCATACCAAATGTATTTAATAAAGGAATTGGAAGGAGTGCAAAGGAAGGCCGCCAGGTATGTAATGGAGGACCACAGATCGACGAGTAGTGTGAGTAGGATGATACAGGATTTGGGATGGGAAAGTCTGGCTGATAGACGTTCAAGAGCAAGACTAGGGGGTATTTTCTTAGCTTATAAGGGGGAAATTGCATGGGAAGATATTCATGAGAGATTGGGAAAGGAAAGTTCATATAGGGGCAGATACAGTCATTGTTGTAAATTGAAATTAAGTCAGTGGAAAAGTAACTGGGGCAAATATTCGTTCATTGGGAGGGGGGAAATAGAATGGAACAGTTTGCCAGGGGGCATTTTCAGCCCTTTGCCTTCTGATGTTGGTAAATTTAAGGAGTTGGTGAAAAAGCACCAGATTAAGAGGCAGTGATGAACGGTGCATAAGTTGAAGCAATGAAAGAAAGTGTAAATGTTTAGTATTTTATGTTTATTTCTGTTATTAGAATGATTATTTTTACGATTACCGGTTTCTTCTCTTAGCAACTATTACTTATTTTCTAATTAGTCCTAATTTTCTAAATTTTTTGTGGTTGTGAATTGTTTTGTGTATTTATTGTAATTTGCCACCATGGACAGTGTCCACATTTGCAAATAAACCATGTATGTAAGATCATCCTGTCGTAGACTTTTTCAGAAGTATGACAAATACGGTGATGGAATGTTCTCCTGAGCTCATCGCCGTAACGCGAATAAAAGTTTGCTAAATTGTAACAGAGATGGAGATGCGGCATCTGCACCAACAACGAACCACTTCATCCACGACGTTTTCAACATCTGTTATCACCGAATCGCCTCCTGGTCCATCGTCAGTGCAGGAAGAAGTGTCGTCTGCCCTGTCCCAATACATCAGCTTTATTACCCTGACAGCATCCATATTACAAATAATCTTGTATTGTAAAAACACATTTTTCATACTTTTACCTCGAAGAAAATATTTGGCAACAATAATCTGTTCGGAATTCCAAATTAAAATATACTCGTACTTCTGAAGAAGACAAATTCATTTTCTTTGTGGAATAATTACCTTAAGATTTACTAAATGATTACACTCACCTTAGTGTGACACAGAGTTTCTTCTCAGGTAAAATGGTTTTTTGATACCTGTTATTACTCGGTGACTTCGTAATATCTTCTTTGATAGAATTAAAACCCTATGAAAAAGGTCCCTTGAGACCCGAAAATAACTCCTGAATTTAGTTTCACTGTCAATCAAATGGCGTTTCACGAGAATATTGTAGGCCCCCTCGGTTTAACTACTTTTAAAGACATCGCTTCCTTCTCCGCCGAAACAACGCAGGATACTTTCTCCTTCATCGTCCGCTTCCTCTTCCAAGACTAGCACACAGGCTGCGAGATCCATTTGACACAAAGCCTTTTTTACGTAGGGGTTACCATCTGAAAATGTTAATTGCTGTGAAAAAGAACTGTAATTCTGTAGACATGTGCTCGGCAACTGATCCGCTTCACAGCGTGAGAAACCACGAGTCTCGCAGCGACATTGCGACGAAAGTACGCAACGTCGGCCTCGCACCTCGCACCTCGCATGCGTCGGTTCTGAGAAACCAGGCCTTAAGCATGGTGAGTAAAAATGCATTATACTGATTGTAAGCACCAACTCTGCCGTACATACGCGCACACGGCTGCCAGCAACCGAGGCGTCACTGGCGAAGCGAGAAAGTCCTAGCCAAGCAAATATAAAGACCCAGTACCTACGGCCGACAGTGAAGAGACAGTGGACACGGGTGTGGAAGGTTTAACCCATGAACGCCCGAATTAATACTTTTTGAAAATTTTGCTTTTTTTTTAATTAATAAGTCATACCATAGGTAGTTATTAAGCTGCTCAAACCATATTTTACGAAGGTGGCATCTTACATTCCCGAAATACAGGGCGTTACATATGTGTAACGCTAGGCGCTTGTGTTGTCAAAACCCTTAATGCATATTCTGAATGGTGATTTATGAATACAATAATGTACCAATTACATATTTGCTGCTAGATACTTATCTTGATAATATTACACTTTAAAAAGCACTGAGCAAGTATTTTGACACATTTGAACCTTCGATCTTATAGTCAAGTGACTAGTTACTTGGTGTGGAACGGCAAGAAGCATGATATTGTCACAGTACAATCTCTATGACTTTTGGTTTTGATCATGGCTACTCTTATCTGGTGAGCTATTGCAGGCCTCAGCGCAAAGCTTAGAGATTCCTGGCAATGGTGAACCAGTAAAGGAGAAGAGGGCCATGCTAAATTGAGTGACACATCTGTATTTTTATTCCTATTTACGTTGGTCTTTTGTTTTTTATATATCTTTGGTTTTTATAGTACTCTATGACTATTCTTGAGAGGAGTCCATACTGGAAGATTTTTATGAGAGTATCTGTGCAATTCATCGAGTATATTATTGAGATGTTGATATGGAGGGGAAGAAGTGAGATGATTATTGTGTGTGTGCTTGAGAAGTTGAAATTAGAGTGAGAAAAATAAATGGAGAAAGATGTTTTTGTTTGTTAAAAGTATCCCTCATTGAGTATAATCAACCATGACCCCGGAATGAACGGTTACAATTATGGGGCTCGAAAGAGGGATACGGACATGAATAAGGAAAAGAAGAAAGAAAAACAAACTTTAACAAAGTGATTCAGTGCAGGAAAAAGGAAGTATACCGCCTTATCATGTGCAGTAACGATAGTCTGTTCCAAATGCTGCTTAGCAAGATCACAGGTATGCAAGAGTCAGTAAGCCAAGAAATAGGGTCAGTGAAAGAGTGTATGAGTAAGGAGATAAGAGAAGTGCGGCAGCAAAGAGAGTCTATGAAAGCGCAAATAGAATCTATATATAAGCAGGTAGAATCTGTGAAGGTGTACGTAAACGAAGAAATAAAGAAGCAGGCTGAAGGAACTAATGTTAAGATTGAGGAGATGTGTGAAGTACGTGATGCTGGAGGGCGTGGAGAAGATGGTAATGGAGAGGAAGAAGGAATGAAAAATGGTCAAGATATTGAGGAGGTGTGTGAAGTACGTGATGCTGGAGGGCGTGTAGAAGAGGGTAATGGAAAGGAAGAAGGAATGAAAGATGGTCAAGATATCGAGGAGATGTGTGAAGTACGTGATGGTAGGAGGCGTAAGGAAGAAAATGGACAAGAGAGAGAACAAGAGAAAGGAGAAACAGATAACGGAGAAGGTGAAATGGAAGAAACTGAAGACGAGAAAGGAGAAGCAGATGAGATTGATCATGAGGAGGATAGTAGCAGTCAAGAAAAAGAGGAAAAAGATGAGGATGAAAGTGCAAGAGTGAGCCATGGAGAAGACAACATACTAGAAGAAGATAAGGTGAAGAAGAAACAGTGGAAAACAAAGTGGAATAAGAGAAAGGAACTGTTGAGTAAGACAAGACAGACGAGGAAGAGGTGGAAAATGTGGAAAAGAAGAAGAGAGAAGTGGTTGAGAATGAAGACAAAGAGGACCAGGAGAATGGATAAAAGAATGAGTTGGAATGCAAAGAGAAGGAGTCGGAAGAAGATGAGATGTCAGGTAAAGGAAGATAAGAGAGTGATGGATCAGAAGGAGAAGAAGAAAAGAGGAAGAGAAGGAGAGAGGAAAGGTGGAGATGGAAGACGAGGAGTACAAGGTACGGAATGACATGGCGGATAAAGAAAAAGACGAGATGGAAGGCAGAGAAGAAAACAGAATCCGAGAAGACGACTCCAAAAAGGATCTCAAGTGGTAAACGTGGAGAACAGGATGCTGAATCGGAAACGCTGAGTAATGCTGATGAAAATCATTATCAGTCTATGGATGTTGATGAAAACGAATATTTATACATACGAGATGGTAATGGCATCGAAGGTAGCGGTTCGGATGATGAAAGGAGTGGAGACTTATTTGGAACGTGGATTAGCTTGATGATGATTATGTAGTTCCTTCGGAAGTAGTTATTTGATGTTGTGTGTGATATTTTAGTGTATGTGTGGAATGTGTTGTTTATTTGTATATTTCTTTTATATATATATATGTGATTCTCGCGTGTTTCACACGTGAGAATTACATATATAGGAGGGCGAATTGTCACAGTACAATCTCTATGACTTTTGGTTTTGATCATGGCTACTCTTAGCTGGTGAGCTATTGCAGGCCTCAGCGCAAAGCTTGGAGATTCCTGGCAATGGTGAACCAGTAAAGGAGAAGAGGGCCATGCTAAATTGAGTGACACATCTGTATTTTTATTCCTATTTACGTTGTTCTTTTGTTTTTATATATCTTTGGTTTTTATTAGTACTCTATGACTATTCTTGTGAGGAGTCCATACTGGAAATTTTTTATGAGAGTATCTGTGCAATTCATAGAGTAGATTATTGAGATGTTGATATGGAGGGGAAGAAGTGAGATGATTATTGTGTGTGTGCTTGAGAAGTTGAAATTAGAGTGAGAACAATAAATAGAGAAAGATGTTTTTGTTTGTTAAAAGTATCCCTCATTGAGTATAATCAACCATGACCCCGGAATGAACGGTTACAATATGCACAGTCCCACATTATATTTACAACATGCAGTGCGGACATTGCTTACACACAATTCACCGGCACACCGCCTCCGCTTATGTTCCGGGACGTTGATGACCAGATGATCGCGTCCATCATATCACAACTCTTCAATGTCGCGACCCAATCCTGCACGTGCTGTTGACAGCCGCCTGGCTCTACGTGGTCCTACACCATACGATTTCACATAGAACTGCGCAACTTCCCTCTTGAACTCCAGTTGATTTGTCCTTGACCGTGACATAGTACTGTACTGAGGTACCATGCGTTTTGGAGACTCTCGACAAGAAGCCAAGAAAATATGGCCCACCACCACTTTTTGCTTCTTATTGACACATGATATCAGTTCACATTTTCATCGATAAGGTTCGTTCCTCCCATGAATTTGTTATAGGTGCCGATCTGGCGAGGACGTGGGATTGTAACTATTTTTCTTTTCAGCCCGAGAGAACCTTCTGACCTGGTCGAGGGGGGAAAACAGGGACAGTCGTGGAGGCAACAGTTACTGTGCTGTTTTCATGCCAGCGAGCTTTAATCCTGTCATTACTCCATTTCCCCTTACTCCAATATTTCTGCCAAGGTCAGACTACTAAATAATAATTATGTTATTGGATTTACGTCCCTTTTAACTGCTCTGGCTTTTAGAGACGCCGGGTTGCCGGAATTTTGACCAGAAGGGGATCTTTAACGTGCCAGTAAATCTACTGACACGACTCCCTCGCATTTGCGCACCCTCAAATGTCAGCTGACTGCACCAGGATTCGATCCTCCAAGCTTGGGCACAGCAAGCGAGAACGTTGCCGCTGAGCCACGCAGCCAGTCTAGACCTCTGAAATATCAAAATAATTCTCGTATTGTATTTTCTGAAACACTGTCTGCAGCCAGATATCTCGGCAAAGGTATATGGTTTTGAATACGGTACTGGCATAAAAAATATGCTTCGGTGACATAAAACATATTATATCAAGGCATGCACTGTTAAAAGAACTGTATGTGGATCAACGTTTTGTGTATAAATGCATGAAATGTATTCTAACTCATTTCATATGAATGTGCAACAGAAAATGTCTTGCCTTACCACTGACCCTGTATCCGCCTAGCGTTACCATATGGTAACGCTGGGAAAATTAGTCCCGTGCATGAGCAGGTATAAAGAAACACTTAAGATTACTGAATTATAAATTAGATATGTTTACAAAGTAAACTATCTCCATTTTACGCAATAATTTAGCATGCCGTACCTTTTACGGCATGCCATCATGACGTGAGAAACAAACCACGAAATTCACCCAATTTTTGGGACATCACCCAAGACATTCCCTAGTGACTAGGGTGCGGGAAAAGAATCAATAGACCTTCCTTGATCATATAAGCGCGAAGTTCGAATATCTTCAACTGGCATAGGTCCTGTAGAGCAATAAATGCAATGACCGTTACTGCGTTACCATATGGTAACGCTAGGCGTTCAAGGGTTAAGAAGTTCAATAGGATCAATAACTATTTAAAGGAGTAATTGCGGTAAGCAGCACAAGGAGAAGTTTCGGAGGTGATGAAATACCGTGTGGAAATGGTTGTGAATAAAGGAAAATACAGGAGAGTATATAAAAGTTGGGAATGTAAAGTGAAACAACTTTGAGGTTAAGGGCAAACTAGCATGAGAAAATAGCAACACGCACAGTTCAACAACAAATTTAGCACCACTAACGCTGCAAGCTCGAAGTTGTCAGCGAAGAAGTCATCGTCACTCGGGAGAGAGGGAGTTCACGTGCGTGCCATGTGCAAGGGATTTCAACACCACGCCGCACACAGTAGAAAGTGAATGCCCTTTTACTCGGGGAGGTGAGTGCTTATCTGCGTCAAAAGCAAGAACGCATTCAATCAGCACAAAAGCGTTCAAGAGACCGGTGAATCATCTGGGAGGAAAGGTTTTTGATGCATCCAATAGCAAGAAGTTCTGGCATATTCAAACGAAAATCGCTTGATATGCGAGATTAATTACGCCCTAAAAACGTTATGAACTAGGGTAAGACGAACTTATTCCAACCTCACCCTGTGCTTACGACCCAGTGCAAGTCAGATTGTCTCACAGCACAGAGGCTAAAGACCACACGCAATTTACTAATAGGGAACATCTAACGACAGAAATGGCAAGCAAAAACAAGAAAAAAAAGTGCTCCAAAACGCGCAGAAAGAGTCGAAGGAGTGGGATTCCAAACAGATACTGGTCGAAATACTTGCAAATGTGAAGGAAGTGAATGAGCAAAATGAACAGTTCAAAGAGAAAACCAATAACGAAATCTTGGTATAATATCGTATGGCCTCGGGTCGCCGGGTGCAAGCTTTGTTATTTGACACCCAGAGGGTAGCTTGCATGTCGAATTTCGTTGTTCCTTGAAGCACTATGAAAGTCAAGGAGGTTAGATATCTAAGCTCCTAGAATACTATAGCGCTTTCTAGTAGAGAAATGATGAACTCTGTGTTGGCGGAAACTCCCGAGATTAATTTTGCCATTATGAACACGAGCTACTGAATTCAAATGGGTTCTTTGACATGCTGAAAAAGAGAGATGCGGCATGGGCACGTAATACAGAAAATATTCGGAACAAACTGAGAGCATTGAGGAGCCTTTAGAACACAAACTCTCTCCGAAAGGCTAAACCAGCTGGATGCAAATTTGGAGAGAAAAAAACAACAACTCGAAAAAACAGAGAAAATAGGAATATTGTCATCAAAAGCAAAAGTATTGCTGAAAAAAAGGATAAATAGGATGAAGAAGTAAAGGACATATGTGGGAGTCTTGAAGTAACTTAGATGTGAATTACGAGCAACTCCGCTACCTAGGAGAGGACTGGAAAAGCCGCGGAATGGTTCTGGTTAGCATGAAAAGTTTCGGTGAGAAGATCCTTGTAATGAGGAACAAGTACAAACTAGGGGAGCAGGATTGCTTCATCGAAGATGATATGACAAGTAAGGAAAGGGAAATTCAGGCTGCAATACGGAATCGGGCAAAAGAGCAAAGAAAGAAGGGAAACACAGTGAAGGTTGGCTACAAAAAGATCAAAATAAACGGGAAATGGGAATATTGCCATAATGACCTCACAAAAAAACTTCCATACTACGGTGAGCGAAAACCTTTGAGCATTCCACTGGATTCAAAAGCGGAAACCACGGATGACCACACCACATACAAGGCAAGGAACTCGCCAGCAAAGGAACTAGCAGCAAACTATCCAACAACACATAACGTAGATATCACAGCCAAGTCACAGATCAAACCATGGACATCACCCCACAAGAGAGAACTAGTAATAGCAACATTAAATACGAACACGCTCAGAACCTACGAAAGGGAAGTAGAACTTGACCATGCACTGTTGGAAATAAAATACGATATCTTAGGCCTCAGCGAAGTAAGGAAAGTAGGAGATGCCATTATTGAACGAGAGAATTGCGACCTATTCTGCTAGAAAGGGACAACGCCGGGACAGAATGGAGTATGCTTCATAAAAAAACGAAGTGGAACACATGGTACACGAATTAATTGGTATTTCTGAGAGAATAATAGCATTAATCTTACTCATAAAAGTATCCAGAATTACAATCGTCCAAGCATACGCTCCCACAACGGCCAGTACCGACCAAGAAATAGACTATTTTTACGACTTGCTGGAGACTGCCACGGAGAAATATAAATCGCCAACGATCCTTGTCATGGGTGACTTCAATAGTACCGGTAAGGTAGGCTGACGCACACATGGCGAAGAAGAAACAGTGGGTCCATATGGATACGGATTGCAAAATGACAGAGGTGAAAGGCTGATTCAATTTACACAAGAACAAAAAAATAAAATTGATAACTCTTTCTTTAAAAAAAACTACAATCAAGATGGACGTGGCAGTCACCAGACGGGAAAACTCGCAATGATATAGACTACATTCTTAGCAATATAAAGGACGTCCATGTCGTCAAGGGCCTTAAATTCACAACGAACACCGAATGATCAGAACAGTAGTGAAGGTTAACGGTAGACGCTACTTTCCCAAACGTGCACGGCCTAGTATAGAAACATTGAATATGGACAAATGTTTAACACTTATAGATTAAACTATCACAAGTCAACTTCGGTACAGACCACGAAGTTGAAGCCCTCTACAACACACTCGAACAATGCCTACTCGAAGCAGACAACTACAGCACTGGAAGAAAGGAGATCATCAAGACCAAATGCAACTTATCCCCTTCGACTATCAAACTAAGAGAACAAAGAGAAAGACTTCGAACACTCCAGATTCAACTCATCCAGAGCCCAGGTCAACTACTCCGAGCTAGATAAACTGACAAAAAGAGAAATCAGAAGGGATATAAGGGAGCACCACACCACAATAATGAGACAAATACTGGCAACCACCAAGTCGACTAGAAAAGTGAAGAAAAATCTAAACATAGAGAAACAATGGATGTTGGGTGCGAAAAAAGTGTCAGGCGACAGCACAACGGTGATAACAGAAATATTAGAGGAAGCAACGAGTTTTTATAAATTGCTGTATACGAGCTCTCACCCGATTACAACGATGAGATACAAACAAAACACCAGGGAGAAAGTCCCTCCTATATTGCCAAGCGAAGTGAGGAGCGCAATAGCTGATCTTAAGACCGGAAAAACCCCAGGAGAAGGTAGTATCTGGAAGGAATTAATAAAGGAGGGGGCGGAACTCCTAGTACAACCAATCACGTCACTTTTCAATAAGATCTTGGAAACAGAAAACATTCCAGAGCAATGGAAAACAAGCACCATCATCTTACTACATAAGAAAGGACCTAAGGATGATCTCAATATCTACACACCAATCAGTCTTTTGGCCAATCTATACAAGCTTTTCTCGATGATATTAACAAGATGGTTGACGAAAAAAACTATGTGAACAAACAGGTTTCCGCTCAGGCTTTAGCACTGCAGACCATATCCACACCCTCAATCAAATTATCGAGAAGACAGAGGAATACAACCTACCGCTGTACATAGCCTTCGTCGACTACAGCAAAGCATTCGACTCAGTGGAACTCCAGGCACTCAACAACCAAGGCATGGATTCTAAATATATCAACATCTTGGAAAACATCTACAGCAGGCTGTTCCAAATCCATGAGTTTGAGTATGCGTACACGCGAGTACTCAGCAGTAATGCTCGGAGCTCGGTTAGAGAGGGACTGGGGGTGAGAGCCAATAGGTCACTGGGCGAAGGTCATAGCACAAGTCTATGCGTACCTGCCAGTCTTGATGTATCCACCGCGAAGTGACGGCAGCCCCCCACACCAGAGCTGTATTGCATGTTGCAGGTTTACTCAGGAAAGGCGGGGAGTACTCTCCAGCTCACGAGCGAGCTGCTCGGCTGGAACAGCCTGATCTACAGGGTGACCGCTGGTTACCTAAAATTATTTTCCCTGTGTTAAATTTAACCTTTTATTAACACACATACATTTGTAAGAATACTATTTTTATGTTTATTTTCAAAAAAACATCGTTTATGTACGGTAAATACTTCTTTTTATTTATTATAGAATGTAAAATACATGACACATATAGTCTCTTACGACAACGTATAGTCCTTTCACGAATTATATAACTTACACGTTTCATTGATCACATTTCAAAATATCCACAATTATTTAAGTATAATATTTAATCACGGACAGATGGAAAGAATATTTCAGAGAGCTGTTGAAGGTGAGACGTCAGGCATGCGGAGAAGTTACGCATACAGCCAAAACGGTGCAGGAAAAATAGAAGAAGAACCACACATTACTATGGCAGAAGTGGAATGGGCAGTTAGGAAGATGAAGATGGGGAAAGCTGTGGGAATCTACGAAGTGGCAATAGAAGTGATAAAGGCGGCAGGACCAGTGGGACTGCAGTGGACATACAGACTTCTCAGAAGTGTGTGGAGAGAAAAGAAAGTTCCTGAAGACTGGAAAAAGGGAATAATACTGCCAATATTCAAGAAAGGAGACAGGAATGTGTGTGGTAACTACCGAGGAATCACCATCATCTCGCATGTTGCCAAAGTAATTGAAGGAATCCTAGAAAAAAGAATTAGAGTAAAGGTAGAAAGCCAAACAGAGGAGGAGCAGTTTCGATTTAGAGGGGACAGGTCAACAGTGGAATCCATTTTCATTGAGACAGAACATTGAAAAGAGTTGGGAATATGGGAAGGAGAAGGTAATGACTTTTATTGACCTAGAAAAGGCCTATGATAGCATCCCTAGAACAAAAGTTTGGGACAGTTTAACAAATAGGGGGATATGCAAGGAACTGAGAGACATGATAAATGGAATGTGCATGGATTGCTACAGTAGTTAGTTATTGGTGTTTTAAGGGGCAGAACTACGAGGTCATCTGACCCCGATTGCTACAGTAGTGTGAAGACTAGCGTAGGGACATCTGAATGGTTTAAAATTGACACTGGACTAAAGAAAGAAGTGTGTTGTCACCCTTATTGTTCTTAATGGTGATGGATGACATCATGAAGGCAGCAACGAAAGACTATAGTAGGGCAAAGATGAAGGTAATGTCGTTTGCAGACGATGTTGTGATCTGGGGCGAGGAGGAACAAGAACAGTAATAGACGTAATAAATGAAAAGATTGAGCAGTGGGCATTGAAGTTAAATGTGGAGAAGAGTAAAACAGTGGTGACGAGTAGAGCTAATAAAGAAGGAAAAGGAGTAATCAAAGTCGGAGGTAAGGAATTGGTGAAACACTTCAAATACTTGGGAAGTGAACTGACTGAAGATGGAAAACTAGATTGGAAATTAACAGAAGAATACAACTCGGGAGTGCTTTCTACCAACAGGTACAGTGACTAGTATGGAACAAGGATATACCAATTAAGGCTAAAGAAGTTATGTACAAAGCATATTATGTTCCTATAATGACATATGCAGCAGAAACTTGGACAATGACTGAGAGGGATGCGAGCAGAGTACAGGCAGCTGAGATGAGATTCCTGAGAAGTAGGGTCCAGAAAACGAGGAGAGATAGAGTGAGAAATGAAGATATACGGAAAGAACTGGGAGTACAGAAACTGGATGACAAACTGGAGCAAAATAATTTGAGATGGTTTGGACATGACAAACGGATGAATTAAGAAAGGCTACCAAGACGAGCACTGGAACGACGGATGACAGGGAAGAAAGGACAAGAAAGACCAAGAATGCGTTGGATGGACTCTGTGGAGTATAGCATTAGAAAACGGAACCTGGATTGGAACACAGTGTCGGAAGAGGAGTGGTGGAACAACAGAAAAAAGTGGAGAGGAACCATATTTTCCCTCACCCAGTGTCAGCTGGAAAAGGGGAAATGTAGATGATGAATATTTAATCACCGATATTTAGGTGACTTGAATACGTTGAATATGTTTTTATTTTCATTTCCAGCTCATGTTGCTTTGTGCGCAATTCTTCCTCTCTTTATTTAATGCCATAACACTTCATCCTTTCTCTCTCTCGTACCGACTCAATTGATCTATTTCAGTTTCTCTTCATTGTCGTTCTTCGATAGCGATTTTTTCCTTAGCCCTAGCCCCACAAGCGTAACGAACCATTCCATCAACAATGTTTATGGCATCTTCTCCACCTGCATCCTGAATTCCATCCCATGCTCTTCTCATCGCGATGAGAGTTTCCTCGTGAATGTTTTCCACTAACATTGCTTCTTCTGCGCGAACGGGTCTCCTAGGACCACGCGGAATCAACACTTCTTGGCCTTGATGTTTGCCCAATAACTCTTCATCCGCAACGATTGAGTTAGTATTCGTTGCTGCGACCAGACGTGTCTGGTAGGTCTTCCCTCTTCTGCCTCAAAACCCCGTGTATGAGTAATTTTCATAATTTCCTATTGATCCTTGAGATTGGGAAAATCTAATTCAGTCAAGTCCTTTTCCGCCTGTTTGTACCAATTGGACCTTGTGCCTTTTTCTGCAAAAACGTATAGATTTTATTTGTTAACCTAGTTGGGTCCATTCTGTCCAAATGTCCCATGAATTGGATCCTTCTCATACGGATTGTGTCTGTGATTTTAGTAATTTTTAAATAGATGTCAGCACTAACATTTCATGATTAATGAAAAAAAAACTCCACAAAGGCGTTACCATGAGAAAATATGAGGATGATTTTTATGGTCTGCCACATATCTTTATATTCTTTCAAGCCCTATAACTGTTGAGTATAAAAATGATCCAGGCGAGATTTACTACTATCAAATTGTTCAAGCTCAGTTTTGTTGACACGGGATATAAAACGACCGAACTGAAGTATGGTTCGATCTGTCAAAAGCTCAGTCACATGATGGCTGGTGATCGTTGCTTTGTGAATTTTTCCTGTCATATGGCTAGTGATAGCTCTCTTGCCCATGTTGCTCAAAGCGATCAGTTTTTTGCACACGTTACAAAAAGCATGTTTTGCATTCTTGGGAACTTCTTCTAACCAAGGCTGAAAATCAGGGTACTTTGACGGTTGCAGCTATTCTGGATTGAATTTCGATGATCCCACCATGATTTTCAAAAAATTCTCAATACAAAAGTGTTAATTTATTGTTGATGAGTGAATTTTTAGATTATGTAAACAATTGTCGTTGCAGTATTAGTTTTATTACTCGTTGTAGCCAAATAAATTCCATTGACCTGTATGTCTCTTCGCTCATCGCTTCTTATATATAAAAAAAAACGCTTTGTCAGTCTGCAAATCATTTACATACACAAGTTGACAGACAGTACAGGAAGGATGCCTGGGATATAAGTACTGCGCTCGAAATCATGTCTAGTAGAGAGAATAAGACAGGACGAGATACGAACCGAGGACCACTTCAGAAAAATGGCATATTTTAAATTTGGAATTTTCGACTAAATTTGCAGTATGGATGGAGGAGTATATTTATACAAGCATTTGGAAAAAATTTCGCCTGAAGAAATATTTTTATTTCAAGAAATAATGGAGATTTTATGACCTGGTAATTTTAACCAAGAGTAAATGAAAGAAGTATTGTCCTGGAAATCGACACTTTTACCGAGGTTCGCTGCGAGGAACCAGTTTTTGAACCAGGGGGAGAGAGCAAGGTTGACTTGAGGTCAGGCACACGCCACTATCAAAAGTGGGGGAACAAACGCGTGTCAGAAGCGCGCCACTTTTAGGCGTGAACCAATAAGAAAATAGTTTGAATACTAAGGAAGGAATAAATATTAAAATCTTTATTTTAATATTTTACAAGAGTGTTACATATTGAATTCACCAGCAGAGAACAACAATAATTGGCAAAACGGATTTTAAATTTAATGACAGAGAGAAGTTATGTATGAATTTGTCAATATTCATAGAGGTTGGAGGCTAGTTGACCAGATTTGCGGGGGAAATCTGATCGAGGAGGCTATGAGACGCTAGGAGTCGAGGCTCTTTCTATTTGGACCGTGGAGGAGACAAGACGTAATTATATTCACTCTTCGAAAAGTATAGACAAAGGTATTTGTGAACTCGAGACTTCGAGATGAAGCAACAAGTCATGGAAACGCAGAATTAAGCATTATAAGTCAACAGTATTAAGAAAGAAGTTATTCAATGCATTTAAGGAAGAAATCTACGACGAGATAGAATTTTGGAAAGTTACAAACTGAAAATCGAACACGTAGCTACTCAGGAAGAAAGTCTGAAGAAGTGAGACCTAAACTATTAAGAATTTATCAATCTACACAAGAATGGATAAAACTTCAGGTCGGAGGGGAAGAACTACGACTACACATTATTTCGTAGTGAGAATGATGTTTTAAATTCATCATGTTGGGAAAGTAGAACTATGCTAAACCGGTGAGATCCAGAAATGACCAGGATGACAAAGCAGTATGAACAGCGAGCTGCAGAACACCGCAGTTTTCGCTCATATAACGTTACAAGCTACTACGAGAGAAATTCACGACATGGAGGTGATTTCTTGTCATGGAAAGAACATTGCAAACTACCGACTTCAAAGAACATCTAGATCTGAGAAGAAGAAGACGAGCGGATTCGTGATGGAGACGGCGAGGAACCCGGGACTGGAGGACGCGAGGCAACCAGGGCTGTGGCGAGAACGTGTCACCATCATGAACGAGGGAAGCAGGTCGGCAGGCGAGGATCCAGCTGGAAACCTGTTTGGTAACATCGACCCAGGCCGTTCACCTTCATTGCAGTCCAGTCATAGCAGAGATGACATAATTCAGCCAGTTTGTAGGAGCACGCTGCATTCCAGAGACCAGATGGCGGGATTCCGAGGACACAGGCGTCATCAGGTCTGTCACCAGCGATCTCAAAGAGAAGGTAGACCAGTGCATTTCACACATCTGTAGTTAGAAATTGTACACGTTATTCCAGAATTTTGACCAACATATTTTCATTTATAACCTATGTTATTGTATTGTCTTGAAAGTTTTAGTACGTTTCTAGTAATTGCGATAGTTATTTTCATACGTTACTTAGACGTATTGTGAAGGCTTGATCGATGATCTTAGACATCGTTAGTATTTTTCATTGTCATTTAAGAGCGTTAAAATTTTACTTAGAATGATTTCGTTGCGATTGCGAACCTATATTCCGTAGATTTGTTGTAACATCGGAAAATTCCGTAAATTTGTGGTAATATCGAAGAACGATTATATATGTATTGAAACATAAGAAATGAAGCATAACTTTGTGATAGATAAATAAATAATGTATCAGAGAAGGCGTCTAGTCATATGTTTGACGAATGTAAATAAGTTATAATTTGAAGTAGAGAAAGGAAGGATGGAGAATCCTATAAGTAAAGAGTTTATTCATCTCAGAAACGAAATATTATGTATAAAACGAAGTTGTTGACAGGAGTATTCAATATTGGCATTGAAGGAACTCCAGTATGAAAGAAACGTAAAGACATTGTAAAACCCAGAATTTTATTGTACGGAGAAGAACAGTATGCGATAGTTGAAGGCATAACTGAATAAGAAACGACATTATAAAATGTTATGAATGTATGGAAATAGAGAGTATAATCAATAACCTGAAAAATAATAAAGCCTCAGGTGAAGATGGAATAGTAGCAGAGATGTGGAAATGCGCAGATGAACAGTCATTGCAGAGCATCCAACATATCATACAAGACATATTGTGCCCGTCAGAGGAGTTGCCAGGATAGCCAACAACCGAAATGACTTTCCTAACATCTCATCCGCCGGATCCAACTGCCGAAAGGATCAGGTGAACTTCCATACAGGCCAAAGCGGCACGAGAATCCATCGTCCACAGGGATCGTGGTACATGGTGACTAAAGGTCCTGGACTGCCTAAGGAAAGGTTCACCTTACAAGCTAGACTGAGGAAAGAACATCCAGACTTATGTAAAACATCGTGAAGATTTATTGTAAAATTCACAAACCCCTATCCTAGTTCGGAGGGTTTCTATCGGCTAATCCGCAAGCTAATAAATAATCAAACATAAAGAGCAGGTCCCTACCTGAGAAGTTACAGTAAACCCTCGCGAAAGATCTATCTCACAATAATAAAAGCAACACTAGGAAAATGGTACGGCGCAAAACCCTACATCAAGTTACAAGATCAAGCTAATATCGGAATTTACATTTAACAGGGTAGCAAAACAAATCTAAGTTAGGATGATACCATTTTCTCATTTACATTTAATATTAATTCATCTAGCTAAGTCCTACCAATTAGTTACAAAATTTACGGCGGTGACGTCCGTAATATCAAACAATTACAATCAAAGCTATGTGACAAGCCATAGAAAAAAATATCTAAGACACTCTTACAGACTAGGTGCTAATCAGCACACAAAAGGTGACAGAGGATTTGTACACTTTTACATCAATAAATCAATAAATACAAGACCACAGTTTTATTGGTTTACTGTTTGTAAGCCATAGTCATTCAACGTGTGTAATTACGGTGACGACTGCGTAGTGAAGACTACGTCTAACATCGTATGGCCTGCGCTCCACCAACTACGAACTAAAGGTTCGAGCAAGCCTCTGTCGCTACAAAAAGTGTCAGCTGTCCTAAAGTTATTTCCTCCAGGAAATACCTTCATTAGCACGGCTATGTCAGCAGGTTCCAAATGCAAATGAACAAGGTTAAATAGAAAGGATTCGTTAGTTATATTTTGTTTATCAAAATTATGCGTTTTATTATTAAGATATCGGTTTAAATTATCGTTGGTTTATGGCGAATAACAGCTGACTAGCTTGGCACGGAGCGTCTCTGAGAGATCATCTCTGCCATAGAGCCTCGACTCAAAAGTCGGAATACAATCAACGAGCAATAACAACTCGGACACACAATAACACAAGTTACCAGCGGCGCACAGCTCGCGTTCAATAACTCTGGGACGGGCCTGGACACATCAGTTACCCTCCCTAAATATCTGGTCGACGGGAGCAGTCCCGGACATGGTACAAAAAATACGTTCACACATGAAAAACCCTCATCACGGGGCTAGCCTCCAACATAAAATAAGAATCCTGACATAACTGTACTCGTCGAAACAACGGTACACGCAAAAGGCGTTTAACTAACAAATGGCAATCTAAAGAACATGTGAGCGGATACAGAAATGGACTCTGGGTTCCATGAGCTATGAATGCAATGAAAAATAAATGAATGCTACAAGCATTCTGTCCTGTGTTAACATAAGTCTGTCTCACTTAGAAGCAAGCGCTCTCACTCGTGCGCTGGGAAATATTCACAAACCTGTCTGAGTCACAGCAAGTTGCAGGCTCCCTGCACTATCAGACACAACACGTTGACTGGGCCAGCAATTCAGGCAAGAAAATAACTATGAAACTGGCCTCATAATAATACCTTTACCATAGGTTATAAACATCAAAGAATGTGTGCATTAAGAGCACGCTATAAAGCTGAATACAAACATATAACTCTGTCTTTCATAGCAAAGACGTTTAAAAGATAGCAATGTCACTCATTGCTGGAGCTCTTTGCTCTCAAAGATAAAATACTTCAGTAGTTTCTTGTATCAAACATTCAAATAATCACGTGTCATCACACTTGACACAAACAAAATAATATTATGGCGCAAACTCCACTCTGCTGGATTTGCTTAATGATACGTTGGGAACTGGGTTCGATGCTAGGCTACAACGAAACATCCCTTTTACTTGTAAGGTCTACACTTGACCTGGATGGCTTCTGTGCACATCATGAATGAAATATAAATGCAGTTACAAAACTGGTAATTACAGTCGATTACCTAAATGATACGACTTCTCTAATGAAGTCAGGGGCGTAACATTGACTGTCTGCTATGAGTGCAGTTAAAGAAATATAATCATGGCATCAGTTTGCCGTAACAGGAGTCTGCTAAGACTCGAAAATCATCCCAGATAGGGTTAAACAAAGTTGCCTAAAAATGACTACGGTCACGTTTAGCAATGACAGGAATTGGCGTTCTAAGACGTCCATCAGGTTGCACCAGGATTGAACAAAATATCAAACCCAAGGATGGCTCACAATCACTGTAATAAATGACATCTAATTATACTAATTACATTCCCTACCTATGAAATGGCTGTCACTAAGTTCGGCTGATTTACAATCTACACTAATCTAACTATACCACCAATGACTAGAACAAAGAAGGGTTGTACAAACTCACGATATGAAGAAGCCCACACTTAGCTCTCTGTCCAATGACAAGGGTTGAACAAAAGCACCTCTGGCTTTCAGGATTGGCATCGTCCGTATCAGAACTTCCATCTTGGCTCTCCTAAAGACCATGGTTCGGTCTGTCCCTGTAGTTGACATCGTGAATGGGTTGGACATGCCTAGGAAAGGCATCCTCGATTCCTTCCTTCTCGTTCGACGTTCTAGAAGTTCCAAATCATGCTCGTTCCATCCGAGACGTCTCCCTCATACCATAACGGTACTTAGCCCATTATCTCCGGCTCGAACATGGTGTTATAAATGTCGAACATGGTGTTATAAATGTCGAACACGTGGTCGGTAATGTTAGACATCATGTATTCCATTAGTACATGAAAATTGCGGTGTGCTTTGTAGCTATCACAGGAGTTACACCTATATTTAGCAACACAGCCTCTACACTTTGCAGATATCATTAATAAATGGCCATGCACTGATCTGCTGGTTCACACGTGCACAGACTCTACTTTTGCAATCACGTGGCATCCGTGAAATAGGCGTCGATTTCTGGCGGATAAATCCACCGTAGCAATTTATATACGGAGTGGTTTTAATATCACACTCGTTCAATGTAACTTTATCACAGTTATTGGTATATTTAACACTAGGCTTCAGCCCTCCACAAATCACGTGGGTACAAAATGTGGTGCTACAGAATCGTAGAAAATTCACAATATTTTAAATACGTTCACAATGCAATTTGTGCTGATCACTACACTTTTAACAATTGTGATGCACAACACGATGGTGCTCGATGACACTCGATAAATATTTCTTCGCTAAAAAGCGGACATTTCCCACGTCTTACATGACGGATATTTCAACACGCCTCAACAGGGCGGATTCTCCTGACGTAGTGCATGGAACTGTGTTCCTCGTGGAATCAAGTCGTCAAACTAAGTCGTTGAGCGACTATTTACATCCCTTCTTGCGTATCTGCAATGATATTACCGTACCTTAAAGTGGAAAAACATTCTCCAAAATGTTTCAATAATACTGAATGACGAAATGGAATATTCTGAGTCTCGTAGAAAGGTAAAGTTGATTAATAAGACCTCAGATAAATAATTAGCAGACTTCACCAAAGTCAAAAGTGCGATCCTTCGCTACTCCAAAGAGAATCGTATAAGCTCTCAGCTTCTGGTTGCTTTCTGGGTGTGTTCAAAGGTAATACATCCCATCATAAATGTGTTGTCATGAAAAATATCACATGAACCTTAGCTCAGCGGGTTCATCTGCCTCTCCGTCGTTTCAAATAAAATGTAGGGAAGACATTTTTATTTGACTCAAAGTTCATTCATGAGTGATATTTTTTTAGATTAGCTGCATTGAAGGTTCCAATGCACTCTCCTGTTTGAATGTCTTCAATCACGTAACTTCCATTGTTCAGAGGTTGTCGGACACGACTGGGGCCATAATATAAAGACAGAAATTTCCCATATATGCGGTCCATAGGACTTGAAATTCCGGGTCTCCTTATAAGAACAAGGTCTCCCGCGACTAGTGGTTCTCTGAATCTCTGGCGTCTGGTTCTTCTCGAACGTTTCGCAGCTTGTCTGTCCAAAGTGTCCCTTGCAGCTAAAAGTCTGCTGGCGTGTGATGGTTGTAAACAAGGTGGATTTACAATCACACGATTCCACATTCTCATCGGCATCTGGTCCAAATGCAAAACCATGGGTATCTGACCACTGCTCTCATGGACTGTTGAGTTAATACATTTTGCCATGATAACTAGGACTTCGGTCCAACGCCAGTGTTCTTCCTGACAATTCAATCGACAGAATTTTGCAATAGTAGCCATTACGCATTCTGCTGGGTTGCTCTCTGGATGACGAATAGAAGATAAAACATGACCTATCTCCAATTCGTTCATAGCATTGGCGAATTCTGCGGAGGTGAACTGTGATCCATGATCAGTCAACAGGAATTGTGGCTTTCCTGCCTCTGGTATCACTTGTCGTCTAATTCTATGGATAATCTGGTGTACGGTGGCTTTCTGAATCGGATGAAGCATCGTATATTTCGAGAACATATCAATGGTTACAACAATGAAGCGATTCCCACGGCGGGCCTTTGGTATTGGGCCATAGAGGTCCTGTACGTATAACTCTCTGGGTTGGGAGTATGGGCCTAGGGGATTCCTTCAACAAGTGTGACGTGTACTTGTTCCGCTGGCATGCGTCGCAAGCACGTAAACACTGTCTAACGGTGGTTCCTAGCCTTTTCCAGGTAAAAGACTCCTTGATGGTCGCAATGGTCTTGTCAGTCCCACCATGTCCAATGGATAGATGAACCATAAGAATGACAGATTCCTGATATCTCCTCGGAATGACTGCACGCAGTTGAGTGTGGTCCACGTCCACAAACTTATACAAGACACGATGATAGATCAGATAGTCATCTGCAAGAGCGGCTGTCCTCGCATAGTGAGCATCCTGAGGATCCATTCGTCGTTCCAGGAAGCGGATAATGTCCCTGAGTTCCTCCTCACGTCGTTGTCCTTCTGGTAGATGACGAAGTCGGCGAAGGTGTTCCTCGCATTCTCCCTCGATGTCAATGGCATTCACGGTGGCTTCAGGATTCCGGCTGAGAATGTCGGCCAACACATTCTCTCTGCCTGGTCGGTAAACAATTTCCAAATCAAACTGTTGGAGAAACAGCGTCCAACGTGTGATCCTGTCGCTTGCCAGTCTTGTTCGTAAAATGAAGGTCAGCGCATGGTGGTCGGTCCTCACGATAATCCTCTGGCCTAACAACAGTTTCTGCCAGTACTCAAGCGCGTAAACAATCGCAAGAGCTTCAATCTCAGTGGTGAAATAATGAGATTCATGCGCTCTCAAACGTCGACTTAAGAAAGCGATGTAATGACGTTTCTTCTCATCATCCTCCTGCAATAGGATGGCACCTATTCCAATCGCAGATGCATCAGTCTCTAGAATGAAATTCCGGGAGTAGTCTGGATATTCTAACTGAATCGATTCAACCAGCATCTGTTTAGCTTTTCTGAAAGCCGTCTCGGACTCGTCGTCCCAAACCCATCGGCAATTCCTCTTCAGCAAACCTTGAAGTGGTGCGACAGTCTCAGAATACTTCTCACAATGAGCAGCAAAGAATTGGATAATTCCCAGGAATTGTCTCACGTGTTTCACACGGGTTGGTGTTGGAAACGCAGCAACGGTTCTGATCTTTGCCGGATTCGGCCTGTATCCGTCTCCATTAATTATGTGTCCCACAAATTTGACTTCTCTCTGGAAGAATCGACACTTTTCGAACTTCACTTTGAAATTAGCCTGTCAAAGATTCTCAAAAACAAGGCGTTAAGTTGCTAAATGTTCTTCCTCCGTTTCCGAGGCTATGATGATGTCATCCACATAACATATCACCCTCTGTTTTACTTCAGGAGTCAGCTTCGCATCGAGTGCTCTAATTAATGCAGCTCCGGCATTTTTCACTCCAAAGGGTAGTTTTCGAAAGACGTACGTGGTCTGATCGAACAGAAACCCTGTATACTTAGAGTATGCTCAGACAATCTTATATGGTAGTAGGATTGTACTAAGTCCAATGACGAAAATACCTTCTTCCCCTTAAATTTTCTGAGGATGTCCCTAATCTTGGGCGGTCGGTCATGCTCAGGAGATAGGCATTCATTTAAGGCTCTGGCATCGAGACAAAGTCTCAGGCTTCCATCCACCTTAACCACAGGTGTTATAGGATTCAAGAAAGGAGTTGGTGACTTCTTAATTGTACCTGCTGCTTCCATTTCATGGATCTTCTTAGCAGCTTCCTCTCGGTGTTTCTCTGCGATAGGATAAATCTTCTTCTGGAACGGGGAATCATACAATAGTATAAGATCGTACTCGTAGTCCAATATCTCACCAGGTGTGGTGTCGAATATATCCTCGTATTCGTTTAATATTACATCTAGTTTCTCTCGTACGGGTGCTGATAACTGTTCTGCCTCTCCGTCGGCATCTCGTGTCTCCTCAATTTCCTTGCCATTTAAATTCTCAACAACGTTGACTTCGGATTCAAATTCCGGTTCTTCCTCTACTAAATTCATTTGAATGGGTTCGTTCGGCTTAAATTCCACCGTATTACGTCCCATATCAATGATTCCATCGTACTTCCGAATGAAGTCTGCACCCAATATGGCATCATGATGCAGGCCTTTCATCACTAGAAATTCGTGCAAGTACACGAGGCTCGAAATTTTTAAAGTGCATAAAATCTGAATTTTGCACGTTACAACACGGTCAGGTATAACTCCTCTGACTCTTACTGCAGAAACTGGCAGCTCTGTCACCTCAGAGTTTGCTTTCAGTCTGGCATGGCAATCGGCGGAAATGACACTTATCATTGCCCCTGTATCGATGAGAATGACTACGTCACATCCATTCAAGGTAGCTACAATCTTCGGTAGACGCGTCAATTCGTAGTTGTGGTTCGTCGTTTGTCGTTCGTCTAATAGATCTTCCTGAATTGGCTCCCAGAGTAAGATAGTGGCAGTTACTCTGTGCTCAATCGGGTAAGAATGTACTGGGTTTTTGGCGTATTTTTTTTTCCTTGGCGGGAAGTATCGGGCTGGTTTGGCCTCGTTTCTGCCGCCGGAATATTACGTGTTTCCCGCGAAGTCAGGTTCTGATCTCCCCCTTCTTGGTTTTCTTGGAGTCCTCGGAGTTGCTGAAGGTATTCACGACTCTCCTGTGCTCTTCCTCTCCAGTCTCGATCGACCTGGTATCTGGGGTCCCGATCTCGACTGTATCCTCCGCTGTAGCGGTAATTTCTACGGATACCTCCCTGCTGTGGGTTCCGGTTATTATTTCCTCGGCGGTCGTCGTTCGTTCCTCGATCAAAGCGTCGATTCCAATAACTACGACGGTCATCTCTCCGGTCTCTAGCGTACGGAGTGTTATTCCAATTTCTCCGACCACGATTATATTCATCACGCTGGTCAAAGCTCTCTTGAGTCTGTGTTTGCTGTGGCGTCTGGCACACTTTGTCCACAGTCGTTAAGTTAACATGTCGCTCATCACGCCTGTCAGCCTTCTGTTGACGGTGAGTTGGAAACTGTTCGGTATTGGCGTCCAATTGCCGTAAGATCTGATCGCACTGCTGGAATGTAGATGCTCCTGCAGCGATCAATACTCGTTGCACGTCTGCAGGGTATTGCCAGACGATGGTACTTACAAGGTCTTGCTCTGACAGTGGGGGTTGCAAACAACGAAGTTTCGCAAGCTGGGTCGCGAAGTAGTTCGCATAGCGCGTCGGAGTGTTCGAGCTATATCGGCGAGTGTACATCTCAGCTCTGATACTCTGCTGGATGTCGCTCGACCAGTAAGTTCTCAGTAAGGCTTCTCTGAAGTCTTGATAGCCTACGAATGAATAACGGAAGGCGCTGAACCAAGTGCTCGCTTGCCCCTCAAGCAAACGCTCAATAACTCGGAGTTCTCTCTCCGGAGTTACCATTGTGTCTCTTAAGTAGCTTTCCACATTCGCTAAGAATTCTACAGGAGTGATGCCACTTCCAGTGTCTGAGAATCGAGCTGGTTGCTCTTCTCGCGAACGGATGATTGTCACGTTCCCCTGCGTGTGCGCGGGTCTGAATGAACTCGGCATATAATTATGCGTTGGCGAATTCGTATCCTGACTTTGTTGATTATGTGCAGGTTGGAAAGGATTCGCGTTATAGTTTAACGCTTGACTCTGCACTGAACTGGTAAATTGAGACGGTTGTGATTCCATGGGTGCGCTAGGTTGAAAGAGTGTAGGCATTATCCCTGCGGATTGCGGTCCTGGCGTTGCCTGAGATTCTCCCATCTGTGGAGGTAAATGTATCTCCCTCGGTTGAGTCTCAAGTCGGTCGAGACGTCTCTCGATAATTTCGAGCCCTGGGATAGTCTTAGCTGCGACCTTGTTTCCCAAATCGTTGAGCTGCAACTCAATTCTCTCGACTTTACCTTTGAGGTTGGTGTCGACTTCACGAATAGCTGTCCTCAAGTTGTAACTGAGGTCTAACCTCTCGGTTATTGCGACTTCCTCAAATCTTTTCTGTAATGAGTCGACTTCCTCCTCGACTTTGGACATGTTGTCCTTGACCTCGGCTACCTTCGCCTCCATAATAACTTTATGCTCATTAAGGTCACCCCTCAACAGCATTACATCGATCTTATTTTCTTCTCGATGAATGTCTACTGTCTCTCGTAGCCCTGTTACGGTCTCGGTTAATTCCGTAATGTTCTTTCGGTTCGTGTTCAACTCGTCCTTGACCTGGATCATACCATCGACGATCGTCTTGACATTATTGTTGACGGCGTTCGCTGCACCTCTCATCAGTACGAGTCCTATGTTCATGGTAGCCATGTCCTTCTTGACGTTGTCCATGAATCCCTCGACGTGAGTTAATCGAGTTCCAAATTCCTCTCGAGTATGGTCTAAGTCAGCCCTCATATCAACCTGAACTCTATTAATCGTTGTCTGAATCTGAGCGGTGTGCTCCTCTAAACGGGCTTGCACGTCCTCCCTAGCTCTATTCATTTGGTCAGTTAAATTATCAATACGCTGGTTAGCCTCCTGATGGTGTCGTATTACGTCAACCCTAACAGCCGCTAAACCTGCCGTAAGATCATTTCTGGCCTCTATTCTATGAGCATCTATGTCGGCCCTGACCTGCGTTAGATCAGACCTAACATTATTAACTTCATCTCTTACAGTGTTAATTGACTGTGTGTTAACCTCAAGATCCCGTCTAACCTGGTCCACAAGACCACTTACATTGTTGATTGACTGTGTGTTAACCTCAAGATCTTGTCTAACGTTATTAATTGATCGGGTGTTAACCTCAAGATCCTGTCTAACCTGGTCCACATGACCACTTACAGTATTGACAGCTTCGGTATTCTCACCTAAGTCATCCCTTACAGTACCTAAGTTAGCAGTAATCTGCTGGAGATTGGCATTGACACCTGCCAACATCTCCCCAAATACACGACGAATTGTTTCCTCATCCATGACAAGAAATTATTGAGAAAGAGAGGGAGCAATCTCTTATGGAACTTACAGCTATGATTAGTTACTTGGTGGTATAAAGCTTGTTTCATTTAAATAAACATCACGAGTACAGCTGGAGTATGCAAACTAAGTGCTTCTACATTTACAAAGACAACAGCGAGCAAAGCAAAGTATTACATTTACTCAGGATGAGGCATCATCAAAGAAAATCCTATCCATCATTTATCTAACACAAAAGCCTCACCCCATGGACTTGTATCAAACATGAACGCATGTGGTTAATCGATCTGCAGTACGACTTTCTAAGTTCGTCCCAGTCCGGTCAATTTACCATTTATCAACATTAAGATCCTCTTAAATAACATGGAACTGACGGTCACCACGTTAACGTCGGCACATGAGTTGGGCGCCATTTAAAGAAGAGTATTTGTTACGTGCCCGTCAGAGGAGTTGCCAGGATAGCCAACAACAGAAATGACTTCCCTAACATCTCATCCGCCGGACCTAACTGCCGAGAGGATCAGGTGAACTTCCATACAGGCCAAAGCGGCACGAGAATCCATCGTCCACAGGGATCGTGGTACATGGTGACTAAAGGTCATAGACTGCCTAAGGAAAGGTTCACCTTACAAGCTAGACTG
Source organism: Meconema thalassinum (assembly GCA_946902985.2). Classification (NCBI taxonomy): domain Eukaryota; kingdom Metazoa; phylum Arthropoda; class Insecta; order Orthoptera; family Tettigoniidae; genus Meconema; species Meconema thalassinum. Next base: position 453,702,171 of record OX336391.1, on the reverse strand, counting down.
AGGAAAGAACATCCAGACTTATGTAAAACATCGTGAAGATTTATTGTAAAATTCACAAACCCCTATCCTAGTTCGGAGGGTTTCTATCGGCTAATCCGCAAGCTAATAAACAATCAAAAATAAAGAGCAGGTCCCTACCTGAGAAGTTACAGTAAACCCTCGCGAAAGATCTATCTCACAATAATAAAAGCAACACTAGGAAAATGGTACGGCGCAAAACCCTACATCAAGTTACAAGATCAAGTTAATATCGGAATTTACATTTAACAGGGTAGCAAAACAAATCTAAGTTAGGATGATACCATTTTCTTATTTACATTTAATATTAATTCATCTAGCTAAGTCCTACCAATTAGATACAAAATTTACTGCGGTGACGTCCGTAATATCAAACAATTACAATCAAAGCCATGTGACAAGCCATAGAAAAAAATATCTAAGACACTCTTACAGACTAGGTGCTAATCAGCACACAAAAGGTGACATAGATGATTTGTACACTTTTACATCAATAAATCAATAAATACAAGACCACAGTTTTATTGGTTTACTGTTTGTAAGCCATAGTCATTCAACGTGTGTAATTACGGTGACGACTGCGTAGTGAAGACTACGTCTAACATCGTATGGCCTGCGCTCCACCAACTACGAACTAAAGGTTCGAGCAAGCCTCTGTCGCTACAAAAAGTGTCAGCTGTCCTAAAGTTATTTCCTCCAGGAAATACCTTCATTAGCACGGCTATGTCAGCAGGTTCCAAATGCAAATGAACAAGGTTAAATAGAAAGGATTCGTTAGTTATATTTTGTTTATCAAAATTATGCGTTTTATTATTAAGACGTCGGTTTAAATTATCGTTGGTTTATGGCGAATAACAGCTGACTAGCTTGGCACGGAGCGTCTCTGAGAGATCATCTCTGCCATAGAGCCTCGACTCAACAGTCGGAATACAATCAACGAGCAATAACAACTCGGACACACAATAACACAAGTTACCAGCGGCGCACAGCTCGCGTTCAATAACTCTGGGACGGGCCTGGACACATCAGTTACCCTCCCTAAATATCTGGTCGACGGGAGCAGTCCCGGACATGGTACACAAAACACCTTCACACATGACAAACCCTCATCACGGGGCTAGCCTCCAACATAAAATAAGAATCCTGACATAACTGTACTCGTCGAAACAACGGTACACGCAAAAGGCGTTTAACTAACAAATGACAATCTAAAGAACATGTGAGCGGATACAGAAATGGACTCTGGGTTCCATGAGCTATCAATGCAATGAAAAATAAATGAATGCTACAAGCATTCTGTCCTGTGTTAACATAAGTCTGTCTCACTTAGAAGCAAGCGCTCTCACTCGTGCGCTGGGAAATATTCACAAACCTGTCTGAGTCACAGCAAGTTGCAGGCTCCCTGCACTATCAGACACAACACGTTGACTGGGCCAGCAATTCAGGCAAGAAAATAACTATGAAACTGGCCTCATAATAATACCTTTACCATAGGTTATAAACATCAAAGAATGTGTGCATTAAGAACACGCTATAAAGCTGAATACAAATATATAACTCTGTCTTTCATAGCAAAGACGTTTAAAAGATAGCAATGTCACTCATTGCTGGAGCTCTTTGCTCTCAAAGATAAAATACTTCAGTAGTTTCTTGTATCAAACATTCAAATAATCACGTGTCATCACACTTGACACAAACAAAATAATATTATGGCGCAAACTCCACTCTGCTGGATTTGCTTAATGATACGTTGGGAACTGGGTTCGATGCTAGGCTACAACGAAACATCCCTTTTACTTGCAAGGTCTACACTTGACCTGGATGGCTTCTGTGCACATCATGAATGAAATATAAATGCAGTTACAAAACTGGTAATTACAGTCGATTACCTAAATGATACGACTTCTCTAATGAAGTCAGGGGCGTAACATTGACTGTCTGCTATGAGTGCAGTTAAAGAAATATAATCATGGCATCAGTTTTCCATAACAGGAGTCTGCTAAGACTCGAAAATCATCCCAGATAGGGTTAAACAAAGTAGCCTAAAAATGGCTACGGTCACGTTTAGCAATGACAGGAATTGGCGTTCTAAGACGTCCATCAGGTTGCACCAGGATTGAACAAAATATCAAACCCAAGGGTGGCTCACAATCACTGTAATAAATGACATCTAATTATACTAATTACATTCCCTACCTATGAAATGGCTGTCACTAAGTTCGGCTGATTTACAATCTACACTAATCTAACTATACCACCAATGACTAGAACAAAGAAGGGTTGTACAAACTCACGATATGAAGAAGCTCACACTTAGCTCTCTGTCCAATGACAAGGGTTGAACAAAAGCACCTCTGGCTTTCAGGATTGGCATCGTCCGTATCAGAACTTCCATCTTGGCTCTCCTAAGGACCAGGGTTCGGTCTGTCCCTGTAGTTGACATCGTGAATGGGTTGGACATGCCTAGGAAAGGCATCCTCGATTCCTTCCTTCTCGTTCGACGTTCTAGAAGTTCCAAATCATGCTCGTTCCATCCGAGACGTCTCCCTCATACCATAACGGTACTTAGCCCATTATCTCCGGCTCGAACATGGTGTTATAAATGTCGAACACGTGGTCGGTAATGTTAGACATCATGTATTCCATTAGTACATGAAAATTGCGGTGTGCTTTGTAGCTATCACAGGCGTTACACATATATTTAGCAACACAGCCTCTACACTTTGCAGATATCATTAATAAATGGCCATGCACTGATCTGCTGGTTCACACGTGCACAGACTCTACTTTTGCAATCACGTGGCATCCGTGAAATAGGCGTCGATTTCTGGCGGATAAATCCACCGTAGCAATTTATATACGGAGTGGTTTTAATATCACACTCGTTCAATGTAACTTTATCACAGTTATTGGTATATTTAACACTAGGCTTCAGCCCTCCACAAATCACGTGGGTACAAAATGTGGTGCTACAGAATCGTAGAAAATTCACAATATTTTAAATACGTTCACAATGCAATTTGTGCTGATCACTACACTTTTAACAATTGTGATGCACAACACGATGGTGCTCGATGACACTCGATAAATATTTCTTCGCTAAAAAGCGGACATTTCCCACGTCTTACATGACGGATATTTCAACACGCCTCAACAGGGCGGATTCTCCTGACGTAGTGCACGGAACTGTGTTCCTCGTGGAATCAAGTCGTCAAACTAAGTCGTTGAGCGACTATTTACATCCCTTCTTGCGTATCTGCAATGATATTACCGTACCTTAAAGTGGAAAAACATTCTCCAAAATGTTTCAATAATACTGAATGACGAAATGGAATATTCTGAGTCTCGTAGAAAGGAAAAGTTGATTAATAAGACCTCAGATAAATAATTAGCAGACTTCACCAAAGTCAAAAGTGCAATCCTTCGCTACTCCAAAGAGAATCGTATAAGCTCTCAGCTTCTGGTTGCTTTCTGGGTGTGTTCAAAGGTAATACATCCCATCATAAATGTGTTGTCATGAAAAATATCACATGAACCTTAGCTCAGCGGGTTCAATATGGACAACAGAGACCCTACCGGAAGGGTGGACATCAGCAGTAATTCACCCGTTACACAAGAAGGGAAGCAAGACTGACGTCAACAATTACCGAGGTATCTCCTTATTGCAGGTTACCTACAAGGTTCTTTCGAAAGCTCTGTTATCCAGAGTCACTAACCAACTAGACTCTCAATTAGGGGAATACCAGGCCGGCTTTCGAAACAATCGATCTTGTCCAGAGCAGATACAAAATCTCAAGACCATCCTCAGTTATAAGAGTCGTGGGGGATAACCCTGGGTAGTTGTCTTAGTGGATTTTCAGAAGGCATACGACTCGGTGGACAGAGCGAGTCTTTTCTCCACCTTGCGAGAATTTGGCCTTGATGAAAAAAAACCTTAAGCTAGTCCAGGCCACCTTGACAAACACAACATCTAAAGTCAAGTTCAGAGGTGAACTATCCGAGAGCTTCCCCATCAAGACGGGAGGTAGACAGGGTGATGGACTCTCCTGTATCCTCTTCAATTGCATCCTGGAGAAGATCATAAGGGAATGGATGGTGCGACTAACACCAAGGACTGGTCTGCAGCTTGGATACAAGAAAGATAACCTTCATGTGTAATGCCTGGCCTTTGCCGACGACCTCGCCATACTGACCAACACTATTGAGGAAGCTACTCACCACCTACAGAGTCTTAACGATGTAGCGGCTCGGGCTGGCCTTAAGATCAACATTGGGAAGACTGAATTCATGACTAACATCAAGGAAGCCCCGTCCACAATTCCACTTGAGGGAGTCTTCATCCGAAAAGTCCCTGCGGTCAAGTACCTAGAAGAGTGGATCTCGGCAAACCAGAGTGAGAATCTGGCCATAGATACCAGGTGCACCAAGTTCGAGAGGGCCTACCACTCCTGCCGCAGCATCTACACATCGAAGTTCCTCTCCAAAAACCTAAAACTCAGACACTACAATTCAGTAGTAAAACCATCTGTTCTGTACGCCTCAGAATGTCTCGTGATGGCCAGTAAAGGCCCACTCAGGACACTTGAACTCAAGGAGAGGAAGATCCTGCGGAAGATACTAGGACCTATACGGGAAGAGGGAGGCACCTACAGAATTCGGCAAAATGATGAGCTTTACAGCCATCAAGAAGACATTGTTACTTGTATAAGAAAGAGGCGCTTGGCCTTCTATGGACACTTGACCCGCATGATCCCTTGCCGGCTCACCAGTAAGATCTTCACAGTGGCAGGAAGAGGGAAGGCCTCTAGGTCCAAGTGGATCTCTACGGTCAGGACGGATTTAGACCACCTAGGGATCCCACTTAATTCCATACAGGACCGCCAACAATTCCGGCAAGTTTTTCCTGTATCACTGACAGCTAGGGAGAACACTGGTGTCAACAGACCACCATGGACGGAGGAAAGAAAGCTGGCTCATAGTCAGATGATGAAAGTGTACTGGAAGAAGAGAAAAGACAAAGCGACGAGGAGATACGAGCCCTGTGGTCCTCAGTAGGCCCAAACGACGACGAAGAAGAAGAAGTTATGAATGTATATTTATCAAATGATACTGTGAGATGGAAGGAAGGATATTAGCATTTATTGTGAACAGAAACGTGAGGGAAGGTTATTGTTATTTTTATAACAGACACAAGCAGACTTGAAATTCAGAATTAAGCGAGAAATTGTAACAAGAAAGTATGTGAAGCAGAGAAGGAAGTGGAAAGGATTTGAACATAGCACGGAATGTATAATCGATAGAGTATTTTGTAGGAGGAGGTATAGTGTATTCGTGAACGTTATTGCATTTGTGATTTCTAGTAGCAATACTAAATATCATACTTTGATGAAAGTAGTTGATATGGAACGGTAGAAGTTTTGTGAATGTGCTAAGGGAAGAAATGTTAATGAAATGCCTTTGTATTATGAAGGCGTAACAGAGACGCGATGATATGCAACTTGAGTTTATGTAGAAAGGTTTTGTGATATTCTGTGGTGATTAAGAGAAGTCGTATTTTGTATTTGGAGAGGATGGGAGTGTGAGACGTGAGGGTAAATGCCACACACACTCGATATTTGGTTGGAGAGCTTATCTGAACAGTCGTGCATTGTAAGTTTGTTTAATTATTAATCTATGAAAAACCGGAGTTGTACACTTTAGTAATGAGATATTAACTTCATTGTTTGTATTCATGATTCACGTGGAATTGACACATAAATACCTATTTTGACCAGTTTTATTGTGTGAAATACAAAGAAAGATGGTGATATACGTAGAAAGATGGTGAGACAGGAGGAAAGTGGTGGAATGAACTCTAATAAATTAGAGACAGTTGTTATGATATCGTGCGGGTCGCGATTATGTATAAAATGTAAATACTTTATTATCTTTATTATTAACCATTTCTTTTATTGCATTTATAAGCTTGAGATTTTAGTTCGAAGACTTTAACGATTGTATTAAGTAGGGAGTGTGTTTGTTATGATGAACGTTAAAGCATACAGTAACTTCAGTGAACAAATAGGACAGATATTACTGTCATAAGTTTAAACAATGTGTTTATTTAAATATCTTATAACAAGAGATACATTCCATATATGTGTAAGGATGCAAGAAAGACACTTATCAAGCGCATCTAGCCTAAGTAAGGCATACATATTTTATTTCTATTCTTGGTGAAGGGAACATAATTTGTTATGTTGTTTTATTGTCAATAAATGGCAAGCATATTTTTATTCTTGCTAAGTTTTTTAGAACTGATTCTTGATTCGACGCTTAATTACACTAGAACGATACCGCTAGCTAGATGCAGACAGCTGATCGACAAGAGAGCCGAGTTGCTCGTTAGTGCTCTACCTTTATTTATTTTTTCTGTACTGTATGCAACTAGTTAGTAGTATAGTTAGAGATGTATATGTGTGTTCCTAGGGTGCCCTAGTCATTAGTCCGGTGGGAGTTGTTCAGCTCTTAGCCGGGTGTTGACATTCCCACGATCAATTATCATTAATATTGCACTTTAAATTAATACAAAAATAACTTATAATAAATGTGTTTAGAGCAGAATTACGATATTTTCATGCCCGTATGTCTTCTACCCACCATTCCCGCTTCCCGATGCCGTCTTTTTTTTAATATTTCTTTTTTATATAAAAAACTATTACTGGTACTGTTTTGTGTTTTTTGTTGAACACAAATTACAATTGTCAATACAGACCAAATAATGGAAATATTTTCCCAATTCTGGTATTCTTTTTTCATAAACGTTAGCCTCCAAGTCGATAAATCGGGGTCTTCCGCAACAATTGATGGTAATGCATTATAAACAGCAGACAAGGAAAACTAACAATGTGACGGCTATTGGTGCAAACGGGTGACAAATATAGGAAAAAATCCAAAGGCATAGTGCCGAGGACTAGGGCAAAAACTTTTTTTAAAAATACGTAATATTCAAAAAGAGAATATTTTCGATATTGAGAGTTTCCTAGTGTTTGAGTCGAGTTTGAGGTTAGGTACAGTGCTTTTGTTGATTAAATTTACCAAAATGTATAAGGCGTACATATTTTCTTGACTAAATCTGTCTTAACATGACGACCATTGGTGCATTTACCTTAATTCTTTTTCAGTATTAGGGAATAACCCATCTCATTTGGGTACAATCGTGTTGACCGACTGTAAAGCACCAAACTTTCATTTACTAATGCAACACTGAAAAATGGCTTCAAACACCATAAACTTTTGTAATAAATAATAATAGTGGAAATGCTGTGGTAATAGATGTTTTCTCCTCCACTGACTATAACCCATCCTTCATCCCCTTTTTTTGATCAAAACTTATATAGTAAAATTCCAGTTGTGACTGAATTATGGGACAAATGCAATATAGCCAACCCCACGCATACGGTACCTTCGCAGTGCTAATGGTAGGATTTAGACCCAAGTCTGTAGCTTTTACAATGCGCATGCGCTAGGAAGTTACACTCAGATAGGATGAGAAGATACAAACACAAAACAAACTTATGTTTTTGGTGTGGAGAGCTGAGATATTTATGTTGCGAGAGAAGAATATAAGAGAGTCGCCAACTGATTACGGAAAAAGACTACGAGGGTGTTATTGCGTTATTTCAGCAGTGCCAACATTATCGTTTGGTGCCGGTTTTGCTGCTAAGTTCGAAAGCAGTGAACGTCGAATAAGGCTTTACATACAGCCACAAACCTAACCTGGGGCATATGCACCCGATCCCTTTCCTGTACTACAAGCAGTAATTTTGGCTCTTCTTTTGCAGTGCGTATGCATGACCGAACTATGTATAAAGCCCATACTATAATATGTGTCACAGATGCAAAATTTCAGAACACCAACAAGGTCTCATAGCTCTTGACAGACTCCTATAATGCGCTTCAGCGTACTCACTCGTAGCGAGATTAGATGACTGCCTGGACGAAAATTACTGATGTAAAAATTGGACCAGAACAAGCCATACATCGCTACCGTACTTGGTTCGACGACTGCCTTGACGAAAGAGACCCTTGGCCGCTACTTGGTTAGAAGACTGTCTGGACGAAGGTTAGGTTTTTGTGTACCCATACGGTACTAATTGAATAGGCAGTATAGGTAGCGTTCTGTGATGGGTTCAAATGAAAGAAACAGTGGTTTTGACAATGATTACAGTCTAATGCGTCGTCAACAGTGGCCCGCCAACCCGACCATTCTTACCTTCATTTTGGGCAATGCAATGAGTTTTGACAAAGGTTTTAACTTCTGAAATTTGCAATAAATACCTCTTCTAATGATTCAAACTTGATCTGGGAATGATCTAGTTCACTCCCCGGCTGTCTATAACCAGCGACAGGCGAATGATACTCAAGTTCGAGAGGGCTCGTGCCGAATCGATATGCAACGTAGCTCGATACAGTATCGAACCTGCTCGAACTGTTAGCCGACCTCACACATAAAGTATGCGGAGCACTGACGGCCTAGACATTGTTTTCTGCAACCTTTCCCTCGCGAACGTTATGTGTGAACGTATTAAGACTATTAGAGGTTCGAATTCCACTGTCGGCAGCCCTGCAGATGGTTTTCCGTGCACACCAGGCACATGCTGGGGCTGTACCTTAAAGGCGGCCGCATCCTTCCGTGCCTAGCCCTCTTCTGTCCCATTGTCACCATATCTTTGTCTGTGCGACGTAAACCAAATTGTACATAATAATAATATTAATATAGATTATTCCCGCCCCCGTCACTGATACGTCTTTGGTTTCGCATATTCGCATACTGTTGCCGCACCATTGTACGATGAACGTGTAGGGACCCGTCGCCTTTGTTCTGTACACTCCAATGATGTTCTGTAGGCAGTTTGTATATTCTGGGGAGACATGTGCATCGAATCATAGCACAAACACAGATTGTGGCTGTCTCCACATTACAGATACAGTTTGAAGGGGATATATGCACAAACTATACAGCAGTGCACAGCAAACACAGGACGAGCCGGTTCCGCCAAGCACAATGCTCGAACACAGCCTTCTTGAGCATTCTGGCCCGATAAGAACACGCCGATAGGTCGCAGTGCACTCAAAAGGTCGTGCAAAGCTCGAACTTGTTCAAACTGAAGTCTTCTGTTCCAGCAGGAGCGAATGATACTCAAGTTCGAGCGGGCTTGCACTGGCACGTTACGCAACGTAGCTCGATACGGAATCGAACCTGATTGAACGGTTAGGCGACCCCACTCATAAAGTAGGCGGTGCACTGACGGCCGGACGATATTTTTTGCTACCTTTCGCGCGCGTACGGTATGTGTGAACGTATTAGACTGTTAGTGGTTCGAATCCAACTGTGGGCAGTCCTGCAGATAGTTTTCCTTGGTTTCCCATTTGCACACTATGCACCTGCTAGGGCTGTACCTTAATACAGGCCACGGCCACATCCTTCCGCATCTAGCCGTCTTCTGCCCCATTGTCACCATACCACCGATCTCTGTCGGTGCGACGTACAGTAAATCAAATTGTACCTAGGCTAATAATAATTTTAATAAGATTATCCCCCCCCCCCCCTCTGATACACCTTTGGCTTCTGGGAAGGATGTAATACGTCGAGGATAGTAGCAAACATATGTTCCTGCAAGGGAAGAAATTAATCACTTATAGCCTCTACACATACTCTTGCCGCATCATTGTACGAAGTACGTGTTGTGACCAGCCAACTTTATTCTGTGAACTCCAACGATGTTCAGTACGCAGTTTGTATATTCTGGGGAGACATGTGCATCGAATCATCGCACAAACACAGATTGTGGCCGTCTCCACATTACAGATGCAGTTTGAAGGGGTTATATGCACAAACTATACAGCAGTGCATAGCAAACACAGCACGAGCCGGTACCGCCTAGCACAATGCTCGAACACAACCTTCTTGAGGTTTCTGGGCTCATAAGAGTATGCCGATAGGTCACGGCACGCACAAAAGTTAGAACTCTGACGTCATCTGTTCGAGCAGCTCGAGCCGAGCTCAAGCACACCACTATCTATAACCCACACGCCATCCCAAATTATAACATGACTTATATAGTATAAATTCCAGCTGTGTCTGCCATAATCAGCATTACGACCGTATTGCCAGCCCCATGAATACGGTACTAATTATATAGGTGGTCTTTCGTCCAGATCATTGTTCTTTTTTTTTTTTCAACCGTGTCCCGCAAGCTTCCCGCGACCATTCTAACCTTCGTTTAGTCTAATCTAATGGTTTTTGACAATGGTTACAGTCTAAAATGTCCAGTTCAATGGTTGCAGCCTAATGTGCCCAGATTCTTGTTTCCAGCCGCAGACGAATGGGTTTTGCCTAGTGGTGGTGTATTTTATATCTTACATGTTGGGCACACTGCCGAAACATCAATGTCTCGTCATGTGTTGCTCAGCTGGAGTGAGCAACATGGCTGCCATAGTTTAAATTTAACGAGAATGAAACATATATAATTACGTAATTTAGCACATATTTCCAGTATATTAGTCATAATGAATGGCAATTTCAATAGGTATTGTCCCATGGAAACCCTGAAAAGGTAGGAAAATCATATATTATCATTCACCATCTAACTGAAACTGTTCAAGTCAGGTTCCTGTGTCCTGCACTGCAAATCAAACTATTTATTGAGTGTTGCTAACAAAATGACTTAGGCTAATAATTGAAATGCACCACCAAAATCTTCTTTTTTTTTCAGGTTATAATTTAGGATGTCTCAATAATTGAGAACATATGCCTATTGTGTTGACAGACTGAAAATTCGCAATATCAATACTGCCAACCGGACACTAACAATTTGGGGCATGATGCTGCAGTGATCAATTGCCTCTCAGCAAGGCAATTCCCGGGCAACGCCTATTCTCAAATGTTATATTGTATCTTAACAAGTAAAACACTTTACTGGTGAATTTTGCATATGCCCATTTTCAGTACGGTACCTCGGCTTAATAACATACGCTCTATACACAAGGAATCAGGCAAAAATTAAGGTTTGATAAAACGAATATTTAAAAAAATCCCTTTGGAAAAGTGAATAAAATAACGGCAAATTGTATTCATAAATAAAACTTACAGGCTGTTTCGTATAAATCTTCTCCTCCGAAACTCTAGTTAGTTGGTTATTGGGGTTTCAATGGACTGAACTATGATGTCATCTGCCCAGTGGCGGACTGGCTCTCGAGGGCCCACTCGGGAGTTCTGACAGAAGCCCCCCCCCCCCTCCCCCTCCCCGTACCCCCATAGTGGGAAATGTAGGGAATATATGCAAAAAATAATACCTAGTTTTTTTCATTTGATTTTACTTATTGAACATGAACACAATAAACATAAACAATTGAAGCAGAATACAGCTTAGCAGCTAATTACAGAGGCAATATGCTTGAACAATAAAATCACAGCAGCAATCGCGAAAGATCAGAGGATGTTCTAGCAACACTATCTATAATTTTGTCTTTGTCAATAGACGCCACCAGGTCGTACTCGACGTTCATCAAAAGCAGAGGTTCAAATATCTCTTGCGAAATCGTGGACCTTAAGTTTTGACAATCTTGAGTTTTGAGAACACCCTCTCACAAGTTATTTGCGTGCAAGGTAGTGTCAGAACGAATTGATAGACGCAATACAGATTAGGAAACAATCCTGATTGCTGGACAATATCCCGGACGATATCAAACGCACACTTTAAACATCTTTCACATTTATGATAACTTTCTTTGATCTCGTCAGATTCTTCATCAACATCACAGAACATCAAATATAATAGAAGTAAATGCTGCGTGCTAAAGCATGGAAACAAGAAACTATTGCAGCACGCCTAGTGGTGTGGCAGCCAACTACCAGTATGGAAATATTGGCTACCAAATATGTTTTCATTTTATGTTTTTATTTTATTTAACTGGGTCACTCCAATCCGTATTTTATTTAAGGACACATTTCCGTTTTAAAAAATCGCACCAACATGAGACTTTGAACTGGATGGTTTTATTCAGAACTGTTCACGCTGATGTCGTATGACCCATATTCTTTGGCATGAGCAACACCTGCATTTGACAAATACGGTTTACGAATGAAAACTATGGAGAACGATTATAAGCTTCAGAAATACGGCAGTATCGTGTTACCCAGGAACAATATTTGCCATTGCGAGTAGTTTGAACGTATAAGTGACTTAAATATCTCTCAAAATCAGGATAATGAACAGTTACCGTGATGTGTTGCAAGCATGTGGATCCGCCATGTTATCAACAACACAGAACACCAAATATAACGAGTCCAAACCAACCAATGACAAGGCGGCCTTTTGCCTAGCAGCGCTCGTAGTGGGGTGGCGCTGAAGTAACCAGTGTTGTCAGTTCACGGCCGTGGTCAGTTACTCGTATCTTAGCTTCATCCCGTGATCAGCATCAACATGTAAGTCAGTTTCAAGGGGAACATCATCTTTGCTAGGCTCAAATGTTTCATTTAAATCTTTGGTTAAGGAAGAGTACTGCGCCGCAAAAGTTTTTAATTCTTTGGATAGTGTATCTTTATCTACCTTAGCTAATCTTGCAACTTCCCTTAACGCGTTTTCAGGCAACCCGTTTGTGATAACATCATTAAAAGTTTTAGGATCTAAGCAAGCACAATCTTTGAGAAGATCCGCGTTAGCAATAAATCTACGATCTATGCTAGACTTAGCTACGTCGAGAATATTCAAGTAAGTTACGTCTCAATCCTGTACACATCTTTCGGATTTTTTGGTCTTTCGTCATCAGCTTGTTCACCAGCCATTTTTTGGTTCTTTTCATTTTCTTTGGTTTAAAGTCCTCCTGCAAATGAAAATCCTCTGGGACACCAGCCACATCGGGATCATGTAAGTTCAATCTCTCGTTTAAAAGGGCAGCAAAATGTTTGCTCTTCTCATACAGCGACGCAAAGTGTTCGTCGCTCCTTTTTTCTCAATCTCTTTTGCAAGTTTTTCCACCATATTGAACGCGGTCAAGTAGTTTAAAGACTTAGATTGTAAATATTTTGACGCAACTGAACTCGCCTTAAAATATCTAAGTACACAGCAGCAGTTAAAATGTTCTCAAACTTGCTCCAGTTTTTTAACAGTGCATTTGCTAGAAACTTCGTTTTTGCATCAAGAGTCGAGCCCCGTGAAACAATGTTGAAGAAGGCTTCCAATAAAATAGCGAATTTTGAAGTAGAAAGCGATTCCTCGTGAACATCTAGATCTATTTGGAACGAAAGAGCTTCGTCCTTGCTCCTCCACCTGGTTTTTCCGATAACCTGTAACCTGCTCATTTTGCCATGACCAGACTCAGCCTGCTTTTTTACTTCCCTTACAACATCCATACGCTTATGCGATTCGGAGAAAAACACTGCTGTTTCCTGCACTAAACCGAACAAGTTTTCGCTAGAAAGGCAACATTCGGTTGCGTCTACCATGACTATATTAAGAACGTGTCCAACGCAGTGCGTAAACAATATGTCTGGATTCAAAATTTTAAAGTGGGCTTGCAATCCCTCGTACTTAACTGACATATTGGCAGCGCCGTCAAATGAACAACCACGCAATTTTACGATTTCTACTTTCATTTCGGAAAATTCTTTACAGATGAGATTGTAGAGAGCTTTTCCTCTAGAGTCATGAACAGCGAGCAAATGAAGCAATCTTTCATGAACTTTTCCGTGTAATACGTAACGCACTACTACAGCCATTTGATCCAAAACAGAAACGTCCTGAGTGGAATCAACAAGAAGACCAAACCACGTTGCTTCCTTTAAATCTGAGATTATCTGTGCTTGGAAGCATTCACCAATAGCTTTAATTAACTTGTTAATGAACGTTTTTGACAGAAAAGTGACCAGAGACCCTCTCCCTGCCGAAGGTTCTCCCCCTTTTTATTTTCGTTTCTCCTTCATTCGCTTACTAAGCTCAATGCACTTATTGATATGTTCTTTGAGTACGACATCATAGTCTTTAAGCAATAAATCCACCTCTAAAAAGTTGCCGTGGTTAACAGACGTATCCTCCAAACTATAGGCAGCCTCATCCGACGTTCCTCTATAAGCAAGCCCTTGCCTCCCAACAAACACAATTATATCAATCAACCTCTTTACAATTTGGCGCCTTAGCTCAACCTCTTGCTTACGCATTTCCGTACGATTGACATCAATGCAACTAGTAATGTCCCTACTAACGGCTGCTTGCAACAAAGCATCACAGGCATTTAAGTGATTCTTAGATTTCTCATGACTTTCAACAGAACTGTAAACATGTTTCGCGTCTTTTACGTCATGACCAGTAACAAAGGTGGATAAGCTACCTCGAAAGTCAATGTGTCTCCCAAAAACCATGCATGTTGTGCAGAACATTAGCTTTTTCTCACTGCAATACGAAAGCCACTTGCGCTTTATTTTCTCTCCTGATGGCAACGTTTTAAAGTAAAGTTTGTTTACAAACGTTTGGTGCTTTTCAGTCGGTCAACACGAATGTACCCAAATAGAGCTGGGTTATGCCCTGATCCTGAAATAAATTACATAAGATTAATAAATACACTAGGATGACCAGTTTCGATCGTCAAGCGACTGTTGCATTACCAACACTGCAACTAAATAATTGTACATATTGTATATATTTTTCACCTGTATTCTCAAACATAGATGTTATAGCCTAAGTGTAATGGATCTGATGATGATCGCTTGACAATCGAAACTGGTCATCCTAGTGTATTTATTAATCTTATGTAATTTATTTCAGGATCAGGGCATAACCCAGCTCTATTTGGGTACATTCGTGTTGACCGACTGAAAAGCACCAAACTTTTGTTTACTTAGGCAACACTGAAAATGGCTTCAAACCTCACAATGAAGTTTGTTTGTTGCAAAAGGCAACTTATAAGGACACTCTTCCGAAGAAGGCTGAATCGGATGGTTTTAAAAAAATGCTAATTTGGCATCAACACTAGAATCCTTTGCGGGAGGTTAAAAAAAAGAGACACGTACGCTGAAAGTGGCTGGCGCTTGCTTCGAGGAAAAGAACTATTGCTACTACAACCTTCTTTTTCAGATTTATTAGCCTTGTTAGTTTGTTCTGTATCCTGGTTCCCTGAAAAGGCCGAGCTGTGTTCGGCACTGTTATCTTTTGCTTCAATTTCAATGTCCACGGCACGCTCACTATCGGGAGTTGACACAGCCTCTACCTGTACGGGTACCGGTACGTCGTCTCCAGCAATCTGCTCGTTTGTTGAAGAAGCGCTCGCGGTGCCCTGTAAGTCCACGGCCTCCCGAGACGTACGAGCGTCAACCCCGGCTGCGTCTTCTCGATAGGCTTCGCTCGGAAACGGCACTGAACTCTGCTGGCAGCTTCCACTGTTTTCTCCATCAACCCCATGAGATTCCTTTGGATGAGTTGACAGAGCAGAAGGAGGTTGATCTCGGTTATTAGTTCCGAGTCCGTCGCCTTTGTTCTTATCACCGTCCTCCGAGTCCGAGAGCGGTTTGTCGACGACACCTCGGCTTTCTCGATCTGTGAAAGCAAAAACAAACTTACTTGGCAAGATGGCGACAAGTAACAAATCAACCGAGTGCGGTCAGTGTGAAAAATGTATAACTGATAATGAAGATTACATAAATTGTGATGGGGAATGTGGTAAATCATACCACAGAACCTGTATTAACATAAAGAAGAAAGTTTTTAACCGACTTTTGTCCGACAAGGCCAAGCAATGGTATTGTGTCGTGTGCAGTGCAATGAGTAATAAGTCAACTACGGATGAGGTTTCTAAAATCGCCGCGCCAGACGAGAATGTAAGTAAATCAGATTTACACGATCTCGTTTGTGAAATCAACCTCCGACTGACAAAACTCGAAAACATTGAAAAGACTCAGAATGACATGCTTAAGTCCGTGACATACTTTTCTGATTGTTTTGATGGTATGAAAAGTGACATTTCAACTGCCGCACAAACTCTGAAGCAAGCCTTGTCAGAAATAACAAAGCTCAGCCAAAGAGTTTGTGAGTTAGAGAAGGATAAGAATATCGTCTGCAGTGAGGTCAAATTGTTAAAGCAAGAGAATCTCGAGCTTCAACAGTACGTTCGGCGAAACAACTTAGAGCTTCATGGCGTGCCGCACACTTCAAACGAAAACCCCGTTCAAATTGTCAAGACTATCGCTGATCAATTGGGTGTCACAGTTGTTGAGTCCGATATTGACGCCTGCCATCGGCTACCACACAGCAGAGAAGGTCTTCCACCTCCTTTACTAGTAAAATTCTGCAGCCGGCTAAAAAAAGACGCAATTCTAAAAGGCAAAAGATCCAAACCCAACCTGAACTCAAGTGATGCAGGAATCAATGGAAGGGCTAGGCCTATCTACATTAACGAGCATTTGACGCCAGCAAATAAAGTACTTCACAAACAGGCAAGAGACCTCCGTAATTTAGGTTTTAAATACGTCTGGACCCGGGACTGCAAAATATTCGTCCGTAGATCAGATGGTGACAAGGCTGTCAGGATCAGCTCAGCGGAAGACATTGAAAGGCTAGTAAGAGACTCTTCCAATAAAAAGGCTCAGCCATCCCATTCACAGTAATAAGAATGAATCAAGACATGGACCTACTAGTTGATGTTGACTTACACTCATCAATAGATGAGCGTAAATATGACTGTATCCACGACTACATAGCTGACACTAAAAATGAGGTTAGCCAAATCAAGTGTCTTTACGTGAATAGCAGAAGCCTAAAAAATAAACTAGAAGATATCGAGATACTAATACATATTGTGGAAAATCTAGATGTCATAGTGGTAACCGAGACTTGGGTAAAAAGTAATGAAGCTAAATACTTCAACCTAAACAACTATTCTGTTGCATTTGTACACAGAGACAATCAGGATGGTGGAGGTGTGGGAGTTTATGTCCACAAAAAATGGAATACAAAAGTTCTTAACCTAGTTGAGAGTAACCATAGCTTGATCCAGTTAGAGCTCATAAGAAATGATACTGTTCGTTTCAATAACCTGCATACTATTAATATAATTGCAGTATATAATCCAAACATAAATAACGCAACAAAATTCATGCAATCTTTAGAGCACATTCTCTCGAAAAACAATGCCAATCTTTCCTTATGCATTGGTGATACAAATATTAACTTATTAAACAAAAATAATGTAACCAAATCATACCTCAATCTACTATCAAGCTATGGTTTCACACAAGGCAATACTCGCTATCCAACAAGAATAAGTGAATCAACAAGTACACTCCTTGATCAGGTGGCCACTAATAACTGTAAATATGCCTATAGAATAAGCAATATAAATAGTGATATTAGTGATCATAATATTCTTGTAACTGAGATTTTCTGGTCAAACTACTATCCAGGCAAAAGCCCAATCTCGAACATGACATTTAAATACGCCCCCAACAAGCAAAGGTCTAGTTCAAAAAACGTGAATAAAAATTACCGGTACATGAACAAAAACAAATTCTCTAATGATCTCAATCAAATAGACTGCTTAGATGATCTAAACGAAACTTACATCGCCATGAAACACAAAATCTTGACACAGACACCCAACAAAGAAAACACTGACTCACCTTTGAAGGAAATACACCAGAACCACAATAACCCATGGATAACAACAGAATTAATTCAGCTAATAAAACGAAGGGACCTACTACATGCTAAACTTAAAACTAACATTCACAGAAACAACAACCTCTTAAAGGAAGAGCACATAATATGTAGGAACAAAGTGACAGCTTTAAAACGGAAACTGAAATCCTCATACTATGAACATAAATTAACATTGAATGCCAATAGCATAAAAGATACTTGTAAAGTAATCAATGAAATGATCTACAACCGCACAACTGAAAACAAAGATGGTCCCAGTGAGATAATAATTGACGGTAAATCTTTCACAGGAAAAGAAAATATTTGCAATGCTCTAAACACTCACTTTATAAACATAGCACACAAATTAGCCATAAACATCCCCCCAGGGAAGAACGTTAATGAAATTAATGTCAACATAGATTCCATATTTATGACCCCGACTAATGAGATGGAAATTCGCAATATTATATTAAGCCTTAAAATGAAAAGTAGCCAAGACAAAGATGGTATGTCAGTGAAATTGTTAAAAAACTCCATTGACATGCTAAGTAGCCCACTAACTACTTTAATAAATGTATCGTTAGAGACTGGTCTGGTGCCTGATGATCTAAAAATAGCACGAGTCATACCAGTCTATAAAGGAGGTGACAAAAGCAATCCGGACAATTACAGGCCCATTTCCATCCTCCCACCCATATCCAAGGTACTCGAAACAGTAGTAAAAAACAGAATTGTTAATTTCTTAAATAAAAATGATTACTTCTACAAAGGGCAATATGGATTCCGAGAAAACTCAAGCACAGAAATAGCCACAATTGATATTATCTCTAACTTGCAGGATGTCTTAGACAATAAGATGACAGCGAGTGGCCTTTTCATAGACCTGAGAAAGGCGTTTGATACTGTTGACCATGAAATTCTCTTAGGGAAACTTGATAAAGCAGGTATCCGAGGAGTAGCTTGGACATGGTTTAAAAATTACCTATCTAATCGTAAGCAGTATATTGAAATAAATGGCTACAGAAGTGAGGAAGTTAATATTACCCACGGTGTGCCCCAAGGATCAATACTGGGTCCTTCCCTCTTCTTAGTATATATTAATGACATAGCAACACTCCGTTTTCATGGTAATATAACGTTGTTTGCAGATGACTTAAGCATCTTTTACAATGCGTACACCACCAACACGCTGATTACACACATGCAGGAGGACATGAATACCATACTTGGCTGGACCCAGTCAAATAAATTAACAATAAATGAAGATAAAACAAATTATTTAATAATATCAAAGCGTAGAACAAAGTTAGACATCACTCAGAATATAATGCTGAATGGAAAAGCAGTTAAAAGGGTCTCATCTGTCAAATACCTAGGCTTAATAATAGATGAAAATCTCTCCTGGCAAAAGCACATTGATGCATTAGTAAAAAAAATATCACCTGCCGCTGGGATGATAAAAAAATTGAGCTACTATATCCCAAAATATCTACTCAGGAAAGTGTATTTTTCCTTAATCCATAGCCACTTACAATATTTGAATACAATTTGGATAAAATGCTCAAATTACCTAAAAAGGAAATTGAGGTAATTCAGAATAGAGCCATAAGAAATATTTATAACTACCCTTTTTTAACACCAACCAAACACCTTTATATTACGAGTAAAATTCAACCAGTAGCCCTAAATGCAGAAATCAAATCAAATGTCCTAATATACCAAATCCTACACAACAGAATACACACAAATTTAAACTTCACTAAACAATCTGATTTACACGCTTACAAAACTAGACATGCAGATGACATAACACTTTTCCATATCAATTCCAAACAATATGGCAGTAATAGCATTAAGTATAGTGCCTTTGTAAAATTCAATGGACTACCAGAAAATATAAAAATTGCACCTAGCCTACCAATCTTTAAAAAGAGGCTAAAACAGTTTATGTGGAATGATTACAAAATGTCAGTTTGAAGAAATTTCATAATCTGAGAAGACAAAAGAAGAACATATTGTGTACAAAAACTTATGAAAGCTACAAAATGTTGTATATATTTTCATACTGAAAACTTTGTAAACTAAACATTGTATTGTAATTTGTCGCCAACAAGATAAAACTGTACAATTCCTTTGTATATGAGTCCTTGACTCGTTAAGGGATTAATAAAATGCATTATTATTATTAAAAAAAAGTGTTTATACATCTGAATGGAGCGATGTGCGCGTTTTAAAGCACGAGTTTTAGAACATAGCGTTACAAAACAAAAATATTTTATGTATTAGGAAAAAAATAGTGTTTTCTTCACAGTAGACGACAAAATTAAAAAAGAAAACCCTGTGCACGGGAATTTTTAAATTACAGAAGAAAAGAAGTACGTTGAAATTGCAGCTTGCTAACCTTGCACAGCGCAAAGCGAAAGTCAAGTCATAACTCAAATTACGTAAGACATTTTGTTTTTCCAATTTGCTATCCGTGCCTACCCCAACCTTACAACAAGGCTGTGTTTCATATAGATGTTAATATTTCATAAGTAGACTAGTATTTTCTGGAATCCCCTCCCCTTACTCTTGCAAGATTTTCGTTTCGTAGAGAAACTTGAATAAATCAACGATAATTTACGACCTTTGCAATTTAATGACCTGCTGTTCTCTCCTTTTAAAAATATTGCCACTAAAAAGGAGCATTATCGCATCAACTAAGAGTAAAAGTGATTTGATTAGGTATCGTTCTTTTTTTTTTTTTTTTTACAAAATGAGCAAAATAAAAATACATTTAAGTTCTAAGTATTTACTTATCTACAAGGGACACACAGCAAAGTAACGCACCGCGTTTCGTCGTAAGTGATACGGTATCATCTTCTTAAGAACGTAGCAAAATTCCCACGCGCAAGATCTCGCCAACACGCCAACGTCCCTCGCCGCCTTCCCTACCCTCTCATGAAAAGTTGGGATGAGATTATCTCCGACCCTCGACCCTCCCCCTTTTCAATTGCGTGATTTGCGTATGACCCTTTGACGACATATGCTTTCTTAGAGTTGACATAATTTTTATAAATTATATTAGTAATGAGTGTAAATGCGGACAAAACACTGCACTTATTTTAAACATAGTACTACATACCTAAACTCCTTGCTTCGTAATCAAGCACAGTGAACAGTTTCTTTTGTTTAGGATCTGATCCAGCAGCTTCCAGAGCACTTCTCTCCCGTATTTTCTTCTTTTCGTGTCCGCTTTTGCGTTGTTGAGGCTTCTTGTTTGGTTGCGGCATTGTTGTCGAGCATTAGTCTATCGTTGCATTGTTTTGGGGATTTCTGGTACCTTAATTAAGGTACACGTAGGCTTGGTGTGTAACTGCCAACTGATTTACAGGACCTTTTCCCATACACACTCACATCAGATCAGTCAGTGGTTATTCCGCCCCAAAGTAATCCAGGGTAAGACTTCGCTTCACGTTAACAATCAGACGCACACTCGATTCGCACTGCACTTAATGGCAAACTTGTTTATAACGACTGCGGTACGCACTTCAAAAAGTTTTATCACACCTTAATTGCACTGCTAAGGCTCCTTGGACGGCAACACAAAAAAATCACAGCAGCGCGCAGGTTAAAACAATAAGGATGTCTCCAACTCGTCAAGACTCGCAGCCCAGCCTCGGCTCGATCACCAAGCGCGCGCAGGTGCAGGCAGGGCCTCGGATTCGGATTCCGTAAACTTCGGCAGCGAATTTTTGCGATTGTAGCGAAGCAGGCAGTGTGACGGCCTAAGCTGATAACATGGCTGTAGTACCGCCTGCTCCGCTACGATCGTATAAAGTCACTGACGAAGTTTACGGAAACAAAAATCCTTCGCTACAGAAGGATTGTGCAGATTCCAAGCTTAAATTTGATATATATATCTCAGTACAGCACAAAAAGGAAATATTGAAAAGTTGCGAAAACAAAATAGGTTCCCTCGCAAAATCAAACGTTGGACGTACAACTCTTAACGGCTTTCGGTCGGCGCGGTGCACGGAAAAACGATGTCGGAGCATACTTTAATCGCTCGGCGTTCGTTTTTGCGCAGACATGCGCAGACTTTGACAAGTTCAATGATATTCTATATACATTAATGATTGTAACGGTGTTCGTGGCACCTTGGTACTTGTTGGTGCAAGGTTTATATCTCGCCTTAAACTCGCGGATTTTCAATTTATTTTTGTCTAATTTAAGTACAGTTAAAACAATTATATTGAGTGCTATATCTATGTGAATAGAACCATCCTTTAGGAAAAATTATGACCTTTCCAAATATGTGTATGGTTATAGGGGTTTAGTAACGTTAACCCACGAAAAATTTAAAATACGCGTACCCTAGCTGTCAACAGAGAGGCCTTTTTGAAGAAAAATAGTCGACTTTGAACGCTCATTCTGCCATCAAATAATGATTTTGTTTCAAAATTTTTGTCATCAAATGAAGCTTTGGACCTTTATGAAACAAATAAGATCGATATTTATTTAAAATTAACACTTTCTCAAACGCCCAATCCCCCCTCCTCCAGACCACTGTGCACCGTCCTGGCAGGCGATGCGACTACTCAGGCGGGTGTTTCCGGAAAATTAGCTTTTGCATTTTTTTGGAGTAGTGATTGTTCTGTCTTAATAAAACAGAACAGGAAACCAAATAGCCACTTGGAGCGGCGTAGGGGACATCCTTTTTTTTTTAAAATCAAATTGAGACGTTGGCCGTCTCCTCAGAAGCATCCAAACGCTGGCGTCTCAATGTAACAGAATGCTTTTCAATATGAGAGGGCTCGGGTCTTAGTTTGAGACAACAGAAAGGGGCTCCGAGCTGAAAGGGGCCCTTAGCTGAAAGGGGCCATGAGCTGAAAGGGGCCCCTAGAAGCCAAAAAGTTGTTTTAAAAATGAAAGGACCAAAATAAATTAAAACAACACTAATTCGATTAAAGACCTCGATCGATTCATTTTATTTCAATAGGGAGGTGGTGTATTTTTTAGCTTCAACCAGTGGCCCAAGGACTCTAAGTTGCAGCTATCGTTACGGCCCACACAAAATCCCGAAAGGTAGTGCTGCGGCTCAATACAAAATTTCGGTAGGCCCAAGGGCCCCCGACCCACCGAGGGCCCACTCGGGGATCTCCGAGTGCCCGCCCGGGCCAGTCCGCCACTGCATCTGCCCCCTAAACTCTTACCTCGGCTCTTCTGCGTCCGTCTGAAAAGAAAGGAAATATTGTAAACACACTCCCTAATGAATAAAATAAGCGTTCAGTACATGTTGAAAGGCATAACTTTTACTTACTTTTGATTATAAATAATAATCAACTCCAGGCTTCATTTCCTTCCGCAATGGCAGTCCGACCGCGGCATTTCAACAAATCTTTGACTCGAACAGTCACGTGATGTTTGTCACGTACAGGCAGCGGAAAGGAACAGTAAAATACACATGGAAGGGGTATATTAGGTGGCCAATCACAAATCAAGGGAATGAGTTTCTTCTGACCAATCAGGTGAAGTATCATTACTGTCTGCAGACGTATGTCCAAAACCACGTACATTACATAAAATGAATATTCAATGTGATGACGAGGGTGATGAAGTCATAAATGCTGTGGTTGGTACAAGATCTACAAGATGGCGGATAAGTTAGAAATACGTATTGAATGTGCTCTTAAAAAGCTTGAAGACATCGCGGAAGCCGGAGGATATATGAAAAAAGAAACGAAAGAAGACATAGCAGAAGCAGTGTTATCAGGAATTATATATTAACACGGAATTCAAATGTGGCTCATGATATCAATGAAAAGGACAAGTCTGAAAGACAGGTTATCGAAAAGACGATACACCAAAGAAAGGTTATTGTTAGCCAAAGAGATGCCACAACTAAGGGAGCAGAGAGCTCTCCTGCGAGACAACTAGCGACATCTAGCAACACTGAACAGAACCAGCAAAGAGTGCCACCTACCGACAACTCGCAGAAAGAAAACAACGTCACTACGGTACGAGTAGCGCCACCAGCACACAACGAACGGAACCACTGCCATCGTAATGTACAGGCCGTAAGGCTCCTACTGTGACGTCACGCCTAGGGTCGTTATAGTCGCAGCGGCAAGTCACACGCAGTCTCTTCGAACCTAATATAAATTACGCTCCCGCTTCAAGACGTCGAAAATAGCAATGCTATTTAGGGCTGATTGGCACTTCCATCCGTTACCACTACATACGCCTAATCATCGCTCCGCTTGTTCGAATCCGGCCGATGTAGCTGGTATTTTGAGAGTGAACAAATTGCCGGTACATTTACTAGGACGTTGAAACACACAAGCAGGGCTAAATTGCAGTATTTTGACGTCGAGAATAAGATCTATTCTTGGCCATTTTCTCGTTGTTCACCGCTTTGAAAAGGTTTATGGTAGATGCCTGAGAAACCCCACACCACTCTTGGCTATTCAACAGATCACGTCCTAAACTGCTCGTGGATGACAAAGCACAATGTAACCTATCTCTAACTGTAATCAATGCACAGGCCACCCTCAAGGTGACTTAAACATGGCATATCCTAACAGCACTTATTTTCTATGACTCAATCTAACTTGTTTCTTGCATCAGGAATTTACAATGGGTTGTAATTTTGAAATCAGGTATCAAGAACCTACAGTACATGCACCTGATGCTAACAATCCCATTAATGTAAATACAGTAGCCTGCACAAATGCTGCCACGAAAACATTACCATATTCACTTGAGCTTGATCGAGAGACCATTCTCACAAATAATGTAACTTGGACTGTCTTCAGTAGATACTAAATACTAGATATCGCTTCTCTGATTTGCATACGGTAAGTAACTTAACCTCAGCATTATCATATTAGAAATGTTGCCAGTCCTAGCATAGGCTGAAGTTTGGGAACTTCTTACAATAATTGAAACCATATTAACTAACAACCTACCAACAAGGCGATAGCTCTTCTCTCCCGAAGAATAGTATCTTACTTTCAGGGAAATGTTAACACACACTCTTGTATTCCCCGTAATGTACAAATAATTTCTAGGAATGCTGTGTATGCATTGCTTTCTTAAATTGTCGTGGTGGGGAAGGAGAAGCAAGCCACATTGTCATTTCTTTCATAATACCGGTAGTTGCTATAAACAAACTTTTGACATACCTGCGACCTGGAAAGGAGGTTTCCTGAACTAACAACATTTTATTACCATCCAAAAAACCTTGTATGAGTCGAAATAATAAGTGATATAGAGGTCCTAACTAAAACATAACCTTCTGTGTGATGACAAACATGCAACGCAACATTTGTGTAGATACAATAACCTACCTCAAAATTGAACATTTGTTTCAGAAAATAAATAATCCTCATTCTAGATGACGTAAGTTGAAGCGTTCTCAAGTATCACTTTTCACGCGGATACTCATTTATAAAAGATATAAACAACACAGCACAAAGCAAAATGGTCACCATCTCTACCCCCTACCGATCAGCTGATCAATCGTTAAGAGTCGCTGCATGATGGCCTGTACATTACGACGGCAGTGACAGAACCAATCAAGTGTTCCATCTACCGGCAACGACCAGAACCAGCAAGGAGAGAAACCTACCAACAACAGTCAGGACACAAACAGCATTCAGCAAGCGGTGTCACCTACCGACACAAAGCAGAAGACTAACAGGAGGCACCACATACCGTTCCAGGCTGTGGAAACAAATAACAATCAAAGCGTAGATACATACAGATCGCTTGAAGACAAAATCACAAAATGGATGACCCAGCAAATACAATCAATAATGGAAAACATGTCGCAAAATATCAAAAAGATGATACGAGAGGAGATCAGACATACAAATCAACAGAATCTGACACCTCAGCTAGATATTTCTAAAACAAACCCTGAAATACCATACCGCTTCGAAAGGAATGCGCAGATGCCCAACATGCGAAGAGGAACACACCCCACCCCAACGCCTATAGGAAGAAAGGAGGATTACAACATAGAGGAAGATAACTTCCCAGCGATAACACATGAATCACCACAAGGCCAAAAACAGGAAACACCAACAGACAAAACAGCCGAGGAGAAGTGGACAGATGTAATCGGCAGAAGAAGGAGACAACCAGCGCGATCACAAGCTCCCATAACTGGAACAGGAGCTAAAGACAAAAACCTACAAGCTGCAGAAAAGGCCTGGTTCTTCATAGGGAGAGTACAACAGGAAACAACAGAGGACATAACGAAATTCCTTACCAACAAGGAAATTAAAGGAAACCTAATCTGCGAAGAATTATCAACGAAGTATAAAACGAAAAGCTTCAAAGTGGGAATTCCATTTAAATATCTTGAAACAGTAAATAAATCAGACTTCTGGCCATCAAACATCGCCGTCAGTCGTTTTAAGTTTTTTTCGGAGGAACACAGGGATGCCACTCGAATAAAACACAGAACGGACTTTGGAGCAACACAAGCTACAGAGGAGAAGAGAATGGAGGAAACCTACAAATAATGTTATGGAACATCGAAGGCTTAAAAAACGCATTAAGCATGTGACCAACGGACTGCCTAAAAGGATATGACATAATAATATTAACAGAAACGTTCCTCACAGGCCATTGGCAACATGCAGAATATTATTGCATACATCTACAAGCGAAACAAAGAGAAAAGGGAAGACCAATAGGAGGAATAACCGTTCTCTTAAAGCCTTGGCTGACCCCAACAAAAATGATAACACAACTGGATCACTCTCTACTAATAGAAACAGAACACATCACAATTATAGCCGCTTACTTTCAACCACACACAACGGCCTTGGAGATAATAGACGAATTAGGACAACTTATCACTCAGAGTAAACAAGACAGCTCCCTAATCGTAGCAGGGGACTTAAACTGTAGACTGGATGTACACAATTACAAAACAAAAGTAGTAATGGAAAAACTACAAGAAGATGGCCTTCTCCTATTAAATAACAGCAACATACCAACCAATATATCTCACAATGGAAAAAGTGTCATAGATGTGGCACTCATAAAAGGACAAATAAATGGAGAAATAACCCCTATCTGGTCAGCAAATCACACACCAATAAGAAAACATATCCCCATGAAAATAAAAATTCATGGCGATTGGCAAGCACCCAAAAAACAAACAAAATGCCTATTATCAAGAAAAATTGACGTCGGAAAAATAGAAGGACGAGCCGACCAGATAAGAAAAATAGAAACACTTACTGAAGAATCAAGACTAGAAGAAGCGGCACAAACACTTGAAGAACTGCTAATACAACCCGCGACCCCAAGAAAGGAACGAAAGGCGAAACAATGGTTCGATCAGGAATGCTACCTGCTAAGAAAAGAAGTATTGAAGGCCCTGCATGAACTAAAAACAAACGAGAAGAACCTTACACTCTATCAGGTATACAACAGAAAAAGAAGTCTCTATAAAACGCTCACGCGGGAGAAGAAAAGGGTATACTGGGAGGAAGAAGGTAAAAGAATCGTAGAGGAGGCTAAGAAAGACCCATATATCGCTCTACGTCCTAGGAAGCAAGCGCAGACACATTATATAAACATGAAAAAATGGATGACACACTTTAACAATATACTCAACAAGGAAGGAATAACGAACACTCCAGAAAATAATCAAAGTACCTATACACTAGCGTCAACAGGATGGACTCCGCTGACAGCTAATGAAGTCCAAAACATCATCTCAAGCACAAAGAAAAACAAAGCCGCAGGACCAGACAACATTTACAGTGAGTGCATAAAAGACACTGCTCACCTCCTACTACCTACATGGACAAAATTATACAATAAATGCATTGAGACGGCCTCAATACCGGAGAGATGGAGACATTCAACTATAAAAGTACTCTATAAAGGCAATGTCGATCCATATGATACAAACACATACAGAGGCATCGCTCTGGAGAATATTCCGTTCAAGATATTCACAAAAACAATCGTGGGAAGAGTCAGAGAAGAAATAGACGAGTATCTACCAGAAAATCAATTCGGATTCCGGAAAGGAAGATCAGCTGTAACCGCTATACAAATACTCAATAACATCAGGGAAGCCCTTGAAAGAAGAGAAAAGTTCTACGTAGGTTTATAGACTTCACAAAAGCATTCGTCCTCATAAACCGGGAACTTGTGACACAGAAGCTGGAAGAAACCCTAAACAGGAACCATGTGTGGACTGAAATCATAAAAACGATACTACAATGGTACAAAATAAGAATCTCTGACAACATATCACTCTCAGAACCGATACTTTTAACGAACGGAGTATTACAGGGTGACTCAATGAGCCCGTTACTTTTCATCCTGGCAGCAGAAGAAATAATAAGAATAACCCATAATGATGACGTAGTATCGTACGCCTACGCTGGTGATATAGTGATCGGATCAAAGGACATCAGAAAACTACAAAACGTGATAAAAGAAACGGAGGAATGGTGCTACAAACACACATTCGAAATGAATACATCAAAAACAAAAATGATGGTATTTAGGCAAGGAGGAAAGATCCCAGCAATGACAGAAATCTTCATAAAGAGGCAGAAAGTAGCCATAGTAAACGATTTCAAGTACCTTGGCATTACTCTGCAAACAAGTGCCAAATGCTTTACAAAGCATTTAATAGAAAAAACAACACAGGCAATACGGGCGATGCACGAAATCAACTACATTAGATCACTTAGCCTAGAGACGGCGATGGCACTATTTAGAGCAAAAATCATGCCTATTCTAACATATGGGATGGAAATCATTTGGCCGTACCTCACAGAGAAGAACCTATCCTCTCTAGAAAGAATAAAAGCTCTATACATAAAGAGAGCGATCGGAGTATCCAAGACAACAAGATCAAGACTCGTCTACCTTCTAGCACGAGAATCCTTCCTCATTGAAGACTTCAGAACACACCTGAACCTGCAACACTCAACAAAAAAAAGAGAAGACACCCCACCAGAATTCTTTGGAACTGGAGCTATGATAGACCGGATGTGGACAACATCCAGCTTCGAGATGAGGCACGTGTTCACAAGACTGGCAGTACATGGTTTCGACCATCTAATTGGTAACAACACCTCATACCATGAACCGACAGAGACATGTAAGTGCGAACTATGTGGATACATGTGTGAACGTTACCACCTGGAACTCTGCACCAAAAGAACAAAAACAATTAAAGAATATGCAAACCAAGGCCCAAGCGCGCGAGTACAGTGTATATAAATGTGGTTTTTTTTTGTATGGCTATTTAGCTGCAATAAATATATTATTATAATAAATGCTGTGGTTGTTCTTATAGTAGCCAATTTTCTAGTCACTTATTTCCTTCCACATTTCATATTATAATAATATCGTATGGCCTCGGATGCCGGGAGCAAGCTTTGTTAATTGACGCCCAGAGGGCAGTTTGCATGTCAATTTTTTCGCTCCTTGGAGTGCTATATAAGTCAAGGAGGTTAGATATCTAAGCTCCTTGACACTATAGCGCTTCTAGTAGAGAAATTAGGATCTTTCTGTGTTGACGGAAAAACCCCATATTAATTTTGCCATTATGAACACGGCCTACTTAATTCAAATGGGTTATTTAACATACCAACATCGTATGACATGCGTACCGTGATTTTTGTCGCCTTCCAAAAATCACTTACCATGGCCAGGAGCGAACCTGCAAGCTTGGGGGGGGGGGGGTTGCAGTCCGACACGATAACCACTCACCGACCGGGACAAAACACCACTGCTGTCAGCAGCAACTTCTCTTTTAGAAACAATCAAAAGAGTGTCTTATTTTTCAATTAAACCTGGAGATTCTTTCAATCACGAAGAGGCTATGAATCACTACTGTCGACCAAAATATTATGTGCACTCGAGTTTGAAGTTTGTTTGTGAAGTAACCAATATACCTACATAAAATCCAATAACATCATTTTCGTCGTTCTTTTGTACGTTAGTTCATGTAGGTTTGGAATTTTTAATTAAATTTTAATATTTTTTATCGCAGTTGGAACACAAAAAGTGCCCATTTTTAAGCGTGTTTCAACCCTGCGTCACATTTTATAATTATTATCTCAAAAACCCGTCATCAGATCGAATCCAAACTTAAACACCATATACATTGGAATATTTTATAACTGGTTTTTTAATTTCAAAAGTTTGTGTGTCCAAGAAACAAAGTTTGTTATCCTTTTTGTAAGGTAACTTTTTCTCGGCTCGGGGTGGTTGGAAAATGTAGTTTTTTGGTCACGTTGTAATCCTTGGACATCAAAAGGTATGCTGTATGACTGAAATACGTAAATTAATTCACTTATTTTATATCGGTTTGTATTTGTGCGGGAAAATAAGACATGATTCCGCAGCCAGCCAATACGGGTAAAGCTGCCGAGATGCAGCCCATCACTTCCGAGTGAGGCGCGCCATGATGGGCTTCAACCTTGCAACGCCGTACAGCTATCTCTGTATCGGCTACCTTGGACAGCTGGAAAGAAGAAAGCTGTGAGCAAGGGAATGAAAGAATACTGGCATTAATAGCAGTGTCTCAAGAATATACACCACAATGATTTTGCTAGTTAGTGACAATATAATAATAGCATACCTGCCAACTTTCAAAAATATAAATCCAGAAGATCCCAAAGCGCAAAAATTTAACGCGTGCATGCGTCGCAAGGTCTTAAAAATAGCGAGAGAAGACTACAGGGAAAGAGATTACAAACTCTTGGTGATGTTAGACTATCTAATTCATTGTGTCAGTTTCCAAAAATTCTGAAGAATATGCCTCCCTGAAAGACTGATGATATCGTTTCTTACCTGAATTCATCACGAAAACACTAAATTGCACAAAAAAATGTCACTCATTTGCACGAATACCAGAACTACAGCAAGCACCGCTTAAAACCAAGCTTTCCCGCCTACAAACAGTCGAAGCACAAAGCGTAATATAAATGCAGCGATCATCTGCGAGATGTGATTATTGGTAGACAGTTCTATCACAGTATAGATATCAATACAGTAAGGCACTGCCGGTGGATCGCAACACTCCTGGTTGCTTTAAACTGCCTGCCCATTCGACACTCACAGGCGTACAAGATATATGCATTAATTCACCGCAAGGTGCAGCACCAAGGCACTGAGATTGCCGCGGCTTTTTAAAGGGGAAGATACCTGAAACGAAGTATTATTATGTTTGGAGGCTTAATATCGAGATTGACGGACGTGAAAACATTACACTAAGTTAGTTCCTTTGTTATTCTAACATCTAAAAGTATTCAGACAGTTTTCAATATAAAGGAAAGCAAAAATACATGTGGGTAGTTTATTAGTTGAGGAATAACCCACCCACCAAGGGAAGATGATTAAGAAAAGGAAGTAGATTTTGGATTGGAGAAAAAGGATAGAAAAATAGGAGGAGAGTCCCACAAAATTAATAAGTTTAACTTTAAACACACTTAAAGGTGGTTGCCACCGAAAATCCGCTCTCGGATACCTAAAATGAGTAAGGACTTGGTCTAAGCTGACGAGAAACACAGATAGAACTTGGGCGGTTTGCAAGAGAGTGGCTTTCGTATAATCCCTCTCAAGCATATATAAAACTACTATGGGGAAGAGTGATGGTCTGGCAAGACTGAGAGTAACAAATTTACTGTATGTCTGCTCAAAGAAATTCGTTTTTGCAAAATAATTCGAAGAATGCCAATGATTTAACTCGGGTTTGGTATTTTCAATTTCCAAAATTATGGAGTTCCTGTAAAGGCGACCAAGTGTCTCTAAGAAGGAAAATGATAAAAGATTATACCTTATGGAGTAATTTTGGTAAATGAACCAATGGTTGCATTGGAAAATGGCTAAGCTTTTACTCAGCGAGGAGCCGGCTAAAAGTTTAGACAAAAAAACACTTGTCTTTTAGAAAACTGACCATAAGTTTTCGGAGAGGGTCTCCACAAGCAGGTAGCTGGCTTAGCGAGCTTTACTTGCCTTACTGGCCAATTAGAATTAGCTATTAAAGCTAATAGGAACTTTAGTGAGATGAAAATTAAGAGTTCTTGCTCAAATGCAACAAATGGTGAAAGCCCTATTAATGATTTTAATGGCATTGAGTAGGGAGAGCCAAGGAAGACAGGATTTTGCCTAAACTTTGTATTAGAAAATGAAAAAGCGAAAAGAAACGCTTCATTTATTTAACAATTCAAAGAAGTTTGAGGAAATTAACAATTATGTAATATAATTTTGACAAACATAGTTCATTTAAACTTTTTTAAGAAATGGGGTCGCAGACCTCCTCACATTAAACGATTGCTCCAGGCAATTGACAATTTATGAGGTTTGAAACCTTACATGTTTCTAAAATCTTTATAAGAAAATAAAAAGACATGTGTAGTAATTAAAGTTTAAACATTTAAATTTAGTACAAAGAGTGTACTTTAAGAAATTCTTGAGAGAATGTTCTAGAGAAAGTGACAACTTCGAAAATAACAATAAGAAAAACATGAAGAATAAGATGGAAGTTTCTACAACTTCTTATATTTATACAGAATTAACGTTGGTTATTATGCAAATAAGGGCAGGTCACTTACTGTGAAACCTGAAGAAAGTTAAAAGGAAGGTTCTAGACTTCCCAAGTTTGAGTAGGAATCACTAGCCAAATGGGACAGTTTCCATTTCGTGAAACCTGAACATGACTCGCTCAAGAGTTTAAAGAATTGTTTTCCCTGATTATAGGAAAGGAACAATGTGAATTTGAATCGTGTGTCACACACGTAATTATACAGAATTTAATTAATGTTAAACTAGCAAAGTTGGAAGGGCACTTCGTGAGTGACACCTTATAGAAAAGTTACAATTTTATTAATATGGGTTGTTAGTAGAAGGTTGAGGAAAGATCATTGGGATATAGGATCAATGTTCATGGCCGTATTTAATGTAAACGGACGATCGCGACGAGGTAGAAACGTGGAGCAAGCACTGGTTATCACTGTAGTCTATAAAGATGGATGCAAAGTTCACTATAGAAACACTAAAGTTTATGAGAAAGAAAATTATTGCAATTATGGAAATAACTGATTGCACTATATAGGTGAGAGTCTATTTCTTGAGAAAGTTATGAGTTACAATTAAATGTGCCATAGAACATTCCAGCGGTTCCAGCGGTGGAAGAAAGTTAGCCATTGAGCTTTTAATTCAGGAATGAGATTCTTCAATTTTAAATAGCATACTCACAAGTGAGTGAAAATTTCAACGGCAGGACTTGTAGATGAAATACCGAATCTAGAAGGTTCCAGAACGACCTTAGTAGAAAAACGGGATTAAGAAAATCCAACGGAGGAACTAGCTTGGTGAATTATAGACAGCGGGTATTAGGCAATATCCCACGTAGTGAGAGGATTTCTCATTTGAATAGCTTAAGAAAAGCTCTTTTTTTAGTAAGGTTGGCTTATATGAACAAAAGCTCAACATGGCAAATCCCACGAAGAATGATTTTTGCCCCAAAATAAATAATTTCACACTGTCTATAAAAGTATCGTTAAAAGCACGTGGAAGTTAAAACCATGAAGATGAGGTTAAAACTTTTAAGATGGTACTTATCTTGATTTCATGTTGAAGGCGAAGTTCCTTAGATGACAACTACCTTGCCAACATGGCGTAGAAGAGAGTGTGCCTCTTGGTTTGAGGAGACTAGCTCGAGAGGAGCTTTAACTGACTGAGCCAACTGCCGATTGCGAAGTGAGACCTGCTCAACGGAGCACGGAGGGTCCAAGGTAGGGAAAAAGAGTGGGGGGTAGGAGACAAAAGGAGAACATATAAACATTGCCAACTTTAAAACAAAAAATTGATCTTCTCTTGCTGAGCCGGTCTTCAAAGAGTTGATAACAGATGATACTAGCGCAGCATGGTGAGTAAAGAAGTAGACGTAGTCCTCTTGCTCAAGGAGAAAATAGCTGGCGATGGTAACAGGATCTGGTGGCCAAATGGATAAGTAAGTCCTCTAGCACCAGGAAGAATTGAGGAGCTTCAGAGATTCGCTGCGAGATGACGCTAGGTGGGTCACAGAAGTTATATATCTAGAACAGACTTATGAAGACATAAGAGATTTGCCCATCAAGGAGAAAACAGAAGATCACTGTTGGTGTTTGACAAAGAGGAAGGAAGAAATGAACATGCAAGGAGCAATAAAAATTATATCTCAGGTACCGTGTATTCAAAGAATACACCAACATGTGGTGGAGGCGATTGTTTTTAAGGGGTGAAATGTCTAGCTCATTTTCCCGTAATTATGCAGACGATAATAAAACTATAACTACTTCTAACGGACTTAAATCTATTACATACTTGGCGAGATGAAAAGAAATGAATAAGGACATTAAAAGACAGGGAAAAGAAATGCCTCCGGCCCCCGAAAAATGGGATGATGATTTATTTAGGGGCTTTGCGACATTGTGGTCATGTAGCCCCATGTACTTGGGTGTGAGGTGAATTTGTCTGATAACCTGTATTATTGGGATGGCTGTATTATACATTTTTACAGAATTTTTGGACAGATTGTTTATTTTTTTTACTTATTTATTTACTTATAAATTTACCGACAGTAGTGGCTACGCTGGCTAAAGCGCAGCATTAGGTCATGTGGCCAAGCTCTCTGCTGACTCGGTAGACGCGTGGGTTCGAGCCCCACCGTCGGCCGTCCTTGAAATGGTTTTCCGTGGTTTCCCATTTTCAACACCAGGCAAATGCTGGGACGGTACCTACTGACAGGCCATGGCCACTTCCTTCCACATCCTTGCCCAGTTTCATTCACCATCATTCATTTCATCTCTCATTAACTCCTCTCATGAGGTTGGCGTCAGGAAGGGCATCCGGCCGTAAAAACCATCGCCACAAAGTCTTCCATCGCATCTCATCCCCGACCCCGTTGGAAAACAGGACTAATAAGGGGTAGACATACATACATACATTTACTTACAAATTTATTTATATATTTTCTTATTTATTTGCTTATTTATTTATTTACGTATTTGTTTATTTACTTAAATGTTTGTTTATTTAATTATGTATTTTCTTATTTATTTGCTTATTTATTTACTTACTTATTTGTTTATTTACTTACATATTTATGTATTTAATTATTTATTTTCTTATTTATTTTACTTATTTACTTACTTATTTATTTATTCACGTATATACAGTATTTATTTACTCATTTACTTACATATGTGTTTATTTAATTATTTATTTTTATTTACTTCTTTATTTACTTACGTATTTATCTATTTAATTATTCATTTACTTATTTATTTACTTATTTGTTTATTTACTTACATATTTATTTACTTATTTACTTACACATTTATTTATTTAATTACTTATTTTCTTATTTATTTTTTACTTATTTCCTTACTTATTTATTTGCTTATTTATTCACTTATTTACTTACACATTTATTTATTTATTTTCTTATTTATTTGTTTACTTATTTATTTAATTATTTATTTTCTTTTTTATTTGTTTACTTATTTATTTACTTATTTATTCACTTACATATTTCTTAAATTATTTATTTACTTACATATTTACTACTTACATATTTATTGTCTCACGTATTTACTCAATCATTCATTCATGTACCGGTATGTATTTATTTATTTGTTTATTTGCTTCCCCTGCGTCACCTTCTCTGGAAATGGCACGTAACCACATCCCACGCAGTGAATTGTCCGATGGTATCTCATGAAATGAGATTCCCCGGTATTCTAACTTGCCCTGTTCTGATTTACAAAAGGGCACGCAGCAGTACAGCATTATAAAATCATTCAGAATACATTCCAATCACAATTGCTCCATTAACATCAATACAAAACTTATGCCTGCCACAGTGCCTAGGTGCTGCATCCTAGCGCCTTTATTTGGAAACGAGGTTGTACGCTCAAAACAATGCTGTAATCGTCGAATGGGCAGGCAGTTTAAAGCAACCAGGAGGGGTGCGATCCAGCCGGCAGTGCAGTAAGGACACTTCACTTGCAGCTGATGGGAGAGCAAGTCCACCAGCATCAGAGACCTCTGTCGGTCATTGAAATAACTACTGGTAGAGATTCTGCTGGTTTCTTCGCTTAATGCAACGAAGCGGTGCAACGTGGTGCAGCGCAGCGCTTGGTGAAGCAAACCAGCACGGAGACGGATTGGCTTGGATTATTATTTTGATATAATAATAATTTAATGACTTCGCGTTAGTTTGGTTAAAAGCGGTAGCGTGAAGTTTAATATCGGATGAAAATATATTTTGATTTTGTGGCTGTAGTTTTATATGTGTACATGTGATTTTATAATTGCCAGGATATTCAGCAGAGTTATGTGTGCAATTTTGATGAGGTTATGGTATTACTTGGGCGGATATTTACACGACATTTTTAACAACCTTACGTTGCATATAATATGTAACACGCAAAAGTTACCTTCATTTGCACAACTAGTTTCCTTGCGCTATTGCATATTGAAATACATTCTTGACAATACAATTGGGTATTTATAAATGGAGGCTTCATAAATTCCATTCCCTGACCCGGTGGGTCGACTGGAAGCAGGCTGTGGATTTTCATTTCATTTATAAATGTGCTACCTCGAGTGGCCTACTGTATGCTCTAAATATTTTAACGTAGCCTAAAATGCCGCAATAGAAAACATCAAAAACGTAGAAAATTTCTGGTCTAACGTCGCACCTTTAATTCAAGAAGGGCCAACATATAACACATTTTCACAATCAAACTCATATTATAATTAATAACTCGTGACAAGACAGTGATTTTATAATTTAAACAAGTAAACATCGAAGTACGTACACAGAAAAATAGATCCACCTACTTGAAAACAAACTCGACTCTGCAGCTTTTCTTTATAAAACTATCAATAACTTCATCATAGAAAGAGGACTGTAGGCCTAATCTAATTTTTGCAAGCAATCCTTTTTCAATCGACAACATAG
Source organism: Meconema thalassinum (assembly GCA_946902985.2). Lineage (NCBI taxonomy): Eukaryota > Metazoa > Arthropoda > Insecta > Orthoptera > Tettigoniidae > Meconema > Meconema thalassinum. Next base: position 453,665,493 of record OX336391.1, on the reverse strand, counting down.
CTAATGATGATAGCCTCTCCTGAATTTGAGTCGATCTGCAATATGTAATAATGCGTCTCAGTGTCGAAAAAGAACGTTCTGCAGGGGATGTAGCAGCAGGAATTGTTGCTACCAGTTTGATGAGCATGAAAATCACTGCCATACCCATGCACAATTTGTTTGTATGCATGAACTGCACTACAGTAATTTAAGTCTGAAACACTTTTCTCTTTCAAGTCAGGAGGTGAGTACGGTACGTCACACTTAATTCAGTTTTTAAGCGAACAATGTCGAAAAATTACCCATAGGTCTTTCTTAGGGCAGTAACATAACTGTCTGGAAACTTATTTCTGTGCTTTCACAATCCAGCAGCCAGAAGAACAATGCATTTGAAACACTCTCCTACTTGGACAAGTGCATTGTCGATAATTTCATTGAATAGACGTTAGTATTTTGATTTTTCTGGCTCACCACTTGTTGCACGATTTTTAGAGCACGGCCGTCCTCCTTAAACATTGATTTTGGTATCAACATGTCCATAAATACTATCAAAATTTTCATCTCACATAGACTGAGTATTTAAAAAGAGCTCAACCTTCTTGCCACAGTACTGTATATCCAAACTGTTTGTTTGTAAAATATTGAACACGGTATCGGAGAATGAAAAGGTCTTGGAGAAAATTGCCAGAAGAAATCTAGTGTTGAACTTAAGCAAGAAGAACAAAAATCCTTGTGCTTTCAATGTAGTAGCTTTCTGTAGCTCTCAGACCAGAGCTTTCAACTACACATTACAAACGTGACAACTCACAGTCGGCCTTGGACAGAAGGAACCTGCGCGCGCATACATTTCTCGCTGTGTCGACAGCTCCGCTGAAGCTCCTAAGACAAGTGCAAGCCTCGCTGTACTCGCCAAGATATATGCAACATGTGATTCGTCGCAGATCTATTACAGATACGGTACATAAGTTATTGTAATTTTTAAAATCTCGCCTGGTTTAGAAAAATATTGCACTTGCGCAGCAAGCATAGCATGCTCGGAGAAATCGCCTCTGAATTCTTATGTGCTGTAGGTAGAGGATGGAGGTTGAGGGAATAGCATTACTCAAAAAGCATGAGCAATACTTGTTAGCAAGGGGTAGAATGCATACCGTAGGCTTTATTAACGTCCAGAACGTTTGCCTATACCAAAAGTAAAAAAAGGAAGGAAGCTTTTAGTTTTACTTGATCGTTAATCATGTGATCATGAGCCTCGCAACCTCCTTTTTACGTGGAATCCGAACCACGGGACATGGCATTTCACTTCGAAAATTGACCAGGAATCGAACCCGGTCCACCTTGGTGAGAGGCCAACAGCTTGACCACTGCGCTGCCCCCCCCCCCCCCCCCCCATTGCCTATATCAAACAGAACAACTGTGAACATGTCGTCCAGTAGCGTGGGTCCTAATGAGCACCGTTGCTGCATAGAGACTGGCGAGAGAAACGAAGAGAAGACTCCGCTCTATGCTCACCGTATACACATGGCCTTCCCTTTGAACACAAGCCGCTTCAAATTTATGTGCATGTATGAGAATGAATATCCATGCTTACAACGGAGTGCACACATTTTTACTATTGCAATATGAGGCAGATATTGTTATAAGATGTCACAAAAGTTATACATGCACAAGTCCTACTCCAGGTGTAGCGACTAGCATTCTTGGTATCAACATGTCCATAAATACTATCAAAATGTTCATCTCACATAGACTGCGTATTTAAAAAGAGCTCAACCTTCTTGCCACAGTACTGTCGCCCAAGAGGTGCGGGTTTGTTTTCCGGCCCAGCCAAGCAATTTAATTCAGGTCTGAGGGCTGGAAAGAGGTACAGTCAGCATTGTGAAGCAAACCTGAAAAGAAGTGGGTTGAATTCTCACCTCAGCCATCCTGGAAGAGTATCCCATGGCTTCCCATGTCTACTCCAGACAAATATTGGAATGGTTCCTAACTTAAAGGCCACAGCTGCCTCCTTCCCATTCCTCACCTGAATTATAATTGCACACACTCTAAAATAGACACCACAGATTATCAAGCAAATTCTATACACACATCCAAGTAACGGGGCTAAATGACCAAGATGGCCAAGCCCCTCAAATGAAACATCATTATTAAACGTGACATAATCTACACTCCATGTCATTCTTAGTAACGAGGAAATACAAATACAGAGATGGAATAAGTTTTTGTTTATCAGGGATCAACTTGTGGTGTAGTGGCTAGCATAGCCTAATTACACTGCAACGGCTCACCAATGGAATTTGATCCCGCGCTTACGAAGCAGGGCTCTTATCGCTGCACCATGTGCTCTTTGGCTTCTTGCTAGCGTACGACGCACATGGACGTCGCACTGCAATTGCGAATAATTAATTTCTCGGAAACAGCTGAGAAGCGCACCTTACTACTTGCACCTGGTATATGCCTGGCCATGGCCTACACGTGTACTGAAGATGGTTAGAATCGGTGACCCATGCATCGTATCCTCCCCTTGTTAGCTGTCGCCCATGAGATCCAGATTCGATTCATGGCTCAGTCAAGAAATGTAGTTTTGGTCTGGGTTAGAACATGGTACAATATTGCCTTTTGAGGTAAAACTGAGAAGAGGTGAGTTACCTCACTTCGATTACGAGAACACACACACTTGGGGAAACCACAATAACGCAGGCCGTCTGAAAAATTTGTGTTATCACATTTGAATTCGAAAGCTTCTGTATAAAGCCATACACTCTGAAATTTGTATTATTTGTCGTCTTGCTGTGTAAAACTGTCTGCTGCCACTCGACTTCCTAAGGGACATAGTTATGAATTCAATATTTCAGCTCGCAGCACTTCTTAAAGCTTCACTACTGTACACTGCATTGATACACCAATACTGCCACTCAAGTTTGTATTTCCCCGGCGAACCTAAATATTTCAACATAATCTTTCTCACTCAATTTATCCCTCCAGTTCACGTGAGGATGTTAACTCCCGAGCGGCTGATCGTAGCGTCACAAGGTTTGAAAGTTAGCCTTAAGAGTTTTAGCTCTGTAACATAGGATTATCAAAATAATTGAATAAGTAATTATTTTCGGGCACAGATAGAAATAAAGATTTCGTACGACACAGCGAGCTTAGCTTATCTAGGCAATGTTCTGTTCTGTTGGCTGTCATGAGCGAGCGAATGTAGCTCCTACCTCATTTTCATAGTTTTTTTTATAATGTATAGTAAATGTATTCATCATGTATGAGTTAAAATGCCATAACCTTTTCGATTAATGCAGTTGAACATCTCATGATAAACAAATGGAATCACATGTCACTTACTACAGTGCTGTAAGTTTTGTCTAATTTTTTGTGTGTATGTATATATGACTTACAATGATGATAGAGGATGCCCCAATAAAGATGAATTATGCCCCTAATGTTGCCCAAATTCCTTCTGTTCCCTCTAGTCTGGAATTGAATAACCTGCAGATGAAGTTTCATTTCATGGTTGGAAGATAACTTTCACAGTCAAGAAATTAAACTCCAGCAATTCTTCTAGGTTTATGCAGTGTCTGGTGCGGAGTTTCTTTCAGATATACCCTTGGTATAAATGACCAGTCGTATGCATGTGAAAATTTTAGAGACAGTCTACATTATATCATGTAAATACCCTTAACAGTCATCTGTCACACCTGCCCAGCTCCTCTTTGGTCACTATTCTTGGCACTCGCACATCGCATTGTTGTCGGCACAAACCATACACTGACAGCGTGAGTAGAACACTGAGATCAGACTCAAAGTGCGCTGGGCAAAGAGACATTCAATGCGCACATCATTTGCACTGATCTCAAATTTATCAAAGCTCACTGTGCATGGATATACCATTGTGAACAGCCTAAGAGGACCATGCATTATGACCTGTATATTATAGTACCGTACTTCTTTGATGGTGGAACTAGAGCTCCCTCAGCATTATCTTATCCCTATAAAGGTACCAAAAGATGGAATATTGGATTTCATAGCCAACAGGGACGCAGTATAAACCTTGAAAAATTGCTGGAGTTTAAGGGATGTGTGGTGTACTTCAGTAAGACCTTGACATGGATTTACAAGATTTAATCTAATTGAAAACTCTGAGTGGCCTTTATGGGAATGGGACTGGGCAACTTAGAAACAGTGATAGAGATGAAGGTTGGCTTTGTCAGAGATCTATGAGTTGGAACTGCTGAGTGGAGCAGAAATTTCTGATAAAATGTACCTTAAATATTCAAAATCAATCCATTTTTATCAGGATTCTTCACAATATTATATGTATGTGAATCGCTCAGTTTATACATCCCTTGTAGCAAAATCACAATGCACAAGAATAATTAAAAACAAGAAGGTTTTGTCTAGAAAACAAACAAATAAATAATACAATTTAGAATTATACAAATACCGGTATGAATCCAGTACAGTGCTACCCTCCATACTAATTTCAATTTCTCCATTTGTTGACACTGCCTCAACAGCTTCTTAAATGTCTGAACATTTGGGGTATAGGGCTGAAAATGTCTCCTGCCTTTCACCACAATACTTGGCCCACTTCCTTTTCCACTGGCTTACAGAATGATAAAATGGCCCTGCCCCACCTCACACAAAGCTTTATATGCCCATTGCCAGCACAAAACCTTTCCTGCAAGCAACTTCTGATTAAGAGGAGAGGTTACACATCAGTATATATGTGGTGGGCCATAAATATAACAAAGGTGGCGTAGTGGCACAGAGGTCAAGCTGTTGGCCTCTCACCACGGCGGACCGGGTTCGATTCCCGGTCCATGCATGTGAGATTTTCAAAGTGAAATGCCATATCCTGTGGTTCGGATTCCACGTAAAAAGGAGGTCTCACGATCTCGAGATTAACTATCAAGTAAAACTACAATCTTCTTTACTTATAAATATAACAGTTTCAGACCATCATGTGGTGTAGTGACTAGTATACTAGGCTGTTACCCCTGAGGTCCCAGATTCAGTTTCCGGCTCTGCCAAGAAAATTAATTCTAGTCTAAGAGTTGAAATGAGATTCACTCCGCCTTGTGAGCCAAAGCTGAGAAGAGGTGGATTCGGTTTCCACCTCAGACATCCTAGAAGTGATTTTCAGTGTTTCCCCACTTCTACTCCAGGAAAATGCAGGGGTAGTTCTAAATTTAAGGCCATGCATGCTTCCGTCCCAATCAATTGCAAATATACACTACTAAAGACACCACATTCTGTAGGTTATTAGACAAATTCTACATACACCTAAGTGCAGGGGTCTGATAACACAATGTCCAATCGCTAAATGAAAAGTCAGTCTCGGAAGCCAGCAAACTTCTACACCAGGAAAATGCCGGGATGGTTCCTAATATATGGTCATGCTCAATCCACTTCCTTCCCAATTCTAGAGTCAATAACAAATTATAACCACTGCAAATAATGATACCACACTAACATCAGACACAGTGGGAATGGTCATGAAGTCTCACTCTCTCCTAAGCTCCGAGGTCAGTTAACACACCAAGTGATGAATTATATATTTATTTATTAACAGCATTTATATATTAATTTAATTTCTTTGTCCGAGCTTCAGATTTAAGTAGTCATTGTTGAAGCAAGATGACAATTTTCTATATAGGCCTACACTGCGTGCTATTTCTATGTGACCTCTGATTTCAATGTCGGAATCTAAACTGTCAGTGATGATATTCCCTAGTAAACCCACTCAACTGGAAGACTTCTTAAATATTATTATCTCCAATATTGGAAGATGTTAGGTCTGTATTGCCAATATAATCAATCTAACTTAATAATCAACAAGGAAATTCGTCGAACAATACTATATTATGACAAAATATCACTTCCTAAAACTAGGGTACATGTTTCGAGCTATTCAAATATTTAGCCCTTTTTCTGCCCTCTCACGTCACCAACACATCACCGACACTCATCAATCAACATAATGAAAAACGCATTAAAAACAACTACCGTATATCTACAGACACACTCGAATGCCCTTAAAATTTTATGAAAAGCTGTCTCTCCTTTTAGTGCATTTTTGCCCATGTTTTTACCAATTTGTAGGCTACTATCTTGTATTCATAATTTTGCTGAGCTGGCTTGAACTTTTCATGTGAAGACGGATGTCCTTGGTTCATTAATGTATGGACTCGCTCCAACCCTAAAGAAACTATATAAAGCTGTCACTATTCATCTGACAAGAGAAATCAAATAGTCTAAATAATTAAATGTGAAGAAGCTTACGTCAAAGCCAGGCGGGAACCTCATAAGCTGGGGTAGCAGGCCCAAATCCATGCTCCTCATGTCATGTAAACTGTAAAATTGTTACAGGCAAATTGTATTGAATTGTAAATAAAGTGAAGTAAGCTAAACAAATATGTGTGTTGTTCAGAATGATGACTGTTGGCTTACCTGCACGTTCCAGATGGAAAGGAATCGCCTAATGAAGCGAGCATAGCCTCGGTCCAAGTGAGACGGCAGGAGGAGGATAGGCTGTGGTGAGAGTCCAACAGCTTGACCGCTTCTGCCTATCCTCCTCCTGCCGTGTCACTTGGACCGAGGCTATGCTCGCTTCATTAGGCGATTCCTTTCCATATGGAACGTGCAGGTAAGCCAACATGCATCATTTGGAACAACACATATAGTTGTTTAGTTTACTTCACTTTACTTACACTTCAATTAATTTGCCTGTAATAATTTGACAGTTTACATGACGTGAGGCGCGTTGATTTGGGCCCGCTCCCCCAGCTTATAAGGTTCCCGCCTGGCTTTGACGTAAGCTTCTTCTTCTTAGCGTTTTCCCGCAGGTGCAGGGTCCGCTGTCCGGATCTTAGCTCGCCACTTGTTATGATCGCGAGCATCATAAGGTGTTAGGCTGAGCACCTTCGTATCGGCATTTATCGTATCATGCCAGCGCTGTTTTGGTCTCCCACGTGGTCGTTGCTCATTGATTTCCAAGCACTGGGTAGAATTGGCTACTGTTCCTGGTGCAGCATGTAGGACGTGACAGTACCATTGGAGACGTTTTTGCCGAGCCTTCTCAGTGATGGGTGAAATGCCCATTTGCTGGCGAATGATGTCGTTTCTTACATGGTCCAGGAGTGTGATGCCCATTGACCAACGGAGCATACACATTTCCATGCTGTGTATTTGGCGCTCTGTCAGTTGGTCGACATTCAGCGCCATACAAAGCAACAGGATGTACTATCATGCAATATATTTTTGGATTTCAGATGTAATGGCATCCTTCTGTCGCAGACTACACCTGTAACTTCCCTCCATCTCATCAAAGCTGTGTTTATCCTGCTTCGCACTTCATTACCTATCTCACCATCAGATTGTAAGCGAGATCCTAGATACTTGAAGTTTACGGTCTTGGCTAATGTCTCTCCGTCAACTTGATAGAAGCCGTTGCTTGTGATGGTTTCAAGGTATTCGGTCTTCTTCTTATTCAGTCTAAGACCGTATCGCGAAAGACGGCTGTTCCAAACTTCAACTTGATACTGCAGTCCTCCTCTGGTGGTATCAGCAAGTGCAACATCATCTGCGTATAAGAGAGTCCAAGGAACACAACACTCCTTTGCAGGTCTCGTGTGATTGTGTCCAAGACCAGGATAAAGAGCAATGGGGACAATGAGGATCCCTGGTGTACACCAACTTTCACTAGGAAGCTCTCCGAGGTGCCGACGGCACAACGTACACAACTGGTGCTGTTTGTAAGCTTATTCACATTTAATTATTTAGATTATTTGATTTCTCTCGTCAGATGAATAGTGACAGCTTTATTTAGTTTCTTTAGGACAGGTCTGGGTTGGAGCGAGTCTATAAATTATAGAACCAAGGACATCCGTCTTCACATGAACCTTTCTTTAGGGATGAAAAGTTCAAGCCAGCTCAACAAAATTTTGAATACAAGATAGTACAAATTTATCAAAATATGAGCAAAGATGTAGTCATAAGAAGAGACAGGTTTTTTTTAAATAAAATTTTAAGGACATTTGAGTGTGTCTGTAGATATACAATAGTTGTGTTTTAATGTGTTTTCTATTATGTTGATTGATGAGTGTCGGTGATGTGTTGGTGACGTGAGAGGGCTGAAGAAGGGCTAAATATTTGAATAGCTCGAAACATGTACCCTAGTTTTAGGAAGTGATATTTTGTCATAATATAGTATTGTTCAGCGGATTTCCTTGTTGATTATTAGATTGGATCTGATGCTCAGAGTAGTCTGGTCGTGATTTTGACGACTGAAACCCATTTTTTTTCTTATTTACATTAATATGGAGTCTACATTCTTCAGATGTTGGCTGGTAATTGTTGAAGACCATCAAGACTACGGTATCACAGAAGATCGTTGCACCACAGTAGAACAAATCTATATGCCTACCAGTGAAGAAGTTGAAAAGTTTTATAGAAAAATAGATGGAATTCTGAGCTATGTCAAGGGCGATGAAAATGTAATAATAATGGGAGATTGGAATGCTGCAGTAAAAAAGGAAGAGTAGGGAAGATAGTAGAAGAATTTGGATTGAGTGAAAGGAATGATTGAGGGAGCAGGCTGATAGAATTCTTCACTGAGCTCAAGTTGGTCATAGCTAACACATTAATCAACAACCACAACAGAAGAATATACCAGGAGATACAGGACATTTCCTAATTGACTTTATTATGTTGAAGCAGATCTTCTGAAACCAGATTTTGGATTGGAAAATATATCCCAGAGCCGACATAAACTCTGACCACAATCTGGTTGTTATGAAATGATGATTGAAGCTGAAAAAACTGAAGGAAAGTAAATACCCATAAATGTGGCCAGTAGACAAACTAAAAGAGAAGGATGTGAACAAAAGTCTCAAGAGGATTATAAGGGAAGGACTAATAAAGAACCCTGAACTAACTTCTAATGCAGAGGAATGGGTACTTTCGAAGAATGAAATAATTAAGTCCACAAAAGAAAGCATTGATAGAGAGGAATGAATAGGTGGAATTGCTTGGATCTCTCAGAATATACAAGAATGCATCAAAGTTGTAACAACAAGAGATGAAAGGAGAAAAGCAGAATATACGTAGATGTCTTAGAAATTGGGTAAAGAAGAGGTGCAAGGAAGCGAAAGCAGTGTGGTTGAAAGAGAAATGTGCAAGTATAGACAATTGTTTGAAAGTAGGAAAAGTAGATGAAGCTTTTCGAAGGATTATGGGTACTTTGGGGAAAGGAAGACTAAGTGCTGTAATATTAAGGACTTGGATGGAAAACAGATGAATGAAAATCCACAGCCTGCTTCCAGTCTCCGACCGGGTCAGGAATGGAATGAATGAAGCCCCCCATCTAGCGGCGAGGATATGAACTGTGCCGGCTGCCGAGGCCTGACGCACTCCTCTGGGGCAATGATTAAATGAATGAGAAATGAAATGATAGTGGAGAGTGTTGCTGGAATGAAATTTTGACAGGGAAAACCGGAGTACCCGGAGAAAAACCTGTCTGCCTCCGTTTTGTCCAGCACAGATCTCACATGGAGTGACCGGGATTTGAACCACGGACCCAGCGGTGAGAGGCCGGCGTGCTGCCGCCTAAGCCACGGAGGCTTTTGGATGGAAAACAGATAATAATATTTATTTATTTACATAGGTCCCAATGAGCCTGAGCTCGTGTTAGGGACAATCAAGTAACATAGTTACAGCATGGCATATATACAATTTTTGTAACATTTTTGTTTAATTTAATAGTAACTTATATTAGATTGCTAGTGACTAACTTTACAGAGATGATTCGGTATGATACATTGCATTGCTTAAGGCTATTGGATATGGGCTATTCATTCCTTAATAGGAAGTCTTTTGTTTTCCTCTTAAATGTTTTTATAGAGAAACTTTCCCTTATGCCTAATGGTAGCGAGTTGTATTCCTTTATTATAGAGGACATACTTCCTTTAGTTCGAAATTTAATGGATTGAGAATGGCTGGTGAATATTCGATTTACTCCTCTTGTTGCATAATGATGAATGTCATTTGCATGGGTAAAATGGATGTGTGTGTGTATCAATTTGTTTTCTAATTTGTATACAAATACTGTTGCTGACATAGCTATTTGTTTTTGCAGTGGCATACTTTTAGTTCTTGAGTATAATTCATTTGAGGGTGTGAGCCAAGGAAATCCAAAGATAGATTTTATAGCACGTTTCTGGAGTATCTCAAGTTCTTCTATTAGCTCTTCTTACAATAATCCCATATGAAATTCATGTACATTAGAAGTGAATGTATCAGAGCAAAGTATATATTTTTCAATTGTTGGCTAGTAAGACAGCTATATCTTAATCTGAAAATAATACCAGTTAAAGGGCTGATTTTATGTTTTACATTTTCTACATGATTTTCCCAGGTTAGTGTACTATCTAGTGTGATACCTAAGTATGTTGCCGATTTAACCCTTTCTATTTCTTTGTTGGCTATGTTGACTATGTTTTTGGTCTCAATCTTGTATGATGGTTTATGGAAGAATAAATATTTTGTTTTAGTGATATTGATAAACATTTTGTGTGCTCTCAACCAATCCACCAGCTTATTGAGATCATAATTAATATTTAGCATAATTTCCTGTTCAGATGTTCCCAGATAGAGTATAAAAATATCATCTGCAAATAGTTTAAGCTTGCCTTTCAATTCTAATAATACTATATCATTAATATAGGCCAAGAAAAGAATTGGTCCTAAGACAGAACCTTGAATATTATGTTGAGAGATGGAAAGCTTACATAGAGCATTTGTATAGGCGTAAGAAGATTGAGAAACATGTTATGGAAACGGAAGATGAAATTGATAAGGAGGAGAAAGGAGATTTAATGTTGAGATCAGTATTTGATAGAGCACTAGAAGACTTAAGGAGGAAGAAAGCACCATTTTCATTCGAGATTGATTAACTAACCCAGTTGCTGATCAGGTTATTTCTTAGTACGGTATGTAGGATTTATGAGACAGGTGAGGTGCCCTCTGCTTTTAAGAAGAATAGTATCATCCCTATATGGTTTTTAATATAAATAATTGTTTTGGGGCAAAAGAAAAAACCTTCTCACCCCACTATATGGCACCCTGCTCTCAATGATCCCCTATTAGCAGTTAGCACTGCAGCCTCCTCTACTTCTACTCCTTTCACTTTGAAATCGTTCAACACTGAAACTAACCGTCGCTTCCTAGATCTACCCCTGCTTCTCTTACCCTCTACAACCAAACTCATTAACATCTTAGTTAATCTTTCCTCCCTCAGTCTCTTCACATGACCCCACCATCTGAGACGGCTCATACAAACAGCATCATCAAGCGATTCATTTCTAATTAGCCCTTTATCTCTTCATTACGAGCACCCTCCTGCCATTGCTCCCATCTATTTGTCCCAGCAATCTCTCGTGCTACCCTCATATTACCTCTGGCTTATGTATCTACCCAGCTCTCACTTCCATACAGCAAGGTCGGTCTAAATACTGAGCGATGTAGGGAGAGTTTCCCCGCTACATCAACTTCTTTCTTGCAGAACACTGTAGATCACAACTGAGAACTCACTGCATTGGCTTTTTTACACCTTGACTCTGTTTCCATCCCCATACTGTGACCATCCTGAGAGAATATACAGCCCACTGTTCCACCTGCTCCAATTAAACGCTTCTCATCCTTCGTCACTTGGGACGTGTCCCTCACTTCATGCATTTGGGCTGTTTCTCATTAATTGCACATCATTCTTCTCTGTTATTCTGATATCTGCACAGTGACACTGTGTACTGATAGTTGCATTTTGTCCCGAACATGTCGTTGAACAAAGATGGAAGTGCATCAATTTTGTTGCAACTGTGCAGCCACTTCCAAGCACGATGATACCCCAACAGGACTTTGATATTTTCCATGCGACAATTTATGATTGTCCATCTGTACATTTCATCAGAAATTTCTGCTCTACCCAGCAGTTCCAATTTATAGATCTCTGACAAAGCCAACCTTCATCTCTATCACTGTTTCTAAGTTGCCCAGTCCCATTCCCATAAAGGCCACTCAGTGTTTTCAATTAGATCAAATCTTGTAAATCCATGTCAATGTCTTACTGAAGTACACCACACATCTCTTTAACTCCAGCAATTCTTCAAGGTTTATACTGTGTCCCTGTTGGCTATGAAAGCCAATATTCCATCTTTTGGTACCTTTATAGGGATAAGATAATGCTGAGGGAGCTCTAGTTCCACCAGCAAAGAAGTACTACAGTTGAACTTGACTTATATGCATATCAAGGGAAGAGAAAATACTACTTGTAACTCAGAATTACTTAGAAATCAGGCTTACACAACACATGACATATTTACTGAAAAATAGACCTACATGTGTAAATCCTAGCAAACAATACATACATTAAGACAGAAAATACAGTACTGTATTATTTTGAACTTGGTCCAGCCTTAAAGAAATCAGATAGTTTGGCTTTTCTTGCATTAAGTGAATAAACCTCCTTTTGCAAACGTAGTAATAAATTCAAGGCATTTTCGCACTGATGTAACGCCTACCCACATCGATTGCACTTAAGAATAACTTCACTTAGTTCAGGTGTTTCAAGATTCAAGTCGTCATCTCCATCACTGTCACTATCGCTTGTAGCTGGTCCGTCACCACCAAGTTGTTGGTATACATCAGCAATAATCTCTTCATCCCATTGTAGCCTACATGCAGCCAGATTATCATCGAAGTACACAAAAGTATCGAAATCTGCACCCTCCGGTAGCGTTAGGTAATTGAAAATAAAAATCCACAGCCTGCGTCCAGTCGACCGACCGGGTAAGGGAATGGAATGAATGAAGCCCCCATCTAGCGGCAAGGATATGAACTGTGCCGGCTGCCGAAGCCTGTCGCACTCCCCTGGGGGCAATGATTAAGTGAAATGATAGTGGAAAGGAAGGAAGGAAGATTGTAGTTTTACGTGACCGTGAATCTTGTGATTATGAGCCACGGGACCTCCTTTTTACGTGGAATCCGAACCACAGGACATGGCATTTCACTTCGAAAATCTCACATGCATTGACCGGGAATCGAACCCGGACCGCCTTGGTGAGAGGCATACAGCTAGACCGCTGAGCCACCACGCCCCTGATAGTGGAGAGTGTTGCTGGAATTACATTTCTGACAGGGAAAACCGGAGTACCCGGAGAAAAAGCTGTGTGCCTCCGCTTTGTCCAGCACAAATCTCACATGGAGTGACCGGGATTTGAACCACGGACCCAGTGGTGAGAGGCCGGCGTGCTGCCGCCTAAGCCATGGAGGCTTCAGCGTTAGCTAATTGCCAGACATAATTCCGTCCCCATAATCATCATTAGAGGCAGCCTCCTCCAGTAAGACACCAGCTTTGCGGATACAGTTGCTGATTGTGGAGGATGACATCTGCTTCCAGGCAGCCGAAATAAAGTCCATGGCTTGTAGTAAATTAATGGAGAGAGTTTCATTTCCTGCATCACTCAGTGTTATTAAATGTTGAACCAGCATTCTTTTATAATGCACTTTGAAATTTGCAATGATGCCCAAATCAAGCGGTTGTAGAACACTGGTACAGTTCCACTCGGACATTCTCCAGAACGATTTGAGGTGGATGTGCTGCACATCTATCCATAAGAAGAAGGATCTTCTTCTGTTTCTTTTTAATTTTAATGACCAGTTTTTTCAACCACTGTTCCATTAGCATATTCATCCAGGAATTTCTGTTGGATTCATGTTCTATAGGTTTTGTTTTTGCACCCTAAAACACCTCGGATTTTTCGATTTTCCTATCACAAGTGGAGGGAGTTTGTCCGATCCATCTGCATTGGTGGGAAGAAGTACCGTTACTCGAATTTTACTTTTCTTCTCTCCATGGCAGGAGTCACCTTTTTCAGCTAATGTTTTACTAGGAAGGAGACTGTAGAATAAACCGGTCTCATCACAATTGTAGATGTTTGTAGGCTGTTAATCGCTTATGATACCCTGCAGAACCTCTTCTTTCCAGTGTTGCACCGTGACGTCGTCCACAGCTTTTGCGTCACCGCAAATTGTTCTCCATGTGATTTTATGACGATCTTTAAATCCTAGCAACCATCCTGACGAAGCCTTGAAATCAGCAGTGATACTCATCAATTTAGCTAAATCGATCACCTTTACCTTCAGCATGTCGCTACTAATGGTAGGGCTGCAGCCCACTTTTGCTGGATCCATGTGAAAAGTGCTTTCTCCAAATCTACATACCTCCCTTTTCGTTGACGGCTGTGCTTTGCTGATTTCGAACGCAGTTTTAAAAACTCAACCAAAATAGCGTGGTATAAGCAATCCCTAAGTCTGAAGCAATTTCAGTTTTTGTTTTGTGTTCTCCTTGGCTAATCGAAAGCAACTGAATGATAAAACTACTGTTCAACAGAAAACACCAGATACCGGCAACATGTACATTTTACTTGTCCTTTGTTCCCATGAAAGAAATTCTCATATTCAATCAAAACACAGAGTTTTGCAGTGTGACATTGTTGACCCTTACTTACTGGCGGCGTAACAAAGGCCAACCGAGCGAGTTCCCTTCGCTCCTCCTCTAGCAGCATTGTTTTTGACCTTCACAATACTGCTAAATATTAAGTTACAAGCGAAGTTGGAGGTTTCAACGCGGAAACAGAAGAAAATAAATTTGTTTGAATATGAGAATTTTTTTAGTGTGAACAATCTAGAGCATGTCCCACATGAGACAGAAACTCTGTGTTCTGTTTCAGCACCGAAACTCTACCTCTCTACTTCCATCTACACCGACAAAGAGAAAATTACATAAATACAGTACCGTAGTTTCTTTTATAACAACACGTGGTCATTAAATTACAAATACGCAAAACTCAGATGTATTTCACCGACACTTAATACGTATAACAGCTCTTCTTCCTCTTTTCCTGCGGCTTTTCCCAATTAATTGGGGTCGCCGGAGCCAACCAGGCTCATTTTGGTTTTGGCCGGGGACTTAAGGCCGGATGCCCTTCCTGACGCCACGTGATTTTTCAGGTGAAAATTCCACCCCGCTGTCACCGGGATTCGAACCCCGGCCGTCCGGGTGAAGGACGAGCAGCTAAGCCACTGCGCCATCACGCTCCCCCTTAATACGTATAACAGCGATTTACGTATAAATAAGGTTAAATTAACACGCTTTTAGATTACATTTTTTCTGGGACCTGAAAGAAAGTCCGTACAAATACGAAATACGCAGAACAGAGTTACGTATAAAGCAGGTTCAACTGTATAATATACAGGTCATAATGCATGGTCCACTATCCAGATGGGTTCCAGGCACTTGTTTAAATGAGCCGTTCCTCTTAGGCTGTTCGCAATGGTATATCCATGCACAGTGAGCTATGATACATTTAAGATCAGTGCAAATGAAGTGCGCAGTGTCCCTTTGCCCAGGGCACTTTGAGTCTGATCTCAGTGTTCTACTCACGCTGTCAGTGTATGGTTTGTGCCGACAACAATACAATGTGCGAGTGCCAAGAATAGTGACCAAAGAGGAGCTGGGCAGATGTGACAGAAGACTGTTAAGGGTATTTACATGATATAATGTAGACTGTCTCTAAAATTTTCACATGCATACGACTGGTCATTTATACCAAGGGTCTGCTGAAAGAGTTTTATACATCTGAAAGAATCTCCGCACCAGACACTGCATAAACCTAGAAGAATTGCTGGAGTTTAATTTCTTGACCGTCAAAGCCAACATTCCACACATATTTTATCTCTATCTTCCAACCAAGAAATGAAACTTCATCTGCGGGTTATTCAATTCCAGACTAGAGGGAACAGAAGGAATTTGGGCAACATTAGGGGCAAAATTCATCTTTATTGGGGCATCCTTTTTCATCATTGTAAGTCATATAGGCTATATATACACACAAAAAATTAGACAAAACTTGCAGCACTGTAGTAAGTGACATGTGATACCATTTGTTTATCATGAGATGTTCAACTGCATTAATCGAAAAGGTTATGGCATTTTAACTCTAACATTTTTTTTTTTTCGTGTGGTCTCCTCAGAGACCTAGTGCAGGTCTTTCTATTCGACGCCCGTGGGCGATCTGCGCGTCGGGATGAGAGATGGAATTGATTAAGGTGAATGAAATTGGAGAAGGATGTGGAAGGAAGCGGCCGTGGCCTGTCAGAAGGTACCGTCCCAGCATTTGCCTGGTGTGGAAAATGGGAAACCACGGAAAACCATTACAAGGACGCCTGACGGTGGGGCTCGAACCCACGTGTCTACCGAGTCAGCAGAGAGCTTGGCCCCATGACCTAACACTGCGCTTTAGCCAGCGTAGCCACTACTGTCGGTAACTCATACATGATGAATACATTTACTATACAGTATATAAAAAACTATGAAAATGAGGTAGGAGCTACATTCGCTCGCTCATGACAGCCAATAGAACAGAACATTGCCTAGATAACTAACTTGCTAAGCTCGCTGTGTCGTACAAAATCTTTATTTCTATCCATGCACGAAAATAATAACTTATTCAATTATTTTGATGAACCTATGTTACACAGCTAAAACTTTTGAAGCTGACTGTCGTAACCTTGTGACGCTACGATCAGCTGCTCAGGAGTCAACATCTGCACATGAACTGGAGTGAGTGAGAAAGATTAGATTGAAATATTTAGGTTCGCCGGGGAAATACAAAATTGAGTGGCAGTATTGGTGTATCAATGCAGTGTACAGTAGTGAAGCTTTAAGAAGTGCTGCGAGATGAAATATTGAATTCATAACTATGTCCCTTAGGAAGTCGACTGGCAGCAGACAGTTTTACACAGTAGGATGACAAATAATATACATTTCAGAGTGTATGGCTTTTTAAAGAAGCTTTCGAATTCAAAAGTGTGTTTTTGTAATTGAAGTGAGGAAACTCACCTCTTCTCAGTTTTACTTCAAAAGGTATATTGTACAGTGTTCTAACCCAGACCAAAACTAAATTTCTTGACTGAGCTGTGAATCTAATCTGGATCTCATGGGCGATAGCTAAAAAGGGGAGGATACGATGCATAGGTCACCGATTCGAACTATCATCAGTACACTTGTAGGCCATGGCCAGGCATATACTAGGTGCTAGTAGTAAGGTGAGCAAAGAAGAGAGAGAAGCAAGACACGCGCGATCCTAGCATCAGGATGGCAACTGAATGAATGGCCTTTTAAAACCACTCCTGCCATCTTGAGAGCAAACTACATTACTGCTTATTCACTTATTCCTTAATTCTAACAAAGGATATGGACGTATATGTAAAGTATTGAAGCCATATTTTCCAGTGTTGCCTATACAAACTGCTATTTGTAACTCTTCAGTAGGTCAACACGAATTTGTCCAATGACTGGGCGGGGGGTGCAATGTATATAATACATTAGCGTAGCCAAGATCGACCAATGGGGGGTTATAGTTACACAAGCCAAATTCTACGAGCATTTCGTCCCACAGCATAGCCATGCTCGCCAGTCTCTATGCAACAACACCGCTCAGTAGAACCCACGCTACTGGATGACATGTTCACAGTTCTTCTGTTTGATATAGGCAATGAGGGGCGTGGCGGCGCATCGGTCAAGCTGTTGGCCTCTCACGAAGGTGGACTGGGTTCGATTCCCGGTCAATGCATGTGAGATTTTCGAAGTGAAGGCAAAGAATATCGCGAGAAATAACAACACAGAGACCTACTGTTTCGGCGCAAGGTGTGACATATCCACACCATCAGATGAAAGGAGGATTTGTTTACAAACAAACAGTTTGGATATACAGTACTGTGGCAAGAAGGTTGAGCTCTTTTTAAATACTCAGTCTATGTGAGATGAAGATTAATGATGAACCAGAAAAATCAAAATACTAAGTCTATTCAATGAAATTATTGACAATGCACTTGTCCAAATAGGAGAGCATTTCAAATACATAAATAAATTTGTGTTCTTCTCGCTGCTGGATTGTGATTTGTTTGAGAAGCACAGAAATAAGTTTCCAGGCAGCTATGTTACTGCTCTAGAAAAGACCTATGGGTAATTTTTCGACATTGTTCGCTTAAAAACTGTATTAAGTGGGATGTAGCCTACCGTACTCATCTCCTGACTTGAAAGAGAAAAGTGTTTCAGGCTTACTGTAGTGCAGTTTATGCATACTAACAAATTGTACATGGGTATGGCAGTGATTTTCAAGCTCATCAAACTGGTAGCAACAATTCCTGCTGCTACATCCCCTGCAGAACGTTCTTTTTCGACACCGAGATGCATTAATACATGTTGCAGATCGATTCAAATTCAGCTATTCAATAGCTATGTTTTCGATTGAAAAAGGATTGCTTGCAAAAATTAGATTACAGTCCTCTTTCTATTATGAAGTTATTGATGGTTTTGTAAAGAAAAGCCGCAGAGTCGAGTTTGTTTTCAAGTAGGATCTTATAAATAGAGCCAATTTTTCTGTGTACGTACTTCGATGTTTACTTGCTTGAATTATAAAATCACTGTCTTGTCACGAGTTATTAATAATTATAAATTATAATATGAGTCTGATTGTGAAAATTTGTTATATTTTGGCCCTTCTTGAATTAAAGGTGCGACGTTAAGACTAGTGATGTTCAACATTTTTGAGGTTTTCTATTGCGGAATTTTAGGCTACATTAAATTATTTAGAGCATGCAGTAGCCTAGGCCGCTCGAGGTAGCACATTTATAAATGAAATGAAAATCCACAGCCTGCATCCAGGCGACCGACCGGGTCTGGAATTTATGAAGCCTCCATTTATAAACACCGTACCCAATCGTATTGTCAAGTAGGCTATGTATTTCAATCTTCATAATAATAATAATGTTATTGGTTTTACGTCCCTTTTAACTACACTGGCTTTTAGAGACGCCGGGGTGGCGGAATTTTGCCCCGAAGGGGATCTTTAACGTGCCAGTAAATGTACTGACACGGCTCCCTCGCATTTGCGCACCCGCAAATGCAAGCTGACTGCGCCAGGTTTCGATTTCAATCTTCAATAGCACAAGGAAACTAGTTGTGCAAATGAAGGTAGCTTTTGCGTGTTACATATTATATGCAACGGGAAGATTGTTAAAAATGTCGTGTAAATATCCGCCCATGTAATACCATAACCTCATCAAAATTTCACACATAACTCTGCTGAATATCCTGGCAAAAACTTATCATTTTTCCGTTCAATATAAAATCACATGTACACATATAAAACTACAGCAACAAAGTCAAAATATATTTTCATCCGATTTTAAACTTCACGCTACCGCTTTTAACCAAGCGAACGCGAAGTCTCCAAGCCAATTCGTCTCCGTGCTGGTTTGCTTCACTAAGCGCTGCCTCCTATATTCTTTGAGGGCTGCGCTGCTTCGCTTCATTGCATTAAGCGAAGAGCCAGCAGAATCTCTACAAGTACCGGTAGTCATTGCAATGACCGACAGAGTTCTCTGATGCTGGTGGACTTGCTCTCCCATCAGCTGCAAGTGGACACTTCGGCAAAACCGGAAGAACGGATTTTCAAAAAAACAATTGATAAGGGGGAGCACCAATACACCTGTAAGCCGCTAGGTAGCACCACTTATGGACAAACACATGATAAACAGCTGATTGATGAATGTATATTTTATGTCATTTATTTAACTCTATTTCAACACACTAGCTCTCTTTATAATCAGATATTTTAAGAAAATAAATAACAAGAAAATAGAAAGTGTTAATACTACTGTGTTTTAATTCTAATAAGTGTGGAATTTAATGTTTAACACCACATTCCTCCAGTCCTGTGGTGTCGCTTTGTGATTGCATCGTAACGATGAAAGGTTATGATATGTTTTTAATGATTAAATTAACACACGATATATTGAAAAGTGTGGGGGAAATGTGGATTTTGTTTCTTAAACTTTTGTAGTCTGAGATAATGCAATTCAAGTTTTCTACAGTAACTGTAAATAAGTGTTAATTTTTAATGTTCTTAGCTTCCTAACGTAAATACCCGGGAATTTATTTAGTCAATAAAAAAGTCATGTTGATGGGTGGGGACAGCCTTATTATGCAGTGTTATTTTCACATTTCATGATATGCCTAGGCTACTTCTTACTCCTCATTTCTTAGCCTACTCACACTTCCGTTCATTATCTTGTGTTCCAAGAAGAATTCAATACCGGTACTGTAAGTCATGTGCTAAGGAATCTCTTTTCATTACCTTTATTAGTTCCACGCAGAGGCGGACTGGCCCGGGCGGGCACTCGGGGATGCCCGAGTGGGCCCTCGGTGGGTCGGGGGCCCTTGGGCCCCCGGTCTACCGAAAATTTGTATTGAGCCGCAGCACTACCTTTCGGGATTTTGTGTGGGCCGTAACGATAGCCGCAACTTAGAGTCCTTGGGCCACTGGTTGAAGCTAAAAATACACAACCTCCCTATTGAAATAAAATGAATCGATCGAGGTCTTTAATCGAATTAGTGTTGTTTTAATTTATTTTGGTCCTTTCATTTTTAAAACAACTTTTTGGCTTTCTAGGGGCCCCTCTCAGCTAAGGGCCCCTTTCAGCTCGGGGTCCCTTTCTGGTGTCTCAAACTAAGACCCAAGCCCTCTCATATTCGGTCTAGCTGTGTGCCTCTCACCAAGGCGGTCCGGGTTCGATTCCCGGTCAATGCATGTGAGATTTTCGAAGTGAAATGCCATGTCCTGTGGTTCGGATTCCACGTAAAAAGGAGGTCCCGTGGCTCATAATCACAAGATTCACGGTCACGTAAAACTACAATCTTCCTTCTTCCTCTCATATTGAAACGCATTCTGTTACATTGAGACGTCAGCGTTTGGATGCTTCTGAGGAGACGGCCAACGTCTCAATTTTATTAAAAAAAAAAGGATGTCCCCTACGCCGCCTCAAGTGGCTCTTTTGTTTCCTGTTCTGTTTTACTAAGACAGAACAATCACTACTAAAAAAAAAATCAAAAGCTAATTTTCCGGAAACACCCGCCTGAGTAGTCGCATCGCCTGCCAGGACGGTGCACAGTGGTCTGGAGGGGGAAGTAATTGGGCGTTTGCGAAAGTGTTAATCTATATATATATAAATCAATGTTACGTGATAGTTTGTCTGTATGTCTGTGGGTATGTCTCCTATGCGTTCATATACCATTCGTCCGATTGCGATGAAACTTGGGTGAGATGTTGAGTACACTCCAAGGAAGGTTTCTGACTTAGTAAATCCATTTTACAATAGGTAGCGCACGCGTAGATTCAACAAATGAGCGACGATGCGCGAAGCATTTCAACAAAGTCCCGTATGTGTTCATATTAGGGATGGGTTGCGAACGGAGTCGCGAAGAGTCGAGACTGCTGCCGCTGGAACCGATACTCTCGACTCCAGTCTCGACTCCATTGATGCACTAACGCCATCTAACATCTGTTTTTGGAACTGCTTGAACATGTATGCCACACAGCGCACAGCGCCAGCATCAACGTTGTTCGCCATCGCTGCGGCATGTTTACAATACAGCTGACAAAATCTTGCTGCTAGCTTGCCAGTTATACTTTTTTGGTATTGAAATGCATGGCAAGCTATTATAACCTGCAAAACGATTCAACAGAATGATTGTATGCATAGTCGTTCTTTGTTATGATCTACTGTAGGATTCTACAGCATGAGAATATGCTGCATAGTGATGGGATATTTATTTTGCCGGCAAGATCGTTATATGGAATGACGAATAGGAATGACGAATACCAATTACGAAGTTCTTGGCACTGTGTGTGTATTTTTACTTTCAATATAGGGTGTTTCATTTACGTGTCTCAAATAACAAATGTTGGGTGTTAAATTAATGTAAGATTTGGCCTATGTTATGGTTTGTTAATTGCTTTGTTTAAGATGTGCGCACAGGCCTCTCATATTGTGACGGTCTTGTTATACATTGTGTTACGATGAATACAGTAGGATTATTAGCCAGCAAACATGGAAGATTGTTTCGGGTTATCATCGGTAATGTTGTAGGTGTAATTGTTATTGTGTTTATTATGATGATTATTATTTATAACAATAATAGTAATACAACCTGCCTAAAGTGCAATATTACAACAATTTGGTACAATGATTGTAAATAATAATAATAATAATAATAATAATAATGAGAGATTCGGAAAAAAAGCGACCGCGTGCCCCCCGCAATACTCATCAGGTGAGTTTGGAGTCGCGAGGCTTAATGCGAAGCGACCCCGCAATACTCATCAGGTGAGTTGGAGTCGCGAGTGTTCATGCGAAGCGACCCCGCAATACTCATCAGGTGAGTTGGAGTCGCGAGTCTTCATGCGAAGCGACCCCGCAATACTCATCAGGTGAGTTGGAGTCGCGAGTGTTCATGCGAAGCGGCCCTGCAATACTCATCAGATGAGCTTGGAGTCGCGAGTGATCATGCGAAGCGACCCCGCAATACTCATCAGGTGAGCTTGGAGTCGCGAGTCTTCATGTGAAGTGGCCCCGCAATACTCATCAGGTGAGTTGGAGTCGCGAGTCTTCATGCGAAGCGGCCCCGCAATACTCATCAGGTGAGTTGGAGTCGCGAGTCTTCATGCGAAGCGGCCCCGCAATACTCATCAGATGAGTTGGGGTCGCGAGTCTTCATGCGAAGCGTCCCCGCAATACTCATCAGATGAGCTTGGAGTCGCGAGTGTTCATGCGAAGCGACCCCGCAATACTCATCAGATGAGCTTGTAGTCGCGAGTGTTCATGCGAAGCGGCCCTGCAATACTCATCAGGTGAGTTTGAGTCGCGAGTCTTCATGCTAAGCGGTCCCGCAATACTCATCAGGTGAGCTTGGAGTCGCGAGTCTTCATGCGAAGCGACCCCGCAATACTCATCAGGTGAGCTCGGAGTCGCGAGTCTTCATGCGAAGCGGCCCCGCAATACTCATCAGGTGAGCTTGGAGTCGCGAGTGTTCATGCGAAGCGGCCCCGCAATACTCAACAGGTGAGCTTGGAGTCGCGAGTGTTCATGCGAAGCGGCCCCGCAATACTCATCAGGTGAGCTTGGAGTCGCGAGTGTTCATGCGAAGAGGCCCCGCAATACTCAACAGGTGAGCTTGGTGTCGCGAGTGTTCATGCGAAGCGGCCCCGCAATACTCATCAGGTGAGCTTGGAGTCGCGAGTGTTCATGCGAAGCGACCCCACAATACTCATCAGATAAGCTTGTAGTCGCGAGTGTTCATGCGAAGCGGCCCTGCAATACTCATCAGATGAGCTTGGAGTCGCGAGTGATCATGCGAAGCGACCCCGCAATACTCATCAGGTGAGCTTGGAGTCGCGAGTCTTCATGTGAAGTGGCCCCGCAATACTCATCAGGTGAGTTGGAGTCGCGAGTCTTCATGCGAAGCGGCCCCGCAATACTCATCAGGTGAGTTGGAGTCGCGAGTCTTCATGCGAAGCGTCCCCGCAATACTCATCAGATGAGCTTGGAGTCGCGAGTGTTCATGCGAAGCGACCCCACAATACTCATCAGATGAGTTGGAGTCGCGAGTCTTCATGCGAAGCGGCCCCGCAATTTTCATCAGGTGAGTTGGAGTCGCGAGTGTTCATGCGAAGCGACCCCGCAATACTCATCAGGTGAGTTGGAGTCGCGAGTCTTCATGCGAAGTGTCCCCGCAATACTCATCAGGTGAGTTGGAGACGCGAGTCTTCATGCGAAGCGGCCCCGCAATACTCAACAGGTGAGCTTGGAGTCGCGAGTGTTCATGCGAAGCGGCCCCGCAATACTCATCAGGTGAGCTTGGAGTCGCGAGTGTTCATGCGAAGAGGCCCCGCAATACTCAACAGGTGAGCTTGGAGTCGCGAGTGTTCATGCGAAGAGGCCCCGCAATACTCAACAGGTGAGCTTGGTGTCGCGAGTGTTCATGCGAAGCGGCCCCGCAATACTCATCAGGTGAGCTTGGAGTCGCGAGTGTTCATGCGAAGCGGCCCCGCAATACTCATCAGGTGAGCTCGGAGTCGCGAGTCTTCATGCGAAGCGGCCCCGCAATACTCATCAGGTGAGCTTGGAGTCGCGAGTCTTCATGCTAAGCGGCCCCGCAATACTCATCAGGTGAGCTTGGAGTCGCGAGTGTTCATGCGAAGCCACCCCGCAATACTCATCATATGAGCTTGGAGTCGCGAGTGTTCATGCGAAGCGACCCCGCAATACTCATCAGGTGAGCTCGGAGTCGCGAGTCTTCATGCGAAGCGGCCCCGCAATACTCAACAGGTGAGCTTGGAGTCACGAGTGTTCATGCGAAGCGGCCCCGCAATACTCAACAGGTGAGCTTGGAGTCGCGAGTGTTCATGCGAAGCGGCCCCGCAATACTCATCAGGTGAGCTTGGAGTCGCGAGTGTTCATGCGAAGAGGCCCCGCAATACTCAACAGGTGAGCTTGGAGTCGCGAGTGTTCATGCGAAGCGGCCCCGCAATACTCATCAGGTGAGCTTGGAGTCGCGAGTGTTCATGCGAAGCGGCCCCGCAATACTCATCAGGTGAGCTCGGAGTCGCGAGTCTTCATGCGAAGCGGCCCCGCAATACTCATCAGGTGAGCTTGGAGTCGCGAGTCTTCATGCTAAGCGGCCCCGCAATACTCATCAGGTGAGCTTGGAGTCGCGAGTGTTCATGCGAAGCCACCCCGCAATACTCATCATATGAGCTTGGAGTCGCGAGTGTTCATGCGAAGCGACCCCGCAATACTCATCAGGTGAGCTCGGAGTCGCGAGTCTTCATGCGAAGCGGCCCCGCAATACTCAACAGGTGAGCTTGGAGTCACGAGTGTTCATGCGAAGCGGCCCCGCAATACTCAACAGGTGAGCTTGGAGTCGCGAGTGTTCATGCGAAGCGGCCCCGCAATACTCATCAGGTGAGCTTGGAGTCGCGAGTGTTCATGCGAAGAGGCCCCGCAATACTCAACAGGTGAGCTTGGAGTCGCGAGTGTTCATGCGAAGCGGCCCCGCAATACTCATCAGGTGAGCTTGGAGTCGCGAGTGTTCATGCGAAGGGGCCCCGCAATACTCATCAGGTGAGCTCGGAGTCGCGAGTCTTCATGCGAAGCGGCCCTGCTATACTCATCAGGTGAGTTGGAGTCGCGAGTGTTCATTCGACGCGACCCCGCAATACTCATCAGGGGAGCTTGGAGTCGCGAGTCTTCTCCAGCCCCCCCTGCTATAGTCTACTTAATGGCCAGGGAATTCCTGTCTTGAAATACTACTACAATACAGAGACAGGGGTACATTCACGAAATAGAGAGGCAAATTAATGGATTTGCGAAGGGTCGAAAATGTCGGCAGCATTTATATAAGGAGTGCAACATACCACCAAATACAGGAAATATGTAGCCTACTTACGAATAAATTCGCCATAATATGTATTTATTTATAAAAACGGCAAATATATGTAAATAAATAGAAAATATTTAGTAACATTATATATATATAAACACATAACTATCCGGGCCTTACTCATCAGGTTAGCTTGGAATCGCGAGGCTTTATGCGAAGGGACCGTGTGGCCCCGCAATACCCATCACGTGAGCTTGGAGTCGGGAGGCTTCATGCGAAGCGGCCCCGCAATACGCATCAGATTAACGTGGAGTCGCGAGGCTTCATGCGAACCGAGACCGGTGTTCGGAGTCGATCGAGTCGACACTCTCGATTCCAGGCTTCAGTCGCGCCCATCCCTAGTTCATATACCATTCGTCCGATAGCGATGAAACTTGGGTGAGATGTTGTGTACACTTACGTGAAGGTTTCAAAATTAGTGAATACATTTCACAGTAGATAGCGCACGAGTAGATTCAACAAATGAGCGACGACACGCAAAGCGTTTCAACAAAGTCCCGTATGCATTCATATACCATTCGTCCGATAGCTATGAAACTTGCGTAAAATGGAAATTTTCTGGCTTAGTACATCCACTTTACAATAGGCAGCGTACGAGTGGATTCAACAAATGAGCTACGACGCGCGAAGCATTTCAACAAAGTCACGTTTGCGTTCATATACCATTCGTCTGATAGCGATGAAACTAGGCTGAGATTTTGTATGCACTCCAGGGAAGGTTTCTAGCTTAGTAAATCCCTTTAAAAATAGGTAGAGCACGAGTAGAATCAACAAATGAGCGACGACGCGCGAAGCGTTTCAACAAAGTCCCATATAATTTCATATACCATTCATCCGATAGCGATGAAACTTGGGTGAGATGTTGTGTACACTCCAGGGAAGGTTTCTAGCTTAGTACATACATTTTACAATAGGTAGCGCACCAGTAGATTCAACAAATGAGCGATGACACGCGAAGCGTTTCAACAAAGTCCCGTATAAAGTCATATACCATTCGTCTGATAGTGATAAATGTTTGGTGAATTGTTGTGTACACTCCAGGAAAGGTTTCTGGCTAAGTAAATCCATTTTACAATACGAAGTGCACGTTTATATTCAACAAATGAGTGACTACGCGCGAAGCGTTTCAACCAAGTCCCGTATGCATTCATGTACCATTCGTCCGTAGCTATGAAACTTGGGTGAGATGTTGTGTACACGTCATGGAAAATTCCTGGCTTAGTAAATCCACTATACAATATGCAGCGCACAAGTTGATTCAACAAATGAGGGACGACGCGCGAAGCGTTTCAACAAAGTCCCGTATAAGGTCATATACCATTCTGCCGTTAGCGGTGAAACTTGGGTGAAATATGGTGGACACTCCAAGGAAGGTTTCTGGCTTAGTAAATACATTTCACAGTAGGTAGCACACGAGTAGATTCGACAAATAGACGACGACACGCGGAGCGTTTCAATACAGTCCCCTATGTCTTCATATCCCATTAGTCCGATAGCGATGAAACTTGGGTGAGATGTTGTGGACACTTACGTGACTGTTTCTAACTTAGTAAATAAATTTTACAGTAGGTAGCGCACGAGTAGAATCAACAAATGAGTGACGGAGCGCGAATCGTTTACACAAAATCAGGTATGCGTTCATATACTATTCATCCGATTGCGATGAAACATTGATCAGTTATTGTGTGCCCGCCAGGGAAGGGGACTTAGTAAATCCATTTCACAATAAGTAGCGCAAGAGTAGATGCAACAAATGGGTGACGACGCGCGAAGCGTTTCAACAAAATCCCCTATTGCGTTCATATAACATTCTTCGATTGCGATGAAACCTTGATGAGTTATTGTGTACACGCCAGGGAAGGGCTTCGACTTAGTAATACATTTCTCAATAGGTAGCACACGAGTAGATTCAACAAATGAGTGACAGCGCACGAATCGTTTAAACAAAACCCCGTATACGTGCATATACCATTCATCCGATTGCGATGAATCATTGATGAGTTATTGTGTACACGCCAGGGAAGGGTTTCGACTTAGTAAATCCATTTCACAATAGGTAGCGCACGAGTATATGCAACAAATGGGTCACGACGCGCGAAGCGTTTTAACAAAATCCCCTATGCGTTCAAATAACCTTCTTCGATTGTGATGAAACCTTGATGAGTTATTGTGTACACGCCAGGGTAGGGTTTCGACTTAGTAAATCCATTTCTCAATAGGTAGCGTACGAGTAGATTCAACAAATGAGTGACAGCGCACGAATCGTTCAAACAAAATCCCGTATACGTTCATATGCCATTCATCCGATTGCGATGAAACTTTTGAAAGTTGTTGTGCACGCTCCCACGAATGGTTCTAAATTACAAAATCCATTTTACGATAGCTTAGAGGCAGTTAACGGAAATTGAAAAAACATGTTGTGTATCCAAAAGCACTTCAAGAAACAGAATTTCAACGCCAACACTTTCTTTGATTGGCATTGCAACGCATGCCGGGTACAGCTTGTTTTAAATAAATATCGATCTTATTTGTTTCATAAGGGTCCAAAGCTTCATGTGATGACAACAATTTTGAAACAAAATCATTATATGATGGCAGAATGAGCGTTCAAAGTCGACTATTTTTCTACAAAAAAGCCTCTGCTAACAGCTAGGGTTCGCTTATTTTCAATTTTTCGTGGGTTAACGTTACTAAACCCCTATAACCATATACATATTTGGAAAGGTCATCATTTTTCCTAAAAGATGGTTCTATTACACATAGATATAGCACTCAATATAATTGTTTTAACTGTACGTAAACTAGACAAAAATCTTTGAAAATCCGCAAGTTTAAGGCCAGATATAAACCTTGCACCAACGAGTACCAAGGTGCGACGAACACCTTTACAATCCTTAATGTATATAGAATATCACTGAACTTGTCAAAGCCTGCGCATGTCTGCGCAAAAACGAACGCCGAGCGATTAAAGTATGCTCCGATATAGTTTTTCCGTGCACCGCGCCGACCGAAAGCCGTTAAGAGTTGTACAGTAGAACGTCCAACGTTTGATTTTGCGAAGGTACCAATTTTGTTTTCGCAACTTTTCAATATTTCCTTTTTGTGCTGTACTGAGATATATATATATCAAATTCAAGCTTGGAATCTGCACAATCTTTCTGTAGCGATGTATTTTTGTTTCCGTAAACTTCATCAGTGACTTTATGCGATCGTAGCGGAGCAGGCGGTGCTACAGCCATGTTATCAGCTTAGGCCGTCACACTGCCTGCTTCGCTACAATCGCAAAAAGTCGCTGACGAAGTTTACGGAATCCGAATCCGAGGCCCTGCCTGCACCTGCGCGCGCATGGTGATCGTGCTGAGGCTGGGCTGCGTGTCTTGACGAGTTGGTGACATCCCTATTGTTTTAACCTGCACGCTGCTGTGATTTTTTTTTTTTTGTTGCCGTCCCAGGAGCCTTAACAGTGCAATTCATGTGTGATAAAACTTTTTGAAGTGCGTACCGCAGTCGTTATAAACAAGTTTGCCAGTAAGTGCAGTGCGAATCGAGTGTGCGTCCGATTGTTAACGTGAAGCGAAGTCTTACCCTGGATTACTTTGGGGCGGAATAACTACTGACTGATCTGATGTGAGTGTGTATGGGAAAAGGTCCTGTAAATCAGTTTTCAGTTACACACTAAGCCTACGTGTACCTTAATTAAGGTACCGGAAATCCTCAAAACTATGCAACGATAGACTAATGCTCGACAACAATACCGCAACCAAACAAGAAGCCTCAACAACGCAAAAGCGGACACGAAAAGAAGAAAATACGCGAGAGAAGTGCTCTGGAAGCTGCTGGATCAGATCCTAGGCAAAATAAACTGTTCACTGTGCTTGATTACGAAGCAAGGAGCGCAGGTATGTAGTACTATGTTTAAAATAAGTGCAGTGTTTTGTCCGCATTTACACACATTGCTAATATAATTTATAAAAATGATGTCAACTCTAAGAAAGCATATGTCGTCAAAGGGTCAAACGCAAATCACGTAATTGAAAAGGGGGAGGGTCGAGGGTCGGAGAAAATCCCATCGCAACTTTTCATGGGAGGGTAGGGAAGGCGGCGATGGAGGTTGGCGTGATCTTGCGCGTGAGAATTTTAGCTACGATCTTAAGAAGATGATACCGTATCTCTTACGACGAAACGCGGTGCGGTACTTTGCTGTGTGTCTCTTGTAGATAAGTAAATACTTAGAACCTAAATGTATTTTTATTTTGCTCATTTTGTAAAAAAAAAGAACGATACCTAATCAAATCACTTTGACTCCGAGTTGATGCGATAATGATCCTTTTTAGTGGCAATATTTTTAAAAGGGGAGAACAGGTCATTAAATTGCAAAGGTCGTAAATTATCGTTGATTTATTCAAGTTTATCTACGAAATGAAAATCTTGCAAGAGTAAGGGGAGGGGATTCGAGAAAATACTACTGATGAAATATTAACATTCATATGAAACACAACCTTGTTGTAGGGTTGGGGTAGGCATGGATAGCAAATTGAAAAAAAAAATGTCTTACGTAATTTGAGTTATGACTTGACTTTCGCTTCGCGCTGTGCAAGGTTAGCAAGTTGCAATTTCAACGTACTTTTTAAAAATTCCTCTGCACAGGGTTTTCTTTTTTAATTTTGTCGTCTACTGTGAAGAAAACACTATTTTTTCCTAATACATACATACATACAATATTTTTGATTTATAACACTATGTTCTAAAACTCGTGCTTTAAAACCTGCACATCGCTCCATTCAGATGTATAAAGTAAGTTTGTTTTTACTTTCACAGATCGAGAAAGCCGAGGTGTCGTCGATAAACCGCTCTCGGACTCCGAGGACGGTGATAAGAACAAAGGCGATGGACTCGGAACTAATAACCGAGATGAACCTCCTTCTGCTCTGTCAACTCATCCAAAGGAATCCCGTGGGGTCGATGGAGACAACAGTGGAAGCTGCCAGCAGAGTTCAGTGTCGTTTCCGAGCGAAGCCTATCGAGAAGCCGCAGCCGTGGTTGACGCTCGTACGTCTTGGGAGCCCGTGGACTTACAGGGCACCGCGAGCGCTTCTTCAACAAACGAGCAGAACGCTGGCGACAACGTACCGGTACAGGTAGAGGCGGTGTCAACTCCCGATATTGAGCGTGCCGTGGACATTGAAATTGAAGCAAAAGATACCAGTGCCGATCACAGCTCGGCCTTTGCAGGGAACCAGGATACAGAACAAACTAACATGGCTAATAAATCTGAAAAGAAGGTTGTAGTAGCAATAGTTCTTTCCCTCGAAGCAAGCGCGAGACACTTTCAGCGTACGTGTCTCTTATAGATTTTTTTTTACCTCCCGCAAAGGATTCTAGTGTTGATGCCAAATTAGCATTAAAAAAAGCATCCGATTCAGCC
The DNA here is from genome assembly GCA_946902985.2 of Meconema thalassinum. Lineage (NCBI taxonomy): Eukaryota > Metazoa > Arthropoda > Insecta > Orthoptera > Tettigoniidae > Meconema > Meconema thalassinum. Next base: position 453,634,690 of record OX336391.1, on the reverse strand, counting down.
TACTTCGGAAGAGTGTCCTTATAAGTTGCCTTTTGCAACAAAGAAACTTTACTTTTATAAGTTGCCATCAGGAGGGAAAATAAAGCGCAAGTGGCTTTCGTATTGCAGTGAGAAAAAGCAAATTTTCAGCACAAAATGCCTGGTTTTTGGGAGAAACATTGACTTTCGAGGTAACTTGTCCAGCTTTGTTACTGGTCATGACGTAAAAGACGCGAAACATGTTTACAGTCCTGTTGAAAGTCATGAGAAATCCAAGAATCACTTAAATGCCTGTGATGCTTTGTTGCAAGCAGCCGTTAGTAGGGATATAGTTGCATTGATGTCAATCTTAGGGAAATGTGTAGGCAAGAGGTTGAGCTAAGGCGCCAAATTGTAAAGAGGTTGATTGATGTAATTGTGTTTGTTGGGAGGCAAGGGCTTGCTTATAGAGGAACGTCGGATGAGGCTGCGTATAGTTTGGAGGATAGGTCTGTTAACCACGGCAACTTTTTAGAGTTGGTGTTATTGCTTAAAGACTATGATGTCGTACTCAAAGAACATATCAATAAGTGCATTGAGCTTAGTAAGCGAATGAAGGAAAAACGAAAAGAAAAAGGGGGAGAACCTTCAGCAGGGAGAGGGTCTCTGGTCACTTTTCTGTCAAAAACGTTCATTAACAAGTTAATTAAAGCTATTGGTGAATGCTTGCAAGCACAGATAATCTCAGATTTAAAGGAAGCAACGTGGTTTGGTCTTCTTGTTGATTCCACTCAGGACGTTTCTGTTTTGGATAAAATGGCTGTGGTAGTGCATTACGTATTACATGAAAAAGTTCATGAAAGATTGCTCGCTGTTCATGACTCTAGAGGAAAAGCTCTCTACAATCTCATCTGTAAAGAATTTTCCGAAATGAAAGTAGAAATCGTAAAATTGAATGGTTGTTCATTTGACGGCGCTGCCAATATGTCAGCTAAGTACGAGGGATTGCAAGCCCACTTTAAAATTTTGAATCCAGACATATTGCTTAAGCACTGCGTTGGACAAGTTCTTAATCTAGTCATGGTAGACGCGACCGAATGTTGCGTTTCTGGCGAAAACTTGTTCGGTTTAGTGCAGGAAACAGCAGTGTTTTTCTCCGAATCGCATAAGCGTATGGATGTTGTAAGGGAAGTAAAAAAGCAGGCTGAGTCTGGTCATGGAAAATGAGCAGGTTACAGGTTATCGGAAAAACCAGGTGGTGGAGCAAGGACAAAGCTCTTTCGTCCCAAATAGATCTAGATGTTCACCAGAAATTGATTTCAAAATTCGCTATTTTATTGGAAGCCTTGTTCAAAATTGTTTCATGGGGCTCGACTTTTGATGCAAAAACAAAGTTTCTAGCAAATGCACTGTTAAAAAAAATGGAGCAAGTTTGAGAACATTTTAACTGCTGCTGTGCACCTAGATATTTTTAAGGAGAGTTCAGTTGCGTCAAAATATTTACAATCTAAGTCTTTAAACTACTTGACCGCGTTCAATATGGTGGAAAAACTTGCAAAAGAGATTGAGGAAAAATAAGGAGCGACTAACACTTTGAGTCACTGTATGAGAAGAGCAAACATTTTGCTGTCCTTTTAAACGAGAGATTGAATTTACATGATCCGATGTGGCTGGTGTCCCAGAGGATTTTCATTTGCAGGAGGACTTTAAACCAAAGAAAATGAAAAGAACCAAAAAATGGCTGGTGAACAAGCTGATGACGAAAGACCAAAAAATCCAAAAGATGTGTACAGGATTGAGACGTTGAATATTCTCGATGTAGCTAAGTCTAGCATCTTCTCAAAGATTGTGCTTGCTTAGATCGTAAAAAATTTAATGATGTTATCACAAACGGGTTGCCTGAAAACGCGTTAAGGGAAGTTGCAAGATTAGCTAAGGTAGATAAAGATACACTATGCAAAGAATTAAAAACTTTTGCGGTGCAGTGCACTTCCTTAACCAAAGATTTAAATGAAACATTTGAGCCTAGCAAAGATGATGTTCCCCTTGAAACTGACATACATGTTGATGAAGAATCTGACGAGATAAAAGAAAGTTATCCTAAATGTAAGAGATGTTTAAAGTGTGCGTTTGATATCGTCCGGGATATTGTCCAGCAATCAGGATTGTTTCCTAATCTGCATTGCGTCTATCAATTGATTCTGACACTACCTTGCACGCAAATAACTTGTGAGAGGGTGTTCTCAAAACTCAAGATTGTCAAAAGTAAGTTAAGGTCCACAATTTCGCAAGAGATATTTGAACCTCTGTTTTTGATGAACGTCGAGTACGACCTGGTGGCGTCGATTGACAAAGACTAAATTATAGATAGTGTTACTAGAACATCCTCTGAACTTTCGCGATTGTTGTTGTGATTTTATTGTTCAAGTATATTGCCTCTGTAATTAGCTGCTAAGCTGTTTTCTTCTTCAATTGTTTATGTTTATTGTGTTTGTGTTCAATAAGTAAAATTAAACGAAAAAAACAAGAACTATTTTTTGCCTACTTTCCCTACATTTCCCACTACGGGGGTGCGGAGAGGGGGAGGGGCTTCTGTCAGAACTCCTGAGTGGGCCCTCGAGAGCCAGTCCGCCACTGGTTCCACGTCTTTGTATGGCTATTATAGGAGCAACAAGTAGCTTTCAGATTCAACAAATAGACTATACATTTACTGGTAGATTGTTTTGTTTAGCCTACAGATGGCCTAAAAATAAGTAAAGTAAAGCTGAAATACAAGCGCAGGGCTTACAGTAAGTAAACAGGCCAACCACCCTTCGTACAGAGGCCTGCTTCTTTAATCCTAGAAGCTAAGGTCACACCCAGATCTCCATTCGGAGATCCTTAAGTCGTCGTATTATAGTTTTGGACTGGGTTTTGATTCTTGGTTAATGCATGTTAGAATTTCAGAGTTGCATCCAGTGGTTCAAATTCCAAATATAAAAAAGAAAGGTTCTGTAGCTTATGATCACGAGAGCCACGTGAAGCTACAAGTTTGCTTTGCTTTCTGTCGCTAGTGAATGTAATAAAGTAATATAACTGGTAAATAACACTATGTGCAATGGTGTCGCCAATCAATCAAGTAAAACGCTCAGTCCTAAACTTGCTCTAACCATAGCTTAACACCAATCAGACCTAACTTTAACCTCGTCACGACTAATAAGTTGCCATCAAACCGCACCGCACGTTTTACTTGTCAGTGGTATGTCAACTCCTTATTCTTCCCATTCTGCAGAATTGGAGATATTGTAGGATGAGTTTTCCATGCGATGGATGGTTTTTACACCTGGATGAGAGAAGTGTTAGGCTCATAATGCTGTGTTGCTTTTGGAGAGGCCTGGGGCAGGTCTTTCCAGTTGATACCTGTAAGCGACATGTACATCATAGCAGAATTAATACTGGTCATTAGGAGGCCTAACTACATGCCATAGCTTCAGTTACTAGGCCCAAGAGTTAACAAAGGGCTATCGTGGTGTTATCAGTTCACACTCTGCGCAGTTTCAAGTCGTAACAGCAGTCTTATTTTAAACACTAAAGTTTCAAAGTATGTATAAGTTTATTAATGCAGCCAATGGCCATGCACTTTTCTTTTCAGGACGGGTCAGGGAAGGGATATTGGAGGGAAATTGGCCGTGGATTTATTGAAAGGAACCGTCCCGGCATTTGCCTGGTAGTGAAAATGGGAAACCACGAAAACCATTTTCAGGACGGTAGAGGTGGGATTCGAACTCACGCTCTCCCGATGCCAGTGAAGCACAAGGTAGCAGATTAGCACTCTCGGCCACCAAGGCCGGTTCAAAGTATGTATGCCTCTTGGTAAGCTATAATCTGGAGTCATTTATATAACCATATTTTTTGACATACCGGTACTGTATATATTATTATAGTTCCAATTAGGACCTCTTTGGTCCATGACCCGTGTACTTGTGTGTGCATGGTATTTGATAATCAGTGTTGTGGTGAATGTAATGTAATTGTTGTTTTAAGGGGCGGAACTTCGAGGTCATCTGCCCCTAGAGTGTTGTGGTGACTAGCAGTGTTTGTAACTAAAACACAGTACTCAAAAAAAGGTTTTGCATATTGCGATTTAGTGTTTTGCTATGTGTACTATCCTACCAGCGAATTGTTACCGGTGGCGGAAATCGGAACTAATGCGCTCCGCCCAGCCACACGCCTGTGATAGACGTGCAGTTGTCGCCAGCGAAACCTCATCGCATGTCATTTGTGTGCATGATTCGTGCTGGGCCGTGCGCTGTGTTCTCATTGTACGACTGTGCATGCGTTCCCCCTCTTGCTCAGCAACCGCTCGCGGCAGCCATAACGAGGCGAGCTGACGTAATGTATACACAACAGCCGTGCTCCACGTCTAGCAGTAACAATTCCCTGGTAAGGTAGTATGTAATGACATACAAAGAAAAACAACACACAATATGCTGTGCAAAAGAGACAAACACTAAAAGCATAACAAAAGTGGCAATCTTTTTCATGTTGGGGCATATCAATACCATGTATGGCCACCACGAGCCCTAAGGCATGCTTGCCGACAAAGAGGCATACCGTACTGAGAAGCAACGAACCAACCTGGTTTAGGGCAGATTATCCCACTCTTGGAAAGCAGCTTCAATCAGTTACTGAATGTTTGTTTGTTTGTTAGAGGATTGGGACAGTGCGAAACTGCACTCTTAATCTTTTCCCATGCATGTTCGATACTGTTCATGACCGCAGAATAGGCAGGTCACTCCATTCTCCGTATGCCTTGCATCTGAAGGAACTGATGACCACCCTAGCTCGATGGGCATTATCGTCCACTAGTGTAAAGCCCTCACCCATTGTGGCAGCGAATCCTGTAACGACAGGTTTGAGGATGTTGTCTCTGTATACCAGACCGGTCATGTTACCGTGGATAGGAATTAGAGGCGTACGTCGACCAAACATGATCCCACCACAAAACATGACAATTCCCTTGCTGTTGGAGGCGTTCAGGATGAAGAGCTTGTGAAATCTCTCACCCACCCGTTGCCACACTCGATTGCTCCTGTTGTATGGGTTTCTTCTCACGCCCAAGTACACAGGGCTGACGACCATGATGTACAACCTCCTACATGAAACAACAAGCATTAACATAGCCACCTGGCTATGGCTTCATGAGACAGTGACGGCAGAGAATCCCAATCTTCGTGCTCCAATAGAGGAACAGTTTGACTATGTATGATAATGCACCGGATGTTACAGTCATTCCAATAGACCAAGAGGCACTAAGGAGCAATCTGGCCACCATGTTAGACAACTTCTGTACATCGACTGCAATCTGTTGTTTCATTTCAGGGGCCTGGACATCGTGGTCATTTAGCCCCCGTGTACTTGGGCGAGTATGGAATTTTGATTGATAACCTGTGTTATTGTGATGCCTGTCTTAGTATGTGTATTTGCAATTCCGGTGAGGATTGGCAAGGAGGCGGCATTCGCTTTAACTTAGGAACCATCACAGCATTTGCCTGCAGTAGAAGTGGGAAATCTCGGAAGACCACTTCCAAAATGGCTGAGGTGGGAATCAAACCCTCCTCTTCTCAGTTGTGCCTCACGAGACTGAGTGTGCCCTGTTGCAGCCCTCAGACCAGAATTACATTTCTTGGCAGAGCCGGGAATCAAACCCAGACCTCTGGGGCAACAGCCAAGAATGGTAGTCACTACGCCACAAGGTGGTCCACGACTGCAATCTAGATCCGCTGTAAATAATCTCAGAATTGCTCATTAACATCACACATAGTATGGATAGTTATTGTTGTTTAAGGGGCTGAACAGCAAGGTCATCTGTCCCTCTTAACACAAAATAATACAAATTTTAGTTGAGTTAAAATTTATAGGTGGATGCCTAATATTAATAAAACAAACAAAAATAATATGTATGGAATAAAAATTCAGAAAAGAAAAAATTCTTTGAGCAAATGCACATACAGGTACAGCATTTTTCTCACCAAGATACGATGAACTATATTATTAGTAGGGCCATGATTCTTATGCAAGATATGTTCACGTAATAGTAATAATGTGCGAGTCCTCCAGAGAGACTCGTGAGGGTATTTTTAAAGTTAACACCCATATACTGTACATTCTAAGAAGACTATTGAAACCGTAGTCTCCGAACTACCATTAAAACGAAACAAACAAACAAACAAACAAACAAACAAACCAACCCCGTGGCACTACAGTCCATGAAGGGCCTAGGCCTACCAAGCGATTGCCACCTAGCCATTTGGCCTGCAGATTATGTGGTGACGCGTGGTGAGCGCCTCGGGTCCCCTCGGCCGTTAATCTTGGTCTCCATGAGCGTGGCACTGCCTCATTGTCAGACAGCTATTCAATTGTCCTTGCGAGGCTGTGTACACCCAGTTCCAGCCCTCACGCCGGTTTCTGAAATCCCTGACGGAGCCTGGAATCGAACCCGAGGTCTCCTGGTGCGAGGCAGGCGCGCTACCCCAACACCACCCGAGCTATATTACTCCATTTAATTGGGCATGCAAAATAATTTGAAGACGGAATGCTTGGTGCATGGAGCATTCTGGGAGGGGGGAAGGGGAATTAGAAACCATAGAAATTCACTTCTATTAGGACCAAGAGGTGGATTAGAATCCATCCCTTTTCACTTAGATCACCTTTTGCCTCGTGGTGTAGCAACTAGCATTCTGGTCTGAGGGCTGGAACGGGATACACTCAGCTTTGTGAGGCACAACTGAGAAGAGGTGATTTTGATTCCCATCTCGGCCATCTTGTAAGTGGTTTTCTTTGGTTTCCCACTTCTACCGCAGGTAAATGCCGAGACGGTAGGCTACCCCTAACGTAAGGCCATAATCGCCTCCGTCCCTATCCTCACCTAAAATTATAAATGCACACACTAATACAGCCATCACAATAAGGCAGTTTATGAGACAAATGATACACACATCCAAGTACACATGACTACAGGCCAAAATTTAAATTCTCCTTGGCAAAACCAGGATTCAAAACTGGGCCAACCAGTTAGAAGGCAGCTATGCTTACTTCTAGACCATGGCAGTAGCTGTGGAAACAATGGGCTTATATGTTTGGCTATTTTTATTTCTTGGATATGAATATTTCTTTTATACCCTTACTTCACTCCCAAAGTCTTTTTCATCCTAATTGACAGTGTCATGGAGCCCTTTTAATTCTAGAGAAAAGGATCATCCATGCAGCCTCAACGTAGATGGAAAGTAGAAGAGGCTAAGAAAGGAATTGGAAAGTGACTGTGGTCTATGGGAAAGCCACCATCTCAGCATTTTGAGATGAGAAACAAGGAAGCTAACTTGAAATGACAGGTGAAGGGACATGAACCAACTTATTTCACAAACCAGGTCTTCAGTGTGGTGATGTGATTTGCAGTTAATGTTGTACAACATCCTTAGGTCTCACACCCCAAATCCTTCCATTTTCTAACGGGATGGGATAACCCAGAACTAATGGTTCGTTGCACCTGTCTAAAACCATGGAGGATTATGTTAAGTCCTTTGGCTGTCCAACAATAAAATTGTAAGTTATTCTGATTTAGAAGTTATTGCTTTATGAGATTACTTCCAAATCCTTTGTTGTAATGCAGTAAACAAACATTCCTGATATTGCCATGATCTCAGATCACTGATTTGATTTCTGATAGAGAGAGTCAGTTTTTGAAATAATGAACTGCTTCAGACCTGTCTATCACATTTGTTGACAACAAGACAAAACTATAGTTATCAGTCACAGAAGCTGCAGGTTATCTGACATGAATTCTAGTTTCTCTACTAAAAGGTAGCGATAAACAATATGTTGGTTTTTGGTGTAAAGATTTGCCTAGGTAGCTCCATTCAAAAATTGCACATTACTTTTCTTAGTAGGTAGCTAAAACCTTGCAGGTATAGTATTATTAAATTTCTTTCATGTTAGACCAACTTAAATGTTACAGTATTTAGGAAGTTAAATTTGCTCCTCAATGACAATGCCAGGGCATTGAAAATCACTATTGAGAAATCCTCTTTACGATTAAACACTCGCTAGCATATTTTATATACTGTAGGCTTCTAGGCCAAGCCACTTCAGGATATAGTAACAAAATTGGTGAGCTTCGCCTCTGAAAATTGAAAACAGGAAAAAATAATGTTTCTTAAAAAAAAAAAAAGTCAAATGTTTCCATGAAAATATATCAGAATACCCAAACATTTGCAGAAAAATATGCCTGTTGATTTGGAATGTTTAGGCTTTCATGGCCAGAAAATAAATTACTGCAAATTCTTCTAGGTACGGTACTATGGATATGATGGGGCACAGACATGGCATAATACCTAGAAGAATTCACTGTAATATTTGTACTAGTTGTTTCTACATAAACCATGTAAACAAGTAAGTAATACTGTAATGCAGAAAAAATGTGCAATTGCAAGCAGATGTTTGTTCTTGACACTTCATTCTCACATAGCATTGTCTGTGGAAGAATATAGTGGTCGTAACCAGATGTGGCTGGTTGAACAATATAGGGGAAATCTGCTGGGACCTTTCCTTTTAATAGGTCACAGGCTTTTCCAGTACCTTGCCCAGTTTCATTCATCTCTAATTAACTCTTATGAGTATAATATTTCTTGAATTGTAATCTTCTGTAAATCTTTCTGCCTAATCAACCCTTAAATGAATAAATAATGTGCAAATAGTAGGACATGTTCTGGATATTAATTACATCCTTCATCAGCCATTACAATTTTAGTATGTCATTATAAAGACACACCAGTCAGTCCTTCACACATCCTTAAAAAGAAGGAGACAACTTTTCCTAGCATCACTTCACAATCCATACGATTCCCGACCCCCACATAAATATGAATAATCAAGGGTAGAAATTAAAATTGATGCACATTCTGAAATCTATACCGTACCACATACTATGACAAGTGTAGCAAGCACAATGCCTATGTAACATTGACATAGAGGTACTGGTACTGGATACTTGTGATAAACATTTATACCAAATTCTACACCTTTAGCTTGTATCACATGAAACCTTGGCCGTGTTTACAGCTAGTATTAAACAGATTATTTCTGCAATGATGAGAATCAAGTCCTTGCCCAACAATAGAATAGGATGTGAGTTGCAGCTTGACATTATCTGAGGAATTTCCGACATCCCTGAACAGGTTTGAACAATGTGGCTTAATGTAAATGTAACGCTGGTAGTGAAAACAAATCAATAACAATGCCTCTGATACAAATGTTACAGGCGCTCATCCCCTCCTTACCCTTTTTATTACCAAAAGATGATAATAAAATTAGCATATCAAAATGCTTTATTAACATGATATCACCATATCAGAAATTAATAAATGATAACACTCAGAAAAGGCCTAATTTAATTACTCGCTAGGTCAGCTGAGTTCACAGCAAAAAAAACAACCTAGGAGCGAATGTTCCGATTTGCTTGGTATTCAAGAACACCCCAATTTAATTTAGGGAAAGAGATCGGGCGGAACGAAACTAATGTCAAGACCAGCTTGTTGAGAGGAAGGCCTGGTGCGTACCTCAGTAGGCCGTATTAAAATGACCCTGCCAAAAGATGAAGGAAGGAAGGGAACAGAAACAACGTATAATCTTCCTACCGACTGCAAGCATTTAAATGAGATAGTCAAGTCCCAATAAACAATATATTATAAAATCAGAATGATGTTACATTACTATAGATCCCCTCACCTCTTACAGCACTAACAAATCTGAACAATATAGTGATTAAACCTATACACTTCTTAGTCTAACATATAAATACGAACACGATGATTCCCAGAAATTAATAGCCAACAAGGACTAAATAATTTGTCATTTGCCCGCATGGCAATTTACGCAATTACATTTGAGGTTAAAACATGAATTTAAAAATGGATCCGGAAGAAGAAAAAAAGGAAACAACATGAGAAAGGCAATGCCTTCTTAAAAAACAATGCTGCATCAAACAACCGAAACGCCCCTTAATGGAACGGAAAGGTCTGACAACCTCCACAGTCCAGCACTGACTGTCCTGTCAAGCCTGTCTGACCAAGAATTAAATCCACGAGGTTCCCGTCCAGCTAACGAGAAATAGGGCAATAATAACCCACAGTGCAGTAACTACATATAAAGGTATCACCAAATTATACTAGACCTTCCAAAATATTACATACTAAAGTGCTAAAATAAAATGTCAGTCTTTATCTAATTAAGTTGATGGTCCACCGACACATGGCCTTAAAATAACACTACCAAATGACACAGTTTAATGTTCCATCGAACGGTTGCCCCTTCTAACAAATTAAGTTCATACCACCTGGTGTATTTCAGCCCTCCAGAGAAACTGCACTCCCAGTTTCCCCGGAGGCGATCGTTTTAGAGTTCTTCCGTCAGCAAGGTTCCTCTCGCACTGTCTGTCGAGTCACAGATTCCACCCCTTGTATTCCAGAGTCCCCCCGCCACTCGACTCCAGTCATACCACCTGCGACTAGTGGCACAATCGGCCAACACAAGGGCAGAGCCCAAGGCCAGAGTCCAAGGTTTCGAGTTGGTACTGTTGAATATCACCCCACACAGGTACTGCGTAGAAACCTTCCAGGAGTTGAGGTGTCACACAATGTTCTTGCAAGGGTGTTCTTAGAACAAGGCTTGGCGAATGTAGCTGACAAGAAATGTTCGCTTTTCCCATGTTCACAGACACAAAGCTTGATTTATCTCCCTCTACAAGTGTCTATCAGGGATAATACTTTAAGTGACAGTTCGCACAAATGGGTCAAATCCTGGCAGAAGGGCTTGGCGAACCATTTCACTAACAGTCAGGCGCCAGTTTGGCGAAAGGAATTCTCAGAAGAGGCCTGGTGTATGCTCTATGATAATCCGGTCAGACCTGGAGCTCTTACTGCGTCTCGAAGATAAAGATGAACATGTACTGATTTGCAAAATCGGTACATCCTCCTCCTCCCAAGGAAGACGATGGGGAGATGATGAACAGGGTGATGGTGTCCAGCTGGTCTCTTGGCAGCTGAAGAGGCTACTCCAATCTCCGCCAGCAGACCTTGAAGTAGATCTCCTCGGGTAGAATGATGACATGGGACCTAGATGGTACCTCCAAACTGGGCCCCAGATTGGTAGTACACGTCCCACATAGTGACCACTGAAACACACATCAGAACAGCAGCGTATGGTCCAAATACAGTTCCCTTAGAGGGAACGAGCGTTCCAGGCCAGTCAACCAGCCATAACAGCTGAAGTTATCCCAGGAAGGATAAAATAAAACATATCACACGAAGCATTAGTGTCCCATCGAAGTTCACTTAAGAGTCTTCATGTCACAAGGGATACTTGAGGCTTCAAACAAGGTTCTACGCAAAGAGATAGTGTTCAGGGCATAATTAAAGGTCCACTGAAGTATGAAAAACACACGAAAGGGGCAACCAACTATACGATATGACTGACGTTAACAAGCTTAATTGAAAGTTCACTACAATACTTAGCAAGAATAACCAAAATTTGACTAAGGTGTACAGAACCCAGAATTTTTCTTTAGAATATGCAAATCAAAGGCACCTACAAACTTGCCCACCAAAAATTTTAAACAATTTTTCAAAATGAATTTATTTTAACAAAACCGAAGGACCATTTTTCTGCGACTTCACGAAATCAGGACAGCACGTAACTATTTCCAAAATTCACAATGACAATTACATTAACATGCCGCACGGGGCATTCCATCAGAACTACATTTACTATACCGCCCGTGGCATCGCTCAAGTTAATACATTACAAAATTACCTACCGCACCGAAGGCATCACACAGAGCTCGTTTTGATATGCACACAAACACAATTTACATGTCTTGCTCAATTTCACATGTTCCTGACCCACACTGCCCTCAGTGGCCTCCAAGGACAGGAGGAACAGAGACCACAACATCCTATCACGCAAGCATACTAGCAGCAAGACAAACAAAATAAGGAAAAACTACGTCACCCACATAATTCACACACACATTCACACTCCTGGCACCTGGGCTGAGAACTGAGCCCAAGGCCAAGGACTCATACAAAGCGGAGGACTGGCTCTGCGGAACGATTCACACCAAAATATAAGATCCTCAGACCCATCGGACTGTCACCCCGATATTTCTCCCACTCCATAACTGCCTACGGGCACTGTTCCCGGCGACAACACAACGTCTCCCACTCCATAACTGCCTACGGGCACTGTTCCCGGCGACAACACGTCTCCCACTCCATAACTGCCTACGGGCACTGTTCCCGGCGACAACACAAAACATAAATAACCCTAAATTCCATAGGACAACTTGCGAACCAGGAAAACAGCACGAGGACTGCAGTTCACAACCTGACGTGAATTATTAAAACAGTATGCACTGTCATTCACACACTACACAAATAAATATCGCCCTATCCTTCACACGACAGGTCCTCTCCCTTATGACACCGGGAGGAACATTTACTCTTGCGCCACCAAACCCTGGCTATCACGACATAAATCAGCTCGGTACCTGAGCTCCCCCTCTGGATCAACACACGACCCCACAGAGGGTAATTAGCATCTTCCCCCACAAAGGCACGGCCGCCTCAGAAGATGACAGTACAACACATTACCAAAACATAAATACACATTCGACACAAGGTAGGGCACCCACCAAGCATCACACACACCCTAGTGCACGTGGTTCACCTTCCAATCACACAACACAGACAATCACAACCCCGAAAATTTCTCTAAGTGGCGTTACCACAGACTACAGACGTCTCTAACCAACAACGTGTGTCACCTACCATTAATGTTCACCACCCAAATACCGGGTGACACTTTATGACCACACTCAAATCGAACCCATGATGCTTCAACGCACCACTGTCATCATACGTTCCCAAAACATTAACTTCACGAAGCTACTTAAAATCTCAAAATTCACAACCTCCTCGACTAACAACACGTGTCTGTATCTCGCCAAATTCTAACGCCAATAAAATTCCTCCCAGAATATCAAAACTAATTTATTCAGAATTACAAGTCACAGAAATGACCGATGTTACATTTCAAAAGGCACGAAGCAATTAAAATCTTCAAAATAAATCCATAAATCCAGCTCGCACCTAACCACATTGGAACCTCACATACCCAAAAAACTGCCAAGCTACCAACACACTATTACTCAGAGAATTTAAATTTATTTACCACAAAAGATGATTACTCCAGTAACTACCCAGGACACTGACTGTCACTAAGGCTCACAATCGATCAGAACATCCGGTAGCAACAGCCGAACTCACATACACCCAAGGTGACGGGGCTACACAAAATTTTAACGAACCCAGAACTTTTCAGAGTTGAGACTACAACAGAGGCCCTAGCGGTCTAACAGATCAAGGCTGCAAGTTATAAATAACTAACCAACTAATGCACTGAAGCACCCTCAAGTGAAAACTCCAGAATCAAAATATCAAAATATGCATGAACGCCTACAACAGCTGATTGTGAAGTGAACACACCCAAGCTAACTGGAGTCTACATGAAATCTCACGAACCTACAACCCTTCAGAATGTGACCACAATAGAATAACCTAGCCGCCTAACAGCAAGAACTGCAAGTTATGAATAACTAACGAACCAGCCTATTTCAATGCCATCGCAAACGAAACACTGCAACCTCAAAAAATCCCAAAATCAGACTAGCGAACACAGCAGCTGACATACAACGACAGCTCAGCATGCCACCGCAGGATATCTCCCTAAAGGAAAACTTTCACCAACCGAACTACAAAATAATTTTTTTTTATATACCAAAAATCAACAAGTATTCCCAGAGTTAGCAACTTCATCACTGGAACTCTAACACGGGACTCCAGTTCCTAACATTCATCCATCATCCATCACACATCCTTCTCAAACATATCATTATAAGATTTTACCACCCACGACAATAACCCGTTACTTTCAATTATGCAAATTAGCAATCGTACAGATATCATGAACACAAAATACCCTATGGTATAGAAACACTTGCCGACAGCTCAGCAATCGTGGCTCGACTCTCCATACAAACTGGACGAGTGGCCTCTAATACCCAAAAAAAAATTTTTTGCCTGTCACCGAGATAACGAAGTCCCATACCTCCAGTCACTCGACTCGGGCAAATACTATATACACCCTGCCCGGGCCCAATCAAGATGGTACTCACACCCCAAATTAAGTGGACTCCTGACAGTAGATCCCCGCACGAAGCACATCTGCATAATAGGTTCAGTTCAAAATGCAACCAATACAACTAATATAAATAACAATCCACCTTACGTTACTGGCAATTAGGCCTCAATTACACCCACCCAAATTCAAATTGCAAACCCACATCAATTCATTCACACATGACTTTCATTCAATCAACCGGATTTTTAAAAAAACTTGAAAGATTACAAAAGAAAATAAATACAATTTTGACCACCAAGGAACACCAGTTCGATTCCTAGTCAGGGCAAGAATAAAGATCGCATCACACATACACTCTTCCATCCTGAACTCAATCAACCACAGAAATACATTCATGCATCCACCAGACATACGTGCTCCCTTCCCTGAACAATCCTAAATTCCCCATTTACACCAGTATGTTAGTATTCGGATCGTCAAGACACTATAACGCCAACGGAGTATCAACTCACCTGAGGACCTGATAAAACAACCCGTAGTTGTAGCCCTGAAATCACAGTTCTCCTTACATCGTAAAAATACGTCCTAAAACGAAAGACACGAATCGGGGGAAAATATTTATTTACACCCTAAATGAGATGTGACCTGAAGGTGAATGACTATTTTCTGGAAATTCCGCAAAAATTATTAAATAAATCACAGGTAAATACACTAAATTCTAATAATAAAATAAATATATGCAGTGATTCTTTATTTATAAATCATGTCACAAGTGAAGAGGTAAGAATAGTTATAAAAGAGCTAAAAAATAAATTCTGTGCTGGCATTGATGGCATCCCTGATGCAATTTTAAAGAAATGTGCCGAAAATATAATAAATCCACTTACGCACTCAATAAACAGTTCAATTCTCTCAGGAACTTACCCGGATATTTTGAAGTTATCAAAAGTAATTCCAGTGCACAAAAACGGTTCAAAAGATGAATTAGATAACTATCGTCCTATTACCTTACCAACTGGTATTGCAAAAATTGTGGAAAAAATTATGTATAAGAGACTGATAAGTTTCATAGAAAAAAATAAAATATTATCAAACTCACAACATGGATTTAGATCGGAAAAATCTACACAGACAGCAATTTACGAATGTAGTAATAGTATACTGAAATTAATTGACAATAAGGAACATGTAACTGGCCTATTCTTGGATTTATCGAAAGCATTTGATGTAGTTGACCATAAAATCCTCCTTACCAAACTAAATCAATATGGTGTTAGAGGTCTAGCTAATAAATGGATAGAGTCTTACTTAACAAGGCGTAAACAAATAGTAAGCTTGAGACACAAGGATGATGGAACCAAATTACTTAATGAAACATTGTCCAATGAGGGAATTATTGAATTTGGAGTACCCCAGGGATCGGTTTTGGGCCCACTACTCTTTCTTCTATATATCAATGATATAACACAGAACGTTCATTCACATAAGGAAATTTTGTTTGCGGACGATACAACACTCGTAATAAAAGGTGAAACTAAACAGGTCATACAGCAGTCTGCTGACTCCGTTACAGGAGAGTTAACCAAATGGTCACAAGATAATCGCCTCATAATAAACTATAAAAAGACAGTATGTCTAAATTTCCACACTATACAGAATAGGAATCCTGCGATGCCCAATATAACACTAAATGGTCATCAAATAGAAAATAAATCAGAAACAAAGTTTTTAGGACTATGGATACAACAAGACTTGAAATGGAATAAACATATACAATATCTGAATACTAAACTGAACTCGATGTGCTTTGCGTTACGTATTTTGAAAACCTGCACTAGCATGCACACATTAAGAAATACTTATTTTGCTTATTTCCATTCATACTTAAGATATGGGATCATATTTTGGGGTATGTCGCCAGATGTACCAAGCACGTTTAGGATACAAAAGAGAGCGATTAGAATTATGGCAAATGTAAACTCGAGAGAATCATGTAGACCTCTGTTTAAAGATTTAAACATTCTCCCACTGCCCTGCATATATATCTTTGAAAGTATTATGTTTTTTAAAAAGAATTTAATGAATAAAGATGTTTTTCTTAAAACAAACAATGATGTTCATAGGCATAACACAAGACAAAATCAAAACATTCATATTTCACACACACACACAAGCATATATCAAAAAGGAACTTTTCACACTGGAGTTAAATTATACAATAAACTACCCCAGTATATAAAACTGGCCCCAAAAATAAAAACCTTTCATAGAATGTTGAAAGCTTATCTGCAGTGCCATTGTTTTTACTCAGTAGTTGAATATTTTAGCGTATAGGAGTGATGGAATCTATAACTATATTTTACTTTTTTAATTTAATTTTAATACCTAGCTGTATGTTGTTGTATTTATAGAATTAAGTTTTCATATTATGATAATAGAGTGAGGTGTAAATAGTTGTGCAATAAGATTGTATCTATTAAGATTTGCTATTATAATAAGTTATAAATAGTTATAATCTTAGTAATATATACCTGTTAGTTCTTTTATTTTATGCATGTAAATTCTGACGTGTCCTATATCAAAATGTATTGAATGCATGTATTTGATCAAATGGAATTAATAATAATAATAATAAATCTATCTATAAATATCCCACTTAGTAAGTCACTCAACGAAACACACACTAAAATACTGAATATTAAAGCAATTTAATACTTGACCAATTTAGATGACAATCTAACCTTAAAATCCATGTCACAACAAGACAATTTACTCGCCCCCTAATTACTAAGCAAACTTAAACAACAATCAATCATACATAAACACTCACCTGATTCATTTATACTGAATTAGCACACACGCAATTCGACACTTAACATCATTCAAAACAATTACCGAACGTACATATAGACAGCAATTCGACCATTTTCCAGAATTAATTTAACGCAGAATAAGTTGACAACACAAAATTTTAATACTCTCACGGTCCAATTTAATTTGACAGAACTACCAACAGCGAAATAATTAACCCCCAGCTAAAGAAATGACAACAAAACTTGAAATGTTTGGCCTAACGAACAGCTGACAACTACCAATAATACCTCACACGTATTATGCACAGCGAATTGCAGAACTTCAGATTGGGCCTTACGTCACTAACAATTATTAAGAATAATTACAGATTTACCCGAAGGAACCTGCTGATGATATATCCACACACGCAATTCACTTTTTCACTGACATCAGTTGCATAAAACAATAACTTGTCACAGTCGCCGCCATGATAGTTCAAAATCACTACGTGATCCAACAGGCGTGTATTAAACGCACATCAAAACAGACACTAAGTTATTCTTACTGGAAATACAAGTTTATCAATTTCAGCCTATTTTCAAGAGAATTTAAAACGTCACTAATTTAAACCTTACCAAAACTACTTCCAATCAGACAAACATTTTATTCTTTTCAAACACGTGACACAATTTGTCAAAACAACACTTCCCGAGGTGTACATTTAGCACAGGCGCAGTAAAATTGAGCTGGACTATTTCCTACAAGAAACAGAATGAATTTACAACCACCCCAAAACCATACAAACAGCATATCAAAACTCACCACGTGTGAAATTCATTCGGCCGGTCAACTCGTCAATCTGGCAACGCAGCACGCCCATTATTATTACAGCAGTCCTGAATTTCGTTCAGCGCACTCTTGACTGTCACTTACAGCGATCTTCACGTATAACAGCTGACGACATGAATTTCTCATTTGGTCCTCGATGTACACAGCAGGTTATTTTACATGAAATCAAATCACAACATGTATTAGGTTCTGCTCTAATAACTAGCCTACCTATTGGAAAGAAGAAACATTAGTAAGGAGGACCCAATCTACATTAATTAAGTTACTGAATTTAATTTTAATTAATTACTGCAATCAGTCGATAGGAAGGATTGTTTGCTAATGGCAAGATCACAGAACAAACCATGCTCTCTGCTACCAATTGTAACGCTGTTAGTGAAAACAAATCAATAACCACGCCTCTGATACAAATGTTACAGGCGCTCATCCCCCCCTTACCCTTTTTATTACCAAAAGATGATAATAAAATTAGCATATCAAAATGCTTTGTTAACATGATATCACCATATCAGAAATTAATAAATGATAACACTCAGAAAAGGCCTAATTTAATTACTCGCTAGGTCAGCTGAGTTCACAGCAAAAAAAACCTAGGAGCGAATGTTCCGATTTGCTTGGTATTCAAGAACACCCTGATTTAATTTAGGGAAAGAGATCGGGCGGAACGAAACTAATGTCAAGACCAGCTTGTTGAGAGGAAGGCCTGGTGCGTACCTCAGTAGGCCGTATTAAAATGACCCTGCCAAAAGATGAAGGAAGGAAAGGAACAGAAACAAGGTATAATCTTCCTACCGACTGCACGCATTTAAATGAGATAGTCAAGTCCCAATAAACAATATATTATAAAATCAGAATGATGTTACATTACTATAGATCCCCTCACCTCTTACAGCACTAACAAATCTGAACAATATAGTGATTAAACCTATACACTTCTTAGTCTAACATATAAATACGAACACGATGATTCCCAGAAATTAATAGCCAACAAGGACTAAATAATTTGTCATTTGCCCGCATGGCAATTTACGCAATTACATTTGAGGTTAAAACATGAATTTAAAAATGGATCCGGAAGAAGAAAAAAAGGAAACAACATGAGAAAGGCAATGCCTTCTTAAAAAACAATGCTGCATCAAACAACCGAAACGCCCCTTAATGGAACGGAAAGGTCTGACAACCTCCACAGTCCAGCACTGACTGTCCTGTCAAGCCTGTCTGACCAAGAATTAAATCCACGAGGTTCCCGTCCAGCTAACGAGAAATAGGGCAATAATAACCCACAGTGCAGTAACTACATATAAAGGTATCACCAAATTATACTAGACCTTCCAAAATATTACGTACTAAAGTGCTAAAATAAAATGTCAGTCTTTATCTAATTAAGTTGATGGTCCACCGACACATGGCCTTAAAATAACACTACCAAATGACACAGTTTAATGTTCCATCGAACGGTTGCCCCTTCTAACAAATTAAGTTCATACCACCTGGTGTATTTCAGCCCTCCAGAGAAACTGCACTCCCAGTTTCCCCGGAGGCGATCGTTTTAGAGTTCTTCCGTCAGCAAGGTTCCTCTCGCACTGTCTGTCGAGTCACAGATTCCACCCCTTGTATTCCAGAGTCCCCCCACCACTCGACTCCAGTCATACCACCTGCGACTAGTGGCATAATCGGCCAACACAAGGGCAGAGCCCAAGGCCAGAGTCCAAGGTTTCGAGTTGGTACTGTTGAATATCACCCCACACAGGTAATGCGTAGAAACCTTCCAGGAGTTGAGGCGTCACACAATGTTCTTGCAAGGGTGTTCTTAGAACAAGGCTTGGCGAATGTAGCTGACAAGAAATGTTCGCTTTTCCCATGTTCACAGACACAAAGCTTGATTTATCTCCCTCTACAAGTGTCTATCAGGGATAATACTTTAAGTGACAGTTCGCACAAAGGGGTCAAATCCTGGCAGAAGGGCTTGGCGAACCATTTCACTAACAGTCAGGCGCCAGTTTGGCGAAAGGAATTCTCAGAAGAGGCCTGGTGTATGCTCTATGATAATCCGGTCAGACCTGGAGCTCTTACTGCGTCTCGAAGATAAAGATGAACATGTACTGATTTGCAAAATCGGTACAGTAAACATTGAAATCTGTTGCTATGACTTAAGATAACTGTAAATTTTAAAACCATTGAGCTTTAAAATGGTATATGAAACTCAAATTTATGAAAATGTTTCGATAGGCAGTAGGCTATTTTCATGTAGATTTATATAGCCTATATTTATGACCAATACATTACATTTTCGCGAGACCCCCTCGTGGTGCAGCAGATAGCTTTCTTGGCTGCCACCCCCGTAGGTCTGGGTTTGACTCCCGGCTTTGCCAAGAAATTTTGATTCTGGCCTTAGGGCTGGAATGGGTTACAGTCAGCCTCGTGAGGCAAAACTGAGAAGAGGAGGGTTCGATTCCCTCCTCGGCCATCCTGGAAGTGGTTACCCTACTCAAGGCAAATGCTGGGATGGTTGTTAACTTAAGGACACAGCCACCTCCTTCCCAATCCTATCCCCAATTTACAAATACACACACAGCCATCACAGTAACACAGGTTATCACACAATATGCCCACCCAATTTCTCAATTCCCGAGTGATAGTGTACGGCTTGTTGACACCCAGAGTTTGGTGTTACATCTCCTCACTTATGCAAGGCTCCACTCTTGTATGATTATTATGTAGTTGGTTGGTTGGTTCCTTAGTTTAGGGGCTGCGACAACGCGGTCATGTAGCCCCGTGTACTTTGGGTGTGTGTAGAATCTGTCTGATAACCGGTGTTAATTGTGATGACTGTATTAGTGTGTGTATCTGTTTTTTAATTCAAGTAGGGACTGCAACTTTGAATTTTCAAATAGTTCCTACTTTTGCCGCCAAACGCCACCGTCAACAACTACTAGGCCTAGTTCAGAACTAGCTACTAGACGCCACCGCAGTCGGCTCTTGGCAACGAACGTAGCAACCTAAGAGCGTTGTTTACATTCTTAACCTATCCAATTTAGTTTCACACAGGTGTAATTAGTGGAAAGATCTTTAACATGCCATAAATCTATGACATGGGACCGCCGGCTTTACTTCCCCTCCGAAGGAAGGCATACTGAGGGATTTTTAACGCTCTTAAAAAATCCGACGGCTTCGGCCGGGTTTGAACCCGCTATCTTGGGCATAGAAGCTCAGCATGCTACCAACTACGCCACCGAAGCCGCCGATTATTATGTACCGGTATTCATTTTCAAATAACATGGACCTATATGGTATTGCTTTAGTGGCACCATGTTCTTCATGTGACATAGTGAAGAAAAATCATCCCTAGGATCGTTGCTGAAAGTATAGAAGTATCCAGGAATTTGATTAGTGTGTATCGAAGATACAGTTTTTGTTGCTTATTTTAAGGGCTGAGACATCGTGGTCATATATCCCCGTGTATTTGGACGTGTGTGGAATGAGAGGGAGGTATCACTTGAGAAGAAATTGGATGGGCTTATCATTTACATGGGCGGGCAAACTTTTAGTGGTCCCACAGAATTAAATAAAATTAAGGGCATTGTGATATGTCTATGAGCTAGGAACGTCAAGGTTAACAGACCTGGTTTTTAAGTCACACAGCCTTAATGCCATGCCGATCGTAGTGAGGGGTTGCTAACCTCAATAGTTTGTCTCTGAAAGCAACACTATTTACAATTTTGAGGTACTGGAGTACCTTCAGTCATTTCATGGGATTGTAGCTTTGGGTACACGACAATCCAAACTTCACCAGAAATCTTCAGGAATAGCACAAAGTCCCATAGGTGAGGGAGCAAATGTTAAATCTGATTTGCATTGTAGCTTGTAATTAAAGCACTTAATTCAATGTAAAGGGCTGCAGCTTAACAAATTACATTTAATAAAACACATCAACTAACTTCAGTCAGGAAACCATTTGCCTCCTAGGCTAATTGGGGTTAGAAAACAGACATTTTAAAGGAGACAATAGCTTCTCTAGGGTGGAGATTTAATGTTTGTTGGGCATTATTACCTAATCTCAGCCTAGCACTGCCCTCCTTGTGGTTTAAAACACTTCCTTTGAGAAATAAAGGCTACATACCCTATATATTGACGTGTAAATTTGCCACGTATGCCAGTAAATCCTCCTGATTACAGGCCTTTATCCAGTCATTATATCTGGATTAGGTATGAGGAATTTGTGAATTAATGGATAGGTGTTTGAGGGACTGACATCTCATGGGTATTAAAACCAGAATTATTCGATGAAACGTGATATTTGTATTTGTCGCTCCAATGCACGAGGAAACCGGAATGCTGTTATGTCCAGTGTGACAAGAACTGCGCAAAAAATTACCGCACAGATGTTGGTTTCCCACATTTCTGCCATTGGTTAAAACGCAAAATTATATTTCTGAGTTGATTTTAATAATTACAAACAATGTTTTCTTCAGACAAAATCGACAGGCCGCACTCAATGAATACGGGTCGACTGCTCTCCCGCGGATACATGGTGAACCGTCGCCGCCATGCGTGCGTGCGTGCGGAGCTTCCGGAACCGGCCGATTCAAAACCATGACGAAAAAATTACATGGTAAAGGCCTGATGTGTCCTTACTGTATTGATATCTATACTGTGGTTCTATTGGCAACTCCAGCTATCTGATATGACATCTAGCGGTAAAAATTAGAAACTTACCAAGTAGGGTACATATGTCACGTAGTGACTGTTTGTATATGGATTCTTGTATTGGTAAGCAGATCGTTGTAAATTCTTCGTGTCTTTATACATAAGTAATAAGTTTTACTCGTTGATAGAGTGCAAAATGAGTAAAAGCAAAGTATATTGCTCAGTTTGCGGCTGTAAGTCGATGTATAAGAGGGCTGCGGAAAAGTTTTCATCACTTTCCAAAGATGCAAATATCAATAGCCGAAAGGTAACGATACCAAATAAATACGGGCAACAGAAGCGGGTTAGACCACTCACCACTACACTGACGACAGGACGGGTTGTTCACTGTTACGCCGAGCCAAGCCGCACCTAGACAGCCAAGCACAGTCTCGCCGAGCCAAGCCGTACCAAGACAGCCAAGCTTCATCAGTCAGGTAGCCTTTCAAGATCCCTAGTTCATTTCCAATAACCCTACCAACCGCCATCACCTCACTCTGCGATATCCGAGCCATTCCACTCTGAGTCATATAGGCCTAATTTGACTTCGCAGAGTAAATTTAAACTCTGCGAGAACCTGCTACCAGTCCGATATTCAACACCAAACCCACCTGCTAACCATCCAAATCAAGCAATTCCAGTCTCCCCCGAGTTTTAATACAAGTTAAACTCATCCCCTCGCCCTACCAAGCAAAAAATAATTTCTAGAGTCTATGGTACCGTGAGCAAACTCATATATAGCTTTTAAACGTAACAGCCCAATGACTCGAACTGCTCAAAAACAAATACAAGCATACAACCGATGCTTGGTAATATGCAATTGACACATAAAATCCAGTGGAACACACACATTAGATCACGTGTATCGCACAGTTATACATATATACAATTAAAAATAACACTGCCATTATTTTAGGGACTACATTTACTGATTATAACCGAGAAATAAAAAGTGTTCCATATCAAAGGCGTGTTATTGAGTATTTTTACCCTACTTATTCAGACCGACCGCAGCGCCCCAAGTGTTAGTTTGAGTTGCCAATAGACTTTCAGCGTAATGTCAAACGCAAGGAATGACAAAAGCGCAGCGATAATCTGCGAGACGGGATTATCGATAAACTTTACAGGGTGTCTACTGTAAGGATGAAGTAAAAATTAGTTACTTTTTAGCTACCTTTTAATTCAAGATACGTCTGCGGTCGGCAACCATAGAAGCTCATCGCGCGGTGAAGGAAAACAACAATGAACTGTGTTTAAAGCAGTGAATAAGATTCACTTATGGTGTTATAAAAATTTCGATAAAAATAAATAATGGATATTTAATATCAAATGAGTTGATTCAGCAAATATGCCGTTTTGTGTACAAGAAATTATGGTTACCAAGAAGTTGGCCGTTTTGGGAGGTTTCCTTTGGCCCCGCGGTAGACCACGAACAAATATATTATGCGACGTTACGTGATCGTCACCGAATTGTCTTCGCAATCAGGTACGGAGAAATATCGAGTCGTTCCACGATCGGCGCGATTCGTAGTTTTTTAGATAGAACACGGAGAAAGATCGCGATTACATAATCGGTGTCACTTTTAGTCGTTCGACGAGATTTCTATTGCCCTTGAGGTCAGGCACGGAAAAATATGGTAAGTTATTATTACGCAATCGCCACCGCTTGCTGTCCATTTGACAAGAATCCAGTAAAGTTGTACTCGTCATCGAATGCGGAGAAATATCGCGATGTATCGCAATCGCTGCCGCTCTCGGTCGTTTTACGAGAATCACGTTGTCCCCACGGTTGCGCAATGAGAATGCGATATTATGCAATCGGCACCGCATCTGGCCGTTCAACGATTGTCTGCCTGTCTATCTGTCCTGGCAGAATGGCGGAGGCGACCTCGAGGTTGGGCATGGTTAAAATTCACGACCAGTTATGGGCATGTTGTATGATCGGCGCCGTGATTCCCGCTGCCCCTATGCTGTGGTTGGAAGTTCACCGTGGATCACGAGAAGAAATGAGTATCGCGATGCTACGTGGTCTGTTATGTCGAAGTAGGTTGATGCACTCTCTCTCCCCGTACACTTTTAAGTATACGGTCATGGGAAAAGTGGCGAGTAGGGTTCAGTATGTTTCGTGATGGGATTCTCGCAGTCCTCGAGGACACAGGTTCGTGGCCGGGCACGGGTTTTATAATTTTACGCACCTGGTGTCGATCGTGGTCCGTTTGACGAGATTCCCGCAGGCAAGTGTGCTGTCAGCCGGCCGTCTTGAGGATGATTGTGATTTTGGAGGATGAACGTTCGAAGTAGGTATCGGTTATTGTAAATTATTCAGAGAGGATTGCACGAGTAATCCGACAAGAGGGCACATTCGAATTCAAATTATACAAGTTTTCGAGATAGACCGGTTACATTATATATCCAAGGAAACCATAGTTCGAAGGAAAAATAGACATATAACGTAGTTTCGAATTGACCACACTTTATGTCGCAAATTCACTCGACAGACAGATTTTTAAAATATACGGTAGTCTATGTATTTCGAAGCATTTTTGCGATTATTTTTTGAAACAGTATCATTTCGCAAGATTGCGACAATAAATTATTTCCCGTTATTTCTGGACTTCAAATTGAGATATACAAATTTAGAGGCCAATATCAGAAATGAGAGGTTTCTGTTGAGTTTCGGAAGTTATTGCGAATAAACCTCTCGCAAAAAGTCACGTTTGCGATTAATACAGAAAAATATTTCACACAAAACTAAGCTATTACATACCTGCCAAGTTTTCCGGTTTCCGGATTTTTGGGGTGTTTTCCGGTTGTCCGGATTAACATATTCTTGATGCCGAAAATAAACGTTGAACCGATGTATACAGTACCACTGAAGATATCCTCAGTATGCATTTCCTTGAGGTCGTGCACGGGGAAATATAGCTCACGCAATCGGCGCCGCTTGCGTGATACTGCGAGCCTAGCGGCGCGGGTTTAAATGATTTTAACAGACCTCGGCGAATTTTCGTTACCTCCAACTATCCAGACATATGAATTAGCTACTTTTCGTTACTTTCGTTACCCATTTGCAAAATTAGCTACTTTTTCGTTACCAGTAGACACCCTGAGTCTTATCAGTCGATTTTCAGTTGAATATAAACACTCGCATCTCAGAATAGCAGCTATTATCGAAAATGAAAACTGAAATGCGATTTGGATGCAGAGAACGGAAACACGATAGGGAGTTGAAAATCCGGAAAAAAATATGTTAATCCGGACAACACCCCAAAAATCCGGAAACCTTCCGGGAATATCGGAAAACTTGGCAGGTATGTAATAGCTTAGTACACTTCAGTAGTGTCGAACTTAAGTATGTAAAGGGAAAGCGCAATGAGCATCTACGGCTAGACCAAATCGTTGACGTTATCTTGAACTCTCAGCAACATGGTGCCTCCGTAAATCCTTACCAGTCTCTTAGACGATCCAGACTGCCTTGTATACACGCCAAATAATACAGTTAACTTCAATTTTATTGATTAAGGAAGATGTTTCTCCAGTGCCGAACAGTGAAATCAATTGTGTTCCGTCATTATTTATACTTTTGTGATTCTTACAGCTTCCCAGTTATTTTAGCTAGATTTCATTAGAAAGCTAACTATTGCAATGGGTACCACATTTCGACTTCCGGAAAATTTCGCCATATCTTTGCGTTTCACATCCCCTAGACCCCAAAACCACCGCCAGTTCAAAAGTTTATATATAATTTATGTACAGTAGAACGTCGTTTATCCGGACGAGCAAAAAAAGATTGAGCAGCCCGCGCTTATTACTGTTGTGATGCGGAAGTGCACGCTGCCTACAGTAGTGAGTCGGTTCTCGTTTAAATTATTGTCTCCTACCGTTTGTTTACTCTATAATGTTCCAACGTATGAGGCCTACAATATGTGAGTAAGGGGCACATGAGCTCGTAGTTCCGCCCCTTAAAACAACAATAACTAACAATATGTGAGCGTACTGTATTACGTAGTAAAGATGGCTTCTACGAGTGGCAATAAGGAAAAACCAAATCGCAATGTTTTATCGATTGAGAAGGAGGTGGAGATCATTAATAAAGGTGAGAGTGTGCAGTGTCTAATGGAAACTTAGTGTTGGAAAATCCACAATATGATTTGAAGAACCAAAAAGGTGAAATTCTGAATTATGCATCGAAGTTAGATAGTGAAGAAGGGTCTAAAAAGAGAAAAATCACGGGTGAAAAATTGGAAGAAGTGGCGTACTTATGGTTTATTCAGAAGAGAAGTAAGGGAGATCCCATTTCCGGAACTGTGTTATGTGAGAAAGCGTTGCAGCTAAATGAGAAGCTTGGTGGTTATCACCATAATGAACTGTGCATGTTTTTTCCTATTAAATAAACGCATATTTGATTATCCGGAACACTTTCGGTCCCAATTAGTCCGGATAAACGACGTTCTATTGTATATATATATCAGTTTCTTGTGGACACGATAACTGCCGTAATTTTGCACCAATCACTTTGCATTTCTTACATAATACGTATCTCTTTAAATTCTCGGTCGATTTTGTTAATGGGCAAAATCGGTCAAAGGGGGTGAAAATGGGGGTCATTTTTCGAAAAAGTGAAATATCGCTATAACTCTCTTAATACGTGAAATATCAAATCCATTCTAAGTTCATATTAGGCCTATGTATCGGATAAGTGCCAAAAACTTATGTTTAAATCGTTTTTTGATAGCACCAACCGGGTGGAAAAAAGTGTTTTTTGGGGGGGGAATGCCAAGTGCCATCAGAGGTTACCATGACAACGCTTCTAAATTGATGAGGGATGAGCTATCAGAGGTTGCCATGACAACGCACTTGCACGAGATCACATTCAGTTTTCCATCTGACTCTGTGGGAAGCGGCTTCGGTAACGCACATGGTAGCATGCCGAACTTCTATGCTCAAGGTCGCGGGTTCAAAGCCGGCCGAAGTCGTTGGATTTTCTAAGAGTGCTAAAAATAACTCAGTATGCTTTCCCTCTGAGGGGAAGTTCCAACGTACGTTGCAAGTTGCCCTGGCATCTAGTTGCCAAGTTCACAGCTAGGTGTCATTGACTAGTATTTTGTACCAAAATTAGGAACTACTTGAAATTGACAGTCTGCAGTCTTTACCTGAATTACAGACTAATACAGCCATCACAAATAACACCGTTTATCAGACAGATTATACACACAAAGCACACGGGGTTACATGAACGTGTTGTAGCAGCCCCTAAACTGAGAAATCAACCAACATCTCTGTGGGAGATAAAATTTGGCGTGAAGACGTAACCGACTGTTAGATAGTTACACATCAGTTCCAAACCTTGCATAAGGTCAGTGTGACCACAAGTATAAAATGAACTCCAAATGACAAGAAGGTTACCGTCCCCATAAGACAATAACACGTTAAAAATATAAATTGTAAAATACTTTCTAGCAATAAATGAGGTCAGATCCTTCTACGAAAACCTGCATATTTTGACCATTATAGCCCATCCCCTAGTTTGCCCGGTGAAATCTACCTCCGCCTTCCGGCGTGCCGAGAGGATTTTTTATTATGATGTGTATAATAAAGTGTTACGATTACCTTGCCAATTATGTACTTACAGTATATTGCAGGCTGGTGTGCGGCGTTAATTCCGTACGAGGGGAATGGTGCTTGCCTACCTACTTTACTAAATCAACTATTTCCAACATATAACTTTTCCAAACGGTAAAAGCGAATGTTTAATATATTAAATGTTAACTTAGTATCGTGTCCTTTGAGTGTAGTAATCTCCGTATGTTCTAATTTCCACACAACTTCTTTGCAGTTTCAATCAACTAATTCGGTGTGATGTTTTACAAGAGATTTTAGACAATTCCAAGAGAGGTCTTAGTTGATGTTAATTTTATCTCTATGGCGTTTTCTCAGTCTGATTGTGTACACACTTACTCTGCATGTTCTGGGACAGCACTTCTGTAACCGGGGCGCTCTTTTCTCTCCTACTTCGGAATTTGTTAGATTTCTTGCCAATAATATGTATCTATAATTTATTACTGAACTTAAATACTCGCCAAAAAGCTTCTTATTCAACCACAAAAGGAGCGAGACTATTGTAATAATAATGTTATTGGTTTTACGTCCCTTGTAACTACTCGGGCTTTTAGAGAAGCCGGGGTGCCGGAATTTTGCCCCGAAGGGGATCTTTAACATGCCAGTAAATCTACTGACATGGCTCCCTCGCATTTGTGCACCCTCAAATGCCAGTTGACTGCGCCAGGATACGAACCAGCAACCTTGGGCCCAGCAAGCGAGACTATTGTAGCTGCTCCCGGGGGTGAAGACAAAGAACTTATAATTCGAGGTGAGCAGTAGGTACATTAATTCAGGTAAGTCTAAATTATAAATACATATTTCTTCGGAACCTTGTGATCAAGATCGTGGAAGAAGAATGGTGGAAGGAAAGAGGAAAGTGGAGAAGCGCCATAAATACCCCAACCCGGCAGGAGCTGGATAAGGGGAAATGATGATGATTTCTTCGGAACCTTGTGATATCTTTTATGCTCTTAGGCGAGTTAAAATAATAATTTACACGAACTGTGACAAGTCCGATGACATGATCTTAGCTATTGGATGGGCATTTATCGCCATCATGTTTTTTCTACATTAAGGTCTGAGGATTGTAGTTTGTCTTGAATCTACCAACGACGTGCTAAACAAATATACCCGCAACCAAAACAATAGATACGAAAACAAATGAAAAAGGAGAACACGATATCAATACGGTAGTCTAATCTGGACATGGAGGAACCACTAAAATATAGGTTACACACGCCCCCTTGTTCTTCATTCAATTGGTCCTGTACCATAGAAGAACAACACATCCGGACACGACTTCCCTTCGAAAAACCTAATTCTTCCTTTCCTACACAATATACATAAACCCAGCCAAACTTACTGAGATACGAATTTCCTCAAGCTGGAGATGTTATACGATCCCAGCACCTTGCCAGATTGTGGTCAGAGTTTATATCAGCTCCGGGATATGTTTAGCAATCCAAAATCTGATTTAGAAATCGCTGCTTGACCATAATGAAGTCGATTTGGCAACGCCCTGTATCTCCTGGTCTCATCCATGTGTATATTGTTCTATTGTGGATATTGAATTCGATGTTAGCTATGACCAACTCATGCTCGGTGCAGAATTCCATCAGCCTGCTTCCCCGATAATTCCTTTCACCTAATCAGAATTCTACTATTTTCGCTTTTCTTCCCACCACAGCATTCCATTCACCCATTACTATAACATTTTCGTCACCTTTGACATACTGTACCTCAGAATTTCATCTATTCTCCATAGAGCTTTTCGACATCTTCATTTCAACTGGTAGGCATATAACTTTGGTGGACGTAGGGTTTGTATTGATTTTAGCTACAATAATCCGTTCACTATATTGCTCATAACATTCCACCCGCTGATTAAGTTTCCTAGTCAATGTGAGACCCACCCCCGCGTGGCCGTTGTTTGATTTAGTACTAATGATCCTATAGCATTCTGACCAAAAGTCCTGTTCTTCCTGCCAGCGCATTTCACTAATCCCAACCAAATCCAACCTTGACCTATTCATTTCTAAGTTGTCTAACCTTCCACTTCCAGTCAGACTTCTAACATTCTATGCTCAGATCCGTAGAATGTTAGATTAGCTCTTTGCCACTTCTGTGATGTCAAACAAACTAAATGATAAAATAGGTAACATACACCACCCAATTACAAAACAAATCTGTATTATAACAAATGATACAATGGAATTAACACAAGGTACATAAACAGAATGCTTATTGATCACAGTATAATGGGGATAACAGCTACTAATTCATATTTCACAAGTTCAATATACACCTCCACATTAATAACAAAATGTGAAGTGAAATTTCACAAACAAGAGCAGTCTCAAAACATAATACTTTGTGACACTATCTCAACAAGAGTTCACTCAATCATCCTTTTTGGCCTCAGTTGAAACAGCACCTGCTTTCTTTTTCGAGAATTCTTCAGCTAGTCTATCATATTCTTTAGAAAGGGATTCAGCTTGAGTTTTCATGGCAATGCGATCCTTCATCTCCCGTTCCAAAGCCTTCTCCAACTTTGCTACTTCATCCTTGAGCTGCGTCACTTCCCTGTCGTGAGCTTCGTTAGACGAGTTCTGGGCAGCACTGCTTTGGTTTTGAGCCAGCAGACTACGGGCAGCATTGGAGGCATTAGTGGCTTGCTTTAGAGCTGCCTCACTTTGGGCCAACAACGTGGCCTGTGAGGAAATCAATATTATGAGACGACGGATAACAAGGGACAAGAACAGGGCAAATCCAGATATATAGAAGTTTCGTTGGGCTCGGAACAGTCTCATGTGGACTTGCAACTCGGTATCTAGATGTTGGTGAACAGCCTCATCAGGATTGGAATACTTCTTCATTTCCCGTATTGCATCCAAGAAGAAAAGTATGAGGACAGCTAGCAGCACAATAAAATACATTGATGCCTGGTTGGTAATAGCTTGTAAAAATCGAGATTTGAAAAGCTTTTGCCATCGTTGTGGTGATGCAATAGGCAAAACAAGGAGCAGTACTATAGCAATTTCTACATATAGAAATGCTGCAATTAAGTTCCACTGCAGACTCATGATGACCCTGAAAGACAAACAAATAAAGATTAGATTCCTGACAATATATACAAAAACTGAATTTCATTAAATTTTGCATACGGCCTGATGCTATTCAAATGGACATTAATTTTAAAAAAATATATATATATATATATATATATATATATAATGACAGAGTCCAAAGGCTGATAAATATCAGAATATCTAAAGCTTATCAAACTGTATCTAATGAAGCTCTCTGTGTGATAACAGGATTAATTCCAATTAATATTCAAATTGAGGAGACGGTAGCATATTACGATCTCATGAAAGTTAATAGTAAATAAGATCGCTCAATTGACATGGACATGAAAGTAAATCAATGGTCTCACCCTGCTGACTTTGTTAAAATGAATGAAGAAAATTATGAACAGAGCATTCTTTCAATGTTTACACTGATAGTAAAAGTGAGCATGGGGTAGGATCTGGAATTGCCAAATACAATGGAAACTAGTTCATTCAACAGCGGCAATATTAACTAAACAAACGATGTTCTAATAATCAAGCAGAACAGCTAGCTATCGTTAAGGCATTGCAACATTTAGAATCCATGGACACGGAGCAGAGAACCGCATTATGGCCTTTGGATACACAGTATTTTTTCTTTCTTTTTCCGTTAACTGCCTCTTAAGTATTGTAAAATGGATTTAATAAATCAGAAAAATTCGTGGAGCGTGCACAATAACCAACCCAAGTTTCATTGCAATCGTATGAATGGTTTATGAACGCATACGGGACTTTGTTGAAACAATTCGCGTGCAGTCACTCATTTGTTGAATCTACTCGTGCGCTACTAACTGAAATTGATGTACTAAGTCAGAAACCTTCACGGGAGTGTACACAACTCATAAAAGTATCATCGCAATCGGATGAATGGTATATGAACGCATTAAGTATACAGACAGACTGTTGGCAACTAAAAAAAAAAAAACACACTTGCGGCGCTGCGGTCGGTCCTACATGGCCGGTATAGGTAGGATAAAACACTAATCAATAACACAGGATTGCTATGGAACACTTTCGTATTATCCTGCTAGGTAAATTTCATTAGAAAGCTAACTATTGCAATGGGACCCGTGTTTCGACTTCCGGAAAATTTCGACATATCTTCGCGTTTCACATCCCCCAGACCCCAAAACCACCGTCAGTTCAAAAGTTTATATATAATTTATGTATATATGTCGTAGTCAGATAGTGAAATCCGTCATTTCATGAAAATCCTAGGCACTTCATGAAGAGCCGGCATATTATGTAAAAAGGTACAGTTACACTATCTGACGCGTGGTTTCATGAAATGACTAAATATCGCCGTCACATAGTGTAATTCACATTGTACATCATCTGACGGGAAATCCAGCCCGTCACTTCATGAAATACCGTAGCGGCAGCGGTGATCACGTGTGAGGGAAGTGAGACTTCCAAGAATAAATCAGATAAAAATGTGGACACTAAAGGGCAGTTATTTCCTCAGAAAATGAACACTGTGACATATGGTACAAATGTCTAATGGTCTGGACTTCATTTATCCCCTAATTCCCTCCCCATCATCTTGCTTGGCCTTGCGCCTAGAAGGAATATCATGCTGCCGTACTGTGAACGGAAGAAGAACGTCATTCAGATCCATTTTGTTTTTAAAACATGAGAGATAGATAACCGATAGTATAATATGACTATTTCGCTGTTACGGGCGCGTAATATAGGGATCTTGTACAGCTCTTAGCAGCCAACTGTATTAGTGAACTTGTGGTCTCGGGGTATGGTGTTGGCTTCCAGACCACTACGTAGTGAGTTCGAATCCCACTGAAGGATATTTTTTTGCCAACTAACATTTTAATCTAGTTCGGTTGTTGCCTTGTTTTATAGTTGTTTTCTTGTATATTTATTTTAAGGGCTAGGGACATCTTGATCATCAGCCCAATGTATTTGGGTGGTTGTTTTCTGATAACCTGTGTTTGCGTGATGATAGAAGTAGTGTGTGGGTAAAGAATTTGGGAAGGTGTCTCGAGACTTGAAATGAAGTACCATCCCGGCATTTGCTGAGAGGGTGTGTGAAAAGACCTGGGGGAAAACGCCACAGTCAGCGACGGGATTCGAACCAGCATATTGGCCTACTCGTTAAGTAGACTTATGAAATCAACTATGGTTCCCACGGATAGGAACATAATTATGGTCGACGTCGGGAGGAAAAACTGAGAAGAGTTCCATTCCTACCTTAGCCATCCTGGAATTGGTTTTCCGTGGTTTCCCCCTTCTCCTCTAGGCAAATGCCGGGTTGGTCCCTAACTTAACCTCGGCCGCCTCCTTCTCAATCTTAACCTGAACTACAAATACACACTCTACTACAAATGCCATAATAATACTGATTATCAGACAGATTCTACACACTCCCAAGTACACAGGGCTGAATACACAAAAACTTTACATTTGGTTGATTTAGTGGAGGGTTCACCTTCGAGAAAATCTCGAATTTCAGCCTATTTATTATAGACAGAAATATTTGAAAGAATGATTCTGCATTTTTCTTCATTGTGTGTATCTTACCTGTAAGTTATCGTTCCAATTTTGTTGTTAATTCATTTGGAGGTCTTGGGTCACCTCAATCATCAGTCCCGTGTGATTGGGTGTGAATTGAAATTATATTTATATGATGACTGTAAGGGTGGGCGGACAATTGAACGAAGTTAGATGTCGGTGCAATACAATGTGTATAAACATATACTGTACCAAGTTTCATTGCGTTTGGTTGGTTAAATCGCGAGAAACGTCTATTTAAACGTCGCAACTTCGCTTGGGCGCCATTTTGTTTTTGTAGTTACCAGGTTTTCAAAAAGTCACATCGGTAAACTTCTAGTAGTTCCCTTTATCACCGTACAAAATTCCAGGGTGATATCGGTAGTAGTTTTGGAGATATTGAATGCTGGTGAAATATTTCGCACAGCCGCCATGTTGGATTGGTCAGACGTAACAAAATTTGAAGGGCACGGTCGGGGTCGCCCAAAATAGTGCTATGAACTTACGGAGTTTCATTGAAATCACTCCAGCCGTTTAGAAGTTATTAGGGGGGACAAACACACACACACAAATCCTCACACACACACAGACAGACACACGGACAAAAGGTGACCTCATAAGCCTATTTTTTCATAAATGAAAATAGGCTAAATATACAAATTGCATCAGTGAAGGAAAGAGAGAAAAAAGATACACAAATGAAGAACAAAAAGAAAAACTACAAATAAAATTATGAAAGTAAACATTGCAGATTAGAAAAAAATTCTGTACAAATAAAATATATAAAAATACAAACTTCTAGAAAAAAAAAAAGAGATAGAGAGTAAAGAGTATCCGGTATTTTGCGATTAGATTTAGGTTTTTATGTGAAAATTAATTTCGAAAACCATAATAAACAATCATTAATTTATTTCTTAGAATAGAACAATTAAATGAATTAATGTACGGCTTCATTGTGTCAGTCATTTCATGAAGTGCCGAATCAACAAACACCGGATCTTCATGAAGTGCCTCGGCTGATAATGTAAAATCATTTCTTACACCATCTGCCTAAATCGGTCCGTCACTTCATGAAGAAACGCGTCAGATGATGTAACTATCTCTTTTTACATCATATGCCGGCTTTTCATGAAGTGCCTAGGATCTTCATGAAATGACGGATTTCACTATCTGACTACGACATATATATATATATATATATCAGTTTCTTGTGGACACGATAACTGCCGTAATTTTGCACCAATCACTTTGAATTTTTGACCGAATATGTATACCTATAAAATCTCGGTCGAGTTCGTTACTGGGCAAAATCGGTCGAAGGGGGTGAAAATGGGGGGCTTTTTTTTTCGAAAAAGTGAAATATTGCTATAACTCTCTTAATATGTGAAATATCGAATCTGTTCAAAGTTCATACTATGTATCGGATAAAGCCCAAAAATTTATGTTTGAAGAGTTTTTTTATAGCACCAACCATTGACCAAAGGCGAGGGAAAAAGTGGGTTTTTCGGGAAACATTAATCATATCTCTCTTAATAGGCATAATATCAAAACCGTACAAAATGGACAATATGCCCCTAATAATTACCTAAAACTTTTGTCTGAAAGAATTTTTGATATGACCCACCATTACGCCAAGGGATGAGAAAAATGATTTCGGAATTATAAGAAAATGCCAAGAGCTGTCAGAGGTTGCCATGGCAACACTACTAAATTGATGAGGGATGAGCCATCAGACGTTGCCATGACAACGCACTTGCACGAGATCAGATTCCGATTTCCATCTGACTAAGGGCCGTATTCACCAACGCCAGTAATTTGATTATCTTGGTTTATAGCTGCCAGAATCTCAGATAATAGCTATATCGTTATTCACCAACACAATTATCTCGGTTAATAAGGATTATCCTGGTTAATCACTTTACTGGAGGAAGTTTGACCGGTAAAATGCCGAAAACTAAGATAATCAACAGAACAAAATGGCGCGCAGACGAATGGAATGCTTAATAAATGCTAGAGAAAACGATAGTGACGAAGAATATCAGCAAGAATATGCAGGGAAACGGCCTAGGTGGATAAAAGAACGTGCCTCATATTTTGAGGATTACGATGATGTTGATTTTATCACACGTTTTAGGTTATCTAAATCTTCTACGTTGTCAGTATTGTCCATCATAGAACCTAACCTTGAGTTTGCAACGGACAGGTAAGATGAATACTATAACTCCAATAGTGAGTACGGTATATAGAAAGCATTCACTGTAAATTTAACAACTGAATAGTTATATTTGTGGTCTTTCAGGAACCATTCTGTGTCGCCAATAAATCAATTGCTGCTTGCATTAAGGTTTTATGCTACTGGTAGTAATCAGCTGAGCGTAGCGGATTTTGCAGGGGTGAGTCAACCAACAGCTTGCCGAATCGTGCATCGTGTGAGTGCTGCCATAGCCGCTTTACGACCTCGCTACATCAGTCTTCCGCAAACACCTGAGGCTATAAAGCAAACACAGGATGGGTTTTTATAACATTGCCAGATTTCCAAAAGCAGTAGGGGCAATGGACTGTACCCATATTCGAATACGTTCTCCTGGAGGTAATCATGCCGAATTATTCCGAAACAGAAAGGGTTATTTTTCGCTGAATGTGCAAGCAATATGTAATTGTAATATGGAATTTACTAACCTCGTGGCTAGATGGCCTGGAAGTAGTCATGATAGTACGATTTTCAACAACTGTGTACAACGAGCCAGGTTCGAACAAGGTGTGTACGGGGATTCAGTATTATTAGTAGATGCTGGCTACCCTTGTAGATCGTACCTAATGCCTCCTCTGGATGCAGTTCACACACCCGAAGAGAATCTTTATAACGAGTCACAAATAAGAACAAGAAATGTGATAGAGCGAGTGTTTGGCATATGGAAGCGAAGATTCCCGGTTGTTGCTTTAGGTATGAAATTAGCGTTAGAGCACACGTTGCCAGTGATAACTGCTACAGCCGTTCTACATAACATTGTGCGACAAGCAGGAGAAGAGCTACCTCAGGACGATCCACAGCTAGAACTACCAGTACCATGGGCTGAACTTTTAAGGGACGGTCAAATTGATGGACAAGCTGATCAATATAATGTGGCTCGTCGGGACAATTTTGGGAGAAGAACACTAATTGATACGTACTACAGAAGTATTTTATTGGGAATGTAACACTTGTATAATGAGAAGGACACTATTGAATTACATGGATTTTAATTGTTTTTCCATTATTTGAGTTTTTAATTGGTCTTGCTTAAGAAGCTCCTTCTCTCTTTCAAGCCTTATTTCATCTGCCGCCAGCTTTATTTTCTCCTGCTCCATTTGAAGGAAGTGAAGCTCCTTTTTCCATAAATGTTCCTGTGTGGCTTCTTCAGTGCTCTTTATTATTGCCTCAGCCTTCAACCTATGAATTTTTGCCAAAGGCTCTCCTGACTTGCTTACCGTTGGTCTTCGGCGCGCAGCCCTACCTGAAGAGGTCAGGTTTGAAGCTAATGGAGTTCTAACTGACTCTGAGGAGTGATCAGGCTTATCAACTTCATTGACGTACTCGACTTGGGCACTGGTAACACTATTGCTGTTTTTATTGGTTTGTAGTGTTGGATGTATCGGAGACTTGAGCATATTTGATGTGTACTTGCTCCAAGTCACCTCAAAATTGGTAGTTGTAGGACCAGATCCCTCCGCTAATACTACAGCATCATCACTGTCAATAACTGGCGTCTCCAATAGTTGTGATAATTCACTGTCGTCGTCGTAAGGGTTTCTCAGTCCTACGGAAGGTTTAATAAGTTCAATAGCTCTTTCTAGAATAGGATCTTTTTTGATGTTACTAGAGCCTCCACCTGTCTTCAGCACTTCAATCTTGCCCTCCGAGGATGCTTTTCTGGCAGCTTTCTAGATGTTATCCCAAACTGTTCTTAAATTTACTGCATCTCGGGCAGGCCCGTGCCCTTGTGTATTGAATTCTGTAGCCATTTTTTCCATCGCTCGTTTTTAATTAATGTTGTAACACCGTCTGTTTTCTTATTCTCTATGATGCTGATATTCTCAGCCACTAAATCTATCAGTAATTGCTTCTCCTGTGGTGTCATATTAGGCCTCTTCCTACGTTTCAATTCAAAACTTGACATTATTTACGAATATATACTGCACCATGTCTCACACCTAACCTATAAAGCTACAGAACAGAACTTTGTTTTGACAATAAACAAATGATTTGCGTGGCGCTATTCAACTGTTTCCAGTGCTTCTATATGAAAATTTCAGCGATGCAGTACACATTGAAACGAAAACCGAGATTTCGAAAACCGAGATAATAAAGGCAATGGTGAATACCGATGTTTATGTTATCTCAGATAATAGTATTAACCGAGTTTTCGAAATCTTAGATAATGGAAGAGTTTACCGGCGATGGTGAATACGGCCCTAAGTGTTGTTTCTTAAGTTTAGGGGCTGCGACAACACGGTCATGTAGCCGGGTGTGTGTAGAATCTGTCTGATAACCGGTGTTAATTGTGATGACTGTATTAGTGTGTGTTATCTGTTTTTAATTTAAGTACTGCAAGTTAGAATTTTTCAAATAGTTCCTACTTTTGCCGCCAAGCGCCACCGTCTACTAGGCCAAGTTCAGAACTTAGCTTCTAGACCCCACCACAGTCGGCTCTTGGCAACGAACGTAGAAACCTAAGAGTGATGTTTGCATTCCTAACCTATACAATTTAGCTTCACACAGGTGCAATTAGTGGAAGGTTCTTTAACATGCCATAAATCTATGACATGGGACCGCCGGCTTTACTTCCCCTCCGAAGGAAGGCATACTGAGGGATTTTTAACGCTCTTAAAAAATCCGACTTGCTTATCCCAAAGAAACCCTCTCACGAGATGATAAAATTGTGCTCCATATTGAACTCTACTAGTGATTTCTGCAGATGGTTGGTTATCTGTGAACACTACACTGCCAAGGTAACAGAACTGATGTACTTGTTCTAAATTTGTACCATTCAGAGAGATGTTAGTACAGATGTTTTGTCGATTAACGGGCATCACTACCATTTTGGACTTGCTTATATTCAGACCAAATTGCTTGAATATAGCATTCCAATCATTCAGCTTCTGTTGTATTTCAGCCTCATTTTCACCCCATATTACATCATCATCTGGAAATGTAAAGCTTTAAACTCAGAGGTCTTATTGAGTCTCTTAACTCTCTTCATTATTTCATCCATTACAGTAATGAATAAAAGTGGTGATAGAGCGCTGCCTTGCTGTACACCCTGCTTAGTGTTGAACCACTCTGAATAGCCATCACCATTTGGACACAACTCTGGCATTGTTCACATAGCATCTTGACTATTTATTAAAGTGCATGGTATTGATCTATTTTGAAGGCATTCCCAGATTGTATTTCTCCGCACACTGTCGTAAGCCTTCTCAATATCTAGAAAAATGAAGATCATGTATTTTCCTTTTTCCCAGTGCTTCTCCATAATCATCCTGACAGAAAATATCAGATCTGTTGTTGCCCTGTTCTGTCTGAAACCGTACTGCTCTTCTTCAAGCTGTGGTTCAATGATAAGTCTTAATCTGTGTTCTATGATTCGTTCCATTATCTTCAGGCCATGAGATAGAAGAGTAATTCCCCTGTAGTTGCTAGGTTTCTGTCTTCTCCATAGAGGGACGATAACACCTTTAGTCCAGTCTGTTGGTATTTTTTCTTCTTTCCAAATAGTGTTTAGGACTCTGAACAACCACTGCAACCCTTGTACTCCAGCTGCCTTGTTCATGTCAGCTCTTACATCAATGCCTGTTGCCCTAGCTTTTTTCATGTTCTTTAGGGCATTTTCCACTTCCATCCATGTTAGAGGGTACTCCTATCTGGGATATTTTCTTCTTTTTAGTCTCCTCTTGTTTGGTATTTGAATTTTGACTATATAATTTTTTGAAATACTGACCTATCTCATCTCGAATCTCCTTCTCATTGCATGTAATGTTTCCATCTTCCTTCTCCACAGCCTTTATTGGTTCATAGCTGTTTTTCTTACACCTCACCGCTTGATATAATAGCTTCCTGTTGTTCCTGCTGTCTTCTTCTAGTTTCTGTGTGAATTCTGTCCAGTATTTATCTTTTTCTGCAGAAATGATTCTTTTCACCTTAAGTTTCAGATCCCTGTACAGCTGACTGAGTTCTTGAAATTTCTCTTCTTTCTGACTTTCTCTGCCCCTTAGTTTCCTCACTTAATTTCTCCCTTTTATTGCTCTTCGGACAGTTTCATTCCACCACGGGGTTTCTCTCTCTCTCTTACTCTGTTGCTTGTTTTGCCAACAATATTTACTGCAGTATCTACCAGGATTTTCTTAAATCCAAGCCATTCTTCTTCAGCTGATCCAGTCTCATATTTAGGCAGTTGGTCTTTAAAAATCCCAAACCTTTATCCTGGGTTTACGTTTGGTATTCGCCTTTCTTATCAGGATGTTTCCTAGGATGGCTACTAGTAACCTGTGGTCACTATCCAAACTTTCTCCTGGCAGTATTTTCACATCTCTAATAAATGCTCCAGCTTCTTTATCTGCAATAATATAGTCAATAACAGATTTCTGTTCTCCAGTCCAGCTGTACCTTGTGATCTTATGGCTCAGCTGTTTTTGAAACCAGGTGTTCTTAATAAGCAGATTATTTCTTAAGCAGAAGTTTCGATTTCCATATCCATGGGGACCCATCACTGTCTCATATCCTGTCCTATTATTTCACACATGAGCATTTAAATCGCCCATAACAAGAATGTTATCTTGTTCTACGTGGTCTTCTAATTATTGAAAGAAGTAATCTTTCGCTTCTTGACTACACCCAACCTGTGGAGCATAAACCTGAACAATGGTCAGTGTGTTTTCTTGTCGATTTTCTGATGAAGCTTGTAGCCCAGTAAAATTATACAAATAGAGGCCAATCGAAGGAAAAAAATCCCGGAGTTTTGAAAATTGGTACAGTTGTTCCTTGGTACCCAAGTTTAAAGAAAATAAAAAGTCCTTATGGGTGAGGGGCGAGCTCGAGGGAGGGGGGCCCTTTATAGGGGCCCTATTTTAGGTTTTTGCTTGTATCTCAGTAACTATCATTCGTAGCGAAAAGTTGTTTGAATAAAACTTAAAGCAAATAAAATGTACTACACAAATGGTCCTATGCTTTGTTTACATACGACTAATACTTTCGGGGGCCGAGAAAGTACCAAAATTTCAAAAAATCTTGATTTATTCACATTCTCATAGTTATACACCATGCTTATGAGTATTTCAGATATAATATTAAGGCTGCCTGTCACCAACGATTGTTAAAACATAACTGGTGGTTAATTCACAATTTTCAGTGAGTAGATCAGATTCTCCTGGATCAAGAAACTGGTCTGATACGACTATAGAGCTGACTCTGATGCGCGGCATGAGGACTCGTGGAGGGCTGACAAGCGGGCAAGGAATCAAGGATGCCATGTTGGCAAGGTAGGTTTGTGGGGCATCCACAGCAACCTCAATTTGCTCTGCATTGGAGGACTTCACTGGCTTGCACTTATCAACAGGGGAGCAGCATGTGGATTACCGTGCGTCACTGCAAACAAGAAATGATGTAGAAAGGAAAAAGATCTTTGAGTGGTTTGCTCAGCACCCTCCCTTTACAGAATCACCTGTACTAGTGTCTCTGGCAACAGGTATTGTTGCAAACTGTGATGTAAATTGCCACAAAGCCCTCGAAGAAGGAAAGAACATAATGAGAAA
This sequence comes from Meconema thalassinum, assembly GCA_946902985.2. NCBI lineage: Eukaryota > Metazoa > Arthropoda > Insecta > Orthoptera > Tettigoniidae > Meconema > Meconema thalassinum. Next base: position 453,593,168 of record OX336391.1, on the reverse strand, counting down.
GCTGTTAGGGCAAAGGTTTGGAGAGATCAAACTGGCTCTAAAAGACCAAGTCCTATCCTTAGCCTTCAGGAGCAGCACAATCAAAATTAATAATGAAGTGGAGGTTGTAGATCCTCTTCTGATTTTCCAAAGAGTTCCTATTTCCAACCAGAATGATGAGGATCTACAAGACCTACTATGTTACGAGTTGGCACCTTCCCCTCAGTTCTCTTTGGTGACAGCGGGATGAGAAAGACGAAGAAGTCGGCTTTATATGAAGTGTCCCAGTTCATAATACTTCAGATCTCAAGCTCGCTGTAAATGTAATCGATGGTGGCTTCCTGTTACATCGCGTTAAGTGAAGTGCAGGCTCAACTTTCTCTTTTGTCTTCAACCAGTACCGGTACGTGACTTACATAAAGAGGCACTTCGGTGAACGCACTGCTGTTGTGTTTGATGCCTACACAGACACCGTCAACTCCACAAAACGTTTTGAACAACAACGTCGAATTAAGACAAAGACGTCGGTTTACATTGATTTCACCGAAGGAATGACAGTGACGTTTCAGCGAGAAAACATCCTTAGTAATGAGAGGAACAAGGCCAAAGTTCATCAGTATGGTGTCTGAGAAATTAATCACCGAGGGATTTGAAGTGAGACAGGCTGAGGCTGACACAATGATTGTGCAGTTGAAAAATCAGCATCAAATGTAAATGTAACTGTCATAGCCGAAGTCGTAGATTTTCTGGCCTTGTTGATAGCATTAGCTCCACCTGAGCCCAGCATTCTGTTTGTCAAACCTGGAAGAGGAAAAGTGGAAAGCAGAACGTATTCTTCCCTGGAATTGCAAAATCTTGACTTCACCGAAAGCATCCTGTTCATTCATGGGTTCAGTGAGTGTGATACTACCTCATCTATCTTCATGAAAGGCAAGTCATCAATCGTCAAATTGTTCAACAAGGTCAGCAGCGTCAAAGCCATATCAAACGTGTTTTACAGATCCTCTTCAACGGTACAGGAGGTCACTGCATGTTCCTCACATTGTACTATGCCCGCGAACAAGATCTCAATGCTCACATATACAATACATTCCTCAAATCAACCACAAAGGTAAAGCCAAACCGGCCGGCCTTGCCATCCACGAGAGGCTCTGCCCAGCAGAACTCTCACAGAGTGTATCTGCAGGTTCAAAACTGGTTGGGCAACCAGCTGCCACCTACAGATTGGGGTTGGATCTCCATTCAACCTGCTGCCCCTGCCTCCATCCTCAACACAATTCTCTGCACATATGCAACAGGTTGTGGGACGCATTGTGGGTGCCGCAAGGCAGGAATCCAGTGCACAACTGTGTGTGGAAACTGTGAGGAAGCCTGCACCAATGGCCTTCCAGTTGTAGATGACGCAAGTATGGACGAAGATGAGATTGACGACCCTGACAAGATGACTGCTTGATAGATGAACAACCCTGACACTTTATTGTTTCATTATCTCTACTTAGTATAAAACGAAGTCTCCGATTCTTGGATGTCACGGGTAATCTTGAGAACCACTGGATAGATTTTGATGCGGTTTTCACCATTCTGTAAAGGATAGCTCAAGGACGGTTTCTGTAGAAAATAATTTACTTTTGATTAAAGGAAGCCAAGCGGCAACGATTTCAATGAAAAAGTCGAAAAAGAAACCTGGCGTCCATGCGCTTTTTAAGCTTACGCTACGCAAACCGTTAAAAATATCAAGAGTGTAAGAATTGTTCAGCATGAAACGTTGTACATAAACGTCCGTGAGAGCATATCTCCATCTTCAATACATCGCCCACTATATGTGTTTTTACATTTCCATTTCTTCCAACAATCTTCATTCAATTACTGAGGCGACAGTTTACGAGGTAGCTAGGGGAAATAAATCCTTTATCACGTAATGCATTCATAACTGTTCTCGGGCGAAGACTGGGTTGCTAGTAATAAATAAATCACAATTTTTTGAAATGTTGTTACATTCTCGGCCCCTTAACTCCGAAAATATTAGTCCTATGTAAACAAAGTATAGGACCATTTTTGTAGTAAAGTTTATTATCTTTAAGTTTTATTCAAACAACTTATCCCAACGAGTGTTAGTTACCGAGATAAAAGCAAAAAAACTAAAAAGGGCCCCCCCTCCCTCGAGCTCACCCTCCATCCTTAAGGACTTTTTATTTTCTTGAAATTTAGATACCAGTAAACAACTCTACAAATTTTCAAAACTCCGGGATTTTTTTTCCTTCGATTTGTCTAATTTTACCGGGCTATTGATAATTCGTTCATTTACATATTCTACATCAGATACAGCATCGATGTTCTTGCTGATAACAAACGCCGCACCATTCCTTGCTTCCTTCTTATTTCCAAGCCAGTAGAGTTTATAACCTTTCCTCTGAAATTTAGTTCCTTTCCCTTTCCACTTTATTTCACTCAGTCCAATGACCTCAATCTTCCTTCTTTCCACGAGATCTACAAGCTCCTCACATTTGGCCGTCAAGGTAATGGTATTTAACGATGCTATTTTGAATTTATTGTTCCTCCGTCCAGTAATTTTCTGCTTTGAATAGTTTTGTTTAAATTCGGGCTTACCACCGTCATCCTTACAAGAACTACACGTAGAAGGTTTTCCATATCTTAGTTTTCGTTTCTTACATCCGAGGCTAGTTTTATTGTTGAAAGCAATTTGACAATTTTACTCCTCAAGCTGGCTTCCTGGGCCTAACGCATGAGGAAGATTTTCTGTTGGGGTTAACTCCCTTAGCCTTTGATAGTCCAATATCTAGACTGCAAGGCAGCAGCATTGTGATAAATTTTGTGTGTCATTTCCTACACACAGGTTTCATGAAACCTGCTAAAGGAAAAACTCCTCCGCCTGTAGCTGTTGGTTCTCCCTTAGTTTGCCTGGTTTGGTACTGGCCGCCAGACGGTCACAAAAACGTGACATTAAATTATTTCTCCAAATCTAGAGGGCAATAACAGAAATGATAGGTTTCTAATGAGTTTCATAAGATTTCGCGAATAAACGTCTAGCGAAAAGTCAGGGTCCCTAATAATACAGAAAAATATTTCACACAAAAATAAAAAATCTTCTTGATGCAAAAAATATACATTGAACCGATGTACACCACTCCAGGTATCCTCAGTAGGCATTTCCTTGAGGTTCGACACGGGAAAATAGTTTTGTTACGCAATCGGCGCGAGTTTAAATGATTTAATCATACCTCTTAGTCAGTGTGTACAGCCGTGTCGTCGTCTATTAAATCCATCCTGTCCGAGGCTCGTTCCATTTTTGAAAGCATTTGGTTTGATCCACTACTGGCTTGCTGGGCCTATCGTAGCTTCACCAGAGCCCCGTTAGCCGTCACTTTTCAGGGTTCCTGTAGGACCTTCACAGCTACCGTAACGGTCCCGGGGCACACGAAGTCCCCACTGTACTTCGCCCCTACAGGCAATCCCCTACTTTGTGCCGTTGCCCGTCTCCCACGACGTGGACGAGGGGTTGCCTCGGAGACCTGGGTTATGAAAGGAAGGGAGAAGAGCAAAATACAGGCCAGTGAGATGAGGTTCTTGAGAAGCAGTATTGGAGCTACAAAGATGGACAGAATAAGAAATGAGAGGACCAGAGAATTAATGAAGGAGGAACCATTACAGGATGGTATAGAGAAATCTAGACTTAGATGGTATGGACATGTAAAACGAATGGAGGAGAAGAGGATACCCAGGAGAGTACATGAGACGAAGTGGGAAGGAAAGAGACCGAGGGGAAGACCGAGAGACAGGTGGCTGAAGGGGGTGGAAGAAAGCGTGAAGAAGAGAGGAGAAGACTGGACAAGGGTGGAGGCTGAGAGATGGTGGGAAGACAGAAGACGTTGGAGAGGCTTGTGTTCCAAACAGACCCGGCCAGTGGCTGGAAACTGTGCAAGATAATGATGATGAATCATACCTCTGCGAATTTTCGGTACCTCCAACTATCCAGACACAAAAATTAGCTACTTTTTCGTTACTGGTTTGTAAAATTAGCTACTTTATCGTTACCGGTCGACACCTAGTTTAAGTTTGAATCAGCTGTGAACGTGAAGGGTAATGCTCATGATGTTTCGTTTGGAGAAATCTGAGTTTGAAATCACTGTCTTGGCAGAGTATTAGGAAATCTAGCTGCTTGTCATGTTAAAGTAAAGTAATTTTTCTTTTTGTGACCAATGCACGTGAGTGTTAATCTGACATTCATGGTTGTGCATGGTGGCATTAGTAGGTTTACTTACTCCAGTCATGCAAACAAGGGCACGTCAAATGTTAGTTTATGTTTTGATATTCAAATACCGCCTTGCGTCGCCAATACCCTACACAACTTTAGACCCAGGCAATTGAGTTGGCTGGGAATGAATTTGACACAATGAGTAGTCATTCCTACTTATACCCGAAACACAGGCACACATCAGAAAATTTACCCTGTTTAGCGAGTAGATGTTTTATTTAAAGACCATGACAGTGTACAAGTTTCAGATCTTTACAGTAGATTTTGATTTTGTGGATGGACAGTTTACCACATTTTACTTTGAGTTTTGATGACCTGATATGGTCATCGGCCCAAGGTTACATCCTGGTGAGGGTGTAGTCCTTGAGGGTCTTCCTTAGGATTTAATTGTTTGTCGTCTAATTCCTTAAAAGGGTGAATTAGTTGATTTAATTTCACTTGTTGTAACAGTATAAATTCATTGTTAAAGATACCCATGTGTGCGATTGTATTCAGCCGTATGATTTCGGGAAATAATGCCTAGGATAGTCATGAATAGGGCGCAGATGTTATTATCGAAAAATTACCTATAAAATGCCCTCATTAAAAAAAAAAGACCTAAATGATTGTCTTTTACAAATCATGTTTTGAATTGCAAACATTCTTAGTAGAATTAGTGTATTACTACTAAACTATTAATCAATAGATTAACAATACGTCATTTTCATTTCTACAACAAAGTGAAAAAGTATATTGCTAACTAAACATACCTTAGTTAGCGTAGCAATACACCACCGTCATCCTCAAGTTATCAAAGGTGAAGGAACGGCGGTTGTCAGCTAATACTGTTTTATATTTTGAGAAACTTCTCTCCACTTCCACTGAAGTAAAAGAAGCATATTTGAAAAACACTATTATGTCACTGGCTGTTAAATCCACTTCGAAAATGTCAATTCCGAAGTCTTCTCCCGACAAAACACTGGCTATTTGACACACTGTATGATACCCTTTATTCTTGTCCAATACAAATTTTATTTTCTGTCTGACTGTGTCCCCAATCTCACCTTTTACATGTTTTATACAACCTTCAGCATTCCTCACTAACTCTGTTGACTTGGCCAATACCATGCCACTTTCTTCTAGGCAAGTAATGATTTCTGGCAAAAATGAAAAATTTGATTTTATGCAAGCCAATTTACCTTCCATTCGAGGATCAGAAAACAGGTCCTGTGCACTCCCAATAGTCTTAGCATCTGACCTATCAAAGCCATTCACTACTACTCTCACTATCTGAAAATGACAATAGTATATGCATGCAGTCAACCAGGTACCCCAGCGTGTTAAAACTGGTGCGGGGGGCAAAACAACTTCAAGGGCCTTGTTTTACTGTGAAAACTAGTCTGTCTACTTAAAATTTTGATTGGACCTCTTCTGCAATTCGATGAAAAGCATGGGCCAGACAAGCAACATGTACCATCTTATTGTAAAATGCTTTGATATATTTTGCTGCCTTCACCATGTAAGGTGCTGCATCTGTTAGGAAGAGGGGCACATTCTCATATGTATTCCCCTAGGCCATATTAAACACATGGATTTATCGAACAGTTTGCATATCTGAGTGTGGTAAACTGCTTCCAAAACCTCTGAGGTCAGAAGAAAAGTTTGCCCAAGACTATTTGTTTCTAGGGTGCCTATCACTACATTTCCTACACAACGTCCCTCTGTATCTGTAGTCTCGTCAATTGAAACTTAAATTTCTTCCCATTCACACATTTACGTATTCGGTTTAACGTGTCTTCGTAACATTTTGATAGGTAGTTTTTACGCAATGTTGATTTGCCTGGAATAGTATGACCAGTGTGGCGTTCGAGGAAATGACTTAATTTAGGATTGCTTAGTTTTCCTAGTGGATTATTAGCACTAACAAACACTTCACATAATTCTTTATAAAAGGAAGATGACTTGTTATTTGATATCGAAACAGTTTCTTTTAACAGTAATTGAGACACTTTCCTTTTTCCCACATTTTCAAGACCTCACAAATGTTAATCGCGCCCGACATGTTGTTGTACGGTGACCAGTTCATTTGCAGAGACTTTAATTTCGCACACTTTGCAGAACAAAATAGTTTCATCAGTTGAGAATATGTTTTCACTGAAATCTGACACATACTGTTTTAAACGGCTTGCAGTTGACTGCTTTTGTTTTGGCATTTCAATTGCACTGCACTGCACAAAAAAAAAAAAAAAAAAAAAAACGTCGCACACCTACAACACGAACACACCTTAAAAGTCCTATAGTTGCCGGGTAACTGAGTGAATGATCAGAGGCCAGAGCTGTCAACACTTCTAATAAAGATAAACTCGACACAAACCACAGGGCGCTGAGGGGATTACCCCGTTTCTGTTCTCAGACTAACGCAATACTCACGTGCACGTGAAGAAATCGGTGATGCAAACTGTACACACAAATGCATCATGGTCAAGAAAAATTAAATCTGCGGCGTAGATAATAAACAGGTAATGAAAACAGATGAGCAGTGCAGTACTACAGTATATGGGTTAGTACAAGAATGCTAACGCTGACATGTTTAGAAATACAGATACTATAAAAACTTTAAAATGAGCATTTAACCATATTCGATTTAAAAAAAAAGACCTATAAATGTATAAATGTAACACATGAAAAATGACCTAAAATGCACCTAAATGTTAGAAAATGGATATATTCTGGAATGTATGTCTACCCCTTATTATTCCCGTTTTTCCAACGGGGTTGGGGACGAGATGCGATGGAAGTCATTGTGGCGGTGGTTTTTACGGCCGGTTGCCCTTCCTGACGCCAACCTCATGAGAGGAGTTAATGAGAGATGAAATGAATGATGGTGAATGAAAGTGGGCAAGGATGTGGAAGAAAGCGGCCGTGGCCTTTCAGAAGGTACTGTCCCAGCATTTGCCTGGTGTTGAAAATAGGAAACCACGGAAAACCATTTCAAGGACAGCCGACGGTGGGGCTCGAACCCACGCGTCTACCGAGTCAGCAGAGAGCTTGGTCCCATGACCTAACGCTGCACTTTAGCCAGCTGAACCACTACTGTCGGTCAGGATTTATTCTGGAATATGTAGGAAAAATGCATTTTGATGACCTTTAAAAAACCCCATATATCTAACAAATTTATTGTAGAATACACTCAATTACCACTAAGCATCGTCTCCGTGTACTCGAAAAAAAAGATGACTTTTCATCAAAATCCGGGCCCCAGTCATGAAGGTTAAGCTAGTGAACTGAGCTCGCCCCCTGAAGAGAGTTCTGAAAGGTACAATGCCGAAAAAAAAAAGTAGCTGGAATTCAGGGATCCCAAGTTTAAACTCCAGCAGTAATAACTGTCAGCTTGAGTGTGTTTCCTCCTGGTTTCTCCCCCCAACACTAACTCCAAGAAAATGCTGGGATGGTATCTTATTCTTATTTCAATTCTCAAGGCAGATAGGCAGGGTATATATTGGTAAAAAATTTGGATCTCCATTTGCGAGTCGTTCTTTGAGAAAGTCTGATCAGTTTCCATCTACCTACAAAATATGTTCAACCATCGTAAGACCCAACTACTTAACTATCTCTGTTCAAGTCACGACTGGCAATTGCAAACTATGCTGGATTGAATAAATGCCTGTTCGTAATGCACAGTAGCCTACTGTACACATTAAATTCAATAAAAGGTCCAGCTTAATTTAACCATCAAAACCTAAAAGATTGCAGAATTAGAACAATTTGTTCAACAATAAACACCACACTAATACAATACTAGATATGCTGCGATCATCGAGTGGTTTGCAGAGGTATGTCTATTCATCACATTTTCTTCCACTACCATGCACTCTCCTACAATTAATCACTGTGTCATGTCAATATATACCACTCTCACTCAATCATTTAAAAATAATGTTATTGGTTTTAAATCCCTTTCAACCGATGCATCCTTTAGAGATGCCAGATCTCGGTAAATGCACAGACACAGCATTTGTGCACCCTCAAAGGTCAACTGACTGTGCCAGGATTCGATCCTGCAACCTTAGACACAGAAGGCGAGAACATTAATGCTGCACCATGCTGCCAATAATTTGATCATTTCACCTGTGTCCTGTCTTTAAATCGAAAGTTTCTTTTTCTTTTTGAGGTGACAAGCAATTTCCCTGTTTTTTCGAGAAAATGGTCATGCTGCCAACACTGTCAGTACTGGGATATTAACTTCTGATCTGAACATGCAGTTACTCAATCCTCCATGTGGGTTATGATTCAATACACTGAAGATAAGAATCTGGGCACCCATAGTTATAATATCAACAAAGCATTTTTATAAGCATTGACTGCGGTGGAATATTTTGTTATTTTACCAATAGAAATGTGTTAGTTCATATTGACAGTTAAGTGTGGAAACAAAACCAAAGATGAAATTCTGATAATTTTACAGTCATATTTTTGAAAGTTGATCTATGGCACCAAGCAGTGATTGCTAAGTCTACTGTACAGTCTTGTAAAACATTTAGATACAGAGTCTGCTCGTGATATTGTTTATTTGCATAACATTTTGTTTTGATTGGCTATTTCTGGAAGAGAAGAGCCAGCCTAGAAAAGTCAGATTTTGAAATCACACAACTATAAATTGAGAAATTTCCAGTTCTTGACTCAAAGCCAAAAAGATCCACCACTTACTCCTGTATATAGTTTACTTCCCAAATATTGTCCTCATCCACAGGCTCTCTTGTTTGACCATAGCAATATGGCTGTAAAGTCTGTTCGCTGAGCCAAGACAGTGAAAGTAACAGCTCTGAGTGTGATTGCAGGACTGCCCACAAGGGGTGTGTCGATTTGTGCCTGTTGAACATACAGTGCAGTGTATAGCATACATGTGAAGCGATTGCATGGTACAGTGCAATTTCTATTCTTATTCGGAGTTAGTAGCGGCTTCGGTGGCATAGTGGGTAGCACATGCTGAGCTTCTATGCCCAAGATCGCGGGTTCAAACTCGGCCGAAGTCGTCGGATTTTTTAAGAGTATTAAAAATCCCTCAGTATGCCTTCCTTCGGAGGGGAAGTAAAGCCGGCGGTCCACGTCATAGATTTATGGCATGTAAAAGAACCTTCCACTAATTACACTTGTGTGAAGCTAAATTATGGGTTGGATTTGACTAACGCTCTTATGGTCCAACGTTCGTCGCCAGGAGCCAACTGCGGTGACATCTAGCAACCAAGCAAGGAAAATAGCTCATTTCACGGGTGTTAGTGAAATTTCTGTGTATCAAGTAGTTCAAGAAAATAAAGCTACCCACAGTCTAAAGTTGCCCAAGAAAGAGAAACCAAGGGCAAAGATTGTGGAAAGAGTCTATGAGATTGATAAGAATGCTATAAAAAGAATGGTCCAATTATTCTTTCGCAATGAGCTGCCTACGATCGATGAAGCACTTATCGCTGTGAACACAGATTTGCTGGATTTTCGACAAACAACATTTCATAATTTATTGAAGGAACTAAACTTCGGGGATGAGACAGTATGCTCATAGAGAGGGACAAAATAGTTGTGTGGAGACATACATAGCTATTTGCAAACAATAAGACAAATGAGGCAAGAAAGGAGAAATCTATTTTTTAGATGAAACTTGGCTAAATGCAGGTAATACTCTGATTAAAGTTTGGATTGATGACACAGTATCATCATCCAAGCAAGCCTTCTTGGAAGGACTGTCTACTGGTAACAAGGCAGCAAGTGACTGAGGAAAACAGTTAATTATCACCTATATTGGATGCCAGAGGTTTTGGTACTAGGCCTATATCTTGTTGAAACCAAAGAACAACGGACAAAAGCGAAACGAAAAGAAACTTAACCAGGGTGTCGAGCGATGACCTTTTTTCAAATTCCCGTATAATTCCAGTATTTCCCGTACGAAAATCCACCAAATTCCCGTATATTTTTGAACTCTCTAAGACTTCGAGTTCGCATACCGAATGGCTGAAAAATGAATCTTAAAGCGCGAATCAAGATTTTCTGGCGTAAGTGTAACTGCATTTTTGGAGATACTTCCGCAGCCCACGGGTTATGGCGAGATTTAGGTCTAATCCGTAGCGTGAGCAAAGCGCGCACGCGCGAGTGAATTCTCTCGCAGATACCGTTTATCTGAGGAGAGCTGATATAAATGAATGTTTTACTGAGGAGGGTTGAGAGAGTAGAGAATAGAAGTGTCACATAATAAATGTTTATGGGAAGTGCCTGAATTGTATGTTACCGTAACCGTATAGAGCTTCCACGAGTTCAAATGACACCGAAGCTTATGCATAGGGAACTTCCGGTCCGCGAATCTCCATTTGATTTTCATTGGCAGTGAATCGTTCGTTCGCGATTATCTTCTTTATTATTTCGGATAGTGGTTTTGTTTTTAGGCGTTCAACTTATGAAATAAGAACTGGAAGGTTGGCCTTTCATGAATATTCCAAAGACAAGTGTCTCCTAAAAGAGTAATTAGTAAAACTTCGCATCAGAGACGACCATAACAAACAGCTTGCCTACAAAGTGTGCGATTTGCACATTTCAAACGGCATTTCTTAGACTACAATATTTAATTTGTTGCAAATTAAATATGTTATATGTGAGAATATTATTATAATTTGCTATCCGGTTGTTATATTAGTATATTATGCATTAACGTGACCCGTTTAAATGCTAAATGGTGACGGAAGCTACGAGTTATACTAGGCTATTCGCCGTACCGGTAGGCCTAATATTTACTAACGCATCGTTTCTTCTTTAATATTTATTTAATCATTATAATTATAATAGCCTATCTTCAACACTCATTTAACCAAAAATCAGTTTATAATTCTATACATATTCCAGGTATTTCAAGAAAGCGGTATTTGATAGCACATGCGGTTCCACCTTAAAATCCAACCGTGCCTAGTTTTCAGTATCCATGGAAAATATTACCGGAAGTTAATAAACCAAACAACTGGCGACAATTTTTTTTAAATGCTCATTTACATCTTCACCCTAGTCTACGTAAAGTACCATACGGTAATCACTGAAAGGGTAGGGGGGTTATGACCTCAATTTCACAAACGAACGAACCTCATTTTGCATGAATTATGGAACCTGAATCCTAATGGAGGTATGGATTGTCTGCATTTAGAAATATGTTAGTCAATAATTTAAAACAAGATGCCAGAAAACTAAATACAAAAATCTGCGTGCCTACTACGGTGTAAAGTTGCTCCGTGAAAAAAATACACCTCGCCAAGATTACACGACGTGCATACAGTTAAATACTATCATCCAATTGGAGAAACACTTTCTCTGTCACGATCTTATAAGCAATTCAAACATAAACTGCTGTAATTTACGGGAAAATGGGCAACATTTAGAGACTACGAGTGTTGTATGTGGCACAACGTTAGCTAACATTTCGCGTCATTAATACATAAGGAATGAACACATGCAGAGCTTTCTCACTGCACACAGCTGAAGATCATATTCTTGGTGCATTTTACGTTCTCTTAATAACAATAATTTGCTTAGTTACATGCAACGAAAATTGTAGTACACAGTTCCCATTGCTTCCAATACCTGACTACTAAACCAGCAAATGGTAATGCATAAACATACGCCAGTGGCGCGTCCTATGGCAAATGAAAGATCGAAAGAAAATGTAAGCTTTATAGGAGCACGGAACAAGACGATACGATTTTCTACTCTACTGAAAATAGTCAAAATTCCCTTTGTAATAATGACTAATAATCCTGGGGTTATGTAGTAATAATAATAATGATCGTGTGGCCTCCGGAGAGACCTAGTGCAGATCTTTCTAGTTGACGCCCGTCGGCGACCTGCGCGTCGTAATGAGGATGAAATGATGATGAAGACGGCACATACACCCAGTCCCCGAGACACGGTCATTAACCCCAGGAGATTAAAATCCCTGATGGCTCGGCTGGGAATCGAACCCGAGGCACTTTGGGCCAAAGTCTAGCGCGCTAACCATTTAGCCACAGAGCCGGACGGGTCATGTAGTAATAAGATGTATCCCACCCACTATCCCTTTTTAGATCACGACTTTTATAGTAAAAGTGTGTCCGCTATTACACGCGTAAATTATGGGACAAATACAGTATTGCTAACCCCATGAATTCAGTACTGACAGCCTTCCTGTCACTATGTCCCGCTTTTCCTCTCCACAAACCACGGTCGCCACATAACAAGACCCTACGTCCAACCTCCACACGGCAAGAATTCTGAGCATGCTTCTCACCTACACCCTGTATTTCGAAGGAAACAACGCGAAGGATATGCCGGTATATTTAATATATTTTAAAAGACGATCCTGAGTCAACGCCGAGGACATTCATACCAGTGGCGGCTGGCGCAGAAAATCAGTTGTGTGCTGTATGTAACCCATCCCCCAAATATAGTGTGTTTAGAAACACAATTTACTGTATAGAGTCTTGAGTGTTAAAGAGGCTCTTCACTGAGTTTTCCATACTGAACAAACTATAGTTCAACGAGTTACAAAAAGTGGCTGTAGAATAGGTAAGTTGTGAGTATTAGAGGACCTTCTGGCGGGAACAGCTGAAGGCTTCCTTTATTTTTTCCACCCAAATGGCTTTGTGCGATTCCCTCTAAAATGCAGCCGCAGAGTCTAGAAGGAGCCACCTGCTACGTTCTCATTTCTTGTGACCAGTGCTGCCGCTGTGTGGTCGAACGAAGAACCGCTGTGATGTCTTGGCTCTGGCCTTGGCTGTTGTCCCTACAGCACAACGGAAAAGGCGGGCACGCATGCGCAAAAGGCAGAGTTCATGTTTGCAGGCAATAGACGTAGAAATTCTCACTGAGCTGCGATCTACATAGCCAGTGTCGGACGGGGAATGGAGCGCATGACTAGATAACCTCGTTGTCAGGGGAGTTCATATATTTCCAATCATTCAACTGGCATCTTTTTAATGCACTGTATTTGATTGTAGATAATATTATTAAAGAAATTAATTTTCAAATAAAACAATGTGCTGCAGCACTTCAGCACATAAGAGAGAGCCGCCCCTGATTCATACAGAGAAATACGATACTTTTAGATGAATAAATAAATTACACACCGAAGCTATGATACCTTATCATCGGTATCGGTACCAATTCAATAAATACGACAAATAGGGCAAACACTCGACAGCTAATGAATATAAAAACACTCACCATGCAATAATTATCCTTTAACATGAAACAAGAGTCTGAGCGGAGGTCGTTCACAGCTTACTACAGTAGTTGACAGATGCACACTCTCTGAATCGCGACTCTCTACGGTTAATATTAGCTTTTGTGATAATACAAAAGTAAAGTTAAGGTAAATACATATTTAGCACTGAGCACTCAAACAAGCCGCTCAGTGGCGATATTATTGCCGTGGTTTTATATTGTCGAGTTGTAGGCTATTGAATGGCAGACGGTATTTTGAACACTATGATGGGAAACAATAGCCTGTGGTCTATTATCGATTGACGCAAGCGAACTGACGCCAATAAATAACTTATCCTCAGTCACTTGGCAAGGATTTCTTTGACACCCTCCATCCCTTCACTGTCCCTATCATCATCACCACCATCATTGTCTTCGTCAGAGCTTGATGAATTGCCAATGTTAATAATCATTTCATCCACCGCGATATCCAGATCGCCTTCAGTATTTCTTTCTGCACATGCTGTACGGGATGTATCCAATCCTCGGGTCGAACTTCGGCGAAGTAAAAGTAAGGAAACAGGCAGTGGTTAATAAGCGACTGAAACAATGCCTGCCCATACGAGAAGAATTCTGTCACGTGTTTTGTGTATTTTGTAGCCACATGTTGGTGACGGGTGTTTGATAGTAAAATGTCGAGAGCTGTGAGATATTGTTTGTAGTTTTTGAAATTTATGCATGTGTGACGCATTTGGATTGAGTGTTTGCACGGACTTGAAAACAATTTGGTAGGCTATGTGCATCTCCCCTGCGAAAGAAGATCATGGAAAGGCTAAAAACAGTAACATTTCACACGCGACACGCCGCGAATACTTTTTAATTCAGATTTATTTTATCAAAGTAGATAATAGAAAATAAAATAATGCAAAACGAAATTAAATAAGTCACTTTGACAAATACAAGATTGTTACTAGGAACTTCAGTTATACACAGCACAAAATTAAGTTCTTTTGACAATACTATTTTTTTTCTCCAATTCCTGGAGATCTTTCGTGGCTTTTCTTTCGACTGCCACCTTAGCCGTCGATTTGCACCTGTTTTGCTTCCTTGAACACGGCGTAGGAGTTTCGGGCAGTATGGACTCTTGCTCACGGTATCTTTTCTACTCCACCAGCTGCCATCACAGCGTCCTGAACAGTATACGCATGCCAATCAGACTTGCTTCTTTGTGATTGACGATCATGCACTCCTTGTTCAGGGAGAAACCTCTGTCTAGAGCTGCATTGTTGTGATACAAAATCAGTATCATTTTAACGAAGCTTGAGAGATCGGTTTTTTTTTTTTGGCAGGAACTGCTGAAGCCACTATGTCAGACCACAGCACGTCGAGCCGTGGCTCTTTTCCGTCGAACTGCTTCAAACGCGCAGTGACGGAGGGCAGTCTCAGAAGTGCGGAGTAGCTGCTCTTGAAGCGGTCAGCCATTGCGCCAGAAAGCAACTTCTGATTACAAAGAATTTCCAGGGCAATGACGATCCTAACTTCTTCCAACTTAAGAGTCTCAGCGACCCCTATACGGTCCAGGCAGGAAATAGTACGGGTCTCTTGTGAGCAAGAGTTGACCTCTCTGATTTTTTCAGCCATAGGATACCAATGTACAATTTTCGGCAGTTGGTGTGAAATTGCAGCACATACGCGTTTGGAATTTTCTGAGATCTTAAGCTGTTAACTTCTTTAAGGGCTGCTCTTGTCGAGAAACCCAGGTCTCCTCGGAATAACAATGCGGACTAACTCCTGCATTTCATTGTCAGCAACCAGCGCGGCGCGCGGAGAGGGTACGGCCGGCGGTCGGCCAGGCAAAGCATGCATTCGACGTTGGCTGGGTTCTCATCCCGCTTAGTGCTCTATCGGTGACGCAAATTGCGGGTGGCAGCGCAGTCAGCTGGCGAAATAGAAGCCTGAGCGGGAGGACTCTACCGAGCGTTCGGGGACTAAGAAGTCAGGCATTATGAGACTTTTGAAGATTTCCCGTATCAAGTGCGAATTTCCCGTATAATTCCCGTATTTTTCCCGGGTCACTAAAATTCCCGTATCGCTCGACACCCTGCTTAACTCATCTAACGATAGGTGGCTCACTCATCGATTACTCAAATTTAACAAAAATCAGGCTAGCCACCATCTGTATTTTGCTATAAGGTTCCGGGCGGCTGCCCGGAACTTGCACGGACGTGGTAGAACGCTGCCCAAGATGCACAGAGGTATATACCGGCAGATAGTTTATCACCCGTGTTGCTGCCCGCAACTTTTACCCGGATGTGGTAGAACCGGCCCTAACTGAAATTTAACTTCTTTGACACTAGTTGTTAATAATGCTAGACCATCTGCAAAGGAGAGACAATTTAGTCGAATATTTTTTCCAATCTTCACATTCGGCGGACAAACCTCATTCCATTGACGCATCATTTTTTCCAGCACACGATTAAACAACAATGGAGATAATCCATCTCCCTGCCGAAGACCAGTATGGAATTCAAATGACTCAGAGGTTTCACTTCTAAACCTAACTCTAGATTTAGTATTCTTAAGAGTGACCGCAATAAGGTTAACAAGTTTTCGATATAAAACAAATTCAGCAAGGACATTTAACTTAATAGAGATTCGTGATGGATACTATCATATACTTTCTGAAAATCAACGAATGTGATCACTAAATCTTTGCTCCCAATCCTGTGATGTTTTATAATCCATTTAAGACTGATAATTTGATTTGGATGGCTTCACCAAGTTCATTATCAAGTTGTTCGTGAATTCTGGAATATGAAATCTTTAAAAAAATCTTATATGTGACATTCAGCAACGATATTCCTCGATAATTGCTAGGATCTGATCTATCGCCCTTTTTGTATATGGGGTATATAATTGCAATATTCCACTCTTCAGGCAATTTTTCTGTATTCCAAATGTCAATAAGATGTTTATGTAGGTCATGAATAGTCTGTACATTAGCATTCTTCTGAAGTTCTGCTACCACTTGATTCTCTCCTGCCGCTTTAAAATTCTTAAGTGAATCAATCGCTGTACGTACTTCATCGTAAACCGGCGGTATGATCTTTTCCAGGGGTGTTTTATTTCTAGGATAGGGATAGAATTCAAAAGAATCTTCAGGTTCATCACTATTAAGTAATTTTATGAAGTAATCAGCCAAAATTATTGCATTGTCATAATCATTATGGGCCACCTGCCCATTAGTATCCTTCATCAAAAGAGTAGGGGGAGTAAATATTGATCGGTATTGTTTAGATGTCCTGTAATAATCTCTTGTTTTATGGTGATTGAAAGGTTCATCAACAGATTTTAATGTTAATATTAATAACAAATATTCTCCCTACCACTCTTGTAAACAAGAAAGAATTCCAAATACCAACTGGCCTAAACCAAACATTGTGGAATGGCTCGTTTCTAAAAACATCCCATTAAAGGATGGGTCGCTGAAGAAAGAATTATTACTTGTGATTGTCATTGAACACGAACTATCCTTCAATGCATGTGCCCTTGATGAAATGCCTAAGGCTGCACAGAAGACTATGCACTCTTTCCTGTGAATTATTTAAGGTATGTTCCCAAATTTTAGCAAACGACAAGGTCATTGACCACTGTGAACTTACCCCAATTGAACTGGTCTGGGCGCAAATTAAGAACGGTGTAGAATCAAATAATACAACGTTCAAGTTGACAGACGTTAAAATCTGTTAACAAAAGCTATTCAGGAAGTAAGTGAAGAATACGGCATGCTGAACAACAGTTGAGAAGAGAATATGGGAACTTGACAACATCATCGAAGAAACTGAAGACCGCCTAATTATAAATAAAAAATGTCAAGCAGGATAGCAGCAGTTCATCAGACATAGTCTACTGAAAACCATAAGTATCGCAATATATTACATTATCTTGAGCGTAATTAAATGTTATTTATTTTATAACTTCTGTGGCTGTAGTTTACCATATATAGACAATATTGGTTGCTATATAGTAAAAAGAAAGCAACTGTAAATAGTTAACCCGGGCTGCAGTACAGCACTTTTCTTTCTTTAGGGCTACGGCATGATAAACTATCTTGAATCATCTTGGCTAGTCCTGTCTGGCCGAGCTGATCACTTGAACTGGGCATGTTTCCCTGTCCAGGCAGTCAAGTGATCACGTGCAAGTATTTACCTGAATTTTCTCGAATCGGCGAATAGACTGGCTCAATGTAAGTTAATTTGTATTTATAAAGCATTCTGAACATAACTGGGCTACATGTTATTATCCATTGAAAGGACACCTTATGATGCAGTGGTTAGTGTAATTGGCTGTCACTCTGGGACCCCAGGTTCAATTCCCACTCTTTACCAAGAAATTAAATTCTGGTTTGAAGTACCGGTACTGGAACGGCATGGTTGATATTATTGACACCCAAAAGGTGCTATCAATTCTGATGACATGCATCAGACTAGCAGGTACACAAGTTTACTACCCATTTAAAAGCTCATTCTGATCTGTGTACACTTCTTGGAAAATATATATTCCATGCATAATTCAGTTTAACTTATAAGAAAACACACTGACCGGCACGAAAAACGCAACACACAATAAATTATGTGCAATTATCTATTTAATCAAAGTGAAGCATTTCAACCTATTTTTTTAGATGGGGCATGTTATTGGCGGTGCTTTGTGAGCAAACAATGAAGTGTCGATTGTTTTTTCCCTGCGCAACCTGGATGGTAAGAGCTCAGAAGAGGTACTTTTCGCTCCAAAATTCTTAAAGTACTGAAATTAACCAAATTACCTGAATTAATAGTCGGCAAAGTATCTGGAGATGATGTAGTAATAGATGTATACTCCTCCGCTGTCTGTGACCCATCCAGAAATCCCAAATATGAACACTACTTATATAGGCGAAATTCCAGCCGATTCATCAATTTTAAGCATCACTTACCGTATTGCCAACCCCACGCATTCGGTACTATATCGCATCCGGCAGACCAATGGTTTTCACCTAGACCAATAATGATTAGGTAAAGCGGCCCTGTGGGCCGTGTTAGCTAATATAAACACCCGTGGTTTTTGTCACGCACAGTGGGGGTAATCACACATCAATAATCTTTATCCAGGCCAATGGTTTTGCCTTTAATTCATTATTTACATGTAGTGTGGTGTATTTTGTATCGGACATGCTGGTAACGGGTATGACATAGTGTACGATGTCAAAGGTATGTGAATCATAAATAATACATTTCCAATAATCTGCCTTGTAAAATTTGTGAAAACTGAAGAGTACCTCTTCTGAACAATTAATCAATCAAATGTCCCTTTTTACAATACATACCTTAATGCACTCTATTTGCTGGAATCTGAAGCATATGAAGCAAATGCTATTCTACTGACTTGCTCTGCATTCACTGCAATAAAGAAACAAGATTTCAAGTTATTCAAGTATTAGTTTACAGTAAGCTTAAGTAATAAAATCTTTTCAATTACAGTATTCATCTTAAAAGATTAGCATTAAATTAGGGAGGTGCACTTTCGATAGATTGGTACAGGAAATCAATTTTTAAACAAAGCCTAGATTTATAAGACAATATTGTTACAAGTTTATTATCCCTTTGAACTTTTGTTTCTTTAGAGACATTAGAATTTGGAAATTGGCTGTGGAGGGGGTCTTTAACATGCCAGTAAATCCCTGACACAAAGCAGTCTTAATTGAACATCTCTAATGCCGTAAGACTGAGCAGGGATCCAACCTGCAATCTTGGGTTTTGAAGGGATGGCCACTCAGCTCGACACAGAATATCAAAATCCACATTTCAGGCTCATGGCACTTAGCATCAGGTAATAGCCTACCCACTGTATACTGTAGTGCAGATATGATAAAACTAAACCACCAGGTTAGACCCTCGACTGGAGAAAGACAGATGGCACACCTCCCCTCCTCTGAAGCAATGCTGGAATTTATGAGCAGTGGAGTAAAAAGGGAAAAAAAAAGGCTAGTTTTCAGGCCTGCATTAGATGCAGGGGCTGATCAAACATTTTTGAACCTGAAACCTTAACTACAATGGGGTATTTTTCTACCAGCGGCATTCAACAATGTCCAAAATGTTTTGGACCTTCTGTAATCTGCTCATATGATTCAATCAGCCTACAGTATTACACTCGAGTTGAATTTACTCAGGTAATTTACTGAAGGCCTATGTTGGAATTACTTAAAAAAAGAAAGAAAAAAAACATAGGGTGTAGGGGAGACCTCTGTACCTAGGGCCACCCCTGTTTACTCTTAGATTACTTAAGGGAAATTTCTGTGGTTAACTGGTATGGTTGGCTATACTGGCTATGACTTCACAATCCTGTTTTGGAGGGAAAATATATCTGTGAGTGGAAAATACACAATAAAAGTAATTGTCATCCAACGAGAGTAAATTCTGATGTATGCATAATTTATTTAACGGATAGGTAAGATAAATTTTATTGTTATTAGAACATAAAATTAACCATTCTTTATGAAGTATAGATATAAATCTAATTTGCCACATGGCTTGTTATTTTAGGTTATACATTCATTTTAATTGAAATGTTGTCAAGGTTGTACCTAGGCCCATATGGATCTGTTGTACCTAGGGCCATGCCCCTAAGTACAATGCCAAGACTATTACTGTGATTATTATTGTTATTACGCCTATTATTTTTAGGCTAGATAATGGTAATCTCACAAGTAGCTTAATATTCATGTTGAATAGTAGTCTATGCATTAAGCAATTCTTTGTAACAATTTTCTTTTAGATGCCTAGAAGTAAAACTGGTGTAAAAAGGAATCAACCTTCCCAAGAAGATTTGGCTGCTGGTGTACAAGCTGTATTAAAAGATGGAATAAAGGTTCGTGCGGCAGCAAAGGAATTCAATGTTGCAAGACCTACACTTCAAAGACATGTAGACAAACATCAGAAGAGTGGGGACGACATTTTCAAGTTTGTTAATAGATGTGCTGTTTGGAATGTGTTTTCATTGAAGAAGAGAATAGTCTTGTTCAGTATTTGGTTACGGCCAGTCAAATGCACTACGGTTTATCAAGACGTGAGGTTAGAAGTTTAGCATTCGAATTTGCCAAGGGAAACAAGATAAATTTTATTGTTATTAGAACATAAAATTAACCATTCTTTATGAAGTATAGATCCATCCATCTTCTTGGGATGTTAATGGCCAAGTGGGAGCAAGACGGTACTCGGATTTCATGGAACGTCATGCAGAAGTTATTTCTTTGCGGAAGCCACCAGCAACTAGCCTTGCAAGAGCTACAAGCATTAACAAAGCAAACGTTCAAGCTTTTTTCCGTTTATATTCTGGGGCATTAGAAAAATATAAATTTAAGCCTGAGAATATGTCGAATGTGAATGAAAGTGGTATATCCACAGTTCATAACCCAGGTAGAGTGGTTGCATCTAAAGGGGTCAAGCAGGTTGGTAGTGTTACTTCTGGTGAAAGGGGCACAAATACAACCATAATTGAATGCGTTAACGCTATTGGCCTATGATTATTTCCTCGCACACATTTCAAGAGTCATATGCTTAAAGGAACTCCTTCTGGGACACTTGGTGCTGCACATCCCAGTGGATGGTCAAATGGGGAATTATTTATCAATTTTCTGAAGCACTTTATTTCACACTCGAAGCCCTCTCTAGACAATAAGGTTCTCTTGACATTAAACTACCACGATAGCCACATCACAATTCAAGCAATCAATCTTGGTAAAGAAAGTGGCAATGCTAACTTTTCCTCCTCATACAAGTCACAAACTTCAGCCCCTAGACAGAGGAGTCGTTGGACCTCTGAAGAAATATTACAATTCAGCATGCAGTGATCACATGTTGTGTAATCCTGGAAAGCCAATAACCATCTACGACGTAGCTGAAATTGTAAGGAAAGCCTATCCTACAGCTTTTGCACCAAATAACATACTCTCTGGATTTAGGGTAAGTTCCCCGAGATCATTTCACCCGAAATCTGAAAAATAAGTTTGAATGACGAGTCCCTGACCACATTTAAAGCAATTTGATGTTGCCTATAAATGCATATCTCGGCCATTTTTATGGTTTTGGTCATATTTTAGTGATATAAGGTCATATTTGGGTATAATTTCAGTATTTTTGTTTAAATTGAGGCGTCGTTAACAAGGTACGTGTTATCTGCGTCGATTTTCTAACACAGGATTTCCGAATAGTGTAGTAGATATATTTTTCTTTCCTTTTCCGGAACAGTCAGATAGCAGGTTTAGAAGGCCTGATTCTAAGAAGGCGCTCCTCTACGGACGTCTTTTAGCACATCTTTCTGGACAAGTTAGATTGCGACACTCTACGCATGAGGTCTCGGAACATGACGATAGTGTGTTTCCGCCTTTTAATAGGATGTCACTCCAGTAGATATATTTAACTCAGAAGCAATTAGCTAGCAAACAAGGAAATGCCATGTTATATCTCGCCCAGTTCTTCCTTGTAGGGCCGAGTGATAGCTCCCTTACTCTTTCACTACCAACGGATTTCAACAGATCGGTCACACTTGCAGATTATGCCGAAAGTGAAGTGTAGTAAAGCTGTGAAGTTCAGAAAGTATGTGAAAGAGTTTGGCGAAGAGACTTAGTTTTTAGGTCATATTTAGCTAGTTTTAATTTGCTTGCATATTTTGTACTTCTTTAGGTCTTAAACTTTCGAACCCTAGTCATCAGGAATATGGCTACTAAACCAAGACATTTTCAGTGCGGATGAATTCCTAAGTGCACATGTGACTGACAGACCTCTACCCGAAGACCCATCAGATAACACTATAGTTGCAACTGTCGCTCAACCATCAACAAGTGTTATTGGGACACCTCAGTCATGTAAGAATCTTTCTTCCCATATTACAACCCCAGGAGAAATACACCCTTATCCAAAGGCTCAGGCTAGAAAGTCAAATAGGCTAGAGGTGGAAGAAGAAGAGGCAGGACTAGAATACTTACTGATACACCAGAGAAGGCTGAAATTGAAATGTTCAAATCGAAGAAACGAGCTAACAATGAGGCAAAAAATTCAAACCGTGTGAATAGGCACATATTTAGATCAACAAAAGACTCGTCGGAGGAGGAGGAGGAGGCAATTGAATTAGAAACATCAAATAATATAGGTGATGAAGATTAAATAATTAGAAAGGGCGATTTCTGCCTAGCGAAACTGGTAGGAAAGAAATCTCTTCACTACTATGTAGTTGAAATTAACAATGTGGAGAATAATCCCGAAGGTGAAGCTGAGCAGTATGTTGTAACATACCTAAAAAGAATGCAGTCCAACAAATTCACATATCAGGATCAGAAAACATTTGAGATTGAGAAGGGAGACATTATGAAACTCCCTGACCAGAGACAGTCGGTGGGTCAGCTCGTTAGTGCATGCAATATTGTCCTTTGGTGTCAATTTTGAACAATATAATATTGAGTAGCAACAACAAGAGAACTATTTTAGATAAAGGATAAGTGTGTTTCAGGACCAGCGTCTGTGTTATATGGGGGAGGGGAAGAGAAAAAGAGAAGGAAAAAAAAACCATGTGCACAAGATTTAGTTCTACTGATATGTTTGTAATTTTTTTTTTCATTTAAGCTACTATTTTTAAGTGTATTTGTTGTTGCCAATACTTATGTGTTAGTTATAAGCTACAGTACAATTGGAATCTGGTGGCCCAAGGTACAAAGGGTTGTACCTGGGGCCACTTGACTTTGTTTTGTCTACCGCAATTATACAGGCTGTTTAAAAATAGGGGGCATAATTTCAGGTATGTATTTATTATATGTAGACAATCAAAATAGTTCATTACAACATGTGTCTGGAAATGCTTCATTTCCGAGTTATGGCCTTCACAAAACTGAACTTCACTGGAACGTTTTTCCGCAGATCGTTGCCGTGAAAAGAGGCATTAAGAGTGCAACGATTCTTTTATGGGGCACTGCAAACAGTCTAGTACATGTGCTTACTGGATTCTTCGTGGTGGCCCAGTAATGGGTGACAGGGGGCTTTGCTCTCTCTTAGTTGTTGCTATGATTATGATTATGTTTTATGATGATCAGGATGTTAATAACTATTCTAATGGGTTGAGGGGGTCTCCGCCCAATCAATACAATTTATTGTATTTATTGTACACGTCAATACGGACCTTGTGAAATGGATAATCCTCCAATTAATCTTGATCAGGATGTTGTTTGAAAGTCATGAGAATGTTCTGTTTTATGATGTATATGGATGTGTTTATGAAATTTGAGATTCTTCTGAGAATGGTTATGTGTGTTAGGCTTGTTTGAAAAAGAAGTGATATTGATTCTGAGAATGGTTATGAATGTGTAGTCAGTTTTAATAAAGTAAAGAGATTTTCTATTGAAAGTTTCTGGAAATGCTTCATTTCCAAGTTATGGTCTTCACAAAACTGAACTTCACTGGAACGTTTTTCCGCAGATCGTTGCCGTGAAAAGAGACATTAAGAGTAACGATTCTTTTATGGGGCACTGCAAACAGTCTAGCACATGTGCTTACTGGATTCTTCGTGGTGGCCCAGTAATGGGTGACAGGGGGCTTTGCTCTCTCTTAGTTATTGCTATGATTATAATATGTTTTATGATGATCAGGATGTTGTTTGAAAGTCATGAGAATGTTCTGTTTTATGATGTATATGGATGTGTTGATGAAATCTGAGATTCTTTTGAGAATGGTTGTGTGTGTTAGGCTTGTTTGAAAAAGAAGTGATATTGATTCTGAGAATGGTTATGAATGTGTAGTCAGTTTTAATTAAGTAAAGAGATTTTCTATTGAAAGTTTCTGAAGATAGTGTGGTTTAATAAAGTTTCCCTTTGTGTGCAAACACCATGAGCAGCCCCCAAGTAACCCCACCACCCCTATTGATACGTTACAAGAGGACACTGACGGTTCATTCCGAGGCGAAGGTTACATTCAGTGTTTTGTTTGTGCATCCTGTACTCAAATCTGCATCGATGGATAGGTAGAGGTGGCCCCTTGATTGCTTGGCCTCCTCACTCACCTGATCTGAACCCTCTAGATTTCTACTTGTGGAGTCATTTAAAATCATTGATGTATTCGTCTCTGGTGCCTGATGTGGAAACCCTTCGGAATCGAATCGTGGAATCGTGTGAGGACTTACACGATACTCCGCGAGTTTGGGATCGTGTTTGCAGGTCAATGAGACGTCGATGTGAGGTCTGTATTCAAGCAGGAGGTGGACATTTGGAACATCTTCTGTAATGACAATGACCTGCGGAAGAAAAACGTTCCGGTGAAGTTCAGTGTTGTGAAGGCCATAACTCGGAACTGAAGCTTTTCCGGACACATGTTTTAATGAACTATTTTGTTTGTCTACATATAACAAATACATATCTGAAATTATGCCCCCGATTTTTTAAGACACCCTGTATAGTTTGATAAAACATGCCAAACATGATTTCTGTATTATTGTAGATTAATAAGGAGTATATCTCGAGAAAACCATTGAATTTTATTGAAAAATTAAGAACTTACAGCAATTTACCAAAAAAAAGCGGCCCTAGGTACAGAGGTCTCCCCTAATAACTGTGCAGGGTAATCTGGAGCAACTTTAGGCAACTTTAATTTTGCATGTGGACAGTGCATGTGTTTCGTGATAATGCCGAGTGTTAAGTAGTGAATATTCTTGGTGGAAAATCCGTTTTGTAATAATAAAAGGAAATTCATTGATACTGTGCAACAAATGTTTGTGAAAAATTTCCAAATGCAAAGGTGGCTGCACCATAATGCTGTACAAAATTTTATGAAACAGGCAATGCAGCAGTCTCACATCTAACAAGTTGACCCTCAACCTCAGAAGGGACAAGCAACCAATGACATGATACTGAGAAGTGAAAAATATTTGTTTCCAAAGGTAAATAGAAATCTTACAATCAGGTGAGATTATTAATTCAAATAATTAAAAGTTTATCAGATTTTGGGTTAATGATTGGGTTGCCGCAGCCCCTAAACTGAGGAACCAACCATCTCAATCTAGTTGGCAGCATTTTGTCTGATGCACCATTGGAAAAATGAAAAATGGCTCACATAAAATAGATTGCACTCATCAGTTTGCCTGTTCCTCTATTGGGCGCATCCCAGGTGGCGGATAGTGGGGCTCGCCGGACTTGTCCGGAGGGTTTGAGGGAAATAAAATGCCTCTCGCGGACCAAAAACAGGCCCCTTGCCAGGGTTATGGTGACGCTACGTTAGGCCTAGCAAGCCAGTAGATGATATTGAACTGCTTTAAAAACAGGAACAGGCCTCAGAAAGGACAGATCTAAAGGAAACAGACCAGGCTATGGAAATGGACTACGAATTGGAACTCTGAACATAACGACATTGACGGGAAGATGATGATAATTGTTGTTTTAAGGGGCCTAACATCTAGGTTATCGGCCCCTTGACGGGAAGAGTGGAGGAGATTGTGGATATGATGGAGAGGAGAGAAGCCTCCGTGGCTTAGGCTGCAGCATGCCGGCCTCTCACCGCTGGGTCCGTGGTTCAAATCCCGGTCACTCCATGTGAGATCTGTGCTGGACAGAACGGAGGCAGACAGGTTTTTCTCCGGGTACTCCGGTTTGCCCTGTCAACATTTCATTCCAGCAACACTCTCCACTATCATTTCCTTTGTCATTCATTTAATCATTGCCCCAGAGGAGTGCGTCAGGCCTCGGCAGCCGGCACAGTCCATATCCTCGCCGCTAGATGGGGGCTTCATTCATTCCATTCCTGACCCGGTCGGAGACTGGAAGCAGGCTGTGGATTTTCATTTTCATGGAGAGGAGAAAACTGGATGTACTCAGACTAGCAGAGACCAGATGGAGAGGGGAAGGAAGAAAAGAACTAAGAAATGGCTTGCAGCTATAATGGATGGGATATGAGAAGGGAAAGAGAAATGGAGTGAGAATGGTGGTGAGAGAAGGGCTGAGGGAGGAAGTAAAGAGGGTAACTGATAGAATAATTAGAGCCAGAATCACAGTGAAAGGTTGAAACCTGGACATTCTGCAAGTCAATGCACCACAGGTGGGAAGCACAGAAGGCGAGAAGGACGAGTTTGAAGAAGAGTTACAGAAGCAGATATTAGGGAGAAACCTGATAGTCATGGGGGACCTAAACGCCCATGTCGGAACTGATAGAAAAAGTTTTGAGGAAGTGATTGGTGGTGAAGGATGGGGAAACAGGAATAAGGAAGCAGAGAGATTGCTGGAACTGTGGAAGATAAATGGGCTAATGGTTGGAAACACATGGTACAAGAAGAGAGAGAGCCAAAAAATTACTTGGTACAGCAGGGATTTGACTAGGAAATCAGAGATGGACTATATTCTATGCGGGAAGTAGACAAAGAAGAGTATCACGGATATAAGGGTAATACCTTCAGAAGCCCTGGGCAGTGACCACTGTCTGCTGGTCGCCAAGGTGAGAGGACTGAAGGAAAAGAGGAGAACAGAGAACCAAGAAAGAAGAATAAGGACATGGAAGCTGAAGGAGGATGGAAATAAGGAGAAAAGAAGGAAGATTGTAGTTTTACGTGACCGTTAATCTCGAGATCATAAGCCACGGGACCTCCTTTTAACGTGGAATCCGAACCACAGGACGTGGCATTTCACTTTGAAAATCTTACATGCATTGACCGGGAATCGAACCCGGTCCACCGTGGTGAGAGGCCAACAGCCTGACCGCTGTGCCAACACGCCCACCTAAAATAAGGAGAAGTTCCAGATATTAGTGAGGAACAAATTACTGAAGGATGATACGAGAAAAGGTGAAGAAGAAGAATGGAATAGGTTCAGGGACGTGTTGGTAGAAGCAGCGGAAGTTGTGTGTGGCAGAACTAGTGGAAAGAAAAGGTGGAAGGAAACACCACTGTGGAACTCCAGAACTAAGGAAGCTGTGAAAAAGAAAAATGAAGCATTCAGGAAATGGTTCAAACAGAGGGCAGACAGAACAAGAGAGGAGTACCAAGAGTGGAAAAAAGAAGCAGGAGAAGTAGTGAAGGAAGAGAAAAAGAAATGGCTGGAGAAATGATGGAGGACTGTGATGGCAGTAAGAAAGTGTTGTATGGAATGATAAAGGCAAAGAGAAGAGATACAGGGGAAAATGTCAGAATGGTGGACAGGAATGGAAATCAATCAATCAATCAAACAATGTCTAAAGGCAATGCCTTGTCGATTCAACCATTGTCTTCTGTCTTCAGCTTGTCTTTTCATCTCACAATAGGAACCACATCTTACGTTTTGTATCAATGCTTGAAGGAATTGCTTCCTAGGTCGACCTCGTCCCTTCTTTCCTAAGACCTTTCCTTCTAGTAGAATGGTTAGAAAGGTATTATGACGCACGGTGTGTCCAATGAATTTAGCTGTTCTTCTATGTACTGTTACCATCAGCTGTTTCCTTCCCTGGATTTCTCGCAGTATACTTTCGTTTGTTCTTTTTTCAGTCCAACTGACCTTTAGCATTCGCCTCCAGACCCACATCTCAAACGCTTCAAGCCGTTTCCTATCCTGTTCTCGAATTGTCCAAGATTCGCATCCATATAAGAGTACGCTCCACACAAATGACATCACAAAATTTTTCCTAATCTCAATATCTAGATGTATATTGGTCAGAAGAGTTCTTTTGTTGCTGAATGCTTGTTTGGCAAGCGCTATTCTTCTTATCTCTTTGCTGCAGCGGTTATCATTTGTGATTAAACTTCCGAGGTATGGGAAACTGGTGACTTGTTCCACTACTTTGTTAGCAAGCCTGATGTTGGTGTGATTTCGCTCAGGATGTTTACTTACAACTAATATTTTTGTCTTCTTCACATTAATGTTTAGGTATAAATCTATTAAATAGGATGACAGTATATTCAGCATCTTGGATAATTCCTTTTCTGAGTCTGCAACCACTGCTATATCATCTGCAAAGCGAATACAATGGATTTGTTGGAGGTTGAAAATATGGAAGAAGTAAAGGTTTTCTGGAGAGAATACTTCAAGGAACTCCTAAATCCAACTAAAACCAGCGTAGTGGACATTGTGGAGGACGAAACAGACAGCGACCAAGAAATTTTAGAGAAGGAATTGACATGGAAAGAAGTGGAGGAAGCATTAAAGAAGATGAAAGGCGGAAAAGCACCGGGAATAGACGAAGTGAGTGGGGAGATGGTGAGAGCAGCAGGGGTGATAGGAACACAGTGGCTCTTTCGAGTAATGAAAGTGATATAGAGGGATAATAATACCCATTTTAAAAAGGGAAGTAGGAAGGAATGCAAGAACTACAGGGGAATTACACTCATGTGCCATTGCGCCAAAATATTTGAGAAGGTACTGGTGAGAAGAATTCGGACAGAAGTTGAAGATAGGCTGAGGGAAGAACAGTATGGATTCAGGCCAGGAAGGTCAACAGTTGACCTCATCTTTGCTGTAAGACAGCTACAAGAACACCATTATGAATATGGGAAAGATCTGGTGATGACCTTCTTGGATATTGAGAAAGCATATGATAGTACAGGGTACCCGAGAATGTTCTCTGCAGTGCTACGTGCAGCTGCGAGAGGTTGAGTCACGAGTTTAGTTGTCTGCAATGTGTCCTTGAAAGCGGGACTACCCCATGTTGGCTGTCAGTGTGTAACGCGATAAACGAGCAAGCCTGCATGTCTTCAGTGTGTATTACAGTCAGCGAGCATTCAGATAGACTTTATTGGAAGAGTGCAACAGTATACAGGCGATAATGTTTACTACTGAAGAGAGTTTTTTTGGTGGAATACGTTTTTCGCGAAGGCGATCGGTTTACAGAAAATGTAAAATTAAGATTCAGGCGCGGTTTCCTAATTCAAAGTGTCCAAACCGTGATACCGTTCGGGATTTGGTAAGTAAATTTCATGTGACTGGCTCAGTTCACGATGTACCGGGAACAGGCAGGCCTACGCTTTTAACTGACGAAAAACTTGATGAAATCTCTCATATAATGCTGCGTAGTTCAAGTAAATCAACACGAAAATTAGCTCAACAAACAGGAATTTCTAAGTCGACAGCACATAAAGCTGTAAGAGACAAGCTTCAGTTGTTCCCTTATAAAGTTACCGTGGTTCATGAATTAAAACAAACTGATTACGGAAAAAGAGTGATGTACTGTGAATGGTTCCAGCATCTGTTATGAATGGCTGTGGTGAGTACAAAGTTTACTGTTTGTTATAATGCAAGCGGCAGCCGTGCTACCAACGTAACTGCTGTAGCTAGCTCTCGCAGACGCATATAGGCGCTGCGGAGAAAATTCCCGGACTCACTGTATTAATAGAAACAAGGTATGGGAAGCAATGAGAGCAAAAGCAGTGAATAAGGAGACAGCGGCAAGAGTGAAAGCAATGTACGAGGATAGCAAAAGCTGTGTAAAGGTGGGAAGGGAGAGAATGGAATGGTTTCAACTGGAGAGTGATCTGAAACAAGGAAGTGCCCTCTCACCCCTGTTATTTAAAGTGGTGATGTATGAAATCATACGAAAAGTGGTAAATAGTATTGGGGAAAGGAAAATTAAGGCAATGCTGTTTGCTGATGACCTTGTGGTATGGGGAGAGGATGAGAAAGAAGTACAGGAGCAATTGGATGAGTGGGAGAAGGTAGTGTTATCATACGGGATGAAGTTCTCAGCACAAAAGAGTGAAGTGGTCATCACAACGAGGAGGAAGAACAGACTGTATATGGGCATAACACTTGGAGGACAGCAGTTGCAGAAAGTAGAATGCTTCAAGTACTTGGGAAGCATAATTGAAGAAAAGGGAGGCAATAGGATGGAAATAAATGAAAGGGGAAGGTGCACATATGGATTTTTCAAGAGCGTTAGGGGGATGATGTGGAATAAATGTGTACCATAAAAATGTAAAGGAATCATCTACAAGACCTACTTTGTGCCAATTTTGATGTATGGTTCAGAAACATAGGTGATGAAGGAAAGGGACAAGAATGAAATACGAGCAGTGGAGATGAAGTTCCAGAGGAGTAGGGTAGGAGTAACAAGAATGGACAGAGTAAGGAATGAGAGAGTCAGAGAGATGGTAAGAGAGGAACCATTGCAAAATAGAATAGAGCGGTCTAGGCTACAATGGTATGGACATGTGAGGAGGATGCGAGAGGAGAGGATAACGAAGATAATGTTTGGAATGGAAATGAAGGGAAGGAGGCCAAGGGGAAGACCAAGGGACAGATGGACAAAAGGAGTTAAGAAGAGTGTGGAGGAAAGAGGAGTGTGCTGGGACACAGTGAAAGACAAGAGATGGTGGATGGACAAGAAACGATGGAGAGGCTTATGTTGCAAGCAGACCCGACCAGCAGTCGGAAACTGCTCAAGATGATGATGAGTTGGTATGATACACCTCACCAAGATGTTGGTTGGTAGCCGAAGTGCTGAGTGAGAAGGCCAATACAAGGCATTTATAAACCAGAATCAGAGTCATTCTACTATGGAGATAAATCTCTACTTTCAAAATTGCCTGTCTAGCAGTTAAACGGCATTAAAACTTGAAATGCTCTCCATACAAAGTGTCAGTCGAGTGACAGTAAAAAGGGGTGGATCATGAATCCCCGCATTGATTGCTGCAGCTGGTTTCACACCTTTCTTTGTTATTCTCGTGAGGACATCCTTAATGTAACCTTCATTTATATGATGCACGGTCTAATACCTCAGCTACGTTAACTGTCAGAAAACTTGTGTCTGAAGTACCCACATTCCTCACGAGTGAAAGGAAATGCCTTTACACAATAAGATTGGGGAATGGTGATATCTAAGTCGACAGTGAATTATTGGGCCAATTTTCTTACACAACATCAACACAGAACGTTACAGCACTGACATTCCAGAACCTTTCATGGCCCAACTCTGAGAGCATGAGATTCAAGGCTATGGCAAACGTAGACTGTACCTCACTCAAGTTTTTGGACGATTTCTTTGGTAACCATAACATCATCCATGGAATCTGGCCTGCTAGGTCCCCAGACCTCGCCCCCCGCCGATTTTTATCTGTGGAGTTCATTGAACAGACATGTACCAGAAAAATTGTTGTACTGGTAGAACTACAGAACAGCCATTACACAACACATTGCACAGGCCACTAAGAAATGGACTGTTCAGCCCCTATAAATACACAAAAGTTTACAGTACAAACTGGGAATCTCACTGAGAGAAAGGAGTCAAAATTTAAATGCTAGTGCATGTTATTGCATATTTTCAATAGTGTCAACATGATTGTGTTGAGTCTGATTGCAGTAATTGTAACAAATTTGGATCAGCATTCAATGTGAATCATGGAGCCACATCACACTGATTGTTGGTACTTATCAGAGGAGGCTGAAAAGCGAGGGTTCCCTACAGGTGTTTCAGTGTTATTTTTGTTCTGTTAATAAGGCTGCACTTGTAGTACAAATAGTAAATGTAGTAGCTCAGCTGATCTAACCCCATAACAACCAGTGGTAGCCAAAAACACTCCATCGCGGTTAACATATGAACTCACACGACAGCCGTTCTACATAGAGGAACTACGCCTGAGAGTGGCAGTGCCTTCTACACCTCAATATCAAGCCTTGTTTCACGAGCTGTACGAGAAGAAAGCAAATATATGGCCAGACTTCTATTGTACTGACGCCATGATCAACCAAGAATGGATGGATTCAAGCTATGAACTGCGCCATACCATGACACGCTTCGCAGTTCATGGATTCCACCACAAGCTGTGCTACAGGAGGGCGTTCCATGAACCAGACACAAACTGTATATGTGTACTGTGCGGGAAAAAGTGTGAACGCTATCACGCGGAGATATGCGTCAAAAGAACAATAACTCTTTTGGACCTGTGTACTCAACACTAGGATTTTTACGTATGCACATTGTGCGATATTCCGTTATAATAATAACAACCAGTGGTTTCATCCAGATAGTGGTCTAGTTGGTTCCTTAGTTTAGGGGCTGCGACAACGCGGTCATGTAGCCCCGAGATAGCGGTCTAACCAAGTAGCCATCAACATGGAAACACCTGAAGGGAACCCTCACTTTTTAATCTCTTCTGATTATTAACAACAGTGTGAAGTGGCTCCATAATTGACTTTAAACATCGAAGCAAATTTGTTACAATCGCTGCAATCTCACATAAAATGCAATTATGTTGGAAGTACTAAAAAATGCACTAACCCGTAGATTTTTGCAGTTGTCTATTGCCTAAAAAGCTGCAAGTCTAGTGCATTTATCATGTTTCAACACATAGGTGATACCACTGTTGGTTTTAGGGGGCAATGATTGAAAATATGAGATTGAATCTTGTACTGATCACATCACAAAAAAATAAAAATAACTTGATAAAGATATGACACTATGAGAAAAAAAAATCAATGCAAAGCAGCTAGACTACATAAACTTAAGCCTGTACGCTATCGTGAAATTTGTATAATGACTATTCACCCCAAAAACTGAATTATATACCAGCACCTATATTCTTTGCCAGCATTAGATAGAGCGACCAAGTGAAACATGTTAAGACATACAGTAGGCCTACATTAACACCCCGGTAGTAAATCACAAAGAATGACAGAGTTTCTCCTTCAAAATTGTATAAATAAAACAATTATTTGCTAACAATAATTATTACGTAGGAATATGAATTTGAGTAAAATTATCACCGGAAAAAAAAAAAAAAAGATGTTGGGTGTCAAGAGTTAGCACAGATATTTACTTCATCGGCAACCTTTTTAGCAGGGCTCAAATCATTTTTAAGATTGGCAGAGTCGCATCCTCTGGTACACTTGACAATATTATTTAGGTAGGCTTCCTAATATTCTGGTACCGTATTTGCACAATAAAAATTAACTATTCAGATACATTATTTCCCAAATCACTTACCAGTTATCACTGAGTGTTCAGCAACCTGATGATAAATTCTCAACTGTAACCATTTGCGGTAACTTTGACATGCGGCGGCAGACCAAAGTGTTCAAGTCGGTTCAAGTTCAGAGCAAAGAATATGATTCAAAGACTGTCTGTTTTGGTTCAGTCTCATAAGTGTGTACTGATCGGAAATGATGATACACAGCGGTGATGTGATGAAATCGACGCCAAAGTAAATAAGAACGTCATGCCCTGTGTCCTGCTGTACGAAGGTTACATCTAAAAATAAAATGATTTACGTATATAACGCAGTATCTATCTCTTTCTAAACTATGGTACCATATTTATTCTGTCTTCTCACAATTAAACTAAGTATAGACTTAATTGGATTACCCGGGTCTTTTTCTTTTCTTTCTTAATGTAAACCTAATGAATGTTGGTAACCTGTGGTATGAAATCGACAGCGTTCTCTTTGCTCACTTGCTGTGAACCAAACTCTCATCGACTTGTGACTTCTTTGCTCTCGATTCTCCAAGGAGAGTACGAATCCACTTATATCCTCTTAGCTCTTAGGTACAAATACAGAGGAATGACTTTTATAATTCCTCTTTGGTTACCGGCTTGTTGATGACACTTGAAGCCTCCTTGCTTGAAGCACAGCTTGAAAGCATAAAGGAACCAAGTATTTCTTTTTCCCCCCCCTCCTGTCTTCTGTCGAATAGAGTAACGTACTCATTTTCTACAAACGTGTGTGTAGGCTTGACTCTCTAGTGTGTTAAGTGATGAAATTAAAAAATCATTAATCGTAGGCACGTGGAAAATCTGTTTATTGTAGATAAATTTCATTTCTGGATAAAATTCGAATTTATAATAATTTCTGGAGTAAAAACGCTGTAAGTGATCGTTATAAGGTGTTGGAAATAAAGGACAGAAATTCTACGTTTGAGAATTGCTGCTTTGTGAATTTTACTCGAGAGATCTGAACTGAGGCCTATGAATTTTGTGCCATGATGTTTGTGGAGGATAAATTATACTATGGTATTCTGACCTTCATATGGGTGGAATATGTATGGGAATTATACTTGTCGCTACGTCAGGTCAGTATACAAAAGTGTAAAATATGATTTTGTATCGTGTTCGAGTATTGTACTGGGTAAAACTTCACAAGAGGGTTTCACAATGGTTTTGCCTAGACCAATATTTCCGTCCAGACAAATGGTGGATTGATAGCGCGGCTCTGCGGGCCGCGTTAGCTAATAGATAACATCCCTGGTTTTTTGTCACGCACAGTGGGGGAAGTTACGCATCAGTAATCTTTATCCAGGCCATAGTTTTGCCTTTTATTTCATGTCGTGTGGTGAAAGTAAACCCTCTCGTAAAGAATTAATCTGTACTGTTTGTACAATGTTAGGATTAAGGTAAGAAGGAATGTTGGTGTATAGGCTGGAATTAAATATCAGAATATTTCTTGCAGCCAATAACCATTATACCAATTTTACGGTGCAAAATTCACGACCAGAATCAAATGTGAGGCATTCTTTGACTATTAGCCTATGACAGAAGCGATCGCAGGCAATTATATATTATAAGATCGTACAATGCACATAAGTAGGCTAGTTTATGAGATGTCTTTGCTTGAGGAAGGAAATTACTCTATGGTACATAACTCCGTTAGAGATAGCCTACTTGTATTGGGAGTAGTATAGATCGCGATACATTTCTGTGTAAAATTCCCCTAAAAAGAAAATGGCGGCATCACAAAAGACACTAAATACTCCTTTAGCAAGCTTACGGGAAGAGCTTGGGTAAAGATCGCGATACACATCGACATTTTCGCATTTCACCTTACATTTATAAAATATGTATCCCAGAAGCTTGCCAGGTAAATATTTACTGCCCTTCGTTACAGCGCCGATACTTCATCAATGCAGCCATTTTGTTAATATGGCTTTCCATACATACACGAACATAACCTGGGACATACGCTCCAGACCCCCTCGCTTGTAACGCATGCATTAATTTCCTTCTTAATAAGATTTTCCAGGCATATACGAACCTAAACTGGGGCTTATGCCCCAGATTCCCTTGCTTGTAGCACAAGCAGTAATATACTTGTTAATAACGCTTTCCAGGAATACACGAACCTAACCTGGGGCTTACGCCCCAGACCCCTTGGTTGTAGTACACCGGTAGCAGGAATTTTCATTTAAGCTAGTAGCGACCAACGATTTCGCCCAGACTGTTGTCGAACAAAGTATCGACCAATGGCTTTAGAAGAGTTCAATGCAACTTTTCAATTAAATTCAACAACTAAAAGTAATTTATCAACATTTGTAACTCGTCAGTAAACCTCACTTCTACACATGTGATGACATTGGCATGTAACGACACACTATTTTAAACCACAAACAGGGAACTAAATGGAGACAATCGAAGCCACAACATCAAACATCTACATCTGTATGTCATCCACTTCACGAAACAGGCCCCTTGATGCGTACACCAGGACTATGCAATGGGCAAGGTGAAGCAGTGCTAGCGAGAAATTTAAATCCAGCCCATTTCTGAGCAGTGCAGAACGATAGCACACTGGACTGCAGCGCTTAGCCGCACAAGCAATGTCCATTTGACCAGGTACTGCAGTACGTTTAGTACTGAGCGCAGAGCCTGGACACTAGGGCACTAGAGCCCACATTTTGTCATATGCGTGTGGTCTGCCGTGCTCATGATGTCTTGTGCATGGGGAGGACAAAAATAGTGTAGCGGGAAAGGCACACATTAAAGAAACTCACCAAAGACTTATAAAACATGATATTTAGACATACATGAACCAGATCTGCAACAAGGGTCAGGGTGTCGAGCGATACAGGAAATATACAGGAATTTTAGTGACCCGGGAAATTCGCATTTGATACGGGAAATCTTGAAAAGTCTCATAATGCCAGATTTCTTAGCCTCCGAACGCTCGGTAGAGTCCTCCCGCTCAGCCTTCTATTTCGCCTCCAGACCACACTGCCACCAGCAATTTGCACCACCGACAGAGTGCTAAGCGGGATGAGAACCCGGCCAACGTCGCATGCATGCTTTGCCTGGCCAACCGCCGGCTGTACCCTCTCCGCGCGCTGCGCTCGTTGCTGGCAATACAGACAGGAGTCGGTCCGCATTGTCATTCACAGAGGAGACCAATTGTTTTTTCGACCTGGGTTTGTCGACAAGAGCAGCCCTTAAAGAAGCTAACAGCTCAAGATCTCAGAAAATTCCAGATGCGGATGTGCTGCAATTTCTCACCAACTGCTGAAAATTGTACATTCGTATCCTATGGCTGAAAAAATCAAAGAGAGGTCCCCTCTTGCTTACAAGATGACCCGCACTATTTCCTGCCTAGACCCTATAGTGTTCTCTAAGACTACTAAGTTGGCTAAAGATAGTATCGTCATTGCCCTGGAAATTCTTTGTAATCAGAAGAATTTGCTTTCTGGCGCAATGGCTGACAGCATGAAGAGCAGCTACTCTGCACTTCTGAGACTGTCCTCCGTCACTGCGCGTTTGAAGCAGTTAGACGGAAAAGAGCCACGGCTCAATGTGCTGTGGTCTGAATTACTGACTTCAGCACCTTCCTCAGTTCCTGCCATAAACGATCTCGCAAGCTTCGTTAAAATGATACTGATTTTGTATCGCAGCAATGCAGCTCTAGATTAAACTTTCTCCCTGAATAAGGAATGCATGATTGTCAATCAGAAAGAAACAAGTCTGATTGGCATGCCTACTGTTCTGGACGCTGTAATGGCAGCTGGTGGAGTAGAAAAGATGGTAACATTGCAGGAGACAGGAACCCAGGGGGAAAAAATAATTACTTCTGAAATATTTGCATTAAATACCTTTTCTAAAGATTCAAAATTGATCTGGGAATGATTTAGTTCACTCCTCGGCTGTCTATAAATCACCCACCATCCCGAATTATATCAAGACTTTTATAGTAAAAATTCCAGCTGTGTCTGCCATTTTCGGCATTAGAATAGTATTGCCAACCCCACCCATACGGTACTGATATAGGCGGTTCTGTAAAACATAGGAACGCCAATCACAGCACGTTCAATCCAATGGTTTTTGGGTCAACAGTGCCCCGCACCTACACCCAAACATTCTAACCTCCGTTTCGTCCAATCCAATGGTTTTGGACAATGGTTACAGCCTAACGCGCCCAGATCAATGGTTACAGCCCAACGCGTCCAGATCAATGGTTTTGTCAATGGTTACAGCCAACTCGCCCAGATCAATGGTTTTGTCAATGGTTACAGCCTAACACCCAGATCAATGGTTACAACCTCAATGGTTTTGTAAATGGTTACAGCCTAACGTGTCCAGATCAATGGTTTTTTTACAACCGTGCCCCGCTAGCATCCCGCCATAAAAGGCCGCACCTACTCCCGACCATTCTAACCTACGTTTTGTCCAATCCAGTGGTTTTTGCCAATGGTTACAGCCTAACGCGTCCAGATAAATAGTTTTGACAATGGTTACAGACTACCGCCTCCAGATTCTCCTACTGGTGGTGTATTTTATATCTTCCATGTTGGGCACACTGCCGTAACATCAATTTCTCGCCCAGCTGCAGTGAGCCAACATGGACACAGTAGTTCAAATTCAACAAGAAACACTCATAATTACGTAATTTAGCACACATTTCCAGTACACAAAAACCTCGTTTATCCGGACTAGGTTGGCCCGGAGGTAGGCCGGATGATCGAAAATCCGTATAATCCGGAAACAAGCTGTTAAACTACACAAACCTTAATTCTGACAATACCAAGAATTTGAAAGAGGTTTGGGCACAAAAACTCAATACGGTACTGTATTTATTTATATTTACTGAAATAGTGTGAAAGTTATTTTTCTTTCAAATTGGAGATAATTATATTGAAACCTGAAACGCTTCCTACTTGTGTAGGCACCTTCCTTATAGGAATGTTGAAGGTTAAGGGTACAGTATTATTTGAAGGACGCGTATATTTTCGTGATGAAAAAAATAATAATACAGTAAATTTAAAAAATAAATCCGGATAAACCGGAAATCCGAATAAACGGGGGCCGGGTAAACGAGGTTTTTGTGTATATTGGTCATAATGAACGGGAATTTCGATAGGTATTGTCCCATGGAACCTCTGAAAAGGTATGAAAATCTTATACAGAGTCCGCCAGAAAAATGTATTCACTCTTTGTCAGACGATATCGGGATATGAACATTGTCAACTGTTATCATTGTTTTAAAATGCTGTAGTATGGTTTTTTGGTTAACAGATGTCGGTACTTACATCACGACAGTGAGAAAACGAAATGGCTGGAGCACGCTTGACGTTCGAGCAGCGAAAGTACATTCTGAAGTGGTTGATCAGGTTTGGTAATGCCGTTAAAGTGCAACGTCAGTGGAGGAAGTTTGAAACAGAACCCCCAACACGCCTATCAATTAAACGCATTACTGGGAAGTTTGAGACGCATGGAACGATTTGTGATATTCACAAAGGAAGATCTGGAAGAACGCGTACAGCTACTAGTCCTCCTTTGTCGGCTCACGTGTTGGAAAGGTTTGCTAATTCTCCACAGAAGTCTGGTATGAAATGTGTGTGGGAAGTAGGGATTAGCAGTACAAGTGTAAGACGGATTTTGAAAACAGCTAAGTGGAAAGTTTACATCCCACGATTACTGCATGCGCTTAATGAGGATGATACCGATCGTCGAATGCAATTTTGCGAATGGTGTCAGCAAATGGTCACCCAAGATGAACAATTTCTGACGAAGTTAGTGTGGTCTGATGAAGCCCAGTTTAAACTTAATGGAACAGTGAATCTACATAACTCCGCATGTTCATGTGGACAAGGCGGTCAATCTACCAGGGGTTAATGTCTGGTGTGGACTGTCGAGGGGCTTACTGGTACAGTCACTGGAGCAGTGTACTTGGGAATGTTACACACATTAATTTTACCAGTTGTACGTGCGCTTTATGGAGCCGATGATGAAGTCTTCTACCGACAGGACGGGGCGCCACCACACTTCCATGCAGGAGTAAGAGCTTTCCTGGTTGACAATCTGCCGGGACATTGGATTGGACGAAGAGGGCCCATTGAGTCCCCCCCCTGGTCGCCAGATCTTACCCCTATGGACTTTACTTGTGGTGAACTGTGAAAAATAAAGTCTATTGACGTAAGCCGCGCACGCTGGAGGCCCTTCGCCAGGAGATTACAGAGATTACAGCAGCATGTGCAGCGGTCCCCATTCAAACATTTACGGACGTCGTTGCAGCGACCGCTCGTCATTCTGCTGTGTGTCTGGCAGCCAACGGTGTACATTTTGAACATCTCATGTAACCATATGTTTAACTGAAGACAGTACTACATGCTTAATCAAAATTTTAACGGAATGTAAAAGAAACACAAAATAAATAGTTTTTGTTCCGTAAAGAGTGTAAACATTTTTCTGGTGGACTCTGTATTATCATTTACCATCTAAGTGCAACTGTAAAAGTCAGGTTCCTGTCTCATACACTGCTAATGAAAAGATAACCGTGAGCAAGAGTCCAT
The DNA here is from genome assembly GCA_946902985.2 of Meconema thalassinum. NCBI lineage: Eukaryota > Metazoa > Arthropoda > Insecta > Orthoptera > Tettigoniidae > Meconema > Meconema thalassinum. The sequence goes on along the minus strand of OX336391.1, from coordinate 453,553,227 downwards.
ACTGCACAAAACTCCTATGCCGTGTTAAAGGAAGCAAAACAGGTGCGAAGCCAGGAGGAAAAGGAAGAGACGGCTACGGTGACAGACGAAAGATCTCCAGCAATTGGCAAAAGAAAAGAACAAAAAGATATTGAACGACACCCGTTCTGAAGCAAATCAAATCAAAATGAGGTGTCAACCTCTGTGGCAAATGAGGTACATAATTTACAAACACTACACAATATTAAAAGAATACAGTAACTTAATGTACTATTCACACATTGTTTGAACTCCCCTCACACAACTGCTGTAGGAATCACATAGCACGTGTAATGTTTCTAGGAATACAGCACTAAGTTATAGCACTTCTTTCTTTTCCCTGATTTTGTCTACTCTGCTCTTGAATATCGACTGATTTTGGAAAGGGATCAAACACCGCCCTTGGTATACTGTTCCATTCCTACACACCCTTCCCAATGAATGAAAATTTACCCCAATCGCTTCTGCCAAAGTGCCGTCCAATTTTGAATTTGTGTTCTGCCCTGCTAATATAATTTCTTTCCAATTGTAGCCTCTCACGGATTTCCCCCCATGCGTCCTCTCCTGTATACGCTCTATAACCCTACAAGTCTATTTTTCTCCCTTCTCTTACTTAATGTTTCCCACCTAAGCTTCTTTAACATATCTGATACGCTGCTTCTTCTCCTAAAATCCCCTATCACAAATCTTGCTGCTTTCCTTCGAACACACTCAATTTCTTTTATTAGGTATTCCTGGTGCGGATCCCATACACTGCTTGCATATTCCAATATTGGACGAACCAAACTTAGGTAACTTTTCTCTTTTATTTCTTTGTTGCATCCTTTAAGTAGTCTCGTAATGACATGCAACGATCTGTATGCTTTCCCAACAATGTCTCCAACATGACCCTTCCAGTGCAATTTACTGTCAAATCTCACACCTAAGTATTTGCACTTGTCATCTTTTGATACGATTACCCCATCCAATGTATATTGAAATTCAGTTTTTAATCTCTTGTTTGTGAATATTGTGACTGTTGATTTACCCCGTTAACCTTCATGTGGTTTTCTTCAACCCATTGTTGGATACTATCGAGGTCCCTTTGTAATATTTTACAATCAAAAAGTGATTACCTAACAAAAGTACTGACCAACCACAAGGTGGATGTTGTTCTACTGCAAGAGACCCACTGTGAAAACCAGGATCAGCTTTATGCGAGATGTAAGATTCCGGGATATTCCCTGCTTAACGCAACATTTCACAAAAGTTATGGCACTGCACCATATGCAAAGAGCAACAGAGAGAAAATGACATAAGCACAAATGTGGACAACAATATGTTTGCCTCCAAAATGAAAATTGCAGGTACTGAAATTATAAACATATATAAGCCTCCCTGTCAACCTTGGATCTTGAGTGAGACCATCCAGAACATTCACCACCCAGCTGTAATCCTCGGAGATTTTAACAGCAAGAATACTAACTGGGGTTATAATTATACCAACAAAGAGGGCCATGGTGTGTCGGAATGGTAAGGAAAACAGCTATCCAGGCTTCCAACCACACCGAAATTGGCCCATACAGATACATGAACAGGGAATACCACATTTCCTCCCGCCAAAAACCGGGCATAAAATTTCAAAATACACCTGACATGGGAAATACATTTCCCAGACACAGGCATAGAAATCTCATAAGACAAAGGTCTTACGGAATAGTGACCACACAATAGTATTAGCAAATAGTACGAATTGCTACATTAAGTCCGCCAGGAATCTAAAACAATGACAACACTTGCATACGTGCAGGAAAGCACATGCCAGCGAATGACATACATAACATCCCAGCCTGACATTACACATACAAACTGCTGACTGGCAGACTTCGTCACATTGCCATATCGATGGTGACAAGACACTATTGTTTACCGGCATTGACCATGACATTAAAAACGCAAAACAATCATAATAACATACATTTTTTTAACACTGCAAAAGCATGTAGCAATGGACAAGACGTTGACAGGCCACGGGCACCTCCCGCCCATACACGCGATACATATTACGACTTGGCCTGTAACAGACCAACCGTCCGCGTGGTGTAGCGGAACATAGGCACACACACACGCGCTCACTAATTAGAAGCGAACACAGACAGGGGCTCTGAGGAAACAAGACACCCCCTCCCCAATAACTTCTTTTCGCGATTCTATTCCCAAAATAAATCATTCCAGGCGATTAGGACATGGCCAGTCGCACTACGACCACTGGCCACACTCACACTACAAATGGCAGACCAGATTAGGTCGTGAAGCTTTACTATCCCAAGGCGCGGATAGAAAGCCAACATGGACCAAGGGAGGATGACAGGAGAACAGGCTACCAGCGTACCACCTTACTCCCTTCCAATAACCTTCTCACGTCCAACATAAACAACGCAGACACATGAACACGACCCAAACAGCTACACTACATTACAGAGTATACATAAGGGGTTGATAGACTTCATGCGTCTAAAGAGAATGCTTGCTACGCCTTGGATCACGATGCTACCACCTGAGTATTAGGGGTGGGTCGGCAAACATTAATTAAGCATAATGCGCATCTCCAAATGAGAGATGAGGCCACAATTATATATATTAACCACTTTTTGTTAATTAAATACTCCCGCATGACAGGAATATATTAGTATTATGCCTCAACCTACACCTATCCGTACATGAGTGCCGACGCCTCATATCCAGATACCTGCATGACTATCCCATCCATTCACCAGGGATATTAATATCAGACCTGCATGGAATTTTCATATTTTTGCAATCCCGGGAATTACCTGCCCCAGTCCACTCATTGTAGGAGCAATCCTAGTAGCATTACCGGCTCAAGGCCACCATTTATTTGAGCCCAAAGATGCATAACCTCTTCCTACCATACTTTAAGCCCACTCTACAAATAACTACCCCCAGATCATAATAACAGGGTACCTGACGCCACAGACCCTACTAACACCTCCATTAAGGTAAAAAGAGCATTATTGCTGGAAAGCTGACGTAGCAATGGTAGACCAGAAGTAGTCTATGTACTTAGAAGTTCTACAACCCCACAACACTGGAAATATTTTACATTTTTACATCATTTACAAAGGTTACGCCCATATTTTTTTTAAAAAAAGGTAAAGGAATCTGAAACACTCTGATTGATGATAACGGCGTAAGCCGAAGGTCAGAGGCACCACACTGGAGCAGAGCTGGGGAAGGTGATGTGGACCCTTACCCCAGTTGGCTCAACAAATCACTGACCAGACCAAACAGACGAACCACGTAAGGTTAAGGCACTCGCGGCCTGGCCGGGCAAGCTCTGGAATCCTAGGTGCGCGTAAACTGCCCCTGGGAGGAAGGGATGCTACACCCACTCTGTGCCACGGTCGTCGAAGCCAAGACCTGCAGGGAAGACTTTCTGAGGATGGTGGGAGAAATAGCTCACTCCGCGCCGAACTCAGGAGACAACCCTAGAGACGACCCCATTATGACTAGACTTCTAGTTAAATTTAAGTTAGGTAGGGCTTCTATAGCGGGAAGCCAGACTCCTGTGCGTTGGAGTGAAATATTACTGCGGCCTATAGGTAAAGGCGAAATGAAATATTAATGCGAAAAGCATACTACTGCGGCCTATAAAGGCGAAATGAAATATTAATGCGAAAAGCATACTACTGCGGCCGATACAGGCGAATATTACTGCGAAAAGCAGACTACGATTGCCGACGAAGGCGAAGATAATATTATGCCATTGGACGATGTCCAATGCCCACCTAAATGGCGACGCATCGGGCAACCAGGGGGCATTAAATAGACATGCAACGAGCTGTCTACAGGGGTTACAGTGGGCAAACCCACCTATGACAACATATCGACAACAATGGCAACGAGCAGGATGGTACGGCAGGCGAAACGGTTTGCTCAGGGACACCGTAAGTCGCCTGCGACTAGGTTAATACTAGTTGATAAACGTAGACATCTAGAATTAAGGGAACGGAATCCAGCGACCCTAGAGACAACCGGTGTTTCTAGGACTAGTGCGGGTGGTGTCCTGAGGAAGTAAATTGCCTCAGGCGATCGTTCTGGTCCAAATTTAGCCAATAAGACACATGCGACTAGGTTAATACTGGTGATAAGCGTCGACACCTAGAATTAAGGGAACGGAATCCAGCGATTCTAGGGACAACCGGTGTTTCTGGAATCGTGCGGGTGGTGTCCTGAGGAAGTAAATTGCCTCAGGCGATCGTTCTGGTCCAAATTTAGCTGTAAGACGGTTGCATTTGACACGCAACCTAGAATTAAGCAAATTTACTGACCGCTGTCGCCAAGTAGGGCACAGCACATTTCGGCAATAGAATAAGGCCCTCCATTCGGTTTAATAGTAGTAGCCATTTTTTTTTATTACCATAAGTAGGATAGTATTAAGTAACGCCGTTCGGCACCTGATGACCCACAAACCCGGCATCAGGGTAAGTCCGACAACTCATGATAACTATTGATAATTCATTATAATACAGCATAAGTCTACATTTAAGGCAATTTTTTTTTTATATATATATATTAAGGTAAAATTTCGGCACTTGGTGACTAAAAATCCGTTACCAAGGTAAGCCCGACAACACTAGGCTAAGATAGGTTAACATAGGCTAACCTAGAGTAAGTTAGACTTCAGTGGCGCCACACTTAATTTTATAAATTAAGCGCTGCCACGAAAATGTCATATATAATATATTGTAATGTATTGTCATGTATTGCTAACAACTAATCCGCTTTCCCAAACGCAGGAAACCCAGGGAGCAATGCGTCCACAGATATACAGAACAGAAAAAGAGTTGCCATTATTACATTTTTTTTACATATAGCAAGGAGCATGAGCATGTCTATTGTAAATATATTTCCCAAACCAAATTACACATACCCTTATCTCTGTCACACAAACACACTACTCCTCATCATTTTTCAGTCGCGCCAATAAGGTGACGGCGCCGCGATCAGCGACGTAAGGTGACGTGGGGCACCGAGCGACGCTGACTCAAACACACGTATGAATACGCTTCAATAATAAGCAATATACGGTAGCCAGGGGCGGTGCAGAGATTGTGAGCACCTACCCTCGCTGCCAAGGTGAATTTTTCCACCCACGGGGAAAAATTTGCGACAGGTAAGGTTAACGGCATGACCACTAACCTACAGCCATAGGTAAGAGGTACCTACAGCTCAGCGAATAGCAAAATGAAGGGAGAATGAGTCGACAGAGGAGAGCGCTACAGAAGGCCTAGAGAATGAGACGTACCAGGCTCATGAGCAAACCGGTCTAGTAATAAGATTATTATTTTATATTATATCATGCTTGTAAATTAAATGTAAACCCGAAGCGTACACAAATATATATTAATGCTCAAGTGTACGCCTATGCACGTAAACTTACAATATGTCACGCCATTCAACACTGCCATAATGGCAACACTGAATACACGGTTTTGTTTTTTCCTTTCTACTCTTCTAACTTCCCCATTTGTCAGGGTGTTCCGTTTTATCCCAAACCAATAAATACACTTTGAATATTTCCCTTAAATTATACCCTGGAACACCCATTTTTTCTATTTTCTTCTACCTTTCTTATTGCAGGGAGCACTTTTTCCCTAAGATAGGGCGGACGACGCAATCATCCGTTCGGCCCTGGGTTTTTTTCCTCCCTGCACAACAATGTACCATCAGTACCATGTATTTTTTTTTTCTCTCCATCACACTTCAAAGATGCAAATGTCAATTTCTGTTACAATATTTTTATGTCAATGGCAATGTTATGTATATATGTATATCCCATAACCCTCCCCTCTGAACACGAACTGATCTCACGCACACACAGCAATACGACATCACGACGACGAGGACGACATCTACAGAAGATACGAGGGGACTTCAAAAACAACCACATCGACTACATCCATAACATCAACATCCCAACCCCAAGTTCCGTTCCCGTTCGCGGGGACGCGAACTAAATAGGGAAAGAGGCTTGTACAGTACCCCAGGGGTATGCACCTCTTGGAGACCATCCCCCCATCATCTATCTAAATCTCCTAACTGGCAACCCTTGTAAAGCCAGACCAACATCCATCAACACCGCAAGGACAGCTTGCCACTCTAGAAAGCTGGTTCAATCCTTGCACAATTATTACACACAGCGACACATTATTAACTAGGGCAGCTATGCCATCACAATGCTGACAGCATAGCGCCGAAGAATATAAAAAGGGGTCCTAAGGAGGTCAGGGGATCTCTCAATTATCAGTCTTTCAACGTGACGGCCGGAGGCTACGCTGGTATCATCAGGTGAGTGAGTCAGCTAGTGTTCAGATCTCCTATATTTGTAACCTTTACCCACAGATTGTACTTTTACATTGTAACATCACTACATCCCTTAAAAGGGACTCACATATCCATTATCACTGACCAATAAACACTTGGTCAGTACATACACCTGCATTACTGTTTACACGCTTCTTCACGCCCTAACTCCCTTCCTGAACTATCCGTCACTATTAGACGTGACTTATAGTAGCCAGATACTTGCTAGTGCAAGCAACATCGTATTCCCGCACCGGCTTGCTTGCTAGCGGCCCGCGCCATATAGCTGACGAGTACAAGTCGATTATCTAACCAGACAGCTGGGCGACCAGCACAGTGACCCTTGCATTGAGTGCCATCCCCTAAAACACTCCTACATTATTTATAGGAGCACCCCAACACTAAAACAACACTCTACACTGGTCAGCTTGCCCGACTACGGGAAGCTACCCCCTTTTAGACATTTCCTTCTAAATCAACACAATAACTCTTCCGTTTTAGATCCTACCACCCCCAAATAAGGGATCTAAAACAATAGCTACTGTTGAACAGCGAAAAGACTGAAGCGGTGCGGTGCAATGGGCATAAAAGTACATTACCAGAAAACAAAGGTTTAGTTAACAAGATATAAATAATATTTATTGAGACAACAATTTTCTTTAAATAACATTAAAATGCACAATAAATGCACACAACTGGGATATGCAGAGAATAATTAGTGTTAAATCTTGACAAATGGAGAGGGTCTGGTGACAGTACCCTGATTAATGGTGGAAAACCCAATGTTAAGGATTGCCTAGATTTGAGAGAAATTGGAATTGAAATATAATATGCATATTAATAAAAGAACCATAAAAAAGATGAAATGTATGATGAGAGTAAGAAATTCAATTCTTTATCAAGTTTGAACTTATCTTCCAAATTGTTGAGCCAGCTCCATAAAAGTTCCAGTTAGCCTAAAACCGTTTAAAAAGTCCTCCACGGTTTCTTCGGGGGGGGGAGGCGCTCATGGCCTCAAGATGCATATTCCGAAAAGATGAATATTCAACTCTTCTTTTTCCTTCTGGTGACGGTTTGACACTGGTAGTGTCCAGGCGGTGACTGAGTATAAGTCGACATTGGGTGCGGCCAGGAAGACTGCTGCTTCCTCGAAGTTTAAAGTGAGATACACCATCTAAGGTGAAACTTGTAGTGTGCTGCGGCTGGCAAACATCCCTGTCCTCTTGAGCGATGTATCAGAGTAGAGGCCTCGTGACGTAGCAGCGAGGTGAAGCAGCGACTGGCAATAGTGCCATGCGGTGTGGCAGCGCTGATCTGAATGACGATGTGATCAGAATGATGATTGATTAAATAATATTTATTGAGACAACAATTTTCTTTAAATAACATTAAAATGCACAATAAATGCACACAACTGGTATATGCAGAGAATAATTAGTGTTAAATCTTAACAAATGGAGAGGGTCTGGTGGTTGGAGAACGCCAGCAGGTGGCGTCTTAAATAGTGATCATGGAACAATCTCGAAGGCTGGAGATTGCCCGACCAGACAAAGACCTGCCATTGGTCGAACGAAAGTCAGGGTGACGTCAGTCGACCCTGCTCAGCGGACAGCAGATGAGCCAGTAGATGCCGTGTATGCCGGGAGTGAGGAAGCTTGAGGTAGCGAGCGACTGGAACACTCAAGGTGAGAGCTATGATATCTATGAATAGGTGCTTGATAACAAGATTATGCATTTGGTTTAGGCAATTAATACATTTACAAAGAAATAATTACCATTCGGGGATCTCGGTAACAAGAAACAAAATTTGACCGACAAATGGGCCAAGCTAAACATTGAAAGCATCACGAAAGTGATCATGCTCCGAGAACTCCGAATGAAAACAAACAAAAGAATCAGTCAAAGCAAAACATGGATAGCAGACGAGGAGAAACTAAGACTCGAAAGGCAAAACAGAGATAGCAGAGATGGGTCTAGTATAAAGACCTTTACCAGTTAAAACATCAACAACTCTGACGCGGTTTATCACGGCCAAAGTGGCAGTGAATAACTCTGCCTAGGTTCCATACGAGAGGCGGAGATGGGTCTCGAAGAAGAACCATGTCTCCCACTCGTACATCTGGTTGAGGAAGCCGCCATTTCTCACGCCTATTTAGCAAGCTGAGGTATTCTAACTTTCATCGGCGCCAAAAAGAACAGCGCAAAGATTCTACTTTTCTCCAAAAGATAGGTAGGTTAGGATCACAGCGTCGAACCAGGAAAGGCGGAGTAGCAGCAAGCGAACAGCCAATCAGGAAGTGAATGGGTGTTAAAGGTAAAAGATCCTTAGGATCGTTTGAAAGAGGAGTCAGAGGTCTGGAATTTACAATACCTTCAACTTGAATAATTAAAGAGTTGAATTCCTCATAAGAAAGTATGGTAGGACCAAGAGTTTTCTTAAGCTGTCTTTTAGTAAGTTTGATGCAGGACTCCCATCGGCCCCCATGATGGGGAGCATAAGGCGGGGTGAAATGCCATTTAAAACCTTTAGAATAGGAAAAGTTGGAAATTTTTTCTTTAGCAGAAGGGGAACTTAACACTTTTTTCCAGAGATCAGAAGCGCTTACAAAAATTTTTGCATTATCTGAAAAGACTTCAGATGGGACACCCCTTCTAGCAGCAAATCTAGAAAAGGCGGCCAGAAAGTAGGATACCGAAGCGTTCGTAACCAACTCAAGGTGGATAGCTCCCGTCACCATACATACAAATAACGAGATGTAAAGTTTACCTAAAATTTTGCGCTTAGATGAAGAGGGATTGGTCTGATATACGTAAGGACCAGCGTAATCGATCCCAGTAAGAGCGAAGGGCTTACTAGGTTCTGAACGAAATGGAGGTAAATTGCCCATAATCTGCGTGGCGGGCCGTGGTTTAACCTTAAAGCAAGGTATACACTTTTTGACAACAGAAGAAACCTCATGAACGCCATTGATTATCCAGTAGAGTTCGCGAATTAGACAGAGCAAGGTGCGAGTGCCAGCATGAAGGTGTTTATAATGAAACTTTTTTATTATAAGGGTGGTGATAGGATGCTTTGAAGGAAGGATGATGGGATGCTTTTTCCCATCCTCACAACTAGATATAGCTAATCTTCCACCCACACGTATTATGCCGTCCTGGTCAAGAAAAGGAGTAGTAAAAGCCTGCTAGACTTGGGCAAATCTTTACCACTTATAAGAGCTTGCCTTTCAGGAGCAAATACTTCCTGCTAAACAAGTAACAAAATCTTGCAAGTAGCGAATTCTAACTCTACTCTGGTGAGAAAGGGTTGAGGCTTCAATGGTTGATCAATTACTAAATATCTCCATCGGAAGATATAAGACACTACACGAATCAATTTATCGAATGAAGAGTATCTATGAAAAAGACTAGTAGAAGTAGAAGTAAGATGCGACGTAACAGGATCATTACGGGCATCGGGTATTTCTTCTGCAAATTGATTAGCTAAGCGAGGCCAGCAAGATGATTCCTGACTTAGCCAAGGAGGACCATTCCAGTACAGGTCTGAGGAAATCAATTTTTTAGGCGTGCAACCACGTGATATTATATCCGCGGGGTTTTCACGGCTAGGAACATGTCTCCATTGTTCAGAATGAGAGACTTCATGAATCTTAGAAACGCGATTTGCCACAAAGGTATTCCAATGAGAAGAAGGCTAGGAAATCCAAGCTAATACAATAGAAGAATCGCTCAAAAAAAATGTGTGGGAAAATTTTAACTTTAAACTGACATTTAGTTTAGTAGCTAATTCTGTTGCCATTAAAGCAGAGCATAATTCTAATCTCGGCAATGATCCCGTTTTAAGTGGAGCAACTTTTGATTTAGCGCACACTAAATTAGAAAATCCAGGGAAAGTGGCTGAGGAACGTCCTACTATGTATGCACAACAGCCATAAGCCCGTTCTGAACTATCAGAAAATACATGCAGGTCATACTGCTGGTATAAGGGATTAGAAATTAAAAATAATGTCGATTATTCAGGTCCGTATTGTCGTAACTATAACTTTGAAAGAATAATGGATTTTCCGCCTTCAATGAAGGCGGAAAATCCATTATTCTTTCAAAGTTATAGAAATTAAAAGGCGGGGTATAGAAACCTTGGAGAGATCCAACAAACTGCTGCGATACTCTAACCATTCTTCTACAAGAGGAAGGGGGGAGATTTTCGTCCCAGTCTGATTTTAATGACCAAAGCTTTTGCAAGAACATTTTTGCAACAATAACTATAGGAGCAATATATTGCAAAGGATCAAAGATCTTTGCGATTTCTGACAGAACTTGTCTCTTAGTTACAGGGGGAGATTCTGACAAATGTACCTGATAAGAAAAGGTATCAGAAGAAGGACACCAAAAAACACCCAATGCTTTCACGGCTGCTTCATCAGTAGGAATAGCAACAAATTCATCAACTGGGACCTCTGATGAAAATTTTGATATAAATTCAGTAGAATTTGAAGTCCATTTATGGAGCGGAAAACCACCTCCTAGGAGCAGGGATTTCAAATCTTCGCACACAAGGAGTGCTTCAGAAATATTAGGGAAAGAGCACAAGAAATCGTCAACATAAAATGCCGTTTTTAATGACTCGGAGGCCAAAGGATGATACAGATGACCATCTTGCTCGGCTAACATGTGGAGAGACCGAATCGCAAGAAAGGCTGAAGGCTTCAGGCCATATGTCACAGTCTTCAATCTAAATATCTTTATGGGTTTGGAACTCTCATCGCGCCACAATATTCTTTGCAGATCTTGCCGCTCGGAATTTACGAGAATCTGCCGGTACATCTGCTTAATATCTGAGATTACAGCAATAGGAAACAGTCGAAAATTAAGCAAAACAGAGGTGTGATCTGTTTGAATCGCGGGGCCCCATTGCAAGGTATCATTTAAAGAGACTCCATTGGAATCTGGTGACGAGCCATTGAAAACTACTCTTATATTGTCTTGGGTTAAGGAATTTTTCCATACCGGGTGATGATTTAGATAAACTATTTCATTTGAAGGATGGTCAATTTCTTCTGATTTAGGAATTACCTCCATGTGATTGGATGATTCGTATTCCTCCATAAAGGAAGCATACTGAGTTTTAACAGAAGCATCTTGTTTGAACCGATTTTCAATAGCAAATAATGCCCTAAGTGCTCTGGAATGCGAGCCCGTAATGGCGGGAGGATTAGGAATACGTGGAAGAGTTGCTATAAATCTGCCTTCAGCAGTACGGACAGTGGTTTCCTTGTATAACTTTTCACAAATTTCGTTAGAAGAAGAAGCAGTAGCCTGAACATTCTCAAGATCCCAGAACTTGGTTAGCTCTTGACTCAAATCGGTACCAACAAAATAACAATTCGATACAGTTTGAATAGGATTACGGTATATCTGGCCAGTAGCGATCCAACCGAAATCAGTTTCGCGGAAGAAACATTAGGAGCAATTTTTACTTTATTGGAATGAAGACATTGCCAAAATACTCTTGAGCTGAAAAGAAGCTCTACGGGCGAAGCTCTGTTGAAATGAGGGTCAGCTAGCTGGACAAAATTCGGATATTCCAACTTTGAATAGGATAAGAAGTGCCAGGAATATTGTTGCCTATAGACTTGATAATCAAACAATCTAATTGCAACTGCGTACCAAGATTATTAGAGTCCTTCAAATCCACTTTAGCAAAGCTTAAGGATTGCGATTTAGAGCAGTTTATTCCTGTGACCTCTATTGAGGTAGGATGTTTTGGGAGGCCTAACTTTCGTACCAAAGATTCATTAATAAAATTGTTGGTAGCGGCATTGTCTAATAATCCCCTGACAGATACCCATTTCCCGTGAGAATTTTTCAATAGAACCTGCACGGTAGATAATAAAACCTGGACTTTGCCAAGTGAGGTAGAACTTTGAGCATACGACTGCGCACTATTTTGAGGAGTCTCAGAATTAGACTTGGTATTGGAACTGCTTGGTCCTGATAACCGTGATCTTTCATGTCTGTGCAAAAGGGAATGGTGTCTAGCCTTACAATGAAAGCATAAACGTTGTGAACGGCAATTGTTTAACATATGCGTTCCTGACAAACAGTTGAAACAATGTTTTTTGTTCGTAATGAACTTTCGTCTTTCATCTACTGATAAAGATTTAAATTCATCACAATTGTATAAATTATGCGATTGCTGACACAGACCGCACGTTTGCATTTGGTTAGGTGACCGAGCATCAACAGGAAGAGCCTGTGATCTTAAAATTCTTTGATTAGAACTGCTAACCTTATCTTTTGAGAAGGCTTTTGAATCTGAACTACTAGTTTTTTGATTAGCTATGGCGGAAAAGACTTGGCTTCTAGCCTTCAAAAAGTTGATAATTGCCTCATAAGTGCATTGCAAATTCTGGGAAAGTTCTGTTTCCCAGGCTTTTAATGTATTTGCATCCAATCTTGCAGAAATGAGGTGAACTAGAAATAAATCCCAGTGATTTACAGGTTGGTTTAAATTGGACAATGCTCTGACGTGTAGCTCTGCAGTATCAATCAGCTTACGAAGTGATAAACTGTTATCTGCTTGCACGTTACGTAACTCGAATAAGCTTTGTATATGGCGTTGAATAGATAAACGAATATTCCCATATCTATCCTTAAGAAGATTCAGAGCAACTTCATAATTATCACTGGTCAAAGAAAGTGCTTGAATCAGGTTAAGTGCGTTGCCTTGAACTGCCAGACGCAGGTAGTGAAATTTTTGAATTACTGGTATAGAAGTATTCTCATGTATTAAAGAATTGAATAATTCAAAAAATGGCTCCCATTCTATAGTCCAGGACAGCTTAAATTACTAGATCAAATCAGAGTAGCCAACATTAACAGCCGTCCCCTATACCTACGTAAATATTGGTTTATGGTTGAATTTCTAGAAGTTAAGTTGTTTTCATGTGCTAGCACATTGTCGCCAACCCTGCTTAAAATCTCGCCATCTCCAAAGACCATAATACCAGTAAAATTTCTTAACACACGGTTGCCGACATTTTTCTCCCAGAATGCATTTTCCACACATTCTCCCAATATAATAATTACGAATTTTACTACTGCCTACTGTTTGAATAATTTCACAGTTTTCTTTCGAATTTCAAGTCTAATGAAGTTATAACAAGTTGTACAAGGTAAGTACTACTAATATGCATCGATTAAAACAGTTTTTACAGTTATTATAGACCCTTGATTATGGAATATGTTAATGCTCATACCCACTCGTCTGAGATGTTTGCAAGCTTTTATTTAATTAATTTTTGGATAAATTCTTATTTAGATTTCATCATGACGTCTAAATAACACGAGAAGAAGATTGGAGATGGATTGGAGAAACTCTATGAAGATCACTGGCGAATAAACTAGGTTTTGAGTAAGTAGCCTAGACCGTATCTACATAATTAAAAGTACAAAGTTATTTAATCGCTGTTTTATTTATTTTTATATTCAGTCCGAGCACAAATAACGTAATAAAGAACCTTAATGGTCTTTGGAAATGTTGAAAAAGTCTTCTGACTGCATTTTTCGTATAATACAAACCAAACATAACCTAAAATATAACCTGTGTAAGTTTACTACCAGGAACATATTCTTAGGATCAATTCGCCTTCTAATATTACAGTGTATCTTATTCTCGACTTCCAAGTGCCGTCAGCTGTAATATTATAATACAATGCATATATTACTCGTAAACTTGAAAGTACGGTAGTCTATGATTCACACTCTGCTAGTTGTAGTGTGAATGTATTGGGGATTATTTATGTAGTTGGCTATTGACCTATAGCCTACTTAGTAGTTGGCAGATAACATATTTATATTAGGCCTATTTTTATTTGTTTCAGTTATGGTTGCGACAGATTAGTGTGGAAGCCTTCAACGAACTTCAAGGGTTGTGCAACATGAATCAATCATCATTCTGAAGAGCCATATACTCACATGTGCATAGGATATTCACTGCGCTTGAGTCACAGATGCACATTTTCTGAAAATACCAACAATATCTCTTGGCTCTCTTTTAGTTCTCGACATAAGTTACTGCACCACTGAATGTCTGGGTGAAAATTACTGATGTACTTAAGTTGGGTGAGACAAAGTCACTGTTCGCTACTTGGTTAGATGATACAGTTCGGGCGAAGCCACTGGTTGCATTACGTTATAATTATTGCTCGCAACTATAGCCTAGCGTACTTGTATTATTCATTCTGAATGAAAGTAGAATGCGACTTATACATTTGCATCGGACATGAATGTGACTTTTACATACCTTGTGTCCTTGTTTCATCTTCTGGGTGATATTACGTATTGAAATGAGGAACCCTGGTCACTACTGCACTTCATATATGTACATAAGTACATAAATATGCGTTTTTATATATTGCTCTTTAAAAACGGCTGCCATGTTCCAACAGCGCTTGCATCTCGTTCAACTGTCAACAAGGCGCACTCTAGAGGCACACACCGATGCGCACACATTGTTGCCAACATGTGGGATACAAAATCGGCTTCCTTTGGTCATAAATGAATATTTTTTCTAAAATTACCTCCCTCGAGAATAGTGCAAACCGCATCAAAATCCATCCAGTGGTTCTCTAGATTACCCGCTTCCTTCAGCTCAATGGCTTATCCGCACACACATCCTTGTAACACGTACGCAAATGATCCAAACTACATAAAGAAGAAATGAACATGTTTCTGTTCGTATGCATTTTATATGATGCTTTAAAAATCAATCTAGAAGAGCTAATTTAATTTAAGTTAACTTCACTACCATAATACTGCTTTAGAGTTAGACTGTTGAGGACTGATGACCAAGATGTCCCTAAATCGGGCAAGGACTGCTTCACAACTTTATGTAAAATGTAAAGGGCCTTTACGTAGTTTGGAACATTTGCGGACGTGTGTGCTGACTTTTTGGTGTTAAATGATGTAGGTTGGCAACACCAAATGTGGCGGTCATGTTGGTTTTCTAGTAACTTATTTAAGGTGTCCCGGACTATATGTCCTTACCAGTGAATTTGGGTAGTTCTAATTTGGGTAATATAATGCGTGAGGAAGATGTAGAAGATGCTGCAGAAGTTTGATCTTCTTGTTTTTCTTTTAAAGGTAAAGCCCTAATAAGCTGTTTAGCTTCAGCAAATCCCTGATAGTATAATTTTTCAACTTCCAACCTATCACTTTGCTGGTCCGGATGCTGAGTTTCTATACTACATTGTATCTCATATTTCTCAAAGGCTTGTTCATAATTCTTAAGCCTCTGCGAAATTATGTCAAGATTACGCTCTTGGGGTTCAAGCTCCGTTAAGAAAGTACGGAACCGTGTGAGCTTGCCCTTACAAGAGGCTCTGGCGTTGTTGAGTTTTTCATCAAGGTTAGGCATGTTAAAAGTTGTTTGCTACTCACGTCAATATTGTGACTTCGAGTACTGGAAGCCAGAGGATGACAGCTTGCTAGGTAGTAAGGTTTAGTCTGATGCGGAAGAAACCGGCTTAGCTCACGTTTCTCTCCTCCTCTGCTGAACATGCGTCTCAGGCTGAAACTTACAATGTGAATTAGTGTTGAAACACAATGAACAAAAATTGTTAATGTGAAATTCAAGATATGAAACTTGTAATATTCCCAGGGTGCAACAGATATGTTTATCGGGGGTGAGGCACCAAAAATATGGTGAAAGTTCTGCCCTAAAACTTCCCCATACGGGAGAACGCGAAGTAGGTTTAAGCTTAACCAAAATAGCTACTGTTGAACAGCGAAAAGACTGAAGCGGTGCGGTGCAATGGGCATAAAAGTACATTACCAGAAAACAAAGGTTTAGTTAACAAGATATAAATAATATTTATTGAGACAACAATTTTCTTTAAATAACATTAAAATGCACAATAAATGCACACAACTGGGATATGCAGAGAATAATTAGTGTTAAATCTTAACAAATGGAGAGGGTCTGGTGACAGTACCCTGATTAATGGTGGAAAACCCAATGTTAAGGATTGCCTAGATTTGAGAGAAATTGGAATTGAAATATAATATGCATATTAATAAAAGAACCATAAAAAAGATGAAATGTATGATGAGAGTAAAAAATTCAATTCTTTATCAAGTTTGAACTTATCTTCCAAATTGTTGAGCCAGCTCCATAAAAGTTCCAGTTAGCCTAAAACTGTTTAAAAAGTCCTCCACGGTTTCTTCGGGGGGGGGGGGGGGGAGGCGTTCATGGCCTCAAGATGCATATTCCGAAAAGATGAATATTCAACTCTTCTTTTTCCTTCTGGTGACGGTTTGACACTGGTAGTGTCCAGGCGGTGATAGTATAAGTCGACATTGGGTGCGGCCAGGAAGACTGCTGCTTCCTCGAAGTTTAAAGTGAGATACACCATCTAAGGTGAAACTTGTAGTGTGCTGCGGCTGGCAAACATCCCTGTCCTCTTGAGCGATGTATCAGAGTAGAGGCCTCGTGACGTAGCAGCGAGGTGAAGCAGCGACTGGCAATAGTGCCATGCGGTGTGGCAGCGCTGATCTGAATGACGATGTGATCAGAAGTGGTTGGAGAACGCCAGCAGGTGGCGTCTTAAATAGTGATCATGGAACAATCTCGAAGGCTGGAGATTGCCCGACCAGACAAAGACCTGCCATTGGTCGAATGAAAGTCAGGGTGACGTCAGTCGACCCTGCTCAGCGGACAGCAGATGAGCCAGTAGATGCCGTGTATGCCGGGAGTGAGGAAGCTTGAGGTAGCGAGCGACTGGAACACTCAAGGTGAGAGCTATGATATCTATGAATAGGTGCTCGATAACAAGATTATGCATTTGGTTTAAGCAATTAATACATTTACAAAGAAATAATTACCATTCGGGGATCTCGGTAACAAGAAACAAAATTTGACCGACAAATGGGCCAAGCTAAACATTGAAAGCATCACGAAAGTGATCAGTACTCTCCAACATCCCGTCTCCTCATCTTCGAAGACAAATGGCACTGAAGAGAGAATGGCTTAAATGTTGTGACAACCCTCTTCTGCCAATTCATCTAGACTGCTCACCTTAAGATCTCAGGCTGAAATCCCGGAATCCTTCTGGGAGACAAGGAAGGAAGTTGGTCCAAGAGCAGTTTCAAGTGAATGAAGCTTGGCGCAATGAGTGGCCGACTTCAAATCCAGACAGATTAGGTCTTATCTCGGATCCAGTTAAGCAGCCCCCTGGTTTCGATCTTCCCGGGAAAATCTGGACGTCGCTGAACCGTATAAGAACTCAACACGGTAGGTGTCGGTTCTGGAAGCACAAATGGAAAATTGCCGAGAATCCTTTCTGCAACTGTGCAGATGTGCCTCAGACCATCAGTCACATCGCTATGGATTGCCCACTCCGAAGGTTCAATGGTCCAATGAAGGAGATTCATCAAGCTAGTGATGAAGCTTTAGAATGGTTAGAGAAATTAGATATCCAGCTCTAACAAAACTGAAGCTACTTGCAGATCAAGGTCTCAATCTGTATATATTTGTACTGTAAATACTGTAGAATGTAAATAATTGTATATTGCGTCTTCATGCCATACGAAATACATATATATATATATCCTCTGTTATTTATTTCCCTATAGACTATAATGTCTTCTGCATACAATCTTATTTTTGATGCTATATTGTTCCCTAAATCATTTGCGTATATTAGGAAAAGCAATGGACCAATTTTACTACCCTGTGGAATTCCCTTCTTAACTTTCTCTTCCTGTGATACGTAATTCCCTACTCTGACTCTCTGAACCCTTGAATTTAGAAATTTTCTTATCCAACGTACAACCCTTGAGTCCAATCCCATTCTCTCCAGTTTCTTTAATAATACTCCATGTTCCACTCTGTCAAAAGCATAGAAAATTGAAGAGCTGATGAGTTCCCTAGAGAAGCTTTAAATTAATAGATCTTTGATTATTGTTTGTTTTATCTTATTTTGTGTGACTGAAGTTCCTAACCACTATCTAGTATTGACAAAGTGAATATTGTAAAAATGTAGACTTTCACGACCGGCGTTGAAATAGGAATCTCCGTTTCGCGGGCTTATAGGTCGTGTTCCAAGGACATTTTGTCGTCCTGACGTTTCGCTGAATACTGCGTTCAGCATGTTCCGAACTAAGTGTGATATTTCCTCCCCGTAGAGGCGAATTAAGTAAAAATGTAGACTTTCACGACCGGCGTTGAAATAGGAATCTCCGTTTCGCGGGCTTATAGGTCGTGTTCCAAGGACATTTTGTCGTCCTGACGTTTCGCTGAATACTGCGTTCAGCATGTTCCGAACTAAGTGTGATATTTCCTCCCCGTAGAGGCGAATTAAGTAAAAATGTAGACTTTCACGACCGGCGTTGAAATAGGAATCTCCGTTTCGCGGGCTTATAGGTCGTGTTCCAAGGACATTTTGTCGTCCTGACGTTTCGCTGAATACTGCGTTCAGCATGTTCCGAACTAAGTGTGATATTTCCTCCCCGTAGAGGCGAATTAAGTAAAAATGTAGACTTTCACGACCGGCGTTGAAATAGGAATCTCCGTTTCGCGGGCTTATAGGTCGTGTTCCAAGGACATTTTGTCGTCCTGACGTTTCGCTGAATACTGCGTTCAGCATGTTCCGAACTAAGTGTGATATTTCCTCCCCGTAGAGGCGAATTAAGTAAAAATGTAGACTTTCACGACCGGCGTTGAAATAGGAATCTCCGTTTCGCGGGCTTATAGGTCGTGTTCCAAGGACATTTTGTCGTCCTGACGTTTCGCTGAATACTGCGTTCAGCATGTTCCGAACTAAGTGTGATATTTCCTCCCCGTAGAGGCGAATTAAGTAAAAATGTAGACTTTCACGACCGGCGTTGAAATAGGAATCTCCGTTTCGCGGGCTTATAGGTCGTGTTCCAAGGACATTTTGTCGTCCTGACGTTTCGCTGAATACTGCGTTCAGCATGTTCCGAACTAAGTGTGATATTTCCTCCCCGTAGAGGCGAATTAAGTAAAAATGTAGACTTTCACGACCGGCGTTGAAATAGGAATCTCCGTTTCGCGGGCTTATAGGTCGTGTTCCAAGGACATTTTGTCGTCCTGACGTTTCACTGAATACTGCGTTCAGCATGTTCCGAACTAAGTGTGATATTTCCTCCCCGTAGAGGCGAATTAAGTAAAAATGTAGACTTTCACGACCGGCGTTGAAATAGGAATCTCCGTTTCGCGGGCTTATAGGTCGTGTTCCAAGGACATTTTGTCGTCCTGACGTTTCGCTGAATACTGCGTTCAGCATGTTCCGAACTAAGTGTGATATTTCCTCCCCGTAGAGGCGAATTAAGTAAAAATGTAGACTTTCACGACCGGCGTTGAAATAGGAATCTCCGTTTCGCGGGCTTATAGGTCGTGTTCCAAGGACATTTTGTCGTCCTGACGTTTCGCTGAATACTGCGTTCAGCATGTTCCGAACTAAGTGTGATATTTCCTCCCCGTAGAGGCGAATTAAGTAAAAATGTAGACTTTCACGACCGGCGTTGAAATAGGAATCTCCGTTTCGCGGGCTTATAGGTCGTGTTCCAAGGACATTTTGTCGTCCTGACGTTTCGCTGAATACTGCGTTCAGCATGTTCCGAACTAAGTGTGATATTTCCTCCCCGTAGAGGCGACCTATAAGCCCGCGAAACGGAGATTCCTATTTCAACGCCGGTCGTGAAAGTCTACATTTTTACTTAATTCGCCTCTACGGGGAGGAAATATCACACTTAGTTCGGAACATGCTGAACGCAGTATTCAGCGAAACGTCAGGACGACAAAATGTCCTTGGAACACGACCTATAAGCCCGCGAAACGGAGATTCCTATTTCAACGCCGGTCGTGAAAGTCTACATTTTTACTTAATTCGCCTCTACGGGGAGGAAATATCACACTTAGTTCGGAACATGCTGAACGCAGTATTCAGCGAAACGTCAGGACGACAAAATGTCCTTGGAACACGACCTATAAGCCCGCGAAACGGAGATTCCTATTTCAACGCCGGTCGTGAAAGTCTACATTTTTACTTAATTCGCCTCTACGGGGAGGAAATATCACACTTAGTTCGGAACATGCTGAACGCAGTATTCAGCGAAACGTCAGGACGACAAAATGTCCTTGGAACACGACCTATAAGCCCGCGAAACGGAGATTCCTATTTCAACGCCGGTCGTGAAAGTCTACATTTTTACTTAATTCGCCTCTACGGGGAGGAAATATCACACTTAGTTCGGAACATGCTGAACGCAGTATTCAGCGAAACGTCAGGACGACAAAATGTCCTTGGAACACGACCTATAAGCCCGCGAAACGGAGATTCCTATTTCAACGCCGGTCGTGAATGTCTACATTTTTACTTAATTCGCCTCTACGGGGAGGAAATATCACACTTAGTTCGGAACATGCTGAACGCAGTATTCAGCGAAACGTCAGGACGACAAAATGTCCTTGGAACACGACCTATAAGCCCGCGAAACGGAGATTCCTATTTCAACGCCGGTCGTGAAAGTCTACATTTTTACTTAATTCGCCTCTACGGGGAGGAAATATCACACTTAGTTCGGAACATGCTGAACGCAGTATTCAGCGAAACGTCAGGACGACAAAATGTCCTTGGAACACGACCTATAAGCCCGCGAAACGGAGATTCCTATTTCAACGCCGGTCGTGAAAGTCTACATTTTTACTTAATTCGCCTCTACGGGGAGGAAATATCACACTTAGTTCGGAACATGCTGAACGCAGTATTCAGCGAAACGTCAGGACGACAAAATGTCCTTGGAACACGACCTATAAGCCCGCGAAACGGAGATTCCTATTTCAACGCCGGTCGTGAAAGTCTACATTTTTACTTAATTCGCCTCTACGGGGAGGAAATATCACACTTAGTTCGGAACATGCTGAACGCAGTATTCAGCGAAACGTCAGGACGACAAAATGTCCTTGGAACACGACCTATAAGCCCGCGAAACGGAGATTCCTATTTCAACGCCGGTCGTGAAAGTCTACATTTTTACTTAATTCGCCTCTACGGGGAGGAAATATCACACTTAGTTCGGAACATGCTGAACGCAGTATTCAGCGAAACGTCAGGACGACAAAATGTCCTTGGAACACGACCTATAAGCCCGCGAAACGGAGATTCCTATTTCAACGCCGGTCGTGAAAGTCTACATTTTTACTTAATTCGCCTCTACGGGGAGGAAATATCACACTTAGTTCGGAACATGCTGAACGCAGTATTCAGCGAAACGTCAGGACGACAAAATGTCCTTGGAACACGACCTATAAGCCCGCGAAACGGAGATTCCTATTTCAACGCCGGTCGTGAAAGTCTACATTTTTACTTAATTCGCCTCTACGGGGAGGAAATATCACACTTAGTTCGGAACATGCTGAACGCAGTATTCAGCGAAACGTCAGGACGACAAAATGTCCTTGGAACACGACCTATAAGCCCGCGAAACGGAGATTCCTATTTCAACGCCGGTCGTGAAAGTCTACATTTTTACTTAATTCGCCTCTACGGGGAGGAAATATCACACTTAGTTCGGAACATGCTGAACGCAGTATTCAGCGAAACGTCAGGACGACAAAATGTCCTTGGAACACGACCTATAAGCCCGCGAAACGGAGATTCCTATTGACAAAGTGACTTATTTTTAGCCTACTTTCGATTTTTGCAAAAAATGAAAGTAGACTTATGAGATCAACACAGGGCGAAAAAAAAGTGTGTCTGTCTGTGTGTGTGTGTGTGAGTCTGTGTGTGTGTGTGTGTGTGTGTGAGTGTGTGTACTCTGAATGTCTGTCCCCCCCTATCAATTCGAACACGGTGAATGCGAATTGAACGAAATTTGGTACAAAGGTAGCACTAGCAAAGGACACCTCAGTGTCATGTTTTATATCGCCGCCATCTTTACTAAAACTGAATGGCGGCCACTCAAACGTTCAAAACGTAAAATCAAATAACGACTAACCAAATCATCCGATCTCTACCAAATTTGGTAACAACATACCATTTCAGGATGGCGGCCGTGCGAATTATGCAAACTTTATAATCCATATCATGGGACCCACCAGTTCCGATTATCGAGCCGAGAATTGTTTTAACTGTTCTAAAGGAAGAGGCACGTTCGAAATTAAAAGTTTATTTTGTAATACTATAGTGCAGACGTGATTTTAAAAAGCTGAGCTGATTTAGTAATAAGACAAGATGGCAGCAGATATCTTGTGCCTGACTTATATTTCACTAATTTGAGCATTGCATGCAATATAGCGTACTGATATAAAATAAATAAACTTTGTATGAAATGCTTTATATATAAATAATATACTCCAGTGATGAAATCGTTTAGTATAAATCACTATTTGCTAACAAGTTCTATGTAAGTCATTTTATATAGAACGATATTCGTTGACACAATTAGCTCAGTGGTAGAGCGTTAGCCTATCGCTCAAATGCCTATGGTTCAAACCCGATCAGAGCTAGTTTTTTTTGCTTGAAATTTTATATGTTTATTGTTTTGTAATGACTCAGATGTTTTAAAATTAAGCGTTATATTGTGCATATTATGGTGTAAAATATATATTTAATTAAAACATAATTCGCCAGCAGATTTACTCGAGACATCTAGCTGCCAAAAAGGTAACTGCACGCCGACCAGATTTTATTGAAAAGTTTCTTCTTCTGGCCGCTAGAATGCACTCGCTCTGTTAGGATTATATTGTTAGATATTTCACCACTAGATATCACGACTAGTCTACGTGGGGCTCCATTGATTACTATACCATTTGCATTCTATGCGCATCGAATTTGAAGAATGACGAGATGATACTACGATACATTTTTACTTTCTATTTTAAAGGGTTTGTAACAGCCTATTGTGCGTTATTTGAAAATGTTAATTGAAGTAAAGAACAAAACGATTTCACATAGTATCTGAACTCGACCGTTGGTGCTAGTTCAGGATATTAATTAATACTTCTATTTCAGCCAAATAGCAATCGAAAATATCCACATAGTTGGTATACACACGTCTCTGTAGGGTCATGGAAAGATTTGTTAATTCAATTAGGGTTGTGAAAGTCATACGCAGCCAGACGTGTAAAGACATGCCTCAACTCAAAGTTGGATGTTGCCCGCGTCAGGCCGATTATGTAATAATAATAATAATGTTGGTTTTACGTCCCTTTTAACTACTGTTGCTTTTAGAGACGCCGGGGTGCCAGAATTTTGTCCCGAAGGGGATCTTTAACGTGCCAGTAAATCTACTAACACGGCTCCCTCGCATTTGTGCACCCTCAAATGCCAGCTGACTGCGCCAGGATACGAACCTGAAACATACGGTCCAGCAAGCGAGAACGTTACCGCTGAGCCACGCCGCCAGTCCGGTCGATTATGTCTCCAGGGGCCTGTTCCACGAATAAACTTTTCACTTTTCACTTTGCACTTTTCAATTCTTGCAAAGTGCAAAGTCTTTCTGTTCCACCATGATCTATGTATTACTTTTCAATTTCTTTGCAAAGTGAAAAGTCTTTGCATAGGAATGATCCGATCATGTTTATTCCGTGAACAAACTGTATATTTATTCCATGATTTAATGCTTTATTTTCCATGGTGAAACATGTCCCACTAATGACCACACAGTGATCTCAATTAATAAAGGTATTGATCAGGTGGAACTTTTAACCTGTCTATACTAAAGTGAGGTTATGAAAATTCATCCTGTCTTTGTACGTCTTCTTGTTGGATTCTTCATCACTATCCTCACTTGATGATAAAAAAAAAAAGCTCCTGCGTAACATATTTATAACACTAAACCAAATTCTGCGCCGAGAAACTAGTGTAGAGACTTGTTCATTAACAGCTGAAAAGGGAATCATCTCTTTGCAAAGATTTCTGAAAACTTTTCAATCATTCCTTTGCACTTTGCATTTCTGCACCAATGGAGGAACATAACAGTCTTCTAAAGTGAAAAGATTCCTAACTTTTCACTTTTCACTTTGCAAGACAAATCTGAAAAGTGATGGTGGAACAAAATCTGAACTGAAAAGTGCAAAGTGAAAAGTTGCAAAGTTCATTCGTGGAACAGGCCCCAGATCCATAACATTCTTTAGATACTTCTTATCTTTCTTTCTTCAATGATGGTAGCAGTTTTTATCTAGGTTGTGGCGTTTGGTAGAGGTAAATCGTTTCTAAGGTCTTCAACAAAGGATAGTTCTATTATACTCTTTGATAATAACGAGTTATAACTATACTCATACATTTAGGAGAAAGTAGGCTATATGTTCTTTACTGAACATCTTGTTTTGTATTACTAGCCTACACTTCCTATTCAGAAATTAGTACTGTCAAAAGAAATTAATTTTGTGTTGTGTATTACTGAAGTTTCTAGTCAATCTTGTATTTGTCAAAGTGACTTATTTAATTTTGTTTTGCATTATGATGGTGATGATGATAGGGACAGTGAAGGGATGGAAGGTGTCAATGAAACCCTTGCCAAGTGACAAGATAATTTATTTATTGGTGTCGGTTCGCTTGCGGCAGTCGATAACCTTAACCTTAACTTTACTTTTGTGTTATCACGGAAGCTAATAATAACCGTACAGAGTTGCGATTCAGAGAGTGTGCATGGTGTTATCTGTCAACTACTGTACTGTAAGCTGTGAACGACCTCCACTCAGACTCTTGTTTCATGTTAAAGGATAATCATTGCATGGTGAGTGTTTTTATATTCATTAGCTGTAGTGTGTTTGCCCTCTGTCGTATTGATTGAATTGAATACCGACGATAAAGGTATCATAGCTTCGGTGTGTAGTTAATTTATTCATCTAAGTATCGTATTTCTCTGTTAGAATGTCCTCAGCATTGACTTCGGATCGACTTATAAATATATTGGAAATATCTGTTCCCGAAGTGAACATGATGTAAAATTGTCCGATTGAGCTATGTACATTAACAAATTCACAACGAAATTTGATAAAATGGCCCGGCTAGCTGAAAACAGTTGCCAGCGTTTCGCCCCAGTGTACCAATATATATATGTATATATAGGAAAAGTAGACACAGCTTATCGAAGGATTAAGAATACTTTTGGGGAAAAGAAGACTAAGTGCTGTAATATTAAGGACACAAATGGAAAGCCTCTAACAGATAGGGAAGAAAAGGTTGAGAGATGGAAAGCTTACATAGAGAGTTTGTATAAGGGAAAGGAGATTGAGAATCATGTAATGGAAAGGGAGGAGGAAATTGATGAGGATGCGAAAGGAGATTTAATATTGAGATCAGAATTTGATAAAGCTTTGGAAGACTTAAGCAGGAACAAAGCACCAGGCATAGATGATATACCGATTGAGTTGCTACGCTGCATAGGAGATGAAGGTCTGATCAGGTTATTTCACTTGGTGTGTAGGATTTATGAGACAGGTGAGGTACCCCCTGATTTCAAGAAGAATGTTATCATCCCTATACCAAAGAAAGTGGGAGCTGACAGATGTGAAGATTACCGTACAATAAGCTTGATTACTCATGCTTCAAAGATCCTGTCTAGAATAATTTGGTTGGTTGGTTCTTAAGTTTAGGGGCTGCGACAACGCGGTCATGTAGCCCCGTGTACTTTGGGTGTGTGTAGAATCTGTCTGATAACCGGTGTTAATTGTGATGACTGTATTAATGTGTGTTATCT
Organism: Meconema thalassinum; assembly: GCA_946902985.2. Taxonomy (NCBI): domain Eukaryota; kingdom Metazoa; phylum Arthropoda; class Insecta; order Orthoptera; family Tettigoniidae; genus Meconema; species Meconema thalassinum. Next base: position 453,527,115 of record OX336391.1, on the reverse strand, counting down.
GTTATTTTAATTTAAATACTGCAACTTAGAATTTTTCAAATAGTTCCTACTTTTGCCGCCAAGCACCACCGTCAACGACTACTAGGCTAAGTTCACAACTCAGCTGCTAGACGCCACCGCAGTCGGCTCTTGGCAACGAACTTAGAAACCTAAGAGCGTTGTTTACAATAACCTATCCAATTTAGCTTCACACAGGTGCAATTAGTGGAAGGATCTTTAACATGCCATAAATCTATGACATGGGACCGCCGGCTTTACTTCCCCTCCGAAGGAAGGCATACTGAGGGATTTTTAACGCTCTTAAAAAATCCGACGGCTTCGGCCGGGTTTGAACCCGCTATCTTGGGCATAGAAGCTCAGCATGCTACCGACTACGCCACCGAAGCCGCCTAGAATAATTTACAAGAGGATTGAAAGCCAGATAGAAACGGAGTTGGGTCAAGACCAGTTTGGTTTCAGGAGAAATGTAGGAACAAGGGAAGCTGTACTAAGTCTTAGGCTGATTTTGGAAGGTAGAATAAGAAAAGATAAGAGAACATTCATGGATTTTGTAGACTTAGAAAAGGCTTTTGATAACGTTGATTGGACTAAATTGTTTGACATTTTGAAATCGATTGGAATAAAGTACAGGGATAGGAGGGTGATATACAATCTATACAGAAACCCGACAGCAGTCATTCGAGTTGAAGGACATGAGAGAGAAGCTGGTATTCAGAAAGGTGTAAGGCAAGGCTGCAACTTATCACCCATACTTTTCAATCTTTACATTGAACAAGCAATGAAGGAAATTAGAGAAAAATGTAAAGTGGGAGTGAAGATTCAAGGAGAAATAATTTCAACTCTGAGATTTGCTGATCACATAGTCATCTTGGCCGACAAGCCTGAGGATTTGAATGAGTTTTTGAATGGTATGGACTCCGTCTTACGGAAAGAATTCATGATGAAAATTAATAAATGTAAATCAAAAATACTGGAATGCAGCCGAAATAAATCAGAAACCTCTATGGAGATCAAATTGGCAGGTGAAAAGCTGAAGGAAGTAGGAGACTTCTGTTACTTAGGAAGCAGAATAACCAGTGATGGACGAAGCAAAGAGGATATAAAATGTAGGTTGGCTCAGGCAAAGAAAGCATTTCTACAAAAAAGGAATCTGCTGACATCGAATATAGATTTAGGTATTAGGAAGTCATTTTTAAAAGCATTTGTCTGGAGCGTGGCGCTCTATGGAAGTGAAACTTGGACAATTGGTGTAGCAGAAAAGAGGAGAATTGAAGCATTTGAAATGTGGTGTTACAGGAGAATGATGAAGATCAGATGGGTAGATAGGGTTACAAACGAAGAGGTATTAAGACGAGTGGGAGAGGAGAGATGTTTCTGGCGACTGCTAATGAAGAGAAGAGATAGGTTGGTAGGACGCATACTAAGACACCCAGGAATAGCAAGCTTAGTTATGGAAGGAAGGGTCGAGGACAAGAACTGTAGGGGTAGACCAAGGTTAGAATATGTTAAGCAGATTGCCTCGGATGTAGGGTGTGGTAGCTATGTAGAGATGAAACGATTAGCTCAGGACAGGGAGGCATGGAGAGCTGCATCAAACCAGTCTAAAGACTGAAGACTCAAACAACAACATATATATATATAAATATATTACGTATAATTGTACAGAGATAATGCCTGAAGTGTAGCGCTGTGTATTATTCGAATCAGTTGATTTACAACAACACTAAAATCTTGGCAACACAGCTTCCGACATATCCTTCACGTTCTGTCCTTCGAAATACAGGGTGTAGGTGAGAAGCATTCTCAGAATTCTTGCTGTGTGGTAATTAGACGTAAAACCTTGTTATTTGGCGACTGTGGGTTGCGTGGAGGAAAAGTGGGGCAAAGTGACAGGAATGCTGTCAGTAACGAATGCGCGGGGTTAGCAATACTGTATTTTGTCCCATAATTTACGCATGGAATGGCGGTCACACCTCCAATTTTAATATACAAGTTGTGATCTAAAATGGGTAACATCTATCACTACATGACCCCCAAAATTATTATTCATTATTACAAAGGGTATTTTAACTATTTTCAGTAATGTAGAAAATTGTATCGCCTTGCTCCTGGCTCCTATGCTGTTACGGTACCATACAATTGTCACTTCCCATAAACATTTATTATGTGACAGTCCTATTCTCTCAACCCTCCTCAGTAAAACAGTCATTTATATCAGCTCTCCTCAGGTAAACTGTATTTTATTTGTGTTCGTAGAATCTAGTCCCATCTGCAAGGGAGTTCACTTGCGCGCACGCGCATTGCTCACGCTGCGGATTAGGCCTAAATTCCGCAATCACCCGTGGGCTGCCGAAGTATCTCCAAAAATGCAGTTACACTTAACGCTAGAAAATCTTGATTTGTGCTTTAAGATTCAGTTTTCAGCCATTCAGAATGCGAACTCTAGTCTTAGAGAGTTCTAAAATATACGGGAATTTGGTGGATTTTCATACGGGAACTTAAAAACAGGTCATCGCTCGACACCCTGAGGATACAGGAATTTGCATACTTCTTGGGTGATGCAGCAAGTGCATCGAGATATTATCATCCTAAAAATTGAATCGAGCACATTGGTAATCATGCATGTGACAGTAACAGGGGCCGGAATGGAATGAGGAGTGTTAAAATACATTTTTAATTTGTTGACATAATGTCACAAACCAGCCGAGGTAGGTCAACACACTTTAACGTGCATGGTCAGACTATTCCAAACTCGAAAGACCACACACAGCCACTACCTTACCTCATTAATTTCATTTTTCATTAACTCCTCTCATGAGATTGGCGGCATGAAGGGCATCTATCTGTAATATCATTCCCACAAGGAAACTGTCTCACCACATCCCCTACCTCAGCACCCGGAATAATTACGGGTAGAACCAAAAAAACTACATTAGGACTATAAAGCTGTATTTCAGTAACACGATTCTGAATTCACCAACTGACTAGATTGATGCTGGCCAGGGATATGAGAGTTCGAGAAACATTCGTTAGTCAACTTATCAGGATTTTAAAATGAACAATATTCCGTTGCATTCCAAGGTAATTTTATGTCTTTTATTCTCAGTAATTTTCAACATCGCCTGAAACAATACTTAATGGAATTTATGTACACATAAGATATATGGCAAAATAAGCAATTTGACATGAAATCTTGCTAACTTTTGAAGTTTTAAGACAAATTTCATTATTTCCACAGTATGGAGACGGAGCATGTAAAATGATTTTGCTCTGAAAATTACAAAATATGTTGTCTGTCTTTCTACCAGCTTGTTGGTATTTCTTTCGTTGGAGTGTCTAAAACTGTTTCATTAGTTGGTTTTTGGTACTATTCGGCTCGAGGGTTATGGTATGCGAACCGTCTCCCTGACTTAACAGGGGCTATGTAATGCCAAAAATTCGAAGAAGTTTGCACTATTATAGTTCGTGCAGTGTAGAAATTACATGGTATCGTGCAATCGATTTGGGTGGGTAAAACATAGACAGAAATTGGATGATCTTAGAGGTGCGGGATAGGATTGTCAACCGGCAGATCGCTGTGAAGAGAGAGAAGAAGCTTGACGAAGTCAAAGAGCAGGTGACTAGCATATGCATCGTAGAAGATCAAGTTGAGATTGTAGAATCTGTTAGTGTGGCTTTGGAGGAGGAGAAAGAGAAGGAGCAGGAGGAGGAGAAAGGGAAGTTGGAAGAGCAGAGGGTGGAGATCATATGCATCGTAGAAGATAAAGTTGAGATGGTAGAATCTGTGAGTGTGGCTGCAAAGGAGGAGGAAGAGGAGGAGACGTGTGAAGTACGTGATGCTAGGGGGGCGTAAGGAAGAAAATGGAGAAGAGAAAAAGGATGGACAATAGAGAGAACAAGGTGAAGGAGGACATCAAATTTAGGAGGAGAATAAAACTGAAGACAAGGAAGAGAATGAGATAGAAGACTAGGTGAGGAAAAGCGTGGAGGATAAGATAAAAGAGGAGGAAGACAACATACAAGAAATAGATAACGAGAAGAAGCGTTGGAGAAGAAGGACGAGGAGGACAAAGAAAAGGATGAGATGTAAGGCAAAGAGAAGGAATAAGAAGAGGAAGAGATGTCAGGCAGATCGAGATAAGAGAGTGAAGGATCAGAAAAAGGAAAAGATAAAAGAAACAAAGGGAGAGGAAAGAAAATATAGGAAGAAAGGAACTATTGAGCAAGACAGATGAGGGAGAGTAGGAAAATGAGGAAGGGAAGGAGAGAGAAGCAGGAATGGAAAGAAAAGAGGAGGAGTAGGAAGAGAACGAGATGTCACGCAGATGGAAATAAGAGAAGGAGGGATCAAAAGAAGGAAATCGAAAAGAAGGTAAAAGGGACAAAAGGAAAGAAAAGATAAGAAGAAAGGAACTGTTGAGTAAGATAAGGCAGATGAGGAAGGGAAGCAGGAAGGAATGGAGAAGAAAGGAAGGTCAAGGAGGGGAAGTAGAAGAAAGTGAAGAAGGGAAAAAAGTAGCTGAACTAAGGAAAGGGGTAGAAGAGAAAGGAAAAATGAAGAAGATGAAGCGAAAGAAGGTGATATGGAAAAAGCTGTAGAAGGAAGGAAAAAAGGTAGAAGGGAAGGGAGAAAGGAAGGAGGAAGAAGATGAGGAGAAAGAAGGAATGAAAGCAGGTGATGTGGAAGAAGGTGAAGGAAGGGAAAAGGTAGAAAAGAAGGAGGGAGAAGATGAAGCGGAAGAAGGAATAAAAGCAGATGATATGGAAGAAGCTGAAGAAGAAAAGGAGGCAGATGAAGGAAGCGAAAAGGAAGGTGAAGAAGGAAAGGAAATAGGTGAAGGAAGGGAAGAAGTAGAAGAGGAAGGTGAAACAAAAGAGAGAGAAGAAGTTGATAAAGGGGAAGGCGTGATAATGATGAAAATGGTTCTGGTGATACTCAGTGCTTTGGAAGAAATAATGGACACAGGCCCCGGAGAGGTCGGAAGAATGACTAAGATGATAACGGTACAGACAGGTCTGACGACGATTCTGCCGTTCCTTCTGAAGAGAAAGCTTGTAGTGACACACCTTATGTCAACAGTGCCGTTGATATGTCTGGCAGTGAAGGATTCGTAACCATGTCTGTTGATGACTATGAGGACGAATAAGATGATTCTGTCATCCTTTCTTAAGAGGATGACATCACCATTGAAATGGAAGATGACTATGCCGCTATTGGCGAAGAGAATAAAGCAACGTCTAAAGAAGATGATGTATATAATTTGTTTCACTTAGTGTTTTTTTTTTTTTTGTTCTAGTCAGTGTATGATTGATGTGTATTTTATTTATATACAAGCTGTACCCGGCATGCGTTGCAATGCCAATCAAAGAAAGTGTTGGCGTTGAAATTCTGTTTCTTGAAGTGCTTTTGGATACACAACATGTTAACTGCTTCTAAGCTATCGTAAAATGGATTTTCTAATTTAGAACCATTCGTGGAAGCGTGCACAACAACTTTCAAAAGTTTCATTGCTGTCACTCATTTGTTGAATCTACTCGTACGCTACCTGTTGTGAAATGGATTTACTAAGTCGAAACCCTTCCCTGGCGTGTACACAATAATTCATCAATGATTCATCGCAATCGGACGAATTGTATATGCACGTATACGGGGTTTTGTTTAAACGATTCGTGCGCTGTCACTCATTTGTTGAATCTACTCTTGCGCTACCTATTGAGAAATGTATTACTAAGTCGAAGCCCTTCCCTGGCGTGTACACAATAACTCATCAAGGTTTCATCGCAATCGAAGAATGTTATATGAACGCAATAGCGGATTTTGTTGAAACGCTTCACGCGTCGTCACCCATTTGTTGCATCTACTCTTGCGCTACTTATTGTGAAATGGATTTACTAAGTCCCCTTCCCTGGCGGGTACACAATAACTGATCAATGTTTCATCGCAATCGGATGAATAGTATATGAACGCATACCTGATTTTGTTTAAACGATTCGTGCTCCGTCACTCATTTGTGGAATCGACTCGTGCGCTACCTACTGTAAAATGTATTTACTAAGTTAGAAACAGTCACGTAAGTGTCCACAACATCTCACCCAAGTTTCATCGCTATCGGACTAATGGGATATGAAGACATGGGGGACTGTATTGAAACGCTCCGCATGTCGTCGTTCATTTGTCGAATCTACTCGTGTGCTACCTACTGTGAAATGTATTTACTAAGCCAGAAACCTTCCTTGGAGTGTCCACCATATTTCACCCAAGTTTCACCGCTAACGGCAGAATGGTATATGACCTTATACGGGACTTTGTTGAAACGCTTCGCGCGTCGTCCCTCATTTGTTGAATCAACTTGTGCGCTGCATATTGTATAGTGGATTTACTAAGCCAGAAATTTTCCATGACGTGTACACAACATCTCACCCAAGTTTCATAGCTACGGACGAATGGTACATGAATGCATACGGGACGTTGTCGAAACGCTTCGCGCGTAGTCACTCATTTGCTGAATATAAACGTGCGCTTCGTATTGTAAAATGGATTTACTTAGCCAGAAACCTTTCCTGGAGTGTACACAACAATTCACCAAACATTTATCACTATCAGACGACTGGTATATGACTTTATACGGGACTTTGTTGAAACGCTTCGCGTGTCATCGCTCATTTGTTGAATCTACTGGTGCGATACCTATTGTAAAATGTATGTACTAAGCCAGAAACCTTCCCTGGAGTGTACACAACATCTCACCCAAGTTTCATCGCTATCGGATGAATGGTATATGAAATTATATGGGACTTTGTTGAAACGCTTCAAGCGCCGTTGCTCATTTGTTGATTCTACTCGTGCTCTCCCTATTTTTACAGGGATTTACTAAGCTAGAAACCTTCCCTGGAGTGCACACAAAATCTCAGCCTAGTTTCATCGCTATCGGACGAATGGTATATGAACGCAAACGTGACTTTGTTGAAATGCTTCGCGTGTCGTAGCTCATTTGTTGAATCTACTCGTGCGCTGCCTATTGTAAAGTGGATGTACTAAGCCAGAAAATTTCCCTGCAGTGTACACAACATTTTACGCAAGTTTCATAGCTATCGGACGAATGGTATATGAATGCATACGGGACTTTGTTGAAACGCTTTGCGTGTCGTCGCTCATTTGTTGAATCTACTCATGCGCTATCTACTGTGAAATGTATTCACTAATTTTGAAACCTTCACGTAAGTGTACACATCTCACCCAAGTTTCATCGCTATCGGACGAATGGTATATGAACACATACGGGACTTTGTTGAAATGCTTCGTGCATCGTCGCTCATTTGTTGAATCTACGCGTGCGCTACCTATTGTAAAATGGATTTACCAAGTCAGAAACCTTCCTTGGAGTGTACTCAACATCTCACCCAAGTTTCATCGCAATCGGACGAATGGTATATGAACGCATAGGAGACATACATACCCACAGACAAACTATCACGTTACATTGATTTTTATATATATAGATTTGTGTGAGGGCCGAGAATGAATCTATAACCTTCAGTTAGAGATTAATTCTCGAGGGGATGTTTTTGTAACCGAATTTATTTCGGTTACAGAGCTTACCTTTGGTTTCTGTGTGTGTGTTTTAGTGCCATGGTGTGTGATGGCCTATTGATGGGGTGCCACGGAGAGTCTAGTGTTTTGAGGTAGCTAGATGCTCTGTGGTGACCTAGAGGTGGGTGACAGGTGGCTTTGACTTAAGTCAGATGTTACTAAGGTCATGGTGTCCACAGGCAGGAAAAGTCAGGAAAAAATGGCGAAAAGTAATAGAAAGTCAGGAAATGTTATATTAACCATACAGTATTTTGTGTTTTACAGCCATATTTTGATGTTACTAACTTCAACTAATATCTGAAAATAAAAAGCAATAACTCACTGGACATTATGTTAAGTTTCCATTTTTACAGTAAATCATAGTAAAAACCTCTTCAACCTATTTTTTGTATGCTTTTTTTGCGTTGGTGTAGGGATGTGGCAACCTCATCACTGTAGTTTAGGTTATTAAGTACTTTGATTTACGTATTATTTCATTATAATTTACTTTATTTTGTTTTTTAAATGAATAAAGAGGCGAGCGTTGAGCAGCTATGGGGATGGTGGAGGCTGCAAATAAGAGAGATAATTATATATACTGTATATTTGCTCAATAAACCATTTTTCCAATGTTACGATGACTTCGCGAGTTAAGAATTTTGTTGAAAAATGGTCAGGAAAATTGACGTTGAAAATTCTGTGGACTCCATGTAATGGTGATGTTTGAATGGAGATTAGGCTGGGAAGAATGGAGGTTATCTTGTGGGGAAAATGAAATGTTGAGATGTAGAGATTATTAGATTATGTTCTGTGGTATGGCAATGTGTTGTTTTGGAAAATAGATGTTATGTCTGGATATATGCCGATGTAGAAAGAAAAGTTTTAATAAATCGCAAGAAGAAATGAAAGGAACAGAAGAATATTAATCATTGTGAGAGGTATTTTTATTATGAAGATAATTGTGGATACTGAACTTGAGATGCAGGTAAAGGAAGCTTGCTTACATGTTGACAAACAGGTATTGAAAGTTTTGATTGCCAGAGAACCACCAGAAAAGAAGAATTTGTAAGTGAAGAAGAATTATCATTATGTTTGCAATTTCAACCTTTCTTCAGGGTATTTGCATTTGAACTGTCATAGTGTTGTGTATCTAGTATTAGTTATTAATAAATGTGTATATTAGTAAAGTCGGTGTACTGTCTTTGTGTGATTCATTTAGCGAGTACATCGCCCCGCTACCCTGAGGTGGCAAGCTTCGATATTATATTTATTACAGTTTAGTTCTAAATAACGTCATTGCTGTTTCTAAACTTAGGGATCTTATATATCCATTTTCATTCATTGCCATTATTGCCTGTGTTGCTTTCTCCGTTACAAGTTTCGTGAAGCAACTACCACTTGTTTGTAATGTGACCCCTAGATATTTTTTATAGTCTGACATGATATTTATATTCCTGTTCTTTATAAAATGTATGATGAAATGAGACTATCAGTATACCATGCTACTATCCGCTGATCAGAATAACATAATATAATGAAAAGACTAGAAACAGCTGAAATGGTTGAATAAATATAATTATGTAGTAAGGGACATGCCTGGCAAGTGAAGCTTGATGTTAAGCACTTCACAGTGTGTCAGTGTTAGCATAGGGGAAAGCATTAAGCATACGAAAAAAGAACTACAGTATGGTATTTATATACTATATTGCAAGGCTGGGAAATGACTATCCTATAACAGTCACCCTGGACCAACTAATCTATGAAGGTGTAGCTACTACTGTAATATACTTCAGCAATAAATCTTAAACTACTGTAGATTTGTAAACTAATATGCAGAAATGACCTATGAGTACTCTCTGCTGAGATGGTAAAAAGCAGTGTTTAACTGATAAATAATGTGTTGAAAGATCCAATATGGACTGAAATGTTGAATGTCTACAAGCAGGCTGCTCTGACAACCACTTTTAGTTTTCTGATGTAAAGTAAATCTGGATGTTGAATCAATAACAATCACCAATTCTTGTATTTTCAGGAGCTTTTATAAAAGCAGTTTTATATTGAAACCTTTTCAGATTATGTAAGAATGATGTTCCATATCCGAGGTTACATTCAAATAATAGTAAAGATAGATTTGAAGCCATTTTTCAGTGTTGCCTTATTGACAATAGTGTACTAAAAATAAAAGATATTAGATACATCATAGTTGAAATAAACCTAAAAAGAAGATACTAGAGTTCAAAGAATTTGAATTTTGAATCAATTAATTTCATTTTGCATTTCTTATTGCACTATTGTTTGAATGCAACCTTGGATATGTCAGGCTACACCATTCTTACATATGAAATTTTACAATAACAGTTGTCAAAAAGGCAAAACTGAAAAATGGCTACAAAGCTGTCTGTAATCTGAAAAGGTTTTAACATAAAACTGCTTGCACAAGTCAAGCCACTTCTTGTGTGAAATGGTTACTCTATTCTTAAGATAACTGATTATATTTTGTTTGCAGCATAAAATATACAGCCAAGCTGTTGACATTCCGAAGGAACTGCACGGAATAATATCTTCCGAGACATATTCAAAAGCTCGAATTTATGGCCTGGACAAAAGCTCATTTGGAATAGTCAAGGATTTATTTTCCACAATAGTGACAACTGTAAGTAAAAAATATATGCATTTTTAAAATGGCTATTATGGAAGTTAACGGGTACAAACACACTAGTTTAAATAAGTTACTTGTTTTCCCAGGGGCTCACAACTTGTAGATGTGGGCTGATGACCATGGGATCCCAACAGAGTCCAGCATTGCTTCCCCTTACGTGTGTGAGCTCCTATCTTACATCTTTCCGGTAGACCTCCGTTGGTCAACTCTTAATCTCTCCTGACCCCAACAGTATTAGGGTATCCAAGGCCTAGGGTGGCTTTTCATTTTCCTGCCTTAATTGGCCCTCGTCTTTTCTTTCCTTATACCCTCAATTTTTGAGGTAGGGTATCTTGTACCTTCTGTAAAATGCCTTAAAAGAGGCAGTGTAGCACATCCAGGATAGTGCTATGTCCTCAAGGGCTCACGGCTGATGAGCTTTGGATATGGCTACTTTGAGGCATTCCTGAGCTGGGTCTATTTTTTTCCCCATTTCCATTGACTTTGGAACAGACTCTTTCCTATCTGCCTTCAATTTTTCTACTTCCTCATTCTTCAAGGAATGAGGGTGTTTCTTTTCTGTCTTTTATTTCCCTTGTTCCTTTTCTTCTTGTAGTATATGTCAGATGTAAGTCATTACTCTAGTTGGTAGTATTAGGTTCAATATTCATCTTCATTATCACCTGAATCATAATAGGGAGATGATCCAGATATTTTTCTTCTTAAAACAACAATTGCACATCGGTAAGATTCTTGCAAACGTATAACCTTGTAGGCTGCACGGTAAGGGTCTTACCGGGTAGGTGAACATAGCAGTATTTCATCATTACTAGCCATGTACACTTTTGTTCAGGTGTCCTATGCAAGGTCTAATTCTGCCAGCAAATATTAAGAAGGAGTAATATGTATTTACTCTAATTCTATCCAGTATTGCACTGTAGTAAATACCGCACACTTGCTGGCTTTAACATGTGATTGCTCCAACAACCGTAGGGGAGCACCATATTGGCCTTGCGGCACTTTTAAATTTTGTTCGGTTTTCTCCTAAGTTAATAAATAAAAATCAGTTAAAACATATCAAATTTGGTTTTATAGCAATGCTTCTACATAATGCACATTATCTGCTGAAAAATAAAGTTAAAGCACACAGAAATCGATGTATGCATTGCCAATTGAAGGCTTTACTTGATCATTGCTTACTAGATAATATAATCTCATAGAGGGTGCATTTTTGATAAGTTGCCTTATAAGGCCCAAGCCATTAGAAATGAAACTAGATGGATATTGGCCGTTTTAGAAGGGAGTGTCCTTGACTGGTAAATTGTATTATTTGACTGTAGATGTATTTATTGGGACATGGGCAATAAAGCCACTGTGTTTTAGGAAGGTGAAGTTTGGAAGAGGGCAACTTCTTTTGATTCACCAAAGAATATCACTGTAAGACAATCTATCACAGCAAGGTGGTACCATTTCTGAACACAAGGTTATTTTCTTCATAATCATTCTAAAAATATATATATCAATGACTGATTAGGTACGAATTTACTCTTGTGTTAGGCTGTACAACTCCTCTACTTGTTTGCAAAACTAAAGCCATATTAGAATATACTAGCGGACCCGTGCGAGAACTCGCATGTGTAAAAACTACCCGCCTGGCTTTACTGTCATGTGGGCTTCTATTAAAATGTTTATTTGTTTAAACGCACTTTAAAAAAAAATTGGGTTGTATGCACCCCATGTGTACAGACTACCCGCCCGGCGCTAGTGCTGTGCGGGCTGGGCGTGACACTTCAGGCAGGGGCTACCATCTTGTTTATTTGTTTAAAAGCACTTTATAAACAAATGAATATTTTTCCGTTGACTTTTCAAGAAATGCAAGATTTTTCCTGTACTATTGAGACGATTTGGAAGAATTTGATACAAACCGCACCTTCTAACTCCCTCTGGTTTAGGAGCATGAGTTTTGTGAAACATACACCTTAGCGTATTATATATATATCAAGTTAGAAATATGGGGACGAGAGTTACTACTGCCTTTACAACCACTGAAATATGTTCATAGTTTTTATATGCTTGTGTTGCATGGCTCCCCTTGAGAGCTTCTATAGAACATAGCCGCATCAATGTAGCTAAACACTAGGATATATTTAAGAACATAAGAGCCGTTTTTTAGTGATTTTTTGGGGTTTATGAAACAATTGTGTTTCAGTAGAATATTTAAGGACATCAGATATGGAACAATGGACAAATTTTACTGTCCACAATCTGTTTACACCAAGGGTGAGAGTTTATGTTTAAGGTTCTATGATTTGCCTTCTGTATTTACAGACCATCATCCTGGTGAATGGATTTGTGATCTTCTGGACGTCTGCTGGGAGAATTACTCAGGCCCTAGGCTATAGCTCGTACAATGAGATCATACAGAGCATAGTGTTTGTGCTCCTGATGAACATCTTCAACGTCATCATCAATATGCCTTTCTCTATTTACTACACATTTGTTCTGGAGGAGAGACATGGCTTTAATAAACAGGTTTGTCATAGTAAAACTTGCCTAACTAGCTTGTAAGTTCTTTTGTTGACAGTAAAGTTGGAACTAAAAGGTCAAGTTTTGCCTCAAAGTGGGAGAACTTCCTCACGGATTAATTTTTATAATCAGGGGCAGATAATTATGGAGATAAATTTTACTGTTCTGTGGTTTTAACCATAGAACAGTCATTTTTACGATGCTCTTTTGGCAACTATGCTGTATATCTGTACGTTTTTGCGCCAGATTGGTTTATTTCTCTTCCCACACTGTCACGTGGTTTGTTAGAGGATGTTCATCAGAATGTGCCTGCTTCTTCTTCTTCAAGTGCCTCGTCCTCCAAGAACGTTGGGGATCAGTAGCATGATCTGCTGTTTGTCCATTGCTGTTCTAAACAGTGACACTGGATTAAGTCCAAACCACTGGCTTAAGTTCTTTAGCCAGGATATTCGTCTACGTCCTGGACCCCTAATGCCATCAATCTTCCCTTGGATAATTAATTGCAAGAGGTGGTATTTGTTGTTGCGCATAAAATGACCAAAGTATTCTAGTTTTCTCCTTTTGATGATACTGAGAATTTCCAAGTCTTTGTTCATAAGCCGTAGTACTTCCACATTTGTGACTTTAGCTGTCCATGATATCCTTAAAATCCTGCAATACGTCCACATTTCAAATGCTGTCAGTTTCTTATTTAAAACCTCTGTAAGTGTCCATAATTCAACTCCATAGAGCAGGACACTAAAAACGTAGCATCGAAGCAGTCGGGTGTGTAATGACACTTAAATCGCGGCTGATCAAAACTTTTCTCATTTTCATGAAAGAACTTCTGGCCTGCTCAATTCTACAGCGAATTTCTTGATTTAAGTCCCAGTTATCATTGATTTGACTTCCTAAATATTTATATGATGAAACCCTTCCAATTCTTTCATTACCAAGAGTAAGAATGCCCTGAATTTATCTTTGTTTCTACTAACAATCATCCACTTAGTTTTTTGTACATTTAAATGTAATCCCATGGCGTTCTCTCTTCAGAAATAGAATCCAGTAGTGTTTGTAGATCATCCATACTTGTTGCAAGGATGACTGTCATCAGCACATCGGATGTTATTAATGATAGATCCATTTACTACTACTCCTTGAGACTTTCCATCAAGAGCATCTTGGAAAATCTTTTCAGAATAGATGTTGAAGAGGAGTGGAGAAAGAATGCAACCTTGGCGAACTCCCTTCATAATCGATACTTCTTCAGACAGCTGACCATCAACACGTACAGCAGCACGTTGATTCCAGTACAGATTTCCAATTAATCGGATGTCACGTCCATCTAGTCCCAGGTCACATAAAATGTTCATCATTTTATCGTGTTGAACAGTGTCAAAGACTTTTTCATAATCGATGAAACACATGTAAACATAGACACGAACATCACGGCATCGTTGAATCAGCACCTGAAGACTGAGCAATGCCTCCCGGGTTCAGAAACCACTCCTGCTTAATTGTGAGAAATAGCTCCCATCGTAAATATTACGGAGGTGAAAAAGTAACATTCTATTACAGTACATATAGAATTTCACAATAAGAGTTACGTAAATGTATCTGGTACAATTATTTACATGATACCTAATGCTATTACAGATGAGTATTATGCACAGTGATTTAAAAGAAAACAAGTAGTTCCGTGAAGAACTATACAGCCTATTTTCATATATCCTACTTATGTTAATTGCCTCCATCAACATACCAAATTTCAGTTTGATTGCTGTAATAGATTCGTAGATATTGAGAACCGACTAAATATTGTGGATGGTCGCCATGTTGGATTTTTATATCTGTAGGTCTTAGAGTTATGTACTGTTACATGAAGAGTATTGTGTACGTGTAGTATTCAAACTTAAATCACATGATAAGTTAGTTAGTTATTGTTGTTTTAAGGGGCGGAACTAGGAGGTCATCTGCCCCTTCGCATGATTAGGACAAGAAGTAAAAACGAGATTTTAAAATTTCGCACAGCTGCCATCTTGTGGTTATGGAAACAAATGAGAAAAAAATATATGCCAGTGGATTAACATTTGTATAAGGATTTACTGTACCAAGTGTCACTGCACTCGGATGGTTAAATTGCGAGAAACTACCATGTGAATATTTATACTTCGTGTCGCCGCCATGTTGGATTTGTGATCGCCAGGATATTGAAAGTCTTTTAGGTGAATTTATGTTCATAGCTCCTATGAACATTAAAAAATTCAATTTGATTGCTGTAATAGATTCGTAGATATAGAGATCCATCTAAATATTTCGGATGGTCGCCATGTTGGATTGTTATATGTATAGGCCACTAGCAGTAGTACCTGGCTTCGCCCGGTGGAATGATGATAATATTTCAGTCTCCTTAACACTCAACGTCATAAATTATATTTATTTATGTATTCATTTCTTACATTATCAAACCCAGTGACAATGTGTATACTTAAGTCACTATGGGAAGGCTCTGTAAAATAATGATCATTCTCGTGATATTTGTCTTCAGTCCGAGTCGAGATATGTCGTTAGCGGTCCCAGAATTCGTGACATCTCAGTCGTAGAAGACTTTATGTGGTGGTGATTAGAAATATAATGGACTTAAATTCTAGGTCATTTGCCCCCAATGACGTTGAGGGCGTAACATCTTGGTAATTTGCCCTACTGATCAGGATGATATTGAAAATTACTACATAACTGACATATGAAACTTAGAAAATAATAGAAAAAGTTATTTTTTAGGACTCACATTTCAGGAAAGACTTGATTATTTTTTGCCAAAGAGATCCCACTTAGATCGCTATCTGGTTAAAAGTTTCGTCATGTTAAGGTTTAAACTGTACGATAAATGTCTGAAGCAATTCCTCAAAGAGAAGCTTCCAGATTTCGCAGTCGATATATCGTTAACGTTCCTGAGCATCCAGTTGTCTTTTCTTCTGATGCAAAACATCTTCTACATAGTGATGATGAACATAGAAGTGACTACTGGCACATGTAACTTATCAACGAATGGGAAAAATTGATACCGTACTTTAAAGGAATGAGAGGTCATTTGCCCTTTTGATGAGGATGACAATGAAGACTACTACTACTTCTGAACGGGTATATCAAACTTACAAACTAATGGAAATACGTATTTTTAAAATCACAGGCTAGGTAGACTCTGGTGTTGCTTAGTAGTATAATGAACGTAACATCTACTGTAGGTCATTTGCCCCTTTGATGAGGATGATAATGAAGACGACTACTACTGAACGGGTATATCAAACTTACAAACTAATGGAAATACATATTTTTAAAATCACAGGCTAGGTAGACTCTGGTGTTGCTTAGTAGTATAATGGACATAACATCTAGGTCATTTGCCCCTTTGGTGAGGATGATAATGAAGACGATTACTACTGAACGGGTATATCAAACTTACAAACTAATGGGAATACAAATTTTAAAAATCACAGGCGATGAAGACTGTGGTGTTACTTAGTAGTATAATGGACGTAACATCTAGGTCATTTGCCCTTTTGATGAGGATGGTAATGAATACTACTGTTGAATTGACACGACAAACTTACGAACTACCGTGATAGAAAGAAATATTTCAAAATTCACAGGCGATAAAGACTTATTGTGTGTGGTGATTAGTGGTATAATGGGCGTAACATCTAGGTCATTTGCCCTTATGATGATAATAATAAGGTAATGAAAAATGACTACTAAACGAACTTGGTGTAATTTTAAATCTGATATAGGTAATTCAGATTTCTACCTTCGATGTCTTCCAAAGTCTGAACGTTATTTTCTGGCTTAGGCCTATACTCGATGCGTGTAGTGAAACAGTTTATCGAGTACTGCTCGGGTCCAAGCTGCACGAACCTGAGAATATCGCAGATGATGACGATATATGATGACAGACGTTCAAGGGGGGGGGGGAGGTTCCCGGTCCTATTCACATTGACCGGTGAATCACTCATTCTTTCGTTACACTACAGTGGTTTGAGTGAAGACCCTGTATGAACATCAGCATAGCAATACCAGGTAACACGGCGGGGTCTGGACATTTCTCTCATGCCACCTCGCGATGAATCAGCAAGCTATTCTCACACCTGCCCCCTCCTCCCCCCTCCACCCACCAGGGTCTCACAACTTGTGGGATCTGGGTGTGCGACCACGGGACCCCAGCTGAGTCCGGCATTGCTTCTACTTACTGGTGCCGGGCTCCTTTCAGTTCTCTTTCCAGTCAGCCTCCCTTGGTCAAAATCTTGTTCTCTTCCGACCCCGATAGTATCAGGGTATCCGAGGCCTAGCGACTCTTTCACTTTCCCGCCTTAATTGGCCCTTGTCTAATCATTCCTGATAGCCTCATTCTTCGAGGTGTCAGCCTTCTTTTTCTTTTCTTAATATCTCATGTCTTCTGCTCAAGACCCTCAAGGAGGCAGGGTGTGTGTAGCCCCACCACTTCTGGTGCACCCTGGATAGTGCTACATCCTCAAGGGCTCATGGCTGGTGTGTTCGGGAGCTGGCAACCCTGAGGGTTTCCTGAGCGGGTCCGGTTTTACCCCTTTTTTCCATTGCCTTTGGGACGGACCCTGTCCTCTTTCCGAGAATAGAGTGGTCTGTCCGCAATTTCAAGCAGACAGTGTTACTCGCAGGGTACCAAAGGGTAAGTATACAAATTTTGGTTCTGATCGGTGAAACGGTGTAGATTTGTGCCAAAGTGCCAAAATGCAGGGAATGGGGTGATCTGTCCGCAATTTCAAGTGGACAGGGTTACCCGCAGGGTTCGAAAGGGTAATTATACAAATTTTGGTCCGGATCGGTGAAACGATATAGATTTTTGGCAAAGGGCCTAAATGCAGGAAATGGGGTGGTCTGTCCGAAATTTTAGGTGGACAGTGATATTCACAGGGTTACAAAGGGTAAGTATACACATTTTGGTTCAGATCGGTGAAACGGTGTAGATTTGAGCCAAGGGGCCTAAATGCAGGGTATGGAGTGGTCTGTCCGCAATTTCAAGCAAACAGTGTTACTCGCAGGGTACCAAAGGGTAAGTATACAAATTTTGGTTCCGATCGGTGAAACAATGTAGATTTGTGTCAAAGGGCCTAAATGCAGGGAATGGAGTGGTCTGTCCAAAATTTCAAGCAGACAGTGTTACTCGCAGGGTTCCAGACGGTAAATAACAAATTTTGGTTGAGATCTGTGAAACGGTGTAGATTTGGGACAAAGGGCCTAAATGCAGGGAATGGAGTGGTCTGTCCGCAATTTCAAGCGGACAGTGTTACTCGCAGGGTACCAAAGGGTAAGTATACAAATTTTGGTTCTGATCGGTGAAACGGTGTGGATTTGGGCCAAAGGGCCTAAATGCAGAGAATGGGGTGGTCTGTCTGAAATTTCAAGTGGACAGGGTTACCCGCAGGGTTGCAAAGGGTAAGTATACAAATTTAGGTTCGGATCGGTGAAACGGTGTAGATGTTTGCCAAAGAGCCTAAATGCAGGAAATGGGGTGGTCTGTCCGAAATTTTAAGTGGACAGTGTTATTCACAGGGTTCCAAAGGGTAAGTATACAAATTTTGGTTGAGATCGGTGAAACGGTGTAGATGTTTGCCAAAGGGCCTAAATGCAGGAAATGGGGTGGTCTGTCCGAAATTTTAAGCGGACAGTGTTACTCGCAGGGTTCCAAAGGGTATGTATACAAATTTTGGTTGAGATCGGTGAAACGGTGTAGATTTGGGCCAAAGGGCCTAAATGCAGGGAATGGGGTGGTCTGTCGGAAATTTCAAGCGGACAGGGTTACCCGCAGGGTTCCGAAGGGTAAGTATACAAATTTTGGTTCAGATCGATGAAACGGTGTGGATTTGTATACATAACAGACAGACAAACATTGAGCTTTATATATATAGATAGACTAGCAGTAGTACCCGGCTTCGCCCGGTGGAATGATGATAATGTATCAAAGTCTCCTTAGAAATATAATGGACATAAAATCTAGGTCATTTGCCCCCCCCCCCCCCAAAGACAATGAGGGCGTAGTATTGAAACGCTTTGCTTAGGCTGGGATGACAAGTGAAACGGTATTTACTTTGCTCCACGTTGAGCGTACAAATGAAACGTGTTGCTTGCTCCTAACTGTTGGGTGAGAAATGTAACTGTTTACCTTTGCCTAAGCTATGTTGTTTTAATGGGCGCCAAGACCTCAATGCAATGTTGAAATCTAAATTTGTATTTAACAACGTCTAGCTCTGGCAGAACACCTTCAAGACTCTATTCACTCAGATCGTGGTATGATTTGATCATTAACCCAACAAACAATTGTATCAGGAGAAGGAATTGGTCTATATCTAATGCTACCTACTGAAAGCAAAGATTGCATTGTAAAAGAAATGAATTTATTATATAAAACAAGTATAGCAAAATTAATAATAATAATAAGTACAAAATTTAAATTGGAGCGTTGTGATTTGAATATTACCGATAGAAAATTACGTGAAAACGGAGCCTGATAAATTGATTTTACTCTTATTTCCAAGCTATGAAGTTACTGAAATATGAAATTTAAAACAAAGAAAAATGAGAGATTGCGTATTTCTGCGTCATTAGCGCTTACCCCTGGAAATTGTCAAAGCATTTCCCTCGTTCTTGATGATGCTGTGTGCTTCCCACAGTCTCCTGGACGTCGTCATCTCCGTCGAAATTTGATGATATTCTGGTAGATCAGATAATTCTATGGTCCGTACATTGGACCCAAACTCTCGTAAAACCGCACTGGTTACTTTTTACAAAAGTTCGTCGCTAACTCCACTGAACATCGGAGCGTCACGCATTTGCGACCGTACACTGCAAGTTCTACACAGATTGTCCTTAACTCCACCGAACATCGGAGCCACTCGCACGCGCATCCATACTCGTCAAGTATTTCACAGATAGTCCTTATTTCACGGCGCGTCGAACGATATATCCACACGTTGGCTCCCCCACCATGGTACCGACATCTGGCTTACGTCGTCCTCACTGATTGGCTGCACCCTACGCGCTAGATCCCCACTCCTTCCTCATTACACTCCGCGGGAGGGAGAAGTCGATTTCCGTTTCAACAATTCGCCTTTTCTAGACCTTGCGACCCAAGATTGCGTCATGCTCCTCGACAAGATTCAGCGTGTACTTGAAATCCCAGTGAGTCATCTCTCTCAAATACCCTAACTGACAAAAACTCCGTAAAATTCCGTAATCAGATAATTTTCTATGATATCGTCGTTCGTAATAATTTGCTTGATAGCGTTTTCTAAGACATAGAAAACCTATCTGAATGCTAATAATTTTTATAAAATGCTCCGAAAATACCTTAATAATAATTATAATAAATTAATAATAATAATAAATTAACATGAAAAATTCTCTTGGCTGAACAATTTGCCGCGTAAATAAATATAGAATGGCTTCCTACTGACTTATGCCAGTTGCATAAAACCCCTCGAAAAACACGTTACATATTCGCCTCGGATCATCGGATGATTTACCGTGACGACGGTCCATTATCCGATTATCCCAGACACGTTAATAAACCCCATCCAAAATACATATTACATAAACGAAATCACCCTAAATTACAGATATATACACTCATATTTTTTCTTCACGCACTTTGCGTCAAAGTTTGTTGTCACTATGGATTGCACTTTGCAACCAGTCCAATGTTTTACATATAAATTAGTGTTCCATGGATATTTCCGCCTCTCAAATTTCTCTATGTTGGAGAAATAGACATAATTAATGTGTGAGCACTATGTATTTATGATGTCATATCACACGCATTGAAGGTGTTCTGATATATTTATATCACCATAGAACTTCCTAATTTCACTGGAGGTCCCCTCCTTATGGTGACATTTAATTCCACTTATCACTGAGCACACGATCACACTATTGTGGCAGCGCCTCGTGACCATAATACTTAATCTCTCTTTAAAGTAGATTAAATTAATATTGACTTCTGAAAAAAAAACAGTAAATGCGCATTACATATAACACCAAATATTTCTGTGCCGTAATCGCCCTGTCTTGTTAAGTTCCCGTTAACCATATTCTACTTAATACTAGTTCTCAACACAGACCATTTCTCCTCACACAAATAATACCATTGTACAAATTATCTTAAATTACACACAAATCTTACATGGCGAGGCCGTAAACAGAAATCACGTGTGCTGATATGTATGAGTTTCATGAAGGACTGTCTCGCATTCTGATGGCCCATCTTTTATCTCGTGGACGCCTTAAGCTAACAAGCCCTATACAAGCGCTCCCCCATCTCTTGGAGATAAATGGGAACCCATCAGCGCTGCCAAAATGGCCTTGGTGCATCGAGACAATTTAGTGCTCAACAGCATCCGACAATCCCGTCATATTTCCCTGTACCTTAAAAACTCTCATTTACTTACATACTACCCCCCTGTGTGACTTCTGATACGCCTGCCTAAAGACCAGATCCTCCCACGCACCAAATACCACACTTACTCATTTGATAGGCTGGCTCGCCAGCTAAACACACTCACTTTATGACACATATTTTCGTAGACTATGTATATTATACGTCCCGTATAATCTGTTTCCCTCACTATTCTCCAGCACATATGCTGTTTTGCCAATACGTTTGGAAACTATAAATGGGCCCTCGTAGAGATAAAAGAACTTGGACATGACTTTCTCTAGCTTATTTGACTGTTTCGGCACTCTAAGTAAGACTCTGTCTCCCGGCTCGACTAGGTCAAATTTAGTTTCTTTTTGTTGGCGAATTCTCTTTTGTGCTGACTTAGATAAATTCTGTTTCGCCAACTGGACAATGTAATCCATCCCCGGTTGCTTACCCTCATTTAATCCCAACACCCTCGCTAGTTCATTTTGTGGTCTTTTTCCGAAGTGAACTTCGTATGGCGTCAATTTCGTGCTCTCATGCTGGACAGAATTCAGCCAAGTCTCGACCTTGGGAAGATGTCCAACCCAGGCCGCATGCTTGTCATGCACTAGAGTCCGAAAAAGACGAGCCACTTCCCTTAATGGACGCTCTGCAGAATTACCCTGAGGGTACCTTACAGAGGAATGAACGTGTGTTATACCAGCTTCCTGCATACTGGTTCTCCATTTCTTTGCAGTAAACTGTGGTCCACTGTCAGATAGTATCCTGAGAGGAATGCCAAACTCAGGTACATACTTATTAATGATCAGACGGCTACACGCTAGTCCCGTGGCTTTCCTTAGCGGATATAGCTTGACATACTTACTAAAAGCGTCAATAACTATAAAAATGTACTCGTAGCCGTACTGTCCTTTAACGATCGGGCCAAATAAATCCACACACAGTAGTTCACCGGG
The DNA here is from genome assembly GCA_946902985.2 of Meconema thalassinum. NCBI lineage: Eukaryota > Metazoa > Arthropoda > Insecta > Orthoptera > Tettigoniidae > Meconema > Meconema thalassinum. Next base: position 453,504,997 of record OX336391.1, on the reverse strand, counting down.
ACTACTGGTGAGAACTGCAGATCTCTCCCCCACTAAATATTTAACTGGATATTTACTCCTTTGACAGGTGTCACACTTAGCTAAAATCCTCCTAACGTCCCTTCCCATTTTACTCCAAATAAAGTCACGACCAATTTCATAGAAGACCTTGGCAGCACCAAAGTGTCCTAATTCCCTATGAATGAACCAAATTAGCTCCTCCCGCAAAGTGGCAGGAACACATATTGCCCACCGATTATTCCTACATTTCCTTGCAAGAAGCCCATCCTGCATCTTGTACGTGAACCGTCCTACTTTCACATACTCTTCTTCACCTATTTCCAACCTAGCCAGTGGCTCCTTTAACTTAACGTCATCACTTTGCTCCACTAGCATATTTCTCAGTGTCTGTAACGATGCCCTGTTGCTACTGTCCACACATGCACATATTAAAATACCGTCCTCTGCTTTAACCACAGGATAATCCCTACATAAATTAGTGTCCCTCGATAGCATGTCTGCAAGAATGTTATCTTTACCTTTAATATATTTCACTGTGAATTCGTATTCCTGCAGAGCAAGAATCCACCTACTAACTCTGTTAGAACTGAGTTTACAAGTCCTCATATACAGTAATGCATGGTGATCTGTGTGGATCTCAAATTTCCCCCCTACTAAATACATTCTAAATTTCCCTAAACTGAAAACAATACCTAAAAGCTCTAACTCAGTAATCGTGTATCTTTTCTCCGCTGCTGTCAGTCCTCGCGAGGCTAAAGATACAATGCACAGATTACCCTCATCATCTTTCTGACATAATACTCCAGCAATGCCTATATGTGAAGCATCTGTCATAACCACATATTCCTTATCTTTTAACGGATATTTCAGCACTACAGCTTTCTCAAAACCTTCCTTCAGCGCTCTAAAAGCCTGATCATGCGTGGACTCCCATCTCCACCGAGTCCCACTTTTAAGCAATTCCCTGAATGGTTCTACCAACCCAGAGTATTTAAGAACGAACCTCCTGAAAAAGTTGCAAATTCCCAGGTAAGTTTTTAACTGTTTAACATTCTGTGGCACCTCTGCGTTAAGTATCTTATTAACCCTACTTTCCTCTGGTGTTACACCTCTACTCGACACTCTATGACCTAAAAATGTCACTTCTGACTGACAGAATGACGACTTAGACAGCTTCAAAGTGAACCCTGCCTGATCTAACTTCTGAAAAACTATATTTAAATGACATAGATGCTCCTCAAAACTGCGTGAACTAATTACCATATCATCAATGTAAATGGTTACAAACTCTCCTGTGTCATCCCCTAATGCGATGTTTAAAGCCCTAATTAAAGCTGCTGAACTACTCTTTAACCCATAAGGTGTTCTACAAAATTGATAAAGGTTATATTTATGACTAAAAGCTGTAAATGGTCTATCTTCGTACATAAGTGGCACTTGCCAAAAACTGGAACTCAAATCTACACAAGTGAAATACTTCTTCCCCTCAAATGTTTGCATTAATTCCTCTATTGACATAGATTTCAGCTGATCTGAACTAATTCTACTGTTAACCAAACGAGCGTCTAAACAAATACGAACAGTGCCGTCGGTCTTGGGTACCGTTATCAAAGAATTAACATATGGACTGTTCGAGTGCTCAATAATCCCATCTTCAAGCATCTGGTTAATTTGTGCCTCAACTGCACTCTGATAAGCGAAAGGTACAGGATATCTATGTCCTGTGAATACTGACCTATCAATAACGTTCAATGAATGTGTATAGCAATTGGCCATACCAATGCGATCCTCAAAAACTCTCCTATTACACCATAACACATCATAGAGCCGAACACACTGTTCATCCTCTATATTTCCCTGAAATGCAGCCTCACGTAACGAGTCCTCTAGACTTCCGTTCGTAATCACACTGCCCACAAAACATGGAGAACCCCGCTCTACGGCTGGCGATATCTCATTTAAAGTACAAATCACACCTACAATACTACTCCTCTGAATACGGTCATTGAACGCTACTTCTACTTCAGAATCTCCCCATTTAAATTTCAAACTCCCTACATCATAACATAAGTTACCAGACACTCTACTTAGCCCCTCTGAACCCAAGATAACACTGAATACTAAATTTGGAATTACAAGGCAAATCTGCTTCTCTACATGATTATTAATTTTAATGTCTACTAAAACTTGCTTAGAAATTACTTTAGACCTCTTCCCAACAGCTGTGATAACAAAAGTGCTTTTAATTGGCATCTCCTCAAAATTTACTCCAGTTCCTTTCATTTTATCATAAAATGCACTACTTATGCAACTCTTCATACAACCACTATCAATTAAAACATCTGTGTACGCCTCGGACACGTTAAATTTAACTATGGGGCTCTTACTAACCACTTCCTGAATAATACCTTCATCATTTAGTTCATGTAATAATTCATTTCTTACATTTAGGTCATAGGGTTCCTGTATAATTGTATGGACAGGGCATGCTACAGACTGAGATTCTGACCTTACTTCGCAGCCTGGTTCGCGTTTAAAGAACCGCTACAGCTGGCCGTAGTACTAGTTACTACTGCACTGGTCTGGTTGTTCTGGGCTGTGTTGTCATTGTTTGGTTGTATATTACTACCACTAGGCTGTCCTCTTCCTTGACCCCTATTCTGGTTGTAATTATTGTCATTATAATTTCTCCCTTGATTTCCCCTGAAATCATTGTTCCTCCCTTGATTTCCCCTGAAATCATTGTTCCTCCCTTGATACTGATTACCATAGCCATTTCCTCTGTTCTGATATAGCTGATTATTATTATTTCTATTTTGAGCGTTGGCCCCTTCGCCACCGTTCCCTTGAACTTCTTGATGCCTGGCTTCATTAGGTCTATTATTATTATTACCCTGGTTCCGATTGAAATTGTCCTCATAACCCCCTCTCCCTAGTGCATCAAATGTGCTTAACAAATTTTCTACTTGTGATATAGTCTTTACATTCTGGATACAAGCAGCCTCCTTGATCCTATAGGGAAAGTGCCTAAGTAGCAACCTTACCACATCACTTTCCTCCTTCAAGCCATCCAGATATTTACACACTAATACCTGCCCTAAAAAGTATTCGGTCATGGTGGAGCTTCCTTTAGGGTTATATTTACCACACACTACTCCCTCACGATGCTGCAACTGAATAACCTCATTCCAGAACTTTTCACAGAATTTCATTTTAAAATCATTAATATCAGTAAACTTGTCTCTGTAGACAGCAAACCAGTTCCTCGTTTCCCCCACAAATACTTGTTCTAAAATTTCAACTACCTGGCACCACTCAATACTACCATTTTCCAACCTCTCCCCGAATTTATTTTCTATAGTGTTCATGAACTCCATTGGGCACCCCTGTCGATTGCTGAACTTACCCAGTTCTACCTCCCTGTGTGTGCTATTCACAAAAACTGGCCTATTCTGACTATTTTTTTGCCTGATCCTAGCTTTTAATTTTAACTCTAATTCTGCGATTTTCTCCTCAGCCTTCCTCTCAATACTGTTTACTGTTATTTTAATGTTTCCTTCTGATTCTTCTACTTTATCATATAGCTTTGCTTGTTTCTCCTCAATCTTGCTAATGCTCTCTCTATTACTCTCTCTTAAATCTATTACTTCTGCAACTATTTGTGAGTGGACTTTCTCAATTCTACCCCCCCGCTGTTCCTTAACCTCTTTAGTAGCTACCTGAATTTTGTCAATTTCTCCCCCCAATTGCTTTTTGACCTGCTGTGTTTCCAGTTGCACTAGTTCTTTTAAATTTTCAGCCTGTGTACTGATTCTAATTTCCAACTCCTCCTGTACTTTTCCTAATTTTCTGTCTACATCTGCAATAATCTCTTTAGCCTTTTCTTCCATCACCCCCCTGATCTCACCTCTAATCAGTTCGAATTTGTCACTCATTTCCCTACTGTTTTGTTCTAATTTGGCGTTTAAACTATCGCTCAATTCCCTATTACTCTCTTTATTTTCCCTACTGTTTTGTTCTAGTTTAGCGTTATTCTGTTCTAACTTTGCATTTAAAGCTTCTGTACTTTCTTTATTTTCCCTACTGTTTTGTTCTAATTTAGCGTTATTCTGTTCTAACTTTGCATTTAAAGCTTCTGTACTTTCTTTATTTTCCCTACTGTTTTGTTCTAATTTAGCGTTATTCTGTTCTAACTTTGCATTTAAAGCTTCTGTACTTTCTTTATTTTCCCTACTGTTTTGTTCTAATTTTGCGTTTAAGGCATCACTACTAACTTTGTTCTGATACATGAACTCGAGAAGTAAAGTTTTTAATTCTGGTTGGCCGCCTACACTCCCTGTTTCAGTATCGGGATTTACCTCCGCTACCCCGGTACTACCATCACTCGACATACTGCTCGTATCATCACTTTCCCGTTGATGACCACTACGTAAAAGTGAAACGGTATTTACTTTGCTCCACGTTGAGCGTACAAATGAAACGTGTTGCTTGCTCCTAACTGTTGGGTGAGAAATGTAACTGTTTACCTTTGCCTAAGCTATGTTGTTTTAATGGGCGCCAAGACCTCAATGCAATGTTGAAATCTAAATTTGTATTTAACAACGTCTAGCTCTGGCAGAACACCTTCAAGACTCTATTCACTCAGATCGTGGTATGATTTGATCATTAACCCAACAAACAATTGTATCAGGAGAAGGAATTGGTCTATATCTAATGCTACCTACTGAAAGCAAAGATTGCATTGTAAAAGAAATGAATTTATTATATAAAACAAGTATAGCAAAATTAATAATAATAATAATAAGTACAAAATTTAAATTGGAGCGTTGTGATTTGAATATTACCGATAGAAAATTACGTGAAAACGGAGTCTGATAAATTGATTTTACTCTTATTTCCAAGCTATGAAGTTACTGAAATATGAAATATAAAACAAAGAAAAATGAGAGATTGCGTATTTCTGCGTCATTAGCGCTTACCCCTGGAAATTGTCAAAGCATTTCCCTCGTTCTTGATGATGCTGTGTGCTTCCCACAGTCTCCTGGACGTCGTCATCTCCGTCGAAATTTGATGATATTCTGGTAGATCAGATAATTCTATGGTCCGTACATCGGACCCAAACTCTCGTAAAACCGCACTGGTTACGTTTTACAAAAGTTCGTCGCTAACTCCACTGAACAGCGGAGCGTCACGCATTTGCGACCGTACACTGCAAGTTCTACACAGATTGTCCTTAACTCCACCGAACATCGGAGCCACTCGCACGCGCATCCATACTCGTCAAGTATTTCACAGATAGTCCTTATTTCACGGCGCGTCGAACGATATATCCACACGTTGGCTCCCCCACCATGGTACCGACATCTGGCTTACGTCGTCCTCACTGATTGGCTGCACCCTACGCGCTAGATCCCCACTCCTTCCTCATTACACTCCGCGGGAGGGAGAAGTCGATTTCCGTTTCAACAATTCGCCTTTTCTAGACCTTGCGACCCAAGATTGCGTCATGCTCCTCGACAAGATTCAGCGTGTACTTGAAATCCCAGTGAGTCATCTCTCTCAAATACCCTAACTGACAAAAACTCCGTAAAATTCCGTAATCAGATAATTTTCTATGATATCGTCGTTCGTAATAATTTGCTTGATAGCGTTTTCTAAGACATAGAAAACCTATCTGAATGCTAATAATTTTTATAAAATGCTCCGAAAATACCTTAATAATAATTATAATAAATTAATAATAATAATAAATTAACATGAAAAATTCTCTTGGCTGAACAATTTGCCGCGTAAATAAATATAGAATGGCTTCCTACTGACTTATGCCAGTTGCATAAAACCCCTCGAAAAACACGTTACAGTATCTAGGTCATTTGCCCTTTTGATAAGGATGATAATGAAAACTACTGTTGAATTGACACGTCAAACTTACAAACTACCGTAATAGAAATACATATTTCAAAATTCACAGGCGAGGAAGACTTAGTGTGTGTGGTGATTAATGGTGTAATGGGCGTAACATCTAGGTCATTTGCCCTTATGATGAGGATGATGAGGGAAACTACTACCTGTATTGAATTGACACTTCAACTTATAATGTACACAATGTACTGTAATAAAAATAAATATTTTAAAAATCACAGTCGAGAAAGACTTTATGCGGCGGTGATTAGTGGTATGATGCGCGTAACATCTAGGTCATTTGCACTTATGATGATGATGATAATAATAAGGTAATGAAACAAGATGTTCAGTAAAGAACATATAGCCTACTTTCTCCTAAATGCATGGGTATTGTTATAACTCTTTGTCCTTTTCAAGGAGTATAATTGAATGTTGGTTGTAGGAGCTTGTTGAAATACAACGTGCTATAGGGATATTAAACATGAATATGAGGTGCCCTTTGCTAGTGCTACCTCTGTACCAAATTTCGTTCAATTCGGTTTCACCGTGTTTGAATTGATAGGGGGAATCGATTTGCACACATACTTGGCCACCATCTGCAAACTATTGGGCTGATGTTCTTGCAGTTTGGTCAGAATATGTTTCCCACATAAAGATATGGTGTTGCAAAATTAGGTAGAGACTAGATTATTAGGTTGGTCGTAATTACATTTTAGCTTTTAACATTTGGGTGGCCGCGATTACGTTTCCATCAAGATAGCGGTGATATAAAACATGACACTGAGGTGCCCTTTGCTAGTGCTACCTCTGTACCAAATTTCGTTCATTCGGTTCCACCGTGTTCGAAATAATAGGGGGAATCAATTTTGACATAAAGATGGCCGCCATCCGCAAACTATTTGGCTAATGACCTATTAGATTGGTCAAAGGATGCTCCCTCCATAAAGGTATGTTGTTGCAAAGTTTGGTAGAGTTCGGATGGTTATGTTAGTCGTAATTTGATTTAAGCTTTAAACATTCGTGTGGCCGCCATTACGTTTCTGTCAATATGGTGGCGATATTAATCATGACACTGAGATGCTCTTTGCTAGTGCTATCTCTGTACCTAATTTCGTTCCATTCGGTTTCAGCGTGTTTGAATTAATAGGGGGAATCAATTCTGACACAAAGATGGCCGCCATCCGCAAACTATTAGGCGAATGACCTATTAGATTGGTCAAAGGATGCTCCCTCCATAAAGGTATGTAGTTGCAAAATTTGGTAGAGATCGGATGGTTAGGTTAATCGTAATTTGATTTAAGCTTTGAACATTCGTGTGGCCGCCATTACGTTTCAGTCAAGATGGCGGCGATATAAAACATGACACTGAGGTGCCCTTTGCTAGTACTACCTCAGTACCAAATTTCGTTCCATTCGGTTCCACCGTGTTCGAATTAATAGGGGGAATCAATTTTGACATAAAGATGGCCTCCAACCGCAAACTATTAGGTGAATGACCTATTAGATTGGTCAAAGGATGCTCCCTCCATAAAGGTATGTAGTTGCAAAATTTGGTAGAGATCGGATGATTAGGTTAATCGTAATTTGATTTAAGCTTTGAACATTCGTGTGGCCGCCATTACGTTTCAGTCAAGATGGCGGCGATATAAAACATGACACTGAGGTGCCCTTTGCTAGTGCTACCTCTGTACCAAATTTCGTTCCATTCGGTTCCACCGTGTTCGAATTAATAGGGGGAATCAATTTTGACATAAAGATGGCCACCATCCGCAAACTATCAGGTGAATGACCTATTAGGTTGGTCAAAGGATGCTCCCTCCATAAAGGTATGTAGTTGCAAAATTTGGTAGAGATCGGATGATTAGGTTAATCGTAATTTGATTTAAGCTTTGAATATTTGTGTGGCCGCCATTACTTTTCCGTCAAGATGGCGGCGATATAAAACATGACACTGAGGTGCCTTTTGTTAGTACTACCTCTGTACCAAATTTCGTTCCATTCGGTTGCACCGTGTTCGAATTAATAGGGGGAATCGAATTTCACACAAAGATGGCCGCCATCCGCAAACTATTATGCTGATGACCTATTGGTTTGGTCAAAGGATGCTCCCCCCATAAAGGTATGTTGTTGCAAAATTTGGTAGAGATCGGATGATTAGGTTGGTCGTAATTTGATTTAAGCTTTGAACATTTGTGTGGCCGCCATTACGTTTCCGTCAAGATGGCGGCGATATAAAACATGACACTGAGGTGCCTTTTGTTAGTACTACCTCTGTACCAAATTTCGTTCCATTCGGTTGCACCGTGTTCGAATTAATAGGGGGAATCGATTTTCACACAAAGATGGCCGCCATCCGCAAACTATTACACTGATGACCTATTGGTTTGGTCAAAGGATGCTCCCCCCATAAAGGTATGTCGTTGCAAAATTTGGTAGAGATCGGATGATTAGGTTAGTCGTAATTTGATTTAAGCTTTGAACATTTGTGTGGCCGCCATTACGTTTCCGTCAAGATGGCGGCGATATAAAACATGACACTGAGGTGTCCTTTGCTAGTGCTACCTTTGTACCAAATTTCGTTCAATTCGCATTCACCGTGTTCGAATTGATAGGGGGGGACAGACATTCAGAGTACACACACTCACACACACACACACACACACAGACTCACACACATACACACACACAGACAGACACACTTTTTTTCGCCCTGTGTTGATCTCATAAGTCTACTTTCATTTTTTGCAAAAATCGAAAGTAGGCTAAAAATGACTACTAAACGAACATGCTGTAATTTACAACTGATATAGGTAATTCAGATGTCTAGCTTCGATGTCTTCCAAAGTCTCAACCTTATTTTCTGGCTTAGGCCTGTACTCGATGCGTCTAGTGAAAGAGCTTATGGCATACTGCTCAGCAAAGAAAATGGGTCCAAGCTGCACGAACCTGAGATGATCGTAGATGATGACGAAATATGACACACGTTCGGGGTTCCCCGTCGTATTTAGATTGGCCGGGGAATCACTCACTCTTTCGCAACACCACAGTGGCTTGAGCAACGGCCCTGTGCTGGCATCAGTATAGACAGCTCTGGAAAGTCATCTAATGTCACCTCGCGATGAATCAGCAAGCTATTCTCACAACTACCCCCCCCCCCCCCAGAGTCTCACAACTTGTGGGACGTGGGTTGGCGACCACCGGACCCTAGCTGAGACTGACATCTCTTCTACTTCCTGGTGCCAGGCTCCTTTCAGTTCTCTTTCCTGTCGGCCTCCCTTGGTCAACTCTTGTTCTCTTCCGACCCCGACTGTATTAGGGCATCCGAGGGCTAGGGAGTCTTTCAATTTCCTGCTTAATTGGCCGTTGTCTCATCTTTCCTGATGCCCTCATTCTTCGAGGGGTCTGCCTTCCATTCTGTTTCATTATATCTCCTGTCTTCTGCTCAAGGCCCTCAAAGAGGCAGGGTGTGTGTAGCCCCACCATTTCTGGTACACCCTCAAGGGCTCATGGCGGGTGAGTTAGGAAGCTGGCAACCCCGAGTGATTCCTGAGCTAAATGCAGGGAATGGAGAGGTATATCAGAAATTTAAAGTGGACAGTGATACTCGTTGGGTTCCAAAGAGTAAGTATAAAAATTTTGATCCAGATTGGTGAAACGATGTAGATTTGTGACAAAGGGTCTAAATACAGGGAATGGAGTGCTCTGTCCGAAAGTTCAAGCAGACAGTGTTACTGGTCGGGTTCCAAAGGGTAAGTAACTTACATAAAGATTGGTTGAGATGGGTGAAACGAAGTAGATTTTTGCCAAAGAGCCTAAATGCGGTAAATGGAATGGTCTATCCGATATGTCATGTAGGAAGTGTTACACGTCGGGTTCCAAAGGGTGAGTATGTAAAATTTGGCTCAGATCGGTGAATCAGGGTAGATTTTGCCAAAGGGTCTAAATGCAGGAAATGGAGTTGTATGTCCAAAGTTTTAAGTGGGCAGTGTTACTCGTCGGGTTCCAAAGGGTAAGTATACAAATGTAGGTTCAGAACGGTGAAACGATGTAGATATGTGCAAAAGGGCCTAAATGCAGGGAATGGAGTGGTCTGTCCGAAATTCCAAGTGGACAGTGTTACTCATCGGGTTCCAAAGGGTAAGTATACACGTTTTGTTTTCGATCGGTGAACGATGTAGATTTGTGCCAAAGGGCCTAAATGCGAGGAATGGAGTGGTCTGTCCGAAATTTCGAGTGGAAGGTGTTACTCGTCGACTTGCAAAGGGTAATTATTTGAGATCGGTGAAACGGTGTAGATTTGTGCCAAACGGCCTAAATGCAGGGGTTGGAGTGGCCTCTCCACAATTTCAAGCGAACTGTGTTAGTCGCAGTGTTCTAAATGGTAAATATACAAATTTTGGTTGAGATCGGTGAAACGGTGTAGATTTGGGCCAAAGGGCCTAAATGCAGGGAATGGAGTGGTCTGTCCGCAATTTCAAGCAGACAGTGTTACACGCAGGGTTCCAAAGGGTAAGTATACAGATTTTGGTTCTGATCGGTGAAACGGTGTAGATTTGTGCCAAAGGGCCTAAATGCAGGGAATGGAGTGGTCTGTCCGCAATTTCAAGCAGACAGTGTTACACGCAGGGTTCCAAAGGATAAGTATCCGAATGTTGGTTCTGATCGGTGAAACGGTGTAGATTTGTGCCAAAGGACCTAACTTCAGGGAATGGGGTGGTCTGTCCGAAATTTTAAGTGGACAGTGTTAAGTATACAAATTTTGGTTCAGATCGATGAAACGGTGTAGATTTGTGCCAAAGGGCCTAAATGCAGGGGATGGAGTAGCCTCTCCGCAATTTACAGCAGACAGTGTTAGTCGCAGTGTTCCAAAGGGTAAATATACACATTTTTGTTGAGATCGGTGAAACGGTTTAGATTTGGTACAAAGGGCCTAAATGCAGGGAATGGAATGGTCTGTCCGCAATTTCAAGCAGACAGTGTTACTCGCAGTGTTCCAGAGGGTAAGTATACAAATTTTGGTTCAAATCGGTGAAACGGTGTAGATTTGGACCAAAGGGCCTAAATGCACGGAATGGGGTGGTCTGTCCGAAATTTTAAGTAGACAGTGTTACTCGCAGTGTTCCAAAGGGTAGGTATACACATTTTGGTGCAGATCGGTGAAACGGTGTAGATTTGAGCAAAAGGGCCTAAATGCAGGGAATGGGGTGGTCTGTCCGAAATTTAAAGTTGGCAGGGTTACCCGCAGAGTTCCAAAGGGTAAGTATACAAATTTTGGTTCAGATCGGTGAAACGGTGTAGATTTGTATACATAACAGACAGACAGACAAACTTTGTGCTTTATATATATATATAGATAGTCATGTACCATTAAAGGAAAATTATTGCATAGGTTCATTATTCAAACTATCACTTCGATCGCATGTTTACGATACAAGAACTAAAAACTTAATTTTAAAATTCGCACAGCCGCTATCTTGAGGTTATGTAAACAATTGAACTAAATTAGATACCAGTGCATTACAATGTGTATAAACATTTCCTGTACCAAGTTTCATTGCGTTTGGATCATTAAATCGCAAGAAAGTTCTATTTAAAATTTTCAACTTCGCTTGGCCACCATATTCGTTTTGTAGTTAACCGGTTTTTGAAAGTCTTAAAAGATGAAGTTCCAATAGTGCCCTTTATCTCCGTACAAAATTTCATGGTGATACCACTAATAGTTTCAGAGATATAGAATGCCGGTGAAATATTTCGCACAGCCGCCATCTTGAGGTTATGCAAACAATTGAACAAAGTTAGATGTTAGTGCATTGCAATGTGTATAAATGACACCTACGCCAACACAAGGGAAACTCAAAATAACCTAACATAAATAAAAAAAAAACAAAGACAAAATACTTGGGGAGGAATGCATGCTGAAACTACTACCTTCCATAACCCAGATTAAATGAGAGACTAAAGTACACTAACGTCTACTGTTAAGAAAGAACACCGAGTAGTAATTTCAGGGATAACTATATATATTTTTAGTCATGCATAAGTACAACTTGAAAACAATAAAACATATTTTAAAAAATATGATTAAAAATAAAATTTAAACATCCAAAAATTAAGTGCAGAAGCTCAGAATCAGTGAAGATGAAGAAATAGGCAAGTTAATTAAAAGAGAACACTGACAACTGGGTCAGTCATACAAGACAATGGTTTAATAAAATATCCACCACGTTAACGAAGATAATCGTCAATCGATAAGAAGTAAATAATTTAGGAACAACAGTTCGAAGGAAGTATGGGAACGAAGAACCAATAAATAAGTAAATAATAAGTGTCACCAAAAGACACATTATGCAGGGTCCATATGGGACATACTAACTAGTCTTCGAGTGGAAGAAATTTAATTAATGAAGTTACACAGGTAAGAAAAACTCGAGGGCGTAGACAATTACAACTTGATTACTGTTATCACAGAACAGAGCGTCTGGATCAGTTTCTTTAAATAGACAAAATACCTAACCATTTGACCATAAAATTACATGATAAAACTTGGGAGATGAATATGATTATTTTCATGAACCAAAAGTATTGTAACACACACATAACCTCCAAACATACATATGATCAGGCACTCATTAATATGTGATGCCAAAGTCATGGTAAATAAGATTACTAACCGTAAGGTCATGCGAGGCAACTACATAACATACATACTGAGATCCATAACTTACCAACATCATACATACTGTGCATTCAAACCAATAACCAACATGTAAGGTCAACGTCACCAGTAAATACATACAAACCCAAGTTAGGTTAAGATGCGAGACCAATTTCATAACATCGAGCTGATCACATTTGGTGTCCACACCAATACTCGTAACAAATCCATCTTAAATGCCAAGGCCAAAATCATGAGTAAATAACTACAAACCATAGAGGTTAACATGTGAGGCCAACCACATCTTATTCTTTCTTCAATACAAGTACCAACATCATAACAAACACAGACAACACTTTCATTCGAACATAATCACACAACTATCAACACATTTAGTTCATTTCCATAACCATATTCATCTGCCCATTACAAAATTAACCTACCTTTTCTGAGGCCAAAAAATTATATTTTAAAATGTATTAAAATGTTTAATTCCATGAGATCCTTTCTTCATTTCAACGGGTGTTGGTTGGATCTAAAACAGTTCATGGCGTAGCTTTAAGCTAGCCTAAATTCGTGATAAATCTTCAGAGTATATCAATTCATCTTGTCGCTTCAAGATTCTACAACTTAATAATGATCCTCAGCAAACATTTGAGAATCGTCACTAAGGGTTCCCAATCATAGATATAACTCGAACATAATCAATAATTGTAGGATCATTCAATCAATGCGAGAATATCGACGTCCATATATATCGACCGCGCGATCCAACGGTCATTCCAAGCATTAACGGAGTGCTAGTTCTTAGCTACCAACTAGATAGGGTGACGGTCCTTTTCTTTCTGCATCATACTACGACTAATTCTTCCTCAACTCGCTCACAGAAAGAGTCAAGTTCAATATTTTTAAGAATCCGTTATCGGCCAATAGAGAGTTCTTTTCATACAGACACTTTATAACGGCACAATAAACATATACTGTGCCAAGTCTTATTGCGTTTGGTTGGTTAAATCGCGAGAAATGTCTATTTAAAACTCGCAACTTTGCTTGGCCGCCATGTTGGTTTTGTAGTTACCAGGTTTTCAAAAGTCACATAGGTGAACTTCTAGTAGTTCCCTTTATCACCGCAAAATATTCCAGGGTGATATCGGTAATAGTTTCGGAGATATTTAATGCTGGTGAAATATTTCGTACAGCCGCCTTGTTGGATTGGCGAGACGTAACAAAATTTGAAGGACATGGTCGGGGTGGTCCGGAATAGTGCTATGAACTTACAGAGTTTCATTGAAATCGCTCGAGCTGTTTAAAAGTTATTGGGGGGGACACACACCATCACACGCACACACACGGACAAAAAGTGTTCTCATAAGCCTATTTTTTCATTAATAAAAATAGGCTAAAAATGAAAATGATGGATGATGAGAGTGGTTCTGACAATCACATGAGGTCTGGTGAAGAAGACCATGTGGAGGTTGACAACATAGTAGCATACCAACAGGCACGGAAGATGAATGTGAAGATATTCTGCCTCACAATATTGTTACAAGCTACAGTGAAGGATCTCTTGTACTTGAACAATCTGAATCAATCATTAGTGACTTATGGCAACAAATTCTCACGATTCTAGTAGTTGCGAATCGGGAAATGAACAGAATGTGTTTCTGCTCCATTTCAAAATGCATTTAAAATGGTCCTCAGAGCCAAAAACAATCACAGTTGGTCAGCAAAACCTGCTACTGTGGTCTGTATTTCGGAAGAAAGAACGTGAAGGAAATGGCGGGAGCTTGGAACAGCTGAGCTGTGTTTTTATTGTTCATGTAGATCAGCTGATTCAAATAATACACAGGGCTACACTTCGGACATTATTTCGGTACTATTATGCGCAATATAATGCAAATGTCGATCCTGAGTCAACGCCAAGAACATTCAAATAGAGAAATATGGTACATAAATAAATAACACACCGATTTATCACCGTTATTCAATAAATACGAGAAAGAGGCCAAACACACGGCGGCTAGACAAATATAATATAAAATACAAACACAGAGTAATCTGATGATGAATATATCAACACTCACCATCCTTCAAGATGAAACAAGATTCTGGGTGGAGGTCGTTCACCGTTTATAGCAGTTAACACAGAAATTACATCATGATAACTCCAAGCACACTCACTCAGTGTATCGCGACTCTAGGGTTAATAATAACTTTCACAAACGTAATGTTAAGTTAAAGAAGTATTTAGCACCGAGCACAAAAACAAGCCGCTGTGTGGCGATATTATTGCCGTGTTTTTAAATTGTCGATTTGTAGGCTATTGAACGACAGGCGGTAATTTGAACTCGACGGTATGACGGAAAACAATAACTTGTGCTGTACTCGTATTATCGACTGCCGCGAACTGACACAGATAATCCTAGAATAATACGCAAATTTTCTTAACAATGTTCGTTGGCACACAACAGCATTGACGGAATAAAAAGTTGAGAAACACGTATAGCCCAATCTATGTACGTTATTTGTTTTCAATATTTTCAATGAAACATTAACACTAAATATACAGAGCCTATTTTTTACGTCACGCAGATACTCTAAATTAAGTACCATATATTTAAATTTGAATTGAACGAGCAAGGCTGACCATGAAAATATTATTCAAAGTTCGATGTCGAAATGGACAAATGAACGATAGCCGGCTGTTACAGGTTGGTGCACGCGGCCTTCGGCCGTATCCCCCACGTTCTTCCTGCGGTACCGTTTGCAACTTATTTATGTACTATAAAAGAAATAACGAAGTAAAATGGAAACAAAAAATATTAAAACTCTATTCTTAAAGTAAACGAAACGATGACAATGAAACGAACTCAGACACAGACAGTGGTTAACAAGTGACTGAATGAATGAACACTGCGCTGGCAATGTGTGGTGCTAGTTGTCAAATTCCAGCCGATAGGAGCCCGCGGTGGCCATTTTTATATCTTTCCCGCCAAATGCTTCCGGTTCTTACTCTCAAAATGCAGGGTATAGGTCTACAAATTGCATGCCTAGCGGACTTCGTTTAGATTCCAATTGGGAAAGCCAGGGAAGCAGAAGTCCCTTTGGCCTATATTAATTTTCTTTGTTTATTATTGATGATATGCTAAAAGTAATAGTATATCGTGCAAATGAAGAAAAAGTGAAGAAGCAGTCAAGATACAAGATGTAGAAACATACTCAAGAAAATATTTGTATGTTTGAGATGAAGACACTATTGAGAATATTCATTCTAACTGCAGATCTGAGGAATGATCACTTGGCAGTCAGGGAAATATTCTACGCAAATTTATGTGGCTCCGAGATATAAAGCTACAATGATTTTTGAAAGTGATACACTCCCACATATAATATGGACAATGATGATGGATGCTGCTGGGCCGTTTGCGATCATTTACCCTGCCTACCAGTTTGAAGTTGTCTATGAATGTCAGATCTAAGAAATGATACACTATTAAATCTGGTATACACTCAATGTATTCTGTCAACACTTCCAAATATAAATACATTGACATAACATAACAACAAGAGATGCAGAAACTTGAGATCAAAGCTACTTACTTTAAAACAACCACCTAACACAATTTCTTCAATCATGTCTTCTTAACTTCAAATTGTCCAATATAATATAACATCCGTTAGCTTTGCCTCAGTGGTATCCTCAAAAATACGTAGATAAATACAGAAGCTTCTTGTATAATTCCTCAACATCAAATAAATACTTCAAACGACGAATCACATATCCATGTTCCATTCATATAGTCCTCTGGATCAATTAACAATCTTTTCATCCAACCATTTAAGTGCAGTAAGTTTGACGATAGTAACATTTGTTTTCCAAATCAACATCCGTCGTAACCCAAGATGGAAACCAGTTAATCCACTTCATATATCAAGATCCAATACAATTCATTCATCTCTGGACATGGCACCTTTCTTTTTTCTACTACGTACATCAATACGATCCAACAAGCTTAACACATATTTAAACAGTTTACCAACATAATCCTATCCACATGTACTTCCCACGTCATCACAGGTAGTATTTCAAAAGACATTAATATACAAGGTACGTCCATAGTATCTTAGGTCTACAAAATACGAAGTTATCAGTTTCCAAATATATGATACATATTACTCTTCCAAGACATCTCATTTCCCACGACGATAATAGTGTCAAGTCCAGATAAACAATCTTTCTTACCATCATGTTTTCACGAACGGAAGACTGCCAACATTTAGGAAGCCAAGAAAATTACAGTGATGCATTCTACGGGAAGGAAGGAACTAGACCTGCACACTTGCGGTTCCTTTATCCAACTTACATGCAGAGGCCTAGCGCTTGACAAATGCTGCCACCTAACGGAAGACAACAAAGTTATAATATCGCCGCGCATTTTCAAAAAAATCATCACAGACCACATTTCTTATCTCAAACGTAGAATTGAGCCAAGAATTGGCTCAGAAAGGTTTGAGTTGGAAGTGTTTTGCCTGAGGTTTGATGACAAGAAAAACACGTCATGAATGATAAGATACACGAGTTGTGGGAACAATTCATTTATAACCTCAGAATGTGTTTCTAAGCGGGTCCATTTGTAACGGTAGATGAACAATTATTAGGTTTTCGTTGATCTGTGCGAGTACCAGCTTTAAAATTTAAAATTTTATGAGGGTTTGTGTGCATGTACTGTGAAATTACGGTTTGTGATCCAGAGCTGTTAATATTGGTGTCAATGGAGATTGTTGCAGATTGTTTTGTATACTGTTGGTGGAGATTAATGGAAATTGTTTTGCAGTTGGAATTTGACCTTTCAATTAATTAAATTTTAAGGTCATTGAATTGATTGCACTGCTAATAACAATAATATCGGGTGCCGGGTGCAAGCTTTGTTAATTGACACCCAGAGGGCAGCTTGCGTGTTGAATTTCGTCGTTCCTTTGAACGCTATGAAAGCCAAGGAGGTTAGATGTCTAAGCTCCTTGACACTACAACGCTTTTTAGTAGAGAATGGAAGAACTTTGTGTTGGCGGAAAATCCCGAGATTAATTTTGCCATTGAACACGGCCTGCTGAATTCAAATGGGTTCTTTATCATGCCAACATCGTATGACATCCATGTCGTGATATTTGTCGCCTTTCAAAAATCACTTACCACGGCCAGGGGCGAACCTGCAAGTTTGGGGTTGGTAGTCCGACACGTTAACCACTCAACCCACCATGGCAAGCTGTAAATATTACCGTATATACCCGAATGTAAGACGACCCCGAATATAAGACGAGGCCTAGTTATCAACTGCCTCTTACAGTTTTTTTTTTAAATACTCGCTAACTCATAACTTGCACAATATATGCCCTCAAGGTCGTGCTTTCATTTTTATAACGTCTTGTGTTATCGGAAATCACTCTGCCCGCTTTTCCAAGACATACTCTATAATTTCTTTGTTCAAGAATGGGAGACCTTATTAAATTAAGATACGTTGATCACTCGATTACTGCTCGTAAAACTGACTGGTTGTTCTTGTAAAGATTGTTTTAAAGCATATTTCCGTATGCTTTTGAACATATAATTTATCGGCTTAAAATGACGTGTATGCGTAAATCCTAACCTCAAAATGTATGCTATTCGTATATACATGGTAATTCAACATAACAAACCATATTTTAATCTTCATTAACGCATTGATTTGTTGCGAGTAACAGGATGCCAACACCATATACTACTTTGCAAATAATATTTTTTTTAAAATCTGAATATAAGATGACCCCAAATTTTTTTAACACAAAAAGTGGGAAAAAACCTCGTCTTACATTCGGGTATATATGGTACATTGTGTTAAAGCATGCTACTTTTGAATAATTTTGTTAACAGTGTAGTTGTTTTATATTATCATCTTATACAGGGTCATCGGAAAAGGTGGCCCTAATTTTTTTGATTTGTAATAGCTCAGGCTGTAATTAAGATGTAGAAGATAGTTCTAAATTTTGTGCTATGGTAGAATCTTGGACCCCACCACCTAGAGTCCCTAAATGTGGAAGCCCCTTTTGCAGGAGAGAAAGGAGAAATTATCAGCAGGGCTCAAGAGATATTGGGAACGGAAAAGAGCATCGAAGAAGAACTAGTCATAAGGGCTCCGTAGTGGGCTTAAATCAATAATAATAATAGAGAAAATCATAAAGTTTTATTTACCTGTTTAGTAGGTTTCGAAGTGAGCTCCGCCTGTGGCACGACACACATCCAAGCGATAGTCCACCTCTGTCCAGGTGCACCGAATCATGTCAGGAGTCACAGTTGCTATCGCATCGGTGATTCGTGCCACAGGTGGAGCTAACATTGAAACCTACTAAATAGGTAAACAAAAACTTTATGATTTTCTCTATCGTTTGGTGTAAAATAATTAAATTATCTTTATTACAGCCTGATCTATTACAAATCAAAATTAAGGCCACCTTTTTCAATGACCCTGTTTATTAAAATTGCCAGGTAGGATTTAAACCATTTACTAAAACTGAAATATCTTGGACGTATTTGTGCTACGTCAATGTTTGTTGCCTTAAAATATAATGCACTTGACACATTATCGATTGGGCCCCAACTTACTTGATTATGTCATTCGTGTATTAAAATAACTAGCAGTAGTACCCGGCTTTGACCGGTGGATTTATTTATTTGTTTTATGGATGATAATGAGTGCTACTACTGAACTGAGACATCAAACTTACTAACAGAAAGCAATACGTTAAAAATATTTTTGTGGTGGTGATAATTAACATAATCAGGGTGTCTACTATTCTGGAAAACAGGGAATACTCAGGGAATTTTTAAATCCTGGAAAACTCGGGGAATTTTATTCTTACTATTGACGAACTACTTTGAATACTCGCAAGTACAATAGTTTGTCTGGATGAAAAAAATTAGAAATTGGCAAAATATAGAATTTTTTTCTTTTGTGTTTTCAACTTTGAAATGCTACAGTTTATTGTCCAAGCACTTTTTGAAATACTGGATAACCCTCCAGTTAATCTTCATACTCTTTAAGTACAAACTCTGTTTTATATATTTATTATGGCCGTTACTGTTACTCATGGAATTTTCTGATTTATCCTGGAAAAATCAGGGAATTGTCAGGGAAATCTGTTAGTTGGTTTTGGTAGACATTCTGATAATGGACGTAAATATCCTGGACATTTTCCCCCAATGATGATGATGATGATGAACTGGGGAACAGCTATTTATTAACTTCAGTGCTGATACATGTAATATACTATACACTGAAAAAGAATATTAGAAAGAGGCGTAAGTGAAATAAATATCAGGTTGTTAGAAAAGTAGAGCAATAGTGTCGTCTTTTGCCGCATAACGCTGTCGGAAAATAATCAGTGCACTTCAGAAAACTTCGGCTGCACTGAGCTCCTGAGGGAGCAATAGTGCCATTTTTCGCTACATAGCAATGTAGGATAATGATCGGAGTACATCAAAGAAAATTTAAAAGCACGAACACTTATTGCATCTGATAACCTCAATATACTGCACCAACACCATCGCACTTATCAGAGGCCCAATATTTTCATAACTGTTTTAAGGGGCCTAAGAAATCTTTTTGCACTAATTACTCCCCGCGACTGCAATTTGTAAGCAGCGTAAGAAGTAACTATTTTAGAAATTCTGCACCAGAACATGGGTAGGAGCGACGTGATTCAGCCGGCATTGCCAGCCAGCAATAGACTCTTTTTAATATTCTTATAGTCACACCTCAATTCCCAGCATCTCTGGACCCCTTCTGCAACACTGAAATACTTCAGACACGGTTGGTTCTAGGGACATAAAACGTGGTTTTCAGGCCCATTTGTCTGTTATTTATGCAAATCTACACTGTTTAACCGAACAAAGCCAAATTTTACGTCCAGTATTTTGTTTCTTGCTTAATTTGAGCCTTATTTATACAAAGCTACACCATTTAACCAAACAAAGCCAAATTTTAAGTTGCAGGTTTTGTTTCATGCATTGCGAAGCTTAAAATGAGCCTAGATTGGTCTTTCGACAAATTTGATATTTTGTCCAAACGGTCTATAGGGTAAAATGTACATTTATTGGCACTTTAAGGGCACTAAGTAATTAAATGAATAATTTTGAACAGAAAATCTGCTGTTGTATATCTCATTTTTAGTCTCATGTTCTGTGCATTATGAATATTGATTATACATATTAAGAAGCTAAATATAGAGCCTTAACATATTATAAATCGGTTATGAAATATTAAGTGAACAAACTGACAGTACTTGGCACCTAAATTTAGTTGTTGGCACCTTTATTTTCTTTGCTGTGCCTTCTGCTTTTAATACAAGCATGTAGAACATGTTCTTTCTCACTTGAAATGCATTGCTCAAGACCTTAGACATGGAATAAGACTGTGAAAACCAAAAATCACAATTATTGGCACAGGGTGCCAAGTACTGCATGTTATCATTATTTTTTAATACCCCATTACACAGAATAATTATAGGTTAGAGTGCTTCTTAAACACAGAACAAATACATTAAGGCGTATTCAACATGTTTTCACACTTACCCTTAAAATACAGTTTGTATACTGAGCTCCAAACATCGAAGTTTGGAACTAGTGACTTTAACAAAAGTGTAAGATGTCAACAAAATACCAGCAGTGATGTACAACACCAACTTGTTCCAACATTCACTTCTAAACTGTTCACCTGGTGGCAGTAAGATGAAGTATAGAGGCCAAGGAGTAATAGACTGGAAAGATAAAACACTCTGTGGCAATGTTATTGTTGTAAAAATACTATTTTATTCAAATAAATGCAAGCAGTGCCAATAACTGTCAAGAGTGCCAATGACTGTTCAGTTTACCCTATCTAGGGAAAAAGAGGGCTGTCCAAATTTCTAGTAGACAGTGTAATCTGCAGTGTCCTAAAAGATAAGTACGTAAAATTTGGTTCAGATTGGTGAAACGGTGTACATTTGTGCCAAATCCTAAATGTAGGGAATGGAGAAGACTGTCCGAAATTTCAAGTGAACAGTGTTACTCTCAGGAATCCACGGGGTAAGTATGTAACATTGGGGGCTGCGTGGCGCAGTCGGTAGATTCGCTGAGCTTCTAACTGAAAGGGAGTGGGTTCGATTCCCACCCAGGTGGTGGATTTTAGAAACAAAACTATCACTTTCGGAAACGCAAATAGCCCTGGGGTTCACTCAGCCTACACCGAAATGAGTACCAGGGTAATTCCTGGGAGCAAAGACGGCTGGGCGTGGAGCTGACAACTCCATCCCATCTAGTGCCGATGTCACAAAAAATCGAAGCCTCTACCTTCCACTACTCCCAGGGCCTCCATGGTCTGTACGGAGTTGGCTTTGCTTTTATGTATGTAACATTTGGTTCAGATCAGTCAAACGGTGTAGATTTGTGCCAAAGGGCCTTGCGATGTCATGAAGAATGATGGGGTGATGTTTCATGAAATGTTGAGCGCTCGACAAAGGTGATTTTGCAGGAACGTGCAGTAGTAGGCAGCATCAACCGTCAACCCTGGTGGTACAGCGTAATGCAGTATCACCCCATCAATGCCATACACACAATGAACATTACTTTCACAGCACTTTGTGTAGAGCGCACTTTCTTTGGACGGGGAGAACCGAGATGCTTCCATTCATTGGATTGGGGTTTCAAGTTTGGCTCGTACGAGCGACCCCAGGTTTCGTCTATAGTGACGATTCATCGAAGAAAGTTTTTACCTTTCCTTTCGTACCGGCCCAACAACTCCTGTGCACCTGAGAAGCGGTGCCATTGATCCACATCAAATTTCATGGAGTATCCAACGCACTGCAATTTTGCGGTAACCCAGAATGTTGTGCAGAATATGGAGCACAGTTTTGTGGCACACTCCAACCTCTGGTACTAACTCACGCACAGTCCATCGGCAATTAACATTCAACAATGAAGCAAGGCGTTGAACTGTATTGTTTTCCACGTGGGGTTGTCCTGTACTGGGGCTATCCTGCACAGCCTCTCTGCCTGCTCGGGACACTTCAACCCTTCGTACAACTGTGGAGTATGGCAACGCTGCATCACCACATACTTCACGCAGTACCTGAAAACATTCTTCTTACTCCAACCTCGTGCCACTTCAATTTTGAGCCAAGAACGTTGCTCTACCTTTGTAAACATGATGTTAGGGCGCTTACACACTGCAGTAGACTGACTGACAAGGGGACCCTATGGCAATTGGATTTTTATAATTTTTCCCGCATCGGGTACGTAAACTTCAGACCTCGAACAATAATTTCCCAAAGCCGTTCTATGTCATATTCATAAATTCTCGAGAAAATAGACTTCGACGTTTTCCGAGCGCTTCGTATATAGTAAAGATGTTACAGAGTTCGAGCAGGGCGCGTGGCTCACCCGGTAAGGTTCTGGCCCAGTAATCGCTGGGATGCTAATTCGAGTCTCACTTCGGGTTCTATTTTTGCTTTCAATTCATATATTACTAATGTGATTGAAATATAAAAATCATAAAGTCTGTAGTAATTCACAGATATGTAATTATAATTTCCAATGAAAAAACGCACTTCTCATTTCTAATTATATCCTATGTGAAATTACGAAGAAGCGACAAAAGTAATATCCAGCAATAATATTCACACCTTGTAGATTAATAAAAATAATAGTAATTAGAAGAATAAATTAATGTAAACAATGGAATGAGTAAAATTGAATGTGATGAAATATTTGAATATGGGGGTTTCTTCGAGATCTGTCATTATTATTTCGAATAACAGTTCTGCGTTTATCGTTTGCCTTTGTCACGTTTTTCTACCTGCGAAGTAGGCACAGCTGCTCTAGCACAAAGGATTTGTGGGGATTCCAGGATGGGTGGAAGGGATACATACCACGTCATTCCCAAGGGATGCCTGTTCGAAGTAGCATTTGACCGTTGGTTTCCAGAGAAGCAGATAGTGTTTCTTGGCGTGGTGGGTGATTTTTTCTAACATACGATCAAGAAGATCATAATGTCGGGCGTGGAGGACGACAATCTGCCGGATGATGATTTATATATTTCAATCGCATTAGTGGTATATGAATTGAAACAAAACAATTAGCACCCCAAGTGAGACTCGAACTAGCGTCCCGGCGATTACTGGGCCCAAACGTTACAGGGTGAGCCACGCGTCCTGCTCGAACTCGGTAACATCTTCACTGGATATGAAGCGCTCGGAAAACTTCGAAGTCGATTTTCTTGAGAATTTATGAATATGGCATTAAACGGCTTTGGGAAATTGTTGTTCGAGGTCTGAACTTTACGCACCCGAAGCGGGGGAAATTACAAAAATCCGATTGCCATAGGATCCCCTTGTGAGTACTGTACCCGCGCACTGCACACACTTGTCTAACAGTCCTTCCTTTTGTCCCCCACATATGGCAGCATTTCAACTCACCGGCTTTCCGTTACAGCAGTATTCTCATTTCTTTTTATCCAGCCTTTGTATTTTGTCTTCATATTAATAATTGGAAATCTTGTGAATATTAGTACAAATATATCTTATATCTAATATGCCATGATTTTTGCGGTATCCATAAATACCCGCCACTGAAGTTGAACTGTAGATCTGGTTATATTTGAAATGTTTAAGTTTTATCATAATCAGAAAGGAACAGACAGCCCTTATAAGAAATAATAGGCACAGAAAGGAACGTCAACACCAGAGTACTACGTTAAAATGAAAAACATAAATGCTGAAAAATAGTTCAAAATAACTCTGTATAAAACAGGGAAAGTATTAGAAAGATTAGATATAAAATTAATTTAAAGCTAAGTTAACAAAACTGTAGCACTGAATATTCTAATGAACTTGGAGCCACACATTTTCAGTGAATCCACCAGTTTTTGAAGACTCATTGCATTATTATTGAGCGGCTTCGGTGGCGTAGTCGGTAGCATGCTGAACTGCTATGCCCAAGATAGCGGGTTCAAACCCGGCCGAAGTCGTCGGATTTTTTAAGAGCGTTGAAAATCCTTCAGTATGCCTTCCTTCGGAGGGGAAGTAAAGCCGGCGGTCCCATGTCATAGATTTATGGCATGTAAAAAATCCTTTCACAGACTAAACTTGTGTAAAGCAAAATTTGTTAGGTTAGATTTCGTCAGAACGCTCTATCAAAGTTCCAACGTTCACCACTAGGTATCATTGATATCTGGTGGCGAAAGTTGGAACTACTTGAAATTGAACGGAATGTGTAGCTCACCCTTTAGGGTATCCGCTGGAAGCAGCTACAGACTCAGGCGAGCCGAACATGTCCTCGGACACTCCCGGCACTAAAAGCCATACGATAAATAAAATAAAATTATTATTATGAAAATGAAAATCCACAGCCTGCTTCCAGTCTCCGACCGGGTCAGGAATGGAATGAATGAAGCCCCTATCTAGCGGCGAGGATATGAACTGTGCCGGCTGCCGAGGCCTGACGCACTCCTCTGGGGCAATGATTAAATGAATGACAGATGAAATGAAATGATAGTGGAGAGTGTTGCTGGAATGAAATTTTGACAGGGAAAACCGGAGTACCCGGAGAAAAACCTGTCTGCCTCCGTTCTGTCCAGCACAGATCTCACTTGTAGTGACCGGGATTTGAACCACGGACTCAGCGGTGAGAGGCCGGCGTGCTGCCGCCTAAGCCACGGAGGCTCGATTATTATTATAATTATTATTATTATTGTAAGAAAAGTTATGAATCGTGTAGGAATAATTCGAAATTTATATTTTCTCCTGGTTAGCCTGCTATAAGTTCGGCTGAGAGATCATAGTCATTGACATTGTAACTATTCTTATATTGATATTTAAATCGATAAACTTATCTTCTTTCTTATTGATACATCCTTCATCTAACCTCACGTTGGTGCGTCATTGTAATACAAGGCACGTCCAGAAAGTAAGTTCCGTTGGGTAATAAAATTAAATTGTGTACAGATACAGAAAAATTATTTATTGCACAACATTCTACACCTCTTAAACTACTTTTCCACACAACTGCCAAACTTTTGCAGGCATTTGTCATAGCGTGGCACAGGTTTTTGGATACCTTCTTCATAGAAGTTTGCCGCCTGTGTCTTCAACCAGTTGGAAACATCTTCTTTCAGCTCGTCGTCATTGTTGAAGTGTTGACCGCCAAGGAATGACTTCAGATGTGTGAACAGATGAAAGTCGCTAGGAGCGAGGTCGGGGCTATATGGAGGGTAGTCAAACACGTCCCAGCCAAATCCCTGTAGGAGGTTTTTCGTCACATTTGCAGTGTGTGGTCATGCGTTGTCGTGAAGAAAAACAACACCTTTTGACAGCAACCCTCGGCGCTTATTCTGTATTGCGCGGCGCAATTTCCTAAGTGTCTCACAGTAAGCATCTGCGTTGATCGTTTGACCACGCGGTAAGAAATCAATGAGTAAGATGCCTTTCCAGTCCCAGAACACTGTGCACATCATTTTCCGAGGTGTCAAGATTTGTTTCGGCTTAATCTTTGCTGGGGATGAAGTGTGCCTCCATTCCATTGATTGCCGCTTACTTTCAGGGGTGTCGTAAGAAACCCAAGTTTCATCTCCTGTGACTATCTGTGTCAGAAATTCTTCGCTGCCTTCATTGTAACGGGTCAAAAACTGAAGTGCACTACCCATCCGTTTTGTTTTGTTTTGTGTTGCTCCGTAAGAATCTTTGGTACCCAACGTCGGCAAAGTTGACGAAAGTTCAGTTTTTCGGTAGCAATTTCATGAATTAGTGATCGTGAGATTTGGGGAAATTCCATAGCGAGAGCACTAATTGTAAACCTGCGGTTTTCCCCGATCTTGTCACCAACCGCGTGAACCAATTCTTCTCTAACCAAAGATGGACGCCCACTTCGTTCTTCATCGTGCACTTGACTACGTCCTTCATTGAACTGTCGGACCCATCTTCTCACCATTGAATCACTCATCGCATTTTGTCCATACACTTCGCAAATTTGCCGATAGATTTCAATTGGTTTCACTTTCCTAGCATTCAGAAAACGAATCACAGATCTGATTTCACAAGCGTCGGGATTTTCAATCAACACCGACATTGTACGAGTAAACATGCACAACAACGCGTACGTGGCTGACAGCCCTCTCCAAATGGCGCTCGTTTCTTCTCCTTGATACAGAGCGTCTACCGCGCATATGCGGAACTGCGCTGCAGCGGAATGTGCAACTAGTTGAAGACACAGGTGGCACACGTCTATGAAGAAGGTATACAAAAACTCGTGCCACGCTACGACAAATGCCTGCAACATTTCGGCAGTTATGTGGAAAAGTAGTTTAAGGGTTGTAGAATTTTGTGCAATAAAATTTTTTTCTGTATCTGTACACAATTTAATGTTATTACCAAACGGAATTTACTTTCTGGACGTACTTCGTATTTATGATACTGGTATTTATAAACTTATCTTCTTTCTTATGTTGGTTGAAGTCAACCAACAACAACATGCCCCACAGTTGGGTGTTCAGTGTAATATGTCTGATAATCTGATTCTGATGCCTCTCGTTGGGCGACACTTTGTAATATTTCTAATACTGCCCCTACATTGGGCGACACTTGTAATAAATGATAATATCCAAGCTAGCCACCTCAATTAGTGGGGAGATACACTCGCTAAACGACATCACACAAAAGACAAGTTACACAGACTTCACTAATTCACACAATTATTCATAAAAGCAAGCTTCCATTACCTGGATCTCTCACCCAGTATTCACAACAACTCTCATTCTTCTCCACTTACAAGTACTTCATTTCTAGTCATTGTCTGGCAATCATAAACTAACAATACCTTTTTGTCAAACATATAAGCAGGTTTCCTTTACCTGCATCTCTTGCAGAGCTTCTACCACAACCATCACTCCTCTTTCCCAAAACCAACTGCCAGACCCTTAAAAAAAAAAAAAAAAAAAAACTCCAGACCAGAGATCACAACACAACTCCCAACATCACACCTTCAGAAAAGCAAGCCTCCATTCTGCATGACATCCTAAAATCAGTATCATCTCTATGGTTACCTTGCCATTAGCAAAGCCACCCATTGGTAGACCACCATAAAAGAATCCAATAGGCACTGAACACACAAGATTCTCCATGGTGCTCCACCAACAGGTGGCCATGGCTGGCAACCTGATAGAAATACATAATTACTACCAACGAAACAAACTAGAAGCAGTCTCTGTAACCTACTAAAGTTTAGTTACAACATACTAGTGC
Organism: Meconema thalassinum; assembly: GCA_946902985.2. Taxonomy (NCBI): domain Eukaryota; kingdom Metazoa; phylum Arthropoda; class Insecta; order Orthoptera; family Tettigoniidae; genus Meconema; species Meconema thalassinum. The sequence continues at coordinate 453,477,135 of OX336391.1, read as the reverse complement.
TCTGTAGTACATTGAAAGCCCAAGTGTTTTACATCCTAAGTGGAGCCTGGTGGATTCAATATGGACAACCAAAATGTACGGGAGGTGGTGAAATAATGGAGATTTTATGACGATAGACTTGAGGCTTTCACCTCTAAGGGCCTGTTTTTCAATCGCTGGGCTGCGCTGCCAAGGTAATAAATATGGTGGGCAAATTGTCCATACTTACTCGGTGCTATTTGTGCTTGATAAGCATTAAATCTTCGGAGTAGTGACACTCCGTAGTTACTTGTTGTTTTCCTCCTACCAGCTGTGAACATTTTATGATGAGTATCGTGGATTTGTATCCTAATTGTATTGAATCTTTACTGTATTTCATGGCTTCCGTTTATCGAAAAGTGCTGTGATAACTGCGCTAGAATTATTAGATTCGGTACGCACACAGGTGACAATATTTGTATACGTTGTAGAGTTAGGAAAAATTCGCAATTGCAAATTTTGCGAATTCTTGAATGAAGTAATACACAGGTGGTAATGTGTTTTAATAACCCTAAAAATGGCAAAAAAAAATGGCTTTTGAACTCGCAAAATTTCGATAATTTCGCATGAAGATGCGAATTTTAGCTTTTTCTTTACAGTGCACTTCCGATAATTCGCGGCAATTAATGCACGAATTTCCGCGAATTATCCACAGTAATGTTTTTAAGCCTAGCAAAGAGAAAACTATTGGTTAAAATATTGAAATGTATTTTATGAACATGCAAAGAAAAAATGATTATACTTTATAACACACTATGTGGATTATACCAATATTAAAAACTTGAAAAAATTGACTCATCATTTTTTGTTTCTTTGAAGGTTTATTTTGTCTAATTTTAGATTGTACAATTCTGAAGAAAACAATATATGACAACGAAAATTCATCTCGATTTTCTATATAAGAGATAAGTGTGACACACTAGCTTGACTGGGAACTTTCGGGATTTCCGTTGCATCACTCCTGCACTCTATATGTACTGGATCTCAGTTTAACTCGGCAACAGTCAAAATCCGTACAATATTCTCATCGCTTTCATGTCTGAAACCATGGTTGTCTTTATCGAAGTCTAACTACTGGATGTCACTTTCTTCTGCACCTTGACATTCATCCAGGTTTTGCCCTAATGTCATCGTAGTGAGACCACCTTGCCCATTTAAAATATTGTCATCACAGAAGCCGACAAACGCTTGTTTTTGTGCGAGTGTAGTAGCTGTAATCTTCTCCCATGACTTGACTGAATGGAGAGCATCCAACAAACACGGAATGATCGGAAACTTAACGGTAGATAGCGGGCCTCGCTTTCTGCCTACAACGATCTCTATGAATCCGGGTGGTCATCCTAGTAAGTTACAGTACTTAGTTAATTAAAGTTCTAAGGGCCGGATCAGCAAGGTCATCTGCCCCTTCATCCTAGTAACTACTCGACGCGTTGCATCATATAATGCGCCTTTCAGACATTAATATCTAGATGGCAAGTATCCAGATCAAAATGTGCCTCTGTTTTCTGAACCAGTATTAACCAGGTGGTCTTCTTGGTTTCATTCTGTAGTGGGCCTGTCAGAGTACTTGAAAGATATTTTGCAATTTATGAGTGAAGTAGTAGAGACTGATAACTCTGGTGTTGATTTTCTCAACAATGTTTCCCTTGACGAAATACTTGAGATTCAAAGAATTTGGCACAGACATCACTGAAACTCATCCCCTTATTAAAAGGCCACATCCAACTGTTCACCTTCTTGATGGACATCTACCGAGATTTCAACAAGCCCTTAAACTTGCTGTTTCTGGAAAGTCTGGTACCAACATTAAGGAGCAGTTGGAGGGTTGTGGAAATGTGTTAAAAAGAGGGAAAATACATTCAGTTTTAGTAAACGCTGGGTCCCATGCTCTTGGAAAAGTAATCAGCCTGAGATCCATTGACCCTGGGAACAAGATTTACAAATGTGTGCGTTTGATCCAGCAGAAATAGTGCCAATGAAAATCAATGAGGGCATTGCAAAGAAAATTAAGAAGTTGCCGTTCTGTGGAACACTGGAAGAAAGTGAGGTGTTAAGAGGATACAAAGAACTGCAAACTTGAATCAAGAAGCAGATGCATAACAGGACCAAGACAGACATTGTTGGAGTTTTGCAAAGAATGACATTTGTATTTCCAAAGTTCTCAGAATCTGTCTTGAAAATAATTTGGATACCCTGTTCAAACTCTGTGAACTTTTGTTTTTCAGTTTACACTAGCACGTTAAGTGATATCCACCACTGATTGTCAGAAGAGAATTTGGAGCTCTTCACTGAAGTATACTTTGAAGGATGACTGAAATGTGTTATGTTATGCATGTTATCCATGATATTAAAAAAATCCCGCCTAAAATTTATGATTTTGAAAGTACCGAAAAGTGCACTTGAAACCACCGAATTTGCCACTTTAAAATACCTCTTTCTTCACTCTGAAATCACCGAAAAATTCCAATCCCTAGTTATACGGCAATAGAATATCAAAAATTTCAAATACGATCTCGTAGGCTATACTACACAGCTTGGACATTCTTAAAATTGTGGCGAATGTGAATTAACAATCCGTTTTCATGTTATTAAATACCGGTACTATGTTGAATATATAGAATGAATTGGAGATATGCTAATGTCAAACTTGTTATAAGAAACATCACATATTATTTTATACTGTAAATTAAGAGGAAGGATGAAACCATAGTCTCTAGCCTATCTATAGATAAAGTCCTGCGTGGATGCGGATATCCGCAAATTGTTTCGACATGCGGATGTACTTTGCATAAATACACTTGGATTTATTAATCTCATGATTTTTTATTTATTTTTATTATTAGGGAATAACCCACAATTCGGTACAATCATGTTGACCGACTGTAAATAATCTAACTATACCTAAAAATGGCTTAAACACCATAATACCCGGATGTTTATTATGACATATATTTTTCCATTATGTGTTTTTTTTCTCATGACAAGTGTAAGATGATGATTCTAATCTCATTCAAATTATGGCATTAAGTATAATTAACACTCTGAATTGAAAAGGGTTTCAATACTGGCTGTATAACATTCATTTTAAACATAGTACATGACTTACATAGCCTGCAGGAACAACGTTCTCCTCAAATGTCTAAATGTGTTGCTTTAATACTTTATGCTTCATTTAATTTAAAATATTATTGTAATGCCAGTAGATTCGGATAAGAAACGTGCGGATACGGATAAAAGTCATGTGGATGCGGGGTGGTTGCAGATATCAGTCGTGCGGATGTGGATAACTTTTTGTTTATCCGTGCAGGGCTCTACTAGAAATGATGTTCAATACAATCAAATTTCTCAAATCGAGCTCTTTGCAACATATATACATATCCCACGTCGTTCCATCTATTAGATGGGTCTTCGAATGAGGCCACTCCACCAATTTTTGTCTCTGTACTTCTCTTCCTCTTGAATGCTGTCCAAGTCGTGACCCAATTGTAGGATATCTTTTCTCACAACATATTGTAATAAAACTGAGATAAATCGTAATTTCATGTAGATTCTGTTAAAATGACTCATAATGATATGATAAATACCGTTCAAATCAATAATCTGGTAGCAAAGATAATTATCCCAGCTGGGGTTCGAACCCAAGACCTCATGATTCCCAGACCAAGACGCTATCACCATGGCTATTACAACCACACAAATGTTGAGCACAATACGCCAAGTTCTTGGCACTTCCCTGTAATATTATGGAAGTAATATTTTAAGCTCCATTAATATTTTGTTTTTTCCGATAATGTTCCTGTGTGGAATTGAGTGTTCAATTCGTTAGGAATAGGCCTACATGGCAGTCAAGGGAATTCGCACAGTAGTCCATGAAAGGCTAACTCAGTTTCCGTATAAACACATCGATATATATTATGCCCTTAACTGCATTACCGCAATGTGGGGTAATATCTGAATAGCCATTGTGCAGAAACATAATACTGTTATTACCGATTAGTTACAATGTTTCATATTAAAGCATATCATCATTTGAATACTGATACGAAGACTGAGACCCTGTGGTTTGTTTGCAATCAGTTGACACTAGAGTTCACATGAGCGTTTACCGTTCAGAATTCAATTTTGACCAATCTGTACTAGAGCCATTCGTTGATATTTCCGTCGAGTAGTAGCTCGCTGAGTGACTTTGCATTCTATTGACTAATTATTATACAGTTCCGTCTATTCAATACTATTTATTCAAAAATTTTCTTTTGTTTAACACTGGGACATGTTTCGAGCATACAATACACCTTTCCTCAGCCAGGTGCACTTATTTTAATTTTTTGAATATCGTATGGCTCCGGGTGCCGGGTGCAAGCTTTGTTAATTGACACCCAGAGGGCAGCTTGCATGTCGAATTTCGTCGTTCCTTTGAACGCTATGAAAGTTAAGGAGGTTAGATATCCAAACTCCTTGACACTACAGAGCTTTCTAGTAGAGAATGGAGGAACTTTATGTGGCGGAAAATCCCGAGATTAATTTTGCCATTGAACCCGGCCTACTGAATTCAAATGGGTTCTTTAACATGCCAACAACGTATGACATCCATGTCGTGATATTTGTCGCCTTTCAAAAATCACTTACCACGGCCAGGGGCGAACCTCCATGCTTGGGGTTGGTAATCCGACACGTTAACCACTCGCCCACCGTGGCAAGCGCCAGGTGCACTTATCATTATATAATAAAAAATACTTATTTACAAACATAGTCCATCATCAAATGCATCTACTTGTAACATCTTAAAATATCCACTATAATTAACAACAAAACTTAGCATGCCTATTGTGGGGGCGTGGTGGCTCAGCGGTCTAGCTGTATGCCTCTCACCAAGGCGGTCCGGGTTCGATTCCCGGTCAATGCATGTGAGATTTTCGAAGTGAAATGCCATGTCCTGTGGTTCGGATTCCACGTAAAAAGGAGGTCCCGTGGCTCATGATCTCAAGATTAACGGTCACGTTAAACTACAAGCTTCCTTCCTTCCTTCCTTAGCATGCCTATTGTAAAAATGATTACTATATTACAATGCTAACAGTACATTGAGAAACACGTTTCAAATGTCAAGGGAATAAAAGTGATTGGCAAAGTTACTCGAGGAGTGGATGTCCATCACTTTTATCCAGAGATTGAAAAACAGACTCTAAATGGGTGAAAAGCGTAAAGTTGAGGACTTGTTTCGTAGGTTTAGTGAGTTGTGATGTTTTTGTCTTCAGACTGCTGGCTTCTTCATTAAGGACAAGATAAAGGCCTTCCTTGTGGGTCAAGTCATCATGCTGCCTCTGGTAGCAGCTGTCATCTACATTGTGAAGATTGGTGGGGAATACTTCTTCATCTACCTGTGGTTGTTTGCAATGGTCACCACTTTCTTTCTTCTCACTATCTACCCCAACTTCATTGCTCCACTCTTTGACAAGTACACGCCTCTGCCACAGGGTGAACTGAGGACACGGATCGAGGAGCTCGCTGCCAGCATCCAGTTTCCACTTTATAAACTGTATGTGGTGGAAGGTAATATATATTTATTTTTATAAATGCATGCATCTTCCAAGTAGTTGAGTTATGTGAATAAAACAATATTTTATTGCCTTAAACGTGTGTAACATCACCTAGCTATCTACTGCAAAAGTTGGCATTGTGACCGAACTGGTTTGTGAAAACACTACTCGAGGAAAAGGGATTGATACATACATCACCTCTCAACATTCATGCCCTATTTACTCCCATAATACCAGCATACTATTATCAGGATGTAATGTTTCCAGTCAATGCATGTCCATACAATAGGATTTAATAACACTACTACTCTGTAGTATGGTGTCAATCTCGAACAAAAAGTTCGGAGATATCATTTTGATAATGGATACAGACACACTATTAGTTGGGGTGTGAGGTGACAGAACGATAACTATTAAACATTTTGAGACTTACAAGCTATGCCTAGGAAAGGAGGAGTAGTTAGTGGTAATTATTTTGACCCAACCAACTTGACCATTAAGGGATAATATATACAGTATATACTTGTAAAGCTGAGAATCTTTCCTTTCAGTGTCGCAAAGTGATATGCTTTCTGGAAGAACAACACTAAAAGAGTTGGAAAGTAACTGTAAGACTAAAACTGAAATGTAATGCTTTTCAGCCGGTCAACACGATTGAACTGTACCCGTATTCACATCCGTCATATCCTTGATGGAATGGATCGCACATGTGCAATGAACCCAGCTAAAAGAATCACCGCACACCACTGACAACTCGAAAACACATCCATTAATAATATTTATGCTATGAATGCTAACTACTTGGCAGGAAACTCAAATAAGGAATAGTGTGAAACTAAGATATCTCAGAATGTTAAAGGGATGCTAGGTTGGTAGGTTTTTCTCAAAACTACTTTCATAGCATAAACTACTTCTAACTAGTAAATTATATAATCCTGTATTTTTTTATAAATTTTTTCCAAAATGTACTCTCCTCTTCTTCTTCTACTTCTTCATTTCCCGGTTCCAGTGATCTCGGTCGGGGTATGAAACATTGATTCAAAACATATATGCAAAATTTAAAAATACGATCAATTATCCCTTATCCTTACTTTAGAATAATCACGATTTTATTCATGCAACTCGGCATCACCTCCCAAGGCAACAAACAACCAAAAGCAAAAACAAAACTATGTGTTGAAAAAAACAACAGTCTTTTTTTCTCTAGGAAGTCAATTGTTCTAACGAGATATAGTTCACATTCTCTACATTCTCCCTCCCTGCAAAAGGTAGTTTTGAACCACACACTCATAACCTGAAGTAAACGTTCTGAAAATAATGGTTGAACACTGAGCTCAAGGGTGTGAGCCACTATAAGACTAGTTTTTTTGAGTTGCCTAAAAGTTCTACCACAGCGAGTCTTGATTTCACTCTCTTTTTCAGTTCCAAAGTCGCTGTGGGGAATATCTTCCTTAAGAAGCATCTCACCTAGTCGGTGTTGTGAAGTGTTGGTAAAATCACCTTTGTAGGAACAGTTTATCTCTAAAACTTAAAGCCGATGTACTGGACAAAGTAGGATGCCAGTTGCTGCCTTAATTGTAATCGGACAAATACATTGCCTCTGCCAGGTAACAGCTCCACCACTCTTCCTAAGGGCCAGTTGATTTGTTTCTTGTTGTCTCTCCCCACCAGCACTATGTCTATGTAGGAATATCGGTTGCTTTTAACTTAGTGATTGGAGAAATCTCTATTATTCTTGTTTGAAGCGATTTTAAGGCTCTCTCGAACAGCATGTGATAATACCATCTGTCGTTTAAACTGCATCGATTGAATTTGGTCCAAGTCAGTTACATCATTGCCCTCGAGGCTTTGTAGGAACATGGAGTGGGGGGCTGAGTGGCTTGAGTTCAAAGGTCTGTTGTTCATCAGATTTTCACAATCGCACACAAGAGTACTGTACACATTTAATTTAGCCAAGCTTTGCCCAAATTACGACGAAGCAAATCCTTTAGAATCCTAATCAATCTTTCCCAGATTCCTCCCCACCAGGCTGCCATGAGAGGGTTCAGCTTCCATTTAATTTTCAGAAGACTGCACTTCCTCTCTATTTCAGTCCAATCCAATATTGTTCCATGGTTCGAAGTCATGTGAAATTTGTCCTATTGTCAGAATACATGGTATTCACTCTTCCTCTTGCCACAAATTGGCATAGAACTTGGATGTATGCTACTGGATTAAGTAAAGTGATCAATTCCAGATGTACAACCTGATAAACCGCACAAGTGAAAATCACAATCCCTTTTCTCCTCCCCGTAGAAACACAGGGCCAGCTAAATCTATACCTGTGATCTAGGAAACACTTGATACCTTGGTTTGATCCTGTGGCAACGGAGGGGAAGCTACCTCCAACGCTTTGGCAGTGACACAACGGCAGATCACACATTTTCGGACAACTGCTGCCACTGTTCTTCTTCCTCTAACAATCCAAACCTTTGGTGCAACAAAACAAGTATTTTGTGCATCCCAGCATGATTATGGAAGTATTGAAATTGTTCAATCCTTCTTTCACCGATCGCGTGTCTTGATGGAAGTACAACTGGATAGATATACTCTGGAGTGTTGTCAGAATCAATGACTTAACTTCATGCGAAAAATTCCTTCGTCAGGGAACACGTACAGATTTTTCAATTGCCCCTTTCCCTCTTTTTTATTCTGGGCTAGCTGTACCCGGCATGCGTTGCAATGCCAATCAAAGAAAGTGTTGGCGTTGTGACTTTGTTAGTTGAAGTGCTTTTGGATTCCAAATATTTTCTTCTTTTTCTGTTAACCACCTCTAAACTATTATAAAATTCATTTACTATCTCAGAAACATTAAAGGGAGCATGCTCAACAACTCACCTAAGTTTCATCGCAATGAAATGAATGGTATATGAACGCATACGGGACTGTTGAAACGATTCGAGCGCCGTCACCCATTTGTTGAATATACTCGTACGCTACCTATTGTAAAATGGATTTACCAAGTCGAAAACCTTTCCTGGCGTGTACACAACAACTCGACCAAGTTTCATCGCAATCGGATGAATGGCATATGAACGCATACGGGATTTTGTTTTAACAATTCGCGCCGTCACTCATTTGTTGTATCTTCTTGTGCGCCACCCATTGAAAAACAGATTTACTAATTCATAAACCTTCGCAGCACTGTACTCAGTTCTCCAAAGTTTTATCACACTCGGATGAATGGTATATGAACGCATACGGAACTTTGTTGAAACGATTCACGCACTGTCGCTTATTAGTTAAATCTACACGTGCACTACCAATTGTAAAATTGATTTACTAAATCAGAAACTTTCGCTAGAGTGGAAACAACATTTCACCAAATTTCATTGCAATCGCATGAATGGTATATGAACGCATACGGAATTTCGTTTAAACGATACGCGTGCCGTAACCCATTTGTTGAATCTACTCGTGCGCTACCTCTTGTAAAATGGATTTACTATGTCAGAAACCTTTCCTTGGGTGTACACAACAATTCACTGAAGTTTCATCGCAATCGGATGAATGGCATATGAACGCATATGGGACTTGGATGAAACTATTCACGTGCCTTCGCTCATTTGTTATATCTACTCGTGCGCTACCTATTGTAAAGTGGATTTGCTAAGCTAGAAATCTTCCCGGAAGTGTACACAACATCACACCCAAGTTTCATCGCTATAAACTATTGGACAAATGGTATATGAACGCATACGGGACTTGTTGAAACGCTTCGTGTGTCTTCGCTCATTTGTTGAATCTACTCGTGCGCTGCCTATTTTAAAATGGATTTACTAAGCCTGAAACCTTCCCTGGAGTGTACACAACAACTCACCCAAGTTTCATCGCTATGGGACGATTGTTTATGAATGCATACGGGTCTTTGTCGAAACACTGCGTGCGTCGTCGCTCATTTGTTTAATCTACTTGAGCGATACCTATTGTAAAATGGATTTACTAAGCTAGAAATCTTCCCTGAAGTGTACACAACATCTCATCCAAGTTTCATCGCTATCGGTCGAATAGTATACGAACGCATACGGGACTTTTTTGAAACGCTTTGCGCGTCTTCGCTCATTTGTTGAATCCGTTAGTGCGCTACCTATTGTAATATGGATTTACTAAGCCAAAATCCTTGCCTGGAGTGTACACATCCTCTTATCCAAGTTTCATCGCTATCGGACGAATGGTATATGAACGCATACGGGACTTTGTTGAAAAGCTTTGCGTGTCATCGCTCATGTGTTGAATCTACTCATACGCTACCTATTGTTAAGTGGATTTACTAAGCCAGAAACCTTCCCTGAGTGTACACAACATCTATACCAAGTTTCATCACATTGGGGTGAATGGTATATTAACGCATGTGGGATTTTTTGAAACAAACATGCCATTTTGTTGAAGTTACTCGCGCGCCATCTATTGTAAATTGTATCTACTATGCCTATAACTTTTCCTGGCATATGCACAACAACTCACCAAAATTTGATCGCAATCGGATGAATTGTATATGAACGCATCGTAAACCCTCATTTGTTTAAACTGCTGGCGCGCTATCTATTGTAAATTGGATTAAGTATGCCTATAACCATCCCGGAAGTGTGCCAAACAACCCACCAAAATTTGGTCGCAATCGGATGAATTGTAGGCTATATGAACGCATCGCCAACACTCATTTGTTTAAAATACTCGCGCGCTGTCCATTGTAAATTGGATTGACTATGCCTAGAGGTGTTAGAAAGTGTTGTTATTTTTTTGAAGATTTGTTGATTTAAAATTCAAAAGGTGGTGTTTTGTGTTTTTATTATTTTTTCGGGGGATGACATGTTAAAATTTGGAAAGCGATAAGGTTTGTACAATAAGTGCATTTAAAAATATAAACAATTAATAAAACAAAGTAAAAAACAAAACAGCAGGGTAAAACGTTAAACATGGCTATGGAAGAATGAGATAATACTTATATGGAAGTCACATTTTTATTTTACATTCACCATCTCGAAACACACTTTTTCAGTTTTATCCAAATACTGTGGTGAAATCACTGGAAGTAGATCATGGTTAAAGTCTCAGTATTTGCAGCTGTCAATTTTCGCCTCCTATCACTTACTATGAGACTGTATTTCGAAAATGACCTTTCAGAATCCACATTTGAACAAGGATACCACACTCGCTTTAATGCAGCTGTTGCATAGTCTCGGTGAGCAGGCCTTAATCCCATGAGGATCTCTGGAACATTCACATTATCTTCATGACGCAGTTGGTTCTTGATTGCAGTCAGGTAAATGCTGTGAGCCTCTAAAAACTGTTGAGACTCCATCTTCGTAAGAAATGGGGCATTCTTCTTAAATTGGAGCAGTTCTGTGGGAGATACGTTCTTAGGTGCATGCCGAGGATCAAACAATGACCCGATGGCTTCTACAGTCTTCCTGGCTGGATCCGTGGTCCTTAAAGTCCTGACTTTCACTAGAGCTGACTGGGCAACACACGTAAGCTTGGACTTAACCTTTATCTGCATCTTTTGAGGAAGCTGTTCCAAGTTCTGGAGGATCGTATGATTGAACATTCCACCATCGCCTAATAGCTTGAGCTTTACCTCAAGGTCATCTAGCTTCCCAGCCAGTAAGTGAATTGTTGGGTACTTAGATCCCTCCAAGAAATTAAGCAAGTCCATAAGAGAGGCACCAACAACAGAAACATACAATGCTTGTAATTGTATAAATTGTATTGTTGAAGTCGATGCTTGTTGGAAAAATTTGACCCCAGAATTTGAATCTTCCAATGTTTTGAAAAATTCTACCAGATCTTCCACATGCGTGGCCATATACATTGCAGCCTTAAACCATGAATTCCATCTTGTACATACAGGCATTGGGAAAGCTAGAATTTCATTCTCTTTTTCTGTGTTTTCATATTTCTCCCTTAGAAATGCAACGTAACTGCTTTTTCTTTTTCGCGTATTTAAAAGGCATTCTTTGTCTTTACTATAGACATGTTCAATTCGTCCAGCTCGTTTTCAAATACGCAGCCGATAAGATTGACTTTATGAGCCCAGCACTGGACATGACTTAATTCTTCAATCAATCCTTGAAGAGTAGTTACACATTTTGTCATGTAGCGTGCTGAGTCCGTAACTACTGCCACTACACGCTCCCGTTCAATTTCATAGGAATTCAAGGTGTCTAATATCGCATTGGAGCAATTTACGCTATTGGCAGAATCTAGAACAACAGAGGCAGCCAGATGGGTGTTCATTTCAGTTGATGGTACTGATGGACGAAAAAGAATGTTGAAAACACACCTACCATTCTTGTCAGTTGTTTCGTCACATAGCAGAAACACGTCTTTGTTTTTTATATCTTCCCTAATTTCTTCCCTCCTTCTTTCGCCAATCATGGGGATGTATTTCTGACGAATCTGATTTGCTGATGGTAAATCTCCACTTCCGCGAACATACTTATTAAACCAAGTACGGATAGCAGGATTGTCTAGTTTCTCTACTGGTATATTAGCTTTAACAAACGCAGTAGTAGTGTCCAAAATAAACTCTTCTTTCATATCCTTCACACGACTAGCATTTGATAATGTTTCTTTCAAGATGGCCACTCTCGGAACACTAACTTCAAGACGCAAATTTTCTCGGCGTTTTGAATGCTTCTCCGATTTGCAATGTTTGTCTAATGCATCTTTCCTGCGATAATCTAACCGACAATCACAATATTTGCACATAAGAATGCCACAAGAAATTATAAATCCTTCATTCTTATATTCTTTAAGTCTGTCTGTCTGGCAGAAACAGCTACCTTCGGCATTTTTAAACTCAACTGAGCGATGCCCAGTATCAAACACTGTTATCACACGGTTGACTGTAGTCACACGCCAGAATAAATTCGTAACCACACGCAAAATTTATTTCTGAATTCGTGTCATAATATTTAAATTACGTCGCGTCTCATCTTCCTGTACTGCTAAGTTCGGAACTAATACGACGAACACGTGGTCGCCAACTGATTCACGCAAATAACACACTAGCTTCGATGATAACGCACAATTTGCGCACTTTTTATTAAATTATATAGAATTCTCTACTATAATTTACACTCGCTACCGATGTAACAGGAGGTAAACGTAGTTTACATTATGAACAACTATCACATAACCTTTTGGAGGTAGTCGGCCAAACTATTCACGCCGCGATATAACAGCTGTTTACCACAGCGCTAAAAACCGAGTAACAAGAATATCGACAGTATATCGTAATATGACGTATATCGTAGTATTACCCCTCGCGAAACTATACAATCGATCATTCTCTCGAATTGAACACCAACCAAATTCGATTATCGGCTTGTGGACAAAAATGTTCGGATTGGTGCGGGGAAAAAATATGAAAATTTGTTTTTAATTCGCAGATTGCGGTATTTGTGGTGTTATTCACAAAATTCGTGTTATTTCGCGATTTAATTTCACTCCTGGGCGGCACGAAACATGTAAATACGTGAAAATAAAACATCCTAACCTCTAAATATGACTTTTCGTTTTATCGCGAATTAACAAAAACTAACACCTCTAACAATGCCTATAATGATTTCGGAAGTGTTCACAACAACTCACCAAAATTTGATCGTAATCGGATGAATGGTATATGAACGCATAAAAGACGAACAAACGAACATCCTTTTTTATATATATACAAGCTGACCCGGCAGACGTTGTCCTGCCAGTCAAAGTGTTGTAACTTTGTTTCTTGAAGTGCTTGTGGACACACAATATTTTTTTCAATATCTGTTAACTGCTGTAATGCTTTCTATTGGCCTCACTGTTGGGTGACAAGTGAAACGGTTTTACTGCCCCTCACTGTTGGGTGTACAAGTGTAACGCTTTTACTAGCCGTGCCTTGCACTTTGAAATATTTACTCTGACTAAGATATGTTGTATTAATGGGCGCCAAGACCTCAACGCTATGTTGAAATCTAAATTTATATTTAACAACACCTAGCTCAGGTAGAACACCTTCAAGAATCTTTACACTTAGATCGTGGTATGATTTGATCATTAACCCAACTAACAATTGTTTCAGGAGAAGGAATTTGGTCTATTTCTAATGCTACCTACTGAAAGCAAAGATTGCATGTTTAAAAGAAATGAATTTATTATTTAAAACAAGTATGGCAAAATTAATAATAATAATATATTTTAAATTTAAATTGGAGCCTTGCGATTTGAATATTACCGCTAGAGAATTACGTGAAAACAGAGTCGGATGAATTACTGATTTTACTATTAATTCCCAAGCTGTGAAGTTACTGAAATACTGAATATGAAACAAAGAAACGAGAGATAATGTAGTTCTGAGTCATTCGCGCTTACCATTGGAAATTGCCGTAGCATTTCCCTCGTACTAGATGCTGAAGAGAGCTTCCCACAGCCTTCTAGACGTCGTCATCTTCTTCGTTAGTTGAATAAATATTTGTAGAAATGTTATATTATGGTCCGGTCACACCAGAACCAACACTCGAGCAACCACAACGGTCAAGTTTTACAAAGATAATCGCCTGCCTCCTCGGCGCACTAACAATATATGCACTAGTCACCTCCCCTCTCTGGTGCCGTCTTCTTCTCGTCCGCTCTCCTCTGATTGGCTGTGCCACCACGCGATACTCCCCACCTCAGGGTCATTACACTCGGCGCGGCGATGATGTCGATTACCGGTCCAGGCCATTTCGCCTTTTCTTGAAGCAGCAACCTATCTGTATACTTATAATCTTATATAAACGCTCCAAAAAATACCTTAATAATAATAATAAGTTACATGAAAACTTCTCTTGGCTGAACAATTTGCCGCGTAAATAAATATAGAATGGCTTCCTACTGACTTATGTCAGTGGTGTAAAATACCCTCGAAAAACACTTTACATATTTGCCTCGGATCATCGGATGATTTACCGTGACGACGGTCTATCATGCGATTATCCCCGACACGTTAATAAAACCCCATCCAAAATACATATTACATAAATTAAATCACCCTAAATCACATATATATAACCTCATAATTTTCTTTACGCACTTTGCGTCAAAGTCTGTTGTCCTTTTGGATTGCCCTGTGCAATCAGTCCGATGTTTTTCATTTAGATTAATGTTCCACGGATATTTCCGCCTCTCAAATATCTCTATGTTGGGAAAGATATACATAAATAATGTGTGAGCACTGTGTATATAGGATGTCACATCACACGCATCAAAGGTGTTCTGATATATTTATATCACCACAGAACTTCCTAATTTCACTGGAGGTCGCTTCCATCTGGTGAAACTTAGTCTCACTGATCTCACTGAGCACACGATCACACTATTGTGGCAGCGCATCATGACCATAATACTTAATCTCTCTGTATATAATACAAAATTAATATTGACTTCTGAAAAAAAAAAAACAGAAAGTGCGCATTACATATAACACCAAATATTTCTGTGCCGTAATCGCCCTGTCTTCTTAAGTTCCCGTAGACCATATTCTACTTAATACTAGTTCTCAACTCAGACCAGTTCTCCTCACTCAAATAATACCTTTGTACCAATTACCTTAAATTACGCACTTACAATTCTTACATGGCGAGGCCGTAAACAGAAATCACGTGTGCTGTTATGTATGAGTTTCATGAAGGACTGTCTCGCCTTCTGGTGGCCCATCTTTTGTCTCGTGGACGCCTTAAGCAAAAATACCCTGTTCAAGCGCTCACCCATCTCTAGGAGACAAATGGGAATTCACCAGCACTACCAAATTCTGGCCTTGGTGTATCGAGACATTTTAGTGCTCAAGAGCATTCGACAATCCTGTCATATTTCCCTGTACCTTAAAAACTCTCAATTACTTACATACTACCCCCCTGTGTGACTTCTGATACGCCCGCCTGGAAGACCAGATCTTCCCCGCACCAAATACCACACTTACTCATTTGATAGGCTGGCTCGCCAGCTAAACACACTCACTTTATGACACATCCTTAATGTCATCACGTTGCTCCACTAGCATATTTCTCAGTGTCTGTAACGATGCCCTGTTGCTACTGTCCACACATGTTAACCCTACTTTCCTCTGGTGTCACACCTCTACTCGACACTCTATGACCTAAAAATGTCACTTCTGACTGACAGAATGATGACTTAGACAGCTTCAAAGTGAATCCTGCCTGATCTAACTTCTGAAAAACTATATCTAGATGACGTAGATGCTCCTCAAAACTGCGTGAACTAATTACCATATCATCAATGTAAATGGTTACAAACTCTCCTGTGTCATCCCCTAATGCGATGTTTAAAGCCCTAATTAAAGCTGCTGAACTACTCTTTAACCCATAAGGTGTTCTACAAAATTGATAAAGGTTATATTTATGACTAAAAGCTGTAAATGGTCTATCTTCGTACATAAGTGGCACTTGCCAAAAACTGGAACTCAAATCTACACAAGTGAAATACTTCTTCCCCTCAAATGTTTGCATTAATTCCTCTATTGACATAGGTTTCAGCTGATCTGAACTAATTCTACTGTTAACCAAACGAGCGTCTGAACAAATACGAACTGTGCCGTCGGCCTTGGGTACCGTGATCAAAGAATTAACATATGGACTGTTAGAGTGCTCAATAATCCCATCTTCAAGCATCTGGTTAATTTGTGCCTCAACTGCACTCTCATAAGCGAAAGGTACAGGATATCTATGTCCTGTGAATACTGACCTATCAATAACGTTCAATGAAAGTGTATAGCAATTGGCCATACCAATGCGATCCTCAAAAACTCTCCTCATCATCATCATCATCATCATCAATGTCCCACTCCAGTCGCCCGGGTGTGGTTAACAAGCCTCTTCCACTCGTTTCTGTCCTTCCACTTTTCCTGCTCCATTACTTCCTCCACATCCAATCCAGCTTCTCCGATGTCCTTCCGAATCTGATCCATCTTCTTCTTGGTCTTCCAACTGATCGCTTACCCTTAACTTCTCTTTCCAACTCCCTTCTTGCCGCTCGTTCCTTTCCCATTCTCTTCTCATGTCCGAACCATCTCAGTCTTGCTTTCCGTATCTTCTGTACTAACGGTTCCACATTTAGCTCCTCTCTGATTTTAACATTTTGAATTCTATCTCCTCTTGTCTTTTTTACAGATGTTCTTAAAAATTTCATTTCTGCTGCTTGGATCTTACTATCTTGTCTCTTGTTAGTTACCAGCGTTTCCAGTCCGTATGTTACAATTGGTATGAAGTACTGTTTATATAGTGTTAATTTCGTTCTCCTGGGCACTTTGTCATCCCATAAAAGCTCTCTGACTTGATGATAGAATGTTGTGCTTTTACTTAGTCTGTTGTTAATTTCAGGGTTGATTTCATTACCTCCGTTAACAATGCTACCCAGATATGGGAACTGTTCCACATTCTCCAACCATTCTCCATCTATGTTCACTTGGCTTCTCTTTTCCTCTTTTCCACAGTGCAGGACTACAGTTTTCTTTTTACTAATTACCATTCCAAACTCCTTCAGCTTTTCATTCCAAATGTCCAATCTCCTTTGTACTTCCTTTTCTCCCTCTCCCCAAATCACCACATCATCTGCAAATACCAAGGCCTTCACTTCATCACTACTGATACTCTGTTTTACACGTTTTATGATTTCATCCATCAATATAACAAATAATAATGGTGACAGTGCACTTCCTTGCTTGAGGCCTTTTTTTTTGTATAGAATGTTTCAGAATCACCACTACCCACTTGTACACTGCTCTTATTCTCATAATACAACATTTTTATCTTGTTAATTAGTGATTTTGGTACATTCCTTTTCAGTAGGCATTCCCATACATATTTTCTTTTAACTGTATCATAGGCTTTTTCCACATCCAAAAATATAAAGATGATTTCCTTGTTCATTTCTAGATGCTTTTCCATTATCATTCGCACTGCAAATATCAAGTCTATTGTTGATCTATTCGGTCTAAAGCCATACTGTTCTTCCTCTAACTGAGGTTCTATTATATCCCTCAGTCTCTTGCCTATGACTTTCTCCATTATTTTTAGCCCATGTGATAACAATGTTATACCTCTATAATTTTCACATTTCTTCCTATTTCCTTTCTTGAACAGTGGTACAATGCTTCCTTGTTGCCAATCTTCAGGTATCCTTTCATCCTTCCATATGGCATTGAGGGTTCGGTATAGCCACTGTAGTCCAATGCTTCCTGCTGCCTTAATCATATCAGCATTGAATTCGTCTTTTCCACTTGCTTTACCTTTGCTCATTGCTTTCACTGTCCTTTCAAGTTCCAACCATGTTATTGGGTTCTCTTCTTTTTCTCCATCTATTTCCATTTTCTTATCTCGTTCTTCCTCTGGGAAGTCATCCCCATTATAAAGCTTTTCAAAATACTTAGACATCACCTTCTGAAGACCTTTTTCATCATGTACTATGGAACCATCTTCTCTCTCTAATGCCTTGATTTTTTCTTGGTCTGCTCTTTTCGATTTTATTACTCTATACAGTAGTTTCTGATTTCCTCTACTCTCTTGCTCAAATTTGTTGGTGAACTCTCCCCAGCATTTCTCTTTTTCTTTCCTGATACTCCTTTTTACTTGTTTCAGGAGAAGGAATTTGGTCTATATCTAATGCTACCTACTGAAAGCAAAGATTGCATGGTTAAAAGAAATGAATTTATTATATAAAACAAGTATGGCAAAATTAATAATAATAATATATTTTAAATTTAAATTGGAGTGTTGCGATTTGAATATTACCGCTAGAGAATTACGTGAAAACAGAGTCGGATGAATTACTGATTTTACTATTAATTCCCAAGCTGTGAAGTTACTGAAATACTGAATATGAAACAAAGAAACGATAGATTATGTAGTTCTGAGTCATTCGCGCTTACCATTGGAAATTGCCGTAGCATTTCCCTCGTACTAGATGCTGAAGAGAGCTTTCCACAGCCTTCTACTGTCGGGGAAATAAGTATAGATACTCGAGTTTAGAGGTCAATAAAACCTTTACCCTTAGTCTTACATAAGAACAACCTACACCAAAATTTTCCTTGTTTTATTTGTCGTTTAACGATATAGAGTAAATATTTGCATTGTAGCTCGTTAAAATTTTATAGCAGATTGAACAAAAAAAGTACCGGTTTTTCTTACCAAGTTCACGGAGCGGTCACTTAGAAGGATCATTACGTTAAAAGTATTAATCGGATCGTAATGAAACTCTAATACGTCTTAAAGGAACTTATTGTTAATGCGTATATGAAGTTTTAATCTGATCGGACGTTTCTTTAAGTAGTTGTTGTGAATTTTGTAAAACATCTTTTTCTCGGGCCTGGGTGGTCATAGCAGTATGAAATATGGCTTGTTATGAGGCTCATAGCAATGCAAGGCTTAACGTAAAACTACATTTTATCTACTTTTGATAATTGCTTTTATATCGATTGATATTTAATCAGGTGGTTATGTGAGAAGAATGTATCGTAGCAAGCGACGGGAACGATGCGCTCGGTCGAGGAAACTCTTGCGACGTTGCCCAATACGCGCGCGTTCCAAGCCGTAAGGTCTGTGAATTTCTGTTGTTGTATTGGAATTTGTGTTAGGCCGGTATTACACTGCTAAAGAAATGTGTCAAATAAATGTTATCAGATATTTTATAAAACTGAACTTTTATCAAAGTCATACAAAGCAATTATCACACCATTACACTACATCAAATATTTTATCATAATTCAGCAAAATGGAAGAAGGACAGTTCCGTGTTCACTTAACTATATTATGGTAGTTGAAATTCTGTGGTGGCAATACCGGTATATAAAAGAAACGGAAAGATAAAGCGAATGTCTTTGGGTTAAGCCATGGGTCGCTCACGTGACAAGGAAGATATTTTTTTATACGAGTAAAATCTTGGTGAAGGAGCTGCAGTACGAGGACTTGAAAAATGACATTAATTAAAATAAATTAAAAACCATACGTGAAATTGACGAATTATAATACAAAAATTATTATATATATTCGCCTCCGTGGTGTAGTGGTCAGAGTGCTTAGCTGCCACCCAGGAGGTCCGTGGTTCGATTCCCGGCTCTGCCACGAAATTTCAAAATTGGTATGAGGATTGGAACGGGGTCAACTCAGCCTCGGGTGCTCCAAATGAGTAGAGGGGGGGTTCGATTCCCACCTCAGCCATCCTTGAAGTGGTTTTCGTGGTTTCCCACTTCGTCTCCAGGCAAATGCCGGGATGATACCTAACGTAAGGCCACGGCCGCCTCATTCCCTCTTCCTTGCCTATCCCTCCCAATCTTCTCATCCCTCATAAGATCCCTGTTCGCTTTGCAGGTGAGGCAACCTGGGCGAAGTGCTAGTTACACACCCCAGTTGTATACCCGATCCCGAAGTTTCAAAATGGAGGCGGTAAATGTGGGATCCATCGCTTAGTCCGAGGGAATAGCCAACCCTGGAGGGTAATACGATTAAGAAAAAACACTATCATTCACGTCTATTTAACTTAACTATTTAATTCTTCTTTATATCCTGAAATATGCGTCCCTTATGTACAGCGCTAATAGCCTCTGCTAATTTTACCTACAAGTTAGAGAAACGTGTCTTATATTTCATTTTCGCAAGAAGTTAAACATTTCCCAACACCTTTTTTAATGAGGGCTTTGGACCTCCATTGGCAGGTTTAAAAATGGTGTGTCAGCTGAAAAGCTATTATTATAAGATTAATTGTTTGAAGTAATTTACACTTTGAGATTATAAGATTATAAAACTGCTCCCTTATTAACTGTCTGAAAAATCACTGCGCGATGAATCAGATGAACTGTCATTTAAGTTTATAACAAGTGGCTCAACAACGGGGACGTCTTCTGTTAGCCAATCCTTTTCCCAGTAATGTTTCTCTAGTTTTTTGGTGTGTTCGATGCATTTTTTCCATAGCTCCGGTGTTACAGATCTCAAGACTTCTTTACAGAGATCTCGCATCACCTCCATTGATCTTCCTCTCTCCGCCTGGTTACTCATATTCACTTTAGCTATTTTATTTTTCACGTGGGACCAAACCAGCTCTATGGGGTTGAGCTCACAATGAGCAACTGGCAACCAGACGAGTTCGACGTCAGGACGAACATTCTTGATTTTCTGTTCCAGCTTCATTTTAGGTGCCCTGAAGTGAGGTTTGGCGTGAACAATTAGCTCTGCTTTCGTCATACTTTCGGATTCTGGGAGGAAGAGGAATATCATTCATTGCAGCGGCACATCCCTTCACCGTGGCTATCGACCTTCCAATACACTTGGATACTATTTGCTAAACCCTCTTATCATTATTACTTTCTCTCTCGCATCTAAAAAAAAAACATATTGCACTTATAATCATGGCAAATTCTTCCTCCGTTAACTGCGGATTAGCTGGCATCTTGATCAATGTGCAAACAATACAGACAGTGATAGTTGCTACTTGTTGCTAATGACTCAACGATGAACAAAGGTCAGAGTTTGGTGTGCGTAGGAACGAGCGCGCAGCAACTGGCAACATTGCCAGGCTCCTGCGGTACTATCGCTGCCCTCAATGGTCCGATTAAATATCAATCCATATTAAATCGATAATCACAAGTAGATAAAATGTAGTTTTATGTTAAGCCTTGCATTGCTATGAGCCTCATAACAAGCCATATTTCATACTGCTATGACCACCCAGGCCCGAGAAAAAGTTGTTTTACAAAATTCACAACAACTATTTTAAGAAACGTCACACCAGATTAAAACTTCATATACGCGTAAACAATAAGTTCCTTTAAGACGTATTAAAGTTTCGTTACGATCAGATCAATACTTTTAACGTAATGATCTTTTTAATTGAGCGCTCCGTAAACTTGGTAAGAAAAACCGGTACTTTTTTTGGTCAATCTGTTTTTAAATTTTAACGAGATACAATGCAAATATATACTCTATATCGTTAAACGACAAATAAAACAAGGAAAATTTTGGTGTAGGTTGTTCTTATGTAAGACTAAGGGTAAAGGTTTTATTGGCCTCTAAACTCGAGTATCTATACTTATTTCCCCGACAGTAGACGTCGTCATCTTCTTCGTTAGTTGAAGAAATATTTGTAGAAATGTTATATTATGGTCCGGTCACACCGGAACCAACACTCGAGCAACCACAACGGTCAAGTTTTACAAAGATAATCGCCTGCCTCCTCGGTGCGCAAACAATATATGCACTCGTCACCTCCCCTCTCTGGTGCCGTCTTCTTCTCGCCCGCTCTCCTCTGATTGGCTGTGCCACCACGCGATACTCCCCACCTCAGGGTCATTACACTCGGTGCGGCGATGATGTCGATTACCGGTCCAGGCCATTTCGCCTTTTCTTGAAGCAGCAACCCCGCTTGCGTCATGCTTCTCGACAAGAATAAGCCTGTAGCCGAATTCTCAGTGACTCATCTCTCTCACAATACCCTAACTGACAAAGCTCAGTAAAATTCCGTATTCATATAATTTTCCGCGATAATGTTGTTCGTAATAATTCACTTGATAGGGTTTTCTATAACATTGAAAACCTATCTGCATACTTATAATCTTATAAAAACGCTCCAAAAAATACCTTAATAATAATAATAAGTTACATGAAAACTTCTCTTGGCTGAACAATTTGCCGCGTAAATAAATATAGAATGGCTTCCTACTGACTTATGTCAGTGGCGTAAAATACCCTCGAAAAGCACGTTACACTGCCTCTAAACTATCGTGAATTGAATTAACTAATTTAGAAACCATTCGTTGGAGCGTGCACAACAACTCTCCAATGTTTCATCGCAAACGGATAAATGGCATTTAACGCATACGGGATTTGGTTTAAATGATTCGTGCACTGTCACTCATTTGTTGAATCTACTCGTGCTCTACCAGCTGTGAAATGGATTTACTAAGTTAGAAAGCTTCACGTAAGTGTACACAACAACTCATCAAAGTTTCATCGCAATCGATGAATAGTATAAGAACGCATACAGGATTTTGTTGGAACGCTTCGCGCGTCGTCACTCATTTGTTACATCTACTTGTGCGCTACCAATGTTGTATAATGGATTTACCAAGTTGAACACCTTCCCTGGCGTGTACACAACAACTCGTCAAAGTTTCATCGGAATCGGATGAATGACATATGAACGCATAAGTGATTTTCTTTAAACGTTTGTGTGCCGTCACTCATTTGTTCAATATTCTCATGTGCTACCTATTGTAAAATAGATTTACTAAGCCTGAAACCTTCTTTGGAGTGTACTCAATGATTCACCAAGGTTTGATCGCAATCGGATGAATGATATCTGACCGCATACGGGACATTGTGGAAACGATTCGCGCGCCGTCGCTCATTTGTTGAATCTACTCGTGCGCTACTAATTAAAAACTGGATTTACTAAGACAGAAACATTTCCTGGAGTGTACACAACAATTCACCAAAGTTTCATCGCAATCGGATAAATGGTATACGGTCGCATACGGTACTTTGTTGAAATGATTCGCGTGCCGTCACACATTTGTTGAATCTACTCGTGCACTACCTATTGTAAAATGGATTTATTAAGCCAGAAACCTTCCGTAGGGTGTACACAACATCTCACCCAAGTTTCATCGTAATCGGACGAATGGTATTTGAACGCATACGGGACCTTATTGAAACGCTTCGCGCGTCGTTGCTCATTTGTTGAATCTACTCGTGCGAAACCTCCTGTGAAATCGATTTACTAAGTTAGAAACCCTCACGTAAGTGTACACAACATCTCACCCAAGTTTCATCGCTACCGGACGAATGGTATTTGAATGCATACGGGACTTTGTTGAAACGCTTCGCAGGTCGCCGCTCATTTGTTGAATCTACTCGTGCGCAACCTCCTGTGAAATGGATTACTAAGTTAGAAGCCTTCACTTAAGTGTACACAACAACTCATCAAAGTTTTATCTCAATCTATGAATGGAATATATACTTATACGGGATTTTGTTGAAACGCTTTGCGCGTCGTCACTCATTTTTGAATCTAGTCGTGCGCTACCTAATGTGAAATTGATTTACTAAGCCAGAAGCCTTCCCTGGAGTGTACACAACATCTCACCCAAGTTTCATCGCTATCGGACGAATGGTATTTGAACGCATATGGGACCTTTTTGACACGCTTCACGCGTCGTCGCTCATTTGTTGAATCTATTTGTGCGCTATCTATTGTAAAATGAATTTACTAAGCCAAACACCTTCCCTGGAGCTCACTCAACACACCCAAGTTTGATGGCAATCGGATGAATGGTATATGAATGCTACGGGACTTTGAAACGCTCTAATGTGCAGAGACAAACAGTAGAATTCGACATCACTGCCACCTTTGGTATAAAA
The DNA here is from genome assembly GCA_946902985.2 of Meconema thalassinum. Classification (NCBI taxonomy): domain Eukaryota; kingdom Metazoa; phylum Arthropoda; class Insecta; order Orthoptera; family Tettigoniidae; genus Meconema; species Meconema thalassinum. The sequence goes on along the minus strand of OX336391.1, from coordinate 453,453,161 downwards.
CACAACTTTTCGCCACGGGCGGAGTGTATGTAATGGCAGTAGTTGAACAGGTTGCGACCAGGTGGCTCTATCGTGCAGAGACAAACCGCCCAAAGACATCAGCTTTCACGAAGGCCAAGGCTAGTGGTTTCCATGACGACTGTTTTTGACTGTATATTGTGGTTCTAAAATTGTGTGTAAATTGTGGATCTAAAATTGTGTTCATTCCACCTGCCGGTTCAGATTGTGAATCTAAACCATACATGGACCCACCCTAATATACATACCAAATTCCATCAAAATTGGTTCAGTCGTTTAGGAGTTCAGTCACATACACACGTGTCGAAGAATTATGTATATAAATATATAAGATAAGGAAGAAGAGCTTCTTCTCAGCATTGAGAAATTCTTCGCTACCAATTTCTATTGATACATGGTCCGTATGATCCCTTTGTCTGAAGGGATTATACGGACCAAACAATGGTCCTAACGACTTAAATGTATGCAGAGAATCGTAAGCTTAATTGCAGAAAGATCGTTTTAGCATAGCATAGCATTACCCATGCAAATGTAGTCGGCAGAGCAGACTACATTGTGTTGTTGTTTTAGCCTGTCGGCCCAAGGGCCTTGTATCTATTGTCCGTCCACCAGCTTAAGATCCGTGGCAGGAATGCAACGAGTCAGCAGTAGACAGCTGGCCTCTGCGTGAATGACAATGGTGCCAACCTCAGATACTTATGCGCTCTACTCACCACAGGCTGTGTGGCAAACACGTTGTTTTTTTTAATGTGGATGGTGTTGACACAGCACACTGATATTTCTAAGTAATATTATCGTACTAGTTTAGAATGTGTATTCAGGCTTAGATTAAAGTTGAAAGCAAAGAGGTCGCTACAAATGGTGATACTTAAACGTTATTCAGTTCATGCAGTTTAGGTTATAACTAAAGCCCTGTGTGGATGCGGATATCCGCTGATAAACCCCCGGATATCCGCAAAATTTTTCGCCATGTGGATATAGTTTGCATGGCTGTGCGGATAACGGATAAACTGCGGACAATGTTTGGAGTACATTTGCGGATAGTTTTTAGAATACAATCCGAACTTGTTGAATATCATTACTAAGACCCTGATGTTTATGACATATCATATTTTTCCATTAAGTTTTTTTCTCATGACAAATATAAGATGATGATTTACGCTAATCTCATTAAAATTATGTCAAGGACAATTAACACTCCGAACTGAAAAGGGTTGCAATTCTGGCTGTAGGCCTATAACATTCATTTTAAACATGGAACGAAAATATTATTGTAATGCCAGTAGATTTGGATAACAAACGTGCGAATTGGGATAAAAGTCGTGCGGATGTGGGGCGGATGCGGATAACAGTCGTGCGGATGTGGGGTGGATGCAGATAACAGTCGTGCGGGTGTGGGGCGGATGCAGATAACAGTGGGGTGGATGCAGATAACAGTGGGGTGGATGCAGATAACAGTCGTGCGGGTGTGGGGCGGATGCAGATAACAGTGGGGTGGATGCAGATAAGTCGTGCCGGTGCGGGGTGGATGCGGATAACAGTCATGCGGGGTGGATGCGGATAACAGTCGTGCGGGTGTGGGGCGGATGCAGATAACAGTCGTGCGGGTGTGGGGCGGATGCAGATAACAGTCATGCGGGTGTGGGGTGGACGCTGATAACAGTCGTGCGGGTGTGGGGTGGATGCTGATAACAGTCGTGCGGGTGTGGGGTGGATGCAGATAACAGTCGTGCCGGTGTGGGGTGGATGCAGATAACAGTCATGCGGGTGTGGGGCGGATGCGGATAACAGTCGTGCGGGTGTGGGGCGGATGCTGATAACAGTCGTGCGGGTGTGGGGTGGATGCTGATAACAGTCGTGCGGGTGTGGGGCGGATGCGGATAACAGTCGTGCGGGTGCGGGGCGGATGCGGATAACAGTCGTGCGGGTGCGGGGTGGATGCTGATAACAGTCGTGCGGATGTGGGGCGGATGAGGATAACAGTCGTGCGGGTGCGGGGCGGATGAGGATAACAGTCGTGCGTGTGCGGGGCGGATGCGGATAACAGTCGTGCGTGTGCGGGGCGGATGCGGATAACAGTCGTGCGGGTGTGGGGTGGATGCGGATAACAGTCATGCGGGTGCGGGGTGGATGCTGATAACAGTCGTGCGGGTGTGGGGCGGATGCAGATAGCAGTCGTGCCGGTGCGGGGTGGATGCAGATAACAGTCATGCGGGGTGGATGCGGATAACAGTCGTGCGGGTGTGGGGTGGATGCTGATAACAGTCGTGCGGGTGTGGGGTGGATGCTGATAACAGTCGTGCGGATGTGGGGCGGATGAGGATAACAGTCGTGCGGGTGCGGGGTGGATGCGGATAACAGTCGTGCGTGTGCGGGGCGGATGCGGATAACAGTCGTGCGTGTGCGGGGCGGATGCGGATAACAGTCGTGCGGATGTGGGGCGGATGCGGATAACAGTCGTGCGGGTGTGGGGCGGTAGCGGATAACAGTCGTGCGGGTGTGGGGCGGATGCGGATATGTCGTGCGGGTGTGGGGCGGTTGCGGATAACAGTCGTGCGGGTGCGGGGTGGATGCGGATAACAGTCGTGCGGGTGTGGGGTGGATGCGGATAACAGTCGTGCGGGTGTGGGGTGGATGCGGATAACAGTCGTGCGGGTGTGGGGCGGATGCAGATAACAGTCGTGCGGGTGTGGGGCGGATGCGGATAACAGTCGTGCGGGTGTGGGGTGGATGCAGATAACAGCCGTGCGGATGTGGGGCGGTTGCGGATATGTCGTGCGGGTGTGGGGCGGATGCAGATAACAGTCGTGCGGGTGGGGGCGGATGCGGATAACAGTCGTGCGGGTGCGGGGTGGATGCAGATAACAGCCGTGCGGATGTGGGGCGGTTGCGGATATGTCGTGCGGGTGTGGGGCGGATGCAGATAACAGTCGTGCGGGTGGGGGCGGATGCGGATAACAGTCGTGCGGGTGGAGGCGGATGCGGATAACAATCGTGCGGATGTGGGGCGGTTGCTGATAACAGTCGTGCGGGTGGAGGCGGATGCGGATATGTCGTGCGGGTGTGGGGCGGTTGCGGATAACAGTCGTGCGGATGTGGGGCGGTTGCGGATAACAGTCGTGCGGATGTGGGGCGGATGCGGATAACAGTCGTGCGGGTGTGTGGTGGATGCAGATAAGTCGTGCGGGTGGGGGTGGATGCGGATAACAGTCGTGCGGGTGGGAGTGGATGCAGATAACAGTCGTGCGGGTGTGGGGCGGTTGCGGATAACAGTCGTGCGGGTGTGGGGCGGATGCGGATAAGTCGTGCGGGTGGGGATGGATGCGGATAACAGTCGTGCGGGTGCGGGGTGGATGCGGATAACAGTCGTGCGGATGTGGGGCAGTTGCAGATAACAGTCGTGCGGATGTGGGGCGGATGCGGATAACAGTCGTGCGGGTGTGGGGTGGATGCAGATAAGTCGTGCGGGTGGGGGTGGATGCGGATAACAGTCGTGCGGGTGGGAGTGGATGCAGATAACAATCGTGCGGGTGTGGGGCGGTTGCGGATAACAGTCGTGCGGGTGTGGGGCGGATGCGGATAAGTCGTGCGGGTGGGGATGGATGCGGATAACAGTCGTGCGGGTGCGGGGTGGATGCGGATAACAGTCGTGCGGATGTGGGGCGGTTGCAGATAACAGTCGTGCGGATGTGGGGCGGATGCGGATAACAGTCGTGCGGGTGTGGGGTGGATGCAGATAAGTCGTGCGGGTGGGGGTGGATGCGGATAACAGTCGTGCTGGTGGGGGTGGATGCGGATAACAGTCGTGCGGATGTGGGGCGGATGCAGATAACAGTCGTGCGGATGTGGGGCGGATGTGGATATGTGGGGCGGATGCAGATAACAATCGTGCGGGTGGGGGCGGATGCGGATAACAGTCGTGCGGGTGGAGGCGGATGCGGATAACAGTCGTGCGGATGTGGGGCGGTTGCTGATAACAGTCGTGCGGATGTGGGGCGGATGCGGATAACAGTCGTGTGGGTGTGGGGCGGATGCAGATAACAGTCGTGCGGGTGGGGGCGGATGCGGATAACAGTCGTGCGGGGTGGATGCAGATAACAGCCGTGCGGATGTGGGGCGGTTGCGGATATGTCGTGCGGGTGTGGGGCGGATGCAGATAACAGTCGTGCGGGTGGGGGCGGATGCGGATAACAGTCGTGCGGGTGCGGGGTGGATGCAGATAACAGCCGTGCGGATGTGGGGCGGTTGCGGATATGTCGTGCGGGTGTGGGGCGGATGCAGATAACAGTCGTGCGGTTGGGGGCGGATGCGGATAACAGTCGTGCGGGTGGAGGCGGATGCGGATAACAATCGTGCGGATGTGGGGCGGTTGCTGATAACAGTCGTGCGGGTGGAGGCGGATGCGGATATGTCGTGCGGGTGTGGGGCGGATGCGGATAACAGTTGTGCGGATGTGGGGCGGTTGCGGATAACAGTCGTGCGGATGTGGGGCGGTTGCTGATAACAGTCGTGCGGATGCGGATAACAGTCGTGCGGGTGGAGGCGGATGCGGATATGTCGTGCGGGTGTGGGGCGGATGCGGATAACAGTTGTGCGGATGTGGGGCGGTTGCGGATAACAGTCGTGCGGATGTGGGGCGGTTGCGGATAACAGTCGTGCGGGTGTGGGGCGGATGCGGATAACAGTCGTGCGGGTGTGGGGCGGATGCGGATAACAGTCCTGCGGGTGGAGGCGGATGCGGATAACAGTCGTGCGGATGTGGGGTGGATGCGGATATGTCGTGCGGGTGTGGGGCGGATGCGGATAACAGTCGTGCGGGTGGAGGCGGATGCGTATAACAGTCGTGCGGGTGGAGGCGGATGCGGATAACAGTCGTGCGAGTGTGGGGCGGATGCGGATAACAGTCGTGCGGGTGTGGGGCGGATGCGGATAACAGTCGTGCGGGTGTGGGGCGGATGCGGATAACAGTCGTGCGGGTGGAGGCGGATGCGGATAACAGTCGTGTGGATGTGGGGCGGATGCGGATATGTCGTGCGGGTGTGGGGCGGATGCGGATAACAGTCGTGCGGATGTGGGGCGGATGCGGATATGTCGTGTGGGGCGGATGCGGATAACAGTCGTGCGGGTGGAGGCGGATGCGGATAACAGTCGTGCGGGTGGAGGCGGATGCGGATAACAGTCGTGCGGGTGGAGGCGGATGCGGATAACAGTCGTGCGTGTGTGGGGCGGATGCGGATAACAGTCGTGCGTGTGTGGGGCGGATGCGGATAACAGTGGTGCGGATGTGGGGCGGATGCGGATATGTCGTGCGGGTGTGGGGCGGATGCGGATAACAGTCGTGCGGGTGGAGGCGGATGCGGATAACAGTCGTGCGGGTGGAGGCGGATGCGGATAACAGTCGTGCGGGTGCGGGGCGGATGCGGGTAACAGTCGTGCGGGTGCGGGGCGGATGCGGATAACAGTCGTGCGGGGCGGATGCAGATAACAGTCGTGCGGGTGTGGGGCGGATGCGGATAACAGTCGTGCGGGTGTGGGGCGGATGCGGATAACAGTCGTGCGGGTGTGGGGCGGATGCGGATAACAGTGGTGCGGGTGTGGGGCGGATGCGGATAACAGTCGTGCGGGTGTGGGGCGGATGCGGATAACAGTCGTGCGGGGCGGATGCAGATAACAGTCGTGCGGGGTGGAGGCGGATGCGGATAACAGTCGTGCGGGTGGAGGCGGATGCGTATAACAGTCGTGCGGGTGGAGGCGGATGCGGATAACAGTCGTGCGGGTGCGGGGCGGATGCGGATAACAGTGGTGCGGGTGCGGGGCGGATGCGGGTAACAGTCGTGCGGGGTGGATGCAGATAACAGTCGTGCGGTGCTTCTTCATCACATCCCTCAATCACTTTCCTAATTATTTCCCTACCCTCAGAATGTATCACTCTTTTCTTCTTCACTTCCGACATAACATTACTGACCCGTACGATTTCACAATTGAAACTAAACGCAAGTAGCAGTGATTAAGCATAGCGTGAATAACATAGGTGCTAAGTTGGCAATATCTGCAGCGGCATGTCCACTCAATCAACGCAGCTTGAATGACTCTCCGCTCCCCTTCAGTCCCCTGAGATCATGAGCTGGTGGACGGACAGTAGTTGGTCAGAATGTGACCTAGTGTATTGAAACACAGGAAATACAGAAATTAGAAAGAGATAGTAGAGATAAGAGATTCTTAGAAAAGAGAGTCAGGAATATATACTGCTCAAAAAAATTAAAGCACCACTTTTTTCAAAGGCCACCAAATTTTGAAAAGTTGACCTACAAGCTCGAAATCTCAGTATGACGTTTGTCCTGACGCCTACCAAGCATATGCTTCAGCACAACTCCCCAACTTGAGTAGTTTCGGGGTAGCACCCCGAAAACCAGCCCATTTTCGAAAACCGCAAATTGAAGTTTGCGAAAAACGCTGCAGGACTTGTCCCAGGTTGCCAAAGCAGTCGAAAATGAATGAGTCTTGTTCTTGAAGGTTCCACAAACACGTAGAAATCGTTACATTTGACGTTTGGGCATTTTCAACCCCCTTCATCATCCCCTAAACATGGACTACCATTGGGGGCGACTGAGAAGGTACCGGGTGTGTTTAACCATCTGAAAGCCTGCACACCGTCCTCAGTTGCTGATTGCAGTAAGTTCTTAAAGCCTCCGGCAATGTCCACACCCCCTAACACCCTCAACTGGCATGGGACCAAACCACCCCCTCTCGATTCACCCCTAAGGAAGGTTTTAATCGAGATGTTTATCAGTGCTGTGAATGCGGGGGTCTTCCCCTACCGTTTCAAAAAAGGAGCTGTGCCTTTGTCACCACCCCTTCCCCTGCAACCCCCGTTTGTATGATTTTTCGAATCAGGCCCTTTTTAAGGGCTGAAACGAGGTCTTAATCGCTGAAAGGGCTGTAAAGGTCCTTAGAAGTAGGGGTGACACGAAATCAACCCCTTCCGATCGATGATTGACATTCCGTCCCCGAAATTCGAAATTTTTGCACCCCCAACCCTCCCTGTCTGGACGCGTAACGCGTCATGGCAGAGTTTTCAGAGTTGGATGGAAATGAAGCTTATGGCCTGCAATGGAGCCCAAAACAGCAGGTTGGATAGAAATTCATCGGTAGGTTGGGAAACGGGACCAAAATTTTTCAAAAAAGTGTACAGCCTACAGTTAGTACGCCCATGCATAGGCAACCTACATCACGTCCGTGCGTGTGGGTTGCCTATGATCGGCAATAGGTTACAAAGTTTGGCAATGAGAGAAAAATGACGTGATGTGGGTTGCCTATGCATTGGTGTACTTACTAGAGGCTGTTAACTTTTTTGAAAACTTTTTGGTCCCGTTTCCCACCCTACCGATGAGTTTCCATCCAACCTGCTGTTTTGGGCTCCATTGCAGGCCATAAGCTTCATTTCCATCCAACTCTGAAAACTCTGCCATGACGCGTTACGCGTCCAGACAGGGAGGGTTGGGGGTGCAAAAATTTCGAATTTCGGGGACGGAATGTCAATCATCGTTCGGAAGGGGTTGATTTCGTGTCACCACTACTTCTAAGGACCTTTACAGCCCTTTCAGCGATTAAGACCTCGTTTCAGCACTTAAAAAGGGCCTGATTCGAAAAATCATACAAACGGGGGTTGCAGGGGAAGGGGTGGTGACAAAGGCACAGCTCCTTTATGGAAACGGTAGGGGAAGACCCCCGCATTCACAGCACTGATAAACATCTCGATTAAAACCTTCCTTAGGGGTGAATCAAGAGGGGGTGGTTTGGTCCCATGCCAGTTGAGGGTGTTAGGGGGTGTGGACATTGCCGGAGGCCTTAAGAACTTACTGCAATCAGCAACTGAGGACGGTGTGCAGGTTTTCAGATGGTTAAACACACCCGGTACCTTCTCAGACGCCCCCAATGGTAGTCCATGTTTAGGGGATGATGAAGGGGGTTGAAAATGCCCAAACGTCAAATGTAACGATTTCTACGTGTTTGTGGAACCTTTAAGAGTAAGACTCATTCATTTTCGACTGCTTTGGCAACCTGCGACAAGTCCTGCAGCGTTTTTCGCAAACTTCAATTTGCGGTTTTCGAAAATGGGCTGGTTTTCGGGGTGCTACCCCGAAACTACTCCAGTTGGGGAGTTGTGCTGAAGCATATGCTTGGTAGGCGTCAGCACAAACGTCATACTGAGATTTCGAGCTTGTAGGTCAACTTTTCAAAATTTGGTGGCCTTTGAAAAAAGTGGTGCTTTAATTTTTTTGAGCAGTATAAAAGAAACTCTAGCATAAAATTTCAAGAGTGAAATTAAAAGGTGTGCTATAGGCTCCGTGCGTTAGAGGGAGAAATGCTCCGCCACGCTACTAGTGGCCGGAATTGTAAGCTGTTGCGGTTTACCGCGGACCGCAGAAATATCAGCTGTCATCACACAGCATGATGCCATGGCAGACTTGATAATAACTGTAGGATTTCAGTGTATTTTATCTGACAATAATCGGACCAATTCTTCGAAGAAAGGCCGTCTACTTGCAGAAAGTGGGCATGTTTTAAATTTTGTAGAAAAGCAGTTAGCAGGAAATACCAACAGTGTAATAACTGCTAATGTGATAAGAGAAACATCAGTTCGCCAGAAACCTTATCATGTCACAATAGAGGTAACGTATCTATTCATTTTATGCATTAGTTATGGGTGACAGCAGGGGCAGATGACCACGTAGTTCCGCCCCTTAAAACATCAATAACTAACTGGGGTGACAGCGGCATTAATGTTCATGTACACGCAATTTCTAATACGATATAATGTTATCGTAGGTTAATGCTACTAGAGAAACGATTGCATGTTCCTGTGAATGCCCAGCTGGATCGTCAGAGAAGTGCAAGCATATTTCAGCAGTTATTCATGCAGTTAATTCAGAGCATGTAACTTCGCGAACCGATCAACCCTGTGAATGGTCTAGACCTCGAATCTCAAACGCGGGGAAAGAGAAATATAACAAGGGGAAGAGGTTAGAAGAACTTTTTCCCACAAAAAGGCAGAGGCTTGATGTAAAACCAGCTGAAATTCCCGATTTGAAAACCCCATGTATACTATCCAAAATTTTAAATGAGGAGAAAAAGTCAGAATCAGTTAAAGTTGCCAATGAATTGCTAGGAAATTTAATAACAGATGTCACAGTTATGGTTCAGAATAATGCATGTAAAAATGTAATAACAACATTATTAATGAAACAGGAGACTACATCTGTAATAACGGTAATTGATGTGTGTAGTGTTAGCAATTCTGCACTAGCAAGTTATTTTTATAACACTCATCTTGTAATTAATAAGACTCATGCAGCTGACATTTGTGTAAAAACCTTACATCAATCGAAGTCTGACCTCTGGTTTTCAGAAAGGAAGAAAAGGATCTCTGAAAGTAAGGCACATTCAATTAAAACTAGGAGAAAAGATCATGAGAAGTTGGTAAATACACTCTTGAACCCTAAATGTCTTAATGGTAGGGGTCTTAGAAATGTCACATTTGGAAAAAAGTTAGAAAAAACTGCACTTGCCAAATACACAAATTTATGTGGTAAAACAGTTGTTGAGAGTGGTCTCATTCATCTCACCCATCCTTGGTTGTGTGCTAGTCCTGATGGTATAGTAATGGTGAATGGGAAGCCAGAAAGGGTACTGGAAATTAAGTGTCCTATTTCATGTAAAGACAAACCAATCATAGGTGAAAATGAGGAGATTAATGTGCCCTATCTTATAAGAAATTCAGAAGGAAATTTGGAACTGAAACCAAATCATGCATATTTCACTCAATGCCAGTTGTTGATGTACTGTTGTGGGCTTGATGCTTGTGACTTTTTCATTTATACAGACAACCATAGTTCCATACTTTTAGAAATTCAAAGAAATGATATGTTCTTAAAGGCCTGTATTGAAAAGTTGCAACAGTTTTTCTTCACACACTATTTAAGGGAACTAACGTGCAGATTTAATAATGGGCTTCAGACATCAAGGGAGGTTGTACATTTGTCATAACACAACACATATGCACAATGTCATCAACACTAAGTTACATAATAGCTCACTTGGAATTTTTTGAAGTATGTTATGTACTTTCACTCTTTGAATGCACCGTTCAACATGAATTCGCACTCTAGCAATATTGTAAGTGTCATCAACTTCTTCAGGTGTCAAATGACCTTCATGCATGAAGGGTGGCATTACTAAAATTGCATTGCTGTCCTCCAATATAGTTTTTATACCAGGGAAACCTTTATCAGCCATTATTTGATCTCCTGATTCTATCAATTTCAAAATTCCACAGTCATTTGTGATAAAACTGTCACTAGCTCGACCACCATAACATTTGGAAACAAATGTCACCATACCACAAGGTGCAATTGCAATAAGGACCTTAGCAGTATATGCAGACTTATAATTAGAGTACATATACACACGCTGGCTGATCTCAGGAGGCTGTTCTGTTTTAATTTCAGTGCAGTCTATAATAGCTCTACAATTTGGATAGTTATCTTTAAAAACAGAAGGCAATGTAGCATTAACAGTATCCTTGCTAGGCCAGAAAACCCACTTTTTTGTTGCTTGTGCCAGTACAGGTAAAACAGATTGAAATATCCTAGAAATATTACTACGGTGAATATTGAAAATAACAGCAAGGGCAGCAAATGGTAAGGCTAACTTCATTTTCATTAAGAATACCAAGAGTCTATTTTCTTTACTAATTTTGCGTGTATTAGTGTCTGGCAGCAAGTTTAAAAATACACACATCAAAAAAAGTTTTGCATCACCTCGGTTCCAAGAGTTCCGGAACCGTTAAATACAAAGGGAATAGAGATCAACACAAACAACATTTCAGCTCGTTTTATTGCTCATGAGACCCACACATTGCATGTTGTACCATCATACAGCTAGACTTTCAGCATTTGTGGTCCAGATTGCAGTACACACCACTACCTCTAATACCCAGTAGCACGTCCTCTTGCATTGATGCATGCCTGTATTCGCCATGGCATACTATCCACAAGTTCATCAAGACACTGTTGGTCCAAATTGTCCCACTCCTCAACGACAATTCGGCGTAAATCTCTCAGAGTGGTTGGTGGGTCAAGACGTCCATAAACAGCCCTTTTCAACATATCCCAGGCATGTTCGATAGGGTTCATGTCTGGCGAACATGCTGGCCACTGTAGTCGAGCGATGTCGTTATCTTGAAGGAACGCATTCACAAGATGTGCACGATGAGGTCGAGAATTGTCGTCCATGAAGACAAATGCCTCTCCAATATTCTGCCGATATGGTTGCACTATGGGTCGGAGGATGTCATTCAGGTATCGTAAAGCCGTTTCGGAGCCTTCCATGACCACCAGTGGCGTACGTCGGCCCCACATAATGCCACCCCAAAACATCAGGGAACCACCACCTTGCTGCACTCGCTGGACAGTGTGTCTAAGACGTTCAGCCTGACCAGGGTGCCTCCAATCACGTCTCCGATGATTGTCTGGTTGAAGGCATATGCGACACTCATCGGTGAAGAGAACGTGATGCCAATTCCGTGGGGTCCATTCAGCATGTTGTTGGGCCCATCTGTACCGCGCTGCATGGTGTCGGGGTTGCAAAGCTGGACCTCGCCATGGACGTCGGGAGTGAAGTTGCGCATCATGCAGCCTATTGCGCACAGTTTGAGTTGAAACACGACATCCTGTGGCTGAACGAAACGCATTATTCAACATGGTGGCATTGCTGTCAGGGTTCCTCCGAGCGGCAATCCGTAAGTAGCGGTCATCCACTACAGTAGTAGCCCTTGGGCGGCCTGAGCGAGGCCTGTCATCGACAGTTCCTGTATCTCTGTACCTCCTCCATGTCCGAACAACATCGCTTTGGTTCACTCTGAGACGCCTGGAAACTTCCCTTGTTGAGAGCCCTTCTTGACACAAAGTAACAATGCGGACGCGATCGAACTGCGGTATTGACCTTCTAGGCATGGTAGAACTACAGACAACATGAGCAGCGTACCTTCGTCCTGGTGGAATGACTGGAACTGATCGGCTGTCGTACCCCCTCCGTCTAATAGGCCCTGCTCATGCATGGTTGTTTACATCTTTGAGCAGTTTTAGTGACATCTATGAACAGTCAAAGGGACTGTATCTTGGATACAATATACACAGTCAACGTCTATATGCCGGAGATCTGGGAACCGAGGTGATGCAAAACTTTTTTTGATGTGTGTATATTAAAAATTTCTTTGTTGACACCAGCCAGAACATTTAATTGTGATTCATCAGAAACTGAACTATAACCAAACAATCCTCTTTCTTCATATGGGAAGTCAGGCCCAGACAATTTACTAACATGTCTAGGTTTAGCATGTAATGTGTGAAGGGATGATATATTTGCTTGTGTGCTGACACTGTTTCCATCCAAAACAAAACTGAATTCAAAATTGCTTTCTACATCACAATGTTGTTTGTCTGAGTTTGGGCATCAGCTGTCATGGACACTAGAGCAGGCTCACTAGTTTGCAGATCTAATATATCAGGTGTTGAAATGACTAGATTTCTATTTACACTTCTCTTCTTCAATCTCATAAATCTGCTGAGAGAGTCTGTTCCTGTTGACTTTCTTCTGTAACATTCAGGAAAGATACTTGGTACATATGCTGGACTAGCAGGATGTTGAGATTTACACCCTCCTATGAAATGTGTACTGCAGATTCTAGATGATTTTGAAGGTGTCCACAAAGTACCATCTGCCCTATAAAACAAATTGTGTAAATGTGGCAAATTTATGTAAACATACCTTTTAAAGTATGGGCAATCTGTAAATGCAAATATTATTTTGAACACATTTTGTAAAATTTGACTTGGATCTGTATTAGGCCTATATTTATTTGAATTTCTATTGTAATGAGTTCAAATTATTTTGTGACTATCTGGTTTCATAATAATATGTTTGTAGGACTATTTAAAATACGGTACTGTAATGCTTTTTTATTTAATGTTTATGTATAACTACACACTTCTAATATATTTCTGTAGGCTATTAATATTTTGTTCCTATATTTTGTCATGTACCAGGGCCTATTTCTGTAAATATAATATTAATCCACTAGCCTTTCGAATCCACTTTGTGAGGTCGGGGAGGAAATCTAAAAAAATTCACACTTTGCTCGGTATTAAGGTATCTGTTATTTAATTATTAAGGCTATCATTAAGACTACTGTGTGATAGAATATCTCTATTATGATGTTTGTGCTTTAAAAATATGGCCTACTGCTGCGGACCTTACCTTGGAAGTATAGCATTACTGTAATTATTTTGGTTGTTACTGTTAACCTATTTGTAAAAGTCACGGTTAGTATAGGTTCTGTACTGTGTAATTTAGTATTAATTAAAATATTGAAATTCCCCATTACTTCTTGCGATTTACTGCTAAAATCCACTGTCTTTTCAAATCCATTTCGTGAGCTCGTGATGGAAAACTATAAAATTTCACACTTTGCTCTGTATTGCAGTATCTATTATTGCAGCCAACAACACAGCACATAACATTGCCAGAATGTTTTGACATTTTTTAAATAATAATCTGAAGACAACACTATAAATTATTGAATAAACACATGTAAAAATTCACTCTTATTGCAACGTCTTACGATCAGCTGTTGATAAACAAGACCGTGTGTAGTTCACGTAGTATCCACCCGCAGCAGCACCCTGCAGAACGCACGGTGCCTATAGTAGTGGCATGTTGAGGAAAATTATTCAATAATAATGCGGTGGCGCTTATGGCGACTCCCCCTAGCTTGGTAATCACCCAATCTGTTTATGAGAGGGTTTGTGCTGTGTGTGACTGTACGATATAGTCTGACTGCCTGTTTGTGTATCCTCTGACGGATGATCAAGAGCTTATAATCGGTGTGCAACTGGGCGTACCAGGGGGCTCCTGATATTGTGGCAGCGCACGGTTTTGGACAACCTGAAGTTTATTGATAGTAGAGGGAGCTGCGTAATCCCAGGCAGGACTGGCATATTCCATAACAGGACGCACAATTGTGCTGTATGTGAGAAGTCTGCTAAAGTCATCTAGTGCGCTCTGGGACTTGAATAAAGACCAGAGCTTCACTTGAATCACTTTCGCTTGGTTAGCGAGCTGTGTGACCTCCTGAGCGAAAATAAGGACTCGATCAAGCGTGATTTCTAGATACTTGGTAGCTGGCTTCCATCTGATTACTTCACCAAAGAAGTTAAGATCCTGGACTTTGATGTGTTAGCGTTTTTTTAGTAAACAGCATGGCAGAACATTTACTGACATTAATCATAATTCTCCATTCCCTTAGCCAGGGTTCTAAGGTGACTTGGACGTTGGATTCAACTCTGAGTCCTCTCCAGGAGGTAGTGGAGATAGCAGTATCATCTGCATGTAAGTGGAGACTGGTAGCATCTGTTTTGGGGATGTCAGATATATAAACATTAAATAGGGCGGGGGCTATGATGGTACTGTCCCCGTTTACCCGGATAGTAGGCTGTCAGATATCCGCCCCCTCAATCGGATTGCCAACAATCAATCGCACCGGCTCAGCTGCACCAATGAAAATGGCACTGACAGATACTACCGAGGTTTGAACACAGAAGTTACCAAGAAAATTATTGTGGAACACACCAAAATAGACGGGGGTTTCATACTTACTTTTACATACCTCTTAAAAATTATCTCGGGGATTGGGTTGACAACAGGATCTCTAAAGTATGCTCTCACAATAACCTTCACCATGACATTTAAAAATGAACCAGAACGACGGCAAGAACTTTGAACTGTACAAAAGCTTTATTTCAAATAAAGGGTATGACTTTAACAACTCAACAAAATAAATGTGGCTATCAGTAGCCCATGTCAATCTGACTATGTCCTCCTAAAGGATTTGCAAAGTTAATCAAACAATATGTTAGCTCCCATGAGCTCAAATAACGTAACATTCAAAACACATTTGGATTGGATAAGGAAGTCAGGATACGACATATATATAGAGCATTTGGTTTCTTTTAATAAACATCACACTTGTATTAATAGGCGCAAGGCCAGAGTATCGACCTCGCCCGCTGATAACCAGATGTCGAGCCAGCTGGTCTACTCTTCAACCTGGCGCATGCCTGTCAAATGGGGTTCACTCGTCACGCCACACTGCGTAAGATTTCCGCTTCCTCTCAAAGCTTTAAATGTCTACAAGACAACTCATATATATTGACGCAAATCTTTCAAATGCTTAACTCACATACCACTGGATTATTCTGACAATCCCTAAACTTGTTAAGTTATCATCCAAATGTTTAATCAGTATAGTTTAGAGTATAAAACACACTCTTAAATGTTTATAACAAAATCACATAAATTATTTATAACAATTAGAAATTGTTTATAATATTGTCGAAGATAATTACAAAAATTTTAAACACGCCTTTAACATTACTTTCGTTCCACATTATTGTCAAAGATATTTACATTTATTATTTACAATATCAACATTTAAATTATTAATTTAAGAAATACATTGAACCACATGTTCATCCGGTTGGTAATTTCATAATCGTGTTAATATAATCGACCAATGAAGGTTAGTTATACATGTAAATGTCACAATCTGGTTTAATAAAGGTTGTAATAATTATTATTATTTGTGACGGTAATCTTCATTCAAAATCTTATCTCAAATTCTTTCAAAACTCTTGTTAATTATAACAGTAAATTCACTTGATTAATTTTCAACGAACTATGACAATACACTCTAGCGGAAATTACTTCGCTTACAAAATAATGCACAAACTGCATTCAAAATAGCCCAAAATTCATCATATATTAAAATATACGGCATAAAAATCTTCCACAGAATTTACAAAAACCTCCACTAACACAATCTTTATCATCATTAATTACTGTGGGAATCTCCTTCATTTATTTAAGGGCATTATACATCAGCGACTTTCAACATGTCCGCTGCACTATCGATTATACATTCATAGTTCCACTTAAAAATTCTTATAATCATTAATTGTTTCAAAACTGTTGTCATTTAACCTTCGTGGATTTCATTCATGAATCGTAATGAAGTAAAAATTTGCCAATCACAAACAAATTTAATAGTGAATACGCTTATATACGCCTGTCTGGTCTATCAAAATTTAAGATTAACATTTTAAAGGAATTGTAGTATAAAAATACTATCATCAAACAAAGTGCGATTAACTGCAAAATAGTCGAATAGAATCCAATTAGACTGGGGAATGCAAACATCATTATATAAATCTCTAAATGAGAAAAAACCTAACACTAGTTTCACGAATTTAATGCATTCAATAATTCATAATTAAAGTTCATCTTTCACAAAATGGTCTATGATGCAATGATCGTTCATAACTGACGATAAATGTCTGTGTTGCAATCAATTCAAATACCGACTAGTATTTCCAAGATCGTCGACAACGTACTGGATTTTAACGCTCTAAAATCATTTAAATGTTCTTCCTTCTTGATGATGACAGAAAATTGGTCAAAGTAATTAAACTGGGGTAGAATTACTTTAATAAAGTGACACGCTGTCTGAATTTAAATCCGCCATAAAAATCATTAACTTACAGTCAAATCGTGACTACAAAAAAAAATAAGCAAATTACTGAAAAATCTAAATATCAGTCTCAACTGATCCAAAATCATTTAACTATGCCCATGACATAACAATGTCTTAATAAAACGTCGAAAAAGGCATAACTCATCAAGGTGTACTGAGAATAGGAATCTCAAACAAGAATATCGGGCAAAATACATGAGGACAAAAATATGGGAAAATGGTTGCTCAAATATTGCTAAGAAACTCAAATACAATAAACGTTCACGACTACCTTATCTGCCGATTGACGTTCCAGAGGAAAATTCCCCAAAGAAGACTGTTGATGGATCCATTTCACCAAGTTAAAGCTGAGCTCCATCCTCGAAACAGGAAACAGCACCCTCGGAGAATCGAACTGCTTCACGAAGACGAACGACATCCTTCCGGCAATAATCTTCTTTGTGAGTCGGGACAACCCTGACCTCTCTTGAAAAATCCCTGAAGTTCCAGTTGAAAATCGCCATGAAGTTTTTGTAGAAATTTCCGAAGAAATATTCATATTCAGTGAGTATGAAATCATTTCCATTGCTGTTTGATAGTATTCAGCCTTTAATCACGAAACATGGGTGTAGATGGTTATTTACCACATGTTCGCTTGTGTGGAATAGCAATTAGCGAAGTTCCATGCTGCTATCTTACTCCGTTGAAATATGTCCCAATTGCATTAAGTCCTTTAGCCTTCCATCTTCTCTTCGGTTATGGTAATAGAAGAACAAACTGCCATATTAAACTGTTCCATAATACTGTAGCGTTGTGTCACAAGAGCAATCTGAAGTCTCCCTATTTCACTAGCCGTGTCAGCCGTAGCGTAGATTCTGGCTATACACAGTGCTTCTCATGTAGCGAGAAAATCACTTTTGTCAGTCGTCTAAAATTGTCAATAACTTCCAAAATACTTCCTCGAAATTGTTCAACTTTTCTACACTCCTAACTGTAGCAATGCACAATAGAATTAGCTTATAGGCGACCGCTAACTTTTCACACCTAATCTTGTAGACACGTTATAATGTGCGTTTCAACTTCACCTAGATTTACTCACAGTAAACCTGCACTGCTTGTCAGCTCGACTCTCGTTTTAATGCAGCGGGTTCACCACGCGTTCTAAAGACGACTCTTTCACTACTAATCTCACTCGACGTTTCACTGAAATGACTATTTGAGATCTGACGATTGAACTATCAGACGATTGATAATCTGAGAGAATGAGACTCCTCTCTTCTGCGCAAGGCCTTTTATGAACTTCATGAGGGGCGTATCTATCCCTTCCATCGCGTGTTACTGCGTCATCGCTAGAAGTTCCAACTTCGTCAATACATGACGGATTTTCAAAATTCAAAAACTGAAAATAAATTTCACCAAAATTCCAGAACAATGCCTCTACTGCAAATGGATTTCCACAATTCTGCATTCCAAAAAGTAATAAAAATACCATAGTTTCAGCAATCCTCCTTAGAGAGGATTGGACATCATCCACTTGGACATAGAATTGACTTTTCCTAAGATAGGAATTAAATGACCTTGAGTAAGTGATCTGGAAACCCATGGTGCTTCATTTTGAAAAGCAGGCCGCTGTGCCATACTTTATCAAAAGCACGACTGATGTCTAAGAAGCAGAATCCTGTCATACGTCGTTCGTTAAATGCGCGCGTGATAATTTCTATTAGCCTGAGGAGGTGTTTGACTGTGGAATGGCCCTTGTGGAAACCAAACTGTTCATCGTTGATGATGCCAGTAATATACAAGTTGAGCCTGAAAAGTAGGGTCATCTCAAAGAGCTTTGAGTTGCTCGAAAGGGGGCTGATTGGCCTGTAATTTTGTGGAAAAGTGCCATCAATATTGGGCTTGCCGATCATGATAACTTAAGCTACCTTCCAGGTTCAGGGGATATACCCAAAACAGTATACAGCATTAATTATTTTAGTAAGGCAGGTTAGAGCATTCTTACTTAGCTTCTTAAGATAAGAAGCTGAGATCTCGTCAGGGCCGGGGGCCTTACTGGTCTTGAACTTCTTAATGAGGTTGAGCAGCTCGGTTGGCGAGACAAATCTAAAGCCTTGGGGGAGCTCACCGCGGAATCCACCACGAAGATCATGAGGGACCTGTCTACGAAGTTGTCGTCACAAGGTTCCTGGTTGAACTCGCAAGTATCCACCAGGGCGTTAGCTTTATCGATATTGGTGAAGACTTCCGCGTAAACCGTGCAATGGTGGAATGCCAGTTCTTTTCTTAAGAAGCTTTTTGGCCATACCGTACAGGGATCTGGAATTTCCAGCCATATTCTCTAACTTATTCTGCCATTCCTTGTTGCGGAGATTGAGCATGGCAGTGTGAGTTTGTCTTTTGAGTCCGTACCATTCCTGCTTGAGGCGAAGATCACGAGTGATTTGCCACCTCCACCTGACCATGTTTTTCTGCTTGATGAAAGCCTGCAAAGTAGGGGGGATAGAAAAGGGCTTGTGTATCTTATGTTTGGGACCGATAGCTGCGGTACGGGCTGCGTGTATGAGTGATAGAGTAAACTTCTATACGAGGGAGTCAATGTCTTCCTCGCAGCGAATGCTGGAATTACCAGCAACGGTGGTTTTGAGGATAGAGTGGAAGTATTCCCAGTCTATCTTTTGAGAGTGAAGAGGGATTGCGGAGCGGGATGGCCTGTAGTTAACGTGTAGTTTGATAAGGATGGGTTCATGATCAGAGTTAAGGGCTGAGTAGTTGGAGACCTCAATCGGAATGTCCAGGTCCTTGCTGATGGCAATGTCGAAGATATCCGGAAGTCGGTTCGCATCAAATGGAAAGTATGTGAAGCCAGGCGGCGGATGGTTTAGGCACCCATGGTCGTCGGAGAATTTTTCAAGAAGCTTGCCCTTAGCCTCCGTGTAGGGTTGTTCCATAGCTGATTTTTTTCTGTTGAAGTCACCCGCTAATATCACTAGGATATTGCCAGGCAACAGCGCCTCCAGATCAGACGGAATAAATGGCGCATCTAGAGGCAAGTAGCAGGAGACAAGACTATACGGATCATTAGCTATCTCAAGATGTACGATAGTGGCCTCAATAAATCTCAGGTTGTCAGGCGTGGGGGTGCGTTGGTGCGCTAGGCCAGACAGAACGATTACGGCAGTACCTCCACTAGGACGTCTACTCTAACATTTCTGTATATCCAGTTGCCAGGGATATAAAAACTTGTGTTAGGTTTACTGGTTGTTTCACCAATGAGTGCTACATGAAAATGTTCCTGCTGTAGGACATCTGTGAGCTCTCCTACTTGGGACTACAGATGGAAGGCATTCCAAGCCATAATCTTCATGTTGGCACCAGTTTGCAGCTGTATAGCCATTGAAAATGTTATTGCGAGCAGACATCTAAAATGATTTGCAACCTGGAGGAGGTGTCAGGTGCGCTGATCAGACGGCGTAGGGTAATCTGAACAATGTTAAGTATGTCACGGAGGTATGGGTCTCTTATGAGCTTGAATATTTCAAGCATATCGCCTGAAGAGGATGGAGCAGAAGTGTTGGGGTCCGAATTGGAAAGGCCCGGGAAGTTAACGCTATCCATAGCTGGCGGTGCAGGAGGAGTGTGTCGAGGGGCTGGGGTGGGAGGTTGAGGTGGAAAGGAGGAGTATGGACTGCATTTGGGAAATTTTTGATCCTAAAGGTGAGGCCTGTAGAGATCAGCTGGTCTGCCAATTTATTGATGTGCCCCACGTTTTTTATATAAACGGGGTGAACAACAATCTTGGGGGCTTGAGGGGTCCTGGCTGAGGTGCTAGATCGCGAATTGGCTCAGCTCCAGAATTTTGGGAGGGTAGCTGATCAAGGGGGGCGAAGGGGTTGATCGAAAGAAGGGGCTTAGGGGGAGGGTCTTGCAGGACTTTCCTGGCCTTCAACTTAGAGACATCCTTGAACTCAGTGTCATCCTCAGAAGAGGAGCAGCATTAAGTTTCGAATTCAGAAATTTTCCCCTGAGTAGAGGGGGAAGCCTGGCTATGTCTGGAGTTGGCGGGTGAGGAGACTTCAGGGGATGAGCGAGAAGCAGAGGAGGAGTGGGGGGAGCCCTCAGGTGTGAATATCTCACTGGGCTTTAGATTACTTGGAGTGGGGGTAGGTGGCTTCGGGGGGGGGGGGCTGGACTTGCTAACCCCTTTTGGCATCGCTCGCGCTGACCAACTTGGCAGGTACCTTCAGTACCTTAGAGCCGAGTTTGCCGAACTTCGTCATGGCTTTGGGAAAACAGCATCCTGCCTAAGCAGGGGCTGTGTGTCTGTGTGGTGGGTGTGTGACAGGCAGAGGAAAATCTGGCATGAAGTGCCAGGGTGGAGAAAGGGGGGGGGGGTCAAACACCCTAAGGCGGTGAATCTAAATTTAACTCGCACAGCAGAGCCCGAGATAGAGCTAGTCGCAGCAGGTTACCAGTTGGTCGGTTGGTGCCGGACAAGCTGCGATTTAGCGATCTGGGCCCTGGCTAGGCCTTGGGAAGCTACGGCAGCAAACAAGGGGCTTGAATAATATATTGGCCGTTGAAGACAGCAAAAAGGGGGAACCTGCAGCAAACCCTGTCTTTCAGTTCACGACTCTACTACAAACCGCGCCTACGTGTCGTGAACTGGTCTGATAGTAACAGGGGCAACATTGACAGTAGTGACCAATCGAAGATGCTCTTTTTCAAAGTGTGGCCGCTGACTGTGGAATGTTAGGGCATATGGGAAGGCCGGGTGGTAGGCACCGCTTATTTCCGGCTGGTGTCTTCTTTCTTCTAAGGCTGCTGCTGAAGACGGAGTGTAGTGCTGTTCTCGTTGGGGAGTCTTAAAGGCACGCAACCTGTGTGGGGCTGAGCGGCAAAGCCGATGTTTGTGTGCCAATGGGCAAACCCGGCATGCAATGCTGGGGTTCGGCTTCTCAGCTGGGCTTCAGCTTCTCAGCGGCTGGAAGACTCTGGTAGAGGCAGGGCTGGCCTGTCGGGGCTCCAAGCCCAAAGTGGTCCCGGCTGCCGACCGATAGGAGCCTATACTTATAGTGGAGAGTGCGGACTACGCGGTGAATATCGGTCACCCAATCCAGAAGAAGGACTACGGCCAAAGCAACTGAACTCCTTAGAGGGAGTAAGTTACTGATATCGCGCCAGGAGTTGGCAGTCGGGTTTGAACTGCAGATGTCTTCCCACTCACTGCGTATCGCGCATTCCAAAAACATTAAGTTAGTCACTACTCGTTTCACTCACTCAGCACATTCCTTCTTTCACTGGCTGCGTGTCGTGTAATGCAATAACAGCGATTGGCATGCGCGAAGCCGATATATTTAAGTTTGGAATATGAGGGCCGCGCATGCGTACTGCAAGACCCCCCGCACCCCGTCATAGCGCGTTGGACTGCCATCTCCTGACGCGATATCAGTAGGAGTGGCAAAGGAGGGATGTGTGTGTTGCTACCTTCTTCTCGAAGTTCTCAGCGAATAGTGTTGTGAATCCAATGATCCAATAGTCAGTGATGAGTACGATTGAAGTGATCCTGCGATACCCTGTGTGTCTTTCGTTGAGAGGTGCCACTCTAAATTTAGCTATCAGAAGATAGTTTGATTTTATTTTGGTCTTCTGTCCTCAGAAATATGCTACAACCAAACGCTCTTTTACTAGCGTCAACAAATACATGCAATGTGCTGTTGTCATTCAGGAAAATCCTTCTAGGTATCTGACAGTCCTGTAGGTATTGCAGCTGTTGAGTCCCTCACAAATGTTTCCTGGTAAAACCTCATCCCATCCTAACTTCCCCCTCCCATGTCTGCTGTAGTGTAGAGTAGGGAACAAGTTTTTGCAGGGGCCAAAAATCCAATTGGATCAAATATTTCCTGCACGCTGGATAGTACCATCCTTCGGGTTATTAAACCTGTAGTTGGAATGAAGTTGCATCCAAGTTCATCTACGTCACAGTACCATCGAAGTCCTAAGATAAGTATGGAAACCAAAAACTACCCTGCAATGTTAAAAGTGATCCCACCAAAGAAAACTAACAATGCCCTGTTTTCAGGATCAATTCTGCAGGAAAGCCTTCTCGACTAGACGTATATGATAGGTTCGAAAATTGGTCAGTACTGATGGAACAGGGTCGATGAGGTTGGGTCCGGGCTTGATACTAACATTTAAGAAATTACCGTTCCGTCCTTGTTTGAAGCATCTAACACCAGCCTAATCTTCGTAGTGTCACCATCTTTCAGCACAGCTCTAGGAGGGAAATAGTGTAAAACCTTCACCACGTAGTTTTCAAACACCTTGATAATACCTTTCTTTGCCCATTCATTAAACACTTTAGTCTGAATTTCTGTATTCCTCGTAACTTTCTTGAAGTGTTCAATAATAGATTCCGAGTAATTTCACGATTAGTTTCCTGAGAAGTACAGCCATCAATCCAGAGTAGTTTAACAATGTAGCGGCCAAATGTTTCTTCTCTCATCATGGTCCTATCGAGGAACATCTTGACCTGTTGTTCCCTTTCTTCACTTTTGATCTGTTCGCCGGGATCTTTTATACCCATAGCCTCAATTCCCCACAAATCCACCACTCTTGTTGATTGAGTTATTTAACCCTTTCCTTCTTGAATGTGCCCGGATATGAAAGTCACAGCTCCCTGCTAAAGCGCCCGTGTATGTTCTGGCATTCTACTGCCACCTCTCGTTTTGGTGTGGAATTAAAACTAATTGTGACCTATAGGTAATTTGTCAGGCAAGCACAGGACAGCATTTGGAAGGCATAGTGTTGCTTTTCGTGGTAACAATAAATGTTTGTTTCTTGACCTTTCTCCCAGCTGTTGCTAGGAAACATGGCTGGTCTCTCAGATGTCGATGTCCAAACAGAATCGAATGGAAGCAATGTTAGTGATTCGGAAAGCTCGTGTGGAAGTGATTTTCTGTATGATTTAGGTGTAAATGATCAGTTAAATGATAGTGACAGTGATATTTATGAGGATACAGTAAACCAGCGTACTGTAAATGCTGGTGGTGACGGTGGCCTACAACCAAGCATTCAACCTTCCCTGCCTTTTACTCCGCCAGATGATTTTACTGGCAATGGGAGTAGAATTCGGAACTAAGGACTCCATGGAGCAGGCTACCGAGATGTATATATTAGCATATTTAAATTAGGATTTGGCAAATTTTGTAGTATGGGCCAATGTGACTAATCCTGGGAGAAATAAAAAGATGCTGAAGTGGTTCTGAACCAGGGACCTCAGGATATAAAACGGAAAACAATGTAAATATGTGTACAGTTTGTGAAAACTGCAAATTACAATATTGACACATTAAAAAAAAAACATATTTGTTTATGTGGCCAGATCATATATTGTGATCAGATTATATGAGGGCAGACTTCAAACCAAGGACCCCAGGTGAGTGATTTACAGTGGGTCATTGCAAGACTGTTGGTAATTCATGTGTAAAATTTTATTTAATTTAAATGTACTGTATTATACTGTAGTTCCAATGTTAAGTTCTCACAGCCACCATACTCTTGTTTACATGTACAAAGTCTGGCATAATTATCTGAACCCAGACATCAGCTCCTAACAATACCTGTATGTCACTAGTATTGCCACCATTATATTGGCCAACATCAGTAAGTTCAACTACCTTGTCCCCCAGTAAAATAAACAAGTCAGCATCAACTAGAGGAGCACCTCCACAGATGCTAGGGAATAATCAAACCTACAGCACAGTCTTAAGAAAGATGTGTGATTCTGCTACAGAATACCGTATTACCTCACATAGTGGTCGCATATTTTTAGCCTACAATTGTGGAAGAAAGGCAGGGTGCGACAATTTTGGGAAGATAGTTAAGGTTCAAAAAGGAACATAATTGTTTTTTTTTAATATACTGTATCATTATTTGCTGCATGCTTGTGGACTTTCTTAATATTATTTGCTTAATTTGAAATCCCATGTATTTTAGTTTCATCAATATCACCATATAATTCTTGTTTTTTCTCATTGTGAACACCACGAGCGTAACATCACGCACAAGTCTCTGTTGTGATGTTTCCATGTAAGTGGCCGATGGTACACTGGCGCGGGTGTCCCTGTACACGTTTTTGCCAATAACAGTTGGGCCTTTTTTTTTTTTTTTTTTTTTTTTTGTAAAGTTTTATTATACACACATCAGAAAAAGTTTTGCATCACCTGTGTATCCCATAAACACATTCCTCCTGAACCTACGTTGACATGATGCGCAAAACTTGGTCCTTTGAAATGTTAGAAACTGTAAACACACCTGCCTATAGCCCCATCTATCGAAAACATACCCATTTCGTTGAATGTAGGTGAGGCAGTAACATTTGTATCTTCATTCAATACGCAGTGTAGGAATAGTATAGGCCGTTTGTAGACATTGTATGGACGTTCTCCGATGGCAAGAAGACGAACATTGTTTGATTGCACACGGATTGTTGCTTTATGTCAACAAGGACTTTCATCAAGAGAAGTTGCAAGGCGAATAGTCGTGAGCCAGAGTGATGTGGGAAGAGCCTGGAATCGTTATCGAACTACTAGTGTTCATGACTTGCCCCGTACTGGTTGCCCTAGGGCATCAACTGTGGCAGACGACTGGTATCTGCGACTTCTCGCTCGCAGGAACTCCAACCAGACTGCCACCAGGATAAACAATGACTTTGTGATGGCCACCGGGAGGCAAGTGTCAAACAAGACAGTACACAACCGACTCGACATCAACTCTCTGTATGCTACACGACCATGGAGAAGCCCGGCCCTTAATCCTAGACAACATGCAGCACGGTACAGGTGGGCCCAAAACCACCAAGAATGGACTATGGAAAATTGGCACCAGGTTCTCTTCACAGATGAATGCCGCATAATGTCTGATACTAGATGACAATTAGTAACGTCTGTGGAGGAAACCTGGTATAGTCCAAACCACCTCAAGTTACTAAAAATCCAATATGGCCGCCACATTTGGTTTGCCAACTTACATTATTTAATGCCAAAAAGTCACCATACACGATACACATCCATGTAACACATATCACAAATAATCCAAACTAAATTAAGGCCTTCTTACGAAAATACATTTTACATAACGTTGTGAGGCAGTCCTTCTCAAGTTAAGGACATCTTGGTCACCAGTCCTCAACAGTCGAACACATAAGGAGTATTATGGTAGTGAAGTTAAAGTTAACTTTTATGGTAAGTTAGCTCTTGTAGATTGCCTTTTAAACCAACATTAAAAATGCACAAGCACAGAAACATTAATACTTAAGGTTTTTTCCAGTTTAGCCGGGAAGCTATATATGAACATGTGCTTTTCTTACCGGTAGGCTATATTTGTACAATTGGTCCAAAAACCGTTCTATTTTTTAAATTGAATGTTCAGTGAAGAATTCAGGAGTAGGAGAGAAACAAAATAGTAGGGTACACATTTACTTATTATTTCTTTATTTTTGAAAAGTAATCATTTCTTGCATGTATAGGCCTACATACATGGAGGCAGAATTGAGACAAGCTGCTGATAGCCTCATGGCAATTCCCCATCGAGATACACGAAGATGGTTGTCCAATGCTTAGGCCTGAAACCACTCAAACTAGTCGTGGATTTTAGGGGCATAATACTGCAATGACTACCATTCTTGGATTGGTAGAATGCGGTTGTTGATTGATTTGGGAGCTTTGCGACATAATGGTCATGTAGACCCGGATACTTGGGTGTGTGGAATTTGTATGATAACCTGTGTTATTGTAATGGCTGTATTAGTATGTGCATTTGTAATTCAGATGAGGATTGGGAAGTAGGTGGCCATGGCTTTAAGTTATAAACCACCCCGGCATTTGCCTGGAGTAGAAGTGGGGAAACCACGGAAAACCACTTCCAAGATGGCTGAGATGAGAATCAAACCCTCCTTTTCTCAGATTTGCCTCCCGAGGCTCAGTGTAACCCTGTTCCAGCCCTCAGACCAAATTTAAAATTTCTTGGCAGAGCCGGGAATCGACCCCAGACCGACTGTCACAGCATGAGATGGTCGGTAGAATGCTCTCCAGACCTCTCATCACATTAAAAGCCACTTGCAGAAAACTAAAGGCACCTCGCCAAGGTTAGTTCACTGACAAATGATGAGTTGATTACAGGCGTTGGATGGCAGGTTTTATCAGCAAAGGAATATCTCAAAAAAATATAATTTTTAAATTACAATTTTCTAAGTTTTATTATTAATGTCCAGATATAGCCTACACTTTCTGCTACGGAACAGAATTTTGTAAGCTAGGAATTTGTCAATAAGCCTTGTATTTCTTTACGTATGGTACTGTAATTATTATTGATCCATTGATATTTGATAATTTTGGAATTTTGGAATTGCACACTTATTTAAGGAGAGAGATTTTATGTCTGTGTCCCATGCATCAAAGCCATACAAGTTACACCAGGTTGCGCTTATCTTGAGACTGCCTTCATTCGAATGAGATGTGGGGATTAACCCTTCGAGTGCCAGGCAACGATAATATCGGTGTTCTGTATTTACGCCTAAAGTGCCAGCAACGATATATCGTCGTTTGAACAGACCGCTCTTTTATACGTATTTAGTACAGTCGGATTTGCCAGGAGGCAGCACCATACGCGTTGATTCCATGGAAAAAAGATGGTAGTTTTTAACTACGTCGCTAGATGACTCGTAAGTTTCCTATTTCCGGTTAAGTGAATTTTTGAAATCTGTGTTCATCCGCGCCGTGTGACATCTATGACACATTGAGTAAAAGGGGTCGAGCGGGAGAAATAAGTTTGTTGACGGCGATGATCTGGCTATGTACGTAAATAATTTGAGTGAAGAAGAGGATGATGATTACTCGGATGAGGAATTTAATCCTCCAATAGATGAGAAAGTGGAGAGTTCAAGTGATAGCGGCGGGATTGATGTAAACATCCGACCGCGTGTTATTAGGCCTAAGGTAAACCGTGCTAGTGACATTGATAATGACCTTGAGAATGACAGTAGTAGGGAAGACAACAATATCCAGCAGTTTCACTATTTCCTGGTAGAGTAGGGGTAAATCCTGAAGCCTATCTTTTTGTAAATATGTTTTCTGTGTGTTGTGCTTAGCTTTGGTGAAGATAACTCCCAAACTATTGCACATAACTAAGTGATATTTTACGTGTTTATTCATCTGGAATGGGAGTTTACACACAAGTGAACATCACTTATCTGTGAGTTGAATTTCTAATTATATACCGTATTGTTCTATCTCAGTTTTTTATATTTTTTGTGTTCTGAAAATGTTTCAAAAATATTTTTATTTTGAATAAACAAGAGCATGATAATGTTAAAGTGTAGTTCAGAAGTAAGTGAGTTCTCTACTAAGGATTTAGGGAAAATTTCAAGCCATTCTGTTATTGTGAATTATATAGCCCTGAGAGTGTGAACCTGCAAAATCCTCTAAATCAGTCCGGCACTCTTGGCATACTGTGAGCACTCAGGCCTGGCACTAAGAGGGTTAATAACTGGACAAACTACCGATTTACACTACTCACAACAAAAAGAGCTTAGTTGCGATTTAACAGGCAACATCGTGAACAATAGTCTGTTTGTCATGATATATCAATTGAATGGCTGCCTATGATTGGCTAGTTAAAGTGATTTCACTTCTGACTGCTAGATAGCTCTAGCATAAGAACTGGAATGTCATGTCGGAAGTAACGATGGTATCACTACAGGGAATAACGCAGTCCTACCCTACCCTACCACACGGCAAGATTTTCTGACAATTGTTCTCACCTAACCGCCTAACAGCAAGAATTATTGCCCAACTTAGTAGTAAGTTCAATGTTATACTGAAATGTGTTTCTTTTTAATTCCCATATTATAAAGAATATACAGTATTTCAGCCAATTACCATCATTACATAGAAAGCAACAGAAACAAAGACATGAGTCTGCAATACAGAAGCTAGTCAATGACTCCTTTCAGAGCATACAGTACCTAACATACTATTGGTCACACAACGTTGCACATCTTTCACAAACACAATTCAAGCTTGGCTCATGGTATTCTTTGGTTTTACACAGCTTGTGATGAAACGCATGGACAGTGATTCTTGTGACAGGGTGCCTAAGCGCAAAACCTTAATTCCCATATTGGGATTGAACTGATGACTGTACCGTAGTTCACCGTACTTCGAGTTTTTTTTTTCTTTTTTTTTCCCTGATACAATTCACGCAACATTTTAGAAATAATGCATGTGTCTACGACTTCAGAGTTAAAAACCAGTGACACTTGTCCTTGTCGACATTGCAAAGTTAAGGGGAGACTCCACTGAAAAATTTAATTTCTCTCCTACTGCATCGATTTCAAGTGAATTTTGTAATCATATATATCACGTAAAGATGTAGCAATGTCTAAGGTTTAAGGTTTAAAGGGCATAACTTGAATGGTTTTGGAATTATTACTTTGTAATGTGGTTTTTAATGGCATTTATGAAAACCGACTGTTGGTACTCAGATATCAATTTTTACATTTCAGTTTCTTCAGACACAGTATCAGGACATAGTTTAAGAGCTCTGTGCATTTATTTTATGGGAATGTTTATTTACCCTTGGTTCATTTTTCAAGTTTCAAATAATTTTTTTCTTTTCAAATAATTTGTTCATAAATGTCATAAAAAATCATTGAAATATCATATCTTTCAATATTAATCCACAGAAGTATGCAAATACCTCATTACTACTTCCTGCAAAAATTTCACTGAGATTGGTTAATATTTGGGATAAAGAAAAGTTAGTATTGAAGTTAGAAATCAAAGTTATGAAAATTTCCCTCTCAACAAAATGTTTGTTGACATCACTAGTTCATCTTTTTATCACCAGGAATCGCTACATTTGAAGGAAAAGCAAGGAGCCAACTTTGGAACAAGAATTATCCGATTGATGAGAAGATGGTCGTGTTTGATGGCGATAACATCAAATACTATCTCTGACAGCTGTCAGTGAGCCACGCTTCCCTCATGCAGTCAATACATCAAATATTATTTAGACTTGTTTATAATTCGAATAGAACCAAATATTTCTGGGATCTAAGAGAAAACACTCCAGGGGTCTGAAATAGCCAATAAAAATTCTTTGAAACAAAAATTGAAGTTTTGCCGTGGAGTCTCTCCTTAAGACATTACAATGCCAAACTTATCGATCTATTCAATTTTGACTGTCGGTCGCAGATCCATTCCGAGAGTTTGTAATCCAACAGAAATTGATTCTAGTCAAGGACTGGAAGAGAGTTCACTTAGCCTTGTGAGGCTGAACTGGGAAGAGCTGGGCTCGATAAGCTATCCATGAAGTGGATTTCCATCGTTTCTCACTTCTATTCCAGACAAATGCTGGAAAGATTCCTAATTTAATAACATATCTCTTAGGGGGGCAGATGACCTCGTAGTTCTGCCCCTTAAAACAATAACTAATAACTATCTCGTAGGGTCTGTTTTTTCAATCTCTGGATAAAAGTGATGGGCATCCACTCCTCGAGTAACTTTGCTCAGCACTGTTATCCCTTCGGCATTTGAAAAGTGTTTTTCAATGCAAAGTTACTCAGCGAGCTACTACTCGACGGAAGTATCAATCAACGCCTACAGTACGTGGTATATGATTGGTCAAAATTGAATTCTGAATGGTTAACGCAAATGCGAACTCTGGTGTCAACTGATTGAAACACAAACCACATGGTCTCGGTCTTCGTATCGGTATTTAAATGATGATATGCTTTAATATGAAAAATTGTAACTAGTCGGCAATACCGGTATTATGTTTCTGCACAATGGCTGTTCAGATATCAGTTATCAACATAATATCTATGTGTTTATATGGGAACTTCGCTGGCCTTTCATGGACCACTGTACGCTTTCCCTTTAGTGCCAAGTAGGCCTATTCATAACTAATTTAGAGCTCAATTCCACGCAGGAACATTATCGAAAGAAAGCAAAATATTAATGTAGCATAAAATATTACTTCCATAATATTACCGGTACGTGAAAATAAGTATCCGTCTTGTACACATTATTTCTGTTGTTGTAATAGCCGCAATGATAGCGCCTTGGTCTGAGAATCATGAGGTCTCGGGTTCGAACCCCAGTCACGGCAATTATTATTGCTACCAAATTATCGATTTAAACGATATTTATCATATCATTATGAGTCATTTGAACAGAATCTACATGAAATTATGATTTATCTCATTTTTATTACAGTATGTTGCACCAAGCAGGATTTGAGAAATTTGATTGTATTGAACATCATTTCTAGTAGCCTATAGATAGGCTAGAGATTATGGTTTCATCTCTCCTCTTAATTTACAGTATAATATGAGATGTGTGTTGAAACAAGTGTGACAGTAGCATCTGCAATTCAGTCTATACATTCATCATAGTACCCATATGAAAACGGAGTGTAAATTAACATTCGTCACAATTTTAAGAATGTCCAAGCTGTGTAGTATACGAGATCTTTGAAAATTTTAGTTTTCTATTGCCGTATAATTAGGGATAGGAAAAATTCGCCATTGCGAATTTTTAAAAGAAGTAATACACAGGTGATAATGTGTTACAATAACCCTAGAAATGGAAAAAAAAAAATTGAGCTCGCGAATTTCGCATGAAAACTCGAATTTTAGCTTTTTTTCTTTATAGTGCATTTCCGATAATTCGCGGCAATTAATGCACGAATTTCTGCGAATTTTTGAAAGCCGTGAATTATCTGCAGTAATGTTTTTAAGACTAGCAAAAAGAAAACTATTGGTTAAAATATTGAAATGTCTTTTAAGAACATGCAGAAAAAATAATTATAATACTTTATAACATTGTATTGTAAGACACACTATTTGGATTATACCAATATTAAAAACTAAGAGAAATGACTGTCATCACTTTTTGTTTCTTAGATAGTTTAGCTTTTCTATAGAAGAGATAAGTGTGACTATAGACACACTAGCTTGACTGTGGGAACTTTCGGGATTTCCGTTGCATCACTCCTTCACTGGACATGTACTGGATCTCAGTTTACCTCACCGTCAGTCAAATTCTGTACAATATCCTCATCGCTGTCATGTCGGAAACCATGATCTTCTTTATCGAAGTCTAACTACTGAATGTCACTTTCTTCTGCATCTTGGCATTCATCCAGGTTTTGCCCTATTGTCATCGTAGTGAGACCACCTTGCCCGTTTGAAATATCGTCGTCGCAGAAGCCGACAAAGGCTTGTTTTTTTTCCGAGTGTAGTAGCGGTAATTTTCTCTCATGACTTGATTGCATGGAGAGCATCCAACAAACACGGAAAGATCGGAAACTTAATGGTAGGTAGCGGACCTCACTTTCTGCATACAGTGATCTTGATCAATCTGGGCGGTCATCCTGGTAAGTTACTAAGTTATTGAGGTTTTAAGGGCCAGAACAACACGGTCACCTGCCCCTTCAACCTAGTAACTACTCTACTCGTGGCGTTATATAGTGCGCCTTTCAGACATGAATATCTAGATGGCAAGTATCCATATCAAAATGTGCCACTGTTTCCTGAACCAGTCTTAACCAGGTGGTCTTCTTGGTTTCATTCTGTAGTGTACCTGTCAGAGTACTTGAAAGATATTGTGCAATTTATGAATGAAGTAGTAGGGACTGATAACTCTGGTGTGGATTTCCTGAACAATGTTTCACATGACGAAATACTTGAGATTCAAAGAATTTGGTACAGAATCACTGAACTCATCCCTTTATTAGAAGGCCAGTCTTATCAGACTGTTCATCTTCTAGATGGACATCTAAGGAGAATTCAGCAAGCCCTTAAACTTGCTGATTCTAGAAATTACCGTACCAACATTAAGGAGCTGTTGGGAGGGTTGTGGAAATGTGTTAAAAAAAGAGAAAATACATTCAGTTTTACTATACGCTGGGTCCCATGCTCTTAGAATATTAATCAGCTTGTGATCCGTTGACCCTGGGAACAAGATTTACAAATGTGTGCGTTTGATCCAGCAGAAATAGTGCCAATGAACATCAATGAGGACCTTGCAAAGAAAATTAAGAAGTTGCCATTCTGTGGAACACTGGAAGAAAGTGAGGTCATAAGAGGATGCAACGAACTGCAAACTTGAATCAAGAAGCAGATGCACGACAGGACCAAGACAGACATTGTGTGAGTTTTGCAAGGAATGACCTTTGTATTTCCAAAGTTCTCAGAATCTGTGTTGAAAACCATTTTGATACCCTGTTCAAACGCTAACTTACACTAGCACGTTAAGTGATATGTGTCACCGTTTGTCACAAGAGAATTTGGATCTCTTCACTGAAGTATACTTTGAAGGATGACTGAAATTTGTTATGTTACCCATGATACACTGAAGAAAATGGAAATTGCAACACCATGAAGGCATTGGTCGTTTTTTGTTGATTTTCAAGATATGGAACGATGCCATGTAGGTTTGTAAACGATCATAGTTTCAGACCCATTGGGTTGTTGCTACAGGTCTCCCCACTTGATTGGTCGCGGAGGAATCAACTCCAGTATACGGACTATGGTGTAGCGTAGTTGACTTGCAGTCTGTGCAGTGAAGTGTTCCCCGTCAAACATGCCTCGACGACAGAGAAGAGCACGCTATCAACGACTGTCGCCGTTTGAGAGGGCTCGGATAATTGGGCTGTGTGAGGCTGGATTATCGCTAAGGACTGTCGCTGCACGTGTTGGCCGACAGGCATCTACTGTGCAACGTGTATGGCAGCAGTGGTCCAATGAAGGTACCCACACTCGTAGACCTGGCACAGGCCCAGCGCGACAGACAACTGTGAGAGAGGATCGCCGCATCATTCGGATGGCCTGGATGGAACCCCATGCAACAGCAGCGCAAATTCGAGCAGCTGTGGCACCCCACGTTACACAACAAATAGTTGGTAATCGCCTGCGTGCAGCTGGCTTAAGATTCCGGGTCCCTGCAGAAGGTGTTCCATTGACCCCACAACAGTGACGTGTAAGGCTGGCCTGGTGTCGAGAACGATCGACGTGGGTCGACGAATGGCATAGGGTCGTCTTTAGTGATGAATCGCACTTCTGTCTTGCCCATAGTGATCGCCGGAATCGTGCGCACCGACGTACCGGGGAGAGGGGCTGACCAGACCTTATTGTCGAGAGCCACACAGGGCACCAAGCATTATGGTCTGGGGAGCTATTGGCTTTAATGTGAAATCACAATTAGTGCTTGTTGAGGACTCTATGACTGCTCGACAGTATGTCGATAGGGTACTCAATCCAGTGGTTGTTCCTATAATGGCGAACATTGCTAATGGGATGTTTCAGTAGGACAATGCCCGGGTTCACACTGCACGCATCTCCAGAGAAGCTCTCCACAACATCACAACCTTAGAATGGCCCGCCAGATCCCCGGACCTCAGTCCTATTGAGCATGTGTGGGACATGATGGGTCGACAACTGGCCAACCGTCCTCAGCCACCCACAACTCTGGAACAACTGACCTGTGCAGTGCAGCAAGCATGGGCCACAATTCCTCAGGAAGCGATCCAGGGCCTTATTGACTCCATGCCTCGACGAATTCATCAATGTATTGCAGCTCGTGGTGAACACATCCTGTATTGATTGATGTCCAAACTTGCGGTCAGAGGGACCTGAAAGTGTAATAATCGAATCACAACCGAACACTCGTCCTACATGTTCAAATGCAGCAATGTAGCACCACTCCTTCTGGGTGTTGCAATTTCCATTTTCTTCAGTGTAATAAAAGAATCCCGCCTAAAATTTATAATTTTGAAAGTACCGAAAAGTGCACTTGAAACCACCGAATTTGCCACTTTAAAATACCGCTTTCTTCACTCTGAAATCACCGAAAAATTCCTATCCCTACGTACACTGTATATGGATATCGTTACCTGTGTACCGAAGCTAATAAAGCGAAGCCATCACACCTCTTTTCGATAAACGAAAATAAGCCATGATATAAAGATTCATGCAATTAAAATACAAATCCATGATACAAATCGTAATGTGTTCACAGCTGGTAGGAGAAATTCAACAAGCAACTACAGGTCTGACTTTTGTTTTTGGCCGGTGCTTGCCTGATGCGTAGATGTCTCCGGCAAGCCAGGAAGCCTTCTTATTGTTAACATGCGCAGTAACAACTATGAGTTTGGTTCATTACTGTGCAAAGTTTGAATAGCTACGATGTATTTAAGCCGAGCTCAGAAGATTATGGCTTCAAAGTAATGTTGATTTCTTTGGAGCTAGATCATTGTATTCAGGAATAGATTTTATAACCGAGTTGAGGAGAGGCCAAGTCAGTGATCATGGATCTTTATGAATGCTATCATTAACTAATTTATAAAACATATGTGATTCCCAGAGGCTATGACTACACTAAGTACTGCATTCATCGCTTTCCCAGAGCCACCATCCGCAATTCCAGTGCCCATTGATTCTAAAGCAGAGTTTGGAAGTGATGTGGATTCAGAATTAGAATTAGATTCCGAACAGGAGAAAACTTTGGCAGAACTCACGAACGTTTCTGGAAAACAAAATCACAATTCTGAGGATCTGCAAGAAAGCTTGTGTGGTGTTAAGTCTATAGTGAGTCCTATATAATACAGTACGGCACCAGATAAATTTCAAGAATGCCCTAATGGGAGAGAAATTTCCGCTGAAGGAGGTATTCGCATTGACGTAGATGACAAAAGTGGTGATGAAAAATCAGAAATTTCAGAAGACTCATTTGTGCCATCATCCTCGAACGGGATTACAACTGACGATGAAATGCATGACATGGAGGCCCACACTGTTAGGAGAAAAAGAAAAATCAGTGCCAGCGTCCCATTGGGCGGTAGGAGTTGCGATGTCATTAGCACTCACGGAAATTTATGTCGAATTAAAGAACAGAATGACACCCCAGAAGATAATGGCAACAATACTACTAAAAAAAGGATGAGAAGAAAAATCACTTGTCAACAAACCACGGAAGTTAATCCGTCCTAATGAGTCCGGTGGCCTTGACAGAAAGTACCTGCACCTCTCCCTTATGTACACAAACTACAGTTACTTACGATAACCTGCTACACGCTGCTTCGCTGCCCACGAGCTGGGAAACAATGTCACTGGATTTCGTAACTCGCACGGCACTTCACCACAATACCTCTGTCGCTCAGTGAAATCACACTCGCTCAAAACACAGGCAGTCCCCTGTATGCTTCTCACTCCCTCGCTGTCAAGAGAATCGGCTTCACTAGGGGTTTCGCAAGTCACCACACTTCTGTCGCTCAGGATAAACGCTCGCACTAGCTCGTAAAAACACACACTCACTGCTTGACAGATCGCTCTTATATAGCAGGCCGGTGACTCAATAAATGCTTCTAGATCCATCCAGGGTTCACGGCTTCTCGAGGATTCCATCGCTTGCTGGGTCACGAATATTCTGGACCATCCCTTTGTCCTAGTAGTCCTGTTGCATAAGGCGCATGCAATACACTGAGGCAGAGCACAGCCCAGCCCTGGGGCAGTTGTGACTTATGCGGCGAGCGATGAAACAAACTCACAGCCGTAACACCACCCCCTTCCTAAAAGGCTGATCGTCCCGATCAGTCATTGGTCCGTCTATGTCCCTCCGTAGGCTGCCAGGCGATCTCGATGCACGATCTTCACCTTCGCCCTCGGGCTCCGCTGGATCCTGTAGACGACATCGTTGATCCGTTTCACGACTCGGTACGGGCCTCCCATGACTTCTGCAGTTTGGGTCACAGGCCTTTCTTCCGTAATGGGTTGAAGAGCCAGACCAGGTCGTCCTCGTGGAATCCGCCGGCATCCGTCTGTTGGTCGTATCGGGTCTTCATTCGGTCGGTATCGATCCGCAGTTTCCTCCTCGAGAACGCGTGCACGTCCTCTAGTTGGTCGACCAGTTCTTGACAATACTGGCTTACCGGGAACGGATCATTCCCAGGTCGGCCGAAGGCAAGATCGACAGGTAGATGGAGCTCCCTCCCAAACATGGCCCGGGCTGGTGTGCACCCGGTGGCTTCATTCACGGCGGCGCAGTAGGCCAGGAGAAATAGTGGAAGATGTTTGTCCCAATCCCTCTGGTGCTCGCTGACGACTATTCGGGGATGGTTCTCGATGGTGCGATTGAATCGCTCTACCATCCTTTCGGACTGAGGTTGTAGCGGCGTTGTCCTTGTCTTCCGGATTCCCAGCAGCTGGCATAGGTTCTGGAACACCTGCGACTCGAAGTTCCTCCCTTGGTCGGAGTGCAGCTCCAGGGGTACTCCGTACGGGCTGACAAATTCCTTCACCAGGGTCTCTGCGATCGTCGCGGCTTCTTGGTTAGGGAGCGCATACGCCTCCGGCCATTTGGTAAAGTAGTTGCTGACGACCAATATGTAGCGGTTCCCTGCCTCGCTTAACGGGAATGGCCCAGCAACATCGATGGCCACTCTCTCCATGGGGCCGCCCAAGTTGTAGGTCTTCAGTGGACCCCGTCGTCTTCGTCCTGGGCCCTTGCTGGCTGCGCAATCGTGGCACCTCGCGCAGTGGTTCTCCATGTCGGTTCGGCATCCGATCCAGTAGAACCACTCTCTCAGCTTCTCCAGGGTCTTCTTTATCCCTAGGTGTCCACCAGATGATCCTCCATGGACTTCCTTCAGGACTTCCTCCGTCATAGCCTTTGGAACCACGACTTGTTCCCGAGATGCCTTCCCGTCGGTGCTCACCCAGGCGCGGCAGATGAGGCCATCCCTTACAGTCAGCGAGTCCCACTGCGTCCAGTAGGACTTAAACTTTGGACTGCAGTCACTCACAATGTTCCACCCGGGTCTAGGGACACAAGCCCTCTTCCAATCGGCTATCAGTCCCAGGTCATCATCTTCTGCTTGTGCCCGCGTGAAAGATTCGCGGCTCCAGTTCCCTTGAAGTTCCACAGTAGTCCGTCGGCACTGTATCCCGGTGTTCTCCTCCCTCCTAGTACAGAAGGTGCAGTCCTCGGGGCACGGTCTTCGTGACAGGGCGTCGGCGTTAGAATGCAGTTGGCCTTTCCTGTGCTGGATCTCGAAGTTGTACTGTTGAAGCCTCTCTAACCACCTCGCGAGTTGACCCTCGGGCTGTTTGAAGTTCAGGAGCCACCGTAGGGATGCATGGTCGGTCCTGATGAGGAATTCTTGCCCGTACAGGTACTTGTGGAAGTGTTCGATGGTCTTCACAATGGCGAGCAGGTCCTTCCTGGTGACGCAGTAGTTCCTCTCTGGCTTTGACAAGGCTTTGCTGAAGTAGGCCACTACTCTCTCCTTGCCGTCCACTATTTGCGACAGGATTCCCCCTATACCAAAGTCGCTGGCATCGGTATCGACGATGAACCTTGTTCCAGGTCTGGGGTAGGCCAGAATAGGCGCGGTGCACAGATCCTGCTTGAGTTGTTCGAAGGCACTGTGGCATTCTGCTGTCCATGTGAAGAGTTGGTCCTTCTCAGTCAGGCGATGTAAAGGTTTGGCGATGTTGGCGAATCCTCTCACGAAGCGACGGTAATAAGTGCAGAGTCCCAGGAAGCTTCGTAGTTGGGACTTGTCCTTCGGAACTGGCCACTCCCTCACAGCTGCGGTCTTTTCTGGGTCGGTGCACACCCCTTCCTCGGAGACAATATGCCCAAGGTACTGGACCTGCTTCTGGAAGAGCTGACACTTCTTGGGGCTCAACTTCAGCTGGGCAGCCCGTAGCTTCATCAAGATCTCCTTCAGGTTGCTGTAGTGCTCCTCGAAGCTTTTTCCCAGAACGATGACGTCGTCTAGGTAGACCAGGCAGGTCTTCCAGTGTAGTCCCCTTCAGAATGGACTCCATTAGCCTTTCGAAGGTCGCAGGGGCATTGCACAGACCGAATGGCATGACGGTGAACTGCCAGAGCCCGCTGCCCACGGAGAAAGCAGTTTTCTCGCGGTCCTTAGGGTGGACCTCCACCTGCCAGTAGCCACTCTTCAAATCCAAGGTGGAGAACCATCTTGATCCTGATATGGTGTCCAGCATGTCGTCGATCCGGGGTAGAGGGTGACGTCGTTCACCCGCCTGTAGTCCACGCAGAACCTGGTGGAACCGTCCTTCTTCTTCACAAGCACGACCGGAGAACTCCAAGGACTATGTGA
The DNA here is from genome assembly GCA_946902985.2 of Meconema thalassinum. Taxonomy (NCBI): domain Eukaryota; kingdom Metazoa; phylum Arthropoda; class Insecta; order Orthoptera; family Tettigoniidae; genus Meconema; species Meconema thalassinum. The sequence continues at coordinate 453,414,322 of OX336391.1, read as the reverse complement.
TGGCTCGATCACCCCTTGCTCCTTCATCTCTTCTACCATCCAGTCGACTTCGGCTTGCTTGGCGAGTGGGACACGTCGGAATGGGGCCCTAATCGGTGCGCTGTCCCCAACGTCGATTCTGTGCTGGACCAAGCTTGTCCTGCCGAAGTCTTTGCTCCCCACGGAGAAGACGTCCTGGAATTCGCGTAGCAGGTCCTGAAGTTGGCGTGATTGTTCCTCGTCTAAATGGTCCTGGGATCCTTGGTACAGCTTCTGTAGTTCTTCTGGCAGTGCGAGTCTTCTTCAGTTGTCCGTCTGCAGGTGTCCGTCGTATCTGTGATGCGGGCAATCCAGGTAATGGGCTCGCAGACTCCTAGGTTGGTGTCCCGGTGAACCGTAATGTCGTAGTCGTTCAGGCTGGACAGGCGGACGTATTGCCGAGACGTCGTGTTGATGAGGGTCTTGGCAACTAGCAATCCTTTTGTCTGGATGTTCTCATATTTTAGCTCGATGACAGCCGCCACTCCCTCAGCAGTCACGGCGGCGCTGACCTCCGTCCTGGCGGGAACGATGACGTTTTCTCTCAGCCTTACTCGTCGTGTGGTGACGGCCTCGTGTGCTGGTTGCAAAGCAAGTTCCTCACCTCCGAAGTTCAGAGTGTTGGTACTCAGGTCCAAGATGATGTTGTTCTGGTCCCGGAAGTCCAGTCCGATGATCACTTCGCTTGATACGGCAGCCACAAGCACTGGATGCTTCACCGCCCGTCGACCAATGACGAGCTCCAGTGATGCTTCGCCATGTACCGGTGCGGTCTCTCCGGTCGCGGTTATTAGCTGGAGATTCCTTTGTGTGGGTTGCACTCTCCACTTTGGGATCACGGTGGGATTGACGATGGTCCTCGACGCTCCCGTGTCGATCAGCATGGGCCAGCTCACTCCGTTGACGACTCCGTCGACCATCAGCCTGCTATTGTCCCTCCGTAACTTCGTCACACGCACTTGGACTGCCGGGGCTTGACGACTGTCACAAGCCAACCTTTGCCCCCGAAGGCTGGCTAATACTCGTTTCCCTGGGCCGCGCGGTTTCCCTACGACTGACTGTCCCGACGGAAACCCTTGGCGGAAGCGATCACCGCAGTCCTTGCTCAGGTGGCCTCTCTTACAGCAGGTCGGTAGTCCTCTTCCAGGCCGCCTCCGGATGTTCTTTGGCTACGTTTTCGTTGGTGGTACTGCGACTCTTGAAGAACCGGCCTAGCGCCTCCATCAGTTCATCGGCCAGGGGCTTGGTCTTGTCGGCTTTGGCTGGTTCGTCGAAGTCCACCTGACGCACCAGCGTGTGCTTCCTAGATGCCTGTTTTGCCGTCTCGAACTCAAGTGCGTGGCTCAGCGCATCTGCCAGGGTCTTATTGCGCACAAGTCGCAGCGCCTGTTGAGTGTCGAAGTCCCGTAGCCCATCGGTGAAGGTCTGCGTCGCTATCTGTTCTAGAAAGTCGGCCGGCGCTGTTGGGTAGGGGAGCCTTACGAGGCGTGCGATGTCCATCTCGAACTCCTGCAGGGTCTCCGCGTTCTTTTGTACCAGTGTCCGGAACTGCATCTGGTAGGCCTGCTGAAGATGGCTATCTCCATATCGGGACTCCATATGGGCGATTAGTGATCGTAGTCCTGGGATCCAGTCGGGATGGCCTGAAGGACGTTAAGGGCGTCCCCTCTCAGCGCTACAATGAGAGCTGTAGCCTTTTCTGTGCTGTTCCAGTTATTTATGGAACAGGCCGCCTCGATGTGACGTAAGTAGGTGCTCCACGGGACCTTTCCGTCGAAGGTTGGGGGCGTCACCCTGCTATGTCCCGTTCCTGATATTCCCGGTGTAACAGTGGGCGGGCGTTGGCGCAGCTCGGCAACTTCCTCTTGTCGAGCGTTGAATTTCTCTTCCACCCCCATCAGCGGGCGTTGGCGCAGCTCGGCAACTTCCACTTGTAAGGCGTCGAACTTCTTTTCCACTGCCGTGACTTACTCACGCAGACCCAGTTCTAATTTCTTCAGGTCCTGTGTCAACTTATTCTGACCGTCTTCCATCTTCTTCCGGCCGTCCTCTATCCTCTTCAGGTCCTCCGCTAGCTTATTTTGACCGTCTTCCATCTTCTTCTGGCCGTCTTCTAGTTTGGCAGTTAGGTCCTCGGCTAACTTCTTCTGGCCATCCTCCATCTTCTTCTGGCTGTCCTCCATCTTCTTCTGGCCGTCTTCAATCTTCTTCAGGTCATCCTTCAGGTCCTTCGCTAATTTCTTCTGGCCGTCTTCCATCTTGGTTTCCATGCCACTTAACTTTTCTAGCAATGCTGCCAATTGCGCCTCCATTTTAGTTGTTTGTCTTGTAAAGCGCATGAACTCACAGGAAAATTACAGAAAATGACCTGCTCGGGTTTTGAAACCAGGACCGTCAGGTGTTTTGCTTGAGCTTGAGTTCGTAATCCGGCTTCTGACACCAGTTGTTTCGTGCCACCCCCCTAGTGACACTTTTGTTAACTGGATTACGGTGGGTTGAAGCACAACACAGATTGTTCCTTTAAAGGAATAATTAACTTTTTTGCGGCCAGAAAGATACACTACTCATCAGTAATACAAGCAATTAGAACCTTATTCCAGTTTCCTCAAGTCTCTTCCTTATGGAGAGCTCTTGCCCCCTTTCCCTTGTCAACAAACCACAGAAGTTAATCCGTCCTAATGAGTCCGGTGGCCTTGACAGAAACTACCTGCACCTCTCCCTTATGTACACAAACTACAGTTACTTACGATAACCTGCTACACGTGCTTCGCAGCCCACGAGGTGGGAGACAATGTCACTGGATTTCGTAACTCGCACGGCACTTCACCACAATACCTCTGTCGCTCAGTGAAATCACACTCGCTCAAAACACAGGCTTCTCACTCCCTCGCTGTCAAGAGAATCGGCTTCACTAGGGGTTTCGCAAGTCACCACACTTCTGTCGTTCAGGATAAATGCTCGCACTAGCTCGTAAAAACACACACTCACTGCTTGACAGGTCGCTCTTATATAGCAGGCCGGTGACTCAATGAATGCTTCTAGACCCATCCAGGATTCACGGCTTCTCGAGGTTTCCATCGCTGGCTGGGTCACGAATATTCTGGACCATCCCTTTGTCCTAGTAGTCCTGTTGCATAAGGCGCACGCAATACACTCAGGTAGAGCACAGCCCAGCCCTGGGGCAGTTGTGACTTATGCGGCGAGCGATGAAACAAACTCACAGCCGTAACAATATTCTCATCATTTTGGAAGTTACGATGTCATTATCACTCACGGAAATGTATGTCTGATTAAAGAACAGAAAGCACCCCAGAAGATAATGACATCAATACTACTAAAAGAAGGATGAGAAGAAAAATCACTCAGCCATTCATGATCCATTGTTAACTTGGTACCTAATAACACTTGTACCTTTAACCTTTAACTGGTGACGTATGGAATTCGGAACATAACTTGTGACGTGAGGTTTAAGAGACTCCTGCCAAATATATTTCTCAATAATGAACATTTGACACTTCATACAACTACTTTCATTATGTTATTTGTTTCTGCATGTAATAATCTCTGGTAATATTAATATGTTTAAAATGTAATAATACAAGGAGTAAAAAAATTGTCATTTTTTTACTCACAGTATGCAGACGTTCTGATGAATTTCATGATGCTGGTTGTCGCCACTTAAAATTAAACAAATACACTGCAGATCATTTTTCACTGATTCACACGTACAACACACTTTGGAACCTAACCGTAAACCGGTGGTGACGTGAGGTCTGCCAGTCCACTTGAAACTTCAACCTACCGAGGCGAGCTAACCAGGGCCACTAAAATTTCATCAACGAGGGTGTTAAGTGTCAGTATGAGCACACAGATAAGAAGGCAAACATAAACAACAGCTCCGTGCAAGATTTAATTAAAGAAGCACAGATGTTTATTTTATTTCACGCCACCAGTTAAAGGTTAGGGGGCGTGGGCGCAGTGGTCCAGCCATTGACCTCTCACCACGGACCGGGTTCGATTCCCGGTCAATGTATGTGAGATTTTCAAAGTGAAATACCATGTCCTATGATTCAGACTCCACGTAAACAGGAGGTCCTGTGACTCATTATTGGGAGATTAACGGTCACGTAAAACTACAAACTTCACTTCTTCAGTTAAAGGTTAAGAAATGCTTTGTAGTCATTAAATGATTCAAAATAAATTTACTCCTACACTCAAGTTACCTACATAAGCTTATGTAAAATAATTTTAATAGAAAATGATTAGAGCCAAAATAGCGTATCTCCTGTTAATGACCTTCAAAAAATCTATACCATGATTCTATAACACTGCATGTAAGAAATAACTGCACAATGATCTTGGGAAATATGTTAGCAATATATAAAAAAAATTACCGACTTCCAAATCAAAATATATAACCAGTTACATGCCAATTAATAACAATTTTGTTAGTTTTTCTTGCTTCCTGAAAAGTAGTGTTTTTGTAGGTACGCTATTCTGGTTCTAAGCCGGCGATACGGCATTAAGAGTCCAAACCATCAGTCTGGGTACCTTCATTTTCATGGCAATGGATAATACGTCGCCATGTTCTGTGCGACATTCCCCAGAGCATTGCTGGTGTGACTTTAGTGAAAGCTTGTCTCACATCATCTTTCAGTTCATCGGTGGTATTGTATCCGTTTTGTGAAACGATACCCTTTATGAACCCCCATTGCGCATTAACACATGTGGTAAGGTCTGGGATTCGTGGTGGCCAGGAAAGTGGAGCCGGCAGCACAGGAGAACCATCGGAAAAGAGAACTTTGCCTCGTTTTGGTATTGTGTCGAACATCTGAAGAAGTGCCTCACATGCCTCCATCCCACAATTCCTGGACGGGCGTAGGCCGATATGGGCGCAAGCCTAAGTCTTGCTTCATGTGCTTCTGCATTGTCGACATTGTCCAGTTCTTCCAGGGCGATGGATGGGTCTCGTACCGTAATGCCGTATATTCCTAAGAAAACCTCCCTTAGAAATGGTGTACAACTTATTTAACTAGGTGTAGGGGTTTCTATTGGCTATAAGAGGGGGGTACCGGGACTTTGTGGCCACCCTGTATAAACAATTGTTACCGCCCAGTCAATACTGTTTATTAGTTGAACAAGTTATTTACTTGTCATCGTTGGTACATGTTATTTAGCTGATGAAGACACCAATAAATGTTATAGGTGTCGAAACCTGTACCAAGGATGACAAGTAAATAACTTGTTCCACTAATAAACAGTATTGACTGGGCGGTAACAATTGTTTATATATATATATAATCACAATTATCAATACAGAACCATGTATGACTCTCAGAGTTCAATATAGCAAGGTGGATGCGCAGATTTCACGGCCACCGGCCAAAAAACCGTCAGACCTATACGGAGTGTCACTACTCCGAAGGTTTAATGCTTATCCAGCACAAATAGCACCGAGTAAATATGACCAACTTACCCACCGCATTAATTCCCTTTGCAGCACTGCCTAGCGATTGAAAAAAACAATATGGCGTTTAATTCTGGGAGTACGCTACTCCGAACTTTGCCTAGCAATTGAAAAACAGGCCCTCAAGGAGATAAATTACCTAGGAAATACATTCTCGGATCGCAGGATTTAGACTACGTCTGTAGCTTTGACAATGCGCATGCGCTAGTCGGTTACCTAGCAGATGGGACGAGAAGATACCAACACAAAACAATTTTCTGTGGAAAGTTGAGATATTTAAGTTAAGAGAGCGGAATATACGAGTCAACCTCCATTAAAATCTGGAAAATTTTCTACAGTAATATGTAATGTAACTAAGATACAGGAGTTGAACATTTTATCGCTAAAGAGTGTTATTACATTTCTCAGCAGTGACAACATTATTGTTTGGCACTGGTTTTGCCGCTTAGTTCGAGCGTGGTGAATGCGGAATAAGGCTTGACAAACCTAACCTGGGGCTTACACCCCAGACCTCCCTGTTTGTATTACAAGCAGTAATTTTCATCCAGACAGTCACCTGGCTTAGTAGCGGCCAATTGTTTCGTCCAGACAGTCGTCTATCCTAGAGTTGTATTTTTCAAAGTTGCGTTCTGACAGTTCAGCAGATAAGCATTGAACTGAAGGCAGCGTTGCCACGAATGCTGCTGGCTATGCCTACTATGTGCTTTTGTCCACCTAACTTCCGCTCATTTCTACGTGATTGTAATATTAATAACATTATTATGAAAGTGTTACTCAAATGGTTTCTAAAAAATCAAGGTGCGTACCTTTTTCGGTGCAAATAAAATGAAGTCCCCGATTCTTGGATGTAACGGGTAATTTTGAGAACCACTAGATGGATTTTGATGCGGTTTTCACTATTCTCGAGGGAGTTTTTTTTAGAAAAATATTCATTTATGACCAAAGGAAGCCGATTTTGTATCCTACATGTTGGCAACAATGTGTGTGCCGCTAGAGTGCATCTGGTTGACAGTTGAGCAAGATGCAAGCGCTGTTGGAACATGTCAGCCGTTTTTAAGGGAGCAATACATAAAAACGCATATTTATGTACTTATGCACATATTATGAGGTGCAATAGTGACCAGGGTTCCTAATTTCAATACGTAATATCACCCAGAAGATGAAACAAGGACACAAGGTATGTAAAAGTCACATTCATGTCTGATGCAAGTGTATAAGCCGCGTTCTACTTTCATTCAGAATTAATAATACAAGTAGGCTATAGCAGGGTGTCTACGACCCGGGAAAACCGGGAATTCTCAGGGAATTATAAATTTCTGGAATAATCAGGGAAAAATCAGGGAATTTCTTTGTTAATCAGGGATTTTCTCAGTTTGGCTATATCCCGTAAACGAGGAAGCAATACTTTCGAATTTCGCGGGAAGTTATCTATCGCTACTGATGACATTGCTCAGCCAATGAGCAGTGCCTTCTCAAGCTCAACTGAACACATGATGTGGCAACCTTTCCGTTCCCCTTCTGCGCAGGAGCCAACTACGCCATTTTATTGGGCCTTGAGCATTTTGTTAGTTGCGATCAGTATTGCCAATTTAGCGATTTTGTCGGTAGATGTAGCAACTTTGGCGAGAAAATATTTTACATTTAGTATTGTTTGTACTAGTTTCGCTCGGAAACAGTCATGAATGCATTTCGTGACAAGCGCTTTTTCTCCCCCCGATGTCAATGAACTACGACCTAGGCCTATACCCGTTTTACGTCTCGGCATGATGGGTTAAAATCACTGACTGGACTATCCATTGTATTATCATGGAGATAGCATGAGCAACGAATTTTTGTCAGACGTAATTTAAGAATGGCGAAGTGCATGCAACACAAATCCCCCTCCTGTCCAATCTAAAAGCACGTATAGTGGGTGATGTATTGAAGATAGAGGTATGCTCTCCCGGACTTTTTTGTAGAACTTTCCATGCTGAACAATTCTTACACTCATAGTATATTGATATTTATACCGGTTTGCCCAGCATAAGCTTAAAAAGCGCACGGGCGCCTGGTTTTTTTTCTCGACTTTTTCACTGATATCGTTACTGCTTGGCTTCCTTTGAACATAAATAAATTATTTTCTTTTCATACTAAGTAGAGATTTAGGGACTATTTAAACTCCCGTTAGCGATGGAATTTTGGCTACTACTGGGTGATGACGGGCTACGTTAATTTACGTAGTTTTGTATTGGTGCGCGGACAACCGGCTACGTAAATTAAAGTTTTCTTACAGTGCTTCATTCTTGTGTAATTTTCTCCTCTCCGCCGTTCAGTAATCAAAATACTACGTGTTATTTACGAACTAAGGCCTTTGTTCAACGAAATGCAGATAGGTATATTGTTGTCTTGATAATGCTATCGGTACTGGAAGTAAGGTTTTATAACACTCAGTTACCGCGTGTATTGTCAAGTGTAGCATGGTGCGCGCGGAACTGACAGTGCGATAATCAGTTCAGACGAGTCTGTTGACGATAATAATACGAGTGAAATTGACAATGATAGGAGTGAGAGTAGTGACGATGAGGTTGATGGATGGACAAGTAAGTAAAATTACACGTATTTATGTTCCATCCTACTTCTCATACTAGGTGTACTTCAGTTGCACAGTCTGCAGTAAGGATTAGAGTAGCGCGCGCCCGGGTAACAATGTGTTAGACCTGGGTTGACAGTACTGTTTGTGCGGCTTTTCCATCCCGGTATTCTTTGATTATTGTCGGCTCCTACGTTCCTTAGCTAGACTAGAACTTATGTCCAATTTTGTTTTTAATTGTGCCCAGGATTTTTTTTTGCAACACCTTTCAAACTCTACTTTGTATTATCAATTAGACTTGGTTAAATTATTTTTAGCGGCTTCGGTGGCGTAGTTCGTAGCATGCTGAGCTTCTATGCCCTAGATCGCGGGTTCAAACCTGGCCGAAGTCGTCGGATTTTTTAAGAGCGTTAAAATTCCTCAGTATGCCTTCCTTCGGAGGGGAAGTAAAGCCGGCGGTCCCATGTCATAGATTTATGGCATGTTAAAGAACTTTCCACTAATTACACCTGTGTGAAGTTAAATTAGGTTAAAAATGTAAACAACGCTCAGGTTCTATGTTCGTCGCCAAGAGCCGACTGCGGTGGCGTCTAGTAGCCAAGTTCGGACCTAGTAGTTGTTGACCGTGGGGTTTGGCGGCAAAAGTATGCAGTTCTTACTTGAATTAAGAAACAGAAACACACATTAATACAGTCATCACAGTTAACACCGGTTATCAGACAGATTCTACACACACCCAAAGTACACGGGGCTACATGACTGCATTGTCGCAGCCCCTAAACTGAGGAACCAACCAACCTAAATTATTTTAGACTGATAATAGTGTGTTCTGGCTTGTTGAAACATCATTCATGATGATTTCCTTCATTTAAATGTATTAATAATTAATAAATTAACTCAATCACTTCTGTCATGACGAGGTGGACCTAATTGAGAGTGAGAACTTGGAATATGCCTCCCTTCGTCTCTTGGGTATGTGTAAATTACTGTGTAGGCCTATATTCAGACTTATGCTACCGAATATCGTCATTCCTGCGACGTAGGATCAGTGATTTCAATGGTAATGAATGGTTTTACAAATTAAATATTGGTCTAACTCTAAGATGATCACACTCATATGATACACACCTTGATGTGTGTATTCAACCTCCTATTGTCCCTTTTATTGAAGGCATTTACCGCAGTGAAAGCAGCATGACTTCATAAACCTTGCTTATTTTACTGGACAATAAGTTCACTTATAATATTCTATTGAAATAAATTTATTTTCACAACTGTTCCCTTGTGCATTGCTCAAATCTGTTTGGCTCCTGGAATTTCCGAGAACAGGAAACATAAAACTTAATCCTATTTTCCATTTGCTTTATCCTGGATTAAATTTTGCTTCATGTTCCTGGAGAGCGCTTAAAACGAACCCAAAAATAGCGTGCATTTCACCACACTTCCTGTTCCAGGGCGAATGTGTAGCAGTGTTTACTCAGGGAATTATCTCATTAATCCTGGAAAAATCAGGGAATATTCAGGGAATTCTTTTAAGCTGAGTTGGTAGACACCCTGCTATAGTAGCGACCAATAGTTTCGTCCAGACCATCATATTTATAACGTATTGCAACCAGTGGCTTCGCCCAAACTGTGTCATCTAACCAAGTAGCGAACAATGACTTTATCTCACCCAACTTTAGTACATCAGGAATTTTCACCCAGACAATCAGTAGTGCAGTAACTTATGTCGAGAACTAAAAGAGAGCTATGAGATATTGTTGGTATTCTCTGAAATTTTGCATCTGTGACTCATACGCAGTGCCTATCCAGTGCACATGTGCAGTTGACTATATGCCTCTTCAGATGATTGATTCATGTTGCACAACCTTTGAAGTTCAACCTTCGTTAAAGGCTACCACACTAATCGGTCGCAACCATGACTGAAACAAATAGAAATAATACAAATATTTTATCTGCGTACTACTAAGTATAGGTCAGTAGCCTACTACATATAAGCTACATAAATAATCACCAATACATTCACATGAACTACCACTAGCTGAGTGTGAATCATACTTCCAAGTTTACGAGTTACATTGCACCATGTAAAACAACCCATAATATTATGGCTCACGGCACTTGGAAGTTGAGAATAACATTACATTATTAGAAGGAGAATTGAACCTAAGAATATGTTCCTGAGAGTAAACTTAGTTAGGCTATATTTTAGGTTATGTTTGGTTTGAATTGTACGGAAAATGCAGTCAGAAGACTATTTCAAATTTTCCAAAGACCATTAGGGTTTTTTATCATGTTATTTGTGCCCTGACTGAATATAAAAATAAATAAAACAACGTTATTTAATTGTCATATCACTCAATAATATGATGGGTGACTTGACATCTATAAAGTTAGACAAAACACGTTTCAACCAAACAGCTTCTCTTACACCTTCACTCAGTGCAACATATTCTGCTTCAGTAGATGATAAGGAAACGCATTTTTGCTTTTGAGCCCCCCATGATACAGCACCACCTGCCATTTTGAACACAAAACCACTGTATGATTTTCGGTCATTGCTATCATTAGCCCAGTCAGCATCAACAAATCCCATGAATTGACCTTCATTCCTGACATACTTAAGTGACAAGTCTTTCGTGCAATTTAAATAACGCAGCACTCGCTTTGCAGCAGACCAGTGAGATTCATTGTGACAACGATTAAATTGACTGAGATACGATATCGCATAGCTTATATCTGGACGCATGCAAACACTTAAATACATGAGCAAACCTACGAGTTCTCTATAAGGAAGATCACTAGTTTCTGTATCAGAAACACCAAGATTTGGTTTGGTTTCCAAGGGAGTACCAATGGGATGTGCATCGTGCATACCATATTTCTTTGCAATCTCACTGATGTACTGGTCTTGGCTAAGATACATTGTACCATTCTTCTTATCTTGCCTTACTTTAATACCTAAAAGTCCAAGATCTCGTACCTTAAATTCTTTATCAATACGGGCCTTCAATGACTTGATCTCAGACTCATCATTATAAGCCACAATGAAATCATCCACATATAATGCAATAATTACCATACTTGGGGCTTGTTTCTTAAAGTACACACAGGGTTCATCAGCACAATTTTTGTAACCCAATTTGACAAGAACAGAGTGAGCTCGCTCATTCCACAAACGAGAAGATTGTTTTAAGCCATAAATATATTTTTTTAACTTGCAAACTTTATGTGCTGAACCGTTCTTGACAAAACTTTCTGGCTGATACATGTAGATCTCTTCATCTAACTTTCCATTCAGGAAAGTAGATTCAGCATCCCAATGTACCACCTTCAGATCTGTTTGGACAGCCAAGGCAAGCAGCATCCTTAACGTGCTGTGTCGAACAACAGGAGAGAAAGTTTCTGTAAAATCTACTCCGTACCTTAGGGTGAAGCCCTTGGCCACAAGTCTGGCTTTATACCTTTGAATGTTGCCATTAGGTTCTCTTTTTACTTTGAAAACCCACTTACTACTGACAACATTCTTGCCCTGGGGTTTATCAACTAGATCCCAGGTGTCATTTAACTGAAGTATCTCCATTTCCCTTTTCATAGCCTGCTCCCACTTAACCCTATCAGGCATGGACAGTGCCTCCTTAACTGTACTAGGTTCAGAGTCATCAGTGAGAGTCAAGTATGTCACATAGTCTGACATGTCTACAGGCTTTTGTTGGCGCCTAGGATACCTTTGATTACCTTCGGCATCCCCCTCCATTGGCTCATTGACGATGGTGGCAGAGCCCACAGAATCACTGCAGTCTGAATCTGTTCCACTAGGGACATAGCTTAAATCAGCTGAGTCAACAGTCTCAGCCACACCAGCACTGCTAATGGGCAATACGCTTTCAAGTTCCGAAATGCAGTCTGCCCCATCCTCTGAGTTGTCGGGTTCTGCCTCACTGGCTTGCTGAGCCCGAGGTTGCAGGTTCGAAACCTGGCGCAGTCAGCTGGCATTTGAGGGTGTGCAAATGCGAGGGAGCCGTGTCAGTACATTTACTGGCACGTTAAAGATCCCCTTCAGGGCAAAATTCCGGCACCCCGGTGTCTCTAAAAGCCAGGGTAGTTAAAAGGGACGTAAAACCAATAACATTATTATTATTATCTGCCTCACTGTCACTGGGAACTGAGATCTGCACCATTGCAGGTTCATTAATCTGCAAGGATGGGCCAACATTACCTGGAGACACATCAGAAACCTCCTGGAACACATCTTCAAAGAACTGTGCATCCCTGGACTTAACAAGTTGATGAGTAACAGGATGCATGAATCTATAGGCTTTACTGTCCTCACAATAACCACAGAAAATGTGTTTTTCACTTTTAGGATCCAACTTGTGCCTCCTTTGATCAGGGACATGAACTTGTGCTACACAACCAAAAATTCTTAGATGCTCCATATTGACCTTGTTTCCAGTCCAGATCTCCTCTGGAACTTTACCTGGAATTTTTCTGGTTGGGGACCTGTTTACAAGATAGGCTGCTGTATTTATTGCTTCAGCCCACATGCGTTTATCTACTTTAGACTCGCTCATCATGGCTCTACATTTATCAAGCGATGTTCTATTCATGCGTTCAGCTACACCATTCTGCTGTGGAGAATAGCTAGTTGTAGTCTGATGCTGAATACCTTCTGATTTAAGTAGCCTCTCGAAAGCTTTGCTACAAAATTCACCACCATTATCAGTGCGTAGGACCTTAATAGATCTTTCACACTGATTCTCGACCTGTGCCTTGAAATCAATAAAGCAATCCAAAACATCACTTTTCTTAGCAAGGAAATACACAAAAACCTTTCTAGAATGATCATCAATGAAGGTCAAGAAATAGCGACCATTGCTCAGAGATGGAACTGGCATAGGCCCACATAAGTCTGAATGAATAAGATCTAGCTTATTTTTACATACAGTTTTACTCTTACTCGACTTAAATGGTTGTCTAGCTTGTTTACCTTCAGCACATGAAAAACAGTTTTTAAAACCATTATCTGAGAAATTAATTCCATGAGTGAGACTATCTCTTAACAACTTCATGCTGTGGTTGTTAAGATGGCCTAGTTGTTTATGCCATAAATATTCTGAGTCCTCTGTACAAATATTAGCTTGAGCACTGAGAGCATTGACTTGGTAAACACCCCCCACATTACTCGCAGTCAGTGCTACATTACCTGTAGCAACAAAGTTTTCATTATCATAAACTTCACAAGTATTGTCGGTGAATACCACAACATAACCCTATTGAGTAGCAGCAGACACAGATAAAAGATTAGCAGTGAGACCAGGAACATATTCTACATTGGACAAGGTTTGTGAAATACCATTTTCTAATTGAACAGTTACATTACCAGATCCTTGGCCATACAATTTTTGATTGTTTGCTGTACTGATCTCCAGATTAGGACCAGCAGTGAAGTTCACCATCGCAGTCTTGCTTGAACTCATGTGCTTAGTAGCAGCAGAGTCAACGAACCAGGCCCCTGTAGAGGCCCTTGCACTTAATGCCTGTCCATCGGTTGCCAGCATCATCTTCTCTTTCTTCGACTTCTGTTGAGTTGAGCTCTGCATCTCCTCTTTCCTGCAATCCCGCTTCCAGTGTCCTGGCTTCTTGCATTTCCAGCAGAAAGGCTTCTTCTTAGTCTTGTCTTCTCGTGAAAACGGAACAGAATCCTTGGATGGCTTGGAAGTACTTTCCCCACTCCAAGTAGTATCTTGTAGCAACTTGGTTCGGACTGTGTCTGCAGTAAGGTCTGTTCCGGAACTTTCCAGAGCCATAATCCTAGGCTGAAACTCATCTGGTAGACCTTTCAGCATAAGAGCTGCCACAAACTCGTCGTCCAGTGCCTTATTCATAGACGCAAGTTGCTGAGCAAGTCCCTTAACCTCACTAACATACTCTTCCATCGTCTTGTAGTGCTTTAATTTAACTTTGCACAATTTCTTCAAGATGACGATCCGCCGATTCACTCCTTTATCTGAGTAGGCCTTTTCAAGAGCTTCCCAGACTTCCTTCGCGGTCTTACTTACAAGGCGTGACGATTGGGAAAATTGATTTATCCACCATGAGGTTAAGTTTGGCCCTAGCCCGACTTTCGTCTTTCGCTTTCTTCGCAGATGTTGTAGTATCTCCATCCGGGTAGCCAACTATACAGCTCCACAGATCTTCGAGTCTTAGGACGTTTTCCATCTCGAATCGCCAATCCACGTAATTTAGACTACCTCGCAGCTTATCTATAGCCGGTAACGAGGTGCTTGTTGCAGACATGTTGACTTCGATACGTAGCGAAATTCACAGTTCATATAACGAGCAGTCTATCATACGCACTTTATATTCGCACGGTGGATTCGTGGCTGGGCCCATAACCTAAAGGATTACGAGGCACACAGGCAATTGAAATGGAACACACGTTTAATGTACTTGACATTTACTAGAACAGAACTGAACGAGCAAGGTGATACAACATTCTTTTATACACACCAAAACAAAAACAAAAGAGAAACATATCTCTATGGACCAGGTTTATAATTAACAGTGTGACCAACACAAACCATGGTCACATATTTCAACAGATCTTCCGTCGAGTTTCTCCAATCTTGTTCTCGTGTGTTTTAGGCGTCATGATTTAATCTAAATGAGAATTTATCCTAAAATTAATTAAAAGCTTCCAAACATCTCAGACGAGTGAGTTTGAACACACACATATTCTATAATCAGAGTCTATAATAACTGTAAAAACTGTTTTAATCGATGTATTTTAGTAGTACTTACCTTGTACAACTTCATTAGACTTGAAATCCAAATTATTCAAAGTTATGGTCCTTAGTGATAGTCATACTTATAATGTTGGGAGACATTGTGTCAGTGGCGGCTGGTGAAGAAAGATTGTGGGTGTGCACTCTTAAAAAAAACATCTAAATTTGATATAAATAGCATACAAAATAACTGTCTCATCATGATGTTACTCTATTTTCTCCAAGCTCACTAGTGGCACTTGGAGTCGACACCTCGATATTTTGCTGTTCTATTAATTAAAGATTTCCTTTATTGAAACAAAGAACTGTTAGTTACATCCTAACTGAAAACACAATAAAGGAAAAAGGATCACCCGAATGGGCATTAAATTTTACCATAATCACTTAATGATTTTAATCTTTTGCGGCACGTCTTAATATGGTATCTGGTACACCTTTCGTTGCATAAAATGCAAACACAATTATCATTCGGACTATGGAAGGATCTGTTGGAGCATATCTTATGATGGAATCCGTGAATGGCGAGTCTCGTTATTACGTGTCTTTGATCTTGATTCTTGTTAGACCACGTTCTGTTCATCATGGCATCAGTAATATAAAAGTCTGGATCTATCTCTTGTCTCTTTGCTCTTCTAGCCTCCAAAAAGTCAGTGGAGGATCTTGTAGCCGGCAAAGGAACTTTCAGTCTGAGGTCTTCGATGAAGAAGGTTTCCTTTGCTAACTCATAGACTAATCTTGTGGGAGCCATCTTTCCAACTCTTAGTATATACTTTAAAAATCTCGACTTAACATTCTCTATTCTTTCTAGATCGCTAAATGTGAGAAAATCCCATATTATTTCAAGACCATACGTAACAACTGGTGAGATGGTCGTATGGAAAAGGGTCAGAGCTGTAACTAGTGATAACGCTGGTAGATTCTTAATCTTGTAAATGACTCTGATAGCTGTTGCTGACATCTCTTGTATATGATGACTGAAGGATGTGGCTGTAGTCTGCAGGGTTATGCCCAGGTATTTGAACTTGTTCACTACGTTTAATGGTTCGTTGTACAATGTGAGCGTGTCTTTAAGCGCAGGTTTACCTCCTTTTCGAAATGTAATTTGAACCGTTTTTTGAAGGTTAATATCAAGGTGATTTTCATTGACCCATTTTTCTAGGTTAAACAATGCACTCTGTAATTCTAATTTGTTTGATTACCCTAATACCATGTCATCCGCATAGAGTAAGAGTGTGGTATTGGGAGAGTCCTTTATTATGCAGGTAATGTCTGCCGTAGTAATATTAAATAGAAGCGGGCTTAAAGGATCACCCTGCAAAACTCTGTTCGTCTGTCTGATATAAAGAGATGTGGTGACACCGTCGTCTATTTCTAAGAGGTTGTATGCCAGTATATGTTCCAGTAAGGCCGTTATTGGTCTTAATTCATTGGTCAATCCTTTGATCTTCTGGATAAGTAGTTCCCGATGTAATGAGTCGAATGCTTTTGCATAATCCACAAATACTGTATAATATTTTCCTTTAGGTTTTCTTAAAGATTCTTGCACTTCACTTAAAAGATAAGTTACTGCCTGTGTTGTGCTTCTTCCTTGCATGAAACCAAATTGACAATCTGGAATTTCTGCTATTGGTGTTAGTTTCGTTGTGAGAAGCTTCATAAATACCTTGAAGATGTTGTTCTCAAGTGCAATACCTCTGTATGAATTGGGATCACTGGTGTCCCCTTTTCCCTTGTAGAGAATTTTGATGGTGGAAATTCTCCAGCTGTCTGGAAGGTCTCGAATCGTATGTATGCATTAAAGAGATTGGTCCAAAATGGTAAGAGTATGTCCTGTGACTGCTTTAGTAGTTCTGTGCAAATGAGGTCTGGTCCAGGAGCTTTCTTGTTTTTTCCGCAATCTATTATTGCTTTGATTTCTTCCAAGGATATAATTAACGTATCCTCATCTGAAGAAGATCTATCTGATGAGAAATTACATCTCTTGGATTCTTGATTTAGAAGGGACTTAAAATGTTCTTCCCATTCTCTCATGGTAATTTCATTTGGTCGGAGTGTTACAGGTCTTCGTAGAGCAAGAAAGGGATCGGATTTGGCCTTCCTTGCTAGATTATTTGCTTCTCTTTCAATGTGTTCTGTTTTTTGTTTGTTTGTTGGAGTTGTTTATAGAATTTCCTATGTTGTGCATATATTTGGAGATTTTCGTCCGTGACTTGAGTCCTTGCCTTGTAGAGTGCTTGTAGAGTTTCTTTTCGCTTGGCATAACATTTTTTATCAAACCAGATTTGAGCCCTTCTTTTCTTCATAGGAAGACTAGCTGATTGTATTAAATCTGTGACTATTTTCAATGCTTCATTTATGTGACCTTCATTTGCGAGGCGTTCTGCTCTGATAATATCTTCAGGGATGATCTGATTTTGGTCAATTAATCTGGATATATGCCTTCTGTTGTGTTGTGTCGATGTCTGATCTATTATAATGTCTGTTACTATTGGAATATGTTTTCTTATGGGAGCTGCTCCAGATCTCCAGAGTTCTTCCTGTTTCTTGATGTATATTCCATTGCCTTTGTAAAATACAAGATCAATTGCGCTCGCTCCGTTGTTGCAGAAGTAGGTCATTTCTTCCTTTTTGTTCACTAGTAAAAATCCTTCCTCAGTCAGCATTTCTAGTACTAACTCTGTTTTCCGGCTTGGTTTATCAATTCGGCAGTTGAGGTCACCGGCTAGGATAATATTTTTGTCTTCTCCAGTTGTTTTTGAAATGGCTTTAGCGAGCGTTTCAATGACGTCGTTTATGGAGGCGTAGGGGTTGAAATACAATGCAATAATAGTGATGTCGGTAGTCCTTATAATGAGTAAGTTTTCTTCCTTATATGTTGCTTTTATGGTGCCAATTGTAGGTTTCCATGTTCCCTCCTAAATGCACAATGAAGCTGTTGTCTGATTCATTACTTTCCTAGTACTTGTAATTCCAATTCTGCATTTGTGTATGATTTTGATTGTTCACATTTGTCGATTTTAGTTAGATTGCATTAGAAAGCTACCTATTGCAAAGGGTACCATTGCGACTTCCGGGAAAAAAAATTGACATACCTTCGCGTTTCACATCCCCCAGATCCCAAAACCACCGTCAGTTCAAAAGTTAATATATAATGTATATGTGTAGGCCTACATAAAATATAACCATTCAAAATCTCGGTCGAGTTCGCTAACGGGCAAAATCGGACCAAGGGGTTGGAAATGGGGGGAACGTGAAATATTGCTTTAACTTTCTTAGTACCGGTATGTTAAAAACTGAATCCATTCAAAGTTCGTACTATTTTTCGAATAAGGGCCAAGTGCTTATCTTAGTAATTATTGACCAAAGGGGTGGGAAAAATGGAGTTTTTAGAGAAAAGAAATCATACCTCCCTTAATAGGTACAATATCAAAACAGTTTAAAATGGCCAATACCCCTCTAAAAACAACATGTTTTGCCTGAAAGAATGTTTGATATGACCCATCCTTGCACCAAGGGATGAGCAAAATGTTTCAGGTATTATAAGAAGATGCTGTATGCTAAACATGTGTAACTTTCATAGGTATACTGTACAACAATTGGCAAATTTAGTGAATTCGAAGCATTTTTTTTTTGCCCGGTGAAATCTACCTCCGCTTCTGACGTGCCGAGAGGGATTTTCTTTTTTTGTGCACGTAGCACTGTGCCCAACTCTAGGAATGGGTATTCCAAGATTCAGACACCTAGATATCATGGGAAAGGCTACAGCCGCTTTTGAAAGTTGAGATATTTGAATATCGCGCTACATTGCTTCTCGAAGCAATTGGAAAGAATATACCGCTAACTGCATGTCAAGTGACGTAGCGAGTAATAGCAGAGGTCGAGGCTATTTATTGATTAAATAGTTAACCATGGAGTAGAGACTTGAGACTTGGATCAGATTACTGGCACGGCCAAATGAAAGAGAATGCACTTAGTATCAAGTAAATCGGACCAGGGATACCAGAGATATGAGGATTTCCAGATTTCAGCGTGATGACGCGTGACCCTGGCAGTTTTGAATAAAAGCCGGCCGGCCGAGGCATCGATAGCTCACTTCGACACAAGCACTTGCCTAGCAAGTTGCTGCTACGCTGAGCCAAGGCACATGGTTGCAGGATCTAGGCAGAAGTAATTTTCAAAGTTGTGATAGTCACAAAAGTGCTGCGCTACGAGTGAAACTTAGTAAGTTTCCGGCAGGGAGGATCACTAAGGTGATAGTTATTTTTCGACAGACACTGGTGAAATATTTTTATTTTCACATGGACATATGCTAGACTTTGTCTAGAATTAGTACTTTGTCACAGTCCAGTAATAACCTAATACTTGGATGTTTAAGTCCATTTCAGTCAGTTTTCATATTGGTAACTTGTTAACCACTTCGATCTATCAGTACACTGAAGACCAGTCGATCACGGTGGTGTTCGTTAGTCTACGCAAGGGAAACTACAGGTTGCTTAGCGCATGGTAGATGGTGTGAAGCCATGCCCAGCGAACGATCTTCAGAACAGCCGTTGATTGGTTAGACTGTCAGTGTCTTCTTGTATTGATAAGATTACCGTGAGTTATGTTACAACTGACATATCTAAGAATAGATCACTTAGATCTGACCCCATTTAAACAAACTGTTATGGCTTTGATAGAAGCCCATATTAAAATGGAACAACAGTTAATTCAAACGTCAAGAGATACTACCACTATGTCTGACTAGACGGATTGTGGGTATATAATGGCGGCCGATACAAGGATTATACGTGCTTGTCCGATAGGGCATGTCTATGGATAAATCTGGTACAGACCAGGTTCGCTACGCTTCAAGACCATCAAGAAATGTAAGCCACATTTGAATTATATTATGCCTAGCTAATTGGAACAAACTATTTTTCGGCAGATGACCAACACATTTATTTTTCTTCGTATTTAAATCTTGCAATGATTTACGCAAGGCATATTAGAGTTATTCTGTGTATTTTCAGCACTCAGAACAGTTTAGGATCGATGACCGAGCATTTATTTGAATATTTCATATTTTAGGGATATCACGGAAAACCGTCGATGTGAAGGTTGAGTTAAATTATTTTTGTTGAGGAATGGATATTTTTTTTTTCCATATTCGAAGATTCGAACATGTGGATTCTCACATAATGAGATGATAACTAAACACATTTAAAATGATATAACAAATAATAATAATAATAATCCACTGATAATAATAATAATAATTTTCATAATTTTTCTAAATAATTCTTGGATATTATATTTTATAATAATCACATGTATTGAGAGAGAGCCTATGAAGTAGTTTAATCATTTCTAGTCTGGAACAGGAGATTTTCCGAAGGAGAGTGGTTAGCGCAAGCCCGCATTCAACCAACATTTCAGTTCTGGTTGAACAGTTAATATTTGCAATGAGCAAAGTATATTTTTCAGATAACACGGAGAGGCATGAAACGGGAAGCAAATGATATTTGTATCAAATAGGATATTTTTGTATTTATATAAAATCATGACGTAAATACACTCGAAAGTAAAATAAAGATTTTCATAAGTATGGTAAATTCACGGGTTGAACTGAATGGTAAAATAAAATAAACTTGTAAGTTTATTAATCTTCCAGTGTTGATAACAAGCAGAGGCTTGATTTATTGTATAAATTTTGGGAAGAAAATTTATATGTGTGGAGTAGTTGAAATGCCATTCCCAGGTGCGCATGTTTAAGTCGCAGGAATGAGGAGGTTTTTTCGAGCATCAATCAAATAGCAGGTTCGATGGCTCAGGTTTATAGAAGGAGTATTGGAACTACACATTTCGTCGTATGAATGACCCGAAGGTTATTTCTTAAAACCATCAGTTCTTATTTCAACCTTGTTTACGAATTCCATTTAGACTTTGATTTTGCTAGAACCCGGATTTGTCATGATAGTAGTTTATTCTTCTTCAGAGGAAGACCTTTGCCGCTGTTGTTGTAATATTGTGTTCTTACACAAATAATAGAATGGGCCACTGCCAATTAAAAATAATTCTATAACCACGAATAATTTGAAGGATATTTTCAATCCTAGTGCCATGAACTAAATGAATTTATTATAAAGCTACAATTCTTATTTCCGCATTCTGTCGAAGAATTGCAAGTTGTGAAAGTTACTAAAATGGCCGCAAATATAAATATTTTTCATAATAATGATTCCAAGTGGAAAGTCAAATAGTTGAATGGTTCAACAATTTATTGATCAAGTTGATGATTCAGAAATCATATATTTTGTTAGGAACTTGAAGTTCATAATCGAGTCACTTCTCGAAATGTTTAATGTCAGAAGAACAATTAATTGTTGTTGTGCTTCGCACAGTTCTTCGATGCTATGCTCAAGGTCAAATACTTTTCAGATGTTATTAATATGTGTAAATAATTTGTGTTGATTCAATGATGATAATAATATTTTTCGACAATATTTTTTGAAACTGGAAAAATAAGTGAAAGTTAAAAATTCTATGAACATTTATTCTACGAGTGTTAATATTATGTAAAAATTCAAACAGTGATCTACGATATTTCCAGTAGAGACAATTAAATTTGAACTGGAATTAATCATAAATAATTTTGGAACACAGTCTACAGGACTATTAATCAGACTTGTGTTTCCAAAAAATAATTGTCAAATGTGTTTGGAAAATTTCTGTATATTGTGTAAATAGGAGTGTGGGTCGCCACACGTGAGTGATGCTGCTTTGAGCATTTTTGCAGTCAATTTTAAATTCAAAATAAAATGAGATAATTTTACTTGATGTGTTACGCCCAATTGAATCTCCTTCTATCCTTATTGTTGCATTGAGCCAAAAATCAGTAAAGCATTTTTTTTAATTTGATGTCGTTTTTGCGATTTGCTTTAACCCATCTGGCGCTCCGGGATATTTTGACTCTCGTGCTGACTGATTATTGGTAAAATGCATATGTGGTCGTGCGGACTCCGGTCTAAACGGGCACAGCACGACTTTAAGCACGGAAAACAATACATCCAGTTGGTTAGTTCACAGCCACAAGCCCACTCATACTACCTTGCTATAACTTCATCATGGAATAAGCGATTCCTAACCTTCGCTTTGCACAGGGATGTTGGAATTAAATTCAGGTTTGGAATAGGTCTTCCCATTTCTTATTATATGGCCACCTTTTCTTCCAGAGTAAGTAAGTTGAGACGATGTAATAGTTTTTAAATCCTGAACAGTAGCCATAAGAATCCCGAATCCCACCTCGGCCGTCCTGAAAATGATTTTCGTGGTTTTCCATTTTTATCACTAGGAAAATACCGGGACGGTTCCTTTCAGGCCAACGGTCAAAATCTCGTCTTTGACCCTGAATTAGACCCAAGTTTGCGGTCACCTGTCACCATCCCCAGTTGCATTTGCTGAAAAAGTGTGTTTGCCTCCCAGACACCATCCTTCCGACGGTAGAGGAATGATCCTAGCTATGTCAGTGGGTGAAGCCAAGCTGGGAGGATAAGCTATCAAATACACCCACTCAAATATTCCACACTTTAGAAACACACTTGTGACAAATACTTGCCACATCCA
The DNA here is from genome assembly GCA_946902985.2 of Meconema thalassinum. Taxonomy (NCBI): domain Eukaryota; kingdom Metazoa; phylum Arthropoda; class Insecta; order Orthoptera; family Tettigoniidae; genus Meconema; species Meconema thalassinum. Next base: position 453,391,875 of record OX336391.1, on the reverse strand, counting down.
AGATCAACAAGATAATAGGCTGCGTTAATCTTCCAAATTACTGGACCTTAAAAATCTGTAAATTATAAAGAAATGTAATGAAACTGAATTCACTGTTACAACTATAGACTGTATAATATCATACAGTTGGCTGTATGATTGTGGTTTTTAAATGCACATTGAAAATCAAATGGCAGTGGCGCTATTATACAAGCTGCGTAAAGACACAACCTTTCAAACCCTTTCAAACTGCACATGAAACTCTACCTGGTACTACAATTCACCAACAGATAGTGCGGTAGCTCCTGCACGCTAGCGGTCATCGCTTCTTCGTCTGTCGACCAGATGCGACAGGAGATGGAAAATAAACGGAGCATGCGCAGTACAATTCGCCAGGCAAGGATTTGGCTCCGATTCTGTTATAGTAAACACACATCCCCTCTCCCCCCTTTGCCGTCCCCTCTCCTGCCGTCAAGCCTTACGCTGGCTACAAAGCTGCAGGTGGCGAACGGCGATATTTGATGATACCCGAGCCAGCACACAAGCAACGTACAATGAGGCGCAACGAACGCAGTACATTTAAATGTAAAAAAGCGGTATCCGGGACATTTGTTGACGCTTTATACTACCATAAAATCTTATATTAATTTTTATATTCGTAAAATTCAAATGTGAACGGCAATTTTTCAAGAATGGGTGTGCACTGGCTCCAGGGCGAATACCCAGAAACCGCCACTGCATTGTGTGCAATTCATTCTGGGAGTTATCGCCAGAAAACTGTCGGCAACTGTGTGGTAAGAAATTCTAGTGGTATTGTGGTCTTTGGAGATGGCGAGGTTTTATGCAGGGTTGGCCACAATGTGCTGACACAAACAACTTAACTTCAAGAAATTCAACCATAAACCAACATTTATGTAGGTATAGGGGATGGATGTTAATGTTGGCTACACGTTTTTCGTTTAGTAACTTGTTTTAGCTGGCACGGACTATAAAGGTGCACACCAGAGGCATTCCATCAATCGAGTACAGCAAGATGGGGGGATCAATGCTGTTCTGAGCGGCTATCATGTGGGGGTTTTGGACGCAAATGTTGCCCATCTAGGGCTTGCTCAAGGCTCCACAATACTGGGATAACGTCCTCCAACCCATCATTGAACCATTTCATCAGCATTTCGAGGAAGAATTCAAGTTTATGGATGACAACTCCGGAGTCCATCGTGCTGGCATCGTCAATGATTTCATCAATCGTGTCGGTATTGCATGATTGGATTGGCCTGCATGTTCCCCCAATATGAATCCAATTGAACATGCTTGAGATAAAATGAAAAGAGCTGTGCGAGCACATCGTGACTAACCACAAAATCTACAGGAGTTAAGCAGATTGCCATTGAATGGAATAAATTAGATCAGCAGTGGTTAAATGACCCCATGGGCAGCATGCCACATAGGGTGCAGGCTTGCACACATGCAACCCTTTATTGAATGAGGTTGCTACACCCTGGGCTTACCTCAAGAAACGTGTTTTGGTTTCTGTTGGACTACAAGAGAAGTGATTTGTTGGGTTTTGTTTGTCAATACATTGGAAGGTGGATTACTTTATCAATACCAGATCACCATAGTATAGAATACCATAGAAATTTTGTTTTGTGGGTGATGCAAAACTTGTTTAGATGTGTGTATTTATTGCACCGAATGAAGCAGTATTAATGTGCCAGGGAAAACGGGAAATTAAAATTTGCTTCTTGCAAAGTTCATTTACTCTAAACTGACACTTTTTTGACACTTCGCTTGGGGAAGTAGCCCCTTGAACATATCCATCCGCCGCTACCACGTGCATTGCAGCCAATGCTCTACGACCCTCATGACAGGCATTATGGACCGCATGTATTCCATCACGTGAACAACAGTTATGAGCTGTCAAAATATACATTCTGCTCGCCATGGCAGTTGAATGATCATTTTTATTAATATTTTTCTTTGACATTTATCTGATTAGAAATGTGGTCAAGTTGAATATAACAACGGCTGCTGTGTTCCGAATAGCATTGGAAGGCACATTTTCAATAAAATTCTTGGTCCTTTACCTTTCATGGGGTTTCAAGATTCTGAATATCTTCCTCCGAACCTCCTCGCTTAACAAGATCTTGACCATTTAATGTTCGGTACTCACAGCATAAACTTTGGGAATAATTTTAGGCCTACTTAACTCTACAATCACCATGCCACATGAACACAATTTACCTCTCCACTAGGGGCATAAGACCTCGTAGTTCCGCCCCTTAAAACAACAATAACTAACTTACTACCTCTCCACTGTTCGTAAGTAAATGTTCAGGAGTTTTACTTGGAACTTTGCAAGGCCACCTAGGAGTACTCGAGGTCCTAGTTGCTACAACATTAATGGTTTATGTTTGTTTCTGACATTTCGTGCTAGGACTTGTTGAATAACGGAATTCATGAATATATAAATAAATCAAAAGAAAATATTGCCCTACACAGTTAACAGTTACTCCTCCAAGAAAAGAAACACAATATAAACAAATAAAAATCTAGTGTGAACAAGAGAATTAATTTCTTTCTCTACTTCTGTTTTCAGTTTTGAAAATCAAATTGTCAGGCCTGCATGCCGCATGTTCACATATTTATACGGCATTTACGATAAACTCTACATACTAAGCTGAAAAGTAAACACACGTTGATGTTGGAATATGAATAAATATTTTCAGACTCCTTTGCAAAATTATATATTGTTGTTTTGAGTCCTCAGTCTTTTGACTGGTTTGATGCAGCACTCCACGCCTCCCTGTCCTGAGCTAATCGTTTCATCTCTATATAGCTACCACACCTTACATCCGAGGCAATCTGTTTAACATATTCTAACCTTGGTCTACCCCTACAGTTCTTGTCCTCGGCCCTTCCTTCCATAACTAAGCTTGCTATTCCTGGGTGTCTTAGTATGTGTCCTACCGACCTATCTCTTCTCTTCATTAGCAGTCGCCAGAAACATCTCTCCTCTCCCACTCGTCTTAATACCTCTTCGTTTGCAACCTTATCTACCGATCTGATCATCATTCTCCTGTAGCCACAAATTTCAAAAGCTTCAATTCTCCTCTTGTCTGCTGCACCAATGGTCCAAGTTTCACTTCTATCGAGTGCCAAGCTCCAGACAAAGGCTTTCAAAAATTACTTCCTAATACCTAAATCTATATTCGATGTCAACAGATTCCCTTTTTGTAGAAATGCTTTCCTTGCCTGAGCCAACCTACTTTTTATATCCTCTTTGCTTCGTCCATCACTGGTTATTTTGCTTCCTAAGTAACAAGTCTCCTACTTCCTTTATCTTTTCACCTGCCAATTTGTTGTCCATATAGGTTTCTGATTTATTTCGGCTGCATTCCAGTATTTTTGCCTTACATTTATTAATTTTCATCATGAATTCTTTCCTCAAGACGGAGTCCATCCCATTCAAAAACTCATTCAAATCCTGTGGCGTGTCAGCCAAGATGTCATCAGCAAATCTCCGAGTTGAAATTATTTCTCCTTAAATCTTCACTCACACTTAAAATTTTTCTCCAATTTCCTTCATTGCTTGTTCAATGTAAAGATTGAAAAGTATGGGTGATAAGTTGCAGCCTTGCCTTACACCTTTCTGAATACCAGCTTCTCTCTCATGTCCTTCACCTCGAATGACTGCTGTCTGGTTTCTGTATAGATTGTAGATCACCCTCCTATCCCGGTACTTTATTCCAGTCGTTTCAAAATGTCAAGCAACTTACTCCAATCATCGTTAACAAAAGCCTTTTCTAAGTCTACAAATGCAATAAACGTTCTCTTATCTTTCCTTATTCTACCTTCCAAACTCAGCTTAAGACTTAGTACAGCTTCCCTTGTTCCTACATTTCTCCTGAAACCAAACTGGTCTTCACCCAACTCCGTTTCTATCTGGCTTTCCATCCTCTTGTAAATTATTCTAGACAGGATATTTGAAGTATGAGTACGGTAATCAAACTGATAGTATGGTAATCTTCACATCTGTCAGCTCCTATTTCCTTTGGCATAGGGATGATAACATTCTTCTTGAAATCAGAGGGTACCTCATCTCTCTCATAAAACCTACACACGAAGTGAAATAACCTGATCAGACCATCACCTATGCAGCGTAGCAACTCAATCAGTATATCATCTATGACTGGTGCTTTGTTCCTGCGTAAGTCTTCCAATGCTCTTTCAAATTCTGATCTCAATATTAAATCTCCTTTCGCATCCTCATCAATTTCCTCTTCCCTTTCCATTACATGATTCTCAATCTCCTTCCCCTTATACAAACACTCTACTGTATGTAAGCTTTCCATCTCTCAACCTTTCCTTCCCTATCTGTTTGAGGCTTTCCATCTGTGTCCTTAATATTACAGCACTTAGTCTTCTTTTCCCCAGAAGTATTCTTAATCCTTCGATAAGCTGTGTCTACTTTTCTTAATTTCAGACAATTTTCTATACCTGCACATTTCTCTTTCAACCATTCTTCTTTCGCTTCCTTGCACTTCTTGTTAACCTCATTTCTCAAACTTCTGTATTCTGCTTGTCCCTTTTCATGTCTTACATTCTTGTGTTTATATATATTTATATTATATTTACTAGCAGTAGTGCCCGGCTTCGCCCGTTGGATTTATTTGTTTTATGGATGATAATGAATACTACTACAGAACTGGAGCGATCATGGATAAGGATCGGAAAGCACCAACGCTTATTGCAGCTGATAACCTCAGTATACTGCATCAACACCATCACCCTTATACAGAGACATACTATTGTCATGATGATAACTGTTTTAAGGGGCCTAAGAAATATTTTTGCACTAATTACTCCCCGTGACAGCAATTTATAAGCAGCTCGCAATTCTGCACCAGAACACTGGTAGGGGCGACTTGATGCAGCCCGCATTACCAGGCAACAACAGATGTAGGTATTATTGGAGCTGTCCGGGAGCGCTTGATCTTCCGACTTACTGAACAAAAATCAATCTTCAAGGTTACCTGAGAGGTGTAGCATAATGCTTTATAGCCTAAACTATTCCTCTTGAATCTGGCTATCATATACAAAACGAATTTTTCGAATCCGACTGGTAGTTCCAGAGATTAGTGCGTTTAAACACACACACACAAACTCTTCAGCTTTATTATATTAGTATAGATTTATATTTATAATAGTACTACTTGCACTGCCAGACTAATGCTGTAATGCGACCGCTACCCACCGTACACTCATCCAAAGAACACTTGGTTCCTCACTGGTTAAATGGAGTCTTAGAACAATGGTCTTTAGGAAAGTTGGCAACTGTAGCTTTCAAATAAGTGCCAAGTTACAGTAAAGGATCTTGACTTGTCCATCACACTGTAGCACTTCAGCTCCCTCTCTCTCTTCTTTGACTGAATTAGAATGTAGTAGTAATGTATAATTGTTTGCCCCTTGTAGGCTCAAAACGTTCAACACACAGCAATGCTTACTTCTATGGTTTCTTCAAGAACAAGCGCATCGTATTGTTTGACACCCTGCTGAAGGACTACGTGGCAGAGAAGGAGGACGACAATATGGATACAAGTGGGGGCGAGAAGAAAGGCTGTGACAATGACGAGGTGTTGGCAGTTCTGGGACATGAGCTTGGCCACTGGAAACTGAACCATGTCCTGAAGAATATAGTCATCATGCAGGTATACAGTCTGCCACTTCTAATCATTTGTTCGAATCTCAGCTTAAACTCCTTTGTCTCTAACCTAATATAACCTAATGAATGCTGGCATAATTAAAAGAAAAAGTCAGTTTTGCCTATGCAGGAATTTAGCTGTTTAGGGTTGAATAGGGTGGTAGACTCTTCACATTTGCATTCTGAAGTTTATTTATCCGTATTAAGATGGATTGTATATCAATAAAAGTGAAAACCAAATCAGTACTGTTTCAGTAGGTCGGTGCATTTAATTAACATGCATTTGACTTCTGGGACAGTACACCATGCAAGAAATCAAAATATTTGAGTATGATGGCTTTTTATGGTCACTAGATATCTAAAAAGTAACTAAATAATAATAATAATAATATCGTATGGCCTCGGGTGCCTGGTGCAAGCTTTGCTATTTGACACCCAGAGGGTAGCTTGCATGTCGAATTTTGTAGTTCCTTGACTATGAAAGTCAAGGAGGTTAGATGTTAGATATCTAATCTCCTTGAACACAATAGCGCTTTCTAGTAGAGAAATGAGGAACTTTGTGCAGGCGGAAACTCCCGAGATTAATTTTGCCATTATGAAAACGGCCTACTGAATTCAAATGGGTTCTTTGACATGCCACCATCGTATGACATGCGTATCGTATTTTTGCCGCCTTTCAAAAATCACTTACCACAGTCAGGGGCGAACCTGCAATCTTGGGGTTAGTAGACCGACACGCTATCCACTCACCCACCGTGGCAAGCTAAAAAGTAACTAAGTTCACAATTTTAGTCGGCAGCCTGTTGGAAATTACATTAATTTAGTGTATGTTTATGACCCCAGTAGAATCAGCTGTTCATTGGAGTTGAATATTGCAGGTGAACTTATTCCTCATGTTCCTGGTGTTCGGGCTGCTCTTCAAGTACAAACCCATGTACAAGGCATTTGGCTTTCACAATGAGGAACCAGTTCTCATCGGTCTACTCATTGTTCTACAGTTCATATTCTCACCGTACAATGCTGTAAGTATGCTGTGTTTTTTTACATTTAGCCAGTAAGTGCATACAAAAGCTCTCTGTAGCATACAAAGTCTTTGAAATGTGAGGAATCATAATGGATATGTACAGGTGATGGTCAAAATAATGGAAACATTAATCTCCTCTTCTTCCACCTTACACTGTTGGTTACCATTTTACTACGCATGTATGTTGCACCACCGTGTAAGCCTCCGATCCCGATTTTCCTAAGTTGCTTTGAGAGGGAGGGAGTAAATGAAGTTGAATGATGCAATCGCATCGCCTTCAATTGGCACATTCTGTTAACACTACACAGCTTAACCGAATTGTCATTTATTTCTTATATTCATCATCATCATTTACCCTTATCCAGCTCCTGCCGGGTCGGAGTATTTATGGCACTTCTCCACTTTCCTCTTTCCTTCCACCATTCTTCTTCCACGATCTTGTTCCAGTCCAGATTTCTTTTTCTTACGCTGTTCTTCACTGAATCCATCCACCTTGTTCTAGGTCTTCCTCTTGCTCTCTTACCCTTGCACTTCACCTCCAGCATCTGTCTTGGTATTCTATTTTCCTCCATCCTCTTTACATGTCCAAACCAACTTAGTTTATTCTTCTCAATTCTCTCATTTAGTTTTCCCATCCCAACTTCCTTCCTAACATCTTCATTCCTCACTCTGTCTTTCCTATCATACTTCTTAGGAATTTCATTTCACTGGCTTGGATTCTACTCTCTTGCCTGCTTGTCAGGGTCCAAGTCTGCATAAGTTACAGTATAACCCCGATTTAGCGTGACCTCGATTTAGCGTAAACCCGCATTTAACGGAAGAAATTTCAAGTCCCGAAAATTATTCCATAAGTGCAATGCAATTTTATATTCGATTTAACGTAATTCGCTTTACGCCAAAACCCGCATTTAGCGTTAGGAAATGTTAAAATTCGCGAGTATTTATTTCAATTCATTATGGTTATGCGACATTAAGACCCTATGAAAAAGACGTTATAAGTTCGTTAAGGATGATTCAAGGCAGAAAAGGAACTCCAGCATTTATATTGGATACGATCGATCATCTTCTATATCGATTCCTCGCTACATGTACGAGCGAGCTCGATCTTACCCGACCGTGGCTGAAGACACAATGTAGGCCTAAAGCGTGCTAACAGTCACGCCGGCGCCGCATCGCATCTTGCGCGAGGTCTGTCCGAGTTTGTACGTTCGTAGCGGCACTACAGTATAGCGTCAGTTTACGCAAGTTTGCATCAGTTCGTGTGTTATGGTTATGCGACATTAAGAACCCATGAAAAAGACGTCATAAGCTCGTTAAGGATGATTCAAGGCAGAAAAGGAACTCCAGTATTTATATTGGATACGATCGATCTTCTTCCATATCGATTCCTCGCTACATGCACGAGCGATTACGATCTCAGCCGACCGCGGTCGAAGACACGATGTACCGCGTGCTAACAGTCCCGCCGGCACAGCGCCGCATCGAATGCTTACGCGAGTCTGTACGTTCGTAGCGACATTACAGTATATCGTCAATTTACGCAAGTTTGCATCGGTTCATGTGTTATGGTTATGCGACATTAAGAACCTATGAAAAAGACGTCATATGCTCGTTAAGGATGATTCAAGGCAGAAAAAGAACTACAGCATTTATATTGGATACGATCGATCATCTTCCATATCGATTCCTCGCGACATCCACGAGCGATCACGATCTCAGCCGACTGCGGCCGAAGACACGATATACAGCGTGCTAACAGTCCCGCCGGTGCGGCGCCGCATCGAATGCTTACGCGAGTCTGTACGTTCGTAGCGGCATTACAGTATATCGCCAGTTTGCGCAAGTTTGCACCAGTTCGTGTGGATAATCCAGCTGTATATCAGTTTGCTCACTCACATTCATTGTTTTAGTGAAGTTGACTATGGCAGCTAAAAGAAAAACTCTATCTGTTGCGGAGAAAGTGAACTTGATTCGGGATGTGGAGAGAAACGTAAATGTGCCCGTTAGTGAAATGGCTCGACGCCTGGGACTTGCACAGTCTTCATTGTCAGGCATATTGAAGAATAAGGAGAAGATTCTGGATCAAGAAACACAGTGCGGCTCAAAAGCAAAGAAAAGAAAAAATGTTAAAAAGTCGCCGTACGAAGAAATGGAATCGAAGCTAATGGAGTGGTTCAATGGAGCACGTGCTGGAAACTTACCAATCGACGGGGCATTGATAAAAATGAAAGCATCTACAATATCAGGGAAACTTGGGCTTACAGAATTCAAAGCTTCAAATGGTTGGCTGGATAGGTTCAAAAAACGCTATGGGATAACTTGCAGGGCAGTATGTGGAGAGAGTGCTGCAGTTAGTGATGAAAGTGTTGAACACTGGAAAGAATAGGTGCTGCCAGCCCTCTTGGAAGGTTTCGAATCTCGGGATGTATACAATGTGGATGAAACTGGCCTGTTTTACCAACTCATGCCCTCTAAAACCTTAAGTGTTAAAGGAGAAGCATGCCATGGAGGAAGAATGAGCAAGCAGAGAATTACTGTTCTCTTATGCAGCAACGCAGATGGCAGCGACAAGCTAGAACCCTTAGTAATTGGAAAGTTCCAGAAACCACGTTGCTTTAAGAACAATTCTACGCTGCCATGTAAGTATTATAGCAACAAAAGTGCTTGGATGACTGCAGAATTGTTCAAAAAGTTCTTGCAAGCTTTTGATGCACGAATGGGTGCTAAAGACAGGAAGGTTGTTCTCTTTATGGACAAGTGTCCTGCTCATCCTAAAGACTTAGGATTCCTGCGGAATATGAAAGTGCATTTCTTCCCTGCAAATTGCACTAGCAGACTCCAGCCCTTGGATCTAGGGATTATTCATAGCCTGAAAAGCAAGTATCGGAAAGCTCTTGTCCTTAAGGCACTGGCCTTTATTGATAGGAATGAAGTGCTTAAATTGAACATCCTGCAAGCAATGCATATGCTCATAGGAGCTTGGAAAATGGTAACTAAGGAAACCATCTCAAATTGCTTTCATAATGCTGGATTTAAGAAATGAGCACTCACGACAAAGACGGTGATGAAGCAGGAGTGGACATGCATGATTGGGTGCAGGTATCTGACAATTTGCCCATCACTTTTGATGAATTTGTGGCGTGTGATGATGATGCCATCACTACATGCATCCGGGATGTTGAGGAAATCTGCGAAGATGAAGTCAAGCAGAACGATGATGGTATCGACGAAGACAATGATGTTAGGGATGAAGAAATACAACCGCCAAAATTCAGTGAAGCTGTTGCCAGCATGGACATTGTTCGGAGATATGTCACAGCATTCAAAGTGGACAACTCTGTTATAGACAGAGTAAATCAATTGGAGATGGACATTCTGAACCTAAAATCCAAAAGTGCTAAAAAGCAGACTACCATGTTTGATTACTGTATTTCAAAAAGTGTGACACTGTGAAAGTTGTGTAAATGTGTGTTGTATATAGGAAAAGTAACTCTCTATATATTATATTACTGTAATTGTGTAAGTATTTTGTGGACGTTTTAATTTTGTAATGTGCTGGGAAACTACGATTTTTGACTACTGTATTAGTGCTACAGAAAAAGTTGTAATTACGGTATAGTGCGTAGGGTAGGTATCTCCTTGTTTTATTGTTGTTATTGTGTTAATTATGTGTGTTGGTGCAATTCAAGTCAATACAGTCAAAGAGGTCTGGAAAAGATTTGTTTTTTATCGAAACCTCGATTTAAGGTAAACCCCCATTTAAGGTTAAAAAATACCAGACCCTCGAAAAACGTTAAATATGGGAACATAGTACACTTTATACATTACCTCCTTGCTTTTCCTTGGTACTTCCTTATCCCAAACAAGTTTTCTTACACTTTGATAGAATGCATTGCTCTGCTGTACCCTCCTGCCAATCTCCATGTCCAACCTACCAGTTTGCATCAATTCACTTCCTAGGTATTTGAACGTGTCCACAATTTCCAAACTCGGACTTCCAATTTTCACAGTGCCCTTTCCTTGTCTTTCCCCTCTTGTCATCACCATGGTCTTGCTTTTCTCTATACTGATTTTCAGGCCATACTTCTGAATATTTTCGTTCAGTGCATCTAGTTGTTTTTGCACTTCTTCGGTGTTCCTTCCCCAGACCACAATATTATCTGCAAATAACAGTAACTTCATTTCTTTATGTCCATATGCTTCCTTTGTTTCCTTTACAATTTCATCCATCACCATTATGAGCAAGAGAGGTGACAGCACACTCCCCTGTCTTAGTCCAGTCTTGTTCCTAGACCAATCTGTCTTTCCAACTGGGGTCAGTACCCTGCTAACACAGTTGTTGTACATTGCTTGCACCATTTCCAACATTTCTCTTCCCAGTCTCTTCTTAACCATGGTTTCCCATACCTTCTCTCTGGGGACACTATCATATGCCTTTTCTAGATCTATGAAAGTCATGATCAAATCCTCTCCATATTCCCAGTTCTTTTCCATCACCTGCCTCAAGCTAAAGATTGGGTCCACTGTGGATCTTCCACTCCTGAAGCCATACTGTTCCTCTTGCAACTCTCCTTCCACCTTTCTTCTCATTCTTCTTTCTAATATCCTTTCCAGTATTTTTACTATCTTGGATATGAGGGTGATCCCTCTATAGTTATCACACACCTTCTTGTCCCCCTTCTTAAACACTGGTATTATTAGCCCTTTCTTCCAGTCTTCTGGTACACATTTCCATTTCCACACACACTTTAGCAGTCGATACAACCATTGCATACCAACAGGTCCAGCAGCCTTTATCATTTCTACACTGATTTCATCCACCCCTGTTGCTTTTCCCATCTTCATTTTCTGTACTGCTAATTCCACCTACAGCATTGTTATATCATCTTCTGTTATAGAGTCATCAGGTTGTGTCACTTCCATCTCACCAGTACAATTTGTCATTTACTTCTTATATATTCTAGCAAATTTTGTGTTGTGAATATGGTTGAGCAGATAAATGTCTAACAATCTTCTCAGCATCCACATTTCCATGACGTGTAGCGAGTGCTCAGCACTTCTAGGCAGGGTTGGCATATTTAAAACAGTTCAAAACAATGCACATTGCACTGTGCCAAGATATATGAAAAGATATTAGAAAGTAGAATGCGAGCCAAAGTGGAGAGAGAATTGAGAAAGGAGCAGTATGGATTCAGACCTGGGAGATCAACAGTGGATCTCATATTTTCAGTGAGACAGCTCCAGGTACACCACTACGAATTTGGAGAAGATCTGTTGATGGCCTTCCTGGACATCTAAAAGGCCTATGATAGTGTGTGTGGGGAGAAGGTTTGGAGAGCAGTTGAAAAAGGGACTGTAGACAGAGTGAAGGAGATGTATTGTGGAAGTGTGACTTGTGTGAAAGTTGGGGGGGAAAGAACAGACTGGTTCAGACAAATGAGTGGCCTGAAACAGGGTAGTGCACTGTCACCCCTTCTCTTTATTGTGGTTATGGACGAGGTAATGACACGGGTAGCAGGAAAGATAGGAGAAGACAAGATGACAGCAATGATGTTTGCAGATGATCTCATGGTCTGGGGAAACAAGGAGGAGGAAATTCAGGAGCAACTGAAGGCTTGGGAAGAAACAGTGGGAGAGTACGGATGGAAGTTCAACATCAGTAAATGTGAGAGCCTGTTAACGACCAGGAAAAGGGGCAGACCAATGAGTGGGATAACACTTGGAGGTGGACAGCTGAAGAAGGTGGAAAGTCTCAAGTACTTGGGAAGTATAGTGGAGGAAAATGGGAGAAATGACAAAGAGATTATGGAACGTGGCAGACAGGCAGAAGCATTAGGAGCTTAGTGTGGAATAAAGATGTCCCACAAAAAAGCAAGCGTTATGCAGAAGCTACTATATCCCGATACTGACCTATGCATCAGAAACGTGGATAATGAAGAAAATAGACATAAGCAGAATACAGGCAAGTGAAATGAAGTTCCTACGAAGTAGGATCGGAGTAACAAGAAGAGACAGGGTGAGGAATGAAAAGGTCAGGGAAATAGTGAAAGAGGAGCCCTTGCAGGGTAGGATTGAGACATCAAGACTGAGGTGATATGGACACATAAAGAGAATGGAAGAGAAGAAGATTCCCAAGAGGATACATGAGATGCAGATGCAGAAGAAACTACCAAGGGGAAGACCAAGAGATAAATGGCTGAAAGGAGTGGAGGAATGTGTCAAGAAGAGAGGCGAGGACTGGACTAGAGTGACAGCGGAGAGGTGGTGGGAAGAAAGGACTAAGTGGCGAGGCTTATGTTCCAAACAGACCCAGCCTGGGGCTGGAAACTGTACATGATGATGATGATGATGATGATGATGATGATGATGACATTGTTTAAAATTAGTTTTAAACTCAATGCTTGTGTGGTGATGGTGAGAGCAGCAGGAGAGGTGGGGATACAATGGTTGTACCGAGTGATGAAGACAGCATGGAAGGAATGGAAGACCCCAGAGGACTGGAAATAAGGAATAATTGTCCCGATCTTCAAGAAAGGTAGTAGAACAGAATGCAGAAACTACCGGGGAATAACACTGATGAGTCATTGTGCAAAGATCTTTGAGAAAGTTTTGGAAAGGAGGATTAGGACAAGGATAGAAGGAGGGATGAGGGAAGAGCAACATGGCTTCAGAGCAGGTAGGTCCACAGTGGATTTGATTTTTGCTGTAAGGCAGTTACAAGAACAGCACTATGAGTATGGAACAGATCTACCGATGGCCTTCCTGGACATTGAGAAAGCATATGACAGTGTATGCAGAAAAAAAGTATGGAAGTCCCTGGAGGATAGAGGAGTAGAGAAATGGGCTATAAAAAGGATAAAGGTGATGTACAAGGGAAGCGTGAGCTGTGTGAAAGTGGGAGGAGAGAGATCGGACTGGTTGGAACAGAGAAACGGCCTGAAACAAGGAAGTAACGGTTACTTTTCATTGTGGTGATGGGTGACATAATGACCCGAGTGGCACAAGAAAGTGGGGAAGGAAAGATGAAAGCAATGGTGTTTGCAGATGATTTGATGATTTGGGGAAACAGGGAGGAGGAGGTACAGGAACAGTTGGACATGTGGGAAGGAATAATACAAGGATATGGGATGAAATTTAGCATAAATAAGAGTGAGATGGTGATCACAACAAGGAAGAAGGAAAGAACCACAACGGGAATAACAATTGGTGGGGAACAGCTGAAGAAAGTAGAGAGTTTCAAGTATCTGGGAAGACTGATACAAGATAATGGAAGAAACGATAGAGAAATAAACGAGCGGGGGAGACAGGCAGAAGCATTCCGGAGGAGTGTGAGAAGCATGTTATGGAGCAAGGATGTCCCTCAGAACAGCAAAAAGATCATATATCGGACGGACCAGAGAATTAATAAAGGAAGAACCATTACAGGATGATATAGAGAAATCTAGACTTAAATGGTATGGACATGTAAAACGAATGGAGGAGAAGAGGATACCCAGGAGGGTACACGAGACCTAGTGGGAAGGAAAGAGACAGGTGGCTGAAGGGGGTGGAAGAAAGCATTAAGAAGAGAGGAGAAGACTGGACAAGGGTGGAGGCTGAGAGATGGTGGGAAGACAGAAGACGTTGGAGATGCTTGAGTTCCAAACAGACCCGGCCAGTGGCTGGAAACTGTGCAAGATGATGATGATGCTTCAAACAATCATCTAAAATATGTTTCTTCAGAAGTTTTTTTTTTCTTCATATTTTTAATTAATCATTTTGCAATACAATAGAGTACAGTGGTCTTCTCTGCCTTCTACTGAAGGTTTTACGTAATAATATAAAGTTTATAGAGTGATTTTGTAATGGTTTTGATGTCCTTGTTAAATTTTTTTGCAAGGGTGCATCCATCAGAAAATATAGGGATTTATTTAAAATATTATAAATCCAAATGTCACGTCCGCTTTGTCTTTATACGTTTCTTGTTGAGTTCACGAAAAACACAAACTAGTTTGGCAGCCTTCTCTGTCCCTAACCTATTCCTGACTTTGCTATGCACAAACCCAAAAGTGGAGAAAAGACATTCTATCCCAGCTGATGAAGCAACTGCACTATGCAGCTGATGTGCTATGCCTGAAGTTGTGTGATGAATGTTATTCTGCCGTTCCACCCACCATGTCAGGGGTTTAATTTCTTTTAGTATTGCAGGACCGAACAGGTATTCCTTGAAGGGTGAACATTTTGCTTAGTACTTAATTAGGTCAGGCATTGCATCTGGGGGGTAAGCTTCAACATACTCCATAGCAGAATGATATTGTTCTTCACTCAGTCTCTGTCCTTGATAGCATGGATCCATGAGATAGGCAAGGAGTTGGGTATCAGTTACAGCGGTGTTAAATCGTTTCATGAATTTCTTTAAGTCATTGGGATTGTTTTCATTTTTGAAAAAATTGAGCAGGTCAAGCGAAAGCTCTACTGCTTCCCCAATGGTAGTCATCACGCTGCATCTTATCTAATGAGACTGATGCAGTCTTGAGTTTTTTGAGATAATCGGGAACATTTTGTTTCATATTGATATCATTTACCTTTGCACTTATAATTGGTTCAATGGCACTTCGATTTTCAGTGCAGACTTGACAATAATATGCCAGTTACCCAAATAGGACTCTATATAGTCAGCTAAAGAATTCCAGCGTACATCCGTAGGAAGAGCAAGAGCCAGCCTGTTTGTACTTGGCTGCTGGAAAGTGAGTGTTCCTGAAGTATTTAATAATTTGTTTAACATGTTCTGTAATGCCAACCACCTCCAAGTCATGTGCTAACAGATTAAGCAGGTGAGCTGA
Organism: Meconema thalassinum; assembly: GCA_946902985.2. Classification (NCBI taxonomy): domain Eukaryota; kingdom Metazoa; phylum Arthropoda; class Insecta; order Orthoptera; family Tettigoniidae; genus Meconema; species Meconema thalassinum. Next base: position 453,376,349 of record OX336391.1, on the reverse strand, counting down.
ACAACCATAAGTTATCACTTTGATAACTTTTTTTTTGCCAATTCATCCCTCATTTCCCCCCCATATTGGCAGCATTGGCAGTGACAAAACTTCGAACATGGCAGCCATAAGAAGTTTCACTGTTTTTAATTGTTTTTTCTACTACCATTAAGAGATAATCAGATGTATGACTGTTATCTTCGGTGTCAATGGTTTTGGTTAAGTAAGTAGAGTGGTCCATTACATCACTAAGCGACACACAAAGAACTGAGTCGTTATGCACATTGCTCCAACCATCTAAAGCCATACATACAGATTTTCCTACTAAAGTTTTCTTTACTTTGGCCAACTCATCAGCATAAATTTCGTCGAGAAGTTCACCTGAAATTTGCTTTCGGTTGGGTGGTTTATAGCCAGGCCGAAGAAGCTGAATCGTTTTTACAAACTCAGGATGTTCAACATGCCGAAAAGCAGAGTTTGTGCCAAAAATAAAGCGAGCTATTTGCAAATCAAATTGCTTTTTCTCCTTGACTGATGTGTGTACTGTAAGCCTATCCAATCCTCCTTGCAATATTCTTGGGCGAGGGCCTTGAATAAAAGATGAAGATGGAGAACTGGACAATGTACATTTTCCTCTTGATCTTGATGGTGCTGAAACCAGAGAACATGAACTGGAATCTGGGTTATCTGTAATAAAACAAATCCAATGTTATCCGTTTAGCCCAACTTATCTGTATTGGTATAAACAATATATGATTGATTGGGTAAGACCTGTATTAATCATAACTTTGCCATTAGGCTACATTGTTTTTTTTAATAAAACCTATAACTTACACAGTACCGGTATGTAATATTTTCAAGAGCATAATAGAATTGTAAATTAAGTAATATATATTTCTTTCAAACAAACAATTTGAACAAAAGTGCACCAGGAATTTTATTTCTTTTTAAATACAAATTAATTATTGAACATAACCTATAAAATTTGCCTCACGTGTTTTTTATTAATTTAATTTAATTATGTATAAATATTTTTTACCCCTAGAATTGGAATGAGCTTGAAGTGATTGTGATGCAAGCTGCTGATGAGTGGATATTAGTGAACTTTTGATTTGGGTTTCATTTTCATATTCCATTTCCATGACTAATTATATATATTTTTTTAAATTATTAATGCAGCCAATGGCCATGCATTTTTCTTTTCAGGACGGGTCAGGGAAGGGATTATGAAAGGAAATCGGCCGTGGACCTATTGAAGGAACCGTTCTGGCATTTGCCTGGTAGTGAAAATGGGAAACCACGAAAACCATTTTCAGGACGGCCTAGGTGGGATTCGAACCCACACTCTCCCGATGCCAGCGAGACACGAGGTAGCGCGTTAGCGCTCTCGGCCACCGCGGCCGGTATTTCCATGACTACACAGTCAGTATTATCCTCAAATTGTGCAGGCATGGATTTGTTTCTATAAGGGCATTTTGTCTCTATATGTTAATTCATTCTAGCAACTAACCCAACCATGTCTTCCTTGCACAACTTATACACTGACCGGCAAAAAAGTGGAACAGTTAAAAAAATTAATATAAATAGTATTAAACTAGCCTTGAAAAAGATTTAATCACATTTTAAAAGCTTTTCATGCATTAGAACAAACATCAGAAACATCCGTGAATAGAAATTGATAATATGACATTTCTTAGGGTGGTTTATCACCACCAATTACCCCCAATCTTCGATGAGCCTATCTTAATGGTTTTATGGCGGGAAGCGGACTGTAAGAGTTTAAGGTTTATGAGTGTTGCCGCTCGCTTATTTTTGTTCTAGGGATGACAACTGGCATTTGTTGAACACGTGTGAACCATTGTCACACATTTTAGCAAGTTATCCATTTGCAGTTCACACTAAAACATGGCTCTTAGCCGTGAAGAAGCTGCACAGGCAGTTGCATTGGTGGAGGATGGCCGCAGCTTCCGTTATGTTGCTGAGGTCATTGGATCATCTCTCGGTAGCATACATCGTGCAATGCAACGTTACTCCAAACATACGACAGGAGACGAGGGTCAGGCCGTAGAAGAAGCACAAGTGCCAGGGATGACAGATTTCTCACCCTCCAAGTTCTGCGTGATCGGTATACCTCAGCAGTTCAGGCACGAAGTCAACTGGAAAATGTCAGAAATGTGAGAGTGAGTGAGCGAACAGTAAGAAGAAGGTTTGAAGAAGCTCATCTTTCGTCCAGGAGACCTGCACGTGAACCCGCACTCGAACGACATCACAGAGAGGCGCGTTTTCGCTTTGCAAGGCAGCATCTGGGATGGACCCACGAGCAGTGGGCCTCTGTTCTCTTCACTGACGAGAGTCGCTTTAACCTTAGATCTCCTGATGGAAGAGAGAGAGTGTGGAGAAGGCGCGGGGAGAGGTACAGCCCTGTTGCTTTCTCCTCCAGGACTCCATTTGGAGGTGTCTCGGTTATGGTGTGGGGTGGCATCAACGTTATGGCCCACACTGAGTTGGTGTGCATCGATCACGGGACGCTCAATTCCCAAAGGAACATCGAAGAGATCATGATGAACCATGTGATGGATGCCCTTTGCGCCTTTCATTGGTCAGAATTTCATGCTGATGCAGGATAATGCCCGCCCTCGTACTGCTCGCTGTGTTGTACAATATCCGCAGGAAGTGGAGATTCAAACCCTGGACTGGCCAGCTCGTAGTCCTGACTTGAACCCCATCGAACATGTATGGGATATGCTTGGAAGGAACATAAGACAGCGTGACCACACCACCTTGGCACAACTGAGAACATCGCTGCTGGAGGAATGAGATCGCATCCCGGCAGATGCCATTCGACGAGTTGTGATCAGTATGCCTGAGCGCTTACAAGCTGTCATAGACGCTAAGGGTGAAAACTCTCATTTTTAGTGACCAGTGTTCTCTTGCAGTGCAAACATTAATACTGTTTTGTTTGGCAATACGTTTGATAAACACCAGCCCAAAAGAGCATAACTAAAAAATAGAAAATTGTAAGATTTGCAAAATGTAACGAAATTTGTGAGTTAAAGCGTGTTTTAAAACATGTTTCGGTATTCTCTGTTGCCAACCATCTAAAATTTACATGAATAATGCAAATATTGGAAAACCGATACATTTTAGTGGAATAAATTAAGAAATTACATGAAAGATTAAAGTGTTCCACTTTTTTTGCCGGTCAGTGTATTTTGCCCTAATTGTTTTACCCTTAGAACTTTTGCATTCGATAAAATGTTGCCATACAGGATCTTTTCTTCTGCCAGTTGAACTCATAACTGTAATAAGCTGATTATACTGCTAAGTAAACACTTTCTACACAGCAATTAACAACATAACCTAACACAACACAACAGCCAACCAACCATAAGTTGTAGAGAAAAAAATCCATGCTGGTAACTAAATTTCCCTGTTGGCTGAGTTTCAGTTGTAAACATTGGTTTATTACTTACCATACAACTCTGGTCAAGATGATCTCTAAAGTATTTATATTTAAGTATTAAAAATACAGCATTTTATTACACTGTTTAAAACATGTTCAGAATTTAAAAAAACTGTTTAAAACAAAACAAAAAACATGTTTTAATGTGTTTTTTTTTTTACTTTGCCAACCCTGCTTCTAGGTGCTGGCCAACACTCTGTACCATATAATGCAACTGTTCTCACCATTGTGCGGTATATCTTGCCCGTCTTTTTATCACAAAGAACACCGGTGACATCTCTGAATTGCATCCAAGTTACTTCGATTCTTGCTCGCACACATTCATTCACTATGTAATAGAGAACCGAGGTATCGGAATGTATCCACCTTGGGAAGAGGAACTCCATTAATGATTCCAGGAGATGGGAATCATTTCGAGGATTTCAGTCTTGTGGATGTTCAAACGAAGACCAAATCTTTGCAGACGATCATACCATGTTTGTACTTGGGTGTTAAGATCCTTCCTGGAGTCTGCCGCAAGCGTCATATCATCAGCATATATCATTGTCCATGGTACACACTTCTGTAGGTAGCGAGTTATAGAATCCATTATGATAACGAAGAGCAGGGGTGAAAGAGCCTAGCTTTGATGAACACCAACTGTCACAAGGAAGGTGTTAGTCAGTCCTGCAGGGCACTGTACTTGGCTGTTGGTGTACAGCATTTTTACCCAGTTTATGTACGTTTCTAGAACTTGATCACGAAGAGCATACCAAAATCATCTGATGGGGTACTGTATCAAATGCATACAAGTAATCCCTGATTATTGCCACCGATAATTTTATAATGATAGTCACCATCTGATAGTCAAGCCTCCATCCTAGTTTGAATGGTTAGTGGTGTCGATTGTTGCTTTAAGGGATGGAACATAAAGGTCAGTTATACAAATTATTTTTTTAACATTTAGAGGTAAGTGCCAAAATCCATTGCACAAATTATTTTGTATCATTTCTTTAGCTCCCTTGTAGTCTGACCTTACTGACCTTGTAAGCTCTTTGGATGTGGTGAATTACTGGCTGATAGGTATTCTGTGTCTCCAGTGGTTGGGAAGGAGAATCCTCAAAATGTATCATTGGATCAGTGGTTTCTGCTTTATCTTTTCATTGGTTTATTACACTTCTGTTCTTACCCTCACCTTCTGCTTCACAATGGACTACTCTGTCTAGTTTGAAGTACATAAAAACTTTTCCTTAAAACGAGAATGAAGAAAAGAGGAGGTCTAAACATGTAACTTATTGGCGGTTTTCATTATAAAATAGTTCAGATGCAAATCCATAACAAACATGTTTATGTTCACAGGTGCTTAACTTTCTACTCACAATCCTGAGCCGCAGATTTGAGTTCCAAGCCGACACCTTTGCCAAATCACTGGGAAAGGCCAAGTATTTGAGACAAGCTCTCATTAAATTGAACCAAGATAATCTCGGCTTTCCTGTGTATGACTGGCTGTACTCTTCGTGGCATCATTCCCACCCACCCTTACTGGAGCGGCTCAAGGCACTCGACGATAAGACAGACTGAACTAAAACATGTGGTGTCTTGAAATTAAGATACTTTTAAATTCTTGCACAATCAATCTGTTGCTGGATCATTTAAGGGGTGATATATTCCACCTGTGTATGTACTTAGCATTTCTTCCATGATACAAGTGCATAGCAGATTGAGAGAACGCAGTAAAGCAAGTAATACAGAATGTATGTGTTGTGGTAAATAAGATTGATGGGATGAAACAGTTGAATAAATCATATAAAAATTGAAACTATATGTTGTGATAGTTGTAGATGTTTGTGATATCCTCCTTTAGCTTGGAAGATTAAGTGATGTGTACCGTAGAATCAATATTTAAAACGTTGAGACCATCATTCTCAAGATCAACAAAAATGCAGTGTAATTAATTTAATTCTTGTAGTTCAAGTTGTTTTTGATCTCTGGTGGATTTTTTTAGGCCTATATGCATTTCAGAAATGTTTTATTGTGAATAAAGCATATTATTATTGTCGGAAGATCACAGTACTCTTCAACTTCTCCTGCAATACTGGATAAGAAGGTTGAGCACACAAATTTCATCCGATCCCCGGCCAACTAACCTACCATGAGGGGATTCAGAGTCAAACTTGAGTGTGGTATTTCCACTATCACTACATGATGGTACCTTTCCTAATCCTAGTCCCTGTTAATTTCATGTATGAATAATACAAGTTGTGATGTAGTGGTTGTCATAATTGTCTGCCATCCCAGATACCCTGGTGTGATTTTACAGCTCGGCCAAGAAATTTAATTTTGGTTTGAGGCATTGCAACTGTTAAACCCAAGTGGTGTCAATTTCCAAGAGTTATGTTAAGCCAGTAGGACACACGAGTTAACTTAAGAAGTACAAATTTAACAATAATAGTAGTTCACAAGGAGGGCCTCCGTGGCTTAGGCGGCAGCACGCCGGCCTCTCACCGCTGGGTCCGTGGTTCAAATCCCGGTCACTCCATGTGAGATCTGTGCTGGACAAAAAGGAGACAGACAGGTTTTTCCCCGGGTACTCCGGTTTTCCCTGTCAAAATTTCATTCCAGCAACACTCTCCACTGTCATTCATTTATTCATTGCCCCAGAGGAGTGCGTCAGGCCTCGGCAGCCGGCACAGTTCAAATCCTCGCCGCTAGATCGGGGCTTCATTCATTCCATTCCTGACCCGGTCGGAGACTGGAAGCAGGCTGTGGATTTTCATTTTCAGTAGTTCACAAGGGGCAATGCCTAAGCTTTCTATGGTATATTTTGTATGAAAATACATTAGTGTTATGTTACAATTAAGAATGACATCTGGCATCAGGACCCGTAAATTTAAAAGCATGGAAATGTTGATCAAGACCTGCTCATTAACATTACTTGACATGTGATAACCATCAAGAAGCCGTATTCAATGCAAAGAGAATGAACACTCCCAGCGATGTAAAAATTTAAAGGTGCAACCATTGTATGTAGGGAATTAATATTACAACTTTTCAGTCAGTCAACACTACTGTAATCCCAATTACTGGGATAGCAAAAAATAACCAGAAAAAAATTACATGTGATTAATATATATATATTTGTTTTGGTCTGCAAAAGGAGAAAACTAAGGGATGACATGTTTCACTCGTCATGCGAGCATCATCAGATCCAAATCTCTATATGACAGGTAGCTTTACTAAACACTACCAAACCCACATTGACAGTCACTGCCCATCAAAAACTTAATTAAGCATCCAAGAAAAGAAATGCTGTATTCATATATGGTACCTACTATGTTGTCACCTCCGTGGTGTAGTGGTTAGCGTGATTAGCTGCCACCCTGGAGGTCCGAGGTTCGATTCCCGGCCTTGCCATGAAGTTTGAAAAGTGATATGAGGCCTGGAACGGGTGTACTCAGCCTCGGGTGATCCAAATGAGTAGAGGGGGTTCAATTCCCACCTCAGGCATCCCGAAGTGGTTTTCCGTGGTTTCCCACTTCGTCTTTTGGCGAATGCTACGATGGTACCTACCGTCAGGCCCCGGCTGCCTCCTTCCCTCTTCCTTGTCTAACCCTTCCATTCTTCCCATCCTGTCCCATCCCTGATAAGGCCCCCTGTTCTCTTTGCAGGTGAGGCCGCCTGGGCGAGGCGCTAGTTCCGCCTCCCCAGTTGTATCCCCCGATACAATGTCAAGCTCCAGGACACTGCCCGTAGAGGCGGTAAATGTGGGATCCTTTGCTGAGTCCGTGGGAAAAGCCTACCTGGAGGGTAAACGGACTACGAAAATTAAAAAACCTACTCGGTTGCTGGACGAGAAATGACAATCTTATAAACAAACAGTCACCACGAACTAATCTATTAAGGTATGGCCACTATTTCTGTGATATGCCTTGGAGACTGGATTTAGACAGCTCCTTAACCCGGTCCATGAGGCAATTATAATTGGCTACATGGATAATTCTTGCCAGGCGCGTCTACGTCGCGGGGGTGGGCAACGGCACTGTAATATACCATGGAACTACAGTACCGGCTAAGTTCTGGTGAGGACCCAGTCCTATGGGGTATAACATAGGCCCCGTGCACAGGGTTACGTGCGAAGACCTCAACGGAATCTGCAGCGGAGAAGATGGACTTCGGAACGGTGGAGATTGCGGAAGAGGCAACCCAGTACTCGGGGAATAGTATGAGTACAGCATCAATCGGCAGCGTCTGTTTCCCAGGTTAGGGGCGGCTGCAAGGGCGTCTGTTTCCCATGTTAGGGGCGGCCTGTATAATAGCTGGCAGTAGCTTCATAAAATGCCTTTGGGAGTGGCGACCCCATCGTAATAATAGCCTAAAATGGAAATGGCACTTCAAATGATTCGGAGAAGGTTAGGGCGTACCCTGCAGGCGACGCGCAGTTCTTTTGGTACTGGAGGAACTGTGAGAAGTGGGCGACCAGTAACCGAAATGAAAGTGGGAATCATGAATGTCATGACCCTGACAGGCAAGGTGGAGGAGGTGGTAGACTTCATGGAGAGGGAGAATGTTGGATTGATGGGGCTGAGTGAAGTGAAATGGAAAGGTAAAGGAAGGAAGAAATTGAGGAAAGGATATACATTATACTGGAGTGGTGGCCAAGAGGCAAAAAATGGCGTGGGACTGATAACCTCGAAACAACTGGAGGAGTATGTTGAAGTGGTCGAGTGTGTGAGTGACAGAATAATGAAAATTAGAATGAAGATGAAAAATGACGGGATGGACTTCATACAAGTGTATGCACCACAGACTGGAAACAGAGAAGAAGATATTGAAGTATTCCTGGAGGATGTAGAAAGAGTAATTTCAGATATAGAAGTGGTGATCATGGGAGATATGAATGTACAAGTCGGAAACGAGACACAAGGAAAGGAAGAAGTCATTGGACCATATGGATATGGGAAAAAGAACCGTAAAGGAGAGGAACTTGTAAACTATTGTGAAAGGAATGGACTGATAGTGGGTAATTCATGGTTTCGGAAGAAAAACAGCAGGAAAATAACGAGATATGGTTGGGGCGATAGAAGAACAAAATCGGTAATTGACTACTTTCTGGTGGAAAGGACTAATCGCAGAAAGCTGATAGATGTGGCAGCTTTACCAGGAGAAGCATTTGATGGGGACCATGGAGCTGTGGTGGCAAAATTTAGATGGGAAAAATTGGAAAACCCAAAGGAGATCAGAGAAAGTAAAATAAAAGTATGGAAATTGAAAGACAAAACTGTACAGGAAGATTTTCAGGAGAGATTGAAGCAACAAATCCCAGTTACTGAAGTGGAAAACATAGAAGAGGAATGGTCCCACTTTAAAAAGGCATTTGTTGGTGCAGCAGAGAGTGCTTGTGGTAGGACGTCAACAAGAGTGAAAGAGAAGGAGACACCGTGGTGGAATGAGGAAGTGAGGAAAGCAGTGAAAGAAAAGAAGTCTGCATGGAAAGAATGGAACCGAGAGCAAAAGGAAGTATCACGACAGCAAACAGAGGTGTAAGAAAGTGGTAGGAGAAGAAAAGTTGGGAAGAATTTACACGAAGAATGGATACAGATGTAAGTGGCAGTAAAAGGATGCTGTATGGGCTTCTAAGAAATAAGAGGAAAGAAACAGTTACTACAACGCTAGTGAAAAAGGAAGATGGAGAGTTGTTAACACACCCAGAAGTGATAAAGGGACGATGGAAGGAGTATTTCGATAAGCTATTGAATGTGAGCAATTGTACTGGTGAGATGGAAGTGACACAACCTGACGACTCTATAACAGAAGATGATATAACAATGCTGGAGGTGGAATTAGCAGTACAGAAAATGAAGATGGAAAAAGCAGCAGGGGTGGATGAAATCAGTGTAGAAATGATAAAGGCTGCTGGACCTGTTGGTATGCAATGGTTGTATCGACTGCTAAAGTGTGTGTGGAAACTGAAATGTGTACCAGAAGACTGGGAGAAAGGGCTAATAATACCAGTGTTTAAGAAGGGGGACAAGAAGGTGTGTGATAACTATAGAGGGATCACCCTCATATCACAGATAGTAAAAATACTGGAAAGGAGAGTTGCAAGAGGAACAGTATGGCTTCAGGAGTGGAAGATCCACAGTGGACCCAATCTTTAGCTTGAGGCAGGTGATGGAAAAGAACTGGGAATATGGAGAGGATTTGATCATGACTTTCATAGATCTAGAAAAGGCATATGATAGTGTCCCCAGAGAGAAGGTATGGGAAACCATGGTTAAGAAGAGACTGGGAAGAGAAATGGTGCAAGCAATGTACAACAACTGTGTTAGCAGGGTACTGACCCCAGTTGGAAAGACAGATTGGTTTAGGAACAAGACTGGACTAAGACAGGGGAGTGTGCTGTCACCTCTCTTGTTCATAATGGTGATGGATGAAATTGTAAAGGAAACAAAGGAAGCATATGGACATAAAGATATGAAGTTACTGTTATTTGCAGATGATATTGTGGTCTGGGGAAGGAACACCGAAGAAGTGCAAAAACAACTAGATGCACTGAACGAAAATATTCAGAAGTACGGCCTGAAAATCAGTATAGAGAAAAGCAAGACCATGGTGATGACAAGAGGGGAAAGACAAGGAAAGGGCACTGTGAAAATTGGAAGTCAGAGTTTGGAAATTGTGGACACGTTCAAATACCTAGGAAGTGAATTGATGCAAACTGGTAGGTTGGACATGGAGATTGGCAGGAGAGTACAGCAGAGCAATGCATTCTATCAAAGTGTAAGAAAACTTGTTTGGGATAAGGAAGTACCAAGGAAAAGCAAGGAGGTAATGTATAAAGTGTACTATGTTCCCATATTAACTTATGCAGCTGAGACTTGGACCCTGACAAGCAGGCAAGAGGGTAGAATCCAAGCCAGTGAAATGAAATTCCTAAGAAGTATGATAGGAAAGACAGAGTGAGGAATGAAGATATTAGGAAGGAAGTTGGGATGGGAAAACTAAATGAGAGAATTGAGAAGAATAAACTAAGGTGGTTTGGACATGTAAAGAGGATGGAGGAAAATAGAATACCAAGACAGATGCTGGAGGCAAAGTGCAAGGGTAAGAGAGCAAGAGGAAGACCTAGAACAAGGTGGATTGATTCAGTGAAGAACAGCATAAGAAAAGGAAATCTGGACTGGGACAAGATCGTGGAAGAAGAATGGTGGAAGGAAAGTGGAGAAGTGCCATAAATACCCCGACCCGGCAGGAGCTGGATAAGGGGAAATGATGATGATGATGACTTAAACAATAGGTCCTAAATCGTATATTAATGCAGAAATGACCTACGAGTACTCTGTTGAGATGATGGTAAAAAGGTAGAACTAAAACGTACAAGTTCAGAAGTGATGAACCAAGTACCTAACTACACTTAAATCGACCAAAATGCATTGTGCAATGATGAATAATAATTATTGTGGAAACGACGTAGTAATAGATGTTTTCTCCTTCGCTGTCTATTACCCGCCCACCATCTCCTTTTTAGATTGCAACTTATATATTCAAACTTCGTTTGTGTCGGTCATTTTAGGCATGATTTATGGAACAAATAAAATATTGCCAACCCCACGCATACGTTAATCGAGGCTGTGTGGTGTTTGTTTTATGCTGCACTCACTACGTTGCGTTTGTATTCTGTACTGTCTCGTTGGAAATCGTACATGCTAATTGGAGCAAATACGCCAGGAATATCCATCCACACCTAGAATATTAGGAGTTTATGGCGGAATGTTTGCTACAGCGTCCCAGTCTTGGGGGGGAAAGAAGGCTCACTTCACAGGCTACTTAGCAGAGCACCTCTTCAAGAAGAATTACTCGCCTAACTCCAGAGTACACCTTACTAACTCTGAAGGCTTCTATGGGACACGAAGATCCCAAGCCGATCTCTCAAAATGCCGCCACTGAACTCTGTTTTGGGCGAGTTCTTGCCAGTTGTCCACATTCAGATGTCTACAAAGTTTGGCGATTTCATTTTTCCAGGAACTTCGTGGTACTAGAGAACACCAGTTTTTGAAATTGATATCTGTTGTATATCATCCCACCCACTAAGAACAATTTTGTTCGGTAGGTGTACTGTATATTGTTAGCTTCACTCTCGTTACATATATATATATATATATATATATATGTTCTTGTCGGACCAACTCTGTAATGTTTTCCTGAGATTTGTTTTGTGTCACAATATTTTAAATTCTATGTTAAAGCTTTATATACAAAAACAAACCTAACCTGGGGCTTACGCCACAGACCCCCTTGCTTGTACTACTAGCAGTAATTTTCGGCCAGACAGTGCCAAACCTAGTAAAGGACAAATTATACAGGCTGTAAAAAAAGTCCTGCACCAAACTTAAACTCCGCATGGGGATGGGGGCAGGGAGTAATTTGAGATAGGGAACCCATAACCGTAACGCCCCTATGAGCGATTTTAATTATGAATACATCTGGCAACGTCGCGTGCTATCCACGGCAGATGACCAATTACCGCTCACAAGCCTACATTGCTCCAGTCCCACTTCGTGGCTCAGTAGTAAAGCGCTCGACCCTCAGGCGTAGGTGACTCCACGCCGGGGGTTCGAATCCTTCTTCCAACCCAATTTGATTTTTTTCCCTCAGAGTAATTTCATGATGGATCAACTTAATTACCGTAAGCATGATGTTTTCTGGTAAATGTTTCAAGAACGTTTTAAGAATCTTAATTAAATGTCCTCAGTTCCAACGATCGCTGAACCTGTCTCTGTATCTTCACTCTACCTTTTATAAACTCGCAATCTTTTGCTTGTAAAGTAACCGCCTATGGCCTAGACCTCAAATTGCGATCTTAAACATATCATTGCGAAACAATCATACAGCAATTACGACAAAAACAAAGAGATCATTTGTGTCCAAACAAAATCCTACCGCGAAGAAATAAATCGGCAACGAACAGAACCAATTTGTTATTCTTTTAAAACGCAAAATTGCGGCGTATAATGTAGCTCCTTTTAAAACGAAATTAGAAACAAAAAGGATCTAATCTAGCCCTATGTAGTAATTAATTGATGCAAATACGAACGATTCGAAGAAGAAAATCTGCACTGTCGGAAGGGGGATTCGAACCCGGTCACCTCAGTGTGATATTCTAACAGCTTGGCACTGAGCCACGAGGTGGGCCTATAGCTGTATTAACTTGTTAGCGGTAATCGGTCCTCTGCCGTGGGTAGCACGCGACGTTGCCAAATGTACTCATAATTAAAATCGCTCCTAGGGGCGTAACGGTTGAGTTCCGCACATGGGTTCCCTATCTCAAATTACTCCCTGTCCCCACCCGCATGCGGGATTTAAGTTTGGTGCAGGACTTTTTTTACAGCCTGTATATTAATAAGGCTTTACATACAAAAGCATACCTAACCTTGGGCTGATGCCCCAGACCCCCTTGCTTGTAGTACAAGCAGTAATTTTCAGCCAGGCAGTGCCTAACCTAGCAGTGGACATAAATTATATCTAATTAAGGCTTCACATAGAAATCACTTCAATGTATTGAAAACTTCGGAGATTATTAATAGTTTTATTAGGTAATAACTTCTCTCTACGCGAGACCTGCGTCGTGTATTTTGTTTACCATACATTGGCAACAGTTGATGTATACGCCTGTGTGAGTCTCGTAACGGTTGAAGACCCCTTGCTCTTTCAGCAGCAATTGAACAATGACAATCGTCGTCGTTGAATTAACAAGAAATAACTACATAAGTCACATATTTCCAGTGCAGAGTGATAATGAACAGTAATCATCATCTTTGCATTTTCCCATTTATGTGGGGTCTGCCTTCCTGCAATGTTTCCTCCACTTATATCGATCCATAGCGTCCCGGGGGCGGAGTTTAGCGAGCTGCATGTCATCTCTCACCCTATCCAACCAGCGTGTTTGAGGTCGACGACCCTCCACATTTAGTTGAAGGTCAGTCTTAGCAACTGAGGTTTCATTGCTATGGAGCACATGTCCATACCACTGCAGACGTGATTCACGCATTTTCTCTGCGATTGGGGCAACCTTGAAATCCTTCCGCACGGCATCATTTCTAATATGATCCAGTCGAGTCAAACCATTGGACCACCACAACATCTTCATTTCCATTACATGAAGCGCCTGTTCGTGCTTCGATGTTGTAGGCCAGCATTCAGATCCATAAAGGGCCACCGGTCTAATCACTGTACGATATACTTTAGATTTTATATGCAAAGGAATTTTCTTATCGCATAGGACTCCAGTAACTTGGCGCCATTTCATCCATGCGGCAGTGACTCTTGTTTTGACATCAGAAATCGTGCTGCAGTCTGAGGTGATGCATGACCCAAGGTATTTGAATTGGGTCACTTTAGTAAGTTGAACCTCACCAACAGTGATCGTGCCATCAGTTTGGTCACCGCATTCCAGGTATTCTGTCTTCTTCAGGTTCAATTTCATCCCAAATTCTTCAAGACGCATCTTCCACTCTTGTACTTGCTGTTCGAGGCGCCCACGGGTCTCGTTAGTTAACATGACATCATCCGAATATACAGTAAAACTTCTTTTATACGATTCGCACTTATACATTTTCTACACTTATACGAGTTTTTTCTTGGTCCCGGCAAAATCCCTATACTTTCCATGCTAATTTATTTCCGATATACGTTTTACATTTATTCGTTTTTCACGCTTATACGATCATATCTTACGTCCCCGAGAGAAAAATGCGTCGTTTATACATTTACAACGGTTTCCCTACTTAAAATCTCTAAAAATATGGGAGCCAGAAACTTATGACATGCACTGCACGTTTCTCGGAAACTATCCCTCGCGCGGGGCTATGTAGTGGAGAGAGCGACCTTGTTCAGCCGGAGTTGCATGTGTTGCGAAATACAACACCGCTTGCTTCAGTCATTGTTCTGCCTTGTTTGGTGCTTCAGTTGTGGTTAACCTTGATTGCAGTGAACATGGGTGAAAGGAAGAGGAAGTGCATTACGATTGCTGAAAAATTCCGCATTTTGGATGTAGTGAAGGAAAGGGGCAACATGAAACGCACTGAAATTGCTAAGAAATTAGGGATTGCTCCGTCCACCTTAAACACAATTGTAGCTAAGGCAGCCGATATTGACATATTGCCGATTAAAGTTAAACAATCGTATTATTATTTCTTCTCGTTTACTTCTTAACAGGGACCATCGCTCGCCCGCGCTGCAAGCCTGTCTCCCGCCAGGCACTTGGCCATAATGCGTAGCTTGCGCAGCACTGAGTCATTGAGTAGCCTATAGTTCACAGATGGTGCTGAATATGTTCGCCATTCACTGCTACACATCGCTGGCACCTCTTTATGAAATTGTCATTTACGTTCTGAAGTTCCTCAGGACCGATTGACAGTATTTCAGCTGTAATATAGTCTTTAAGCTCATTTTCGCGAAAGATTTCCTGTACTCTATGAAGGTAATTACACACGTTCACGTAATGAAAATCGCATTGGAACATCGCACTAAACACGTGAACAATTGACTAAACTGAACCCCACACTGTTAAAGCTCTCAGCAGACTGCAAAGGAGGGAAACTTGTGGCACCAAGAAGCGCAGTACTGCAAAGTGCTTGACAGGAGACCGGCTCGCGGCGGGGGCGAGCGAGGATCCCCGTCGCGTATAAAACAAAGTCCCTGTATAACCCATATTGTCACATACATTTTGCAGTTTTTATTTACCGACTTTCATTTACGCGTTTTTCACACTTATGCGTTTTTTTTTCCTTTGGTTCCCTGGAAATTGTATAAGTGAAGTTTACTGTAATAATGTCCATGGATGCCTGGTTTGGATGTCATTTGTGATGGCGTTCATGCAGAGTATGAAGAGCAAGGGGGACAAGGCTGATCCGTGATGGACAGCAACAGCGATTTGGAAGGTATCGGACATTTCTGCTGAGCACAGCACTGAGCTTGTTGTCTTTCGGTACAGAAGTTTCACCCAGTTTACATAGGCTTCAGGTACACTGTGTAGCCTCAGTGCCAGCTAGATGAGATCATGTGGTACTCTATCGAACGCCTTTTCCAAATCAAGAAAGGCTAAGTGAACTGTCTTCCTTTTCTCATGGTGTCGTTCCATCAATACACGAAGTGCATGGAGAGCGTCTGTTGTTCCGCTATTTTTAACAAAGCCACACTGGTTAGATGAAACTGATGTTGTTTCGTAACCTCGCATCAAGAACACGTTCAAAAAATTTTCATAGTATGGCATAGGAGGCGGATTGGCCTATAATTTGAGCATTCCAGTATATCTCCTTTTCCTTTCCAAATAGGAATGAACAGTAATGACTCCCAGAATATGAAATAAGGTATGAAAATGACACATTATCTAAGTGCAAGTAATGTCTCCCACAAGTCCAACCCCTCCTCCACGTGGTGGGAGACGGGCAACGGCATGAAGTAGGGGATTGCCTGTAGGGGTGAAGTACAGTGGGGACTTTGTGTGCCCCAGGACCGCTGCAGTAGCTGTGAAGGCTCTATGGGAACCCTGAAAAGTGACGGCTGACGGGGCTCTGGTGAAGCTATGATAGGCCTAGCAAGCCAGTAGTGGATATCATATTTGCTTTCAAAACAGGAACAGGCCTCCGAAAGGACGGATGCAAACGACCACGACCCGGATATGCTAATGGACTACGAGTTGGGACATTAAACATACAGACACTGACAGGAAAAGTGGAGGAGATTGTGGATGTGATGGAGAGAAGAAAACTGGATGTACTAGGCTTGGCAGAAACAAGATGGAAAGGAGAAGGTCGCAGAGAACTGAGGAAAGGGTACCGGTTATACTGGAGTGGGAACAGTGAAGAAAGGAGCAGCGTAGTAGTAGTAGTTGTGAGAGATGGAATGAAGGAAGAGGTAAAGGGAATAAGTGACAGGATCATGAAGATCAGAGTAACTGTAAAGGGAAGAAGCCTGGAGATAGCCCAGGTATATGCCCCTCAAGTTGGATGTACAGCTCAAGAGAAGGAAGACTTTGAGGAGGAGCTACAACAGCAGTTGAATGGTCAGAGCATCATTGTCATGGGAGATTTGAATGCACATGTAGGAAGTGAAAGGCAAGGATATGAAAATGTATTGGGAGCAGAAGGATGGGGTAGCAGGAATGAAGAAGGGAGAAAGTTGCTGGATTTTTGCAAGAGAAACGGTTTAGTGGTAGGCAACTCCTGGTTCCGGAAGAAAGAAAGCCACAAGGTAACGTGGTACAGCAGTGATTTAACAAAGAAATCTTTGGTAGATTACATGCTGTACGACTGGGAAATGAAGAGAAGTGTCAGAGATATAAAGGTAATACCATCAGAGGCCTTAGATAGCGACCACAGAATACTTGTAATGAACCTGGGTGTTGTTAAGGATAGCAAGAGGACAGAGAACCAGGAAAGGAGAATCCAAGTATGGAAACTCAAGGAAAAGGAAGTCAAGGAAGAATTCCAGAAGATAATAAGGGAAAGGATGCCAACAGACAATCCTAAAACAGAGGAAGAGGAATGGAAGCAATTCAAAAACACAATGGTGGAAGCTGCAGTGGCAGTATGTGGAAGAACAAGCAACAGAAAGCAGTGTAAAGAGACACCATGGTGGAATGAGAGAGTAAAAGAAGCTGTGGGAAGGAAGAACAAGGCTTTCAGAGTGTGGTTCCAGGAAAGAACTGACCTGGCAAGGGAAGATTACGGTATAAGATAAAGAAGAAAGAAGCAAACAAGATTGTCGCAGAGGAGAGGAAGAAGTGGATGGTAAAGTGGACAGAGATGATGGAGGAAGACAGCAGAGGAAATAAAGTACTTTATGGGATGGTCAAAAGTAAGAGAAGAGGTCTGCGAGAGGATGTGGTAATGATGGACAAAAACGGAAATGAGGTACACAACAAAGAGACACTCAAGACAGTGTGGAAAGAGTACTTTGAGGATTTGCTGAATCCAAATGGTCATAGGGAGGAAGACAATGTATTGGAAGATGGAGAAGACAACACAGGAATGGAAAAGGACCTGACTTGGAGAGAACTGGAGATGGCTATAGACAAGATTAAAGGAGGAAGAGCACCGGATGTGGATGAAGCAAGTGTTGAAATGGTGAAGGCAGCAGGGGAGGTTGGGAAACAGTGGCTGTACCGTGTGATGAGGGTGATATGGAAGGAGAAAAAGACCCCAGAAGATTGGAAGAAAGGATTAATTATGCCAATATTTAAGAAAGGAGTGCAGAAATTACAGGGGAGTCACACTCATACCTCACTGTGCCAAGATATATGAAAAGATATTAGAAAGTAGAATACGAGCCAAAGTGGAGAGAAAATTGAGAGAGGAGCAGTATGGATTCAGACCTGGGAGATCAACAGTGGATCTCATATTTTCAGTGAGACAGCTCCAGGAACACCACTACGAATTTGGAGAGGATCTGTTGATGGCCTCCCTGGACATCGAAAAGGCCTATGATAGTGTGTGTAGGGAGAAGGTTTGGCAAGCAATGGAAAACATGGGAGTGGAAAAAGGGACTGTAGGCAGAGTGAAGGAGATGTATTGTGGAAGTGTGAGTTGTGTGAAAGTTGGAGGGGAAAGAACAGACTGGTTCAGACAAATGAGTGGCCTGAAACAGGGTAGTACGCTGTCACCCCTTCTCTTTATTGTGGTTATGGACTAGGTAATGTCACGGATAGCAGGAAAGATAGGAGAAGATAAGATGAAAGCAATGGTGTTTGCAGATGATCTCATGGTCTGGGGAAACAAGGAGGAGGAAATTCAGGAGCAACTGAAGGCTTGGGAAGAAACAGTGGGAGAGTACGGATGGAAGTTCAACATCAGTAAATGTGAGATCCTGTTAACGACCAGGAAAAAGGACAGACCAATGAGTGGGATAACACTTGGAGGTGGACAGCTGGAGAAGGTGGAAAGTCTCAAGTACTTGGGAAGTATAGTGGAGGAAAATGGGAGAAATGACAGAGAGATTACGGAACGTGGCAGACAGGCAGAAGCATTTCTGAGAAGCATTAGGAGCTTAGTGTGGAATAAAGATGTCCCACAAAAAAGCAAGGAAGTGTTATACAGAAGCTACTATATCCCGATACTGACCTATGCTTCAGAAACGTGGACAATGAAGAAAAAAGACATAAGCAGAATACAGGCAGGTGAAATGAAGTTCCTGCGAAGTAGGATCGGAGTAACAAGAAGAGACAGGGTGAGGAATGAAAAGGTCAGGGAAATGGTGAAAGAGGAGCCCTTGCAAGGTAGGATTGAGACATCAAGACTGAGGTGGTATGGACACACAAAGAGAATGGATGAGAAGAAGATTCCCAAGAGGATTCATGAGATGCAGATGCAGAAGAAACGACCAAGGGGAAGACCAAGAGATAAATGGCTGAAAGGAGTGGAGGAATGTGTCAAGAAGAGAGGCGAGGACTGGACCAGAGTGACAGCGGAGAGGTGGTGGGAAGAAAGGACTAAGTGGCGAGGCTTATGTTCCAAACAGACCCAGCCTGGGGCTGGAAACTGTACAAGATGATGATGAAGTCTAGAATCCAGTTTCATCACTCCTGAGTAATTAAAAACGGTGTCTGTCTACTAGTAATATGTTGATAGATGTGATATGGAGACTTATCTGAAATTGTGGAATATCTACAAGCTGCTCAGACGACTTTTCTGATGTGAATAAAAAAAACTGTATGTATAGTAGTTTTAGGAGCTTTTATAAAAGCAGTTGATGTTGATAACTTTTCAGATTATGTAAGAATGATATACCATATACATTCAAAATTAGTGAACTAAGAAAGGAAAGATATGATACATCTTAGTCAAAGTAAACCTAACACAAAGATACTAGAATTGAAAGAAAGAATTGGAAATTTTAACTGATTATTTTTAAAAACCAGCGAGGTCATCTGTCTTTCACCCTAGGAAGAAAAACATGGGTACCAGAATGCTGAATGGGTCTGGACCTTCACAGTCTACCTCAGACCAATCTCCCTTCCTGTCACAGCCAAGGACAAGGACCAAAATAAGCCAACACCCAGTGTAAGTATACATACAGTATATCATAACCAGCATATTAAATACAGTATACTTGACCATTGTCGCACGGATTTGACTAGCCTAAAATACTTATTTTTCTGTCATTGATAGCAAACTTGAAACTGCAAGGACAGTAGGAACATCGCCAAATGAGCTGCAGAAAGCTGTAACCGGTCGCTGCTGTCATGCACTTTGCCCCTAAGTGGACTCGTGCAGATCCTACCCGCAGCCTATTGCTTCCTGTGGCAGGCGAGAAGTTTCTCTCTCCCTGATCGGCCGCTTGCGTATAATGCCTGCAGCTCATTTATCGCGACGAATAAGCAACCTTTTTCTCATTATGTCCTAGGCGTTGAATATGAGTCCCACATCTCAACCCTTGTATTACATGGGATGATTGAATAAATTTCAAAAAAATCTGTAAATGGAAGATGTGAATTAGTTTCAACATCTCTAAATTCATAAAAATGGCAGTCCTGTATTATTGTACAGTGTATAAGCACATTGTACACTGTGTGCATACCCAAGCTGGTAACTAGAGCAGTCATCATGTAACGTGTTTTTCGAGGGTATTTTACGCCACTGACATAAGTCAGTAGGAAGCCATTCAATGTTTATTTACGCGGCAAATTGTTCAGCCGAGATATGTTTCATCTAACTTATTATTATTATTAAGGTATTCTTTTGGAGCGTTTTTTATAAGGTTATAAGTATACAGATGGGTTTTCGATGTTATAAAAAACACTATCAAGCGAATTATTACGAACAACACTATCGCGGAAAATTATATGATTACGGAATTTAACGGATTTTAGTCAGTTAGGGTGTATTGTGAGAGAGATGAGTCATTGAGAATTCAGCTACAGGTATATTCTTGTCGGGAAGCGTGACGAAAGCCGTGGGGCACTTCCAGCTGGCTGCATCAAGAAAAGGCGAAATGGCCTGGACCGGAAATCGACATCGTCGCGCCGAGTATATTGACCCTTATGTCGGGAGTATCGCGTGGTATCTCAGCCAATCATAGGAGACCGGGCTAGGAGGAGACGGCTCTGGAGAGGGGATGCGACGAGTGGATATATTGTTTGCGCACCGAGAAGGGAGGACGATTATCATTGTAAAACTAGACCGATGTGGTTGCTCGTTTGGTTGGTTCCGGTGTGATCGGACCATGACTTTATCATTTCTACAACAATCTCCACAACTGACGAAGAAGATGGCGACGTCCAGAAGGCTGTTGGAAGCTTCCTTAAAGAACATCAAGTACGAGGGAAATGCTACGGCAATTTCCAATGGTAAGCGCGAATGACTCAGAACTACATAATCTCTCACTTCATTGTTTCATATTCAGAATTTCAGTAACTTCTTAGCTTGGGAATAATAGTAAAATCAGTAATTCATCCGACTCCGTTTTCACGTAATTCTCTAGTGGTAAATTCAAATCGTTACGCTCCAATTTAAATTTATTATTATTATTATTAAAATTGCCACTACTTGTTTTTATATAATAAATTCATTTCTTATACTATGCAATCTTTGCTTTCAGTAGGTAGCATTAGATATAGACCAAATTCCTTTGGGTTAATGATCAAATCATACCACGATCTGAGTGTGAAGATTCTTAAAGGTGTTCTGCCAGAGCTAGGTGTTGTTAAATATAAATTTAGATTTCAACATAGCGTTGAGGTCTTGGCGCCCATTAATGCAACGTATCTTAGTCAGAGTAAACATTACCACCTCAAACGTGGGACTTGTGCTTTTTCCACACTCTCCCCAGGAAAACAGTTACACTTGTACGCTCAACGTGGAGCCAAAGAAACCATTACATTTGTCATCCCAACGAGGAGCGAAACCATTACATTTGTCGCTACCAACGTGAGGCCGAAAACCTAATAACAATTGTGGAAGGAGAAGGGTATATATTTCTGTGCCTGTATTTTGGGGATTTTTCATTTATCGGTGTGTATCAGCATGGGTAGTGTTGAGGAAGAGATGAAGTTGCGTAGTGGTCACCAGTTGGATAGTAAAGATACGAGCAGTATGGCTAGTCTTGAAAATGATAGCAGTACAGGGATGTCGGAGGTCAATCCCGATACTGAGGGGGGTAATCAAAACAGTCAAGCAGGGTTAGAGAGTTTGCTTCTTCAGTTTATGCAACAAAATAAAATTAGCACAGATGCTTTAAACGCTAGACTCGAACAAAATAGTAGGGAAAATAAAGAGAGTAATAGGGAATTGAGCGATAGTTTAAATGCTAAACTTGAACAAAATAGTAGAGAAAATAAAGAGAGTACTGAAACTTTAAATGCTAAACTCGAACAAAATAATGCTAAACTTGAACTGAATAATGCTAAATTGGATCAAAACAGTAGGGAAATTAGTGATAAATTCGAGCTGATTAGAGGTGAGATCAGAGGGGTGATGGAAGAGAAGGCTAAATAGATTATTGCAGATGTAGACAGAAATTAGAATCAGTACACGGCTGAAAATTTAAAAGAACTAGTGCAACTTGAAACACAGCAGGTCAAAAAGCAATTGGGGGGAGAAATTGACAAAATTCAGGTAGCAACTAAAGAGGTTAAAGAACAGCTGGGGGGAAGAATTGATTAAGTTCATGCAGAAATAATCACTGAAGTTAATGATTTAAGGGAGAGGAATAAGGAAAGCATTAATGAGAAACAAGCTAAGTTAAGTGGTAAAGTTGAAGCATCGGAAGGGAGCATTAGGTTAACTGTAACTAATATTGAAAGAAAAGCTGAGGAGAAAATTGCTGAATTAGAACAAAAGTTGAAAGCTAGAATTAGGCAGGAAAATAGTCAGAGTAGGCCAGTGTATGTGAATAGCACACACAGGGAAATAGAACTAGGCAAATTCAGTAATCGGCAGGGTTGTCCAATGGAGTTCATGAATGCAATAGAAAATAAATTCAGGGAGAGGTTGCAAGATGGTAGTATTGAGTGGTGCCAGGTAGTTGAAATTTTAGAGCAAGCGTTTGTAGGGGAGACAAGAAACTGGTTTGCTGTCTACAGAGACAATTTCGAGAACATTTCAGATTTTAAAGTTAAATTTTGTGAGAAATTTTGGAATGAGGTGATTCAGTCTCAGTATCGTGAGGGAATTGTGTGTGGGAAATATAACCCGAGAGGAAACTACACTATGACCGAGTACTTTTTAGGACAGGCATTGACGTGTAAATATCTGGATGGTTTGAGGGAGGAAAGTGATGTAGTCAGGCTATTACTAAGACATTTTCCATATAGAATCAAAGAAGCTGCCTGTATCCAAAATCTATTTCACAAGTGGAAAATCTATTAAGTACATTCGATGCTCTGGGAAGAGGTGGTTACGAGGAGAATTTCGGTAGGAATCAGGGTAACCATAATAACAGGCCTAATGAGAATAGGAATCAGGAAGTTCAAGGGAACAGTGGCGAAGGGGCCAACGTCCAAAATAAGGGGAACCAGAATAATAATAATAATAATCAGCAAAATCAGTACAGAGGAAATGGGTATGGTACGCAGTACCAAGGTAGAAATAATGATTTCAGGGGAAATCAAGGCCGAAATAATGATTTTAGGGGTAACCAAGGGAGGTATAATAACAATAATAATTATAACCAGAACAGGGGTCAAGGAGGGAATCAGCCCAAAGGTAATAACGGACAGAGAAATACCGTTAACACAACCCAGAACAACCAGACCAGTGCAGTAGTGAGTAGTACTACACCAGGCGGTAGCGGTACTTTAAACACGAACCAGGCTGCGATGTAAGGTCAGAATCTCAGTCTGTAACATGCCCTGTCTATACACTTATACAGGAACCCTATGACCTAAATGTAAGAAGTGAATTATTATGTGTACTAAATGATGAAGGTATTATTCAGGAGGTGGCTAGTAAGAGCCCCATAGTTAAATTTAACGTGTACGAGGCGTACACAGATGTTTTAATTGATAGTGGTTGTATGAAGAGTTGCATAAGTAGTGCATTTTATGATAAAATGAAAGGATCTGGAGTAAATTTTGAGGAGATGCCAATTAAAAGCACTTTTGTTATCACAGCTGTTGGGAAGAGGTCTAAAGTAATTTCTAAGCAAGTTTTAGTAGACATTAAAATTAATAATCATGTAGAAAAGCAGATTTGTCTTGTAATTCAAAATTTAGTATTCAGTGTTATCTTGGGTTCAGAGTGGCTAAGTAGTGTGTCTGGTAACTTATGTTACGATGTAGGGAGTTTGAAATTTAAATGGGGTGGTTCTGAAGTAGAGGTAGCGTTTAATGACCATATTCAGAGAGGTAGTGTTGTAGGTGTGATTTGTACTTTAAATGAGATATCCCCAGCCGTAGAGCGGGATTCTCCATGTTTTGTGGGCAGTGTGATTACGAACGGTAGTCTAGAGGACTCGTTACGTGATGCTGCATTTCAGGGAAATACAGAGGAAGAACAGTGTGTTCGGCTCTATGATGTGTTATTGTGTAATAGGAGAGTTTTTGAGGATCGCATTGATATGGCCAATTGCTATACACATTCATTGAACGTTATTGATAGGTCAGTATTCACAGGACATAGATATCCTGTACCTTTCGCTTATCAGAGTGCAGTTGAGGCACAAATTAACCAGATGCTTGAAGATGGGATTATTGAGCACTCTAACAGTCCATATGTTAATTCTTTGATCAGCGTGCCCAAGGCCGATGGCACAGTTCGGATTTGTTTAGGCGCTCGTTTGGTTAACAGTAGAATGAGTTCAGATCAGCTGAAATCCATGTCAATAGAGGAATTAATGCAAACATTTGAGGGGAAGAAGTATTTCACTTGTGTAGATTTGAGTTCCAGTTTCTCGCAAGTGCCACTTATGTACGAAGATAGACCATTTACAGCTTTTAGTCATAAATATAACCTTTACCAATTTTGTAGAACACCTTATGGGTTAAAGAGTAGTTCAGCAGCTTTAATTAGGGCTTTAAACATCGCATTAGGGGATGACACAGGAGAGTTTGTAACCATTTACATTGATGATATGGTAATTAGTTCACACAGTTTTGAGGAGCATCTACGTCATTTAGATATAGTTTTTCAGAAGTTAGATCAGGCAGGGTTCACTTTGAAGCTGTCTTTAAGTCGTCATTATGTCAGTCAGCAGTGACATTTTTAGGTCATAGTGTGTCGAGTAGAGGTGTAACACCAGAAGAAAGTAGGGTTAATGAGATACTTAACGCAGAGGTGCCACAGAATGTTAAACAGTTAAAAACATACATGGGAATTTGCAACTTTTTCAGGAGGTTCGTTCTTAAATACTCAGGGTTGGTAGAACCATTCAGGGAATTGCTTAAAAGTGGGACTCGGTGGAGATGGGAGTCCAAGCATGATCAGGCTTTTAGAGCGCTGAAGGAAGGTTTTGAGAAAGCTGTAGTGCTGAAATATCCTTTGAAAGATAAGGAATATGTGGTCATGACAGATGCTTCGCACATAGGCATTGCTGGAGTATTGTGTCAGAAAGATGATGAGGGTAATCTGTGCATTGTATCTTTAGCCTCGCGAGGACTAACAGCAGCAGAGAAAAGATACACGATTACTGAGTTAGAGCTTTTAGGTATTGTTTTCAGTTTGGGGAAATTTAGAATGTATTTGTTTGTTGTTTGAGTCTTCAGTCTTTTGACTGGTTTGATGCAGCTCTCCATGCCTCCCTGTCCTGAGCTAATCGTTTCATCTCTACATAGCTCCGACACCCTACATCCGAGGCAATCTGTTTAACATATTCTAACCTTGGTCTACCCCTACAGTTCTTGTCCTCGACCCTTCCTTCCATAACTAAGCTTGCTATTCCTGGGTGTCTTAGTATGTGTCCTACCAACCTAACGCTTCTCTTCATTAGCAGTCGCCGGAAACATCTCTCCTCTCCCACTCGTCTTAATACCTCTTCGTTTGTAACCCTTTCTACCCATCTGATCTTCATCATTCTCCTGTAACACCACATTTCAAATGCTTCAATTCTCCTCTTTTCTGCTGCACCAATAGTCCAAGTTTCACTTCCATAGAGCGCCACGCTCCAGACAAAGGCTTTCAAAAATGACTTCCTAATACCTAAATCTATATTCGATGTCAGCAGATTCCTATTTTGTAGAAATGCTTTCTTTGCCTGACCCAACCTACTTTTTATATCTTCTTTGCTTCGTCCATCACTGGTTATTCTGCTTCCTAAGTAACAGAAGTCTCCTACTTCCTTTAGCTTTTCACCTGCCAATTTGATCTCCATAGAGGTTTGTGATTTATTTCGGCTGCATTCCAGTATTTTTGTTTTACATTTATTAATTTTCATCATGAATTCTTTCCGTAAGACGGAGTCCATACCATTCAAAAACTCATTCAAATCCTCAGGCTTGTCGGCCAAGATGACGATGTCATCAGCAAATCTCAGAGTTGAAATTATTTCTCCTTGAATCTTCACTCCAACTTTAAATTTTTCTCTAATTTCCTTCATTGCTTGTTCAATGTAAAGATTGAAAAGTATGGGTGATAAGTTGCAGCCTTTTAGTAGGGGGAAATTTGAGATCCATACAATCACCATGCATTACTGTATATGAGGACTTGTAAACTCAGTTCTAACAGAGTTAGTAGGTGGATTCTTGCTCTGCAGGAATACGAATTCACAGTAAAATATATTAAAGGTAAAGATAACATTCCTGCAGACATGCTATCAAGGGACACAAATTTATGTAGGGATTATCCTGTGGTTAAAGCAGAGGACGGTATTTTATTATGTGCATGTGTGGACAGTAGCAACAGGGCATCGTTACAGATACTGATAAATATGCTAGTGGAGCAACGTGATGACGTTAAGTTAAGGGAGCCACTGGCTAGGTTGGAAATAAGTGAGGAAGAGTATGTGAACGTAGGACGGTTCACGTACAAGATACAGGATGGGCTTCTTGCACGGAAATGTAGGAATAATCGGTGGGCAATATGTGTTCCTGCCACGTTGCGGGAGGAGCTAATTTGGTTCATTCATAGGGAATTAGGACACTTTGGTGCTGCCAAGGTCTTCTATGAAATTGGTCGTGACTTCATTTGGAGTAAAATGGGAAGGGATGTTAGGAGGATTTTAGCTAAGTGTGACACCTGTCAAAGGAGCAAGTATCCAGTTAAATATTTAGTGGGGGAGAGATCTGCAGTTCTCACCAGTAGACCCAGCAAACTACTGTGTGTGGATTTATTTGGCCCGATCAATAAAGGACAGTACGGCTAAGAGTACATTTTTATCGTTATTGGCGCTTTTAGTAAGTATGTCAAGCTATATCCGCTAAGGAAAACCATGGGACTAGCGTGTAGCCGTCTGGTCATTAATAAGTATGTACCTGAGTTTGGCCTTCCTCTCAGGATACTATCTGACAGTGGACCGCAGTTTACTGCAAAGAAATGGAGAACCAGTATGCAGGAAGCTGGTATTTCACACGTTCATTCCTCTGTAAGGTACCCTCAGGGTAATTCTGCAGAGCGTCCACTAAGGGAAGTGGCTTGTCTTTTTCGGACTCTGGTGCATGACAAGTATTCGGCCTGGGTTGGACATCTTCCCAAAGTCGAGACTTGGCTGAATTCTGTCCAGCATGAGGGCACGAAATTGACGGCATATGAAGTTCACTTCGGAAGGAGACCACAAAATGAACTAGCGAGGATGTTGGGTTTAAATGAGGGAAAACAACCGGGGATGGATTACATTGTCCAGTTGGCGAAACAGAATTTATCTAAGTCAGCACAAAAGAGAATTCGCCAACAAAGAGAAACTAAATTTGACCTATTCGAGCCGGGAAACAGAGTCTTACTTAGAGTGCTGAAACAGTCAAATAAGCTAGAGAAAGTCATGTCCAAGTTCTTTTATCTCTACGAGGGCCCATTTATAGTTTCCAAACGTATTGGCAAAACAGCTTATGTGCTGGAGGATGGTAAGGGAAACAGATTATAAGGAACATATAATATAAATAGTCAACGAAAGTATGTGTCACAAAGTGAGTGTATTTAGCTGGCGAGCCAGCCTATCAAATGAGTAAGTATGGTATTTGGTGCGTGGGAGAGCTGGTCTTCCAGGCAGGCGTATCAGAAGTCACAAAGGGGGGGTAGTATATAAGTAATTGAGAGTTTTTAAGGTACAGAGAAATATGACGGGATTGTCGGATGCTCTTGAGCACTAAAATGTCTTGATACACCAAGGCCAGAATTTGGTAGCGCTGGTGAATTCCCATTTGTCTCCTAGGGATGGGTGAGCGCTTGTACAGGGTAATTTTGCTTAAGGCGTCCACGAGACAAAAGATGGGCTACCAGAAGGCGAGACAGTCCTTCATGAAACTCATACATTACAGCACACGTGATTTCTGTTTACGGCCTCGTCATGTAAGAGCTGTAGGTGTGAAATTTAAGGTAATTAGTACAAAGGTATTATTTGAGTGAAGAGAACTGGTCTGAGTTGAGAACTAGTATTAAGTAGAATATGGTCTACGGGAACTTAGTAAGATAGGGCGATAACGGCACAGAAATATTTGGTGTTATATGTAATGCGCACTTACTGTTTTGTTTTTTTCAGAAATCAATATTAATTTTATCTAATACACAGAGAGATTAAGTATTATGGTTACGATGCGCAGCCACAATAGTGTGCTCGGGTGATCAGTGAGATTAAGTTTCACCAGAAGAAAGCGACCTCCAGTGATATTAGGAAGTTCTGTGGTGATATATATATCAGAACACCTTTAATGCGTGTGATGTGACATCATACTGTATATACACAGTGCTCACACATTATTTATGTACATCTTTCCTAACATAGAGATATTTGAGAGGCGGAAATATCCGTGGAACATTAATCAAAGTGAAAAACATTGGACTGATTGCATAGGGCAATCCAATATAACAACAGACTTTGACGCAAAGTGCGTAAAGAAAATTATGTGTGTATATATATGTAATTTAGGGTGATTTAATTTTTGTAATATGTATTTTGGATGCGGATTTTATTAACGTGTCTGAGATAATCGCATGATGTACCGTCGTCACGGTAAATCATCCGATGATCCGAGGCGAATAAGTAACGTGTTTTTCTAGGGTATTTTACGCCACTGACATAAGTCAGTAGGAAGCCATTCCATGTTTATTTACGCGGCAAATTGTTCAGCCGAGATATGTTTCATCTAACTTATTATTATTATTAAGGTATTCTTTTGGAGCGTTTTTTATAAGGTTATAAGTATACAGATAGGTTTTCGATGTTTTAGACAACACTATCAAGCGAATTATTACGAACAACATTATCGCGGAAAATTATATGATTACGGAATTTAACGGATTTTAGTCAGTTAGGGTGTATTGTGAGAGAGATGAGTCATTGGGAATTCAGCTACAGGTATATTCTTCTCGGGAAGCGTGACGAAAGCCGTGGGGCACTTTCAGCTGGCTGCAACAAGAAAAGGCGAAATGGCCTGGACCGGAAATCGACATCGTTGCGCCGAGTATATTGACCCTTATGTCGGGAGTATCGCGTGGTGTCTCAGCCAATCATAGGAGACCGGGCTAGTAGGAGACGGTTCTGGAGAGGGGATGCGACGAGTGGATATATTGTTTGCGCGCCGAGAAGGGAGGACGATTATCATTGTAAAACTTGACCGATGTGGTTGCTCGTTTGGTTGGTTCCGGTGTGATCGGACCATGACTTTATCATTTCTACAACAATCTCCACAACTGACGAAGAAGATGGCGACGTCCAGAAGGCTGTTGGAAGCTTCCTTAAAGAACATCAAGTACGAGGGAAATGCTACGGCAATTTCCAATGGTAAGCGCGAATGACTCAAAACTACATAATCTCTCACTTCATTGTTTCATATTCAGAATTTCAGTAACTTCTTAGCTTGGGAATAATAGTAAAATCAGTAATTCATCCGACTCCGTTTTCACGTAATTCTCTAGTGGTAAATTCAAATCGTTACGCTCCAATTTAAATTTATTATTATTATTATTATTATTATTATTATTAAAATTGCCACTACTTGTTTTTATATAATAAATTCATTTCTTATACTATGCAATCTTTGCTTTCAGTAGGTAGCATTAGATATAGACCAAATTCCTTCTCCAGATACAATTGTTAGTTGGGTTAATGATCAAATCATACCACGATCTGAGTGTGAAGATTCTTAAAGGTGTTCTGCCAGAGCTAGGTGTTGTTAAATATAAATTTAGATTTCAACATAGCGTTGAGGTCTTGGTGCCCATTAATGCAACGTATCTTAGTCAGAGTAAACATTACCACCTCAAACGTGGGACTTGTTGTGGTTTTTCCACACTCTCCCCAGGAAAACAGGTACACTTGTACGCTCAACGTGGAGCCAAAGAAACCATTACATTTGTCATCCCAACGAGGAGCAAAACCATTACAATCACAGCACTCTTCAATAAACAAAAACTATATAATATAATCAGAACCATGCTGTAAATCATGAAATCATCACAGCTGATAGCAGAAGTAGTTCAGACAACTAAGAGTAGGCGTGATGGTTCAGTGGCCAAGCCTCTTGCCTCTGACCAGGGCAGACAAGGTTCGATTCCCTGTCAATTCATGTTAGATTTCCTAAGTGAAAATATCACGTTCTGCGGTTCGGATTACATGTAAATGTGGGGTCCCGTGGATCATGATCGTGAGATTAATAGTCACGTCAAACCACAGAGTAGCTCTGCTACAAAGAATTATCCAGCACAAAAGTAGCTAATTTACACAAATTCGCAAAGAGCTAGTTTACAAGTTGACCTACAGAGGAAAATAACCTATAAGGAAATTGAGGGTTAGGCTACTATTGCGCTCGTAGCCTCAAATATTACTCGGTAAATATGGTCTATTTGCTCACCACATTTATCCCAGCAATTGGAAAAAACAATATGGCTTATGCTGGGAGTACGCTTCTCCAAACTTGACCCAACTATTGCAAAACAGGACCTTAATGCAAAGATGACCAAGTATATTTGAGCAAGAGGCTTAAGACATGTTCACATACATAGAAAGTTTGTAGGATACCTACATTTTACAGGCCAGGTGGTAATATCTTACTGTCAGCAGTCATAGAAATACCAGATGATATATGATCTTTATTGCATTTGTTGCCAATGAACCCAAGACAAGCAACTGTCTGCTCGTATAAATCTTGTACATAGGAGAACACAACAAGGTGAACAATCAATCAATGAATTAAACACTCTGCTTGTGTTAGCTTTGATAGAACGTCAGAAGTCGCATCTCATGACCATTTGTTATTGCATCTGTTGTTAGTTGAACATGGCGTTTGTTTTGGGGAGGGTTCAGGATCCCGAGCCCAAAAAAAAAACTTTCCAGTCGTGCTAGCTTGGACACAATGTAGCACTGCAAGTGTGAAGTCACATCTCATGATGACTTTTTCATTTTGATATCACAGGGGCAGCTCTTGTGTTGTGTGGTTACTTTCTGTCGAAGTGCTTTCAGAACTCCCTGCAGCCAAATTGTGACTCCAAAAGCCCCAGCGTCGAAGTTGGTGAGCAGAGACTTGCTCACATAAGAGGCCCGTCCTGCCCTGAAACACAGTACCACACAATAAATTACTAAAATATTGACTGTAGGAAAACATGACTACTGTGTGACTATATTCTTATGGCCAAGGTGGATACATAATAAGAGGAACCACCTGCTTACGAGGAGGGGTGACATAAGCCAATTCACTTACATCAACTGGAAGCATGTTGTTTAATTTTGAGGATGCCTTGGTCATTAGCACCCTGTACTAGTTTGTGATACATATTTTATAGTCAGTAGTAATGTAACAATTTATTTGCCCTAGGACTAGAAATCATCATCATCATCATCGGCTTTAACTCGAATCCGAGTATAAATCTTCTTCCTTCAGTCCAGTTTGTGGATGTGTTTACGGTGACTAAAGTGTCCAATCCTGGCATGGAACAAGCGTCCACACAAGTCACATAGTATTGCTGGAGGAGGACGTGGTTGGGCTGCTCGAAGTTTCCTAGCTTGACGCTTGGCCTCTTCATGTGTGCGTCGATCCCTTTCAAACGTCTTTACAGTCTCCAAGATGGTACGGCGCCAAGTTGAGCGGTCTTCAGCCAGCGTGTCCCAGGTTTGTGAATCAAGACCTGTCAATTTCAGGGTCTGCTTAAATTGGTCCTTGTAGCACCTCTTAGGACCACCATGAGGTCTGGTGCCATAGCATATCTCACCATATAGCATTCGACGAGGTAATCTCACATCATCCATCCGATGGACATGACCAATCCATCTAAATTGGTGACCTATTATGGATGATTCTATGCTGTTGATTTGAGCCTTTTCCAGAACAGCAAGATTGGTAATGCGGTCTTCCCATTTAATCCTCAGGATTGATCGAAGTTTTTGTAGGTGGAAACGCTCAAGCTTCCTAAGATCACGTCGGTAAAGGGTCCACGTTTCACAGCCATACAACAATGTAGAAATGACTACTGCTTTGTACACCATAAGCTTTGTACTCATGGACAGATCTTTATTCATGAAGACCCGGTGCGCTAATCGTCCATATGCTGCATGGGCTGCGCCAATTCTCTTATCCACATCCTGCTCACAGGTACAGCTTGGTGTATTCTTGGAATACACGGTAAGATAGAGTATTCTTTTTAATGCTCTTTGCTTGTTCATTTCATCCTTTTTCTCAAACACCAACAGTGATCTCCTAGTTTCTCTTTGGTGGTCATGTCTCTTATGTCATTGTGAGTCTGTTCTAGATATATATCTTCCATGACCCACCTAGCGTCATCTAGCAGCGAATCTCTGAAGCTCCTCAATTCTTCCTGGTGCAAGAGGACTTCCTTTTCCATCTGGCCACCAGATCTCGTTGCCATCGCCAGCTATTATCTCTGTGATCAAGAGAACTTCGTCTACTCTTTCACCCACCAGGCTGTGCTAGTATCGCCTGCTATCAACTCTTTGAAGACCATTTCCTCAAGAGAATTTAAGTTTACAATATTGGTCATGCTTATATGTTTTCCTTTTGTCTCCTACCCCACTCTTTTCCCTTCCTTGGACCCTCCGCGCTTCGCTGAGTGGGTCTCACTTGTAAGTCGGCAGTTGACTCGGTCAGTCAAGGCTCAACTAGAGCCAGTCTCCTCAAACCAAGAGGCACTCTCTACGTTCTACGCCATGTTGGCACATTAAGTATTCGTCAAAGGGAACTTCACCTTCGACATGCAACCAAGATAAGTACAGACTTAAGGTTTTAACCTCATCTTCATCAGTTTTAATATCTATATGCTTTTATTGATCATTTTATAGACAGCGTGAGATCACTTATTTGGGGCGGTAATCATTCTTCGCGGGATTTGCCATGTTGAGCTTTTGTCTGTCTAAGCCAACCTTAATAAAAAGTAGCTTTTCTTAAGCTATTTAAATGAGAAATCTTCTCACCACGTGGGATATTATCTAATACCCGCTGTCTATAAATACCAAGCTAGTTCCTCCGCTGGATTATCTTTGGCCCCATTCTTCTATTAAGATCGTTCTGGAACCTTCCAGATCCTGTACTTTATCTACAAGTCCTGCCGTCATGTATTTTTCACTCACTTGTGAGAATACTATTTAAAATTGAAGAATCTTACTTCTGAATTAAAGCTCAATAGCGAATTTTCTTCCACCGTTGGAATGTTCTATGGCGCATTTAATTGTAATCCACAACTTTCTTAAGCAATAGACTTTCGCCTATCTAGTGCAACCAGTCCTTTTTCATCATTGCAATAACTTTCTTTGCCATAAACTTTCGTGTTACTACAGTGAATTTTTCATCTATTCAAAAGACTATAGTGATAACTAGTGCTTGTTCAACTTTTCTACCGCGTCGCGATCGTCCGTTTACATTAAATAAGGCCATGAACATTGATCCTAAATCCCAAGTGATCTTTCCTAAACCTTCTACTAACAAACCATATTAATAAAATTGTAACTCTAGATCATTTTCTATGAGGTGTCACTCTAACGAAGTGCCCTTCCATTTTGCTTGTTTATCATTAATTAATTTCTGCATAACTACGTGTTTTATACACGGTTCAAGCTTACATTGTATCTACCCTATAATCAGGGAAAACAATTCTTTCAACTCATGAGTGAGTTATTTCTAGGTCTCACGAAAGGGAAACTGCCCCATTTGGCTCGTGATTCCTACTTAAACATAGGAGGTCGAGAACCTTCCTTTTGACTTTCTCATCAGGTTTCACAGTAAGTGACCTGCCCTTATTTGTATAATAACCAACAGTAATTCTGTATAAATATAAGAAGTTATAGGAACTTGTCCTTCATTCTACCCGCTTTCTTTTTTGTTATTTTCGAAGTTGTAACTTTTTCTAAAATAGTTACCTGGAAATTTCTTAAAGTACACTCCTTGTACTCAATTTAATGTTTAAACTTTAATCACTTCATTTGTCTTTTTTTAATCTTACAAAGATTTTAGTACATATATAAGGTTTGAAACCTAAAGAATTGTTAATTGCCTGGAGCAAACTTTAAATGTTATAGGTTATGAATATTCCCAAACGGGAATATGATGTAATTTCCGTTTGATCAGATAAATTATCTTTAAATGTTAGGCGGTCTGCGACCCCAAATTGTTACTAAAAATTGAAACTATATACTTGTCAAATTTATTAGACTCTTTTGCCTTGTTAAATAAATTAAATATTTGTTTTTGGATTTATGATTTCTCTAATACAACGGTTAGGCAAGATCCTGTCTTCCTTGGCTCTCCCTACTCAATGCCATTAAATCTATTGATAGGGCTTTCACCATTCGTTGCATTTGAGCAAGAACTCTTAGTGGTAATCTCGTTAAAGTTTCTCTTAGCTTTAATAGCTAATTCTAACTGGCCAGTAAGGCAAGTATAGCTCGCTACGCCAGCTACCTGCTTGTGGAGATCCTCTCCGAAAACTTATGGTTGGTTTTCCAAAAGATAAGTGTTTCTCTTTGTCTAAACTTTTAGCCGGCTCCTTGCTGAGTAAAAGCTTAGCCATTTCCAAATGCAACCATTGGTTCACTTACCAAAATTACTCCCCAAGGTATAATTTTTTATCACTATCCTTCTTGGAAGCACTTGGTCGCTTTTTCAGGAACTCTATAACTTCGAAAACTGGAAATACCAAACCTGATTCAAATTATTGGCATTCTTCGAATTACTTTGCAAAAACGAATTTCTTTGAACAGACATACAATAAATCTGTTACTCTCAGTCTTGCCAGACCATCACCCTTCCCCATAGTAAGCAGATGCATACTTGAGAGGGAATATACTAAAGCCACTCTCTTGCAAACCGCCCAAGTCCTATCTGCGTTTCCCGTCAGCTTGGACCACTTTAGGTATCAGAGAACGAATTTGCAGTGGCAACAGCCTCTAAGTGCATTTAAAGTTAAATTCATAACTTTTGTGGGACTCTCCTCCTATTTTTCTATCCTTTTTCTCCAGTCCGAAACCTACCTCCTTTTCTTAATCATCTTCCCTTGGTGGTTAGGTTATTCCTTAGCCAATAATCTACCCACAGCTCACAGAAATGGTACTGCCCAGGTACGAGAAGTGGTCTACTTTATAACAAAGGAGAAACTGTTCCGCCTAGTCAATACATTTATTTACAACAAGTTATAAACTTGCTATTATATGGTACATGTTTCGGGGCCTCTAGTACTGGTCCCTTCTTCAGCCATAAATTAAGTTGCAAAATCCAGCATAATTAAAGATATCATAATAAAAAAATACATAAAATGATGAGTGAATGGATGAAATGAGGCGAAAAAGAACATATTACTCATGAGAAGTAATGTGAGTGCACATCAGTAAAAATTAACACCATTGGTATTGCTAGGTTCTTGAGAATACACTTATATAGCACTGTTCTAATGTTTGTGCATGTGGAAATCACTTCACTTGGGATTTATAGCCTGTTGTTTACAATGCTGTTGACTGAAACTTGCTGTTCAAGCTGGGCAGCAAGTTTCAGTCAACAGCATTGTAAACAACAGGCTATAAATCCCAAGTGAAGTGATTTCCACATGCACAAACATTAGAACAGTGCTATATAAGTGTATTCTCAAGAACCTAGCAATACCAATGGTGTTAATTTTTACTGATGTGCACTCACATTACTTCTCATGAGTAATATGTTCTTTTTCGCCTCATTTCATCCATTCACTCATCATTTTATGTATTTTTTATTATGATATCTTTAATTATGCTGGATTTTGCAACTTAATTTATGGCTGAAGAAGGGACCATTACTAGAGGCCCCGAAACATGTACCATATAATAGCAAGTTTATAACTTGTTGTAAATAAATGTATTGACTAGGCGGAACAGTTTCTCCTTTGTTATATAGTGAATCTGTCAATACGGAAAATGAACTTCTTTCAGAGCACAATTTAAGTGGTCTACTTGTTCTAATGGCAAATTTGAGATGGAGATATTGAACTGAGGAAGAGGTGTGCCTGGTGAAGGTTGCGCCAAGACTTTAGTCTTATTGACATTTGTGGTAAGACCAAGCGATCGCATGCAATTTTGTAACAATTAACTGACTCTTGCAGCTCTTCTGGTGTGAGTGTTGGCGAGGCAGCATCATCTGCATACAACATGTTAGTAACCTTAGTAACCTGAGTTTTCCTCAAGGAGCGGAGACGAGTTAGGTTGAAAAGCCCTCCATCAAAACGATATTTGACCTCCACACCTGGGATGTTTGTGGGTGAATCATAAAGCATTGCAGCCAAGTACAGCGCGAAAAGTGTTGGAGCCAGTACACATCCTTGTTTCAGTTCATGGGTAATAGGAAATTCATGGGACATCTTATTCTGATGGCAAACCTGACCTGTCATGCCATCATGGAGAGCCTTGATTAGATCTACAAAACGCTGAGGGCAACCAAACTGCTTCAGCACCGCCCAAGTGGTTGGTCTTGGAACTGAATCAAATGCCTTTTCCAAGTCATAAATGACTAAGAAGAGTGGATTCTGCTGTTCTCTAAATTTTTCTTGTAGCTGTCTCACACAGAAAATCAAGTCAATTGTGCTTCTGGAAGCTCTAAATCCGCATTGTGACTCGGGGAGGACTAGAAATATTAAGATACTATTCCAGTTTTCTCCTAGGATGAATGAGAATTAACCCAAGGAAGGAACACACACAGGATATGAGGATCTCAGATTAGGAAAGACAAACAATAGCACTCTGGCACAAGCAAGTGGAGCCAAATACTAAACAGCTACCTCTTTTTTTTTTTTTTTAAATTTCTGTGTGATTGATCACATTTCAGTTCCTTATGCACAACAAGAAGGTTGGTTGGTTCCTAAGTTTATGGGCTGCGACAACGTGGTCGTTTAGCCCAGTGTACTTGGGTGTGTGTAGAATCTGTCTGATAACCGGTGTTAATTGTGATGACTGTATTAGTGTGTGTTATCTGTTTTTTAATTCAAGTAAGAACTGCAGACTTTTGAATTTTTCAAGTAGTTCCTACTTTTGCTGCCACCGTCAATGACTACTAGTTCAGAACTTAGCTACCAGACACCACCACAGTCGGCTCTTGGCAACGAACGTAGGAACCTAAGAGCGTTATTTACATTTTTAACCTATACAATTTAGCTTTACACAGGTGTAATTAGTAGAAGGTTCGTTAACATGCCATAAATCTATGACATGGGACCTCCGGCTATACTTCCCCTCCGAAGGAAGGCATACTGAGCACAACGAGAAGACCCCAACCACGATGGATCGACTTGATTCAGTCTAGCATAAGTGGATGGATGGAATATGGACTGGAACAGACTTCTGGAAGAAGAAGAGTAGAGGGACAGAAAAAGGTGGAGGAGTACCATAAACGCCTCGACCCAGTCTTAAACTGGATAAGGGGGAAGGAGGAGGATGATGATGCATAACAAGCTTTCAGCTTAGTGTGGTATTGGAAGCAATGGAAACTATGTACAGTACTAAAATTTTCTTAGCTAGTAATTGAAGTATTTGTTGTCACGAAGAACAATAAGATGTAAAACGTGCCAAATTTAAAATTTCAGATATTAACCCTTTTGCTCTCAGGCCATTTTGGGTGGTATGCTTGAAGTCGGCTGTTTTCTGACGAAATTACCCAATGTTTTTTAAAACGTTATAACACCTACACATTCAAAGGTATCACAACGAAACAAAGCACAGATATAGCTTAAATGCCAAGCATATGGGAGAAAAATAGCTCAAGGTCGTATCTCACCTATGAGGTTGAAAAAAAATATTTAAAAAAATTAATATATTTTTAATGCAGAAAAATGTGATTTTAGAACACGTTATAATTAAGTTTGTTCTACTTTGGGTAACATAGGCAATGATATTATGAAGACAACATAATTGTTCACACATGTTCTTGATATGATACCGTCAAGTGTCCTGGTTTCAGATTTATTTTAAAAAAACTTTTTGAATGGTATGCAAGGAAGTTGGCAGCCATTTTCTGATGAAAGAACACTAAATTGTTAAGAAAATGGAAATTGCTTTTGCATTGACAGGTACCACAATGACACCTAACTGTGGACATTCGATAGATACAAGACCTTCTGAGAAAAAATATTTCAATAATTTCTATAATCTACAGGGTGTACCAAAAATTATAGAAATGTGTGGTTTGCCTTCTCTTTCAGAAATATTATTTTGTAATGCTATTATTACTCAGATCTGTCCTACTTTGCTCTAAATTTATAGCTTCATTCCAAAGACAACTTGATTATTCACATAT
Organism: Meconema thalassinum; assembly: GCA_946902985.2. Taxonomy (NCBI): domain Eukaryota; kingdom Metazoa; phylum Arthropoda; class Insecta; order Orthoptera; family Tettigoniidae; genus Meconema; species Meconema thalassinum. The sequence continues at coordinate 453,338,094 of OX336391.1, read as the reverse complement.
TTGACTGATATAAATAACTTTTTCTGCAATAGTTTCAGATTTATGTGAAAAATATGTTACAATTCACTTATAAAAATTATGCTCTCACCAAACTCAGCATCTGTGCTTAGACAAGCACTTTGGATGTAACCCTTTCTCACATCTGGTGCAGATTATTCACGACCTCTTCTTTTTACCTTCTAAGGTGCACACACAACACCTGGACTCCTTCCTTTCGGGTAATTTCCTGAGTCCAAGATATCCTTTAACCGAGAAGACGACGCAGCCATGATCGAAAAAAGAACACGCTAGGCTATTGTGCCTACCATACGCTAAGACACAGCTAATCTGAACCAAACCTAACAGAAAATGCTTCAAACGATACTTCTACACATATAATTTTGACCAACTGACTATATTCTAACAATTAACCAATAAAGACAGCACCCAAAACGACCACTATTATCACGACTCAATCTCAGCCAACCGCTTGTTTGGAAACATAAACAAACCTTATTTCCGCGGCAAATAAACAAGAAACACAGCGCAAACTCTAAGAACAAATGAAGATCGGAATCCGGCTACCTTCGTTTAGCACGCTTGTGCGATCTAACGAGGAAATGTAGTACTTATTCAAGTTTTCAGCGGGTGCCGACGAGGTAACGATATATCGTTACCCTGACAGTTTTCGCACCAGGCATGGGTTACCTTGAGAGTAAGAGGGTTAATAAAACTGACATAAGTAATGAAAGTTATCGAAGTTCCACTTTCATCTCCATTAGAAGCTTTCGGTCCAAAAATGTTTCCTAAATTCATGCCAAATATGGTTCATTTCCCCATCTCCTTTCTGTGATTTCTTTACGTAGACTAGGGTGAGAGCCCTAACTTCGCCACAATAAAGGCACCAATAAATAATATGTAAATGGGCATTCCTTCCCCCTTTAACATCACTGCCTATTAACGTTGAATTAAGTTTACTCAGCTTCGTAAAATTACACAAATGTGGATTTTGAGATGGAACTGCTTTTGCTATAAAATATTACTTTTATGCTAAGCTTGAAAATGGTAAAATAAAATAATTGGTTTAATATAAATATTAAAGAAGAAATTTGAGCTATTTGAAAGTGTTCAAATCATAGCCTTTCTCAATGGTCCCATTTTTGTACGTTAATGCATAATAAGATCGATGTAGTGGCCAGATAGCAACTGCATATAATATTCTCACATCGATTATCAGGGCTTCCAGCGATTTACTTTTATTTACTTTATTTACTTTTGTTTAGAAGACTTACTTTTATTTACTTTTTTTGAAATTCATTTACTTTATTTACTTTCATTATACCGTGTGCCGCGCCAGCCATAGTGTCTTCTCTGCCGCGTGTGCAACGCGCTCTAGTTATAAAACAAGAAAGAGATTCTCCAGCCTGACTAAGGTTTTCGAACCTCTTCGGACCATGCCACGTCATCTACCGGCCGGCTGTAGAATAGAGTATTTTATTTATTTATTTTCTTATGAAAATTGTATATGTAGAATAGAGCTCGCGATCCTCATTCAGACGGCGTTGCGTTTACCGTGCTGTGATGAGTCGTGTTGTGTTTACACCAAGCACTGTGTTTGTTGTTGCACACGGAAAAGCGTGGTCTTGTGAGGTGGAAAGTGTGGGCGGCAAGTGCATTATCAACGCGGTAAGTACTTAAGTGTAATTTATGTGATACCTATTAGTGACTGATGTTTAGGACCAAAGACTTACCGTATTTACTCGCCTATATCATCCCCTCACCTATAAACCCCCCTCAATTTTCGACTATTATTGGAAGAAAAACGAGTAAAGTGGCCGAGTGTAGTGTATAATTAAAGCACGCAGTACACAAGCAGGACTGAAGATAAGCAAAATAACAAGTTTTACTGCATCCTTCAATTTTGAAGTGCTAGAATTTGCTGCAGAAAATGGAGTGAAAGCGGCGAGTCGTAAAAACGAAGTGCAGCCGTGTATGATTCGGTATTGGCGCAACCAAAAGGAAAAATTATTGGGAACCAAGAAAACTTCTAAGTCCTTCCGCGGTGTGAAGAAAGGAAAGTATAAAAATGAAAGTTCTGGAGTGGGTTCGAGAAACAAGAGACAATGGCCACGCTGTAAATCACGAAATGTTGCAGTTTAAAGCACGCGAAATTGCGAGAAGTCTTGGCATTGCAGGGAATGAATTTAAAGCTAGTAGAGGTTGAGCAGAACGCTTTATGCACCGGAATGGACTAAGTTTGCGGAGAAGAACGTCACTGTGCCAATGACTTCATAAAAGTCGGTATTAGAAACAAATCTTTCGTATTTCAGATGCCGCGCAACGTGGCAACACTGCGTAACCTTGAACACAACACACGCACCGCTGTGCGGCTCAGAGCTGCCTTAGTCCTGTGACCAGTCAGCTGTGATGATGCAAGGCAGTAGCTATTTATATGAGCTATTATAACTTTTATCGTAAATAAAGTATAGGTTACAATAACTATTTTGTGTGTTGATTTAAGGACGCTAGGTGCTCCTTTTTGTGCCTTTATACCACGCCATTCTTACCTATAATACCCCCCGCTATTTTTGAGCCAAAAATTCGGAAGAAAAAGCAGGTGTTATAGACGAGTAAATACGGTATGTTTAGGAAGATATGCTTCCTGTCGGTGAACAATCTAAGCCTGGGTCAAGATTAGGCCTACATTGCATGGGAATTCGCTTAGTTGTTTAAATGTGGCGTTAGATACCATTTATTTTATAACACATCTTTGTGGTTTACAGTGATTTAAAGGGCTTTTCGAGTATATGTTCGTTCTGTTTTCTAAGTATTGGAGCTGTAGAGGTGGGGGGAGAGTTATTTCGCTTTCTGTAAGAGCAACATTGTTGTGACAATACGTAGTGATGCTTTGTACACTTCGAATTTCTTAGTACAACACTACTCGGTACCTGAAATTACAGTATTCTCGAAGGGACACTTGGTCGGGTTTTATCCTATTTTCTAAGCATTGGAGTTGGGGAAAGGGGCGGGGGCGGGAGGAGTCACCGGACTTGTGGTATAGGTGAGTGGGAGGGGGAGGAATTGATTTGGTTTAAAGATAAACTTGATAGTGTAGCATAGTCTCATTATGTTTCGTCAAAGCTTTTTCGTATTAGGGAAATCTAAAATTGTTTTAGAACTTCTTCCTTGAAAAACTTCCTTATGTTAAATTGTTCGTCCAAGGGAGGCGGCAATCATTGTCAGCTAATCCCGCAATAGGCTACTTGCTTCAATGGCTACCGATTTATTTACTAGTTGTCTAGGATGGAAAGGGATGGGGAGTCAAAAAGTGACATTGTAGGCGTACGGGAAAAAAAGGGGGGGGGGGGCTTTGTGTATAACTGTGACTTTTTAAACTGATTTTTCTAGCGTTGCAAATGACATGTTACAAATTTGAATGTTGTTCTCCAGAGCCATTGTTATTTTTGTTTGACCCCTTTATGAGCTTTGGAATTCTCATAGCTATTTCTTGTTATTTTTAGGGTCATGACGTGCCACACAAAGAGCTCCTGGTTGGAGTTGGTTGATTCGCTGGGATACAAGATGTCTCTGTGGTTATCGATCAAAGGGAAACTACAGCTTTTTGTGAAATTTGCGAGTGCTCAATTGACTGTGCCAAGAAAGGAGTAAACGCTGTCAACCAACATGTGCTGACCGGAAAACACAAAAAAAAAGGCAGGGGCAAGATGGGATACAACCCAGCAACGATTTATGAAGCGCTCAGCCACATCTTCAAGCTCTGGAATTCCGGCTTCAACGGGTATCTCGACTGAAAAATATTGTCAAGTGGGTGTGGTTCCCCTTAAGGACAAGACATACAGGCAAGAGCTCCAGTGGGTTATGAAATGTGTGGTGTCCAGTTATTCCGCATCTTCTTGTGATCATATTTCGGACTTATTTAAACATATGTTTGGTTCGAGAGTAGGCGAGGATTTCAGTTTAGGTCGAACTAAAGTAGGGTATTTGATGACAGAAGCACTGGGTCCACACTTTAGAAAAATGATGTTAGAGGATGCCATGCAATCTGACTACTCCCTGTGTTTTGACGAAACAACGAATAATGAAGGACTGAAAGAACTGCAGACTTTGATTCGTTTCTGGTCGAAAATGGAAGATAGGATCGTAGGACGTCATTTAGAGACTTTTTTATTGGCCATGCAACTGCAGAAATTATTGTTGAACACTTGGTAAAGGCTTTAAAGAATGCAGATCTAGCCATTTCTCGACTGTTAATGTTGAGCTGTGATGGACCTTTTGTTAATAAGGCTGTTATAAGACTAATGAACGAGCTTGTAAAAAAAAATGGGGGAAAAGAAACTTTTTGATATTGGAACTTGCAATCTGCACGTCGTAAACAATGCATTTTTGAAAGGACTTGAAAAATTCGGCATGGACATAAGTGATTTTGCAGTGAAAGTGTATTTGTTTTTTAATAACTTTCCTAGTCGCTGGGAAGACTTTGTGATGAAGTCTGCTTTATTACTGAAAGTGCAGAAATCTTCGAAAGATTTTCATTACTTTTCCAGAGAGAAGAACCATTAATCCACGTTCTGCACGAAGAGATGCTGTCTCTTAACACTGTTCTGTTCGGAAAAGTAGTGAAGGGCGATGTCTTAAAAGATCTCAGAAACCTGACCATTTCTTCAGAAAATCTCCTTTTATTAGGAGACATTGTGTTGGACAAGGAAACACAAGAAGCTCTGAAAAACGTCCCAGGCGTCGATGCCCTGCAATTCAAGAAGGATGTTCAGGAGCACTTCATTGCTGCCGGTGAATATTTACGACAGAAATCTGTACTAGCTTACGATGCCGCGAAACATTTCACATTTCTGAAACCTTTCGAGAGAACCAAATTCACTTCTCGTAGCGTGGCTAAAGTTGCCCACTGCATGCCATTTGAGGTGGCCGAAAGTCGCCTTGACGATGAATGGACGTTGCTGCAGGTAGAACAGCAAATTGATAATTCCGATGAACAATTACCTGTGGAGGAATATTGGAAAAAGGTATTTTCCATTAGAAACGCATCCAACGAAGCGAAGTATCCAACGATTTAGCGCCTTGTCAAAGCCTCATTGTCTTTAGCTCATGGCAGTAGTGAAGTGGAAAGAGGTTTTTCTCTGTCAGGCAGAATTTTGTCTTCTGACCGTTCAGAAATGTCGTGCGCAGCACTAAACGCCAAACTTAACATTTTCCACGGATTGAAACAGTTTGAGAACAAGCCACAGAACGTTCCCATAACTCCCGATATGATCACTGCAGCGAAATTTGCTCATTCGAAGTACCAGGAAAAACTTGAGAAAGAGAGGAAAGCTAAAGAGGAATCAGAGAATCAGAAGAAACTTAAAGAAGAAAAGAGACTTGTAATCGAAGCAAACAAAAAGATGGAGGAAGGAAGATTGGAAATAAAAAAGCTGGAAGAAAAGGTGAAACAAGCGAAGACTGAGGATGTAAAACAGGTAAAAGCGGCCGACATTCTTCTTGATGAAGCGACGAACAGATTAAAAGAAGCTATCAAGAAGAATGACTTGGAAGGAGCGAGAGTTGCACAAGGGCTTTTGGAAGGAGCGCAAGCTCTGAAGAAGGAAGGGAAAGACAAGGAGGCGAAGACAGAAGCTCTTCAGAAAAAATTGGACAAGAGAAAGGCGTCACTCATTACATCATTTTTTTTTTTTTCGAAGAAACCGAAGACAGACTAATGTCTAACTGATTAGTGATTACTAATTCTAGTCCAAAACCAATGTTACTTGTTTACTTTAATTCTGTCAGTTTGAGACTACTCTCGTGGTGTAAGATTGTAGTTTGAGTTATTTTATTTAATTCCATTTTATTTTATGTAATAAAATATGTATAATGTTTAAATGTGTGTTTTTTCCCCTCCATTTTTCCATACCTTTTAACAAGGCACAAGCACCTTATTGTTTATCCAAGAATTGTGCATAAATATAGGTATATTGTTTTTGTTTTAAATAGAAATAGTGTATTTTGCATACCACGCCATTCAAATATTTGTTTATGTATGTACAGTGTATATAAAGTAGTAAGAAATGTTTTTCAACTAGCTACGGAAAAAAATATGCAGCTACCGGTATTTTAAATCTTTGAAACAACTATTAATATGACCGCAGTAAGCTGTAATGGGCCAATTTTGTAATTTATAATTTGTCCAGTATGGTACTATCGCCATCGTAAGTAATGTGACACCCTCGCTACTTCAAACGCGTGTAACTCTCAAACAGTAAGACGTACAAAATAATGTCAAGAACTTAAGTTGGAGATCTTGCTAAGATGTGTTACTTGGATTCAGAGAACTTTTTTGTGCCTCTTAACATATACAAGCGTTTAAAGTAGCGAGGGTATACCATTACTTATGATTGCAACAGTACTTATGGCCTTCTGACGGGTAACAGGAACATGCGTTTCTCTACTAAAGGTCTTTGCACTGCGCGTTACCTCGAGGGAAGCTCGTATTTCAAGTTTTGCTTGTTTACTTTTCTTTACTTTTTCTTTGAAAAAATATTTACTTTTATTCACTATAAAAAACGGAATATTTACTTTTTGTACTTTTCTTGCTGCCGTACCTCGCTGGAAGCCCTGGATTATTTAGTTTATACCAACTTAACATCATTATGGTCCTAGAGCTGTAAGAAAGATTGATGTTTGAAAGTGCTAACTGCACACTTTATAGGTTACCATTTGTTGGGGTCTTTTCTGTTTTAACGCTTCATTAACCATTCTTTTAGTAGGCACTTATCTTTGGAATATCCAAAAAGGTCAATCTTCTATTCTTTATTTCATAGGTTGAAAACCTGAATACAGAACAACAAACAGACATAATATTAATAATTGAAGAATTTGTTGTCACGAAAAACAGTAAGATATTCAGACGATTCAATGTCTGTGAAAGTCAGAAGGAGACTTGCGGACCAGATGTTCAATATACATAGTGCTCAGTGCCATTTTGAATGGTGGAAAGTCTATAGAATACCCATACTGGACAATCCTTGCTGAGACTCTGTTTTTAGTTTCAAGACACGTATTGAGTTCCAATACCGAGAGTCCTGGCTTTACCAAAAAATGTAATTCTGATCTGAGGTTTATAACAGGGTACACACAGCCTTGTGAGGTAAAATCTCAGAAGGGATGGGTTTGATTCCCACCACAAACATCCTATAAGGGGCAGATTTTCATGTCTACTCCAGGTAAATGCCTGGAGGTTACCAACATAAGGCCACAACTGCCTCCATTCCAATTTTAACCCCATTTTTTTTAAAAACACACAACACACCTAGTAATAAATGTGTACCTAGGACTAGAAATATCAAGATATTATCCTAGTATATTCCTCGAGTGAGTGAGAAATATGATAGGAGGGAAGAGCTTAGCAACAAGCAGCTAATGCATCTCGAATTAAACAATGTGAACACTCGTACACCAAACCAAATATATCTTCTGAATGCCAGGGCATACACTGGGGGAGATTTATGAGAAATATCCCTCAGGTAAGTCTGGTTTGTCTTCCATACCCTCTGTGGATGGCCCTAGAATCAATCACTACATGTGCCAGTCTAAGCTTTTATCCTTCCTGAAATTATTTTCTGGATATGCCTCTGCTAGATGCATTTATTCCCTGGCTTCTGGAGAACTACATTAATAAGGCATAAATGGCATTTCTGTAGACTGTATCTTAAAGCCTGCTCCTCTTCAAGTAGACTTTAAATAAGACATTTGATTGAAATACATTCAGCAATTTTCCCATGATGGTGGAGCAAACAAATGTACAAACAGAGAATGCCTTATAAATTAAAGATTAGTAGTAATGCACTACCTGGCCTCCATGTATTTGGTCTTGCAGCAGCCATCAATGGCAGCCTCCACTGCTCGCTCCATAGCCTCCAACGTCTTGTTAGCTGTATCCTTAGGGCTGCAACAGTACTCTTCACAAGCCGGTACCAGAGCATCCAGCTGAAGAACCATATAGAAGAAAGGGTTTCACAAAACATGAGGGTCTCAGGTTAGGAAAGACAAGAAAAAGAACCCTGGTACAAGAAAGTGGAGCCAAATAATATAGAATACCCAAACCCAAACTGCCTTCTGTGGTCTCAAGGTGCATATTGAGACTCTGGTCCCAAAGATCTTTGCTTTGATTCCTGGCTCTGCCAAGATATTTGCGAGTTGGAACAGGGTACACACAGTCTCGTGAGGTAAAACTGAGAAGAGGTGGGTTTGATTCCCAGCTCAGCCATCCTGAAAGTGGTTTTCCATGGTTTCCCCCACTTCTACTCCAGAGTAATAATTCCCAATTTATAACCAGGACCAATTCCTTTCCAAATACACACACCCAAGTACATAGGACTGATGACTAGGGCTTGGATTTTTAGGTGCTAAATATCAGGAAAATATTTATTTTTTATGTATTAAAAATACCTGAAATAAGTGACAAAAATGTCATCATCATCATCTTGCACAGTTTCCAGCCACTGGCCGAGTCTGTTTGGAACACAAGCCTCTCCAACGTCTTCTGTCTTCCCACCATCTCTCAGCCTCCACCCTTGTCCAGTCTTCTCTCTTCTTCAAGCTTTCTTCCACCCCCTTCAGCCACCTGTCTCTCGGTCTATTTCCTTCCCACTTCGTCTCGTGTACTCTCCTGGGTATCCTCTTTTCCTCCATTCGTTTTACATGTCCATACCATCTAAGTCTAGATTTCTCTATACCATCCTGTAATGGTTCCTCCTTCATTAATTCTCTGGTCCTCTCATTTCTTATTTTGTCCATCTTTGTAGCTCCAATACTGCTTCTCAAGAACCTCATCTCACTGGCCTGTATTTTGCTCTTCTCCCTTCCTTTCATAACCCAGGTCTCCGAGGCATACGTCAGGATAGGGACATAGTACGTCCGATATATGATCTTTTTGCTGTTCTGAGGGACATCCTTGCTCCATAACATGCTTCTCACACTCCTGCGGAATGCTTCTTCCCATCTCCCCCGCTCATTTATTTCTCTATCATTTCTTCCATTATCTTGTATCAGGCTTCCCAGATACTTGAAACTCTCCAATTTCGTCAGCTGTTCCCCACCAATTGTTATTCCCGTTGTGGTTCTTTCCTTCTTCCTTGTTGTGATCACCATCTCACTCTTATTTATGCTAAATTTCGTCCCATACCCTTGTATTATTCCTTCCCACACGTCCAACTGTTCCTGTACCTCCTCCTCCTTGTTTCCCCAAATCATCAAATCATCTGCAAACACCATTGCTTTCATCTTTCCTTCCCCAATTATTTGTGCCACTCGGGTCATTATGTCATCCATCACCACAATGAAAAGTAACGGTGACAGTTTCAGGCCGTTTCTCTGTTCCAACCAGTCTGATCTCTCTCCTCCCACTTTCACACAGCTCACGCTCCCTTTGTACATCTCCTTTATCCTCTTTATAGTCCATTTCTCTACTCCTCTATCCTCCAGGGACTTCCATACTTTGTTTCTGCATACACTGTCATATGCTTTCTCAATGTCCAGGAAGGCCATCAGTAGATCTGTTCCATACTCATAGTGCTGTTCTTGTAACTGCCTTACAGCAAAAATCAAATCCACTGTGGACCTTCCTGCTCTGAAGCCATGTTGTTCTTCCCTCATCCCTCCTTCTATCCTTGTCCTAATTCTCCTTTCCAAAACTTTCTCAAACATCTTTGCACAATGACTCATCTGTGTTATTCCCCGATAGTTTCTGCATTCTGTTCTACTACCTTCCTTGAAGATCGGGACAATTATTCCCTTTTTCCAGTCCTCTGGGGTCTTCCTTTCCTTCCATGCTGTCTTCATCACTCAGTACAACCATAGTATCCCCACCTCTCCTGCTGCTCTCACCATCTTTACACTCAACTCATCCACACCCGGTGCCTTCCCTCCTTTCATCTTCCTCACTTTATCTTCCACTTCTTTCCATGTTAAGTCCTTTTCTGTTTGCAGTCCATCTTCCTCTTCCCCGATTTCTTCCTCCTCGCCGTGGTTTCCATTTGGGTTCAGAAGTTCTTCAAAATATTCTTTCCACATTTTCTTCAATTCTTCCCTATTTCCTATCTCTTGTTCCCTTTTGTTCACCATTCTAACATAATCCGTAGGATCCTTCGGCATCTTATTTTTTACCATCCCATACAGGACCTTTTTTGTACCTTCACTATCCTCCTTCATCATCTTTGTCCACTCTTCCGTCCACTTTCTTCTCTCCTCGGCCACTACTCTCTTTGCCTCCTTCTTTCTTTCCTGGTACTCTTCCCTTGTCTCTACCGTCCTATTTTGAAACCACCTCCTAAAGGCTCTATTCTTTTCCCTTACTATATCTTTTGTCTTCTCATTCCACCCTGGTGCTTCCTTCCACCTCTTCTTACTACTTGTCCTCCCACATACTGCTTCTGCTGCACCTACTAGTGTCTTCTTAAATCTAGCCCCTCTTTCTTCATCTGTTGGAATTCCTTCCTTTACCATTTTGAGGTATTCCACCCTTCTATCTCCTTCTTTCAGTTTCCATATCCTTATACGTCTTTCCTGGTTCTCAGTCCCTTTCTTCTCCTTAGTCCCTCTCAGGTTCATTACCAGCAATCGATGGTCGCTATCCAGGTTCTCCGATGGTATAACCTTGATGTCCGTGATGTTCTTATTTAATTCTTTCTCATACAGTATATAGTCGGCCACCGACTTCCTGGTCAAGTCATCACTGTACCATGTGATTGTGTGGCTCTCTCTTTTCTTGAACCAGGAGTTCCCAACTAGCAGGCTGTTCCTTTGGCAGAAGTCCAACAGTCTCTTTCCTTCCTCATTTCTTCTGCCCCAACCCTCTGGTCCAAGCACACTCTTTCTCTTCCTACATGGGCATTCAGATCCCCCATAACAATCATATTCCTTCCTACCAGCTGCTTCTGCAATTCCTCTTCAAACTCCTCCTTCTCTTCAGAGGCGCAGCCTACTTGTGGAGCATACACTTGCACTATTTCTACGGTCTCTCCCCTCAGTGCTACTTTCACTTTCATCATCCTCTCACTTATTCTCTTCACTTCTTCTTTTAAACCATCTCGTACTACTACTCCCACTCCATTCCTCTTTCCCTCTTCATTCCCACTCCAGTACAGTCTATAGCCTTTTCTCAGTTCTCTCCTTCCTTCCCACTTTGTTTCTGCCAATCCCAATAAATCCAACTTCCTTCTTTCCATCATATCCACTATCTCCTCCACCTTCCCCGTCAGCGTTCTTATGTTTAAAGCTTCAAATCATAGTCCGTGTTTACAGCCGTGTCATCGTCTATTATATCTGTCATGTCCGAGGCTCGTTCCATTTTTGAAAGCATTTGGTTTCATCCACTACTGGCTTGCTGGGCCTATCGTAGCTTCACCAGAGCCCCGTTAGCCGTCACTTTTCAGGGTTCCTGTAGGACCTTCACAGCTACCGTAACGGTCCCGAGGCACACGAAGTCCCCACTGTACTTCGCCCCTACAGGCAATCCCCTACTTTGTGCGGTTGCCCGTCGCCCACGACATGGACGAGGGGTTAGACTTATGGGAGAAAAATATTAATATATTTAATATTTAATTAATTTAATTATAATTCAGTTTATTAATGTGAATATAAACAATATGCAGTACTCACAAATGCTATGCCTCACTGAGTACTGAAGAATTACAATACACAATGAGATACATCTTCAGGTTGTCCATCACAAATGACCAACGATTATCACGAAACTGCGGAAATATTTTTGCTCTTGAGGAGTTATGTAACATGAGATCACTGTTCAGCCTTGATTGCTTTCCCACATGGTTGGCAGAACAAAACGCCCCCATCAGAAGTAAAATTATTTTTAAATTCTGCAGCATACTGCTGCAGACGATAACTTGTAGTTGCTTTTACTTTAGGCATCATAGAACTTTACACTTCACAGTGCCAGAAATGAACTGCATGTGAGTGACACTGGTTTCAGGTAGCTGGGGGGGAAAAAGGTCTAGCACGTGGTGCAATAAGTCTATGGACAAGGAAATCCCCGGCTTCCACAGTGAGTGGCACGAGGTGACAAGTTAAGAATAACACAGTTGCAAGCTGATATACACTCTGCATGAAATACATATTTTTTTAATGTAAATACCTATCTTAAGCATGAAGTGATAAGCATGCAATCACTCATTTGTTGAAACAACTCTTGTGCCACCTAATGTAAAAAGGATTTACTAATTCAGAACCCCCTTTTTGGGAGAGTGCACAACAACTCGCCAATTTCATTGCAATCGGATGAATGCATACTGGACTTGGCTGAATCTACTCGTGTGCCACCTATTGTAAAATGGATTTATGAATTTAGAAACCTTCGCGGGACTGTGCACAACAACACACCAAAGTTTCATCGCCATAGGATGAATGGTATACCAGGGTGTTGTGCCCGTATTATGCGTTGATCACTAGCCGTATCCGCTGATGGTAAGGCTCGCAGAGGTCTATGGTCCCCAGCTAGATCGATCAATGAATCCTCGCTGGCGTGTGGACACATCACGACAGTTTTATAAAAATACGCATGTGTACTACTAGTAAGTTACATTAGGTCACAACAAACTACATGGAGAGTCGGGATGTGACGGGTGATGGAAAAAGGGTGGGCGCCTATAACTAATAATAGAACACATGCAACTACGTTACCAAAAGAATTAGTCAGATTTTCTATAAAATAGGACAGGTATACTAAATAGTTCCTGAAATTTATTGCTAAACTCAAATTCAATAAAAGATTCTCCTGACTAATCAACTAACTATCTCATAAATAAAATTAATAATAAAAATAATACCGTATTAATAAGGAGTTTCAAAATAAAAATTTCCCTAGAAATGTTCCTATTTCCTCTAAATAAAATATAATAATCCTACCAGGATTTAATCGGCAACCATAAATATTTGAAGGAACTACTCCACTTCCTTTAATCTAATATTAACAGTATAAATTGAACTCTATACAGTTAGGGCCTACTCCGTATTTCTATTCTAACTTCACGATATCTATTCGCTATTTCAACTGCTAATTTTTTTTTATTATTATTTTTTCGTGTGGCCTCATGAGAGGCCGAGTGCTAATTATAATACTCAACGTCTTTTAAAATAACTAGATCTATTTACAGTTTATTTACATGTTCTTTAGGCAACATTCAAAAATGATCCTTTCATTTCTTCTAATCCTGAGGAATCTCAGGATTATAATCCTAAATATTATTCAATACTTTCATTTTTCCAATATAGACAGTTACTTCTCTGATTCTGGGTCAACTTGTCAAATTCAAATAATCTATTGAACAAACAATGAAGCTAATCCAGATTAAACGTTACTGATATCCAGGATAATATTTGAGAATAATCATAATACTTAAATATCCTCTTTCAATAGTCGAACTTGCTAATATCTCTGCATGATATTTCAAAATCAGCTGTTCCTCTCGTCAACATGATCATAATTCCTTCACCAATTCAATAATGTGCTTAATTCTTACTCTAGGCTCAACAATGCTTTAACTAGCCTTTTCTTATACATTTTTCTCTCTTAAATACTGTATGTAAATTCCTTTACTCACTCGCTATAACATCACTGATAAATATGGAAACTCATTTTCCATCATGATAATAATAATCTTAATAATATTACTTTGAAAATAGCTATAACATTCCTCTCAAGAATACCATCTAGTCTTGACATATCATTTATCCATATACAGGGTGTCGAGTGATACGGGAATTTTAATTACCCGGAAAAAATACGGGAAATTCGCACTTGATAAGGGAAATCTTGAAAAGTCTCATAATGCCCCAATTCTTAGCCCCCGAACGCTCGGTAGAGTCCTCCCACTCAGATCGCGCTGCCACCCGCAATTTGCGCCACCGATAGAGCGCTAAGCGGGATGAGAACCCAGCCAACGTCGAATGCATGCTTTGCCTGGCCGATCGCCGCCCGTACCCTCTCCGAGCGGGGCAGTGCGCACCGTGCTCATTGCTGACAATGACATACAAGAATCAGGCCACATTGTTATTAACAGAGGAGACCAGTTGTTTTTTCGACCTGGGGTTCTCGACAAGAGCACCCCTTAAAGAAGTTAACAGCTCAAGATCTCAGAAAATTCCAGCCGCGGATGTGCTGCAATTTCGCACCAACTGCCGAAAATTGTACATTTGTATCCTATGGCTGAAAAAATCAAAGAGAGGTGACCTCTTGCATACAAGATGACACGTACTATTTCCTGCCTAGACCCTATAGGGGTCGCTGAGACTCCTAAGTTGGTAGAAGTTAGGATCGTCATTGCCCTGGAAATTCTTTGTAATCAGAAGAATTGGCTTTCTGGCGCAATGGCTGACCGCATCAAGAGCAGCTACACCGCACTTCTGAGACTGCCCTCCGTCACTGCGCGTTTGAAACATTTTGACAGAAAAGAGCCACGGCTCGACGTGCTGTGGTCTGAATTAGTGATTTCAGCACCTTCCTCAGTTCCTGCCTAAAACGATCTCACAAGCTTCGTTAAAATTATACCGATTTTGTATCACAGCAATGCAGCTCTAGAGAGAAGTTTCTCCCTGAACAAGGAGTGCATGATCGTCAATTACAAAGAAGCAAGTCTCATTGGCATGCATACTGTTCAGGACGCTGTGATGGCAGCTGGTGGAGTAGAAAAGATAACCGTGAGCAAGAGTCCATACTACACGAAACTCCTACGCCGTGTTAAAGGAATCAAAACAGGTGTGAAGCCAGGAGGAAAAGAAAGCGATGGATAAGGTGGCAGTCAAAAGATCTCCAGGAACTGGCAACAACAACAAAAAGACGATAATGAACGACACCCGTTCTGAAGCAGAGAAAATTGAAGAGCAGATGAGTTCCCAAGAGAAGCTTTGAATTAATAAATACTTGATTATTGTTTGGTTTATGGACACTTAAAGAGAATGGAAGAGAAGAAGATTCCCAAGAGGATACATGAGATGCAGATGCAGAAGAAACGACCAAGAGATAGATGGCTGAAAGGAGTGGAGGAATGTGTCAAGAAGAGAGACCGAGGACTGGACTAAAGTGACAGCGAAGAGGTGGTGGGAAGAAAGGACTAAGTGGCAAGGCTTATGTTCCAAACAGACCCAGCCTGGGGCTGGAAACTGTACAAGATGATGATGATGATGTTTGGTTTATCTTATTTTGTTGACTAAAGTTCCTAACCACAATCTAGTACCTATTGACAAAGTGACTTATTTTATTTTGTGTATTTCCTATTCAGAAATTAGTACTGTCAAAAGAACTTAATTTTGTGCCGTGTATAACTGAAGTTCCTAGTAACAATCTTGTATTTGTCAAAGTGACTTATTTAATTTCGTTTTGCATTATTTTATTTCCTATCACCTACTTTGATAAAATAAATCTAAATTAAAAGGTTTTCGCGGTGTGTCGCGTGTGGAATTTTACTGTTTTTAACCTTTCCATAGTCTTCTTTCGCAGGGGAGATGCTCATACCAAATTGTTTTAAAGTCCGTGTAAACACTCACTGCAAATGCGTCACACATACATAATTTTCAAAACCTACAAACAATATCTCACAGTTCTCGACATTTTACTATCAAACACCCGTCACCAACATGTGGCTACAAAATACACCACACAAGTGACAGAATTCCTCTCGTGTGGGCAGGCATTGTTTCAGTCGCTTGTTAACCACTGTCTGTGTCGGATTTCCTTTCATTGTCATTGTAAAATATTGCTTTCTTGCAATACCTGGAATATGTATATAATTATAAAATGATTATTGGTTAAATAAGTGTTAATAGATACCGGTAGGCTATTATAATTATGATTCAATAAATATTAAAGAAGAAACGACACGTTGTTAGTAAATATTAGGCCTACCGGTACGGCGAATAGTCTATAACTCGTAGCTTCCGTCACAATTTAGCATTTAAACGGGTCACGTTAATGCCTAATATACTAATATAACAACCGGATAGCAAATTATAATATTCTCACATATAACATATTTAATTTGCACCAACTTAATACAATTGTAGTCTAAGATACGTTAGACCACTGCCGTTTGAAATGTGCAAATCGCACACTTTGTAGACAGGCGGTTTGTTATTGTCGTCTCTGATGCGAAGTTTTACTAATTACTCTTTTAGGAGACACTTTTCTTTGGAATATTCATGAAAGGCCAACCCTCTAGTTCAGAGGTCGCCAAACCGTAGCTCGCGAGAGGGAAATTTTTGGTAGCTCGCTGGGAAATTTCAGACGCAGCGCTTGAGTTGGCTATTCTGCACTACTCATCCCCCTCATTCCCACTACGCGTCCCGCGGGTCTGTCAGTCAGTGTCTGGTGTGTGATCGACGTCTGTGTTGTGTGTTCAGTTCATGCGTGCACGTTGTTTAGGCTCTTTCCTTGTGTGTTGTTAGAATGGCTAGTTCAAGCAGAAAGCCGAAATTATAACAGTTTCATGCAGAATGGGAGACCGATTACTTTGTTACGCAAGTGAAAGAGAAATGCGTGTGTTTACTTTGTAATGGGAGTGTCTCAGTCGGGAAGAAAGGAAATGTTGAGCGTCATTTCAAGACCGTTCACAGTGGAATTGAAAAAGACTACCTGCTGAATTCAACTCTGAGAAGTGAAAAGGTTATGCTGCTGAAAACTCAACTAAATGCGCAACAATCTACTTTCTTTAAGACACTGGACAAGAACAAGGCAGCCACAGAAGCGTCATTCCGGGTTTCCAAGGTTATTGCCCAACATAAGAAACCGTTCGAAGATGGTGAGTTAATTAAAGCTGCATTTTTGGAACCAGCAGATACATTATTTGACAACTTCAAAAACAAAGCTGAGATTATGTCTGCTATTAGGCTACATCTGTTCAGCTTTCTGCTAATACAGTGATGCGAAGAGTTGAAGCTATGAGCTCTGATGTAGTTTCACAACTGAAAACTGACTTTGATCGTTGAAGTTATTTTTCCTTACAACTTGACAAATCAACTGATATAGTTGATACAGCTCAGTTGGCCATTTTTGTAAGAATGGTCTTTCAAAATTTTGAAACAAAAGAAGAGCTGGTATAGGTTGCGCCGCTTACCGGGCACACTACCGGAAAGGATATATTTTTGGCATTTAAAAAGCTGATTGAGTCTGAAAATATTCCTGTGAAGAAGTTGGTAGGCCTAGCTACGAATGGAGCTCCTGCAATGATAGGCGTGGAAAATGGATTTATTGCCTTGTCGAAAAGACAGCGATATACCAAAGTTTGTGTCTTATCATTGCATAATACACCAGCAAGCATTATGTGGAAAGTTCTTAAGTATAAACAATGTCATGAAAACAGTTGTCAAAGTAGTAAATAAAATAAGAGCGCATGCACTTCTAAGACGACTGTTCAGAGAACTAACAGAAGAGTTAGAATGCCAGTATGGTGATCTGTTGCTTCACACAGAGGTTCATTGGCTTAGCAGATGCAGAGTTTTGCAACGTTTCAAAGAGTTGCTTCCTGCAATAGTAAAATTCTTCAAAGAACGGGGTGAGCCTTTCATTGAACTCGAAGATCCCACATGGCTACAAGATTTTGCCTTTCTCACTGATATACGCTAACTGAAAAGCTGAATGGTTTGAACTTGCAGCTTCAATGCACAGATAAGGACATTGGTGGAATGATTTCAGATGTGACGTCATTTTCAAAAAAGCTCGAGCTGTGGGAAAAGAATTGTAACCAGTTTGAATACAAGCACTTTCCCAGTCTGAAGCAGATCGTTGACAAACAAAGCCCTCCACAACACCCCAGGAAAAACCAAGCATACGTGGATATTCTTTCAGACCTCAGAGAACAATTTGATCAACGATTCCAAGATTTTAAAAACATATTGATTGTGGCACAGTTCGTCAACTCCCCTTTTGTTGAGATCGATGCAGAAGATTTCTCAACTTGTATTATAGAAAATTTCGGAGATCAGGCTGCAGTGGAAATGGAAGTTGTTGATTTTCAAAATGATCTGTCTCTGTGAAGCCTTTCTACCACTGGAAATATTTGGCCTCTAGTTCCCAAACAAAAATATCCAATTCTTGTTCAAGTTGGATTGAGATTGAAAGCGATTTTCAGCTCTACATACTTATGTGAATCATCTTTTTCCACTATGAAGTTCATTAAAAATAAATATAGAGACAGACTGACCAATGAACACTTGGATAACTGCATCAGAATGGCAGCTACAACATACTCTCCAAACTACAAGAAAATACTTAATGGCCAAAAACAGTTCCACTCCTCTCATTAAAATTTAAGTTTAGAAACTTTTTGTAATAGTTCCCATCTTCATTGTTATTTGATTAATACTAGAAATGTATGTTTTTAGGCAATAAACAGAATATTTTAATTTTAATTCAATGTTGCGTACTTTCTTTGGACCAGTATTCCTTGGTAGCTCATAGAAGATTTATAAATGCTATGGTGGCTCATTGACTCAAAAGTTTGGCGACCACTGCTCTAGTTTTTATTTCATAAGTTGAATGCCTAAACACAAAGCCACAATCCGAAATAATAAAGAGGATAATCACAAACAAACGATTCACTGCTAATGAAAATCAAATGGAGATTCGCGGACCGGAAGTTCGCTATGCATTAGCTTTGGTGGCATTTTAACTCGTGGAAGCTCTATACTGTTACGGTACCATACAATTCAGTCACTTCCCGTAAACAATCCTATTCTCTACTCTCTCAACCATCCTCAGTAAAACAGTCATATCAGCTCTCATCAGGTAAACGGCATTTTATTTTTGTTTGTAGTATCCCACCCCATCTGCGAGGGAGTTCACTCGTGCACGCGTGCACTTTGCTCACCCTACGGATTAGGCCTAAATCTCACCATCACCCGTGGGCTGCGGAAGTATCTCCAAAAATGCAGTTACACTTACGCTAGAAAATCTTGATTCGCACTTTAAGATTCATTTTTCAGCCATTCGATATGTGAACTCTAGTCTTAGAGAGTTCTAAAATATAGGGGAAATTGGTGGATTTTCATACGGGAAATATACGGGAATTTAAAAACACGTCATCACTCGACACCCTGATATATTATTTCGATCTTATGTTCGCCATGATCCATAAGTCTTTATTACATTTCACCAATTATATAAATATTCCATTAAGCGCTGTAGCTAACATAACCTTCAATAGTACCACTTGTGACATCTGTTTTATAGTTGACTTTAAATTAAGATAATGCATTACATTTAATAATTATAATACAGTAGTTTCAAAACTCCACACTGGTATTTCTTTCCAAATGAGAAATAAATTCCTCTGTCACAATGATGACTTATAAATGTTCATCATAATAATAATTTGAAATACTAACTTGCAACAACAATGCTGAAAATACAACGTTGGATTAAATCCAATTCAAGTCTACAGTGACTACAGCATAAAAATATAAAATTCAATCCTGACCAAAAATACACCTAACTAATAAATCGCAGATTGAAATTAAAATCTAACACGCATAAATATTCCTATAATCCTATGTTTCTGTCATAATGCTACCCAACGATAACTAAAATCGTCGTGAATAATGAAAAATCCCAAAACTGAACTACGATCTATACTGTCATAAAATATCAAAAATATCTAATTAAAATCACTTTAAATAAACTATCCAAGAAAATTCAATTACCTAAAAGAAATATGGTCAAAGAAGGTGTACCCAAAATATTATCAACAAATCTACAAACAATTGTGAATGTTCCTTCTTCTGCCTGATGTTTAACTCAGCTGTGCATGTCCTGGTGGTAATGGTTTTTCTCAACGACTGGTTTCTCCGTCCGCATAAAGATGTCTTCGACCTCGCCTACATCTAACGTGTTGTCGTGATGGCGGATGATCCTGGGTTCAATAGCCCTGCATCTCTTCAGTTTCAGATGAAACATGTCGATATCACTTGACTCTTCTGTTCCAGATGGAACTGTCGAGTTTCAATTTGTTGCAGAATTTGATCATGAAATTTCCAAAGGTGGTGATGGAAATTCCTTGTAATAATTCTATGTTTCATTTTAGATTTCTATGTCACTCCTGGCATCCACATTTTATTATTTGCTTGGTCTTCCTTCCATAACTTAGCAAGAATAAAATTACCACCCATCTTAAGAATCACAAATTTTCAGCAGAAATGGTGCACAGACGGCCTGTAGAGATTTCAGACGAATTAAGAACACTGCGATCAGAACGAATGAAGAAGTACTGGGCAGATAAGAAGAATCAAAGAATACACGGAAGACTCAAGTGGTCCAATGTGGCCAACAAAGTTAATAATAATTTAGCAAAGCATCTCCATCTCCGTTGTAATTACTGTAGTCATCCCCACCAACTCAAATTTATAAGTGGTGTTGTCCATAGTAGATAGTTCGATGTAATATTCGTGACAATTTCGCAGATATAAATTTTCAAAATTATTTTCACTTTGTTTTTGAACAACTCACATAGATTCCAAATTTTAATAATTGTATCAATTTCAGTGTGCACTGTTCATTAGTCGTTCTTCTCTACTGTTCAGATAAATATTTGATGTAATTCACAATATCTTTCGCCATAACTTTTCACTCGTAGAACTTCACTTCAATTAACTATGTAACTTCTGTTTAGGGGGTAGATGGCCTCGTAGTTCCGCCCCTTAAAACAACAATATTAACTACCTAATTAACTTCTGTTTCACAAATGTTCAGTGTTCGACTTGTATTATAACTTATCGCCGACTTCAATGCGCTATTGGACCCTCAAGTCCCGCTTCCCTCGTGGTCCAAATATGATCAACGTTCGAGCTCTTCATAGTGAAAAGTAGCACGTCTGTACTCCTCGGAATACGAAAAAGAATAGCCCTGTCAAAAGGATGCTATCTCCCTTCCAATATTTTTTTTTAGCGCATTTCCCTCTGGTTTCGCAGTATTGCTGCGTGTTACATTAGAAAACAAATTTTGCTGGCCCTTCTAGAATATGCCTTATGATTTCCATTCCATAGTAAATTCGTATCATTATTCTGCATCATTTCGAGGTGTCTAATTGTTCGTTCAATTACCCTCAATTGGCGCTAATTATTCAGTTCTAATACTTCTATTGGCTGCTGGTCATGTGATCTTCCATAAATCATGCCTTCTGCACGTGTATCGATGACTGGTCTTGTGCCGGTCTCATGTCTACTCGTTTCTTTTATAAGCGGTAAACTTTTTGACTTAGAAACTCGCTGTGCCAAGTTCTTTTTATTCTATTTATTTTATTTCTTTCTCTTACCATTATACCATATTCTCTGTCAATCATGCGAAGCAGGTTGCTCTACTCGACATGTGTTTCCTGTTGCCTATTGGCCCCTTCATTTCTTTAGGTAAATTATCACGTAGCCAAGAGTTCTCTGGTTCGATCCTTTTTGACATACTCGAACAAGTAAATATGGGCGCAGTGTCTACTGCAAGTACAGTATGAAGCAAAAATTAGCTACACAAGAAGCAACTTTTCTAGATCTCTAAAACACTTGGGTGTTGCTTTGATTTCCTCATGACTCCTTTTGCTAATTCTTCTTCTTCTTCATGTGCCATATCCTCAGTGGACGCTGGCTGTCATCAGGGCGATGTTGTTTATTTTTAGCAACTTGGAATAGTGTAGGAGTGTTGAGTCCATACCATTCACGTAGGTTCCTTAGCCACGATATCCTCCTCCTTCCTCGGCCTCTCTTACCTTCAATTTTTCCTTCAATAATGATCTGAAGAAGAGTATACTTATCATTACGAATGACTTGACCAAAGTATTTGAGCTTGGTCTTTTTGCTGATTCTATAGAGCATCCAGCGTTTAGAAAAGACTGTGGGTCTTATGGGCTTTTACTTTTAATGGAAACCCCCACTACACTGGTTTTGTTACCTCACCTTTTGTCATGAAGACATATATATTTTTCGTCATAATAGCTTCCTACAATTATCTGCCAATTGATTACCTTTGTTATTGCATACAAGTATCGTTTATATTACGTCTTAGTGATTTAAACATTTTCGAGGTTAGCACGCTGGAAAGAAGGGCCTCGTCCAGTGCTGCATGCTCGCCCGGAGTGGAGCACGTGCTCTGTTTCGCCAGCAACATAAGTTCTGGAGCACTATCCGTCATTGGTGTTATTGTTGTGTGCCTGTTTTATTTTCTGTTCGATCGAATCAGGGCTGCCGACAGTTGGGTTCGAACCCACTATCTCCCGAATGCAAACTCTCAGCTGTGCGCCCCTAACCGCATGGCTAACTCGCTACAATATCACAAATATTAATCTAAACAAAACAAGGATAGAATTGAAAGAAACTAAATTATAGCCTAACTAATAACAAAAAAAAAAGTGACGATCAACAGTATTGCTGACGTAAAAATTATTGTTAACATCGTCAGCATACAGTACATCCGAGAAGGAAGGAAGGGTTATGCTCTCGACATCTGTCAATCAGTAATGCATCATATCACAACGAAATGAATGTCGTTATTGGTTCTCTTCGCGTACGGTATCCTTAATACTAGTCCAATCCGTTAACACCTGCAAAACTGCTCCTTCCTGTGCGTGTTCTACTTCAGGTAGCTGCTGGGGTTGTGTTGTCTCGCTAACTTATGAAAGGACAGTACTCGAAGCGGGTGAACATAACGTATGACGTCAGCGCTACCTCTGCCTAGAGTTAGCAACACTGTCGCCATAAGGCTCCACAGTCTTTTCTAAACGCTGGATCTCCTATGGCGCCTTTATTTCTTCTTTCTTCACTGCAGGGCCAAAGACCTCATTGATCCACTCAACGAACAAGGTACTAGTAAACTGCAAATTGTTGACGTAGACTCGTTATAAAAATCTTGCAATATCAGCCACTCGGATACCACGTTCGCACTTATCCATGATTTTTTCTAAACTTCCTTTGTAATCTTCTCCTTACATTCATTTTTAGGCATCCAGGGCCCATTGTTGCAGTAGGCCTACAGGTACAGAACTGTATGTTCACTAAAGAACAGTCACTACACTCAGATATAAAAATAAATAAACATGGAAACAGAGACATGACGACAATGCCGGTATGTGTACCGTACGGTTGTATGTATGTTGACTGTACAAGCAAGGCACGCCAACTAAAACCGAGTGCTTGAGGAAATTGCTGTACCGGTATACACAATTCCACTGTGAGGGAGGAGCTGGCTCAATTGTAAATATGTGACACTCAGCAGGCAAACCATTTCTACTCGTATTGCAAAGCATTGCTCTTTTTTCAAGTTAAAATTCCTTCAAAATGTTTGCTCGTCTTGTAAAACACTCGCAGACCAAGTTGCTCACTATCCAAGGTTCTGCTGTACTATAGTACTGTATTTAAAATTCGATTTTTAACATGCCTGCTCCCTTTAAAAGACCTTGCTATTGTGGATCCGTCGCTGGTCATGTAATGCAGGTTTTATTGTATATGGATTTCTGACTATTGAAATTAGATGCCTTATATCTGTTGGTAAGGAACACTGGTCCATTTGAGCATGCCAAAAATCAGAGATAAGCATCATTACTAACCAAAATTTTGAAAGCTGTTGAAGCATATAAGCTGTGTATACAGTATAGTTTAAAAGGAACCTTCTGCTTCATGATTCACTGTCCAACCCAATGAGAGCTATGTCTCTATCTCAGTTTGCTTTGGAACCCTGATTCAACAGCCAAATATATTATGGGAAAAGTAATTGAATGTTATCTTATAATAACGAAAATTGGTTGAAAGAAGAAAAATAGAGAGGAAGAGCGAACTTAAATGATAGAAACACACATCGTAGAGCAGGAAGTGTTCCTACTCATGCCCCTTCCACCAGCATATCCTGAGATAATTCCAATAATAAATATCGTAATCACTGCATTATTTCTGTGATCTAGCAAGAATAGTTTCCCTTCATAGCAAATAATAATGTAGTGTGTGAGTTGGAGTGATGTCATATGTACCTCCAGTTCCCAACACATCACAAACTTTATTATCGGAACTATCTTTTGTATACCCTTGGTCACCCAAAACCAACTCTCTTAATCAGAAGTTTATAAATTTTCCGATGTTTAGCAAGCATGATGGTAACTTTGTAACTTCAATAAATACACTGTGGTGCTTATTTTCAAAATGTCTCCACAGCTTGGTGTTAAGAGCTTATATATTTAGCCTATTTTCATTTATGAAAAAATAGGCTTATGAGATCACCTTTTGTCCGTGTGTCTGCGTGTTGGTGTGTGCCCCCCCCCCCATAATAACTTCTAAACGGCTGGAGCGATTTCAATGAAACTCTGTAAGTTCATAGTACTATTCCAGTTGACCCCAACCGTGCCCTTCAAATTTTGTTACGTCTGACCAATCCAACATGGCGGCTGTGCAAAATATTTCACCAGCATTCAATATCTCCGAAACTATTACCGATATCACCCTGGAATTTTGTACGGCGATAAAGGGAACTACTAGAAGTTCACTTATGTGACTTTTGAAAACCTAGTAACTACAAAATCAACATGGCGGCCAAGCGAAGTTGCGACTTTTAAATAGACGTTTCTCGCGATTTAACCAACCAAACGCAATGAAACTTGGTACAGTATATGTTTATACACATTGTAATGCACCGACATCTAACTTCGTTCAATTGTTTTCATAACCTCAAGATGGCGACTGTGCAAAATATTTCACCGGCATTCTATATCTCTGAAACTATTACCGGTATCACCATGAAATTTTGTATGTAGATAAAGGGCACTACTGGAAGTTCATCTATGAGACTTTCAAAATACGGTTAACTACGAAACGAACATGGCGGCCAAGCGAAGTTGAAAGTTTTAAATAGACTTTTCTCGCGATTTAATGATCTAAACGCAATGAAACTTGGTACAGCAAATGTTTATACACATTGTAATGCACTGGTATCTAATTTAGTTCAATTGTTAATATAACATCAAGATGGCGGCTGTGCGAATTTCGAAAATTAAGTTTTTTTTCTTGTGTTCTAATCATACGATCGAAATCAACATTTGCATAATGAACGTACACAATAATCATCATCTAATAGTACATAACTCTATGGCCTACATATATTAAAATCCAACATGGCGACCATCCAAAATATTTAGACAGTTCTCAATATCTATTAATCTACTACAGCAATCAAACTGAAATGTTTTAAGTGTATAGAGGCTATAAGCGTAAGTTCACCTATGGGACGTTCAATAACCTGGCGAGCACAAATCCAACATAGCGGCGACGCGAAATTTAAATATTTGAATGGACGTTTCTTGCGTTTTAACCATCCGAGCGCAGTGAAACTTGATACAGTATATGCTTATATAAATTTTAATCGACTGCCATCTAATTCATATAAATTACTTTCATAACCAAAAGATGGCGGCTGAGCGAAATTTTAAAATCCCGCTTTTATTTCTTGTGTCCTAATCATGCGATTGAAGTTTGAATAAAACACCTACACAATAATCTTCATGTAATAGTACATAAATCTAAGGCCTATAATATAAAAATCCAACATGGTGACCATCCAAAATATTTAGACGGTTCTCAATATCTACGAATCTATTACAGCAATCAAACTGACAATTTGTATGTTGATAGAAGCAATTGATATTAGTAGGATATATGAAAATAGGCTATTTAGTTCTTCACGGAACTACTTGTTTCTTTTCAAGTTCTTATCGTGGACTGGATTGGATCAGTCAGCAAGTTGTCAGCATGTGTTTCAGAGTTGTTGACAAAATCTTACCATAGTCCTGTCCCCTGGCCTAGCAGCACTGTAGCTCATCACTCCGTCCAGCCCAGTCTTC
Source organism: Meconema thalassinum (assembly GCA_946902985.2). Lineage (NCBI taxonomy): Eukaryota > Metazoa > Arthropoda > Insecta > Orthoptera > Tettigoniidae > Meconema > Meconema thalassinum. Next base: position 453,312,235 of record OX336391.1, on the reverse strand, counting down.
CAGACTTCTCCCCAGCCAACAGGAGTCATCTTCTCCATGGTTTGCATAGCATTGGAAGCAGTCATAAAGAGCAAGCTGTAGATAGCCCCTGATGTTCCACCCATGCATGATTCTGAGATGTGTGCAAGCTCTCTGGCCAGCACTGCAGGGCAGGCCAAAGTCAGGTTATTCATACTGCTGAGTATTCCTGTCAGAAAAGAAGGAAGACTATGGTATAAATAGAAGAGAAACCTTTCAGCTATCCACCTCGTTATAGGAACAACAACATGTTGTATTAACCTGCCAAATAACTTCCTTGGTGAACCTAGATTGTGTATCCACCTCATGATCCTAAGATCACAAGTTTGATCCCTGGCTGTAGAAGCCCATAATTTTGAATGATAGGAAAAATCCACAGAACTCTCTCAAATAAAACAATATTGTTGGCTCATTCGGTGATTACAAGATAAAAATCAAATCTTAGTCACAGGTTGCCCACAATAGTTATGGAACCTCATTTTTTGGTAAATAAAAGAATCAAAACAGGGGGCAACAACAGTGAGTAGTGTTCAAAAGTGGTAAATAAAATTCACAATACAGTGTTATTTTACATAAATATTCTGATTATATTTAATGATTTGGCTTGATTAAAATGCACTTTATTCTGTACACAATTTAAAAAAAAAAGGCTAATTTTAGAAAGATAGATAATAAAGAACTACGTTAACATAAATACTGATCAAATAACTAAAAATTAAATAAATAATGAATATTTAATACCAAGTAAGTTGTTTCAGCTATTATGTCGTATTGTGTACTAGAAGTTATTATTTCCCAGAGATTGCTCGGCTCTTGGCCATTTACAATTTTCATAAGAAAATATGCATTGTCCGTTGAGCCATAATATATTTAAACACAAATAGTGCTAAATGTTCCGGCATAACTCAACAAGATGACAGTGTTTCGCCCCGGTGTGCTATTGGGCTCTTCAGTTGGTTAAAGCACACCTCACCAAGACACTGTCTAGTGCACACTGGGAAGGCCATTGCAAGACGTATTTGATACATGTGTATCCGCGTCACGAGCAAGCCAGTGCACTATGGGAGTCGAAACTCCATTCCAAAGCAATTATAACCTTACCTTGGCATTGAATATACAATTTTCATAAGAAAATATGCATTGTCCATTGAGCCATAATATATTTAAACACAAATAGTGCTAAATGTTCCGGCATAACTCAACAAGATGACAGTGTTTCGCCCCGGTGTGCTATTGGGCTCTTCAGTTGGTTAAAGCACACCTCACTAAGACACTGTCTAGTGCACACTGGGAAGGCCATTGCAAGACGTATTTGATACATAGCACACCGGGGCGAAACACTGTTATCTTGTTGAGTTATGCCGGAACATTTAGCACTATTTGTGTTTAAATATATTATGGCTCAACGGACAATGCATATTTTCTTACGAAAATTGTATATTCAATGCCAAGGTAAGGTTATAATTGCTTTAGAATGGAGTTTCGACTCCCATAGTGCACTGGCTTGCTCGTGACGCGGATACACATGTATCAAATACGTCTTGCAATGGCCTTCCCAGTGTGCACTAGACAGTGTCTTGGTGAGGTGTGCTTTAACCAACTGAAGAGCCCAATAGCACACCGGGGCGAAACACTGTCATCTTGTTGAGTTATGCCGGAACATTTAGCACTATTTGTGTTTAAATATATTATGGCTCAACGGACAATACATATTTTCTTATGAAAATTGTATATTCAATGCCAAGGTAAGGTTATAATTGCTTTGGAATGGAGTTTCGACTCCCATAGTGCACTGGCTTGCTCGTGACGCGGATACACATGTATCAAATACGTCTTGCAATGGCCTTCCCAGTGTGCACTAGACAGTGTCTTGGTGAGGTGTGCTTTAACCAACTGAAGAGCCCAATAGCACACCGGGGCGAAACACTGTCATCTTGTTGAGTTATGCCGGAACATTTAGCACTATTTGTGTTTAAATATATTATGGCTCAACGGACAATGCATATTTTCTTATGAAAATTGTATATTCAATGCCAAGGTAAGGTTATAATTGCTTTGGAATGGAGTTTCGACTCCCATAGTGCACTGGCTTGCTCGTGACGCGGATACACATGTATCAAATACGTCTTGCAATGGCCTTCCCAGTGTGCACTAGACAGTGTCTTGGTGAGGTGTGCTTTAACCAACTGAAGAGCCCAATAGCACACCGGGGCGAAACACTGTAATCTTGTTGAGTTATGCCGGAACATTTAGCACTATTTGTGTTTAAATAATCTTGGCCATTTGACGAGATTTTCTTTGTACTTGCGATGGAGCACGAAGAAATATTCTGACGTTTCGTAATCGGCACTGCACTTGATCGTTTGACATGATTCCCGTAGTCTTTACGGTAGAACACAATAAACATTTATGCAATCGGCGCCACTCTTGATCGTTTGATGTGATTTCCATTGACCTTGAGGTTGGGCACAGAAAAAAGCTTTGTTACGTAATCGGCGCCGCTTGCTGTCCGCTTGACAAGAATCCCGCTGTCCTCTTCGTCCAATACGGAGGAATATCGCCATATTACACAATCGTGACCGTTTGACGAGATTCACATTGTCCTCGCGGTCGGGCCGTTCAACGACATTTCCGCTGTCCTTACAGAGTGGCGGTAGCAAATTCCAGGTTGGGCATGGTTAAAACTCGCGAGAGGGTATGTTATATGGTCGGCGCCCCTTGTAAATGAAGTGATGTGATTCCCATTGTCTCGCAAGAATAATGAGTATCGCGATACCATGCAGTCAATGCCCTTTTTAAGTGGGATAATGCATTTCTCGCTCTCCGTACGCTTTTAAGTTCACGGTCGGGCATGGGGAAAAGTCGTGAGTAGATTTATGGATGTTTCTCCCGTGACAAGATCAAAATGGCGGATATGTAAAAGGTTTATATTCTAAACGTAAGCAAAATTAAGAACTTACGCAGGTTTACCGAGGATTACGCTAGTGACTAAAGTGTTAAATATTGTGTGAACAGTGTAGATAAAATACGTAAGAGAAATACAATACATAACTTGTTAAAAGAGAAGACATATAACATTTAATATCATGACGGTCAACTGTGCTCCATGCGGCAAAAAGATCAAGAACAATCAGCAGGCTGTAGGATGTGATGGTGAGTGTGGACGCTGGTTTCATGTAACATGCATGAAAATGAGTAAAGACACGTACCAACAATTCCGGAAAGATGATACTTTCAAATGGTCATGCAATCGTGAAGACTGCCTCCCGCAACCTAACCTCAAAGAGGTTATGGCATCTTTCTCCCAGAAACTTGAGGAATCCCTTTCGGCGATGAGAGAAGAAAACCACGCGGTAAGAAAACTAGCAACTTTCTTATCAGAAAAGTATGATGAACTCCACCGGGAAATTGAAACTCTGAAGAAAGAGAGAAAATCCGTCAAGGACGCAGAAATGACAGCATCTAGAACTATCAACGAATTGGAGGAACTAAAACAGTACCAGCGCAAGAACAACTTGATAGTGTATGGAATACCCACTGAAAGAGAGGAGGATGTATTTCACAAAATCTCGGACATTGGCAAGACGTTAGGAGTTGAAATCACCAGGGCAAACATAGACGCAGCTCACCGCCTCACGTCAACAAAGCCTGGTCCTCAACCGATAATTGTGAAATTAAATAATAGGTGGAAGAAGGAAGAGATTCTCAGTAGCAGAAGACAAAAGAAGACCCTGAAGACGAGTGAAATTGGTTACAGTGATGGTGGTAATATATATATCAATGAACACCTGACCCCAAGAAATGAAACCATCGCCAAAAAGTGCCGTGAATTGAGACAACAGGGAAAAATCTTTGCAACTTGGGTCAGAGACTGCAAAATATACATTCGGAAAAATCAAAATGGACCCTCAAAGCTTATATCAAGTGCTGAAATACTGGATGAACTCGCCCTCTCAAACTAAAATCTATGTACCGGTAATAGTAAGATATCTACTAATTATCCCATATGGAACTAGAATTACAGAAATTAAATTTTTTAGGTAATGCAAATAATAATACACTAGAATTAACCGAGTGTAACTGTAATACACTTAGCGATAATTATAAAATTAAGGACAGTAAATAGATAATAACCGATACCAGTACACTAAAATGCGTACACATAAATGCACATATCATAAAAAACAAGTTCGATGATATCCAAATAATGTTAGACAGAATCAAAGGTGTAGATGTCCTAGCAATCTCAGAAAATTGGTTAACAGAACAAACAAAAATGTTTTTCAATATTAAGAAATATGTTGCATATTAGTTGGAAAGCAAACTGGAGGGGGAGTATCTTTGTATATTTCAAACAAATGTAGCAGTACCCTTGTAAAGGAAATAAATTCCACCCACAGCATACTGCACATTACTGTGAGAAAAGGCCATCAAGAATACAATATAATCACTGCTTATAACCCTCATAAAAGCAACATTCCACACTTTCTAACTGATCTCAAAGTAATTATTAGTTCTTACTCAACGAATCCTGTTATAATACTAGGTGATATGAATATCGATCTATTATTTGGGGACAGATATACTAGTAGTTATATTAACCTAGCCAAATCATACGGTCTAGTCTTATGTAATACAAAATATCCAACTCATGTAACACAAACTAGCTCTACTCTAATTGATCATGTATTGGTGAACGACTGTGACAAAATATGTAATGTCTATAATATTGATAATGATTTGAGTGATCACCATTTACTAATCTGTGAAATGAGAAACAAAAAGATAAACAGGAACTCAATATGTGATGATAGGCCAATAGAAAAGGATAAAATAAACTACAAAAAACTTAATAAATATTTAATAACTCAAGAATTTGTATGCAATGAAACTAACATCAATGACTACTACAATAAATTCTGTGATCTTATTAATAAAGGAATAGAAGCCTGTACTATGAAATATACGAATAAGGAGCCAAGTGCCCCACCAATAAAACCCTGGATCACACAAGATCTTTTAGCAATAATACACAGGAAAGATAAGATATATACAAAAACCAAAGTTAAAAATCCATCTGCAGAAATTTTAGATGAATATAAAATTATTAGCAACCAAGTTACAAAACTTAAGAGAAACCTACAAAGAAACTACTTTGACCAAAAAATTCAAAATGCAAATAATCAGAGGGAAGTGTGGAGTGTTGTTAATGAGATGTTAAATAGGCCAAAGAAGGGGAAAAATGAAATTATCAAACTTATAGTCGACGGCACAAATGTCGAAAAAAAGGAAAATATATGTGATGAAATTAATAAATATTATGTCAATATTGCTAACAGTATATGGGAAAATCAAGGAAACGGTTCTACCTCGGACATTACAAGCTATAAAAATACTACTAGCACTAAGACAATCTTTATGTTACCTACTGATGCTAATGAAATACAATCAATTATAAACTCCCTAAAACACAAAAACAATATAAGTGAGGACAACACTACTAATGTCATGCTACAATTGTGTCTTGAGGGCCTTACACCATATCTTGTCAAAATAATAAATCTTTCACGGATGACTGGTATATTCCCCGATGCCTGTAAAGTCTCTAGGGTGGTCCCGATCTACAAAAAAGGAGACAAAACCCACCCATCAAATTACAGACCCATTAATATTATATCTGCCATCAGCAAGGTTCTAGAAAGCGTTGTTAAACGAAGACTTATGAATTTCTTCATGAAAAATGATTACTTTGCAAACTGCCAATATGGGTTTATTCCAAATAGAGGAGCTGATAGTGCTATATTTGAAGTAGTAACTGATGTAGAAAAGGCATTAGATGAAAACAAACTAGCTGCTGGTGTACTAATTGACCTTCAAAAAGCCTTCGATCTGGTGAACCATAAGATTCTCCTTAATAAACTAGAATTTGCAGGCATCAGAGGAGTGGCACATGATTGGTTCAAGAACTACCTCACTAACAGAAAACAATATGTTGCAATGAATAATGTAAAAGGATCTCAAATGAGAATTGACACAGGAGTACCTCAAGGTTCTGTCTTAGGACCAAATCTTTTCTTGGCCTATATTAATGATATAGTATTATTAGAATTGAAAGGCAAGCTTAAACTATTTGCAGATGATATTTTTATACTCTATCTGGGAACATCTGAACAGGAAATTATGCTAAATATTAATTATGATCTCAATAAGCTGGTGGATTGGTTGAGAGCACACAAAATGGTTATCAATATCACTAAAACAAAATATTTATTCTTTCATAAACCATCATACAAGATTGAGACCACAAACATAGTCAACATAGCCAACAAAGAAATAGAAAGGGTTAAATCGGCAACATACTTAGGTATCACACTAGATAGTACACTAACCTGGGAAAATCATGTAGAAAATGTAACACATAAAATCAGCCCTTTAATTGGTATTATTTTCAGATTAAGATATAGCTGTCTTACTAGCCAACAATTGAAAAATATATACTTTGCTCTGATACATTCACATCTAATGTACATGAATTTCATATGTGGATATTGTAAGAAGGAGCTGATAAAAGAACTTGAGATACTCCAGAAACATGCTATAAAATCTATCTTTGGATTTCCTTGGCTCACACCCTCAAATGAATTATACTCAAGAACTAAAATTATGCCACTGCAAAAACAAATAGCTATGTCAGCAACAGTATTTGTATACAAATTAGAAAATAAATTGATACACACACACATCCATTTTAGCCATGCAAATGACATTCATCATTATGCAACAAGAGGAGTAAATCAAAATCAAATATTCACCAGCCATCCCCAATCCATTAAATTTGGAACTAAAGGAATTATGTCCTCTATAATAAAAGAATACAACTCGCTACTATTAGGCATAAGGGAAAGTTTCTCTATAAAAACATTTAAGAGGAAAACAAAAGACTTCCTATTAAGGAATGAATAGCCCATGTACAATAGCCTTAAGCAATGCAATGTATCATACCGAATTATCTCTGTAAAGTTAGTCACTAGCAATCTAATATAAGTTACTATTAAACTAAACAATAATGTTACAAAAATTATATATATGCCATGCTGTAACTATGTTACTTGATTGTCCCTAACACGAGCTGAGGCTCATTGGGACCTATGTAAATAAATAAATAAATAAAAATAAATAAAGATTCCCGTAGTCCCGTGGTCACAAGTTCTCGACCGGGCACGGAAAAATATGATTTTATGGAACTGGCGCCGATTTCGGTCTGTTTCCCTCGGACAAATCGTACAGTCCACCTCGTCGGCTGTCTTGAGTATGTCATTTTGGCGGATGAACGTTTGACGTAGGTATCGAATATTACGAATTATTCGGGGAGAATCGTATGAATAATACCACGAGAGGGCACATTTTTCTTTCAAATTTCGAATTATACAGGTTTTTGAGGTAGCAAGTTAATTTTAAAATTGTACATACGATGGAACCAAGTTCAAAGGAAAATTCTACATCCCCTATAACGAAATTTTGAATTAACCATACTATACGTGGGACGAAGGATGTTGAAACGGAAAAATTTCAACAAAACCTTGCGACAAGTGGCAATACAGTCTGGCTCATAAAATGATACAGTTTTATTGCAACACCAAATGCAATATGTTATGCATTTTTAACCTTCAGAGTGCTATCGACGAAACGGTTCGTCACCAATTCTATCACGCGGTGATGCTATTAACGGAACGGTTCGTCGCTATATGCACACCTTTTCAGTTTCACATTCTAGCTGTTAGAGGTGATTTTATTTGAAAGTATAACTATCTCCTCTTTTGTGATGGTCCATACAACCATTTGCTTTGCATTTTTCATCTCTATAGTGATGCGAATTGCGCTATTCATTTGTCCAAAGAGATGGAAAAGTTTGACTTATGTGCACTCTAATCATGGAAGAAGTATTCTTCCATGCTCTAATGGCTGACAACAGACATGAAGTAGTCAATTAGTGGTGATTCTAAACGTTTATCGTACCCAGAGGGGATATGAGGTACGCTCAAAAAGTAACGAGCCGGAGGCTGTATTGCGCAAACCAGTGACGACATCGGCTAATCGTGGCGTGTGTAATGAGGTGTGGTTCCGACCAGAGAGTGGAAGGTCACAGCCAGTCGTTAGAGGGCACGCGTGCACGTCATGTGACGATACAAAGCGAGCAGCAGTATGCATCAATCGTCCAACCAAGACCAAGACAGTAGGCGATTCGACATGCTTTTTGGTGTGGTTGAAGACTGTGGGGCACCCACTGGGCACATACTTACCGCAAGTGCAGTCGTTCCTTCATGATGGTGTGCACACTTCTGACGCTCAATCCGACCACGGCGGCTATGGCGTTCACTGTCACTCGGCGGTCCTGGGTAATGAGTGCATCAACCAGCTGGATGTTGTCATCGGTAATGCAGGGGGGTGCCCCAGACCGGGTATCAATGGCTAACGACACCCGTCCTTCCCTGAAGCGCTTGTGCCATGCCTTGACCCTTGCAAGGGACATGCACTGTTCGCCGTACACTTGTGACATTCGGCGATGAATGTCCGTTCCCCCTACTCCATTCGCTGTCAGAAACCGAACAACACCTCTTTGCTCTATGTTTGACGCCTCCATGTCACTGTTTGCAATGCGACTGGCAGCGTTGGACGATTGATGCATGCTGCTGCTCGCTTTGTATCGTCACATGACGTGCACGCGTGCCCTCTAGCGACGGGCTGTGATCTTCCACGCTCTGGTCGGAACCACACCTCGTTACACAAGCCACGATTAGCCGATGTCGTCACCGGTTTGCGCATTACAGCCTCCAGCTCGTTACTTTTTGAACGCACCTTATCCCCCCCTAGTGAAAGGCCGTTTAGGAAGTCACTACATAAGGCAGTCTTTACCTACATCCATAAAAACTATCTTCCCCAAAATTAGTTTCCGGGTATGCTCCTGAAATAACTTATTTGAGTAGCCTACATGTGTAAAATGTAACCCAATGTAATATATGGAACCAATAGGAGAAGGGAGAATATGTTAAATTGATTTACGTCCTTAATGTAGAATGGGGCTAAGGTGTGTGGAAATAACTCAGTATATAGGTGTTTATTCATCTGGAAATTCATAGCAGTTAAAAGGTTAAATAATTCAATAATTTTATCATTGCTATTTATTAATCCAGGATAAGGGTTTCACAACTTAACAGTTGAGTTGGTTTAATTTCTGGGGCGCGCTTATCTTGATTTTGACGGTGGACAAGGGAGGTCAGTTCTATTTTACCACCAGTAGGCCACATAAATATGAATAGTAAGTAAATAACACTCTTGGAAGTATTACAATCCTAAAATTGCCCCATTATAATAGTGATCATAACTAATAGGCCAACATGTAATTTTTTCCAGGAGTGTTATTTACTTATTATTCACATAATATATACATTGTACCCCATTGGCCAAATTCGTGTTGACTGACTGAAGAGTTACAATTGACAGTTTGTATAGGCAACACTGAAAGAATTGCTTCAAAACTTTTCCACTATCAGTGCTTACAAGTGGTTCTTTTTAGCGGTTCACTTCCGTTCCCTATATTTCTTGAGCCTGGTATCTCTCGTGAGACTGGTATCTAAGGGTTAGTATTTCTTGGGTGGAGATGACCAAGAATTAAATATATCACAAAATCTAAGCGATCTAAGACATTAAGGTCAGAAATCCCAGCAGAATCTAGGTCTTTTCAGACTTCGTTGAGCCTAAGGCTTCCAGTCTTATATCTTTTAATCAGTAAGATCTTCTTGGTACATCATTTATAGAAGTTGCTCATAGAACCTAAGCTGCCTCCTTTTCCAACTGCCAGTACAGTTCAGAGTTCACTTTCAGCCTGTAGGTTCCTTCTGGGAGTATTCTGGGTTCATGAATTTCTAGCGGATATGCCTTTTGACTTTTCCCAGGTTGTCCATTGAACTTTTTCTGTTCACTAGAGTCTCTGGTGTGTATAAGAACTGGGGTCTGTTTACAGTTCTCTAGTAACTGATCTTTACATTCTTTGAAAATACACTTCTTGCTATATCTGTTTCATGACAGTTAATAGGCTAGTTGAGTTTTGTACATATCCCTGAGACGGAAGTGCCACTTCTACCATTGGGGTGAATTAATTCACCGAGATATAGGATGTGATCAATTACTCCCGATTGTTCCATACATGGTTTCCAAAGGGGCTTTTCAAGAATGCAAATTCTCAAGTATTTGGTCTTGTTATGATGTCTGCAGTTCTGTGTTCACATCTGTCTTATGCAGGACTTAGACAGCAACGACAGCCTCCTTGGAGTTGTTAGCTAAAATCGTGATGTCTTTTGTGAGGACCAGACTTCTAATTTCACTCCCTCTAGTCATGGTTTCAATGGTAACTGGTTGGATTCCTAGATTTCTCAGTTCATTTTCCCAGGTCTTTTAAAACTTTGTTGAGCTATGAATTTCACCTGGATGTGGTGTTGTGAGAGTGCATGTGTTATAGTCCACACTTTGTTCTTTTAGCACTGAGAAGTGTGTCCAGTAATTGATCGAGTTGTAAGACTTCTGGAAGTCTACGAATACCACAATGATGTTTGTGCTTCTCACCTGTTTTAATTGAAGAATAGTTTTCAGGTTCAAAATCTGTTTGATGCAAGAACGTCCTAACTGAAAATCATTTGGTTACTGTTCAAATCGGACAGTGAATTGCGACAGAAGCTGAACAAGAACAAACACTGCATCGCCCAAATAACCAAGTTCTTTAATCCACACTCAAGTTAGAACACCAGCCTGACCATTTACTAGCCATTACAGATAATCACACTGAACAAGTAAACTGATAGGTTAATCGCCACTAACATATCACATAATACTAACAAACCTGACCAGTTACGAAAGTTTACAACAAACTTATGTAACTAAAATACTTTATATATCTTAAGCCACGTATTCGTAGACATAGCCTGAGTATAACGGATCCGATGATGATCGCTTGATGATTGAAACTGGTCATCCATGTGTATTAATTAACCTTTTAACTGCTATGAATATCCTGATGACTAAACACCCATATGCTGAGTTATTTTCACACAACTTAGCCTCATTCTACATGAAGGCCTTAAATGAATTTCATCTATTCCCCCTTCTCCTATTGGTTCAATACATTACATATTACATTGGGTTTCATTTTACACACATGTACTTGAATAAGTTTTCTTCAGGGCGCACCCGCAAAATAATTTCTGGGGATAGTTGAACTAGATGTACCTTGCCTAGTGACTGGCTAAACGGCCTTTCACTCATCATCTTCTTTGCATTTTCCCACTTATGTGGGGTCTGCCTTCCTGCAATGTTTCCTCCACTTCAATCGATCCATAGCGTCCCGGGGGCGGAGTTTAGTGAGCCGCATGTCATGTCTCACCTTATCCAACCAGCGTGTTTGAGGTCGCCCTCGAGGTCGACGACCCTCCACATTTAGTTGAAGGGCAGTCTTAGCAACTGAGGTTTCACTGCTACGGAGCACATGTCCATACCACCGCAGACGTGATTTACGCATTTTCTCTGTGATTGGGGCAACCTTGAAATCCTTCCACACGGCATCATTCCTAATATGGCCCAGTCGAGTCATACCATTGGACCACCGCAACATCTTCATTTCCATTACATGAAGCGCCTGTTCGTGTTTCGATGTTGTAGGCCAGCATTCCGGTCCATAAAGGGCCACCGGTCTAATCATTGTGCGATATAACTTAGATTTTAAATGCAATGGAATTTTCTTATCACATAGGACTCCAGTAACTTGGCGCCATTTCATCCATGCGGCAGTGACTCTTGTTTTGACATCAGGAATCGTGCTGCAGTCTGAGGTGTTGCATGACCCAAGGTATTTGAATTGGGTCACTTTATTAAGGTGAACCTCACCAACAGTGATCGTGCCATCAGTTTGGTCACCGCATTCCAGATATTCCGTCTTCTTCAGATTCAATTTCATCCCAAATTCTTCAAGACGCATCTTCCACTCTTGTACTTGCTGTTCGAGGCGCCCACGGGTCTCGTTAGCTAACATGACATCATCCGCATATAATAATGTCCATGGATGCCTGGTTTGGATGTCATTTGTGATGGCGTTCAAGCAGAGTATGAAGAGCAAGGGGGACAAGGCTGATCCTTGATGGACACCAACAGTGATTTGGAAGGTATCGTACATTCCTGCTGCGCACCGCACTGAGCTTGTTGTCTTTCGGTACAGAAGTTTCACCCAGTTTACATAGGCTTCTGGTACACTGTGTAGCCTCAGTGCCAGCCAGATGAGATCATGTGGTACTCTATCGAACGCCTTTTCCAAATCAAGAAAGGCTAAGTGAACTGTTTCCTTTTCTCATGGTGTCGTTCCATCAATAGACGAAGTGCACGGAGAGTGTCTGTTGTTCGGCTGTTTTTAACAAAGCCACACTGGTTAGATGAAACAGTGATGATGTTTCGTAACCTCGCATCAAGAACACGTTCAAAAATTTTCATAGTATGGCATAGGAGGCGGATTGGCCTATAATTTGAGCATTCCAGTATATCTCCTTTTCCTTTCCAAATAGGAATTATGATACTGGTTATCCAGGCCTCTGGTACTGTGTCTTCGATAATAATTTTGTTGAAGAAGTCAGTAAGCCATACTACACCTTGTTCCTCCAGGAGATTCCATACTTCGGCTGGTATATCATCTGCACCAGGCGCTTTCCCCGACTTCATTTTGTCGATGGCAGTGGACACTTCTTCTGTAGTGTTAATGGGCACAGGACCGTGGATAGGGTCAGCTGTCGGTAGAGGCGGATGAGGGAACGCCGTATTGCATATATCCTCAAAATACGGCCTTTCACTACGGGTGACAAATCAGACTTTTAGGGAGGATATATCCCCTATCCTATGTCCTGGGTATGATAAACGTTTAGAATCACCACTGCTCGACTACTCCAATGTCTGTTGTCAGCCATTAGAGTGCACATAAGTCAAACTTTTCCATCTCTTTGAACAAATGAATAGCGTAATTCACATCACCATATAGATTAAAAATGCAAAGTAAATGGTTCTATGGACCATCACCAAAGAGCAGGTAAGTCTACTTTCATATAACATTGTCTCAAACGGCCGGAATGTGTAACTAAAAGGGGGTGCGCGTAGCGATGGACCGCTTCATCATTAGAGCTCGAGTCAGCCCGGAAGGTGGTGCGCAGAACACAACGCTACCATTACGTCATGCCTCACTTCCATCCCACCAATCACAGTCAGTCTGTCTTGAGAATCTGAGCTATTGTGTTGTCAGGAAAGCTAAGTGTAAGGCAGCTTGAAAGAGACAGGCTCGATGAAGTAAGCGAACAGTGGACATGTCTCTCTTTCTCTCTCTGCGCACATCCCAGAGAGCCCGCCGCCTTCCGGGCTGACGCGAGCTCTTGCACCACCGCGTGGCATACTTGATGACAACCATTTCGTTGATAGCACTCGGAAGGTTAATCTCTTGTAATTTTTGCAGGTTGAAGGAATAACACCCATTACAATTTGGGTACGATCATGTTGACCAACAGAAAAGCATTTACATTTAATTCAATGAAACACTCTCTCACCTCCTCGCTGGAGTTGATTTACAATTAACTACCCTCATTAACACAAACCTACAGAATTTACTGCCTTTAAATACAGGCCACAAGTGATTTTAAAGATTTCCCGACTTTGAATGGGCGCCAAGGTTGACCATATGGGCCTTCCTGAATAAAATAGAATAAAATACATAACTGTTGCCCCGACTATGAAACTCCTTATCCCAGGCGTAGGGCATTTGGCATGCGTTCGCTGATGCTACCAGGTTCATGCAAGACAGGAATATAAACACACATGAATTTTAAAGAGATAATCTATTGGTTGTACTATACACATATATACATAATATACAACACAAAATACCCTTCATACACTCGTGATTTATACAGTACCTTGCCACTGAATTTAGGCTCTGAGAGCAGCAAACACTTACGGCCATATCAGACCCATGCATAACAGCCACCTACGTATATATACACTGTACCGTCCTTACACAAAATATCTACACACGTTAGACTGGTTCACTCCACTTTCTTTCTTCTCGAACTGCTCGTTCACGTCTCCATTCTCGCATGACTTTCCGATGAAATGTTTACGACTGATTATCCTTTTTAGGCGTGGAAAGTTATTACCGACAGCCCATGGTATGGATGGTCCCATGAAATGCACGTAGCCTCCAATAGCCCGTAAGAGCTCAGTGGATTGCTAAAGATTAGTCACTGCTCGCTCCTATTACGATACCATTGTAATGTTAATTACTTTGCTCCACGTTGAGCGCCAATTGTAACGTTAATTAATGCCCCATGTTGGTAGCGACAAGAGTAACAGTTTGACCCTCACGTTGAGCGACAAATGTAACGGTTTGGCTGCCCCTAACTGTTGGATGATAAATGTAACTGTTTACCTTTGCCTAAGCTATGTTGTTTTAATGGGCGCCAAGACCTCAACGCAATGTTGAAATCTAAATTTGTATTTAACAATGTCTAGCTCTGGTAGAACACCTTCAAGAATCTATTCACTCAGATCGTGGTATGATTTTATCATTAACCCAACAAACAATTGTATCAGGAGAAGGAATTGGTCTATATCTAATGCTACCTACTGAAAGCAAAGATTGCATTGTAAAAGAATTGAATTTATTATATAAAACAAGTATAGCAAAATTAATAATAATTATAAGTTTAAAATTTAAATTGGGGCGTTGCGATTTTAATATTACCGATAGAAAATTACGTGAAAACGGAGTCTGATAAATTATTGATTTTACTCTTATTCCCAAGCTATGAAGTTACTGAAATATAAAACAAAGAGAAATGAGAGATTGCGTATTTCTGCGTCATTCGCGCTTACCACTGGAAATTGCCAAAGCATTTCCCTCGTACTGGATGATGCTGTGTGCTTCCCACAGTCTCCTGGACGTCGTCATCTCCGTCGATATTCGATGATATACTTGTAGATTTGGTGACTTTATGGTCCTAACAACGGAGCCATACCCTCGTACAACCAAACTGGTTAAGTTTTAAACAGATAGTTCTCCACTCCACGGAACATCGGAGCGACACACACTTGCAACCGAACTAGTCAAGTCTTTCACAGATTGTCCTCGTTCCACGGCGCGCCGAACGATATATCCACACGTCGGCTCCCCACCTCGGTACCGACTTCCAGCTTACGTGGTCTCCACTGATTGGCTGCTCCACACGCTCTACTACCCCTTCTCTGGCTCATTACACACGGCGCGCGGATGATGAAGTCGATTTCCGTTCCAACTACCCGCCTTTTCTTGACGCTGCGACCCAAGCTTGCGTAATACTTCTTGACAAGAATCAGCCTGTACCTGAATTTCCAGTGAGTCATGTCTCTCATAATATCCTAACTGACGAAACTCCGTAAAATTCCGTAATCAGATAATTTTCTATGATATTGTCGTTCGTAATAATTTGCTTGATAGCGTTTTCTAAGACATAGAAAACCTATCTGTATGCTTATAATTTTTATAAAATGCTCCGAAAATACCTTAATAATAATAATAATAAATTAATAATAATAAATTAACATGGAAAATTCTCTTGGCTGAACAATTTGCCGCATAAATAAATATAGAATGGCTTCCTACTGACTTATGCCAGTGGCATAAAAACCCCTCGAAAAACACGTTACACCATGATCAAGTAATAACGACACTAATTTGCAAGTAGGCAACGGACTTTCGCTGTAAAAGCAAGAAGACCATTTTCTGAACGCCAGACATGCTATTATATGCACTGGCGTAGGGATACATAACCCCAATGTTTCTGCCGGAACTAATTCGTGCGTGGCCCGCTCCTAGCGGAACATCCGTGTCAACACATGAACATCAGACAGTCGAAATCCACACTGACATCACACAGTAGTTTTCCACTTGAAGTTCATACGAGTTCACGCTATTAATAGCCTAGGTATTCCCACACAAGCCGAATTACTGCCTGTCTTTTCCGGGTATGTAACATATCCAGCACACGAAAATACCAATTCATTGTACCTTTATAGTACAGCCACGAATCTAACATTTAACATTACTAGGTCAAAATAAAGCCATTTACCCCAAACCAAAATGAAATAATGCTTCTACTTAATACAGTCTTATATATCCTTATACCCAAAACGTAATAAATCGCAAAACCCCGTATTTTATAATATCAAATATCCAAAAACCGATAATTAATAAACAGTGATCCTAGTTGGTCCGGACCATCCAAAGATGACTCCATCCACAATAACACACACAGGCACAATAAAAATCACCTCTGCAACCCCACGTTAACCCAATATAATAAGATACGAATAAAATACCCCAAACTAACTGCACGAAGCAAAACCCGAGGGTGAGCTACTGTAACTGAATAAATTCTGTTACATCAATAAGGCAACACTGAAAATTGGCTTCCAACATGATAGCATTCCCAAAATCACTTTATGACATGCATAATAATGCATCCCATTGCTTGACAAGAGCCCTTCAGAGGTCAACAATGGTCCATGTTGGTAGAGCATCCTACACATTCAATTGGATTAAGATCTGGGGAAGAACCTGGCCACTCTAGATTTGTGATGTCCCCATGCTGGAGGCACTCGACTACCATTGTGTGATCTACTTTATTATTATCCATCAGACAGAACCCAGGTCCATCCACATGCACCATGGAAAAGTTGCACAGTATTCCCTATAGATCAAACCCTGTGTACGCGCCCCTAACATGCCGCCTCATCAGACAAAAACAATTACACCATAATATTGATCCCTTTCCACAATATTGGCAGGTTTGTAACATGTCCTAGGGGTGCACCAGATATACAGATGAATCACTCTCCAAGCTAAGCTATGACCAATCATGGTGGGCAATACACCATGTTCGAAGAGCCACATAGTATCTTTGTGTGAGAGGAATGCATCTTGTGGGTCGCTGTGCATACAGAAAGACCTTTCAAAGCAGACTATCGACAGTCTGACAGGAGATGTGTGTCCCAGAAGCTGCTGCAAGGTCTGTAGCCAATGTAAGTGCTTGTGCTGATTGGACATCTTCGATCACTTAAAAGAAAGTTAGTTATTGGAGTTTTAAGGGCGGGGGGGAGAGGAACTACAAGGTCATCTGCCCCACTTGAAAGAAAGATAACGTTCCTCCTACTGGGTGGTAGCCACGGTTGTCCTTGCCCATAATGCTGTTAAATGGAAACTCCTGCATGGAATCTTCTCCATAGACATCAAATGGTCCTACAGGTGATATTCAACTCCTAATCTTTCTTGCACTAACTGTGATTGGTCAATAATCCAACCACATATAATGCATATTGCGCCCGTTGACGCATGTTTGCATTGGTATAATCGATCACAGGATCCTTGGAGAAATTGCTACTATGCTGAAAAGCAGCCAAACACACCCTACAGGAAGCAGGAAGAATATTGAGCAAGATTGATTATAATTAAACTTTTATACATTTTGGATACCCCGTAAATCGTCAGAGATTTATCTAATGTCATTCAGCATATTTAAGTTACGGTCCACATCGCAGAAACGCGAAACCGTAATTTGCGCGGCTATCTCATGCAATGAGCTGACGCCACGTTGAGAAGACACTACTACTAGTCGTACGTCCGTGACGCATAAGGATCAAACACGTGATACCAGTGTTCCGAGTATTGAAAGACTCTTGTGAAATGGAGAAATCCATCATTATTATAGAAATGGGCAACCATCACTGCTAAATATGCAGAGGGAGTTATTGTGAACGATAATTAATATCCAACCAGTGTAATATTTTTACCAGATTTAACAAACAGTGGCAGCATGGCGAGCACATTATCAGGCCGCATACTTACATGCACGAGTGTATCATAAAAACTGTACATTTTCTAAAAACTGTGTTATTCATAAACTATTTCATGTCTTGTCAAAGTGCTGAATTTTTATTTTTATTAACTGTAAATAATTATTTCCGACCACGTGCAAAGTTCGCGAGTGAGCGTTGCAAAAGCAATGATAACGCCAGTGGCGGAGTGTATGGGCAATTATGTTTTATCACACCAATAGAGTCAGTGAGCGCAGTAACATCAGTATGATATTTAATACGGGTGAAAACCTTACCCCTACCTACAACATGGAACCAACCAACCATCTACATCTAATGGATAATAACGACCACGCTATGGAGTTGGAGATGGATCATTAAACCACATGCGTGGGGAGCTAGCAATGGAAGGTGGCTGAAACAGAGACAAGATGATCTAAGACCATTACGTAGACCGCTATAACATTTCACGGCGGGTCTCGACGTCTTGATGCTGTACTCTGTAAGTCAGAATATGTTTCGGTAGCTATATTCAAAGGGTTGGAACAGTAGATTAGTCATAAATGGTTTCACGAAAGTGCACAACACAGGTAGTTTTAATATAAGCTCACGTGTGGAAAGATTTAGTTTTGTTATAAATTTCTTTAACGCCAGGAAGGCAAAGTTATTATGTCCATTTCGTATCATTTCAAGAACAGTAACAGACTACTTTCATTTGTCAGGCAGATGACATACGAAACAAGTTCTTAACAGGTGGTAAATGAAGGCCAAGGTCGCCTGTGTGCGAGAGGGCTACTCATAGCACGGCTCAATGAAGCTCAGGCAGTGCATTAAATAATCCAGAAGGCAGTGAAATTCCTAACATTATATAATCTGAATGCGGGATCCGTTATCAACGTGTTTGACAAATGAGCATCTGGAATAAAGCTTTATTTAGTTACGAGGAGCTAGAAGGACATTGGAAATGAACTGTATTTTGAAACCAGAGATCATAGGTTTGACATTATTCTGGGAAGAGGCTACATGATAAATACACAATCTCACATGCTATTTTTGTATCAGAATCCTTTATTTTATGCTATTGGAGAGCATTCTTAAAATGTGTTTTCTACACAATTAGTCTTTCTAATTGATGTTTAAAATGTGTATAATTCAGGGATCCACACTAATTGTTAACCAATGTTATTATGGTACTATTAGAGTACATGTTTATGGTAATTTATGCCGGCGGTAACGAGCTATTGAAGTCGTACCAGACCGATGAAGTAAGGATTGACGAATCCACGGTTTTAGAGAGACACAGGATGTCTAATAATAAGAGTATGTAGAGACGCAAGGTGTCCATTATTGAAGTTATTCCCGAGTGGAATATTATGAAGTTATTGAACATTAGTTGGATTTACCCATCATACCTGACTACACTAAATGCAATTAAAGGTCCATAAAACTGAACAAATACATTGTGAGGCATAAATAATTGTGTAATAACTTTAATAATCAAAGATAGAATTTTTGTGAAACTAAACAAATCTTATAATTCCCCCTTGAGCCTAAATATAAATAAATGCAAAAAATAAAATATTTTCAGGACCAAAAATACGACATGTAGTTATTGTTGATTTATTTAGGATACATTTTTACACTATTAGTCAACAACCAATTCATGATATGAAAACTGAAGCACACACATCAGATTGGCAGCAATGTGAGTCGATGTAATTGTTTAATTACCATCGCATTTGAAGGCTTTTCTATTAATCTAATTTTCCTTTACACATTTGGACACTTTGACCATTTGTCGCAAAGAGTGACAAATCGAGTAGGCAGGCAGTGCCAATTGCACAACAATAGGAGTGCTGGATTATTGTACATATTTGTATTGTATTAGTTTATCTTTTTTTTATTCAGCAAAGCTGTGCACATATTTAGAATCTTTTCCTTGTAATAAACGCGTCTCATTTATTAATTAATGTTAGGACTAGATAAACATGTAAATTTAAAGATAAATGCTGGAGATGGCACCATCCTAGCTTAGAACAAATTTTCCTTTCTTGTTAAATGTAAATATTCCTAGTGTTTATAAACAAGTAAATATCTTGCTTTGCAGTAAATTCTTTTGATGTTTGATCCTCCCATATTCATTTTTGATGTAATTGCTTAGGGCTGATCTTACGTGCCATACTCTTAGTTTGTTTGTTTTCATTTAAAATTTGTATTTGGACCATGAGAGTGACTTAGATTTTGGATAGGACTTTTTTTTAATATTTTCTTTCAGAGCAGAATAGTATCGGACTAGCCGTTTGCAACTCTCATGCTAGGCTAGGGATCTATTCTGAATAAAATTTATCCATGATTTTAATAAGACTGACCTCTCTTTCTTGCTTAGTTTTGATATCGATGCATTCCTCTGAGCTGGTTCAGAATCGAACCTCATCAATTCCCGGTACTCCCCGAGGGCAGACTTTTGTGCGAAACCAGCCTATGAATGTGTCGTCCCCAATACGTGTGTGTTAGCTGGAAGAGGGTCTCGGAAGGGTCATTTGAAACCGATGGCTCCCTGTAACCTTCGGCCAGCGGGCACATATAGTATACTTACGTTGGCGCCCAACGTGGGGCATCGACTTACGGGTTCGATCTGCCTTGATTCGTTTGTTTGTGAGGGTTTCTTTATGTTTTGATAGCAAATCCAACAGATTAGTGTCGAATTGAGACTTCGTACTAGTGTTTTGGAAGGCTACATGGCATTCTTAAACCAGAATTAAGACCATGAGGCTAGGTAACATTTGTTAATGATAATAAGTTGAGGATTTGATTTTGCAGTTACCCTAGTCTTGAGTAAATGTAAGTTTGTTTGTTTGTTGTTGTTTCTGATGTCACGTAATTTTTACTAGAGGTTCAGCTGTTATCAATGAATAAATTTATGAAGAAATGGGTTTTCTACTGTATTACAACCCAAACCATTGTTAAGGCATGTGAAGTTGTTAGTTCCCCGTATTTCTCTACGTGATATTACAATGTCTGGGCAGGATAGAGCCGAGTAGTTGGCAAACTTGCCAGCCCTTCTGCAAAATCTGCAGGTGTCTATGGACAATATGAGAGCCGATTTAAGGCCGATATAAACAACGTTAGAACTGATTTGACGAAAAACAGTGATAATTTAAGAGCAGATATGGCTCAAAATAATGACAATTTAAGAGCTGATCTCAGGGAAGATATGACTCAAAACAGTGATAATCTGAGGGCTGAGATGAATGAAAACAGTAACACTGCTACAGCAACCTTGTTACAAATTAGTAACAACATTACCACTAATATTAGGGCAGATATGGCACAAAATGTTGTAGAACTGCGAGGAGACTTTGCGAAAGTTGAGACGGAGATCACTACTAGTATAGATAAGGTTATTGATGACTTACGCGCAGAAATGGAAACGTATCACACAGAATATTAAGCACATTTAGAGGGAGTGAAAGCGGAAATTCGTGCGAACAGGTCAGAAATAAACAAGAAGCTAGACGATGTTCAGTCAGAGATGAATGACAGTATTGAGTCGGTGAGAAACGAAGTTGCTAATACTAGAGAAGTGGTTAGTAAGCGGATCAATGACGTGGAACAGAGAATGGAGGAAGTAAACACATATGTGGGAGTTTTGAAAGCTGATGTCGCTATCGTTAACACAGGATTAAGGTTGACACGAGGCATAGCAGTTGCAGTACATCTGAACGTGAAACGTGTTACAGAAATGGTCACTGCAAACACAACAGCGATTCAGGAAATCCGTGAGAATATGGTAGATAGTGATAAATTGAAGGAAGATCGCGCTGAAATAATTAATAGAATAAAAGGCGATTGGGCTAAAGACATTGTAGCAATTCGAGAGGAAACTCGTGAAAATCATCATAAATCCAACCAGTATGTTGGCAAAGTGATTGACAAATACCTTGAGGAACACGAGGAGAAACAGAAAGAATTCGATAGTTGTATTCGAGGGAAAATCGAACGGATCGAATTACAGATTAATGCCATAACCAATAAACAATTTGATGACATACCTGAATACGCAGAACTTGAGGAGCGTATGAATCGTTTACTAAAGCCTAACAGAGAGGAAGTAAAATCTACAAATATCACGACCGGTGAAGAAAAACCGAATGTTCCGACTGAAAACGCAAATTACAATCCATTTCGAACAACACCTCAGTTTGTGACATCAAACATGAATATAATGCCAAATTATGGGCTGACATCTAATTACAATGTCACGCCAAACTATGGCCAAACACCATACTCAAACATAGGCTAGTGTATTTGAGAAGCCATGAAGATCGACCGACTAAATTTAATAATTCCAATTCTATTACACCAATCGAATTCTTGAGGAACCTGGAAACTTACATGAAGGAAACCATGGTAACACCCGATAGAGAGTTACGAACGGTAGAGAAATATCTCAAGAATAGTCCGTTAACCTGGTTCAAAGCTTTTAGATATTCATTTCAAAACTATGAAACACTCTCACCTCCCCGCTGGAGTTGATTTAACTTTACTACCCCCATTAACACAAACCTACAGAATTAACTGCCTTTAAATACAGGCCACAAGTGATTTTAACATATATTTCCCGACTTTGAATGGGCGCCAAGGTTGACCTTATGGGTCTTCCTGAATAAAATAGAATACGATAAATAACTGTTGCCCCGACTATGAAACTTCTCATCCCAGGCGTAGGGCATTTGGCATGCGTTCGCTGATGTTACCAGGATCAAGCAAGACAGGAATACAAACACACACATGAATTTTAAAAGAAACAATCTATTGGCTGTACTATACATCTATATACATAATATACAACACGAAAATACCCTTCAATACACTTGTAATAATTTTTGTACAGTACCTTTGTTCACTGAATTTATGCTCCTTGAGCAACAAAAACACTTGCCATCATTACAGACCTTAGGCATATCAGCCCCCTGTGCATATTTCACTTGTACACAAATCTACACTCGTCAGACTTGCACGCATATCATCTGCCTATTCTTTTGCACTTTGCACAGTTTGAGCACGAATCTACACTCACCCGACTTGCTGACTTCCACTCCGCAACATCCTCCCATGACTTCCACAACAGATGATGAAGTGAAGTTATGATTGTCCTTCAGGGCGTGATATAATCAGCAACCCATGGTTTATGAACTTAACCATGTTGAAAATATGTAGTCATCCAATAGCACAAAGCTCTGTGGATGTCTAGTTACAGTCTCTGCTGTTCGATTACTGGACCATGCCAGATAAATCGACCCAGGGCGCAAGAAGACTTGGACTCGGCCTATAAAGCAAGAAGACCTGATCTCTAACTGTTCGTTACGGAAACCATCATCGCGTAAAACAACCCTGGGCGTTAGTAGATCTGGACTCTGCCAATAAAGCAATAAGATCACTTCTGAACCCTCAACACGCCATTATAAACACTGGCGAACGAATACATCTACACCAATAGCTGCGCTTCGTTCTGCCGGAACTATGTGCTGTGCGCCCCGTTCCTAGACAGTCGTAATTCACTCTGACGTCACTCAGTAGTTTTCCACTCGAAGTTCATGGGAGTTCATGCTATTAATAGCCTAGGAATTCACTGAACTTGCAAAAACAAGTCGAATTACTGCTTGACTTTTCCGGGTATGTCACTTTCCAGTCCTCGAAAATACTGATTCATTATACCTTATAGTACAGCCACGAATTGAAGATTTTAACATTACTAGTTCAAAATAAAGCCATTAACCCCAAACCAAAATGAAATAATGCTTCTACTCAAAATAATACAGTATTATATGTCCTTGTTCCCGAAACATAATAAATAGTCAAAACCCCGTATTTTATAATACCAAATATCCAAAAACCGATAATTAATAAACAATGACTCTAGTCGGCCAGAACATCCAAAGATGAATCCGCCCACAAAAATGCACAGGCACAATAAAAATCACCGCTTCATCCCCACTTTCACCCAATATAAAAAGATACGAATAAAATACCCCAAACTAACTGCACAAAGCAAAAACCCGAGGGTGAGCTAATGTAACTGAATAAATTCGGTTACAGACGCCCCCACAAGGATCAATCTCTAACTACAATGTTATAGATTTACTCCTTGTCCCTCACACAAATACACTAGTACTCCTGTCTTGTCATCGTGAGCAAGATCTCTAGGTGACATATAGCTTGAGGTTAGCAATATTATATGTACCTAGGACCTTGTCATCGTTGGTAATCAACCTGTAGGCACATGCACCTACCCTGCGGTCTATAACAAATGGACCGGAATACAGTTGGAAGAACTTCTGCATGCACTTCTGCTCTGCCGATGAAAGATGTGGCAC
Source organism: Meconema thalassinum (assembly GCA_946902985.2). Lineage (NCBI taxonomy): Eukaryota > Metazoa > Arthropoda > Insecta > Orthoptera > Tettigoniidae > Meconema > Meconema thalassinum. Next base: position 453,287,915 of record OX336391.1, on the reverse strand, counting down.
TCGCAACAACACCAGATCACCTACCTTTAACTTATCCCCCTCCCTTCTCTGCTGTTTACCCACATTTCCCTGATGTTGCCTACCTGTCTTTCTCAACGCATCGAACCTCCCAAGCAACTTTTCCATGCCCTTAATTGAAACTAGATTCTGCATGCACACTACAGTCCTAATGTCATCTGAGAAGTGACGTGCCAACTTCCTTACAAGATCCTCTTCACTAACCCCTAGCTCTAAATTTTGACCTATAAGGACATGGTTCAAGAAATACTCGGTCAAAGTGACCCCTTCGTTTCCCTGAAATTTTCCAAATAAAATCCTCTTTCCCTCCCCTTGATATTATCATCCCAGAACTTATCCATAAACTTTTCCCTGAAATCCTGTAAGCCACTGAACCCTTCCCTGAATAACTGTTACCAAGACCTAGCTTCCCCAACAAATGCAGATGAAATCAGTTCTTCCACCTGATCCCATTCTAAGTATCCTTCATCTAACCCCCTAGCAAACTTCTTTTCGACCAGCTTCACAAATTCCATAGGATTGAACGTTCTACCATTGAACTTAGGCACCTCGTAATCTCGACTCTGGCTACAGTGCCCTAAAAACTGATTCGGATGACCCATATCTGCCTTCATCTTCTTCACTTCACGTTCAGTTTCTTCCTCTGTCCTAGTCACTCTTTCTCTGACCTCACTGATATTCTCATCAACCTTCTTTCCTAATAAGGCAAACTCACCACTATTTTCTACTAGCTTCTGCTCGACTATAGCCTGCTTATCCCTAACCTCTTCTACCTTCCTGCTACTTTCCTTTGTAACTACCTCAATTTTCTCTTCTACGATGCCTATTATCTCCACTCTCTGCTCTTCCAACTTCCTATCTGCTCTGGAAAATTTCTCGCTAGTCTCCAGTGCCTGGTAATTTATGCCAGTGGTAACGAGCTATTGAAGTCGTACCAGACTGATGAAGTAAGGATTGACGAATCCATGGTTTAAGAGAGACACAGGATGTCTAATAATAAGAGTATGTGATCGACTGAAGTTACATTAACGTCGTGTGCGCTTGCACGATGCCTAGGTGTAGGTGCAAATTGTTCGCGACTGCTATCCAGCTTTCGTAAAACTTCGTCGCATTTTAGGAAGGTGTTAGCATCTGATGCTATTAGTAGCCTTTGAACTTCCATAGGATATTGCCTTCTTATTGTCTGTACCAGTTCGAGCTCTGACAAAGGGGGTTGCAAGCACTGAAGTTTAGAAAGTTGACTTGCGAAGTAGGTAGCGTACTTAGTTGTTTGTGTACTCGCTTACCTCTTATTGTACATTTCCTCCCTTATATTCTGCTGTCTTTTCATTGACCAATATGTTTTAAGAGATGCATCTTTAAACTCCTGGTAGTTGTAACCGAATTTATTCAGTTACATTAGCTCACCCTCGGGTTTTTGCTTTGTGCAGTTAGTTTGGAGTATTTTATTCGTATCTTATTATATTGGGTTAAAGTGGGGATGAAGCGGTGATTTTTATTGTGCCTGTGTATTTTTGGATGTTCTGGCCGACTAGAGTCATTGTTTATTAATTATCGGTTTTTGGATATTTGATATTATAAAATACGGGGTTTTTGCTATTTATTACGTTTCGGGAACAAGGACATATAATACTGTATTATTTTGAGTAGAAGCATTATTTCATTTTGGAGATGCAAGGTGTCTATTATTGAAGTTATTCCTGAGAGGAATATTATGAAGTTATTGAAATTTAGTTGGATTTACACATCATACCTGACTACACTAAAGGTCCATAAAACTGAACAAATACATTGTGAGGCATAAATAATTGTGTAATAACTTTAATAATCAAAGATAGGATTTTTGTGAAACTAAACAAATCTTATAATTCCCCCTTGAGCCTAAATATAAATAAATGCTAAAAATAAAATATTTGCAGGACCTAAAATACGACATTTAGTTATTGTTGATTTATTTTGGATACATTTTGACACCATTAGTCAACAACCAATTCATGATGTGAAAACTAAAGCACACACGTCAGATTGGCAGCAATGTGAGTCGATATAATTGTTTAATTACCATCGCATTTGCAGGCTTTTCTAATTTTCCTTTACACATTTGGACACTTTGACCATTTGTCGCAAAGGGTGACAAATCGAGTAGGCAGGCAGTGCCAATAGCACAACAATAGGAGTGTTGCATTAGTTTATTCTTTTTTTATTCAGCAACGTAGTTCACATATTTAGAATCTTTTCCTTGTAATAAACGCGTCTCGTTTATTAATTAATGTTAGTTAGGACTAGATAAACACGTAAATTTAAAGATAAATGTTGGTGATGGCACCATCCTAGCTTAGAACAAATTTTCTTTTTCGATGTAATTGCTTAGAGCTGATCTTACGTGCCATACTCTTAGCTTGTTTGTTTTCATTAATAATTTGTATTAGGACCATTAGAGTATCTTAGATTTTGGATAGGACTTTTTTTTATATTTTCTTTCAGGGCAGAATAGTATCGGACTAGCCGTTTGCAACTCTCTTGCTAGGCTAGGGATCTATTCTGAATAAAATTTATCCTTGATTTTAACATAAGACTGACCTCTCTTTCTTGCTTAGTTTTGATGTAGATGCATTCCTCTGAGCTGGTTAAGAATCGAACCTCACCAATTCCCGATACCCCCGAGTGCAGACCAGCCTATGAATGTGTCGTCCCCAATACTTGGGTGTTAGCTGGAAGAGGGTCTCGGAAGGGTCATTTGAAACCGATGGCTCCGCGAAACCTTCGGCCAGCAGGCACAATATAAATGTGTTTGCTATGCTATTCTGTTTCCCTGTGTCTCAAACATCATTGGCCAAACTCACACAACACTCCGTCAAAACTTTTTTAATAAAGACTTCTATTAAACACGGACTGCTGCAAGCATACTAATCGGTCTTATACAGAGCGGGTGTGATGCCAATCTGTCTGAAATGTACGTCACGTGTTTCCATGTTATCCCACTACAGTTAAGTGCACACCTCATCGCCATGACCAAAAGTTTCAATGTGGATCTAGTATATGCCTCAACTTATGGACATGAGACATGATGATGTTGATGATTGATTTAGGGGCTTAGGGACAGTGTGAATATGTAGTCCCGTGTACTGGTTTTGTGTGTAATTTTGTCTGATAACCTGTGTGATTGTGATGGCTGTATTAGTGTATGTATTTGTATTTCAGATTAGAGAGCCGGGAATCGAACCCGGACCTCGAGGGCGACAGCCAAGAACGCTAGCTGCTACACCACAGTAGTGAATTTACAATAGTGAAAATTAACCTTAACACAGTGATCAGGATCTGATGATGGCCACTTGAGGGTCGAAACGCATAATCCTAAATTGTCCCATTTAAGTGTGATACCGTAACTAACTAATACATGTAATTTTTTCCAGGAGTGTGCTTACGTATTTATAACTTGTACACAATCGTGTTGACCGACTGAAAAGCAGCTTAAGACAACACCACAAGGTGGTCTATGAAACATGAGTGTATAAATATGACACAGACCTTAATGCAAGAAGAATTAAATAGTAATTTCACCAATCCAGTAGCCTGGGAAGGAGGCAGCCATGGCCTTAAGTTCGGAACCATCCCAGCATTTGCCAGGAGTAGGAGTGGGAAACCACGGAAAACCATTTCTAAGATGGCTGAGATGGGAATCGAATCCACCTCTTCTCAGTTTTGCCTCATGAGGCTTAATGTACACCGTTCCAGCCTTCAAACCAGAATTAAATTTCTTGGCAGGGCGGGAATTGAGCCTGGATCACCAGGGTGACATCCAAGGATGCTAGCCACTACACCACGAGGTGGTCTATGAGACATGAGTGTATAAATATGGCACGGACCATACTGGAAGAAGAATGAAATAGTGATGTCACCAATCAAGTAGCCTGCAAATGAAACTTCATTAAACAGATTAAATACCGTACAATGTGTACGAGAATTTGTGGGAGTTTGAATCTTGTGGTACTGTGAATAATGGGTCCAGTATGGTGATATGTGGCTCATGTAACCAACCCTCCATTCACCCATGAGATGAGCTGCTGAAAATGCTATACCATGCAATGTTGTGGTTTTGATGAGCACTGATACATGATTTGCCATATTACCATGATATCTGCCTCTTTAACAATCACCACCATTAAATAAATGACTACCTCCAATCATCAGCAAGAAAACTGCCAACTTTACCTTCAGCTAAGCGTCGCAGAGTGGAGCCACAGTCACCATCTCCAGCACCACTATCCAGCTCATTCAGTATAGCCTCTCTAGCCTCTAAAGCTTGTGATGCTGCTTCTAGACAGGATCTCAACATCCTACAATCTCCCTCATCCAAAGTAGGACCACCAATCTGAAACACCGAGATCCTTATTTCAACAATATTCATTATTGAAACAATGAAATATAAATAATGAAATCATTGAAACCTTAGCTAATAAATGGATTGAAACTACAGTATTGGCAAACACAGCAAAAACTCAATGATGATCAATGAGATCAGTCCTAAAAAGTTAGGAATCCACCATGGTCTACACATTAGCTAGACCTACTGTATATGTATAGTAAGAGATCTGCTTATTTTGACACCAATCCATTGTTCATCATCATCATCATCATTTTTTTCAGTCTAAGCAAATATGACACTCCTCCACTTAACTCCGTCCACCATCCTTGCTCAACTACTGAACTCCACTCTAGGTTCCATTCTCTCACACTGTCTTTCACTAAGTACATCCACCGTACTCTAGATCTTCCTCGTCCTCTCTTTCCAGTCATCCGTCTCTCTATCACTTGTTTCGGCATTCTTTCATCATTCATCCTTTCCACATGTCCATACCATCTCAATCTGTTTTGCTCCAGCTTATCATTCGGCTTCTGTACATTCACTTTCGAATGTCTTCTTTTCTCACTCTGTATCTCTTAGTCTTTCGTACCATACTCCTCAGGATTTCATTTTGGCTGCCTGTATTCTACTTTCATCTCTTCTGGTCATTGGACTAATTTCTGCTCCATACATCATTGGTGAGTAATGGGTCTCATACATCTCTTCTTTAGCCCTTCAGTGGTATGTCTTTATCCCAAATTAAACTCCGAACCTCATCATAGAAAAAACTCCCACATTGTATTCTCTTGTTGTCCAAATCCAATCGTGCATTTCCCATCAACTCACTTCCCAAATATTTGAAGTGCTCTACTAACAAATCTACATCTCCAATTTTAACAATCCATTTTCCTTCTTCTTTCCTCTTGCCATTACCATTGAATTATTTTTTTCTCTACACTGATTTTCATTTCCCATTTCTCAATATTTTCCTTCAGTACATTCAGCTGTTCTTGGACCACATTCTCATTCTCTCCCCAAATCAGAACATTATCAGCAAATAGAATTATGTTCATTCTTGTACCTGTGTACGCTTCCTTTGTTGCATTTAATATATCATCAATCACCAGATTAAATAGCAATGGTGAGAATACACTCCCTTCTTTTAATCTATGTACAATTTCAAACCATCCAGTTTTACCTACTTGAGTCTTGACACTGCTGCAACAATTACTGTACATTGCTTTTATCATTTGTATTATTTCTTCTCCAATACCTTTCCATTTTAGGCTTTCCCAAACTTTGTCTCTAGGGACACTAAATGACATAAATAGCTGTAATATTTGCACGTGCTGATATTTGTAAACATTCAGAAATACAGTTATTTGTTAATTTTTGCCGATGTGGATGAAGGCCATGCAAATGCTGTTAATTTTTTGTGTACGGTACCAACACGGAGCTCTAGCTATGCAGTGGCTGCAGTGATATAATCGTCAGCACTCAAGTCGTAGACCTGGGCTCGAGTCCCAATCACATCCACGTTCTCAACATTTATTTTTAAATGACTGAATTACGGTATATTGAGCTATATTGGCTTTACATTGAGGGCGTGACATGTGAATGAAAGAGGAAAAATGAATTTTTCCATCCTAATCTTCATATTATCAGTTGTTGATAATTCCAACCTGAGTCACCCAAACCTTGATTTCAATGGCCGTGAAATCACGAGATGTTTTCGCTGCAGCTTCGGGGTCAACAGGAACAGAAGCAGGGCTTCCTGGCCAAGCAGGAGCATCCGTCTTATCATCCAGGCAACTGAGCCACTCCTCACTTAGTTCAACAGGCAACTTGAGGAGACATACTTGTACACCAGCCATGTCCAACGAGGTCATCAGACGGCCTGCATAAATCCGGCACACACAAATGTCTCGTGCCTCTGAAAATATAAGATGGAAGATCCTTTAAAAACTCATGTTCAAATATTAAAGAATAATAGATCTTAAAAATATGTATGGCTGAGACAGAAGTTGACCTCTATCTGTTGGTTGGTTCTTAAGTTTAGGGGCTGCGACAACGCGGTCATGTAGCCCCGTGTACTTTGGGTGTTGTAGAATCTGTCAGATAACCGGTGTTAATTGTGATGACTGTATTAGTGTGTTTTATCAGTTTTTTAATTTAAGTACATACTGCAACTTAGAATTTTTCAAATAGTTCCTACTTTTGCCGCCAAGCACCACCGTCAACGACTACTAGGCCAAGTTCAGAACTTAGCTACTAGACAACACCACAGTCGACCCTTGACAATGAACATAGGAACCTAAGAGCGTTGTTTACATTCTTAACCTATCCAATTTAGCTTCACACAGGTGTAATTAGTGGAAGGTTTTTTAACATGCCATAAATCTATGTCATGGGACCGCCGGCTTTACTTCCCCTCCGAAGGAAGGCATACTGAGGGATTTTTAACGCTCTTAAAAAATCCGACGGCTTCTATCTTGGGCATAGAAGCTCAGCATGCTTCCAACTACGCCACCGAAGCCGCTTGACCTCTATCTGTAGCATCTCCAGTTTCAATCTCATTCAATGCTTGTGCAATTTTTGCAGCTCGAAAGAAAGGCAGGACAGATTTTCTCTGGTCATTTCTGTCAATTTCATTCAAATAATATTCACAATCATTCATTTCTCATCACCCTGTAAGAGTATGAAAGGCATCAGTGCTAGATGTTTTGTTGATGAAATCATCATTTTTAAGCTTTGCAACATTAAAATAAATAATTCTTTTTTCAGGTGCTTAATGCCTTAATATTTCTCAGTAATACAGTAGTTACCACACTTACTAAGTTTTCTGATGTTTTTGTTTTGTTTTTGTAGGGCAGAGACTGTCTTTGGTGTCACTGTAGGTTTGGTAGCGTTTTGTATTTTGTCTTGTAGATTTAGATCTGATATTGCTCCCATGACGAGCAAAGCATGACGTCATCCCTTAATTTTCTCCTTCTTCAATAGTTCATAACATTGGTTCCTCAGTTTAGGGGCTGCGACGATGCGGTCATGTAGCCCCGTGTACTTTAGGTGTGTGTGTAGAACCTGTCTGATTTTATTTATTTATCTGAGTCCAAAACACATACATATATACATATAAATTACACTAAATTTCATTACTCCAATGTTCAACTGTTAGAATAGCACAGTCATTAGCTTCTGTCAAGTCCTGCATAGCACATGGTCTTGATAACATGCTGCAATTCAGAAGGTGCTCAGGGTCTTGTCTTTCACTACATCTACAAAGTTCTTCAGCACTGTATCCCTACTTCATTAAATTGCTTTTGCACCGACTCACACCAGTTCTCAGTCGGTTTAGCGTCTTCCAGGATTCGTATTGTAGGTGGTAGCCAGCTGCCGGCTTCTCCTTTATTTCCCACGATCCTCCTGGTGATTTTGCTTTCCAAAGTTCAATTCGGCGAGCTTCAGCTGAGGAATGAATTGATATTGTTGTTTGGAGGAAGCTCTTTCTTGATTTTAGCCTAGGTGGATGGACATCAAGTCCATACATTGGATGTCTTGGATCTGTTTCTTGCTTTTTCATTTCTACTTCTGCCGCTACTTGTCTTCTAACTTCTGGAGGTGCTACTCCCATAAGCGGAAAGATCTTTTCGACAGAAGTTGGACGTAGACAGCCTGTCACAATGCGGCCTGTCTCATGGAGGGCAACATCTACTTGGTTGGCATGAGCAGTGTTCCTCCAGACTGGGGCAGCATATTCTGCAGCAGAGAAACTCAGAGCAAGGGCAGTTGTATGCAGGACACTAGGCTGTGCTCCCCATCTGGTACCTGATAACTGGCGTTAATTGTGATGACATAGTTCATAACAATATACACTGGCCGGCAAAAAAAAAACATCACTAGCCTCACATGTTAAAATCATCATCATCATCTTGTACAGTTTCCAGCCCCAGGCTGGGTCTGTTTGAAACATAAGCCTCGCCACTTATTTCTTTCTTCCCACCATCTCTCCGCTGTCACTCTGGTCCAGTCCTCGCCTCTCTTCTTGACACATTCCTCCACTCCTTTCAGCCATCGATATCTTGGTCTTCCCCTTGGTCGTTTCTTCTGCATCTGCATCTCATGTAACCTCTTGGGAATCTTCTTCTCATCCATTCTCTTTAAGTGTCCATACCTCCTCAGTCTTGATGTCTCAATCCTACCTTGCAAGGGCTCCTCTTTCATCATTTCCCTGACCTTTTCATTCCTCACCCTGTCTCTTCTTGTTACTCCGATCCTACTTCGCAGGAACTTCATTTCACCTGCCTGTATTCTGCCTATGGCTCTTTTCTTCATTGTCCACGTTTCTGAAGCATAGGTCAGTATCGGGATATAGTAGCTTTTGTATAACACTTCCTTGCTTTTTTGTGGGACATCTTTATTCCACACTAAGCTCCTAATGCTTCTCAGAAATGCTTCTGCCTGTCTGCCACGTTCCGTAATCTCTTTGTCATTTCTCCCATTTTCCTCCACTATACTTCCCAAGTACTTGAGACTTTCCACCTTCTTCAGCTGTCCACCTCCAAGTGTTATCCCACTCATTGGTCTGTCCTTTTTCCTGGTCGTTAACAGGATCTCACATTTACTGATGTTGAACTTCCATCCGTACTCTCCCACTGTTTCTTCCCAAGCCTTCAGTTGCTCCTGGATTTTCTCCTCCTTGTTTCCCCAGACCATGAGATCATCTGCAAACACCATTGCCTTCATCTTATCTTCTCCTATCTTTCCTGCTATCCGTGTCATTACCTCGTCCATAACCACAATAAAGAGAAGGGGTGACAGCGCACTACCCTGTTTCAGGCCACTTATTTGTCTGAACCAGTCTGTTCTTTCTCCTCCAACTTTCACACAACTCACACTTCCACAATACATCTCCTTCACTCTGCCTACAGTCTCTCTTTCCACTCCCATGTTTTCCATTGCTTTCCAAACCTTCTCCCTACACACACTATCATAGGCCTTTTCGATGTCCAGGAAGGCCATCAACAGATCCTCTCCAAATTCGTAGTGGTGTTCCTGGAGCTGTCTCACTGAAAATATGAGATCCACTGTTGATCTCCCAGGTCTGAATCCATACTGTTCCTCTCTCAATTTTCTCTCCACTTTGGCTCGTATTCTACTTTCTAATATCTTTTCATATATCTTGGCACAGTGAGGTATGAGTGTGACTCCCCTGTAATTTCTGCACTCCTTTCTGCTTCCTTTCTTAAATATTGGGACAATTAATCCTTTCTTCCAATCTTCTGGGGTCTTTTTCTCCTTCCATATCACCCTCATCACACGGTACAGCCCCTGTTTCCCAACCTCCCCTGCTGCCTTCACCATTTCAACACTCACTTCATCCACACCTGGTGCCCTTCCTCCTTTCATCTTGTCTATAGCCATTTCCAGTTCTCTCCAAGTCAGGTCCTTTTCCATTCCTTGTTGTCTTCTCCATCTTCCAATACATTGTCTTCCTCCCTATGACCATTTGGATTCAGCAAATCCTCAAAGTACTCTTTCCACACTGTCTTGAGTGTCTCTTTGTTGTGTACCTCAGTTCCGTTTTTGTCCATCATTACCACATCCTCTCGCAGACCTCTTCTCTTACTTTTGACCATCCCATAAAGTACTTTCTTATTTCCTCTGCTGTCTTCCTCCATCATCTCTGTCCACTTTACCATCCACTTCTTCCTCTCCTCTGCGACAATCTTGTTTGCTTCTTTCTTCTTTATCTTATAATCTTCCCTTGCCAGATCAGTTCTTTCCTGGAACCACACTCTGAAAGCCTTGTTCTTCCTTCCCACAGCTTTTTTACTCTCTCATTCCACCATGGTGTCTCTTTACACCGCTTTCTGTTGCTTGTTCTTCCACATACTGCCACTGCAGCTTCCACCATTGTGTTTTTGAATTGCTTCCATTCCTCTTCCCCTGTTTTAGGATTGTCTGTTGGCAATATTTCCCTTATTATCTTCTGGAATTCTTCCTTGACTTCATTTCCCTTGAGTTTCCATACTTTGATTCTCCTTTCCTGGTACTCTGTCCTCTTGCTATCCTTAACAACTCCCAGGTTCATTACAAGTATTCTGTGGTCGCTATCTAAGGCCTCTGATGGTATTACCTTTATATCTCTGACACTTCTCTTCATTTCCCAGTCGTACAGCATGTAATCTACCAAGATTTCTTTGTTAAATCACTGCTGTACCACGTTACCTTGTGGCTTTCTTTCTTCCGGAACCAGGAGTTGCCTACCACTAAACCGTTTCTCTTGCAAAAATCCAGCAACTTTCTCCCTTCTTCATTCTTGCTACCCCATCCTTCTGCTCCCAATACATTTTCATATCCTTGCCTTTCACTTCCTACATGTGCATTCAAATCTCCCATGACAATGATGCTCTGACCATTCAACTGCTGTTGTAGCTCCTCCTCAAAGTCTTCCTTCTCTTGAGCTGTACATCCAACTTGAGGGGCATATACCTGGGCTATCTCCAGGCTTCTTCCCTTTACAGTTACTCTGATCTTCATGATCCTGTCACATATTCCCTTTACCTCTTCCTTCATTCCATCTCTCACAACTACTCCTACTCCGCTGCTCCTTCCTTCACTGTTCCCACTCCAGTACAACCGGTACCCTTTCCTCAGTTCTCTGCGACCTTCTCCTTTCCATCTTGTTTCTGCCAAGCCCAGTACATCCAGTTTTCTTCTCTCCATCACATCTACAATCTCCTCCACTTTTCCTGTCAGTGTCTGTATGTTTAATGTCCCAACTCGTAGTCCATTAGCATATCCGGGTCGTCGTCGTTTGCATCCGTCCTTTCCGAGGCCTGTTCCTGGTTTGAAAGCAAATATGATATCCACTACTGGCTTGCTAGGCCTATCGTAGCTTCACCAGAGCCCCGTCAGCCGTCACTTTTCAGGGTTCCCATAGAGCCTTCACAGCTACCGTAGAGGTCCCGGGGCACACAAAGTCCCCACTGTACTTCACCCCTACAGGCAATCCCCTACTTCATGCCGTTGCCCGTCTCCCACCACGTGGAGGAGGGGTTGGACTTGTGGGAGACACGTGTTAAAATGCCAATTTCAAATTCCAATTATTTTATAATTTTTTCATCAGCAGTTTAGTAATTATTACTGATTGATTGTTGAACCTTTATGAGCATTCCACGCATAAAACTGAGTCCAGTTTTGCAAAGTTTACATTAATTGACCACTATTTGTGACTGAATGACACTTATGCTAAAATGTTCACTTTAACTTTAGCAAAGAAATATGCACCTTTTTAATCGAAAATGATGATGCACACGAGCAGAGAAGATGACATCATTGTATTCACCAAAATCCGCGGAGATGAAAGTTTCAGTACTTCGTGTTTCCACCACGGACCCCAATTACAGCCGCTATCCTCCTGGGCATGCTTTCGATTATGGCTGCGATGTTTTCCTGGTCGATACTGTCCCATTCCTCTCAAAGAGCCTTCTGTAAGTCATTTAATGTCTCCGGTAATGGATTGCGACCTTGAATTCTTCTACCCAATATGTCCCAGACATGTTCAATTGGGTTCAAGTCAGGGCTACGAGCTGGCCAGTCTAGTCGAGTAATTCCTATGCTGTCCAAATACTGCAACACACAGTTTGCAACATGTGGTGGGGCACTGTCATGCATGAACACGAACTGATCTCCGATGAATCGAGCAAACTGCATGACATAGTTGATGAGGATCTCGTTCATGTAGCGGTCAGCGTTGAGCGCACCATTCTCAATGAACACTAACTCTGTTCGAGTCTCCACAGAGATGCCGCCCCAAACCATGACCAAACCTCCATCGAAAGGTCTGGTAGGAGATAATGTACACTGCGCATATTGCTCTCCAAACTCTTTGTCTACCGTCTGGAGGTCTCAGAGCGAATCTTAACGCATCAGAGAACAAGATGTACCCCATTGCGCCATTGTCCATTCAGAATGCTGTTTGGCAAATTGTAAACGAGCAATTCGGTGTTGTTGGGTAAGTTCTGGCCCCCTAGCAGGTTGCTGTGACGCCAAATTACTGTCATAGAGATGTCCCCAAACTGTCCTCTCGCTTACATTGACACCCCATACTTGCTGCAGTTGATTCCTTGCTTCAGATGCTGTAGTTCTGCGATCTCTTAAGAACATGCTGACAATAAATCTGTCATCTCGAGGCGAACATTCAACAATTGCCAATATTGACAATACCTGTGCGCGCGTAACTTTATGTGGGACACCACATCATGTCGCAAGAATCACATCTGTTAGGCATAGAAGGGACATAGAGGTGAGAATACAGTCCCATTTACACAACAATGCATCCAGGAAAACATATAACCTTACTTCCATGCTACAAACATTAACTATTCCTTTCATATTTAAGATTTAAATAAAATGTTGAATTTTCATGTGATCGTTTTTTTTTTGTTTTTTTGTTTTTTTTTTTGCCGGCCGGTGTATATACTGTATAATTATATCTTAATTACCCCTAATTTATTTCAGGTTATATTTTTGCATATTTCAGTAATTGGAATTATTTTGTGTTGAGCGAATGAAAGTTACAATATCAATTCTATGGATAAACAAGCATGTACAATAGTAAATTAAACTAATATAGGGAAAAGAAATTGATAGAAAAGCATTAAATATGAGAATATATTCCAAGCACTACTAGCCATTTAATTTATTTAGAATGTTATAGAGGTGCAAAAAGTATATGTAGTTCAGTTTTACTGGTTTTTTGTACTTATATTATGAATTTGTCAAGTAGGATATCATTTTAACTAGTATTGACATGATGCATTACGGTATGTTTTGATAAAAAGTACTTCTTTATATTATGAACTGCCTATGTTTTATTTGAGCTATTTCTTGCTTCAGAGGGGAGTTCTTTAAAGATTGAAGGAACCGTGTAGGCCTAATTCAATAAATCCATAGCTGTTTATGCAAATAGGAATGATATATATGAGACTGGTAGGAAGGCCAAGAAATCGATGGATAGACACAGTGCAGTCTGAGGTCAACGAATGGAATGTGAAATGGGAAGACGTAGAAGAATAGCAACTCTGCTCTGACAGAAAGAAATGGCGAGCGTTTGTATAGCACACCCAGGAAACTGGAGCTGGAAAATGCTGCTGCTGATGATGATGATGATGATGATATTTTGCTTCTACTTTAAATCTTGTATGTTGTTTGTAACATTTATCATCAAGTTACATTGTTAAGATTGATATATTATAAAGTTCAATAATATTCAAATATGGGATGGTTGTATTATGTTTGAAAAATCTATTATGAGTCTCATGGGTAAAGTATTGACTTCCCCAAGCAGATAAGGAGATTCAACTAGTGCTTGGTAGACTGTTAGATACGTTTTATTGTCAACATAAAATTTAAGGTTACTGGCTGGTTCTTAAATTTCTATTCATGTTTTTTGGGCTAATGCCGTGTGTATTTAGATTAGAACCATACGTTTCGGAGAACCCTTGCCTCCCAAAAAACATGAATTATTTATATAATCCGGGCCGTGAAAGCCTTAATATACACGAAAGTGGTTATGTTTGAGAATGTAGGGGATCTCTGATGTGGATATGGAATATATGCTAGGACTATAGAGATGTTGAATGATGGATTGGAAATAGGATATTAAAAGGAGTTTATATGAAAATATATGACTATTAAAAGTTTCCCTCATTGTGCTAAACAACCACAACCCCGATATTAGTACAGTTACATTATGACGCACCAACGAGGGGCATGAATGGGGGAGATGAACCTTAGTTGTTTCTAAAGTGCTGATGGAGCAGATGACTAAGATCAGTGAACAGTTAGGTTCTGTGACCGAACAGATGAGCAAACAGGAGTCTACAGTGATCGAACAGATAGAATCTGTTAAAGTGTTGGTAAAAAAAAATGAGAAGATAGAAACCTTGAGTACGGATATACAAGATTACAAGGTAGCAATAAACAGTCAAATTGAGTGTATGAATCATGATTTGAGTCAGAAAATTGATAAGCAGGGAGAGGAACTGAGGGCAGAAATGTACATTGAACAAGATAGTATCAAAACTAGGATAGAAGGGATGGAAGGCCATCAGAATCAGCAGGAAAATTATCAGAGAGGTAGGGGGCATGAGAAAGCAGGTGATATGGAAGAAACTGAAGGAGAGGAAGGGGGCGAAAGAAAGGAAAAGGTAGAAGAGAAAGGAGAAACGGATAAGGGAGAAGGTGAAATGGAAGAACATAAGAAAGTAAGCGATATGGGGGAAACTGAAGAAGAGAAAGTAGAAGCAGATGAGGTTGGTCATGAGGAGGACCGTAGCAGTCAAGAAAAAGAGGCTAAAGATGAGGGTGAAAGTGCAGGAGTGAATCATGAAGAATATAAGGTGAAGAAGAAACAGTGGAGAACAAGGTGGAAGAAGAGAAAGGAACTGTTGAGCAAGATAAGGCTGGTGAAGAAAATGAGGAAGAGAAGCAGGAAGGAAAGGTGAAAAAAAAAGATAGGAAAAGGGAAGAAGGAGAAACAGAAGAAAAGGAAGAGCAAGGAGGAAGGAGGAGAAGAAAGACTAAGAGAAGAACACAAGAAAAGGAACAACGAAAGGGTGAAGAATGAGGAGGAAGGTAATGATGCTGAAGATGAAGTTCTCAATCTTGATAACTTCATGATTTTGGATCTTGTTGGTGATGGAGAACTAGTTTGCAACCAGTTTCATAATAAATTTGATTATAATGTGGTTAACAATTATGGGCATTCTGTTTTGAATGATATGGTTGAAGTGTCACGAGAACCTTCATATGTTACGAATATAGGTTATGCAGAAAGTGCACATTCTGCAGATGATGAAAAGTGTGGAGATGGTATGTCTTTATCAAATGAACTTATTCTTCCAGCTCTTCGAGACTTAATATTGGAAAGTGGATTGCAGCTTGGTGATGGGTTGGATTCAGAATATTTAGTTGCTGCTTCAGGGATGCTTACACTAGATAGTCAAGGGGAGATGTCAGTGGAATAAATACAAATAACTCAAAAGAGAAGAAGCATTTTAGAAGTGACTTTTCGGCAACACCTGCTAGACGTGGACAAGTTAACAACAGTGAAGATTTATTCAAACCTTGGCATATGTTTGGTTAGCGTAAGAATGGAAAGTTTCTTGCTTCACGAGTGGAAGAATCAGTTGAGAATTGTGTGGGCAAACGACATAAGCCAACTATCGAATCAGATTATTATGTTTTATGATGTGTTTTACTTCATGTGTGATATTTTAGTTTATGTTTGTGTATTACTTTTCATTTATGTATTTTGTGTTTTATATATATATATAGCCTCCGTGGCTTAGGCGGCAGCACGCCAGCCTCTCACCGCTGGGTCCGTGGTTCAAATCCCGGTCACTCCATGTGAGATCTGTGCTGGACAAAGCGGAGGCAGACAGGTTTTTCTCCGGGTACTCCGGTTTTCCCTGTCAAAATTTCATTCCAGCAACACTCTCCACTATCATTTCATTTCATCTGTCATTCATTTAATCATTGCCCCAGAGGAGTGCGTCAGGCCTCGGCAGCCGGCACAGTCCATATCCTTGCCGCTGGATGGGGGCTTCATTCATTCCATTCCTGACCCGGTCGGAGACTGGAAGCAGGCTGTGGATTTTCTTTGTGTTTTATATATATATATATGTGTGTGTGTGTGATTCTCACGTGTTTCTTACGCGAGAATTACATATATAGAGGGGCGAATGTGACTGTTTATTTTATAGGTTATTTATTTTAAGAATATATATAAGGTTAGAAGCATGGTCACCTTTTGCTGGTAGACCATTGCAAGGAGTTTAATGCCTGAGCCAAGAAATTCCGTGTGATGGTCTAGCAGTGAGACTGGAGGGGGCCATGCTCATTTGAGTTTCATATCTGCATAGATATTCCTTTTACTATAGTCAATTGTTTTGAGGTTAGATTTTGTTGTAAAAATATTGTCAGTTGTTCAGATTCATTCGTATCCCAACCTCCATACGGTGTGCATCTGTGCAGTGAGTGGTATCGGGTGTAGGGAACGTGCTTTTGAGTGTTGTGTGGACGTCGGATTTGTGGCCTGTTATTTGTTTAGTGTGTTAGTTCTCGTTAGTGTTTAATCAGGTTAGTACCCCCCCCCCCTTTATAGGGGATAACTATTCAACATGTCGTCCGAAAGTGGTGGTAGTCAGATGGGGCGACCACCGGACGAATTTGAACACGTGGAATATGAGGGTGTAGCGTTCGTTGAAAATATGCTTGTAGTGTCGGAGGTTGAGCTAGTATCAACTCCAACAACTTCCACTTCTGAAACATCTCCAATTATTGCTAATCGACAGCCATTGTCAAATGACAATCGATATTATGACCATCACACAGGGCCGTACACGGTGTTTGTGCAAGATGAGGGTGATCAACATATTGGCAATTTACATCCGATGGCATTAGGAAAGCTCTTTTTCGAAAATAAGATCGTGGGTATAAAGAATATTCAACTCAAAGGACGCAATCGTGTTCAGGTACAATTTAACAAGGCCATAGAATCTAACTCCTTCTTACAAAATCCCTTACTACCAGCAAAGCACTTGGTCGCATTTGTCCCGTCCGCTAACGTCCAACGTGTTGGGCTAATTAGGGGTGTGGACACATCCTTAATGCACGATGAAATCCTAAAATATATTGAATCGCCTGTCCCAATTGTGCGAGTCCAGCGTTTTTTTCGGAAAAAGATGATCAATGACAACTTAGAATCCCTTCCTACAGGAACAGTGAAAATTTTCTTTAAAACACAACGGCTACCTGATTACGTATCTATTTTTAATGTGCTCCTAGAGATAACATTATTCATATTTTCCCCCATTAGATGTTTGAACTGTCAACGATACGGGCATGTAAAACTACACTGCCGGGCTCGCGCCCCAGTTTGGGGTAACTATGCGCAAGGACACTCGATGGAAACATGTAAGGAGACTTTGTTCAAATGTGCTAATTGTGGTGATAATCATCCGGCAGGCGCCGCACGCTGCCCCGAATTGGAGAAACAAAAGTCCATAAAGCGTCAAATGTGTACCGAAAATAAATCACACCACGAAGTTATTACGGCTAACTACAATGTACCGTTTAATCCTCTTACACTCCCGCAGCAATTTCCAACCTTAGAACAGTCTCATAATACGCATAGAGAGGATTCGCCGAGAAAACGAAAATATACAGAACTAGTGTCCCCAAAGCCGAAAGTGGTGAATCCCATAGGTTACGACAAACGGGCCTATCTCGATATCTTAAAGCAACCATCTGGTAGTGGTGTAGGGGTGGCTTTGCAACCCGCCACAATGGGTGAGGAAATTTCGAAGAAACAGTCTTCTCAAACACCTGGCACTTCATGAGACCCGTCCCATGACATCATTGAAGATTTCCTGAAATTACAAGAATTATTAGGGCACAACGCTCAATGGAGCTTTTATGTGAAACAATTATTGGACAAAATAGTTCCATTACTTCCCAATCCTCCTACCACAAAATATAATACCCTAGTAAGTAGTAGTCCTACAGTGGCCTAATTTAGATGCGTGCTACATGTTACTCCTCCAGTGGAATTGCCGTAGTATTTTAAATAAGAAGCATGAATTATTGCTTTTAATCCAGGAGTATGATCCGGATATCATATTCCTACAGGAAACATGGCTTCGTGCCTCGTATAGATTTTCGATTCCCAACTACCTGGTCGAATGTCAGGATGGTCCAGGATATCGTGGCATAATGACGCTATTCAAAAAGACCTTACGATACACTCCTCTCTCTACTCAATTCTATATTCCTCATACTCATCATCACACATTCCTTGTACAAGATCTACATGTAAGTCATATTTATTGTCCCCCGGGTATACAAGGTTCCCGTCGGCAATGGCAGGCATATTTCCGGTTCATAAAACAATTTCCTAAACATATTACCGTGGGGGATTTTAATGCACATCACGCCTTGTGGGGCAGTGGTCGCATTAATCCAAAAGGACGTCACATCGCTGCAGTTATACAGGATTTACACCTACATCTCTTAAATGATAGATCACCCACGCGCATTACTCCACCAAATAGTCCCCAAAGTGCGGTGGATTTAAGTGTCACTACTTTCGACTTATCTCATAAGATGACATGGAAGACCGTGCAGGGTACGCATCAAAGCGATCATTATCCAATTATAATCGACTATGACGTCTCGCGTACTCGACATATCCCAAAAAACGTATCTAAGGTTAAGCAAAATTTACGATTTTTTGATTATGAGTTGTTTTCCCGATTTTTAGAGGATAGACTTTCACAGCATACACAGGGGCTCAGTAACAGTTATGCTTTTTTATTAGAGAATATCCGAGCCTATCTTAATACATATCACCCTTTAATTCCAACGACAGGTCCTCCAAATAATCGTGGTGCCTTACCCTCATGGTGGGATCAAGAATGCGGACAGCTGGTAAGACGGCGCAAGGCGAGTTTAAAAGCTTTTCGACATTATGGCTCTCCAACATCTTATTTGCGCTACAAAAGTCTCACCGCGCAAATACAACGTGTATTTAATGATAAAAGACGGGAAGCATGGAAATTATATACTACCCAATTAAGCAGTACTACGTCCCTAAACAGTATTTGTACGGCGATTAAACATTTCTATAATAATCGTACTATCTCATCCCCCTCCCAACTTTCGGCGCAGGGATACCATGACCTGTATCATACTTGGACACCAGAAATAGTTATTCGCTTGCCTACATCTTGTACATCTGGTTCCCTGGAACGTTTTTCCAGTTTAATGCAGCCTATTACAAGTAGCGAATTAAGCCACATATTTCGTCACAAAAAATCATCCAGCCCAGGGATTGATGGAGTGACTTATAAAATGATCACTCGATATCCAGTAAACGCTCAGAGTATCATTCTTCAACTATATAATTCCATCTTATGCACAGGGACCTTCCCAGAGGATTGGAATGTTTTTCAAACTGTACCGATTCTTAAACCCATGAAAGATGCTCGATTACCGAGTAGTTATCGTAGTATTCAACTTGGATCTTGTTTCCGAAAAATTTTCCAACATATTATTCTCCGACGGCTTCAATGGTGCCTAGAATATTATAACCTGTTTCCAAAAACCCAATTTGCATTTAGAAAAAATCTTGGTACATCTGACCCCATAAATATATTCCTTACTGATCTACTCCTAGCAAAAGGAAAGAAAATGCACACAGTAGCTGTGTTCCTTGACCTCAAAAATGCATATGCTATGGATCTTCTTATTCAACTTCTAAGGGATCTGAATTTTCCCCTTCCCTTCAGGTGCTTAATACATAATATGCTATGCCAACGTCATATTATGTTAAACTCCCCAGCCGGTGTCTTTGATTCTCGACATACTTCTTATGGTGTTCCACAGGGCGACGTTCTAAGCGGGCTTTTATACTTAATTTATACCCGTACTTTAGAAACAGTCATATTACCGCACGCTCGCATTCTTCAATATGCGGATGACATTCTAATATATTGCACTCGAGAAGAGTTTTCCTCATGTCGAAGAGATATATACCACGCCTTATCTCATGCTCATGATTGGCTACGTCAATACGGATTTGAAACATCTGTAGGAAAAAACGCTGCGATGATTTTTACACACAAACGAATTTACAACAGTTCTCCTATATTATACCGTCAAGGTCACATTCCGGTGATGACAAATGTAAAATATTTAGGGATTCATATTGACAGGAAAATGCAATGGGAGAGACATACGCAATACCTTCAGAGTCATCTCGCCAGTAAAATTAATATTCTAAAGTCTCTCACTAGACGCAATTGGGGGGCGGACCCAGAATCATTATTAACGGTTTATCGTAACATCATCCGTTCTGTACTGGATTACAATTCCCTTTTTTTTTGATTCAATGGCCAGCATTAGGCTCCTTCGGTTAGATAGAATCCAGTTTTCTGCCTTGCGTACAATTATAGGTGCGTTTCAATCAACCCCCACAGGAGCCCTGTTAGTTGAAACCGGAGAAATGTCACTTCAGCATCGGCGTAGATATCTTGCATGTATGTACCTGCTACGAAAAATGATGATGACAACATCACCTATCGTCCCTAAATTACAACTATTAGAGGAATATTATACGCGTCGATTATTGCCCACCGTTTCTCGTCCTGCGTTACTAACCGCATATTCCATGCTTCAACCGTACCGTCATAATATATTAAAAGTCATGCGGTTACCGATATACACTATTCCGTATGCTGAAACGTACTTTCAACCTCCTATTCTTCAGAACTCCTTACCCCAAGTCTATCAGACGTTTCAACATCATCCTGTAATCATTCCCCGTATTTTTCGGGAAATAACGAATCCTTTGATCTCCTGTATCTTTTTTTACACAGATGGTTCTAAAATGGTTAACCCTGCGCGTGTGGGAGCAGCCTTCTGTGCTCCGGACTTACAAATCTCCTTTCAGTATACTTTACCCCCTGACGTCTCGATATTTACAGCCGAAATTTTGCCATACGTCAGACGTGTTTTTATATAAAAAAACATGCCATTCGTCATGCTTTAATTTGTACTGATTCAATGAGTGTAGTGCAAGCACTTTAAAATGTTAGAGAGGCTGACAACTGGTTTTTATGTCAATTAGTGCAACAATTGTACACTTTACATACGGAGGGTTTTGAAGTCAGTATCATGTGGGTACCCGGCCATTCTCACATTGAGGGAAACGAAATACCAGATAACCTTGCCAAAGATGCAGCAAAGGGACTCGGAAAAACTTACAACATCGCCATACCAATGTCAGATCTGCGTTCTATAATTAGTTCGACAATACAGGAGGACTGGCAAGTCACGTGGACTAACTACGCCAGAATTAAGGCCAAACACTATTTTGGGTTACAACCGACTATTTTAAACAAACCATGGTTTCAGGGAGGGAAATACACACGACGACATATCATTACAATCATTCGTCTACGTTTTAACCATGCATTAACGCCGGTGTATTTATTCCGCATAAAACGACGTGATGATCCTCTATGTTCGTGTTTACAAATGGAGGGTTCCTTAAATCATATTCTATTTCAATGTCCACTATACGACCATCAACGTGCTTTAATGTTGAGAGCTTTATACGATTTAGGGTATGCACTTCCTTTAAATGTGGCCACATTGGTACATACGCCTACAATTCCACTGGTTAGTAGCATAGTAGCATTTTTCGACAATATTAATTTAAAGATTTGAAAGGGTAATCCTTTCCCATATCCATATTTGTGACCCGGTCATGTGTGTGTATGTGTAGCGAGTCACCAAGGTGGGTCGCTTCGGTGTGAAGAGTTAATACCATTTGTGTCCTCGTCTCTAATTCCTATGTTTTCCTCATATGTATCTCTCCGCGTTGCATCATACTCTTGTTTGCGATTCCCCGCTACTTACTGGTCTCACGCTTTCAATCGGTAGTCGACGGTTACCCAATGATACATACCACTGCACAGTAGCAATTGGGTAAAGAGTTTACTATGCCCACTACCGTACCAAGAAGAATAAGAAGAAGTTGTTCAGATTCTCATTAGCAAGAATGAAAGCGGTTATGTTTGAGAATGTAGAGGATCTCTGATGTGGATATGGAATATATGCTAGGACTATAGAGATGTTGAATGTTGAATTGGAAATAGGATAATAAAAGGAGTTTATATGAAATTATATGATTATTAAAAGTTTCCCTCGTTGTGCTAAACAACCACAACCCCGATATTAGTACAGTTACAAAGCAATGCATACTAGATCTTTTGTCTTCAAGTGGGTGGTGTAGGAAGGAATGAATACCGGACAATCATAGGAAAGCATAAGAGATAACACCATAGGAAAGCATAAGAGATAACACCAGAAGGAGTCAGTTAGGACAAGCACAGAAAGGGAAAAGATCCATGAAAGGTTACACTATTCCTTGCAGGAAAATACATTAAGGTAGCCCTACAATCAATCATTGGACAGGAAAATAAGGATAGAAATATGGAGAAAAGGACAAACCCAATGACAGGCAGGTGTAAGTGAAGGGCAAGGACAGCACATCACCAACAGCAACATCAATACTTACTCAGTTGTTTCTGCACAAGTCCACATACAAGCCACATCTCTAGCTCCGAGGATCCTCCCAGGTTATTAATGAGTACAGCCACTTTGTCTTCTGCCACTAGAGAAAGGCTGCTCACTAAGCGGTCCAGCATCATCTCCACTATCTCGTCTGCTGAGCGTACCTAACACAACCACTTGTTAGTTCAGAACATACAAGGCCAATACAGTAATAATAATCCTGGTGATTTGCCAGCACAGGAATCAAAAGATCCTGAGTTTGAGGCAAAATACATACATAACAGCTTGGCTAACTTATGCAAACCAAATACTTATCTGATCAAAAAATATTTAAATTCCCATAGTGTTCGCTGTGCAAACAGGATCGTCAGGTATTCCAGACTTCAAGGGACAGTCGCATGTTTAAATAAAATGTCCCTTGCCATTCTTTCCTGGGATGCCAATTGTCCTGTATTTCTCTGCCTGGATCCACATTTTTGGATTCTAGAGGATGACAAGGTTAATAATGACTAGGGGGCAGATTTCAATGACCTAAGACAATATGCAAGCAAATATGACCTAAAAATTTTTCAAATATGACCCAGAAACACAAAAATATGACCTTACAGTTTTATTCAATTTACCGTTGAAGCAATTTTTTTTTTTTCGTGTTGCATAAAATTTTCGTAATTTATCAAGGAGTTCTTGCTTAAGTTCGCCTAGCAGACTATGTCACCTGCAAATTACAGAAATAAAGACAATGACAACGTAATTTTACTGGAGCCTAGTCTGTAATTGTTTAAAAATGAGATTGACATAATCATAGGCCTACCTGGCACTAGTTCTCACTGTCAACAAAATTGCACTGGATAATCACATGCATTTTCGAGTTTCCTAATTGAAAGCCTCGTCATCATCATCAAATTCCAGCTCCAGTCTCCCGGGTGCTGTTAACAAGCCATCGCCACCCTTTTCCTTTCCATGAATAGTAGTTATACATGGAAAAACTGTTCGGCGCCACACGGTGTTACTGGGTCAAATTTGAATAAAGTTATTTTTTGGAGAAAAATTCCAGCTCAGAATACTCAAATTTTCTTCTTCGAATATCCTCAAAGAATGTCACTTATCTTGCGAAGCATGGAATAGCCTACATTACCCTGCATCATCATCATCATCATCATCATGAACCGGTTCCAGTTCCCCGGGTGCGGTGAATGAGCGCTCTCCATTTAGTTCTTTCCAAGAATGATTCCTCCTCCATGATTTGCTGTACATCCAGACCCCTGCAAGATCATTTCTAACCTGGTCGATCCATCTCTTCCTCGTTCGACCTCTTGGTCTCTTGCCTTTTAGTTCTTTCTCAAACCACACTCTAGCTGTTCTTTGTGTGTCCATTCTTTTGAGATGACCAAACCATTTCAACCTGGCTTCAACACAGATCTCATTAAGAGATTGTTCGATGGCATATCTTATCATTTGTTATTTTGTCCCTCCTTGTCTTCTGAATCATAGTTCTTAAAAACTTCATCTCCACTGCCTGTAGTTTGCTGGTATTTATCTTGGATTGGGTACCCTCTAGCATACTTACCAATTTAGGCATAATTTTGTTAGCCACTTTACCTTTTGCTTGCTTTAATCATCCTCAGTTCACCTTGCAATTTCTGGAACACCACATAGTGGAAGTCCTGAAGTTTCTAGATTAGTGATTGCCCATGATATTCTACCCATGTTTGATGTTATGTGTGCCAAGTTTCCAACCAAGGTGGCAGAAGAAGATTCAGTGAAACTTTCATTAACATTTTCTTCCTGTTAGAAATGAGGCTGTCTACCTCAAGATAGTTGCTTTGCCTCTTCGGCCACTCTATGCAAACCATGTACAAGGCACGTAACATGAAACATTTTGGGGTAAAGTAGTTTAAGCTGCCTTCTTCATGTATGAAGAGGCGTTAGTTTCACTATTTGGCTAGAAAATCTTCATAGCATCATCGAACAGCATTGCAATAGTGGAATGGTTTACCTTCTCGAGAACTTCGCATGTTAGAAGAAACACTTCACCTGGCTGGTTGTCTTTCAGTAAGCCAATAACAATGCTAGCACCGTATCTCCCATCTACATTAATTTTTTGTCCAATGAAACCCATATCTTATTGTTATGAACTGCAGATCTAATCTTCAACACATTTTCATAGCAAGATGAGGTAAAATTCTTTCCGAGAATCGATTCATTAGGAATTCGTTGACTAATATACTTCTCTAAAAAGAATCTGAAGCTAGGGCAGCTCTTTAGGTGAATATTTGAAGCAACTATCATCCTGCAAAGATCCTGGCAATATGCTGCTTAAGTGTTATCTGCTGAAGCGGAAGTTGAAGCAGCCCACTCAAAAAGTAACCACTCCTGTTCTCCAAGGCGGAATATCTTGTTAGGCACCATTGATGTTTAGCGGTACCGGTATCACAATGTTGTACATTAAAACGTTTTTGTGCTGAAACCTTAGCCTCAAACGGTTTACAATATAAAATAACACCGTCACAACTAAAAACCTGTTCTCGAAACTCTTTAGCAAACTTCCTTAATTTTGCACATTAGGAATTTTGAAATAATACTGTGATCTCGAATGAAGGACAGTTCAATTAACAGGATGGAGGAGAGACATATTGAGTAGCCTTTCCTTTTTTCCAAGAAACCCTTTCTCTTACCAGTCTACGACAAGTTAGCATTCCAATTGTGTAGGATTAGGTAAGCGACATTCCAAACAGCCCCTGTACAGAGTAGTTCACAGTCAAGGTTGAATGCACTAGGAAATTGAAAAATTCTTCTTGGTGTACATGAATACGGTGATACTGAGAAATACACATTCTACAAAAATACACTTGCCTAGCAGTTGCAGCAAGAATTCAATAAACAATCCTTTTTTTTCCACAAAACACCTTATGTAATAAAAATATCCATGGAATATGAAAAAAATATGACTTTATAAGGAAATAAGCAGAAATATGACCAATATATTCAAAATGTCTAAAATATGACTTTTCAAGCAAAATAAATACCCATCAATTTTCGTCAGAAGACTTATACATAATTACTTAGAAATCAAAATAAATGTCTCAGGAAAAAAATGGCATGTCATTAAAACCAAAGCTGGTGTAGTGCTAACACAGAAATTTAAGAACCCAAGTTGGAGGTAGAATACTTATAGCAGAGCTTGGTTGAATTCAGCGAAACAAGCACTCATTAAGAGACACATTGTGGAGTGCTTTGAAACCAGTCCCGTACCTGATTTTTTTCGTTAACAACCCCAGCATTAAAGATAGATTTGAAGCCATTTTCAGTGTTGCCTTATTGACAATTGATATTGTAACTTTCAGTCGGTCAACACAAAAAAAAAATTACTGGAATACGTGAAAAATAATCTGAAACAAATGGCATGCGATTAAGATATATGTCGGAAACGTCCACTAATTACGGAATTTTGGATATTCATGTTCTAAAGGGGTGTAAAGGGGGTTAAACCTGCATTTCATTGAATAACACTATCTCACGAGTGGTTTCATTTGGGGATGTGATACTCGGCATATAAACGAATCATTAAAAATAAGCAGACATGTGTCTAAGGGTTTTTCGATGTGGTGTATATTAAGAGGTGAAAGGGGGGAAAATGTGGGTGTAGAGGATTTTGATTTGTGTAATTTTATGATGTGTACTTTTTTTCATAGGAATTTAGGTAAATGGATTTTGTATTTAGTCAGTGTGTTAAATATTTCTCATTTATTTTATATTTACGTTTGTGGTCGGAAAACGTGTTGTGATTTTGAGTCAAATTTTATACATGCGATGTGATGTTCGTGAGATTTTGATATATATATGCCGTTGTTGAGTTATATTGTCCTTATTGTCTGATTGTTTACGGTCTTTATTATCATTACTATTCAAAATTAAATGATAAATAAGTCATAGCAGTCATGATTGAGATGTTGTTAAGTGTGCTCTTTCTTCTTCTTCTTCTCCTTCCTATCGTTTCTCTGCTGGTGCAGGGTCCGCTATTTTGATCTTGCCTCGCCATTTCGTATGATCTAGGGCATCTTGTGGTCTTAAGTTGAGAGTCTTCAGGTCAGCATTTACTGTGTCATGCCAGCGCTGCTTTGGACGTCCACGTGGATGTTGCCCTTTAATTTCAAACGAGTGGGTGAAATTGGCAACTGTTCCAGGTGCAGCACACAGGACATGACCATACCATTGGGGACGCTTTTCCCATGCCTTCTCAGTGATGGGTGTGATGCCCATTTGCTGGCAAACAGTGACATTTTTGACATGATGCAGCAGTGTGATGCCCATGGATCAATGGAGCATACGCATTTCCATCTTGTGTAATTGGCGCTCCATAGCTTTATCGCCCGGTCAACATTCAACATCGTATAAAGCAACAGGATGTACTACTGTGCGGTATATTTTGGACTTCAGATTTGTCGCAGAGTACGCCTGTGACTTCCCTCCATCTCCTCCACGCTGCCTTTATCCTACTTCGCACTTCATCGGCTATCCCACCATCTTTTGATTTATTGAACAACCTCCGTCAATCAATACATTGGTTATGCGTTATGTAACACTAAATGTGGGACATGTTTCAAACCTTGGAGCGGTCCTTCATCAGCCACATTTTGACACCATTAAAACATTACACATAAAACAATGAGCAAGGTAAAAAGAACATCATGCACAACAGTCACTCATAAAAACACAATAAAATCTTGAACAAATTGAACATATTAAACATTAAAACTTACAAAAAAAAAGTAATGTATAGTCCATTATCTTCCTGTCTTCAGTTGGTCAGACTATTGCCATACAATCCTGTCATTTCAACAGTCCTTTCTTTGGCACGGTTAAGTCGGGAAGTTGTTCATTTGGCCAAACATGAGATAAAAATTGCATACAGTACAGCTAACACTACAATGAATTATTTGTTTAATTCTAGTTCTGTTAACAAACAGGATAAATTTCAGAAATCAGGCATTTATAGAATCAAATGTAAAGATTGTCCTTCGGACTACGTAGGTCAAACGGGACGTAGTTTTAATGTAAGATACCACGAGCATTTTAACGCAGCAAGGCATAAACATTTTTTGGCCATCAATAGTCATATGATAGAGTATAACCACAATTTCTCCAAAATTGAAAACGATCTGGAAATCCTACATTATTGCAGTAAAGGAACCATGCTCAACATCTTGGAACAACTTGAAATAGATCAGGCTTTAAGAATTAATCCGTCACACAATTTAAATGAAATTAACTTTGATAATAACATTTTGTACGAAACTTTGACTAATTACGTTGTGAACATCAAGCGCATAAAAAAGCCCCCGTAGTTGCAAGCGTCCTATGGGTTACACCCCTACTCCTACCCCCTAGTATTTCTTCCCCAACATCATTCGGCAGCGAGACCCCGCCCCTCCATTCTCTCCTTGACCTCGGCCGACCTGACCTAGTCCTTCAGTTGCAACACCCGGCTCCAGCCAGTAGGCCATTTGTAGGCACATGTAAGGTAAGATTTCTTTTTCGTTTTTCGTGGCGAGTCATTTTGTTGATCAATTTTGTGTTGACTATTTTATTTTTTATTTTGTCAACAGAGGATCTTTGCCATCTGGAACATTTAGTTTTCATTTTCGAGCCGCTATTGGGAATGTTTGCATGATTTTTCGTCCTTATACAAGCAATGGCACCACTTTGGCCAAATGAACAATTTCCCAACTTAACCGCGCCAAAGAAAAGACTTGTAATGTGCATGCAATTTTTTGAAGAAAATGTTTTTTGATAGATGTATAATGTACTAACACATATGGCTGAAGAAGGGTAACCATTACCCGAAACATGTCCCATAAATAATAAAGTCTTTATAACAAAAAGTATTGATTGGCCGGAGATCCCCTATTCCCATTAAATTGAAAAGAAAGGACTGTTGAAATGACAGGATTATATGGCAATAGTCTGATCAACTGAAGACAGGAAGATTTAATGTTTAATATGTTCAATTTGTTCAGGATTTTATTGTGTTTTTTTGAGTGACTGTATGTGCATGATGTTCTTTTTACCTTGTTCAGTGTTTTATGTATAATGTTTTAATGGTGTCAAAATGTGGCTGATGAAGGACCGCTCCAGGGTTTGAAACATGTCCCACAACTAGTGCGTCATAACGCATAACCAACGTATTGATTGACGGAGGTTGTTCAATAAATCAAATCATAATTTGTCAATAAGGACCAAAAATGGCATTAAATATCCCACCATCAGTCTGCAGGCAAGATCCTAGATACCTGAAGCTTACGATCTTCGTTAAGGTATCTCCATCAACTTGGATGGAGCCGTTAGTTGGGATGGTTTCCAGGTATTCAGCCTTCTTTTTGTTAAGTCTACGATGGAATTGTGAGAGACGGATGATCCAATCATCAACTTGATACTGCAATCCTATTCTAGTGGTATCAGCAAGGGCAACATCGTCTGCATATAAGAGAGTCCAAGGGACACTCCTTTGCGGGTCCCGTGTGATTGTGTCCATGACAAGGACAAAACGCAATTGGGACAGTGCGGAGCCTTGGTGTACACCGACTTTCACTGCAAAGCTCTCCGAGATGCCGACAGTGCAACGTACACGACTTGCAGTGCTCGCATATAGATCAAGTGTACTCTTTACAACTACAATATTCGTGGGCAAAGCCGCGATGGGTAATGCTAGTATATATATAGTTTCTTCTTCTTCAATAGCCCATAACAATAACAAGGAATGACATGAACGAGTGGCTTGATGAAGATTGCGTTGCAGCTATACACGAGAAGAATGAAGCAAGGTAAATAAACTGTTCAAAAAGAAAGGAAGAGAAGCTAGAAGGGAGAGGAGATTGGTCAACAAAATGCATTGAAGAAATTCTATAGACTGACTGGTTAAGAAGGGTTGCCAACCAAAGTTGATAGGATGCAAGGATACCATAAACAAGTATTGAGAACATTGGAAAGAATGAACAACAAGTGGCTCCGAGACTTGGAACATGTCAGTTAATGAGAGTAGCAAGCTTAGAGTGTTCGAGAGGAAAATAATAAAGAATCTAAGGTGCTATTTTGGATAGAAGAATCTATTATCAAATAATATTTGAAACCAAATAGAAGAATCTATGCTGTTATTTTGAATGAAGGGGAGTGAAGGATAATAAACGACAGAGAAATAGATGAAATCCTCAAAATGCAGACAGAGTTGGTTTATAAAGTTGCAAAGAATAAGCTGGCTAGGCCACAAGAAAAGGATGGAAGGCACAAAGCCATGCATAGAGCCAGAATAGTAGGAAGATGGTGCCCTGGTTGACTAAGTGGAGGCTGACTTGCAAACTACACGGATCCTGGAGGTCTGCTACCCCGGATTGAGACCAATGGAAATCACACATGGCTGTAGTAAGGTAATTACCAGTTTTCGTCACTGATCCAGTCGTCGTCACTCTTGTATATAAGTACAAAAAATAAGCATGTTGACGGGTCTTTCTCAACGCACGAAGTCTTACAAGATGCGTCATACCTTCCTTGCCGATAAGGAGCAACTTTGCGAAATCAAGCGTGCGATGTAATAGGTGATTCCCGGCGTCAAACATCTCCTGTGAGCTGAGCTGTTTTGGCGCGCCATTTGCTTCTCGAATGCGCTAAAGCAAGCACGCGAGTTAATTATGTGCATGCGTGTTATGTTCCGACATTTTAAAATGTTACAAGTGCATGATATAGTTAGTAATTGTTTCTGTAACATATGTGATTTGTTATTTCGTGCTCACGTGCCTAGTTTTGCTAGAAATGCCGGTGACGAACACTGGATAAAAAAAAAACGCACTTTACCAATGTTCGCCATTTGTGACGAAAACTGGCACATTGTCATTTCTCCTTGTAAGACCTAACTAACAGCGGCAATATACTTATAATGTAGCTCCAAAGCACCCTGTATTAATTAAATTATCATTTGATCATCGTGTCCAGTAGTCGTCATAGCTGACGAACTTTAGAGCACATTCGTGACGAACACTAGTGCACGATAATGTTAATGTTTGTGTTAATGCTTCGCAACCAATAAACATTTACAGTGTATTGTTATTATTACGTAGGTCTCTCTTCTTGACGGCCGCACCTCAGTAGGCCTAGGATTTTTTGGCTAGGCGTGCTACAGAGGATTTTTTTTATTTTTTTATTGAGATGAAAAATATTATATTATTCTAAGGCTAAATCTTTGCTTTCAGGCAATATGTTAGTTAGTTAGTTAGTTATTGTTGTTTTAAGGGGCGGAACTACGAGGTCATCTGCCCCAGGCAATATGTCGAAACGCACAGTTCTAAATTATGATATTGAGCAAATGGAAGCTGCTATTAAGGCCGTTGTGGAGGACAGCATGAGTATTAAAAAGGCCGCGGAGAGGAACGGTGTTCCGAGAAACACCCTCTCGGACAAAATTAAAGGAAAATCTCCTAGAGAGAGGAAAATGGGGCTAAGTTCCATTTTAACAAAGGAAGATGAGGCTATGCTAGTTCAATGGGTAATCTCACTACGAAAAGCGGGGTCCCGGTAACAAAGGACGATTTGCAAAATAGCGTCCAGTGGCTCACACAAGAATTGAAGGGGGACTTTCGTTTCAAAGATGGCACCCAGGAAGAAAATGGTGTGAATCTTTCCTAAAAAGAAATCCAGGTCTATCTTTTACGAACCCCTCAAAATTTGACAGTAAGCCGTGCTGCGATTACAGAACATCAAAATAAAACCTGGGTTTCAGAAGTCTACAGCTATTTAGTGGAAAACGACTTCCAGTCTATTTTGCCAGACCCTCGGCGACTGTTCAACACTGACGAGACAGTTTTCTTTCTCAATCCGAAAGGTAACAAAGTGCTGGCAAACAGGGGTGACAAGACAATATATCAGCAAGTGAATTCGGATGAGAAAGAATGCTTGATGGTACTTGTAACAGGCAATGCCCACGGCGATATTTCTCCTTCCCTTGTAGTGTTCAAGTATGAACGTCTGCCGCAAGATATCATTGCCGCAATGCCAGCGCATTGGGGCATTGGCAAATCGCCAAACGGGTGGATGACGGGGGGAAGTGTTTTACGAATTTCTCAGTAACATATTTCATCCTGGGTTGGTTGAGAAGGAGATTCCTCTCCCTGGCATTCTATTCATAGACGGGCAGTTCTCACACTTGACCATACATACTAGTAAATTTTGTGAGGATCATGGCATTGTTTTGGTCGCTTTACTACCTAATGCCACTAAAGACTGCCTGGAAGAAAAATGTACATGAGTGGAGAATTCAGAGGGTTGCTAATAGCGAAGATACTGCACTGAAGAAGAAGGACTTTTCGAAACTTTTGGCAACAATTGGTGTTAGGCCTCGGCGAATGGTCAATTTCCGGACTGTTATGCCGTGGTCTCACTTGTTTAGAGCAGAATTACGATATTTTCATGCTCGTATGTCTTCTACTCACCATTCCCGCTTCCCGATGCCGTTTTTTATTTATTTTTATTTTTTATTATTAAAAAACATAATTACTGGGGTACTGTTTTATTCGTAAATGTTAGCCTCCAAGTCGATAAATCGGTGTCTTACGCAACAATTGACAGAAATGCATTATAAACAGCAGACAAGGAAAATTAACAATGTGATGGCAATTGGTGCAAACGGGTGACGAATATAGGAAAAATCCAAATACATCATGCCGAACAATGGCGCAAAAACACACTTTTTTTTAAAATACGTAATTTTTCCTAAAACGAATATCTTTGATATTTGGTCTTTCCTAATGTTTGAGTAGAGTTTGAGGTTAGGTACAGTGCTTTTGTTGATTAAATTTACCAAAATGAGTAAGGTGTATATAATTTCTTGACTAAATCTGTCTTAACATGACGACCATTGGTGCATTTACCTTACCTGATGATGATGAAAATTGTGTATTACTGTAGTTTCAAATATAGAGTTTGAAATAAGATTCAAAATGTGTACAATATGTCTTTCTTGATTCATGACTTGAAGAGGACGATTTTCATTCTTGTTTGATAAAAGCTGTGAATAATAATAATATCGTATGGCCTCGGAGGCCGGGTGCAAGCTTTGTTATTTGACACCCAAAGGGTAGCTTGCATGTCGAATTTTTGTTGTTCCTTGAAGCACTATGAAAGTCAAGGAGGTTAGATATTATCTAAGCTCATTGAACACAATAGCGCTTTCTAGTAGAGAAATGAGGAACTTTCTGTTGGCGGAAACTCCCGAGGATAAACAACAGGCAGATTGTAAGAACTATAACAAGGAATTTTCAATAACACATAACAATACAACAGCAGTAAGGAACTTAAAGAGCCATATAGAGGAAATATAGGTAAAAATGAGCATTAAAATATGATTACAGCTTTTTTCCTCATTTTATCCTGTGATTTCGAAATGTCCTTTGTATTATCTTTAACTTGTGGTAACTCTGAATACGTCCAGCCAAGGGAATGACACAGCTGATTCTATTGTAACGTACCTTAAGTCTTTCAATGCCTGCCTCGCCGTGGACACCCAAACCCAACTCCATCTCGTCCTCCTGTAAAGTGAAGAGGGGACCAGCACCTGCAATAAGAATAGAATCAGTGGAGCCTCAGACTCTTATTGGTGACTCTGAAAAGCTATGAACAATAACACCTACCAGGCAAACTGCATGATGAAAGGCTGACACCCAGAGTTGACATGGCGGCTGTCACCTTCTCTGCCTCATCCTGGAGTTCTTTTAGAGACATTCCTTTCTCTGCCAATGAGCCACAAATCTAAACACATACAGGAGATATTTACATGATTCCACCACTGCTTTGCCAACTACTCTGGGAGAAATGGTTTCTCCAAGCATAAAATGCCTCAACGTAGTAAATAAAGTAGTAAGTTACACTATAATTAAGTATTATGCAATACGAAATAAAGTACAAGCTGCTTGCCTTTCACCAAAGTGGACTGGGTTCGATTCATTGTCAATGATTGTGAGTCTTTGGAATGAAAATTTCTAGTCTGGAGGTTCGTCCATGTAAAAAGAAGGTATGGCTCATGATAATGAAATTTATGGTCACACAAAACTACTAGCTTCCTTCTCAGGAAATAAAGTGATAACAGGTTGTGTTACTTTTATTTAGGTTACTTTTATTGTAAAATTTTACAATCATAAGTAAGAAAAGTTACAATTTGAACAACTGTTGGTATTCTTGATTGTTGCGCTTCTGCATATCTTAATATGCTGCAAATGTAACCATGTTGGTATTGACTTAAATTTTATTGTTTACCTTAATATACTTAAATTGGGTCCACCCAGATACTAACATCATCATCTTCTACAGTTTCCAGCCCCTGGCTGAGTCTGGTTGGAACATAAGCCTCTCCATAATTTTTTATCCTCCCACCACCATTCACTCTTCATTCTGTCCCACTCCTCTCCTCTTTTCTGCATTCCTTCTTTCACAACCACAAACCACTTATCTCTTGGCCTTCCTCTTGGTCTCTCGCCCTCCATTTCCTTCTCTTGCATCCTCCTTGGTATCCTGCCATCCTGGATTCTCCTAACATGTCCGTACCAACTCATTCTTGACTTCTTTCTCTTCCACAATCTCATTTCTTATGCTATCCCTTCTTGTTAACCCTAATATGCTTCTTTGAAATTTCATTTCGCAAGCCTGGATCCTGCTCACTTGTCTCTTCTTCATAACCCATGTTTCTAATGCGTAGGTGAGTATTGGGACATAATTTGTTCGATACAATACCCGTTTGCTATTACACTCCCTAGATACTGGAAACTATCCACCTTCTTTAGTACTTCTCCTCCTATCATTATATCTGTCGTTACTCTTCCCCTCTTTCTCGTTGTCACCATTGTTTCACACTTCTTTGCATTAAATTTCAAACCATACTGTTTTACTGTCTCAACCCATACATTCAACCTTTCTTGTACCTCTGCCTCTCCGTTGCCCCATATCATTAGATCGTCTGCAAACACCATTGCTCTCATATGTTCTTCTCCTATGTGTGCTGCCACATCTACCATTACGTCATCCATCACAGAGATGAAAAGCAATGGAGATAGTGCACTCCCTTGCTTCAACCCACTCTTTGGCTTTGACCAGTCTGACCTCTCTCCCCCAACTTTCACACAATTCACACTTCCTTGGTACATCTCTTTTATTCTTTATTTTAACTACCTTTTTCTGTCGGGTTTCTCACACCTTTCCTTTATCCAAGCTATCGTATGCCTTCTCTATGTCCATAAACAACATTACCAAATCCTTTCCATATTCATAGTGTTTATCTTGGAACTGTCTTACGCTGAAAACCAGGTCCACTGTTATCTTCCTGGCCTAAATCTATACTCCGCACTCTTCTTTCCAGGATCTTCTCAAATATCCTTGCAGCTTGGCACATCAACGTGATTTCCCTATAATTCTGAACTATTTTCCTGTTACCTTTCTTAAAAACTGGCACAATTATCCCCTTTTTCCAGTCTTCAGGTGTTCTCTTTCCTTCCATATAACTCACATGACCCGATAAAGCCACTGCACTCCTACGACGCCAGCTGCCCTCACCATCTCGACACTAACTTCATCCACTCCAGGTGCTTTTCCTCCTTTCATGGCCCTTAATGCTTCTTCCATTTCCTTCCATTTTCATAATTCCATCTTCCTCTACCTTACATAATTCCTCATATATTCCTTCCACATCTCCTTAAGTTCTTGTGTGTCCTCAATTTATTTTCCTTCTTTATTTATCATACTGGCATTTTCTGTTGTGCCTCTCTTCTTTGCCTTGACTATTGTATACAGAACTTTCCTACTCCCCTTATTATCTCTTTCCATCATTTTTGTCCACTCCTCCTTCCATTTCCTCTTCTCCTCTGCTACCACTCTCTTTGCCTCTCTCTTCTTTTCCATATATTCCTTTCTTACTTCCTCTGTTCTCTCTTGGAACCATGTCTGGAAGGCTTTGTTCTTCATTGTAACCTCCCCTTTTCCCTGCTTGTTCCACCAGAGTGTTTCCTTCCACCTTTTCTTATCACTATTTCTTCCACACACTCTTTCTGCTGCTTCCACCATCGTTGTTTTTAACCTTTTCCATTCCTCCTCGACAGACTTCGTTTCATCTGTTGGTATGCTGCTCTTCATTATTTCTTGGAACTTATCTCTGTGCTTCTCTTCCTTCAGCTTCCAGACTCATATCCTTTCTCCCTGTCTCTCTATCCACTTTCTCTCTTTAACTCCTCTAATAGTCACTGCTAAAAGCTGATTATCACTATCCAAGGCTTCAGATGGTATTACCTTGACATCTGAGATGGTTTTCAGGTTCTAACATTTGTTTTAAATTACTTTTTTTTTTAAATGATTGACCATTGCCATTGTACATGTTTTGAATAAGTTTTTATTTATTTATTTATTTATTTATTTACATAGGTCCCAATGAGCCTGAGCTCGTGTTAGGGACAATCAAGTAACATAGTTACAGCATGGCATATATATAATTTTTGTAACATTATTGTTTAGTTTAATAGTAACTTAGATTGCTAGTGACTAACTTTACAGAGATAATACGGTATGATACATTGCATTGCTTAAGGCTATTGTACATTGGCTATTCATTCCTTAATAGGAAGTCTTTTGTTTTCCTCTTAAATGTTTTTATAGAGAAACTTTCCCTTATGCCTAATGGTAGCGAGTTGTATTCTTTTATTATAGAGGACATAATTCCTTTAGTTCCAAATTTAATGGATTGGGAATGGCTGGTGAATATTTGATTTATTCCTCTTGTTGCATAATGATGAATGTCATTTGCATGGGTAAAATGGATGTGTGTGTGTATCAATTTATTTTCTAATTTGTATACAAATACTGTTGCTGACATAGCTATTTGTTTTTGCAGTGGCATAATTTTAGTTCTTGAGTACAATTCATTTGAGGGTGTGAGCCAAGGAAATCCAAAGATAGATTTTATAGCACGTTTCTGGAGTACCTCAAGTTCTTTTATCAGCTCCTTCTTACAATATCCCCATATGAAATTCATGTACATTAGATGTGAATGTATCAGAGCAAAGTATATATTTTTCAATTGTTGGCTAGTAAGACAGCTATATCTTAATCTGAAAATAATACCAATTAAAGGGCTGATTTTATGTTTTACATTTTCTACATGATTTTCCCAGGATAGTGTACTATCTAGTGTGATACCTAAGTATGTTGCCGATTTAACCCTTTCTATTTCTTTGTTGGCTATGTTGACTATGTTTGTGGTCTCAATCTTGTATGATGGTTTATGGAAGAATAAATATTTTGTTTTAGTGATATTGATAACCATTTTGTGTGCTCTCAACCAATCCACCAGCTTATTGAGATCATAATTAATATTTAGCATAATTTCCTGTTCAGATGTTCCCAGATAGAGTATAAAAATATCATCTGCAAATAGTTTAAGCTTGCCTTTCAATTCTAATAATACTATATCATTAATATAGGCCAAGAAAAGAATTGGTCCTAAGACAGAACCTTGAGGTACTCCTGTGTCGATTCTCATTTGAGATCCTTTTACATTATCAATTGCAACATATTGTTTTCTGTTAGTGAGGTAGTTCTTGAACCAATCATGTGCCACTCCTCTGATGCCTGCAAATTCTAGTTTATTAAGGAGAATCTTATGGTTAACCAGATCGAAGGCTTTTTGAAGGTCAATTAGTACACCAGCAGCTAGTTTGTTTTCATCTAATGCCTTTTCTACATCAGTTACTACTTCAAATATAGCACTATCAGCTCCTCTATTTGGAATAAACCCATATTGGCAGTTTGCAAAGTAATCATTTTTCATGAAGAAATTCATGTCTTCGTTTAACAACGCTTTCTAGAACCTTGCTGATGGCAGATATAATATTAATGGGTTTGTAATTTGATGGGTGGGTTTTGTCCCCTTTTTTGTAGATCGGGACCACCCTCGAGACTTTACAGGCATCGGGGAATATACCAGTCATCCGTGAAAGATTTATTATTTTGACAAGATATGGTGTAAGGCCCTCAAGACACAATTGTAGCATGACATTAGTAGTGTTGTCCTCACTTATATTGTTTTTGTGTTTTAGGGAGTTTATAATTGATTGTATTTCATTAGCATCAGTAGGTAACAAAGATTGTCTTAGTGCTAGTAGTATTTTTATAGCTTGTAATGTCCGAGGTAGAACCGTTTCCTTGATTTTCCCATATACTTTTAGCAATATTGACATAATATTTATTAATTTCATCACATATATTTTCCTTTTTTTCGACATTTGTGCCGTCGACTATAAGTTTGACAATTTCATTTTTCCCCTTCTTTGGTCTATTTAACATCTCATTAACAACACTCCACACTTCCCTCTGATTATTTGCATTTTGAATTTTTTGGTCAAAGTAGTTTCTTTGTAGGTTTCTCTTAAGTTTTGTAACTTGGTTGCTAATAATTTTATATTCTACTAAAATTTCTGCAGATGGATTTTTAACTTTGGTTTTTGTATATATCTTATCTTTCCTGTGTATTATTGCTAAAAGATCTTGTGTGATCCAGGGTTTTATTGGTGGGGCACTTGGCTCCTTATTCGTATATTTCATAGTACAGGCTTCTATTCCTTTATTAATAAAATCACAGAATTTATTGTAGTAGTCATTGATGTTAGTTTCATTGCATACAAATTCTTGAGTTGTTAAATATTTATTAAGTTTTTTGTAGTTTATTTTATCCTTTCCTATTGGCCTATCATCACATATTGAGTTCCTGTTTATCTTTTTGTTTCTCATTTCACAGATGAGTAAATGGTGATCACTCAAATCATTATCAATATTATAGACATTACATATTTTGTTACAGTCGTTCACCAATACATGATCAATTAGAGTAGAGCTAGTTTGTGTTACACGAGTTGGATATTTTGTATTACATAAAACTAGACCGTATGATTTGACTAGGTTAATATAACTACTAGTATATCTGTCCCCAAATAATAGATCGATATTCATATCACCTAGTATTATAACAGGATTCGTTGAGTAAGTACTAATAATTACTTCGAGATCAGTTAGAAAATGTGGAATGTTGCTTTTATGAGGGTTGTAAGCAGTGATTATATTGTATTCTTGATGGCCTTTTCTCACAGTAATGTGCAGTATGCTGTGGGTGGAATTTATTTCCTTTACAAGGGTACTGCTACATTTGTTTAAATATACAAAGATACTCCCCCTCCAGTTTGCTTTCTAACTATGTGATATGCAACATATTTCTTAATATTGAAAAACATTTTTGTTTGTTCTGTTAACCAATTTTCTGAGATTGCTAGGACATCTACACCTTTGATTCTGTCTAACATTATTTGGATATCATCGAACTTGTTTTTTATGCTATGTGCATTTATGTGTACACATTTTAGTGTACTGGTATCGGTTATTATCTGTTTACTGTCCTTAATCTTATAATAATCAGAAAGTGTATTACAGTTACACTCGGTTAATTCTAGTGTATTATTATTTGCATTACCTAAAAAATTTAATTTCTGTAATTCTAGTTCCATATGGGATAATACTTAGTAGATATCTTACTATTACATAGATTTTAGTTTGAGAGGGCGAGTTCATCCAGTATTTCAGCACTTGATATAAGCTTTGAGGGTCCATTTTGATTTTTCCGAATGTATATTTTGCAGTCTCTGACCCAAGTTGCAAAGATTTTTCCCTGTTGTCTCAATTCACGGCACTTTTTGGCGATGGTTTCATTTCTTGGGGTCAGGTGTTCATTGATATACGGTATATATTACCACCATCACTGTAACCAATTTCACTCGTCTTCAGGGTCTTCTTTTGTCTTCTGCTACTGAGAATCTCTTCCTTCTTCCACCTATTATTTAATTTCACAATTATCGGTTGAGGTCCAGGCTTTGTTGACGGGAGGCGGTGAGCTGCGTCTATGTTTGCCCTGGTGATTTCAACTCCTAACGTCTTGCCAATGTCCGAGATTTTGTGAAATACATCCTCCTCTCTTTCAGTGGGTATTCCATACACTATCAAGTTGTTCTTGCGCTGGTACTGTTTTAGTTCCTCCAATTCGTTGATAGCTCTAGATGCTGCCATTTCTGCGTCCTTGACGGTTTTTCTCTCTTTCTTCCGAGTTTCAATTTCCCGGTGGAGTTCATCATACTTTTCTGATAAGAAAGTTGCTAGTTTTCTTACCTCGTGGTTTTCTTCTCTCATCGCCGAAAGGGATTCCTCAAGTTTCTGGGAGAAAGATGCCATAACCTCTTTGAGGTTAGGTTGCGGGAGGCAGTCTTCCCGATTGCATGACCATTTGAAAGTATCATCTTTCCGGAATTGTTGGTACGTGTCTTTACTCATTTTCATGCATGTTACATGAAACCAGCGTCCACACTCACCATCACATCCTACATACAGTCTGCTGATTGTTCTTGATCTTTTTGCCGCATGGAGCACAGTTGACCGTCATGATATTAAATGTTATATGACTTCTCTTTTAGCAAGTTATGTATTGTGTTTCTCTTACGTATTTTACCTACACTGTTCACACAATATTTAACACTTTAGTCACTCGCGTAATCCTCGGTAAACCTGCGTAATTTCTTAATTTTGCTTACGTTTAGAATATAAACCTTTTACATATCCGCCATTTTGCAAGTTAATTTTCAATCCTACAATTCTAATTTATTTCAAGACTGAATTATATATAAATTTGTTATTCTGTTAAACATGGCCATACACTCAATAATAGTACATCTTATATTAAAATTAAAATATTCTAACATTCTGTCTGTTAGGTAGTCAGCCCGGTGGCTGGTTGGATCCTCAAAATATGCCACCATAGGTTATGTGGGTTGAAACCCACAAAAATCAAAGGGATCTAATGGGGCATACTAGGCAAGGTGAAGAGTGAGGTACCGTAGTTTGCCATTGCTTTCCTCACTGAGTCGGTACAGCAGTACCAACCCTACAAGCAGAACTTTTCACAGCATCCACAGGCACTAGCTGTGCCCCAACAGTACTCAGCACCACTCTTACCTCAGTAGCTTCCATATAATCGCAGCCATAAATGAGAGTAAGACATCGGTGAAAAGCCACATTTTTAAATTCTAGCCTGTGCCAACAGACAATTGGAAATGTGCTGCATCAAGAAATGGCTAACAAGCAAATTCTAATATTAAAATTATTATTCAGAGTAGCGGCTTCGGTGGCATAGTTGGTAGCATGCTAAACAGCTGTGCCCATGATAGAGGGTTCAAACCCGGCCGAAGTCGTCGGATTTTTTAAGAGCGTTAAAATACTTCAGTATGCCTTCCTTCGGAGGGGAAGTAAAGCCGGCGGTCCCATGTCATAGATTTATGGCATGTTAAACATCCTTCCACAGATTAAACTTGTGTGAAGCTAAATTTTTAGGTTAGATTTCGTTGGAACAACGGTCTATCAAAGTTCCAACGTTCACCACTAGGTATCAGTGACATCTGGTAGTGAAAGTTGGAACTACTTGAAATTGAACGGAACTTGTAGTTCACCCTATGGGTGTCCGCTTGAAGCAGCTACAGCCTCTGGTGAGCCGAACATGTTCTCGGACACTCCCAGTACTAAAAGCCATACGATAAATAAATAAATAATTATTCATGGTTAGGTTTTAGACTAGATACAAGTCTTGCTAATAATGTTCTGATTAGGGGAGAGAACGGGAATGTGGTCCAAGAACAGCTGGATGTACTGAAGGAAAATATTGAGAAATAGGAAATGAAAATCAGTATAGAGAAAAGTCAGACGATGGTAATGACAAGAGGAAAGAAAGAAGGAAAAGGAATTGTTAAAATAGGAGGTGTAGATCTGGAAGTAGTAGAGCACTTCAAATATTCAGGAAGAGAATTGATGGAAGTGCAAGATTGGATATGGACATCAACAAGATAATTTAATGAGGGAGTGTTTTCTATCATCACGCTTGGAGTTTATTTATTTATTTATTTATTTACTAGCAATCCGCCGGCTTTGCCTGGGAACAGTTATGAATGCATTACGTGCTAGCTCGTAAACTGTCGCCTCAGTAATTGAATGGAGATTGTTGAAAGAAATGAAAACATAAAAACACTTATAGTGAGCGATGTATTGAAGATCGAGGTATGCTCTCGCGGACTTTTTTGTAGAACATTTCATGCTGAACAATTCTTACAATCATCGTATATTGATATTTTTAACGGTTTGCCCAGCGTAAGCTTAAGAAGCGCACGGACGCCAGGTCCTTTTTCACTGAAATCGTTACTGCTT
The DNA here is from genome assembly GCA_946902985.2 of Meconema thalassinum. NCBI lineage: Eukaryota > Metazoa > Arthropoda > Insecta > Orthoptera > Tettigoniidae > Meconema > Meconema thalassinum. The sequence goes on along the minus strand of OX336391.1, from coordinate 453,246,097 downwards.
GGCTTCCTTTGATCATAAATATATTATTTTCTACAGAAACCTTCCTCGAGATATCCTTTACAGAATGGTGAAAACCTCATCAAAATCCAGCCAGTGATTCTCGAGATAACCCGTGACATCCAAGAATCGGGGACTTGGTTTTATACAAAGTAGAGATTTACATAGGTCCCAATGAGCCAGAGCATGTGTTAGGGACAATCAAGTAGCAGAGTTAGAGCTTGGCATATATATAATTTTTATAACATGATATTGTTTGGATTAATGGTACATTAGATTGTTTGTGACTAACTCTACAGAAGTTATTCGGAATGATACTGTGCCCGTTCACCACCGGTACACGATGACAAGCCACTGGGCACCGATGGGTCACCATGCACATATGTGAAATTTGAGAACAATGTGAGCATGAGAAGGACCTTGGAGTCGTCCTGGGCATGTATTCGAGATAAATGCAACATTGCCCTCAAATTCAACGCGAGGAGGTGGGAAGATAGGGAATCATAACATCAGAAGCATAAATAGTTAAGATAAAAACAGTAGCAAGCATTTATTTTTCATGGATTGTAGTGGAACAAAAACAAAGAAAGGACGCTCCTACGATCTGTAGGGTAAAATATCTATCTAAAAACAAACACTCCTGTGGAAAGAAGACATCCTTTCTACCCCTTCGATCAGTCTACTCCGAAATGGATTAATTATTACCAATTATTTTTATTATTATTATTATTGAAGTTCTGAATATGCTCAATCACGTGGAATGTGAACACAACACGATTCAAAATGACTTGACACATCAGACGGATCCACTACACCATGTGGAATAGTAAGGAAAAAATGAAAATTCTACTAAACTGTGTTTCACCACAAATGCGCTATAATAAACAATCAACAATGCGCTATAGACATGCACTCAAAGCAGAAATGCTAAAAACCTACATTATAAATAATCGTAATTCCAAAAATTATGTGCAATATTTACATTGTCCACACCGACTTTCAGCAACAAAGGTTGGCAATCCACCTGATTCATAGGTGATCAAATACTTATTATTATTATCATCATCACTCATTCTGCTCCAATAAACTTAAACGTGCGTGAGCGTCAAATACATTACTCCAAAAGAGGCGGTATTTTAACTATCAATCTGGCAGTTCTAAATGAAATGACATTTATTATTATTATTACCTGCCTTCATGAACGATTCATTATCATGATTTATAACAACAAATTCAAATCTGTTTCCATGTTTTACATCAGAATCCAAGTAACAAATTATTAACTAATTAGGACGGTATTGTGCTTAAGACACATGCTGATTATTATTATTATTATTATTATCTCCTCCATTATCAAACAATTAATTAATGCTCACTACAACCCTCACATACATCTGCGGAATAATACACTATATTCTTGGACATAATAACTTTCACAACTTTTATACCTTGGGAAACTCCATTACTGTTCTCATATTATTACATCGTTATCCTCATATTACTCAGGGACCAGAGTCTACACTACTCTGTCCAATTACTCAATATTTCACTAATGTACCAGGGACAATCTCACCCTGTCCATTTAACAACATTTAATTCCTAGAACAATTTTTATCATACGTGAGCTTCAACAACAATTTATACTCGTCAACAGATTATTATTAGTTGTAGTAGTGTCTGATCTGCTTTTTCTGTTTTCAGCAACAAATACCTCCTTTACAAATAGATAATTATTATTTAAATTACAATGATTATTATCACATCATCATGAATTTGTTATAAACAATAGCAGACTTGTCTAACTCCTGCGGTGTAAATATGTGAAAAATGCTGTTTGTTTTAGCAACCTAAAATGATGACAATCGGTCATTAAAGAGGTGAATCTTCTATATCATTAGGCAAAAATAAGGCAGTCTATAGGACGTAAACAAATAACTCAACGAGCTCATGTAATGGAACATAGGCTCTGATCTTCGGAGATAGGCGGAAAGAATCACGCTGACATCAAATCATCAGCTTGCCAATGCACATAGCAAACTCTGTAAAATCCATGACAAAAAATAACATTCTTCTCGAAGCGCAAAATCGAACGCAATACTCCGTCGTAGTATTTCAAAATATAAACAATCATGGGGTAGAACTAGATGGAATCAACTACATGAACTACATGAACTATTCCCAAATGACTATAACTACAGGATATTTGGTTGGTTTTTGTCAGACCTTAGTAATCTCAGCTTTGGCAGGGGGCATCCGCGGCTTATGGTTCCCATGTGAACCATGACATTGAACCACGTTCCCACGTTGTTTCTTCCATTGGATCTGGGCTGGCTGGTTCCACACGGCCTCCAACTTGGGTTCCATCCTCCTGGATAGTTCCATCTCCCTGGTCAGCGTGTCATCAGTCTTCCGTTCAACTGGTGGGCTACCGTTCCCCTCTGGTAATAAACCAGGGTTAGCTTGAGGTCACTTCGTCAGTATCATCCATCCTTATGTTCACCTGCCCACATCCGTCTAGCCCTCCATAGCGAAGCACATGTTACTAGAGGCGGACATATTAGCGTGCAGTAGAGTTGTGAATATCGTTGCTTCGTGATTTTCCATTAGGCTGTGGTGGTCTATAAGCATATCACCCAAGTTACTAGTGATTGCTTCAATGATACAGAACTTATTTGAACTTGCAGCTCAATTTACAAAGTGATGCACTTTGAATTTGTTGAATTTGAAAACTTATGAAGTCGTTGTTATTGTGCATTCAGACTTGTAAATAATGATACACTTTAAATGTATTGCCTGCGACGACTAGTTTGATAGATTCCAAGTGCCTGAAGTTGACACCTAGGGTAACTTGTACTTTTCGACTGAGCTGTTTATGAATACTGTACAGCGTAGCGGCCTCGCTAACGCGTCGAGATCTGCTGACTCACACACATAATAACCTCGGATACTAGCTTTGCGAGCGACCATGAAGGTTCATGTCGAATGAAGAAGTGAAGACCTAGAGATAATCAAGCTGGAAGGCATGAGTGCATTGCCTTAGAAATGCGGGAACCTGGTGCTCTCTGTGAGCTCCTTATGCCCCTTTATTTAAAGAATTTGTTGTTTTTGGTTGCCTTTTTAGGTACTTTTGTTTTTTTAATTTTAGTATGTTGCACCTTGCTGATACAGGTAGGTCAGCAAAGGATGCAACGTTTGTTTGAGTTAATTTTGTGTTTTAATTTATAATAAATGAAATTAGATTATCTCTCAACATGTCGTCGCCATGGCTTGCTCCTCAGTTCCTGGACATATGAGTCAGTTAGACCGTCCATTCACTGAGAGACAAGGTGTTTAATTAATAGATATGTTAGCCAGCAGTAGCTTCTGGTGTTTACGAAGTGAAGGCATTTCCAAATGTTAAAGAAATGGTTATTTAGATGTTTAGTAAGTGAAAATAGCTCTTCCATGGTATATCAGTTAGTTCGTGTTGATTTTTTTGTTCCTTGGCGTCCTTATCAGGGCTTGTAGCGTAGTGTGATGTTTATTAGATGATTGTGTTGTTTTGGTTTTAGTTGTTATTGTAGCTTTAAATGGTTCCACCCAACCCACGACCCAAGGGGCAGCATCCTAAGTGAGCCAGCCGTGGCCTACCCTACAAGCAGACAGCCCGCGGGAGTGGCAAAAACAATGTAAATGGCTGATGTATATGTTCTTGGTAGTTTATAATGAGCTGTAGGCGTGAATTTTGCGATGGCGGGTCATGATTGGCTGGTAGGTAATTTGTGTGCTACATAATATGAGACGTGGACTGGTTTTAGTGACGGGGAGCCGTGAGAGCTCGCCTCATATATCCTGGCGCTAGGCTTACGTCACGGGGTTCACACACGTCCGTGCAGGGGAACGAACAATAATGTTTATAGCGCCTAAACGGCTCATCCGATCTTCATGAAACTCATAAGAATGGTTCATTATGCCCCATAAAATAGTCTGACACTCTTGAAAGGAAAATATTTCAACTCCTTTAGCAGTAATAAACAAGTTAATGTACGATGTTTTCCATGGCCTTCCAATATGTTCTATCATGTTCCTTCAACCAAAAAATATTCTTACAAATAATCACAGGCCAAATGTGGCTCTCGGGCACATAATAACATTGTATTGCTTAAGGCTATTGAATATGGGCTATTCATTTGTTAATAGGAAGTCTCTTGTTTTCCTCTTAAATGTTTTTATAGAGAAACTTTCCTTTATGCCTAATGGTAGCAAGTTATATTCCTTTATTATAGAGGACATAATTCCTTTAGTTCCAAATTTAATGGATTGGGAATGGCTGGTGATTTACTCCTCTTGTTGAATAATGATGAATGTCATTTGCATGGGTAAAGTGGATGTGTGTGTATCAATTTGTTTTCTAATTTGTATACAAATACTGTTGCTGACATAGCTACTTGTTTTTTCAGTGGCATAATTTTAGTTTTTGTGTATAATTCATTTGAGGAAATCCAAAGATAGATTTTATTGCTCGTTTCGGGAGTATCTCAAGTTCTTTTATCAGCTTCTTCTTACAATACCCCCATATGAAATTCATGTACATTAGATGTGAATGTATCAGAACAAAGTATATATTTTTCAATTGTTGGCTAGTAAAACAGCTATATCTTAATCTGAAAATAATACCAATTATAGGGCTGATTTTATGTTTTACATTTTCTACATCATTTTCCCAGGTTAGTGTACTATCTAGTGTGATACTTAAGTATGTTGCTGATTTAACCCTTTCTATTTCTTTGTGGGCTATGTTGACTATGTTTATGGTCTCAATCTTGTATGATGGTTTATGGAAGAATGAATATTTTGCTTTAGTGATATTGATAACCATTTTGTGTGCTCTCATCCACTCCACCAACTTATTGAGATCATAATTAATATTTAGCATAATTTCCTGTTCAGATGTTCCCAGATAGAATATAAAAATATCATCTGCAAATAGTTTAAGCTTGCCTTTCAATTCTAATAAGACTATATCATTAATATAGGCCAAGAAAAGAATTGGTCCTAAGACAGAACCTTGAGGTACTCCTGTGTCAATTCACATTTGAGATCCTTTTACATTATCAATTGCAACATATTGTTTTCTGTTTGTGAGGTAGTTCTTAAACCAGTCATGTGCCACTCCTCTGATGCCTGCAAGTTGTATTTTATTAACCCTCTTGCTCTCAGGCCATTTAGGGAGGTATGCTTGAAGTCCGTCAGCTGTTTTCTGATGAAATTACCCAATGTTTTTTAAAACGTTATAACACCTACACATTCGCAGGTATCACAACGGGGAAAAACACAGATATAGCTGAAATGCCAAGCATATGGGAGAAAAATAGTTCAAGGTCGTATCTTACCTATGAGGCAGAACAAAAATTATTTAAAAAAATTAAAATATTTTTTATGCAGAAAAATGTGATTTTAGAACTCATTATAATTAAGTTTGTCCTACTTTGGGTCACATAGGCAATGATATTATAAAGACAACATAGTTGTTCACACATGTTCTTCGTCTGATACCTTCCTGTGCCCTGGTTTCAGATTTATAAAAAAAAAACGTTTTGAATGGTATGCAAGGAAGTTGGCGGCCATTTTCTGATGAAAGTACACTATATTGTTAAGAAAATGCAAATTTTTTTGCATTGACAGGAATCACAATGACACTAACTGTGGACATTCTATAGATACAAGACCTTCTGAGAAAAATATTTCAATAATTTCTATATTCTACAGGGTGTACCAAAAATTATAGAAATGTGTGGTTTGTCTTCTCTTTCAGAAATATTTTTTTGTAATGCTATTGTTAGGCCTACTCAGATCTGTCCTACTTTGCTCTAAACTTATAGCTTCATTCCAAAGACAACTTGATTATTCACATATTTGACTGATTTAAATAACTGTTTCTGCAATAGTTTCAGATTTATGTGAAAATATGTTACATTTCACTTATAAAAAATATTCACTCACCAAACTCAGCATATGTGTTTAGACAAGCACTCTGGATGTAACCCTTTCTCACATCATTATCATCGTCATCACTACTAGATTCGGGAAGAAAATCATCATCATCACTGTCATAAGTGTCTAAATATTCGATAATATCACCGTCATTTAACCGAGAAGATGACGCAGCCATAATCACATGCTAGGCTATTGTGCCCACAATACGCTAGGTCACAGCTAATTTGAACCAAAGCTAACAGAAAATGCTTCAAATTATACTTCTACACATATACTAATGACCAACTGACTATATTCTAACAATTAACCAATAAAGACAGCACCAAAAATGACCTCTATTATCACGACTCAATCTCAAGCTAACCTCGTGTTCGGGAACATAAACAAACTATGTTTCCGCGCCAAATAAACAAGAAACACTGCGCATACTCTAAGAATAAATGAAGATCGGAATCCGGCTACCTTCGTTTAGCACGCTTGGGCGATCTAACGAGGAAATGTAGAACTTATTCTAGTTTTCAACGGGTGCCGATGAGGTAATGATATATCGTTACCCTGACAGTTTTCGCACCAGGCATGGGTAACGATATATCGTTACCTTGAGAGTAAGAGTGTTAAGGAGAATCTCATGGTCAACCAGATCGAAGGCTTTTTCAATGTCAATTAGTACACCAGCAGCTAGTTTGTTTTCATCTAATGCATTTTCTTCATCAGTTACTACTTCAAATATAGCACTATCAGCTCCTCTATTTGGAATAAACCCATATTGGCAGTTTGCAAAGTAATCATTTTTCATAAAGAAATTCATAAGTCTTCTTTTAACAACGCTTTCTAGAACCTTGCTAATGGCAGATATAATATTAATGGGTCTGTAGTTTGATGGGTGAGTTTTGTCTCCTTTTTTGTAGATCGGGACCACCCTAGAGACTTTACAGGCATCAGGGAATATACCAGTCATCAGTTAAAGATTTATTATTTTGACAAAATATGGTGTAAGGCCCTCAAGACACAATTGTAGCATAACAATAGTACTGTTGTCCTCACATATATTATTTTTGTGTTTTAGGGAGTTTATAATATTGCATTTCATTAGCATCAGTAGGTAACATAAAGATTGTCTTAGTGCTAGTAGTATTTTTATATCTCGTAATGTCCGAGGTAGAACCATTTCCTTGATTTTCCCATATACTGTTAACAATATTGACATACTATTTGTTAATTTTATCACATAAATTTTCCTTTTTCTCGATATTTTTGTCGTCGACTATAAGTTTGTGCTCTGAAAGAAGTTCATTTTTCGTATTGACAGATTCACTATATAACAAAAGAGAAACTGTTCTGCCTAGTTAATACATTTATTTAAAACAAGTTATAAACTTGTTAACATATTTCTCTTTTGTTATATAGACTATAAGTTCGACAATTTCATTTCTTCCCTTCTTTGGCCTATTTAACATCTCATTAACAACACTCCACACTTCCCTCTGATTATTTGCATTTTGAATTTTTTGGTCAAAGTAAGTTAGTTTCTTTGTAGGTTTCTCTTAAGTTTTGTAACTTGGTTGCTATTAGTTTTATATTCTTCAAAAATTTCTGCAGATGTTTTTTTAACTTTGGTTTTTGCTTACATCTTATCTTTCCTGTGTATTAGTGCTAAAAGATCTTGTGTGATCCAGGGTTTTATTGGCTCCTTATTCGTATATTTCATAATACAGGCTTCTATTCCTTTATTAATAAAATCACAGGATTTATTGTAGTAGTCATTGATGTTAGTTTCATTGCATACAATTTCTTGAGTTACTAAATATTTATTAAGTTTTTTGTAGTTTATTTTATCCTTTTCTATTGGCCTATCATCACATATTGAATTTCCGTTAATCTTTTTGTTTCTCATTTCACAGATTAGTAAGTGGTGATCGCTCAAGTCATTATCAATATTATAGATATTACATATTTTGTCACAGTCATTCACCAATACATGATCAATATAGAGCTCGTTTGTGTTACACGAGTTGGATGTGTAATGTAATAAGTATTATGTGTGTATATATGATATGTGTAAATTGTAAGTGTTATGTATTAAGTATTATGTGTGTATATATGATATGTGTAAATTGTAAGTGTTATGTATTAAGTATTATGTGTGTATATATGATATGTGTAAATTGTAATGTTGGTACTGCATTTTACTTTATTTTATGTTGGCAAGTCTTAGAAATAAATCAGTTGAGTTACAAATGGACTAGTATGAAGGAGTCATTACACTGGCGACAAGTGGAAAACGGATTTAATAAAAAGAACCTTCAGAGTGCAGTGGTTAAAAACGTAAGTTAAGTGAAAAGGACAAGTAAATAGTGATTATGTGGAAAGTACAGTTAAATGGAGTCAATTAAATACGATGGACCTCGATTTCGAAGGATTTGAAACGGACGAGTGCATTGTTGAAAGCCGCAATCAGCTCACGGGAGCACCAGCCTTATTGGAAACTTGGACGTTTTCAATCCAAAGGATGAGAAAATAGAAGACTTTTACAGCAGATTCGAGGACTACTGTTTAATGAATAACCATGCGTTGGGTCCGGACGCACCGGCAACTGAACGAAACGATTCTTCCGCGGATGGATCAAACGCCGTGAGAAAAAATTGTTTTTTCTTAATAATTTAATTCGCGAAGTACGGGCAACTCTAAATCGTTTGTGCAGACCTGTGGAACCCAGAAATCTTACCCTTGTGGACCTTCAGAAAATATTAAAGGAACATTTTAATCCTGCCAGTTTGGCGCTCGCTGAGACAGTGCGGTTTCAACGTATGACACAACTGCCATCTCAGACAGTTGCGGAATTTGTGCTTAAACTTAATGAGGCAGCTCAGACGTGTGATTTTGGGAACAATTTGGACTCTCGTCTTCGAGATCAGTTCATGTTTGGTCTCACATCAGACAAAACTAGAGATCGATTATACCAAGAGCCAAATCTTACTTATGATAGAGCGGTTGAGGTGGCTAAACAAATGGAGAAGTGGCAAACACAGTCACAACAGATGGCCACAGAACGGGAAGGATATCAGGTCAATACAATTAAGCATGGGCCTGTATACAGTCAAAATCGCGGATGTAGCCGTGTCACCAATAATAGCGGGACGCGAGGACGCGGCACTATCCCAGGACGCGGAGCTTTTGGTCTACAGTTTCAATCTCCGGCACCAAACAGAGGAAAGGAAATCCAGGGAAATTCCGAACGAGTACACGCAGTACCTCGAGGTCAAGACTTAGGGCGGAGACAACCTAACAAGGCGTCACAAGGATGCTGGAGATGTGGATCGTCAAAGTGTCACCCAGATAATTGCTGGTCCAAAAGAGTAAATTGTTTTGCATGTGGAAAAATAGGTCATACGGCTCGTTATCATAGAGAGAAAATTAAATTAGTTGTCAGTGACGAAGGGCCACAAGAGGAGTGTAGTGAACAATGGCGGTATGCTCCGTATTGTAGGGAATCAGCTGAAGCGATTGTTAGCGGCGACGGACAACGATCGGAACACACGTGTGTTAGGCCTAAACAGGAGCAATGTGAGGAAAGTATTCTGGACTATGACGTGAGTAGTGATTATGATCAATTAGTCATAAACAGAGTAAATAATGGGGATGTAATAGAAGAGTCATGTGAGTGGGAACTATCATTTAATGAGGAGAAAGAAGCAAGGGAAATGTGTAGGCTAGTAGATGAGGACATGTGTGTAGTAGAAGAAGGAATAGGATTTAAACAAAACGACACTGAGGATAGTAATAAAAAAAGAAATAATGAGGTAATTCGAGATACTGGGAATTATGTGAACGGAGTGGAGGTAAACCTTGTTACACATAATAATGAACCATTGTTAGTGAAAGCCAATATTGATGGTGTAAAGGTATTAATGGAAATTGATACGGGCTCAGGATACTGTTTAATTCGTGTAAAGCAGTTGCAAGAATTGTTTCCACATTTAAGTAGTAGTGGATGTGATGCTAAACTTAAAACAGTAGATGATAGTCCGATTAAAGTGGAAGGAACAGTAACAGTTAAGGTTAGTGACAATGTAGGAGATTAACATGAGCTGAAGTTGGTAGTATGTGACACACCTCAGTTGTTTTTGCCTTTGATTGGTACCAGTAGGGATTGGTTGGAAGAAATAGTACCGGTAGTAACAATTGAAAAAGAAGCATTGGCTATAATGTATGGGTTAACTAAATTCTATAAGTATTTAGCAGGGAGAGAGTTTATATTAGTTACAGATAACTTGCCCTTAAAATCCATATTGTCACCTGAAAGACCCATGCCAGTAGTAGCAGCTGCTAAATTACAACGTTGTGCTACTACTTTAGCAGCATTCAAATACAAAGCTGAGTATAGGAAAAGTGAAAATATGAGACCCGCAGACATGTTGTCTAGACTTCCCAGTCAAGATGAAATTGTAGAAAGTGTAAAAAGTGTAATAACTGAACTCTCAGGGTTACCCATAAATGCTGAAATTGTAGCAGATGTTACTCTTAAGGATCCTGTATTGTCAAAAGCTATTGAGTTAACACAGTCGGGTTGGCTACAACAAGTGACAATGTCAGCGCTCAAACCGTATTTTGAAATACGCTATAGCCTGTCAGTGGTAGAAGGGTGTCTTCTTTTTGGAGATCGTGTGGTAATCCCCTATGAATTAAGAAGTAAAGTACTGGATACCCTTCATGGTGGACATCCAGGTAGTGTAAGGATGAAAATGAGAGCAAGGAATGTGGTTTACTGGCCAAATTTTGCCAGAGATATTGACGAGTATATTAAACTGTGTGAACCATGTGCTAGAGTAAATTTTCAGGCGATTTCACCAATACAACATGTTTGGCCTTCAACGAAAATGAGTAATTGGACTCATCTGTACTTAGATTTCTTTTATTTTAATACTGAAGTGATTTTGATATTGCTTGACAGTCATAGTAAATGGCTGGAAATATGGGATGTTGGGGGTACTTCCTCCACAGCTGTAATTGACAGATTGAAAGCATGCTTTGCCACGTTCGGACTTCCTGCTCAAATAGTGACCGACAATGGTCCCCCCTTTGATTCCCTCAATTTCTTGTCATTTTGTACAGATAATGACATAATAGCTTCTAAAAGCCCACCTTATCATCCTCAGGCGAATGGCCTTGCGGAAAGGGGAGTGCGAACAGCAAAGACTGGTCTTAAGAAAATGCTAATGTCTGAGTCAAAATTGTCAATTAAGCATAAAGTTTATAATTTCCTTTTCCAGTACCGAAATACGCCAAGCACGGTAACTAATATCACTCCAGCAGAAATGATCTTTACCTTTCCGGTACGAACACCTCTCAGCAATCTGAAACCAGCTGCTAAACAGACTTATGTGCCAAATGTAATTACATTTCAGATAGGGGAGCAAGTTCGTGTACGTAGGAGAAAGGAAGATATCCCTGAAGTGGGTACAGTGTTAAAAGCCCTTGGGCGAGGCATACTTGGTAGATTTAAAAGGTAATCAATCCTTATGGCATATAAATCAAATGAATATGTAATATTCTAAGTCAAATACCCAAGTTGGGGATCAAAGGTCTAATCAAGATGTTTCAAACACCGACAAACTAGTTGTGTCCCATAACCAGACAACCATGTTAGCGAAACAGGCAACTCCGCTAGCAATAAACCTAGAAGCTGAAACTATACCTCAACCTAACTCTGAGGTAGCACCTGTATCAGAATCATCCAGTCAGGACATGAAATCAACAATTATCGTTCCCCCTGCTGGAACCCAAGTGCGCAGATCTGAGCGCATCAGTCGACCTCCAGTTAGACTGAATTTAAAGATTTCTAACGAGCAGATATTGTCATTGAAGGGAGGAAAGAGTGTAATGTAATAGGTATTATGTGTGTATATATGATATGTGTAAATTGTAAGTGTTATGTATTAAGTATTATGTGTGTATATCCTAAACGGAGTAGAAACTTGCACCCTGTCCAGAAGAGAAGAAAGTAGGATTCAGGCATCCGAAATGAAGTTTATAAGAACAATGCTTCAAAGGACAAGGAGAGACAAAGTAAGGAACGAAACAAACAGAACAGAGGCTGGCATAGATATCAGTGCTACAAAATATTTGAAGAAGCAACGATTAGGATGGTATGGGCATCTTCAAAGAATGGGAGATGAGAGAACACCAAAAGCTTATTTCAACAAGATTATCCCAGGAAAAAGACCAGTAGGAAGACCAAAGAAGAAATGGTTGGACCAAATCAAGGATGATCTTGAAGACAAAGGGCTAGACTGGAGAAGAACCCATGAAGACCAACTATTCATGGACAGGAAAAGGTGGCGAGGGCTCGTTAACAGCACCCGGGCGACTGGAGCTGGAATTTGATGTTGATGATATGATATGTGTAAATTGTTATGTTGGTACTGCATTTTACGTTATTTTATGTTGGCACATCTTAGAAATAAATCAGTTGAGTTACAAATGGACTAGTATGAAGGAGTCATTACAGGATGTTTTGTATTACATAAGATTAGAACGTATGATTTGACTAGGTTAACATAACAATTAGTATATCTGTCCCTAAATAATAGATCGATATTCATATCACCTAGTATTATAACAGGATTCGTTGAGTAAGAACTAAAAATTACTTCAAGATCAGTTAGAAAGTGCGGAATGTTGCTTTTATGAGGGTTAAAAGCAGTGATTATTTTGTATTTTTGATGGCATTTTCTCACAGTGATATGCAGTATGCTATGGGTGGAATTTATTTCCTTTACAAGGGTACTGCTACATTTGTTTGAAACATACAAAGATACTCCCTCTCCAGTTTGCTTTCTAACTACATGATATGCAACATATTTCTTAATATTGAAACGCTTATTTGTTTGTTCAATTAACCAATTTTCTGAGATTACTAGGACATCTTCACCTTTGATTCTGTCTAAAATTATTTGGATATCATCGAACTTATTTTGTATGCTATGTGCATTTATGTGAACGCATTTTAGTGTACTGGTATCGGTTATTATATGTTTACTGTCCTTAATTTTATAATAATCTCTAAGTGTATTACAGTTACTCTCGGTTAACTCTAGTGTATTATTATTTGCATTACCTAAAAAGTTTAATTTCAGACATTCTAGTTGCATATGGGATGATTACCGGTAGAAGATATCTTACTATTACATGGATTTTAGCTTGAGAGGACAAGTTCATTCAATATTTCAGCACTTGATATAAGCTTTGAGGGACCATTTTGATTTTTCCGAATGTGTATTTTGCAGTCTCTGATCCAAGTTGCAAAGATTTTTCCCTGTTGCCTCAATATACGGCACTTTTTGGCGATGGTTTCATTTCTTGGGGTCAGGTGTTAATTGATATATATATATATTACCACCATCACTATAACCAATTTCACTCGTCTTCAGAGTCTTCTTTTGTCTCCTGCTACTGAGAATTTCTTCCTTCTTCCACCTATTATTTAATTTCACAATTATCGGTTGAGGCCCAGGCTTTGTTGACAGGAGGCAGTGAGCTGCATTTATGTTTGCCCTGGTGATTTAAACTCCTAACGCCTTGCCAATGTCCGAGATTTTGTGAATGACATTCTCCTCTCTTTCAGTGGGTATTCCATATACAGTGCACTCTCGGTAATTCGCGGTAATTAATGCACGAAATTCCGCGAATTATCCGCAGTTATTTTTGTTAAGCCTAGTAAAAACAAAACTCATCATCATCATCATCATTTCCCCTTATCCAGCTCCTGCCGGGTTAGGGTATTTATGGCACTTCTCCACTTTCCTCTTTCCTTCCACCATTCTTCTTCCACGATCTTGTTCCAGTCCAGATTTCTTTTTCTTACGCTGTTCTTCACTGAATCCATCCATCTTGTTCTAGGTCTTCCTCTTGCTCTCTTACCCTTGCACTTCGCCTCCAGCATCTGTCTTGGTATTCTATTTTCCTCCATCCTCTTTACATGTCCAAACCACCTTAGTTTATTCTTCTCAATTCTCTCATTTAGTTTTCCCATCCCAACTTCCTTCCTAACATCTTCATTCCTCACTCTGTCTTTCCTTGTCTTTTCTGTCATACTTCTTAGGAATTTCATTTCACTGGCTTGGATTCTACTCTCTTGCCTGCTTGTCAGGGTCCAAGTCTCAGCTGCATAAGTTAATATGGGAACATAGTACACTTTATACATTACCTCCTTGCTTTTCCTTGGTACTTCCTTATCCCAAACAAGTTTTCTTACACTTTGATAGAATGCATTGCTCAGCTGTACACTCCTGCCAATCTCCATGTCCAACCTACCAGTTTGCATCAATTCACTTCCTAGGTATTTGAACGTGTCCACAATTTCCAAACTCTGACTTCCAATCTTCACAGTGTCCTTGTCTTTCCCCTCTTGTCATCACCATGGTCTTGCTTTTCTCTATACTGATTTTCAGGCCGTACTTCTGAATATTTTCGTTCAGTGCATCTAGTTGTTTTTGCACTTCTTCGGTGTTCCTTCCCCAGACCACAATATCATCTGCAAATAACAGTAACTTCATTTCTTTATGTCCATATGCTTCCTTTGTTTCCTTTACAATTTCATCCATCACCATTATGAACAAGAGAGGTGACAGCACACTCCCCTGTCTTAGTCCAGTCTTGTTCCTAAACCAATCTGTCTTTCCAACTGGGGTCAGTACCCTGCTAACACAGTTGTTGTACATTGCTTGCACCATTTCCAACATTTCTCTTCCCAGTCTCTTCTTAACCATGGTTTCCCATACCTTCTCTCTGGGGACACTATCATATGCCTTTTCTAGATCTATGAAAGTCATGATCAAATCCTCTCCATATTCCCAGTTCTTTTCCATCACCTGCCTCAAGCTAAAGATTGGGTCCACTGCAAAACTATTGATTAAAATATTGAAATATGCTTGAAACGCAAAATAATAATTAGAACACTTGATTGTAGTGTCTTATAAGACAGGGGGATGACAGTTCATAGGGAGCGCGTGGGTCGGGGTAAGGCCCTGTACTGGATGTTCTGCCAACCAATGAAGAATTAATTTTAGCACTAACGTTCCGTAGTTGGCACTCATGAACGTTCACATCAAACCGACTGGCGGAGGCGGGAATAGTCTGTTTTGATTGATTTTCCTCGTGGTGTTTGTAGGAGTATATGGCAGGAGAAAGACGTCTAGGCGTATATGCAGTATACATGTTTAATACGAACTGAACGACAAGGTTACATGCAGGCGTATATATACAAAAACAGACAAAAGAATCAACGAGAACATTCTCGTAACTAGAATCGCCACCAATGGCGTTGCGCTTCCTGGCGCTGTATTTAAACCATAGATCAGCTGTTGGGTTACACATTTCTAACACACCCACTTAAATCAATAGCTGATCTAGAATGTAATAGACATATCAACCAGACTTCATAGAGTACCCTACATAAACATAATACAATTACTGAAAACATTTTTGAACACAATGTATACTTAAAATACTAATTAACAGTTCAATCCCATTCCTTGGGTACAATACACATGTTTTGGTTTAGGTAAAGGTTTGGTGAGAATGTCTGCAATCATTTCTTGTGTGGACAAATAGTGCAATGAAATGATTCTCTCTTGAACCTTTTCCCTAATGAAATGATGTTTGGTGTTGATGTGTTTAGTGCGCCTATGAAAAACAGGATTTTTTGCAATTTTTTGTGCACTTTGACTGTCATTATACAAATCAATTTCTTGATTACAATCCATCAACACAAACTGCAAATCACATTCACCTTTAACAAATTCAATTTTAATTGGACCTTGATTAGAACCAATCAAATCAAACATCATATTCTTAAGATAAACTGCTTCCTTCGCAGCCTCTGACAAAGCTACATACTCAGCCTCTGTCGATGAGGTAGCAACTGAGCTCTGCTTATGAGCTTCCCATGATATGAAAGCATTAGCAAGCTTGAAAAGATAACCAGTATAGGACTTACTATCACTATCTGTGGAAAAACTGGCATCTGCAAACCCTACCAAATCTAAACCAGTGCTCTTAAAAATGAGTCCTTGGTTTATCGTACCTTTAAGATACCTAAGTACCCTTTTGGCTGCAAGCCAATGCTCCTCACTGTGGCAAGAATTAAACTGACTTAAATATGACAATGCATAGGCAATATCTGGTCTAGTACACACACTCAAATACATGAGTGAACCTATCAGCTGCTGATAAGGTTTATCGTCCACGCTTTTGGCTTTAGACAATTTCATATTTACTTCCATAGGAGTACCGATGGGATTAACATCAGTCATCTCAAACTTATTGAGCAGATTTTTTATGAACTGCGTCTGAGAAATTTCGAGTATATTGTTATCTGTGTCCCTTTCTATTTGCATTCCAAGAACTTGAGCAGCAGGTCCAAGATCTTTCATCATGAAATTTTGTTTTAAGACATCTTTTAGTTTACTAACTTCCTGTGGATTATTGTGGAACACAAAGAAATCATCAACATACAGAGCAACAAGAATTACAGTATTACCGATACTCTTTCTGTAAACACATGCCTCATTATGACTGTTTGTGTAGCCCGAAGCAGACAGAACTGTATGAGCCTTTCGGTGCCACATATGTGCAGCCTGCTTTAGTCCATAAATGGCCTTTTTGAGCAAACAAACCTGGTCTTCCTTTCCCTTCACCTGGAAGCCCTCTGGCTGACACATAAATATTTCCTCCTGTAACTCACCGTTGAGAAAAGCAGTCTCAATGTCTAGATGATCGATCTGTAAATTTAATTCAACCGTTAAAGCAAACAACATTCTGAGTGTGCCATGCCGCACAACTGGTGAGAATGTCTCAACAAAGTCAATGCCAAATTGCTGTGAAAAACCCTTTGCAACCAACCTTGCTTTATATTTTACAACATCACCATTTGTATTACGCTTAGCTTTAAACACCCACTTATTCTGTACAATGTTTTTACCTTCTGGTTTAGGAACTAAAACCCACGCCTTATTAACCATCATGGAATCCATTTCGCACTTCATGGCTTTATGCCATTCCTTAGAGTAGGGTGATGACAAGGCTTCACTTACTGTACATGGTTCACTTTGATCAGAACAATGAGTGTAATGCAGAATGTAATCAGGATATTGTCTAGGTCTTCTTTCTCGCTGGGGGTAGCGACGCGCTTCCTCATTGTGCTGTGATGGATTATCTTGATGATCAGGCTCAACTTCCACTTCTTCATTATGCTGTGGAGCTGGATCTGGAACATCCCTATCACATGCAGTCAATAGTGGTTTACTGTTTTCAGTGGTTAGGGGTATTATTGTATTCCCTGGTACCACTGGAGGATCTGTTAGAGCAGAGAAAGACATCTCATCAAAAATCACATCTCTCGCTGTGATTAATTCATGGGTTACTGGATGCAGGAGCCGGTACGCCTTTTTCTCATCCGAGTACCCAACAAATACCATTCTCTCAGTCTTGGGATCAAGTTTTCTTCTCAGCTGATCTGGAATATGAACGTAGGCATTACATCCAAACACTTTTAAGTGCGTCAGGTCTACTTTTTCTCCAGTCCACATTTGTTCTGGTGTTGAATTTGGTGTTTTCCGTGCAGGAGACCTGTTGACAAGATATGCAGCTGTATTGACAGCTTCTGCCCACATGCGTTTGTCACAGGCTCCACCTTGCATCATAGCGAGAGCTCTTTCACTCAGAGTCCTGTTCATGCGTTCTGCAGTTCCATTTTGCTCTGGTGTGTACCTTACTGTTAGCTGATGCTTGATGCCACGCTGTTTGAAAAACTCATCCATAGCTTTATTACAATACTCCCCACCATTGTCAGAGCGTATGACCTTGATTTTCCTTTCACACTCAATTTCAACAGAATTAGCAAATTGTTCAAAGATTTCTCTTACCTCACTTTTCCTTTTTAGAAAAAAGACAAAAACCTTCCTCGTATGGTCATCGATGAAGGTGAGAAAATATCTGGCTCCTCCCCAGGATTCCTCAGGCATCGGTCCACACAGGTCACTGTGCAACAGGTCCAGTCGGTTCTTGGCACGATGCTTGGTGGTCTTGAAGGGCTGTCGAGCTTGTTTCCCTTCTATACATGGAACACAGAGCTGCTTTTCACCCGAAAAATCAATACCGGTAGCCAAACCATTTTTTAACAAGTCCATCCCCACGTGATTGAGATGGCCTAACCTTTTGTGCCACAATTCTCTAGAATTAGAACTTTTTGAACAAACACTTTTAGCATCACTTAAACAAGACACTGCTGATGCATTTGCACTTACAGAACCTGAGTTATTTAAGATATAAAGTCCATTTGACTCTTCAATCAATAATTGCACATCACCTGTAACTTGACAGTCACTGTCTTGAAACACTTTACAACCTTCTTTATCAAAAACAATTACATGACCCTTTTTAACAATACTGTTCACAGAGAGCAAGTTTGCTGTAAGGTTAGGTACATACAGAACATCGCTCACCTTTGTAAAAACATTTGCTTGTACTGGAACATCACCTATGCCGCCACTATATAGTTTACAATCGTTTGCTACGGTGACTTCATATCCAACCTCCCTTTTATCATCAAATTTTGACATCCAATCCACTCTACCAGTCATGTGTTTGGAGGCTGCGGAGTCCATGTACCAGCTGTCTGCTGAGTGGGTATCAACTCCAAGTGCTGTGAGCAGAGCCCTACCCTTCTTTTCTTCTTTCTTCTCTAGTGGCTTGGCATCTGCTTGATGTGCTGCTGTCTTGTTTTGGTGTTTGCAATCTTGTTTCCAGTGGCCATTTTTACGGCAGTTCCAACAGAACGGTTTCTTGGGTTTAGTATTCTTGAATCCACTCCTGTTGGTGTAGAGTGCTGTTTCTTTGCTGGAGCTGCGTTTGTCTTCCTGTAGCAGTTTACATTTCACAAAGTCACTAGTCAACTCTGCGCCTGAATTTTCCAATGCCATAATCATAGGTTCATAGTCATCAGAAAGTCCCTGCAAGAGCAAGGCACCTAGAAATTCATCATCAAGTGGTTTTTTAACTGCTGCTAGCCGCTGGGAGAGCCCCAAAACTGTGGTGACATATTCTTTCATAGTCTTGAATTGTTCAAGCTTGGTGGAACACAGTTGGCGAAGAATTCTTGTGTGCCTGTTGGCGCCTTTATCTTCATATGCCATCTCTAGCGAATTCCATGCTGCTTTCGCCGTTTTTGCTTCCATGACGTAGGCTACGGAAAAACACTCTTTTCCACCATAAGGTTAATCTTGCACAAAGCACGTTCGTCGCGTCGTACCTTAACCTCTGCGCCCGTTTTATCATCTTCTGCATAACCAGATATGCACTTCCAAAGATCATCGTGCATAAGATAATTCTTCATCTGGAAACGCCAGTCAATGTAGTTTTCTCTCCCCTTCAGTTTCTCGAAGTTATAAAGAGAACCGGTGCTTGATTCCGCCATGATGCACACACGCGATCACAGTTTTGTTAATTCAAATAGAATCACACTGGTCAGAAAACTATACACTCGTCAATGATCCTGCTGGGCCCATAACCTGTAGGAGTATATGGCAGGAGAAAGACGTCTAGGCGTATATGCAGTATACATGTTTAATACGAACTGAACGACAAGGTTACATGCAGGCGTATATATACAAAAACAGACAAAAGAATCAACGAGAACATTCTCGTAACTAGAATCGCCACCAATGGCGTTGCGCTTCCTGGCGCTGTATTTAAACCATAGATCAGCTGTTGGGTTACACATTTCTAACAGTGTTGTTGGTTGTTTTGATTTGTTCAGTATTTTGATTGTTTATTTGAATTGAATTGAGAGTCAATCATGCCATTGCAAGGGAGGAAAACTTGCCAAGCACCGGGATGTAAGAATTGGCAACTCCAGCTATCTGATATGACATCTAGCGGTAAAAATGAGAAACTTACCAAGTAGGGTACATTTGTCACGTGGTGACTGTTTGTATGGTTTCTTGTATTGGTAAACAGATCGTGGTAAATTGTTCGTGTCTTTATACATAAGTAATAAGTTTTACTCGTTGATAGAGTGAAAAATGAGTAAAAGCAAAGTGTATTGCTCTGTTTACGGCTGTAAGTCGATGTATAAGAGGGCTGCGGATATAAGTTTTCATCACTTTCCAAAAGATGCAAATAGCAATAGCCGAAATGTGATGATACCTAATAATACCTAATACCTAATAATAATACCTTTCCACCCCGGGAAGGATCTAACACTTGTCGAGGTAGACAGACAGAAGACCTGCGACGTAAAGCCAGCGAAGGTTATTCAGTTTAAAAACAGCTGTTACGATGGGCGCGCTGGTAAGATTGAAGTTAACTTGAATAATTAATTATTGGCTGCTTGGTAGGTAGAAGGGATGAGTTTAACTTGTATTAAAACTCGTGGGGCGACAGCAATTGCTTGATTTGGATGGTTAAAAGGTGGGTTTGGTGTTGAATATTTGAATGGTAGCGGAATCACTCATTCTACAGTGCCCACGGGGAGGCAAATTAGGCCTATATGACTCGTAGTGGAATAGCTCGAATATCGAAGAACTTAGCGATTACGAGGTGTAGGCTTGGCGGAAAGGCTGGCGGATCATCAGTTTGACATCAATTCACGATATAAGTCGGAGCTTGGAACAGTGGCGTCTGGTTTGTGTGGATGCTAGTCTCGGAATGATAAAAGTAGCACAGCTTCGGTGTGTTATTTATTTGTTTATGTACCGTATTTCTCTATTTGAATGTCCTCGGCGTTGACTCAGGATCGACATTTACATTATATTGCGCATAATAGTACCGAAATAATGTCCGAAGTGTAGCCCTGTGTAAATTTGAATCAGCTGATCTACATCAACCATAAAAACTGATGCTTGATAATATGCAAATGACACCAAAACATCCAGTGGAACACACAAATTAGATCACGTGTATCGCACAGTTATACATATATACAATTAAAAATAACACTGTCATTACTTTAGAGACCATATTTACTGATTATAACCGAAAAATAAAAAGTGTTCCATATCAAACGCGTGTTATTGAGTATTTTAAACCCTACTTATCCAGACCGACCGCAGCGCCCCAAGTGTTAGTTTGAGTTGCCAATTATAATGATAGTAAGAACAATACGGCAATTTTCATCTTCCTGGTGTTGACCATGTGTAAAACAAGTGGGTAATATGGACTACTCTCGAATAAAAATATATAGAGAATAAATGTGTGCATTTCATCTCTTGTTTGTTTTCTTACCCATTCTCCTTTGCATTGCAATAAAATGTGTGGTTTAGGGCTACGGGGAGGGGTGGGTGGCAGCGGGCATGCTAGGTAAAAAGTGAGGTTATTGCAATGTAGAGTGTGCATTCGGACAGTTTTCATTATATTCATCGAATATCCCAACAATTCTGTAGAGTATGACAGTATTTTAATTAGCCTAGAGGTGAATTAAGCTCTAGAACGGCATAACTGTGCCCTTCGTGACAAATCAATTGCCAACATTGATATATGTCAAAATGTATTATTTTCCTATCTGGACATATATTTCAGCGCCTAGCGAAAGGCGCAGTTATGTTTGTGTTATTTTCATCAATAATCAATAACTCATCGCAGAACATACTGTTCATTTTCGTGTAATAAAGGCTACATTCATATGGCTTTTTACTTTTTATATTGCCAGACTTGCCAGTACAATCCATAGCCTCAGGCGGTGTTCTCTCTCGGAAATTCTATAACCAAAAGTGACGAATCTCTTATACTTACATCATCCTTGTTATAGGCCTCGTGCGAATGAACTGTGCTGCGCTCTGTCGACAAGCGTGGCGTTCCTCATCGGGAGATCTGCGCTTGCTGTGTTTTTGCATGGAGTTTGCGTTGTCGTTAGCTTCTATCTTCTGTAATATAATGTACAAAACTGATTGTGGTTCCACTCGTTCTATAAGTAACAACAATTGTTCCGTAGTTGGGTGTAATTTTCGTACAGGAACTCTCCTTCTGGAACTAAGTTTTTAAGTTTTCCAATGACAAACAACATGTGATCAGAAGGAAAGCATGGATAGCCATCCTTGAAACGATACACGAAGAATGGAAAACCATGGACACCTTCAAACAATTCTCGTATTTGCAGCCGTCGTTTTGTAAACGGAATGCCTTCAAGAGATCCTGATAGCCCTGAGTATGTACCTAGATTATTTCTGACACCAAATTCAAACAGTAAAGGTGAATTGTAAGAGAACATAATTGCTGAGCGTTACAAAAGACTAAAATTAAGGCATGGCATTGGCAACACAGCGGAAACTTACACAGGCATGAATGTCTGTTCAGTTACTGACGCAAGTACATAGGCAAATTTGCATCCCAGACTAATAAGATAAACAGTTTCAATATTATGTTTTGCTCATTAGAAAATAATGATGTAGGTATCCAGACTAACCTCCCAATACCAGTTAACAATCAGACAATGACGGACAATTTATTGAAAATAGACGCAAATACCAGAACAGATTTCAGTGAATGGGGACAATCATTTTCTGGATATAAAACAGTGAAGGAAAACGAAGAAAATCTCCATGAAATAGCTGACGTAAAATTTGCAGTGATTCATATCCTTTTATCCCTGCTACCGACTTTGCATCACAACTGCAAATTACGCAAAGAAAATATGTTATTTCTGTTTTTAATGAAGGTGACGCTTGCAATAAGTTTTGCTGCCATTGGCGTTCTGTTCAGGTGTCATAGAACAACAGTTTCCGCAACAATCAAGTTTATACTTCACAATTTGAATGTGAAAACAAAGGACTGGATATTCTGGCCCCTTCGCTCTAGTTTTGAAAGTACAATGCCTCCTGCGTTTAAAAAGCATATTGAAAAATGCACCTGCATACTATACTGTAGTGAAATACCGTGTGAAAGACCAGGAAGTGTTAGGAAAAGAATTATGATGTTTTCACATTATACAAATTCGTTCAGAGTGAAATTTCTTGTTGTAATAACGCAGTCAGGATTTATCTGTTTCCTATCAAAGTGTTAGGGTGGGAGAGCAACAGACAGTTACATTAGAGTTAATTCTGGTGTACTTGATTATATTCAGGCAGGCGATACTGTAATGTGTGACAAAGGATTTCCACAAATAAGGAAGTGTATAGAAAACAAAGATGCTATAATGGTGATGCCTCCTTTTGCATTTGACCCGCAATGGACTGTGGAAGAAGTGGATACTATAAGTACTTACAACATAGCATCTGTTCGCATTCATGTAGAAAGAGCTATACAAAGAAAGAAATTATACAAAATATTGAGTAGCAAAGTTACAGTTGATTTATTACCACATATTGATAAAATTGTACACATTGCCGGAGTCCTAGCAAATTTTATTCCCCCACTAATTAAGATGAATGATTAATTTTAATGACGTTCACCTTGTACCGAAATTATTATTAGAATTAATAATATATTCCATTGTTAAGAACTAGTTTTTTAATCTGTTATCATAGTAGTATATCATAATATTCAAAGGATAAATAAATTGTGAACAGAAAATGTGTTAATAGTTAATGTCTTTGTAGAGTATTGTGTTTTGAAAGGAGATTAAGGTCTAATTTCATGAGAATTACATGGTGATCATATTTCATATTATTACTTATAAACTTACAACGCAGTTACAATGAATTAATCAATGGAAGTATGCAATAAAACTTACGTTTATCTTCACAATATTAATATTTGTAGTAGTTATTTTGCCTGTTGAACACATATCCGCTTACTCGTATTAATGGAAATGCTGCTCAGACTAACGATTGCCTACTACGTGCGTTCGCTACTCTCCCGACTAGCTTCGCCTTTCCTCGCCGCTAGGGGCGCCACGAGTACCAAATAATTTCATTCGCACGAGGCCTTGAGGCAGGCCTATGTGGATTATGCCTACGATAATATATAAAAAAAAAAGTCATCCCGTTTTGATTCGTAGATCGTTTATTCTAATTTTCGAGTGCACATTTCCGAAGTAAACGTTATAAGAGAACGAACATCCATTTCGTTTTTCTATATAAGAGATAAGTGTGACTAGATTCTGTGGGAAACTTTCGGGATTTCCGTTGCATCACTCCCACACTCGATATCAACTGGATCTCAGTTTTCCTCACCAACAGTAAAACTCCGTGCTATTTCATCTTTGCTTTCATGTCTTAAATCATAATCGTCTTTATCGGCGTCTAACTTGCCCGTTCGAAATATCGTCGTTACAGATGTCGGCAAGAGCTTGCTTTTGTAGCGGTATTTTTCTCTCATGACTGGTTGACTGCATGAAGAGCATCCAACAAACACGCTCTCGGTCTCGCGAAATTTTACGTCATTACGCAATAATCGCTGTTTACAATACGCTGTCCGCGCATCCACCCTTCACAACTCACAGGTCAGCGACCTTTGAGTGTGGCTGTTGGGAAAGGGAGGGTAGGTTCTCAGTGAAAGCGCATTCCTCTTGTATTGTTTGGGCTTTGAAGATAAAGGAAATCTATGCTATGGTACCACTTGCGGCAACCTGCTCGTATGTTTCGAACATTGCACAAGTAGGCCTACTGTTCCATCACAGAGAAACGCAGTTCAGTCTTCTCGAATGTCAATGATTTCATCTTTACGTATTGCATCGCACGAAAATTCTTTTAAATGAATGAGAGATTGCTTTACTTAGCATGATGATTAGTTGCCGTGTGAATTTCTATTAAAAATATATTTGGAGACCCGCGAATTAACCGCAAAGCGAATTATCCGCACGCGAATTATCGGGAGTGCACTGTAATATCAAGTTGTTCTTGCACTGGTACTGTTTTACTTCCTCCAATTCGTTGATAGCTCCAGAGATGCTGCTATTTCTGCGTCCTTGACGGGTTTTCTCTCTTTCTTTAGAGTTTCAATTTCCCGGTGGAGTTCATCATATATTTCTGATAGGAAAGTTGCTAGTTTTTTATACCTTCTGGTTTTCTTCTCTCATAGCCGAAAGGGATTCCTCAAGTTTCTGAGAAAATGATGCCATAATCTCTTTGAGGTTAGGTTGCGGGAGGCAGTCTTCACGATTGCATGACCATTTGAAAGTATCATCTTTCCGGAATTGTTGGTACGTGTCTTTGCTCATTTTCATGCATGTTACATGGAACCAGCGTCCACTCTCACCATCACATCCTACAGCCTGCTGATTGTTCTTGATCTTTTTGCCACATGGAGCACAGTTGACCGTCATGATGTTAGATGTTATATGAATTTTATTTTAACAAGTTATGCATTGTATTTCTCTTACGTATTTTATCTACACTGTTCACACAATATTTAACACTTTAGTCACTCGCATAATCCTCGGTAAACATCCGTAATTTCTTATTTTTGCTTACGTTTAGAATATCAACCTTTTACATATCCGCCATGTTTAATTTAGGATAAAGACATACCACTGAAGCCTCAAGAAGTGATGTATAAGACCTATTACTTACCAATAATGATGTATGGGGCAGAAACTTGTCTGATGACAACGAGAGATGAAAGTAGAATATAGCCAGCCGAAATAATAATAATAATAATATAATAATAATATCGTATGGCCTCGGGTGCCTGGTGCAAGCTTTGTTAATTGACACCCAGAGGGTAGCTTGCATGTCGAATTTCGTCGTTCCTTTGAACGCTATGAAAGTCAAAAAGGTTAGATATCTAAACTCCTTGACACTACAGCGCTTTCAAGTAGAGAATGGAGGAACTTTCTGTTGGCGGAAAATCCCGAGATTAATTTTGCCATTGAACACGGCCTACTGAATTCAAATGGGTTCTTTAACATGCCAACAACGTATGACATGAGTATCGTGATTTTTGTCGCCTTCAAAAATCACTTACCATGGCCAGGGGCGAACCTGCAATCTTGGGGTTGGTAGTCCGACACTATAACCACTCACCCACCGTGGCAAGCAGCCGAAATGAAATATAAGGTCGGATACTTTTCTAACAGACCTCGTAGAGTTTCCAATCAATTCACAAGCCCACAGCACACACAATATACATCAAAGCAAAATAACATAAATCATATGATCTAGGGCTAATTTCATAAATACAAAATTCAACTAGCTTAGCGTATCACTTCGATATCTACTGTACTCATGACCCTCAAAAATAAAATCCGAACTCAAAATAATTTTTTTTTTTTTTTAATAAAATCAAAATACCATACACAAACCTGAAACTCAGCAATTTTTCTAGGTTTGTGCCGTGTCTTGGTGGGGTTTCGCCTAGGACACCAAGCTGGCGCATCAGTGGGTTCTTGGTGCCCCGTCTGGACCCCCACAGGAGTAGTGAACTGCGTGCTACCCCACACAAGACACGGCGCAAACCTAGAAAAATTGCTGAGTTTTAATTCACTGGCCGTGAAAGCCAATATACAAACCTGAAAAACAATCAAAATAACTATTTACATGAGCATATGCTCGAATGTGTAACCCCTCACATGAAGAGAGACTAAATTATGCCAAGAAAAGTAACGAATAATGAAGTTCAAAAGTAAACAACTTATTACATGACCAGTGCCTAATATCTGCCATGAAAACTCACATAAACACTCGATGAACTAGAAATTTAAGCTTTAATAAAATAGCTGATGATCAAAACATCAACACAAGAGAACAAATAAACATTCACATTTCCTAATATCTTTTAATGGTGGCAGGACTAGTGATCCTCTCTTACCTCAATGTGAGTCTTGTCACATGCCTTGGCTGGCTCCAATAAGTGTGTAAGTGAGTGTGTTATGTAACAACACTACCGGAGTGCACAATCACTGGCCACTCCCTACAAATCAACCTGTCTATACAGGCTACATTGCCTCCTGAAAAAGAATTCATACACACTAGGTGGAACACACCTATCACAGTGAAATACACACTTGGCACACTACACACCCTTCAAAAGACAGCACTTCAAGGCCAAAACCGTTGCTGAAATCACCTTGGGATCACTACCCTTACACATGCTGACTGATAAAATATGGCCGCCTACACAATAAATAGTTATTGTTGTTTTAAGGGGCAGAACTACGAGGTCATCTGCCCCTTTACACCATAAACCATCCGAAATCAATTAAGTGGCATTGGCTGATGACCCCTACATCCACACATGAAAATCTATTATATCTCCTGTCATCACAAAAATGTTACATTTACCAGATCCTGGCCCTACAATATCGGTTGAACACGTACCTGTTCCAAATATAACCAAAACTGCATGGACTACCTTGTGCACAATGATCAAATCAAAACACAAAAGGGTGACATCAAAATACATTACTACTTCGTGATACAATAGGCTATATTAATTGTTAATAGCACGTCTTAAACCAAATCTATCCTACTTTATACACAAAAACAATGTTTCAATACACCATTTGAATCTAAATTATTCACATTTAATTCCACCCTCCCCAACTAACAACTAACAATAGGTAACAAATGAATGACTACTGATCCTTGGCACATCTCGTTTGTTACGGCGACCATCGGCGCCCCTCCATTAGAAATTCAGCCCATCAAAACGTTGCTGATTCAGGGTTCGAACAGGAGCTTAACTGATGTCTTGATTTTTGCTGCACTGATAACAATTTATATTATCATACAATTAAATGCCACACACTTCCTACCCGCGAACACCACTCCCGAACTGTTTATTTTGGGTGTTGAGCATTTTATCGAACTCACGAATGTTTGCGTGTACTGCACTCACAGGCTTCATGTGGCAATTATACTCACTTTCCAACTTAGAATTAATGTACAGTTATTTAGCACTTGTTCAAAAGTGTCCGTAAATACACTGTCTATTACCTCCCAGCAACTGCACAGTTCTCACTATCTTTGGGCAACGCGGTATCAGCCCATTACAATGATTCGGTGTTCACGATTATCACCTTGGCTAACACTTAGCAACTGTTCAAAATGTTTACCGCTAATGTTCACTCAAGATTACTTAGCCAGGCTAGACTATACTGGTACTGCCATGGCACAGACAATTATAGTTTGTTATAGCCAAATGTTCACATCAAGGCACGTAATTCAGAGCTCAAAGTGTAGTGGCTTCGCCCTTCGAACGCAATAAGAAACTGTGTAGTCTCCGTGACTGGCGTATTTATTCTGCGGGCATGACCTACTCACACGCATAGGGACACACATGGTCTCACTGACCATGACATTACCGGCCTCTCCTCGCCTCTCTGACACCAAGATTATTGTTCAACTGCATTCTTCCTTCTATTATCCAAGCATGGCTGGCTTTATTAATTAAAAACTCATGTTCTTAACTCAATTTATAATTTGTGACTGCCAAAATATTGTTATATTTTAGTCCCTTTCACTGTCACAATATGGTCTTAGTCCCAGGACCATATTGTACTGCAGAAGCTCGCCGGTCCTCTTTTGTACCCAGCATCCCAGCCAGGAACTGGAAGCTCCCGTCTTGGCACGATACTTACATGCATGTTCCTCCTTGCACATCAGAACATCGACTCTCCTCTTTTTCTCCCTTCTAAGCACCAGAATGATGCGTCTCGTGCCGTTTGTAGGGCCACCAACATTTTCTCCCATCTTTTTACCACCACATTGCAACTAAGAGTAGGTTGGCATGACAGAAACAGACATCCAATGGATATAGTCATCATAATTGTTACAATTGTAAAACCACGCCGTCCGTTATACCTTCTTCTGACATGTTTTTTTGTACTTTGCGCTCGGAAAGGAGTAAGTAGTACTCAGTAGTGCTCAGTGAGCGACTTGAACTGTAGGCGGCGATGTACCTGGTGAGAGCTAGACAAACTGGCTTGGTAGCTAGAATGGAATTTGAATCTGTTTAAATGTCTTTATTACTGGGCTAGTTGCAAGGTTAGATTTCTTGGTGCGTTCCGATCGTCATTTGTCTAGACCAGATGTGGCAGTAATGTTTTGATTGTCAGCTGATAATAAGAAGAAGATCGACGGTAGCCATTGAGGGAATATTAAGAAGTTTGTTTGGAGTACTACATTTTAGGCCTATTAATTGGATCTGTTTTGTATCGTGGCGAATCTATTGTCCTAGGACATTGTATCTATGATTAAGATACATTGATTTTCGTCTCAAATATTAAGATTCTACTAGTAAGCAAATATGTGGACAGATGAATTGGCTTTGAAAGATAAATAATAATAATATCATATGGCCTCGGGTGCCTGGTGCAAGCTTTGTTAATTGACACCCAGAGGGTAGCTTGCATGTCGAATTTCGTCGTTCCTTTGAACGCTATGAAAGTCAAGGAGGTTAGATATCTAAACTCCTTGACACTACAGCGCTTTCAAGTAGAGAATGGAGGAACTTTGTGTTGGCGGAAAATCCCGAGATTAGTTTTGCCATTGAACACGGCCTACTGAATTCAAATGGGTTCTTTAACATGTCAACAACGCATGACATGAGTATCGTGATTTTTGTCGCCTTCAAAAATCACTTACCATGGCCAGGGGTGAACCTGCAATCTTGGGGTTGGTAGTCCGACAAACCACTCACCCACCGTGGCAAGCGCTTTGAAAGATGCTAGTTGGCTATGAACGCAACCTGGATTTAAGATGACAAATGTACTGCAAGAACAGGATGATATTAAATGAGAAATTCTCTTTTAGGGCTGAAGCGAGAAAGTACGGTAAGTACGCGAAAATGAGGGTCACGTTTCCATCTCTATTTATATTTGTACTGCATGTATGTATTTATTGTTATGTTGTGGCATCTATTGTAAGTTATTTTGGAAACAATAGATGTCGAATGATTTGAAAGAAAACAGTGTTTCATTTCTAAGCGATAAATCTAGTCATAGCTCCAAAGTAAGTCCTCTGGGTATGTTTGAAAATTGGCCTAGCAGCTTACCTTCCCAAGTACGTTTTGTTTTAGTGGTTGAAAGTGTTGTAATTAGGGGTCTCGTTCAATAATTACTTTTAGCGATAAGGTGGCGTAGTTGGTAGCATGCTGAGCTTCTATGCCCAAGATCGCGGGTTCAAACCCGGCCGAAGTCGTCGGATTTTTTAAGAGCGTTAAACATCTCTCAATATGCCATCCTTCAGAGGGGAAGTAAAGCTGGCGGTCCCTTGTCTTAGATTTATGGCATGTTAAGGAACCTTCCACTAATTACACCTGTGTGAAGCTAAATTGCATATGGGTTTAGCATTCGACAAATGCTCTTAGGTTCCGATGTTTGTCGCCAGGAGCCGACTGCAGTGGCATCTGGTAATCAAGTTCTGTACTAGTAGTCATTGACATTGGCATTTGGCGGCAAAAGTAGGAACTACTTGAAAAAATTCAATGTCTGGAGTTCTCACTTGAATTGAAAACAGATAACACACACTAATACAGTCATCACAATTAACACCGGTTATCAGACAGATTCTACACACACCCAAAGTACACGGCGCTACAAGACCGCGTTGTCGCAGCCCCTAAACTGAGGAACCAACCAACCTAATAACTTTTAGATTAATTTTCAATCCAAGGAAATAGAAACATAGAATAATATCAAAATTTAGGAATTTCCAGGTTAAGGTCTGAATTCTGTGTCCGCTAGTTGTGGCTCTGTAATTAAGACGCAGATAGGTCAACATTAGAACATTCCGGATCACAGAAGGATTCCGGTACAGGGTGACACTTTTCAATAGAATACAGGCCCAGGTTAGGGTAGGGAAATCCTCAACGACCCTCCCTTCATCCAGTAAATATGATTTTGACTCTCCTAGCATAATCAGGTCAGGAAACACACCAAGGCATGGCACCGTCCTGGGTAAGTGTTCGAATCACAGGAAGAGCAAGATAGACTGATGAATGATTATCATGTGACGACCGTCAAAACCTCCCTCTGAGAAAGGAGACCACAGGACTCAGGAATGTCTAGAAGGTTAAGTTATAAGTGCTTAGCCTGTGTTATGGCTGGTACTTCCAAGACGACGTATACATTTTCGGTGTATTGCTGACCACGTCGTGAAGTTCCCTTGAAGCTCCGCTAGAAGACCCCAGACAAACAGCACATAGGAACATCATGGTCCCTACAAGCGGCGCTTAGTCCTGGCCACGAGCTAGCACGCCACCAGACACAGATCACAGAGCACATGCCCTGCCTCGCACCCAAGGCAACCAGTCAAACAAGACAGCAGCACCTCCAGCATATACAGATCAAAGTGGTCTTTTAATATACAATCTTAACGAATGTGCCGTCCTCTCACTGAAGAGTCTTACAAGGAAGCCAAAATCCTCAGGAGTATTTTCTGGGTATCACCACACAGTCGAGGGGGTTCACATGCTGATAAAAACCCTAACACTTCATGCATCTGGATCAAACTGCCTAACAATGCACAATGTAATAACACACAAAGCCTAACTCACATCCCCTTACATCATTCACAGCCAGGTTACCACACTAGCTTGCATTGACTCAAATTAGAACGAAAAATCTGTTTGTTAATAGGATTACTCAACAGGATAGTACTGGGAGTGAGAAAAGACAAGACTTCTCAGTTCTGCCTCACAATGCTGAGTATACCCCATTTCAGCCCTCAGACCAGAATTAAATTTCTTGGCAGAGCCAAGAATCGAGTGAGATTGTCGGTTGACAGTCAAGAAAAATCTTACTTTTTGCCTGAAGTGTTGTTTATCCTATTTCCAAAAACGTGAGGAGTGTTACCAAAGATGCAAAGGCAAAAATGATAGTAAAAGAAATGTGACTGCCCAAAAAATGATTTGGTAAATCTTATTACACTATTTTCTTGTGACTCAAGTTAGTGAGGTTCTTACCTACTGTGCCCAAGGTTGTCGGATTGGATTCTGGCTATCAGTTGGCCCTTAACAGTGTTTAATGTGAGATATCCGAGTCAGTAGATTAACTGGCATATTAAAAATCACCACTAGGGAAAAATTCTGCAACCTCATTGTCCCTTAAGTCACAGCAATTATTTTAAACATTAAAGCGGTAGCATTCTCTTTTTCCAAAAACTGCACAATATGTTTTTTAGTGACAGGATGAGTATAGAACAATATCCAGACATTTCCCTTATTGTTTCTGGAAGTTGAGAAGTGTAACACAAACCTTATAGACAAAGAGCAGGCCACACATACCCCTGCGCCCAGCACAAGACGTTTGTTCAGACGAGAGCAGGGCACAGTCCTCTCCCACCACAACACTCATAACCTAGAACATACCACAAGATAACACATTAGATCATCTGAAGAATTGCATTTTTGATGAGTTTCATATAATGCATGATGTGTTGGAACCACTTGTAGATCAAATAGCTGATATATCAATATTAATGAAATGCTTAGAACCCAGAAACTTCATATTTTCTATATATTCCATACCAAAAAAAATGCAGAGGATTGCAATGGTTCAATTCCTGTGTACTAGTCCAGAAGCAGAGTTCTAATTAGTACCGTGCAAATGTAGCAGGAAGGCCATAATGTTACCAGCCTACTGAAGAGTAACACAGAAAGAAATAATTCTATTCCACCTCAAGATCATCATTACGCTACACATTACGATAAGTTACAAATCACTATTGCATTTCAAAGTAAGGACTTTTGTTTGAGCCATTTGAGATTGATGCCACCACAATTTCTAGGAGGGCCCTTCACGCTCAGGTACAATCACTTTGAAGCAACTAATAAGCTGTGTATAGAAAACAAAAATTTATCAAGATCCCACTGATGTTTGGTTCCTTAGTTTAGGGGCTGCTACAATGCGGTCATGTAGCCCCGTGTACTTTGGGTGTGTGTAGAAGCTGTCTGATAACCGGTGTTAATTGTGATGGCTGTATTAGTGAGTGTTATCTGTTTTAATTCAAGTAAGGACTCCAGATGATAATTTCAAGTAGTTCCTACTTTTGCTACCAAATGCTACCATCCACGACACCTAGCTTGCGGACTTGGCTACTAGATGCCATCGCAGTCAGCACCTGGCGGGGAACGTTGGAACTAATATAGTGTTATCAATTCTAACCTACAAATTTTGGCTTCACACAAGTGTAGTTTGTGGAAGGTTCTTTTTCATGCCATAAATCTATGACATGGGACCGCCGGCTTTACTTCCCCTCCAAAGGAAGGCATACTGAGGGATTTTTAACGCTCCTAAAATATCTGACAACTTCGGCCGGGTTTGAACCCGCGACCTTGGGCATAGAAGCTCAGCATGCTACCAACTATACCACCGAAGCCGCCTAGATCCCACTGATGAGCCTACTTGGTACACCTAGACAAACCCCACAAAGGACATGGTGAGAAACCTAAAAGAATCGCTAGATTTTAAAAATGTTCTTTATTTTTAGATATCCCTATATATATAAAAATGAAAGTTTGTCTGTTTTTTTCTGAATTTCTATGAAAATTTGCGTTATTAACGCGTTTCAGACTGTTTTATGACGGATGCACGCGAAAATAATTTTTTTGTCTGTCTGTTTGTCTGTCTGTGGACAATTTTTTGTTCCCTTATAACTCGAGAACGGCTGGGTGGATCTACGTCATATATGGTACAGATATCCATCAGAGGCACAACATTGATCATTGATGTAACTCTTCTCCATACCTCTCATAAAAGGGGGCCAACCCCCTTAAAATACATGCTGAAATAGGCATAGAAGGGTGAGGCAAAGCTCATCTTCAGCCCCTCAATGTAAGAAACGAAACTCGGGGGCCCTAAAACCAACAGTTTTTGAGATATTCCCAGAAAACTAATTTCATTTAATAAACTAATGAAAGAATGAAAGCCAGTAACCATGGCAACAGAATCTCAGAGTTCCATTTATTTCTGGAAGACACAATGCAGTTCCATTTATTACATTACTGTGAAAGTTTGCAATTTGCTTTAAGGTTATCACGGAACCAAATTAAGCTGTAAAATTCATCAATATATATAACGCGCTTAAGGGGGTCATGGGGTACCCTAATATATTTTCACACAATTTACACGTGTGATATGTCGCACTGAAGGTCTATTATATCTACAAACAGCAACATTATTTTCAAAAATTCCTGAATTGAAATAGTATTTTTATGGCTTTTAGGAATTTGGGCCATTGGAGGCTAAAAAACCTGAATTTTCATGCACCACAAGCCTTTATAATTTATTTGACATAACGGTGAGGGTCAGTTTTTATGTGACGTGTATTGCGTTTCGTCCACGAGGTTTTCAATTTTATTTTCACGCCAGGAAGTACACGTTAGGTAAATTTAGTTTGAGAGCACATTTTAACTAATCATTTTTCTTTGTCGACAAACAGGTTCCAAGCCCCTAACCATTGCAACGGTAGCTCTGGTTATTAATACCCAAGACCGTTCGAAGAATGAGTACTCTTGCTATTAAATTTTTAAAAACCACACAACTTTCAAAATAATTGAAATTATTCTTTAAGACAGAGGTCATTTGGTTGTGTCCTATATGTCATTGTTATTTTTCCATCCCTTCCTTTACCTTCATAAATTGACATGAAATAAACCATGTTAAAATTAAGTCCGTATTGACTTACATTAAATTAATACATTATTTCAAAGGTCCGCCCAGTCAAAACACCAGTAGAAATGCAGAGAGCAATCTGTGATTTATCCATGTAATGCAGAAGACATAATATTACTAATTTTTCAGGCAGTACTCCAGAGTAAAGATCTAAGAAGCTGTACAAAACTAATGGTATACCAAGCTGTAGTCATTTCTACGTTGCTCTATGGATGTGAGACCTGGACCCTATACCGCCAGACCGTCAAAAAACTGGAACACTTTCACCTTCAGAAACTCCGTTCCATTATGCACATCAAATGGGATGACTATATAACGAATGCTGCGGTTCTCGAGAGAGCAGAGATGAAGAGCATAGAGGCCATCATCATTAGCCACCAGTTTAGATGGATCGGTCATGTCCAACGCATGAATGACGACAGACTCCCACGGAAAATCCTGTACAGTGAGCTCAGCACGGGCAAGAGACCTCTAAGAGCACCTTGGAAGCATTACAAAGACCAGCTTAAACAAACCTTGAGGCATGTAGCCATTGATCCTGATAATTGGCGTACCCTTGCAGAAGATCGCACATGTTGGCGTGCAGCCACCTCAGCTGCAATTTCACATTTGGAAGAAGAACGCTGAAGGCAGGAAATGAAAACTCGTCAGATGAGAAAGCTGCGCCAGATATTGCCACGTCCTCCACCTTCCATCATATGCATCGTGTGCGGCCGTATGTTCTATGCCAGAATTGGTCTGGTGAGTCACCAACGACATCACCATCGAGTGAATACAAATTAGTAATGCAGGAAAGAAACATACACTCGGATTCGAGTATTGGCCGATGACGACGATTATGGATGGAAAATGACACCATTGTGAACCAGTTCCAATCTGAAACGTGCCCATTTAACAGTGAAGCTATAACGTTACCAATGTACTGGTAACATGAAATAGAATGTGGAACATGATACCGTTGTATACATGTATGGATGTAGAAATCCAATCTGCACCATGTCCACATAACCGAGGAGCTATAACGTTACAATGGAACAAAAAGATTCTGTTGCACCTCGATTTTGGTTATGTTACCCATTATGTTAATTATGGGTCCCTGATTATGACACACTTCTAATAGAAAATGATAACATTACAATACAAGGATAATATTTCATTTGCTTGTCAACTCTTGTCACATAATCGTTACCTTCAGCCCTTCATTTCTTGCTTGCATTACAGCCATCCCAAAGTTCAGGGAGTCCCCAGTGTAGTTGGGTATGATCACAAGAGCTCCTCCTAAAGCATAAAACAAGATTATTGGTACTGTTCACAGTCAAGTAACCTGCTATTATCTATTCTACACCATGGCCAGGTACCAAGAAGTGAATTTCAACACCTCCCCTTACCTCAATAATTCTCTCAATCTCTCATATTTAACACTGAATAAGTCATGGAAGCAGGAAATGAATTTCTTGTGGTAAAGAGAGAATCTGAGATGCCATAGCAGTAAACATGAATTGAGGTTTGAAATAAAATATTCAGTTTCTTGTAAGAAAACTCCAAACTGAATTACATTTTGCAAAATTCAAGTAGCACTCAAGCACAAACCTATCTGCATAGTAGTGATGACTAGAGCCCAGATTTTTGTGTATTTTTATGTATTAAAAGGGGGAAAGGGGGGGGGAGAGGGAAATATATTTAACATCTGGTTAGGGTCCCAGCTCAGGATTAAGAGTGGAGATCTCAATGGCATTTACGGTGGAGAAGGTGGACTTCTGTACAGTTCAAGTAGCAGAGGAGGCAGCCCAGTACTCGGGATTAATGGAGTTAAAGGTATCTGAACCATGTTAGCGACAGGATTCAAACCTACTCTGAGTGTCTGAACCCCATAGTATGTGACTCAGGGACAGCGTCTGATCGCCATGTTAGGAGTGGCTGTGAAGTAATCCTCTGAAACTAACAACTTCAGTTGTATTTCTAGTTGATAGCTAGGCATCAGCCCCAATCAAAAACCAATCAATTCTGTGTGAAGGAAAGCTCAAGCATATGCACTGCATCCGTGACCGGGAGAGGTCATGTCGTTTAAAGAGTTTAAATGAAGCACCACGCTGCATTTTAAAACGAGCACCGTGAGAGTGGGGAGCCAGTCCGCTGCTAAGAGCGAGTGTGCAGCGAATGACAAGCCATCAAATTTGCCAGAATATGTGACTAAAGCTTATCCCGTTGCCCAACAGAGGAGCTGACTACGTTATAAAATAGGCTGAAGAATCTACAAAAAGAATTTTATTTCTATCGTCATGTGTTCATGAGATATGAATGAGAGAAGCTTTGGAGCATTACGTCTCCGGACTTTAAGCCACACCTTCGAGCAGTATAAAGGTCGCAGCAGCTAGCTTACGTTTTTATTGCGGAAAGCGCTAAGTCCACATCGCCGTGTTACCAGTGCACCGGGCAGTTAGGCCACGCGGCCATTCCGCCAGCCCGTACGCTTAATAAGTACAGAAAACATAAGCTTGTGCCGTTACATGTGAGTGATTGAAAGCTACTATCTCGCTTGCCCTTTTCTTTTTCTTCAAGTTGAAGTGTGCTTGGCTTTGGAGCTTATTATTTGATTGTGGAAACATTTTTAGTGCACCTGGGCTGTGTGTGTTACAAGCCGAGGCAATAATTAATTAACGGTGAAGAGTGATTGTACGTAAGAACGCCGCATTGATATTGCAAGGCACGGAAGGTACTAGAACATTCTGTTGTAGTCTGCACATGGTAGTATCCATTAACTTAGTGCAGGAAACGAATCAAGCATTGAACAGCAAAATATTCTATGTGATGAACTCGCAGCTGAAATTACAGCTTATGTGGCATACTATTTGTATAACAGCTAGCCAAGCGAATGCAGAATATTCTAAAATGCTATTATATTGACATTTCCAACATGTGTGCTAAACATTGTGACAATCTGAAGAATAGCTTTGCTCTAGATCTTTCTACGCTGTGAAAATTAATATGAATATGTACTAAACACCAGAGATAGGTTAGGCGAGAAGGAAGCAGATGTCGATTCCAGGCCATGAGGGGACCATGAACATCCATGATGGACGATCAAATGGAAAGCTGTTCGAAGCTGATGCCGACTCCAGCCAGGGATTGAAGCAGTCATGAGTAGTGGAGTGATGGCGCTTCTAACACACTCCAGAACATACATGCCTTTACTACTAAGCCTCAGCCATGTTAAATAATTAATATCTCTTGAACGCACGGTCGGATGTTGACAAATGAGGTGTCATTGGACTCGAGCTGACGTCCTCTTTCCTATGGACCACTCGTTATATATATATATATATATATTTTTTTTTTTTCGAAAGTGGGTGATAGTTTGAAAACCAAACATGATAGAACGTTTTGCCATGGCTCAAACGAATGGTCTTTATGACCTTTATTTTCTATAATGAAACTTTTTTACTTTTTATGTTTTTTGAAAACACTCGAATTTTGAAAATCCTATATTTTGGAAAGTAGGAATTCTACAAAAAAAATTGTTTGACATAAATGAAAGGTCCCTACGCCCTCTACCCCCCAAAATAAATTTCAAGTCTCTAGGATAAAAACCTGTAGTAGTGGGATGATAGGGGTTTTGCCCACTAACTTATTGAACCCTCCTCGTATTTGCCCCGAACCTGATATCTCGCTAACCAATAATGGGATTTGAACATACAGGGTGTCCTAGCACTCGTAGTGATGCCCCCTACTTTCCTATAGGCTCTTTATTTAAAAGAGCAAAACTAAAAGGTCATCCGCTTTTAATATCTCGCGAATCAATCATGCTAGAGGCGTGTACGAGGGGTCCAAGGACTCGGGCTGACGTCTTCTTTGCTATGGACCACTCGTTATATTTTAAAAAAAAATTGGAAACTCGATTTTGGGGTAAACACGTGTTTTTGTGATTTTTGCCGATATCTCACGAACCAATAACGCTAGAGACGTGTACGAGGTGTCCTAGGACTCGGGCTAGCGCCCCCTTTCAAATGTGGTAGAAATTTTTTCCAAAAAAAAATTCACAAAGGGCCTAACGCCATACATGTTGAAAAAACATTTTTTTCTTTACCTGTATATAATGTTCATGAAGCGTGGTGGTTGAGAGAGACGATACTGCTGGGTGTGTGTGTGTTTCAACGAACCTGTCGCTAACCACAAGGACCATGCTTAATAGAACAATCGCTATTTCGGCGGGTCGGTTTATGACAGAGCGAGGGTTCGTTTTCTGATATTTTACCTATAACGTGTAAACGGTGATGAGAACTTGGTTCTATGTTGGTCGAAGCGAGTAGAGAAAACAAACTTGCCAAGGAGCAGGAAGTGAATGTCATTTGAGCTTATTGGAATGCGCTGATCTGACTTGAAAACAGGTGCAGTGGAAAAAATGACAAAGACGCTTGAAGGTGAAATAATCTGACCATCGTGGTGGCAGGGGAGTGCGAAATGCATGTGAACACATGTGAAACCACAGGAGGGCTAAACAAGTTACATCCTGTTTGCTTCGTACGTGACAAAATGCAAGTTCATGTGAAATTTGACCTGGCACAGGTGTTCACCTTGGGTGTTAGCTGTCCACGTGACCGATAACAGAATGTTCAAAGCGTGGGAAAAAATGATTATTCATGCAACTAACATATATAAAGACATGTCGTTATCATTTCCACTCTCATTCAGGTGACTACCTTTGAATATATTGCGTTCGTGAAACCCCTGGTCTTGTTTAACAGTTTTGGTGTTGGTGGAAAATACTTATCCTTGTTGTGAGGTAGGTATATATTTATTCATTTATACATTTATTGATTTATATATATTTACAAGCAATTATTTATTGATTATGTAATTATTGATTTTTTAATTTATTTGTTTGCAGATAACTGGTATACCTTACATGTCTGAGAGAGAAGAAACCATTGCACTTTTGAGCCCACTAGAAGGAAACAGCAATAAGCCACTGCAAGTGAAGGTGGGATTATTTTTTTAAACTAACTTGTTTCATATTTTACTTTATGAAATGCATGTACTAACCTGAATTTAGGTATTTATAACGGTTTATTTTATTTATTTTTAGAAACTTGGAAAGAAAAGCCTTACCGCCGTAGCAATCGCTGAAAACCCGAGACGCAGTAAAGTGCAACCATTGTTTCCAGGCAGTGAACTAATTAAAACTCAGGTAAGCCTAACATAAAATGCTATTCCATTTTACCACTACTGAAAACTCGTAGACAAAAAAATTCATTACCTGTACATGACTAGGACGATGATTGCTTTCTTGATTAATGACTATGTATTGGCAACCGGTACAAGACCATATTGGTTGTTTACCGGGAAAGTACAAGGCCATATTGGATTTTGTAAAGAACAAAAATTTTAATTTAACTGACAGGTCGTTCCCTGTAATAATAATAATATAATATTATTAATAATAATAATAATAATAATAATAATAATAATAATAATAATATTAATATCGTATGGCCTCGGATGCCGGGTGCAAGCTTTGTTATTTAACACACAGAGGGTAGCTTGCATGTCGAATTTAGTTGTTCCTTGACTATGAAAGTCAAGGAGGTTAGATGTTAGATATCTAATTTCTTTAAACTCTATAGCGCT
This sequence comes from Meconema thalassinum, assembly GCA_946902985.2. Lineage (NCBI taxonomy): Eukaryota > Metazoa > Arthropoda > Insecta > Orthoptera > Tettigoniidae > Meconema > Meconema thalassinum. The sequence continues at coordinate 453,205,950 of OX336391.1, read as the reverse complement.
TTCTAGTAGAAAAATGAGGAACTTTGTACCCTATGAACTCAACGAATATTCACAGGTTTGAACATGATAATCTGAACAAAATGACATGACATTATTATTTTTTGTTTATGTATTGGTTAAAGGGGAATGTAAATGACTGCAGCTTTATAAAAAGAAAATAAGTACATGGGTTACTGTTAGTGCCGACATACAGTTTATTATAATTTTTATGGTGTTTTGATATATTAATGCCAATTAACGTTAAAGTTTTATTTACAAGTATTGATTGAGTGATTGGTTATTTTGTTTGCTTTTAGGTGTCGTCATGCGTCATTAACGTAATGAACAGGCAGTGAACAAGTATACATTGTGCTTTAAAGTACTCTGTGCAACGTTAATAACTTACAATAAGAAAAAGTTTTATTATAACACATGGCGTTAGTACCAAATACAACAAGTGAGCAAGTTGGTTTACCACGTGGGTTAAATTTAAAATCAGAACATGACCGTTGGTTAACATTTGAATCCTGGCATGTAGGCTTTTTGTCGACACATGAACTTGCAAAAGCGGTTTTTTTTACTTGAACCGAGAAAATGTGGTGCGCTGTGTGTTATGTCGTATTGAACTTTCACACTGGGAAGAAGGGGATGATCCCTTTAGAGACCATTTGCGATGGTCTCCTTGTTGTCCTTACATGCTTGGAAAACAAGTGGGTAACATACCTGTGTATTCATTTTACCGAACCACAAGACCATTGGCCGCTACTTACGTTGCTGAATCACAAATAAATAATAATGATGTATTACCAGCCAACAACGGTAGTGTCGATATATGTGGTCCATATGCCATAGACAGTGTTGAATTGGCATGTACTTTTGAAAAATTGGGAGTTTACAAGACTAAAGCACTAGCACACCCAGAGTACAGCTCTGTTGAAAAACGTTTAGAATCTTATAAAAATATTTGGCCATTAATATTAAAACACCTTACCAAACAACTAAGTGAAGCTGGATTTTTTTATGCTGGCGAAGGGGATAAAACAATGTTTTTATTGTGGATTTGCTTTAAAGGATTGGCAAATGACTGATGACCCTTTTGTGCAACACGCTCGTTGGTTACCTAACTGCAAATACATGGTGTTGCTTAAAGGTCAGGAATTTGTGAACACTATTCGTAAAGAAAACATGATTGCAGCACAAGACTTAAAAGTGCCTTTAGTGTTAGAACACGCGGAGCAAATACACGAGGCTGAAAGAAAAGACTTGTCTCACGAATAGATACAAAAGTGTGACCAACAATTATGTAAAATTTGTTATCAAGATGAACTAGGTGTTGTATTTTTGCCTTGTGGGCACATGATAGCCTGTGTCAAGTGTGCATTAGAACTCAACACTTGTGCTATATGCAGAAAAGCAGTATCTGCTACAGTTAGGGCATTTCTTGCATAACTAGTAAAATTTATCAGCCATGCATAGTGCAAGATCCCTAATTGCACAATATTATTAAAGCTGTTTTAGAGTGTAATAGATATGCTTTTCTTTTGTTTATAGACTACTACAATGAATGTTTTGAATGCTGTGGGTCAAGCATGTGGCTTAGAGACAAAGAAGCTCAGCGAATTGCCAACGCATATTCCATTCCGCATTATCAAGATTCGGAAATTGAAAACAGCATATGGTGATCGTGTACTTTGTGTATGTGAAAACTTTGAGACATTTCTGCCTACACGGTTTAATGATATGTCGGAGAGTGTTTTTGATGAAGTCAATAATGCTGTATACTTAATTTATGAAGGTTTTAAAAACAATAGGTGCATGGTTCGTTTTAATTAAATAAATAAAAAACAAATGTCAAATAATAATGGAAGATATAAGTCATGACAATGGACTGAAAGAAAAATATGTGTATAGATAATAATGTTTAATATTTAGTATTGTCTTCAAAAATATTATCATGAAACAAAACAAAATGTATATAAAGTTTGTAAATAAATGAAAATAATGGTACAATGTTGTTTTATTTTCTATAGAAGTCAGAATCTTTAACATTGCAGAGTATACATGATTATGACAATAAAAAGCACACTTTGCCTTTACGATAGTGTGTTATAGTTTTAAAAACAAAGCTTGTTGTAGATCTTTTTTCTTCCACGATGAACAATAGGCATGTAAACGTTATTGTCTTGTTTTGGATCATTATCACTATCATAATCATAAGCAGCATGATCTATATCACTATTATTATAATCACTATAATTATCCTCAACATTATCCTCAACATTACTAAAACCAGTTAAATATTCCTGATCCTCTTCCTGTTCCTGTTCCTGTTCCTGTTCCTCTACAGTGTCCTCATGTAGAGTCTGCGTGGCTTATGATACTGTTAAGGGGTTTTTGAACATTGAATTATTTTCAATAGTAGTATTGTTTTGTAGCAATCGCTTTTTAACATTTTCATGATTTTCTGTTGACAGCAACAGTGTTTCATGCAGTACACTACATTGATGATCACTGACACTTAAAACCTCACTATTTTTACTTTTTAGCTCACTGCGACATTGTTTTGAACGTTGTTTTGAACGTTGTTTTGAACAACGCCAAATAACAGTTCCATTTTTATTGGTTCGTTTCACAATATATGAATATCCTTTATAGAATGCATGAGGCTTACCATACCTAGTCACAGATACTTCCATATCAACTGTCAAGCATAGACTAAGCTCTAGTAAAGACAACTTGGTAATAAGAACAATAGTTTAATGTGCGAGCAGATATGGGCGCAAATGTGGGAGCAAAAAAGTTGGAGCAAAAAGTGGGAGATAAAATTGGGAGCAAAAAGTGGGAGCAAAAAGTGGGACCAAAAATTGAGAGCAAAAAGTGGGAGTAAAAAAAAAGTAGGAGCAAGTATGGGAGCAAATGTGAAAGCAAAAGTGGGAGCAAGTATGGGGGCATATGTGAAAGCAAAAGTGGGAGCAAAAAGTGAGAGAAAAAAGTTGGAGCACAAAGTGTAAGCAAAAGTGGGAGCAAATATGAGAGCAACAAAAGTTGGAGCAAGTATGGGAGCAAATGTGAAAGCAAAAGTGGGAGCAAAAAGTGAGAGAAAAAAAAGTTGGAGCAAAAAGTATAAGCAAAAGTGGGAGCAAATATGAGAGCAAAATAAAAAGTGTGAGCAAATATGGGAGCTAAAAGTGTAAGCAAACGTGGGAGCAAAAAATTGGGAGTTAAAAGTGGGAGCAAAAATTGAGAGCAAAAAGTGGGAGCAAAAAAGTAGGAGCAAATGTGAAAGCAAAAGTGCGAGCAAGTATGGGAGCATATGTGAGAGCAAAGGTGGGAGCAAAAAGTGAGAGAAAACAAGTGGGTGCAAAAAGTGTAAGCAAAAGTGGGAGCGAATATGAGAGAAACAAAAGTAGCAGCAAGTATGGGAGCAAATGTGAAAGCAAAAGTGGGAGCAAAAAGTGAGAGAAAAAATTGGGAGCAAAAAGTGTAAGCAAAAGTGGGAGCAAATATGAGAGCAAAAAAAAAGTGTGAGCTAAAAGTGTAAGCAAAAAATTGGGAGCAAAAAGTGGAAGCAAAAAGTGGGAGCAAACATTGGGAGCAAAAAGTGGGATCAAAAGAAAGTAGGAGCAAGTATGAGAGTAAATGTGAAAGCAAAAGTGGGAGCAAGTGGTTATGTGAAGAACAGCCCAAGTTCGTTCTCATAAACGGGAGAAAGCATCAGGCAATGCCTGGACAAAATAACTACTGTGAAAGAAGCTATTAGACTGAATATTTTGGGCTAGGGGAGTGCGGCCTGGTTCCTTATACTCAACTTTAAGTTTAAATTTAACACTGAACATTTAAGCATTAATATAATATAAACTTTATTTGTTGTTTGACACAAGTGATAAATTCTATACATTACTGGAAACCCTTTGGGTTTAAAAATTAGTAGGTTGGCACAACTTGGTGCTATTTACAAGAGTTCATTTTAAAGACACACTATTTTGAAAACAATTGCACTTGCAAGCAATATTAAAACCATTAAAACATATAAGATTATTGATAAAAATAGAGAATAAAAGAACGTAACTTATCTTCCGTTGCTATTCATGTTGACTAGAGAGGTTCATTGCTGCAGGTCGGCCGTGGCCAGAGCTTGCTGGTTTGCTGTTGTAGTTTATAGTTTACGAACACTATACTTTGTGATTTCGATGTCCAGCATCTCGAAATAAAGTATCGGCTTGAAGAAAGGTTCTTCTTTAGAACCAAAGTTCACTGAAGAGCGAAAGTAACAAGCAAGCTTTCATCTTGCGTAGCGGTGAGAACTGTGATCTGAGCCTTTCAACAGCTCATCTAGTTGTGGCTTTGATGCGTAGTAATCTCCAGCGTAGCGGTGTGACGTGCTGAGTACACCGTCTTATGTTCAAGCATGCCGTTAGGTATTTGCCCCATGGAACGAAGCTTTGGAAGACTCCATCAAGTGATGCGGTACTGTCGTGCTGGATCTGTCGTGCTGGGTCTGACTCTTGAAGAGGAGAACCGCTTCTTAAATAGGGCGTAGAACAATCGAGAAATCAGCACTGGCTGGCGGCGACTGATTGGCTAAAGCGGAGATGTGACGACAGTCCTTCACGTAGCGGCTAGGCGAGAAGCACACTTGGCAGTAGTGAACTTGTGGCTCGGAGAGTCAACATCTATGAACAGGCTGAGGTATGTGTCTTAGAAATTTTGTTTGTTACGAGTAATCACTCGAAAATTACATTATATATTATAAACATAAATGTGATTAAATACATTAATAGTTCGGTGGTCCCAAAGCATTTGACCGACAAATGCGGCATAAGAAATAAACACACATTAAAAACATCACGAAAGTGATCAGCAAGTATGGGAGCAAATGTGAAAGCAAAAGTGGGAGCAAAAGGTGAGAGAAAAAAAAGTGGGAGCAAATATGAGAGCAAAGAAAAAAGTGAGAGCAAATACGGGAGCAAATGAGAAAGCAAAAGTGGGAGCAACAAGTGAGATAAAAAAAAGTGGGAGCAAAAAGTGTAAGCAAAAGTGGGAGCAAATATGAGAGCAAATAAAAAGTGTGAGCAAATATGGGAGCAAACATGTGGGAGAAAAAAGAGGGAGCAAAACGTGTAAGCAAAAGTGGGAGCAAACAAGTGTGAGCAAATACGGGAGCAGAAAGTGGGAGCAAATGTAAAAGCAAAAGTGGGAGCAAAAAGAGCGAGCAAAAGTGGGTGCACAAAGTGGGAGCAAAATGTGTGTGTGTAAAAAGTGGGGGCAAATGTGGTGTTTTACTAAAACAATCTTCCCTAACCTAACCTAACCTAACTTCACCCAACCTACCTTCACCTAACCTAACCTTCCAACTCTCAGATCAAAAATTAAATTCTGGCCATAGTCGAGTTGGAACCCAAAACCTCTGGGATAACACCCAAGTATACTAGCCACTACACCGCGAAATAGGCAAATTATCATGCAACACAATACAAAAATAAAAAGTTTCCTGTAGTGTAACTCATTGGCTGACAACCATAGTTGAGAATTCAAACCCAAGACCTCAGGACCTTTGTTTTGAACATTATCAGAAATATTATTCCATTTACATTTTGCTGTTGCTTGTAGTTATAAGAGTTGGCATTAATATGGGAGCAAAAGTGAAAGCAAAAAGTGGGTGCAAGCATGGCTGGTTGTTGAGACTTTCATATCAACTAATACACATAAATTAAATTTTAGTAAAGTGACTTGGCTAATAATAATAATAACAATAATAATAATAATAATAATAATAATAACAGTTTAAAAAAATTCAAAGGGATTGATATTTTTCAGGGTTTAATTTCCAAAGTACTGTCAAGGAACAGATTCCAAGAACTCTAGAGTGCTTTTAAGGTTAATGATTGGCTAGGAGTGAGATAGAGCTAGCTAACCTAAGTTAACCTCAGCTCAGTAAACCTAACCTTGTCACATGACATGTACTACAAGTATAGACTTGCTTTGAGACTGGCTATGACGTCACAGATGAATGGCGGTGGGAGGCTGGCAAAAGGGAAAATGTTTTTGTGTAATAAAAAGTCATGCCCAGCCTCCCACCACCATTCATCTGTGACGTCATAGCCAGTCTCAAAGCAAGTCTATACTTGTAGAACATGTCATGTGACAAGGTTAGGTTTACTGAGCTGAGGTTAACTTAGGTTAGCTAGCTCTATCTCACTCCTAACCAATCATTAACCTTAAAAGCACACTAGAGTTCTTGGAATCTGTTCATGTAATTATTATTCTTGACAGTACTTGGGAAATTACACCCTGAAAAATATCAATCCCCTTGAATTTTTTTAAACTGTTATTAATATAATAATAATAATTATTATTATTAGCCAAGTCACTTTACTAAAATTTAATTTATGTGTATTAGTTGATATGAAAGTCTCAACAACCAGCCATGCTTGCACCCACTTTTTGCTTTCACTTTTGCTCCCATATTAATGCCAACTCCTATAACTACAAGCAACAGCAAAATGTAAATGGAATAATATTTCTGATAATGTTCAAAACAAAAGTCCTGAGGTCTTGGGTTTGAATTCTCAACTATGGTTGTCAGCCAATGAGTTACACTACAGGAAACTTTTTATTTTTGTATTGTGTTGCATGATAATTTGCCTATTTCGCGGTGTAGTGGCTAGTATACTTGGGTGTTATCCCAGAGGTTTTGGGTTCCAACTCGACTATGGCCAGAATTTAATTTTTGATCTGAGAGTTGGAAGGTTAGGTTAGGTGAAGGTAGGTTGGGTGAAGTTAGGTTAGGTTAGGTTAGGGAAGATTGTTTTAGTAAAACACCACATTTGCCCCCACTTTTTACACACACACATTTTGCTCCCACTTTGTGCACCCACTTTTGCTCGCTCTTTTTGCTCCCACTTTTGCTTTTACATTTGCTCCCACTTTCTGCTCCCGTATTTGCTCACACTTGTTTGCTCCCACTTTTGCTTACACGTTTTGCTCCCTCTTTTTGCTCCCACATTTTTGCTCCCATATTTGCTCACACTTTTTATTTGCTCTCATATTTGCTCCCACTTTTGCTTACACTTTTTGCTCCCACTTTTTTATCTCACTTGTTGCTCCCACTTTTGCTTTCACATTTGCTCCCATATTTGCTCTCACTTTTTTCTTTGCTCTAATATTTGCTCCCACTTTTTTTTCTCTCACCATTTGCTCCCACTTTTGCTTTCACATTTGCTCCCATACTTGCTCCCACTTTTGCTTTCACATTTACTCTCATACTTGCTCCTACTTTCTTTTGATCCCACTTTTTGCTCCCACTTTTTGCTCCCAATTTTTTGCTCCCAATTTTTTGCTCCCACTTTTGCTTACACTTTTAGCTCCCACATTTTGCTCCCATATTTGCTCACACTTTTTTTTTTGCTCTCATATTTGCTCCCACTTTTGCTTACACTTTTTGCTCCCACTTTTTACTCTCACTTTTTGCTCCCACTTTTGCTTTCACATTTGCTCCCATACTTACTCCTACTTTTGTTGCTCCCATATTTGCTCCCACTTTTGCTTACACTTTTTGCACCCACTTTTTTTCTCTCACTTTTTGCTCCCTCGTTTGCTTTCACATATGCTCCCATACTTGCTCCCACTTTTGCTTTCACATTTGCTCTCTTACTTGCTCCTACTTTATTGCTCCCACCTTTTGCTCTCAATTTTTGCTCCCACTTTTTGCTCCCAATTTTTTGCTCCCACTTTTGCTCACACTTTTAGCTCCCACTTTTTGCTCCCATATTTGCTCACACTTTTTATTTTGCTCTCATATTTGCTCCCACTTTTGCTTATACTGTTTGCTCCCACTTTTTTATCTCTCACTTTTTGCTCCCACTTTTTTATCTCTCACTTTTTGCTCCCACTTTTGCTGTCACATTTGCTCCCATACTTGCTCCTACTTTTGTTGCTCTCATATTTGCTCCCACGTTTGCTTACTCCTTGTGCTCCAACTTTTTTTCTCTCACTTTTTGCTCCCACTTTTGCTTTCACATATGCCCCCATACTTGCTCCCACTTTTGCTTTCACATTTGCTCCATTACTTGCTCCTACTTTTTTTTGCTCCCACTTTTTGCTCTCAATTTTTGGTCCCACTTTTTGCTCCCACTTTTTGCTCCCAATTTTATCTCCCACTTTTTGCTCCCACTTTTTTGCTCCCACATTTGCGCCCATATCTGCTCGCACATTAAACTATTGTTCTTATTACCAAGTTGTCTTTACTAGAGCTTAGTCTATGCTTGACAGTTGATATGGAAGCATCTGTGACTAGGTATGGTAAGCCTCATGCATTCTATAAAGGATATTCATATATTGTGAAACGAACCAATAAAAATGGAACTGTTATTTGGCGTTGTTCAAAACAACGTTCAAAACAACGTTCAAAACAATGTCGCAGTGAGCTAAAAAGTAAAAATAGTGAGGTTTTAAGTGTCAGTGATTATCAATGTAGTGTACTGCATGAAACACTGTTGCTGTCAACAGAAAATCATGAAAATGTTAAAAAGCGATTGCTACAAAACAATACTACTATTGAAAATAATTCAATGTTCAAAAAACCCTTAACATTATCAAAAGCCACGCAGACTCTACATGAGGACACTGTAGAGGAACAGGAACAGGAACAGGAAGAGGATCAGGAATATTTAACTGGTTTTAGTAATGTTGAGGATAATTATAGTGATTATAATAATAGTGATATAGATCATGCTGCTTATGATTATGATAGTGATAATGATCCAAAACAAGACAATAACGTTTACATGCCTATTGTTCATCGTGGAAGAAAAAAGATCTACAACAAGCTTTGTTTTTAAAACTATAACACACTATCGTAAAGGCAAAGACTTGTATTAAGTGTGCTTCTTATTGTCATAATCATGTATACTCTGCAATGTAAAATATTCTGACTTCTATAGAAAATAAAACAACATTGTACCATTATTTTCATTTATTTACAAACTTTATATACATTTTGTTTTGTTTCATGATAATATTTTTTAAGACAATACTAAACATTAAACATTATTATCTATACACATATTTTTCTTTCAGTCCATTGTCATGACTTATATCTTCCATTATTATTTGACATTTGTTTTTTATTTATTTAATTAAAACGAACCATGCACCTATTGTTTTTAAAACCTTCATAAATTAAGTATACAGCATTATTGACTTCATCAAAAACACTCTCCGACATATCATTAAACCGTGTAGGCAGAAATGTCTCAAAGTTTTCACATACACAAAGTACACGATCACCATATGCTGTTTTCAATTTCCGATTCTTGATAATGCGGAATGGAATATGCGTTGGCAATTCGCTGAGCTTCTTTGTCTCTAAGCCACATGCTTGACCCACAGCATTCAAAACATTCATTGTAGTAGTCTATAAACAAAAGAAAAGCATATCTATTACACTCTAAAACAGCTTTAATAATATTGTGCAATTAGGGATTTTGCACTATGCATGGCTGATAAAATTTTCTAGTTATGCAAGAAATACCCTAACTGTAGCAGATACTGCTTTTCTGCATATTGTACAGCCCCCCAGGGTTCTGCATCCCCTGGAGGACATCCCCCCATCATCTATTTAAACCACCCTTAACTGGCAAATCTTGTAAGTCCAGAACATATCTATTAACACCGCAATGGCAGCTAGCCAGTATGGAAAGCTTAACCAATAATTGCATCACTACCACAAACAGCGACACACAAATTAACTAGGTCATCTAGGCAGCAGAACGCTGACAGAACAACGCCGAAAGCTATAAAAGGGAGCCTTATGTAGGACAAGCTCTCAATTACCAGTCTTACAGTGCAGCGGCCGCAGGCTATCGACGTTATCATCAGAGGTGAGTCAGACGTGTTCAGATCTCCTGTATTTGTAACCTTTACCCACAGATTGTACTTTTACATTGTGACCATTATTACATTCCCTAAAAGGGACTCATAATTCAACATCACAGACCAATAAACACTTGGTCAATACACTACACTCGTCTTACTATTTATACGCCTCTTTACATCCCAACGCCCTTCCTTATTCCCGTCACGGTTAGACATGACATATGGTAGCCCAACAGTGCTAGCTCAGGTATCATTGTATTTCTCGCGGCGGCCCGACTGCTAAGAGCAGCGCGCGCCACATAGCTGACACGAGCACGTTCAGTTATATAACAAGCCAGTCAGCTGGAAGACCAGCGCATTGGCTTGTACACCAAACTCCATCCCCTAAGATACATCTACATCCTTTATAGGAGCGCCCCCTAGTTCCTAACACTAAACAACACTCTACACTGGTCAGCTTACCCTGCTACGGGAAGCTACCCCCTTTTAGGCACTGCTTTATAAATTAACAAAATAACTCTTCCTTTTAGATCCAACCACCCCCAATAAAGGGATCTAAAACACTGGTGGAGGCCGGGTACCACGCATAGTAAAAAAGGAACTCATACAACGAGTTTTCGTGGTCAAAACGGTCCTAACCGCACGCAGCCAAGCAAATAGTGAAAATGTTTTTCCCCAGACAAAAAAAACACACCATTTTTGCTACAAACTAGCTACACAGGGGAAATTCTTAGTAAACCAACCCCCCAGTCCCAGACAGAATCAAAGAGATACGAAAATACACTGTAAAACACGCACAGATTTTTTATTTTTATTTTATTCGCATACACTTCAGTCAGAATGGCACCTCATGCAGAGATTGCAAGCCATAGAGGCAATAGGGTTACGCCAATATTATTAACATTATTAATAAGATGCCAAAGGCATATACAAAGGCGACAGACACAAATACGGGCACTCCAAACAAAAGTCGGGGCAATACAGGGCAAACAGCCATACACTCCGTCAGAGGGTAGGACATCGCAATTAAGATGCGCACATAAGCACTTGAGGAACATACATGAACACCTCAATAGGATCCATGTCCAAAGAAACAAAATATACGAACAATTAATCACCACACATGGTCCCGTAATAGATAATGCAACCCTCGAGAGAATGAGGGTGCACTACACAGGTTTACACACTCAATACAGGGAGCTCATTCTCCAACGAGCGTTTCTCCAATTGGCGGCTACAGAACTGTATAGGACACAGAAACATTAATACAGTAATTCGCAAACAGGCCATATGCCTCATTAGGCAGTACACCCAAATTTGGGACGAATACCGTGAGCTCCAAGCCAACAAGGCCATTTTTGAGTTCATGGTAGGGCCACCAGCCCAGCCGAGAGAGGACATAAGCGTAGATACGCTAACTCGACAATTTGCGAGGATGTCCCTCTCGCCATGTACTGCCACACATGAGAAGGAGTTCACCGTGGCCACAGTCCAGAAGACGGCCAGGTTAGGCTCCAATAGGCTACAAGCACAAAGTTACACAAACACACGTCCTTCAGCTCCGGATCGGAAGGCAATTTTGCCAAACCGAGGGGCAGAACCTAGAACAACCCCCTCGGAACAAAGGGACGAGACGGAGTTGAAGCCAGGACCCTCAGACACATATGATATGACAGGGAGACAACGGGACGTAACCACGTCATGGGCTGAGGACGTAGAGCCCGCCCTACAGTACATAAAGCCTACATACTCCCACACAGATAGGCTAACACAATGGCAGGAGTCTGCCGTGGCCACAGGCCAGAAAGCGGTCAGGCTACACGCCACCACATTGCCAGGGCAGAGACAGACAATTAAGCGGCCTTTTCCGCCAGTTCAAAGGGCAAGTTTGCCAGAACGAAGGCGAACACCGGCATTAGTCCCTCAGGATGCACGATACACGCACGCACATTTTGACCAGGCACTACCACACAGTACACGGGGATTAGGAAAAGTGTTATTACCTACCCCACAGAACAGATCAGTCGAAAATACACACACCCCCGTAAACTCTACTAGGGTAGCGCAGAGCGCGAGTAGTTCCGCGAACACAGGTACACTTAGACCAACGGTCAAGCGATACGGTGAAAGCAAGCCCGGTCGTACTTTGCTACAAACTCCTCCGAAAAATAGCAGGGGGGCACCTCAGTGGATCCCAGGGGCTTACACCCTAATGACAGGACGACGGTATCCATCTTTCCGAGCACTGACGCTCGAAAAAGGATAACGGCTTTCACTAGGAATACAATATATTCCGACATCACTTGCACCAATAGTATAGTACACATAAGTTCTTTTACACGGGGGAAATAAGATAATAGACAAACAAGTACTCACAAACATAAACTGCACATTTTTTTCCTTCTTTCATGTATATGCAGTGCAACATGGCTAAATCAGAAGTGCATAATTCAAAATTCTTTTTTTTTTTTTTTTGGAACCCTGGCATTTTTTCTCTCAGGCCATCAATGGTTATTGGTCGGAGTTGGTTATCACCATAAATTGGTTAACGTAAAGTTTCTAATAGGCTAAGCCAAATGGAAGCCCATCAGGCGAGACACGCGGCTTAAGGCCGGAAAAAGCTATTTTGAACACAGCTTAAGCAATAAAACACAGCATAAAGCTTAAGCGAGTCTTTCTAAGTAGAAATGACTAAATATTCTATGTTCCGGTTCAACAGTTTGATAGATTCTCTTGTGACGAGCGAAAGCCGTAAGCGGGGCAAGAATTAAGAATCGCAAACTAGTTTTCAAAAATTTGGTGAGGTGTGCTTTAACCAACTGAAAAGCCCAATTGCACACCGGGGCGAGACACTGTCATTTTGTTGAGTTACAATTGCTTAGGAGGGGAGGTTCAACTCCCATAGTGCACTGGCCTTGCTCGTGACGTGATACAAATGTATCAAATACGTCTTGCAATGGCCTTCCCAATGTGTACTAGACAGTGTCGGTAGATTCCCCTGAGACGTAACCAGATTACTGTAGTACTAACGTTACCAAATTGGTAAATACTACACTCAGGTTCCAATCTTCATTTTTAAACATTTTGCATATTTACGACACAGTTTTTACAGACTACCGCCGCCCGGAAACCCGCTTTTATAAGCATAAAAGCATTGGGCAGGCGAGATACAATATAGTCTTTCTATTATTTTCTTTCAAAGTGCTCTCTTAATTCAGAGCGGGGCATAACTATTTTTTTTTGCCTCACGCATTCGGCCCGAGAAAGGAAGGTGGCCAAGTTAAACTGTATATATTTAATACATAGGCATACGTTACACATAACACTGCCTCTAACATGACTTTTTCTCACCGGCACATAGTCACCAAACACGCGACTAGCAGCCCGGAGACACTCGTGTATAACAACATTTTGAACAACGGATAGGGACATACTCGAACCACGTCACAGTACCACAAAATTTAGGGACACAAATGTAGTTAATGAGAGGTTCTTTTACAGTGCGGCCAATGCATGTGAGATTTTCGAAGTGAAATGCCATGGCCTGTGGGGTGGATTCCACGTAGAACGGAAGTCCCGTGGCTCATGATCTACAGATTAATGGTCACGCTAAACTACAAGTTTCCCTTTTTTTTTACAGTACGAACGGCCCCACTCACAATTACACAGAGAGCAAGCAGGTTCACACATACGCGTGCCGGGAACATGAGAGTAAGCAAGTAACAAATGAAAGCCCACGACATCGTAATTCAACACTATCGCGTCAGCGATAACACACTCCTCAATGGGCAAGACTGGTCGGTACAGACGAACTAAGCCAACTCCTAGTGAACAGGAACAAACGCATCATTCACGTCCGATCCAAGGACCCTATAACTTTCAAAATTACACTACGAGGAGAGTTCAAAAATATACAAACTCCTCACAGGAATGCGTACTTTCGTTTGCGCATTGCAAATACACAGTACATGTGCCATAATATATGCGGTACAGAGAGGGTCACACCAAGTCTTTACAGGCAACCGGGTCCGAACCCATGACCACACAACACGCTCGTACCAAAAACTAACTAACCAACGGTATTTTTGGTACGGGAAACACAATCAAAATACATACAAGGAGCGCACAAAACATGAACAACGCAGACAGAGAACACAGAGAATGACATGAGATCACGGGTTCCAATCCCAGTAAACATTAGACACCAGGGAAAGCAATCATCCAGGCTTCCAACCACACCGAAATTGGCCCATACAGATACATGAACAGGGAATACCACATTTCCTCCCGCCAAAAACCGGGCATAAAATTTCAAATTACACCAGACATAGAAAATACATTTCCCAGACACAGCTAGGATAATTTCGTAAGACAAAAGTCTTATGAAATAATGGCCACACAACAGCATTGGCTAATTAGGGCGGATTGCCACATTAGTCCGGCAGGAATTTAGAACAATAACAACATGGCATACGTGCAAGAAGGCACATGGCGACAGCTGACATACATAACGTCCGAGCCATTACACATACAAACTGCTGATGTGCAGATTTCGTCACATGGCAATATTGCTGGTGACAGACACTATTGTAGTATCGGCATTGACCATGACATTACAAGCATTAAGCAATCATAATGCCAACACATTTTTAACACTGCTAAAACATTTATGACATTTAGCAATAGACAGACGTGACAGACCGAAACTTATCGTGGACCCATAGGAGCACGTTCGCAAAGACGTTGACAGGCCACGGGCGCCTCTTGCCCATACACGCGATACACATTAGGACTTAGCCTATAACAGACCAACCGTCCGCGTGGTGTAGCGGAACATAGTCACACACACACGCGCTCACTAATCAGGAGCGAACACAGACAGGGGCTCTGAGAAAACAAGACCTCCCCTCTAATAACTTCTTTTCTCGATTGTAAGTCATAGGAATCATTACAGGCGATTAGGACATGACCAGGCATACTGCGACCACGGGTTGCACTAACACTACAAATGACAGACTAGATTAAGTCGTGACGCCACAGCGACGCTTTAATATCCCAAGGAGCGGGTAGAAAGCAAGCATGGACCAAGGGAGGATGACAAAGCATAGGTGGATAATCCCAGAGGGATTACCGACATACTACAGCAGGCTACCATGGTTAATACCCAATTCCCTACCATGACCTTCCCACGTCCAACATAACCAACGCAGACACATGAACACAATGAAAACAGCTACACTGCATTACAGAGTATACAGCGGGGTTGGTAAACTTCATGAGTTTACAGAAAAGGCTTGCTACGCCTTGGATTTCAACGCTAACACCTGAATGAGAGGGGTGTATCAGCAAACATCAATTAAGCATAATGCGCATCTCCAAATGAGAGATGAGGCCACAATATATATATATATATATATATATATTAACCATTTTTTGTTAATTAAATAATCCCGCATGAAAGGGAAATAATATTATTACACCTCACTATATACCTATCCCAACATGAGGGCGGATGCCTCATATCCAGGTACATGCATGAGTATCCCACCCATTTACCAGGGCTATTACTATCAAACCTGCATGGAATTTTTATATTATTGCAATCCAGGGGATACCTGCCCCAGTCCACTCATTGTAGGAGCATCCCAGCGCCATTACCGGCTCAAGGCCACCATTTATTTGAGCCCAATGATGCGCAACCTCTTCCTACCATGCTTTCAGCCCACTCTACGAATAACTACCCCCAGATCCTAGTAACAGGGTACCTGACGCCACAGACCCTACTAACACCTCCATTAAGGTAAAAAGAGCATTATCGCTGGAAAGCTGATGTAGCACAAGAGACCTAAAGTAGTCCACGCACTTAGAAGTTCCACCACCCCACAACACTTGAGAAAATTTTTCATTTTTACATAAAAATACATTATTTACACAGGTTACGCCTATATATATTTTTTTTTCTCCATAAAAAGGAATCTGAAACACTCTGATTGGTGATAGCGGCGTAAGCCAAAGGCCAGAGGCACCACACTGGGGGCAGAGCTGGGGTAGGTGATGATGACCCTTACCCCAGTTGGCTCAACAAATCACTGACCTGACCAAACAGACGAACCACGTAAGGTTGAGGCACTCGCGGCCTGGCCGGGCAAGCTCTGGAATCCTAGGTGCACCTACACTGCCCCTGGGAGGAAGGGATGCTACACCCACTCTGTGCCACGGTCAGCGACGCCAAGACCTGCAGGGAGACTTTCTGAGAATGGCGGGAGAAATAGCTCACTCAGCGCCAGACTCGAGAGCTGTCCCTAGAGACGACCCCAATTATGACAAGACTTTAGTTAAAATTAAGTAAGTACGGCTTCCATAGCGGGAAGCAAGGCTCCTGTGCGTTGGAGTGAAATACTATTGCGGCCAACATTGGCGAAGAGGAACCGGACGCTCAATTCCCGGATGAATATTATTGCGGCCAACATTGGCGAAGAGGAACCGGACGCTCAATTCCCGGATGATTATTATTGCGGCCAACATTGGCGAAGAGGAAACGGACGCTCAATTCCCGGATGATATTATGCCATTGGACGACAATGTCCAATGCCCACATAAATGGCGACGCATCGGGCAGCCAATGGGCATTAAGAGAGGGGCATTGCGAGCACCTCATAAGGGTTAAGTGGGCGGCCCAACTACGGCAACGATGAACGATAACGGTAATGAGCAGGAAGGTACAGCGGGCGAAACGGTTTGCTTAGTGGCACCGTAAGCCGCCTGCGACTAGGTTAGTACTAATGATAAGTGTCGACATCTAGAATTAAGGGGGCGGAATTCGGCGACCCTAGAGACAACCGGTGTTTCTAGGACTCGTACGAGTGGTGCCCTGAGAAAGTAAATTGCCTCAGGCGATCGCCCTGGTCGAAATTTTAGTTATAACACAGTTGCACTTTGGTACGCAACTTAGGATAAGAAAATTTACTGAACGCTGTTGCTAATAATAGCACAGCATCTTTCGGCAGTAGATTAAGGCCACCCTTTCGGCTTAGAAATAGCATTTTTTTAGACCATAATTAAGATAGATAGCGTTAAGTAACGCCGTTCGGCGCCTGATGACCCACAAACCCGTCATCAGGGTAAGTCCGACAACTCATGACAACTCACGATAACTCATGATAATCTATATATGAGTCGTCAAGTTGCAAAACTCGTTATGTCCATATTTTTCTCAAACTGAGTTATGGCCACCATTGTATACAGCTCATCAAAATACACATTTCAGTATTGCAATACGTGAGCAAAGTCCATTTAGTCCATATGTTTAAAGGTGACAAAGAATTGGAACTGGTGCAGAAGTCGTTATGTCCAGAGTGTGTTATGCAGCAAAGCCCGTTATGTCTCAGACGACGAAAGATTTGCAAAACTCGTTATGTCCCATCATAAAATGCAAAGAGCATGGTCGTTTTGTCCCACTTTCGGAAGGATTTTGTTTTAATTAGTTCTGTTTAATACTTTTATGCAAACACTTTGGAATCTGGTAAGATATTGAAGTTTTGCTGTTGGTTAACCTGTATGTAGTTGTAATATTTACTGCCAATCTTTGTTTACAGTGTAAATTTAGTAAGTTATCAGACACTGTTTTCTGTGCTTTTGACAATGCACAAAATTCAAGGATTGTGCAGAAGGTACATGGAGACTTGCGAAGTAACTGTTGAACGACGTGGAGGTGACCGCAAATTTGAAGAATATTCTGAGAGAAAGCAAGCTGTAAAGAAATATATTGAATCTATCCAGGTACTTGAAGCACATTATTGCCGCAGCAAGAACATAACTCGACAGTATCTTCCCAGTGAGTTAAGTACTAAAGCTCTATGGCTACAGTATGAAGAGTGACACGGCTAAAGTGTACATGTAAAGTACGATTATTTTCGTAATATCTTTGATAATGACTATAATATTGGTTTCGGGTCACCTGCCACCGAGCGCTGTTCCATGTGCCTCTCCCTTTTAGAAGGCATCAAATCTTGTCCTGAGGCGGAATTGAAGCAAAACCTAAATACTGAACTAAACGTTCATAAGAGGAAAGCAGATGCATTCTATGAGCATGTGCGGCAGGAAATTCATGGAGAAATAACTTTCTCCGATTGTCAAAAGAATCATCCCATCCCCAATATTCCTGACCAGGCGGCATACTTTATACGCCACCTGTACATTTACAACTTCTCTATTTGTGAGGGGGGGTTCTAAAGCGCCTCAGGGGAGAAACAAAACATTTGCCTATGTATGGCTTGAGAATTTATACAAGAAGGGGTCAAATGAAATTGCATCTGCACTTTACCACAGGTTAACATCTACCGACTTGGCAAATTACCATTCCATCAAGCTGGTCGCCGATGGTTGTGGAGACCAAAACAAAAATAAAATCATAATTGGAATGCTTGCCAAGTTCTTGGCTGCAGATTGTCCTCCTTCGATAAGAAAGATAACTCTGCTGTTTCCTGTGGTAGGGCATTCGTTTATCCCTCCTGATGGGGTTTTTGGACAAATCGAGACCGATATTAAGAAGCATACAACACTTCTTATGGACGAAGAGTATGTTAACATCTTCAAATCTCATGCTACTGTGATTCGGGTGGGAAACCTGTCCTGTGATGAACTGGAAACAGGCAGCGTCCCACATACTGAGGGAACCGGGTAACTGGCATTTCAAACTTCAACCTTGTAAGAGGATCGTACTTACACGAACAAAATCAGGCAACTGTGTTATAAGAGGTGAAGTAAACTACAACAGCGATTGTGGTGAAGCGAAAAGCATATTGAAGCATGGGAAATCCTTATCTGCTATTGTGCCTGTACCAGTGGAGGAAGGGATTCCTCTTAAGAAAGAGAAGCTCAACGACCTGAATACACTGCTGACCAAACATTACAGGAAAGAGTGGATAAGGAACGATGACCTCATGTTCTTCAAGACACTGTTCGACCATCAGTAAACTTTAAACAATGAAGACGTACCAGACAATGGCTCTGATGTGGGAGATTTTGTAGAGGATAATAATGGATTGTTAATATATAACTGTGCAAATTGTTAAAGAACTTACAAAACTTTTTGAATGAACGATAATTTCTTGATGTAGTCTTATCATAAAGTCAAATCAAAACAGATTATATCCTAACCTTAAAATTATTTCCATTCATGCTATTTTCATGGTGTAATTCTTTTAAATATAGCTAATAAAACATGTTCACCATAAATCTGCTCACGCTATTCCATATACTGCTGCAAATACCTTCATCTCCATAAAACTGCCGCAAAACTCGTTATGGCCAAATGTTTTTTGCAAATAACAAGGGATTTATAAGTTATATTTGTTGGAGATTTTGCGGTATGATGAAGATGAACCTTTATAGTTTAATTACAAAATATCAACCTCCTATCTTTGTTCCATAACAAATGACAGTTTTTTGCCCTTCCTGAAAAATTTGTTTGTCTGGACATAACGGGTTTTGCAACTTGACGACTCATATATAAAGCACAAAGTTTGTCTGTCTGTCTGTCTGTCTGTTATGTATACAAATCTACACCGTTTCACCGATCTGAACCAAAATTTGTATACTTACCCTTTGGAACCCTGCGGGTAACCCTGTCAACATTAAATTTCGGACAGACCACCCCATGCCCTGCATTTAGGCCCTTTTGCACAATTCTACACCGTTTCACCGATCTGAACCAAAAGTTGTATATTTAACCTTTGGAACCCTGCGAGTAACACTGTCCACTTGAAATTTCGGACAGACCATCCCATTCCCTGCATTTAGGCCCTTTGGTCCAAATCCACACCGTTTCACCGATCTCAACCAAAATTTGTATATTTACCCTTTGGAACCCTGCGAGTAACACTGACCACTTAAAATTTCGGACAGACCACCCCATTCCCTGCATTTAGGCCCTTTGGTCCAAATCTACACCGTTTCACCGATCAGAACCAAAATTCGTATTCTTACCCTTTGGTGCCCTGCGAGTAACACTGTCTGCTTGAAATTTCGGACAGACCACGCCATTCCCTGCATTTAGGCCCTTTGGCCCAAATCTACACCGTTCCACCGATCTCAACCAAAATTTGTATATTTACCCTTTGGAACACTGCGACTAACACTGTCTGCTTGAAATTTCGGAGAGGCTACTCCATCCCCTGCATTTAGGCCCTTTGGCACAAATCTACACCGTTTCACCGATCTGAACCAAACTTTGTATACTTACCCTTTGGAACCCTGCGAGTAACACTGTCCACTTAAAATTTCGGACAGACCACCCCATTCCCTGCATTTAGGCACTTTGGCACAAATCTACACCGTTTCACCGATAAGAACCAATATTCGGAAACTTACCCTTTGGTACCCAGCGAGTAACACTGTCTGCTTGAAATTGCGGAGAGACCACTCCATTCCCTGCATTTAGTCCCTTTGTCCCAAATCTACACCGTTTCACCGATCTCAACCAAAATTTGTATATTTACCCTTTGGAACACTGCGACTAACACTGTCTGCTTGAAATTGCGGCGAGGCCACTCCATCCCTCGCATTTAGGCTGTTTGGCACAAATCTACACCGTTTCACCGATATGACCCCAATTTTATATGCTTACCCGTAGAACCCGACAAGTAACACTGTTCACTTTAAATTTCGGACAGACCACACTATTCCCTGCTTTTTGGCCCTTTGGCAGAAAACTACACCGTTTCACCGATCTCAACCAGATTTTACATAATTACGCTTTGGAACTCGACGAGTAACACTGTCCACTCGAAATTTCGGACAGACCACTCCATTTCACGCATTTAGGCCCTTTGGCACAAATCTACATCGTTCGCCGATCGAAAACAAAGTGTGTATACTTACTTACCCTTTGGAACCCGATGCGTAACACTGTCCACTTGAAATTTCTGACATAGGCCTACCACTCCATTCCCTGCATGTAGCTCAGGAATTCCTCGGGGTTGCCAGCTTCCTAACTCACCAGTCATGAGCCCTTGAGGGTGTACCAGAAGTGGTGGGTCTACACACACCCTGCCTCTTTGAGGGCCTTGAGCAGAAGACAGGAGATATTATGAAAAGGAAAAGAAGGCAGACCCCTCGAAGAATGAGGGTATCAGGAAAGATGAGACAAAGCCAATTAAGGCGGGAAATTGAAAGACTCCCTAGCCCTCGGATACCCTAATACAGTCTGGGTCGGAAGACAACAAGAGTTGACCAAGGGAGGCCGACAGGAAAGAGAACTGAAATGAGCCCGGCACCAGGAAGTAGAAGCGATGCCAGACTCAGCTGGGGTTCCGTGGTCGCCAACCCACGTCCCACAAGTTGTGAGACCCTGAGGGGGGGGGGTCAGTTGTGAGAATAGCTTGCTGATTCATCGCGAGGTGACTTGAGTGTACTTTCCGGAGCCCGCCGTGTTATCTCCTGCTGTCTATGCTGATGCCAGCACAGGGCCGTTGCGAAACAGTGAGTGATTCACGGTCAATCTGTATAGGACGGGGAACCCCGAACGTGTGTCATCATATTTCGTCATCATTTGCGATCATCTCAGGTTCGTGCAACTTGGACCTATATTCTTTGTCTTTGCCGAGCAGTACGCTCTTTCACTAGACGCATCCAGTACAGGCCTAAGCCAGAAAATAAGGTTGAGACTTTGGAAGACATCGAAGCTAGACACCTGAATTACCTATATCAGTTTTAAAATAGCACCATGTTCGTTTAGTAGTCATTTTTTCATTACCTTATTATTATCATCATAAGTGCAAATGACCTAGATGTTACGCGCATCATACCAATAATCACCGCCGCATAAAGTCTTTCTCGACTGTGATTTTTAAAATATTTATTTTTGGTTGGTTGGTTCTTAAGTTTAGGGGCTGCGACAACGCGGTCATGTAGCCCCGTGTACTTTGGGTGTGTGTAGAATCTGTCTGATAACCGGTGTTAATTGTGATGACTGTATTAGTGTGTGTTATCTGTTTTTTAATTTAAGTACAAACTGCAACTTAGAATTCTTCAAATAGTTCGTACTTTTGCCGCCAAGCGCCACCGTCAACGACTACTAGGCCAAGTTCGGAACTTAGCTACTAGACGCCACTGCAGTCGGCTCTTGGCAACGGACGTAGACATCTATGCGCGTTGTTTACCTATCCAATTTAGCTTCACACAGGTGTAATTAGTGGAAGGTTCTTTAACATGCCATAAATCTGACATGGGACCGCCGGCTTTACTTCCCCTCCGAAGAAAGGCATACTGACGGATTTTTAACGCTCTTAAAATATCCGACGGCTTCGGCCGGGTTTGAACCCGCTATCTTGGGCATAGAAGCTCAGCATGCTACCAAATACGCCACCGAAGCCGCCATATAGTTATTTTTATTACAGTACATTGTGTACATTATACGTTGAAGTGTCAATTCAATACCGGTAGTAGTTTCCCTTATCATCCTCATCATAAGAGCAAATGACCTACAGTAGATGTTACGCCCATTACACCATTAATCACCACACACAATAAGTCTTCCTCGCCTGTGAATTTTGAAATATGTATTTCTATTACGGTAGTTTGTAAGTTTGACGTGTCAATTCAACAGTAGTTTTTATTATCATCCTTATCAAAAGGGCAAATGACCTAGATATTACTCCCTCATTGTCTTTGGGGGCAAATGACTTAGATTTTAAGTCCATTATATTTCTAACGAGACCTTAAAACATTATCATCATTCCACCGGGCGAAGCTGGGTACTACTGCTAGTTCATTATAATACAGCATAGTTTTACATTTAAGACAATTTTATATATATATATATATATTAAGGTAAAATTTCGGCACCCGGTAACCACAATTCCGCTACCGGGGTAAGACCGACAACACATTAAGAAACGGCATTACGGCACCGTATAGGGTAAGCCCGGCCATACACCGATTAATACTAACCATGCCATTTTTTTCACAGGTCAAAAGAGCTTCAGACTGTGGATACACTACCACAGGAAGCGGCATAGAAAATAGGCAAATTAAATGTTTTATTAACCTCTCCATTTTTTTTCAGGCATTGTCACCAAGAATATGACACGGGTGATTATGATTTTGCTGCCATATAGCAAGCAGCATGCTATTAATGACCTCTTACTATTGTATTACACCTGTGCGCACTAATTTATATTTAATACCCATATCCACTTACACACTCACCACATTTTTTTTACAGCTACACTTCAAAAATCTGCACAGCAGGAATGGTGCCTGTGGGGTATCAGGCTTGCTGGCAGATCAGCATAAAACAGAAACACATAAAGCGTCAAAATGCGACGCAACTTACGGCGATGAGGTCGCAACCGACTTGTGGCGGCGACTCTCATGGCCAAGTGTGAAAGCATTCGCCCACAGGGAATGCTTCACAGAGTAAACATACATTACAAGCGGTACGACCACTAAACCGTACCAGGTAGTGGCCGTGAAGGATTAGCCGTGAGACGGCGCGTACGAACAAACGAGTAGCGTGCACGCGAGGTACCAACGACTAGAATAATAAGAGATTAGCGCGCTTAAGTTAAATATAAGGCATTGTAATTGATAATTTTAAAGGGTGACTTAATACATATTCATGCGCCCACGGGCAACTAGTCCACTAGAAATTAACGTATATATAATACTTTGCAACCTCACATTGTTAAAATCACATGTACACGATGTCTATACTTTTTTGTTCGTTTGTTAATATCACACATAAATAATGTCTATGATTTGTTATCTTTCATTTTTCTTTCTTCTAACTTCCCCATTTGTCAGGGTGTTTCGTTTTATCCCAAATCAATAAATGCATTTTGAATATTTCCCTTAAATTATACCCTGGAACACCCATTTTTTCTATTCTCTTCTATCTTTCTCTTAGCAGGGAGCACTTTTCCCCCAAAATAAAGCCAGACGGCACAATTCCTCGTCTAGCTGGGTTTTTCCTCCCTGCACAACAATGTAACGGATAAGTATCAAAACCATGTTTTTTTTGCCTTCTTTTTGAAACTTGCAATATGCCAACAATGGCAATGTCAATTTTTTTTCAATGTCAATGTCAGTGTTATATATATATCTGTACATCCCATAACCCACCCCTCTGAACACGGGCTGATCTCACACCTACACTTCAACACGACATCACCCATTCTATACGACGACGACGACGACGACGACGAGGAAGACACCAACAGAAGATACGAGGGGGCTTCAAGAACAACCACATCAACTATAGCTACTACATCAACATCCCAACCTCAAGTTCCGTTCCCGTTCGCGAGGACGCGAACTAAATGGAGGAAGACGCTTGTACAGCCCCCCAGGGTTCTGCATCCCCTGGAGGACATCCCCCCATCATCTATTTAAACCACCCTTAACTGGCAAATCTTGTAAGTCCAGAACATATCTATTAACACCGCAATGGCAGCTAGCCAGTATGGAAAGCTTAACCAATAATTGCATCACTACCACAAACAGCGACACCCAAATTAACTAGGTCATCTAGGCAGCAGAACGCTGACAGAACAACGCCGAAAGCTATAAAAGGGAGCCTTATGTAGGACAAGCTCTCAATTACCAGTCTTACAGTGCAGCGGCCGCAGGCTATCGACGTTATCATCAGAGGTGAGTCAGACGTGTTCAGATCTCCTGTATTTGTAACCTTTACCCACAGATTGTACTTTTACATTGTGACCATTATTACATTCCCTAAAAGGGACTCATAATTCAACATCACAGACCAATAAACACTTGGTCAATACACTACACTCGTCTTACTATTTATACGCCTCTTTACGTCCCAACGCCCTTCCTTATTCCCGTCACGGTTAGACGTGACATATGGTAGCCCAACAGTGCTAGCTCAGGTATCATTGTATTTCTCGCGGCGGCCCGACTGCTAAGAGCAGCGCGCGCCACATAGCTGACACGAGCACGTTCAGTTATATAACAAGCCAGTCAGCTGGAAGACCAGCGCATTGGCTTGTACACCAAACTCCATCCCCTAAGATACATCTACATCCTTTATAGGAGCGCCCCCTAGTTCCTAACACTAAACAACACTCTACACTGGTCAGCTTACCCTGCTACGGGAAGCTACCCCCTTTCAGGCACTGCTTTATAAATTAACACAATAACTCTTCCTTTTAGATCCAACCACCCCCAATAAAGGGATCTAAAACAATATAGCACAATTGTTGAGTTCTAATGCACACTTGACACAGGCTATCATGTGTCCACAAGGCAAAAATACAACACCTAGTTCATCTTGATAACAAATTTTACATAATTGTTGGTCACACTTTTGTATCTGTTCGTGAGACAAGTCTTTTGCTCCGTGTGTTCAAACACTAAAGGCACTTTTAAGTCTTGTGCTGCAATCATGTTTTCTTTACGAATAGTGTTCACAAATTCCTGACCTTTAAGCAACACCATGTATTTGCAGTTAGGTAACCAACGAGCGTGTTGCACAAGAGGGTCATCAGTCATTTGCCAATCCTTTAAAGCAAATCCACAATAAAAACATTGTTTTATCCCCTTCGCCAGTATAAAGAAATCCAGCTTCACTTAGTTGTTTGGTAAGGTGTTATAATATTAATGGCCTAATATTTTTATAAGATTCTAAACGTTTTTCAACAGAGCTGTACTCTGGGTGTGCTAGTGCTTTAGTCTTGCAAACTCCCAATTTTTCAAAAGCACATGCCAATTCAACACTGTCTATGGCATATGGACCACATATATCGACACTACCGTTGTTGGCTGGTAATACATCATTATTATTTATTTGTGATTCAGCAACGTAAGTAGCGGCCAATGGTCTTGTGGTTCGGTAAAATGAATACACAGGTATGTTACCCACTTGTTTTCCAAGCATGTAAGGACAACAAGGAGACCATCGCAAATGGTCTCTAAAGGGATCATCCCCTTCTTCCCAGTGTGAAAGTTCAATACGACATAACACACAGCGCACCACATCTCCTCGGTTCAAGTAAAAAAAAACGGCTTTTGCAAGTTCATGTGTCGACAAAAAGCCTACATGCCAGGATTCAAATGTTAACCAACGGTCATGTTCTGATTTTAAATTTAACCCACGTGGTAAACCAACTTGCTCACTTGTTGTATTTGGTACTAACGCCATGTGTTATAATAAAACTTTTTCTTATTGTAAGTTATTAACGTTGCACAGAGTACTTTAAAGCACAATGTATGCTTGTTCACTGCCTGTTCATTACGTTAATGACGCATGACGACACCTAAAAGCAAACAAAATAACCAATCACTCAATCAATACTTGTAAATAAAACTTTAACGTTAATTGGCATTAATATATCAAAACACCATAAAAATTATAATAAACTGTATGTCGGCACTAACAGTAACCCATGTACATATTTTCTCTTTATAAAGCTGCAGTCATTTACATTCCCTTTAACCAATACATAAACAAAAAATAATAATGTCATGTCATTTTGTTCAGATTATCATGTTCAAACCTGTGAATATTCGTTGAGTTCATAGGGTACAAAGTTCCTCATTTTTCTACTAGAAAGCGCTATAGAGTTTAAAGAAATTAGATATCTAACATCTAACCTCCTTGACTTTCATAGTCAAGGAACAACTAAATTCGACATGCAAGCTACCCTCTGTGTGTCAAATAACAAAGCTTGCACCCGGCATCCGAGGCCATACGATATTAATATTATTAATATTATATTTAAAAAAAAGTCAACCCCTGGCACTATCCAGCCCATGACGGGCTAAGGCCGACCAAGCGACCGCTGCCCAGCCATTTGGCCTGCAGATATTGGGGTGACGCGTGATCAGCGCGTCGGGTCCCCTCGGCCGTTAATCTTGGTATTCGTGACCGGGGCGCTGTCTCACTGTCAGACAGCTACTCAATTGTCCTCACGAGGCTGAGTGCACCCCGTTCCAACCCTCACGTCAGTTTTAAAATCCCCGAAGGAGCCGGGGATCGAACCCGGGGCCTCCGGGTGAGAGGCAGGCGCGCTACCCCAACACCACGGGGCCGGCATTAATATATTATTATTATTATTATTATTATTATTATTATTATTATAGGGAACGACCTGTCAGTTAAATTAAAATTTTTGTTCCTTACAAAATCCAATATGGCCTTGTACTTTCCCAGTAAACATCCAATATGGTCTTGTACCGGTAGCCAATACATAGTCATTAATCAAGAAAGCAATCATCGTCCTAGTCATGTACAGGTAATGATTTTTTTTGTCTACGAGTTTTCAGTAGTGGTAAAATGGAATAGCATTTTATGTTAGGCTTACCTGAGTTTTAAATAGTTCACTGCCTGGAAACAATGGTTGCACTTTACTGCGTCTCGGGTTTTCAGCGATTGCTACGGCGGTAAGGCTTTTCTTTCCAAGTTTCTAAAAATAAATAAAATAAACCGTTATAAATACCTAAGTTCAGGTTAGTACATGCATTTCATAAAGTAAAATATGAAACAAAAAATGAAACAAGTTAGTTTAAAAAAATAATCCCACCTTCACTTGCAGTGGCTTATTGCTGTTTCCTTCTAGTGGGCTCAAAAGTGCAATGGTTTCTTCTCTCTCAGACATGTAAGGTATACCAGTTATCTGCAAACAAATAAATTAAAAATCAATAATTACATAATCAATAAATAATTGCTTGTAAATATATATAAATCAATAAATGTATAAATGAATAAATATATACCTACCTCACAACAAGGATAAGTATTTTCCACCAACACCAAAACTGTTAAACAAGACCAGGGGTTTCACGAACGCAATATATTCAAAGGTAGTCACCTGAGTGAGAGTGGAAATGATAACGACATGTCTTTATATATGTTAGTTGCATGTATAATCATTTTTTCCCACGCTTTGACATTCTGTTATCGGTCACGTGGACAGCTAACACCCAAGGTGAACACCTGTGCCAGGTCAAATTTCACATGAACTTGCATTTTGTCACGTACGAAGCAAACAGGATGTAACTTGTTTAGCCCTCATGTGGTTTCACATGTGTTCACATGCATTTCGCACTCCCCTGCCACCACGATGGTCAGATTATTTCACCTTCAAGCGTCTTTGTCATTTTTTCCATTGCACCTGTTTTCAAGTCAGATCAGCGCATTCCAATAAGCTCAAATGACATTCACTTCCTGCTCCTTGGCAAGTTTGTTTTCTCTACTCGCTTCGACCAACATAGAACCAAATTCTCATCACCGTTTACACGTTATAGGTAAAATATCAGAAAACGAACCCTCGCTCTGTCATAAACCGACCCGCCGAAATAGCGATTGTTCTATTAAGCATGGTCCTTGTGGTTAGCGACAGGTTCGTTGAAACACACACACACACCCAGCAGTATCGTCTCTCTCAACCACCACGCTTCATGAACATTATAAACAGGTAAAGAAAAAAAAGTTTTTTCAACATGTATGGCGTTAGACCCTTTGTGAATTATTTTTTTGAAAAAATATCTACCACATTTGAAAGGGGGCGTTATCCCGAGTCCTAGGACACCTCGTACACGTCTCTAGCGTTATTGGTTCGTGAGATATCGGCAAAAATCACAAAAAACACGTTTTTACCCCAAAATCGAGTTTCCAATTTTTTTTAATATAACGAGTGGTCCATAGCAAAGAAGACGTCATCCCGAGTCCTTGGACCCCTCGTTCACGCCTCTAGTATGATTGGTTCGCGAGATATTAAAAGCGGATGACCTTTTAGTTTTGCTCTTTTAATTAAATAAAGAGCCTATAGGAAAGTAGGGGGCATCACTACGAGTGCTAGGACACCCTGTATGTTCAAATCCCATTATTGGTTAGCGAGATATCAGGTTCGGGGCAAATACGAGGAGGGTTCATCCCACTACTACAGGTTTTTATCCTAGAGACTTGAAATTTATTTTGGGGGGTAGAGGGCGTAGGGACCTTTCATTTATGTCAAACAATTTTTTTTGTAGAATTCCTACTTTCCAAAATATAGGATTTTCAAAATTCGAGTGTTTTCAAAAAAACATAAAAAGTAAAAAAGTTTAATTATAGAAAAGAAAGGTCATAAAGACCATTCGTTTGAGCCATGGCAAAACGTTCTATCATGTTTGGTTTTCAAACTATCACCTACTTTCGAAAAAAAATCAAATTATAACGAGTGGTCCATAGGAAAGAGGACGCCAGCTCGAGTCCAATGACACCTCATTTGTCAACATCCGACCATGCGTTCAAGAGATATTAATTATTTAACAAGGCTGAGGCTTAGTAGTAAGGGCATATATGTTCTGGAGTGCGTTAGAAGCGCCATCACTCCACTACTGTCATGTGTGCTATGGGGGCACGAACCAAACAAATGGACCACACCAACCATAGCCGAGATGAAGGCCTAAATGATGTCCTGCAAAATCTAAAGTAAGACCGTACCATGTCTTTGTAGTTTGTCTAGCGTAGTCATGCGTATCCAAGCTTAGTTCTATTTATCCAAGTTTAGTTCTATTTATCCAAATGTAGTTCTATTTATTCTAGCTGGGCTAATACCAAGTATTATTCAGGTATTTTCAAGTCTTGCCCAAGTGTCAAATGTTTTTCAGATATTCCCAGTCTTATTTTCTAGTGAGGTTTTGCGAAAATCATCGCATGCTTTATTTTGACATTCAAATACGCCTTGTGATTCAGTATAGTTTTGTGTCAACACATATTTTGGATTTATTCCCGAGTTAAAATTTGAGTAATATAATTCGAACTGGTGTCTTCATGCTATTGTATCAGTTCATTTTCGAATGGGGGTCAAGTGAGAATAATAACAGTGATAATGTTTATAATCTTTCATGGCATATAACAAAATCATTATAAAACTTATCAGAAATATGAAATATGATGAGATATAATAATAACCATAGCTTGAAATTATTTATTATAAATTAGTGGTGAGATCTATGACTAATAACTGACCGACTGAAAATTTTTGATATTCTGGAATATTTAAATTCTCATTCTGTGGTAAACCAAAAATTCATATACCGGGTTTTTGAGTAGTTTTTGATATTATTTTAGGATGAGTTGTGACATGATTTATGAAGTTGAGTATTTGCATTATTTGGAGGCGTTTAAAGCCTCCGTTGAACAGGCATGTCAGGGACATGGCATCGTTATATTGAAAATGATAGGGCTCAAGCACAGTGGCTTGAAAATTGATATTATGAAAACTGATATTGCTATTTGATTACATGGAGCTGTGTTAAATAGGCTGTGCAATTGTATGAATAAGAATGATTATTATTAGAGGGATTATAGCCTATTTGAAGTAGATGACGTCATGACAGAATGAAATCAAGCTACACCGGGTAAAGGACTCTATATTTTACAACCCTGTGATTTAGGCAGGAACGTCTTTATTTTTTTGTGTGTGATATTTTTATTTGACATTATGGTGTTCTAAGTCATTTTTCAGTGTTCGCTTAGTAAACAAAAGTTTATGCTTTTTATTCGGTCAACACAATCGTACCCAAATGAGATGGGTTATTCCCTAATCCTGAAAAAAAAAGATTAATAAATACAATTGAATGACCAGTTTCGATCGTCAGGCGATCATCATCAGATCAATTACAATCAGGCTATAAAATCTATGTCTGAAAGTATGGGTAAAAATAATTACAATATATACACTTATTTAGTTGCAGTATTAGTTGAGATAATGCAACTCGTCAATATTTGTTAGTTGTGGTCTAGTTAGTTGTTAAGATACTGGAGGTGGTGATTGACCTCCGGAATTTGCTTGTTTGGAGTGAACATGTGGTTGTTGTGAATGGTCAATCCAGATTGTATTGTACAGGCTACTTATCTGGTTGAGTCTTGCACGGTCCTGTTGAGAGCAGTTAACTTGGTCACTGTCTGCACTCGACTGACGGCAAATTCCTGTGTGTGAGGCTCCCTTATCTCATTGGGCTATTCTTCCTCTCGCATTCCTAAGTGCTATGTGTTCCTCATACAAATGTACCTGTAAGTTGCCAAGTCTAGTCTCTCTAATGTGGTGTATGTTACTGTATTCAGGATAATCTTCAACTATTATATATATATATCGTATGGCTTTTTGTGCTGGGAGTGTCCAAGGATATGTTCGGCTCGCCAGAGGCTGTAGCTGCTTCAAGCGGACACCCATAGGGTGAGCTACAAGTTATGTTCAATTTCAAGTAGTTCCAACTTTCACTACCAGATATCATTGATACCTAGTGGTAAACGTTGGAACTTTGATAGAGCGTTTCAACGAAATCTAACCTAGAAATTTAGCTTCACACAAGTTTAGTCTCTGGAAGGATCTTTTACATGCCATAAATCTATGACATGGGACCGCCGGCTTTACTTCCTCTCCAAAGGAAGGCATACTGAAGGATTTTAACGCTTAAAAATTCCGACGTCTTCGGCCGAGTTTGAACTCGCTATCTTGGGCACAGCAGTTAAGCATGCTACCAACTACGCCAACTATTAAAGACCTGGTTTCAAACTCTCCATGCATAAGCTATAATAATAATAATAATAATATCGTATGGCCTCGTCTCCCACAAATCCAACCCCTCGTCCTCGTCGTGGGAGATGGGCAACGTAATTAAGTAGGGGATTGCCTGTAGGGGTGAAGTACAGTGGGGACTTTGTGTGCCTCAAGACTGCTACGGTAGCTGTGAAGGCCCTACAGGAACCCTGAAGAAATTACGGCTAACGGGGCTCTGGTGAAACAACTGCTGCCTTGTAGTTTGGAGTTGGTTCTTCAAAGGCTAAGGGAAGAAACCATGACAGAAAATCAGCCTGGTGCCTCAGGCTTAAGGTGGCAGCCCCTCCAAGGCACTCGGAGGCAGTGGGTTAATCACTCGCTCCTCTTAAATAAACTGATAACGGAAACTGAAGCGAAATTGCAAAACCGGACGGATAACCTGATGACGACTTTTGGCATGAAGAGGACTACGAAAATCGATTTCTGGAATGTGAGGACCTTGATGGAGAAAACCAGACTGAAACAAGTGACACGGGATATGAAGAACTATGGGCTGGATATCCTAGGATTGAGTGAAGTGAGGTGGCCAGGATTTGGTGAAATACAGACAACAGATGGAATTACATTTCTCTATTCTGGGGGCGATGATGAAGAACACAGGGATGGAGTGGGGTTGCTGCTCAACAGAAATGCAAAGAGAAGCCTTATGGAGTGGAAGCCAATTTCTAGTAGGCTCATGTTTGCTAGGTTCAAGACAAAGATCAGGAATGTGATCATCATCCAATGCTATGCGCCTACAGAACAATCGGAGCCAGAGAAGAAGGAAGAATTCTACCAAATGCTGCGAGATGTCACAAGACAAACAAGTAAGAAGGACATTCTCATTGTTATGGGAGACTTCAACGCGAAGGTGGGCTCAAACAATGAGGGGTTGGAGCAGATCATGGGTAAACATGGCCTTGGTGAGATGAATGACAACGGGGAGAAATTTACGGAATATTGCGCCAGTCAGGATTTGGTGATGGGTGGCACGGTATTTCCTCATAGGCGGTGCCACAAGGTCACCTGGGTGTCTCCTGATCAAGACACAGAAAATCAAATTGATCACATCGCGGTGAGCACGAGGTTCAGAAGAAGCTTGGAAGATGTTAGGAACAAGACAGGAGCGGATATTGGTAGTGACCATCATCTTGTGGTTGCCAACTTCCGCATGAAGATCGCCGCAGTCCGCCGAAAGTTTAACACTCGGCACAACAAGTTTGATGTGGGCAAGCTTAAGAACCAGCAGAGATTGGACCAATTTAAACTGGAGCTCAGAAATAAATTCCAGGTGATGGACTCCGAGACAGAGAAGGACGTGGAGACTGTGTGGAGCGAGGTAAAGAATATCATCGTGGAAACCAGTGAGATTCAGCTCGGGTACAAGAACTACCTGCGGAAAGAATGGATATCCAATCAGACCTGGGACAAGATAAATTATAGGAAGGAGATTAAGGTCAAGCTCAACACCTATAAGACTAGGCAGCAGAAGGCTCTCACACAAGCAAAGTATTCAACAGCAAACAGGGAGGTAAAGAGGAGTGTACGGAAGGATCATAGGAGGTGGATTGATGAGCAGGCGGAGAAAGCAGAAGAAGCGGCAAGAAGGGTGGACGTTAAGAAGCTCTATGGCATCACAAAGATGCTTTCGAAGAAAGGTTTTAATAAAACTAGGCCTGTGAAGAGCAAGACGGGCGAGATCCTCACGACGTGTGAACATCAGCTGACAAGATGGAGAGAACACTTTGCGGAGGTTCTTAATAGAGATAGAGGACCAGAAAGTAAGCAGTTAGGAGAAGATGAAGAGGAAGCAGAAAGTGACCCAAGCATCAGCCTCGACTCCCCAACTCGGGGCGAAATACGGACAGCGTTGAAGCAGATGAAATGCGGGAAGGCACCAGGTCTGGATAATATCCCAGAGGAAGTACTGAAAGCAGACCTGGATATTACGATCGATCTGCTGCACCCGCTGTTGGAGAAGATCTGGAAGGAGGAGAAAATACCAACCGACTGGAAGAAGGGGTTGATAGTCAAGTTGCCGAAGAAAGGGGACACCACAAACTGTAACAATTGGAGGGGTATCACCTTGCTGTCCATTCCAAGCAAAGTGCTGGCGAGAGTCATCCTGAATCGTATAAAAGACTGCGTGGAAAAAAGGCTTCGGAAGGAACAGGCTGGATTTCGACAACATCGCAGCTGTGTGGATCTCATCAACACCCTCCGAATCATCCTGGAGCAGAGTGTGGAGTGGCGGAATACCCTTTACCTCACATTTGTTGACATCGAGAAAGCCTTCGACTCCGTAAATCAAAGAATCATGTGGAAGACCCTCGAGGAATATAAAATTCCAACAAAGATTATCAGAATCATGGACGAGATGTACGAAGGGTATGAGTGCCAGGTTCTTCACGAAGGCAAATTAACAGAAAAGATAAAGGTCAGTTCCGGAGTGAGACAGGGGTGTGTCCTTTCCCCCACTCTGTTCCTGTTGGTCCTGGATAGTGTGATGAAGAAGGTAATGGGAGGACGGAAGAGGGGTATTCAATGGGGTATAAATGACAGGCTTGAAGATCTGGATTTCGCAGACGCCATTTGTCTTATGGCACAACGGTACCGAGACATAGAAGATAAGCTGGGGAGGTTGCAGAGAGAAGCAGAACGTGCAGGACTGATGATCAACACCAACAAGACCAAATAGATGAGGATAAATTCTGACATCACGACTAGTTTGACAGTCAACGGAAAGGACATTGAGCGAGTTGAGTCCTTCCTCTACCTTGGAAGTATAGTCACAAATGATGGGGGAGCAGAGGAAGATGTTCGAAGCCGTATCAGGAAGGCAAATGGTGCCTTTGTCCAGCTCTACCCCATCTGGAGAAATAGAAACATTTCCAGGAAGACCAAGCTCCGCCTTTTCAATAGCAACGTGAAGTCGATTCTTCTCTACGGCTGTGAAACATGGAAAGTCACAAAACCGATCAACAACCAGCTACAGGTGTTCATTAACAGATGTCTGCGTCGCATCATGAATGTGAGGTGGCCGGACATAATCTCAAATGAAGATCTTGGGACCATCACCAATCAACAACCGATTAGCATCCAGATCAAGGAGAGGAAATGGCGCTGGATTGGTCACACACTAAGGAAGCCGGACAGAGCTATTGAGAGGGCGGCGCTAGACTGGAATCCTCAAGGCGCCAGGGAGCAAGGTCGACCTAAGAAGACCTGGAAGAGGACGATCGAAAATGAAATTGCAGAGGTGGACAAGAACTGGAGTCAAGTGAAGAGAATGGCCAGGAACCGTACTGCGTGGAGAAATTTCGCCAAGGCCCTATGCTCCGGAAGGAGAGGCAGGAATTAATCATAATCAATCATCGTATGGCCTCGGGTGCCGGGTGCAAGCTTTGTTATTTGACACCCAGAGGGTAGCTTGCCTGTCCAATTTCGTTGTTCCTTGAAGCACTATGAAAGTCAAGGAGGTTAGATATCTAAGCTCCTGGAACACTATAGCGCTTTCA
The DNA here is from genome assembly GCA_946902985.2 of Meconema thalassinum. NCBI lineage: Eukaryota > Metazoa > Arthropoda > Insecta > Orthoptera > Tettigoniidae > Meconema > Meconema thalassinum. The sequence continues at coordinate 453,171,026 of OX336391.1, read as the reverse complement.
AGTAGAGAAAAGAGGAACTTTGTGTTGGCGGAAACTCCCGAGATTAATTTTGCCATTGTGAACACGGCCTACTGAATTCAAATGGGTTCTTTAACATGCCAACATTGTATGACATGCGTGTCGTAAATTTTTGCCGCCAGGAATGTATTTTCCAGTGTGTTAATGAAGATGTCGGCGATTAGCCCGCTTAGAAGTGACCCTATGGCTAGGGCCTCTGTTTGTGATAATAAAATATGCACACAAACAGTGGGCCTTTCCATGTGGTCACTAATAAGCGGGCTAATCGCCGGCATCCTCATTAACGCACTGGAAAATGCGTACCAAGAAAAGACCTCGGCAGAGGTAATATTAACGCGGAAAAGATATGTGGATGATGTAATTGGTATCTACCACACTGAACTAACAAGCGAAGAAACAATTCTCCAAACCATTAATAGCTTACACCACTCAATCAAATTCACTAAGGAATCCGAAACCGATAGGAAAATAAATTATCACGACATAACTATCGAACGTTAAGATAATGAGCTTGTAACCTGTTTTTCGAGGGGTTTTAATGCAACTGGCATAAGTCAGTAGGAAGCCATTCTATATTTATTTACGCGGCAAATTGTTCAGCCAAGAGAATTTTTCATGTTAATTTATTATTATTGTTAATTTATTATAATTATTATTAAGGTATTTTCGGAGCATTTTATAAAAATTATTAGCATTCAGATAGGTTTTCTATGTCTTAGAAAACGCTATCAAGCAAATTATTACGAACGACAATATCATAGAAAATTATGTGATTGCGGAATTTTACGGAGTTTTCGTCAGTTAGGGTATATCGAGAGACGTGACTCACTGGGAATTCAAGTACACGCTTAATCTTGTCGGGAAGCATGACGCAATCCTGGGTCGCAGCGTCAAGGAAAGGCGAATGGTTGGAACGGAAATCGTCTTCATCATCGCCGCGCCGTGTGTAATGACCCGGAGGAGAAGATCGCGTGGTGGGTCAGCCAATCAGTGGAGACCACGTAAGCTAGAAGTCGGCTGAAGAGTGGGGGAGCCGACAGGTGCATATATCGTTCGACGCGCCGTGGAACGAGGACAATCTGTGTAGAACTTAACGAGTACGGATGCACGCGGGAGTCGCTCCGATGTTCCGTGGATTGGAGGACTAACTTTTGTAAAACTTAACCAGTGTGCTTGTACGAGTGTTTGGGTCCGATGTACGGACCATAGAATTATCTAATCTACCAGAATATCATCATATATCGACGGAGTTGTCGACGTCCAGGAGACTGTGGGAAGCACACAGCATCATCCAGTACGAGGGAAATGTTTCGGCAATTTCCAGTGGTAAGCGCGAATGACGCAGAAATACGCAATCTCTCATTTCTCTTGGTTTTATATTTCATATTTCAGTAACTTCATAGCTTGGGAATAAGAGTAAAATCAATAATTTATCAGACTCCGTTTTCACGTAATTTTCTATCGGTAATATTAAAATCACAACGCTCCTATTTAAATTTTAAACTTATTATTATTATTAATTTTGCTATTCTTGTTTTATATAATAAATTCATCTCTTTTACAATGCAATCTTTGCTTGCAGTAGGTAGCATTAGATATAGACCAATTCCTTCTCCTGATACAATTGTTTGTTGGGTTAATGATCAAATCATACCACGATCCGAGTGAATAGAGTCTTGAAGGTGTTCTGCCAGAGCTAGACGTTGTTAAATACAAATTTAGATTTCAACATTGCATTGAGGTCTTGGCGCCCATTAAAACAACATAGCTTAGGCAAAGGGGGGGCTAGCAAAACTGCTACAATTGTACGCTCAACGTGGAGCAAAGTAAATACTGTTTCACTTGTCATCCCAGCCTAAGCAAAACTGCTACAATTGTCGCCGACAACTTGGGGCTGAAAACCTAATAACATTTGTGGAAGGAGAAGGGTATGTATTTCTGTGCCTGTATTTTGGGGGTTATTTGTCTTTATCAGTGTATATCATTATGGGGGATGAGAAAGAAAGACAGATGAGGTTACGTAGTGGTCATCAACTGGAGAGTGATGATACGAGCAGTATGTCGAGTGATGGTAGTACCGGGGTAGCGGAGGTAAATCCCGATACTGAAACAGGGAGTGTAGGCGGCCAACCAGAATTAAAAACTTTACTTCTCGAGTTCATGTATCAGAACAAAGTTAGTAGTGATGCTTTAAATGCAAAATTAGAACAGAATAATGCAAAATTAGAACAAAACAGTAGGGAAAATAAAGAAAGTACAGAAGCTTTAAATGCAAAATTAGAACAGAATAATGCAAAATTAGAACAAAACAGTAGGGAAAATAGAGAGAGTAATGAAACTTTAAACGCCAGATTAGAAAAAAACAGTAAGGAAAATAGAGAGAGTACTGAAACTTTAAATGCTAAATTAGAACAAAACAGTAGGGAAATGAGTGACAAATTCGAACTGATTAGAGGTGAAATCAGGGGGGTGATGGAAGAAAAGGCTAAAGAGATTATTGCAGATGTAGACAGAAAATTAGGAAAAGTACAGGAGGAGTTGGAAATTAGAATCAGTACACAGGCTGAAAATTTAAAAGAACTAGTTTAACAGGAAACACAGCAGGTCAAAAAGCAATTGGGGGGAGAAATTGACAAAATTCAGGTAGCTACTAAAGAGGTTAAGGAACAGCTGGGGGGTAGAATTGAGAAAGTCCACTCACAAATAGTTGCAGAAGTAAATGATTTAAGAGAGAGTAATAAAGAGAGCATTAGCAAGATTGAGGAGAAACAAGCAAAGCTATATGATAAAGTAGAAGAATCAGAAGGAAACATTAAATTAACAGTAAACAGTATTGAGAGGAAGGCTGAGGAGAAAATCACAGAATTAGAGTTAAAATTAAAAGCTAGGATCAGGCAAGAAAATAGTCAGAATAGGCCAGTTTTTGTGGATAGCACACACAGGGAGGTAGAACTGGGTAAGTTCAGCAATCGACAGGGGTGCCCAATGGAGTTCATGAACACTATAGAAAATAAATTCGGGGAGAGGTTGGAAAATGGTAGTATTGAGTGGTGCCAGGTAGTTGAAATTTTAGAACAAGTGTTTGTGGGGGAAACGAGGAATTGGTTTGCTGTCTACAGAGACAAGTTTACTGATATTAATGACTTTAAAATGAAATTCTGTGAAAAGTTCTGGAATGAGGTTATTCAGTCGCAGCATCGTGAGGGAGTAGTGTGTGGTAAATATAACCCTAAAGGAAGCTCCACCATGACCGAATACTTTTTAGGGCAGGTATTAGTGTGTAAATATCTGGATGGCTTGAAGGAGGAAAGTGATGTGATGAGGTTGCTACTTAGGCACTTTCCCTATAGGATCAAGGAGGCTGCTTGTATCCAGAATGTAAAGACTATATCACAAGTAGAAAATTTGTTAAGCACATTTGATGCACTAGGGACAGGGGGTTATGAGGACAATTTCAATAGGAACCAGGGTAATAATAATAACAGACCTAATGAAGCCAGGCATCAAGAAGTTCAAGGGAACGGTGGCGGAGGAGCCAACGCTCAAAATAGAAATAATAATAATCAGCTAAATCAGAACAGAGGAAATGGCTATGGTAATCAGTATCAAGGGAGGAACAATGATTTCAGGGAAAATCAAGGGAGGAACAATGATTACAGGGGAAATCAAGGGAGAAACAATGATTTCAGGGGAAATCAAGGGAGAAATTATAATGACAATAATTACAACCAGAATAGGGGTCAAGGAAGAGGACAGCCTAGTGGTAGTAATATACAGCCAAACAATGACAACACAGCCCAGAACAACCAGACCAGTTCAGTAGTTAGTAGTACTACGGCCAGCTGTAGCGGTTCTTTAAACGCGAACCAGGCTGCGAAGTAAGGTCAGTATCTCAGTCTGTAGCATGCCCTGTCCATACAATTATACAGGAACCCTATGACCTAAATGTAAGAAATGAATTATTACATGAACTAAATGATGAAGGTATTATTCAGGAAGTGGCTAGTAAGAGCCCCATAGTTAAATTTAACGTGTCCGAGGCGTACACAGATGTTTTAATTGATAGTGGTTGTATGAAGAGTTGCATAAGTAGTGCATTTTATGATAAAATGAAAGGAACTGGAGTAAATTTTGAGGAGATGCCAATTAAAAGCACTTTTGTTATCACAGCTGTTGGGAAGAGGTCTAAAGTAATTTCTAAGCAAGTTTTAGTAGACATTAAAATTAATAATCATGTAGAGAAGCAGATTTGCCTTGTAATTCCAAATTTAGTATTCAGTGTTATCTTGGGTTCAGAGTGGCTAAGTAGAGTGTCTGGTAACTTATGTTATGATGTAGGGAGTTTGAAATTTAAATGGGGAGATTCTGAAGTAGAAGTAGCGTTCAATGACCATATTCAGAGGAGTAGTATTGTAGGTGTGATTTGTACTTTAAATGAGATATCGCCAGCCGTAGAGCGGGGTTCTCCATGTTTTGTGGGCAGTGTGATTACGAACGGAAGTCTAGAGGACTCGTTACGTGATGCTGCATTTCAGAGTAATATAGAGGTGGAACAATGTGTTCGGCTTGTAACGTGTTTTTCGAGGGGTTTTATGCAACTGGCATAAGTCAGTAGGAAGCCATTCTATATTTATTTACGCGGCAAATTGTTCAGCCAAGAGAATTTTTCATGTTAATTTATTATTATTATTAATTTATTATAATTATTATTTAGATATTTTCGGAGCATTTTATAAAAATTATTAGCATTCAGATAGGTTTTCTAAGTCTTAGAAAACGCTATCATGCAAATTATTACGAACGACGATATCATAGAAAATTATTTGATTACGGAATTTTACGGAGTTTTGTCAGTTAGGGTATTTGAGAGACATGACTCACTGGGAATTCGAATACAAGCTGATTCCTGTCGAGAAGCATGACGCAATCTTGGGTCGCATCGTCCAGGAAAGGCGAATTGTTGGAACGGAACCCTCCCGCCGAGTGTAATGACCCAGAGAAGGGGAGTATAGCGAGTGGGGTACAGCCAATCAGCGGAGACAACGTAAACTAGGAGTCGGCTGAAGAGTGGGGAGCCGGCGTGTGCATATATCGTTCGACGCGCCGTGAAACGAGGACTATCTGTGAAATACTTGAGGAGTATGGATACGTGTGCGAGTCGCTCCGATGTTCAGTGGAGTTAGGGACAATCTGTGTAGAACTTGCAGAGTACGGTCGCAAGTGCGTGTCGCTCCGATGTTCAGTGGAGTTAGCGACGAACTTTTGTAAAACTTGGTTGTACGAGTGTTTGGGTCCGAGGTACGGACCATAGAATTATCTAATCTACCAGAATATCATCAAATTCCGACGGAGATGACGACGTCCAGGAGACTGTGGGAAGCTCACAACATCATCAAGAACGAGGGAAATGCCTTGGCAATTTCCAATGGTAAGCGCAAATGACGCAGAAATACTCAATCTCTCATTTTTCTTTGTTTTATATTTCATATTTCAGTAACTTCATAGCTTGGAAAAAAGAGTAAAATCAATTTATCAGACTCCGTTTTCACGTAATTTTCTATCGGTAATATTCAAATCACAACGCTCCAATTTAAATTTTATAGTTATTATTATTATTAATTTTGCTATAATTGTTTTATATAATAAATTCATTTCTTTTACAATGCAATCTTTGCTTTCAGTAGGTCGCATTAGATATAGACCAATTCCTTCTCCTGATACAATTGTTTGTTGGGTTAATGATCAAATCATACCACGATCTGAGTGAATAGAGTCTTGAATGTGTTCTGCCAGAGCTAGACGTTGTTAAATACAAATTTAGATTTCAACATTGCATTGAGGTCTTGGCGCCCATTAAAACAACATAGCTTAGGCAAAGGTAAACAGTTACATTTCTCACCCAACAGTTAGGGGCTAGCAAAACGTTTCATTTGTCGCCGACAACTTGGGGCTGAAAACCTGATAACATTTGTGGAAGGAGAAGGGTATATATTTCTGTGCCTGTATTTTGGGGGTTATTTGTCTGTATCAGTGTATATCATTATGGGGGATGAGAAAGAAAGACAGATGAGGTTACGTAGTGGTCATCAACGGGAGAGTGATGATACGAGCAGTATGTCGAGTGATGGTAGTACCGGGGTAGCGGAGGTAAATCCCGATACTGAAACAGGGAGTGTGGGCGGCCAACCAGAATTAAAAACTTTACTTCTCGAGTTCATGTATCAGAACAAAGTTAGTAGTGATGCCTTAAATGCAAAATTAGAACAGAATAATGCAAAATTAGAACAAAACAGTAGGGAAAATAAAGAAAGTACAGACACTTTAAATGCAAAACTGGAACAAAACAACGCTAAATTAGAACAAAACAGTAGGGAAAATAGAGAGAGTAATGAAACTTTAAACGCCAGATTAGAACAAAACAGTAAGGAAAATAGAGAGAGTACTGAAACTTTAAATGCTAAATTAGAACAAAACAGTAGGGAAATGAGTGACAAATTCGAACTGATTAGAGGTGAGATCAGGGGGGTGATGGAAGAAAAGGCTAAAGAGATTATTGCAGATGTAGACAGAAAATTAGGAAAAGTACAGGAGGAGTTGGAAATTAGAATCAGTACACAGGCTGAAAATTTAAAAGAACTAGTGCAACTGGAAACACAGCAGGTCAAAAAGCAATTGGGGGGAGAAATTGACAAAATTCAGGTAGCTACTAAAGAGGTTAAGGAACAGCTGGGGGGTAGAATTGAGAAAGTCCACTCACAAATAGTTGCAGAAGTAAATGATTTAAGAGAGAGTAATAAAGAGAGCATTAGCAAGATTGAGGAGAAACAAGCAAAGCTATATGATAAAGTAGAAGAATCAGAAGGAAACATTAAATTAACAGTAAACAGTATTGAGAGGAAGGCTGAGGAGAAAATCACAGAATTAGAATTAAAATTAAAAGCTAGGATCAGGCAAGAAAATAGTCAGAATAGGCCAGTTTTTGTGAATAGCACACACAGGGAGGTAGAACTGGGTAAGTTCAGCAATCGACAGGGGTGCCCAATGGAGTTCATGAACACTATAGAAAATAAATTCGGGGAGAGGTTGGAAAATGGTAGTATTGAGTGGTGCCAGGTAGTTGAAATTTTAGAACAAGTGTTTGTGGGGGGAAACGAGGAATTGGTTTGCTGTCTACAGAGACAAGTTTACTGATATGAATGATTTTAAAATGAAATTCTGTGAAAAGTTCTGGAATGAGGTTATTCAGTCGCAGCATCGTGAGGGAGTAGTGTGTGGTAAATATAACCCTAAAGGAAGCTCCACCATGACCGAATACTTTTTAGGGCAGGTATTAGTGTGTAAATATCAGGATGGCTTGAAGGAGGAAAGTGATGTGGTAAGGTTGCTACTTAGGCACTTTCCCTATAGGATCAAGGAGGCTGCTTGTATCCAGAATGTAAAGACTATATCACAAGTAGAAAATTTGTTAAGCACATTTGATGCACTAGGGAGAGGGGGTTATGAGGACAATTTCAATCGGAACCAGGGTAATAATAATAATAGACCTAATGAAGCCAGGCATCAGGAAGTTCAAGGGAACGGTGGCGAAGGGGCCAATGCTCAAAATAGAAATAATAATAATCAGCTAAATCAGAACGGAGGAAATGGCTATGGTAATCAGTATCAAGGGAGGAACAATGATTTCAGGGGAAATCAAGGGAGGAACAATGATTACAGGGGAAATCAAGGGAGAAACAATGATTTCAGGGGAAATCAAGGGAGAAATTATAATGACAATAATTACAACCAGAATAGGGGTCAAGGAAGAGGACAGCCTAGTGTTAGTAATATACAGCCAAACAATGACAACACAGCCCAGAACAACCAGACCGGTTCAGTAGTTAGTAGTACTACGGCCAGCTGTAGCGGTTCTTTAAACGCGAACCAGGCTGCGAAGTAAGGTCAGAATCTCAGTCTGTAGCATGCCCTGTCCATACAATTATACAGGAACCCTATGATCTAAATGTAAGAAATGAATTATTACATGAACTAAATGATGAAGGTATTATTCAGGAAGTGGTTAGTAAGAGCCCCATAGTTAAATTTAACGTGTCCGAGGCGTACACAGATGTTTTAATTGATAGTGGTTGTATGAAGAGTTGCATAAGTAGTGCATTTTATGATAAAATGAAAGGAACTGGAGTAAATTTTGAGGAGATGCCAATTAAAAGCACTTTTGTTATCACAGCTGTTGGGAAGAGGTCTAAAGTAATTTCTAAGCAAGTTTTAGTAGACATTAAAATTAATAATCATGTAGAGAAAAAAAATTTGCCTTGTAATTCCAAATTTAGTATTCAGTGTTATCTTGGGTTCAGAGTGGCTAAGTAGAGTGTCTGGTAACTTATGTTATGATGTAGGGAGTTTGAAATTTAAATGGGGAAATTCTGAAGTAGAAGTAGCGTTCAATGACCATATTCAGAGGAGTAGTATTGTAGGTGTGATGTGTACTTTAAATGAGATATCGCCAGCCGTAGAGCGGGGTTCTCCATGTTTTGTGGGCAGTGTGATTACGAACGGAAGTCTAGAGGACTCGTTACGTGATGCTGCATTTCAGGGTAATATAGAGGTGGAACAATGTGTTCGGCTCTATGATGTGTTATTGTGTAATAGGAGAGTTTTTGAGGATCGCATTGGTATGGCCAATTGCTATACACATTCATTGAACGTTATTGATAGGTCAGTATTCACAGGACATAGATATCCTGTACCTTTCGCTTATCAGAGTGCAGTTGAGGCACAAATTAACCAGATGCTTGAAGATGGGATTATTGAGCACTCTAACAGTCCATATGTTAATTCTTTGATCACGGTACCCAAGACCGACGGCACTGTTCGTATTTGTTTAGACGCTCGTTTGGTTAACAGTAGAATTAGTTCAGATCAGCTGAAATCTATGTCAATAGAAGAATTAATGCAAACATTTGAGGGGAAGAAGTATTTCACTTGTGTAGATTTGAGTTCCAGTTTTTGGCAAGTGCCACTTATGTACGAAGATAGACCATTTACAGCTTTTAGTCATAAATATAACCTTTATCAATTTTGTAGAACACCTTATGGGTTAAAGAGTAGTTCAGCAGCTTTAATTAGGGCTTTAAACATCGCATTAGGGGATGACACAGGAGAGTTTGTAACCATTTACATTGATGATATGGTAATTAGTTCACGCAGTTTTGAGGAGCATCTATGTCATTTAAATATAGTTTTTCAGAAGTTAGATCAGGCAGGGTTCACTTTGAAGCTGTCTAAGTCGTCATTCTGTCAGTCAGAAGTGACATTTTTAGGTCATAGAGTGTCAAGTAGAGGTGTGACACCAGAGGAAAGTAGGGTTAATAAGATACTTAACGCAGAGGTGCCACAGAATGTTAAACAGTTAAAAACTTACCTGGGAAGTTGCAACTTTTTCAGGAGGTTCGTTCTTAAATACTCAGGGTTGGTAGAACCATTCAGGGAATTGCTTAAAAGTGGGACTCGGTGGAGATGGGAGTCCAAGCATGATCAGGCTTTTAGAGCGCTGAAGGAAGGTTTTGAGAAAGCTGTAGTGCTGAAATATCCGTTAAAAGATAAGGAATATGTGGTTATGACAGATGCTTCACATATAGGCATTGCTGGAGTATTATGTCAGAAAGATGATGAGGGTAATCTGTGCATTGTATCTTTAGCCTCGCGAGGACTGACTGCAGCAGAGAAAAGATACACGATTACTGAGTTAGAGCTTTTAGGTATCGTTTTCAGTTTAGGGAAATTTAGAATGTATTTAGTAGGGGGGAAATTTGAGATCCACACAGATCACCATGCATTACTGTATATGAGAACTTGTAAACTCAGTTCTAACAGAGTTAATAGGTGGATTCTTGCTCTGCAGGAATACGAATTCACAGTAAAATATATTAAAGGTAAAGATAACATTCTTGCAGACATGCTATCGAGGGACACTAATTTATGTAGGGATTATCCTGTGGTTAAAGCAGAGGATGGTATTTTAATATGTGCATGTGTGGACAGTAGCAACAGGGCATCGTTACAGACACTGAGAAATATGCTAGGTAGAGCAACGTGATGACGTTCATTTAAGGGAGCCACTGGCAAGGTTGGAAGCAGGTGACGCAGAAACATTGATAGTTTCCAAACGTATTGGGAAAACAGCATATGTGCTGGAGAATAGTGAGGGAAACAGATTATACGGGACGTATAATATACATAGTCTACGAAAATATGTGCCATAAAGTGAGTGTGTTTAGCTGGCGAGCCAGCCTATCAAATGAGTAAGTATGGTGTCTGGTGCGTGGAAGATCTGGTCTTAAGGCAGGCGTATCAGAAGTCACAAAGGGGGGGTAGTATGTAAGTAAATGAGAGTTTTTAAGGTACAGGGAAATATGACGGGATTGTCGGATGCTGTTGAGCACTAAATTGTCTCGATGCACCAAGGCCATTTTTGGCAGCGCTGATGGGTTCCCATTTATCTCCAAGAGATGGGGGAGCGCTTGTATATGGCTTGTTAGCTTAAGGCGTCCACGAGATAAAAGATGGGCCATCAGAATGCGAGACAGTCCTTCATGAAACTCATACATATCAGCACACGTGATTTCTGTTTACGGCCTCGCCATGTAAGATTTGTGTGTAATTTAAGATAATTTGTACAATGGTATTATTTGTGTGAGGAGAACTGATCTGTGTTGAGAACTAGTATTAAGTAGAATATGGTCTAAGGGAACTTAACAAGACAGGGCGATTACGGCACAGAAATATTTGGTATTATATGTAATGCACATTTACTGTTTTTTTTTTCAGAAGTCAATATTAATTTAATCTACTTCAAAGAGAGATTAAGTATTATGGTCACGAGGCGCTGCCACAATGGTGTGATCGTGTGCTCAGTGTTAAGTGAGATTCAATTTCACCAGAAGGAGGGGACCTCCAGTGAAATTAGGGAGTTCTATGGTGATATAAATATATCAGAACACCTTCAATGCGTGTGATATGACATCAGAAATACATAGTGCTCACACATTAATTATGTCTATTTCTCCAACATAGAGAAATTTGAGAGGCGGAAATATCCATGGAACACTATTCCATACGTAAAACATTGGACTGGTTGCAAAGTGCAATCCATAGTGACAACAAACTTTGACGCAAAGTGCGTGAAAAAAAAATGAGTGTATATATCTGTAATTTAGGGTGATTTCGTTTATGTAATATGTATTTTGGATGGGGTTTATTAACGTGTCTGGGATAATCGGATAATGGACCGTCGTCACGGTAAATCATCCGATGATCCGAGGCGAATATGTAACGTGTTTTTCGAGGGGTTTTATGCAACTGGCATAAGTAAGTAGGAAGCCATTCTATATTTATTTACGCGGCAAATTGTTCAGCCAAGAGAATTTTTCATGTTAATTTATTATTATTATTAATTTATTATAATTATTATTTAGATATTTTCGGAGCATTTTATAAAAATTATTAGCATTCAGATAGGTTTTCTAAGTCTTAGAAAACGCTATCATGCAAATTATTACGAACGACGATATCATAGAAAATTATTTGATTACGGAATTTTACGGAGTTTTGTCAGTTAGGGTATTTGAGAGACATGACTCACTGGGAATTCGAATACAAGCTGATTCCTGTCGAGAAGCATGACGCAATCTTGGATCGCATCGTCCAGGAAAGGCGAATTGTTGGAACGGAACCCTCCCGCCGAGTGTAATGACCCAGAGAAGGGGAGTATAGCGAGTGGGGTACAGCCAATCAGCGGAGACAACGTAAGCTAGGAGTCGGCTGAAGAGTGGGGAGCCGGCGTGTGCATATATCGTTCGACGCGCCGTGAAACGAGGACTATCTGTGAAATACTTGAGGAGTATGGATACGTGTGCGAGTCGCTCCGATGTTCAGTGGAGTTAGGGACAATCTGTGTAGAACTTGCAGAGTACGGTCGCAAGTGCGTGTCGCTCCGATGTTCAGTGGAGTTAGCGACGAACTTTTGTAAAACTTGGTTGTACGAGTGTTTGGGTCCGAGGTACGGACCATAGAATTATCTAATCTACCAGAATATCATCAAATTCCGACGGAGATGACGACGTCCAGGAGACTGTGGGAAGCTCACAACATCATCAAGAACGAGGGAAATGCCTTGGCAATTTCCAATGGTAAGCGCAAATGACGCAGAAATACGCAATCTCTCATTTTTCTTTGTTTTATATTTCATATTTCAGTAACTTCATAGCTTGGAAATAAGAGTAAAATCAATTTATCAGACTCCGTTTTCACGTAATTTTCTATCGGTAATATTCAAATCACAACGCTCCAATTTAAATTTTATAGTTATTATTATTATTAATTTTGCTATAATTGTTTTATATAATAAATTCATTTCTTTTACAATGCAATCTTTGCTTTCAGTAGGTAGCATTAGATATAGACCAATTCCTTCTCCTGATACAATTGTTTGTTGGGTTAATGATCAAATCATACCACGATCTGAGTGAATAGAGTCTTGAATGTGTTCTGCCAGAGCTAGACGTTGTTAAATACAAATTTAGATTTCAACATTGCATTGAGGTCTTGGCGCCCATTAAAACAACATAGCTTAGGCAAAGGTAAACAGTTACATTTCTCACCCAACAGTTAGGGGCTAGCAAAACGTTTCAGGCTCTATGATGTGTTATTGTGTAATAGGAGAGTTTTTGAGGATCGCATTGGTATGGCCAATTGCTATACCCATTCATTGAACGTTATTGATAGGTCAGTATTCACAGGACATAGATATCCTGTACCTTTCGCTTATCAGAGTGCAGTTGAGGCACAAATTAACCAGATGCTTGAAGATGGGATTATTGAGCACTCTAACAGTCCATATGTTAATTCTTTGATCACGGTACCCAAGACCGACGGCACGGTTCGTATTTGTTTAGACGCTCGTTTGGTTAACAGTAGAATTAGTTCAGATCAGCTGAAATCTATGTCAATAGAGGAATTAATGCAAACATTTGAGGGGAAGAAGTATCTCACTTGTGTAGATTTGAGTTCCAGTTTTTGGCAAGTGCCACTTATGTACGAAGATAGACCATTTACAGCTTTTAGTCATAAATATAACCTTTATCAACACCTTATGGGTTAAAGAGTAGTTCAGCAGCTTTAATTAGGGCTTTAAACATCGCATTAGGGGATGACACAGGAGAGTTTGTAACCATTTACATAGATGATATGGTAATTAGTTCATGCAGTTTTGAGGAGCATCTACGTCATTTAGATATAGTTTTTCAGAAGTTAGATCAGGCAGGGTTCACTTTGAAGCTGTCTAAGTCGTCATTCTGTCAGTCAGAAGTGACATTTTTAGGTCATAGAGTGTCGGGTAGAGGTGTGACACCAGAGGAAAGTAGGGTTAGCATGTGTGGTCAGTAGCAACAGGGCATCGTTACAGACACTGAGAAATATGCTAGGTAGAGCAACGTGATGACGTTCATTTAAGGGAGCCACTTGCAAGGTTGGAAGCAGGTGACGCAGAAACATTTATAGTTTCCAAACGTATTGGCAAAACAGCATATGTGCTGGAGAATAGTGAGGGAGACAGATTATACGGGATGTATAATATTCATAGTCTACGAAAATATGTGTCATAAAGCGAGTGTGTTTAGCTGGCGAGCCAGCCTATCAAATGAGTAAGTGTGGTATTTAGTGCATGGGAGGAGGTGGTCTTCCAGGCAGGCGTATCAGAAGTCACACAGGGGGGTAGTATGTAAGTAAATGAGAGTTTTTAAGGTACAGGGAAATATGACGGGATTGTCGGATGCTCTTGAGCACTAAAATGTCTCGATACACCAAGGCCAGAATTTGGTAGCGCTGGTGAATTCCCATTTGCCTCCTAGAGATGGGTGAGCGCTTGGACAGGGGCATTTTTGCTTAAGGCGTCCACGAGGCAAAAGATGGGCCATCAGAATGCGAGACAGTCCTTCATGAAACTCATACATAACAGCACACGTGATTTCTGTTTACGGCCTTGCCATGTAAGATTTGTAAGTGTGTAATTTAAGGTAATTTGTACAAAGGTATTATTTGTGTCAGGAGAACCAATCTGTGTTGAGAACTAGTATTAAGTAGAATATGGTCTACGGGAACTTAACAAGACAGGGCGATTACGGCACAGAAATATTTGGTGTTATATGTAATGCGCATTTACTGTTTTTTTTTCAGAAGTCAATATTAATTTAATCTACTTTAAAGAGAGATTAAGTATTATGGTCACGAGGCGCTGCCACAATAGTGTGATCGTGTGCTCAGTGATAAGTGAGATTAAATTTCACCATAAGGAAGGGACCTCCAGTGAAATTAGGAAGTTCTATGGAGATATAAATATATCAGAACACCTTCAATGCGTGAGATATGACTTCATAAATACATAGTGCTCACACATTAATTATGTCTATTTCTCCAACATAGAGAAATTTGAGAGGCGGAAATATCCGTGGAACACTATTATATATGTAAAACATTGGACTGGTTGCAAAGTGCAATCCATAGTGACAACAAACTTTGACTCAAAGTGCGTGAAGAAAAATTATGAGTGTATATATCTGTAATTTAGGGTGATCTCATTTATGTAATATGTATTTTGGATGGGGTTTATTAACGTGTCTGGGATAAACGGATAATGGACCGTCGTCACGGTAAATCATCCGATGATCCGAGGCGAATATGTAACGTGTTTTTCGAGGGGTTTTTATGCAACTGGCATAAGTCAGTAGGAAGCCATTCTATATTTATTTACGCGGCAAATTGTTCAGCCAAGAGAATTTTTCATGTTAATTTATTATTATTATTAATTTATTATAATTATTATTAAGGTATTTTCGGAGCATTTTATAAAAATTATTAGCATTCAGATAGGTTTTCTATGTCTTAGAAAACGCTATCAAGCAAATTATTACGAACGACAATATCATAGAAAATTATGTGATTGCGGAATTTTACGGAGTTTTCGTCAGTTAGGGTATATCGAGAGACGTGACTCACTGGGAATTCAAGTACACGCTTAATCTTGTCGGGAAGCATGACGCAATCCTGGGTCGCAGCGTCAAGGAAAGGCGAATGGTTGGAACGGAAATCGTCTTCATCATCGCCGCGCCGTGTGTAATGACCCGGAGGAGGGGAAGATCGCGTGGTGGGTCAGCCAATCAGTTGAGACCACGTAAACTAGAAGTCGGCTGAAGAGTGGGGGAGCCGACAGGTGCATATATCGTTCGACGCGCCGTGGAACGAGGACAATCTGTGTAGAACTTAACGAGTACGGATGCACGCGGGAGTCGCTCCGATGTTCCGTGGATTGGAGGACTAACTTTTGTAAAACTTAACCAGTGTGGTTGTACGAGTGTTTGGGTCCGATGTACGGACCATAGAATTATCTAATCTACCAGAATATCATCATATATCGACGGAGATGTCGACGTCCAGGAGACTGTGGGAAGCACACAGCATCATCCAGTACGAGGGAAATGTTTCGGCAATTTCCAGTGGTAAGCGCGAATGACGCAGAAATACGCAATCTCTCATTTCTCTTGGTTTTATATTTCATATTTCAGTAACTTCATAGCTTGGGAATAAGAGTAAAATCAATAATTTATCAGACTCCGTTTTCACGTAATTTTCTATCGGTAATATTAAAATCACAACGCTCCTATTTAAATTTTAAACTTATTATTATTATTAATTTTGCTATTCTTGTTTTATATAATAAATTCATCTCTTTTACAATGCAATCTTTGCTTTCAGTAGGTAGCATTAGATATAGACCAATTCCTTCTCCTGATACAATTGTTTGTTGGGTTAATGATCAAATCATACCACGATCTGAGTGAATAGAGTCTTGAAGGTGTTCTGCCAGAGCTAGACGTAGTTAAATACAAATTTAGATTTCAACATTGCATTGAGGTCTTGGCGCCCATTAAAACAACATAGCTTAGGCAAAGGGGGGGCTAGCAATACTGCTACAAGCTTTCATATTCCATATTCTGAAAAGCCACACAAAATTCGCATGCAATTGACAATTGGTCCAATCAACCTAGTACGCATAAATTAGCGGGGTTCAATTCAATAGTGCATGGGGCTTTAAGCATACCCATGTCAAAAGACAATAAATAACAATTTTAAAAAATCAGAATAATCAAGCAAATAGCAGAAGAAAACAATTTTCCGGCCAGCAAACTAGATCAAATTGTATCCAGACAAAAACAAAATGAGTGAAAAGCAGGACAATAATGAGAAAAATAAAAGCGTGTTTCAATTATGTGAACGCGATTACATATAAAATCACTAATCTGTTCAAAAAACAAGGCATAAAAATAGCATTCACAACGAATAACACAACCGGAAAGCATCTGCACAATAGTAATCTAAATAAACAAGACCCGTATTCAAAGTCAGGGGTATATTCCATTACGTGTCAGGATACAGGGTGTCAAGCAAATTAGATCGGGCAATGTGGGAGAAGATTGGATGCACGATACAATGAACTTAGAAATGTGATAAAATACGGGACACACTCGGCCGTATGCGAACACATGTGCGACGTGGGACACAGTTTCACTAACTTTGAAACTGACTTTAAAATAATTAATCACGAACCGAAAGTCAGAGCTCTTGACATAAAAGAAGCAATCAAGAAACACTTAGCTAAAAGAAACAACCCCAATAATTTCAACAAGCACATTTTCATGGAGAGTTCGCCCCTCTTCAATCTACTAGAAAACACACCCCGTCGGAAACAAGAGACAACATAACGATGTAGCCAATGAAGATAAAGGGTTAATAAGGGAAACATGTTATTGGATCAGGATGTACGATGTATCTTTTTCGTCAATTAACCTAGGCCGGTATTAACGGCAGTATTAAAGGTGCCAGGACATTCTCATAAGTCCATTTGCGCTTAAAGAGGGCTTTTTAGCTTATGCGTGGAGAGTTTGAAACCAGGCCTTTAATAGTTGAAGATTATCCTGAATACAGTAACATACACCATATTAGAGAGACTAGACTTGGCAACATACAGGTACATTTGTATGAGGAACACATAGCACTTAGGAATGCGAGAGGAAGAATAGCCCAACGAGATAAGGGACCCTCACTCACAGGAATTTCCCCTCAGTCGAGTGCATACAGTGACCAAGTTAACTGCTCTCAACAGGACCGCGCATGACTCAACCAGATAAGTAGCCTGTACAATACAATCTGAATTGACCATTCACAACAACCACATATTCACTTCAAACAAGAAAATTCCAGAGGTCAATCACCACTTCCAGTATCTCATCAAATCATCACATAGACCACAACTAACAAATATTGACAAGTTGCTTTATCTCAACTAATACTGCAACTAAATAAGTGTATGTATTGAAATTATTTTCACCCATACTTTCAGACATAGATTTTATATGCTAAGTGTAATGGATCTGATGATGATCGCATGACGATCGAAACTGGTCATTGAAGTGTATTTATTAATCTCATGTAAATTGTTTTCAGGATTAGGGAATAACCCATCTAATTTGGGTACAATCGTGTTGACCGACTGAAAAGCACCAAACTTTTGTTTTTATTTTAATGTGAATAAAAGTGGAGCGTATTTAAGAATTTTGTGTTCAACCTTTCCTATATTCAAGCGTGGAACTTAAATTCGGATTGGCACCATTCTTCTACCCAGTATTCCTTGAGAGTTTTCCGAGTCTCGTGCTCAACCGATTTTGAGATTCACACATGTGGGCATTGATCTCCGGATTAACGGGCACAGCACTACCCCAGGTTGTAACCAATCTACTAACAAAGCACCAGGAGATGATGAGATCATTAGAGAACTTTCAAATTACACAAACGACGCAGTGCTTGTTGAACTGACAAGAATCCTGAACAAAATTTGCGAAGAGGAGAAACTGCCAGATGGATGGACATCAGCGTTGATACACCAACTCCATAAGAAAGGAGACAAGACAGGTGCCAACAATTACAAGGGTATATCGCTCTTACCAGAGATGGATAAGATCCTTTCAAAGGCATTGCTAAGTAGAACAGAAAAGCAATTGGAACCACAAATTGGTGAGTATCAGGAAAGTTTCAGAAAGGGCAGGTCATGTGCAAAACAGATGTTTGAACTTGAAGGTGATCATTGCATACCAAAAGTAGAGGAACAAGAAATTTGTACTCACATTTGAGGATTTCAAAAAGGCCTACGACTTGGTGGACAGTAAAACACTGATCAAGGATACTATCGGAACCCTTGGGGATTAAAACTGAGGTCAGACAAGGAGACAGGATTTCTCGCCTCATGTTTAATTGTGTTCTCGACAAAGTAATTCGAGAGTGGTGCAGAAAAACACAGGGTGCAAGAAGGGAGGAATTTAAGTTGACTGTCTAGCTTCCGCAGATGTCATCGTGATTCTCTGAGAGTTAATAGCGGAGGCACAGATCCAAATTACCCAGCTCCAGGAGCAAGCAAGTAAGGCCTGCTTACAGATCTCTTTTGAGAAGGCACATTACATGACCAACATCAAAACTGCACCAAAATGGATGACAGTCGAGGAAAGACCAGATCCAGGAAGTGGAGTAATTTGAATATCTAGGAGAATGGATAGACTGTCAGAGAAAGAGGCTCTGAAAGCAAGAATCAACAAGATGAACTTGACATACACATTAACTATGAAAACCACAATAAGAAGATCATCTTGATTAATGTAAAATTTAGACATTACCACACAGTGATCAACCCAGAAGTCTTAAGCAGCAAAATGCATGAACCTGACCAAAATAGGATTGGTAAAGAAGTTGGAACTGGTGGAAATAAAACTTCTGAGGAAGATACAAGGACCCCAAAGAACAGAGGATGGAAACCAAGAACTGTACCTGAGGACGGAAAATAATCTGTCACTGTTTAGAAGAGGAGAGCCAGGTTCTTCAGATACATCTACAGAATGGATCCAAGTACACTGATGAATCAGAAAGTAAGTCTTTTTGAGAACAGGAAAACTACAGAGTACTGGCATCGGGAAGTGAAGAAAGATCTGGAAGAAATGGGAATACTAAGAACGGATTCAAATTAAGAAACAAGATCACCAAGAGTTTCCAAGTAAAACTTACATCCCGGATCCATGCACCATGGACGGAAGAGAGAAGCAGAGATTGCAGAGTGAAAGAACAAAATAATACTGGGCAAATATCTAGGTCTGTAAGGAATCCAAGTTCAATTAACGTGGTACATAGTCAGCCAACATGAAAGAAGAAGATATTATGTAGTTAAAAATTTGTTAATAAATAAGTTATAACATCATGCTTTATTTTTTTCAAATTCTTTTATAGAACTCTGGATGTTGAAGTTAGTATACTTCTGTAATAAGCCAGTACACATAAGACGTTCCATTAAGATATACTGTGAAACCTAGATGTAATCTGCCCACTCATTATGCTATCCCATGCAATATGCCCTTTTTCCCCATTCCCTGGACATCCTTTATGAGATACCCTATTATATAGGGCTTCCCTCCTATCTAAGATGCTCCTTTTCGAGGGTCTGCAGTATTCTTCTTTTGTCCATTTCTACTAACGTTTGGAAGAAATGGAATATTTTACTT
The DNA here is from genome assembly GCA_946902985.2 of Meconema thalassinum. Lineage (NCBI taxonomy): Eukaryota > Metazoa > Arthropoda > Insecta > Orthoptera > Tettigoniidae > Meconema > Meconema thalassinum. The sequence continues at coordinate 453,151,356 of OX336391.1, read as the reverse complement.
CCTCGTTGCCTGTGTATTTACAGATATGAAGAAACCCTCACAGTCAGCTTATCTCAATGTCGCCACAGGGGCTCTACAGTGCGTACAGAGTACACAGATGGGCCAATTTCGGATTTCATGGAAACAAATAGGTTACCTCTCTGTCACACCAATCACAACAAACAGTCAATAGTGATCACAACTGAGCGGCTTCGGTGGCGTAGTTGGTAGCATGCTGAGCTTCTATGCCCAAGATCGCGGGTTCAAACCAGGCCGAAGACATCGGATTTTTTTTAAGCGTAAAAAATCCCTCAGTGTGCCTTCCTTCGGAGGGGAAGTAAGACCGGTGGGCTCATGTCATAGATTTATGCATGTAAAAGAACCTACCACTAACTAAAATTGTGTGAATCCAAATTTGTAGGTTAGATTTGATTAACGCTTTGTAGTTCCAATGTTCGCCACCAGGTGTAGGTTGCAGTTCGGGGCTAGGTGTTGTTGACGGTAGCATTTGGTAGCAAAAGTAGGAACTACTTGAAATCGATCGTCTGCATTCCTTACCTGAATTACAAATGTAACATGCCACCCCTAGTGGCACTTTCGTTAACTGGATTACGGTGGGTGAAAGCACAACACAATTGTTCCTTTAACGAAATATTAGCTTTATTGCAGGCCAGGAAAATACACCACACAATAAGCACTGAATCTCACTTCATAAGACACTACTAGAGCTCGAGCCAGCCGGGAAGGCGGTGCGCAGAACACAACGCTACCATTACGTCATGCCTCACTTCCATCCCACCAATCACAGTCAGTCTGTCTTGAGAATCTGAGCTAGTGTGTTGTCAGGAAAGCCAAGTGTAAAGCAGCGTGAAAGAGACAGGCTCGATGAGCTAAGCGACGGTGTTGCCATACCGCAGGAACTCGTGGCAGCAGCCTGCGGTGTGGAACTCGGACATGGTGGACCTGTTGCAACAGTGGACATGTATCTCTTTCTCTCTCAGAGAGCCGGACGCCTTCTGGGATGACGCGAGCTCTAGTCACTATAGCTTCCACACTTCCTACTTTCACACTACTATCCTCGCTATTAATACCTGCAACTCTGCCTTGTACACAAACTACAGTTATTTACGATAGCCAGTCACTCGCCACTACACACTGCTTCGCTGTCCGCTTGCTAGGGAACAGCCCAATGCGTTTTGCAATTCACCACAATATCTCGGTCCCACTAGGTAAGTACACACTCCTCAAAACTCAGTCCCTCCGTATGATTCACACTGCCTCGCTGTCTGGAGAATCAGCCTCACTCGGGTTTCGTAACTTCGCACGTCACGTCGCCACACTACTGTCGCTCAGGTAAAAACACGCACTAGCTCAAAAACACTGTCCCCCTCGCTGGCCAGGTCGGTCTTATATAGCAGGCTGGTGACTCAATGAATGCTTCTAGAATCGTCCAGGATTCACGGCTTCTCGAGATTTCCATCACTGGCTGGGTCACGAATATTCTGGACCATCCCTTTGTCCTCGCAGCCCGTTGCGTAAGGCGCAGGTAATACACAGAGGCAGAGCATAGCCCGGGGCAGCTGTGACTCACGCGGCGAGGCGACGAAACAAACTCACAGCCGTAACACAGATAACACACACTAATACAGCCATCACAATTAACACCGGTTATCAGACAGATTCTACACACACCCAAAGTACATGGGGCTACAAGACCAAGTTGTCTCAGCTCCTAAATTGAGGAACCAACCAGTTATCATAACTAATACATGTAATTTTTTCCAGGAGTGTTATTTACTTATTATACATTGTACCCGCCCAGTCCAAGGGCAAATTCGTGTTGACCGACTGAAGAGTTACAACTGACAGTTTGTATAGGCAACACTGAAAAAATGCCTTCAAAACTTTACATTTCAGTAGTTTGCATTTGTTCATTCTTAGCATGAAGTGCACTTCAGACTTAAGGGGAAAATCTGGTTTCGGCCAATTGGGATCAACAATATTAAGCTATTGCAGTCGCAGCTCGAGGTATTAAAATTGGGAAAGGGATTAGGCTTATATTTTTAAGTACCGGTAGGTGCTAACCTACCATTTGACTCAGCACGTTCAGGTAAATGCCTAAAGTTTAGCTCACTGACAAAATTCATTCGCTTCTACAGCCAAGTCACCATGCTCCCTGATAGAAATGCTTTTAATTTCTCTTTAGGGATGCCATTTGAGATACAATAAAAGAATTCTTAATCATCTTATAGTGTTTTTGGTAACATGTAAATTGGATTGTCCATTGGAGAGTACGGTAATTTTTGTAAGTAGGTGTTAACCCACCATTTATTCAGGTAAATGTCTTAAGTTTAGCTACTGTAACTGACAAAATTCACTGCTTAGACATACATTTGCCACAATTGTACCCAATAAATTAACATTTATACTGACAACAGCCCTAGAACAATGTCCATATGTGCTGTCAAGACATATAGGGTCTTTTGCTTAAGCGTTTGTCCCGCCTCGTGGCAGGGTCCGCTATAATACTACTACTAATAATAATAATAATATTTTTTGTAAGTAGGTGATAACCTACCATTTATTCCGGTAAATGACTAAAGTTTGGGTGGGCTTTCAGCTACCTTGAACATATTTTGAATACATGGCACTAAGTTAGAAACCCTGTAAGGGTTGGCAAGACATATCTAGACTGATGATCGTGTGGCCTCCGGAGAGGCCAAGTGCAGGTCTTTCTAGTTGACGCCTGTGGGTGACCTGCACGTCGTAATGAGGATGAAGTGATGCTGAAGACGTCAATCCCAGGAGTTTAAAATCCCTGATGGCTTGGCCGGGGCACTTCGGGCCAAAGCCTAGCGCGCTAACCATTTAGCGTCTAGACTGACTGCCTGTCACAATGAAAAGCAATGTAGCTCTTGAAACTACGCCTTTCAGCTCTGCTACACAGAGAAGGAAGGAAGTTTCAGGTTCCGCCTAATGTGGTCTCAAAGTACCAAATATATTGACTTAAGTAGCTAAATAGACAAACCAAAATGTAGGGTGTTTTTCAATTTGGATTGTAAATACTATTATTGGAGGTACATATTTGTAGAATCTTGTTGAAGGTTCTGCCTAAGAGCCTTTGATCATAAGCTGTGACTGAGCTAATGTATTTTGCATAGTTTCTGAAAATGGAGTATACCAATAAAGTAGGTCGTAACTGTTGGTAAATTAATATACAGGGACTCTGAGTGATAGAAACAGGGCATGCTATTTCCCAGAAATTTTCCTAAACCCAATGTGAGCCCAGTTCAAATCAATGAAAAAGCTACACACCTGGATTGTCTCCAGCAATACATCGAATAGCATGTAGAACATTTCCAGCAGGAGGGGATGTGAAGACACTCCCAGCTGATATTGCAGCAAGCATACCTTGTCCAACATACCCTGTAACCATTATAGAAACCATGTGACAAAATAAAATCATAGCAAATGCAAGGAATATTAAAGAACATTGATGATACATTTTGATACATATTCATTTGTGTTCTGTCTCCTTGAAAAACATTTAGATAATCTTTGTCACTCCTTTTCCTATGTTTCTATCCTCCTCTATCTGTCCCTTGATTGATTGTATATCCAACTTGTTGTGTTTCTCTATATTGATGTGTGTTGTGAATAAAGTATGCAACAAATCAGTGGACAACTAACATTCATCTATACAGTATTAATAAAATTAAAGCTTTGTCAGTACACTGCTTAGGATGAAGGCTTTTTATTGTTTCTTTGCATTTCATGCCTGAAGCATGTACTGGGTTGTGTTGGTTTAACTCCTGTCTGTGTGTCTGTCATTGACGGGTTTATTGAGTAAAGGAGGCAGTTTACGATGACAACTTCTACGTCATATTCCTGTCAACAAATAAAAGAAAGAAAAACCCTGGAACAGAAAATTGGAGGACTGGCTTGCCCTCTAAATTGCTAGTAGTGGGGTGAATTTCATATGTTCCTTGAAGAACAATTACTAACAAAGGAATCTACAGCAACAACAACAACAAAAACTATGTGAACACATCCTTTGTCAAGATAACCCAGTGGAATTGGTGTGAAACAGATGTAAACATAAAATAGCTGTGGAGAGAATTGACCATCTCTACTCCTGGTAGTTTAGGTAGCATGATGCTTGATTGAGACACACGCATGTCAGAAGGATGTATTTATCACTGGAGTGTGGAGTGATTCGCAGCCTTCTCCTTGTGTATTCCCGGTAATTCATTTCTGAGCTTACAGTTTCATGCCAGGAGATGGATGATGAATTGTGCAGTTGCCTTACTGGTGGGATTTGAGGCTTCCTCTTAATCCTCTCGCCCCTTTGTATTACAAACTGTAAATAATCTGTGCCCTAGTTTTATTGTAGGGGAGCCCCCAAGAAGACCACACAGCATTATTATAATGAAATTGAAGGTTGGAGCCATGAGCCAGCATGCACCCTAGTCCACGACTAAATCGTCTGACTAACAAATAAATATGACAACACATAACATCCCCAAAGCCTTAAATTTCTACGCAGACACATCTTAAATAGTATGTCATGGTAGCTTAGCAGCCATAGTGCTGGTCTGTCAAACTACATTTCCCAGGATCAAATCCTGGTCATGCTGTGCCATTTTACCATTCATGTACAGTCACTTGAACAAAGAATTAGCACACTCTTGATAGATGCATATTACGAGTATCTAATTTAATGGATAAAAAAAGGTAATATGAAGTACATGGTCATTATGTGTGTGCGCGCCAGTAAAAACGGCAAGCTAAGCTGGCTGTGACTAGTGCATATCACGCCGCGCGCACCCGGTCCAGCCGGCGTGCTCCGCTGACTCATATCGTTAGTTCACACGTGTTTTGTCATTCATATGGGCGTGTATTTGCAAAGCTTAGACGTTAGTGTTGCATGTTTAGTGAGTATTGTGATTACTGTGATTGTTGGTCATGCCTAGACACCAATTCACATTGCGCAAATGTGTGTATATCCATAATTTGTAAATGAAAAGCAGAAAATCTTGTTCTGAAACAAGACGAAAATTTTGAATCAAATTTCCAGGAAGATGTGTGCCTAAAGCCAGTAAAATTAGGAGGCTCGCTAAACGATTCAAGGAAACAGGCCCCGTAAATAATAAAAGAGTTGACAGACATTCTTTCATCAAAAGATGTCACGTATGTGATACAAGAGGGAGGACATTTTCAGCATCGCCTATGAGCTCTGTAAGTACACATAATTGAACATGTTTGGTAAAAGTGTGATAGTGCTCAGGATAATCTAATAATGTTAACCATACAGCCAAACCTTTTTCAGGATTTTGCAAATTGCCTTCAATGGACTCTTGCTTGCGGAGATGTGCCTGTGAATAACTAATAATGTACCTAACGCTTATTCTTTTATTGAGTGATTGTACATTACATGAACTATATCTGGTGTATTGACAGTGGCTATCCTGAGAGTGTGAATCTCCTGGGTTTTTCCACATTTCCTTCGGGCAAATGACGGGGCACCTACCTCATTCCCAACATTAATAGTTATAATTACACAAACTAGTACAGTCACTACAGAAACACTGATTAACCAATAATTTGAATATACACACCCAAGTTCACAGGGCTGATGACCAAGGTGTCCTAAGCTCTTAAAACGAATTGACAACAAACAACAACTTATTGGTGTAGTGATTAGGATTGTTGGTTGCCACCCTGGAGGCCTGGGCTTAATTTCCAAATTTGCCAAGAAATTTAATTCCAGTTTGAGGTACCGGAAAGGTGTGTCCATTTTGAAGACTTGGCAGCAGGTTAGTGGGCAACATTCATTCATTAATCTATTTATTTATTCAATTTATATCGTGGTCAACAGTCCCATTGATCTTCTTATATAGCTTTTGAGTGACCATGACAATCCAATACTAAGGACAACTTCCCTTATCACCAATTTTTAATTTATTTATACTGACTTCTTAACAAATATAATTTTGAGTAAGTTTCTAGAAAGTTCACCATGTCCTTGTCAAATTTATAAGCAAGAACCACAGATTGGTTTATTATATGAGGAAAATAAACAGCACCCAGAAGTCGCATTAATTATGTGGAACAATTTTTGAGAAGGGAGCATCAAAACACCAGTTCACATTCGGAGATGGTATTACAGAACATGCCACAGAACCATGTTATCATCATCTTGAGCAGTTTCCGACCGCTAGTCGGGTGTGCTTGGAACATAAGCCTCTCCATCGTTTCCTGTCCATCCACCATCTCTCTTCTTTCACTGTGTCCCAGGACACTCCTCTTTCCTCCACACTCTTCTTAACTCCTTTTGTCCATCTGTCCCTTGGTCTTCCCCTTGGCCTCCTTCCCTTCATTTCCATTCCAAACATCATCTTCGGTATCCTCTCCTCTCGCATCCTCCTCATACCATTGTAGCCTAGACCACTCGATTCTATTTTGCAATGGTTCCTCTCTTACCGTCTCTCTGACTCTCTCATTCCTTACTCTGTCCATTCTTGTCACTCCTACCCTACTCCTCTGGAACTTCATGTCCACTGCTTGTATTTTACTCTTGTCCTTTTCCTTCATCACCCATGTTTCTGAACCATACGTCAAAATTGGCACAAAGTAGGTCTTGTAGATGATTCCTTTACATTTTTGTGGTACATCTTTATTCCATATCATCCCCCTAACACTCTTGAAAAATCCACCTGCGCACCTTCCCCTTTCATTTATTTCCATCCTATTGCCTCCCTTTTCTTCAATTATGCTTCCCAAGTACTTGAAGCATTCTACTTTCTGCAACTGCTGTCCTCCAAGTGTTATGCCCATATCCGGTCTGTTCTTCCTCCCCGTTGTGATGACCACTTCACTCTTTTGTGCTGAGAACTTCATCTCACATGATAACACTACCTTCTACCACTTATCCTCTCCCCATGCCAGAAGGTCATCAGCAAACAACATTGCCTTCATTTTCCTTTCCCCAATGCTATTTACCACTTTTCGTATGATTTCATCAATCACCACTATAAATAACAAGGGTGAGAGGGCACTTCCTTGTTTCAGACCACTCTCCAGTTGGAACCATTCCTTTCTCTCCCTTCCCACCTTTACACAGCTTTTGCTTCCCTCGTACATTGCTTTCACTCTTGCCCTGTCTCCTTGTTCACTGCTTTTGCTCTCATTGCTTCCCATACCTTGTTTCTATTAATACTATCATATGCTTTCTCAGTATCCAAGAAGGTCATCACCAGATCTTTCCCATATTTATAATGGTGTTCTTGTAGCTGTCTTACAGAAAAGATGAGGTCAACTGTTGACAGAACCATGTGATATTGTCAAAATGTGTGCACACTCCACAGAGCAAGTTATTCTGTTATTTATGGAAAAATATTTTCAAAATACTTTCAAAATATTTTCAAAATACCTTAAATTGATATATAGTACTTGTCATCTCATGAGAATTAGACCCATCATACATTTCAATTCAGTTTCCTACTATATTACACTGTCAATCGTGAAAAAATAAACAACCTAATAATTTAGTTTAGCATACTATATATCCTATATTTTACAGTTAAGAATTCTCGGCTCAGTCATCATTTGAGAAGATGAAGGTTGAATCAAAAATTCTGGACAATTGTGACATCTTTCTTTGTATTTGTATGGTGTTCTTACCTATATCTGCATTATATCGCTCCTAGTTAGCTTTCCTCGAGTGTTTTGTAAAAAGTAGGCCTTACACATAACTTGGTTTCTTCTTTTCTCGATCTTGACCATCTTAGGACCACATAAAATAACCCACTGTAGCCACTTCCTTTTGTATCCTGCTTCCTTTCTTGTTTGCTAATATTTATTCATTACATCACTTTGCTGTTTCTTCCTCTCCTCTGTCCAGATGTAGTTTCGTTCTTTCCTCACTTTCTCCTGGAAATCCTTGAAATTTTGCTTTAAATTTCTGAAAGTTATTCTGTCCCATATTATGTCTGTTGTTATTCCCATCTCTGCCATTTCCTTCCTCATACTCCGTATCCACTGGTTACCATTCTTTCTCTTGTAAACATGATTAAAAATTTGCTTAGTTAGTCTGGTATTATCCAACCTCATTATGTGACCAAAGAACCGAACTCTCCTCTTCCTGAATGTATCTGACATATTTTCTGTTACTTCATTCTTGTACAGGTCTGCATTCCTCCAGTATCTGAATTCTCCATCTTCCGCAAATTTTTCTTCGAATTTTCCTTTCCTTTTTCTCAATTTCTTCTATTTCTCCTGTTTTCATGGAGAACATACACTCTGCTGTATAGAGGCATTCAGGCTTAATTACTGTATTGTAGTGTCTGATTTTAGTTCTGATGGAAAGATTCTTCTTGTTGTAGGTATCCTTAGTCAGTTGAAAAGCATGTTCCAGTTTACTGGCTCTTGCTTTACTTGCCACCTTGTCAAGTCCATTAATTTGAATTATTTCTCCCAAAGACTTACATTTTTGTACCCTACCAATTCTTCCATAATTTGGTTTATTAATAACTAAAAACTCCAATAATAGTCATGCTGAGCTGCTTTCATTCTCTACTTAATATCCATATGACTTTATTATTATACATATATTTACTATGGATTTATAGAAGTATGGGAGTCGTTATCAAAGCTCCAAATATGGGCTCATCTGTGTTTTGTTTAGAGTATTTAAATATTTTACAACAAATAATAAATTAAATGGTTTATGATACATTGCAGCACGGTGTTCCCACTCCCACACACATGAAAAATACGAGTGATATCCTTTTGTTAGCTTGGAATAATGCTCCTGTTCTACGAGTGTTAGTTCATGAACACTACTGCCATCTGCTATGTGCACATCTAGCTCGAGATACAAGTCTTTGTTTTGAGTATTCTTTGTCTTCCATTATTGTACAACAATTAGTAACTGTGCTATGTTTCATCGTGTGGTGTGCTGCGTTAATCCTAACAGGTTATGTGTCCAGGCACACAGATATAAACAATAATAATAGGCCTACCGGTAATTATTATAAATTACATAGATCGTAGTAAACATGTTCGAGCAGACTGAAAAGCAAAGATGAACGCGACAAATACATTGAGAATCAAGCCTCTTAGCAGGAACCATTTCGATACCTGGAGCCTGCAAACGCAAGCTGTATTGATTACGAACGATCTGTGGGAATACGTCGATGGAACTCAGAGAAACCAGAATCAGCTGCGGACCAAGAACGCCACGGAGGTGAGTTTGTGGCAGAAAAACGATAGGAAAGCTCGATCGCTTATCATTCTATCTGTATCTCTAAGTGAATTGAAACTAGTAAAAACTGTGATAGTGCACGTGAAACGAGGAACAAGTTGAAGGACACTTACCAGTCAAAAGGCCCGGTGAGGAAAGCGACACTTCTGAAAAGGTTAACCCTGCACAAAATGGCAGAAAATGGTGACTTGCATGACCATTTGAGTGATTTTTTCGACACGGTGGACGAGCTAGGAGACATGGATATCACAATAAATGAGGAACTATTAACAATCATGCTATTGTATAGTTTACCCTCCAGGTTCAAGACATTCAGATGTGAAATAGAATCCCATGATTCATTGCCAACTCCTGAGGCACTTCGCGCAAAAATTATCGAATAGAATGACGCACGTAGGGAGGGCGCACGCGGCGAGACATCAGGGGCCATGTATAAGCAAAGAAATTACAGATCTAACGAGAAGAAATATGAACCTGAAATGAACGCAGAGGTACAACAAATCGGGACGGAATTTCGGTATTACAGATGCAACAAAAGGGGACACAAGAAATCACAGTGCAAACTCAATAAAACCTGTGCAAATAATGCAAATCAGCCGGCACAGTATTCGGAAGATGTCTATTTAAAAATGTCCGTAGCATCTACATCTTGTTCGATTGAGTCAAGGCAAAAATGGTGCCTCGATAGTGGCGCTACCACACATTTGTGCGGCAACGTCCGGAACGTCCGTGAAATTGACGTCTCACGACGTTATACCTAGCCACCAATTCGACGATGGAGATCGCAGGCAAGGGAAGCATGCTTTTTAAGACAGTCGTCTTGGGAGACAAAAAAAAATATTTCCCTCACTGACGTATCTCATGTTCCTGACTTGAGGACAAATTTACTCTCCGTGGGAAAAATAACTGATCGCAGTCTAGATGTTATTTTTAAGAAAACGGGTGCCCTCGTATTGAAGGAAAACAGTGACGTGTTACAGGCGGATAGAATTGGTGATTTATACTATATACAGGAGATCGAAGAGAGAGCCTGTATAGTATCGACCAAACCTAGCAAAGTAACGCTTAAGTTGCTACATCAGCGCCTGGAACATGCAAATTTAATTGACATTTTGCAAGCAGTGCGAATGCAGAGTGTTTCAGGAGTGCAACTTGTGGATCCTGATTTAAAACTGAACTGCAACGTATGCCTTAACACTAGAACCGCGGCTGGGTCATTTGTGACCCAGCTGTTAGTTGTTTCTTCTCTATCTTCTCTGTGTCTCTACCTGAAGTGCTAGATTTTTATGACTTTTCATAAATAAGGGTCTTTAACAACCACACATAATTTTTTTTCCGAGGGGGCAAAAAAATCCCGATTTACCTAGAACCGCGGCTGGGTCAGATTAGACCCATCATTGATAACAATATGTTAACATCTGTTCTTCCATTTAGCTTCTTATACTTTCAGTCCTTGTGTCACCGGGATTCTCCAAGCATATACTGTGCACAAACTGGCAACATCTCATTGGCTGCGGAGGAAGATAGAGGTACGAAACCGCTTAGTCACATCTGAACAATCGCGCAGTTAGGACACTACTCACGCTTTGTTGTGCAATAGGTTGCTAGTTTTGCAGTATCGGTGTATACATAGTGTGTGAAAGGTTGACAATGGCCGCGCGTCGACGGCTTACTACTGATCAGAACATTATTGATGCCATAAATGAAATTTCCGATGGGGAATCTGAAGGGGATCCCTTGGATTTTTCGTCTGATGATGGATCACAGTTCGTTCTTTCAGATTCGTCATCAGAAGATGATGATGTCATGCCATTTGAAGCTGTAGCAAATCCTGATAGGGCAGGTATGTATTTATAAACTTTCATTTCATTATTTATGGAATATATATAGATTCATTGCAAATTTCAGGCCTAAACGTATTTAGTTGACAGTTTCTTTATCACTGTTATATTTATGTTCAAGCTATTAGGTTTATATAGCCCGGTGCATTTTTACTTGCTGTAAATATTATTTTCGGGTGGAAAAACTAAGACAAACATTATCTTTGTATCTAATCAGGTCTTGCAATGCCAGGGACTTCTCGTGGTCGTCAGAGGAGGCGTGGCCAGGAGCACTCTTCCGTTCCTTTATCGGAAGAGGAGGCCATCGCTAACAGTCTAGGAATTGCACAATTTGACGACAACAGAGAGGATGCGCCATCAATGAAACTAGGCAGGTTTTGTGTTGAGAGCCTGGTTCAGCTTGCAGCAGGTACAGAAATTGTGTCTCCAGATGGCAAGACCTGGAAAGTTGGGGTATTGGTGATGTTGCAGCTGGTAGACGTGGAGCTCAAAATGTGTTCAGAGATCACGCTGGACCTACTTCACATTCTAAACGTAATGTGAATGAGACTTGCGTTAGTGCTTGGTGACTTATGATCACGGATAAGATTTTGAAACATATTGTGACTTGCACTGAGACAGAGGCACATCGTGTAATGATGTCAGATGATTGGTGTCTAATGATTGAGGAGATGGAAGCCTTTCTTGCTATACTGTACATTCGAGGTGCCATAGGAGCTAAAGGCCTAGAACTGGACTCATTGTGGTCAGAGAAGTGGGGCAATCCTATTGTAAAAGCAACAAAGGCTCGTGATAGATTCAGAGAAATAATGCGTTTCTTGAGATTTGACGTTAGGTCTACAAGGTCACAAAGAATAAAAGAAGACAAATTTGCATTGGTATCAGAAATCTGGTGTGCCTTCATAGCAAATGCCCAGTGTAGCTATATACCTGGGGCATATATAACTGTTGACGAACAGCTCTTCCCTTCTAAATGCCGCTGTAAATTTACGCAATTTATGGCCTCGAAACCAGACAAATATGGGCAGAAGTATTGGATGGCGGTGGACAAAGACTCCAAATATGTTGTGAACGCTTTCCCGTATCTCGGAAAAGATGATTCTAGGCCAAATAACGAGCGACTTGGTGATTTTGTGGTAAAGAAGTTGATGGAACCTTATATGAAGAAGGGAAGAAATGTCCATGTGACAGTTTCTTCACCTCCTTTTCTCTCTCCGAAATATTGAAATCAAATGCAACAAGTCTTGTCGGTACCTTGAACAAGGCTCGCAGGGAAGTACCAGTAAGTGTGAAAAAGGCAAAACACAAGTTGCACAGCACAGTGCTACTGAAAAAACATGATACTTCGTTGACAATTTATCAGGGAAAGAGCAACAAAAATGTTCTCGTTCTCAGCACTATGCACCCTGATGTGAATATTGAGCCTGGTAACAAAAAGAAGAAGCCAGACACAGTCACATTTTACAACAGCACAAAATATGGAGTACATGTGGTCGATCAAATGGCTCGCAAATACTCAACCAAGGCACCATCCAGGAGCTGGCCAGTTCATACCTTCTACAACTTGCTGGATTTGGCAGGAATAAATGCCTGGGTAGTGTACAACGCACTGAATGAGAAGAAACTGAAACGCAGGGACTTCATTCTGCAGTTGGGTGAAGATCTCGTTGAGAAATATGCATCAACTAGGATTGTAAATGCCCGCAGGAGAGACTGGAAAAGCGCATGCGTTGTCAGGTAAAGTCCAATTGCAAAGGAAACAAATCGTTTGTGAAGTGCCATTCCTGTAAAAAGACTGCTTGTAGCAAGTGTACAGCCAAGGAATATTGTGTGTGCTCAATGTGTGTCGTGTGAATTGCCATTCCTACAAATAAACTATTGGCAGCATATTGTACATCATTGACATTCGCCACTAAAGGTAAACAATTGTCTAAATGTTCCTTATTTGTGTTCTTACTATTCTAAATTTCAAATACATTATCTAGCGCATGTATGGTATATTCTTTAGTTACTACATCCCCATCAATTCATTAATACCGTAATCACAAAAAAGAGAGGTGGGTCATAAGTGACCCAGCCGCGGTTCTAGGGTATATATAGATCGCCGCGGTTCTAGTGTTAAGGGGAAGATGTGTAGGGCTCAATTTCTAAAGAAGTCAAAGCGGAAAGCAGAATTAATGGATTTGGTACATACGGATGTGTGTGGCCCAATGAGGGTTAACTCCTTGGGAGGTGCAAAACACTATGTTGAGTTTATTGACGATCACTCAAAATGGTGTGAGGTACGATTCCTGAACTCCAAAGCGGATGTCTATAAGGCAACAGTGGAATAGATCTCTCTCGTCGAGAAGCAGAAAGGGAAATGTGTCAAGTCGCTACAATCCAACAATGGTGGAGAATACACAAGCAATGAATTCAACGAGTATCTCAAGCAACGGGGAATAAGTTGTAGGTTGACAGTTTCAAACAACCCCCAAAAAAATGGGAAAGCAGAGAGGATGAACTGCACTCTTCTGGATGCCGCTAGGTGTCTTCTCATTGAGCAAACCTACCTCAGTCATTCTGGACAGAGGCATTAAATACTGCTAATTACATACGAAATCACATGCCTTCGGAAAGCTTGGGGGAAAGGACACCATTCGAGTTATGGACAGGAAATGTGCCAGATGTGTCACATCTGAGAGTGTTCGGCAGCCAGGTATACTTTCTGGATCGGGAATGTGGCAAAGGCAAATTTGATCAATGAGGTATAGAGGGCATATTGTTTGGTTATTCAGAAGAATCAAAGGGTTTCCGTGTTTGGTCATCTGAGAAAAAAAGGCTTTCATCAGTGGTGATGTGAGATTTCTTGAGGATGGCAACGAATCCAAGAGCATGATGGAAAACAATCTGAGAGATCAGGCAAGGCACGAAATGGAAAATATAAGATTCAAGGAATTTACGAGGCTCTCGTCCGATGAAAAGTAAGTTGAATTACGTCTTCTAATCGAGAAAGAGAAGGAGGAGAGGGAACCGTGAGAATATGACACCTCCTGGGATAAAGTGGAACCTTTCTTGGGCTCTGAAGTACCTTCAGATGAGGAGGGACCTTTCTTGGGCTTTGAAGATTCTACGGATGAGGAGGGACCTTTCTCGGTTTTTGAGGAACCTGGAATCAATCAGCAAAAGGACGATGCTGGAAATATGAGCTGCACTTCACTCACAACCAGAGGTCGGGGTCGACCAATGTTGATCAGATTTGGAAGAAGGGGAAGACTGAGAAAACGTTTCCATCCTGTTAGAACAGATGAGGCTAGAGTCAAGGAAAAAACAAAACAAACTTACTTTACAGAGATCCCTTTGAAGAGCGCAATGACCGGTCCTAACGCCAATGAATGGAATGATGCAATTATTGCCGAGATGAAGTCTATTATACAAAATTACACCTGGGTAATGGTGAACTGTTCCAGCGATGGTAAGGTCATTGGATCACGCACATTATTGCGGAATTAATTTAATGCAGACGACACACTCGAAAAGAAGAAGGCCAACTCGTTGCTCAGGGTTTCACTCAAGAATTTGGAGTCCACTACTCGGAAACCTTTGCACCAGTCGCAAGCATGAGTACTATTCGGCTTATGGCATCTCTAGCGGCAAAGTATGGAATTAAAATCCGACAATTCGACATTGCCACAGCATACCTCAATAGTAACCTGGAGGGAGAGATTTTGATGAAACCTCCAAAGAACTTTGAAGAGTTTTTACAGGGCATCGTAGAGACAGAAAATGGTACTGCTAATGGGAATAAAGCAAGCCATATGCTGAAAGAATTCCGGAGGGGCAACAATGTATTTTTGTTGAGGAAGGCTCTCTATGGCCTACGACAAGCAGGCAGAAGTTGGTACAACGAGTTGGTTCAAACCCTGAGAAAATACAGAGCCACTTCAACAAATTCAGGTCCTTGTCTTTTCAAGATTGGGTCTGGTGAACATATGACTTTAATTGCAGTTTACGCTGATGACATATTGGTTGCATCTCAGAATCAAGAAATTATCGCCAAACTGGGAAGGAAGTTGGCAACCGAGTTTGAGCTCAAGGACTTTGGATTTGCAAGCTATTGTTTGGGTATTGAGTTCATTCAAGACAATGGTTGGGTCAAAATGTACCAACAGGGGTATATCAAACAACTTCTCTAACGATTTGGTATGAGCGAGAGCACACCTCTAGATCCTAGGATCAAGCTGACAAAGAAGGACGACCCAAGTGAAGAGGAACAAAAACTTCCTTATCATGAGCTTGTAGGTGCAATTACCTACCTGTCTATAACCACACGTCCAGACATCAAATTCGTTGTCAGTTTAATAACTGCTACGGGATGGAACACTGGACGGCAGTCAAAAGAGTTCTTCGTTATCTAAAGGGAACTGCCAACGTTGGACTAGTTTTCATGTCGGACCCGAAACCGGTCAGAGGGTTCGTGGATGCAGATTGGGGAGGAAGCATCGAGGATAGGAAGTCTCACACGGGCTACCTCTTTGTACTTGGTGGATGCCCCATATCTTGGGATTCTCGAAAGCAGAGAATGGTTGCCCTAAGTACTACGGTGGCAGAGTATATGGCTATGTCCGAATGTGCCAAAGAGGCCATATACTTGCAGAATTTCTTCTAGCTGATCTGACCATGTACTGCGACAACCAAAGTGGACTGAGATTAGGGGCGAATCCCATGTTCCACAACAGAAGTAAACATATTGTCATTAGACATCATTTTGTCAGAGACACGCTGAAAAAAAAAAGTTGGTTGTACAGTACATTCCAACTGAAGATCATGTGGCAGACTTCCTGACAAAGAGTTTGCTCAGACAAAAACATCAGTGGTGCATGAAATCTGCTGATCTGAGTGAGATCATCTGATCTTTACTCGAGGGGAAGTGTTAGTTTGGAATAATGTTCCTATTCTTCGAGTATCAGTTCATGAACACTACTGCCATCTGCTATCTGCGCATCTCGCTCGAGATGCATGTCTTTGTTTTGAGTATTCATTGACTTCCATTATTGTACGACAATTAGTAACCTTGCTATGTTTCATCATGTGGTGTGCTGCGTTAATCCTAACACCTTTCTCGTAGAGATTCAGTAAATTAGTAAACATAAAGTGATCTCTCAGATCATCTGGAAACAATAACTTCTTGGAGTTGAGGGCTTTTAAACTGAATTTCTGGGATTTCTCTGAAACAGCCAGAATTAAACAAATGTCTTGACTATTTACAGCCCTAAGTTGTATCAGCTGACAATATGACAGTGGAAAAGGGGACATATAAATTATACTAATGTTACTGGTTTTATGTCCCTTTTAATTACTGTGGCTTTTAGACATGCCGGGGTACCAGACTTTTTCCCCAAGGGAAATCTTTAATGTGCCAGTAAATTTACTGACATGGCTGCCTTGTATGTGCGCGTCCTCAAGTGCCAGGATTCGATCCTGCAACCCTTGGTACAGCAGGCAAGAACATTAACACTGTGCCATGCACCCAGCCGTAAAGGGGACAAAAGGCTGGTTTACAAAGTCTTACAGACCATTCACTGAAAAGCAAACCAGTCTTTATAAAAATTAATATATTATTTGGTATCCATACTCACTCACTTACCAGCACAGAATGGTTCATGGCCAGATCCTCCTCCAGATATGAGGCCCACTAGCCCTCGCTGAGGGTCCCACTGCAAATACAACTGCTGTTAATGTCATTATAGTTGGGATACATGCAAGTTCATTACTAGACCTCGAAAGTTCTGAAAAAAAAAGGTAAAAAATGTAGGCAACTATGCACTAAAAATTAAAAATATATGCATTTCAAAATTAATTAAAATTTTTAAATGATCACAAAACACAATTATGGTACACATTTTTCCTTGCAATCATAATTTATCAATCATAGGTTGGAGATAATGGCATAGAATCAATGCATGTGGTTTGTGCGTCACAACCATTCATTCTTTAAGATTTACACTCACCTAACTGTATCTAGAAGGAATTATTTCTTATTAAAACATTTTATTGAATCAACCAAACAAAATATAAAATAATCACTTAATTTTCGTTCCATTTCTCTGCGTTGTCTCCCTATTTCGATATTGTGAAAGACTCGTGTGAGCGCGCCTGGTGGCAGACTCGTGTGAGCGCGTGGCGCGCTGGCCGCAATTGTGAGTTGGACCGGCAAGCTGGCAGTGGATGAATCAAGAAGGCGACGATATGAGAGAGAGGAGATTGAGTATTCTGTGAAAGGACCAGTGTTGGGATTGGAGTGTAGAGTTTTGAGAAAGACTAGAGCTCGACGTTCCCAGTTTAGATATTAATGAATACCACATTAATATTTAGTAGTGTAAGGTTTGATAAATAAAGAAGTAGTGTATTTGTATATGCCTGACCGGTTATTTCAAGAACCGTAAACGTAACAACTGGTGTCAGATGTGTGGGGTCAGGCTATAGAGTAAATAGATAGTGAAAGTGTCTGTCTTGAGGTGCCGCATTTAAGAGTGTGAAATGACGACCAGGAAAATTAAACTTTCAGCACTGAAGGTTTCGGAGTTACGTCAGGAACTGGATGAAAGGGAAGTTGATTCTATGGGAATAAAATCTGTGCTGCAAGCGAGGTTAAGACAGGTACTGGTGGACACAGGTGAGGACCCAGAAACATTTCTGTTCGAGATTGCTGGTGGGACTGAGGGTTTGTGTCAGGTATTAGAAAACGTGGAAAAGAAAATACGAACAGAAAATTCAGAACTATATAAAAATTTGGAAAAGAAAATAGCGGAAAACTCAGAGAATTTGGAAAGGAAGTTAATGGAAAATACCGGGAACCTCGAGAGGAAACTTAAAGAGGTAACGCTCACTACCGAAACCAAACTGAGGGAAGAATTTCAAGAATCCCTGCGGAAGTTCGAGGACGAACTTGCGAGCGGTGTGCTTCCAAATAAAGTCAAGCCAGAAAACAAAATCATTACCGCTGGTGGACCATCGGAAGGTAAGGAGCGTATACCTATTTCCGCGTTTGGGCGGACTGACCTGCTGACTTTCGATGGGAAGTCTGCGTGGGAAGAATACCACACCTTGTTTGAGACCGCTGCCATGATTAATGGGTGGTCGGACGCCACGAAGGCTTCAATGATGAGTTTGTTGCTGCGCGGGAAGGCCCTACGAGTCCTGCAGGCTGTTCCCTTGTCGGAAAGACAGAACTACGACATTCTTGTACAGAAACTTGAAATGCAGTTCGGTCATCGTCACATGGAACAGCTGTATCGCTCCCAGTTGAGAAACCGTTGTCAGAGACCCAACGAGAGCCTACAGGAGTTCGAAGCGGACATAGTACGTCTCGTTAGGAGCGCCTATCCAACAGTGCCCAGCGACGTGTACGAGAGTCTTGCTACCGAGAAGTTTCTCGATGGGCTCCGCGAGTCTGAGACACAGCGAGATGTGAAGCTGGCGCGCCCGCAAACATTGAATGATGCCTTGACTCTGGCTCTTGAGTTTGAGGCTGTCGAACAATCCGTGCGCGGCCAGGCTCGCATTCGAGCTCTGGTGGGAGACCAGGAGGTCCAGCCAGTGCCTTCCATAGAAGAAATCGTGGAGAAAGTACTTCAAGCCTTGCAGTCCAAGAAGAAAGGGACGAGGTGCTGGGGCTGCGCGGAGATGGGGTATCTCAGAGATCGATGCCCTAAGTTTATGAACGGGAAGCACCAGCCACAGGAACTAAACAGGGTTGATAGAAAGGGGCGACTGTCAACCCGCGGCAACACCAGGAATGCCCCCACTTCTACTATCGTCGCGTCTCTGGGTTGTCAAGCCAACTCTATTTTTATTAGTGGCCATGTGGATGGAGAGCCCAGAAACCTACTGCTGGATACAGGGGCCACAATGACAATAATCAGACCAGGCATCGTGAGACGAACAGTAACAACCACGAGATGGACACTGCGAACGGCCACGGGAGAACCAGCCAACGTTCACGGGGAGAGTTAAAGATGGCGATGTTAAATGTAAGTCACAAACGGTTATCTCTTGAAAATTGTTCCCAATCGGGTGATGTAAGTGTTCAATGTGATAACAATTCTGTATTTCTTGAAGAGGTGTGTCTTAATTGTGAAGACAAATCATGTAGTGGCGAAAAACTTTTGAGATGTGAACGAAATCAACAGGGAAACAAGTACGAGTTGCCGCGAGCGGCGAATGAAGCTGAACTCCTCAAATTAGAATTGGCCTCCAAAGAGGAAATAATCAAAATGCTTGTGGTTGATTTAAAAAATGCACAGTCACAAATATGTCTCCTTAAAGAACGACTACAAGCAGAAGAAGATAGGCCTACTCAGGCAGACTATTTAGAGGTTAGGTCTAAAACCAACGCACGCTTTCCAAGAAGTAGGCCTAACTTGGTGAAATCTGGGAATATTCCTAACGACTTTATCTCCCAGAATCCGTTTGAAATCCTCAGCCGTTCCGATTCCCAAGTAGAAGAAAGACAAGATACCGGTATTGAAAACGAGACATCCAGACGCGACAAACCTACCCATAACCCTAAGAAAAGGAGACGTCCCCGTGTACTTGTCATGGGTGACTCAATTCTGCGAAATGTAGGCCCAGTAGTTGATGATGCCGCAGTCTATTGCTATCCAGGAATAAGAACTGATCAATTAACTAGAAAGGTAAGGGCAAACGAGGTTCGAGAAGACCCTGAGGTGGTAATGATTCATGTAGGGACCAATTGCTTGAACAGTTCTCCAACACCAACTCACATTATGAATGACATGGACAAGCTCGTGGACGAAGTGAAGAGTGCCTTTCCGAGTTCGAAAGTGTGTGTTAGTGGTGTATTACAAAGACGTGACATAGACCCACGATACATTAATGCCGTGAATTCAACACTGGATTGGTTGTGTAGTGAAAAAAACATTATTTTTTTAGAAGGGAACTCTTGGTTACAAGACAGGGACCTTGCTTATGATGGTCTCCACCTCAATAGAAGAGGGACAATGAAATTTGGAAAACTTTTAAACAGAGTTCCAAGTTTTTACTCTCGGAAAACTAATTGCTAGAACGAGTGATGATATCTTATTGTTTAGAGAGAAGAAAGCGCTGACTACAAGTGGACACCTAGGTGAAGTACAGTGCAGTGAACACAAGTACAACTGTTTGGATGAGTTCATGCAACAGGACTGTAATATAAGTGCATGCATAAACTCATTAGAATTAGGTGGAGAGGTTAGGTGTTTGTACATTAATAGCAGAAGTATTCGGAATAAGCTTGATGACATTGAAATTCTCTTGCAAATGATAGGCCAGATAGATGTATTGGTAGTTACAGAAACCTGGGTGAAAAGTAATGAGGCAGATTTTTATAACTTCAACAATTTCACAAGTGTGTTTGCTCATAGAGATGACAAAGTTGGTGGGGGTCTGGGTATTTATGTATCACAAAAATGGAAAGTGAATGTTAAAAGAAAGTGTGAAATGAATCATAGTTTGATGTGGATTGAGGTATTCAGAGATGATGTTAAAAGTAATAGGCCAACATATAAAAGCATTGATATTATTGCAGCATATAACCCCAATAGAAGCAATGCCATACCCTTCTTAAATTCATTTGAAAGTTTTCTTAGCCAGATAAACAATAAATTATGCATCTTCCTCGGAGATACCAACATTGATATCCTAGCTGATGATCAATTAAGAAGGAAATATCTAAATCTAATAGCATGCTATGGGTTTAAACAGTGCAACACTAAATATGCTACACGACTTTGTGACACTGCAGCTACCTTAATAGATCACGTGTCACTAAACAATTCAGAATTAAGTTATAAAATATCAAATGTCAGCAACAGGGGCGCACCCAGACTTTTGGTTTGGAGGGGGCTTTTCTCAATAACATGATTACAGCTATGGAAAGAGAATGTGTTTATTATTAGTCTTGTATGTAAATATGAATATTTGAGATCATATGCATAAAAAGATATTCTATAAGATCAAACATACTGTAGAATGTTCTGTTAAAACCAATACAAAAGATGCTATTGGACTGGAGATTATTTAAACAAAATGTGCATTGGTTTTATACAAATTTTAGTTACAGTACCATTGAGCTAAGGTTATACAAGTAATAAAAAGGAACTGCATGATTTTTATCAAGAATTAACTTTTGATCACGATCAGAGTGATAACGACTGGATTGCTCTACTCACTATTATCATTACTATATATCCAGCTACCAGGATCTTCAGATTCATGTGTAACATCAATTATCTGCAATCATTTACTAAGTTTTGAGTTGTTTATTCCAAGAACTAGTATAGGTTTTAGGAAATTAATAATAACATTTTGATTTTGAATATGTAAATTTAATTTGAACTAAAAATTACATTTTAAAAATTACGAGATATAATTGTATACCATAGTGTTATGGATTGTAACAAATATTTTATGTACTGTACGTGAAAATATATGTTATTTTAATTTTCCTTAATAACTAACATTATAATAAAAAATCTTAAACATTTCTAGAATTTCAAGTCGAACTTAATCACACAGGCTGAATGCAAGTTTAAACTAATAGTTGAATACAAATCATGTATTAATGAATTAACATTAACGTTGTTTGAATAAAGCGGAAACTCAAATTTCACAGAACAAAATCCAGCTGCCTAGCAGATTTTTTTCAAAATGGAAACTACCTCTGTACTGGTGACTTCAATTTCCCGGTGAATATTCAGTGCTGCTAGTCCAGTCTGCACCCATGGTATTCCTAAGATATGTTTTCAGCCGACGTAGTGTAGAAAATGTCCTCTCAGCAGTGCTTGTAGTCACAGGGATGGTACACAAAATTCTCAACAATGTGTGGATATTAGGAAACAAGTCCTTGTCACATAGATTCAACACATCGATTGCGTTTTTAGGGATATTAGCATGGGTCTTGAAGTTCTTGTGCCACAGTTAAATCTCAGCCATAAACAGGCCTTTGTTGTTTCCTCCACTTTCAATTATGTCATTCTTATAAAAATTACACAGCTGTAAGAAATCAAGTTGCATTTTTTCTTGGAAGGCTTCTTTATGCGTATGTGATGCATTGGCTGATGGCAGTATGCACTCAAAACTCTTTAATAAGTCCTTATGCTTCATGAATCGCGATTCCAATGAAATAATGAATGAGTCAATCCAAGGGATGAAAACAGATCTTTTGTAGTATAATTCTGAAGTTTCTGCTGGAATGTTGCTTCTGTTCAGTTGTCTTCCAACTGTTCGAGGCATCGAAATTATTGAACCGCAGTTATTAGCAATTTTGGTAGCTTCTTCAAACAACGAGTGAAATTCTTGATCTGCATTTTTTCTTAGAGATTTTAAGCTTTCAATCACAGTTTCAGCGTGTGTAATTGCAGACGATAAATCTAAATCAGTTCCCTGAAGCTTTTTGCTTAGGTTTACTGTGTAACCTAGCAGTTTTTCTGATGCCATGAGAGCAATTATAAATTCACCTTGACTTAAGGAGTTTAGTAGTATTAGAGCTCCTGAAGAAGATTCCCTATCATTCCAGTTTTTTTTATCTCCTCTAACGCTACTTCAAGAGGTTGCAGCAGTTCTTTCATAACAAAAATAGCATCGTGCCTTTGTACCCCTCTCGTCGGACAAAGCTGCAGGAGTTTTTTCTTGTTGGTTTCAAGATTTACCTCAGATTCAAAGCACTGTTTTAAAACTGCTTGTCTTTTAGGAGTGTTAAAAAAATCCCACAACTTCTCCACTATTCCAAAGTAGTTCCTGATTGATACGACCTCAGACGCGGTCGACAATGCCAGGTTAAGGCTATGAGAAGCGCAATGCACGTATATTTCTGTGGAGTGAGCTTCTTGGATGCACGTTTGAGCCCCTTTAAACTTTGCACTCATGGCAGCCACCCCATCGTACCCCTGGCCACGTAGGTTATTTATGTTTATATTACTGTCTTCAAGACCTTTAATCAATGTTTTTGCCAATACGCTACCCGTAGTAGACGTTAGAGGCATGAACTTCAACAATTGCTCACATATTTCATAACCATTTAAAGTATTTGGCGTTACATAACGTAAACACAAAGAAAACTGTTCAACAGTTGAAATATCAGATGTTTCATCTGCGAGAACACTAAAAAACTTAGCTTCTTTTACTTTACTTGCTATTTTTTCAGTTATTATTTAGTTACAAGCATCGATGACTTGATTTTGAAAATTCCAACTTATATAGGTCGCATTTTTGCCACATGACCCAAAGTGATCTTTCAAATTGTTGTCACCTACTTCAATTTTAGCTCTGAGCAAAGCTCTTAAGTTCCCCTCATTTTCAAATGGTTTGCTGTCGATTTGAAACTGACCATAATCTCTATGGCCCCTAGGGGCGATATTTTGCCTGCCACACAAAATTATAGTTTCTATTATTGGAATTATTCTTTTCACATTATTTTGGGCTTGGACGTCTTTTCCTTTATCAAGAGATTTGTCAATCGGTTTCATTCGGTAGTCCATAACTCATTTAAAGTTAGCTGCGCTTACACATGAGTCTTTATGATACTGCGAGTTTGCATGTTTTTCAAACTTTTCTAGTGCTTTTTTCCAGTTACAAAAACCTTCTTCAACAAGTTGTCCAGTATGTTGAGCGTTACTCTTACCTACTTCTTTTTTGAAAAAAAAAAAAAAAAAAAAGCATACAATGGACACAGTATGCAGAGTCTTCAATTCCAGAATACGAAAGCCAGGTATATTTCTTTAGCCATGAAAACGAAAATCTTCGTTGTTGGTTCCCATGCGATCTAAAAGGGAAGTTAAAGTTGCTCTGAGGAACCCATTTGTCATTTAAAACTTTGAACTTTTCATTGTCCGTCAACACTTTGTTTTTAAGTAAACCAATGTCCAAATCCATGTTATGTTTACTTACAACGGCCTTAGGCCTGCTCACATTTGCCTCTAAGCCCTCCTCTGACGAACAACTTGGCTGTTTTTCTATGCTTGCAGTCCTTGTTAACAGTTCCTTACTCGTTGAAGGATTGCCACATTCACTAACACCAACCACATCATATTTATTTATTTTTTACGGTTTAAAGTAGTTTTGCATGTTTGACTTTCTTTTGTCTCCCATTACTACTAGTCCAATTGGACACACTACGAATACCAACTGCCAATAGAAAATACAAACACAACAACAATCAACGAATGAACTTTTACAAACACCACTACTGACAATACGTTGGGGAGAGAAATTTTCACCGCTGTCCCACGCGCATCTTGCTCCGAGCATATAAATGACAACCACCGGAAATATCCGATCGTGTTGTGTTTACAATATATATTATTATCACTGAAGTGTTGCATAAATATAGGCCTAACATAATTCTGTTTTAAACCAGTAGAAAATCGCAAAATGTTCCAACACTAAATATTCTGGAGCCCGTTAAGCAATCAATTTTCTTGAAAGATATCATCAATGTTTTTAAAGTGTTCCCAGGTTTTTAGGGGGGGCTTAAGCCCCCAAAGCCCCCCCCTGGGTGCGCCCCTGGTCAGCAATGATATTAGTGATCACAGTATATTAATTCTTGATATTTCCAAGACCAATTATAGCACGTACACTCAGTCACATAACTCGACAAAATCAACAACACACGAGGACTCTTGGGATAGGCAACACACTCCTGAAACTAATATATCTATAAACGCTGATTCCCATAATGATGCAAACAGTACTGTTAACTCTCTATATAACTCTTTCATCAAACAATTGAATCTAAGGAACAGGCATAGTCAAAGAAAAATAACAAACAAAACTAACAATAAAAGACAGACTACTAACTTACCATGGGTCACAGCTGAACTCCTTACACTTATAAAACAACGAGACACTCTGCATGCAAAGCTCAAAAATCCCCTTCACAAAAATAATAATGATATGAACCAAGAATACTGTAGATGCAGGAATAGTGTAACAAACTTAAAAAGAAGACTAAAGTCAAATTACTACTCAGAAAAATTCAGAACATATGGAAACAATTCCAAAAAAACTTGGGATACTATCAAAGAAATCATACACAACAAAAAACCAACAGTTGAGACATGCACTTCACTTGAAATAGACAACAAAATTATCACAGACAATCAAGAGCTATGCGAATCATTCAACTTGTTCTTCACAAACATTGCTGGAAGTCTAGCAAAAGCTATTCCTGAACAGAAGGAAATCCTCAGTAAGGACCACAAGCAGTCAAATTCCCTCTACTTATACCCAACAGATGAAGCAGAGGTCAAGTCCATCATCACAAATTTAAAGAATAAAAAGAGCTGTGGCTTAGATAGGATCAAGACAAATTTCATTAAAAACAATATGCAATCATTTATTAAAATCTTGGTTGAAATGATTAATGAGTCCTTAGTTACTGGCATGATACCAGATGACTTAAAAGTGGCCAAAGTAGTTCCTATATTTAAGGGTGGTGACAAAAGAAATCCAAATAATTATAGACCTGTTTCTATTTTATCGGTAGTTTCAAAAATTCTGGAAGAAGTGGTAAAAACAAGATTGCTTTCATTTCTGAACAAGAATACATTCTTTCATAATATGCAATATGGATTCAGGGAAAAATCTAGTACTGAGGCAGCAACTATTGACCTAATAACAATGCTACAAGAAACTATTGACAAAAATAATATGGCAGTTGGGTTATTTATTGATCTCACAAAAGCCTTTGATACAGTAGATCATAAAATACTGTTGTCAAAATTAGAAAATGCTGGTGTCCGAGGTATAGCTCTAAAATGGTTCCAAAGCTACCTTCTTGGAAGAAAGCAGCATGTAGCTTTGAATAAATGCATAAGTTCAGGAAAATATATAACTCATGGCGTTCCACAAGGATCTATACTTGGACCTACATTATTCTTAATGTATATAAATGATATTGTGGAATGTAATTTGAGAGGGCATATCAAATTGTATGCAGATGATACAAATATCTTCTACACTGGGAAAGACATAATTGAAATCATACAAAATGTGCAACAAGATATAAATACTCTCTCACAATGGTTCCAGGCCAATAAATTAACAATGAACCTACAGAAGACCAATTACATGGTAATTTCAAAACAAAGCATGAAAGAAATCACACATGACAAAATATATATAAATAATATTGAAATAAAAGAGGTTAATCAGGCAAAGTATTTAGGTCTAATCATCGACAAACACCTGACCTGGATTGAACACGTTGAACGAATTGCTAAGAAACTCTCACCTGTAGTGGGGATCCTAAGGAAACTTCGGTATCTTATTCCCCTAAACCTTGTAAAACAAATCTACTATTCACTTGTACATAGCAAGCTCCAATATTTAAATGTTATTTGGGCTCACTGCAGGAAATCCACACTGAATGATTTAATGACTATTCAGAATAGGGCTATTAGAAACATATTTAACCTTCCTTACTGCACTCCAGTAAAAGATCTGTACATCAAAAGTAAAATTCTACCCCTCAGCATAAGTGCAGAACTCCGAGCAGCTATGCTAATATACAAGATTAAACACAACACAATACTCTATAGCTCTCCCTACATCTTGAACTCAGACAATCATTCTTATGGAACTAGGCATGCGAAGGACGTAGCCTTATATATCATTCACTCTTCTAAATATGGTAGAAATAGTTTCAAGTTCTCTGCATCACAGTCATATAATAAACTTCCTGATGAAGTAAAAAGTGCACCAACTTTGTCGGTATTTAAGAGGAAAACTATGGAAGTATTGTGGGAAAAATTCGATGCATCTTAATACATCAAATAAGTTAAGTTATGTATAAGATTAAAAATCCTAAGTGCTTATCATTTTAAGGGACCTTGGTCTAAACAATCTTAGATATGTTATCAACCTTATAATAGGCCTATGTCCTTATTCATCAATTTGTGTTACCTTCAGAATTTTCTTCCTTGGTGTGTAAACACACATATTACTGTACAATTCCTCTGTACGAGCCTATGGCTCTTTGGAATTAATTGAATAAAATATCTATCTATCTATAGTCGTCAACTTCGTCATCGGTGATACCCAGTGTCGCCATCGTGTCTTGGTCGCTGAAGTGGAGGAGGATGGATATCATGACTGAGTATAAATTTGGACTAGACCTGGAGAGTGGGATTTTGAGAGTCGGAAACGAGGAGGTAGTGCTGCAGAGGAGGAACGCCTCATCGGTACGGGTGATCGCAGCGGTAGATGTTGTACTACCTGGGCTTAGTGAAGTGATGGTAGAAGGGAAGCCGGACGGTGGAGTTCCTGACGGCTGTGTCGTCATGGTAGGGCCTACGTTTGCTGACGATGAACCTGAACGTGGAATACTGGTAGCCAGAGCTTTGGTCCGTGCCGGGGCGAAAATTCCTGTGCGAGTAATAAACCTTAATGATCGCCCAATAATCGTTCGGAAAGGAACCAGTTTGGGAAGCTGTTCGTCTGTGTCCTCCGTCGTACGCCAAGTACAAACAGCTACTTCCTCATCCGATATATCTTCGGTGTGGCTCGACGGTCTTATCGAGGCAGCGTGTCAAGAGCTTAATCCTGGGCAGAGCCGAGAAGTGAGGGAACTTCTTCGACGTCATAAGGATGCCTTCCAGGACGGGACCAGTAATGGAAGAACGAACGTAGTTCAACATCGCATCGATACGGGTGACTCAAGACCAATTCGCCAGACTCCCAGAAGATTACCACTAGCCAAGCGAGAGGAAGCAGAGCAGATAATAAATGATATGGCTCGCGATGGGGTGATTGAACCTTCAAGCAGCCCATGGGCTTCGCCAGTGGTCCTGGTGAAGAAAGATGGATCTACACGGTTTTGTGTAGACTACCGTCAACTGAACAATGTGACGAAAAAGGACAGTTATCCACTACCACGCATCGATGACACCCTAGACACCTTGGGTGGGAGCACGATCTTCTCCACGTTGGATCTCAAGAGTGGGTACTGGCAGGTAGGATTGGACCCCAGAGACAAGGAGAAGACCGCCTTTACAATTGGTTCTGGGCTTTGGGACTTCACAGTTATGCCATTCGGACTCTGTAATGCCCCTGCGACCTTTGAACGTCTAATGGATCGTGTTATAAAAGGGCTGTCTTGGGAAACATGCTTGGTCTACTTGGATGACATCATCGTTCTGGGAAGAACTTTTGAAGATCACCTGAGAAATCTCGACCAGGTGCTCTTACGTCTTAAGCAAGCCAACCTTAAGCTTAACTCCAAGAAGTGCTTCCTGTTTCGGAAACAAGTTAACTACCTCGGCCATGTTGTTTCCGGAGAGGGAGTCACCGCGGATCCGGAGAAGATTAACACGGTGAAGGACTGGCCAGTACCGAAAGATAAGCAAGAAGTCAGGAGTTACCTCGGACTGTGCACCTATTACCGTCGATTCGTGCCAGGATTGGCTAACATTGCTAAGCCTCTGACCAGACTTACCGAGGAAAGTCGGAGTTTTGTGTGGGACGCAACCTGTCAACAAGCCTTCGAACAACTGAAGGAGGTATTGACCAATGCTCCTATCCTGAGTTACCCACAACCGGAAGGACTATTCGTTTTGGACACCGATGCTAGCAATGTGGGAGTAGGTGGCATGCTTTCCCAACTGCAAGGTACGCAAGAAAAGGTGATAGCTTACTTCAGCAAGGTTCTTTCTAAACCGGAGAGGAACTACTGCGTAACTAGAAGGGAATTGCTCGCTGTAGTGATGTCAGTGGAGCATTTCCACAAGTACCTCTATGGGAGGAAGTTCCTTCTACGGACTGATCATGCAGCGCTTACGTGGCTACTGAGCTTCAAGAACCCAGAGGGACAGGTAGCCAGGTGGATTGAAAGGCTCGAGGAGTACGACTTCGACACTGAACACAGGGCTGGCCTTAAACACCGAAATGCTGATGCTCTGTCAAGGAGACCATGCGCACAAGACTGCAAGCACTGCAATCGGATTGACGAAAAAGTTGCAGCAGTGAGAAGAAGCACTGTGATCGACGACCACTGGCAGGATGAGGAAATCCGTAAGGATCAAGAAAATGACCCGGACTTAAAACACCTACTGCGGTGGAAGAAGTCTGAGCAACGGCCGACTGTGAAAGCCTACTGGGCTCAATGGAATTCCGTGATTTTGGAAAACGGAGTGCTAAAGAGGGTACTGGGGAGAGAGGACGGGGCTCAGGAGAGGCTACAGGGTATTGTTTTACGAAACAGAGTGCCCGAGGTACTGCAGTTGCTGCATGATGGAAAGTCTGGGGGCCACCTTGGAGTTCGGAAAACCATGGAGAAAGTCCGAGAGCGGTTTTATTGGGCTAATTACTCAGATGATGTACGTGAATGGTGTAGGAAGTGCGTGGTTTGTGCCACTGCGAACGGGCCACAGAAGAAGAGAAGAGCAGCGATGAGACAGTACAACGTTGGTGCCCCGTTTGAACGGATCGCCATCGATGTAGCGGGCCCTTTCCCTACGACTGAGAGTGGGAATAAATACATCTTGGTGGCAATAGATTACTTCAGCAAGTGGGTAGAGGCATATGCATTGCCCAACCAAGAAGCTGTGGTGGTTGCCGAGACGCTAATAAAGGAGCTGGTGAGCCGATTTGGTGTACCCTTGGAACTGCATTCCGATCAGGGGCGAAATTTCGAGTCGTCGGTGTTCCAGGAGATGTGCCAGATTCTCGGAATCCGGAAAACGAGAACGACTGCCCTGCACCCACAGTCCGATGGAATGGTGGAGCGCATGAACAGGACAGTAGAGAAATACCTGTCGAAAATTGTCTCCGACCACCAGCGGGACTGGGACAAGTTTCTCCACTTGTTTCTACTGGCATATCGCTCTTCTATCCATGAGACCACAGGCCAAACACCAGCTAATGTGCTGTTTGGCCGAGAACTGCAGTTGCCGTGTGACCTGGCGTTCGGTTGCAAACCTGAGGATAATGACGTTGGGGAGGACTACATCTCCGGCCTTCGTCGAAGGATGGATGACACTCACGACCGCGTTCGCACAAACATTCAGAATGCGAGCGACAGGATGAAGGAGCGATACGACGTAAGAGCCGAATCAGGTGGGTACCAAGCAGGAGATCTAGTCTGGCTTTTCGACCCTAAACGACGACGAGGGTTCTCTCCAAAGCTGCAACGCTCCTGGGACGGACCATATGAGGTACTGAAGAGGATTAACGACGTCGTCTACCGTATCAGGAGGAGACCGAATGGCAAATCCCGAGTGGTCCACTTCAATCGGCTAAAATCGTTCCTGGGCGACAACCATGACGAGGGGCACGGGCAACTCGCCCGTATATGTCGAGTCCCGGAGTCGGAAGGATCGTTCGACGAATTCATGGCCCAATGTGGTACTGGACGCAAATTTTTTTGTTATGGCAACAGTACTGAGATTCGACAGGATTTATTCCAAACCCCCAGTGAGTATGCCTTGGCTCACTGTGTCGCTAAGGACCTGAGGATGAGCCGAGGAATCGCCGAAGTATTCTGGCGGAAGTATGGTGGGATTGAAGAGCTGCAGCGTCAAGAGCCTCGTGTCGGAAACGTCTTGTATTTACCCAGGAACGAGCGATCGCTATTCTATCTAGTGACGAAAGAACTTTCCCATCAGAAACCGACCTATCGTGCCGTCTGGGATAGTCTACTTGCGATGCGGGAGCTCCTACTGCAGCGGAACATATCCAGATTAGCTGTGCCCAAGTTGGGCTGTGGGCAGGATGGATTGGACTGGAGGATCGTAAGAAGCATGCTAAAAGAAGTCTTTCGGCGCACAGGGATTGAAATTCTAGCATGCTGCTGGTCCCAAATAGACCGGGACGGAACAGTCTTAAGGAGGGGACAGTGTGACAGACTCGTGCAAGCGCGCCTGGTGGCAGACTCGTGTGAGCGCGTGGCATGCTGGCCGCAATTGTGAGTTGGACCGGCAAGCTGGCAGTGGATGAATCGAGAAGGCGACGATATGAGAGAGAGGAGATTGAGTATTCTGTGAAAGGACCAGTGTCGGGATTGGAGTGTAGAGTTTTGAGAAAGACTAGAGCTCGACTTTCCCAGTTTAGATATTAATGAATAACACATTAATATTTGGTAGTGTAAGGTTTGATAAATAAAGAAGTAGTGTATTTGTATATGCCTGACCGGTTATTTCAAGAACCGTAAACGTAACAATATGAATTTTCACATGGAATTGGCAACTTGTTTATGCCATCCTTTAAAAAAAGATGAGAGAAGAGCTGCAACAGTCAGTCAACTGTTTCACTGGGGTATATAAATGATTTGGCCAGACCATCAACATTCCTAAAACAAAGGTTCTTACACAGCCAGTTCTTGGAACTGCCTTTCCAGATTTCAGTGTATCTATCTCTGATATACCTCTGGAACAAGTAGATCACTTCCCCTATCATTTTTCCACATTGTAATCATAATTAATCAATCACAGGTTGAAGATAGTGGCATAGGATCAATGTAGCGAGTTTGTGTGTTGAGAACAGAATACGTGCTGCCCATATAGCTTTCGGAGATCTCACAGATTGGGTCTTAATGAATAAAGATCTGAGAATATACACCAAATTGATGGTGTATCGAACAGTTGTCGTATCCACCCTGCTCTGCTTGGACTCTATATGTCACTATGATATTTAAAAATTAGAACACTTCCACCAACAGAAGCTCGGATGCATTATGAACATCAAATGGGATGACTACGTTCCAAAGACGATAGCTCTTGAGAGGGCAAAGATGAACAGTAGCCAACAGTAGGTCACCATCTCAGATGGATTGGGCATGTTCAGCGCATGAGAGATGACAGACTTCCTTAACGGATCCTGTACAGTCATTGAACCAAGTACTTGGTGTGCCGCTACGGAGGATCGTCCTCACTTATTCTCAACTATGAACATTGAAGGCAAGCAGTAGATAAACATTACTGTGTTGGAAGCAATTTTTCAGTGTTACCTTAGTAATCGAAATTAATGCTTTTCAGTCACTCAACACGATTGTACCCAATTGTAATGGGTGTATCCCTAAATCTGAAAAAAAAAAAAAAAAATACATGAGATTAAAAATTGAATTTATTAATAATGTGAAATCTCATATAAATTTTCAAATTATTTCATAATTATCTTGTTTTCCAATCTAATGACCGATTGTTGTTCTTATTCTCCTTCTTTTCTTCACCATGATTTTAGATAAGTACAATATCGAGCATCCAAGAGGGTTGCTGTCCTATATAATCACTTCAGACTGAACCTTGTCATAATTGGCCATTATGTTACCCAGATATTTAAATTCTACCTGATGATCTTGTAGTTGTATGTTGTACCCTACATTATTCCTGCTAATTTTCATCACTTAAGCTTTCATTGGGTTCACTTTCATTCCAAACTCTTCAAACTTATTTTTCCACAAGTTAAATTAGCTTTGTACTCCCTTCTCTGTTTCATCCCATATTGCAACATCATCTGCAAATACCAAAGCCTATAATTCCCTATTTTCTATGACCTTTAGGTCTTAAAACTTGTTATCCATAACTGCGACGAATAAAAGGTGACGGGCACTTCCTTGTTGTACTCCCTTGGTCGTGTCAAACCATTCGGAGTAGCCATCTCCAATATGGACACAGCTTTTATAGGTAGAATACAACATTTAGATCTCGCTGATGAGGTAATCAGGCACTCAATGTTTCCTGAGACACTTCCAGATAACTTCTCTTGGCACAAAATCATATGCCTTTTCAAAGTCCATCATCACCATCATCATCCGTGTCCAACTCAAGTCACCCGAGTGTTGTAAACTAGCCTATTACACTCCTGTCTATTCTTCCACTTCTCCTGCTCCATTACTTCTGCCACATCCAGTCCAATGTTATATATGTCCTGTCGGATTTGGTCCATCCATCTCTTCTTTGGTCTTTCAACCAATCTAATACTGTCAAGGTTCCTCACCATCTCCCTCTTTGCAGCTCTATCCATTTCCATCCTTTGCACATGGCTAAACCATCTTAATCTCAACCTCTGTATTCACTGTACTAATGGTTCCATAAACACAATAAATAGGTCTCTTAGTTTTCCCAATATTTTTCTGCCAGCATCCTCAAGGAAAATATTAATTCAGTTGCACTCTGGCTTCGATGATCTTTTCCATAATCTTAAGGTCATGGGAGAGTTCTCACAATTCCACCTATTCCCTTTCTTGAAAATAGGAACTATCCCTTTCGTCCAATCTTCTGGTACATGATTATCATTTTCGTACAATTTGTCGTAAATTGACTGGCAATATTCTTGGAAGGCACAAAATCAAACCCGAATTCAAACCATATGCCACCATAGGCTATTTATTAAAGGTGCTGGAACACACAAATACATAAATAACTGGCATAGGTGACATGGTCAGGAAGCACATCGACAATAGAAAATATTGTATTGAGCCCGAGAAGCTTATTTGAGAAGGATTTCTTTAGGATCACTAATGAAGGAACCAAGGAACCCGAGGAGGATAACTTTGACTCGAGTAGTGGAGATATGCTATTCTTTGAACTGTTAAATATTGCCACGAGGATGATTTTTAAACATTCAATGAAAATTTAAAGACTGTAAATTAATAATTGAAGAGGCCATTTAATTCGAGGATTTTAAGACTGGTGAAACACGAAATTGTCATGCCACAAACATATTTTTGGTAGAATACAGTTGCTCAACGTGGCGGTGATGACTCTTGACTCGAGCAGTCGAATTCGGAAGAGACAGTACATCTCTACTTGTTACCCGCGTGAGGCGGAGGAAATTTTTCTGTGGCATAAAAACGTGGTTGAATTATCATCAGCGTGTATCGCTTTGTAATTGCAAATTTAATACGTGCTGTGAGTACGGGAGAAGTTTAAAACGTTATTAAAAGTGAGCGAGAACAGTATTTTGTGAATTATTGTGACAATTGTGAACAGTGGAAAACTTGACCACGAGGCAATCCATAGAGGTACCATAATTCCTCATCGAACTGAAAGTGCTTTCAAAGTTAGAATCAGTGAGGTGATGCTGAATGACCAGTGTCTAAAGTCTGTGGCAGACCAATGGCCAATTTTGCAATCAGTCTGCAAGTGTAAAGCCAATGCTTTAATTTTTCACAATGATCGAAACTATACTCAAATTCAGTGCTATAATCATCATGGATCATCAGACCAATTGCACGTGGTATAATTCCCAATTGAAGACCAGAAGGATGATGGAATAAATTGAAACCATGCTTTGGGGAGACCAATATTGAGGAGCCATGAGACGCAGAAAGAAGAAATATCTAAGCTCAACCGAGCGGAACACGTGGTCACTCACATCAATTACAACCATGCCAGAGTAATGCTCAAAACTAAGTACAATGAGTCTGTGAGTTACGATTAAATCTTTGTAGAGGGTTAGAGGCTCGTAGACTAGTTTTAGAGACCACCATAAGCACGACTTTAAATAGGCAGGGAACTTGTAGTTAGTCTAATATTACTCTATTCAAGAGCTTTTAGATTTGAACAGGTCATGAAATGCTAATCGTCGATATTTTTCCTGTATAAATTTAACCAGGAGAATTCCAGGAGAGGTCTAAGGAGGCCACATATGATTTTATAATGTAGTTTTTTCATCTCCAACTCTTTGAGAATCCAGTTATTTTTCTTGCAAATAGATGCAGTGTCTTCCACATTTTTAGTTGAACGATGTATTTTCTTGATTTAATACCACAATGAACTAGTGGAATATCTTCAGTCCAAGAGTTTTGGACAATTATAATGTGTGGAAGACTTGAGCTAAGTCATGTATAAAATATTTAACCAACTCCATCGTCTCATTTCAAAATGTTGTGGAGAAACACACTGTTTCATCTTTCATTTTATACTACCTGGAATATTTAGTTGAAATTCTAAGAGCTTTGGAACAGCCCACATAAGATTGTGTTGAGGCAATGTTTTGAAATCGCTATTTTAGCATTTATAGAAAGGAATGAGAGTGTAATTTTGTAGCTGTTTGTGCCACAGCTAACTTGATTTTTACGCCTGTAAGATTTACAAGGCAGTGGACACGTGGTATTGCTTCGCAGAAAATTGTTTTTATCTGCTAACATGTGAGTGTTGTGCCAAGGTCAGACACTATTTCAGAAATGATTACAATAAGTGAGACGACTAAATGAATGACAGAAGGCTTTGCCTCGACTTGTAATATGTCCTGTGTTCGAGGGAGTGAGTGATGTCAGAGCCAGCTTGACACTGTGCATTTCACTTTATATCAGAGTAACTTTGTTAATCTAAACTGCAAGTATAATGTATTAGGAGAGGTTTTAGGCCATGATTTAACATTATGATGAATAATTTATGATAGAGTGTTTCCATTTACTAGAACAGATGACCCTTGATGTATCATGTTGGGCGAATTTTATGTGTTTATTACCGTAGATGATTTATTCCTACGAGGATTTCCGCTGTTAGAGCGATGTGTTTTTGTTTATAGGTAATATGAGGCCCTTTTTGCCCAGTCGACCAAAGTTATAATTAGCTGTTAGAGCCATTGTATGACATCACTAGGACGTAGTGTTGTGTGGATCGCCTGCGTATACCATTATGGAGCTGGGTGCTCATATTTTGACAGTGTTTTTCTTGAGTCATGATACTAGTTTCCACATGCAGTGGATTGTTCATTCTTCTCTGTTTTCATACACGATGAGGGAATAATTTATGACCTAATACTCAACTTTAAAAATCATGAGATGTACTGGTAATACTTTTATTAGTATTGAACCTAATATTGAAGCTTAATTAATTCCTGCTTGCTTCTCTGATGTTTTGTTTTGTTGACTTCACTTTCTGCGATGTTCTTTCGTTCTTCAACCGCTTGTTAGACATTAGACACACTAGGACAATTTTCACACTACTTTTGAGACAACTGATTGGAATCACGGTGACAACCTGAAGGCACCGGCGATTTGGAATCAAGCGATGTGAGCTGTAGTTGTAACTACGCTTTCGCCATCCTAACATTACACACAGATGACGATTTAATGTAAACAACATTAAGTTTCTATAGGCAGGCATCGTAAATATGGATAAATGATAGGAGTGTACTATTTATTTGCTGTTGTATGCCCATTTTATGTACCCTGTGTGTATTAGTTAAATGTTTTTGTTTGATAGGCCTAAAGTCGTGCATAGCTTTGTTTGTTTTCTTTGTTCTGAACTTGGCCTAGTAGTCGTTGACGGTGGCGCTTGGCGGCAAAAGTAGGAACTATTTGAAAAATTCTAAGTTGCAGTCTGTACTTAAATTTAAAAAAAAAAACAGATAACACACACTAATACAGTCATCACAATTAACACTGGTTATCAGACAGATTCTACACACACCCAAAGTACACGGGGCTACATGACCGCATTGTCGCAGCCCCTAAACTTAAGAACCAACCAACTATAGTTTTAAGTAAAGATAGGATTTAGCTGACAGAATTTAAAATAACGTTAAACGTTGGAAGAGATACCATCATGACATATATATTTTTATTGATGCTGTTAAATGTAATTAAATACTTATGCTATTGTCGACATTTAAATTCACTTGTTTTGCTATAAATTCAGGGTGTAATTATTTGTATTTTTCATGAATTCTTGTAGTGCCTAGGGCTTGTTTACGTATCACCATCCTAGCTTGATTGCAATTTAATTAATTTGTGAGAGGTCTTCGAGAGGGTTTAGCTTAAATTAAGTTGAGGGTTTAATCGATTGTTTTTTTTTTAATTTAGATTTGCGGATTAGCCGATTTATACCCTCCAAAGTAGGTTAGGGATTTGTTCTTGATGAATAAATTTTTGATCTTTTACCAAAGACTGGACTATTTATTGCTAGCTTTAAGTTTTTGGGGGTGTGTTCTTTCTGGGCTGGTTCTTTATAACCACTGACCTCTCACCCAACCCGATACTACCCGGGTGTAGCATTCTCGTTTGGGCTAGTCTGAGAACACATTCCATCCTCTGAGTATATGTGTTCGATGGATGGGGGTGTTGGGAAGGCCGTTGGTGGTCTGCGGTCCCCTGACACTCCTGTTGATCGGGCACAGTATGTACCATTGTTGGTTCAATGACACACACTTTTGATCTACCATACATTGACTGTTGAAGTATTACAAGCAGATTCAGAAGTTGTGCAAGATCATCATCATCTTGCACAGTTTCCAGCCACTGGCCAGGTCTGTTTGGAACACAAGCCTCTCCAATGTCTTCTGTCTTCCCACCATCTCTCAGCCTCCACCCTTGTCCAGTCTTCTCCTCTCTTCTTCACGCTTTCTTCCACCCCCTTCAGCCACCTGTCTCTCGGTCTCTTTCCTTCCCACTTCGTCTCGTGTACTCTCCTGGGTATTCTCTTCTCCTCCATTCGTTTTACATGTCCATACCATCTAAGTCTAGATTTCTCTATACCATCCTGTAATGGTTCCTCCTTCATTAATTCTCTGGTCCTCTCATTTCTTATTCTGTCCATCTTTGTAGCTCCAATACTGCTTCTCAAGAACCTCATCTCACTGGCCTGTATTTTGCTCTTCTCCCTTCCTTTCATAACCCAGGTCTCCGAGGCATACGTCAGGATAGGGACATAGTACGTCCGATATATGATCTTTTTGCTGTTCTGAGGGACATCCTTGCTCCATAACATGCTTCTCACACTCCTCCGAAATGCTTCTGCCTGCCTCCCCCGCTCATTTATTTCTCTATCGTTTCTTCCATTATCTTGTATAAGGCTTCCCAGATACTTGAAACTCTCCACTTTCTTCAGCTGTTCCCCACCAATTGTTATTCCCGTTGTGGTTCTTTCCTTCTTCCTTGTTGTGATCACCATCTCACTCTTATTTATGCTAAATTTCGTCCCATACCCTTGTATTATTCCTTCCCACACATCCATCTGTTCCTGTACCTCCTCCTCCTTGTTTCCCCAAATCATCAAATCATCTGCAAACACCATTGCTTTCATCTTTCCTTCCCCAATTACTTGTGCCACTCGGGTCACTATGTCATCCATCACCACAATGAAAAGTAACGGTGACAGTGCACTTCCTTGTTTCAGGCCGTTTCCCTGTTCCAACCAGTCTGATCTCTCTCCTCCCACTTTCACACAGCTCACGCTTCCCTTGTACATCTCCTTTATCCTCTTTATAGTCCATTTCTCTACTCCTCTATCCTCCAGGGACTTCCATACTTTGTTTCTGCATACACTGTCATATGCTTTCTCAATGTCCAGGAAGGCCATCAGTAGATCTGTTCCATACTCATAGTGCTGTTCTTGTAACTGCCTTACAGCAAAAATCAAATCCACTGTGGACCTTCCTGCTCTGAAGCCGTGTTGTTCTTCCCTCATCCCTCCTTCTATCCTTGTCCTAATTCTCTTTTTCAAAACTTTCTCGAAGATCTTTGCACAATGACTCATCAGTGTTATTCCCCGATAGTTTCTTCAATCTGTTCTACTACCTTTCTTGAAGATCGGGACAATTATTCCTTTTTTCCAGTCCTCTGGGGTCTTCCTTTCCTTCCATGCTGTGCTCATCACTCGGTACAACCACTGTATCCCCACCTCTCCTGCTGCTCTCACCATCTCCACACTCAACTCATCCACAGCTGGTGCCTTCCCTCCTTTCATCTTGTTCACTGCATCTTCCACTTCTTTCCATGTTAAGTCCTTTTCTTTTTACAGTTCATCTTCCTTTTCCTCGATTTCTTCCTCCTCACCATCTTTTCCATTTGGGTTCAGAAGTTCTTCAAAATATTCTTTCCACATTTCCTTCAGTTCTTCCCTATCTTCTATCTCTTGTCCCCTTTTGTTCACCATTCTAACATAATCCGTAGGATCCTTCCGCCTCTTATTTTTTACCATCCCATACAGGACCTTTTTTGTACCTTCACTATCCTCCATCATCTTTGTCCACTCTTCCATCCACTTTCTTCTCTCCTCAGCCACTACTCTCTTCGCCTCCTTCTTTCTTTCCTGGTACTCTTCCCTTGTCTCTACCGTCCTATTTTGATACCACCTCCTAAAGGCTCTATTCTTTTCCCTTACTATATCTTTTGTCTTCTCATTCCACCATGGTGTTTCCTTCCACCTCTTCTAACTACTTGTCCTCCCACATACTGCTTCTGCTGCACCTACTAGTGTCTTCTTAAATCTAGCCCATTCCTCTTCCACCCCTCTTTCTTCATCTGTTGGAATTCTTTCCTTTACCATTCTGAGGTACTCGACCCTTCTATCCCCTTCTTTCAGTTTCCATATCCTTATACGTCTTTCCTGGTTCTCAGTCCCTTTCTTCTCCTTACTTCCTCTCAGGTTCATTACCAGCAATCGATGGTCGCTATCCAGGTTCTCCGATGGTATAACCTTGATATCTGTGATGTTCTTATTTAGTTCTTTTTCATACAGTATATAGTCGACCACCGACTTCCTGGTCAAGTCATCACTGTACCATGTGATTGTGTGGCTCTCTCTTTTCTTAAACCAGGAGTTCCCAACTAGCAGGCTGTTCCTCTGGCAGAAGTCCAACAGTCTCTTTCCTTCCTCATTTCTTCCGCCCCAACCCTCTGGTCCTAGAACACTCTCATAACCTTGTCTTTCTCTTCCTACATGTGCATTGAGATCCCCCATAACAATCATATTTCTTCCTACCAGCTGCTTCTGCAATTCCTCTTCAAACTCCTCCTTCTCTTCAGAGGCGCAGCCTACTTGTGGAGCATACACTTGCACTATTTCTACAGTCTCTCCCCTCAGTGCTACTTTCACTTTCATCATCATATCACTTATTCTCCTCACTTCTTCTTTTAAACCATCTCGTACTACTACTCCCACTCCATTCCTCTTTCCCTGTTCGTTCCCACTCGAGTACAGTCTATAGCCTTTTCTCAGTTCTCTCCTTCCTTCCCCTTTCCACTTTGTTTCTGCCAATCCCAATAAATCCAACTTCCTTCTTTCCATCATATCCACTATCTCCTCCACCTTCCCCGTCAGCGTTCTTAGGTTTAAAGTTCCAAATCTTAGTCCGTGTGTACAGCCGTGTCGTCGTCTATTAAATCCATCATGTCCGAGGCTCGTTCCATTTTTGAAAGCATTTGGTTTCATCCACTACTGGTTTGCTAGGCCTATCGTAGCTTCACTTTTCAGGGTTCCTGTAGGACCTTCACAGCTACCGTAACGGTCCCGGGGCACACAAAGTCCCCACTGTACTTCGCCCCTACAGGTGATCCCCTACTTTGTGCCGTTGCCCGTCTTCCACGACGTGGACGAGGGGTTGGACTTATGGGAGATATATATATATTATATCAAAATAATTGGAGTAGTCACTATTTTGTCATTCATGCTCAGTACAAGTGTACATATCAACTTAAGGGTTTTCACCAGTTAATTTTGAACCTCAATGTATGATACCATGTCTCTGTGGACCTGTATATCAATGACTATTTCTCATACCACATAACTCTTCTTTCGCTGAGAGAGGAAAGAAAAATTTCTATATAAGAGTTCCTGCCTAAAGAACACAGAGGCATAAAGTTAAATCTGATAGACTTGAGTTGTCACTCCCTCTTATTGATTGACAAATGACAGGTATAGTTTTTGCTATGTTATTCCATCTACAGCAGAATTTCTCAAAGTGTGGTCTGCGAGCCCATACCAGTGGGTTCGCGACTAGCCTAAAAAAATAAAATAAAGGATAAACTTTCCTTATGATTAACATAATACCAAGTATGTAGCAAACAAAGCACTAAAACATCTTATGCTCTTTTTCACTACATATTTGTGTGAGGAGGCATTTTCAATGCTTTGCAACATTAAATTTGTAAGAAGAAATCGCCTTAAGAATGTTGAAGCAGCCCTCAGATTAAAAATTAAGATGATTCTCTCCAAAACCTTACATATAATTAAATCAAAGATACAGCTTCATCCCTCCCATTGATACATGTGTAACTTGCTTAATCATCACTGACATAATGTTTTGTGAAGGTAGGCCTAACAATTTTTTTAAAGTATTACCGTATCAATATTTTTATAAGTGTTATAAATATTTTGGTTATTAAACATTGTTGCTTATTTTTCAGAATTCTTTATATTTAATTCCAATAGACTACAACTATGGTCCCACTTTAAAAAGGCATTTGTTGGTGCAGAAGAGAGTGCTTGTGGTAGGACGTCAACAAGAGTGAAAGAGAAGGAGACACCGTGGTGGAATGAGGAAGTGAGGAAAGCAGTGAAAGAAAAGAAGTCTGCATGGAAAGAATGGAACCGAGATCAAACAGAAGAAAGCAAAAGGAAGTATCACGACAGCAAACGGAGGTGTAAGAAAGTGGTAGGAGAAGAAAATAAGAAAAGTTGGGAAGAATTTACACGAAGAATGGAAACAGATGTAAGTGGCAGTAAAAGGATGCTGTATGGGCTTCTAAGAAGTAAGAGGAAAGAAAGAGTTACCACAAAGCTGGTGAAAAAGGAAGATGGAGAGTTGTTAACACACCCAGAAGAGATAAAGGGACGATGGAAGGAGTATTTCGATAAGCTATTGAATGTGAGCAATTGTACTGGTGAGATGGAAGTGACACAACCTGACGACTCTATAACAGAGGATGATATAACAATGCTGGAGGTGGAATTAGCAGTACAGAAAATGAAGATTGGGAAAAGCAACAGGGGTGGATGAAATCAGTGTAGAAATGATAAAGGCTGCTGGACCTGTTGGTATGCAATGGTTGTATCGACTGCTAAAGTGTGTGTGGAAACGGAAATGTGTACCAGAAGACTGGGAGAAAGGGCTAATAATACCAGTGTTTAAGAAGGGGGACAAGAAGGTGTGTGATAACTATAGAGGGATCACCCTCTTATCACAGATAGTAAAAATACTGGAAAGGATATTAGAAAGAAGAATGAGAAGAAAGGTGGAAGGAGAGTTGCAAGAGGAACAGTATGGCTTCAGGAGTGGAAGATCCACAGTGGACCCAATCTTTAGTTTGAGGCAGGTGATGGAAAAGAACTGGGAATATGGAGAGGATTTGATCATGACTTTCATAGATCTAGAAAAGGCATATGATAGTGTCCCCAGAGAGAAGGTATGGGAAACCATGGTTAAGAAGAGACTGGGAAGAGAAATGTTGGAAATGGTGCAAGCAATGTACAACAACTGTGTTAGCAGGGTACTGACCCCAGTTGGAAAGACAGATTGGTTTAGGAACAAGACTGGACTAAGACAGGGGAGTGTGCTGTCACCTCTCTTGTTCATAATGGTGATGGATGAAATTGTAAAGGAAACAAAGGAAGCATATGGACATAAAGAAATGAAGTTACTGTTATTTGCAGATGATATTGTGGTCTGGGGAAGGAACACCGAAGAAGTGCAAAAACAACTAGATGCACTGAACGAAAATATTCAGAAGTATAGCCTCAAAATCAGTATAGAGAAAAGCAAGACCATGGTGATGACAAGAGAGGAAAGACAAGGAAAGGGCACTGTGAAAATTGGAAGTCAGAGTTTGGAAATTGTGGACACGTTCAAAAACCTAGGAAGTGAATTGATGCAAACTGGTAGGTTGGACATGGAGATTGGCAGAAGAGTACAGCAGAGCAATGCATTCTATCAAAGTGTAATAAAACTTGTTTGGGATAAGGAAGTACCAAGGAAAAGCAAGGAGGTAATGTATAAAGTGTACTATGTTCCCATATTAACTTATGCAGCTGAGACTTGGACCCTGACAAGCAGGCAAGAGAGTAGAATCCAAGCCAGTGAAATGAAATTCCTAAGAAGTATGATAGGAAAGACAAGGAAAGACAGAGTGAGGAATGAAGATGTTAGGAAGGAAGTTGGGATGGGAAAACTAAATGAGAGAATTGAGAAGAATAAACTAAGGTGGTTTGGACATGTAAAGAGGATGGAGGAAAATAGAATACCAAGACAGATGCTGGAGGCGAAGTGCAAGGGTAAGAGAGCAAGAGGAAGACCTAGAACAAGGTGGATTGACTCAGTGAAGAACAGCGTAAGAAAAAGAAATCTGGACTGGGACAAGATCGTGGAAGAAGAATGGTGGAAGGAAAGAGGAAAGTGGAGAAGTGCCATAAATACCCCGACCCGGCAGGAGCTGGATAAGGGGAAATGATGATGATGATGATGAGACTACAACTAGGCACTAAAATATCTTATGCTCTTTTTTACTCCTTATTTGTATGAGAAGGTATTTTCATCTCACTTGAATCGGGCTAATATTGTTTTGTTTACATCCAATTAAGACCATTATTACATGTAAACTTGTGTAATTTTAAATTGATAAAAAATCTTTGATTCTTGCAATCTGCAATGTATCTTGATTATTTTATACCAAAGCACAAATTGATTATGTTGAGTCAAACAATGTTGGACTACTCTTAATTACAATCAGTTTATATATCAGCTGAATCGAGGATTGCATAAGTGTGTGATTAGTTCGTATTTTTCAAAATCATATACCTAGGTACACAGCTGTTATTGAGAGTTTTAACAGCAAAAAATTACATTATTTAAAATTATTACTGGATAAATACTGCTTATGTGCCAGCACTATAAACCAAACGTATGAGTAGCTTGTATCATTGTAGAATAGATGTGGGGGTGTTTGAGGGGGGAGGTGTCCGTGAAGTTG
This sequence comes from Meconema thalassinum, assembly GCA_946902985.2. Classification (NCBI taxonomy): domain Eukaryota; kingdom Metazoa; phylum Arthropoda; class Insecta; order Orthoptera; family Tettigoniidae; genus Meconema; species Meconema thalassinum. Next base: position 453,107,603 of record OX336391.1, on the reverse strand, counting down.
GTACGTCTTTAGGTGTCAAGGACTTTGAGAAATTCTGATTTGCAGTACACATTACAGCAGTGGTAAATTATATACTGTAGTACAAAGCAGGACATAAAATATCACACAGTTCACTGCACAAGAACTTGATTGTGTCCACAATCATTAGACTCATTTTCCAATGTCCTCTTAAAAGGAGTTACATGGTATGTTAACTAGACATGTAGTCACTTAGGTCAGTACGTACATTTCTCCGCTGCACCACTCTCTTCTTGCTGTGAAGCAGGAGACTAGGATGTGCCCCAACTACTCCAGCTAGCATCTCATCCACACAGTTGTCGGGTGAGTTGATCAGTTTCTTGGTACCTTCCATAGTGAATTCCTTTATTCCTCAGCGTGGTCCTGCCAATGACACAGGATGCAATCAAAAACAATATTTTGTCATCATGTGGCCATTTAGACTCAGTTTCTTTATAGGCCTGTTTGGGCATTCTAAATACTGTATTCTCACTTACATCAGCATCCTGACATGGAAAAATGGGCAGATAATTCAGGAAAGAACAAGAGATAACAATTAACAAATTCATCCAATTTTCAATACAATTTTTTTGAGAACAAAACTTCTTATTTAGTGGGATATGTTTCGGTCCTATGGACCATCATCAGCCTTACATTCTCGAGTCTAAAAAGTACCTACACTTGACATACAAAACATCAAATCAAAAAATAAAAAATTGCTCGCATTATCACATACATATACCCTTTTTAAGAAAATCTTAAAACATTAAAATTTGGAAATCATGTTTTCTCTTGTCTTTTAAAACTTGAAGTTGACTTCTTCTCAATCTTGTAAATGCACATCAAAACAAGTTCAAATTTGTTATTCAATCAGTTGTTAATATTTTTGTGAATTCCAATTTGACCTTTTGTCTGTAAAGTAAAATGTTTCAAATTAGAGTGTGAAAATTAGTTATTATTATTATTTCTTCGAATGAGGCAACTATGGACTACATAGGTTAACCAAAATGGTTCTCAGCTGGATGAGTTGGGATTGGATTCACGTTCTTAAGAGTCTTCTTCCTAGCCCATATCTCCTTCAATTTCTGACTTTGTAGTTGTTTAGCTGCTTCCGACCTCTTTGGTCTCTGCCCTTTCTTAAGTTTAAACTGTGGGTCTTCTTTTAACATTTTCCGGAAAGCTTGTCTGTCTTGTATTACGGAGTCAGAGATGTTAAAGGTTTGCAGATCTTGTTTAACTTGCTGGTACCACAGTGATGTTGTTTTCTTGCAGGAGCTGTCTCTGTGGATTACACTGGCAATCTTGACTCGTTCATTCTCTCAAGGTGTCCGTCGAATTGGAGGCGTATCTTGATGATTGTGTCCATTAGAGGTTCTTGCTTTAGGTATAGATCATCGTTGGGCCTGTGATACCTTTCCCCATTTATGATCCTTGGGCCTGAGATCTTCCTCAAGATAATTCTTTCCTTGACCTCTAGTTTCTGTATCAGTTTTCCCCCTTTGATGGTTAGGGTTTCAGCTGCGTAGAGGACCTCGGGCCTGATTACAGCGTTATAGTGCCTTAATTTCGCATTGATGGATATGGATTTCTCCTGGTAAACATTTCTGCATCGATTGTATGCAATATTCAGTTTCAGAATCCTTTCTTCAAATGATTTATTGTTCTCGAGGTCCATTCCCCAAAATATGTAAAATCTCCGACTTAACAGATCTTGTTGTTGGGAAGAAGGTACTCTGGTGCAGATTTGTCATTTGCCATGAACACTGTTTTCTCGTAAGACAACTGAAGGCCAGTCTTGGAGGCTAGATTGGAGAGTACTGATCAGGTCTATTCCTGTTTCTACCGAATCTGCTAGCATAGCTACATCAACTGCGGAAGAGATACAGCCCACTCGGGTACTGATTTTGAGTTTCCTGTTTATTACTCTTAGACCTGTGTCAGGGAGTGTTTTTCTCCATTCTCGGATTATTTTCTCTAATACACAGTTAAATAATATGGGCGAGATTCCATCTCCCTGCTCTACTCCTGTTTTAATCTCAAAAGGGTCAGAGATTTTCCCTCTAAACTTCACTTTAGATATGGTGTTTGTTAGTGTACATTTGATGATGCTCAGTGTTTTACGATCAAGTCCGAGTTCTTGCAGGATATTGAACAAAACTGCTCTATCAACACAGTCGTAAGCCTTTTTAAAGTCAATAAATGTTATCACGAAAGTTTTATACTGTTTCTTAGTCTGCATAAGGTTGTGTATTTGTTCAATACATGATCTGCCCTTCCGGAAACCTGCTTGGTACTCTCCAATTTCTTTATCTAGCTGAGACTCTAATCTCTTGAGTAGGATCATAGAGAGAATTTTATATGTTACCGAGAGAAAGGAAATGCCTCTATTGTTAACATCATCTCTATGCCCCTTCTTATGAAGAGGGTGGATTAGAACTGTGGTCCATTCTGCAGGGATTTCTTCCTTAAATATTCCCGAAGGAAATATGATATTAGTTTCCATTTGAGTGGATGTAATATAAAATAATATGAAAAAATGGTCCGGTTAGCTCAAATTATAATTGCCAGCGTTTCGCCACAGTGTACCATTGGGCTCGTCAGTTGGTATGGTACACCTCACCAAGACACGTGGCTAGCACATACTGAGAAGGCCATTACAAGACTCAAAATTCCTTTGGGAATATTTGAAACTAAATTGGATTACTAAGGTAAGGTTGATTGTTTTTATGAAAGGAAGTTTCACTCCCTTAGCACATTGGCATTACTTGTGACGTCAATACTATATGTATGTATTTTGTGTCTTGTAATGGCCTTCTCAGTATGTGCTAGCCACGCGTCTAGGGGAGACTCCACCGCAAAACTTCAATCTTTTTCAAATGATATTTATTGGCTATTTCAGACTCTTGGAGTGTTTTCTCTCAGATCCCAGAAAGAGTTGGTTCTATTCGAATTATAAACAAGTCTAAATAATATTTGATATATGGACTGGGGAAGGGGGAGGGGGGGGGGGCGTGGCTCACTGATAGCTGTCAAATATAGTATTTGATGAGTTATCACCATCAAACACGGCCATCTTCTCACCAATCGGATAATTTTTGTTGGAATTTTTTATAAGTTTGATTTCTAACTTCAATACCAACCTCTAGATCCTAAATATTAACCAATTTCAGTGATTCTTTTTCACGGGGTAATCATGAGGTATTTGCATACTTCTGTGCATTAATATTAAATGATATGCAGTTTCAGTGATTTTTTATGTAATTTATGTACAAATCATTTGAAAAAAAAAAAAAAAAAATTGAAATTTGAAAAATAAACTAAGGGTAAAAGCACAAACATTCTCATAAAATAAATGCACAGAACTCTTAAACTATGTCCTGTGACTGTGTCTGAAATGAAATTGAAATGTAAAAATTGATATCTGAGTACCAAAAGTTGGTTTTCAAAAATACCATAAAAAAAACACATTAAAAATTAATAATTCAAAAACCATTCAAGTTATGGCCTTCAAACCTTAGACATTGCTACATCTTTACATGATATACGGTATATGATGGTGGGGGTCTGGGTATTTATGTATCACACAAATGGAAAGTGAACGTTAAAAGAAAGTGTGAAATGAATCATAGTTTGATGTGGATTGAGGTATTCAGAGATGATGTTAAAAGTAATAGGCCAACATACAAAAGCATTGACATTATTGCAGCATATAACCCCAATAGAAGCAATGCCATACCCTTCTTAAATTCATTTGAAAGTTTTCTTAGCCAGATAAACAATAAATTATGCATCTTCCTCGGAGATACCAACATTGATATCCTAGCTGATGATCAATTAAGAAGGAAATATCTAAATTTAATAGCATGCTATGGTTTTAAACAATGCAACACTAAATATGCTACACGACTTTGTGACACTGCAGCTACCTTAATAGACCACGTGTCACTAAACAATTCAGAATTAAGTTATAAAATATCAAATGTCAGCAATGATATTAGTGATCACAGTATATTAATTCTTGATATTTCCAAGACCAATTATAGCACGTACACTCAGTCACATAAGCCGACAAAATCAACAACACACGAGGACTCTTGGGATAGGCAACACACTCCTGAAACTAATATATCTATAAATGCAGATTCCCATAATGATGCAGATAGTACTGTTAACTCTCTATATAACTCTTTCATCAAACAATTGAATCTAAGGAACAGGCATAGCCAAAGAAAAATAACAAACAATACTAACAATAACAGACAGACTACTAACTTACCATGGGTCACAGCTGAACTCCTTACACTTATAAAACAACGAGACACTCTGCATGCAAAGCTCAAAAATCCCCTTCACAGAAATAATAATGATATGAACCAAGAATACTGTAGATGCCGGAATAATGTAACAAACTTAAAAAGAAGACTAAAGTCAAATTACTACTCAGATAAATTCAGAACATATGGAAACAATTCTAATAAAACTTGGGAGACTATCAAAGAAATCATACACAACAAAAAACCAACAGTTGAGACATGCACTTCACTTGAAATAGACAACAAAATTATCACAAACAATCAAGAACTATGTGAATCATTTAACTTGTTCTTCACAAACATTGCTGGAAGTCTAGCAAAAGCTATTCCTGAACAGAAGGAAATCCTCAGTAAGGACCACAATCAGTCAAATTCTCTCTACTTATATCCGACAGATGAAGCAGAGGTCAAGTCCATCATCACAAATTTAAAGAATAAAAAGAGCTGTGGATTAGATAGGATCAAGACAAATTTCATTAAAAACAATATACAATCATTTATTAAAATCTTGGTTGAAATGATTAATGAGTCCTTAGTTACTGGCATGATACCAGATGACTTAAAAGTGGCCAAAGTAGTTCCTATATTTAAGGGTGGTGACAAAAGAAATCCAAATAATTATAGACCTGTTTCTATTTTATCGGTAGTTTCAAAAATTCTGGAAGAAGTGGTAAAAACAAGATTGCTTTCATTTCTGAACAAGAATACATTCTTTCATAATATGCAATATGGATTCAGGGAAAATTCTAGTACTGAGGCAGCAACTATTGACCTAATAACAATGCTACAAGAAACCATTGACAAAAATAATATGGCAGTTGGGTTATTTATTGATCTCACAAAAGCCTTTGATACAGTAGATCATAAAATACTGTTGTCAAAATTAGAAAATGCTGGTGTCCGAGGTATAGCACTAAAATGGTTCCAAAGCTACCTTATTGGAAGAAAGCAGCATGTAGCTTTGAATAAATGCATAAGTTCAGGAAAATATATAACTCATGGAGTTCCACAAGGATCTATACTTGGACCTACATTATTCTTAATTTATATAAATGATATTGTGGAATGTAATTTGAGAGGGCATATCAAATTGTATGCAGATGATACAAATATCTTCTACACTGGGAAAGACATAATTGAAATCATACAAAATGTGCAACAAGATATAAATACTCTCTCACAATGGTTCCAGGCCAATAAATTAACAATGAACCTACAGAAGACCAATTACATGGTAATTTCAAAGCAAAGCATGAAAGAAATCACACATGACAAAATATATATAAATAATATTGAAATAAAAGAGGTTAATCAGGCAAAGTATTTAGGTCTAATCATCGACAAACACCTGACCTGGATTGAACACGTTGAACGAATTGCTAAGAAACTCTCACCTATAGTAGGGATCCTAAGGAAACTTCGGTATCTTATTCCCCTAAACCTTGTAAAACAAATCTACTATTCACTTGTACATAGCAAGCTCCAATATTTAAATGTTATTTGGGCTCACTGCAGGAAATCCACACTGAATGATTTAATGACTATTCAGAATAGGGCTATTAGAAACATATTTAACCTTCCTTACTGCACTCCAGTAAAAGATCTGTACATCAGAAGTAAAATTCTACCCCTCAGCATAAGTGCAGATCTCCGAGCAGCTATGCTAATATACAAAATTAAACAAAACACAATACTCTATAGCTCTCCCTACATCTTGAACTCGGACAATCATTCTTATGGAACTAGGCATGCGAAGGACGTAGCCTTATATATCATTCACTCTTCTAAATACGGTAGAAATAGTTTCAAGTTCTCTGCATCACAGTCATATAATAAACTTCCCGATGAAGTAAAAAGTGCACCAACTTTGTCAGTATTTAAGAGGAAAACTACGAAAGTATTGTGGGAAAAATTCGATGCATCGTAATACATCAAATAAGCTTAAAAATCCTGTGCTTATCATTTTAAGAGACCTTGGTCTAAACAATCTTAGATATAGTATCAACTTTACTAATAGGCCTATGCCCTTATTCATCAATTTGTGTTACCTTCAGAATTTTCTTCCTGGTGTGTAAACACACATATTACTGTACAATTCCTCTGTACGAGCCTATGGCTCTTTGGAATTAATTGAATAAATATCAAAAAATCACAAAATTAATTTGAAATCGATGCAGTAGGAGAGGAGTTGAATTTTTCAGTGGAGTCTCCCCTTAATCCAGGTGTCTTGTATAATTTTAGTCAAGCTGTCTATAATTCTGCTATGTACATACTTCCATAGCTCCACTATGATAGAGTCTTCTCCGCTGGCATTGTTGTTCTTGAGTTCTTTGATAGCCTGTTCCACCTCACCCTTTGATGGCATTGGAGCTTCTATTTCAATGTCTTCAGACTTGTTGAAGGTTAGTTGTTCCTTTGGTGGTTTACAATTTAGTAACTCTTCAAAGCATCTCGCTAGTATCTCACAGTTTCCTCGATCAGTTATGCCTTCCGGGTCTTTGAAGGCTTATAGTTCTGGGTGCTTCTTTTGAATGTTTTGTGGAAATTTCTTGCATTGTCTTTCCTGAAGTCTTGTTCTATGGATTCAAAGGTCTCCTTATCAAAGGTCCTTTTCAGCTTTCGGATGGTTTTGGCAATTTGATTTCTTATTTCAAGGAAGTAGAACCAATTTTTTTGATTTCTGTTCTTGTTCCACCTTTCCCACACTTCGTGTCTCTCCCTTATGAAGTCCTCAGATTCTTGGTTCCACCATGGGTGTTCATTTCCTCTTAAGAGGGACTGTTTCTTGGGCGGTTGTGATTTCCGCTTCTTTCAGCTGTTCCCAGGTTTCCGGAGGTGAATTTCCGATGCGTTCACTTAAGTGTTCTTTGAAAGTCGTTTGGTCTTAAATTTTAATGGTATCATATTTTGGGATGGGTTTCAGTGCTTTCTTCTGGTTAATTTTGTGGTTTCTGGGGATAAAGTATAGTTTTACTTTGGAGATGTAGAGATCAGAGTCAACATTCGCATTTCAGAGAACTTTCACATTCCTGATCTCTTTATGAGATTTTGATGAGATGGCTACGTGATCAATTTGATACTCTTCTGAACGCGAGCCTCGCGTCTTCCGTACCTTTTGTGTTTCCTTGGAAGATGTTTGAACCACGTGGATTTCAGTTTTAACGAAAACATTCTGCAAGTATCTATCAAATGCTTACCATTGAGGTTAGTTTTCTTATGGGCTGGGTATTGGCCAACTATGTAAGAATACTTCTTTTCTCTACCTATCTGTGCATTGAAATCGCCCATTAAAATGAGAGTATGGTGATGGGGACTTTGAATTGTTGATTGAAGGTTGGTATATTCCTTCTGAATATACATTCCCAGGTTTAGTAATTTACACCCATATTGGGTTCTCTTTGATTTTTCTTTCCATTAATTTTTTCTTCCTTGCAAACCACTAACAAACTTCTTTTGTGATTCTCGTTGTGCATTCTCTTAGGTTTTCTGAAAGTGTGTTTCAGGTTTGAGATGTTTTCTCCTCGCTTAGCAACTACTACAGGCATTTTTCTGCAGCGCTTTATGCGGCAAACCACTGAAGTTCATGGGTTCTAGCCAGAGAGCAACCATCTCGCTTCTACACCTTCTAAACTTCTGACGGCAGTTGAAGACCTGTTTAACCCTTAGATACACGCGTGCCACTTTTGTGCAAAATTTTGTTTGATGTGGTAACCATTTACGAGTTCTGCTAGAACACCCGCTATATCCTTTGTTCGACATGTGCTGCAGGGGAGGGGGTAGGTTCGGAGCCTGTCTGGTTCCCAGTCGATTTGAGACAGATTGTCAAAGTGCGAGGTGCGCGAATGCGGCATTCCGTACCGCTAGCGTGTAATAACTGGCTGGAATCGGCGTTGAGAAATAATGTAAGTATTTAACTTATTTTACCTTTGTTGTTTCTTTCTATGCTTATTATCGATGTCAGCACATAGTCTGCAAGCTTGCCTTCTTTTTATAGGTCTCTGACGTGGCTGTCAACAACAGGAGATTGAGAGGTTGCTCTAAGTACTTGATGAGAAAGAAGTGTCTCTGGATGAAGAGGATCTATTCGAATTTTAAGTCCTAGTGCAGAGTTATTTTGTGTATTTAGGCACTGTATATTATTTCATACTGTAAATTAGCAGAAAGTGTCCTTTTCCAAGCCAAGAATCTAAGTGTATAGGCCTACATGATCTGACAAACAGTTTTACTTTTACTCTAGTGTATTTCTTGAGATTGTTGAGCATCAGGTACAATGTCTTGTAATATGAGCCTGAAAAAGGGCAATCTCAATCCAATAATTCTCAATATCTCTTTTGTGTGTGAAAATTATTATTTATTCTTCTTTGTCCAATAAATGTTTATAAGAATTTTTAAGTACATTAAGTATGAATAGTAAATATGTCCTTATCCCATCCCTCCCAACAATATATTTTATTAATAAGAATTCCGTACATACTGATAAGATTTTGTCAATGTATTCTTATAGGTTCTGTATAATTCTCCATACAAATCAATTTTAGCCGTTTAGCATGTCACTAAATTACGAAAAAGAATGAAAAAATATATTGCGGCATAGAATGCCGCTAGCGTGTACGAATGTTAGTGAAAGAGATGCGTGTAGCTAAGGGTTAAGGAAAGGAGGCAGAAAACAACAAGCCAAAAGAGAAGCCTTGAAGGGAAAGAGGACCCTGAGTAGAGTTACGGGGCCTTTTAAAGAGGTAACAGAAGAAATGTTATGTTTCTTTATAGGCTAAACCAAGAAGCTGATTGATTGTTATGGTTTCTATGATACGGCACGGAAATTACTTTATCTTTTGGCATTTTAAAACGTTAACAAGTAAATCACTCGTTTCAGGTACCATATACAACTGTAACGATAATTTGGAATTGATGCCACTGACCGTCAGCTTATAATCACCTTAGAAACTTTGAATTTGACTGCCTTCAATCCTTTACCAGCCGTCAAAATGTTCTGTTTTCATGAAACAACAAATGTTTCGCAACAGCATGTTTCAAGTGTCAGACAGGAAACACTTCATTAATAATTTTTTGTCTTATCTTAACAATAAGTAGTTTGTGTCTAATGACACAAGGTAAATACTGGACAAAATATTTGATTTTTACAAGCCCACACTTTAAGCAGTGAGGTCCATTACCTAACACAGGAATTGCCATAGAATGGTTATACGTATTTTAAGACATTGAAGATACTTCAACAAATAAGTGTTTGTCCGTAAGTAACATTTTAATGTGTCTAATGACACAAGTCTAACAAAGGAAAAAGTGACAGAATATGCATGGAGCATTGCATATTAAGAGTTTTGTTGATGTGTTAATTTGTGTGTTTCTTAACTTGTAATTTTTAATGTGTTCTAACATTTTAACTGATAAATTGTGTTTTGTGTTGTTTGATGAGGATTTCGATGTTGTTGTATGATGTTTTGTGCCAAATGTGGGCTGAAGAAGGAAACAAAATAGGTTTCCGAAACATGTACCCGTAGAATTTTTCTGTAAGTAAAGTATTGATTTGGGGGGAAATTTAAAGTTATACTTCTTGTAACAGTAGCGTAGCCAGGATCGACCAATGGGGGGGTTATGGGTACTCAAGCCAAATTGCACTTCATCCTGCGGCATAGCCGCGCTTGTCAACGTGCACCAAGGCCGCGAGGGCAGCTGTGGAAAGTACGGATATCGTAGGTTCGAATCCCGGTGCTGACAGCGGTTATCCTTGGAGTGTTTTTCCCTGGGTTTTGTCATACTCCCTACAGGAAATTTCCGGGATAGTGCCTTGCTCAATTCCCGGAGCGTCTACTCCATCCCTGTCCCAGATACATTTACACACACAACTACAATCATCACAGCAATACAGGTTGCCAGACAGTTTCAACACACTCCCAACTACACGGGTCTGCTGACAAAGGTGTCTCAAGCACCTTAAATGAATTAACAATAACTCTACGAGTATTTCCATTTCTCTATGAGTTATTATTACACAAGAAAAGTTTCATGTATTTTTATCCCGAATTTTTCGAGTAATACAATATGGTCAAAAGACGAAAACAAATCAGTGCTTTAAAAAATTAAGTTAATTTTTGACTAAAATGGCTCACTTCAATGGTAAATCTAGAATATTCATGTTTCCGTCAGGAACAAAATAAACTCAAATATATCTGTGCTACCAACATGAAGACTGCGTATCTCTCAACAAGAGAAATTATTTACAGAGGTCTCAGCAAAAGTGGGCATGTCCTCTCACGATGTATGATATTGATTTACGAGTAATTCAATACCGGTACTCATTTTTATGTTTATTCAGTTTTTCCAACAAGATCCTGTGCTTTATATTGCAATTAGCCCTGAATGCCTAAAGTATCATTTTCGAAGATTTTTGTCACCTACCAAGGTCCTTCTTACCTTAGAAATGCGACATGAGGCCGGAAAAAGTTTTAATTGCTTACACTACTCAGGCGACAAATTTCACTCATTCGTAACTTGGAGATAACTGTAATTCGGGGAATTGCTGGACATATATTTAGGTAATATGAAGCAACTCGGCTGACGGTTATCTCATACTCAAGAAGTTAATAACTATCCCAAAATTAGTGTTAATGTACCCATAGAATTTTCTAAGTCTTTATTAAAGCGCGTTATTTTTAATAAAAACTAGATTAATTTACATATAACTTCTCTCCCGCCAAAAAAGAAAAAAAAAAAGCTAATATTGTCCCGCTGTGTGGGATTCAAAATTATTTGGCGCTAGCCTCAGTTTGAAATAAGCAATAAGTTATTTCGCGGGGGAAAAGTTAGATTGGCAACCCTGGGAGGACGGAGTTGTATTACCACAGTCGCGAAGCTCGCTGCACTACAAAATTGCATCCTCTTTATAGGTGAAGCGACACTAGCGCTCGCGGCGGCCAGCCAGCTGGCAACTGCCTTGAGCACGTTATTCGCGGCACAGATGATTTCACTTTTGCAAGGGTTTTTTGAATTTTAACTCACCTGAGTGATTATTTCCATTGTAAACATAAGTCACGTTAAATCACCAACTACTACAGAAAAAAGCCACAATGTTGATATATTGTACACCTTTAATTCATAGAAACATAAAAAGAATGCTCTGTTTTTATTAGTTCAGTCCTCTATAAGTATCCGTAGGTACAGTTGTATGACGTATTTAATGAGTCTTATGTAGAATTAATAGTCCATACTAGTTATAAATTCATGTATTTGTTTTAATGATAGTCGCTGGCATCTCTACATAAAACCAAGTCCACGATTCCTGGATGTAACGAGTAATCTCTAAATCCACTGAATGGATTTTGATGCAGTTTTCACCATTCAGTAAAGAATTTCTCGATGATGGTTTCTTTAGGAAAACATTCATTTATTACCAAAGAAAGCCGAGCAGAACGATTTCAGTGAATCGTGTCGAAGGAAAATCTGCCGTCCTTGCGCCTTTTAAGCTTACAAAGCTTTAAACTACAAGGAAGTCCCCGACAGCATATCTTTATCTTTAATACATCGCCAACTATAAGCGATTTTACGTTTTAATTTCTTCCAACAATCTCCATTCAGTGGAAATTTAAATTACTAGCTTCGGAGAGAGTTTACGAGCGAGCCCATCACCCCAGCTTCGGCCAGCATTAACTGTCGAGTCGTGTCGAGTTAAGACTTCAGAGAAGAGTAGACTATAAGTGTTTGGAGTTTCGCTGTTCCCCTCGGCTTTTCTGAATTGCGTCTGAGACCTACCGTCCGTGCGCCTTTTAAGCTGACGCAGAGTGTCCTCTTTAAGATACCAGGCGAAGCCGGGGCGGGTTGATAGTATGGATATAATATATCAAATTCTTAACCGTATCAAAAGCTAGTTATTCCGTAAAATTGAGTAACATTATACTTAATAGTAAAAATACCAGTGTGATTTGTGAAACGAAAAGTATATAAAGATCGTGAGGTCTTAAATGGCTCAATTGTAGGTACTTCGTATTTGTTTTGTGGGTTTGAAACCTTTCATTCCTGAATTAGACAAAATAATACAATGCCAATTTTACAAAATATCGGCATTAACGATTGTGTACTGTACCTTCACAGCGGTCATGTGGGAGACCACATATTTCATAAGAGAATTAACAAACAGTGTACCACATCTAAGTTTGTGAGCATTATCCTGACGACATAAATTGGCTTGCTTCCAAAGGATTCGAGAATAAGTTTATATTATTGAACAACATCTTTATTCATTAAATCATTTCTCTGACTTTTTACGTTTACTTAGCCTACCGTAAGTTTTAATTTTCAAAATGCACAGATATTTATATTACATTTGCAGCCAATGGCCATAGCAGGGCATTTCACATGAACGCCCGCAGGTTCCCCAATTTCAATATCGAGTAGTTCCAACTTAAGCTACCAGACGCCACTGTCACTGAAACCCAACGGCGTACGATTGAACCTGATAGAGCGTGTCTAACCCAATAGCCTACAAGTTTTGGCTACACACTACCAATTGTAGTTGTAAGTTCTTTTACGTGCCATAAATCTCTGACATAGGCCCGATGACTTCGACTGGGTTTGAACCCGCACACTTGGGCATAGCAGTTCAGCATGCTACCGACTACGCCACCAAAGCCATGCATAGATATCCTACCGAGACATGCTTCTGATTTATAACCAACTGGCTCTGTGGCTCTGCGGTAACGTTCTCGCCTGCTGTTCCCAAGGTTGCAGGATCTAATCCTGGCGCAGTCAGCTGGCATTTAAGGGTGCATAAATGCGAGGGAACCGTGTCGGTAGATTTACTGGCACGTTAAAGATCCCATTCAGGGCAAAATTCTGGCACCTCGGTGTCTCTAAAAGCCACCGTAGTTAAAAGGGACCTAAAACCAATAACATTATTATTGATTTATAACCAGTTAAAGACCTAGTTCTGTTGTTTGATTGAAAAGCTTTATAATACTTTCTACTGCGTATTCCAATTAATTGGGGGTCGCCGGAGCCAATCAGGCTCATTTTGGTTTTGGCCGGGGATTTAAGGCCGGATGCCCTTCCTGACGCAACGTAATTTTTCAGGTGAAAGGTCCACCCCACTGTCACCGGGATTGGAACTCCGGCCGTCCGGGTGAGTGACGAGCAGCTAAGCCAATGCAGCATCACGCTCCCCTTGAAAAGCTTTATAATACTAGCCTAAAATCCATAGATCAAATCTTACCTTTTAGGGTCCTTTGGAATCTCGGGTGTCATCTTGCTCTTTGAACAGTCTGACGTCCCAGTCGGTCAACACGAATACACCCAATTAGATTGGGTGAGGAGTAACAATTAATCTCCCTGTGTAGTTCATAATACAATAATTATTTATACATTTTGTGGCGTAGTTGGTAGCATGCTTAGCTTCTATACCCAAGATAGCGGGTTCAAACCCGGCCGAAGCCGTCGGATTTTTTTAAGAGCGTTAAAATTCTCTCAGTACGCCTTCCTTCGGAGGGGAAGTAAAGCCGGCGGTCCCATGTCATAGATTTATGGCATGTAAAGAACCTTCCACTAATTACACCTGTGTGAAGTTAAATTGTATAGGTTAGGAATGTAAACAACGCTCTTAGGTTTCTACGTTCATTGTCAAGAGCCGACTGCGGTGGCGTCTAGTAGCTAAGTTCTGAACTAGGCCTAGTAGTCGTTGACAGTGGCATTTGGTGGCAAAAGTGGGAGCTATTTGAAAAATTCAAAATTGCAGTCCTTACTTGAATTAGAAAACAGATACACACACTAATACAGCCATCACAATTAACACCGGTTATCAGACATATTCTACACACACCCAAAGTACACGGGGCTACATGACCGTGTTGTCGCAGCCCCTAAACTGAGGAACCAACCATTTATACATTTAAAAAAACGCTTCTCATACACCCCCCTTATGTGAGAAGTGTTTTATTAAGTGTATAAACGATTCATGTATTTTTATTTCAGGCATTAGGAGATAAACTGTCACTGCCCACCTAATCTAATTGGGCACCGTCCACTATATGGTGGAATTAGAGAACAGCACCATTCAGTAGCACTAGCTGAAGTATATATTAATCACTGAATGAAGGTTGTGGGATTGGAATGGTTAATAAGAAGGATTTGATCTCTTTCCTGGGCCAGCAAATAAATGAATCCGAGCTTTTTAAATTCCAGTATGGAAAATGCTTTCTATTTACACTTTTCTGAGTTTAATGTCATTAGTCACTCCATATTTTCATAATTGTTAGTACTTACTGTTGGCTATGTGAGTCAGAATAATTTATTTCTGAGATACATAATTATAAGATAGGTTAGGTTTATATCCTGCCACCAGAAAATATTGATTTATTGATTGACTGAGCTACAGGGAAATTCCTCCAGTTTAAACAAAGGAAAGGAAAGTTTTATTAATTGACATCTATTATTACTGTATATCTGAACTTCACAGCAGTATCGCAGTGTTGACCTTGTTTTGACTCACAGTTGCTTATCTTAAAGAAAATTTAACAGATTTTTTTTCTTTTCTTTAGAAGAGGTAAAAATGAGAGATCTAATTAAAATAAAAACATAAATAAATATAACACCTCAAGGTTGACATTCCAACTCATTCCTCAGATGTAATGCTAGCATGTAAACAGTGGAGATGTACAGTAAGTAACTTACACAAGGTCAGCTAGTGGAGGTTCTGGACAGAGGTCAGATGTCTACATAAAATGGCATTCCATATGATAGTGACTCAGTGACCTTGATAGTCATTCAGTGGCCTGTGGCCAGAGAGAGACTGATTCAAAACTTCAACCAGATGAGCACGAAACTCGAAATTTGGCAAACTTACAGCTATTTGCCTGTAACCAATGGGAAAATATACAAAAGTTTCAATTTTAAATTTAATGTTGGCAGTCTTTGTAGATCTATTTCTGCTAAATGGTAAGACTAATCTAAAAACAGATCGCACCAACAGAACAGGATTTTGCAAGATCTACAAGTTTGGTCCTATCTCAGTCAGTTATACCTTACACAGAGCCTGATTTTTAGATTTGCTCTCTTTTCCTCATGTTTTACAGTTATTTACCACACTTAACTGACAGCAACAGCCTCTAAACTTGGCAGCCCAATCCAAGTTGTTAAGCTCTACAATTTTGGACCGAGCTCTCTCTATCGCTGTTGAATCTACGAGGGACGTACTATATTGTTTTACACTTTTTTTTTTTTTCCACCCAAATGAAGTACATTACACATCATTTGTTACGTCCACGTTCTCAACATAATCTCCTTGTAACTTTATGCACTTTTGCCATCAATGTGTCAGTCTCTCCAGACTTTCCTGAAACCATTCTTTCGGAGTGCTGCATACCCATGCCTTGACAGCTGTGTCCAGTGGCTTCTTAATGTTCCCTAACAGGTGATAATCACTTGGTATCAAGTTGGGAGAGTATGGTGGGTGTGGCAGCACCGTGATTCTCATTTGATCAATGGCAGCGGTGGTCTCTCGGCTAGTGTGGGGGCGGGCATTGTTGTATTGCAGAAGCACACCTTTTCCTGGCCGCTTAGTTTGAATGGCACGATGTAAATGCTTAAGGGTTGCCACATATGCTGCACTGTTAATCGTGGCCCCCAATTCCAACCAGTCAATGAGGATGATGCCCTTTGTGTCCCAGAACACTGTCGCCATTCGCTTGCCAACTGATGGCACTGTTCGACATTTCTTTGGCGGAGAACTGCCCCTATGCTTCTATTGCATCGATTGTCGTTTTGTTTGTGGCTCATGGTAATGGAGCCATGTCTCATCACCAGTCACAAGCCTAACCATGAAGTCGGCTGGATCTTGTCTGGAGAGGCTGACACATCAATGGCAAGAGTGCATAAAGTTACAAGGAGATTATGTTGAGAAGGTGATCGTAACAACTGAAGTGTAATGTACTTCATTTGGTTGGAGAAAAAAGTGTAAAAACAATATAGTACGCACTACGTACCATTTTGCAGAGCAAGAGTGAACATATTTCTCATAGCAATACTGTCGAGTAACAGACTATTTCAATGACATAAAAAAAAGAAATGTCCCTTCTAACCACTTGAGCAATTATTATTAAATAATGTATTTGATCCCAAATGCACAATTATGTTAGGGGAAAATTGTAGTAGTTCCTTTATGGTATTAAAAGATACAAATTCATTTACAAGATGTGATTAGTTCTGCATTGACTATTATTTCTTGAATTACCATATAACAATTTATCTGCCAAAATACTTTTTGACCCATTCCAGTCATAATTTATTGGTCACATTGTTGACAGTGAAATCAGATTTGATTCACCCGGCAGTGGTCTGAGATTACTTAACACTACAAAAATTTCCATACAATACAAACCAATAACGATATTTGACTGAAATTTTGTATTCATCAGAGAGTTCCCTTATATGGTACTTCTTTCTAACTAAGGTTTGTTTTAATTGTGCAATTACATTGTAAATAATTGATAATTAAGTTTTAATAGTAGTCTATGCCCAGATGCCATCTTGAAAGTATGGAGTGGATGTAATTTTGCCTTGATCATACCAAGCTACATATAAGGTTCTACTACATCACAAATTTTGGTTATTGCAGGTCTAAAACATAGAGAGTAATTTATTTTTAACTTAAGAAATTTCACACTGACTACTGCACGCTAATGCGGACGGTGGATTTGACTCCAACTGTTTTATTAGCTTGCCACGGTGGGTGAGTGGTTAACGTGTTGGTCTACTAACCCCAAGCTTCCAGGTTCGCTCATTACCGTGGTAAGTGATTTTTGAAAGGCGGCCAAAATCATGACCCACATGTCATAGAACCCATTTGAATTCAGTAGGCCGTGTTCAGAATGGCAAAATTAATCTCGAGAGTTTCCGCCAACACTAAGTTCCTCATTTCTCTACTAGAAAGCGCTATAGTGTTCAAGGAGCTTAGATATCTAACCTCCTTGACTTTCATAGTGCTTCAAGGAACAATGGAATTGGACATGCAAGCTACCCTCTGGGTGTCAAATAACAAAGTTTGCACCCGGCATCCGAGGCCATACGATATTATTTTTAGGTTATTGGAAACCCCACTGTACCTGCCAGAAGGATATACAATGGGATTATCATTCCATTATTTCAGGATTCTAGCAAGTTATATGGAAATGAGATAGGATTACACGAGCGTAATTAATGCAATGCGTCACCGGGAGTAGGGCTCGTCATATCATTTAAGTGCTAATGTGACAACCCGCGACCAGAGCTCGTCATATGACTTTAATGGGTTCATAAATATCCTTACATGTTTCAGGCCTTCTTCAGCCTTAAATAAGTTGCTTGATCATAAAATTTCTTTAACACATGATTATGAATGAAATGGATGGAATGGAGTGTGGATGATGTGAGATATAAAATCTTAAAAAAAAACTAAAATTATAAAAATGTCATAAATCTTCAATGAGTCATTGGATGAGAACGACATCCTTGAAAACTGCAATTTTATTATTTTTATTAATTAATGTGGTATTAGGTTTATTTTTGATGTTATTAATTATTTTCTTAACATAATTATATGTATTACAATGTATATTTTTATTCAATTAATTCCAAAGAGCCATAGGCTCGTACAGAGGAATTGTACAGTAATATGTGTGTTTACACACCAAGGAAGAAAATTCTGAAGGTAACACAAATTGATGAATAAGGACATAGGCCTATTATAAGGTTGATAGCATATCTAAGATTGTTTGGACCAAGGTCCCTTAAAATGATAAGCACTTAGGATTTTTAATCTAATACATAACTTAACTTATTTGATGTATTAAGATGCATCGAATTCTTCCCACAATACTTCCATAGTTTTCCTCTTAAATACCGACAAAGTTGGTGCACTTTTTACTTCATCAGGAAGTTTATTATATGACTGTGATGCAGAGAACTTGAAACTATTTCTACCATATTTAGAAGAGTGAATGATATATAAGGCTACGTCCTTCGCATGCCTAGTTCCATAAGAATGATTGTCCGAGTTCAAGATGTAGGGAGAGCTATAGAGTATTGTGTTGTGTTTAATCTTGTATATTAGCATAGCTGCTCGGAGTTCTGCACTTATGCTGAGGGGTAGAATTTTACTTCTGATGTACAGATCTTTTACTGGAGTGCAGTAAGGAAGGTTAAATATGTTTCTAATAGCCCTATTCTGAATAGTCATTAAATCATTCAGTGTGGATTTCCTGCAGTGAGCCCAAATAACATTTAAATATTGGAGCTTGCTATGTACAAGTGAATAGTAGATTTGTTTTACAAGGTTTAGGGGAATAAGATACCGAAGTTTCCTTAGGATCCCTACTACAGGTGAGAGTTTCTTAGCAATTCGTTCAACGTGTTCAATCCAGGTCAGGTGTTTGTCGATGATTAGACCTAAATACTTTGCCTGATTAACCTCTTTTATTTCAATATTATTTATATATATTTTGCCATGTGTGATTTCTTTCATGCTTTGTTTTGAAATTACCATGTAATTGGTCTTATGTAGGTTCATTGTTAATTTATTGGCCTGGAACCATTGTGAGAGAGTATTTATATCTTGTTGCACATTTTGTATGATTTCAATTATGTCTTTCCCAGTGTAGAAGATATTTGTATCATCTGCATACAATTTGATATGCCCTCTCAAATTACATTCCACAATATCATTTATATACATTAAGAATAATGTAGGTCCAAGTATAGATCCTTGTGGAACGCCATGAGTTATATATTTTCCTGAACTTATGCATTTATTCAAAGCTACATGCTGCTTTCTTCCAATAAGGTAGCTTTGGAACCATTTTAGAGCTATACCTCGGACACCAGCATTTTCTAATTTTGACAACAGTATTTTATGATCTACTGTATCAAAGGCTTTTGTGAGATCAATAAATAACCCAACTGCCATATTATTTTTGTCAATAGTTTCTTGTAGCATTGTTATTAGGTCAATAGTTGCTGCCTCAGTACTAGATTTTTCCCTGAATCCATATTGCCTATTATGAAAGAATGTATTCTTGTTCAGAAATGAAAGCAATCTTGTTTTTACCACTTCCTCCAGAATTTTTGAAACTACCGATAAAATAGAAACAGGTCTATAATTATTTGGATTTCTTTTGTCACCACCCTTAAATATAGGAACTACTTTGGCCACTTTTAAGTCATCTGGTATCATGCCAGTAACTAAGGACTCATTAATCATTTCAACCAAGATTTTAATAAATGATTGCATATTGTTTTTAATGAAATTTGTCTTGATCCTATCTAAGCCACAGCTCTTTTTATTCTTTAAATTTGTGATGATGGACTTGACCTCTGCTTCATCTGTTGGATATAAGTAGAGGGAATTTGACTGCTTGTGGTCCTTACTGAGGATTTCCTTCTGTTCAGGAATAGCTTTTGCTAGACTTCCAGCAATGTTTGTGAAGAACAAGTTAAATGATTCACATAGCTCTTGATTGTCTGTGATAATTTTGTTGTCTGTTTCAAGTGAAGTGCATGTCTCAACTGTTGGTTTTTTGTTGTGTATGATTTCTTTGATAGTCTCCCAAGTTTTATTGGAATTGTTTCCATATGTTCTGAATTTTTCTGAGTAGTAATTTGACTTTAGTCTTCTTTTTAAGTTTGTTACACTATTCCTGCATCTACAGTATTCTTGGTTCATATCATTATTATTTTTGTGAAGGGGATTTTTGAGCTTTGCATGCAGAGTGTCTCGTTGTTTTATAAGTGTAAGGAGTTCAGCTGTGACCCATGGTAAGTTAGTAGTCTGTCTTTTATTGTTAGTTTTGTTTGTTATTTTTCTTTGACTATGCCTGTTCCTTAGATTCAATTGTTTGATGAAAGAGTTATATAGAGAGTTAACGGTACTGTTTGCATCATTATGGGAATCAGCGTTTATAGATATATTAGTTTCAGGAGTGTGTTGCCTATCCCAAGAGTCCTCGTGTGTTGTTGATTTTGTCGAGTTATGTGACTGAGTGTACGTGCTATAATTGGTCTTGGAAATATCAAGAATATGTGAAGGCGTGTTTTCTTGCAACAATATTTGAAAAATAATATTCATTTCCTTATTATAATTAGTTGGAGATAGGGGAACTTTTAGCTCTGTAAATTGATGAATTCACGTCTAATTTGGAATTTACTCTAATTCCAATTCTTTAAAATTCAATCATGCCAGATATAGATAATCCCATGGATTACCGATGGATCCCAGCTTCAAGTATACTTGCAGACATTGATATTGAGAACACTAATATTCATAATGAATATATCTCTACTTAGTATAAAACCAAGTCCCCGATTCTTGGATGTTACGGGTAAACTCGAGAACCACTGGATGGATTTTGATGTGGTTTTCACCATTCTGTAAAGGATATCTCGCAGATGATTTCTGAAGAAAATAATTTATTTATGATCAAAGGAAGCCGAGCAGTAACAATTTCAGTGGAAAAGTAAAAAAAAAAAAAAAAAAAACTGGCATCCGAGCACTTTGTAAGCTTATGCTGGGCAAACCATTAAAATTATCTAAATACTATGAGTGTAAGAATTGTTCAGCATGAGAAGTTCTACAAAAAAGTCTGCGAGAGCATATGTCTATCTTCAATACATCGCCCACTATAAGTGCTTTTACGTTTTAATTTCTTCCAACTGTGTCCATTCAATTACTGAGGCGACTGTTTACAAGCTAGCTAAGGGTGAGTCTTTCATCCCTGTTACATCCTAGCTAGCGATTCTTGGATGTCAAGGGTAATCTCGAGAACCACTGAATGGATTTTGATGCGGTTTTCACCATTCTGTAAAGGATATCTCGAGGAAGGTTTCTGTAGAAAATTTCCCCAGATACAGCCAGCATTAAACCGTTGAGTCGTGTTGAGTTAAGACTTCTGAGAAGGGTGGTTGTGTTTGGAGTTTCCCTGGAAGTGCAACTCGGGTTTTCTTCATTTTGCCTGTGAAACACAAGTCAAGTTAAGATTGGCCGGAAGGGGGATTTGAGTTTCAATCACCTCGACATTCTCTGAAAGTGCATCTCTCATTTCGCCTGTGAACTTTTCGTTCCGCAAAATTCACAGTCAATTTAAGATTGGACGGAAGGGGGATTATATTATATTAAATTATACTGATTGGCGTATAATCTCTACTTAGTATAAAACAAAGTCCCCGATTCTTGGATGTCAAGGGTAATCTCGAGAACCACTGAATGGATTTTGATGCGGTTTTCACCAATGTAAAGGATATCTCGAGGAAGGTTTCTGTAGAAAATAATTTATTTATGACCAAAGGAAGTCAAGCACTAACGATTTCAGTGAAAAGGTCGTTAAAAAAAACTGTCGTCTGTGCGCATTTAAGCTTACGCTGGGCAAACCGTTAAAAATATCTATATATTATGAGTGTATGGATTGTTCAGCATGAAAAGTTCTACAAAGAAAGCCCGGGAGAGCATATCTCTATCTTCAATACATCGCCTACTATAAGTGTTTTTACGTTTTCATTTCTTCCAACAATCTCCGTTCAGTTACTGATGCGACAGTTTACGAGCTAGCTAGGGGCACCTCAGTTACAGCTTAGCTAGCGGACAAGCTTATTGCCCCAGATACAGCCAGCAACAAACTGTCGAGTCGTGTTGAGTTAAAAACTTTAGAGAAGAGTGGTTGTGTTTGGAGTTTCCCTGGAAGTGCAATTCGGCTTTTCTTCATTTCGCCTGTGAACTTTGCGTTCCACAAAATTCACAGTCAAGTTAAGATTGGACAGAAGGGGGATTTGTGTTTCATGCACCTCGCCTTTCTTAAATTACATCTGACAAGAATTTTATGCACATGCATCTCCATGATAATATAATTAATAGTCCAGTCATTGATATTAATCCATCATGCCGAGACATAAAACGGATATTGGTCGTTGTTCAATAACATTGGAAAAAAAAGGCGCTTATCATGTAATGCATTCACAACTGTTCCCAGGCGAAGCCGGGTCGGGTTGCTAGAACAAGATATGTAGATGAAAATGCTTTTGAGTCTGAGGGTTACAGGATTTATAAAGGAAAACCAGGCATTAAAACAGTTCAAAATAGATCAAAACGAAATTTCAACCAAATAAATCCAAACCTAAATTTATGAAACTCCCTAAAATTGATATGAAGGTCTTAGCAGAAAATAAGGTTACATTTATCAATAACCTAAATATAAAACCAATGAGCACCTGGGAAGAGATCAAAGATACAATGGTTGAAAGGATTGGGTCAGCCACCAAGGAAGAGAAAACATCGGTGGTGGAATGCAGTATGTGATGCGGCACTCGAACGTAGACAAAGAGCATGGCAGCAATGGAATTCAAGAAAGAAGGAAGATTTTTGGACTCATTTTGTAGCGATCAGGAAATTTACGTCCAATTGTTGACAACAACAAACCACCGTGAATTCCCCAACACAAACTCCCCCAATATTCCCCCCCCCCCCCTTCCGTATCCTCTCACCCTTATAACCCCATCTACCTTTCTATGTTCCATTTATAACAATTCCAGGTCACAAAGATATAAAATTATATTACCTCACCTTATTTTAATTTAAATCTCATATTGTATTTTATGAGTATTTTTTATTGTCATTATTTTTTAAATTTAGTAATATATTAATAATGAGAGTGCAATGGTTACAAATTTAGATACTTCATGACCTAGGCAATGCATATAATCTAGAAGCCTTAGATCCAAGGTATCTAAGCAACTGGATGAAGCAATAATGGAGCCATGAAGTAATTTGAGATTTTGTGAATTAGATCAACAAAGAAAATTGTTTTAGTTGGTCTAAGTAAAGTACGTTTTTTCCATGCTTGGACGTCTCCTCATCATGATGATGTATTTCATTACATGACAATCAGTGTTTTTCCCTCTAATAAGAGACTATAAGCTCACAAGCCCCAGCTTGAACAGCAAGTTTCAGTCAACAGCATTGTAAACAACTGGCCATACATCCCAAGTGAAGTGATTTTCACATGCACAAACATTAGAACAGTGCTATATAAGTGTATTCGCAAGAACCTAGCACTACCTACCAATGGTGTTACTTTTTACTGATGCGCACTCATGTTACTTCTCATGGTTAATATGTTCTTTTTCACCTCATTTCATCCATTCACTCATCATTTTATGTATTTTTTTTTATGATATCTTTAATTATGCTGGATTTTGCATCTTAATTTATGGCTGAAGAAGGGACCAGTACTAGAGGCCCCAAAACATGTACCATATAATAACAAGTTTATAACTTGTTGTAAATAAATATATTGACTAGGCGGAACAGTTTCTCCTTTATTATATTGTGAACGATTCGTAAAAATGTTTTGAGTACGTGAGACATCAAACTAATCATTCGATAATCATCGCATTGAGTTGAGTTAGGCATTTTTGGTAATGGTATGAAGGTTGATTTCAACCAATCAGATGGTATAACTCCAGAAATATATATTTTATTGAACAGGGATGTTAGGATATTAAGGACGGTAGATTCTTGCTCAATCATTACTTTAAGAACTTCAGCATAAACTCCATCTGGCCCTGTGGCTTTGCCATTCTTTTGAAGTTTTACAGCATGCACAACTTCTCTTGTTGTTATTCCAGGCCCAGGCTCATTTATTCTTTCATCAGGCGAAGGAGGATCATTTCTTTCGTCATGGAAAAGAGTATCAATATATTCTTTCCATCTTTTGAGTTTCCCTTCAATATCCATGATGATTTCTTGGAGAAATAATTAGTAGCAATGGGACGGATAAATTGGCAATCGAGAACAAAAAAGGGAAATTGGAAAGATTCAATTTTTGTACAAAAAATATATACAATAAAAAGAACCTGTCTATCAATGCAAAATTACGACATTTTAATACTGTTGTTAGACCAGTCATCTTGTACGGCATGGAAACTACAAATATAACCGGAATGGAGAATTTGCTCAAGATAGAAAGAAGAATTTTAAGAAGGATTTATGGTCCTAGGAAAACACAGGAAGGTTATAGACTGAGATCGAATGCAGAAATTTATAGTAAAATCGACAACCTTGAAGTGATGATCAGAAAACGGCGACTTCAGTTCTACGGACATATGGTCCGCATGGATTGCTCAAGGTTAAACAAACAAATTTTTGATAAAATCTGGAACTATAAAGGACAAGGAGGCTATGTAAAACAAATGAAAGAAGAACTTCAAAAATTCAAAATTATTGAAGAAGATTGTCTAAATCGAATAGAGTACAGAAAAAAAATTTTTGGTCTCAAAATTCTTGTCGGGGAGAAGAAAAATCTCAACAGAGGAGAATGGACTGCTGAAAGAAGAGCTGCACAGTCGACCAGGATGAAAGACTTCTGGAAGAGAAAGAAGGAAACTAGACCTATAAAGAAGTGATATTTGCGTGGTCCTTGTTGGCCTGTCCGCGGTGTATATATACGGTATATCCATGATGATTTCATTATTGGCATTTCTCACAATTTGACCATATTGTTTCCGCTGTAAACCACTAAGTTCTTTCACTTTCTTATGCAAGTTAAAATAATCATGTTTCTCCTGCAGGACTTAAATTTCTTTACATTTTTCAGTTATCCATATTTCTCGGGCTTCTTTACATTTTCTTTGAATGCTTTTGTGCAGAATTTTGTATTTAATGTGATCTGAGGTTTTATATTTCCTTCTTTCATTCATAAGAGCCAGAATTTCATCTGTTATCCAGGACTGTCGTCGTTGTTGATGCTGTGTCCGATGTTATTTTCCTGAATTTCAATTATACTCTCTTTTATAGAATTCCAAGTAGATTCCACCTCTATTGGTCCAGTGCTTCTTATCATTTCCATTTTCTCTTCCAGAGCATTTCCAATATCGGTTCTTGTTTCAGGAAGTGTTAATTTTGTAATATCTATACACTTTGCAAGTTTAACAATCCTCTTAGCTTTCCCAAAACTTAGCATTTTAAGGTTTAGTACAACTGGATTGTGATCACTATTTATATCAGAACCAGGATATGTTTTCATAGATGTTGCATACCTCCTTAATGGTTTCTTCACCAAAATGAAATCAATTTGGTTCCTAATGATCTTTTCATCACTATTAGCAGGTGATGTCCATGTATATAATCGCCTAGGAGAAGTTTGAAGAAAGTGTTGGAAACAAATAGATCGTGTTCTATACAAAATTGTATCAGTCTGTCTCCCCTCAAATTTCGTTCACCAAGACCGTAACTTCCTACTGTATTACCTACAGCACCTGTTCCGACTTTTGAGTTAAAATCACCCATGACCATTGTTATCTTACCCTTTTTGGTGAGTTTCATTGCCTCTTCTAAGATGTCATAAAATAATTTTATTTCTTCATCATCTTTATCGGCAGTTGTCGAAACCGTAGCAAATAAGGAAGTCTTCATTTACATGTATGCTGATGACATGACATTAGCTTCACAATCGTACCAACAGCTTCAGGAAGCGTTTGACAAACTGATCACCTGGGCGGACAGGAACAGCCTGTGTCTGAATGCACAGAAAACAGTCCAGATGACATTTCGAGAGGAGGGAAGCCTCCTGCGGCAGCACTCATCAAATACCGGGACAAGGAGCTTGTTAGGGTCAACTCCTACAAATATCTTGGCGTGACCCTGCAAACGAATGGGATAGTTTTCACTAAACACATTAGAGAAAGAGCATCTGCAGCGATCATGGCGATGAACCAAATTAAAAACATTCGTGAGCTGTCCTTAGAGACGGCCATAGCCCTTTTCCACATCAAGATCTCTCCCATCATGACTTTCGCAATAGACATTATTTGGGAGCATCTCTCAAAGAGTGATCTAGCTTTGGTGGAAAGTGTGAAAGCGACGTACCTCAAAAAGGTTTTATGTGTAGTCAAAAACACTCCATCGCGGTTAACATACGAACTCACACGACAGCTATTCTACATAGAGGAACTTCGCCTGAGAGTGTCAGTGCCTTCTACACCTCAATATCAAGCCTTGCTTCACGAGCTGTACGAGAAGAAAGCAAATATATGGCCAGACTTCTATCGTACTGGCGCCATGATCAACCAAGAATGGATGAATTCAAGCTATGAACTGCGCCATACCATGACACGCTTCGCAGTTCATGGATTCCACCACAAGCTGTGCTACAGGAGGGCGTTCCATGAACCAGACGCAAACTGTATATGTGTACTGTGCGGGAAAAAGTGTGAACGCTATCACGCAGAGATATGCGTCAAAAGAACAATAACTCTTTTGGACCTGTGTACTCAACACTAGGATTTTTATGTATGCACATTGTGCGATATTCCGTTATTATTATCGGCAGTCGGCGCATGGATCTGAATAATGTTCATGATCCGATGCGATGTTTGGAGCCTCAATAACATTATCCGATCACTAAGTGGTATAAAATCCAAAACTGATTTTGCAACTAATGATGAAATAAGTATGGCAACTCCGTATCTGTGACTGTTGTCCATGCCTCCAGAGAAGTACAAGCATCCTTCCTTTGTGTTTTGAATTCCAGATCCAGGCCATCTTACCTCACTCAGTCCAAGGATGTCAATTTTCAATCTACATCTTTCTGCCTCCATGTTGGCAAGTTTTCCAGCCATATACTAACTTCGTACATTCCAAGTAGCAATTTGTACATTGTTGTCATATACTTTGATATTTCGAGAGCTGTCAAGAACATAATCACTCAAAGCAGCGTTCGCAGCATTCCACCCCCCGGAGATTCGATTGGGGTAATAGAAACTCCGAATAATAATTTTGCATTGAACTGAGCCATTGCTATGTGAATTTATAGGGATATCCTTGAGGATCTTGAATGCAGTGGTTTCCCGTTGCCTTCTGCATACTAATGCCGTTGACCAGAATTGGTTCTTCCGCCTTCAGAGATAATTTCTTATCCCATGGACAATAGTGTGCCCGATTCTCTACCTATTCCTCCATTCTCAGAATGAGTGTAGGAGCAAGGTACTGGGGATCTCCTTATACCGGGAGATATTCGGTCTCTTCATTCGTTAGCCGCCCCCTCTCTACCACGGGGAGGTGAATGTCAGGATTTCACCATCATTGAAACGGGGACCAAAAGGCATTTCCCAGTTTCTCTGGTTCCTCTATCCTCCTTATCCTGGGAGTTATTCGGACGTCAGAGCCTTGTTATTTTACAGCAGGGTGCACTACGTGTAAGAAAATAATGTCATTTGGATGAGAATTCTCTCACCAGTCATTAAAATATATCTACTGAAAAGAACTATCAAAAAGGATCATATAGACACAAAAAAAAGGCAGAATATAAAAGGTTTGGATTACCAAACACTATATAGGAGTGCTTGCGTTGAATCTTTTAGAAAAGAAATACAAAAATCTTGAGGTACTGTAATATCTTATAGCTAGAACTTTAGGATTCATCCGTTTATGTGTACATAACCTTACATATTCAAACATTGATTGAGTTCTGGTAAGATCTCTCACCATATAAACCAAGTTGAACTAGAGAAAAAAGAAAGAAAAATACTTCGAAAAATATTGGGTCCCCAAAAGAACAAAGAAAATTGGTGGTTGAAGAGGAGAAATGAAGACCTTTACCATCATATAGAAGAAATTACAGTTTCAATTAAAAAGAGAAGACTAAAATTTTATGGACATCTTTACAGGATGAACAGTAATCGGCTCTCGAAGAAAATTTTTGATTATATCTCTAAATTAAAAAACATTACAGGATGGCTGGAGGAGATACGATGGGAACTGCACAACTGAAGATCACAGAAGCTATAATTTCAGACAGGAAGGAATTTCGGCGACGGGTCCGTTCAGCAGATGTTACACGTTTCAAACTCCAACGACGGCCTACGAGGGTGATGTCAGTGGAACAATGGCAAACGATTAGCCGCCGAATGAAAAAGTTCTGGGAAGAAAAGAAAAGGAAAAATAATGTACCATTGTCTTAGATTCTAAGCGGTCTATAATTGGCCAAATTCTGTGTATATATATAAATAATGAAATAGACGGACGTATTTTCTGGAGAAGATATATTACCGACACGTTTGTCATAATTGACGAACAACAAATCACTTCCAACTCTCTATTACATCATCTCAACAAATTAGACCCATATATCACTTTCACTAAAATATCAGAGACCAATAATAACGGACCCATACGAGAACTCTCACATGTGCATTAACTACCCTCCAAGCTTAATTGGCATGGGGGCTCGACATAACACAGTTTTGGCCTCCTTTTTTGCTTTAATGCACTTTATAAACAAATTGTCGATATTTATAAAATCAGAGTGCAATTCGTCACTGCTGCGGGTAATTCTCTTCCGTTTGAATGCTCATTTGTTATGATCAGTTACATGTGAGCGTCCCATGTGAATATACCAAATAGCTTATGCGGACTTGAAACAACACAATTCTGGCACTTTACATACAAATATATTTCTGTTGACTTATCAAGATGAAAGCAAGATTTTTCCTGTCCTAATGAGACGATTTGGAAGACTTTGGTACAAACCGTATCTTCTATCCTCTGGTTTAAGTGCTTGAGTTTTGTCAAACTTATTTTATGAACCCTAGAACACACACAAAAATAAAACCACGTTTAACAGCCTTATCAAAAGAGATTTAAAAGTTCCCCTATCTCCAAATATAATTTTATTTATCAAATAGTACGAGAAAATGGCAACACACATAATTAGGTTACGAAAATAATTACAGTAATAGATTCAAAAATAAACCAAACACCACTCTAATTAAAGACCCAAATAAAAATATGCAATTTGCACTTTTCAGTTACACTAATAACAATATTTATGTTCGTACTAATATTTTAAAGACTGCAACCTTCAAATAGCTTATAGAACTAATCAAGCTAACTCAAAAACTTTTTCTTCAATACACACAATGTCAATAAATCCAACAAATATTTTAATTCCGGAATATATCAATTAACATGTTTCGACTGTAAGGCTAGTTTTATAGGATAATTGGGGAGAAATATTACTACAGGTTATCTTGACCATGTCAATGGTGTCAAATGCAAACATTTACCACCCATAGAAACATACATAGACGATAATAAACATAAACTCACAGACACCGGAAAAGATGTAAAAATATTGCATCCCATCAACGAAAGCAGGATAATGAACATCTATGAACAAATTGAAACATTCGTAGATCAACGATTCCATTCCACTTTAAATTTAAAACAAAATATTGATCGCCAATACCATCCTGAACAACGAAATAATTGATCTCACCTCAATTAATTTAAATAACCTGCGCAATAACACGACTGGTCTGTCTGCCACATCTAATTCCTCCCAACACAACTCCTCACCCAACGTGCCTGCCCTACCATCTTCACAGCGCTCCACATTACGAGCAGCATAGTTCGCCCAACACTTCTGCACTTGACACACAACCGGCCACAAATCTACATCTGCTGAGCCAAAGTTTTTTCCTCAATGATTAAAAATTTGCCAACTTAATAGTGGATAACAGCACTATTTCACTTTAGCTATTGTACAATATAGTCATCCTTTATACACATGCAAATTAGTTTACAATATTTAGAGGTTTTTTCAATCAACACTGTAACTTCCCGTTTCTTTTTCATAGTTCGTGCTCACATATTCAAACACAATTCAATCACCATTATGCAGCTGCAATAGTCAATGGAGAAAAATGGAACATGTTTGAGATGCCATTAAAGTCTACCTTTTGTAACAGTTTCGCTAGCCCACACTGTTGGGAGAAAATGTAATTGTTTACCTTTGCCTAAGCTATGTTGTTTTAATGGGCGCCAAGACTTCAACGCAATGCTGAAATCTAAATTTGTATTTAACAACGTCTAGCTCTGGTAGAACACCGTCAAGAATCTATTCACTCAGATCGTGGTATGATTTGATCATTAACCCAACAAACAATTGTATCAGGAGAAGGAATTGGTCTATATCTAATGCTACCTACTGAAAGCAAAGATTGCATTGTAAAAGAAATGAATTTATTATATAAAACAAGTATAGCAAAATTAATAATAATAATAAGTTTAAAATTTAAATTGGAGCGTTGTGATTTGAATATTACCGATAGAAAATTATGTGAAAACGGAGTCTGATAAATTGATTTTACTCTTATTTCCAAGCTATGAAGTTACTGAAATATGAAATGTAAAACAAAGAAAAATGAGAGATAGCGTATTTCTGCGTCATTTGCGCTTACCACTGGAAATTGCCAAAGCATTTCCCTCGTACTTGATGATGCCGTGAGCTTCCCACAGTCTCCTGGACGTCGTCATCTCCGTCGGAATTTGATGATATTCTGGTAGATTAGATAATTCTATGGTCCGTACCTCGGACCCAAACACTCGTACAACCAAGTTTTACAAAAGTTCGTCGCTAACTCCACTGAACATCGGAGCGACACGCACTTGGGACCGTACTCTGCAAGTTCTACACAGATAGTCCTCGTTTCACGGCGCGTCGAACGATATCTGCAACTCTTGGCTCCCCCACCACGGTACCGTCTTCCAGCTTACGTTGTCTCCCCTGATTGGCTGAGCACGCCGCTAGATCCCCTCCTCTGCCTCATTACACTCGGCGCGCGAGAGGGAGAAGTCGATTTCCGTCCCAACAATTCGCCTTTTCTAGACCTTGCGACCCAGCCTTGCGTAATACTTCTCGACAGGAATCAGCTTGTATTCGAATTCCCAGTGAGTCATGTCTCTCAAATACCCTAACTGACAAAACTCCGTAAAATTCCGTAATCACATAATTTTCTATAATATTGTCGTTCGTAATAATTTGCTTGATAGCGTTTTCTAAGACATAGAAAACCTATCTGAATGCTAATAATTTTTATAAAATGCTCCGAAAATACCTTAATAATAATTATAATAAATTAATAATAATAATAAATTAACATGAAAAATTCTCTTGGCTGAACAATTTGCCGCGTAAATAAATATAGAATGGCTTCCTACTGACTTATGCCAGTTGCATAAAACCCCTCGAAAAACACGTTACATATTCGCCTCGGATCATCGGATGATTTACCGTGACGACGGTCCATTATCCGATTATCCCAGACACGTTAATAAACCCCATCCAAAATACATATTACATAAATGAAATCACCCTAAATTACAGATATATACACTCATATTTTTTCTTCACGCACTTTGCGTCAAAGTTTGTTGTCACTATGGATTGCACTTTGCAACCAGTCCAATGTTTTACATATGGAATAGTGTTCCACGGATATTTCCGCCTCTCAAATTTCTCTATGTTGGAGAAATAGACATAATTAATGTGTGAGCACTATGTATTTATGATGTCATATCACACGCATTGAAGGTGTTCTGATATATTTATATCACCATAGAACTTCCTAATTTCACTGGAGGTCCCCTCCTTATGGTGACATTTAATTCCACTTATCACTGAGCACACGATCACACTATTGTAGCAGCGCCTCGTGACCATAATACTTAATCTCTCTTTGAAGTAGATTAAATTAATATTGACTTCTGAAAAAAAAACAGTAAATGCGCATTACATATAACACCAAATATTTCTGTGCCGTAATCGCCCTGTCTTGTTAAGTTCCCGTTAACCATATTCTACTTAATACTAGTTCTCAACACAGACCATTTCTCCTCACACAAATAATACCTTTGTACAGATTATCTTAAATTACACACTTACAAATCTTACATGGCGAGGCCGTAAACAGAAATCACGTGTGCTGATATGTATGAGTTTCATGAAGGACTGTCTCGCATTCTGATGGCCCATCTTTTATCTCGTGGACGCCTTAAGCTAACAAGCCCTATACAAGCGCTCCCCCATCTCTTGGAGATAAATGGGAACCCATCAGCGCTGCCAAAATGGCCTTGGTGCATCGAGACAATTTAGTGCTCAACAGCATCCGACAATCCCGTCATATTTCCCTGTACCTTAAAAACTCTCATTTACTTACATACTACCCCCCTGTGTGACTTCTGATACGCCTGCCTTAAGACCAGATCCTCCCACGCACCAAATACCACACTTACTCATTTGATAGGCTGGCTCGCCAGCTAAACATCCTTACTTTATGACACATACTTTCGGAGACTATGTATATTATACGTCCCGTATAATCTGTTTCCCTCACTATTCTCCAGCACATAAGCTGTTTTGCCAATACGTTTGGAAAGTATAAATGGGCCCTCGTAGAGATAAAAGAACTTGGACATGACTTTCTCTAGCTTATTTGACTGTTTCGGCACTCTAAGTAAGACTCTGTCTCCCGGCTCGAATAGGTCAAATTTAGTTTCTTTTTGTTGGCGAATTCTCTTTTGTGCTGACTTAGATAAATTCTGTTTCGCCAACTGGACAATGTAATCCATCCCCGGTTGCTTACCCTCATTTAATCCCAACACCCTCGCTAGTTCATTTTGTGGTCTTTTTCCGAAGTGAACTTCGTATGGCGTCAATTTCGTGCTCTCATGCTGGACAGAATTCAGCCAAGTCTCGACCTTGGGAAGATGTCCAACCCAGGCCGCATGCTTGTCATGCACTAGAGTCCGAAAAAGACGAGCCACTTCCCTTAATGGACGCTCTGCAGAATTACCCTGAGGGTACCTTACAGAGGAATGAACGTGTGTTATACCAGCTTCCTGCATACTGGTTCTCCATTTCTTTGCAGTAAACTGTGGTCCACTGTCAGATAGTATCCTGAGAGGAATGCCAAACTCAGGTACATACTTATTAATGACGGAAAGTTTCAACTGATTAAACTATTTATTAATGATCAGACGGCTACACGCTAGTCCCGTGGCTTTCCTTAGCGGATATAGCTTGACATACTTACTAAAAGCGTCAATAACTATAAAAATGTACTCGTAGCCGTACTGTCCTTTAACGATCGGGCCAAATAAATCCACACACAGTAGCTCGCCGGGACTACTGGTGAGAACTGCAGATCTCTCCCCCACTAAATATTTAACTGGATATTTACTCCTTTGACAGGTGTCACACTTAGCTAAAATCCTCCTAACGTCCCTTCCCATTTTACTCCAAATGAAGTCACGACCAATTTCATAGAAGACCTTGGCAGCACCAAAGTGTCCTAATTCCCTATGAATGAACCAAATTAGCTCCTCCCGCAAAGTGGCAGGAACACATATTGCCCACCGATTATTCCTACATTTCCTTGCAAGAAGCCCATCCTGCGTCTTGTACGTGAACCGTCCTACTTTCACATACTCTTCTTCACCTATTTCCAACCTAGCCAGTGGCTCCTTTAACTTAACGTCATCACGTTGCTCCACTAGCATATTTCTCAGTGTCTGTAACGATGCCCTGTTGCTACTGTCCACACATGCACATATTAAAATACCGTCCTCTGCTTTAACCACAGGATAATCCCTACATAAATTAGTGTCCCTCGATAGCATGTCTGCAAGAATGTTATCTTTACCTTTAATATATTTTACTGTGAATTCGTATTCCTGCAGAGCAAGAATCCACCTACTAACTCTGTTAGAACTGAGTTTACAAGTCCTCATATACAGTAATGCATGGTGATCTGTGTGGATCTCAAATTTCCCCCCTACTAAATACATTCTAAATTTCCCTAAACTGAAAACAATACCTAAAAGTTCTAACTCAGTAATCGTGTATCTTTTCTCCGCTGCTGTCAGTCCTCGCGAGGCTAAAGATACAATGCACAGATTACCCTCATCATCTTTCTGACATAATACTCCAGCAATGCCTATATGTGAAGCATCTGTCATAACCACATATTCCTTATCTTTTAACGGATATTTCAGCACTACAGCTTTCTCAAAACCTTCCTTCAGCGCTCTAAAAGCCTGATCATGCTTGGACTCCCATCTCCACCGAGTCCCACTTTTAAGCAATTCCCTGAATGGTTCTACCAACCCTGAGTATTTAAGAACGAACCTCCTGAAAAAGTTGCAAATTCCCAGGTAAGTTTTTAACTGTTTAACATTCTGTGGCACCTCTGCGTTAAGTATCTTATTAACCCTACTTTCTTCTGGTGTTACACCTCTACTCGACACTCTATGACCTAAAAATGTCACTTCTGACTGACAGAATGACGACTTAGACAGCTTCAAAGTGAACCCTGCCTGATCTAACTTCTGAAAAACTATATTTAAATGATGTAGATGCTCCTCAAAACTGCGTGAACTAATTACCATATCATCTATGTAAATGGTTACAAACTCTCCTGTGTCATCCCCTAATGCAATGTTTAAAGCCCTAATTAAAGCTGCTGAACTACTCTTTAACCCATAAGGTGTTCTACAAAATTGATAAAGGTTATATTTATGACTAAAAGCTGTAAATGGTCTATCTTCGTACATAAGTGGCACTTGCCAAAAACTGGAACTCAAATCTACACAAGTGAAATACTTCTTCCCCTCAAATGTTTGCATTAATTCTTCTATTGACATAGATTTCAGCTGATCTGAACTAATTCTACTGTTAACCAAACGAGCGTCTAAACAAATACGAACAGTGCCGTCGGTCTTGGGTACCATGATCAAAGAATTAACATATGGACTGTTCGAGTGCTCAATAATCCCATCTTCAAGCATCTGGTTAATTTGTGCCTCAACTGCACTCTGATAAGCGAAAGGTACAGGATATCTATGTCCTGTGAATACTGACCTATCAATAACGTTCAATGAATGTGTATAGCAATTGGCCATACCAATGCGATCCTCAAAAACTCTCCTATTACACCATAACACATCATAGAGCCGAACACACTGTTCATCCTCTATATTTCCCTGAAATGCAGCCTCACGTAACGAGTCCTCTAGACTTCCGTTCGTAATCACACTGCCCACAAAACATGGAGAACCCCGCTCTACGGCTGGCGATATCTCATTTAAAGTACAAATCACACCTACAATACTACTCCTCTGAATACGGTCATTGAACGCTACTTCTACTTCAGAATCTCCCCATTTAAATTTCAAACTCCCTACATCATAACATAAGTTACCAGACACTCTACTTAGCCACTCTGAACCCAAGATAACACTGAATACTAAATTTGGAATTACAAGGCAAATCTGCTTCTCTACATGATTATTAATTTTAATGTCTACTAAAACTTGCTTAGAAATTACTTTAGACCTCTTCCCAACAGCTGTGATAACAAAAGTGCTTTTAATTGGCATCTCCTCAAAATTTACTCCAGTTCCTTTCATTTTATCATAAAATGCACTACTTATGCAACTCTTCATACAACCACTATCAATTAAAACATCTGTGTACGCCTCGGACACGTTAAATTTAACTATGGGGCTCTTACTAACCACTTCCTGAATAATACCTTCATCATTTAGTTCATGTAATAATTCATTTCTTACATTTAGGTCATAGGGTTCCTGTATAATTGTATGGACAGGGCATGCTACAGACTGAGATTCTGACCTTACTTCGCAGCCTGGTTCGCGTTTAAAGAACCGCTACAGCTGGCCGTAGTACTACTAACTACTAAACTGGTCTGGTTGTTCTGGGCTGTGTTGTCATTGTTTGGCTGTATATTACTACCACTAGGCTGTCCTCTTCCTTGACCCCTATTCTGGTTGTAATTATTGTCATTATAATTTCTCCCTTGATTTCCCCTGAAATCATTGTTTCTCCCTTGATTTCCCCTGTAATCATTGTTCCTCCCTTGATTTCCCCTGAAATCATTGTTCCTCACTTGATACTGATTACCATAGCCATTTCCTCTGTTCTGATTTAGCT
Source organism: Meconema thalassinum (assembly GCA_946902985.2). NCBI lineage: Eukaryota > Metazoa > Arthropoda > Insecta > Orthoptera > Tettigoniidae > Meconema > Meconema thalassinum. Next base: position 453,071,479 of record OX336391.1, on the reverse strand, counting down.
GATTATTATTATTTCTATTTTGAGCGTTGGCCCCTTCGCCACCGTTCCCTTGAACTTCTTGATGCCTGGCCTCGTTAGGTCTATTATTATTATTACCCTGGTTCCGATTGAAATTGTCCTCATAACCCCCTCTCCCTAGTGCATCAAATGTGCTTAACAAATTTTCTACTTGTGATATAGTCTTTACATTCTGGATACAAGCAGCCTCCTTGATCCTATAGGGAAAGTGCCTAAGTAGCAACCTCACCACATCACTTTCCTCCTTCAAGCCATCCAGATATTTACACACTAATACCTGCCCTAAAAAGTATTCGGTCATGGTGGAGCTTCCTTTAGGGTTATATTTACCACACACTACTCCCTCACGATGCTGCGACTGAATAACCTCATTCCAGAACTTTTCACAGAATTTCATTTTAAAATCATTGATATCAGTAAACTTGTCTCTGTAGACAGCAAACCAATTCCTCGTTTCCCCCACAAACACTTGTTCTAAAATTTCAACTACCTGGCACCACTCAATACTACCATTTTCCAACCTCTCCCCGAATTTATTTTCTATAGTGTTCATGAACTCCATTGGGCACCCCTGTCGATTGCTGAACTTACCCAGTTCTACCTCCCTGTGTGTGCTATTCACAAAAACTGGCCTATTCTGACTATTTTCTTGCCTGATCCTAGCTTTTAATTTTAACTCTAACTCTGCGATTTTCTCCTCAGCCTTCCTCTCAATACTGTTTACTGTAAATTTAATGTTTCCTTCTGATTCTTCTACTTTATCATATAGCTTTGCTTGTTTCTCCTCAATCTTGCTAATGCTCTCTCTATTACTCTCTCTTAAATCATTTACTTCTGCAACTATTTGTGAGTGGACTTTCTCAATTCTACCCCCCAGCTGTTCCTTAACCTCTTTAGTAGCTACCTGAATTTTGTCAATTTCTCCCCCCAATTGCTTTTTGACCTGCTGTGTTTCCAGTTGCACTAGTTCTTTTAAATTTTCAGCCTGTGTACTGATTCTAATTTCCAACTCCTCCTGTACTTTTCCTAATTTTCTGTCTACATCTGCAATAATCTCTTTAGCCTTTTCTTCCATCACCCCCCTGATCTCACCTCTAATCAGTTCAAATTTGTCACTCATTTCCCTACTGTTTTGTTCTAATTTAGCATTTAAAGTTTCAGTACTCTCTCTATTTTCCTTACTGTTTTGTTCTAATCTGGCGTTTAAAGTTTCATTACTCTCTCTATTTTCCCTACTGTTTTGTTCCAGTTTTGCGTTTAAAGCGTCTGTACTTTCTTTATTTTCCCTACTGTTTTGTTCTAATTTTGCATTATTCTGTTCTAATTTTGCATTATTCTGTTCTAATTTTGCATTTAAGGCATCACTACTAACTTTGTTCTGATACATGAACTCGAGAAGTAAAGTTTTTAATTCTGGTTGGTCGCCTACACTCCCTGTTTCAGTATCGGGATTTACCTCCGCTACCCCGGTACTACCATCACTCGACATACTGCTCGTATCATCACTCTCCAGCTGATGACCACTACGTAACCTCATCTGTCTTTCTTTCTCATCCCCCATAATGATATACACTGATAAAGACAAATAACCCCCAAAATACAGGCACAGAAATATATACCCTTCTCCTTCCACAAATGTTATTAGGTTTTCAGCCCCAAGTTGTCGGCGCCAAATGTAACAGTTTCGCTAGCCCACACTGTTGGGAGAAAATGTAATTGTTTACCTTTGCCTAAGCTATGTTGTTTTAATGGGCGCCAAGACTTCAACGCAATGCTGAAATCTAAATTTGTATTTAACAACGTCTAGCTCTGGTAGAACACCCGTCAAGAATCTATTCACTCAGATCGTGGTATGATTTGATCATTAACCCAACAAACAATTGTATCAGGAGAAGGAATTGGTCTATATCTAATGCTACCTACTGAAAGCAAAGATTGCATTGTAAAAGAAATGAATTTATTATATAAAACAAGTATAGCAAAATTAATAATAATAATAAGTTTAAAATTTAAATTGGAGCGTTGTGATTTGAATATTACCGATAGAAAATTACGTGAAAACGGAGTCTGATAAATTGATTTTACTCTTATTTCCAAGCTATGAAGTTACTGAAATATGAAATGTAAAACAAAGAAAAATGAGAGATTGCGTATTTCTGCGTCATTTGCGCTTACCACTGGAAATTGCCAAAGCATTTCCCTCGTACTTGATGATGCCGTGAGCTTCCCACAGTCTCCTGGACGTCGTCATCTCCGTCGGAATTTGATGATATTCTGGTAGATTAGATAATTCTATGGTCCGTACCTCGGACCCAAACACTCGTACAACCAAGTTTTACAAAAGTTCGTCGCTAACTCCACTGAACATCGGAGCGACACGCACTTGCGACCGTACTCTGCAAGTTCTACACAGATAGTCCTCGTTTCACGGCGCGTCGAACGATATCTGCACCTCTTGGCTCCCCCACCACGGTACCGTCTTCCAGCTTACGTTGTCTCCCCTGATTGGCTGAGCACGCCGCTAGATCCCCTCCTCTGCCTCATTACACTCGGCGCGCGAGAGGGAGAAGTCGATTTCCGTCCCAACAATTCGCCTTTTCTAGACCTTGCGACCCAGCCTTGCGTAATACTTCTCGACAGGAATCAGCTTGTATTCGAATTCCCAGTGAGTCATGTCTCTCAAATACCCTAACTGACAAAACTCCGTAAAATTCCGTAATCACATAATTTTCTATAATATTGTCGTTCGTAATAATTTGCTTGACAGCGTTTTCTAAGACATAGAAAACCTATCTGAATGCTAATAATTTTTATAAAATGCTCCGAAAATACCTTAATAATAATTATAATAAATTAATAATAATAATAAATTAACATGAAAAATTCTCTTGGCTGAACAATTTGCCGCGTAAATAAATATAGAATGGCTTCCTACTGACTTATGCCAGTTGCATAAAACCCCTCGAAAAACACGTTACACTTTCTTTTGACGATATGGTATATTATAAGAATTCAAATACAGTAGGTAAGCATCAATATTCTTTAATCCTCGGACACTCCCGGCACTAAAAGCCATACGATAAATAAATAAATAAATAATAATATCATCATCATCATCATCATTTCCCCTTATCCAGCTCCTGCCGGGTCGGGGTATTTATGGCACTTCTCCACTTTCCTCTTTCCTTCCACCATTCTTCTTCCACGATCTTGTCCCAGTCCAGATTTCTTTTTCTTACGCTGTTCTTCACTGAATCAATCCACCTTGTTCTAGGTCTTCCTCTTGCTCTCTTACCCTTGCACTTCGCCTCCAGCATCTGTCTTGGTATTCTATTTTCCTCCATCCTCTTTACATGTCCAAACCACCTTAGTTTATTCTTCTCAATTCTCTCATTTAGTTTTCCCATCCCAACTTCCTTCCTAACATCTTCATTCCTCACTCTGTCTTTCCTTGTCTTTCCTATCATACTTCTTAATAATAATATTCTTTAAAATAACTATATTAATCTTTAATTGTTAGATTTAAACAGTTGTTGATGCTTTTCCGTCCAAAATAATAAAATTCTAAACCTCAACAGTCAAATTTGACATAAATGGAATGTTAGTCTGTCATTCTAATTTATTTTAAATGCAACCAGGAATTCATATGTGAAAACTGTTTTCTATAATACAGTGCTCTAAAGAAGTTTTGCATATTGCGATTCAGTGACTTGTTTATTTTTCTATGTGCATGTAATCACATTATACACAATATAGGGTATATACAAAGAAGAACAACACACAATCTGCAGTGCAAAAGAGACGCTTGTAGACGACGAGGCATACTGAGAATCAACGGATCCAACCTGGTTTGGGCAGATTATTCCACTCTTTGATAGCAGCTTAAATCAGTTGCTGAATGTTTGTTGGGAGACTGGGACGGTAAGAAATTGTCCTCTTAAGATCTTTCCATGCATGTTCAATACAGTTCATGTCCACAGAATATGCAGGCTGCTCCATTCTCCGTATGCCATGCATCTAAAGGTACTGATAGACCACCCTAGCTTGGTGGGGCGAGCATTATCATCCACTAGTGTAAAGCCGTCACTTACTGTGGCAATGAAATCTGTAACAACAGATTTGAGGATGCTGTCTCTGTACACCAGACCAGTCATGTTACCGTGGATAGGATTTAGGGGCCTATGTCGACCAAACATGATCCCACCCTAAAACATGACAAACTCCTTGTTGTTGGTGGTGATCCTGGACAAGGTCCTCATTCGTTTGCACTCGACGAGTGGGTGAGAGAGTTCACGAGCCCCGGGTTCGAATCCCAGCTCCGTCAGGAATTTTAGAAACTGGAGTGAGGGCTGGAATGGGGTGGACTCAGCCTCGTGAGGACAATTGAGTAGCTGTCCAACAATGAGGCAGTACCCCAGCCACAGAGACCAAGATTAACCTTTTCACTGCTAATATTGTGAGAGACTATCAAACCCCTCCATGCTGAATACATTTTTAAAAGTATGTTATTCAGATGAAGTTGCCGACGAGATATCTCGGGCGCAGCAAGGACGTGACGTTCTACCGCACCCAAGATATCTCGGGCGTAGCAGTGTAAAAGTTAACGGCCAAGGGGGCCCGACGCGCTCACCGCGCGTCACCCCATAATCTGCAGGCCAAATGGCTGGGCAGCGGTCATTGGTAGGCCTAGAACCTTCATGGGCTGTAGCGCCATGGGGTTTTGGTGTGTTTTAAGAGGATCGCTGTTAATGTTGTGCTTTTAGTATTTGTCTATCCCTGTTCTCGTACGGAACTCGAGAGCAGTTCAAACCTACCACCCAGTGCAAGCTGGGAATTAGAATCTTGTGCTGCAACTGTTCTAGAGGGTCATGGATATGTGGTTATTGGCTCCTCGTGGTTCTTCTTCTTCTTTCCTAGCCTATTTCCCGTATTGGCGCAGGTCTGGTTGCTTGGTGGTTGTTCGCCACTTCTTCCTGTCAAGGGCATCTTCCGGTTTGAGGCCGCACACCATAGGTCTTCACTGATTCTACCTATCCATCATTACTTTGGGAGCCCACAGGGCCGATGCCCTCCTGGATCGTATCGGAGGGCCGTTTTTATCACCGAGTTCTCATCACTTCTAGCGACATGCTCATACCAGCCAAGACGCGCTTCCCTCATTTTGTCTTTAATTGTTGCAACTCCCATTTTCTTCCTTACATGTTCATTTCTGAATTGGGCAAGTCTTGTAACACCCATGGACCAACGCAGCATTTTCATTTCCATACTATAGGGCTTGTTCATATTTGGTTGAGGCTGGCCGACATTCTGTGCTGTAGAGGGCCACTGGTCTTATCATGGTATTGTAAACTTTTCCTTTCAGGTGGATAGGTATTTTCTTATCACACAGTACTCCAGTGACTTGGCGCCATTTCAGCCACGCAGCATTTACTCGTGCTCGGCCATCGAGAATGGTTTCGCCATACGAAGTGATGAGAGAACCAAGGTACTTAAATTTAGTGGTTTTATTGAGTTGATGGTCTTCAATGGTCTTCATTGGTCTGTGTGCCACATTGCAGATACAGTATTCAGTTTTTTCTATGTTGAGTTTTAAACCATTTTTGCTCAGCCGATCTTTCCAGCACAGAGCACGATTCTCGAGATTTTCACGAGTTTGATCGGCGAGAAATATATCATCAGCATATAAGATTGTCAATGGGTATGTCAGCTGATACCGAATCCATGCACAAAATGAACAGAAGGGGTGAAAGTGCAGAACCTTGATGAACTCCAACATTGATGGGGAAAGTAGGTGAAACTCCAGCTGGACAGCGAACCATACTTGTGACGTTGTTGTAGAGGGACTGTATGCATCAGACATAAGCTTCTGGGAGCCTGTGAAAAGTGATCTTCATATGAGCTCATGTGGCACACTGTCGATAGCCTTTTCGAGATCCAGGAATGCTAGATATACAGGTTGGTTAACAAGCACAATATGAATTAATAATTACAATAAACTTATAATTTCCAATGTCTTATTACATCACCAGTTTCAAGAGTGCCTGATCATTGCCATGCGACACTAAAGGAGCTTTGATTAGTGATAACAGAATGCCCCAAGTGGATTCAACAATTCCATTAAGAATTCACAAAGCTGCCTTGAGTCTAACAGCTGTGCACCAATGTTTGGCATACAGAGAATTTGGGTTTGTGTCCCGACAGCTTTCTAATTTTCAAGTCCTATGCTTCAAAATATTTATAATGTTAATTTTCTTCACTAATTCAGTCTAGTTCCTTGCCTCTAATCAGGTTGGTGAAACTAATCAGCCAGGAAATCCTTGGTGCGTGGAGTGTTCTCTGCCTAAAGATTTACAAAAAGCCCTTCTTGGTTTCTCATATGATGTAGAGTAAATGACATTCATATTTTAAAAACATTATTCATACTAACAAATATGAAGGCCTTGTGGCACTAACAGTTTTCAAGGTAGCAATAAAAGTGAAGAAGAAAATTGAAGAAAATAATCGTTTAAATCAAATAGTTATGTACTGTAACAAGAAGAGTAGACTGATTATGAGAACATTACTGGCAAATTATACCAGGAAATGTTTTGTTGATCAAAAGGTTAACTTCATGATGGATGGTTTATAGGGTGATTGCGTTCACTCTCGGTCTAATGATGTATTGCTTCAGAGCACACTGCATACATTTCTTCAGAAATACAGAACAAGACTGTATGCACATCTGTATTTTCCAATGGAATGAGACTAATTTCCTGTTTAGTAAACAATAGTTCCTTGATTTTACATGACTTGGGGCTATTTCCACCAACTTAAATTAACTCTCCATCAGTAGTTAATTTTAAAGTACATTTACCAGAATATTTTCTTATTAACATTTGGCAAATGCATCATTAAGCCAACTGATCATTCTTGTCCACTAAACTCCTTAAGGGTCAGTAAGGCCGGGGGAAACAGGTGTTCAGGCGTGCAGTAATGCTGCAGCAGTTGATGTTTTGACAGATATTTGAGGACGATAATGAAGTTGTTTCCCACTCATTTTCTTTATGTCGTCGTCGGCAGATATTCGTATCCGAGTTTACGTTTCTCGCCTGCAGTTCCATCATCCTTAGTTTAGACGATGGAGATGGCTCTAATGGCTTATCAGACCAATTCTTGCATAAAACATGCGGCCACATATGTTGCAACCGATGGAGGGTGAAGGACGTGGTAGTGTTTGGCGTTTCCTCCTCTGGCGAATTTCCTCTTCCTGTCTTCGACGTTCCTGCTCAAACTATGCAACTGCAGCCTAGATGGTAGCACACCAGCAAGGGCGATCCAGTGCAAGAGTACGCCAAGTATTTGGGTTTATCTCTACTCTTCTCATAGTCTGCTTAAGTTGGTCTTTATATCGTTTTCAAGGACTACCACATGGCCTCTTGCCAGAGTGCTCAATATACAGGATTTGCCGAGGGAGTCTGCTGTCACCCATACGATGGATACGGCCTGCCCATCTAAGCCGATGACCAACAATGGTGGCTTCAATACTGTTTAGTATTGCTTTCTCAAGGACTGCTATATTAGTTATATAATCATCCCATTCAATGTTCATGATGGATCTAAGTTTTTGTTGATGAAAGCGTTCCAGTTTCTTGATGTCCCAGCAATATAGGGTCCAGAGATGTCCAAAAGCCACATGGGCAGCCTGTATTCTGTTTTCCACGTCCTTCTCAGAGGTACAGTTCGCTGATAGAATACTACCAAGGTACGAGAAGTGTTCTACCCTTTCCAGAGCTGAGCCAGATATGTTGATATCAAAATGTGGGGCAGGCTGAGTTAGCACTTTGGTCTTCTGAATGTTGACAGTCAGGCCAAAATGTTCATAAGCTCTGTTGAAACAGTTGGCAGACTGCTGAAGCTCTTCTGGTGTGTGGGCTGGAAAAGCATTGTCTTCTGCATATTGCAATTCTGTGACCCGAGTGGAATAGGTTAATCTTTTGGAGTGGAGTCTGGCCTGGTTGACGAGCCCCCAGTCATACCGATATTTAATTTCGACACCCGAGTTGTTCGCAGGCGATGTCTCATAAAGCATAGCTGCCAGGTACAGGGCAAAAAGTGTAGGTGCATGTACACATCCTTGCTTGAGTCCACTTGTAATTAGAAATTCCTCTGAGATATTCTGATATAGTACCTGACCAACCATGCCATCATGGAGAGCTTGGATCAAACTAACAAAATGTTTGGGGCATCCAAGGCACCTCAAGAGGAACCATATCAAAGGCCTTTTAAAGGTCATAGAACACTAAGAACAGAGGTGTCATTTGTTCTCTGCACTTTTACTGGAGTTGTCTTGTGCAGAAGATCAAGTCGATTATACCACGAGAGGCCCGAAACCCACACTGAGATTCAGGTAGAAACCTCTCCAAAACAACCTGAAGTTGATTCAGTAAGATTCGAGCAAATACTTTTCCAGCTAAGGCAAGCAGGGAAATACCACGGTAGCTGCCACAGATACCGCGATCACCTTTCTTGAAGAATGTAACTATTCTGGAGTTTTTCAAGGTAGAAAGAACATTTTTGGTTTCCCAAATTAGAAGAATTAGATGGAAAAGCCTGGTTTTTAGAGGTCTTCAGTCCAGCGTAAAAGTTGCGTAAGTCCCTGATATCTGAGAATTTCTGAAGTTCCTTAGCTTTTTGCTGCCACCAGTTCTTTATTTCCCTGATTTAAGACTTATACTTCCGTTTTAGTTCTTGAAAACACATTTTCTTCTCTGGTACAACCACCCACAGTAAAATTCAAGATATAATAAAAATATGAAACCCTTCACATATTTATAAATGAACTAAAAATTCAAAATTGCCCATTTCTACGATTATTTCATTATGTGGTGCAATAGGACTGTGCATCGACTTTTGTAGCACCTTGTAGGTCATGTGGAGTAGTCCCCGAGACAAATTCCCAGCTACCGTGGGAGAATTAGCCTAATATCGCTAATGACAGCAGAAATGAAAAGTTTCCTTCTGTAACTAGCAGAACTAAATTACGGAACAAGGAACCTTAAGTACAAAAACATTATAACATTGCTTATAGCAAAATTTTCGCTGTACAAAACATTATTGTGGCGCACCTGTTGGGACATAAGTGGCGCAAGCACGAGCGGCTAATGGAAAAGACTGCAAATCATTACGAATCGAATTGTTAAATTGAGAACGTGTCTTGGAAATTGAGAGACAAAAACTGAGATGTGCACCAAACATGGGGAGGTAATTCGGATACCTTCCCGATTATAAAGGAGAAGGAACTATGTGAGTGAAACTGGACTGAATTATGTATTTTATTTTGAACTTTAATTTATAATTTTACACCATCTGGGTATAATTAATAATGATAATTGGTGTTCGCACGGGGTCAATGAGACGGATGTTTAATCTTGAGGTTCAGTTTCATTTAAATGTTCGTATTTTAGTATGGTGCAATTAGACCCAAACCTCAACATCCAAAGTAAAAGTTTCCCTTCAGCTGCAAATTGTTCTATACAGTCCATATGTTGTTCAGTAAAAAGTCTCACTATTTTGTGCGTCGGGTTTGGGAGGCGGGGGCAGAAGTTGGTAAATTAGTAGTTTTTATAAGTTTTTCTTAAATATTTCCACAGCTATGGGGTTCAGCGCGAACAGTGTCATATACAAAAATAATCTACATTAAATGGTCCCGTGCAAAATCTTGCTAAAGTGAACGGTTCCAGAGTTACGGAGGGTGTAAAAGTGGATTTTTTTGGTATTTTTTTGTTTTTATGGAAACAATATGACATTAACACTAAGGAAACTAATTTTGTTTAAACAGGATTGTGTTTTGTAAAAGCAAATACCGATTTTATTGACTGGTGGTATACAAAACAAAAGTTTGGTGCTTTTCAGTTGGTCAACACGAATGTACCCAAAAGAGTTGGGTAATACCCTAATCCTAAAAAAAATACATGAGATTAATAAATACCTACCATCTCAAGTAATTTTTTTCAGTATTAGGGTATTACCCAATTCTTTTGGGTACACTCGTGTTGACCGACTGAAAAGCACCAAACTTTTGTTTACTAAGGCAACTCTGAAAAATGGCTTCAAACCCCATAATGACCAGTGGTATGATAGTGATAAGCCCTTGAAGGAACGTCAACTCACCACCCTCTCAAGGGGCGCTACTTTTTAAGGAAAAAGAGGCTTCCCCAGGCCTACGCCATATAAACCTGTGATACGGAGAAACCCATAGCTGCTTCCTGCGGACACCCTTAGGGTGAGCTACAAGTTCCGTTCAATTTCAAGTTGCTACTAGATATCAATGATACCTAGGGGTGAACGTTGGAACTTTGATACAGCGTTCCGACGAAATATAACCTATTAATTTAGCTTCACACAAGTTTAGTCTAGTTAGTTAGTTAGTTAGTGTTGTTTTAAGGGGCGGAACTACGAGGTCATCTGCCCCTCTAAAAGTTTAGTCTGTGGAAGAATCTTTTACATGCCATAAATCTATGACATGGGACCGCTGGCTGTACTTCCCCTCCGAAGGAAGGCATTCGAAAGGATTTTTAACGCTTTAAAAAAATCCGACAACTTCGGCCGGGTTTGAACCCACTATCTTGGGCACAGCAGTTCAGCATGCTACCAACTACGCCACCGAAGCCGCTTTAAATGAAATTCACATGATGTTTTAAATATTTAAAAGATACTTAATATCCAATGAGTTGTTTCGGCTAATATGTAGTCTTGTGCACAATATGTTGTTATAATTATGGTACCAAGAGGTTGCTCTGCTCTTGACCATTTGGCGAGATTTCCTTCGTCCCCGCGGTAGGTCGCGAAGAAATGTATGTGATGTTACGCGATCGTCACCGAATTCTGTCTTCGCAGTCAAATACGGAGAAATATCGAGATGTTACACGATTGGCACTGGTCTCAGTTGTTTGATGAGCTTCCCGTAGTTTTCACAATAGAACATGAAGAAAAATCGCGATTTAGATAATCAGTGTCACTTTTAGTCATTCAACGAGATTTCCATTGTCCTTGAAGTCGGGCACAAGAAAATATAGCATTATTATGCAATCGGCACCACTTGCTGTCCGTTTGACAAGAATAGCCTACAGTTGTCCTTGTCATTGAATGCGATGTCTCCCACAAGTCCAACCCCTCCTCCACGTGGTGGGAGACGGGCAACGGCATGAAGTAGGGGATTGCCTGTAGGGGTGAAGTACAGTGGGGACTTTGTGTGCCCCGGGACCGCTACGGTAGCTGTGAAGGCTCTATGGGAACCCTGAAAAGTGACGGCTGACGGGGCTCTGGTGAAGCTACGATAGGCCTAGCAAGCCAGTAGTGGATATCATATTTGCTTTCAAACCAGGAACAGGCCTCGGAAAGGACGGATGCAAACGACGACGACCCGGATATGCTAATGGACTACGAGTTGGGACATTAAACATACAGACACTGACAGGAAAAGTGGAGGAGATTGTGGATGTGATGGAGAGAAGAAAACTGGATGTACTGGGCTTGGCAGAAACATGATGGAAAGGAGAAGGTCGCAGAGAACTGAGGAAAGGGTACCGGTTGAACTGGAGTGGGAACAGTGAAGGAAGGAGCAGCGGAGTAGGAGTAGTTGTGAGAGATGGAATGAAGGAAGAGGTAAAGGGAATAAGTGACAGGATCATGAAGATCAGAGTAACTGTAAAGGGAAGAAGCCTGGAGATAGCCCAGGTATATGCCCCTCAAGTTGGATGTACAGCTCAAGAGAAGGAAGACTTTGAGGAGGCGCTACAACAGCAGTTGAATGTTCAGAGCATCATTGTCATGGGAGATTTGAATGCACATGTAGGAAGTGAAAGGCAAGGATATGAAAATGTATTGGGAGCAGAAGGATGGGGTAGCAGGAATGAAGAAGGGAGAAAGTTGCTGGAATTTTGCAAGAGAAACGGTTTAGTGGTAGGCAACTCCTGGTTCCGGAAGAAAGAAAGCCACAAGGTAACGTGGTACAGCAGTGATTTAACAAAGAAATCTTTGGTAGATTACATGCTGTACGACTGGGAAATGAAGAGAAGTGTCAGAGATATAAAGGTAATACCATCAGAGGCCTTAGATAGCGACCACAGAATACTTGTAATGAACCTGGGAGTTGTTAAGGATAGCAAGAGGACAGAGTACCAGGAAAGGAGAATCAAAGTATGGAAACTCAAGGAAAAGGAAGTCAAGGAAGAATTCCAGAAGATAATAAGGGAAAGGATGCCAACAGACAATCCTAAAACAGGGGAAGAGGAATGGAAGCAATTCAAAAACACAATGGTAGAAGCTGCAGTGGCAGTATGTGGAAGAACTAGCAACAGAAAGCGGTGTAAAGAGACACCATGGTGGAATGAGAGAGTAAAAGAAGCTGTGGGAAGGAAGAACAAGGCTTTCAGAGTGTGGTTCCAGGAAAGAACTGATCTGGCAAGGGAAGATTATAAGATAAAGAAGAAAGAAGCAAACAAGATTGTCGCAGAGGAGAGGAAGAAGTGGATGGTAAAGTGGACGGAGATGATGGAGGAAGACAGCAGAGGAAATAAGAAAGTTCTTTAAAGGATGGTCAAAAGTAAGAGAAGAGGTCTGCGAGAGGATGTGGTAATGATGGACTAAAACGGAAATGAGGTACACAACAAAGAGACACTCAAGACCGTGTGGAAAGAGTACTTTGAGGATTTGCTGAATCCAAATGGTCATAGGGAGGAAGACAATGTATTGGAAGATGGAGAAGACAACACAGGAATGGAAAAGGACCTGACTTGGAGAGAACTGGAAATGGCTATAGACAAGATGAAAGGAGGAAGGGCACCAGGTGTGGATGAAGTGAGTGTTGAAATGGTGAAGGCAGCAGGGGAGGTTGGGAAACAGTGGCTGTACCGTGTGATGAGGGTGATATGGAAGGAGAAAAAGACCCCAGAAGATTGGAAGAAAGGATTAATTGTCCCAATATTTAAGAAAGGAAGCAGAAAGGAGTGCAGAAATTACAGGGGTGTCACACTCATTCCTCACTGTGCCAAGATATATGAAAAGATATTAGAAAGTAGAATACGAGCCAACATGGAGAGAAAATTGAGAGAGGAACAGTATGGATTCAGACCTGGGAGATCAACAGTGGATCTCATATTTTCAGTGAGACAGCTCCAGGAACACCACTACGAATTTGGAGAGGATCTGTTGATGGCCTTCCTGGACATCGAAAAGGCCTATGATAGTGTGTGTAGGGAGAAGGTTTGGAAAGCAATGGAAAACATGGGAGTGGAAAAAGAGACTGTAGGCAGAGTGAAGGAGATGTATTGTGGAAGTGTGAGTTGTGTGAAAGTTGGAGGGGAAAGAACAGACTGGTTCAGACAAATGAGTGGCCTGAAACAGGGTAGTGCGCTGTCACCCCTTCTCTTTATTGTGGTTATGGACGAGGTAATGACACGGATAGCAGGAAAGATAGGAGAAGATAAGATGAAAGCAATGGTGTTTGCAGATGACTCATGGTCTGGGGAAACAAGGAGGAGGAAATTCAGGAGCAACTGAAGGCTTGGGAAGAAACAGTGGGAGAGTACGGATGGAAGTTCAACATCAGTAAATGTGAGATCCTGTTAACAACCAGGAAAAAGGACAGACCAATGAGTGGGATAACACTTGGAGGTGGACAGTTGAAGAAGGTGGAAAGTCTCAAGTACTTGGGAAGTATAGTGGAGGAAAATGGGAGAAATGACAAAGAGATTACGGAACGTGGCAGACAGGCAGAAGCATTTCTGAGAAGCATTAGGAGCTTAGTGTGGAATAAAGATGTCCCACAAAAAAGCAAGGAAGTGTTATACAGAAGCTACTATATCCCGATACTGACCTATGCTTCAGAAACCTGGACAATGAAGAAAAGAGATATAAGCAGAATACAGGCAGGTGAAATGAAGTTCCTGCGAAGTAGGATCGGAATAACAAGAAGAGACAGGGTGAGGAATGAAAAGGTCAGGGAAATGGTGAAAGAGGAGCCCTTGCAAGGTAGGATTGAGACATCAAGACTGAGGTGGTATGGACACTTAAAGAGAATGGATGAGAAGAAGATTCCCAAGAGGATACATGAGATGCAGATGCAGAAGAAACGACCAAGGGGAAGACCAAGAGATAGATGGCTGGAAGGAGTGGAGGAATGTGTCAAGAAGAGAGGCGAGGACTGGACCAGAGTGACAGCGGAGAGGTGGTGGGAAGAAAGAACTAAATGGCGAGGCTTATGTTCCAAACAGACCCAGCCTGGGGCTGGAAACTGTACAAGATGATGATGATGTATCGCAATCGCTGCCGCTCTCGGCCGTTTTACGTTGTCCTCGAGATATTATGCAATCATTGCCGCACCAGGCCGTTCAACGATTGTCTGCCTGTCCATCTGTCCTGACAGAATGACGGAGGCAAGCTCAAGCTTGGGCATGGTTAAAATTCACGAGTAGTTATGAATGTAGTTATGTTCGGTCGGCACCGTGATTCCCTTTGTCCCTATGCTGTGGTTGGGAGTTCATCAGTTCAGGGTGGATCACGAGGAGGGTTTAGTATTTCGATGCTACGCAGGCTGTCATTTTTAAGTGGGTTGATGCACTTCTCACTCCCCGCACGCTTTTAAGTATACGGTCATGGGAAAAGTGGCAAGTAGGTTTCGTGATGGGTGCCCTGTTATGGGTGCCCAATCACCTTTGACAGGATTCCTGCAGTCCTCGTGGTCACAAGTTCACGATAGGGGACGGGTTTTATGCTTCTACGCAATACGCAACTAACGTCAATCACGGTCCGTTTGACGAGATTCCCGCAGGCAAGGCGTGCGGTCAGCCGGCCGTCTTGCGGATGCGATTTTGGAGGATGAACGTTCGAAGTAGGTACGGTATCGAATATTACGAATTATTCTGAGAGGAGTACACGAATAATACGACAAGAGGGGAAGTTTTATTTCGACTGAGAACCACGAATTATCCACAAGTTATTGAAATAATCGGTTAGATTATATATCCGATGGAACGAAAGTTCGAAGGAAAAATCGACTTATAACGGAATTTCGAATTAACCATACTGGATGTCGCAAATTTACTATACATATTTTTTAATAAGTTATATGTATTTCTAAGATTTTTCGCAATTTTTTTCGAAACGGTACAATTTCGCAAGATTGCAACATTAAATTGTTTCGCGTTATTTCTGGACTTCAATTTGACATAGTTTCCAAATAACAGAAATGAGAGATTTCTTTTTAGTTTCGGAAGTATTCGCGAATAAACGTCTCGCGAAAAGTCAGGTCTTCTAATACAGTAACACAGAAAAATATTTCACACGAAACTTAAGTCTTCTTCATGCCGAAAATATACGTTGAACTGATGTATACCACTCAAGGTAATCTCAGTATGTATTTCCTTGAGATCGGGCACAGGGAAATATAGCTTAGTACTGTAATAGTTTTCCTTAGGCTGGGATGACAAGTGAAACGGTATTTACTTTGCTCCACGTTGAGCGTACAATTGTAATACTTTTTTAACGCCCCATAAGTTGGTAGCGACAAATGTAATGCGTTTACTACTTGGGCGGACTATTCGCCAGAAAATACTGCTGCTAAGTTTGATGAAGGTTGGGCGCCAAGCTGGATACACTGTGTTCCAAGCTAAATTTTATATATTTGATATCAACCCCTAGCGTGAGTAGAACATGTGAGAAACTCTTAATGACAAGGCCGTGGGATGATTTAATCATCAACCGAGACAACATTTGATTGTGGAGAAGGATGAGGTATTATAACTATTGCTACCTACTGGAATTAAAGAATCTACTTTGTAATACTTGAATTTAATACACTTATAAAATATAACAGCATCCTGAATCAAATTTACACTGTTAACGGAGCATACAACTTTAACCATTGCCACGAACAAAATGACTTAATACGCCGGACGGGAGAATGACGTGAATTTAACTTATTTCCAATTTTAAGCTTAATGAATTTATAGTGGCCCTATCGAAAAAACAGAGAGTGTATGTCGCAGATCACTTATGCTTACCAACGGTAACATTGTCTCCACGTGGTTGGAGTCTCGTAGCGTCTGGAGTTCTGCGATGGTGTAGATGGCTTCAGCTTCTTCCTCGTACATAAAAATGATAGTTACAGCTCGTGGTGGAGTATACTCCATGAACCACGACACGCCGCTTGCCTAAACACTGCAAGACGCGTGGAACCCATGATCTAATATGACCAGCGGAGTTAGCGTAAATAAATTGTCCCACTTGGGACTAACGAACAGAGTACAAGCTTACTGCTCCAAGCGCAATGTCTTAATGAATCTTCCTCACTCAGCGCGCACACTATATGCTTCAAACTTCTCCCTCCAGAGACTAGCTTAACACCGCGGCACACTGCTTCGACCAATCCGCGTGCGTCACGTATATCGCTATGTCCCTGCCAAAATTGCTTCCTCTTGTTTGATTGGTTGGTCACCTTACGTAGCTCTTCTTGCCAGTCTACTTCCCCGTATTTATGTTTTCCGTTTTACCGGCCAAGACGGAAGTCAGACACGTTTTCTTGCTTTGAAGTGTTCCCCTCGGATTTCGAAATCCCTTTGTACTCCAATCTATTCTTGTATTGAAATACCCAGTGAGTCACACACACCACTCTCTTAGCCCTAATGAATAAGATCCCGTCTTTACGTATGAAATGATTTGCCGGGCAATTTTATATATTGGAATCATCCAATATAGATACGGATTTCTACTAGTAGAAATCCTATCTGTACTCTTCCACATTTAAAAACTCCGAAAAATGACGTCTTAAATATTAATAATAATAATAATATGAAATTGAATAAACTGAAATAATATAACTTGGCCGAATAATTGCCGCGTTTAACAAATATGACATAGTCCAACTAACTTGTGTTAGTGGCATAAAACCCCCTAGAAAAACAGGTTACAGTACTATGCAATAGGCACGGCGCCGCTTGCGTGAAACTCGCTCCATCGAAATCTCTGAGCCTAGCGGCACGAGTTTAAACGATTCACTCCGCCTTCAGAAAATTTTCGTTACCCGTTTGTAAAATTCATTACTTTTTCGTTACTTTTGTTACCCATTTTTAAAATTCGTTACTTTTTTGTTACTTTCGTTACTGGTAGACACCCTGTATTCAGACAGCCGCGTCGTTCTACAGACGAGCCAAAGATAGTGTTATCTCCAACTCCGGTCCGGCTGGCCGGCAGTTGTGCAGGTGCAAGGTAATAAGCAGCAGACTATATTATAATTTATTATAAGATGGGGCTTCTCGTATGCTAAAAATGTAGAGCGGCTGTAGGTATACAACAATAGGCAAATTTAGTGAATTCAAAATATTTTTCTTTGCCCAGTGAAATCTACCTCTATCTTCAGGCATGCCGAGAGGGATTTTTTTTTAAATGTAGAGATTTAATAAAAAATCCTCTTAGTCATCATCTTCTTTGCATTTTCCCATGTATGTGGGGTCTGCCTTCTAGACCAGGCATATTAAGTTTTAACCTAAAAAAAAATAATGTAAAGCTGAAATTTGGCATAGATGTTCCCTAGTAACCTAGTAACAAATCCTGAAAAGTCCCCATTTCTACGGCGTCTGCGTCATAGTTTTTGGAGAGTTCAAAAGGGCTTAAATGGGGCCTAAGTGCCAAAAACAGCATTTTTGCTTCCTGCGTTCAAAATATTGATCCAAAATCAGTTCTAATGAGCTCTGATAGTAATAAGAGAAGGACTGCGTTAAATATAACACTCTTATTGGTCGTAATTATTGCCATACATTTAAACAGATGAGTAATCAAACATTTTTAGCTCAACTTTTCTCACGAAAATTTAGCTAATTTGTCATTAGCCGGGACTTATCGTGCAAACAGCTGCTGATAGCGACTAAAGACCTGAAGTAAAAGTTGTAAATCACACATGTAGCTTTAAAACGATACATTTGCCCATGTTCATCCGACAAACAGCAGCAGAGATAGAGTTACAAATATAAAAGTGGAAGTGTGGTAGTCGCTGTCTGAACGAACGCCCATTTACGCTGGTGGGCTCCATCTATTCACCTTTGCTGACACCATTTTGTATCTTTGCTCAAGAACTTTTAGGATGGTATTCCTTTGTATCCAGGTAAACTAGCAGAAACAGTTTGCATAGAAAAAAACGAGTTTAATGCAGTTAGGAGTTAAACGTACATTCATAATATGCATAATGCAAATAATAACAAAACAAAGCTTAAAAAGCTTTCTTTAGACAAAGAACACTTGCAAAACAAAGCTTACATCGGACTCAATCGTCCTCCTCATCGTCTGAGCCATCAAATGTGACGTTGCCACACGCTTTTCCACTGCAGTGCCCACACATTAAAGAGCATTCTAAACCGGAATGTACACTCTCACACCAGCTGCCACAAGAGCTCTTGCAGTTGCAGGACACCAAATTGAGGAGATGATCTGGAGCAGCTGGAAGATGAGTTGTCACTGGTACTAAAGCTGAGTGTTGGATTTTCCATCCCCATTGGGTCGGGCCTAAAGAAAATCCTAACCATTCTTGATCTTGCAAATATACCCGCAGTGAATGTTGTTTGCATGCCGCCGAAGTCGGCGGAAGTGAAGCCAGCTGAAATGACGCTGTGACCGTTTGTTTGGCAATTTTTGGGCTGTATTTCACTACCCGAAATTCGTCGAGGCTTTTGCACTCCGATTTGGCACTATCGTAGAGACAAATGGCGAACTTCTCTCCAGCTGATATTATGACCTTTTCATATGGAGCCGTAGAGACGAATACCTTCATTTCCTTGCATAAAGATGCGGAATCCTTCAATATTTTCAAGGCTTGCTGTTTGATGTACTCTACCCACAGCTTTCCTGTGCGAGATTTCTGAATCATTGAAGAAAATGTCATGAAGCGACTCTTTGAGACGTTGAAGGCAAGATTATGATAGCAAGTCGTTGGCGGTGCCTTCTTGGAATGCGGTAAAAAGCGCCTGTATTTCGTCCTCGTCATCCTTCAGCCCGTCGCTCATGTTGAGTAACATTGTCCCGACAGCCTGTTTTGACTGAAAATGCGCTCTGAGGGCCCTAGAACATGAACAGTTTCGCGTTATTGATAAAATTGAAGGCATAACGTAATCATTTTTAAGAGCGAGCTAATTGCAAGGCTACCTAGAATATGCGTGTCCAGACATTATGTGAGTCACTGACGATTTAGCGTATATTTCCGCCCAGAGCTCCTCCAAACTGCTTCCATTCATCACGTAGCCGATTGCCCCAAGAAACGACATTAGAAGGTGAAATCCGCCTAGACGAACAACCACGTTTTTGACAACCACGTTTTTGAGTTCCTCTGAAGTGTCCGCTGCGTCTATCTCTGCAGCTTTCGCGTATAGGGGCTGGTCAAAGGTTACGAAACAAGTGCTTTATTTCAATTCCGCGCACTCTCTTGCGGCAAACTTCAACGCAGAATATATAGTTGATGGATTACTCGGTTCCAAGTTAATGAACGGCAGTGCATCAACTGACGTCGTCTGGGGAGCTGGTTGAGCAGGAGCAGACAGTGACGTCTCCATAAAGCCATTCCACGAAGCGGGTAAATTAATACCTGACCACCGTCCAGATAACTACAAGGAGTCCATCATCGACGCAATAGACACAGAGTTTGGGGCTTCCACAGTTAACTCCTTAATCTTGACGTCCTTTGAACCAGGAGAAGAGGGCTTCCGATACCACGAAATGTTGAACTTTCCCATCGCCGCAATCACACCAGCTTTAGGAACTTCTCGTGTACGTGGGAGTGGAGATATTTCACTGTCAGGCGCTGGACCAGCGCACTTGATGCCTCCCATGCAGTGAAATGTGTTTCGCCCGTCCAATGTCCTTATGTTAAAGTCAGCGTTGTCAAAGCAAAACTGCGTGAACGCTCCAGCATTCGGAATAAGACGTTCTTCACGAATCGCTGAAACTTCGCACCTGTGGACTTCCGCCACATTTACTGAAAATCCAAGACTGTTTAGAAGCTGAATTAATTGATTCGAGTATTGTTGGCCTGCTCCGACAGCCGAGCGCTGTCACCTAGAAACACGATCGGGTGCCTTTTCAACAGCGGTTATGCTTTGGGACCGTGACTCGGTAACCGTTTCCCATATAGACATGGGTAATGTAGCAATGTAAAGCTAAAATATGCTTTAT
The DNA here is from genome assembly GCA_946902985.2 of Meconema thalassinum. Taxonomy (NCBI): domain Eukaryota; kingdom Metazoa; phylum Arthropoda; class Insecta; order Orthoptera; family Tettigoniidae; genus Meconema; species Meconema thalassinum. Next base: position 453,051,268 of record OX336391.1, on the reverse strand, counting down.
AACTTTCATACTGGGTCTTTAGTCAATATCAGCAGTTGTTTAAAAATAATGACAAACTAACAAAATTTTCGTGTAAAAATTGTGCTAAAAATGTTTCTTTTTCTTCATCAATAGCAATAATTAGGCCTGATAAGTCCGTTATCCTACTAGTTCATTTTTATTAATTGCTAAAGCTCGCGAGAACTAAATTTGGATCAATATTTTGAACGCAGGAAGCAAAAATGCAGTTTTTCGCACTTAGGCTCCATTTAAGCCCTTTTGAACCCTCCAAAAACTATGACGCGAACACCGCAGAGATGGGGACTTTTCAGGATTTGTTTCTAGGGTACTAGGGAACATCTATGCCAAATTTCAGCTTTACATTATTTTTTTTGAGGTTGGCCGTGTTTTTTGCATATAATGTCTGGGCTATTCCTGCAATGATTCCTCCACTTCAATCGATCCATAGCGTTCTGGGGACGGAGTTTAGAGAGCCGCATGTCATCTCTCACCCTATCCAACCAGCGTTTTTGAGGTCGACGAAACTCCACATTCAGATGAAGGGCAGTCTTAACAACTGAGGTTTCACTGCTACGGAACACATGTCCATACCACCACAGACGTGATTCTTGCATTTTCTCTGTGATTGGGGCAGCTTTGAAATCCTTCCGCACAGCATCAGTCCTAATATGGTCCAGTCGAGTCAAACCATTGGACCACCGCAACATCTTCATTTCCATTGCATGAAGCGCCTGTTCGTGCTTCGATGTTGTAGGCCAGCATTCAGATCCATAAAGGGCCACCGGTCTAATCATTGTGCGATATACTTTAGATTTTAGATGCAATGGAATTTTCTTATCGCATAGGACTCCAGTAACTTGGCGCCATTTCATCCATGCGGCAGTGACTCTTGTTTTGACATCAGGAATCTTGCTGCAGTCTGAGGTGATGCATGACCCAAGGTATTTGAATTGGGTCACTTTATTAAGTTGAACCTCACCAACAGTGATCGTGCCTAGCGGCTTCGGTGGCGTAGTCGGTAGCATGCTGAACTGCTGTGCCCAAGAGAGCGGGTTCAAACCCGGCCGAAGTCGTCGGATTTTTTAAGAGCGTTAAAAATCCTTCAGTATGCCTTCCTTCGGAGGGGAAGTAAAGCCGGCGGTCCCATGTCATAGATTTATGGCATGTAAAAGATCCTTTCACAGACTTAACTTGTGTAAAGCAAAATTGTTAGGTTAGATTTCGTCAGAACGCTCTATCAAAGCTCCAACGTTCACCACTAGGTATCATTGATATCTGGTGGCGAAGTTGGAACTACTTGAAATTGAACGGAACTTGTAGCTCACCCTTTAGGGTGTCCGCTGGAAGCAGCTACAGACTCAGGCGAGCCGAACATGTCCTCGGACACTCCCGGCACTAAAAGCCATACGATAAATAAAATAAGTGATCGTGCCATCAGTTTGGTCACCACATTCCAGGTATTCCTTCTTCTTCAGGTTCAATTTCATCCCAAATTCTTCAAGACACATCTTCCACTCTTGTACTTGCCACGGGTCTAGTTAGCTCTTAGTGAGCCTGTTATTATTCATTCCGTAAAGGTGTTCTTTTCATTTTAATTGTAACTGTAATTTCCTCTATAATTCGGTAAAGGTCTTCATTATCTCTATTCTTTTGGGGGCCCAAAATGATTCTAAGAATTTTTCTTTTCTTCTTCTCCAGTTCAACTTGTACTCCCCTCTTGTTCAATGTTAAGCATTCTGATCCATATAATACCTTTGATTTAATGACAGTGGCATTGTGTTTGATTTTGGCTTGGACGATATCAACCTTCTGTTGTAATTTGGTAAAGTTTATAGGCATTTTCATCTTCAATCTAATAAAATATTTTTATTTAAAAATTCTTCTACTTGCATGAGGCAGACAGCCATTTCACGGGTATCTGAAAATTGTGAATGGTCCACCACACCCTGCGTTGCTAAAATACATTCACATGATTATTACATTCCCCAACACATCCCTGTCAAATGACGCCACAACCTTCTCGATACTTTCTTGTTGCCAACAGTACAAACATAAGAAGCTGTGGATATTATTGCCATATGGCAATGCGTGGCTCTAATGGGTTAAGGAATGTTCAAGAGGAATCCTTAGCAGGAAATTAGGGTCTAAGCCAAGATATAAACTTTTTTAATTTAATGTTACTGCTTAAGTCTTCAGTCTTTATATCAGTTTGATTAGCTCTCCATGCCTCCTTGCCCTGAGCTAATGTTTGATTTCTCTCTTTATAGCTACCACAACCCAAATCTGATCAATTTGGACATTTTCTAATCTCTACCTACCCCTACAGTTCATTTCCTCGACCCTTTCTTCCAAAACTAAGTTTGTTATTCCTAGGTGCCTTATTATGTGCCCTACCAATCTATCACTTGTTTTCATTAGCACTCAACAGAAACGTCCTACCCCACTTGTCCTAATAAGTACTGGTTACTCTATGAACTCATCTAATTACAACGTTCTCCTGTAATACCACGTCTCATATGCTTCTACTCTCCTCTTTATATTTATAGGGACTTCTATGCAGTACAAAGTACATTTTCTAATCTCTACCTACCCCTACAGTTCATTTCCTGCAGTACTGCAATTCTACTACTCTCCTCTTTTCTGTTGCACCAACAGTCCCAAGTTTCACTTCCATAAATCACCACACTCCAGACACAAGTTTTCAAAAATGACTTTTTAGTACCTAAATCTATATTAGATGTTAACAGATTTCCTTTCTGTAGAAAAGCTTTCTTTGCCTGTGTTAACCTACTTATTATATCATCTTTGCTTCATCCGTCACTGCCTATTTTGCTTTCCAAGTAACAAATACTTCCTTTAGCTTTCCACTTGCCAATTTGAATTCTTCTGGCTGGATTTCATTGTTTTTGTTTTACATTTATTGGTTCTCATGAACTCTTTCCTGTGTATATACCATTTAGAAACTCATTTAAATCCTCTGGTGAATCGGCTAAGATGACAATGTCGTCAGCAAATCTCAAAGTTGTATTAATTTCACCTGGAATCTTTAATCCTACTTTAAATTTCTCTCAATGTGTGTTCAATGTATAGATTGAAGGGAATGGGTGATAAGTAGCAGCCTTGCTTTATACCTTTCTGAATACCAGCCTCTCCCGCGTCCATCAACTCTAACTGCAGTCTAGTTTCTGTATAGATTGTAGAAAACCCCCCTATCCCTATATTTTATTCCAATCAACTTTGAATGCCATTTAAGTCTACAAATGCCATGAACATTCTCTTTATCTTTCCTTATTCTAATTTCCCAGATCAGCCTAAGGCTTAGTACAGCTTGCCATGTTTCATCTGAAACCAAACTGGTCTTCACCCAACTCTGTTTCAATCTGTTGTTCTATCCTCTCGTAAATTATTCTTGTGATACATTTCTGATTGCACATTAATTTTCACATGTCAGCTTCTGCTATCTTAGGCAAAGGGATGACAACTTTCTTCTTAAAATCCTACATACAGTACTAAATGAAATGACCTTTCTCCCGTCTGCAACATAGCAATTCTGTCGGGATAGCATCTATGCACGGTGCTTCGTTCCTATAAGTCTTCCAGTGCCCTATCAAATTCTGATCTCAATATTAAATCTCCCTCGTCATCCTGATCAATTTACCCTTCCTGTTTCACTACATGATCCTTAATCTCGTCATCCCTTTAAGGACCCTCTAGGTACTCTTTCAATCATTCTTCTTTTGTTTCATTACATCTTTTGTTTACCTCATTTATCAGACATATACAGTAGATATTCTGCTTTCCCCCTTTCATTTCCTGCAATCCTGTGCTTCCACCTTCCATTTTAATAGTAGATGCTATTCTGGGCATAATTTATTGAGGATATTATTTCTTGCATCAAATTATGAAAATGTAGCACTCACTGTCTTCTTTTGATTTCACAATTTTGCTGGAAGAAATGAATGAATTTCCACCTTTCCATTTTTTACAATGGGGAATTTACAGTACAACAATGGGACCTTTCTGTTTGATCTTGAGCATTATAAGAAACAACACTCCTTTCACTTATCCATCTATAATAATTTATTTTATAAAGCAACAGTTTACAAACAGACATATCACAGGGATTTGTAGCAGCTAATGTACATGTCTGTCATAAATACAACCATTGTATGGACTAGCCTACAGTAGGGGAGGGTGGGCCACAGTGGGACATGGGCCAGAGTGAGTATACCAGAATATTTTTTTTCCATCTCACTGTTGCCCACCCTTCCATATAAATACTTGCAGCACTTTCCGTATCTTTCCTTGGCACATAGGACACCTACCCAGTTCCTTCCAAATATAAATTGCACACTTATAACAACAACAGATGTGTCCAGTTTTACTATGCACAAAGATGCCATTCATTGGTCTTGCCATACAGGTAATGCACATTTCAGGTCCATCACTTGGATTGGAGGACTGTTTACTCGTGGAAGGCTGGGGTGAGCTAGGATCGGAACACTGATACCCACTATCTGTTGTTAACAGTGATGAATCTTTCGTTAATCTGTTGTCCAAACTGCTTGAGACTGCATCACATGTAGGGGATGATGCCTTCGATTTCCTTTTTGATCTACGGTGTCGTGGCCGGGGAGTAAGAAAATGTTTTCTCAGCTAGAAAACAAAAGAAGAACAAAACCAGGCAACACTGAAAATTGTAGCTTTCAAGCTTTTTATAATCTCTTATAAACATTTCATTCAACTAAACAATTACAACAACGGTCAACGATGAAAATGTTTCACAATCGAAGAAACCTATTGCAGATAGATTTCAGAATGATAAAAATTGATACCTTTAAAACACATAGCTGTCAATTATGAGATATAGCCCATTTATAACGTTTCAGGATATGTAGCCTAGTACACGAATTGAATTCAAAATCTACAATGGCATGCAGTTAGTTATTGTTTCAGTGGCAGAAAAGTGAGGTCATCTGCCTATACAATATCATGCAAAAGCTTAAACAAATCTGACAATGTTTTTGTGATGGCGATATTTACCACAATGAAGCATCCAGTTACTCAAGTCGTGTATACAGCCTACAACCATTATTTTGGTATGAAAGTATCAGATCAAGTAAAACAAAGGGCTCCTCATATTTAATGCAATCATACTTCAGTGAAACTTCTTGGATGGCACTGTAAAGAAAAACGTGCAAAGCCCTTCAGCAGCCCTATGATTTGGAAAGAGCCAAAATATCATGTAGATAACTGCTATTTCTGCATGTCACTTTTACTTAACCCTTTGAGCACTGACGGTACTTTAAAGTACCATAACATTTGAAGTCGTATTTAAAAGTAGTGGTTGCTAATATGAACTACTTTTGGCCTGGCGGTACTTCTCAGTACCTTGCCAAAGCATCCCAAATATGTTACATACACTGTTTCCCAGAACTGCCTCCAGAACTCAGCACTGAAATATTGCATGTACACATTCTTTGGTCAGGTTTCAGGTGCACAAACTAAGACATATTTCTGTGTGTTATTCTGCAATGAAGCAAAAATTTATTCGATCCCTAATGTGTGTTATTGTCATGAAAGCATGTACATCTTCTCAAATCTTGCCTCAAACACTGATGTTTATTTTCAGAACCAATAAACTACTTGGTACTCCTAAGTACCGTCAGGGCTCTATGGGAAGTTGGCAAGGAAACAATTATTGAGGTAATGTATATGCGGGAAGTTCATCACGGAGGTATTCCAAAGTGTGTATATGTAGTACTTCTAACATTGTTTGCATGATAAAGTGTGAGATATGAATGCCCACAAGGTTTTAACATTAGAAGATATAAATAATGTTCTTCTAGAGGAAATAGCTTACCTGATGTAGACATTTCAGATCGATTGCGAGCTCTGTGCAATGTTGATCGCAAGTCCAAAAGGCGAAAGCTGAGACTTTTCTGGGGAATGTTAGATATTCTGTTCTTAAATTCTTACATTTATTGTGAACTCTTTGGTACAATTTCAGTGTTAGAATACAGAAGGTCGGTAGCTCAAGGACCTGTGGCCATGGAGAACCCCAAATCCAACAAGAGGCCATAAATGCTCAGCATACTACCAACTACGCCACCGAAGACGCCTATCAACGAGAGTAAAAACCGCTTTGTTGAATACCATGAGATACACATGTAGCAATCACTTCTTGGGCTCAAACACTTCTGAATCTAACTGCCCTTCTGGTTTCAGAGTATATTAATTTTCTACTTTTCATATTTATACAACGTGTATATTTTTGGTAGGCCTATTTATTTCTGACAAAAATAAATTTATGGTATGTAACATTTTCGTTTTCGTAGTCAGTTTACCCTCCAGGAAGGATTTTCCCACGGACTCGTTGAGGAATCCAACCTTTACCGCCTCTACGGGCAGTGTCCTGGAACTTGACATTGGGTTCGGAGATACAACAGGGGAGGCGGGACTAGCACCTCGTCCAGGTGGCCGCACCTGTAACGCGAACAAGGGCCTTATGAGGGATGTGATGGGAAGAATGGCAGGGATAGACAAGGAAGAGGAAAGGAGGCGGCTATTGCTTGATGGCAGTTACCATCCCGGCATTTACCCGAAGACAAAGTGGGAAACCACGGATAACCCCTTTGAGGATGTCTGAGGTGGGAATCGAACTCCCTCTACTTACTTGGACCACCCGAGGCTGAGTAGACCCCGTTCCAGTCCTCAAACCACTTTTGAAATCTCGTGGCAGAGCCAGGAATCGCACCTCGGACCTCCGGTGGGGGAGGGATAAGCACGCAGACCAATACACCACGGAGGCGGCTATCACCCACAGAACCAACATATTTCTTAACTTCGGTAAATATCTACAAAAGAATAAGAATTTGCGTCCTATTCTAAACACGAAGTCAGTAAATTCCCTGTTGCCTGTAGAGGACTGATGGTACTTGTAAGTACCACCTAAAAAACTTATACTTAGGTATAAGTAAGAGTTTTGAAAAAAATTATGTGTTCAAACTGAAGCATATAAAGGCTTATGAAATTTTAAAATTACATTATTTACCAATTTTTAAAGGTTCAGGGCTCAAAGGGTTAAGAAAGCTATACACACATTTAAAATAATCCCTCTCGGCACGCCGGAAGGCGAAGGTAGATTTTACTGGGCAAAGAAAAATATTTAGAATTCACTGAATATGCCAATTGTTGTATACCTACAAACGTTCTACATGTTTAGCATACGAGAAGCCTCATCTTCTTATAACTATAACATAGTCGACTGTTATTTACCTTGCATCACCACAACTGCCGGCCAGCCGGACAGGATTTGGAGTTAACACTTTGGCTACTCAGTAGAACGACACGGCTGTCAAAACATCAATATTGCTTTGATGACATCCCTAGTACAGTCAGCAATATTTTGTGATACCTATCTTCAGCTTAGCTCTTCCCTCATCAACTTGGCATCTTCATCAAGAACAATTTGCCCACCCTTTGGGTAAGGGTGGGTCATTTCAAGAAATCCTTCACACAAGTTTTAGGTACTGAGAGGACTATTGCCAATTTTAAATGGTTTTGATATCTCACCAATTAAGGGAGGTATCATATTTTTCCTAAAAAAACTACATTTTTCCCACCCCTTTGATCAATGTTAGGTGCTATCAAAAAGCTTTACTAAGATAAGTTTTTGGCCCTTATCCGAAGAATAGTATGAACTTCGAAGGGATTCAATTTTTTACAGATTAGATTATATGCCTTGGAGGCACATAACCATACAGGCTCCTTAACCCGGTCCACGATATCTGTACCTACATGGATAAATCTCATCAGGCGCGTCCAAGTCTCAAGGGTGGGCAACGGTACTATAGTTGAAGCATGACGAATAGAAATAAACAGTATCATCAATCCGCTACTTAAGCATTGTAGTTCATGGTCCAGCCAGTGTGTGGCGCGGAAGTCGCCCCGAACCATAAGCAGGTGTGACAAGACAGTGGCCCACGAGATGGTTAGTACTGTAATATCCTGTGCGTGAGAAGTCATATTTATTTATTTATTTATTAATTTATTTACATAGGTCCCAATGAGCCTGAGCTCGTGTTAGGGACAATCAAGTAACATAGTTACAGCATGGCATATAAGTATATAATTTTTGTAACATTATTGTTTAGTTTAATAGTAACTTAGATTGCTAGTGACTAACTTTACAGAGATAATACGGTATGATACATTGCATTGCTTAAGGCTATTGTACATTGGCTATTCATTCCTTAATAGGAAGTCTTTTGTTTTCCTCTTAAATGTTTTTATAGAGAAACTTTCCCTTATGCCTAATGGTAGCGAGTTGTATTCTTTTATTATAGAGGACATAATTCCTTTAGTTCCAAATTTAATGGATTGGGAATGGCTGGTGAATATTTGATTTACTCCTCTTGTTGCATAGTGATGAATGTCATTTGCATGGGTAAAATGGATGTGTGTGTGTATCAATTTGTTTTCTAATTTGTATACAAATACTGTTGCTGACATAGCTATTTGTTTTTGCAGTGGCATAATTTTAGTTCCTGAGTACAATTCATTTGAGGGTGTGAGCCAAGGTAATCCAAAGATAGATTTTATAGCACGTTTCTGGAGTGTCTCAAGTTCTTTTATCAGCTCCTTCTTACAATATCCCCATATGAAATTCATGTACATTAGATGTGAATGTATCAGAGCAAAGTATATATTTTTCAATTGTTGGCTAGTAAGACAGCTATATCTTAATCTGAAAATAATACCAATTAAAGGGCTGATTTTATGTTTTACATTTTCTACATGATTTTCCCAGGTTAGTGTACTATCTAGTGTGATACCTAAGTATGTTGCCGATTTAACCCTTTCTATTTCTTTGTTGGCTATGTTGACTATGTTTGTGGTCTCAATCTTGTATGATGGTTTATGGAAGAACAAATATTTTGTTTTAGTGATATTGATAAACATTTTGTGTGCTCTCAACCAATCCACCAGCTTATTGAGATCATAATTAATATTTAGCATAATTTCCTGTTCAGATGTTCCCAGATAGAGTATAAAAATATCATCTGCAAATAGTTTAAGCTTGCCTTTCAATTCTAATAATACTATATCATTAATATAGGCCAAGAAAAGAATTGGTCCTAAGACAGAACCTTGAGGTACTCCTGTGTCAATTCTCATTTGAGATCCTTTTACATTATCGATTGCAACATATTGTTTTCTGTTAGTGAGGTAGTTCTTGAACCAATCATGTGCCACTCCTCTGATGCCTGCAAATTCTAGTTTATTAAGGAGAATCTTATGGTTAACCAGATCGAAGGCATTTTGAAGGTCAATTAGTACACCAGCAGCTAGTTTGTTTTCATCTAATGCCTTTTCTACATCAGTTACTACTTCAAATATAGCACTATCAGCTCCTCTATTTGGAATAAACCCATATTGGCAGTTTGCAAAGTAATCATTTTTCATGAAGAAATTCATAAGTCTTCGTTTAACAACGCTTTCTAGAACCTTGCTGATGGCAGATATAATATTAATGGGTCTGTAATTTGAGGGGTGGGTTTTGTCCCCTTTTTTGTAGATCGGGACCACCCTAGAGACTTTACAGGCATCGGGGAATATACCAGTCATCAGTGAAAGATTTATTATTTTGACAAGATATGGTGTAAGGCCCTCAAGACACAATTGTAGCATGACATTAGTAGTGTTGTCCTCACTTATATTGTTTTTGTGTTTTAGGGAGTTTATAATTGATTGTATTTCATTAGCATCAGTAGGTAACATAAAGATTGTCTTAGTGCTAGTAGTATTTTTATAGCTTGTAATGCCCGAGGTTGAACCGTTTCCTTGATTTTCCCATATACTGTTAGCAATATTGACATAATATTTATTAATTTCATCACATATATTTTCCTTTTTTTCGACATTTGTGCCGTCGACTATAAGTTTGACAATTTCATTTTTCCCCTTCTTTGGTCTATTTAACATCTCATTAACAACACTCCACACTTCCCTCTGATTATTTGCATTTTGAATTTTTTGGTCAAAGTAGTTTCTTTGTAGGTTTCTCTTAAGTTTTGTAACTTGGTTGCTAATAATTTTATATTCTTCTAAAATTTCTGCAGATGGATTTTTAACTTTGGTTTTTGTATATATCTTATCTTTCCTGTGTATTAGTGCTAAAAGATCTTGTGTGATCCAGGGTTTTATTGGTGGGGCACTTGGCTCCTTATTCGTATATTTCATAGTACAGGCTTCTATTCCTTTATTAATAAAATCACAGAATTTATTGTAGTAGTCATTGATGTTAGTTTCATTGCATACAAATTCTTGAGTTATTAAATATTTATTAAGTTTTTTGTAGTTTATTTTATCCTTTTCTATTGGCCTATCATCACATATTGAGTTCCTGTTTATCATTTTGTTTCTCATTTCACAGATGAGTAAATGGTGATCACTCAAATCATTATCAATATTATAGACATTACATATTTTGTCACAGTCTTTCGCCAATACATGATCAATTAGAGTAGAGCTAGTTTGTGTTACACGAGTTGGATATTTTGTATTACATAAGACTAGACCGTATGATTTGACTAGGTTAATATAACTACTAGTCTATTATATCTGTCCCCAAATAATAGATCGATATTCATATCACCTAGTATTATAACAGGATTCATTGAGTAAGAACTAATAATTACTTCGAGATCAGTTAGAAAGTGTGGAATGTTGCTTTTATGAGGGTTATAAGCAGTGATTATATTGTATTCTTGATGGCCTTTTCTCACAGTAATGTGCAGTATGCTGTGGGTGGAATTTATTTCCTTTACAAGGGTACTGCTACATTTGAAATATACAAAGATACTCCCCTGCCAGTTTGCTTTCTAACTATGTGATATGCAACATATTTCTTAATATTGAAAAACATTTTTGTTTGTTCTGTTAACCAATTTTCTGAGATTGCTAGGACATCTACACCTTTGATTCTGTCTAACATTATTTGGATATCATCGAACTTGTTTTTTATGCTATGTGCATTTATGTGTACGCATTTTAGTGTATTGGTATCGGTTATTATCTGTTTACTGTCCTTAATCTTATAATAATCGCTAAGTGTATTACAGTTACACTCGGTTAATTCTAGTGTATTATTATTAGTATTATGCGAGGGAATTTGTTTCTTTGCAATAGTTTACGAATGTCTGTGAAGTGCTTTGTGTGTGCAAACTACTAAATTTTCTGCTGTTTCGAGAAAATGTCGTACTGTTTCGTTTCTGGATGTAAATCGGGTTAGGAATAAAATCTGATGGTAGACATTTTTTCACTCCGCCAAAAGAAACAAATCTGTTTGCGAAATGGGCGAGAGTTATTCCGCGGAAAGATAAGCAATTGTCGGTCAAAAATAGAATCTGTGACGTGCGTTTTTCGGAAGATTTAATTATTTTAAAGGCGGAATGTTTCGTAGTGAACAATGAGAACGTGCACATTCCTCGCTTGGAGTGGAAATTTAAACCAGTATCAGTAGCTCACATTTTTCAAAATTTACCGAAATATCTATCCACTGACGTAAAATCACGAAAGGCGCCCAGTAGGATACGGAATGAAGGCAGCCTCCCATGGTTACTTGTTCTACTTCGTGCCATCTTTACCTAAAACGAAAAAATATATAATCCGTCTTAATAATAATAGGCCTAAAATAATAACAGTTGTTGATTCTTTAGGGACTTAACGACATCGTGGTCACGAAGCCCCGTGCGTTTGGGTGTGTTTAGAATTTGTCTGATAACCTGTGTCATTATGATGTCTGTAGTAGTGTGTGTATTTGGAATTGAGGTAGGATTTGGGTAGGAAGCGGCTGTGGCCTTCAGTTAGGTACTATCCCGGCATTTGCCTGGAGGAGAAGTGGGAAACCACGAAAAACCACTTCCAGGATAGGTGAGGTAGGAATCGAACGCGCCTCTTATCAGTTTTGCCTCACGAGGCTGAGTGAACACCGTTCCAGCCCTCAGACCAGTATTAAATTTATTGACAGAGCTGGGAATCGAACCCGGACCTCCGCTGTGATAGCCAAGAATGAGACGGACTTATAGCCTAATAATTATATTGGCCAACCTGCCAATAAAATAATCGGCCATCCAATTCTTCGCTTCCGTTACCGTCCTCCTGATCTTCGGATCTTGTTTCAACTTTGTCTTCAGTATCAGAGTCACAAATTCCTTTGAAATTACTGAATCATGAACTAGCTATTCGTTATCTTTCAGCAGAAGGCGACACGCTTCATCTGCATCCTTAGGTTTTCGTAAGGCGCAATCTCCTTACTGATATTGGGAGCGCTCGTACTATCAATCCCACGCCGACAAAATGTTACACGTGGAGAGTTATTTTTAGGTACATCGTTTCACAACTCCAGGAAAATGCTTACTAAGGTTTGGTGTAAGATGTCACGAGACGATAAGATCATAACTTGAACTGTTGGCTTGATATTAAAACTAAAACGAACCTTGGAGCTGTCAGACCAATGCGCGACTAACGGAGGGTTTTAAAAGATAGTACTACATGGGGACTGAGAATATTAATAATAACTTTTTGACAGTATTATTCATAAGTCTAAACAAACAATTAGTTGTAATCAGCGTAAGCGTAGCCTTCGTAAAGAGGTTTATGTAGACCAGCGCGTATCCCGCTTCTGAACAGCTGACTGTGTAGCGTTGGGGATCTGCGCCGCTAGCGCTAGCCGAGCGGGGCGCGGTTGAACTCAGTCAGTGATAACACTATGTATTCTATTCGTCATGGTTGGAGCTATAGTAGTGACTAAGTTCTGGTGGGGACCCAGTCCTTGCACAGGATGAAGACCTCAACGGCGGTGAAGGCGAAGAATGTGAATTTCAGTACGACGGAGCTGGCGGAGGAGGCAACCTATCTTTCTGAAGGTAGTACAGATAGAGCCCACTGCCTTGTGGGATGAGGAGGGATCCTCAAAGGCTAAGGGAGTAAACGCAGACAGAAAAATCCTCAATTACGGTAGGCCTAGCAAGTCAGTAAGAAAGAAATTTTGAATATGCTTTCAATACAAATACGAGCCTCGGAACACATATTAATAACTGATTAAGACGCCAGCATGAGCAGACCCATGACAGGTATGATGGCTTACAGCTTGATGATACGAGAGGGTTGTGTGTCCATGCATCAACATCGGAGGAAACAAGGAAACAAAATACGAATTGGAACCATCAACAAACTCAGCCTTACAGGAAAGTGCGAAGAACAGGTGGATCTCATTGAGAGAAGGAAAATAGAAATCCTGGGGCTAAGTGAGACTAAATGGAAGGGAAAAGGGAAGAAAACATTAAGGAAACAATATACCCTCCACTGGCATGGTCACAACAAAGAGATGAGAAATGGAGTTGGATTCATTGTGTCAAATGACCTGGAAGGTATTACCGCAATTCAGTATGAGAATGAAAGGATTATAAAAGCAACTGTGAAGCTAGGTAAGAGGAAGCTAACACTGATAGAGGTGTACGCACCACAGACTGGTTGCAGACAGGAAGATAAACATCAATTCCTGGAGGACCTAGAAGAGGCCATTAATGACGACATCTCCATAATCATGGAGTATCTAAATGCACAGATCGGAACAGTAACCACATGGCTTTGGTAAGAGAAATATAGAAGGGGAACACCTTCTTGATTTCTGGATGAGGAATAATTTGGTGGTGAAAAACAGTTGGTTCAAGAAAAGATTCAGTCATAAGATCACAAGATACAGTTGGGATGGACGACATAAGTCCATAGACGAGGAAAGTAGCAGGCTTGTGACATGATGTCAAAGTAATACCTTGTGAGAGCCTCGATAGTGACCACCGATTATAACTTAGTAGCAGAAATGAAAGACTTTCAAATACCAGGAAGTTGCCGTAGATCAAAGTGTGGGAGCTCGAACAAACAGAAAAGAAAGACGAATATCAGGATAGGATAAGACGGCAATTGACCCGAGATGATGAATGGGGCAGACTAAGGATCATTATTGCAAGGGAAGCCATTGAAGTATGTCGAAAAACAAGCGTGAAAGTGAGGGAGAAGGAAACTTTGTGGTGGAATGAAAGGGTGAGAGCGGCATCAAGGAAAACAAAGCATCTCGGAAAGCAAGGGATCGAGAGAAAATAACATCGGGAATCAGGAGCCATGAGGTAATGATTGAAGACCTTGAACGGACATACCGAGAGAAGAAACTGGAAGTCAAAAGGATAGTTCAAGAAGAGAAAGTCAAGAGTTGGGAGACATTCGCTCAGAAATTGGAGAAGGATAGCAGAGGTAAAATTTATTTAACATGAAATTGTTATACAGAGTAGTCAAAGGTAAAAGGAATCAAGTGGATAAGATCTAAGCATTAGAAGATGTCAACGGGAAACTTGTCAGGAAGTAAAGAGACATCAGAGAGAGCCTGAAGAAACATTTTGATTACCTGTTAAACAGATCAGAGGAAGGGCAGGAAAACATAGAACCAGATGTGGAAGCCTGTGTAGAGGAAGCCCCCATCACCTGGACAGAAACAGAGACAGCATTAAAAGCCATGCCAAAAGGGAAATCACCAGGAATGGACGAAGTAAATGCTGACATGATCACCGAAGGTGTTATCATTCCTCCATTCAAGAAAGGGAGTAGGCGGAAACCCTCTAATTACAGATGGATTACTCTCCTATCACACGGACTAAAAATTCTTGAAAAGATAATAGTGAAGAGGCTACGAACCAACATAAAGCCTCAGCTAGAAGAGGAGCAGTTTGGCTTCAGAGCCAACAGATCAACTATAGACCTTACCTTCAGTGCCCGAATGCTAATAGAGAAGCACTAGGAGGGAGACAAGGACCAGTTCATGGTCTTCCTTGACATCGAAAAGGCATTTGACAGTATCGCAAGAGAGAAGATTAGGCAATGCTTGAGGAAGAGGAAGGTGCCGGAAGGACTGGTAAGGAAAATCAAGATGCTGTATGAGAACTGTACCAGCTGTGTGTAACATGGACAGGGGCACTAATCATGGTTCCAGACAAAGAGTGGAGTCCAGCAGGGCAGTGCACTGTCCCCACTACTATTCATCACAATTATGGATGATATTATAATGAAGAGCATTAAGGAAACGTCGGGTGAACTCAGTGCAGTTGCCTTTGCTGATGACGTCATGATCTGGGGAGAAACCGAAGAAGAAGTCCAGACAAGGCTCAATGCATGGATAGCAAAGTTCCAGGAGTTTAACCTCAAGATCAGCGAGACTAAGACTGTCGTAATGACAGTGAACAGAAATGTCCGTCCAACAAGCATCAAACTGGGTGACTACCAGCCGAGTGTGGACAATTTCACATATCTGGGTAGTATAGATTCCACGGACAATCTAGGCATGAAAGAAATCACGAACAGGGTGCAGAAGAGTTCCATCTTCTACCAACAAGTGCGGCCCTTCTCTGGGATGACAAGATCCCAAAAAAAGCAAAATTAACTACGTTCAACAGCTACTTTGTACCAATCTTGACATATGGTATCGAAACATGCACCCTCACAAAGCGAGACTCATCAAAACTTCAAGCCTCAGAGATGAAATTCCTGAGGTCCACCATCCAGAGAACCAAGATGGATAAGTTAAGGAGTCAAGTGGTAAGGAGGGAAGCTGGGTGGATGGTAAACGAAGGGTGGGAAGACTCAAGAACTCGTTGGATGGACATGGTCAAGTCAGACATTGCAACCAAGGGATGGACACTAGATGATGTTATGAAGAACAAGCATACATGGACAGAGGAGAGTGGAAGAACTTGTCAATAGTACCCGCCAAACTGAAACTGTAAATGGACGATGAAAAAAGTTATATAAAGCGATATTTCGATTTTTCGAAAAAGGGCCTACCCACCCATTTCCACCCCCTTGGTCCGATTTTGCCGATTAACGAACTCGACCAAGATTTTATAAGGTAATATTTTGTGATTGGTGTAAAATGATGGTAGTTATCGTGTCCACAAAAAAGTGATATATAAATAGATATACAGTGAAACCCCTGAAATTCGAACTAATTGGGGCTGTAACCTGTTCGGATTTCAATTTGTTCAGATTAGCCGAAAATATCCATAACATACGGTATAGGACTGTACGTTGAGCTAGCGACAGTTAGGAAGAAGAAACTTCGACAGACAATGTGACTTATACTGTAGCTGCATCTGCTCTTGACATCGCATTGCGCTTCGTAGAACAACACGCAGTAGTCACGCCAAACGATGTCATCTTCATGCGACGCTGGCGCATGATTGCCACCGCGGAAATGTTTTCGTCGCTTCGACAATTGAAGATAACTGGTTTCAAGTGAAAGATTAAGTGATATTTTGTGTTTTTCTATTGTTATTTCATTTGTTTTTGCAAAGTGATTACCCTAAGGAATTAAAATAACCAACTTTCCCGTTTTTCAATACTGGATGAGATAAGTATATAGTCTGTTAGGTAGTCAGCCCGAAGGCTGGTTGGATCCTCAAAAAGTACCGCCGTTACGTTATGTGAGTAGATACCCACAAAAACCCAAGGCAGCGCTATTTTGAGGCGTTCTAGGCAAGAAGAGGAGTGAGGTAGTTTGCCATTGCTTTCCTCACTGAGTCAGAACAGTAGTCCTAACCCTATGAGTTGAACCTTTCACAGCATTCACAGGCACTGACTGTGTCCCGAATGCCATTACTAAGCACCACCCATACCTCAGTAGCTTCCATATAATCACAGCCATGAGTGAGACTGAGACATCGGTGAAAAGCCACCTTTTACTCTAGCCTGTGCCAACTGACAAAAGTATATTGCTTAGGCACATTTACACTTTGTTAGGTATGCTAACTGTACTTCTTTGTTAATTGTTCAACTAATTATTTAAAATAACGTTATATTGTAGAATATTGTTTTATGACTAAAATAAGTTTCTCTTTTCTTTTTTTTAATAAAACTTGAAATTGTTGAAAATAACTCTTTCAGATTACCCGGGATTTCGAATTTCTGGGGTTCGGATTTGAGGGGTTTCACTGTATCTCTAGTTAGTATAAAACAAAGTCCCCGATTCTTGGATGTAACGGGTAATCTCGAGAACCACTGGATGGATTTTGATGCGGTTTTCACCAATCTGTAAAGGATTTCTCGAGGAAGGTTTCTATAGAGAAAAAAAAAATCAAATATGACCATAGGAAGTCGAGCAGTGATGATTTCAGTGAATCGAGTCGAAAGAAACCCCTGCCGTCCGTATGCCTATTAAACTTACGCTGGGTAAACCGTTTAAAATATCCAAATACTACGAGTGTATGACTTGTACAGCATGAAAAGTTCTCCAAAAAAGTCAGCGGGAGCACATCTCTATCTTCAATACATCGCTCACTGTAAGTGATTTTACGTTTTCATTTCTTCCAACAATCTCCATTCAATGGAAATTTAAACTACTGGCTTCGGAGTGAGTTTACGAACGAGCCCATCACCTCAGCTTCGGCCAGCATCAAACTGTCAAGTCGTGTAGAGTTAAGGCTTTTGAATTGACGGTGGTTTTGCAGTCTAGGGGATGTGAAACGTGAAGATATGTCGAAATTTTCCAGAAGTCGAAACATGGCCCCATTGCAATGTGTAGCTTTCTTATGAAATCTACCTAAAAGAAGATGAGTATGAATTGCCCCAACATCTCGTCCGCTATATGACTAGTGCCACATGCGGATGTGACGGTTGCCACAAAAGTTACCATTGCTCCACTATTTCACATACTCCCAGCACTTCGAAATTTAACACTCAAATTTTGACATGTGTCCTGGTTCCCAAGGATAGAGAAACATTGATATACAGTACATAATTTATCAGGGAATGATCCCATTTTGGTCTTATCTCTCTGCCATAAATTTTTTCCTGCTAATATTGTCTCATTATAATTGGACATGACTGCCCGCACGTGCCTGCAAGGTCGAGAACCTTCCGTTGGAGCGACATTGAGCCAGCCTGTGCTATGGAACAATTACAATCATCTGCATCTGCCAGAAATTGACATTTTTCAAAAGTGTTATGAACCATGGACCCAATCTAAAAACTCCAAATTGTGATTATAACGGTCACTGCTCGTCAGACTGTAGCGTAATTGTTCTGTCAACTTAAACTCTAGATGCATCATGGATAAGGAGGTGAATGTGACATGTGTTAAAGTGGTTGAATGGTAATTTTCATTTAAAACATTTCCTGCGCTATTCGGTTAGGCGTGCGGCGCCATAATGATCCATACCCGGCACATGAAGCGATCAGACATGCTTTGTTGATCCCCGGAGGAGGGAATGGAATGGATGACTTTAGGCTCAATTCGGCAGGGGCCCGGAACAGAACGTAACGCGGAACGGAACTCTGGCCAATGTGGAATGGAGAAATTCAGTTATCTCCAAGGTTATTTCCAAGTTGTAACGTTACCCCTGTCTGTTCCAGGCGTAACGTTACCTGTCTCGGAACGGTGTCTGACACCATACCCGGTATCTGGAACAGTGGAACGTTAGCCGAGCCTGTACCGGTACAGCGTATTGGAGCCAGGCGGAACGTTACATTGTCCCGTACCGAAATGAACAGAGGAATATCCGATACGTTGCAGTTCGGAACGTTCTACTTATAATAACGGAACAAAACAGACGGAACGGTACACATTTAACGGGATTGTATTGTTACAAGACTGCATTATGACGATTCAAGGTCAAGTAAGAGCGGTGCGATATAGCTCTTATTTTTATTGGGACGACAGCGTTAGTGGTCAAATCACATCCAAACACAGTGCATGCATTTACTCACTCATTTCTTCCCACCACACAATCCCATTTTCCCGCTCGACCTCACAGCACGCCGGCCTTCTGTTTCAGCTAATGTAGAGATCCTGTACCCCTAAAGAAGATGCGCGACTCCGTCCCCTCGTTGTGATCAGTTGATCAAAATATCTTTGGGATACAGGATTGATTTATTATTTTCTTCTTCTTCTTCTTCTTTCGAATAACCCATTTGGAGGGTACGATGAATCAACGTTGGCTATTGTCCATTGTATTCAATTTCCGTTGTTTCCAAATTTCTTTCATCCTTCTAGAGTGACGATCTTTCTCCTCCTGAGTCCACTTTCTGCCAGTTGTTTGTTTATTATTTTATTAATATTATTTTTATATTTAAATAGCTTATAAATATAGTTTATAAAAATGTTGGTCAGCTTGCATATCATTAACAATCATTTTGTGTCCGAAAAACATTAGGTTGTTTTTTGTTGCTTTCAAAATAAGGCTATATGTCTTACCCACATTGTCAATCCAAGAGGACAGCAAAAAACTTATTATTAGACTATTGTTATTATTATTATTATTATTGTTAGAATATTATGTTATTATTTTCATAATTATTAGACTATTATGATATTATTATTATTATTATACTATTATTATATTACTTTTTATTATTGTCGACAATTGAGTTTGTACAAAATTTCACATTCCAGCAACAGAGAAACTAGCCTACCTTATACTATCGGAGCAAAATAAATTCCACATAGTTATTATTGGGGACCGGATTCTTAGGCCTTTACCTATTTTTACCATACTTGTATTTACTTTTCCGAATCACACTCAAAAGAATTAATGAATTCTGTAGTATCTAAAAACCTAAATGATATGTGAGAACCTAAAAATACCCAATTGCAGTTTAGTTCCATTTATTGTAGTATATTTGTATTTTTAGTCCATAATTTTTAAAAGTAAATGTGAAGATAGTGTTTATTCCTAGCTCCAGTTGATTGAAAGAAATCCTACCTACCGGAGAAATCAAATTCAGCACTTTTCAGCTTATATATTATTGCTTGGTTATTTACCACCAGGAAAGTGGGAATAAATCTCTTATTATTTCCAAGAATCCTATATTCTAAATACACAAAATTAATTGATCAAGCTAGAGTGTTAAAATCACCTCTAACATCCTTGGTTTTATTGGATTTGAATAATTAACATATTTAAGGAGAGCAAATATTGCCTAAAAGTGTAAAGTTCTTGGTGATAATTTGATTACGTATCATTGTGTAAATTATTTACACTCTCGTTGCAATCAGATTGTCTACTAACAATTAGGCATTAATTTTAAGATTTGCATAATTTTTGTCAACTTTTGCAACACTTTAAACATAAGGACCTATTGTAAAAACCTATTCTACCTATAAAAACCTATAATGAACAATTTTATGGTGTTGAAAACCTAAAATGACTATTTTAAAATCCAACAAAATCCGGTCCCTAGTTATTATATTCTTATGCTTGGGTGGTTTCATTACTAAGAAAACAGAAACATGGAAACAGATGAGAGGAAGAAGGCCAACTTCGAGCTGTGACATGTTTTCTCGAGGACCTGGGCTCATGGGTTTTATCACAGAATCTACACACAGTATCATATACTCACCTGCCAAGCTAGGACAAACTCACTAAAGTGTTTGGCGGCAAAAGTTGGAACTATTTGAAAAATTCAAAGTTGCAGTCCTTACTTGAATTAAAAAACAGATACACACACTAATACAGCCATCACAATGAACATCGGTTATCAGACAGATTCTACACTCATCCAAAGTACATGGGGCTACATGGCCGCGTTGTCGCAGCCCCTAAACTGAGGAACCAACCAACAAACTCACTAACTTCCTAGGCTAAGAATGAAAACTTGTGAAAATCACCGTATTGTAAAAAACCTGTACGCGTTTTGTTTAAGAAATATTATTATAACTAAGCAAAAAAATAGTATTAATTGTCCGCTTCGAAACGATTCTACCACATTTTTAGCCTATTTTCATTTTGTCTGTGTGTGTGTATGTGTGTGCGTATGTGTCTCTGTGTGTGTCCTCCTAATAACTTCTAAACGGCTGGGGCGATTTCAATAAAACTCGGTAAGGTCATAGTACTATTTTGGCCTACCCCGACAGTGCCCTTCAAATTTCATTACGTCTAACCAATCCAACGTGGCGGCTGTGCGAAATATTTCACTGGCATTCTATATCTCCGAAACTAAAACTGACATCACCCTAAAATTTTGTACGGTGATAACGGGCACTACTAAAATGTCACCTATGAGAACTTTTCAAAAACCTGTTAACTACAAAACAAACACGGCGGCCAAGCAAAATTTATACTTTTAAAAAGACTTTCCTCGCGATTTAAACATCCAAACGCAATTAAACTTGGTACAGCAAATGTTTATACACATTGTAATGCACTGGCATCTAATTTAGTTCTGTATGCCTCTCACCAAGGGTTCGATTCCCGGTCAATGCATGTGAGATTTTCGAAATGAAATGCCACGTCCTGTGGTTCGGATTCCACGTAAAAAGGAGGTCCCGTGGCTTATAATCACACGATTCACGGTCACGTAAAACTACAATCTTCCTTTTCTTAATTTAGTTCAATTGTCTACATAATCTCAAGATGGCGGCTGTACGAAATATTTCACCGGCATTTTATATCTCAGAAACTATTACTGATATCACCCTGAAATTTTGTACGGTGATAATGAGTACTACTAGAAGTTCTGCTATGAGACTTCTAAAAACCTGTGAAATACAAAACGAACATGGCAGCCAAGAGAATGTGAAACATTTTAATAGACTTTTCTCGCGATTTAAACATCTGAGCGCAGTGAAATAATGTACAGTAAATGTATATACACATTGTAATGCAATGGCTTCTAATTTAGTTCAATTGTTCACACAACCTCAAGTTGGCAGCTGTGCGCAATTTTAAAATTGAGTTTTTATTTCTTGTGTATTAATCATGCGATCAAAGTGAACGTTTGAGTAATGAACCTACGTAAAAATCGTCATCGAATTGTTCATAACTCTATGGCCTATATACAGTGTGTACCAAAAATGTACGGCACAAAATCCAGGACACATTCCTCACACGTAGACGAAGAAATTATGTTATATGAACATGGGTCCGAATACGCTTTGTTTCCATGTTATACCTCATTGTTTCCAACTCATTAATCATGGGAAACACACAAGAGCGGAACGTACCAGCATACCACATGCAACTCTTTCTCAGGGGAGATGTTCTATATGTCCTCCGTGCGCATTGATACATGCATCTACCTGCCGTCATAGTGAATCTCGGATGCGTTGATGTATCCCTGGAGTACTGCATATGGTTTCGCAGTCTTCCATAATACGGGCACGGAGACTCTGAACATCTTGTACTGGGGTTCCATACACAAGAGCTTTCAAATACCCCCACAAATAAAAGTCCAGTGAAAGCCAATTGGTCTACCTCTACCTATCTATCTGTCACCAAATCTGTTATTTAGAAGCCGACAGACATTAACACTAAAATGAGGTGGTGCTCATGTACGGTGCAAAATTTCAGTTTGATCGCTGCAATAAATTAGTAGATGTCGAGAACCGTCTAAATATTTTGGATGGTCGCTATGTTGGATTTGTATATACCAGGTGGCTCGCCAGCCTCTTGCGATCCAGTTTCATGCATCCCGTCACATGTAGGCTACTACAATTCTGAAAGACATCGCTCCCTCTCCCTAAACTGGGGTAATATAATGTGATGTGTGTTTACGGGCTAGAAGGCAGCAGGAATCGTGAGCGCCACTATCACTTCAGTATGAGTACCTCGAATGAACCAGTAAAACGAGCACAGATACGGAGAACAGGTTCTTGAAGACAGGAGGTGCGCGCATAGACTGGGAAGTGCGCGCTGCAAGTCAAGTGTCACCGTAGCTCACAAGGTAAGCGCGTGGTAGGATGTGCTATAGGTGACAGGGTTCGAAGGTTCAAGTCCCATGTATTTTTTTTGCAATTGCCTGGGATGTGGCAAAGTTGCATACTTAATTTTTTTCACAGACTGATTTGTTTATTTGGCCTTGAAGAAGGCTGTTGGTGTGGAGCTGGGTTCATAGAGGCTAGGAAACATGTGACAGGATTTCAGTTATACACGGTGTTTAACTCAGCACCTGCTCGAATTGACGACCTCTATGGTCGATACAACGCTGCGCACGATGTTGAAAGGACCGTCTGGCTCGTTGCAACATCTCTGGCGAAATGGATCAGCATGCCTCGGTGATGGGCAGTCTAAGTTGACCAGGACCGGCCGGCTTCTGTGCATACACCAGTTGTTTTACATGGCCCCACAGAAAAGAATCCAGGAGCATAAGATCGGGCGATCTGGTGGGCCAGGGGACGGGTCCTCCCCGTCCGATCCATTTATCAGGATACATCGCATGCAGATGATTCCGAACAACCACGGTCACGTGCGGTGGAGCTCCATCATGTTGAAACGACATCCTGCAGCGGTCAAGGAGTGGCACATTTTCCAAAAACGATGGTAGTTCATCTTGGAGCAACCGCAGATAGTGTTGTCCCGTCAGATGGCCCTCAAAGAAGTGGGGACCGATGAGGCGATCACCCATGATGCCCCATCATACATTCACGCCCCACTGTACCTGAAAAGATGTCTGTCGCACCCAATGGGGATTATCCACACTCCAGTAATGCATATTATTTTTTATTTAAACACAAATTGTGCTAAATGTTCCGGCATAACTCAACAAAATGACAGCGTTTCGCCCCGGTGTGCTATTGGGCTCTTCAGTTGGTTAAAGCACACCTCACCAAGACACTGTATCAAATACGTCTTGCAATGGCCTTCCCAGTGTATACTTGACAGTGTCTTGGTGAGGTGTGCTTTAACCAACTGAAGAGCCCAATAGCACACCGGGGCGAAACGCTGTCATTTTGTTGAGTTATGCCGGAACATTTAGCACAATTTGTGTTTAAATATATAATGGCTCAACAGGCAATACATAATTTTCTTTTGAAAATTGTATATTCAATGCCAAGGTAAGGTTATAATTGCTTTGGAGTGGAGTTTCGACTCCCATAGTGCACTGGCTTTGCTCGTGACGCAGATACACATGTATCAAATACGTCTTGCAATGGCCTTCCCATTGTGTACTTGACAGTGTCTTGGTGAGGTGTGCTTTAACCAACTGAAGAGCCCAATAGCACACCGGGGCGAAACGCTGTAATTTTGTTGAGTTATGCCGGAACATTTAGCACAATTTGTGTTTAAATATATAATGGCTCAACGGGCAATACATAATTTTCTTTTGAAAATTGTATATAAAATGCATATTATGGCGATTAACAGTTCCATTGTTGTGGAATCGTGCTTCGTCCGTAATTAAGATGGCCACTAGAAAAGCAGGTTCAGTGTCCACATGCTGTAGGATCCATTGACAGAACGTTACCCAGGCATCGAAATCATGACTATGGAGCTCCTGGTGTAAGTGCAGATGGTACGGGTGAAACCGGTGGATATGCAATATCCGCATAACAGACATTCGGCTGATGTTCGTCTCCTGTGCACTGGCCCGTGTGCTAGTATGAGGGTTACGCCGGATAGCGTCAAACACAACCTCTTCAATTTGAGCAGACGTCACGCGATGATCTCGAACAGGCCGTGTCCTTCCCAGGGATCCAGTATCCCCCAGGCGTCTTTCCACACACTGTAATACCATGCCTGTCGGTTGTCGTCTATCGGGATGGCGTTCTTGTTAGAGGCGTTGTGCCTGGTACGCATTCTGTCGAGCTTCTCCAGAGATAAGTAACATATCCACATACTCGTCGCTGGAATACATCTCGAGGCAGTGAATAAGCTTTGTGTTGTGAATTGCTTCGAAGGAGGGGAGTTCGCGCAGCTACATACTGACTTGCCATCGCATATTGTTATCGTTCCAATGGGGCACACTTTGCCCTACCTGTGGTCTACGAAGCTTGGAACATGTACGACGTAGCTAACTGGTTGCTTGTGCCCTAGCCACAGACAATCACCTCCTCATCCTCATCCAACCCAGCACCATAGCTTATGCAACAATGCATAAGGTTCCTTTTTTCTTTTTCGTTTTATTTGATTGCTTACCCTCCAAGCTCGGCTTTACCCTCGGACTCTGCGAGATATCAGTCCTCTACCGTCCAATTCCAGGACGGTGTCTTGGAGCTGAACACACCTTGACAGCAGATACAACTGGGGATGGTGACAATCTAAACGCCCAGGCGACCACGAACTTGAGTCTAATGAAGGAAAGGGCAGCAAAGGAAGTGGGAAGAAAGACGGACATAATCCTGTCGAAAGGAACCATCCCAGCAATCGCCTGGAGGAGAAGTGGGAAACCACGGTAAACCACTTCCAGAATGGCTGAGGCAGGAAGCGAAACTGCCTCTACTAGGTTTGTGCGCCCCACGAGGCTAAGTGAACCCCGTTCGAGCCCTCAGACCAGA
This sequence comes from Meconema thalassinum, assembly GCA_946902985.2. Classification (NCBI taxonomy): domain Eukaryota; kingdom Metazoa; phylum Arthropoda; class Insecta; order Orthoptera; family Tettigoniidae; genus Meconema; species Meconema thalassinum. The sequence continues at coordinate 453,025,947 of OX336391.1, read as the reverse complement.
ATTAAATTTCTTGGCAGGGCCGGGTATTGAACCCGGGCCTCCGTAGTGACATGGTCTTTTACAGAGCCAAATAAACAAATCGTGTCTTCTCCGTGGTGTAGTGGTCAGCGTGCTTAGCAGGCACACCGGAGGTCCGAGGTTCGATTCCCAGCTCTACCAAGAAATTTAACAAGTGGTATGAGGACTGGAGGTCTTGTGGAAACTTCCGTGGTATAAAACTTACATCACACACACTCAAGGTCTGGGAACGAGTCATTTGTGAGCGCCTTCAAAATTTGATAAAGTTAACAGATAATCAGTTTGGCTTCACTGCTGGGAAAGGAACCATTGACGCAATCCATGCAATAAGGCTGGTAATTGAAAAAGCTCGTGAAAACAAGCAGAGTTTATGTATCGTTTTTATATATCTTGAGAAAGCCTTCGATCGTGTGCCAAGACCATTAATATGGCAAGCATTAAGGTCGCAAAACGTTCCTGAACTATACATAAAACTCATAATGGATATGTATAACAATATAAAGACATGTGTCAGAAGCCCTGCTGGTTTGTCCGGAAGCTTTGATATCAGAGTGGGGGGTTCATCAGGGAAGTGCTCTAAGTCCACTGTTATTCAATATTACTATAAACTACCTAACAAAACAATTTCAGAAAACCTTCCCGTGGAATCTTTTGTACGCGGACGATGTGGCACTAATATCTGACAGTATTTATGACCTACAGGAGAGTTTGGACCAATGGAGGAGAGCTTTCGAGTCTAATGGACTGCGCATTAGTAGAACCAAGACTGAATATATGGTATGCGACTTCCACAACAATAAACCCAGTATGACAAATATTGAACTTAAACTAGATGGTGAAACCTTACCAAGGGTAACAAAATTCAAATATCTAGGTTCTGTCATTGCTGAAGATGGCACCTTAGCCGCCAATATAATCCATAGGGCCACATCTGGATGGAACAAATGGCGCGAACTAACAGGAGTTTCATGTGATCCAAAAATACCCATAAGAACGAAGGGGAAAGTTTATAAAACTGCCCTAAGACCAATCCTACTCTATGGTAGTGAAACATGGGCTACTACAAAGGCACATGAGCGAAAGCTACATTCCTCTGAAATGCATATGTCACGTTGGGCAGGTGGAGTTACCCTCGAAGATAAAATCCGTAATGAACATTGCGGGGCAGTTTCAAAGTAGCGCCTATAACAGAGAAACTTTTAGAAACCAGGCTAAGGTGGTATGGACATGTTATGCGAAGACCGGAGAATCATGTAGTGAAGAAGTGCCTTTCCATGACTACGCAAAAGAGAGGGAGCGGCAGAGCTCAAACAACATGGATGACAAATGTCTAGTGGGACATGAGAGTATTGGACCTATCTGCTGATGATGCTTTACAAAGAAATGAGTGGTGCCTCAGGATTAAGAAAGCCGACCCAGCGTAACGGGAAAAGGCGAGGAGGAAGAAGCAGTACGAGGACTGGAGCTGGAGGTCTACTCAGCCTCGGGGTAAAGAGTAGAGGGGGTTCTATTCCCACCTCAGCCATCCTCGAAGTGGTTTTCCGTGGTTTCCCACTTCGTCTTCGGGCAAATGGCGGGATGATACCTACTCTAAGGCCACGGCCGCCCCCTTCCCTCTTCCTTGCCTATCCAATCCCTTCCCTCATGAGGCCCCTGTTCGCCTTGCAGGTGAGGTCGCCTGGGTGAGGTGCTAATCACACCTCACCAGTAATATCCACACCGACCAGATGTTCCTAGCTCTAGGACACTGCCTAAAAAGGCGGTAGGGATAAGTTCCCTCGCTGAGTCCGTGGGAGCCACCACCCTGGAGGAAAAATTCGAATTTTTTAAAAAATTAGGGAATTTAAATGAGAAGAAAACAACATTCGCTATCGTCCTCGCAGATCATGTGAACGAAATTAAGTTGAGATCTTCCTGTACGATGTAGGGAGGGTAAAATAAAATAGTTAAAAAGAATTTAAAATTTCCGCCGTTGTATAGTCTCGAACCCGTGATCTTCAATTCAGCGAGCGGGAGCTATACCATTCGCACACTCTTCCACCATACTCTATTACTCTTTGTTGCGGTTCTTATTAATGCGTATGGTAAAATATTCAATTATTACAGTTTGATCTTAAATATTGATTGGAATGTATTCATTCAGTACCTGGCAAGTTTTCAAATGTACTGAAGGCAATTTTTGCGAAGCTTTGCGTTAATAAGGCGAATGAACTGCAAATAATACCCTCAAACGACAACCCTTCGCCATGTCTTATTTCATACAACTTGGTGCATTAAATGCTAGCGTGTGATACAATTCGGTCATACAAGCAGGTGTACTGACGAGGATGAACAGAATCATACAGGCTTTTGTACCAGCGATGACAACAGCTTCCTTGCCAGCGAGTGTCGTGTGATACGGGCCTAAAGATATCCTAAGACTTTTTGTTTACATTTAATAACAAAATAATACCAAGGTAAATTCTAAGGAATACGTACACTTTGATGCGAGCACTGGCGATCAGAATCTCCTTCGGTATGTTGTTTCATTTGAGGGGCTAGAACATTGCGGTCAATTAGCCCCGTGTACTTGGGTGTGTGTGTAGAATTTGTCTGATAACCTGAGTTATTGCGGGCTTGTAATGATGTGGTATTTGCAATTAAGGATTATGAAGAAGGTGGCCGTGGCCATAAGACCGAAACCGTCCCGGAATTTGGCCAGAGTAGAAGTGGGAAACCACGGAAAACCACTTCCAGAGTGGCCGAGGTGGGAATCGAACCCACCTCTTCTCATATTTGCTTCACGAGGCTAAGTGTACCCAATATCAGCCCTCAGACAAGTATTCAATTTCTTGGCAGAGCTGGGAACCGAACCCGGACCTCCAGAGCGACACTTCGATATGTTATGTTAATATCCATGCCAGTTTTTTAATTTTCTGCCATTACAGGTCACGTGGCATAACGTACCAATTCAATCCTATTCTCTTTATAAATCAGAAATATTCAACGTACTCTTCACAAAAATACATCGTAAGGGAATAAATGTGGCAATGTAGTTACATCCCCACTAAAATGGAGCGTGGGCTTCCATTCAAAAAAATAAGCCTACACTGGAATCGAAGCACCTTTCTACCCGTTCGCGCTCACCGCGTACGGTCAGGCTTTAACCGACTCAGCCACCAACACATGGTAGATACAGCGCGCTGCAAGTGCAGTATTTACTGTGGCTGTCCCACCTCAAACCTTTAAGTCCATGTCAAAGTCTTAAATCATGGTTTATGGTGTTTACTTAACTTTCTACTATTACACATCGCGTGGCGCAAGCTATTAATTCGATCGTATAACGTGTATGTGTGTTATTTCCAGGAGCAATAAGTCATATGTTAGTAGACTGGGCCACAATATTTGGCGGGGAAAAGTTTACGGTCAGTTTTTCTTTGCTAGACCCATGACCCAATTACATTGCTGTAACACAGTCAGAGCGCAGAGCAATATCGACCATCGGGAGAAATGCAATGTTAGTTGGGTTTCATAAAACTACATAATAAGGGGCTGGTGGACCACACTGTATATAGCCCGTCCAGTTATGAACTATTACATGAAGAGTATTGTGTAGGTGTATCATTCAAACTTCAATCGCATGATTAGGACTCAGGAAATAGTAAAAACGAGATTTTACATTTTCGCACAGCCGCCATCTTGTGGTTCTGAAAACAATTGAAATAATTTATATGCCAGTGGATTAATTTTTTTGTAAGCATATACCGTACCAAGTTTCACTGTTCACGTTTGGTTAAATCGCAAGAAACGTCCATTTAAATATTCAAATTTCGCGTCGCCGCCAGGTTGGATTTGTGCTCAACAGGTTATTGAAAGACCCATAGGAGAACTTATGTTTATAGCCTCTATACACATACAAAATTTCAGTTTGGCTGCTGTTATAGATTAATAGATATTGTGAACTGTTTAAATATTTTGGATGACTGCCACGTTGGATTGTAATATATGTAGGCCATAGAATTATGTACTATTAGATGACTATTATTGCAAAGGTTCATTATTGACTTCGATCTCATGATTAGGACACAAGATATAAAAGTTAATTTTAAAGATTTGCACAGCCGCCATCTTGAGGTTATGTAGACAATTTAACAAAATTAGATGTCAGTGCATTACAATGTGTATAAGCAATTGTTGTACCAAGTTTCGCTGTGTTCGGATTTTTAAATTGCGAGAAAAATCTATTTAAATGTTTCAAATTCGCTTGGCCGCCATGTTAATTTTGTAGTTAACAAGTTTTTGAAAGTTACTCACGTGACCTACTATAAGTGCCTTTTATCACCATACAAAATTTCAGGGTGATATCGGTATTAGTTTCGGAGATATAGAATGCCAGTGATATATTTCGCACAGCCGCCATGTTGGATTGGTGAAACGTAATAAAATCGTAAGGGCACGGTCGGAGTCGGCCAAAACAGTACTATGACCTTACCGAATTTCATTGAAATCGCTCTAGTCGCTTAGATTTTATTAGGGACACACACACACGGACGCACACACTCACACGCACGGACAAAAGACGATCTCATAAGCCTATTTTTTCATAAATGAAAATTGCCTATGTTCCAAACCTCTATATGGAGCAACAATAAATATTTCGAATCAATGGGACCCATCGTATTGTTTTTAGGAAACATATTTCTAACGTAGGTTACAGTATGACCGCGATCGAAACGAGCAAGGTGCCTTGCCCTGTCTGTTGCGGCACGAACTCAGACTGAAATCAGAATTTTGATTTCTATTGATATTTCAAGAAGTAATTATCCTATGTGTGAATAAATAATTTGCCTGGAATTGCATATGGCATCGTTCAAACTGGGATAGTTGTTGACGCAGAAAAAAAGATCTATTTTAGTAGGGTTCTAGGTAGGACAGTAGATACTGAAAAATATCCTTAGGCTAGACAGAGTTTTTCGATATCATGAAAGAAATGCCCCTAGATAAGATATCAGGTATGTAATTGATGTAGTTATTGTGTAATTAGACTATTATGTGACAGTTTGTAATAACCAGCGTAACAGTGTAATAAACGCAGTGGTACAATTGCCGTGGTAACTAAACAGACTGTGTAATAGCTGTAATAGTCTATGTAAAAATTCGGTGTAATAGCCATAATGGTTTTAATAGCCAGTGTAGCCTGTAATAGTCTTGTAATAGTCTGTACATACATTTAGGGAAATGCTGCCATACTGTTCCAGCTCTGTATGAAAATCCACAGCCTGCTTCCAGTCTCCGACCGGGTCAGGAATGGAATGAATGAAGCCCCCATCTAGCGGCGAGGATATGAACTGTGCCGGCTGCCGAGGCCTGACGCACTCCTCTGGGGCAATGATTAAATGAATGACAGATGAAATGAAATGATAGTGGAGAGTGTTGCTGGAATGAAATTTTGACAGGGAAAACCGGAGTACCCGGAGAAAAACCTGTCTGCCTCCGTTTTGTCCAGCACAGATCTCACATGGAGTGACCGGGATTTGAACCACGGACCCAGTGATGAGAGGCCGGCGTGCTGCCGCCTAAGCCACGGAGGCTTCACTGTTCCAGCTCTGTACCGTTCCACTTTCTGTTGGAACATGAAAACCTGGAACGTTACTCATAGATACCGGGTGACCGGTTGGTACCACCTGGAACGGTACACAGTGTAACCGGGTACTGGTGGAAACGTTATTCTATTTCGAGAACCCAGAACGGTACGCAGAGTAACTTTCCAACTGGTAACGCTGAGGAATCGTTCCAGTCATGTACCGTTCCATACGTACCGTTCCATACGTAACGTTCCGCTAACACGTACCTTTATGCTCGGTACAGTTGGGAGTCGAGATCCAGCTGTACCATTCCAATGCTGTAACGTTCCACATGCTCGTACAGAGCTCCAAGTTACAGTTACAGAACGATACCGCAAGCCAGCTCGGGGCCGCGGTATGGCATACGTAACGTAACGTAGAACACAGTGGTACGTAACGCATTTCAGTTCTGTTTCGGGTCCCTGCCATTCGGACACCTGGGATACTTGGTCTCCTTGCAGAAAGCACTGGAACAAACTAAGTTGTGAACCTTTATTTAAGTTTGGTGTGAAGATTGGAATGTGGTGATGCAGGACACTGCCCAAATACTAAACACACTCACAAACCTAATATAATTTATGGTACACATTGTAACGTGTTTTTCGAGGGGTTTTATGCAACTGGCATAAGTCAGTAGGAAGCCATTCTATATTTATTTACGCGGCAAATTGTTCAGCCAAGATAATTTTTCATGTTAATTTATTATTATTATTAATTTATTATAATTATTATTAAGATATTTTCGGAGCATTTTATAAAAATTATAAGCATACAGATAGGTTTTCTATGTCTTAGAAAACGCTAACAAGCAAATTATTACGAACGACGATATCATAGAAAATTATCTGATTACGGAATTTTACGGAGTTTTGTCAGTTAGGGTATTTGAGAGACATGACTCACTGGGAATTCTAATACAAGCTGATTCCTGTCGAGAAGCATGACGCAATCCTGGGTCGCAAGGTCTAGAAGAGGCGAATTGTTGAAACGGAAAACGACTTCTCCCTCTCGCCCGCGGAGTGTAATGAACCGGAGGAGGGGAAGTGGCGGCGTGCTCAGCCAATCAGCGGAGACAACGTAAGCTAGAAGTCTGGACTGGAGTGGGGAGCCAACGTGTGCATATAACGTTCGACGCGCCGTGAAACGAGGACTATCTGTGAAATACTTGACGAGTATGGATGCGCGTGCGAGTGGCTCCGATGTTCGGTGGAGTTAAGAACAATCTGTGTAGAACTTGCAGTGTACGGTCGCAAGTGCGTGACGCTCCGATGTTCAGTGGAGTTAGCGACGAACTTTTGTAAAACGTAACCAGTGCGGTTTTACGAGAGTTTGGGTCCGATGTACGGACCATAGAATTATCTAATCTACCAGAATATCATCAAATTTCGACGGAGATGACGACGTCCAGGAGACTGTGGGAAGCACACAGCATCATCAAGAACGAGGGAAATGCTTTGGCAATTTCCAGGGGTAAGCGCTAATGACGCAGAAATACGCAATCTCTCATTTTCTTTGTTTTATATTTCATAATTCAGTAACTTCATAGCTTGGAAATAAGAGTAAAATCAATTTATCAGACTCCGTTTTCACGTAATTTTCTATCGGTAATATTCAAATCACAGCGCTCCAATTTAAATTTGGTACTTATTATTATTATTAATTTTGCTATACTTGTTTTATATAATAAATTCATTTCTTTTACAATGCAATCTTTGCTTTCAGTAGGTAGCATTAGATATAGACCAATTCCTTCTCCTGATACAATTGTTTGTTGGGTTAATGATCAAATCATACCACGATCTGAGTGAATAGAGTCTTGAATGTGTTCTGCCAGAGCTAGACGTTGTTAAATACAAATTTAGATTTCAACATTGCATTGAGGTCTTGGCGCCCATTAAAACAACATAGCTTAGGCAAAGGTAAACAATTACATTTTCTCCCAACAGTGTGGGCTAGCGAAACCATCACATTTGTACGCTCAACGTGGAGCAAAGTAAATACGGTTACATTTGTCGCTACCAACATGGGGCACTAATTACCGTTACATTGTCGCCGACAACTTGGGGCTGAAAACCTAATAACATTTGTGGAAGGAGAAGGGTATATATTTCTGTGCCTGTATTTTGGGGGTTATTTGTCTTTATCAGTGTATATCATTATGGGGGATGAGAAAGAAAGACAGATGAGGTTACGTAGTGGTCATCAACTGGAGAATGATAATACGAGCAGTATGTCGAGTGATGGTAGTACCGGGGTAGCGGAGGTAAATCCCGATACTGAAACAGGGAGTGTAGGCGGCCAACCAGAATTAAAAACTTTACTTCTCGAGTTCATGTATCAGAACAAAGTTAGTAGTGATGCTTTAAATGCAAAATTAGAACAGAATAATGCAAAATTAGAACAGAATAATGCAAAATTAGAACAAAACAGTAGGGAAAATAGAGAGAGTAATGAAACTTTAAACGCCAGATTAGAACAAAACAGTAAGGAAAATAGAGAGAGTACTGAAACTTTAAATGCTAAATTAGAACAAAACAGTAGGGAAATGAGTGACAAATTCGAACTGATTAGAGGTGAGATCAGGGGGGTGATGGAAGAAAAGGCTAAAGAGATTATTGCAGATGTAGACAGAAAATTAGGAAAAGTACAGGAGGAGTTGGAAATTAGAATCAGTACACAGGCTGAAAATTCAAAAGAACTAGTGCAACTGGAAACACAGCAGGTCAAAAAGCAATTGGGGGGAGAAATTGACAAAATTCAGGTAGCTACTAAAGAGGTTAAGGAACAGCTGGGGGGTAGAATTGAGAAAGTCCACTCACAAATAGTTGCAGAAGTAAATGATTTAAGAGAGAGTAATAGAGAGAGCATTAGCAAGATTGAGGAGAAACAAGCAAAGCTATATGATAAAGTAGAAGAATCAGAAGGAAACATTAAATTAACAGTAAACAGTATTGAGAGGAAGGCTGAGGAGAAAATCGCAGAATTAGAATTAAAATTAAAAGCTAGGATCAGGCAAGAAAATAGTCAGAATAGGCCAGTTTTGGTGAATAGCACACACAGGGAGGTAGAACTGGGTAAGTTCAGCAATCGACAGGGGTGCCCAATGGAGTTCATGAACACTATAGAAAATAAATTCGGGGAGAGGTTGGAAAATGGTAGTATTGAGTGGTGCCAGGTAGTTGAAATTTTAGAACAAGTGTTTGTGGGGGAAACGAGGAATTGGTTTGCTGTCTACAGAGACAAGTTTACTAATATCAATGATTTTAAAATGAAATTCTGTGAAAAGTTCTGGAATGAGGTTATTCAGTCGCAGCATCGTGAGGGAGTAGTGTGTGGTAAATATAACCCTAAAGGAAGCTCCACCATGACCGAATACTTTTTAGGGCAGGTATTAGTGTGTAAATATCTGGATGGCTTGAAGGAGGAAAGTGATGTGGTAAGGTTGCTACTTAGGCACTTTCCCTATAGGATCAAGGAGGCTGCTTGTATCCAGAATGTAAAGACTATATCACAAGTAGAAAATTTGTTAAGCACATTTGATGCACTAGGGAGAGGGGGTTATGAGGACAATTTCAATCGGAACCAGGGTAATAATAATAATAGACCTAATGAAGCCAGGCATCAAGAAGTTCAAGGGAACGGTGGCGAAGGGGCCAACGCTCAAAATAGAAATAATAATAATCAGCTATATCAGAACAGAGGAAATGGCTATGGTAATCAGTATCAAGGGAGGAACAATGATTTCAGGGGAAATCAAGGGAGGAACAATGATTACAGGGGAAATCAAGGGAGAAACAATGATTTCAGGGGAAATCAAGGGAGAAAATATAATGACAATAATTACAACCAGAATAGGGGTCAAGGAAGAGGACAGCCTAGTGGTAGTAATATACAGCCAAACAATGACAACACAGCCCAGAACAACCAGACTAGTTCAGTAGTTAGTAGTACTACGGCCAGCTGTAGCGGTTCTTTAAACGCGAACCAGGCTGCGAAGTAAGGTCAGAATCTCAGTCTGTAGCATGCCCTGTCCATACAATTATACAGGAACCCTATGACCTAAATGTAAGAAATGAATTATTACATGAACTAAATGATGAAGGTATTATTCAGGAAGTGGTTAGTAAGAGCCCCATAGTTAAATTTAACGTGTCCGAGGCGTACACAGATGTTTTAATTGATAGTGGTTGTATGAAGAGTTGCATAAGTAGTGCATTTTATGATAAAATGAAAGGAACTGGAGTAAATTTTGAGGAGATGCCAATTAAAAGCACTTTTGTTATCACAGCTGTTGGGAAGAGGTCTAAAGTAATTTCTAAGCAAGTTTTAGTAGACATTAAAATTAATAATCATGTAGAGAAGCAGATTTGCCTTGTAATTCCAAATTTAGTATTCAGTGTTATCTTGGGTTCAGAGTGGCTAAGTAGAGTGTCTGGTAACTTATGTTATGATGTAGGGAGTTTGAAATTTATATGGGGAGATTCTGAAGTAGAAGTAGCGTTCAATGACCATATTCAGAGGAGTAGTATTGTAGGTGTGATGTGTACTTTAAATGAGATATCGCCAGCCGTAGAGCGGGGTTCTCCATGTTTTGTGGGCAGTGTGATTACGAACGGAAGTCTAGAGGACTCGTTACGTGAGGCTGCATTTCAGGGAAATATAGAGGATGAACAGTGTGTTCGGCTCTATGATGTGTTATGGTGTAATAGGAGAGTTTTTGAGGATCGCATTGGTATGACCAATTGCTATACACATTCATTGAACGTTATTGATAGTGAAACGTTATTTACTTTGCTCCACGTTGAGCGTACAAATGAGACGTTTTGCTAGCTCCTAACTGTTGGGTGAGAAATGTAACTGTTTACCTTTGCCTAAGCTATGTTGTTTTAATGGGCGCCAAGACCTCAACGCAATGTTGAAATCTAAATTTGTATTTAACAACGTCTAGCTCTGGCAGAACACCTTCAAGACTCTATTCACTCAGATCGTGGTATGATTTGATCATTAACCCAACAAACAATTGTATCAGGAGAAGGAATTGGTCTATATCTAATGCTACCTACTGAAAGCAAAGATTGCATTGTAAAAGAAATGAATTTATTATATAAAACAAGAATAGCAAAATTAATAATAATAAGTATAAAATTTAAATTGGAGCGTTGTGATTTGAATATTACCGATAGAAAATTACGTGAAAACGGAGTCTGATAAATTGATTTTACTCTTATTTCCAAGCTATGAAGTTACTGAAATATGAAATGTAGAACAAAGAAAATGAGAGATTGCGTATTTCTGCGTCATTGGCGCTTACCACTGGAAATTGCCAAAGCATTTCCCTCGTTCTTGAAGATGTTGTGAGCTTCCCACAGTCTCCTGGACGTCGTCATCTCCGTCGGAATTTGATGATATTCTGGTAGATTAGATAATTCTATGGTCCGTACCTCGGACCCAAACACTCGTACAACCAAGTTTTACAAAAGTTCGTCGCTAACTCCACTGAACATCGGAGCGACACGCACTTGCGACCGTACACCTCAAGTATTTCACAGATAGTCCTCTTCCACGGAACATCGGAGCGATTCCCGCGTATATCCACACTCGGCAAGAACTACACAGATTGTTCTTGTTTCACGGCGCGTCGAACGATATATCCACACGTTGGCTCCCCCACCAAGGTACCGACATCTGGCTTACGTCGTCCTCCTTGATTGGCTGCACCCTACGCGCTAGATCCCCACTCCTTCCTCATTACACTCCGCGGGAGGGAGAAGTCGATTTCCGTTTCCACAATTCGCCTTTTCTAGACCTTGCGACCCAAGATTGCGTCATGCTCCTCGACAAGATTCAGCGTGTACTTGAAATCCCAGTGAGTCATCTCTCTCAAATACCCTAACTGACAAAAACTCCGTAAAATTCCGTAATCAGATAATTTTCTATAATATCGTCGTTCGTAATAATTTGCTTGATAGCGTTTTCTAAGACATAGAAAACCTATCTGAATGCTAATAATTTTTATAAAATGCTCCGAAAATACCTTAATAATAATTATAATAAATTAATAATAATAATAAATTACCATGAAAAATTGTCTTGGCTGAACAATTTGCCGCGTAAATAAATATAGAATGGCTTCCTACTGACTTATGCCAGTTGCATAAAACCCCTCGAAAAACACGTTACAATAGGTCAGTATTCACAGGACATAGATATCCTGTACCTTTCGCTTATCAGAGTGCAGTTGAGGCACAAATTAATCAGATGCTTGAAGATGGGATTATTGAGCACTCGAACAGTCCATATGTTAATTCTTTGATCACGGTACCCAAGACCGACGGCACTGTTCGTATTTGTTTAGACGCTCGTTTGGTTAACAGTAGAATTAGTTCAGATCAGCTGAAATCTATGTCAATAGAAGAATTAATGCAAACATTTGAGGGGATGAAGTATTTTACTTGTGTAGATTTGAGTTCCAGTTTTTGGCAAGTGCCACTTATGTACGAAGATAGACCATTTACAGCTTTTAGTCATAAATATAACCTTTATCAATTTTGTAGAACACCTTATGGGTTAAAGAGTAGTTCAGCTGCTTTAATTAGGGCTTTAAACATCGCATTAGGGGATGACACAGGAGAGTTTGTAACCATTTACATAGATGATATGGTAATTAGTTCACGCAGTTTTGAGGAGCATCTACATCATTTAAATATAGTTTTTCAGAAGTTAGATCAGGCAGGGTTCACTTTGAAGCTGTCTAAGTCGTCATTCTGTCAGTCAGAAGTGACATTTTTAGGTCATAGAGTGTCGAGTAGAGGTGTAACACCAGAAGAAAGTAGGGTTAATAAGATACTTAACGCAGAGGTGCCACAGAATGTTAAACAGTTAAAAACTTACCTGGGAATTTGCAACTTTTTCAGGAGGTTCGTTCTTAAATACTCAGGGTTGGTAGAACCATTCAGGGAATTGCTTAAAAGTGGGACTCGGTGGAGATGGGAGTCCAAGCATGATCAGGCTTTTAGAGCGCTGAAGGAAGGTTTTGAGAAAGCTGTAGTGCTGAAATATCCGTTAAAAGATAAGGAATATGTGGTTATGACAGATGCTTCACATATAGGCATTGCTGGAGTATTATGTCAGAAAGATGATGAGGGTAATCTGTGCATTGTATCTTTAGCCTCGCGAGGACTGACTGCAGCAGAGAAAAGATACACGATTACTGAGTTAGAGCTTTTAGGTATTGTTTTCAGTTTAGGGAAATTTAGAATGTATTTAGTAGGGGGGAAATTTGAGATCCACACAGATCACCATGCATTACTGTATATGAGAACTTGTAAACTCAGTTCTAACAGAGTTAGTAGGTGGATTCTTGCTCTGCAGGAATACGAATTCACAGTAAAATATATTAAAGGTAAAGATAACATTCTTGCAGACATGCTATCGAGGGACACTAATTTATGTAGGGATTATCCTGTGGTTAAAGCAGAGGACGGTATTTTAATATGTGCATGTGTGGACAGTAGCAACAGGGCATCGTTACAGACACTGAGAAATATGCTAGGTAGAGCAACGTGATGACGTTCATTTAAGGGAGCCACTTGCAAGGTTGGAAGCAGGTGACGCAGAAACATTTATAGTTTCCAAACGTATTGGCAAAACAGCATATGTGCTGGAGAATAGTAAGGGAAACAGATTATACGGGACGTATAATATACATAGTCTCCGAAAGTATGTGTCATAAAGTGAGGATGTTTAGCTGGCGAGCCAGCCTATCAAATGAGTAAGTGTGGTATTTGGTGCGTGGGAGGAGATGGTCTTCCAGGCAGGCGTATCAGAAGTCACACAGGGGGGTAGTATGTAAGTAAATGAGAGTTTTTAAGGTACAGGGAAATATGACGGGATTGTCGGATGCTGTTGAGCACTAAATTGTCTCGATGTACCAAGGCCATTTTGGCAGCGCTGATGGGTTCCCATTTATCTCCAAGAGATGGGGGAGCGCTTGTATAGGGCTTGTTAGCTTAAGGCGTCCACGAGATAAAAGATGGGCCATCAGAATGCGAGACAGTCCTTCATGAAACTCATACATATCAGCACACGTGATTTCTGTTTACGGCCTCGCCATGTAAGATTTGTAAGTGTGTAATTTAAGATAATTTGTACAATGGTATTATTTGTGTGAGGTGAAATGGTCTGTGTTGAGAACTAGTATTAAGTAGAATATGGTTAACGGGAACTTAACAAGACAGGGCGATTACGGCACAGAAATATTTGGTGTTATATGTAATGCGCATTTACTGTTTTTTTTTTTCAGAAGTCAATATTAATTTAATCTTCTTTAAAGAGAGATTAAGTATTATGGTCACGAGGCGCTGCCACAGTAGTGTGATCGTGTGCTCAGTGATAAGTGAGATTAAATGTCACCATAAGGAGGGGACCTCCAGTGAAATTAGGGAGTTCTATGGTGATATAAATATATCAGAACACCTTCAATGCGTGTGATATGACATCATAAATACATAGTGCTCACACATTAATTATGTCTATTTCTCCAACATAGAGAAATTTGAGAGGCGGAAATATCCGTGGAACACTATTCCATATGTAAAACATGGGACTGGTTGCAAAGTGCAATCCATAGTGACAACAAACTTTGACGCAAAGTGCGTGAAGAAAAAATATGAGTGTATATATCTGTAATTTAGGGTGATTTCATTTATGTAATATGTATTTTGGATGGGGTTTATTAACGTGTCTGGGATAATCGGATAATGGACCGTCGTCACGGTAAATCATCCGATAATCCGAGGCGAATATGTAACGTGTTTTTCGAGGGGTTTTATGCAACTGGCATAAGTCAGTAGGAAGCCATTCTATATTTATTTACGCGGCAAATTGTTCAGCCAAGATAATTTTTCATGTTAATTTATTATTATTATTAATTTATTATAATTATTATTAAGATATTTTCGGAGCATTTTATAAAAATTATAAGCATACAGATAGGTTTTCTATGTCTTAGAAAACGCTAACAAGCAAATTATTACGAACGACGATATCATAGAAAATTATCTGATTACGGAATTTTACGGAGTTTTGTCAGTTAGGGTATTTGAGAGACATGACTCACTGGGAATTCTAATACAAGCTGATTCCTGTCGAGAAGCATGACGCAATACTGGGTCGCAAGGTCTAGAAGAGGCGAATTGTTGAAACGGAAAACGACTTCTCCCTCTCGCCCGCGGAGTGTAATGAACCGGAGGAGGGGAAGTGGCGGCGTGCTCAGCCAATCAGCGGAGACAACGTAAGCTAGAAGTCTGGACTGGAGTGGGGAGCCAACGTGTGCATATATCGTTCGACGCGCCGTGAAACGAGGACTATCTGTGAAATACTTGACGAGTATGGATGCGCGTGCGAGTGGCTCCGATGTTCGGTGGAGTTAAGAACAATCTGTGTAGAACTTGCAGTGTACGGTCGCAAGTGCGTGACGCTCCGATGTTCAGTGGAGTTAGCGACGAACTTTTGTAAAACGTAACCAGTGCGGTTTTACGAGAGTTTGGGTCCGATGTACGGACCATAGAATTATCTAATCTACCAGAATATCATCAAATTTCTACGGAGATGACGACGTCCAGGAGACTGTGGGAAGCACACAGCATCATCAAGAACGAGGGAAATGCTTTGGCAATTTCCAGGGGTAAGCGCTAATGACGCAGAAATACGCAATCTCTCATTTTCTTTGTTTTACATTTCATAATTCAGTAACTTCATAGCTTGGAAATAAGAGTAAAATCAATTTATCAGACTCCGTTTTCACGTAATTTTCTATCGGTAATATTCAAATCACAGCGCTCCAATTTAAATTTGGTACTTATTATTATTATTAATTTTGCTATACTTGTTTTATATAATAAATTCATTTCTTTTACAATGCAATCTTTGCTTTCAGTAGGTAGCATTAGATATAGACCAATTCCTTCTCCTGATACAATTGTTTGTTGGGTTAATGATCAAATCATACCACGATCTGAGTGAATAGAGTCTTGAATGTGTTCTGCCAGAGCTAGACGTTGTTAAATACAAATTTAGATTTCAACATTGCATTGAGGTCTTGGCGCCCATTAAAACAACATAGCTTAGGCAAAGGTAAACAATTACATTTTCTCCCAACAGTGTGGGCTAGCGAAACCATCACATTTGTACGCTCAACGTGGAGCAAAGTAAATACGGTTACATTTGTCGCTACCAACATGGGGCACTAATTACCGTTACAACATGTCTATGAACTTATTCCAGTTCACCTAATGGGCGAATCTAGTTCTGCAGGTGTGTTGATGTGTAGTTTTCTGCCATTGTTAAGGTAGACAATAATTCAGCCGTCTTGTGTGGATACGTTTCGTAATCCCCAGAAGTCCTGCATTTTCTTTTTTTAAAGTCCTTCCTAGTTGCAGTAAGGGATTCGGTGATTAATAATCGTCTGCCTTTTAGCAACTGATTACAATGCCAAACACGATCATGTTGGTGGTACTGTAACTAATTATAATGGGTCTACTTCCTGTGGCCACTATTCCTGATGCAGTACTTGACTGGCAACCAGTCTGTGACATCGATCAATACTGTCATTTTGGCAGAGTCACATTTAGCTTTAGGGGCAGATGACCTCGTAGTTCCGCCCCTTAAAACAACAATAACTTACTTACTAACTAACTAACTAACTAACATTCAGCTTCCCTGTGAGTGTGTCTCGTCCTTGTTTGTAGTCTCACTCACTTACCCTGTGGAAGAAAAGGCAGTTTCGCCTACTGTATTATTCTGCCTCAACTTGTCGGATGTCCTGCTTCACAAGGTGCTCCTGAGTGTGGATTCCCTCTTTCTTCATCTCGTCCAGTTCCACAGTAATTATATCTCGGGAGTCCTTGAAGTCTGTTGTGAGGACATTCAGGGCGTCGCTGGAGTTTGTAGCACTGGTTGTCTCCAAACGAGCTTGGGATTCAGCTCTCCGGTTTTCAAATCTGCTCACGCGCTCGTTTACAACCTTTATGGTCATTATTTCTTATTGAGAAGAAAATAATAGAAATTAAGAGTCAATATTCTTGTCTTTTGGAAGAATTTTGTGTTACAGAGCTTAGTTGAAAAGAGCCCAGTCTGAGGACCAGAAATATGGTCAATGAGACATGTCAGGTTGATGTCACTGACCTAATTAATGGGATAAAACCCAAGAAAAATATAAAAGTATTTCACAAAATTTGAACCCTGGCTACAAGGGTGAGAGCTAAGCAACTTAACCAATTAAGCAACTTTTCTGGTAGGCAGTCCAAAATAGGTTCAGGAATTATCGTAATAATTGAAAATAAGAAAAATATTCAGCGTAGTATAGGCTCCGTGCGTTGGGGTGAGAAATGCACCGCCGCACTACAAGTGGCCAAACTAATAAGCTCGTGAATGTTACCGTGGTCGAAGTGGAACAATGTGAGGTAAATTCTGAAGATGAACATGAGTCAATGATGGATTTCCAGACATCCTAGAAATATGAAACTGATACTCACAAGATCGCTGTCATAATCAAATTCCAGCTCCAATCGCCCGGGTGCTGTTAACGAGCCCTCGCCACCTTTTCCTGTCCATGAATAGTTGGTCTTCATGGGTCCTTCTTCAGTCTAGTCCTTTGCCCTCAAGATCATCCTTGATTTGGTCCAACTATTTCTTCTTTGGTCTTCCTACTGGTCTTTTTCCTGGGATAATCTTGTTGAAATAAGCTTTTGGTGTCCTCTCATCTCCCATTCTTTGCAGATGCCCATACCATCCTAATCGTTGCTTCTGTTGTGCGAGTCAAAAATATTCTAAATTTTTCGAGGGGGCCGAGTTGGAGGGATTTGAAATGGCGGGTTAGGAGAAGAACTGTGTAAGCAGGCATTTTTTCAACTGTAGATTAACTCTTTTTCCAAAGCGGTGACCTATTTTTGTGAAGTCAAACGTTTCCTGAATGCGCAAACTAACTTTTAACATCAAACCCCGAGGAAATGTTGAGGAAAATTTCCGAGATATTAAGGAGCTAATGTCGTAGTGTAACTGTATAATAAAGAGAAAAATGAAAATAGACATGAATTAATGCAACACTTCCAGGTATCCTAGAAACTTAATACTAGGTACCAGAGTAGCTGATATCACCAAGAACCCTAGAAAAATCTAAATATATAAAGTTTTGTTAGGGGGTCGAGCTGATGAGCTTTTAAATTGGGTTTCAGAAGTAGTTCGGCATAAGTACGCAAGCGTATTTTCACCCATAGGTTAACTTGTCTTCCAAAGTGATGACCTACAGTTTTCGTGAATTGAAACGTTTGCTCAAAGTTCAAACTAACTTTTAACATTAACAAACCTAGTTAGAGATAGGCTAATTAAATCCCAAACGCACAATTTAAACTTACTGCTTGCGATTCACCGTCAATATCAGCGTTTTCAAATCAATTTTGTGAGTTTGTGAAGGGAAACTATGTAGATTATTACAATGTTTTGTGTGCTACAATATCTATTATTGCAACCAACAATACTACACAACGTTTTGACATCGTTACTGTATAAAATAATAGAATATACTGTATGCTCGCACATTTCCAATGTACATCAGTACTCAGCTGATCGCGGCACATAACAGCTTATCGGAACGTCCGCTTACAGCAGCACTTTAGTATACGCACTGAGCCTATAATGTATAACACTGTATTTCAACAAGCTACTACAACAATTTTCCTAGTGTCTACTACAGTTGTTACTGCTCCTCATATGTTACTAGTGCGACTGTACCATGTAGTCACATAGTTTTGGAGCATGGTACCTCTTGCTGGGGCACTACAGGGAGTTTAGTGCTTTGTGCTTACTGGATTCTCTGTGGTGACCTAGCAATGAGGTGACACTGGGGCTTTGCTCTCTCTGATAGGTTTCTATGGTTATGAGTAGTTTTGATGTATATAGATGTAATGGAGGCTTGTTGGAATTATGTTTTGGTTTGTAAATGAAGAAAGAAGTAGGATTGATGTGTGGAAGGAAAGATAGTTGAAATAAATTTTTTAATGAAAGGTGAAAGTGTATGTAAAGAGGGATTAAGCCGGGTGCTGCAGAAAGTAGAGGAGTGGAATTGCATTTTCAAGTCTTCCTTTGTGTGCTAAACACCAATCACGACCCCTACATTAACCCTCCAAGTAATAACTAAAAGCCTGTTAAGTGATGAGCGACTTTAACGTCTTTGTACAAGTTTTTTTTTTTATTCATAAAAATACATAAATGACAGTAAAATATATCATATTACATATATTTTTGTTCAGTATAAACTAGAGTATGTGATTATGTAATAATATTGGATACATATCTTGATTCCATTTTATTGGGGTGATGAATTACAAATTTTCACTTTTGAAAAAACAATTTTTCAACTTTATACTGCAGTAGCTTCAAAACTACTAAAGAATGAAACAAAAGGTAAATGTCTAAACTGTTTTCCATTTTGTTAGCAACAAAAGACTAAGAGTGCATATTTACTATAAAACTAAAAAACAAAAAGTTATTTACAAAAAACTAAAACAATGTACATCTCCTCTTCGGGCATAATTCTTTAGTCCGAGTCACTTACAGGAGTTTTTCTTTTCCTCCCCTTTACTAGGGGCCTGTAGAAGTGTTTCAGCTTATAGTAACAAGTAGGATGAATGCCACAATTACACTTAGGGCACCAGAAGTTGCTTCGCTTTCTTTTTATGGCAGGTTCTTCCGAACAAACTACGCATAATCTTTCTTTTCGCCCAGGTAAATGTTGAATACAATGTTCATCTTGTTGGCTAAGTCTTGGATGTTCAGGCTGAATTCCATCTGCTAAATCTAGTACAATGCAGTCCACAAAGTCATCTCGGTCTATAGGCTTATCTGTATTCTTAGAATACAAAACAAATGCATCAAATACAGTGATGTCGAGAAGATTGAAAAATATTTTTTTCCAATATTTTTTACTGGTTCTGCTACAGGACAGATGATAAATGCTTTTGTCACTGTTATCAACACCCCCCATTTTTAAGTTATATTTATTAATTACATGATGATGATATGATGATAATTGTTGTTTTAAGGGGCATAACATCGAGGTTATCGGCCCCTAATGATCTGAGTGATAGCGAAAATGATAATGAGATGGAAACCAGAACAAAATTATCTGAGACGGAAAATACGTACAAAAAGGAACTCAGATGGAAACAACTCACAGTATGGTCTTACAAAAGGGAATTTAGAACGAAAAGTTGCACAAAAAGAATAGATTGAAAAAAGACCCACAAGACGTAGGCGAGATTCAAAATACGTACAAAATGCAATGTAGCGTCGAAATACTTACAAAATGCAACTGAAATTCAAAATACTTACAAAATGCAAATGAGATCGAAAATACGTACAAAATGCAATTGAGGTTCAAAATACTTACAAAATGCAATTGAAATTGAAAATACACAATGCAAGTTAGATTGAAGAAAGCCGGTTCAGTTATTAATTACAACTGGTTTCACTGCCCTGCTTCCTTTCCTGCTGGTTATCATCCTATCTTCTGCATGACAACCGGTTGTTACGAGGTACACTGGTTTTCTGTTTACTTTTTGCTTATACCCCACTAACAGTACTTTGTTTGCCTATAGTAAATACTTTTCTGAGCACCTAATTTGGCTTGGATTACCTTTTTTGATAAGCCTTTAGTATTCTTATTTACTGTGCCAGTAAGAAAAGTTTTTTTCCCTAGTAATACGTGGGCCAATGGTAACTTTGTATAAAAGTTGTCGGTAAAAACATGATAACCCTTATTCAGCAGATTGCATTTTTTTAGTTGGTCCATAACCACTTTCTGAGTAAACGGATCATCTCCTACAGAAAGGAAGTCTCTGCCACTATATAAAACTATATGCATAATATAGCTTGAATCGCTATCACATATTTCAATTTTTTTTATACCGTATCTAGCGTGCTTTTTGTTCGGCATATACTGAATAAACACACATCGATTTTTCATTCCAATGAGCGATTCATCAATTGATAGGTTCTGACTAGGCACATAATGTTCTTTTAGTTGTTTATTTATGTAGTCATAAAATGCCCTAATTTTGTACCAAGGGTCATAGTCTGCGTGGTTACGTGGTACGGCTTGTTTCGAGCTGAGATGGATCATTGAATTGATAAGTTGAAATCTATTTATGGACATTGTGTTGGAAAAGAAGGCAATGTATCTATTTTTCTTCGTACTCCAGTAATCAACAACATTTTTCATCCTAATCAAACCCATATTCAAGATCAACGCAACATATTTCTTCAGCTCAGATCTAGTTACGTCAACCCACTTTTGAAGCCGGGAAAATTGTTTCAAGTCACCTGATTCTCTTTTGTTTTTTAGAACATCGTCGGCATATGCATTAGTTTCTCTTACCAACATGTCCCAGATGAAGTTAGTAAAAAATAAGTAAAAGTATTCTATGGGTCTGGAGTTTCCGGGAGGGCAGCTTTTTATGCCTACATTCCTCGCAGTAAATTCATTCTCAATGTTTAGTTCTGGTTCAGGTGGTAGAACACGAACCCAATTTGAATGGGGTAATCTATATATAAGGGGAATAGAAGAGTTTGGTATTTTTTTTATACACTAGAATCACTGTCAGTAGTTGACTCACCACCATCGGAATGTACAAACTCGTCATCGCTTTCAGACGAGGCACCACTCAAAGAAACTGCTTCTGGTATTTCATCACCTGGCAAATCACTGTCATCACTGAAGATATAATCTTCATAATCTTCTTCTAACACATCGCGAATATCGTCAGAACAACATGGATCGCACATTTTAGTTGATTGAAACACGAACTAATCAAGTAGAACAATAGAACACTCCCAGGTTGCGAGAAGCTGTCGCGCGGTGTGGTGCATGTGTGGCGCATTCGAACGAGTGATGCCAAGATTTGTTTAGACAGCAAAAAAAAAAAAAACTATTCGATAATTCAGCAAGGTAGATCGAAATAGCCAATGAACTGAACTATCGATTAGTGCAAAGTTCGATGATATTCATGAAATAGTTGCCTAGCAACACGGCACTAAAGAAATGAGTCGTTAATAACGACTTTATCATTTCACAAAGGCATAAATGAGTCGTTATTAACGACTCATATCACTTGGAGGGTTAAATACCACCCCTACCGATAAGTTACAAATGATGCACCAACGAGGAGCTGGATAAAGGAAACTAGAATGCCTCTATTAAGGTATATACACAACGGTAATATTTCATAGAATCATACTATTATATGTTACAGTGTTCGTATATTGCATCAGTCTGGCTGCGTGGCTCAGGGGTAACGTTCTCGCTTGCTGAGCCCAAGGTTGCAGGTTCGAAACCTGGCGGAGTTAGCTGGCATTTGAGGGTGCGCAAATGCGAGGGAGCCGTGTCAGTAGATTTACTGGCACGTTAAAGATCCCCTTCGGGGCAAAATTCCGGCACCCCGGCGTCTCTAAAAGCCAGTGTAGTTAAAAGGGACGTAAAACCAATAACATTAACATTATATTGCATCATTATGGGTGTAGAGACATACTAGTCCAGTCAAAATATACATCCGACCTTCCAAAAGGTCATGTAGTTCTAATTTTTTAATATGTTGTTTGGACCTCTGTCAATAGTAAAAAACCAAATTTGCAACTTCGAAAGTCCTGTGCTAGCTGTGTAATAGCCAAAAATAACTGCCAGATCGCACTTTTTTCAGGTTTTGCTCAATATCATCTAAACTATGCGTCTGAGAGAAAACATTGTGAATACCTGTTTACAATTATATTACATTGTCTACAATTTAAGTCCTAAGCGAGATCTGTACGTGTAGTAGTTCCCGAGATACAGTTATTCAAAGATTGGATGTTAAAAAAAAATTTAGGTTTTGGTCTCCTAATTTGACAAATATTGTCCAAAATACTCATCCTATGAGAAATGTCATTGATAATGAACTTGAAGGTTTTTCGGTTACCTGTAGGCCCAGTGCTTCTCTCAAATGTGGCAGTTAACTGACAACCTTGAAAAAATGAATTTGAGAAAAAAGAAAGAAGAGAGTTCACATAGGTACTATTTTGTTTTATTACAAAAGAAAAACGTTACATCTAACATTATTTTACAATTATGAAGCAACAGGTCTCATCGTAATTTCACTTGTGATGGCCTGGGTCTCGAAAAATCTTCCTCTGACAATGGTGCAGGTTTATTGGAGGGATTTTTGAACTGAACAGCAGGCGCAGGCTCGTTTTGCAGTTCTAGCAATGTAGGGGAGGGGATGTCTTCCTCATCGTCCAAATCCTCTAGCTGAAGCGATTACACATTTTGCCACCACAAAATCGACAAATGGCTGAGCATTTCAGCCCAGCTTTGCGGCAAATGCAACCGCCGCTGCAACCTTTTCTGAAATTGCAGGAAATCATGCGCAGTAGGAGCATGTAGTTGTAGTGATATGGGTAAACCCTTGACCATCAAGCTTCCATCCCCAATCTTTAGGAAGTTTGTTGACCCCCAACCACTTTTGAAGTTGGTGGTAAGTTCTGTAAGCATGATGGCGTGCTGCATCCACTGTTGGGGGCAAGAGAGCAAGATTGATTTTGATGTTGGCTGCAGATGTAAGAAACAGTTGGTGGCGAAGGCTATTCAGGGAGTCTGTTAGGAAATCACCCCCATACAAATACACAAAGCACTTCTTCCCAGCTTTTGCTATGGTTTCATTACTGGAGTCTGACAGCAGTTCTGCCAGTTATACAAGTTGGGGATTTTTTTATATACAGTATCAGCCAACTTGGTTTTACCATGCTCATGAAGGGCTGAAGTGGTTTTACACTCACTGAATGCATGGATAAAAAGCCACTGTACTCGGTGAGTGTTGAGCAGGTCGATGTGTGAAAGAGGAGCTTGAGTAATGGACACAGCCGGCTTCACCTTTGCTACTCTTCTGAAGGTAGATGTTAGTTGCACCTGAGCCTAAACCATTGAGGAGTACGAGGAGGTCAACATCTCCTACTACGATCACACGGTCGAATGTCGGACTTTTGGATAGTGCCATAGCAATGATGTCCCGATCAGCATCTTCTTCAGCTACTTTTACTTGTATGCCATGCTGCTCGAATGAATCGCAAAGATGTGGGATGAGGCACCTCTTGTTGTTCTCATTGGCCAATACTTTTTTCTGAGGTAGTTGGATGATGGTGGATTGTTCAAAAATGATGTCATTGCAGAAGTGAGTATCACAGCGTAGGAGTCGTTCAGCTCTTTTTGTGTTTTTGTTAGTGGCCTCTTCACGATAACCGTCAAAAACTATCGAGACGTTGCTACCAAAGTGGTAGCTGATGTAACCTGAAACAATGGCTGTCACGGACATTTTGCACTGCCAGACAACCTTGTGTAAAAGATAGCCCCCATCCAAACCAACGTAAGTATTGGAGTCAGCTGGTGTGTGGCTGGATAGTGGAGTGAAAGCAGAGAAGAGACTGGACTTGGTCCCCTTTCGCACCCCCTGTTCATTAAACAAAGACATTGGGGCTAATTCATGTTTAAAAGGTTCTTTCAGTTTTTTGTCCGATTTTTTGCTTATGCACACTCTTTGGAAAATAGTAAGTGGATCGACAACTACTCTCTTGTTCCCCTCTTTAACAGAGGTGGTGGATGACAATGAGGCTACTTTGTCCTTACGTTTAAAGTTTACTTTATCCAACGTATTCCCAATGATTTTCTTAACACCTTCAGTTCCCAGTTGTTGGGCCAAGTGGTAATTTATGTTAGGGCCACCATTTATTCCACTACTGATGGATACCAATTCATCAGTGATGGGAAATGGAGGGTGGAGAACAAACCAGTTCAGTTTTTTAGTTTTTCTGCATCACCATTATCTCGAATGATTAGAGAAGGCCTCATAAAAACATGATGTTCACCAGTAAGATAGGAGATGTGGCAGAAACGTTCCAGTTCCTCACATACGTTTACCATGAGCACCATTCCTACAGTCCACCGGACTAGCATACTGCTGGAGATTCCACGGCCCTGTGTCAATCCACCATAGCTTTTCATAGACCGCATCAATTTTTGCTCAGTTGTTAAGTCTTACCATACGCCAGACCAAAACTTTTCAGATCGGAGGATAGTAAATCCTCCTTCTGTAAACATCTTAAACTCAGTAGGATCCATCCGATCGTCTAGAGCCATCATATCTGGCAGATATAGGTGAGCACTCTTTGCATAGAAATAGTGACCAGCAGAATGAAAAATGGACAGAATACAGGTAAAGGTTCCAATCACCAGCATGCTCTGCCAGAATGAATATTTTATGAGAGTACACATGCGAAAATATTGGACACACAGATTATCCAATGCAGTTTTGAATTGGGCTCTTAGGGTTTGGTAAGTGTCGTTTTCCTTTACAAACATGATGAGAAACCGCTCACTTTCAAGTAGCATCATTTCTTTCCTCCTCAGTCATTTCTACCTCATCCATAATAATGCCAGCCAGGACTAGCAGAGTTGAAGCATATCGACACTATGATCACACAAAAATATTCAAACCAAAATAACACAGCAAATGATCGCAAATAACTACAAGCCATTATTAAGTAATATTATACGTACCGGATTCAACACATCATTTCAGTAAATAATTAATAATTAACACGGAAACATTCCCATAATTATGAAGCCATTACTACGTATACTTATCATAATATTAATTCCGATTTAATCAGTACAGGCCCTGTACGTGGTGTCTGATACACTCAAAACTTGTTTTAATTGATTTCACTCTATTTCTATTTTTCAAGGTTTTCTGTTACATGCCACTTTTGGGGAAAGCACTAAGCCTACAGGTACCCGTCAAAGCTCAAATTAAATGTAAACAATTAAACTTAAAGTTCATTATGAATGACATTTATCATAGGGCGAGAATTTTTGTCAATATTTGTCCAATTAGGAGACCAAAACCAACAATTTTTACTTTTTTGAAAACATATCCAATCTTTAAATAACTGTATCTCGGGAACTACCAAACATACAGAGCTCGCTTCAGACTCAAATTGTAGACCATTTAATATAATTGTAAACAGGTATTCACAATGTTTTCTCTCAGACGCATAGTTTATACGACATTGAGCAAAAACTGAAAAAAGTGCAAATATCGGGCTGCTTTTTGGCTATTACACAGCTAGCACAGGGCTTTCGAAGTTGCAAATTTGGTGTTCTACTATTGGCAGAGATCCAAACAACATATAAAAAAATTAGAACTACATGACCTTTTGCAAGGTCGGGCCCCTTTTTATGTCTAATTTGACTGGATTATACATTTAGTTTTAATTGCAGTGAAGTCTCCCATAAGTCCAACCCCTCGTCCACGTTGTGGGAGACGGGCAACGGCACAAATTAGGGGATTGCCTGTAGGGGTGAAGTACAGTGGGGACTTCGTGTGCCCTGGGACCGTTACGGTAGCTGTGAAGGTCCTACAGGAACCCTGAAAAGTGACGGCTAACGGGGCTCTGGTGAAGCTACGATAGGCCCAGCAAGCCAGTAGTGGATGAAACCAAATGCTTTCAAGAATGGAACGAGCCTTGGACATGATGGATATAATAGACGACGACACGGCTGTAAACACGGACTAAGATTTAGAACTTTAAACATAAGGACGCTGACGGGGAAGGTGGAGGAGATAGTGGATATGATGGAAAGAAGGAAGTTGGATTTATTGGGATTGGCAGAAACAAAGTGGAAAGGGGAAGGAAGGAGAGAACTGAGAAAAGGCTATAGACTGTACTGGAGTGGGAATGAAGAGGGAAAGAGGAATGGAGTGGGAGTAGTAGTACGAGATGGTTTACAAGAAGTGAAGAGAATAAGTGATAGGATGATGAAAGTGAAAGTAGCACTGAGGGGAGAGACCGTAGAATTAGTGCAAGTGTATGCTCCACAAGTAGGCTGCGCCTCTGAAGAGGAGGAGGAGTTTGAAGAGGAATCGCAGACGCAGCTGGTAGGAAGAAATATGATTGTTATGAGGGATCTGAATGCCCATGTAGGAAGAGAAAGACAAGGGTATGAGAGTGTACTTGGACCAGAGGGTTGGGGCGGAAGAAATGAGGAAGGAAAGAGACTGTTGGACTTCTGCCAAAGGAACAGCCTGCTAGTTGGGAACTCCTGGTTCAAGAAAAGAGAGAGCCACACAATCACATGGTACAGTGATGACTTGACCAGGAAGTCGGTGGTCGACTATATACTGTATGAGAAAGAATTAAATAAGAACATCACGGACATCAAGGTTATACCATCGGAGAACCTGGATAGCGACCATCGATTGCTGGTAATGTACCTGAGAGGGACTAAGGAGAAGAAATGGACTGAGAACTAGGAAAGACGTATAAGGATATGGGAACTGAAAGAAGGAGATAGAAGGGTCGAGTACCTCAATATGGTAAAGGAAGGAATTCCAACAGATGAAGAAAGAGTGGTGGAAGAGGAATGGGCTAGATTTAAGAAGACACTAGTAGGTGCAGCAGAAGCAGTATGTGGGAGGACAAGTAACGGGCTCATTGGGTCACCCTGTAATACTCCGTTCGTTTGAAGTATCGGTTCTGAGAGTGATATGTTGTCAGAGATTCTTATTTTGTTCCATCGTAGTATCGTTTTTATGGTTTCAGTCCACACATGGTTCCTGTTTAGGGTTTCTTCCAGCTTCTGTGTCACAAGTTCCCGGTTTATGAGGTCGAATGCTTTTGTGAAGTCTATAAATACCACGTAGAACTTTTCTCTTCTTTCAAGGGCGTCCCTGATGTTATTGAGTAGTAAGTGTATAGCGGTTACAGCTGATCTTCCTTTCCGGAATCCGAATTGATTTTCTGGTAGATACTCGTCTATTTCTTCTCTGACTCTCCCCACGATTGTTTTTGTGAATATCTTGAACGGAATATTCTCCAGAGCGATGCCTCTGTATGTGTTTGTATCATATGGATCGCCATTGCCTTTATAGAGTACTTTTATAGTTGAATGTCTCCATCTCTCCGGTATTGAGGCCGTCTCAATGCATTTATTGTATAATTTTGTCCATGTAGGTACCGGTAGTAGGAGGTGAGCAGTGTCTTTTATGTACTCACTGTAAATGTTGTCTGGTCCTGCGGCTTTGTTTTTCTTTGTGCTTGAGATGATGTTTTGGACTTCATTTGCTGTCAGCGGAGTCCATCCTGTTGGCGCTAGTGTATAGGTACTTTGATTTTCTGGGGTGTTCGTTATTCCTTCCTTGTTGAGTATATTGTTAAAGTGTGTCATCCATTTTTCCATGTTTATATAATGTGTCTGCGCTTGCTTCCTAGGACGTAGAGCGATATATGGGTCTTTCTTTGCCTCTTCTACGATTCTTTTACCTTTTACCTTCTTCCTCCCAGTATACCCTTTTCTTCTCCCGCGTGAGCGTTTTATAGAGACTGCTTTTTCTGTTGTATACCTGATAGAGTGTAAGGTTCTTCTCGTTTGTTTTTAGTTCATGCAGGGCCTTCAATACTTCTTTTCTTAGCAGGTAGCATTCCTGATCGAACCATTGTTTCGCCTTTCGTTCCTTTCTTGGGGTTGCGGCTTGTATTAGCAGTTCTTCAAGTGTTTGTGCCGCTTCTTCTAGTCTTGATTCTTCAGTAAGCGTTTCTATTTTTCTTATCTGGTCGGCTCGTCCTTCTATCTTTCCGACGTCAATTTTTCTTGATAATAGGCATTTTGTTTGTTTTTTGGGTGCTTGCCAATCGCCATGAATTTTTATTTTCATGGGGATATGTTTTCTTATTGGTGTGTGATTTGCTGACCAGATAGGGGTTATTTCTCCATTTATTTGTCCTTTTATGAGTGCCACATCTATGACGCTTTTTCCATTGTGAGATATATAGGTTGGTATGTTGCTGTTATTTAATAGGAGAAGGCCATCTTCTTGTAGTTTTTCCATTACTACTTTTGTTTTGTAATTGTGTACATCCAGTCTACAGTTTAAGTCCCCTGTTACGATTAGGGGGCTGTTTTGTTTACTCTGAGTGATAAGTTGTCCTAATTCGTCTATTATCTCCAAGGCCGTTGTGTGTGGTTGAAAGTAAGCGGCTATAATTGTGATGTGTTTTGTTTCTATTAGTCGAGAGTGATCCAGTTGTGTTATCATTTTTGTTGGGGTCAGCCAAGGCTTTAAGAGAACGCTTATTCCTCCTATTGGTCTTCCCTTTTCTCCTTGTTTCGCTTGTAGATGTATGCAATAATATTCTGCATGTTGCCAATGGCCTGTGAGGAACGTTTCTGTTAATATTATTATGTCATATCCTTTTAGGCAGTCCGTTGGTGACATGCTTAATGCGATTTTAAGCCTTCAATGTTCCATAACATTATTTGTAGGTTTCCTCTATTCTCTTCTCCTCTATAGCTTGTGTTGCTCCAAAGTCCGTTCTGTGTTTTATTCGAGTGGCATCCCTGTGTTCCTCCGAAAAAACTTAAAACGACTGACGGTGATGTTTGATGGCCAGAAGTCTGAATTATTTACTGTTTCAAGATATTTAAATAGGATTCCCACTTTGAAGCATTTCGTTTTATACTTCGTTGATAATTCTTCGCAGATTAGGTTTCCTTTAATTTCCTTGTTGGTAAGGAATTTCGTTATGTCCTCTGTTGTTGTTTCCTGTTGTACTCTCCCTATGAAGAACCAGGCCATCTTTTCTGCAGCTTGTAGGTTTTTGTCTTCGGCTCCTGTTCCAGTTATGGGAGCTTGTGATCGCGCTGGTTGTCTCCTTCTTCTGCCGATTACATCTGTCCACTTCTCCTCGGCTGTTTCGTCTGTAGGTGTTTCCTGTTTTGGCCTTGTGGTGATTCATGTGTTATCGCTGGGAAGTTATCTTCCTCTATGTTGTAATCCTCATTTCTTCCTATAGGCGTTGGGGTGGGGCGTGTTCCTCTTCGCATGTTGGGCATCTGCGCATTCCTTTCGAAGCGGTATGGTATTTCTGGGTTTGTTTTAGAAATATCTAGCTGAGGTGTCAGATTCTGTTGATTTGTACATCTGATCTCCTCTCGTATCATCTTTTTGATATTTTGCGACATGTTTTCCATTGTTGATTGTATTTGCTTGGTCATCCTTTTTGTGATTTTGTCTTCAAGCGATCTGTATGTATCTACGCTTTGATTGTTATTTGTTTCCACAGCCTGGGACGGTATATGCTGGCTCCTGTTAGTCTTCTGATTTGTGTCGGTAGGTGACACCGCTTGCTGGATGCTGTTTGTATCCTGACTGTTGGTAGGTTTCTCTCCTTGCTGGTTCTGGTCGTTGCCGGTAGATGGAACACTTGATTGGTTCTGTTAGTTGTGTGCCGGCGGCGCTACTCGTACCGTAGTGACGTTGTTTTCTTTCTGTGGGTTGTCGGTAGGTGGCACTCTTTGCTGGTTCTGTTCAGTGTTGCTAGATGTCGCTAGTTGTTTCGCAGGAGAGCTCTCTGCTCCCTTAGTTGTGGCATCTATTTGGTTAACCATAACCTTTCTTTGGTGTATCGTATTTTCGATAACCTGTCTTTCAGACTTGTCCTTTTCATTGATATCATGAGCCACATTTGAATTCCGTGCTAAGATATAATTCCTGATAACACTTACTGCTTCTGCTATGTCTTCTTTCGTTTCTTTTTTCATATATCCTCAGGCTTCCACGATGTCTTCAAGCTTTTTAAGAGCACATTCAATACGTATTTCTAACTTATCCGCCATCTTGTCGATCCTATCAGAAGTCACAAAGGGGGGTAGTATATAAGTAATTGAGAGTTTTTAAGGTACAGGGAAATATGACGGGATTGTCGGATGCTCTTGAGCACTAAAATGTCTCGATACACCAAGGCCAGAATTTGGTAGCGCTGGTGAATTCCCATTTGTCTCCTAGAGATGGGTGAGCGCTTGTACAGGGTATTTTTGCTTAAGGCGTCCACGAGACAAAAGATGGGCCACCAGAAGGCGAGACAGTCCTTCATGAAACTCATACATAACAGCACACGTGATTTCTGTTTACGGCCTCGCCATGTAAGAGCTGTAGGTGTGTAATTTAAGGTAATTAGTACAAAGGTATTATTTGAGTGAGGAGAACTGGTCTGGGTTGCGAACTAGTATTAAGTAGAATATGGTCTACGGGAACTTAGTAAGACAGGGCGATTACGGCACAGAAATATTTGGTGTTATGTGTAATGCGCACTTACTGTTTTTTTTTTCTTTTTCAGAAATAAATATTAATTTTATCTAATAAACAGAGAGATTAAGTATTATGGTCACGATGCGCAGTCACAATAGTGTGATCGTGTGCTCAGTGAGATCAGTGAGATTAAGTTTCACCAGAAGGAAGCGACCTCCAGTGATATTAGGAAGTTCTGTGGATATATATATCAGAACACCTTTGATGCGTGTGATGTGACATCATATATACACAGTGCTCACACATTATTTATGTATATCTTTCCCAACATAAAGATATTTGAGAGGCGGAAATATCCGTGGAACATTAATCAAAATGAAAAACATTGGACTGATTGCACAGGGCAATCCAATATAACAACAGACTTTGACGCAAAGTGCGTAAAGAAAATTATGAGTGTATATATATGTAATTTAGGGTGATTTAATTTGTATAATATGTATTTTGGATGAGGATTTTATTAACGTGTCTGGGATAATCGCATGATGTACCGTCGCCACGGTAAATCATCCGATGATCCGAGGCGAATATGTAACGTGTTTTTCGAGGGTATTTTACGCCACTGACATAAGTCAGTAGGAAGCCATTCAATGCTTATTTACGCGGCAAATTGTTCTGCCAAGAGAAGTTTCATGTAACTTATTATTATTATTAAAGTATTTTTGGAGCGATTTTTATAAGATTATAAGTATACAGATAGGTTTTCGATGTTATAGAAACACTATCAAGCGAATTATTACGAACAACATTATCGCGGAAATTATATGATTACGGAATTTTACGGATTTTAGTCAGTTAGGGTATTGTAAGAGAGATGAGTCATTGGGAATTCAGCTACAGGTATATTCTTGTCGAGTAGCGTGGCGCAAGCCGTGGGGCACTTCCAGCTGGCTGCATCAAGAAAAGGCGAAATGGCCTGGGCCGGTAATCGACATCGTCGCGCCGAGTATATTGACCCTGAGGTCGGGTGTATCGGGTGGTGGCTCAGCCAATCATTGGAGACCGGGCAGGTAGAAGACGGGTCTGGCGAGTGCATATATTGTTTGCTCGCCGAGGAGGAAGGACGATTATCATTGTAAAACTTGACCGTTGTGGTTGCTCGTTTGGTTGGTTCCGGTGTGTTCAGACCATAACTTAACATTTCTACAACGATCTCAACAACTGACGAAGAAGATGGCGACGTCCAGACGGCTGTGGGAAGCTCTCTTCAGCATCAAGTACGAGGGAAATGCCACGGCAATTTCCAATGGTAAGCGCGAATGACTCAGAACTACATAATCTCTCGCTTCATTGTTTCATATTCAGTATTTCAGTAACTTCTTAGCTTGGGAGTAATAGTAAAATCAGTAATTCATCCGACTCCGTTTTCACATAATTCTCTAGTGGTAAATTCAAATCGTTACGCTCCAATTTAAATTTATTATTATTATTATTAAAATTGCCACTACTTGTTTTTATATAATAAATTCATTTCTTATACTATGCAATCTTTGCTTTCAGTAGGTAGCATTAGATATAGACCAAATTCCTTCTCCTGATACAATTGTTAGTTGGGTTAATGATCAAATCATACCACGATCTGAGTGTGAAGATTCTTAAAGGTGTTCTGCCAGAGCTAGGTGTTGTTAAATATAAATTTAGATTTCAACATAGCGTTGAGGTCTTGGCGCCCATTAATACAACGTATCTTAGTCAG
The DNA here is from genome assembly GCA_946902985.2 of Meconema thalassinum. Lineage (NCBI taxonomy): Eukaryota > Metazoa > Arthropoda > Insecta > Orthoptera > Tettigoniidae > Meconema > Meconema thalassinum. The sequence continues at coordinate 452,993,404 of OX336391.1, read as the reverse complement.
AGTAAACATCTGCAAGATGGCGTCTAATTGCAAGTCAGTGTGTGGGAGCTGCGAAGATAACATTACACATAAAGAAGATTACATCGTGTGTGACGGAAAATGTGGTAAGTTTCATCACAGAACGTGTGTACAACTTAATAAAAGTGAGTTTAAAAAACTAATATCCTCTAAAGCCAGTAAATGGTACTGTGGACAATGTGACGACACTGTGAGTGAAGGCGTCAAAGAACATGTAGATAGTGATGCTCCTAACCTCAACGACCTCGCAAGTGTTATTAATCAAATCAACATCAGGCTCACTAAGATTGAATCAATCGAGTCAGAACAAAAGGAGATGCAAAGGTCGGTATCGTTCTGTGCTGCGAGTTTCGATGAGATGAAGTTAGAGCTAAAACAAATGTCGGACAACTTCAACAAGGCATTGGCGGAAATCACCGTTCTGCGAAACGAAGTTCGTACTTTACAACACGAGCGCGATACAAATAACAGTGTGATACAACAACTGAGAGTTGAAAATCAAGAGCTCCAGCAATATGTTCGCAGGAATAACCTCGAAATTCATGGACTGCCTCTTATTAACAACGAGAAGCCTGTGGAAATTGTGAAAGATATTGGAAAGTGTTTAGGCGTAGACATTAACACCAATGACATTGATGCGTGCCACAGACTCCCTCAAAGGAAAGCAGAACTACCGCCTCCTCTGCTGGTAAAATTCTGTAGTCGCTTAATAAAAGACGATCTATTAACGGCTAAGAAATTCAAGCCGAGAATGACTTCCATTGATGTTGGGATTCAGGCAAAGTCACGGAGTGTTTATATAAATGAACACCTGACGTCGCAGAATAAATATCTGCACAAACAAGCACGAGACCTCCGGCAACATGGTTGTAAATATGTTTGGACGAAGGACTGTAAAATCTTTGTAAAGAAAGACGAAAGTGGAAGCACTTTTCGCATCACCAGCATGGAGGACATCCGTAAATTTCAGAGCGAACTAGCTAAGAAGATACCTAAGCCTGACAATGGAAGCCCCTCCAGTAATAACAACTCTTCTTAACTACCCAACAGTAGAAGACCATCCCGGAGACAACATGACGATAACGACGGACCAGATATACAACTCCAATCCTACCAACTGCAGAGAACTAAAATTTGTGAGTGTGCATGATTACACTATTAAATGTAAAACTATCACTAATGACTGTAACAGCCTACAAATTGTGTATCTTAACAGTAGAAGTGTTAAAAATAAGCTGGACGAATTGGAAATACTCCTGCATATTTTAGGTGAAGTAGATGTCTTGGTTATATCTGAAACCTGGATTAAGAGCAACGAGGCTAAATATTACAACCTAAACAACTACTCTGGTGTGTTAGCTCACAGAGATGATATGAGAGGAGGTGGGACGGGGTTATTTGTACATAAAAAATGGAACTTTAAACTAATTAATAAGTGTGAATTGAACCATAGCTTAATCTGGGTGGAGATATGGCGAGACACCTCAACTGGTAAAATCAAATCAGACAATCTATCCATCATTGGAGGATACAACCCAACGAGATCTAATGCAGCTTTATTTCTAACATCTTTGGAAAATTTCCTCTCTCAGACCAACAATACTCCTTGTCTTTTCATAGGTGACACAAATATTAACACTTTTACTGACGACCTCCTAAAAATGCGATACCTTAATGTTTTAACAAGCTATGGATTCACAATGTGTAACAAAATACACACATCAAAAAAAGTTTTGCATCACCTCTGTTCCAAGAGTTCCGGAACCGTTAAATACAAAGGGAATAGAGATCAACACAAACAACATTTCAGCTCGTTTTATTGCTCATGAGACCCACACATTGCATGTTGTACCATCATACAGCTAGACTTTCAGCATTTGTTGTCCAGATTGCAGTACACACCACTACCTCTAATACCCAGTAGCACGTCCTCTTGCATTGATGCATGCCTGTATTCGCCGTGGCATACTATCCACAAGTTCATCAGGACACTGTTGGTCCAAATTGTCCCACTCCTCAACGACAATTCGGCGTAAATCTCTCAGAGTGGTTGGTGGGTCAAGACGTCCATAAACAGCCCTTTTCAACATATCCCAGGCATGTTCGATAGGGTTCATGTCTGGCGAACATGCTGGCCACTGTAGTCGAGCGATGTCGTTATCTTGAAGGAACGCATTCACAAGATGTGCACGATGAGGTCGAGAATTGTCGTCCATGAAGACAAATGCCTCTCCAATATTCTGCCGATATGGTTGCACTATGGGTCGGAGGATGTCATTCAGGTATCGTAAAGCCATTTCGGAGCCTTCCATGACCACCAGTGGCGTACGTCGGCCCCACATAATGCCACCCCAAAACATCAGGGAACCACCACCTTGCTGCACTCGCTGGACAGTGTGTCTAAGACGTTCAGCCTGACCAGGGTGCCTCCAAACACGTCTCCGACGATTGTCTGGTTGAAGGCATATGCGACACTCATCGGTGAAGAGAACGTGATGCCAATTCCGTGGGGTCCATTCAGCATGTTGTTGGGCCCATCTGTACCGCGCTGCATGGTGTCGGGGTTGCAAAGCTGGACCTCGCCATGGACGTCGGGAGTGAAGTTGCGCATCATGCAGCCTATTGCGCACAGTTTGAGTTGAAACACGACGTCCTGTGGCTGAACGAAACGCATTATTCAACATGGTGGCATTGCTGTCAGGGTTTCTCCGAGCGGCAATCCGTAAGTAGCGGTCATCCACTACAGTAGTAGCCCTTGGGCGGCCTGAGCGAGGCCTGTCATCGACAGTTCCTGTATCTCTGTACCTTCTCCATGTCCGAACAACATCGCTTTGGTTCACTCTGAGACGCCTGGAAACTTCCCTTGTTGAGAGCCCTTCTTGACACAAAGTAACAATGCGGACGCGATCGAACTGCGGTATTGACCTTCTAGGCATGGTAGAACTACAGACAACATGAGCAACGTACCTTCGTCCTGGTGGAATGACTGGAACTGATCGGCTGTCGTACCCCCTCCGTCTAATAGGCCCTGCTCATGCATGGTTGTTTACATCTTTGAGCAGTTTTAGTGACATCTATGAACAGTCAAAGGGACTGTATCTTGGATACAATATACACAGTAACGTCTATATGCCGGAGATCTGGGAACCGAGGTAATGCAAAACTTTTTTTATGTGTGTATATGCAACACGTACGACTGACACATCATCAACTCTTCTCGATCATGTAGTAGTAAACAATGACAAAATGCAGCTCACAATATCCAATGTGGATACAGACATAAGTGACCACAATATAATCATCACAGACACTGTCTGGCCATACAAAAGAACCCATTCTCATAACAAAATTTTCACTTCGTCGATTAGTCCTAATTGTACGGCTAACGAAACAAACGATAATAATGATATCACACAAACTAGCCAGGATATTACGATCAACAACATGTACAGCGCTTTTATTGACCAAATGCAAGGAACTATAAAAAGACGCAAGCACAATTCCAACAATCAGAAAATATTGTCAAATACAGATGATGCAAGTCCATGGATTACATCTGAATTGATAATATTGATTAAGCGACGCAACACACTACACCAAAAACTCAAGATCAGGCAACACAAAGATAACATCTCCCTAAAAGAAGAATATATTATGTGCAGAAATGCAGTAACATCATTGAAAAGGAAACTAAAAGCAGATTATTATTCACAAAAGCTAAACTTGTATGATAAAAACGTAAAGAAAACATGGGAAATCTTGAATGAAATTATATATAACAAAAGGTATAGCTCTAAAACTTGCACATCTCTTATGATAGATAACACGGTCGTTGCAGATAAACAGGAGATTGCTAACTCATTCAATGACTATTTTACATGCATAGCCAGCAATCTTGCATCCCAGATAACTGATCCGGACTGTACAAGTCAGAATGCTAACTACCAGTCGGAATCACTCTTTCTATATCCAACAGATCACGTTGAAGTTAAATGTATAATTAAGAATCTAAAAAATAAAAAAAGTTGTGGTGTAGATGGGATTTCAGCTAGTGTGGTTAAAACGTTTGATGATCAACTAATAACGATGCTTGTTGCTATAATTAATGAATCTATGACTAGTGGCATAGTACCACAAGCTCTAAAAATTGCTAAAGTAATACCAATTTTCAAAGGAGGAAATACAAGTGATGCAGGGAACTATAGACCTATATCTATACTACCAATTATTTCCAAAGTCCTGGAAAGCATTGTTAAGGTGAGGCTAGTGAAGTTTCTGCAGAATAACAATTTTTTTTATAGAGCCCAATATGGTTTTGTTGCGAACTCCAGTACAGAACTGGCTATTACTGATCTTATTTCAATGCTTCAGGAAAGCATTGACCGCAACGAGATAGCAGCTGGGTTATTCATTGATCTCGCTAAAGCTTTTGACACAGTAAATCACGAAATGCTATTATCAAAATTAGAGAATGCTGGAATTCGAGGCGTTGCATTGGAGTGGTTCCATAGCTACCTTAGTGGAAGAAAGCAATATGTTGCCATGAATGGCTATCAAAGTGCGGAAAAGGCTGTATCGTGTGGGGTTCCTCAAGGGTCTATTTTGGGCCCTACGCTGTTTCTAATATATATAAATGATTTAAGTAAAGTTAATTTAAAAGGTCAAATTATGCTTTACGCTGATGATACGAATGTTTTCTATACTGGTAGCAAAGTGGGCACAATAATCAATATTATACAAGAAGACTTAAACGCAATAGCCAAGTGGCTCAATATTAATAAATTGACTATGAACGTCACGAAAAAAAAAATATGATAATGACAAAACCCAGTATGAAAAATGTTGAACATAATCATATATATAGTAACAACACAATAATAAACGAGGTCGAACATTTTAAATATTTGGGGCTAATCATTGATAAACATCTAAGCTGGGTAGCACACGTTCATTATATTGCGAAGAAGATAGCTCCGGCATCTGGGCTGTTGAGAAAATTGAAATACTTAATCCCTAGAAAACTTCTAATCACAGTATATTACTCACTCGTACACAGTCACTTGCAGTATCTAAATGTAATTTGGACTCAGTGTAAAAAGACAGCCCTGCATGAACTTATGGTAATACAAAATAGAGCGATAAAAAATATATATAACCTACCCTTAAATACACACAGTCGAGATTTATATGCCAAGAGTAAAATAATGCCAATGTCAATGTGCGCAGAATTAAGGTCAGCAATACTAATACACAGAATTAAGCAAAACAATGTGCTGCATAACAGTGACTACACCCTAAATTCAGACATTCATACTTATAACACGCGACAAGCAGATGACTTCGCTCTCTTTCAAATCCGCTCGTATAAATTTGGTAACTGTAGCTTTAAGTTCTCAGCCATTCAGTCTTACAACCATCTTCCAAGCGATTTAAAATCAATTTCCAATCTGTCGACTTTCAAATTTAAATTAAAGAGACTACTTTGGAATCGGTACATAATAAAGTAGGTAGCCAAATTTAGTGAATCATCATGTCTCATTTCACTCTGCATTGATAAACTTATTATTTTAATTATAATTTAATTCTTCTTCTTTCTTCGTTTTGCCCACTTAGGGAGCGCGCTTGAACTTGTTGACTCGGGTTGATGGAGCTTTCCTCTTCCTCTCCTCCCAAAATCTCCTCATGAACTCGCTATGCCCCTTCTTACGTTCCTCCGTCCATATTTTTTTTCCAGTGGTCTTCTTTTTAGCTTTTCGGTGAAAGAGTGATTTGTAAATAATTTTTAATTATTATTTTACTTTTATTATGTTATTTACATTGTACATATTCTTTTGGTAAGCTAATTACAGTGTTAGGTCAAGTATCATTGCCGAAAATTAACTTAATCACGCAGCAAATGTGTATGTAAGGTATATATGTATATAAAATTGTAGTAGACGCCAATAAATTTGTATTGTACAATTCCTATGTAAGAGCCTCTGGCTCGTTGGAATTAATTGTTCAATAAATGATGATGATGATGACATTACACTTGTCATCCCAACGTTACACTTGCTTCCAAACTGTGGAGCTTCTTATATAAGTATTTTAAAGTGCAAGGCAGGGATAAGGAAACAGTTACAGTTCCACCGCTGGACTTTTTCTGTCAATTTCAACCGTTATGATTGTTCTGGACTTTTCCATGCCAAACAATTCATCTACAAGTTAAACCTTCTAGTATTTTCCACTCACATATGGGAATACTTTTTCTAACCAAGGAATCTTCCTTATGAACAGTTAATCAACACCTAATGTTTCTTCCTCCGTTGGAATTTTTCTGCTGCATTCAACTATAACATCCAAATTTGCAACGCAATAGACTCTCGCAAATCTAGTGCAACTAGTTATTTTTCACCATTGCAATAACTTTCCTTGCTATAAACTTTCTGTGCTACAATAGTGAACTTTTCAGCCACGTCAATAGACTATAGTGAAAAAGTGCTCGTTCGATTTCTCATCCGCGTCGCGCTCGTCCGAAATAAATAAAATAGGCCAAGAACTTTCTCTACAAAGTTCCTATTCCCTCTTCCTCAACCCCTCTTTACTAACAAATTCGGTTAATCTTTAAATTTATGTATTTTGCAACGAGGCCTCGCCAAACCATAGGCGCCCTCCCAACTTTCTCCACTTTCCATTTATTCACTCTGTATAAATATCAGCAGTTGGAAACTTATTAATCAATTTCTTTTCTTGCTAGCACAAGAATTGGTTATTGTCTACCAAACCTTTCAATAATCTCTTTAATCCAGGTTTCACGAAAGGGTAACTGACCCCATTTTTTCCTCTTGATCCTGTTTAAATATAGAAGTTCTAGAAACTTCCTTCTAATTTTTCTCTTCAGGTTTCACAATAAGTGACCTGCCCTATTTGTATAACCTCTAAAGGTAATTCTGTATATTGTGGTGTTTGAAGCACTATTTTCAGTGTTGCCTTAGTAAACAAGAGTTTAGTGCTTTTCAGTCGGTCAACACGAATGTACCCAAAAGAGATGGGTTATGCCCTAATCCTGAAATAAATTACATGAGATTAATAAAACACTAGGATGACCAGTTTCGATCGTCAAGCGATCATCATCAGATCCAATACACTTAGGCTATAAAATCTATGTTTGAAATACAGGTGAAAATATTTACAATATGTACAATTATTTAGTTGCAGTATTGGTACTGCAACTGTCAGTGTATGCTAAATGCAGTATATATGTTAGGTGAAATGCTAAATGGTGATGGCTATCCGGAGATTGTACTTTAGAGAGATTATATGGTTGTAAACTATGGTTAAACTATAAAATTTTAGGCTAACTACTTATCTGATTGTCTTCCGTACTACAGCTATTCGCAGTTTCCGTGTTCACTTGAACTCGCTGTGCGGTCGACTGCGGTGGTTATCTTAACGACTGGTTTTTCCCTGCCTTCCCCCCCTGTCCCTACGTGCTGTGGGGAGTGATCGCGATGTGTTTATGTGAGGTGTTGCCAACCTAGATAAGATGTATGTTATTGAATGAGGTGGATCTACAACTATTAAAGACCGTGGATTAGTCCTCGCCACGCGTGGAGCATAACCCATTCGAACTAAGCGTTGACGGTCTTATGAGGACGTCCCGGCACCTTTAATACTGCCTCTAATATGGGCCTTGGTTTATTGCAGAAGAAAAGTACATCGTACACCTGATCCAGATAACATTTACCTATTAAAAACCCCCTAATTTCCCCCCCTTTTTTATCTAGCTTGGCTGTGTCGCTAAATTGTGTTTTGTTTCCGACAGGGTGTGTTTTTTAGTAGCGTGAAGAGGGGTGAGCTCTCCATGAACGTGTGTTCATTTAGATTGTTGGGATTGTTTCGTTTGGCTAGGTGTATCTCGATTGCTTCCTTTATGTCAAGAGCTCTGCCTTTCGATTCGTGATGGATTATTTTAAGGTCCGACTCTATGTTGGTAAAGCTATGCCCTGCGTCACACATATGTTCGCACACGGCTGAATGTGTTCCGTATCTTATCGCATTCCTATGTTCATTATAACGTGTGTCTACTCGCCTTCCACTCTGCCCGATGTAATTAGCTTGACAATCGGTGTCTTGGCACGTTATAGAATATACCCCTGACCTTGAATACGGGTCACGTTTATTTAGATTACTATTTAGGAGGTGCCTAGCGGTTGTGTTTTTCGTCGTGAAAGCTATCTTTATGCCTTGCTTTTTGAATAGGTTAGTGATTTTATATGTATTCGCATTCACATAGTTGAAACGCGCAAATTTTTTCTCATTACTGTCCGGTTTGGGAATCGTTTTATCTTTATTTTTATGTTTGGCTATAATTTGATTTATTTTGCTTGGCGAGAAGTTGTTTTCCTTTGCTATTTGCATAATAGTTCTTATTTCCTTATTATAGTTGTCTTTTGACATGGGTATGTTTAAAGCCCTGTGCACCATTGAATTGAAACCCGCTAGTTTGTGCGTACTGGGGTGATTAGACTGATTGTCGATTGCATGCGAGGTTTGTGTTGCTTTCCGGAAAGCAACACAAACCTCGCATGCAATCGACAATCAGTCTAATCACCCCAGTACGCACAAACTAGCGGGTTTCAATTCAATGGTGCACAGGGCTTTAAACATACCCATGTCAAAAGACAACTATAATAAGGAAATAAGAACTATTATGCAAATAGCAAAGGAAAACAACTTCTCGCCAAGCAAAATAAATCAAATTATAGCCAAACATAAAAATAAAGATAAAACGATTCCCAAACCGGACAGTAATGAGAAAAAATTTGCGCGTTTCAACTATGTGAATGCGAATACATATAAAATCACTAACCTATTCAAAAAGCAAGGCATAAAGATAGCTTTCACGACGAAAAACACAACCGCTAGGCACCTCCTAAATAGTAATCTAAATAAACGTGACCCGTATTCAAGGTCAGGGGTATATTCTATAACGTGCCAAGACACCGATTGTCAAGCTAATTACATCGGGCAGAGTGGAAGGCGAGTAGACACACGTTATAATGAACATAGGAATGCGATAAGATACGGAACACATTCAGCCGTGTGCGAACATATGTGTGACGCAGGGCATAGCTTTACCAACATAGAGTCGGACCTTAAAATAATCCATCACGAATCGAAAGGCAGAGCTCTTGACATAAAGGAAGCAATCGAGATACACCTAGCCAAACGAAACAATCCCAACAATCTAAATGAACACACGTTCATGGAGAGCTCACCCCTCTTCACGCTACTAAAAAACACACCCTGTCGGAAACAAAACACAATTTAGCGACACAGCCAAGCTAGATAAAAAAGGGGGGGAAATTAGGGGGTTTTTAATAGGTAAATGTTATCTGGATCAGGTGTACGATGTACTTTTCTTCTGCAATAAACCAAGGCCCATATTAGAGGCAGTATTAAAGGTGCCGGGACGTCCTCATAAGACCGTCAACGCTTAGTTCGAATGGGTTATGCTCCACGCGTGGCGAGGACTAATCCACGGTCTTTAATAGTTGTAGATCCACCTCATTCAATAACATACATCTTATCTAGGTTGGCAACACCTCACATAAACACATCGCGATCACTCCCCACAGCACGTAGGGACAGGGGGGGAAGGCAGGGAAAAACCAGTCGTTAAGATAACCACCGCAGTCGACCGCACAGCGAGTTCAAGTGAACACGGAAACTGCGAATAGCTGTAGTACGGAAGACAATCAGATAAGTAGTTAGCCTAAAATTTTATAGTTTAACCATAGTTTACAACCATATAATCTCTCTAAAGTACAATCTCCGGATAGCCATCACCATTTAGCATTTCACCTAACATATATACTGCATTTAGCATACACTGACAGTTGCAGTACCAATACTGCAACTAAATAATTGTACATATTGTAAATATTTTCACCTGTATTTCAAACATAGATTTTATAGCCTAAGTGTATTGGATCTGATGATGATCGCTTGACGATCGAAACTGGTCATCCTAGTGTTTTATTAATCTCATGTAATTTATTTCAGGATTAGGGCATAACCCATCTCTTTTGGGTACATTCGTGTTGACCGACTGAAAAGCACTAAACTCTTGTAATTCTGTATTATTATAAGAAGTTATAGAAACTTACATTTCATTTCTCCCTGTTTTTTTGTTGTTACTTTCGAAGTTGTTATTTGTTCATATTTCTAAGATACCCATCTAGAAATCCTTAAAGTACACTTCTTGTACTTGATTTATTATTTAACTTTAATTACGTTAATTATCTTCTTAGCACCATTTCAAAAACTTACGAAGATTTTAGTGCTTATAAAAAGTTCCAAACCAAAAAATTGTCAATTGCCTAGTGCAAGCTTTAAACGATTTATTAGGTCTGCGACCCCAATTGTTTATAAAATTAAATTATATATGTGTTAAATTGATTACACCTTTTGCATTGTTAAATAAATCCATATTTATCTTTTTGCTTTATCATTTCTCTAAAATAACGATTAGGCAAGATCCTGTCTTCCCCTGCTCTCCCTATGGGCTTAACTTTAAAAACCTCACAAATAAAATTAACAACGGTTCCACTTTTGTTGCATTTGAGCAAGAACTCCTAGTCACAAACTTATTAAAGCCCCTCTTAGCTTTGATAGCTAATTCTAACTGGCCAGTAAGGCAAGCATAGCTCGCTACGCCAGCTTCCTGCTTGTTGAGATTTTCTCTACAACTTATGGTTGGTTTTCAAAATTGAAGTTTTTCTCATTGTCTAAACTTTTAGTCGGCATTTTGCTGGGTAAAAGCTTAGCCATTCCTAAATGCAACTATTGGTGCTCTTACCAAAATTATTCCCAAGGGTATAATTGCTTCATCCCTATCCTTCTTGGAAACATTCGGTCGCTTATTAGAAATTCTACAATTTTAAGAATTAAAACATCACGGCCAATTCAAACTATTTGTATTCTTCAAAATATTTGTTTAAAACATACTCCTTTAAAAAGGTACATAGGAAACTTATCATTTCTTTCTTTGCCAGACCACCACCCTTCCCCATAGTAGCCGAATCTTGGCTTGGAAGGGAAGGTACCACCTCCTTTCGCTCGCAAATAGCCCAAGCTCTAGCTGCGTTCTCTGTTAGCTGTGTTCAGGTCTCCACTTTAGTGATTTCACGGGCTTTGCGGTGACATTTTTCTCCAAAAATTATTGGTATTTGATGTTGGATTTTCGTCCTATTATCCACACTTGTTCCTATGTCCGAAACCCACTTCCCTTTACTTATTCATCTTCCCTTGGGGGTAAGGTTAATTCTTAGCAAAAACCTACCCAACCACCTACTTCTCCAGCATTCCAGGAGTTCAAACGGCTGGAAATCCAGGAAGCCGACACGGGAAGACCGGGGACTTTTAATATGTAGTTAAGAACATCAAATAGGACAACTGTACCAATTTTCAGCATTACTAATTTTTTTTCAAGGTTTTGACCAGTTTTAGACTAAAATTCCTGGGCTAAAGACATACTCTGCTTTGCAACAGGTCTATCATTAACCCCACACACATCTCCTCCCTCCCCCACCCCTCCTTCCAGTTCCTGACCTGCTACAAGGTCGAGCTAGCTCAGTTCACACAGCAACGTGCCGTCAGACACAGCACACTCTGAACCTTCAACAGCTTAAGTAAAGGTAAGCAATCCGGCGCTTGAGTCATCCTCTTACATATTCATACGTGTAGGCGACTATAATGATACTTCTTTTTCTTCCTATTACAGCCTCCAGGTAGGAAGGCTGACAGTCAGTTATACCTTCAATTCGAGCTTAGTAAGTTAACACTACAAATTTTCGTTTTATCCCTCGTTTTTCTGACGCATTCGTTCCTTCTAAGACTCATTATTATCTCTTTATAGTTTAGACAGCAGACATACCCTTTGGTTGGTTCACCCCCTTCATAGGTTCCGATTGACATTTCATCACAAGGTTGTAATGTCTCGACCCAATCCAGCATTAAGGAAAAAGGCCGGAAAGGCAACGGTCCAGCTTTGTTCAAAATATACTCTCAAGCCAAACCATGAAGATTGGCTGAAAAAAAGGGAGCAGAACTACAAAGGAGAGCCAATAAGCCCATTGGTCATCTTCTAATTATCTCCAAATATTATTTTTTAAACATTTTAAATACATATTTTAATAGCACTTCGAATTGGGCATTATACCAGATCAAAACATTAAGAAGGTCACTAAGACCACACGTGTCACTTTTAGCTGTACTTGTTATTGTTTTTTATAATATGGTTAAGATGATGTTTTAGAAATAGCTTTTAGAGTGTTACTTTTAATGTTTTTCTCAAAATATGCATGATTTGTCTAATTAATATGATGGATGTGAATATGTACATATGCGGCTGAAGAAGGGCCCATGAGGCCCGAAACATGTCCCCAGAGGCAATAAATTGTTAATTGCCAGTAATAAATTGTATTGATTGGGCGGAGACCCCCTCACCCCATTAGAATCGTTATCGCCCTTGAGGATCGAGAATTCGATTCCCCTCCCAGGTACTAAGTCATAAATTCGAATTTGCTACGTATAACCCGGATCTGTACGGCACTGCGTCGATATAAATTGTATGGAAAAGTTTCTTACTTCGGATATGCGAAAAGTCATCCTTAACGCCCTTGAATGTCGTTACCCTCCCAAGTACTAAGGGAAATAACTGAATTCGCGATCACTGGCCCGGATTGGAACGGTATTGTGTAAATAATCCGGGTCATTCATTGCAAATTCGAATTTATGACTTGGTACCTGTGAGAGGAATCGAACTTTCCAGGGCGTTACGTGTAACTTTTCGCACAGCCAATGTAAGAAACGTCTCCATACTATTTTTATGAACACAATACCGTAACTTTCCGGGTTACACGCCGCAAATTCGAAATTATGACTTAGTACCTGGGAGGGCAATCGAACCCTCGTCCCTCAAGGACGTTAGGCGTGGATGCAAAACTAATAATATATACGTGATCAGCACCCTTGTTTTACCCATAATTGATGTAAAAAATCACATTTCGAGAAAAAATATCCGTACCACCTTGATACGATTCTATTCTTCGAGAAGATAAGTTCAGGCCAGGGAGTGTCAACCAGATAGGGATTATTTGGCACCATTGGTGTAGTAGCGCGGCCAGTCGTATGGAGCGCTGTATATCGCCTTGCCAACATATGCATGATACACGTTGTAATTAAATTGCAAACACATCCCTATATTTAGTCAATAAATATACACATAATTCTTAATTGACATTTCCTTGCAATTATCTGGCTCACAGACGATAATTACGGCACTTATCATTAAATAAACATTATTTTTGTCGGTTGGCGGCATTGCCTTCCTGCGCACTACTTCTGTAGAAACATGGCGGTGTATTTACATTTTCTGTACATAACAGCAATATTTATTCCCCAGAGTTTTCGATTGATTTCGCCTTAAATAGGGGCCGATAACCTAGATGTTAGGCCCCTTACAGCAACAATTATCAATATCAATCGCCTTAAATACATGCGTTTCTTGATGTTCTGTGAAAAAGAAGTGCCGTAAACTTGGCGTTTTCAATTGGATGTAACCTGTAAACCAGTACCGGTATTTCCATTTCTGAGGTAAGTACCGATAATGCATTATGTATTATTCAATTGATTTCTTAAGAGAGTGCTGATATTATCGATAGGATTCTTATGAGAGCCATGCATTATTATTTGTGGACTTCCGTAGTCGTAGAAAGCTAGATTTAATGACTTTAATTTAATTATTTTTTGTTAGATTTTGTATTTCATGGTTTCTGTACCTCATTCTGTATATTTTGTATGTAGGTTATGGGAAAACATCACTCAGAATCTTGTGTTCTTGGCTGCAAAAGTAGAGGTTGGAGATACGCTTCTTTCATTGCTTCTCAGTTGATGACTCGGGTATGTATCAATAATGAGGCTATTCTGTAATTATTTAGTCAGGTTTCTTTGATGGCACTTTTTAAATTAAATTTAAAGTGATGATCCTCACATCCTACATGGAGTAATCGCCTCTGGGAGGGAGTATGGAAAAACAACGCTCGGGACAGCTTCTGTCAGTGCGGGGAATCAAATCTCCAACCTCCAGAGTTGCTGCAGCCCCCCATTGGGGGCGCTATGCTCCCAGTTTATATCTTGGTTTAGAGTTCCCACATTTCTATACTCACGGCAGTGTCCACATGAAAACTCCACAAACAATTCGATCTTGAAAAGGAAGCGTGCTAAAGCTTGATAATGTAACGCATCTTGTTCAGCCCCTCGCTCTGAGCACTATACCGTTATTGTGTGTTCAGAAACAGTCAGCAATGCTGTGATCATCCTACAGTCAGCTCTCAGCTGTAACTGTTTAAAAGAAAATTAATTGTTTTGTAAAATAGTCTTTGGGACTACCTTGTGCGCCCTCTCGATAACCTCTGTCTCGCTGTCACTGGCAGTACTTGTAACTACTATAGATCTACATCTCAGCCCTAGATGGGTGAAGTGTGACCTTCACCGCCCGGAGTAGAATGCACTGTTTTATTAATTCATTCATTAATTTTGTACACTTGAATTAATCGTACAGCATGTGGGCTGTAACATGTAGGCCTACAATGACCACGATATGACTAACATAACCTAATCAATTTGTAAGCGACTTGAACTGTTCGAAACTTGTAATTACTGTCTAATTAGGCCTACTCACTCGGCCAATCTGATCTGACACCTGCCATGTTTTAAGTATTTTTTTTAGTAAGATCTCTTGATCCAAAACCTTGACTTAATGAAACTAGTTATTTTTATTGGATGACGTGTGTAGGACTAATATGTGGTTCAATTTTCTTTTTTGTGTGGGGTGAGGTATACCTCCCACCTACACCCACTCCCCAAATATCAGGCTGGAGGAAATTTGGGTATTAGTGACCCATGTGGACTCACATGTGGATTAGTTACATTAATCACAGGATTAAAATTTTAGTTATTTATTGAAAGGTGAGGGAGGCAGTCCTATGGGTTGGATCAATCATAGATGTCCATTACATTAATGTGTGTTTTACTAAAATAAAGGTAGCGCTAAATGAACATAGAACGAGCGATAACATTCTCTATAATAGATGAATTAGCCAAAATATCTTATGAAACGATGAGAAATAAATCGGGGAGCGATGTTTTAATAGATGTTTCCTTCTCCGCCGTCTGTGACCCACCCAGCCATCCCAAATAGGATCAGAGCATGTAGGCTATAGGCTAGCAAAAATTACAGCTGTGGGTGCCATTGTTCAAATCAATCATCTTCAAAACAATACCATAACAGTACTGCCAAACAAAGAGGTGGCCAGTTTAGTCTCTAGTGCGCAGCACTCAGTTCACTGCTCTTAATTAGGCTAGTGTGTGCAATATTTTCACTTCTCTGTAATGATTCTTTTTCCCCACGGCTGAAATGAGTTATTTTTGTTATATGCTCTGTAATTATTATGCAGTATATCGCTCCGCTGTAATAAATATGTATAATTTTTTCGTACAACTTTGGTTTTGATAATGGTTACAGCTTAACGCATCTCGATGAACTTTTTTTTTCAACAGTGATTTTGTATCTCACATGTTGGCAGCAATGTGTGCGCCTCGGTGCGTGCCGCTAGAGTGAGCCTTGATGACAGTTGAACGAGATGCAAGCGGTGTCGAAACATGGCAGCCGTTTTTAAAATATCAATAAATAGAATAACATATTTAACTTATGTACTTTAGCACATAATGAGGTTCGGTAGTGACCAGGGTTCCTAATTTCAATATGTAATATCGCCCAGAAGATGAAACAAGGACACAAGGTATGTAAAAGTTACATTCATGTCTGCTGCAAGTGTATAATCCGCGTTCCACTTACATTCAGAATTAAGGTAGCACTGAATGAAAGTAGAACGAGCGATAACATTCTCTATAAGGGGCCGATTATATTCTTGGTATAGGCCGAACGTTTGTTTTAGACGAGTGAAAAATCTTAATGGAAGCCTGGATGCGAGTTACTACAGTACCTGTGTTGTTATCAGCTGCCCCAAGCGGTCCGATGATTGACAACGCTGTCTGACACTACTGCTGAAGTACAGTCATTGGCAAATATAATGACGTTTTGTTCGTAACTACGTAACGTGTACTTCCCCGTCACACAATACTTTGACGTGGACTGTCCTGTCTCCAAGGCGATGTCGCCACGTGCTCAAGTCTGGAATTCCATTACATCAGATCGGTGGTGACAAGTGTGAAGCGATAGGGTGAGAGAGTGACTGTGTGTAGGCTCACCCGCTGGCTTTAAGATCAAGGACAATCGTCTAAAACAAACGTCCGGCCTGTAATTAGTGTCGATGATCTTCTGTTACAGCGAGATAGATACAAGACAAATATAATTGGTTTATTTTATGCCAATGTAATGGTTGATATAGGCTAGCTAGTATATTTATTCCCACATGTTACTTTAACTAGGTATTAATTCTGAATGAAAGTAGAACGCAGCTTATACACTTGCATCAGACATGAATGTGACTTTTACATACCTTGTCTCCTTGTTTCATCTTCTGGGCGATATTACGCAGGCCTATTGAAATGAGGAACCCTGGTCACTACTGCACATTATATTGAACCCTTTATCCTCTAATGGATAAATGATTCGATGTTTTATTTCTACAATTAATTAATATTTCCACCAGCGTCATGAAATAGCCAGACGAAGATGAGGAAACTTCAAGCATTTGTTGGAGACAGCGGGGACATACCTGCAGCAGTTTGACAAAAGGCTAAATACTTAAGGATTGTGAAAAGAAAGAGCCTGGCAAAGTTTCAGAAGGACAGGTGGTGGCTACCTCAAAATAGAAGGGACGCGTGGTGAGACACGCTTATGGCATGTTCATTGTACTATTCGCGCCTAGAAAAAATATAATGCAGTAACGTGAGTGGCTGATGGTACTACTGGACACTCCTACGAGGCCGAGGTCTGATAAAAACCGCGAACGTATTGAAAAAGTGGAACCAATGGGAGATGAATGCTTACGAACGCGCCAAGTCTAGCTTGGGCACGCGATAGCTAGCATTAACGCGGGAGATCGGCTAGACAACATCTCTACGATCGATTCTAGAATGAATGGGCATATTCTTGACCTGCGCAATTTTACGAGTTCAGTGATATTTGTTTCATTCCTGTACCACTATTATTTTAAGAAATTTTTATATAATTTCCCCCTCTATCGATACCTAGGGCCAGTTCATTTATAAGTGGCGTGAAGAGCCAAGAATTATGATTACAATTTGTGCGTCTGAGGACGTAGGTTATATTACATTTTGTGTGTCGGAAGACACAGGTTATTACTACATTTTGCGCGTCTGAGGACGTAGGCACTTGTACTTTGCGTGTCATGAGGACACAGATTTTATTAATATAAATGTGTTGTAAATTCAGTGTGATAGATAGTCACAGTACTATTTTGTAGGGACAGTATCATCGACAATTCGCCAACAGACTGTTCTGGGGAAATAAGTACCTAAAACGGTGAATTTAGCAGACAGATATCGAGTGTGTAATAATCTATAACTTTTTGCATCAGCACGAGAGATGACATCGCTTATCCTGGAAGAAGTTTGGAACTGTCAACACTCCGTCGAGATGTTTGAGATGAGCTAAGCAGCATTAAGTAGGGAGATGGCTGCAGATGTCCGTTGACGGTGACTGGACGAGGATGAGTACTGAATAATATTCTTATTATCTGACAAGTTAACTTATGGTATATGGGACGTATTTTGTTTGTAAATATCTTGCTTGTGTTGATTAACGTAGTGTATTTAGTTTTGGTCTGACACACCTTTTGCATGGAAACAGCTCGCACAAGTTATCTTAGTCGTAAGTTCTTGTTTGTTTGTTTGTTTGTTTTAACTAACGTGGCTATGTGGACAACCGCGTTTGCATTTGTTTACGCAATGCGGTTAAGAAACGTCTCTCGGAGATATGTTGTGTTTCAGAAGTAGGACTGAATTAATAGAATCATACAGTAGATTGGAGGGTAAATTAATCTTTGTAATGTTTATTATTGATCAGATTCAGTGAGTTCATTGCCTTTGGAGCAATGTGAATTGTGGCGAGGAGCAGTCAGCTCTCTCGTAGGTTTTAATATTTTCTTAATTAGATTGTGAGCCTCTGATTCAACCGACCTGTGTGAAAAGTGTTATGTCATTCCCAGCAGTGTGTGTGTGTGTATTTTATTGGTCATTACAAGCGGGAATTTCAGCGTAGACTGATTTCTGTCAGCTTGGTGCTGAGTCCATATTGTTACCTTGCGAGGACATATGTGGCTATATCGATTAATGTCTTACCATATGTTTATGTGGTTGAGATTTGTTGCTGTTGATTCTACGAGATAACGGGACAGTTGGTCAAGTTATTTTTACACACTGGAGTTGGACGATGACAAGAGTTGTGGTAGGGGGAAGCTGTTTTCACAAGGCGGGCTGAAAAGATTGCATCAAGGTCATTAGTGGAGTGCTTGTTGGCTCCGTAAAATTACTTGAAATAGAGAATAAGAACTGATCAATGATAAAAATTGTTTAAATAAATGGGAGTTGCCTACGAATCACTATAATCTCCGAAGCGTTAGCTTAACGTGCATTTTTGTTCATATAAGGTAATCTCAGCCGGTGAGGCTTTTGTTGTTGTTGGTTCCATTCCATGTTTATGTTCCGTATTAGTGACCCGTGCAGTCACGTGCGATGCTGTCTTTTCCTTGTTTGTGTATTGAGCAATTGGCCGTGTTGGCAGCTCATTTGTCAGATGCGTCATCGCACTGAAGGAGGGTCTCGAGGGAGATTCCTGTAAATATTAGATTTTAGATTGTGTGACAGCATTAATTTTTAAGGGTTTTTATTAGTGTTGTGTCCCATATCCGTAAACGTTGATTTACGAGATGATTGATCGTAAGCATCGTGGCTGTTACCTCGCTGTAAACGAACAGTCATCCAAGTACTCATCCCTCGTAGTTAGTCATTACGCGTACATAAAATCCCAATGCAAGTTAGTGGAACTTGGATCCACATTTTATGAGGGGGAGATCCGTCTGACTCCTCAACGTTGATAGATATTTCTGTCATGGGAATATTCAGGGAGGAATATTATTATTGTTGTTGTCTATATTCATTTTTTTGCACAAATAGTCATTAAATTATGTTATTATTTTTACGTCTTGTCACTTCCTTTCTTAATTATAGTTTTAATCCTATGACCCTTCCCTCAGTAGAGCATGTTGTTTGGCGAACGTAAACATCACACTATGAACTGAGCGCGACCCCTTGATCAAGATTCTTGCATATAAACACTGCAATACTAAAGGGTTCAATATATATGTGCTAAAGTACAGGGTGCCAGGAAAAGTTCTCCGCAGTGGCTACGTGCAGATGCGAGAGGTTGCGTCAGCAGTTTAGTTCGCAGCACGGTGTCCCTGATAGGGCGAAGGCCACATGCGTGGGTTGTGGGCTGTCGAAATCGTCAGTGCATATAGTTAGATTATTGGAAGAGTGCAACAGTATGTTATGAATGGCTGGGTGAGTATAAAGTTTACTGTTTGTTATGATACAAGCAACAGCCGTGCTGCCAACGTAACTGGTGACGTAATCTCTCGCAGCAGCTTGTAAGCACTGCGGACAACATTCCCTGGCGCCCAGTATGTAAATATGTGTTTTTATATTTTGCTCTTTTAAAAACGGCTGCCATGTTCCGACAGCGCTTGCATCTCATTGAACTGTCAACAAGGTCCACTCTAGCAGCACACACTGAGGCGCACAAATTGTTGCCAACATGTGGGATACAAAATCACTGTTGATAAAAAAAAGTGGCATACAAAATCACTGTTGATAAAATAATCATTGATCTGGACGCGTTAGGCTGTAACCATTGGATTGGACGAAACGAAGGTTAGAATGGTCAGGTGTTGGTGAGGTTGGTAAGTACTGTTTTGATGATAGTTGATGTGAACAATGGCAGCCACAGCTGTAATTTTGCCTATATAAGTCGTGATTCTTTTTGGGATGGCTGGGTGGGTCACAGAGAGCGGAGGAGGAAACATCTATTTAAACTTCATTCCCTGATTTATTTCTCGTCGTTTCATAAGGTATTTTGGCTAATTTATGTACTATAGAGAATGTTATAGGTGTATTATCCAGAGTTGGGATCTGACAGTTCGGCGGAGAACTGTTGAACTAAAGGCAGCGGTGCCACGAATGCTGCTGGCCAGCACGTGCGTACTTCCATCCTCCCGCTCTTTTCCTCATGCTCATAATATCATTAGCACCGTTATTACATTTATTACATTTTTACTCAGATGGTTTTCAAAAATCTTACACAAACCAATGCTTAAATCTGTTCGGTGCAAACTGTACAATAAAATATTAGCCCGTCAAATTGAGGAGAGGACTAAATTATTGTAATGAATAGCAATAACAATATTGCGAATATTATCATAAAGCAAAAATGATCAAAGCGAAACGACAACACGTGATTGTTTCTGTGATATTTAGTTATTTATATTTCCTGTAGAATAAGTTTCAAGTCACAAGTAACACACAATTGTATTATAAAATATAGGCTCATTGTGTAGACTATTAAGTCACCCTTTAGAAGACAGAAGCTAATCACAGTAGTCTTACTAATTACAAGAGCAGAGGCGGTAGCCTACGCTCCTGCGCGCGACTGAATGGAATTAATGGTTCGCCTGATGCTCAGAACTGACACTAACACTGCTACATACATAAATAACGGTCTCTAATGAATTATACGTATAAAGTATAAATAAGTATAAATCCTACACGAAAAAGTAATTAAAGAATTAAATCAAACAATTATCTCTCTATATAAAGCTCAATGTTTGTCTGTCTGTCTGTTTGTCTGTTATGTATACAAATCCACACCGTTTCACCGATCTGAACCAAAATTTGTATACTTACCCTTCGGAACCCTGCGGGTAACCCTGTCTACTTGAAATTTCCGACAGACCACCCCATTCCCTGCATTTAGGCCCTTTGTCCCAAATCTACACTGTTTCATCGATCTCAACCAAAATGTGTATACTTACCCTATGTAACCCTGTGAATAACACTGTCCACTTAAAATTTCGGACAGACCACCCCATTTCCTGCATTTAGGCCCTTTGGCAAACTTCTACACCGTTTCACCGATCCGAACCAAAATTTGTATACCTACTCTTTGCAACCCTGCGGGCAACCCTGTCCACTTGAAATTTCGGACAGGCCACCCCATTCTCTGGATTTAGGCCCTTTGGCCCAAATCTACACCGTTTCACCGATCAGAACCAAAATTTGTATACTTACCCTTTGGTACCCTGCGAGTAACACTGTCTGCTTGAAATTGCGGACAGACCACTCCATTCCCTGCATTTAGGCCCTTTGGCACAAATCTACACCGTTTCACCGATCAGAACCAAAATTTATATACTTACCCTCTGGTACCCTGCGAGTAATACAGTTTGCTTGAAATTGCGGACAGACCACTCCATTCCCTGCATTTCGGCCCCTTGGCTCAAATCTACACCGTTTCACCGATCTGAACCAAAATGTGCATACTTACCCTTTGTAACCCTGTGAATATCACTGTCCACCTAAAATTTCGTACAGACCACCCCATTTCCTGCATTTAGGCCCTTTGCCAAAAATCTATATCGTTTCACCGATCCGGACCAAAATTTTTATACTTACCCTTTCGAACCCTGCGGGTAACCCTGTCCACTTAAAATTGTGGACAGATCACCCCATTCCCTGCATTTACGCCCTTTGGCATAAATCTACACCGTTTCACCGATCAGAACCAAAATGTGTATACTTACCCTTTGGTACCCTGCGAGTAACACTGTCTGCTTGAAATTGCGGACAGACCACTCCATTCCCGGAAAGAGGACAGGGTCCGTCCCAAAGGCAATGGAAAAAAGGGGTAAAACCGGACCCGCTCAGGAAACCCTCAGGGTTGCCAGCTCCCGAACTCACCAGCCATGAGGCCTTGAGGATGTAGCACTATCCAGGGTGCCACAGAAGTGGTGGGGCTACACACACCCTGCCTCCTTGAGGGTCTTGAGCAGAAGACATGAGATATTAAGAAAAGAAAAAAGGAGGCTGACACCTCGAAGAATGAGGCTATCAGGAATGATTAGACAAGGGCCAATTAAGGCAGGAAAGTGAAAGAGTCGCTAGGCCTCGGATACCCTGATACCATCGGGGTCGGAAGAGAACAAGAGTTTGACCAAGGGAGGCTGACAGGAAAGAGAACTGAAAGGAGCCCGGCACCAGTAAGTAGAAGCAATGCCGGACTCAGCTGGGGTCCCGTGGTCGCAAACCCACGTCCCACAAGTTGTGAGACCCTGGTGGGTGGAGGGGGGGCAGGTGTGAGAATAGCTTGCTGATTCATCGCAAGGTGACATGAGAGAAATGTCCAGACCCCGCCGTGTTACCTGGTATTGCTGACTATGCTGATGTTCATATTGCGTCTTTGCTCAAACCACTGTAGTGTTACGAAAGAATGAGTGATTCACCGGTCAATGTGAATAGGACCGGGAACCCCCCACCCGAACGTCTGTCATCATAATAATATCATCATCATCTGCGATATTCTCAGGTTCGTGCAGCTTGGACCCAAGCAGTACTCGATAAGCTGTTTCACTACACGCATCGAGTATAGGCCTAAGCCAGAAAATAACGTTCAGACATTGGAAGACATCGAAGGTAGAAATCTGAATTACTTATATCAGATTTAAAATTACACCATGTTCGTTTAGTAGTCTTTTTTCATTACCTTATTATTATCATAAGGGCAAATGACCTAGATGTTACGCCCAATATACCACTAATCACCACACACAATAACTCTTCATCGCCTGTGAATTTTGAAATATTTCTTTCTACCACGGTAGTTTGCAAGTTTGTCGTGTCAATTCAACAGTAGTTTTCATTACCATCCTCATCAAAAGGGCAAATGACCTAGATGTTACGTCCATTATACTACTAAGTAACACCACAGTTTTCATCGCCTGCGATTTTTAAAATGTGTATTTCCATTCGATTGTAAGTTTGAAATACCCGTTCAGTAGTAGTCGTATTGACAGGCCATGCCAAAGGAGAAGATATCTTCATTCCCCGAATTCCTATGATCCCTACTGATATGCCTTTTGATTTCAAGCGACTGCAATTCCCTGCACGTCTTGCATTTGCAATGACCATAAACAAGGCCCAAGGACAGTCACTCAAGGTAGCAGGCCTTAATCTGGAAAGTCCATGCTTCTCTCATGATCAGTTATACGTAGCTTGCTCAAGAGTGGGCACACCTAAACATTTATTTATTTATACACCAGAGGGGAAAAACAAGGAATATCGTTTATCCTAACGCACTCCATTAATTTCAATGTTAGCTACAAACATGTTAGTATTTATTAAATAACAACTGCGAAGTGAGATGAAACATTTCTCTGAAGTTCAACCATTACATCGTATATTAGGCCGTGTTACTTTGCGTGTCATCTGTCTAGGATACTATTTAATCTACTGTTACTGTATTCATTTATGTCAATGATCTGGTTCCTCTTCTTGAGAACCTGTACCAAAACATGTAAGCCGGTCACGTAGAAAATTCACAGCGAGTGTTATGGTATATCGTACATCTCTTTTCTATTTTATTCCTTTCATTCCTTTAAAGTATGAATTTTTCCCATTCGTTGATAAGTTATATGTACCAGTAGTCGTTTCTATGTTCATCATCACTATGTAGAAGATGTTTTGCGTCAGAAGAAAAGACAACTGGATGCTCAGGAACGTTAACGATATATCGACTGAGAAATCTGGAAGCTTCTCTTGGGTGAATTGCTTCAGACATTTATCGTACAGTTTAAACCTTAACAAGACGAAACTTTTAACCAGATAGCGATCTAAGTGGGAGCTCTTTGGCAAAAAAATAATCAAGTCTTTCCCGAAATGTGAGTCCTAAAAATAACTTTTTCTATTATTTTCTAAGTTTCATATATCAGTTATGTAGTAATTTTCAATATCATCCTGATCAGTAGGGCAAATTACCTAGATGTTACGCCCTCAACGTCATTGGGGGCAAATGACATAGATTTTAAGTCCATTATATTTCTAATCACCACCACATATAGTCTTCTACGACTGAGATGTCACGAATTCTGGGACAGCTAACGACATATCTCGACTCGGACTGAAGACAAATATCACGAGAATGATCATTATTTTACAGAGCCTTCCCATAGTGACTTAAGTATACACATTGTCACTGGGTTTGATAATGTAAGAAATGAATACATAAATAAATATAATTTATGACGTTGAGTGTTAAGGAGACTGAAATATTATCATCATTCCACCGGGCGAAGCCGGGTACTACTGCTAGTAACTCATAAAAACAACAGATTATGAAACGCAGCAAGGTGAGTGTGCACTGGAGGCAACCAAACAAGTGACTGATCGGCGACAAGCACGTGGTGAAATAGCATCATTCAAATTGGCAGCGCTGTATAGTTTCCATGGCAACAAGCCATGCGAGCGATCTAGTCGTCAGCTGTTTTTGCTCAGTGGCGCTGAACTGTGAGATTCCAACTATGGAAAATACACCTATAGGTAGTGAGTTATTGTTCTTTCAAGTGGTGGAACTACGAGGTCATCTGCCCCTTATGGAGAATGTTATCACTCGTTCTACTTTCATTCAGTGCTACCATAATACCACCTTGTGGTATGGTAGCTGCCACTCCTGAGGTCCTGGACTAGTTTCCAAGTAATTTAATTCTGGTCTGAGGGTTGGAACGACTCACAATCAGCTTCGTGAACCAGAACTGAGAAGAGGTAGGTTCAATTCTCACCTCGGCCATCCAAGAAGTGGTTTTCCGTGGTTTCCCCACTTCCACTCCAGGCTAACGCTGGGATTGATCCTAACTTAAGGCAATGGTTGCCTCCTTTCCACTCGTCATCTGAATTACAAAAAGTAGGCTATACTGCTCGGGTCCATTTTCCATGTTATGTGAACTTGCGGGGGAGAGGAGAAAGAGCAGGGGAGGGTCAGGCGAGAAGAGAAGGATCTGTCAACAGTCCACCGTGATATCTGGTATTCCTTTCTATTCCAATAATGCTAACTTAGGGCTGTTGCTCAAATCACTGTGGTGTTAGGAATGAGTGAGTGAGTGACCGACCAATGTATTTGGTTCTGTACTATGCACGGACCAAGGAACCTCATCACTCGTCAACACCACTGCGATGCACATTTCTCTCAGGTTCACGCAGCTTAGACCCGAGCAGTACACACTACTACAGATACTACAATAACACAGATTATCATACAAATCCTACATACTTCCAAATACATGGGGCTAAATGAATTAATATCAACAACACAATGATTCTACAATAAGAGATTCTTTTAAAATGTAGTTAAAGTAGGTGCAACCATACACTTATCAACAAATTCAAGTTCTCCATTTGAAGCATTACATATTGTATTAAGTTTAATGTTTCAACATACAAACTTGCATGTGTTGTAGGAATTTGCTGTTCATCAGTGTTAGCCATGGCATAAAGAAGGGAAGAGGTTCATTATCCTGTGCTATAGCCTACTGTTATGCCTTGGCAAGAATGAAGAAAGGAATATGCCTCAACACGTACTTTTAGGAGGACCAGATTTGATTTCTGTATTTTTGCTAAGTGTGATCTTGGCTCTCGCTGTTATTTTTCTTCGTTGACAACTTTTTAAATAAAACATGATGATTTCAAAGCAGTATTGAGTGTTTTTCTTGTTTTTCATTGAAAGTCCTATTTCTCCTTTCCCCTTCACAGGATGTCATAGAATTTACTGTATTAGTGTGCGATTATTTTTTTGATGTAGGCTACTTACTGTATTTCACCCTGTAAAAATTGGTGAACTGGATATATTTTAAAGGGAATATGAAATGAACTACTGTATAGAAATTTTGTATTATCAAATTATTTTTCTGAAATTTCAGTCTCCCAATGAATTTGGCACTAAGTGCACTAACAATTTTAGTGTGATCTGGTTACACCACCTGTTTACTTAGCATTCTCTCTTAACATTTTACTGTTATTGCTAACAGCATCAAGCATTTTAAGATATGAATATTCTCCCTTCCCAGTACTTTTCCTTTGCAGTTCATTCTAATAACTAATTGGTTATAGGCCTAATTAGGCCTAATGTGGTTAATTGGAAAGGACCTTTTTTCTGGTGAGTAATAATATGCTGCAGGCCTTTTAGTAGCCTAATTCTTGTCACCAATGCAATATGCTTCAATTGCAACTGAAAGAAATGTAAACATGTAAATTATTGATGAGGTCATGTCCTAAAATAGGGGCAGATGACCTCGTAGTTCCGCCCCTTAAAACAACAATAACTAACTAACATGTCCTAAATGCTGTGATTGTTCATTTCAGAGTTCTGAAATACACAATTTCCCACTTAGGTATTATTTAAAACATAAACTGTTATTGGTATTTTGAATGTGATTTATTTCTTGTAGATCATATGAATATCTCCACACTTAAAAACGTGCGATAAGTATTGGGAAGATTGTGATTTTCGGAACAATGAAGTGGGCAGAGCATTTAGGACGAGGATATTTAGCGGAACGAGGGGAAGGGGTGGGGTAGGCTACCCGCACGGCCGTGCTACACGTCAACTAGTACCGCGGTCAATCACCAGACAGTGCTGAAAAGGTGCCAAAAATTAGCATGGCTGTCGGCTATCTGTAGTAGTAGGTAATCTGTGGTTCAGGCCAACTATTTACTACATCCTGAACTTTCGTGTAATAGCCTAGCGGGTGCTATTGGTACTAAGGGTTATATGAGCCGACGCGAGATGACGCGGCATGTATCATTCAGTGAGTCTTGTATCGATTTGTCATATCGAGCTACATTTGATTGTTTCGACCTGTTGCTACCGGTAACTTTTGTTGACGGCAATAATATTGGCAACTCCAGCTATCTGATATGACATCTAGCGATAAAAATAAGAAACTTACCAAGTAGGGTACAGTTGTCACGTGGTGACTGTTTGTATATGGTTTCTTATATTGGTAAGCAGATCGTGGTAAATTCTTCGTGTTTATACATAAGTTATAAGTTTTACTCGTTGATAATAGTGCAAAATGAGTAAAAGTAAAGTATCTTGCTCAGTTTACGGCTGTATAAGAGGGCTGCGGATATACGTTTTCATCGCTTTCCAAAAGATGCAAATAGCAATAGCCGAAAGGTGACGATACCAAATAAATACGGGCAACAAGACCACTCACCACTACACTCACTCACTGAAGACAGGACGGGTTGTTCACTTACGCCGAGCCAAGCCGCACCTAGACAGCCAAGCACAGTCTCGCCGAGCCAAGCTGTACCAAGACAGCCAAGCCTACACCAGCCAAGGACAACCAAGCTTCATCAGTCAGGTATTCTTCCCCGCTCCCTAGTTCATTCCCAATAACCCTACCAACCGCCATCTCCTCGCTCTGCGATATCCGAGCCATTCCACTACGAGTCATAAAGGCCTAATTTGACTTCGCAGGGTTAATACCTACCATCCAAATCAAGCAATTACTGTCTACCCCGAGTTTTAATACTAGTTAAACTCATCCCTTCACCCTACCAAAGCAGCAAATAATTTCTGGAGTCTATGGTACAGTGAGCAAACTCAAATATAGCTTTTAAACGTAACAGCGCCATGACTCGAACTGCACAAAAACAAATACCAGCAGACAACCGATGCTTGATAATATGCAATTGACACATAAAATCCAGTAGAACACACAAATTAGATCACGTGTATCGCACATTTATACACATATACAATTGAAAATAACACTGTCATTATTTTAGGGACCACATTTACTGATTATAATCGAAAAATACAAAGTTTTCCATATCAAATGCGTGTTATTGAGTATTTTTACCCTACTTATCCAGACCGACCGCAGCGCCCCAAGTGTTAGTTTGAGTTGCCAATAAGTTGAGATTTTCATCTGCAGAGAGAAGATGTGAATTTACAGGAGCTGTTTAAAGTGAAGTTAAAGACGGCTAAAGCCGGGCCTGGAGCTTCTAAACCTTAATATGGACCCAACGTCATACCTATACGTATAAACTGCCACCGTTGGAACTTTATTTAATTCTGAAACATTAAAAATCGAATAATATGTTTGACCATCGAATACATGTTGCGACGTAAAGTCTTGAAGAAGAAATAAATATTATAATTTTATATTTTCCAAAAGATAATTGTTTGGGAGCAGAAAAGGTACGTTCTTATGTTTAAATGTGGAGATGAAAAATGGTTGTATTCATGAACTATTTGTAATGTAAATGTTGCTTGAATGATGGTCGTGTTTATATTGGTACGATATGAGATTATATGAATGATATGCGTTTAGTCTAACATGTTAACCTACGGGTTTGTAGCTCTCTACTCATGATTCTGACTTCGGCATATAAGATGATTTTGTCAAGTATTGGTGTGGACACCAAATTTATTTTGTAGAATGTTATGATATTGGTCTCACATCTTAACCTAACCTCAGGTTTGTAATTTATTTACTGGTGATATTGACCTTATTTATGATGGATGTTTGGTTGATATGTGTGTATGAAGTTGTTTCGTATGTTGACAGTGTGATTGTTATGTAGTGGCCTCGCACGTTTTTCTTTTATTGACGTTTGTTGGCAAACTATCACGAATATCGCAGACAAGTCTTGTATAAAAGTTGTTGGCGACAAAATAAGCTTTCATTTAATGTATTTATATTCGATGTCCGAATAATAGTTGCCGAGCTATGGCGGTGTAAACAAAAGATTGTTACGTCATTCTCTTCTCCGTCTGCGCTACACACACACTGCGATCGGGACGCGCTCTGATTTTGCATTGTTACATCCGACAGGAGCTTCCTTTCTCTATGATAAATGAAATGCTTCCCCTCGTTTCAAAATATTTCACGCTTAAACCTACCCATCTCAAAAAATTCCCCCCCCCCCGCAAAATGTTTTTTTTTTCAATTTTTGTGTGTGTGTTTTTAATGAAAATCTCCCTTTTTGTACATCTGCTCCTAATAGTGAAAATTGACATATATTCATTCTATAAGGTGTTCTCGGTGTGTTTTTTTACCTGCTTGATTGAGCTAGGTAAACAAAATTAATGTTTTAATATGTAAAATATGTAACCATTTGTGACTTTGCGAACATAAATTATTCTTTTAATGCCATTTTTAGGAGATCAAATATCTTATGTAAAAAGTAGTGCGAATATCGGAGTAGATATTTCTACTTGAAACTAATACAGTTTATAATGTATTATTTATCTAATATTCAAATCATTTTTGTTAGAAACCAATTTGTAAACAAAAGAGAATGTTAATTTTATCACAGCAAAGTAAAATGGTGTAACAACATACTGAAAATAATATATACCTGAAAATATGTACGCAATGAATGCTAACGGCATGCGTCGGACGTTGGCGGCAAAGTGGCCAAATCGAACGAAGCAGTAACTGTCTGTCTTGCGATAGTCCTTCCATACAGACAGGGCCGGATTTAGATTTTATGCGCTCCTAGGCCCGTGGGTTTTTACCGCCCCCTCTTCATACCATCTTGAAGGAGGGAGAATTCAGACCTCAGAAAGGTCTTTGTGAAGGTAATTTTTATTTTATTCTAATGTATCGTGAAGTAAAATCAATTAAATAAATTAAAATAATGAGAGAATCAACTGTTTCTAAATTTGTATATATATAAACTACAAGCTGTAACCGGCATGCGTTGCAATGCCAATCAAAGAACGTGTTGGCGTTGAAATTCTGTTTCTTGAAGTGCTTTTGGATACACAACATGTTAACTGCCTCTAAGCTATCGTAAAATGGATTTTCTAATTTAGAACCATTCGTGGGAGCGTGCACAACAACTTTCAAAAGTTTCATCGCTGTCACTCATTTGTTGAATCTACTCGTACGCTACCTATTGTGAAATGGATTTACTAAGTCGAAACCCTTCCCTGGCGTGTACACAATAACTCATCAATGATTCATCGCAATCGGATGAATGGTATATGCACGTATAAGGGGTTTTGTTTAAACGATTCGTACGCTGTCACTCATTTGTTGAATCTACTCGTGCCCTACCTATTGAGAAATGTATTACTAAGTCGAAGCCCTTCCCTGGCGTGTACACAATAACTCATCAAGGTTTCATCGCAATCGAAGAATGTTATATGAACGCAATAGCGGATTTTGTTGAAACGCTTCGCGCGTCGTCACCCATTTGTTGCATCTACTCTTGCGCTACTTATTGTGAAATGGATTTACTAAGTCCCCTTCCCTGGCGGGTACACAATAACTGATCAATGTTTCATCGCAATCGGATGAATAGTATATGAACGTATACCTGATTTTGTTTAAACGATTCGCGCTCCGTCACTCATTTGTTGAATCTACTCGTGCGCTACCTACTGTAAAATGTATTTAC
Source organism: Meconema thalassinum (assembly GCA_946902985.2). Lineage (NCBI taxonomy): Eukaryota > Metazoa > Arthropoda > Insecta > Orthoptera > Tettigoniidae > Meconema > Meconema thalassinum. Next base: position 452,962,831 of record OX336391.1, on the reverse strand, counting down.
TAAGTTAGAAACCGTCACGTAAGTGTCCACAACATCTCACCCAAGTTTCATCGCTATCGGACTAATGGGATATGAAGACATAGGGGACTGTATTGAAACGCTCCGCGTGTCGTCGTTCATTTTTCGAATCTACTCGTGTGCTACATACTGTGAAATGTATTTACTAAGCCAGAAACCTTCCTTGGAGTGTCCACCATATTTCACCCAAGCTTCACCGCTAACGGCAGAATGGTATATGACCTTATACGGGACTTTGTTGAAACGCTTCGCGCGTCGTCCCTCATTCGTTGAATCAACTTGTGCGCTGCATATTGTATAGTGGATTTACTAAGCCAGAAATTTTCCATGACGTGTACACAACATCTCACCCAAGTTTCATAGCTACGGACGAATGGTACATGAATGCATACGGGACTTGGTTGAAACGCTTCGCGTGTCGTCGCTCATTTGTTGATTCTACTCTGCGCTACATATTGTAATATGGATGTACTCAGCCAGAAACCTTCCCTGGAGTGTACACAACATCTCACCCAAGTTTCATCGCAATCGGATGAATGGTATGTGAACGTATACGGGACGTTGTCGAAACGCTTCGCGCGTAGTCACTCATTTGTTGAATATAAACGTGCGCTTCGTATTGTAAAATGGATTTACTTAGCCAGAAACCTTTCCTGGAGTGTACACAACAATTCACCAAACATTTATCACTATCAGACGACTGGTATATGACTTTATACGGGACTTTGTTGAAACGCTTCGCGTGTCATCGCTCATTTGTTGAATCTACTGGTGCGATACCTATTGTAAAATGTATGTACTAAGCCAGAAACCTTCCCTGGAGTGTACACAACATCTCACCCAAGTTTCATCGCTATCGGATGAATGGTATATGAAATTATGTGGGACTTTGTTGAAACGCTTCGCGCGTCGTTGCTCATTTGTTGATTCTACTCGTGCTCTACCTATTTTTAAAGGGATTTACTAAGCTAGAAACCTTCCCTGGAGTGCACACAAAATCTCAGCCTAGTTTCATCGCTATCGGACGAATGGTATATGAACGCAAACGTGACTTTGTTGAAATGCTTCGCGCTTCGTAGCTCATTTGTTGAATCTACTCGTGCGCTGCCTATTGTAAAGTGGATGTACTGTCCCCGTTTACCTGGATAGTAGGCTGTCAGATATCCGCCCCCTCAATCGGATTGCCAATTATCAATCGCACCGGCACAGTTACATCAATAAAAATGGCACTGACAGATACTATCGAGATAAGAGCACAGAAGTTCACAGGAAATCATTGTGGAACACACCAAAATAGACGGGGGTTCATACTTACCGTTACTTACCTCTTAATTATCTCGGGGTTTGAGTTGACAACAGGATCACTAAAAGTCTGTTCACACAATAACCTCCACCATGACATTTAAAAATGAACCAAAACGGAGACGAGAACTTTGAACTGTACAAAAGTTTTATTTCAAATAAAGGGTATGATTTTACTAACACAACAAAAACAACGTGGCTATCAGTAGCCCAAGTCAATCTGACTACGTCCTCCTATATGACTTGCAAAATTATTATACAACATGATATTAAACATTTTAGCTCCCAAGAGCTCCAAATAACGTAATATTCATAACACTATTGGATTGGAAAAGGACGTCAGGGTGTGACATATATAGAGCATTTGGTTTCCTTTTAATAAACATGGCAATGGTATTTATAGTCGCAAGGCCAGAGTGTGGACGACCTCACTCTCTGAGAACCAGATGTTGACACAGCTGCGGGCTACCCTCCAGCCTGTTGCATACTGGTCAAATGCACTCCCTTCTCACATGCTACGTTACGTAAGAATACAGCTTGTTCTCTCAAGCTTTTAAATGTCTACAAGACAACTCACATTATATTTACGCAAATCTTTCAAGTACTTTGCTTACATCCTATTGGATCATTATGTTAATTTCTTAAACTTGTTAACTTCAATCCAAATGTTTAATTAGCTCTTAAATGTTTATAACAAAATCACATAAATTATTTATAACAATTAGAAATTGTTTATAATATTTGTCAAAGACAATAAAAATATTATAAGCACGCCTTTAACATCACTCTCGTTCTACATTATTTTCAAAAATATTTACAGCAATTATTTACAATATTAACATTTAAATTGTTTAAATTATTAATTTAAGAAATACATTAGCCACATGTTCATTCGGTTGGTAATTTTCATAATCGTGTTTAATATAATCGACCAATGAAGGTTAGTTATACATGTTAATGTCACAATCTGGTTTAATAAAGGTTTTAATAATGATTTGTGACGGCAACCTTCATTCAAAATCTTATCTCAAATTCTTTCAAAACTCGTGTTAATTATAACAGTAAATCACTTGATTAATTTTCAACGAACTATGACAATCTTACTCCAGCGGAAAATCCTTCGCTAACAAGTTAATGCACAATCTGCATTAAAAATATGCCCAAAATCATCATATATTAATCTATATGGCATTAAAAACTTCCACATAACTTACAAAACTTCCACAAATAATTCTTTAACATTTATTCCTGTGGGAACCTCCTTCATATTCAAGGGCATTATACCTCAGCGACTTTCAACACGCGCTGCACTAGCGATTATACATTCATAGTTCCACTTAAAAATTTTTAATAATCATTACTTGTTTCAAAACTGTTTTTCTACTTAACCTTCGTGGATTTCATTCATGAACCGAAATGAAGTCAAAACTTGCCAATCACAAACAAATTTAATAGAGAATACGCTTATATACGCCTGTCTGGTCTATCAAAATTTAAGATTAACATCTTAAAAGAAATTGTAGTATAAAAATACTATCATCAAATAAAGTGCGACTAAAATGCAAAGTAGTCGAATAGAATCCAATTAGACTGGGGAATGCAAACATCGTTATATAATTCTCTAATTGAGAAAAACTCCTAACAAAAGTTCTTGACTTTAATGCATTCAATAATTCATTATTAAAGTTACTCTTTCACAAAAGCGTCTATGATGCAATGTTCATTCATAACTGACGATAAATGTCTGTGTTGCAATCAATACAAATAACGACTAGTATTTCCAAGATCGTCGACAACGTAAGAGATTTTAACGCTCTAAAATCATTAAAATGTTCTTCCTTCTTGATGATGACAGAAAATTGTTCAAAGTAATTAAACTGGGGTAGAATTACTTTAATAAAGTGACACGCTGTCTGAATTTAAATCTGCCATTAAAAATCATTAACTTACAGTCAAATCGTGACTACAAAAATATTAATTACTGAAAAATCCAAATATCAGTCTCAACTGATTCAAAATCGTTAACTATGCCCATGACATAACAATGTCTTAATAAATCGTCGAAAAATGCAAAACTCATCAAGGTGTACTGAGAATAAGAATCTCAACAAGAAAATAGGGCAAAAAACATGAGGATAAAAATATGGGAAAAATGGTTGCTCAAACATCATTAGTAAACTCAAATACAATAAACGTTCACGACTACCTTATCTGCCGATTGACGTTCCAGAGGAAAATTCCCCAAAGAAGACTGCTGATGGATCCATTTCACCACGTTAAAGCTGAGCTCCATCCTCGAAATAGGAAATAGCACCCTCGGAGAATCGAACTGCTTCCTTCTCCGGAATCGCTCTGCTCCTCGAAGACGAATAGACATCCTTCCGGCAATAATCTTCTTTGTGAGTCGGGACACCCCTGACCTCTCTTGAAAAATTCCCTGAAGTTCCAGTAGACAATCGCCATGAAGTTTTGTAGAAATTTCCGAAGAAATTATTCATATTCAGAGTATGAAATTGTTTCTATGGCTGTTCGATGGTATTCAGCCTTTAATTACGAAACATGGGTGTAGATGGTATTCACCGCATGTTCGCTTGTGTGGAATAGCAATTAGCGAAGTTCCATGTCGCTATCTTACTCCGTTGAAATATGTCCCAATTGCAATAAGCCCTTTTAGCCTTCCATCTGCTCTTCGGTTGTAGTATTAGAAGAACAAACTGCCGTATTCAATTGCTCCATTATACTGTATCGTTCTGTAACCAAGCAATCTGAAGTCTTTCTATTCCACTCGCAGCGTTAGCCTTGCGTTGATTCTGGCTATACAAAAGTGCTTCTCTTGTGGCGAGATAATCACTTTTGTCAGTCGTATAAAACTGCTAATATCTTTCAAACCAATCGGTCGAAATTGTTCAGCTTTTCTCTATAACTTTATGAAGCACAGCACAATACAATTAGCTTATCGGTGACCGCTAACTGTTCGAAGCTAAACTTGTAGAAGCTTTCTAAGGTCCGTTTCAACTTCACCTAGTTTGACTTGGATCTCGTTAATATAGTGGCCTCGCCACGCGTTATAAAGACGATTCTTTTCACTGCTGTTCACTTCGACGTCTCACTATAATGAATGTATAAGAAAAGAACTTTCACAATAGACTTCGATGATCTGAGAATGAGATCTCAGAATGATCAGAGAACGAAAGAGGCTCCTCTCTTCTGCGCAAGCCCTTTTATTAACTTCACGAGGGGCGTTTCCATCCCTTCCAAAGCGTGATACTGCGTCATCGCTAAAACTTCCAACTTCGTTAATACATGACGGATTTTCAAAATTCAAAAACTGAAAATAAATTTCACCAAAATTCCAAATCAATGCTTTTACTGCAAATGGATTTCCACAATTCTGCATTCCAAAAGTAATAAAAAAAACCATAGTTTCAGCAATCTCCGTCTTCCTTTAAACTATCGTTGATTGGTTCAAGCCTCTCCTCCAATAGCATAGTTTCTTCCTCAGCAGAATTCCTCGTTTCCTGCGACTGCGTCGTAAATCTTGGAACATTCTCGACTAAATGCTGACGTCACTGAGAATCTCAGCTCAAGTAACCTGCTGGCATAACATTTACGTCATCCGTGCTTACGTCATGACTACTCACGTCATAACTATGACAGCCATAACTCTCCTTATAAATTTCAATATAGCCACCGTGGTCTCTATATAATTCAATTACGGGGGCATTCTCCTCTCACCACGTTTTAAAAACAGTTGCAAATTGTTTTTAAACTCAATGTTACAAGTATCTCAACTCTCTTGAACACGAAATTGAATTATTACTGGCTTACTCTAGGATAGTATCTTTTTAAATTTCCAGCATTGAACTTGCCGTAAACGACATTATTCTCATCATCGTAGAGTTCATAACAGTTGTTTCCATAAGCGTTCGTAATCCTAAACGGCCCCAGGAACACTAATCCAAATTTGGGGTATATCTTCTTGGACATATCAGCCTTGACAGGTCTGCGTAATAATACAAGATTTCCAACTTGAAAGGGTGTACCAAAACGTTTTCCAGCTACTCTCTTCAATCGTTTCTCTGCTGCTTTCTGGAGTTGTTCCTTTGCCTTGTCAATCCTCTGCTGTCTTCCTATGTCGGGATCTCTAGGTATGTGGTTGAAAAGATTATCCCACGGCCTTTCTGGGTTTCTTCCTAGATGAAGTCGCATTGGCACTTCTCCTGTGCTCTCCTGCACTGTAGAGTTCAGACATTCCTCAATAAGGGGTACAAATCTCACCCAACCAGAATGATCATTTGGACAGAAAATTCGACAGAATTTCGAAAATTCAGCCATATATCTTTCTGAGGAATTCGATTCAGGGTAACGCACGCTTGAAAATAAGTGCTTAATGCCAAGCCTTTCCATATCCGCTGCAAATTCCACGGACGTAAACTGCGTTCCATGATCTGACAGTAGATATTCCGGTATACCAGCTTTAGGAAATACAGCATTTTCCAGTCTGCTTACTACGTTCCTCGTGTTAGCTTTCTGCATGGGACTCATTGTAACAAATTTTGAGAAAACATCCACGGTCACTAATAAGTACTGGTTACCCTGGTATCCCTTCGGACAGGGGCCAAATATATCCGTTGCCATAAGTTCGTTTGGCTTAGAAGGAATCATCGCCTTCGGTTTTCCCTTTAGTAAAGCAGAAGCATACTTTGCTCTTTGACATTTGTCACAGGATATAATGACCTTGGCAATGCTGGAACGCATGTTAGTCCAGATAAATCTCTCTTTAAGTGTATTAAGAGTTTTATCTAAACCGGCATGTCCAGTTGCGTGATGAGCTACCCACACTAAATTGACAACAAGTTTAGGTGGCACGACTATTCGGAGTTTTGTATGCGCAGAGTCAGCATACTTGCATACGATGTCTCCACTCAAGACAAAGTGTCGTGAATTTCTCCGTGTAGCTTCATAGTCAACATCCGTATTGTCCATGTAACCCTTGAGGAACCTGTACATTTTCCTTATTGGAGCGTGTCTCTTCTGTGACACACCGATTCGGGCTAACCTCCTAACGGTTTCTTCATCTTCTTGCTCCAATTGTACATGGTGTATCTGCACATTTTTAATAGGGTTACGTGATAGAGCATCAGCCAGTAAGTTATCTTTCCCAGGCTGGTGGACGATAGTAGCGTTAAACTGTTGGGTGAACAAAGCCCAACGTGTCAATCTATCACTTGACATGTCAGTTTGCAACATAAACTGTAGTGCTTTATGGTCAGTAATAATGATGACCTTATGTCCCAGCAGGATTTTCTTCCAGGCTTGCAAAGCTGTCACAAAAGCTAACGCTTCAAGCTCTGTCGTGAAGTAGTTTTCCTCGTGCTTTTTCAACTTCCGACTAGTGAACGCAATGTAGTGCTTGTAGCCTGCCTCGTCTTTCTGGTATAAGACTGCACTAATGCCTATTCTTGATGCATCAGACTCAATATAGAACACCTTCTCAAAGTCTGGGTACTCCAGTTTCACATTATTTCTGAGCATCTCTTTTGCTTTCTCAAAAGCCTCGTCTGCAGCGGTACTCCATTTCCATCTGTTGTTCTTCTTGAGTAAGTCATACAGAGGAGCCATAATTTCCGAGTATCTTGGACAGTGGCTGCTAATAAATTGGCATGCACCTACAAATTCTCTGACTTGTTTTACCTTAGTTGGCTTTGGAAATCTCGTGATCGCATCTACTTTTTTCATGTTTGGATGATATCCATCTTTATCAATAGTATGCCCCAAGTAATTTATCTCTTTCTTCAAGAATTGACATTTTCCAAAGTTCACCTTAATATTGGCCTCCCTTAAATTCTCGAACAACTTTCTCAAGTGCACTAAATGTTCTGCGGCGCTGGGTGAAGATACGATTAAATCGTCAATGTAGCAGATTACATTTTCTTTCACTTCGTAAGTGAGCTTACTATCAAGTGCTCGAATAAGTGCTGGTCCACTGTTAACCATTCCAAAAGGCATTCTGGCAAAGACCCATGACGTCTGGTCAAATAGGAATCCAGTGTACTGCATACTATCCTCTTCTAATTGAACTTGATAAAATGAAGATGTCAAGTCAAGAACGCTGAAACAAGCTCTTCCTTTGAATTTCCGAAGCAGATCTCTAATCTTGGGTGGTCTGTCGTTTTCTGGAAGAATCTTCAAGTTGATGGTCCTGGCATCGAGACAAAGACGTATCTGACCATTACTTTTCTTCACTACTGTGATGGGGTTTATATAAGACGACGCCTGTTTTCTAATAATCCCGTCTACCTCCATTTTTCTGATTAACCCTCGTACTTCTTGATAGTATTTCTCAGGAATGGGGTATATTCTCTTCTGGTAAGGGGTTTCATCTGTCAGTCTTATCTTGTACTTATAATCCTTAATCAATCCAGGCTTTTCATCGAAAATATCTTGGAATTCCTTTATCAGATCCTCAAATTCCCCCTGAATTTCTTCAAATCCTTCAGTTTTTCTACTGGGTATTTCTTCTAAATTTTCCACTTCATTAATTATTGTATTCAAAATTTCTTCCCTAAGGTCTATTTCCAGACTGTTTTTCACGTCCTGTTCTTCTATCTCTTCTGTGATTATGTACCCATCATTAAAGCTAATACTTCTGTTCTTCATGTCAATAATAGCTCCGACCTTCGATATAAAATCGATTCCAAGCACCATATCAAAATTGATCTTGCTCACCACAATGAAGATCTGTTCATAATTCCTTCCATTGATCTCAAAGTTCAATAACACTTGAATCTTGCATTTCACTGCCTTATCTTGGAATATCCCTCTCACTTTGACGGTAGAAACAGGTAGAACTGTCATGTTCTCTCCTCTTAGCAGACTTTGATAACATTCCTCTGAAATGATGGAAATAATAGCACCAGTGTCCATCAGGGCTTTGTACTGCTGTCCATCTATCCGTACAGCAATAATCGGTAAGGCACATGGTCTTTCCTCTTTAACAATACCCCTCTCTTCTAGTAAATCTTCATCGGTAACTTCGTATATCTCATTAATCGTAATCAGGTGTGGTGTGGCAATGTATTTACAGGTTCTCACTGACGTTGAGAAATCGGCGTTTTTTTGTGTTACCGACCTCAAAATTCTGTTGGCTCGTAGAAGGCCCAGGATCGATTACAACATCCTGCCTTTTCTTTTGATTGTCAGCTTCTTTATCCCTTAATTCTTTTAAGTATTGCTGGCTTTCCTTCTCTCTTTGCTGATACTGATCAGGTGTCATAACCTGACCTTGAGTATTCTGGTTTCTATTTTGGTTATTCCTATTATAGTTACGGTTATACCCATTATTGTTGTAATATCTGCCTCTTCCATTGTAGTTTCCTCGGTTGTAGTTCCAACCTCTTCTCTGTTGATACGGTCGGTAACCTTGTGATCTGTAATTTCTAAACTGATTATTCCTGTGAGGACCTACATTGTCAGTTTTCTCCTCCTCTGGCTTGTCAGTTTGTTGGACTTGGTCCATATATACCGTATTGATTTCTTTAAATTCCTGCCTTTGACCTTTCTGGACTACGTTAGGCATTGGACTTGTGTAGTCTAACCTTCTCAGTAATTCATCCATGCTGGATAAATCCCTGATGTTGGACGAAATTATAAGTCTTCTCACCTCAACTGGCAGCATACGAGAAATCGCATCTATTAGTTGCTCCGTGGACAATGGGGGTTGCAAAAATCTCAAGCGGGACAACTGACTCGTAAAGAAATCAGCGTACCTCGTTGGAAGAGTACCTGAGTATTTTCTTGAATACACCTCCGCTCTTAACGAATTCTGCGCTTCTATGGACCAAAATCGTTTGATTAATGCCTCTGCAAACTCGTCAAAGTTACTGAATGTGTATCTAAATGCGCGAAACCATTCAAGGGGTCCTCCAATCAGATATCTCTCTACTATCTTCATCTCTCTCTCTCTCTCTGGGAATGTGAGCTTCGATGAAATAATCTTTGAGATTCCTTACATACTCTATAGGTGTCAAACTATCAGTGTTACTGAATTTTTGTGGTTTGTCTTCGAAATTCCTGATGACCGTCACGTTCCTCGGATATGAATCCGGATAGTTTTTCCCACTATCTCGATAATTCCACTCAGGTTCCATATTCCTCTCGTCATCCTCCTCTCTGAATCTGGATACACGTTCTTCAGGAGTCACGTCTCTTTCTTCTGGCTCTAGGTTATGTCTTCTAGCATAATTCCTATTCAATTCGCAAGCTAAGCCTTCTGTATCCTTGTCGGTGATTTCTGTTAAGACTTTCTTGATAATCTCTTCTTTGTAGTTCTCCATTAAACTAGCCTCTCCTAACTTCAAATTTTTCAGTTTACTCGTCGTTTCATTTACGTCAGAGACAACTTTATGCATCTGTTCCTCTAATGTAGATTTTAAAGTTTGCATATCCTGATCTAGTTGTGTTCTATCGTCAAATTGTTTTTCGGATAGCGAGTTTATCCTGACGCTTAAATCTTTCCTAATCTGTACTACTTCATTGTTAATTTCTATCTGCGTACTGGCAAGTTTTCTTTCAATCCTTTCCTGAATTTGGGTTACATGTTCCCCACTTGACTTATTCCACTCGTCTTTCCATACCGCTACGTTTGCTGTTAACATTTCTGCTATGTCTACTTCGATATCCTCTTTTAATACTCTATTGTGGTCTAATACCTGGGTTCTCATGACCTCTACATCATACTTCAACTCTGCTAAAGACGTTGTTGTTCTAACTGATTCATCAACTAGTCTAGTCGCTAATGCAGTTATATTACGCGTACAAAGAGTTTTTGAGTTTTCGATTTCTTCCCTGACTTTATTTACATCAGTTTGGACTTTAGTCATATCTACGAAAACTGTGTTGACCTCTACCTGAATCTTAGTTATGTCACTTTGCACCTCAGTTATATCCGCATGAATGTTATTAATGTCTACCTGAACATTGGATACATCAGTTCTAGCTTTTTGAATTTCTTTTTGGACTTCCTCGACCTTGTCTTGGACAGTCGCTACATCGTTTTTGACAACACCTACTTCGGCTCTAGCACAAGAAATATCACCTCGGACATTAGCTACATCTAGATTTAACATTGTAAGGTCTTTCTGTACCTTAGACATATCATTTTTAACATCAGACACATTTGTGCGGATGTCACTTACAGTATTTTCAATTCCTAGGGTATTAATCTGTAAACGCGACATATTATCCTCCAAATTAGCAGCACTAGTCTGAAGAACCTTCAAACTTTCACCCATGCTAGCTTTCAAATTACTAGCATTCTCCTCCATTCGATTAGTATTCCTAGCTTCCATTTCCTTCATACTACTATTCAAATTACTAGCATTCTCCTCCATCCTTGCATTCAAATGACTAACGTTCTCCTTCATGCTTTCATTCAGCATCTGCTTCATACTATTATTCATGCTAGCTTTCAAGTTAGCAGACATCTCCTCTAGCATCAACCTCAAACTTTCATCTGCCATTACAATATTATTCAAAAATGGACTGCTGTAGGGACATACATCAAAAGAGCAAAATAACAACATTTGAGCAACACTTTTCACCATATATAAATTTGATCAATTTTCTGTCTTAAATCTAACTTATAACTACCTTATAATTAACCTTCGACGATACTTCATGTTGAAACAAACTCAAGCACATGTTCAAATTTCTTTGGCTCATTTTAAAATATCCTAACACAAATAATTTACATTTACAATCCAAATAATTTAATTTTATCTTTAATATGACTGAAATGTCATAAGCCGGTCAAATAAAATAAGATTCCAGATTATAGGCGATTTTTCTAAGTTTCCAGCCTATTTAACCTTTCTCAAGTTGTATAAGATCTGATCTTTTCTGAGTGTAATTTTCCTAATACAATACAACATTTAATTCCTATATAATCACACTCTTAAATTCTACAATTGGCCTAGACATCTAACAAAGAATCAACCTCTTTATTTGAGTCTAATCGAACCCTACGTTTTAGGTTTGCCACTCTTTCTGGCGTTCAACCTGGTAATCCAGTTTTGTCGAATTCGCCCCACACGTTGACTCCGCCAATCTTTCTGTCCCCGTTTACCTGGATAGTAGGCTGTCAGATATCCGCCCCCTCAATCGGATTGCCAATTATCAATCGCACCGGCACAGTTACATCAATAAAAATGGCACTGACAGATACTATCGAGATAAGAGCACAGAAGTTCACAGGAAATCATTGTGGAACACACCAAAATAGACGGGGGTTCATACTTACCGTTACTTACCTCTTAATTATCTCGGGGTTTGAGTTGACAACAGGATCACTAAAAGTCTGTTCACACAATAACCTCCACCATGACATTTAAAAATGAACCAAAACGGAGACGAGAACTTTGAACTGTACAAAAGTTTTATTTCAAATAAAGGGTATGATTTTACTAACACAACAAAAACAACGTGGCTATCAGTAGCCCAAGTCAATCTGACTACGTCCTCCTATATGACTTGCAAAATTATTATACAACATGATATTAAACATGTTAGCTCCCAAGAGCTCCAAATAACGTAATATTCATAACACTATTGGATTGGAAAAGGACGTCAGGGTGTGACATATATAGAGCATTTGGTTTCCTTTTAATAAACATGGCAATGGTATTTATAGTCGCAAGGCCAGAGTGTGGACGACCTCACTCTCTGAGAACCAGATGTTGGCACAGCTGCGGGCTACCCTCCAGCCTGTTGCATACTGGTCAAATGCACTCCCTTCTCACATGCTACGTTACGTAAGAATACAGCTTGTTCTCTCAAGCTTTTAAATGTCTACAAGACAACTCACATTATATTTACGCAAATCTTTCAAGTACTTTGCTTACATCCTATTGGATCATTATGTTAATTTCTTAAACTTGTTAACTTCAATCCAAATGTTTAATTAGCTCTTAAATGTTTATAACAAAATCACATAAATTATTTATAACAATTAGAAATTGTTTATAATATTTGTCAAAGACAATAAAAATATTATAAGCACGCCTTTAACATCACTCTCGTTCTACATTATTTTCAAAAATATTTACAGCAATTATTTACAATATTAACATTTAAATTGTTTAAATTATTAATTTAAGAAATACATTAGCCACATGTTCATTCGGTTGGTAATTTTCATAATCGTGTTTAATATAATCGACCAATGAAGGTTAGTTATACATGTTAATGTCACAATCTGGTTTAATAAAGGTTTTAATAATGATTTGTGACGGCAACCTTCATTCAAAATCTTATCTCAAATTCTTTCAAAACTCGTGTTAATTATAACAGTAAATCACTTGATTAATTTTCAACGAACTATGACAATCTTACTCCAGCGGAAAATCCTTCGCTAACAAGTTAATGCACAATCTGCATTAAAAATATGCCCAAAATCATCATATATTAATCTATATGGCATTAAAAACTTCCACATAACTTACAAAACTTCCACAAATAATTCTTTAACATTTATTCCTGTGGGAACCTCCTTCATATTCAAGGGCATTATACCTCAGCGACTTTCAACACGCGCTGCACTAGCGATTATACATTCATAGTTCCACTTAAAAATTTTTAATAATCATTACTTGTTTCAAAACTGTTTTTCTATTTAACCTTCGTGGATTTCATTCATGAACCGAAATGAAGTCAAAACTTGCCAATCACAAACAAATTTAATAGTGAATACGCTTATATACGCCTGTCTGGTCTATCAAAATTTAAGATTAACATCTTAAAAGAAATTGTAGTATAAAAATACTATCATCAAATAAAGTGCGACTAAAATGCAAAGTAGTCGAATAGAATCCAATTAGACTGGGGAATGCAAACATCGTTATATAATTCTCTAATTGAGAAAAACTCCTAACAAAAGTTCTTGACTTTAATGCATTCAATAATTCATTATTAAAGTTACTCTTTCACAAAAGCGTCTATGATGCAATGTTCATTCATAACTGACGATAAATGTCTGTGTTGCAATCAATACAAATAACGACTAGTATTTCCAAGATCGTCGACAACGTAAGAGATTTTAACGCTCTAAAATCATTAAAATGTTCTTCCTTCTTGATGATGACAGAAAATTGTTCAAAGTAATTAAACTGGGGTAGAATTACTTTAATAAAGTGACACGCTGTCTGAATTTAAATCTGCCATTAAAAATCATTAACTTACAGTCAAATCGTGACTACAAAAATATTAATTACTGAAAAATCCAAATATCAGTCTCAACTGATTCAAAATCGTTAACTATGCCCATGACATAACAATGTCTTAATAAATCGTCGAAAAATGCAAAACTCATCAAGGTGTACTGAGAATAAGAATCTCAACAAGAAAATAGGGCAAAAAACATGAGGATAAAAATATGGGAAAAATGGTTGCTCAAACATCATTAGTAAACTCAAATACAATAAACGTTCACGACTACCTTATCTGCCGATTGACGTTCCAGAGGAAAATTCCCCAAAGAAGACTGCTGATGGATCCATTTCACCACGTTAAAGCTGAGCTCCATCCTCGAAATAGGAAATAGCACCCTCGGAGAATCGAACTGCTTCCTTCTCCGGAATCGCTCTGCTCCTCGAAGACGAATAGACATCCTTCCGGCAATAATCTTCTTTGTGAGTCGGGACACCCCTGACCTCTCTTGAAAAATTCCCTGAAGTTCCAGTAGACAATCGCCATGAAGTTTTGTAGAAATTTCCGAAGAAATTATTCATATTCAGAGTATGAAATTGTTTCTATGGCTGTTCGATGGTATTCAGCCTTTAATTACGAAACATGGGTGTAGATGGTATTCACCGCATGTTCGCTTGTGTGGAATAGCAATTAGCGAAGTTCCATGTCGCTATCTTACTCCGTTGAAATATGTCCCAATTGCAATAAGCCCTTTTAGCCTTCCATCTGCTCTTCGGTTGTAGTATTAGAAGAACAAACTGCCGTATTCAATTGCTCCATTATACTGTATCGTTCTGTAACCAAGCAATCTGAAGTCTTTCTATTCCACTCGCAGCGTTAGCCTTGCGTTGATTCTGGCTATACAAAAGTGCTTCTCTTGTGGCGAGATAATCACTTTTGTCAGTCGTATAAAACTGCTAATATCTTTCAAACCAATCGGTCGAAATTGTTCAGCTTTTCTCTATAACTTTATGAAGCACAGCACAATACAATTAGCTTATCGGTGACCGCTAACTGTTCGAAGCTAAACTTGTAGAAGCTTTCTAAGGTCCGTTTCAACTTCACCTAGTTTGACTTGGATCTCGTTAATATAGTGGCCTCGCCACGCGTTATAAAGACGATTCTTTTCACTGCTGTTCACTTCGACGTCTCACTATAATGAATGTATAAGAAAAGAACTTTCACAATAGACTTCGATGATCTGAGAATGAGATCTCAGAATGATCAGAGAACGAAAGAGGCTCCTCTCTTCTGCGCAAGCCCTTTTATTAACTTCACGAGGGGCGTTTCCATCCCTTCCAAAGCGTGATACTGCGTCATCGCTAAAACTTCCAACTTCGTTAATACATGACGGATTTTCAAAATTCAAAAACTGAAAATAAATTTCACCAAAATTCCAAATCAATGCTTTTACTGCAAATGGATTTCCACAATTCTGCATTCCAAAAGTAATAAAAAAAACCATAGTTTCAGCAATCTCCGTCTTCCTTTAAACTATCGTTGATTGGTTCAAGCCTCTCCTCCAATAGCATAGTTTCTTCCTCAGCAGAATTCCCCGTTTCCTGCGACTGCGTCGTAAATCTTGGAACATTCTCGACTAAATGCTGACGTCACTGAGAATCTCAGCTCAAGTAACCTGCTGGCATAACATTTACGTCATCCGTGCTTACGTCATGACTACTCACGTCATAACTATGACAGCCATAACTCTCCTTATAAATTTCAATATAGCCACCGTGGTCTCTATATAATTCAATTACGGGGGCAGTACTAAGCCAGAAAATTTCCCTGCAGTGTACACAACATTTTACGCAAGTTTCATAGCTATCGGACGAATGGTATATGAATGCATACGGGACTTTGTTGAAACGCATTGCGTGTCGTCGCTCATTTGTTGAATCTACTTGTGCGCTATCTACTGTGAAATGTATTCACTAATTTTGAAACCTTCACGTAAGTGTACACAACATCTCACCCAAGTTTCATCGCTATCGGACGAATGGTATATGAACACATACGGGACTTTGTTGAAATGCTTCGCGCATCGTCGCTCATTTGTTGAATCTACGCGTGCGCTACCAATTGTAAAATGGATTTACTAAGTCAGAAACCTTCCTTGGAGTGTACTCAACATCTCACCCAAGTTTCATCGCAAACGGACGAATGGTATATGAACGCATAGGAGACATACCCACAGACAAACTATCACGTTACATTGATTTATATATATATAGATAAATAAATAGGCCAACGAGATACTAAAATAAGCTTAAACCATTTAAAATGTTCTCATAATAAATCATAAAACATTCCTGTTCTAAAGCTGAAGTCGAAAAATCTGCTGTTAACATTTGTTGGAAAATGGTGGCTACAATATAAATTGGAAAAACATGTCAAAACTTTGGAAAGTTTAATTTAAATCATAAAATTATACGAGATTGGTTTAAAAAAAAGTATAAGTAGTAAAAGTCTCTTTAGTCGATTTTTGAACTGTAAAAAGAACTTTTTGAAGAGCAACAAGATTAAAAAGGAGCGCATAACAAAAAAAAAAAAAAAAAATAGACTACAAAAAATTGTAGTCTATAACATTTTATGGAAATTTTCTGACAAAAAAAATATTGCTAATTAATTGTGCGCCCCTCAGCATGGTGCGTCTCCCACGAATCCAACCCCTCGTCCTCGTCGTGGGAGATGGGCAACGTAATGAAGTAGGGGATTGCCTGTAGGGGTGAAGTACAGTGGGGACTTTGTGTGCCTCAAGACCGCTACGGTAGCTGTGAAGGCCCTACAGGAACCCTGAAGAAATTACGGCTAACGGGGCTCTGGTGAAACAACTGCTGCCTTGTAGTTTGGAGTTGGTTCTTCAAAGGCTAAGGGAAGAAACCCTGACAGAAAATCAGCCTGGTGCCTCAGGCCTAAGGTGGCATTCCCTCCAAGGCACTCGGAGGCAGTGGGTTAATCACTCGCTCCTCTTAAATAAACGGATTACTGAAACTGAAGCGAAATTACAAAACCGGACGGATAACCTGATGACGACTTTTGGCATGAAGAGGACTACGAAAATCGGTTTCTGGAATGTGAGGCCCTTGATGGAGAAAACCCGACTGAAACAAGTGACACGGGAGATGAAGAACTATGGGCTGGATATCCTAGGATTGAGTGAGGTGAAGTGGCCAGGATTTGGTGAAATACAGACAACAGATGGAATTACATTTCTTTATTCTGGGGGCGATGAGGAAGAACACAGGGATGGAGTGGGGTTGCTGCTCAACAGAAATGCAAAGAGGAGCCTTATGGAGTGGAAGCCAATTTCTAGCAGGCTCATGTTTGCTAGGTTCAAGACAAAGATCAGGAATGTGATCATCATCCAATGCTATGCGCCTACAGAACAATCGGAGCCAGAGAAGAAGGAAGAATTCTACCAAATGCTGCGAGATGCCACAAGACAAACAAGTAAGAAGGACATTCTCATTGTTATGGGAGACTTCAACGCGAAGGTGGGATCAAACAATGAGAGGTTGGAGCAGATCATGGGTAAACATGGCCTTGGTGAGATGAATGACAATGGGGAGAAATTTACGGAATATTGCGCCAGTCAGGATTTGGTGATGGGTGGCACAGTGTTTCCTCATAGGCGGTGCCACAAGGTCACCTGGGTGTCTCCTGATCAAGTCACAGAAAATCAAATTGATCACATCGCGGTGAGCAGGAGGTTCAGAAGAAGCTTGGAAGATGTTAGGAACAAGAGAGGAGCGGATATTGGTAGTGACCATCATCTTGTGGTTGCCAACTTCCGCATGAAGATCGCGGCAGTCCGCCGAAAGTTTATCACTCGGCACAACAAGTTTGATGTGGGCAAGCTTAAGAACCAGCAGAGATTGGACCAATTTAAACTGGAGCTCAGAAATAAATTCCAGGTGTTGGACTCCGAGACAGAGAAGGATGTGGAGACTGTGTGGAGCGAGGTAAAGAATATCTTCGTGGAAACCAGTGAGATGCAGCTCGGGTACAAGAACTACCTGCGGAAAGAATGGATATCCGATCAGACCTGGGACAAGATAAATTATAGGAAGGAGATTAAGGCCAAGCTCAACACCTGCAAGACTAGGCAGCAGAAGGCTCTCACACAAGCAGAGTATTCAACAGCAAACAGAGAGGTAAAGAGGAGTGTGCGGAAGGATCATAGGAGGTGGATTGATGAGCAGGCGGTGAAAGCAGAAGAAGCGGCAAGAAGGGGGGACGTTAAGGAGCTCTATGTCATCACAAAGATGCTTTCGAAGAAAGGTTTTAATAAAACTAGGCCTGTGAAGAGCAAGACAGGCGAGATCCTCACGACGTGTGAACAGCAGCTGACTAGATGGAGAGAACACTTTGCGGAGGTTCTTAATAGAGATAGAGGACCAGAAAGTAAGCAGCGAGGAGAAGATGAAGAGGAAGGAGAAAGTGACCCGGACATCAGCCTTGACTCCCCAACTCGGGGCGAAATACGGACAGCGTTGAAGCAGATGAAGTGCGGGAAGGCACCAGTTCTGGATAATATCCCAGCGGAAGTATTGAAAGCAGTCCTGGATATCACGATCAATCTGCTGCACCCGCTGTTGGAGAAGATCTGGAAGGAGGAGAAAATACCAACCGACTGGAAGAAGGGGTTGATCGTCAAGTTACCGAAGAAAGGGGACACCACAAACTGTAACAACTGGAGGGGTATCACCTTGCTGTCCATTCCAAGCAAAGTACTGGCGAGAGTCATCCTGAATCGTATAAAAGACTGCGTAGAAAAAAGGCTTCGGAAGGAACAGGCTGGATTTCGACAACATCGCAGCTGTGTGGATCTCATCAACACCCACCGAATCATCCTGGAGCAGAGTGTGGAGTGGCGGAATACCCTCTACCTCACATTTGTTGACTTCGAGAAAGCTTTCGATTCCGTAAATCAAAGAATCATGTGGAAGACCCACGAGGAATATAAAATTCCAACAAAGATCATCAGAATCATGGAAGAGATGTACGAAGGGTATGAGTGCCAGGTTCTACACGAAGGCAAATTAACAGAAAAGATAAAGGTCAGTTCTGGAGTGAGACAGGGGTGTGTCCTTTCCCCCACTCTGTTCCTATTGGTCCTGGATAGTGTGATGAAGAAGGTAATGGGAGGACGGAAGAGGGGTATTCAATGGGGTATAAATGACAAGCTTGAAGATCTGGATTTCGCGGATGACATTTGTCTTATGTAACAACGGTACCGAGACATAGAAGATAAGCTTGGGAGGTTGCAGAGAGAAGCAGAACGTGCAGGACTGATGATCAACACCAACAAGACCAAAGAGATGAGGATAAATTCTGACGTCACGACTAGCTTGACAGTCAACGGAAAGGAAATTGAGCGAGTTGAGTCCTTCCTCTACCTTGGGAGTATAGTCACAAATGATGGGGGGAGCAGAGGAAGATGTTCGAAGCCGTATCAGGAAGGCAAATGGTGCCTTTGTCCAGCTCTACCCCATCTGGAGAAATAGAAACATTTCCAGGAAGACCAAGCTCCGCCTTTTCAATAGTAACGTAAAGTCGATTCTTCTCTATGGCTGTGAAACATGGAAAGTCACAAAACCGATCAACAACCAGCTACAGGTGTTCATTAACAGATGTCTGCGTCGCATCATGAATGTGAGGTGGCCGGACATAATCTCAAATGAAGATCTTTGGACCATCACAAATCAACAACCGATTAGCATCCAGATCAAGGAGAGGAAATGGCGCTGGATCGGTCACACACTAAGGAAGCCGGACGGAGCTGTTGAGAGGGCGGCGCTA
This sequence comes from Meconema thalassinum, assembly GCA_946902985.2. Lineage (NCBI taxonomy): Eukaryota > Metazoa > Arthropoda > Insecta > Orthoptera > Tettigoniidae > Meconema > Meconema thalassinum. The sequence goes on along the minus strand of OX336391.1, from coordinate 452,943,463 downwards.
GACTGGAATCCTCAAGGTGCCAGGAAGCGAGGTCCCCTAAGAAGACCTGGAAGAGGACGATCGAAAATGAAATTGCAGAGGTGGACAAGAACTGGAGTCAAGTGAAGAGAATGACCAGGAACCGTACTGCGTGGAGAAATTTCGCCAAGGCCCTATGCTCCGGAAGGAGTGGCAGGAATTAAGTAAGCAGCATGGTGCGCCCCTAGGCCGGGGCCTATGGAGCCTATTGGTAAATCCAGCCCTGCATACAGATGCACATGAAGCTCGTTTAGAGAATTGAAGCCCTTTCCGTTTAACAACTCCAGAACAAATTTTTCTCCAGCTATCTTGATATCTTCCTTGGATGCGCCAGGCTGATTGAAAACTTCGACAGTTTTCCGAAGATCTTCGTTGTTTTTGAGAATGCCCCATGGACGCTTCTTCCCTTTGCTAAAAATAGCCGAAGTTATGTCACATCCACTCATGGCATGTGCAAATAGCACACAACTCTTCATCTCACCGATATCTTCCTGAATGTTTGTGATAGGGAAAATCTTCCAAGAGATTTTGAGTTTCCAGGACTGTAAAAATGGATGTTGTTGTTCTCTCTTGCTTTTGCCAATAACATGCATAGGACATCAATGCCTGACGCTATAACAGTAACAGCATGATTTTCGGCATCTAGAGACAACGCTACGTCGACAATTATTGTATCAGCGTTCCGTGTCGCCTGACGAACAGCAATTCCAGCATGTCTAAGCTCCTTTGTCAACGTAGAGAAGAACCGTCCATTGTTTTTGGTGTTACTTAGAAAGTCTGCCTGAGAAGTGGAAACCATTGTGTTGGAATCGAAGACGATGTCTATGGACGTCCGCTTCCCCGCACGGCGTGCCTGCTCCTGGTTCTTCGTGCTTGGAGTCTGATCGTAGTTGCCAAACACAATGGTAACGTTTGAAGGTTAGTGCTTGCTTATGTACAACTTGTAGGACTGGATTATGTCACCAAAAGTTGCAGGTCTTGGCCATACAACGGTATTGTTCAGCCCTGGGTCCTTACACCCTCAGGACCCTAGGACATTTACGCACCCCCAAGGGAGAGGTGGCTTACGCCACTGAACCCACGCTCACCCGCAAGCTGCGAATCCACTAACACATCAATAACTCAAAAGTACAAAACTACGATTCAACCCCAACATCAAACACCCTCTTCTGCCCCCAAAACAACCCCAGCTGGAGATACAATAAAATCCAGAACACCATCTTAACAGAGCAGGCAGGCGACCACTTATTACAGGTGGTTGGCCAAGAGCTTGCGCCACACACATACAATTTACACTTAGAAGTATCTGGGACGACAACATGTGGAGTAACACTGAGTCAGCAATGCCGAAAGACATAAAAGAGAAGGCCACTCTGGGCTCTTCGTCTGTCGCTGCCCGTGGCTACGCCCGTTTGGTTCCTGATTTTCACCTAGAGGTAAGTGTGCATCTCAGAGTCCTATTACACCACATTACTAAGTGTATTCCTGTCCAATTGTACCCCTATTCACTGTTGTACAAAATCACACTTATAATTGTATAATCAAACGTCCCTAATAAGAGGGACACCTTTAAAACATTACGGTCTAATAAACCATTAACCATTTACACTACACGCTCATTGTACACTTTTATTCCACACTTGTTTTTACCTCCCAACTCCCTACACCTTGACCCTCCTGTGCTTGCAATTATAAAACCGCTGAGTGGGCAGCAGACAGTTTTATTAACACAACCTCGAGTGCCCGACGTGTGGCGACCGAGCCGAGCAGCGCACAGTCAGCTAATAGCAAAGCGCTTACTCGTAAAACTCGCTCTGAGCGCTAAAAGCTCACTCAATTAACTCATCCCCTAAAAACCAAAGCTTCCCCCATCTACCACAGCTCCCCCGTACATGCCCAATCCCGAATTCCAACACATTCACTGAAACTCTCCCGATTAGATCACACCCTCCAAATTTACCATATCACACCCCTTTGTTCGTCCAACACTCCACCCCCGGACAAAACAGTATGCAAAAGCAGACCTCCATCAACGACTACTTTGCGTTGTTCTTTAAAATCTTTGGGGGCTTCTGAAGATTTGAAAAGGTGTTGAAGTGCTGACTTGGCTGTTTTTCTCAATAAGGATGAATCGAAGAGAGCTGGAGGCGTCGGTGCAAGCTTGTACTTCAAGAACTCCACGATATCCGCTTCCGATTTCATCACACATATGATTCGCATGAAAATTTAGTGCGGGTTGACCGGGACGATGTCATCACGAATATTTAGTTGGCACCCAACAACTGACAAAGGGACTACGCGGCTTTTTCTTGCGAGCTTGAGACCCTCAAAACGTTTCCCCACCATTTGTTGAATTGCTTCTTCACCAACTTCCCGAGCCTTGTCGCAGTTGATTCTGCTGTCTGCAACTACGCCAGTGGAAAGCGATTGAAGACTTCCTTATTTAAATCCCACGGAGAGCAATCTTCTACCCACGAGCGAAACACTTCTGCGTGGCGGTTCTCCAGCTTCCGCCGCGAGTCTCTTAACTCAACGTGCTGTTCCGAGGATTTTGTCTTTATACCAGACACATTTTCTACAGCTTCACAGATCGGGATGCACAGTGGAAACGCCGAGACAAAGTGAGCCAGCGTGCTATCGTCCACTCCTCGTCCTCTTGTTAAACCTCCACGTGATTTCATAGGCCGCATAAGATCCTGTTCTAAGGCCATATCTGACCATATTCCAGCCCAAAAATCATGCGAGCGTCGAATGAGAAAGTACCCGTTCAGCGTGAAGTTGATATACTCGTCCACGGGCATCTTCTGATCTAACTTAAGCATTTGATGCAGGTACAAGTAGGCTGACTTAGCGTAGTGAATATGCCCTGCAGTGTGTAGGTATGGCAACATCTACGATATGCAGTACAAATGGAGGTTCCAATTTGATGTTCTTTCTGTCCGAATAAACAGCCGAACGATTTCCACTTGCCTGTAGTACTCCGCCCACAGCTTCGCTGTCCGGTTAGCTACTGACAGAGTCTTCATCTTGTCTTCCATGTACTCGATGACCAGAGTTACAACTTGATCTTCGCATACTTTTTTCGGTGTTAGTTTTCCTTCTAAAACCTTTTAAAACACAAACAACGCCCATCGGATCGTCGAGTGGCTTCTTACACAAAATGCAGTCTTCAAAACTCATTTTTATGACAACAGAATAAATAACACTTATACGGCATAACACACATCGGCCAACGACCAACTGTTTAAAATTTAGAAACAAAAGAAAACAAGAAGCTCCGCCAATTCGACGCATCAATGGTACGGGCGAACGCGTCAGTTTGCCGCTGAGAAACAACGCAAACATGGGCTGATTCAGGTCGCGCTCCATTGTTTAAATCTCTGTAGCTCGGCAACTATTACTTGCACATCAATTATGAATACATCAAATGAAAGCTTATTTTGTCGCCAACAACTTTTATACGAGACTTGTCTGCGATATTCGTGATAGTTTGCCAACAAACGTCAAAAAAAGAAAAGAGTGGCACTTTTTTTTTTAAATTTCGCGGCATTTTTTCGTTTCCTGTTAGACCGGAAGTATCGCTAACATGCCAACCCATGAATTAACTTATCGCTTATTTTTTCTCCTTTAAATTACGCCATGTTAGAGCACTGTAAGCCAAATCCTTCGCTTACAACGCGCATTCCAGCGACACCACCTACTTCTCCAGCATTCCAGGAGTTCATACGGCTGGACATCCAAGAAGCCGACACGGGAAGACCGGGGACTATTAATATGTTGTTAAGAACATCAATTAGGACAACCGTACCAATTTTCAGTTTTACTAAATTTTTGTCAAGGTTTTGACCGTTTTTAGACCAAAATTCCTGCGCTAACAAATCTGTTGGCCATAATTGTATGTTTATTTTGAAAATGTTAAATATGAGAGGTTAGGCGTGACATTTAATGACATTGTCATTAGTTATATAGTAGATACCTAGGATATGTACTGTCGCAGTGATATATGGTTACAGATTATATAAAGGAGAAGAATTTATCAGCTGGAGAGTGAGCGGTGACTATTACTAGAAATCCAGGGCCCGGATTAGGTGATAGAAGCCACTCCCTCTGGAATAGCAATCGCGTCGACAAGATTCAAGAAAGAAAACTTGACATTGTATTATATTACTTGATGTATAAAAAAAACTGTACCTGTGTGATTCTACAAGTAAGACTGTTGATGTTTATGCATGTTGGGCTGGTGAATGTGACATTAAGTACATTGATGGTGAACGAACTCTGTGTAAAGTTTCACTAATCTTTGGAAATACCTACTATTCTTCTGTACCCTCTCTATGGTCATTTTGGTGTTCAATTGTTTCTCTATTGGCCACGATAGGGGGGGGGGGGGGGTGAAGAGATGATACGATTCTATTCTTCGAGAAGATAACTTCAGGCCAACTATTTACTACATCCTGAACTTTCGTGTATCAACCTAGCGGGTGCTATTGGTACTAAGAGTTAAATGAGCCGACGCGACATAGCGCGGCTTGTATCATTCAGTGAATCTTGTATCGATTTGTCATATCGAGCTACGTTCGATTGTTTCGACCTGTTGTTACCGGTAACTTTTGTTGACAGAAATAATAAGTTGAGATTTTCTTCTGCAGAGAGAAGATGTAAATCTACAGGAGCGGTTTAAAGTGAAGTTTAGGACGGCTAAAGCCGGGCCTGGAGCTTCTAAACCTTAACACCTCAAGCCGGTTCGACATACACTGTACTGTACCCGATATGAGCTGGGGACTATCGGCTACGCTGACGTATTTATTGCATGTATTTGGAGAGAAGGCGATAGCAATGGAAATTTTGGTCTGTTTGAACATATGGCGAGAGAGAGCGCATCATAAGATCATGATAAGCAAGGAATTCATTTATTCGCTTTATTTCCTTATTTCCATGACTCCAGGATTATCTGAAGAGAGAGAGAGAACTCTATTTTATATTGCTTACAAGTTTCGGATTCCATTATAAGTAATACATGGAGGATTACGTTTTTGGTGCTCAAGTCTCTGCATATGACGTCAGTCAGGACGTGACGTAACCTACCACAGGGCTGGTCAGTCACGTGGGCGGCGAGAAGGGGGTGAGTACCGAGCCTTGACCAGCTGGCAGAAGCAGAAAGAGTGACTTGAACATGTGGAGTGGACTAGTGTTTTTGTACCTTGGCTGTGCGCGTGAGTGAAATCATCCGAGACTTCGAACATGCTAGTTAACAACTTACAACTTCACAGTATTCGTATGCTATAGAACTTGGTGTAAGCGGCGTGAAACTTGAGGTTTTGAAACGAGGTCGTGACAGCATGCGGTATTAGACTTCTTGAATTGCGCAGCATAGGCGGCCAACATGTATTGTCTGATAAACCTAGTTCAGTTCAGGGGTATACGAAAGGCGAATCCTAAATGCATTGGCACTGAAATACAACGTTCATTGGAACATGCTTTTTCAAGCTCATAAAGTAATGACACATTCACATTACATTCCGAGACTTTGTTCTTCATCCATTATCTGAACATTTATGAGCAACCACGAGGTGTCGGAACTTCTCAATTTTCCATTATCCGAACATTTATGAGCAACTACGAGGTGTCGGAACTTCTCAATTTGTCCATTATCTGAACATTTTTGAGCAACCACGAGGTGTCGGAACTTCTCAATTTCCCAATATCCGAACAATTATGAGCGACCACGAGGCGTCGGAACTTATGAATTTTACAACTGTCCGAGTAACTATAAGCGACCACGAGGCGTCGGAACATCTATTCCGTGAATTATAGAACAGTCAAGTGGACACTGACATTATCTGCAGACTTGAACATTATTCCATGCGCTTACGAAGTGAACACTTATACAACCACAGGGTGTTAGAAAATAATTCGCCCATTTTTACATTTTTTTTCGGCACTCGAACAGAAAACCCTTCAGCGCATTAATACACTGTTTTTTAATCGTATTTCTGGAACAGTGGCGAACATTGAACAATATAATGGAGCATCCTTTCGTCATGAACAATATACTATTTTTTTCGGAACATCATGGAAATCTGTTGCATCATGGACACTTACAACATTAAGATGGGGCATTAAACGGAAAGGAGACATTATGGCTGAGCGAAGTGACGGTCCTTAGTTGAATCACGTGAGGGGCGTACCCATTCGGAATGAGACATCCGGCGTCGACGATCCTCATGAATATTAGGGAATGCGTCGATCTTTCGAGAAGTCTTCGCGAATGTTAGGGTACTCGCCGATCTTTGAAATTTGGATATCAAGCAGCTGTTTCAACCACCAGGTATCGTGAGAGTACATGAGTATTTTTCCTTTATGTGAAGTAGACATGGGCACACACGTGTGATGGGGCAAGCATTATCATATTTGTTCATATGTGATTGAAACAGATATTTTTTCCTTCTTCGTGGATATGAAGGCATATAGTTGAGTGTATGCAGTATCAACTTAGAACCATGGCTGGTCTTTCACAATGAGTTTATTGAATTAGATAATTTTTCTTGGTCGAATGTCGTTTTTCATTCATTGCTGGTAAGCAGGTGTCAGATTTTAGTCCACGCTTTGTCATTGTCCTATTTGATTTATTTCGAGCATGGTGATTTAATAATGTCAGCAGTCCTTTGAACCTCGTTTGTTTGAAACAATCTGAATTTTTTCAGGTGATTATTTTCTTCTAATAAGGTATTTTGAATCAGATGTGAATTTCAGACAGTGAATATGCCATGTGGAGCATGGAACTTTGTCCTGTTCTTTGGTAGAATTTTATCAAACAGGCATATGCATTTTTCTTGGGGGATTTTATCCAGATCATTAATAATCATGAAATTAATCCATGCTCGATGCATGTTCAGACTTATTTCAGCTTTTGACATGTTGCTTTTCTGAGATATATTTAACACAGTTTTTGACCATTAGGCTTGGAGGTCATGAGCATTTTATTATCAGAACCAATTCATAGATTAAGACGATTATTTGAGTGCTCGAATTCATATGGATTTGCCAGATTGATGTGTGAGTTTTGCCAATTGTTAGTTGATGTGACTGATAGGTTCGAGAGAACCCAGTTTATGATATTTGTAGGTCCAGCTGAGTGCTGGGTGTTATTTGTGAAACCATAGTGATGATGATGTATTTTAATTTAATTGAGTGGCCTAATAATTTAATGAGAAGATGTTTATGGATTTTAGGCATTTATGATGGCAGTTAATTTGTTCTAGAGTACTAGATAATTTCAATCCGTTGAGGGATTTCGTTTACACACATACTCGTGCACTCTGATAGACGTCAAAATCTGATGACTTTTCCGAAAGATGTTTTGTTGAGGGTTCTGAAGATCCTGAAACAACTCATGCTGTTTTCTGAAATTTTTGATATGATCTGGATATATAATATTCATCTTAGATAATCCGCCCTGAATAATTATAAGGATGATCTTAGGAATAAATTTAAATTAAATTAATAATAATGAGTTAGCCTGATCTGAAATTTAAATTAAATAAATTAATAATAATTTAATCTGATCTGATATTGCTAAATAAATTAATAATAAATTTATTGGTGGTGAAGTCTGAATAAAAATAAATGATGATAATAATGAATAAATTATTATGATGATAATAACAGGTGACATTTATGATTACGATTTTCTTAGATGGTTTTAAGAAGGATGGAAATAATTTGATTACCATTGACATTCGAACACTATCCAGTTTGATTAAAATATGTTGTAAAATTTTGTAAATATAGTAATGAGAGTGAACAGACTATATAATAACCTCACACTCACATGATTTATATAGGGTGTATATGTGTGTATTTAGACAATGGTTACAAGTTCACATGCAATATATGATAAAGATTTAACTTCGATAGGGTGTCGTGTGTTCTAGTGTTTAGTGCTTCGGTGACCCTGAGCACCCAATAAAGACTTTTAGTTCTTTTCTTCTTCATGTGAACTTAGATTTTAGGGGAAATGGTTGGAATTGCAATGAACAGTTCATCATAATTATTTTCTTATCCACCATATTCCTAGATAGGATTCTCCTTGGGTTTATATTTTTTCTTGCATTTGACCAGACCAAGGCATCAATAAATGTTTAGTTTGTTTTAAGTGTTGTCACAATGCTATCTTTCCTCATCTCCCTTCCTAATATCTTAAGGCTTATCCTGGAATGTTGTGATTAATGGGAATCCAGGCGGATGGCGCCCTTTGCATTCATAATTGATGTTGCTTTCACCGGTAAACAACCCGGAGACACTTCGTCTCGTGCTACCCATATCTGATTAGTTTTTTAAAGTTTTTTTCTTCCTGGATTCCAACACAAGCCTTATTTCATTTATCATATTTTCCGTGTGTGTGTGCCGTAACGTTTGGTGTGCGATGCTATGTCAGCTGGGTCGTCGCATACCATAACGGAACGGGTACATAGCATTACCGCAGTGGGCGTCCAACGCGGGGATCGATCGAGTTGTTAGTTTTTGTTTGGTGATGACACTCGATGTCTGATGAGAAAGATGCATCAGTGAGGACATGTTGAGATTGATCTCAGTTTCAGTTAGTTTTTTTGTGATATTTATTGGACTTGGCAGGTCAATTATACGTGTTTGCTCAAAAATATTCTGGCATAGCCATGTTCTACTCACATCAATACTCATGTTTTTTGTGTATGCTCATACTTGTGTGATTACTCAAGATCTACTTGGGACACGATGCTCTTACATTAATGTCTCTGTATTTAACCCATTTATAGATTCGAATATGTCGATGGAGGACATGAGGAAGATGTTTAAGACATTGCAGGGCAGCATGTCAGCTGTTGAGGCTAATATTAAGAAAATGGAAACTGAAGTTAAGGAAAATATTTCAGCTTCAGAAAATATAATTCAGGCTAAGTGTGAAGCTAACAGTAAAACTTTAGAGGATAGCTTAAAAACTAAGAGTGATGACATGTTAAAGGCTTTGCGATTAGATATTTAGTCAGTAGTGTGTAAGGGTGAGGATAATATGAACATTTTAAGAAAGGAAATTCTTGCTCTTGAAAATACTTACGAAGAAAGTAACTTAAACTTAGAAAGGATGTGATTGATATCCAAAAGGATATTAAGTCTGACATAGCTAATTTGAAATCTGATTCTGATGGTTTGAGGGAGGACATAGCTAAGATAGAAACTAATGCTAGTAGTTCGGAAAAACATTTCGATTTGAGAATCGATGAGTTAGGGAGAAATCTAAATGATAACATCAACAGATTAGAGTCAGAAATTAAAGGTTTAGAGAAGGTTAAAGACACAATTAAGGCTTATGTGTTAGAAGAAATTAATACTGATCTGAAAGATTTAGAAACCCGTTTGCGAGTAAAAATTGACACTGCAGATTCAGGTATTGATGAGAAAGTAAATCAACACTTAGAATTGTTTAAAGACAGATTAGGGGCCATTGTAAAAGATAGGTATCGGGAGACTCATGTGGAAACAGAGAAGAAATATGAGGGAATGGAAGTTAAACTTCTTGCTGGCATGGCAAATTTAGAAACTGGATTCACTGAAAGCACGGAAGAGGTAAAGAAAGAGTCTACTCAAATCAAAGCGAATGTAGAAGAAATAAGGCAGCAGGTTAATTCTATACGGACATCAGACGAAGAGAAGTTAAGAAAATTAAAAGGGGATATTGAAGAAAGTACTAGGCGGAACACCATAGTCTCAATCGACAATTTGGAACGGAAACACAATGATAGGATGGCCAGAATAGAATCTGAGATAGCAAATTTGAGTTGTCAAGAAATAACTTAGAGGGAGGGTTCACGAGATCCTACACCGAATATTATACATTCGAGTAGTCATGAATTAACTCCAGGGAGCATTACTGTTACTCAGATACCTACCACTACAGGGATTGCTCGTTTGACTCCTATAGAAACTAGATCGAATGATCGTTACCCAGGTCCAGTCACTATCATTAGGAGTTATGATGACAAGCCACGAAAATTCTCGGGGAACTCAGGATTTACACATGTGGAATTTTTGCGGGACATCCGTGATTACATATCGGAACACAGGGTTACGAAGGATAGAGAACACAGGGTGGTTGAGCGTGCCTTGGACGGCCCGGCATTGACCTGGTTTAGCGCGTTCAGGACGAATTTTACAACCCTAGAGCAATTTTCAGTTGCATTTTTGAGGAGATTTTGGAGTGCGGAGGATCAAATGAACATCAGGGCAGAGATGTACTCTAAAAAGTATTCGACATCACATCCTACACACTATGCTAAATACTTTACGTCACAATTAGCCAGATTACAGTTTCTTACTCCACCACTGTTGGAAGAGGATTTATTACAAGCGATAGCACGACAAATGCCAGTTGAGGTGCAACGTTCATTAATAGCGACCGGTGCCAACACTCTTGAACACTACGACGACATCCTGAGACGTTTAGATCATACTAGTGCACAGATGACACCTAGAAACGCCAGATCAGATAATAAAGACAGTGGAGAAATAAACGCAGTTGTGGTGGACAACGCGGTTCAAACTGAAAGGAATTCGTCGAGGGAACAAAGGGGAAACGAAGGCGACGGAGGAAATGTCCAGAATTATCGAGGAAATGATAGGTGCCAAAGACCTTATGAGAGACCTTATAATAGGTATCAACAGCAAGGAAATCGATATCAGAATAACTACAGAGGATACCGATACTATAACAGGAATAGATACAACAATCGTTATGGAGGGAGATATAACGAGAACACACAGGATCAGCAATCAGGCCAGAATTACCAACGGGACAACCGTAACCAAAATGATCGCGATGCTAGGTACAGGGAGAACCAGAACGATGGTCAAGAGAGAAGGAAGGAACACCAACCTAGCGCCCCATCTGAAGAGTTAGTTAACCAAGGATCTAACGGGGCAGGAACAAGCGGTCAGAGGGAGAAAAAAAACTTCAAATTAGTCAGAAATCGTTCAGATAACCATCTAGAATCCGTTATTATTTTGGAGATGTATCAAGTTCAAGATTCAGATCTACTCGAAGAAGACATAGTCCACCGTAGGATCAGACATGAATTACCCGTTACCCGCGGAGAAGTTTTGGGGAAGCAGATAAAGACTCTGATCGACACAGGGGCCATGGTGAGTGTAATTTCCATGGGCTGCCTAAATGATTTACAGTTAATCGAAGATATTACCATGTTGCCAGAAGCAACTAGTAAAATTCAAGGGGTAATTCCGGACAAAGGTATCAAATGCAGAAATCAGATACTCCTGGAAATTAGAGTTGGAAACAGACACTTTGCGCAGATGCTCTTAGTTATCAACAACCTTCATTTTGAGATGATATTGGGAGTAGGCTTCATCGGAGAGAATGTTTTAATAATCGACATGCAGAACAGACGCATGTATTTCTCCAAGGGGGAGACTAAGCAAGAGGAATTAGACAGTACATGCATTTGTGAGGACATCTTAGACGTGATGGTATCCGGTTTTGAAGAACTAGCAGAGATTAAGGAGGACATTAAAGACGTAATAGACCCAGAAGTTCGAGAGAAATTTGATCAGATCATAGCAGAATACGGCGATATCTTTGGTGATAAGCCAGGACGCATTGCTAATTTCTCATACAACATCAAGCTCACAGATGATAAACCTTACCGCAAGAATTTGTATCCCATCCCGGGTAAGTGGAAGGAAGAAGTGGGAAAAATGATTAGTGAAATGGAGCAAGATGGTATAGTCAAGAAGATGCCGACAGCATACTTGAACCAGCTTGCTGTAGTGAAGAAACCAAATGGCAAATTAAGGATATGTTTGGACGTAAGGGCACTTAATGAGAAGATTCTTCCAGAGCATGATAGGCCTCCTGTAATTAGAGAACTCCTTAGGAAATTTAGAGGAAAGAAGAATTTTTCAACAATAGATCTGACCAGTTCCTATTACCACATTGAGCTATCAGAAGAGTGAAAGCAGTTTACATGATTCCTTTTTGACCATAAGACCTATGTCTTCAATAGGCTACCATTTGGTGTAAAGAACAGTGGTCCGGTGATGATCAGGGCACTGGATTCTAATCTCTCAGATCTGGTCAAAGAAAACGTAATTAGCTACATTGATGATTTAATCATTGCGTCAGAGACAGCTGAAGAACACATGAACCAACTGAAAATGCTATTTGAGGATCTGAGAAGGACAGATTTCAAAGTAAACTATGACAAGTGTAGGTTCTTCCAAACAGAAATTGAGTTTCTTTGACATCGAATAGATGGAGAGGGTTACAGACCAAATCCGAAGAAAATTGTGGCCATAGCGAATTTCCCAACACCTAGAAGGATCAAGGAAGTAAGGATATTTATGGGAATGTGCCAATTCTTCTCAGTACACTGTCCAGGATATACTGAAGTCATGGCTCCTCTACTGGAGTTACTTCGGAAGGGAAACAGATGGAAATGGGACAGCAAATGTGAAAAAGCTTTTCAGGATGCAAAAGACATGCTAGTCCGAAATGTGAAACTTGAGTATCCGGATTTTTCAAGACGATTTTTCGTGGAAACGGATGCATCTAAAGTTGGCATCAGTGGTTTACTGTATCAGGTCGACGATGATGGTAGACATCGATATCTAGCTTCCTCTAGTCGTAAGCTCGGCGAAAGTGAGAGAAATTTTTACGCCACGGAATTAGAGGCATTGGCTATTGTGCATGCACGTCAGACCTGGAAAAAGTTATTATTTGGGCATGATTTGACAGTTATCACGGATCACAAAGCTCTGGAATTCATCATGAAAACAGATTTAGCCAGCGATCGCATAACTAGATGGGCATTTTCCTGCAGCAATTTAATCCCGAAATCGTCCACCGAAATGGGAAATTGAACCTCTTGGCAGATATCCTAAGTAGGAACCCCAGTGAGGAGGCGATAGTCAATCACGTGAACTTAATCCAAGACGACCAGGGGACGTTGGATATGTTGAGGAGACTTGCTCTAACTCAGAAGAGGTACGCGCCGTTGCGCAGAATTTACCGTTTTCTCACAAATAGGATAGACAACGCCGATCCAGACTATATAAACGCAGAGCGTCAAGCAAGAGATTACTGCATCGTGGGAGGTTTGGTCCACAAATACATAGACAGAGATCACACAAACCTAAGAGTCGTTATTCCACCTAAGCTAGTTGAGAAGGTTATCTGGTTAACGCATCGATCAGCAGCGCATGTGGGAGTAGACAAGACTTTGGCCATCGCGAAAGAGACGTTCGTCTGGAATCGAATGGGACTAACCATTCGTGGAGTTCTCAAAACTTGTGATAGATGCCAACACAGTAAATACTCTTCAAAGTTAATGAAGGAGTTTCCTAGAGCGATTTTGCCATCTAAGCCTAGAGAATTATTCGCCACGGATATTTTCGGCCCAATTCCCAGATCAACAAGAGGAAACCAATTTATCTTCGTAACTGTTGATGTTTTTTCAAAATTTGTATTCTTATGCCCAATTCAGAACGCGACATCCAGGTATGTCTTAAGGAGGTTTGAAAACACTGTCTTTCGAACTATGGGTAAACCCGAGAGTTTATTAAGTGATCATAGTCCACAGTTCACCAGCATGGAATTTAAAACAGCAATGGAACGTTTAGGAATACACCATCTCTTCAATTCAGTCCGTTATCCTGAATGAAATCCGGCAGAGGATAATGCCTGAAATAAGCAAATTTTGTAGGCTATATGTTTGGGAAAACCATAACCGGTGGATGGAAGTGGTTCCCGTCATCACCGAATGTCTTAACTCAACCGTGCATGAGAGCACAGGACAGATTCCTTCTATTTTACATCACGGCATCAAACCCAGGCGAACGTGGGATGACATAGTGAAAGTTCCAACAGATGCTGAACCAACCCAGGAGAGGAGGATTGAAATAGCCGGGGAACGCTTGAGACGTCAGGCTGATAAACGATCCAGAAGACACGCTGGAAGGAGATTCCAAGAACCATTTCATGAAGGAGATGAGATTCTAATCAGGAAGCCGATTTCATCAAATCTATCGATGAAGGTAGGCTATATCACAAATTTGCACCACTGTTTGCTGGACCTTTTCACATTGGCGAAGTTTATGGGAACAATAGCTACAGGATCGTCAAGATGGACAATGATGAGAACGTGGGAACTTTCAACGCGGCGAGTATAAGGAAATACTATTCTGCTTAAAGGATTGGATATGAGAACCTAGAGAATGAACATTTGGAATATCGTGCACATGAAACGTGAAATGCTGTTCTATGATTGTATTTTTATGATATTTACTTCGTGGGATCAGAAAATAATCCTGGGAAGGGGAGAGATGTACCCGATATGAGCTGGGGACTATCGGCTACGCTGACGTATTTATTGCATGTATTTGGTGAGAAGGTGATAGCAATGGAAATTTTGGTCTCTTTGCACTTCTGGCGAGAGAGAGAGCGCATCATACGATCATGATAAGCAAGGAAGTCATTTATTCGCTTTATTTCCTTATTTCCATGACTCCAGGATTATCTGAAGAGAGAGAGAACTCTATTTTATATTGCTTACAAGTTTCGGATTCCATTATAAGTAATACATGGAGGATTACGTTTTTGGTGCTCAAGTCTCTGCATATGACGTCAGTCAGGACGTGACGTAACCTACCACAGGGCTGGTCAGTCACGTGGGCAGCGAGAAGGGGGTGAGTACCGAGCCTTGACCAGCTGGCAGAAGCAGAAAGAGTGACTTGAACATGTGGAGTGGACTAGTGTTTTTGTACCTTGGCTGTGCGCGTGAGTGAAATCATCCGAGACTTCGAACATGCTAGTTAACAACTTACAACTTCACAGTATTCGTATGCTATAGAACTTGGTGTAAGCGGCGTGAAACTTGAGGTTTTGAAACGAGGTCGTGACAGCATGCGGTATAGACTTCTTGAATTGCGCAGCATAGGCGGCCAACATGTATTGTCTGATAAACCTAGTTCAGTTCACGGGTATACGAAAGGCGACTCCTAAATGCATTGGCACTGAAATACAACGTTCATTGGAACATGCTTTTTCAAGCTCATAAAGTAATGACACATTCACATTACATTCCGAGACTTTGTTCTTCATCCATTATCTGAACATTTATGAGCAACCACGAGGTGTCGGAACTTCTCAATTTTTCCATTATCTGAACATTTATGAGCAACCACGAGGTGTCGGAACTTCTCAATTTTCCAATATCCGAACAATTATGAGCGACCACGAGGCGTCGGAACTTATGAATTTTACAACTGTCCGAGTAACTATAAGCGACCACGAGGCGTCGGAACATCTATTCCGTGAATTATAGTACAGTCAAGAGGACACTGACATTATCTGGAGACTTGAACATTATTCCATGCGCTTACGAAGTGAACACTTATACAACCACAGGGTGTTAGAAAATAATTCGCCCATTTTTACATAATTTTTTTTCGGCACTTGAACAGAAAACCCTTCAGCGCATTAATACACTGTTTTTATCGTGTTTCTGGAACAGTGGCGAACATTGAACAATATAATGGGGCATCCTTTCGTCATGAACAATATAATATTTTTTTCGGAACATCATGGAGATCTGTTGCAACATGGACACTTACAACATTAAGATGGGGCATTAAACGGAAAGGAGACATTATGGCTAAGCGAAGTGACGGTCCTTAGTTGAATCACGTGAGGGGCGTACCTGGAAAGGGGTGATTGAATAGCACCCCAACTGGGAAATAGAGGATTAGGTTTCGGGCACACACTGGAATTTAAATAGAGCGACGAGGAAGAGACCAAACATTGATAACTAAGGTTTAATACATTTATTTGATTTTTGAATCAATAACAAATATTTTCATTTTGAATAATAATTAAAGGAAGGTAATTAAAATGCAATGTTTCTCCAGGAAACTCAGAATAAATAGGAATTACAATAAAAGGCGATTAAAGAGTATTTTCAAGAAAAATATCCAAAAACCAAGCAAGAAGCAAGAAAAGGCTTAGCCTTGAAGAATGTGTTGACCAAGTGAATGAAGTTCGCGTTACCAATGATTTGATACTTTTATACTTAGTATTTGGCCCGCAGGGAGCGGGTCGTAATCCAAACAAAGGCTTCCTCTAAGATGTCTCGGCATGCCTTCCGAGAAAGATAGATGGTGACTCCTTTGGCGAAGTGTACCCCGCAGGAACAGACCTCTTGGTAATGATCTGTTTGGCGGATTACAAGCAGTTATAGTTTCTCATCGCCGTGTTGTAGTGGGCTAGCGGGCTGACTGAGTTGCTGAGATGAAGGTCGTTGACTCATGCCTCGCCTAGCATGACAGAGTCCGAGCGATGAAGCATGCCACTTGGCAAGGTTTCAGCCACACGATGTTTACTGACAGGGCCTCCCCAAGAAGGGCCTGTTAGTGGGCAGGCAGGCAGCCGTGGTCAGACTGGTTCAGGCAGATGTAGACAGGCCGCAGGACGGTGAGGCGGAGAATATATAGTGGAAATGACGACAGCAGCCGAACATTCCAGAATGAAGGAGGGGTGTCAAACAGCCAATCAACGCACAGCCCCATGCACGTTGCGAGGGTTGCCGCTGAGGTGAGCACAGTACCTCATGAAAAAGTGTGACAGTATGGTGCGTCTAGAAAGACACTTCAGAAAGAAGGTGAGTTGACAAGAATAATAAAGAACAACAATTCAAATGAAACATAAGTTAAATAAATAATCAGAACACCGCGTTCATACTGCAATTATAACGGAAAAAAATGGAGCAGAATAATTGAACGTGTGTTTCAAACCGTGCGGGAAACATAGCCTACAAAAAAACATTCGCAAAAGCGAACAGTACCCATTCGGAATGAGACATCCAGCGTCGACGATCCTCATGAATATTAGGGAATGCGTCGATCTTTCGAGAAGTCTTCGCGAATGTTAGGGTACTCGCCGATCTTCGAAATTTGGATATCAAGCAGCTGTTTCAACCACCAGGTATCGTGAGAGTACATGAGTATTTTTCCTTTATGTGAAGTAGACATGGGTACACACGTGTGATGGGGAAGCATTATCATATTTGTTCATATGTGAGTGAAAAAAGAATTTTTTTCCTTCTTCGTGGATATGAAAGCATATAGTTGATTGTATGCAGTATCAACTTAGAACCATGGCTAGTCTTTGACAATGAGTTTATTGAATTAGATAATTTTTCTTGGTCGAATGTCGTTTTTCATTCATTGCTGGTAAGCAGGTGTCAGATTTTAGTCAACGCTTTGTCATTATCCTATTTGATTTATTTCGAGCATGGTGATTTAATAATTTCAGCAGTCCTTTGAACTTCGTTTGTTTGAAACAATATGCATTTTTCAGGTGAATATTATTTTCTTCTAATAAGGTATTTTGAATCAGATGTGAATTTCAGGCAGTGAATATGCCATTTTAACAGACAGGCATATGTATTTTTCTTGGAGGATTTTATCCAGATCAATAATATTCATGAAATTAATGCAAACTCGATGCATTTCCAGACTTATTTCAGCGATTGGCATTTGTTTTTCTGAGATATATTTAACAGAGTTTTTGACCATTAGGCTTGGAGGTCATGAGCATTTTATTATAGAAACCAGTTCATAGATTAAGACGATTATTTGAGTGCTCGAATTCATATGGATTAGCCAGTTTGATGTGTGAGTTTTGCCACTTGTTATTTAATGTGACTGATAGGTTAGAGAGAACCCAGTTTATGATATTTGTAGGTCCAGCTGAGTGCTGGGTGTTATTTGTGAAACCATCGTGATGAATATGTATTTTAATTTAATTGAGTGGCCTAATGATTTAATGAGATTATGTTTATGGATTTTTTTGGCATTTATGATGGCAGATAATTTGTTCTTGAGTACTAGATAATTTCAATCCGTTGAGGGATTTCGTTTAAACACATACTCGTGCACTCTGATAGACGTCAAAATCTGATGACTTTTCCGAAAGATGTTTTGTTGAGGGTTCTGAAGATCCTGAAACAACTCATGCTGTTTTCTGAAATTTTTGATATGATCTGGATATATATAATTCATCTTATATAATCCGCCCTGAATAATTATAAGGATGATCTTAGGAATAAATTTAAATTAAATTAATAATAATGAGTTAGCCTGATCTGAAATTTAAATTAAATAAATTAATAATAATTTAATCTGATCTGATATTGCTAAATACATTAATAATAAATTAATTGGTGGTGAAGTCTGAATAAAAATAAATGATGATAATAATGAATAAATTATTATGATGATAATAACAGGTGACATTTATGATTACGATTTTCTTAGATGGTTTTAAGAAGGATGGAAATAATTTGATTACCATTGACATTCGAACTCTATCCAGTTTGATTAAAATATGTTGTAAAATTTTGTAAATATAGTAATGAGAGTGAACAGACTATAACATAACCTCACATTCACATGATTTATATAGGGTGTATATGTGTGTATTTGGACAATGGTTACAAGTTCACATGCAATATATGATAACGATTTAACTTTGATAGGGCTCAGAGGTCGCGAGTGTCGTGTGTTCTAGTGTTTAGTGCTTCGGTGACCCTGAGCACCCAAGAAAGACTTTTAGTTCTTTTCTTCTTCAAGTGAACTTAGATTTTAGGGGAAATGGTTGGAATTGCAATGAACAGTTCATCATAATTATTTTCGTATTACCATATTCCTAGGTAGGAATCTCTTTGGGTTTATATTTTTTCTTGCATTTGACCAGACCAAGACATCAATAAATTTTTAGTTTGTTTTAAGTGTTGTCACAATGCAATCTTTCCTCATCTCCCTTCCTAATAACTTAAGGCTTATCCTGGAAGGTTGTGATTAATGGGAATCCAGGCGGATGGCGCCCTTTGCATTCATAATTGATGTTGCTTTCACCGGTAAACAACCCGGAGACACTTCGTCTCGTGCTACCCATATCTGATTGGTTTTTTAAAGTTTTTTTCTTCCTGGATTCCAACACAAGCCTTATTTCATTTATCATACTTTCAGTGTGCGTGTGTGTGTGTGTGTGTGTGTGTGTGTGTGTGTGTGCCGTGCGATGCTATGTCAGCTGGGTCGTCGCATACCATAACGGAACGGGTACAGTACGTCCGCTGGACTCTACTCGTTCAGCCGGATGGACGTACCACGAACGGCCGGTGGAGGCGAAAGTTAGAATGCCTATTACACAGGAACCACTGCTGCTTCGCGGGATCTTTTTGCACGTTATGAACCGAGAAGTTATGCACTTTCGTGCCATCTCTGTTTCATAATTAGAGCTAATTCGAAGTTGCCCGATATCCGTTGCTTTTGACGACTCATATCGATCAGGGAAATAACATGAAACGCGTACTATTGAGTTTCAAGTTAGTTGCTTTAGAAGGTAACACAGTCTCTCCTGCCATCTCGAGAATGTTTTGTGAACTATGTCTAACTTGATAATTTTTGCCACTTATGAAGGGGAAGCACCGAACGCAAATAATACGTAGATATTTTTTTGCTTCGTAGGCTAGAGGCTACTCAGTCGCAGTTAAATAATTACCGGTCTGTCTCATTATCTTACGGGTGCAGAGATTATTCGTTTGATAGATGACAGTAGTGGAAGTGATGTACAGGGAGGTGATCTTTTCGGTAGTGATACGGACTATGCACACACAGCATGATGTTATTGGTGAAGTGGCAGACAGCGCTGATGAAGAAGAAATAGCTTCAGCTGTAATAACAACGACCGCTCTTCAGTATTTGTGGCGAGAGTTTCACGGGTATGCCGCGAACATGAAAGAATTTCACGTTTGTTTCGGATTATTTTTATCTGTTTTTCGACGACAAAGTGATTGAACTAATTGTTTGAGAAACAAATATGTACGCGGCAGAATGTATAGTTGGCGCGCCCTTGAAACCAAGGTCGCGCGCCAGGAAGTGGGAGTCAGTGACAGGGGGCAACATTTATGTGGTTTTGGGACTTGTAATGTTGATAGGGATAATGCATAAACCTACCCTAAAGAGCTAATTCACCAGGGATGAATTTCTAGAGACCTCTATATTCCCTCAAACAATGCCAAGGGACAGGTTTGAACTAATATTGCGATATTTACATTTTGTTGACAATTATAGGCTACACGGGATACATATACGGGGCCTAAAAAGCTTTTCAAAATTCAGCTTTTATTGGAAATTTTACCCGAATATGATGTATATTATGTAGATTGAGCATTATCATGTAAATATCTTGCTTTCATTGTAAACATACCTGAAACAAATACCAAAAGTGGAACTGATCTAATTATTATGTTTTTGTAAATATTGCGTGTGATCATGGACAACCCTGAAAAGCAGTAGTCACATATATTACTGAGAAACATTGGACATGATCTCGGTAAGTATTCCTAAAATTTTCATTAGGTTATATGTCGTAGATTTAACATTATTAATTTTTTACCTTGTTGGTGTCTAAACCTCTGCTCAGCTTCAATTTAAATACCGCCGGAGAAGTGAACACCTCCGGATTAAGTAGCCGGCCTGAGGGGTTAATATGGACCCAACATCATACCTATACGTATAAATTGCCATCGAATACATGTTGCGACGTAATGTCTTGAATAAGAAATAAATATTATAATTTTTTATTTAGCAAAATATAATTGTTTGGGAGCAGAAAAGGTACGTTCTTATGTGTAAATGTGGAGATGAAAAATGGTTGTATTCGTGAACTATTGTAATGTAAATGATGCTTGAATGATGGTCGTGTTTATATTGGTACGATATGAGATTATATGAATGATATGCGTTTAGTCTAACATGTTAACCTACGGGTTTGTAGCTCTCGACTCATGATTCTGACTTCGGCATATAAGATGATTTTGTCAAATATTGGTGTGGACACCAAATTTATTTTGTAGAATGTTATGATATTGGTCTCACATCTTAACCTAACCTCAGGTTTGTAATTTATTTACTGGTGATATTGACCTTATTTATGATGGATGTTTGGTTGATATGTGTGTATGAAGTTGTTTCGTATTTTGACAGTGTGATTGTTATGTAGTGGCCTCGCATGTGACCTTTGGGGTCTGTAATTTATTACCGTGACTTTGGTTACACATAATTATGGGTGTCTGATCGTATGTATGTTTGTAGGTTATGTGTGTCTTGCTATACATTTGGTTCATGAAAACAATTAATTTCATCTCACTTGTTTTCTCATGTAATTTTATTCTTCTGTAAAAGATATTTTATTAATAAGCTGGTCCAGACAGTCTGTTCTGTGATACCAGAGTTCTTGTTGTAATTGTCCAAGGAGTTTTCCACTACTTAAATATTTTTATTAATTCTATTTACCTCTCCCTGGACCTCAGTATATCCACTATGGACTCGGTCAAGTGTGTCTCCTGACACTTATTAATGTATTATTTATTTACCCTCTTTTCGACTCAGCCAATGGTCAGTAAGTTTTTTAAAATCCAAATTTCATATTTACATCTTCCTTGATTCTCGGCTTATGTGTTGATATTCCTTTTAAAATGAACTGTATTTTATATCTTAAAGTTGCATGCATGTATTTTTGATATATTTAAGATTATATTTATTTTCCCTGAAAATTACTACTCAGTGTTCTTCCTTGACAGTAGACACTAGTGTATTTAGTCCCTCTTTTGATCTGGGTAATGGTAGGCAGTAGTTCAGCACGCTTTCGTCCCCAAGTATCTTGTACCCTTTTGACCATTCTTATGTAAGGTTGTATAGAGTGTCTGCCACTTGATGGCCGAGGTGTCACACCTAAACTCCGTAAGTGTCCATCATTTGAGGTACTGAATCCATAATTTAAAGGACCTAGGAGAAGGTATGGGTCGGGAGTCGAACCGACAGCTCTCGAGAACGAAAGCGCCAATGCTACATGTCTGGTAAGGAAACCGGTTGCATGGGAATGTGTATCTGGACTGTAACTATTGCAAGAGTGAATTTGAAAAATATCCGTATACTTTTAGCACGTATATAAGCAGAAATATAAAACGCTATTTTATTAACATGGAGAAGAATAAGATTTTATGGACACTGGAAACTGGCAAGATCGACGAGTTCAGTGGAGGCGGCACTTGGGAAATTCCGAATTTAGTCAGGCACGTGTCAAGGTGACATTGAAGCGTGGCAGGAAGGAGATTCAACCGCGTAAATGAAGGAATTTTATCACGTGACCACACATTAACCAATAGCAAAAATATATATTGGCGGTTCTTAATATTTTATATATTATTGAAAAGGACTTTCAGAAGAAAATATTTGGCAGAAATGGAGAGAAGACGAAAAATGAAAGCCAATGGTGTAAATTATATTAAAAGATTTAATAAGATGAGACCGATATTTATTGATAAAGAAATTTACAAGGTCGAATGCCAGAAACGCCATTTTTAGTTGCTATCAGAGAGAGGACGCGACTTGGAGAAGTCATTCTCTACTTGTCTTCGAAATTGTATAAACGTATATTTTGAGAGTGAAAAAGTTGACTGAGCTACATAAGGAATATTCGACAAGAAGGACAGCATTGCCACCCAGTATAGATGGAGACGAGCATCGATGAAAGTCAATTCAATAAAAGATAAAGTAATATTTCTACAAAAAGCAAACGATAATATGGACAGAGTTATGAAGAAAAGTCTGTGGATTAGTAAAGAGAAAATCAATCTACAGTGTGGATATATTATTGCCGAGCAGAAGCAACGTTTATTGGAAAATACAAGAGTTGTTCGAAAACTAAGGAAAATTAATAAAAACTTACTTAACGAATTAGTTCAAACTACGATTGAAATTAAGATGTTATTTGAACTGGAGTCGACGAGGATATTTGACATTAAGCATTACTCGATCGTCACTAAATCATGAAGGGGAACTAACTATTCGCAATAAGAGGATTCCGGCAGTGACTTAGCCCGCATATCAAGGCTTTATCGAGGAGGGAAGAAGATGACCATCATGCATATTCAAATGAACACTATTGCATCTACAATTGCGAGGTATTACCATAACATCGGGAGAAATACCTATGAACTACAACAACAACCACTCGACGGAGAACGTCAAGAATGCTATTCGCTAGAAGAAATCGCAAAAGACGCCCAAATACAGGAGAACGCAGCGAGATTCCAGCCCCAATGCAGAGAGAGGAGACAGGAAGGCAGTTCCGACTGATGGATGAACGAGTGAGGGAGCGCGCAGGTGGGAGACCAGCCGGCCAGCACGCGACCACAACCGATCCCGTTAATTCAGCTGTGTGGCTTGCTTCAGTAGGAGAAGACTGCTGCGTGGGAGTTTCAAGTCCAATTTGGACTCTGAAAAAATATTCTGGCAGAAGGTAAAATAGACCCAACGAATATTATTGTAGTTAGAATGCAGTAACGTAGATATCCTTGACCTGACCTAGTTTTTGTGTGGCAAATTCGATAGACTTATGTGAACTATTTTAATTGTTTTAATTGACTGTAGAGCATCGTTATTGACGTTAACTATGTTTAGTAATTGTTTTGAGAACGTCGTCATTAGGATTTTGACGTATTTAAGATTTGTAGTCGACATTGTTAGACATTGCCAGTTTAATTTGATTATATTAGTATTTGCTAGATAAATTGGAATATGTTTAAAATTGTGTTAGTTCTGACATCTAACTAAGCAGAATGTCATTGTCGACATATTTCTGAGAGGTATTTTTCGTAGAAGAGATTTGTTTGAAATATGATTTGGATAAACAAGGAATTATTTGTGTTCTGTTGAGAACAACAATGGACTTGTATTCTTAAACCAGACTTTTAGTGAAGGGAGAATTTTATTGAACAATCTGATGTTTTAACACTGATGAAAAACGCCATATTACGGTACGGAAAAATTATGAAATACATATGTAAAGAATTGTAAAATGTGAAAGAAATATACAAGATAAAATGTATCAAGACAGAAATACTAGAATGGAGTTGAAATGTAACGTATTTTTATTACGTAAAGACGAGAATATACAGACCGTTCTCAAATTTTAGAAAGTTCTATGAACTTTGGTTCCATAAAATAAAAGAAGGATAATGAAGTCGCATATTAAAAGGTATTTTAATTGATGTTATAACAGAAGTTGCATAAGAAAGGAACAGGATTGGAAATAGAAGAGGTATTTAATTAAAAGTGAAAGGATTGGAATGTATAAGCGTTAGAAGACTTGTAATTTGAACTCTATAACTAAAATGACTGAATTTCGTAAATACCTAGATTATACACAGCAATGGGATTAGTTATTATTATAGCGTGTACAAGATATGAATACGAAAGCGTAGGTATTGTCGCTACCTTGTGTTTTGTGGTAACATAATATGATGTTCCTAAAGAAGTGTACAGTATAATGCGAATGTTTAATGAAGTTCCGACCAAGTTGTCGAGGAGTAATGTATGGAAAGATGCGACCAAGATAATGTATAACTATTAGGGAAACGTGTTGTGTTACGTAGATGTTGGGAACCGTAGAGGCGTCTGTTATATGTCCGTCTTATTTTATTAAACTTATGTAATGGATTTGTCTATTATCGAGCGTTTTTCAGCTTTATTGTTTAAAACAATACGCTCACAAGAAACGAAAGTTAACCCATGAAATCACAGAGGAGTAGAAATTTTATTATCACAAATGACAGGAAGATACTGTAATGAGAAGGATCAATGGGATCGAACTATTATCGAGTAGCTAACGATAATGATGTAAATATTGTATAAATTAATAATAGATTTGTTTTTAAGGATTATTTAATAGATGTGAAGTATACGTTTATTATCGTGTCAGTATGTTATGTATCATATAGGGGATGAATGTTAGTCGTGTGCGATAGAAATTATTTACGAGTATAACAAATACAGTATGAGCCACAAGTTTGACTACATTTTAAAATATTAAATGTTTTATTTTAAACGTTAGAGGATTATTTTTCTCGATGATACAGTCATGAGGACTGGGAAATAGTGACAAGAAGCTCACTACGTTTTTTATTATGATTTAAATATACTAAATACTTCTATTCTGAATGTGAGATCTTTGTAACGAATGTATAGGTGTGTGAGGACTGGGAGTGTCCTATTTTTATTTGAATAAATTTGCAGTCACTGGTAAGTTTGCCTGTCCGATTTTTTTATAGAACATCTCGACTTTCTGTCTTTAATAATCGGAAACGATAGTGCTGCTAGTTAGATACTGGCGCTCATTGCAAATTTTAGTAACCGTTCACCCTCGAGATTCCAAGAATCTAGTCCTACCATATTTTGATTGTAGGATGTTTTAAATTTGTAGCTAAGTAGAAGTACTATCGTATTTTGATAAATATACCTGTATTCCGAGGTTACTAGCTATCCACCTAGCAAGGATACGTTGATCTTTCTAGCTGGGTATCAACGCCCTTTGCGATCCCTACCATCCCTTATAATAATAGGTGGGGGCTACGTCAACTTCGGGTGCATAAGAGCATATTTAATTGGCGTTACCCAAATAGTGGGGCATGATTCATGTTTGCACGATTAGGCAATATCTAATCGTGGGCTCAATGGAGCAACGATCACTCAGAGTGAAGGGTAATTTTTATTGGAAGATTATTTATTTGCCTATCCCGATTCTGGTGTATATAAAGTGAATTCATGTAACCATTATTGAGGAGTACTGTAATGTTTGAGGCATATTGTTAAACCAGCTGATGCCATGTTTGGTCATAGTAATTTAAAATTAAAGTATTAGTTAAATTGTTGGTTAAGTTTAAAGATTATTAGAAAAGGATGTTCGGGTTGTGGTTACAACGTAGAGAGGATGACATAGGAACGTAATATGATAATAATTTTTATCATAGTGAGGCTATCGCATTTTAAGATATTCCAAAAATCAAAGATGTTACAAAACTATGGCCACTCAAGGAATCCACATTGTTGCGAATAGTGATGTTTTCCTAGTTCTCCAAGAAAGAAGAATGTCATCGAAGGATATGGGCAGGATAAAGATGATGTTTGGGCAATTGAAGGAGTCCCAAACCCAAATATCAGTAGATTTAGAGACATTGCATAAATATACACATGATAATTCTAAGAAAACACAGGAGGAGATAAAACAATCTCCAGCTACAGTAAAAACAGATTTAAAAGCTGAACTTACACTTGCACAAACACGCACTAAAGAAAGTATTGAGGAAGTACAAAAGGAATGTAGATTAGCTCAGGAAGAAAATAAGAAAGCCCAAGAAGAGATTAGCAAAGCTCAGGAAAAGGCAGAGAAAGCTCAGGAGGAAAATAGGAAAGCTCAGGAGGAAATTCAGAAAGCTTAAGAAAAGGCCCAGAATGAAGGAAGAATATCTCAAGAATTAAGTGAACTGGCACAAGAACGAAGTCGACTAGCCCAAGAACTGAGTAGAAAGGCTTAAGAAGAAACTAAAACCAGAAAAGAAGAAACTCAGAAAATAATTCAGAGTAGTGGTGAGAAAATAGATCAGGTTTCCACAGATTTAGGTACACTGAGAGAAGAGGTAACTAAAAGAGTAGTTGCTGCCCAAGTAGAAAACAGTGAAAACATACTTAATCTCAAAGACAAGTTACAAAAAGGTATTGATGAGGTAAAACAAGAAAACACATTGCATTATAATAAGATTACAGAATCACATGCTGCATTAAATATTATTGTAAATGGTCTAAACAATACTGTTAATGAATTACAAAATAAATTAGAGGATCAAAAAAGGTTAATTGAAGAGGGGTCGATGAGGAGCTGAACACATAATTTAAAGGACCTAGGAGAAGGTATGGGTCGAGAGTCGAACCGACAGCTCTCGAGAACGAAAGCGCCAATGCTACTTGTCTGGTAAGGAAACCGGTTGCATGGGAATGTGTATCAGGACTGTAACTATTGGCAGAGTGAATTTGAAAAATTTCTGTATACTTTTAGCACGGAAATAAGCAGAAATATAAAACGCTATTTTATTAACATGGAGAAGAATGAGATTTTATAGACACTGGAAACTGGCAAGATTGACGAGTTCAGTGGAGGCGGCACTTGGGAAATTCCGAATTTAGTCAGGCACGTGTCAAGGTGACATTGAAGCGTGGCAGGAAGGAGATTCAACCGCGTAAATGAAGGAATTTTATCACGTGACCACACAGTAACCAATAGCAAAAATATATATTGGCGGTTCTTAATATTTTATATATTATTGAAAAGAACTTTCAGAAGAAAATATTTGGCAGAAATGGAGAGAAGACGAAAAATGAAAGCCAATAGTGTAAATTATATTAAAATATTTAATAAGATGAGACCGATATTTATTGATAAAGAAATTTACAAGGTCGAATGCCAGAAACGCCATTTTTTAGTTGCTATCAGAGAGGGGACGCGACTTGGAGAAGTCATTCTCTACTTGTCTTCGAAATTTTATGGACGTATATTTTGAGAGTGGAAAAAGTTGACCGAGCTACATAAAGAATATTCACTGGAAGGACAGCATTGCCACCCAGTATAGATGGAGACGAGCATCGATGAAAGTCAATTCAATAAAAGATAAAGTAATATTTCTACAAAAAGCAAACGATAATATGGACAGAGTTATGAAGAAAAGTCTGTGAATTAGTAAAGAGAAAATCAATCTAGAGTGTGGAGACATTATTGCCGAGCAGAAGCAACGTTTATTGGAAACTACAAGTGTTGTTCGAAAACTAAGGAAAATTAATAAAACCTTACTTAACGAATTAGTTCAAACTACGATTGAAATTAAGAAGATGTTATTTGAACTGGGGTCGACGAGGATATTTGACATGAAGCATTACTCGATCGTCATGGAAAGTCACTAAATCATGAAGGGTAACTAACTATTCGCAATATGAGGATTCCGACAGTGACTTAGCCCGCATATCAAGGCTTTGTCGAGGAGGGAAGAAGATTACCATCATGCTCCTTCAAATGAACACTATTGCATCTACAATCAGGGCCGGATTTACCGTAAGGCAAAATAGGCTCGTGCCTAGGGGCGCCGCAGTCTAAGGGACGCCGCAAAGCGCCCCTTCGGTTAGGCAACCGGCAATGATCTTTACTGGAGGCGCCCTCTTGCTACGACTTTAAATGTGCTAAGTTAGGATTATAGCAGTAGTCTATGCTAAAATAAATATTGAGAAATGAACAGAGACATTTAGAAATAATATCGTGTCTTTGTCGCATGCCCTTCCACTTCGCTCTTCGTTATGCCGCTTGACGACCTTTCGTCCCGACAAGTGTGAGAGGGGGGGGGGGGGGGGGCAGGCGAGCAGAGCTGTGCTGCGCGCGCTGTTGTTGCGGTAGCTGGGTTTGCTTGCATTGTAGTAACATCCAAGTGCCCCGCGCCCCACCCCCGTTGCCTGTGCTTTGTGCGAGTTCGAGATTGCGTTGTGTTGTTTGGTTGTGATGTGATCTGCAAGTAAATGTTTTAAACTACGGGCAGCAAAAAGTTGTCTGGTTACCAAAACCGTGTCCGCAAAGCTGAAGAGGATAAGAAATCCAAGGTGACACTATCAAAATGTCGGAAAATAAATGAGATGTTTAGTGGGCGTGTGAATCCTACACCTCCAACGACAAATTCGGATAACAATAAGAATTCTTGCTCTGCGGTTCACGACATTGACTGCGATGGAGTTCAGCAACTTGAGGTAAGCTACCGTACACGAATTACTTTACGCAAAGTAGGCCTTTCCCAATAGGCGATTCCTTGATGCACTGTTGCACAAAGTGACATACGTAAAAACTCAGACTGGCCTCGAAACCGTACCGTGCCTGCAGAGTATATTAAAAGTTGTTCTTTTTAAATTTACTATGTTTGAAGTGCTGTAATTAATACGGGATTTTCCTTTTCAGCTCCAACAAGCCAAAATTGATGAAAAAGAGAATTACAATTCTAGGCCTACATTTAATTCAAATGACACCTTAAGGGGAGAAAGCAACAAAAATTTAAATTTGGCTCAGCGGACAAACAAAATGTTACGGCCAATGGTGAACCAAAAGAAAGGTTTCTAGGTTTTATGGAGAGCATCGAGCACAAGTCAGAGCAGCTTTTTGATGCAGTAAAAGCTAAGTTGGAATATCTGGATTTGAAAGTGGAGGATATTCGAGGCCAATCTTACGATAACGCAAGTAATATGTCCGACGAATATTCCGGGTTGCTAGCTCGAATAGCGGCCTTGAATCCCTTAGCTCTCTATACACCATGCTCACTCCATTCAATAAATTTGGTTGGAACTCATGCCGCTGAATCTTGTTCAGAATCTGTATGGTATTTTTTAACAGCTCAAGAACTGTACAACTTTTTTACTGCTTCGACCTACCGATGGAAAATTTTAAAGAACATTATTGCGCGCGTACTAAAAAGCCCGTCAGTGACTCGGTGGTCGGCACGATATGACGCTTGTCAAGCTCTGAGGGAAGGCTGGTGTGGCGTCGTGGCAGCTCTTGAGAGTATTCACAAAGACAGAAATCAAAAGGCAAACACTCGAAGTGAAGCCAAAGGCATCTTAAGCATTATCCTACAATTATAAACTGCTTTCCTAGTTGTTTTTTGGAGTACCATTCTAAAAAGTTTTAATACTGTCAGACAGAAGCTCCAAAAAGTTAGCACAATTTTGAGAACTGTGGTAGAATGTTACGCTTCGTTAGCGGAATTTGTGCAAAGTTTAAGAGATAATTTCTATGTCTATGAGAAAGAAGCCAAAGAATTAAGCGGTAATGCTCAATATTCCTACGATCTAAAGAAAAGACCGGAACGAAAGACTAGGAATGATGAGACAAAGCCAAGAGAATATGTACCGTCAGAGGGCTCAGAAAATTTTCACGTCAATGTATTTTATGTAATTCTGGGTGTACTAATTGCTGAGCTTAAGAGGCGAAGTGAGGCTTACAAAGTCCTCCATAAGACATTTCATTTTCTAGAAAACCTGTTAGACCAATGATAAAATAATTCACTGACGATCTCTCAGAAAAGTATGTGGATGACTTAGAAAGTGCACTGGCTGACGAGTGCTTGCATTTAAAGGAACATTTAAAAATTGCAGATTTTAAAGGCAAGTCAGCCTCTGAGCTCAGCACTTTCCTTCATGGAAAAGATGTACACGAAATGTACCCGAACGTAAACATTGCTTTACGGATACTTCTCACCATTCCAGTGACCAATTGTTCTGGAGAAAGATTAATTTCGGTACCGGTACTGAATTGCGACAAGAACTATTTGCGGTCAGTCACTAAAGAAGAAAGGTTAAACTCTATTGCACTCCTAGCGATTGAAAAAGATATGACGGTAAACTTGAACTGCGGTGCCATAATTAATGAATTTTCCGAAAAGAAGGCAAGAAGGAAACTTTTGAAGTAGTTCTCGTTGTGCTTGAGGCAGGCCCCTTTATGTCTTCATTCATGTTTTTAATCTGCACTTTAATTTCTCTAAAATATATTGCAGGAAAATAAGCACTTGGCCTTATTTGTATTTTAGAGGCGCTTTGTTCAATTTAAAATGTCGTTTGTACCACTGCTCTTCATGCGTTTTAAAATTAGTGTGTGTTCTACTATTTTTTAAATTATATTTCGTCTAACGCAGTTCATTCAGTCACAGCAGTAAATTATGTTTTTATTTTTGAAGCTACTCTTCATTTTTGTTGTATGAATTAAGGCTAGGCATTATTTTTGGAAAGGGTATTCATAAAGTGTTTTGGTTGCACAAAAGTTAAACTGTGTCATGTAGTTTTACTCCAAGCTGTTATTTTTTTATTGAATTGAGTATGTATCCCTGCGTAAAATTTCAAGCATAAACTTATGCTGTCGGCCATATATCTGTTTATTCCTTTTTTCCGAACCTTACCTCATGCGAGTGGCTATGCCTTATCATAAAAATGGGGGTGGGGGGCCTCAAGTGAGGAGGGGCGCTCAATTGAGAGGTGCCTATAGCGTAACTTTGGGTAAATCCGGCCCTGCCTACAATTGCGAGGTATTACCATAACATCAGGTGGTAACATCGGGAGAAATACCTATGAACTACAACAACAACAACCATTCGACGGAGAACTTCAAGAATGCGATTCGCTAGAAGAAATCGCAAAAGACGCCCGAATACAGAAGAACGCAGCAAGAATCCAGCCCCAAAGCAGAGAGAGGAGACAGGAAGGCAGGCAGTTCCGACTAATGGATGAACGAGTGAGGGAGCGCGCAGGTGGGAGACCAGCCGGCCAGTACGCAACCACGACCGATCCCGTTAAGTCAGCTGTGTGGCTTGCTTCAGTAGGAGAAGACTGCTGCGTGGGAGTTTCAAGTCCAATTTGGACTCTGAAAAAATATTCTGGCAGAAGGTAAAAGAGACCCAACGAATATTATTGTAGTTAGAATGCAGTACCGTAGATATCCTTGACCTGACCTAGTTTTTGTGTTGCAAATTTGATAGACTTATGTGAACTATTTTAAATGTTTTAATTGAGTGTAGAGCATCGTTATAGACGTTAAATATTTTTAGTAATTGTTTTGAGAATGTCGTCATTAGGATTTTGACGTATTTAAGATTTATAGTCGTCATAGTTAGTCATTGCGAGTTTAATTTGATTTTATTAGTATTTGCTAGATAAATTGGAATATCTTTAAAATTGCGTTAGTTCTGACATCAAACTAAGCAGAATGTCATTGTCTACATATTTCTGAAAGGGATTTTTCGTAGAAGAGATTTGTTTGAAATCTGATTTGGATAAACAAATTATTGTTTGTGTTCTGTTGAGAACAACAATGGACTTGAATTCTTAAACAAGACTTTTAGTGAAGGGAGCATTTTATTGAACAATCTGACGTTTTAACACAGATGAAAAACGCTATATTACGGTACGGAAAAATACGAAATGTATAATGAAATACATATGTAAGGGAATTGTAAAATATGAAAGAAACATACAAGATAAAATGTATCAAGACAGAAATACTAGAATGGAGTTGAAATGTAACGTATTTTTATTAGGTGAAGACGAGGATATACAGACCGTTCTTAAATTTTAGAAAGTTCTATGAACTTTGGTTCCATAAAATAAAAGAAGGATAATGAAGTCGCATATTAAAAGGTTTTTTAATTGATGTTATAACAGAATTTCATAAGAAAGGGAACAGGGTTGGAAATACAAGACGTATTTAATTAAAAGTGAAAGGATGGGAATGTATAAGCGTTAGAAGACTTGTAATTTGATCTCTATAATTAAAATACTGAATTTCGTGGATACCTAGATTATACACAGAAATGGGATTAGTTATTATTATAGCGTGCACAAGATATGAATACGAAAGCGTAGGTATTGACGCTACCTTGTGTTTTGTGGTAAAATAATATGATGTTCCTAAAGAAGTATACAGTATAATGCGAATGTATAATGAAGTTCCGACCAAGTTGTCGAGGTGTAATGTATGGAAAGATGCGACCAAGATAATGTATAACTATTAGAGAAACGTGTTGTGTTACGTAGATGTTGGGAACCGTAGAGGCGTCTGTTATATGTCCGTCTTATTTTATTAAACTTATGTAATGGATTTGTCTATTATCGAGCGTTTTTAGCTTTATTGTTTAAAACAATACGCTCACAAGAAACGAAAGTTAACCCATGAAATCACAGAGGAGTAGAAATTTTACTATCACAAATGGCAGGAAGATACTGTAATGAGAAGGATCAATGGGATCGAACTATTATCGAGTAGCTAACGATAATGATGTAAATATTGTATAAATTAATAATAGATTTGTTTTTAAGGGTTATTTAATAGATGTGTAGTATACGTTTATTATCGTATCAATATGTTATGTATCATATAGGGGATGAATGTTAGACGTGTGCGATAGAAATTATTTACGAGTATAACAAATACAGTATGAGCCACAAGTGTGACTACATTTTAAAATATTAAATGTTTTATTTTAAACGTTAGATGAATATTTTTCTCGATGATACAGTCATGAGGACTGGGAAATAGTGACAAGAAGCTCACTACGTTTTTTTATTATGATTTAAATATACTAAATACTTCTATTCTGAATGTAAGATCTTTGTAACGAATTTATGAAGGTGTGTGAGGACTGGGAGTGTCCTATTTTTATTTGAATAAATTAGCAGGCACTGGTTAGTTTGCCTGTCCGATCTTTTTATATAACATCTCGACTTTCTGTCTTTAATAATCGGAAACGATAGTGCTGCTGGTTAGGTACTGGCGCTCATTGCAAATTTTAGTAACCGTTCACCCTCGAGATTCCAAGAATCTAGTCCTACCATATTTTGATTGTAGGATGTTTTAAATTTGTAGCTAAGTAAGTTACAAGTACTATCGTATTTTGATAAATATACCTGTATTCAGAGGTTACTAGCTATCCACCTAGCAAGGATACGTTGATCTTTCT
This sequence comes from Meconema thalassinum, assembly GCA_946902985.2. Taxonomy (NCBI): domain Eukaryota; kingdom Metazoa; phylum Arthropoda; class Insecta; order Orthoptera; family Tettigoniidae; genus Meconema; species Meconema thalassinum. The sequence goes on along the minus strand of OX336391.1, from coordinate 452,909,972 downwards.
AGCTGGGTATCAACGCCCTTTGCGATCCCTTTCATCCCTTAGGTCAACTTCGGGTGCAGTACCAGCACTGTCATTAGGAAATGTTTCATCATAAACGAGCTCTTCGTCACTAAATTCACTAACACCATCTAATTCTGCATGATCTTCCGCACCACTTAATTCAGTATCAGTTCAACTATCGCTAAAATCAACGTCGCTTTCATCCCAATATCCCGCTATTTTCTTCTCGCGATCTTCTAACGTAGCCATGTTGCTACGCAAAAGTTCATTTCTAACTTGCATGGCCTTCAAAATACCTCTCCATACGGCTTGTTTCCAAAGAGAATATAACGTAACGGTAGTGCATAGTATCGCCAGAAGATGGGAGAAGCGCAGTATTGCTAATAATTTGTAGGGTGTACCTCAACAGCGAAGTTATAGGCGGAACAATTCAATGTCGGGCGAGACCCAACGAAGGATCTATGCGAGACATCTTCGTTGTCGGGGCTCTCCCACCGCGTGAGTGCTAAGGGTTAGTTACGAGTTGATTGATATCTGTCGCATGCCAATTGTCGCCAAATTACAGAAGTTAGTGCTAAGATTTCCCCTTCCCTTCGACTATTCGCCAGAACCATATAAATACTGTCGTTTGAGTTGATGAGGCGCTCATTCTTTACGGTTCACTCTGTCATTATTATTGAGATTGTCATTCACCATTATTATATTGTTGGAGGTGTCTGAGGACACAGTTGTTATACTCTTTTGAAAGTGTCAGTGGGCACTTGTATTTTGAAACATTGAAATGAAGTTGTATGCGCGCAGCTTAGTGCGGAAAGTAGTAGAGTCTGTGAAATTTAGGTAGTTTACCATGACTACAAATAGTAGGGACAGTTCCTTCGAATAATTTTGCAGAGGACAATAGGTGAAAGTAGTAGCCTTTGGCAAAACTTAGCTAGAAATATTAACGTGTGACTATAACAAACATTTTTATTCAGCATCAAGATGGAACTCCAGATCCAGAAGAAAACTTCGAACCAGCGTTTCCTCGGCCTCATGAGGGCTAATATGAGCTAAACGCATTGAAGGGAGGATGTCTGGCGATGTGAACTGAGGCTGTTGCAGAAAGGAATAAGTATAAAATAATGCATATTATTTGTCAAATCGGTTGTGGTTTTTATGGGACTAATTTTGTGTAAATATTTTGTTTATGTGTTTAAATGTAGAGTCTTTGTTTTGTTACTGGCACACTTATATAATGCATGTAGCAGCGTGACGATTGGTATTTTAATAATTGTGAATATTTTTGTGATGGTCAAGTACAGGCGGCACACGTACGACCGAGTGCGTGTTCAGTACCGTAAATTTGCGGCTAAGTGGCACGATTGGGAATCAGTATTATAGCAGAAGCGAAACTGAATTCATTAGAATAAATAATAGAATTGCTGGGAAGTCTTTGTTAAGCCTAGATTTTATTGTTACTCAGGCTAGTGTTGTTAATAGCCATTTGTTGCAATTTTCAAATTTCTGATTTTGAATTAAATTCTTGGAGTGTCCCAGGATACGAATCTAGGGATATCTGGATCAAGTGCCGGCCTGTGGTAGACCAGTGTTTGTTCAGCCCAAAGCTTTGTTGTGTCTGCAATATGTTGTGTTTTATAGGTTATTTGCTTTCGGGAATATTCTCAGTCTGCCGCGACCCTGGTTCCACATTTTAACCTTACGAGGCAAATGTTGGGAACCCTATGTGATGTTCTTGCAATTCAAAGGGATTGGCGAGATCTTGTGTGAATTTATGTACGTGATTTCAGGTTGGAGTTAACGGGGCCGTGGAGGTCACCTGTTATTAATAGCATGCCAAAAAGCTTGTAAGAGGGGCTGGCTGAACCCATATGTCGTTGAGTGGCAGGGAGGAATTTCTACCAGACGGACTTCGATCAGATAAGAGCAAGCAGTGATCATTAGTAAAGACGGGTTTGGTTTCCGTTCATCGTAAATGTTGGTTTCAATTTTAAAAGAAAGTCCGAATAGTGATAAAAGTATTTTAATCGGTAAATGGGAGCTGTTCACGCTATGATTGATTGATTCCCAGTGTGTTAACTTATCCCTGCTTTTATTTCATGTAAATATCAGCCTGTTTAGGCATGTTGTTTTTCTTGGTCTGTTTACTTTTACGTTCTTTGACCTCGGATGGTCTTGATGTTCCATCACTTTATTGTCATGTTTGTGTTTGAGCATTTGAGCCCGAGGGCGCGCTCTTGTTTTGTTTGGAGTGTTCTGACTCACTTGCGATCTTGTTGGAGATCTGTTAATTATGTAATTGTTCAATGGTTGCGTGTCAGTAGAGTATATTTTTGTACAGCCATTCTAAGTGCATGTCCCATAAAGCCATGATAATGGTTTGCAGCATGAAGATTTGCAAACAACTTGGCTGCTCCAATTGTGAGCAAATCTTCATCAAAGTACTATTCTCTTTCTAGGATAGTTAAACGTGCGCATACACATTAACCAGACAGATGGATGTGTCTAATCCATATTTATTTTTCAGGAGTGGACTTTTCTAAGCCACTCATATATTTGTAATTTTATATTCAGTGGGAGTCAACTTCAGGGAAGACGTTGTTTATTTTGTTGTTATGTTAATTCTTGTTGATTCAGTTATTAAATGATGTTTATTTTACCTGTTTTTCACTCATTTCTTAGTTTATAGTTTTGCTTATGATCCTTGTAACTAGTAAAGCAGTCGTTTGGCATTTGATCTCTAGTAAAAGCCTACCAGGACTGAACGCACCCCGAAGAAAGAATCTTGTTAAAACACTGTTTTACGCAAGGGCACATAAGTAAAGCTGGCGCCCAACGTGGGAAATACAGGAGCAACATACAATCAATCATTAGTTTAAAAAAATGCCCATAACTTGATAAGATTTCACTGAAACATATTCAATTTCACATAACAGTAAATTTCTGCTTGATGTCTCCTTTACAAACAGACAAGATTTCAGGCAACAAGGGTTAGAGAAATATATTCAGCATTATAAGCTGTATAACCAAATTCTGTAATCCTTCTTCATTTGAGCAAACTATGTATTCTCTAACATGAAGTATAACATAAATTTCTCGCCAAAACAATACTTTTTACTTACATAAAACCTCAATGAGGTTATCGATGTTTTATGGCTGAGGAAGAAAACATTGTGTGTTTTCGAAACATGTACCTATAGAATTTTTATGTAAGTAAAAAGTATTGATTTGGCGAGAAATTTATGTTATACTTCATGTTAACATGGTCAATACGGAACCTGGAATGAGTGCAATTATGTATTCTCTACCAGAAACTTACATCAGTGCCTGATGACAAATCCTTACTGCTGAATGATGCCTTCCCTGAAGACGATGATGCTACCTCGAACTCCACACGAAAATGAGAAGAGCCACGAGTACTAATTGAGCAGTCACTGCGAGATGATGTACCACTTGTATCCTTGGCAAAATCTGAGAGGAAAATAATAATAAAAAATAAATTTAAAAGTAAATTAATTTTTGAAAATACTCAAAACAGAGAAAGGCAAGTTAAGACTTATGGAGTTCCCAAGATCTCTCACAATAAGAGTGGAAGAAGTGAAAAAATATCATAAGAATTCAGGGTGGCCAAGTCAAAAAGGAACTTTCTCCTCTTAGTCCAGTCAAAATATACATCCGACCTTGCAAAAGGTCATGCAGTTCTAATTTTTTATATGTTGTTTGGACCTCTGCCAATAGTAAAAAAAATAATTTGCTACTTCGAAAGTCCTGTGCTAGCTGTGTAATAGCCAAAAAACAGCCAGATATTTGCACTTTTTCAGGTTATGCTCAATATCATCTAAACTATGCGTCTGAGAGAAAACATTGTAAACATCCGATTACAATTATATTAAATTGTCTACAATTGGAGACCTAAGCGAACTCTGTAAGTTTAGTGATTCCAGAGATATAGTTATTCAAAAATTGGATGTTTTTTCAAAGAAGTAAAAATTGTTGGTTTTGGTCTCCTAATTTGACAAATATTGTCAAAAATACTCATCCTATGAGAAATGTCATTGATAATGAACATGAAGTTTATTTGTTTATCTTTAATTTGAGCATTAACGAGTACCTATAGGCCTAGTACTTCTCTCAAATGTGACATGTAACTTAAAACCTTGAACATTGAATTTGAGAAAAATGAAAGAAGAGAGTTCACATAGGTACTATTTTGTTTCATTACAAAAGAAAAACGTTACATCTAAATTTATGTTACTATTTCACTTGTGATGGTCTGGGTCTTGAAAAATCTTCCTATGACGATGGTGCACGTTTATTGGAGGAATTTTTGAACTGAACAGCAGGCGTAGGCTAGTTTTGCAGTTCTAGCAATGTAGTTGGGGATGTCTTCCTCATCGTCCTAATCCTCTAGCTGAAGCAATTGCACATTTCGACACATTTTGCCACCAAAAAATCTACAAAGAGCTGAGCATTTCAACCCAGCTTTGCGGCAACTGCAACCTTTTCTGCAATTGCAGGAAATCATGTGCAGTAGGATCATGTAGTTGTAGTGATAGGGGTAAACCATTGATCTTCAAGCTTCCATCCTCAATCTGTAGAAATTTTGTTGACCCCCAACCAATTTTGAACTTGGTGGTAAGTTCTGTAAGCATGGTGGCGTGCTGCATCCACTATTTGGAGGCAAGCGAGCAAGATTGATTTTGATGTAGGCTGCAGATGTAACAAAACAATTGGTAGCGAAGGCTATTCAGGGAGTCTGTTAGAAAATCACCCCCGTACAAATACACAAAGCACTTCTTCCCAGCTTTTGCTATGGTTTCGTTACTGGAGTCTGACAACAGTTCTGCCAGTTCTACAAGTTGGGGATTTTTTAATATATTACCTAACTTGGTTTTACCTTGCTCATATGGGGCTGAAGTGGTGTCACACCCACTGAATGCATGGATAAAAAGTCACTGTGCCTGGTGAGTGTTGATCAGATCGATGTGCGAAAGAGGAGCTTGAGTAATGGACATAGCCGGCTTTACCTTTGATACTCTTCTGAAGGTAGATGTTAGTTGCACCTGAGCCTAAACCATTGAGAAGTACGAATTCTCCTACTACGATCACACGGTCGAATGTAGGACTTTCAGATAGTGCCATGGCCCTGATGTTCAGATCAGCATTTCCTTCGGCTACTTTTACTTGTATGCCATGCTGCTCGAATGAATCGCAAAGATGTGGGATAAGGCACCTCTTGTTGTTCTCAATGGCCAATACTTTCTTCCGAGGTAGTTGGATGATGGTGGATTCTTCAACAATGATGCCATTGCAGAAGTGAGTAGCACAGTGTCGGAGTCGTTCAGCACTTTTTGTTAGTGGCCTCTTCAGGATAACTACCGAGACGTTGCTACCAAAGTGGTTTTTAATGTAGCTGATGTAACCTGAAACAATGGCTGTCACAGACGTTTTGCACTGCCAGACAACCTTGTGTAAAAGATTTCCCCCGTCCAAAACAACGTACTGTAAGTATTGGGGTCAGCTGGTGTGTGGCTGGATAGTGGAGTGGAAGCAGAGAAGAGACTGGACTTGGTCCCCTTTCACACACCCTGTTCATTAAACAAATACATTGGGAATGGGGCTAATTCATGTTTTATATGTTCTTCCAGTTCTTCGTCCGATTTTTTGGTTATGCACACCTTTTGGAAAATAGTAAGTGGATTGCCAACTACTCTCTTGTTCCCCACTTTAACAGAGGTGGTGATGGATGACAATTTGGCTACTTTGTCCTTATGTTTAAAGATTACTTTATCAAACGTATTCCCAATGATTTTCTTAACACCTTCAGTTCCCAGTTGTTGGGCCGAGTGGCAATTTATATTTGGGCCACCAACCATACACCATTCCTACGGTCCACCAGACAAGCACACTGCTGGTGATTCCTCGCCCCTGTGTCAATCTACTATAGCTTTTCATAGACTGCATCAATTTTTGCTAAATTGTTAATGACCCGTTAATAAATATTAACGTGTATTCAAGTCGTTCCGCGGGCGGCTGTAGGCGAAAACTTGATCTTCACTGTACCTACTGGTGTCTGTCCAAACAAGTGAACCGGAAAGCTTCTGCGAGTTTCTGTACAGTCGATGGCTCGCTCTAGTGGCAAATGTTTGTACCTCAGCGAGATTCTGTCCAGTCGATGGCTCGCCCTAGTGGCAAAAGTTGGTACCTAGTTTTGTAGTGCACGAGGTCTTCCGATCGGGTCCGTTGGTGCCCGAACGACTCCCATTGTCCTCCGTTGTTGTGCAAACAAAAGTCAGTTGAGGATTCTCGCAAGACAGAAGAGATGTGAGAACTAAATCTCTGGCAAGGCCAGATAAATCCCCTTTCCCCGATTATATTACATCACTACATGATTCCATTTATTGTCCACCGTTTGGAGATCAGCTACATCGTTTTAAATACAGTATGGAGATATAAAGAAAATCGTAATGTGTAAAGCTTGGCTACAGAAGTACATCTCTATTAAGGTTTGTTATGTATTATAAGCTTTGGAACTATTTGTCGTACCTAAAAAGTGCATTGGTCGTTTGTACGAGTATATTGTGTTGATGTTATTCTAAATAATTTATATGTTTGCAGTCGAGCTGTTGACTAATTATCTTGGCACAATTTGCATATATTGCTGTTGGTAAGTCATAAGGTTTGTAGACCTGAGTAGGCCTAAGTATGAAGAAATAGTTCCAATTACGTATTTTTAATTTGATGTAAAACATATATTTATATGTATTGGGGATAGTGTTTTTCAGTTTCATATCTGACGTGCCGAGCTGTGTAATGTTCAGATCTCATTTTGGTTTGAGTGAGGAATTTTATAACCTTAAATAATTTTCATAAAATATTAATTCCATTTCCCTCGTCTCGTTAGTGTGGTCTTTTATAGACTCTGTTTAATATATCACTGCTTAAGATATGTATTTTATTCTTTCGTCCGTTGCCTGGAAACTAATTCGGGATTGTTAACTTTTCACGTTTCTCTTGGAAACAATGTAATTCATTTTTTATGTCGACTTGTAGTCATATTGGATTTGCATGCTGTACGCACGTATTTTACTTTAGTCCTGAGTAACTAAATGATTTAAAGATTTATTCAATTAATTTGAAGGAAGCATTCTCTCAACACTTTGATGTTGTCATTACTTCGAAGATATTCGTGGATAATTATGTATTTTTTCCGAGATCTAATTCTACTGATGTGGAGTATAATTTGTTCATTGGTTATTGAACTGCATGACTGAAATTAGGTAAATAACTTACATCTCCTTCTCAATTTGTGGGTTCCTTGCTTCTTGATATTAATTTAATTGTTTTAGTATTATTATGATTTATGTTATATTATTATGATTTATGTTATATTATTATGATTTATGTTATATTAATTATTTAAACATGCATGTAAAGTTGTTCTTTCATTTAATTATATTTAATGTTATGAAATGTGCTTCGTGTTTTCTTCAAGTTTAGATGTAGTGCTCTTCTCTCAATTTAAATACAACCTGAGTATGGTAATTTGTCCAGTCGTTCCACACACCAATTCTTGATGGGCTTTGTCATTATAATTTTATTCATTTTAAGGGTTTTGTATTTCTTTAACTGTTAGTGACTCGGTGGCTTTGGGTCAGTTAAGTCTGACCATAGGCAAACCAAAACTTTTCAGATCGGCGGATAGTAAATCATCCTTCTGTAAACATCTTAAACTCAGTAGGATCCATCCGATCTTCTAGAGCCATCATATCTTGCAGACAGGTGAGCACTATTTCCGTAGAAATAGTGACCAGTAGAATGAGAAAAAGGTAGCATTTTATGGACAGAATACAGGTGAAGGCTCCAATTACCAGCACGCTCTCTCTGCCTGAAGGAATATTATATGAGAGTGCACATGAGAAGATATTGGACCTACAGCTTATCCAATGCAGGTTTGAAATTGGCACTTAGGGTTTGGTAAGTCTTGTTTTCCTATACAAACATGATGAGAGACCGCTGACTTTCAAGTAGCATCATTTCAGTTGCAGTTCCTTCCTCCTCAGTCATTTCTACCTCATCCATAAGAATGCAGAGTTGAAGCATATCGACGCTATGATCACACAAAAATATTCAAACCAAAATAACACAGCAAATGATCGCAAATAAATACAAGCCATTATAAGTAATATTATACGTACCGGAATCTAACACATCATTTCAGTAAATAATTAATAATTAACACGGAAACATTCCCATAATTATGAAACCATTGCTACCGTACGTATACTTATCATAATATTAACTCCGATTTAATCATCACATGCCCTGTACATGATATCGGATACGCTCAAAATTTGTTTTGATTGATCTCACCCTATTTCTATTTTTCAAGGTTCTCTGTTACATGCCACATTTGGGAGAAGCACTAGGCCTACAGGTACCCGTCAAAGCACAAATTAAAGGTAAATAAATAAACTTTAAGTTCATTATCAATGACATTTATCATAGGGTGAGAATTTTTGACAATATTTGTCCAATTAGGGGACCAAAACCAACAATTTTTGCTTAAAAAAATCCAATTTTTAATAATTGTATCTCGGGAACTACTAAACGTACAGAGCTCGCTTAGGACGCAAATTTTAGACAATTTAATGTCATTGTAAACAGTTATTCACAATGTATTCTCTCAGACGCATAGTTTAGACGATATTGAGCAAAATCTGAAAAAAGTGCAAATATCTGATGTTTTTTTGGCTATTACACAGCTTGAGCACAGGACTTTCGAAGTTGCAAATTTGTTTTTTATACTATTGGCAGAGGTCCAAACAACATATAAAAAAATAGAACTACATGACCTTCTGCAAGGTCGGGCCCCTTTTTATGTCTAATTTGACTCGACTATCTGGCTTTCTCCAGTTTTTCTTCATAATAAACACAAAGACTCATACTCCAGCAATAAGAAAGGTTCATGCCCAATATTTTAAAAACATCCTATAAAATTTTAAAAACATCAAATTGACCAGAGCAAATTGAGATTGAAAATAACACAAAATATGAAAACGAACAATTTTTTTTTTAAATATCTCTACTGTGACCAACAGTTTCTAACTAATGTAGGCATGAGGACTTCTCTTGGTAAGCATTCGAAATACATTACAATAGATTTTTAACGATAGCTTGACGCTTCTTACAAGGGAAGTATCAGGTAAGACAGGTTGAAACCTATCTTGAAACTTAGTGGACGCAATCGTTTTACTATAAGAGGACAATGTGCGGAAAATCAGCCACCAGATTGAACTGCAAGTCTCCGAAATCATACCCGACATCCTGGTACCAGGCATGACGGCTGGAGGAGCTGGACATCCCTTTGGCACTCGGAGTAGTAGCTGAGGTGGGGCGTGCGGCTCCTTCCCACCGGCCCTGAGTGCTTGGGCGGTCAGGGCTGTCCATTCCAACATGTACCGTACTCGCTACCTCCCATTGATTTATATGAGATATTCACCACATGATTTCGGAGCCTTGCAGTTCAATCTGGCAGCTGATTTCCCCCACGTTGTCCTCTTATAATACAACGATTGTGTCCTCAAAGTTTCAATATAGGTTTCGACTTGTCTTATCTGATACTTCCCTTGTTAGAAACAGGGACAGTTCTTGGAGTAGGCAGTCGCCCACCCAGGACTTAATATATGGGGATGATAGTCATGATATTCCAAGCCTGTTGGCCTATTATAAAATACCAAATTACAATAAGGTGGACAAACAATTATTGAACATTGTTCAATGATTGCTTAAAATATAAAATAGTTCTAGGGGACCATTATAAATGTGCCCACTCTGTGCCTAGCCAACTCCACAATGCAGCAGCCATTCCTCTTCAGACTTAAATACAATGAAACCTCAGTCTATCATTACCAGAAGTATAGTTTCCCTAGATTCATTGTCTAAATTTTGCGACCTCGAGAATTTCCTTATTCAACTCGGGGGAACAAAACGTCCATCTATCATTCATCGAAGCAATGTTTTCCCATGTCTGTTGTCCATAAATCTAGGCCCCAACAAACCTTGACCCCATATCGATAGAAACCCTATTTTGTGGTAATAGCGATAAAAGGAAAATGTCTTGTTAGCCATATATTTTAGCCTGTTTGGGTTTTCAATGCAAATACATTCCATTTGCTCTGCATTTATTAGCACAAAATGTACCATATAGTGCAAGATGAGTGTTTTGGGAGAAATACCATAGAATAACATAATAACTTGCAACAAGCGAAACTGATTAAACAAAAATATTATGTCTGTTCAGTAAGACCGCAGTGGGGATTCAAACCCAAATCTCCTGATGTCCACATAGGTGCGCGTAGCCACTTACACAGATGTGACCATGATCTGACTGCAGCACATTTCAAAGTCTTAGTTTCGAGAGCCTTGGTTGCGGCAGCTTCCGGAAAGTCTAGGGAATATCTTTGATTGTCAAGACATCACAGACAGAGTCTGAACCCAACTTGATATTTTTGAAACGCAGAAATGGCTTTAGGACATAGCTATCCTTGGAGCAGTCTATCTGTTGAGTAAGATATGAAAATGAGATCGCAGACAGACTTCGAAACTGAATCCCCAGCAGCCCGGGCACGTGCCTTTCGCCACCTACACCGATGCTCTGGCCGCAGTCTACCTAGCAAATCTAAGTGGATGGTTTACGTTTCTGAAGAAACATAGATACTTGAATTATATTTCAGCTCAAATTTTTGCCCCATTGCACCATTGGGCTCATCAGTTTGTACGGTACATCTCACCAATATGCTAGCCAGCACATGCTGGCAAGGCCACTACAAGACTCCCGAGATGCCAATTGACTATAAGAGAGAAAGAGACATACTGTAACTCTCTTTTTTCTTTTACAAAACATATAGAAGTCAATTTGACCATTCTGGCAGTTCTTGTGTTAACACGACCAAATACGAAAATAAATATTGATCATCTAATCATAAGGTGTATGAGGTTAGCACAATGTTACATTCTGAATGTAACATTGTGTTCATACACAGAATGAAGGAATGTAACATTGTCCTAACCTCATACACCTTATGCTTCCAACCTCTCTTTGCCAAGGCATCACATTCCATCTCGTCGATTTTCTTGAATCCACTTTGTTTTGAAAAGGCTAAAATTGGATACAGGCTCTTCATTTATTATAGATCTACACGGATTGGTGAAGTATTGGCGTTCCATATCTACCGTTTCAAGCTTCAATATGGGACTATTATTTGTCACAAGCACCTGCAAGCTGATCACCGTCACCTTCTATTTCATTTCATTTTATTCTCTTCTTATAACCTAAATTTTATGGTGCACCGTATTAGATTTATATACGTATCTTATTACTGTACTTGTTTTTTGTTTTTCAATAGCTGATGAAGGGGATAAAATGTAATTAATCCTCGAAACATGTACTGAAAACAAGTTTAATAATTATTGTTTTCTTTATAGTATTGATTCAGGCGGATGTATTTTTCTTGTTAATAACTATACTGTAAGTTCTCTTTTTTTTTGCAATTTTAGAAACTGCAGTCTGTTTTTTGTTTACTGAATTGAAAGTCAACTTGAAGGGATGCTGTCTCCAGTTGACTGACATGATTCAGAAAAATATAACTAGTACTTAAATGCTATTCTAAAATATGTATACCAGGATGCATTCCAACTTTAGAAGAAATGCAGGAAGCTGTGCATTAAGACGTGGAAAATTTTGAGGGGGCTGGATCTGAATAACTTGTTTGGCAAGTAGATAAAATAATTTCAATATCTCTCCGTTTACTTTTGGACATACAGTATCTCGTTACAATACCGGTACTCCTCCAAGCAGTTGCTTCATCACACATTTTGGTTACAGAAAATTGATGGAATGAGTTCTATAAGCAAGTATCACTGTCATGGGTAGTAAACTGTTCCGTCAACAAAACAACTACATTATTATGAGAAAAAGATAGTTGATTTACCTGTCTGTTTTCCTTGAATGCTATTCTCACTCTCTGAGTCTTCATCAGTAGGCAGCTCAGACTCTGATTCCAATACAACAAAATACTCACGCCTGCTTCGTTTAGCATCATCTAAGGAACATTAAGAAATCTTAGTTGAAAACGCAATAAGGAGAGAGGAGTATCCACGAGACACAACACAGAAATGTGGTATAAAACCTACCACACAGGCGTCACACCATTATGGAAAGTACCGTATGAAATTAATCAATATGACAATTCTTTTTAAGAAAGAACAATTAATAACATGTTGAGCAAGGAGGTTTATAGCATGTGTTGTACAAAGATAACAAGTCATGTAGATGGAAGGCTAGAAGGAAAATGTCAGAAACATACATCCTCCACCTTTGGCTGTCACTGCTTTACCAAATAAAAATTAGAATACTCACAGGAATAAACTCCTGCGTGCATCAGCACTTCAATTGTATACCTTCCATCTGGCTCGTACTCTTTCTATAACACACATAATAGCTGAATGTAGTCATCAATGTGGCCAATTAAATACAATTCTTGGAACCCAATTGCATGTTCTTTATCATTTTTCACTGAATGATTGCAATGATTTAATTTGTATTTGTTTTGTGTAAAACCTTACTTTGTATGAACTTTGACAACTTACTAAGTGAATCCTTATTTGAAACTTAGGTTTTATTAACATTTTATTATCTACTACCAGTCGTAGCCATCATTGACAGGTTAACAATGATTTGTTGCCATCATCTTCACACCCAAGGTAACCAAATTTGCGGTAATAAAGAAAGCTTTCTTCATTAGAACTAGGCAACACTGAAAAATGGCTACTATCACTTCTACATCTGGGGTATTCGCATGGGTCATCAACCTTAGTGAAATGCAATGCAAGGGTCTCATTCTGGAATAACTGCCCTGCTGATTACGGTAACCCCTATGCCAGGTAAATACACAAACTACTATTCTCAAGCTGTAAGATGCCTTCCCAATAGATGCTTAAATAAAATAATAGACTTGTACTTGTAATGTGCTCCTTGTAGGTCCTGTTTTCAGATATTTTCGGGGTCTTGGAAAATTAAAGTTCGTAAATTCGTTTGATTAAGAAATTGGTTAATGATAAGTGCTTTGCAACATCATGGTCTTGTAGCCCTGTGTACTTGGGGTATGTGTGCAATAATATGTGTAATTGTGGTGGCTGTATTAGCAAGTGCATTTGTAATTGAGATAACTAGAATTAGGAAAGGCAGCCATGGTCCTAATTTATGTGTCATCCTGACATTTGCCTGGAGAAGTGGGAAACTACAGAAAGCCATTTCTAGGATGACTGAGATGGGAATCAAATCCACCTCTTCTGAATGCGGAAAAAAAAACCGAGGAAAGTTTGTCTAGTTCAGTGTAGCCAGTGGAAGCAGTTACAGTTGTGAAAAAAAGAGTCCCACATTACTCAATCAATAAGCTATGTGTATATTCAATTCCAACCTGACCATTCACTAACAAACACAGAAATCACACTAAACAAGCAAACTTGATGGTCAATAACTGCTAACAATATCTTAACAAAAAATCACATATAACTAACTAATCTTGAACAGTTGGGCATGTTTATAATAACTACTGTAACTAAATAATAATGTACATATTGTAAATACCATCACTCACATACCTGTAGACATAGATTTAATGGCCCAAGTATAAAGGATCTGATGATGATCACTTAGCGATCGAGACTGGCCATCCAAGTGAATTTATTCATTAATTTCATGTAAATTTCTTTCAGGTTTAGGGAAACACCCATTACAATTGGGTACAATTATGTTGACCGACTGAAAACCATTCATTTCAATTTGAATTAGAGAAATTCTAGTAGATCATGCATTTATGAGAAATATAGAAACTATACAGTTGAAACCTGGTATTTAAAGGATGAAATGAGTACAAAATTGAGGTATAAATTATATGTGATAATCATAGAAATGTATTTCATAAGTAAAGAGTACAGTAAATGGAAAGGCTTACAATTTAGATAGGGTAAATGCGCCAGTAGTCAGCCAGGTAACAAAACTTGTGGGTTATTCCTACTACAGAACGCCATTGCCTAAGCACATTAAGGTAGATGTGTAACTGGGTGGTAGAATGATTAATTATTTTTTCTGTTATGTACTTTTTTCAGCATCATTTCAAAATGAATACTGTTCGTAACTGCTATAAATATACTTGACAATTTTTTCTAGTACTCAGCCATTAATTTTCAGTAGTCAGCCTTTCTTGTCCTAGTAGTCAGCCAGTGTTTGTTCTGGAGATTTAAGTTTAGTAATTTGAAAATGTAAGTGTTTTGATTATATTTTTAATCTTGCAAAAAAATAATACAAAAAGAACAATTAACACCTCTTTACAATAATACAATAAAACAGTCACGCCTGAAAATTTCAGGCATGGAATGGTTACAAAAAATATCCTATTGTTCTTAGCCTATGTTTTAACAATTTTTACACTGGAATGGAGATTCATATACAGAGTCAAATGATAAACCATGGAATTTAGTCATTTTAAATGGAACTAGTTTGGGCAGTTGTCACAACCAACATATTTTAGATGGTCATCTTTAACATCACTAACCAGTTCTTCTTGACATTCTGTACACTTAATAACACCAGCATCACTAGCATCTCTATTTTGTGTTTCAGACAGTTTCCCTCGCTTAACTCTGTTCCTTTACTTTTTTGATTCAATCTTCTTTCTTCTGCCATTTTCTTCCCATCCTCTCTTTTCTTGAGCAAAGTTTCTTCTTTCTCTTACTTTTGCCATTCCTTCCTTGAATACCATTCACTCCATACAATTGATGAAATTGCCTTGGGAGGTGTCTTTGGTGCATTCTCCCCACTTTCTAATGCCTTCTTCTGCTTCGCTTTTGTGGACTTCGGAATAGGAGATGGAAAATACAAATGACTATCGAATAGGGATCTTTTAGCAGTTAAAGAGGTAGGTGTAGTGCCTGATAACGAGAAAGGTGACACCTGCAAGGAAGGTGATGAATCAGAGGTCCCACAATCAGAATTTTCTGCTGTAATAGAAGTTGAAACTTCCTCAGGAAGGGCAAAAAATGAATTGTGTGTTTCTTGAGATGCGACAGCCAAGTTATTACCTGACAAAGTTACTGAAATTGATGGGCCTGGGGTCGATCTGGGACAGTGCAAGAATTTATGAGAGAAGTGCCCTGGACTTCATATACCCCCAGTTCAATATCAAAATCAAGCAACTCTCCATCAATTTCAATTTGACTGTCTAACACTGTGGCCGGCCTCGCAGCTGTAAATCCTTCCATTACTGTGTTTACAGTTTAAAGAATGACATCAACATCTTGTCCTTTTGAAGTTAATTCATTCCTCAACGCCCGAATAACTTTCTTAGCTATGTTGAAATGTTCACGTTGTAGTACATTTTCTGGGGCTGGGTTTGTGTCAGCCAAGCTTTCCAATTGATTCTGAACACATTTCGAGTAATCCACAGCACTAGGATTAAATGGATACAGTCCACATTTCCTGAATCCATTTTGAATTGAAGTGGGGAGACTTTCGAGTTTAAGGATCGTGAATAGAAGTGGGCAGAAGTTTGACTTTGTCAGAAGGGTATTGACATTCTTAGGATCATTCTGCCACTCTCGAGTTGTCTTTTTCCATTCCGATTTGAGTTGTTTAAAGACACTAACATCTGCTGGCTGTATGATGTGCGTTGTGATCGGTGGTAAACAGTAGAGAATGATGTTTCTCTCTGAACATTCCCTACTTAATTCCATCGTGAGATGTGTTCGGTGGCCATCAACAAGTAACAAAATGGGTTTTGGGATTAGATTGTCAACTAACCACTTGTCTACACAATTAATAATGTTTTCAAAGATGATGTCACTCTTCATCCACCGACTGTCAGACCTCCCCAAAAACCAACCCTCAGGCCATTTCACTATCTTCAATTCCTCTAATTCAGTCAGAATTGTGCAAGGCCCCATTTTTCGTGGTCCCTATGCAACTCTATTATGAAGACGGTCTTGTAGAGTCCCTCTTGGCATACCAAACTTCCTGCTCGCTTCTCTGATAAGCATTTCATTTTCTCGGATTTCCTGAAGTGCTTGTGTGAGTGCATCTTTATATTTATAAAAGGCACGTGCTACAGATCCTGTAAGCAAAAGCACAGTTATTTAATGCAGAAAGAGATCATGATATAATAAAAAGGAAATTAGCCGGAAGGAAATATCATGGCTGACTACTGGTTAACATCACACCAGTAGTCAGCCGTTATTTTAATATGCGGCTGACTACTGGTATTATTGAGTGGCATGCACATATCCTTCACACTATAGAAAAGGGCCAGTTCCGATTTCCAACCAATGAACATCATGGAACAATATCTTGAATGAGCCCAAACACCAGTACTCAGCCTCCTAGGCCGAGCACTGGATTTTGATGCTACCACTGTTCCTATAGTCAGCCTCCCAAAATTGTAGGTTATGAATTACAGAAACATAACAGCTTCATGACAAAACTTCAAATTCATCCTTTGTTATTGTATTACAACCATAATTGATTGATTTGTGATAAAAGAAAGCACAATACTGACCTCTCAATCGATGGCTGCAGTTAGTTCAAAAACTGCACATGCTCTTCAACTGCCATGTTGCTGATAGGCAGCTAACTAAGTCTCTACTTGGAAGTTTCAAATAGTCCTGGTAGGGGGCAGCATTAGTCTGAATATTTGAATCAAGGGTGGCTGAGTACTGGGACTCTGATTAATTGTCAGTTAGGTTCCAAACAAATGTATTACAGGGAAATATATCACGACATGGCTGACTACTGGGGGCTGGCTGACCTTAGGCACAGTTACCCAGATATTTGAAATTTGTGACCACGTTAAATTAGAATATGATGTTAATTGAGGAAATAACGTAGTCGATATTTTTAACTTTATTTATTTGAACCCTAGGAGATTTACCAAACGACACAGAATAATATACACTAGTGGGCCCTGCAAGCTTTCGCAACATGAATGTAGGTTTATGGGGTAGTAGAGAAGAATGTGGGAGAACGAAGTTTTAAATATTGAAGAAATGTATTTATTCTGGTCACAGCACCTCATTGTAGACAACATTCGATGTTACAACGAATTCATCGGTTATTGTTTGCTCGGGAGTTTCTTCTACAGCAATTTTTACATTTGCAAATGATTGAACCCTAGAGAAAGTCTTGGCGAGACCACACCGGAGCCATCTGCTGAGAGACTCCTCAGCTAGCAGTATGTTGCGCTCCCGCCAGATGGCTGTCGCCGCCGCGCTGCCCTGCGCTCTAGCGGCAGGCTCGCCTAGCAGTACGCCGCGCTGCCCTGTGCTCTAGTGGCAGGCTCGCCAGGTTACGGTGCCCCCTTTGTAAATGTACATTTTTAAGATATTTATTTAATTGTGAGGCATTTAAAGAGGAAGTGAGTGCGTTTCGGGTACACATGGGGTTATGCGGAACCTGTAGGTACCCCATATGTGTAGGTTGGAGTTAACAGGACCTTATTTTCGGTACAAAACCGGAATGGGACCTTAGCAGAATAATATAGGGAGGATAATTTTATAAATACAGTGATCATAAAACAAGAGATATTACAAAGTTAGTCGTGTTTAACTGGTCCATGCAAATGGTTTCATAGGATGGCTATTGATGATTTAAGAATTGTTATAACAATTTCTTGAACATTTTTTTTTTCGATTTTGTAAATCACTCTCCAGTTAACAATTAACTTTGAAATAGAGCCGAAATATAAGCCAGCAACTGCTATTGTATTCACCAGAAATTTTTCAAAAAAATAGGGAATCGGGGGTTCATTATATTCACTTTGTCTACTTCTTTTGGTTGATTCATGGAAGTTTCAAATCGAATCGTAGGGTGAATGATTCCCTCTTTCATCTCCCGATGATTGATGCTATCCACGGCCAAGCAGTGCAGTTCTTCGTAAACATCCAATCCCTTTTGACGTACGGTAATGTGCTAGCTAACCTTTCGCGAATTGAAGAAGTCATATGCAAAATGTCTACCGAACACAGTTTTGAGAAAATAGGTATTTTTTAGTTATTTCATTATTAAATGTACAGTATACAGACTTGTGATTTTTTATTACTTTATTTTGCCAGTGCTAGAAATGACTCCCAGAAAGGTTGTGTGAGAGTATTGGTTTTGTATGTTAAATGACTTCTTCTCAAACAATATATAAATTACTTGGACATATGCCATTTTGCAACTCTCTCATTTATTAAAAAATAAAATGATCTTTTGAAATAACAAAACAAAGATTCTGAGCAAAATACATTTAAAATATTGTTATTTATGAACTTCTATTACTGTTAGTGTCCCAAAGTTCACTGCCACTCTCTGTCTTATCAATAGTAAGGTTTCCGTACTTTTTTAACACCTCTTGATTCGATAACTTAAACTCACTAGGGATACTATCTATATACTTCATTATGTCTCTTGTTAGTTAGTTATTGAGGTTTCAAGGGGCGGAACTGCGAGGTCATCTGTCCCTTTATGTCTCTTGCTTTTGGCACTTTCAAATGTGCTATTTTGCTACTGCCTTAATTTCCTTCCTACAATTATGAGGACTTGCCCAAGGAAACGTATGTTGTTTTGCACTGTACATAATGCGTAGCTATCTAAAGAACTCCATGTCAGCCTCAACTCATTTATGATCCAAAGTTGACTTGTGTGGTTTTGTATCTACCTTCTTCAATAATTGTGTTATGTCTTTTGATTCTTAACATTTTCCCCCTGCAGCAGCTCCCCAGCACATGAGGAAGAGTTTCATACTCACTACAGTGTCTGCAGTGCGGGAAGTCCTTCCAGAAAGAGCTTGAACAGGTGATACCATGGCATTAATTTTCAAGACGTCTCTCCATTCCAAATTAGAAAGTCCGTCCATTTTTATAATCCAAGCATTCGTGGATGGAACTTAAGAAAAAAGATCTATTCCCCTTATGAAGATATACATTCCAAGCAGCAAATTCTTCATCTCTTAGGTGGTTTCTTAATTCTCATACTGTATGTTTGCCCGATAATTACTGACATGAAGCTCCCTCAAACAGCGTTTAATGATGAGGTCATAATCTCTAATAACATCAAAATGAGGCAGCAGCAATGATTTAAGTTCATTATTATTATTATTATTATTAAATCGTTACAAATACACACATTTTACAAAATTCAGAATAACTGTACACATTTTATGAAATTCCTTACACTTCCTACTCATTTTTAACCTGTAAATTTACAATTATTATCAAATTATATTGTTACAATATGATAAAGACAGGTCGAAATAGGTTATCGAATTCATACAGAGCAGGAAGAGATATCACATATGCCACTAAAAGGTGAAACCTTGTGTGTGGCATGCATATCATTGATAACTATTTCTAAAAAGTTGTATATTGGCTTAGCCGAATAACACGTTCTATGTAAACAAGCCTACACTAAAAAATAATGAATAAGAATGAAAATTGAATTTGTGTTTGTATATAGGCTACTTGTAGGCTCAACTAATTATATTTTCAATTTTAATTTTGTTTTCTCTGAGAAAATGTTTTATATGCATCTTCAGGTTTGCATGATTCTTTTAATTTAATTGGGAGGATGTTATATAATTTAGGTGAGAAAAACAGAAAGTTACGTTTGGCTATACTTAACTTGGGTTGATATAAAATAGAGTTATTCTCCGTAATACTTCTGGTTTCATACCCGTGACTCACAACTTGAATTCTATTTCTATCTTTAAAAATGTATTTATATATTTCAAAAGCATACAATTGTTTAATGTTGAAGACCCTTGTCTCAGCATACAGTCTCATAGTCGGATATAATCTTTCTTCAACATTATTCGCAGTATGAGATTCTGCACTATCTGAACACTTTTTAGTACATTTTCATATGCGCCTCCCCAGGCAAGAATACCATATGTAAGAACTGACTGGACTAGAGCATGGTATATGTCTCTTATTAATTTGTAATTGACAATATGTTTTAAATTGTGAAATATATAGATTGTTCTTCTTCTTATTTTACTTGTAAGGTGTTTTGCATTGGCTTTTCCATTTCATGTCACTATCTATAAATAATCCCAGTAACAGTTCTGATTACAGTTCAAAGTGTGTATTTTTAGTTCATTAAAATCATCTTCAACTGCTTTTAAACTGAATCTTACGAACTTTGATTTAGTTATATTTAAAAATAGTTCGTTACCATCTAGCCATATATTTAACATTTTCAATGCAGCAGTTGCAATTTGTTTTTCATTTCCCCATGTTCTACCTTCAACACAAACTACCGTATCATCTGCGTATGATATGACATTAACATTTTCAATTCCATGTATAGATGATTCAATGTCGTTGATAAAAATCAAAAATAATAATTGACCCAGCACCGTGCCTTGTGGTATTCCTCTTTTCACTCCTAGAGGTAGACTTGTAGTTCCATTTATTCTAACGTATTGAATCCTTTCAGTCAAATAGCTTTCTCTCAATTTCAGTGCTATGCCTCTGATGCCATATCTCTCCATCTTCTGAAGGAGAATATGGTGAGGTATGGTGTCAAAAGCCTTCTCCAAGTCGAGAAATATGCCCATGGTCGGTTTCATACTGTTCATATTTTCATAAATTCGCCTAGTTAATTCCCAATAGCATCAGTGGTGATGACATTTTTTATAAAGCCAAATTGTCTAGTTGATAGTAAATTGTGTTTCTTCAAAAACTGATAAATATGATTTTTTATACATTTTTCAAGTAATTTTGATATGATTGTCGTTAACGATATTGGTCGGTAGTTCTTTAGTTCTGAAGGACTGCCTGCTTTATGTAGCGGTTTTACAATTGTAATTTTTAATTGCTTTGGGAAGTATCCAAGTGAAAGTGACTCGTTTATTATTGTTAGCAAAGGACTCTTTAAAGAATTAAAATTCTGCTTAATAATTTGAGCTTAGATGTTATCTATTCCCATTGCTTTAGCGTCGCTTATTTCGTGTAGGTACTTATGTAAATCCGCTTCGGTAATCGGAATAAAAAAACAGGAATATGTGTTTCTGTTGATTTTCAAGGAAAAATCTGGATTGTTCTTTTAATAGTTTTAGACATGTCAGTAGTTTTGTTAATAAAATAATCATTGAATGTATTAGCTATAGTGAAATCATCATCGTAAACATGATTTTGAGATCTTATTTTTGTTATTTTTTCTTTATGACTTATTCTTTGTGTTATTTCATTGACAATGCCCCATACTTTTCTTGGATTATAAGAATTGGAATTTATTAATTGTTTATAGTGGTCAGTTTTTGCTTTATTAAGCAATTCGTTCAATTTATTTCTATACCGCATATATTTCTCCTTCATGGCATCGTTCTCTTTATTTGCTATATATTCCTGATACAACCTATCTCTGGTGTGCATGGACTTAATTAGCGCGTGCGTTATCCATTCCTTTCTCTTTCGTTGCTTTGAATTTAATTGTATTGAAGAATTTTTATGCAATTTTGGATAGTTTATATAAATTTATCTACTTTAGAACCCAAGTGGTTGTTCCCTAGTACTGTGTCCCAATTAATATTGCTCAATTTATTTTTAAGCATTTCACTGTCTAACTTAAATCTATGTTCACGTATGTTACGCTGAACTGCTTCTATGTCACGGCCCTTTTCAAGATTTATACTAACTAATATCGGATAGTGATCTGTAATTCTGCTCTGTGATACAATGGATAAGATGTTATCATTAGAAATACCGCTACGAATAAGTGCATGATCAATACAGGCCTTGCTCGTTGAAGCCTATCTAGTAGTACCATATATCAACGATGAAAAATTATGCTCATGCATTAAGTTTAAATATTCATTAGAGGCATACTCATCAAATAGGTCTATGTTAGTGTCGCCTAGAATCAACTCGGTTTCTAGTGTACATTTTTGCTGGACATAATCATGGAGATTATTAATAAATAGTTGTTTATTGTATTTTGATGAACGGTATATGCCCGTCAATGCAATTCTATTGTTCCCATAATTTATTTTGAGCCTAAGGAATTTGAAATTATTGTAAGTCACAGTTTCAACCTCATGGTCAATAGAATTCTTCACCACAAAAACAACTCCATCACATTTAAAGCATCCTTCGTTATAATATGTTTTATAGTTGGAATGCTTGCATATATTAAAGTTACCTAATTTCCAAGTTTCTGTGAGTATAACGACATCAAATATATGGTTGTATGCTTGAAACTTGGCATCTAAATTAATTTTATTTTTTGATAGACTTCTAATATTTGTGTGAAATATGCTTAAGTTATTTACCTTCTTAAATTGAAGTATTTGAGACACACATTGATCAATACCTCTACCTACTTCTGTATGAATTTGATATCTTACAAAGTCATCATTAAATAAATTCATACACAGAAATAATTGACAGGAAGAGGATATTTACAATTAGTCAGCTGTTGAGATCTGTAGGTAGTTCTACGGTTTACTAATTACTGTATTGGATGTTTCCTCAGAAGTGAAAGGGCGAGGTAGCAGGTAGGGGTGATCGCTTTGGGGCAGTAACAGGGGAGCAGTAAGTGGGAGGGGAGGGGTTAGTGACCTTTGCGTGAGCTTGTGTTTCCAAATGACAAAGGAAGCTGAAGTGCATACGTCTTAAAGTATTTAGCAGCTGATGTTAACCTATACTTGAAACTAAGTTAAAGGATCAGAATGAATCATGCAATAAATTAATGAATAAAGTGAAATTAATAAAATATAATGAGTATTAAATTAGTGAGTTTAAATAAATTAAAAATTAAATTGAAAAAATAAATTAGAAATGTAATGTTTTTATTATTATGAGATGGACTCCAGGAATTAAAAAGTGTCAATTACTCATCTGGTTTCCTACTGGGCTGGTAACTCCTTCATTTTCGTCACTCGGACCTTTCTTCCGTCGTTGTTCCTTACAAAAATGACACCATCTTGACTCCAAACGTTCTTCAATTGAAATCGAGACACAGCAGTCTTCAGACCAGCAAGTCTATTTGCGGTGAGGTCTTTCCTTATAGTTGTCCTCGTTCCCTTGAGATGCCTTTTCTTCTTGAAGAACTCACTCCTAGCTCTATATGAGGTAAACCTCACTATACTTGGTCGCGGAATGTTTGATGACTTCATTCCCACTCGGTGGCTCCTATCAATGTCATTCTTGTTGACGTCTGCATTAATGTTTTTTGCAACTTGGAGCACAAGGTCGTCCGTGTCCTCTGCATCATTCTTATTAATGCCAAATAGTCTGACATTTAGCCTACGTCCATACTGTTCTATTTCGTCCAGTCTGTCATTCATAGTCTGGTTCAGTTCGTCAAGTTCACGCTTTCTTAATTCTAATTTCCTATCTAGATCGTGGCATAGCTTCCCAAAAGGCATGTATGAGTGATGGATTTGTGAAGGAGTAAAGCATAGGTAATACATTTGTAACACCACTTTAAGAGAAATTCTTATCACATTATCCACTCGTGCAAGGAATTGTTTTGGAATCTTTACAATAGAAGCCACTTCAAGGGGGTACAATAATGCTGGACCGTTAAAATGATATCGTTATTGAACTTCACGGACTGCTCCAGCTCTTTTATGACACACTCCGTGATTTTGTCCACAATATTGCAGGCAATTAGGTTGATGAACTCGACTGAAGTGATTCCATAAGTACCTTCCTTACAGTCTCCTCAATTGAGTTGGCACTACTGGGACTGCTGGGCTGCTCCGCGCCTTGTTGCTTCTTCTTGCTCGAACCGCCCATTGCGAGAATTCCATTTTTAGGAGAAACTGTTGCACTTGAGATAATGTTTCTTTTTGCTTTTTGCAAATAGTTCCCAGCCACTAATATAAACTTTTAAAAATATTTTGCCACAATCACCTGTATTTTACACTTCCGATTATACAGTTATTCCTGGAGAGAACTCACTCACGTGTCATTCGCACTGCGCCATCTTACTAGAAATTGAAGGTATTTTGGATCTTTAAGCATGATTTATATTTAAACTGTGACAATTGATTATAGAAATATTTGATTGATGATCTGTAGAATTTGAAATTCGAAACATTATATCACATGATTTATGCAGCATAATTTTTGATTGATGTTTATCCTAGAATTGATATTTTTCTCGAAGCATCGATGTTAGATGAACGATAGGAGATATTGTGGAAAATTACGATAACCAAATGTACAATATCACTGGATGTTTGATAAATTATGATAAAACTTAACTATAATTAGAGTTGGGGACAGATAACCTCACTGTTCCCTACCTTAAAACAATAACCAATTAATCAACTAACATAAGAGTTGAGAGTAAAATTATGTTGATAGAATAATAGGAACAACTTTCAGTTTTGAGACGTAACCTTATTAATAACATTATGAGAAATAATAGTATAAGAATTTTAGAATAGAACTAGGAGATTGCAGATGTATAAATGTAACTTAAATAATTATTGTGTAAATATTTTTAAAAGCTTGAAACCAATCACAAGAAAAGTGAATTTAGTTGCAAATTGATTGAACTTTAACAACAAATTTGGAAAATTTTATTTTTGTTGAACAATCTTCTAAGTACTGTAATAGAATAGGTCCATTTGTGAGTTTGGGAATAATTTAAAATGTTTGCTCTAGGACATTTATGTTGATTTTTGGATCTGAGATCCCACCGTAATTCAGAGTAGACTCGCAAATAGTAGGCTAGGAATTCATTGAACTTGGATGAATAAGAGTTCAGGATTTGATTTTACATCTTTGGAAACTAGTTTTTGTTGTACCTTCCTGAGATTGATATTGCCCGAATTAATGTGTCTTTTAGAATTTTAGTTTGAGGTACCTTACAACGCAATCCCGTTAACGACCTGATATACTTTGTCTCGTGCCATCCAAGCATTTTAAAAAATTCATGCCAAACTAATATTCACACACTAATGTTTCCTTAATTACTGTATTCGAGTGCTAGTTTTCAGACGATTTTGAGGTATTTTTAGCCTGGTCATCACATTCTCATCCAGGAAAAGGGTACAGTGCTTACAGTATTTTGAGGAGCCTTATGTGCAGACCTTACAGTGCAATGAGACGGAGTATTGCCTTTCTGTTCAATAAATAACAGTGCCTGGTTTTACATGGCTCACAGTCTGTGGTTCTGACTTGCTAGACGATAGACTTGTCAACCACGTTAGATTGTAACTCACTTCACAAACTGAACTGTTTTATTAGGCCCCATCTGGACTAATCAACCAGAGCTGACTGAGTAAGTTCCGATTGCAAAGATAAAGTTCAAAAATCATCACAATACAACCTACAAATAATCGCCCTCCACCAACTATTCCACGAAGGTGTGGCTACCACTGCTGGATTATACTTAAGCAATAAGCCCCAAAGTGTTGGGGTAGCGTGCCTGCCTCTCACCCTGAAGCCCCGGGTTTGATTCCCGGCTCAGTCAGGTATTTAGAAACTGAGGCGAGGGCTGGAACAGGGTACACTCAGCCTTGTGAGGACAATTGAGTAGCTGTTTGACAGTGAGGCTGCGCTCCGGTCACGAAAACCAAGATTAACGGACGAGGGGACCCGCATCACCCCAATATCTGCAGGCCAAATGATGCACAGAAGGTCATAGTTAGCTTGCCCCACTCCTTTAATCACCCCTCAGTACGGTCTCGCTGGCCGCTTATGCTGCTACATGCCAGGTCAGTGTAGCACAGCCTCCAGAGAGCACAGCACGGCTATGTGTGACTCTTGCCGCAAATTACGTAAGTGTTACAAGTAGGTCAGGATATTTTTCCAATTTTTCGAGGGTTATAAATATTTTCTTTCTCATAGCGATATTTCTTTGCAGTTTCTTTGGAAACCCTTCAGCAAGTAAAAGGCGTGTTTTCCAAGCGACGCACTTTCTACGCCGCGTACAACGTAAAACGCCGGCGTATATCGTAGAATATAATACGCGGCGTGAAGTGTTTTCCTACAAATAGTTCAGTTCAGCTGTATCTGCCTGCAAGGATGAGCTTGTCGAAAAGAAAACTAATATGTGCGTTAGTATTAATGGACTGTTTAGACGAGTGTGATTTGGAAGCAAATATTCTAACAAAAAGTACTGCACTATGAGAAGTAAAACCAGTGACGAGTTCAGTTCTAGAGAAGAAGAGGGTGTATTTAAGTTATTAATTCATCAGCATCTGTTAGATGATGAAATAAAATTGAAAGCTTATTTTAGGCTTACTAGACACCAATTTTATTACATACTGGACATGGTTCAAGGATTATTGACATGTGAACCTTGCAACTGATCACTACTCACCTACTACTGCGCGGCGTACAACCGAACTGGCTTGAGTTCAGTCGCCCAGTTGCGCTGCTCTAAACACGCCGGCGCACGGCCGAACTACGCTCCTAGGAATACAGTCTAATGGCTTCTCTGAGCAGCGTACATAGGGTGTGTTTCTATCTCCCAAAATTTTAATAATGGCACCCCGTGGCGTTAACGAACAGCTGATTCCTCACCTCAAGTTAAAACGCAATGAGAGTGAAACGCGAATTATGATCCGCGTCATCCTGGCTTGTTATTGACTGGCAATTATTTCCAGCCATTGGCTGCCCGCTGGTTTGTTTACAATTATCTCCAACATGGCGGCGAGAGGAATAGATTTCTACATCAATTAAATTGCTAGAAATCTATTCCAGTTCATGACAGTATGAAGTGCAAATCACTTATTGATGAGGAATTGTATGTACGTTTATATTTAAATTGAAGCGTGACACTGTTCATCAAAATTTGTGAAAATAAAAGTACAAATCAACACTCTTGCCAATCAACTGAAAGTTTCTACTACTTTGGATGTAAATCAATTGGCTGACGTTTCCAACAGTTTAATTCATCAGTTCGAAATACATTCAGTACAATAACCTTTTGTGCACTATAAAACTACATTATAGACCATTGTATACCATACCAAATCATTTTAATATACAGTAATCAATATTTGATTAACACAACTCATCATCGCGTCCAAAAGACATTCCAAAGACACTACACTCAAAGATAACAAAACCAAAACTATGTAAATCAAAACACTGTCTATTTTCTACAGGAAGTAGATTGCTCGAAAGAGCTTTAGTTCACTTTCTCCACATTCTCCCACCTTGCAAAAGGTAGTTTTGCAACACACACTCATAAACTGAAGTAAACATTCCAAAATTATAGTTGAACATTGAGCTCAGGAATGTGAACCACTATAAGTCTAGTTTCTTGAGTTGCCTAACAGTTCTACCACAACGAGTCTTGAATTCACTCTCATTTTCAGTTCCTGAGTTACTGCAGGGAATATCTTCATTAAGGACCGGCTCACTTAGTCGGTGTTGTGAAGTGTTGATAGAATCACCTTTGTTAAGACAGTTTATCTCTAACGAATAAAGTCGCTGTACTGGACGAAGTAGAATGCCAGTTGCTGTCTTAATTTTAACCAGACGAGTCACATTGTCTCTTCCAGGTAACAGCTCCACCACTCTCCCTAAGGGCCAGTTGATACGTTTCTTGTTGTCGCTCTCCACCAGTACTATGTCTCCTACTTGTATGGATCCCTGTTGCTTTTTGCTCCGTGATCGGAGAAATCCCAGGTATTCTTTTTTGAAGCGATTTCTCAGGCTCTCCCGAACAGCTTGTAGATAACGCCATCTGTCGTTTAAACTGCTGGTTTGAATTTAGTCTAAGTCGGTTACATCATTACCCACTAGGCTCTGTAGGAACATGGAGGGTCTGAGTGGCTTGAGTTCATCTTCTTCCGAAAGATAAGTCAAAGGTCGGTTGTTCATCAGGTACTCACAATCGCACAGAAGAGTACACATTTCCTCATAATTTAGGCAAGCTTTACCCAAATTACGGCGAAGCAAATCCTTTAGAATCTTAATCAACCTTTCCCAGAATCCTCCCCACCAGGCTGCAGTGGGAGGGTTCAGCTTCCATTTAATCTTCAGAAGGCTGCACGTCCTCTCTATTTCAGTCCAATCCAATTGCTCCATGGTTCTGCGAAGTCCGGTGAAATTCGTCCCATTGTCCGAATACATGGTATTCACTCTTCCTCTTCTTGCCACAAATCGGCGTAGTGCTTGGATATATGCTACCGTACTAAGTGAAGTGATCAATTCCAGATGTACAGCCCGATAAACTGCACAAGTGAATATCACAATCCATCCCTTTTCCCCTCCTCGTAGAAACACAGGGCCGGCCAAGTCTGTGCCCGTGATTATCTGAGCCCACACGTCAGCTCCTAACAATACCTGTATGTCAGTACTGTTGCCACCATTATCTTGGCCAATATCACTAAGTTCAACTCTCTTGTCCCTCAGTAAATTAAACAAGTCAGCATCAACTAGGGGAGCACCTCCACAGATACTATCAGAGCCTAACACTGCAACCTCACATCTGTTTTCCTCGTTCATACCGAGCAAAGTTATTTGATAGGACTCGAAACAAACAGGTGCTGTTTTCCTACCTCCAAATAATTCTTGACTTAGTGTTACCTTTCCAGTTTGTTCCAACTCTAATTTCTTAGCACAAGACTTCTTTATGTAGCTTCTCTGCGATCCACTATCACACAGAACTCTTACTCTGCGCGTGGATCCACCAACAACTACTCTAGCAACTAAAGTCTGCAGATAGGTCACATGTCCTTTATTACTACCTGCCATCATGCTAACTGTTTTTGGAACCGAATTACCTTTTGGTTCATCTGAGGCTGTTTTCGCACACATCAAAGCGTAATGATGCCCCTTGCAAAATGGGCACTTCACAAACATCTTACACTTAACACTGACATGTCCCAGTCGTAGACACCTAAAACAAGCTCCCTTTTTCTTTAACGTTACTTGGCGTTCTTCTTGAGAATAATCAATAGCTACAGCACAGTCTTGAGAAAGATGTGAGGTTCTGCCACAGAATATACAAGCCGTATCTTTGTTATTTCTGTTTCCCTTACTAACTGAAACATCCTCTATTGAAATTAAAGAAGCCGCTGAAGGTACGTCCCTACTATTCTTAGTCTTGGTCCTATCGTCTTGCTTAACTCGATACATCCTCTCGTTAACTTCAAAAGAACTATGTCTTAGCTTAAGCCGTTCTTCACCTTCTACCTCAGTCTTTAAGAAGGCTAACAATTCACTCAAGCAACAGTCAGGTTCCTTGGTAGACGTTTCTTTTGATACACGATACCTGTCTCAAGTTCTAAACATAACCTCTGGCAAGGCACTCTCTACTAGTGGAAATAGCATTGCAGCGTATTTCTCCTTTGTTACTCCCAAGGAATCAAGTGCTCTCAACTGTCCCTCCAGACTGTCATACAGTTGGGCTATGGATCTTATACTAGCCTTCTTTAACACCAAGGATAAAAATTCCCTAACATAGTACTCAATGAGTAACTCATCCTTCCCATACCTAGACTTCAACAATTCTATTCGCGAACTCAAGCGACGGTGCTGCCACTTAGCTGGAACTAGAGGAATGGTGATAGAAATATTAACAAACAGCTGTTTAACCTGCGATTTTTGTTGACGTGTGTGATCTTCTCTCATTTTTTCAGCTTTTGCATAATAACTGAGGCTGAAAAATGAGTAATAGATATTGTTCAGTTCCACAGTGCTCTTCAAAGGCAACAAGAGGCATATCAATGCATTACTTTCCTAAAGAGAAAGGTTTAAAGAAGGAATGGAGTCGAGTACTTCGCATCGCAAAGCCGATTTCTAAATATATGATTGTATGCGGTTTGCATTTCTCAAAGGAGGATTATTTTTATCCAGGTTAGTAAACATTCCTTTGTACGTGTACTGTAGATGACCTGTTTATTTCTTTCATACATATTAATTACGTCCCAGTTGTGGAAAGATAACCTTCATACACTGGATTAGGCTACATTATTTATACCTATTCTTCTTAAAGTGGACTACACAAGCTACTTCCAGTGGGGTAGGATTATTAATAAGCATAAGATTGTTATAATATTGCAGTAGAATTATAAATATATTTTACTTTCAGATGTGAGAGCATGTAAAAGATACCTGAAGAAGGGCGCCATCCCCTCTCAGAAATTGCCACTGAGATCATTGGATAAGAAGATATCTTCTCCCCTGAAACTACAGGCAGAGGCCAGGGATGCACGTGTGCAACATAGACATGAAGCTGTGGCACCACCATCTCCAACTGAAGACAGTGAAGTGGTAACTGAAGACACAGAGACTGTGGCAGAGGAGATGTTTGCAGCTCTGGTGGAAGATCCCACTCTAAGGAAATGTGTAGAAGATAAAGGGATACAAGTAACGCCAAGTGTAATTGATGATTGCAGAAAAATAACTTTAGAGGACATGATGAAAACAAATAGAGAAATTAATGCATTTACTGGTATCCCATTGGTTACATTATTAGATAATATATGTGTTGCTACAGGAAAATTAGAAAGGCAGAGTGCCAAACCACTAACATTGTCATTAAGAAAGCGTATCATTTTAGTGTTCGTGAAATTGAAAATTAATCTTTCTTTTAGGTGTTTAGCTGTTCTATTTGGGGTCACAGCTAATACATGTAAGAACTATTTCCATGTAACAGTAGAGTTATTACATGAGGTACTAAAAACAGCTGTTCCATGGCTGGAGAAAGATCTGATTAAGAAGAGGATGCCTATATGTTTTCAACATTTTCAGAATACTAGAGTTATTTTGGATTGTACAGAAATTCCCGTGGAGAAAAATAAGTGTTTAAAGTGTCGTGTGATGTCCTACTCTCATTACAAAGGCGATTACACATTGAAAGTACTTGTTGGTGTTGCACCATCAGGTTTAGTAACTTTTGTAAGTCAAGTGTATGGTGGAAGGGTTACAGACAAAGAAATATTTTTGCAATCCAATTTATTAGGCATGTTATTACCTTATCAGGATGCTGTAATGGTCGATAAAGGATTTTTGATAGAGAGTGAGTGCATTGAAAGGAATATACAATTGATCAGGCCACCCTTTCTTGGTAAGAATCAGCAATTGTCAACAGAGGATGCACTCAGAACTGCTGACATAGCTGCAGCTAGAGTGCATGTAGAAAGAACAATTCAGAGGATGAAAATATTTAAAGTATTAAAAGGGAGAGCCAATTTATATATGGTTCCATGCATGGATTCTGTAATGACTATTATTGCAGGAGTAGTGAACCTTTCACCTCCTATTCTTAGTGTTGATAAGTATGACTAAGGAGGCTTTTGCTACTGGTACCTAGTACCCAGTTTGTGGGTGTGTTTTTTCTAAAGCAGAATTTGAGCGCTGTATCAGCAGCGAAGTAAAACGCTACATATAAACTAGCTGTAAATAGAAACGGAGAGATGGCACAAAATGACAGTTGTTTAAACGTGTTTCGTTCATTATTTCAAAATACATTTAATACAACTTAATATAACAATGGATCCACTGGGAGACTAAACTGATGATGAATGCATAGTGGTGTCGCTCAATGAACAACTTTGTTAATTTCACGTTGCTTGTAATTTTTAGGTTTTCCGCCCCTTAAAACATCAATAACTAACTAATTTTTAGGTTAGGCCTAGGCCATTCGAGTTACCTTCTATGAATTAATGCCCCTGCTTTAGCCACTAAAGTTACATGATCGTTTCATGAATGTAGCAGCATATGGATAACAATTCCTGAACTTAAGGTTACCATATCTATAATATTCACCATAACGTTTATGTGACAGGTTAAATTGGATCTAAAAATAGGATGAACAAGCTCTCGACTTCTTACAAATAATTCTTAATTAACCTACTGATATGCTGCTAGTGGAAATGTAGGCCTATAATCATGTAGTCTCATAGGCTACACCAGTAGCCAGAGCATGTCGCTAATGATATCGGAGTAGACTGTGCATGCACACTTTAACATGAGTTTGCTGGTTTGTGACATTACGTCAACAAATTTAATGTATTTTAACTCTCCTGATTCCATTCTGGTCCCTGTTACTGCCACATGCATGGTTCCAATAGGCTTGATTTCATTTTTAGGATTATTATATTTCACTATAGCTTACCTGCTGCATCACTCAGAAAATTAATCAAATGCATGTATCCTTGTTGCAGATCAGGTCCATGTACGTCCAAAAATGTTTTATGTAGGTGACTTAATATTACACTCCTTAAAACGTTGGTCCCCACCACCACCCCCCGTCCTAATGATGCAAAGTGTTATTAGACTGGGGCGTGGTGGCGCAGTGGTCATTCTTATTAGACTTTAAATACATTTGCCATTGATAGTACAAATGCTTGTAGATATCCGTATTGATAGATTAATTTAAAGTTTAATTTAAACTTTTAACATCTTACATAATACAAAAGTAGCTACAATAAACTGAAACTAACGTGCACCACTAATGGGCCCTCATTGCTTACGGACCCCTATACATTTGCCCCCCTTGTCCCTCCCTGGGCCTAGACGGTGCCAATTGCAGAAATGAGACCAGAAGAACCAAATCACTAGTAAAACAATGTATAGTAAAGGAAGGAAGCTTGCAGTTTTACGTGAGCATTAATCTCGCAATCATGAGCCACGGGACCTCCTTTTTACATTGAATCCGAACCACAGGACACGGCATTGCACTTAAAAATATCTTGCATGCATTGACCAGGAATCGAACCTGGTCCACCTTGGCGAGAGGCCAGCAGCTTGATCGCTGCGCCACTACGCCCCCAAGTATACAGTAGATTATAATCAACAAGTTCTCTCTAACATACATTAGCGTACTAGTTCATATACAGTACACAATTTGCGTACCTAGTTAGAATGCACCCGAGTGAAAGAAAATAGGCTGGTACCCGTAGCCTATTATTTTTCATGAGAAACCTAATAGAATTTTCTGTCACTCTGCCAAGTACAGATATGTTACCATGCTGGGGTAGGCTATGTACACCAACAAAATTATAGTAATGTTTGTAGACCTAAGAAAAAAAATGTGGTATTTCGTTCATAACTACGTACAATATGTAAATTATTTTCACAAATCTGAGTCTTCTTATGGAGAATGGGTTTTCCTCCATAGTCCATAACCAAAGAAATTTAATCATCAATTGAATACTCGTATGATTATGAACTTCAAAGCAATGCTACGCCTTTCTAGGCTTCATCCTACTTATCTTCCTGGATGGCTCTCGTGTAGCATCCGTTGCCCGTTTCGAAAGTGCGTTATTTTACTTAGTAGCGCTCTGAAAATGGTTTGTAATTACTCTGCCACATTATTAAAGCCATTTGCCATTGACAAACACTGCATAAACACTTCCAAAATAAGGAAATTGTCAACATTAACTTTCAAGTAATAAACTTATCAAAAAGCAAGTCGTCATGTTTGCTGCCAACTTACTGATTGTGCTGCTAGGCAAAACCATTGGCCTGGATAAAGAGTATTGATGCATGACTATCCCCACTATGCGTAACAAAAACCAGGGGTGTTTATATTAGCCTAACGCGCAGGGCCGCGCTACCTAACCTTTATTGGCCTAGGCGAAAACCATTGGTCTGGAAACAATGTTGGCACTCTGAAAAAATACAGTAACACTCTATCGATAAAATATTCAATTCCTGTATATTAGTAACATTGGTCATTTCTATAGTAAATTTTTCGGATTTTAATGGCGCCGGGCAACGTATACTACACGAGTTCCTAATTGATATTCAGTCGTACACAACGCCTTCAAGAAAATTCAGATGAAAACAAGAGTTTATCTTGTTATGACTGCAGCCATTTTTCAATGTATCAAACGTGCAGCGAAGTGAAACCACGCTGCATGATGACTCATCTTAAGCCAAACTGTTGTGGGATGGGGATGCTCTGTGGTATGACCTACATGATGATATTATTACATTCACATTGTACTTCTATGATAAATAAAGCATTTGAAACAATATCACTTTTTTATTATTTTATAAATTAGCCTATTTATGGATACAATGTAGCAATAATTACTCTAAGTTACTTTTTACATCAACTATCATATAAGAAAAGCTAGTAAAATGCTATTTACAAGAAAAAAAACATCAATTGTTATTGGCAACTCCAGCTATCTGATTATGACATCTAGCGGTAATAATGAGAAACTTACCAAGTAGGGTACATTTGTCACGTGGTGACTGTTTGTATTATGGTTCCTTGTATCGTGGTAAATTCTTCATGTCTTTATACATAAGTAATAAGTTTTACTCGTTGATAGAGTGCAAAATGAGTAAAAGCAAAGTATATTGCTCAGTTCACGGCTGTAAGTCGATGTATAAGAGGGCTGCGGATATAAGTTTTCATCACTTTCCAAAAGATGCAAATAGCAATAGCCGAAAGGGGACGATACCAAATAAATACGGTCAACAGGAGCGGGTTGGACCACTCGCCACTACACACACTGACGACAGGACGGGTTGTTCACTGTTACGCCGAGCCAAGCCGCACCTAGACAGCCAAGTACAGTCTCGCCGAACCAAGCCGTACCACGACAGCCAAGCTTCATCAGTCAGGTATCCTTCCCTGCTCCCTAGTTCATTTCCCTACCAACCACCATCACCTCGCTCTGCGATATCCGAGCCATTCCACTACGAGTCATATAGGCCTAATTTGACTTCGCAGGGTAAATATCTACTCTGCAAGAACCTGCTACCAGTCCGATATTCAACACCAAACCTACCTGCTAACCATCCAACAAATCAAGCAATTCCTGTCTCCCCAGAGTTTTAATACAAGTTAAACTCATCCCTTCGCCCTACCAAGCAGCAAATATTTTCTAGAGTCTATGGTACAGTGAGCAAACTCAAATATAGCTTTTAAACGTAACAGCGCCATGACTCGAACTGCTCAAAAACAAATACCAGCAGACAACCGATGGATGCTTGATAATATGCAATTGACACATACAATCTAGTGGAACACACAAATTAGATCACGTGTATCGCACAGTTATACATATATACAATTAAAAATAACACTGTCATAATTTTAAGGTCCACATTTACCGATTATAACCGAAAAATAAAAAGTGTTCCGTATCAAACGCGTGTTATTCAGTATTTTTACCCTACTTATCCAGACCGACCGCAGCGCAGCTGGCCACCACGTGTGTACTTCCACTCTCCCACTCCTTTCCTCATGGTTTTCAAAAAATTTAAACAAAGCAATGCTTAAAACTGTTCGGTGCACACTGTAAAATAAAATAATAGCCCGTCAAATTGAGGAGAATATTGTAATGAATAGCAATAGCAATATTACGAACACGTATCATAAAGCAAAAATGTTCAAAGCGAAACGACAACACGTGATTGTTTCCGTGATATTTAGCTATTTATATTTCCTGTAGAGTAAGTTTCAAGACACAAGAAACACAATCCCTTAGACAATAAGTTTTTCAACCTCTGTCGAATTGAATGTTTTACTGTTAGAAGCAACGTATTGCTTAACTTGAGCCCAGCGCGCGACTGAATAGAATTAATGGTTCGACTGATGCTCTGTTATTTTCACCATCCCTTTCAAAAAATCCTGTGTGGTGATGATCATTTTCTTTCCATAGCTTCGAATAGGTACACCTCGGCCAGGTCTTGACAATACCCAAACTGGATGTATCCTCAGTCTACCTCTACGAGAAGTCATCCTTTAAAACGTCACCACTCGCAAGCAAAAAGAAAGCTAACTTTAATCTAATTCACTCTAGCCTATGAACACGAACGTAAGCTTAAACTGATGCTGACACTGCTACATAAATAAATAACGGACACTAATGAATTACAAGTATAAATACTACAAGTAAAAGTAATTAACTTAAACCAAAACAATTATAACTCATAAAAACAACAGATTATGGAATGCAGCAAGGCGAGTGTGCACTGGAGGCAACCAAACAATCCAACGGTCGGCGACAATAACGTGGCCAAATAGCATCCTTCAAATTGGTAGCGCTGTATGGTTTCCATGCCAACAAGCCTTGCAGGCGATCTAGTCGTTAACTCTTTTTGCCCAGTGGAGCCGAACTGTCTGATTCCAACTCTGGAAAATACACCTATAGGCATGGTCTAACCTACAATTTACATAGGACAGGCAATATATTCTTAAAGTACACATATCCAATAGTTCTTATCATTACCTCTGTAAAATCAGCATCAAATGGTATGTTGATTACAACTAATGAATTGTCATAGGATGAGAAAATGACAAAATGACAAGCTTCCAATCCACTTAGCAGCATTTGCAGCTGCACCTGACCATAATATTGATGATTTGTCTTTAAGGATCAAGTATTTTCCTCAATTGACCCATTTAAATATTTTAGGCCCTGCACTACATCAATTGCAGTCTGCGTTTTACCTGCTAGAGGGCACTTAACCTCTACACAACAGAGTGAACTAACCACACCATCCAGACTTACACCTAACCATGGGGCACTTGGAGGAACAATAATGCCCACCGGTTCCACTTTATTTTTAAAAGCAATTTCATAAGCTTCTAAGGCTACTAGTTCAAATTTTTTCCCATGCACAGTTGCCATGTTTCCCTTGAAATCAGTTTTGAACAGCCTACTCACTTTTAAATTCCAGTCAGGGCTTTTATTTTTGCTGTAAGTAAAAACACTGTAACACGTAGTACCAGTTAATCTTACTTTTCTTGCATTCTTCCAAATTTCTCCAGATTGGGTAAGAGTTGTCAAACATAATTTTACACTGTCTTCATATGTGAGAGCTACCTTCTCATTAAAAAATTGAGCAATGTCACCTTGAAGTTCTGCATCAAAATCAACCATAGCACTAAATTGTGGCAACAAGTTGTTGTTGCCTAAAAGTTTATGGCATAGGGATTATTGTAGCAAATCATCACCACTCGAGACTTGAATAGTAGTAGTAGTAGTAGCAGTAGTCTCCCTTAAGCGCAAAGTAAGATCCAGCTCGGATCCCTGTGCCCCAGAAAGTAGAATATCCAGTATATTATTCTCGCCTGCACTACCGACTAGGCGACTTTGGAGGGTCGATTTGACAGTTGATCTTCCCATGTGGCAAAATTTATTTATAGGAATCGCTTTGTCGTACATGTAGTTGTCATTCTTTAACTTGCCCCACTGCTGCTTCAAATCTGTGGAGCTCAGGTCTTCCAAGTTTTCAATTGTGTGCCTATTACGAAAAGAAGAAAAAACAAATACAGTCAACTTGTACACTCTTCGATTTATCGGCTTCAACAGTATTACTGTATATCTTCTAAATTTAAATGCATCTACTTACCGAAATATGTAAAGCAATGTACCGACTACATGCTTGCACTTTCCTGAACTTCCAGCCTTACAGGTACACGAACAAATTAACTTTTTCTCGGCAACTGGTGATCGAATCTCAATTTTAATCTGGTGAGGAACTCCCTTCAAATTACTGGTTTGTAAGCATAAAGCTTCAAGTCTCACTAAATCTTCTGTTTCGGCTACCCTCCCACACATAATTATGTGTTTGGCATCTAAAATTGCCTGTCCTTCAACGAGAGGCCGCCTAGAATCCCCAACAACATTCAATACATCAATCAAGTCTATCACCATTGCGTCCACCATTTTGTCGCGACTGACCTGCCACCTACATTCGATTGAGTTCGCGAATAGCCTTTTTGTAGTTTTCCTTTGAAGGAGGAAAGTTTTCTACCAACTTCTGAGCACACGAACCAGGTTCCATACACTGAATCAAATAAACAAATTTGTCTTCATCTTTAAGGCTGCTATCTTCATGTATTTTAGTAACTTGCCCCCAAAACCCAATCCAGCACTTCACGTTTCCATCAAATTTTTTCAGTTCTAGTTTTGGTAGGCTTAGTAGTCTCTGATTAGAAGTACGTGAACAGTTACTCGTATTAGCTTCAGAAACGGCTTGATCTCCAACTTGTAAGGCCTGCACTTTTCCACTAACCTTAAAATATTTCAAGTCGTACTCACTGCAATTGTTGATCTCTGTTTCAAGCACGATGTCTTCAAGGTCTTCCTTTTGCAGCAGCTCATTGTAAACTTCATCATCCAGACGTTTTAACTTCTCGTAGCGTTCCACAAGTGAAGCATATCTGCTACGAATCTCCACGTGGTCACCATCAGCAAGCGCCAACAGTTCTTCAAGCTTATTTACCTCACGTGTAAATACGCCGCGTAATACTCGACGTTCGGTCATCGTTGCTCTGTTTTATTTGATGTTGAGATTGCCAGTAGTCCAGTCACGGTCGCCAGTTATATACCATACCAAATCATTTTAATATACAGTAATCAATATTTTATTAACACAACTCAACATCGCGTCCAAAAGACATTCCAAAGACACTACACTCAAAGATAACAAAACCAAAACTATGTAAATCAAAACACTGCCTATTTTCTAAATCAAAACACTGTCTATTTTCTACAGGAAGTAGATTGCTCGAAAGAGCTTTAGTTCACTTTCTCCACAATTGCGTATTGATGTTGCTGTCTGCTTATATTTACCAATTTCATGACATGTAATTTGTAGGTTATGCCTAATAAGGCACATAATTTAAGTGGCGGTTTGTAATGTGAAGTCCTTACTGTATTTATGTACAAATATTATGGTTTAACTAATGAAGCAAGGATTAAAAGTGCAGTTTGCACTGCCACCCCTTTTTTTTTTTTAAAATATTGATATGTAGTTTCACATTCTGGTAACTTCTTGGATTTGCTTGAGATAGATTTATAGTAATATACTACCTTATTAACCTGCAGGCTGAGTTTTTTTTAAAAACATGTCCAGGTGCATACAGTAGCACGAGACCTACTGCAGGCTATGTCGATCCTAAATGTAGGCCTATTATAGTGCTCACGTCAAAGGTCGGTCTAACGTTTTAACTATTGAGACTTGATTTGCATCGAAGATAATTTCAGCTGAGTCTGGCAAGGCTTCATAAACTTGGGCGTGACTTCAAATTTTCATTTTTCCTATACAGCTTCTGATACCAACCACTTAAATCTCAGTGTTTCAAGATTTGCTCGCATTAAACATCACCAACACTTTTGTTTCCCCTGGTGGTGGGCTGTGTTGGAGTCTACAGAAAATAAAGATGAGAAATAAAAATAAATCTTAGGTTTCCATGACACAGTTGCATTTTATCCTACTATATCTCCACTCAATATACCAATCCTACCAATGTTTCCTAATTCCTCATGCTGCATAAATAAACATGACAGATTACAGCATTAGCAATGATGACAGTAATTTATGAATTGCTAAAATGTTTTTAAGAGATGCATAGCAAGTGGCTTGATAAACCCTGTATCATCAATCCATTTAAACATTCCTACAGAGCTTTAATCAGAAGCTCATTTTATGTGCAACAGGTATGTAAAATAAACCTCCCTCCCAATAACTTGTAGGCCTAACCTGAACATAATCCATGTTAAGAGCTGTTTTTTAGTTCACAGGAAAACCTACCATTTAAAATCTTGCGCATAGGCTACTAATCATATTATGGTTCAATTACCCACGGTAATTTTAAAAATCCTGGCTATCAACTACTGATTTAAATATTCCAGACATCTTTTTTAACTCCACTTTTACTGACAGCATGTAAGTCCTTACTACTGTCTTTCAAGCCATCGACCAGTTATTTTTTTTCATGAGGAACTATTTTAGTAATTCTTCTCTATGTGAAATACAGTTGATGACAACTGCCTGGAAGACTCAGGTGTTTTTTCTTGTGTCGCTTCTCTGGTTGCCAATGATACTTCCTAATTATTAACAGAATGTTTCATTGAATTGCTGTATCAAATTGACCAACTGGTAATATATTATGGCTTGCTTTAATATTCCTATGATACACTTTTAGATCCCATACATTAATGAAATATACAACAACATAGGCTGACATGTTGAACCAATCTCCCATTCCCTAACACTCCCAACTAATGGGACATAAACTACCTAGTTGTTGGTCTCACATTGCTGCCATCTACATGTACCGTACTAGGTCTAGTAGTACCATAGGTATTGTGACTGTTTCTCCAACTCTGTCAAGGAAACTAATTCTGAACTAAGATCTGGAATGGGGTACACTGTCCCACGAGGGCAATCAAGGACAACTTGAATCATTCAAGTGATTTTTCTATTTCATTTTACCAACTAACAAGGTGCCTGGAAATGCTAGTGAAGGAGGCAGCTAAGTAGGCTAGCCTACTGGTATTCACCATTCAGAGAACATTCGCAGCAACAATTTTCAGAAATTGATACAGTAGTCACAGAACACTAATGGTGCCCAGTACTCACAGCTTAGCATAGGATGGAGTGGATTCCAGCCACAGATTAACTCATGATCTGTCAACGGGGTTTCAAACAAATTGAGCACACACCCAAGTACAGGGGTCTTGACCATGATGTTCAAAGCCTCTAAATGAAACACTCCTCTTTAAGACTTTCTGGTCTTGCATCCATGGTCGATCAACATTCTCCTGATCTCAGTGTTCTCAAGTTTCTGATGGTTATGGACATTATTTTTATCCTGATAACTTCATATTTTAAGGGGTTGGGGTACATGCCCTATTCTTAATTAGTTCAGCATAAGATCATTGAATCCCCTTAAGAAAAATAGGGAACATCCATGTGTTATTTGACCATAGGAAAGGGAGAATTTAAAAAAACTGAACCTCTAGGGACATTGATGCAGATGACTCCGAGTAAGTAGGCTAGATCAGAATGAACATTTTTCAGTGTTGCCTTAATAAAGGTTGATAACTTTCTACCGTTCAACATGAATAGGCCTATATTGGATGGGAAATATTTTTATTATTTGCAGAGATTACAAGGATGCCTTGTTGATGTATCATTATTTTGTCAAGCGAACATAAGTTCCAAGTCCATATCGAGTTGTAACCCATATTTCAGTGCTGCCTTAGTAAACGAAATATTCAATGTCTTTCAGTCGGTCAACACGGTTGCACTTAATGGTAATGAGCATTATTCCAAAACCCAGAAAAAATCTGTAGGCTACATGCAGACCTAACATGTCAAATCAATCATGCCTACAAGACAACAAAAATGCTCTATGAAAAACTATTAAAACCCCATAATGGTAGTCAAAAATAATCTCAAACCACGGCCACTATTTCGCGAAGGTGCAGAAAAATCTTAATAAAGTACAGCTCTTCGTAATAGTTGCTACTGTTGTGATAAACCACTACTGAGTGATAGGCCCCCGAAATATAACTATTTATCTTAATGTCTACAAGATAACGAGATTGCCCCCCCCCCCAAAAAAAAAACCACAATGCCACCCACAAATCTATAGTAGGCAACACTAAAAATGTCTTATCTAATCCACAAGTCACCCACCCTTCACCAACATTAATATTTGTAATTTAAGTAACTTAGGTTATGTTAAATTGAGGTTAATGGCGGAATTGATTGCGGCTGTGTGGCGGGAAGGACCCAATAAGTGCTCAGCCAATCAGGGACGTTTTGATTGGAGACCATGCTCGGAAAAATTTTAGAAAGTTTTGATTCACTCGTCTTCGTTAAGCCCCCACCCTAGGCCGTGGCAGCGAACAAAATGGCGGCTTAACGAACACGACGGGGTGCCATTATTAAAATTTTGGGAGATAGAAACACAGCCATAATGCGTTATACGCGGCATAGAAAGTGCGTCGCTAGGAAAACACGCCTTTAGATGACAACAACAAGAACTGAACTGTGTATACCTCAAGATGGGCTTTTAAACTTTAAGTTATTTTTGCAACGAGTGCCGACCATAATTATAACACTTTTTAAGGAAACTTTTGATGTGTTCAGTGTATATGTGTTTTGAGTGTTTTATGTCAATATTTTACTTGAACATATGTTTTTACCGAGTGCTTTTAAAGTGCTGCTAATACGATATAAGGCTGCAGGGCCGGATTTAAAAATATGCCGCCTATATGTTTAAGTCCATTTGCCGTCCCCTCAATAGTTCATATTTGCTTAATACATTTGTTTTATACAACAAAAGGATAGAGTTCATTGGCGTTTTCATCTTTTTTAAACATAAAGTTCAATTAGTTTCGATAAAACTACAAATTTAATGGTTTACATAATAAATGTTGTAATGAAATTAGTTATCTATTTGTTTTTTAATTTTAAGATTCGTTAAAAAATGAAAATGATTTCGAACTTAATTAATTAATTTGATCTTGGAGATCGGTGATCACTATTTTACACATATTTTAATATTTTAATGCTAATGACTATCTTTTGCGTAATTGAAGAACTGTGTTCAATTTGAATTAAGTTGTCCTACATGGTGAAATTAAATTACACAAAATGTAGATAATTACTGGTTTATTTGTTGAAAAATATGCAAACTTCTCTAAAACAACTTACCCCACGTAATCTTCGTGTTCAAATTTACATAGCTTTCTTACGAGATTTCTTAATGGCAAACTCATGTCCTCATATGAAAGTGTTGTTGTTGTATTTGCCTCAATACAAAGTAATGAAAGTGAGTTTAACCGTAGACTATTTCAGAAATACTAGTTTGCAGATAGTTCTTAACTCTTCTAAGGCAGGAAGAACTGTGTAAGGACTAAAACATATTTTAAGTAACTTCTATCCTTACATTCGTATGGAAAATATCAACGTCTGAAATACTTCATTTTAGCTTTTGAATGAATTGCCAAACTGCCACCCCTGAAAATTTGCCGCTCTAGGCTGCAGCCTACTTAGTCTATTTAGAAATACGTCCCTGTAAGGCAGATGATGACCCCAATAAATGTAGGCGTTGAAACATGTACCATTAGGAGAGTGTGGCATGTGATTATTTCATGAAGTTTTAAATATATTGTATTGTCGAGGTGGAACTGATAAACTTTTGTTTGGTAGGCTATATTAAGACAATGCGGAAAAATGGGTGACTCTATGAGTCAAAAAGAGTTGATGTGTATGTACAAAATTACTTTGACTTTACAACCATTCTTTGAACAGCCTAATTATTCTAGGTTGGTTGGTTGGTTCCTCAGTTTAGGGGCTGCTACAACGCGGTCATGTAGCCCCGTGTACTTTGGGTGTGTGTAGAATCTGTCTGATAACCGGTGTTAATTTGTGATTACTGTATTAGTGTGTGTATCTGTTTTAATTCAAGAAAGGACTGCAGACATTTAATTTTTTCGTAGTTCCTACTTTTGCCGCCAAACGCCACC
This sequence comes from Meconema thalassinum, assembly GCA_946902985.2. NCBI lineage: Eukaryota > Metazoa > Arthropoda > Insecta > Orthoptera > Tettigoniidae > Meconema > Meconema thalassinum. The sequence continues at coordinate 452,866,725 of OX336391.1, read as the reverse complement.
GTCAACGACCAACTAGTTCAGAACTTACTTACCAGATGCCACCGCAGTCGGCTCTTGACGACTAACGTAGGGACCTAAGAGCGTTAGTCAAATGTTTAACGTATATATAATTTAGCTTCACACTGGTGTAATTAGTGGAAGGTTATTTAACATGCCATAAATCTATGACATGGGACCGCCGGCTTTACTTCCCCTCCGAAGGAAGGCATACTGAGGGATTTTTAACGTTCTTAAAAAATCCGACGACTTCAGCCGGGTTTAAACCCGCGATCTTGGGCATAGAAGCTCAGCATGCTACCAACTACGCCACCGAAGCTGCTCTAATTATTCTATTAGTGATTTATGCAATGTGTAAAAGTCTGTGGTCCCTACCATCACTAATATTAAGCTCTGCTAGAGTAATAGCATGATGAACAGAAGTGAACCACAGTGCAGCATTAGTGTACGCTATTTTGAACCCGTGGCTCATTGCCAGCATCGACAGTCTACTGAAAGTATTTTTTATAAATAAATACTGTACTGGGCATTGCTGGTTGGTTAGAAGCTCATTACTGATATCTCCCCTGAGAATCTTCTAGGCCTGCTGCCATTCTTTTACATAATGTAACGAAACCAATGCCTATGTTGCTTTGTTACTAATTTATATAAGATACAAAGGATTATAGATAGTATTGGCAACTATCAGAAGGCCAAGAAACAAATGCTGTCACTATAAAAAACATATTAAATAAAACTGCACTCTGTGCAATAATAACATATGAACTGCTCCAGGAATTGGACTTTCATGACTGCAATTAAGCTTATCTCTAATGGGTTTGTAATTCTCTATCTTCCAGCTACATGGCTTGCACTTCATTGTGATATAGACTGCTGCTGCACATGCGAGCAGGTCACGTTAAGTATTACACCTTCCTAGGTCCGCCAAGAGCAGCTGAAAGGCAGAGGAGTGATTGCACTGATTTTACTTCTATTTGGCATGGTATTAGGTCAATAAAGATCCACTCTCTCTGGAGGAATTAAAACAATACCCACCAAAGGTTTGCATCAATTGATAGCAACCAATGTTGTTGTTTGAGTCTTCAGTCTTTTGACTGGTTTGATGCACATCTCCATGCCTCCCTGTCCTGAGCTAATCGTTTCATCTCTACATATCTAGCACACCCTACATCCGAGGCAATCTGTTTAATATATTCTAACCTTGGTCTACCCCTACAGTTCTTGTCCTTGACCCTTCCTTCCATAACTAAGCTTGCTATTCCTGGGTGTCTTAGTATGTGTCCTACCAACCTATCTCTTCTCTTCATTAGCAGTTGCCAGAAACATCTCTCATCTCCCACTCGTCTTAATACCTCTTCCTTTGTAACCCTATCTACCCACCTGATCATCATGATCCTGTAACACCACATTTCAAATGCTTCAATTCACCTCTTTTCTGCTGCACCAGTAGTCCAAGTTTCACTTACATAGAGTGCCACGCTCCAGACAAAGACTTTCAAAAATTACTTCCTAATACCTAAATCTACAGTATATTCGATGTCAACAGATTCCTTTTTTGTATACTTTTTATATCCTCTTTGCTTCGTCCATCACTGGTTATTTTGCTTCCTAAGTAACAGAAGTCTCCTACTTCCTTTTTTTTCACCTGCCAATTTGATGTGCATAGAGGTTTCTGAATATTTCGGCTGCATTCCATATTTTTGTTTTACATTTAATTTTCATCATGAATTATTTCCTCAAGACGGAGTCCATACCATTCAAAAACTCATTAAAATCCTCTGGCGTGTCGGCTAAGATGACTGTGTCATCAGCAAATCTCAGAGTTGAAATTATTTCTCCTTGAATCTTCACTCCCACTTTAAATTTTTCTCCAATTTCCTACATTGCATGTTCAATGTAAAGATTGAAAAGTATGGGTGATAAGTTGCAGCCTTGCCTTATACCTTTCTGATACCAGCTTTGTAACCGAATTTTTTGTTACAGAGCTCACCTTTTGTTTCTGTAAGTACAGTAGAGTCTCGCAAACTCGGCCTAATGTGGACCGAAGGGTGGCCGAGTTCGTGAAAATGCCAGGTTATCGAGAAATGGGTTAAAAAGAAGAAATAAGCTGTTTGTTTTTGTTTAAAAGTAATGCAATGCAGTACATTTATTTGTTTTTAACAGAAACACAAGTTTTAAAACGATCAAGCCATTACAATTACAGTAGGCCTACTTGAATATATAGTTCAGAAATGTATTACTGTACTCAACCGGGCACCGAGCGGTGCGGAGAATGCGCAATCAAATAAATACAACGCTCTGCGCGAGAACCGTTTGTTTACTTCTTACTGCTAACAGTTTGTGCATTTCCAGCTCTGTACTGCAAAACTACCTGTATTTATCAGGTCGTCGTTACTCTTCTTACTATGTACTGTAGGTCAACATGTTTCGCGTCGTATTTAACTGTCAATGATTCCATTGGCGGAGAAGACGAAAGAAAACATAATAACGCTCTGTGCGGAAACACAAATTATGATTTGTTTTCTCCTGTCAGGCCTGGTGCTGACATAAACTCTGACCTCAATCTGGTTGTAATGAAATGCAGATTAAAGTTGAAGAAACTGAAGAAAAGTCAAAAGCCAAAAAGGTGGGCAATAGACAGACTGAATGTAAAGGATGTAAACGAAAGATTCAAGAAGAGTATAAAGGAAGGACTAATGAAAAACCCTAAACAAACTTCAATTGCAGACCAATGGGGACTTTTGAAGAATGAAATAACAAAATCCGCAGAAGAAAACATTGGTAGGAAAGAAAGAATAGGCAGAAAACCGTGGATCACTCAGGATATACTAGAATTGATGGATGAAAGGAGGAACACAAGAATGTAAGAGATGAAAAGGGGAAAGCAGAATACAGACGTCTGAGAAATGAGGTCAACAAGAAGTGCAAGGAAGCGAAAGAAGAATGGTTGAAAGAGAGATCTGCAGGTATAGAAAAGTGTCTAAAATTCGGAAAAGTAGACACAGCTTATCGAAGGATTAAGAATACATTTGGGGAAAAGAAGACTAAGTGCTGTAATATTAAGGACACAAATGGAAAGCCTCTAACAGATAGGGAAGAAAAGGTTGAGAGTTGGAAAGCTTACATAGAGAGTTTGTATAAGGGAAAGGGGATTTAGAATCATGTAATGGAAAGGGAGGAGGAAATTGATGAGGATGCGAAAGGAGATTTAATATTGAGATCAGAATTTGATAGAGCTTTGGAAGACTTAAGCAGGAACAAAGCACCAGGTATAGATGATATACCGATTTAGTTGCTACGCTGCATAGGAGATGAAGGTCAGATCAGGTTATTTCACTTGGTGTGTAGGATTTATGAGACAGGTGAGGTACCCCCTGATTTCAAGAAGAATGTAATCATCCCTATAACAAAGAAAGTGGGAGCTGACAGATGAGAAGATTACCGTACAATCAGCTTGATTACTCATGCTACAAAGATCCTGTCTAGAATAATTTACAAGAGGATTGAAAGCCAGATAGAAAGGGAGTTGGGTGAAGACCAGTTTGGTTTCAGGAGAAATGTAGGAACAAGGGAAGCTGTACTAAGGCTGATTTTGGAAGGTAGAATAAGGAAAGATAAGAGAACGTTCATGGCATTTGTAGACTTAGAAAAGGCTTTTGATAACGTTGATTGGACTGAATTGTTTGACATTTTGAAATCTAATGGAATAAAGTACAGGGATAGGAGGGTGATCTACAATCTATACAGAAACCAGACAGCAGTCATTCGAGCTGAAGGACATGAGAGAGAAGCTGATATTCAGAAAGGTGTTAGGCAAGGCTGCAACTTATCACCCATACTTTTCAATCTTTACATTGAACAAGCAATGAAGGAAATTAGAGAAAAATTTAAAGTGGGAATGAAGATTCAAGGAGAAATAATTTCAACTCTGAGATTTGCTGATGACATCGTCATCTTGGCCGACAAGCCTGAGGATTTGAATGAGTTTTTGAATGGTATAGACTCCATCTTACGGAAAGAGTACATGATGAAATTAATAATTGTAAAACAAAAATACTAGAATGCAGCCGAAATAAATCAGAAACCTCTATGGACATCAAATTGGCAGGTGAAAAGCTGAAGGAAGTAGGAAACTTCTGTTACTTAGGAGGCAAATAACCAGTGATGGACGAAGCAAAGAGGATATAAAAAGTAGGTTGGCTCAGGCAAGGAAAGCATTTCTACAAAAAAGGAATCTGTTGACATCGAATATAGATTTAGGTATTAGGAAGTAATTTTTGAAAGCCTTTGTCTGGAGCGTGGCGTTCTATGGAAGTGAAACTTGGACTATTGGTGCAGCAGAAAAGAGGAGAATTGAAGCATTTGAAATGTGGTGTTACAGGAGAATGATGAAGATCAGATGGGTAGATAGGGTTACAAACAAAGAGGTATTAAGACGAGTGGGAGAGGGAAGATGTTTCTGGCGACTACTAATGAAGAGAAGAGATAGGTTAGTAGGACACATACTAAGACACCCTGGAATAGCAAGCTTAGTTATGGAAGGAAGGGTCGAGGACAAGAACTGTAGGGGTAGACCAAGGTTTGAATATGTTAAACAGATTGCCTCGGATGTAGGGTGTGGTAACTATGTAGAGATAAAACGACTAGCTCAGGACAGGGAGGCATGGAGCGCTGCATCAAACCAGTCAAAGGACTGAAGACTCAAACAAAACGGTGGCCGAGAAATCCAAGGTGCTGGGTTACTGAGTGCCGAGTTTGCGAAACTCTACTGTATGTATTAGTGCCATGGTGTGTGATGTGGGTAAATGGGTCACCAACCATGGCCACCTATTGATGGAGCACCACAGAGAGTCTAGTGTTTAGTACTTACTGGATTATTTTGTGGTGGTTCACCAGTAGGTGGCAGGTGGCTTTGCTAATGGCAGATTATAATTATGTTCCTTTTATGATAGGGTTTTGTTTTGAGTCTTCTTGTTGGTTGATAAGTTGTTGCCTGAGAGAGTAGTTAAAAAGAGGGAGGATAATAGTATGGATTGGGTTACGTTTAGTGAAAATGTATAGAGGCTTTAATGAAAGAATAGTTATGGAGAGATTGGAATGTGCGGTTATAAATTGTATCAGAGGCAGTTAGAATCAACATTATGTTATGTTCTGAGGAATTGCAATGTTATGTTTTGGGATAAACAGATGTTATGTCTTGAAGAATGCTGATGTAGAAAAAGATGTTTTAAGAAAATGCAAGAAGATAAGAATGGAGCAGAAGAATACTAAGAATTGTGAGGGGTATTTACCACGTGAAAGTAGTTGTGGATACTGTGTGAGAGAGATGCAGGTAACGGAAGCTTGCTTAAATGTAGAAAAATGAGTAATAAAAGTATTGTATTTCACATTTCCTTGCGTGTTTAACGCTATATAGACCCCGAAGATTATTATATTAGAAGGAAGAGATTAGTTAGATTGATTGCCCAACGGTAGAAGGAAGAGATTAGTTACATTGATTGCCCAAAGTAGGATGTTCTTGGTTGACCGACCACTACTATTTGAATGTATTACAATGACGCACCAACGTGTGGCCGGATAAAGGAAGCACCGATCACGATCCCAATTTTAAAGAAGTATGACTATAAAATGTATCACAGCTTCTATCTCATGTAATTCAGCTCGAATGACAACTGTCTGGTTTCTGTATAGATTGTAGATCACCCTCCTATCGCTGTACTTTATTCCAAATGTTTTCAAAATGTCAAACAATTTAGCCCTATCAACGTTATCAAAAGCCTTTTCTAAGACTACAAATGCCATGAACGTTCTCTTATCTTTTCTTATTCTCCTTCCAAAATCAGCCTAAGACTTAGTACAGCTTCCCTTGTTCCTACATTTCTCCTGAAACCAAACTGGTCTTCACCCAACTCCCGTATCAATCTGGCTTTCCATCCTCTTATAAATTATTCTAGACAGGATCTTTAAAGCATGAGTAATCAAGCTGATTGTACGGTAATCTTCACATCTGTCAACTCCTACTTTCTTCGGTATAGGGATGATGAAATTGCTCTTGAAATCAGAGGGTACCTCACCTATCTCATAAATCCTACACACCAAGTGAAATAACCATATCAGACCATCATCATCTATGGAGCATAGCAACTCAATCGGTATATCTTCTATGCCTGGTGCTTTGTCCTGCTTAAGTCTTCCAATGCTCTGTCAAATTCTGATCACAATATTAAATCTCCTTTCGCATCTTCATCAATTTCTCTTCCCTTTTCATTACATGATTCTCAATCTCCTTCCCCTTGTGCAAACACTCTATGTAAGCTTTCCGTCTCTCAACCTTTTCTTTCCAATCTGTTAGAGGCTTTCCATCTGTGTCCTTATTATTACAGCACGTAGTCTTCTTTTCCCCAAAAGTATTCTTAATCCTTCGATAAGCTGTGTGTACTTTTCCTTATTTCAGACAATTCTCTACACCTGCAGTCATTTTTCATTTCTATACCTGCACATTTCTCTTTCAACCATTCTTCTTTCGCTTCCTTGCATTTTTTGTGAGCCTCATTTCTCAGACGTCTGTATTCTGCTTTCCCCTTTTCATCTCTTACATTCTTATATTTCCGCCTTACATCCATTAATTCTAGTATATCCTGAGTAGGCCACGGTTTTCTACATATTCTTTCTTTCCTACCAATGTTTTCCTTTGCGGATTTTCTTATTTCATTCTTCAAAAGTGCCCATTCTTCTGCTATTGAAGTTTGTTTAGGATTTTCTTATTTCATTCTTCAAAAGTGCCCATTCTTCTGCTATTGAAGTTTGTTTAGGGTTTTTCATTAGTCCTTCCTTTATACTCTTCTTCAATCTTTCGTTTACATCCTTTTCTTTCAGTCTGTCTATTGCCTGTCTTTTTGGCTTTTGACTTTTCTTCAGTTTCTTCATCTTAAATCTGCATTTCATTACAACCAGATTGTTTCAATGCATTTACAAAAATACTTCACATTTACAAATATATAGCAATATACATGATAGAGAAAAGTCATATTATACCGTCGAAGGACTATAAGATGACCAACATTAGTTGCTTGTCCACAAACTCCCCGAATGACAGGTGTCGCTTACCTTTACAGTCCACATCTCCAAAAGTGTTGGATGTATTCAACTTGCAGATTTTAGTCTGATGATAGAAATACCAATGCTGTTACTTTCATATGCTTTTCTGATTGCTTCATAGATCTTCAGTTTGGTCGAACCTTCAACAATTTACAGGTGACGCAGTTGAATGGCACAAATCACAAATTCGCCAAGTTCAGTGTACCTGGAGTAACCTTCTTGAAACACAAGAATATATGATCACATAGTCCTTTAAGGCTTTGGAAAGATTTTAAATGTAAGTCCTTACTGCTCTTGCGTTTGACTTTCTGCTTCATACAGCAAAATGCAGACAGAAACGCGGCTTATCTGACCATTACTGTCTCCATCTACCCACTAAGCCCAAAGCTGTGATATCTAATTATATAACCTTGGTTTCAATTATCATGGAGGTTTCTGCACAGATATCATTCTGGATATCATTTGGTCTAATCAAGGTATTCCTGCTTTGGATGTGATTTGTATTCATCTAGCATGTAGTTCATTTGTGGTTACTTTCTGTATGGTTTCAACATAAGTTGATAATTATGCATTGAATTGGATGTAGTGATGCCAATACACTCTTCATAGATACACAAAAACAATTTGCTACAAATGTAGCAAGATGCTCTTCAGGCACTCCTGAACTCCTTTACCACTCTTTCACATTCATTTTTCCAAGCTCTAGAGCATAGGGTTTCCACAGCATAAGACACAACACTTATTCATGCTATGAGATATAAAGATGGGGTGTCTACACAGTTATTGTTCAACTAATTCGAATAAGTGTACAGTGTACAGAATACATCAGAAGAAAACCTAGAGGAAGAAACACCTCCAATACTACCCAGTGAAGTAAGAGCAGCCATTCGACAAACGAAAACCGAAAAATGCCCAGGTGAAGATGGAATTTACAATGAATTTCTAAAATGGGGTGAAGAAGACCTAATCCCAGTCATCACAACATTATTTAATTCCATACTCACATCAGAAGACATACCAATGCAGTGGAAACAAAGCATTATCATACTTCTACACAAAAAGGGAGCCAAGGACGACATAAACAACTACAGACCGATCAACCTAATTGTAAACCTCTACAAGCTATTTATGAAGATCCTAACCAATAGAATGACAAAGGCACTGGACGAACAGCAACCGATAGAGCAAGCAGGATTCAGAAAGAGTTTCAGTACATCAGACCACTTGCAAGCAATAAATCAACTCATGGAGAAAGTTCAGGAATTTAATCTAGAGGTGTATATCGCATTTGTGGATTACAACAAAGCATTTGACTCCGTAGAACAGGGAAGCGTCTTAGAAGCACTGGAAAAACAAGGCATCCCAAACAAATTCGTTAGACTCCTTGGCAAACTCTACGACGGTAACCAAGCCAGAATAAAGACAGAAAGAGAAGGATGTAACATCATGATAGAAAGGGGAGTAAAACAGGGAGACCCCTTCTCACCAAAATTATTCACCTGTTTGCTGGAAAATCAGTTTAGAAAACTAGACTGGGAAGAAAAATATGGCATCAGAATCTATGGGACAAGACTAACCCATTTACGGTTCGCAGGCGACATTGTTTTGGTGGCTGAATCAGCGAAAGAGCTGGAACAAATGATAAAAGAATTAGACAAAACAAGTAAAGAAGTGGGCCTTACAATGAACCCGAAGAAAACGAAGCTGATGACCAATGCGTTAGAAGCCCCAATTAATGTGAACGGAGAAACACTGGAATATGTCGAAGAATATGTATATCTCGGTCAGAACATGTCATTTTCAAGTCGTTCAGAGAAAGAGGTCAAATGAAGAATAGGACAAGCATGGAAGAGCTTTTGGTCCCTAAAGTTTATACTGGCTGACAAGACCCAAAAACACACTTTAAAGGCTGAAGTTCTGGAAAAATGCGTTATACCGGTGTTACTATATGGTTGCCAAACTTGGGCATTAACATCGAAACAAAGACAAATGATCCAGAGATGTCAACGGAAAATGGAAAGGAAGATACTTCATGTCTCATTGAGAGATAGAATACGGAACGAAGATTTAAGAAGGAGAACCGGCATGAAAGACGCTATGACATCAGCAGACCAGATCAAATGGAGATGGGGTGGACATGTAGCGAGATTAGATCCTAACCGATGGACGTACAAAATGACGATGTGGGACCCAAGAACAGGAAGACGAAACGTTGGGAGACAAAGAATCAGATGGGCAGACTGGTTCGTAAAATGGGGAGGAAAACAATGGACAAGAACAGCGAAGATGAGGCAGGAGTGGAAAGACCTAGGGAGACTCGCATGCAGTGACCAATAAAACAATGCATCAACTAGAAAGACACCGTTCAGTGGGCATGCAGCAAAGCGGTACATATCTCTGGTGTGCAATAAAGGCTTCTCACAGAGCGGTGACCTCAAGAAGCACACTGTTGTTCATACTGGAGTGAAGTAATACACTTGTAGCACATGTGAGAAGTCATTTGCATGGCGGACAGAACTAATGGAACATTGTCTCGCGCTCTAATTTGAGGAAACATCATCGTGTTCACTAGGGAAAATAACCTCACTGCATCACAAGGAATTCAAAAGGTTCAACTATCTTGCGAAACACTTATTAATTCGTTCCGGGACCACATGTGCACAACATAGTGAATGATTTGTGGGATGTTAAAGAACGTGTATAGGTATCTGCATCCAAACTAGATGTTAAAACTCCACCGGTAAGGTTTTGTATTGCATTTTAAAAAGACCTATTTGAAACGGTTCAATATACGTAGATTTTACTGAAGAGTGAAGACTTCGCAGTTTCTGTCATTGTTCAAGTGCTTAGACAGGGTAAGCTTTGTGCTTAGTGGCAATGGGAAGCTCCCAGATATTAATTGATGGCTATTACGATTTCCGTAATACTAATGGATATTTGAGGCCTTGATATCGCCAGACTCAGAAATGAAGATTGTTGTAGCGAATGTTATGCCATCGTAATATAATTTACTTAATCTTTAATCAGCTGCACATCTATATAGAAGGCCCAATCAGAAAGAATAACCCCGAATGCTCCTCAGGACTTGCTCACCTGATGAGTTAAAACTGAGCAATTCCCTGCAAAGCAGGAGGCCATAGCCCTTATGGGATTTGTAAGGCTATTTATTTATTTATTTATTTATTTATTGCTTAACAAACAATGATGAACATTACAAAATTATATAAATCACAATCAGTTGTTATCAAGTATGCAAGTCTCTTCCCCAGTAAGGAAGCTGATATGGCATGCTGTTGTAGGGCAATATCATCACTCCTAAGGGAACGTACTGCGCCAGAATCTCGCATAGCCACCACCTATATCCGCAGAGAGGGAAATGGATTGTAGGACGTCGATACCCACCCTTGACGCATACCAGTCATGAAATAACGCTACTAATTAGTTACACATTTACTAGCAAATAAATATCCATAACAAGATGGTAGGACGACAATCTCGGATCTCGAGCGTGAACGGTGAAGTTGAGACTAAGTGAGTTCTAGTAACTAACTGGCAGTATTATCGCACGCCGATTGCGAAATGAAAAGATGATCAGTTTCTATAAAAAATGGGCAGGCAAACAAAAATAGTGCCTGATAATTTATTAACTAAAGTAATCACAAGACATTAAATCTCTCTAACACAAGTAAAATAAATTTAAATTGAAAATAAAATATTTAAATTTGTAGATAGTCCTTCCATCTGTCAAACAAACTTTCTGTAAAGTTTAAGTTACTCACACGTAATAATTCAAGAATTTTAATTAAGTAATTACGTTTGATAGTCACCCTGTGACTCGATCACTTTTTAACAGTCTGATCAAAATCAGCTAAAAGAAATGTAATTTACAATAAACTGCCTTACATTATACACGTATCGATTTAAAAACATGAACCTAATGCGAATAAAAATTATTAAACTATTTAAGAACGATGAAAATATTTACACAAGTTGAAATTACCTTGTCCAGCACGGTATTCAAAAACATATTATATACACGATCTTTTGCGATCTGTCAATCTTACTGCGCTTCTGTTTCTATAAACAGTTCTTTTAACACTCGTTCACAAAAAATATTTTTTTCTGGTATATTCCGAGTTTCTGTCATCATAAATAGAACTATAGTAACGAACGGTCAAGTTAATTACAGCTCTGAAATGTCATATCAATTAATAAAATACAATAAACTTAAAGAACGATGCGGAACTACTCAGTTACTTTCAATACACTTCGTGATTTCGTAATAACACTTTCTGACATGCACAACACAAATATAAACCTCAATGTCAGGTACTTTTTTTAACATACTGTATCAAATACTTTGCTCCAATTGGCAATATACTTATTTCCTTTCGTATAGGTGAACAACATCATATAATAGCGTCCTTTCCTCTCCTCTCAACAATGATCACAATAATAATGCACGGTATTCCTTCAATAAAAACCCATCTTGCTACACTCCAAACGTGTAGAAGAATTTGTGACCCCACTAAGCAAACAAGACCTGTGAAATACTGTTCATGGTTCACTCCTAACAAACACCTCTCCAAATTAATTATCTTTGTGCTCTTTCAATGACAATAACATTCTTGTTCACTACAATTCACCTTTTACAATATTCCACTTAACTTCCATTAACGCATTTCGTTAATAAACTTTCACAACATACTGTTTTTCCACGTTACAATAAAATATTAACTTTAATAAGCCGTAGTCCGCTCGTCTTTACTGTTAATAACAATAATACATATCCTCCCTATCTGGTATACTTTTAATGAATCAATTATTCATTTATAAACTTGTTTCATTACATACTAGACCTCAGGTAGATCTACAAATCACCTGGTCTGTGGTTTCGTTATAGCAAATTATTGCAATATAATAGTTGCTAATTATAGACATCATCTGACCTCTATTGTCAACAATATGATCTTATTGCATAGTTTAAATCCGTTATAACAATGGTACATGACCATATTAACGTCATATTACAGTAACATTCTGCAATTGGAATTGTTATACTCCAAGAATATTATTTATAATGTTTAATAAATGTTGCATTTATATTCTCACACAATAAAATGTTTTAAGCAATGTTCTAGCATTTTACAATAATGTTTTCTCTTAATAGCGATGCAATCTAACAATATTGACGCATTCTGTCACTTGTTACGCATATTTATCCATCGAAGCATTCCCTTCCATAAAACAGATTCGTGTCAAAGTGAGCATAATAAAACGTTTCTTTAAAAATACAAAATCGGCATATCAAAATCTAAATACAAATGAAATCACGTCAAAAACGACACACGCTGACGTATACTAAAATTTACAGTGAAATCTCTATAATTGACAACATAATAGCATGCGTTACGAGTAAGAAAATCTACTTATAAGTTGGTCACATCTGAAATACCATCAAAGAATATATTAAACTACTGAGATATTAGAACATTCAATTTTCTACCTTTCTGATGAGCTGCTGTAGAGGTACCTGGTCTGATATACATGATGTTCTTCCCTCGGGTCGGCACGTGCTTGCCGCCTGCCTCGAAGCGAGTTTCTGCTAGGCTCGTGACAATCAGCTGTCCGGATTCCTCCCTGCTCGAGCTGCGAACACCTGGGCTTGCTGTCTCGCCTTCCTGCTAACGGCTCTTCTTGCTTCGCGACTACAAGTCTGGCAACCCGTACCCGGAACAAACGAACTCCTCTGTCCGTCGTCTTCGTGTAGCATCTCGTCATCATTGTAGGTTTGAACGTCTCTGGTTGACATCTCTCCAAGTTGGTAGTGGACATTTGAATCGTATTGTTGAAGGTAAATTCAGAATACTGCATGTTAGATGTGCAGTTGTAGTATCATCGATCCATGGGCATCAAGATCACTCTGAATTCCCACTCCATAATGTAGACTAACCTCCTTCTATAATTTAGTGCTTCATGACAATCTCCTTAATAAGTGTCGAATAAGAATTGTGCAGACGGAGATGTTACCACCCACGCACACAGTCGGTGTCGAGACGGTGGGAACGTAAAGAGCTCCCACATGTGCGCAGGATGGGGACTGCCACTCAGAGGGAACCGTGGACCCTCAACCAGTGTCGAGTATATTCACATTTAGAATTAGATGGTGACGAATCATGAAATGAAAACACGTTTAAAGTATCGTTTGAAAACTGGAAATTATCATTTAATGAAAAGAGATATATCAAAACGGGGAACGTGAGGAGCGCATGAAATGGAATATGAAGATGATTTACGGGGCTAGAAAAAATACTGATTTATCAAAAATGCAAATACAACAACAAAACATATCAAAATAAGAGCTTGACTGAGAGATGACTCAAGATACCGGAAGGCTGGAGATCTTTCTTAGAATACTCAAATAAGAAAAGGGGGATGGAGAAAAACAAGTTAACAATAGTTTGAATAATACATTCGTTCCACCACAGGCTAACTACATAAATGTAGTTAGAAGGAATATTCTGAGAGGTTTAAGAAATCACATATCCCAAGAACTGTCTATCCGACCACCCATACTATAACGTATGTCACATCATATACCAACAACCCAAGAACAAACGACATCACACAGAACAAAACAAAACGTACCCGAACTTCACTAAAACATGCCATGACATACCAAGCCCTTACGAAACATAGATCAGTTCAAACATTTACCAGGATAAGAAACAACAAATAACAATCCCAAAATTAATAACCTAACGAAAATGATTTCATGAACTTCTAGAATAAGACATCTTCTCGAACGAAGTATAATATTCAGTTACATAACTTGAGGCGATATGAGCACCAATCACAACCTCCGGACAGATGTAAGAAGTACACATACTACCACCCGAAATAATAACCGATAGAACTCATTTAATAACATAACGAGCTCTCGCGTCGTTTCTTGACTGGACTAAAAGAAACCCAAGGAAACATATACAAGGAACCACTGTCCAGTCAAGACCCACGTTAAACAAACAATATCTACCCACCCTCAAGGAAAGAACACGAGCTTATAATGGAATGTTAAGGAGGAATACGTAGTCTTAAATTAAATACACAAAACACAAATATATAAAACAACAATAGAACCCTCAATTATCATCCAACGAAACCAACAACAACACGTGGAACTAACCCCATGGTAGATCCACGTAAACAGCGAGCTAACCCCATGGTAGAACGCCAAAATAAAACATTAGGCATTCACTCTTCAACATTCCATTTTCCAGCATAACAACACGCGAGAGAAACGGCAATATTACAAGAACTGATAAGATACAAACCCCTTAAAATAAAACCAACGCGATCGCCCACTATGTCTATATAATTACAAGGGAACAATTACACAAGTTATCAACTTAACCTCAAACCAGAAAGATCTCCGAACCTATTTACATAATAAAGGGTCATGCTAACACCAAAGATTGGAGGATATTTTTTCTTAGCCGGCAACTTCTAATTATATTTTCATGCATGATACTTCAAAAAGTAAAGGACTTAGCTTTGATGAGATGACTACAAGTTCTAGGCGACAGCTTCAAAGATATATATCGATGCTCAATTTTGGTGACGTTTCAAATAAACACGAAGAACACGGATATCCAAAAGGAGAAAGTAACAAGGTCATTCCAAACTTAATTTCAAAACATATTAATATCTTCTAGATTGTAAACCGGTCATCATGGCTCACAGTCATCTTCTCGTCGTGACAATCACCGATCTCTATATTGTTGTTGCAAGTTCCTTTGGTCAAGCTAACATTCTAATTGGGGCGCATTTCATATCTACGAGAGATAGCTGGTAAATTCAATCTCTGAGTATTTCAAGCAATTACCGCTAGATGGAAATAGCGTCGAAATTAGTATCATAAAATAGTATTGTATCAAGAATGTCCCCCCTGACTCGTGGACATTATCATCGTAAATGTTTGATGAATATTCAGAATAAATACTGTTTCAATTTAGTAGCCTGTGAATGCAATGCTACTCGTCATTCTGTAGAAATGTGAAGCTGTAGAATCGAAGTCTTCTCCCAATAAACGGTGTAACATAAAATGCTGCTTTCAATAGCAAGCTAATGCTTTTTGTGATTTGCCGGCTTCTCCTACTCTTCCTCGGCGATAGCTGTGTCTCCTCACGGTCCAGTCTAGTCTCCTGGCCGTACTTCCAATATAACAGTGAGCTCTCTTGTGACGCGCTGCAATGCAGCTCTGCCCTGTTCAAGTCGCTAAGAAGGAATCAAATCTGCGCTCGTGACAATTGCGCGCGTGGCAAACTAGAATGGATTTCTAGCCCCGCACAGATTCCTTTTAAACTGAATTTCACTTATATCTTCATTCCTGTCCATAAATATATAGTTCTATTTTGACAATTAAATTTCATTTTCTCTTCTGCATCTGTGGAAGTGCTAATATCGCGTTATATAAGTAAACTAGCTGTTACCCGCGACTTCGCCCGCATTAACATTTGGAATCCCGTTATAACATTAGTTATATAGATAGATAAGCATGGTCTATCACCTGAAACCAAAAATGCATGGGACGAAAAAAAAACAGCAAAATATCATGTTGGTTTCGGACCCTTAAAGACGTGAAATATATAATAAAAGTATTAAAAATATATTTTTGAAATTTCATTCGAATCAATTTTTATGTCATTCCTGGGACTTAGAAAATTCCGACCAAAAAGTACAAAATCATTAATAACTCCGTCGTATGATGAAATAGCAAGAGACAAAAAAGATGTAATGTGTTATTGTCTACAACATAGGCCATGTATAATTTTACACTCAGACATATTACGTCCCCCCCCCATAATTTCACCCCTCCCCATGGGCCCCTAAAATTGGATTTATGAAAAAACGGTCAAACACCTACTTACTTATTTTTTATGCTGATTTTTTCCCGCTGAGTTCCAAACTCCTGGCCTATGTCGTTTAAGGGATACATGCTCCGTTAGGAATCCTTCAACCCCCACTTTTCACCCCTTTCACCTCATAAAATACACCACATCGAAAAACCCTCAGACACGTGTCTTCTTATTTTTAATGATGAGTTTATATGCCGAGTATCACATCCCCCAATGAAACCAATCGGGAGATATTGCTATTCAATGAAATGCAGGTCTAATTCCGACCAAAAAGTACAAAATCATTAATAACTCCGTATGTATTCGTCGTATGATGAAATACCAAGAGACAAAAAAGATGTAATGTGTTATTGTCTACAACATAGGCCATGCATAATTTTACACTCAGACATATTACGTTTAGCCCCCCTCCCCCATAATTTCACCCCTCCCCATGGGCCCCTTAAATTGGATTTATGAAAAAAAGGTCAAACACCTATTTACTTATTTTTAATGCTGATTTTTTCCCGCTGAGTTCCAAACTCCTGGCCTATGTCGTTTAAGGGATACACGCTCCGTTAGGAATCCTTCAACCCCCACTTTTCACCCCTTTCACCTCATAATATACACCACATCGAAAAACCCTCAGACACGTGTCTTCTTATTTTTAATGATGAGTTTATATGCCGAGTATCAAATCCCCCAATGAAACCAATCGGGAGATATTGCTATTCAATTAAATGCAGGTCTACCCCATTAACACCCCTTTAGAACCTGAATATCCAAAAATCCTTTCTTAGTGGGCGTTTGCGGCCCTTGAGGAAGCTGCATACCAAATTTCATTCCAATCCGTTCGGTGGTTTCTGAGATTTCGTGATGAATGAATCAGTCAGTCAGTGGTATTTGAGCTTTATATAGTAGACTAGCTGAAGTACCCGTGCTTCGCTACGCGTCATAAATAAATTAAAATATGAAGGTGACAGTTAAAACAGGGGATAGGCGAGGTGCTGCGCAGAGGGAGATTAAGAATGGAACATTTTGTCCAACTACACCGCTCGGCGTTGACCGTGTTTTATAGCACAAATTTAGGTTTTACTCGCTAACGGTTGGAGATACCTTTCGGATAGAAAATGTAATTTTTAACCTCGTATATACCATCAAAAGTTTGCTATTTCTTAGCGTTCTCTTTGTATTTGAAATGGAAATATGAAAGTTTTAAACCAAAGGGTGTAGTGAAGTCACTAAAATGGTCGCCATCTTTAAATAGTACAAAGTATTGAAATCAAAAGTAACCTATATGTTAACCAGGTAAATCAGCTACTTCCATGTAAAATTCATGTAAATCGGACCAGTGGTACTTGCGTGATTGAGTAATACATAGACGCACATCATCCCATTTTTAGCCTCGCTTCGCTCACGTCATAGTCGTGTCATATTGTTATTCAATGAAATGCAGGTTTAACCCCATTAACACCCCTTTAGAACCTGAATATCCAAAAATCCCTCCTTGGTAGACGTTTTCGACACACAACAAACATATCCCCAAAATATCATTCTTCTAACTTTAATCGTTTGGGTTGGTCGATGAGAGTGAACATCCAAAAATCCTTCATTAGGGAACGTTTTTCTTCCAGAATTTCACCCCTCCCCATAGGCCCCTTAAATTGGATTTATGAAAAAACGGTCGAACACATATTTATTTTATTTACTTATTTATTCATTTATTTATTTATTTATTTATTTATTTATTTATTTATTTATTTATTTATTTATTTATTTATTTATTTATTTATTTTTAAGCTGATTGAATTCCTCCGAGTTTCAAACTCCTCGCTTATGTCGTTTAAGAGATACACGGTCCGTTAGGAATCTTTCAACCCCCACTTTTCATCCCTTTCACCTCATAATATACACTACATCGAAAAACCATTAGACATGTGTCAGCTTATTTTTAATGATTAGTATATATGCCAAGTATCACATCCCCAAATGAAACCACTCGTGAGATATGGTTATTCAATGAAATGCACGTTTACCCCCCTTAACACCTATTTAGAACCTGAATATTCTGAACTCTTTCCTTAGTGGACGTTTTCGACATACAACGAACATATCCCCAAAATGTCATGTTTCTAACTTTAATAATTTTAGCTGGGCTATGATGAGTGAGTGAGTCAGTCAGGACATTTCCTTTCATTTATTTTTGATAATTTCACCCCTCCCCATGAACCCCTTAAAGTGGATTTATGAAACAAACGGTCGAACACCTATTTACTTATTTAAAGCTGTTTTCCCCCTGAGTTTGATGAGTGAGTAAGTGAGTCAATCAGTTAGGACACTTTCCTTCCTGTTTTTTTCCCCAGAATTTCACCTCTCACCAAGGGCCCCTTAAATTGGATTTATGAAAAAAAAACCAGTCGAACACCTATTTACTTGTATTTTAAGCTGTTCTTTTCCCGCCGAATTTCAAACTTCTCGCCTATGTCCTTTAAGAGATACACGCTCCGTCAAGAATCCCTCAACCCCCAATTTTCACCCCTATCACCTCATAATATACACCACATCGATAAACCCTTAGACATATGTCTGATTATTTTTAATGATTAGTTTATATACCGAATATCACATCCCCTAAGAAACAACTCATGATATATCGTTATTCAATGAAATGCACGTTTACCCCCTTAACATCTCTTTAAAACCCGAATAAACAAAAATCATTCCTTAGTTGACGTTTTCGACATACAGCGAACATATTCCCAAAATTTCATTTTTCCAACTTTAATAGTTTTCGCTGGGCGTGATGAGTGAGTGAGTCAGACAGGACATTTTCTTTCAATTATTTTTACCAGAATTTCACCCCTCCCCATGGGCTCCTTAAATTGGATTGATGAAAAAACGCTTGAACACCTATTAACTTATTTTTAAAGCTGTCTTTTTCCCCTGAGTTTGGTGAGTGAGTTAGTCAGTTAGGACACTTTCTCTCCTTTTTCCCCCCAGAATTTCACCCCATTCCATTGGCCCCTTAAATTAATTTATGAAAAAACGGTCGAACAACGATTTACTTATCATTTTAGCTGATGATTTTTCGCTGCGTTTCAAATTTCTCGCCTATGTCGTTTAAGAGATAGGCCTACACGCTCCGTTAGGAATCCTTCAACCCCCACTTTTCACCCCTTTCACCTCATAATAATACACCACATCGAAAGACCCTTAGACACATGTCTGCGTATTTTTAATGATTAGTTTATATGCCGAGTATCACATCCACAAATGAAACGACTCGTGAGATATTGTTATTCAATGAAATTCAGGTTTAACCCCCTTAAGACCCCTTTAAAGCCTGAATATCCAAAAATCCTCCCTTAGTGTACGGTTTTGACATACAACGAACATATCCCCAAAATGCCATGTTTCCAACTTCAATATTTTTGGCTGGGCGATGATGAGTGAGTGAATGAGTCAGGACATTTTCTTTAATTTTTTTCCCTTCAGAATTTCACCCCTCCCGATGAACCCCTTCAATTTGATTGATAAAAAGCTGTCGAACAGCTATTTACTTACTTTAAAGCAGTTTTCCCCCCTGAGTTTGATGAGTGAGTCAGTCAGTCAATCAGTTAGGACATTTTCTTTCCTGTCCCCCCCCCCCACAGAATTTCACCCCTCCCCATGGGCCTCTTAAATTGGATTTATAAAAAAAAACGGCCAAACACATATTTACTTATTTTTATGCTGATTTTTTTCCGCTGAGTTTCAAACTCCTCGCCTATGTCGTTTAAGACATACACGCTCCGTTAGGAATCTTTCAATCCCTACTTTCACCCCTTTCACCTCATAATATATTCCACATCGAAAAACCCTCAGACACGTGTCTTACTTTTTAATGATGAGTTTATATGCCGTGTATCACATCCCCCAATGAAACCAATCGGGAGATATTGTTATTCAATGAAATGCAGGTTTAACCCCATTAAGACCCCTTTAGAACCTGAATATCCGAAAATCCTCCCTTAGTAGACTGTTTTGAAATACAATGAACATATCCCCAAACTGTCATGTTTCTAACTTCAATAATTTTGGCTGGGCGATGATGAGTGAGTGAGTGAGTGAGTGAGTCAGGACATTTTCTTTCAATTTTCTTTTTTCAGAATTTCACCCCTCCCCATGAACCCCTTAAATTTGATTTATGAAAAAAACTGTCGAACAGCTATTTACTTACTTTAAAGCAGTTTTTCCCCCTGAGTTTGATGAGTGAGTGAGTCAGTCAATCAGTTAGGACACTTTCTTTCCTGTTTCTCCCCCCCCCCTCTCCAGAATTTCACCCCACCCCATGGGCCCCTTAAATTGGATTTATGATGAAACGGTCAAACACATATTTACTTATTTTTATGCTGATTTTTTCCCGCTGAGTTTCAAACTCCTCGCCTATGTCGTTTAAGAGATACACGCTCCGTTAGGAATCTTTCAATCCCCACTTTTCACCCCTTTCATCTCATAATATACACCACATCGAAAAACCCTCCGACTCGTGTCTTCTTATTTTTAATGATGAGTTTATGTGCCGAGTATCACATCCCCCAATGAAACCAATCGGGAGATATTGCTGTTCAATGAAATGCAGGTCTACCCCCTTAACACCCCTTTAGAACCAGAATATCCAAAAATCCTCTCTTAATGGGCATTTGCGGCCCTTGGGGAAGCTGCATACCAAATTTCATTCCAATCCGTTTGATGGTTTCTGAGATTTCGTGATGAATGAATGAGTGAGTGAGTGGTATTTGACAAATATACAGTAGAAGATAGTGTCAAGTCTTTTTTATGCTAAACTCGGTTGACAGTGCTGTGTGAGAAGTTGAGTAACTAACGTGATTTCAAGTAAAGATCCTCATTTTCTATACCGGTAGTGCAGAGCGCAAATGGCATCCAGTCGGCCGTGTCTCGACTTGAGCTATGTTGCCATGGAAACTATCCGCCTTGCCATTCCTTCATGAGTATATTTTATGATTTGATTAGCATGTGCTGGAGTGCAAAAGGGTCGAAATCAGAAGAATGAGAAAGACTATCGTAAATTCATGTAGCCAGCGGTTCCTTCTGGGTCCTAAACTATGTGTATGCAAAATTTGGTTGAGATTGGTGGAACGGTGTAGATTTGTATACGGAACAGATCCACATACCCACATACCCACATACATACAGACTTTCACTTTTATATATTAGATTAGCATGTGCTGGAGTGCAAAAGGGTCGAAATCAGAAGAATGAGAAAGACTATCGTAAATTCATGTAGCCAGCGGTTCCTTCTGGGTCCTAAACTATGTGTATGCAAAATTTGGTTGAGATTGGTGGCACGGTGTAGATTTGTATACGGAACAGATCCACATACCCACATACCCACATACATACAGACTTTCACTTTTATATATTAGATAGTAGATAAGCATGGGTCCTAGTGGAAAATAATTCTATCACCTGAAACCAAAAATGCATGGGACGAAAAAATACCCATCAAAATATCATGTTGGTTTCGGAACCCTAAAAGACGTGAAAAATATAATAAAAGTATTAAAAAAAAAACAATTTTTTGAAATTTCATTCGAATCAATTTTTATGTCATTCCTGGGACTTAGAAAATTCCGACCAAAAAGTACAAAATCATTAATAACTCCGTAAGTATTCGTCGTATGATGAAATAGCAAGAGACAAAAAAGATGTAATGTGTTATTGTCTACAACATAGGCCACGTATAATTTTACACTCAGACATATTACGTTTAGCCCCCCTCCCCCATAATTTCACCCCTCCCCATGGGCCCCTTAAATTGGATTTATGAAAAAACGGTCAAACACCTGTTTAGTTATTTTTTATGCTGATTTTTCTCGGCTGAGTTCCAAACTCCTCGCCTATGTCGTTTAAGAGATACACGCTCCGTTAGGAATCCTTCAACCCCCATTGTTCACCCCTTTCATCTCATAATATACACCACATCGAAAAACCCTCAGACACGTGTCTTCTTATTTTTAATGTTGAGTTTATATGCCGAGTATCCCATCCCCCAATGAAACCAATCGGGAGATATTGCTATTCAATGAAATGCAGGTCTACCCCCTTAACACCACTTTAGAACCTGAATATCCAAAAATCCTTTCTTAGTGGGCGTTTGCGGCCCTTGAGAAAGCTAAATACCAAATTTCATTCCAATCCGTTCGGTGGTTTCTGAGATTTCGTGATGAATGAATCAGTCAGTCAGTGGTATTTGAGCTTTATATAGTAGATTTAATATAATAGCGATTCCCACAAAAATGATGTGATCCATTCTGATTGGCTGTTGAGTTATCATGAAAAACTCCCTGTTCTAGCTCTTATCAGCGTGTCGTGTGCACAATTTTGTTATTGTCACCTGGGCCAACCAAAACCGGTCTTAGGCTTGCTAACTTGAAACCTTGGTCATATTCCAGTCTCGAAAGATCAGACTCTCCCTTGGTTTAATTATCATTGACTGAAATACTCCCAAATTTTCCAAAAAGTCGTCAATATGATTTATTCACTTCCTAAAATACATGTGTGAATAAAAATTGTTCCAATTGCAAATTCCATTTCTTAGATCATCAGGTTCACAAGTAGGTTCGATCCTCGGCTTAGTCAATGGCTGAAGCTGGGCTGAATTCGAGTTCAGTACCCATACTACGTGACCCGTTTAAGGGGGGAGGGGAGTGGCTTGGATTTTTGTTACGTAGTCGATTTCGCCGAGAGAAATTTTGCGCTTTTTCGACCTATCTTTGAATATGGTAAGGAAATCACGTTCGTGAAAGTCAATATTTCCTTCAAATCACCAAGTGCTACGAAGACTCTTGCTGTGCTCCTCGTCGCAGTGCACTAAAAATTATTCTGTACCAAGGCTTTTTGCCGGCACCTTTTCTGCAGGGCTTCCATCCACTCACTCGTCCAAAAATAGTGAAAAAAGTGAGTGATTTTTCTTCAAAAAAGTGGGAAAAAGCTGAGTTTTTGCAAGAAAAAGTGAGTAAATAGTGAGTAAATTCATAGCATTATTCGCATTTATGGCCTTATATCTGGTTCAAAATTTTAACTTTTGTTGATATCGGTCGGCGCAATAAGGGGGGGGGGGCTAGGGTGGCTAAGTTCCCCAAAACCAACCATAGCCCCCCCCCCCAAAAAAAGTGTGACAAGACCGTATTGAAATAGACAAAATTTTTAAGAATGTGTATCTGAAAAACAAATTAGCCCCCCAAAAATGTCAACCAAATTGTGCGTATGTTAATATCTCTGAGCACTGTTTGTGATTTTTCACGTAGTTAGAGAGGACACTTGGAAATAATGGATAGGAAAATCAATGCAACACTCAAGAAATTTAATTTGTAAAACAAAAATATAAATGTGAACTTTTGTTTAAAAACGCTTTGTTATAACTTTCGGCGATCGCTGCACGGCTCCTGCTGTGGTATTGCACCATGGAAGCCTTTTATGCTTTCTGGACGCCTTGCTCGCTGCCGGCAGCGCACTCAGGCACAAGGTGGCAGAAAAATGAACTACCCATTCATGGGTATGGTCGTTTCTAGCAATCTGATTGTGCATGAGACCCTTTTTAACGCAGAATGTGACAAGTTTTGTAAAAAAAAAAGTGAGAATAGAGAGTAATTATATCAAATAGTGAGAAAAGTGAGGCTGCTTTGAAAATAGTGAGAAAATTGATTCGCTGGAAGCCCTACTTTTTCGTTGTCACAAAATCCTTTCCGTATACCAAGCCCAGATGAAGTTGGGTCAGACATTTTTCCATCATTACGTGTGCGTCAATGCTCAACATTACGGCCGGATTTCTCACAGGGTCGAGAAATTCCCTATGAGACCTATTGCCCATCTGTAAAAGACGATATCAACGGAAGAACCTGCTCAATTTCTGGCCTTTATTTTGCCCACAAAAAAGCAATGAACAGCCATGGAAACAATTTGCATGGTGATGCAGTGGACAATCTGTCTCGCGTGCGACCTCTGCGGGTTCTCTCCAGGAGGCCACGTGAGGTTTTGTATGTTACGGGAGAAAGCGTGGAGTGGTTAGATGTCTCCCGCAGGCGACGCGCCCCGACCCCGCCCGATCGGGGTGGGGAATGGACGAGGGCTTCCTACCAAAGGCCGGGGCAGGCTAAAGAAGCAAGGCTCGATTACTATATTTGCGACAATCAACGTTGGGACATTAACTGGGCGCAGTCGTGAGTTGACTGAATCGCTCCATCAATGCAAAGTTGATGTAGCCTGTATCCAGAAAACAAAGTGGAAAGGCGCAAAGGCGCGTAATATCGGTGAAGGTTACAAGCTCTTCTACAATGGCAAAACATCAGACCGAAATGGTGTGGCAATTGCCATCTGTGGACGGCTACGGAATAGTGCCACCAGATTAAACCGTATCTCTGATGGACTGATGAGCATCCAGATAATTACGGACGCAATATCACTCGATATCGTCTCATGTTATGCACCACAGACTGGGTGCCAAACTGAAGAACAAGACAAATTCTGGGGTGATCTTAAGGCATTAATACATTCAGTTGATCCTAATGAGTCTTTCAGGGTTGTTACAAGACCAAGATTTGCATTTTCCATGACTTTTCCCTGACTTAAAATCCCATTTTCCCTGACTTTTCCCTGACCACCAATACTTTATTCTGATCACCGTATGAACATATTTTTAAAATAAAACTCGTCGAATTGATCAAACGATTTACATCTTCGAATCGCTCGACACACGCTGATTACATTTTTTATTTTTATTTAAATACACGTCCATGCTAACATTTTTTCCAGCTACTGTATTACACGAGATATGTAAGCTATCTCATACAAAAAAGTTTTTTTTTCAGAGATTGTAAAGGAAAGGCTTAAAGAAAGAATTTTAACAAAAAGCTAATTTTAAGAATTAGCCCAGTTTTAGATGCCGTGAGAACTTTAGTAGGCATGAAAAAAACTGGCTTCATCCGACTTTTTTTAATTAAATTAATCGGTTATGCTAAAAAAATGAACACGACAAAATTAATTTTAAAAAATGGATTCAAGGAACATAATTTTTAACTTCTTTCTTTGTCAGTACACTCAGTTCACAATGAAACTTCTTACATTCAAAAAGTTATTGCAATTATAACTAATGACTTAAAAACTATGGCCTAATAGACAAATACACTGAAGAAAATGGAAATTGCAACACCCAGAAGGAGTGGTGCTACATTGCTGCAATTGAGCATACAGGACAAGTGTTCGGTTGTGATTCGATGATTACACTTTCAGGTCCCTCTGACCGCAAGTTTGGAGAATAATCAATACAGGATGTGCCCACCACGAGCTGCAATACATTGATGAATTTGGCGAGGCATGGAGTCAATAAGGCCCTGGATCGCTTTCTGAGGAATTGTGGCCCATGCTTGCTGCAATGCACAGGTCAGTTGTTCCAGAGTTGTAGGCGGCTGAGGACGGTTGGCCAGTTGTCGACACATCATGTCCCACTCATGCTCAATAGGACTGAGGTCCGGGGATCTGGCGGGCCATTCTATAGTTCTGATGTCGGTGAGAGCTTCTCTGGAGATGCATGCAGTGTGAACCTGGACATTGTGCTGCTGAAACATCCCATTAGCAATGTTCGCCATCATAGGGACAACCACTGGATTGAGTACCCTATCAACGTACTGTCGAGCAGTCATAGTGCCCTCAACAAGCACTAATTGTGATTTCAGATTAAAGCCAATAGCTCCCCAGACCATAATGCTTGGTGTTGGCCCTGTGTGCCTCTCGACAATAAGGTCTGGGCGGCCCCTCTCCACGGTACTTCGGCGCACACAATTCCGGCGGTCACTGCGGGCAAGACTGAAGCGCGATTCATCACTAAAGACGACCCTATGCCATTGGTCGACCCACGTCGATCGTTCTCGACACCAGGCCAGCCTTACACGTCGCTATTGTGGGGTCAACGGAACACCTTATGCAGGGACACGGGATCGTAAGCCAGCTGCACGCAGGCGATTACCAACTGTTTGTTGTGTAACGTGGGGTGCCACAGCTGCTCGAATTTGCGCTGCTGTTGCATGGGGTTCCATCCGGGTCATCCGAATGATGCGGCGATCCTCTCTCACAATTGACTGTCGCGCTGGGCCTGTGCCAGGTCTACGAGTGTGGGTACCTTCATTTGAGCACTCTGCCATACACGTTGTACCGTAGATGCCTATCGGCCAACACGTGCAGCGACAGTCCTTAGCGATAATCCAGTCTTACTTATTTCCTTTCGCTCCGTGCGGAGCATAGGGCATCCAAGAATGATTTCCATCGGGCTCTGTTTGTTACCAAGTTCTTCACTTCCCTCCAAGTCTTTCCCGCTTTTCTGGCCTCCTCTTCAATGGTGCGTTTCCAGGTGTTCCTTGGTCTTCCCCGTCTCCGAGCCCCTTGAGGATTCCAGTCCAGAGCTCCCCTTTCTACTGCATCATTCTGTTTCCGCAGAGTATGCCCAATCCAGCCCCATTTCCTCCGTTTAATTTGAACTTCTATAGGTTGTTGGTTAGCCCTTTGCCACAGCTCTTCGTTGGGGATTATATCTGGCCATCGTATACCCAGAATTCGACGCAGACTACGATTGATGAATACTTGAAGTTGGTGGTTGATAGGATTGGTAACTTTCCATGTTTCACATGCATACAATAGGACAGCTTTCACATTGGTATTAAAAAGTCTGATTTTCGTCTTCCTGGATATGTTACGGTTTCTCCATATTGGATAGAGCTGCACAAAAGCCCCATTTGCCTTTCTTATTCTACTCTTGACGTCCTCCTCAGCCGCTCCACTTCTCGTTACCACGCTTCCCAAGTAAACAAATGTATCCATCTGTTCTACATCTACTCCCCCCACAGTGAGACCAGCCTATACTGTGGAGTTCACTCTCAGCTCCTTTGTCTTCTTTGGGTTTATCTTAAGTCCAATCT
The DNA here is from genome assembly GCA_946902985.2 of Meconema thalassinum. Lineage (NCBI taxonomy): Eukaryota > Metazoa > Arthropoda > Insecta > Orthoptera > Tettigoniidae > Meconema > Meconema thalassinum. The sequence goes on along the minus strand of OX336391.1, from coordinate 452,839,763 downwards.
TAGCAGCTTCAAGTTCTAAGTTTGCCAGTTTTCCCTCTATGTCTCTGAAGCGCTGAGTTAGCATACATGTGTCATCAGCAAAATCAAGATCCTCCAACCTGTCTCGAAGTCCCCACTGTATCCCTCTCTTCCTTCCTCTCCCCACCTTCCTAAGTGTATTATCAAGAACAATCAGGAACAAAGTGGGAGAAAGTATACAGCCTTGTCGTACTCCAGTCCGGATGGTCAATGGCTGGGATAGCTGACCCTCATGCAGAACTTGACATTCATAACCAGAATACATCTCTCGTATGATGTTAACTATTTTACTTGGTATACCATATTCCTTTAAGGTCTCCCACATGACCTTCCTATTAATGGAATCAAAAGCCTTCTCAAAATCTATAAACGTGATATACAGTGCTGCTTGGCATTCGTTACTCTGCTCCACAATAATCCGTAAAGTGTTAGTTAAGTCCACACAACTGCGGTGTTCCCTAAATCCAGCTTGTTCTTTCCTCAACTTCGACTCGATAGACTTCTTCACGCGATTCAAGATTATCCTGAGAAATACTTTGCTTGGTACGGGTAGTAAGGTAATACCTCTCCAGTTGTTACAATTCGTCAAGTCACCCTTCTTTGGGATTTTAACAATCTCACCTTTCTTCCATTCCGCAGGCAGCTTCTCTTCAAACCAGATCTTTTCTATCAATGGCTTCAAGATATTAGCTGTGGTGTCCATGTCTATCTTGAGGACATCTGGCGAAATGTTGTCGACACCGGGGACTTTTCCATTCTTCAGCTGTAGCAAGGCTTCTTTGATTTCAGCACAAGTTGGACTGTGCAAAATAATATTTGGATCAGAATTATCAGGTTCATCATTCCTCTCTTCGTGGTGTTCATTAATCCCTCGATCAACATTAAACATTTCGGTGAAGTATTCCCTCCACCGTTCTTGTTGTTCTTCTTGAGTTGTGAGTAAATTTCCCTGTTTGTCTTTTATGGGTCGGTTCTTTCGGAAACTTTTCTTGGACAGCACTTTTGTGATGCGGTACATTTCTTTGCTGTCACCCTTTGATGCAGCATCTTCTGCCTTCTTCGCCATCTCATCGATCCAATTACTCTTATCTCTCTTCACACTCTTTTTGACTTCTTTGTCAACGACCGTGTATTCTGCTTGCACTTTTGCTTTCTGATGTCATGTCTTACACATATTCAACCTCTCCTTAATCATTTTCCTATGACTTATTGCCTCCCAAGTTTGTTCTGACATTCAATCCTTCTTGAGAGGATTGCTCTTTCCCAGGACTATTTCACTTGTATCAAGGATGATGTTCTTTACATTACTCCAGGAAGATTCAATATCAGTTTCTGCTGTATCAGACTGGAGTACCTGAAAACGATTTCTTAGCTCCAATTTAAATTCTTCTGTGACCTTCTCCTCCTTCAACTTCCTCACATCAAATCTCTTTCTCTGTTATTTCAAACCTCTTCTTTGCCACCATGATCTTCATCTTGAACTCAGCCAGCATAAGGTGGTGATCACTGCTAGCATCAGCTCCTCTCTTATTCCGAAAATCGGTGAGTGATCTTCTGAATCTCCTACTCACTGCGATGTGGTCAATTTGGTTCTCAGTGTAATGATCAGGGGAAATCCACGTGATCGTATGACACCTCTTATGAGGAAACAAAGTACCTCCAATAACAAGGTCATGGCTAGCCACTGGCGGCTGATGGATAATTGTTCTGGGTGTTGCGCTATTTTCATTAAGGTGGGGGGGGGGGGGGGTTAAGTTGGTACATGGGCACCCGCAGGATTTTTTCAAGGGCGGGGGAGTAATTTGTTGATCATTTCATTACCTCGTCACTAGGTGTTATTGAGACGTACACCCCCGCGCAATTTTCGTTTCATTTCTTACTTGCTTCGTGATATTCATTATTTGGCTCCTCTTAAACCGTTGGGTAAATGATCTTTATGGCATGAATGGGAGGAATATTTTTTTTTAGTTAAGAGTTTTTGTCCATAGGAGTTATTTGTGAATCATCGTCATAAATCATTTATTTTAAACAGGCAAACGTAGTTGTATCACCATGTAGGCCTACCGATAAAAATAAAAATCACGCAGTTCATTAAAATGGTAATGTTAATCCAGTTCGCCGATTTTCTAAATAACTGAAGATATTCTCAAATAATCCAAAATTTCTAAGTTAAATAAAACTGTGGAATTATCCCTACATGTAAATCAGTTAACCATCAGTAACTTCAATTTATGAAATAAACTGGTGTGACAATGAACAATTTCAGGGGGGGGGGGGGCACGGCGCCTCCTTGTGCCCTCCCACCCCCGTCATGCGAACGCCCATGAGGTGATAGGACTGCTTGATATCGGAGAAAACTGTATTCAATTGCGCGGTAAAACGGATGTACCGGTACCTCATTCATAACGAATGCCGCAGTTCAGAGACATCACATTTTCATCGGATTAAATGGAATATAAGTTAGTCTACATGAAAACCTTCATGAGAACACAGCCGCGGCTCGTGGCGTTGGAGCCGGGGAAGGCTCAGCACGTAGTGTCAAAATGCTGGTATAACGCATTTCTTATATGACACCCACATACACGGCTGCAGGATTTTAAATTTCACGGTGAAAGGTGTGGGAGCTCGGAACAGATTTCTTGTTGACAAACAGATTGGCTCGTAATAAATAATATATAAACAGATTGGCACCATTATATTATTTTATGAAGCATTTTTTCCTAATTAAAATGAATTTACTTACCTAGTTTCGAAATACGGGAAGAAGCAATGCATTCGTTTTCTAATTTAACCTAGTCCCCATTCTAATTAGTCCCGATCAGAGAAGTCTGTTTCACGGTTGTACACTATCAAACAATCGCATTTTACTTAGAAAGCAGCGTGCTTACCAGCTAGAACTGTAAGGGAATTGATCTGGAACATAGGCCGAAAGTGTACCCGATCTTGAGGGATAAATGGAAACAAACACAATTGTAGATATTAAGAACAATGAAGCTACTTGCTATTACTTTATATAAACACATGACCTACCTTAATTCATTGGTTTGTAAGTGAAGTCTGCCCTCCTCTCCTTTTGCGCTGCAAAGTGGTCAATGACAAGCTCATTGAAGTTCGGTGACTCCAACAACTCCTTCTCTGTGGAACACATTGCAAGTGCACAGAGTCGGCCTTCTTTCATTGTGTTACGTAAAAATGTTTTCACTCGTTTTAGGGTAGAGAAACACCGCTCTGCCTCTGCTGTGGTCATTGGAATGGTCACTATGATCTGTAGGAGTTTAACGCTTTCGGGCAAAGCTCCCGCCAAGTTGTTTTCGTAAAGAAAATTCAACAAGGTCAACGCACCTGATGCCTTTGCAAAGTCAGGTCGGCTGTATAGCACATTCAGCTCATGGCGCAGCTCTGTAGAGTTTAACCTACATAAGTCGACTGCTATTTTCAGTTCTTTTTCAGGGAAAACAATGCGATGTTTAGGGAACAATGACGGCTCAAACAACTTGGCAATTGTCAGGTGGTCACTAAACAGAAAGCGATCACTGATCTGCGTCATAATGATATCACAGACTTCTCTCGCACACGCACTCCGCGACTCAGTGAAACGCGCACGTTTTATGGACGGTCCCTCCCCCTCACAGAGTTGATCAGTATCAAGCGAAGACCTAGCCCGCTGAATGCTTGAAACAAAATCAGACACATACATCATTGTTTTCACTGCATCAACACACTTTTGTTGAAGTTGATTGAATATAATGTCACAATGAGGCATGACTTTGTTAAAATACTCCAACCAAAAAAGGAAATCGTCTTCTTGTAGGAAACCCTTTATTCCCATAGCCTTATTAACTGTCTTATAGTCATTTGTAATATCGTCAATAATTTTGACCAGGCACTGCACTATTTCATCCTTGTATTTGTGCACAGTGGTCACGCAACGGGATTTGAAATTCCATCTGAAGGACTGAGGACAGCTAGGAATTCGCTTTTTTACAATCTCATCAAGAACAGCTGTTCGTTTGGGAGACTGCGAAAATAAGGTGGAAATCCCTTCCAAGTTGCTGAAAAATAGTCGCACTTGCTTATTCCCAGTTACACAACGTTCAACAATTAAATTTAACTGGTGTGCGTAACAGTGAATGAAGTGGGCGTTCTGATATTTCTCTTTAACCCTAACTTGAACCCCACTCCTTTGACCACTCATGACTGGAGCACCATCGTAGCTTTGAGCAATGAGTTTTTCAGGGGTCTCACTTACTTTAATTTTCACCAGCTCACTAAATATAGCTTCAGTGACACCTTCTGCACTATGGTCTTTTGGCTGAACGAAACTGATGAATCTTTCGTTTATTTTTCCCATTAACTCGTATCGCATTATCAAGACCAGCTGTGATAGAGAGGCACAGTCTGTGGTTTCATCAACTTCGATTGCTACATAATTAGTCTGTGACAGTTCAGTTCTAATCAAATGAAGGCAAACTTCGTAAATCGAGTCCAACAATTCATTTTGAATTGTTTTTGAGAGACCTAGGAAAACTCGATTATCTGTCTTTTCTATGTGTTGCTTTAAAACACTGTCGAGTTCAGACATTAGACTAACTAACCCGCGACAAATTCCTGGATTTTTGGAATTGTCTGTTTCGTCATGTCCCCGCAAGGCGAGCTCGAACTTACCGCAAAACTTGATGCAATCTATGAGCTTGCCTAATATATACCGGTTCTTCGATACATTTTCATTATATTTCTTTACATTCAAGCAGTAAGCACTGTCTAACTGGCACCTTATGTCCACTTTCCCTAACATGGCAAACTCAATAAAGACATTTAGGTGATTTTCACTGGAGTTATGTTTTTTAACTTTGGCATGAAAATTCTTCAAGTTCGTAATACCTGTCTCAGTCCATGAACTATCATTTGAATTGGTAACAAGGCAGGTGAAACAAAAGAAGGCATTTTTTCCCTCGCAAACACACAACCATTCTGCTGCATCGTACAATGCTCTATTAAAATTTCTAATATAACCCCCCCTGGATTTACAATGTTTCTGAGTTTGAGAGATTGTAAGATCTGGTTTAGGTGCCCCAAGACCTTTCACAATGAGCCAAGTTTCGTGGTTAAGAATTTTGCCCGATACGCTACTAACTGAATTCATTGTCTTGAAGACATACACTTACCACTAATGTAGCCCGTAACACGCAAATTAAGACTTGCCACTGACAATCAACAAAATTAATAAACTTGTAAGTTACACCAACGATTTTCACGCGCGAACACTTGTTTACAATACACAGCATGCATGAACAGCGGCAGATTTTAAACAGAATACTTCCGTTAAGTCTCGGTAGATGGCTCTGCTACCCCTCGCCACCTCATGGGGCTATCTGGCGGAAGTATTTTAGTTATTATACTTCAAGGAATGTCATCTGAGTTCTCAATAATGAATATCACTTATTAGTCGTCTAACTGTTTCTGGTAACTTGTCAATTAATAATCCTTCGAAAATTAAAAGAAGGAAAGGATAAACTTTCTCGAGAGTGGTATGAGTCTTCTAGAACTAATTTCAATGCATTCCACTGAATAGAAACATCCTGTCGGCGTTGGCAAGCCTGGGTTAGGCTGTAGCCGCTTGAGCCTTTAGCGATACAATGTAAACGAATGGAGCTTTCCTAACCACGCCCCCCAGCCCTGTTACATGGGAAGGAATGGCACAGTTAAGGCGCAGCCAAACGGCGCTACTACCCATCATAAGAACATGCTTTTATCAACAGTTCCAAATATATTGACTCGTGACTTAATGGATTAGTGAAATGTATAAATGTTTCTAATTAATATAAATTATAAATTCCTCAATTAAATAGGTATATTTATAGAATCTTACAAGAGAGGCTCCGCCTAAGAGCCTTTAATCACCAGCCGCGCCTGTGAGAACAAAACAATGTAAGTTATATACGAGGGTGAGTATCACAAGTACGCCCAACATTGCAAAACATAGTATCGGCAGTTGACGGAGCATCTCGGATGTCTCCGGCCGCACCTCGGCTTCCTGGTTGCAATGAGCTGGCAACGACTAGCCGTGTTAACTGTTGGGATAGGGCTTACCCGATCTAGCATCTCTGCCATACCCTTCACTATTGAGATCTGGTCGGTGCTTGGGGCTGGCAACGACCAAGCGGACGAGCGCTCCTAGACGGCTGGCGCGCTTCGCTTTCTCAGTCAGTTCACAATACTGTAACTTACCATGAGATTTCCTGAATTATTGAAGAACAGAATTATGAACTTCTATACATATAACAGGAAACATATAGATTTTAATACTAAAAATATTATCGCGGTATTAATTGTTTTTCATGAATTAATCTGGTTGTTGTGCAACACTGCAACCTTATTACCGGCCGCCACTGTTAGCACATAAGTTTGTGAACTTTTCCCCATTTCCATTCCTATCCCCAAGGCCATGTACACCCATCACATGTTCTAGTCCCTCGTTGTTCTCTCCTACCTTAGCATTAAGGTCTCCCATTATTATAATCACATCTCTCTTACTGCTTTTCTTTACTGTCTCATGTAGAAGGGAGTAGAATGCTTCCTTAAGTTCTTCTTCTGAAGATTCCGTGGGTGCATAGCATTGTATAATCGTAACATTGCGAATGCGAGTCTTAAATCGTGCTGATAATATTCGCTCGGAAATGGGTTGCCAACTTATAAGGCTTTTCTTTGCATGTTCAGTAAGCAAAAGACCAACTCCATCTCTGCGTTCCGCATTCTCCTCGCTCCTCCCAGAGTATATGAGGGTAAGTCCTTCATAAGTTTTTATCTCACCAAAATCTGACCATCGTATCTCACTGAGCCCAAGTATATCAAGTTTATACGAGATCATTTCTCTGGTCACCTGCCTCAGCCTACTACTCTCACCCAGAGTCCTTACATTCCAGAAACCTATTCGTGTCTTCCTTTTCGTGCCGAAAGTTATCAACATGAGATCCGTCCGGTTTCCATTCTTTTCAGTTTCTTTAATAAACAATTTCGGAGAGTGCGAGTTATTATCCCACAGATTCCTAGTTTTCTGGTAAGGACTGAAAACGAGCCCCCGCAGTTTTCCAACCGTACCACTGAATTACAGCTCCGCCTGGAAATAACCTACTGATGACGCTGCTGCCCACAATCATGGTGTAGTCTGTCATTTAGTCTGGTCTCTCACCCTCGACCTTACAGGCATGGGTGACCCTGCCAGGAGCCGAAGCTCCCGCCGGCATTGCTCTCGGGATCACTGAAACACACAAGCCTCCCCACCCACCAGACCATGGGGGAGGATAATCCAGCCTCACACAGCCCAATTATCCGAGCCCTCTCAAACGGCGACAGTTGTTGACAGCGTGCTCTTCTCTGTCGTCGAGGCATGTTTGACGGGGAACACTTCACTGCACTGACTGCAAGTCAACTACGCTACACCAGAGTCCGTATACTGGAGTTGATTCCTCCGCGACCAATCTCGTGGGGAGACCTGTAGCAACAATCCAATGGGTCTGAAACTTTGATCGTTTACATACCTACATGGCATCGATCCATATCTTGTAAATCAACACAAACGACCAATGCCTTCATGGTGTTGCAATTTCCATTTTCTTCAGTGTAATACGATGGGTAAGTAACGTACATGGCACGGATTCTTTCAATATTATTGCTAAGGTAAGACAGAAATTAAAAATAAGTAATCAAATAAATGGCACAGTGAAACTGTAACCAAACTTTTTAGGTTACAGAACGTGCATCTATTTTTTGTGTTGTTTGGTTGGAAGTAAAATATTTTATATTTTTATCTGGTTGCCAGCCATGGCCACTTATTGGTAGGCCACCACAGAGAATCTTATGTGTCCAGTGCCATAGAGATTCTTGGTGGTGGTCGGCCAGTGGCTGGACCAGGTGGCTTTGGCTAATGGCAAAGTTTCTTTGACATGGCTAGGTTTCCATGGAGATGTATGATAATGTTGATTTGATAGTATGGAAGCTGGCTTAAAAAAATATATTATATGTTGACAATCTGGAGAAACAGAACTAATATCTGGCAAGAAGAAGGACAGAAAGAGACGTTTAAGAAAGCGCAAGAAGAAAAGAAAGGAGTAGAGAAATATTAAGTATTGTGAGGGACCTCTTCCTCATGAAGATTGTTGTGGATACTCTGCAAGAGATGCAGGCAATGGAAACCTGTTATATTTTTTTGGACTAACAGGTATTATTAGTTTTGATTGCCAGAGCTTGACCTGAAGAAGAATCATTCTTGTTATATGTGTGTCTAGTATTGGATAAAAATAAATAGTGTGTGAATTAGTGGAGTCAACGGTATCCTGTTCTTTGTGGATTAATTTTTGGCGAGTATCGCCTCACTACCCTGAGGTGATAAGTTTTATAATTAGTTACAATGGTGCTCAACGTGAAAGCAAGAAATCAATGAATTACACAAAGACAGGAGTAGAGATGGGGGGAAAATAGAAAAAATTAGGAAGTTTCAATGAGGCCATGTTGGAGACGCTTCAGATCCGATATGAAAAGTATGAAGGGATGGAGGAGAGCATTACAAGCCAGATGAACTGTCGGATGGATCGTATGGAAGAGAGGGTGAATAGCATGGCAAGCGAGATGAATAGCATGGCGAGCCAGATGAATAGTATGGAAGTTCGGATGTGCAGCCGGATGGATGGTATGGAGGTGAGAATATCTGAGAAGCTTGGCAAGGTCAAAGAGTAGGTGGCTAGAATATGCATCATAGAAGAGAAAGTTGAGATATTAAGAACCTGTGAGTGTGGTTGCGGAGGAGAAGAAGAAGGGGAAGAAGGAGCAGGAGGAAGAAAAAGGGAAGTTGGAAGAACAGAGAGTGGAGATCATATGTATTGTAGAAGAGAAAGTTAAGATAGTCAAATCTGAGAGTGTGTCTGTAAAGGAGGGGAAAGAAGAGGAGATCTGTCATGTACGTGATGCTAAGGGGCGTAAAGAAGTAAATGAAGAAGTGAAAAGATAAGGCGAGGTTGTAGATGTATGTAATGGAGAGACCATAGCAGGCGAAGGAGAGAGAGCAGTTGCGGAGTTAAACACAGAGGTCGCGGCCGACGTAACAGAAGAGGACGTCAAATGGAGGAGGAGAATAAAACTGAAGACAAGGAGGGGGATGAGATAGAAGATAACGTGAAGAAGCGTTGGAGGAGAAGGACGAGAAGGATAGGCAGGAGAAGAAGGTGGAAGAACAAATGGACCAGATGGAAGGTAAAGAGAAGTAGTAGGAAGAAGATGATATGTCTGGCAGATGGAGATAAGATAGTGAAGGATCAGAAGAAGATAAAGGAGAAGATAAAAGGGATAAAGGGAAAGAGAAGAGATGAGTAGAAAGGAATTACTGAGCAACACAGTAAGGCAGATGAGGAAGATAAGGAAAGAGAAGCAGGAAGGGAAGGTGAAGAAAAAGAAGGGAATTGAGAGGAAGGAGAGAATGATGGCTGAAGGCAAGTGGCTGACGCCCAAGCAGAAAGCAGACCGTGCGCGTGCTCAGGCCCTGCTGCAGGCTCGCATGGCCCAAGGCATGGAGCTGCCTGCGGCGGACGACCGCAAGCCTCCTCGACCTGGCACCAGGATACGGCCCAACAAGACCAAGCAGCAGCAAGCCACTGTCGACCAAGAAGAACAGAAGGTGGAGGTGGAGATTGTGGTCCAGGTTCCCCTGCCGTCAGAGGGCAGCACGGAACACAAGAAGGATGAGGAAGAGGAGGATGTTAAGAACACCTCGGATACCATAGAAATTGTAGAGGAAATGCGGGAGGCGGACGATAGTGACGGTGAGGAAGGGGAAGGAAATACTACGAAATCTGCGGCGCAGAAGAAGAGAGATAAGAAGGACAGGGAGAAGCAGAAGAAACTGGAACAGAAGAAGGAGGCAGACAAGATTCAAGCAGGAGAAGCACCTGCAGAAGGAGACAATGTGGAGGAAGGTAACAAGACCAAAAGAAGAAGAAAGGAAAGGGGAAAGGACTTGATGATGATGATGAAGAAGACGAAGATGATTATGATAACGGCACAGACAGGTCTGATGATGATTCTGCCGTTCCTTCTGACTACGATATTGTTGTCGGATTTTTCCGATGGAGCAGGAATGTCTGATAGACTCGATGAGATAGCTTCGGCTATCATCATCATCATCATCATCATCATCATCATCATTTCCCCTTATCCAGCTCCTGCCGGGTCGGGGTATTTATGGCACTTCTCCACTTTCCTCTTTCCTTCCACCATTCTTGGCTATATCAGAAGAAAATATTTATGGTGGTGAGTCTGGTGAACTTAGAATAATTGTTTCTGCGATGATAGTGCCAATAGCTTTTCTGACTATGATGTATAATTTGTTTCAGTTTGAATTTTTCTCTTAGTGTTTGCTTCATGTATTTTAATTTATGTATTTGTTTCTATGGTTGAGCATGAATCTCTAACCTTCGGTTAGAAATTCTTTCTCAAGGACGGCATTTCTGCAACCGAACTTTTTAGGTTACAGAACGTGCATCTAGTTTTTTTGGTGTTGTTTGGTTGGTAGTATTTTTTTGTCTGGTTGCCAGCCATGGCCACTTATTGGTAGGCCACCACAGATAATCTTATGTGTCCAGTGCCATAGAGATTCTTGGTGGTGGTCGGCCAGTGGCTGGACCAGGTGGCTTTGGCTAATGGCAAAGGTTCTTTGACATGGCTAGGTTTCCATGGAGATGTATGATAATGTTGATTTGATAGTATGGAAGCTGGATTTTAAAAAATATGTTATATGTTGACAATCTGGAGAAACAGAACTAATATCTGGCAAGAAGAAGGACAGAAAGAGACGTTTAAGAAAGCGCAGGAAGAAAAGAAAGGAGTAGAGAAATATTAAGTATTGTAAGGGTCCTCTTCCTCATGAAGATTGTTGTGGATACTCTGCAAGAGATGCAGGCAATGGAAACCTGCTATATTTTTTTTACAAACAGGAATTATTAGTTTTGATTGCCAGAGATTAACCTGAAGAAGAATCATTCTTGTTATATGTGTTTCTAGTATTGGATAAAAATAAATAGTGTGTGAATTAGTGAAGTCAACGGTATCCTGTTCTTTGTGGATTAATTTTTGGCGAATATCGCCTCACTACCCTGAGGTGATACGTTTTATACTGTAATTATTAAAAAAAAACATTTATTTGGACTCAAAATCTACCGGACTTATTTACATCGATTGACTGCAAAAGCCCTTTTCATTGTCTAGGAAGCAAACAAGTATTGCACGGACCCTCAAACAACACAGAAATACATTTAACACTTTGTAATCTTTAACGTCTTACGACTGCACCGTGACTGACATCAATGGATTACAAAATCCATACGCGATCTAGGTGACACTAAGTCTGGTATGCCACGGATTCGTTGATACCTTATCCTATACTGATCAAAATTGAAGAACAAAAAGAATGGTTTGAAACTTAAAAGCTTTAATGGAAGCCTGACGTACACTAGGAAGACCATACGTCGTGACACATGGTTTGTGCCCGTAAGATCTTATTGCTATAATTTCTAAGACTTCAAATACATAAACAATACTGAGATAAAATATAGACATCGAAAACACACAATTTAGTGACTGATACTGGTAAAGAAATCGATGGACTAAAACAGGAAATCGACGCATTTGGCTCGGAGTATACACCTTTTTGCTACATTCTTAGCAAAAGTAAGTATGATCACATTTTGAAAATCTGACACACTAGCTTTAAAACTTTCGTTGCATACATCTATTTGAATAACTCTCTATAAGTGCCCGCTGTTTAGCACTTTTAAACGTTCTTCAATATCATTTAGTTCGGCTTCTTTTTCTGACATCAATTTGACTCTTGTGGTTTTCAACTGTTTTACCTCGTCTACAGTTGCTCTCTTCTGTTTTTATTTGGCCTCGTTTTCTTTTCTTTTCGGCAGTCCTCTCCTTAGGCACATTTTCATATTCTGAACGAGCATGCCTCGCCTTATCGAGCATTTCTTTGGTGACAGTCACTTAACCTAACTCTCCCTCGGATTGAACACCATCGTACACTTGCCTTAGGCCTATGAGAGACCGTTCGATCTGATTTTCGACTATCATCTCTGTATGCCGAAGGTACACGAAGCAAAACTTCGGCGAACCGAACACGGACGAGGTGAAAAGGGACGCGAGGGGGATGGTGCATGTGGAGTAGAGGCTTTGGACCCGAACAAGCGCGATTCCCGACGAAACGCGACCGACTTGGGCAAGGGAAAGTGGAGGAAAGAGTGCAGTGGGGACAAACGACGAGACAAAGTATCGAGAGCAGCAGGGCTACCGCAATGTTTTTCTTTCTTGCTCTCTCTCCTCTATTTTACAATTTTAGCATTTTGCAGCCCTAACCCGACAAAGCGAAGGAGCTTCACGCTAAAGGCAAATAGACAGATTCATGCTCCAGCATGTATTATTTTATTTTAAAAAACTCTAAAGTTCCCTGACCTTGCAGAAAATTTCCCTGACATTTCCCTGACTTCAATGACCGGAATTTTTTTCTCTGACTTCCCTGACTTGTAACAGTCCTGGTCTTTGCTTATTGGTGGTGATCTCAATTGTCATGTTGGTAGATCACGTGATGGTTTTGAACGCGTACATGGTGGTTGTGGTCATGGGATGCGAAATGCAGCTGTTTGCGTACCTTAGAGTGTGCCGTGGCTTGTGACCTAGTGGCAGTGAACACCTTCTTCAAGAAACGGTTATCACATCTCATCAAATACAACAGTTGTGGCCATCAAAATCAAATCGATTACTGGTTGGTGCGTAGAAGAGATCTGAAATTGGTGAAGGACTCCAAGGTCATTCCTTCAGAAAATGTTGCTCCCCAACATAAGCCCTTGATTTTAGACTTTCATATTACTCTTCGCACTCCTTCACGACCGATCACCAATACTGAACGTATAAAGTGGTGGAAACTACCCGGCCATGAATTGAAACTTCTAGATTCTATTGGTCCTCTTCCTGACAACACTGATCAACTAACATGGAATGAATTCACCTCAAACATCCAGACAAATGCAAAGGAAGTAATGGGTATAACAGAACCGGGACGACAATTTGTTGATAAACAAACTTAGTGGTGGAATGAAGACGTGCAACGAGCTGTGAAATCTAAGAAAACTGCTTTCAAAAAGTGGCTTAGAACGAGAACCGATGCTGATCTAACTCAATATCGTCAGCTCAAATTCGATGCAAAACACGCTGTTGCAGTTGCTAAATCCAAGCAACTAAGTACATTGTATGAATAATTAGAGGAATTTACTGGAGTCAATATTTTTTTAAATTTATTTATTTAATAACTATTAGATACAACCATGAAAGGTCATTTTACACTAATATTTTTAATATTTACAAGCTAGCTAGATCTCGTCATCGTGCCACAGTTGACAAAGGGCATGTCATGCATATCAAGGATAAGCATGGGCATCTTCTAACAACCAACGAAGATCCTTCAACGATGGCATGAACACTTCAATACTATCTGTAATGAGAAGTTCCCATACTCACCGATTCCATTAGCCGAACCTGTACAAGGTGCAGTTCCACCTATCACACCTGCCGAGGTCAATACTGCGATCCACGCCATGAAGAATGGCAAGGCAATAGGCCCTGATGATATTCCTGCAGAGCTATGGAAGCAGTTGGGTCATGCCTCTGCAGAGGTCCTAGCAGAGTTCTTTAACAAATGCCTTGCGAGCCATCAGATCCCGTCAGCTTGGCAAACTAGCGTCACAGTACCAATATGGAAAGGCAAGGGCGATGTAACTATCTGTGCCAATTATCGTCTTATTTGTCTCCTATGCCACATAATGAAGATTCTAGAACGTGTGATTGACACTCGCTTACGTAGCATTGTTACCATCTCGCCTAACCAGTGTGGATTCATGAAAGGTCGTGGAACAACTGATGCTATCCATGCAATGCGGCTTTTGATAGAAAAGTATATGGAGAAAAGAAGGACAATTCACATGACTTTTCTGGATCTGGAGAAAGCAATCGACTGGGTTCCCCATCAGCTTATATGGTATTCTCTTCGATCTCATGGCCTACCAGAAGCTTATGTGTGTTGGGTCCAACTCCTCTACAATAATACAACTAGCTCTGTACGCAGTGCTGCTGGTCTCACCAAACAGTTCGATATTCGAGTTGGGGTTCACCAGGGATCTGCACTATCTCCACTCTTGTTTATCCTACGCATGGATACAGTGATTGCCGATTTGCAGAGGCAACCACCATGGACGTTACTGTACGCCAATGATGTCATGCTTGCAAGTGAGACCTGTAACGATCTAGATCACTTGGTCAACCTCTGGAATGCGAGGCTCTGTGAATTTGGACTACGGCTCAACCTCACTAAGACTTAGTACCTTGAATGTGGTTCCCAGACAGATGGGACCATCATAATAGATAATAATAATATTTGATATTATTATCATAATAATGGCATCCCACTACCAAAGGCTTCACATATCTGATACCTTGGCTCCGTTGTGAGACCTGATGATGACAGTCTCGAATGCCCGTACAAGAGTGAATGCTGCATGGATAAGTGGCGCCAGGTCACAGGCGTTCTCTGTGACCGCAAGACCCCTTAGCGCCTCAAAACTAAGATCTATCAATCAGTCGTCCGCCCTGTTGCTTTGTATGGAGCTGAATGCTGGCCTTATACAAAGAAACATGAACAAGCCTTGCACTCAATGGAGATGCGGATGCTACGATGGTCCTTGGGAATTACACGGCTGGATCATATTAAGAACGAAGACGTCCGCAATACTCTTGGAATCGCCCCTATTCCAGCCAAAATGAGGGAGACTCGGTTGCATTGGGAAGGGCATGTAGCCCGAGCAAATACAGAGTCTATTGTAAGCAAGTCACTTGCTCTCGAGCCAGATGGACAAAGAAGGCGTTGGATGGATACCCCACCCGACGATATGCGCATCGTAGGTCTTCGTCTTATGGATGCAGCAAACCGCAAGAAATGGAGAGCGAGTTGCAGAGTGGCGGACCCCAAAAAATAATTGGGAAAAACGCCATTAAGAAGAAGAAGAAGAGATTAGATGTCGAGGCCGTCGATGAAGAGGAAATTACCAAGTCTGAAGAAACTCCTGATACTACTGCCCCCGAGATCAATGATGTAATCGAGTGGATTGATGCTGGGAACGTATTCATTGAAGACGTGTGAGACGGATACTAATGTTGTTGTTGTTTTGGTAAATTAAGTTACGGTAGCAATATGTTTTACATACGTTTTCTTCATAATATTTAATTTACTAGTAATTGTAAGCATGCATGCAGTCTTATGCAATAAATGCCGTATTAATAAAGACGAATATGAGTCAAATTATTTTCATTTCTTTCACTTTCTGCCTACGAAATGATTAAAAATTATACTTGTCAATACTACGTAAAAACTTTAGGGGGGGGGGGGGGGGGTCTTGTCATATACTACGAGTGGTCACCGAGGGGAGGGAGGGGTCGAAAGATCTTAAAAAATAGGTCACAATCATATCTGCCAACTTTCAAAAATAGAAATCCAGAAGATCCCAAAGCGCAAAAATATAACGCTTACGGTACATGCGTCGCAAGGTCTTAAAAATAGCGAGGAAAGACTGCAGGGAAAGAGATTACAAACTCTTGGTGATGAGAGACTATCTAAATCATTGTGCCAGTTTCCAAATATTCTGAAAAATATGCCTCCATGAAAGACAGATGATATCGTTTCTTACTTGAATTCATCACGAAAACACTAAATCGCACAAATATGTGTCACACAATTGCACGAATAGCAGAACTACAGCAAGCCAGCGGTGGCTCGTGGGATAAAAGTTCGGTGCAGCCCAACACACGCTTGTGTGCTGTAAACGCATACATTTTGAATAGGTGTGTTGGGTCATCTAGCTAGGAGGAAGTCTGGTATCGGGGTGATGCATTGGGAAGACAATGGCATACAAATCAACCGCTGTATTATTGTCAAGCACTTACTATAAATAGCACTACATAAGTATAAAATTAACTAAAAGAGCAAATATTACTCACATTCGGTCACGTCTATTGCTTGTATGTTAAATCTATTCTTCGGTCCTTTGAAGCAGCGAACTAGTCTATGATGTCATCGTAAACGGGCATTGTATTCATCAAGTCGTTGAGCAGTGACTTCTGCCAGCGCAGTCAGCCTCTCCTGGGATGTTGAATTCCTTAAGTATGTTTTAATCCGCTTAAGGCATGAAAAGCTTCTTTCTACTGAGGAACTGGTAGACGGTATAGTAAGTATTAAACAAAATAATTTATACGCTTCTTTGAACACATCGTTAAGTTCATTCTTATTGAGCGACAAAATTATTTCTTCCAAACTGGTATTTTTGTAGGTAGAATCAGGGGGATGACAGTTCATAGGGAGCGCGTGGGTCGGGGTAAGGTCCTGTACTGGTTGTTCTGCCAACCAATGAAAAATTAATTTTAGCACAAAGGTTCCGTAGTTGGCACTCATGAACGTTCACATCAAACCGATTGGCGGAAGCGGGAATAGTCTGTTTTGATTGATTTTCCTCGTGGTGTTGTTGGTTGTTTTGATTTGTTCAGTATTTTGATTGTTTATTTGAATTGAATTGAGAGTCAATCATGCCCCTGTAAGGGAGGAAAAATTGCCAAGCACCGGGATGTAAGAATTATAATGATATTAAGAACAATACGGCAATTTTCATCTTCCTGGTGTTGACCATGTGAAAAACTAGTGGGCAATATGGACTACTCTCGAATAAAAATATATAGAGAATAAATGTGTGCATTTCATCTCTTGTTTGTTTTCTTACCCATTCTCCTTTGCATTGCAATACAATTTGTGGTTTAGGGCTACGGGGAGGTGTGGGTGGCTGCGGGCACGCTAGGCAAAAAGTGAGGTTATGGCAATGTAGTGTGTGCATTTGGACAGTTTTCTTTATATTCATCGAATATCCCAACAATTCTGTCGAGTATGAGAGCATTTTAATTAGCCTAGAGGTGAATTAAGCTCAAGAACGGCATAACTGTGTCTTTCGTGACAAATCTATTGCCAACATTGATATATATCAAAATTTATTATTTTCCTATCTGGACGTATATTTCAGCGCCTAGCGAAAGGTGCAGTTATGTTTGTGTTATTTTCATCAATAATCAATAACTCATCGCAGAACATACTGTTCATTTACGCGTAATAAAGACTACATTCATATGGCTTTTTCCTTTATATGTTGCCAGACTTGCCAGTACAATCCATAGCCTCAGGCGGTGTTGTCTCTCGGAAATTCTATAACCAAAAGTGACGAATCTCTTATACTTACATGATCCTTGGGTAGAATCAGAATAGATGTACTGAAGTTCGTTTTTTAACCTGTGGGTGTCAAATATCGTGGGATAAGAGATTTTTAAGTTCTCTAGAGCATCAAGAGGGAGGATTTTAGAATATTCTTCAAACTTAGAGCTATCTCCTAAGCTAAGAAACTGGAGCTTCTGCATATCTTGAAATCTTGTATCAATTTCTACGGAGACTATATCCAATATCTCAAAATACATCACTCGATACTTGAGGAAAACCTCGTTTTCTGTTTTTAAACCAGAATGTCTTTTAAGTTCAATTTTAGTTTTCTTCTCAGCCATTTGAAAATAGGTTTTAAACGTTTCTTCATTCCTTTTACCTAGTATCAGTTGCCGCGTAGTGTTTATTTTTGAGATGCAGAAGTAAATGTCCAGAGACTTCTTTTGGAGCACGTTAAATAATATATTAGCAAGCTCAAAAATGGCATTGCATACTATTGATAAAAATGTGAATTGGAAGCTATTAAAGTTATTAAACAACCCCTCTGATGACGAATGGTCTTTTCGTCTGACTGAGGGTCGTGCATAAGTCTTTCAAAAATATATTTCAATCCCTCCCACTCCTCGACAACCACGTTTAAGTGTTCCATGTGACGACCAACGTGTATCCACACCAGAAGGTATTCGTTTCGCAATTACTGAATCAGCGACGAAAGTTCTTTTGGCTGATGAATGAAAAAATGAGGGTATACCACCCAGACTCGCAAAAAAAATACGGCACTCTGATATGTTGCTAATACTTTGCTTTACCACTAGATTTAATCGGCGTGCCAAACAATGTACAAATAATGCTTGAGGGGCATCTTCCTTGACCTTAGTTTGAAGACCGTTTAGATGGCCTGCCATGACACTAGCTCCGTCATAACACTGGGCAATCAATTTAGTTTTGTAAGAAAATTCACTCAAAACAGTCTGAAGCAAGTGGAACAAAGTAATCGCTGTACAGTCCGAACTAACATCATAAAAGCCAAGAAACCGTTCAACTATCGCACCTTTGTAAGTAATATACCGAAGTATCACCGAACACTGCGATTTCTTTGTGATGTCAGTTGTATCGTCGACCTGAACTGAAAAGAAAGTGGTTTCTAAAATTTCTTCTTTCACAGCATCCCTAATGAAGGTATAGATGCAGTCTATTAGCTCACACTGTATGGTTTTCGATTCTCCGCTAAAAACTTTCTTTATCGAAGCATAATGCTGTTGCATTTCTAATGAGCTGCTACAGACTAGAAGTTTCAACAGTTCTTTGAAATTCCCTCTATTTAAGGAGGAGTCGCTCTCATCATGGCCTCTAAATGCCATTTCCTGTTTAGACAGAAATAAAACTGCATCGATTGGTAATCGCATGAAAAGTCTGTTCAGCCTCACATTCTCATTAAACTTTGTGATGTAAAGACGAGCATTTTCTCTTAAAGCGTCAGCAATTTGATTCTGATTCTTTTTAAGTTCTTTAAATCCCACGGCACTTTTTATATGCTCCGAGGAACCTTCGTGCTTTTGGAAAGACCTAGTAGCACAGGACATATTTTCAAATCCTGTGTGATTCCAGACTCCCTGTTTCACTCCTACAATAAGACAAGGCCAACAAAAGAGTTTCTGCAAATACTGACTACCGCATAACCACGGATAACTACTATACCAAGATACCTGGAAATTTCGCGTGTGGACCTTTCCGGAGGCAGTTTTTTTGTGATATGTCAAAAGTGGTTGGGGTTGATTGTTTGATAACATTTCTTTTTTATCCTCCTCCTTCCATTTAGAAAACGGAGTTTCTCTTAAAATACAAACTAAATCTACGGACGGTTCGATGTTAAAACACGCCTTGGAGGGAACACTATTATTTCACATTATAAGAAAAGATTTAAATACGACCTCTCACTCTACATAGGTACTCGTACTTATATTTATAACATAACTGAATTTCAAACGCACTTCCTCTCCAAACATACACCAATAATTATGTTAAGCTTAGCACAGTAAGGTAACTATAAAAACGCCACTGCTACTGTATGCTCTTCAAAAGCGCTCGTTCTATTTACACTTCACTCACAATTAATGCGCCACACGGCCACGAATCACAATTTAACAGCGCAATTTTTACTGTAAAAGAATACTTCGTTCACCACACGTTGCTTCTTGTTACAACTGTTCCCGAACAGTCTACCAGCGGGGAGCCAGAGTTATATTTGGGTGCGTTCGGATAATATCGTTACAGCTCGTGTGAAGCAGCCCAATATCCCGCTTGCTCGAACGGCTGCACAAAGCCACACCAAGCGGAATAGTTCCGCATACATAATGCAGGCGGTTTGGCGCGTTGTCATGGCAACCGTTCAGTTATACGTCACAAGTCAGCCCATACTGCTGTGAGCACTCATCCCGCAAGGCGCAATCGTAAGGAAACCGACAGCGGGGCTTGCTTAATTTACTAGTAAATAAGAGCCGGTTGTGTAATCACAACATATAAAGCGCACTCTTCGTTCTTATTAACGAATACGGTAGGTTTTAAAGAGAAACTATAGGGATTCAGAAAATGATAAGACAATTGGTTTGAGAAATGTTAGTACAGCCGGGCTACCGCTTAAAACCAAGCTTTCCCGCTTACAAACAGTCGAAGCACCAAGAGTAATATAAATGCAGCGATAATCTGCGAGATATGATTATCGATAGACAGTTCTATCGACTTTCAGCGTAATATCAAACGCAAGGAATTAATGACAAAAGCGCAGCGATAATATCTGAGACGGGATTATCGATAAACTTTACAGGGTGTCTACTGTAAGGATGAAGTAAAAATTAGTTACTTTTTAGCTACCTTTTAGTTACCTTTTTCGGTCGGCAACCATAGAAGCTCATCGCGCGGTGAAGGAAAACAACAATAATAAGGCTGTGTCCCAATAGTACAATTTCAGCCGTAGTGAACTAGATAGTCGACTACTTTACCGGATGTGACGTCAGAAGTCGTGATCCAATACTGCTTAGCACATAGCAATCAAGTCTGTAACAGCTAGTGGACGAAAGTGCTTGCTAGATTGGCCGACTTGTCGAGTTGTACAAGGAAGTTATAGAAATTGTAGCTTATCAGAATTGTAGGTTATGTCAATTGTAGGTTGTCTTTGACTTTAATCCAGTTTATGCTTGGCCTATAGTATTTGCCAAATTCAACGCTTCAAACCACAACCCCCGGGGGAAGCATAATATCTTGTTCTGTTGTGATAATTATTTTCACGCGAATATGTTGTTTGGTTCTGTGGTACGGTAATCACGACTGAGGATTGCAACGACAATCGGTTCATGGTCTCCAGCGCACATTAAGGGCCTCGTCTCAAATTGCAACGACAATCGGTTCATGGTCTCCAGCGCACATTAAGGGCCTCGTCTCAAATTGTCAATTTGCCCTTCTTCTCTTCCTCCTGAACTGTATTCTCTTAAGCAGCCAAACACAAACCATAATTAGGGCTCGGCTAAAAAGTTATCTTCTTGGCGCATCCATGAATGTATCGTTCAGGTATTGTTTATTTAAAACAGCTGATGAAAGTGCAAAGAGCTTACAAGGAGCAGCAGATCACCGCCATCTTGAGTGTTGGTTTGGTTGGTACAGCATGTTAGTCCAGTACGTTTCAGAACACAAGTCTATGAAGGAGGCTGTGATCAAGCAGACATGTCCCAAATCTCCGTAGTGCATAGCACATAGCACATAGTAGCTAGCAGCTAGTCAATAGCAGACAACTTGAGTATTGGGACACAGCCTAATATTCACTTCATTTATGTTCTCAATCCGTAGATTGGTCGGCAGCAATCCTCCTCTTCCATTCTTCCCTGTCGCCAGTAAGTCTCTTCATGTCTCTGTATGAATGGACATTAACATCAGTTATGATCTGCTTGATGTATTGCAGTCTGGGTCGCCCTCTTCCCCTCTTGCCCCGAATTTTGCCATCTAACACAGTTACCATAAAGTCATTGTGGCGATAGAGATGTCCTATCAGTTGATCTCGTCTTTTCCGTATTGTTTTGAGAAATGCTCTCTTTTCGTTAATGTTTTTGAGCACTTCGTCATTCGTCACTCTTGCGGTCCATGGAATTTTTCCCATCCGCCGCCAACACCACATTTCAAAAGCTGCAAGTCTTCTTTTATCAGCACATCCCATTGTCCAGGCTTCTGAGCCATACAAGGCTACACTCCACACATAACATTTTATAAATTTAGTCCTGGTCTCAATAGATATATTATTTGAAGTCAGAAGGGATTTTTTGCTGTTAAATGCAATTTTGACTTGGGCAATTCTAGCTTGAATATCAGTTGAACTTTTTCCAGTGGAAGTAATTTTACTCCCTAGATAGGTGAAAGTGTTAACTTGCTTAAGTGGAGCACCAGCTATGTGAATAGCTGCATTAAGTTGTTCTCTAGCGCATACCATTATTTCCGTCTTTTTAATATTGATTTTCATATTATATTTTTCAAGTAGAATCCTGTTCATTTCCGTAAGTGCATGTTGCAGTTTCTCTTCACTGGTTTCCAGGACTGTTATGTCGTCTGCAAACCTTATTGTCTTGACTGCTACTCCGTTGATCTTAACTCCTCTCATAACTGTCTTACATTCCTCAATGCCTTTCTCAATATATAAGTTGAAAAGTGCAGGCGATAAGCTGCATCCCTGTCTAACTCCTTTGCGAATACAAACTTCTTGCACTACTCCGCATATGTCCACAATGCCTTTTTGGTTTTTATAAAGTTCATAGATTATCCGCCTATCTCTGTAATCCAAGCCAATATTAGTCATAATTTCCATGAGAATATTCCAATTCACGTTATCGAATGCTTTTTCAAGGTCCACAAAAGCAATGTAAAGTGGTTTCCTTATATCCATCATTTTATCAATTATTTCTCGAATTAGTAATATGGCGTCCCTTGTTCCTCTGTTCTGCTTAAAGCCAAATTGATCTTCATTCAGATTTTGCTCTATTTTGTTTTTTATTCGTCTGTAAATTATTTTAGTCAATATTTTTGATCCATGCGATTCGATGCTAAGGGTACGATGTTCCTCACATTTCAGTGTTCCCTGTTTCTTTGGTATTGGTATAATGAGACTCTTTGTAAAGTCGTCTGGGACTTCTCCATTGTTATATATTTCACTGATTAACCCAAACAGATATATGTGTGTCCTAGAATTCAATGCTTGTAACATTTCTGCTGTTATTTTATCATATCCTGGGGCTTTATGTGATTTCAGCTCATTCACAGCACGAAAATATTCTGATTCAAGAATGGATGGTCCTAAGTTATCATGCGAAATAGTATCTCCATTTTCCAGCTCAGTCAATTGTGTGGGGTCTGCATACAGATTTTCCAAATAATTCTTCCACCTCATCACTACGTCCTTGCTCTCAATCATTAGCTTCCCATATTCATCCGCTATGCAAACACTACGACCCTTTCTCCTTTTAAATTGCTTATTAATCAAGTCGTAAGCTTTCTCTACTTGTCCATTTTTCAAACTATCTTCAATTTCTAAGCATTGTCTCATTATATAATCCTCCTTTGCATTCTTAGCTTCCCTGTTTACGATATTTCGAAGGCTCTTGTAATGACGAATTCCTTCATCACTTCTAGAGTTTTTATACTTTCTTCTCTCATCTATAAGCTCAAGTAGTCGATCAGTGATCCAGGGTTTCTGAGGTGATGCTTTCATCTTTCCAACTGTTTTATCAGCCACTTCAAGAATTGTTTGTTTGAAGCCAATCCATTTTTCATTCACTGTACTAGTGGATATATCCTTTATTCTTTCCTGTATCTGGTCTTGGAATTGCAACTTAATGCTGGCATGTTTAAACTTACCGACATCGAACATTTTACGGCCTTGAATAATCGGTCTTTTCTTTTTGAGGATCAACTTAGACTTCATAAAAACAAGGTTGTGCTCACTCGCAACATCCGCCCCAGGATAGCTTTTACATTGTTTGACTTGGTTGCAGTATCTTCTTCTTGTTATTATATAATCTAATTGGTAACATGCTGTATCGCCAGGGACAGTCCACGTATACCGTCGCCTCGCAGGATGTTCAAACAATGTATTAGTAACTATGAGATCATTTTGTTTACAGAAGTCTACTAAGTGTTGACCTCTATCATTTCTATTGACAAGTCCATATTTACCAACTGTTTTCCCATCTTCTCCTTCGCCCACAACAGCGTTCCAATCACCTAATAAAATGAGGTTCTCATTATCTTTTAGTTGATCCAATAGCTCTTCTATTTGTTGATACACCTCATCCACTTCCTCATCAGTATGTCGTGAAGTTGGCATGTGTACCTGAAGTAACACTATATCTACTGGGTCATTTTCTAACCTGACCATTATTATTCTGTCGCTGTATTGCACATAGCTTTTTACCTTATTAGCCACATGTCGTTGGAGGATGATGCCTACACCTGCATAGCTTCCCTTTTCTCCAGAATGTATGACTCTCATATCACCACTCCAAAAATCCCCACTTTCTGGCCATCGTAATTCACTCACTCCTAAGATGTCAATCTCGAGCCTAGTCATTTCATACTTTACATTCTCTAGTTTTCCGCAGATCATGAGCGATCGTACGTTCCAAGTTCCTATTCTGAGTGGTCGTATTGGAATTCTTAGCTTCGATACTGTCCTCCGCCGGAGATCCGAATGGTGGACTATTTTACCTCCGGAATTGAATTTAGTTACAAAGCCTGTCATATTTGCTGCGTAACAAAGGATATCCATAGGATCTTAAATGAAATGGTTTCCTCTTGCCTTTTTCATCCTATGCCGTTGGCCTTACCGGTAGGCTCATCCGCCTTTTGGAGTAATTTCTTACTCCAAGGGCAAGAGAGTGCCCTTCTTTTACCCGCTCATCCACCCCCAAGGCTGTTGGCACTTGGTAAAAGGTATCTCCTTATCCCGGGAGATAATCGGAGCTGACATCTGTTTAAGTGTGCAGATGCCTTTTTACCTATTAATCCCGATAACTGGGCTGCCTTCTCCACCATTTACGCTGTTCTGAAGTACAACTTCTCCACCGTAAGTGCCGTTAAGGTCTTCACTGTAACCCTGGCAAGGGACCCTTACATGGTACTACCAGCCGGGTCAGCTGGACCAAGGTTTTTTTTTAAATTAGAGGTGTTACTCCTCTATCACTCCCCATTTTGTCCTGACTTGTGACAGGCAGAGCCTGGCTTCCCAATTATTGGGCCCAGGTTGGTAGGATCACTTATGGTGTCATAAAAATTTAGATAAAAATAAATTATGGATATTTAATATCAAATGAGTTGATTCAGCAAATATGCCGTCTTGTGTACAAGAAGTTATGATTACCAAGAAGTTGCTTTGATCTTGGCCGTTTGAGGAGATTTTCTTTGTCCCCGCGGTAGACCACGAAGAAATATATGCGACGTTACGTGATCGTCACCGAATTATGTCTTCGCAGTCAGGTACGGAGAAATATCGAGACGGTACACGATCGGCGCTGGTCTCAGCCGTTTGACGCGATTCGTAATTTTTTAGATAAAACACGGAGAAAAATCACGATTACACCAATCGGTGTCACTTTTAGTCGTTCGACGAGATTTCTATTGTCTTTGAGGTCGGGCACGGAAAAATATGGTAAGTTATTATTACGCAATCGGCACCGCTTGCTGTCCATTTGACAAGAATCCAGTTGCACTCGTCATCGAAAGCGGAGAAATATCACGATGTATCGCAATCGCTGCCGCTCTCGGTTGTTTTACGAGATTCACTTTGTCCACGCGGTTGCACAATGAGAACGCGATATTGTGCAATCGGCACCGCATCCGGCCGTTCAACGATTGTCTGTCTGTCTTGGCAGAATGGCGGAAGCGAGCTTGAGGTTGGGCATGGTTAAAATTCACCAGCAGTTATGGACATACTGTATGATCGGCGCCGTGATTCCCGCAGACCTCGAGGACACTAATTCGCGGCCGGGCACGGGTTTTATAATTTTACGCAACTGAAGTCCATCGTGGTCCGTTTGACGAGATTCCCGCAGGCAAGTCTTGCTGTCAGCCAGCCGTCTTGAGGATGTGACTTTGGAGGATGAACGTTCGAAGTAGGTATCGGTTATTATAAATTATTCAGAGAGGATTGCACGAATAATCCGACAAGAGGGCACATTTTCTTTCGAATTCAAATTGTACAAGTTTTCGAGATGACCGGTTAAATTATATATCCAATGGAGCCATAGTTCGAAGGAAAAATAGACATATAACGGAGTTTCGAATTAACCACACTTGATGTCGCAAATTCACTAGACGGATAGATTTTTAAAATATAGTCTATGTATTTCGAAGCATTTTTGCGATTATTTTTAGCCTACTTTTCACATTTTGCAAAAATGAGGAAAAAGTAGACTTATGAGATCGGGCAAATGTGTGTCTGTCTGTCCTTCTGTCTGTCTGGCTGTGTGTGTGTCCCCCCCTATCAACTCCTAAACGGCTGCAGCAATCGAAACAAAATTTGGTAGGAGATCTGTACCTGAATATATCACAGCCATATTTGAAAATGATGTCAGTGCTACCAACTGCTGAAAAAACGAACTAGAAAATTGAGCTCCATGTTGGATATCTTGGAAGGTATCAATGGGAGCTATTTAAAAATTGGCACACGTATAGATAATAATATTGCGGTTTAATTTCCAGGAGGCCATACATGGCAGTGTTGCCAAAATGATTATAAGGCTGCTGATAGGTTCAATTTTAAAATGCATATAACTTCTACACTATCAATTGGATTTCAACCAAATTTTGTATATGCTATGTGTATATAAACAGATATGACAGCCAGGGCTGCCAACTGTTAAAAAATGCTCTCATTTTTTATATCCAAATACCCATATATCAGAAAGTATGCAAGCCGACAGCTTAAAACTATGCACATGTATGGTAACTGACATTCTATATTAATTTGGAGTAATTTATATACGTCAGTGCTACCAACATGGTTCTAAGCCTGCTGAGAGGTCCAAATTTAAATACATGTAACTTCTATGCTATCATTTGGATTTCAACCAAATTTCGTGTATGCTATGTGTACCATAACAGATATGACTATGCCGATTCTTAAGAGTAACCAGGGCTGCCAACTGTTAATAAATGCTATCTCTATTTTTGTTACCCTAATATCAATATATCAGAAAGTATGCAAGCCAATAGCTCTAAACTTTGCACACGTATAGTACCTGGCATTCTAGATTAATTTTGAGTAACTAATATAGGCCGACGTCGATGTTGCCAACATGATTCTAAGCCTGCTGATAGGTCCAATTTTAAAATGAATGTAACTTCTATACTAACTAATGGATTTCTTTCAAAATTGACACAACATTAGATCATATTATTTCAGATTATTTCTGACCAATACATGCATGTCATTGTTGCCAACATGATTTTACGCGCGCTGTTAGATCCAATGTTTAACTGCATGTAACGTCCATGCTATCCATTGGACTTCAACCAAATTTTGTATTCTGTACCTTAAGAGATGGAACTAAGAATATATTCAGTCACCATATAGATTAATCATTGGCATGAATCTTAAATTTTAAGAAAAGTAGGCTCTTTAGTTCGTCACGGAACTTCTTGTTTGAAACGGTATCATTTCGCAAGATTGCGACAATAAATTATTTCGCGTTATTTCTGGACTTCAATTTGAGATATACAAATTTAGAGGCCAATATCAGAAATGAGTGGTTTCTGTTGAGTTTCGGAAGTTATCGCGAATAAACATCTCGCAAAAGGTCAGGTTTCCGATTAATACAGAAAATTATTTCACACAAAACTAAACTCTTTCTTGATGCCGAAAATAAACGTTGAACCTATGTATACAGTACCACTGAAGGTATCCCCAGTATGCACTTCCTTGAAGTCTTGCACGCGGAAATATAGCTTACGCAATCGGCACCGCTTGCGTGAAACTCGCTTCATCGCATCTGCGAGCCTAGCGGCGCGGGTTTAAATGATTTTAACAGACCTCGGCGAATTTTCGTTACTTCCAACAATCCAGACATACAGTAAGAATTAGCTACTTTTCGTTACCTTTATAAAATTAGCTACTTTTTCGTTACTTTTCGTTACCGGTAGACACCCTGAGTCTTATCAGTCGATTTTCAGTCAAATTTAAACACTCGCATTTCAGAATAGCAGCTATTATCGAAAATCAAAACTGAAATGCGATTTGGATGCAGAGAACGGAAAAAACCTAGGGAGTTGAAAATCCGGAAAAACCTATGTTGATCCGGACAACCGAAAAACACCCTAAAATCCGGAAACCTTCCGGGAAAACAGGAAAACTTGGCAGGTATGGGTCACGTAGTATGGGTACGTTCCCTAATAATACTGCAGGTTATTTGTGTACTCCTCAGAGCAAGCCACAAGTGCCTGACTTTGACACTGGTGATGTACAGAACATACATTCATGACAAGGTGGGGCCCAAAGATTGGACCAGATCAACTTCAGTGCCAATGGATTTAAATAAGACAAGGTGGTACAATCAAACAGGATCAGAATAATCCAACAATGGATATACATTCAACAGACTTTAAATTAAACATCACTGATTCAAAAACAGTATTTCTTGACTTAAAAGGAAACTAGTATCACTGGCCTGGTGCAAGTCTTCAAAATAGACATATCTTGGGTGACTGGCATGCCAATTTGCAACAGTCACTGCAAACAAATGAAACAAATTACAGACATACTACATTATCCCCTAATTCTTCTTATATTGTTTAAACCAAGATTCGGTATGTTACTTTTCAACTTCGTTGGTGGGGAGGCTGGTGGGAGAGAATGGTGGGGACGACTAAAATATGCCTAAGAAAGGTACTGGGAAAGGCTCTTAAGTAGCGAGGAGGCACTCGGAACTCTATTGGTGGAAGTAGATGCCACCTACTCACGACCTATAATCCAAGATGTCCCTGAGACACTGACTCCGAGTCATTTCCTGATTGGTGCACGACTGACTACCCTGTCCAACGTCTCCGAACCCACGACCCGGATAGACCTGAGGAAGGAGAGGAGACTCAGATATAAAATTCAGGAGGACTTCCTCAAGAGATGGAGGAATGAGTATCTTCTTGATCTGAGAAGCTACCACGAAGTACGCCGTCCAAATGAACAGAAGGAGTGCCGAGTAGGAGACATCGTACTACTGCAGGACGACCTGCGACCTAGACTTATGTGGCAGAAGGCGCGAATCACTGAAAGGCGACCAGGCAGAGACAACAAGATACGAATCCTCATTAGTCCAGTCATTTGGTGACGGAAAGTAGTCGATTCAGGAAAACATTGATGAAGATTTTTTCTCAACGGTTCTACATGTTTTATGGGGTGCTGAATTTGAAAATCCAGTTATCGACTAGATTCGGATATGGCTTTATCATAAAAATGACGAAAAACCCTAAAAATTTCGGAAGTTGTTTTCGCTTATAACTCCAAAACAACGAATCCTAAAGAAAAAATAATTTTTATCAAAAGTAAAGCCGATAAAATTTCCTATGAAATAAGACTAGTATCAGCTCAAAAGCTTTTTGAGTTTGGCCGCTAGAGCTCGCTAAAATTGACCATAGTTTTCAGGCTATCCAAAATCTTCGTATTTCAGAATTTCAAAAGCCTAGTATACCCCACCAGGCTAGTGAGTCCCGCCATTTAGCCCCCTGACACCCCCCCCCCCAAAAAAAAAAACAGGTCACTCCATTTCTTTCTTTTGTATGGATAAAACGCAGGTCGTTCTTTTGTCAAGGATGCCATGTTGCCTCTTCCCCAACCCCTCTACGCCTTTCTTTGTTTTAAGTCCCATTCCCAAACACAAACAGTCACACAGTGAGTTACCTTCCAATTACCAAGTGAGTCTGTGGGGAGGTTCGCCAAACAATGAAACATGTAGTGCAGGAATGCCCACTCTGGCACCATGGAAGAACTCAACTCAGCAACACCGGAAGCAGTGAAGTGGGTAGCGGAATTGGAGATTCATATTTAGTGAGACGTACATCACTCTCACTCAATGTTTACAATTGAACTGTCGAAGTTGTCAGGTAGATAGTGATGTCTAAATATATTGTTTTATTCCTGTTATTTTTCCTCTCAAGCTTCGTAAATTGCTTTGTATATACATGATAATTTGTATTTAGCCTACTCTGTGCCTATCTTCCACTGGATATGTAAATAGTTTATAGGTTGTTTTCATCATACGCTAAATAAAAAAAACAAGTGAGTTGCTTCAAATGTGTGTTTTCATACAACCTTAGCCAAAATAGCTCTGCAATCAATGGAAATCACATTGTCATCTCTGTCGGAAGTGAATATCTGATCGTTGCTGCAGTGGCCCTTACAGGCTTTCGCACATTTTAGAGCAGAACAACCCGGCTTTCGTGCAGCCGCAGTTTCGTTTGCAATCCTGTGTGCACTTGCAGGCAACAAGACGCAACAGCTTGTCCAGTGCACATGGTTGTTTTCAGCATCAGTCTGTTGTTGGTCAAGTACCAAACCCAGAGCAAAGGGTTTTTTGGTGTTGCCAGGCAATGCCTGAACTTGGTGATATACCCTGCGACAGTGCTGGTGTGCAGCGGACTCTGTTGGAGGTAGCGTAGCAATATTGAACCTCGTCTTGAATGCGGACTTTATACGCGTATGATGCTTGTACCGCTCAGCATTAAGTGACTCTTCGGATCTTGTATCACCGTAGAGAGCGACGCGGTACTGTTCTCCTGTTGAATGGTCTCAGGATCGCAGATAGAGTCCTTAAAGGCCTTGAGTGTGGTTCCAAGAGCAGGGTTGTTAATGAGAGCCTTGACGAATTTACTTTTCCCCTTGTTATATAGCACAGATGTCGTGTCACAACCACTCATAGCATGGAGAAACAGCATTTGTTTTGCTACAAGCGGTGTGACAGCGCTGTGACAGCGCTGGGTGGGTGGTATCATGTCGGTTGCAAATTCTTTCTCCCAGGTTTCAGGAAATAGACACTTGAGTCTGTGGGGAGCCCAATCATGATCACCAACAAGTCAACGTCCTCGCCTACAAGTACCCCCCACCCCCAGTCAAATTTAGACGAGAGACTGTTGGCAGTAATAACTATGAGACAGTCTGCATCTTCTGCCGTCTGTTCACACTTGATTTTCTTGTCAACTTCTCCAAACTTCTTCTATTTTTCAGAATTTGACAAGAAATTTTCTTAAGATACTGTTATAGTCATGGTCTCATTGATGAAGTCTGTCAAAATTTTCTTGGTTTCTCTTCTCAAGCGCTACACATTTTTGGTGCTCTGTTTTGGATCAGCATACCCATCGAATACCACTGTAGTGGTTGATGACGAGTAATGGGCTTTAACATAATCCACATACCGAGAGCAAATTTCTCCAAAGGTTACGTCTTTCTGCTAAACCACGCCATGTAGCAAGAAGCCCCCATCGATAACAAAACCACACCCTTCCTGGAACTGTATTCCCTCGACAGGTTTGAAGGATTTATGCAACGTGGATTTGGTTCCGTTCCTCATGCCTCCCTCATCAAAGAGGGACATGGGATACAGTGTGAGCTCGAAGCATAGGATATCTTTGAGTTCTTCGTCCGATTCTTTAACAACTGACATTCTGTGGAATATGACTGTTGGGTTAATGACAACTGGTTGAACGTGCACTGTTCCCCATGGCTACAAGATCGCAGTGTCATTACATTTATAGTTTGTTTTTCGCCATCTGCTTCATTCTGTCACTCTCTACTTCTCTTGCTAAGTGACAGTCGATTTAGTCATCTCCCACAATCCCTGAACCGAGGGACACTAAATCAGAAGTTGCTTGGAGAGGAGGGTTTTCTTCGAACTCCAACATGGTGTTCCTATCGGCTTTCTCCCGTACAACTCGAGAGTTTCGACTGTCCAAATGCTGTTCTGAGGTACTGACATTGACACCACAAAAGTTCTCCATCACATCGCATATGTGGCGCAGTGCAGGCATTGCCTGAGTCCATCTCGACAAAACTGCAGGACTGAAGACTCTAAGCCGACTCAAGCCACCATCACTTGTGCTATATTTCATAAGGGCGCTTTCGATCGTCAAGTCAGTCCAGGTGCCACACTACACCTTATATGTTAAACGAACATGAAGACTCCATTTGTGGTAAAAGCTTTATACTCTTCTGGCGTCATCATTTTGTCGCGATCCTTCAAGTCTTGGAGGTACAGATGACTGCTTTTAGCTTATAAAAATGTCCACTGGCATGAAAGACAGGAAGCATGTTATAAATAGTTTGAAGATGAAGATTCCAATCTCCTAATCTCTATGCCTCGATAAACCTTTTCATGAGGGTAACCATCTCAAAATATTGAACCCACAGTTTGGCTGTGGACCCCTGCTGAGCCACCTGTTGAAGTTTATCAGCAATTTTATCTGACAATCCTCCTAAAATGTCGTCTTCAGATGCACAGAGAACATCAGTCATGTCACAACTAAACAACAGTTCCATTATTTTATTGTTTTCTTCAGGGCAATTTCCATTGATTGCAGAGCTATTTTGGCTAAGGTTGTATGAAATGATAACACACATTTGAAACAACTCACTTGCTGTGACTGTTTAGGTTTGGAAATGGGACCTAAAACAAAGGAAGGGGGAGAGGGAGAGAAGAACAGCCCGCGTTCTATCCATACAAAACAAAGAACCGGAGTGACCTGTTTGGGGAGGACGGGGAGGTTATACTAGGCTTTGAAAGTCTGAATACGAAGATTTTGGGTAACCTGATAACTATGGCCAATGTCTAGCGAGCTCTAGCGGCCAAACGAAAAATGCTAGCGAGCTGGTTCTGGTCTTATTTCATAGGACATTTTATCGGCTTTCCTTCGATAAAAAGTTATCTTTCTCTCGGATTCGTCGTTTTGGAGTTATAAGCAAAAAACTAAACAACTTCCGAAATATTATGGGTTTTCTCCATTTTTATGATGAAGCCATATCCGAATCTAGTCGAAAACTGGATTTTCAGATTCAGCACCCCAAGAAACATATAGAACCGTCGAGAAAAATTCTTCAGCAATGTTTTTCTGTCCAAACTACCAAATGACTGGACTACATCCTTCAGAAGGCCAACGGGACCAAGATCAGTCGGCCTGCACAACTGGCCTTCCCTCTCGAGATAGACCAGGGTGGGCAGGATGTGGAGGACTGAGAGCTGAATATCTTTGATTTATTTTTATATATTTATTTTTTCATGTTTTCTTTACTCTTTGTATATAGTGCAATAAAGATGGCTGTGCTTTAAGACGTGCTGTTGTTTCACGACCAGTAATTAACCACAATACGAATCCCAACGACGACATTACAGCAACAATTGTCAAAGTAATGAATCATTACTAACATTAAATAAAAATAAAGTTGCTTAATGACATTTTCCCCACTACTACAATTTAGTTGATTTGAAGGGAATAGTAAATTCCAGTAATATGGAAAAAAAATGAACTACCACAAAACAAAACTATCACGACAGCAACATGGCACTCTCATATGGTAGCATATCCCATACCTTAATAAAAATATTTCGTATCATGAAAGTAAGGTTGGTTGGTTCGTTCCTCAGTTTAGGGGATGCGGCAACGCGGTCATGTAGCCCCGTGTATTTTGGATGTATGTAGAATCTGTCTGATAACCGGTGTTAATTGTGATGACTGTATTCTCATGAAAGTAAATACTGAATTATGCTGTTAAACTATAAAATAGTTTGTAACCAGAACAACAACAATAATATCAAGCTATCAAAATACCAATGTCTTATCTACACATTCTTCTGAAAGTTTGCTGCAGAACTGAGACGGTTTTGTATTATTTTTCCATCTGTGTACTTTTTATATCCAATTTTAAGACCTTAAATATACCCTGGGAGCCTGTTAACCCCTAGAGGGCGCATCCTCAGGTGGCGGATAGGGGGCCCATAGAA
Source organism: Meconema thalassinum (assembly GCA_946902985.2). Classification (NCBI taxonomy): domain Eukaryota; kingdom Metazoa; phylum Arthropoda; class Insecta; order Orthoptera; family Tettigoniidae; genus Meconema; species Meconema thalassinum. Next base: position 452,806,388 of record OX336391.1, on the reverse strand, counting down.
ATACGGGCTGGTTACAAAAACCTCGTAAATGAACCCACAGGCAGTCCAACTTTTGGGGGCTTTATAATGCTGAGACACCCTTCTCTTCAGGGGTTATAAAAATCCTCTATCAGAAAAAATGGCACCTGGTCACAACTTGCCATATGAAACTTGGAAATCATTGAACAGGCTGCAAGAACAATCTAAAGAAATGGAACATGCTCGTCAACAATGATGAGTTCTGCGAATGCAGCATATTACAAGATTCAGAACACCTGCTGAGCTGCCCCTTGATGGAGGACATATGTTCATCTTATGGCTGTAAATACTAATGCTGTAACTGTTGCTACTTACTGGCAGAATGTAATTTGATTCAGACATGGAAAATAAATAAGTAAAAATATGGAGGGTCCATGCTCAGGGTGAAGACCTCAATGACAGTTACAGTGGAGAAGATGGACTATCGTACAGTGTAACTGGCAGAAGAGGCAGCCCAGTGCTCAGGATTAATCGAGTGAAAGCTATCTGTTACATGCTTGTGGCATGTATCAGATGGGTGATGGTCCTGCAGTTGAAATAATTGCAACTGAAATCCATCTGGGTGGAGAGCAGCAGCTTCATCAATATTGGACTGAGGTCGAAAAAGAGTTGGAACACCAAAGGGGTCAGAACTGCATAGTATCATTTAGAGCTGGAGCAGCGGTATGGGTGATACTCTGTGATACGGGAGGTAACGGGAAACCACCGTATTATGATTCTTAGTACAATCAGTATGGAAAGTACATCAAAGGCTATTGCCCCTAGAAATAGGGAGCCCTTGAATGGGCAAGAGGTGCTAAGAATCCCCCGGTTGAAAATGTCAAAATCAAAATTACGAATAGGAACTTGGAATGTCTGAAGCCTCTTCTCAGCTGGAAAACTTGACAACTTAATACAAGAAACACATCATCTTGGGGTTCAAATCATGGGAATCAGTAAACTGAAATGGCCTGGCTCAGGAAAATGCCTCAAAGGTCAAGGTACACTATACTACTCTGGGAGCGAACTGGATGATAGGGACCACCGTAACAGAGAAGGAATATTTGTCTCTGTGCAATACAACAGGTACGTTAAAAACTTTACTCCTGTGTCTGACCGAATCCTGGTTTTGCAGTTACAAGGTCAACCTTTTTAATATCAATATCATACAGATTTATGCCCCAACATCCGATGATAAGTACAACGATGAAGTTGAAACCTTGTATGTCACAATTCATAACATTGTACAAAAAGTAAACACAAGATTGAGCAAGGTCCATTGTTTCGATCTTGTAGGTGAACAGTCTAGGGAAAGCAATGCAAAAGGAGATTGACTCTTCCAATGCTGTCAAGAACAAGAAATAGTCATATGCAAATACTTGGTTCAAACCACACAAAAGCCGTTTTTACACCTGGTTATCATCTGCTGAAATAGATAACCAAAAACCTATATGGAACCAAATAGAATATTTTTAGTCAAAAAAAGTTTCAGCGCTAAAAGCGTCAAAACGTATCCAGGAGCAGATATCAATTCTGACCATGTTCCTTTGGTTGCCTATTTTAAAATCAATCTTAAGGTACGGTACTTAAAAGGAACTTAAAGAAAGCTTTTGTTGACAATTCAAAACTAGACGAGAGTGGTATTACGGAAGTAGTTGGTAGAGATATAAATGAACAATAGGAGAACAATCAAGATGTTAAAAACCAATGGAAAAATCTTCAGCAAATTTTCTTTAGTGTATGTCAGACTCATTTACGACAAACTACTCCAAAAAGTAAACCTTGGATGACAAACCACATTTTAAATCTAATGGAACATAGACGTCAGGTTAAGAACAACAGACTAAAGTACAGACTACTTTAAAGGAACATTCGACGGGAAATCACGAGAACAAAGAACAAAGACAGAAAAATGTGAGGAATTAAAAGAATTAGGGATAAACATGATGTTTTTAACATGTAAAAAAGATTGGATGTTGGATTATAAACAAAACGCCAACCATCTACGCTACTAGACTCCTTGAACCAACATATTATAGAAGGAGAAGCACTGTATGCTTGGGAAGGTTATATTACAGATCTTTTTAATGATGGCCGAGTTGAAATGAAAGCAGTTCGAGATGATTTCATAGATTCACCAATTTCAAAAAGCCGATGTCCAGTGCCCGATCAAAATTGCCAAAGGGAAGAAAGCTCCTTGCCCTGATGAAGTTCATGTAGATATACTAAGGGCCAGTTGTTCCATCTCCTTTTATATGTCATGCAAAGTCCGGTTGGGCAAATCTCCTGGTATCCCCTAAATATCGATGCACCATCTCATGTTGTCATGGCCTGGCAAACTCTTGTTGTTATGTGTCCTAACCATCTGGCAAACTACCACCCCGAGCGACTTCTGTTAGCCGACAACAGGAGATTTTTATAATCCAACATGCCGTCACGCGAACAGAAGCCTCGGACTACTTCCTTAAATTTACACGCCTTTCAAAACAATTGACGAGAGTAGTACATGGAAACTATTGTTTTCTGGTAAAGCATAAGGTAACTACATGGTGAGTGGAATGTATATCGAGTAAATGTGCTGATAATAATTGAATGACAGATTGAGGTTGGAATGTTTCGTCCCATGGCGCCTTGTTTGTTTTGGTTTAAGAACGAGTGAAGGATTGATGTCTGTTGAAGCTATAAGGACCTGGGTAATAAATCAGCTTTAATTCCAATGATATATATTCGTATATAACAGGTAAGCTTCATTTTAATCCTGATACAGTAGATGTTATTCTTGACTATTGGTGTTAACAACGTAAGATAACGGAATTGATGTTGTCCAACATTTTATTTCCAGTTTCATGATTGTGTTGATACTGTGCCTCGGATGACGGAGATAATTCTGTGCTATTAGGCCTAGGTAAGTTTGTCTTGTCTGTACTGGGTGAAACAGTGTGTAATGAGTATGTGAAATTAATCAGTAAGTTAGTGCTTATAATGATGTTGGCCTAGGCTCAATGTTGTGTTGGTAATGTACGTTGTATCATAGGATCGCATGTGCTTCGAAAGTTTACTAGAAACATGCCCTAATCTTGTTGAAAATAACTTTCATTATTCAGTCAAGTGTTTCCCCGTTACGGTATGTAAAGGAAGGTTAATGTTTGTCGTTTCAGTAGCTCTACTGAATCCAATATAACCCAAGTGATGTCAGTTTCAAAGACTAGCACCAGTTCAATGGGTTACACGAGTTTAATTTAATTTTACCAATGGAATCCATCCATTACAAATAGGATCACGACTTATATACCGAAAATTACAGCTGTGAGCACCATTGTTCAAATCAATCATCTCCAAAACAGTACCATAACAGTACTGCCAACCCCGCCATTACGGTATATGTGAAATAAAGAAGCGGCCAGTTCAGACTCTAGTGCGCAGCACTTAGTTTACCGATCTAATTAGGCTAGTGTGTGCAATATTTCGCTTCTCTGTAATTATTTTTTTTCCACGGCTGAAATGAGTGTTTTTTGTTATCTGCTCTGTAATTACTATGCAGTATATTGCTCTGCTGCATTAAATATGTATTTTTTTTCTCAGAACTGTGGTTTTGACAATGGTTTCAGCCTAACGTGCCCAGATCAATGGTTTTGTGTCAACGGTGCCCCGCTAGCTGCGTGCGGCCAAGGACACACTTACACCCGACCTTCTAACCTTCATTTTGTCCAATCCAATGGGTTTTGACAATAGTTACAGCCTAACGCGCTCAGATCAATTGTTTTGTGTCAACCGTGCCCTGCTAGCTGCACGCGGCCAAGGCCGCACCTACACCCAACCTTCTAATCTTCGTTTTGTCCGATCCAATGGTTTTTGACAATGGTTACAGTCTAGCGTGCCTAGACCAATGGTTCTGTATCAACCGTATCCCGCTAGCTGCGCACGGCCAAGGCCGTGCCTACACCCAACCATTCTAACCTTTGTTTAGTCCAATCCAATGCTTTTTGACAATGGTTACAGCTTAGCGTGCCCAGATCAATGAGTTTTGGCAATGGTTACAGCCTAACGCATCCCGATGAATTATTATTTTTATCAACAGTGAATTTGTACCCACATAGTTTTATCAACAGTGATTTTGTATCTCACATGTTGGCAACAATGTGTGCGTCTCGGTGCGTGCCGCTGGAGTGAGCCTTGATGACAGTTGAACGAGATGCAAGCGCTGTCCAAACATGGCAACCGGTTTTAAAATAGCAATAAATGAAAACACATATATATGTACTTTAGCACATATATGAAGTTCAGTGGTGACCAGGGTTCCTAATTTCAATACGTAATATCGCCCAGAAGATAAAAGAAGGACACAAGGCATGTAAAAGTCACATTCATGTCACATTCAGGGTATAAGCCGCGTTCCACTTGCATTCAGAATTAATTATATAGGCCTACGCAGGGCATGAAAACAATTAACAAACCATTGAGTGTTATGGAAAGACATTGGTTGGTTCCTTAGTTTAGGGCAGGGGTTCTCAAACTTTTTCAACCATCGTACCCCTTTAAAAAAATAACATCCTGCGTACCCCATACTAACCTTTCTTATGTAGTAATAATGGTTATTAAAAATGTAAAAGGTATTTAGTTAGTATGGTTTAACCTTTGTAATTTTATAAGGAAAGATATTTTAATAAAACAAAATATAGTTCTTGTTTTTCAGTTCCTTTTCCCAAAGGGTGATTTTTGCAATCATTGAGTTAGTTTTCATTTCAACATAGAACATATCAGAAACACTACCTTGCATACACTTATACTAAATGTTCAGTTTTTCAAAAATATCACTTAAATAGGCCAATTTTAAAAGCCAACCAAACTCATTGAGTACTGATGATAAATTAGAATTGTGCTCGGTAAAGAAAAGATTTAATTCTTTGTGGAGTTCAAATACACGCGCCGTAAATAACTCACATAGCAGTCACGGCACGAAGCTCAATGCGCATGTGGATCGAATAGAAGGATGGCGCGTACCCCCTGAAATGTTTCGCGTACCCCTAAGGGGTACGCGTACCACAGGTTGAGAACCCCTGGTTTAGGGGCTGAGACAACGCGGTCATGTAGCCCCGTGTATTTTGGGTGTGTGTAGAATCTGTCTGATAACCGGTGTTAAATGTGATGGCTGTATTAGTGAAAGACAATTATAACGTTGAGAGGTTATGTCTGCTTCATGATTAACAAATGTCCAGGTATCATTCAGTTTAAAAAGGGATATCTTGATTTACAAGGAGCCTCATTTTTGATGTTGCATTATATGGTGCACATAAAACAATTTCTTGAGCAATGCCTTGATTTCAGACATTTTTAATACCTAGGCATATTGAGGGTTCAGTCTACGTACAATTACTCAACTTCTGTTTTCCTATTGTCAGGTACTGTTCTGTATTCGAACTCACAGAAATGTATGTTTCTAAGAAATTTCACCCTCAACAGTTGGTAACACATAAACACCACCAGAGACTCAGTTATCGATTACTCGACCTCACCAGAGCCGTGATTGTGGCGCACTAATCTGTACATTGTTTGGCTTCCTCATAATAAACTGTCAATCTTAGAAAATAAGAAACTTAGAGAACACAAAAGTGGTGTCAGAAGTGGGATTGATAAATAACGTGTACGGCACCGAACGAAGTTCAACTCCACGCCATGAAACTTGTCCGAAATGTGCAACCGAACGAAATTCAACTCCACTCAGGTTAGTGTATCAGTAAACCATCTCCCTTCATCATGGCAGAAGGAATATCTACAGAACTTCTTCAGGATTTTTCTGGGATTATTACCAGCGCTCTCAGGGAATCCACCATGTGAGGCGGCATCGGGAACGAGTCCATGTCACCGGGATGGCCTAGACCACCACAGTTCTCAATGTCAGCATACCACGCCACCGATGAGACTACCATAGGGGACTATATCACGTGGTTCACCTGGGCGCTCGGTCTGAGTAAGCGTAAGGTCACGGAAAATGAACACGCGCATACGCACGTGTGTACATGGGCGCCGAACATAACGAAGCCTTGAAGGTCCTAGTAAGTCCCGTCAACCCGGAAACTCTCTCATACATCAAAATCCAGTCAAGATTGTCGAACCATTTCGACGCCAATCGCAACAAATATGCAGAGAGCATAAAATCCGGAGCGTCATGCAGAGAGCAGGGGAGACGATCGCCAGCTTCACTCTCAGATTAAGACAAGCAGCAACACACTGTGAGTACAGAGAATTTGTAGACCGCATGCTAATTGAGCAACTGCTTAAAGATTTGGAATCGAGGGACATGTGTGACGAAATTATTGCCAAGAAACCGGAGAGCTTCACTGCTGCGTACGAGATAGCCTGCGCACTCGAAGCCACCCTGAACACTGCTGAAGAGATTAAGAATTCGAATATAACTTCAGAATCTGATTCAGTCAATTGTATAGGCTACGAAAAGCCACAGTCGCAGAGGGGAGGCAACCAATGGCAACGCGAGATATCGACCAATTGTCAACAGAAATCCGACCAATCAAGGCTTCAACAAGGATTGAATCCAGCAAATCAGGGAACATCAAGTAACCAATCGTTGAGCGCTGGGTGTGGTGGGGAACATACACGCAGTCAGTGCAGGTTCTTCAGCGCTGAATGCCGGACATGTGGCAAGAAAGGTCACATTGCTAAAGTTTGTAGGTCCAAACCAAAGCAGCGGAATACAAATCACGTGACCGAAGGAGAACAACCAGCTGACAGAGTTTATGTCATACATCATTTCAACAAAGTTGAGGTCATCGGAACAATGCAGTCTCCAGGGAAGCAGTTGATAGATTTCATCATAGAGGGAACCACGGTCAAGATGGAACTCGGCACTGGCGGCCCCTGTTCGATGATGAGTAAACTGAGGTTAGGTATGATCAAACCAAATTGTGTTTTATAGAAGGTTGACCGTATTTTTGCGAGATACTCTGGCCACCGTAATAACTGCATCGGGAAGACACCAGTCACCGCCACCATTGGCACCATCTCCAGGAACCTCGACCTCTACAACGTCGACGATGAATTCAAGACACTCCTTGGTCGAGAGTGGATCTCTGAGTTTGTGCGCGAGATCAATTTTGATTAGCTTTTTGGAAAACCAGAACCGATCCACCAACTCTCCGTCCAACAGTCTCTGTCCCTGGACCAGCAAATGGAACTTGACGCCACTCCCAACCGCTACCAGGATGTCTTCAGCGATACCCCCGGGAAGCTGTCAGACCCACCAGTGAAGATGCACCTGAAGGATGGCACTACCCTAATCTTCTCCCGAGCATGTGACATTCCTGTAGCCCTGCGAGACGCCTATGCCAAAGAAATCGACGCAAAAATCGCATCTGGTTTCTACAAGAGGGTAGATCACTCACAGTGGGCGTCAACAACTCATGTCGTTGTGTAGAAGAACGGCAAGTTGAGAATCACGGGCAACTACAAATCTACTCTCAAACCGCGGTTCATCATCGATGAACACCCGATTCCAAAAGTGGAACACTTGTTCAACCAATTGCGTGGCGCCACCCTCTTCGGTCACCTGGACGTCACAGACGTATACACTCATCTCGAGGTCGACGATGAGTTTAGCCAAACCCTCACGCTCAACACTCCAACCCATCGCCTGATCCGTCCAACTCGTGCTGTCTATGGAGCAGCCGAGATGCAGGGAATGGAGTGGTATGTCCGAAAATTAAAGTGGACAGTGTTACCCGCAGGATTCCAAAGGGCAAGTATTCAAAATGTGGTTCAGATAGGTGAAACGGTGTAGCCTAATGCTACATAGCCTAAACTATTCCTCTTGAATCTGGCTATCATATACAAAAATATTTTTTCGAATCCGACTGGTAGTTCCAGAGATTAGCGCATTTAAACACACAAACAAACTCTTCTGCTTTATATATTTAGTATAGATGAGGGTAGGCTTCCAATGCATACAAAAGAGGAAGAAAGAAGGAAATAAACATAATTCTACGCGGCAAATAAAATTCGGCGACACTCGGCACATCGCAAAAAAGTTGAAAAACCCCCTTAACACATAATTTTCCCCATACCATACTATAAGGAAGATTTCAGAAGATACATCGATCATTGTGGCAATTTATTTCGCGAAATACCCACCGAAATAGCGTCAGTTTTAACACCGAAATCAACAGTCACATCCACCGGGTGCAGATAGCCCGTGACGGCTCGTGGACAAGCTCTCATATGAAATGATGTATACATACTTCTTTCCAGGCTTCCAATGTCAACCGCCTGTCTTTGTATTTGTCTATTGTTTTATCCCAAAGGACAGGACGTTCCTGGACCAGCGTAATCAGGATTTCCATGTCAATACCGAGTTCTGCACTCATTTGAGCGCTGAAGAGATGCACGCTCGCTGTATGTTCTCTTACCACTCACTGGCTAATAACGGTGAATTTGCCGGCTCGTGGCCAATGCGCCGGAACGGCGAACGGCGGAAATTCTTGTCGTGGACAAGGGGCCTCAAGGAGGAAGCAAGCTCTACTAAGGGAAGCTAAGAAAATCTTTGCATTACCCTTTGCACCAAGAATTCTGCCATCCATCACAGCAACGACTGAAATCTAGACCAGTAAGTGTCCCTGCTGGGCAACTCATTGCTGATGGATTTGACCTAAATGAAAGCTGGAAGCATGAGTGGTCATCTAAAACATTGGGAACAAGTGCCTTGATCATATTCATCAATAATTGAATAATTGAAAATTATAAATTATTATAATGTGTGCATTAAAATCGCGCTCTGAACTTCGGTGTATCATAATCTAAATAGTGTACCGTCTTCCGCTTCAAGGCATGAGGTACAGTTATATACAACAAACAAATATTTTGGAAATTTCCCGAGTTTTGCGTAAAAGCACGCCTGAATACGAGTTATGTTACATCATGTGCTCGGCCTTGCAGAACTTTGTATATGCAGCAGATCTGGCATCAGCGCGCTCCATTTAATGCGTACCGTCTTTTAAGGTTGAGACGCTCTATAGGCCCTTCATGGGCTGTAGTGGCAGGGGTTATTATTATTATTATTATTATTTCTACATTCATTTCACCACATAAGTGGGACATATCAACATATCGTCGGTTTGTTTGCAAGACGGTATGGCTAATTCTCTTAAGGTGGCACATTGAGAAACGAGCGAACAATGGAACAGGTCTCCAAGATGACGGCCTTCTGCATGGTGATATGTAGACCAGGATGTATTCCCAATATTTGTAGATTGCGAGCCAATAATTTGGGGATGATGCCGGTAGAAGAAATTACTATGGGCAGAGCCACTACACTTTCCTGTCTCCACATTTGCCGTATTTCCTCAGCCAAAGGCAGATATTTGGTGATCTTATCACAGCAGGTTTGTTGCAGATTATGGGAATTGGGCACTGCAATATCAATTAGGAAGGTTCTCTTCTGCACCTTGTCCACAAGAACGATATCTGGCCGGTTTGCTGATATGGTTTTATCAGTAATAACTGATCGGTCCCATAACAACTTGTGACTGGGATTTTCCAAAACGGCGTCAGGAACATACTGATAGTAAGGCAAAATATTATCAGATAATAAATGCTTTTGAGCAAGGTGTTGGTGCATTATTTTGGCCACTTGGTTGTGCCTTTTCATGTAATCAGTACAGGAGATTGCTTGGCAGCCTCCTGTGATATGTTGAATTGTTTCCGGTTCTAGTTGGCATCTTCTGCATTTATCATCCTGAATATTTGCCTTAACTATATATTTCAGGTAGTTTTTGGTAGCCACAACTTGATCCTGGATTGCAACCATGAATCCTTCAGTCTCAGTGAATAGGTCCGCATGAGTCAACCAGCTGTTCGACGCATCAATGTCGACATGTTTCTGGTTGAGATCATACGGATGACGACCGTGCAGAGCTTTCTGCGTCCACTGTTGAAGCTTGATGGCTGAACATTCCTCATCAGTGGCTAACTGTATATCCCTTACGTGAAGAAGATCCAGTGGTGTGCACTTGTCATCTGCCTTCACAGCGGCTTGATGTATGGGAGAGTCATGTCTTCCCAGAAAATATCTCTGAAGGTTCCTCACTTGCCTTGCATGCAATTGGATAATGTCCGTGAGCCCTCGTCCACCTCTTTGACGCGGGATTGTCAATCGCTCAACAGCTGACTTAGGGTGGAGACATCTGTGTTTTGTTAAGATGGTACGTGTCCTAATTAGGATGTTCTCCAAGTCAGTCTGCGTCCATTTGATAATACCGAAAGTATATGTCAGAGCAGGAATAGCATAGGTATTAATAGCCTTAAAGGTGTTCTTTCCATTCAACTTTGATTTTAAAATCTTATTAAGGCGTTGGTTGTAGATAGCTACGGTTCTATCTTTAATACCTTTATGATCAATTCGATTAGATTGCAGAAGACCAAGATATTTGTAGGTCTCATTACCTTCCATAGGCTTTATGAAACAACCGTCATCAAGTTGAAATGCTCGGGCCTCTAATTTTCCACGCCGAATGGTGAGGGTGCGACACTTATCTAATCCGAAGGACATTCCAATATCAGAAGAAAATGAAGCAGTAATTGCAATTAGATTGTCGATGTGTTTCTCAGAGGATGCATATAGTTTAATGTCATCCATATACATCAAATGAGAAATTTTGTATTTGACTATACCATGGTGCTTAATTGGAAAACCACACTTTGTATTGTTCAGCAATGATGATAGTGGATTGAGCGCCAAACAGAACCATAGAGGGCTCAAGCTGTCGCCCTGAAAGATACCTCTTTTGATTTGAATAAATCCCGATTCCATACATGTGTCTCCATTAGACATTAATAAATTGGTCCTCCAATGGGACATCATATGTTGCAGACTTATAATGATGGCAGGATCAACTTTATATATCTTCAGGGTTTGGATTAACCAGGAATGTGGCACTGAATCAAAAGCTTTCTTGTAATCAATAAAGGTCATGTAGAGGTTACGCTTCATCTTTCCTGCTTGTTCCATAGTAACTGCATCGATTACAAGTTGCTCTTTGCAACCTTGAGACTTCTTCATGCACCCCTTCTGCTCTTCAGCCAGGATGTTATTAAGATTTATGTGTTCACAAATCTTACGTGCAATGCAAGATGTAAATATCTTATACAGGGTGCACAGACAGGTGATAGGTCGATATTTGGAAGGATCATTGGTTCTATCACCTTTTGGCAGAAGGTATGTTTTACCTCGCATCAAGTAAGAGGGGATAAGCTGTGGATTTTGGATGAAATCTGTGTAGCAGCGGGAAAGATGCTCATGAGTACAAGTGAAACGTTTGATCCAAAAGTTGTGGAGGTTGTCTGGTCCTACCGCTTTCCAATTTTGGGTCTCCTTAACCACACGGGTCACATCTTCAGTTGATACCGAAGAGTCACTCATCGTGTCAATTTCTGACATTCTCTCCTCCTCCTCCGTAATCCATTTAGCGCTGCTGTTATAATCTCCAGCATTCGACCATAGGGATGACCAGAAATTCTCTACCTCTTCTTTTTGCGGTGAACTGCCCATTTGAGTTCCATGATCGTCAAGATTCCTATAGAACCGTTTCTCATTGGTAACAAATAGCTTGTTCTGTTGCTTTCGTTCGTTCGATTCTTTATATCGACGTAATCTCTGTGCCTTTGCTTCAAGTTGTTGCTTTAATGTGTCTAGGATCTCAAGGGGGCTACAGTTCGGAGGATTATACTTTGCATGTTTACTCTTCGTATGGCTCAACATTTTAACACATTGAACAACCTTCTTACTTCTATTGCCAGCAGCATACTGATGCATTCTTCCGATATTTACTCTCAGTTCATCAACAGACTTTCGTAAACGTATCTCCCAAGCTGGCATCTTCTTCTGTCGACCTGACGTATATTTAGGTCGCCATAATCTACCTCCTGTCACTCGTATCACAGCTATCGCTCCAGCGTAAATTGCAGTCTGAACATGGTTGAAACAATATGATTTCTGGGACAGATGCTGAGAGAGAATGTCGTTCATTGTTACAACAGTGGTAGCAAGTTTCTTAGAGCAATGTTGGTTCGTGATCATGGGCCGCTCTATTGGATCAGTCCCTTCAAATTCTATGAGAGCCTTCCCAAATTCATCTTCGAGTTGTTTCCGCACTGGATCTCCGAGTGCTTCCGGCGATATTCTTACATCATTGTCAACTGAACGGTGATCGGTATGCATTTGTTCATTGACCAAACGTGTACTCTCCTGATCTATGGATTCGTCTACAGAGGTAAGAGTATTGTCGGCAGCTACGTCAACCATTAGCAGCTTGAGGTGATGTTCTGGGATAAGTTTCTTCAAAACTATAGCACGGCGCTGATCCGCTATTCTCTGTTCCGTAACATTAATATCAGGGAATTTCTGGCAGAATGCAGCATGCAACTTCTGTCTATATGCAGTAGTGTCAGTTTCCATATTCGTTATCTGATAATATGAACGCATGATGTACATATTCATTTCATTTGTCCATTTCATGCGCTTTCTCGGTTTGCCTGCTCTTGTGGTCTCCTGAGTATCAGAAAAAACACTAGGAGCAGGTGTAGCGTTGAATGCTGTTAGGATGCTACTATCAACATCGGCTGTAACATGTTCGGGGTGATCCCCGATCAGGGCCCGCCTGTTCAGCTCCTGATCACCACCGGCTTGTATGCTGTCACCCCCAGCGATGGCTCCAAGGGTGCCCCGACGCTCCTCGGGTAGCGGCCTTTTATTTCCACTTTTCTTATTTGATCTCATCATGATGATGGTGTGCCTTTTATACCTACGGCCAGGATATGATTTCGACCGCCCCTAACATGGGGAACAGACGTCGTTAGCAGCCGCCCGCTGCGGGACAGACGCTGCTGCAATGAGTTTGATTTCGGGGTTTTCATCCCCTAGGCAGGTTGCCTTCACTACGGCTGAAGAGTCCTACCTACCCTAAATGATTAATAGTCTAGTAATCGTTTCTTGTAAATTTTGCCGACGCTTTTGAAGCTGATATCGAAAGAGTATGAGACGAGTTATCCTTAACCTGCATTGGAACTATCAGATCTTAATCGACCTCTTCGTGTTAAATATTTGCGCAATTCACCAATGTTGAGCACATGCGAGCAGTATAGAAATGCATAAATACTCACTGTGACAGGAGGGGCGAAAGCAACTAGCTGTGCTAAGGTCACAATTTATACTCGTAGATCCTGGGTTTCATTGATGTCACACCAGCCGACACTTAATTTGCACAAAGTGCGGTATGTAGCATAACTCCATTCAACAATTTATTTTGCAGCAATATCTGTGCCAAATTCAGTTAGAGACTGGATGAAAGAAGTTATAAACACGCAACATATGGTTCAAATCTAACAGCGACAGCGACGTACTTATGACAACTTACATAACCTAACCTGGTTGTAGAGCTACTTATTTCTAAGCAACCAGGTAAACAAAATGTCATGCTGTTCAAATATGTCAAATATGATCATAAAAACACTCTCAAACACTCCGAAGTCTTGTATACCGGCAGTAAATCATCCAAAATTCACATCTAAACTGTAAAATAACCTTAGTGGCGCAAAATAACCATATAAAATGAACACATTCGGGAGCATCGTTGCGAGCTGACCTACTGAGTCACTGCCTCCTTGATTATTATTATTATTATTATTATTATTATTATTATTATTATTATTATTATTAAAAGAAACATTTGAGAAATTATTGGTGACTCTACACAAGTCTTTGAAACATGAAGATACCAATATGCGGAATTACATTCCTCCTCTTGAAATGCTTGCTGTGACACTCAGCTTAGCCTTGTGACTTGTAGGCCTATATGCCTGGGTATTATGTAGGCCTATTTCTTGTTTAATTGAGTGTTTAATGCATGAGTGTGTTAAAGTGATAGCTTGAAAATATTAATATTACAGTATGAATTAGGGAAGCTTCTTTTATTTATGTTTCACACATCGTACATAGAAAAATACTCCTCAATAAAACATAACAATAGTATAAAAAGGCAATAGTCAAAAATGTAAATGAAACTACTCGTTAACTACCTCGTTAACGAACTTTCAAATCCGAGAGTGTTTCAAAGTCTTCTTTCAGCTGTATACATACTTCTTTCCAGGCTTCCAATGTCAACCGCCTGTCTTTGTATTTGTCTATTGTTTTATCCCAAAGGACAGGACGTTCCTGGACCAGCGTAATCAGGATTTCCATGTCAATACCGAGTTCTGCACTCATTTGAGCCTTTTTCTCGAATATCATAGGTTATAATAAATTAAAATATGACATATAATAATAATAATAATAATAATAATAATAATAATAATAATAATAATTATTATTATTATTATTATTATTATTATTATTATTATTATATATTGTGGTCCACGTAATTCACCCAATTTTGTGTGGTCAAGTGGGGGTATGCAGCCGAAATTAAATTATTCATTTCTTGTTTCTTGAACGAGACGTTGCTCATTTTTATATAGTTCTTCACTTGCGCCCATACCATTTGGATGGGATTAAGTTCACTGTGGTATGGTGGTGTGGTAAGGTGACAAGCAAGAACATCTTTCTCTGCTGTGATAGCCTACATTGTCTATTACTAGGCTAGATCCTTCGGGAACACTGAGCAACAATATTGTTCGGCGAACCACTTTTCATATACTTCACCTGTCATTTTGTTGGGTGTGTCTACCGTGTTCTTTTGGCACAGAAACTTTAACTCTGCACCATTAACGAACCCTTGTTAATTCCCGGGATGAACAAAGGCAAACTACGGAAACCACTTCGAGGATGGCTGAGGTAGGAATCGAACCCGCCTCTTCTCAGTTTTGTCTCATGGAGTTGAGTACACCCCGTTCCAGCCCTCAGACCAGAATTACATTTCTTGGCATGGCCGGTATTCAAACCCGGGCCTCCACGGTGACAGCACAGTGACAGCCAAGAACGCAACGAGGCGGACACTTTATAAAGAACACAAGATCCACTTCATTTCATAGTTTTACTTCACATCATCACCTTCTCTCCTTCAAACGTAGTCGAGGGAGACAGCCTGCGGGCCTCATTAGTAAACAAACTTCCGGTGCGTCAGCGCTGAGCGGGAGGACTAAGCGAAGTGCTATAACTTATGAATTCTACCTGATATTGAGCTCTGGTTTATTTTAAAAACTATTTCAGACATTAATGAACATTTCTTCTCGCTTAGTTACCAACGTAAAGTCTATAGCAAAAAACATTCTCGCAGGCTAACTTTTCTGTGACATCGTCCCAGATTTTTCAAGTAACATTTAAGAAAAACATCATAACTTTCTTATTATGAAAATAATCACTGCCCTGAGAAGTAGGGTATCTTCTACCAACATCAGACAATCTAAAAATAAATTCTTGATCTGTTGCGATCATTAGTTCATTATATATGGCGTGATGAAATGAAAATCCACAGCCTGCTTCCAGTCTCCGACCGGGTCAGGAATGGAATGAATGAAGCCCCCATCTAACGGCGAGGATGTGGACTGTGCCGGCTGCCGAGGCCTGACGCACTCCTCTGGGGCAATGATTAAATGAATGACAGATGAAATGAAATGATAGTGGAGAGTGTTGCTGGAATGATATTTTGACAGGGAAAACCGGAGTACCCGGAGAAAAACCTGTCTGCCTCCGTTTTGTCCAGCACAGATCTCACATGGAGTGACCGGGATTTGAACCACGGACCCAGCGGTGAGAGGCCGGCGTGCTGCCGCCTAAGCCACGGAGGCTTCCATATATGGCGTGATAAGTTTTATAAATGCAAAAATGTAGATTCGCGCTAAAATATCGTAATTGTGAAATATGGATCATGTGTTAATTATTTATGGCTTTTATTTTCACACCATCATAAAGAGCGGGAAATTCTCTATAAGACCACGCAAACATTTTCTTAGATTTGTCACTTTCAATTATTGGGAAATGGCAACATCGCCGGGGCAGAAGAGGACTAAGCTAATTGCAGGACATAGGAGTGCGAGTGAGAGGCAAATACTACATTTAATTCCATACTGTCTTTTAAGGTGGAGACGCACTATAGGCCTACCAAGCGACGCTACCCAGCCATTTGGCCTGCAGATATTGGGGTGACGCGTGGTCAGCGCATTGGGTCCCCTCGGCCGTTGATCTTGGTTTTCGTGATCAGGGCGTTGCCTCACTGTCAGACAGCTACTCAATTGTCCTCACGAGGCTGAGTGCACCCCGTTCCAGCCCTCACGTCAGCGCATTGGGTCCCCTCGGCCGTTGATCTTGGTTTTCGTGATCAGGGCATTGCCTCACTGTCAGACAGCTACTCAATTGTCCTCACGAGGCTGAGTGCACCCCGTTCCAGCCCTCACGTCAGTTTCTAAAATTCCTGACGGAGCCGGGAATCGAACCTGGGGCCTCCAGGTGAGAGGCAGGCGTGTTATCGCATCACCATGGGGCCGGCTCAAATGTTTCTTTTGACATTTGGAAATAATTAAAATGCTTTGCATTGTCTTCTCTTAATTTTTGATCAACGTATTAAATGCACCACATTTCCATTGATCTTGCATTAATGGATGAACCCAGAGCCTTCTGCGTCGTCGTCGCTTTTTTTTTAAGATAATATAATGCAATGAGGTTCCGTATCATATCCGTATCCACAGTGCACAGTCTCAAGACTCAACACGACTGAATGAGTGCCGTCTCCGTGGACAAGGCAACCCGGTTGTCTGCCGGAAGGCGAAAGTGCCGTTCCGGCGGAAATTCGTCTCGTGGACAAGAGGCCTAAGTGAGATGGAGGGATGTGACTCAGCATGGGTAACCAGTGACATGGAGTTGATTTGATGGAACCAGTAATGCAACGCATTGTATCATTCAATTTTGTGTCTACTTTCTTCACATGTACGCTTTCCAACCAGACAGGTGCACAGAACTCAGCAGCCGAGTAGACAAGACTGATGGCAGATAAGCGTAAACAGTCAGCAGAGGCTCCCCAGGATGTACCACTGGGCTTATGCAATATGATGTTTCTTGAGGCAACTTTGTGGGAAAGCTTAGTGATGTGTTCTTTGTAGATCGGGGATGTATCTAAAGTGACTCCAAGATATTTTGGAAAAGGATTGTACCTCAGATTTTGTTCGTTGAACAAAACTCTTGGATTGTAGTTTGCAGCACGATTCGCTAGATGCCAACAAGAGGCTTCAGTTTTTGAAGTGCTGGGGATCAATCTCCAGGTCTTAAAGAAAACTGACATCTTCTTGAGATCCTCTGTAAGGATTTGTTCACCATCGTCAAAGTTATTACTCTGTGCTACAAGAGCGATGTCATCAGCATATATGATGTTGTGACCGGTAAATCATGAATGTACAAATTGAAGAGCAATGGGGCTAAAACAGATCCCTGTGGTAGACCATTTTTTTAGTTTTCGTTTGTGGCTTTTAGTGCTGCATAGAAACACTTCGAATTGTCTGTCACTAAGCATACTAGATATTAGATCCACGATTTCTCGACTTGGTACAACTTGCAATAGTTTGTAGATAAGTCCTTCTTGCCAAACAGTGTCATATGCTCCAGTCAAGTCGATGAAAACAGCTATTGATTTCAGTTGACTTTGAAAACCTTCTTCGATATGTGTAGTTAGAGCAAGAACTTGATCGGTGCACCTGCGTCCATGTCTGAATCCAGCTTGTTCAGGAGGCGTAACAGCTTCAATGAAAGGTGCTATTCTGGTTAGGAGGATTCGTTCAAGGAGCTTGAATATGCAACTGATCAGTGCTATTGGTCGATAACTTTCGGGGCTATCTTCGGGTTTGCCAGGTTTGAGAATGGCTACAACTTTTGATAATTTGAAATGACTCGGCAGTCTGTTCCCTTGGAGAATGTAAGTGAAGAGAGAAGTGAGCCAGCATATACCTAGGTACAATACAGGCCCATGCTCTTAATAAATGCAGCCTTGCCGATTTTCAGTTGTTTAATTGCACTTTCTACTTCCGCAGTGGAGAAGGGCCTGCAAAGCGGCTCGTTTTTCTGGGCACTGCGCTTGAGTTAGAGAGGTTACATTTGACAATTCTGGTATGATTCTTGTCCCTCTTTGTCCTTGTGAGGTCTATGATCCTGTTGGCAATAATATCAGGATTCAGTTTAGGAGGCGGCTTTTTAGGGTGTTGTTTGCCCATTTAAAATTCTCCAGGCTTTCCTGCTTGACTTTTCGAAGTTTATTTCTTTGAGTGTTGCTTCCCATTTCTGTCACCTGTTCTTGTTTAAAGAGCTGCGAGCCCACTGTTTGATTTCCAGAACTTGGGTATTCTTGGTATAAGGCCTCACTTTCTTCATTCCAACCAGGTACATATTCCTTTCTGTAACCCCTAGGAATGTTGGACTTAGCAGCTTTGATTGCTAGTTTAACAAATTTGTCGTAGTTATTTGCTGTTGGTTGAAGGTGTGGAGAACTGAAGAACTGATGTAGCGAGTTCTTTGTATATGCCTCTCTTTTCTCCTTGATTATCCTTTTTCGATTCGCTTTTGTATAAGCTACAAATATATATATATACTAGCTGTTACCCGCGGCTTCGTCCGCAATAACATTTGTAATCCTGTTATAACATTAGTTAAATAGATAGATAAGCATGGGTCCTAGTGGAAAATAATTCTATCACCTGAAACCAAAAATGCATGGGACGAAAAAAAAACATCAAAATATCATGTTGGTTTCGGACCCTAAAAGACGTGAAAAATATAATAAAAGTATTTAAAAAACTATTTTTTGAAATTTCATTCGAATCAATTTTTATGTCATTCCTGGGACTTGGAAAATTCCGGCCAAAAAATACAAAATCATTAATAACTCCCTAAGTATTCGTCGTATGATGAAATAGCAAGAGACAAAAAAGATGTAATGTGTTATTGTCTACAACATAGGCCATGTATAATTTTGTACTCAGACATATTACGTTTCCCCCCTCCCCCATAATTTCACCCCTCCCCATGGGCCCCTTAAATTGGATTTATGAAAAAACGTCAAACACCTGTTTAGTTATTTTTTATGCTGATTTTTTTCGGCTGAGTTCCAAATTCCTCGCCTATGTCGTTTAAGAGATACACGCTCCGTTAAGAATCCTTCAACCCCCACTTTTCACCCCTTTCACCTCATAATATACACCACATCGAAAAACCCTCAGACACGTGTCTTCTTATTTTTAACGATGAGTTTATATGCCGAGTATCACATCCCCCAATGAAAGCAATCGGGAGATATTGCTATTCAATGAAATGCAGGTCTACCCCTTAACACCCCTTTAGAACCTGAATATCCAAAAATCCTTTCTTAGCGGGCGTTTGCGGCCCTTGAGGAAGCTGGATACCAAATTTCATTCCAATCCGTTCGGTGGTTTCTGAGATTTCGTGATGGATGAATGAGTCAGTGAGTGAGTGGTATTTGAGCTTTATATATATCTCATGGCGGGTTACGTCACGGTTTATTTATTGGTATAATCCAATATTGGTGCCGAAAACCAACCGATTTGTTCCAGGTACGCTAAATACAATTACAATTTACCAAGATCTTAAAACATCTCAGAAGAAAAATTACGTAAGTAGTGTTTCACGACGTACTGGACAATGCCACTAGTTCACACATAACCCAACGGCTTTAGGATAGTTCACGACTCACGATAAATACTACAGTTTTTCATTCTGTGATATGACTAATTCAGTGGCATCCTATAAGCGAATATATATTATTATTGATTTGTTGAGGTTATTTATTCTGCTGCATAACTAAACCCACGAACGATTGACTCACAAGTGGTGCAATCTACAGACCATTCACGTAACTCTCTGCTAAACTTTGCATTGCAAAGATATTAATCCCGTTCCCCAATAAGATAGTTCACTCATCCCTTCAGAATGACTGAAAGGGAACAACTCAACGTTCTAAAAAGAAAACGCACGACTCAGCGCTCCACACGCTTTGTTAATTTTATACAACAAAATGATAGTGCAACAGATCATGATGAAATAGAATACATCTAAAAAGACTCCAGACAATTTTAGAATCATTGCTCTCTACTGACGATCTGATACACAGCCTGCTAGATGACACAGAATACGCCGTAGATGTCCGGTCTTGTGAAGAATGCACTGACAGTGCAACACGTGCCATGCACAAGGCACAAAAATACTCGCAATGAAACGAGAAGAAACGAATATACCTACGGTCACTGTTAGCCCAAACCAACATATTCAGCCCACACATTTCCCAGACGTCAAACTACCGACAATACGTATAGAACCATTCTCAGGAGACATAGAATCCTGGTCTCGATTCTGGGAACAATTTCAAGCATCAGTTGATAATAACACCACCATTCCAGACATTAGCAAGCACGTACTCTTACGAGGGTTTGTACAAGGGGAACCAAAGCAACTTATTGACGGCATAGCAATTACAGCAGATACGTACGCCCAGACAAAGGCATTACTTACAGAACGCTACGGCGACAAGGATAAAATAATCCAGGCCCACCTTAACTACCTGGAGAATTTACAGCCCGCCTTCTCAGAGAGCCCTGACGATTTAAACACAACGTACTTGGAGTGCCATCGAAGAGTACAAGCACTCAAGGCACTCGGGGAAGATATTAATGTATACGGACGCGTGATAGCCCCAAAAGTTCTGCGAGCATTTCCAGCAGACATATGCACACGTTGGCTGATCCACGCAAAACGTAACAAAATCTCCGAAGGCAATATGATGTCTTTGATAGAATTCCTCCGTGAAGAGGTGGAAGGAGCACTTAACACTCAGAAAATCAAGGGAGATGTCAGTATCGCTATTACGTCCCATTCTACGCCAACAGCAGCTTCTTTCCCAGTTAGTACTAAGCCACGAGGGATTAATAGAGGGAATAAGACAGCGATCACGCCATGCTGTGTCTTCTGTGAAAACAAAGGTCATTGGGCACAAGAGCGCACAAAAGTAGTCGCACTTTAGGCCAGGGTAGAGAAGTTAAAACACTCTCAAAGATGCTTACTTTGCCTAAACAAAGGCAACACTATTAAGAACTGCTATAAGAAGGACAAAGTATCCTGCGCTACATGTAAGGGACCACATCACATTTCTCTCTGTAAAGAACAAGGGGGAGTAACTGTAGGGAAAATACATGTTAGAATGCCGAAGATCGACGTAGGAACACGAGGGTTCTCCCATCTTCAAACTGCCCGCGCTACAATTATCGGTCCCACTGGTGAGAGTAAACTGACGCGTTGCATACTAGTGCCGGTAGCCAACCAAGCTTTGTTAGCGAAGAACTCGTGAAACAGCTTAAGCAGAAGGTTATCGGACAAAGAGATTTAGTTGTTTCAGGATTTGAATCGCCTCACTCCAGGGCCAGAACTCGTAGACTAATTCAGTTCAAAATTAGTAATGGAACGAACACTATACCAATATCAGCCTTAGAAAGTACCAACAAGTATTACCACATCCCACACCAACATCCGACGTTCAATCGTTATTGTGATTGCGAAAACTCCAGGTAGCAGATCCTACCCACGACAGACGTGATCTACCGATAGATATATTGATAGGTGGTGATCAATATTGGAAAATAGTTGAAGATGGTCTACTGATTCGACTCTCAGACACGCAGGTGCTTATC
The DNA here is from genome assembly GCA_946902985.2 of Meconema thalassinum. Taxonomy (NCBI): domain Eukaryota; kingdom Metazoa; phylum Arthropoda; class Insecta; order Orthoptera; family Tettigoniidae; genus Meconema; species Meconema thalassinum. Next base: position 452,784,716 of record OX336391.1, on the reverse strand, counting down.
CCTTCCAAGTTGAGTAGGATACTCACTGGGAACAAATCTGGCATATCAGTCAATCGTGTTTCTGTAAATCACATCCTCGAAATTGATGAATTGTCGCCTTTGAACGATGGAATGCGACGATTTTGGGACTTAGAGACGCTTCGGATACGAGATCATCAGGAACGAACTTTAACTGTCAAGGACACTGATATAATGAATGGAAAATGGTCGAAGAGTGGTGTGATTACCCAGAAGAGAGGGTGTTGTCATACTCTCAAATCGTATCAACGCAGAAAACCGCTTCAGTTCCTTACAGAAGAAATTTGAGAGAAATCATGAATTTCGCGATATGTACCATTCCGAAATGACGAATTATATTAAGAATGGACACGTCGAAACCATACCTTTTGTGGAATCAACTAATATCGTATTTTATCTGCCTCATCATTCAGTCAAGAAAGAAAGAAAGAAAGAAAGAAAGAAAGAAATAAAGACAGAATTTACTAAAATGGAGAAACGTCTTCGATGCTTCGTCCCATGAGAAGAACTCACCATCCCTTAATGACGCCTTACAACCAGGACCTAACCTGTTACAAGAAGTATTATCCATGTTACTTCGCTTTCGGATGAACCAACAGGCGTTAATCGCAGATGGGAATCAAGCGTTTCTGCAACTCTATTTAAATGAGAAAGATAGGGACCTAACAAGATTTTTCTGGTTCCGAGTAGAGGATGACAATGGACGCTTACATACCACAAAGGACATCATCACCTACAGATACCGACAGCAGTGGCTATGCTCGCTAAAAGCGCAGCGTTAGATCATGGGGCCAAGCTCTCTGCTGACTCGGTAGACGCGTGGGTTCGAGCCCCACCGTCGGCCGTCCTTGAAGTGGTTTTCCGTGGTTTCCCATTTTCAACTCCAGGCAAATGCTGGGACGGTACCTTCTGACAGGCCACGGCCGATTCCTTCCACATCCTTGCCCAGTTTCATTCATCTTCATCCATTCCATCTCTCATCCCGACACGCAGGTCGCCCACGGGCGTCGACTAGAAAGACCTGCACTCAGCCTCTCAGGAGATCACACGAAAAAAAAAACTACAGATTCACGCGTTTGCCGTTTGGCCTTACCTGCAGCCCTTTTCTCCTATCAGCTACCCTCCATGAACTGACTAGAAGATTCAGTGACAGGTATTTAACAGCTGCAAGAATCTTAAACAAGAGTGTGTTCATGGACGATTTCGCCTACAGCTGTGAAGAGGAAAGTAAGGCCATAACGACATATTACGAACTGACGAGCTTGCTGAAACAGATACGTCTACCACTGGCAAAGTGGGCAACTAACTGTGAATCACTGAATAATATATGGAAAGCTGAAGGTCGTGAGATCAAACAGATCACTAGTATCCTCGGTGTCATCTGGAATACAGAAGTAGATGAATTTCAGTTCGATCATCGCGACATCGTGGATATCACGAACCCCGCCACCAAACGACGGATATTCCGAACAGTTGCGAACTTCTACGACCCTCTTGGCATGCTGTCACCCGTGTCAATCGCAAGAAACATGATTTTCCAAGACATCTGGTGCAGAGGCATCCAGTGGGATGAGATTTTGCCGCAAGATATCGCCCTAAAATGGCAAAATTGGATCTCAAACTTCAAGCAATCATACACGTTAAGTATTTCTAGAAGGATAGGATTCGTAAGCTGGACTCCAGAGACTTCGCAAGTCCACGTTTTCTGCGACGCGTCAGAAAGAGCTTACGGAGCTAACCTGTATGTTAGAACCGTGGTTGAATCCAAAGCCTCGGTTCAACTTGTTTGCAGCAAAGGTAGGCTTGCTCCTATCAAAAGGGTAACTCCCCCACGACTTGAATTGTTGGCCGCCCTAACTGGTACGCGCCTTCTCAAGTATTTCTGCCACTCTACGGGACATGACATTGTGAGAACAACTCTATGGAGTGACTCAATGGTAGCTCTAGGTTGGATACGCAGTGACCCTAATCGCTGGAGAACTTTCATTTCTAACCGCGTGAAAGAAATTCATGAGAGCTCTACTCCGGCTCAATGGAAACATTGCCCTGGTACGGAAAATCCAGCAGACCTCATATCGCGTGGACGGCTCACTACAGAACTTCAGTCTTCTGCAGTGTGGTGGCACGGACCTACTTGGCTACGTGATCATCCGGATACTTGGCCTGACAACACCGCCTTCAATATCTCACTTCCAGAAGTTCGAAAGACACCCCAGCAAGTCTTGACTGTCAACACGTGGGAACCTCCTATAGATGCAGCGAAATTCAGCTCATATTGGAAGATTCTGCACATAATGGCATGGATTCTACGCTTCATAAATAATCTGAGATACAATGAAAAACTCAAAGGGGGTCTGACAGTCCATGCACTGGCAGCAGCACGTCTTCGTTGGATCAGCGTGGCTCAGAGGAATAGTTTTCCTACAGAATACGACGCACTCAAGAAGAAAACTGACTTTTACACGAAATCAAAGATAGCACGTTACAATCCCTTCCTAAAGGACGACCTAATACGGATAGGTGGACGCCTCCAATTTGCCGAGCTGACCTTGGAACAGAAGCACCCACTCCTTCTTGATGGTAATCACCCCTTTACGAAGTTACTTCTACGACAGACGCACATCCGGTTACATCACCTAGGAGTAAGAATTATTCTATCTGAACTGCGTGCAGAATACTGGATTTTGAATGCTCGGCAAACTAACAAGAAAGTTCTCAAAACGTGTCTGCCATGCAAGATAGCAAGGAATCATATTGGAGGTGAAGTAGAGGCTCCTTTGCCGTCAGATCGTGTGCAAATCACTAAGCCATTTGCTGTCACCGGTGTGGACTTCGCAGGCCCGCTTTACCTGAAGGTGGGGGTCAGGTTCAGAAGGCATACATAGTGTTGTTCACTTGCGCAACCACAAGAGCACTACACCTTGAGCTTGTGACAGACATGAGCACAGAGACATTTCTCATGGCTTTAAGGCGCTTCTCCGGCAGACGAGGATTTCCTCACACAGTGTATTCCGATAACGCAAGGACTTTTATGGCAGCAAATAAGGAGGTTAGATTTTATTTAATACATTGGTCAATTACATGTATACAATACATTTTTGATACAGGACACGTCAGAATTTACATCTATAAAATAAAAGAACTAACAGGTATATATTACTAATACTATAACCAATAATTACTTATTATAATAACGGATCTTAAGTGATACAATCTTATTGGACAACTATTTACACCTTACACTCTTATCATAATATGAAAACTTAATTCTATAAATACAACAACTTACAGCTAGGTATTACAATTAAAATAGAAAAGTAAAATATAATTATAGATTTCATCACTCCTATACGCTAAGATATTCAACTACAGAGTTTAAAAAATGGCACTGCAGATAAGCATTCAACATTCTATCAAAGGTTTTTATTTTTGGGGCTAGTTTTATATACTGGGGCAGTTTATTGTATAATTTAACACCTGTGCGAAAAGTTCCTTTTTGATATATGCTTGTGTGTGAGTGTGAAATATGAATGTTTTGATTTTGTCTTGTGTTATGCCTATGGACATCATTGTTTGTTTTAAGAAAAACATCTTTATTCATTAAATTCTTTAAAAAATCCATAATACTTTCAAAGATATATATGCAGGGCAGTGGGAGAATGTTTAAATCTTTAAACAGAGGTCTACACGATTCTCTAGTGATTACATTTGCCATAATTCTAATCGTCCTCTTTTGTATCCTAAACGTGCTTAGCACATCTGGCGACATACCCCAAAATATGACCCCATTTCTTAAGTATGAATGGAAATAAGCAAAATAAGTATTTCTTAATGTTTGCATGCTTGTGCAGGTTTTCAAAATACGTAACGCAAAGCACATCGAGATCAGTTTAGTGTTCAGATATTGTATATGATTATTCCATTTCAAGTCATGTTGTATCCATAGTCCTAAAAACATTGTTTCTGATTTATTTTCTATTTGATGACCATTTAATGTTATAATGAGGAATAGAACTAAACAAATCATCCGTAATCTTAAGTTTAAATATATTCGTGAATCAACAAGGAATCTAAATACGGCTAGTGCTAGGAGGCATCTCCGAGCCATGGGCATAGGCAAAACACGGGAACAGCTTCAGGTACCTCTTTTGTTTGTCATTAATATAAAGGACAAACAAAAGAGGACCAAGAACGGAACCCTGAGGGGTTCCTGCCTTCCTGAGTCGCCACTGTGAAGCAGTATCTTGTGTTATTACACGTTGCATGCGATCTGTAAGATATGCGGTGAAAAATTTTAAAGCCTCATTACCGAAAAGGCATGCAAGTTTCTTCAACAATGTCTGGATATGTATCGTGTCAAAAGCCCTACTGAAGTCAAGGAGTGTGAGTATTGTCACTTGTCTTTCGTCCATTGCTTGTCTGATATCATGAGTCACTTTTAGTAAAGCAGTTGCTGTGCTATGGCCCTTCTTGAAGCCAGATTGAAGTGGATCCAGAAGAGAGTGAGCGTGAGGGTATTCCAGTATTTGAGTATTTGAGATATCATCTTTATGCGGATGACCTCCAAATTTACTGTCACGTTGGTATCAAAGATATAGCGAACGCGATACGAGATGTAAACACCGACCTGCAACAACTCAGTGTGTATGCTAGCGATAACGCTCTCCTTCTCAACCCCAAAAAGACCCAAGTTATTATAATCGGCTCGCAGGGATTATTGATTTCCATGTATGAAAACTACACTATCCTCCTGTGACTTTAAATGCAACCATAATCCCGTTTAGTAAAACAGTGAAAAACCTCGGTATGACTCTGACTGAAACTCTTGACTGGTCTGCACATGTAAGTAATACTTGCAGGAAGATGTACGCGACGCTACACCCACTCAAACGGCATAAGGACATTTTACCACAAGACGTGAGGATAAAACTTATTGAGACTTTGATACTACCAATACTTGACTATTGCGACGTGGTCCTTGTTGATGCAACTAGCGAACAAACTAAAAAACTGCAACGAGCATTGAACTCTAGTCTTCGGTTTGCTTTCAACTTGAATTACGATTCTCACGTAACCCCTAGCTACAAAGCTCTTTCTTGGCTGAAACCTGAAGGGCGTCGAAATTTTCATATTTTGACGTCGGTATATCGAACCCTAGACGAAAATCTCCCACTGTATATTTCTTCGAAATTTCATTTCCTGTCCTCATTTCATAATATTAATACTAGATCTGGCTCTTCCCTCGCTATTCCCGTTAACCACTCTTCCAAGTACAATAAATCCTTCGTTGTGACTGGGTCGCGACTTTGGAATACACTCCCAGCTGACGTAAGGAAATGCAAGACCTACACAAAATTTAAGACTGCTTGCAGAGATTTCCTTTTGAACACCGCTGACTGTTTCGTGTGACTGGTGATGGATGATAGACAGCATGATTGAGCCATTATGGTAAATAAATAAAAATTAAAATACCCAGTTATTTACTAGATCTAACACTATCACTTATTATTATTATTATTATTATTATTATTATTATTGTTTCAGGTAACAATTTTATATGTTTCTTTGTTTGATGTACATTGCTATCTTTATTTTTATGTCCTGTTTTAACGTACTTAATTTCTAGTTTACGTATCTTATTCAATGGTAGTATTTGCGTATTTTATTATAACTATGTGGTTAAGTGTAAGAGAGGGCCACGAGCCTTAACTTCGCCACTGCAAAAGACATAAATAAATAAATAAAAATAAAACAATATTGGGCTTCGCAGGATTCCTATTCTGTATAGTGTGGAAATTTAGGCATACTGTGTTTTTATAGTTTATTATGAGGTGATTATCTTGCGAACATTTGGTTAACTCTTCTGTAACGGAGTCAGAAGACTGCTGTAAGACCAGTTAGTTTCACCTTTCATTACGAGTGTTGTATCGTCCGCAAACAAAATTTCCTTATGTGAATGAACGTTCTGTGTTATATCAATGATATATAGAAGAAAGAGTAGTGGGCCCAAAACCGATCCCTGGGGTACTCCAAATTTAATAATTCCCTCATTGGACAATGTTTCACTAAGTAATTTGGTTCCATCATCCTTGTGTCTCAAGCTTACTATTTGTTTATGCCTTGTTAAGTAAAACTCTGTCCATTTATTAGCTAGACCTCTAATGCCATATTGATTTAGTTCTGTAAGGAGGATTTTATGCTTAACAACATCAAATGCTTTCGATAAATCCAAGAATAGGCCAGTTACATGTTCCTTATTGTCAAATAATTTCAGTATACTATTACTTGGCCTGTTTGCCATCTCTTGATGAATGCAGTACATTTGCATTTGTCTTTTGGCACAGGCTAGAGTAAAATGTGGCTTTTCACCGATGTCTCAGTCTCATTCATGGCTGTGATTATATGGAAGCTACTGAGGTATGGGTGGTGCTTAGTATTGACATTCAGGGCACAGTGTCTGTGGATGCTGTGAATTGTTCTACTCAAAGGGTTAGTACTGCTGTTCTGACTCGGGGAGGAAAGCAATGGCAAACTACCTCACTCCTCATCTTGCCTAATACGCCTCAATATAGCTCTACCTTGGGTTTTGTGGGTATCCACCCACAAAACCTAACGGCGGTACTTTTTGAGGATCCAACCAGCCTTCAGGCTGACTACCTAACAGACATACTATTACTACATTCATAAAATGCTGTCTGTGTAGATGTTTCCGTTCTGAATCCATGTTGTGAGTTTGAGAGAATTTTATTTTTTTCTATAAAACTTATCAGTCTCTTATACATGATTTTTCCACAATTTTTGCAATACCAGTTGGTAAGGTAATAGGACGATAGTTACCTAATTCATATTTTGAACCGTTTTTGTGCACTGGAATTACTTTTGATAACTTCAAAATATCCGGGTAAGTTCCTGAGAGAATTGAACTGTTTATTAAGTGCGTAAGTGGATTTATTATATTTTCTGCACATTTCTTTAAAATTGCATCAGGGATGCCATCAATACCAGCACAGAATTTATTTTTTAGCTCTTTTATAGCTATTCGTACCTCTTCACTTGTGACATGATTTATAAATAAAGAATCACTGCATTTATTTATTTTATTATTAGAATTTAGTGTATTTACCTGTGATTTATTTAATAATTTTTGTGGAATTCCCAGAAAATAAACATTAAAAGTGTTTGCTACTTCCTCTGGATTATTAATCACTTTATTATTTCTGGTCAGTGTAATGTTCCTTTGTATTTTAGCAGATTTTCCAGTTTCTTTCTTTATCACGGACCACATAGCCTTGTTTTTATTAAATGATTGGGAAATAAAATTATCATTATGCATTTTCTTTGATAGTCGTATTACCTTATTTAATATGCTAGTATATTTTATGTAGTATAAATTGAATTCAGGTGTTGTGTGGTATTGTATATATAATTTGTGTAGAAATTTCTTTCTTTGACATGAATTTATAATCCCTGTTGTTATCCAATTGCTAGTTTTGTTATTTTGAATAGTTCTTTGTTTAAAGGGGAATGCTGTTTCAAAATAGTATTTTAGGGTACTGTTAAATGCATTAAATTTATCATTTACATTTTCTAGTTTATACATTTCTGACCATGTTTCCTTATTTAATAAGTCGTTGAAATATGTAACAATTGTTTCAGTGAATGACCTGCACTTTGATTGTATTCCATTATCATTATTATTGATTATTTCGGGTACTTCAAAACTCAGTATTTGTCCATGGTGGTCACTAAAATCCGGACAATAGATTTCTATTGAATGGAGATATTTATCTGTATTTATAAAAAATTGATCAGGAGTGGTTTTACTAAATTTTGTTATCCTTGTTAGGGTATTTACTGTAGGTTTCAGTTCATATGAAATTAGTAACTGTGTTAATAATTCACAATTTCTATCACATTTTAAGAAATCCACATTTACATCCCCACAAATTATTATATCGAAATTTACTTTGATCATGTTATTGAGTAACAATTCTAATTTATCTATAAATAAACGAAACTTTCCTGACGGAGAACGGTATACGCATACAATTATTAACTTAAACTGTTGTATTCAAAATCCTGTTTCATAATTAGATAATCATAAGCTGTTAACTGTTCATGATCTAAATTATTTCTTACGAAGATACAAGTACCACCATTGCTAATATTAGATCTAGAGTATTTACTAGCTAGTATAAACCCTGGGATTTGAATTAATTCGAATTGTTCCTCTTTCAGCCAATGTTCTGAAATACAGAGTGCTGAGATGTCTTTAAGTTCGTTTTTAAGCATTAGATTTATGTAATCAATTTTATTATAGAGAGACTGAACATTCTGGTGGTAAATTTTAAATGTGTTACTTTTGCAAGCTTGTGTTGGTGATTTATTACCATTATGATTATCATAATTGTTATTATTATTGTTGCTAGACAAATCCGAGATACCATTGTTGCACTCAGTTAAATTTGACATCGAAAGATCTGAATGCCAAACCTCACGCTTGGCTTCTTTTACAAGTTTCCCTGCTTCCACTCTAAAGATATTACTGTTGAACTATTCTTACCATTTGAATTTACAATTTTGCAGATTTCATCACTAAAATACTCATTTCCTAACCTATTTAAGTGTAGGCCATGTCGAGTGTGGAACTTCCTGTCTAATTTACTTACGTCTATAATTTGGACATTTGGAAAACTCTTACAAACTTTACGAATTTTTCCATTTGTAGCCTCTATGTCTACATTTACACATGATTTGGGAATTAAATCGTATCTCTGCGGAATGTTTACAATAATGACATTTGTGTTATGCATGGATGGCAATGTACCCTTTAAATCTTTGATTACCTTTTTATTGCCGTTTGCTCCAGCGATGATTACTGCATAGTCCTTTGAAGTGAGGGTCGCACACTCTCCTACCATCCCCTTTGTGACCGCTGCAATTGGAGCTCCTGGTTTTACTGTCGAAGTGACCTCCATTTCTCCGCTTCTCTCCAATACGCTTGCTGCTACATCTCGCCCGTGACTATCCGCAAATATCCGCATCTTCCTGGATTTTCTCTTTTATCACTTTCTTCTTTTCTTCTTGAAGAAAGTCATCATTTTCTTCGACGAGCGCCTCAAATGAATTTGAGACGGGAATTTCAGTTACATGTACTGGCCTAAGCTTGTTCAATCTTACACTACCAGCAACCACTGTTGGCCAAGTTTCCTTGCTTACCTCTCCGTTTCCTTTTAATTTAGTCAACTCTTCCATTAACGTAGCAATATCTTCCTTTAGCAGCTTTATAATTTCATCTTTTGAGGACAGTTCGCTTCTCAGGTTATGACATTCGCATGACGGTACCGGTAGGCCTACATTACGACAATCGCTTTCACTTTTCTCCTCACTCAATTTTACCCGAGATCTTGTGATTATTTTATTTGCATTTTTTTACTTTTATTTTGCACGACGAGCATAAATCCGTAACGGTTACACTACCTGACGAGACACTAACACTGTTAACTAACGACATACTAGAGATCTAAGTTAGCCTAGATGTTTATACCAAATTACACTAAATTTATTTTAATTATTACTACCTAAATGAATTAATCTAATTACCTACCAATAAAGAAGAATGTGAAATACGTATATCTTCCAATCGGGTGAAATCTCGTAAAAGCAGCACTGCTATACTTGGTTCAAACAGTGATTGAAGAAGTCACCGAATCTTTGGATACACGTTCCCACAACTTAGTTTCAGTTTATTAAATTATCAAGGAAGGAAGCTTGTTGTAAACGAGGGGCGTGGTGGCTCAGCGGTATAGCTGTATGCCTCTCACCAAGGCGGTCCGGGTTCGATTCCCGGTCAATGCATGTGAGATTTTCAAAGTGAATTGCCATGTTCTGTGGTTCGGATTCCACGTAAAAAGGAGGTCCCGTGGCTCATAATCACAAGATTCACGGTCACGTAAAACTACAATCTTCCTTCCTTTTCCTTGTTGTAAACGTGACCGTTAATCTTGAGATCATGAGCCACGGGACCTCCTTTTAACGTGGAATCCGAACCACAGGACATGGCATTTCACATCGAAAATCTCACATGCTATTAAATTATCAATAGGAATTTCTAAATACTATCAATATTCCATATTTCACTTGACCTAAGGAAAGTAACTTTATAGATTTTATACCTCTGTTATAATATTTTACCTTTTATCAAATATTTACACTAGCTGCTATTTCACTACACTTTCACTGTGACGCCATCTTGCCGCAGGAGCTATCGGAGCTGAGTCAAATCTTGTGTCACCCATCGACAAACCACCACCTTCTACATCATTCCATCACTTGGAAGTTTATTCTACCACGCGCCGCTTGGTGGGGAGGGCGGTGGGAGAGAATGGTTGGAACAACGAAGAGATGTCTCAGGAAGGTTCTGGGCTATTCCCTGATTGACCATGAGATTCTGACAACGCTATTGGTAGAAGTGGAGGCAACGATTAATTCAAGACCCATCACCCAAGATGGTTCAGACGTACTGACTCCAAGTCATTTCTTCAATGGTGAACGCTTGACAACTTTGCCTACCAGACCAGAACCTAGCAATGAGATAAACATGAGAAAAGAAGCCCGACTTAAGCAAAAGATGCAAGACGATGGAAGAAAGAATATCTTCTAGAATTACGAAGCTACCACGAGGTCCAGCGTCCTATGAAACGACTAACAGAGTGCCGAGTGGGAGACATAGTTTTATTGCAAGAAGACTTCCGGCCGAGGCACGTGTGGCAGAGGGCGTTGATCACAGAGACTAAACCTGGCAGAGATGGGAAGGTGCGATCACTCATCCTCCGGAAGACAGACGGGACTAGTGTCAGCCGACCTGTTCAACTGGTCGTTCCGTTGGAAGTCGACCAGAGTGGCGAGGGTGTGGAGAACTGAAGAACTGATGTAGCGAGTTCTTTGTATATGCCTCTCTTTGCCCCTTGTTTATTCTTTTTCGATTCGCTTTTGTATAAGCTACAAAATATATATCATGGCTGATTATGTCACGGTTTATTTATTGGTGTAAACCACAGAAGGTTCTCTGCAGCTAAACTGGAGTCAAGGTCTTTTGTGAATCCATCCCAGTTGGCTCGTTGAAAGTTCCATCTCGGTAAGGGCATTGAGTTTACAAGGGGAGTTTTCAAACCAATTTCCAACAAAACAGGTCAGTGTTGACTATTTGGGAAGTTGGGCAAAACAATACGAGTGGTGTTGAGTGGTAGATCTAGCTGGTCTTTAGATAGGAATGGCAAGTCTGTGTTGTATTCCTTATTCCAGCGTGCGGAGTGGAAGGTTCCCTTGTCTTTTACATCAAAAACCAAATGCATATTGGAAATTTCTGCCCATTGAACTAGTGACTCTCCATTCACATCCACGGCGTCATACCTCAAATTTGTGTGATGGCTGTTGAAGTCTCCAGTGTATATACAAGGGTGGTCAAAAGCAGGCAGTACTGTAGGAGCCCAATTCACATCCGGAGGCTTGTACACATTGACAATGTTTAAATCATTTACCGTATCTGAATTGCTATTGTATAAATGTAGCCATCTTCTGAACGACCAATTACTTGCACTCCATTTGAACTTGACTTCACATAAGTGGCAATCCCAGATTGTGGGTGGTGGATAGCTTCGACCAGTGTATAACCGGATATTCGTCCTCTGCACTGAAGGTCCTGATCATCTTTAGTATGGGTTTCTTGAATGTTAACAACATCAATGTTATGGTCATACAGTTGTTTTTGCAGATACTGGCATTTGGCAAAACGTATGCCTTCAATGTTCAGTTGCATAATGCGAACTTGGTGTATCTCATCTCTAGTAGACCTTGTGTGACAGGCTGCGGTCTTGGTTTCTGATTACCAACACGGCATGACATGGAAAGCAACGGTTCGATTCTAGTTTCATGGTGAATAGGGATACCTTATGCGAAACTTTTCCGCCAGATGTCAAGGTTGTTCTATGTGGGACTCCATTGATTTGCCTTCCGATGGCATTCTATGCACATCAAATTTTAGAATAAAAAGTTGATAATACAATAATTTTCATTCTAAAGTGTTTGTAACAGCCTATTGTGTGTTGTCTGTCTGTTAGGTAGTCAGCCCGAAGGCTGGTTGGATCCTCAAAAAGCACCGCCTTTACGTTATGTGAGTAGATACCCACAAAAAACCAAGGCAGCCCTATATTGAGGCGTTCTAGGCAAGAAGAGGAGTGAGGTAGTTTGCCATTGCTTTCCTTATATTGTGTGTTATTTGAACTAAAGATCAAAATAATCCCACATAGTATCTGTTCGCTATATGTTGGTTCTAGTTCAGGTTATACTTATAGAATATTGTGGTGGATTATATTTAGAAGACTGAGGGATTCTGCCAGAGTTACTTCTCCGTGTTTCTATATCAGGGAATTATCGTCTACGAAACTGAACCAAGTTGTGGTATTTTTTTTTGTAGCGTTCTGTAGAGCGGACTTGTAGGACTACCCATAGCTTCTCCATCTATTTGCACATAGAAACAGTTGATCCATTGAAAATATGTTGTAGTTACACAGTGGGAAATAGAGTGCCAATATCAGACGATTGATGGTGCTGATGTGACATATGGTTTCTTTAAGCCGAACCTTAGTTAAAAGTTACACCACGTCTAATCTATTGAGAATTTCTTCTGATTGGATGTTGATTTTCTTTCATTCATTTTTGCTTGAAGTGGGCTGAATTATTTATGTGGCAATACCTTTGTTCTACATGTGGTTGTAATAGTTTGCCAAGATATCTTGCCAGGCTGTTTGGCTCAGCCTGTTACTACCACAACCACTCTGACTGCTGCAGCCACTAAGTGAATTCTGTATCACTATGTACACTACTGCTTCAGAAGTAATTTTTAGCTAATTTTCCTTATTCATGACATCAGATTATATTGCCTTCTTGTTACTAGAGTGAACCGTTTAACTATAAGTAAGTGTTAGCTGCCCATAGCTTCTCTTCCTCCTGCCTAATAATTTGTATTTTGTTACAGAACCACCATTGGATTATTGCTATCTTGTTGTAAACCCATATATCTCGTGTTCAAGCTTGACATCACGTGTCTCTTTCACAAGACCTAGAGAAAGCTTGTAATATGTTTATAAGAATGGGTACCCCTAAGTTGTGGCTGCCAAATGTAATAGTTTTTATGAGGGTAAACCAACAACAACAAGACCCACAGTTGTGGTGACAAATGTAATATGACTAATGATGGTAGTACCACAATACAAACTCAACTGTTGATTATATAAATGTAAAGACTATAGTAATAAGAACAAGAAGTTCCGTGACGAACTAAAGAGCCTACTTTTCTTAAAATTTAAGATTCATGCCAATGATTAATCTATATGGATCTATCTAGAATAATGACGAAATTAAGTTGGTAATACCAAAATTTCTAATTAGTTCGAAATACTGTATAGCTGGCATAATGTAGTAATAGAGAACTACAGTTGGCAGCCTTGGTGACTAAATATATCTCTTAAAGTACAGAATACAAAATCTGGTTGAAGTCTAATGGATAGCATGGACGTTACATGCAGTTAAACATTGGATCTAACAGCGCGCGTAAAATCATGTTGGCAACAATGACATACATGTATTTGTCAGAAATAATCTGAAATAATAAGATCTATTGTTGTCTCAATTTTGAATGAAATCCATTAGTTAGTATAGAAGTTACAATCATTTTAAAATTGGACCTATCAGCAGGCTTAGAATCATGTTGGCAGCACAGGCGTAGGCCTATATTAGTAACTCCAAATTTATCTAGAATGCCAGGTACTATACGTGTGCAAAGTTTAGAGCTATTGGCTTGCATGCTTTCTGATATATTGATATTAGGGTAACAAAAATAGAGACAGTATTTATTAACAGTTGGCAGCCCTGGTTACTCTTAAGAATCGACATAGTCATATCTGTTATGGTACACATAGCACACACGAAATTTGGATGAAATCCAAATGATGGTATAGAAGTTATATGTATTTAAAGTTGGACCTCTCAGCAGGCCTAGAATCATGTTGGTAGCACTGACGTATATAAGTTACTCCAAATTAATATAGAATGTCAGGTACTATACGTGTGCATAGTTTCAAGCTGTCGGCTTGCATACTTTCTGATATATGGGTATTTGGTATAAAAAATTGAGAGCATTTATTAACAGTTGGCAGCCGTGGTGGCTCTTAAGAATACGCCCAGTCATATCTGTTTATGTACACATAGCACATACGAAATTTGGTTGAAATCCAGTTGATAGTGTAGAAGTTATATGCATTTAAAATTTGGACCTACCAGCAGGCTTAGAATCATTTTGGCAACACTGCCATGAATGACCTCCTGGAAATTAAACTGCAATATTATTATCTATACGTGTGCCAATTTTGAAAAAGATACGTGTGCCAATTTTGAAAAAGATCCCATTCATACCTTCCATGATACCCAACATGGAGCTCAAATTTCAATTGCGATTTTTCAGCAGTTGGTAGCACTGACATCATTTTTAAATATGGCCGTGAGATATTCAGGTACCGGTATAGATCTTTACTCTTACCAAATTTTGTTTCGATTGCTGCAGCCGTTTAGGAGTTGATAGGGACACACACACACACACACAGCCAGCCAGCCAGCCAGCCAGACAGACAGACATACAGACAGACATTTGCCCGATCTCATAAGTCTTCTTTTTCCTCATTTTTGCAAAATGTGAAAAGTAGGCTAAAAATATCTGCGTGGGCGCCAACTCACGTGTGAAATCTATGAGTAATAAAATATCTTGTTTAAATAAATAGCACAAGCACTCGACAATCTCAAGGCATGGAGTATTTTTAACACCAACCAGGACCACAGTGGAGAAAGCAAGTTTATATATAACTAGCTGTTACCCGCGGCTTCGCCCGCAATAACATTTGGAATCCCGTTATAACATTAGTTATATACATTTTTCCTGTAGTGGAAGATAATGACGGCAACATGGAGCGTTGAAATTGGAAATCGGGTGCAATATACGACGGGGAAAGACGACCATTTACCAATATCTGACAAACAGCTGACAGCTTTACTCATTGCGTCCTTCAGGTGCACATATCCCTAACTTCTCAACTTTCTCTGATTGATGCGAATACAAAGTAGTCTCTCTGTCTCAATCTTTGCATACATATCAACCTGAAACTGATTGAGAAGATTGCGAAATAAGTTAAGATAAAAAGTATCACCCTCAAACTCAAATATTCCGAAGCTGTAAAAGTTAGCGGCAGACACGGTCTTCTTAAAAGGTGCTTGAGTGCTGTTGTGACGTTGAGGGATATTTACCTAACGTAATAAAACAAATCTCTACTTAAAAATACCTGATAAATGGAATAGACCTAGCTTAACTTAAAAAAATTAACGTTGGTAGAGGTAATTATCTTTTACCAAAGCCTACTTTTCATTATAACTATGTCTTCTTCTTCTTCTTCTTCTTCTTCTTCTTCTTCTTCTTCTTCATTTCACCTTTTCCAGCTGACACTGGGTAGGGGCAAATATGGTTCCTCTCCACTTTGTTCTGTCGTTCCACCATTCCTCTTCCGACACGGTGTTCCAATCCAGGTTCCGTTTTCTAATGCTATTCTCCACCGAGTCTATCCAACGCATTATTGGTCTTCCTCGTCCTCTCTTCCCTGTCATCCGTCGTTCCAGTGCTAGTCTTGGTAGCCTTACTTAATTCATCCGTTTGACATGTCCAAACCATCTCAATCTGTTTTGCTCCAGTTTGTCATTTAGTTTCTGTACTCCCAGTTCTTTCCGTATATCTTCATTTCTCACTCTGTCTCTCCTCGTTTTCTGGACCATACTTCTCAGGAATCTCATCTCAGCTGCCTGTACTCTGTTCTCTAACTATGTACTACCAAGAAATGATGAAAAACGCCGAATCCAACAAAGGAACTCGACAGTTACGTCAACTAAAGGCTAATATATAATGCAATATGATGATTTTAAAGTGATGGTGAAAGTATAAAGTACAAAGAGAAATTGCATAGAAGTACTGTTTGAACAGAGAGAGTGGGTAAAGGTCGGGAGAGCAGACAACAATGACGTGCACGTTATGAAAGTAAGCTCACTGCCTGTAAAGACTGGTAGGGGCCATGTGTGCAGCCCGCATTGCATCATATAATGGCGGTTTTCGCGGTATGACCATGATCCCGAGTGAATTTTTTGAAAACCTTTCTTAGCGAGCACCTACGGCCCCTGAGGAAGCTGCATACCAAATTTCATTCCAATCCGTTCAGTGGTTTCTGAGATTTCATGATGAATGAATGAGTGAGTGAGTGAGTGAGTGAGTGAGTGGTATTTGACAAATATATAGTATAGATGAAATTTATGGGAAAAAAACTGTCGGAGGGCGTTTGCGGCATTTGAGGAAGCTGCATACCAAATTTCATTCCATTTTGGATGGGCGATGATGAGTGAGTGAGTCTGGACATTTTCTTTCAATTTCCTTTTTTCAGTATTTCACCCCTCCACATGAACCCCTTAAATTTGATTTATGAAAAAAAATCTGTCGAACAGCTATTTACTTATTTTTTAAGCAGTTTTTCCCCCTGAGTTTGATGAGTGAGTCAGTCAGTCAATCAATCAGATAGGACACTTTATTTCCTGTTTTTCCCCCCAGAATTTCACCCCTCCCCATGGGCCCCTTAAATTGGATTTATGAAAAAACGGTCACCAACACCTATTTACTTATTTGTTATGCTGATTTTTTCCCGCTGAGTTTCAAACTCCTCGCCTATGTCGTTTAAGAGATACACGCTCCGTTAGGATTCCTTCAACCCCCACTTTTCACCCCTTTCACCTCATAATATACACCACATCGAAAAACCCTCAGACACGTGTCTTCTTATTTTTAATGATGAGTTTATATGCCGAGTATCACATCCCCCAATGAAACCAATCGGGAGATATTGTTATTCAATGAAATGCAGGTCTACCCCCTTAACACCCCTTTAGAACCAGAATATCCAAAAATCCTTTCTTAGTGGGCGTTTGCGGCCCTTGAGGAAGCTGCATACCAAATTTCATTCCAATCCGTTCGGTGGTTTCTGAGATTTCGTGATGAATGAATGAGTCAGTCAGTGAGTGGCATTTGAGCTTTATATAATAGACTAGCTGAAGTACCCGTGCTTCGCTACGCGTCATAAATAAATTAAAATATGAAGGTGACAGTAAAAACAGGGGATAGGCGAGGTGCTGCGCAGAGGGAGATTAAGGATGGAACATTTTGTCCAACTACACCGCTCGGCGTTGACCGTGTTTTATAGCACAAATTTAGGTTTTACTCGCTAACGGTTGGAGATACCTTTCGGATAGAAAATGTAATTTTTAACCTCGTATATACCATCAAAAGTTTGCTATTTCTTAGCGTTCTCTTTGTATTTGAAATGGAAATATGAAAGTTTTAAACCAAAGGGTGTAGTGAAGTCACTAAAATGGTCGCCATCTTTAAATAGTACAAAGTATTGAAATCAAAACTAACCTATATGTTAACCAGGTAAATCAGCTACTTCCATATAAAATTCTTGTAAATCGGACCAGTGGTACTTGCGTGATTGAGTAATACATAGACGCACATCATCTCATTTTTAGCCTCGCTTCGCTCGCGTCATAGTCGTGTCATATTGTTATTCAATGAAATGCAGGTTTAACCCCATTAACACCCCTTTAGAACCTGAATATCCAAAAATCCCTCCTTGGTAGACGTTTTCGACACACAACAAACATATCCCCAAAATATCATTCTTCTAACTTTAATCGTTTGGGTTGGTCGATGAGAGTGAACATCCAAAAATCCTTCCTTAGGGGACGTTTTTCTTCCAGAATTTCACCCCTCCCCATAGGAACCTTAAATTGGATTTATGAAAAAAAAACGGTCGAACACATATTTATTTATTTTAATTATTTATTTATTTATTTATTTATTTTTAAGTTGATTGATTTCCTCCGAGTTTCAAACTCCTCGCCTATGTCGTTTAAGAGATACACGGTCCGTTAGGAATCTTTCAACCCCCACTTTTCATCCCTTTCACCTCATAATATACACTACATCGAAAAAACATTAGACATGTGTCAGCTTATTTTTAATGATTAGTATATATGCCAAGTATCACATCCCCAAATGAAACCACTCGTGAGATATGGTTATTCAATGAAATGCACGTTTACCCCCCTTAACACCTATTTAGAACCTGAATATTCAAAACGCTTTCCTTAGTGGACGTTTTCGACATACAACGAACATATCCCCAAAATGTCATGTTTCTAACTTTAATAATTTTGGCTTGGCTATGATGAGTGAGTGAGTCAGTCAGGACATTTCCTTTCATTTATTTTTGATAATTTCACCCCTCCCCATGAACCCCTTAAATTGGATTTATGAAACAAACGGTCGAACACCTATTTACTTATTGAAAGCTGTTTTCCCCCTGAGTTTGATGAGTGAGTAAGTGAGTCAATCAGTTAGGACACTTTCTTTCCTGTTTTTTTTTCCAGAATTTCACCTCTCACCAAGGGCCCCTTAAATTGGATTTATGAAAAAAAAACCAGTCGAACACCTATTTACTTGTATTTTAAACTGTTCTTTTCCCGCCGAATTTCACCCTTCTCGCCTATGTCCTTTAAGAGATACACGCTCCGTCAAGAATCCCTCAACCCCCAATTTTCACCCCTATCACCTCATAATATACACCACATCGATAAACCCTTAGACATATGTCTGATTATTTTTAATGATTAGTTTATATACCGAATATCACATCCCCTAAGAAACAACTCATGATATATCGTTATTCAATGAAATGCACGTTTACCCCCTTAACATCTCTTTAAAACCCGAATAAACAAAAATCATTCCTTAGTTGACGTTTTCGACATACAGCGAACATATTCCCAAAATTTCATTTTTCCAACTTTAATAGTTTTCGCGGGGCGTGATGAGTGAGTGAGTCAGACAGGACATTTTCTTTCAATTATTTTTACCAGAATTTCACCCCTCCCCATGGGCTCCTTAAATTGGATTGATGAAAAAACGCTTAAACGCCTATTAACTTATTTTTTAAGCTGTCTTTTTCCCCTGAGTTTGGTGAGTGAGTGAGTTAGTCAGTGAGTTAGGACACTTTCTCTCCTTTTTTCCCCCAGAATTTCACCCCACCCCATTGGCCCCTTAAATTAATTTATGAAAAAACGGCCGAACACCGATTTACTTATTTTTTAGCTGATTTTTTTCGCTGCGTTTCAAATTTCTCGCCTATGTCGTTTAAGAGATAGGCCTACACGCTCCGTTAGGAATCCTTCAACCCCCACTTTTCACCCCTTTCACCTCATAATAATACACCATATCGAAAAACCCTTAGACACATGTCTGCTTATTTTTAATGATTAGTTTATATGCCGAGTATCACATCCACAAATGAAACCACTCGTGAGATATTGTTATTCAATGAAATTCAGGTTTAACCCCCTTAAGACCCCTTTAAAGCCTGAATATCCAAAAATCCTCCCTTAGTGTACGGTTTTGACATACAACGAACATATCCCCAAAATGCCCTGTTTCCAACTTCAATATTTTTGGCTGGGCGATGATGAGTGAGTGAATGAGTCAGGACATTTTCTTTCATTTTTTTTCCTTCAGAATTTCACCCCTCCCGATGAACCCCTTCAATTTGATTGATAAAAAGCTGTCGAACAGCTATTTACTTACTTTAAAGCAGTTTTCCCCCCTGAGTTTGATGAGTGAGTCAGTCAGTCAATCAGTTATGACATTTTCTTCCCCCCCCCCCCCACACAGAATTTCACCCCTCCCCATGGGCCTCTTAAATTGGATTTATGAAAAAAAAACGGTCAAACACATATTTACTTATTTTTATGCTGATTTTTTTCCGCTGAGTTTCAAACTCCTCGCCTATGTCGTTTAATACATACACGCTCCGTTAGGAATCTTTCAATCCCTACTTTTCACCCCTTTCCCCTCATAATATACACCACATCGAAAAACCCTCAGACACGTGTCTTACTTTTTAATGTTGAGTTTATATACCGTGTATCACATCCCCCAATGGAACCAATCGGGAGATATTGTTATTCAATGAAATGCAGGTTTAACCCCATTAAGACCCCTTTAGAACCTGAATATCCGAAAATCCTCCCTTAGTAGACTGTTTTGAAATGCAATGAACATATCCCCAAACTGTCATGTTTCTAACTTCAATCATTTTGGCTGGGCGATGATGAGTGAGTGAGTGAGTGAGTGAGTCAGGACATTTTCTTTCAATTTTCTTTTTTCAGAATTTCACCCCTCCCCATGAACCCCTTAAATTTGATTTATGAAAAAAAAACCTGTCGAACAGCTATTTACTTACTTTAAAGCAGTTTTTCCCCCTGAGTTTGATGAGTGAGTGAGTCAGTCAATCAGTTAGGACACTTTCATTCCTGTTTCTCCCCCCCCCCCCCAGAATTTCACCCCTCCCCATGGGCCCCTTAAATTGGATTTATGATAAAACAGTCAAACACATATTTACTTATTTTTATGCTGATTTTTTCCCGCTGAGTTTCAAACTCCTCGCCTATGTCGTTTAAGAGATACACGCTCCGTTAGGAATCTTTCAATCCCCACTTTTCACCCCTTTCACCTCATAATATACACCAAATCGAAAAACCCTCCGACTCGTGTCTTCTTATTTTTAATGATGAGTTTATGTGCCGAGTATCACATCCCCCAATGAAACCAATCGGGGGATATTGCTGTTCAATGAAATGCAGGTCTACCCCCTTAACACCCCTTTAGAACCAGAATATCCAAAAATCCTCTCTTAGTGGGCATTTGCGGCCCTTGGGGAAGCTGCATACCAAATTTCATTCCAATCCGTTTGATGGTTTCTGAGATTTCGTGATGAATGAATGAGTGAGTGAGTGGTAGTTGACAAATATATTGTAGAAGATAGTGTCAAGTCTTTGTTATGCTAAACTCGGTTGACAGTGCTGTGTGAGAAGTTGAGTAACTAACGTGATTTCAAGTAAAGATCCTCATTTTCTATACCGGTAGTGCAGAGCGCAAATGGCATCCAGTCGGCCGTGCCTCGACTTGAGCTATGTTGCCATGGAAACTATCCGCCTTGCCATTCCTTCATGAGTATATTTTATGATTTGATTAGCCTGTGATTGAGTGCAAAACGACCGAAATCAGAAGAATGAGCAAGACTATCGAAAATTCATGTAGCCAGCGGTTCCTTCTGGGTCCTAAACTATGTGTATGCAAAATTTGGTTGAGATTGCTGGAACGGTGTAGATTTCTATACGGAACAGACCCACATACCCACATACATACAGACTTTCGCTTTTATATATAAGAAGATAAGCATGGGTCCTAGTGGAAAATAATTATATCACCTGAAACCAAAAAAGCATGGGACGAAAAAAAAACATCAACATATCATGTTGATTTCGGACCCTAAAAGACGTGAAAAATATAATAAAAGTATTAAAAAAAGCTATTTTTTGAAATTTCATTCGAATCAATTTTTATGTCATTCCAGGGACTTAGAAAATTTCGGCCAAAAAGTACAAAATCATTAATATTCGTCGTATGATGAAATAGCAAGAGACAAAAAAGATGTAATGTATTATTGTCTACAACATAGGCCATGTATAATTTTACATATTACCTGCTTTTTCCCCCCAGAATTTCACCCCTTCCCATGGGCCCCTTAAATTGGATTTATGAAAAAAAAACGGTCAAACACCTATTTACTTATTTTTATGCTGATTTTTTTCTCTGAGTTTCAAACTCCTAGTATGTCGTTTAAGAGATACACGCTCCGTTAGGAAACCTTCAACTCCCACTTTTCCCCCCTTTCACCTCATAATATACACCTCATCGAAAAACCCTCGGACACATGTCTTCTTATTTTTAATGATGAGTTTATATGCCGAGTATCACATCCCCCAAAGAAACCAATCGGGGAATATTGCTATTCAATGAAATGCAGGTTTACCCCCTTAACACCGCTTTAGAACCTGAATATCCAAAAATCCTTTCTTAGTGCGCGCTTGCGGCCCTTGAGGAAGCGGCATACCAAATTTCATTCCAATCCGTTCGGTGGTTTCTGAGATTTCGTGATGAATGAATCAGTGAGTGAGTGAGTGGTATTTGAGCTTTATATAGTAGAAGATTATATATACTGTAATATAACATCAATGCATCAGAATGTTACTTACAGTTTGAGAGGGAATACTGTATATCATATAAAAGATACCTGTATTTCTGTAGTAATGGAATATGATTTCCAGGTTTATCTTTATTAAACTTCTTCTTTTTAGAAGGAGCAATTTCATGACCAGTAATATTATACAGTCAAGATACCGTCGTTATATGAATCAAAATCTTCCAATTTGATATAACCACATACAATATATATATCGTATCATACAATTTTCTCCCTATAATTATCAGCATCAATAGGGATATAGCCGGAGAAAGTTCGCGCCAGATAGCGCCCGTGTAGTACAGGGTAAGCGCAAGGCGATCGTCAAATGTTTCCCCCAGTCAGCCGCGAGGAATGTATAGATTGTGACCGAGTTTTCTAAGCTAAAGTAAATTATATCTTCTCCAATTTTATTCCAAGACTATATTAATTAATTTTATAGGTATATCCCCTAATATATTATGGACGATTTTCAGCGTTAAACAGCTGCAAGATGAGCTACGGACTAGAGGCGCTAAAACTAGTGGGAGGAAGGAAGATTTAATAGGCTACACTGTAGCCTATTAATTACCGCTGTAGCCGCTACAGCGGTAATGACAACATTCTAACACGCTTTATTATTCAAATAATGAATAGGAGTCAGCTTGCTTTCTCCTGAAGTTTACGAATACTTGAGTATTGTAGGCCTATATTGATAAATATATCGCAATAAGACTTAAATCATAAATAGAGATTTAAATATTCACTTGCTCCCCTTGCTTCGATTCAAGTCTTTTTTTTTTAGGTTGATAGCTTACATGAAACTGTCATGTTTTAAGGTAAACATAATCAAAGAAAGTTGATACCGGCATTGTATACTTAGAAAATTCATCGTAACGTATGTTCTTATGTCATTTTGTCAATTTCTCAATAAGAATCGTTCCCGTACCCCTTGGAAACGACTTAGGGTACAGTTTTTAAAAAGTTTGAGAATCCCTGCTTTAGGGCCACGAACTATTTCTATGCATCTGACTACAGTCTGAATATGTCTCAAGAATGTAGAATTCAGTCGCTACCACATTCTCCGACGGGCAGATGGAAGTTGACGATTAATTCTGATTCCAATAAAACCAACCATAATACGTTTGTGACTGTTAATGTTGCGACATTTATTCTCGAAGTATTTGTCCGAGTATTGATGTCTTTGAAAATGACAGTCACAAATGTTACATTCACTTCTTCGCGTACATTGACGTGTTCTTCCCGTTCTTCAATGGAGTTGATTTCTGCAGATTCCGATATTGTAGGCTTATCGTGGTAATCCGGCAATTTTCTTGTGTATGGCTTCTTCCTTATTTTTGTTGTGTTCATGGTCTACAGAAAAAGCGAGGGAACAGCGCTCGGGTTTAATCTTGATCTCTCACCTTCAAAATATACAAACGCATACATTCAGTGGTTGTTATCGAAATGTCTAATCAGTTTATAGGTGCAAAATATAATTGTTTCCCTTTGTAAATCACAGTCACCCAACACAGTTTTCGTGAAGTCACCGGGTTGAAAATGATGGGAACACACTTTAATATTTTCTGTCAGATTTTTCTCACCGAAAGTTTTCCTTCTAATAGCATGTAACAATTTCTTCCTCATTTCTTTATTTTGTGTAAATTGGTGAAACGAAAACGGGCTTCCCTGATTTTTGCAAAGAGGAACACTGCAATAGCTCAGCATAGTCACGAAAATAACAATTCAAACAACTTAAATTCGTGGATATTAGCGGCATAAGAACACAGGAGACAAATGAGCGACTTGCGCTTAACCAGTACAACAGCAGTGCTCTCTATCGGTGCTAGTTCTATACATCCCTATTGTTCACGTTCCTTGTGTCTCTCTCTCTGGCTTCCTAAGCCCAGCCACTTCCTATATTACTAGTTCTCCTCTATGGAATACTAAGATTAGCACTCCTATATGCAAAGTTCAACATATTACCACACAAGCGCTACTAAGTACTTTCTTCATACCATAGAGCAAACATCACCCACATAGCTTCTTGAAATGCTACAATCGCCCCCAGAAATCTTGACAACTATGTCATATTGGAGGGATTTCTGATACACATTTAACAATAATATCCATTACAACTAAAGATACCATGCCCTAGACTACATTCTTCTTCAGTCAACTCTGCAGTCTCTTCTCCATCTGTCAAGCTCACCCAAAATGAACTTGAAATATACTTGGGAACAGGGGCGTATATACAATTTTTTTCGGGGGGGGGGGGGGGGGCTGACTATCCTGGAAAATTGTGAGTACTTAATGAATGTTCGCTTATAGCCTGTGGAGTATGAATGGCAAGTATCTAAATGGATTACTTGTTAATTTATTCAGCAAATATTACAAATTGATAAGCATTTCTTAAAAGTACTGTGAAATACATTGTATTTTGTACCCAAGTTGACTTTTTCGGGGGGGGGGCTGGAGCCCCCTCAGCACCCCCCTTATATACGCCCCTGCTTGGGAAATAACATCCACAAATAGATTATAATCCCAAATCACTATCTCCTCTTCCATCGCCACTGGTACAAGAAAGCATAGTCGTAAATACCATATTGTCCTAATTATGGAACACATTCATCGCTGTCATAATCGATACCATCACTGCAACTCTGGATTTTAGTTAGCTGATTATATTTGCAGTGAATAACTTCAGACACAGCCTCCTCTCCAATTTTGATGAACATAAACATATACGCAATCCATGGTTAATTAGAGTAAACCACTTGAGAGGATTCCTATACATCTGTTCAATAACAGTACATCCAACGTTTCTCATTCCATCTTAATTTGTAGATTTGAACTCCTTATTTCAAAATCTTTAAGTACATTCTCCAGTTCATCATAACCAGTCTTCATCTCTCCATCTATTACCATTTTATCAGACTTCTTGAATTCGACAACTTAGAAATCATATTTCAATTATACAAAATTACTACACCAAATCAAGTTAACAGATACAAAAGCCAAGATAATATTTATGGTCTAAAGTCAAAGAAAGACAAAAATTAATAGATTGACTCAAAGATAAGAAAAATATTAAGTAACACACACGATGAAAGATATGTAGGCCTACATTACTGCATACCAACAAATTGTACATTGTGCAAATGTAAGTAGTGGAAATGAATCGGTTCAAAACTCCCCGCCCCCGCTCCACCGCTGGAATACTAAAATGGTAATATCTCGCGAACCAATCAGGCTAGAGACTTGTACGAGGTGTCATTGAACTCGGGCTGATACCCCCTTTCCATTGGATAACATATTTCCACCCTAAAATAAAACCTACCCCTACTAGGGGGTAAAATTGTAATTTTTTAGAGAATCTCTCTTTCCAATTGCAACATGTGAGACTTTGAATGTCAATATGGAATGAAACGTTGTTCTACACAAGAGACATGTATACGGTGGGTAGCCACTATGAATTAACATGCTTGTTTTTGTTTTTTACGCATGCCCACTCATGGCTTTTGAAAGAGGGTGGGGGAGCGGATCCCTGTGGATGGGTTATTGTTGACGGGTCATTGTTGGCGGGGTCATTGTTGTCGGGTCATTGTGGATGAGTCCTTGTGGACAAGTCCTTGTTGACAGGACCTTGCGGACGAGTCCTTGTGGACGAATCCTTGTGGATGAGTCCCTTTGGACTGATCCCTTTGGACCGACCCCTTTGGACTGGCCCATCAATTTATCCAAATTATATCAAAGGGCTTAACTAACGGACTAATTAGGCTAGGAACTTGTATGAGGTATTGTAGGACTAGGGATGAAGCCCCCCTTTTAGAATGTATTTTTGAAATTTTGACAAAGGGCCCAACCTCACTTTTGTTAATATCTCGCGAACCTATCATGCTAGTGACTTGTATGAGGGGTCCTAGCAATTGGGGCGATGTTCCCCTTTGGGGGTGAAACAATCCCCCCACTCCCAAATTGAAAAATCGATATCTTGGAAACTCAGAACCCTAAAATTATGTGTGATAACTTTAAAAATAGGTCATAAGATACGATTTTACCATGATAGGTCATTTTCACCCCTAAAATAGTAAATAGTAATGTTACAGGGAAAAAAGCGGTTAAACACTTAAAAATGATAAATGAACCTAAGATCATTTGTTTTGATGAAAAAATAGTAAGAGGGTTAAAACTACCCCCAAAATTTAAAAATCGTTATCTTGGAAATTAAGAGCCTTAAAATTAAGTGTGATAGCTTTAAAAATAGGTCATGACATACGCTTATACCACGATAGGTCATTTCACCCCTAAAACAGTGAATAGTGATTTTACAGGGAAAAAGGTGTTAAACGCCTAAAAATGATAAATGAACCTAAGATCTTTTCTTTTTGATAAAAAATAGTAAGGGGGTGAAAACTACCCCAAAATTGAAAAATCGATATCTTGGAAACTAAGAAACTTAAAATTAGGTGTGATAGCTCAAAAAATGAGAATACTCTTACCACGATTGGTCATTTTACCCCTAAAACAATGCATGTAGATTTTACAGGAAAAAAGGGGAACCAATAATCAGATTTGGACACATGAGGTGTTATAAGACTCAGGGTGACAATCTCTTCTTGAATTTATTATTTATTTTTTGAAATTTTTACAAAGGGCCTAACCACACATTTTGAAAATTTAGATTTTTAAAATTTTTGAATTAATTTTAATATTATTTTTTTACTAGAGAGAGACAGGACCGGTTGTGTTTAAACGAGCATGTTGCCGAGCACTGTGGACATGTTCAATGGATGAATCGATATTTTGTAAAGCATTGATTGAAGAGGGTCATGCGACGACTTGTTTTAAGAATATTTTTATGATTTTTCCTATGATGCATGCATTTATTTAACTATCCCAAAACGGCAAGGTTACTGATTTGAGTTTTATAAACTAATAATGGGATTTGGACTCATAAGGTGTCCTATAACTTGACATGACGCTTTCTTTATATGGCTTATGAATTTTCCCAAAAAGATTGAAAACAACAAGGTCATGGACTTTTGTTTCTCTTAATATATTGCAAACCCATAATGTTAGATGTTTATGGTGAGTGATGAAACATAGCTATGTAGAGAAAGAATTATTGTAGGCTTCACGTATGGTGACTGACAAGTCTTTGACCATTGAAACTTGTTTTTAAACCTGACCGCAGTACATAGGGAGTTTAGGTTTCAGGCATGACATGCCAACGGTGTGTACAAAATCCAATTTATCGATTTAAGAATTAAGAGTAGACTATCTTTAATTGATTAGTTAAAGAGGGTAGCTAAGAAAACAAGATGGTAATTACACTGAACCAAACCGAACCAATACAATGCTTTTTGAATGTATAATGTTACTTGCTAACCATTTTGTGCTGCAGTGGCAAGCACTTTTGGCTCTTGCACTAGAGGCCTTAACTCGGTTTAACTTTAAGGCTTAGAACGAACCAAACTAAGAAAGAAGGTTATAGTGGTGCAGTGGTTAAGCTGTTATCCTTTGACTAAGGTAGACCAGGGTTTGATTTTAGATTAATACGCATGTCAAAAACATATAAAAAAGCAGGTATAATGTTTATGACTGATTACACTTGTATATTTTTTATATTATTACTTGGATTACAAATACAAAGGAGGACTGGGTTCAATATACAGTTAATGCAAGTAAGATTTTGTATTTGTTTTTTATTTTAGAGTTTAGATTTTAGAATTTACATTATACATTTTAGATTGTACAAAAAGATCAAACCATAATGTCATGACTTTAAATTTTCGGTAACTAATTATTAAAGAAAAACATATAAGGATTTGTATTACTTGGAATTATGTTTTCTATACTATATTTTATTTTGGTTTTAGATTTTAGAAATTTGATATTGGATTTTAGATTTTGGGTAAAGACCAAATTAATATTGACTCTTCATTAGACACTGGTATGTAGATAGAAAGATGATTAGACTATATGTTAAGATGAATTTTTAGGTATTGACTGGCCTTTCAATAAGAATTGACTAACCAGACATGAGTTAACTACCAACGAAACACTTTGGCGATTATGCTTGCTATTGACCAGTGAGTAGGGTTTTAGAAAAACTGTTTGCTATTTTGGCTTATATACAACAAATGCATAGACCTACTGAGCGACTATGTTTGCTAAACAAGACATTATACCAGAGATGATTAGGATTCTTATGTAGCTCAGGCAAGAAAAGCATTTCTACAGAATTTGTTGACATTGAATATAGATTTAGGTATTAGGATGTCATTTTTGAAGACCTTTGTCTGGAGTGTGACGCTCTATGAAAGGGAAACTTGGACTATTGGTGTAGCAGAAAAGTGGAGAGTTGAAGTGTTTGAAATGTGATGTTACAGGAGAATGATGAAGATTAGATGGGTAAATAGGGTTACAAACAAAGAGGTATTAAGACAAGTGGGAGAGGAGAGATGTTTTTAGCGACAGCTAATGAAGTAAATCGATAGGTTGGTAGGACACATACACCCAGGAATAGCAAGCTTAGTTATGGAAGAACGGGTTGAGGACAAGAACTGTAGGGGTAGACCAAGGATAGAATATGTTAAACAGATAGCCTTGGATGTAGAGTGTGGTAGCTATATAGAGATGAAACGATCAGCTCAGGACAGGGAGTCATGGAGAGCTGTATTAAACCAGTCAAAAGGCTGAAGACTCAAAACAACATGTAGAGCTTACCCAAATGTAATGGTAAATACTAGTCAACAAACATTAATGCATTACTAAAACCCATGACACGATACCTGAGAGCTTTTCTAAAATTATTTTAAGATGCCATTAACCCTATATTAAACACCTAGTTCTCAAGACTCATAACTACAATGTAATGAAAAAACAACAACAACAACAAACATTTAAAAACGAGCAAGTGGTTGAGTCAATGTACACTGGAAAATTTTGTAAACACTCAAGTGCACAAAACAAGTTACATTATTAACTGTCAGGTTGATCGAGTGGTTAAGGCGTTTGACTTATGTTCACATTTTCAATACAAGAAAGCAAGGATTTGAACCCCTTACCAGACATAACTATTGCTTTAACATAGCTTAGCGATACTGTATTATTATGATACTCGATACACAAACCATAGATAGAGTGTATTGTTAAGGTCCACTCTCTCTTTCTAAACATAGCTAGAGACTGTCAATGGTTAACAATTGCATTAATAGTGGGAGGATGTAGTGATAGTAATTAAGAAAAAGCAGACAATAACCATAAAATATTTTTATTAAATTCATTTTATAATAGATACACACTGAATACAACTCTCTCTATTTACCATTGTTTGATATAGATTTTTTAAACACAACGCTTGTTGTAAATCCTTTTATAACTTTATCCAGGTACTCTTGTTCTTAAAAACTGGGGTAGTCGCAGTGGATTTATAGACATAAAACTCTCATCCTTTTCTTTTTCATCATCATCATCATCATCATCATCATCATCATCATCATCATCATCATCATCATCATCATTATCATCATCATCATTTTCATTATGAATATTATCATCAAAATTATGATAGTCATTGTCACCATCATTATCATCATCATCATCATCCTCAACATCACTAGAACAATCCAATTCCTCTTGTTCCTTTTCCACAGGGACTTCCTTTAAAGTCTGCGTTGCTTTTGATAGTGGTAAGGGTTTCTTAGACGTTGACAACTGTCCTAACATGACTTTTTTATGACATGATAAGTGATTTTGAACAAACACTGCACTATCTTGAGCAGCAATATTTTTTTCTTGGACTTGCTTTTTTTACCTTGGTTAGAGTGTTTTGTACATTTAAATGTGTATTAATTTGAGATTCACAATGATGCTCGTTTGAAGTAAGTATGTTGGAGTCTTTTGTTTTAATCATTCCTCGACAGTTTTTAGATCGTTGTTTTAAACATCGCCAAATAACAGTTCCATTTTTATTGGTTGTTTTTACAATATATGTATATCCATTATAGTAGGCACATGGCTTACCATGGCTGGTTGTTGAGACTTCCATATTAACTAATACACATTAATTTAATTTTAGTAAAGTCACTTTAGTAATAATAACAGTAAAATAAATGAAGTGGATTGATATTTTTAAAGGTGGAATCTTCAAAGTACTGTCAAGAATAATAATCACATGAACAAATTTTAGACTACAAGTGATTTACACACACATTGCTCAATGTCAAGATTTATACTGAACACAATTTATAGTGATTATGATTTTTATTGACTGTAATTGATAGTAGCCATGGTTAGTAGAGGCAATGTATACTGGGTGCGTTTTATAGCACGCTCAATTTATAGTAGGTACGATTAGTAGACGCGTTTGATACTGGGCGCGTTTTATACTGATTATGATTAATACTGAGCGCGATTTTTACTAGAAGCGATTTTTACCAGCTGTAATTGATAGCAGTTCATACTCAACGCAATTGATAGTAGGCGTAATTGATAGTAGGTGCAATTGGTAGTTGGCGCAATTGATAGTAGGCACAATTACTAGTAGGCGCGATTGGTAGTAGGCGCGATTGGTAGTGGGTGTAATTGCTAGTAGGCGCTATTGACAGTAGGTGCAATTGACAGTAGGCGCAATTAGTAGTAGGCGTGATTGGTAGTAAGTGCACTTGATAGTATGTGCAATTAATAGGCGCGATTGATAGTAGGCGCTATTAGTAGACGTGATTGATAGTAGGCGCGATTGGTAGTGGACGTAATTGATAGTAGGCGCTATTGATACCGTAGTAGGTTCAATTGACAGTAGGCGCGATTGATAGTAGGCGCAATTAGTAGTAGGCGCGATTGGTAGTAGGCGCAATTGACATTAGGCGCGATTGGTAGTGGGTGTAATTGCTAGTAGGCGCTATTGATAGTAGGTGCAATTGACAGTAGGCGCAATTAGTAGTAGGCGTGAATGGTAGTAGGTGCAATTGATAGTAGGTGCAATTATTAGGCGTAATTGATAGTAGGCGCGATTGATAGTAGGCGCAATTAATAGCAGGCACTATTAGTAGACGTGATTGATAGTAGGCGCGATTGGTAGTGGACGTAATTGATAGTAGGCGCTATTGATAGTAGGTTCAATTGACAGTAGGCGCGATTATTAGTAGGCACGATTAGTAGTAGGCGCGATTGGTAGTAGACGCAATTACTAGTAGGCGCGATTGGTAGTAGGCGCAATTGATAGTAGGCGCAATTCACAGTAGGCATGATTGGTAGTGGGCGTAATTGCTAGTAGGCGCTATTGATAGTAGGTACAATTGACAGTAGGCGCAATTAGTAGTAGGCGTGATTGGTAGTAGGAGCAATTCATAGTAGGTGCAATTATTAGGCGCAATTGATAGTAGGCGCGATTGATAGTAGGCGCAATTAGTAGACGCGATTGATAGTAGGCGCGATGGGTAGTGGACGTAATTGATAGTAGGCGCTATTGATAGTAGGTGCGATTGATAGTAGGCGAGATTGATAGTAGGCACGATTAGTAGACGTGATTGATAGTAGGCGCGATTGGTAGTGGACGTAATTGATAGTAGGCGCTATTAATAGTAGGTGCGAATGATAGTAGGCGCGAATGATAGTAGGCGCGATTGGTAGTAGGCGCGATTGATAGCAGGCGCTATTAGTAGACGTGATTGATAGTAGGCGCGATTGGTAGTGGACGTAATTGATAGTAGGCGCTATTGATAGTATGTTTAATTGACAGTAGGCGCGATTGATAGTAGGCGCGATTAGTAGTAGGCGCGATTGGTAGTAGACGCAATCACTAGTAGGCGCGAATGGTAGTACGCGCAATTGATAGTAGGCGCAATTCACAGTAGGCGCGATTGGTAGTGGGCGCAATTGACAGTAGGCGCGATTGTTAGTGGGTGTAATTGCTAGTAGGCGCTATTGATAGTAGGTGCAATTAGTAGTAGGCGTGATTGGTAGTAGGTACAATTGATAGGCATAATTGATAGTAGGCGCGATTGATAGTAGGCACAATTAATAGCAGGCGCTATTAGTAGACGTGATTGATAGTAGGCGCGATTCGTAGTGGACGTAATTGATAGTAGGCGCTATTGATAGTAGGTTCAATTGACAGTAGGCGCGATTGATAGTAGGCGTGATTAGTAGTAGGCGCGATTAGTAGTAGACGCGATTGGTAGTAGGCGCAATTGATAGTAGGCGCAATTCACAGTAGGCGCGATTGGTAGTGGGCGTAATTGCCAGTAGGCGCTATTGATAGTAGGTGCAATTGACAGTAGGCGCAATTAGTAGTAGGCGTGATTGCTAGTAGGTGCAATTGATAGTAGGTGCAATTAATAGGCGCAATTGATAGTAGTCGCGATTGATAGTAGGCGCAATTGATAGCAGGCGCTATTAGTAGACGCGATTGATAGTAGGCGCGATTGGTAGTGGACGTAATTGATAGTAGGCGCTATTGATAGTAGGCGCGATTGATAGTAGGCGCGATTGGTAGTGGACGTAATTGATAGTAGGCGGGATTGATAGTAGGCGCGAATGATAGTAGGCGCGAAAAATAGTAGGCGCGATTAGTAAGCGCGATTGATAGTAGGCGCGATTGATAGTAGGCGTAATTGATAGTAGACGCGATTGATAGTAGGCGTGATTGGTAGACCTTGAGGTGATAACCCCCTTTTGATTGATCCCTGTTGATTTGTCCCTTTGGACTGGTCCCTGTTGACCAGCCCCTTTGGATGGGTCCTTTATGAAGGGAGTCATTTTTGACGGGTCCCTGTGGACGGGCCCATGCATTTATCCAAATTATGTCAAAGTCACTTAACCTAACCTTGTCACATGACCTGTTCTACAAGTTTAGACTTGCTTTGAGACTGGCTATGACCTCACAGACGAATGGTGGTGGGAGGCTGGACATTACTTTTTATTACACACAAAAAATCTCCTTAAAGTGAGACGAAAAGGGGGTGCAAGAGTGGATGCAAGAATGGGTGCAAAAGTGGGTGCAAAAGTCAGTGTAAACGTGGGTGCAAAAGTGGGTGCAGGAGTGAGTGCAAAAGTGGGTGCAAAAGTGAGTGCAAAGGTGGGTGCAAAAGTCAATGTAAAAGTGGGTGCAAAAGTGGGTGCAAAAGTGAGTGCAAAAGTGAATGTAAAAGCGAGTGCAAAAGTTGGTGCAGTTTATAGTAGGCACGATTTTTACTAGAATGTCATTTGAGTAAATGTAGTTTCTAAACCCAAGTAGTAAATAGTCAGTTGGTTTTGATCTATGCAAGCGTAAACATGTCTCATACACTGATGATGGATACTCAAGGCTTTAAGGTCAACGAAAACAAGTACAGTATATATTTAAAGAGGTGGCTATTATTGATTGCACAACCCTGAATCTATTTTTGAAATTTTGAGAAAGGGCCTAAGTGCACTTTTGTTAATATCTCGCGAACCAATAAGACTAGGGCATTGTATGAGGTATTGTTGGACTTTTCGCTGAAGACTGCTGGTAAACACCTATGTTCTCACGGCCTTTTTAAAGACCCACAAGAGGTGATTAAAAAGTATTCCAAGCGGCGCTTGTCGATAGGCAAACCAATAATCAAGGAGGGTGGGTAGATTATTGGCTGAGGAATAACCTAACCACCAAGGGAAGATGATAAAGAAAAAGAGGTGGGTTTCGGACTGGAGAAAAAGGATAGAGAAATAGGAGGAGAGTCCCACAAAAGTTATGAATTTAACTTTAAATGCACTTAGAGGCGGTTGCCACTGCAAATCCGTTCTCTGATACCTAAAGTGGGTAAGGACCTGGTCGAAGCTAACGGGAACCGCAGCTAGGACTTGGGCGGTTTGCAAGAGAATGGCTTTAGAGTATTCCCTCTCAAGCATGCATATGCGTACTATGGGGAAGGGTGATGGTCTGGCAAAAGTAACAGACTTATTGTAGATCTGTTCAAAAGAATTCTTTTTTGACCAAGTAATTCAAAGAATGCCAATAATTTGCATCGATTTTGATATTTCCAGTTTTCGAAGTTGTGGAGTTCCTAAAAAGCGACCAAGTGCTTCCAAGAAGGATTGTGATAAAAAAAATATACCTTGGGGAGTAATTTTGGTAAGTAAACCAATAGTTGCATTTGGAAATGGCTAAGCTTTTACTCAGCAAGTAGCCGGCTAAAAGTTTAGACAAAGAGAAACACTTATTTTTTGGAAAACCAACCATAAGTTTTCGGAGAGGATCTCCTCAAGCAGGTAGCTGGCGTAGCGAGCTGTACTTGCCTTACTGGCCAGTTAGAATTAGCTATTAAAGCTAAGAGAAACTTTAAAGAGATTACCACTAAGAGTTCTTGCTCAAATGCAACGAGTGGTGAAAGCCCTATCAATAGATTTAATGGCATTGAGTAGGAAGAGCCATGGAAGACAGGATCTTGCCTAACCGTTGTATTAGAGAAATGATGAGTCGAAAAGGAAAGTTTGAATTTATTTAACAATGCAAAAAAGTCTAATAAATTTGACAAGTATATAGTTTCAATTTTTAGTAACAATTTGGGGTCGCAGACCTCCTAACATTTAAAGTTTGCTCCAGGCAATTAACAATTTATTAGGTTTCAAACCTTTATAAAATCCTAGCAAGGATTTAAAATAGCGAAGATACAATTTCAAAATTTAAAGACAATTAAGGTGATTCAAGTTTAACAATAATAGAGTACAAGGTGTGTACTATAAGAAATTTCTGAGAAAACATTCTAGAGAAAGTGACCACTTCGAAAATAACAATAAGAAAAACATAAAGAATAAGATAGAAGTTCCTATAACTTCTTATATTTGTGCAGAATTACTTTTATTACAATTATACAAAAGAGGGCAGGTCACTTACTGTGAAACCTGAAGAGAAAGTCAAAAGGAAGGTTCTAGACTTCCTATGTTTAATTAGGAATCACGAGACTAATGGGGCAAGTTTCCCTTTCGTGAAACCTAGAAATAATTCACTCCTGAGTTGAAAGAATTGTATTCCCTGATTATAAGGGAGAAACAATGTAAGCTTGAACCGTGTATGAAACACGTGGTTATGCAGAAATTAATTAATGAGATATAAGCAAAGGTGGGAGGGCACGTCTTTAGAGTGACATTTTATGGCAATAGACCTTAAATAAACAATTTTATTAACATGGTTTGTTAGTAGAAGGTTTAGGAAAGATCAATTGGGATTTAGGATAAATGTTCATGGCCTTATTTGTGGTAATCGGACGATCGCGACGCGGTAGAAATGTTGAACAAGCACTAGTTATCACTATAGTCTGTTGAATGGATGAAAAGTTCACTGTAGTAACACGAAAGTTTATGGGAAAGAAAGTTATTGCAATGATGAAAAATAACTGGTTGCACTAGGTAGGCGAGAGTCTATTGCTTGAGAAAGTTGTGAATTACAATTAAATGCGCCATAGAACATTCCAACGGTGGAAGAAAATTTAGCTATTGCAGTAATTTATAACGAAGATTCCTCATTTTAAATAGTATTCTCACAAGTAAGTGAAAATTACATGACGGCAAGACTTGTAGATAGAGTACAGAATCTGGAAGGTTCCAGAACAATCCTAATAGAAGAATGGGGCCAAAGTTAATCCAGCGGTGGAACGAGCTTAATATTTTATGGACAGCGGGTATTAGATAATATCCCACGTGGTGAGAAGATTTCTCATTTAAATAGCTTAAGAAAAGCTATTTTCTATTAAGGTTGGCTTAGACAGACAAAAGCCCAACATGGCAAATCCCGCGAAGAATGATTACCGCCCCAAATAAGTAATCTCACGCTGTCTATAAAATGATCAATAAAAGCATGTAGATAATAAAACTGATGAAGATGAGGTTAAAACCTAAAGTCTGTACTTATCTTGGTTGAATGTCGAAGGTGAAGTTCCCTTTGACGAATACTTAATGTGCCAACATGAAGTAGAATGTAGAGAGTGCCTCTTGGTTTGAGGAGACTGGCTCTAGTTGAGCCTTGACTGACCGAGTCAACTGCCGACTTACAAGTGATACCCACTCAGCGAAGCGCGGAGGGACCAAGTAAGGGAAAAGAGTGGGGGTAGGAGACAAAAGGAGAACATATAAGCATGACCAATATTGTAAACTTAAATTCTCTTGAGGAAATGGTCTTCAAAGAGTTGATAGCAGGCGATGGCAACGAGAACTGGTGGCCAGATGGATAAGGAAGTCCTCTTGCACCAGGAAGAATTGAGGAGCTTCTGAGATTCGCTGCTAGATGACGCTAGGTGGGTCATGGAAGATATATATCTAGAACAGACTCACAAAGAACATAAGAGACATGACCAACAAAGAGAAAATAGAAGATCACTGTTGGTGTTTGATAAAAAAAGGAAGAGATGAACATGCAAAAGCATTAAAAATTATATTCTCTCGTACCGTGTATTCCAAGAATACACCATACTGGGAGGTCAAACACCAACAGAGAACAAATAAGCAGTTAAACATTTAAAGGTAATGGAGCGATCAAAGACAGTGGCCTTGTGATCGGACCATTAGTGGTCAAGACTCTGACCACCCTGACTCTCTCATCCCTTCCAGGATAACACTCGGTCACTCTACCAGAAATCCAGACCAGGGGAGGGGAAACGTCCCTAACCAAGACCAAGTCCCCCACTTTGATGTCGGGACTGGAAAGAAACCAATTCTGTCTCCGTTGCGAGGAAGTTAAATATTCCAAGTTCCACCTCTTCCAAAAGGAATTGCGGAGGGCTTCAAGTTTACGCCAAACAATAGGTAAATTAGAATCCCTCTAAGAATTGGGAAGGGGAGGAGGGGCAGAGAGAGAAGTTCGTGTAAGGAAGTGACCAGGTGTGAGTGGAAGCAGGTCATCAGGGTCATTGGAAAGCGGAGTTAAAGAACGAGAATTAACAACACCTTCAATCACAAAATAGCTAGAAGCTGCGAGAAGTATAGCTCTAGTAAAGATTGCGATAAGATGCGAAAGAAGAATTAACAAGTTTAAACAAAGCGTACAGAAACAAGTACATCTATTAAGGATAAGAATATACCAAATAAACAAAGGAACTATGAGAGTAGGAGGCAAGAACGCCATAGGTAACAATCTAGTAGCCATAAACAATGACCTTAAGTTATAATACGTATCAAAGGGGTTAATCAGAAAAATACTTAAGCCAGCGAGAAACGTGACATAACAAGTATAAATACAAAAACACATCGAATGTAACGACAAGAAAAAACAAGTTTGTTCATCAATGAACAATAAAAAACTTTCTTCCGCTTTTCCCAATTAATTGGGGTCGCCGGAGCCAACCAGGCTCATTTTGGTTTTGGCCGGGGATTTAAGGCCGGATACCCTTCCTGACACCACGTGATTTTTCAGTTGAAAATTCCACCCCGCTGACACCGGGATTCGAACCCCGGCCGTCCGGGTGAAAGACGAGCAGCTAAGCCACTGCGTCATCACGCTCCCCTGTTCATCAATGAACAATAAGATTGCAAAATATGTAAGCAAGGAGCAATACATGAGCGCGTGAAAAATACGCAACGATGTTATGAAACAAGAATCGAAGCAGTTGTAGAATACGAGCGTCAGCAAGTGGGAGA
Organism: Meconema thalassinum; assembly: GCA_946902985.2. Classification (NCBI taxonomy): domain Eukaryota; kingdom Metazoa; phylum Arthropoda; class Insecta; order Orthoptera; family Tettigoniidae; genus Meconema; species Meconema thalassinum. The sequence continues at coordinate 452,746,845 of OX336391.1, read as the reverse complement.
GGCAGGCAAACACGGCCTTGACCCACATAGTACAGCGAGATAAGGAATATAAATATCTGAAGGAGTCCTTGACCGGAACAAGTTTATTTTGGTAATGAGGTGAACGGCTTCCGAGATTACGGGAGCAACTCGCAAGACAATGGTTGGCAGTCAGCCAGAGTTGAGATAAGGGAAACTTGCTCTGACCTTTGGCAAGCCTACAGGAAATAAACGACAGCTTGGCGTTATCCGAGCTTGTATACAAACAAGATTGAAAAACAAGCAGTTCGAAATAAACAAACAACACAAGTGAATTCAGCTGAGACTTAAAGCGGATATTCAGGTTAGACGGCATGCAGTCATTCGTGGCTTGGACGTGAAAAACCAATTTAGACACATATGAAATAAAGTAGGAAATCAATTTCGCATAATTTTGAGGATTACGGAATCCGACAATTTTCAACAGAAAAAAGCTTAATTCTTCCGAATAAGGAAGAGAAGCTGGGACATTGAGAAGGAGTTTATGCGTAAGAATAGTTATTCTAGATGCTAGAGAATTCAGATTTTCAAGCGGTTTCAAAAGCGGCTTCCAATTGTGAGGAAGGGGGAAGGAGCCGGCCGTGGCCATCCAACTAAATAGCGAAAGAAGTGAAACATAGCTTACAGCGAAATTATGGTGACTGATAGCCATGGTTTTACACAAGGGGAAGATAGTTTTCGATAGAAAGTTTAAGCAATTACCTGCTATAAAAATGACATGAGAAAGTAATTTGAATAAATGCATGGCCAACCCATAGGGATCAATCCAAAAGGACCGGTCAAAAGGGATTAGTCAAAAGGACCTGTCAACAGGGACCGGTCCACAGGGATCCGTCCACAGTGACCCGTCAGCAGGGGCCCGTCAAAAAAGGACTCCCTTCAGAAAGGACCCGTCCAAAGGGGCTAGTCAACAGGGACCAGGGGCAAATCAACAGGGATCAATCAAAAGGGGTTATCGTCTCAAGGTCTGTCATACCCCACTTTGATTATTGGTTTGCCTATCGACAAGCGCCGCTTGGAATACTTTTTAATCACCCCTTGTGGGTCAGCCACCATCATTAAAAAGGCCGTGGGAACATAGGTGTTTACCAGCAGTTTACAGCGAAAAGTCCAACAATACCTCATACAATGCCCTAGTCTTATTGGTTCGCGAGATATTAACTAAAGTGCACCTAGGCCATTTGTCAAAATTTCAAAAATAGATTCAGTGTTGTGCAATCAATAATAGCCACCTCTTTAAATATATACTGTACTTGTTTTCGTTGACCTTAAAGCCTTGAGTCTCCATCATCAGTTTATGAGACATGTTTACGCTTGCATAGATCAAAACCAACTGACTACTTACTACTTGGGTTTAGAAACTACATTTACTCAAATCACATTCTAGTAAAAATCGTGCCTACTATAAACTGCACCCACTTTTGCACCCACTTTTACACTGACTTTTGCACCCACTTTTACACTGACTTTTGCACCCACTTTTACACTGACTTTTGCACCCATCTTTGCACTCACATTGCACCCACTTTTGCACTCACTCTTGCACCCACTTTTGCACCCACTTTTACACTGACTTTTGCACCCACTTTTGCACCCATTCTTGCATCCACTCTTGCACACACTTTTCCTCTCACTTTAAGGAGAATGTTTTTGTGTAATAAAAAGTAATGTCCAGCCTCCCTCCACCATTCATCTGTGACGTCATAGCCAGTCTCAAAGCAAGTCTAAACTTGTAGAACAGGACATGTGACAAGGTTAGGTTAAGTGACTCCAACATAATTTGGATAAATGCATGGGCCCGTCCACAGGGAACCGTCAAAAATGACTCCCTTCATAAAGGACCCATCCAAAGGGGCTGGTCAAGAGGGACCAGTCCAAAGGGACAAATCAACAGGGATCAATCAAAAGGGGTTATCCCCTAAAGGTCTACCAATCACGCCTACTATCAATCGCGCTTCCTAATCGCGCCTACTACCAATCGCGCCTACTATCAATAGCGCCTACTATCAATTACGTCCACTACCAATCGGGCCTACTATCAATCGCGTCTACTAATAGCGCCTGCTATCAATCGCGCCTACTACCAATCGCGCCTACTATCAATCGCGCCAACTATCAATTACGTCCACTACCAATCGCGCCTACTATCAATCGCGTCTACTAATAGCGCCTGCTATCAATCGCGCCTACTACCAATCGCGTCTACTAATAGCGCCTGCTATCAATCGCGCCTACTATCATTCGCACCTATTATCAATAGCGCCTACTATCAATTACGTCCACTACCAATCGCGCCTACTATCAAACGCGTCTACTAATAGCGCCTGCTATCAATCGCGGCTACTACCAATCGCGCCTACTATCAATCACGCCTACTATCAATCGCACCTACTATCAATAGCGCCTACTATCAATTACGTCCACTACCAATCACGCCTACTATCAATCGCGCCTACTATCAATTGCACCTATTAATTGCACCTACTATCAATTGCACCTACTACCAATCACGCCAACTACTAATTGCGCCTACTGTCAATTGCACCTACTATCAATAGCGCCTACTAGCAATTACGCCCACTACCAATCGCGCCTACTGAGAATTGCGCCTACTACCAATCGCGCCTACTACCAATTGCGCCTGCTACCAATCGCGCCTACTACTAATCGCACCTACTATCAATAGCGCCTACTGTCAATTGAACCTACTATCAATAGCGCCTACTATCAATTACGTCCACTACCAATCGCGCCTACTATCAATCACGTCTACTAATAGCGCCTGCTATTAATTGCGCCTACTATCAATCGCGCCTACTATCAATTACGCCTATTAATTGCACCTACTATCAATTGCACCTACTACCATTCACGCCTACTACTAATTGCGCCTACTGTCAATTGCACCTACTATCAATAGCGCCTACTAGCAATTGCACCCACTACCAATCGCGCCTACTACTAATTGCGCCTACTGTCAATTGAACCTACTATCAATAGCGCCTACTATCAATTACGTCCACTACCAATCGCGCCTACTATCAATCACGTCTACTAATAGCACCTACTATCAATCGCGCCTACTATCAATTGCGCCTATTATTTGCACATACTATCAATTGCACTTACTACCAATCACGCCTACTACTAATTGCGCCTACTGTCAATTGCACCTACTGTCAATAGCGCCTACTAGCAATTACACCCACTACCAATCACGCCTACTAGTAATTGTGCCTACTATCAATTGCGCCAACTACCAATTGCACCTACTATCAATTACGCCTACTATCAATTGCGTTGAGTATGAACTGCTATCAATTACAACTGGTAAAAATCACTTCAAGTAAAAATCGCGCTCAGTATAAATCATATTCAGTATAAAACGCGCCCAGTATCAAACGCGTCTACTAATCGAACCTACTATAAATTGAGCGTGCTATAAAACGCACCCAGTATACATTGCCTCTACTAACCATGGCTACTATCAATTACAGTCAATAAAAATCATAATCACTATAAATTGTGTTCAGTATAAATCTTGACATTGAGCAATGTGTGTGTAAATCACTTGTAGTCTAAAATTTGTTCATGTGATTATTATTCTTGACAGTACTTTGAAAATTCCACCTATAAAAATATCAATCCACTTCATTTATTTTACTGTTATTATTACTAAAGTGACTTTACTAAAATTAAATTAATGTGTATTAGTTAATATGGAAGTCTCAACAACCAGCCATGGTAAGCCATGTGCCTACTATAAAGGATATACATATATTGTAAAAACAACCAATAAAAATGGAACTGTTATTTGGCGATGTTCAAAACAACGATCTAAATAGTGTCGAGGAATGATTAAAACAAAAGACTCCAACATACTTACTTCAAACGAGCATCATTGTGAATCTCAAAATAATACACATTTAAATGGACAAAACACTCTAACCAAGGTAAAAAAAAGCAAGTCCAAGAAAAAAATATTGCTGCTCAAGATAGTGCAGTGCTTGTTCAAAATCACTTATCATGTCCTAAAAAAGTCATGTTAGGACAGTTGTCACCGTCTAAGAAACCCTTAACACTATCATAAGCAACGCAGACTTTAAAGGAGGTCCCTGTGGAAAAGGAACAAGAGGAATTGGATTGTTCTAGAGATGTTGAGGAGGATGATGATGATAATGGTAACAATGACTATCATAATTTTGATGATAATATTCATAATGAAAATGATGATGATAATAACGATGATGATGATGATGATGATGAAAAAGAAAAGGATGAGGGTTTTATGTCTATAAAACCACTGCGACTTCCCCAGTTTTTAAGAACAAGAGTACCTGGAGAAAGTTATAAAAGGATCTACAACAAGCGTTGTGTTTAAAAAAAACCTACCGTATATCAAACAATGGTAAATAGAGAGAGTTGTATTCAGTGTGTATCTATTATAAAATGAATTTAATAAAAATATTTTATGGTTATTGTCTGCTTTTTCTTAATTCTCCCACTATTAATGCAATTGTTAACCATTGACAGTCTCTAGCTATGTTTAGAAAGAGAGAGTGGACCTAAACAATACACTCTATCTATGGTTTGTGTATCGAGTATCATAATAATACATTATCGCTAAGCTATGTTAAAGCAATAGTTATGTCAGATAAGGGGTTCAAATCCTTGCTTTCTTGTATTGAAAATGTGAACATAAGTCAAACGCCTTAACCACTCGATCAACCAGACAGTTAATAATGTAATTTGTTTTGTGCACTTGAGTGTTTACAAAATTTTCCAGTGTGCATTGACTCAACCACTTGCTCGTTTTTAAATGTTTTTTTGTTGTTGTTGTTGTTTTTTCATTACATTGTAGTTATGAGTCTTGAGAACTAGGTGTTTAATATAGGGTTAAAGGCATCTTAAAATAATTTTAGAAAAGCTCTCAGGTATCGTGTCATGGGTTTTAGTAATGCATTAATGTTTGTTGACTAGTATTTACCATTACATTTTGGTAAGCTCTACATGTTGTTTGAGTCTTCAGCCTTTTGACTGGTTTAATACAGCTCTCCATGACTCCCTGTCCTGAGCTGATCGTTTCATCTCTATATAGCTACCACACTCTACATCCAAGGCTATCTGTTTAACATATTCTATCCTTGGTCTACCCCTACAGTTCTTGTCCTCAACCCGTTCTTCCATAACTAAGCTTGCTATTCCTGGGTGTATGTGTCCTACCAACCTATCGATTTACTTCATTAGCTGTCGCTAAAAACATCTCTCCTCTCCCACTTGTCTTAATACCTCTTTGTTTGTAACCCTATTTACCCATCTAATCTTCATCATTCTCCTGTAACATCACATTTCAAACACTTCAACTCTCCACTTTTCTGCTACACCAATAGTCCAAGTTTCCCTTTCATAGAGCGTCACACTCCAGACAAAGGTCTTCAAAAATGACATCCTAATACCTAAATCTATCAATGTCAACAAATTCTGTAGAAATGCTTTCCTTGCCTTAGCTACATAAGAATCCTAATCATCTCTGGTATAATGTCTTGTTTAGCAAACATAGTCGCTCAGTAGGTCTATGCATTTGTTGTATATAACCCAAAATAGCAAACAGTTTTTCTAAAACCCTACTCACTGGTCAATAACAAGCATAGTCGCCAAAGTGTTTCGTTGGTAGTTAACTCATGTCTGGTTAGTCAATTCTTATTGAAAGGCCAGTCAATACCTAAAAATTCATCTTAACATATAGTCTAATCATCTTTCTATCTACATACCAGTGTCTAATGAAGAGTCAATATTAATTTGGTCTTTACCCAAAATCTAAAATCCAATATCAAATTTCTAAAATCTAAAACCAAAATAAAATATAGTATAGAAAACATAATTCCAAGTAATACAAATCCTTATATGTTTTTCTTTAATAATTAGTTACCGAAAATTTAAAGTCATGACATTATGGTTTGATCTTTTTGTACAATCTAAAATGTAAAATGTAAATTCAGAAATCTAAACTCTAAAATAAAAACCAAATACAAAATCTTACTTGCATTAACTGTATATTGAACCCAGTCCTCCTTTGTATTTGTAATCCAAGTAATAATACAAAAAATATTCAAGTGTAATCGGTCTTGAAACATTATCCCTGCTTTTTATATGTTTTTGACATGCGTATTAATCTAAAATCAAACCCTGGTCTACCTTAGTCAAAGGATAACAGCTTAACCACTGCACCACTATAACCATCTTTCTTAGTTTGGTTCGTTCTAAGCCTTAAAGTTAAATCGAGTTAAGGCCTCTAGTGCAAGAGCCAAAAGTGCTTGCCACTGCAGCACAAAATGGTTAGCAAGTAACATTATACATTCAAAAAGTATTGTGTTGGTTCGGTTTGGTTCAGTGTAATCACCATCTTGTTTTCCTAGCTACCCTCTTTAACTAATCAATTAAAGATAGTCTACTCTTAATTCTCGAATCGATAAATTGGATTTTATACACACCGTTTGTCATGTCATGCCTGAAACCTATACTCCCTATGTACTGCGGTCAGGTTTAAAAACAAGTTTCAATGGTCAAAGACTTGTCAGTCACCATACGTGAAGCCTACAATAATTCTTTCTCTACACAGCTATGTTTCATCACTCACCATAAACATCTAACATTATGGGTTTGCAATATATTAAGGGAAACAGAAGTCCATGACTTTGTTGTTTTCAATCTTTTTGGGAAAATTCATAAGCCATATAAAGAAAGCGTCATGTCAAGTTATAGGACACCTTATGGGTCCAAATCCCATTATCTTATATATAAAAGTGAAAGTCTGTATGTATGTGGGTATGTGGGTATGTGGGTCTGTTCCGTATACAAATCTACACCGTTCCAGCAATCTCAACCAAATTTTGCATACACATAGTTTAGGACCCAGAAGGAACCGCTGGCTACATGAATTTTCGATAGTCTTGCTCATTCGTCTGATTTCGGTCCTTTTGCACTCAATCACAGGCTAATCAAATCATAAAATATACTCATGAAGGAATGGCAAGGCGGATAGTTTCCATGGCAACATAGCTCAAGTCGAGGCACGGCCGACTGGATGCCATTTGCGCTCTGCACTACCGGTATAGAAAATGAGGATCTTTACTTGAAATCACGTTAGTTACTCAACTTCTCACACAGCACTGTCAACCGAGTTTAGCATAACAAAGACTTGACACTATCTTCTACAATATATTTGTCAACTACCACTCACTCACTCATTCATTCATCACGAAATCTCAGAAACCATCAAACGGATTGGAATGCAGCTTCCCCAAGGGCCGCAAATGCCCACTAAGAGAGGATTTTTGGATATTCTGGTTCTAAAGGGGTGTTAAGGGGGTAGACCTGCATTTCATTGAACAGCAATAACTCCCGATTGGTTTCATTGGGGGATGTGATACTCGGCACATAAACTCATCATTAAAAATAAGAAGACACGAGTCGGAGGGTTTTTCGATGTGGTGTATATTATGAGGTGAAAGGGGTGAAAAGTGGGGATTGAAAGATTCCTAACGGAGCGTGTATCTCTTAAACGACATAGGCGAGGAGTTTGAAACTCAGCGGGAAAAAATCAGCATAAAAATAAGTAAATATGTGTTTGACTGTTTTATCATAAATCCAATTTAAGGGGCCCATGGGGAGGGGTGAAATTCTGGGGGGGGGGAGAAACAGGAATGAAAGTGTCCTAACTGATTGACTGACTCACTCACTCATCAAACTCAGGGGGAAAAACTGCTTTAAAGTAAGTAAATAGCTGTTCGACAGGTTTTTTTTTCATAAATCAAATTTAAGGGGTTCATGGGGAGGGGTGAAATTCTGAAAAAAGAAAATTGAAAGAAAATGTCCTGACTCACTCACTCACTCACTCACTCACTCACTCACTCATCATCGCCCAGCCAAAATGATTGAAGTTAGAAACATGACAGTTTGGGGATATGTTCATTGTATTTCAAAACAGTCTACTAAGGGAGGATTTTCGGATATTCAGGTTCTAAAGGGGTCTTAATGGGGTTAAACCTGCATTTCATTGAATAACAATATCTCCCGATTGGTTCCATTGGGGGATGTGATACACGGTATATAAACTCAACATTAAAAAGTAAGACACGTGTCTGAGGGTTTTTCGATGTGGTGTATATTATGAGGGGAAAGGGGTGAAAAGTAGGGATTGAAAGATTCCTAACGGAGCGTGTTATTATTAAACGACATAGGCGAGGAGTTTGAAACTCAGCGGAAAAAAATCAGCATAAAAATAAGTAAATATGTGTTTGACCGTTTTTTTTTTCATAAATCCAATTTAAGAGGCCCATGGGGAGGGTTGAAATTCTGTGGGGGGGGGGGAAAGAAAATGTCCTAACTGATTGACTGACTGACTCACTCATCAAACTCAGGGGGGAAAACTGCTTTAAAGTAAGTAAATAGCTGTTCGACAGCTTTTTATCAATCAAATTGAAGGGGTTCATCGGGAGGGGTGAAATTCTGAAGGAAAAAAAATGAAAGAAAATGTCCTGACTCATTCACTCACTCATCATCGCCCAGCCAAAAATATTGAAGTTGGAAACATGGCATTTTGGGGATATGTTCGTTGTATGTCAAAACCGTACACTAAGGGAGGATTTTTGGATATTCAGGCTTTAAAGGGGTCTTAAGGGGGTTAAACCTGAATTTCATTGAATAACAATATCTCACGAGTGGTTTCATTTGTGGATGTGATACTCGGCATATAAACTAATCATTAAAAATAAGCAGACATGTGTCTAAGGGTTTTTCGATGTGGTGTATTATTATGAGGTGAAAGGGGTGAAAAGTGGGGGTTGAAGGATTCCTAACGGAGCGTGTAGGCCTATCTCTTAAACGACATAGGCGAGAAATTTGAAACGCAGCGAAAAAAATCAGCTAAAAAATAAGTAAATCGGTGTTCGACCGTTTTTTCATAAATGAATTTAAGGGGCCAATGAGGTGGGGTGAAATTCTGGGGGAAAGAAGGAGAGAAAGTGTCCTAACTCACTGACTAACTCACTCACTCACCAAACTCAGGGGAAAAAGACAGCTTAAAAAATAAGTTAATAGGCGTTTAAGCGTTTTTTCATCAATCCAATTTAAGGAGCCCATGGGGAGGGGTGAAATTCTGGTAAAAATAATTGAAAGAAAATGTCCTGTCTGACTCACTCACTCATCACGCCCCGCGAAAACTATTAAAGTTGGAAAAATGAAATTTTGGGAATATGTTCGCTGTATGTCGAAAACGTCAACTAAGGAGTGATTTTTGTTTATTCGGTTTTTAAGGAGTTGTTAAGGGGGTAAACGTGCATTTCATTGAATAACGATATATCATGAGTTGTTTCTTAGGGGATGTGATATTCGGTATATAAACTAATCATTAAAAATAATCAGACATATGTCTAAGTGTTTATCGATGAGGTGTATATTATGAGGTGATAGGGGTGAAAATTGGGGGTTGAGGGATTCTTGACGGAGCGTGTATCACTTAAAGGACATAGGCGAGAAGTGTGAAATTCGGCGGGAAAAGAACAGCTTAAAATACAAGTAAATAGGTGTTCGACTGGTTTTTTTTTCATAAATCCAATTTAAGGGGCCCTTGGTGAGAGGTGAAATTCTGGAAAAAAAACAGGAAAGAAAGTGTCCTAACTGATTGACTCACTTACTCACTCATCAAACTCAGGGGGAAAACAGCTTTCAATAAGTAAATAGGTGTTCGACCGTTTGTTTCATAAATCCAATTTAAGGGGTTCATGGGGAGGGGTGAAATTATCAAAAATAAATGAAAGGAAATGTCCTGACTGACTCACTCACTCATCATAGCCAAGCCAAAATTATTAAAGTTAGAAACATGACATTTTGGGGATATGTTCGTTGTATGTCGAAAACGTCCATTAAGGAATGCGTTTTGAATATTCAGGTTCTAAATAGGTGTTAAGGGGGGTAAACGTGCATTTCATTGAATAACCATATCTCACGAGTGGTTTCATTTGGGGATGTGATACTTGGCATATATACTAATCATTAAAAATAAGCTGACACATGTCTAATGTTTTTTCGATGTAGTGTATATTATGAGGTGAAAGGGATGAAAAGTGAGGGTTGAAAGATTCCTAACGGACCGTGTATCTCTTAAACGACATAGGCGAGGAGTTTGAAACTCGGAGGAAATCAATCAACTTAAAAATAAATAAATAAATAAATAAATAAATAATTAAAATAAATAAATATGTGTTCGACCGTTTTTTCATAAATCCAATTTAAGGTTCCTATGGGGAGGGGTGAAATTCTGGAAGAAAAACGTCCCCTAAGGAAGGATTTTTGGATGTTCACTCTCATCGACCAACCCAAACGATTAAAGTTAGAAGAATGATATTTTGGGGATATGTTTGTTGTGTGTCGAAAACGTCTACCAAGGAGGGATTTTTGGATATTCAGGTTCTAAAGGGGTGTTAATGGGGTTAAACCTGCATTTCATTGAATAACAATATGACATGACTATGACGCGAGCGAAGCGAGGCTAAAAATGAGATGATGTGCGTCTATGTATTACTCAATCACGCAAGTACCACTGGTCCGATTTACAAGAATTTTATATGGAAGTAGCTGATTTACCTGGTTAACATATAGGTTAGTTTTGATTTCAATACTTTGTATTATTTAAAGATGGCGACCATTTTAGTGACTTCACTACACCCTTTGGTTTAAAACTTTCATATTTCCATTTCAAATACAAAGAGAACGCTAAGAAATAGCAAACTTTTGATGGTATATACGAGGTTAAAAATTACATTTTCTATCCGAAAGGTATCTCCAACCGTTAGCGAGTAAAACCTAAATTTGTGCTATAAAACACGGTCAACGCCGAGCGGTGTAGTCGGACAAAATGTTCCATCCTTAATCTCCCTCTGCGCAGCACCTCGCCTATCCCCTGTTTTTACTGTCACCTTCATATTTTAATTTATTTATGACGCGTAGCGAAGCACGGGTACTTCAGCTAGTTAGTTTATAAAACTCAAATCAGTAACCTTGCCGTTTTGGGATAGTTAAATAAATGCATGCATCATAGGAAAAATCATAAAAATATTCTTAAAACAAGTCGTCGCATGACCCTCTTCAATCAATGCTTTACAAAATATCGATTCATCCATTGAACATGGCCACAGTGATCGGCGACATGCTCGTTTAAACACAACTGGTACTGTCTCTCTCTACTAAAAAAATTATACTAAAATTAATTCAAAAATTTAAAAATCTAAATTTTCAAAATGTGTGGTTAGGCCCTCCGTCAAAATTTCAAAATTAAATAATAAATTCAATAAGAGATTGTCACCCTGAGTCTTATAACACCTCATGTGTCCAAATCTGATTATTGGTTCCCCTTTTTTCCCTGTAAAATCTACATGCATTGTTTTAGGGGTAAAATGACCAATCGTGGTAAAAGAGTATTCTCATTTTGTGAGCTATCACACCTAATTTTAGATTTCTTAGTTTCCAAGATATCGATTTTTCAATTTTGGGGTAGTTTTCACCTCCTTACTATTTTTCATAAAAAACAAAGGTCTTAGGTTCATTTATCATTTTTAGGCGTTTAACACCTTTTCCCCTGTAAAATCACTATTCACTGTTTTAGGGATGAAATGACCTATCGTGGTATAAGCGTATGTCATGACCTATTTTTAAAGCTATCACACTTAATTTTAAGGCTCTTATTTTCCAAGATAACGATTTTTAAATTTTGGGGGTAGTTTTAACCCTCTTACTATTTTTTCATCAAAACAAATGATCTTAGGTTCATTTATCATTTTTAAGTGTTTAACCGCTTTTTTCCCTGTAACATTACTATTTACTATTTTAGGGGTGAAAATGACCTATTATGGTAAAATCGTATCTTATGACCTATTTTTAAAGCTATCACCAGTGGCGGCTGGTGATATTGTTGCAGTGTTACACAACTCCCAATAATTTTACACCTAATTCGTCGTTCTTTTCCTTTAATGTTTTAGTTTTATACATATAATACACTCAGAAATTTGTTAAAATCAACGATCTTTTGTTATTATTTATCCTAATGCTTCACACTGTACCTATAAATGCACTCGCCTTCAAATCAAACTCCAGGGGGTTGGCTCTCTTGTGGCGACTCCCAAGTAGACAGCATGGCGTAATGTGATTCCAGCATGGACGAGGCCAAGCTTGTACATAGCATGCCGGCCAGCATGGATTGTAGGGAGTTGCAGACGAGCTGCCAGCCCCCTGGCAATACTCAGTTCCAAATGGCCCCGTTAGATTGCACTACTCTTTGGAAATGGCAACACCCTCGATTTCTCTTACCCCGCGAACGGTAGTTTCTTTCCCACACCACTAGGTAATGCTACACCACTCACAACAGTACAAATATCGGAATTTCATACGGAGACATTGCTTGGTTCACACCCAATTATTTTTAGATGCTTTTTCATCATAACTTCATTTAATATGTTTGTCAATTGTTCTGTAAAGCGAGCCTAAGTACGCCACCATTGCTATAAGTAGATAAGTGGCTGAATTATTTTGCGACGTATTGTTGGTGTAGCTGTAGCGGTTTATGTTTGCTTTTACCACTCTTGTTCTTGAGTGTTTTGAGTTACGGTTCGTTTTGTATTTAGTTCATTGCGTATTTTGGTTCCAGGCAGATACTTAACTGTGCATTATTATTATTATTATTATTATTATTATTATTATTATTATTATTATCCGGCCCCGTGGTGTTGGGGTAGCGCACCTGCCTCTCTCCCGGAGGCCCCGGTTTCGATTCCCGGCTCCGTCAGGGATTTTAGAAACTGACATGAGGGCCGGAACGGGGTGCACTCAGCCTCGTGAGGACAATTGAGTAGCTGTCTGACAGGGAGGCAGCGCCCCGATCACGAAAACCAAGATTAACGGCTGAGGGGACCCGATGCACTGATCACGCGTCACCCAAATATCTGCAGTCCAAATGGCTGGGCAGCGGTCGCTCGGTAGGCCTAGGCCATTCATGGGCTGTTGTACAGGGGTAAAAAGGAATTATTATATTCATTTCACCACGTAAGTGGGACAAATCAACATATCGTTGGCTTGTTTGCAAGACGGTATGACAACTTCTTTTAACGTGGCTCATTAAGAAACGAGCGAACAATGGAACAGGTGTCCAAGATGACGGCTTTCTGCATGGTGATATGTAGACCAGGATGAATTCCCAAAAATTATTATTATTATTATTATTATTATTATTATTATTATTATTATCATCATCATCATCATCATTTGGCTGATTGTGAGTAGGCCTATGTATTGACTACGAAATTTCTAGGCTAGCAAAATTCAACACCGATATAGCACCCAGATTTATCATCTGTGTATCTTGGAAGTTAGTATTTTATTTTAACGGAATGTTTAGTTTGAAACATTATTCAAGGGCTAACATGTATTTTGGAGTGTGAGTGAAAATCAATAGAGTAAGTAATTTACTACAGTTTTCCCAGCTCCCTGATGAGGATAAGCTTACGGTAAAAAACACTCGATGTACCATTACCGGATAAGTATTGTCCAAAATATAAGTAGTTTGGTTGGTTGGTTCCTTGGTTTAGGAGCTGAGACAACGCGGTCATGTAGCCCCATGTACTTTGGGTGTGTGTTGAATCTGTCTGATAACCGGTGTTAATTTTGTTGGCTGTATTAGTGTATGTTATCTGTTTTAATTCAAGTGAGGACTGCAGACAGTAATTTCAAGTAGTTCCTATTTTTGCTACCAAATGCTACCGTGCACGATACCTAGCTTGTGGACTTTGCTACCAGGTGGCATCGCAGTCAGCACCTGGCGGTGAACGTTGGAAGTGAAAATCCACAGCCTGCTTCCAGTCTCCGACCGGGTCAGGAATGGAATGAATGAAGCCCCTATCTAGCGGCGAGGATATGAACTGTGCCGGCTGCCGAGGCCTGACGCACTCCTCTGGGGCAATGATTAAATGAATGACAGATGAAATGAAATGATAGTGGAGAGTGTTGCTGGAATGAACTTTTTGACAGGGAAAACCGGAGTACCCGGAGAAAAACCTGTCTGCCTCCGTTCTGTCCAGCACAGATCTCACATGGAGTGACCGGGATTTGAACCACGGACTCAGCGGTGAGAGGCCGGCATGCTGCCGCCTAAGCCACGGAGGCTTCAACGTTGGAAGTAATAGAGCTTTATCAATTCTAAACTACAACGTTTGGCTTCACATAAGTGTAGTTAGTGAAGGTTCTTTTTCATGCTATAAATCTATGACACGGAACCGCTGGCACACTGAGGGATTTTAACGCTCTTACAAAATCCGACGACTTCAGCCGGGTTTGAACCCGCGATCTTGCCCATAGAAGCTCAGCATGCTACCAACTACGCAATCGAAGCCGCTACAATCTAAGTATAGGAGGGTGTTTAAAAGAGATATTTATGACAATAATAATTGGTTATGTGAATGCGATATTAAAAACGCTTTATTCTGTTTCCAATAAAGAAACGTGAATCTTCAGCTGTTTGAGATTGACACTTTTTGGAACTGTTAACGTAGCTGCACATTTGGACAGTGCCAATTGAAGGAAAATTACGGAATATAACGATTAGGTATGTGTTAAATATTGTAATAAACTGTATTCGTTTCTGCGGCTCTATCGAACTGGCTTTGCGTAGTCATGATCAAAGTGTAACATCAACAAATCCAAGTGTTTTTAGAGGCTAATTAATTTTAGCGCTGAGTTGGATGCTGTGTTGAATGGTCATTTGGTAAGGGCAACTGTTTTCAAAGGAACGTCCAAAACAATTCAAAATGAACTTTTACAGATTATGTTGCAGGTTTGCCAAAAAGAAGTATCAAAGCAAATAAAAGAATCAGAATTTTTAGCCATTATAGCAGATGAAACTAGTGATAATGCAAACATATTTCAGATGGCCGTTGTGTACCGATACGTAGTAAGAGGCAAACCAGTAGAACGGTTGTAGAGTTTCCTTTCTCCCTCAAAACATGATGCACACTCATTTGCAGCATGTTTACTGGAATAATTAAAGAAGCAGAAATTGAATGAAACTCCGCAAAAATGAATTGCGCAGACGTATGACAGAGCGCACGTCATGTCTGGTTCCTCTGGTGGGGTTCAAGCTATAGTAAAAAAAAATCCTATCCTTATGCAGACTATGTGCCCATGTTTGTTAGTAACAACATTTTTCGTTAACGTACAAACTTGTCAGTTGCCATGTTTTTATGTCGAGGATGTTTATTATGCCGGAATTGAGAGCCAACCGTAGACAACCTGCTGTGTTTAAAATTCTTCCCATTAACTCAGGCATTGGGCAGCGCTTAGTTACATACATGTGAGTTTCGATGAATTCCTATAGGAAGAAGCCAAAAGAGTCATTAAAACATGTCTATTTTTTGAACGTACAGTTATTTTGGAAAACCCTTGTATTTCAGTTTAATAGAAATGTAGTTTATCTAACGGCGAATTCATTTTTGTTACATGTGCGAACTTCCCATATAAAATTGCGACATCAGAAATTATGGTGCAACACCCAGCTTCTTATGCCACCAGCCGCCACTGGCTATCACACATAATTTTAGGGTTCTTAGTTTCCAAGATATCGATTTTTCAATTTGGGAGTGGGGGGATTGTTTCACCCCCAAAGGGGAACATCGCCCCAATTGCTAGGACCCCTCATACAAGTCACTAGCATGATAGGTTCGCGAGATATTAACAAAAGTGTGGTTAGGCCCTGTGTCAAAATTTCAAAAATACATTCTAAAAGGGGGGCTTCATCCCAAGTCCTTCAATACCTCATACAAGTTCCTATCCTTATTAGTCCGTTAGTTAAGCCCTTTGATATAATTTGGATAAATTCATGGGCCAGTCCAAAGGGATCAGTCCAAAGGGACTCATCCACAAGGACTCGTCCTCAAGGACCTGTCAACAAGGACTTGTCCACAAGGACTCGTCCACAATGACCCGACAACAATGACCCCGCCAACAATGACCCGTCAACAATAACCCATCCACAGGGATCCGCTCCCCCACCCTCTTTCAAAAGCCATGAGTGGGCATGCGTAAAAAACAAAAACAAGCGTGTTAATTCATAGTGGCTATCCACCGTATACATGTCTCTTGTGTAGAACAACGTTTCATTCCATATTGGCATTCAAACTCTCACATGTTGCAATTGGAAATAGAGATTCTCTAAAAAATTACAATTTCACCCCCTAGTAGGGGTAGGTTTTATTTTGGGGTCCAAATATGTTATCCAATGGAAAGGGGGTATCAGCCCGAGTTCAATGACACCTCGTACAGGTCTCTAGCCTGATTGGTTCGCGAGATATTACCATTTTAGTATTCCAGCGGTGGAGCGGTGGCGGTGGGTTTTGAACCGATTCATTTCCACTACTAATGTATCACAAGATACTGTAGATATAAGCACAGACATAAAATGCCTCTAATACGTAATTCAAAATAAAAACAATAAATTAGCGTCACACGCCCCCAATATATTTAATTCCCGTATATTATATATCGATCACATACACACCTCTTTCACAAAAAAATATGCATAAATATTATTAACTATACTATAAACTCAGGACATAAAACCTATTTCCAACCATCAGGCATCAATATACACATCCTACATGACATAGTTTTGGAAACCTAAAACAATACCTTCTTTAAACAACAAACTTCCATACAGGGCCGTGGAGAGCGGTGACGGGCCCTGGGGCTGGAATCTCCCGGGCCCCCCTCTATAACTAAACTATGTAAAATTAATTTATTATCCTCGTAAATTTGCACAAACTGATTTTGCGCCATTTCTTTTTGCACAAAATGCTAATCACGAAATAAATTACAAGAACATAAAAAACAGCAAGCAATAATAATAATAATAATAATAATAATAATAATAATAATAATAATAATTGTATCATGCTGAACTGCTATGCCCAAGTTCGCGGGTTTATGTCCGGCCGAAGTCGTCAGATGGTTAAGAGCGTTAAAACCCTTCAGTATACCTTTATTCGGAGGGGAAGTAAAGCCAGTGGGTCTGTGGTTTAGTAGGCCGTGGATATGAGTGGTGGGGGACACTTTTGTCCCCATTGTGAGCACTTAAATGCAATAACATAGGAGACCGACAGTCCCGCGACAAAAATCACGCCAGCTGTTGCGACAGTCCGGACACAGTTTTGTCTCATCCAAAGGCTGTAGTTGCACCATCGTACATTCATTTCCACTACAATTGGTAGTGTGTAGCCAAAATTAGTAGGTTACTTCATTAGAAACACTTTATCAAGTTCCAACGTTCGCCGCTGGGTGTCATTGACTGTGGCGTGACTTGAACGTGAACATGTTGAGGAGCCTACGGGCGTTCAATTGATATGTCCTGATATGACCATTGGCTGCAATATATACTGTATAATATAGGCCTATTGTATTATTAATATTTCAATTATATATTCCAGTAAATCCAGGCTATCTTTATTATCATATGCAGAGCGTGAATTAATTACAATATATATAAGTTAATGCTAGTATGTAAAATTTACAACAGTGAAACGGGAGTAATGCATGCAGAATTATTTGCAAATTCAATGTTTATACCTGACAAGCGCGTACCAATGCATTATTTTCAATTAACAAAAATAAATATCACGAGTAAAGCCTTCGAAAACTAGGTAATAAAATTTTCATTAAATTCACTATAGTATTCAGTTTTGGCATTTAACAGATCTAAATTCTTCCCGATGAGGTAACACTGTAAGCATGCACAGTGTTCAGATTTCAAGATCTGGAGATCCTCTTTGAAATCAATAATTTGAGAACTTCAGTGATACTCGTAAAAGCAATATGCTCGTTAGTCATACACAAATTTGAAAAATAAAATTGCATTTATCGGACCGTAATTTCATCGTTTTTACAGTACCGTATTTAACTTGGGGACAAAATTCACATAAAAAAGCTTTTTTCCATGAACTCGGAAACAGGTGGGTTCGAATTTCACCGACGGTGATTCAAAGCTTATTTTCCATGATTCATTGTTTTAACCCTAGACTATTGCCAAAGGCTGTAGTTGCACCATCGTACACTCATTTTCTCCTCAATTATATCCCAAATTAATTCAAAATATATGATTAACTTCAGATATAGATTTCGGACAGAGTTCTACACGTAAAGTAAGTAGAAAAGAATGATGACCACGACATCCTAGGACCCAAAAATTAATCAACAGGTAGTTCAGTTCACTGAACTGCATGTTAAAACAGGTGGAAATGGTATACTGTACTACGGCCTCTGTGACATATGACGTAATCTCTTTTCATAATGAAAACATGATTTTTACGCTAAGCCCTTCAAGAGTCACGCCCTTGGGTCTAAGCCTAAACACTGTTTTGGTTGAACGGCGATCGCACATCATAGTACAGGAAACAAATAAAAATATATTTTCATAATCAACCACAGGTATACCCATACGTAAGTCAAGTTATTTATTATGTGCTATCAGTAGATTGCAGCTGATCAGTGATTGTTTCCACAAAAGAAGAAAATGTAAATTTGAACTATATTTTGTAATTTGCAGTCAGTGGACTTCTTATAATTTAATATTGCTTTGCAGTAAGCAAACCTAGAGCCAGGTTATCCTAAAAATCCCCAATCCTATCTATGACTGGTGACCATCGGGGGGCAGATTTATGCCAAAATTATGGGCGAGAGGACTCGCCGGGGATCTGGGGGGTATGGAATATCACCAAGCTCAGAGTGGGGTCCGGGGGTCATCCTCCGGAAAATTTTGCAAAAATCAGGTCCAAATTATTGAAATATATGCCATTTGGGTGATTATTTTTTATTTTTATATTTTGGAGTAAAAATTTGGTGAGCATTGACATTAGTGGCTATAGAAACGACTCTCCGATTTTGAAGTAAGATCTCTCGCACCTTCAAGTAAGACCCCGCGGTGTAACTCACCAATGACCTTATAGGGGTCTACAGCAAGTCCGCCGATCAGAGGTTCGAATCCCGGTGCTGACAGCGGCTATCCTGAGTATTGTTTTTCACACTCCCTCCAGACAAATGCCAGTATAGTAGCTTATTTCTAGCCCAGGGACACCTACCCTACTCTTAACCCTAATAATTACAGTAATAGTCGCGACGGGCAACGCATTCCCACTTTTCCCGGTCGGCAACTTAGAATACGGCATGCGATTGATCATGTCACAAAGGCAATAGCACGGCAGAGTGTATACCCTGCTTTTCGTTACTTATTGTTGTTTTATGGGGCGGAACAGCTACGGTACGGTAGATCATCTGTCCCTACCACTGACGTTCCTTGAGGGGAATTGGAAAACAAAGTTGAGTGATTCATTTTTCACCTGATTACCACTAAGTCCAGAAAAATACTGGAATGTTACCTTAGTTTCAGTCTTTGGATACATTTCCCTACTCTAGTACCAATATTAATATAGGTTTTCAATAAATCCCTTAATCATAAATGATTTGCACACGAACCCAAGTAACTGGGATTGTTGATCGTATTGAATGAACCAGTTATAATAATATTATACTGCACCTAGGCATACAGATTATTCAAATGCTAGCATTGTTTTCTCAATTCAGTATACGAGAAGATGAACAATTGCGCATGCATTTCTTCTATCTACGTTTGACAACAGAATCATCCCACCCTTTCGCAAGATATTTAGCCAGCAATGATAATTTTTCACAAAGTGCGAAAGTGAGTTACTAGGGGACGATGACCTCGCTGTTTCGCCCCTTAAATCAACAATAACTATAGGCTAAAGTGAATTACTATGTGGACGCTACTTCATTTCAGACACTAACACCTCTAAATATCTAAACTCCATGTGACGCACCAAACTTGAAACTCTTGAGCTAGCTGACCAAACCCACCAGGGCAGCCCAGGCTCTCGTGGCCTTGGCGAAATAAGTGAAGGGATAAGAAAGTTATTTGAAGGATTGGTGCATAAGCCGAATAAGCTAAATTCAGACTAATGGAATGCTCTCTCAGTCTTCAGGTGTATTCTGAGAACAATACACAGCGAAGCCCCATCGCCTAAGTTGACCACTTTGAGACAGTTGTTCTTCCCACAAACGCTTTCTAAAGGAAAATATTGCCCACTTGGGCGAATAAGATTCTCAATCCTTGTAACTTTGTTCACAGACAGTTCATTGCATTCACTAAATGACTGTCAGTAGCATATTCAAGTCACATAAGGGCAATAATAAATCAATGGCCGATCGGGCCCATCCTCCTAGGTCGCCGGACCCCCTGGGAGGGCCGGGCCCTGGGGCACCAGCCCTGCCTGACCCCCCCTCTCGTCGGGCCTGCTTCCATAATGACTGTACATTATATGTACCATACAGAATTCTGCCTTCGTCTTCAAGAACATATGCACAAGGACCTATCCTTTTATGAATTTTATATGGACCAGAATATATAAGAAAAAACTTCTGCATCACCTTTTCTGAGCTGCAGTATTGACTTGGTACCCGCAATAGTACTAAATCACTCACCATAAACTCGTAAGTTTTTTTAAATCTCTTTATTGACGTTTTCTATTTTCAGCTGCTTCTTGTAAATTCCTACCTGCCAACTTAATAAACATATCCCTTTCCATCTTATCATCCATAGATAACCCCAATGTGTTTACCAATTCATTTTGAAGCGTTTTACTGTACCCTTTTGCCATCATATGGAACATGTGTTCATATCCCAGCTAGTTCACGGTCTTTCGAGGTATGGGGTGTTCATCCCACTATATGACCACATGTTCAGGATGTGAGTCTGTCAGGTAACTACTCTACTTGAAAGAAACAACACATTCCTAAATATATAATTTAATGGTATTATTCATGGCAAAACACAACAAAACACAATAATATCATAATTACTTTCCCATAACACAAAAACAAAATGTATAAGTGAGTCTCTTCTCATAAAGTTTGGCGCTCTTCCGCACCTATATCTATCCTAGATATCCTAACACTGATACTCTTCGACATTGACGAGCGTTCATAGTGTCTTTCACATGGCACAATTTAACATAAATTTGCATATCACAACACAACAATCAAACACAAATTACAATTGAATAATCATTATGTGCAATTATTAAAATACTTGTCCGTTTTGAAACGGAACATTTACCTTGAATAACATTGATTTCATTATCTTATTCCTTGCTTAACATGCGTTGCTTTTCTGCGCTCATCGTTTTCTTTTCCCATGGATTTCAAGAAAGAATAGGGATGGATGGTGCTTAAAGGTCAGCTGAAACCTATCCCGACTGAAGGAGAACCAGCACCGGAGCGTGTACTTCAAATTATATCCTGCAACTGCAAATCTGGCTGCGAAAGGAAATGCCAATGCAAAAGAAGTAGTCTCAGTTGCATAAGTATGTGCGGATACTGCGCTGGACATGGTTGCGCAAATTGCATGGACTTGGCGGACTCAGACATTGATGACGACCCCACACCTTTAGCTGACTCGTTGCCTTAGAAACGGTAAAATCCAACAGCAAAGATAAACTAATAAAAGCCCTTTCCCTTTTTTATTAGCCTATTAAGCGACTTCGGTGGCGTAGTCGGTAGCATGCTGAACTGCTGTGCCCAAGATAGCGGGTTCAAACCCGGCCGAAGTCGTCGGATTTTTAAGAGCGTTAAAAATCCTTCAGTATGCCTTCCTTCGGAGGGGAAAATAAAGCCGGCGCACAGTGGGCCAGAATCTTGAAAACGTGGCCAAAATATAAAGAGTTGTTCAATTTGTACGAAAGTTAGTATGTAAGGTTATCGAAGTTGCTGATAAAGAATATATCAAAAAGTCAAAATGGCGGATCCAAGATGGCGGGTAGATATTGATAAAAGTCATTTTATTCATATACAATTATTTTTGTGGAATTATCGAGGTTGCTGATGAAGATTGAGTCCAAAAATTCAAGAAAACAAAATGGTGGATCCAAGATGGCGGACAAAAATTGATAAGTCTTTTTATTTATATAAAAATCAATATTTAGGGGTTGTCGTAGTTAATGGTTAAAAATATTAGCTCAAAAATGAATAGCTCGAAAAAAGGAACCAAATAGAGGATAGAAGAGCCTAGTGTAAAATATTACAAAAATAATTGTAATTCAATTACAATTATTCATTTAGTAAATTGTTTGTAACTCTAATTAGAAGTTGTCGTTTTCTTCTTCCTTTTCATCTTTCATCATCTTTTTTATATTCTTCTGCTTCTTCAACTGAATCGTCATCATCATCATCATCTTCATCTTCAAAGACTGTTTCCTCATCAACTGAATCGGAATCATCATAATCTTCCGCCACAGGAATTAAGAGGGCAACGGCTTCTGGCGACAAACTCTTCTGTTTCTTCGGTGGTGATTTGCGTAGAGAAGAAATATAGGGGTCTGTGGTTGCCAATGATCTCCCGAACACGTCTTCCATAGTCTTTACTCTGGAAAACCTTCCAGAAAAACTCAGGCGATATTGCTTTATCAACTTATTGGTTGATTCTTGCTTTAACCGATGGGTAAAATGTCCGAAGAAATAATTTCTGGTCCGTGGATTAACAATCAATGGACTGTTGTTGGCATGTTGTACCAGGGGTATTCTTTGATGTAGTGTCTGGCAGTTGCTATGGCGTAAGCTCGAAAGTTTTCAACGTCAATTTGACGTCCGCTCGAAATTGTCTACGAAATAATGTGAAAAAGGTGGATTAGTTCTTCGGAAACTCCAGTTATCAACGCTGATGTTGGAGTGTTTTCAAAGAAACGTCGAGAGGTGTTTCCGTCCTTTTTCTACTTACTATATTCTTTACAATGCTTCTAAGCGTCGATTATAAATTAAATTGTAAAAATGTAGCTCATAATTAATTAATTTTATTGCCATTTTTCAACATGTGTAACAAGTTTTACCGGCCGCGGTGGCCGAGAGCGCTAACGCGCTACCTCGTGCTTCGCTGGCATCGGGAGAGCGTGGGTTCGATTCCCACCTCGGCCGTCCTGAAAATGGTTTTCGTGGTTTCCCATTTTCATCACCAGGCAAATGCCGGGACGGTTCCCTTCAATAGATCCACGGCCGATGTCCTTCCAATTTCCCTTCCCTGACCCGTCCTGAAAAGAAAAGTACATGGCCATTGGCTGCATTAATAAAATTATTAACAATGACATTTTGCAAGTATCGCTTAAAATGTGGCTCAAAGCCGGAGTTGGTGGATTTGAAGGTTAATTTACAAAGGTAATAATATATACTTGCGGACACAGTGCAATAGAAAGCGGAATGTCGTGGAACTCGTAACATATCTCTATTTTTTAAGCACGTATTACAATTTTCTCGTGCATTTTCCGGTATTGAGTTAAATAAAAGAAAACTTGTATAATTTAATGACTTAATAATGATAGAATTGGGTTTTATATAGTACATACCTTCTAGAACGTCCACCATATTGAAAATATTCGCTTCACTTACCCACAACACAAATATTTGTCTTTTACGACAAGACTATTTGTAGCCTGGCCGGATGCACGCACCGCTAACAATTAATTGCCGCGATTGACCTGAAATATAACGGACGAAATGAACACCTACTCGTCCGCACAACTGGTATTCAGTAGTCCCAACATTACTGTAGCCAATCTGATAGTCCAAAATTCCCATCCAGAAACTTTTTTTTTCCTTTTTGGCCACGTTTTCAAGATTCTGGCCCACTGTGCGGCGGTCCCATGTCATAGATTTATGGCATGTAAAAGATCCTTTCACAAACTAAACTTGTGTAAAGCAAAATTGTTAGGTTAGATTTCGTCAGAACGCTCTATCAAAAGTTCCAACGTTCACCACTAGTGTAACGTGTTTTTCGAGGTTTTTTTTATGCAACTGGCATAAGTCAGTAGGAAGCCATTCTATATTTATTTACGCGGCAAATTGTTCAGCCAAGAGAATTTTTCATGTTAATTTATTATTATTATTAATTTATTATAATTACTATTAAGGTATTTTCGGAGCATTTTATAAAAATTATTAGCATTCAGATAGGTTTTCTATGTCTTAGAAAACGCTATCAAGCAAATTATTACGAACTACAATATCATAGAAAATTATGCGATTGCGGAATTTTACGGAGTTTTCGTCAGTTAGGGTATATCGAGAGACGTGACTCACTGGGAATTCAAGTACACGCTTAATCTTGTCGGAAAGCATGACGCAATCCTGGGTGGCAGCGTCCAGGAAAGGCGAATAGTTGGAACGGAAATCGACTTCATCATCGCCGCGCCGTGTGTAATGACCCGAAGGAGGGGAAGATCGCGTGGTGGGTCAGCCAATCAGTGAGGACCACGTAAGCTAGAAATCGGCTGAAGAGTGGGGGAGCCGACAGGTGCATATATCGTTCGACGCGCCGTGGAACAAGGACAATCTGTGTAGTTCTTGCCGAGTGTGGTTGTACGCGGGAGTCGCTCCGATGTTCCATGGAACGGGGACTATCTGTGTAGAACTTAACGAGTACGTTTGCACGCGGGAGTCGCTCCGATGTTCCGTGGATTGGAGGACTAACTTTTGTAAAACTTAACCAGTGCGGTTGTACGAGTGTTTGGGTCCGATGTACGGACCATAGAATTATCTAATCTACGAGTATCTCATCAAATATCGACGGAGATGTCGACGTCCAGGAGACTGTGGGAAGCTCACAGCATCATCCAGTACGAGGGAAAGGCTTCGGCAATTTCCAGTGGTAAGCGCGAATGACGCAGAAATACGCAATCTCTCATTTCTCTTTGTTTTATATTTCATATTTGAGTAACTTCATAGCTTGGGAATAAGAGCACAATCAATAATTTATCAGACTCCGTTTTCACGTAATTTTCTATCGGTAATATTAAAATCACAACGCTCCTATTTAAATTTTATACTTATTATTATTATTTATTTTGCTATTCTTGTTTTATATAATAAATTCATTTCTTTTACAATGCAATCTTTGCTTTCAGTAGGTAGCATTAGATATAGACCAATTCCTTCTCCTGATACAATAATTGTTTGTTGGGTTAATGATCAAATCATACCACGATCTGAGTGAATAGAGTCTTGAAGGTGTTCTGCCAGAGCTAGACGTTGTTAAATACAAATTTAGATTTCAACATTGCATTGAGGTCTTGGCGCCCATTAAAACAACATAGCTTAGGCAAAGGGTGGGCTAGCAAAACTGCTACACTAGGTATCATTGATATCTGGTAGCGAAAGTTGGAACTACTTGAAATTGAACGGAACTTGTAGCTCACCCTTTAGAGTGCCCGCTGGAAGCAGCTACAGACTCAGGCAAGCCGAACATGTCCTCGGACACTCCCGGCACTAAAAGACATACGATAAATAAATAAATAAATAAATAGCCTATTTTCATTTATGAAAAAGTAGGCATATGAGATCACCTTTTGTCAGTGTGTCTGTTTGTGTGTGCGTGTGTGATGGCGTGTGGCACCCCTAATAACTTCTAAACGGCTGGTGCGATTTCAATGAAACTCGGTAAGTTCATAGCACTATTCCGGACAACCCCGACCGTGCCCTTCAAATTTTGTTACGTCTCACCAAACCAACATGGCGGCTGTGCGAAATATTTCACCAGCATTCAATATCTCCGAAATTATTACCGATATCACCCTGGAATATTTTCCGGTGATAAAGGGAACTACTAGAAGTTCACCTATGTGACTTTTGAAAACCTGGTAACTACAAAACCAACATGGCGGCCACGCGAAGTTGCGACTTTCAAATAGACGTTTCTCGCGATTTAACCAACCAAACGCAATAAAACGTGGTACAGTATATGTTTATACACATTGTAATGCACCGACATCTAACTTCGTTCAATTGTTTACATAACCTCAAGATGGCGGCTGTGCGAAATATTTTACCGACATTCTACATCTCTGAAACTATCACCGGTATCACCCTGAAATTTGGCACGGAGATATAGGTCGCTACTGGTAGTTCATCTATAAGACTTTCAAAAACCGGTTAACTACAAAACGAATATGATGGCCAAGCGAAACAGAGATCTTTCTCGCGATATAATGATCGAAACGCAATGAAATCTGGTACAGGAAATGTTTATACACATTGTAATGCACTGGTATCTAATTTAGTTTAATTGTTTACATAACCTCAAGATGGCGGATGTGCGAATTTTAAAATTAAGTTTTCATTTCTTCTGTCATAATCATGCGATCGAAGTGAAAGTTTGAATAATGAACCTACGCAATAATTTTCCTTTAATGGTACATGACTCTATGGCCTATACATATAACAATCCAACATGGCAACCATCCGAAATATTTAGATGGATCTCAATATCTACGAATCTATTACAGCAATCAAACTGCATTTTTTCATGTTCATAGGGGCTATGAACATAAGTTCACCTATAGGACTTTCAATAACCTGGTGAACACAAATCCAACATGGCGGCGACGCGAAGTATAAATATTCACATGGTCGTTTCTCGCAATTTAACAATCCGAGTGCAGTGACACTTGGTACAGTAAATCCTTATACAAATGTTAATCCACTGGCATCTATTTTTTTCAATTGTTTCCATAACCACAAGATGGCAGCTGTGTGAAATTTTAAAATCCCGTTTTTACTTCTTGTGTCCTAATCATGCGATTGAAGTTTGAATACTACACGTACACAACAATCTACATGTAACAGCACATAACTCTAAAAATCCAACATGGTGACCATCCACAACATTTAGTCGGTTCTCAATATCTACGAATCTATTACAGCTCTCAAACTGAACTTCTGTATGTTGATAGAAGCAATTAACGTAAGTAGGATAATATGAAAATAGGCTGTATAGTTCTTCACGGAACTTGTTAATCAAAGCAATGCTTATGCAGTTTATAATCTCTTTCAGGTCATGCATTCCGTCACAAGTTTCAGCAAACAAGTGAACACCGCGTCGTTTCACCTAAAAAATTGTATTGCTTGTTGCGTTTTTGTGTTGTTTTTGTAAATAATGTATATTGTGCCCGCCTTCATTGTATTTAATGGGTTGTTCTCGTAGTAATTTTCTTGATAAAATAGGATTCAAGTTAATTAATGACAATTCATTTTAGGTCAAAACGCATGTTTCTGAACTTTTTTTTAACTTATGGAAACTAAATTGTTGTTTATTACAAAAATGATCCATATTCAATCGTTTTGGTAGTCCAGACGATAAAGTACCGAAAGTTAATTGATTTGACGCAAAAACGAACGCAATCGAAATGTCCGTTCGGTCACTATACAAAAAACTGGAAAAATCCAAGATGGCGGCTGTTTTTTTCAAATGGCGGATTTTCCCCAACTCGGATTTTTTGGGACTTTTGGGATTTTCATTAGGACATCATTCTCGACATTTCCACCAATTTTTAGCTTGTTATTTTAAATGTCTGGGTTTATGTCCAATATAACTGGACTACTAATAAGGGTAAAAAAATCTATTTCCCCTGGGGTGTGCCTTTATTTCTTCCTGATCTCCATATGCAAAAATGAGGTATTATTCATGTCGGCCTTCTGATATTTTTATTTCCTTGAGAACTTCATTAATGTAAGTTCTCTTATACAAAAAGTACAATAATCTGAGTAATGATGATGTAAGTCATACTATAGTTATAGGAATCTCTGTTTCGCGGGCTTAAAGGCCGTGTTCCAAGGACATATTTTCGTCCTGACGTTTCGCTGAATACTGCGTTCAGCATGTTCACAGGTTACATTAAGCGAGGTAAAACAAATAAACAGAAGATATATACATTTTCAACAACCCACACATAGAGGCTACCATAGCAACGGCGTACCACATAAAAGTAATGCATCAAGGACAGGGCTGCATGTCTGTTGCATCTTTTCGTCTACGACGGTCAATGAGGGCAGGCTTGAGGGGATTAAGGACTGGAAGCCAAGCTCTGTTCACACGTTCTGCTTCCTCCTTAAGATTGAAGCTGTTAGTATGCTTCAGGATTTCAATGACCTCCCTTTGTAGCCTGGCATGATAAGACACCGTGGTGGACAGAACTTCGGTGTCTCCATATCATATATCGTGACCTGCGAGTAGCGAGTGTGCTGCTACAGTGGATTTAACTGTTTGTCCCAGCCGGCTGTGTCGTTCGTGCTCCTTGAGGCGAGTGGCAATACTTCTTTTCGTTGTTCCAATATATACTTGGCCACAATCACACGGGATTTCATAAACCCCTGCCGCGGTATGAGGATGTCGCTTATCTTTAGCGGACTAAACATGTCCTTAATTTTTCGTGTAGGCCTGTATGTGGTCTTTATATCATGGGACTCGAGTAGCCTCCCTATTCTGTCCGTGACCTTTTTTATATATGGAAGGAAAGCTCTAGCCAGGGGCTGCTTGTCTCCAATTACCCTTGTAGTTGGACGTCTCGGATGGAGTGCTCGCTGGATATCTTTCTGGATGTACCCATTGGCGCGTAAGGCCTCGTTGAGGTTTTCAATTACTTGTTTTAGGCACTGCTTTTCACAAATTCTTTTCGCGCGGTCAGCCAGTGTTTTTATCACTCCGTATTTCTGTCGAGGGTGGTGGTTGGACGTCTTATGTAAATATCGGTCGGTATGGGTCGGCTTACGGTAAACTGTATGTTCCAAGTTTACCGTAAGCCGACCCATACTGACCGATATTTACATAAGACGTCCAACCACCACACACGAAAGAAATACGGAGTGATAAAAACACTGGCTGACCGCGCGAAAAGAATTTGTGAAAAGCAGTGCCTAAAACAAGTAATTGAACACCTCAACGAGGCCTTACGCGCCAATGGGTACAGCCAGAAAGATATCCAGCGAGCACTCCATCCGAGACGTCCAACTACAAATGTAATTGGAGACAAGCAGCCCCTGGCCAGGCGCGGATTCAAGGGGGGGGGGGGGGGGTCACGGGGGTCATGACCCCCCCTCCCAAACGGAGACCAACTTTTTTTGCAAACTCAAAAAACGAGAACACAATTACCAGACAAATAAAACTTAACGAATTTTAACTGAAAAACAGTTTTTTTTTTCATTTTATTCAATACTGAATTATCTTTATTGGAATTATTATGTTCTGTTACAACTGTACATATTTACAACTTCTAACCTCTTGTATAAAAACTATTAGTTATACAACAAAATCAACTCGTCTATTTTGTTTAGCAAACCTTGTGATTACCTAATCGATGTTTATAGTGATGTCACGATGAATGTGCAGTAATGCACGGATAGGAAACTGGGGCTTTTTTCGCACCAAAAATTTTTGCCGACGTCCAAACTGCAAGCTTGGTTGGCAATTTAAGCTGTGACTTTCTCCCTTTGTCGGTACCAACTCGACTTGCCGAAACTGTTACGTACCTTGATCCTTTTCTCGAAGCTCGATGTAAAAGTCGCAAAACACGCCGTTGCAATTTGTACGAATATTTTTGGTGCGCTAAACGCATCAAATTTCTATCCATGAAGCTTGCAAAAAAATTGGTCTGGTTTTGTACGTTTGGTTATTTTGTGATTGCGTTTTTAGTGATAACATTTTTCTTAACAATTTCGATTCTCTGACCCCCCCCTCGACCCCCCCCCAAGCCAAACTCTAGATCGATTCTCTGACCCCCACCAAAGCCAAACTCTAGATCCGCGCCTGCCCCTGGCTAGAGCTTTCCTTCCATATATAAAAAAAGGTCACGGACAGAATAGGGAGGCTACTCGAGTCCCATGATATAAAGACCATATACAGGCCTACACGAAAAATTAAGGACATGTTTAGGTCCGCTAAAGATAAGCGACATCCTCATACCGCGGCAGGGGTTTTAAAATCCCGTGTGATTGTGGCCAAGTATATACTGGAACAACGAAAAGAAGTATTGCCACTCGCCTCAAGGAGCACGAACGACACAGCCGGCTGGGGCAAACAGATAAATCCACTGTAGCAGCACACTCGCTATTCGCAGGTCACGATATAAGATATGGAGACACCGAAGTTCTGTCCACCACGGTGTCTTATCATGCCAGGCTACAAAGGGAGGTCATTGAAATCCTGAAGCATACTAACAGCTTCAATCTTAAGGAGGAAGCAGAACGTGTGAACAGAGCTTGGCTTCCAGTCCTTAATCCCCTCAAGCCTGCCCTCATTGACCGTCGTAGACGAAAAGATGCAACAGACGAGCAGCCCTGTCCTTGATGCATTACTTTTATGTGGTACGCCGTTGCTATGGTAGCTGTGTGGGTTGTTGACTATGAATATATCTTCTGTTTTCATGTTTTACCTCGCTTAATGTAACCTGTGAACATGCTGAACGCAGTATTCAGCGAAACGTTAGGACGACAAAATGTCCTTGGAACACGGCCTATAAGCCCGCGAAACAGAGATTCCTATTTCAACGCTGGTCGTGAAAGTCTAAATTTTTACTTAATTCGCCTCTACGGGGAGGAAATATCACACTTAGTTCGTCGCTTTGAGAGGTTAAGGAAGAAAAAGTCGCAACTTCTGTCATCACTCGCGTTTCTTCTTCGATGCCGAGACACAGGTATGATTCCCAAGTTTATTAAAATGAAGAGACTACTAACCTCAGCTAGAGCCAATAGAATATATGATCGAACTGAACGTTCGCTATTGTACAGTACCCCAGGGGTACGCACCCCTTGGAGACCATCCCCCCATCATCTATTTAAATCTCCTAACTGGCAATCCTTGTAAAGCCAGACCAACATCTATCAATACCACAAGGACAGCTTGTCATTCTGGAAAGCTGGCCCAATCCTTGCATAACCACTACAAACATCGACACACTATTAACTAGGGCAGCTATGCCATCACAATGCTGACAGCATAGCGCCGAAGAATATAAAAGGGAGTCCTAAGGAGGTCAGAGGATCTCTCAATTATCAAGCTTACAGTGTGACGGCCGAAGGCTACGCTGGTATCATCAGGTGAGTGAGTCAGAACGTGTTCAGAATCCTATAACTTTGTAACCTTACACCCAATTTGTATAGACAAGTTTGTACACATTGTAACATCACTACATCCCTTAAAAGGGACTCACATATCCATTATTACTGACCAATAAACACTTGGTCAGTACTTTACACCTGAATTACTGTCTACACGTTTCTTTACGCCCTAACTCCCTTCCTGAACTCTCCGTCACTGTTAGACGTGACTTATAGTAGCCAGATACTTGCTAGTGCTAGCATAATCGTATTCCCGTACCGGCCTGACTGCCAGGAACGGCACGCGCCTTCTAGCTGACGCGTGCAAGTCTATTATCTAACCAGACAGCTGGACGACTACATAAGCCAGCGCGTTGACCTTACGCTAAGTCCATCCCCTAAAATACACCTAGATCTTTTATAAGGGCATCCCCTAGCACCCCAACACTAAAACAACACTCTACACTGGTCAGCTTGCCCGACTACGGGAAGCTACCCCCTTTTAGACATTTCCTTCTAAATCAACACAATAACTCTTCCGTTTTAGATCCTGCTACCCCCAAATAAGGGATCTAAAACAGATGGTGGAGGCCGGGTACTACGCACAGTAGAACAGGACTCAACCAACGAGCCCTCGTAGTAAAAACGGCCCGTACCACACATAGCCAAGCGAGACTGAATTTTTTTTTTCTTGACCTTATATTACGTCACACATTTTTGCATATACATATAGGAGTTTGTATTATTACACCAACCCCCATTCGCCCCATAGTGTAAACGCGGTGGAAATTAGATGTCCACATTTAGAACTACACTAAGAGACTTTGCGCACCATTTGTCGGCTAGTACGACGCCACTCCTGCCGAAGCTAAAAATTAGGAACAGTGACTTAATAACCGACCAGACTGCAGTACAACTTCTCAGGGACCTTGAATTCAAAACATCACAGATCCGTGCTCAACACCCTACCGCCGCAGCACAAGTTATACATTTTACACGGTCCCAGGCCAGTGAACACACACAAGAGTCACCAGTATCCAGCGCTAGTGAAGTAGATTGCCTGCCAACACTCCATCCCCTATTGTTGCAGCAACTGCAAATCACAGAGCAGAAAGCTAGTAATCTGCTCGAGCGCATTACAGAGCTACTAGAGACAGACTCTATAAAGGCCAATAATCATACGACAGAAGCAGTTCTTGACATCCACACTATTTTGGAAACTGTGAAACAGGATTTAGACAGGACTGTACACATAGTTAAATCCACACAGTACGACAACACACCGTCACTCAGTACAGACATATCAGGTGACGAGCCACCTGGTAACATAACACAGGTGTCGTACACGGGAAGCGAGGCTAATTCCCCTCTAAATAGCCCAAACACCTCGGCACACGACAGCGGTGCGAACGGCACAGACAGACCAGAATCACCACACAGCCAACGAGACACAGCCGAGAACGAAATGAACAGACACACTGAGTATCCCATGATCCACCCCACAAAGTTCACGGGGGAAGGCCAGGATCCCGAGGAATACCTCAAGGCCTTCAATAGAACGGCCCGGATCAATGGTTGGAGCGAGGAATTTAGGAAACGGCTCCTTCCTGCTTACCTCACAAAGGCGGCCATGACATGGTATGAGCTCCATGAGGACACACTAGAAGCTGCCACATGGGAGGAAACCGCTGTAATGTTGAAGAGCGAATTCCAGCTCATACCAGACGATGACGATCTCTACGACCAAATTAGACAGAGGTCACAGGGACCTAAAGAGAGCGCCCAGGCATACATCAATGTAAAATTGATAATGTGCGAAAAGTACAATGCAGCCATGACAAATAAACAGAAAGTCAAGCTGTTAATGCAGGGCCTCAGACCAGCCATAGTGGAAAAGCTGTGCATAATGAACAACCCCACGGTCCAACATATGTTAAATAACATAAAGACCATAGAGGAGGGGAGAAAGATCACGGAAAAGGCTACGGAAAAAGCCGTGGATCTGCACTTCCAAACACAAAAAGACAACACTAACGACAAAATGGACGAATTGGTGGACAGAATGGAGAAACTGACCATAGCTGCCATCCAAGCAGGCGGGAGACCGCTAAGGGATGAGCACGCAGACAAACAAGGGCGCTATTATACTGAGAGGGACAGGGGGTACACAGAGAGGAGACGCTACGGGAGGGAGGAAAATTACTACCCTCCACAGCGGCCAACAACACCTCCCCCACAGGATAGGCCACACTACCCTCCTCGGTATTCACCGATATCATACACGGACACAGAGCCGACATACCCCTCACGGCGTTCACAATCCCCGTACACACAGGAGTACTACCCTGAGGAGTACGACCACGACATCCCCCGACGAAACAGCCCGCCACCAAATAGACGGTCCTACGCTGCCCCACAACACAGGGCAGACAGGGAGTACCGGGAAAACTCGCCCCCACGCAGGCAGGGCTATGCAGCCCCGCAGTACAGGGGAAATGGGGAATATCGGGAGAACCCGCCCCCGCGCAGGCAAAGCTATACATCCCCACAGTACAGGGGAAATGGGGACAGGCGAGGAAACCCAACCCCGACCAGACAGGGGTATGCAGCTGCCCAGTACAGGGAACACGGGAATCGACGGGAAAACCCGCCCCCGCAGCAGCAGATCTACACCCCACCCTGGCGGAAACAGGAAAACAGGCCCCCGGGCAATAACAGACAGGGAAGAAAACCCACAAGGGGACGGGACAATGTGGTTAAACACACGAAGGGCCCGGAACATTACCCCCTCCCCGACGAATACCCGAGGGAGTTCAGGGATGAAACACCCCACAGGACAGACAGGGGGGCAATACTCCCTACACCTAGCCACACACCACAGGCGGGAAGCTGGCGCAGCCACCCCGAGGGGGGGAGGCGCACATACATTACAGGCAGGCATACACCCACGTTTCAAAAAAACGCCTAGACGGGGAGGGTCGGCTAGCGGATGAAGCAGCTGATGTTCCTCCCCCAACACAACAACAGAAAGGCCCTTACCCCAAGCAAATTCGCAAGAGTAAGGGGAAGAAGCAGCCGGCTAAAACTAAGGCTGACGATCCGCCCCCGGACCGTTTCCAAACACACCCCGTGCAAGGAGACGGCAACTGTCTGTTTAGGGCCATGAGCTTCCTAATCCGGAATACCGAGGATTATCATGGGGACTACAGACAGAAAACGGTCAAACATATCCTGGCCAACTGGAAAGAGTACCGAGACTTTGTGTCGGACGAGCGGGAAAACCCATTCCAGACCGGGGCGGATTACAAAAAATACATGGGTAGAGACGGCACTTATGCCAGTGCCGTAGAGGTGACCGTTCTCGGCAAGGTGCTGCAAGCCAACATCCATGTATACACTGATGTGCACTCGCCTCCGCTATTTTCCACTGCGGGATTCGATAGGGACCTGCATGTACTTTTTACAGGAAACCCTAAGGCGGGACATTATACGCCCCTCACAATTATAAGCAAACAGCCTGAGAACACGCCCACACCCTCCAAACAGAAAACCCTACCCCCTTCACCACAACCCAGGGTGGGAATTGACCACACACAGGCGCATGACGCGAGCCCGCTCGGCATGGGGAAGCCAGCAACAGGAGTCGAACTCGCGACCGCCTGGAACAAAAGACGGGGTAACAAGGGCAAGCTCAGGGTCACGTTCGCAGACGCACCTTCCCGAGAGGAAGAAACCAACAACAACACAACTACACAAAGGCTGGGAACGATTAATACATTAAACGTTCGCCAGCAGACTTCTAGTCTAACAGCAAGACCGGTTAAAAGAGCTGGCAATGTACTTGGCGAGCGCACTTTGCTGACTGAGGCAAAGCACTCGGGACAGGAAGCAGGCCTAGAGGCTAAGCGTGCCCGATACTATAAGAGGCCCGCTCCATGCCTTCCCAGTACACATGTCACTCCGGTAACAACAACAACAACAACTACATACATCTTACATAACACATCGGTGCAGGGCAGTGGATTTCAGGTATCGGCCCTCACGATACACGCCACCATAAATGGCCACAAGGTGCAGGCCCTAATTGACACCGGGGCAGCAGTAAGTTGTGTTAATAGGAGACACGTTACCGAAGCCCAAATACACGGTATCACGGGTGACATCCGGCTGGTAGCGGCCAATGCTCAGACGCTAGAAAATGCGGGGGTGGCAAACATACATCTTAGGATAGACCATTTTGCCACAACGCACCCCATGTTCGTTATCGAACACCTTTCTGCGTCAGCCATAATTGGCATGGATTTTCTCGCTAGATATGAGGCTAGCATAAATTTCGCTAGTGGTCAGATGCTTTTAAAGCACGACCAGAGGCTCACCACACATCCCATGATATACACCAAGAACAAAGATGGATTCGAGCGGAGCGAGAAAATCACGAGCACCAGGCCTCTGTACTGCATACTATTAGCCAACACACACACAGATAAGGCGGCCAACCAGAACCACAGGCAGGACCTGACTCCGGAGCAAAATAAAAGGCTCACGGAGCTCCTGGAGACCAACAGAGATATTTTCGCCCATTCAATGAAGGATCTCGCTGTGACAGACCTCATTGAACACCATGTCACACTCACTAGTGACCGGCCAGTACACCAGCCTCCCTTCAGAGTGAGCCAGAAGGAGAGACACGCCATCGACGCTCAGATCTCAGAGATGCTCGAGGCAGGGGTCATTGTTCCCGTTATTTCTAACTACAGCTCACCAGTTCTGCTGACCAAAAAAAAGGACGGATCGCACAGATTTTGTACTGACTACAGGAGGCTCAATAAGTTAGTCGAAAATGATAGTTATCCACTACCAAGGGCAGACACCTATTTGGACGCCCTTGGTGGAGCTAGCTGGTTCAGTTCGATGGATTGCTATAGTGGATTCTATTCAATCCCCGTCTATGAACCAGATAGGCACAATCTGGCGTTCGTTACAGAGAACGGGCTATATACCTACACAAGGTTACCCATGGGCCTCCGTAACGCCAGCCAAACCTTCCAAAAGCTGGTGGATAAGACATTTTCAGGGCTTAAGTGGCGTTCCGTATTAGTGTACGTGGATGATATAACGGTCTTCTCCAACACTTTTGACGAACACATCGTACATTTGGAGGAAGCTTTCGCAAGGATCAGAGAAGCTAAACTAAGGCTTAAACCTGCGAAATGTCAATTTGCCAGACAGCAAATTAACATATTGGGCCACATTGTCAACAGGGAGGGCATTATCCCCGACCCAGCTAAGACTGACGCAATAACGGGCATCCCAATGCCCACAAATTTGAAACAATTGCGCAGTTTTATTGGTTTGGCTTCGTATTACCGGAAGTATATCTACAGGTTTGCACACATCGCCCATCCCCTAACTGAGCTCACACGTGAAAAAACGCCCTTCAGCATCAAGCAGGAACACATAGATGCCTTCAACACACTGAAGCAACTATTGACCTCACCTCCATTACTGCAACACTTCCACAGTGATAGGCCCACATTTTTACACGTGGATGCCAGCCTGTATGGGCTGGGGGCGGCCCTATTGCAGGAAGACGCAGAAGGGCGCAAACGGCCCGTCGCCTACGCTAGCAGGAAGCTAACGGCCGTTGAGACTAGATACTCTGCCACAGAGCGGGAAATGCTGGCATTTTCGTGGGGAGTGAACTATTTCAGGGTATACCTCTATGGTATCAAGTTCACGGTAGTGACTGACCACGCGAGCTTGCTTTTTTGGGACAAATTTAAAAACCCAAATTCGCGGCTCAACAGGTTTATATTCCGCCTGTATGAATATGACTTCGTGGTCAAACACAAGAAAGGCGCTACACACCTAGACGCAGATGGGTTGTCTAGGCTGCCAGTAGCCGATCCCCCGGATGACAGTAAGGACCACGAATGGGACGATATGCCCACCTTTGCCCTGACGGTGATTAACATCAAGCAGGAGCAATAAAGTGATCCGTACTTGAAACAGATTCTATTGGCACTAGAAAACTTGGATAAAGTGGACTCCAAGACAGCACGGCTGTCTAGGCGATTTTTCCTAGACAAAGACGGGGTACTGAAATTTAAGCCCACGGCCATGCACGATAACGCACCTATAGCGGTTCCGGAATCATTGAGAGAAAATATCATGATCGGACACCACAATAGCCCACTGGCAGGGGCACATCTAGGCACGCACAAAACATACCTTAGAATCCGTGACAAGTACTATTGGGTAAACATGAAGGCCGACATAGATACCTTTGTAAAGACATGTCACACTTGCCAACGATTCAAAACAAGACCTGGCAAGCCTCATGGACTACTCAACCCAATTCCCGTGGGAGAGTTATTTCACAGAGTCGGGATAGATGTGAAAGGCCCCATTACGACAAGTCAGAAAGGTAATAAATATATCCTGGTGGCCACCGAGTATCTCACACGATACATGATTACAAAGGCTGTTCCCAAAGCAGACACGAACAGCATAGCCGAATTCCTATTTGATATAGTTACACGATACGGCCTATTCCAAACCTTATTATCCGACAGAGGTACTATTTTTACCTCGAGAGTGCTCCAACAGTTTTTGGAGATACTCCGGATTAAGGCATACACTACCACGAGTTTTTCCCCGCAAACCAACGGACTCACGGAGAGTATGAACAAAATACTCGGAATAGCGCTGGCCAAATTTACAGAGGACGCAGGAACAGACTGGGATGAATACCTGCAAGCCATTACTTTTAGTTATAATACCTCTGTATCCACGGCTACGAAACACTCTCCACACTTCCTACTGCACGGATACACACCCAGAAGTCCCATAGACAATATATGTATCCCACAGGACGCCTACACGGACAATGCGGCCCGGCTAGAGCATTTGCAGATAGCCCGCATGGACGCTAGAAAAAACATAGCCGAGGCTCAAAAGAAACAAAAAGAGCGGTACGATCGGAATAGGAAAACCGTGGAATACACACCCGGGCAATTGGTCATGGTCTCCAATTCTGCCCGTAAGAAAAACGTGTCCGAGTTTCTCCTGCCACGCTGGTCAGGTCCCTTCAAAGTCAGCAGGAAGGTATCTGACTTAAATTACATAGTCAGCGTGCGCCATGGGAGAAAACTCATTAAAGACACTATTCACGCCCGCCGTATGAAGGCATATCATACACGCCAGGCTCACACACCTACACGTACAGGCGGGCACACTTCTAAAAGAAAAGGAAATGATCCCGCTGGCAGACGTGGAAAGAAGGCCAAGAAATAGCCTTCAGACCTCACTGACCGAACCGGGATACGATCCTAACACTACCAAACTGTCCCGGAGACACAACCTGAATAGTGCCAGAAACAATTACTCTGAGAAAAGACGGTCTCCAAACCCGCAACCTTCTGAATACCAGGAACATAAGGTCGGGTAGCTATCCAGTTCTAGGATAGAAGACTAGGAAGCTAAAATAGATTGGGACAGTTCCACTAAAAGATGTCCATATATGAAAAACAACAAAATCACCTCCGGCACATAGTCACCAAACAGGCGACTAGCGGCCCGGAGACACTCGTGTATAACGACATTTTGAACAATGGATAGGAATATACTTGACCCACGTTACAAGTAACACAAAATTTGGGGACACAAATGTAAGTAGTGAAAGGTTCTTTTACAGTGCGGCCAATGCATGTGAGACTTTCGAAGTGAAATGCCATGGCCTGTGGTTTGGATTCCACGTAAAACGGAAGTCCCGTGGCTCATGATCTACAGATTAACGGTCATGTTAAACTACAGGTTTCCTTCTTTTTTTACAATGCGAAAAGCACTACTCACAGTCACAGAGAGCAAGCCGATTAGACACACACATGCCGGACACACAGCATTATCGAAACAAGTGAACACGCATGACATTGTAATTCAATACCGCTACACTCAGCGATAACGCACGTCTCATGAATAACCTGCACGCTCACAGACAGCAATACACTAGCAGCTCTCAGTGCAGAAAACACGCCATCATTTAAGCCAAGTCTAGAACCCCACAAATCCTCAAATTACACTACGAGGGGAAATCAAAAACATACAAACTCTGCACAGGTATGCGTACTTTCATTTGCGCATTGCACATACACGGGGAACGTGCCATAATATGGACGGCACAAATACCGTCGTAACAAGCCTTTACAGCACCCCGGGTCCGAACCCATGATCACACACCACACTCGTACCAAAAACTAACTAGCCAACGGTATTTTTGGTACGAGAAACACAATCAAAATACATACAAGGAGCTCACAAAACATGAACAACGCAGACATATAACACAGAGAATGACATAAAGTCGCGGGTTCTAATCCCAGCGAAAATCGGACACCAGGAAAACAGCTATCCAGGCTTCCAATCACACTGAAATTAGCCCATACAACCACACAACCAGATAATACTACATTTCCTTCGGCCAAACGCCAGGCATAAAATTTCAAATACACCTGACATGGAAAATATATTTCCCAGACACAGGCATAGAAATTTCATAAGACAAAGGTCTTACGGAATGGTAACCACACAATAGTATTAGCAAATAGTACGGATTACCACATTAGTCCGGCAGGAATTTAGAACAATAACAACATGGCATACGTGCAAGAAGGCACATGGCGACAGCTGACATACATAACGTCCGAGCCACTACACATACAAACTGCTGATGTGCAGATTTCGTCACATGGCAATAATGC
The DNA here is from genome assembly GCA_946902985.2 of Meconema thalassinum. NCBI lineage: Eukaryota > Metazoa > Arthropoda > Insecta > Orthoptera > Tettigoniidae > Meconema > Meconema thalassinum. The sequence goes on along the minus strand of OX336391.1, from coordinate 452,707,051 downwards.
TGGTGACAGACACTATTGTAGTATCGGCATTGACCATGACATTACAAGCATTCAGCAATCATAATGCCAACACATTTTTAACACTGCTAAAACATTTATGACATTTAGCAATAGACAAGACGTGACAGATCGGAACTTATCTTGGGCCCATAGGAGCACGTTCGCAAAGACGTTGACAGGCCACGGGCGCCTCCTGCCCATACACGCGATACATATTACGACTTAGCCTGTAACAGACCAACCGTCCGCGTGGTGTAGCGGAACATAGGCACACACACACGCGCTCACTAACTAGAAGCGAACACAGACAGGGGCTCCGAGGAAACAAGACCCCCCCCAATAACTTCTTTTCGCGATTCTATTCCTAAAATAAATCATTCCAGGCGATTAGGACATGGCCAGTCGCACTACGACCACTGGCCACATTCACACTACAAATGGCAGACCAGATTAGGTCGTGAAGCTTTACTATCCCAAGGCGCGGATAGAAAGCCAACATGGACCAAGGGAGGATGACAGGAGAACAGGCTACCAGCGTACCACCTTACTCCCTTCCAATAACCTTCTCACGTCCAACATAACCAACGCAGACACATGAACACGACCAAAACAGCTACACTACATTACAGAGTATACACAAGGGGTTGATAGACTTCATGCGTCTAAAGAGAAGGCCTACTACGCCTTGGATCACGATGCTACCACCTGAGTATTAGGGGTGGGTCGGCAAACATTAAATAAGCATAATGCGCATCTCCAAATGAGAGATGAGGCCACAATTATATATATTAACCATTCTTTGTTAATTAAATACTCCCGCATGACAGGGATATATTATTATTACGCCTCAGCATACGCCTATCCTTATATGAGTGCAGATGCCTCATATCCAGATACCTGCATGAGTATCCCATCCATTTACCAGGAATATTACTATCAAACCTGCATGGAATTTTCATATCTTTGCAATCCCGGGAATTACCTCCCCAATCCACTCATTGTAGGAGCAATCCTAGTAGCATTACCGGCTCAAGGCCACCATTTATTTGAGCCCAAAGATGCATAACCCCTTCCTACCATACTTTAAGCCCACTCTACAAATAACTACCCACAGATCATAATAACAGGGTACCTGACATCACAGACCCTACTAACACCTCCATGAAGGGTTAACAGAGCATTATCGCTGGAAAGCTGACGTAGCAATGGTAGACCAGAAGTAGTCTATGTACTTAGAAGCTCTACAACCCCACAACACTGGAAATATTTTACATTTTACACAAAGATTAAATTATTTACACAGGTTACGCCCATATTTTTTTGCAAAGGAATCTGAAACACTCTGATGGATGATAACGGCATAAGCCGAAGGCCAAAGGCACCACACTTTGAGAGTGGGGAAGGTGATGTGGACCCTTACCCCAGTTGGCTCAACAGCTCAGTGACCTTACTTAACTCCACGACCAGACCAAACAGACGAACCACGTAAGGTTAAGGCACTCGCGGCCTGGCCGGGCAAGCTCTGGAATCCTAAGTGCACCTCAACTGCCCCTGGGAGGAAGGGATGCTACACCCACTCTGTGCCACGGTCAGCGACGCCAAGACCTGCAGGGAAGTCTTTCTGAGGATGGTGGGAGAAATAGCTCACTCCGCGCCGGACTCAGGGGATGACCCTAGAGACGACCCCATTATGACTAGACTTCTAGTTAAATTTAAGTAGGTAGGGCTTCTATAGCGGGAAGCAAGACTCCTGTGCGTTGGAGTGAAATGTTACTGCGAAAAACATAATACTGCGGCCGATAAAGGCAAAAAGAAATATTAATGCGAAAAGCATACCACTGCGGCCGATAAAGGCAAAAAGAAATATTAATGCGAAAAGCATACCACTGCGGCCGATAAAGGCGAAGAGATTCGTATACTGCGAAAAGCAGACTACGATTGCCGAGGAAGGCGAAGATAATATTATGCCATTGGACGATGTCCAATGCCCACATAAATGGCGACGCATCGGGCAACCAGAGGGCATTAAATAGACATGCAACGAGCTGTCTACAGGGGTTACAGTGGGCAGACCCAACTACGACTACATACGCAATGGCAACGGTAAAGAACTGATAAATACAGCGGGCGAAACGGTTTGCTCAGGGGCAACGTAAGCCGCCTGCGACTAGGTTAATACTAGTTCATAAGCGTCGACATCTAGAATTAAGGGAACGGAATCCAGCGATCCTAGAGACAACCGGTGTTTCTAGGACTCGTGCGGGTGGTGTCCTGAGGAAGTAAATTGCCTCAGGCGATCGTTCTGGTCCAAATTTAGCTGTAAGACGGTTGCATTTGACACGCAACCTAGGATTAAGCAAATTTATTAACCGCTGTTGCCAGGTAATGGCACAGCACATTTCGGCATTAGAGTAAGGCCATCTTTTCGGCTTAGTCATAGCAGCCATTTTTTTTAACCATAAGTAAGGTAAATAGTATTAAGCCGTTCGGCTCCTGATGACCGCCAAACCCGCCATCAGGGTAAGTCCGACAATACACTAGAATATAGGATAATATATAATATAGTAAAATAGGTATAATCAAAGTGGAATATATCGGCACCCGGTAACCACAATTCCGCTACCGGGGTAAGACCAACTACATATTATTTACGGCATTGCGGCACCGTATAGGGTAAGCCCGGCCATGCAGCAAATTAACATTAATCATGCTATTTTTTTCAGAGAAAGAAGAGCTTCAGCCAGTAAAAACAATGACACAGGAAGCGACATAGAGAATATGTCATAGTAATATGTTTTTTTTTCTAAACCTCGCCATTTTTTCACAGGCATCGTCACCAGATACAGGAAACTGGTGACAGGAATTTCACTACCACATAGCAGTGTCATATTATTTACGGCATGCCATGATTGTGTACTATTTTTTTCTATTTTATATACGTCAACTTGCACTAATCCCAACACACTCTCACACACTCACCACATTTTCTTTTTCAGCTACACACTCCAAAAAAAAAAATCTGCACAACAGGGCTGGTGCCTGTGGGGTACCAGGCTTGCTGGCAGATCAGCATAAAACAGAAACACATAAAGCGTCAAAATGTGACGCAGCTTACGGCGATGAGAGCGCAACCGACTTGTGGCGGCGACTCTCATGGCCAAGTGTGACAGCATTCGCCCACAGGGAATGCTTCACAGAGTAAACATACATTACAAGCGGTACGACCACTAAAACCGTACCAGGTAGTGACCGTGAAGGATTAGCCGTGAGACGGCGCGTACGAACAAACGAGTAGCGTGCACGCGAGGTACCTCACAAAAACTAGAATTATAAGGGATTAGCGCGCTTAAGTTAGACATAAGACCACTGTAATTAATAATTTTAAAGGGTAAACTTAATACAAAGTCATGCGCCCACGGGCAATTATTCCACTAGTCATAAGGTCATTGTAATTCATAATCTTCAAGGGTACATTTCACACAAATTCATGCGCCCACGGGCAATTATTCCACTGGAAAGCGACAGTATTCCCAAATGTCAGAATCGCAACATAGTACATTAAACACTATATAGTTTTGTTTGTTTATCAAGATTCCATGTACACAATGTCTGTGATTTGTTTTCTTTCAATTTTCTTTCTTCTAACTTCCCCATTTGTCAGGGTGTTCCGTTTTATCCCAAACCAATAAATGTCTTTTGAATATTTCCCTTAAATTATACCCTGGAACACCCATTTTTCTATTTTCTTCTACCTTTCTTATTGCAGGGAGCACTTTTTCCCTAAGATAGGGCGGACGACGCAATCATCCGTTCGGCCCTGGGTTTTTTTCCTCCCTGCACAACAATGTACCAGCAGCATCATGTTTTTTTTCTCTCTATCAAACTTCCAAAATGCCAATGTCAATTTCTGTTGCAATGTTTTTATGCAAATGTCAATTTCTGTTGCAATGTTTTTATGCAAATGTCAATTTCTGTTGCAATATTTTTATGCCAATGTCAATGTTATGTATATATGTAAATCCCATAACCCTCCCCTCTGAACACGAGCTGATCTCACGCACACACATCAGCACGACATCACGACGACGAGGAAGACATCTACAGAAGATACGAGGGAACTTCAAAAACAACCACATCGACTACATCTATAACATCAACATCCCAACCCCAAGTTCCGTTCCCGTTCGCGGGGACGCGAACTAAATAGGGAAAGAGGCTTGTACAGTACCCCAGGGGTACGCACCCCTTGGAGACCAGCCCCCCATCATCTATTTAAATCTCCTAACTGGCAATCCTTGTAAAGCCAGACCAACATCTATCAATACCACAAGGACAGCTTGTCATTCTGGAAAGCTGGCCCAATCCTTGCATAACCACTACAAACATCGACACACTATTAACTAGGGCAGCTATGCCATCACAATGCTGACAGCATAGCGCCGAAGAATATAAAAGGGAGTCCTGAGGAGGTCAGAGGATCTCTCAATTATCAAGCTTACAGTGTGACGGCCGAAGGCTACGCTGGTATCATCAGGTGAGTGAGTCAGAACGTGTTCAGAATCCTATAACTTTGTAACCTTACACCCAATTTGTATAGACAAGTTTGTACACATTGTAACATCACTACATCCCTTAAAAGGGACTCACATATCCATTATTACTGACCAATAAACACTTGGTCAGTACTTTACACCTGCATTACTGTCTACACGTTTCTTTACGCCCTAACTCCCTTCCTGAACTCTCCGTCACTGTTAGACGTGACTTATAGTAGCCAGATACTTGCTAGTGCTAGCATCATCGTATTCCCGTACCGGCCTGACTGCCAGGAACGGCACGCGCCTTCTAGCTGACGCGTGCAAGTCTATTATCTAACCAGACAGCTGGACGACTACATAAGCCAGCGCGTTGACCTTACGCTAAGTCCATCCCCTAAAATACACCTAGATCTTTTATAAGGGCATCCCCTAGCACCCCAACACTAAAACAACACTCTACACTGGTCAGCTTGCCCGACTACGGGAAGCTACCCCCTTTTAGACATTTCCTTCTAAATCATCACAATAACTCTTCCGTTTTAGATCCTGCTACCCCCAAATAAGGGATCTAAAACACTATTACGTGAACGCATAAGCTTAGCACGTAAGGGGCTCGCTACTACAGATCAGGCACTCTTACAGCTGCACTACCGCATCAGCATCACACTCTCATATCAGGACTGGGAAAATGTAGATCGTATCACCTTCTACTCTATGCGTTCAACATTTGAACAGTCTAGCATCCGGCAGAAGAAAAAGTTTGAGCGGTTACAGAGAGACCAACCCGCGCCGGTACCTGCGCCTAAGCTGGACATCTCACGGACAATTGTTAACCTGACCAATCGCCACCTGTCAGAGGGAGAAATCTCTATACTAGCGAAAGGAGGAAATTACGCAGTGACCCCTCCTTCGATTCCCGTGGAAGACGTTGTCGCCAGTATTGAAGCGGCATTCCGTGAGCTACCATCTGAACAAGCAGATGAAATCCGTCTTGAAGCCTCACGTATAATCAAGAAGGCACCGGCACCGCAGAGTAACCTCACACCTCAGGAGAGGAAGGCTATAAAGACTCTCAATATGAACGAGAGCATAATCATTCTTCCTGCAGACAAAACGAACGCAACGGTTATCTTGGACATGGACGACTACACTGCCAAGGTTTTGGAACTTTTAGACCCGGGTACCTACCGCAAACTACTGAGAGTTCCTACCAACCGGATTCTTCGTGAAACAAACGGCCTGATCAAGGTATCTTCGCTACCTGAAAACGTAAAGAAGGGAACCACCAGAAGTGAAGCTTTACCACCAAGACTTTATGGCTTACCTAAGATACACAAAGATAATGTTCCTCTTCGTCCTATCGTAAGTGCTATTGGATCACCAACTTATAGCATTGCCAAACATTTAGCTACCTTACTTCAACCACATATCGGCAGTACACAGTCGTTCGTCAAAGATTCGGGCCATTTCACTGAAAAATTGAAAACTATTCAACTAGAAACTGGTGACCTACTAGTAAGTTTTGACGAGGGGTCTCTTTTCACGAAAGTACCTATAAAGGCAGCCCTGGAGTACATCGCACGGATTTTTCCTGATATCACCGCCTTATTCCGCCACTGCCTCACCGCTAGCTATTTCCTGTGGAAGGGTTATTTCTATGAACAAATTGATGGGGTCGCCATGGGCAGTCCCCTGAGTCCGGTGATCGCGAATTTCTTCAAGGAACAATTTGAACAAATAGCACTAGAGACCGCACCTTTGAAACCTAAAGTGGCTACGATACGTGGACGATACTTTTGCAATATGGGGCCATGGTAAAGATCCATTAAATCTGTTTTTCCAACATCTTAACAGCCAGAACTCTAACATTCGGTTTACCATGGAGTTAGAAAATGAACAGAAAATCGCTTTTCTCGACGTTCTGGTTACGAAGACCGCTGATCTAACCTTGGGACATACAGTTTACCGTAAGCCGACCCATACTGACCGATATTTACATAAGACGTCCAACCACCACCCACGACAGAAATACGGAGTGATAAAAACACTGGCTGACCGCGCGAAAAGAATTTGTGAAAAGCAGTGCCTAAAACAAGTAATTGAACACCTCAACGAGGCCTTACGCGCCAATGGGTACAGCCATAAAGATATCCAGCGAGCACTCCATCCGAGACGTCCAACTACAAGGGTAATTGGAGACAAGCAGCCCCTGGCAAGAGCTTTCCTTCCATAAATAAAAAAGGTCACGGACAGAATAGGGACGCTACTCGAGTCCCATGATATAAGGACCATATACAGTCCTACACGAAAAATTAAGGACATGTTTAGGTCCGCTAAAGATAAGCGACATCCTCATACCGCGGCAGGGGTTTATAAAATCCCGTGTGATTGTGGCCAAGTATATATTGGAACAACGAAAAGAAGTATTGCCACTCGCCTCAAGGAGCACGAACGACACAGCCGGCTGGGGCAAACAGATAAATCCACTGTAGCAGCACACTCGCTACTCGCAAGTCACGATATAAGATATGGAGACACCGAAGTTCTGTCCACCACGGTGTCTTATCATGCCAGGCTACAAAGAGAGGCCATTGAAATCCTGAAGCATACTAACAGCTTCAATCTTAAGGAGGAAGCAGAACGTGTGAACAGAGCTTGGCTTCCAGTCCTTAATCCCCTCAAGCCTGCCCTCATTGACCGTCGTAGACGAAAAGATGCAACAGACAAGCAGCCCTGTCCTTGATGCATTACTTTTATGTGGTACGCCGTTGCTATGGTAGCCTCTATGTGTGGGTTGTTGACTATTTATATATCTTCTGTTTACTTGTTTTACCTCGCTTAATGTAACCTGTGAACATGCTGAACGCAGTATTCAGCGAAACGTCAGGACGACAAAATGTCCTTGGAACACGGCCTATAAGCCCGCGAAACAGAGATTCCTATTTCAACGCCGGTCGTGAAAGTCTAAATTCATACTATTGTACTTGTAATGGAGTTGTTAATCACTTTTGGTTTTGTGGATATTTTCTTATGTACTGTGCAGTAGGGTGGGTTCAAAACGTTTTGAACTTAAATAGTGAAATAAGTTTTGTATTTAAGTCATCATAAACCATCAAGATCGTTCCGTATTTTTATGGTGATGTAAATGATCTAAAGAGTGTTGTTGGTGTTCTTACCGTTTCTTGTGTCGTGTCTGCACAAATCCTCACAATCAGGGAGGGAAGTGAGGCGGTATGCGCCGGTAGGGAATACCGGCACTGGTTTCAAAGGCCCAATGGCATACCGTCACTGCTTTCAATGTCAAATAGCATACCGCCACTGAAAACCAGTGGATCTTAAATTTGTTTGCGCCGTAGGAATTAATATAATTACTTTTCATGATCATTCATCCACTGGTACCAAGCTACCTTCACCGATCAACATTCGCCTGTAGACATCCTCAATATAGAACCGTGCGTTCCTTTTTAAAGCGAACCCGTAAAGCGCTTCAGCATAGCTGCAGTTAACTAGAGTGGAAAAATAGAACGGCCATGGCCGTCCATGCAGCAAAACTCATAAAGCGAGATCTTATGAAAATCCACAGCCTGCTTCGAGTCTCCGACAGGGTCAGGAATGGAATGAATGAAGCCCCCGTCTAGCGGCGAGGATATGAACTGTGCCGGCTGCCGAGGCCTGGCGCACTCCTCTGGGGCAATGATTAAATGAAAGACAGATGAAATGAAATGATAGTGGAGAGTGTTGCTGGAATGAGGGAAAACCGGAGTACCCTGAGAAAAACCTGTCTGTCTCCGTTTTGTCCAGCACAGATCTCACATGGAGTGACCGGGATTTGAACCACGGACCCAGCGGTAAGAGGCCGGCGTACTGCCACCTAAGTCACGGAGGCTAAAGCGAGATCTTATACGGATTCTAATTATATGTCAGTAACAAACAAACAAAAATTAATTTAGTTCCCCACTTCACTCATTTAATTTTATTTATCTATATAGCCTAAATAATAATTCACACATATATTCTTTAAGTGAAAAATAAAATTTATTACTTAAGCATGATGAAATTCTGAGTGAATAGAACAATTTTCTGCATATCCCGTTACGTTGTAAGGGAGGGGTATGCTTTTTAGAAGTTGAGGTATGACAGGGAATATATCTTTGGATAGCATACCGCCTCTGGTTTTTTCCCACTTCCTTCACTGCTCACAATACCATCGTCCACATAAGGCAGATTGATACCATATCCTTAGTGCTGAGGCCAATGGTATTTTAAATCAGTGCCCTGTGTTATTGGAGGGTGGAGACATATTCTCATACCTGTCAAGATAGCAGGGGGTATTGAAAAAATATTGTCAGAGGCAATAAAATTCAACACGGTAACAAAAGGTCGACACCACAAGAGAGGACACTACATATTTTGAGGTTCATAAGGGCTTAAATTTGCAAGTTACTTCCTCTATTAAATTTTAAAACAAATCATTCCACTCTAATTCTGGTGAGGTACAGGAACAGTATTATAGAGATGGAAGTCTCCCAAGTTATGCTAAATTTGAAGACTTGAACCAAGCCGGTGGACTCAACGATTTTAGTTGGTTCCTCAGTTTAGGGACTGCGACAACGCGGTCAAGTAGCCCAGTGTACTTTGTCATGTGGAGAATCTGTCTGATAACCGGTGTTAATTGTGATGACTGTATTAGTGTGTGTTATCTGTAATTCAGGCAAGGACTGCAGACGATCAATTTCAAGTAGTTCCTACTTTTGCTACCAAATGCAATTGTCAACAACACCTAGCTGTAAACTTGGCTACTAGATGCCACTGCAAAACCAGCACCTGGAGAAGAACGTTGAAACTTAATTGAGCGCTAATCAAATCTCACCTAGAAATTTAGCCTCACACAAATGTAGTTAGTGAAAGGTTCTTTTACATGCCATAAATCTATGACATGGGCCCACCGGCTTTACTTCCCCTCCGAAGGAAGGCATACTAAGGGATTTTAAACGCTCTAAAAAAATCCGACGACTTCGGCCGGGTTTGACCCCGCGATCTTGGGCATAGAAGCTCAGCATGCTACCAACTACGCCACGGAAGCCGCCTCGACTATTTTAAAACACGGGTGGCTTATGGGTATTGATTTCAAAGGCCTGTAGCAAGACTGAGTTAATTTCAGGGAGTGCAATACTCCAAATGAATGCTTCCAAAACTTATTTTCTGGTAGGCCTACATACAGGGTCTTTATATTTGCTTGGCAAGGACATTCTCGCTCACGCGCTCCGCCAGTGACGGCTCAGTTGCCCGCTGCCGGGCGCGCGCGTATGTACGGCAGAGTACCGTGCTTAAAATCAGTATCATGCATTTTTACTCACCGTGTTTACAGTAGATGCTGAAAATATTCCCCATCCGCTGCCAAACATAATCGGCATCTCCTTATGAAGTTTCCGGTTACTCCGGTTAATTTAGCTTCAGTAAGGAAATAGGCCTAACGTCCTTTATGTCTACTTTTATTGTTTACTGAACCTGTACGTTTGAATCTCTTAGCCAGTTGTTTCATTGTGATTGTGTATAGTGCTGTAATGCCTGTTGTGAAATATTCGTTACTTGAACGTATCTGCACAATACGTACATAAAGTGCAGGAAATTGCGAGCTAGAACAAGACAAAGTTTCGAGTGAAACTTCCAGGGAGACCCATTCCTATAAATTGGACAATATTACGGAGGGAATATCGTCTGTAGTGTAGTTGCCATGGTGATCAGTATTGGCACTAGAATGACGTATACACAGATTTGTCCTTTTTGAAATTCCCGTTCGAAGTTCGTCAAAGAGAAGCAATTGATGACAAAATTATCTAAAATATTATTTCGTGTAACTTCTTTGTTATATATTTACGCCATAGAATAAAGGGGGATGACCGTTGCTCACGTCCGCAGGATCTTACCTATTGATTGCCCTGCACGTGTCCCCTGGGTGGTGCTAAACGAGCAACAGCGACATAAGGTGATACAAGTGAATGACATAATGTCTCAAACTTATGATAATATCGGTTCTTTTCAGAACCAATCAACAATAGACATTGGACCTTCAGTCCGTATTTTACAACTAAATATTGAAGGGATGAGTCCTGCTAAGTGCGAATATCTCGGAAAACAGCTGAACAACTTCGATATTATTATCGTCAACATTCAGGAGACGCACACCACAGATGAACAGGACTTTGATAGAAGAGGACGAATTTTGGGCTATATTCTTGTCGATGATATCCACCATCAACAGTATGGGATTGCCACCTATGCCAAATCCAGTCTTACAGGAATTCAAGTTGTTGAGTCAAGTGTGAAGGATCTCATCTTCTCTATAGTTATACTGGTTAATAACCTAACAGTTGTTAACGTGTATAAGGCTCCTAGCATTTTGCCAAATTTCAGCCATCCCTGCATTTACACTGGAGATTTTAACAGCTATCATACTAACTGGCGATATGACTCTGTTGATGACGATGGTGAGGCATTATCTCAGTGGGTTGAAATATCCGATATGCACCTAGATTTTGATGCGAAAGACAAGGGCACTTTCTATTCTGCTCGCTGGAGAGGAGACTACAACCCTGAGCTAACATTTGTGTCCAAGGATTGCTTTGATCAGCCTCTCAGTGTCACACGTACACTATTGTCGAGTTTCCCGAACAGCCAGCATCGGCCAGTTCTGTTGGAAGCAGGTATGAAGATACCCCTGGTGACCTCAGTACCTGTACCCAGATGGAATTTTAATCGTGCAAACTGGGATAAATTCTCTAAAAATCTTGACCAGAAGCTGTCTGTTATAAATCTAGATCCAACTACCAGCAACTTTGATGAATTCGTCAGCTTGGTCATTTCAACTGCCAAATCAAATGTTCCGAGAGGTTTCATAAAAAATTATGTGCCTGGTTGGAATCCAGAAAGTGAGGATCTGTATGAAGAATATCAAACAACAGGTAGTCATGAAGTAGGTTCACAGCTTCTGCAGTCATTAGACAACAATAGGAGAGAAACGTGGGAAGCAACAGTGTAAGACATGGACTTTGCAAAATCGAACAGGAAAGCTTGGAGAGTCATGAATCGACTTACTGGAAAACATTATTCTAAAAAGCAGTGCAATAACTTGAGTCCAGATGCCATAGCAAATAGAATGGTTGAAGTCACCCGAACCAAGAGAGATAAATGCCATACGAAAAATGTGAAGCGTAAGCTCACTGAGCTCAAACATGGATGACAGAAGAATGAGGATCTGTCCAGGCCATTTTCTATTCAGGAAGTTGAAGCTGCTATCAAAATGCTGAAGACCGGTAAGGCTGCTGACCCAGATAATATCTACAACGAATTCATTCGATATATGGGTCCATATAGCAGGGGCGGCTCCTGAGGTGGTGCCCGTGTGCCATGGCACCACCAGTGTAATGAAGAGAGAATATGTGACTTTTCCCTCTCAAGAACAGTTTATATTACATTTACATTTTGAGGAAATTGTATGCATATTCTGCATTTATTTGAACGAGCGCGCAAACTGACATGCGTTCTGGTTGCGCTTTATTGAATTACTGAGCCAGAGCCAACCGGCACTACCTACGAACATCAGACCGCATCAGACACTGTACTGCAATAAGGACTAGTTTGGCTTGAGTTTGTTTGTGTTGTGTTGAGACGCATATTACCCTGAGGTAGAGCCAACGGCCTCGTGACGCGGAGCTTCAATTCTATCCACGAGATAGGAGCACGTCACTGGTACAAGCATACATTACATACACGTTAGAACTGCTGAACTGTTTATCTTTCAACCACTAGAGTACAGCATATGGCAGCACACCTCCAGTGGTACCAGCGTGACGATATATCACTGTGTCTTGACTATTAAATAAATTCAAACCACAAAATAGTTTTAGTTCTTTATTGTTTGACATTTAGCAACTTTTTTAGGCTCATATTGATGACGGGGATTATTTGTTCTCTCTTTGTAATGTAAAAATTCGGAATTTTTCAACGAGTTTTACTGTGTTTCGTTAATTTAATTTGGCGGCACAGTTTCACGTCCCAAGCGTAAACACAAATTCTCAAGTTTGACTGCAAATGTGTATGAATAGTGTCCGTCGTTAAATAGCTTTTGTGTTCATTTATATTAGATGCAGGGGATATCCTTTCCAATCAATCCGTATGTACGATAAGTAAGGTTGTCTTAGAGGTAGGTCATCGTGTTCATTTCATCTCACCTATTTATTTTGAGACAGCAACTGAAATTGCGACAAAGAGGCTGTGGTCGCGTGTGTGTTAGCAATAGCCATGCTTATTTTTTCCTATATAGACATGTTACATAAACTTGCATAGCATCATGCGGCATTGACCATATAAACACCGTTTTAATCTAATAAGTGTGCTTTTTGAATCGATACATGCAAGCTAGGTTCCTTAATAAAATTTGATTTGTTTCATGTTTGAAGATCGCATAGCTCGTGCGCAACGTACGAAGCCGTAGGAATGAGCTCTGTGTCACCTTTCGGAAGTGTAACAATGAATAAAATAAGTGAGTTGTTACAATCTCCATTTAGCGATAGGACCGCTCTTATTAATTCAAATGAAGGTGTCGATCGAGGTTTTGGAACAAATATTTTTGATGAGTAGGCCTAGCATATGTTGTTTTCTTCAAATTATTTTTCTGAGGGGTTTGTTCAATTATAATTCTTAAAAGTGGTTTTTATTTAAAATGCATATGGATCAAAATATGTGTATGATATAATATCGTATGGCCTCGGTGCCAGGTGCAAGCTTTGTTGTTTGAAACCCAAAGGGCAGCTTGCTTGTCGAATTTTTGTTGTTCCTTGGAGGGCCATGAAAGTCAAGGAGGTTAGATATCTAAGCTCCTTGACACTTTAGCGCTTTCTAGTAGAGAAAGGAGGAACTTTTGTTTTGGCGAAAAATCCCGAGATTAAAATATTTGTAGTAGTTACGCAATTTCTCAATTTGCTTCAGCTGACACTTCAATTAAAAACGTCTTCTACAATAGCACAGTTAAATAATGTTAAACATATAACTTATTGCATAAAATATGCACTATCCGTACCTGCAACTTTGAATGATTTTATTGCAAATTTTGAATATGCTGGCACCACCAAGTGAAAAATCACCAGCCGCCACTGCCATATAGTATAAAGTGGATCACTTCTCTTTTTTCTTGCATCCTTCAGACTAACAAACTGCCAAAGCAGTTTAAACGATCAAAAGTGATAGCCATTCTGAAACCTGGAAAGTCGGAGCAGAGACATGAAAACGACCGTGTAATAGTACTTCTTAGTTGCATTTATAAACTTTTGGAACGAGTCCTCCTCACTAGGATTGCACACTCATTGAAGATGTAATATCTCCAGAACAAGCTGATTTCAGAAAATCGTAGCTGTACTGATCAAGTTTTGGCCCTTACCACTCACATCGAGGCAGGCTTCCAAAATAAGTTAAAATCAACAGCTGTTTTATTGATCTGACAAGTGCATATGATACTGTCTGGCGACATGGACTAATTCTTAAAGTGATGGAAGTAATTCCCTGCTTGGAAACTGCAAACCTAATTTCCGACATGCTCTGTGAGAGAGAGTTTGTAGTATTCCCAGGTGATTCTAAAAGTCGTAAAAGAAAATTAAATAACGGTTTGCCACAGGGATCAGTATTGGCCCCAGTTCTCTTCAACCTCTACGTCCATGACTTGCCATCAACCTCAGCTACTAAGTTTATCTATGCAGATGACATTGCACTGGTAGCTCAAAGCAGACATTTTGATGGAGAAGGCATTCTTTCAGCAGACTTGGACAACATGGCTACATTATTCAAGTCTTGGCGATTGATCCCAAGCGCTTCTAAGACTGAGGTTTCATGTTTCCATCTTAGCAACAGACTCGCAAACTACGAGCCATCGGTTTTATTCCTTGGTGATAAACTAAAGTACAACCCTTTCCCGAAATATCTAGGAGTCACCCTGGACAGAACTTAAAGCTACAAAGAACATCTCACCAAGCTCTCTCACAAAATCACTACAAGGAATAACATCCTACACAAGCTTTGTGGTAGTTCATGGGGAGCCTCGGCTGATTGCTTATGATTAACGGGTATTAGTCTTGTCTTATCTGCAGCGGAGGGGCAGATGCCCTCGTAGTTCCTCCCCTTAAAACAACAATAACTATCTGCAGCGGAATACTGTGCCCCTGTGTGACTGGAAAGTGCACATGTGCATAAAGTAGATAACGAGTTGAATGAAACCATGCGCTGCATAACTGGTACTGTCAAGTCTACACCTCGCCACTGGTTACCCGGTCTTAGCCATATCCCACCACCCCACCTGAGGAGAAAGGAAGCTCTGCTGAGAGAAGCAATGAAGATCCGGTCATCTCCCTTATTACCAGTTCACCAGGAATTTTGTTACCCATCGCCACAACGACTTCGATCTAGGAGACCAGCAAGTGAATTGGCCGGCCGACTCTTGAGGGACAATTTTAACCTAAACCGGAGCTGGCAGGAAGAGTGGTCAAATTCAACATCTGGTACTAATGCTCATGAGATAAATCCAACTCGGGAAATGAATGGATTTAACCTCCCAAGAAAACTATGGTGTCGCCTCAACAGAATGAGAACTGGGCATGGACGCTGTAATTTCTTGCGCCATAAGTGGGGCTGGATGGATTTTCCAATGTGTGAATGCAGTGAAGAGGAGGCAGACAATGGGCCATGTCATCCTGCGTTGCCCTCTTCATGCCTACTCCGGAAGCCACAGCTACCTGTTTCATCTATCAGAAAGTGCTGTTGTGTGGTTGAAGAACTTGCACCTGGACTTATGAATTCCTTGTTGTACTCACCATACGATTAAATAAATACCGACAGTAGTGGCTATGCTGGCTAAAGCGCAGCATTAGGCCATGGGGCCAAGCTCTCTGCTGACTCGGTAGACGCGTGGGTTCGAGCCCCACCGTCGGCCGTCCTTGAAATGGTTTTCCGTGGTTTCCCCATTTTCAACACCAGGCAAATGCTGGGACGGTGCCTTCTGACAGGCCACGGCCGCTTCCTTCCACATCCTTGCCCAGTTTCATTCACCATCATTCATTTCATCTCTCATTAACTCCTCTCATGAGGTTGGCGTCAGGAAGGGCATCCGGCCGTAAAAACCATCGCCACAAATACTTTCATCGCATCTCATCCCCGACCCCGTTGGAAAACGGGAATAATCAGGGGTAGACATACATACATACATACTCACCATACGATTAAATAAATAAATAGAATAAACAGACTAGAACCACAAGCAGATCCACAAATAGGAGAATACCAGGCAGGCTTCAGAAAAGGGAGATCATGCATCGAACAGATCTGGAACTTGAGAACACTACTGAAAGTCAGACAGACAAAAAACACTGTAGTTACCTTTGTGGACTTTAAAAAAGCATACGACAGCATTGATAGACAAACGCTATTTGCAGTACTGGAAGAATATGGCATTGACAAAAAAAAACAGGGCACTTATACAACTAACGCTCTCGGACACCACCTCTAAAGTTAAGTTCATGGGTGAAATTTCAGAACCCTTTCATATACGCACAGGTGTCAAACAAGGAGACGGCCTCTCACCAATCTTGTCCAACATGGTCTTAGACAAAATTGTTAAGCAGTGGGAAGAACAAGTTAAAGGAATACAGCTAGGAAGAACCCGTGAAACAAAAACAATCATAAAATGTCTAGCATTTGCAGATGACGTAGCCTTACTCAGCAATAACACACATGAGGCAAAGGAAGCACTGGAACGATTACATGAAATAGCTGCTAAAACAGGTTTACAGATATCATATGAGAAGACTCAATACATGGAACGACACACCAACAATGTACAAACCATGCATACCATATATGGATCCATACAAAGAGTTGAAAAATTTAAGTACTTAGGAGAATATATACAAATAGGAGGATCAAACAAGATGTCTAACATAGACCGAACGGAAAAACTCCAGAAAGCATACAAACTTACATGGTCACATTATAATAAGAAAAGCATATCAAGACAGGCCAAACTTAGACACTACAAAACAGTTGTATTACCAGAAGCATTGTATGCGTGAGAAACGACCACAATTGGAGCATCTGGCATCACAGAAACAGAAAAAATTGAACGTAAAATTCTGAGAAAAATATTTGGAGCAGTACACAGAGATGGGATGTGGATGAAAAGACCTACCAAAGAGCTATATGAACACACAGACAGACTCACAGATATCATTAGAAAACGCAGACTAACTTTCTACGGGCACATAGAGAGAATGAACAATAAACGACTTACAAAGAAAATCTTTGATGTAGTAAACAGTTCAAAAAGGAAAACAAATTGGTATCATGAAATAGAAGACGATTTAAAGCAATTAGGGATCAACAAGCAAATGATAGAAGACAGAGAAAAATTCAGAAACAAAATTACGAACGCCAAATTTTTAGTAAGTGAAAGGAAGAAGATAGGAACATTGTGGACGGAACAAAGGAAACAGGAGCACAGTCAAAGGATGAAGAGATTTTGGGAAGAGAAGAAGGGAAAGAAGTGAAAATTGTGACATCATGAGATACTTAAGTTCAAACACTGTCCATAAGGGCAACAATGATGTAATAATAATAATAATAATAAATAGAATAAAGAAACGATCATGATAGCATTCTTTACGCCTTGCTTCTTACCTTACTTTTACTGATCAGATGATAGGGTTTCTCTTGCCAACAGCTGAAATTTTTCTCGATCATGGCCTTCTATAAGGTGCGGTGGTTTGTTAGTCAAAACTAGTTTTAAATAGCTGGTGCAACATGAAACATACC
Source organism: Meconema thalassinum (assembly GCA_946902985.2). Taxonomy (NCBI): domain Eukaryota; kingdom Metazoa; phylum Arthropoda; class Insecta; order Orthoptera; family Tettigoniidae; genus Meconema; species Meconema thalassinum. The sequence continues at coordinate 452,689,661 of OX336391.1, read as the reverse complement.
AACAGATGGTTAGTACGGAACGGGCGGTTACACAACCGGAGTTTGCATGACGTATAAAAGGAGATGGAACAACTGGCCATATAGCTCATAAGTGAATAAATTATTGACCATATAACAAGGCTATTCAACTCTATATAGTGGTACTGTACCCGAAAATACCTACCCTTTACCTGTTGAAATCCCTCGATGGTAGCTGGATCGTAGGACCTGAAAACCCCCCGGCTTAGAAAAGTCCCCAAATCCTACCAACAGGGGAAGGGAGTACTAGGGTGCAGTAGATCCTAACAGAGGTGGCATTAAGCACGACCAAAGCATATCAGCTAACTGCTCTAAGAACACGAGAATCGTGGGAAATCACCCTCTCAGGAGTGTGGAAAACACTAGAAATATCTAGCTATGGCCCCCCTTAATGCGACCTCTTTATACTTCTATAAATCATCACACCTCGCGATAAAAAGAAATGACAAAGTATTTATTACCAAAAGATAATCTGACGAAGGGTCAGACCAGATTGTCCTTGACTGGACACCAAAACAAGAAAATAGGCGCAAGAATCATGCCCACAAATGCATTAGCTGTCCCCTTGGACCAAGAATGCATTTAATCCTCAATAGAAATTGTTAATTATATAAACAAAGGTGATCCCTTAAGAAAACACCAAAAAAATCAGATAAATCGCCCGAATGGTTCTTCCACCCATTCTAACATTAGAGTACACGTGAATTAATTCAGAGATATATATATATACATATTTACTTATTTACAGTCAAATCATTTTTAATGTTATCACACCCTCAGGTGTAAATGCCTTCGCAAACACGTAATTCCGCACTCCTCATTGGTGCTTTGTCAAAATTGAGATTGCATAACTTATATTGCCTTAGCAATGTGGCCAAAATTTATATTATCAATCAAGCACTCAAGCTAAAAAGACGTGAAATTCGTAATTCAAAATCTCTAAAGATTCAATAATTTCTCATTATAAATGTACTTATTTAAATGCATCCAGAATTTATAATATAACGATCGTGAATCATTATCTAACATTGCTTAAATCATATAAACTGAGCACAACCGAAGAATTAATTAAATGGGAATGCCACACAAAAACAAACTCTGAGGCTTAACAAAACTAGATCCATAATTGGAACTGCCAATTTCATCAATAAATCGTAACAAGAAATGCAAAAAGAACAGAGACTATATTCTTTCAAAAACATTCATAAGTTAGTATAACCTTGCACTGAATTACTGTCATTAAAATGGTCACTCATGACCTCGATTTCTGAATACGGGTGGGCATTACCACCAACATCACCAAGATTATATTTTTTATAACCGCATTACATATTATGCTTTCATTAGCATCTTAGTATTAACGTACTTCAACGAATACCACCGTAAATATATTACACGCCCATTGACGTTTCTTCACACACTATCACCCACATGGTGATTATTTTATTCGATAACCAGTAATCAGATATATTCAGTTGTGTTTTTTAACTATTATGTTTTCTCATTCAGATGCATCATAAATTTAACATGAGTGGCTACTTAATCAAGTCCACTGGAACACAAAAAGCTTGCCTTACAGAGTTGTATTTACAGTCACATAAGAATTCATTTCCCCTTAAAGTTAATCCCTGGGATCTGTTTCGAAAAAGATTCTTGTTCTTCAAATAGTACTCTAAAGCAATGTTCTAAACAAGAAAAACTCGAAAGACTGAATCCAAGTTCAGTTATAGCAAAATTAATTAATATAACTATCATCGAGGTGTATCCAAGTACACGTGACTACAAAATCAAACGTTAAAGTTGATCAGACGAAAATAGAAATGTCCCCTCAAGAGAATTCACGAAAATCAGACTGGTTCTACAGCATGTATCCAGGTAACGACTCCAGTTAACTCCTGTTGACACATCAGAATTCAGTATGACAGCGTTTACTCTCAAGAGAAAGAAAATCCCCCTTCTAAAAGAATGATCAAACTTCACATTCTATACTATACTTGACTAGTTATAATGCAAGAGTGCATAGGCAAATTCGAAACTCGCAATTGTCGAACACAAAAATAATGGAACGACAACCCCTCAAGCCAAAGCTTGATAAAAAAAACAAGTAATTCCCTTAGAGAATAACGTAGATTTCTTCCCCTATGAAGATCTGTTCTCCACAATCAAGAAGTTCGGAATAAATTTAAAGAATTTAATTTAATAGATTATTAAGCTGAAAAATAGAACAATTAATTCATAATAAAATATTATGAAATGAGTGCACCTGATTAACCAGGCCTAAACTCGACTGAAAATGAAGTCACACATGACATGGGATAGCCATGCATCAACCTCACTCCACAATCATACTACTCAAAAAGAATTTAAAAAAACAGATGGCAAAGTGTTTACACTGGACTATCTACCTTGCAACACTACGTGAAAAGATGTTCCTCTACCTGGCTGAAGATTCTCGAAGGCGATAAGGAGCGTGAAGATGCCCACCATCTGACTCCACCATGGTGTAGCAGGACTACACGGTTCCAATCCAATTTCCAATGAACGCACTGGGAATTTCTTACTCCAATGTCCCAAGTCCACTGGTAGAAAACGAACTGCTTCCTCATCTCGGAAATTGTCCTAGCCCGAATTTCGAATTGTTCCAGCCCGGCTCGAAAATACGTCACGCGCGCGAATGCAATATTGCAATAAGCAGGTGGACACACGACGGTAGCCTGAGTTAAATTTCAGCTGCATGTTACCAAAAGTTCATGTTGCACAAGCCAATAGTCCGCGTCGCGAGTATGCTATGTTCCACTTCGCGAACAGCATTGTAATTCACTCGTGACGTCCACTGCATTTGCTTGGAGAATGATGTCCACACTAAAATGCCTAGCCGCACATGGCTAATATGCTTATATACATCCTAGACATCTCTCCCACTACCTCAGATTTCCAAGCACTGTACATTGTTAAACAGTGTTCATTCGGAATTTACTTGACTTTTACTTGCAATAGTCTTGGCGAGAAAAAAAAAACAGCACGCCTCCTCAGTGTGCATGAACTTCGGAAACAAGCCTCTTAATGTCGCGCTGCACTACGCTCCTCATCTATTACATATACATTTAAATCACGTGAAAAGAGACTGATTCCTCTAGCTAAATATTGCCTGCATACAATGCCAGGCACTCGGACGATTGAAGTTCTCATTCGACACTGAACTTTAAGTATGTCGGCCTTAATACGTCGCAGCACGATGTAAAACCGCGAACTTGGCACCGCCGTGAACTCATAGTAGCTTGACACTTCTTCCAGCCGAAACAATATTGCGCTACGAGTCCTTGCTTAGGCGTGTATACGTCTGCATTAAAACATGCTCTGCTCGTCCCACACCTGTGTCCGCCTGCAGGAGACAACAACTGGCTCGCTGTCGCTAGTGCGCATGACGAGACGATCTCTCTGAGACAGGTCGATATAATAAATCTATATTCTTGATGTTACAGATGCTATTATCATTAAAGCAAGACCACTCTGTCTCTCTCTGCTTTAATGTTGAACTTCAATATATACATGACATCATAACTGTGCCTCATTTCCAAATATTATTCAAATGTAAATGTCAATCTCCCCACTACCTCAAGCTCAAGGACTCCTGCGCATCCTCGCGGCCTACAAGCGAAACACTCTTCCGAAGGAAGTTGATGAAACACCAGCTGAGCCGCAAGATCACGTGACTATATGCGCTCTCCAAACTAGGTCAAAACCTGACGTTTGTGGCGGCGGTTTGCATAGGAACATGTACCGTACATCAGGCCAAAATAAAGAAAACGGTACAGTACCATACCTCAGGAATGGCTCTACTCCACCTGTGTTACTATTCTTAAAAAATCACGACCACGAAAATGCAGTGACTACCGTTAAACTAGCCACATGAGCCATGCGGTGAAAGTATTCCTTCGATCATCCATTCCAGGATCAAGATCAAGTGTGAATTTGATCTCAAAGAGGCTCAAATGGGGTTTAAAAATGTCTTTGTTACAAGAGAAGCTTTGTTTTCCACAAATATACTGCTTCAAAAATGCTGTGACCAAAGGAGGGATGTCTTTGCTTGTTCCATTGATTATGAAAAGGCATTTGATAAAGTCAAACACGATAGGCCAATGGAAATCTTCCAAGAAATACAACTTGACAGTAAAGGCATTTGGATCAATGAGAATTTATACTGGAACCAAGCTTATAAAATCAAAGTCGGCCATGCAACAACAGCCAACATCAGTATACAGAGAGGAGTTTGTCAAGGTTGCATATGTTCTCCCATGTTGTTCAACTTATACTCTGACAGGATCTTGAAGAAAACCTTAGAAAATACCTATTTAGGAGTTAGAGTGAATGGTGTTGTACTAAATACGATTTGATATGCTGATGACACACTGATCTTTTGTGATAGTCTTGAAGGTCTTCAACAATTTACTAGCCAACATCAGCACAACATCTGAAGAATTTGGACCCCATATTAATGTAAATAAAACCAAATTTATGGTTTTTAGTTGGCAAAATCACGACCAGGCTACTCTGAGCATCAGAGGTCTTCCAGTCGAGCGGGTTCGCCATTTTAAATATCTAGGGAGTATCGTCAATGACAGTTTAGATCCAGACGTTGAAATTAGAAGTCTCATAGAAATAGCACTCAGTGTATATACAAAATGTCATCTTGCTTAAAAAATTAAAACTTAAATCTGAAGCTCCGTCAAAGAATGGCTAGAACTTATGTCTGGCAGACACTCTTATAATAAATTATGGTATGGAGGCATGAACGTTGAAGGCTAGCACCATGAAAAAAAAAGAGGCATTCGAAATGTGGATACATCGAAGAATTGCTAAAAATAACCTGGACCGATAAAGTTACGTTCGGAGATGTCCTCAGAAGAGCAAACAGTGATCGTCAGCTTTTGTTTGCAATTAAATGTTGCAAGACTGCCTATTTAGGTCATATACTTAGAAGCCAAAAATACCAGCTGTTTCAACTAATATTGCAAGGCAAAATAAATGGCCGACGAGGACATGGAAGAAGGCAAATGTCCTAGCTTCAGGACATCAAGGAGTGATCAAAGATTCGATCTGCAGAAGAATAGTTCTGGCTTGCGGAAGATAAAAACACCTTTGCCAAGTTGCATCACCAACATTCGGAAAACTGGCGTATGATGGCCTAAGCATCGTTTTCTCTTCCTTCTGCTCCATAACAATGACACAAATCTAGATACAAACACATTTTATCCCTCCGTATACCTTCCTTCGGAGGGGAAGTAAAGCCGGCGGTACCATGTCATAGATTGATGGCATGTAAAAGAACATTCCACTAATTACACTTGTGTTAAGCTAAATTATAGGTTAGATTTGACTAACGCTCTTAGGTTCCAATGTTCGTCGCCAGGAGCCGACTGAGGTGGCTTCTAATAACCGAGTTCAGAACTAGTTGAAAACGGAATGTTTGCAGTCCTTACCTGAATTTAAAACAGATAACACACACTAATACAGCCAACACAATTAACACCGGTTATCAGACAGATTCTACTCACACACAAAGTACACGGGGCTACATGACCGCGTTGTCGCAGCCCCTAAACTGAGGAACCAACCAACTTCAATCTCACCAGAGAAGTAATACCTAAAATATCGCTCTCTAGTAGAATATGTGTTTCTCGGAATTGACAACGGAAACATGTACAAAATATGGCTGCTACAGTAGCTAATTTGGCACGTTTTATGCCGAGAATGGTTTATAAACCCTCATAGAAGGCCGGGCCTAATCTCTTACAGTCCTTTTACATAGTCCGGATGCGCATCACAGAACATTGTGGGAAGCTTTCTATTCTCAAGCATTCCAAGTAAATGGTCTACACAGAGGCATGTCAGGGTTGGAACGTATACCATATGACACCAGTGTTGGCGGGCGTACCCCCACAGTTGTAGCGAATTGCGCGCTACCTCCTTTTTATGAAGCGCACATGCGCCTCCGGACGGGCACTCCAAGAGCCCACTGATGAGCCAGCTTGGTGTCCTGGGCGAAACTCCACACGAGACACGGCACAAACCTAGAAAAATTGCTGAGTTTGGTATTCTTAACTTAGCATGTTTTAAAATAGACCCATTGGTCGTGCAAGTTGATTTTGGGTCATGGCCCCTGGATTAAATTATTGTCAGTCAAAAAACACTGAAGACTTATTTAATACAGCAAGTGGATAAGAACAGAAATAAGTTGCTATTAATATATCTATTTTCCTACCACTTCTAGTACTACCGGACATAAATAGGTATTGAATCTTGACTTGCTAAACTAAAGATGAAAGATAACTTACATGTATTTTCAGGCGAAATTTCATTGGTCCTTTTCCTGCATTCTAAAACATAATACCAGTAAAATATAATAATTATTATTCCTTTCAAGTGCATTTGTAATCACTCAAAATGTTTCAAAAAATGCATAATTTAGAATGTCTTTTAAGACTTATTGCTTACCAGACAAACTGGAAGAGCTGCCAGCCTGTAACAAAAATCAACCATGTTAATTGTGCCATTTGTAGGAAGTTCTTCTGACTGCCACACAAGATAGTTCCAAATATGCAGCCTACATGTTGGCCAGTTGAAGAAGCAAGCAGCACTCAAGTGAATTCACAATAAATTTAAATACAATACCAGACGGCAATGAATATCAGGAATTTTATTATCATGACATCAGGTAATGTCTTGGGCATACATTTCAGAAGAAATGTTTCTTAAGCATTAAGCTTAAATTATGCTATATAGGTTTCTAAAATATTAATTGTTCAAAAATAAAATGTCAGGTGGGCGATTAGACTTTTACAACGTACAGTAATAAGAAAATAGTAAACTGTGTCATACTAATTACTTTTATGTGAGGAAAATGTTGCAGGACTGCTTTCTACCATATCCAAGTGGTTGGGGTGGTGAACCTATACACATGCACACATTTTGGACATGTGATTGCCTTGCAGCTCAGTGAAACTGGGAAATATTTTATTGTAAAGCCACCGAGGATTACACTAGCTGCTGGCAGGCGGCCAGGCACTCAGTAACCCAGCTATCTCTCGTGCCACAGACAGGAGACAGCCAAGTTACTGAGGACTCAGCCAAAATTAACCCTGAGGTTTCAAATAACTCTTTCTTAAATTATCACTTATCTTTTAACATTATATGAACCATAGTTAACAGAAATACTCGTTCCTTGAATGGTGTTTATTATTTACCAGCCATGAAGTATCACATACTCGTAAATTAATTAAGTTTTCTACTAGTTTATTATTTAAAGCATAACTGTCGTAATAATATTATCAAGATAACTCAATGGGAAATGATTGGTAGCAATTTGTGATAAAGAAGCAGAAGAGACCCGAACTACTATGGTCTTCCAAACTAAACAACGAAGAATTATATTACTTTAAATCAAGAACACTATGCCAGCTTCCAAGTCTTCCATTTGTAACCGTTTCGTTACCAACCTTGCACGTAAATATGCATATATATGAATCTCCACAGTTGGGGGTCAAATGTAACTGTTTTGCTCCAGGTTGGTCTGAGGAAATTACACGGCAACTCTCCCTCTAGACTGATGAATGACATTTGAATTGATAATTTTGAAATAATAATTGATTGTAAGATATTGATTGAGGTATTAAAGATGGATAAATTAATTACTCGGTGGGCGCCATGGTCATGTAACATATGACCAAACATATAGTCACTTACACAATTTGTAGAGCAGCTGAGTTCTCTTCATCTCAAGGACGTGGTAAGACTCCGTCTTTAACCGAGATAGTATTTGTTTTGGGAATAAGGGATGACTTAAAGCTATTTCTAACTACTAAGGAAGAAAAGACCTGCATCAAATAATATAGAAGATTTAATAAAGTTAAAAACAAGAAAATGACGATAAAAATAAATGATAAATGATAAAAATTAAATGACTCTACTGAATTTACTAAGGCTCGGCGAAAATAGCAACTGGAGGTGGTCTATAAGTTAAAGTTAAAAAAACAAAAGCTGGAATTGACGTGCCGATGAATTTACTGCAAATAGAGACTTTGCGTAATTCGCGTCATTTGGCTTACCGATGTAGATCGTCTCTCGTCCTCGTGGTTCATGGCAGTGATGTGATGTTGGGCTGGTTCGTTGTCGTCCCTCCTCTGCTCATCATGATGCGCTGAATTATGTTTATTGCATTTATCAGTGATTTGATATCTGCTCTGATGTATGGTTAGTGACGGGATATAATCCCTAAAATCACTATTATGGTGATAGCCCAGACACGACTATCCCCATTGGTGCATATAGGCATGAATTCGCCTACCACACTCGACCGATATACTGTCTTACTTCCGAGCTCATAGAGAACCCTCTCTCGTGTGTCGTCTAGTCAGAGAAGTCGCTCTTGTAATGTCCAGCCGCCTGCCTTCCCCCTTGTTCTCGGTATTTCAAACTGCCCCACACCTTCCACCAGCGAGTTCACCCTCTCTCGTGTCTTCGTTACACCCAATCTCCAGACAAAAGCACTCACGTCAGTGCCTTGTATCCATGTCCCAACGAGCAGCGATAGACCTGGGACAAAAGGCCTGCCTCCCCGGCGAGTTTCCAGGAACGAGCACTGCCCTCATCGAAGCTATGGTTGGAACAACTCATGCTGTGAATTGTCGTCTCAGTAATCCTCTTGGAGCCAGCCTTTCAACTCTAAAATCTTGCAAACTACCACACTTCCCATCGCTATATTCCTCCAGCCAAATGAAATGAATTCTTATGCATTGAAATGACGGCTAAATGCCTAGAAAAAAACCAATAATCAAAATGATAATAATATAGGTAATAATAATAATAAGTGAATCAAGGTATGTCACCTGACATGTGATCCAATATATGAAAGCACTACTACTAATAATAATAATTCAACGAGACTCATTGATAATAATAATACGCTAGTTCAACATATTACATTCGCCCTGGGAGATCGCGTGACATATAGAATCCCTATATTCCCACGATATCCCAAGAACACGCATAAAAGAAACAGAAAACCCTAAAATATATACATACATATAAAACAATACAAACATTCCATTATACCCTTAGATCTGTACAATTTCATCATATTCGACGCCTCACGTCATTGTCTTTTTCTTTCTACCAGCGTGGGTTGCTCGTAAATTGTTCATAGTTACATCATTTCATTACGATATATTCGCTTTTCATTGTCTTTATTTCCTATGTGTTAGGAGAGAGATACATTTATGTGTCACACTATGTATGCATTCATTATTTCACTTCACCTAGCTTCGTTTAGTGACCTTATTGTTCCGTCACGTAACTTCCATGCCACTGCATGACATTTATCACACTCGGTCGCTATCGGTGTCGACCTGGTTGGCCGAACTCAAAACACACGCCATGTCGGTGTATGATACTCCACCCATTCATGACACACTTCATATGCTCACAGATCACACGTCGGAGAAGGTGCCTCCTGACTGAGTTACTCAAAATCTCTGTAAGTTTTACATTTTTGATCCTACAAAATAATACACAAATATAGAAATATCCTTAAAGTCAAGATATGTCTGTGCATTTGTCGTCACAATTAAGTTCCCTTCGAGCCTGATCACATAACAGACCTAAGCAAGCTCCCCTTGCCGCTATGCTGATCTTATCTGACCATCTGTAGACAGCAGCACTCACCCTTATCTCTCTGTCTCGTTCCTTTAAATACCTTAAATGGCAATCTTCCAGACCAGTCGACCTTCGTGACAATGACCTGCCTAGTATTCCTTTAAATACATAACACGCAACGTCACGCTATGTCACCAGTCGGTCTGTTGACTTTCTCACCACGTAAATGGGTACGCAACTGACCACGTGCTAACGTGCGTATACTCTCCATGTATGATAATCGTTAAGAACAGTCTTAACTCCAAAAGACATGGTTTTGACCTCTCATTGCCTGCCTTACTTTACGAAATATATTTTCGCAAGCTTTGTATATTGTATGTTCCATAAAGTTTCTCTCCTAGTTCATTTTCCAGAACATACGCGGTGTTACCAATCCTCCTGGACACTATATATGGTCCAGAAAACAATAAAAAGAACTTCCTCGTGACTTTATCGGAGGCATTCGACTCTTTTGGGACTCTCAATAATACTTGATCTCCCTGATTGAAAAGGTCGAATTTGGTCTGTTTTTGTTGACGAATTCTCTTAGCTGCTGATTTCCTTAAATTTTGTTTCGCCAACTGGACAAAATAGTCCATCCCCGGTTGTTTTCCCGAAGATAAACCCAGTACTCGCGCTAGCTCATTTTGGGGTCTCCTTCCAAAATGAATTTCATGGGGCGTCAACTTCGTGCTATCATGCTGGACAGAGTTTAGCCAGGTCTCAACTTTGGGAAGTTGTGCGACCCATGCCGTATGCTTATCGTGCACGAGAGCTCGGAATAGACGGCCCACCTCTCGCATCAGTCGTTCCGAAGGATTACCTTGTGGAAATCTTACCGATGAGTGAACGTGTGAAATGCCGGCTTTCTGCATATTGGTTTTCCATTTCTTTGCAGTGAACTGCGGCCCACTATCAGATAAAATTCTGAGTGGAGTGCCAAACTCAGGAATGTACTTTTCAATAATCAGTCGGCTACATGCGAGTCCCGTGGCTTTCCTTAGCGCATAAAGTTTGATGTATTTACTGAATGCATCAATCACAACAAAGATGTATTCGTAGCCGTACTGACCCTTAACTACAGGTCCAAATAGGTCCACACACAGTAGTTCCCCGGGACTACTGGTGAGGATCGCCTGCATTTCCCCTTTTAAATACTTAACAGGATATTTACTCTTCTGACAGAGGTCACACCTAGCGAGTGTTTTTCTAACATCCCTTCCCATTTTTTTTCATATAAAATCACGTGAAAGTTCATAGAACACTTTGGTCGCTCCAAAATGTCCTAGCTCCTTGTGTATGAACCATATAAGTTCTTCCCTTAGGGTGGCCGGCACGCATATTGCCCAGCGGTCATTCTTACACTTTCGTGCAAGAAGCCCGTCCTGCATTCTATATGCAAACCGCCCGACCTTCACAACCTGTGACTCACCCGCCTCCAACCTGGCCAGTGCCTCACCCAAGGTTGCGTCATCCCGCTGCTCAACCAACATTTTACTCAAGGTTTCAAGCGATCTCCTGTTGCTCGGATCCACACACGCGCAGAGCAAAATTCCCTCTTCTGCTTTTACAAGTGAATTGTCCTTATTTAAATTCGAATCCCTAGATAGCATATCCGCTAAGACATTTTCTTTACCCTTGATGTGCTTTACCTCAAAATCGTATTCTTGGAGAGCAAGAATCCATCTGCTTACACGGTTTGAGCTTAGCTTACATGTTTGCATAAAAAGTAGAGCGTGGTGGTCTGTGTAGATTTGAAATTTACTCCCTAGCACATACATTCGAAATTTACTTAGGCTGAAAACTATTCCGAGCAGTTCCAATTCTGTTATCGTATACTTCTTCTCGGCGGCTGAAAGTCCACGCGAGGCTAGAGATACAATACCTAAATTTCCCTCCGTGTCCCTCTGACACATTACACCCGCAACCCCAATATGTGACGCATCCGTCATCAATACATACTCTTGGTCTCTAAGCGGATACTTCAATACTACTGCTTGCTCGAATCCACGTTTCAGAGCACGGAACGCTTTGTCATAACTTTCATCCCACCTCCATCTGCTTCCTGATTTAAGGAGCTCCCTAAATGGTTCAACCAGTCCTGAATACCTTAACACGAAACGACGAAAAAAATTACAGACCCCCAGATAACTTTTAAGCTCCTTAACGTTTTTAGGTACACTTGCATCGAGGATTTTGTCCACTCTGCTTGCTTCCGGCGTAACTCCTAATCGGGACACCCTATGACCCAGGAACGTGACTTCTGTTCTGCAGAAAGATGACTTCGATAATTTTAAAGTAAAGCCTGCTCTGTCTAACTTCTGGAAAACTATGTTTAAGTGGTCTAAGTGTTCTGCAAATGTTCTAGAACTGATCACTAGATCGTCTACGTAGATCGTGACGTAATCTCCTGTATCATCCCCTAGCGCTATGTTTAGTGCACGGATAAGTGCGGCTGAGCTACTTTTGAGACCATATGGAACTCTCTGAAATTGAAAGAGGTTGTACTGGTGGCTAAATGCCGTAAATGGACGGTCTTCTTCCCTTAGAGGAACCTGCCAGAAGCTAGAACTTAAGTCCACGCACGTAAAATACTTCTTTCCTTCAAAACTCTGCATGAGCTCTTCAATGGACATGGATTTTAATTGGTCAAACGAGATGTGTGCATTTACCAGGCGTGCGTCCAGACAAATTCTGACTTTTCCATCGGCTTTCGGGACAGTAATTAAAGAATTTACGTAGGGACTACTGGAATACTCTATAATGCCATCCTCGAGCATTTGTTTAATCTGTGCTTCAACTGCCTGTTGGTATTTAAATGGTATGGGATACCTGTGGCCAGTAAAGACTGAGTAATCATGGACGTTTAAAGAGTGCACATAGCAATTGGCCTTGCCAATCCTGTTTTCAAAAACTCTCTGATTCTTCAACAAAACTTCGTAAAGGAGATTACACTCATTTTCTTCTATATTCCCCTGATCCGCAGCCTGACGTAACGAATCCTCAAGATCTCTGTTGGTCAGCACACTGCCCACAAAATTTAAAGACTCAGGCTCTATGTTCTCAGACACCTGTTCTATATCCCCTACATCTCTTGCTCTCGACACTTCGTTTATCGTGCATAAACAACTAGAAATATAACTCCCCTTATTCTGATTTACGAATTCCATGATTACTTCCTCTTCACCCCACTTGAGTTTAATGCACCCTTCGTCATAAAATATTTTACCCTGAACTTTGGTTAACCAGTCACACCCAAGTATCATTGCATAAATTAAATTTGGAATAACTAGGCACACCTGGTTCTCTATATGACCGTTAATATTGATTTCTACTATAACCTGCTTGCTAATTAACTGCGACTTCTTTCCAACTGCAGTTATAACGTACGTAGTCTTAATTGGCATTTCTTCAAGCTCCACCCCTGCTTCTCTTATTTGATTATAAAATTTCTGGCTAACGCAAGACGCTCCACACCCAGTATCGATTAAAACTGCGTGTCGCGCCCGCAACACGCATAATTCTACGACGGGGCTCACATCTAATGTTTTAGCTACAGTTTCCTCCTCAATAAATTCTCTTAACAAATCATCTCTGACATTCAGGTCATAGGGTTCCTGTACTAGGGTTATAACAGGGATCAGCGCAGACTGTGATTTTGACCTCACATCGCAGCCTGGCGCTCGTTTAAATTACGGCTTCTGTCGTTCTCCCCCCCCCCCCCATTGTTCACGCCACTGGTCTGGTTATTGTCATTTGGTTCCCTCTCCTCTCTCTGGTTACCGCTATTGCCTCCAGGGTTTCCCCTTCCTAAACCTCGGTTGTTCTGGTTGTAGTAGGAGTTCTGGTAGCCACCGGTCCTTTGACCCCCCTGTGGACCATTACCTTGACCCTGATTACTCCTTTGATTGTAATTGGGACCCTGAGTGTTATTGTTTCTACTGTACTGTGGATTCATCATGTTCCCACGGTTTTGGAAACTAGGATTTCCACCACCCCTATTCTGGAAATTCTGGCCGCCGCCACTGCCTCTGCCTTGTGAGCCTTGGCTCCTGACGTCCTGGTTTCTGGCATAATTTGCATTTTGCTCTTCGCCATTCCCCCTACCCAAAGTATCAAACGTCCCTAATAATTTCTCGAGTTCCTGTATACTTCCGACTTTTTGAATACAGGCCGCCTCCTTTACCCTATAAGGAAAGTGTCGCAACAACAACCTGACCACGTCTCCTTCCCTCGATAACCCGTCCAAATGCTTACATACCAACACCTGGCTCAGAAAGTATTCGGTCATATTTTGGCTCCCCCTCGCATTGTATCTCCCGCACGCCACTGCCTCTCTGTGTTGTGACTGAATGGCTTCATTCCAAAACTTTTCGTGAAATTTAGCTTTGAAGTCGTCTAAGCTTTCTAGGGTGTTTTTGTAAACCGCATACCAGCTTTTTGTTTCTCCTACAAAAGCTTGCTCTAAAATTTCTAACACCTGTCCCCATTCGATACTGCCCTCATCCAATCTTTCTTTAAATTTGTTCTCCACAGCTCCCAGAAATTCCATCGGGCAACCTTGCCGATTACTGAACTTGGCCAGCTCTATTTCCTTGTAATTACAGCTGCCGGAAAAACCTGTTCTCTCCCTCCCCGTCTCTTGTCTCATTTTGACCCTTATTCTGGCTTCCGCCTCAGCTACCTTCTCAGCTATATTCCTGTCTGTTTTTCTTTCTATATCCTCAAATCTCTCTTTCATATTTCCATCTCTCTCTTTTCCCATCTCCGTCAGCACACCCTGCTTCTCCCTAATCTCTTGAATGCTCTCATGATTCTTCTGATTGCAATCCTCTACCTTCTTACTTAAATCTTTCTGAACTTTATTAATTTCTCCCCCCAGCTGTTCCTTCACCTGTCTTGTCTCCACCTGCACTAATTCCTTGAGAATTTCCATCTGAGTACCACTCCTCTCCTGACTTTCCTCTTTTTCCTTTCCCAATTTCTGATCTACAATTTCTATAATTTTCCTAGCCTCTTCTTCCACCACCCCTTTAATTTCTCCCCTAATTTGTTGTTCTACCCCCTTAATGCTTTCCTGCAGTGTTCCATACTTCCTGTTCAACTCCTCATTCACTTTGACCACGCTGTCCAACCTATCCTTCATCTCCCTGCTATTGCTATCCAATTTTTCCGTCATCTCCTGATTGTTCGCATCTATCTTGTTATTTGTGGCTTCAATTTTGCTATTTGTGGCCTCCATTTTGCCGCTTAAGTCCTGCATGAGTTTCAACATTAGGGTTTGAAAACCTTCCTGACTTTCTCCCTTCTTGTCAGTATCAAGGTCTACCTCCGCTAACCCTGTACTATTCTCACTCCCCCCTGCCAACTGATCATGCTCATCTACGCTCTCCTCCACCATACAACCGCCTAACTGTTGCCCGCTTCTCAGCAGCATATCGCTGCCATCGGCCATGCTGATATAGTATCACTCACTGTAAAAACCCCCAAAAAACACTTGCACAGAAATATCACTTCTTCCCTCCACAAATACCATCCGGTTTTCGTCCCCACGTTGGGCGCCAAATGTAACCGTTTCGTTACCAACCTTGCACGTAAATATGCATATATATGAATCTCCACAGTTGGGGGTCAAATGTAACTGTTTTGATCCAGGTTGGTCTGAGGAAATTACACGGCAACTCTCCCTCTAGACTGATGAATGACATTTGAATTGATAATTTTGAAATAATAATTGATTGTAAGATATTGATTGAGGTATTAAAGATGGATAAATTAATTACTCGGTGGGCGCCATGGTCATGTAACATATGACCAAACATATAGTCACTTACACAATTTGTAGAGCAGCTGAGTTCTCTTCCTCTCAAGGACGTGGTAAGACTCCGTCTTTAACCGAGATAGTATTTGTTTTGGGAATAAGGGATGACTTAAAGCTATTTCTAACTACTAAGGAAGAAAAGACCTGCATCAAATAATATAGAAGATTTAATAAAGTTAAAAACAAGAAAATGACGATAAAAATAAATGATAAATGATAAAAATTAAATGACTCTACTGAATTTACTAAGGCTCGGCGAAAATAGCAACTGGAGGTGGTCTATAAGATAAGGTTAAAAAAACAAAAGCTGGAATTGACGTGCCGATGAATTTACTGCAAATAGAGACTTTGCGTAATTCGCGTCATTTGGCTTACCGATGTAGATCGTCTCTCGTCCTCGTGGTTCATGGCAATGATGTGATGTTGGGCTGGTTCGTTGTCGTCCCTCCTCTGCTCATCATGATGCGCTGAATTGTGTTTATTGCATTTATCAGTGATTTGATATCTGCTCTGATGTATGGTTAGTGACGGGATATAATCCCTAAAATCACTATTGTGGTGATAGCCCAGACACGACTATCCCCATTGGTGCATATAGGCATGAATTCGCCTACCACACTCGACCGATATACTGTCTTACTTCCGAGCTCATAGAGAACCCTCTCTCGTGTGTCGTCTAGTCAGAGAAGTCGCTCTTGTAATGTCCAGCCGCCTGCCTTCCCCCTTGTTCTCGGTATTTCAAACTGCCCCACACCTTCCACCAGCGAGTTCACCCTCTCTCGTGTCTTCGTTACACCCAATCTCCAGACAAAAGCACTCACGTCAGTGCCTTGTATCCATGTCCCAACGAGCAGCGATAGACCTGGGACAAAAGGCCTGCCTCCCCGGCGAGTTTCCAGGAACGAGCACTGCCCTCATCGAAGCTATGGTTGGAACAACTCATGCTGTGAATTGTCGTCTCAGTAATCCTCTCGGAGCCAGCCTTTCAACTCTAAAATCTTGCAAACTACCACACTTCCCATCGCTATATTCCTCCAGCCAAATGAAATGAATTCTTATGCATTGAAAAGACGGCTAAATGCCTAGAAAAAAAACCAATAATCAAAATGATAATAATATAGGTAATAATAATAATAAGTGAATCAAGGTATGTCACCTGACATGTGATCCAATATATGAAAGCACTACTACTAATAATAATAATTCAACGAGACTCATTGATAATAATAATACGCTAGTTCAACATATTACACATTTTAAATTGTAGTCCCATGAAAGTAGCATTAAAAAAGCAGATTTACATAGAACTCCTCTCCCAACATTGATTCAGGATATCAGTTTCACCAGCACAACTAAATTAACAAACGGCTGCATGTATGGTACAATACAAAGTTTCAGTTTGATGATAAAGGACATTTAGATTACGATGGAATCACTGCTTGGATAGATCCAAGCTCTTAGATTTAAAAATTAATAAGGTAAATTAAGTTAATTAGACTTGACGATACACATATACTGAATTTGCAGATACAGTATATTCAGTTTTTGTGTATCATGACCGGAAAAAAACTATTTGTTTCATGTGAAATAACACCAAAATTTTGCATTTGTTTTTAAAAGCACACCAAAATCTACCATATTTTCATATAAAAATTAAATATTTTCGTTCACTGTAAAAGACATACAGTCAGAGCCGGATTAAGCCAGCATGGAGCCTGTAGCAAATATTAATAGGAGGCCCTAGGTTTTGTATGATAAAATAAAACATCTTTTACAAACAAACTTTTCTAATTTTAATGAGAGCAAATTTAGAGACAATACTAGACAAATCAAGTTTCCTAAGTAAATTACATTCAATGCTCATTAAGGTGAGGTCACTAAGACGATCTTCTCCCATCATGTTCCTTAACTCACTTATACACGCCTTAATGTCGAAAACATGCTGCAGTTAGTAATCGTTAAAGACACGCAAATTCGTACGACTATTTCTACATTTGGGAAACACGACGGCAATGAATTTTCCATTATCTAATATATAAAAGTGAAAGTCTGCATGTATGTATGTGGGTTTGTTCCGTATACAAATCTACACCGTTCCACCAATCTCAACCAAATTTTGCATACACATAGTTTAAGACCCAGAAGGAACGGCTGCCTACATGAATTTTCGATAGTCTTTCTCATTCTTCTGATATCGGCCTATTTGCACTAGAGCAAAGGCTAATAAATTCAGAAAATTAACTTATGAAGGAACGCCAAGGCCGGCCATTTCTATGGCAACAGTAGCATAAGACGGGTCCACCAAGTATCATTCTATCTCGGTAAGAGGCCATGCCACTCAATTTTCTCAACGGCAACACTACCTCAGGAAGTGATCACCAGGTTTCCACCTGTCTCTGTAAGGGGCCATGCTACTCCATTTTCTCCATGACTACAGTCAAGACGTAAACACCAGGTCATGGGCCTCCATTTTCTATCCAAACCACGATAAGAATATTAGGAATCTGAACGCCTTAAAAATCTGAACACGTAGTTTTTTTTAATTTTATTAACAGGGGTCGATGTAGGGAATTAAAATAATAATAAAAACGAATACATCGGCTAACCCTGCACGCGACCTAACGTAACAACGGCTATAGATATCACGAAACTTAGTATTAAGATTAAATGAGCTTAAATGATTCTGTTATTGTTGATTGATTTAAAAGCTTGGCGACATCATGGCCATGTAGCCCCTCGAACTTAAGTTTGTATGATTTTTTTCGGATAACCAGTGTTACTGTGATGGCTGTAGTAGTGTGTGTATTTGTAATTCATGTGAGGATTAAAAATGAGGTTGCTGTTGCCTTCAGTTAGAAACTATCCCTGTATTTGCTTCGAGTAGAAGTGGGAAACCACGGAAAACATCTTCCAAGTTTTGCCACGGGAGACGCAGTGTACCTCTTTCCAGCTCTCAGACCAGAATTAAAATTTCTTGGCAGAGCCGGAACCAAACTCGGACTTCCAAGGCGACAGCCGACAATGTTAGCCGCTAATCCACGTGGTCGTCTAAATGTGACATTTTGGGTCTAATGTCATACTCTTGATGCCGCTGCTGTTACGGGAGATTTTGAATCTTTACCTTATGACGGAAGGTATCACGCGCAATATATTGTATTGTTGTGTTATACTACTAATATGTTTACGGTTATGTTTTATTAATCCTAATGTTTTATGCTGCATTGTTTTAATTATTGACATTGTTAACCTGTACCGACTATCTTTTGTATTACAAATCAGGAATACAGTAACTGTGATAAGACTTGACTAAGACTAACAGAACCAGAATAATTTGAAGCGACCAAAATGAAACAGTAACCTAAAATGATTAACCAAGCAGTGAACACTCCCTCTTTTCTACTTAAGACATGACTATAAGAGTAAATAATTTGTACAGAACCCCTACCTCCTTCACTGCCCACAACAGATACAGTACTGTAGCAAACCTACAGGTAACTGACGTCACCAATAATTCTCATAGTAATCATTAGAAGCCATGACCAGGCTCCTTTTGTACTTAAACATGGGTGCTTTCAAATTACGTTTTTCGTACATCAAAAAACTACATCTATACTAATATATAAAAGTGAGATGGTTATGTGTCTGTGTATTACTCTATCACCAAAGAACCACTGGTCCGATTTACATGAAATTTTACATGGAAGTAGCTGATTTGCCTGGTTAATATATAGGCTCCTTTTGATTTCAATACTTTGCACTATTTAAAGTTGGCGACCATTTAAGTGACGTCACTACACCATTTGGTTTCAAACATTTATATTTCAATTTCAAATAAAAAGAGAACGCTAAGAAATAGCAAACTTTTGATGGCATACACTCGGTTTTAAATTTAAATTTCTATCAGAATGGTCCTTATCACTTTTCGTGTATCTCCAACTGTTAGCGAGTAAAACCTTATTGTGTGCTATAAAACGAGGTCAATGCCAAGCGGTGTAGCTGGACAAAATGTTCCATCGTTACTCTCCCTCCGCGCAGCACCTCGCCTATCCCCTGTTTTAACTGTCACCTTCACATTTCAATTTATTTATGACCAGTAGCGAAGCACGGGTACTTCAGCTAGTAAGTTCATAAAATTGCAGACCAAGAGCCTCATACGTTTCGTTTTATGAAGTTATGAAGTTCCGCAAACTGTACAAATTCGTCGCCTAGACTTCCTTCCAAATCCTCTTGGTAAGCACTGACAATATTTGAAGTTCTTTTCAAGATCACTTTTGCTGGAAGAGATTTTATCTGCCGAAGTATTCACTCAATGGTACGCTTCCCTGCGTTTAGCTAAGGCAGACAGTAAATTATCAATATTATGACAATAATTACGTGACCTTCAAATTTTTGTTTGGGTGTTTCATTTTCTACAACCTCATCGAGCGGAGTCTAGCCGCTGAAATCGTCGTACTAAGTATTTCACTAGCATCGTCTTGAAGTTCGTTGCTGATATTGTTAACACAATCAGGATTTTGGCTTTGGACTCAGCATAATCGTGTAACGATTCATGCCCAGTGTTAAGGGACACTGGGACTGAGTTTTAAGCATATTTTATTAAAAAAATCAAATTTTCGATTTTGACATATTATTGTGCCCCTGACCATAACGGATCAATTAGTGGTATCATTTTTCACATTCTGCCATTTTTTGAGGCACGGCGAGACGTTTAAATGCCGGCCGCACTGCCATTTGAACGCCCCTTTCTCTTGGTTCATTATCCTGTACACGCATTTATGCATTTTTTATCGGAGTAGTTTGAATACGGATTTGAAATTCCCTCTGTACTACTGGCTCTGCATTGTGCTACTATCTACCGATGAATATTGACACTATTTACTACGTAAGCTTTACAAATACTTCAAATGTTTGAAAATAAATAATTAAATATCTCAAACGGTCGACTTGGTGAAATTTTGCATTTATATTGTATTTTCTAATTTCATGAGAGTTTTTAGTCGCTTATAGAATGACAGTAGATGCACAACTTATCTTTATTTGATATTTGTGTCGACTTTAGAAGTGTACGCATGGTCTACCTCTGTTTATAAACAAGTTATTGGAAGCTAGGCTAGTACTTTTTCGAAATTTATTGTGTTTGTGAAGTTAATAGGGGGACACACACATCACACAAGACCAAGGTCACAAATATGAAGAAGGAGGCTGAAAAACAGAAGAAGGAAGGTGTTAGTTATGCTGCAGGAGAGTTTTAATGGGTAAGTTGGGTGGAAATATTAAAATATATGCATGTATTTAGAAAAATGCAGTTTTCTCAGTTTCACATTTTCTGATGTATAAAATCTAGTACGCGTTACAGATGTAATGCAATTTTCTTGTAAATTAACATGCAAGTTCCTTAGTACTATATCCACAAACGTGTGCATCACTTTTTGGATTGGAGATCTGGTTTGCCTGTAAAAAAAAAAATTAAACCTTCAAATTTCAAGAAATTTACAAAAAATAAACTTCATTGGAAAAAAAAAATCTTCATAGTAAACAATACAATCTCAAATTCGATGCACTACTTTATTTGTATAAGAATAAGGTAGTAGAAAAATAAAAATAAATTGTGCTATCTACATTAGTATGACGCGGTTGACATTTTGAATATTTGAATAATTTGCATATAAATATTGGAAAATAATTAATTTCAATGCAGCTAGTGAAGCTACATTGATCAAATTTGGCACACATGTTTATATTACCGCATACTACCAGCAAACAAAATATCAAGAGTGTACCTTAATATTTACAGGAATTAGAAAACTCAGTTATAATGACAGTAGATGCATGTTAAGGTGACTGTAATGAAGGGCTAGACGCATGCGTTCTAGAATTGTGTTTCTTAAAATGGTAATTATTTCCATTTCCAACTTACTCATCTCCGAAACTAGCCCGTACACCTGGTTACGACACCGTACCTTTTGATCCCTGTCATCAAACACATGTTTGGTAGTGGTAAAGCCACATACTGCTGCTTTTGTCGCATCAACTCGGACAGAACACCTGGTGTCCGACAGCCTCTTCAAAGTCAGGAGTTTTGAACCTGTATAATTCAGTGCTTTAGTAAGAAGGCTTCATCGATAGGTAGAAGCGGAAAAAAAGGATAGAGGCTTTCAAAAAATCGAAGCCTTTATACAACATTCTGTAGCACATTTAGCAACCAAATTCAGTGCATGTGCAAAGCAGGGAATGTACTGTACTCTGTTTACCTATGTAGGCTATCTCCTTAATGCGTGCATGTACACCATGGTATTTCTCTCGCATGTTGCTGGCATTGTCATAGCTCTGTCCACGACAGTCTTCGATATCAATGCCATGTTTCTTTAAAAATAAAGTAAACTTTAGGCAAGTTGTTTAGCAGTATGACCTTCCATGTCGAAGAACTTCACAAACCTTTTCACTGGTCCAGATTTTAACCCCTCAACTGGGTATGACGTATATATTCGTATGTTAAATGTTATAATTTAATGGGCATGACGAATATATACAGTACGTACTCCATCTTTTACCGCTAACGCCTCCTGGGCGTGTCGAGTTTTCACGGCATGACGAATGTCTTCGAGAAAATTGATGTTTTGGCAGCAGGTTGGCAGCAGTTACGACATTTCCCGCCTCCTGTATCTTGGTTGTTTCTTTGCTTTTGTATTTGATTTTGTGTTCGTTTTGTGCTTTTTCTATTTTTATAAATTTTATAAATTTATATATTTTTTTTTTCGCTTTGTGTTAATTTTGTTTTTGATTTCTGTATTTGTGTCCTTTTTCTTTTGCTTTGGGTTTGTTTTCTGTATTTGCATTTGTTTTTTACTTTTTGTTTTTGAATTTGTGTTCATTTTGGGCTTTTTCTTTTGTTTTTTCTTTGTGGTTTTTGTGTTTCTTTTCTTTATTTGCTTTCTTG
Source organism: Meconema thalassinum (assembly GCA_946902985.2). Classification (NCBI taxonomy): domain Eukaryota; kingdom Metazoa; phylum Arthropoda; class Insecta; order Orthoptera; family Tettigoniidae; genus Meconema; species Meconema thalassinum. Next base: position 452,667,195 of record OX336391.1, on the reverse strand, counting down.
TTTTTGATTTTGTGTCTGTTTTCTGACCTTTCTTTTCTTTTGAATTTTGTTTTGCTTTATTTTGTTTGTTTTTTGGTTTTGTGTTTGTTTTTCGCTTTTGCTTTTGAATTCTGCTTTTTGCTTTCTGTTTTGGTCATGTGTTTGTTTTTGCTTTGTGTGGGAACCAATACAAAACAATCAATGAAAGCAAACCTACACGTTTGATCTCGATAGCACCTCTCAAGTGCGGAAATGAACAGTTTAGGTCATACGGACAAAACTAAGTTCTTATCAGCTAAATGACCTTGTAATTACTGTAAAAATTGTCAAAATGTCTCTTTAAATATACTTAATACATTGAAATTTCCTTATTATACTATAACATAATATTATTATGGCTAATATTCCCGCTAACCTTTCCGCCTATACTGTCGTAACAATTGGCTGGAAATAATACACAGGGCAGGTTACACCAAGCGCTCAAAAATACCCAGTTAAGAGGTTAAGACATATCACACTACAAGAGTGAGTTGGTCCACATGTGAAATGTCTGGAGTGGAGTCCAGTGATGCAGAGTAGTACTTGCATTTCTTAATTTCACAAATAATATGATCCAGTAAGCTTGATCCAATTAGATAGATAAATTCCTCGCATAATGATTGTGATAAGAATGATGTATGGCCCTTTCCTTTATTTGCATAAGTATTATATGCTGAGCCACAAAAATGTCAAACTTGGCTATTAATTCAAACAAACCTTAATCATTTCCATTGAGGTGAACCAATAGTTTCATCACTACCCCGAAATGCAAGACCTTGTCCTACTAAAAGTTGGATAACTGAAGTAATTCGCTCTAAAAAACCATCCAATATTTTTGTTCGGCCTCAATTTGGCTACAAGTTGAGACTCGACACGGGCATCCTTGTTTTTGCAAAATAACAGCAAAACTATCGCATGTCTATGGTAGGTGTCTCCTTTATGTCTTTTCAACAAATTATTTGCGTTTTTCCAGTCATTGAATCCTTCTTTCATAAACCATGACCAACAGCCTAAATCAGTGACTTTGCAAACAAAACAGAAAAGTTTATTTTTGGTTTCTAAATAACACAACTAATCTTTCACGTGACTTCACATTTGTTGGTTTATATGAGTAAGTGATGAACGACTTTCGACAAATTCGTGGATTAATTTCTTAAACATACCGATGTTTTTTTAAGACAAGATATCACAGTTCATATGTTCCACTTTGCTACTTCCTTTCCCAATCCAATAATCTAGATTGATGTTACCCGGCCATTCACCAATATCCTTGGAGTACATTTACTTCGGTTTGTTTTGGGTTTGTAGAAGATGTGGCTACATTGGAAGCATGACTGTGCTGTGATTTCTGCCTCTGTTTGGCTTGAAGATGATATGGCTAAATTGAGAGGACTTAGTATACATTCGGCTTCAGTTTGAATTTTGGAAAATGTGGCTAAATCTCGAATAGTTGCAGATCATATTGGTATTATTGGCAATGATTATTCTTCTATAGCACTGACTTCATCTACTATGCTTTTTGCTTTAAGTTTTGCACTTCCAAAAGCGTAATGTCGACTTGTATCTCTGACCTTGTTGCTCTCAGTACAGATATTCAATTTCCAATTCATACTTGCTCATTTACTCTCTATTTATCTAAATAAGCTTCTTCATCCATTCAAAATACACTGCATAAATAATCTTGCTCATAAGTTACGAATGACTAATCATTATCATCATTATAATCACCATCATCATCATCACCAGTCTATATTTTATCAGTATTTCCTTTTCTTACTCTAATTTTAAACTTACTTCTAAGTATCTTACTTATTCACCCTAGCATGAATTAGTTATTATACTACACAATTACAAAACATTTCACTAAATACAATTGGACCAGAACTTGGCGACTTGTAGTGCATTCTGAGGCTGTGTGTAGATCCTCCGTTGTGCAGGTGGTTGGACACATACGACATGGAATCATGTGGTTGACAGTCTGATCTTCTCCGCAATCACACTTGATGTTTCCGTCTTTAGCGTAGTTCCATCTTTCCATATCAGCTCTTGATTTGCCGACTCCTGATCTCAAACTATTTAGGGATTTCCATGTCATCCATGCCTCGTTATGACCCGGTGGTAAAGTTTCAGATGGTGTTGTACAGCCACCAGGAAGAAGACCTTTAGCTTTCCAAGATTGTAGTCTAGCATTTTTCACGGTGGTTGTGAGTTCCTTTGATGTTTTTAGGAAACTCTTCCTAGATTTCAGTCTTGGAGTGTGTAATTCGTACCCATATAACGGACGAGTTCTTTCATGCTCCACCTCCTTCCTTTCCTAATTCGCTGTTATTTCTCTTCGAACAGAAGGTGGTGCTATCCCGGCGAGGTGGTAAAGCCATTCAATTGGGTGGATTTGACACACCCAGTTATTATTCTGCATGTATCATTGAGAGCCACATCCACCTGTTTGGCATGAGCTGAGTTATACCAAACAGGACATGCGTACTCAGCGATGGAATAACATAATGCCATTGCAGAAGATCTAATGGTTGCAGGTTGGGTGCCCCACTGCGATCCGGCCGATATTCTGAGGAGATTGTCCCTTGTGGAAACTTTCTGCTTAGTGTTCATACAATGTTTCTTGTATGTGAGAGACCTGTCGAGTGTTACTCCTAAGTATTTTGGAGTGTAACAGTTTTACAATGTAACCCCTGACCATACAACATTTAACTTATGTTCGGCTTCCCTATTTCTTAGATGAAAAGCACATACTTGTGCTTTTGATGGATTAGGTTTGAGATGATTTGTAGTATAGTATCTTGAGAGGGTTTCATGCATTAGTAATACAATAATTTACTGCCTATACCATGCTAATATGTTTTCATATGTATTTTATATTGTATCAACATTGTAATATTGTTAGATTTAAGTCGTATTTGTATTGTCCATTACAGTATGTATTAATTGAATAATCTGGTTAGATGGAAGAGAGGGCCCAATGACCCTAATCTTGCCAGACAAAATAAATCTGTCTATCTAAGTTATCATGTTGACTATCTCGATCTGGGTAGAAGGGAAAATGAATTTTAAAATAAAATGTAATACTCCTACTTTCTACTAATACTCATTATTAGCAATTCAACCCTCCCGGCATTTTGTCACACAAGAAAGTTCAACCGATTATCATAACGAGCAAATAGACGTTTTCACGTCAATTGAAACAGCACACAAAGGAATTAACCGGAATGTCACAACACGGGATGCACAAACGGCTACCTAGCTAATAAAGACAGTTTACAGTGTATATTGAACGATGATACAGTCTCAGAGGTTTGACAGTTATTTACGTGTTTGACAATGAAGATGACCCAGCACACAGTCACAAGACACTCACGACCGCTCCTTTCGGCTTGGCAATGTAGCGAATGCGAGCTTTGTCACAACTTCTACGCCCTGTCGCCAGAGTGCAGCACATACTGAACTTTTCTGCTCTAGGCGCAGTGCTCACAGAAACGCAGAGCCCGCAGCATTTGCTACAAAAACAAGAAAAGAAAAGAACCCCTAAGCTATGAAATTAACCCTCTTGACCCAAAAAAGAAGCAAAGCAGGGGAAAATGGTACAAAAATCCTAATTTAATTACAAAGCAAAACGTAACGATGTTCTGTGAAGAATCATCGTGCCTGAAAAATAGTCAAACATGACTGAAAAAATCTAAAGTATACTGGGACCATCCCACATTTACATTTACTATTATCTGTCTAAGCTAAACCTTCCATTACAGAAACATCGGATCCAAATGTCCGTGTAAAACAAATACTAGTATAACAGTCATTTGATTACAATAGTAAACATAACAAATTATCTGTACAACAAAACTACAAATCATACAACAGTAGGGTTCACAAAGGGAAATATGCACTTAAATAAATCAATAAACACAATAAATATTGTTAATTCCCTTCCTACTTCGAAATGGGGATTGTTTGTTCCATTCGTCATCTAATATGTGCAGAAATCCAGACAAAGCATGCTATCAGAGCATGTCATCAACAATAAAGGGTACTCGACCCACGAGTTGAATACCTCCACTCAGCAACTGGTTCCTGTCAAGTCTAACTGTGTAGTTTCTCCCTACCGTCGAAGTCATTTAGCAACTACTTCCTTTGGCTCGCGTTTCTGCGATGAAAATACCTTTTAATTACCAAAATATAGTGATTGTTATTCCATTTTAAAGTTGCTGATAATGCAGAATTACAGATTATGCTTTTCTCAAGTGTGCACATCGTAGATAAAAATCTGCGATCATGAATAAATTATTCCAAGCTTCCAAATTAAGTCAAAAGTTCTCCTGAATATGAGACAAGCTTCTAGATGGCGTTCAGTGATTCATGGTTGGAGTATTTCATGTTTCCACTAAAAATCATCACCAGCATGAGCTTGAGCGGGCTCAATATTTTGTAGTTAATACCGAAGGGAAAGCCCAATGTTTAATTTGCCATGTCATTTTAAGCGTAAAGTCTTCAACCGTTCGACGACACTGCCACAATAAACATCCTTCAATCTACGATGACATTGTTGGCGCAGCGAGAACCGAACGAATTGCTAAGTTAAAATCGGAATTGCCAAGTTCTTCAGAGGTAAGTAATAACTAGAGCTGGGATTTCTATGTAATTACATATTTTACATATTTTTTTCATATTATTTGTGGGTATTCTACATATTCTTTGTGATATTACATAAAATTACATATTTCAGAGTTTTCCTGTTTTTATATGAAATAAATTGCCGAATTGAAGTTTCACACTTAATGTGGGGCTGTTGTCTGTCTTCTCAACAGGGGGATTAATGTAATTATGAGTGACAGGTATTAGGATGATAAGTGATGTGCATGTGGAAACTGGTGCTAGTGTATTGAGTAAATTGCTAAAAGTGTTGAAGAGAAATCCTGGTTATTCAACATTTCAGTGTGTGCCGAATTCTATATGGAGATGACGTTGATCCTCCCGAAGACATTTCTCCAGCGAAAATTCCTCTCCTAAAATTTTCGCCAGCTACATCATGTGAGAAAGATCTTTCTCTGCATACAAGAACATCCTAAGTGACAAACGCCTTTCTATGACCCCAGAGAACATCGAAAAATACTTAATAGTTCACTGTGGTACAAAATTTAATGAATAAACGTGCTTTGAGTTAAGAAAATAATACGTTTCTATTGAATATGTGTGTGATATATTCATATAATATGACTCCAAAGAACATTGAAAAATACTTAATTGTTCACTGTGCTACAAAATGTAATATAAAGCAGCGTATTTAGTGTGTTGTAACTGACAAAATGGTAAATTTATATTAATTATATGATATTACATATTTTGCCCAATCTACATATTTTGCTACATATGTTGGTGCTTTTTGTTACATATTTATGTACATATTATGCCACTTGATATTACATAAAAATCCCAGCTCTAGTAATATCTTACTCATTAGGAATTGTTTGTCATGTAATTTAGGGGATTTGTTTTCGTTTCTGGATTTGTATTATTAAGGACTGTTTAGAATTAGATTTAGATCTGCTGCTAAGAAAACACAACGATAATTATTTTATCTCCCTGTCCCACAGATACTTGAACCCAAGACTTCAGAAGGCGCAGTTCGAGCAAGTTACATTGTTGCCCTGAAAATTGCAAAAAGGGCCGATCCCTTACTGACAGTGAATTTGTGAAAGAATGTTTAGTCGAGTGCTCGGAAGTATTGTGACCCCATGCTGTGGCCCACTTTGAGGCGATAAGCTTGTCAAAACAAACCATCTCTCGTCGTGTACAGGAACTTGGTGCCGACCTGAAATATGATGATGATGATGATGATGATGATGATGATGATGATGATGATGATGATGATTGTTGTTGTTTTAAGGGGCCTAACATCGAGGTTATCGGCCCCTTATGAACTGAAATGGTGCGAAATGAAAAGTTGAAGATAAAAACAGCTCACTGCCATGGATGAAACGAAAATGGTTGATATAAAACAGACAGTGAGCCCCAACAATTATGCCTTACTTGAATAAAAAGAATAAAAGGCGGATGGTAAAAAAGCAATAAAACAAATAAGGCATAGTGAACAATAAAATAGATGAACGTAATAAAAAGAACATAAAACAGACTTAACCTGAATTAAAAGACTTAACTTACATTAAAACTTAAAAAAGTAACCACTCTCCCTCATGAACCGGATGACGAGGTCTACTGACGGCCCGTCATCACGGAGAATGAGGGAGAGGGTATTAGGCAGTTTAAGAGTCCTTCGCAGATCGGCCAGATCCACACACTCCAAGAGAATATGTGCCACGGTTAGGTGGACGCCGCAAGTACACACAGGGGGGGTCTTCTCTCTTTAGCAAGTGAGAGTGCGTAGCAATCCCATGGCCGATCTGGAGTCGACAGAGTACCACAGCTTCCTTCCGGAGAGATCGGAAGGAAGATTTCCACACCTTCGTTGTCTCCTTGATGCCTCTCAGTTTGTTGGGTGGAGGCGTGGCACGCCACGCATCCTCCAAATGCGACAGGATCGAATGTCGCAACTGAGAGCGCACATCAATAGCAGGCACCTTATACGGTAGCGAGGGCAGTGCGACTGCCTCTCTCGCCGCCTGGTCAGCAAGCTCGTTTCCCGCAATACCCATGTGGCTAGGAAGCCACACATAGGTCACCCCGGTTCCAGCGTTACACGCACTGACAAGCAGGTCGTGCACACGCTGGACCAGCGGGTGCTTCGGGAAACACACGTCGATCGCTTGCAGCGCACTCAGAGAGTCAGTACACACAAGTGCTGGCGATCGTCTGAGAACGTGTACCGCAGAGCCTCTAAGATGGCATAGAGCTCCACTGTGTACACGCCACAGGCCTCGCGAAGTGAAAAGAGAAACCGACGATCCTCAACCACAAATGCACAGCCTACTTTCTCGTTTACCCTCGAACTATCCGTGAATAGAAGCCCTGATCCTGGATACCGGCTCGCCACGGACTGGAACAGCCTCCGATGGACGGAGGAGTCCGTGTCCGACATGGAGCCGATGTGCAGATCCAGGATGATATCAGGGCGAGGGACCATCCACGCAGGGGCCATGCTAGGTACTCGGACGATACAGAAGAAAATCGGAACTGCCGGTATGAGTAATCCAAGCGAATCCCCGCCAGCCGAGTGGCTCGGGCGAGCGCATCATACAGCCGGCGATACGGATTGGTAAACAAACATGGATAGCTGGGATGAAGTGGCATCTGTCGAATAGTTGCAGCATAGGTCAGCAGTACTTGTTGGCGCCTCAGGTGTAAAGGAGGTACACCAGCCTCGGCGAGCAAGCTGACGACTGGGCTCGTCCGAAAGGCTCCCGTCGCCAGCCTCACACAGCCGTGGTGGACGCTGTCCAGTTTAACAAGCACTGACTTACGGGCCGAACCATATGCTACACTGCCATAGTCTAATCTAGATAAAAATAAGTGCCTTATAGAAACGTAGGAGCACCGTGCTGTCCGCGCCCCACGATGTGCAGCTAAGAAACCGCAACAAGTTGAGTTTCTTAGCACAGGCAGTTTTCAAACACCACACGTGTGCCTCCCACGTTAACTTCTGATCGAAAAGGAGCCCAAGGAACCGGTACGTAGCAACAACAGGCAAAGCTACATTGCCTAGATAAAGCACAGGATCAGGATGGAGAGTGCGCTTTCGGCAGAAATGGACAACCGAGGTCTTAGCTGTTGAGAACCGAAAGCCATGCTCTAGTGTCCAGCGTTCCACTCTCCGAATAGCTTGTTGTAGCTGTCGTTCAGCGACCGCCATATTTTGCGCACTATAATGTAGAGCGAAGTCGTCTACATATAGCAACGGTACCACTGCTGGACCAGCAGCAGCGACTATACCGTTTATGGCAATCGCAAATAATGTTACGCTAAGCACCGATCCCTGTACATGATATTACGAATATGTCCCCCCTATGCGGACACGGAATAGGCGAAGGGACAGAAAGTTCGCAATAAAGACTGGCAAGTTTCCTCGGAATTTCCATTGATGCAGGATAGAGAGGATGCCGTAACGCCAAGTGGTGTCATAGGCCTTCTCGAGGTCAAAGAAAACAGCGACTAGGTGCTGTCTCCGGAGAAAAGCGTCCTGTATGGCGGTCTCCAGGCGTACCAGATGGTCGTTGGTACACCGAGACGCCCTGAAACAACACTGGTGTTCAGACGGAAGTCCTCGTTTTTCCAGGACCCACACCAGTCGCCGATTGACCATCCTCTCAAAGAGCTTGCACAGACCGTTTGTGAGACAAATAGGTCTGTAACTCCCTGTCAAATTGGGATCCTTATTGGGCTTCAGGATAGGTATAATTATACCTTCCTGCCATTGCGCTGGAAACACACCTTCCAACCAGATACGATTAAACACCCTGAGCAAATAACGAATGCTCTCATCGTTAAGGTGTTCAAGCATCTGGTTGTGAATATTATCCGGCCCGAGAGACGTGTCCTTGCAGAGCACTCCGCGGAGTTCCCACTCCGTAAAGAGCACGTTGTACTCCTCCAACGCGGGGGAAGCAAAACTGAGCTGAAAACGATCTGCCTCGCGCTTCAAAGCCACGAAATCTGGATCAAAGTTATCGGAACCGGATATATCCCCAAATACGATGCGAGATGGTTTGCAACGCGGTAAGGATCTGTAACCAATTCATTACCAATGGAAATTCCCGGTACAGTAGAAGATGTCTGAATTCCCGAAATGCATCGTAGTTTAGTCCACACTTAAGAGGAGGGGGTATGTGCCGTAATAGACGACACATACCGTTCCTATGATTGTTTCTTACTCTGGCGGATAAGAATCCGTGCCTTGCACGACATTTCTTAAACGCCACAAAATTGGGCATGGTTGGACGCCGACGGTAGTGCTTATGAACTCAACGACGGTCTCTTATTGCCGCTGCAATATCCTCTGTCCACCAGGGGACGAGTTTGCGACAAGGAGTCCCAGAAAAGGATGGAATAGATTCATCGGCGGCAGCAAGAAGCACATCAGTGATGTGCTGTCGTCATCGATGCTCCGGCAACCCAGATCATCAAATAGAGCGCGTTCTGTAAATGATGGCCAATTTGCCCGTTTAAGTACCCAACGACTGGGGAACGCCACGGGCTTCTGGCTAAGAAGAGTGAGAACGATCGGTAAATGGTCACTGTCACAGAGGTCATCGTGTACGTACTGTACCCGAAATACCTACCGTCAGCTTGTTGATATCCCTCGATGGTAGCTGGATTGCAGAACCTGAAAACCCCGACTAAAAACACCCAGATTCCACTCAACAAGAGACGGGGATAATGGGGAACAAGGATCATCTAACTGAGGGAACGTCAAGAAAAACCATAGCAACAAAAGAAAATCTAGCTCGATAGAACACAAGGACGAGAAAAAATATAAACTCCAAAGCGTGGAATTATACTGAAATGCCTGCAATGGTTTCCTTAACGTGACCTCCTATCGCAGCTATAAAGTATCACTCTAAAAGAATTAAAATAGAATTCTCCAAAATTTATTCACAAAGGTATTATAGCAGAAATTGCTATAGCAATATTACAAGAAATGAAAAGCAATTGCAGCTTCAACCGGAAGCTCAAATCACAGTGACCTGAATACAACTTCTAGTCACTACTAGACACACTGTATTCTCCATAAAAAAAATTGAACACTCTTTAAGATAATACCCTACTATGGCACAAGCAATGCCTCAAAAGCCTTATTGAAAATTAATTCCGCATTTGGGTAGGTCATTAATAATCCTACAGCTAGCAATATCATTTATGTACAAAATCTACATTGAAATATATATATATATTGAATGGCACACTCCAAGTGTGTTTTTATTTTTTATTTCGCAAGCCTCAGTTTAACATTCTTCCATTAGAATAAGATCATTAGTTTCCTTTAACTGATTCGAAAATTTTTAAATTGGTCCTTTCCAATTATTGCACTCACCAAAATAACTGATCAGGATAACTGTAACACCCTCGTCAGCATGGTGATTAAATCCAGAATATTAAGGTTGACATCATTTAATACATGTTTTAATGTTTTACTTTGTAGTTTGCATGCTTCTAAGCAACAACAAAAAGCTTGTAGTAAAACGCTGAATTAGACTTGAAAATAAGTCAACTTATATTTGACTACTCAATCACAATTATCATGGGTTAGTTTCCATGAAATATCTTAATGTTTATTTCATTCTCTTACTGCCTTCACGCGGCTCTACTATTATACATATGTACTGCCCTGAGTACTCTATTCAAAATTAATTTATTATAATCATACATATTTTAACGTAATGGATCACCCTCATTGCTTAATGACGAATTTCATTCTCAGCCGATAATTGTTGTTACTACATCGTTGTTTAAATTTATACATAGTTTACATTAGTTTTCAATGATGTTGGTTGGATTTTCTCAATAACAAAATATCCTTTTAGAATTAATACCTATGCTATGAGAGATTGCAATAGCATCGAGTTTCCTTAATCAGAATGTATTTATACATTTATTAAATTTGGGATATACGCTGGTTAAAAAAGTGAATGATGTTTCAGAGATATATTATAGTCAAATGACGACAATTAAAAACAATGATAAATTCCATCGACCATGGATCTCAACTGTGCCTTCACGCGAGAGGCTAACGTGAATCAAAAAAACAAGTTAAATAGAAATAAAGAGAAAGTTTATCAAGCCAACATTCGGTACATCCCTGCACGGATGAAGTAATGTCTCTACACCACCGGACATGGTAATCATAACAATTAGCACAATTGTCTGGTTAGAAAATATTACCAGCCTCTGTCCTTCAACAACACAAAGAATGGTTCCTAACAAAAGCGAGAAATCGAACTCCTCTATATCAATATAAAATAAAACTAAAAAAAACTCATAACTTGCTATCAAAATCAGCCTTCTATTCATAAACCAATCAATCGGATGTATAATGTTCGAAGATGCAGTAGGAAAATGTAGCCCAACAAAAACACAATCTAACGATGCGAAGAATGTCACAAATTGACATAATAAAGAGATCACCACGTTAATAAACTACACTGAATCATAAAATGCCTATCGATGTCCTCTTCACTACCCTAAGAAAGCTTCATGAAATATTACTGAATTTAAGATGAAATCTACTTAAACATACTTAAATACAAGCTGAAAATGGGTTGCACTTCTTATGGAAGTCTAAAACCTGTCGATTGTGAAATCAGTCATGATTAAAACGTCATGCCTAAATTCCACAGTCCGACATACTACTCAAAAATTAATATGCTAAAAAATAATGGCGTAAATTAACATTGAAATATCTACACTTAGCTACGAGAGACGAAGTCGTGTAAGCTGTACCTTGTTGATAGATGAATTTCCAAGAGCGAGCATTGATACGGCCTGCATATCACACCTTTTCCATATGTAGCTGTAACTAGCACTCCCCAGGTCGTCGGGAATCGAACCAGGAAACACCTTCTCCAATCCGCACGTTCTTCTCGGTTCAGAAGGCTATTACCCATCCTGGGTAAATAGTCAGGAATCGCTACTTCACGTCTCCAACATCTCCCAGAGCACAGTTCGTTTCTCAGTAGTATCGCGTTATTCATATCGGGCCGAAATATTAATGAACGAAAGACGAATTACTGCCCATGCGAATAGCATTCAGGATTACGAATGAGGTAGACACAAGTGGTCACACAATCAGAATCAGTCATCACTGGGGCCATGGCGATAGTTCATTGAAATGTTCGATACAATACCGGTCTAGTAGCGTTCATGCTGCTGCGTTTTTAGCCTGCCATTATAGACGAAAAGTACAGCACTAAAATTATTCCTCTTGATATCTTGATTAAGAATATGTCTGTTCGCAATGAGGAATAGTGTTTAGAGTTCAAACACATTGCTGCGCACTCGATGACAATGCAATGGAAACAGAGACTGCTTTTCAAAACAAAAGTTCACTGTGGTGACAGGCAGCTTGCTGTATTGAAATTACAGTTTCTAATACTGCTTACCCTTGTAGCGGTATAGATTGTATCTCGTGAAAACGAACAGAGTCCTTCGACACTGGCTCTGTATGCACTTTAAAGTGTTTGATATAAACCTCGCGTCACATTGCAATAACGAAACGCGTTCTCAAGCTTCACAAAGAGATATGTTCTCAAGCGCTCCGTAAAGTTATCTGCTCACAGCTGTCTGTGTGTCCATCCACCTAGCTTCACGCTACCCCCACTCAGACGTGACAGTAATCGAACTGATCTCTCATTGGTGGATGTAAATCATAATTTATAATGTCTCCGACAGATACTAAACATGTATAGATAACAAAATACACATTATGTTCTGTTCCAGGGTCTCGTATAATGTTGCAAATCTTGCATGTTATTCTCTTTTCTTCTTATTGCTGATAAAAATGTAATCCTGGTGACCGATCAATAAACTGGGTCAATGGTCGCCATGTTGTAATCATATCCTCTTGACTTGTAATCGAGCAGCTGACTCCTGCTTCGGTTTGCAACTTGTGGATCGCGCCGATCTTCAACATATACTTCAAACTGCACTATACATCATAACAATATGAGTATAATGGTACAGTACCAACCAAAATGGGGAACTAACGCACGGCTACACACACTCAAGTCAATGTGTGAGTACGTGCCGTGCGTTAAGCTAAAATGAGTGCCTTCACCCGTATTTACCATGATAAATCCAGTCCTTGAATTAAGCCCTCCACGTCCCTGCCTCAGGGGCACGAAGATGATGATCCCCATTGTGGGCGATGTGCATTGAAATCACCCACGAGTAGGAAAGATCAAAGACAGCATTAATATCAAGGAGCTGGTGCGGCGGAAGGTACAAATTATAGACAGTCGTCATAACAGGCAAAGACACGCGAACTGCAATAGCTTCCAAAGGAGTAGTTAACGGAAACTCTTCACTATAGCAGTAAGAGAGAACTAAAGTGCAGACGCCCCCGGAGGCTCGGGCGGCGTCTGTTCGCTCTTTCGACTATAGTAGGAAAGCCCTCAGGACCGTCTGATGGTCAGGGAGATTTGTTTCCTGTAAACAGGCTATACTCGCTGCGTAGTGGGCTATGAGCTGACGTAGCTCAGTCAAATGCCTGTCATTACTGTTGCAATTCCACTGTAACAGTGCCATAGTGTGAACTTGGTAACTAAGGAAAAGAAGCAGCAAGCTACAACTTAACCTTTATCAGATCATCACCCACCTAGTCGACCACAAACTCCATGTCCTCGTTCGAGGCCGTAGAGCGGGCCTACCCCGCGGACGATATCCGGGACGCATGTTGGTGGAGGGGGGAACTCTGAGGGGATCACGCAGACTTGGGGGCTGGAACGTCCCCAGGCGCAGATACATCCGCAGCTGGCAGGGCGGATGGCTTCCCCTTTTTTGGAGGAGTAAGGGAACGCGTAGTAATTATTATTATTATTTATTTACCAAAAATTGTGCCTACAATTTATGGACGGCAGATAGAGAAAGGGCAAGCCCCACATACACAGCAGTGTCTCCATCTCCGTTCATTACATCTAAACAAATCTCAAATGTTACATTATACAATTTACACCTTTACATTTGCTATATACACATAATCTGCTGTACATGACGTCTATATCATACAATTTATAAATAAAAGGGAAGACACAGGCATGCACGCACACATATACACGCTCACACACGCATACATACATACATATATACACGCACGCGCACACTCCCAATCACTCAAAAAGTTACATTATACAGTATATAAATTCAATTTACATGGGGTTTTAGTCCCTTTAGAGCCTTCACTTTGCGGCAAAATTGTCGTGGAGGAGGGTCTTTTATTTCACGAGGCAGGTCATTCCAAAGTCGAGCAGAGCGATTGTAGAATCCAGATTGATAATCTGTTGTCCTAGCGAATGGAGGAACAAGGGTGACACCCTATGCTCTACGGACTGAACGATATGACAGCTGAAGGCGGTGAAATGGGGACAGTTAAATGGTGCCAGCTAGAGATTTTCGGAGAAAGGTGAGATCTATTTGGCTACATATGTCATTGATGGATGTTAATGGTTTTGTCAAAACTTTGTTACCCTGATTGTAAATGAGTCGCTCTGCTCGACGTTGGACTGCACTTAACTTCCTCATGTTTTCCTCGGTAGTGGGATGCCAGGCAGGAAGTCCATACAGAAGAATGGGCCGTATCGTGGAGAGATACACCGCTCGGAGTGCACGGCTTCTGAATCCCAGAAGATTACGTCTTGCAAATCCTCGAATTCTAAATGCCTTACACCTAGATTCTTCAACGTGTACATTCCACTTCAAATTGCTGGAAATGTGTATTCCCAGCATTCGCAGTGAATTGCACATGGGAAGAACTTTGCCGCTCAGTGAAAGGCTATGTGCAATAGGCTGTCTGTCCCTACTTAGCCGAATATATTTACACTTGTTTACATTCAAGGTCATCTTATTTACATCACACCACAGTGCCACACTGTCCAGATCTTCCTGTAGTGCTTTGACGTCATCATTATTTTTTATGGCTCTGTAAATTATTGAGTCGTCTGCATACTGCGCCATCGTGGACGTCACACAGCCTGGAAGGTCGAGGGTAAAAACCATGTACAACAAAGGCCCAATCACCGACCCCTGTGATACTCCCGAAGTTACCACTATGTTCGGTGACTGGCCCCACCAAACACGACACACTGCGTTCGACCTACCAGGAATGACGTCGACCACGTAATCAGTTTGCCTCCGATGCCATATTTGCCAAGCTTTAACAAGAGTCTTTGATGAGGCACCTGATCAAAAGCTTTGCTTAGGTCCAGGGCCACACAGTCCACTTGGGAGACGTTAGTCTGATCCAAAGAGTTCTGCCAGTCATCAATCACTTTTGTCAAAAGAGTTGTACAAGATCTCCCCGGAACGAAGCCATGTTGGCTTGGATTTAACAGGCCTCGCTCACTCAGGAATTCCAGTATGTTCTTAGCAACCAGGCGCTCCATAAATTTACAGATACCAGACGTTAGAGACATCGGACGGTAGTTGTCCATGTCTTCCTTGTGACCATCTTTGAACACAGGGACCACGTTAGCATGTTTCCACGCTTGTGGTCGAGTCCTGGTGTTAATGGACTGGTCGAAAAGTGCGCACAATGAGGGTGCTCGGGCATCTGCACAGTAATGAAGGATCCGAGCAGGGATTAAGTCAGGTCCTGTCGCGGCATGGGGTCTAGTTCTCCGTAAGCTGTCTTGAACTTCCTGTTGTGTGCAATATAGACTGGCTAGGGGAAAGAGAGGGGATGATGTCCTTGGTAGGAACATTCCTTCTCTGGTGTCAGGTGGAGAGAAGTTACTTAGGAATTTACAGTTGAACGAGTTGGCTATGTCTAGTGGGTTGGAAATAGAAAGTCCGTTATGTTTAAAGCTCTGTGGTGCGGTGTTGCCACTTTTGCTCCGAATAAATGTCCACAGTGCCTTGGGTTTAAAGCTTAATTTGTCCATATACGTACTGTAGGCTTCATGAATTGCATATTTGGTACTATTTCTAGCCAGCCTATACTTTTCCCACCTGCTGTCACTTGTGCACTGTTTCCACTTGTTATAGAGCTGATTTCTCTTTCTTATTTTGGATATTATGTCCTTTGAGATCCAAGGTGTTTTTTTCTTATTTTTAATTGTAACCTTAGGGATCACTTCATCGACGCACTGAAAAAAGATTTCCTTCCAAGTATGCCAGGTACCATCTATATCTACACTGTTGGTGACTGAAGGTGTAATGACCGGTAATCTGTCAAGTAAGATGTCAGAAAGGAGTTTCCAGTTGGTACGGGAGTAATTGTAAACTGTTCCGGTTTGTAATTTTGGACTGTTCTTTTTGTGGGTAAATATAGCTAGGAGGGCTTGGTGATCACAAAATCCAGGGATGACTTGTAGAGACCGAATTGAGGATGGAGAGTTTGTTAGGAAGAGATCGAGGGTTGAACGGGAGGTCTCAGTGATACTGGTAGCTTCAAATATGAGTTGATGGAGGAATAGATCATAGAATGCTGTAAGGAAGTTGTTGGATATAGGATTATTTGGGATAGGAGCGGCATTTCTATTCCATGTGATTTGTAGGTTGAAATCACCAACAATGTAGACAGCGTCATAATTTTGTTGTACGTTTTGCACCCGTTTGAGGGAGAGAATCAGCTCATCATTCATCAGCTGGGACGATTTCGGAGAGCGATCGACTGATCCGATCAGATATTTACCGTTACTGCATTGAACCTCAACCCACACGGCCTCATCGTCAGTTTCCAGCTGATGGACATGAGTTGCATTGTACTCAGGTTTCACAGCAATGAGAACCCCGCCCCCTGAAGTCTGCAGTCGGTCCTTCCGGAACAGCTGGTATGTGTCTGATAACACCTCCCAATCACCTACCACCCGAGAGAGCCACGTTTCACTGCAACACACAATATTTGGATCTAGGGCGGTCACTGTAGCATGAATGTTTTGTTTCCGTCCCGGCCGCGTGATGCTGCGAGCATTGAAGGCGAACAGTGATAAGTGTTTATTTACAAGTGAACTATTCAGGTTATTTACAATATTTACAGAGTCACTGGGAATATCATTGGTATTGTTGCACGAGTCGGTAAACGGCGGCATAGCACATTGCCAACATGTCCACGTTCGCGTGCCTTTTTTAATGCACCGGAACTCAAAGGTACTGACTTTAGCACACGTCCTGTGACTCGACATGTTACAATTACTGCACTGAATATATAACTGATTTTTTTGGCCGATTTTTTCACATATTGAGCATTGCAAAGGTCCAGGGTTGAGTTCTATGTCGCCGCTTAGAGCAAGCGCTAGACAGCAGAGCGAGAACCCGGTGGCAGGTAGCCTTGCGGCACCTCCCCCTCCCGCTCGGCGTGGCCGGCTAATGGTGGCCAGCCCCAGACCTTCACTGCCACACCATGTCCAGGAATGTATTGTGCATTTGTCACTCACCAGAAGTTTTTCCATAAGGGGTTGATTCTTCAGATCCTGTTCACCATTAACGGTCACAGAATGAACACGTCTTGCCACATTCACTGCACATTTTACCATTAAAAATACTAAAATTACACGGAGCACACTTCCCTTGATGCAGGCACGCGCCGCCATCTTGTTTGCGGCTCCCTTCTTCCCCGCCTCTTTAAGATATTTAGACGGTTCAGGAGACGAACTCCTGACCCTGGTCGACGATGCCACCTCCGCCGGCTTAGGCGCGGCTTTCGCCGACCGTTTCAGCGGGGAGTAAGTCTTCAACTTCCTCCCCTGCTGTGCGGACGAAGCAGCCTTCACTCGCGCAGCCGTCTTCGTGGCCGAAGGTGGAGTTGAAGTCACCTTCGGGCTTTTGGTCTTATTCATAGGTGCTGGTTTTTTGACAGTAGACTCAGTTGCAGGTTTCACAGCTGGTACAAAAGATGAGGTAGACGGAACCAAATTTGGTATTATAACCCTATAATCAATCGGAGGCTCAGGAGCAATCGCGGTATGGTACTTCTTGCGGGCTTCCTGGTAGGTGAGACCATCCAGGGTTTTGATCTCCTGGATTTTCTTCTCACTCTGGAAGACATGGCAGTTCCTGTCCCGAGGAGAATGAAATCCAGGGTAATTAGTGCACTGATATGGTGTTGTGCACTCTTCCGCTTCGTGTGGTACCTTACCGCATGTTCCGCAGATTTCAGGGCTCGAGCATCGGGATAACATGTGCACGAACTTCTGGCATTTATAACACCTCATTGGTGGAGGGATGTAAGGCCGTACGTCTCAACGGTAACTTGTAACCTTGACTTTCTCCGGGAGCACCGAAAGCTCAAAGGAAATGATGAAAGCACTAGTATCCACGATTTGACCACTGACCTTGCGCGTAAGGCGCCGGACATCAGTCTCGTGACGGTGCTGCATATCCTCCTTGAGCTCCTCTTCGGTGTTCAGAATCAGGACCCGGTGGAAAATAACTCCTCGGACCAGATTCAGGAACTTGTGCTTTTCCACTTTGACGGGGATCTCGCCAAAGTAGTCACATTGCAAAAGTTGTTCAACTTGCTCACCAGTTCTAGTCTTTTAAGCAACAAGCTACCGTTTCTCATCTTTTGTACTTTCTCAAGCTCACCATAGACACCTATGTGGCGAGAAAACAAAATACTCTTTACCAGCTTGAAATCACCCCCTTCTGTTCTGGTAGCTACCAGAAACTTGGGAGCGTTAGCACCCAGATTTTCACGCACAGATTGTCTCCAGGGGGTTGATCCCCGTAGGGAATCAAATGTTCAAGACTTGGGTGTTGGACCACCCTGTTTGGGGATTTTTCTTTTAGAACCCATGGCCAGATAATCCTCCCCGAATGCGATCGACATCCGATCACGGGCCGTCACAGTAGGCGCTACCCAGCCAGGACAAGGCCCGCCTAGCTTGGATGGCATTGCCCGGGGGTCCGATGTTTTACAATGTCGTATCGGCATGTAACCCTTGGCATATACTGGATTTTACAGCTCTGACATTCGGCTGTGCGGGGACCTGCGTAGTCAGGCGGATACTACTGCACGGGTACATGGCGCACCCACCTGTCGGCGCGGCCAAGACCGGACGGGCTTTCGAGCGTAGTCGCAAGCGTAAGTGGCCCATTCCCTAACAGCACTCACATATGGAAATTTTGGTTGCCAGATCCTGAAAGCATTAACAGAAAGAAGTGCGATAGAACCTAATGAGAGTTATACCGCACGGATGTATGTCTTTTAGAGCTGACTGTCAAACCCTTGAAAGGGGACCGTTCCGAGACACCCTTTTAGTCGCCTTTTACGATTGGCAAGGATTACCGTGGATGTATTCGCTTCCTCCCACCTACTGGGGGTCCAATTCACAAACCAACGCGGAGTCCTTAAAGTATAGCCAAGGTCCTCCCTTGTAGTCGCCTCTTACGACAGGCAGGGGATACCGTGTGTATATTCTAAACCCCCCCACCCACAGGGGGGCGACCTGAAAGAGCAATTGCGGAACAAATGCGGCACTTTCGAGAAGTACTCGATTGCTCTCGATAAGACTACTGACAAAAGTGACACGGCACAGCTATCTATTTTCGTAAGGGGTGTCGATAAAGATTTCACTATAACTGAGGAACTAATGAGACATCATTCCCCTCAAAGATACTACCACCGGCGCAGATATATTTGCAGCTGTTGAAGACGCAACGATATGGTCTTATGACTCGAAAATCTGTATAGTCGAAGAAGTATCCATTTTAGGTTCCGTGTTGACAGTTTCATTATGAAATATAAGAATTTCCAAAATTTTCCGCCTAATCAGCACAATTGTATTATTATTTTAGCGTCGTTAAGGGTACATGTTTCGGAATTACAGTAATTCCTTCTTCAGCTCATCACACTTAATGTTAGGATTCATCAATAAAAGATAATGTTACAATCCTCATCAAAGGTCAAAAACACAGCCCATCACACTTAATGTTAGGATTCATCAATAAAAGATAATGTTACAATCCTCATCAATGGTCAAAACACATGTATTTGTTTGACACATATAAGTGTTTTGACCTTTGATGAGGACTGTAACATTATCTTTTATTGATGAATCCTAACATTAAGTGTGATGGGCTGAAGAAGGAATTATTGTAATTCCGAAACATGTACCCTTAACGACGCTAAAATAATAATAAAATTGTGTTGATTAGGCGGAACATTTTGGAAATTCTTATATTTCATAATCTGTATAGTGTCGCCACTGACGGAGCACCAACGATATCGACAGATGGGCAAGGTTTTGCAGGCCGCATCAAAAGGAAGTTGCGTGATGCTGGGTTGCCTCCAATATTATCGGTACATTGTGTTTTACATCAAGAACAATTATGTGCACTAAACTTTCGCAACTTTAAATCTGTTATGGATAATGTGTAAATTTCTGCAGAAAGCAAGGTTTGAACCATCGGCAGTTCAAAGAATTTTTAAAAGATCTCGAGGCAGAATGTAGTGACATTCTCTTTTATATGAAAGAAGTAGTACTTTGTATATTAAGGCTTTCACGGCCCGGATTATACAGGGTGTCTATAAAAGAACTCCGGGGTTTTGAGGCAAAATATTGTAATGAAGTAAAAAAGTTATATTAATGTTTAATACATGATTGGAAAGGTAGCATTTTCAAGTTTGTTTAACAATTTAATAAAGTTCAATATGAGCCCCGTTAGTCGCACGGCACACATCGTAACGGTATTCCACCTCTTCCCATGTCCTGGCTAGCATATCTGGGGGGACGGTTGCCACTCAATTAATTTTCTCCGCATACACAAGATTCTTGATATGCCCCCAGAAGAAAAAGTCCAACGGAGTCATATCAGGGCATCTTTGAGGCCATGGAATAGGTCCTTCCCTTCCAATCCATCTGTTACCGAGTCGAGCGTCAAGTGCCCCTCACACACACAAACTGAAGTGTGGCGGTGCCCCATCTTGTTGGAAGTGGACTATACCCTTCTCCGCCTCATTGTCATCTAACTGAGGAAAAACATATTCCTCTAACATGTCACAATAGACATCACCTTTGATATTTCTTTCAACAAAAATGAAGGGACCTATTACACTATCATGCATAAGACCACACCAAACATTCACTTGGCGTGTCACGTTCATACTCTATGAACTCGTGGGGCGGCTCTGATCCCCAAATTCTGCAATTATGTCTGCTTACAGACACATTCACATGAAAAGTCGCTTCGTCACTAAAAATAACATTAAAAAACACGTTCTTTTCATCGATTTCGTTTAGCATAGAACCAGAAAAGTCTAATCTCTTAATCTTGTCTGCCGGTTTAATGTGGTGTAACTGTTGAATTTAGTAAGCAGTTAAACGAAGTCTTTTATGAACTATCTTATGAACTGTTGATCTTGGTAACCCCAACTCCAGACTGCGTCTTGTCAATGACTTCTTAGGGCTTCGAAGGCATGAAGCTTGGATTCTGCCTACATTCTCTTGTGACACACACGGCCTACCCGGCGACTTTTGTTTTAAAACACTTCCTGTTTGTTTGAAAGCACGTAACCATTGGCGAATGGTTTTATCCGTAGGCGGGTCAACACCATAATTACGTCGAAAGTTTCTTTGTACCGTAACAACAGAATTAGTTTCTATTAGCCAAATAACGCATTGAGCCTTTTGTTGCGGCGTCGCCATAGCGCGGCAATCCAGACAGCTCTGACTGCTGCTACCACAGTATAGTAACCATTACAGTATGGACACATCAAGCCTTTACCATGTAATTTTTTCGTCATGGTTTTGAAACGGCCGTCACCGGAAGCACCGCACGCACGCATGGCGGCGACGGTTCACCATGTATCCGCGAGAGAGCAGTCGACCCATATTCATTGAGTGCGGCCTGTCGATTTTGTCTGAAGAAAACATTGTTTGTAATTATTAAAATCAACTCAGAAATATAATTTTGCATTTTAACCAATGGCAGAAATGTGGGAAACCAACATCTGTGCGGTAATTTTTTGCGCAGTTCTTGTCACACTGGACATAACAGCATTCCGGTTTCCTCGTGCATTGGAGCGGTAAATACAAATATCACACGTTTCATCGAATAATTCTGGTTTTAATATCCATGAGATGTCAGTCCCTCAAACACCTATCCATTAATTCACAAATTCCTCATTCCTAATCCAGATATAATGACTGGATAAATGCCTGTAATCAGGAGGATTTACCGGCATACGTGGCAAATCTACACGCCAATATATAGGGTATGTAGCCTTTATTTCTCAAAGGAAGTGTTTTAAACCACAAGGAGGGCAGTGCTAGGCTGAGATTAGGTAATAATGCCCAACAAACATTGAATCTCCACCCTAGAGAAGCTATTGTCTCCTTTAAAGTGTCCGTTTTCTAACCCCACTTAGCCTAGGAGGCAAATGGTTTCCTCACTGAAGTTAGTTGATGTGTTTTATTAACTGTAATTTGTTAAGCTGCAGCCCTTTACAGTGAATTAAGTGCTTTAATTACAAGCTACAATGCAAATCAGATTTAACATTTGCTCCCTCACCTATGGAACTTTGTGCTATTCCTGAAGAGTTCTGGAGAAGTTTGGATTGTCGTGTACCCAAAGCTACAATCCCATGGAATGACTTAAGGTACTCCAGTCCCTCAAAATTGTAAATAGTGTTGCTTTCAGAGAAACTATTGAGGTTAGCAACCCCTCACTATGCTCTGCATGGCATTAAGGCTGTGTGACTTAAAAACCAGGGCTGTTAACCTTGATGTTCCTACCTCATAGACATATCACAATGCCCTTAATTTTATTTAATTCTGTGAGACCACTAAAAGTTTGCCCACCCATGTAAATGATAAGCCCACCCAATTTCTTCTCAAGTGATACCTCCCTCTCATTCCACACACGCCCAAATACACGGGGATATATGACCACGATGTCTCAGCGCTTAAAATAAGCAACAACAACTGTATCTTCGATACACACTAATCAAATTCCTGGATACTTCTATACTTTCAGCAATGATCCTAGGGATGATTTTTCTTCACTATGTCACATGCAGAACGTGGTGCCACTAAAGCAATACTGTATAGGTCCATGTTATTTGAAAATGAATACCGGTACATAATAATCATACAAGAGTGGAGCCTTGCATAAGTGAGGAGATGTAACACCAAACTCTGGGTGTCAACAAGCCTTACACTTATATCACTCGGGAATTGAGAAATTGGGTGGGCTTATTGTGTGATAATCTGTGTTACTGTGGTGGCTGTACTAGTGTGTGTATTTGTAAATAGGGGATAGGATTGGGAAGGAGGTGGCTGTGTCCTTAAGTTAACCACCATCCCAGCATTTGCCTTGAGTAGGGAAACCACTTCCAGGATGGCCGAGGTGGGAATCGAACCCTCCTCTTCTCAGTTTTGCCTCACGAGGCTGACTGTAACCCATTCCAGCCCTAAGGCCAGAATCAAAATTTCTTGGCAAAGCCGGGAGTCAAACCCAGACTTACGGGGGTGACAGCCAAGAAAGCTATCTGCTGCACCACGAGGTGGTCTCGCGAAAATGTAATGTCTTGGTCATAAATATAGGCTATATAAATCTATATGAAAATAGCCTACTGCCTATCCAAACATTTTCATAAATTTAAGTTTCATATACCATTTTAAAGCTCAATGGTTTTAAAATTTACAGTTATCTTAAGACATAGCAACAGATTTCAATGTTTACATTAAGCCACATTGTTCAAACCTGTTCAGGGATGTCGGAAATTCCTCAGATAATGTCAAGCTGCAACTCACATCCTATTCTATTGTTGGGCAAGGACTTGATTCTCATCATTGCAGAAATAATCTGTTTAATACTAGCTGTAAACATGGCCAAGGTTTCATGTGATACAAGCTAAAGGTGTAGAATTTGGTATAAATGTTTATCTCAAGTATCCAGTACCAGTACCTCTATGTCAATGTTACATAGGCATTGTGCTTGCTACACCTGTCATAGTATGTGGTACGGTATAAATTTCAGAATGTGCATCAATTTTAATTTCTACCGTTTGATTATTCATATTTATGTGGGGGTCAGGAATCGTATGGTTTGTGAAGTGAAGCTTAGGAAAAGTTGTCTCCTTTCTTTTTAAGGATGTGTGAAGGACAGAGTGGTGTGTCTTTATAATGACATACTAAAATTGTAATGGCTGATGAAGGATGTAATTAATATCCAGAACATGTCCTACTATTTGCACATTATTTATTCATTTAAGGGTTGATTAGGCAGAAAGATTTACAGAAGATTACAATTCAAGAAATATTATACTCATCAGAGTTAATTAGAGATGAATGAAACTGGGCAAGGTACTGGAAAAGCCTGTGACCTATTAAAAGGAAAGGTCCCGGCAGATTTCCCCTATATTGTTCAACCAGCCACATCTGGTTATGACCACTATATTCTTCCTGAAGTAACTCCACAGAGGGAATGAAAAGTGTCAAGAACAAACTTCTGCTTGCAATCGCACATTTTTTCTGCATTACAGTATTACTTACTTGTTTACATGGTTTATGTAGAATCAACTCGTACAAATATTACAGTGAATTCTTCTAGGTATTATGCCATGTCTGTGCCCCATCATATCCATAGTACCGTACCTAGAAGAATTCGCAGTAATTTATTTTCTGGCCATGAAAGCCTCAACATTCCAACTCAAACAGGCATATTTTTCTGCAAATGTTTGGGTATTCTGATATATTTTCATGGAAACATTTGAATTTTTTTAAGAAACATTATTTTTTCCTGTTTTCAATTTTCAGAGGTGAAGCTCACCAATTTTGTGACTATATCCTGAAGTTGGTTGGCCTAGAAGCCAAGAGTATATAAAATATGGTACTGAGTGTTTAATCGTAAAGAGGTTTACTCAATAGTGATTTTTAATGCCCTGGCATTGTCATTGAGGAGCAAATTTAACTTCCTAAATACTGTAACATTTAAGTTGGTCTAACATGAAAGAAATTTAATAATACCTGCAAGGTTTTAGCTACCTACTAAGAAAAGTAATGTGCAATTTTTGAATGGAGCTACCTAGGCAAATCTTTACACCAAAAACCAACATATTGTTTATCGCTACCTTTTAGTAGAGAAACTAGAATTCATGTCAGATAACCTGCAGCTTCCGTGACTGATAACTATAGTTTTGTCTTGTTGTCAACAAATGTGATAAGACAGGTCTGAAGCAGTTTATTATTTCAAAAACTGACTCTCTCTATCAGAAATTAAATCAGTGATTTGAGATCATGGCGATATCAGGAATGTTTGTTTATTGCATTACAACAATGGATTTGGAAGTAATCTCATAAAGCAATAACTTCTAAATCAAAATAACTTACAATTTTATTGTTGGACAGCCAAAGGACTTAACATAATCCTCCATGGTTTTAGACAGGTGCAACGATCCATTTTCTGGGTTATCCCATCCCGTTAGAAAATGGAAGGATTGGGGTTTGAGACCTAAGGATGTTGTACAACATTAACTGCAAATCACATCACCACACTGAAGACCTGGTTTGTGAAATAAGTTGGTTCATGTCCCTTCACCTGTCATTTCAAGTTAGCTTCCTTGCTTCTCATCTCAAAATGCTGAGATGCTGGCTTTCCCATAGACCACAGTCACTTCCCCATTCCTTTCTTAGCCTCTTCTACTTTCCATCTACGTTGAGGCTGCATGGATGATCCTTTTCTCTAGAATGAAAGGGCTCCATGACACTGTCAATTAGGATGAAAAAGACTTTGGGAGTGAAATAAGGGGATAAAAGAAATATTCATATCCAAGAAATAAAAATAGCCAAACATATAAGCCCATTGTTTCCACAGCTACTGCCATGGTCTAGAAGTAAGCATAGCTGCCTTGTAACTGGTTGGCCCAGTTTTGAATCCTGGTTTTGCCAAGAAGAATTTAAATTTTGGCCTGTTGTCATGTGTACTTGGATGTGTGTATCATTTGTCTCACAAACTGTCTTATTGTGATGGCTGTATTAGTGTGTGCATTTATAATTTTAGGTGAGGATAGGGAAGGAGACGACTATGGCCTTACGTTAGGGGTAGCTTACCGTCTCGGCATTTACCTGCAGTAGAAGTGGGAAACCAAGGAAAACCACTTACAAGATGGCCGAGATGGGAATCAAAATCACCTCTTCTCAGTTTTGCCTCACAAAGCTGAGTGTATCCCGTTCCAGCCCTCAGACCAGAAAGCTAGTTGCTACACCACGAGGTGATCTAAGTGAAAAGGGATGGATTCTAATCCACCTCTTGGTCCTAATAGAAGTGAATTTCTATGGTTTCTAATTCCCCTTCCCCCCTCCCAGAATGCTCCATGCACCAAACATTCCATCTTCAAATTATTTTGCATGCCCAATTAAATGGAGTAATATAGCTCGGGTGGTGTTGGGGTAGCGCGCCTGCCTCGCACCAGGAGTCCTCGGGTTCGATTCCAGGCTCCGTCAGCGATTTCAGAAACCGGCGTGAGGGCTGGAACTGGGTGTACACAGCCTCGCAAGGACAATTGAATAGCTGTCTGACAATGAGGCAGCGCCACGCTCATGGAGACCAAGATTAACGGCCGAGGGGACCCGAGGCGCTCACCACGCGTCACCACATAATCTGCAGGCCAAATGGCTGGGTGGCGATCGCTTAGTAGGCCTAGGCCCTTCATGGACTGTAGAGCCATGGGGTTTGTTTGTTTGTTTCGTTTTAATGGTAGTTTGGAGACTACGGTTTCAATAGTCTTCTTAGAATGTACAGTATATGGGTGTTAACTTGAAAAATACCCGCACGAGTCTCTCTGGAGGACTCACACATTATTACTATTACGTAAACATATCTTGCATAAGAATCATGGCCCTACTAATAATATAGTTCATCGTATCTTGGTGAGAAAAATACCTTACCTGTATGTGCATTTGCTCAAAGAACTTTTTCTTTTCTGAATTTTTATTCCATACATATTATTATTTTTTAAAAATTAATATTAGGCATCCACCTATAAATTTTAACTCAACTAAAATTTGTATTATTTTGTGTTAAGAGGGACAGATGACCTTGCTGTTCCGCCCCTTAAACAACAATAACTATCCATACTATGTGTGATGTTAATGAGCAATTCTGAGAATATTTACAGCGGATCTAGATTGGAGTCATGGACCACCTTGTGGCGTAGTGACTACCATTCTTGGCTGTTGCCCCAGAGGTCTGGGTTTGATTCCCGGCTCTGCCAAGAAATGTAATTCTGGTCTGAGGGCTGCATCAGGGCACAACTGAGAAGAGGAGGGTTTGATTCCCACCTCAGCCATCTTGGAAGTGGTCTTCCGAGATTTCCCACTTCTTCTGCAGGCAAATGCTGTGATGGTTCCTAAGTTAAAGCCAATGCCGCCTCCTTACCAATCCTCACTGGAATTGCAAATACACATACTCAGACAGGCATCACAATAACACAGGTTATCAATCAAAATTCCACACTCGCCCAAGTACACGGGGCTAAATGACCACGATGTCCAGGCCCCTGAAATGAAACAACAGATTGCAGTCGATGTACAGAAGTTGTCTAACATGGTGGCCAGATTGCTCCTTAGTGCCTCTTGGTCTATTGGAATGGCTGTAACATCCGGCGCATTATACCATAGTCGAACTGTTCCTCTATTGGAGCACGAAGATTGGGATTCTCTGCCGTCACTGTCTCATGAAGCCATAGCCAGGTGGCTATGCTAATGCTTGTTGTTTCATGTAGAAGGTTGTACATCATGGTCGTCAGCCCTGTGTACTTGGGCGTGAGAAGAAACCCATACAACAGGAGCAATCGAGTGTGGCAACGGGTGGGTGAGAGATTTCACAAGCTCTTCATCGAGGAACGCCTTCAACAGCAAGGAAATTGTCATGTTTTGTGGTGGGATCATGTTTGGTCGACGTACGCCTCTAATTCCTATCCACGGTAACATGACCGGTCTGGTATACAGAGACAACATCCTCAAACCTGTCATTACAGGATTCGCTGCCACAATGGGTGAGGGCTTTACACTAGTGGACGATAATGCCCATCGAGCTAGGTGGTCATCAGTTCCTTCAGATGCAAAGCATACGGAGAATGGAGTGGCCTGCATATTCTGCGGACATGAACAGTATTGAACATGCATGGGAAAAAATTAAGAGTGCAGTTTCGCACTGTCCCAATCCTCTAACAAACAAACATTCAGCAACTGATTGAAGCTGCTTTCCAAGAGTGGGATAATCTGCCCCAAAACCAGGTTGGTTCGTTGGTTCTCAGTACGGTATGCCTCTGTCGGCAAGCATGCCTTAGGGCTCGTGGTGGCCATACATGGTATTGATATGCCCCAACTAGAAAAAGATTGCCACTTTTGTTAAGCTTTTAGTGTTTGTCTCTTTTGCACAACATATTGTGTGTTGTTTTTCTTTGTATGCCATTACATACTACCTTACCAGGGAATTGTTACTGCTAGACGTGGAGCACGGCTGTTGTGTATACATTACGTCAGCTCACCTCGCTATGGCTGCCGCGAGCGGTTGCTGGCCAAGAGGGGGAACGCATGTACAGCCGTACAATG
Organism: Meconema thalassinum; assembly: GCA_946902985.2. Taxonomy (NCBI): domain Eukaryota; kingdom Metazoa; phylum Arthropoda; class Insecta; order Orthoptera; family Tettigoniidae; genus Meconema; species Meconema thalassinum. Next base: position 452,639,005 of record OX336391.1, on the reverse strand, counting down.
AGAACACATCGCACAGTGCACGACCCAGCACGAATCATGCACACAAATGACATGCGATGAGGTTTCGCTTGCGACAACTGCACGTCTATCGCAGGAGTGTGGCTGGGCGGAGCGCATTAGTTCCGATTTCCGCCACCGGTAACAATTCGCTGGTAGGATAGTACACATAGCAAAACACTAAATCGCAATATGCAAAACCTTTTTTTGAGTACTGTTCAAGTTACAAACACTGCTAGTCACATAACACTCTAGGGGCAGATCACCTCGAAGTTCCGCCCCTTAAAACAACAATTACATTACATTCATCACAACACTGATTATCAAATACCATGGACACACAAGTACACGGGTCATAGACCAAAGAGGTCCTAATTGGAACTATAATAATATATACAGTACCGGTATGTCAAAAAATATGGTTATATAAATGACTCCAGATTATAGCTTACCAAGAGGCATACATAGGCCTACTTTGAACCGGCCTTGGTGGCCGAGAGCGCTAATGTGCTACCTCGTGCCTCGCTGGCATCGGGAGAGCGTGAGTTCGAATCCCACCTCTACCGTCCTGAAAATGGTTTTCGTGGTTTCCCATTTTCACTACCAGGCAAATGCTGGGACGGTTCCTTTCAATAAATTCACGGCCAAATTCCCTCCAATATCCCTTCCCTGACCCGTCCTGAAAAGAAAAGTACATGGCCATTGGCTGCATTAATAAAATTATACATACTTTGAAACTTTAGTGTTTAAAATAAGACTGCTGTTACGACTTGAAACTGAATCCCAGCGCTCTGCACAGAGTGTGAACTGATAACACCACGATAGCCCTTTGTTAACTCTTGGGCCTAGTAACTGAAGCTATGGCATGTAGTTAGGCCTCCCAATGACCAGTATTAATTCTGCTATGATGTACATGTCGCTTACAGGTACCAACTGAAAGACCTGCCCCAGGCCTCTCCAAAAGCAACACAGCATTATGAGCCTAACATTTCTCTCATCCAGGTGTAAAAACCATCCATCGCATGGAAAACTCATCCTACATTATCTCCATTTCTGCAGAATGGGGAGAATAAGGAGTTGACATACCACTGACTAGTAAAAAGTGCGGTGCGGATAGATGGCAACTTATTAGTCGTGACGAGGTTAAAGTTAGGTCTGATTGGTGTTAAGCTATGGTTAGAGCAAGTTTAGGACTGAGCGTTTTACTTGATTGATTGGCGACACCATTGCACATAGTGTTATTTACCAGTTATATTACTTTATTACATTCACTAGCGACAGAAAGCAAAGCAAACTTGTAGCTTCACGTGGCTCTCGTGATCATAAGCCACAGAACCTTTCTTTTTTTATATTTGGAATTTGAACCACTGGATGCAACTCTGGAATTCTAACATGCATTAACCAAGAATCAAAACCCAGTCCAAAACTAGAATATGACGACTTTAGGATCTCCGAATGGAGATCTGGGTGTGACCTTGGCTTCTAGAAGTAAAGAAGCAGGCCTCTGTACGAAGGGTGGTTGGCCGGTTTACTTACTGTAAGCCCTGAGCTTGTATTTCAGCTTTACTTTACTTATTTTTAGGCCATCTGTAGGCTAAACAAAACAATCTACCAGTAAATGTATAGTCTATTTGTTGAATCTGAAAGCTACTTGTTGCTCCTATAATAGCCATACAAAGACGTGGAACTAATAAAGGTAATGAAAAGAGATTCCTTAGCACATGACTTACAGTACCGGTATTGAATTCTTCTTGAAACACAAGATAATGAACGGAAGTGTGAGTAGGCTAAGAAATGAGGAGTAAGAAGTAGCCTAGGCATATCATGAAATGTGAAAATAACACTGCATAATAAGGCTGTCCCCACCCATCAACATGACTTTTTTATTGACTAAATAAATTCCCGGGTATATACGTTAGGAAGCTAAGAACATTAAAAATTAACACTTATTTACAGTTACTGTAGAAAACTTGAATTGCATTATCTCAGACTACAAAAGTTTAAGAAACAAAATCCACATTTCCCCCACACTTTTCAATATATCGTGTGTTAATTTAATCATTAAAAACATATCATAACCTTTCATCGTTACGATGCAATCACAATGCGACACCACAGGACTGGAGGAGGAATGTGGTGTTAAACATTAAATTCCACACTTCTTAGAATTAAAACACAGTAGTATTAACACTTTCTATTTTCTTGTTATTTATTTTCTTAAAATATCTGATTATAAAGAGAGCTAGTGTGTTGAAATAGAGTTAAATAAATGACATAAAATATACATTCATCAATCAGCTGTTTATCATGTGTTTGTCCATAAGTGGTGCTACCTAGCGGCTTACAGGTGTATTGGTGCTCCCCCTTATCAATTGTTTTTTTGAAAATCCGTTCTTCCGGTTTTGCCGAAGTGTCCATACTGTAATGATATCTATACTGTGCTGCTACGTTGTTTCAAGGTCAACGCTCCGCAGCGCTGCCTACTGTTGATGAAACATTCCCAATTCGTATGAGTAAAACTTGATGAGCTACTCTTTTCAGAGAAATTAACTACAATTTCCTATCTTCTACAGTTATTAAGATATGAATTTTTAAAATCCCGGACTTCTTTTATACAAACCCTGTATAAATAATTCATGTTTTTTGGGCTAATGCCGTGTGTATTAAGATTAGAACCATACGTTTCGGAGAAACCTTGCCTCCTTCTTCAATGGAATCAAACAATGTGGCCAAAGAACGTATATCAATGAGATTACAAAAATTACAAAAAAAATATAGATAAATTCTTCTGTTCTTCACCGGAGAGCAGCTGCCAGAAATTACTGTATGGACCATGGTAGAACGGCGGACAGAGTAGTAAGTAAGGAGAAGGTAAAGGGGGGCGGGGTGAAAATATAGAGACTCCTCGAAGAATGAGGATGTCGAAAAGAAAAGTGGGAGGGGTGTGGGGGGAGGTGGGAGGGTTAGATGGATATAAGGAAACATAAACAAAAGGGAAGTGTATCTGAACGATACCTAACGTCATACAGGCAACGGCGAAAAAACAGATGGAAACTCCTCCAGTGACGAACAAAGGATATCAAGTCCAGGCTCTGTAGCCATAGAGGAAAAAAGTACAATTTGAAATAGGTGAAGAACAGAGTGACTGAGAGGAACTATCTTCCTAGATCCTTAATAACTGGTAGCCAAGTGTCACTTAGCTGATATCCAGTGTCTATGTTAAAATTATTGGGATTTTTACGAATTTCAACTGCCTCCCTTATAATTCTAGACCAGTTGTGCTTAACACGGGCAAGCGCATGAGCATCCTTGAAACATACATCGGGCATGTTCAGCTATAGCTGATTTGTCAGGTTGGTTTAGACCAGTGGTCGCCAAGCCGTAGCTCGCAGGGAAATTTTTGGTAGCTCGCGGGGAAATTTCAGACGCAGCGCTTGAGTTGGCTAATCTGCACTACTCATACCCCTGATTCCTACTACGCGTCACGCGGGTTTGTCAGTCAGTGTCTGGTGTGTGATCCGTCAGTGCAGGTTATTTTTGCTCGTATTTTATGCATACTGCGGACTACGGACTGTTCAAATTATGGCGAGTTCCAGCAAAAAACAAAAAACTTATAATTTTCATGTTGAATTGGTAGCTGTTTTTTTTTTACCCAGGTAAAGGACAAATGTGTGTGCTTACTTTGTAATGCAAGTGTAGCAGTTGGGAAGAAAGCAAACGTCGAACGTCATTACAATACCATTCACTCCAGTATTTAAAAGGATTTCCCTCAGAATTCTTCCTTAAGGAAAGAGAAGGTAATACAACTGAAATCTCAATTAAATGCTCACTAATCTACTTTTTTCAAGAAATTAGACAGAAACTAAGCACCAACTGAGGCATCTTTAAATTTTTACAAAAGTATTGCTCGAAGTAAAAAACCATACGAATATGATGAATTAATCAAAGAAGCATTTTAGAAGCTTCAGATACATTGCTTAACAATTTTAAAAACAAAGGTGAGATAATCTCTGCTATTCAATCTATTCAACTGTCATCAAATACAGTAATGAGATGAGTTGAATCAATGAGCTGTGATGTAGTTTCACAACTTAAAACAGACTTACACCGCTGCAGTTATTTTTCCTTGTAACTTGACGAATCAACCGATATAGTTGATACAGCTCAGTTGGCCATTTTTATAAGAATGGTTTTGATGATTTCCAAGTAAACGAAAAGCTGGTAAAAGTTTTACCACTTCAAGGACATATAACGGGACAGGACACATATTCAGCTTTTAAAACACTTATCGCCTCCGAAAATGAGTCGTCTGGTAGGGTAGAGTGGGGCAAGTTGATACGGAAGGTGGCGTGACCTGGTGCGCATGCCCAGGCAGTCCGCCGTAGCAGCAGACGTTGTAGTTCACTTCAAGCCAGTGCCTGCCGGTGTTCCATAGTGGACGCACGTGTCATCTGTGTTTGGTGACTAAATGTTTGTTTTCAGTATTGAAAAGTATTTTTTGAGCTTGTTGGTTGAGTGAATTTTTGAAAAGGACAGTATATTTCAGACAGTTTATTGTTAGTTCCTCGAAAAGTGTACTTAAAGGTGAGTAATATTCAATAGTTACAAATGTTGTAGCCTTCTTAATTTAGTCGCAAGGTTAAATTAAACGTCACGTGTGCAGTAGGGGCAAGTTGATACATGTTGGTTGGGGCATATTGATACAGCGTATCAACGTACCCCAATGCATTGAAATATATCACTTGCCTCTTTTTTACAGGAAAATGGTGCGGAACTACAAAAGGAAGACGGATCGAGGAAAAATTCTGATTCAGACTTTTGATAAAGCATATGATGAAGTCAAAGCACGAACGATGACCCTGCGAGAAGCGGCTATCGCTTATGAAATCGACAAAATGACACTTTTCAGATATGTCAGGAAAATGGATGAATCTAATGGCCTAGTTGTCACAGTGGGTTATGCTAAGCTTAGACAGATTTTTCCAGAGAACCTAGAACTTGAGCTTGAAAAATACATACTACATCGCCCCAAAATGTATTATGCACTAACTCCAGAGAATATTAAACTACTTGCATATGAACTGGCCATGGCAAACAGGCATATTATCAATGTGCCTGATACGTGGCTTAACCATAAAATAGCAACAACAGACTGGTTCTACTTATTCATGAAGAGACATCCTCAGCTTTCAATCCAGGAGTCTGAAGCAACCAGTTTAAGCCAAGCGACTAGTTTCAACAGAACCAACGTGAATATCTTTTACGACAACTTGAAAAGTGTGTTGGATAAATATAAATTTGAAATGAAAGATATTTGGAATGTTGATGAGACCGGCGTGCAAACTGTTCAAAGACCTACTAAAAATGTAGCCGAAAAGGGGTGCGTGCAGTCGGAAAAGCTACCTCAGCAGAAAGAGGACAAACAGTCATAATGGTTCTTGGTGTAAGTGCGATCGGAAATTCAGTTCCTCCAATGTTCGTTTTTCCAAGGTTTTTTTAAGGATCATTTTGTAATCAACGGACCACCGGTCTGCATTGGTACTTCCTACCCATCTGGATGGATAACGAGTGAATCTTTCTTGCAGTTTGTCAAGCACTTTCACGGTCATGTAAAATCTTCGAAAGATCATCCCTGCTTGTTAGTTCTGGACAACCATGAATCCCATCTGTCTATCCAAGCGCTCAACTTTTGCAAGGGAAACGGCATTGTAATGTTGTCTTTCCCTCCCCACACCTCCCACCGCTTGACAAATCAGTGTATGGACCTTTTAATATATATTATTTTGCTTCAGTTGATGACTGGATGACTGATAATCCAGGCAAAACAGTAACTATATGTGACATTCCTGGCATTGTCAAAATGTCTCTTCCTAAGGCTATAACACCTGCAAACATAGTTTCTGGTTTCCAAGCAACAGGGATTGGGCCATTCAACAGAGACGTATTTACCGATGCTGACTTTCTGTCGACTGCCGGACAGAGACAACAACCAAGAGGAGCAGGCTGAAACCAGTAATGTGCTACAGTCTCAGTCACTTCAAGCTGAACCAACATCGTCCGGTGGCTTATGCCTATCCATTGTCAGCTCTCAAGAAGTCTGTCCCTACCCTAAAGCTGGTGAACGAAAGAACTCGAAGAAAGGGAAGAAACCTTTGAAGTCTGCCATACTCACAAGCACGCCAGTCAAGGAAAGATTACAGAAAGAAGCTGCAGAAAAAGAAGCAAAGAAACGTATAAAAATAGAAAATGCAAGGAAGAGGTTGTATAACTTGGTTGGGTCGACAAAAATGTTGTGAAAGAAAAGAATGAGAAGAAGAAGAAAATAATTCCAAAGAAGAGAGTCAGCATTGAATCATAGTCTGAAGAAGAGGATGACGCCATATGTCTTGTCTTCTTGGAACCTTATTCTAATTCAAAACCAGGACAAGACTGGATACAGTGCATGTCATGTAAAAAATGGGCACATATTGAATGTGGAAAGGACCCAAAAATGTATATATGTATTCACTGCACATCTGATTTTGTACTTTCTTATTCTGAATAGCTCTCTGAAACCTAATTGCTCAGCCTTGTATTTTCATTTATCAGTTAACTTTTTAATTTTTACATTTAAAATGTCTTTAAACTAAATAAAATAGGCCTACTTTCATATTCTTGGCACAAAGCTGTTCAAAATTACTTTCATTGCATTGCTCAGCCTTGTATTTTCATTTTTATATTAGAAATGTCGTTCACCTAAATAAAATACTTTTAAATTCTTGGTACAAAGCTGTTATAAATTACCCTAAATGCATTATTGTAAGATGCTATACAGTGGTATCAACTTGCCCCCATTGTGGGGAAGGTTGATACACTTGCGGGTACTACAAAAAATATATATTTTGAAATAAAGAGGTAATATATAATATTTACAAGTAGCATATTTAAATGCGCAAAAGGTGAACGTATTTTAAGAAGCCTTTGTCAATTCAAAAAAACAAAGGGAATAAATTTTAAAAAATTAAATGTAAAAATTGTCTCAACTTGCCCCCACTCTACCCTATCACTATTTTTGCGATTTTGAGATTACGGCTGATTATCAAGTCCTAAATGCCCTCTTTACATGTGGGAAGACAAAGGTATTCAAAACAGGACACATCATGTTATTTTTAAATGCTGAAGGTTTCAAAATAAGACAATTAGATTAAAGAGAACAAGACACAACTTGGCAGGGTATATTGCGCACCGATCAGCGCATCAGCTGAAAGGGAGCTCTCTATGTGCTGCAATTCTTTCGTGTTCTGTTCGAGCCGGTGTGTTTACATTTGTATTGGTATGTTAAGTCGACTTTATACTTGTGAAAAGTGATTATTTTATTTTCAAAATAAAACATCCGATTACTGAGTTGCAAAACAAGTTACATCAGCAAGTTTTAAAACAAAATAAGGCACATCAAATATTAAAACGCTTATAAAAAGGAATATAAAACAGCACGAGTTAATAAACTTTTGGAAAATATTTGTCTATTATCACGTACAACTTTCAAAAAGGAGGCATATTTATTTCTCAGTAAACAAAGGACTTATTCAGTTTTAAGTGTCTCCCGAAATATTTTGTTGAAGTGATGTGTGTTGTTTTGATACCAGACGCCTCAAATATTTCTGTACAAAAGTTGGTGGACTTGGCAACCGATGGAGCTCCTGCGATGGTAGGTAGCGACAAGGGATTCATTGCCTTGTGTCGTGAAGACAACAGGTTTCCAAAATTTCTGTCTTACAGTAAATAAAGTGAGAGCTCAAAGACGTTTGTTTAGAACTCTGACTGAAGAGTTTGAATGCCAGTATGGTGATCTAGTGCTTCATACAGAAGTTCGTTGGCTTAGCAGAGGCCGAGTTTTGCAACGTTTCAAAGAGTTACTTCCTGCTTTGGTGGAATGTTCGAAAGAACGAGGTGAAGCATTACCTGAGTTAGAAGATCCAGTGTGGCTGCGAGATTTTGCATTTCTTGTAGACATAACCGAAAAGTTAATTACCCTTAACTTGCAGCTTCAAGGCAATGATAGAGAATTAGGTGGAACCATTTCAGATGTGGTCTCTTTCACAAAAGAGATGGTGCTGTGGGGGAAAATCTTACCAAGGGTGAACACAAGCATTTTGCCTGTTTGAAGCACATCCTTGAAAAGCAAGGTCCTTCACAGCCCCCTTACAACAATAAAGAACATGGTATTGCAGCTCTTTCAGTCTTGAAAAGGGGCAGATGACCTCGTATTTCCGCCACTTAAAACAACAATAACTAACAATATATAGACTTGAAAAATCAATATGATCAACGCTTTCAAGACTTAAGAAACATTTCCATTGTAGCACAGTTCGTCACATCCCCTTTTGTAGAGATTGATGCTGAAGAATTCTCTACTTGTGTCATGCAGTATTTTGAAGAAGACAACGCTGCGGTGGAGATGGAACTGATTGATTTTCAAAGTGGCCTTTCATTAAAACAACTCCCTTCAAGCAAAAATATCCAATTTTGGTTCAAGTTGGTTTACGAGTTAAGGCAATGATCGGCTCAACATATCTGTGTCAGATTTCATTTTCCAGTATGAAATTCATTAAAAACAAGCACAGGAACAGGTTGTCTGATGAAAATTTGGACAATTGAATTCGAATGGCTGCTACAACATATGAGCCGGACATTTAAAAAAATGTTGATGACAAAAAAAGGATGCCTCCCCTCACATTAAACTATGTTTCTCTAATGCAAATATTTTGTTATTTAAATTCTTATGCCATTAATTGCAATGTTAGAAATTGCATTTAATTAGATTTTAATATAAACTAGAAATGTATATTTTTATAAGTAATAATCAACTTTGTGATTTAAACAAAAACATGTATTAATTTTCTACTTTGTTGGGAAGCTCACGGTAAGGTTTATGAGCTGTAAGGTAGCTCAGTCACTCAAAAGTTTGGCGACCACTGGTTTAGACGGATGTTCCTTTGATGCTCTTTGATGCGAGTTGCAATGGACCGTTTTGTTTGTCCAATGTAGACTTTTCCGCAAGTACAAGGGACTTCATACACCCCAGGTTGTAGTATTGGGGACAATTTATATTTTTTTAATGCTAAACGTTGACCAATTTTCGTCATAGTGCCGAAAACTGTTTTTATCTTGGGCTTGCGGAGAATCTTAGCAACTTCCAAAAGATAATTTTAGGGGTAACTTACATGTTTCGAAACCTAATGTGGTTTCTTCCTCAGCCCACAATTATTAGTACACATCATACATATAATATCGAAATTCTTGTTGATGACACAAAAAACACATTTCATAAATTAACACATTAAAAACACTAATTAACATCAATAAAAGTCACTAAAAATAACATGCAATAATCCAAGCAGCTTGTGTCACTTATTTTATCCTGTATTTTAACTTGTGTCGTTAGACACTCCTAAAACGTGTTGCTTATGACAGACACTTATTATTGAAATATTTTTCAATGTCTTTAAAAACATTAAAGCTGCATTCTATAGCGAATCTTGTATTGATTTGATGGACCATAATGAACAATTCAAAAAATGTAGTGGCTGGCAAGGTTTGATGGCACGTGGCTGTCAAATGTAAAGCTTCAAAAGCAGTTTGTTGACAGTCAGTGGCAAAAAAATGCAAAAGCTTTCCCTTCTCTCTCATTCTGCATGTGGTACCTGCAATGAGTGAGATAAGTATTTAATAGTTTCAATTGTTAAAAAAAAGTGCAAATGAAAAATAAAATCTCGACGTCGGGCAAGCTGAATGACCTTACGAAAACAGTAACTTGGGAACTGCTTGTCAGTTTCATTAAAGGCTATTGGAGTGTTCCAGGATTCTCAAGAAGAAAAACGGCAATTAATACCTTGTTGACGCGTGATCTCAATTTGAGGGCCTAGACTTAGGGCTTTAGAGGTTTTGGAAAATAACTTACCGATGTTGAATGAACACATCTGTTGCGAGACTAATTGGAGGTCAACGTAAAGTTCAACCTGACTGTCACTAATGGACTGCTTGCGGAACCTGAAATGAGTGCTATTCCTAATTCTCTTTTATTGTATTGTGCGCTGGTTAAGTTGCGCGAAAGTGCTAGCAACATTCTTAGCAATAATTGAAGAAATTGCTCTGTACATGGATATGAAAGGTTCTCCAAAACCAACTTTGCGGAATAAACAATGGGTTGCTGACCTCGTTTTCTTGGCAGATATAACGTCATATTTGAATGATTTAAATATTTCATTGCAAGGGAGAAACAAATTGATTAGCACCATGTGTGATAGAATTAAGGCTTTTAAAATGCAGAGTTTGTCATTGAAAAGTCATATTGAAGCCGAAAATTTTGACAATTTTCTTTCATTAAAATCATAACATTTGTCTACTTGGAGACTATCAGACGTCGTTACAGATTTTGCATGATGAATTCAATGCCCGATTCAAAGAAATGAATGATATGGCACCTCAACTTGAAATATTTATGACCTCATTTCCATCGCGTCCTGAAAAATCACCATCATATTTCCAAACAGAGCTGATAATACTACAGTGCGATGCAATCCTTAAGGACAGGCACTACCACTACAGAGGTGATTTAATTTCCTTTTACAAACGAGTTCATCCACAAGAATTTCCCAGACTTCATGCACTTGCCTTAAAATTAACGTCAATGTTCGGTACAACTTATGCATGAGAACAGATGTCTTCAGTTCTGAATTTAAATAAATGTAGAACTACATTAGGACTTCTCTGTCTTATGCTGTCTTAGATGCTGTACTCAAAATTTCTACTGCCAAATCGATTGTACCCAATATTGGTAAATTAGTTGCCGCAAAACAATGTCAACAATGACTTAAACGCTAAATGTACGGTACATTAAGGCAAACTCAATGTATGTACAGAATAAATTGTGTGTTCATGTGTTCACAGAATTGTCATAAATACTATTGTTTTCGCCAGCTGCGAGCTGACTTGACGACCTGTGGTTCTGCCTCTGCCCCTTCCCCTCATTCCCCCACCACCTCAACGGTCCTACAGCACAGCGCCGGGGCTGCTGCTGTGGCCAGCCAGTACCGTAGGAGCACCTCAGTTAGAATCGTTTCGACCAACTAGTTAATTGTTGTTTTATGGGGTGGAACAGCGAGGTCACCTGTCCCTACTGACCAACATGTGTCAAAAAGAGACATCTCTATACACCAACATTTAAATTGGGATTTTCGAGACTGTATCGGTGACAAATGGAAGCTTTCAGCTATTAGCTTGAGTATTGTACAGAAAGTACACGCAATGTAAATGGTAGATAGAGAATTGAAATTCTCCGTAGATGTCCATCTAGAAGGTGAACAGTTGGATAAGACTGGCCTTCTAATAAAGGGATGAGTTCAGTGATGTCTGTGCCAAATTTTTGAGTCTCAAGTATTTCGTCATGTGAAATATTGTTCAGAAAATCAACACCAGAGTTATCAGTCCCTACTACTTCATTCATAAATTGCACAATATCTTTCAAGTACTCTGACAGGTACACTGCAGAATGAAACCAAGAAGACCACCTGGTTAAGACAGGTTCAGGAAACAGTGGCACATTTTGATATGGATAGGCCTACTTGCCATCTAGATATTCATGTCTGAAAGGCGCGCTATATGACGCCACGCGTTGAGTTGTTACCAAGGAGGATATATGGGTAGAGCTGCAACTTAATGCAAAATTTTGATACCAACCCAGGGGGTGTCAACCAGATAGGGATTATTTGGTACCATCGGTGTAGTAGCGCGGCCAGACGTAAGGAGCGGATTAAGCGCTGTATATCGTCTTGCCAACATATGCATGATACACGTTTTAATTGAATTGCAAATATATCCCTATATTTAGTCAATAAATATACACATAATTCCTAATTGACATTTCCTTGCAATTATCTTGCTCACCGACGATAATTACGTCACTTATCATTAAATAAACATTATTTCTACTGGGTTGGCGGCATTGACCAACATGGACGCTCTGTTTATGTCGTGTTTGGTGTAAACAATATTGCCCGTATATTAATATTTTATAATAAGCTAATGTTGTGTTCTTTCTCATCTTTCTTTCATCAAATCGTCTTCTTGGTAATGAGAAGTGAACAGTTCTTCTTCTGCTACGCCAAGTAAGTACGCTTATTTTAAGAGTTTAAGTGAAAACTTGTTTCTGTAGTGCCTGTGAAAAATATATCGTACCGGTAGCCTAGTTTTGAATTGATATTAGACGCAGTGTACAGGTGATATTCTACTTGACATATTAATTAACTTTCACTATTATTTATTCCACAGGTAGGCCTACGAAATTCTGTGAACAAACAAATCGTAAATTGCTGTTCTCGAAATAGCAGATGAATGTGGCAATTTGGCCTACACTCCTGAGAAAGACCAGGTAAGAGTCTATGTTACCGTAATGTTTTCAACTTGATACATCTTGCAGAGATACATACAGTATCATGAGCCTATTGCATATGTGTACTCAAGTTCTTGAGTAGATCAGTTCTTGCACATGTTAGTTACTGGTGAAGTGGCAAGTATTCAGTTGGTCGAATGTGTAGTAATGCCATTACTGATGTAGAACTGTAATTACAGGTTCTAAAATCTTAACACACACTGGTCCTATGGGTGGCTGTGTGCTCTTGTTCTGTGGAGCAAAGTCCAACATTAAAATTTATTTCAGAGGTCTACATTTTGGTCCAAATATACAAATGAACTAAGCACCAAATGGTGAACGCATTTGTACTCTGAATTTGAAGCATATTAAGTTCATCAGAATGGTTTCATTTTATGCGTATGTTATTTTAGAATAGGCTATGTTTATTTTTCTTCCCATCATTCCATAATTATTTTTAGAAAATTCAGCAGCTACAGCACTGTATACATGCGCTGCAAAACTATTTCTCCTCTGGCAGAGGATTAAGAATAGAATTAGAAACGATGAGACATCTTTCAGAAGCAGTAACAAAACCACTCACCAGACACATCAAAAATCTAGAAGATATGCTGGAGTTACCCTTAATTGTTGTGTAATAGAAACACACGTGGATTAGTTACATTAATCGCAGAATTAAAATTTTAGTTATTTTCTGAAAGGTGAGAGAGGCAATCTTCATCAATCATAGATGTCTATTACATTAATAAATAAGCTTCTGTGTCCAACTAAAATAAATCCTCATCAGTTTTGATGTGGTGTTAACTCATAAAACAGTGTAAAGAAGATTGGTTAATATGTTTATGTTCGACACTGGCAAAATGTAAATATTATGTCAGAAAACTGTATAATGAGGCTCATTATAGTACAAGTTTTCATTATGATACAGTTTCTCCCACCAATCAGAGCTCAAGAAACAGTTGTGTGACCAATTAGGTGAGGATAGCATCGTACCTGCGCTCACTTCCATGGCCCCCTATTTTAAATTTCACTGCGTGGCGAGTGTCATAGTGAGGTATTCCAGGAGGCCATGGTCAAATACAAGGTATTCTCTGCATCTCATGCGCTCTGTTCAGTATATAAAACTGGTGAAATCTCGACAGATATTTATGAATATTTATGTTCGAACATAAAATAGTTATAATTATCGTCGAACATAAACAGTCGTATGCAACTCATCTATAATTGTAATTAAGACACTCGTATGGAAATTATAAAACTTGTGTCTTAATTATTGTCATTATAGGCTCGTTGCATAATGTACTATTAAGTTACAAGGTGCACATATAATAAGCCACTACAACAGAGATCTGAGTGAAATCACATGAAATTTTATTAACAAATAGGTGCAGGCTAGAACTATTACCACTGTGTTGTATTGTTTCTTCCAGTATCACAGTAAACAATTTGTTCTTATGGACTCTTCACCTTGTATTATGTTATATCGTGGGATAGATAGATACAAGATAAATATAATTCATTTATTATATGCCAATGTAATGGTTGACATACCTATAGGTAGTATTTTATTCCTACACGTTACTTACAATATTTTTCAACACGTAGGATGCTAATGTCTAAGCCAGTCACAGCTCGTGCTCAGTAGCGGCTGGTGTAGAAAATTAGTTGTGTGTAGAGATGGGCAGCAGTCGACTGAAAACAGTCGAATTAGTCGATAGTTAAAACAACTGCTTTTAAAAAACAGTCGAATGAATTCAACGACTACTCACCGTATCATAAACAAGTCGTTTGCAAACGACTGATCTCAAAACAATCGTTGGAAATCATTGGAATGAAACAAGTCGTTGGCAAACGACTAATTCCAAGCGAATGGAATCATTCGAATTGAAGTAGTCGTTGTAAACGACTGATCCCAAAGCAATCGTTGGAAATCATTGGAATGAAACAAGTCGTTGGCAAACGACTAATTCCAAGCGAATGGAATCAGTCGAATTGAAGTAGTCGTTGTAAACAACTGATCCCAAAGCAATCGTTGGAAATCATTGGAATGAAACAAGTCGTTGGCAAACGACTAATTCCAAGCGAATGGAATCATTCGAATTTAAGTAGTCGTTCTAATCAAACGACTTCTTCAGGATAACTTCATGCTACAATTCATTGTGCTGTATGTTTATTGTAGAGCTTTAATTAATAAGTTAAGTATACCTGTAGGTGCCTATAGTTTTATACAGTTCGTTGATTCTTTCAATGAAATAGCCTAAATCCAGTTGTCCAAGTTATTGGAAATGTTAAGCATTCAATATTTAGGTTATGCTTGAACTCCCGGTTTTCTGGCCCATCATCCCAGGCAAGCCTCCCAGTCAGATGGATCATTTGACTGTAATTTTGAATTAGAGTAAGGTTGTAGTATGCGTGGTCAGATTTAGACAATAGCCTACTCCATGAAGGGGTCATGGCTACGCCTTCTATGTTTGTTTATTGAATAGAGTAACTGAAATGAGGGATGTATACTGATTTTAAGATTTGTGGAATGAGTTTATGAATGTTTAATAGAATTTAATGAAGTCTTCAGTAAAGTTGAAGGAGACATGATCGTGTTTAGACAATAGCCTACTCCATGAAGGGGTCATGACTATGCTTTCTATGTCTGTTTAAGGTGTAGTGTGGCTGAAATGAGGGAGGTTTACTGATTTTGGTGTTTGTGGAGTAGTCTTTTCGTTTATAATTTAGGTTTTGTGAAGCTCGTTGCGGAGTTGTTTTATGGATTTTATTGCTCTGCAAATGAAGTGTATTAGGGGGTTCTGGGTTTGGTTTAGCTGTAGTTTACAGGGTTATGGCTGAGAGTTGTTGTAGCAGGCCTAACAACTGTGTCAGAGCAGTGGCGTGCTGTGTGGGAGGGGGGGTTAGTGGCAAAGACATGAGGGCAGGGATGGAAGAGTTTATGTGTTTCCTCACAGTTGGCGCACTTAGGCTTATCTCGAGGTACCGTACAGATAGAGTGGTGATGTAAATCTCCAGCGGGTACTGTGAGGACAGCTTGACGGCTGTAGGTGCCTATAGTTTTTTACAGTTTCTTGTTCGTAGATTCTTTCAATGAAATAGCCTACGTCCAGTTGTCCAAATGTATATGTATGTCATTTCATTGGAACTCCTTAACACAGTCTATACACTTTTAATGAGAATTGGGTGCATTCTTGAATTATTACACAACTTGAACATGGGCTTACCAATTATGGCTTAGAGTTCTATTTATTTTATGATTGAATTTCATTCATTTATTCTACCGCGTGATAAATGAATTACAAGAAAATTATTATGAAATTCTCCCCATAGCGTGATGGTAATGATTGATGCAAACATAGAATAGATTTTCCAGGAAAATTAAATCAGAAAATATTTTATATTGGGATCCAATATTAATAGCATTTTAGCAAGTCGGAGGGTGTGTACGCTCAAATTGATTCTGGTTGTCAATTGGTTTGTAGAGATGGGCATCAGCAGTCGACTGACAAAAGTTAAAACCATCGACTTGTTTGACTGCTTTTAGAAAACAGTCGAATGAATTCAACGACTACTCACCGTAACATAAACAAGTCGTTTGCAAACGACTGAACTGATCCCAATTGTTTTAACATGCTCTGAGCGCTGGCATAGTTTTACGTTCTGGTCATAAATTGTTTGTATTCACATGGTTGCCAACATCTCCACTGAAAGTTCGCTCTCGTTACTGTTCTAAAGTGCTCTATTGTCGTGTCTCGTGTGTATTTATTCTAGGCTGTCGTGAAACAAGTAGGGTAGTCGTATTCATTCATTCCTATTCATGAGCTTAAATGGCACTCTGTCAAACGCATACATGTGTCAGAATCCAACACAACACAAAATAACATAATGACTTGATTTTGTCTGCTGTTAATTCATTTTATGGGCTTGGGACATCTTGGTCATCAGCCCCAAGCAGTTGGGTGTGGGTAGAATTGCTCCGATAATGCGATGACTGTAGTAGTGTGTGTAGCTTTATAAGGGACAGGCTTGGGGAGGTGCCCCAGGAGTTGAAATAAGGTACTACCGGATTTCCATCAGGAAAGGAATAAAATAAAATAATGTTGAGGCCCACAGGAGAGATCTGCAGAATATCTTGGCTGAGTAGACAGGGAATTTGTAACTGTTCCTGTTGGTATTTCAATTTCATTTTAGTACATATTATTAAAAATTCTTAAAAATAAATGTCCCTAACTATGGCTGCCACCTTTCCAGTCCTCATCTGAATTACAGAAAGTATAGCCTACACACTACTACAGATACCACAATAACAGAGATTATCATATAAATCCTATGCACTTCCAAATATATGGGGCTAAATGAATATGTTATCAAAAGCCCTAAAATTAATATCAAAAACACAATGATTCTACAATAAGAGATTCTTTTAAAATATAGTTATAGTAGGTGCAAACATACACATAACAGCAAATTCAAGTTCTCCATTTCAAGCATTACACATTTATTAAGTTAACTGTTTCAACATACAAACTTGCATGTGTTGTAGGAATTTGCGGTTCATCGGTGTCAGCCATGGCGTCAAGGAGGTAATAGGTCCATTATCATGTGCTGTAGCCTACCGTTATACCTTGGCAAGAAAGAAGAACATGCCTCAACACATACTTTTAAAAGGACCAGATTTGATTACTGTATTTTTGCTAAGTTTGATTTTCTCTCTCTGTTATTTTTTCTTCGTTGACAAACTTTTTAAATAAAACGATGATTTCTAGCAGTATTGAGTGTGTTTCTTGTTTTTCATTGAAAGTCCTATTTCTCCTTTCCCCTTCACAGCATGTCATAGAATTTACTGTATTAGTGTGCCATGAAATTTGTTTATGTACATGTACTTACTGTATTTCACCCTTCAAAATTGGTGGACTGGATATATTTTAAAGGGAATATCAAATGAACTACTGTATATACATTTTGTGATATCCAATTATTTTTCTGAAACTAATGAATTTGGCATTAATTACACTAACAATTTTAGTGTGATAAGGATCAGGTTACACCACCTATTTCCTTAGTATTCTCTCTTAAAATTTTCCTGTTATTGCGAACAGCATCAAGTATTTTAAGATATGAATATTCTCCCTTCCCAGTACTTTTACTTTCTAGTTTAATCTCGGAACTAATCGGTTATAATTGGGCCTACAGTGGTTAATTGGAAGGGACCATTTTTTTAAAATTGAGTAATAATATGCTGCAGACCTTATAGTAGCCTAATTCTTGTCAATGCAATATGCTCCAATTGCAACTGAAAGAAATGTAAACATGTAAATTATTGATGAGGTCATGTCCTAAATGCTGTGATTGCTCATTTCAGAGTTCCGGAATTCACAATTTCCCACTTTGGTATTATTAAAAAAAACTGTTATTGCTATTTTGAATGTGATTTATCTCGTGTAGATCATATTATTATCTCCACACTTAAAAACGTGTGCTATAAGTATTGGGAAGATTGTGATTTTCGGAACATTGAAGTGGGCAGAGCAGTTAGGACGAGAATATTTAGCGGAACGAGGGGTAGGGGTGGGGTAGGCTACCCGCACGGCCGTGCTCAACTAGTACCGCGGTCATACACCAGACAGCGCTCAAGTCTTAGGTGCCAAGAATTAGCATGGCTGTCGGCTATCTGTAGTAGTAGGTAATCTGTGTACCAACCTATTGCTCGGCGCAAGTAGTTTCAACTGACAATATGAGATGGCGCGACGATGCACTTTCGAGCGCGATCCGTCCCCGACCTGGCCTACTGGCCCCCCACCCCTCCCGCCCCGTGCCTACTTGACCCTTTCCCCTATTCTATCCCGCCCACCACTACTTTATATTCCTTCCTTTCTTTCTTTCTTTCTTTCCCCTGCCTTATAATGGTCATATTTTAGTAGTTGGTCTAATAATAGACGATTTCTTCCCCCTATGATATCAGGTAGAGAAGAAAACATAGGCTCTATCAGAATAGTCGTGGATGTTTCAAGGTGATCAGCCCATGTTTCCACAAAGCACATAGCATGACACCCCACAGATATGTACAAATAGAAAGAGTATGCTACTAAACTAAAATATTAAAAATGAATTGTAAGATAAAATTACAGCTGCACTTATCACACGCCAGTATTATTTAATTGTCAGTGCGGTACTTCCTATCAGTCGAATTAAGAAATATCACGTTTGTACTACGGGAAGCGTTGGAACAACCAGCTCTTATTTTGAATTGTATCGATAGTATCTGATATCGTTTTCGAGCGCAGTGTACCGACTAAAATCGATGTGTGATTCAATATAATTCAATTTCTTCGTATAATATTGTTCGAAACCGATTGTATTCTTTACTAAGCACTTCAATATGTATTTATTATTGATATATATTCAAATATTAATTAAATATACAACATTAACAAGAATACTCACCAATTTTCCGATTTTGCTGCCATCTATAGAAGTATAACTCAACTACATCGTCGTACGCGATGACTGCTAGCGTTTTTAACGTTGTCAGCAGGTACTACTACAAGGCAAGCTAGCGTTGGCACCAAAACTCCCTATAAAGTTTCATCCACCCGGTTGTTACTATAAGAGCATCCAGCGTTTAGAAAAGACTGTGGGTCTTATGGGCTTTTACTTTTAACGGAAATCCCCCCTACACTGGTTTTGTTGCCTCACCTTTTATCATTAAGGAACTCTGAACATATATATTTTTCGTCACAATTATCTGCCAATTGATTTCCTTTGTTATTGCATACAAGTATCGCTTATATTACGTCTTAGTAATTTAAAAAATTTCGAGGTTAGCACGCTGGAAAGAAGAGCCTCGCCCTGTGCTGCATGCTCGTCCGAAGTGGAGCACGTGCTCAGTTCCGCTGGCAGTTCTGAAGCACTATACGTCATTGGTGCTACTGTTGTGTGTCTGTTTTATTTTCTGTTCGATCGAATCATGGCTACCGACAGTTGGGTTCCAACCCACTATCTCCCGAATGCAAGCTCACAGCTGCGCTTCCCTAACCGCACGGCTAACTCACTACAATATTACAAATATTAATCTAAACCAAACAACAAGAATAAAGGGCTTATGCCGTGTTTATTATATTAAAATTCGACGCGTTTCGAAAGAAACCATGCCTTTCTTCGTCAGGAATAATCTGGAATACGACAATGATTGCTAAGAGAAAGCAACAAAAAACATATAGAAGGTGCCCAAAGATGGACGCCATTATAGCCCCATGTTAGGGACAACGGAAAGCAGCAGTGAATTACTTTCTCAGGGTTCTGATAATAGGTAGCCAGGATTCACTGAGATTGTAGCCGGTGTCGCGGTTGAAATTATCTGGGTGTTTACGTATTTCAACCGCCTCCCTGATGATTCTGGGACGATATTGCTTTATACGGGCAAGAACATCCACTCCTTGGAACATGACATCATGGCCAGGTGTTAATGCATGATCGGCAACAGCTGATTTATCAGGTTGAATGAGCCTGATACATCTATTATGTTCCTTAATGCGAGTGCATATTGTTCTCGAAGTCTGCCCGATATAAACCTTGCCACAAGTACAGGGAACTCTGTAGATACCCGGTTGTTGCAATTTAGGCAAACTGTCCTTAGTTGGTCGCAGGAGTTGCCTAATCTTAACAGAAGTTCCAAATACAGTCCGTATGTTGTACCAACGTAGGATTTTAGCAAGCTAACAGCGTTCTAGATCAGGTGAGGGCAAGACATATTTCCAAATATGATAGGTTATGTCAGATGCAGAATT
Source organism: Meconema thalassinum (assembly GCA_946902985.2). Lineage (NCBI taxonomy): Eukaryota > Metazoa > Arthropoda > Insecta > Orthoptera > Tettigoniidae > Meconema > Meconema thalassinum. Next base: position 452,618,809 of record OX336391.1, on the reverse strand, counting down.
CTCAAGCCATTAGACTTGATGCTAACAAGGTTGTCGTAAATTTGTCCAGCATGCCCCTAAATGATACCCAACAGGCAGTTCTCGCTAAAGGTCTCAATTTTGCTGTAGCGCCTAGAAGAATTCCTATTGAAGAACTTATTACATCTGTAGAATCCTAGGTACACCACCTCACACCTGAAGAGGCCGAGGAAGCCAGACAAGAATGTTCCAGAGTTCTCAAGAACGCTAAGCCACCTAACACCAACTTAAAACAAGGCGAAAGCCGGGCACTTAAAGATCTAAGGGACAATTCTGATATTATCGTTCTCCCCGCTGACAAGGGTAACGCGACAGTGGTGTTGGATAAGGATGATTATGATTCCAAGATCTCGTCTTTGTTATCAGATCCTGTATATAGGATTAATAGTCGTGATCCTACTACTCGCTACTCAAATGTCACCGTCAAATTGATCAAGCAATCATCTATTCCAGCGGATGCAGCGAAGACTCTCCTTCCAGGGGATGCTATTCCTCCGAGACTCTATGGTCTTCCTAAAATACATAAAGATGATGTTCCTCTTAGACCTATTGTTAGTACGATTGGTTCTCCTACATATGCCCTTTCCAAATACTTAGGTAGACTACTTCAGCCGCTTCTGGGTAACACGCCTTCGTACATTAAGGATTCCACACACTTCGTGGAAAAGTTGAAAGCTATAACACTTCAGCCGGGTGATATCCTAGTAAGTCTCGACGTGGTGTCTCTGTTTACGAGAGTACCTATTGATGGTGTTATGTCTCTCATTAATGGCTTTTTTCCTGAAGACATCACAAGACTTTTTTATCACTGCATGACCTCCTCCTACTTTCTATGGAATGGGAATTTTTATGAGCAGACTGATGGTGTGGCCATGGGTAGTCCTCTCTCTCCTGTTGTGGCTAATTTCTTCATGGAGAACTTTGAAGAGAAAGCTTTGTCGTCGGCTCCTTTTAAACCGAAGATCTGGTGGCGTTATGTGGATGACACGTTTGTTGTTTGGACGGAAGGTGAGGAAAATCTTAGCCATTTCCTGGATCACCTTAATCTCCAGCACCCTTCTATTTGTTTCACCATGGAAGAGGAATCTGACGGCAAAATACCTTTTTTAGATGTTCTCGTCACCAAGAAAGAGGATGGATCTTTAGGACACAGCGTTTTTCGTAAGCCAACACACACCAATAGATATCTCCAAGCAAGTTCTCACCATCACCCTGCCCAGAAACATGGTATCCTTACAACTCTAACTACCCGGGCTAGGAGGATTTGTGAAGTGTCTTCTTTACAAGAAGAAATTAATACCTTGCGAACCACCTTTGAGAGCAACGGTTATAGCAAGGCTTTGATTTCTACGGTTCTGAAACCAACAAATAATAATAGGACGTCAGTTGAGAAAAGAGATGTAAGAGGAACTGCTTACCTTCCGTACATACATAACACGACGGTTCGTATTGCTAAAATCCTACGTCGGTACAACATACGGACTGTATTTGGAACTTCTGTTAAGATTAGGCAACTCCTGCGACCAACTAAGGACAGTTTGCCTAAATTGCAACAACCGGGTATCTACAGAGTTCCCTGTACTTGTGGCAAGGTTTACATCGGGCAGACTTCGAGAACAATATGCACTCGCATTAAGGAACATAATAGATGTATCAGGCTCATTCAACCTGATAAATCAGCTGTTGCCGATCATGCATTAACACCTGGCCATGATGACATGTTCCAAGGAGTGGATGTTCTTGCCCGTATAAAGCAATATCGTCCCAGAATCATCAGGGAGGCGGTTGAAATACGTAAACACCCAGATAATTTCAACCGCGACACCGGCTACAATCTCAGTGAATCCTGGCTACCTATTATCAGAACCCTGAGAAAGTAATTCACTGCTGCTTTCCGTTGTCCCTAACATGGGGCTATAATGGCGTCCATCTTTGGGCACCTTCTATATGTTCTTTGTTGCTTTCTCTTAGCAATCATTGTCGTATTCCAGATTATTCCTGACGAAGAAAGGCATGGTTTCTTTCGAAACGCGTCGAATTTTAATATAATAAACACGGCATAAGCCCAAAATTCAACATTATGAATAGTAACACGGGCCGTGAAAGTCTAAATGATAATAAAAACAAGAATAAACTTGAAAGAAACTAAATTACAGCCTAACTAATAACTAAAGAGGTGATGATCAACAGTATTGCTGACATAACAATAGGGATGTAGCCTGAGAAAGTTCGCGCCAGATAGCGCTCGTGTAGTACTGGGTAAGCGCAAGGCGATCGTCCTATGTTTCCCCCAGTCAGCTACGAGGAATGTATAGATTGTGACCGAGTTTTCTAAGCTAAAGTAAATTATATCTTCTCTAATTTTACTCCAAGACTATATTAATTAATTCTATAGGTATATCCTCTAATATATCATGAACGATTTTCAGCGTTTAAGCGTTAAACAGCTGTAAAATGAGCTACGGACTAGAGGCGCTAAAACCAGTGAGAGGAGGGAAGAGTTAGTCGTCGTCGTCGGCTTTAACTCGTTTCCGAGTATACATCTTCTTCCAAAACAGTCTAAAATAATCTAAGGTTGAGGTCTGTGGGCATGTTTGCGGTGACTGAACAGCCCAATGCGTGCATGAAACAAACGTCCACACAGATCACACAGAACTGTTGGTGGAGGGCGTGGCTGTGCTGCACGGAGCTTACGTGCTTGTCGCTTGGCCTTAACAATTCTACGACGTTCTTCTTCAAACATTTTGACAGCAGCCGGGATGGTCTGGCGCCAAGTTGAACGGTCTTTAGCAAGCTGGTCCCAGGTTTGTGGATTGAGACCTGTCAACTTCATATTCTGCTTGAATTGGTCCTTGTAACGTCTCTTAGGGCCTCCATGAGGTCTGGTGCCGGAGGTGAGTTCACCATACAGAACCTGGCGTGGTAGTCTCGTATCATCCATCCGTTGGACATGTCCAATCCATCTAAGTTGATGACCAATGATGGATGATTCTATACTATTAGCAAGCGCTTTCTCAAGAACATCAAGATTGGTGATGTGGTCTTCCCACTTTATCTTAAGGATGGATCGAAGCTTCTGTTGATGGAAGCGCTCAAGCTTTCGGAAGTCATGTCGATAGAGGGTCCAGGTTTCACAGCCATACAACAATGTTGAGATAACAACAGCTTGGTACACCATGAGCTTCGTCTTCACGGTCAGATCTTTATTCAAGAAGACCCGGTGCGATAGTCGCCCAAATGCCGCATGGGCAGCACCGATTCTCTTCTCAACATCCTGCCCACAATTGCCGTGTACAGATAGCAGACTGCCCAGATACGAGAAGTGGTCTACCTGCTCCAATGGAGTTAGTAGGCTACAGCGGTAATAACAAAATTCTAACACGCTTTATTATTCAAATTATGAATAGGAGTCAGCATGCTTGAGTATTGTAGGCCTATATTGATAAATAGCCTATATCTCCATAAGACTTAAATCATAAATAGAGATTTCCCGGTCAATGCATGCGAGATTTTCAAAGTGAAATGCCTTGTCCTGTTCGGATTCCACGTAAAGAGGAAGTCATCTGTGCCTTATGATCTCTAGATTAACGGTCACGTAAAACTATAATCTTCCTTTTATAAATAGAGATTTAAATATTCACTGGCTCCCATTGCATATAGACTTCGATTCGTGTATTTTTTTGGTTGGTAGCGTACATGAAACGGTCTTGTTTTAAGGTAAACATAATCAAAGAAAGTTGATACCGGTATTGTTTACCTCAAAATGCATCGCAACGTTTGGTTCTTTTGTAATTTGTCAATTTCTTAATACAAATCGTTTCCGTACCCCTTGGAAACGACTTAGGGGTACAATATTTAAAAAGTTTGAGAATCCCTGTTTTAAGGCCATGAACTGTTTCCATTCATCTGGCAAACTTAGGCCTATGACTCAAGAATGTAGAAGTCAGTCACTACCGGTACCACATTCTCCGTCGGGCAGATGTAAGTTGACGATTAATTCTGATTTCAAGAAACCAACCATAATACGTTTTTGACTGTTAATGTTGTGACATTTATTCTTGAAGTATTTGTCCGAGTATTGATGCCTTTGAAAATGGGAGTCACAAATGTTACATTCACTTCTGCCTGTATAGGCCTATTGACGATTTCTTCCCGTACCGTACTTCAATGGAGATAATTTATGCAGATTCCGATATTGTAGGCTTATCGTGGTAAACTGGCAATTTTCTTGTGTATGGCCTCTTCCTTATTTTTGATGTGTTCGTGGTCCACGGAAAAAGCGATGGAACAGTGCCCGGTTTTAACCTTGCTCTCTCACCTTCAAATACAAACGCATAAATTCAGTGGTTGTTATCGATATGTCTATTCAGTTTATAGGTAGGAATTATTTCCCTTTGTAAATCACACTTGCCCAACACAGTTTTCGTGAAGTCATCGAGTCGAAAACGATGGGAACACACTTTAATATTTTCGGTCAGATTTTCTTCACCGAAATGTTTCCTTCTAATAGCATGTAACCATTTCATCCTCATTTCTTTATTTTGTGAAAATTGGTGGCACGAAATCGGATTTCCCTGATTTTTGCAAAGAGGAACATTGCAATAGCTCGGCATAGTCACGAAAATAGCAATTTAAACAACTTAAATTCGTGGATATTAGCGGCATGAGAACACAGGAGACAAATGAAGAGCGCCTTGCGCTTACCCAGTACAACAGCAGTGCGCTCTATCGGTGCTAGTTCTATACATCCCTATTGTTAACATTGTCTGCATACATCCGAGAAGGAAGGATTGTGCTCTCGACATCTGTCAATCAGAAATGCGTCATATCACAACGAAATGAATGTCGTTATTGGTTCTCTTCGCATACAGTATCCTTAATACTGGTCCAATCCGTTAACACCTGCAAAACTGCTCCTTCCTGGGCGTGTTCTATTTCAGGTAGCTGCTGGGGTTGTGGTTGTCTCGCTAACTTATGAAAGCGCAGTACTCGAAGCGGGTGAACATAACGTATGACGTCAGCGCTACGCCTAGAGTTAGCAACACTGTCGCCATAAGGCTCCAGTCTTTTCTAAACGCTGGCTGCTCTATAGAATGAAGGGGCAGATTACCTCGCTGTTCTGGCCCTTAAAACCTCAATAAGTAAGTAACTTACCAGGATGACCGCCCAGACTGATAAAGATCGCTGTATGTAGAAAGCGAGGCCCGCTATCTACCGTTAAGTTTCCGATCTTTCCGTGTTTGTTGAATGCTCTCCATGTAGTCAAGTCATGGGAGAAGATTACCGCTACTACACTCGCACAAAAACAAGCGTTTGTCGACTTCTGTGACGATATTTCAAACGGGCAAGGTGGTCTCACTACGATGACATAAGGACAAACCCTGGACGAATGCCAAGATACAGAAGAAAGTGGCATTCAGTAGTTAGACTTCGATAAAGACGATCATGGTTTCAGACATGGAAGAAATGAGGATATTGTACGGAATTTGACTGTCGGTGAGGTAAACTGAGATCCAGTACATGTCGAGTGAAGGAGTAATGGAAAGGAAATCCCGAAAGTTCCCACAGTCAAGCTAGTGTGTCTACAGTCACACTTATCTCTTAAATAGAAAATCGAGATGAATTTTCGTTCTCATATATTGTTTTCTTAAGAATTGTACAATCAAAAATTAGAAAAAATAAACTATCTGAGAAACAAAAATTGATGACAGTCATTTAAAGTTTTTAATGTTAGTATAATCCACATAGTGTGTCTTGCAATACTATAAAGTATTATATTTTTTCTTTTTGCTTTTCCATAAAATACATTTCAATATTTTAACCAATAGTTTTCTTTTAGCTAGGCTTCAAAACACTACTGCGGATAATTTGAGGTTTTCAATAATTCGCGGAAATTCGTGCATTAATTGACGCGAATTAACGGAAGTGCATTGTAAAGAAAAGAAAATGCTAAAGTTCGCGTCGTCATGCGTAATTCGCGAAAAATCGCGTATTCGTGCGAAATTCGCGAGTTCAAAAACCTTTTTCGCCATTTTAGGGTTATTAAAACACATTACCACCTGTGTATTACTTGATTTAAAAATTCGCGAATTTTTCCTATCCCTAACTATGGCTCAACCAGGGCGTGTAAAGTAACAAGTGAAGGAACTCCGGTAGTTGACCGTTTCCGCCGCTAGGTGGTACTAGCGTAACTTGGCCTCTGCTTGCCTGTCTGGCTCGCCTCTACTTCCTATAAAACGAAGTCCCAGATTCTTGGATGTCACGGGTAATCTCGAGAACCACTGGATGGATTTTGGTGCGGCTTTCACCATTCTGTAAAGGTAATCTCGAGGAAGATTTCTGTAGAAAATAACTTATTTATGATCAAAGGGAGCCAAGCAGTAACGATTTCAGATTTCAGCGATAAGGTCGAAAATAGGACCTGGCGTCCGTGCACTTTTTAAGCTTACGCTGGGCAAACCGTTAAAAATATCAATATACTATGAGTGTAAGAATTGTTCAGCATGACAAATTCTCCAAAAAAGTCCGCGAGAGCATACCTCTTATCTTCGATACTTAGCCCAATATAAGTGTTTTTAGTTTGGACGGAAGGGGGATTTATGTCTCATGCACCTCGCCATTCTTAAATTACGACTGACAGGAATGCCTTGCCCATTCATAACTGTTCCCGGGCGAAGCCGGTGCGGGTTGCTAGTTGTTTATTAAAATAAGTATTGCACTAAATACTAAGCAAGTTGTGAATAACAGAAACAAATCTTCAAGGGAATACGAACATATTAAAATACTATCCAGAACACACTAAAATACATTTCTGAGAAGAATAGAGCTTACCTCTAAACAGAAGCTTTATTATTTTTTTCGCTGATTTTGAAGACTATCTGGATCTCAGTCCCCTGGACATTTCTTTCGCCCGGAAAATGAACCGGCATTTAATGTAATGAAACACTATCCAAGGGAAATATAGTAACAGATGATCCTCTGAGCGCCGGCCCTGTGGTGTTGGAGTAGCGCGCCTGCCTCTCACCCGGATGCCCCGGGTTCGATTCCCGGCTCCATCAGGGATTTTAGAAACTGACGTGATGGCTCGAACGGGGTGCACTCAGCCTCGTGAGGACAATTGAGTAGCTGTCTGACAGTGAGACAGCACCCCGGTCACGAAAACCAAGATTAACGGCCAAGGGGACCCGATGCGCTGACCACGCGTCACCCCAATATCTGCAGGCCAAATGGCTGGGCAGATGCGCTGACCACGCGTCACCCCAATATCTGCAGGCCAAATGGCTGGGCAGCGGTCGCTTGGTAAGCCTAGGCCTTTCATGGGCTGTAGTGCCAGGGGTTACGTTAAGTTTAAATGGCTGGGCAGCGGTCGCTTGGTAGGCCTAGGCTCTTCAAGGGCTGTAGTGCCAGGGGTTATTATTTTGATCCTCTGAGCAGCACACATTTCGGAACACAGGAAGTTCACAGATCATATCCACACAATCTGAAAAGATTTCGCCCCACAACGCGCCTTCTTGCTCCAACTTTGCCTCCACTACTGCATATGTTTCATTACAAGTTTCATCACGTGAAATGTCGGGCTCCGTGGCTAAATGGTTAGCGCCCTGGGCTTTGGTCCGCCGTGTCCCGGGTTCGATTCCTGGCCGGGCCTTTAGGGATTTTAATCTCTTGGGGTTAATTCCCGTGGCTCGGGGACTGTGCCGTCTTCATCATAACCTCATCCTCATTACGATGCGTGGGTCGCCCACGGGCGTCAATTAGAAAGACCTGCACTCGGACTCTCAGGAGGTCACACGATAATTTTTTTTTCATCACGTGAAATAAAGATAAAGACGGGTATTTGAGAAATTTTGATTCACTTCCGCCAAAGTCTCTCAGCATGGTGAGGATACATACACCACTAACAGCATTAAATGTTTCGGAATCACTTTCCAATTACCAAATGCAAGAAGTACATATCTCAATCTTTGTTGCTGCTGTGTGAATCAGGTAACCACTCAAATAATAAACAACGTTATCGCCTGCTCTCTCAGAACTCTCATCATTAACTGACAGGATTATAGGGTTCAATTTCTGTCAGTGTAATAGTTTCTTTAATTTGCTGACAATTGTTATCCTTCACCTCTCTGTTCGTGTGTATTTAATTTCTCGCCATTGACCGTATTCATTAAGAGAAGAAAGCTAATTGTCTATAACGTCCTCATAATTAGCTTGTGAAGAAAGGACCTCTTTCACTGGTAGGCCTATGCATAATGATAAGAGAAGTTTAAAACAAGCATAGAAATAAAAGGTAAGTACAATTTACGCGCTGTAATGTATCACTGCTTGACTGCCGTCCCGTCATGTGCTTTAGACCATATGCTCGGCGCGGCGCCTGGTGTTGAAATTTAGAACTACATCTTAACCATTGACTCATACGGAAGTTCGATCACTTATTACTTTACATGCCCTGGCTCAACCTTACTTAGACTGAGTACCTTGAATTTGGTTCCCAGACAGATGGGACCATCATAATAGATAATAATAATATTTGATATTATTATCATAATAATGGCACCCCACTACCAAAGGCTTCACATATCTGATACCTTGGCTCCGTTGTGAGACCTGATGATGACAGTCTCGGATGCCCGTACAAGAGTGAATGCTGCATGGATAAGTGGCGCCAGGTCACAGGCGTTCTCTGTGACCGCAAGATCCCTTTGCGCCTTAAAACTAAGATCTATCATACAGTCGTCCGCCTTGTTGCTTTGTATGGAGCCGAATGCTGGCCTAATACAAAGAAACATGAACAAGCCTTGCACTCAATGGAGATGTGGATGCTACGATGGTCCTTGGGAATTACACGGCTGGATCATATTAAGAACGAAGACGTCCGCAATACTCTTGGAATCGCCCCTATTCCAGCCAAAATGAGGAGACTCGGTTGTGTTAGTACAGGCATTTAGCCCGAGCAAATAGAGAGTTCATTGTAAGGAAGTCACTTGCTCTCAAGCCTGATGGACAAAGACCTCCAGGACGACCAAAAAGGCGTTGGATGGATACCCTACACGACGATATGCGCACCGTAGGTCTTCGTCCTATAGATGCAGCAAACTGCAACAAATGGAGAGCGAGGTGCAGAGTGGCGGACCCCAAAAATTAATTGGGAACAATGCCAAGAAGAATAAGAACATCGTAAAATATGAAAGTGAGGCTGATAGCGGAGTATGGATGGACAATGGATACATTCATGACTTAATTAATGAGTACAGGTGTGTAACTGAATGAAGGCACGCAAGCAATATCCAGATAAAAAGCTTATTTTGTGTGCAACAGTTGTCTGCATTCCTGTCCAGTTAGAATGTGATTGTGCTTTAAAGATGTAATCTACTATAGTCACGGATTAGAGATCCACAACACACATGGGATTAACATGGATGGTTTTTCTACAGTGTGAAAAGTAAGGAAGTTCACTGTGGAAATTAATTTATTCATGCAAATGTTCCGGATGAAACCTTGTATATATTTTGTTAAGTTGTAACTGGGAATAGATGTGATTTTTAATTTAAATCAAGTAGCTGATTCCATTATTAAAATAAATGTAACGCAAATGAGGCAGAGAAATAATTACCGATTGGATCAACAGTCAAACATGATTTGAAGGAGGAGAGTTGTAAATTGTAAAAATATAATGTTGTACAAATTGGTGAAAGAAGAGCGAACATCCATAGCTTCTATATTTATTTGAGGTTCAATTTAGTTAGAAGGAGATCATAAAACTTAATTTTTCCTTTTTTGATTTTTGGAGAATTTTCATGACCTGACACCCCCTCACACATGAATATTTTAAAAAAGAGAGGTGATTAAATATGTGTAATAGTTTAACGACAGGTTTAAAGATTATTTGAGGATCTTCGTCAGTTGATTTATATCCAAGAATGAGGTGCGAGGAGATTTTTGCCCCAATTAAATCAGATTTGTTGAACATTTAAATTAGTTTTTTTTATTTTGCACTTCAAGCAGTAAGGTCGATGAATTTCCAAGCTTAGGTAGCCATTTATTTCTTTTATTGTGTGTATTTTATGTGTTTTTAATAAATTGTGGATGTGTATTATCTTAGTCCAGCTGAGTTCTATATTTCTTTGTCGTCGCTTGACCTGAACGATTATCGAAATAGTTTCAGAATCATACCCAGTTCAAGCGAATTCCCGTTAATGCCATGGGATTATTTGAATCTCGTCTTACCAGTGGGTTTTTTTCTTCTAAAATTATTCCGATCGTTCAGGGTTTTTCTTTATCGTGTTATACCAATGTCATGCCGAGGATTGCGGTGTGAAGCCGGGCCACCCTATCTGAGGTCTGATTATCGGGTACAATACATAGGTATATTTACTTGCAAATGGAGATATCATCCCAGGTAGCAAAATTGCAATAATAATTTTACATACATTTTCATTTCAGACTGTTTTGCCTTTCAGCATCCAGTCTAGTCTGCAAGCCTCTGTTTGAGAAAAAGTCGCCTCCATGATCCTCTATTAGTCATTAATACTGCGGCCTCCTCTGCTTATACACCTCTCACTTTGACACCGTTCAACACGGAATCTAACCATCACCTCCTAGGTCTACTTCTGCTTCGCTTACCCTCTAAAACAGAACTCATTAACCTCTTAGGTAATCTCTTCTCCCCCATTCTCTTCAAATAACCCCACCAGCAAACAGCAAGGTTGGTCTGAATACTGAGCGATGAACAGTTTTGTCATTGCACTAACTTCTTTCTTGCTGAAAACTGTATATCAAAACTGAGAACTCACTGCATTTGCTTTTATACACCTCGACTCTTTTTTCTTCCCCATACTACCACCCTGAGAGAATACACAGCCCAAGTACTTAAAATGTTCCACCTGCTCCAATTTAGTTCCACCCACCTGGCATTCTATTTTCTTGCATTTCTTCCCAACCGACATAACGTTCATCTTTGAACTGTTGATCTTAATACCATGCTCCCTACATTTCTGTTCAAGTTTTAGCTTGCTAGCTTTCAACGGAGTCGGTCATCAGCATAGGCCAGACTGCTTATCTAGTTTCCACCTAATTGAATCCCACCCAGCCAGTTTATGCTCTCAGCAAATGGTCCATATATAATATAAACAGTACCGAGAGGTAACAACCTTGCCTGGTTCCTGCAACAGCCTTGAACCAAGAACACATCCTATCATCAACTCTCGCTGCAGCCTGAGTATCAACATAAATACTTTTGATTGCCTGTAGCAGCCTTCCCTCGATACCATAATCCCTCAGGATGCTAAGGAAAGCATCTTCTCCCTGGGTACTCTACCATACACCTCTAGATCTACAAAACACAAACTGCCTATTCCTCTCGTAGCATTTCTCAATAACTTGGCGCATACTAAAAATTTGATCCTGCCATCCTTGTTGGGTTCTGAAGCCACACTGGTTTTCATCCATCTTACTCTCAGCCAATGTTCAAATTCTCCTTTCTACAATACCAGAGTACACTTTGCCCGGGACACTTACCAAAGAACTGCCTTTATTATTGCAATCCTTTCTGCTACCATGCTTATAACTTGAGCCAATAACTGATTTTATCCAGTCAGATGGTACTGTAACGTTTTCGCTAACCCACACGTTGAGCGACAAGTGTAACGGTTATTAATGCCCCATGTTGGTAGCGACAATTGTAACGGTTTGACTGCCCCTAACTGTTGGGAGATAAATGTAACTGTTTACCTTTGCCTAAGCTATGTTGTTTTAATGGGCGCCAAGACCTCAATGCAATGTTGAAATCTAAATTTGTATTTAACAACGTCTAGCTCTGGCAGAACACCTTCAAGACTCTATTCACTCAGATCGTGGTATGATTTGATCATTAACCCAACAAACAATTGTATCAGGAGAAGGAATTGGTCTATATCTAATGCTACCTACTGAAAGCAAAGATTGCATTGTAAAAGAAATGAATTTATTATATAAAACAAGTATAGCAAAATTAATAATAATAATAAGTTTAAAATTTAAATTGGAGCGTTGTGATTTTAATATTACCGATAGAAAATTACGTGAAAACGGAGTCTGATAAATTATTGATTTTACTCTTATTCCCAAGCTATGAAGTTACTGAAATATTGAATATAAAACAAAGAGAAATGAGAGATTGTGTATTTCTGCGTCATTCGCGCTTACCACTGGAAATGGCCGAAGCCTTTCCCTCGTACTGGATGATGCTGTGTGCTTCCCACAGTCTCCTGGACGTCGTCATCTCGTCGATGTTTGATGATATCCTGCTAGATTTGAAGATTCTCTGGTCCGTACATCGGACCCAAACACTCGTACAATCACACTGGTTAAGTTTTACAAAAGTTAGTCCTCCACTCCACGGAACATCGGGGCGACTCCCGCGTGCAAACGTACTCGTTAAGTTCTACACAGATAGTCTTCGTTCCACGGAACATCGGAGCGACTCCCGCGTATAACCACACTCGGCAAGAACTACACAGATTGTCCTCGTTCCACGGCGCGTCGAACGATATATGCACCTGTCGGCTCCCCCACTCTTCAGCCGACTTCTAGCTTACGTGGTCTCCACTGATTGGCTGAGCATCCCGCTACTTCCTCTCCTCTAGTTCATTACACTCGGCGGGAGGGTTCCGTTCCAACTATTCGCCTTTCCTTGACGCTGCGACCCAGGATTGCGCCATGCTTTCCGACAAGATTAAGCGTGTACTTGAAATCCCAGTGAGTCACGTCTCTCGATATACCCTAACTGACGAAAACTCCGTAAAATTCCGCAATCACATAATTTTCTATGATATTGTCGTTCGTAATAATTTTCTTGATAGCGTTTTCTAAAACATAGAAAACCTATCTGAATGCTAATATTTTTTATAAAATGCTCCGAAAATACCTTAATAATAATTATAATAAATTAATAATAATAATAAATTAACATGAAAAATTCTCTTGGCTGAACAATTCGCCGCGTAAATAAATATAGAATGGCTTCCTACTGACTTATGCCAGTTGCATAAAAAACCTCGAAAAACACGTTACATATTCGCCTCGGATCATCGGATGATTAACCGTGACGACGGTCCATTATCCGATTATCCCAGACACGTTAATAAACCCCATCCAAAATACATATTACATAAATGAAATCTCCCTAAATTACAGATATATACACTCATAATTTTTCTTCACGCACTTTGCGTCAAAGTTTGTTGTCACTATGGATTGCACTTTGCAACCAGTCCAATGTTTCTCATATAAAATAGTGTTCCACGGATATTTCCGCCTCTCAAATTTCTCTATGTTGGAGAAATAGACATAATTAATGTGTGAGCACTATGTATTTATGATGTCATATCACACGCATTGAAGGTGTTCTGATATATTTATATCACCATAGAACTTCTTAATTTCACTGGAGGTCCCTTCCTTATGGTGAAATTTAATCTCACTTAGCACTGAACACACGATCACACTATTGTGGCAGCGCCTCGTGACCATAATACTTAATCTCTCTTTATAAAAGATGAAATTAATATTGACTTCTGAAAAAAAAACAGTAAGTGCGCATTACATATAACACCAAATATTTCTGTGCCGTAATCGCCCTGTCTTGTTAAGTTCCCGTAGACCATATTCTACTTAATACTAGTTCTCAACACAGACCAGTTCTCCTCACACAAATGAAACCATTGTACAAATTACCTTACATTATTCACTTAAAAATCTTACATGGCGAGGCCGTAAACAGAAATCACGTGTGCTGATATGTATGAGTTTCATGAAGGACTGTCTCGCCTTCTGATGGCCCATCTTTTGCCTCGTGGACGCCTTAAGCAAAAATACCCTGTTCAAGCGCTCACCCATCTCTAGGAGGCAAATGGGAATTCACCAGCGCTACCAAATTCTGGCCTTGGTGTATCGAGACATTTTAGTGCTCAAGAGCATCCGACAATCCCGTCATATTTCCCTGTACCTTAAAAACTCTCATTTACTTACATACTACCCCCCTGTGTGACTTCTGATACGCCTGCCTGGAAGACCAACTCCTCCCACGCACCAAATACCACACTTACTCATTTGATAGGCTGGCTCGCCAGCTAAACTCACTCACTTTATGACACATATTTTCGTAGACTATGTATATTATACGTCCCGTATAATCTGTTTCCCCTACTATCCTCCAGCACATATGCTGTTTTCCCAATACGTTTGGAAACTATAAATGGGCCCTCGTAGAGATAAAAGAACTTGGACATGACTTTCTCTAGCTTATTTGACTGTTTCGGCACTCTAAGTAAGACTCTGTCTCCCGGTTCGAATAGGTCAAATTTAGTTTCTCTTTGTTGGCGAATTCTCTTTTGTGCTGACTTAGATAAATTCTGTTTCGCCAACTGGACAATGTAATCCATCCCCGGTTGCTTACCCTCATTTAATCCCAACACCCTCGCTAGTTCATTTTGTGGTCTTTTTCTGAAGTGAACTTCGTATGGCGTCAATTTCGTGCTCTAATGCTGGACAGAATTCAGCCAAGTCTCGACCTTGGGAAGATGTTCAACCCAGGCCGAATGCTTGTCATGCACTAGAGTCCGAAAAAGACGAGCCACTTCCCTTAATGGACGCTCTGCAGAATTACCCTGAGGGTACCTTACAGAGGAATGAACGTGTGTTATACCAGCTTCCTGCATACTGGTTCTCCATTTCTTTGCAGTAAACTGTGGTCCACTGTCAGATAGTATCCTGAGAGGAATGCCAAACTCAGGTACATACTTATTAATGATCAGACGGCTACACGCTAGTCCCGTGGCTTTCCTTAGCGGATATAGCTTGACATACTTACTAAAAGCGTCAATAACTATAAAAATGTACTCGTAGCCGTACAGTCTTTTAACGATCGGGCCAAATAAATCCACACACAGTAGTTCGCCGGGACTACTGGTGAGAACTGCAGATCTCTCCCCCACTAAATATTTAACTGGATATTTACTCCTTTGACAGGTGTCACACTTAGCTAAAATTCTCCTAACATCCCTTCCCATTTTACTCCAAATGAAGTCACGACCAATTTCATAGAAGACCTTGGCAGCACCAAAGTGTCCTAATTCCCTATGAATGAACCAAATTAGCTCCTCCCGCAAAGTGGCAGGAACACATATTGCCCACCGATTATTCCTACATTTCCTTGCAAGAATCCCATCCTGCATCTTGTACGTGAACCGTCCTAATTTCACATACTCTTCTTCACCTATTTCCAACCTAGCCAAAGGCTCCTTTAACTTAACGTCATCACGTTGCTCCACCAGCATATTTCTCAGTGACTGTAACGATGCCCTGTTGCTACTGTCCACACATGCACATATCAAAATACCGTCCTCTGCTTTAACCACAGGATAATCCCTACATAAATTGGTGTCCCTCGATAGCATGTCTGCAAGAATGTTATCTTTACCTTTAATATATTTACTGTGAATTCGTATTCCTGCAGAGCAAGGATCCACCTACTAACTCTGTTAGAACTGAGTTTACAAGTTCTCATATACAGTAATGCATGGTGATCTGTGTGGATCTCAAATTTCCCCCCTACTAAATACATTCTAAATTTCCCTAAACTGAAAACAATACCTAAAAGCTCTAACTCAGTAATCGTGTATCTTTTCTCTGCTGCAGTCAGTCCTCGCGAGGCTAAAGATACAATGCACAGATTACCCTCATCATCTTTCTGACATAATACTCCAGCCATGCCTATATGTGAAGCATCTGTCATAACCACATATTCCTTATCTTTTAATGGATATTTCAGCACTACAGCTTTCTCAAAACCTTCCTTCAGTGCTCTAAAAGCCTGATCAGGTTTGGACTCCCATCTCCACCGAGTCCCACTTTTAAGCAATTCCCTGAATGGTTCTACCAACCCTGAGTATTTAAGAACGAACCTCCTGAAAAAGTTGCAAATTCCCAGGTAAGTTTTTAACTGTTTAACATTCTGTGGCACCTCTGCGTTAAGTATCTTATTAACCCTACTTTATTCTGGTGTTACACCTCTACTCGACACTCTATGACCTAAAAATGTCACTTCTGACTGACAGAAGGATGACTTAGACAGCTTCAAAGTGAACCCTGCCTGATCTAACTTCTGAAAAACTATATCTAAATGACGTAGATGCTCCTCAAAACTGCGTGAACTAATTACCATATCGTCTATGTAAATGGTTACAAACTCTCCTGTGTCATCCCCTAATGCGATGTTTAAAGCCCTAATTAAAGCTGCTGAACTACTCTTTAACCCATAAGGTGTTCTACAAAATTGATAAAGGTTATATTTATGACTAAAAGCTGTAAATGGTCTATCTTCGTACATAAGTGGCACTTGCCAAAACCTGGAACTCAAATCTACACAAGTGAAATACTTCTTCCCCTCAAATGTTTGCATTAATTCCTCTATTGACATAAATTTCAGCTGATCTGAACTAATTCTACTGTTAACCAAACGAGCGTCTAAACAAATACGAACTGTGCCGTCCGTCTTGGGTACCGTGATCAAAGAATTAACATATGGACTGTTAGAGTGCTCAATGATCCCATCTTCAAGCATCTGATTAATTTGTGCCTCAACTGCACTCTGATAAGCGAAAGGTACAGGATATCTATGTCCTGTGAATACTGACCTATCAATAACGTTCAATGAATGTGTATAGCAATTGGCCATACCAATGCGATCCTCAAAAACTCTCCTATTACACCATAACACATCATAGAGCCGAACACATTGTTCCACCTCTATATTTCCCAGAAATGCAGCATCACGTAACGAGTCCTCTAGACTTCCGTTCGTAATCACACTGCCCACAAAACATGGAGAACCCCGCTCTACGGCTGGCGATATCTCATTTAAAGTACAAATCACACCTACAATACTACTCCTCTGAATATGGTCATTGAACGCTACTTCTACTTCAGAATCTCCCCATTTAAATTTCAAACTCCCTACATCATAACATAAGTTACCAGGCACTCTACTTAGCCACTCTGAACCCAAGATAACTCTGAATACTAAATTCGGAATTACAAGGCAAATCTGCTTCTCTACATGATTATTAATTTTAATGTCTACTAAAACTTGCTTAGAAATTACTTTAGACCTCTTCCCAACAGCTGTGATAACAAAAGTGCTTTTAATTGGCATCTCCTCAAAATTTACTCCAGTTCCTTTCATTTTATCATAAAATGCACTACTTATGCAACTCTTCATACAACCACTATCAATTAAAACATCTGTGTACGCCTCGGACACGTTAAATTTAACTATGGGGCTCTTACTAGCCACTTCCTGAATAATACCTTCATCATTTAGTTCATGTAATAATTCATTTCTTACATTTAGGTCATAGGGTTCCTGTATAATTGTATGGACAGGGCATGCTACAGACTGAGATTCTGACCTTACTTCGCAGCCTGGTTCGCGTTTAAAGAACCGCTACAGCTGGCCGTAGTACTACTAACTACTGAACTGGTCTGGTTGTTCTGGGCTGTGTTGTCATTGTTTGGCTGTATATTACTACCACTATGCTGTCCTCTTCCTTGACCCCTATTCTGGTTGTAATTATTGTCATTATAATTTCTCCCTTGATTTCCCCTGAAATCATTGTTTCTCCCTTGATTTCCCCTGTAATCATTGTTCCTCCGTTGATTTCCCCTGAAATCATTGTTCCTCCATTGATACTGATTACCATAGCCATTTCCTCTGTTCTGATTTAGCTGATTATTATTATTTCTATTTTGAGCGTTGGCCCCTTCGCCACCGTTCCCTTGAACTTCCTGATGCCTGGCTTCATTAGGTCTATTATTATTATTACCCTGGTTCCTATTGAAATTGTCCTCATAACCCCCTCTCCCTAGTGCATCAAATGTGCTTAACAAATTTTCTACTTGTGATATTGTCTTTACATTCTGGATACAAGCAGCCTCCTTGATCCTATAGGGAAAGTGCCTAAGTAGCAACCTTACCACCTCACTTTCCTCCTTCAAGCCATCCAGATATTTACACACTAATACCTGCCCTAAAAAGTATTCGGTCATAGTGGAGCTTCCTTTAGGGTTATA
Organism: Meconema thalassinum; assembly: GCA_946902985.2. NCBI lineage: Eukaryota > Metazoa > Arthropoda > Insecta > Orthoptera > Tettigoniidae > Meconema > Meconema thalassinum. The sequence goes on along the minus strand of OX336391.1, from coordinate 452,600,686 downwards.
TTTACCACACACTACTCCCTCACGATGCTGCGACTGAATAACCTCATTCCAGAACTTTTCACAGAATTTCATTTTAAAATCATTGATATCAGTAAACTTGTCTCTGTAGACAGCAAACCAATTCCTCGTTTCCCCCACAAACACTTGTTCTAAAATTTCAACTACCTGGCACCACTCAATACTACCATTTTCCAACCTCTCCCCGAATTTATTTTCTATAGTGTTCATGAACTCCATTGGGCACCCCTGTCGATTGCTGAACTTACCCAGTTCTACCTCCCTGTGTGTGCTATTCACAAAAACTGGCCTATTCTGACTATTTTCTTGCCTGATCCTAGCTTTTAATTTTAACTCTAATTCTGCGATTTTCTCCTCAGCCTTCCTCTCAATACTGTTTACTGTTAATTTAATGTTTCCTTCTGATTCTTCTACTTTATCATATAGCTTTGCTTGTTTCTCCTCAATCTTGCTAATGCTCTCTTTATTACTCTCTCTTAAATCATTTACTTCTGCAACTATTTGCGAGTGGACTTTCTCAATTCTACCCGCCAGCTGTTCCTTAACCTCTTTAGTAGCTACCTGAATTTTGTCAATTTCTCCCCCCAATTGCTTTTTGACCTGCTGTGTTTCCAGTTGCACTAGTTCTTTTAAATTTTCAGCCTGTGTACTGATTCTAATTTCCAACTCCTCCTGTACTTTTCCTAATTTTCTGTCTACATCTGCAATAATCTCTTTAGCCTTTTCTTCCATCACCCCCCTGATCTCACCTCTAATCAGTTCGAATTTGTCACTCATTTCCCTACTGTTTTGTTCTAATTTAGCATTTAAAATTTCAGTACTCTCTCTATTTTCCTTACTGTTTTGTTCTAATCTGGCGTTTAAACTATCGCTCAATTCCCTATTACTCTCTTTATTTTTCCTACTGTTTTGTTCTAGTTTAGCATTATTCTGTTCTAACTTTGCATTTAAAGCGTCTGTACTTTCTTTATTTTCCCTACTGTTTTGTTCTAATTTTGCATTTAAGGCATCACTACTAACTTTGTTCTGATACATGAACTCGAGAAGTAAAGTTTTTAATTCTGGTTGGCCGCCTACACTCCCTGTTTCAGTATCGGGATTTACCTCCGCTATCCCGGTACTACCATCACTCGACATACTGCTCGTATCATCACTCTCCCGTTGATGACCACTACGCAACCTCATCTGTCTTTCTTTCTCATCCCCCATAATGATATACACTGATACAGACAAATAACCCCCAAAATACAGGCACAGAAATATATACCCTTCTCCTTCCACAAATGTTATTAGGTTTTCAGCCCCAAGTTGTCGGCGACAAGTGTAACGTTTTCGCTAACCCACACGTTGAGCGACAAGTGTAACGGTTATTAATGCCCCATGTTGGTAGCGACAATTGTAACGGTTTGACTGCCCCTAACTGTTGGGAGATAAATGTAACTGTTTACCTTTGCCTAAGCTATGTTGTTTTAATGGGCGCCAAGACCTCAATGCAATGTTGAAATCTAAATTTGTATTTAACAACGTCTAGCTCTGGCAGAACACCTTCAAGACTCTATTCACTCAGATCGTGGTATGATTTGATCATTAACCCAACAAACAATTGTATCAGGAGAAAGAATTGGTCTATATCTAATGCTACCTACTGAAAGCAAAGATTGCATTGTAAAAGAAATGAATTTATTATATAAAACAAGTATAGCAAAATTAATAATAATAAGTTTAAAATTTAAATTGGAGCGTTGTGATTTTAATATTACCGATAGAAAATTACGTGAAAACGGAGTCTGATAAATTATTGATTTTACTCTTATTCCCAAGCTATGAAGTTACTGAAATATTGAATATAAAACAAAGAGAAATGAGAGATTGTGTATTTCTGCGTCATTCGCGCTTACCACTGGAAATGGCCGAAGCCTTTCCCTCGTACTGAATGATGCTGTGTGCTTCCCACAGTCTCCTGGACGTCGTCATCTCGTCGATGTTTGATGATATCCTGCTAGATTTGAAGATTCTCTGGTCCGTACATCGGACCCAAACACTCGTACAATCACACTGGTTAAGTTTTACAAAAGTTAGTCCTCCACTCCACGGAACATCGGAGCGACTCCCGCGTGCAAACGTACTCGTTAAGTTCTACACAGATAGTCTTCGTTCCACGGAACATCGGAGCGACTCCCGCGTATAACCACACTCGGCAAGAACTACACAGATTGTCCTCGTTCCACGGCGCGTCGAACGATATATGCACCTGTCGGCTCCCCCACTCTTCAGCCGACTTCTAGCTTACGTGGTCTCCACTGATTGGCTGAGCATCCCGCTACTTCCCCTCCTCTAGTTCATTACACTCGGCGGGAGGGTTCCGTTCCAACTATTCGCCTTTCCTTGACGCTGCGACCCAGGATTGCGTCATGCTTTCCGACAAGATTAAGCGTGTACTTGAAATCCCAGTGAGTCACGTCTCTCGATATACCCTAACTGACGAAAACTCCGTAAAATTCCGCAATCACATAATTTTCTATGATATTGTCGTTCGTAATAATTTGCTTGATAGCGTTTTCTAAGACATAGAAAACCTATCTGAATGCTAATAATTTTTATAAAATGCTCCGAAAATACCTTAATAATAATTACAATAAATTAATAATAATAATAAATTAACATGAAAAATTCTCTTGGCTGAACAATTTGCCGCGTAAATAAATATAGAATGGCTTCCTACTGACTTATGCCAGTTGCATAAAAACCCCTCGAAAAACACGTTACAGTACCTTTCCTAAAACCCATGCCAATTCAATTTATGCAACCATTTCAGCAATGCTTTCACACTATGGTTGGTTGGTTCCTCAGTTTAGGGGCAGCGACAACGCAGTCATGTAGCCCCGTGTACTTTGGGTCTGTGTGATAACCGGTGTTAATTGTGATGACTGTATTAGTGTGTGTTATCTGTTTTCAATTCAAGTAAGGACTGCAGACATTGAATTTTTTCAAGTAGTTCCTACGTTTGCCGCCAAACTCCAACGTCAACGACTTCAGAACTTGGTTACCAGATGCCATCGCAGTCGGCTCCTGGTGACGAACGTCGGGACCTAAGAGCGGGGCTACATGACCGCATTGTCGCAGCTCCTAAACTGAGGAACCAACCAACACTCGCTTGTAATACCATAAGTGAAATTGACGAATTATATAAAAAAATATATAACTTAAAATGCACTAGGCTACCATTCACGGCTTATTTCAACCTATTTGAATATTTAACTCCTTTTTATATCCTGAAATATGCTTCCTTTATGTGCAGCACTTATAGCCTCGGCTATTTTTACCTACACTTTCTATCTGCCATTTATGTTTTACATTGTATACCATACGCTTCGTATTTCTGCTTTAGCACTTTTATGCTCTGTTGTACGGTTGAATAGCTGTCACACTCAACTGGTAGATGTCCAGCTACGTCACTCAAAGAGAGTTATATCTGGTGCATTACACCTCACTCCTGTCCAGTGGTTACCGGTTCTGAGGAACATTGAACCTCCTTACATCAGACGGAAGAGATCCCTTGCTAGATTATGGTCGAAGATTCTGATGAACAACTCTCTTCCCATCCATCAGGACATAGACGAAAATGCCGTAACGAGACTAAAATCCCGGAAACCTGTTTGGAGGACAGCCAAGGAATTAGCTGCCATGCCTTTCAGACCTAAGGAGGCTTGGAAACAAGAATGGTCTCAATCACACTCGTCTAGCATTTATATCAAGGATCCAACAATAAAACTGGCTAGGTTCAATCTCCCTCGCTCCAACTGGACCAAGCTTAACAGGATACGCTATAGTGTTGGAAGAAGCGCTTCTGTTCTCCACCAGTGGGGTTGGCTGAAGTCTCCTGCTTGTGACTATGGTTCTGAAGTGCAGACCATCATGGACATTGTGAAGGAGTGCCCCTTGCGGGCATTCTCTGGATCATTCGAAGACCTCCATCGTTTAACCCCTGACACACTCACTTGGCTGGAGAGACTGGACATACGTCTGTGAGAGGCTAACACATTGCCGAAGCCGTTTTCACATTTCTTTGATTTTTTGTATGTATTTATATATTTTGTGAACCGATTGTCAATTGTAACATCATACGCTAATAATATTAATTGTATACCATTCATTATGTAACATTTCATGCATTTCACACTCTGATATGAGCATCTAGTTGTGGTAATATTCCAGCTGTTATGATCCGCCATTTTAGTTTGAATCATTTATCAAAGATAGCATGATGCTCGTACATTTTATAAAGGAAATTTTATAAAAGGTTTTCCATTAGGCTGGTATTGGCAACTCAAACTAACACTTGGGGCGCTGCGGTCGGTCTGGATAAGTAGGGTTTAAAATACTCAATTACACGCGTTTGATATGGAACACTTTTTATTTTTCGGTTATAATCAGTAAATGTGGTCTCTAAAGTAATGACAGTGTTATTTTTAATTGTATATATGTATAACTGTGCGATACACGTGATCTAATTTGTGTGTTCCACTGGATTTTTTGGTGTCATTTGCATATTATCAAGCATCAGTTTTTATGGTTGATGTAGATCAGCTGATTCAAATTTACACAGGGCCACACTTCGGACATTATTTCGGTACTATTATGCGCAATATAATGTAAATGTCGATCCTGAGTCAACGCCGAGGACATTCAAATAGAGAAATACGGTACATAAACAAATAAATAACACACCGAAGCTGTGCTACTTTTATCATTCCGAGACTAGCATCCACGCAAACCAGATTCCACTGTTCCAAGCTCCGACTTATATCGTGAATTGATGTCAAACTGATGATCCGCCAGCCTTTCCGCCAAGCCTACACCTCGTAATCGCTAAGTTCTTCGATATTCGAGCTATTCCACTATCAGTCATATAGGCCTAATTTGCCTCCCCGTGGGCACTGTAGAATGAGTGATTCCGCTACCATTCAAATATTCAACACCAAACCTACCTTTTAACCATCCAAATCAAGCAATTCCTGTCGCCCCACGAGTTTTAATACAAGTTAAACTCATCCCTTCTCCCTACCAAGCAGCCAATAATTAATTATTTAATTAATTATTCAAGTAACTTCAATATTACCAGCGCGCCCATCGTAACAGCTGTTTTTAAACTGAATAACCTTCGCTGGCTTTACGTCGCAGGTCTTCTGTCTGTCTACCTCGACAAGTGTTAGATCCTTCCCGGGGTGGAAAGGTATTATTATTAGGTATCATCACATTTCGGCTATTGCTATTTGCATCTTTTGGAAAGTGATGAAAAGGTATATCCGCAGCCCTCTTTTACATCGACTTACAGCCGTAAACTGAGCAATACACTTTGCTTTTACTCATTTTTCACTCTATCAACGAGTAAAACTTATTACTTATGTATAAAGACACGAACAATTTACCACGATCTGTTTACCAATACAAGAAACCATATACAAACAGTCACCACGTGACAAATGTACCCTACTTGGTAAGTTTCTCATTTTTACCGCTAGATGTCATATCAGATTGCTGGAGTTGCCAATTACACTATCAAAGAAATTTGTCAAAGATGTTTTATCAAATATTTTACAAAACTTACTTACTTAATTCCTGCCGCTCCTTCCGGAGCATAGGGCCTTGGCGAAATTTCTCCACGCAGTACGGTTCCTGGCCGTACTGGCCATTCTCTTCACTTGACTCCAGTTCTTGTCCACCTCTGCAATTTCATTTTCGATCGTCCTCTTCCAGGTCTTCTTAGGTCGACCTCGCTTCCTGGCGCCTTGAGGATTCCAGTCTAGTGCCGCCCTCTCAATAGCTCCGTCCGGCTTCCTTAGTGTGTGACCAATCCAGCGCCATTTCCTCTCCTTGATCTGGATGCAAATCGGTTGTTGATTGGTGATGGTCCAAAGATCTTCATTTGAGATTATGTCCGGCCACCTCACATTCATGATGCGACGCAGACATCTGTTAATGAACACCTGTAGCTGGTTGTTGATCGGTTTTGTGACTTTCCATGTTTCACAGCCGTAGAGAAGAATCGACTTTACGTTGCTATTGAAAAGGCGGAGCTTGGTCTTCCTGGAAATGTTTCTATTTCTCCAGATGGGGTAGAGCTGGACAAAGGCACCATTTGCCTTCCTGATACGGCTTCGACCATCTTCCTCTGCTCCCCCATCATTTGTGACTATACTTCCAAGGTAGAGGAAGGACTCAACTCACTTAATGTCCTTTCCGATGACTGTCAAACTAGTCGTGATGTCAGAATTTATCCTCATCTCTTTGGTCTTGTTGGTGTTGATCATCAGTCCTGCACGTTCTGCTTCTCTCTACATCCCCAGCTTATCTTCTATGTTTCGGTACCGTTGTGCCATAAGACAAATGTCGTCTGCGAAATCCAGATCTTCAAGCCTGTCATTTATACCCCATTGAATACCCCTCTTCCGTCCTCCCATTACCTTCTTCATCACACTATCCAGGACCAATAGGAACAGAGTGGGGGAAAGAACACACCCCTGTCTCACTCCGGAACTGACCTTTATCTTTTCTGTTAAATTGCCTTCGTGAAGAACCTGGCACTCATACCCTTCGTACATCTCTTCCATGATTCTGATGATCTTTGTTGGAATTTTATATTCCTCGAGGGTCTTCCACATGATTCTTTGATTTACGGAGTCGAAGGCTTTCTCGAAGTCAACAAATGTGAGGTAAAGGGTATTCCGCCACTCCACACTCTGCTCCAGGATGATTCGGAGGGTGTTGATGAGATCCACACAGCTGCGATGTTGTCGAAATCCAGCCTGTTCCTTCCGAAGCCTTTTTTCTACGCAGTCTACAAAACTGAACTTTTATAAAAGTTACACAAGGCAATAATCACACCATTACACTATATCAAATATTTTATCATAGTTCAGCAAAATGGATGAAGGACAGTTCCTTGTTCACCTTACTGTATTACGGTAGTTGAAATTTTGTGGTGGCAATACCGGTATATAAAAGAAACGGAAATATAAAGTGGACGTCTATGGGTCAAGCCATGGGTCGCCCACGTGAAAGTGTGTTACGAGTAAAATCTTGGTGAACGAGCTGCAGTACGAGCACTTGAAAAATTACATTAATATTTAATTATTAATAATTATGATGAAATGAAAGATGGTGACGTTCGAAAAACCACAGCCCGAGCAAAGAAAATTGAAACATACGAAGAAAAAATCACTCCTTTAGTGGGATTCGATCACAGGTCCCCCCGAACCAGAGTCGAGCGCTCTAATCATTCCGCTAACTAGACACTGCCATGACCTAGTTGGTTAGATGCATTACCTACTGGTAAGGATAAAGTGCTTATTTACACTCGTTTGTATTACCCAAAATGTAATTGAAAAATTATAATACAAATACTATAACATAAAATGCACTACTATTCAAGGCTTATTTCAGCCTATTTAACTATTTAATTCCTCTTTATATCCTGAAATGCGCGTCCTTTGTGTGCAGCGCATATAGCCTCGGCTATTTTTACCTAGAGTTTCTACCTGTTATATATGTTTTACATTGTATACTGACCCGTTACTATTTTATAAACGGGTCGACAAGATACGCGATATTGTAAAGACTGCCATCTGCCGGTTAATATTTAAAACGACATCGGATCTGGGATAAATTAAACGCGCCCGCTATGGAGGATGTGATCTGAATCAAAGGAATTTGAATCAACAATACCGTCGTCAGATTTTGTTTATGAAGAGAATGGAGCCGTGAACCACGATGAAAGGATAAAAATCTCATCTATTCTAACGTCGTTTGAAAACGTGTTTATATTTGGCTGTTTGCGTAGAACCGTTCCTAATGGTATCGCCGTGAAAAAGTTATCTTTTGGAAGGAGGCCGGTTTCCAATATGATTTTATGTATTGAAGATGTCTTTTGTGAACTGTAGATCGTCTCAAGGAAAAAGATAAGTGCCTTACAATTTAAAATACGATAATGCATGAAGTTATAAACCAACAGGTTGATCAAATATAATTAAGTCCTCCAACTTTCAGTGATAAAGTGTCCCTTTTAAAAATGTAATAATTAGATTGGGGATTGTTCATTATCTAAGGTATTCTGTTCTTTATTCATTTTCCTCCCTGTTAAAGTAGACGTACGTGAGGGGAAATCGTGTTGTTTTTAGGGGTTTAACGTATTAAGGGTTCCTGTTGTCGTTTTCGTTTATGTTGTATTGATCTTCTGTCTATGCTTTAATTACATGTGTTGGTCATGAAACGTAATTGTAATTATGAGATGTGTTTATTACTAACTTCTAAATCCTTACGGGAGTTCTGGGGTCATTTAGAGGTCATTTAGGGGTTAGTATTTTAGTTGTTAATTACGTGAATTTGAGTCCCGTGGTGGAAGGATGTGTGTCCATCGCATTGGATGACCTTGTGTCTATATATCTGTATTGTTGGGAGAGACATCTATTTTATTTTATTCATTAAGGGTTGTTTTATTTAGAGACTATAGAGCATCCAGCGTTTAGAAAAGACTATGGTTCTTATGGGCTTTCACTTTTAACGGAAACCTCCCCTACACTGGTTTTGTTACCTCACCTTTTATCCTGAAGGAACTCTGAACATATATATTTTTCGTTATAATAGCTTCCTGCAATTATCTGCCAATTGATTACCTTTGTTACTGCATACAAGTATCGTTTATATTACGTCTTGGTCTTTTAAAAATTTTCGAGGTTAGCACGCTGGAAAGAAGAGCCTCGTCCTGTGCTGCATGTTCGCCCGGAGTGGAGCACCTGCTCAGTTCCGCCGGCAACATAAGTTCTGAAGCACTATCCGTCATTGGTGATAGGGCCTACTTTTGTGTGTATGTTTTATTTTCTGTTCGATCGAATCAGGGCTGCAGACAGTGGTGTTCGAACCCACCAACTCCCGAATGCAAGGTCACAGTTGTGTGCCCCTAACCGCACGGCTAACTCACTGCAATATCACAAATATTAATCTAAACAAAACAACAAGAAGAATCAAATTGAAAGAAACTAAATTATAGCCTAACTAATAACAAAAAAGGTGATGATCAACAGTATTGCTGACGTAAACATTGTTAACATCGTCAGCATACATCCGAGAAGGAAGGAATGGTTGTGCTATCAACATCTGTCAATCAGTAATGCATCATATCACAACGAAATGAATTTCGTTATTAGTACTCGGAGATTTGCTGATGACATCGTCATCTTAGCTGACAAACCGGAGGATTTGAAGAGCGACAACCATGCCAGACGGTATGGAATTCCGGAGCATCTTGTCCAATTCTCTTCGCGTATTCTTGATACTGGTCCATTGACACGTGAAAAGGTGCTCCTTCCTGGGCGCGTTGTATTTCAGGTAGCTGCCGGGGATCGTGTTGTCTCGCTAACTTATGAAAGCGCAGTACTCGAAGCGAGTGAACATAACGTATGACATCAGCGCAACCTCTGCCTAGAGTTAGCAACACTGTTACCATAAGACTCCACAGTCTTTTCTAAACGCTGGATGCTCTACAGTCATTTGTGCACATTAAGAATGCCTATTTTGGTTTTTCCTTTCCTTGAGGACTGAGCTGGCATCGCCTGTGTCTTGTGTCCAAAACACTTTTCATTTTATAATTACGGTTCTAGACGTGATATTAAGGGTGGGTTAATGTTATTCGTTTAGGTGGGGCTCGACTGAATGCCGAGGGTCATGTTAGTCCTGTTCCTGTTTTGCGTGGCTTCTGTCGAGGAACAACAAGTGAACTCAACACGCATATTAAATGAGACGAATGGGTGACTCTTTCGAGATGGTAGAATGTGTGTTCATTGTATGTACCCGGGACTGCAATCGACCCTCATCCTGACTCCCGTAAGATAACCGAGTCTCGTGCTTTCTTCCGGAAAGGAGATTTATTCAGGAAGTATATGAAGTCATTTTGTAATTGATGTTTCTTTTGGTGTGTCTCTAGTAAAGCTTTCGTTTTAGGGAATTGTATGTCATTTATGTAGTCCTGCGATTAGTAAAACCTAGTTGGATTTGTTTGTCATTTTGTGTGCGTTGGGTTTTGCTTATTGTTCTTTGATTGTGTTTTGATGTGACATACTTTGTTTTAAAGGGTGGGATTATTCTGTTCTTGGGTTACTTGACTTCATAAGCTTCTTGGAATTTTTCTCCTGACTACGTTATGTAGTTAGCCTGTGGTGGGAAGAAAGTACTATTTACATTATTGTTAACTTGTTTTATTTCTGCCCCGTTTATTAATTTGAGTTTCCCTTTGAACAATCTCCAATCTATAACAAGTTAGGCATCTCTCGGTATTCTTCTCTTTTATTACCTGGTTTATTTTTATACTTGTATTTACTTGATTTGATATTATGTGTACTTTTTATTCCAGCCCCATCATCCCTCATTCTATCATTTCATGCACCCCTCGTTTCCCCTTTTGCTATGTCTTGTTGTTTATTAAATTTATATCGACCTTTACACGATAATTGGTTCTCCATCTAGTTCCGAATGTGTAAGTAGACTCGATAAAAAGGTCTACATGGTCCGCGTCATTTCCATCTGCACGCCACAAAAATGTATACCATTCATTATGTAACATATTATGTAACATTTCAGGCATTTCACACTCTGATATAAGCATATTTGCTGTGGTAATATTCCAGCAGTTATAATCCGCCATTTTGGTTTGAATATTTTATCAAGATAGCATGATGCTCATACATTTTATAAAAGAAATTTTATAAAACCATCTTTTATAAAAGATTTCCCCATTACACTGTCATATCTTTTATCAAAGATCTTTGACAAATTTCTTTGATAGTGTAATAAGGGCCTAACACAGTTATATATTTTATAAAAGATCTTTGATGAAAGGTCTTTAAAATTTCTTTGATACGGTAGTGTAATACCGGCCTTACCACGACACAGTGCGGGACGAGGGGGCTGGCCGATAGCGATACAGAATTACGGACTGACCATGTTGCAGTACATATCCACCGAACTGTACGCAGCCGAAGGGACACTTGGCATTTTTCATGCCTCAAGAGATGCGACATTTTATGATTGTTTATCTGTACAAGTATGAATAAAATTGTTCCAATTCCACTGTTTACAATAAAAACGTTGAGATTGCCTCAAATTGAGGTCTAGTCCATAATTATAATAAAATGAATGCACATAGGAAAACTACTGTTTCGGTCTTGGCAGCGAAGGTCCAATTTGATTCAATCTATGGCTACTCTTTTGTTGATCTTATTTATTAATTTTATGAATGGAACCCAATCCTGATTTTCGATGCTTGACATTTGTTGTAAGTTAAATGTATCGTCAAAATGTTTGTCAGGAGTCGTGGGCTCTAAGCGACCTGCTTCTGACTGAAGTTTGGACGGGACACAATCTTCCAATGAAACCTCTTTGATTTCCCTCTCTTATCCAGACCTAATACCTCCATTTACTTTAAGATTCTGTGATTTACCCATCAAAAGCCTTGGATAGATTAATAGTAAGTTATGTAATCAACTTGTCCCATTTTATTAAGAGCCTCAGATATATTAAAACCAACTAATTGGGATTCTCAAGAATCCATGCTGCTAACGTGTTAACCATCCTTGGTCCGATCTTGTAACTATCCAAACTCTTGCATATAATACAGGTTAAACTGACAGGATGCTTACCTCACATCTGCTGGAGTTAGCGTCAACTATATCTGGACCATTCATTCTATAACAGACAAGAGAAAAAGCCACATCTTAAAGTAACTTTCTAGAAGTCTTCTATTGACTAACAATAATAGTAAACAAGGGACCAACAATCCCCTGGAATTGCCTGGCACAGAAAATTAGTCATATCCCTGGAGGAACAGAAACCACACAAGACCCAGATTTCCTAATTATTTTCATCAAACCAGTCCAGTCCCTTCCTTTTCAAAAAGCCAATGGATGTCTCAGCCAATTCAGTGATATTCCTTTTCTACAACTTGAAAGTTCCTTGCAATGGAAGTTTATAGGTATCATACTTCTTCCTGGACAGACTCGGAAGATGTTTAGGTGGCTTTCGACGCAGAGTGAGCCTGAGTTATCAGATGAGAAGTTTGTAAGCTGTCCAACGATCATTAAAATTTCTAGCTGCTTTGGTGATTGGGATATTCTTCTTCTCAGCCTTTCAGAATAAATCAATTCTTTACTTGTCTTATATACGGCTAAGATATTAATAATATAAGCCAACTAATGGCTACACTGCGATACGCTGCACGGCTGAAAGCAACGGGAAACTACAGCCGTAACGCTATTCCCGAGGATATGCACCTCTCTATGCATAATTACATGTGATGATGGCCTCCTCCCTTGTAAAATTCCAATCCGGAGGTAAACTAGACCCCCGTTCGGGTGGGGAGTACTTGAGAGGGGGTTATCACAGAAGTGACAAAGAGAAAATCTGATATTCTACGGATCGGAGCGTGGAATGTTGGAAGTCTGCCAGGAAGTGGAAGGTTAGATTAGTGAAATGCGCTGGCAGGAAGAACAGGACTTTTGGTCAGGAGACTATAGGGTCATTAGCACTAAATCAAACAATGGCCAAGCAGGGGTTGGTCTCATATTGAGTGGGGAAACTTGGACAGCGGGTGGAATATTATGAGCAATATAGTGAACGGATTATTGTAGCAAAAATCAATACAAAACCTACGAGCACCACAGTGGTACAAGTCTATATGCCTACCAGATGTTGAAAAGGTCTACGAAGAAATAGATGAAATTCTGAGGTATGGCAAGGGTGATGAAAATGTTATAGTAATGGGAGATTGGAATGCTGTGGTAGGAAAAGGAAGAGAAGGGAAGATAGGAGATTTCGGATTAGGGGAACGGAATGATCGAGGAAGCAGGCTGATGGAATTCTGCACCGAGCATGAGTTGGTCATAGCTAACACCTTATTCAATAACCACAATAGGAGAATATGCACATGGATGAGACCAGGAGATACAGGGCGTTACCAAATCAACTTCATTATGGCCAAGCAGAGGTTTCGAAACCAGATTTTGGATTGTAAAACATATCCCGGTGCTGACATAAACGCGGACCACAATCTAGTTGTTATGAAATGCAGATTAAAGTTGAAGAAACTGAAGAAAAGTCAAAAGCCAAAAAAGTGGGCAACAGACAGACTGAAAGAGAAGAATGTAAACGAAAGATTCAAGAAGACTATAAAGGAAGGACTAATGAAAAACCCTAAACAAACTTCAATTGCGGACGAATGGACACTTTTGAAAAATGAAATAACAAAATCCGCAGAAGAAAACATTGGTAGGAAAGAAAGAATAGGCAGAAAACCGTGGATCACTCAGGATATACTAGAATTGATGGATGAAAGGCGGAAACACAAGAATGTAAGAGACGAAAAGGGGAAAGCAGAATACAGACGTCTGAGAAATGAGATTAACAAGAAGTGCAAGGTAGCGAAAGAAGGATGGTTGAAAGAGAAATGTGCAGGTATAGAAAATTGTCTGAAATTAGGAAAAGTAGACACAGCTTATCGAAGGATTAAGAATACATTTGGGGAAAAGAAGACTAAGTGCTGTAATATTAAGGACACAAATGGAAAGCCTCTAACAGATAGGGAAGAAAAGGTTGAGAGATGGAAAGCGTACATAGAGGGTTTGTATGAAGGAAAGGAGATTGAGAATCATGTAAAGGAAAGGGAGGAGGATGCAAAAGGAGATTTAATATTGAGATCAGAATTTGACAGAGCATTGGAAGACTTAAGCAGGAACAAAGCATCAGGTATAGATGATATACCGATTGAGTTTCTACGCTGCATAGGAGATGAAGGTCTGATCAGGTTATTTCACTTGGTGTGTAGGATTTATGAGACAGGTGAGGTACCCTCTGATTTCAAGAAGAATGTTATCATCCCTATACCGAAGAAAGTAGGAGCTGACAGATGTGAGAATTACCGTACAATCAGCTTGATTACCCATGCTTCAAAGATCCTGTCTAGAATATTTTACAAGAGGACGGAAAGTCAGATAGAAGCGGAATTGGGTGAAGACCAGTTCGGTTTCAGGAGAAATGTAGGAACAAGGGAAGCTGTACTAAGTCTTAGGCTGATTTTGGAAGGTAGAATGAGAAAAGATAAGAGAACGTTCATGGCATTTTTAGACTTAGAAAAGGCTTTTGATAACGTTGATTGGACTAAATTGTTTGAAATTTTGAAAATGATTGGAATAAAGTATAGGGATAGGAGGGTGATGATCTACAATCTATACAGAAACCAGACAGCAGTCATTCGAGCTGATGGACATGAGAGAGAAGCTGGTATTCAGAAAGGTGTGAGGCAAGGCTGCAACTTATCACCCATACTTTTCAATCTTCACATTGAACAAGCAATGAAGGAAATTAATGAGAAATTTAAAGTGGGAGTGACGATTCAAGGAGAAATAATTTCAACTCTGAGATTTGCTGATGACATCGTCATCTTGTCCGACTCGCCTGAGGATTTGAATGAGTTATTGAATGGTATGGACTCCGTCTTGAGGAAAGAATTCATGAAAGGAGCTTGTAGTTTAACGTGACCGTTAATCTAGAGAACATGAGCCACGGGACCTCCTTTTTACGTGGAATCGGAACCACAGGACATGGCATTTCACTTCGAAAATCTGTCATGCATTGACCGGGAATCGAACCCGGATCGCCTTGGTGAGAGGCATACAGCTAGACCTCTGAGCCAAAATATTGGAATGCAGTCGCAATAAATCAGAAACCTTTATGGACATCAAATTGGCAGGGGAAAAACTAAAGGAAGTAGGAGACTTCTGTTACTTAGGAAGCAAAATAACAGTGATGGACGAAGCAAAGAGGATATAAAAAGTAGGTTGGCTCAGGCAAGGAAAGCTTTTCTACAGAAATGGAGTCTGTTGACTTCGAATATAGATTTAGGTATTAGGAAGACATTTTTGAAACCCTTTGTCTGGAGCGTAGCATTCTATGGAAGTGAAACTTGGACTATTGGTGCAGCAGAAAAGAGGAGAATTGAAGCGTTTGAAATGTGGTGTTACAGGAGAGTGATGAAGATCAGATGGGTAGATAGGGTTACAAACGAAGAGGTTTTAAGACGAGTGGGAGAGGAGAGATGTTTCTGGCGACTGCTAATGAAGAGAAGAGATAGGTTGGTAGGATACATACTAAGGCACCCAGGAATAGCAGACTTAGTTATGGAAGGAAGGGTCGAGGACAAGAACTGTAGGGGTAGACCAAGGTTAGAGTATGTTAAACAGATTGCCTCGGATGTAGGGTGTGGTAGCTATGTAGAGATGAAACGATTAGCTCAGGACAGGGAGGAATGGAGAGCTGCATCAAACCAGTCAAAAGACTGAAGACTCAAACAAAACAAAAACATATTATCGGGAGATAACGTCGTCAAGGATATGCCAGTTCTTGGAGCATAGTTGAATCCATGTGGTACGGAAGCGATTGGGCAGTTGAAGTAGAGTGTTCCTGATGAACGGTTCATGTTCAGTACACAGACCAAGAAGCAGTAACCCATTAGGGTTGCAGTTGCCTAATTCCAGTTTACCTATCACATTCTTCGTAGTCTTATAATCTTGCTGAACTGTCATTGAAATCGCCCAGTAGTAATAGCTTATTTCTACATGGGACCTTGGTGATGGTAGTGGTTAACATTTTATAAAAGTTGTTCTTAACTTCACCAGCAGTATCTAAGGAAGGGGCATAAGAAGAGATTAGGGAGATAAAGTTATATTAAGAGTGTGGTGTACCGAGTCAAAAGTCTCTCAGTAATTTACAGCAGGAGTAAATTGGTGATTCTTCTCCATGAATGCAATGCTCTCCTTCCTCTCTCCCAAAAGATAGTATAGCTGGAACCAAGCTTGATAACTTTTCTTTGACCAACACATCTGCGTTCACTCAAAGTGACTAGGTCAAATCTCTACCAAGCAAGTTCACAGGTAATGAGTACAGTTCATCTTTAAGGTCTGTCAATGTCTTTCACATCAAGCAGTGCTTTTAAGTTCCAACGTGTAATAGCTCTTCCTTCTACAAAGGACCCACTGGGTGTGGCTGGCCAGCCAGGACAAAAATGTAACTTGCGATGTTTAGCCCATGTTTTATAGGGAATTCCATGTGGGGTGGGCTGCAATTATCCTAACCTGGCCTGCCCAAACACAAATGGAGAACATTCACGAGCAGTAGCAGGGTCTCAGAATGACGAATAACACACATCCGCTGCCATGGAATAGGCTATATCATGATGGAAAGAATGCATATTGACTTGCATTAAATAAATATAATTTTCAAAATGTTCACCCAGTTAATACAAAAAGATCATATATTACTAGCACTTCGTACCCGTCGTTGATGGTTTTGCATTGGAAAGATAACAAAAAAATATACAGGAGACTGGTGACAGGAGTTAGCTAAGTTATGGCAAAACTGTCAGTCAGAACTTGTTTGGCCAATACCCGTGTAATTTTGCAATTTGCACCCAGGACATTTTAGAACTAAATATTGAATGGAAGACCACTTGGAGTGAAAAAAATAAACAGCTGTTCAATGACAGACATATACAATTATTATTGTTCACCATAATAGGTCCGTATTGAATATATTTAACTAGTGTCCACTATTAATGATTTCGTCCTTTCAATAGAAATATTGTTATTTATCTATATAACAACAGGGTACATGTTTCGAGCAGTATTCCGCTCTTCCTCAGCCCAAATACACAAATAGATTAAGACAAGTATAAAACACACTATCAAACACATACAATCCTTTGAACAAATATAAAATTAACATGACATAATAATACACGTTAAAATACGATGTGTCATTAACATTCGTTAAAACACTTGAACCTTTGTCCGTTATCCCCACGATACACTGATAACCTGAAAACATCTTGCTTGTTGAATGGTTGAGAAACTGTGCACATTGACTCCTGATGTGAGTCTTAACGTGTGTGCTTTAAAACATTCCATTTCTTGCTGAATTAAAATATATTTTGAAATTTGCTTATATTCCTTGTTGCTAATTTGATGAGAACGAAAATTATAATAGTTTGAGTGTAGAATCCTTCAATGAATCAGTTGGCGACATCTAAAAAGAAATAAAGTTTATATTATAAAATGACTCCAAACCCATTTGAGTGTGACATGCCACACATTAGTACGGCTTTTATTACCTTTAAAAATTGTTGAATGAAAACTCCTAGTGCGATGATTCGCCATTCGAACAGCGAGCAATGTTCAGCTATATATATATATAGATTACAATGTAACAATCGTAAAGCGGATTATGTAGGTCAAACAAGACGTAATTTCAGCATTCGTTATGCTGAACATTTAAGTGTGATCAAATATAGGAAGTTTTCGGCTATAGTCACGCATATGTTTGAGACCGGCCATAAATTCACCAATATCGAAAAAGATTTGGAAGTTTTGCACCACGAGAATAAAGGATCAGTCATGAACATTTTGGAACAAATTGAAATAAACACGACTCAAAGAATTAATCTGGCCCACAATTTAAACGAAATTAATTTTGAAGCAAATATCCTGTCATCATCATCATCAATATCATCATCTTCATTTCCCCTTTTCCAGTTGACACTGGGTGGGCGCAAATATGGTTCCTCTCCACTTTGTTCTGTCGTTCCACCATTCCTCTTCCGAGACAGTGTTCCAATCCAGGTTCCGTTTTTTAATACTATTCTCCACCAAATCCATCTAACACATTCTTGGTCTTCCTCGTCCTCTCTTCCCTGTCATCCGTCGTTCCACTGCTCGTCTTGGTAGCCTTACTTCTTTCATCCGTTTGACATGTCCAAACCATCTCAATCTGTTTTGCTCCAGTTTGTCATTTAGTTTCTGTACTCCCAGTTCTTTCCGTATATCTTCATTTCTCACTCTGTCCCTCCTCGTTTTCTGGACCATACTCCTCAGGAATCTCATCTCAGCTGTATATCCTGTACGATACCTTAACTGAGTCAATTACAAGCTAATATAATTAATTGCAGTGTAGAACAACCATTTCGAGGGTTATATCAAATATGTTTGAGATTAACAGTAGCTAACATCTGCAGCTACCACATACTCCCGCAATCGCTACTGGACAAGCCACGTCACTGATACGCTAGTCAAGTATCCCCACCGCTAGTTCCCCCACCACACTTCCCCGTTGCTCTGTCGACACGCACGACGCAGCACATCAGGCAGTCAGTACAGCCTGAGACTGTGACAAGTTCCACACGTTGCTTCGCTCCCGGCCAACTCACACTTGAAGGTAAGTGTGATGTCGTAGAAAGTTTAATTTAGCTTTCGCAAGTTCAGGATAAACAGACACTACAACATTCTTTGTATTGTTCTTAGAACTGCTCGCTGTTCGAATGGCGTATCATCGCACTAGGAGTTTTCATTCAACAATTTTTGAAGGTAATAAAAGCCGTACTAATATGTGGCATGTCACACTCAAATGGGTTTGGAGTCATTTTATAATATAAACTTTATTTCTTTTTAGATGTCGCCAACTAATGAACTAATTCATTGAAGGATTCTACACTCAAACTTTTATTAGTTTCCGTTCTTATCAAATTAGCAACAAGGAATATAAGCAAATTTCAATATATATTTTAATTCAGCAAGAAATGGAATGTTTTAAAGCACACACGTTAAGACTCACAACAGGAGTTAATGTGCACAGTTTCTCAACCATTCAACAAGCAAGATGTTTAGGTTATCAGTGTATCATGGGACTAATGGACAAAGGTTCAAGTGTTTTAACGAATGTTAATGACACATCGTATTTTAATGTGTATTATTATGTCATGTCAATTTTATATTTGTTCAAAGGATTGTATGTGTTTGATAGTGTGTTTTATACTTGTCTTAATCTATTTGTGTATTTGGGATGAGGAAGAGCGGAATACTGCTCGAACCATGTACCCTGTTGTTATATAGATAAATAACAATATTTGTATTGAAAGGACGGAAATCAGTAATAGTGTATACTAGTTATATAGGCTACAATCATGCCTAAGGCTGGATTCGAACCGGCAGCAGAGCTCGGGTCGTCAGCTGGCAAAAAGGAAAAGGAAAGAAGGTGCTTTATTGGGATATATGTACCCATATATCATAATTTACATCTCTACCTTCACATAACTTTACGCAGTTCATAGAAGATGGTTTCGAAGCAGATAATGTAACTGGAGTGGCATTTGTCGATTTATCGGCAGCCTACGACACTGTTAATCATCAGCTTCTATTTTCTAAGGTCTACACGCTGACTAAGAACTCCAGCCTAACCAGGTTCATTGCTACTCTCCTGCAGAATCGGAGATATTTTGTGGACTTCCAGGGGCAACGTAGCCGATGGAGACTACAGAAGAATGGCCTACCCCAAGGAAGTGTTCTCGCTCCATTTCTGTTCAACGTGAATACTAATGACCAGCCGATAGCTCCCAACACCAAGAGTTTCTTGTACGCTGTCGATCTCGCTCTTGCTACACAGTGTAAGGATTTTGAATCAGCGGAGAACAACCTCACGAGTGCCCTTAAGGATCTGTCCAAATATTATATCACAAATCAACGGAAACCAAATCCCTCCAAGACACAAGTATGTGCCTTTCACTTGAAAAAAAAACAGGGAAGCCTTTCGTATACTGAAATGGAACTGGAACACTGTTACACCCCAAAATGTCTATGAGTGACACCGGACAGAGCTCTTATCTACAAAAAACACTGTTTGAACACCAAGTCAAAAGTTCACAATATAAATAATCTTTTGAGGAAACTGGCCGGATCACAATGGGATAGTCAACCTAACACTATTTGAACATCTGCAATGGCTGCAGAGTACGCCTACCCGGTTTGGTATAACTCAACTCATGCTAAACAGGTAGGTAGCTCTCAATGAAACGTGTAGAACTATAACTGGATGCTTAAGATCAACACCAACAGAGTGTCTTGACCAGCTCACAGGAATAGCACCACCCTCTATTCGACGAGAACTAGCTGCAAACAAGGAAAGGAATAAAGGTGTCCAGGAATAACCCATCCTCTACATGGGCATGAACTACATGCTCAGAGGCTGAAGTCTAGGAAGAGTTTCGTAAGAACATACAAAGAATTGAAGACTACATGTGAAAAATCCAGGCTAGAATTATGGAAAGCTAAGGAATCTCCTCTCCTGGGCTGGAAGAAGATAGCCGAAACTTTACCTCCTGGTCATGATCAAGATTGGTTAACATGGAAATCCTTGAATAGATTAAGATCAGGAGTGGGCAGATCTAAGATCAATCTTGCAAAGTGGGGCTACATTAAGGAAGATGGCATTCAGTGTGACTGTGGAGAAGATCAGACTATGAAACATATGCTTCAGTGTGGACTGTGCCCGACCTCCTGCACAGAAGATGAACTTTATGAAGCATCACAGAATGCAGTGGAAGTGGCCAAGTTTTGGTCAAATATTATATAATGTCTGTAGTCAAAGTATTTGTACCTGTGTTTTATTTGATGTTTTCTGACTCGAGAATAATAATAATGTGCTGACGAATGGCGAGATTCATGAGCCCTTCCTACAAAGCCAGTTCATCTGAGAGGAAAGGAAGTGGTAAGAGATAGCACAAATGTCTCACTTCCCAGGACAGATTTTCGCATTTATCTTGGTAAGAGTTCATTCCATCATAAATATTATTAGCTGAAAATATTCACAATTAAATTTCCTCACTCCACGATTGGTGTGAAGTGACATATCTTGTGACTTCTGACAGGCTTCATTGAAGCACATGCATGAGAACTATGTTGTGACAACCATGACAGTAAATTTCATCTGACAATATTCTCAGATCAGCAAATGAACCACCAAGTCGTTTTCACGCCTGGCATTGCCACGTCAAGAGAAGGATATAGATTACTTACTGCCGGGATTTGAGGCTTCCTGTTACATTACATAAATAATGTGTAGCCTAATTTTATTTTACGGGTGCCTTCTACTCCCAAATAAATGTTCATGCCATTTGCTCCAGTAACTTTGACAACATTTCATAACAAACAAGACAAAAATCAAACAGAGGGTATATTTGGTCTCTACACACCTCATCCAGGATAAATACAAAGTTTTAGCCAAATAATCCAAAGGTACAGAAACAATGTTTACTTTATTTATAGAGATAATTGACTTATTTAATTAGCGTAAGTGAAAGGTTGTACATGTATCAGGTTTGTTGTGACCTTCTTCAGCATCATATTATATTCAAACACTTGCTTACATCACAAATAACAGACCCTTATAAAATTAAACAGTTAAAATGAGAAAATATTTTAGACAAAAATAGCTAAATTATAGAATATTAACAAATTGGGTCTTTATGGGATAATCTGACTAAAATGCCTTTGGTACTGTACCCGTAAAAAATCAAGGAGATGCTCGCTGGTCATCCAAAGCGAAGCTGGATTTTTGAAAAGTGAACATCCCGGCTAAAGACTCTCACAATTCCGCCAGAGAGTTCTCCAAGATTATACACAGCAAGCTGGAAACATGTTATGAATATAGGGGTAACTATCTTTTATACCAAAGTGTGCAAACCTACCTGCATTTCTCTCGGGGCTATGTCGGATGGGAAAAAAAATCCTATCTACTTTGGTCTGTTCCATAACATGTCTCATTATAGTAATAAAGGAACTTCGAACCAACATGTAGAAAAATATAAATTTATTAATAAAAATTAAATAACATTACCAAAACTACATAACACCCTAAATTTAAATCTACATATACGCCACTGACACACACAATCAAAAACTCACTACATTTATACATGTTAAACTGTTGAATTTACGAGACGCTCTGCCGTCTCCAAGTGTTAAAAATGAATAAAAACAATTTATACTACTGCACGTTGAAAGCGTGCATTCCAATTATATAAACATATTTCTGGCACGTACCTGCGAATAACTGGACTTGTTATGTCATCGCCTTCTATAGTGGCCTACACAACACAGGTGTGAGAATGTCATTCATTCATCTCCCCGCACGACCTTCGCACAAGAGCGGGTCTTCTTGGTCTACAGCTGTGGTAGCCAACACTGGCTCTCAATGCTTGCAAATGAACTGTTAACGCAGCTCTAGCGTTTGACAAAATACACTCATACAAAAACTGTCATAACTTGACTGATTCTATCTGAAACTCATTCATACTTTAAACAATCATTCTTACAATTGCGATCGATGTTCATGACCACCGACGCTAACATTCACGCTATATTAACAATTAAAAAGAATCAACCACTCGTTCGAAAAACATTCCCTCCTTCTAACTATTACCTAAACTAAAAACATTTAACTACTATAATTATTATTAAATATCAAAAACCCTTTATAACAAGGAAATAAAATATTTATACAATATATACAGACGTCTACAGCTCCTAAGATTAATTATTGGGCGTTTAGACCGCGTTATCTTCATTCTCAAGGCTGCTGCTCATAGTAAAAATACTATAGCCTTCTCTTTAAAATGCTTGACCACATTTGTCATATCAAGTTTAAAAGTCAATATCGGTGTCTCAACGACCGATCAATTAAGATGAGTACATTGATGTTTCTAATTCAGTTTAATAAAATTAATAATTAATTTATAGAACAGGGACATTATATCCTTTCTTAATGGAGTTCCACCAATAAACGACATCTATACCGCAGATCTAATTATCTGAAAAGTCTTCACTGACTTTCTTCAAAATACAACAACGCTACATTTATACAATCCTTCAGTACATTACGACAATAAATACGGCAATTCCCTTCGTATAATAAACAATTAATTATGGCAAAAATCTCCATAACTCCACTATAAAACTCACAAGTCATTAACACTCTTGTCTTCAACAATGGTTCTACTGTACTGGTATATAGCTCTCTTAGCTTTGGTCTTATTGTTGCCTCAACAAAACAACATATCAATGAACAGCGATATCTGTTCGACAATTACAATGGTTGTCTTCAAACGATGGTATTAATAGATCTTTCAATGGTTTACTAAACAAAATTACTCAGACATAAGACACCATGTCTCCAAATATTTAATAAAAATATACAAAAATGTTCTTTCTCACCCGTCATTACTAAAATGTGCATGGTTGTAAAACTACATTGACACATAACGTAGCGTTACACATGTGCCTAGATAACATTTCATGTTATCTTATCGCTCAATAAGGATCGATCATGACTGGAAAAAGTCTTTACTATACTTCCCTAAGATCGAATAATTTATCTATCAAAATATATGTCTCTAATCATTTATATTTAATGAATAGTAAAGTATTTCTTCAATTTAATATATGTTCCTCGTTAACTGAATGTAGCTTCATTCTACAAAAAGAATGTTCATGTCTATTCACTTTCACATTGAATTCACGACGGATATAGCATGCTTAGATCGTCGTATTATTTATAATAATAGTGATATTTCACATTATAAGACTCAAATATTTCTTCTCCTAAATGTATATTGCTTCTTACAAAAAGAACACCCAAGTTAATTTTAAATAAAATGAATTTCATGAATGTTCTCGACTAAAAGTCTGAAGTCTTGCATAAAAATCGAAATCGTAGAATAATGACTCCCTCAAACATTCTCCCAAGGAAAATACGTTTCACAAACAACTGACTTCAGTTCACAAACTGAATCTTGAAATATGTAAAAATTATAGATGATAAACTGACTTTCATCTTAGACAGATAAGAAGAATAAAATTACTAAACATCGAAGTGAAAATACATAACATAAGTATGGAGAATTGTTGTTCCGAAATGCCCTTGACACACTCAAACAAGAATAATTATGGAAAACTTCTACCTTCATCTTGTAGCAATTGAAGTTCATTGTCGGGTATCAGAAAATATCCAACTGGATCGTCATCATCCAGGTATGATTTGTTCAAAACAAATCTAGTCCCCTCCATCGGATTCGAACTGCTTCCTCGAGAATGAAAAGGATTCCTTCTCGGCATATTCGTCTCCTCCTGGAATCGAACAGCGTTCTACGGACTTGAGTTCCGTCTCGAACTATCATCGGGCTGATATCTTCTGTCTTCCGTCAATACTTCTTCAATCGCCGACATCTCTAGAAGTTCTTCCACAATCATTGAGCAATATATGCTGGATAGCCTCATCGTTACAAAACAAACTCGAAAGTTGAATGTCGGTTCACTATCATAGATGGTAAAGTTCATTTGGTTGGTCAATGAAAGATTATATATGCTCATGGTCGAGAATGAATGTACATGGGAATACATTAAATGTTCTGGGTGGAAATGTACTTAATGCATCCTGTTGTCTCGGCCTTCTGTTTATCTAGATGTTATAGATCTTAACATTGTTTCTCTAACTTTGTTCCATTGTTGCTCTAACGCTGTTCCGTTGTTGCAATCACAACTCTGTCTTGATATATCCCTGATGCAAAATAGTTTAATACATCATCACTAACATACTTCTTCATAATTGTTCGTAGCCATTATAGTGTTCATATACAATACAGTCACAATGTTTATGCAGTATCACTTTACTTACTTCGTGCTGCTATGTGGACTTGCTTGGATTGAAGTCACACCGCACTAAAATGATATTCCTTCTCTGAGTCGAGCAACTTTGTCTAACACCACAAAGTCTCAAATATCTCGGATAATTCTCGCTCGATTTTACTGAATCTTTCTATAATTTTACTTTATCACTGGATAAGTAAACTGGAAACACTTCAATCTCGACAAAGTAAAACACTTGTCCGTTATTAAATCAATTGTCCGCCGCTCAACTTCACCTAAATTTTAAGTGGGGCTCTCACTAAATGTTGGCCGGTAACACCGCTGCCTATGGTCTCGAAGGACCTCGCACTGTAGCTTGTCTACGGGAATGAATTTCCTCCGGACGATACGTCTTATCGCTACCAAGTCTGTCGAGAGAAGAACGCTCTTGACTGTCGTCCCCCCTGCAACTCGCCTGAAAATTGCGCCATAGTTAATGCCGCGCAAATAATGGCGCTCACTTGTAATAATCCTTATTACGGTGAAAATCTTCCGATTGGCGTCATTCAAAGTAGTAGTAATATCTTCTTTTAATTTTCTTTATGTTTTCAATGGTAATATTTCGCGCAATTTCCTTGTTGCTAGGCACTTTTCAATGACCGAGAATATTCTAGACGTCTCTGATTACGTGATGGGTTTCTCCCATTGCTTGCGCTCACCAACAAAACTCGCCTTGAGCCTGCTACCAAGATTCATATTCTAATGTTAAATTTTATCATGGGCTCGGATAATAACATCATTTTCATCCTAAATCATCCAAATTTCGGGTGCAGTACATAATTACAACATAGGTTGCCTTGACCACCATTAGTCAAGTAGGGATATTCTGTAATCCTTTCATGATTGCTATTATAATAGTTAAAATCTATTGAGTTCTTTGAATTTTAACACGTGACATGTATGTTCTTAAATTGTACTTACACCCAAGTAGAATCTTTTCATGCATTTTTAATTTTGGCTGCCTTTGAAAAAAAAAATTGAATCTATTATCATGAGTTGAACATTAAAATCTGGCAACCTCTAATGCCACATATGGTGTCAGTGTCATGAATGATAAATCGACTGCCTCCTTTTGCCTAAACATTCTTGTTTATTTAAGATGTGTTATTGACTGTGATTTTTAAGGTTGAAATGGTAAGAAGCCTTTATCAGCCTTTATCAGTGCTGCATTTGTAATCTATTAACTGAATTACTTTACATTCGGTCTAAACAAGTAAATCCAATTATATTGGACGGGAAGTAACAATTATTATATCACCCTACTACCCGAAAGAAATGTTACATGAATTGTTTATGCACATCTCTAACAATAAAGATAGCTTTTAAGCCATTATTTCAGTCAGTCAACACACTGGGACATACAAAAAATAACCTGAACAAAATTGCATGTGATTAAAATATATATATATATATTCGTTTTGGATGACAGGAGAGGGAGAAAACTAAGGGATGACATATTTTGCTCATCAAGCGAGCATCATCAGATTCAAATATATACAATACACAATAGTTCTACAAAACACTACCAAACCTACCACACCCACTAACGGTCACTGCCCTCCAAAAACAAAAACAGAATGTCAAGAACTTAGAAAGTGTGACAACTAAAAGTACTATTGGTAAAATACTAAAGCATTATAATACACTCACCGGCAAAAGCAAACGCAACACATGATTTTTAAAATTAAAACTTGCGTATTAGCTACATTCTGTCTCAATTATGTCACTTTATACTATTATCAGACCTTTCTCTGTTCAGAGTGTTTGTTTACCATCCATTTCCTTTAAATTATCGATATAAAGTTTGATTTATGACACCCCACTTCGCTATCTACCCCAGGCAGACGGTACGCTCCATCTCCATTAGTTCATTTCCTGCAATAAACTTTAAAGTGCTGGGGTTATAAGTCTCATCCCTACAAACCAAATTTGCTTTGTTTGATAAAATGTATTTTTCAAATGATTTCTCATCAGTTTTTAAGTTTTTCTTGCAAAGGAAACATGGTTCTTACACGCGAAGAAGCTGCAAGAGCTGTAGCCTGGGGCCTGTTCCACGAATGAACTTTGCACTTTTCAATTCTTGCAAAGTGCAAACCATCCAAATGCAAAGTCTTTCTGTTCCACCATGATCTATGTATTACTTTTCAATTTCTACGCAAAGTGAAAAGTCTTTGCGTAGGAATGACCGATCATGTTTATTCCATGAACAAATTGTATAATACTCCGTGATTTAATGTTTTATTTATCGTGGTGATTTTTTCTTTTTCGGAAAGAGATCGCCTTCTTTTTTTGCAGGTTCCAATGAATGTGCCAATTATTTCAAGAATATAGTCAGCTTGTATTGGGGTAATAAGACAACGCTCACGAAATTCCATCGAAGTGAGGTTATGAAAATTCATCCTGTCTTTGTACGTACTCTTGTTGGATTCTTTATCACTATCCTCACTTGATGATAACAAAAGCCCTCGCCGTAATATATTTATAACACTAAATCAAATTCTGTGCCGAGAAACTAGTGTTGAGACTTGTTCATTAACGGCTGAAAAGGGAATCGTCTCTTTGCAAAAGATTTCTGAAAACTTTTCACTTCATTACTTTGCACTTTGCATTTCTGCACCAATGGAGGAACATAACAGGCTTCAAAAGTGAAAAGATTCCTTGCTAACTTTTCACTTATGCCTTTGCAAGACAAATCTGAAAAGTAATGGTGGAACAAAATCCGAACTGAAAAGTGCCAAGTGCAAGGTGAAAAGTTGCAAAGTTCATTCGTGGAACAGGCCTCACGATTTAAGATGGAAGAAGCATGCGATACGTTGCAAGACAGTTAAATGTCAATATTTCGACCAACCAAATAACATACCAACGGTATAGGGAACTTGGAACATACTCAACGAGGCGTGGACCAGGCCGCAGAAGGGCAACATCAGACAGAGATGACCATTATCTGCGACTCCAAGTTCTGAGGGACCGACACACCACAGCTGTAGAAGTAAGAAATCGGTTTCAGCAGGCGACAGGTGTGAATGTCAGTGAGAGGACAGTAAGGAGAAGATTAAGAGGTGTAGAAATCTTCTCCAGAAGACCTGCTACCGGCCCCAGATTGGAACCTCAACATCGCAGGGCACGTCTTCTCTTCGCTCAGCTCCATCAGCAATGGCAAGCCATTCTCTTCACAGACGAGAAGAGATTCGGTCTTAGATCGCCTGACGTAAGAGAAAGAGTGTGGAGGAGGGTCGGAGAAAGGTTTTCTCCTGTAACTTTTTTCTCCAGGACTGCATTCGACGGGGGTTCTGTCATGGCCTGGGCCAGGGTCAGTATGGATGCCAGAACTGAACTTTACGTAATTGAGAATGGGACTCTCACAGCAGACCGGTAAATAATGGAAGTCCTTGAAAACCATGTTGTACCATTTACTCCATTTGTCGGGGATGAATTTCGCCTGATGCACGACAATGCACGAGCACACACTGCCTGATGTGTCCAGCAGTACCTGCATGTGGTTGGAATCTACGCACTGGACTGGCCAGCTAGGAGCCCTGACCTCAATTCAATTGAACATGTCTGAGATATGTTGGCCAGAAATGTTCGGCAACGTGCTCCTGAGACTCTCCAGCAACTTCGGATGATTCTGCATGAGGAGTGGGAACGCATCCCACAGGAAAGCATTTCACAAATCATCGCAAGTATGGCAGAGAGGTTACGCGAGGTGATTCGTGCTAGGGAATACCCGTTTTTAAGTGTTCAGTTCTTGTGTCAGTATGCAAAGAAATAAATTAATTCTGTAATGATAAATTTTGGAACTCAGATTAACATTTTAAACGACTTAGTAATTTACTCAAAATTTAAGTTAAGACATTTTCTCTTTTTCTTCTTATTCTAGAAAATGGAACAGATGTTTTATTTGAAGCATTTTTTTTGGATGTGAAGTGGTTTTCAAATGTTTAGAAAACAATTAATTATGAATGATTTTACATAAGAATAATTTTAATGCATTAAACGATGAGATTAAAAAATACAAGTGTTGCATTTTTTTTTTTGCCGGTGAGTGTATACTAAAATATATGCAGTACCTACTATGTTGCAAGACTGAGAAATGACGTTCTCATCAACAACCAGTCTCACTCCACGACCTAATCTACGAAGGTGTATCTACAATTGAGGGCATTGCCAGAAGAGGAGCGTATAACGAAAAACTGAGTTTTGAGATAATCACACTTGAAAGATTTGTTATGAAATATCTTTCTTCAATGCAGGTTAATTAGCTTCTTTTTCGGGGGGGATTTAAAATTGGTTCGTCTGAGAGTTAATAAAACCTATCAGTTTGTAATATTTAATTCACTTTGTTATAAAGAAAAATAAAATAAAATGATGTGTTATACGCCCTTTTTGCGCTCAAAATATTTTGTAAACAAGTTTATTTTGATGAGATAAAGTGTACGTTTTACAAATTATTAATAGCATATCATTACAGAAATGTTTAATCATCTTAAATAGGCCTAATTGATGAAATATATTTATAATAATAACTGGTTATAGGGCTAATACCGAAATAAGACTTTTCTTAAAAACACTGTTATCATTACCACTCACCAGCTTGTCACGGTGGGTGAGTGGATAGCGTGTCGGTCTACTAACCCCAAGATTGCAGGTTCGCTCCTGGCCGTGGTAAGTGATTTTTTTTTTGAAAGGCGGCAAAAATACGACACGCATGTCATACGATGTTGGCATGTCAAAGAACCCTTTTGAATTCAGTAGGCCGTGTTCATAATGGCAAAATTAATCTCGGGAGTTTTCGCCAACACAAAGTTCCTCATTTCTCTACTAGAAAGCCCTATACTGTTCAAGGAGCTTAGATATTTAACAACCTTGACTTTCATAGTGATTCAAGGAACAACGAAATTCGACATGCAAGCTACCCTCTGGGTGTCAAATTACAAAGCTTGCACCCGGCATCCGAGGCCATACGATATTATTATTATTATTATTATTATTATTATTATTATTATTATTATTATTATTATTACATACCACTCACTTCCATTTCTAACACAAAAACTCACTTCAACGGTCACCACAAGTCAAAGCAACCAACTAGAATAATCACGTAACCTCAACTAAACCAGTGTTGTTTGTTTTTGGCTCACCATGAGTTACTAACTGCCAACTGAACATGCCTTCAGAAAGATATCCCTCACATCTACAAAAATTAGCCGACCTTAATAAAAATTATCAGGGAAGAACAATAACAAAATGGCGGATCGATTAGAGTGATTGCCGGAAAAAGGGCGTATAGGCTTATAAGCCCCTCTTCCGGCATTGTCCTCAATTGCTGTAATATACTTAAGCAGTAAGTCGTAAACTACTGTAGAATAAATTGTAAATTATTGCAGAAATAACCTACGAGGTCTCTGCTGAGATGATGGTAAAAAGCTAGAACTGCAACATACAAAAATAGTGTGTCTACTAATAATGTGTTGAAAGTTCAAATACGGACACATATGAAATTGTGGAATGTCTAAAAACTGCTCTGGCGACTTTTGTGATGTAAAGAAAAAACTCTAGTGTGTATACTGTAGACACAAATCACGTATACTGCTCGAGTCTAAGCTGCGTGGACCTGAGAGGAATGTGTATCGCAGACTATGGCAAGTGGTGGTGACGAGTGATGAGGTTTCTCGGTCCTTGTGTAGTAACAGAAGCAAATACATTAGTTGATGACTCAGTCACTCATTCCCAACGCCACGCTGGTTTCAGAAAAGACCCACGTTAGCAGTATTGGAATAGATGAGAATGTCAGGTAACACGGTGGGCTGTCGACAGGCTTGTCAATTCTCGCCTGCTCCTACCCTGCCTCTGCTCTTCATCCCGTAAGTTCACAGAGCTTGGGACCGAGCAGTACTTGTACTGTAGTTTTAGGAGCTTTTATAAAAACAGTTGATATTGAAAACTTTTCAAATTATGTAAGAATGATTAAAATTAACCCCCATCCCCCTTTTCATAGAGAAGTGTATACATAATTCATGTAACATTTCTTTCAGGTAGTAGGGTGATATAAGTTAGCAATAATTCATGTAACATTTCTTTCAGGTAGTAGGGTGTTATAAGTAAGCAAGTCTCTAAAGTTAATGAAAGACATTCAAAATTTCTATTTATTTATTGTACGAGTGTCATTTTTAATGATCAATGCTACCAACAAAACATTTTGGTGTCAAAGAATTCTTTACATCATCATCATCTTGTACAGTTTCCAGCCCCAGGCTGGGTCTGTTTGGAACATAAGCCTCGCCACTTAGTACTTTCTTCCCACCACCTCTCCGCTGTCACTCTAGTCCAGTCCTCGACTCTTTTCTTGACACATTCTCCCACTCCTTTAACCCATCTTTCTCTTGGTCTTCCCCTGGGTCGTTTCTTCTGCATCTGCATCTCATGTATCATCCTGGGAATCTTCTTCTCTTCCATTCTCTTTAAGTGTCCATACCACCTCAGTCTTGATGTCTCAATCCTACCCTGCAAGGGCTCCTGGTGTATTCTTTGGAATACACGGTAAGACAGAGTAAGCTTTTGCTTCTCTTTGCTTTATTTCATTCCTTCCTTTTTTCGCAAACACCAACAGTGATCTCCTGGTTTCTCTTTGTTGGTATACTTTGCTTATATTACCTGTGTGTCTGTTCTAGATATATGTCTTCCATGACCCACCTAGCTTCATCTAGCAGCGAATCTCTGAAGTTCCTCAATTTTTACCTGCACAAGAGGACTTCCTTACCAATCAGGCCACCAGATCTCGTCGCTATCGCCCGCTATCATCTCCGTGATCAAGAGGAGTTCGTCTACTTTTTCATCCACCAGGCTTCGCTAGTGACGCCTGCTATCAACTCTTTGAAGACCATTTCATCAAGAGACTTAATTTTTACAATGTTGGTAATTCTTATGTATATTCCTTTGTCTCCTACCCCCACTCTTTTCCCTTCCCTGGTCTCTCCGCGCTTCGCTGAGCTGGCCTCACTTGTGCTACAGTCGTCAAGACTTCCAGTCGGAGCTTACCTAGAGCTCGTCTCCCCTCCTCGAGAGACAATCTTTTAAATAGGACGCCATGTCCAGATCGTAACTAACGGTCAACTAGAGAATCGCCGTTCATCAGAAATGAGCTAAGTACTACTTCAACGTTCTTCAACTCATTTTAATTGCTTTTAAATAGCTACATGCTTTTAACCATCATTTTACAGACAGTGTGAAATTGCTAAATGTGGGGCAATAACCATCTTCGCAGGATTTTCGATGTTGGGCTTTGTCTATCTAAGCTAACCTTAACATGAAGCAGCATTTCTTATGCATATTAACTGAGATAATTTCTCACAACGTGGAACATCGTTAAATCACCCACTGTCTGCAGAAAACTTAGCTCGTTCCACCGCTGGACTTTTTCTGCCAATTTCAACAGTTGTGATTGTTCTGGAATTTTCCATGCCAAACAATTCATCTACAAGTTAAACCTTCTAGTATTTTCCACTCACATACGGGAATACTTTTTATAAACAAGGAATTTTCCTTATGAACAGCTAATCAACACCTAATTTTTCTTCCTCCGTTGGAATTTGTCTGCTGCATTCAACTATAACCTACAAATTTTTCAACGCAATAGACTCTCGCAAATCTAGAGCAACTAGTTATTTTTCACCATTGCAATAACTTTCCTTGCTATAAAATTTCTGTGCTACAATAGTGAACTTTTCAACCACGTCAACAGACTATAGTGAAACAGTGCTCGTTCGACTTCTCATCCGGGTCGCGCTCGTCCGAAATAAATAAAATAGGCCAAGAACTTTCTCCCCCCCAACCACCACCACCTCTCCCTCTGTCGTAGCATACTAACCCGCAATACATTCAGGGGCAAAGTCGATATCTCTCGAACGCATGGTCCGATTTTGACAAATGAGGTGTCGTTGGACTCGGGCTGACGCCCTCTTTCCAATGGACCACTCATTTCAACCCCTAAATAAAATCTACCCCTACTAGGGGGTGAAATTGTATTTTTTTAACGAAAGTCTCTTTTCAAATGCGACATGTATAAGGTGCGCTGCTAAAATGTACTTAAACGTTGTTGCTCATATAGCGTATGCGTTTTGCTGGATGCCGCTATGAATCAAAATTTTTGTTTTTGTTTTTTACGCATGCGCACTTGGGATTTTTGTAAGAGGGCGAGCTCTTTGAAAAAAATGATTTATAAGAAGGGGTTTTGGTGGTGAGGAGAGAGCCAGATAGTCGCCTACTTTCCTAAGAAGTTTGCCGATATCTCTCGAACGCAAGGTCGGAATTCGACGTGTGACGTGTCATATCGCTTGTCTCGAAGCCCTATATATGTTATTAATAGGTTAAAGTTTTGAGAATGCTGGAAACAGGTTTTTTGGGGGTACAAACGTGATTTTAGACTTTTTCCGATATCTCACGAATGCATGGTCAGATTTGGTCCTATGACGTGTCAAATGGCTTGTCTCGAAACCCTCTTTATATTGGTAATGGCTTAAAGTTTTTGAGAATGAGGGAAACAGAATTTTTTGGTGTAAAACTGTGATTTTAGACTTTCTGTTCTATCTCACATACCAATAACGCCAGAGACCTATACGAGGGATCCTAGGACTCGGGATAACGCCCCCTTTCAAATGTGGTAGATATTTTTTCCAAAAATAATTCACAAAGGGCCTAACGCCATACATGTTGAAAAAACTTTTTTCCTTTACCTGTTTATAATGTTCATGGTGGTGGTTAAGAGAGACGATACTGCTGGGTGTGTGTGTTTCAACGAACCTGTCGCTGACCACGGTGACTGTGCTCAATAGATCAATCGCTATTTCGACGGGTCGGTGTATGACAGAGCGAGGGTGCGTTTTTCTGATATTTTACCTTTAACGTGTAAACGGCGATGAGAACTAAGTTCTATGTTGGTCGAAGCGAGTACAGAAAACAAACTTGTAGAGGAGCAGACGAGCTTATTGGAATGCGTTGATCTGACTTGACAACAAGTGCAATGGAAAATGACAAAGACGCTTGAAGGTGAAATAATCTGACCATCGTGGTGGCAGGGAAGTGCAAAATACATGCATACACATGTGAAACCACATGAGGGCTAAACAAGTCACATCCTGTCTTGCTTCGTACGTGACAAAATGCAAGTCCATGTGAAATTTGACCTGTCACAGGTGTTCATCTTGGACGTCAGCTGTCCACGTGTTTGATAACAGGATGTTCAAAGCGTGGGAAAAAATGATTATACATACAACGTAACATATATAAAGACATGTCGTTATCATTTCCTCTCTCACTTAGCCTTTGAACACATTGCGTTGCGTGAAACCCCTGGTCTTGTTTAACAGTTTTGGTGTTGGTGGAAAATACTTAACCTTGTTGTGAGGTAGGTATATATTTATTCATTTATATATTTATTGATTTATATATATTTACAAGCAATTATTTATTGATTACGTAATTAATGATTTTATTTATTTATTTGTTTGCAGATAACCGGTATACCTTACATGTCTGAGAGAGAAGAAACCATTGCACGTTTGAGCCCACTAGAGGGAAACAGCAACAATCCACTGCAAGTGAAGGTGAGATTATTATTTGAAACTAACTTGTTTCATTTTTTTGTTTCATATTTTATTTTATGAAATGCATGTATTAACCTAAATTTAGGTATTTATAGCGTTTTATTTTATTTATTTTTAGAAACTTGGAACGAAAAGCCTCACCGCTGTAGCAGTTGCTGAAAATCCGAGACGCAGTAGAGCGTAACCATTGTTTCCAGGCAGTGAACTATTGAAAACTCAGGTAAGCCTAACTTAAAATGCTATTGCATTTTACCACTACTGGAAAAAACTCTTACACAAAAAAAATTCATTACCTGTACATGACTGGGACAATGATTGCTTTCTTGATTATTGGCTATGTTGTTGTTGACTGGGAAAAGTACAAGGCCATGTTGGATTTTCTAAAAACAAAAATTTAATTTATGGGTGGTTCCCTATGGACTCAACGAATATCCACAGGTTTGAACATGATAATGTGAACAAAATGACAAGACATTCAATTTTGTTTATATATTGGTTAAAGGGGGATGTAAATGTCTGTAGCTTTATAAAAAGAAAATAAGCACATGGGTTACTGTTAGTGCCAACATACAGTTTATTTTTAATGGTGTTCTGATATATTAATGCCAATTAACGTTAACGTTTTATTTACAAGTATTGATTGATTGAGTGAGTGATGGGCTATTTTGTTTGCTTTTAGGTGTCGTCAGGTGCCATAAACGTAGTGAACAGACAGTGATAAAGGCATACATTATGCTTTAAAGTACTCTGTGCTCTTGTGCAACGTTAATAACATACAATAAGAAAAAGTTTTATTATAACACATGGCGTTAGTACCAAATACAACAAGTGAGCAAGTTGGTTTACCACGTGGGTTAAATTTAAAATCAGAACATGACCGTTGGTTAACATTTGAATCCTGGGCTGTAGGCTTCTTGTCGACACATGAACTTGCAAAAGCCGTTTTTTTTTACTTGAACCGAGAAGATGTGGTGCGCTGTGTGTTTTGTCATATTGAACTTTCACACTGGGAAGAAGGGGATGATCCCTTTAGAGACAATTTGCGATGGTCTCCTTGTTGTCCTTAATGCTTGGAAAACAAGTGGATAACATACCCGTGTGTTCATTTTACCGAACCACAAGACCATTGGCCGCTACTTAAGTTGCTGAATCACAAATAAATAATAATAATAATAATAATGATGTATTACCAGCCAACAACGGTAGTGTCGATATATGTGGTCCATATGCCATAGACAGTGTTGAATTGGCATGTGCTTTTGAAAAATTGGGAGTTTGCAAGACTAAAGCACTAGCACACCCAGAGTACAGCTCTGTTGAAAAAAGTTTAGAATCTTATTAACATGTTTGGCCATTAATATTAAAACACCTTACCAAACAGCTAAATGAAACTGGATTTTTTTTATACTGGTGAAGGGGATAAAACAATATGTTTTCTTGTGGATTTGCTTTAAAGGATTGGCAAATGACTGATTACCCTTTTGTGCAACACGCTCGTTGGTTACCTAACTGTAAATACATGGTGTTGCTTAAAGGTCAGGAATTTGTAAACACTATTCGTAAAGAAAACGTGATTGCAGCACAAGACATAAAAGTGCCTTTAGAGTTAGAACATGCGGAGCAAATACATGAGGCTGAAAAAAAAGACATGTCTCACGAACAGATACAAAAGTGTAACCAACAATTATGTAAAATTTGTTATCAAGTTGAACTAGGTGTTGTATTTTTGCCTTGTGGACACATGATAGCCTGTGTCAAGTGTGCATTAGAACTCAACACTTGTGCTATATGCAGAAAAGCAGTATCTGCTATAGCTAGGGCATTTCTTGCATAAATAGTAAAATTTATCAGCCATGCATAGTGTAAAATCCCTAATTGCACAATATTATTAAAGCTGTTTTAGAGTGTAATAGATATGCTTTTCTTTTGTTTATAGACTACTACAATGAATGTTTTGAATGCTGTGGGTCAAACATGTGGCTTAGAGACAAAAGAAAAGCTCAGCGAATTGCCAACGCATATTCCATTCCGCATTATCAAGATTCGGAAATTGAAAACAGCATATGGTGATCGTGTACTTTGTGTATGTGAAAACTTTGAGACATTTCTGCCTACACGGTTTAATGATATGTCGGAGAGTGTTTTTGATGAAGTCAATAATGATTTACAACCTGTACACTTAATTTATGAAGGTTTTAAAAACAATAGGTGCATGGTTCGTTTTAATTAAATAAAGAAAGTCAAATAATAATGGAAGATATAAGTCATGACAATGGACTGAAAGAAAAATATGTGTATAGAATAATAATGTCTTAGTGTTTAGTATTGTCTTAAAAAATATTATCATGAAACAAAACAAAATGTATATAAAGTTTGTAAATACTGTAAATGAAAATAATGGCACACCTAGTTCATCTTGATAACAAATTTTACATAATTGTTGGTTACACTTTTGTATCTGTTCGTGAGACAAGTCTTTTTTTTCAGCCTCATGTATTTGCTCCGCATGTTCTAACTCTAATGGCACTTTTATGTCTTGTGCTGCAATCACGTTTTCTTTACGAATAGTGTTTACAAATTCCTGACTTTTAAGCAACACCATGTATTTACAGTTAGGTAACCAACGAGCGTGTTGCACTAAAGGGTCATCAGTCATTTGCCAATCCTTTAAAGCAAATCCACAATAAAAACATATTGTTTTATCCCCTTCACCAGTATAAAAAAATCCAGCTTCATTTAGCTGTTTGGTAAGGTGTTTTAATATTAATGGCCAAACATTTTAATACGATTCTAAACGTTTTTCAACAGAGCTGTACTCTGGGTGTGCTAGTGCTTTAGTCTTGCAAACTCCCAATTTTTCAAAAGCACATGCCAATTCAACACTGTCTATGGCATATGGACCACATATATCGACACTACCGTTGTTGGCTGGTAATACATCATTATTATTATTATTATTATTTATTTGTGATTCAGCAACGTAAGTAGCGGCCAATGGTCTTGTGGTTCGGTAAAATGAACACACGGGTATGTTACCCACTTGTTTTCCAAGCATTAAGGACAACAAGGAGACCATCGCAAATTGTCTCTAAAGGGATCATCCCCTTCTTCCCAGTGTGAAAGTTCAATATGACAAAACACACAGCGCACCACATCTTCTCGGTTCAAGTAAAAAAAAAACGGCTTTTGCAAGTTCATGTGTCGACAAAAAGCCTACAGCCCAGGATTCAAATGTTAACCAACGGTCATGTTCTGATTTTAAATTTAACCCACGTGGTAAACCAACTTGCTCACTTGTTGTATTTGGTACTAACGCCATGTGTTATAATAAAACTTTTTCTTATTGTAAGTTATTAACGTTGCACAAGAGCACAGAGTACTTTAAAGCATAATGTATGCCTTTTTCGCTGTCTTTCCACTACGTTTATGGCACCTGATGACACCTAAAAGCAAACAAAATAGCCCATCACTCACTCAATCAATCAATCAATACTTGTAAATAAAAAGTTAACGTTAATTGGCATTAATATATCAAAACACCATTAAAAATAAGATGTATGTTGGCACTAACAGTAACCCATGTGCTTATTTTCTTTTTATAAAGCTACATACATTTATATCCCCCTTTAACCAATATATAAACAAAATTGAATGTCATGTCATTTTGTTCACATTATCATGTTCAAACCTGTGGATATTCGTTGAGTCCATAGGGAACCACCCATAAATTAAATTTTTGTTTTTAGAAAATCCAACATGGCCTTGTACTTTTCCCAGTCAACAACAACATAGCCATTAATCAAGTAAGCAATCATTGTCCCAGTCATGTATAGGTAATGAATTTTTTTTTGTGTAAGAGTTTTTTCAGTAGTGGTAAAATGCAATAGCATTTTAAGTTAGGCTTACCTGAGTTTTCAATAGTTCACTGCCTGGAAACAATGGTTTCGCTCTACAGCGTCTCGGATTTTCAGCAACTGCTACTACGGTAAGGCTTTTCTTTCCAAGTTTCTAAAAATAAATAAAATAAAACGCTATGAATACCTAAATTTAGGTTAATACATGCATTTCATAAAATAAAATATGAAACAAAAAAATGAAACAAGTTAGTTTAAAAAAATAATCTCACCTTCACTTGCAGTGGATTGTTGCTGTTTCCCTCTAGTGGGCTCAAAAGTGCAATGGTTTCTTCTCTCTCAGGCATGTAAGGTATACCGGTTATCTGCAAACAAATAAATAAATAAAATCATTAATTACGTAATCAATAAATAATTGCTTTTAAATATATATAAATCAATAAATATATAAATGAATAAATATATACCTACCTCACAACAAGGTTAAGTATTTTCCACCAACACCAAAACTGTTAAACAAGACCAGGGGTTTCACGCAACGCAATGTGTTCAAAGGCTAAGTGAGAGAGGAAATGATAACGACATGTCTTTATATATGTTACGTTGCATGTATAATCATTTTTCCCACGCTTTGAACATCCTGTTATCAAACACGTGGACAGCTGACGTCCAAGGTGAACACCTGTGGCAGGTCAAATTTCACATGGACTTGCATTTTGTCACGTACGAAGCAAGACAGGATGTGACTTGTCTAGCCCTCAGGTGGTTTCACATGTGTATGCATGCATTTCGCACTTCCCTGCCACCACGATAGTCAGATTATTTCACCTTCAAGCGTCTTTGTCATTTTCCATTGCACTTGTTGTCAAGTCAGATCAACGCATTCCAATAAGCTCGTCTGCTCCTCTACAAGTTTGTTTTCTGTACTCGCTTCGACCAACATAGAACTTAGTTCTCATCACCGTTTACACGTTAAAGGTAAAAT
This sequence comes from Meconema thalassinum, assembly GCA_946902985.2. Taxonomy (NCBI): domain Eukaryota; kingdom Metazoa; phylum Arthropoda; class Insecta; order Orthoptera; family Tettigoniidae; genus Meconema; species Meconema thalassinum. Next base: position 452,561,616 of record OX336391.1, on the reverse strand, counting down.
ATCAGAAAAACGCACCCTCGCTCTGTCATACACCGACCCGTCGAAATAGCGATTGATCTATTGAGCACAGCCACCGTGGTCAGCGACAGGTTCGTTGAAACACACACACCCAGCAGTATCGTCTCTCTCAACCATCACCATGAACATTATAAACAGTTAAAGAAAAAAAAGTTTTTTCAACATGTATGGCGTTAGGCCCTTTGTGAATTATTTTTGGAAAAAATATCTACCACATTTGAAAGGGGGCGTTAGCCCGAGTCCTAGGACCCCTCGTATAGGTCTCTGGCGTTATTGGTTTAAGAGACATAACAGAAAGTCTAAAATCACAGTTTTACACCAAAAAATTCTGTTTCCCTCATTCTCAAAAACTTTAACCTATTACCAAAATAAAGAGGGTTTCAAGACAAGCCATTTGACACGTCATAGGACCAAATCCGACCATGCATTCGTGAAATCTCGGAAAAAGTCTAAAATCACGTTTTTACCCCAAAAAACCTGTTTCCAGCATTCTTAAAACTTTAACCTTTTAATAACATATATAGGGCTTCGAGACAAGCGATTTGACACGTCACACGTCCAAATCCGACCTTGCCTTTGAGAGATATCGGCAAACTTCGTAGGAAATTAGGCGACTATCTGACGCTCTCCTCACCACCAAAACCCCTTCTTATAAATCTTTTTTTTTTCAAAGAGCTCGCCCTCTTACAAGAATCCCAAGTGCGCATGCGTAAAAAACAAAAATGTTGATCCATAGCGGCATCCAGCAAAACGCATGCGCTATATGAGCAACAACGTTTAAGTACATTTTAGCAGCGCACCTTATACATGTCGCATTTGAAAAGAGACTTTCACTAAAAAAATACAATTTCACCCCCTAGTAGGGGTAGGTTTTATTTAGGGGTTGAAATGAGTGGTCCATTGGAAAGAGGGCGTCAGCCCGTGTCCAACGACACCTCATTTGTCAAAATCGGACCACGCGTTCGAGAGATATCGACTTTGCCCCTGAATGTATTGCGGGTTAGTATGTGACGTCAGAGGGAGAGGTGGTGGGGGCCAGAATCGGCCTTACTCCACTACTATGAAATTTGTCAAAGATCTTTGATAAAATATCTTTTATAAAACATATGATAGTCTAATGGGGAAATCTTTTATAAAAGGTGGTTTTATAAAATGTATGAGCATCGTGGTATCTTTGATAAAAGATTCAAACCAAAATGGCGGATCATAACAGTTGGAATATTATCACAGCAAATATGCTCATATCAGAGTGTGAATTGCATGAAATGTTACATAATATGTTGCACAATGAATGGTATACAATGTAAAACATAAATAACAGATAGAAACTGTAGGTAAAATTAGCCGAGGCTGTATACCCTGCGCACAAAGGACGCGCATTTCAGGTTATAAAGAGGATTGAAATAGTTAAATAGTCTGAAATAAGCCGTGAATAGTAGTGCACGTTATGTTATAATATTTGTATTGTAATGTTTCAATTTTTTTTATTTATTTTTTTGTCGTGTAGCCTCCTGAGAGGCCGAGTGCTGGTCTTTCTAGTCGACGCCCGTGGGCGACCTGCGCGTCGGGATGAGGGATGGAATGGATGAAGATGAATGAAACTGGGCAAGGATGTGGAAGGAAGCGGCCGTGGCCTGTCAGAAGGTACTGTCCCAGCATTTGCCTGGTGTTGAAAATGGGAAACCACGGAAAACCATTTCAAGGACAGCCGACGGTGGGGCTCGAACCCTCGCATCTACCGAGTCAGCAGAGAGCTTGGCCCCATGACCTAACGCTGCGCTTTAGCCCGCGTAGCCACTACTGTCGGTATTTTTCAATTACACTTATGGTATTACAAACGAGTGTAAATAAGCACTTTATTCTTACCGGTACGTAATGCATCTAACCAACCAAAATATGCCAATTTCTAGTTAGCAGAATAAGTAGAGCGCTCGACTCTAGTTCGAGGGGACATGGGATCGAATCCCACTCAGGGCGTAATTTTTTACTTCGTATGTTTCAATTTTCTTCGCTCGGGCAGTGATTTTTTCGAACGTCACCATCATTCATTTCATCATAATTATAAATAATTAAATATTAATGTAATTTTTCAAGTACTCGTACTGCAGCTCGTTCACCAAGATTTTATTCGTAATACACTTTAACGTGGGCGACCCATGGTTTAACCCATAAACGTTCACTTTATCTTTCCGTTTCTTTTATATACCGGTATTGCCACCACAGAATTTAACTACCAAAATACAGTAAAGTGAACAAGGAACTGTCCTTCATCCATTTTGCTGAACTATGATAAAATATTTGATGTAGTGTAATGGTGTGATTATTGCTTTGTATAACTTTTATAAAAATTAAGTTTTATAAAATATTTGATAACATTTCGTTGACAAATTTATTTGATAGTGTAATACCGGCCTTACTAACAAATTAGGTTAATCTTTAAATTTATGTATTTTGCAACTTGGCCTCGCCAAACCATAGGCACCCTCCCAACTTTCTCCACTTACAACTTATTCACTCTGTATAAATATCAGCAGTTAGAAACTGCTTATTAATCTATTTTCTTTTCTTGCTAGCACAAGAATTGGTTATTGTCTAAGTACCAAACCTTTCATTAATCTCTTTAATCCAGGTTTCACGGAAGGGTAACTGGCCCCATTTTTTCCTCGTGATCCTGTTTAAATATAGAAGTTCTAGAAACTTCCTTTTAATTTTTCTCTTCAGGTTTCTTTATAAGTGACCTACCCTATTTGTATAAACTCTGAAAGTAATTCTGTATCAATATAAGAAGTTATAGAAACTTCTATTTCATTTCTCTCTTTTTTTGTTGTTGTTACTTTCGAAGTTGTTATTTGTTCATATTTCTAAGATGGCCATCTAGAAATTCTTAAAGTACCGGTACACATCTTGTACTTGATTTCTTATTTAACTTTAATTACGTTAATTATCTTTAAATTTTCTATTTATGAATCTTAGCACCATTTCAAAATCTTATGAAGATTTTAGTGCTTATAAAAGGTTCCAAACCAAAAAATTGTCAATTGCCTAGTGCAAGCTTTAAATGATTTAAGAGGTCTGCGACCCCAATGGTTTAAAAAATCACATTATATATGTGTCAAATTGATCACACTTTATGCTTTGTTAAATAAATCCAAATTTATATTTTTGCTTTATCTTTTTCTATAAAATAATGATTAGGCAAGATCCTGTCTTCCCCTACTCTTCCTATGGGTTTAAATTTAAAAACCTCCCATATAAAATTAATAACGGTTCCACTTTTTGTTGCATTTGAGCAAGAACTCTTACTCACAAACGTATTAAAGCCTCTCTTAGCTTTGATAGCTAATTCTAACAAGCTAGTAAGGCAAGCATAGCTCGCTCCGCCAGCTTCCTGCTTGTTGAGATTTTCTCTACACCTTATGGTTGGTTTTCAAAATTTAAGTTTTTCTCATTGTCTAAACTTTTAGTCGGCGCTTGCTGGGTAAAAGCTTAGCCATTCCTAAATACAACTATTGGTGCTCTTACCAAAATTATTCACAAGAGTATAATTGCTTTAACCCTACACTTCTTGGAAACATTCGGTCGCTTTTTAGAAATTCTACAATTTCAAAAACTAAAACATCACGGCCAATTCAAACTATTTGTATTCTTCAAAATATTTGTTTAAAACAAACTCTTCTGAAAAGATACATAGTAAACTCATCATTTCTTTCTTTGCCAGACCACCACCCTTCCCCATAGTAGCCGAATCTTGGCTTGGAAGGGAAGGTACCACCTCCTCTCGCCCGCAAATAGCCCAAGCTCTAGTTGCGTTTCCTGTTAGATGTGTTCAAGTCCCCACTCTAGTGATTTCACGGGCTTTGCGGTGACACTCCTCTTTAAAAATTGTTTGTATTTGATGTTGGACTTTCGTCCTATTATCCACACTTGTTCCTCTGTCCGAAACCCACTTCCCTTTACTTCTCTCTTCATCTTCCCTTGTGGGTAAGGTTAATTCCTAGCAAAAACCTACCCAGCTCCTCTTTCACTATTTCCCTGACCTTTTCATTCCTCACCCTGTCTCTTCGTGTTACTCCGATCCTACTTCGTAGGAACTTCATTTCACTTGCCTGTATTATGCATATGTCTCTTTTCTTCATTACCCAAGTTTCTGATGCATAGGTCAGTATCGGGAGATTGTAACTTCTGTATAACACTTCCTTGTTTTTTTGTGGGACATCTTTATTCCACACTAAGCTCCTAATGCTTCTCAGAAATGCTCCTGCCTGTTTGCCACGTTCCATTATCTCTTTGTCATCTCTCCCATTTTCCTCCACTATACTTCCCAAGTACTTGGAGACTTTTCACCTTCTTCAGCTGTCCACCTCCAAGTGTTATCCCATTCATTGGTCTGTCCTTTTTCCTGGTCGTTAACAGGATGTCACATTTATTGATGTTGAACTTCCATCCGTACTCTCCTACTGTTTCTTCCCAAGCCTTCAGTTGCTCCTGAATTTCCTCCTCCTTGTTTCCCCAGAATAAGAGATCATCTGCAAACACTAACACTTCCACAATACATCTCCTTCACTCTGCCTACAGTCCCTTCTTCCACTCCCATGTTTTCCATTGCTTCCCAAACCTTCTCCCTATACACACTATCATAGGCCTTTTCGATGTCCAGGAAGGCCATCAACAGATCCTCTCCAAATTCGTAGTGGTGTTCCTGGAGCTGTCTCACTGAAAATATGAGATCCACTGTTGATCTCCCAGGTCTGAATCCATACTGCTACTCTCTCAATTCTCTCTCCTCTTTGGCTCGTATTCTACTTTCTAATATCTTTTCATATATCTTGGCACAGTGTGGTATGAGTGTGACTCCCCTGTAATTTCTGCACTCCTTTCTGCTTCCTTTCTTAAATATTGGGACAATTAATCCTTTCATCCAATTGTCTGGGGTCTTTCTTCTCCTTCCATACCACCCTCATCACACGGTACAGCCACGTTTCCCAACCTCCCCTGCTGCCTTCACCATTTCAACACTTACTTCGTCCACACCTGGTGCCCTTCCTCCTTTCATCATGTCTATAGCCATTTCCAGTTCTCTCCAAGTCAGGTCCTTTTCCATTCCTGTGTTGTCTTCTCCATCTTCCAATACGTTGTCTTCCTCCCTATGACCATTTGGATTCAGCAAATCCTCGAAGTACTCTTTCCACACTGCCTTGAGTGTCTCTTTGTTGTGTACCTCATTTCCGTTTTTGTCCACCATTACCACATCCTCTCGCCGACCTCTTCTCTTACTTTTGACCATCCCATAAAGTACTTTCTTATTTCCTCTGCTGTCTTCCTCCATCATCTCTGTCCACTTTAGCATCCACTTCTTCCGCTCCTCTGCGACAATCTTGTTTGCTTCTTTCTTCTTTATCTTATAAGCTTCCCTTGCTAGATCAGTTCTTTCCTGGAACCACACTCTGAAAGCCTTTAAGAAGTTGCTAAATTCAAATTTCTTCGAGTGTGTTATTTTACGTGTGCGAGTGATCTAGTCCTATAGGCACCGTGCGTGTCGCTCTAGCGGCCGGGTGGAGAACTATAGGTGAGGCAGACTCCAGGCTCGCAGCACAGATTACCTTACGGTCGCAGTCTCTGTTCTGGTATGAGCGTGTAGTCACCGACGATAATGGCAGAGAAACTAAGATCAAGTAAACGCAATTGTTGTGTTGTCGGTTGTTCCAATACTTATGCAAATACGGGAAGTGAAATACAATTTCATTGTTTTCCAAAACGAGCGATAGAAGTGGACCGAAGGAGGCGATGGATACAAGCAGTTAACCGAAGGAAGTAAGTACACGTACATACTGCACAAATTTGCAATAAGTTCAACTGACCGGATCTAATTTCATTTTGGTGTTAATTTTTAGCATTGATGGATCACTTTGGCAACCTACGACTTACTCAAGAATATGCAGCGCACATTTCATCGGAAACAGAAGATCTGGACACCCACTAAGTCCAGTCTATGTTCCGACAATATTTCCTGATGAATACAAGAAGAGGAATGTTTCGCCGGGTCCTAGCATACAGCACTTTCACAAACAACTTAAACGATTAAAAAAGGAAGGATCAGGCGGAAAAGTTTCGGCTACTGTTTGCGCAAGTAACATAACCAAGAATGCATCCGTGGGAACAGACGCATCTGATTTTCAATGCTCAGACTTCACGTTTACTTGTTCTGTAAATGTAAACGACGTAAATACACAAGCATGTAATCCACTTAATTTCGGTCTGGGAAGTAACATTTCGAAACATGATCAAATGTGTGGAACGGAAGACGATCATGCAGACGTCACGAGCCCAGGTTTCAAGGTTACACTTCCATAAGGAACAATACACAAATGCGTGATTTAACAGGTGTAAACTTCCACGTATTTGCCTTACTCATTGCTTTATTACCAAACTGAAACGTTTCAAAAGTATGTAAAGAAACCAAATTATTAATTTTCCTAATGAAAATGAAAACTGGACTGTCCTATTCTGCTTTGAGAGTGCTATTCGGTGTTCACAGGACTACAATTTTACGTATTTTTACGACCGTTCTTATGCAACTCGCGCAGCGTACTAAAAATTTCATATTCTGGCCTAGTAAGGAAAGTGTTCAAGAAACAATGCCTCCAGCATTTAAGAGAAATTACAATAATTGTCGAGCCATTATTGACTGCACGGAATTTAGGGTTGAGCATCCTCCCCAAGTAGATCAGAGAGTGTATTTCTATTCTCAATACAAGGGTGGCTACACTGCAAAACTTTCAATTGCTATCACGCCTAGTGGTATGATCGCCTTTAAATCGAAATGTTATGCTGGAAGAGCTAGCGACTCATCCATAAAAACTGACAGTGGTTTATTAACTTTACTTCAACCTGGCGATGAGGTCTTGGCTGATAAAGGATTTCCTGGCATCAGAACTAACTTATTTGGCCGCGGTTTCGTAATAGTGACGCCACCGTTCTTACATGACGGGAGATTAACAGTTGAGGAGGTTGAGAGTACTTACAATATTGCGAGTGTTAGAATTCATGTAGAAAGGTGTATTCAAAGAATCAAAATATACAATATATTACAGAAATTGCCAACAGATCTGTTTCAGTACATAGATGACATTGTGCATATGTGTTGCGTTTTAGAAAATTTGCAAACTCCAATAATTAAAGAATAGTTTGAGAATTTTTCTACCATCAGTTAGTTTTATATATTCTTTGTTTTCATTTTATATTGAACTATTCAGTGTTTACCAAGCACAAATTATTATTTAATTATCATTAGGAATACCGCTAATTTTTGGCAAGTAATTACTGAAAAAGAACTTTGAAATTTTGGTGAGGCATTCCTCGACATACTTATTGTCCTTATAAACACGATTTGTCAACAGTTGTGCTTTGCTATGCCAGTTATGTACATTAGTATTTGTATTTGTGTGTAATGCATATGGCTTGTCTTTAAATGTATGTCTTTTGCCCGTCAGCGTAAAGATAACGTACTCTCACATTCCCTGCCTCATCAACTATTGGTTTATCTTTACAGGAAGATGGACACTTAACTTCTAACACTCTGTCAGCTACATTCCCCTTGAGAACTATGCCATCTGGAGAGCCACAAAGGTTGTTTTTGGAGGATTATTAACCCACACCGAATAACACGACCACTGAATGAACTTGCATAACATTCTATTGCCTCACTTTCCATTTCACTTCCGTAAGAAAGATTGTTCAAAGCAGCTCCCCCAATTGGTGAATCAGTTACAAATGCGACAGCTAAAGTATCAAAGTTATGTCTCCTAGTTTTGATCCGATGTGCTTTCGTGCTAGCAGATATTCGTATCTTTCTTTCTTGAAACCATCGAGGGCTTCGTGATAGAGGTACAGTTTCCAGGGAGATTTTAATTATCTGATCTGTATCAACCTGAACTTTGCTGGTAAAAAAAACATTTCGTCACTCACAGTGTGAAAGGTGTATTTGACCGGTGAGCGCACGGCGTTAGAGACTTGTAAATGTACTAGCTGTGTCACAATTTCCTCACATTCTCCTCTCTCCACATCATTCACTACACTGTCCATCAACGAGCTGACTACGGCCCTGCACGATTGTTCGATTTCAGTTCTTGCTCCTGCTCGAAGTATTGCACGAATACTGCAAGGGGCGTGTTTTAAAATATCCTCACTTAATTCAAAGGGAGGAAGAGATGTCTCTAAAGTCTTTTTGCCGAACAGTGCTTCTACGCGTTTGCCTTTCCTATATTTTTCTTTTGGCACTGTTTTCGGACTTGGTTTTCCCCATTGTTGCGGATGGTCTGTTTTCGAGACAACACTTTCATTATTTACAAAATACACTACCGCAGCTACGTGTTTGTAAGTTCCTCTGGCACCAGCAGGACAGGAGCATTCACTGCTCGAGACATTCTGGTCAACCTAAACACAAAATAAAAATGGTTACAAGTTATTAATTCATAGCAAACATGCAAACGCGTCAGCTGTATATATATTATAGGCGACCTAATATCCCCAAATTAAATATTACAATGTCATTTAGTGGTCGTGAAAGTCTACGTATTGAGATGAAATGAAAATCCACGCCCTGCTTCCAGTCTCCGACCGGGTCAGGAATGGAATGAATGAAGCCCCCATCTAGCGGCGAGGATATGGACTGTGCCGGCTACCAAGGCCTGACGCACTCCTCTTGGGCAATGATTAAATGAATGACAGATGAAATGAAATGATAGTGGAGAGTGTTGCTGGAATGAAATTTTAACAGGGAAAACCGGAGTACCCGGAGAAAAACCTGTCTGCCTCCGTTTTGTCCAGCACAGATCTCACATGGAGTGACCGGGATTTGAACCACGGACCCAGCGGTGAGAGGCCGGCGTGCTGCCGCCTAAGCCACGGAGGCTTACGTATTGAGATACATTAAGTAATTCTTCCTAAATAAACTTTATAAATTGTGACCTAACTACACCATGTCTACCTCAAGTTTCACGATATAAGGCGGCAAAGTCACAGACGTTTGCCGGGTGACTTTTCCTGTGATATATCCGAAATAATTCGAAATTAACTCTTCCACGTCGTTCACGTGGCCACTGACAACTAGGTTTTTTCCTTTCTTCCATGATGATTCACTTGATCCCCGAATTGAATCTCTCTAAACACGCAACTTGTTCAAACGTCACACATGCTGTACTGAGGCTCTCGCAATACGCCTCACCTCTTGTTTCAGAACGGGCCACTATGTAGCGCTAGTAGTAGCATTTCGAGCTGCCTGCATGGTGCCTATATGGTTACCAGGACAACAAGGTTCTCAAAATGGGACATTACTATGAATTACATCATATTTGTTGCCTCATAATAATATTAATAATAATATATTCATAATTAAATGGTCCCCTACTGACATGGAGAGATATGTAGGAAAATATGAACGTTGTTGACCAAATATCGAAAACACCACTTCCAATATTAGCATAGATGTTCTCATTCCTGAGCATAACATTGATGAAGAAGTCAACACACATTTTGAGTCTGGGTTCTGTATGTCTCATTTTGATTTGTCATGCCTAACATTACTAATGAAACAAAAGATAGTTTTACCTAATAAAGTTTTCTTTTGTAGCTACCGCAACGGAATTTAAAATTTGAAGGAAATTCTCTATTTTTATAAGTTCTAACAAAAACAAACGTTAATTTACATACACTGGCGGAAAAAACACCAAGAAGGGGTTGTGCTAGATTAACGAACGTTGGTAAGCGTGTTTATACATCTGAAAGATGACGTTGATTCAAATTTCCCGCACATCGTATTAGCATGGCGCTAGTAGTGGCCCCATGACGTTGCACATCAGGTTTGCTTTAAATACAGGCTGTACCTCGCGAGAACATTAGTCACCTGTGAGATTGGACGGAGTGACTGTGAGTGCGTCAAGAATGCCTTTACGACGACGAAGAGGCCAGTATCAACAGCTGACTACATTTCAACGAGGCCGTGTAATAGGGCTACGTGAAGGTGGATTTTCCTTCTGCGCTATTGCAGAACGACTTGGCAGGAATGCCTCCACTGTGCATGCGTGCTGGCAGCAGCGGTTACTAGAAAGTACGGTCGCAAGAAGACCGGGCTCCGGACTTCCCCGTGACATCACCGATAGGGAGGACCTCCGTATTCGGCGTATGGCTTTGGCACATCGGACGGAGTCTGCAGCAGCAATTCGAGCGGCAGTTGGCACCACAGAGATGCAATGAACTGTTGGAAATAGGTTACTTGATGGACAGCTCCGAGCCAGAAGCCCTGCGGCGTGCATTCCACTTACCCCAAAACCACCGTCATCTGCGAATTCAGTGTCAAGCGAGGATGGAGTGGAGGTTCGTTGTTTTTTCCGATGAAGGCTGATTCTGCCTTGGTGCCAGTGATGGTTGTGTGTTGGTTTGGAGAAGGCCAGGTGAGCGCCCGCATTCCACCAGTCAGCAGCGTCGACACACTGGACCTACACTGGTCGTTCTGATCTGGAGAGCAATTTCCTATGACAGCAGAAGCACTCTCGTAGTTATCCCATGCACCCTACTGCAGATGTGTACGTCCGTCTGGTAATTCGACCTGTTGTGCTGTCATTCATGAACAGCATTCCCGGGGGGTGTTTTCCAACAGGATAACGCACGCCCCCATGCCGCTGTTGTAACACAACGTGCTCTAAAGAGTGTCGACATGCTGCCTTGGTCGGCTCGTTCCCCCGATCTGTCCCCAATCGAGCACATATGGGACATCATTGGACGACAACTCGAGCGTCATCCACAACAGGCATTAACCGTCCCTGTATCGACCGACCAAGTGCAGCAGGCATGGAACTCCATGGTGTCCACAAAATTTTCAATGTCAATTTTCCTGACTTTTCCTGACCATTTTTCAACAAAATTCCTGACTCGCGAAGTCATCGTAACATCGGTAAAAAGGTTTATTGAGCAAAAATATTTATATCTTTTTTCATTTGCAGAATTTGCCCAACGCTCGCTTCTTGATTCATTTAAAATAGAAAATAAGGTAAATTATAATGCAATAACACATAAATCAAAGTACTTATTGGGGGGCAGATGACTTCGTAGTTACGCCCCTTAAAACAACAATAACTAACATATAACATAAGTACTTAATAACCTAAACTATATTGATGGGGTCGTCACATCCCTACACCAACGCCAAAAAAAAGCGTAAAGAGGTTTTTACTATGATGTACTGTAAAAATGGAAACTTACCATAATGTCCAGTGAGTTATTGATTTTTTTCTTTAGAGATTAGTTGAACTAGTAACATCATAATAAGACTGTAAAACACAAAACACTGTACGGTCAATATAAAATTCCTGACTTTCTAATACTTTTCGCCATTTTTTCCTGACTCACGCCTTTTTTCACACTTTTTCCTGACTTTTCCTGACCAAAAACAAAATTCCTGACTTTTCCTGCCTGTGGACACCATGAACTCCATCCCACAAGCTGACATCCGGCACCTGTACGACACAATGCATGCATGGACCAGCATGGCAAATTTGCGATGGCTTTTCTCGCGCGGATATTAACCGGTAGTCTTGTACCCTTAATCAAATACAGTATGTTACCTCGCGCCAAATATATTGCCAAAATTTCTGTTATCTACATTCCTTATTTCATGGTCTTGAGAAGTTCTTTTACGCCAGTCTATTTACATCACATTTATTTACAAAACATAGTTAATATTAATCTACAAATCCAAAAAAAAAAAAACAATACCAAAAAGCTTTAATATGAGTATTTTTGGTACTTCTTTTATGTGGGTATAAACTTTCTCGTATTAGCCCCCAAATATAATCCCCCATCATGTTCTCAATATATTGTCCTTGATAATGTTGCTCAAAGCCCATCACACCTTGGTGAAAACATTCCCCCTTGCTCTTCTGAATATGCCTCAAAGTTATCTTCAAATTGGTCCAAGTGAGTATGTAACATGTGTGCTTTAAGGGACATTCTGCAACCCATGAGTTTAAAGTTCTCAAGCATAGTGGAAATAAGCTCTTTATAATTCTCAGCTTCCCTATAAGGTGCGTTCAAAAAGTAACGAGCCAGAAGCTGGAATGCGCAAACCGATGACTAAATCGGCTAATCGTGGCGTGTGTAACGAGGCGTGGTTCCGACCAGAGCGTGGGAGGTCACAGCCCGTCGCTAGAGGGCACGCGTGCACGTCACGTGACGATACAAAGCGAGCAGCAGCATGCATCAATCGTCCAACGCTGCCAGTCGCAATGCAAACAGTGACAAGGAGGCGTCAACCGAAGAGCAAAGAGGTGTTGTTCGGTTTCTGACAACGGAAGGAGTAGGGGCAACGGACATTCATCACCGAATGTCACAAGTGTACGGTGAACACTGCATGTCCAGGGTGTCTACTGTAAGGATGAAGTAAAAATTAGCTTCATTTTAGCTACCTTTTAGGTACATTTTAGTTAATTTTAGTTACCTTTGAATTCAAGATATGTCTGCGGTCTGCAAGCGAAGGGGCTCAGCACGCGGTGAAGATAAACAACAATGAACTGTGTTTAAAGTGGTAAATACAATTCACTTAGGGTGTTATAAAAATTTAAAAAATAATAAATACTAGATATGTATTATCTAATTAGTTGTTGCAGCTAATATGTCGTCTTGTGCACAAGGTGTTTTTATAATTGCCAAGAGGTTGCTCTGCTCTTGACCGTTTGGCGAGATTTCCTTTGCCCCCACGCTAGATCACGAAGAAATTTATGGGACGTTACGCGATTGTAACCGAATTCTGTCTTCGCAGTCAAGTACGGAGAAATATCGAGATTTTACACGATCGGCGCTGGTCTCAGCCGTTTGTCGAGATTCCCGTAATTTTCACGATAGAACACGGATAAATATCGCGATTTAGATAATCGGTGTCACTTTTAGTCGTTCGACGAGATTTCCATTGTCCTTGAGGTCGGGCACGAGAAAATATAGCATTATTACGCAATCGGCGCCACTTGCTGTCCGTTTGACAAGAATCCGGTTGTCCTCGTCATTGAATGCGGAGAAATATTGCGATGTATCGCATTTGCTGCCACTCCCGGCCGTTTTACGAGATTCACGTTGTCCTCGCGATATTATGCAATCCGCGCCGCACCCGGCCGTCGAACGATTGTCTATCTGTCCTGACTGAATGGTCAAGCTCAAGGTTAAAATTCACGAGTAGTTATGGACATGTTGTATGGCCGGCGCCGTGATTCCCGCTGTCCCTATGCTGTGGTTGGGAGTTATCAGTTCTGGGTGGATCACGAGGAGAAATTAGTATCACGATGCTATGTAGGCTGTTATTTCTAAGTGAGTTGATGCACTTCTCGCTCCCCGTGAGCTTTTAAGTATACAGTCATGGGAAAAGTAGCGAGTAGGTTTCGGAATGTTTCGTGATTGGTGCCCAATCACCTTTGACGTGATTCCCGCAGTCCTCGTGGTCGCACGTTCACGATAGGGGACGGGTCTTATGATTTTACGCAACTGGCGTCGATCTCGGTCAATTTGACGAGATTCCCGCAGGCAAGTCGTGCCGGTCAGCCGTCTTGAGGATGAATGTTCGAAGTAGGTATCAAATATTAAGAATTATTCTGAGAGGATTGCACGAACAATAGGACACGTTTTCTTTCGGATACGAATCACGAATTATACAAGTGACACAAGTTTTCGAAATAACTGGTTAGATTATAATATATCCGATGGAATCAAAGTTCAAAGGAAAAATCGCCATTTAACGGAATTTTGAATTAACCCTACTGGATGTCGCAAATTTACGAGACAGATTTTCAAAATAAATTATAGCCTACGTATTTCGAAGCTTTTTCATAATTCTTTTTCTAAACTGTAACATTTCGCAAGATTGCAACATTAAATTATTTCGCGTTATTTCTCCACTTCAATTTGACATAGTCTCCAAATAGATGCGAGAAATGCGAGGTTTCTGATTAGTTTCAGACGTTTTCGTGAATAAACGTCTCGCGAAAAGTCAGGTTTCCTAATAACACAGAAAAATATTTCACTCTAAACAAAAGAGTCTTCTTGATGCCGAAAATATACGCTGAACGATGTATACCACACAGGGTATGCATATCCTCGAGGTCGGGCACGGGGAAATATAGCTTATGCAATCGGCGCCGCTTGCGTGAAACTCGCTCATCGCAATCTCGTGGCGCGGGTTTAGATGATTCAATTCGCCTTCAGAAAATTTTCGTTACCCGTATGTAAAATTCGTTACTTTCGTTACCCATTTGTAAAATTCGTTACTTTTTCGTTACTTTCGTTACCGGTAGACACCCTGTTATCCCTTGCAAGGGTCAAGGCGTGGCACAAGCGCTTCAGGGAAGGACGTGTCATTAGCCGATGATGCCCCGTCTGGGGGCACCCCCCTGCATTACCGATGACAACGTCACGCTGGTTGGTGCACTAATTGCCCAGGACCGCCGAGTGACAGTGAACGCCATATCCGCCGTGGTCGCTCCACGACAATGCACGACCTCATACGGCCAACACAGTCGCGGCACTCCTGCAGAAATTCAAATGGGAGGTTCTCGGCCACCCTCCATACAGTCCAGACCTCTCTCCCTGTGATTATGCCATGTATGTCACCTGAAAATGGCTTTGCGGGGCTAACGACGCCGACGTCCAGCTGTACGTGCGGAACTGGTTCACATCGCAGCCCAGGGAATGTTATGAGACAGCCATCCACCGCCTCGTGTCACAGTGGGATAAGTGCCTCAACAGCCAGGGCCAATACTTCTAATATACAGGTACTGGTTTCTGTAATTATGCCTCCGGCTCGTTACTTTTTGAACGCACCTTATATTTCCAATTAAGTCGTGGATCACTTCTTTAAGCATGGTGTCCACAGAATTTGCAATGTCAATTTTCCTGACTTCTCCTGACATTTCCTGACCATTTTTCAACAAAATTCCTGACTCGCGAAGTCATCGTAACACCAGAAAAATGGTTTATTGAGCAAATATATATATATATATATATATCATATGCAGCCTCCACCATCCCCATAGCTGCCCAACGCTCGCCTCTTTATTCATTTAAAATGATGGGGTTGCCACATCCCTACGCCAACGCCAAAAAAGCGTACAAAAATAGGTAAAAGAGGTTTTTACTATGATATACTGTAAAAATGGAAACACCATAATGTCCAGTGGGTTATTGCTTTTTGTCTTCGGAGATTAGTTGAACTATTAACATCAAAATATTGCTGTAAAACACAAAATACTGTATGGTTAATATAATATTCCTGACTTTCTAATACTTTTCACCATTTTTTCCTGACCCACGCCATATTTTTTTCATACTTTTTCCTGACTTTTCCTGCCTGTGGACACCATGTTAAGGCTGTACCATGCTTGTTTTTCGAGGGTGTTAAGTAAACTTAATTGTTTACTTAAGTACAAAAGCAATCTTTATTAATTATGAATTGCGTTTTTGGTTACCGTTTGTTGTAGACAGTCAGAATCATCATCATCTTGCACAGTTTCCAGCCACTGGCCGGGTCTGTTTGGAACACAAGCCTCTCCAACGTCTTCTGTCTTCCCACCATCTCTCAGCCTCCACCCTTGTCCAGTCCTCTCCTCTCTTCTTCACGCTTTCTTCCACCCCCTTCAGCCACCTGTCTCTCGGTCTTCCTCTCGGTCTCTTTCCTTCCCACTTCGTCTCGTGTACTCTCCTGGGTATCCTCTTCTCCTCCATTCGTTTTACATGTCCATACCATCTAAGTCTAGATTTCTCTATACCATCCTGTAATGGTTCCTCCTTCATTAATTCTCTGGTCCTCTCATTTCTTATTCTGTCCATCTTTGTAGCTCCAATACTGCTTCTCAAGAACCTCATCTCACTGGCCTGTATTTTGCTCTTCTCCCTTCCTTTCATAACCCAGGTCTCCGAGGCATACGTCAGGATAGGGACATGGTACGTCCGATATATGATCTTTTTGCTGTTCTGAGGGACATCCTTGCTCCATAACATGCTTCTCACATTCCTCCGAAATGCTTCTGCCTGCCTCCCCCGCTCATTTATTTCTCTATCGTTTCTTCCATTATCTTGTATCAGGCTTCCCAGATACTTGAAACTCTCCACTTTCTTCAGCTGTTCCCCACCAACAGTCAGAATACATGCATTAAATAATAGACTCAACACAAAATGTTTTGTTTATTGACTTGTGTAATCTTTCGAAAGACATATAAGTTAATAACTAGTTGAACCCCGTCAAAACATGACGGTCAATAGAAAAATATTTACTGAAGAATTTTCTTATATAGGCCTACTGTACATTCTTGGTACGATTATTTTTTGACTCTATTGAAACTATGAGGGCGTCAAAAGATTGCACTCTCAACATTGCAAAATACTGCTGGCCATGACTGAAAAATTGTTGGGGCAAATTGAGGCCTATACGTTCCAGAGTTTCCCCTTGAGCTTTATTGATTGTGATAAAGTATGCCAAATGAATTGGAAAATATTGCCTCTTAAAAGAAAATGATAGTGTTTTATCGGATGGTGTTAAATCAAGTCGAAGGATTAGACATCTCTGCCTAATTTTAACTGCACCTATTATTTCCAAATCCAAGCAATATGGTTGCATTTAGGAGTCCTTGGGAACCGTTCAGATTTCTAAGCAGCATAACGGGCCAAGCGTTTGGAGTATGTGGCGGCCAGTCGTTTAGTTCCAAGGAATTCAAGAACTCTGATGAGTCTAATACAACTGGCCGCAAACCATCGCTTATATTTTTGGAATATAACGAAGAAATGCGATGATGTGCAATTCCATACATTTTAAAACAATGTGGACCGTGTGCGTGTGGCACAGTAACATTGGCACCAAATGAAACGAAGGAAGGAAGGAAGCTTGCAGTTTAACGTGACCGTTAATCTCGCGATCATAAGCCACGGGACCTCCGTTTAACGTGGAATCCGAACCACAGGACATGGCATTTCACATCAAAAATCTCACATGCATTGACCGGGAATCGAACCCGATCCGCCTTGGTGAGAGGCATACAGCTTGACCGCTGCGCCATGAAACGAGGGACATAGCATTGTACTGCCGATTAGTCCCTCTGGAATTCCTTGAGATATCATCTCCAGTGAAAAATAATTGTTAAAGCCTGTCAAATATTTTATATTTATTCAGATTAATTTTACCATTACAACAGCAAAGGTCAAAGTAACCAAGTGTAGATTTCTCGCAAGAGAAATACAGTGCAGAACAATGTTTACATTTGTTCGTCAAGGACCCTAAACTGTAACGGCATAGTATCTGGAATTGTTTCTGAAATGCCATATTTATATTGGATTTTAAAAGTGGCTTCGTATTTTTCTCCGATTTCCCACTTTTTTGCGGCTAATGTTCTATTTCGTCAAATGGGTTTATTTATAGCAGCATTTCTGCCCAAATTAACGTCATTTTATATAACACTATAGTGGCCTGCATCAACGTAGCCGCCAAATATTAAATGGCAAATAATAACTTACTTCCATTGCCAAAATCAACTGCGTGGTTAGACCCATTGTTATGCACTCTAAACAAATAATCAATAAACAATAATATTCACATATACAATGAATACTTCCATTCTCAAGTTGGTTGCTGATGAGAATGCGATGAGATTGATCGCCAATAATAAAATCCTTGCAATTTTTGCAATTTGCTTGCAAACGCAACTCAGGATGACGATCTTCATTTTGAAATAAACAGAATGAAATTGCTGTAAATAATGAATTTCCATCACCTGTTGAAGGTACAATACTTTGTATTTCCATGACAGTAAATTATGCAAGGGAGCATAGAATCACTTCGCCACTACTGGAATGAGCATAGACTCACTTCGCCAGCCACAGTAATGGAGGGAGTTTTAGAATTATATGTTCAGTGCTTGTCAAAGATCGTATTAACACAGGTAAGCCCATTCTTAAGGCTACATTCTGAGCTGAACCCGGATTCCAGGTTCGATCCCCGCTCTGCCAAGAAATTTAATTCTGGTCTGAGGACTGGAACGGGCCGCACTCGTGAGGCAAAACTAAGAAGAGCAAAGTTTGATTCCCATCTCAACAATCTTGGATTTGGTTTTCCGTGGTTTCCCACTTCCACTCCAGGAAAATACCGGGATAGTTCCTAACTTAAAGCCTCGGTCGTTAACTCCCCATTCCCCACATTAATTACAAATGCACACATCAACACAGCCATCACATTAACACAGGTTATCAGA
This sequence comes from Meconema thalassinum, assembly GCA_946902985.2. Lineage (NCBI taxonomy): Eukaryota > Metazoa > Arthropoda > Insecta > Orthoptera > Tettigoniidae > Meconema > Meconema thalassinum. The sequence goes on along the minus strand of OX336391.1, from coordinate 452,543,326 downwards.
GAAAAGTTTACACTCGCACACCAAAATAGACGGGGCTGAGTGACGACGATGTCTGAGTCCATCAATTGAATTATGTTCGCCAATATGTTAACGCTGATGTATGTGCTTGAACTACTGGATATAAGTTCAATGACTTTAAAATTAATATCATTGCATTGTTGCAGCTTGGCAAATATTTTATATTTCAGCAGATCAATTTTACCATCACAACAGTAAAGGCCAAAGTAACCGCGCGTAGATTTTACGCAAGAGAAATACAATGTAGAACAATGTTTACATTTGATCGTCAAAGACCTTTCACTGTACTGCATAACATCTGGAATTGTTTCTGAAATGGCCTATTTATATTGGATTTTAAATGTGGCTTCGTATTATTCGATAACACTATAGTGACCTGCAATATCGGAGCCGCTAAATATTAAATGGCAAAAAATACTTCCATTGCCGAAATCAACTGCGTAGTTAGATTCAGTACTCTAAACAAATAATCATTAAACAACTGTCTTATACAATGAAGTTCAACATGACCGTCCAGAGACTCTCATACTCAAGTTGGTTGGTGAGGAGAATGCGATGAGACTGATCGCTTACAATAAATTCCTTATAATTGTTCCTGCCAGCGAAATGCTTGGCAATAGCTTGAAAACGCAGCGCAGAATGACGTTCTTCATTTTGATATAAACAGTACAAAACTGCTCTAAATAAGCTATTTCCATCACCTGTTATAGTTTATGACAGTACATTTTGCAGGGGAACATAGAATAACTTCGCCAACTACTGGAATGAGCTTAGGCATATACTCAATACTCACTTCGGCAGTCACCCTAATGGAGGCTGTTTTAGAATTCTATGTCCCGTGCATGTCAAAAATTGTATTAACACATGGAAGCCCACCCATTCTTGGCTATCGCCTCGGAGACCCGGGTTACATTTCCTGCTCTGCCAAGAAATTTAATTCTGTTCTGAGGGCAAAAACGGGGCACATTCAGTCTCTAGAGGTATAACTAAGAAGAGGAAGATTTGATTCCCACCTCGACAATCTTAGATGTGGTTTTCCGTGGTTTCCCACTTCCACTCAAGGCAAATACCGGGATGGTTCCTAACTTAAGGCCTCGGCCGTCACCTTGCCATTTCCCACCTTAATTACAAATACACAAAGTAATGCAGCTATCACAATAATACGGGTTATCAGAGAAAATTTTACACTTACACACCAAAGTACATGGGGCTGAGTGACAACGATGTCGGAGCCCTTCAAACGAATTTTGTTTGCCAAGTGTCTCTCATGGCGAAAGCAATTGTGGACACGCGCCAGGGCCTGGAAAACTACCTTTTCACTAATAATTTAAGAGTATATCGACGATGCATAGACCTAATTTATAACTTTTAGTCTAGGATGCTACCAACTTGACCACCGAAGCATTGGGAAGAAATTGCAATATTAAAGTACATAAACAACATAGCCTACACACTCAACTGTCAGTTAATGTTCTTCAACGTTTCCCTTCTTAAAAATTCCCCTCTAGCCTATAACTCTCCATCACTTGAAAACGCGCCATGTTTTGTGTTTTAAATATATCGATGCAATGGTGCTGCCATCTGTTGTTAGTTACTGAAACTATATGGGCGAGGTACTGCCATCTGTTGTCAGTTACTGCAATTGATGGCAGATATTAGCTCTTTTGACCACATGCTGTAATGCAATGGTAAAACGGAAATAAAACTTATTGAGAGGGAATGTAGGAATCTTTAACTGACATAAAACGTTACTAATAATCCTTGATAAAACAATATTTAACTATCACGCGAAAACTCGCCATCAAGGCCATGCCTTGTGTTTTAAATATATCGACGCAATCTGCTCTCAGTTACTGGAACTATTTTGGCGAGGTACTGCCATCTGTTGTCAGTTACTGGAACTGATTGCAGATATTCAAACGACGTATTGAGGACATGCTGTAATGCAATGGTAAAACGGAAATAAAACGTGTTGAGAAAATGTGTAGAAATATGTATCTTTAACTGACATAAAACCTTACTAATACTCCTTGATAAAACAATATTTCAGTGGCAAAAAAAAAAAAATACTGGCGAGAGTTGGGATCGAACCTGCGATCCTTGGATCCACAGTCAATCGCCTTAACCAAATAGCTACTCGCGCACTCACGCTTAGATGCAGAAGCAACCATTCACTATCTTCAAAAGCCGCTATCTGAAGAAAATAATCCAATTCATTATCAATAAAATCAATATACATTCGTATATGTCATACTGTTATTATATTGTATTGTCAGAACTTGGTTAATGTATGTTTTCAATTACATGGAAGCTTATTAAATAACTTACATTTTAATGGACTTCTCACCGCCATTTTGTCATGAGCCCAGGCGGATTGTGCGCATGCGCGAGGGGCAGAATTCTGCTATTTTCTATATTTATTTAAAAATATACCGTAATATATTTGTTTATTTTAGAGACACTCTGCAAATCTACAGGCCAAGAGCTTTCGTTAGAGTGCTCTACGAAGTAAATTGGTTCTGTCGTTCTCTCTATCTCGTGATAACAAAAATCACCTTACTGTTTTAAATATATAGATAACATATCCATGTTTCGATATTTCTCAGTGCAGTGGAGGAACTTACACTTATTCTGTAATAAATGTATACTGTAGTCTTCTAAAAGAAAATACCGATAGGAATGGATATTGGTGTTAAAAAGGTGTTTTTAGTAGTATGCGTGGAGCAAGAAGTGAGTAATAAAAGAACTCTGACCTATTTGGCTATTTTTATTATCCAGCCTATCACTTTGTCACTTAAGGCCGGATAGTCGAGAGTCTACTGTACATTCATTATCAGCTACGTGCATTTGAACTGCATGGTGGGGAAAATGAAATCATCCAAAACATTGTTAATTATTTGTCTTACTTGAGGGACGGAAAGATTATTTTTAGCCAAGTTTGCCAAGTTTCTGAATGTACAGTACAGTAGATTCTCCAATCTGGCCTTATGTGGCACAGTGATAGGCTGGATAATAAAATAGCAAACTTGGTTACACATTTCTTTTTTAAATAGTGTTAATAATGCACTTTAGCCCAAGACTTGTTGTAGGCCTACACTTGTCTACATGCATTTGTGAAGTGTGTTAACATAAGAAAGCAGCCATGGTTTATCAGAAAGGTGCCAATCAAGCTCTCTTACGTTCATTAAATAAATGCAGTGGCGGTTCTTCATTGAAGAGTTTGAATTGCCACGTCACCTGCTTTATTGTCTGTTAGGTAGTCAGCCCGAAGGCTGGTTGGATCCTCAAAAAGCACCGCCGTTACGTTATGTGAGTAGATACCCACAAAAACCCAAGGCAGCGCTATATTGAGGCATTCTAGGCAAGAAGAGGAGTGAGGTAGTTTGTCATTCCTTTCCTCACTGAGTCAGAACAGTAGTCCTAACCCTATGAGTAGAACCTTTCACAGCATCCACAGGCACTGACTGTGCCCTGAATGCCATTACTAAGCCCCACCCATACCTCAGTAACTTCCATATAATCACAGCCATGAGTGAGACTGAGACATCGGTGAAAAGCCACCTTTTACTCTAGCCTGTGCCAACTGACAAATGCAAATGTACTGTATTCATCAAGAGATGGCAAACAGGCCCACCTGCTTTATTATACACGTAAAATAAATAATAATTTAAAAATAAATATTTTGACATTTATTAGGATTTTTAACATGATTTTTACTGCATTAAATGTTACCAATTAAGGCATGAACATTGACCTTCAAACGACACGGCACAGTGGCGAATCTACTGCTGCGTTGCTCAATTAGCCTGATGCGACAGGAATGTGCTGGCAAGAGCGTCCCTGCCTTGGTGATTTAGGCTGTGTCCCAATACTCAAGTTGTCTGCTATTGACTAGCTGCTAGCTACTATGTGCTATGCACTACGGAGATTTGGGACATGTCTGCTCGATCACAGCCTCCTTCGTAGACTTGAGTTCTGAAACGCACTGGACTTACATGCTGGTACCAAACCAACACTCAAGATGGCGGTGATCTGCTGCTCCTTGTAAGCTCTTTGCGCTTTCATCAGCTGTTTTAAATAAACAATACCTGAATTATACGATCATGGATGCGCCAAGAAGATCACTTTTTAGCCGAGCCCTAATTATGGTTTGTGTTTGGCTTAAGTCAAAGATAACCTACAATTTACATAACCTACAATTCCGATAAGCTACAATTTATATAACTTCCTTGACGTAGTCGACAATCTAGCATGCACTTTCGTTCACTAGATGCTACAGACTTGATTGCTATGTGCTAAGCAGTATTGGAACACGACTTCTGACGTCACATCCGGCAAAGTAGTCGACTATCTAGTTCACTACGGCTGAAATTGTACTATTGGGACACAGCCTGAGTATAAGGACGGAGAGAACGGAAGTCAGCGGTAACCATGACAACAGGAGAAAACTGTATGGACGATGTGTTTGTGGAAGCATGCAAATTATTCTCTTTAAATTTTTCACGTATAACAGCGCGTCACCATCCGATTCACTCCTGAACCGCGACTGAATAAATGTGATGTCTTTCCATAGCAAATTATTAGTACCTATTTTACATTTTATACAATCTATTTTAGGCACCTTAAATGCCACTTTTTAGAACCTAAAGTTCCATCATCTAATAATTAATTCCAAGGTAAATTTGCAACTTTCCATTACCAAACGTTACACTGCACGAGCATGGAACCTACTATAAAATTTCCTAAGCTACTGAAATTAGCCAAAATACCTTCTGTAATGACGAAAAATAAATCTCGAAATGAAGTAATAATTAGCTGTATACCCCTTCGCTGCTTATAACATGCCCGCCTTCCCCTTTTTTTGATCACAACTTATATAGTAAAATCCCAGTAGTGTCTGCCATCATACGCCTGAATTACCTCACAACTCACTTGGAAACATATTTCTACGAGTAGCCTGATTGGTTATTGATCTGAAAAAGAGACTGTGTGTATCGAATTGACTCCACCCGGACTTGCTCGGAATTAGCAAGAGGATAATGCTCCAACCGCCCACAGCAGCTTATAAGTAGGGCTCGGATTTTTAGGTAAATAAATATTTTTGTATGTAAATACATATTTTAAGCATTTTTTCTATAAATACATAAATTCATGCTTTTCACTTATTAGTACATAAAAAGACAAAATATTTACATTAAAAAAATCAGTATGCTAGCTAGACCTTTCAGTTTATTGCATTTTTCTTCTGTGTTACTTCAACGGGGAAGAACCTGTGAGCTATCTAATCTTCATGCAGAGCGTGTGCCAGTTTGCAACTGTGTTATTCTTAACATGTTGCCCCGTGCCACTCACTGTGGAAGCCGGGGATTTCCTTGTTCATAGCCATATTGCCCCACATGCTAGACCTCCCCCAGCTACCTGGAACCAGTGTCACACATGCAGTTCATTTCTGGCACTGTGAAGTGTAAGGCAGTTCTACGATGCTTAAAGTAAAAACAACTACAAATTATCGTCTGTTGCAGAATTTAAAGATAATTTTACTTCTTATGGGGGCTTTCTGCTGTGGGAAAGCAATCAAAGCTGAACAGCGATCTCATGTTGCACAACACCTCAAGGGCAAGAAACATATTGCCGCAGCTTCGTGCCTTCAGAAGAAGTGTTTCGCGATAATCGTCGGTCATTTGTGATGGACAAACTGAAGATGTATCTCGTTGTGTATTGTAATGCTTCAGCAGTCAGTGAGACATAGAATAAATTGCATTCGTGAGTACTGCATATTGTTTATATTCATTTAATAAACTAAATTATAATTAAATATTTTTACTTTTTTGTCACATATTTCAGGTATTTTTAATACATGAAAAATAAATATTTTCCCGATCTTTAGCACCTAAAAATCCACCCCCCCCCCCCTCCTACTTATAAGAAGCTGATAACATGCAAAGAAGAAAGGAATATGGCTCAACTTCTATTCGACAAGAACCTTCACATCTTCAGACTGGAAAACAGCTATGATTTGCCAATCCATGGGTTTTTGCCAATGGTTACAGCCTAACGCGCCCAGATCAATGGTTTTGTGTCAACCGTGCCCCACTAGCTGCGCGCGGCCAAAGGCCGCACCTACCCCCGACCTTCTAACCTTAGTTTTTGACAATGGTTACAGCCTAATGTCTAATTTCTTTTTTATCAACAGTGATTTTGTATCTCACATGTTGGCAACAATGTGTGCGCCTCGGTGTGTGCCGCTAGAATGCACCTTGTTGATAGTTGAGCGAGATGAAGGCACTGTCGAAACATGGCAGCCCATTTTAAAATAGCAAGAAATAAAAAAAAACATATGTACGAACTTGAGCACATATATGAGGTTCAGTAGTAACCAGGGTTCGTAATTTCAATACGTAGTGTAGCGTGCACCGGGTCTGCAAGATTCGTGCAATTGCCCAGAATTCGCCATGTGTCTCGCAGTGGCAAGTGGGCGGGGTGTATGGAGAACGCTGGACAGCCAATTAGGCCAAGGCTAATTAGGGTAGCCCCTCCCCAAGGCCACCACCAATACAATAGCGCTACGAATCAGGTAGACTATTGACGCAAGGCTTCCAGACTCTTCTGCTTCTGGAAACCACCACTAGAACGTACTCGCTGCTGAAAGAGGTGGCCTGATTGGGAACAGCCAACTAGAAAGGACTGGGTGGTGCCAGCATAGAATCCACTAGAACACTCTCAATGCCGCTACTGGATGGAGCAACGACCAGAACATTCGAGACCAGAGGGCTGACTGCATATATACCGAGCAAGCTGAGGTGAGCAGGCAGTTCTGCGTGGGAGCGAGCGAGTGTGAGATCGGAGTCCTGAGTGAGTCCACGCTGTCGGTGTGTGCCGTGCCGAGCGACCAGTGGAAATAAATGTGAAGCAGTTTGCCGTGCCTAGCGCGATGAGTGGAAATAAATAATGGAGGACTGTAAATAGTGAAGACGGGGTGTGAAGATAAATGTGGAAATAAATAATGTAAATAGTGACTGTGGAAGATAAATAGTGACTGCAAGAGAAACTGACTTGTAGAGATCAGTGTAATAATAGTGACTGGTAGCTGTATAAAGTGAGATTCTGTGTATGTGTGTGTGGAAGTAAGTAGGCCTAATTTGTGTAAATAATTTGATTTAGTGTTAACTAGTGTAAATAACACTATTGTAAATAAAGTATTAGTGCATTATAGCCTGACCTATTTTAACGAACCCTAAAAACGTTACAATTGGTGTCAGATGTGAGGGTCAGGTTATAGTGAGTGCTTCTGTATGAAACAGTGAGTACTTTTGAAAATGCCTACTTTAAGGAAGTGTATAGTTAATTGCTAAGTGACTGCCTGGTGTGTACCATCTGTAAGCCTAGTTCATCGTGTGCGGACTGTCCGTGTGTCTCGCATTTTGGACTATAAAATGGCGACAAGGAAAGTAAGACTCTCAGAACTGAAGGTGTCAGAATTGCGTGAAGAACTGGAAGAGAGGGATGCTGATGCAACAGGAACCAAGTCTACGCTACAAGTGCGGTTATGTCAGTTACTGCTGGACGCTGGTGAGGATCCAGACATATTTCTGTTCGAGATTCCTTTTAGCATGTGGGAGGTGTTGGAAAATGTTGAAAAGAAAATGTCAGAACATTTCGAAACACTGGGAAAGAAATTGACAGAACATTTCGAAAACTTTGGAAAGAAAATGGCAGCATTTTCGGAAAATTTGGAAAAGAAAACTGGGGAAAATTCTGAATATAAAGTGGAGCATTGTGGGCATGAAACTAGTCAGGACGAGCTGAAACCAGTCCTGAAGTCAAATCCGGAGTGTAACGAGCTTGGAGGCGGTATGGAAAGTGGCGCTGCAGAGGGTGCTGATAACCGAGCCGAATGGATCGTGGAATCCGGAGGTCGGAATGCTGAGCAAGATGGGGACGAGCCACTGGGAAGCATCACAGGCCTGGAAACCGGATTGAGGCTTAGCAGCTCTGACGACAGGGGCAGTGTCTCGAGTGGAAGGACCCCGCACGTCGATGAGGCTACATCACGGCAGATCTGCGGGACCGGGTTCGACACTGTGGCAAACCATGCCGGGTGCACGCTGGAGGACGGAACAGTTCAGCTCATCACGGGACTTCAGGAACAGATGGCGGAGGTGCTACACGACATCCAGTCGGGGATCGCCTACAACGGGATCGTCGCGACGCTGGAGGAGCATCATGTGGGCCACCAGCTACCGCCCATGTACCAGCTACGGCTAGAAGATAAGGACAGGTGCGCGAGTAAGTCACTTCAAGAACTCGCGCTAGCTGGCTTGCCTCCCGAGCACGTACAACGAGAGGCGGCATACATCTTCGCGGATGAGCATCGCGACGCCATGGAACCTCAGCGTTCGATGCTCAGTGGAAGGCGATACCTGCGGCAGGCAAAAACCATCACGTGGGGATTGGCGGCGGCGAAGAGGACAGTTTGGTTGACGCCACCGAAGAGGAGTTCAGCCGCAAGAGACGATGAGGCGGTGGAGGTTGGCTATCCTCCACCAAAGCGACGTAAACCACCACCGGGACGCCGTCGCAGTAGAAAGGTCACCTGTTTGCTACGGGCTGAACGGGGCCATATGTCGCGAAAATGGCAGCAAGGAGCTGTCGCCCACCTAGCGAAACGAGAGATCGTCAGCCAAAAGAGGCGCTTGTCAGCGCCCTCAATGCCACCCCCTTGGACATTGGATAGCCTCACGATAAACAACTCGAGGCGAGTTGTTTTGAGAAGGGGGAGCAGTGTAGCGTGCACCGGGTCTGCAAGATTCGTGCAATTGCCCAGAATTCGCCATGTGTCTCGCAGTGGCAAGTGGGCGGGGTGTATGGAGAACGCTGGACAGCCAATTAGGCCAAGGCTAATTAGGGTAGCCCCTCCCCAAGGCCACCACCAATACAATAGTGCTACGAATCAGGTAGACTATTGACGCAAGGCTTCCAGACTCTTCTGCTTCTGGACACCACCACTAGAACGTACTCGCTGCTGAAAGAGGTGGCCTGATTGGGAACAGCCAACTAGAAAGGACTGGGTGGTGCCAGCATAGAATCCACTAGAACACTCTCAATGCCGCTACTGGATGGAGCAACGACTAGAACTTTCGAGACCAGAGGGCTGACTGCATATATACCGAGCAAGCTGAGGTGAGCAGGCAGTTCTGCGTGGGAGCGAGCGAGTGTGAGATCGGAGTCCTGAGTGAGTCCACGCTGTCGGTGTGTGCCGTGCCGAGCGACCAGTGGAAATAAATGTGAAGCAGTTTGCCGTGCCTAGCGCGATGAGTGGAAATAAATAATGGAGGACTGTAAATAGTGAAGACGGGGTGTGAAGATAAATGTGGAAATAAATAATGTAAATAGTGACTGTGGAAGATAAATAGTGACTGCAAGAGAAACTGACTTGTAGAGATCAGTGTAATAATAGTGACTGGTAGCTGTATAAAGTGAGATTCTGTGTATGTGTGTGTGGAAGTAAGTAGGCCTAATTTGTGTAAATAATTTGATTTAGTGTTAACTAGTGTAAATAACACTATTGTAAATAAAGTATTAGTGCATTATAGCCTGACCTATTTTAACGAACCCTAAAAACGTTACAGTAATATCGCCCAGAAGATGAAACAAGGACACAACGTGTGTGAAAGTCACATACATGTCTGCTGTAAGTGTATAATCCGCGTTCCACTTACATTCATATTTAATGATACTAGCGGCCCCGGGCGAGAAATCTCGCATGTTCATAAGTCATACTCTCCTCAATAGGTTTGTAATGAGTGACTTAAGGAGAAAGGTAGTTATGTTATTGTTTCAACCAAATGATTATAGAACAACATTTTCATTTCAATTTGAATTCCAAGCTGTACGTTCTCTAACTTAAGAAGGCAATTACTGAAAATTCTATCATCATAACACTCACCAGTTATTCGATATTTATGAAAGCATCTTGGTCAAGATTTCCTACTTTATCTTGTTGGCTGAGACGCCTCCTTCTCCCTTATCAGGACAGCCCTCGTTGGATAACTTCTTCATGCCCCGCTTACAGTGAGGCTTCCTTGTTCCTAAGTGCAACGATCAGCGCTAAACTATTTTGCACGTTACCGGGTGCTTTCCTTGTCCTGTGTGAAGCGCTCAACGCTAAACTCCTTTGCACGTTACCTACAGGGGTGCTTTCGCTTTCCCGAGTTGAGCGTCACCATGAGATTGAGAGCTTAGCCGTAACACTCACCGGTTATTCGATACATTTCAGTCAGAATTGCAAGTTGTACGTTCCGTAACTTAAGAAGGCAATCACTGAAAATTGGATCATCACAACACTCATCGGTTATTCGATATTTATGAAATTATACGAGACTAGTACCCAATTCATTGATTTAGTAATTCTGAAAACCATGGGAAATGATAGAAGAAAAACCTGTAAAGGAATTAATGTTTAATAGTTCTAAGGTTTTAGATGCCGTAACACATGCCGATTATACGATTTAGAGTACTCAATCCATTGACTTACTGTTTCTGAAAACCATGCGAAATGATCGATATTTATTAAATTAGAATGCAGAAGAAAAACCTGTAAAATAAATTAACGTTTAATAGTTTTAAGGGTTTAGACGACAACTCATAATTGCAGCATGTTAGAGCATCAGTATCTGCAAATCGTACACTTCTTCCAAAAATTGATATTTATGAAATTATGCAATTCGTCACCGCTAATTTATGAAATTATACGATTTGAGTACACATTCCTTTGATTTACTGTCACTGAAATACATGCAGAATGATAAAGGAAAGATCTCAAAGTTAAAATGGCACTAAACAGGCGTCTCAGCGGCTAAGATGTGGACAGCAATTATGGAGCGTATTTTCCTAATCTGAAAATCGCACACTTCGTATAAATTATAGTCATTTATGAAATTAGAAAATCTCGCTTCTTCATAAACCACACATTTCCCAATAGGTTTATAATGAGAAAATTAAGGAGAAAGGTTGTTATGTTTTCATTTCATCCAAATGATTATAGAACACTGTTTACATTTCAGTTAGAATTCCAAGTTCTACGTTCTTTAACTTAAAGGCATTCACTGAAAATTGGAACATCATAACACACACCAGTTATTCGATATTTATGAAAGCATCTTGGTCAAGATTTCCTGCTTTAACTTCTTGGCTGAGGAGGGTCCTTCTCCCTTATCAGGACAGCCCTCGTTGGATAACTTCTTCATGCCCCGCTTACAGTGAGGCTTCCTTGTTCCTAAGTGCAAGGATCAGCGCTAAACTATTTTGCACGTTACCTACAGGGGTGCTTTCCTTGTCCTGTGTGAAGCGCTCAACGCTAAACTCCTTTGCACGTTACCTACAGGGGTGCTTTCGCTTTCCCGAGTGGAGCGTCAGCATGAGAGCGTGCTGTGGCTGGTTTCATTCTTTGATATTTATGAAATTAAAATGCAATTCATCACTGTTGATTCCATTTCTGTGCTGAGTCCATTGATTGAGAGCTTAGCCATAACACTCACCGGTTATTCGATACATTTCAGTCAGAATTGCAAGTTGTACGTTCCGTAACTTAAGAAGGCAATCACTGAAAATTGGATCATCACAACACTCATCGGTTATTCGATATTTATGAAATTATACGAGTTTAGTACCCAATCAATTGATTTAGTAATTCTGAAAACCATGGGAAATGATAGAAGAAAAACCTGTAAAGGAATTAATGTTTAATAGTTCTAAGGTTTTAGATGCCGTAACACACGCTGATTATACGATTTAGAGTACTCAATCCATTGATTTACTGTTTCTGAAAACAATGTGAAATGATCGATATTTATGAAATTAGAATGCAGAAGAAAAACCGGTAAAATAATTAACGTTTAATAGTTTTAAGGGTTTAGACGACAACTCATAATTGCAGCATGTTAGAGCATCAGTATTTGCAAATCGCACACTTCTTACAAAAAATTATATTTATGAAAATAGAATGCAATTCTTCACTGCTAATTTATGAGGTCTATATAATGGTGATGATAATGATGATGATGATAGTTTGAAGGTTGTAGACGACAACTCTAGCATGATACAGCAACAGTATTTGCAAAAAGCACACTTCTTACAAAAATCGATATTTATGGAATTAGAATGCAGAAGAAAAACCTGTACCCAATCCATTGATTTACTGATTCTGAAAATCAGATAGAAGAAAAACTGTTAGAGAATTAACATTCAATGTTTTAAGGTTTTAGACGACAACTCAGAATTGCATCACGTTAGAGCAGCAGCATTTGCAAAAAGCACAATTCTTACAAAAATCTATATTTATGGAATAAGAATGCAGAAGAAAATCCTGTATCGCGGCATATTAACAAACCTGGAATATAATAAATCCATTGTTTAGACGGATGGGCTTAAATCATGTTTGTGCTGAGTCCATTGATTGAAAGCTTAGAAGTAACACTCGCCGGGTATACGAGTTGAGTACCCAATCCATTGATTTAGCCTACTGATTCTGAAAACGTACACATTACTTTGATTTACTGTTTCTGAAATCGATGCAAAATGATAAAGGAAAGACCTCAGAATGTTAAAATGAAATATAAAAGGCGTCACAGCGGCCAAAATGTTAAGTGGACACCAATTATGGAGCGTATCTTCCTACAGCAACAGTAACTGCAAATCGCACACTTCGTACAGTTTTTTAAGTCATTTTTTAAGGAAATTATAGATATTTATGAAATTAGAGTGCAATGAGTCACTGGTAATGTATATTCTCCTTCATTTGAATGCTCATTTTTCACGATCGGTCTCTTGTGAGCGCCGCAGGAGGGATGCATACTACTGAAATAATATATATGATGATTTAAATGTTGTTACTCTTGGTAAGGTTTCACCATCTAGTTTAACCTTTCCCGAGCGGAACACGGATATATCCAGAACCAATCTTTCGTCCACGAGCGGAGAACGGATATATCCGGACATAGCTCTTATTCGAAACTGGTGCCGATTTTACTTTTAATAGTTAGTGCTAGGCTCAGGAGATGGCAGCATCGTGCAGACACAGGTTTCATAGTTAACATATCACCGCTAGAGACCTCTTTGACATCACAAATATCCGAAAGTAGCTGTTGATTAAGATGTGTACACGAGATATTGCGTAGTAGTCAGTTTGTGTTAGTATTTCTGGTGTTTATATGGTGATTTTTACATAATGTCGCGGAAAAGGCTACGGACTGATGAGGAAATAGTGTCTGCTTTGGATGTGAGTGATGATCCTATTTCTGATATAAGTTTTTCTGACAGTGATAGCATAGCGTTTAGAAGAGAAAGTGTGCCGACTCCCGAGTTTGCCGTATCTTTAGTATGGGTAGTTGCTGCGCCCGCCGGTAGACTGCGCAGCGGTTGGTTGTGGCTGGCTGGAGACACTTTCTAAGCGCTCGCGAGTTTGAAAACATGGAAATGCTGCCGTGTTTAGTCCTTATTTCTTGGTGTTGAAAAGTGTATGCGATCAAGAAGCGATAGTGAAATAATACATACGTTATGACACTGGTGTGTTTAGTATTTGTAAGCCTTTACACTTATTTCTTTACGTTTGTGCTGTCGAGTGAATTATAACCTGGTAAGATTCGTCAAACAAAACTGTGTAAGTGAATATGCCGTGTTATTTTGTTCCAGGTGCCGATCTGGATACGACAAGTCATCTGCAACAGGTAGGCACTTTTTTAGACCTCCAAAAGCCGAAGATGATTTATTTAAATGGACTAAGGCCATTCCGAGGAAAGACATTAAATTGTCAAGTATGACAAACAATGTGACAAACATTGCTCCGATAATTTCCTTATAAAAACGGACACTTTCATTATAGAAGGAAAGACAGTCGAAATGGCGAGAATGAGATGGAGTTTGAAGCCTGGTGCAGTCCCACACTATCTAGCCGGGTATATTGTCAAGCAGCTAAGGAAAGGGATCAGCTGTGTGAAGTGTGCAACAACCCTTCAAAGTGAAAAGGCCGTCAGACACAACAGCTGCAACTTTCACTAATATAAAGGACTTTGGCACAATAAATGCCCTTAGTTACCTAACTCAACCGTCTGACAGTGTCTTCAACATTCTTTTACAGGTCGAAGTAGTCGTTGAAATGGAATTATCTTCCCTTTCAAATTTGTGGGTTGATATATTTTATGAGCGTTAGGACAGCATTGATGAGATTGTTTTAGGGCCGTGATTTTTTGATGGTGTATGGAACATAAACTGGACCTTATTGGAAAACTCGTTTTTCATTTCATGAAGTGCGCTTTTTCTTTCGTACGAAAGAAATTAGGAAAGAGCAGTCAACTTCTAAGTCTGGAAAATCATCGCATAAGCTGTCCAAAGCTTCGGACAACTGAGAGCTATAAGTTATATGGGTGAGTTTGTCATTATACTGTATTATATTATATTTACTTTATTTGTGCAGTAGTGAATGGTCTGTAGCTTTACGATTTTCACACATTCAGTTACATTTTGACCCCCGTCAGAATGTTTTATTTCCGTATTATATTAACCTATGACGCAATCTGATGTTTCATAATTAACACAACGGACGCTAGCGTTGTATATAATCAGTGCGGAGAATTTTATATTTGGATCATCTTGTCTAATACAACGTAGTGTAAGCTGATAACATTCAGTTACTGAAAAGTAACATTCAACTGCTTGTATTGATACCGTCCTCACTCAGCGCTAGCCGACGCTAGAGCCACCTAGCGGCTGGACCATACAAACTCCACAAGTCGCGTCACTTTCTCTTCTATACGCTATGGTGATAGTGAAATAAGCGAAAGTGACGAGTGTGAGAGCAAGAACGGCACAAGTGACAGTGACGCGTCAGACGCCAGCTGTGACTCAGTGTGGAGTGTTCTGTGGTGTGGAGAGATGTTTCCGATAGAGATACAGGTCCTAGTCATACGGTTCCCTTGTTAGGTGTAAATCCTGGTCCAGTTCTTCCGTCTAGTTTGGACAGCAATACTGAGCTTATAGAGTATTTTGAACTATTTTTCGATGACGAATTGATAAATAATATTCGTGAAGAATCCTGCCTCTACGGTGACATAAAAAAACAAAAGAACACTCCTCTCACACATAAGTCTAGGCTAAACGAATGGAAACATCCTTTGAACTCTGACATAAAGGCACTCTTAGGAGTTGTGATAAACATGAGGCTTCACCCCCTCACGGATATTACCGAGTATTTCTCTAAGGCATGGGTTAGTAAGGTGCCATTTTTTACAGACGTATTTCCCCTTGATGAATTTTTACTCCTGTTTTGGAATCTACATTTCGCACACCCTCCCCAAAATCAAGATCGCCTCAGGAAAATTCAAAATGTGGAGCCAGTCATCAATAAAATTAGAGAAAAGTGTATGCTTCATTATACCCCCGGTCAAAAGGTTTCTATTGACGATAGTACAATATCATTCAAAGGGAGAGTTTCATTTAAAGTTTACAACCCGATGAAGCCTACAAAATTTGGACTCAAAATGTTCGTTCTATCTGACAGTAGCAACGGGTATGTGTACTATTTCAAGCCTTACACTGGTAAAGAGGAAACAAAAAACTACTCAAATTGTTACTGCTCTCGCTTCTTCTCTCACCAAAGATCCCAAGAACCCTCCCTATGGCTATCGCGTATATACCGACAGGTATTATACGTCACCCCAATTAGCTGACCAACTCTTATCCAGGAATATATTAAAGATATGCCACATCAGCTGCAAAAGAAAAATCTAAGCAAAATGAAACAGGGGGACATAATTTAGTTTCGTAAAGATTGTAAACTTGCTCTGGCATGGAAAGATAAAAGGACATTTTTCATGTTGAGCACTAAGCACAAAGGGTCAAAGACAGATGTTACATCAGTTCCCTCCAAATACCCAAACAAGCCCCCGATAGACAAATCCGATATGACGGTTACTACACGAAACACATGGGTGGTGTGGATCGTAGCGATCACTATATAGCCTCTTACCAATTTATGCATAGAACCATAAAGTGGTATAGAAAAATGTTCTTCTGGCCGCTAGTTTCTTAAAGTGGGCTGATATGGATCATGAAATGTTATGTGTACAAATTTGGGATAAAGGAAATAAATTCCCTCTTCAGGTGATAGGGGCGTATAGAGCACCGAAAGATAACCTTTCTCTCCTCGAAACACTGTATGATAAAACTTGTACGGGTAATGCTATGAAAAAGAGCATAATAATTGCTGGAGATTTAAACCTCCCCAAAGTAGACTGGTCTGGTGAGTCAACTAGCTGTGGTCAGGCTCAGAGCGCTCCAAATAAATTCTTAAGGGAGGGGGGATTTTCCCAAGTAGTTGACTTCCCAACTAGAGACAATAATACCTTAGATGTTTATCTCGTAAGGCCTGTAGAGCTGTATATTAACTGTCTGAAAGTACCAGGAATTAGTGACCATTCTGGGGTTGAATTAAATATTAGATATGGTGACATTACAAAATTAGACTCTGATGTAGCAAATAAGATCATATTCCAGTATCGCAGGGCGGATCAGGGCAAGTTTCAGGGGTATTTGAATGAGCTATTTGTAGGATGGGCATAGGAAGGAAATCACATTAATATCCTGTGGACTAACTTTTTGAAAATTTTAAATAGCGCTGTTGATAAATTTGTCCCATTTAAATTGGTGAAACAAAACCCAGATCCTGAGTATTACACACGAGAAATTAGGAGTCTAAAACGGAAAATTAGGAAATTATACAATAAAAGACATGATAGTGACAAGTATATGTTGAAATTTAAGTCCTTATCAAGAGAGCTCGTCTTAAGAGGGCTGCTCATGACAGTTATATGCAAGGTTTACTTGGTTCGGGAGGTGATGGGTGGAAAAAAATTTACAGTTATGTTAGGAGAAGAAAGGGAAATTCAAATAATTTGTCGATGATAATGTCCGGTGACGGTGAATTAATTACTGAGAAACAGGCCATTGCTAATGAATTAAATGTATTTTACGGTAGTGTGTTCAATAAATCCAATAGCTGTGTGTTGGACCTTAACGACGAATCAGGGGCTCCCCTGTTCCAAATAAACCAGTCAGCAATTGTAAAGCTAACACAAAAACTACGTTTCAATGTATCAAAGGGTCCTGATAATATTGTTAGTGAAGTACTTAAACTAGGAGGTAGGGCCGTGGCACGATACTTGGAGGTGATGTTTAATGTGTCCATAAACAATGCGCAAATCCCAGATGACTGGAAAAGAGTTACGGTAGTCCCAATATTTAAGGGAGGGAGCAGACTTGAATTGGGCAACTACAGGCCGGTTAGCCTTACGTCCGTCGTTTGTAAACAGATGGAGCATCTCATTTGCGACTACTTGAGGGAACAGTGGGAAACATTATCATGGTTTAATGATAGGCAACATGGATTTCGGAAAGGTTACTCATGCGAGAGTCAGATGCTATCACTTTTTCAAGACGTTAGCGAATCGTTAGACCATGGAGTTTCAGTCGACGCCGTGGTTATAGATTTTGCGAAAGCATTTGATGTCGTTCCGCATGACATGCTACTCCATAAATTAGCTTCGATGAAGATTGATAGAAGAGTAATTTTATGGATCCAAGAATTTTTGACGGGTCGTTCCCAGAAAGTGAAAGTCGAAGGCATATTCTCGGGTGAAATTACCGTAACGTCGGGTATCCCTCAGGGCAGCGTAATCGGAACTTTGTTATTTTTGGCGTTTATAAATGACTTACCAAATGGGATTCGCAGTGACTGTCGATTGTTTGCGGATGATTGTGTAATATATCGAAAGATCCATGACTCACAAGACAATGCAGTGCTTCAAGAGGACCTGAACCTGGTCTATAAGTGGGCGATTGTAAATAAAATGAAAATAAACACAAGAAAATGTAGTCGCTTAAAAATAGGGAAAGTGCGAAGGCAGGATTTTCAATATAACATTGGCTCGGAAATACTTGTAGAAGAAGATTCTTGCAAATATTTGGGCGTTCACGTAAGGAATGATATGAAATGGAGTAGTCATGTAGGATGTGTAGTTTCAAAAGCTTACAAATCCCTGCACTTTGTAATGAGGGTATTAAAAGGAAGTAGTACCTCTGCTAAAGAATTAGGCTATTTGTCACTTGTAAGACCTATTCTGGAATATGCCTCGGTGGTTTGGGATCCATATCAAGTAGGGCTCATCAATGAGTTGGAAATGGTACAAAGAAAGGCCGCTAGATTTGTGCTCAGTGACTTTAATCCCAGGAGCAGTGTGAGCCGTATGTTAAAGAAACTTGGGTGGGAATCACTGGAGGCTAGGAGGATGAAATCTAGACTCTGCGCTATGTACA
The DNA here is from genome assembly GCA_946902985.2 of Meconema thalassinum. Lineage (NCBI taxonomy): Eukaryota > Metazoa > Arthropoda > Insecta > Orthoptera > Tettigoniidae > Meconema > Meconema thalassinum. Next base: position 452,524,942 of record OX336391.1, on the reverse strand, counting down.
ACACGTATACAAATCAACCAGCATGGGGTGAGCTTAGCAAACGATTGGGAAAGCCCACTTACATGGGTAGGAGCGATCATCCTTTCAAAGTTAAGGGCCGACCACAGCGAACAAATTATGGTAAATATTCTTTTGTAAACCGTGCCATTGATAACTGGAACTCTCTACCTGCCGCAGTCTTAGAGCCTTTTTCCAAACATATAGGTGTGTTTAAGAAAAGACTGACTATTTGTGTAAATACTCCAGTTTAATTGTTGTATAATTGTTATTGAATTGTTATGTATAATTATTTATTTGTTATGTATATACAATTTGCCACCGGGGGACACACCCCCCATTGCAAATAAATGAATGAATATGAAAAAAAAATGGCTCCTTGAAATAAGTATTGTGAACTCATACCTGATGTATGTCATGGCCCAGAAAAACTGTAACTTCGTACTGATTACTCATAGAAAGTTCAGGCAACGACTAGTTAAGTCACTGCTCCTCGAACGGGTGACCTCCAAGCAAAAAGAGGGACGTTCCAAAAGGGGAAGACCCTATCTTGGTCCCCAGAAGAACGCCTGAACTTTATGGCTAGGAGGGAGAAAGTTTCCATAGCTTGTGTAGTCTGTAAAAAAAATGGGCTATGCAAGGAAACTATTTATTTCTGTAAAACCTGCAGTCAGAAGCCTTTTTTGCAGGCCGCTACATGCTTTGAGGTTTTCCACACCTCACGACATTTGTAAAAAGCTGTGAAAGTATCGTGTGTTTCAAAAAAAAAATTGTATAGTGTAAATATGTAAAGTGACTTGTGCCGTTAATGCACTAAATGCAAGGACATAAAATATCAAAATTCAACTTTACAACCAACAGATGCGGTTCAACCTTCCAGTACCAATAGGTAAGCGTAATACAGCTCCATTATAATTAAATTTAGTGCATGAAAAATAAAATCTGCATATTTTAAATTCAGAAAAAAATATTCCGCTCAGAACCACAAAAGCATCCACTTGGGAAGGGTTAAGTTCCATATGTGTCATACTGGGTGTATTGTGTTAGAAGTCGCATACCATATATTCAGTCTTGGTTCTACTAATGTGCAGTCCATTAAACTCGAGAGCTCTTCTCCATTGGTCTAAATTCTCCTGTAGATCATAAGTACTGTCAGATATTAGTGCCACATCGTCCAGGTACAAAATATTCCACGGTAAGGGAATAGAACAATCAAAAGAATTAATGTACGGCTTCATTGCGTCAGTCACTTCATGAAATGCAGAATTCCTGAGCTAATTCTCGTTATTGAAATGAAAGAACATATTATAGAATGAAGATTTACTTGCAATTTATTAGTCACACTTAACTAGAATAACTTAATTTAAACATAATTACACACCATAAACTATCAATCACTGGTCGTTTCTCTATACAAAGCCTGTTAGTTTCTTTTGCCGCAGTAATTGGAACCTACTCAAAGACAGTGGCGGCCGGCAATAAGGTTGCAGTGTTGTACAACGACCAGATTAATTCATGAAAAACAATTAATTCCGTAATAATATTTTTAGTACTAGAAGTTGTATGTTTCCTTTTATATGTATAGGAATTCATAATTCTATTCTTTAATAATTCAGGAAATCTTATAGTAAGTTACTATGAACTGACTGAGAAAGCGAAGCGCGCCAGCCATCGAGGAGCGCTCGTCCGTTTGGTCGTTGCCAGGCCGAAGCACCGACCAGATCTCAATAGTGCAGGGTATGGCAGAGATGCTAGACCGGGTAAGCCCTATCCCAACAGTTAACACGGCTGGGCGTTGCCCACTGACTGCAACCAGGAGCTGAGGCGCAGGCGCGGCCTGAGACATCTGAGATGCTTTGTCAACTGCCAAAGCCATCCATGTCTTGCAATGTTGCGCGTGAACTTGTGACACTCGCAATTCTCGCCCTCATAATTATATAGCCTAACTTGCGTTGTTTTGTTATCGTGAAGGTTTTTATGTAGACTAGCCTAACTTATATTCCATTTAATCCGATGAAATTGTGTTGTCTCTGAACTGCGGCATTCGTTATTAATGAGATAGATCCGTTTTACCGCGCAATTGAATACAATTTTCTCCGATATCAAGCAGTCTTTTAACCTATCACCTCATGGGCGCCCGTAGGAGGTGTGGGGCAAGGAGGGGCCGTGTCCCACCCCCTGAAATTCCGAGAATATTTCGATTGTTCATTGTCACACCAGTTTATTTCATAAAGTGAAGTTACTGATTGTTAACAGATTTAGATGTAGGGATAATTCCAGAGTTTTAATTAACTTAGTAATTTGTGATTATTTGGGAATATCTTCAATTATTTAAAAAATCGGCGAACTGGATTAACATTACTATTTTAATGAACTGCTTGATTTTTATATTTGTCGATAGGCCTACATGGTGATACCACTGCATTTTTCCTGGTTTTAAAGAATGAACATTATGACGATGATTCACAAAGAAAAGCGAACTCCTATGAGCAAAAACTCTGAACAAAAAAAAAAAAAAATGCCATAAAGACTATGTACTCAACGGTTTAAGAGCAGCCAAATAATGAGTGTCACAAAGCAAGTAAGAAATTAAACGAAAATTGCGAGGGGGGGGGGGGGCGATGTAAGTCTCAATATGACATGTTAAGTAACGAAATAAAAAAATACACCCCCCGCCCCTAGAAAAATCCTGCGGGTGCCCACGTACCACCTTAATGAAAATAGTGCAACACCCAGAAAAATTATCCGCCAGCCGCTACTGCAAGATGGAGTTTTAAACCAGCGTCTCATAAACATTACATCAGTGATCGTAGCAGCGGAGTGTTACTCGACGTACCGTCACCCTTACCCAACCGTTTCAGCACTTCATTTTTTTTCTTTTTAATTGCAAGACCTGTGCTTTAATTTGCTTGCCATTGCCGTTTTGTCCTCTACGGGTCCGTAACTACTGTAACTTTCTACTGTACTGTAGAAACTATTTTCCAGTTAATCCGAAAATTATGTAATCCGAACAGCCTCCAGTCCCAATTTGTTCGGATTAACGGGACTCCACTGTAATACAATGCAGCCTCAAGCCACGTCACCCTGCAGGTTGATAAAATTTTCTTGCGTGACAGAGTATACTAACTTGCTGATGCCCCCCAACCCCTCTTCAGACAAAGAAGTGAAGCTGTTGGCATTTTTAACCCAGTAGAAATCCCTCGACAAATATTTTACAGTCCTACACTATGCAATAAGTATTCTAATTTATGTATATATTTAGGCTATTTGTTTATTTATTTAACAATATTAAGGTACACAAACATAAGCTAAATGAAGATAGAACGTGCGATACAATTCTCTACAATACATGAATTAGCCAAAATACCTTATGAAACGATGAGTAATAAATCAGGGAGCAATGTTTTAATAGATATTTCCTCCTCCACTGTATGTGACCCACCCAGTCATACCAAAGAGGATCACGACCTATATAGCCACAATTACAGCTGTGGCCGCCATTATTCCAAATCAATCAACATCGGTTGCGGTCGAGAGTATTTGGGTCTCTTCGTTAGCCCCACTGGTCCGCTTGTCTGTCATCAAAACAATACTGCCAACCTTGCCCTTACGGTACTAGGCCTATGTAACACGAAAAAGCGCCCAGTTTAGTCTCTAGTGCGCACCATTCGTGCGTAGCACTCAATTCACCGCTCTAATTAGGCTAGTGTGTGCAATATTTCGCTCCTCTCTAATGATTTTTTTTCCACGACTGAAATGAGTGTTTTTTTCCTTTCATAGTGAAACTTATTAATGCGTGCAATATTTTTCTCTTCTGTGATGAATATGTTTATTTTTCTTTCCACGGTTGAAATGAGTGCTTTTTAATTTTATGTGCTCTCTATTTACTACGCAGTATATCGCACCGCTGAAAAAAATATTTCTTTTTTTTTTGCACAACTGTGGTTTTGACAATGGTTACAGCCTAACACGCCCAGATCAATGGTTTCATGTCAACCGTGCACCGATAGTTGCGCGCGGCCTAAGGCCGCACTTACCACCGACCTTCTAACCTTCGTTTTGTCCAATCCATTGGTTTTTGACAAAGGTTACAGTCTAACGCGCCCAGATCAATGGTTTTGTGTCAACCGTGACCCGCTAGTCGCGCACAGCCAAAGGACGCACTTACCCCCAACCTACTACCCTTCGTTTTATCCAAGCCAATGGTTTTTGACAATTGTTAGAGCCTACCGCACCCAGATAAATGGCTTTGTGTCAACGGTGCCCCACTAGCTGCGCGCGGCAAAGGCCGCACCTACACCTAACCTTCGTTTTGTCCAATCCATTGGTTTTTGACCATTCTTACAGCCTAACGCGCCCAGATCAATGGTTTGGTGTCAACGGTGCCCCGCTAGTTGTGCGCGGCAAAGACCACACCTACACCCGACCTTCTAACCTTAGTTTTGTCCAAACCAATGGCTTTTGACAATGGTTACAGCCTAACGCGCCCAGATCAATGAGTTTTGACAATGGTTACAGCCTAATGCATCCCGATGTTTTTTTTTATCAACAGTGATTATGTATCTCACATGATGGCAACAATGTGTGCGCCTCGGCGCGTGCCGCTAGAGTGCACCTTGTTGACAGTTGAACGAGATGAAAGTGCTGTCGAAACATGGCAGCCCTTTTTTAAAATAAAAACACATATTTACGAACTTTAGCACATACATGAGGTTCAGTAGTGACCAGGGTTCGTAATTTCAATACTTAATTTCGCCCAGAAGATGAAACAAGGACACAGGGTATGTGAAAGTCACATTCATGTCTGCTGCAAGTGTTTAATCCGCATTCCACTTACAATCATAATTCATGGTAATTAAATGTTGTTACTCTTGGTTAGGTTTCACCATCTAGTTTAAGTTCCATATTTGTCATACTGGGTGTATTGTGGTTAGGGTTGCCAGACGTACTGTATTACCCGGAACAATTCCGTTTTTTTCGTGTTTTGTTCCGCGTTCCGTTTCAATCTTTAACGGAACGCCAAATATTCCGTTTTTTGGTTAATTTGATAATACTATATATTCAATTTCGCACCAATTTTCAAATGTCCTGCTTCAGAATTGATTGTAATATCTAGATTGTTTTCTGGTGATACAGGTGCAAGTTTGAAAGAGAAAATGATTTCTATATCTCTGTCAGATAGATGGGTACAGGTTATAGATTTACAGAGAGTTTAGTTTGGATGTATCGGAGACCCTCGCTAGCCCGCTCGCCCGAGGCGCGAGCCTGTCTCCCGCCAGGCACTTTGCCGTTATGCGGCGCTCACGCGGCATTCAGTCATTGGGTATAGGAATTTGTACTTCAATGCGATCCTTGACCAATTTATTGACGAACTGACTTACGGAGAGCGATTGTCAACTTATTTTCAACAAGATTCTGCCACTGCTCACACTGACGAAGCATCCATGACAGAATTGCGTCGCATTTTTGGTACTAGGATTATAAGTTGGAACGTGTGGCCCCCGCGAAGCCCAGACTTATCACCATGTGACTTTTATTTGTGGGGGACGCTTAAAAATGGAGTGTATGGGAGAAACCCTCCATTATAAATGAGCTTAAAGACTATATTACAGCTGAAATACAGTCAATCGGTGCTGAGGAACTTCAGAGAGTACATGCCAGTTTCATAAAAAGGTGCCAGCGATGTGTAGCAGTGAATGGCGAACATTTTCAGCACCAGCTGTGAACTAGGTAAGTACAAATTCCTATACTCAATGACTTAGTGCCGCGCGGCGCCGCATAACGACAAAGTGCGTGGCAGGAGACAGGCTCGCGCCTCGGACGAGTGGGCTAGCGAGGGTCTCCGATACATCCAAACTAAAGTCTCTGTATTAGGGGCAACAAAATTAGGGAATATCTTAGACCTTGTGAAGTTAATACTCAGCATTTTCCCCTCCAATACTTTTACGGAGAGAGTTTTTTTCTGTCATGAATATCAAATGGAGAGATAATAGAAACAGAAGCTCCATTAACTTAGTTTGATAAAACAGGAATTGTTCACATGTTACAATTATGACGAAAATTGTAGTGAATTATATCAGAAGGTACTTACAAATAAAAAATCCTTCCAAAGGGTCGTTCAAATGAAAAGCATTTGTAAGTTGCTGGTGTCAGCGGCCTATATGATGTCAACAATATCTAGTTTTAATTTTGATTATGTAATGCTCATTTAATAAATAAGTGTATTATTTATTACAACATTAAACAACCTTGATTTTAAAAAATGTTTTGGGACGTGTGTTCCGTTTTTCCATTCTTGAAATCTGGCAACCCTAATTGTGGTGGAAGTCGCATACCATATATTCAGTCTTGGTTCTACTAATTGAAACACTCTCCACTCCTCGCTGGAGTTGATTTACCATTAACTACCCTCATTACCACAAACCTACAGAATTTACTGCCTTTAAATACAGGCCACAAGTGATTTTAACATTACTTCCCGACTTTGAATGGGCGCCAAGGTTGACCATATGGGTCTTCCTGAATAAAATAGAAATAAATACATAGCTGTTGCCCCGACTATGAAATGCCATATCCCAGGCGTAGGGCATTTGGCATGCGTTTGCTGATGTACCAGGTTCATGCAAGACAGGAATATAAACACACATGGATTTTAAAAAGATAATCTATTGGCTGTACTAAACACATATATACAAAATATACAACACAAAATACCCTTCAATACACTTGTAATAATTTCTGTACAGTACCTTTGTTCACTGAATTTAGGCTCTGAGAGCAAGAAAAACACTACGGTCATATCAGACCCAGGCATAACAGCCACCTATGTATATACACTGTACCGTCCGTACACAAAATATCTACACACGTTACGACTGGTTCATTCTACTTTCTTCTGTTACGGCACGTTCACCTCTCCATTCTCGCATGACTTCGATGAAATGTTTACGACTGGATTATCCTTTAGGCGTGGTAAGTTATTACCGACAGCCCATGGTATGGATGGACCCATGAAAAATCGTAGCCTCCAATAGCCCGTAAGAGCTCAGTGGATAGCTAAATATTAGTCACCGCTCGTTCGTATTACGATACCATGATCGAGTAATAACGACACTAATGCAAGTTGACAAACGGACCTTCGTAGTACAAGCAAGAAGACGATCTCTAACTGTTCGTTACGGAAACCATGTCACGTAAAACGACCCTGGGCGTTAGTAGATCAGTGTTCTGCCGATAAAACAATAAGACAACTCTGAACGCCAGACACGCCATTATATGCACTCGCGTAAGGATCCAATAACCCCAAAGTTTCTGCCGGAACTAACTTGTGCGCAGCCCGCTCCTAGCGGAACATCCGCGTCAACACATAAACATCAGACAGTCAAAATCCACACTGACGTCACACAGTTGTTTCTTCACGCGAAGTTCATGGGAGTTCATGCCATAAATAGCCTAGGTAATCCCACACAAGCCGAATTACTGCCTGTCTTTTCCGTGTATGTCACAAATCCAGCACTCGAAAATATCAATTCTATGTACCTTTATAGTACAGCCACAAATCTAACCTTTAACATTACTAGGTCAAAATAAAGCAATTAACCCCAAACCAAAATGAAATAATGCTTCTACTTAATACAGTCTTATATATCCTTATTCCCAAAACGTAATAAATCGCAAAACCCCGTATTTTATAATATCAAATATCCAAAAACCGATAATTAATAAACAGTGATCCTAGGTTGTCCGGACCATCCAAATATGAATCCGTCAACAAAAACACACAGGCACAATAAAAATCACCTCTGCAACCCCACGTTAACCCAATATAATAAGATACGAATAAAATACCCCAAACTAACTGCACAAGGCAGAAAACTCGAGGGTGAGCTACTGTAACTGAATAAATTCGGTTACATAATGTGCAGTCCATTAAACTCGAAAGTTCTTCTCCATTGTTCTAAACTCTCCTGTAGATCATAAATACTGTCAGATATTAGTGTCTCATCGTCCGGGTACAAAAGATTCCACGGTATAGAACAATCAAAAGAATTAATGTTCGGCTTCATTGCATAGTCATTTTATGAAGTATCGAATTAACAAACACCGGAACTTCATGAAGTGCCTTAACTGATAATGTAAAATCATTTCTTACACTATCTGCCTAAATCGGTCCGTCACTTCATGAAATGACACGTCAGATGGTGTAACTATCCCATGTTACATCATATGCCGGCTTTACATGAAGTGCCTAGGATTTTCATGAAATGACGGATTTTACTATCTGACTACGACATATAAGTAGCGATCTTATTTGGGACAGGGGTGGGTTATAGACAGAGGAGGAGTAAACATCTATTACATCATCTCCAGATATTTTCCTGACCATAATTACAGGTATTTTGGTTAACTTTTGTAGCCTACTTTATAAAAGTTATGAGCAAGTAATACATCATGCACTGCTACCTTTATGTCCTCTGCTGTCTGGCTGAAAATTACAGAACTTATACTACAAGCAAAGGGGTCTGGTGCATTAGCCCCAAGTAAGGTTTGTTTTTGTATGCAAAGCCTTCTTAACATAGAAACACAACTAAGCGAGAAGAGCGACCGCAGACCATGTGTGTGGGGTTGGCGATTTTTTATTTATCATTCCCGTTAATCACGCATACAATGGCACACAACTGAAATTTCACTATAGAAGTCGTGTTATAAAAAGGTAAGGATGAGTGGGTTATAGACAGCGGGAGAGAAAACATCTAATACAACATTTCCACAATTATTATTCATCAGGCCTACACAATGTATATAAGTACTTCTGTACTATTGTCCGTCCAGAGTTAAGAGTGTACTGTAGCTCTTATGGCACAAGCGTTGCCGCGTCTAGCGAATGTAGAAGGGCAGCTATTGTACAGCACTCCACCTGAGTAGTACAGCCCACTGCCGGACTGTATCAGCAAGCTGCTCATCCGGGCGGAATGTCGATCCTTCGCGCCATTATAATCTGCAACCTTTTACTATAATTCCCGTAAGAATAACATAATTTGGATGAACAGTTTTTAATAAAGATAAAGACGGAGTTATTCCCCTAATGAGTGGGGGATCCGAGGATAGTAATTGCTTAGAACGGATTATAAATACTGCGACAATTTACTATTTATTTACATTGGAATTTTAGTTACGTACGGTATAACTATGACAAAACAAATGACATGAAAGCTAACCTGAGTCATCCGTTAGATACGGATCAAGTTTAATACGTAATATGGCAATATAGTATCCAAGGTCAGCCTAGGTCAGTGACAGGATACAAATCATCTGTGGCAGCGACACCTACACAGATCCCAGTGAGTCACTTTTATCTGCAGAGGCGAGGAGAGTACCCGGAAATAACAAGTCATTTTGTTCTTATCATATGATAGTTCACATATTATTACACGCGTAGATGGAAGATTTTTTTTACAAGTAGCTTTACGACGCAACGACACAGATATGGCTTATGGCGACGATGGGACAGGAAAGGGCTAGGGGTGGGAAGGAAGTGGCCGTGACCTTAATTAAGGTACAGACCCAGCATTTGCCTGGTGTGAAAATGGAAAACCACGGAAAACCATCTTCACGGCTGCCGACAGTGGGGTACAAACCCACTATCTCCCGAATACTGGATACTGGCCGCACTTAAGTGACTGCAGCTATCGAGATGAAAGAAAGAAAGTTATCAAAAAATGCAGTGGCACAACGTACATTGGACAATGAATGGCAAATACTACAGACTAATGTGGGAAATTTGCGATAATCTGTTCTTTAAAATATTTCTCAAAACAATCATTATCCATTTCATAATGAGCCTCAGCGGTTTATTTTATACAAAACTACAAGCTTCTCATTCGGCACAAATCGCGTAATTTAACTGCATGAAAGTTCTGTTTCGCACATTATTGCAGGTGAGTAGATAATAATAATAATAATAATATCATCACGGGTTTCTCAAAAACGTACAGCAGCGTGAATGGGAAGTTGTCATACCAGAGACTGGGAAATTCATAAGTTAAAACACGACACAATTATGTATAAGACTGCAATCTTACCTCCAGACAACGTTCTTGAAACGCCGCATGCTTCAGCAGTTTCTCTCGCAGTCCAGTCCACACTTTTCTCCTGATTCTTGGTCTTTATTTAATTGTAGACGTTACAAACTATCTGTCGTTCTCTACGCCTTAAAATTTCCCCAGGTTAACGTTTCGCAAACGGAACATCAGCCATATCTTTAATGCCACTTACTTATACCTAAATCACAATTATTTTATATTACACAAAACGATCCTTACACTTCAACACTGTTTCAAATATCTTGGAGAGAACTGGACTCGAGCGTTCAGTGTAGAGCCAAGACAAGTACTACAGCGTACGCGCTGTTCCATCCAGCGCGCAGACACTGCTTTCAGATACATTACAAAATCATGTTGCATATCAAGAATGTAATAATTACATATAATTAAATGAATGCTGAGGATCATGTACTCTCCACCCATGACCATTAACCTATTAAATGACATAGCGAAAATCCAGTTTTAAAGACTTCGAAGTCATCAATTCTGGGAGAGTCAGCTAAATGTAAAAGCCCATAAGAGCCCGTAGTACACTCTTAACTCTGGACGGACATAGGTGCATCACTCCCGAAGCGTAACCAACTTAAGATCACTACAAGTTGCATTCCTTCACGCTCCTTCACCAAATTAGTCCTGCCCACTGTACAAAATCCCCAATTATAATAAGTATGTGAAGGCACAAGAGAATATACACATCCCATGGCTTAGAATTAAAGAAAAAGTGTAAATTGACAAGTTTGTAGTACATAGCCTACTTCGAATTCTTGCAGTGTATAGTTTACTGAATAGGTACTGTCCCCGATATCCGGATAGTAGGCTGTCAGATATCCGCCCCCTCAATCGGATTGCCAATAATCAAACGCACCGGCACAGCTACATCAATGAAAATGGCACTGACAGATACTATCGAGATTAGAGCACAGCAGTTAACGGGGGTTCGTACTTACCTTTACTTACATCTTCAAATTAATCTCGGGTATGGGTTGCCAACTGGATCACTTAAAGTATGCCCACACAATAACCTCCACCATGATATTTAAAATGAACCAAGACGGAAACAAGAAACCTTAAACTGTACAATAATTTATTTCACATAAAGGGAATGATTCTAACAAAAATAGACAACAAAATACACGTGGCAATCAGAAGCCATTGTCAATATAATCATGTCCTCCTGTAGGACTTGTAGACGTTACATACAAAATTTTATCTTTCACTAGCTTAAAAGAACGTAATAATAGTAATACACTTGGAATGGATGAGGGAATTGGAACGAGACATGTAGCAATTGTTTTCCTATTTCATAAACATCACACTTTATTTATAACTGCAAGCCTGTTATGTGGTCGACCTTGGCCTCTAACATACAGTTGTCAGGCCAGCTGCGATCCACCCTACATCATGTCGCATGCCTACGTCGTCAAATGGACCCACCTGTCCAGTCACTGTTAGCATATGCTCGTTACCTCAGAGCCTAGCTCCTTTTCACACTTTAAATGTCCTCAACTCAACTCAAATATTATCACGCAAATCTTTTAAATGCTTCAATCACATATTACTGGATTACTCTAATAATCCCAAAACTTGTTTAATTACATAATCCATATGTTTCATTAGCGTTGTTTAGAGTATATTAACAAAACTCTTAATGTTTATAACAAATGCTCATTAATTGTTTATAACAATTATAAATTGTTTATAATATTGTCAAACGACAATTGAAAAATCTATACACGCCTCTATTAATTCCTTTCATTACAAATTATTATTAAAGATATTTACATAATTTATTTACAATATTTATATTATTTATTTTAGAAATACATTAAACCACACGTTTATCCGGTTGATAATTACTCAAATCAGGTTAATATAATCGACCAATGAAGGTTAGTTATATTTATGCTTATATTCAGGTTTAATAAGTTTTAATAATTATTATTATTATTTGTGACGGTAACCTCCATTCAAAATCGTTATCTCAAATTATTTAACACTCTTGTTAATTTTAACAGTAATTTCACATGATTAATTTTCAAAGGACCTGGACAATAAACTCAGCGGAAAAATACTTCGCTCAAATGCACAAAATTGCATAAAATAGGCCCAGAATTCATCATATATTTCCATATATATGGCATAAAAATCTTCCACAATATATTCAAAACCTCCACTTATAAATTCTTCAACATCATTAATATTACTGTGGGAATCTCCTTCACTTATTCAAGGGCATTATTCATCAGCGACTTTCACACGTCCACTGAACTAACGATTATACATCCATAGTTCCATTTTAAAAATTCTTATATTCATTAATTGTTTCAAAACTGTTATTTATTTAACCTTCGTGGGTTTCATTCATGAATCGATATGAAGTAAAAATTTGCCAATCACAAATAAATTTAATAGCAAATACGATTATACACGCCTCTCTGGTCTATCAAAATTGAGATTAATATCTTCAAAGTAATGCAGTATAAAAATACTATCTTCAAACAAAGTTCATCAAAACTGCATAAATAGTCGAATAGGATACAATTAGACTTTGGAATGCAAACATTATTGTTCCAATCTAGAATTGAGAAAAATTCCTATCAAAAGTTCATTACTATTGTGTATTCAATAAATCGTAATCAAAGTTCATATTTCATAAAATTGTCTATAATGCAATGGTAATTTCAGAACTGACGATAAATGTCTATGTTGCAATCATGTTCATAAAACGACTAGTATTTCCAAGATCGTCGATACAGAAATAGATTTTAACGCTCTAAAATCTTTTAATTATTCTTCTTTCTTGAGGATGACAGAAAATTGGTCAAAGTAATTTACTGAATAGAATTACTTTAATAAAATGACACGCTGTCTGAATTCAAATCTGCCATAGAAAATCGTTAACTTTACAGTCAAATCGTGACTTCAAAAATATGCAAATTACTGAAAGAATCTAGATATCAGTCTCAACTGATCCAAAATTATTTAAATATGCCAATGACATAACAATGTCTTAATAAATCGTAGAAAAAGCATAAATCATCGAAGTGTACTGAGTACAGAATATCAAGGAAGAATATGGGGCAAAATATAGGACAGAACATATGAGAAAAATGGTTGCTCAGACATCGCTAAATGACTCAAATAAAACAAGAAACGTTCACGACTACCTTATCTGTTGATTGAAGTTCTAGAGGAAAATCTTCCAAAGAAGACTGGTGATGGTTCCATTTCACCAAAAAGATGTGCTCCGACCTCGAACCTGGAACCAGCGCCCTCGGAGAATAGAACTGCTTCCTCCTCCGGAAATTGCACTGCTCCGTGTATACGATAGACATCCTTCTGGCAAAACTCTTCTTTGTGAGCCGGGTCCACCCTGGCCTCTCTTGATAGTTCCCTGAAGTTCTGGCAGAAATTCGCCATGAAGTTTATTGCAGTTATTTCCGCAGAAATATTCATAATCGTGGAGTATGAAAATATTTCCACTGCCATTTGATATAATTCAGCGTTGGACAACGAGGCATGAGTGTAGTTGGATATTCACTACATGCTCGCTTTTGTAGAAAGACGATTAGCGAAGTTCCATGCTGCTACTTCACTCCATTGATATATGTCCCAATTGCATTAAAGTCCTTAGCCTTCCATCTCCATTTCCGTTATAATAGTTGAAAGAACTGCGATATTATTTTGTTCCATGTTAGAATGCAGCGTTATATCATCAAAAGCAATATGTAGTATCACGGTTGCACTACCAGTGTCAGCCGTAGCGTAAAATGTGCTGTTTTAAAAGTGCTTCTCAGGTGGCGAGAAAATCACTTTTGTCTGCCGACTTAAAATGCCAATATCTTTCAAATGAGAATCTTGAAAATGTTCAACCTTTCTACACACTTTAATATAGTACTGCACAATAGAAGTAGCTTAAAGGCATTAGTCAACTCTTGATATATTATCTTGTAGACTCGTTAATGTGTGCGTTTCAACTTCGCCTAGTTTCAATCACCGTAAACTGGAACTGCGGCGCTCCGTGCTCGTTCAATGCGGTGGGCTTTACCACACGCGCTAAAGACGACTTGTTTCACTGTATCACTCGAAAACGACTATATGACATCATAAATATATGCGGTATGAGATATATATGCGATATGAGCTATGAGAGCTCCTCTCTGCTGTGCAAGACCTTTTATCAACTTCTTAAGGGGCGTATCCATCCCTTCCATAGCTTGTTTCTCCGTCATTGCTAGAATTTCTAACTTTGGCTATACTTGACGGATTTTCAAATTTCAAAAACTCAAAAATAATTTCTTCAAAATTCCAAATCAATGCCATAACTGAAAATAGTTTTCCAAAATTCTGCATTCCAAAAGTAATTAAATATGATAGTTTCAGTAATCTCCGTCTCCCTCCAAACTATCGTTCATTGGTTCGAGTCTTTCCTCCAATCGCGTAACTTCTTCCTCAGCACAATTCCATGTTTCCCTGCGACTGCGTCGTAAATCTCAGATCTTTCTCGAACAAAATCATGACGTCACCAAGAATCTCAGCTCAAGCAGCCTACTTGCGTGAAGTCTGCGTCATCCGTGCTTACGTCATGAATATCCACGTCACAACTATGACAGCCATAACTTAATTCATATTTGCCAATACAACCGCCGTGGTCTCAATATAATTCAATTTACGGGGGCATTCTCCCTTCACCACGTTTTAAAAACAGTTGCAAATTGTTTTTAAACTCTGTGTTATAAATATCTCAATTCACTTGAACACGAAATTGAATTATCATTGGCTTACTCTTATATGATATTTCTTCTATGTTCCTTAATCATAAATCTCTTCTACTCTGGTTTGTGTGTGGCTAATGTATTCTCTCCTCTCTACTTTCTATTCTGTCCAGTATTCCTGTTTTCCAAGTTCTGCTGACTTGTAGAAGGACCAGGATCGATCACTACATCCTGTCTTTTCTTTTGGTTTTCAGCTTCCTTCTCCCGTAATTCCTTAAGATACTGCTGACTTTCTCTCTCTCTTTCCTGATATTTGTCGGGTGTCATAACCTGACCTTGAGAATCCTGATTTTGATTCTGGTAATTTCTATTGTAGTTTCTATTGTAGCCCTGGTTATTGTAGTATCTACCTCTTCCATTGTTATAATTTCCTCTATTGTTAATCCATCCTCTTCTTTGCTGATATGGACGGTAACCTTGCGATCTGTGGTTGCGAAAGTGATGGTTCCTGTGAGGACCTACATTTTCAGTTTTCTCTTCATTGGGCTTGTCAGTTTGCTGAACTTGATCCATATAGACTGTATTGATGTCTTTGTATTCGTGCCTCTGACCTTTTTGTACCACATTTGGCATTGGACTCGTGTAGTCAAGCCTTCTCAATAATTCGTCCATACTGGTCAAATCCCTGATGTTTGACGATATGATTAGTCTTCTCACCTCCACAGGCAGCATACGAGAAATCGCATCTATCAACTGCTCTGTTGACAATGGGGGTTGCAAAAATCTCAAGCGTGATAACTGGCTCGTGAAGAAATCAGCGTACCATGTTGGAAGAGTACCTGAATACTTCCTTGAGTATACCTCAGCTCTTAATGAATTCTGCGCTTCGATGGACCAGAATCGTTTTATCAGTGCCTCTGCAAATTCGTCAAAATGATTGAACGTATAGCGAAATGCTCTGAACCATTCAAGGGGTCCTCCAGCTAGAAATCTCTCCACTATCCTCATCTCTCTTTCTCTGGGAATGTGAGCTTCAATGAAATAGTCTTTCAGGTTCCTGATATATTCTATTGGTGTTAGACTATCAGTATTACTGAATTTTTGAGGTTTGTCCTCGAAGTTCCGGATGACTGTCACATTTCTCGGATATGAATCCATGTAATTCTTCCCACTATCACCATATCTCCATTCAGGTTCAATATTCCTATCCTCTTCTTCTTCCCGGAATCTGGATATACGTTCCTCAGGACTAATATCTCTCTCTTCTGTAGCGAGGTTACATCGTCTGACGTAATTCCTATCATCTTCACCAGTCAAGCCTTCTGGATCCTTATCCGTGATTTCCGTGATGACTTTCCTGATCAACTCTTCTTTATAGGTTTCCATCATGCTGGCTTCTCCTAGTTTCAAATTCTGAAGTTTGCTCGTAGTTTCATTAACATCAGGGACAACCTTATGAATTTGTTCCTCTAACGCGGATTTTAATGCTTGCAGGTCCTGACCTATTTGCGTTCTATCCTCTACCTGCTTTTCGGATAGCGAATCCATCCTTATACTCAAATCCTTCCTAATTTGAACTACTTCATTATTTATGTCTACTTGTGTACTGGCAAGTTTTCTTTCAATTCGTTCCTGAATCTGAGTGACATGTTCCCCACTTGACCTGTTCCATTCATCTTTCCACACCGTTACATTTGCAGTTAACATTTCCGCAATATCTACTTCAATGTCTTCCTTAAGTAAACGTTTATGATCTAAGACTTGGGTTCTCATGACCTCTACATCATACTTTAATCCTGCTAAAGAAGCTGTTGTCCTAACAGACTCGTCAACTAACCTAGTTGTTAATGCACTAATGTTACGAGTACAAAGCGTTTTTGAAGTTTCAATTTCTTCTCTTACTTTATTAACATCAGTTTGAACTTTAGCAATATCTACAAAAACAGTGTTAACTTCTACTTGTATCTTAGTTATATCGCTTTGTATCTCATTTACATCTGAATGAATGTTATTAATGTCTACTTGAACATTTGACACATCGGTTCGAACATTTATAATCTCTCTTTGAACCTCTTCTACTTTATCTTGTACAGTAGCAACATCGTTCCTAACAACAATTACTTCAGCTCTAGCACATGAAATATCACCCCGAACATTAGCAACATCAAGATTCAACATAGTAAGACCTTTCTGTACCTTAGAAACATCAGTCTTTACATCAGAAACATCTTTATGAATGTCACTTACAGCATTCTCGATTCCCTGGGTACTGATCTGTAAACGCGACATATCATTTTCTAAGTTTGCAGAACTGGTCTGAAGAACTTTCAGATTTTCATCCAGCATCTGCTTTGTTCGACTAGCATTCCTAGCTTCCATCTCCTTCATGCTTTCGTTCATGCTATCTTTCAAATTAGCAGACATATTACTAGCATTCTCCTCCATCATCTGCTTCATACTGTTATTCATGCTAGCTTTCAACTCCTCCAACATTATTCTCATACTCACATCTGCCATTTCAATATTATTTCAATAATAGACTGCTTTAGGGACATACATCAAACAGAGCAAAATAACAACATCTGAGCAACATCTTTCACCATATATAAGTTTGAGCAATTTTCTGTCTTAAATCTAACTTATAATTACCTTATAATTAACCTTCGTAGACACTTCATGTTGAAATAAACTCAAGCACATGTTCAAATTTCTTTGGTTCATTTTAAAATATCCTAACACAAATAATTTACATTTACAATCCAAATAGTTTAATTTTATCTTTAATATGACGAAACATGTCATAAGCCGGTCAAATAAAATAAGACTCCAGATCATAGGCGATTTTTCTAAGTTTCCAGCCTATTTAACCTCTCTCAAGTTGTATAAGATCTGATCTTTTCTGAGTGTAAGTTTCCTAATACAACACAACATTTAATCCCTATATAATCACACTCTCAAATTCTACAATTGGCCAAGACATCTAACAAAGAATCAACCTCTTTATTTGAGTCTTCACAATCCCAATGACATCGATAACTTGGTAATCCAATGTTATTCGAACACTCCACAAAATTGCGGTGCCAATTCTACTGCAATAACTTGGTAATCCAATGTTTTGCTGATCGTGCCCCACGTTGGGCGCCAATCCTACTGTCCCCGATATCCGGATAGTAGGCTGTCAGATATCCGCCCCCTCAATCGGATTGCCAATAATCAAACGCACCGGCACAGCTACATCAATGAAAATGGCACTGACAGATACTATCGAGATTAGAGCACAGCAGTTAACAAGAAATTATTGTGGAACACACCAAAATATACGGGGGTTCATACTTACCTTTACTTACCTCTTCAAATTAATCTCGGGTATGGGTTGCCAACTGGATCACTTAAAGTATGCCCACACAATAACCTCCACCATGATATTTAAAATGAACCAAGACGGAAACAAGAAACCTTAAACTGTACAATAATTTATTTCACATAAAGGGAATGATTCTAACAAAAATAGACAACAAAATACACGTGGCAATCAGAAGCCATTGTCAATATAATCATGTCCTCCTGTAGGACTTGTAGACGTTACATACAAAATTTTATCTTTCACTAGCTTAAAAGAACGTAATAATAGTAATACACTTGGAATGGATGAGGGAATTGGAACGAGACATGTAGCAATTGTTTTCCTATTTCATAAACATCACACTTTATTTATAACTGCAAGCCTGTTATGTGGTCGACCTTGGCCTCTAACATACAGTTGTCAGGCCAGCTGCGATCCACCCTACATCATGTCGCATGCCTACGTCGTCAAATGGACCCACCTGTCCAGTCACTGTTAGCATATGCTCGTTACCTCAGAGCCTAGCTCCTTTTCACACTTTAAATGTCCTCAACTCAACTCAAATATTATCACGCAAATCTTTTAAATGCTTCAATCACATATTACTGGATTACTCTAATAATCCCAAAACTTGTTTAAATACATAATCCATATGTTTCATTAGCGTTGTTTAGAGTATATTAACAAAACTCTTAATGTTTATAACAAATGCTCATTAATTGTTTATAACAATTATAAATTGTTTATAATATTGTCAAACGACAATTGAAAAATCTATACACACCTCTATTAATTCCTTTCATTACAAATTATTATTAAAGATATTTACATAATTTATTTACAATATTTATATTATTTATTTTAGAAATACATTAAACCACACGTTTATCCGGTTGATAATTACTCAAATCAGGTTAATATAATCGACCAATGAAGGTTAGTTATATTTATGCTTATATTCAGGTTTAATAAGTTTTAATAATTATTATTATTATTTGTGACGGTAACCTCCATTCAAAATCGTTATCTCAAATTATTTAACACTCTTGTTAATTTTAACAGTAATTTCACATGATTAATTTTCAAAGGACCTGGACAATAAACTCAGCGGAAAAATACTTCGCTCAAATGCACAAAATTGCATAAAATAGGCCCAGAATTCATCATATATTTCCATATATATGGCATAAAAATCTTCCACAATATATTCAAAACCTCCACTTATAAATTCTTCAACATCATTAATATTACTGTGGGAATCTCCTTCACTTATTCAAGGGCATTATTCACCAGCGACTTTCACACGTCCACTGAACTAACGATTATACATCCATAGTTCCACTTTAAAAATTCTTATATTCATTAATTGTTTCAAAACTGTTATTTATTTAACCTTCGTGGGTTTCATTCATGAATCGATATGAAGTAAAAATTTGCCAATCACAAATAAATTTAGTAGCAAATACGATTATACACGCCTCTCTGGTCTATCAAAATTGAGATTAATATCTTCAAAGTAATGCAGTATAAAAATACTATCTTCAAACAAAGTTCATCAAAACTGCATAAATAGTCGAATAGAATACAATTAGACTTTGGAATGCAAACACTATTGTTCCAATCTAGAATTGAGAAAAATTCCTATCAAAAGTTCATTACTATAGTGTATTCAATAAATCGTAATCAAAGTTCATATTTCATAAAATTGTCTATAATGCAATGGTAATTTCAGAACTGACGATAAATGTCTATGTTGCAATCATGTTCATAAAACGACTAGTATTTCCAGGATCGTCGATACAGAAATAGATTTTAACGCTCTAAAATATTTTAATTATTCTTCTTTCTTGAGGATGACAGAAAATTGGTCAAAGTAATTTACTGAATAGAATTACTTTAATAAAATGACACGCTGTCTGAATTCAAATCTGCCATAGAAAATCGTTAACTTTACAGTCAAATCGTGACTTCAAAAATATGCAAATTACTGAAAGAATCTAGATATCAGTCTCAACTGATCCAAAATTATTTAAATTTGCCAATGACATAACAATGTCTTAATAAATCGTAGAAAAAGCATAAATCATCGAAGTGTACTGAGTACAGAATATCAAGCAAGAATATGGGGCAAAATATAGGACAGAACATATGAGAAAAATGGTTGCTCAGACATCGCTAAATGACACAAATAAAACAAGAAACGTTCACGACTACCTTATCTGTTGATTGAAGTTCTAGAGGAAAATCTTCCAAAGAAGACTGGTGATGGTTCCATTTCACCAAAAAGATGTGCTCCGACCTCGAACCTGGAACCAGCGCCCTCGGAGAATAGAACTGCTTCCTCCTCCGGAAATTGCACTGCTCCGTGTATACGATAGACATCCTTCTGGCAAAACTCTTCTTTGTGAGCCGGGTCCACCCTGGCCTCTCTTGATAGTTCCCTGAAGTTCTGGCAGAAATTCGCCATGAAGCTTATTCCAGTTATTTCCGCAGACATATTCATAATCGTGGAGTATGAAAATATTTCCACTGCCATTTGATATAATTCAGCGTTGGACAACGAGGCATGAGTGTAGTTGGATATTCACTACATGCTCGCTTTTGTAGAAAGACGATTAGCGAAGTTCCATGCTGCTACTTCACTCCATTGATATATGTCCCAATTGCATTAAAGTCCTTAGCCTTCCATCTCCATTTCCGTTATAATAGTTGAAAGAACTGCGATATTATTTTGTTCC
Source organism: Meconema thalassinum (assembly GCA_946902985.2). Lineage (NCBI taxonomy): Eukaryota > Metazoa > Arthropoda > Insecta > Orthoptera > Tettigoniidae > Meconema > Meconema thalassinum. The sequence continues at coordinate 452,504,046 of OX336391.1, read as the reverse complement.
ATGTTAGAATGCAGCGTTATATCATCAAAAGCAATATGTAGTACCACGGTTGCACTACCAGTGTCAGCCGTAGCGTAAAATGTGCTGTTTTAAAAGTGCTTCTCAGGTGGCGAGAAAATCACTTTTGTCTGCCGACTTAAAATGCCAATATCTTTCAAATGAGAATCTTGAAAATGTTCAACCTTTCTACACACTTTAATATAGTACTGCACAATAGAAGTAGCTTAAAGGCATTAGTCAACTCTTGATATATTATCTTGTAGACTCGTTAATGTGTGCGTTTCAACTTTGCCTAGTTTCAATCACCGTAAAATGGAACTGCGGCGCTCCGTGCTCGTTCAATGCGGTGGGCTTTACCACACGCGCTAAAGACGACTTGTTTCACTGTATCACTCGAAAACGACTATATGACATCATAAATATATGCGGTATGAGATATATATGCGATATGAGCTATGAGAGCTCCTCTCTGCTGTGCAAGACCTTTTATCAACTTCTTAAGGGGCGTATCCATCCCTTCCATAGCTTGTTTCTCCGTCATTGCTAGAATTTCTAACTTTGGCTATACTTGACGGATTTTCAAATTTCAAAAACTCAAAAATAATTTCTTCAAAATTCCAAATCAATGCCATAACTGAAAATAGTTTTCCAAAATTCTGCATTCCAAAAGTAATTAAATATGATAGTTTCAGTAATCTCCGTCTCCCTCCAAACTATCGTTCATTGGTTCGAGTCTTTCCTCCAATCGCGTAACTTCTTCCTCAGCACAATTCCATGTTTCCCTGCGACTGCGTCGTAAATCTCAGATCTTTCTCGAACAAAATCATGACGTCACCAAGAATCTCAGCTCAAGCAGCCTACTTGCGTGAAGTCTGCGTCATCCGTGCTTACGTCATGAATATCCACGTCACAACTATGACAGCCATAACTTAATTCATATTTGCCAATACAACCGCTGTGGTCTCAATATAATTCAATTTACGGGGGCAGTACAATACTCACTTATGCACCCGACTTATATAATTATTTTTTAAGTGTCCGTGGAAAGTAGGAAGCCGTCCTTTTGAAGTTCAAATTTTAAGCAAGTTTAAACATGTAACCACGAACACAGAGCATATAGCAGTTGTTGTTGTTGCTGTTGCTTTTTGAATAGCGTTGCTGGACACAGAAGCCTCTTCGCCCAATAATAACAGCAAACTTCGCAGTAAAATGTCACAGAAAATGGGTCCGTATGTTTAAAACCACTAATCTCTTAGACTTCGTTTGTGACAGTTTGTTTCAGCCTCCTGTATTAGTTGAGCTTCCTTCCATAATTGTCGATAGCTTACCTTCGCTCTTTTAACTACCTCCTTATAATATCTTGAACAATTGAAAAGCAAGAAAGCAGGAGAATTTCAGCGTCAGTAAAATCAAGTAGGAAGCAGTAGTAGAAGACAAGAAAGAAGAACAAAAACGTCAAGAGGATATACCTATACAAAACAGTAATTCATAGAGTGTTTTCATCACGAACCAGCCACAATAGGATAAAATAATACGAGTGTAATTATAATCCAAAACCATGGTAGAAGAATACTAGGAAGTGAAGCTTCGACCTTTTCGCGTTCCTCTATAGACGGCAGCACATATGTTCGACTAGGGCGATATGAGTGAGTAGTGCCCGAATGTATTTTTATATTTATATTTATTTATATTTATTATCTCATAAGGGGCTCCTGAGCCGAGGCTCGTGATAGTGCAGTACATCAAGGTAACAATGGTATTTTAGTAATTACATGTAAGCTACATTGTTGAATCCATTAAGAATTTAAACAGTTCTTTCCTGAAAGTTCTCAGCGAGGAGATATTTTTCAGGCCATCAGGCAGTCTATTATATATAAATGTTGAGTAATGCCATAGTGAATTATTTCCAAACCTGCTGGTATTTATTACATTATAGTGGATATTGCTTGCATTTCTGGTGATGTGTGAGTGAGTATCTGAATTGGTTGTGAGTATGATATTTGAATTGGTTATTTTATGTTTAATTTTATATATCATTATTACTGAGGCTCTTTGACGGAGACAATTTAGTGATAGGACATTACATTGTTGGTATAATTGAATTGTAGGTGTTAATATGGGAAGATTGAAAAGTATTTTCAAAGCCCTTTTATGTAATATATTAATTTTATTGAATAATCCTTTGCTGCAACAAGCCCAAATGTGAATCATGTATGCAATGTGACTTTCAATTAGTGCGTGATATATAGACTTCAGTAGTGCTCGAGAAACTTTGTATTTTACTCGGCTTAGAACTCCTATAGCTGGAATTATATTTCCACCAATAGCTTTGACATGATCATCCAAAGAGAGTAGCTCATCAATAACTAATCCCAAAAATTTGGTAGATTTAACTCGGGGTAGACATTGGTCGTGGAAGTATAATCGCATATCTAAAGGTAGGTTGTAGGAAGGCTTGTGAAAGACGATATAGTTAGTTTTAGTTAAGTTAACTGTTAGACGTTTTTCTTGCAACCATGATAGAATCAGATGTGCATCTTCCTGCATTTTCTGTTCGAGTTCATGGACAGACTTTCCAACATAGAATACATTGGTATCATCAGCAAATAGGGATATCTTACCCAGGGGCGGCTGGCTCTAACGGGCCAGTGGGCCAGGGCCCTCCTTACCATTAACCTACAATAGTTATTCATTTTTAATCCTTAACGCTCGAAATACTGGCCGAGTTGTGCGCTCCTCACTATGAAAATGTACCAGCATGTTTGAATAACGCGCTACATACCTTGTCACGTAATTCTCCTTGCTGCGGGCTACTCGGGGCCCAGGCCTTACTGGGCCCTAGGCTCCATTCAACTACAAACAAGGAGAGGTCTATTGCGCGTGCGCGCAGACGATCTTCAAACGTCGGCTATGGGCCCAGAGATTGCGAGCCCACGGTTACAAGGAGGAATAACAATTGGAGCAGTTGTATGGGCTCTGGAGAGAACGTTGGAATGCTGCGGGAATGCTGAACTGCTACTTTCAACTCGAACTTACAACATCTCTGGCCATACCCTGTCCCTTTCCTCCCCTTCTTCCGATGCTGTTTGAAATGATTCGCAAGACGACCACTAGATGGCAAACAGGACACCACCCTGGTGTCATTAGTTCCAAGGTTAAGGTACCATTTGGCTGCACACGACAGAGACAAGCGACCGAGACAGACGACAGCGAAGAGAGACGGAGACAAGTCAACGTGCCGCCGTTCACGTAATTTGGTGACGACCGAGACTGACGACACGACAGTAGGTGTTTATTGGTAGAGCCCTGCGCGGATAATCAAAACGTTATCCGCATCCGCACGACTTTCATCCAAATCCGCTGATATTTTCAATATTATGTTTAATTTATTAGATCAAGCATAAAGTGTTAAACCTGCAAATTTAGACGTTTGAGGACAAAGTCGTTCCTGACAATTTGCTTCATTGCAAGGAACTTCAAGTTGGATGACACTTCTGGTTTCTTGACCTCCGGTTTAGACAAAAAACTGGCTATACTTTTTTGGCTACTTTTGCATTTGTGCCTCAGTAAGTTTGATGTGCCTGATTTGTGTCCTGAGTATGAATACACTTTTTTACAGGTAAAACATCCTACTATATCGTTCACCTTTTCGTTTCCATTGAAAACGTAACCAAAATGTCTCCCATATCGTTGACTTGAGCTTTGTTTCACGCACTATTGAATATTCACCTTGTTTTATTTTAATAGATAGTTTATCCATATTGGTGAAATGATGCTCATACTCCCGGTCGCGGTAACATTCGGATATTCGCATCCGTGCAGGGCTTTATATTATTGGTTTATGCGAGCACATATTCTTTGAAAAATGGTTACTAAATATATTTTAATGATAAGGTTGTTCGAAGAGGAAGAAGACGATGATGTGTTACTATGATATTTGTTGCGAAAGAAACCAAGAAAACCTATGAGTTCAATATTCAAAACCAGACGAGAAGAAGGATCTCTCTGTTTGTTAATTAAGAATCATTTATCTTTAGAAGAAGAAAGGTTCAGGAGTTACTTTAGATTAAATCGTAAGCAGTTTGATTAAATGCATTTCATTTCCGACATTTTATCAGTTCATAAAACACGTGCTGCGTCGGCTTGTCGCGAGACACTACTGCTCTGAGAGTGGTCTCTACGGTTCATCTCGATCGCCGATCTGTGTCGCCTGTCTCCGTCTCGCGCTCTCAAATGTACTTCATATGGTTGAATGGGGGAGCAGATCGAAAGCGACCTATCTCGGTCGCTTGTCTCTGTCGTGTGCAGCCAAATGGTACCTTTGCGTAAAACGAAAACGAATAGAAGAATACTTTAAATGGTGCAGTGACAATATCATTCATACCTAGTGTCAAGGATAGGTTAAAAATAAACTTCCCATTAACTAGCAATGTAAGTACATTTTAACAGGACATGGTAAGATAAATTCGTATTTTTTTTTTCGTTTCAAATTAAAAGACAGTCCATTGTGTGCGTGTGGCAATGAAGAACAAACAGTTGATCATTTATTATTTACATGCATGAAACTGGAAAAAGAAAGACAGTTGTTTAAGGACAATATGGTAAATAAACATGGAAAATGGACGATCGAAAAAAATAAGAAAATGAAGCACTATATAATTAATTTTATATTTTAATTTAATAGATTTAGAAATAATGTCAAGTAGTTGAACAGATTCTTAATATTGGTGTAGCTCGTAAAAACAATAGTTAATAGATTTAGACAGTTCCTAGAACAATATATCACCAAACAAATAGCCATAGAACAATAATGAAAAAAATGAAAATCCACAGCCTGCTTCCAGTCTCCGACCGGGTCAGGAATGGAATGAATGAAGCCCCCATCTAGCGGCGAGGATATGGACTGTGCCGGCTGCCGAGGCCTGACGCACTCCTCTGGGGCAATGATTAAATGCATGACAGATGAAATGAAATGATAGTGGAGAGTGTTGCTGGAAAGAAATTGTGACAGGGAAAACCGGAGTACCCGGAGAAAAACCTGTCTGCCTCCGTTTTGTCCAGCACAGATCTCACGTGGAGTGACCGGGATTTGAACCACGGACCCAGCGGTGAGAGGCCGGCATGCTGCCGCCTAAGCCACGGAGGCTTTTCATAGAACAATAATGAATAATGTAAATATGTTATTAAAATTGTAAACATTTTGTAAACATAGCGTGTAGTATTACTTTCATTATAATGGAACATGCTGTTAAAAATAAATAAATAAATAAATAATGTTATGTAAAGAGGTCTCTTTTGGAGTTCTGTGATAAGTGTAACCAATTAATAATTTTGTTTTTCATGTAGGTCTAGAGTTTTTGACAAATGTCTTAGTGATAGGCTATTATAAATTTGGAATTAACTAGCGATTTAGAGGGTCATTTAAATTATATTAAATGTAGAACATAACATTTTCCCTAATGAGACACACCTTAATGGATATTGGCAAACACCTAGCGTGCTAACTAGTAATTTTTACTGTGCATGATAATTTATTTTGTGTGCCCTCCCAAGCTCTAAGACCACCAGCCGCCGCTGCCTCCAATACCGTTTTCAGCAGGCTATCGTGTCTCAAAATATGTCCTATCAGTCTAGTCCTCCTCCTCTTTATGCTTTTCCATAAGGTATAATTTTCCTCCACCTTTTTAAATACTTCAGCATTCGTCATTCATCAATAATTTCCGATATACAGATGACACAGTCCTGATCGCCGGAAGCATTGAAGATCTCCAAGCATTGCTGAATTGCGTGAACGCAGTTAGCAATGATTATGGCTTAAGGATGAACATTCGCAAAACAATATTCATGGTTGTCAGCAAAGAAGTAATTGATACAACATTATCAGTTACTGATAAAGCCATCGAACGAGTTCATTCGTATACATATCTAGGATGCTACCTGAATGACAAATGGGACTGCAGCCATGAAATCAAAGCTCGCATTGAGCAAGCCAGGGGTGTCTTTATCAAAATGAAGAAAATGCTGTGTCACCGAGATCTTAGTCTGAGAACGAGACTACTTGCCCTCAAGTGTTAACATAATTCCCATACTAATTTATGGACACGAGGGGTGGACGTTAACCAAAACCTTGGAGAAGAAGTTGGAAGTATTTGAAATGGGGCTGTATCGTCGCATGCTTCGTATATCGAGGACCGACAGGGTGAGAAACACCGAGGTGCTGGATCGGATGGGCAAGGAGATGAAGTTGCTCTACAGCATCAAGCGACAGAAGCTACAATATTTTGGCCACGAGATTCGAAATAACAAGTACCGACTCCAGCCGCTAATCATGGAAGGCAAGATTGAAGGACGGTGCAGACCAGGGAGGAGGATCTCCTGGCGGGAATGGTTTGAACTTGACTCAGCATCTCTAGTTAGTAGTTATTGTTGTTTTAAGGGGCGGAACTACGAGGTCATCTGCCCCTCTTAACACAGATTAAAGAAATCAAATTTGGAATTGAATTTAAAATTTTGAGGTGAACACCTAAGTTTAAAAAGACCAAAAATTAATAAAACAAAAACAAAAAATTAAATAAAAATAAAAATTATAAAAATAAACAAAAATTACGGTAAAACAAAAATTATGATTCAAAAACGAACAAGTCGTTGAGTCAATTTATACTGGTTGGTTGATTCTTAAGTTTAGGGGCTGCGACAACGCGGTCATGTAGCCCCGTGTACTTTGGGTGTGTGTAGAATCTGTCCGATAACCGGTGTTAATTGTGATGACTGTATTAGTGTGTGTTATTTGTTTTTTAATTTAAGTACTGCAACTTAGAATTTATCAAATAGTTAATACTTTTGCCGCCAAGCGCCACCGTCAACGATTACTAGGCCAAGTTCAGAACTTAGCTACTAGACATCACCGCAGTCGGCTCTTGGCAACGAACATAGAAACCTAAGAGCGTTGTTTACATTCTTAACCTATCCAATTTAGCTTCACACAGGTGCAATTAGTGGAAGGTTCTTTAACATGCCATAAATCTATGACATGGGACCGCCGGCTTTTACTTCCCCTCCGAAGGAAGGCATACTGAGGGATTTTAACGCTCTTAAAAAATCCGACGGCTTCGGTCGGGTTTGAACCCGCTATCTTGGGCATAGAAGCTCAGCATGCTACCGACTACGCCACCGAAGCCGCTCAATTTATACTGGAAAATTTAGATTGCTGGCCCTAACCCACTCTCACTTATAAAGCGGATAACGCGATCAGCAGCCACCGCGTCATCGGCTAATATAAATTTGAGAGTCATCTGCAAACCAAGGTTTCTTCGTAAGTCAGCAAGATCCACACGCTCGGTGAAAATGTGGGCCACGGTGAAAACGGCTCCACAGGTACAAAGTGGGGGAGTCTTCCCTTCTCATCAGATACGAGTGGGTGGATCTTGTATGACCTATCCTTAGCCTACACAATATGACGGACTCTCTCCGTGACCGGAAAGAGCTCCGCCACACGCGAGTAGTTACCTTGATCGCTCTTAGTTTACTGGGCAGTGGGTCAGCTAGCCACTGACTCTCCCAACGGCAACCTCGAGGCAAGCGATTGCAATGATGATCGCCAATCTTCGACGCGGAGACGGCATATAAAGAAGAAGAAGAATTTCTGCAATGTGGCGCAGTACCGTTCCCGAGTGATGAGGACACCAGGTTGCTTGAAATCAATAAGCAATGGACGCTGATAATCAAAGAACAGAGTTAGCATCATCATTCCAGCGGAAGGTTGGCTCTAGAACATCCAGGGACGAGGGGACGATGGATAACATCACTGCATCGTCGACGCTTTCGATTCTGGTTCCCAGTGGTGATACCAGCAACAATGCGCTCCAGGAACGTGTTGCCTTCAACATTGAAACGCAGCAGGTGCGGCAGGTGTGCTTTTAGTTCGGCATTCAATGCCTGGGGTATCCACTGACTGCAGCAACGCCTTCAAAAGGAAACTTTTTGATCACGTCTTATATATACGAAGGTGCTCTTTCTGAACCTCCGACAGTCCAAAACAAGTCAAATGTAAATGACAAATGAATCATTTACAACTATGGTTAGTAAAATTGAGGCACCAGCCATATTTGCATAGAATGTTGCTGCCAGTGGGTTGTGAAATTCTGGTTTCTCTGCTCTACAGTGACCATCATCGCCCTAGCGAAGATCTGGGTTCTCTGCTCTACAGTGGCCATCATTGCCCTAGCGAAGGCCTGGTTTCTCTGCTCTAAAGTGGCCATCATCGCCCATGCGAAGGCCTGGTCTCTCTGCTCTACAGTGACCACCATCGCCCTAGAGAAGGCCTGGTCTCTCTGCTCTACAGTGACCATCATCGCACTAGCGAAGGCCTGGTTTCTCTGCTCTACAGTGACCATCATCGCCTAGCGAAGGCCTGGTCTCTCTGCTCTACAGTGACCATCATCGCCCTAGCGAAGGCCTGGTCTCTCTGCTCTACAGTGACCATCATCGCCCTAGCGAAGGCCTGGTCTCTCTGCTCGACAGTAACCATCATCGCCCTAGGGAAGGCCTAGTCTCTCTGCTCTACAGTGACCATCATCGCCCTAGCGAAGGCCAGGTCACTCTGCTCTACAGAGTCTATCATCGCCCCAGCGAAGGCCTGGTCTCTCTGCTCTACAGTGACCATCATCGCCCTAGCGAAGGTCTGGTCTCTCTGCTCTACAGTGACCATCATCGCCCTAGCGAAGATCTGGTCTCTCTGGCACTACAGAGACCATCATCGCCCTAGCGAAGGCCTGGTCTCTCTGCTCTACAGTGGCTATCATGGCCCTTGCGAAGGCTTGGCCACTCAGCTCAACAGTGACCATCATCGCCCTAGCGAAGGTCTGGTCTCTCTGCTTTACAGTGCCCATCATCGCCCTAGCGAAGGCCTGGTCTCTCTGCTCTACAGTGACCATCATCGCCCTAGCGAAGGCCTGGTCTCTCTGCTCTACAGTGACCATCATCGCCCTGGGGAAGGCCTGGTCTCTCTGCTCTACAGTGACTATCATCGCCCTAGCGAAGGCCTGGTCACTCTGCTCTACAGTGACCATCATCGCCCTAGGCAAGGCCTGGTCTCTCTGCTCTACAGTGACCATCATCGCCTTAGCGAAGGCCTGGTCACTCTGATCTACAGTGACCATCAACGCCCTAGGGAAGGCCTGGTCTCTCTGCTCTACAGTGACCATCATCGCCCTAGCGAAGGCCTGGTTTCTCTGCTCTACAGTGGCCATCATCGCCCTAGCGAAGGCCTGGTCTCTCTGCTCTACAGTGACCATCATAGCCCTAGCGAAGGCCTGGTCTCTCTGCTCTACAGTGACCATTATCGCCCTAGCGAAGGCCAGGTCTCACTGCTCTACAGTGACCATCATCGCCCTAGCGAAGGCCTGGATTCTCTGCTCTACAGTGACCATCATCGCCCTAGCGAAGACTGGTTTCTCTGCTCTACAGTGACCATCATCGCCCTAGCGAAGGCCTGGTTTCTCTGCTCTACAGTGACCATCATCGCCCTAGCGAAGGTCTGGTCTCTCTGCTCTACAGTGACCATCATCGCCCTAGTGAAGGCCTGGTCTCTCTGCTCTACAGTGGCCATCATCGCCCTAGCGAAGGCCATGTTTCTCTGCTCTACAGTGACCATCATCGCCCTAGGGAAGGTCAGGTCTCTCTGCTCTACAGTGTCCATCATCGCCCTAGCGAAGGCCTGGTCTCTCTGCTATACAGTGACCATCATCGCACTAGCGAAGGCCTGGTTTCTCTGCTCTACAGTGGACATCATCGCCCTAGCGAAGGCCTGGTCTCTCTCCTCTACAGTAACCAACATCGCCCTAGCGAAGGCCTGGTCTCGCTGCTCTACAGTGACCATCAATGCCCTAGCGAAGTTCTGGTCTCTCTGCTCTACAGTGACCATCATCGCCCTAGCGAAGGCCTGGTTTCTCTGCTCAACAGTGACCATCATCGCCCTAGCGAAGGCCTGGGTTCTCTGCTCTACAGTGGCCATCATCGCCCTAGCGAAGGCCTGGTTTCTCTGCTCTACAGTGGCCATCATCGCCCTAGCGAAGGCCTGGTCTCTCTGCTCTACAGTGACCATCATCGCACTAGCGAAGGCCTGGTTTCTCTGCTCTGCAGTGACCATCATCGCCCTAGCGAAGGCCTGGACTCTCTGCTCTACAGTGACCATCATCGCACTATCGAAGGCCTGGTTTCTCTGCTCTACAGTGGCCATCATCGCCCTTGGGAAGGCCTAGTCTCTCTGCTCTGCAGTGACCATCATCGCCCTAGCGAAGGTCTGGTTTCCCTGCTCTACAGTAATTATCATCGCCCTAGCGAAGGTCTGGAATCTCTGCTCTACAGTGACCATCATCGCCCTAGCGAAGGCCTGGTCTCTCTGCTCTACAGTGACCATCATCGCACTAGCGAAGGCCTGGTTTCTCTGCTCTACAGTGGACATCATAGCCCTAGCGAAGGCCTGGTGTCTCTGCTCTACAGTGACCATTATCGCCCTAGGGAAGGCCTGGTCTCTCTGCTCTACAGTGACCATCATCGCCCTAGCGAAGGTCTGGTCTCTCTGCTCTACAGTGACCATCATCGCCCTAGCGAAGGCGTGGTTTCTCTGCTCTACAGTGACCATCATCGCACTAGCGAAGGCCTGGTTTCTCTGCTCTACAGTGGACATCATCGCCCTAGCGAAGGCCTGGTGTCTCTGCTCTACAGTGACCATCATCGCCCTAGCGAAGGTCTGGTCTCTCTGCTCTGCAGTGACCATCATCGCCCTAGTGAAGGCCTGGTCTCTCTGCTCTACAGTGGCCATCATCGCCCTAGCGAAGGCCTGGTTTCTCTGCTCTACAGTGACCATCATCGCCCTAGGGAAGGTCAGGTCTCTCTGCTCTACAGTGGCCATCATCGCCCTAGCGAAGGCCTGGTCTCTCTGCTATACAGTGACCATCATCGCACTAGCGAAGGCCTGGTTTCTCTGCTCTATAGTGGACATCATCGCCCTAGCGAAGGCCTGGTCTCTCTGCTCTACAGTAAACATCATCGCCCTAGCGAAGGCCTGGTCTCGCTGCTCTACAGTGACCATCATCGCCCTAGCGAAGTTCTGGTCTCTCTGCTCTACAGTGACCATCATCGCCCTAGCGAAGGCCTGGTTTCTCTGCTCAACAGTGACCATCATCGCCCTAGCGAAGGCCTGGGTTCTCTGCTCTACAGTGGCCAACATCGCCCTAGCGAAGGCCTGGTTTCTCTGCTCTACAGTGGCCATCATCGCCCTAGCGAAGGCCTGGTCTCTCTGCTCTACAGTGACCATCATCGCACTAGCGAAGGCCTGGTTTCTCTGCTCTACAGTGACCATCATCGCCCTAGCGAAGGCCTGGTCTCTCTGCTCTACAGTGACCATCATCGCCCTATCGAAGGCCTGGTTTCTCTGCTCTACAGTGGCCATCATCGCCCTTGGGAAGGCCTAGTCTCTCTGCTCTGCAGTGACCATCATCGCCCTAGCGAAGGTCTGGTTTTTCTGCTCTACAGTGACCATCATCGCCCTAGCGAAGGTCTGGTCTCTCTGCTCCACAGTGACCATCATCGCCCTAGCGAAGGCCTGGTCTCGCTGCTCTACAGTGACCATCATCGCCCTAGCGAAGTTCTGGTCTCTCTGCTCTACAGTGACCATCATCGCCCTAGCGAAGGCCTGGTTTCTCTGCTCAACAGTGACCATCATCGCCCTAGCGAAGGCCTGGGTTCTCTGCTCTACAGTGGCCAACATCGCCCTAGCGAAGGCCTGGTTTCTCTGCTCTACAGTGGCCATCATCGCCCTAGCGAAGGCCTGGTCTCTCTGCTCTACAGTGACCATCATCGCACTAGCGAAGGCCTGGTTTCTCTGCTCTACAGTGACCATCATCGCCCTAGCGAAGGCCTGGTCTCTCTGCTCTACAGTGACCATCATCGCCCTACCGAAGGCCTGGTTTCTCTGCTCTACAGTGGCCATCATCGCCCTTCGGAAGGCCTAGTCTCTCTGCTCTGCAGTGACCATCATCGCCCTAGCGAAGGTCTGGTTTCTCTGCTCTACAGTGACCATCATCGCCCTAGCGAAGGTCTGGTCTCTCTGCTCTACAGTGACCATCATCGCCCTAGCGAAGGTCTGGTTTCTCTGCTCTACAGTGACCATCATCGCCCTAGCGGAGGCCTGGTTTCTCTGCTCTACAGTGACCATCATCGCCCTAGCAAAGACTGGTTTCTCTGCTCTACAGTGGCCATCATCGCCCTAGCGAAGGCCATGTTTCTCTGCTATACACTGACCATCATCGCCCTATGGAAAGTCTGGTCTCTCTGCTCTACAGTGGCCATCATCGCCCTAGCGAAGGCCTGGTCTCTCTGCTCTACAGTGACCATCATCGCACTAGCGAAGGCCTGGTTTCTCTGCTCTACAGTGGACATCATAGCCCTAGCGAAGGCCTGGTGTCTCTGCTCTACAGTGACCATTATCGCCCTAGGGAAGGCCTGGTCTCTCTGCTCTACAGTGACCATCATCGCCCTAGCGAAGGTCTGGTCTCTCTGCTCTACAGTGACCATCATCGCCCTAGCGAAGGCGTGGTTTCTCTGCTCTACAGTGACCATCATCGCCCTAGCGAAGGCCTGGGTTCTCTGCTCTACAGTGGCCATCATCGCCCTAGCGAAGGCCTGGTTTCTCTGCTCTACAGTGACCATCGTCGCCCAAGCGAAGGCATGGTTTCTCTGCTCTACAGTGAGCATCATCGCCCTAGCGAAGGTCTGGTCTCTCTGCTCTGCAGTGACCATCATCGCCCTAGTGAAGGCCTGGTCTCTCTGCTCTACAGTGGCCATCATCGCCCTAGCGAAGGCCTGGTTTCTCTGCTCTACAGTGGCCATCATCGCCCTAGGGAAGGTCAGGTCTCTCTGCTCTACAGTGGCCATCATCGCCCTAGCGAAGGCCTGGTCTCTCTGCTATACAGTGACCATCATCGCACTAGCGAAGGCCTGGTTTCTCTGCTCTACAGTGGACATCATCGCCCTAGCGAAGGCCTGATCTCTCTGCTCTACAGTAACCATCATCGCCCTAGCGAAGGCCTGGTCTCGCTGCTCTACAGTGAGCATCATCGCCCTAGCGAAGTTCTGGTCTCTCTGCTCCACAGTGACCATCATCGCCCTAGCGAAGGCCTGGTTTCTCTGCTCAACAGTGACCATCATCGCCCTAGCGAAGGCCTGGGTTCTCTGCTCTACAGTGGCCAACATCGCCCTAGCGAAGGCCTGGTTTCTCTGCTCTAGAGTGGCCATCATCGCCCTAGCGAAGTCCTGGTCTCTCTGCTCTACAGTGACCATCATCGCCCTATCGAAGGCCTGGTTTCTCTGCTCTACAGTGGCCATCATCGCCCTTGGGAAGGCCTAGTCTCTCTGCTCTGCAGTGACCATCATCGCCCTAGCGAAGGTCTGGTTTCTCTGCTCTACAGTGACCATCATCGCCCTAGCGAAGGTCTGGTCTCTCTGCTCTACAGTGACCATCATCGCCCTAGCGAAGGTCTGGTTTCTCTGCTCTACAGTGACCATCATCGCCCTAGCGAAGGCCTGGTTTCTCTGCTCTACAGTGACCATCATCGCCCTAGCAAAGACTGGTTTCTCTGCTCTACAGTGGCGATCATCGCCCTAGCAAAGGCCATGTTTCTCTGCTATACACTGACCATCATCGCCCTAGGGAAGGTCTGGTCTCTCTGCTCTACAGTGGCCATCATCGCCCTAGCGAAGGCCTGGTCTCTCTGCTCTACAGTGACCTTCATCGCACTAGCGAAGGCCTGGTTTCTCTGCTCTACAGTGGACATCATCGCCCTAGCGAAGGCCTGGTGTCTCTGCTCTACAGTGACCATTATCGCCCTAGGGAAGGCCTGGTCTCTCTGCTCTACAGTGACCATCATCGCCCTAGCGAAGTTCTGGTCTCTCTGCTCTACGGTGACCATCATCGCCCTAGCGAAGGCCTGGTTTCTCTGCTCTGCAGTGACCATCATCGCCCTAGCGAAGGCCTGGGTTCTCTGCTCTACAGTGGCCATCATCGCCCTAGCGAAGGCCTGGTTTCTCTGCTCTACAGTGACCATCGTCGCCGAAGCGAAGGCCTGGTTTCTCTGCTCTACAGTGACCATCATCGCCCTAGCGAAGGTCTGGTCTCTCTGCTCTGCAGTGACCATCATCGCCCTAGTGAAGGCCTGGTCTCTCTGCTCTACAGTGGCCATCATCGCCCTAGCGAAGGCCTGGTTTCTCTGCTCTACAGTGACCATCATCGCCCTAGGGAAGGTCAGGTCTCTCTGCTCTAGAGTGGCCATCATCGCCCTAACGAAGGCCTGGTTTCTCTGCTCTACAGTGACGATCATCGCCCTAGCGTAGGCCTGGTCTCTCTGCTCTACAGTGACCATCATCGCCCTATCGAAGGCCTGGTTTCTCTGCTCTACAGTGGCCATCATTGCCCTTGGGAAGGCCTAGTCTCTCTGCTCTGCAGTGACCATCATCGCCCTAGCGAAGGTCTGGTTTCTCTGCTCTGCAGTGACCATCATGGCCCTAGCGAAGGTCTGGTCTCTCTGCTCTAGAGTGACCATCATCGCCCTAGCGAAGGTCTGATCTCTCTGCTCTACAGTGACCATCATCGCCCTAGCGAAGGTCTGGTTTCTCTGCTCTACAGTGACCATCATCGCCCTAGCGAAGGCCAGGTTTCTCTGCTTATTAGTGGCCATCATCGCCCTAGCGAAGGCCTGGTTTCTCTGCTCTACAGTGGCCATCATCGCCCTAGCGAAGGTCTGGTCTCTCTGCTCTACAGTGACCATCATCGCCCTAGAGAAGGCCTGGTTTCTCTGCTCTACAGTGACCATCATCGCCCTAGCGAAGGCCTGGTCTCTCTGCTCTACAGTGACCATCATCGCCCTAGCGAAGGTCTGGTTTCTCTGCTCTACAGTGACCATCATCGCCCTAGCGAAGGTCTGGTCTCTCTGGCACTACAGTGACCATCATCGCCCTAGCGAAGGCCATGTTTCTTTGCTCTACAGTGACCATCATCGCCCTAGCGAAGGCCTGGTCTCTCTGCTCTACAGTGGCCATCATCGCCGTAGCGAAGGCCTGGTCTCTCTGCTCTACAGTGACCATCATCGCCCTAGCGAAGGCCATGTTCCTCTGCTCTACAGCGGCTATCATCGCCCTAGCGAAGGTCTGGTCTCTCTGCTCTACAATGGCCATCATCGCCCTAGTGAAGGCCTGGTCTCTCTGCTCAACAGTGACCATCATCGCCCTAGCGAAGGCCTGGATTCTCTGCTCTACAGTGACCATCATCGCCCTAGCGAAGACTGGTTTCTCTGCTCTACAGTGACCATCATCGCCCTAGCGAAGGCCTGGTTTCTCTGCTCTACAGTGACCATCATCGCCCTAGCGAAGGTCTGGTCTCTCTGCTCTACAGTGACCATCATCGCCCTAGTGAAGGCCTGGTCTCTCTGCTCTACAGTGGCCATCATCGCCCTAGCGAAGGCCATGTTTCTCTGCTCTACAGTGACCATCATCGCCCTAGGGAAGGTCAGGTCTCTCTGCTCTACAGTGGCCATCATCGCCCTAGCGAAGGCCTGGTCTCTCTGCTATACAGTGACCATCATCGCACTAGCGAAGGCCTGGTTTCTCTGCTCTACAGTGGACATCATCGCCCTAGCGAAGGCCTGGTCTCTCTCCTCTACAGTAACCTACATCGCCCTAGCGAAGGCCTGGTCTCGCTGCTCTACAGTGACCATCAATGCCCTAGCGAAGTTCTGGTCTCTCTGCTCTACAGTGACCATCATCGCCCTAGCGAAGGCCTGGTTTCTCTGCTCAACAGTGACCATCATCGCCCTAGCGAAGGCCTGGGTTCTCTGCTCTACAGTGGCCATCATCGCCCTAGCGAAGGCCTGGTTTCTCTGCTCTACAGTGGCCATCATCGCCCTAGCGAAGGCCTGGTCTCTCTGCTCTACAGTGACCATCATCGCACTAGCGAAGGCCTGGTTTCTCTGCTCTGCAGTGACCATCATCGCCCTAGCGAAGGCCTGGGTTCTCTGCTCTACAGTGGCCATCATCGCCCTAGCGAAGGCCTGGTTTCTCTGCTCTACAGTGACCATCGTCGCCGAAGCGAAGGCCTGGTTTCTCTGCTCTACAGTGACCATCATCGCCCTAGCGAAGGTCTGGTCTCTCTGCTCTGCAGTGACCATCATCGCCCTAGTGAAGGCCTGGTATCTCTGCTCTACAGTGGCCATCATCGCCCTAGCGAAGGCCTGGTTTCTCTGCTCTACAGTGACCATCATCGCCCTAGGGAAGGTCAGGTCTCTCTGCTCTAGAGTGGCCACCATCGCCCTAGCGAAGGCCTGGTTTCTCTGCTCTACAGTGACGATCATCGCCCTAGCGTAGGCCTGGTCTCTCTGCTCTACAGTGACCATCATCGCCCTATCGAAGGCCTGGTTTCTCTGCTCTACAGTGGCCATCATTGCCCTTGGGAAGGCCTAGTCTCTCTGCTCTGCAGTGACCATCATCGCCCTAGCGAAGGTCTGGTTTCTCTGCTCTGCAGTGACCATCATCGCCCTAGCGAAGGTCTGGTCTCTCTGCTCTACAGTGACCATCATCGCCCTAGCGAAGGTCTGGATCTCTCTGCTCTACAGTGACCATCATCGCCCTAGCGAAGGTCTGGTTTCTCTGCTCTACAGTGACCATCATCGCCCTAGCGAAGGCCAGGTTTCTCTGCTTATTAGTGGCCATCATCGCCCTAGCGAAGGCCTGGTTTCTCTGCTCTACAGTGGCCATCATCGCCCTAGCGAAGGTCTGGTCTCTCTGCTCTACAGTGACCATCATCGCCCTAGAGAAGGCCTGGTTTCTCTGCTCTACAGTGACCATCATCGCCCTAGCGAAGGCCTGGTCTCTCTGCTCTACAGTGACCATCATCGCCCTAGCGAAGGTCTGGTTTCTCTGCTCTACAGTGACCATCATCGCCCTAGCGAAGGTCTGGTCTCTCTGGCACTACAGTGACCATCATCGCCCTAGCGAAGGCCATGTTTCTTTGCTCTACAGTGACCATCATCGCCCTAGCGAAGGCCTGGTCTCTCTGCTCTACAGTGGCCATCATCGCCGTAGCGAAGGCCTGGTCTCTCTGCTCTACAGTGACCATCATCGCCCTAGCGAAGGCCATGTTCCTCTGCTCTACAGCGGCTATCATCGCCCTAGCGAAGGTCTGGTCTCTCTGCTCTACAATGGCCATCATCGCCCTAGTGAAGGCCTGGTCTCTCTGCTCAACAGTGACCATCATCGCCCTAGCGAAGGCCTGGATTCTCTGCTCTACAGTGACCATCATCGCCCTAGCGAAGACTGGTTTCTCTGCTCTACAGTGACCATCATCGCCCTAGCGAAGGCCTGGTTTCTCTGCTCTACAGTGACCATCATCGCCCTAGCGAAGGTCTGGTCTCTCTGCTCTACAGTGACCATCATCGCCCTAGTGAAGGCCTGGTCTCTCTGCTCTACAGTGGCCATCATCGCCCTAGCGAAGGCCATGTTTCTCTGCTCTACAGTGACCATCATCGCCCTAGGGAAGGTCAGGTCTCTCTGCTCTACAGTGGCCATCATCGCCCTAGCGAAGGCCTGGTCTCTCTGCTATACAGTGACCATCATCGCACTAGCGAAGGCCTGGTTTCTCTGCTCTACAGTGGACATCATCGCCCTAGCGAAGGCCTGGTCTCTCTCCTCTACAGTAACCAACATCGCCCCAGCGAAGGCCTGGTCTCGCTGCTCTACAGTGACCATCAATGCCCTAGCGAAGTTCTGGTCTCTCTGCTCTACAGTGACCATCATCGCCCTAGCGAAGGCCTGGTTTCTCTGCTCAACAGTGACCATCATCGCCCTAGCGAAGGCCTGGGTTCTCTGCTCTACAGTGGCCATCATCGCCCTAGCGAAGGCCTGGTTTCTCTGCTCTACAGTGGCCATCATCGCCCTAGCGAAGGCCTGGTCTCTCTGCTCTACAGTGACCATCATCGCACTAGCGAAGGCCTGGTTTCTCTGCTCTGCAGTGACCATCATCGCCCTAGCGAAGGCCTGGACTCTCTGCTCTACAGTGACCATCATCGCACTATCGAAGGCCTGGTTTCTCTGCTCTACAGTGGCCATCATCGCCCTTGGGAAGGCCTAGTCTCTCTGCTCTGCAGTGACCATCATCGCCCTAGCGAAGGTCTGGTTTCCCTGCTCTACAGTAATTATCATCGCCCTAGCGAAGGTCTGGAATCTCTGCTCTACAGTGACCATCATCGCCCTAGCGAAGGCCTGGTCTCTCTGCTCTACAGTGACCATCATCGCACTAGCGAAGGCCTGGTTTCTCTGCTCTACAGTGGACATCATAGCCCTAGCGAAGGCCTGGTGTCTCTGCTCTACAGTGACCATTATCGCCTTAGGGAAGGCCTGGTCTCTCTGCTCTACAGTGACCATCATCGCCCTAGCGAAGGTCTGGTCTCTCTGCTCTACAGTGACCATCATCGCCCTAGCGAAGGCGTGGTTTCTCTGCTCTACAGTGACCATCATCGCACTAGCGAAGGCCTGGTTTCTCTGCTCTACAGTGGACATCATCGCCCTAGCGAAGGCCTGGTGTCTCTGCTCTACAGTGACCATCATCGCCCTAGCGAAGGTCTGGTCTCTCTGCTCTGCAGTGACCATCATCGCCCTAGTGAAGGCCTGGTCTCTCTGCTCTACAGTGGCCATCATCGCCCTAGCGAAGGCCTGGTTTCTCTGCTCTACAGTGACCATCATCGCCCTAGGGAAGGTCAGGTCTCTCTGCTCTACAGTGGCCATCATCGCCCTAGCGAAGGCCTGGTCTCTCTGCTATACAGTGACCATCATCGCACTAGCGAAGGCCTGGTTTCTCTGCTCTATAGTGGACATCATCGCCCTAGCGAAGGCCTGGTCTCTCTGCTCTACAGTAAACATCATCGCCCTAGCGAAGGCCTGGTCTCGCTGCTCTACAGTGACCATCATCGCCCTAGCGAAGTTCAGGTCTCTCTGCTCTACAGTGACCATCATCGCCCTAGCGAAGGCCTGGTTTCTCTGCTCAACAGTGACCATCATCGCCCTAGCGAAGGCCTGGGTTCTCTGCTCTACAGTGGCCAACATCGCCCTAGCGAAGGCCTGGTTTCTCTGCTCTACAGTGGCCATCATCGCCCTAGCGAAGGCCTGGTCTCTCTGCCCTACAGTGACCATCATCGCACTAGCGAAGGCCTGGTTTCTCTGCTCTACAGTGACCATCATCGCCCTAGCGAAGGCCTGGTCTCTCTGCTCTAAAGTGACCATCATCGCCCTATCGAAGGCCTGGTTTCTCTGCTCTACAGTGGCCATCATCGCCCTTGGGAAGGCCTAGTCTCTCTGCTCTGCAGTGACCATCATCGCCCTAGCGAAGGTCTGGTTTTTCTGCTCTACAGTGACCATCATCGCCCTAGCGAAGGTCTGGTCTCTCTGCTCCACAGTGACCATCATCGCCCTAGCGAAGGCCTGGTCTCGCTGCTCTACAGTGACCATCATCGCCCTAGCGAAGTTCTGGTCTCTCTGCTCTACAGTGACCATCATCGCCCTAGCGAAGGCCTGGTTTCTCTGCTCAACAGTGACCATCATCGCCCTAGCGAAGGCCTGGGTTCTCTGCTCTACAGTGGCCAACATCGCCCTAGCGAAGGCCTGGTTTCTCTGCTCTACAGTGGCCATCATCGCCCTAGCGAAGGCCTGGTCTCTCTGCTCTACAGTGACCATCATCGCACTAGCGAAGGCCTGGTTTCTCTGCTCTACAGTGACCATCATCGCCCTAGCGAAGGCCTGGTCTCTCTGCTCTACAGTGACCATCATCGCCCTATCGAAGGCCTAGTTTCTCTGCTCTACAGTGGCCATCATCGCCCTTCGGAAGGCCTAGTCTCTCTGCTCTGCAGTGACCATCATCGCCCTAGCGAAGGTCTGGTTTCTCTGCTCTACAGTGACCATCATCGCCCTAGCGAAGGTCTGGTCTCTCTGCTCTACAGTGACCATCATCGCCCTAGCGAAGGTCTGGTTTCTCTGCTCTACAGTGACCATCATCGCCCTAGCGAAGGCCTGGTTTCTCTGCTCTACAGTGACCATCATCGCCCTAGCAAAGACTGGTTTCTCTGCTCTACAGTGGCCATCATCGCCCTAGCGAAGGCCATGTTTCTCTGCTATACACTGACCATCATCGCCCTATGGAAAGTCTGGTCTCTCTGCTCTACAGTGGCCATCATCGCCCTAGCGAAGGCCTGGTCTCTCTGCTCTACAGTGACCATCATCGTACTAGCGAAGGCCTGGTTTCTCTGCTCTACAGTGGACATCATAGCCCTAGCGAAGGCCTGGTGTCTCTGCTCTACAGTGACCATTATCGCCCTAGGGAAGGCCTGGTCTCTCTGCTCTACAGTGACCATCATCGCCCTAGCGAAGGTCTGGTCTCTCTGCTCTACACTGACCATCATCGCCCTAGCGAAGGCGTGGTTTCTCTGCTCTACAGTGACCATCATCGCCCTAGCGAAGGCCTGGGTTCTCTGCTCTACAGTGGCCATCATCGCCCTAGCGAAGGCCTGGTTTCTCTGCTCTACAGTGACCATCGTCGCCCAAGCGAAGGCATGGTTTCTCTGCTCTACAGTGACCATCATCGCCCTAGCGAAGGTCTGGTCTCTCTGCTCTGCAGTGACCATCATCGCCCTAGTGAAGGCCTGGTCTCTCTGCTCTACAGTGGCCATCATCGCCCTAGCGAAGGCCTGGTTTCTCTGCTCTACAGTGACCATCATCGCCCTAGGGAAGGTCAGGTCTCTCTGCTCTAGAGTGGCCATCATCGCCCTAGCGAAGGCCTGGTCTCTCTGCTATACAGTGACCATCATCGCACTAGCGAAGGCCTGGTTTCTCTGCTCTACAGTGGACATCATCGCCCTAGCGAAGGCCTGATCTCTCTGCTCTACAGTAACCATCATCGCCCTAGCGAAGGCCTGGTCTCGCTGCTCTACAGTGACCATCATCGCCCTAGCGAAGTTCTGGTCTCTCTGCTCTACAGTGACCATCATCGCCCTAGCGAAGGCCTGGTTTCTCTGCTCAACAGTGACCATCATCGCCCTAGCGAAGGCCTGGGTTCTCTGCTCTACAGTGGCCAACATCGCCCTAGCGAAGGCCTGGTTTCTCTGCTCTAGAGTGGCCATCATCGCCCTAGCGAAGGCCTGGTCTCTCTGCTCTACAATGACCATCATCGCACTAGCGAAGGCCTGGTTTCTCTGCTCTACAGTGACCATCATCGCCCTAGCGAAGGCCTGGTCTCACTGCTCTACAGTGACCATCATCGCCCTATCGAAGGCCTGGTTTCTCTGCTCTACAGTGGCCATCGTCGCCCTTGGGAAGGCCTAGTCTCTCTGCTCTGCAGTGACCATCATCGCCCTAGCGAAGGTCTGGTTTTTCTGCTCTACAGTGACCATCATCGCCCTAGCGAAGGTCTGGTCTCTCTGCTCTACAGTGACCATCATCGCCCTAGCGAAGGTCTGGTTTCTCTGCTCTACAGTGACCATCATCGCCCTAGCGAAGGCCTGGTTTCTCTGCTCTACAGTGACCATCATCGCCCTAGCAAAGACTGGTTTCTCTGCTCTACAGTGGCGATCATCGCCCTAGCGAAGGCCATGTTTCTCTGCTATACACTGACCATCATCGCCCTAGGGAAGGTCTGGTCTCTCTGCTCTACAGTGGCCATCATCGCCCTAGCGAAGGCCTGGTCTCTCTGCTCTACAGTGACCTTCATCGCACTAGCGAAGGCCTGGTTTCTCTGCTCTACAGTGGACATCATCGCCCTAGCGAAGGCCTGGTGTCTCTGCTCTACAGTGACCATTATCGCCCTAGGGAAGGCCTGGTCTCTCTGCTCTACAGTGACCATCATCGCCCTAGCGAAGTTCTGGTCTCTCTGCTCTACGGTGAGCATCATCGCCCTAGCGAAGGCCTGGTTTCTCTGCTCTGCAGTGACCATCATCGCCCTAGCGAAGGCCTGGGTTCTCTGCTCTACAGTGGCCATCATCGCCCTAGCGAAGGCCTGGTTTCTCTGCTCTACAGTGACCATCGTCGCCGAAGCGAAGGCCTGGTTTCTCTGCTCTACAGTGACCATCATCGCCCTAGCGAAGGTCTGGTCTCTCTGCTCTGCAGTGACCATCATCGCCCTAGTGAAGGCCTGGTCTCTCTGCTCTACAGTGGCCATCATCGCCCTAGCGAAGGCCTGGTTTCTCTGCTCTACAGTGACCATCATCGCCCTAGGGAAGGTCAGGTCTCTCTGCTCTAGAGTGGCCATCATCGCCCTAGCGAAGGCCTGGTTTCTCTGCTCTACAGTGACGATCATCGCCC
Source organism: Meconema thalassinum (assembly GCA_946902985.2). NCBI lineage: Eukaryota > Metazoa > Arthropoda > Insecta > Orthoptera > Tettigoniidae > Meconema > Meconema thalassinum. Next base: position 452,481,654 of record OX336391.1, on the reverse strand, counting down.
TAGCGTAGGCCTGGTCTCTCTGCACTACAGTGATCATCATCGCCCTATCGAAGGCCTGGTTTCTCTGCTCTACAGTGGCCATCATTGCCCTTGGGAAGGCCTAGTCTCTCTGCTCTGCAGTGACCATCATCGCCCTAGCGAAGGTCTGGTTTCTCTGCTCTGCAGTGACCATCATGGCCCTAGCGAAGGTCTGATCTCTCTGCTCTACAGTGACCATCATCGCCCTAGCGAAGGTCTGATCTCTCTGCTCTACAGTGACCATCATCGCCCTAGCGAAGTTCTGGTTTCTCTGCTCTACAGTGACCATCATCGCCCTAGCGAAGGCCAGGTTTCTCTGCTTATTAGTGGCCATCATCGCCCTAGCGAAGGCCTGGTTTCTCTGCTCTACAGTGGCCATCATCGCCCTAGCGAAGGTCTGGTCTCTCTGCTCTACAGTGACCATCATCGCCCTAGAGAAGGCCTGGTTTCTCTGCTCTACAGTGACCATCATCGCCCTAGCGAAGGCCTGGTCTCTCTGCTCTACAGTGACCATCATCGCCCTAGCGAAGGTCTGGTTTCTCTGCTCAACAGTGACCATCATCGCCCTAGCGAAGGTCTGGTCTCTCTGGCACTACAGTGACCATCATCGCCCTAGCGAAGGCCATGTTTCTTTGCTCTACAGTGACCATCATCGCCCTAGCGAAGGCCTGGTCTCTCTGCTCTACAGTGGCCATCATCGCCGTAGCGAAGGCCATGTTCCTCTGCTCTACAGCGGCTATCATCGCCCTAGCGAAGGTCTGGTCTCTCTGCTCTACAATGGCCATCATCGCCCTAGTGAAGGCCTGGTCTCTCTGCTCAACAGTGACCATCATCGCCCTAGCGAAGGCCTGGATTCTCTGCTCTACAGTGACCATCATCGCCCTAGCGAAGACTGGTTTCTCTGCTCTACAGTGACCATCATCGCCCTAGCGAAGGCCTGGTTTCTCTGCTCTACAGTGACCATCATCGCCCTAGCGAAGGTCTGGTCTCTCTGCTCTACAGTGACCATCATCGCCCTAGTGAAGGCCTGGTCTCTCTGCTCTACAGTGGCCATCATCGCCCTAGCGAAGGCCATGTTTCTCTGCTCTACAGTGACCATCATCGCCCTAGGGAAGGTCAGGTCTCTCTGCTCTACAGTGGCCATCATCGCCCTAGCGAAGGCCTGGTCTCTCTGCTATACAGTGACCATCATCGCACTAGCGAAGGCCTGGTTTCTCTGCTCTACAGTGGACATCATCGCCCTAGCGAAGGCCTGGTCTCTCTCCTCTACAGTAACCAACATCGCCCTAGCGAAGGCCTGGTCTCGCTGCTCTACAGTGACCATCAATGCCCTAGCGAAGTTCTGGTCTCTCTGCTCTACAGTGACCATCATCGCCCTAGCGAAGGCCTGGTTTCTCTGCTCAACAGTGACCATCATCGCCCTAGCGAAGGCCTGGGTTCTCTGCTCTACAGTGGCCATCATCGCCCTAGCGAAGGCCTGGTTTCTCTGCCCTACAGTGGCCATCATCGCCCTAGCGAAGGCCTGGTCTCTCTGCTCTACAGTGACCATCATCGCACTAGCGAAGGCCTGGTTTCTCTGCTCTGCAGTGACCATCATCGCCCTAGCGAGGGCCTGGGTTCTCTGCTCTACAGTGGCCATCATCGCCCTAGCGAAGGCCTGGTTTCTCTGCTCTACAGTGACCATCGTCGCCGAAGCGAAGGCCTGGTTTCTCTGCTCTACAGTGACCATCATCGCCCTAGCGAAGGTCTGGTCTCTCTGCTCTGCAGTGACCATCATCGCCCTAGTGAAGGCCTGGTCTCTCTGCTCTACAGTGGCCATCATCGCCCTAGCGAAGGCCTGGTTTCTCTGCTCTACAGTGACCATCATCGCCCTAGGGAAGGTCAGGTCTCTCTGCTCTAGAGTGGCCATCATCGCCCTAGCGAAGGCCTGGTTTCTCTGCTCTACAGTGACGATCATCGCCCTAGCGTAGGCCTGGTCTCTCTGCTCTACAGTGACCATCATCGCCCTATCGAAGGCCTGGTTTCTCTGCTCTACAGTGGCCATCATTGCCCTTGAGAAGGCCTAGTCTCTCTGCTCTGCAGTGACCATCATCGCCCTAGCGAAGGTCTGGTTTCTCTGCTCTGCAGTGACCATCATCGCCCTAGCGAAGGTCTGGTCTCTCTGCTCCACAGTGACCATCATCGCCCTAGCGAAGGTCTGGATCTCTCTGCTCTACAGTGACCATCATCGCCCTAGCGAAGGTCTGGTTTCTCTGCTCTACAGTGACCATCATCGCCCTAGCGAAGGCCAGGTTTCTCTGCTTATTAGTGGCCATCATCGCCCTAGCGAAGGCCTGGTTTCTCTGCTCTACAGTGGCCATCATCGCCCTAGCGAAGGTCTGGTCTCTCTGCTCTACAGTGACCATCATCGCCCTAGAGAAGGCCTGGTTTCTCTGCTCTACAGTGACCATCATCGCCCTAGCGAAGGCCTGGTCTCTCTGCTCTACAGTGACCATCATCGCCCTAGCGAAGGTCTGGTTTCTCTGCTCTACAGTGACCATCATCGCCCTAGCGAAGGTCTGGTTTCTCTGCTCTACAGTGGCCATCATTGCCCTTGGGAAGGCCTAGTCTCTCTGCTCTGCAGTGACCATCATCGCCCTAGCGAAGGTCTGGTTTCCCTGCTCTACAGTAATTATCATCGCCCTAGCGAAGGTCTGGACTCTCTGCTCTACAGTGACCATCATCGCCCTAGCGAAGGCCTGGTCTCTCTGCTCTACAGTGACCATCATCGCACTAGCGAAGGCCTGGTTTCTCTGCTCTACAGTGGACATCATAGCCCTAGCGAAGGCCTGGTGTCTCTGCTCTACAGTGACCATTATCGCCTTAGGGAAGGCCTGGTCTCTCTGCTCTACAGTGACCATCATCGCCCTAGCGAAGGTCTGGTCTCTCTGCTCTACAGTGACCATCATCGCCCTAGCGAAGGCGTGGTTTCTCTGCTCTACAGTGGCCATCATCGCACTAGCGAAGGCCTGGTTTCTCTGCTCTACAGTGGACATCATCGCCCTAGCGAAGGCCTGGTGTCTCTGCTCTACAGTGACCATCATCGCCCTAGCGAAGGTCTGGTCTCTCTGCTCTGCAGTGACCATCATCGCCCTAGTGAAGGCCTGGTCTCTCTGCTCTACAGTGGCCATCATCGCCCTAGCGAAGGCCTGGTTTCTCTGCTCTACAGTGACCATCATCGCCCTAGGGAAGGTCAGGTCTCTCTGCTCTACAGTGGCCATCATCGCCCTAGCGAAGGCCTGGTCTCTCTGCTATACAGTGACCATCATCGCACTAGCGAAGGCCTGGTTTCTCTGCTCTATAGTGGACATCATCGCCCTAGCGAAGGCCTGGTCTCTCTGCTCTACAGTAAACATCATCGCCCTAGCGAAGGCCTGGTCTCGCTGCTCTACAGTGACCATCATCGCCCTAGCGAAGTTCAGGTCTCTCTGCTCTACAGTGACCATCATCGCCCTAGCGAAGGCCTGGTTTCTCTGCTCAACAGTGACCATCATCGCCCTAGCGAAGGCCTGGGTTCTCTGCTCTACAGTGGCCAACATCGCCCTAGCGAAGGCCTGGTTTCTCTGCTCTACAGTGGCCATCATCGCCCTATCGAAGGCCTGGTCTCTCTGCCCTACAGTGACCATCATCGCCCTAGCGAAGGCCTGGTTTCTCTGCTCTACAGTGACCATCATCGCCCTAGCGAAGGCCTGGTCTCTCTGCTCTAAAGTGACCATCATCGCCCTATCGAAGGCCTGGTTTCTCTGCTCTACAGTGGCCATCATCGCCCTTGGGAAGGCCTAGTCTCTCTGCTCTGCAGTGACCATCATCGCCCTAGCGAAGGTCTGGTTTTTCTGCTCTACAGTGACCATCATCGCCCTAGCGAAGGTCTGGTCTCTCTGCTCCACAGTGACCATCATCGCCCTAGCGAAGGCCTGGTCTCGCTGCTCTACAGTGACCATCATCGCCCTAGCGAAGTTCTGGTCTCTCTGCTCTACAGTGACCATCATCGCCCTAGCGAAGGCCTGGTTTCTCTGCTCAACAGTGACCATCATCGCCCTAGCGAAGGCCTGGGTTCTCTGCTCTACAGTGGCCAACATCGCCCTAGCGAAGGCCTGGTTTCTCTGCTCTACAGTGGCCATCATCGCCCTAGCGAAGGCCTGGTCTCTCTGCTCTACAGTGACCATCATCGCACTAGCGAAGGCCTGGTTTCTCTGCTCTACAGTGACCATCATCGCCCTAGCGAAGGCCTGGTCTCTCTGCTCTACAGTGACCATCATCGCCCTATCGAAGGCCTAGTTTCTCTGCTCTACAGTGGCCATCATCGCCCTTCGGAAGGCCTAGTCTCTCTGCTCTGCAGTGACCATCATCGCCCTAGCGAAGGTCTGGTTTCTCTGCTCTACAGTGACCATCATCGCCCTAGCGAAGGTCTGGTCTCTCTGCTCTACAGTGACCATCATCGCCCTAGCGAAGGTCTGGTTTCTCTGCTCTACAGTGACCATCATCGCCCTAGCGAAGGCCTGGTTTCTCTGCTCTACAGTGACCATCATCGCCCTAGCAAAGACTGGTTTCTCTGCTCTACAGTGGCCATCATCGCCCTAGCGAAGGCCATGTTTCTCTGCTATACACTGACCATCATCGCCCTATGGAAAGTCTGGTCTCTCTGCTCTACAGTGGCCATCATCGCCCTAGCGAAGGCCTGGTCTCTCTGCTCTACAGTGACCATCATCGTACTAGCGAAGGCCTGGTTTCTCTGCTCTACAGTGGACATCATAGCCCTAGCGAAGGCCTGGTGTCTCTGCTCTACAGTGACCATTATCGCCCTAGGGAAGGCCTGGTCTCTCTGCTCTACAGTGACCATCATCGCCCTAGCGAAGGTCTGGTCTCTCTGCTCTACACTGACCATCATCGCCCTAGCGAAGGCGTGGTTTCTCTGCTCTACAGTGACCATCATCGCCCTAGCGAAGGCCTGGGTTCTCTGCTCTACAGTGGCCATCATCGCCCTAGCGAAGGCCTGGTTTCTCTGCTCTACAGTGACCATCGTCGCCCAAGCGAAGGCATGGTTTCTCTGCTCTACAGTGACCATCATCGCCCTAGCGAAGGTCTGGTCTCTCTGCTCTGCAGTGACCATCATTGCCCTAGTGAAGGCCTGGTCTCTCTGCTCTACAGTGGCCATCATCGCCCTAGCGAAGGCCTGGTTTCTCTGCTCTACAGTGACCATCATCGCCCTAGGGAAGGTCAGGTCTCTCTGCTCTACAGTGGCCATCATCGCCCTAGCGAAGGCCTGGTCTCTCTGCTATACAGTGACCATCATCGCACTAGCGAAGGCCTGGTTTCTCTGCTCTACAGTGGACATCATCGCCCTAGCGAAGGCCTGATCTCTCTGCTCTACAGTAACCATCATCGCCCTAGCGAAGGCCTGGTCTCGCTGCTCTACAGTGACCATCATCGCCCTAGCGAAGTTCTGGTCTCTCTGCTCTACAGTGACCATCATCGCCCTAGCGAAGGCCTGGTTTCTCTGCTCAACAGTGACCATCATCGCCCTAGCGAAGGCCTGGGTTCTCTGCTCTACAGTGGCCAACATCGCCCTAGCGAAGGCCTGGTTTCTCTGCTCTAGAGTGGCCATCATCGCCCTAGCGAAGGCCTGGTCTCTCTGCTCTACAATGACCATCATCGCACTAGCGAAGGCCTGGTTTCTCTGCTCTACAGTGACCATCATCGCCCTAGCGAGGGCCTGGTCTCACTGCTCTACAGTGACCATCATCGCCCTATCGAAGGCCTGGTTTCTCTGCTCTACAGTGGCCATCGTCGCCCTTGGGAAGGCCTAGTCTCTCTGCTCTGCAGTGACCATCATCGCCCTAGCGAAGGTCTGGTTTTTCTGCTCTACAGTGACCATCATCGCCCTAGCGAAGGTCTGGTCTCTCTGCTCTACAGTGACCATCATCGCCCTAGCGAAGGTCTGGTTTCTCTGCTCTACAGTGACCATCATCGCCCTAGCGAAGGCCTGGTTTCTCTGCTCTACAGTGACCATCATCGCCCTAGCAAAGACTGGTTTCTCTGCTCTACAGTGGCGATCATCGCCCTAGCGAAGGCCATGTTTCTCTGCTATACACTGACCATCATCGCCCTAGGGAAGGTCTGGTCTCTCTGCTCTACAGTGGCCATCATCGCCCTAGCGAAGGCCTGGTCTCTCTGCTCTACAGTGACCTTCATCGCACTAGCGAAGGCCTGGTTTCTCTGCTCTACAGTGGACATCATCGCCCTAGCGAAGGCCTGGTGTCTCTGCTCTACAGTGACCATTATCGCCCTAGCGAAGGCCTGGTTTCTCTGCTCTACAGTGGCCATCATCGCCCTAGCGAAGGCCTGGTCTCTCTGCTCTACAGTGACCATCATCGCACTAGCGAAGGCCTGGTTTCTCTGCTCTGCAGTGACCATCATCGCCCTAGCGAAGGCCTGGGTTCTCTGCTCTACAGTGGCCATCATCGCCCTAGCGAAGGCCTGGTTTCTCTGCTCTACAGTGACCATCGTCGCCGAAGCGAAGGCCTGGTTTCTCTGCTCTACAGTGACCATCATCGCCCTAGCGAAGGTCTGGTCTCTCTGCTCTGCAGTGACCATCATCGCCCTAGTGAAGGCCTGGTCTCTCTGCTCTACAGTGGCCATCATCGCCCTAGCGAAGGCCTGGTTTCTCTGCTCTACAGTGACCATCATCGCCCTAGGGAAGGTCAGGTCTCTCTGCTCTAGAGTGGCCATCATCGCCCTAGCGAAGGCCTGGTTTCTCTGCTCTACAGTGACGATCATCGCCCTAGCGTAGGCCTGGTCTCTCTGCACTACAGTGATCATCATCGCCCTATCGAAGGCCTGGTTTCTCTGCTCTACAGTGGCCATCATTGCCCTTGGGAAGGCCTAGTCTCTCTGCTCTGCAGTGACCATCATCGCCCTAGCGAAGGTCTGGTTTCTCTGCTCTGCAGTGACCATCATGGCCCTAGCGAAGGTCTGATCTCTCTGCTCTACAGTGACCATCATCGCCCTAGCGAAGGTCTGATCTCTCTGCTCTACAGTGACCATCATCGCCCTAGCGAAGTTCTGGTTTCTCTGCTCTACAGTGACCATCATCGCCCTAGCGAAGGCCAGGTTTCTCTGCTTATTAGTGGCCATCATCGCCCTAGCGAAGGCCTGGTTTCTCTGCTCTACAGTGGCCATCATCGCCCTAGCGAAGGTCTGGTCTCTCTGCTCTACAGTGACCATCATCGCCCTAGAGAAGGCCTGGTTTCTCTGCTCTACAGTGACCATCATCGCCCTAGCGAAGGCCTGGTCTCTCTGCTCTACAGTGACCATCATCGCCCTAGCGAAGGTCTGGTTTCTCTGCTCAACAGTGACCATCATCGCCCTAGCGAAGGTCTGGTCTCTCTGGCACTACAGTGACCATCATCGCCCTAGCGAAGGCCATGTTTCTTTGCTCTACAGTGACCATCATCGCCCTAGCGAAGGCCTGGTCTCTCTGCTCTACAGTGGCCATCATCGCCGTAGCGAAGGCCATGTTCCTCTGCTCTACAGCGGCTATCATCGCCCTAGCGAAGGTCTGGTCTCTCTGCTCTACAATGGCCATCATCGCCCTAGTGAAGGCCTGGTCTCTCTGCTCAACAGTGACCATCATCGCCCTAGCGAAGGCCTGGATTCTCTGCTCTACAGTGACCATCATCGCCCTAGCGAAGACTGGTTTCTCTGCTCTACAGTGACCATCATCGCCCTAGCGAAGGCCTGGTTTCTCTGCTCTACAGTGACCATCATCGCCCTAGCGAAGGTCTGGTCTCTCTGCTCTACAGTGACCATCATCGCCCTAGTGAAGGCCTGGTCTCTCTGCTCTACAGTGGCCATCATCGCCCTAGCGAAGGCCATGTTTCTCTGCTCTACAGTGACCATCATCGCCCTAGGGAAGGTCAGGTCTCTCTGCTATACAGTGGCCATCATCGCCCTAGCGAAGGCCTGGTCTCTCTGCTATACAGTGACCATCATCGCACTAGCGAAGGCCTGGTTTCTCTGCTCTACAGTGGACATCATCGCCCTAGCGAAGGCCTGGTCTCTCTCCTCTACAGTAACCAACATCGCCCTAGCGAAGGCCTGGTCTCGCTGCTCTACAGTGACCATCAATGCCCTAGCGAAGTTCTGGTCTCTCTGCTCTACAGTGACCATCATCGCCCTAGCGAAGGCCTGGTTTCTCTGCTCAACAGTGACCATCATCGCCCTAGCGAAGGCCTGGGTTCTCTGCTCTACAGTGGCCATCATCGCCCTAGCGAAGGCCTGGTTTCTCTGCTCTACAGTGGCCATCATCGCCCTAGCGAAGGCCTGGTCTCTCTGCTCTACAGTGACCATCATCGCACTAGCGAAGGCCTGGTTTCTCTGCTCTGCAGTGACCATCATCGCCCTAGCGAGGGCCTGGGTTCTCTGCTCTACAGTGGCCATCATCGCCCTAGCGAAGGCCTGGTTTCTCTGCTCTACAGTGACCATCGTCGCCGAAGCGAAGGCCTGGTTTCTCTGCTCTACAGTGACCATCATCGCCCTAGCGAAGGTCTGGTCTCTCTGCTCTGCAGTGACCATCATCGCCCTAGTGAAGGCCTGGTCTCTCTGCTCTACAGTGGCCATCATCGCCCTAGCGAAGGCCTGGTTTCTCTGCTCTACAGTGACCATCATCGCCCTAGGGAAGGTCAGGTCTCTCTGCTCTAGAGTGGCCATCATCGCCCTAGCGAAGGCCTGGTTTCTCTGCTCTACAGTGACGATCATCGCCCTAGCGTAGGCCTGGTCTCTCTGCTCTACAGTGACCATCATCGCCCTATCGAAGGCCTGGTTTCTCTGCTCTACAGTGGCCATCATTGCCCTTGGGAAGGCCTAGTCTCTCTGCTCTGCAGTGACCATCATCGCCCTAGCGAAGGTCTGGTTTCTCTGCTCTGCAGTGACCATCATCGCCCTAGCGAAGGTCTGGTCTCTCTGCTCCACAGTGACCATCATCGCCCTAGCGAAGGTCTGGATCTCTCTGCTCTACAGTGACCATCATCGCCCTAGCGAAGGTCTGGTTTCTCTGCTCTACAGTGACCATCATCGCCCTAGCGAAGGCCAGGTTTCTCTGCTTATTAGTGGCCATCATCGCCCTAGCGAAGGCCTGGTTTCTCTGCTCTACAGTGGCCATCATCGCCCTAGCGAAGGTCTGGTCTCTCTGCTCTACAGTGACCATCATCGCCCTAGAGAAGGCCTGGTTTCTCTGCTCTACAGTGACCATCATCGCCCTAGCGAAGGCCTGGTCTCTCTGCTCTACAGTGACCATCATCGCCCTAGCGAAGGTCTGGTTTCTCTGCTCTACAGTGACCATCATCGCCCTAGCGAAGGTCTGGTCTCTCTGGCACTACAGTGACCATCATCGCCCTAGCGAAGGCCATGTTTCTTTGCTCTACAGTGACCATCATCGCCCTAGCGAAGGCCTGGTCTCTCTGCTCTACAGTGGCCATCATCGCCGTAGCGAAGGCCTGGTCTCTCTGCTCTACAGTGACCATCATCGCCCTAGCGAAGGCCATGTTCCTCTGCTCTACAGCGGCTATCATCGCCCCAGCGAAGGTCTGGTCTCTCTGCTCTACAATGGCCATCATCGCCCTAGTGACGGCCTGGTCTCTCTGCTCAACAGTGACCATCATCGCCCTAGCGAAGGCCTGGATTCTCTGCTCTACAGTGACCATCATCGCCCTAGCGAAGACTGGTTTCTCTGCTCTACAGTGACCATCATCGCCCTAGCGAAGGCCTGGTTTCTCTGCTCTACAGTGACCATCATCGCCCTAGCGAAGGTCTGGTCTCTCTGCTCTACAGTGACCATCATCGCCCTAAAGGCCTGGTCTCTCTGCTCTACAGTGGCCATCATCGCCCTAGCGAAGGCCATGTTTCTCTGCTCTACAGTGGCCATCATCGCCCTAGGGAAGGTCAGGTCTCTCTGCTCTACAGTGGCCATCATCGCCCTAGCGAAGGCCTGGTCTCTCTGCTATACAGTGACCATCATCGCACTAGCGAAGGCCTGGTTTCTCTGCTCTACAGTGGACATCATCGCCCTAGCGAAGGCCTGGTCTCTCTCCTCTACAGTAACCAACATCGCCCTAGCGAAGGCCTGGTCTCGCTGCTCTACAGTGACCATCAATGCCCTAGCGAAGTTCTGGTCTCTCTGCTCTACAGTGACCATCATCGCCCTAGCGAAGGCCTGGTTTCTCTGCTCAACAGTGACCATCATCGCCCTAGCGAAGGCCTGGGTTCTCTGCTCTACAGTGGCCATCATCGCCCTAGCGAAGTCCTGGTTTCTCTGCTCTACAGTGGCCATCATCGCCCTAGCGAAGGCCTGGTCTCTCTGCTCTACAGTGACCTTCATCGCACTAGCGAAGGCCTGGTTTCTCTGCTCTGCAGTGACCATCATCGCCCTAGCGAAGGCCTGGACTCTCTGCTCTACAGTGACCATCATCGCACTATCGAAGGCCTGGTTTCTCTGCTCTACAGTGGCCATCATCGCCCTTGGGAAGGCCTAGTCTCTCTGCTCTGCAGTGACCATCATCGCCCTAGCGAAGGTCTGGTTTCCCTGCTCTACAGTGATTATCATCGCCCTAGCGAAGGTCTGGTCTCTCTGCTCTACAGTGACCATCATCGCCCTAGCGAAGGTCTGGTTTCTCTGCTCTACAGTGACCACCATCGCCCTAGCGAAGGCCTGATTTCTCTGCTCTACAGTGACCATCATCGCCCTAGCAAAGACTGGTTTCTCTGCTCTACAGTGGCCATCATCGCCCTAGCTAAGGCCATGTTTCTCTGCTATACACTGACCATCATCGCCCTAGGGAAGGTCTGGTCTCTCTGCTCTACAGTGGCCATCATCGCCCTAGCGAAGGCCTGGTCTCTCGGCTCTACAGTGACCATCATCGGACTAGCGAAGGCCTGGTTTCTCTGCTCTACAGTGGACATCATCGCCCTAGCGAAGGCCTGGTGTCTCTGCTCTACAGAGACCATCATCGCCCTAGCGAAGGTCTGGTCTCTCTGCTCTGCAGTGACCATCATCGCCCTAGTGAAGGCCTGGTCTCTCTTCTCTACAGTGGCCATCATCGCCCTAGCGAAGGCCTGGTATCTCTGCTCTACAGTGACCATCATCGCCCTAGGGAAGGTCAGGTCTCTCTGCTCTACAGTGGCCATCATCGCCCTAGCGAAGGCCTGGTCTCTCTGCTATACAGTGACCATCATCGCACTAGCGAAGGCCTGGTTTCTCTGCTCTATAGTGGACATCATCGCCCTAGCGAAGGCCTGGTCTCTCTGCTCTACAGTAAACATCATCGCCCTAGCGAAGGCCTGGTCTCGCTGCTCTACAGTGACCATCATCGCCCTAGCGAAGTTCTGGTCTCTCTGCTCTACAGTGACCATCATCGCCCTAGCGAAGGCCTGGTTTCTCTGCTCAACAGTGACCATCATCGCCCTAGCGAAGGCCTGGGTTCTCTGCTCTACAGTGGCCAACATCGCCCTAGCGAAGGCCTGGTTTCTCTGCTCTACAGTGGCCATCATCGCCCTAGCGAAGGCCTGGTCTCTCTGCTCTACAGTGACCATCATCGCACTAGCGAAGGCCTGGTTTCTCTGCTCTACAGTGACCATCATCGCCCTAGCGAAGGCCTGGTCTCTCTGCTCTACAGTGACCATCATCGCCCTATCGAAGGCCTGGTTTCTCTGCTCTACAGTGGCCATCATCGCCCTTGGGAAGGCCTAGTCTCTCTGCTCTGCAGTGACCATCATCGCCCTAGCGAAGGTCTGGTTTTTCTGCTCTACAGTGACCATCATCGCCCTAGCGAAGGTCTGGTCTCTCTGCTCCACAGTGACCATCATCGCCCTAGCGAAGGCCTGGTCTCGCTGCTCTACAGTGACCATCATCGCCCTAGCGAAGTTCTGGTCTCTCTGCTCTACAGTGACCATCATCGCCCTAGCGAAGTTCTGGTCTCTCTGCTCTACAGTGACCATCATCGCCCTAGCGAAGGCCTGGGTTCTCTGCTCTACAGTGGCCAACATCGCCCTAGCGAAGGCCTGGTTTCTCTGCTCTACAGTGGCCATCATCGCCCTAGCGAAGGCCTGGTCTCTCTGCTCTACAGTGACCATCATCGCACTAGCGAAGGCCTGGTTTCTCTGCTCTACAGTGACCATCATCGCCCTAGCGAAGGCCTGGTCTCTCTGCTCTACAGTGACCATCATCGCCCTATCGAAGGCCTGGTTTCTCTGCTCTACAGTGGCCATCATCGCCCTTCGGAAGGCCTAGTCTCTCTGCTCTGCAGTGACCATCATCGCCCTAGCGAAGGTCTGGTTTCTCTGCTCTACAGTGACCATCATCGCCCTAGCGAAGGTCTGATCTCTCTGCTCTACACTGACCATCATCGCCCTAGCGAAGGTCTGGTTTCTCTGCTCTACAGTGACCATCATCGCCCTAGCGGAGGCCTGGTTTCTCTGCTCTACAGTGACCATCATCGCCCTAGCAAAGACTGGTTTCTCTGCTCTACAGTGGCCATCATCGCCCTAGCGAAGGCCATGTTTCTCTGCTATACACTGACCATCATCGCCCTATGGAAAGTCTGGTCTCTCTGCTCTACAGTGGCCATCATCGCCCTAGCGAAGGCCTGGTCTCTCTGCTCTACAGTGACCATCATCGCACTAGCGAAGGCCTGGTTTCTCTGCTCTACAGTGGACATCATAGCCCTAGCGAAGGCTTGGTGTCTCTGCTCTACAGTGACCATCATCGCCCTAGCGAAGTTCTGGTCTCTCTGCTCTACAGTGACCATCATCGCCCTAGCGAAGGTCTGGTCTCTCTGCTCTACAGTGACCATCATCGCCCTAGCGAAGGCGTGGTTTCTCTGCTCTACAGTGACCATCATCGCCCTAGCGAAGGCATGGGTTCTCTGCTCTACAGTGGCCATCATCGCCCTAGCGAAGGCCTGGTTTCTCTGCTCTACAGTGACCATCGTCGCCCAAGCGAAGGCATGGTTTCTCTGCTCTACAGTGACCATCATCGCCCTAGCGAAGGTCTGGTCTCTCTGCTCTGCAGTGACCATCATCGCCCTAGTGAAGGCCTGGTCTCTCTGCTCTACAGTGGCCATCATCGCCCTAGCGAAGGCCTGGTTTCTCTGCTCTACAGTGACCATCATCGCCCTAGGGAAGGTCAGGTCTCTCTGCTCTACAGTGGCCATCATCGCCCTAGCGAAGGCCTGGTCTCTCTGCTATACAGTGACCATCATCGCACTAGCGAAGGCTTGGTTTCTCTGCTCTACAGTGGACATCATCGCCCTAGCGAAGGCCTGATCTCTCTGCTCTACAGTAACCATCATCGCCCTAGCGAAGGCCTGGTCTCGCTGCTCTACAGTGACCATCATCGCCCTAGCGAAGTTCTGGTCTCTCTGCTCTACAGTGACCATCATCGCCCTAGCGAAGGCCTGGTTTCTCTGCTCAACAGTGACCATCATCGCCCTAGCGAAGGCCTGGGTTCTCTGCTCTACAGTGGCCAACATCGCCCTAGCGAAGGCCTGGTTTCTCTGCTCTAGAGTGGTCATCATCGCCCTAGCGAAGGCCTGGTCTCTCTGCTCTACAATGACCATCATCGCACTAGCGAAGGCCTGGTTTCTCTGCTCTACAGTGACCATCATCGCCCTAGTGAAGGCCTAGTCTCACTGCTCTACAGTGACCATCATCGCCCTATCGAAGGCCTGGTTTCTCTGCTCTACAGTGGCCATCATCGCCCTTGGGAAGGCCTAGTCTCTCTGCTCTGCAGTGACCATCATCGCCATTGCGAAGGTCTGGTTTCTCTGCTCTACAGTGACCATCATCGCCCTAGCGAAGGTCTGGTCTCTCTGCTCTACAGTGACCATCATCGCCCTAGCGAAGGTCTGGTTTCTCTGCTCTACAGTGACCATCATCGCCCTAGCGAAGGCCTGGTTTCTCTGCTCTACAGTGACCATCATCGCCCTAGCAAAGACTGGTTTCTCTGCTCTACAGTGGCGATCATCGCCCTAGCGAAGGCCATGTTTCTCTGCTATACACTGACCATCATCGCCCTAGGGAAGGTCTGGTCTCTCTGCTCTACAGTGGCCATCATCGCCCTAGCGAAGGCCTGGTCTCTCTGCTCTACAGTGACCTTCATCGCACTAGCGAAGGCCTGGTTTCTCTGCTCTACAGTGGACATCATCGCCCTAGCGAAGGCCTGGTGTCTCTGCTCTACAGTGACCATTATCGCCCTAGGGAAGGCCTGGTCTCTCTGCTCTACAGTGACCATCATCGCCCTAGCGAAGTTCTGGTCTCTCTGCTCTACGGTGACCATCATCGCCCTAGCGAAGGCCTGGTTTCTCTGCTCTGCAGTGACCATCATCGCCCTAGCGAAGGCCTGGGTTCTCTGCTCTACAGTGGCCATCATCGCCCTAGCGAAGGCCTGGTTTCTCTGCTCTACAGTGACCATCGTCGCCGAAGCGAAGGCCTGGTTTCTCTGCTCTACAGTGACCATCATCGCCCTAGCGAAGGTCTGGTCTCTCTGCTCTGCAGTGACCATCATCGCCCTAGGGAAGCTCAGGTCTCTCTGCTCTAGAGTGGCCATCATCGCCCTAGCGATGGCCTGGTTTCTCTGCTCTACAGTGACCATCATCGCCCTAGGGAAGGTCAGGTCTCTCTGCTCTAGAGTGGCCATCATCGCCCTAGCGAAGGCCTGGTTTCTCTGCTCTACAGTGACGATCATCGCCCTAGCGTAGGCCTGGTCTCTCTGCTCTACAGTGACCATCATCGCCCTATCGAAGGCCTGGTTTCTCTGCTCTACAGTGGCCATCATTGCCCTTGGGAAGGCCTAGTCTCTCTGCTCTGCAGTGACCATCATCGCCCTAGCGAAGGTCTGGTTTCTCTGCTCTGCAGTGACCATCATCGCCCTAGCGAAGGTCTGGTCTCTCTGCTCTACAGTGACCATCATCGCCCTAGCGAAGGTCTGATCTCTCTGCTCTACAGTGACCATCATCGCCCTAGCGAAGGTCTGGTTTCTCTGCTCTACAGTGACCATCATCGCCCTAGCGAAGGCCAGGTTTCTCTGCTTATTAGTGGCCATCATCGCCCTAGCGAAGGCCTGGTTTCTCTGCTCTACAGTGGCCATCATCGCCCTAGCGAATGTCTGGTCTCTCTGCTCTACAGTGACCATCATCGCCCTAGCGAAGGCCTGGTTTCTCTGCTCTACAGTGACCATCATCGCCCTAGCGAAGGCCTGGTCTCTCTGCTCTACAGTGACCATCATCGCCCTAGCGAAGGTCTGGTTTCTCTGCTCTACAGTGACCATCATCGCCCTAGCGAAGGTCTGGTCTCTCTGGCACTACAGTGACCATCATCGCCCTAGCGAAGGCCATGTTTCTTTGCTCTACAGTGACCATCATCGCCCTAGCGAAGGCCTGGTCTCTCTGCTCTACAGTGGCCATCATCGCCCTAGCGAAGGCCTGGTCTCTCTGCTCTACAGTGACCATCATCGCCCTAGCGAAGGCCATGTTCCTCTGCTCTACAGCGGCTATCATCGCCCTAGCGAAGGTCTGGTCTCTCTGCTCTACAATGGCCATCATCGCCCTAGTGAAGGCCTGGTCTCTCTGCTCAACAGTGACCATCATCGCCCTAGCGAAGGCCATGTTTCTCTGCTCTATAGTGACCATCATCGCCCTAGCGAAGGCCATGTTTCTCTGCTCTACAGTGGCCATCATCTTCCTAGCGAAGGCCATGTTTTTCTGCTCTACAGTGGCCATCATCGCCCTAGCGAAGGCCATGTTTCTCTGCTCTACAGTGACCATCATCGCCTTAGCGAAGGCCATGTTTCTCTGCTCTACAGTGGCCGTCATCGCCCTAGCGAAGGCCATGTTTCTCTGCTCTACAGTGGCCATCATCGCCCTAGCGAAGGCCATGTTTCTCTGGCACTACAGTGACCATCATCGCCCTAGCGAAAGCCTGGTCTCTCTGCTCTACAGTGGCCATCATCGCCCTAGCGAAGGCCATGTTTCTCTGCTCTACAGTGGCCATCATCGCCCTAGCTAAGGCCTGGTCTCTCTGCTCTACAGTGGACATCGTCGCCCTAGCGAAGGTCTGGTCTCTCTGCTCTACAGTGACCATCATCGCCCTAGCGAAGGCCATGTTTCTCTGCTCTACAGTGGCCATCATCGCCCCAGTGAAAGTCAGGTCTCTTTGCTCTACAGTGGCCATCATCGCCCTAGCGAAGGCCATGTTTCTCTGCTCTAGTGGCCATCATCGCCCTAGCGAAAGCCTGGTCTCTCTGCTCTACAGTGGCCATCATCGCCCTAGCGAAGGTCTGGTCTCTATGCTCTACAGTGGCCATATCGCCCTAGCGAAGGCCTGGTCTCTCTGCTCTACAGTGACCATCATCGCCCTACCGAAGGTCTGGTCTCTCTGCTCTACAGTGACTATCATCGCCCTAGCTAAGGTCTGGTCTCTCGGCTCTACAGTGACCATCATCGCCCTAGCGAAGGCCTGGTCTCTCTGCTCTACAGTGACCATCATCGCCCTACCGAAAGTCTGGTCTCTCTGCTCTACAGTGACCATCATCGCCCTAGCGAAGGTCTGGTCTCTCTGCTCTACAGTGACCATCATCGCCCTAGCGAAGGCCTGATTTCTCTGCTCTACAGTGACCATCATCGCCCTAGCGTAGCCTGGTCTCTCTGCTCTACTGTGGCTATCATCGCCCTAGTCAAGGCCTGGTTTCTCTCACCCTACGCTGGCCATCGTCACCCTAGATAATGCCTGGTTTCTCTGACTCTACGATGGCCATCAGCGCTCTAGCCAAAGCGTAGCCTAACAGTTTGTCGCATTATCAGGGTCAAAATTTACATTGCATTGTAGTCTCTACAGCTAACATGATAGTGGATATGATGCCATGTTGAAACATAATTTACTATTCTGTGACCTCCCGAGTTAAAGAAGGCCAAACAAGGTGAATGAAGGCTTTCGGAAAACGTCTCAATAGATAATATGATATTTGTCATTAGCCTAGATAGGATGCCATGTTGAAACATAATTTACTATTCAATGACCTCCCGAGTCAAAGAAGGCCGAACAAAGTGAAGGAATGTTTTTGGAAAACGCCTCCATAGATAAAATGATATTAGACTAAATAGGAGGCCATTTCGAAATATGATACCAAATAATTTATTAGTTTAGCCTACATTTGAATATGTATTTCTTCTTCCTCTTCTGAATTTTTGAATACAATTTCACCATTGCCACGTTGTGTTTTTTAAAGGTTCATTAGGGACTTCTTCGTGCAAGTGAAAATGGACGGGGAATATGACACCACATTCAGAAGTAATGTAGTCCATAGTTATCGGTACCTGGAATTACGAATTCACTTCCATCATATAAGATTTGTTCTTTCTATAATGCTGGAAGAACTTCATGGAATCATAAGTTCATGTTCAAAAACACCGAAATAGTCAATGCTCGATAGGCAAACACGCATCAATCAATGTGCTGTTCTGGATTTAAAAAAACTAACAGGAACGTTCTATAATGCATCGGATGATTAGCTTGCGAATAGGTTCAATATCTCTGTGCAGTTTCTAAGCACAAAATAATTTCGTGCAAAAATTGAGATTTGCGCTCCAATTCCCCTACCTTAGGCTTCAAAATTCTTGAACGCACTTACGCAATGCCAATCAATACACTGAACCTCGAATTGTTTGCGAACAATTTTGAACTGGAACTACAGCAACTACATTTTATTTAAGCTTTTTCAACGTAGATTCTAGTTTGGCAAGATCCCCTCCTTCGAATGCCTCCAACTTCTTCTTATCTTTTATGAACACGAAAACAGGCGGTGTAGAAACTTCATATTCTGTAGAAAGATCTTTACATTGTTCAACTTCCACCTTGAGGAATGTAATTTTTTTGTTTTTCTTAGACAACTCGTCGACTTTAGGTGAAACCGTTTTACATGTATCGCACTCAGCTGCGAAGAAAAAGACCACGACAAGGCCTTTACCTGCACCATTGACCTTGGCATCAAAATCGGGTTTATCGTTCACAATATATGCCATTCTTTTTCCAATTCCTCACACCTTAAAGGAAGCAATAGATATCTGGCTTCTCAACGACAGCAACGAATTTTGTGAACACGATTTTTAATGCAGTGAAGTAGGTTATTGTATATACAAGTTAAACTTTATCAAACAATTTATCAGTTTCTTTTATCGCCGCAATTTCAGTTCACACAATACCTTTCAATTTAGGAGCTAAAAATCATAGAATCTAGTTGTAACAATCTGTCGGTTTTCAACTTTTTCCAACTGACCGTAATTCACTTCTCCATGAGCTCTCGAGCCAGAAAGTTAAGCAATGAGTTAAGAATGGCATATCGCTTCCATGGGTAACGTGATATTAGATAGGAGGCCATGTCGCCTCCATAGATAACATGCTATTAGATAGGAGGCTATGTCGCCTCCAAAGGTGAAAGTGCTATGTTAACATAGTGTCAAATACATATTCCAAGTATATAATTAATATGAAAAGTGATAACGATTGTGAAATTTAGTGCAGTGCATGAATATAAAAGTAGAATCGTAAAGAAATAAAACATGAAAGTGTTTTTGGGATTGAAAATCAATCTTTGTCTTAAAATACGGATCGATCCGCCATTTTAGAATCCAAAGTTCATAAATTCTTCTTCTTCTCCTTCTAGCCTTTGGAATCCAAGGTTCATAACAGCAGGACAACACCAACATATATATGTCATAACTAGAGACGAGAATTATAGGCACTAAAAACAGTTAAAATAGGCAGGCATATAGCCTCTTAAAATAGCCAAAATAGACATGTAAATAGGCACTAACGTGTAAAATAGGCATCAAAATAGGCATGAAAAAATCTTATAATTTAATAACATACTTATGTACTATAAAAAGAATTAACAACAAGCAACTTTTAATTGTTTTCTGGTAATAAGTTTGTTCTCCTGTCATGAAGAATGTTTTTATATGAGAGAAAGATCTCTCAATATCACATGAAGTGATTGGGCAAAACTTTAACGAAGCCACTGCATCTAGGTTTAGGTCAATTGCTTCATCTACCTCACCTCGTAGCACGCTGGCTACCTTTACCCCTGCTTCCCATCCTGGATTCCTCTGCAGGACCCTACCAAACTTTTCCCTGACAGCGGCTATCTTCCCAGAGGTCCCTTCCAAACTTCCCCTGACTACTTCAACAATCCTACATGACTCCACCAGGGGTATTCCACTCTTCTCTAACTCTGTGATTGCTCCTGCCAGATTGTTGAAATTTCCCTTAAGGAATGCCAAATCGGACTACTACTCTTCCATCGGTAGTGAAATTGGTATCCCCTATGATCCACTGCTTCAGCCAGTAAGACGTCGATAATTTATCTTTCGGCATTGCCACGGACACACTTCTTCTTCGCAATAAATCACACAAGGTTCTGAATCTGAAGTGAAGATAAAGCGTACGCTTACACACAGAGGCGGCCGGTGATATTGGACTCAAGGACGCCGCCCTCCCACCCTCCTCATCAGCCATAATGTTCTCTCTCCTCGCAACTAATGTTTTGCCATTGTGACAAAATGTGTGTAGTTTCTCTCCTTGTCGGTAGAGCGCACCGGATGCTCGTGAGGACTCATCAAAAATCGCCCGCTTTGTTATTTACGTTGCCATGGCAACGAATACCTTCAGTTATCCCCTCTCCATCCTTTCACGCGCTACGTCACGAAGTGTGTGGACTCGGTCATCTTGAGTCTAATTAAAATGCGTACCACGGCCGCGTGCATACAACCTCGTTTCCAAATATAGGCGCTAGGAAGCAGCACCAAGTCATTGTGGCAGACATAAGTTTTGTATTGGTGTTAATGGCGAAGTTGGAATGTATTCTGAATGATTTTATAATGTAGTACTGCTGCGTGCCCTTTTGTAAATCACAATTGGGCAAGTTAGAATACCGGGGAATTTCATGAGATACAATCGGACAATTCATTGCGTGAGAAGTGGTTACGTGGAATTTCCAGAGAAGGTGACAAGAGAGGAAGCAAATGGTTACCTTCTGATCGCTCTGTTGCTTGTAGTCTTCATTTTCTTCCTGAGAGCTTCAGATCGCATACATTATTATCAAATTGGTTACAACTAGTGGGATGTGGGTTGGCGGCTATGGGACCCCAGCTGAGTTTCCTTGAGCTGAGCTCCTCTCTTATATCTTTCATGTCAACTCTTACCCCAACGTTATTAGGGTATCGGAGGCCTGGGATGTTTTTCATTTCCCTGCCTTAATTGGCTCTTGTCTTTTTATTTCCTGATGCCCTAATTTTTGTAGGATCAGACCTCATTTTGTCCTTTTTTCTGCCTTCTCTAAGAGGCCCTAAAGGAGGTAGGGGGTGTGTTGTCCCACCAGGCACGGTGCACCTTAGATATCGATACACCCTCAATGATGGAGATAATTGTTGTTTAAAGGGGTGACATATCTAGGTCATCTACCCTTAGTGGTTTAGGTGATGGTGAGAAATGATGAAATGAAATCTACAGCTAGGCTTAACTAATTACTGATTTACAACTAACTTATGTACTAGAAGAAGAAACCGACAATAATAAAAGAAAGAAACGAATAAGGAAAATAAATGACGGAAAGGAAATGCCCTCCATCTTCGAAGGGCAGATAACCTTGCTGTGCATCCCCTTATAACAAGAATCAATTTTCGAAGAATGAGTATTGAGGTACTTGGAAACTACTAGAGCCATTAAAGGCAGATAGAAAAGGGAAAGAGGAGAGGGTCCACCCCAAAGTCAATGCAAAAAAGGGGAAAATGGATCTCGCTCTGGAACACATCACGGTCGCCAACACCCGAGCTCAAAAGCTGAGCTCTTGAAGGTTTAGCCCTATCCAGGGTTCACCTCGTGAGGTGGAGCTTCACACACCCTGCCTCCTTTAAGGCCTTGAGTAGAAGGCATTAGATGTTATGAAACTAAAAGAAGAGGGCTGACCCCTCGAAGAATGAGTGTAACAGGATAGATGATATATGGGTCAGTTACGGCAGGAAAATTAATGACTCCTTAGACTTTGGATGCTCTAATGCTATCCGGGTTGGAAGAGAACAAGAGTCGACTAATGGAGGTCGACAGGTAGATGACATAGAAGAGCCCAGCACAAGTGGAAATAATAACCGCCTCGGCTGGGATCCAATTGTCTCCAACCCAAGTCCCTCTAGGCCTAGTTGTGAACCCTTGCGGTGGGGATACACCCTCAAGGGCTCATGGCTAGTGAGGTTGGGAATTGGCGACCCTGAAGGATTCCTGAGCTGGGTCCGGTATTCTTCTTTTTCCAGTGACTGGGAGCAAATAATTGTAATACCTTTGTTACTTCTTAAAAAACAATAGTGCCTAGTCCAAACGAAATAAGGAAATCAAGCTTCAAAGATATGTGAGAAGAAAAAACACAATTCATGTATGAAATCATCTCTGTCAATTACTGGAAAAGCATCACAAAAAGCGGTTTACATCTTAAACGGTTGAGTCCCCCCTCGGTAAAATTCACGAGCCGCCACTGATCTTACCGTTTAAATTTAGTCTACCAATGTCGTTGATAAATATTAAAAATAATATTGGGCCTAAGACAGATCCCTGTGGCACCCCGATAGTAATTGCTTGGCAACTACTCTCAGCATTCATGCAACTAACAAATTGTTCCCTGTCCTTAAGGTAATCTACAAACAAGTGAAGTGCAGTTCCTCTCACACCAGCTGATTCTAATTTATGAATCAGTAGAGAGTGATCCACAGTGTCGAAAGCCTTTTTTAAATCTATAAATAAACCTGAAGCAAGAAATCCTGAATCTAGAGCCTCTTGAAGTCTAACAATATCTTCAACTGCATTGTTTGTGCTAGAGTTGGGAATGAATCCATACTGATGCTTATAGAAATAATGGTTACGAAGAAGAAATTTTAGTAGCCGGTCCTTCACTACCTTTTCTAATATTTTAGAAATAACAGGAAGTATTGAGATAGGTCTATAATTATTAACATCATGTTTATCTGATCCCTTATAGATTGGTACTACTCGGGCCATTTTTAACTTCTTAGGAATTTTCCCTTCGCTCAGGGATTTATTTATTAATTTTGTGATATACGGTACTAACTGATGAGACAGGGTCTTAATTATGGTATTATTTAAGCCAGAAACATCCAAACTACTACTTTTTTAAGATCATTAATTATTCGTGAGACTTCAATTTCATCTGTGGGCTCAAGAAAAATAGAGTTGACAGGTCCTGTTACTGATTTGGTGCAATCGTTGATAGGAATTTTATCGGCAAGTGACTTACCGATACTTGTGAAATGTTCATTAAAAATTGTACAGACTTCAGTTGGATTTGTAACCAAATTACCATTTACTTCCAGGTTAATATTACTATTATTATTGGCTTTGATATCTGTAGATAATATTTCATTGATAATTTTCCAGTGATTATTTGTGTTGTTTAATCTATTCAAAAAATATGCATTTTCTAGTTCTCTTCTCATTTTTGTTACTTTCTTACAGTGTGCATTATAGTCTGCAATTAGCTCCTTTGACTGATACTCACATCCAGATCTTACTCTGATTTGCTGCATTTTTAGTTTACTATATAACCTGTTCTTTTGATCAATTAGCTTTAAAAAATCTGGAGTTACCCATGGACAAGATGGCCTTATTCTTCCACTTGTATTATGACTCGATCTTAGGTCCCTAGTCTCACTGTTGACGTTTTCCAAATTATAGATCAATTTGTCCACTATTGTTTCACAGCTATCATCATCCTTGATATCTAATGGATTAACAGACATAAAATAATCCATGGCTTTCAAATTCCATCTTTGCATTTGCTTATGCCTATTATGAACTTGAGCAGTACCAGTAATAGGAATTTCAAAGTCGCATACTAAAAGGTTGTGGTCACTAAAATCACTGAATACATTATACAGTCTGCAACAATACTGTTTGTTAATATAGATATGATCTATCAAGGTAGCACTATCAGTTGTAACTCTGGTCGGATATATTGTATTACATGCATTCTGGTTGAAACAAACACATAATTTATCAAGTTCTTCAGCTAGACGACTTTGTCATAACGTATCTATATTTATATCTCCAACTGTAAAGCATGCTTTATTATTATACTTCATCCAAGTATCCTCAAGAATTTTAAGAAATTCAGTGCCATGATTCACATTCGGGTTATAGCAAGCTAAAATTTGGAAATCCTTACTAAAACCGACTACCTCAATAAGCAATAGATTATAGGGTGTTATAGTAGCATTAATAGACATCACTATATTTGCCTTAAGAGGCCTTTTGATGAAAATAGCTATCCCTCCCCCTCTGGTATTAACTCTTGAACAAAAGTAACCGTCATATCCATTTACATTGAAATATTTCTCCTCTTCGAGACATAACCATGTTTCAGTCAATACTATAATATCCGGGAAATTTGCTTCGGTTATAATAAGGCTGTTGAACTGACTCCATTTATTCCTGATACTCTGGAAATTTGAATATAAAATTCTAAATCCGTAAGTAATCCCTTTTAGTTCTTTTAAGCTATCTACCTGTGTTTCTACAACTTCCATAAAAATGATGTGATTTACAAGGTTTCCAAAGTGAGAATATCCTCAATACGTTTTACGTGAGTAATTGAGGGTAACTCATCCTTCCTTATAAAGACTTTCCCTTCCCTTGACCAAACAAATTTGTAACCTTTCTGCCTTAGGTCTTTTGCTCTTTTGAGAAGGCCTTTAGCTTTAGGAGTCAAGTGCTCATTTATATAAACAGTCTCTCCTCCTGTGCATCCACTAACATCCGATGAGGACAGTCGGTGTACATTACGCCTTGCATTAATTAGATCAAGCTTCTTCCATCTGTTAACAAATCTTATTACAATGGGTCTGGGAATTGACCTATTAGCTGACGGAATCCGATGTGCAATGTCTATTTCCTCTTTGGCAATCTCGCAGCCCACAGCTTTTCCGATGTTTGACACAATGGAGTATACATCTTCTTCCCGCTGTTCAGGCACTCCATGGATTTCTACGTTGTTCCTCCTGAGATATTGATGTTCTCGTTCTTCTCGCTCATATCATTTTTAACTTTACTTAACTCATTTTGGAGTTCCTTAATTTTTTCATCCCTATCCCTAAGTTCGGTTCTCAAGTCTTGAATGACTTTGGTATTAAAGTCAACACTCCCTTTTAGTCTGTTGATAACTTTATCGACAAGTTTTTCAAGAAGAGAGTCAAATAGGCCACAATCGTTCTTCACTATTCCTTGAACTACAGCTTTTAGTTCATCGGAATCCCATCTTACATCGCTTGAATCGACGCTTTTATCCACGGAATCATTAGCGCTTTTATCCACGGAATCATGTGGTTATGTTTGCAATTCTTGCAGAACCATAGTATTTCTCCCGGGTTTGCAACCATTGCTTTAAAAACGGCATTTGATACGTGCGCACAATTTAGGTGGAACGTTTCACTGCACTTTCCATCACACTTCACATAATTTTCATTTTCTTTCAGCACTTTGTTGCATGAGTTACACGAGGTTTCATTATGTTTAGGCGCCATTTTGCTGTTATTCAGTGGTGGTAAATTTTAATATATTACGCTGTTATTCTGTAGCGTGTAATTCCTTGTTGAATACTCTTTGGTATCTAGTGAGCAGTTATTCCGTGACGGACAATTTTTTTTACCAATATACAAATCACTAATAAATGAGCACTATCTTCTAACAGATCAACTTATGTTAATAGACACCTTCACACAAACATATACACCAATCATAACCACTTATTCCGACCTTATTCACACTAATAAACTTTCACAAGAACATTCGATTATCACAGCTATAATTCACATGCATATTCATCGCCGCCATTTTGGTGTTTTACTTGGTATTTGCTTACACTCGTAGTCCGAATATAACCCTCGAGATGCACAGTAATAGGATATGTTATACTGTATTTGTCAACAACATTATAACTAATGAATATAACGCTCAACTTCCAACTAGTTACTTTAAGTATTAGAATTGAAGTTTAACTTCATGATCGTATTATTCTTTAATAGTTATCAATGCGACTGATTACATAAAATGAGGACTTGATGGTGAGTGCTTGTATAGCAGTGAAATAGCACTCTTTATTCCGTTTCTATAATCCTATGTAGCCTACACACACCTGATTTGTGGGCAGGCGGCGTACATAATAGTATTGACAGACAATAAAGTATATTACAAACCTATCAACACGTTTAATTAGGCTATGCGAATGTGAACATAGTTTACTGCAAGAGTATCAAACAGGCATTTTGACTGGACAGTTGAACACACCATTGCTGCCAACAGATGTAGATTGACTCTAATGGTCCAGTATTCTAATAAACAGCAAAAATATGATGATGTTGGGTTTATATAACAATGTGAATGCATGCATTAGTGCATGTAAGCTTATAAATCAAAGACGAAATGTTGTTAAACGAGTACAGCTCTACCTAGTGCATCGTCAACTAATTGCCAGTTACGTACTATCCCACGACATAGTTGGCTATCATTTATGATTTGTTGATGCTTGTTTTTGCCAAGCCGTTAGTTTATCACAGGCCGTCGGAAGTTAGATGGGATTGGCTAAACCTTATTTTGGGCCTGGTTTTTTATTACGCTCCGGTTATGCAACTTTGGAAACGTAATAGCACGAACGCACGATTTGTGTTGGTAGACTTAACGCCCTGTTTTTTATGTCTTGAATGTGATTGGCTTACACTGATACTAACAGGACTACAACCGTATTATGTTTTAGACTTAGATTAAACTACTTGAAAACGAAGTCTATTGTTATGAATTTCAGAAGTTGATCGCATATAATCATAAACATCATTACAGTGTCTGATATAATTTCAAAGATTCAGTTATATTTAAAGAATTGTACCTGTTGATATTAATACTATGATGGCAACCCTTGCTGCCGATTATCATTTCGTTTTTTTTTACAAGCTGGCAGACTACGGCTGGATATTTGTTTTAATTAAAGATATTTGTAAATTGTGTGGATGTTTTAATAATGTTGATTCGTGAGCAAAAGGAAAGATGGAGTGAAATATGAGCAATTATGTCATTTGTAATGAAATGTACACGTTGTTTAGTGATAAACTGTGGCGCGTCAGTCATGTGGAAGACTAACATAACCTAAACCCTCATATCTGGAATGCCGCCAGGAGTTGTTTTGAAATGCTCTTGATCCAATTTTTGGAGTGTGTTATACCAATAATATAATTCAGCAGGTCTCATTCTATCATGTAAGTTTGTATAGTGCTTATTTGAGCAGTACTACATGACTGGTGTTTGTGTGTGGCAAAGGTTCAGAATGAGGACCTGTAGGCCTAAATCATTTACCTGTCCTCTTTGCTTCCTAAGGAATTAACCTGCGTGATTCTAACTAATAATGCTAGTAAACCACTATCTGTAGGCCTACTGTCTTTGCTTTTCTCCTGTTTAGTCCAAAGAGGACATTATTTCACTTGCATTCTTAGCTGGCTATCACTTCTTCCTGTGGGTTGAAAAGCACTTGCAGCAATGTGTATGCTAGGCAGCGGTGAGGCATATGGAACACTTCCATGGAGTGATGAATCTTTCAGGTTCAGTAACAGTCTGTTTTCCTAGAGTTTTCAACTCTAATTATAAAGATTATTGGATACATATTCGGTAAGAGTGGAGTTTACCTGAACCGAAGTAAAAAATTCTTAAACTAATGAAATTAGCCAAGATACCTGTAGTAGTGTTTTTTTAGCGTATGGCTTTTAGTGCCGGGAGTGTCCGAGGACATGTTCGGCTCGCCAGGTTTGTAGCTGCTTCGAGATGGACACCCAATGGGTGAGCTACAAGTACCGTTGGGGAGGGAAGGAGGGAAGTTGGAATGTAAGGACGAGGAGTTGGAAGGTAGCTTTTGTGGCCTATAGTTAGGGACCAACCCCGGCATTTGCCTGGAAGGAAGATGGGAAACCACAGAAGGCCATCTTCAAGGTTGCCGGCGGGGGGATTCGAACCTCCTCGCCTCCCGGATGTGAGCGACTGCCATCAGTCATGCCGTAACCACCACGGCTAACTCACCCGGTTGTAGTAGTGGTATCTGGAGATGATATACAGTAGTAATAGATGTTTACTCCTCCTCTGTCTGTAACCCACCCAGCCATGCCAAATAGGATCACGACTTATACAGATGAAATTCCAGCTGACTCCGCCATTTTTAGCATCGTGTACAGTATTGCCAACCCCACGCATTATGTACTATATCGCATCCATCTGATCAATGGTTTTTGCCTAGACCAATAATTGTTAGAGTGTTAGGTAACCAACGTTAGATACTCGTCCCTGGTTTTTGTCACGCACAGTGTTTTTTTTTCTTTCTTCCCCAAGGTCTGATACCATTCATTGAAATGGCATCCTGCTGCGTAGCCATGCTCGTTAAGTCATACACTAAGGTCGCGATAGGCACCTGCAGCAAGTCGAGAAATCAACGGTTTATCCTGGCATTGACAGAGGCTATCCTGAGTGTGAAATTTCGACACTCCCTTGGGACAAATGCTGGGATTGTACCGTACCTTATTTCAAATCCTGGGGCACTATTCCATCCTTGTCCCGAATACATTTACACATTCTATTACACTCATCACAGAAAAGTGATACACCTTAGTTCCTCGGGCTGATGAACACTATGTCCCAGGCTATTGAAATGAGAAATACATGTTAGTATGATCAAACTATGATGCTTACATATTGAGGCCAATTGTTTGAATGCCTACTTGGATGTTATTTTATTATCAAATTATTTTTTTCTCCAGCCGTTAAATATTCACGTTGATATGTTACATAATACAATAGTTGTAACATACTATGGATCCATATTTCTTGACATTTATGTCATAGATACCTCAGCTTGTAACCACATAACCAATTTGTCACCCAGATGGGAAACTAGGATGGCTGGTATACAGTATTCCTGACAATGTTCATGTCAAGGTTGTCAAAAACAACATAAATACCTAATATTGGGAGCATTGAAATAACTATTTCAGGACAAATCATCAGTGAGCTGTTTTAACTTGGATGGAAATTGGTGTCTGCTGCAAAACCATGTTGCCACCATTAGCCATATCAACGTGTTTACAGATGCCGGCATTCAGCTGTGCACTTGACCTTGATAGGTAGGTGTAGAGTGGTGCAGGAAGCAAGCCGAATACTTCCCTATCTGAGAACATTGACGCGTGGGACAGTAGGTTGTCACAATCAGAAACAGACACACTGATTGTGGCAAATTTTTTAAGTTGCAGCAGTATACCGGGAGAGTGGGATGGGGAAGTACACAGCTACCTACCCGTTAACTGTATGTATAGGTTGTATGTAGTGGTATATGCATTTGTAGATGAGACTAGGATTGGGAAGGAGGCAGTCATGGCCTTAATTTAGGAACCATCATTTCAGTGGAGCATTGTGGTGTGAACTAAGCCAATCACGTCTCAATTTTGCATGTTCCAAACAGACTAGAATTAATTATTTATTTGCAATAAAACCCAGGACCTTTAGGACATGAGTCTCAATATTTAGGCTACTCCTGAGATCACTGAAAGTGACTCATGTTTAAAGGATACCAAACAATGTTGACACATGTAAATTTATGAACAAGGGACTAATCACTTTCCTTTCAATTTACTTTACCATTTTGTGCCATACCAATAGGCCTACTGTTTTAAGGTGTAGCACGTTTTGTGTTCCTTAGGATATGCAGTTATTCGAACGTAAGGACATGAGAGAGAAGCTGGTATTCAGAAAGGTGTAAGGCAAGGCCACAACTTATCACCCATACTTTTCAATCCATACATTGAACAAGCAATGATGGAAATTGGGAGCCCAAGGTTGCAGATTCGAAACCTGGCGCAGTCGGCTGGCATTTGAGGGTGCGCAAATGCGAGGGAGCCGTGTCAGTAGATTTACTGGCACGTTAAAGATCCCCTTCGGGGCAAAATTCCGGCACCCCGGCGTCTCTAAAACCCAGTGTAGTTAAAAGGGACGTAAACCCAATAACATTGTTATTAAGGAAATTGGAGAAAAATTCAAAGTAGGAGTAACAATTCAAGGAGAAATAATTTCAACTTGGAGATTTGCTGATGACATCGTCGTGATCTTAGCTGATACACCAGAGGATTTGAATGAGTTTTTAATGGTATGGATACTGTCTTAAGGAAAGAATTCATGATGAAAATTAATAAATGTTAAACAAAAATATTGGATTGCAGTCGAAAGAGATAACTGAAATAACTGAAATCCTCCATGCCCATTTACAGGATATTTCCTTGAGAAGCTTAGCCTGCATTCTTCCATGTCTAGTGTCTTATAAGTTACATTCCAAATTTATTGTATTTATAGCTTGATGTTTGTATTCTTACAGATCTGTCCACTGGATCCAGGTGAACAGTAAGTTGCAAGAGCAGAACTGGACGAGAATGCAATTTCAATTGTGACGTTCTTTCTATACTAGACCTATACATATACAACAATTTTATTTTTACATTGTGTAATGCAAAATAAAAAAATAAAAAATGTTTCAATCACCTATGGTTTTCATTTATCCTTCTCCTTCCTTCTCATATCACATTTGCAAGAGGGTCATGGAGTTCAAACAAGAATTTGGAACCTGTGTAGGATAGCAGGGGGTGGGGGTGATTATTTTAATTATTCTATAATCAGCGTTGGAGGTTATGTAGGTTAGGGCGAAAAAGGGGGGCGGGTATGGGATGTGCTCTGGAATTTGGAGGTTATGTCAGCAGGCATGACTCGATATTTCATTTTATAGCATTCAACTTATAAAACGTGTTAGATAATTGATTTTTACGGTGTATAGTTGATAAACTAACGACAATACATTATTATAATTATCAAAATATATAGCTACATATGTACGTTTACTGCCAACATTACAAAGTGGATCAACAAATTTCATAATGTATCAGTATATTGTTGATTGCTTGTGATACATTTTGTCAGAGCTAATATCGTCAAAGGTAATTGCTATTAATGTTAATTGATCCACAAAGGGACTAGGTCTGCGTAATACTCATAAAAATAAGCGGATATCTTAAGGATTTAGTTCCTTATGTTTCCCCTACCGAAGAGAAATGATTGTTTTTTTGAATCCGGATTATGGGCGGATTTAAGGAAAATAACTTAACATGGGAGCTGGGACTCTGGTATTACATTCTCTTTGGTTTATCATTTATATACATTTTGCTTAAAAGTGTTATTCTTCTTGCGATATATGTTACTTTTCGTTTTCGCGGAGAAATAACATAAAAACAACATAAGAAGCGATGTGTTTTTTTTTCGCTGCTCTTTGGAGCAATAAGAAATGTATTTCAATGCAGTTTCCTGCCGATCCGATCCTGGAAGGTAAGTCATGAACAACTATTTTCGCTGATAAATTCTTTCATTTGGGTATACGGGAGATAAAAACTCGTATTAGCTAATGAATTACACTACCCATGTGGTTTTATCTACTATTATAATAATATAATACACAGATAATTGTGATGACCAGAGTGTCCTATGCCACTGTAGTGTATTAACATAATTTTAAAGAACGATTCCTGTGAAAGGAAATTCAGATTACAATATTAGAAAAAAGATACTCCCATCTGATTGCATTAGAACTAGACTATTACATTTCAGTCATTTATGAACAGATATATTTTAGGTATTGAGTTGGCCTAGGTCGCTGTAGCATACTAAAATTGAAGGTCATTAGAAATAATTATTCTCTTAAAAGGAGATTTGCATATTTAAGGATTGACAGAACGTAATGTAATGTACTGGGATTTCATTATGAGTATATGTAATTAGATAGATTGATAGATATTTTATTCAATTAATTCCAAAGAGCCATAGGCTCGTACAGAGGAATTGTACAGTAATATGTGTGTTTACACACCAAGGAAGAAAATTCTGAAGGTAACACAAATTGATGAATAAGGACATAGGCCTATTATAAGGTTGATACCATATCTAAGATTGTTTAGACCAAGGTCCCTTAAAATGATAAGCACTTAGGATTTTTAATCTTATACATAACTTAACTTATTTGATGTATTAAGATGCATCGAATTTTTCCCACAATACTTCCATAGTTTTCCTCTTAAATGCCGACAAAGTTGGTGCACTTTTTACTTCATCAGGAAGTTTATTATATGACTGTGATGCAGAGAACTTGAAACTATTTCTACCATATTTAGAAGAGTGAATGATATATAAGGCTACGTCCTTCGCAAGCCTAGTTCCATAAGAATGATTGTTTGAGTTCAAGATGTAGGGAGAGCTATAGAGTATTGTGTTGTGTTTAATCTTGTATATTAGCATAGCTGCTCGGATTTCTGCACTTATGCTGAGGGGTAGAATTTTACTTCTGATGTACAGATCTTTTACTGGAGTGCAGTAAGGAAGGTTAAATATGTTTCTAATAGCCCTATTCTGAATAGTCATTAAATCATTCAGTGTGGATTTCCTGCAGTGAGCCCAAATAACATTTAAATATTGGAGCTTGCTATGTACAAGTGAATAGTAGATTTGTTTTACAAGGTTTAGGGGAATAAGATACCGAAGTTTCCTTAGGATCCCTACTACAGGTGAGAGTTTCTTAGCAATTCGTTCAACGTGTTCAATCCAGGTCAGGTGTTTGTCGATGATTAGACCTAAATACTTTGCCTGATTAACCTCTTTTATTTCAATATTATTTATATATATATTGTCATGTGTGATTTCTTTCATGCTTTGTTTTGAAATTACCATGTAATTGGTCTTCTGTAGGTTCATTGTTAATTTATTGGCCTGGAACCATTGTGAGAGAGTATTTATATCTTGTTGCACATTTTGTATGATTTCAATTATGTCTTTCCCAGTGTAGAAGATATTTGTATCATCTGCATACAATTTGATATGCCCTCTCAAATTACATTCCACAATATCATTTATATACATTAAGAATAATGTAGGTCCAAGTATAGATCCTTGTGGAACGCCATGAGTTATATATTTTCCTGAACTTATGCATTTATTCAAAGCCACATGCTGCTTTCTTCCAATAAGGTAGCTTTGGAACCATTTTAGAGCTATACCTCGGACACCAGCATTTTCTAATTTTGACAACAGTATTTTATGATCTACTGTATCAAAGGCTTTTGTGAGATCAATAAATAACCCAACTGCCATATTATTTTTGTCAATAGTTTCTTGTAGCATTGTTATTAGGTCAATAGTTGCTGCCTCAGTACTAGATTTTTCCCTGAATCCATATTGCTTATTATGGAAGAATGTATTCTTGTTCAGAAATGAAAGCAATCTTGTTTTTACCACTTCTTCCAGAATTTTTGAAACTACCGATAAAATAGAAACAGGTCTATAATTATTTGGATTTCTTTTGTCACCACCCTTAAATATAGTAACTACTTTGGCCACTTTTAAGTCATCTGGTATCATGCCAGTAACTAAGGACTCATTAATCATTTCAACCAAGATTTTAATAAATGATTGCATATTGTTTTTAATGAAATTTGTCTTGATCCTATCTAAGCCACAGCTCTTTTTATTCTTTAAATTTGTGATGATGGACTTGACCTCTGCTTCATCTGTTGGATATAAGTAGAGGGAATTTGACTGCTTGTGGTCCTTTCTGAGGATTTCCTTCTGTTCAGGAATAGCTTTTGCTAGACTTCCAGCAATGTTTGTGAAGAACAAGTTAAATGATTCACATAGCTCTTGATTGTCTGTGATAATTTTGTTGTCTATTTCAAGTGAAGTGCATGTCTCAACTGTTGG
This sequence comes from Meconema thalassinum, assembly GCA_946902985.2. Classification (NCBI taxonomy): domain Eukaryota; kingdom Metazoa; phylum Arthropoda; class Insecta; order Orthoptera; family Tettigoniidae; genus Meconema; species Meconema thalassinum. The sequence continues at coordinate 452,448,684 of OX336391.1, read as the reverse complement.
TTTTTTGTTGTGTATGATTTCTTTGATAGTCTCCCAAGTTTTATTGGAATTGTTTCCATATGTTCTGAAATTTTCTGAGTAGTAATTTGACTTTAGTCTTCTTTTTAAGTTTGTTACACTATTCCTGCATCTACAGTATTCTTGGTTCATATCATTATTATTTTTGTGAAGGGGATTTTTGAGCTTTGCATGCAGAGTGTCTCGTTGTTTTATAAGTGTAAGGAGTTCAGCTGTGACCCATGGTAAGTTAGTAGTCTGTCTTTTATTGTTAGTTTTGTTTGTTATTTTTCTTTGACTATGCCTGTTCCTTAGATTCAATTGTTTGATGAAAGAGTTATATAGAGAGTTAACAGTACTGTTTGCATCATTATGGGAATCAGCGTTTATAGATATATTAGTTTCAGGAGTGTGTTACCTATCCCAAGAGTCCTCGTGTGTTGTTGATTTTGTCGAGTTATGTGACTGAGTGTACGTGCTATACTTTGTCTTGGAAATATCAAGAATTAATATACTGTGATCACTAATATCATTGCTGACATTTGATATTTTATAACTTAATTCTGAATTGTTTAGTGGCACGTGATCTATTAAGGTAGCTGCAGTGTCACAAAGTCGTGTAGCATATTTAGTGTTGCACTGTTTAAACCCATAGCATGCTATTAGATTTAGATATTTCCTTCTTAATTGATCATCAGCTAGGATATCAATGTTGGTATCTCCGAGGAAGATGCATAATTTATTGTTTATCTGGCTAAGAAAACTTTCAAATGAATTTAAGAAGGGTATGGCATTGCTTCTATTGGGGTTATATGCTGCAATAATATCAATGCATTTATATGTTGGCCTATTACCTTTAACATCATCTCTGAATACCTCAATCCACATCAAACTATGATTCATTTCACACTTTCTTTTAACATTCACTTTCCATTTGTGTGATATATAAATACCCAGACCCCCACCAACTTTGTCATCTCTATGAGCAAACACACTTGTGAAATTGTTGAAGTTATAAAAATCTGCCTCATTACTTTTCACCCAGGTTTCTGTAACTACCAATACATCTATCTGGCCTATCATTTGCAAGAGAATTTCAATGTCATCAAGCTTATTCCGAATACTTCTGCTATTAATGTACAAACACCTAACCTCTCCACCTAATTCTAATGAGTTTATGCATGCACTTATACCAGAGTCCTGTTGCATGAAAACATCCAAACAGTTGTACTTATGTTCACTGCACTGTACTTCACCTAGGTGTCCACTTGTAGTCAGCGCTTTCTTCTCTCTAAACAATAAGATATCATCACTCGTTCTAGCAATTAGTTTTCCGAGAGTGAAAACTTGGCAACTCTGTTTAAAATTTTTCCAAATGTCATTGTTCCTCTTCTATTGAGGTGGAGACCATCATAAGCAAGGTCCCTGTCTTGTAACCAAGAGTTCCCTTCTAAAAAAATAATGGTTTTTTTTTCACTACACAACCAATCCAGTGTTGAATTCACGGCATTAATGTATCGTGGGTCTATGTCACGTCTTTGTAATACACCACTAACACACACTTTTGAACTCGGAAAGGCACTTTTCACTTCGTCCACGAGCTTGTCCATGTAATTCATAATGTGAGTTGGTGTTGGAGAACTGTTCAAGCAATTGGTCCCTACATGAATCATTACCACCTCAGGGTCTTCTCGAACGTCGTTTGCCCATACCTTTCTAGTTAATTGATCAGTTCTTATTCCTGGATAGCAATAGACTGCGGCATCATCAACTACTAGGCCTACATTTCGCAGAATTGAGTCACCCATGACAAGTACACGGGGACGTCTCCTTTTCTTAGGGTTATGGGTAGGTTTGTCGCGTCTGGATGTCTCGTTTACAATACCGGTATCTTTTCTTTCTTCTACTTGGGAATCGGAACGGCTGAGGATTTCAAACGGATTCTGGGAGATAAAATCGTTAGGAATATTCCCAGATTTCACCAAGTTAGGCATACTTCTTGGAAAGCGTGCATTGGTTTTAGACCTAACCTCTAAATAGTCTGCCTGAGTAGGCCTATCTTCTTCTGCTTGTAGTCGTTCTTTTAAGGAGACATATTTGTGACTGTGCATTTTTTAAATCAACCACAAGCATTTTGATTATTTCCTCTTTGGAGGCCAATTCTAATTTGAGGAGTTCAGCTTCATTCGCCGCTCGCGGCAACTCGTACTTGTTTCCCTGTTGATTTCGTTCACATCTCAAAACTTTTTCGCCACTACATGATTTGTCTTCACAATTAAGACACACCTCTTCAAGAAATAAAGAATTGTTATCACATTGAACACTTACATCACCCGATTGGGAACAATTTTCAAGAGATAACCGTTTGTGACTTACATTTAACATCGCCATCATGACAATTGAAGGCATTCTTTCAGTGTAGCCTAAACAAACTGTTAGTTGTAACTCTTCAGTCGGTCAACAGGAATTTGCCCAATGAATGGGTGGGGTACAATGTATGTAATATATGAATCTCCTGGAAAAAATACATGTGGCCTATTAGTTATACTCAATTATATGTAGGTCTACATTGTACCCCACCCAATCATTGGGCAAATTCGAGTTGACTGACTGAAGAGGCAAAGAGTTACAACTCATAGTTACGAGTACGGTATATGTTAGCCATATAAAAATGTGTGGCTACTGCAACTCACAGAAATGAGTTACATGCCGGTACAACGTTTTCAGTTAGGTTTATGTATTTATTTTTGTAATATTCATGCTAAATTTGTAGTAGGCCCTAGTGTGTTATCGACATGTGATTTTAGCAATTAATATATTGTAGCTCCTGCACATGTCTATATTTGTGCAATTTTTATTTACAGATGCTGGGAGTAGGCCTAGTAGGCTAGTTGTTCTGTGGAAGGGATGATCTGTTCGGGAAATCTGTGTGTGGCATGATTACGCATCGAATATGCAGTGTTAATTTTGCCAAATTGTTCATCAGAAGGCACTTATATACAAATTCCCTGACTTCTGATGCTGTTCCTACTATGTATTGTTGCTGAAGGTAAGTTAAAATGTGTCCTGTCATGTAATAATGTGCTATGTATTGAAATATAACATTAACGTGCAACTAAAAAAAAAACTTTGTGTTGCAGGGACCTCTGATGTTTCAGGAATGAGAATTGAGGACACCCAAGGTGATGGAAGGTTCATACCGTTGGGGTCAGCAGGGAACAAAAGTTGACCAAAGGAGAATTGCATCCTCTCGAGTCTAGACAGTCTAAACTTCTGTGGACATTGTCCTATATAAAATACTTAATTTTGACCAATTGAAAATGAGTTGCACCTTTCTCGGTCCGTGAGTGTATTTATATGTGGGGTGTGAGTGACGATGGTGATTGTTGTTTTAAGGGGCATAACATCGAGGTCATCTGCTCCGATGAGGAGTGTGTCTTCCTGTGCATCATATTTTTGTTTTAATCGTGTCAGCCTTGCCCTTCTGATTAAATAATTCTGTTCTTGACTTGACACCTATCTGCCATGTGTGTTAATTTGTGAGGAAATTCATTTGCAGTATTTTAATGCAGTATTGTTCGAATGGGTGTGAACCATACTGGTTAATGTGACAATGTTGCTTAATATTGAGCTTGGTACATACAGGGTTTGTCCTGAAAGTAGTGGGACTGAGTCAATTTAAAAAAAATATTGACAGAAATGATACATATGCTCAATATTCTTCAAAGTAGGACCCTTCTGCATCCACACACCGCTGTCAGCGAACTTTTCAACCCTCGTATGCTTTCTGGAAGGCAGCAACCGGAATGCTGTCGAGCTCCCTCGTCACGGTTGTTGCAACGCTTCCACGGAGCCGTGACGATGCCCTTTTAGGGTGGTTTTGAGGTGGGGGAAGAGGATAAAGTCTGCTGGGGAAATGTCGGGACTGTAGGGTTGCGAGGCAGGGTTGCGATGTTTTGCTGGGCCAGGTACGCCAGCACGTGGAAGGCTGTGTGGCTTGGCGCATTGTCATGATGGAGCCACCAGGAGTTAGCGATCGCTGGGCAGACACGGACGACGCGTTTTCTCAGCCGTTTAAGAACCTCCATGAAAAAACCTTACTCTGCGGTCATTGTCCAAAACATTCTTTACACTTGCCACATTTTCATTCGTTATGGTGCTCGAAGGTCGTCCTGAATGTGCGCCGTCTTCAACTTCCTTTCTCCCCTCCCGAAACAGCTTGTATCAGTCAAAAAGAACTCAATCTGCCCATGGCGTTTTCACCGTAAGCAGTCTTGATCATATCGTGAGTCTTTTCTCGGTTTTTGCCGAGCATAACACAAAATTTTATGGTGTAGTGCGCCGTTTCAACAGACTAACCATGATGCAGCTTGACGATTGCACTTGCAGGGGTTATGGACACGAGCGATTGACACTCCACTGCAACTGGGAACCAACTGTGTGGCTGACTCCCAGCCTTCCTTACAGCCCCCTCCACCAACCCCAGGTGGAGAAGCCGCGGGCAGTCTATCCGTCTACGGGGGGAAAATCCAGTCGGACTACTTTCAGGACAGACTCTGTACTTTTATTGGCAGGCCTACCAGTGAAGGTCACGAGAACCTATGAAAACAATTTCTTAATGAAATTAACCCTTAATAGCTTTTATAATGATTCAAAATTGATCTGGAAATGATGTAGTTCACTCCTCCGCTGTCTATAACCCACCCGCCTTCCTAAATTATATCACGACTTGTATAGTAAAATTTCAGCTGTGTTTGCTATTATCCGCATGAATTATGCACAAGTACAGCATTGACAAACCCACGCATACGGTCCTAATTGTATAGGCTTCTTTGATTTTTCTTTTGTGCGCTATAAAATTTGTTTTTGTAAAGGTCACATTTCTCTGGACCAATAATTATGACAATGGTTGCAGCCTAACACGTCCAATCCAATGGTTACAGCCTACAGTTTCGTCAATAGTGCCCCGCTAGCTTCCCACGGCAAAGGCTTCACCCAAACCCGACTATTCTGACCTTTGTTTTGTCTACACCAATAATTATAATGGTTACAGCCTAACACGTCAAATCCAGTGATTGTTTGACAATGGCTACAGCCCACGTCAGTTTTTATGATTTTGCTTGCCTACCATGATACCAGTTTCTGCCTTGAGAAAGGATATCTTATCAACATTTATCACATTTTAAGGTGTCCAGAGGAAGACTCAGCCTTGTCAGCTATTGGCAGATCGATGGAAACTTGTTTAAGAACACAAAACTAAACAGTGTAGCTCCGGCCTCCCAGACTGGCTGTAGCTTCATGGACAGCGACTATAGTTGGACCAGATTTTCGTGCTTCTGTAACAGAACTGCTATCGACTAGGTTTTCAGCTGATATGATAATGTGCCACATGTTGCAGCTACCCTTTGATACTACAACCTTGTGCACAGAAGGCAAGAATATTACCGCTGTGTAAAACAGCCAGTTACTGCGTATCTGACAATGCTTTTCTTTTCTATTCCTTCCCGTATGACTGGTCACGTCTTCCAGCCGTACAAGGATATACAGCCCAACAAAATTATTGTTAGATTGAATTTCCTGTGTAGAGGCAGAAAGGAAAATAAACTTTAAATATATTACACAGTAAGAGTGCATAACTGTCTGCAAACATGCATTCTTACAATTTGCGTGAAGTTTCCATTATCTTGAGTGATACCATCCTCGTGACCTCGGAAAGCCAAACCTTGCCGACAAAGGGTTATTGCTGTGCCAATAAGTATCTGGATAACTTTTTTGTGGAACTTCTTTTCTTGTTCTTCCTCAATTCTGATCGTCCGTAAATGTTTATCAAGGAGAACGTCTACGTGGCCTTTTCCATTGAAAAAGTGGCACAAATCTGCCATCGCTGCTTGTTGAGCTTCTGAAGTGAAGTGTTCTTGTAATTTGCTCTTTTTCTTCTCTCCGCGACTTTTCAATTTGTGCCACTGACGTACTCCAGCATGCGACCATTCTTCACTTGCGAACGCCCTTCCTCGTCCGTTTGGGAATAAGCCACAGGCAAAACAAAACACCGCGTATTTTTCAATGCTGTACTCCAACACGGGAAAATCTATATACCAGACCAGATTACATCGATGCTGCTGATTTTCTGGTATGTCTGGATTTGCTGGAAATACACTACCGGTAAGTTTTGGCTGGAAGGCCCCAAATGAAGTCAGGTACAGTTGTTCGTTTGCCGTGATCATTGTTTTCCGCTTTGCAGGATCGCGATTAACAGGTAAATCGCCCGTTTGAATGTGTACTGCGTCCGCACGCATGTTATTTCCCTCCGCTCTTGCTCGTTGAAGCAACTGAACGCTTTCATCGTGGATTCTAGATAAGCAGTCTATCATTTCTACCATAAAAAGTTTTGTGTTCGGAACGGCGTCTTTTTATATTGTTTTCAAAATACATTCAGCTCTTTTGAAATGCGTTATAAACTCACTAACTTGGGCAGAAAAAACAATCCACGAAAATTCGCTACTACGCGGTGTAGGACCGTCACCACTACAACCGGCATCCGATGCAGTTCCAGCTGCTCGTAACTTGCGAACGTCAGATGTGTTGGGGGATAGTGGTGCTTCAACGGTTCGCGATGACTCAACGGTGGTCAATGGCTCAACGGTTGATGATGACTCAACGATGGGCGATGGTTCAACGGTAGTAAATGGCGCAACGGTGGACAATGGCTCAATGGTGGATGATCTCTCAACTGTAGGCGATGGCTCAACGGTAGACGATGACTCAACGATGGGCGGTGGCTCAAAGGTGGTAAATGGCACAACGGTGGACGATGGCTCAACGGTGGACGATCTCTCAACGGTAGACGATGGCTCAACGGTAAGCGATGGCTCAACGGTAGACAATGCCTCAATGGTGGGCGATGGTTCAACGCTGCTCAATGGCGCAACGGTGGACTATGGCTCTACGGTGGGAAATGGCTCGACGAACGGCGAAGGTCCGACATTGGACCGTGACCCAACGATGCCTGATGGCTCACATACGCTAGTCGAAGGCTGGACGATGGTTAACGGCTCAAATGAAGTCCGTTCGCTCGTAGGTGCTGTTGCAGATGAATTAACTTAATTTAATGCGTTTCCTTGGAGGCTTGCACATTGCAACCTGCAAAGACAGTAGACAGTACAGTAATATCGTACGATCTTTTCAAAAGTATGGTGCAAGGGCTGCCTATTTTCCAAGTGGGATTCGTAGAAAAAAGCAATGCGAGTAGCGCGTTTCGTTTGTTGAATTGACTATTAATTGTTATTCTTTCTAAGACACATACTCCAGAACCGCGGAAAGTGAAAGTAGGTTTAGAGCTGTATGTAAAGGGGGCAAAATATATAAAAATAACTAAACTTTTTAACAGGGAAAAAATTTACTACAGTGAAAGGTTAGTTGTACGACGTTTTTAGACGGTCCCTTCAGCAAGAAAAAAGCTCAGTTATACGACGCCTATCAGACAAGTGCTGCTTTTGCAAGACGTTTCCCACATCTAACCCCCATTAAGGATGAGAATTAATGCCTTGATAAAGACAGGTCAAAGTAAGCACACATTAACTTATGCGACGCTTTTGCTTTTGTTGTGAGCTCTTGGACAGAAAGTTCACAGCTGCTCAAGTCTCTTCGGGATTCTGTGACTGGTCACATCTTTCGCAAGCTTGGAGTCTCATGAAAGATCCCCTTCTCATTTTAAATGTTCTCAATTATAGGTCGAAAGAGAGTTGCGTTTATCCTCGAAAAAGGGCGTTGATGATGCTAATCAACGAATTATATGTGCTGATGTAGAACATTAGAGGTCCGTAGGGTACTCGTACGATTGTTATCGAAAACAATGTTTCTAAGTAAAAACAATTTGTCGTTCAGAGGTTCATCTGACAAATGTTTTGAGAAAAACAATGGTAATTTCCTTCAACTTGTTGAACTTTTGGGCAAATACGATCCGATTATGAAGGAGCACTTACGAAGGGTGATGGGTTCTGAAACAAGTGATCACTGCTGCAATAAAAGAATCCAGAACGAGCTCATAAATTTGCTAGGTGATGCGATTTTGTCGGATATTTTAGCTCAAGTGTGTAAAGCTAAATATTTCTCGGTTATTGCCGATTGCACACCAGACCTTTCTAAAAATGAACAAATGTCGATCACTTAACGGTTCGTTCAAAAATCTGACGACGGTGTAAATCTGACCGAACACTTCGTTGGTTTTGTGGTGGCCGAAAAAACTGATGGTGAGGCGCTTGCCGATCTGATCATTAATACTTTGACAAAAATTGGGTCAAAGCTACCTTAGAGGTCAAGGCTTTGACAACGGCGCGAATATGAAAGGTAAACGTAAAGTTCAAGCTCGCATTTTAAACAGTTCCCGCGCGCAAATATGTCCCATGTGGTTGCCGTTCCTTAAACCTAGTTTTATCTGACTCAGCCGAATGCTGTCCTTACTGCGTTACTCTATTTGGCATTATTCAACACATATATGTTTTATTTTCGTCGCTCCTGGCTGGTGGTCTATTTTGTTGCCTCACATTCGTTATTTGACTCTAAAAGATTTGAGCGACACTCGCTGGGAGTGTCGCATAGATGCAGTGAGGCCTTGTAGATACGATACGAATGGGGTAGTGGCAGCCTTAAAGGCCATTAAGGAGAACCCTGCTTTTGATTCGGGGCTACGCCATGAAGCTGAATAATTGGCGAAAAAATGTGACATTCGAATTTGTCGTTGCTGTTGTAGTATGGCACGACATTTTGTTTCAAGTAAACATAGTTAGCAAAGCCATACAAGTAGAAGCAATTGATATACAAAAAGCGCCTTCTCTCGCGGAAGGTTGTATCGCGTACCTTGAAGAATATTCCCAAGAAGGCTAATGAAAGCGCTATAACTTCGGCTAAAGAAATCATTGCGTCTGTGTCTCTTGAGGTCGAAGAAGGTAGACGGAAAAGGAAGACTAGACCCCCTAAACGGTTGATTGAGGAAGATGACTCGGACTCGGACCGAGTCATCGAGTCAGGCACTGAGAGTGACAGTTCTGTGTCAGAGTCGGAGCCGGAGCTGACAAGAGGCTGAAGCTCAGGCTAAGGTTAAGCGCAAACAAGTGAAGCTACAACGACGCTTCAAAAAAGGTTTCTTTGACAAACTCCTAACAGTAGCTTTAAGGTCTGTAAGGAAGAGATTCTTTTTCTTTAAAGAGCATTCCGATACATGGGGATTTTTGTACGATCTAAAGGCACTGCCGGGGTCTATTAAAGATAGTAGTCCACTCATGGATCGTTGCTTGAACTTGCAAAAGCAACTTTCCAGTGAAAATAATGAGTCTGACATAAGTGGGATGGGTCTATGTTCTGAGCTGCAACATTTGAGCCCATGCCTACCACCAAACGCAAAAAAACTCGAGCTGCGTTGCAGTTCATTTACAGCACGAATATGATTGACTTTTTTTTTTCCAAACGGCGATGTAGCATTGCGAATTCTCGTAACCTTGCAGGTAACTGTCGCTTGGGGTGAACGTATCTTTTCAAAATTGAAGTTGATTAAAACCTACCTGCGTGCTACAATGGGCCAAGAGAGACTGTCGAAACTTGTCTTAATTTCAATAGAGAACGATGTTGCGCGTTCACTCGATTTAGCCCAGTTAGTAAAACAGTTTGCTTCAGTCAAAGCACGGAATGCTCCCTTCTCATAAGATTTTGGGTTTTAGTGTGTTTTTCCTGTGTGTCGTAGTCGTTTGAATTAGTAAAGCTTGATTCCTGTAAGTGTATTTTTCCAGTGATTTTGTTATGTTGACATTTTGCATCACAACTGAAAAAATAGTTATTGTAATATGTTACGCATCACCTATTAGATAATAAAGTCCAGTATTTTTGCATTATGCGAGCGTACAGCCGATATTTTGTATGTTACCTTGACTATCCCATTACTACAACGCAAGTAAACACGTTCAAGTAATGTAGTAAAAGGGTAAATATACTTTAGTATTATTTTATTTAATTTCATCCGATAACTCGGTGCCTTGCCTTTGCCTGCATTTTCTACTTTATATTGTCATGATTCCTCTTTATGATACCGCATAATTTTTGCCAGAGTTAGGCAACCAGCCTCGCACAGAGGGGCGCAAGACGCCTAAGACCGGCCCTGGGTGGGGGTTATAGACAGCATAGTGAAAACATCGTTAATTGTGAATGTAAGTGGAACTCGAAACTTGAATGTGGCTTTTACATACCTTGTGTCCTCGTTTCATCTTCTGGGCGATATTACGTATTGAAATTACGAACCCTGGTCACTATTGCACCTCATATATGTCCTCAAATTCGTAATTATGTGTTTTATATCTTGTTATTCTAAAAACTGGGCTCCATATTTCGACAGCCCTTTCATCTCGTTCAACTGTAAACAAGGTGCACTCTTATCGGGACGCAGCGAGGAGCACACATTGTTGCCAACATGTGAGATACAAAATCACTGTTGATCAAAAAAAAAATCATTGGGACGTGTTAGTCTGTAACTATTGTCAAAACTCAAATGATCTGGGCACGTTAGGCTGTGCTGAGTGCAACTGGCGGGGCACGGTTGACTCAAAGCCTGATCTGGGCGCGTTAGGCTGTAACCATTGTCAAAAACCATTGGATTGGACAAAACGAAGGTTAGAAGGTCGGTGGTAGGCGGGGCCTCTAACTGCGCGCAGCTAGCGCGGCACGGTTGACAGAAAACCATTGATCTGGGCGCGTTAGGTTGTAACCATTGTGAAAACCACAGTTGTGCGAAAAAAAATATTTCAGCGGAGATATTGCTTAGTGAATACACAGGAGATAAAATAAAAAACACTCATTTCAGCCGAAAGAAAGAAAAAAAAAACATATTTATCACAGAAAATAAAAATATTGCACACATTTATCACGGAACAGGAAAATAAGTTTCATTTTGAAAGAAAAAAAAACACTCAATTCAGTGGGAACAAATCATTAGAGAGCGAAATTTTGCACAAACTAGCGTAATTAGAGCGGTGGAAAAAAATAGCTAAAAAGTACCACTTTTATACTTTCATGGGGGAAGTTCCTTTTAGTGGGTGTGTGGATATAGTTCCGAAGTTATTTTAAAGAACTGATGTACTCGGGCTTCTTGGGGATAATTAGTCTTGAAGAGATGTTCCGCTATGTAGCCCGTAAAATGGGCCTTCTTCTTTCCGAAGATTGGAATACTGTATCGCACATTTCTCCACTCCCGTTTAATGTTTTGAGTGTACACTGAAAGTTGTGGAACGTTGGCAGCCTGCATGGTGCGGATATTTCTGTTGAAGACTTCGCCGCTTCTCTGGGTAGAAACAAATTCCAACTTGTGGTTCACTCGCAGATGTACAAAACCGTCATGTTCAAGTGCATTGTACGCAGCCCAGCAGTCCGAAATAAAATTATCAAACCCGGTAATATCCACTGCCAAATTATTTGGAAGAGTGTCTCGGTGTTCCTTTGGGCGACAGGGACGATAAAAAACTTCCGTTTGTTTTCACGTTCCACGGCACCAAAAACCCACTGTCCTTCTATTGCGCGTCCCATATTATATTTTCTTTCCCCAAATTTTGCCTCGTCAATTTCGACTATTATTCCGGGGCCTCCAATCGGTGACCTGTTTTGGAATAACCAATGCTCACAGACTTCTCGGCAGAAGGAAGACCAGTCTACTATACTATTGGCAGATATTTGCAGTACGGTACGCATTGTTTGCTGTCGTGGATTTGGGAGGATGCACCACAGAACACGGAAATTTACTATGTTGCGTACAGGCAACTGAGCTTTGGAAAAAAAACGTATCTTCGGTGGCTCTTTTCTTGAAATTGCTAAACCTTTTGGGACATCCGGGAAGTCTCTTGTTGCATGTTACAGCAAAGTTATGTTTTATCCAGCGAACTTCGACTTCACGCTGGCATTTCGGGCACGTTAGTGTTTTCGCTATTAAATTGTGTTGTTGCAATAGCTGCAGCAACCTCTTTGGATCATCGTAGAACTGCCGATTGAAACTGCAGATTGTTAGGAGGCAATTTCCACAATCCATGATCAATAAACAATTCAATTGGGTGCACTATCTATGAATCCATTGAGTGGTGCGCACGATTGATGCGCACTAGCGACCGAATTGGACGCTTCTTTGTTTTTCATAGTACCATAAGCGCAAGGTTGGCAGTACTGACATGGTACTGTTTTGATAAAGATCGATGAGAACATTGGCGCTGACAGTTGTAATGTTCGCTATATAAGTCGTGTACCTATTTGGGATGGCTGGGTGGGTCACAGACATCGGAGGAGGGAATATCTACTAAAAAATCGCTCCCTGATTTATTTCCCAGCGTTTCATAAGGTATTTTGGCTAATTCAAGTATTGTAGAGAATTTTATCGCGCGTTCTACCTTCATTCACCGCTACCCTAGATTCATCACTTCCGAAGCCTAACCAAATATACTTGGTTTAAAATATTATTTACCATCAATAAATTAGTAACGGAAGTTTGAAACATTATCAAGTCTCTTGTCTTGACCCACTGCATTCCATTTCAGAAACACAGGGAGGAATAGGAAGATGAGATGTGTGGAGGGATATCTCCAATCTGATGATTAGTATAGTATGCACTTGCGTAAAAGGTTACAATCAAGCCCTTTTCTCTCCACTGCTTTGAGCGAGAGGCCTACAAGTGAGAGAAGCACTATATTCATATTGCATCGTCTTATAAAATTTGTATGTTGTATGTATTCATATATCTTGTTTTATATGTACAATGGAATACCATACTGTACACTGTATAATTTGTAAATTATATGTAGGCTTACTTGCCTAAAAAAGTATTCATATATCTTCATTTTATTTGTTTATTTCCTTCAAACCTTCCTCATTCATCTTATTTTATAAATAAGTTGTTTAAGCTTTGTATATTGGGACTTTGAAAACACTTGCGGGAAAAATGGAATAAAAAAAGGAACACCCGCGGGAGAAAAAAATAATTATAACAATGTGATTTACATTTCCACGTGACCTAGGCAATTCTAAAACTAAAATATGGAAACTTTTGTCAAAATACTTGGAAAAGTAACTACCTAACCTAAAAATTTAGCAAATATTAGTAGCCTAATTTAAATGCCGCGCCATTTTGCGGTGCGTTGCATTTCTCACCAGAGCGCAGGAAGATGTAACAGCTGAGGATCGAAATGAGAAAGTGATAACCATTGGCCTTATGGGAGCTTCACTTCCTAGTGTTCTTCTTCCATGCCAAAACGTTGACACAGAGAAGAGCCGCTATATTGTCACAGCCTATTAGATTACAAACATGCCAGACGTGGGCACACAGCTCATGTCCCAAACAGTTGACCTCAAAGATGTGGACATCTGCCCCATCTGTGAGAAAAAAGTTAAAGACTCTGATTGCGGAGTAGAGTGTGATGGAGCATGTCAAAGATGGCATCATATGGCTTGCACGGAACTACAACAAGGACAATACAATGCGCTTAAGGCGACAAAGAAAAAGAAATCCAATTTATTATGGTTATGCTACCAATGCGAGCAAGACTTCCAATCCCATAAAGCAGGAGAGACAATTAAACATGAAATTGATCGCCTAAGGCATGATATGAATAAGCAGTTACAGGAGTTAGCTGAAATGATAAATAAACTACAAGAGCAATCTCGGAAAGCGAAAAACGTAGGCAGTAGCACAAAGTCAAGTCCCTCACAGATGAAAATTCCAGCAACATGGAAGATACAAGAAGAACAGTATCCTTCAAAAGACAAGTGATGACTGAAAGTTCTAATACGGAGGAAACTCTGAATAGGAGAGAAGAATTTGTGGCGAACATAGAAGAGGCTAGGGATGGTGACTCGGCAGTAGAAGAAGATGAGCAGAAAGCAGGCTTCACCAAAATTGTGTACAAAAATAGACACATCAAACGTCAAAGTAAGACAATGGCAACTCTGGAAATGATAAGGTCAGAAGATAAGGGAGAAATAGAAGAGGGTGTGGAGTGTATTCAAAAAATAGATCGGAAAAGGTTCATACCAATGACAAGAGATCAACCCCTGCTAGGCACCAGCCGACAGGATTGTGAACTGCAGGCCATGGGAAAATCAGCTTGGCTTTATGTAGGGAAAGCGAAAAAAGAATTAAGTGCGGAACATGTTAAAAATTTATTGGAGAGAAAGGGTATAAAACGTCACATAGAGTGTGAAGAATTAGCAACGCGTGGGGAAGGCAAGTCCTTCAAAGTAGGCATCCCATTCCGGTATTTAGAAACAATCTCAGTCCCTCAGTTCTGGCCCAAAAAAAATTAGTGAGACGTTTTCGTTTCTTTCGAGGACGGAGAGAGACCAAGAAACTACCTTTAATTAAATTTAGAATAATACAAGAACGCCAAATGAATCGTCCGGAAGAACCATTGAGAATATTATTATGGAATTCAGAAGGAATAAGAAATGCTATCCAACTCATCCTAGCAGACCTACTACAGACATATGATGCAGTGATATTAATTGAAACTTTCCTCACCTCAGACTGGAGTTACGAATTTTTTTATTCCGTACACACTTTTGCAAAACAAGGCGATAGAGGAAGACCAATAGGCGGTATAACTATTCTTCTAAAACCCAAACTAGCTCCCTTTAAATTAATACCAAGAACAGATAATATTCTAGTCGTTGAAACGATATCATGCAAAATTATCAGTGCGTATTTCCAACCATATTATAAAGAAGAGGAAATAATAGATGAACTAGCAACCGCCTTCTATATGTTATCAAACGCAGACACAGTAGTACTAGCTGGTGATCTGAACTGCAGAATCGATACAGAACAGACAAAATCAAAAGTAGTCATGAATTATATAAATGGGGAAGGACTAAGGTTAATAAATAACCGCAACAATAAAACTTATACTGGAGTGAATGGTACAAGTACAATAGATCTAGTCTTTAGTAACGTCAGTATAGTTCAACAAACTATCATCACGAATGTAGTTGCGAGAAAACATCTGCCTGTGGATACTACTATAATTCTACCAAACATACAACTAACGACTGTCCAGGAGGAAAAAACGAAATTCAGCAGAAAATTAGACACAGATGCTATTGCTCACATCAACACACATTATATGCAGCAGGAAATAAAGAAGGGGAATTTGGACTCAGCAATAGCTAACTTGGAAAAACTCATCAAAGATAACTCAATCCCCATCCCTCGAACAAAACGAACGAAAAATCAATGGTTCAACAGTAAATGCATCCAAGCGAAAAAAAAAGAGGCCTTAATAGCACTACATAGAGCAGTAAAACTACCCAATGATTTTAATTTACAACAATTTTCAGATGCTAGGAAACAATATAAGGAAAACGTGAAAAGGGCAAAAGAAGAATTCAAAAAAGGAGAAGAACAAAAAATTATAGAAGAAGCAACAGAGAAATGGTATAAGGCACTTTACACAAACCAACCGCATTTCCCAAAAGATATACCAATGACTATATGGGAAGAACATTTTAAAAAGTAGTTCAGGCACGTGAAACACGACCACAAACAATAAAAGATACGGAAATGCATATTGAACCTTTCACGCCAGCAGAATTAGATAAAGTAATAAGGAACACTCAGAAAAACAAGGCATGTGGGCCAGATGGGATTTACTATGAGCATATCAAAAGCACGGCCCCATACTTCTTAGACCTATGGACAGACATTTTTAATGAATGCCTAAAACAAGGAACAATTCCAAATATCTGGCGACATGCCACGCTGAAGCTGTTATATAAAGGCAAAGGAGATATGGAAGATCCAAATGCATACAGGGGCATAGCATTAGAATGTACAGCCTTCAAAATCCTAACGAGTCTTCTGAATAACCGACTATATCAAATGATAGAGAATTCATCCCTGAAGAGCAATTCGGGTTCACCAAGGGCAAATCGACTTTACACGCTGTGAAATACCTTAAGGACGAAATCGAGGAAGTTTTGAAATACCGAGAGGAATGCTTCATGTGATTTTCGTGGATTACACCAAGGCATTTGACCTTTTAAATAGATCCATGATAATAGAAATTCTGGAAGGATTCATAGGGGAAAATTACATCACGAGAATTATTAAAGATATACTTGGCCGTAACTTGGTACAAATAGATGATAGTGTTGATCGATCCAGGCCACTAAAACAGAAAAATGGCGTGTTGCAGGGAGATCCACTTAGCCCACTATTGTTCAATATAGCAACATCAGATATCATCAAATGCATCAAAGCAGACGTCAAAATACTGGCATATGCTGATGACATGGTTCTTATGTCACCCGAGATAACAAAACTTCAAGAAGCCTTTGACCAGCTGGAAAAGTGGGCCACCAAAGATGAACTGCAAATTAACGAAAAGAAACCCGTTGTAATGACATTCAGGAAAGGAGGCAAATCAGCAACCAATGACAAGATCACATACAGAAATGAACCAATAACAACTGTTCCATACTTTAAATACTTAGGAATCACATTACAGACATATGGAAATGTCTTTACGATACATGTCAAAGAAAGAATAACAGCTGCGACCTTAGCCATGATAAGTCTAAAAACTCTTCCACAGATCTCGCTGGTAACAGTAATGGAAATATTTAAATTGAAAATTACGCCCATCATAACATATGGCATGGAGTTAATTTGGGAACACCTTACCAAAAGTAATCTAACGGACTTAGAAAAAGTAAAAGCAAAATTCCTAAAAAAGACGTTGGTTGTATCAAAGTACACCCGTTCGCGCCTGGTATATGTGCTGGCTAGGGAAAATTTCTTCATAGAAGATCTCCGCCTGCAACTACATCTACCCTCTACACATGCGTATCAGTGCTTGCTTATAGACCTTCAAAGAAAAAGGGAAGACATATGGCTGGAGTTTTTCACTACAGACGCAATGTTAAACAGTGATTGTAAAAAGCCAGGATATGAACTAAGACACTTAATGACGCGTTTCGCTGTTCACGGTTTTCACCACCGGATATGCAGCAGAGCCAACTATCATGAACCACAAGAACTACAGTGTATATGCAAATTGTGCGGAAGAAGCTGTGAGAGGTACCACGCAATGTTTTGCGGGAAAAGACTAGTGTCGCTGACTAAATTCTGTCTCGATGCTGAGAGCTAATATGTTTTCTTTGCACATTGTGCGAATCTTTTCTCTATTATTATTATTATTATTATAATATCTTCTTTTCTCGACATACTCTTGTAGTGCTGTATGTGTACTTGCCCTTTTTTTCATCTTGTGTAATGCTGCTAGCGTCTCCTTCCTCCGTTGGTAACAATCGGTAGTGAACCATGGTTTTGCTCTTTTGTATTTTGACGTATCTTATTAGGAGCTGCGTCCTTGATATGATTCTCGATCAGTGTTAGCGCGGCGTCTATGTTTCCAGATTTGATTATGTTCGTGATTCCTTCCATGTCTATAGTGCTCAATTTGTTCATGTCTATTTTCCGAGAAATAGGGGTTCTGGAGCTTTTTTGAATGTTTATATTGATG
The DNA here is from genome assembly GCA_946902985.2 of Meconema thalassinum. Taxonomy (NCBI): domain Eukaryota; kingdom Metazoa; phylum Arthropoda; class Insecta; order Orthoptera; family Tettigoniidae; genus Meconema; species Meconema thalassinum. The sequence goes on along the minus strand of OX336391.1, from coordinate 452,431,150 downwards.
TTAACTGAGAGGGTGGTTGCTAATGGGAGGTGTTTTCTTGCTACAACATTGGATAGTACTTCTTGATGCAATGTTTCTATGTCGTTGCTTATGAATAAAAGATCTATCGTGCTTGTGCCATTGAAAGCTATGTACGGTACGTCTTCCACATGGGCTCAACAAAACGATATGACGATAAACTGCACCAAGACAGTAATGCTGGCATTCCGTAAAGGCGGGAAACTATCTGCAGATGAGCATATACTACTAAATGGAGAACCCCTAGTCAATGTAAATCATTTCAAATACCTAGAAGTAGTAATGCAAATGCAAGGGAACGTATTCACGCGACATGTCAGGGATAGAACAACATCCGTCATAAAGGCAATGCAAGACAATGCAACTGGGAAATCTATCTTTACAAACCGCAATGAATTTATTCAGAACGAAAATAACTCCAATAGTGGCATACGGCATTCAAATAACTTGGGATCATTTGACACAAAGTAACCTTCGAGAGATAGAAAGAGTTAAGTCTACTTTTCTAAAGAAAATTCTGCACTTATCAAAATACACGCCATCTCGTCTAACGTACGTACTAGCAAGGGAGACTTTCTTCATAGAAGACCTGCGTTTGGAGAACTCCCTACCATCAATAGTGCAATACCAGAGACTGATCGAAGAACTAAACCTACGGCATACGATCACCCGTTTTGCAGTCCACGGTTTTCATTTTAAGATATGCACAACAAGAGGATTTCATGACCCAGGCCCCCAATGCACCTGCTCTCTGTGTAGTAGTGCTTGTGACAGATATCACGTCATTTCCTGCGCCCAGAGGAAAGTATCGCTAACACGCTTCTGCTGAGAATAACTATATATATAGCAAACAGAAACTGTCAGACGCTTTGTATATAGTCACTTTGATGAGTAAGATTTAAGTTATCAGTATTAGTTTTGTATCTCGGCATGGCTATTAGCTGCAACAAATGATTATTATTATTAATGTTTGGCACAGTGGAACTGTTGTCCACATATCCTCTTCACTATCGGAGCTGATCTTGAGCACTGATGTCGAAATTTATATATTTATCGCACACGCCAAATATGAGGAATAAAAGAAACGGGAGCTATATATATATATATATATATATATACATATGGGTGACCAAAAGCCTAAAAATCACACCCAGGAGCACCAGAAAAATAACCGTAAAGACCCCCCAGGAGCCCACCTATGATTTTACAATTGAAATGGAAGGTGATCCAAATATGACAGAGTGAATATGAAACGGAGACGTCTTGTTGATGTGTGCTGTTTTTTTTGTCAAATTGGTCCCTCTTCAAGACGTATTAGAACAAAAATACTAGACTGGATCTGAGTATTGTGATTCAATGTAAACTTTGAGCTCTGTTCTCTGTATAGTGTCATTTATTTGGAGTGAAATCCATTATTTTCTGTTTTGCGTGTGGAAAACAAACAACAAACGGTTGAACTTCGTAATTCAGCGAGGCTCCAAAGCCTTTCACACTCTCAAAGTAATGGCTTCTTACCAAGGAAGTCAGACCGTACCTAACCTTACCGACAGTTCTACCCACAATGTACCCAAGATATCCCAGAAAAGTTATGCTTCTGTAATACAGTTAACACCGAATAAAGAACAGGCTATTATTATTGACGCACACGACGGAATTCCAATAAAAGATTACGTCCTTGCTGTGGGAAAATTAACAGATCCAGCTAACATACGATATATATCCCGCATTTCGAACTTAAGAATATGCATATTCCTATCAAACAAAAACACTGTTCAGGAATTGTCACTTAATCACCCTGTAATCCGAATCAATAATATTGATCTCACCCTCAGACCGATAATCGTTGCAAATAAGCGAGTGATATTGTCCAACGTACGTCCTATATCACCCAACATAGTTATTGAAGAACACTTACAGCAACTGGGCATTAAACCAATGTCGTCTATATCCAGCCTAAAGGCAGGTGGCAGGAATTAATATTCCGGGATTCACACATATTCTCAGCTTCCGCGACAGCTATATATTAAACCTGATGATTTCAATAAGCTGCCAAATTAGTACAGTCAAATTAGGCTTCGAGACGGAAAAAATTAAATGACAACGAATTTCTTCACAAACATGTTCTATAAGACCCCCTCAACATCCCCAGAAAAATCGCCAAAAATCGGGGTTGGGGAACACCACATAATTTTCAAAACACGTCCGCCATCTTGGATTATTCAAAAACTGCTATAACTTATGAACGAAAAGTAGAAATAAGGTGTGGTTTTCGCCAAAAGTTGTGTTTCGACTTTTAGATGTTGTACTTACTGTGAAAACTCACAACCAAGTCGGGGACCGTCCTTAAATTTTTGGATTAAAAAAATGCTATAGTTTACGAACAAATAGTAAAAACTAAATGCGGTTTCCCCAAAAAGTTGTGTTTCTACTTTTAGATGCTATACTTACTATTAACTCTTGATGTTGTACTTAATATTAACAGTCAAGTCGGGGACCGTCTTTAAATTTAAAAATAAAAGACGCTTGATATCTTAGATTTTTGTAAAAAAAATCGATGTAACTGTTGAACAAAAAGTGAAAAGGTTGCTATTCTGTCTACAAGTTTAGATTAACTTTCACAAATTGTGTACATCAAATAACTGGATATATATTAGGGGAAACGTCCCTAAATTAGATAAAAAGTCATAATAAACTCTTATATTGAATAAACAAAATCTTATGCTCATAGCAGAGTATTTACAGTTTTTGGGCAAGAACATGTAGCCTACAGTGGATTTACGATGTTCAAACGTTACAAAAAATCATTTTAGCTAAAACTGACATTACAAAATATTAGTACTATAAACAACAATACACAAATTGCAGACATTTTACATTGAAGATAACATTTATTCGACATTGACACATATTAAGACAACATTCATTTGTTTACAACTCGTCTTCTCTTTGAGGTTTCTTTGGGGGCGATGCTAGACCTCTTTTGTACAGAGACAGCTGCGGCATCATTGGTTTCATTTTCGATTTGCTCCGGGTCATCTTCTTCCTCGTCATCAAAGAAAGTGCGTTTGTTCAGGCATGCATCTCCTGCACATACGGCGCACATGGTGGTACATGGGAGGCCTCCTCTCCTGCATTCGCAGTTTCTTGTGTAGTCTCCCTTGCATCCACACCTTACCGCGTGGAAGAGACGTTCAGGCGCGGGCCTCAACGTAGACTGAATAGGAATGTGCCTTCCACATTCGAGTTTCTATCCCCAATCTTGCGGTGGACGACGGTTGCCCTTCCAAGCTCGAACATGGTGGTAGACGCGCAGACAGTGTTGACGTGCCGCAGCGGAAGAAGGAGGAAGGCTAGAAAGATTCATGATGAAGTTTGGTGTTTTCTTTCCCACGGTTTGGGTGTACTTCTTAAAACGTGCTTTGTCAAGGCCCTCTCCTGGTTTGCCTCCGTAGAGCTTGATGATAAATTCCTGTCCTGAATCAAACAAAACATAGGTAATGTACAGTATAGCGACTTCGAGTAGTCAGAGAATTAAAAGATCATACCGGTATTATAAGAACAAGTACGAAAGAAAAGAACTAATTTACCTGCAGCTGCAATTTTATCTTGTGTTGCGGTTTCGTCCAGGAAAAAAGCGACTGTTTTACGGAGTTGTTGGGCGTTGTGCAATCACATCCCATCATTGCGTGGACTAACAGTAAGTGAGTTGTCATTTCTCCGAGACCTTGATGCAGCTCCTTACCATTGTACATCTTTTGGGAGTTCGTTGAGTTACCCGGAACTAACAAAAAGATGGAATGGTCCGGCTGCGTCAAGGCTGCTATTAAAACAAGAAGATCTGAATCGGCGCCGACTACGACTGCTCTTTCCCCAGATTCGGCCTCTTTTTTTTTTTTTTTTTTTTTTTTTTTTTTTTTGCAGTTTCTACCATCAAAACATCCGCGTCACTGGGTGCATGGAGGACTGGGATGTTTGCTGCCTGAAATGCTGCTCCTAGAAAGTTTATGAAATTCGTTTTGTGTCAACGTTGGATAAAAACTGTTCTTTAGGTGCAGTCAAAATGTTGGAAGATGTCACTTCTACCCTAGCTGACGACTTTCCGATGCAACGGCTACCATGTGCAGCGTCTTTCGTGCTCGCCTCGTAGCCGTCGAACACTATAATGACACTTTCCCCGTAATGCCTTCGTACGTAGTCCTTATAGGCATTGAACACATCGCCGTAGGTTGCTGGGCGAGGCCAATGCACGCGGTGTATAAGATCGCCACCATCTAGAACGAACTTGGGGTTATCAGGCATCTCACCTTGCAGACTTGGTCTATAACCTGATATATCTTCGACTTAACACCAGCACGGAACCCAATGTTGTCGAACAAAGCTTGGGGATTTGGCGCCAACTCGTGCCAACTCTTCCAACTCCTCCTCGGTTCTGACGACACAGGCGATGCGGTGGAACAATTGGTTGGGATTTACAACGACCGGTTCCTCGTTGATCACGAGTGTCTTCTTCATGGCAGCGAAAGTTGTCCCTTGATCCTTCAGTTTTAGAGTGACGGTGTAAAATCCTTCCCCACAACACTTCTCACCACCTTTCCGCCCAATTCTTCGGCCAAGTCACAATTGACGCTTTCGTCTGCAATTATTCCAGTTGACAGGGAGACGAGGTCTTTGGATTTCTTAAAGGGAGACTGTTGTTTTAGCCAATCAACGAATTTCTTCAAGTCTTTGGAGTCTCGAGACTGCCTGGATGCCAGCAAAGGGACGTGTTGTTCAGAGGTAGACTCGTCGGCAAAGTGCTTCTTTCTTGAAATTTAAGGACGTTCCCAATCTTACATACGCAGTAATATAATAAACAGAAGTTCTGAAAGTTAAATTAATTATATAGAGGAAAACAGCACCTATTTATCACTTTTCGTTAAGGAGAAAGCTTTTTTATTTATTTTAAAAAAGTAGATACCGTAATAAGTGTTTTTTTTTTCAAAATTTAAAAACGGTCCCCGACTTGAATGTGAGTTGTCATAGTAGGTACAACCCCTAGAAGTCGAAATACAACTTTGGGCGAAAACCACACCTTATTTGTACTTTTCGTTCATAAATTATAGCAGTTTTTTGAAAAATCCAAGATGGCGGGCGTTTTTTTTTAATTTAGGGGTGTTCCCCAAGCCCGATTTTTAGCGATTTTTCTGGGGATGTTCAGGGGGTCTTATAGAACATGTTTTTGAAGAAATTCGTTGTCATTTAATTTTTCCGTATCCTGCCAAATTTTGCCCTAATATGACTGTACTAAATGCATTACAGATATGCTATTAAGGAACTAAGGAACAGTTAACAGCTTGTGATTATCTAATTATGGAACAGGATTTTGAATTCTCTGCCGTAAAAATACAGCAGTTTAAGTTAATAATTGTATGCGTATACCGTTCTCCGTCAGGAAAGTTTCCTTTATTTATAGATAAATTAGAATTGTTACTCAATAACATGAGCAAAGTAAATTTCGATATAATAATTTGTGGGGATGTAAATGTGGATTTCTTAAAATTTGATAGAAATTGTGAATTATTAACACAGTTACTAATTTCCTATGGACTGAAACCTACAGTAAATACCCCAACAAGAAAAACAAAATTTAGTAAAACCACTCCTGATCAATTTTTTTAAAAATACAGATAAATATCACCATTCAATAGAAGTCTATTGTCCGGGTTTTAGTGACCACCATGGACAAATACTGAGTTTTGAAGTACCCGAAACAATCAATAATAATGATAATGGCGTAAAATCAAAGTGCAGGCCATTCACTGAAACAAATGTTACATATTTCAATGACTTATTAAATAAGGAAACATGGTCAGAAATTTATAAACTAGAAAATGTAAATGATAAATTTAATGCATTTAACAGTACTCTAAAACACTATTTTGAAACAGCATTCCCCTTTAGACAAAAAACTGTTCAAAATAACAAAACTAGCAATTGGATAACAACAGGGATTATAAATTCATGTCAAACAAAGAAATTTCTACACAAATTATATAAACAATACCACACAACACCTGAATTCAATTTATACTACAAAAATACACTAGCATATTAAATAAGGTAATAAGACTAGCAAAGAAAATGCATAATGATAATTTTATTTCCCAATCATCTAATAAAAACAGGGCTATGTGGTCAGTGATAAAGAAAGAAACTGGAAAAACTGCTAAAATACAAAGGAACAATACACTGACCATAAATAATAAAGTGATTAATAATCGAGAGGAAATAGCAAACACTTTCAATTACTATTTTCTGGAAATTCCACAAAAATTATTAAATAAATCACAGGTAAATACACTAAATTCTAATAATAAAATAAATATACTGTATGTAGTGATTCTTTATTTATAAATCATGTCGCAAGTGAAGAGGTAAGAATAGTTATAAAAGAGCTAAAAATAAATGTTGTGCTGGCATTGACGGCATCCCTGATGCAATTTTAAAGAAATGTGCAGAAAATATAATAAATCCACTTACACACTTAATAAACAGTTCAATTCTCTCGGGAACTTACCCGGATATTTTGAAGTTATCAAAAGTAATTCCAGTGCACAAAAACGGTACAAAAGATGAATTAGATAACTATCGTCCTATTACCATACCAACTGGTATTGCAAAAATTGAGGAAAAAATCATGTATAAGAGACTGATAAGTTTTATAGAAAAAAATAAAGTATTATCAAACTCACAACATGGATTCAGAACGGAAAAATCTACACAGACAGCAATTTATGAATGTATTAATAGTATACTGAAATTAATTGACAATAAGGAACATGTAACTGGCTTATTCTTGGATTTATCGAAAGCATTTGATGTTGTTGACCATAAAATCCTCCTTACCAAATTAATCAATATGGTATTAGAGGTCTAGCTAATAAATGGATAGAGTCTTACTTAACAAGGCGTAACCAAATAGTAAGCTTGAGACACAAGGATGATGGAACCAAATTACTTAATGAAACATTGTCCAACGAGGGAATTATTAAATTTGGAGTAGCCCAGGGATCGGTTTTCGGCCCACTACTCTTTCTTCTATATATCAATGATATAACAGAATGTTCATTCACATAAGGAAATTTTGTTTGCGGACGATACAACACTCGTAATAAAAGGTGATACTAAACAGGTCATACAGCAGTCTGCTGACTCCGTTACATGAGAGTTAACCAAATGGTCACAAGATAATCGCCTCATAATCAACTATAAAAAAACAATATGTCTAAATTTCCACACTATACAGAATAGGAATCCTGCGAAACCCAATATAACATTAAATGGTCATCACATAGAAAATAAATCAGAAACAATGTTTTTAGGACTATGGATACAACATGACTTGAAATGGAATAAACATATACAATATCTGAATACTAAACTGAACTCGATGTGCTTTGCGTTACGTATTTTGAAAACCTGCACTAGCATGAACACATTAAGAAATACTTATTTTGCTTATTTCCATTCATACTTAAGATATGGGGTCATATTTTGGGGTATGTCGCCAGATGTACTAAACACGTTTAGGATACAAAAGAGGGCGTTTAGAATTATGGCAAATGTAAACACTAGAGAATCATGTAGACCTCTGCCCTGCATATATATCTTTGAGAGTATTATGTTTTTTTCAAGAATTTAATGAATAAGGATGTTTTTCTTAACACAATCAATGATGTTCATTGGCATAACACAAGACAAAATCAAAACATTCATATTTCACACACACACACACAAGCATATATTAAAAAGGAACTTATCACACAGGAGTTAAATTATACAATAAACTACCCCAGCATATAAAACTTGCCCCAAAAATAAAAACCATTGATAGAATGTTGAAAGCTTATCTGCAGTGCCATTGATTTTACTCTGTAGTTGAATATCTTAGTGTATAGAAACGATGAAATCTATAATTATATTTTACTTTTCTATTTTAATTGTAATAACTAGCTGTAAGTTGTTTTATTTATATAATTAAGTTTTCATATTATGATAATAGGGTAAGGTGTAAATAGTAGTCCAATAAGATTGTATCTCTTAAGATCTGTTATTATAATAAGTTATAAATAGTTATAGTATTAGTATTACTGTATATACCTATTAGTACTTTTATTTTATAGATGTAAATTCTGACGTGTCCTATATCAAAAATGTATTGTATACATGTATTTGATCAAATGGAAATAATAAAACTATCTATCTAATTATTGGATCTACACTCCATCAGATGTTCCCACCTGTTTTACTTGTAAAGAAGAAGGTCACCTGACTCGAGTTTGTCCCCTACTACCGAAGCCTCTAGAAGAAAACAATCGGACACCTAATCATCATCCAATTTCCTCCAAGGAGGACATATCCATTCCAATAAATGCAACAACGGTTTCTCAGCAAACTATGGTCCCTCAACAAACTATGGTCTCTCAGCAAACTACTGACCCACAACAACTTCTTGAACATTCTAATGACACGCCTTCCCTTTAAAAATCCCCATCAACAGAATGTGTCCTGGAACTCGAGCGATTCAATCCCAAACTATGAAGCAAAAAAGAATCACTCCTAATTAAACCCCACGGGATAAAACGACCCATACCTTCAAGCGACTCCTCAAATTACACTTCCAAGGCTGATAATTCCTTCTTAGACAATTCTTCAATCTCGGGATATGATAAAACGGATGATGAATTTCCTGCTCTAGGATCACAAAAAAACCGAAACATTAAACAGCCTAAGAAGAAACTAATGATATCGAATCCTCACAACCTTCAAGAACAACATCTTCCTGTCAAGAAAGTAATAGAAGCTAATCCCTCAAACTTTAGTCTTAACTTCATTAAACTCAAATGTTTGTTTGAGAATACTAAAGGAACATCTGCAACAAATATCTTACATATTGCATTAACCTACACTTCCCGTTTCGAAGACCTCATTGAGACCCTCCGTAAACTATCCCCCTACTGTCAAATTAAAACATTAAAAACCAGAGCACCAGGCTTGTAAAGAAACTACTCACTGTCATTAATGAAGAAAGTAATACCCCAGATCAGACACTCCCAGTAACCGATATGGATCACAACTACGGTAGTAAAAACATCTCTTAAAAACCATCATGAATTCTTGGATACTGCAGTAGAATATAATTGTATATTACCCCCAATACCAATATCTACAACAACTCATAAATGAACACCAACCTGAAATAATTTGTTTACAAGAAACTAATTTTCGTTATAACTATGTGGCTAATATGAGACATTTCACAGCATACCACAAAAATCGCAATAATTCTATTCATGCAAGTGGAGGGGTTGCTACTTACATTCACGAAAATATTCCTCAAAGAGAAATACCACTGGAAACAAATTTGGAATCAGTAGCAGTTAGAGTCTTTCTAACATTTTCCCTATGTATCTGTAATATTTATTTGCCCAGTAGCCAGAACATGGACCTAAATGAATTAGTGGATCTGACAAATCAACTTCCTATACCATTCCTCCTCTTAGGGGATTTTAACTCCCATAACACCCTTCGGAATTGTCTTTCTACTAACAAAAGAGGAAGAATAATTGAATCACTACTAGATTCTGAAAATGTGATCCTAATAGCCTCGAATGGCCCTACACATTATGATATTTAGCATCGAACTTTTAGCACCATAGATCTGTGTCTGAGCACTCCAGATGAAGCAACAATATATACGTCGCTAGCGAGTAAAACCCTCTTTGTAAGTGATCATTTTCCAGTCATAATAAGCGGAAACAACAAGCGCCACCCACAAGTTTATTCAAATAAATGGAAAACCAAACTTGCCAATTGGCAGGAATACAGAGAAAATATCAAGGCAGAGTTATACAGATTACCTCCACCTACCCTCTTCAAAAATTACAACATTAACTAAATCGTAAGAGAATTTACTAACACCATAATTAAAGCCGCAGACAATACTGTTCCAAGGACTAACGGTGTGACTTACAGAAAATCAGTTCCCTGGTGGAATGAATCCTGTAAGGATGCAATTAGGAAACAAAACAAAGCTTTCTACAAATATAAACGCCACCCCACTCTACAGAACAAGTTAATGTTCCAAGAAAATCGCGCCACAGCTCGAAAAGTCATAAAAGAGAGTAAACGAGCTGCATGGTTAACATATGTATCATCTCTTCCTCACCATACCCCACAAAACACAATTTGGGAACACCTGCGTAAAATAAGAGGGCTTAAAAAACCCTCACGTATCATAGCTCTCAATAAAACACCTGGATCAGTTTCAACTACACGACATTGCAAATACATTAGCAGAAAACTTTGCAAAAATTTCATGTGATTCCAATTATGAACAAGAATTTCTATCCTCTCGTGATGATTGTCTTGATCTACAATCGGACATCTATTTAAGTACTGATCAATGCTACAACGATAAACTCAATATTACTGAAGTACTACTTGAAATCAAAAGCTGCCGAAGTACAAGCCCAGGTCCAGATGATATTATATATGACTTCTTGAAAGAGCTTCCTCCTGAAGGCATAGTATACCTCACTGAAATATCTAATTTCATTTAGTCTCAGAAAGTCTTTCCAGCTGGTTGGAGAAAAGCTACAGTAATTCCAATACCCAAGCCCGGATGTGATCACATGTTACCAGACAACTATTGACCAATAGCTCTAACTTGCACTATGTGCAAGATAATGAAAAAAGTAATAAATAAAAGACTAAAATGGGTTCTTGAACAGCAGAAGTTTTTCACTGCAGAACAGTGTGGCTTCCGACAGTTCCACTCAACAGCTGACACCTTAGAGTCTTTCTAACATTTTCCCTTTCACAACGGACAACACCTCCTTGCAGTCTGCCTAGATATTCATAAAGCGTATGATAAGGTGTGGAAAACTCACGTTATCAAAACTCTACTGCAACATAATATTAAGGGAAATATGATCAGTTTTATCTATAACTTCCTTCAAGACCGACGCATTCAAGTTCGAGCCAACGGTATCCTATCCCAAGAAGTCAATTTAGAAAATGGTGTCCCACAGGGCTCAGTTCTGAGTGTAACACTATTCTTAGTAGCTATAAATGACATCACTTCATGTATTAACCCTCCGGTAAAGGCCTGTCTCTTTGCTGATGACATGACTATTTTCTGCAGAGGTCGCAAACTGTCAACCACCCAAGAAAATATGCCAAGCTCTCTTGAAGATGTTGCCAAATGGGGAAATCACACTGGCTTCACATTTTCTTCAACCAAGACCAAATGCATTTTATTTTCCAAACAAAAGAAAGGAAATAACTGCCCATAACAGTATCTGAAGGGGAATAAAATTGAAGTTGTAACTGAAATAAGAATACTAGGAATGACATTTGACAGGAAATTAACATAGAACTCTCATCTAAAAGGAGTGAAAAAAGATTGCCTACCGGTACATCGTGTTAATGTGTTCAAAGCATTGGCGGCTAATAACTGGGGAGCAGATCTTCATGTATTAATGTGCAGCTACAAATCCATAATTCGCACCAAGTTGGATTATGGTTCTATCATATATAACTCAGCCACAGTATCCTCACTAAAAATGCTTGACCCGATCCAAAACACATCTCTCAGGATTGTCTTGGGAGCATTCAAAACTAGCCCGATTTCCAGCTTATTAATGGAAGCTAATGAACCCCCGATCAGGACTCGCAGAAAACAACTGACTATCAACTACGCAGTAAAGATAGCAGCTTCTCCGCACTCCAGAGCACATGCTTATATATTTCCACGCAATTCGCCTCAACGCTATCCCCTGCAACAAAAGAGACATATACCCTTTCATATTAGGCTCTCACAATAGTAGGAAATATAAGGCGGTTCTGGCGCAGGGGCTAATGCGTAAGATGGCGGCCGCGCGCAATCAGCCCTATGTTATTCTTATGGAGAGGTCATTCAGAGCTAGCACAAGGGCTAATGCGCAAGATGGCCGCCATACTCTGAGACCGTGAATAATGTCACAGGGAGAGTTCGACCGTGTAGTCGCTAAATGGAATATTATTATTATTATTATTATTATTATTATGTAATTATTGATTAATCATGTACAATCAAGACCAGCCTTATATAATTTACTTTATGATTAAGTGGCAGAATTCTTGGATGTCACTGTGGAGTCCCCCGGTCTGAGTCCTGGCTTTGCCAAGAAATTTAATTTCTGGTCTGATAGTTGGAATGGGGTACACTCAGCCTTGTGAGGCAAAAACTAAGAAGAGTGGGGTTAATTCATACCTCAGCCATTTTGCCTAACCCAACTTCACCTAACCTAATCTAACCTTACCTAACCTAACATAACCTTAGTTCACCGAACCAAGCATTTCCTCACTTAACCTCACCTAACTTAACCTAACCTAACTTTACCTAACCTGACCTTTAAAGCTATGCCAAAGGCTAATCAACACACTCAAAGTATATAAGGTCACATGCAACTATTTTATTGCTAGTCTTATAGAGGGTCAGGTAAAGCTAACAATTGCACTGTGGCTACTGTGCAAGATGTTCACTACACACAACCAGCTTAGGATAACAAAGTCAGTTAAGTTTTAAAAAGTAAAAGCTTTTATTCATTTTTTTTTCTTTTCATTTTCATATTTCACACATTGCAATTTGTCAAATTCCAATTTACAGTATTTAAAATTTTAGTTTTCAGTTTTTTGAATTTTGTCAGTATGGAAATATGGATTTTTCAATTTTTTTGTTTACATGTTTTTGATTTAGTCCATGTCTAAAGTTCATATTTGCCAAACACGATTTTTTCATTACATATAACAAGGCTGTATACCTTATCCCAAAGCATATAGGTAATACATGGGATATACTATACTTCTGAGTATTTAGTTTAGCTAACTAAAGCAATTTCTCAAAATTACTAGAGGTTAACAGTTTGGATTAGGAGTGGTAGGTGGGTAGTAATTAAAAGTTTCCAAGCAGTGTTCATACAATATTTTTTTATTCATTTTAAATATATTTACACTATTTACACATAATACATTTGTTATAATTACAGTTGTTTTATTTTGTTTTCTATTTTTATTTATGTTTGCGTATGATTACCATTTTTTCTTTTTGTGTTTTCTATGTTTAGTGCTATTGTTTTATTTCCTAAATTGTTTTATGTATTTGGTATATGTAGGCAGAGGATTTTGATATTCTTAACTTAATTCTTTAAGCATGGTCAATGATTGAGTAATGACCATAGGCATGAGTACCTATACCATTAGTATCGATTACTCTTTTATCGCCACCAGGACACAAAGCAATTTTGTTTAGTCTTATAGATGATATGTCATGTTGTTTAGAAGTGATAATGTTCATTGGTATTCTTCTTACATTGTTTTTCATGACACAATCCTTATAATCTTGAAAGCTTATACAATTTTTGACAACACCTCTACTAATACCTTTAATCTTTTTGATTTCTTTACCATTTATGTCTAAAGCATACATTTTAGCTCTAAGTCCAACAAATGCTTTAATAATTTGTCCACAAGCCTCGTCTTTAAATTTCCCCAACGTTTTCTTGTTTGATATAGAGTAACATATATGATTAGTAGGATAATCAGATGTGTCCAGGTGTTCTAGAAAATCCAACTTGTCTTGATATACATCTTGGGTGTTAACCAAATATATGAACGAATCAGTATCCATATACATGAGTTTAAGATTGTCCATGCCATAATAGGGTAGCAGGACATCATAGTGGTGGGAATACATGAGAGTTTTTGAAATATCCAGTATACACATTCCAATATATATAGGCTTATTGAATACAATGTTACGTTTAGCCATGTGGAAAGCAGCTAGGTTAGGACCATAAATTGTTCTGTCAATAAATGTCGGCTTTGCTATTAGCTTTTCAGCCTTTTTGCTGTCAGTCACAAGACGTATGTCTATTCTTTTACGAATATTTTCCATTGTTTTTCCAAAAATGGCATTGTTGAATAATTTGTATAGATTTTTCTCAAAATCATTTTTGGCTTGTTTTCGAAGGTTGTTATTAAAATCAACGTATGCCTTTAGCCAAGGTCTTTGTTTAAACTTTAACACACGATGAATTTTTACCAATTTTAGTCCATGATCTAAAGCCTGTTTAAGTGCCATGTAATGAACAACCTACCGCCTTCGATTTCCAAGATGAGGAATTAGTTTCTTGAGAGACGAATCCTTAGGTTGTGTACACTCTGGTAGGAAAGGTAAATCGTTGTGTAGATCATGAAGGTCGCATGGGTAATCAACATCAACGTCTAGAATGTACCCCACAGGATCGTCTTCCTTTAGTGTTTCTAGATCAACTGTATCTGGAGAAACCCACTGAAATCCACCATAAGGAAGAGAGTGACACATAGCCCACCCATATTGGTTGTTGGCATCATCATAGGTAATAAACTGCGATGGTTTCTCAGAATCATAGGTTTCCATGTATTTATTGTTAGCTTCAGCATACCGATGAGACACCTGACATATGCCTCCACGTATTCCAGACTCTATTAAAAGAATCTGATCGTAATCCTGTAGCAATTCCAGTTCAATTCCAGTGTAAAGGAGCATTGCCTCGAAACTTAAACCAGGCGAAGTAAAGAAGTGTGCAGCATCCACTCGGTGTGTTTCTAATGTTTTGTTTCTGAAGGTTTCAAAGCTGTCTGCAAGTAGGAGTACATCTGAAGTTAGGTAGAGGTCACTATACCCCCCTAGAGTTTAAATGTTAAACTGATTCCACACATTTTTGGCATGTTCATAGTCTTCTTTACTAACATTTTCTTGACTTAATTTGTTAAAGAATGCCTCTTTTGGAGGTAAACACGTTTCACTTAACTTTTCCCATGAATCGATGTAATCATAACAAAATACACCTTTACGAGTCATGAGCATTGCATTTTCTTTTCCAAAGTACTTGTCTGTTTCAGGGTATGATGTTAACACTCCAGTGGGCGCGCGGAGTACAGGTGTCCTCCAGTGATTTTGTTTTGCGTGACTACTAGGATTGGCAACACTCGTGACCTTGGGTGGCCATATACCTTTCTCCCCACTCACCCTCTACCCGTCGGTGCATTGTCAGCTTTTATGCTCGTTAGTTGTCGCCGTCACCTGGTGTTTATTTGCGCTGTGCAGTAGTGGAGGACATTTGTCCTCCGCGCGCCTACTGGCGTTACAGTTTTCTCTTATATTGCTATGGTATTTTTTCTTTTATTTCATAGTTTTGAACGTCAGAACGGTTTAATTGAAATAGTTTATGGGTGAAGACAATAATGCCCAGTGAAAGTGACCGTGAACATGTACGCCATTGGCTAGATGAGGCTGAGGATAACGAGAGTGTTCTAGGTATAGAGGATGAAGATGAACGAGAAAAAGACCACTTGGAATACCACACAGAGAGTAGAGAAAATGACAGCAATGCAGAAGAAGGCCCGGCTGTTGTTCCTGACGACTCTAAGGAAATGGAAGTCAACCCAGAGTTTATTTGGGAAAAGATCGCACATCAAGGCGGTACTTAGAACCTCAAGTTGCCCAGACTTCTCGTACACTCAGACAAAACATTATACCAGTTTTCCGTCGTCCAGGACCTCAAGGGTCTGTGCAAAATGCTATCTCTCCAGAAGCTGCTTTAGAGTTTATTATTGATAATGAAATAGTGAAAAACATTAGTTGATAGTACTAACATTTACATAACTAAAATTCACCGTCAGTTTGTCAGAGAAAGGGATGCCAGGCCCACTGATTCCCGAGAAATTCGTGCCTTGATTGGTATATTATATCTTGCTCGGGTTTTGAAGGCTAGAAGAAGAAATGTATTTGGATTGAGGGATAATTCACACGGCACGGGAGTAGAGGCTGTTTATGTAACCATGAGCGGAAAGGGGTTTCGATTTCCTTTACATTGTCTGAGATTTGATAACGTACACGACAGAGATCACAAGAAATCTGTCAACAAACTATCTGATTTTAGAGAAATCTTGGAGATGTTCGTGCTCAATTGCAAGAATGCATACAAACCAAGCGACTATCTTATCATTGATGAACAGCTAGTTGCATTTAGAGGAAACTGTCCTTTCCGGGTGTAAACCTGCCTAGTAAACCTGCGAAGTATGGGATAAAGATCTTTGATATGGTAACATGCTAGGCTACAAACTTTGAAATGTATGCAGGGAAGCAACCAAACGGCCTTTTCAGAAGAAGCAACAACTCGTCAGAATTAGTTTGGAGTTTGGTCTAGTCTATTTCAGGAAACAATAGGAATATTACCTGTGACAATTGGTTCGCATCTGTGCCCTTGTCAATTTAGCTACGGGAAGAAGAAAAAGTAACTATGATTGCTACTCTGAGCAAGAACAAAGCAGCAGTTCCCCCAAATTTTCTACCTGATAAGTGAAGAGAAGTCCAAAGCAATTTATTTGGCTTTCAAAAGAGCTGCATATTGGTATCTTACGTACCGAAGAAAAACAAGGCTGTGTTGGCAATATCGACTATGCATGAAAACATGGCAATCGATCCAGATACCGGCGATTAGCGGAAAAACATGATGATACTCTTCGAACTAGAAAGTAATAACAACATTTATAATTTATTTATATATAACATAAAACGTATGCAGTATACTTATACACGTTTTTGCAACATTTATAACATAACCTTACCAAACTTATACACGTTTTTGTTTGATTTACCATAATTGTAATTTCCTACTTAATATTTCGTAGAATACACTTTCTTTAATGAGAAATGTGTTTAATATATTCCTACCTAACCCAAAACAAAAAAATCATGATCGCTAAATATACATTTCATAGGGTAAAATGGCAAAACGAAGTGGAGGACACCTGTCCTCCACGCGCCCACTCGCGTTACGGCAAACCGCGCGCCCACTGGAGTGTTAAGTTGGAAACTAAGTTTTCCAAAACTACTTGGCATTAACCGAAACGTGTCCACAAATCGAAGCTTAACATTTCCTACATATTTCGTGAAGGAAATGTACTTTTCTTTAGAGTTAGCGATAACATCTACTCTCTCAGTAGTACATCCCAATTGTTTTACAATGAAATTTGCATCGTAGCCACTCATATTATGTAGAAATACAGGAACGGGGTTACGTGTTTTACACCTCAAATTACAGTTATTGTGAGCACTTCCACGGTATTCCCCTGTAATATGGCAATGGTCTCGAACTTTCCAGTCCTGTTTGGTAAATGGTTTATGACACAAATAACAGGTTTCAGAACATTGGAACTCTGCTTCTTGATCCTGAGTTAAGGCCTTTGGAACATTTAAGCTGTAAAGGTGATCAATTTCATTAGCTATTGAGATCAAACAGTCCATAAACTTTTCTGCAGCGTCAGGTCCACGATAAATAACAGGTTGGCTTGGAAGGTTTGTCTCTATGTGTTCCACAGCAGGTGAGGGTTTAACATATATACCAAAGCTCATAGGAACATGACTCTGGTATGGCACTGTATAACTTGCCTCAGGATTGGGTAGACATGTTTGATATGGTAGAAGTATACTTTCAAAATCTGCATAGATAACGTAAGGTATTCTCAACATTTTTTCCACATTTAAGAATTTCACAATTGGGTTTTTAATAGGCATTTCAACCCTAGCAATGTCATGTTGGACACACAAAGCTCTATGTTCTTTTAATTTTTCCATTCCTTGTTGTCCATATTGATTATCAAAGTGAGTAAAACACCGTTTACACGTATATATCTTATGTTCATGGTGGGTAATCTGATGTCTTACTAGTTTATCAAAATCTTTGATAAAGACGTAGTGGTTCTGACCAGATGAAGAACTTAACAGGAGGAGGTCACGATGGTCTTGTAGCTCTTGATCCACAACCTTTAGAGGAAACACTTTGTTGTCTTTTTCCAGTCCAAATACATTTATGGATATGTCATTGGCTTTCTCAAATTTGAGAATGTCAGCTAGCGATGTAGGAAACGATATTACTGAAAAATCATAGTTGTTTTCCAGGTCTTTGTATTTACTAATGCGTTGAGCATCCTTTTTAACCAGTTTTGCTAAAATGGCATACATAAAACACTTTTCATTTTTCAAGTTTTCAGGATTAATGCAGGCTTTTCTTGCTTGTATAGCTGCTGGTAATGGAATATATGTGCTGCCACGCAAGGGATTGTACTTATTTATTTTCAATCGTACTCCTTCCACTGCTAACAAAGCCCAATTACTGCCTTTTAGCTCAGATTCTTCCATTTCAGTAGTTAACTTTTTAAATTGTGTTTCCAAGAAACTACTTAAGTCTGTTTCCAAAAATAGGGCCTGATTTCGTGTTTTAAAAGCACGATCTGTAATTTCGTTAGTTGACGTATGAATGAATCTACATTCAACCACAAGATTAACTTTGATTGACTTGTGTTTTGCTAGTTCTTTCTGCATAGCTTGTATTATTTGCTGTTTGGACTCTTTAAGGTATGCATTTAAATCCTTACACGTATCACAACGTATAAAATAGGATTTAAGACGACCTTGAAAAGACGTTTCATATTCAGTAAGTCCATTATTATCAGGAACCATTGAGAGCAGGTAATGTTTTGTAGGCTCAGTTTTTTGTCTTTTAGCTGCTGACACAACATTACAACATTCTTCATGGCGACGTCCATTGTAGGCATTGTTAAATTTACTGCCACAAGTTTTGCACTCATAAAATTTACCACACGATACTTCGTGACGCTTTCTATCATAGTCCCGAAGAAAAGTCTTTCCACACTCTTTACACATATAGCTAGGCATGGTTTCTTCCATTATGGATGTTGATTTCTGCAAACAGCTGCTTACTGCGTATCACAAGGCTGTAGGCTTGTCAGTGAGACGGTCTTTCACGATGTGAACACTGCAAAAGGTAGTAATCAACTGATTGTATTCCTGCTAAGAGACCTCTTATATAACCTAATCAAGACCAACAGCTACTTACCACGTAGTACACGACTAGAGCCTAGTGGGTGAGACGATCTTTCACAATGTGAACACTGTTAATTGTAGAAGTCAACTGAAAATATTCTTACACCCTACTGAAGGTTATCAGGTACTTACTGCATATCAAAAGGCTGTACACTCATATGTTAGACACTCTCTCTTGCTAAGGACCCCTATATTCCATATACAAGGCTATACATGTTAGTTCTAAACACTTAATGGTTATTTGTATATTAAATTTATGTACACAGCTTATACGAGCACGTTTTTCACTGAATAAAACTTTGTTAAATAGCAACATACGACACGCAAAGTATGTTTCCGCTATCTAGCGGTGACTATGAGAACTACCTGAACGACAGCATGACACCTAGCGCTCCATATCATTACTGAACGATCAGCATGCTATCTAGCGGTCGATATCAAAATTACTCAACTACCAGCATGCTACCTACCGGTCGATATTACGACCCACTCAACTACTAGTATACATTCCAATAATGAACACATTTGCTCATATCCACTAACAATACACACAGCGGGTTTGCTTTATCGTTTAATACAGATATATCTTGTTTAAATAATGTAACAAAAATTTACATGGCACAATTGTATGGGAATGTTGCATTACCTAAAATGTAATAGTATGTAAGTGCTTAACATTTACAATAGGCTTATAATGAAGGATTATGGTGGTGGCTTATCGTGGTGGCTTATGGTGGCTTATGGTGGTGGCTTATAGTGGTGGTATATGTTGGTGGCTTATTTTTGGTGGTTTACGTTAATACTTTATTTGTAATGGCTTATTTGACAAGTTATTTTTATCAATGTATTTAGATGATTTTTCGCTTGGTGATGGAAAGTATTTCAACCCTTTTTTTTATGGTAGCATAATGCTTACCGCCATGTTTGTAAGCAACAACAACACACTAAAATTCCAAGAATCCAAAGTACTCTAAGGTTAATGATTGTCTCCCAACTCCATTCAACGCCTAGTCAAAAACATTATATATTTTCAAATTAAAAAAAAGGTAAATTGGGAAAGTAGGCTATATGTTTAAACTAGAAATCATATCAAATCATATGCTAACTCTAACACCTACGACTATCCCACTCTCAGTCAAAAAAAAAAATAATATTCTTCAAATATTTTTTCCAAAACAATATTTGGAAAGTATTTTGAAAACTATTCATCCTATAAAGTCATATATAGACTCAAACCAATGGCTTTTATATCCTTAATCGTAAGAACAAAATATGGAATCGTTGACATTTTTTTCCAAAAAATGTTCTTTTTAAAACGGGGGCTATATTTTGGAAACTAGGAATTTTACAAAAAAGTTTGTTTAACGTAAATGACAGGTATTT
Source organism: Meconema thalassinum (assembly GCA_946902985.2). Taxonomy (NCBI): domain Eukaryota; kingdom Metazoa; phylum Arthropoda; class Insecta; order Orthoptera; family Tettigoniidae; genus Meconema; species Meconema thalassinum. The sequence goes on along the minus strand of OX336391.1, from coordinate 452,410,776 downwards.
ACCCCCCACTACCCACAAATTAAGTCCCAGGTCTCTGGGACAAAATCCAAAAAAGTTCAATTTGGAAAGTAGGTGATATTTTGAAAACTAATCATCCTAAAAAGTCATATATAGACTCAAACCAAATGGCTTTTATGTCCTTAATTGGTAGAACAAAACTTAATATTTTTTCAGTTTTTCCAAAAAAGTCCAATTTTCAAAATTGTTTATATTTTGGGAACTAAGAATTTTACAAAAAGTTTGTTTAACGTAAATGAAAGGTCTTTATCCCCTCTACCCCAAAAAATACATATCAGGTCCCTAGGACAAAAACTGTGCAGTAGTGTGTTTTGATCGGTTCAAAACCCACCTCCACCTCCCCACCTCCAAGATGGCGGCCGTAGCTTAACTTAACCTAGCCTAACCTAACAAAATGGCGGCCGTAGCTTAACTTAACCTAGCCTAACCTAACAAAATGGCGGCCGTAGCTTAACTTAACCTAGCCTAACCTAACAAAATGGCGGCCGTAGCCTAACCTAACCTAACCTAACCTACGAGGTGTGATCAAAAAGTTCCAAAATGGCGGCCGTAGCCTAACCTAACCTAACCTAACCTACGAGGTGTGATCAAAAAGTTCCAAAATGGTGGCTGTAGGTTAACTTAACCTAACCTAACCTAACCTAACTTAAACCTACGAGGTGTGATCATAAAGTTCCAAAATGGCGGCCGTAGCTTAACTCAACCTAACCTAACCCTACGAGGAGGGATCAAAAAGTTCCAAAATCTGTGGAGGAATGTGGAGGAGGAAGGTGTTTGTAGAACTCTTAAAAACTACTGGGGTAGGGTGGGGGGTAGTAAGAAATAAAAACAGTATTATTATTCAGCATGAGAGGTTTGTTAATTCGTTAAAACGTACAATACATCTATTGTTTTTTATACCCTCATAAATTAGATATAGAGAATGTCCACCATGATTTAGATCCTCAAGCACACTTTCTGACATATCATTAAAACGTGTAGGAAGGAATGTCTGAAAATTCAAAGCGATGGGGCTTGATGGCTCAGCGGTCAAGCTATTCGTCTCTCACCAAGGTGGACCGGGTTTGATTCCCGGTCATTGCATGTGAGATTTTCGAAGTGAAATGCCATGTCCTGTGGTTTGGATTCCACATGACTCATGATCACAAGATTAACGGTCAGGTAAAACTACAAGCTTCTTTTTCTTCAAAGCAGGTCGAAACTTAGACCTCACATAAGTCACACAGCAAACGAACAGGGTCCTGCAGGGAAGTTCCCTTTTTATCGTCTCCAAGACTGACCTCATAAAAGCATACTGGAAAATGTGAAATTTTATGCCTATGCTGATGAAAAAAGTAACAGTAAATATTAGGTCTACATAGGTACTTCAACTTGTACTTGTCGCCCAATAACTCTCAGTCTTTTCTTGGGTGGCTGAAGCAGATGCTGTGGGAAATTGAAAATTGCAGGTACTGTATCCTCTTTAAGCAGTGGTTTGTTTCAATTTGAATGAAACAAGTAGCATGAAGTGTTCACTACAGATATAACTGTATTTTGTTGGGGTCCAGTCCTTCATCCTCACAGCTATAACCCATTTATTTAATACATCTGGACGTTTCCATGGAAATCTGTAGGCTAATATAAGCTAGGCCTAGGTTATAATTCTGCGACTAATAGCTTATAACCTATAATAGGGCCTACGTGTATTTGTCATATGTTATTTAGGTTTAAATTTGATGTAAGACGTATCCATAAACGCAAAATAGGCTACTTCATTACAAATCTCAATTCGAAAATAAAGCAACCGTAAACCCACCGTATTATTGGAAAGTACCATACATATAACGGTGCACAGAGGTACGTACAATCAAATACATGAAAAAAATCACAACATATCAGCTGACTTGCAAACGTGTCCACAAATCTAATTTAGATCTGTCAAACGCCAAAACTAAACAGTTTAGTGAATTAAATGAAAATCATAACCTTGTTTTCGATGGCTTTTACTCTGATATTCATTTTTGTTACTTGAAAATTATGCATTGGTACGCGCTTGTCGGGTATAAACATTGAATTTGCAAATAATTTTGCGTGCATTCCTCCGGTTTCACTGTTGTAAATTTAACATACCAGCATTATCTTATTTATATTGATAGTAATTCACGGTCTGCTTGTGATAATAAATATAGCCTGAACTAGTGGAGTATGTAATTGAAATATTATTATAAAGTAGCCTATTTATTGCAGCCAATAGTCATATCAGGACATTTCAAATGAACACCCGTCGGTAGGCTACCTAACAAGTTTAATTTCAAGTAGTTCCAACTTTGGCTACCAGACGCCAATGTAACTGACACCCAGCGGCGAACGTTGGAACTTGAGAGCGTTTCTAACCAAATTACTTACAAATTTTGGCTACAGACTACCAATTGAAGTGGTAGGTTATTGTACATAGCAAAAATCTATGACATTTTAAAAATCCAACGACTTCGGCCGGGTTTAAACCCACGATCTTGGACATAGTAGTTCAGCATGCTACAATTATTATTATAATTATTACTAGTATTACTTGCTGGTTTTTATGTTCTTGTAATTGATATCAGGATGCCCTTTTCGTGCAAAAAATGCGCAAAACCAGTTTGTGCAAATTACGAGGATTATAATTTAAATTTACAGAATTTAGTTATAGAGGGGGGGGGGGGGGCGAGAGATTCCAGCCCCAGGGCCCGTCGCCGCTCTCCACGGTCCTGCTCCCCACTCAGAGGTTGCCTCGTTTCTTACTGCTAAGATCCGTAAAGAATGGTTAACCGAATGGACACGCACACAACCCACAAGACTGCATGATGTCAGACGAGGATCTACAGACAAATGTGATGTTTCATTCCTTCAGCGTCGATAACAAGTGCTCATTACTAGAATACGTATAGGCCACAGCAAGCTGACTCATGTACATCTCATCTCTAAGAAACCTCCACCAGTAAGTGACACCTGTCAAAAAAGAAAAACTGTTGACCACATTATACTCGAATGTCACCTATACGATCAACAAAGACTTTTGAGCAAAATCAATCAAAACAATAGTGTAAGTGACATCTTGAATGAGAATACTCAGTGTAAAAACATTATCAATTTTTTTTAGGCAAACGAATCTATTCAGCAAAATCTCATCTTTATCTGATCAGGATATATTGTTATTTTATAGTTTTCCCCTAAATGTATCTCTATGTAATCAATATGGATAGTGTACAGTAGTATGTAAAATTCTGAATGTCACGATATGACTTACTGAGTTAAAGCGACAATAAATAAATAAATAAAAAATAAAATAATAACATGACATAATGGCATCCGCCAATGGAACTGTAGGACTATGTACAAGTGACGCGATATTTAAAGGCAAGAGATAATCAAGTCGCCTCAATTTCTCCAACATAATTTCCCGCTGCGGATTGAAGGTTTCACACTGAAACAATATGTGATGCAATGTACCTCGTGCCCTACCACATACACACCTATCATTGTTAATAGCAGATGAATGAAGCCCCCAACTAGCGGCGAGGATATGAACTGTGCCGGCTGCCGAAGCCTGTCGCACTCCCCTGGGGGCAATGATTAAATGAATGACAGATGAAATGAAATGACAGTGGAGAGTGTTGCTGTAATGAAATTTGTGATAGGGAAAACCGGAGTACCCGGAGTAAAACCTGTCTGCCTCCGCTTTGTCCAGCACAAATCTCGCATGGAGTGACCGGGATTTGAACCACGGACCCAGCGGTGAGAGGCCGGCGTGCTGCCGCCTAAGCCACGGAGGCTCACACTTCTGTATGTGTTTCCTTATTTTGTTGTTGTTAGTACTGTACCCTTTTACCTACCAATACCTTTTGAATCCCTGGATAGCAGCTGGATCGTAGAACCTGAAAATGCCCCGGCTCTAAAGACCCCCCAAGTTCTACCAACAGACACAGGGATAATAGGGCCACTCGAATACCTAACAGGATGTATTAAGACTGACCAAGGCTCAGAGAAAGAAAAGACTAGCTCAAAACACAAGAATTCTTCAAGAGGAAGAAAGAATCTCAAAGGTGTGGTAAACACTAAAATACCTAGCGATGGCCCCCTTAATACACCCTTCCATCACCTCTATAAAGCATCACGCAATAATTAAAACCAAGTAATAAATAGTTTATTGTAAGAATAAACAAGACAGAAAGAACAATCAATTTTGTCGATACCACGACCAATCAAAAAAACAACTCTCATTGATAATACTGGTTTGTCTTTCAAAAAAAAAAATATATATTACCCATTATCTCAACTAACTTTTAGTTGATTAAAATATAAGGCATATTAATAATAATAATGATCAATCCCATAGGATAAGCATTTACAAAAGAAAAATATTATAAGACTCGAATACATTAAATTCATTTCGGTTCCTTAACTGAAATAACATCTTATACAAAAATATCCTGATTATAATTAATAATCCTACACGACATCTTCAGTAACATTATATGTTCTTGTTATTAAATGAAGAAATTCATATGGCCTATTTACATAATATAATTTACACAAAATTCCAGAATAATTTCAATTATTCTTTTCCCACTGACTTAATGTCACGACATTCATTTCTGCTTAATATTGTTTCATTTCTAGTTTTAGGGTAATTCTACCGAACAGTTAAGCTAAGCAAAAATTAATCATAAATTCAGCATTAAATAGTTATCGGTTTCCTTGTTAAACATACATCCTATGGCAAAATCGTTATATTAATTTTACTGGAAATATTGAACCGGATATCCACTCAAGATTCTCAATAATACTGCTCAGAAAAATATTAATCTTCACACAGGCATTTTCACGATGACAGCGATAAAGTCAACTATGACCAAATATTAACCATACTAGATTAAAAACAACACCTCTCTGGGTTAAAACCCCAATCAATCTAATCCTGATTGGCACACTTGGCTCAATCCTCAACAAGAAAAATTTGCTTTACAAAGCACTGTATCAATATACTTAAACACAAAGACATTACTCATAGTACATGCCTCTCTAAAGTCGAACATGCACCTATAATAGGAGCCTTACTGTTATAAATCCACAATTATGAAAATCAGCTGTTTATAGAAAAATCCTGAACTCGAGTGCGAAAGAATAATATGATTCTGTAACAGATTACCAACAAAGCCCAGTGGATTTCAGAAATATTCCACCTATCTTTAAAAACTTGCCTTACATTGATGTATTACATGATCCATAATTCTTAAACGTATGACTTATAGTAAGTCGTCCCTGGGATTATCCTCGCAAATTTGGATGTCGTTCAAATACCCTCTTAATAGAGAAAAACTATTGCACCAAAGGCAATGATATCAATTTAATCCAGTGTTAACTTCATAAGAAAAGAAAAGTATAACACTCCCCAACCACACAAACTGAGGTTGTAAAAGCGATCTATAAAGATAAATTCAATCTCAAAATAAGATCTTCCCTGAATTTCCCGAACGCGAAAATGTCGATGGATTAGTCCTACAGCATGAATCTAGGTTAGCAACAAAGGCTAAGCGACTAATGACCCATTAGGCAATCCATTTCGAAAATCAAGCTCAGAAAATACAAGTTAAATCTGTTAATGAACTGCAGAAAAAAATAGTCAAAGGACTCGAAGTAACATTCAGAATAACAGGATCCGAAAACTTCCTAATATCGTAATAAGAATACGAAAAGGAAAATCCCCTTCAAAGAATACGATGATCCAAGCGAAAGTGCTTAAAGAACAATACACTAGAATATGAAAAACTCAACCAAAGTTCTCAAAAGAAAATTGTGTTACTAAAATGTTCTTACACAAGAAAAACTGTAAATCTTCTTCCTACATTTATTTCTCGACAAATAAGAATGAGCATATTAGTTTAAATACTGTAAAATACTACTGAAATTTTTAATTTATTCATTAAATTACACAAAGGATGCACTCATTTTTATGAGTCAAAATCCTGGCATCATAGAAGGTCAGTTTCGAAATAAACATCGAACCTGCACTTTCTACTCAACCATTTAATCCACTAAATCAAATATGGCAAAGTGTGGTAGTTCAAAATGTCCACGCTACGCTACTGTAACAAGTTGAAGTGATCTGTACCTTTGGCGAATCTAGATGAGGAAAAAAGGATATCGTTGGCCATACTAAGATCCAGACCAACAGAACACATGCTGGACTCCAACTGGGTTTCCATAGAACGAACCAAAGTCCTCCTAGGCTCGAACAACACCCGGTCGGTCGAAATAGTTCCAACATATCCTGGCGATATCTTCCCATACATATTCGAATACCGACGGATGGACCGCACACAGTTTATCAACTCGTCACGAAGCGAGGGTGAACTCGAACAGTCGCTAAATAGTTCCAATATATGAACGCGAATGCGAGCAAGTTCACAAGGGTCGACGCGGCCCCTTGCATCACGAGAGTCGCTTGCACACTTCATGCTAAATGAAAGTTGCTGCCAACATGTCCCCGCTACACCCTGCTAATGCAGTATTCTTATAATAATCTAGCCTACCATCGTAATGGATATAAGCTTCATAGTGTTCCTTCCCTCTGACACCTTGCTTGAGAATGTGCTCTTTTCAAAAAGTATAAGCACTGTGAAGAGTGAATCAAGTCTAGGCTGCATTTCCACGACGGTTTATATGCAGAGTTTTATGACACATTACAGCCGAGCTCGCGGTCGGGATTATGAAAGTATTCATCCGCATGGCTCGTTAGTTGCTGTAGATACACGGTCGCAAAGATAAACTATTACATGTTTAAGACCATGTCTGAGCCCTATTAAACACATGTATACTTCACGTAGAATGCTGAACGAACTAGCGTATACACTCCAGCGCGATCACACGTTTTTAAAACTACCGTTAGCTGGCGACTTCACTTTCACTGTTTTCAGGCTCAAACCTCTACGCTGTCGGTTTCTCTACTCATTGCTCTCTGCAGGAGGTCGTCTCGGTCTCACATCCGCTCCCCCACTCCTTCACACGTCACGACTCGATACGAAATATATCGCAGTCGAAACGTAATCAGCAGTGAGTTAACAGATCATCTTCTGTTCTTCATACTTTCTTAATAATAGGTTTCTGCCATGGAAATATACATACAGACGTATGTAGCTGCTTACATATAGCGCTAAATATGCTTTAATTTGTATTAACCACTCTCAGGTGAATCGATCGATATAGTGTTAGACACAGTCAACATGGTTATTATCGATGACCTTCGGGTTTCTCGTCGGAAACACGAGCTCTGCCGATCTCTTTCTTGATAGCATGACTTTTGCTCGCTGTAGACCAGCTGTAATTATAGACTTCAGAGGCTAGTTAGGAAGTTACAGGGTGTTCCCAAAATACTGTAACCATGTCTGTACTTAAGACCTTTATGAATAATGGTGCAGTACTTGTTATGTGTATATGTGAGAAACCCTTTCGAATAATTAATTTCTTCCATGGCGAGCTCTTATTATTTATTCATTCACCATAAATCGTACTGGAAGTATGGAAGGCGAGTGAGAAAGGGCAGGCCCCCAACTTACATCTACATTTTGCATACCTGCCAACTGTACCGATTTAGGCGGGAGACTCCCAATTTTACACCATTTCTCCCGCCCTCCCGCTTAACGTATTAAATCTCCCGATTTTTCAAATATCTCGCACGTAATTTCGGACTAAAAGTGCGAGATGGCAAAACTTCAGTCACTCATCGAACAGGTCTAGTTTTCGTGTGTTGAGTGTGTTTCGATACCGCAGTTTCGATAATTTATAGATGCCGTTATTCTCCACGACTACGCGTCCCACTTAGTTCGATTTGAATATCTCTTCGTTTGAAATAATCGATGGTTAATTTAGCGTGTATTCCTAGAAGTTTTCAAAATAGTCTGTGGATGAGATGTAGGTTACGGAATATTGTATCTGTTTGACACGTGAAATTATTTGTGTAGCCTATAACTTGGATGTTGGCATTAATATGCCGGTGGGCTTTTGTGATTTTTTGATTTGAGCGATTTTGTCGGTTCCTCTGTAATAGGCTACGGCGAAGAAATATGTTCTGGAAGAACATCATGCAGGAGTTCAGTTGGGAAGCCATTCCAAATTCACTTCATTCACCTAGAGTTCTCGGGTTCGAATCCGGGACGGGGTAGATACTTTTGCTACCAGATTATCATTTTAAATTTTGTAAATATTGTCAATTCAATTACAGTACAGTAAGTATGTAGTTAGTTTTAGTTGTAAGTATGAAGTTAATTTGTCTATTAGATATATGTCATTGTTCTATTAGACTGTGGTGTGTGAGTGTGCTGGTGAGGGTGCATGTGAGTGGGCCTGGTGACAGACTGTTTTAGTGGTAGTATTTGTTGTTGGTGAAACTTTAGTATTTTTTTCGTTAGTAGAATTTTGGTATTTAATTGTTAGTAGAAGGTTAGTATTTTGTAGTAGAATTGCTCTTTACTTATTCTGAAAGGGAGTAGCAGCCTTTCAGAATAAATCAATTCTTTACTAGTCTAATAGACGGTTAAGATATTGATAATATAAGCCAACTAATGGCTACACTGCGTTCTGCTGCACGGCTGAAAGCAACGGGAAACTACAGCCGTAATGCTATTCCCGAGGATATGCACCTCTCTATGCATAATTACATGTGATGATGGCCTCCTCCCTTGTAAAATTTCAATCCGGAGGTAAACTAGTCCCCCGTTCGGATCTCCGGGTGGGGACTACTCGAGAGGGGGTTAACATCACAGAAGTGACAAAGAGGAAATCTGACATTCTACGGATCGGAGCGTGGAATGTTAGAAGTCTGCTAGGAAGTGGAAAGTTGGAAAACTTAGAAAGGGAAATGGATAGGTTGAGGTTGGATTTGGTTGGGATTAGTGAAATGCGCTGGCAGGAAGAACAGGACTTTTGGTCAGGAGACTATAGGGTCATTAGCACTAAATCAAACAATGGCCAAGCAGGAGTTGGTCTCATATTGAGTAGGAAACTTGGACAGCGGATGGAATATTATGAGCAATACAGTGAACGGATTATTGTAGCAAAAATCAATACTAAACCTACGTGCACCACAGTGGTACAAGTATATATGCCTACCAGTCAAGCTGATGATGAGGATGTTGAAAAGGTCTACGAAGAAATAGATGACATTCTGAGGTATATCAAAGGTGATGAAAATGTTATAGTAATGGGAGATTGGAATGCTGTGGTAGGAAAAGGGAGGGAAGGGAAGATAGTAGGAGATTTCGGATTAGGTGAAAGGAATGATCGAGGAAGCAGGCTGATGGAATTCTGCACCGAACATGAGTTGGTCATAGCTAACACCTTATTCAATAACCACAATAGAAGAATATACACATGGATGAGACCAGGAGATACAGGGCGTTACCAAATCGACTTCATTATGGTCAAGCAGAGGTTTCGAAACCAGATTTTGGATTGTAAAACATATCCTGGTGCTGACATAAACTCTGACCACAATCTGGTTGTAATGAAATGCAGATTAAAGTTGAAGAAACTGAAGAAAAGTCAAAAGCCAAAAAGGTGGGCAATAGACAGACTGAAAGTAAAGGATGTGAACGAAAGATTCAAGAAGAGTATAAAGGAAGGACTAATCAAAACCCCTAAACAAACTTCAATTGCAGACGAATGGGCACTTTTGAAGAATGAAATAACAAGATCGGCAGAAGAAAACATTGGTAGGAAAGAAAGAATAGGTAGAAAACTGTGGATCACTCAGGATATACTAGAATTGATGGATGAAAGGCGGAGACACAAGAATCTAAGAGATGAAGAGGGGAAAGCAGAATACAGACGTCTGAGAAATGAGGTTTACAAGAAGTGCAAGGAAGCGAAAGAAGAATGGTTGAAAGAGAAATGTACAGGTATAGAAAAGTGTCTGAAATTAGGAAAAGTAGACACAGCTTATCGAAGGATTAAGAATACTTTTGGGGAAAAGAAGTCTAAGTGCTGTAATATTAGGGACACAAATGGAAAGTCTCTAACAGATAGGGAAGAAAAGGTTGAGAGATGGAAAGCTTACATAGAGTGCTTGTATAAGGGAAAGGAGATTGAGAATCATGTAATGGAAAGGGAGGAGGAAATTGATGAGGATGCAAAAGGAGATTTGATATTGAGATCCGAATTTGACAGAGCATTAGAGGACTTAGGCAGGAACAAAGCACCAGGCATAGATGATATACCGATTGAGTTGCTACGCTGCATAGGAGATGAAGGTCTGATCAGGTTATTTCACTTGGTGTGTAGGATTTATGAGACAGGTGAGGTACCCCCTGATTTCAAGAAGAATGTTATCATCCCTATACCAAAGAAAGTGGGAGCTGACAGATGTGAAGATTACCGTACAATCAGCTTGATTACTCATGCTTCAAAGATCCTGTCTAGAATAATTTACAAGAGGATTGAGAGCCAGATAGAAACGGAGTTGGGTGAAGACCAGTTTGGTTTCAGGAGAAATGTAGGAACAAGGGAAGCTGTACTAAGTCTTAGGCTGATTTTGGAAGGTAGAATAAGGAAAGATAAGAGAACGTTCATGGCATTAGTAGACTTAGAAAAGGCTTTTGATAACGTTGATTGGACTAAATTGTTTGACATTTTGAAATCTATTGGAATAAAGTACAGGGATAGGAGGGTGATATACAATCTATACAGAAACCAGACAGCAGTCATTCGAGCTGAAGGATATGAGAGAGAAGCTGGTATTATGAAAGGTGTAAGGCAAGGCTGCAACTTATCACCCATACTTTTCAATCTTTACATTGAACAAGCAATGAAGGAAATCGGAGAAAAATTTAAAGTGGGAGTGAAGATTCAAGGAGAAATAATTTCAACTCTGAGATTTGCTGATGACATCGTCATCTTGGCCGACAAGCCTGAGGATTTGAATGAGTTTTTGAATGGTATGGATTCCGTCTTACGGAGGGACTTCATGATGAAAATTAATAAATGTAAAACAAAAATACTGGAATGCAGCCGAAATAAATCAGAAACATCTATGGATATCAAATTGGCAGGTGAAAAGCTGAAGGAAGTAGGAGACTTCTGTTACTTAGGAAGCAGAATAACCAGTGATGGACGAAGCAAAGAGGATATAAAAAGTAGGTTGGCTCAGGCAAGGAAAGCCTTTCTACAAAAAAGGAATCTGTTGACATCGAATATAGATTTAGGTATTAGGAAGTAATTTTTGAAAGCCTTTGTCTGGAGCGTGGCGCTATATGGAAGTGAAACTTGGACTATTGGTGCAGCAGAAAAGAGGAGAATTGAGGCATTTGAAATGTGGTGTTACAGGAGAATGATGAAGATCAGATGGGTAGATAGGGTTACAAACGAAGGGGTATTAAGGCGAGTGGGAGAGGATAGATGTTTCTGGCGACTTCTAATGAAGAGAAGAGATAGGTTGGTAGGACACATACTAAGACACCCAGGAATAGCAAGCTTAGTTATGGAAGGAAGGGTCGAGGACAAGAACTGTAGGGGTAGACCAAGGTTAGAATATGTTAAACAGATTGCCTCGGATGTAGGGTGTGGTAGCTATGTAGAGATGAAACGATTAGCTCAGGACAGGGAGGCATGGATAGCTGCATCAAACCAGTCAAAAGACTGAAGACTCAAACAACAACAGATTGAATTGGCTAAACCTTATTTTGGCCCTGTTTTTTATTACGCTCCGGTTATGCAACTTTGGAAACGTAATAGCACGAACGGACGATGTGTGTTGGTAGCCATAGTGCCCTATTTTATTGTCTTAAATGTGATTGGCTTACACTGATACTAACAGGATTGCAACCGTATTATGTTTTAGACTTAGATTAAACTCCTTGAAAACGAAATCTATTGTTATGAATTTCAGAAGTTGATCGCATATAATAATAAAACATCATTACATTGTCTGATATAATTGCACAGATTCAGTTATATTTAAAGAATTGCACCTGTAGATTATACTATGATGGCAGCCCTTGCTGTCGATCATGGAGGAAAGAATAAGAGGAGATGCCCTGAGCTCATTTGAGTGAAGCCAAGTGGGCGTATTCGGTGTTCTGTGACTTGCATGGGGCATTGCGCATGGCTAAACCTTATTTTGGCCCTGGTTTTTATCGCGCTCCGGTTATGCAACTTTGGAAACGTAATAACAGTAGTGATAATTATTAAAAAAAAAAAAATCTTCAAATCTAATCTCAGCATGTGTAGGCCTACCCTATATACAAAAAAAAAAGAAAAACATTCCTCTGCAAATCCCAAATTATCAAACGGCTGTCGGTCAATAATTACGGTAGGCCTACGTAATTAATCAATTCGAGGCTAATCGTCAAGTTTCTGCCCCCCCGCAAAGAAAATACCGTACGATACCGAAACGTATAGGCTATACCGTATTTTTGTGCAAATATGCGTCCTTTTTTAATTGTTCTGTTTATTAATTTTGAGGTTCGTATTCTTGAATATCAAAATGTGTACGACCAATGAGTGAAAGTGGCTGTGCTCGAAATTAGGCCTAAAAACTGATGAATGCCTCAACACCAATAAGAACATAAAACTCAATTTGGTGTAAATACCGTAATTGGTTCGCCATCATTTAGCAATTGGATAACAACAGGGATTATAAATGCATGCCAAAGAAAGAAATTTCTACACAAATTATATAAACAATACCACACAACCCCTGAATTCAATTTATACTACAAAAAATACACTAGCATATTAAATAAGGTAATAAGACTAGCAAAGAAAATGCATAATGATAATATTATTTCCCAATCATCTAATAAAAACAGGGCTATGTGGTCCGTGATAAAGAAAGAAACTGGAAAATCTGCTAAAATACAAAGGAACATTACACTGACCAGAAATAATAAAGTGATTAATAATCAAGAGGAAATAGCAAACACTTTTAATGACTATTTTCTGGAAATTCCACAAAAATTACTAAATAAATCACAGTTTAATACACTAAATTCTAACAATAAAATAAATATATGCAGTGATTCTTTATTTATAAATCATGTCACAAGTGAAGAGGTAAGAATAGTTATAAAAGAGCTAAAAAATAAATTCTGTGCTGGCATTGATGGCATCCCTGATGCAATTTTAAAGAAATGTGCAGAAAATATAATAAATCCACTTTCGCACTTAATAAACAGTTCAATTCTCTCAGGAACTTACCCGGATATTTTGAAGTTATCAAAAGTAATTCCAGTGCACAAAAACGGTTCAAAAGATGAATTAGATAAATATCGTCCTATTACCTTACCAACTGGTATTGCAAAAATTGTGGAAAAAATTATGTATAAGAGACTGATAAGTTTCATAGAAAAAATAAAATATTATCAAACTCACAACATGGATTCAGAACGGAAAAATCTACACAGACAGCAATTTACGGATGTAGTAATAGTATACTGAAATTAATTGACAATAAGGAACATGTAACTGGCCTATTCTTGGATTTATCGAAAGCATTTGATGTTGTTGACCATAAAACCCTCCTTACCAAACTAAATCAATATGGTATTAGAGGTATAGCTAATAAATGGATAGAGTCTTACTTAACAAGGCGTAAACAAATAGTAAGCTTGAGACACAAGGATGATGGAACCAAATTACTTAATGAAACACTGTCCAATGTGGGAATTATTGAATTTGGAGTACCCCAGGGATCGGTTTTGGGCCCACTACTCTTTCTTCTATATATCAATGATATAAGACAGAACGTTCATTCACATAAGGAAATTTTGTTTGCGGACGATACAACACTCGTAATAAAAGGTGAAACTAAACAGGTCATACAGCAGGCTGCAGACTCCGTTACAGGAGAGTTAACCAAATGGTCACAAGATAATCGCCTCATAATCAACTATAAAAAAAACAGTATGTCTAAATTTCCACACTATACAGAATAGGAATCCTGCGAAACCCAATATAACATTAAATGGTCATCAAATAGAAAATAAATCAGAAACAATGTTTTTAGGACTATGGATACAACATGACTTGAATTGGAATAAACATATACAATATCTGAATACTAAACTGAACTCGATGTGCTTTGCGTTACGTATTTTGAAAACCTGAACTAGCATGCACACATTAAGAAATACTTATTTTGCTTTTTTCCATTCATACTTAAGATATGGGATCATATTTTGTGGTATGTCGCCAGATGTACTAAGCACGTTTAGGATACAAAAGAGGGTGATTAGAATTATGGCAAATGTAAACTCTAAAGAATCATGTAGACCTCTGTTTAAAGATTTAATCATTCTCCCACTGCCCTGCATATATATCTTTGAAAGTATTATATTTTTTTTAAAGAATTTAATGAATAAAGATGTTTTTCTTAAAACAAACAATGATGTTCATAGGCATAACACAAGACAAATTCAAAACATTCATATTTCACACACACATACAAGCATATATCAAAAAGTAACTTTTCACACTGGAGTTAAATTATACAATAAACTACCCCAATATATAAAACTGACCCCAAAAATAAAAACCTTTGATAGAATGTTGAAAGCTTATCTGCAGTGCCATTGTTTTTACTCAGTAGTTGAATATCTTAGCGTATAGGAGCGATGAAATCTATAATTATATTTTACTTTTTAATTTAATTGTAATACTTAGCTGTATGTTGTTGTATTTATAGAATTAAGTTTTCATATTATGATAATAGAGTGAGGTGTAAATAGTTGTGCAATAAGATTGTATCTATTAAGATTTGCTATTATAATAGGTTAAATAGTTATAATATTAGTAATATATACCTGTTAGTTCTTTTATTTTATAGATTTAAATTCTGACGTGTCCTATATCAAAAAATGTATTGAATGCATGTATTTGATCAAATGGAATTAATAAAAATCTATCTATCTATCTATCTATCTATTAATTCCCAAGATGTTCCTTCTTTGGTATAACTCGCATCTTCAGACACCTGTATTCAATTTAATCAGTGTTTCAGCATATTATTACGTTTTGCCGCGTCTTCCTTACAAAACTAGCCTCGCAAATGTGCTCTAATATTTATCTTTAAATTGGCTTTTAAAACGATAGCGCAGCTTATTTGTGCCAAGTACCGCGAAGTACAGAGTGTATTCTGCCTATCCAAGAAAAAATCTTGACTTGTCATTGCAGTTTTATGTCACTAAAATCCATTACTAGTTGGAGTGATTTACGGCTTTAAGCATAGGGACAGCCATTTTCTTGCAACCAAAGTGGGCGAGCTGTTTGGCTTCAACAGCTTGCGCTAGGCAGCACAGCGAAGGCATCTCCTTCCTTTCTTTCCTCCATGCTGCCGATTATCATTTTCTTTTGTTTTGCAAGATGGCAGACTACGCCAGGATATTTGTTTTTATTAAAGATATTTGTAAATAGTGTGGATGTTATAATAATGTTGATGCGTGAGCAAAAGAAAAGATGGAGAAAAATATGAGCAATTCTGTCATTTGTAATGAAATGTGCATTTTGTTTAGTGATTAACTGTGGCGTGTCAGTCATGTGGAACACCAAGATAGCCTAAACCCTATATCTGGAACGCCGCCAGGAGTAGTTTTGAAATGCTCTTCATCCAATTTTCTGGAGTGTGTTATACCAATAATATAATTCAGCAGGTCTCATTCTATCATGTAAGTTTGTATAGTGCTTATTTGAGCAGCACTACATGACTGGTATTGTATGTGGCGAAGGTACACTGTGAGAGAGAATGAGGACCTGTACACCATTTACCTGTCTTCGTTGCTTCCTAAGGAATTAGCCTGCGTGATTCTAACTAATAATGCTGGTAAACCCCTATCTGTAGGCCTACTGTCTTTGCTTTCCTCCTGTTTAGTCCGAAGAGGAAATTATTTCACTTGCATCCTTAGCTGGCTATCACTTCTTCCTCTGGGTTGAAGGGCACTTGCAGCAATATGTATGCTATGCAGTGGTGAGGCATATGGATCACTTCGATGGAGAGATGCATCTTTTAGGTTCAGTAACAGCCTGTTTTCCTAGAGTTTTCGGAATAATTATAGATTGTGATGCAGCCGCGTATAAAATTCCCCTAAAAACAAAATGGCGTCTTCCATGACGTCATCAACGACGTCACTCCTCTGGCAAGCATACGGGAAAAGCCTGGGTAATAGGTGTTTTTGGGTGGGGAAACATAAAAACGGAGAGCAGCATTTGCAAAAAACCTTCCAAACGCACTGTGTATCGTAATCTGTAATTGACCTACATAGCTCAATTACAGATTACGATACATACGAAAATTTCAAAATTTGATATTATATTTTTAAATTTCCGCATCGGAATTAGTAATTGGCCTATGTAGGTCAATTACAGATTCCGATAAACATCGTAATTATTTTCATTTCATAATTATAAAACATTGCATCGATATCTGTAATTGGCTTATCTAGCTCAATTACCGATTGCGATGCATACAAACATTTCCCGATTTGAGGTTATATTCGGTAATTTCGTATCGGAACCGATTTCAATACACATCGTAATTATTTTAATTTCATAATTATAAAACATTGCTTCGAAATCTGTAATTGACCTATATAGCTCAATTACAGATTGCGATGCATACAAAAATTTCCCAATTTGAGGTTATATTCGGTTATTTCGTATCGGAATCTGTAATTGACCTACATAGCTAAATTACTGATTCTGATACACATCGCAAATATTTTAATTTCATAATTATAAAACATTATATCGAAATCTGTAATTGACCTATATACATGGTGGCCGGCCACTACTGGAAATCCTGGAAAACTCCTGGATTTTATTAGGTTGGAAAACTCCTGGAAAATGACGAAAAATTTGAAAACTCCTGAAAAATAGCCACTGTTAATTAATTATAAAAATCTTTCCATCTTGAATCATACTCCCGCTGCGGTTTTGGGTGGGCACTCTATCGTTAACGAAAGAAATTTCCTCAGGCTACCTGTTTCTGTGTGTGAGAACAGATGATAGTATTTTTGTAAAACATATTCAGTGTGGACAACTTTACCGCAATAAAAGTGAAGGCGGCATTCTTTTCTCTAAAAAAAAAGCGGATATTTGAGTCACGAAGGCTGTATTAAAACAACAATTAAATCATTTGTGTGTAGGCTTGCGTATCAATAACGCAATCACCACTAATTTTTGTCAACATCTGTATAATTAAACCAAACACAACTGCTTTATTTTGGTCTTGAAGTAGGCAACCGATATAGCCCCGCAGTCGTGTTTATTTTTAAATCTGGAAAAATGTGAATGACTCCTGGAAAATTTCTGGAAAACTCCTGGAAAATCATTGACCGATTTGAGTGGCCACCATGTACTGTATATAGCTCAATTACAGATTCCGATACATAGGAAAATTTCGCAATTTAAGGTTATATTTTTAAATTCCGTATCGGAATCTGTAATTGGCCTATAAAGCTCAATTACAGATGACGATGCACATCGTCATTATTTTAATTTCATAATTATAAAATATCGTATCGGAATCTGTAATTGAGCTATATAAGTCAATTACAGATTTCGATATAATGTTTTATAATTATGAAATTAAAATAATTACGTGTATCGTCATCTGTAATTGAGCTATATAGGCAAATTACAGGTTCCGATACAAAATTTTAAAAATATAACCTTAAATCGGAAGTATCGCCGACGATAATTTAGCTAAGTAGGCCAATTACTCATTCCGATACAAAATCTTATAAACGTAATCCTAAATTAGAACATTTTCGTATGTACGGCGTATCAAATTGAGGTAGGCTATATAGATCAATTACAGATGGCGATACACAATGCATTTCGAAGTTTTTTCTAATGCTCATTCATCGCCATCTGCTATGCTGTAATACCCCGTTTAGACGTCCCGGTTGCGATCGCGATCAGGCGCCGATCCAGATTAAGTTGGGACGTCTAAACGCAACAGGATAACATTATCGCGATTAACTTTCCCTCCAACAAGATCAGCCCGATCCCGTTCCCACAACGAGATAATCGCGTTCGCGACCATTGCGATCGTCGGTGTGTTCTATCCTCCTGCTGTGTGAGTGAAGTAGGCAGTGGAAATGATGGCCATTTTGTATTATCTCGTGTTTTGAAAGCGAGATGTACGTAATGTTGGCCATGATGGTTGTATTTATGTTGTTTGATATCAGATATGAAGATTGAGAGAAACGAAATGATGGATGGAGACAAACATACCAGCGTTTAAACGCTGAAATAAAAAATATTAGCGTTGGGGAAAGTCGATGAAGACGATTAATAAAGACATAAATTGATTGTCATAGACATAGATGAGATTCCGATAGGGCCAAATAACTCTGGACGAACAAGAAGTATTTATGCAATAAATAGCCTAGACTGGTTTATAAATATCTCAAAATATTTTTATTTCCACACGTCTCCTCAGGATTTGTATATATTTAAAAATATGCATTAGCAGGTTGAATTATGTATAAAGAATAACTGAAATACTTCAAAACTGGAGGAAACAAACTACTGAAAATTTCTGCTGTAACACTTGGAATTCAAAAGTTGGCAGACCTTAGCGATGTCATGCTGTTTTACTCGATTATCCTGTTGTTTCATGATGGGACGTCTAAACACATACCAATGACAAATGCCGTTGATCGCGATTGGACATTATCCAGATCAGAGATAATCGGGATCGCGACCGAGACGTCTAAATGGGGTATAACACCTCCCCACTTCACTCCAAACAGCGAACATGCAGGAGTACTAAAATTCTCCACCACTTACCTCGTGGCGCTAGCAGGCTGATACTCCAGTCGCTCGTATCTGTTGTTGTCATCTAAACTCGATGAATCTTCCGACTTGTTGGCTTTGTGTTCAGATATTTAATAGGTTCAAATCGCTCTGTCATTTCACACGCGATCTTATCAATAAATGCTGGTATTGCAATTTTACAAATCAACTTACTTAGCACTTCCTTGTGGCCGCTGTCAGACGATGATTCGCACATCATCAAGGGGGACTTACTTAAAGCAGACAGAACAATTGCAGTCACGTGTTCACATATTCTGGTGGACATAAACTTTGCAACAGCACACGCGAACTGAAAAATTGTTGTCATAATCCACACTAGTTGTTCACTCGGATAATGCAGCTTATCAGAAGTGTCCCTCTTGTAAATTAAATCCGTCAGTTGGGAGCTAAATTTCCTTCTTCCAACCAGCTGATAACATAATTTACACTGAATTTCCTTTTGGACTTGTTGCACTATAAATCCTCCGATGTACGTCATCGATGCTTGTTCCATTGTGACAAATCCAAGACCTGAAAGTTTATGTAATTAATAAATGCGTTCAAATTATGTTTTAATGTAATAAAATATTTATAATAAATAGGCCTACGCCCACATTCGTTCTCGGTGGACTTTCTTCCGCTCCTAGATCCAAATCTTTCCCGTTTTCCACTTCGTTTTTTCTTGGAAACCTTTGCAAGCTTAAAGTTTTCTTTTGAGTGGGGCGCGCTCCTGAATGTCTGTTGGTGTAATCTCCACTTCTTTCAGATCTTTATCTAGTTCAAAGAAACAGGCCCATTTTGATTTTCCTCTCCTGAAAGTAAGTTATGTTGCGATTGGTCAGTATCGCTGAGGTCATTCGTTTCACATGCCCATAAAATGTTATCTTTCTCTTCCGGACGACGTCACTTATCTTCTCCACATGAGTATATAGTTCTGAGATGGGCACAATTCGGCTCATTGAGCAGCGCTCCCGCTCCGGCAGGAGAAAGAGCAGAGTATGCGCTCTCACCGAAGTTAACCTGGTAGCTACTTGCACAACTTGCCGTTACAAGCGGCGTATCACAACAGCTTTATACTTGTGCCCTGTTTGTTGTGTATTAGATGATTAGATTATGGTGCTACGTACATACGCTTAATTATATTCCTTTTATTAGGTTCTGTGTAGGAAACATCAATAGTTACTTTAACAGCTGATAAGTACACACTCCCTTGCCCACTACCGATAGTCCTGAAACTACAATAAGCCAACCTAACATCTTGTTTAGAACATAAGGAACGATAACTTGCTCTAAGAGTACATAAATAAATACATGAATAAATATCATTCACTATAAACAAAACATAGGCCTATGTGTTCTTATATATCTGAACTGTCATTCTGCAGATGATGATGAGGTGTGCGTATCCTTTCGCTGAAACAGACGGGTTACATTTGGAGCAATTGATCTTGCACTTGCAATTCGAAGAACACCAGTGAGATTTGCGTCAGTTTGAGTGGCCCTTCGTGGAGATTTATTTATCTTCATTAGAAAGAACAGTTTCAACACAGATATGTTGAACCAAACATTGATAGAAGTTTGGGAAATCTGTTTGCGAAAACTGTTCATAAAAATGTGCTAAGCTTGTTCGTGATTCATATTTAGCGTACAGCCGTACACATAATATAGGCCTACTCAGCCCGGTACAGTGCTGTACCTATGCTTGCGCCTTGACTGCGCATATTGCCATCTAGTCGTTCCAGCACAAACTATTAGCGAGCAGTCAGCTGGTTTCGGCTCCTTGGCTCCGCTCGCGCTCATGCAGTTGGCTCCAGGAGCTGCGCTCTCTCATTGCCCACCTATGATATAGTTCATGGTTATGCCGCCTTCTGTATTCCCCATTGTCTTTGATGGGATCCAATAACGTTCTGAAAATTTTCCTTTCTTTGGCCTCCAGTTTTTCGACCAAGCCTTTTTTGTTCATTATGAGGCATTCAGAAGCATACAGGACCTCCGGACGGATGACACTGCAGTAATGTTTCAGTTTTTCTTATAGATACCCTGAGTTAAATGGTACGCCCTTTCCATTTTGCTCATGCGCGATGTGAATGCTTCTTTCTCTGATACATTAGGTTCATAATTTCTCCCAGGTACTTAAACTTTGCAACTCGCTTAATTTTTTCTTGCTCCGCGGCAAGGTCGTTCCAGCCGGTTCGATATTAGTTATGAACACTGTCTTCTCAAAGGAGATCTTGAGTCCTGCCTTCGCTGCTTGTGCACTAAGCTGATTAATCTGTTCCGTGGCTGTCTCTAATGAATCATAAATGATTGCAAGATCATCGGCAAAGGCTAGACAGTCAATTGTGATGTTCCGGCTTCTGTATCCCAGTCGGACTCCGCTTGCAAATCCTTGTTTATTCAGTTCTTTCCGCCACTCATGGATAACATTCTCGAGGACACAGTTGAAGAGTAATGGTGAGAGGCCATCTCCTTGCATTACTCCTGTCTTGATTTCAAAGGCGTCTGTTATCTCGCCCGAAACTTCAAATTCGAGTTGGTGTTGGTCAGCGATTGTTGGATGATCGCTCTGGGTTTGTTGCCCAGGCCAAATTCTTTTAGGATTCGAATCACGGTGTTGCGATCAATAGAATCATAGGCCTTCTTAAAGTCTACGAAGGTCACCACCAATTTCTTATTCCTGATCTTCAAATAGGAGAGGGTAGATTTGACGTTTATAATCTGTTCGACGCATGATCGCCCTTTCCGGAAGCCGGCTTGATATTCTCCCAGTTGTGGATCTAATTGTTTCTCTGCCCTAGTCAGAAGAGCTTTCGAGAGAATCTTATACAGGGTCTTTCATATAAAGTAAGAACGCCAAGCGGCAGTTTTGTTATCCGATGCTGCGGTGGCCTTGGCCGAGCTTGTGACGCGCCACGGCCCCCTGCTTTAAGCGTGTGTACAATCCTATACGAAATATTAACTTATAAAAGATGCTGGATGTGTCGTCCTCCGTAGGTCATACAGGCAATGTACCTGGTAGCCACATTCTGGCTGACGCGAGTGAGTTCTGTCAGTGTATTGTTTCTGATCTTTTATTTTATGTCTTTTATTGAGCACTGAGCCAGTAGTGTCAAACTTATTTTCAATTACGTGAATCTACGCTAGTGAATGTGGCACTTCATCAGGAAATTGCTGAACAAATGTATCACGTACCCGCCGACCAGACTCGTACTTAAAATAAGTTTTACATACAAAAATACGATGTTGTAATGAGACCTGTCTCACCATGTTAGCACCTGAGATTCAGACTGGCAACTGAACACCTGCACGCTTATTGCAAGGTCAAGTATGTACTCTCCGCGCGCTTTCAATACTACAACAGGGGGACGTGGCGCGCCACAATCTCGGCCAAGGCCACTGGAGCAACGGATTACAAATCCGCCTCTCGCCGTTCTTACTTTATATGAAAGACCCTGTAGGTACGGTATCAGAAGGAGGGAAATGCCACGGTAGTTATTTACGTCGGTTTTATCTCCTTTCTTATGAAGGGGGTGAATCAAGACAGAAGTACAGCCGTTGGGGAGTCTCTCTGTTTCCCAAATTTTGCAGATAATTTCCAATAATTTATCTAGCGTCTTGTCACCAGCATATTTCCAAAGTTAGGCGATTTTAAAGTCTTCGCCTGGTGCCTTGCAGTCCTTGAACGATAGAATAATTTGATTGATTCCTTCCTTCGAAGGTGGTAATGAATCTGGATGAACTTTCACGATGTCTTCAAAAGTAAAAGTGGACTTTGGAGCTTCGCAGTTGAGAAGTGGCGCAAAATAATTCGCTAGAATGTGACAGTTGTCTTTTTCATTATGAGTAATTTTACCATTGGTGGTTTTGAAATGTAGGCTTGGCGGGTTATATTTGCTAAGACTGCGTTTGAAGGTTCGATAGAAGTTCTGGATTTTGTTCCTCTCAAGGTCTTGATCAATTTGCACCAGCTGTGTTTTGTCGATTTATAATATTTATCCTTTATTTGTGATATTTATGTGAATATTTAGCGGACGTTATGATCTGAACCAAATTCGCAAGAATCGATGCTTGTTGTACACCATCAAGAAAAGGAAAGCAAAATCCATGGGACACATACTCAGACATGACATTCTCCTCTAGGTGATTTTTGTAGGAAAAATTTTGGGGAAAAAACCAAGAGGACGACCAAGACAATCGCATCTCAAGAACATTGTCAAGGAGATGTAATGTGACTCGTATGCCAATATTAAGAGGACTGCTGAAGACCGTAAGAAATGGCTGCAACGATAAGGCTTTTAGCCTTTAGAAGCTAAGCTGATTATGTTCTGTTGAATTTTTGGTAACATTTTGCGTCAAAATCTATGTGTTTACGCAGTGTTAGGCAATTACCATTTGCACTGCGGCAGTGCCATGTGCTTGCGCTAGGCCTACTAGATGACAGATGGGTGGCGTTGCCAAACGTAATGATACGGCGATGATATTCACGAAACTGCGCCTGATACGGGAGATATTTTATGAAGACACGAATCACCTTCCGGCGGTAGTACCGATGATCTCCGCTTGTGTTTCTCTTTGCTAGTGTATGTCGTCAGCGATTGAATCGCTCATTTATAATCTTTGATAAACTTTCGCTGTTGTGTTGTTTAGGCGCATGCTTGATGGGTGTAACGTTGCACCTCGTTTCGCTGGGTAAATCAAATAGGGTGGAAGTTTTCAAATTGGCTCTTGTGCGGAAGAGAACCATTAATTTTTCGTTTATTGAATTTAAAAAGAAATCATGGCCTCTAACTATAGAGTATGTACGGTAGTTCTCTTTCCTGATCCAGTTTAGCAGGAAATATAGTACGTAATGTTATTGAACGTTATTGTCATGCTCACACAATATGTTTTATTTCAGCCAATAGACTCCAAAAGAGAAGAATTTAGGAAATATTTGGAACGTGCAGGAGTAATGGATGCTCTCACTAGAGCTCTAGTCAGTCTGTACGAAGAAACTGATAAACCCGTTGATGCTCTCGAGTATCCTTTATTTACAAAATAGAACTTACCAGACCTGAATGTCAGATGCTCATCTCATGTATATTTACTTGTCCAAGCAACAGGTGATATGTCGTAATAGAAATTAAGTATAGGCCTACTGAAAGGAGAACTACGTCCGACTAACAAGAAAAAAAAAAAAAAAAAAATTAACATGAGCATACCAACATGTTGCGATCGCCCTGCTACACTTTTCTGACTTATGACTTTATTGAAACTGGCCAGTTTTTCGTCTTAATCTGTTTCAAAGGGCATTAATTTACTCTACTTATTTGGAATTTTGTGTTCATTCTTGAAAGTGTTTGCACTTGGCCAGGTTACTGTAGACCTAGCACCCTGGTTCCAGAAAGACCCTTAAAGAAATTTTTAATATTTTAACATAGGTTAGTAGTAAGAGAGACACATGTAACATAAACCATGCAAACAACTTTGTCCATTACAGCCATAGGTCACATAGTAATAATAATAATTTTATTGTAAAACTCATATGGAACTATTGCGGTGTAGCCTATATCTATTGAGTTGGGTGTCACTGAAGCGATCTGCTCTCCAATTTCGACGTTCTCTTAAACATTCTCATTCAAAAAAAAGTCAACCCCTGGCACTATCCAGCCCATGACGGGCTAAGGCCGACCAAGCGACCGCTGCCCAGCCATTTGGCCTGCAGATATTGGGGTGACGCGTGATTAACGCGTCGGGTCCCCTCGGCCGTTAATCTTGGTATTCGTGATCGGGGCGCTGTCTCACTGTCAGACAGCTTTTCAATTGTCCTCACGAGGCTGAGTGCACCCCGTTCCAACCCTCACGTCAGTTTTAAAATCCCTGACGGAGCCGGGGATCGAACCCGGGGCCTCCGGGCGAGAGGCAGGCGCGCTACCCCAACACCAACTCTACTTGGTGACTTATGGCTGAGATTTAATTACTGTAACTTTGTCTTGTGATCACTGAATGGGATAAGAGAGATCCTTTACTCAAGAGTGCCATAGATTTTTGCTGCCCTTAAAATTCTGACTTCCTGACTTCCTCAGGTATAACACTTCAGTGTTTAATGACAAGAAGAAATAAATGTGATTCTAATGCTATAAGATCACAACATGGATTCATCAATGCAAACATGCTGGGAGTAGTATAGATCGCGATATGTTACACTACAAAATTCCCTTAGATGCAAAGTGATTGCATCTATGACTTCATGGTTTAAACGATGTATACATATTAAATTCTATGTGTTAATAGGGCTTTATATACAAACACAAATCTAACCCAGAGCTTACAACCCAGACCGCCTTGCTTGTACAAGCAGTAATTGTCACCCAAATAGTCTTCTAACCTATACTCTGTATAACGAAAGATGAATGGTGATTGCTGTCATCCGCTTGAAGGGTGAGGTGTGGAGAAGAGATTTGCGGGGTAACCGTCTCCATGGCAACAGCCAGCGGTGTTGCAATGTATGCAGATACAGCGCCTCTTGGAATGTTATGAGTCATGACCTGTCCCAGTGGCAAACAGCATTTCCCCACGTGCTAGCTTTGACAGACGTCAACGTTCATTATTCGTAATACAGAGTGTAGTAACAGCCCATGGTTTCGTCCAGACAGTTGTCTAACCTAGTAGCAACCAATAGTATTGTCCTTACTGTCATCTCACCATGGCTTCAGAAGAGTACAGTGCAACTTTTCGGTTAAATTTGAACAACTATCGACATTAATATCTCTCCACCAAACTTTGCAATTGAACACATATGACTGCATCTGCATGTTTGAGACCTCATACAGCTGACAAATATGGCAGCATCTCAAGCCGATACATCAAACAAACGAACATCATCGTCCGTACGATATCCATGACTTGATCGAATACACTAAATATTTCCCCTAGACACATACGTATTTCGGTGTATCCTTGAACCAACATGTCAACGCTAAGTAGATACTATTTTTTGCTTTGAAAATCAAGAAACTATATATTTAAGAGCAAATCAAGTGACAATTTTTCATCATTTGAAGAATATAAGTAGAAATTTATTTGTAAGTGGGATCACACTATTCTATTGTGGTGAATATACTGGCACTGTTTCGCGCAGCAGTTGGCAAACTCTGCCGCAGGACAAAGATATGCTATTGCTCATGTGACAAATTTATTTCTAAAATTATTTAATTTTGATTTCTGTGCATTTGGGCATCAAAGATTATTATGCTAAAACTATCAGGTAGAGATGATAAAAACAAGGATTTGACTTTTTTGTTCCATATTAAGTCGACACTCCGGAGATAAAAGTCAATTTTTTTTTTTTTTTTTTTAATGACTGAAATTGAAAGGATTGGGTTTCTTCTTTCTTGTCACAAAGTTATTCCGTTGAATACAAACAATTTATCACCTTCATAATGCTTTGTTTGTCAGGCTGCACACAGCAGAAATGGGCATGGCATCTGCTGAACTGCTTTGGTAGATTATGATGTCATTGTCATGTTTCCATTCAATCAAATCAATAAAATATCCCTGTTCTTTGCAATTACGCACCCAGGGGATGGGCCAACTGTCCCCCCTCCCCCCGCATATATTTCTACAGAATCGAGCTGTAAGATCTACCATGTTTCTGAATGAATTTATAAAGCCTGCTGATCTGACCCGACCCTTGCAATCGGCTTCGCCGAGTTAAAATTACTCTACTGTCATTGAGCAACATTGTATGCTTGTATTGGTATTCCTGATGTCACTACAATATTGCCGACAACTATAAGTTTTGTTATTCTTGTATGTTTCTTCTTTCTTGTGAGTTCTGTGAAGTTCGCGCGCAAGTTTACCTCTTGTAGTTGTGTATCAAGATACTATTATTATTGCAAGATAAGTGCTGTAATAGCTTGCCACGGTGGGTGAGTGGTTAGCGTATAGGTCTACTAACCCCAAGCTTGCAGGTTCTCTCCTGGCCGTGGTAAATGATTTTTGAAAGGCGGCAAAAATACGACACGCATGTTACATACGATGTTGGCATGTCAAACAACCCATTTGAATTCAGTAGGCCGTATTCATAATGGCAAAATTAATCTCGGGAGTTTCCGCCTACACAAAGTTCCTCGTTTCTCTACTAGAAAGCGCTATAGAGTTCAAGGAGCTTAGATATCTAACCGCCTTGACTTTCATAGTGCTTCAAGGAACAACGAAATTCAACATGCAAGCTACCCTCTGGGTGTCAAATTACAAAGCTTGCACCCGGCAACCGAGGCCATACAATATTATTATTATTATATTTTAGTGCTGTAATATTTGATAGCTTGTACAGGGTGTCTCTAAAGTCCGGTAACACTTTTCTTAATTTATTGCACAAAAACTGCAAATGATACACCTTTCCTATGTATGTCATATTAAAGGGAACTCAAATGGTTTTGCTTTCATAGTTTGATTTCACACTGACACTTTTCTTAACATATTTATTAACCTTTTACACAAAAACTACAAATTATACAGAATTCGTGATATTAAAAGAGGAACTCAAATGGTTTTCTTTTCATTGTTTGATTTCACATCGACTCGATAAGGGCACCACGTGCAACTCGGCAAATATCTACATGGTAATCGAACTCTTGCCACACTTTTTGGCGCATATCAGCCGATACAGTGATGGCAGCGTCTTGAATCCTACGCTCGAATTCCTCGAGATTTTGTGGTAAAGGTGGCACATACACACAGTCTTTGATATACCCCCATAAGAAGAAATCACAGGGAGTGAGATCTGGAGATCTGGGAGGCCACTTATCGAAACAGTTATTATTCCCTGCTTATCCGATCCAGCGCTGAGGTAACCTGTTGTTCATAAAATCACGGACATCAGAATGGTAATGGGGTGGGGCCCCGTCTTGCTGGAACAGGAAATTGTCGGAATCTTCCTGCAATTGTGGGAACAACCACTGCTGCATCATATCCAGGTATGAGTGCCCATTTACAGTGTTTTCGGCGAAGAAGAATGGTCCGTAAAGTTTCCGCGATGACACTGCATAGAAAACGTTCACGCTGATATTCGAGGAATTCATGCGGATTTGCGGTTCTTCCACACACGACAGTTATGCCTGTTGACTTTACCATTTGTATGGAAAGTCGCTTCGTCACTAAAAATAATGCGATTTAGGAAGTCATCGTCTGCCATCCATTGTTGCACTCTGATACAAAACTCATAACGCTGTTGTTTGTCATCCTTTCAACTGTTGCATGAGCTGTAATTTGTACGGCTTCATGCACAGTCTCCTACGTAGTGTCTTCCAAACTGTCGTACGTGGTATTTGGAGCTCGCGGGATGCTCTATGAACAGATTTTTTCGGACTTCTTACGAATGCCTCATTCACACGGTTAATGGTCTCTGCATTCACTGGTGGTCGGCCACTACGTTTCGTAAGACACAAGCAACCAGAACGCACATACCTGTCCTAACAGGCGTAAATCGACTCCCTGCTTGGTGCCTATTTACGGTACTTAGTCCTAAACTTCCGTTGCACATCTGTAGCACTCTTATTCCATGTGGAATTCAAACACACAGAAAGCCTGCTCTCCTCCAGAAGTCACCATCTTTACAAATGTGGCCAATAGCGCTAACTGCGGCGAATGTGGGAACTACGAACATTGGCGGTAATATCTAACAAAACCATTTGAGTTCCTCTCTAATATGCCATATATAGAAAAGCTGTATCATGTGTAGTTTGTGTGTAATAAATTAAGAAAAGTGTTATAGGGACACGCTGTATTTCAAGGGAATAAACAATATGGGTAAACAAAAATCAGCCTTATTTAAGCAACGAAATGCTAAACTTTTGATAGGAAGGAGATGGGGATCAGTTATTACCAAACAGGAGTCTCCATTGAAGAAACCAGGGACAAAAGGTCATGAAATGTTATCGGAAGCAGATTGTACTCATCAGAAAAGTGTCGCATCAACTTCAGCCACGTAAGTTCTGCACCTATAGCTAACAATCATCATGGCAAGACAGAAACTACAATCCCCATAACTTCGACTCCGGAAAAGTTGCATTGTGAAAAACAAGATGCAGGTGAATCATTTAGCAATTGTGAGTATATACTAATAAATGTACAGTCTTTGAAAAATCTCTTCTGTGACGTGTTGTGCTCTGAATGTAACAGCAAGAGTGTAGAATTACAAACTAGAAATCACCACTAATTTTCAACTAGGCTCATAGTGAAATGTGCCTCTTGTGGATTTGTTTTGTGTGAATCGTTTTCCAGTCCTAGAACTCCAGGCAAATATCGAAACACATCATTTGACGTAAACAAGAAGATGGTATCAACTTTCGGAAGATTCGGTAGAGGCCATGGAGAATTTCAGTCTAGGAATAGGAATGCATGTTATGAGTAGGCCTAATTCAACATACCGGTACCATGTTCTATTGGACAGTATTGCATCTGATATGGAGTCTTTTACATCATTGGTTTTAGGGGATGCAAGACGACTTGTGAGGCAGGCACATATAAATGAAAATAAAGATCTAGTTTTGGAACAATCATTGATATTTCTGTAACATATTATGGTACATGGCACAAACGAGGATTTACTACTAACTATGGGGTTGGCTGCATAATTGACATTCTCACTGGTTTAGTTATCGATTATGAAGTCCTCTCGAAGTATTGCCACAAATGTGTCCTGGCAAGAAAGGATTTAAGCCCTCGAGATTCCAGAGTTCAAGTTTTGGTTTGAAGGCCATGTTACCGAATGTGAGAAGAACTAGGTCTTCCCCTGCAATGGAGGTACAAGCTGTAGACAGACTCTGGAGGAGGTCTGAAGATATTGGATTCCGATACACAACTGTGCTCTCAGATGGAGACTCCAAAACATACGTGTACCTTCAGAAGCTGAATGTTTATGGAGACAAGAAACCTATCCTCAAGGAAGAGTGCATCAATCATGGGGCTAAGAGATGGGGCACAGGTCTACGAAATGTGGTTAGAAAGGAGGTAGTAATATTTACGGGGTATGAACCCATTAGCTTATATTTAGCTTACCTTTTTTATAAATATATTTAGGTGTATGACGCACAAAAGTTTTTGATACTTTTGGAAAGCCAAGAATGTTACACTTGGTGGAAGGACAGTTGGCAGCCTGAAGGAGGACACAATTGTGAAACTGACATGCTATGAAATGTGGTAAAAGAGTGGAAAGCCAAGAATGTTACACTTGGTGGGAGGACAGTTGGCTGCCTGAAGGAAGACACAATTGTGAGACTGACACGCTACTACAGAGCAGCAATAACGGACAATGCACCAGATGTAAACAAAATGAAATCTGCCATCTTTGCAAGGGTTTACCATTGTATCAGCACGGATCAAAACCCACAACATAGGAAGTGTCCAAGTGGATTGCCATCATGGTGCTTTTATAACAGAGCCATTGCCGCAGAAAAACTACCTGAAAAGCACCAGTCAGCAGTTCACACTCCACTGAATATGGATGTGTTGTTGAAAATTGTGCCTGGGTACAAGAGACTGGCATCAGAATCCATTTAAGCAAGGTGCAGTGCTGCGAAGACACAAAATGCTAATGAAAATCTCCACAGTGTTATCTGGTCAAAATGCCCAAAAGAAATCTTTGTTTCCAGGAAGAAAATTGTAATGGCTGTGACAGAAGCAATTTCATTGGTCAACCATGCACAATATAGTACTGAAGTTGCCAAAACTCCTAGATAGGAGCCCGATGTGCGAAGTGAAGAGACTCCTGAGTAAACAGAGGGATCGTCGTAGAGTGAAACAAAGTGTCCGCCGTTCTTTGGAGAAGAAGAAGAGACAAGCTTCCAGAATTACCAATATTCGTGAAGCTGCTAAGAAAGAAAAGGAAGGAAAAACATACGGTTCTGGTGACTTTTAGGTAATGAATCAGGAAGAAAACGCCACTCGAAATATGCTTTAATTTTCCCGCCAATTGTAATTTTACATTTAAATCCCATTTTTCTCCCATAATAATCATCATCATCTTGAGCAGTTTCCAACCGCTGGTCGGGTCTGCTTGGAACATAAGCCTCTCCATCGTTTCCTGTCCATCCACCATCTCTCGTCATTTACTGTGTCCCAGCACACTCCTCTTTCCTCCACACTCTCCTTAACTCCTTTTGTCCATCTGTCCCTTGGTCTTCCCCTTGGCCTCCTTCCCGTCATTTCCATTCCAAACATCTTCTTCGGTATCCTCTCCTCTTGCATCCTCCTCACATGTCCATACCATTGTAGCCTAGATCGCTCTATTCTATTTTGCAATGGTTCCTCTCTTACCATCTCCCTGACTCTCTCATTCCTTACTCTGTCCATTCTTGTCACTCCTACCCTACTCCTCTGGAACTTCATCTCCACTGCTCATATTTTATTCTTGTCCCTTTCCTTCATCACCCATGTTTCTGAACCATATGTCAAAATTGGCACAAAGTAGGTCTTGTAGATGATTCCTTTACATTTTTGTGGTACATCTTCATTCCATATCATCCCCCTAACACTCTTGAAAAATCCATCTGCGCACCTTCCCCTCTCATTTATTTCCATCCTATTGCCTCCCTTTTCTTCAATTATGCTTCCCAAGTACTTGAAGCATTCTACTTTCTGCAACTGCTGTCCTCCAAGTGTTATGCCCATATCCAGTCTGTTCTTCTTCCTCGTTGTGATGACCACTTCACTCTTTTGTGCTGAGAACTTCATCCCATATGATAACACTACTTTCTCCCACTCATCTAATTGCTCTTGTACTTCTTCCTCATCCTCTCCCCATACCAGAAGGTCATCAGCAAACAACATTGCCTTCATTTTCCTTTCCCCAATGCTATTTACCACTTTTCGTATGATTTCATCCATCACCTATATAAATTACAGGGGTGAGAGGGCACTTCCCTGTTTCAGACCACTCTCCAGTTGAAACCATTCCGTTCTCTCTCTTCCCACCTTTACATAGCTTTTGCTTCCCTCGTACATTGCTTTCACTCTTGCCACTGTCTCCTTGTTCACTGCTTTTGCTCTCATTGCTTCCCATACCTTGTTTCTATTAATATTATCATATGCTTTCTCAATATCCAAGAAGGTCATCACCAGATCTTTCCCATATTCATAATGGTGTTCTTGTAGCTGTCTTACTGCAAAGATGAGGTCAACTGTTGACCTTCCTGGCCTGAATCCATACTGTTCTTCCCTCAGCCCATCTTCAACTTCTGTCCGAATTCTTCTCTCCAGTACCTTCTCAAATATTTTGGCGCAGTGGCACATGAGTGTAATTCCCCTGTAGTTCTTGCATTCCTTCCTACTTCCCTTTTTTAAATATGGGTATTATTATCCCTCTTTTCCAGTCCTCTGGTATTTTCTTCTCCCTCCATATCACTTTCATTACTCGAAAGAGCCACTGTGTTCCTATCACCCCTGTTGCTCTCACCATCTCTACACTCACTTCGTCTATTCCCGGTGCCTTTCCCCCTTTCATCTTCTTTAATGCTTCCTCCACTTCTTTCCACGTCAATTCCTTCTCTGAAATGTATTGGTCACTGTCTGTTTCTTCCTCCACAATGTCCACTACGCTGGTTTTAGTTGGATTTAGGAGTTCCATGAAGTATTCTCTCCAGATAACCTTTACTTCTTCCATATTTTCGACCTCCTTTCCATTCCTGTCCACCATTCTGACATTTTCCCCTGTATCTCTTCTCTTTGCCTTTATCATTCCATACAACACTTTCTTACTGCCATCACAGTCCTCCTCCATCATTTCTGTCCATTTCTCCAGCCATTTCTTTTTCTCTTCCTTCACTACTTCTCCTGCTTCTTTCTTCCGCTCTTGGTATTCTTCTCTTGTTCTGTCTGTCCTCTGTTGGAAGCATTTCCTGAATGCTTCATTTTTCTTTTTCACTGCTTCCTTAGTTCTGGGGTTCCACCATGGTGTTTCCTTCCACCTTTTCTTTCCACTAGTTCTGCCACACACGACTTCCGCTGCTTCTACCAACACGTCCTTGAACCTATTCCTTTCTTCTTCACCTGTTTTCGGATCATCCTTCGGTAATTTGTTCCTCACTAATATCTGGAACTTCTCCTTATTTCCATCCTCCTTCAGCTTCCATGTCCTTATTCTTCTTTCTTGGTTCTCAGTTCTCCTCTTTTCCTTCAGTCCTCTCACCTTGGCGACCAGCAGACGGTGGTCACTGTCCAGGGCTTCTGAAGGTATTACCCTTATATCCGTGATACTCTTCTTTGTCTCCTTCCCGCATAGAATATAGTCCACCACTGATTTCCTAGTCAAATCCCTGCTGTACCAAGTAATTTTATGACTCTCTCTCTTCTTGTACCATGTGTTTCCAACCATTAGCCCATTTATCTTGCACAGTTCCAACAATCTCTCTCCTTCCTTATTCCTGTTTCCCCATCCTTCACCGCCAATCACTTCCTCAAAACCTCTTCTATCAGTTCCGACATGGGCATTTAGGTCTCCCATGACTATCAGGTCTCTCCCCACTAACTGCTTCTGCAACTCCTCTTCAAACTCGTCCTTCTCGCCTTCTGTGCATCCCACCTGTGGTGCATAGACTTGCAGAATGTCCAGGTTTCTACCTTTCACAGTGATTCTGGCTCTAATTATTCTATCACCAGAACAAGTTAACAACAAATACAATATCAACTTCTAACCTTGTTCAACATTTCTAACTTTAAGAACTCAGTGATTTTACTGATACACATGGCGGTACAACTTCGCCTCAATTTACTGAATTTACTCTTGTCCTGCTGACTTGGCATCATTTCTCAGCGAAATAAGTATGAGGTCAACAAAGCAACAACAACAACGATCCCCACTTGGGCAGCCATTTTTGATATATGAACCCTTGCAAAGAAGCATATGAGACTCAGTTTCGGGGGTGTAACAGTCCATTTCGTAAAGTTGTTGTTAAGCGCTTCTTATAACATGCAGGGTAACATATAACAAAATAACATGCAGGAAAAAGTGAATACCAGGATTAAAACATATGAATTTAATAACAGATCAACAAATTTACACTATTTACAATAACAAAACAAACAAGGTCTCCCAAATGACTCCCACTTGAATTAAATAACTGCCAAACTAGGCCTAATCTCAGGAGAGATCGTAAAAATCTGGACCAAATGTCCCAAGTTACTACAATGACATGTGCGTGTGCGGCTGTTCCACATGCGTTACGATGTGTACAAATTAATGCGAGATTCGTTACCATCCAGTAAACCTTCAGGGGACGAATCTGCATTGTCTTAGAGCTAGACAGACACGGGGAACCAACTAAACACTAATTAAACCAATCCGACACTTCCTACACTAAATAAAACAACAATAATTTCCGCATGAAATTGGAATCAAAGAACTGCCGTAGCAAACAACATTAACGCCTAAAATTAGGACTTTTCAAATCAACACAAGTAAATTAACACGTGACCAATCAAGAAAAAAAACCACATATGGCCGCTTGCCATTTTTACAAGAAAATACAAAATACACCCAACGGTGTCACAACAAACAAAACTAACAATGAACTGAGTCATAGAAATCACTAGGCTCAAAGCCAACATTTACATCATAAAAACAAATATTTCATTTCATACGATATGCGGTAATTCGTAACGGACATGGCGAACTCCCAATTAAATTATGATCCAATGACCATTAAAAGAACAGGTTTGCTACAGATAGCTTACAGGGGTCAGCTGGACTGCCTAAACGATGAATCACCAGACATAGACGGGCGCTAAGTGGAATCTGCACATCTGTCAACCCACGTGTCAATAACCTCGACCTGCCGTGGCACTGGCTTGGGTCTCGAAGAAGTGTGCTCCCAAAAGCACATAATATACGTGTGTGTGTGTCAAAATAAAATATCTCAGCATTTCCCACGGAAATCCAAGAATCAGCACTGGACAAGGTACAGTAGCATCTGAGAGCGCTCTGCCTTTCCATAAAAATACAACCATAATATTTGAGGGCGGTAGGCACATTCTACCCCTCATCACGAAGAATCGATACACACACCTCGACACAATACACACACAGAATCACACGTATGGGTTTTACAGAAACCTGAAATAAAGGACATAAAATATTTTCCACCGACTTGCGCTCCCGATCTAGTCCGTGACTAAAGAACCTGAAAAGGACTAAAAAAAAAACCAACTCAAAAATATAGAACTAAGGTGTTCTACAGTGACATCTTAATTTTTTGCGCTCGGCAACCCTAGTCTGAATAAAAAAACCTGTTCGTAAAACATCTAACAACTATTACCCCCTTTTCCTACAAAAAAATGAACTTGAATAAAGCACCACTTATCGACCAGGACGAATTTCGCATTCGCATGAATAAAACCAAAATACACACGCCGTTGCATACTAATAATGACTCATAAGAAAAAATATACAATCAAACAAACACTTTGGCCACGTGCCAACGTACATTTAAATATAACAGTGTCGGCGCACAAAGAAATCTAAATACAAGAAAAACAATGAATAAAAATATTTACAACGTTCCCGCGTCTAATCTAGCTACATATTGAATAAATCAATGGTTTGTACATCACCGTGCAGCTTGAGGAACTCAACCTCCATACCAAGGCATTTCCCTACGGGAAATCGACTCGTCCATCGTCGACATATTGGTAGAGGCGTAGCACTTCATTCCACCAATCGACCTTCCAGGAGACATCTTGGCGTTGCTTCTTGGAAAGAAATGTTCAAAGTTATTAGTTTGCCTAGCTAGAATCTCTGTGAGCTACTGACTTTCACTCACAATAAAGTCCTAGACGATTACTCAACGTAGAACTGGCCTTATCTCAGCATTTGCTTATATCACACGCTCATATACGTCACACAAAATATAACACAATATTTACAGAAAGTTACACACTTCGTTCTCTACGCAACTGGCTTTTAACAAGTCTCAAATTATGTCTACCGCGTAGCGCTTATCTCGACTAGAGATCTCCTCCGCTAAGCGTGCACTCTGCTCCCTTGAGCACAAAATAAAATGTTTGTCCAAACAGATGTGAAGTATGCTCACTCGAGCTTGATAAATCGTTACTCAAACTGGCGTGAACGATGCTCACCAGAGCTCGATAAAGTTGTGTCTCAAACAGCTCATCACCGATCAATTTATTAGAAACTGACAGAAAGGGGTGGAGTGGGGGCAATCTGTGAAAATAATCCGTAGTTTTCACCTCACAGACTTGGGACTAGTATCAATCTTCTTCTTTTCATCCACACGTCTCAATGGACTTATGCGGAATTATATCGCATCGGCGGTTCTTCAGACATGTTTTAGCGCGCTTTTTTAAGGTACGCCACTCTCCGCGTGGCTTGGGTGTCCTCTCTCCTGATTTGCTGATTCAATCGAGTATCGGTTGGAACTTCTCTTCTGGCACGCCCATAATGACGCCGACTCGGATGCGCGTTCATACTGAATTTGTCCTTGAACTCGGCTTAACCGGTCATCGTCAGGAATAACTACCACGCTACTCCTGTTGCGATAGTTGCGACACACTACCTGTCTCCCCTTTGTCAATTTCCAACATATTCTGCCTGGGCATCAGTAATAATAATAATAAAAATCATGAAGACTTATTGATCGGCAAATCAAGAAGGGTTCAATAGCTAACACACAATGCATCCATGGCAATCTGTTTAACATAATCTAAGCATGGTCTACCCCTGAAGTTCTTATCCTTGACATTTCCTTCCATAACTAAGTTTGATATTCCTGGGTGTGATAGTATATGTCCTACCAACCCATCTCTTCTCTTTCTTAGCAGTCTCCACAGACATCTCTCCTCTCTCAATCTTCTTAATACCTCTTCATTTGTAACCCTATCTACCCTTCTGATTATCATTCTCCTGTAACACCACATTTCAAATGCTTAAATTCTCCTCTTTTCTGCTGCTCCAACAGTCCAAGTTTCACTTACATAGAGTGCCATGCTCCAAACAACAGCCTTCGAAAATAACTTCCTAATACCTAAATCTATATTTGATGTCAACAGATTCCGTTTCTGTAGAAATGCTTTCCTTGGCTGTGCTAACCTACTTTTTATATCCTCTTTGCTTCATCCATCACTGGTTATTTTGCTTCCTAAGTAACACAAGTCTGTACTTCCTTTAGCTTTTCATCTGCGAATTCAAAGTCCAGAGGGGTTTCTGATTTCATTCGACTGCATTCCAATATTTTTGTTTTACATTTATTAATTTTCATCATGAATTCTTTCCCCAAGACAAAATCCATGCCATTTAAAAACTCGTTCAAATTCTCTGGTGTGTCGGCTAAGATGACGATGTCATCAGCAAATCTCAGAGTTGAAATTGTTTCTCCTTGAATCTTTACTCCTACTTTGAATTTTTATCCAATTTCCTTCATTGCTTGTTCAATATATAGATTGAAAAGTATGGGTGATAAGTTGCAGCATTGCCTTACACCATCTGAATACCAGCTTCTCTCTCATGTCCTTCGGCTCGAATAACTGCTGTCTGGTTTCTGTATAGATTGTAGAGCAACCTCCATCCCTGTACTTTATTACAATCGTTTTCAAAATGTCAAACAACTTACTCCAATCAACATTATCAAAAGCCTTTTCTAAGTCGACAAATGCCATGAACGTTCTCTTATCCTTTCTAATTCTAGCTTCCAAAATCAGTCGAAGGGCTGTATTCATAGTTGTCAATTATTTGCTCTCTAATCTCTGATTCCTGAATCAGTGATTATGTGTGGATCTCCAATTATTTTTCGTATGTATTCATAGTCGTCCAACAATCTGTGATTCTTGAATCAGTGATTCATCGATCTCCGATTATTTCCGCCAATCGCCGATTCCTGAATTACAGCTTCAATCGTAGATTATTTGAGGTACTATGAGAACGTTATCGGTCGGTATCGAAACCAGCGCGAAGAAGGCGGTGACAATCGGAAAAGTGATCGGAAATATTTCAATGGAATGCACTTCCGTATGGATAAGCCGAGCAGAAGCCGAGTTACAGCAGTTGTGACTGAATTATTTCAACTTGTTGACCAGAATTTTCTTCAATTTGTACCTAGCAATAATATAAGACTGCTTCAACATTTAAAAAGTTTTTCTACTTTTTCAATCAGTGATGAAACAATTTTATAGAGTGATTGAATTAGAGTAGTTGGATGAAACAAATCATGCAAAAGTCCAAATAAAATGTTAGCATCACTTGGGGACATGTGCTTTTCAATTTTCTTTACAACTAAGACAATAAGATTTTGGAAGAGGAAAGTCGCTTCACTTTTCAACGATTCACTAAACCCTTCAATAATCTTACTGCCGCCCCTTAAAACAACAATAACTAACTAGGTCACCAACATGTCCAGAAGTAATTACATTCATTATATCCTTCAGTTGTGTTATTTTTGAAACAAGCAATTGAGAATATAGATATTAATTAGACCCTTCTAATTCCAAAACAACGTCTGCAATAAACTTGCAATTTTCAAAAACTAATGCTGCTTGGGATTTTACGAGTTTGAAAAATCTGTTATCTTACATTTCTGCCAACCAGTTTACCACTGGTACAGATTTCAGTGACAACTGTGTGAAAAATGAGTGGAGGATATCTACATTTGCATGTATGTAAGAGGCAGCCAACTTCCCCATCTACTCAACACAGGCTCGGGATACAATGAATTTGACATATCTGGGAAGTTTTCGTCTAGGTACGAATGATACATATGTTTGATTTCCCTTGACATAAGAAAACAGTTCTTTGTTTTCGACACAATGGCATTAAGTTCTTCAGCTCTGCTGTGAACCGTAACACATGTCGAGCGACTTATCTTCGCTACTGTCCCTGATCACTTTCTTTATTTTTACCTGACGATGAAGCTGAAACACACCAGTCAATCGTGCTGCTTGTAGACATAATTAGGGATTCCAGGATTGCACAGTGCCATGAGGAGACAGGCTGGTGTGGGATTACCAGCCACCCCAAGAAAAAAATTCCGAACATTTCATTTCGCAAGAAGCCTGGAGCCAAACCCTTTTC
Source organism: Meconema thalassinum (assembly GCA_946902985.2). Classification (NCBI taxonomy): domain Eukaryota; kingdom Metazoa; phylum Arthropoda; class Insecta; order Orthoptera; family Tettigoniidae; genus Meconema; species Meconema thalassinum. The sequence continues at coordinate 452,371,892 of OX336391.1, read as the reverse complement.
TTTGATGTCATGCCTTAAAGAGATTTTCAAGAACATTAAAGATAACATATATTTCTGTCCTGTTGATGAGTCTTTGTTCGCTCTACCCTTTCTTTTCATACATAATCTTGGAACAACATTTCAAGCTTGTTATTCACTACAGATTTCGCTGTAATATCGCGCGTATCGTGAAATAATTGAATTTCGCTTTAAAATGGCCTTATCGCTTTAATTCGCGAACATTATCTTAACCAGAAACATATAATACGCAAAGATATCGCAAAATCACTTCAAAATAATTTTTGTTGTTTTATCGTTAATGCGAAAAAATCATGCCTGAGTTCTTGATGCCAAAGAATGTGAAACTCTTGTGAGAATTAAATACGTATTTTAATTACATGAAGTATTGTTTGGTTTACTACATCACGAATACCAGTACATGACAACGTGTAATGTTTTCCTACTAAGTAGTTTTCTCTGTATCCTACCCTGAAGAGTCCCCACAGCAAGCAGAATATAAAATAGAGAAATCCCGTTGGGCGCCAACTCAAATACCAATGTATTAGAGTAATAAACTAAAGTTCAAAACAAGATTAACACGAGTTCTCAATAAAATCAGGGTGTAGGATAAAATATATACCAACCCGGATACAATCAGTTTGGGATGTAGTTTTGATATTCACTGCAATAAACAAGCATTTACCGAGAATATTACTTACGGTTCTGTTGTCATATTATGATACACATATCTATAGTACTGCAGTGTGATATGATTTTTTAAGTTTTCTTTATTATAGGATCTCTTCTTTGTGAGAAGATTGATGGGATTATCATCAAGAAGCAGTCTAGACACCTTTATATAATATATATATATTCACTTCCAGTATTTTTATAAGACCACATTTCTTCGTATATAATCCAATCCTCTTTTTATTTGTTTGTTACCTCCTATTAACAACAATCTCTTGCTAACTCCTTTTCATATCTTCCTCTCTGCCTTCTAAAGATATAACACCACCCTAGTGTTGGATCCTCTTCTCCTTGACTCCACAGATATGCACTCACAAACACCTAGTTCAAAATTTCAACACCTGAGCGCTCTTATGATAAAAATGTCACATTCGTCCCCAGAAATCTATACAACAATGTTATTTTGGAGGGACTTCTAACACACATTTTACCCAAATATCCATCAGTACATAAGATAATAAATCGAAGACCATATGCATCTTCATACAATGTTTCACCAAACACTCCACTGTAAAATACTTGGCAGCATTCAATCTCCAGGAAGAAATAGCAGTTACTTTGCAAACCAAATGATATACAAGGTTAGTTCGTGCAAAGCCAGAAAATTGTCAGAACCAAAATCATAATCTCCGTCACAGAAGAACATATTTTCCATGGCAAGCAGCAACTCAACAAGGCCTGCTCTTCCAGATTCCTCCACATCTACTTTGAAAGACCAAAATGTTCGATGTCCCAACCAACTTCCTTGAGGGCAGGCTACACATCCAGATTACCATAAGCATGAACAATCTCTTCTTCTTTGGATCCTTTCCAAGAACTCCTAGTAATTCAAGTGGATGACCAAGTTCCTCACCATAATATAGGGTCTAAAGGTCCTTTTCTTGATAAGCTACACTTCTGTAGATGCCAACATATATAGTATATAATTTCCATCATGTATTTTGTAATTGAAATACAGATGCCACATCCGTTGCTCTGATACATATTCATACTTGTCTATGATAACCAATCTTCATTTCCCCATTTAGACTTCTCGAATCCAAAAACTTAGAAATCATATCTCGATTAAACAAATTTACAGTACAAAATCAAACAATTAGCTGCAAAAACAAAGTTCAAATTACAGTTAAGAGATGAATCAAAATCAATGTATTGACACAAAATAAGAAAGAAAATTAAATAATATTCTCACTACAAGATATGTACATTACAGCAAACCAACAAATGTACCTTGTGCAAATATATCCTAAGATAGATCACAAGATAGACATAATATGCCTCAAAACATGAATCATAATAATAACGAAGTCGCGTAACACGCCCCCTGCACATTTAATTCCAAATATACTTCCATCACATACATACTTCTTACACACATAAGAATATACATGAATATAATTAACTAAATCATAAACTCTGCATACATAATACCTATCTCTAAATGCCAGGCATAGATGTACCTAAACTTCCTATAAACAACAAACTTCCGTAATGAGTGTACATTATATGTACCATACATAATTCTCCCTTCATCTTCTAGAACATTATGCACAAGGACCTATCCTTTTTTTCTACTCTTATAATTCCTTACTTCCACCTCCTGTGTTTCCAGTCTACTGGGATCTCCCTGCAGATTTCCACCCCCTGATCATCTGGTTACACACATCAAATCTACTATTTCCTACTTCCAGCCTTTCCTCATCCTCTACTCTACATTCATGTAACATCTCCTTTAACTGCTGGTCATTCTCATCTCATTTCTGGCAAACATTCCTACTTATCTCCTGATTATCGTTCTTTATTCCTCTACCCCACTGGCCAATTAATCTAATCTTCTCCTTATGATCTCTCCTCATCTCCTCCCTAAATTAAAAACGTAAACTTAGAACACCTCCCAGACTATCCTTCTCCTTAATACTTGTACCAGGGTTTACCACAGCCACCCTTGTACACTTTGCCCTACCGCTCTCACCATCACTATCTAACAAAACGTCAACCTGCACCCCCAACACATTCAATTCCACAATAGAAATCCCATTAACCTTTGCAGATTGTACCTTTTCCTCTACTAAATCTTCTAAGAGATCACTCTTTATATCTAGGTCATAAGTTCCGGACAATATAGTATTAGCGGATATAATATCAGACTGATAATCTGACCTGTCATTACCGTCTGATTCTAGTTTAAATTTCCCCTAGACTCATCCACTGTTTCCACATTTCGACTCCTATCATTGTTACTCTCTTGTCTCCTCTCCTCTCTTCTATCCTCTACATTTTCTTGTCTATTACGGGGGTTATTCCTTTGATAATTAATATCATTCCGCCATCTATTATTTCTATTATGATTTTGATAAGGATTACCTTGTCTATGATTCGCTTGATTATTAGAGGAATTTAGTTGTTGATTATTATCCCTATAATTATAATTATCTCGACCTCTCTGGTCCTGATTTATGCGGCTCCCATAACCACTTGCTTGATTCTCACTTCTTCCCCCCAATGCATCGAAGCTCCCCAATAAGTTCTCTAATTCCGATATATTAGTAACTTTTTGCATACATGACGCCTCCTTTACTCTATAAGGAAAATGCCTAAGCAACAGCCTTACTACATCATCATCCTTAGCCATCCCATCTAAATATTTACATATTAACACTTGGCTCAGAAAATATTCAGTCATACTCATACCATCTCTACTATCGTATTTTCCAAATATCACTCTTTCTCTTAATTGTGCTTGTATTGATTCGTTCCAATATTTATCAGAAAATTTCTTCCTAAAACTACTATAACTTTCCAATGAATTCCTATATACTAGGAACCAGTTCCGAGTTTCACCTACAAAAGCTTGATCTAATAGTTCTAATACTTGACTCCACTCTATACTTCCTTCATTAAGTTTATCTTAAAATCTAATCTCTATAATTTCCATAAATTCCATAGGGCAACCCTGTTTATTGTTAAATTTCGGTAACTCTAGTTCTTTCAGATTATTCACTCCTAATAAACCCACTCTAACTTGACCATTCTCATGTTTTATTTGAGACTTTAATCTCACTTCCATATCTAATATCCTCTCACCAGTCACCTTTTCAACCTTCTCAATTTTCTCTAGGATATGTTCCTGTACCCTTTCCAATTTATTATCTGCTTCTCTAGTCATATCATTTAATTTCTCTGGTATTTTAGTTTCCATTTTCATCATTTTCTGATCTACTTCTTTTATAATTGCTTCCGCCTTTTCCTCCACCATACTCCTTACCTCACCTCTAATTTCCTGTCTCACCCCCTCAATACTATGCTGTAACAATCCAAACTTCCTATCTAACTCCTCATTAACATGCATTACTTTATCCAATTTCTTACTCAACTCCTGATTATTCTTATAAAATTTTTCATTCATTTGTTTTATCATCTCCTGATTATTATCAAAATTTTCATTCATTTGCCTTAACATCTCCTGATTATTCTTATCATATTTTTTATTCATTTGCCTTAACATCTCCTGATTATTCTTATAAAATTTTTCATTCATTTCACTTAACATATTTAGGTTATCCTGCACCGGCATTAACACATCCTGCACTGACCTTACAACATCCTGTACTAGTACATCAGTCATCTCTCCTTCCATCACACTACTGCCAGTCTCATTCCCATCACTCTCCAACACGCACACCTCCACATTTTCTCCATTCATCTCCATCCTGCTACAACTCATTCCATTCCCATTCATTATTCTCATTCGTTCATCCTCCATGTAAATACGTACACAATAACCTATCCCTCAGATAACACTTGCACAAGTCACACTCTCCTACTCCCACACTGATGTATCCTGGTTCTCGAGTCCCACGTTAAGGTGCCATTTGTTATGTTTTCCTAAGTAGCTTTCTCTGTATCCTACCCTGAAGAGTCCCCACAGCAAGCAGAATATAAAATAGAGAACTCCCATTGGGTGCCAACTCAAATACCAATGTATTAGAGTAATAAACTAACGTTCAAAACACGATTAACACGAGTTCTCAATAAAATCAGGGTGTAGGGTAAAATATATACCAACCTGGATACAATCAGTTTGGGATGTAGTTTTGATATTCACTGCAATAAACAAGCATTTACCGAGAATATTACTTACGGTTCTGTTGTCATATTATGATACACATATCTATAGTACTGCAGTGTGATATGATTTTAAGTTTTCTTTATTATAGGATCTCTTCTTTGTGAGAAGATTGATGGGATTATCATCAAGAAGCAGTCTAGACACCTTTATATAATATATATATATTCACTTCCAGTATTTTTATAAGACCACATTTCTTCGTATATAATCCAATCCTCTTTTTATTTGTTTGTTACCTCCTATTAACAACAATCTCTTGCTAACTCCTTTTCATATCTTCCTCTCTGCCTTCTAAAGATATGACACCACCCTAGTGTTGGATCCTCTTCTCCTTGACTCCGCAGATATGCACTCACAAACACCTAGTTCAAAATTTCAACACCTGAGCGCTCTTATGATAAAAATGTCACAAACGTGAATATCACAGTCACAGTAGTTTACACTTTAAAAACGTTGAACATCAGCCTAGCCTACACATGAAGACCTGCTCTATTGAATTGAAGTTTCATGACAACAGTGCCACTAGTCCAAACTTTAACATTCCTTTTCGATGAAGACAAACCACATTACGCTCCATCATCGTGAAAGTCTTGCTGCCAGACCATCTGCAGGGAGATTCCATGCCGGTTGTACAGGCAGTTCTTCAGGGTGCTCCTCTTCGTCTTCAGTCCAAGTATCATTAACAATTAGACACATGTTATGCAGGAAGGCTGTGGCAATAATAATAGATGTTGTAGTCTCAAGTTTAGTGGCCAATCCTTTAGAAACACAAGGAAATCGTCTTTTCCACACTCCAAAACTCTTTCAACAATGTTCTCCCCTTCCTCTGGGCTCTATTGTACCTGCAAAGAGGAAACCCTAAATCATTAACCAAATTCCAGTAAATTCTCATGCATGATATAAATTCTGGATCCACATAATTCCAGTGGAAAAGGCAAGACTTACCATACTTGAGGTCTTGTCTCAGGATCGAGAAATGGAGTGAATATGATTGGCTTACTCCTGTAGCCTGAATCACCCAACAGAGCTTCAGGCAATTCTCCTGTGCTGAATCGGTGACGAATGCGGCAGTTTTGAAATATTCTGCTGCCATATGTACTACCTGGCCAATTGGTTACTAAATCGACAAATTCCATCAGAGGTCCAACAACTGCCTGTAATAAAAACATACATTGCTAGTTAACAGCAGCTCCCAACTTTAAGCAGTGGTATTGTAACACACTATTGTTTGCTTCTCACTTACCTGGACATTCAACGAGAAATAAAGTTTCCTATTTCGGTACACTTCACCAATCTGTTGGAGTTTTGTCGACTTTATCCTTACATGACTGCAGTCTATGGCACCCAAAATATTCGGTATGACCCTGCCGTCTGGATGAACCCTTCTTCTCTGCAAATCACTGAAGAGACGCTCTGTTATGGCTTGTTCCGCAGCAGTGCCAGGCATTGCTATGTAATGTGGTAACTGTTGGGCCAGTAGTCTTGAAATATGAGCTACGATTCTGCTTGCATTTGCCTGGGATAGTCCAGTCAAATCACCCACAACAACCTGGAAACCACCATACAGTTAAAACAAAGTTATTGCATTTATTATTAATAAAGGTTTTGTTATCCAATACATGCATATTTAAAAATAACATTTCCATACCTGGAAGGACGCTGTGGCATAAAATCGAAGCGCAAGCAGCAATTGAAAAATTGGTGCAATTGGTGCAATTGGCAGTCCACGGTTATTATTCTTTATGGAGAGGTTCTTCAAATCGTGGCAGAATGTAGTTCTGCACTGAATCTTTGGTGAAGCAGAACCGTTGTCGAAATTCCTCCTCAGAATAGAACTCCAGTGGATTTTGAGCATCTCTGATGTACCTCTTAGGAGCCCGATCATTCACTTCTGCCACGTCCTCTTCATCCATAACTTCTAGCTCCTTTTCCTCCATAACTTCCACCATATACTCAACCATATCCATTTTGAACGCAATCGTGTAGGTTTTTTGAGGTTATCCTTTCGTTTTGTCTGCAGCAACGCAATACCAATATTTATGGTCGGGACCATAATTGATGAATCTGAGATTATTTCAACGAATAATCAGAGATTGTGCTCTGAAAGAAGTTCATTTTCCGTATTGACAGATTCACTATATAACAAAGGAGAAACTGTTCCGCCTAGTCAATACATTTATTTACAACAAGTTTTAAACTTGTTATTATATGGTACATGTTTCGGGGCCTCTAGTACCGGTCCCTTCTTCAGCCATAAATTAAGTTGCAAAATCCAGCATAATTAATGATATCATAAAAAAATACATAAAATGATGAGTGAATGGATGAAATGAGGTGAAAAAGAACATATTAATCATGAGAAGTAACATGAGTGTGCATCAGTTAAAAGTAACACCATTGGTAGTGCTAGGTTCTTGAGAATACACTTGTATAGCACTGTTCTAATGTTTGTGCATGTGGAAATCACTTCACTTGGGATGTATGGCCTGTTGTTTACAATGCTGTTGACTGAAACTTGCTGTTCAAGCTGGGATTTCTGAGCTTATAGTCTTGTATTAGAGGGAAAAACACCAATTGCCATGTAATGAAATACATCATCATGATGAGGAGAATTCCAAGCATGGAAAAAACATATTTTACTTAGACCATTGAACTCTAGGTAATACTGGAATGCCGACTGTATGGGAGCAAAGTGCGGCTTTTGGTGTGACTAGTTACGCCTGGTAGTGCTCGTCAAGAAGGAGAGTTTGACGTATACGAGCGCAAGGAGAGATACGAGAGATACAAGTAAAAGAGGTACTTCTGAACATTTAGGCGAACGGTAAACTAAACGTAACTTACGCCGAAGTACATATTTCAAAATATTATAGTAATTTGATACTTAAAATGGCTAGGAATATATGCCAACATAAAATATTATATTTCAGCCTGATTGTTCATTTTTATCCTTATGTCAAAGGCTGCGTTAACAATAACTATAGGCCTACTGGCAAAAAATACAAGCCGTGCGTACATTAAAATAAAATAAAAATAGGGTTATACAGGGAATGACTCAGAATAAAGATTAAAAAATATGGCAACTGGTATTCAACATTTTTATTAACTCAAAGGCTGCATTCATATGTGTGTGAAAATTCATAAGCCTACAACTAAACAATTAAATAGATGCTTAGTGAACAAAAATACACACTTTATTTATACAAAACAACCACATGATCAATATTCTTCAAAGCGATGGGGCTTGATGGCTCAGCGGTCAAGCTATTCGCCTCTCACCAAGGTGGACCGGGTTTGATTCCCGGTCATTGCATGTGAGATTTTCGGAGTGAAATGCCATGTCCTGTGGTTTGGATTCCACATGACTCATGATCACAAGATTAACGGTCAGGTAAAACTACAAGCTTCTTTTTCTTCAAAGCAGGTCGAAACTTAGACCTCACATAAGTCACACAGCAAACGAACAGGGTCCTGCAGGGAAGTTCCCTTTTTATCGTCTCCAAGACTGACCTCATAAAAGCATACTGGAAAATGTGAAATTTTATGCCTATGCTGATGAAAAAAGTAACAGTAAATATTAGGTCTACATAGGTACTTCAACTTGTACTTGTCGCCCAATAACTCTCAGTCTTTTCTTGGGTGGCTGAAGCAGATGCTGTGGGAAATTGAAAATTGCAGGTACTGTATCCTCTTTAAGCAGTGGTTTGTTTCAATTTGAATGAAACAAGTAGCATGAAGTGTTCACTACAGATATAACTGTATTTTGTTGGGGTCCAGTCCTTCATCCTCACAGCTATAACCCATTTATTTAATACATCTGGACATTTCCATGGAAATCTGTAGGCTAATATAAGCTAGGCCTAGGTTATAATTCTGCGACTAATAGCTTATAACCTATAATAGGGCCTACGTGTATTTGTCATATGTTATTTAGGTTTAAATTTGATGTAAGACGTATCCATAAACGCAAAATAGGCTACTTCATTACAAATCTCAATTCGAAAATAAAGCAACCGTAAACCCACCGTATTATTGGAAAGTACTATACATATAACGGTGCACAGAGGTACGTACAATCAAATACATGAAAAGAATCACGACATATCAGCTGACTTGCAAACTAGAGTTCAATGGTATGACAGTTTTTGGTGCGACTAGTTTCGCCTGGTAGTGCACGTCAAAGAGGCGATGACCAGGAAGCAGTTTTCAGCGAGGGTTACCATGGGAGGAGTTGTTCCAGTAGTACCTACAGTTCAATGACTTAGACCAACTAAAACAATTTTCTTTGTTGATCTAATTCACAGAATCTCAAATTACTTCATGGCCCCATTATTGCTTCATCCAGTTGCTTAGATACCTTGGATCTAAGGCTTCTAGATTATATGCATTGCCTAGGTCATGAAGTATTTAAATTTGTAACCATTGCACTCTCATTATTAATATATTATTAACTTTAAAAAATAATGACAATAAAAATACTCATAAAATACAATATGAGATTTAAATTAAAATAAGGCGAGGTAATATAATTTTATATCTTTGTGACCTGGAATTGTTATAAATGGAACATAGAAAGGTAGATGGGGTTATAAGGGTGAGAGGATATGGAAGGGGGAGGGAATATTGGGGGAGTTTGTGTTGGGGAATTCACGGTGGTTTGTTGTTGTCAACAATTTTATTCTTTATATATTCCGTTAGGGTGTTGTACAGGATATTCGTTTCAAAATTTATTTCATTAAGATTATGAAGAGGAGATAGTTTCTGTGCGGTGTTAATTTCTATCGCTTCTAGTACATTCTTAGTGGTCCCCTTTCCTGTAAAATGGAGGATTTCTAGGTCTTTATCGATGTTCGTGAATTTATGGTGTGACTCCACCATGTGTGTTGCCATTGCTGAGAATCTTCTGAATTTTGTGGCATTAAAATGTTCGTAGTATCTGATTGTGAATGCTCTACCCGTTTGTCCCAAATAATTCGCATCGTACTCAGCACAATTAAGTCTATAAATGCCTGATCTATTGAATTTGTCTATAGAATGTACTTTGTTCAAATTAAAGAAGAAATTGGCATTGGTGTTGGATGTTTTATAGGCCATTTTTAAACATGTTTTTTTTTAATATGTTAGAGATGATGTATGTACGTGCATTAAAATAAGTGAAAACCGCGTATACAGGTTTTTCTTTATGTTCCGGTGTTAAATGGGTGGAAGGTCGATTTCTTATTTTGTTTATAATGTTGGAGATGAATTGATAGTTAAAACCATTAACTTTAGCTATTTGGCGTATGGTCTTGATTTCACTGGTGAGATCATTTTTTGAAAGGGGAAGGTTGAAAGCTCTGTGAATCATACTGAAGAAGGCCGCCTTTTTGTGGTTGTCAGGATGATTAGAACTATTGCTTATGGTAGTATGAGTTTGTGTAGGCTTTCTGAAAATTTTATAGGAAAGTCTATTGTTCTTTATGGAAACTGTGGTATCCAAAAAATTAATAGAGTTATTGACTGCAGATTCTGGAACGAACTGTATATTGCTGTCAATGCTGTTAAGTTTCTCTACAAGTTGGTCAATTTTCTGTATTGTATTATCAATGATGATGAAAATGTCATCAACATATCGACCCCAGTATGCCAAACCTGCAATTTTTCCATGTATTTTAGTGTATTCCATATGATCCATATAAATATATGCTATAATGCCAGATAAAGGGGAGCCCATGGGAAGGCCTTCCTTCTGCCTGTATATTTTATTATTGAAGGTGAAATAATTGCTATTAAGGGTGAATTCCAACAATGATATGAATTCATTGATTTCAACATTTGATAGTTTGCTGCTGGCTGAAAAATTTTGTTTAATAATTTTGATGGTAACAAGATCTCAGTAATCGAACACTCACAACCATGATTACTGAAACGGAAGTAGCAATTCGTAAACTCCCATTTGATAAACAGGGGGAAGCGAGATACGAAGCTAATAAGGAAATTCAGAAAATAATTAATATCAACAAAAAAGTTAAAACTAAATCATTTTCAAACTTGATTAATCTAAAAAAGAAAATAAATGATAACAGCATAATCATTACCAAAGCTGATAAAAGCAACACAATCGTACCTAGAAAAAGAGGACTATATTAGTAAAACAAATAACTTCTTAAACAACCCTAATTTTGAAGAAATAAAGAAGGACCCTACACAGACCATTCAAAGAAAATTAAAAGGTATCATTAAAAATTCCATTTTTATTTTAGATGAAAGGCACAATAACATACTCATCAATATGAACCCGGGACTTCCCACTATGAAGACCTTACCAGAAATACACAAGAAAGTGATCCCAATTAGACCTATTATTAATTTCATAAACAGCCCACTTTATAAAATGTCTCAATTCATTCCAAGGTTTCTAGTTAAACATTATACCTTTAAAGCTAACAAATTTCTTAGAAACACCCTTCATTTTTGCGAAAGTACTATGAATTTAAAACTACATGATGAACATTCTTTGCATAGCATTGACGTGAAGGATATGTATACCAATATTCCAATTAACCCTACCATCAAAATTATCAAACAAAATTTATCAGCCAGCAGCAAACTATCAAATGTTGAAATCAATGAATTCATATCATTGTTGGAATTCACCCTTAATAGCAATTATTTCACCTTCAATAATAAAATCTACAGGCAGAAGGAAGGCCTTCCCATGGGCTCCCCTTTATTTGGCATTAAAGCAAATATTTATATGGATCATATGGAATACACTAAAATACATGGAAAAATTGCAGGTTTGGCATACTGGGGTCGATATGTTGATGACATTTTCATCATCATTGATAACACAATACAGAAAATCGACCAACTTGTAGAGAAACTTAACAGCATTGACAGCAATATACAGTTCGTTCCAGAATCTGCAGTCAATAACTCGATTAATTTTTTGGATACCAGTTTCCATAAAGAAGAATAGACTTTCCTATAAAATTTTCAGAAAGCCTACACAAACTCATACTACCATAAGCAATAGTTCTAATCATCCTGACAACCACAAAAAGGCGGCCTTCTTCAGTATGATTCACAGAGCTTTCAACCTTCCCCTTTCAAAAAATGACCTCACCAGTGAAATAAAGACCATACGCCGAATAGTTAAAGTTAATGGTTTTAACTATCAATTCATCTCCAACATTATAAACAAAATAAGAAATCGACCTTCCACCCATTTAACACCAGAACATAAAGAAAAACCTGTATACGCGGTTTTTACTTATTTTAATGCACGTACATACAGCATCTCTAACATATTCAAAAAACACGGTTTAAAAAAGGCCTATAAAACATCCAACACCAATGCCAATTTCTTCTTTAATTCGAATAAAGTAAATTCTATAGACAAATTCCATAGATCAGGCATTTATAGACTTAATTGTCCTGAGTGCGATGCCAATTATTTGGGACAAACGGGTAGAGCATTCACAATCAGATACTACGAACATTTTAATGCCACAAAATACAGAAGATTCTCAGCAATGGCAACCTACATGGAGGAGTCACATCATAAATTCACCAACATCGATAAAGACCTAGAAATCCTCCATTTTACAGGAAAGGGGACCACTAAGAATGTGCTAGAAGCGATAGAAATTAACACCGCACAGAAACTATCTCCTCTTCATAATCTTAATGAAATAAATTTTGAAACGAATATCCTGTACAACATCCTAACGGAATATATAAAGAATAAAATTGTTGACAACAACAAACCACCGTGAATTCCCCAACACAAACTCCCCCAATATTCCCTCCCCCCTTCCATATCCTCTCACCCTTATAACCCCATCTACCTTTCTATGTTCCATTTATAACAATTCCAGGTCACAAAGATATAAAATTATATTACCTCGCCTTATTTTAATTTAAATTTCATATTGTATTTTATAAGTATTTTTTATTGTCATTATTTTTTAATTTTAATAATATATTAATAATGAGAGTGCAATGGTTACAAATTTAGATACTTCATGACATAGGCAATGCATATAATCTAGAAGCCTTAGATCCAAGGTATCTAAGCAACTGGATGAAGCAATAATGGGGCCATGAAGTAATTTGAGATTCTGTGAATTAGATCAACAAAGAAAGTTGTTTTAGTTGGTCTAAGTAAAATATGTTTTTTCCATGCTTGTACGTCTCCTTGTCATGATGATGTATTTCATTACATGTTAATCGGTGTTTTTCCCTCTAATACAAGACTAAAAGCTCAGAAACTCCAGCTTGAACAGCAAGTTTCAGTCAACAGCATTGTAAACAACAGGCCATACATCCCAAGTGAAGTGATTTCCACATGCACAAACATTAGAACAGTGCTATATAAGTGTATTCTCAAGAACCTAGCACTACCAATGGTGTTACTTTTAACTGATGCGCACTCATGTTACTTCTCATGATTAATATGTTCTTTTTCACCTCATTTCATCCATTCACTCATCATTTTATGTTTTTTTTAATGATTATGCTGGATTTTGCAACTTAATTTATGGCTGAAGAAGGGACTAGTACTAGAGGCCCCGAAATATGTACCATATAATAACAAGTTTATAACTTGTTGTAAATAAATGTATTGACTAGGCGGAACAGTTTCTCCTTTGTTATATAGTAATCAGAGATTGTTCGACTATGAATACTTGACAAGTAATCAACGATTATTTAATGACTATGAATGCATAAAAATCGGAGATTGATCAATCACAGATTCATGAATCAGAGATTGAGGGCGAAGCAACGATTGTTGATTGTTTGACGTCTGTGAATTGAAATCTGCACTCAATGAGAGATTCAATTGGAGATTGAAAATAATAGGCGACTATGAATACCGGGCTCAGACTTAGTACAGCTTCTCTTGTTCCTACATTTCTCCTGAAGCCAAACTGGCCTTCACCCAACTCCGTTTCTATCTGGCTTTCCATCTTCTTGTAAATTATTCTTGACATGATCTTTGAAGCATGAGTAATCAAGCTGATTGTACGGTAATCTTCACATATGTCAGCTCCCACTTTCTTTGGTATAGGGATGATAACATTCTTCTTGAAATCGGAGGGTACCTCACCTGTCTCATAAATCGTACACCCAAGTGAAATAACCTAATCAGACCTTCATCACCTATTTAGCGTAACAACTCTAATGGGTATATCGTCGACTGTATGCCTGGTGCTTTGTACATGCTTAAGTCTTCCAATGCTCTGTCAAATTCTGATCTCAATGTTAAATCTCCTTTCTCTTCTTCATTAATTTCCTCATCCCTCTCCATTACATGATTCTCATTCTCCTTTCCCTTATACAAACACACTATGTAAGCTTTCCATCTCTCAACCTTTTCTTTCCTATCTCTTAGAGGTTTTCCATCTGATTTGGCTGGCTGCGTGGCTCAGGGGTAACGTTCTCGCTTGCTGGGCCCAAGGTTGCAGGTTCGTATCCTGGCGCAGTCAGCTGGCATTTGAGGGTGCGCAAATGTGAGGGAGCCGTGTCTGTAGATTTACTGGCACGTTAAAGATCCCATTCGGGGCAAAATTCCGGCACCCCGGTGTCTCTAAAAGCCAGTGTAGTTAAAAGGGACATAAAACCAATAACATTATTATTTTCCATCTGATTCCTTAATATTACAGCACTTAGTCTTCCTTTTCCCAAAAGTACTCTTAATCTTTCGATAAACTGTATTTATCTTTTCCTACTTTCAGACAATTTTCTATGTACGGTATGCACATTTCTCTTTCAACCGTTTTTTTTTTTTTTTTTCACCCTTTGCTTATCTCATTTCTCAGACGTCTATATTCTACTTTTCCCATTTCATCTCTTACATTCTTTCGTCCATTAATTCTAGTATATCCTGTGTGATCCATAGTTTTCTACCTATTCTTCCTTCCTACCAAGGTTTTCTTCTGCAGATTCCTCTGTAATTGCAGCTTTTTCAAGGTTATTGATTAGTCCTTCCTTTATAAGTGTTTTGAATCGTTTGTTCTCGTCCTTCTCTTTCAGTCTGTCTATTGCCCACCTTTATGGCTTTTGACTTTTCTTCAATTTCTTCAACTTAAGTCTGCATTTCATAACAACCAGATTGTGGTCAGAGTTTATGTCAGCACCGAGATATGTTTTGTAATCCAAAATCTGGTTTCGAAATCTCTGCTTGATGATTTGGTAATGTCCTGTATCTGCTGGTCTCATCCATGTGTATATTCTTCTATCAATTCTTCTATCAATCCAGAATAGCTGCAACCATCAAAGTACCCAAATTTTCAGCCTTGGTTAGAAGAAGTGTACAAAACATACTTTTTGTAACTGGTGCAAAAACAGATTGCTTTGAGCAACATGGGGGAAGAGAGCTATCACTAGCCGCATGACAGGAAAAATTCACAAAGCAAGGATCACCAGCCAGCATGTGACTGCACTTTTGTCAGATCGAGCCATACTTCAGTTCAGTCGTTTTATATCCCGTGTCAACAAGACTGAGCTTGAACATTTGATATGAGTAAATCTCACCTGGATCATTTTTATACTAAACAGTTCAAGGGCTTGGAAGAATATAAAGATGTGTGGCAGATCA
This sequence comes from Meconema thalassinum, assembly GCA_946902985.2. Lineage (NCBI taxonomy): Eukaryota > Metazoa > Arthropoda > Insecta > Orthoptera > Tettigoniidae > Meconema > Meconema thalassinum. Next base: position 452,356,452 of record OX336391.1, on the reverse strand, counting down.
TGAAATTCATCCTCATATTTTCTCATATTTTCCCATTAACAAAGAAATGTTAGTGGAAAACATTCACCAGGAAATCATAGCGATGAGAAGAGCATGGGATGGAATTCAGGATGCAGGTGGAGAAGAGAAGATGCCATAAACATTGATGATGAAATGGTTCGTTACGATTGTGGGGCTAGGGCTATCGCTGTCGAAGAACAAAACCGACGGGAAATTGAAATAGAGCAGTTGATTCGGTATGAGAGAGAGAAGAGGAGAAAGGATGAAGTGTTAATGGCATTAAATAAAGAAAAGAAAGAATTGTGCACAAAGCAACCTGAGCTGAAAATGAAAATAAAAACATTGAAGAAATAAGAACTTCAAACAAATTCAAACGTGCCTAAATATCTGTGATTGAATATTATACCTAAATAATTGTGATTATTTTGAAATGTGATCAATGAAACGTGGAAGTTATTTAATTTGTAAAAGATATAAGTTGTCGTAAGAGACTATTATGTGTGGTAAAGTACCAATGGATCAACCGATGAAAGGTTTCCAATATCAGAGAGAACTCCAAAATAGTTTCAGAGTTGGAATTGAGTTGAGCTTTAAGGTAGTGGAATGGCAGCATTTACAAGTAGAAATAAAAGCAAGATAAAGAGAGAGCATGTTGCTTTAACATATGAATAGATTTATTATAACATTTGTATATGAACATCTTTAACAAGCTTAGCATTAACATAGAAAAGAATTTTTATTTCTATAAGAAGCAAGAGGTTGATATAACTTCAAACTTCACTGACCAGTGCTTGGGGGACGAGCCCAAGCTACTAAAAACAACTTTAAATGGTAAAACGCCTTGTCCCAATAACTTGCCAAAAAGACAAGGGTGAATCATGAAAATGGATCTCACGATTCCTAAGCACTTGGGGCCCGAATCCAAAATGCTTAATATACCAGATAGGAAATCTTAACAAATTGGAATATTTGTGAAAGTTCCACAAAAAGCATTAATGAAGGAAGAGAAGAATTGAAAGAGAGGCATAGCCTTTAAAGGGGCTATGACGGTCAGGGGACCAATCCTGTTGCACCTTAAGAAAGGAAAGTAATGAAAACGGTTGTATGCCTTTAAGCAAAAGCAAGCCGATACGTAATTCCTAAAAGGAAATTGGCAAAAGAAAGCCGCTACGTAAGTCTTGCTTCGGAGGTTCATGAAAAAGTAATGTAAAGTAACTCTGTTCACAAAAAGTAGTTAAGCTGTATACATTCCGTAGAGATATGAAAAGCAAAATGCTTGAAGAACAAACTTGATCAATTTCTTTAGAAAGTGCAAAACACATGGAAAAGTAATATAGGTTAGAGATATAAGAAATGTTACTTATCTCTTGGTTTGTTGGTGTGCATAGATTAGCAATAAAGCACTTGGTTGGAAACATTAAATATGTAACACACGTGACACATTTTAGGCACATGAAATTTAGAAAAAGAAGAGTAGAAGCACTTGATCAGTTCCATGGGCTAATATGCCATAGAATTCACTGCACAAAAGGCAGCTCCATAGTAGAAGCTTAGAAAGCCTATTAACTGGTAGAAGATGCATGACGAAACTATTTCCATCGCACTGGTGATGTTAAGTCTTGGTATACAAATACTGGTGAACAGTTCGACGACTGCAAGGAAAATCACGAAGAAGATGGAGAAACATGCTGCTTATAAAGAGATCCGGTAGTCGTTTCTAGAAGGAAGCATGACGTCTGCCGGGGAAGACGTGCTGTGATTGGTCGAAGCTAGGAGGCTGACCAATGAGAGCTGAATGATGGCTGTCAGTCCATCTTGAGATTTCTTGACGTGAAGAATTAACATGTGTCTCTAGAACAGCGCTTGGAAAGAATGTCTTAGAATTCGAGCATAAGCATAGAATAAGAAGTAAGTAATTTACATTATACTTAATTTGGAATATAAGAACAAGTTATGAGAAAAATAATTGCCACCACGTGGTAGATTTTAGAGGTTATGATATTGAGGAAGCTTTAACATTTCCACGGAGGAAACTGCATGCTGTATTCATTGACTACAACAAAGCTTTTGACACCCTTAACAGACAAATTATCATCGACAAACTTGAGAAATTGGTAGGCGAGTTTAGCTACTTAGCTAGATTCATTAGGAATCTGCTGAGTAGTAACCTAATAGAAATCACTGACGGCATTATCACTTCTGAACCAATCGAGCAAACGAACGGGGTACTTCAAGGCGATCCTCTCAGTCCAATATTGTTAACAATAGCAACAGCTGTTGTCACTACAATAGTAGCGGCTTCGGTGGCATAGTTGGTTGCATGCTGAACTACTGTGCCCAAGATAGCGGGTTGAAACCCAGCCGAAGTCGTCGGATTTTTTAAGAGCGTTAAAAATCCTTCAGTATGCCTTCCTTCGGGGGGGGGGAGTAAAGCCGGCGGTCCCATGTCATAGATTTATGGCATTTAAAAGATCCTTCCACAGATTAAACTTGTTTGAAGCTAAATTGTTAGGTTAGATTTCGTCGGAACGCTCTATCAAAGTTCCAACGTTCACCACTAGGTATCATTGATATCTGGCAGGCGAAAGTTGGAACTACTTGAAATTGAACGGAACTTGTAGCTCACTCTAAGGGTGTCTGCTGGAAGCAGCTACAGACTCAGGCGAGCCGAACATGTCCTTGGACACTCCCGGCACTAAAAGCCATACGATAAATAAATAAACTACAATAGTTCCACCAATGTCAAAATTCATATGTACGCAGACGATATGGTAATGACCTCGACAAGTGCAAAAGACCTACAAATTGCCGTGGACAATGTAGCAGTATGGGCTGAAGATAACTAAATGAGTTTGAACTAGACGAAGACAGTCACTATGTCCTTCAGAAGGGGAGGAAAGCCCGTGACGTTTCATTACAAGGGCACCCCCCGAATACAGTTTCCCATTTCCAGTACCTGAGGGTGACTATGCAGACATCTGGGAACGTCTTTACTATGCACGTGAGAGAGAGGATCTGATGGCTATGAGCGACATCGAGCATTTACGCAGCCTATCCCTGAAGACAGCAATAACTTTTTGGTAGATTTCATTAGAAAGCTAGCTATTGCAATGGGTCCCATGTTTCGACTTCCGGAAAATTTCGACATATCTTCGCGTTTCACATCCTCAGACCCCAAAACCACCGTCAGTTCAAAAGTTTATATATAATTTATGTATGTATATATGTATAGATATCATTTTCTTGTGAACACGATAACCGCCATAATTTTGCACCAATCACTTTGAAATTTTTACATAATATGTATCCCCTTAAAATCTCGGTTGAGTTCGTTAATGGGTAAAATCGGTCAAAGGGGGTGAAAATGGGAGGCTTTTTTTTCGAAAAATTGAAATGTCGCTATAACTCTCTTAATATCTGAAATATTGAATCCATTCAAAGTTCATACTATGTGTCGGATAAGGCCCTAAAATTTATGTTTGAAAAGTTTTTTGATAGCACCAACCATTGACCAAAGGGGTGGGAAAAAGTGGGTTTTTCGGGAAACATTAATCATATCTCTGTTAATAGGCACAATATCAAAACCGTACAAAATGGACAATATTCCTCCAATAATTACCTAAAACTTTTGTCTGAAAGAATTTTTGATATGACCCACCATTACGCCACGGGGTGAGCAAAATGATTTAAATTATAAGGAAATGCCAAGTGCCAAGAGAGGTTGCTATGACAACTTTACTTTTAATTGATAAGGGATGAGCCATCAGCAGTTGCTATGACAACGCCACTGCACGAGATCACATTCAGTTTTCCATCTGTCTGTGGGAAGCGACTTCGGTATCAGAACTGGTAGCATGCTGAACTTCCATGCCCAAGGTCGCGGGTTCAAACCCGGCTGAAGTCGTCGGATTTACTAAGAGCGCTAAAAAACCCTGAGTATGCTTTCCTTCGGAGGGGAAGTTCCAACGTTCGTTGCGAGTTGATGGTTCTGGTGGCATCTAGTAGCCAAGTTCACAGCTAGGTGTAGTTGATGGTAGTATTCTTAATTATGTAGCCTATTTTAGGTAGATTTCATCAGAAGCTAACTATTGCAATGGGTGCCATGTTTCGACTTCCGGAAAATTTCGACATATCTTCGCGTTTCACATCCCCCAGAATCCCAAACCACCGTCAGTTCAAAAGTTTATATATATATGTGTGTGTAAATATATGCATATATATCAGTTTCTTGTGGACACGATAACTGCCATAATTTTTCACCAATCACTTTGAATGTTTTACATAATATGTATCCCCTTAAAATATTGGTCGAGTTCGTTAATGGGCAAAATCGGTTGAAGGGGGTGAAAATGGGGGGCTTTTTTTTTCTTCGAAAAAGTGAAATATCGCTATAACTCTCTTAATACGTGAAATATCGAATCCATTTAAAGTTCATAATATGTGTCAGATAAGTGCCAAAAATTTATGTTTAAAAGTTTTTGATAGCACCAAACATTGTCCAAAGGGGTGGAAAAAAGTGGGTTTTTCGGGAAACATTAATCATATCTCTCTTAATAGGTACAATATCAAAACTGTACAAAATGGAAAATATTCCCCTAATAATTACCTAAAACTTTGTCTGAATGAATTTTTGATCTGACCTACCATTACACCAAGGGATGAGCAAAATGATTTCGGAATTAAAGAAAATGCCAAGTGCCATCAGAGGTTACCATGACAACGCTTCTAAATTGATGAGGGATGAGCTATCAGAGGTTGCCAAGACAATGCCATTGCACGAGATCTCATTCATTTTTCCATCTGACTCTGTGGGAAGCGGCTAACTGGTAGCATGCTGAACTTATATGCCCAAGGTCGCTGGTTCAAAGCCGGCCAAAGTCGTCTGATTTTCTAAGAGCGCTAAAATTCCCTCAGCATGCTTTCCTTTGGAGGGGAAGTTCCAACGTTCGTTGCAAGTTGCTGGTTCGGTGGCATCTAGTAGCCAAGTTCACAGCTAGGTGTCGTTGACGTTGAACTACTACTTAAAATTGACCGTCTGCGGACCTTACCTGAATTACAGACTAATACAGTCATCACAATTAACACCGTTTATCATATTGTACACACACGCAATGTAAACAGGGTTACATGACCACGTTGTTGCAGCCCCTAAACTGAGGAATCAACAAAAATCTCTGCGGGAGATAAAATTTTGCGTGAAGAAGTAACAGACTGTCAGATAGTTACACATCAGTTCCAAACCTTGCATAAGGACAGTGTGATCAAAAGTATAAAAATGAACCCCAAATGACAGGAAGGTTACCATCGCCATAAGACAATAAAATGATAAAAATATGCATACAAAAACGAAAAAAAAGTTAATTAACCTCCAAATGTAAAATACTTTCTTGCAATAAATGAGGTCTGATCCTCCTACGAAAACCTGCATATTTTGCCTATTATAGCCTATCCCCTAGTTTGCCCGGTAAAATCTACCTCCGCCTTCCGGCGTGCCGAGAGGATTTTTTTTTTCATTTTTGCTAGTACCCTCCTTACATCCCCAATTTCTACTGTGCTGAACTTAAATTTGCAACTTGGTCACGGTAATATCCTCATATAGTAATTTGAATCGTAATGATGAGTTTCAGATATAACCGATTCTACAATTCTTCCCACTTTATTAATGAAAAATTCGTTGAGGTCAGTGCAAGACAATTCGTGGTTACTAATTCTATCCTTTATACCAAATCCACTTTCTTTCCTAATTAAGTTCCACATTGCTTTTGATTTATTTGAAGCCTGGTTAATAATACTGTCATTAACCTGTTTTCTAGTTTCCCTAACTAACCGAGTAAATTTTTTCCTGTAGACCTTATATAGGAGTTTTATTCTGAAGACCCTGTACTGATATAATAACTACCGTATAGAACATGTTGCAAGAGTCCTTAAGTCTATCGATTTCTTCACTCTTAATCTTCGAAGGTTTTGGTACAGAGCTTCTTTTTGTTAAACTCCTGAATGGGAAAGCTATATTTGCTATTTCTTTCAGTTTGTCGATTAGAAATTGAGTCTTAGTAGTAATGTTATGACAATTATACATGAAGTGCCAATTTGTAGTCGAGAGTTCCAGCTTAAAGTTTAGGATGTTGGAATCCTTCATTACCCTAACTTTCTGATTGGGTTGTTTGCAATCAGCAAAAGTTGTTCTTGAAACAGGGACTACCGATTTTAATACAATCGGCCAGTGATCTGATACTATTGACTTTATTATTTGGCAACTGGTAACTCTTTCCTGGAAGGTAACTAGATTATCTATGCAGCTTCCCCTACCCCCTGGTCTAGGCCTTGTAATATCTGTAGTAGATATTGACAAATTGAATGAAAGAAAGAGATTATTTAACTCTACACACTCAGCACTGCATCCAAACCTGAAGTCAACATTGAAATCAGCACACAAAATAATATTAGTATTAAAACTAAAAACATACTCAAGAACATCACTAAGCTTATTGACAAAACCCTCAAAATCCTTATCAATTTCATTTGGTCGGTACAGAGCTAATACAATTGTGTTGAGTGAAACTATATAGGAAGCTGTTACTTCAAAACTCATCTCATCAGACATTCTATTTACTATTTCTAATGCTTTATGAGAGATTCCCTTTTTCACATATATGGCACAACCCCCATGTTTTCTAATAGGCCTACTGTAGTTATTACTTAAAACATAACCCTCAAGAGCATACGAGTTAATTTCCTCTGGTACTAGCCAGTGTTCCACCAAGCAAACAATATCAATATTTTGTTCTGACAAATAGCCCTCAACAGCCTGCATTTTGTTAGATAATCCCTTCACATTCCATGTGAGTGTAGTGATTTCATTTGGGTTAGGCTGGCTATGTGAATCACACTTCTCATGGGAATCAGGGTTAACAAAGTTATTTACATTTGAATTTGAAGTACATGGCCAAACCCTTTTTATTTTACAAGGTTTGACCTGACTTACACGTTTTTTACATCTTCAGAGACATATTCCAGACTGTGGATTACCTTAGGATTGTCACGAAGATGATCACTAACAATATTGCAAATAATATCGGAGAGCCACTTCTTACCCTTGTTAATGAAATGTTGACCTTGCCTTGTATGAAGCACTCTTTCACATTCACTGACATTTACAAGTAACACATTCCTAAAATGTTTGCAGATGAGTTCATATTGTTTGTTAGAACTATCAATTTCCTTATTTACACACGATCATTCAGATAAGTCATGTCTATGAGGAATGTTGACTACAATCACGTTCGTATGAGTCAGGGAAGATAAAGTTTGCTTAAGACTGGACATAGCCTCTTTACTTTGATTATTACTGACGTCATTAGCGCCAGCCATTACAACTACAAAGTCATTAGAGGTTAAGTCACTACCCTCGCCTTTCACGGGACTAGACACTTCACTAAATCCTGCACCCGGTTTAACAAAGCCTTCAATACAAAATTGTTTTTCAATATCCGTGTTATGTAACAGCGATGACAATCCTCGGCCGTAGCTGTCCGTATACAGCTTTAGTCTATTTTTCCGTGATCGAATTACCGGCTTCGGCTTCACGCTTGATAGGCCTACATCATCTATCAGCACGTTAAAGTTTTCATCAGCACAGTTATGCATTAAGTTTTCAAACCTGTTTCTCGTTGGTAAACTAAAACATTTGTCAGTTCCGGGTAATTGTTCCGAATGTTTTGATCTCTTTCGTTTTGTGTTAACTTGTTTCCAAGTTGTTACTGGTGCCGAAGTTTCATTAAACGAGTCAACCTCACACTCAAATCCATTATCTACACGATTTCCCTTCATAAAATTCAGTTTGTCTCTGAGGAGATCGTTTTCGGCTTTAAGAGCCTCGATATCACTCCGAAGAATGTTGATAATTTCTTTAGCATTCTCATATTCATTGCTATCAGTTTTCTGGTCGCCATCTCCGAGAACCGCTACAACAACACACTGTTCACAAGGCCATTCCTTATCTTCACTGATTTTAACATTCTTGGGGCATTCCCCACATTTAAAATGCCACCATCTTTCACAATAACCACACAATATTCCGTTTTTAACAATTTTCCGGCATTTACCGCACTTTTCGTCGAGTTTTACATTAATTTCTCTGGGAGTTGAAATTACCACGTCACTACTTCCCGACGCCATTTTTAAATAGGTAAACGTTAACTTTAAATTACAACTTTTTTACCTACATTAATATGCGTACATAGTTTAACAATGTTTTAGAAGTTATGGCGAAGTTAAAGACCTGTGTTGTTTTTATTGTACATTTTATCTTCAGCTACCTGCATTTCAGTTTTATTAATTACATATAATTATACATAGACATTAATTTCAGATTACAAATTGTTTACCTATATTAATTTGAATGCCATAAGTGAACAATTGTTTTTAGAAGTTCTTCTGTGTGTGATAAGTTTTGAAACAGGGAAAGGCCCATAATGTTACATTGCATTCCTTAAAACACATTTTCGTCTGCTTCCTCTTCTTCTGTGCTTTACAGACAATACAAGTTCTGTACGTACTCCACTCGTCAGGAAGATGAGGTCCTGCTGTCAGTCTCGAGGGAAGATCAGATCTCTTTCCTCCACCGGATCGTCTTTTTTCAACACTGTATTTTTCAAGTATTTCCTGAATGATTCCCATTTGGAACTTGGCATAACTTATTTTCTTCGCAAATCTGTTGTAGAGGCAATGGGAATTGAAACGTGTCATATCTATTATATGAATAAACAGCTTGCTGTACCACTTAGATGATTTTCTTATGCTTTCCACCGTCTTCATTATCATATCACTTCTGCCCACAGGTCCCATTGATTTATTTAATCTACGACTGACAAAGGTTTCAATTTTTTCTTGGCGGTTTTACGATCTACCTTCGAGGTTTCCACCATTTGTGCACTGTGAAATGTCGAAAGCATCCAAACGTCTTTCTTGTCGCAACATTCTTGTGCCAATAGTAGACCTGACGCAGAGCAGAAAGTGAGATCGCCTTTCTTCAGCTTTTCCACCATTGTAGGCATATCTTTTCTAGTGTGCCTCACTGTGCCACAAGCATTGGTTGCCCTGTCATACAGCCAACAAAACAAGGCGGGGCTTGAGTACCAGTTGTCGCAATAGAGGGTGTGTCCTTTCCGTAAATATGGCTCCATCAATGTTGCCATAGTGTCTACTGAGATGCCCATGTCATATTTCTTTATGTCCGTAGCTGAACCGCAATAAACAATGAAATCTAATATATAATTGTGTTAGGCCCCTTAAAACAACAATAATTATCATCATCATCATCATCAATATATAATTGGTCACGACGTCACAAATAACAAATATCTTGATTCCAAAGCGGCTTCTTTTAGCTGGAATATATTGCTTGATTTTTAGTCTGCCCGTGAATAAAATAAGACTTTCATTTATGCACAAGTTTTCATAGGGATAGAAATGCTCATTATTGGCAAAATGCAGAAATCTCAAGATATTCTGAAACCAGTCTCGAGATAGCAACCTAGAAAAAATAGGAGTTTGAAGAATTGGGTTCTCAGTCCAATATTCCGACATGCTCAATTTTTTTACTCTCGTCATAATAAACATCGTGGCAATAAAAATGTAAATATCACTCACACTCACATCCCTCCACTCTTTCTGTACCCTGTCCGGAACTCCACCTGCAGCCACCTTCTGAGAAAAGGATCTATTAGTCTCCTCGCACAGAATAGATATGATACCCGTGATAAAAAACAGCTGAAAGAAACTTAACATTCTAGCATTGTCCACTAAACTTTTCAGTCCGGAATTAGCTGCATCGAATTTGTTTCTTCTGGTTCAGATTCCTCTTTTTCCAATTTAGTTTTCTGCTCGGTGGTTCAGGCCCCTGATCTTCATCCTCACTATCTTCACCTTAAGTCGAATCGTCGAAGTAGGCCAACCTTGTAGACGACAAAGCGGTAACTGGAGTAGAAAACGTGCCTGAAGTAGGTGTGATTGAAGTCGTTCCGTCACCAGAATCAGATGATAAATCACTACCATCGTCATCTTCAAAGTCACTACCCAGTATGAGGGCAAGAGCTTCCTCCGCAGTATATCTTTCCTCCGTCATCAGACCTTTCACAATTTCAAAGCGACTGAAAGATAAAACGAGAAGCACAAGCACGTCAGCACAAGGGAGCAACTAGGCGCGAAGTGAGTAGCATACCGGACACATTGCTTTCGTCTTCGAACTGTTTACTCCTGCCATCTGGTGCCCAGAGCCGTAACTATAGACTCCCAAGACTGCCACGAGATACCTACAAGGACAAACTTTCCCCAGCAGTCTACCGTAGCGAAACGGAGAACAGCCGAAAGACACACGACTTCTATAGCAGTCGACTGGCTCTGAGGCATGGCTCCTGCACGACTGCTGCAGCAGTCCACCGGGTACACGGCACAGCTCGCTTCCAACTGCTACAGCAGTCCACCGGAGTGAAAAGGTTAATAGGTCTCAATTTTGGAATGAGACATTTCAATATATCCCTGTTAATAATGTAGAGATTAAGTTGTTTTATTTAGGGAGTTGGGGGCATCGTTCTCATCAGCCCCGTGTACTTGAGTGTGTGAGCTGTCTTATAACCTGCGTTATTGTGGTGATTCCTAGGGTGTGTACGTGTTTCTGGGGCTAGAATTTGTAGGAATGTGAATTTGGCATGTTAGGTAGGCTATCATCCCGATATTTGTTTGGAGTAGAAATGGGAAACTACGGACGACCATTTTTAGGATAGACAAGGGAGGTACCTGGAAACTACTCCTTGGTTATCCTCACAATTTTAAGTGTACTTTGTTCCAACACTCTACCAGGATTTAAATTCTCCATGGCAAAACTGGGGATCTAACCCAAGCCTTCTAAAAAAGGGCAAATACTGCACTTACCCCTAAACCACTCACAGCTATTGTAGAGAATAAGTGGCTGGTAATGTCTTAGTATGATAGATTCTACGATAATCGATGTCCCCTTTGCCATAGGGATGAATCCGTAAATTCTAAACTTTTCAGGGGGAAGACACCATAGTACAACCTTGTCCCCTGACGTCCTAATTTATATAAATTTAGTGTAATATCCTCAGTTCTGTGAGACCTGCATCAAAGGTTCCAGGATCGATCCCCCAGCTGTACGATGGAGGATCTTTAATGATGGTATGAGAGTTGGAGCGCATGGATGCAGGTAGCCAAGGGGTGCTAAAAGGTGCTAGTGCACACGCATCCATCACCTCCTCACCTTTCAGCGCACTCTCAATGTTGTGGGAGAATAATCAAGAGAATGTTTTAAAATATTGAAACACATGTTCTTTTAGAGATCCAAGTCTGTGTTTGCAGCCCAGTAACGTTCTGTATTTATTTATTCCTCGTATGGCTTTTAGTGCCGGGAGTGTCCGAGGACATGTTCGGCTCGTCAGCTGCTTCCAGCGGACACCCATAGGGTGGGTGAGCTACAAGTTCCGTTCAATTTCAAGTAGTTCCAACTTTTGCTACCAGATATCAATGATACCTAGTGGTGAACGTTGGAACTTGGATAGAGTGTTCCGACGAAATCTAACCTAACAATTTAGCTTCACACAAGTTTAGTCTGTGGAAGGACGTGTGAATGAGACCCTCTGCAAGATGTATCTTTTCTCATCATTCGGTGTTGTCATCGGTTTCATTATCGCCACGCTTATAAGGAAGACTTCATTTGAATGTGATTGGTGTGATAAACTATCACTAACCATTGGATCAACCAATTAAAGGTCTCCATTATCAGACTGATTTTGAGTGAATTCAAAATCGAACAAAGTTGCGTTAAGGAACATGGAACATTTAGCATATATGACACAAGAAAAGAAGAAAGAGAGAGCAGGTAGCTTGGACATATATATTTCCTTTCAAACAACAGAAAATAAGTTAGCATAACAAAAAACAATATTCAGTTTTATACAACTTTGCTTTTCTGACAAAGAAAAAGTAATTCATTGAATTGTTAGCCAGGTGAGGCACTATAAATGTTTTAATACAAAAAGTAGTTTGCATAGAAAGAGAAAAGAATAGTGACATAGCCTATAAAGGGGGCTAATGGCTGACAGGGGCTTAATCCTGCAGTACCTTATGAAAGGAAAATAAGGGAAACTGAAAAGGCAGTTACATAGAAAAAGACATAGTCTATAGAAGGGGCTAGTGACTGACAGGGGCCAAATCCTGCAGCACCTTATGAAAGAAAAACACTTAGGGAGTTGCCAAGATGCAACAAAAATATTTACAACGGAAATGCAATGGCAGACACAGGTATGCGCGAGCTGCATGAAAGTTAACCATGAAATATTTCCGAAGAAATTGAAATGGCAGAAGCAGGTAGGCAAGTAGGCCTATTACCTGAAAGTGAACCATGAAATGTTCCAAGAAAAAATGCAATGGTAGACGCAGGTATGCACGAGAATTAATGAGACTAATCCCAAATGGAAAATGGCCATGAAATAATTTTCAAAGAAGAAAAATGACAAAAGCTAGTAGGTATGTAATCCTACAAGAAAATGGCAAAAGCTAGTAGGTATGTAATACCTTCTAGGAGGAATGGAAAAGCAAGCCGATATATTAAAATTGGAAATATCTGTTCCCGAAGGAAACAGGATGTAAAATTGTCCGATTGAGCTATGTACATTAACAAATTCACAAAGAAATTTGATAAAATGGTCCTGCTAGCTCAAAACAGTTGCCAGCGTTTCGCCCCAGTGTATCAATGGGCTCTTCAGTTGGTTAAGGTACACCTCATCAAGACACGTGGCTAGTACATACTGTGAAGGCCGCTGCAAGGCACAAAATGTCGCCACGAGCAGCGCCAATGTACTACGGAAGTCAAAACTTCCTTTCAAAAATATGTTAGCTTACCTTGCTAATCCATATTGGAAATATCTGTTCCCGAAGGAAACAGGATGTAAAATTGTCCGATTGAGCTATGTACATTAACAAATTCACAAAGAAATTTGATAAAATGGTCCGGCTAGCTCAAAACAGTTGCCAGCGTTTCGCCCCAGTGTACCAATGGTTTTGTGAATTTGTTAATATTAAAATTGAGAAAACTTCTGAAGTAGGCTTGTATGAATCTTTCCTCAGAAAGAAGTAACATTATAAAGAAGAACAGTAAATTACACTTATCAAAGCTCAGGTTATGTATAAGCAACAGAGTACTTATCTTTATGCTGAAGTTAGGTTAGCAACCTAAATGTTTGAAGAAAAGAACGGTGTCACGTAGAGCACTTGCTTGAGCTGTAAGGATGACATTAGTTATGTCACTTTGAATAGCTTTCACAAAAAGTAGAGACGAAGTCTTAAGTGATAATGTATTCACTTTGTAGATAAATTGCAAAGGAATAGTTTTCCGTAGCACTTGAACTTGTACAGTTCACATCTTATAATGTTCGTTGTATAAACATGTCGCAGGAACACGTAACATGTGATCGAGGTTTGATCACTAAGAAAAATGTCGAAAGACGTTGCGAAGTTGTAATAATACTTCTTGATGTGGAAATTAAAGATGATGCGCAGACAAGATTTGAAGTTTAAAGTCCGGTTTTGCAAGAATGGTGTACCGCATGGTGATGGTCAGGAAAGCACAAAGCAGTCAGCTTGGCAGACCGCTTAAATAGCCAGGCAGACGATGTTCCAGAAACGTCCATGGCGTTGGATTGGAGAAGATGGGCCACGTCTGGAGAAGACGAGCGGTGATTGGCTGACACATAGCTGCTGCGTGGTGGCTGGCCAGTGAGCGAGCAGCAAATGGTGACCAGTTGACCACGAGGTTTCATGCGTACAAGACGAACGTAGAACGTGGCTAAAACACTAGGAGAATTTTCTGAGAAGCGAACTAGGCTTATGAACTAACAAGTAAGTAAATAATTTTACAACATATTTGATTTAACATGAAAGCATTTTACAAAACGAAATGTCACGTACATGTGGTGACCAAATAGAGGTTATGAAAAATAAGTTTGTATCTGACTTTGACATTTTCACAAAACTTGCAAAATTAACAAATTAATTATTCGCAAATGCGAAAGTGATAACTCGTTGAAATCCCCCCTAGCTCGTTATCTGATGTTCAAATGACTCACTGTTTCCAAATTAACTTTGTCAATATTCACTCTTCCTAAATCATGTCAGTAATATGATTGTGTTTCTTCCCACCCGAAAGAGAAAAAACACTATAGGATTGTACAATAGGTCTGGAAAAGGAAGAGAACTACATTTTAGTTGTTCCCCTAGAGTAACTTGAGCGTCCCCTCCGCATCCCTTGGTAGCATGCTGAGCTTCTATGCCCAAGATTGTGGGTTCGAACCCGGTCGAAGTCGTCGGATTTTTTAAGAGCGATAATATTCCCTCAGTATGCCCTCCTTCAGAGGGGAAGTTAAGCAGGCGGTCTCATGTCATAGATTTATGGCATGTAAAAGAACCTTCCACTAACTATAATTGTGAAGTCAAATTTGTAGGTTAGTTTTGATTAACCCTCTTAGTGCCAGGCGAAAAGGTAAAGGTGAAGTCTAAAAGTGCCAGGCTGTTTTAATGGAAAATGTAGGCTTTCAGAAAAAAATATGTACATCCTCTGTTTTGAAAGATACGAAAGCGAAATGTAGTCAGGGATTGCAAAACATAGCTATCTAAATTCAGGGAAATTTTCAGATCATTATGAAACTTATTTCTTTCTTTATTAATTAATTAATTAAAATAATTTCTTCTGTAAAATAAAATTAGAAAGTTTGATTATTCCTATTACCACACGCATATAAATGGAGTAAAAATGAACACTGGAGAGCACACATACATAACAAAAGAACCAGGAAATGCAGTTTTTTAGTTTTAAAAATATCAGCAGGGGTGTCAAAAATCCGAAATTCTAAAATCTAGCATATTCATAAAATACCATACACCAACAATGGCATTGTTGATATAAATAAAATAAAAATAATTACAGTGAAAATAAATAAACAGAAGGGCACCCTGTAGTTTTATCTTTCACATTTGTGGTTGTGTAGCCTGTGGAGGATTGTCCTGGTCAACAATCCTTTCTTCTCAGTCACTATTACTCTCAACTTCATTACCATCACTATCATTAATTTTGTTTGGTTATGTACGATCGCATTATTCTGAAGCGGAATCGGCACTTGATTCGTCACACACAAGATCGCAATCACTGTCCACGAAGTGCAATTGTTCACCACTTGACTCATCAATCATTAATTCTTCAATTTCTTCCTCTCTCAAGCAATGCTTCCTTCCCTTGGACGCCATGCTGTTACGAGTCACGCGTAAACAAGTCAAGGAACTTCAAATATCGCTCGAGTATATCGATAGACAGAAAACAAAAGACGTTTGCCAGAAAATGGTAGCTAGAACTCTCTTTAATGGTCACGTCAAGTTTGGACGCCATTTTCGGTCTATAAGCCCTTCTAAGAATACAAAAACGAAGCGTCTCTCAGAGCGACGCTGGCAAGTTTCGTTCATTTTATGAGGATCGCTCACAGGGACTCTGGCACTAAAAGGGTTAACGCTCTGTAGTTCCAACGTTCGTAGCCAGGTGCCGGTTGCAGTGGCATCTAATTGCCAAGTTTGGGGCTAGGTGTCGTTGGCGGTAGCATTTGGTAGCAAAAGTAGGAACTACATGAAATTGATAGTCTGCAGTCCTAAAACAGCCATCACAATTAACGCTGGTTATCAGACAGATTCTACACACGCCCAAAGTACACGGGGCAACATGACCGCGTTGTTGCAGCCCCTAAACTGAGGAACCATCCAAGCAGTGTTTTGTCCTCCTCGTTCCATAGTGGCTAGCATTCTTGGCTGTCACCGTGGAGGTCCGAGTTCGATTCCCGGCTCTGTCAAGAAATTTAATTCTGGTCTGAGTGCTGAAACGGAGTACACTCAATATCTTGTGGCAGAATTGAGAAGAGACGGGATCAATTCCCATCTCAGTCATCCTGGACGTGATTTTCCGTGATTTCCCTCTCCTACTCCAGGAAAATGCTATAATGGTACCTAATTTAAGGTCACGGTCGCTTCCTACAAACATTGTACCTCGGTTACAGATACACACACTAGTACAGTCATCACAGTGACACATGCTATCAGAGAAATATTACACATACCCCAATACATGGGGCTACATGACTGCAATGTCGCAAAGCCTCTAAAACAATTAACAAATACAACAAAGATCAGTGTGTGTATTAATATAGCTATTACCATTCGCATACCTGCCAACTTTTACGGTTTATCCGTAAAATTTACGGAAATTGCAGCATTTTACGGTTTTACGGATGAACGGTGTCATTTTACGATTTCGCGGACAAAAATTTGAAACGATAATTAACATTCGATAATCCCTCCCACTTCCGTACAATCGATTGTTTGCGTGGGTCGAAGGCAAGTCCACGATAGTCGATAACTCGTTCTTTGATATGATTCGTACTTTTAACCGTGTCATGTTTGTGTCGTCATTGTAATTGAATTTGAAGCCGGGATAACCGTTCTTCCATGTGAATCTTAGGTGTCGTCACGCTCTGCTTCGCAAATTCTTTGTTCCCCTACGTTCGCTCGTTGCGATTTACACGATATTCTTTGACCACGTGAGTTGTTTATTGTTCGCGAAGTTGGCGTTCTTTGAATGTTTTCGTATTTTAAGGTTATGGCATATTTTAATGAAGTGTTCGAGTTTTTGTGCTATATCTTCGTGCTTCGCAGTTTCCTCTATTCCTTGGACTAATTACATTCGTTCCACGTGTGTGTTTTTTTTTCTCTACCATGTGCATATTCTTTCTTTACGAGGTTGGCGTCGTGTTCATTTGACTTGTGTGCTTTGACTTGTTTTAATGAAGTGTTGGCTGTGTTTTATGCGATTTATGTTATAATTTTATGTGACGTTTAGTGATCCAGGTTCCTTTCGATGTTTTAGTAGATATCGAGAATGAACAAATACAACAAGAAACAGTACTTCCAGACATTTAAAGAATCATACTCGGTTGATTTTCCGTGCATACTAAAATCAAGAAAGGGAGAAAAATTTGCCTTTTGCACGGTATGTGCGTGTGATATTAATATTGCTCATGGTGGAAAAAACGATTTAAGTAATCATGTGAAGTGCGGTAAACACATAAGTTATGTTAAATCGAAGGAAGATAGCAAGAAAATCAACACCTTTTTTGCCAAGGCTGGTAACGTTAACAGTGACGTAATTAGGGCCGAGTGTCTGTTTACTTCCTTTTTGGTGGAACACAATGTGCTCTTAAGCGCGGCTGATCATGCTGGTGCTTTATTTAAGAAGATGTTTCCCACATCAGAAGTTGCAAAGAAATATAGTTGTGGTCGCACGAAAACGACGTGCATTGTAAATAAAATGGCAAAAAATGCATCATCTGAAGTTGTTAAGTGCCTTCAGAACGGACCATTTTCTTTGGCAACGGATGGAAGCAATGATACGAATGCCAAGTTGTATCCTATTGTTGTTACATTCTATGATGTTCGGCAGGAAAAAGTAGTGAGCACTGTGCTATCCATACCAGCGTTGGACGGGGACTCAACAGGGCGAAACATAGGTAACCTGATGTTATCACAGCTGAGTTCTCATAATATACCAATTGAAAACTGTGTGGCTTTCTGCTCCGACAATGCTCCTGTTATGATAGGACACAAAAATGGGGTTTCAGCAGTTCTGAAGGAAGTTCAACCAGGTATTGCCATCATAGGGTGCATTTGCCACCTGATTAATCTAGCAGCTGAAAAAGGTGCTGGAAGATTACCAGTTAAAGTGGATGAGATCCTTGTAGATATATTTTATTTCTTAGAGAAGAGTGTAAAGAGAAAAGAACGCCTTCAGAAATTTCAGAACTTGCACAATAAGGAAGCAAAGAAAATTCTGAAGCATGTATGTACTAGGTGGTTATCTTTAGGCAGATGTTTGGATAGACTACTGGACCAGTGGGATCCTCTTCTTTCTTTCTTTCTTTCTTTCTTTCTTTCTTTCTTCAAGGAGGAAGTAATATTATGTACCCAAAACATTTCCACAAGCTTGACATCTTTCAGAATACCTAAAGTTGAACAAAGTGGATCCAAAGAGTATCAGAAGAAGAGAATTCTTGATTCTCCTACTACACATGCCCCTAAAAGAATAGCATATTCTTCCAAATGTGACAAACCCATCCTAAAAAATAAGACTTCTGCTACAACTCGTGAGGAAAAATTGTTTATGTTCCTGTCCTCAAACTTGAACAAGGCCTTTTGCACTTTTCTTCATGTGACTATTCCTGTATTTGACAAATTGAATGTTGCCCTTCAGACTTCTTCCCCACAAGTTCACTTGTTATTAGAACTTCTAATGGATTTGCTAAAGCAGCTGTTCACCAAGTTTGTTAAGCCCAAAATTGTCAAAAGCTCCTCATTGCTTGAAGTTGAGTACAACTTGATTCAAAATCAAAGAAGTGATGATGAGTTAAGAATTGGCATTCAAACCTCGAACATAGTGAATGATCTCCAGGATACAGTTAAATCCCTTTTCTTTTCATCAGTGAGAAACTACTTTTGTACTGCCTGTGACTACATCATCAACAAGTTTCCACTCAAGGATGACGTGCTAAAGAATGCTCAAGTTGCTAGGTTAGACAAAATTGAAGATGCACAGTTTTCTTCCGTTCGTTTTTTCTTGGAAAAGTTTCCTATCATGTTATGCAAGGAAGAGAATGAAACTACCGATGAGGTGGTGAATGAGCTTCAGAGGCAGTTTACAGCTCTTCAGGTAGATGACACTTTGGCTGCACATCAAGATGCTGCAAGTGATTCCAGTTGGGCACAAATATCAAGAATTCGTGGAGCCGATGGACTTCTTAAGTATAACCGAATTTCTAGAGTAATGCTCTCTATTTTCACCATACCCCATAGCAATGCAGAATGTGAACGTGTTTTCAGCCTTGTGAAGAAAAATAGAACACAGTTCAGGTCATCCATGTCCAATGAATCTCTGGAGTCTATTTCTATTTTGAAGACCATGAGTTCTGGTCCCTGTTATGACAAAGCATTTTCTCAAGACTTTTTGCTGGAAGCTAAAAAGGCCACAACCATGACTTTAAAGTCGAACTAGCATGTGATTTGCAGTGTGTATTATATTATTTCTTGCCTGTGTTACGTTAAACAAGTTTTATTGTGTAAAACCGTTTTCAATTATCGTATATCGGCTTAATTTATCAATGAAGTCCTGTTATGTATGCTCCAAACCAATATTCACCACGCCTGCTGCTGATTAACATGGATTTCTTCTTGATTGTTATGTTCATCTACAAATCATGTAAGTAGATATGATTTCATTGAAATATCCTGTTTAAAGCATGAATTATTGTATTTTGTAGCCCAGAAGTATTATTATTTTCGTCAAGCCGGGGTATGTCGAAAATCGTTAAATTTTTTGTCGCGCGTGAGTTTTACTGATAGCCCTTTTCAAAAGTTGGCAGGTATGCATTCGTTCAGTGGAATAAGGACTCCAGTCACAAGAAATGTATGCTATTAGCGAGTGGGCTCTGGAACAACAAAACCTGTTATGGGGGCCCTTCTTCCCATTTTATAGACAAAAATATGCTTATACAGTCGAACCTCCCTTTAGCGGACACCGTCGGTTCCGAGGGAAAATGTCCGTTACGAGAGGTGTCCGCTGAAACAAGTTTGTAAAAATAATCAAACCTTTTTACGGCAAAGTACATCCACCTTAAACATAAACATACATATCTTTATTTTGATTATTCTAAGTCATTACTGTTTAAGTATTTCCTTGGGAGTTATTACAAGTGTTGTTACATAATTTACAAAAATTACAGCGTCGTGAAGTAATCATTAAGATTTGTCAGTGTAAATTTAGCAAATGTTTTCTTAACAGCGATATTCTCGAAAAGGGAATAAAGTCTGTTAAATGGTTCCAACTCAAAACTTGGAAACATCCTGATTGGACAAAAGGAGAATTCCAGCTAGACCATGTATGTATGGACAAATTCTATCACAAGGAAATCCACGATGTCAAAGTTCTAAGAGGAACCGACACTGGCTCAGATCATTACTTAATTAAAATCAAGATCAAATTTACTCCGTTAAGAAAAAGACAAAATACAGTTGGAGGGAAAAGGACATACGACCCTCATCAGTTAATCCAGAATGACCAGTACCGGCAAAGAACAGGAACTACAAGACTAACAGACAATTTAGATGAACTAATACCAATACTTAAACAGAACGCAGAAGATCTAGCTCCATTAAATCCAAAGAAAAGACATGCCTGGTGGAACTCTGATTGTGATAGAATGCATGAAGAAAGACATCAAGCTTGGTTGAAATTTCAAGCCCACAGAACAGAAGAGAACGCCACTAACCTCAAGAATGTCAGAAAAGAATTCACCCAAACTATTAGAAGAATAAAGAGAAAATATCAAAAAGATTTAATAAACTCTATTCAGGAAATAATTACAAAACCAATTCTAGAGATTATTACAAAGCCTTTGATAAACAATTGCAAAAATACAGCTCCCCCACATTATTGTTGAAAAATAAAGATGGAAAAATAGGGCATAACAATAAGGAAAATGCAGAAATCATGGTGGAAGCATTTAACAAGCTCTTGAACAATGATGAACCTGGAAAGATTTTATTCATTGATACACATACCCCAATAAAAACTAAACCAGAAAACATAAACCCACCTACAGCGAAAGAAGTTGAAACTGCGCTTAAGAAAATGAAGAACTACAAAGCGTGTGGTGAAGACCAGATTTTTGCAGAGATGTGGAAATACGCCGGCAGTTCGACTCAGACGTCCCTCCATATGGTATTACAAAAGATTTGGATATCAGAAAAATTCCCAGAACAATGGACCACATCTATAATTAACCCAATTCATAAGAAAGGTGACAGAAGTAATCCAGACAACTATAGAGGTATTTCCATTCTGGATATCACTTATAAGATTTTTTCTAAGATACTATATAATCGGATTAAAGATCAACTAGATCAAGAGTTAGGTGAATACCAGGGAGGCTTCAGACCATGGAGAAGCTGCGCTGAACAAATAATAACTTTGAAGCTAATCATGGCATATTACAGAAAACTAAACAAGCCCCTTTCAATAACATTTATAGATTTCAAGAAAGCTTATGACTCCATCCACAGACCATCATTATTAAAAATTTTAAGACATTTCGGACTTCACCCAAAGCTGATCAAATTGATAGAACTTACTCTAACGAATACAATTTCTAAAATTAAGTTCAGAGGAGAACTTTCTGAACCATTTTTGGTAACAACTGGTTTGAGACAGGGTGACGGATTATCACCTCTTCTTTTTAATTGTGCACTGGAGTATGTTATGAGGGAATGGTACAAGAACAACTCGAAAAATATAAAAATTGGAACCCAGAAAGACAACATACATCTGAACTGTCTAGGATTTGCTGATGATCTAGCTCTTCTGGCCAATGATATTCAGGAAACAAAACTGCAAATAAAATCTATACAGGAAATAGCTCAAAATATTGGTTTGAAAATTTCATTTGAAAAAACAGAAGTTATGCTAACTCAACCTCCGCTTGCAAACAAAATGAAGCTGGGAGACCAAGAAATAAAAATTGTAGAAAAATTTAAATACTTGGGTGAAGTAATCACATACAACCTGAACGAGAAACCAGCATGGCAAAATAGAATAGATAAACTGGTTAGGGCACAGCATGTTACCAAGAATACATATAATAAAAAATGTCTCTCGATAGCGACCAAATTGAAGCACTACAAAACAGTCGCCCAGCCACAAATTACGTATGCATGTGAAACATTATTCAAGACAACAAACACAGTTGCAATAGATAGAGTACTCAAGTTAGAAAGGAGAATAGTGAGAACCTATTTAAATAAAAGTTATCAAGTAAATGGAGTCTGGAGAGTAGCTTCCAACGAAACAGTTTATAAAGAAATAGAACCAGTGACAAGCACAATGAAAAAGAAACGAATATCATTCTTAGGGCATCTAATACGGTCACCAGAAAATAGAATCAGTAGAAAAATAATAGAAAAATTATGGACGAGTAAGAACAATATTAGATGGATCACAGAACTTAAAGAAGACATGAGAGAGTTACATATTACAATAGAAGATTTAAAATACAAGACAGACACACTCAAGATTCTGAAAGACGAACACACTAGACTACAGACAAAAATCAACAAGCAGAGAATAGGAAGAGTCATTCCTGAAGCAGAAAGAAAATTACGTTCAGAAAGGATGAAGAAATATTGGGCTGACAAAAAGAAGAAAAACCTCCATAAACCTGACTAATGTAGTCCTATGTTGGCTAAAAAATTAAAATAAATAAATGGTTCCATTGTGTTATCGCCGTACTCGCGGTCCAGCGTGGCTGCGTGACACACAAATTCCCTTGTCACTTTCTACAATCACATTTCTTCTTGTTGGAGGTTCTTCCCCTGTTACTCATGTTTACTTGAAGACTGAAATGCTACGGTATTGACTACCTGAGCTCGACCTTATCAGTGGCAATCTGAGTTATGAATAGAATGATGCAAGCAGGGAAGAAAATCCCCAGGTAACTCGTGAGTAAATAGTCACTGGCAGCAATCCTGGACAGTTAGAATTCTCGGAATGTACACCAGTAGGTAGAACCCCATGACGAAAGGTTTGGAAAGAGGAATGGACAGAAGAATTAACTTTCTCCTTTGACTCGAAATAGGTGTAGTACAGACATTCAAGAGGGATTTCCGTATGTCTGCAGAATTATTCTAAAAGAAAGTATGACTTGGTCCGGTTAAAAAAATGTACTGCTGCGTGTGACGTGTCCGCTTAAGTCAAGTTTACGGGACAGATGACAATGTCCGCTGTCCGGACTTCAAGGTGTACGCTGAAATGAGGCTAATTTAACACATGTCTTATGTAAAATAAAATCGGTTCCAAGGAAAAAATGTCCGTATAGGCAGGTGTCCGCTGAATAAGGGTGTCCGTTAGGGCAGGTTCGACTGTATCTATGTTCAGTGATCACTGAAGCACCACACAAGTAAACTACAATGTTTGTAATGATAGTAGGGACCACTCATATAAAATTTGAACGAAATTCAAACAACTAAAAACATACTTTACACAAAACTACAAAAATGGCGCGGAGTCCCTTATTCGTTACGCGGGTTCATATAACGAACTTCTACAAGAGCTTCATTAGAAGAAGATTAGCATATGGGAGGATTTCTACGTGTGTGATGCGATGACTAACCGTGCATGGTGGTTAAGAGTTGAGGCACGTTATGATTCAAACGAGTCGTGTAGTTTCAAAAACCCCTATCTCCAAGTTTCACGAAAATGGAGATGAAAGCCGTTTGGATTTTTCTGTGGACATGTCTACCGCTCTATGCTACTAGTATGCATCAAAACCCGCTCTAACCGTTCGAAATTCAATGTCAAAGTTGAGGGTTATTTTCATATTACGCCATCTCCAATGCTTTGCGCTCGGACATAAGTAACATAACCCGCCATCTCCAACTGCCAATAGGAAGGCAATATGCGGCCATGTGACAGGCACACGAGGAGAACTTGGCGCGACTGTGAGAGGTAGCATTTGTGTTTACAGAGTGCCATGTAGATGTCTATTACTAATGGATTCACCTCATAAATGTATTGAGAAGTGTAGCCCTGGCAAGGGTAGGAAGAAGTTCCGTAAAGAGCAGCAGTGGAAATGCAATGAAGCAAAAATATCAAGGTATGTTTTCTTATGGTAACATTATGTTATTACGTTCTCTTGCCAGCGTAATTGTAGTACTGTATCAGAAACTGCAGTTTAAAAATAAGCTTTAGTAAACATGCACTGTTGCATGAAGTCAGCGTGTGGTGTTGTGCCGGATCGGTTGTTCTCCTCTCACAGAGGTGATCGCAGTTCGAATCTCTGCCAGTGCACATTAGATTCCCTAAAGCCCGTACCATTGTGGGTGGCATAATGCAGCTTCTGATAATTATTACCTTCTATGGTCACGTTGAGAAGGCAACATCCCTTTCTTTCCCAATGCAGGCCATTCATGCAGGCCATTCATAAATAGCTGTGATTTAGTAAGCATACACAATCTCGTAAGTGAGAAGGGTGTTTATTACGCAGGTACTCGCCGGCTGGACCTCCTGTCACACCAAAGTGCGGCCATAAATCCAAGGCTTATCAATGCGGAGATATTTCTTTGTTGGATGTGAAGAAGTTTCACTCGGTATTCTACTCTACATCATCAAAACTGCAGCAGGATAGTTTCATTATCAAGCATGTTTCTTGCATATCAGTGGCGAGACGCAGGCCCGCTAATAATATCAGATCCGGAAAAGCACACACATTCAAGTACACTATTCGGAAACAGTGACCAAAGTGCTTACTTCAGCAGGCAAATAAATGTGTATAACTTCACCGTAGTTTTTGGAAGCTCTAAGACGTTGCTGACGCTCGAAAATGTGATGATCTATTCGTGGAATGAAGCTGAATTTCGTAGAGGTGCAAATGAAATTGCAAGTTGTTTGTTTCATGCTCTTAACAGTATCGATCTGTCAAAAAAGAAAACAGTGCGTCTATTTGCAGATGGATGCGGTGGACAGAATAAGAACAGTATTCTTGTGGGTATGGTTAGTAAATGACTTCTATCTGAACCAGTGAATGTGAAAAAAATTGAAATTTACTTTCCTGTAGTTGGTCATTCCTTTTAACCACCCAACAGGGTGTTTGCACGTATAGAGAAAGTTGTGCAAAAAAGAGAGGTTATCCTAAAGCCGGAGGTATACAATGAGATTTTCAGCGGACATGGTAAGCTTTTCCAGCCTGGTTGTGAAGTGTCAATATTTGACTGGAAGACTGCTGTTCGAGATGTTTTCAAGCCTGTCGGCTCGTGGAATTTTCAATTCAGTCCTGCGAAAAGACTTTTTCTAAAAAGGAGCAAAAACAACATATTGGTACAAGGAGAAGTTTCTTACCGTTGCACATTTGGCCAGCCAAAGAGTGTGTTGAAGAGAGGCAAAACCTTTTCCGGACTGGTTCCACGGTTAATTGAAAAAGGTAAGGTTCCTTTAAACAATGCAAAAGTGGATGTCTGCAGATTGGTTGAGAAACATTACGGGGCTAAATGGAGGGAGCTTGCAGATCTCCAGTTTCATGTTTCACTCGAAACGCGTCAGGCTGAACATTGTCCGAGTATGACAGAAAAGCAAGAGGAAGAAGAATACTGTGAACCAAGGGATGACTCCGTATCCTTCTTATATTAGATTGGAACAATCATAATATTTTTATTTTTCATCAGACAAATGTATTGCATATTCTCAACGAACATTTAAACATTTTATATTATTTCATGTTTGCAATTAGTTTTCCATCTCAGTGTGCTACATAGAAGCTAGTAAGTGAAGTAAAAGTAGTTTCTTTGAGCATTAGACAGTACGAGTGTGTTTGCAATATCCATGTTTACTTCCAAACCCTGCCATGTCCACCTGTGACTTTCAAAACCCCCTATGTTCGAGACAAATATTGCCCTAGCACAAAAATGTAGAGATGAAACTGCATAAATATTGTATGTATTATTCAGTGTGAGCTCATTTAAATAAACGGAAAGAAAATTTTAAAATAGGATGTAAAATGCAGTCATGGCAGTTTTTTGCCCTTCCTGAAAAATTGATTTACTTGGAGATAGGGGTGTTTGAAAATACACGACTCAAATATCGGTGCATGGTTGTCACCATATCGGACGAAGAAAATTCGCGAACCACGTCCTGAGTAAAGGTGCATAAGTTGTGACAGCCCATGTGAACGATATCACGTACTGTCATGTAAACTTAGGGTAGAATCCCTCACAAAATTTTGTACTAATGATGGATCGTAAGAACCACGTTCATGCACATTGTGCGTAACAAAGTATTTATTAATAAAAAATAATAATTCCGTCTGACTGACAAATTTATGTAAACCGGACAAAAAATTAAATAATTAATTTATTCACAAATGCGAACAATGTGTATGTATTTTACATTCTATAATAAATAAATAAAGTATTTACAGTACCGTACATACATTGTGTTTTATTTTTTGAAAATAAACATAAATAGTATCCTCATAAAAGGGGAGCGTGATGGCTCAGTGGCTTAGCTGCTCGTCTTTCACCCGGACGGCCGGGGTTCGAATCCCGCTGACAGCGGGGTGGGATTTTCACCTGGAAAATCATGTGGCGTCAGGAAGGGCATCCGGCCTTAAATCCCCGGTCAAAACCAAAATGAGCCTGGTGGGCTCCGGCGACCCCAATTAATTGGGAAAAGCCGAAGAAAGTTAGTTAGTATTCTTATAAAATTAAATGTGTTAAAAAAAAAGTTTAATTTAACACAGGGAAAAAATTATAATAACAAAGGGAAAACACACAAAAAATAATTTTAGGTAAACAGCGGTCACCCTAATTATGGTCAAGCAGAGATTTCGCAACCAGATTTTGGATTAAAAACATATCCCTGTGCTGACTGGGCATTGGGTCAGCTAGCCACTGACTCCCATTATGCCAGTACTTGTTGCCATAACTGAGAGCGAATATCTCTAGTGGGTACCTCCATTGGTCGAGGTGGTAGTGATACCGCCTCTTTTGCAGCTTGATCCGCTAACTCATTTCCCGCCATTCCCATGTGGCTTATAAGCCGCAGAAAGGTGATTCAAGTGTCAGCGCGGCACAACCCGGCTAGTAGGTCGTGAATTCGCTGCACTAGGGGGTGTTGCGGGAATCCTGTAGCAATTGACTGCAACGAACTCAAAGAGTCGAAAGTGGATTTGTGCATCCTGTAGTGCAAACTGCAGAGCTTCTTAGGTGGCAACGAGCTCCGCAGTAAACACACTACAGGCCTCAGGCAAAGAGATCTTGGTTTTTGCACCATCAATAAAGGAGAAACAACCCACCTTCTCGTCCACCTTCGAACCATCCATTTATAGAATACCAGCATCCAGAAATTGGTGAACTATGCTGTGGAACTGCCTCCGGTAAACGGAGGCATCCGTGTTAACCGTAGGACCTCGATGTGGATCTAACCGAATTTCCAGACGCTGGACTTGCCACGGAGGCACCTCGCTAGGTGTCCGGATCATACAGGGACCTAAAGCCACTCGTATTTCAGTACACGAGCTATCTAGTATAATACCAAACGGCCGAGTGACACGAGGCTGGTTGGCGTACCTCTGGTGGTATTGGGTACTGGAGAGTGCTCGAAACTCGGATGTTGCAGCATTTGACGCACATTTTCTCAGCATGTGCTAAAAGCTTATGTTGGCATCTATAATTTAGAGGTGGAACATCCGATTCGGTGAGTAAGCTGGGTATCGGGCTGGTCTGGAAGGCACCGGTAGCCAGCCTAACGCCACTATGGTGGATACTGTCCCAACATTTTCATGGTTGCTGGCCTTGCTGAACCATAGTCTAACCGGGATAGGACGAGGGCTTGGTAGAACCGTAGCAGCACCACACGGTCAGCCCCCCCAAGTAGTGCCACTAAGAAACTTGAGCATGTTGAGTTTCCTGAGACGCATTTTTTTAGTTGCCATATATGGTGCTGCCACGTTTATTTGCTCTCAAAATGGAGCCCCAGGAAGTGATAAGTGTCAACCAACGGCAAAGCAGCATCCCTGAGATGTAGTTCAGGGTGTAAATGTAGCCTCCGGCGCAGACTAAATGAACGACTGAGGTATTCGCCGCTGAAAAACTAAATCCTCGGTCGTGAGCCCACCTGTCAACCCGGTTAATAGCTAGCTGAAATTGCCGTTCCACGATTACCATACCTCCAGAGCTGTAATGCAAAGCTAAATCGTCTACATACAGCGAAGGAACTACCGTGGGCCCGGCGGCGGCAACAATGCAGTTTATGACAACCGCGAACAAGGTGACACTCAGCACTCCTGAGGAACTTCATTTTCTTGAGTGTAATATTGTGATGATGTCCTACCAACTCTTACACGGAAGAGTCGGACGAACATAAAGTTAGCAAGAAAGATTGGTACACTACCATGTAGTCCCCACTCGTGAAGGGTGGACAGGATCCCATAGCTCCATGTGGTGTCATAGGCTTTCTCGAGGTCAAAGAAACCGTGACTAGATGCTGCCTTCGGAGAAATGCCTCCTGTATGACGCTCTCATGTCACTCCAGATGGTCGGTGGTGGACCTATGAAAGCGAAACCCACACTGGTACTCAGACAGCAGGCCTCTCTCATCCAAGAACCACACCAGTCGACGATTTACCATCTTCTCCAGCAGCTTACATTGGCCATTTGTCAGACAAATGGGCCTATAGCTGCTGACAAACTTTGGGTCCTTTCCAGCCTTGGGAATCGGTATCACGATCCCCTCTCGGCATATACTGGATTCGCACAGATGTTTTAACATGTGATTATGTATGTTATCCGGTCCAGGAGCCGTATCCCTGCACAGTGCAAGCGCACTGCGCAGTTTTCATTCAGAAAAAGGTACATTGTAGGACTCCGAAGCAGCAGTGGCAAAGGACAAGGGGTGAGGCTCTGCCTTTGAGTCAGAAATGTAGAATCCTAACTCTCAGAGCAGTCAGTATACATCAGAAAAGTGTGATCCAGTACTGTTGGCAGTGGCGAGATGGTCTGTGATGATGTCTCCGTTGATGGAGACTCCGGGTATCATCAATGATGTCGGGAGTCCGGAGATCCGACGAAGCTTGATCCACACTTGAGATGAAGGAGTATGTGCCGTCGTAGATGACACATACTTTTCCCATGTCGATTTCTTACTCTCCCGAATCAGATATCGGGCTCTAGCACGCATCATTTTGAAGGTGATAAGGTTGCCCATGGTATTTTGCCTCCGATAGCATTTGAAAGCACGTCGACGATCTTCAATGGCTGCTGCAATCTCGGCTGTCCACCAAGGGACAAGTTTCCGGCAGGAGTTGCCGGATGAGGAAGGAATTGTTTCCTCTGCTGCAGCCAAAATACTATTCGTTATGAGAATGGTATGATCATCGACACTCGCAAAGGTATCTTCGGCATAAACCGCATGTGCTGTGAAAGTTGGCGATCAGCCCAACGGAGAAGCTATCGACTTGGTAACTCAATGGCTCTCTGGTTCAGAAGAGTAACGATAATCGGGAAATGGTCACTATTACAAAGGTTGTCGTGTACACCCCACTGTAGCAGGGGAACCAGAGTACGACTGCACAAGGTGATATCGACACATTGCCGTGTGCAATAGAGAAAAGCGTAGGTTCCCCTGTGTTCAACAAACACATGTTCACCCGCCTGATCAGTCTCTCAAAATCTCTCCCACTAGTGGTAGCGGAGCCCCAGATGGTGTTGTGGGCATTAACATCTCCCAGAAGGAGAAAAGGAGGGGGAAGCCGAGAGACTAGATCCACCAGCTGGTTGTAATCCATTTGAGAATCAGGCAGGATGTACACGTTACATACTGTTGCCATTACTGGCAACGAAGTCCGAACTGCAACTGCTTCTAGCTCAGTACGCAGCGGAACCTCTTCCCTAAAGAGGCTCGAGTGGACGAGAGTGCAGACGCCGCAGCTCCGTCCACCCGGTCTTTAGAGAAGAGTTTGAAGTGACGCATTGTTGCCTCATGTCCAGGATGAAACCTGGATTCCCATGGTTGCCACTACTCCTGGAAACCTGGAAATCCTGGAAAACTCCTGATTAGGTCTGGAAAACTCCTGGAAAATGACAAAAAATTTGAAAATTCCTGGAAAATAGGCACTGTTAATTAATTATAAAAATCTTTCCATCCACTGTTAAAATTCCCTGTCCTCTCTTAGTCCTCGACATCATGATATTGTGGATGGGGTAGCAAGGGCCATCAAATGAATCCGAAATTACCCACATTGAGAGCATTACCAAAAATCCACAAAACAAATATAACGATTCGACCAATAGTCAGTAATAAATTTAGTCCAACTTATAAATTGGCAAAATACATACAGAAGTTTCTAAAATTCCATTACCAATTCAAAGCGAAAACTTCTTACATTAATTCCCAAGATCTCATTATAAAAACAAAAGACTTCTCACTTAATAGCAAAAGCACTATGCATTCCCTTGACATCACAAATATGTACACCAACATACCCATAAAAGCAAATATCAAAATAATAAAGGATAATTTAACACAAAACAGTGGTTTAAGTATAGTTGAGTTTGAAGAATTCATTTCAATCCTAACATTCATCTTAAATAACTACTACTTCACGTTTAATGGATCTATATATCAACAAATAGATGGTTTAGGCATGGATTCCCCAGCTTCACGGATTTTGGCCAATATTTATATAGACTATTTAGAACAACAGTTCATTATCAATAAATTTCCTGGTCTTGAAATATGGGGAAGATATGTAGATGATATATTTATCGTTAATAATAAAGATATTAATATCGATACTTTTCTAACTCCTATGAATTCTTTAGACCCAAACATTCAGTTTACTTTAGAATCTGAAAATTATAAAACCTTGAACTATCTGGACATATCAATTACACGGGAAAACAACCGTTTCACATACAGTTTATTCTGTAAACCTACGATGACTTCTAATATCATAGGAAATGATTCTGTGCACCCTGGATCTCATAAAAAAATAAACATTCTATAGTCTTATTACAAGGGCCATAAATACACCCATGAAATCAGAGAAATACCTACAAGAAACACACACAATTTATACCATTGCTGAACTTAATGGATACAATAAATTATTCGTTAATAATATCTTAAAACAGATTAAGAATAAAATAACTTCAACACTAAAAAATGAAGATGTAAATAAGACGTTGCTAACATTCACATACACCAACAATAAAATTTACAGTATAACAAATATGTTTAAAAAGAAAGTTGTAAGATTGCATTTCAAACACATAATACTACATCCAAAATGATTTACAATTACAACAAAATAAATACAGAAAACATGTTCAATAAATCAGGAGTATATAAACTTGAATGTAACACTTGCAAACTCACATATATTGGCCCAACTGGGAGAACTTCTAATAAACGTTACAATTAACATTTTAATGCTGTCAAAATAAGAAATACTCAAGTATGGGAGAACACATAAATAATATGAACCATGCTTTTCATATATTAACACAGACTTAACAATTTTACATTTATCCAATAAAGGCAAACTATTAAACATCCTTGAAAAAATGGAAGTATACATCAACCAAAAATTATACCCAGACCTCAACATAAATTAAATAAATAACGAAAGTAACCCTTTGTTCATCACAGTCTGGAACCATATAAAAAACAAGAAACAAATAGTCTTACCTCCATCTTTAACAATCATAAATCAAATTTTATACAATTTTTCACCACCATTCATAACATCAATCCACTTTAAAAGTACAGAATTAACTGACAATTAAAGATACAATATTACCAATATCAAAATTTTCCACAGATTTATATAAGCTAGTCACAGCAAATCTTATTATTAAAGAAATATAAACAAGATAAACATTAAGCATTCAAATACGTTCACACTACATTTACTTGTTGTTGGTAGGGTCTTCCTCCACGGAATCTACGGTATCTTGGTTTGGGTCTCCTGTTTTGGAAATAATTATTTCTTTCCGGACCTATGTTATTCTTATCTCTCTTTTTGGGACTCGCCGTCTGTTGTGTCTGGTCGATGTAGATGGTATTTATATCCCGTTGGTCTTGTCTGCTGTTTCTGGACATTACAGTGGGCATCGGACTAGTATAATCTAGCTTCGCAGAAGCTCGTCCAAGCTAGCCAAATCCTTTATTTGAGACGAGATAATCAGTCTCCTGTCCTCAACTGGAAGCTGTCTCGAAATTGCTTCGATCAGTTCTCCCGTTGATAATGGGGGCTGAAGTAACCCAAGTTGGGCCAATTGCCTCGTGAAGAAGTCTGCATAGCGCGTTGGCAAAGTACTCTAGTACTTTCTCGTGTATACTTCGGCCCTTAAACTATTTTGTGCTTCGATAGACCAAAATCTCTTAATTAAGGCCTCTGCAAATTCCTCGAAATCCACGAACGTGTGCCTGAATGCGTGGAACCACTCTAACGGGGCGAGAGCTAGATAGCGTTCCACGATTTTCATCTCCCTATCCCTCGGAACCTGAGCTTCGACAAAGTAATCCCTCAGATTTCAAATAAATTCAATAGGGGTGAATCCGTCCTGGTTATTGAACTGACGAGGTTTGTCTACAAAGTTGCGTATAACCGTGATATTCCTAGGCTGAGTATTTTGGCTATTTATCCTGTGATCCCTCGTATCTCTTTCAGACTCTAGAATTCTGAATTCGGGTCTTTCTATAAATCTAAGTACCCTTGCTTCTGATCTGACATCTCTCTCTTCGTGTTCTATACTATCTCTTCTGTTACGACTTTCCCATTCACCTATGTCCTCTTTTTCATTTTCTTCTAGGTCGTTAATGATATTTTTTAACTGCTTTCCCACTTCTTTCTTGAGATCTTCTTTGTATGTTGGGGGCGTGGTGGCTCAGCGGTCTAGCTGTATGCCTCTCACCAAGGCGGTCCGGGTTCGATTCCCGGTCAATGCATGTGAGATTTTCGAAGTGAAATGCCATGTCCTGTGGTTCGGATTCCACGTAAAAAGGAGGTCCCGTGGCTCATGATCTCATGATTAACGGTCACGTTAAACTACAAGCTTCCTTTTTCTTTGTATGTTTCCAAAACAGTAGTATCTCCTATGTTTAAACTTTGAAGTTTCCTAGTGATGTATTCCTCCAGTTCGGTAGACTTTCCCTCCTGAATTTTATTAATACTACTCACATCAGTGACTACCTTGCTAATCTGATCTTTTAAAGCCTTACTTTCCTGCGATAATTGATCCTTATTGTCGACCTTTGTCTGCTGGAACTGATCCAAACGTTTATTTAAATCAGTCCGCACGCTTGTTACCTCTTGGCTTAATTCTAGTTGAGTGCTAGCAAATTTATTTTCAATATTGTCTTGAATCTCTTTAATGTGCTCTTGACTAGATTTGTTCCACTCTTCCTTCCATACTGCGACATGAGCTTTTAACGTTTCGCTTATATCGAGTTTAATGTCATCCTTAAGAATCTTATTATGGTGTATTACTTGGGACCGCAAAGAATCTACATTTTCTTTCAGATCACCTAATTGTGACTGAACTGCACCTATGCTTTCCTTACACTGCATTTTAGACACTTATAGTTCTTTCCTAATGCCATTTTGGAATATTACATTACTGGACTCAATATGGTTTAGTTTAGATTGTATACCATTAACATTAGTATTCACCTTATCTACGTCAATAAACACATTATTTACCTCTGTCTGTATTCTGTTAACATCTGTTTGTACAACACTTACCTCGGATTGAACATTGTTAACATCCGTTCGAATATTGTCAACCCTATCCTGAACAGTATCAACTTTTGTTTGAACAGAATCAACTTTAGTTTTAACATGGTTTACATCACCCTGAACAGTATCAACTTTTGTTTGAACAGAGTCAACCTTTGTCCTAACCTTACTTACTTCTGTCTGCATCTCCTTGGAACTATCCTGTAAACGCGACATGTTATCCTTATTTTCAGTGGAACTAGTCTGCAATCCTTCCAGGGATGATTGTACACCCTGTATTTTCTCTTTGACACTTCCCTTCACATTCTCAGTAACACGACCTGTTATATTCTCAACAATATTTTCTACTACTTTCTTTTGCATGCTCTGCTGCATCTCGTTCAACATCCTCTGCACTTCCTCCTTACCCATCATTGCCATTGCAAAGATTCAAATATAAATCGCTGAAGGGACATATCAATACAAAGCGTGACAACAACATTTGGAACAACAATTTCTACCATGTAATTGGGTGTTCTTAATGTCTATCTAAAGTCTTAAGATTAACATAATAAATACACTCTTACATTAATAAACTTATTGTTTCGTTCTGCCTGATCGTGTCCTAAATTCTCTATACTACCATACTAACATTTTAATTTACCAACGTTAAATAGTTAACTTTACACTGCACATGGCTATCAAAGTCCATGAGCTGGTCTGAAATTAAATGAATTCAGATCATAGGTCATTTTCATAGAATTCTAACCCATTTATACCTAAAAGATTAGATCTGTATTCGAATGCAATATTTCTAAAAACAACTTAAAACCACCTAAATTATTGCACTCCAATGATCACCTCAATTGAGCTGGCTCTAATTCCCTTCACAAAAGCTCTACAAATAGCTCTCGAGAACCTCGGGATCACCCCATAGTAGGGCCGCCATAACTTGTACTGTACCCATAAAAATCAAGGAGGTACTCGCTGGTCATCCAAAGTGAAGCTAGATTTTTGAAAAGTGAAAGTCCCGGCTAAAGATCATATCACAGTCCCGCCAGTGAGCTCTCCAAGATTATACACAGCAAGCTTGAAACATGTTATGGATATAACAAACTAGCTTTTATATGTAAGTGTGCAAACTTGCCTGCTTCTCTCGGGGCTTTGTCGGAAGGTAAAAAGACATCCTATCTATTTTAGGCTGTTCCATAACATCCCCTTTTATAGAGTAATAAATGAACACCTAACAAACGTGTAGAAAAATATAAATTTATTAATATAACTAAATAACAATCAATAATTCACATAACAACCCTAAAATTAAACATTCATTTACGCCACTGACACTCAAACAAAAACTCCTCACATTCATACAAGCGTAAACTGTTGAAATATAAAAACATTCTGTCGTCTGCAAATGTTAAAAAGAAATCTCTACATTTTACTGCTGCTCCTTCAAAGTGAGCATTCCATTTAAATTACTGGCATATTTCAGTCGCATGTCCGTGAACAAAACTGGACTGGTTATGTCATAGCCTTCTTGTCCGTCCTTCACAACGCAGGTGTGAGAACTTCATTCATTTGTTTTGCCTGACCCTGTCAGAAACGGGATCTGCTCGTTCCTCGGCTGGCATGGTCGGCTCTAGACACACACTGCATGCAATGAACACACTAAATGCAGTTCTCGCGTTTCATCAAATAAAGTTTACCAAAACTGTTCTATTTCAGCTAATTCTACTTGAAATTCATTCATACTTGAAACAATCATTCTTACATTTGCTATCGTTGTTCATGACCAACGATGCTAACACACAATATTAACAATAAAAATTCAAACACTCATTTGAAAAACAATCACGCTCTCTAGCTATAACCTAAGTCAAAAACATTTAAAAATTATTATTGTTAGCAAAATTAACAACCCTTAATATTAACAAACGAAAATATTTATACACTATATACAAGTGTCTATCGGTTCTAAGACTCATTCTTGAGCGATACGACCGCATTAGTTTAATTATCAATGCTCCTTTCTCATAGTATCATTTATTATAGCTTTTTATTTACACAATACTTGACCACTTTCTGTTATATCAAGTTAATAGACATTATTGGTATACCAATGGCCGATCATTCAAGATGAGTTCATTGTTGTTACAACTCCAGTTTAATATAGTTAATAATTATTTAGAGAATAGGGACATTATATCTTTCCCCAATGAAGCTCTGCCAATAAACGACTTTCGTGTCGCAGATCTGATCACATGAGAAGTCTTCACTGACTCTCTTTAAAATACAACAATGCTACTTTTATACAATCCTCAGTACTTCATGACAATGAATACGGTAATCCCCTTCGTATTACAAACAACTATTTATGGCAAAAACCTCCATATCTCTCCACTATAAAACTCACATGTCATTAACTCACTTGTTCTCAACAAAGGTTCCACTGTACTGGTATAGCTTTCTCCTAGCTTAGATCTTATTGTTGTTACAATAATACAACATATCGATGAACGCGATATCTGTTCTACAATTACATTGATCGTTCTCAAACGATGGTATTAATAGATCTTTCATGGTTTACTAAACAAAATTACTCAGACATAAGGCACCATGTCTCAAAATATTTAATAAAAATATACATGTTTCCTCATACTGGTCATTTCTAAAAAGTGCACGGTTGCAATACTACGTTGACACATAACGTAGTGTTACACATGTGCCTTGATAACACCTCGTGTTATCTTATCGCTCAATAAGGATTGATCACAACCGGAAAAGGTTTTAACTAAACTTTCCTAAGATCGAATAAATTATCTTTCAAAAGATATGTCTCAAATCATTTATATTTAATGAAGAGCAAAGCCTTCCTTCAATTCACTATTGATTTGTCATTAACTGAATATATCTTCATTCTACACAAAGAATGTTCATAACTATTCACTTTCACGTCGTATTCATATCGAATGTAGCTTGCTAGATCGCCGAATTGTTTATAATATTAGGTGATATTTCACATTATATCACTCGTAGATTTCTTCTCCTAATTATAAATTTCTTCTTACAGAAAGAACACCCAAATTAACTTTAAACAAAATGAATTTAATGAACGTCCTAGACTAAATGTCTGAAGTATAGAATAAAAATCGAAATCGTCGAATAAAGACTTCCTTAAACATTTTCCCAATGGAAAATAAATTTCTTAAACAGTTGACTTCAGTTCAGAAACTGATTCATAAAACATTTTACAAGTATAGATGATAAACTGACTTTCGTCTTATACAGGTTGGTTGGTTCCTTAGTTTAGGGGCTGCGACAATGCGGTCATGTAGCCCCGTGTACTTTGGGTGTGTGTAGAATCTGTCTGATAACAGGTGTTAATTGTGATGGCTGTATTAGTGTGTGTATCTGTTTTTTAATTCAAGTAAGGACTGTAACTTTGAATTTTACAAATAGTTCCTACTTTTGCCGCCAAATGCCACCGTCAACAACTACTAGGCCTAGTACAGAACTTAGCTATTAGGCGCCACTGCAGTGGGCTCTTGGCAACGAACGTAGGAACCTAAGAGCGTTGTTTACATTCTTAATCTATACAATTTATCTTCACACAGGTGTGATTAGTGGAATGTTCTTTAACATGCCATAAATCTATGACATGGGACCACCAGCTTTACTTCCCCTCCGAAGGAAGGCATACTGAGGGACTTTTAATGCTCTTAAATAATCCGACGGCTTCGGCCGGGTTTGAACCCGCTATCTTGGGCATAGAAGCTCAGCATCAAGATGGCGGCGAGTGAGAAACAGGCAGTGAGTTGGCTCCGTACATATTTAATTTTCTTGTTTGTAAATAGAGTGATAGCGAGTTCTAAAGTTTCTCTGAGTGAGTGTGTTGATATAAGAAGTTCGATCGTGAATGCAAAGTGCTGGGAAGACATTCTCGTAAGTAGCAAATGTGAATTTAGTTCGTTACTCTTGTGTTCATCATCTCGGCCAGTGCCTGGTCAGCCGCCTCGCCACCCTGCCTGGCTCAAGGTCGCTCGGTTTAAGTCAGACCTCCCTCGTCAGCCACTCCCTTGCCCTTCTCTCAGCTGTGGTTTGGGACCCATTCTCTTGGCCTTGGCTGGTGACGTGCAAATTAACCCTGTTAACTGTAAAGTGTGTGAAATATGACTCTGTAGGACGAGTAAACCAGATCCGGATTCAGTGCTCAGAATGTAAACCGTTGTGCCAAATTGACTGCAGGTCAATCTAGAAAAATATCGAGGTGAAAATTCGTTCTTCTGCTAGCAATGCTCCATGCCTCAGTTGCCAAATTCACTATTCGATTGCTCCACTAATTCGGTTTCCACGCAATCATCACAATACCGTAAATCAACTAGCAATATTTAAATTCTAATGCACGCAGCATGGACAAAACGGAGGCAGACAGGCTTTTCTCCGGGTACTCCGGTTTTCCCTGTCACAATTTCATTCCAGCAACACTCTCCACTATCATTTCATTTCATCTGTCATTCATTTAATCAATGCCCCAGAGGAGTGCGACAGGCTTCGGCAGCCTGTACACTTCATATCCTCGCCGCTAGATGGGGGCTTCATTCATTCCATTCCTGACCCGGTCGGAGACTGGAAGCAGGCTGTAGATTTTTTAATGCACGCAGCATAATGCATCGGAAATGCAAACCTCACATTGATGCATGGTTGAGAGAAGAAGCCCCATCACTCATCTGTGTGTCTGAAACTTGGCTCAATCCCTGCATTTACAACAATGAGGTGATTTCGGACAGCTATCTAATATTTAGAAATTACAGGCCCTCCACAGGCGGTGGAGTTCTCATAGCTTGTCTCCCAGAGCTGCAACCCAGAAGCGTGTCCGAACTCGAAGTTGAGGCGGAGGTAGTTTGGATACAGATTACAACCAAGCAGGGTCCCATTCTGGTTGGCTCTGCATACCGAGCCCCGGGTTCTAATGACCTCCACAACGAAGCCCTTCTTCGCTCCTTCTCAAGAGCGCAGGCGCTACAGAACAAATTCTTCGCTATTCTCCTGCTAGGTGACTTCAACCTTCAATTGACTGGCTCTCGAGCGAAACTCCGAAAGCTCTTAATTCTCTTTCTGAAAAATTTCTATCATGCTTTTATGGCCTATTTCTTCAGCAGCTGGTAAAGCAACCCACTCGAATCACGGACCATAGCAGAACCACCCTAGACTTAGTGCTCACAGATAATGTGGACATAGTGGACTCCGTCGAAGTAATTGAAAGCGTGTGTGATCATGAAGCAACCAGGGTTGAGCTGAAATTACTCCACCCAAAATTGAAGAAAATATACAAAACAGCCCTCGACTACAACAAAGAAAACTGGTTATTATTAAATTCTCTGTTTCGCTCCAATCTTCCGGTAGTGCACACCGTTGACATAGAAACCCTCTGGACAGAGTGGAAAAGTATATTCTGGCAGTGTGTACAACAGTGCATTCCACATGTAAAATTAAATGGCAATCGTCGATCTCCTTGGATTACCAATGAGATTGTACTAATGTTAAAAAAGAGAAATAGATTGTACAAAAAATGGACACATAACTCTACCCCCACTAATCTCCATAAGTACATGATCCAACGGAATTTAACAAAAGCCACCATTAGAAACAGCCATAGCAATTTCACCTGGAATTTGGGCTCTTCGGACACGAAACCTCTGTGGCTCCAGATCAAGAAGCACGCCCTCCACGAACTTCACATATAACGGCAAAATTTTTTCTGAACCCGCAGAGATTGCTCAATCATTTTGCTCTTCCTTCCCTCAGAACTTTTCTTCCTTTACGCCATCACAAAATTATATAATAGATCGAAATATTCCTTTCCCTAAACTTGAATCCATTTATTTCTCCGTTGATGAGGTCTGCAAGTTGTTGTCATCTTTACCCCCCAATTCCGCTACTGGGCCTCATAATATACCCGCAAGGATACTCGAAACGTGTGCTCAGGCCATCGCTCCATCCATCTGCTCAATATTTAACACCTCTTTTCAATATGGGAAATTACCATCTGATTGGAAAATTGCCAACGTAGTTCCTGTCCACAAAACTGGTAATAAGGAATCAGTAGCCAACTACCGTCCCATATCTTTGACATCCATATTGTGTAAGGTAATGGAGCGCCTGCTATCGAGGGAGATGTTGCGTTTCCTGAAAGAAACAGGTTCTCTTAACGAACATCAACATGGGTTTCTACCTGGACGTTCCTGTACAACGCTACTCACTTCAGCTGTGGACGACTGGCAACAAACTTTGGAAAGATTACCAGGCGGTCAAGTGGATCTCGTAACTCTCGATTGGACCAAGGCTTTTGATCAGGTTCCCCATTCACGTCTCCTTGACAAACTGCGCTCCTACAGCTTCGGTGGTAAACTAGTGGGGTGGTTGATATGAATTTTTTACAAACCGGCATCAGAGAGTAGTCTTCCAATTGAATTCAGTAGAGTTTATTTTGAATTCTCTTTCCTCTACTGTTTTGGTCCCATCTGGTGTCCCTCAAGGATCTGTCCTTGGTCCTCTACTTTTCAACATATTCATGTTGGATCTTCCCCATGCAGTCTCCTCGAACATCTAAAAATATGCCGACAACACAACCCTCTATCGCAAGATCAAAGACAATAGTGACTTTGCCGCCCTGCAGGAGGACCTAAATATCATCAGTGTCTGGTGCAAAATTAACGGCCTAGCTGTCAATTCCTCCAAAAGTAATCTGATCTCCCTAACCCATAATCGAATTCCAACGGCCAACCCTTATCACTTTAAGACACTCCGATTCCCCGTGTGCATTGTGTCAAACTTCTTGGACTCAACATCACTTCCGACCTGAAATGGAACACCCACACCGACGCAGTGAGGAACCAAGCTGCCCGCCAACTGGGTATGCTAAGCAGAAATCGACGTGGCTGCCACACCAAAGTGAAGAGGTCCGCCTACCTGTGCCTAGTGCGACCGCTGCTAATTCACGCGTGTCCTTCATGGAGCCCCGATACCAAGGGAAATATCCTTAAGCTAGAACAGATACAAAATCGTGCCACCAAATTCATTCTTTCGAAAAACTCCGACGTAGACTCTAAAATCAGACGCCAAAAATGTAGCCTTCCATCTATTGAGAACCTATTTACCCAATTTGATTTGTTATACCTGCGAAAATGTTTTAATAATACAGACTCATCTGCTATTTTAGACAAAATTTCCCTTGGCCACCGATCAGCCCAGAAGGGCCGTGGGATTACGCTGTACGCCCCACTACTCAGGACTGAGTCATACAAACTGGGTTTTGTAAATAGATCGGTCTGTGCATGGAACAGCCTACCGTGTTCTCTGAAGGCCAGCAACAATAATGCCGTTCAGTTCAAGAGGAAGCTGCGGCATTATTTGTTCAACAAGTAGGTCGTTCTTCATAAATTATGCCTCGATTCTTTGTTGTGCTAGTGTTTCCCGTGTATCTCCTTTTGCAATATTTATTTGATCTCTTCTCTTGTTGTTCCTCCCTTATCCTATATAAATGTTCATTTACCATCCCCCTAATGCATACTGTAAATAATGTAATCATTGCTTGGTTCTCACTAATTGCCATCTTGTGTACATATGTAAATAATAATAATGTTATTGGTTTTACGTCCCTTTTAACAACTGCGGCTTTTAGAGACGCCGATATATGTAAATAAAATCCAGTGTATATATTGGGGGCTCTGACGCATCCCGAATGCGAAGTGGGGCTTTGCTCTTTTCAGAGACTCCCTTCAGTGTAATGTAAATATAGTGTAAGGTACTGATAAATAAATATGAAATGGAATGAAAAATGCTACCAACTACGCAACCGAAGCCGTCTTCGTCTTATACATACTTGAAGAATAAAATTTACTAAACATCGAAGTGAAAATACATAAAACAAATAAGGAGAATTGTTGTTTCCAAATGCCATCGAACACACTCAAACAATATAATAATGGAAAACATCTCTACCTTGGTCTTGTAGAAAATTGAAGTTCATTGTCGGGTATCAGAAAATACCCAACTGGATCGTCATTCAGGTATAATTTGTTGAAATCAAACCCAGTCCCCTCCATCAGATACGAGCTGCGACCTCGAGAATGGAAAGGATTCCTTCTCGGCATGTTCGTCTCCTCCTGGTATCCAACTTCGTTCCTCGGACTTGAATTCCATCTCGAACAATCATTGGGCTGATATCTTCTGTCTTCCGTTGATGACTCTTCAATCGCCGACATCTCTTGAAGTTCCTCCATCATTATAGATCAATATATTCTGGATAGCATTATCGTTACAAAATAAATTCGTAAGTTGAATGTCGATTCACTATCGTAGATGCTAAAGTTCATTTGGTTGGTCAATGAAAGATTATATCTGCTCATAGTCGAGAATGAATGTACATGAAAATACATTAAATGTACTGGATGGAAGTGTACATAATGCGTCATGTTGTCTCGGCATTATATCTATCTAGATGTTATAGATCTTCTCATTGTTTCTTAACGTTGTTCCATCGTTGCTATCACAACCTTGCCTTGATATATCCCAAACGCGTAATAGTTTAATTCATCATCACACACATACTTAAAAAGTCATAAACCAATTCCACTTCCTAATTGTCTGTAGCCATCATAATGTTCATACACAATAAAGTCACAATGTTCATACAATATCACTGTACTTACTTCGTGCTGCAACGTGGACTTGCTTGGGTTGAAGTTGTACTGCACTAAAATGATATTCTCCACTTGGAGTTGAGTAACTTTGTCAGACAACACAAAGTATCAAATATCTCCAAAAATACTCGATGGATTTTAATGAATCTTCTTGTGGTGAAGCCTTATCACTGGATAAGTAAAATGAAAACTCTTTTATCTCGACAAAGTCGAACACTTGTCCGCTATTAAGCTAAATGTCCACCGCTCAACTTCACCTAGTTTGATGCAGGGCTCTCGAAACTATTGGTCGGTAACACCGCTGCCTCTTGTGTCACGTAGGACCTCGCTCTGTATCAAGTCTACGGGAATGAACTACCTCCGGACGATACGTCTTGTCCCTATGAAGTCAGTCGAGAGAAGAACACTCTTGGCTGTCGTTCCCCCTTCAACTCGTCTGAAGTTTGCGCCATAGTTGATCCTGCGCAGTTAATGGCGCGTACTTGTATTAATGCTTATTACGGTGAAATTCTTCCGTTTAACGTCATTCAAAGTAGTAGCAATATCTTCTTTTAATTTTCTTCATGTTTTCAATGGAGTAAAATTGTTACATAGGGCTTAAATGGTATAGTTAATCACAATAACTAGGTAAAAATCCATGTCTGCTTCCATAACCCCTCCTCTCATTGGCTGAAAGCATATATCCATTGATATATTTTATAACAATTAACTGGTAATATTTAGTGCCATTTCCTTGTTGCTATGCACTTTCCAATGATCTAGAATATTCTGGGCGTCTCTGGTCACGTGATGGGTTTCTCCCATAGCTTGCGTTCACTAACAAATCTCGCCTTGAGCCAACTTCCAAGATTTATATTCCAATGTTAAACTGTATCATGGGCTCGGATAATAACATAATTTTCATCATAAATGATCCAAATTTCGGATGCAGTACCAATCATGAATATGTCTTCTGTGGGATGCTACAATAATCCCAATGTCTTCACTTCAGTTGAAATGTCCAATTGAAGGGGGTACTCGGTTTGTTTCAATGCTGGAGAGATGGCGTCTAGCAAGGCTAGGTGATTTGAACAAAAATTCGTTAGTGGAAATCCACCACTCTTGAGGAGTTCAATGAGTTCATGTAGGAGATTCTGAGTCTCATTGATAGTGGTTGATCCACTAAGCACATCATCCACATAGAAGTCTCGCTTTAAAATCTCTGCAGTTAGTGGAAACCTGTGATTTTCATCATCAGCTAGTTGCCGGAGACACTGAGTTGCAAGATAAGGTGCTGATGCCGTACCATATGTAACTGTAGTAAGGTCATATGTAGCCATTGGCTGTTCTGGTGAACTTCTCCACAATATTCTCTGGAGTCCAGTATCCTCTGGGTGTAGTTTCACTTGCCTGTACATCTTAGTTATGTCAGCTCTGAATACGACCTCATGAGTTCTGAATCTCAGAATAATGGATT
Source organism: Meconema thalassinum (assembly GCA_946902985.2). NCBI lineage: Eukaryota > Metazoa > Arthropoda > Insecta > Orthoptera > Tettigoniidae > Meconema > Meconema thalassinum. The sequence goes on along the minus strand of OX336391.1, from coordinate 452,312,869 downwards.
ACAAATCTTGTTGTACTGTTGGTCCCACAAGAAGTTTGTCATTGAGAGACAAACCAGTGGTTGTTTTTGCCGACGCATCAAAACCTACTAGAGTGTTTGTGGTGATACTTGGAAGGATTGAAGACTGCATGATGAGGTAAGTAATAGACTTGTCCTGCCTTCTCTTGACCTCTTTCTATTTTCTTCATGTGTCCCAGATCTTCATACTTCTGAAGAAATTCATTGTATGCTGCACGCAGGGTAGGCTGTCTTTGTAACCGATGCTCTAATTGTAGAAGTCTACCGCTGGCATGTCCATATGCATCACCTAGTTGCCTGTCATCATTGCGAATTGGTAGGCAAACTATATATCTGCCTGTGTTTATCTCTACTGACATTTTGTTGAAAATGTCGCTCACATTGGCGTTCTTCTCTTGTAGAAGGAGTCTGGTTCAATTCTTCAACTTCCCAAAACTTCTGCAGTTGCTTGTCAAGATTATCATGATTTCTAACCAAGAAGGTTCTTTGGGGTTGTTGTGGATATTTGGTTGTGTTTTGCATTTGTACTCATCCAGAGAGGATGTATCCGAGCTCTGTGTCTTGAAGAACTAGATAATCACCTGGTCTCGTCCGTTTGTCTGCCCGCAATAGACACCCGAATAGTTCTGCACCAACGAGTAGATCTATCCTGCCAGGTTGATAGAATCTATCATCAGCCAGTGCAACATCACTAGGTAGGTTCCAACCTTCAGTGTTGATAAATGTTGACGGAATATCCCCAGTTATTCTTTGCAATACTGAACAACTGATATTCGCCTTAAAATTAGACACGTTGGGGTGTACTTTGACCCTAACACTGTGGGTGGTATGAGATTCTACATTGTTAATGCCATGGATTGGAATGACATTCTTACATCGTTCCAGATTAAGAAGCCGGGCCATGGAATCAGTGATGAAGTTAGTTTGAGAACCACTGTCCAATAGGGCTCAACAGGAGTGTAGCATACCTGTATGGTCTTTCAATTTTACTATAGCAGTTGAAAGAAGAACCTGAGTGCTAGGATTCATCTTTAACGTGCAGTAACTGCTAGTAGGCAACTGATTGTTGGGAGAGAGTGCAGGTACATGACTGGCGTCTGCTGATTGTTGTGACATTGATATGTCATGACTGAGCGGACTGGTACTTCCACGTACTTGGTGTTCCTGATGGAGAAGTGTGTGATGTCTTTTACCACATTTCGTTCAGTTACCAGACTGGCAAGCCCTGTGCTTATCCGACGATTTTGTGCAATTAAAAGACAGTTTGTTGTGTTTTACAAACTTGTATCGATCGTGGACACTTAGTTGCGCAAATGAAGGGCATTTATACAAAGTGTGGCCTTGTTGACAATAGGAGCACGTATTGTCCCTGATTCCCTGATGGCAACAAATGCACAAGAATGGTTGTTTGCTTTATTGTATTTTAAAGCCCTGGCCGTACCAGATGTATGATTGACACTGTAGTGTGCCTGAGATGAATGATTAGCTTGACTGAGTTCTAAAGCCTGGCATCTACTTTCCAGGAAAGACAGAAGCTCATCAATTTTAGGAATGTTCTGTGAACTAGTTTCCAATTCCCATGATTTTCTTGTAGTAGAATCAACACTGTCTAGCACGAGTTGGGCTAACAGTACTTCATGGTGTTGGCTCCTTGTGCAGAATGTCTATACAGCATTAATATTTCACCTCATGTGATTGACAAGATTACATAATTCTGAAGCACAATCTTTACTAACACGAGGAGGTGATAATAATTCAGTAGCATGTTGAGCCTCTATTAACCTTGGGTTATTATAACGTTGGTTTACTAAGCCCCAAGCAATTGAGAAATTGTCATTGGAAATAGTGAGATTTTATAACAGCTCATGAGGTTCACCTTTCAATGAAGATAACAGATAATGGAACTTTTGCACCTCTGATAAGGCTTCATTTGAAATGACTAAACTGTTAAACGTATCACTGAATTGAACCCATGTCTTGTAGTCCCCATCAAACCAAGGAAGATTTATGGTAGGTAAGCGTATGCTATTGGTATGACAAGTAGCATTAACTTACGCTGATTGACTGTCACTAATTGAATTAACCTCAGATGCTGCTGGCTTTACAAGAGCAGTCATCTGTACCTTGAGAGCGATAAATGAATTTTCAAAATCATCCCTGTCCTTACCATGATCTTGACTGTCGTCTCCCCATTCAACTTCAGACTGGAATTTGTCATAATTCAGCCAGATCTCTGCCAATTGATCTAAACGAATACGAATATGTTCCAGATCTTGCTCACTTTGAAAGTCTTTGACGAAATTCATTATGCGTTTTAAGCTGGCCTTTGCCGAAGCTCTTTTCTTTATTAATAGTCTACGCTGAGTTTTATCCATGATGTGGACAAGCAAAAACAGGAACTATTGTATAAGCTTGCAAAGTACACTGTCATACTGACCTGAGAAGCTTCTAATGTGGTACAATGTTACCCTTTGATTACTGTATTTCTCTGATTGGTGATTGTCACTACCACTCTTTGTGACAAGCGTAGTGTACATTTCACGCTGGAACTGTATAGCTGTATACTTGTGTCACACGTCAGCCTTCTTCGTTGACAGGTACAGTTGCGCGAGTAGGATATGACTCAGCTCAAGCAGCCTCTGTCATCGTTTAACTGTCCGTGGTGACATGAGCTCCTATGTTGCGCAATGCTGCTTCACTTATGTGCAGAATGCATTCTGTCATCACTGTGTTCCCCGCTTTGTCCCGCGGGGCAGCTGCTACAATAAACCAAACACGCGCGCAGCGGCAATCAGATCTTAAATGGGTAATACTGACCGTAATTGTTATCAATAGACAGCGTACTGATAGATATCCGAGCCCGGAGATAACCAAAAAATGCATAGGATTTGTGTGGGAACTTGCCCGTGAGGACCCTTTTTATGTTTAGGTCATCTGGATGATTTGGGATGAATAAGTTAGTTTTAATTACTTGATTAAGTGGACTGTATTTGTTGGTCAGTTTGTGCATAGCATTTATTCTCAATCAATGAGTAGATATAGTTGTACATAACTAGCATGTAGAAAACTAGAAAGTAACACTCTTTTATTACAGTATGATGATGTCATACAATTAAACGTGTACCTGGTACATTCAGTAGGCATGGTGCCAAGAGAAGCTTGTATACTTTGTACAGCTCAATAATGCCCTTCACTTCTAAAGACAGATTATATTATGTCAAGCTTGCTTGCGATTGAGCATAATATTTGATGCTTACCATAAGGTGTATGGTAGCGTTTGTATTATATTTGCTAACAGTTTCTTGCATAGATTATTCTTCTGCTGTAAGAAGCCATTCTTTTTTGTACAACAATACTTATTCCTGCCACGGAATACTCAAATCCAACTCTCTCCACAGCAATTTCCCTCCACAGCTACCTATAGCCGCGAGTCAGGCCCAAGTTGTGCGCTGCGCTCTATCGGCAAAGTGGAGAAAACCCCATTCAGAGAGAATCAGATGTGAGCATCCCATGTAGGCAAGGGAACAGAAATAAGTGGCCTAGTGGCACAACATTTAACCTAATTGAGGGGTAGTAACATGTCATTTGAATCTGTAACACTAAAAATGCTGAAATCTTCACCTGCCAAAATGAATGAACAGCCCTAGATGGTTTTAACTTCGAGATTTTCCTATGCACAGAGCTTAGCATGTAATGTAAATCAAGTTTGGGAGATGTTTGGCATTACTATAACCGTGAAAATTTGAAGCCATTCTTTTTTCAGTGTTGCCTGTACAAATTGTCTTTTGCTGCTTTTTGTTCGGTCAACACGATTGTGTCCAATGAATTATGAATGAATTATAAATATGTAAACACACTCCTGGAAAAAATTACATGTAGCCTATTAATTATCACACTTGCCCATTTAAGTGTGATAACTAATACGGTACATGTAATTTTTTCCAGGAGTGTGTTTACATATTTATAACCTGTACCCCGCCCAATTCATTAGGCACAATCGTATTGACCAACTGAAAAGCAGCAGAAGACATTACTATAACCCGAAGGCCGAATAGTCCCAAAACCTAATAAACAGAGCAGGTTTAGGCACTCCACCGAAAGAAATACAGACAAGCTGTTAGAAAGGCAGACGGGTTGCAACAGAATATTGTTCGATTTTAAAATATCGATAAATTTACTAAAAATTGTTTCTTGAAATCACATATCTGTGAACAGCATCAATCTAGTCAGTGGGTGAATTCAGAATCTTGTTATTAAAAAACAGCTTTATATGTAGTCATAATGTAGTTTTGTTTTTGTTTCTACCCATAATTATTCCAGTTTCTAAGAGGTGAGACAGTTTCTATTTGGGAATGATATTATGGATAGATGCCCTTCATGACGCCAATCTCATGAGAGGAGTTAATGACAAATGAAATTAATAAAGTAAGGTATGGAGTGGCTATGTGTGGTCTTTCAAGTTAGGAGATAAGTCTTGCATGCACGTTTACATATGTTACTTCCTCGGCTGGCTTGTGACATGCCACCAAATTTAAAGAAGTATTTTAACTCTCCTGATTCCATACCAGGGGTTCTTTGACATGCCAGTAATTACTGGCAAGGCACATTCTCAAATGGTAGCTGACTGGACCAGGATTCAAACCTGCAACCTTGGGCACGTTACCGCTGCACCATGCAGCCAGTCACAGCCACTTAAAACCAAGTCTTGAAGACTGTCTTAACATGTCTGCTGATGGTACTGTTACATCAATTGTTGGGAGTAAGTTATATGGCTTGCTCTCTTTCCCATCATAACAGGATAATTATCCTTAATTTCATTCTAGTTATCTACGGAAATGTTTAGGTGATAATCGTCCAGATGAAGCAGAGTTTCAAAAAGTAAAGAATGAGTTAACAGAAAGTTTAGCAACAATTGAGCAATTGAAGGCAGAAATCGCTGCTCTGAAGGGACAGGCTGGCGGTCAAGAAATGCAGGCTGAGAACCCCGAAGAATCTGCACCTGCATCTGCACCTGGAACTCGGCCTGGATCTGTATCTGCACCTGCACCTGGATCTGCACCTGAATCTCGATCTGGATCTACATCTGCACCTGCAACTGAACCAGAGACTGAAGAACAGGTACATCATTATTGCTTCTTGTAGGTTTTGTCTTCTGTAAGTTTAGTTAAAAAAAAAAAAAAGCAGAGCACAGGTAACTTTTTTTTAATGGATATTAGAATGAATTGGACATTATTTTCTTAGTATATGAATCTTAGGAATTCTAGAAACATGTGTGAGGGATTTAAATTTGTTTACTCGTGATATAATTTATTTGGTCTTTGTCATATTTGTATCTTATATTTGCAAGCTCCACTGTTATGGCAGCTTCTTCTGTTGAGATGTTTTACAACAGTGAAACTAGTTGTGTAACTTACTATCATCATCATCATGATCATCATGAACCGGCTCCAGTTTCCCGGGTTCGGTGAATGAGCGCTCTCCATTTAGTTCTCTCCAAGAACATTTCCTCCTCCATGATTCCTGAAAATCCAGACCTCTCCCTGCAAGATCATTTCTAACCTGGTCAATCCATCTCTTCCTCGGTTGACCTTTTGGTCTCTTGCCTTTCAGTTCTTTCTCAAACCACACTCTAGCTGTTCTTTGTGTGTCCATTCTTTTGAGACGATCGAACCATTTCAGCCTGGCTTCAACACAGATCTCATTTAAAGATTGTTTGATGGCATATTTTATAATTTTTTATTTTATCCCTCCTTGTCTTCTGAATCATAGTTCTTAAAAACTTATTCTCCACCGTCTGTAGTTTGCTGGTACAGAGGTGCCAACTATTACGGATTGTCCATAATTATTACGAATTTCACCTCACGATTACAGCATTACGATCAAAGGGGAAATTATTACGGAAAGGTGACATTATCACGAGAAAAGAAAAGCATTTCTATGGAAAAAAAAAAGGAAAGTTAAAGGGTGTCTACCGGTAATGAAAAGTAACGGAAAAATAGCTAATTTTACAAACAGGTAACAGCTGGAGGTAACGAAAATTCGCCGAGGTCGGTTTAAATCATAACTCTCCCCACTAGGCTCACAGATTGCGATGGAGCAAGTTTCACGCAAGCGGTGCCGATTGCGGAAGCTATATTTCCCCGTGCCCGACCTCAAGGAAATGCATACTGAGGGTACCTTGAGTGATATACATAGGTTAAATGTATATTTTCGGCTTCAAGAAGAGTTTTTAGTTTTGTGTGAAATATTTTTCTGTATTATTAGGAAACCTGACTTTCCGCGAGACGTTGATTCGCGAAAACTCTCGCAACTCAACAGAAACCTCTCATTTCTGTTATTGACCTCTAAATTTCGAGACTATCTCAAATTGAAGTCCAGAAATATCGCGAAATAATTTAATGTCCCAAACTTGCGGAATGAGACAGTTTCGAGAAAAAAAAATCGCGTACAAGATTCAAATTCATATATTTTAAAAATCGATCCGTCTCGAAACTTTGCGTCATCCAGTAGTCTACGGTTAGTTCGAAATTCCGTTATGTCGAGTTTTTCTTTGAACTTTGGTTCATCGGATAATCAAGAATGGAACAAGCCTCGGACATGATGGATATAATAAGACAACGACACGGCTGTAAACACGGACTAAGATTTGGAACTTTAAACATAAAAACGCTGACGGGGAAGGTGGAGGAGATAGTGGATATGATGGAAAGAAGGAAGTTGGATTTATTGGGATTGGCAGAAACAAAATGGAAAGGGGAAGGAAGGAGAGAACTGAGAAAAGGCTATAGACTGTACTGGATTGGGAATGAAGAGGGAAAGAGGAATGGAGTGGGAGTAGTAGTACGAGATGGTTTAAAAGAAGAAGTGAAGAGAATAAGTGATAGGATGATGAAAGTTAAAGAAGCACTGAGGGGAGAGACCGCAGAAATAGTGCAAGTGTATGCTCCACAAGTAGGCTGCGCCTCTGAAGAGGAGGAGGAGTTTGAAGAGGAATTGCAGAAGCAGCTGGTAGGAAGAAATACCGGTATGATTGTTATGGGGGATCTGAATGCCCATGTAGGAAGAGAAAGACAAGGGTATGAGTGTGTCCTTGGACCAGAGGGTTGGGGCGGAAGAAATGAGGAAGGAAAGAGACTGTTGGACTTCTGCCAAAGGAACAGCCTGCTAGTTGGGAACTCCTGGTTCAAGAAAAGAGAGAGCCACACAATCACATGATACAGTGATGACTTGACCAGGAAGTCGGTGGTCGACTATATACTGTATGAGAAAAAATTAAATAAGAACATCACGGACATCAAGGTTATACCATCGGAGAACCTGGATAGCGACCATCGATTGCTGGTGATGAACCTGAGAGGGACTAAGGAGAAGAAAGGGACTGAGAAACAGGAAAGACGTATAAGGATATGGAAACTGAAAGGAGATAGAAGGGACGAGTACCTCAAAATGGTAAAGGAAGGAATTCCAACAGATGAAGAAAGAGGAGTGGAAGAGGAATGGGCTAGATTTAAGAAGACACTAGTAGGTGCAGCAGAAGCAGTATGTAGGAGGACAAGTAGTAAGAAGAGGTGGAAGGAAACACCATGGTGGAATGAGAAGACAAAAGAAATAGTAAGGGAAAAGAATAGAGCCTTTAGGAGGTGGTATCAAAATAGGACGGTAGAGACAAGGGAAGAGTACCAGGAAAGAAAGAAGGAGGCAAAGAGAGTAATGGCTGAGGAGAGAAGAAAGTGGATGGAAGAGTGGACAAAGATGATGGAGGATAGTGAAGGTACAAAAAAGGTCCTGTATGGGATGGTAAAGAATAAGAGGCGGAAGGATCCTACGGATTATGTTAAAATGGTGAACAAAAGGGGACAAGAGATAGAAAATAGGGAAGAACTGAAGAAAATGTGGAAAGAATATTTTGAAGAACTCCTGAACCCAAATGGAAACCACGGCGAGGAGGAAGAAATCGGGGAACAGGAAGATGAAATGCAAACAGAAAAGGACCTAACATGGAAAGAAGTGGAATATGCAGTGAGAAAGATGAAAGGAGGGAAGGCACCGGGTGTGGATGAGTGGAGTGTGGAGATGGTGAGAGCAGCAGGAGAGGTGGGGATACAATGGTTGTACCGAGTGATGAAGACAGCATGGAAGGAAAGGAAGACCCCAGAGGACTGGAAAAAGGGAATAATTCTCCCGATCTTTAAGAAAGGTAGTAGAACAGAATGCAGAAACTATCGGAGAATAACACTGATGAGTCATTGTGCAAAGATGTTTGAGAAAGTTTTGGAAAGGAGAATTAGGACAAGGATAGAAGTAGGGATGAGGGAAGAAAAACATGGCTTCAGAGCAGGAAGGTCCACAGTGGATTTGATTTTTGCTGTAAGGCAGTTACAAGAACAGCACTATGAGTATGGAACAGATCTACTGATGGCCTTCCTGGACATTGAGAAAGCATATGACAGTGTATGCAGAAACAAAATATGGAAGTCCCTGGAGGATATAGGAGTAGAAAAATGGACTATAGGGAGGATAAAGAAGATGTACAAGGGAAGCGTGAGTTGTGTGAAAGTAATAGGAGATAGATCGGACTGGTTGGAACAGAGAAACGGCCTGAAACAAGGAAGTGCACTGTCACCGTTACTTTTCATTGTAGTGACGGATGACATAATGACCCGAGTGGCACAAGTAATTGGGGAAGGAAAGATGAAAGCAATGGTGTTTGCAGATGATTTGATGATTTGGGGAAACAAGGAGGAGGAGGTACAGGAACAGTTGGACGTGTAGGAAGGAATAATACAAGGGTATGGGATGAAATTTAGCATAAATAAGAGTGAGATGGTGATCACAACAAGGAAGAAGGAAAGAACCACAACAGGAATAACAATTGGTGGGGAACAGCTGAAGAAAGTGGAGAGTTTCAAGTATCTGGGAAGCCTGATACAAGATAATGGAAGAAACGATAGAGAAATAAATGAGCGGGGGGAGACAGGCAGAAGCATTCCGGAGGAGTGTGAGAAGCATTTTATGGAGCAAGGATGTCCCTCAGAACAGCAAAAAGATCATATATCGGACGTACTGTGTCCCTATCCTGACGTATGCCTCGGAGACCTGGGTTATGAAAGGAAGGGAGAAGAACAAAATACAGGCCAGTGAGATGAGGTTCTTGAGAAGCTGTATTGGAGCTACAAAGAGGGACAGAATAAGAAATGAGAGGACCAGAGAATTAATGAAGGAGGAACCATTACAGGATGGTATAGAGAAATCTAGACTTACATGGTATGGACATGTAAAACGAATGGTGGAGAAGAGGATACCCTGGAGGATACACGAGACGAAGTTGAAAGGAAAGAGATCAAGAGGGAGACCGAGAGACAGGTGGCTGAAGGGGGTGGAAGAAAGCGTGAAGAAGAGAGTAGAAGACTGGACAAGGGTGGAGGCTGAGAGATGGTGGAAAGACAGAAGACGTTGGAGAGGCTTGTGTTCCACACAGACCCGGCCAGTGGCTGGAAACTGGGCAAGATGATGATGGATAATCTAACCGTTTATCTCGAAAACTTGTATAATTCGTTACTCGAATTTGAAAGAAAATGTGCCCTCTTGTATTATTCATGCAATCCTCTCAGAATAATTCGTAATACTCGATACCTACTTCGAATGTTCATCCTCCGAACTCACATGCTCAAGATGGCCAGCTGACCGCACGACTTGCCTGCAGGAATCTCGTCAAACGGACCGAGATCGACGCCAGTTGCGTAAAATCATAAAACCCGTGCCCAATCGCGAATTTGTGACCACGAGGACTGCGGGAATCCTGTCAAAGCTGAAGCTTACTCGACACTTTTCCCATGACCGTCATCATCATCATCATCAATGTCCCACTCCAGTCGCCCGGGTGTGGTTAACAAGCCTCTTCCACTCGTTTCTGTCCTTCCACTTTTCCTGCTCCATTACTTCCTCCACATCCAATCCAGCTTCTCCGATGTCCTTCCGAATCTGATCCATCCATCTTCTTCTTGGTCTTCCAACTGATCGCTTACCCTTAACTTCTCTTTCCAACTCCCTTCTTGCCGCTCGTTCCTTTCCCATTCTCTTCACATGTCCGAACCATCTCAGTCTTGCTTTCCGTATCTTCTGTACTATCGGTTCCACATTTAGCTCCTCTCTGATTTTAACATTTTGAATTCTATCTCTTCTTGTCTTTTTTACAGATGTTCTTAAAAATTTCATTTCTGCTGCTTGGATCTTACTATCCTGTCTCTTGTTAGTTACCAGCGTTTCCAGTCCGTATGTTACAATTGGTATGAAGTACTGTTTATATAGTGTTAATTTCGTTCTCCTGGGCACTTTGTCATCCTATAAAAGCTCTCTGACTTGATGATAGAATGTTGTGCTTTTACCGTATACCGTACTTAAAGGCGTATGGGGAGTGAGATATGCGTCAATCCACTTTGAAATGACAGTCTATTTAGCATCGCGATACTAATTTCTCCTCATGATCCACCGTGAACTCCCAACCACAGCATAGGGACAGCGGGAATCACGGCGCTGACCATACAACATGCCCATAACTGCTCGTGAATTTTAACCATGTCCAACCTCGAGCTTGCCTCCGCAATTCTGCCAGGACAGATATACAATCGCTGAACGGCTGGGTGCGGCGCCGATTGCATATTATCTCGCTCTCATTGATTACCCTCGAGGACATCGTGATTCTCGTAAAACGGCTGAAAGCTGCAGCGATTGCGATACCTCTCGGTATTTTTCCACATTCGATGACGAGAACAACTGGAATCTTGTCAAACGTAGAGTAAGCAGCGCCTATTGGGTTATTATGCTACATTTTCCCGTGCCAACCTCAAGGACAATGGAAATCTCGTTGATCGACTAAAAGTGACACCAATTAGGCAAATCGCGATTTTTCTCCGTGTTCTATAGTGAAGCCTACAGGACATTCGTCAAACGGCTGAGACCAGCGCCTTTCGTGTAACATCTCGATATTTCTCTTAGAATGAAGGTTTCCTATTCATCTCTTGATTATTTTGTTCAACGATTCCCAGGTTTGGTCAAAGAAAATGAACATGACAAACTTGAAGAGGAATTTGCTGTTTATCAGTGTGATACTTTCCCTGAATATATTTTACAAGGACCTAGAATTGATGTAAACTGAGGCAACATTGCTGAGCTTAAAAGTGAAAGTGGACAGTTCAAGTATAAAACCTTAGGTAATGTTGTATTTGCAATATTACGTGTACCTCACAGTAACTCTCCAACAGAAAGTCTTTTCAGTGTTGTTAGGAAAAATCAGACAGAATTCAGACCTACAAAGCACATCTACACTGGAATCGCTTATGATTCAGAAGACAAAAATGTCATCACAGGGGGAAGTATGTTACCAGAAAACTTTCATGGATAAGCAGCTATTGGGTGCAAAACAAACTACAAGGAATTTTTTATCACAGAACTAGCTGGGTGCAAATTTTATTGTGTAATATGATATTCTTTACTATAGGTTGCTTCCGGGTAGGGCAAAGATGGTGTCATTATCGAGAAGGGAGGAGCATGCTTTGGATTTGACGTGAAATTTTACAGGGAAGGGGGTGGCAATATAAGGGATTACTGATAACCAACTTCAAAGGTTGGCACCTCTGCATTTCTCTTGGATTGGGTACAGGTTTCTAAGCTATATGTAGTAACAGGTACAAAGAAGCTCTTGTAGAGTATTAGGTTTGATCTTAAAAAAACTTGCTTATCCCAAAGAAGCCCTCTCACGAGATGATAAAATTGTGCTTCATGTTGAACTCTACTAGTGATTTCTGCAGATGGTTGGTTATCTGTGGACACTACACTGCTAAGGTAACAGAACTGATGTACTTGTTATAACTTTGTAATTTACTATATCAGATAGGATAGAAAGGTGCACCTATTATACCAGTATTTTGTATCAGTGAAGAAGGGGGTTGTGTCACCCTCAAAACTTATGGACATATGCTGGTATCATCATCATCATCATTTATTGCACTTATGGGTCTGTTGTTGTTGTTGTTGTTGTTGTTTTAAGGGGCAGAACTACGAGGTCATCTGCCACTTATGGGTCTTTAGGGCCTACAGCAGAAGAACAAAAGAAAGAAAAAGTTATAACAAAGAAATCAGTCACAAAGGAGGAGGTATCTACTGCAGATAGCATTCCAACGCTGCCCGTCTCTAGCTTCATCTTCCACCACATTCGGCCCCACTTGCTGAAGTGTTATCAATACTCGATCCTTCCATCTCGTCCTGGGGCGTCCCCTTGGGCGTCTTCTAGCAGGTTGTGAATGAAGGACTCTGTTTTGGATGGATTCATTAGGTGAAAAGATGTGGCCAAACCACTGTAATCTCGTCTGTCCTAGTACTCGGCCAATTTGTAGTTTTCCGAACCGCTGATAAAGGTCATCCCTCGTTCTTCGTTCCCATTTACTTCCCATGGCATTGAAAACGGGTCCAAAAATCTTTTGAAGCACCTTCTTCTCGTAGGCAGAGATGGCTTCTTCGGTTGTTGCTGTTGTTGCCCAGGTTTCACAACCATACAAAAGTACCGGCCGTACTTGTGTCATGTATAGCTGATTCTTATTCTTCTGCGATAATGGATGGTATTTAAATAAGTAATTTAGACTATAGAACATGCGATTAGCGTTAATTGTTTGCTGATGCACTTCTATTAGTTGTATGGATTCCAGATACGTGAATTCTTGAAATCGTTCAAAAGTTTGACCATCAACAATAATGAAAGGAAGGAGAGGTTGACAGCGCGATACAAGATATTTTGTTTTATCCTCATTTTCCACCAGCCCAATATTCTTCGCATTGTGAAGAAATCGGGATGTATCATTGCATACTTGCTCCAAGGTACATCGCCAAGAATCACAACATCGCCAGCAAATGCCAGTATTATGTCTGCTCCTACCATTTCCATTTCTCTAACCGTGGTATATGGTACCTCCATGGTTGCAGTAGAGTAGCTGCAACTGTATCCATCATCAATCAAAGCGACTACTTTAGGAGCTCAGAGGCATTATTTTGCCAGTTAAAGATATTCGAACTTCGCGCTTATATGATCATGGAAGGTCTATTGATACATTTCCCGTGCACTAGTCATTAGGGAATGTCCTGGGTGATGTCGCAACAATCGTGTGCATTTCGTGGTTTGTTTCTCACGTCGTGATGGCATGCCGCAAAAGGTACGACATGCTAAATTATTCAGTAAAGTTTATTTTATTTTCCGCCCTTTTCAATACAACTAAACACTTGGTTTATAAAAAACTAGGATACATGTTTCGGGAACATATAGTCCCTTCTTCAGTCCACCTGGTGAACTAAATTTAACACTTTGACATCATACAGAGAAATCGATATAATCCTGGGTAGAGTAACAATTATATTAACATTCTAAAACTAATAAACCCTATCGAAAAAACATGTTATGTTATGCGCCTATGTGTAGGAAAATAATTGGTGTATATTAAAAACATATGTAGGTTCATCATCATCATCATCATCATTTCCCCTTATCCAGCTCCTGCCGGGTCGGGGTATTTATGGCACTTCTCCACTTTCCTCTTTCCTTCCACCATTCTTCTTCCACGATCTTGTCCCAGTCCAGATTTCTTTTTCTTACGCCGTTCTTCACTGAATCCATCCACCTTGTTCTAGGTCTTCCTCTTGGTCTCTTACCGTTGCACTTCGCCTCCAGCATCTGTCTTGGTATTCTATTTTCCTCCATCCTCTTTACATGTCCAAACCACCTTAGTTTATTCTTCTCAATTCTCTCATTTAGTTTTCCCATCCCAACTTCCTTCCTAACATCTTCATTCCTCACTCTGTCTTTCCTTGTCTTTCCTATCATACTTCTTAGGAATTTCATTTCACTGGCTTGGATTCTACTCTCTTGCCTGCTTGTCAGGGTCCAAGTCTCAGCTGCATAAGTTAATATGGGTACATAATACACTTTATACATTACCTCCTTGCTTTTCCTTGGTACTTCCTTATCCCAAACAAGTTTTCTTACACTTTGATAGAATGCATTGCTCTGCTGTACCCTCCTGCCAATCTCCATGTCCAACCTACCAGTTTGCATCAATTCACTTCCTAGGTATTTGAACGTGTCCACAATTTCCAAACTCTGACTTCCAATTTTCACAGTGCCCTTTCCTTGTCTTTCCCCTCTTGTCATCACCATGGTCTTGCTTTTCTCTATACTGATTTTCAGGCCATACTTCTGAATATTTTCGTTCAGTGCATCTAGTTGTTTTTGCACTTCTTCGGTGTTCCTTCCCCAGACCACAATATCATCTGCAAATAACAGTAACTTCATTTCTTTATGTTCATATGCTTCCTTTGTTTCCTTTACTATTTCATCCATCACCATTATGAACAAGAGAGGTGACAGCACACTCCCCTGTCTTAGTCCAGTCTTGTTCGTAAACCAATCTGTCTTTCCAACTGGGGTCAGTACCCTGCTAACACAGTTGTTGTACATTGCTTGCACCATTTCCAACATTTCTCTTCCCAGTCTCTTCTTAACCATGGTTTCCCATACCTTCTCTCTGGGGACACTATCATATGCCTTTTCTAGATCTATGAAAGTCATGATCAAATCCTCTCCATATTCCCAGTTCTTTTCCATCACCTGCCTCAAGCTAAAGATTGGGTCCACTGTGGATCTTCCACTCCTGAAGCCATACTGTTCCTCTTGCAACTCTCCTTCCACCTTTCTTCTCATTCTTCTTTCTAATACCCTTTCGCTTTCCAGTATTTTTACTATCTGTGATATGAGGGTGATCCCTCTATAGTTATCACACACCTTCTTGTCCCCCTTCTTAAACACTGGTATTATTAGCCCTTTCTTCCAGTCTTCTGGTACACATTTCCATTTCCACACACACTTTAGCAGTCGATACAGCCATTGCATACCAACAGGTCCAGCAGCCTTTATCATTTCTACACTGACTTCATCCACCCCTGTTGCTTTTCCCATCTTCATTTTCTGTACTGCTAATTCCACCTCCAGCATTGTTATATCATCTGCTGTTATAGAGTCGTCAGGTTGTGTCACTTCCATCTCACCAGTACCATTGCTCACATTCAAAAGCTTATCGAAATACTCCTTCCATCGTCCCTTTATCTCTTCTGGGTGTGTTAACAACTCTCCATCTTCCTTTTTCACTAGCCTTGTAGTAACTCTTTCTTTCCTCTTACTTCTTAGAAGCCCATACAGCATCCTTTTACTGCCACTTACATCTGTTTCCATTCTTCGTGTAAATTCTTCCCAACTTTTCTTCTTTTCTTCTCCTACCACTTTCTTACACCTCCGTTTGCTGTCGTGATACTTCCTTTTGCTTTCTTCTGTTTGATCTCGGTTCCATTCTTTCCATGCAGACTTCTTTTCTTTCACTGCTTTCCTCACTTCCTCATTCCACCATGGTGTCTCCTTCTCTTTCACTCTTGTTGACGTCCTACCACAAGCACTCTCTGCTGCACCAACAAATGCCTTTTTAAAGTGAGACCATTCCTCTTCTATGTTTTCCACTTCAGTAACTGGGATTTGTTGCTTCAATCTCTCCTGAAAATCTTCCTGTACGGTTTTGTCTTTCAATTTCCATACTTTTATTTTACTTTCTCTGATCTCCTTTAGGTTTTCCAATTTTTTCCATCTAAATTTTGCCACCACAGCTCTATGGTCCCCATCAAATGCTTCTCCTGGTAAAGCTGTCACATCTATCAGCTTTCTGCGATTAGTCCTTTCCACCAGAAAGTAGTCAATTACTGATTTTGTTCTTCTATCGCCCCAACCATATCTCGTAATTTTCCTGCTGTTTTTCTTCCGAAACCATGAATTACCCACTATCAGTCCATTCCTTTCACAAAAGTTTACAAGTTCCTCTCCTTCCCGGTTCTTTTTCCCATATCCATATGGTCCAATGACTTCTTCCTTTCCTTGTCTCTCGTTTCCGACTTGTGCATTCATATCTCCCATGATCACCACTTCTACATCTGAAATTACTCTTTCTACATCCTCCAGGAATACTTCACTATCTTCTTCTCTGTTTCCAGTCTGTGGTGCATACACTTGTATGAAGTCCATCACGTCATTTTTCATCTTCATTCTAATTTTCATTATTCTGTCACTCACACACTCGACCACTTCAACATACTCCTCCAGTTGTTTCGAGGTTATCAGTCCCACGCCATTTTTGGCCTCTTGGCCACCACTCCAGTATAATGTATATCCTTTCCTCAATTTCTTCCTTCCTTTACCTTTCCATTTCACTTCACTCAGCCCCATCAATCCAACATTCTCCCTCTCCATGAAGTCTACCACCTCCTCCACCTTGCCTGTCAGGGTCATGACATTCATGATTCCCACTTTCATTTCGGTTACTGGTCGCCCATTTCTCACAGTTCCCCCAGTACCAAAAGAACTGCGCGTCGCCTGCAGGGTACGCCCTAACCTTTTCCGATTCATTCGAAGTGCCATTTCCATTTTAGGCTATTATTACGATGGGGTCGCCACTCCCAAAGGCATTTTATGAAGCTACTGCCAGCTATTATACAGGCCGCCCCTAACATGGGAAACAGACGCCCTTGCAGCCGCCCCTAACCTGGGAAACAGACGCTGCCGATTGATGCTGTACTCTTACTATTCCCTGAGTACTGGGTTGCCTCTTCCGCAATCTCCACCGTTCCGAAGTCCATCTTCTCCGCTGCAGATTCCGTTGAGGTCTTCGCACGTAACCCTGTGCACGGGGCCTATGTTATACCCCATAGGACTGGGTCCTCACCAGAACTTAGCCGGTACTGTAGTTCCATGGTATATTACAGTACCGTTGCCCACCCCCGCGACGTGGACGCGCCTGGCAAGAGTTATCCATGTAGCCAATTAAAATTATACTAAAAACAACATTGATACATGTGGCCTTGAGTAGCCTAGTTATATACATTGTGCACTGTAAATTTAAAAATAGAGGACATATTAAAACATGATTAAAATGATACAGACAGTTCTATATTAAAGGCTTGTTGGTTTGGGACTGTGGTGTGTCCGTTCATTATGCAAAATGCAATAGTCCAAAACTGTGAATTCTTCTCTGGTGTGCTATTTTTTTGATACCCGCTGGCCCATTTTATAATTGGTGAATGGTGTGGAATGCTGTTCAAATTCCGTGAGACACGGTGCCGATAGTATACCGTATTATAACGAATTTATGTTCCTGAAAGATTGAAAAAAGAAAGAAAAACTACTTTAGGATCGATGTTCATCGAAAGAAATGTAAGTAAAAAAGAAAAGATTCCAGTAGGCATTCATTGGGCTAACTTACTCATTGGGATGTTGAAACTGCGGCATCCAACTCCGCTGACTCAAAGAATGGAGACGCAGATGGGGGCGTGGAAGAAAAAACTGTGCATAAAGAATAATAAAAATTGATAAAGATCGAGAAAAACAACTTATTATTGATGGAGGTGGGAGGGAGATAACTAACTTAAAATGGAGGGTATTTGTCAATGAAATGTGCATCTTACCTTGCGCGTGTGTGTGCCTTGGCTGAAGCCTCTATGCATACTGATGGTCTAAGGTAGGAGCTCTCTAGTGTCGCACGCGGGGAAGGATACGTCAGATGGAGGGAGAGGGGAAGGGGGAGCCGTCTAAGGGAGGGGCAGTCTGGGTGAGATGTGCGATGTGCTTGGGAGGGGAGGGGGTGGGAAGGGGGTTGGAGGACAGTAGCAATTTGCGGAGAGTATTGTGATGTTGATCCTCCTATTGTGGTCCTGTGCTATAGATAATTAGCTTATAGTGGAATTACCTGTTGTCATATATTAATCCTATTAGGGTGTCAAATAAAATGTTGGAATCGAAATTAATTTCTTCTTGTAAAGAAGACCCTTCTAACTTCCAGGGCTAGGAGGATTTGTGAAGTATCTTCTTTACAAGAAGATATTAATACCTTGAGAACCACCTTTGAGAGCAACGGTTATAGCAAGGCTTTGATTTCTACGGTTCTGAAACCAACAAATAATAATAGGACGTCAGCTGAGAAAAAGGATGTAAGAGGAACTGCTTACCTACCGTACATAAAACGATGGATCATATTACTAAAATCCTACGTCGGTATAACATACGGACTGTAATTGGAACTTCTGTTAAGATTAGGCAACTCCTGCGACCAACTAAGGACAGTTTGCCTAAATTGCAACAACCGGGTATCTACAGAGTTTCCAGTACTTGTGGCAAGGTTTACATCGGGCAGACTTCGAGAACAATATGCACTCGCATTAAGGAACATAATATGTCGGCCCCGTGGTGTTGGGGTAGCGCGCCTGCCTCTCGCCCGGAGGCCCCGGGTTCGATCCCCGGCTCCGTCAGGGATTTTAAAACTGACGTGAGGGTTGGAATGGGGTGCACTCAGCCTCGTGAGGACAATTGAGTAGCTGTCTGACAGTGAGACAGCGCCCCGATCACGAATACCAAGATTAACGGCCGAGGGGACCCGACGCGCTGATCACGCGTCACCCCAATATCTGCAGGCCAAATGGCTGGGCAGCGGTCGCTTGGTCGGCCTTAGCCCGTCATGGGCTGGATAGTGCCAGGGGTTGTTTTTTATTAAGGAACATAATAGATGTATCAGGCTCCTTTAACCTGATAAATCAGCTGTTGCTGATCATGCTTTAACACCTGGCCATGATGTCATGTTCCAAGGAGTGGATGTTCTTGCCCGTATAAAGCAATATCGTCCCAGAATCATCAGGGAGGCGGTTGAAATACGTAAACACCCAGATAATTTCAACTGCGACACCGGCTACAATCTCAGTGAATCCTGGCTACCTATTATCAGAACCCTGAGAGAGTAATACACTGCTGCTTTTCGTTGTCCCTACATGGGGCTATAATGGCGTCCATCTTCGGACACCTTTTATATGTTCTTTGTTGCTTTCTCTTAACAATCTTTTGTCGTATTTCAGATTATTCCTGACGAAGAAAGACATGGTTTCTTTCGAAACGCGTCGAATTTTAATATAATAATACACGGCATAAGCCCAAAATTCAACATTATGAATAACAGCTATTTTGGGTGGCAAGATGGCACCAGTACAGTCACTGCAAAAAGTTTGTTACATTCTCTTATTTAGGTGCACTTTACAACATAACTATAAAGGATCCTGGCCTGAGCTTTTAACTAGTTTAAATATATGTCACTATCTATAACTTTATGTAGAATTATCCAAATACCATGAAGAGTTTTTTTTATTTATGGTCAATTGAATTTTGGATTCTATAAACCTCAGCGAAATTATGAATGTAAATGCATGCAAATAGTACAAATGGTTAAATAGAAGTATAATTCTACATAAATATGTGTATAATCACTCAATAAACAATCCCTGAAAATTTCAGTTGGAATTTAGAGTTTCAGAAAGAATTGTACCTAAGTCGTGGGAAAATTGAAATTGAGAAAACAACATTTGAAAGTTGGATATGTTCTTTTACTCACATTTAAGTAACTTTGTCTATAGGCATGCAGCATCAGATATAAATTTATTTTAAAAATACTTCCAGTTTAGTAATGAGCTTGAAATTTTTACTCAAAGTATAAAAGAGGCCATACATAGAGAAAACACATATTTCAAAATTTTGACATTTTGACACCTCATTGGTTACATTCCCCCTTAATAATAAATGTCAAATAAATGCTGGGGCAGATATGTCGATGGCGTTTTCACTCCAATAGATTAACAATTGAATGCCAGAGACATACCGGTACTCAAATATAAGGTGCGTTCAAAAAGTAACGAGCTGGAGGCTGGAATGCGCAAACCCGTGACGACATCGGCTAATCGTGGCATGTGTAACGAGGTGTGGTTCCGACCAGAGCGTGGAAGGGCACGCGAGCACGTCACGTGACGATACAAAGCGAGCAGCAGCATGCATCAATCGTCCAACGCTACCAATCGCATTGCAAGCAGTGACATGGAGGCGTCATACGAAGAGCAAAGAGGTGTTGTTCGGTTTCTGACAGCGGAAGGAGTAGGGGGAACGGACATTCATCGCCGAATGTCACAAGTGTACGGCGAACACTGCATGTCCCTTGCAAGGATCAAGGCGTGGCACAAGCGCTTCAGGAAAGGACGGGTGTTGTTAGCCGATGATGCTCGGTCTGGGGCAGCCCCCTGCCTTACTGATGACAACGCCCAGCTGGTTGATGCACTCATTACCCAGGACCGCTGAGTTATAGTGAACGCCATAGCCGCCTTGGTCGGATTGAACGTCGGAAGTGTGCACACCATCATGAAGGAACGACTGCACTTGCACAAGGTGTGTGCCCAATGGGTGCCCCACAGTCTTCAACCACACCAGGAAGCATGTTGAATGGCCCACTGTCTTGGTCATCTGCAGCGCTATGCGAGGGAAGGGAATGGGTTCCTGGCACGAGTGGTGGCTGGAGATGAGTCCTGATGTCATCACTTCGAACCAGGGATCTATTGAATCTAAACAGAATTATCTACAAATGCGTAATAATTATAAATGTGCCCTTAAGCAAGCTAAACTTGAAGCACATGTCAGATTCATAGAAAATTCAAATAACCCCTGTAAAGCAGCTTGGAGTGTAATTAACAATGTTAGAGTCGTAAATAAATGTTCCACAATAGAAATCAGTCCTGAGGTTCTGAATAGACATTTTATTGAGTCTGTCAAAAGGATTTGCTCACCTGCCTCACAGCTGCCTACAGCAGCAATTGATAGAGTAGAAAAAATAGTTCCGAGTTTATCAAATAATACTTTTAAATGGAGAAAGGTAAACTGTAGTGAGGTAAAGAAAATTGTAAGAAATATGAAGCCTTCCAATAGTAAGGATTGTTATGGGTTCACCAACAACATTTTAAAGGCTATTATTGACAGCATTTTAATTCCTTTGACGCACTGCATAAACGAGTGCCTTAGCGTAGGCTATTTCCCAGCTCAGTAAAAAATTACGAGGGTTGTTCCAGTATACAAAAAAGGGGATAAGACTAAACCTGATAGTTACAGGCCTGTGTCTGTAGCAACCATCCTGTCAAAAGTCTTTGAATATGTTATAGTTGGTCAAATTTATGAATTTTTCATCAACAACAACCTTCTATCACCAACTCAGTTTGGGTTCCTTCCGGGAAAATCTACAATTAGTGCACTGGATGATTTTGTTAGTCACATAAGAAGAAGGGAGCTCAGTAGATGCACTCCTGTGTGATCTATCCAAGGCCTTCGATTGTGTGTCACATGATATACTTCTGCAAAAGTTAGCACTGTACGGAATTAAAGGATCCGAGTATGAAGTCTTTAAATCATATCTAACAAACCGAGTACAGTTTGTAGAGAATGGGGATAGGAAATCTCATGTGTTAGAAGTTAGTTATGGTGGACCCCAAGGCTCGGTTCTGGGTCCATTTATTTTTGTCATTATGATGAATGACTTAGCAGTAAATGTTTCTGGAAAGACAATTCTTTATGCAGATGACTACATTTTTGTGTACTAGCAAATGTAAAAGTGAATTACCAAATTTATCAAGTCAGTGCTTGCTAGAAGCTAGGAAATGGTTCAGTGAGAATGGATTCCACTTAAATGAAACTAAAACTCAAAATTTAATATTTAGTCTTAAAAACATAAGTAATGATATAAAAGAAGCTAAGCTACTAGGAATGAATTTTGACTCAAAATTAACATGGGAACCTCACATTCATAACCTTTCGAATAAACTTGCAAGGGTGGTGTATCTACTCTGTCATTTAAAAAATGAGGTTCCTACGACATATTTACACACAGCCTATTTTGCTTTCTTTCAAAGTCTCTTTAGTTATGGATTAATATTTTTTGGAAATAGTGCACACATTGTAAATATCTTAAAATTACAGAAAACGGCAATCCGTATTGTTGCAAATGCTCCTCCTAACACACCCTGTAGACCTTTATTTATTGAATCTTCCAAACTTACAGTTATAAATCTTTTTGTTTTAAATATCCTCATGTATATGAAAAATAAACATCCACATGAATTGCCAGGCAGACGGGTAACAGTTCACTCATACAGCACAAGAAACTCACACCAGATAGAGGTACCATGGTGTCGGCTTTCAAAAACACAGAACAGTCATGAAATTCTTGGCATAATTTTTTTTAACACACTGAGTTTGTCTTTCCAACAACTACCAACCAAAATCTTTAAGAAACAGCTGCAAAAGTGGTTGCTGGTGAATCCATGGTATTCACTGGAAGAATGTATGGAAGCAGATTGGAGTAATACTTAGTACAATAGAAGTAGGTTACATTTTGTTATAACAATAATAAGCTGTTTGTATATACTGTTATAAGTAGGCTAAGTAATGTAGAATTGTTTGATTTTATTGTTTTGTATTATTAACCTGACGATGGCTATTGCACTAGTGTTTAACGCCAAATAAATTGATTCTGATTCAAACGACAAAGCCTCCAGTGGAAGCATCCAGGGTCACCACCACCCAAAAAAAGGCAAGGCCATCCACACGAGTGCAGGAAAGGTAATGCTGACGTACTTCTTTGACCAAGATGGCTCCCTTCTGATACACTTCATGCCGCATGGGACAACAGTGAATGCCCAGCGTTACTCGCAAACCTTGACCACCCTCCGCCAAGCGATCAAAACAAAACGACCAGGCAATCTCATCCATGGGGTCATTCTGCTCTACGAAAATGCACGGCCTCATACGGCCAACACAGTCGCGGCACTCCTGCAGAATTCAAATGGGAGGTTCTCGGCCACCCTCCATACAGTCCAGACCTCGCTCCCTGTGATTACGCCAAGTTTGGTCCCTTGAAAAGAGCTCTGCGGGGCCAACGATTCACCTCGGATGCCGACGTCCAGCCGTACGTGCGGAACTGGTTCACATCGCAGCCCAGGGAATTTTATGAGACAGCCATTCACCGCCTCGTGGCACAGTGCGACAAGTGCCTCAACAGCCAGAGTCAATACTTCTAACATACAGGTACTGGTTTCTGTAATTATAACTCCGGCTCGTTACTTTTTGAACGCGAATTCCATGAGCACCAACAAGCAGTTCATAAAAGACAGAGAAGTATGCCTTACTCAATGTTTTCTAGATCAGTGACAAGGGAGGGTAAACATTTAAGACTGGCTGTGTGGCGCAGTGGGAACGGTCTCACCGGCTGTGCCCTAGGTTGCAGGATCAAATCCTGGTGCAGTCAGTGGGCATTTGAAGTTGTGCAAATGTGAGGCAACTGAGTCAGTAGATTTACCGGCACAATAAAGATCCCCTTTGTGACAAAATTTTGGCACCCCGGCATCTCTAAAAACCTTGGTAGTTAAAAGGGACGTAGGACCAATAACATTATTATTACCATTTGAGTTTATGACATTTTCTGGAAAACGAACAAAACCATCACTGCATCCCGGATACCACAAAATAGAACCCTGTTTTTTTACACTATGATTGATCATGAATTAAATATACTTCTGTTGCCTGTAATTAAAATAAATCAAAACTATACATACCACAGCCAAGCAAAATTCTAAATGATCACTCTTGAACTCTCTTGATTATACTTACTGTATGACCAGTCCCTTGAGCCTGGGGATGTTGTTGATTAGGCCTTCCGTGCTTCTGCAAGCTTGGTGGTTAGACCTACTGTAGGTTTGGGCAGGCTGCGAGGTAGGAATAGTGCTTTCCTTGAGTGTGTCAGGAAATCAAGGAAATACGAGAAGGTGGAACACTATTAAAAATAGTCACAGGGCGATAGGAACACTATTAAGAATAGTCAGAGGTGCAAGAAACAAATTCTGCTTTCTCCACAACCGATTTCACTCTTAAATGCTCTCTGCAGTACAATCTAGGTATTACTATAGGGTAGCAAAGTTCCAAATGTTTGATAAGCTTTCAGAAACCATGCTAATCTACAATAGAAATCGGTTGTAAATCAGTACAAATCATCTTGGCAGTCAATGTAGTGATCGTATCTCTTTTATCACCAACTGGAAATTGTTTGGTTTTATCCAAGGCTTGTGCAAGAGTTGGTTGATTAGATGGACTTGTTTTCATCCTTTTGGGCGTTGCTATTGTGAACACTGGAGATCTAGAAGGCACAAGAGTTGGGTTTGACCTCCCTCCCGAATTTGGCAAGACTGAGCTTATTTTATAGGAGTATCGAATGTACGCGGTGTCGATAACCGTACCAGAATTGAGGGTGACATAGCATAACCTAAAACAGGTGGACATGTGGTTCTATCAAAAGATGGTTCAGTCGCAGTCCCACCATCCGAAGAGGCTGGCGAAGGAATGTCTATATTAATAGGAGTGAACACATTTGAAGTAGTTGGGCTTTGTTTTGTTTTGTAAGATGGAGCGTTGCTGTTCATTGTCTTTCGAAACCTTGTTTATTTCTGGCTAAACTTCAACCATTGGTAAGCATCAGGATCACTAAACTCTTGATGCAAAGTTTTAAGTTTCTGCAAGAGAAACATTTTGCTCTGTTGATTATGTTGATTTTTCTTGTTCCCTTGAGTGCTGCTTCCCGTAATTGATTGTCAGGGTGAGTTTTCAGATGTTTTTCATTGCAGAAGTTGTTTTAGAAACACCACTCCAAGAAATTCGAGCACGAGACACATCACAAATTGCAAAATTAGCACTGACATTGAAACACTCACACCCTCCTCGCTGGAGTTGGTTTACCAATAACTACCCTCATTACCACAAACCTACAGAATTTACTGCCTTTAAATTAGGGCTGTTACTTTTAATCGATTAATTTCAGATTTCGGTTAATCGATTAATCGAAACCGAATAATCGATTAACTATCGTAAATAACGAATAATCGATTAATCGGTTTTTGATTTGTTTTGCCGATTAATCAATGTATTTCGCATTTTTAACTACGCTCTCACTGAATCAACCAACTATGACACAACTTGGTTTCTTAATGCAATCACTCGACATGGTTAGCCGGAACAGTCCCAAGTTGGATGATGTTTTTGATTCTTTTAGGGGCTTTGCAACATCGTGGTCACGTATACCCGCGTACTGGGGTGTGTTTAAGACATGTCTGATAACATGTGTCACTGCGATGTCTGTACCAGTGTGTGTATTTGTAATTCAGGTAGAATATGGGTAGGAACCGACCGTGGCCTTGAATTAGGTACCATCCCTGCATTTGCCTGGAGTAGTAATGAGAAACCATGGAAAATCATTTCCAGGATGACTGAGGTAAGAATCAAACCCTCCTCTATCAGTTTTGCTTCACGAGGCTGAGTGTACACGTTCCAGCCCCCACACCAGAATTAAATTTCTTGGCAGAGCCGGGAATCGAACCCAAACCTCTGTGATGACAGCTAAGAATGCTAGCCACTGCTCAACGCCTGCTTTGAGGTTTCATTTAACTTCACTCCAAGGATTACCGTGTTGGAAGCCCTTTTTCAGGCTTGCCTTAGAAATCAAAATTTGTTCGCTAATCCTGAAAAAATACTACATGATGTTAATAAATACTCTTGGATGACTAGTTTCAATCGTCAAGTGATCATCATCAGATCATTTACACGTAGGCTATTAAATCTACTGTATATGGAGAAGTATGGAATGATAATTACAATATATACACTTATTTATTTGCAGTAGCAATTAAACTACCAAACTAAAGATATGTGCTATTTGTTGAGATACTGATAGTTATTAAATGGTGCACTTCGCAGTTTGAGCGATGTGTGGTCCGTTTAGGTGCACAGCGTGAGGACGATTATGCTGACACAATAACCTGACCATTTAATAACAATCACATAATGGCACTAAGCAAGCAAACTTGAGGATCAATCACAACTATCAGTATCTCAACAAAAAATAACATATCTTTACTATTTGTGCTAGATTAATTACTACTGCAACTAAAAAAGTGTATGTATTGTAAATATCATAACCCAAACTTGTCGACACAGATTAATAGCTGAAGTGTAAAGATCTGATGATCGCTTGACGATCGAAACTGGACATCTAATTGTATTTATTAATCTCATGTAAAAAGTCTTTGACCGTCCGAAAAACATTAAATTTCGACTCCAAAGATACAAATAAGACGTCTTACGAACGAAGGTATGTCTAAAGTCAACACTTAGGCAAGTTCGATAAAAACTCAATGATCTCATGGTAGGGCAGTTATAAAAAGCGCGGTAAAAATAGGAAATCTTGTAGATGTAGCGTAAATATTGCAATCATTGCAAAATACGAACTGGACGTCTATCTTGGGAATTCACTGCCTGACTTGCATACTCACCCTTTTTCACAGGTTGAAAATGAATAAACAATATATCAAAGGCCCGCTAAACTAGCGACAAAATACTTGATATTCCCCGCTGGGAACATTGTGACTGCAAAGCGGAGCTGCCTCGTCCCAGAAAATGAGTACTTGCTTGTATTTTTGCACCAAAACAGACCGTCTGTTGAAATATATTGTCACATTTATTTTTAAATAATGCATCTTGTTAGTGAACTGTTGAAGCCATTGTTTCAGTGTTGCCTATACAAAAACTGTTAGTTGTAACTCTTCAGTCGGTCAACATGAGTTTGTCCATTGACTGTGCGGGGTGCAATGTAAAAATAATATGAGTAATAAGTAAATAAACTACTTGTAAAATTACACGTACTAGTTATGATCACAATGAGCCCGGCAGGAGTAGGCAGGCTAAAGCGTATCAACTGTACGACCAAGGCTCCGCTGAGATATGTAAACTTATGCATAATAGAATTCAATTGCATGTACTAAGTTTATTTTATTTATTATATTGTGTTATTCTTATTTGTATACACGATCATAATACTCATAAATAATTCACAAACCCTTATTAAACAAACTAAACGTATACAATGCTCAAAAAAGGCCTCGCATATTGTGATTCAGTAACTTGTTTATTTTGCTATGTGTATGTTATCATATTATACACAATATAGGGTACATAGGCTACTAAGAAAAACCACGCACAATCTGCGTTACAAAAGAGACAGAAACACACGACGAATAACAAAAGTGATAATGTGGGACAGAGCACACAACCGTCTTATTCATGTTGGGGCATATCAATACCATGTATGGCCACCACGAGCTCTAATCCATGCTTGCAGATGACGAGGCATACTGAGCACCAACGGATACAACGTGGTTTGGGGCAGATTCCCCCACTCTTGGAAAGCAGCTTCAATCAGTTGCTCTTTGTTTATTGGAGGATTGGGACTGTGCGAAATTGCCCTCTTGAGCTCTTTCCATGCATGTTCATTACAGTTTATGTCCGCAGAATAGGCAGGCCGCTCCATTCTCTGTATGACATGCATCTGAAGGAACTGATTGACCACCCTAGCTCGATGGGCACGAGCATTATGGTCCTCTAGTGTAAAGCCCTCACCCATTGTGGCAGCAAATCCTGTAACGACAGGTTCAAGGATGTTGTCTCGATTCACCAGACCAGTCATGTTACCGTGGATAGGAATTAGTGGCGTACGTCGACCGAACATGATTCCACCCCAAAACATGACTGAACCTCCTTGCTGTTGGTGGCTTTCCTGGATGAAGGGCTCGTGAAATCTCTTACCTACTCGGAGCATTCCAGTGTGGCGACGTAAAAGTGATAGTGATTGTAATAGCGATCATAACTAACACGTGCAATGTTCCCAGGAGTGTTATTTACTTATAATTCATATAGTTTATACATTGGACTCCGCCCAGTCTCTGGGCAAATTCAAGTTGACCGCCTGAAGAGTTACAACCTACAGGTCTTTGTGGAAATTAGGCTAAACCAGAATAAAACAAAAATGTTCCTGTCCTAAATTGTAAACAGCCTTTCCAACAAAAATTGAACAAAATTCAAAAGCATTGCTGAAAACTCCTCGTTTTCTTTTCCTGAAACCCTTCCCAATTTTATTGATGTTTGTCTTTCCACGGTCACTGACTGTTATTTGGTTATTGTTAACATAAACAAGGAAGGACACGTATCTTTACGCAAAATTTAACTTTTATAGAGTCTATACATCATTCCGAAAATAAGCCTAACTCAACTTAAGCGATGACTTCTCATTTAAACCATTTTCAAAACGTATTTTCTTATCTCGTGTCTACTATCAGTTAATCGATTTTTCGGTTAATCGATTATTCGATTATTCGGTTAATCGATTAATCGGTTTTAAGGAGCTTCGATTAATCGATTCCGATTAATTTCAAATTAATCGATTAATTGAAAATCGATTATCACCAGCTCTACTTTAAATACAGGCCACAAGTGATTTTAACATTACTCCCGACTTTGAATGGGCGCCAAGGTCGACCATATGGGTCTTCCTGAATAAAATAGGATAAAATACGGTACACAACTGTTGCCCCGACTATGAAACGCCTCATCCCAGGTGTAGGGCATTTGGCATGCATTTGCTGATGTACCAGGTTCATGCAAGACAGGAATATAAACACACATGAATTTTAAAGAGATAATCTATTGGCTGTACTATACACATATATACAACACAAAATACCCTTCATACACTCGTGCTAAAACTTTATACAGTACCTTGCCACAGAATTTAGGCTCTTGAGAGCAGGAAAAACACTACGGCCATATCTGACCCAGGCATAACAGCCACCTACGTATATACACTGTACCGTCCGTACACAAAATATCTACACACGTTAAGACTGGTTCATTCTACTTTCTTTCTTCTGGAACTGCACGTTCACGTCTCCATTCTCGCATGACTTTGATGAAATGTTTACGACTGAAATATCCTTTAGGCGTGGTAAGTTATTACCGACAGCCCATGGTATGGATGGACCCATGAAATGTACGTAGCCTCCAATAGCCCGTAAGAGCTCAGTGGATAGCTAAAATTAGTCACTGCTCGTTCGTATTACGATACCATGATCGAGTGATAATGACACTAAAATTGCAAGTAGACAATGGACTTTCGCTGTACAAGCAAGAAGACGATCTCTAACTGTTCGTTACGGAAACCATGTCACGTAAAACGACCCTGGGCGTCAGTAGATCAGTGTTCTGCCGATAAAGCAATAAGACGAGCTCAGTTTTTTTTTCCGGGGCGGGCCCCGAAAAGGTTTCCCGCACCCCCCGCGTGGCACCCGACCTTACTACTGGTGCCTCCGACATGCAGTTAGTCTACATAGTAGAAGAGAAAGCATAGGGGATTGGAAAGAAAGGATTGCCCTTTGAGGCTTTGCGCCTGTCCCATCGCAGTCGCGATCTACCAGGCATCATGGGTTGATATTAACATTGGTATATTTGTCATATATGTGCACATATAAATATGTACACATATATAACGGTAAGATTGTAGGGCCAGGGAAAACCGCATAGACAGAAAGGAAAGATTGTCTACACGTAAAACCTGGCGGCTTGGTTATTGCCACATGCAAGGATAACGAGCTCAGAACGCCAGACATGCCATTATATGCACTGGCGCAGGGATCTATATAACCCCAAAGTTTCTGCCGGAACTAATTTGCGCGTGGCCCGCTCCTGGCGGAACATCCGTGTCAACACATGAACATCAGACAGTCAAAATCCACACTGACGTCACACAGTAGTTTCCACACGAAGTTCATGGGAGTTCATGCCATAAATAGCCTAGGTGATCCCACACAAGCCGAATTACTGTCTTTTCCGGGTATGTCACATATCCAGCACTCGAAAATGTCAATTCATTGTACCTTTATAGTACAGCCACGAATTTTAACATTTAACATTACTAGGTCGAAATAAAGCAATTAACCCCAAACCAAAATGAAATAATGCTTCTACTTAATACAGTCTTATATCCTTATTCCCAAAACGTAATAAATCGCAAAACCCCGTATTTTATAATATCAAATATCCAAAAACCGATAATTAATAAACAATGATCCTAGTTTGTCCGGACCATCCAAAGATGAATCCGTCCACAAAAACACACAGGCACAATAAAAATCACCTCTGCAACCCCACGTTAACCCAATATAATAAGATACGAATAAAATACCCCAAACTAACTGCACAAGGCACAAAACCCGAGGGTGAGCTAATGTAACTGAATAAATTCGGTTACAACATGACCGAATTTAAAACAAATCCAAACAAAGCTGGTTGGTGTGCTTTTCAAGTCCACATTTTGTGATACGAAATCACAATGACACGTTAAATATGACGTATCCCGTAAATACACCGACTTACATGATAGCTATGACTTATCCCGTAAATATACCAAACTTTGAAAACATGTAAAAACATGGATACAAAATGTTCTGTACGAGAAATTCTAACCTCCGAAGTCCAAACGCAACTTGGAACCCAAGATTGGTAGGCGAATTTATATGTATCAATATTCGATCTAGAAAATTCCAGAAACAACATTCTAGATTTGAGACGATTTGCTATCATTCAATGTATTGCTTGCTACTGTCGAGAATTTTTGTCGGATTCGACCGAATCCTGGCACCATCACTAGTTCTTAATACATTCTTAGGATCAAGTGGGAAGACCACACATCAAAAGTATAGAAAAATCCATCGTTGGTCATCTGCTTAGATGGATTGGACATGTCCGCTGGATGGGTAATACGAGACTTCCATGCCAGATTCTGTTTGGTGAACTCAGTTCCGGCACCACACCTCGTGGAGGTTCTAAGAGGTGTTACAAGGACCAGTTAAAGTACACTATGAAGTTCACAGGTCTCAATCCAAAAACCTGGTACACAATTGCTGAAGACCGTTCAACTTAGCATCAAACCATCCTGACTTCTATAAAAATGTTTGAAGGGGAATGTCATAGACATTAAGATGGCAAGCACGAAAAATCCATGCAGCACAACCACGTCCATCTCCAACAATCCTATGTGATCTGTGTAGACGCTTTTTCCATGCTAGGATTGTACTGTTTAGTCACCACAAGCATATTCACCGACTTAAGGAAGGAGTAAACTTATTTGGGAGAAAATTTACTCGGAAATGTATGTTCTAATGCAAGTTTAATACGGCTCATTTTGGTTTTGACACCAAAAGGCAACTCAATTCTTAGGATTTTCTAGATCGAATATTGATACATATAAATTCGCCTACCAATCTTGGGTTCCAAGTTGCGTTCGGACTTCGGAGGTTAGAATTTCTCGTACAGAACATTTTGTATCCATGTTTTTACATGTTTTCAAAGATTGGTATATTTACGGGATAAGTCATAGCTATCATGTAAGTCGGTGTATTTACGGGATACGTCATATTCTCAAAAGTCAGAAACATTCTCAAACTCATCTTTATGTTGAGGTAGTACGAGAATATAGTATTTATATAGAAAACAGTGTTAAGAATACTACTCTTTAGAGATGAAATTACACTTCATGCTTATGGTAGAAATACAGCCTAGACGAGTCACAGCTTAAACTCGGCGCTTGCTTACTGCTCTTTGCTACACTCTGCCTCAACAGCAGGTGCGAGTGGGAAAGTGACTGTCCTACTGCTAGCAGTTTGACCAACGAAAGGAAATACATTCGACAAGTCTTCTGTCTGATGGAAAAATACTGTGGTTAATAGCTGTTACATACCTGCCAAGTTTTCCGGTTTTCCCGGAAGGTTTCCGGATTTTTGGGGTGTTTTCCGGTTGTCCGGATTAACATAGTTTTTTCTGGATTTTCAACTCCTTAGCTTTTTTCCGTTCTCTGCATCCAAATCGCATTTCAGTTTTGATTTTCGATAATAGCTGTTATTCTGAGATGCGAGTGTTTAAATTCGACTGAGGGTGTGTTTCTATCTCCCAAAATTTTAATAATGGCACCCCGTGGCATTAACGAACAGCTGATTCCTCACCTCAAGTTAAAACGCAATGAGAATGAAACGCGAATTATGATCCGCATCATCCTGGCCTGTTATTGGCTGGCAATTATTACCAGCCATTGGCTGCCCGCTGGTTTGTTTACAATTATCACCAACATGGCGGCGAGAGGAATAGATTTCTACATCAATTAAATTGCTAGAAATCTATTCCAGTTCATGACAGTATGAAGTGCAAATCACTTATTGATGAGGAATTGTATGTACGTTTATATTTAAATTGACGCGTGACACTGTTCATCAAAATTTGTGAAAATAAAAGTACAAATCAACACTCTTGCCAATCAACTGAAAGTTTCTAGTACTTTTTATGTAAATCAATTGGCTGTCGCACAGTGGTCCGGATTCGAAAAAAAGTGGACGAAAATATTTTCCGTTAAACAAAAAATGAAATACTTTTGTGTAAAACGTTAAATTAGATGTTACTATGAGGCAAATTTGTCATAGTGCATAAAATTATTTACTTATTCCTCTGATCTGGATGAGTCGACTTCTTCCCCTTCCTGCTCCGTCTCGTCCTCGGGTATGGACAGTAAATTACATACCTCCTGAGGAAACTGTCTTCTTTTCTTCTTCGGTAGACCTCCCGTGCTTGAAATTACTGGATCAGACTTAGCAATAGTCTATGGAACAAGTCAAAATTATTGGAAATTCTTGAGGATTTTCTGGTATGGTCTTCCCTATATTTTCTTAAGTGTTGGTTTCTAGACTCTAAGGCCTCTTCTGAAAGTTCTCCAATCGGCAAAATAGCTGCTTCTATAATGGAAGATCCATGGGTAAGTATTTTATGGAGTGTTGGAGGCATGTAATACCATGGATATAGCCGTACATATAAGCTTGCTGTTTTGCCACAGTATGAATTGAAGTCTGAACTATCATTTTCATGACCAGATGAAATTGCTTTTAAAATTATTCCGAAACGAGTTATTAACTCACAGTCTACCCCTGTTATTTCGGATGCTACTTGAGATTGTTCAAAAAACCTTCGGGCAGTGTTGTCATCATTGGTTTTTCCATATTCAGGCTTCGGAATATCAACTGGAAGACCTAATCTCGTTCTGAATGAGTCTTGCACATTTTTTTTCTTTCTTTCAAATAAGACTCGATTACCATCTTTCACGCTCACTTTCCACTTTTTAAAACCCAGGCAGTATGAAATATGCAGGAGACTTTCAAAGAATCGGATGTGTGCGTGCAGAACTGAAATTCCAAATTCAAGCTGTAAATTGTCGACAGGCTTTTGTGCCATTATTTGTAGATTGTTCATTTCTGAAATTTTCGCACCACAAATATAGCACTTCATGCTTGAAGACTGAGCTAGAGCATTACATATTTTTCCGTCTATCATTGACAATATTAAGGAATACTGCACTTCGGTGTTGTTTATAACCAAATTATGTAAATTCTCAATTTGATCATTTAGATACATCCTTTCCGTCCGTGTAATTTCCGATGTTTCATGAACCCACTGCATTCGAATAGGCCTGCAGAATCGTTTAGATGAGGTTCTTGGAGTTTTCCACGCAATAATACCTGTTTTACTGTCATCGGGGCGCAGAGGCACGACAGATGGCATAAATAAGCTCTGGTCACTCTTTTCAGCTTCTGACCAGGTTTGTTTATATTGTGAATGGCCGGAGCTGCCATCAAAGCCCCATTTACAATATAATGTATAGCTCTTATCACTCACATCTGGTAACATTGATAAAATTCTGGAGGAAGTGTGGTCCAGCAAGTCTTGTATTTTCACTTCACATTCATTTTTCTTAATTATTACATTTTGTGGATAAGTAGCCTTTTTATAATTCAAAATAGCATAATAGCTAGGGTATAAATCTTGGTTGTGTTTATTAGCTAATTTTCTCATTGTCACATACTGGTGCTTGGATAACTTTGCTTTAATTATGAATGATAATGCTTCTTCCACTGACATCTTTGTAGATCGATGACCCCCCCCCCTTTCTCCATGCATCCTGTATTCGTTTACCCCTTGTTGGTGTAGTCGTGGTGGCTTCTTTTAATAGCTTGGCTGATGAAACGTCTCCCTCTGCCCTTAAATTCATAGCGGTCGCATAGGCAAGCTCCAATGAAGTGGCACTCTCCCTTAGGTCTTTAATTTTTCTTCTTTTGCTTCTCTCCGTTAGATCTTCAAATTATTTTGGAGGACGACCTCGATCTTCTGTTTTTGCGGAGTCAGGCATGCTCGGAATTGAAATCACAATTTCTTTTTTCAACCAGACTGAATATTTCTTCAAAAAAGCATGTTCTAAGAAGTGACACTTTCTCCACCGGTCAAAATAAGGCAAAAAGAAAAAGGTTCTTATATTATTATACACTGTTTTCTCGACACTCTCGTCAACATTTAATTGGAATTTGTTAATGAGATATGTTACCACAAACTTTTCTTGGCGAGCGCGAGATTGATTTTTGTTCTCTCGAATCTTGTTATGAAGTTCACTGCGACTAACAACGAAATTCATTTTTCACACTTCACAACACACACAACTACCACTAATCAATTACTTATCGTGACAGAAGATTATTTTGGTTTCCAGGCCTAGAAATATCCCTTGCGTAGCATAAACAAATGTCTCAACAGGCCCTTATCTCGCGCGAGTGTTTATCCTCAGAGCGCGCAGTAATGTTCTCTCCCTTCTCAATCACGCATCTGGCGTGTTCTGGCGATGAAACCTTTAAGAATATATTCTCCAGTCTTCATTTTAAAACTTGCATAAGTTTCATGCTATACATATGTATACATTTTTTTGTAGGTCAAGCAAAATTTATTTTTCTGGAAAAAAATAATGCACTATGAAAGTAAGTATAAGAGTCCTTATAAGTGATCTGAAATTGAAAATCATGCTATAAACACATATCAGACCCATAACTACATACTGATACTCTATTAAAGACCCAGAGTTTCATTTTGAAGTTAGAATGATATTTCAAAGTTTACTTAACGGAGTGCGGAGTTCAGAAACGAAGAGTCGTATCACTTTTGCAGTAATATATCTGAGACACTCAGAAGCAATTTCCAAATAAAAAGTGAAATTAATGTACACTGATTAACATACTTCCCTTGGAATGTGGTTTGGCGTTTCGAAAGTAAAGTTGAAAAATCGATTTTTGACCGCATTTTTACGGATCCGGACCACTGTGTGTCGTTTCCACCAGTTTTATTCATCAGTTCGAAATACATTCAGTACAATAACCTTTTGTGCACTATAAAACTACATTATAGACCATTGCGTATTGATGTTGCTGTCTGCTTATATTTACCAATTTCATGACATGTAATTTGTAGGTTATGCCTAATAAGGCATATAATTTAAGTGGCCGTTTGTAATGTGAAGTCCTTACTGTATTTATGTACAAATATTATGGTTTAACTAATGAAGCAAGGATTAAAAGTGCAGTTTGCACTGCCACCCTTTTTTTTTTTTAATATTGATATGTAGTTTCTCAGTCTGGTAACTTCTTGGATTTGCTTGAGATAGATTTATAGTAATATACTACCTTATTAACCTGCAGGCTGAGTTCTTTTTAAAACATGCCCAGGTGCATCCAGTAGCACAAGACCTACTGCAGGCTATGTCGATCCTAAATGTAGGCCTATTATAGTGCTCATGTCAAAGGTCGTCCTAAAGTTTTAACTATTGAGACTTGATTTGCATCGAAGATAATTTCAGCTGAGTCTGGCAAGGCTTCATAAACTTGGGCGTGACTTCACATTTTCATTTTTCCTATACAGTTTTTCATACCAATCACTTAAATCACAGTGTTCCAAGATTTGCTCTCATTAAACATCACCAACACGTTGTTTTTTTCCCTGGTGGTGGGCAGTGTTGGAGTCTACAGAAAAATAAAGTTAAGAAATAAAAATACATCTTAGGTTTCCATGACACAGTTGCATTTTATCCTACTATATCTCCACTCAATATACCAATCCTACCAATGTTTCCTAATTCCTCATGCTGCATAAATAAACATGACATTACAGCATTAGCAATAATGACAGTAATTTATGAATTGCTAAAATGTTTTTAAAAGATGCATAGAAAGTGGCTTGATAAACCCTGTATCATCAATCCATTTAAACATTCCCACAGAGCTCTAATCAGAAGCTCATTTTATGTGCAACAGGTATGTAGAATAAACCTCCCTCCCAATAACTTGTAGGCCTAACCTGAACATAATCCATGTTAAGAGCTGTTTTTTGGTTCACAGGAAAACCTACCATCTATAATCTTGCACATAGGCTACTGATCATATTATGGTGCAATTACCCACGGTAATTTTAAAAATCCTGGCTATCAACTACTGATTTAAATATTCCAGACATCTTTCTTAACTCCACTTTTACTGACAGCATGTAAGTCCTTACTACTGTCTTTCAAGCCATTGACCAGTTATTTTTTTCATGAACTATTTTAGTAATTCTTCTCTATGTGAAATACAGTTGATGACAACTGCCTGGAAGACTCAGGCGTTTTTTCTTGTGTCGCTTCTCTGGTTGCCTACGACACTTCCTAATTATTAACAGAATGTTTCATTGAATTGTTGTATCCAATTGACCAACTGCTAATATATTATGGCTTGCTTTAATATTCCTATGATACACTTTTAGATCCCATACATTAATGAAATATACAATAACATAGGCTGACATGTTGAACCAATCTCCCATTGCCTAACACTCCCAACTAATGGGACATAAGCTACCTAGTGGTTGGTCTCACATTGCTTCCATCTACATGTACACTGTTTCACGAGGACAATCAAGGACAACTTGAATCATTCAAGTGATTTTTCAATTTCATTTTACCAACTAACCAGGTGCCTGGAAATGCTAGTGAAGGAGGCAGCTAAGTAGGCTAGCCTACTGGTATTCACCATTCAGAGAACATTCTCAGCGACTTGTCTATGCATAGGCCTATGACACAACTTTCAGAAATTGATACAGTAGTTACAGAACACTATTGGTGCCCAGTACTCACAGCTTAGCATAGGAATGACTGGATTCCAGCCACAGATTAACTCATGATCTGTCAACGGGTTTTCAAACAGATTGAGCACACACCCAAGTACGGCGGTCTGGATCATGATGTTCCAAGCCTCTAAATGAAACACTCCTCTTTAAGACTTTCTGGTCTAGCATCCATGGTTGATCAACATTCTCCTGATCTCAGTGTTCTCAAGTTTCTGATGGCTATGGACATGTTTTTTATCCTGACAACTTCATATTTTAAGGGGTTGGAGTACATGCCCTATTCTTAATTAGTTCAGCATAAGGCCATTGAATCCCCTTAAGAACAAGTAGTTCCGTGAAGAACTATACAGCCTATTTTCATATATCCTGCTAATGTTAATTGCCACTATCAACATACAACATTTCAGTTTAATTGCTGTAACAGATTCGTAGATATTGAGAACCGTCTAAATATTTCAGATGGTCGCCAGGTTGGATTTTTATTTTTGTACTATTACATTAAGATTATTGTGTACGTGTGGTATTCAAACTTCAATCACATGATTAGAACACAAGAAGTAAAAACGAGATTTTAAAATTACGCACAGCAGCCATCTTGTGATTATGCAAACAATTGAAATAAATTAGATGCCAGTGGATCAACATTTGTATAAGCATTTAACGTGCAACGTTTCACGGCACTCGGATAGTTAATTCGCGAAAAACGTCCATTTAAATATTTATAATTTGCATCGCCGCCATGTTGGATTTGTGCTCACCAGGTTACTGAAAGTCCTTTAGGTGAACATATGTTCATAGTCTCTATAAACATTAAAAAATTCAGTTTGGTTGCTGTAAAAGATTCATAGATATTGAGAACCGTCTAAATATTTCCGAAGCTCGCCATTTAGGATTGTTATATGTATAGGCCATAGAGTCATGTACCATTCAAGGACAATTATTGCCTAGGTTCATTATTCAAACTTTCACTTCGTTCGCAT
Source organism: Meconema thalassinum (assembly GCA_946902985.2). Classification (NCBI taxonomy): domain Eukaryota; kingdom Metazoa; phylum Arthropoda; class Insecta; order Orthoptera; family Tettigoniidae; genus Meconema; species Meconema thalassinum. Next base: position 452,275,000 of record OX336391.1, on the reverse strand, counting down.
GATACGACACAAGAAATAAAAACTTAATTTTAAAATTTCGCACAGCCGCCATCTTAAGGTTATGTAAACAATTGAATTAAATTAGATGGCAGTGCATTACAATCTGCAAAATCATTTACTGTACCTCATTTCACTGCGCTCAGAGTTAAATCAGGAGAAAAGTCAATTAAAACATTTCAAATTCGCTTGGTCGCCATGTTCGTTTTGTACTTTACAGGTTTTTGAAATATACATAGGTAAACTTGTATCAGTACCCTTTATCACCGTACAAAATTGCAGGGTGATATCTGTAATAGTTTCGCAGATATAGAATGTCAGTGAAATATTTTGCACAGCCGCCATTTTGAGGTTATGTAAACAATTGAACTAAATTAGACTCCAGTGCATTACAATGTGTATAAACATTTGCTGTACCAAGTTTCATTACGTTTGGATAGTTAAATCGCGAGAAAAGTGTATTTAAAAACCTCAACTTCGCTTGACCGCCATGTTGGTTCTGTAGGCACCTGGTTTTTGAAAGTCTCATAGGTGAACTTCTAGTAGTGCCCTTTATCACCGCATACAATTTCAGGGCGATATCGGTAATAGTTTCGGAGATATTGAATGCTAGTGAAATATTTTGCACAGCCGCCATGTTGGATTGGTGAGACGTAACAAAATTTGAAGGGCACGGTCGAGGTCGCCGGGAATAGTGCTATGAACTTACCGAGTTTCATTGAAATCGCTCCAGCCGTTTAGATTTTATTAGGGGTACACACACACACACACACACGGACAAAAGGTGATCTCATAAGCCTATTTTTTCAAAATTGAAAATAGGCTAAAAATAGGGAACATTCATGTGTTATTTGACCATAGGAAAGGGAGAATTAAAAAAAACTGAACCTCTAGGGACATTGATGCTGATGACTCCAAGTAGGCTAGATCTAAATGAACATTTTTCAGTGTTGCCTTAATAAAGGTTGATAACTTTCTACCTTTCAACATGAATAGGCCTATATCGGATGAGAAATATTTTTATTATTTGCAGAGATTACAAGGATGACTTGTTCATGTATCATTATTTTGTTAAGCGAACATAAGTTCCAAGTCCATATCGTGTTGGAACCCATATTTCAGTGTTGCCTTAGTAAACGAAATATTCAATGTCTTTCAGTCGGTCAACACTGTTGCACTTAATAGTAATGAGCATTATTCCCAAAACCAGAGAAAAAAACACAAAAAACCTGTACATGCAGGCCTAACATGTCAAATCAATCATACCTACAAGACAACAAAAATGCTTCATGAAAAAACTATTAAAACCCCATAATCATCATCATCTTGTACAGTTTCCAGCCCCAGGCTGGGTCTTTTTGGAACATAAGCCTCGCCACTTAGTCCTTTCTTCCCACCACCTCTCCGCTGTCACTCTGGTCCAGTCCTCGCCTCTCTTCTTGACACATTCCTCCACTCCTTTCAGCCATCTATCTCTTGGTCTTCCCCTTGGTCGTTTCTTCTGCATCTGCATCTCATGTATCCTCTTGGGAATCTTCTTCTCATCCATTCTCTTTAAGTGTCCATACCACCTCAGTCTTGATGTCTCAATCCTACCTTGCAAGGGCTCCTCTTTCACCATTTCCCTGACCTTTTCATTCCTCACCCTGTCTCTTCTTGTTACTCCGATCCTACTTCGCAGGAACTTCATTTCACCTGCCTGTATTCTGCTTATATCTCTTTTCTTCATTGTCCACGTTTCTGAAGCATAGATCAGTATCGGGATATAGTAGCTTCTGTATAACACTTCCTTGCTTTTTTGTGGGACATCTTTATTCCACACTAAGCTCCTAATGCTTCTCAGAAATGCTTCTGCCTGTCTGCCACGTTCCGTAATCTCTTTGTCATTTCTCCCATTTTCCTCCACTATACTTCCCAAGTACCCCATAATGGTAGTCAAAAATAATCTCAAACCACCGCCACTATTTCGCGAAGGTGCAGAAAAATCTTCATAAAGTACAGCTATTCGTATTAGTAGGCTACTGTTGTGATAAACCGCTACTGAGTGATAGGCCCCCGAAATAGAACTACGGTATTTATCTTAATGTCTACAAGATAACGAGATTGCCAAAAAAACACAATGCCACCCACAAATCTATAGAAAGCAACACTAAAAATGGCTTATCTAATCCACAAGTCACCCACCCTTCACCAACATTAATATTTATAACTTAGGTTATGTTAAGTTGAGGTTAATGGCGGAATTCATTGCGGCTGTGTGGCGGGAAGGACCCAATAAGTGCTCAGCCAATCAGGGACGTTTTGATTGGAGACCATGCTCGGAAAAATTTTAGAAAGTTTTGATTCACTCGTCTTTGTTAAGCCGTCTAGGCCGTGCCGGCCACCAAAATGGCGGCTTAACGAACACGACGGGGTGCCATTATCAAAATTTTGGGAGATAGAAACAGCCTGATAAGACTCAGGGTGTCTACCGGTAATGAAAAGTAACGAAAAAGTAACTAATTTTATAAAGGTAACGAAAAGTAGCTAATTCTTATGTCTGGATAGTTGGAGGTAACGAAAATTCGCAGAGGTCTGTTAAAATCATTTCAACCCACACCGCTAGGCTCGCGGATGCAATGAAGCGAGTTTCACGCAAGCGGCGCCGATTGCGTAAGCTATATTTCCCCGAGATGGGCGCCCATAGGATAGTTTCCAGGGGGGGGCAAGTAAATAGTTTCGTTTAATTACCTACCTGTCCCCCCCCCCCCCACACACACACACAAAGAGAAGGTTTCATTTCTTACTTACTTCGTGAAATGCATTATTTTACTGCTCTGAAACCATTGGCTACTTATTGGCAAGTATGGGAGGAATGTTTTTTTTTTTAGTTTTTGTCCGTTAACGTTCGCTTTTCTTCGTGATTCAACGTCGTAATGTTCAGTTCTTAAAAACAGGAAAAAACTAGTGGTATCGACAAAAATCAAGTACCTTAGTTCATTAAAATTCTAAATAACTGGACATATCGCCGTGCCAGTGCAAGACTACGATATCTGCAAAAATCATTTTAGTGAGAGAAACGGGTTTGAAATTTTCTATAACTTTGTATTTGCCTTTCGACAGTGTGAAAATCTATAGAGAATTTTGAATTTTGGATATGTTTCGGTTATCGCTTAGTGTACCATGTTCTTTTAATTAAAATTATAAATTTTGTAATTAAGGCCCACAAAAAGGGCTAAAATGCAGATGTCGTGGTCTCGCACTGACTGTTCTGTGAAAATTGTTAAACAATTAATCAATACTAACACTTCAGTTTCATTTTATCCCTAGTTTACTGCTATATTTGAACCTTCTATACACAATTCTATATACAATAATAATTTGAAAAAAATCACTTGTTATTGAAAATAGGCACACTGAGGCCAAAGATGGAATGAATGTTGGAAAATAGTTCACAAGTTCAGCATGAGCACGTCATTTGCTTCAATAGTCAAAACCTCAGTCCTTTTCCGCTTCCAAAGTAACGAAGAATGGGTGATGCGTCTTCGGTATTAGATTTTTTGCACAGAGTGAAATAAGGTCTTTCTTCTTGCTAGCTGATATTTTTGGAGACTTGCTATAAGCTGGTTTGAGTTCGAGAGTTTCGGGGAAGTTTTATAAAAGAACACCCCAGGGGAATTCTTCTTCGCCATTATCTCAGTGACAGCATTCCACGAAACTTTCTCCCCATCCTCATTGATGGAAAAATTGTTGCCAAGGTCATTGCATAATGACTTGCAATCTATGAAGTCAGTTGTTTCCATTTGTCTTACAAGGTAAGGTTTCTCAGTCCTTTTTGCAAGACTTGCGATAGTAGCAACCTGAGGGGGAACGTAAATAGGACCGGATTTCAGAGCTCTTTTCTTCTCATATTCTATGCGAGAGTTTATAGCGTCTCCCTCATTTTGTGTATGTTCTACTACCAAAAACTTATGTTGAATAGACGGAATTTCTAACTTTAGAACAGCGTAAAAGTATGCAGATAACACGAATTTGTTCTTCACTTCTTGATTTGGGTATTCTTTGAGAAACTCTATTATGCAGCTACCAACTTCATTTGCCCCTCTTTCAGCTTGACCTTCGTCCCACATGCAGCATATTCCAATTTTAGAGACTGCTTCTTAAATAGTGAATTTAAATAAATTAAGTCTTATTTTATAATAAAAGCTTGATATTTCACCACTTGGCAATGTGTAACAGCTTGAAAATCGAACACAGCCACCACTCCACGGTTTTCCTCAGTGGCCTGATGAATATCATTTTCTTTTTCCCGTCTCATTGTTTCTTTCTCTGCATGATGTCTTTCATATTTGTCTTTAAGTTTTCGCTTTTCTTCTTCAGTAGAATTCTTATATTCTTCACAGATCCTTCTTAGGTCTATGAAACCCGATGTTGAATTCCGTATTAAATATTTTTTCGTGTACGTGCTTCTTTGCAATCGGTTCATTTTCTAACTTACATTAATGTGGATATATCCAACGAACCTTCAAAATAATCTCGTGTTGTATCAGCTCGAATGTAATAGGACTCCATTTTTGGAATTGAATTGATGTGTTGCCTCAATCCTTCCCTTATCATTGGGGGTAGCTTCTATTGCATTTTTTAGGGGCCGATAACCTCGATCTTTGGCCCCTTAAAACAACAATTATCATCATCATCATTATCATTTGCGGTCCATGCTTCCTCCTTCTTTCTTCTTCAAGGAAACCATCCTTGTTCTTGGAAATAACTGTAGAAATCATGGTGTTTCCCACGCCAAAGGTACCCATGAACATCTTCTTGCAAACCTTTATTCTATCTCCTCTTATCGTTAAACTGTACCTAATTCATGTTGAAAGACCTTCCACCTCCAGGAGTGATTCTTCTATATTTTGGCTTTACTTGCGTCATGTTATGACTAATAAATTGTCTCTGCCTGTTCAGATCCAAGATCCCAGAAGCTCTTAATGATTGAAATCCTGTCCTACTCTGAAAGTGGACATTTAAAATTGCAGTTTCCTTGGCATCCTTTCTTTAATGTTTTATCCTTCCTACAGGTACCATTTTTGTTGTTTACTAACTGTCCTGTATTTACTTTAAGTTTTCTTATGTTTCGAGCCTATTTATGTTCTTGACGACGACGCTTCTTCGGGCGTCTGTCTTTCTGAGGTGGTGATGCTGCTGCTGCTGTTGTTGTTGTTGAGCCTGATCATTCACAGTTGCTCACTAAGTTGGTACTTTCCGAAGGAACACAGATGTCTGATGTTTTCTTAACGAAACTTTCCTTCAAAGGCAATGCTGAAGATTTAGAGCTTTTGAGATCTTTGCTAGTTGATGGTAGTTCTCTGTCTTGTATACTCATCTTGTCTGGTTTGTTATCATCATAGGTATCTTCCTCTTCTGAACTACTGGTATCAGGAATATAGTCATTGCAGATATCGTGGCCTTGCACTAAAGGTAAATGAATTCTCTTTCAATTTCCAGTGTAAAACCGATGCATCTGCAGATGACGCTGTTTTGCACGGAACTTCTTAAAAATATACTCCAATGCAAAATCAATTCATTTTATTTCAAGGGCCCAATTATATAAATTTTGCAATTTTTGCACTTTTACATTGAAGATCACATTAAAATACACAAATTGCTGTAAAAAAATAAAAATTGAAAAATTTGCACTTATCGTGGTCTTGCACTGGCACGGCGATATTTTCACATGATCCCAAATCACTCAGTTAAACTGTGGAAATATCCCAACATCTGAATCAGCCCAATTATTTAAATAGCACTGTTTCCAAATACGGTAGGCTATGGTATCTAGTTTGTACTGGCCATTACAGCAGATCGTCACGTCTTTCCTCTTCTAAACAACCAAATCGGAAATACTTCGCATTGCTTTTATTAGAATCATGAAACACTTGTAGCCTACGAACTGATAAACTCGAGCCTATGGTTTTAGAAAAAATTAGTTACGGTATGTCAATAAAAATATTTCGCCTGATTATTACTAACGAACCACTAACAATAAGTAAAATGGATAAAAACCACTATATCACGTACTTCTTACTACCATTATTCGCATTCTCGACTAAAACAAGAGGAAAGGTGATACGAACGTAAACAAACCACTTCTTTCAATGTGTAATTGAGCCTTATGCTCAAGCTTTTCTCTGTTTATGAAAATAATAGACGATAACATGCAACTAACAGATATTGTATAATTCCGTAGAGTTTTATAAAATTAACAAGTGATATATATTTCGTCGCATTATTGTACCTGTTACGTAAATAATATACTGTCTAACCAATCTAATACAAATACTTTTTGAGTTTTTTAAATTTATGTGTGTTAAGGCTACCCTTAAAGAGGGGAAAATTAACCTTTTTATATTCAATAACTGGCATTGTTGTAAATGTTGTTGCATTATTTGTAAACAAGTTTAAACCTCACCCCTTGTACTTGACTCTGAGTGAAATTCCGGTTTATGTAATAACGTGTCATTAGGCAAGTGTGTATAAGTAATGTTATTTCAGAGTACCGATACCGTAGTTTTGAGATGAGTGCCCCGGAACATGAAACATGATACGTACGTGGTATTTCCCTGAAGGTAGTGTTGAAAATATCGTAGGCCTACTAGGGATGGCTGCTGTCAGCGTCGGCAATCAAACTTCGAATGTTTAGGTAATCAGTCGTCATCGTGCAGCTTAAATTGAGTGACTCAACTACACAGATGGGCTTAAAGATCAAATTACTACATTCTGTCCTTTCTTACAATGCATGCCACGTATGGATTTACGTCGAATTGGTGACATTTTGGCAAAATAGCAGATCCATGGTGTTCATGTCTTCCAGATTTTTGATAGTAGCCTGGAAAGGAAAAGCGCTACTCACGCAGCCGTTTAACTTGGAACTTACATTTTTACACCCTTCATTTATAATTTTTTTTACACTATTTCCCAGAATTGTCAGGCTAATTAAGGCACATATTAGGCCTAAATATGAAAGTTATGATCTTTATGTTTACTGATGATCAGATATCTTTTTGAATTTGTTGAAGTACCGTATCCATTTCAAATTGCTGGTTGTTACGATTAAGCATCAAGTCGAGCTTAATCTTTATTCAGTGAATAATATACTGTCTAAACAATCTAAATCAAAAATTTTTTAGTTTTTAAAAATTCATGTAGGCCTATTTATGTCTCATATGTTACGCATCCAAAATTGCCTGCTTTGCAAGAGGGTTCCATTGAAATCATACACAACATTACAAAGTCTATCACTATTAAATTCACCATTTTGTCTATATTCGATTAAGAGTGCGAATCTTAGTCACTTGATTATGGCACAAACATTGCAGGATAATTTAACTACTGTATTATAAATTGCTTCGATTGTAGAAAATGTAACACTGCAGGTTAAGAATCTACAACTGCAATGTTAGATTGCTGTTCATTCGTAGCAATATTAAAATTAAAACTTACAATTTCCGCCTAGTCAATACTATACTTTTTTTTTATAAAATACATGAAATATTTTATATATAAAAAAAATTATAGTATTGACTAGGTGGAAATTGTAAGTTTTAATTTTAATGATTACTGTCAATACGGAACCTGAAATGTATAATATCTCTAATAATTCGTAGCAATAATCGCTTTGTTGTCAAGAAATGAGCCACCGTACTATTGCACACCTTTAAAATAAAAATGTACAGCATTTCGCGACACAAATATAACAAACGCGGAAAGGCGAGCCGGTGTAATAGGGCGAGAGTATAATACAGTCAGGCCCATATTTAGGGTTCTTGACGCCTCTGGGAGTAATCAACATGCAAAATTTCATTTTCATAGCCCTTGTGGTTACAAAGATACGATGATTTACGAGTGAGTACCTCCTTTTTGGATTATATATAAGAAAAGATTGGATTACTTACCTTTAAATGAAATACAAATCCATTCGTAGAAGATGCACACAAAATTAATAAATAATACTGTAAGCACACTGACACAGTCTAGGCGGCCGTTCATAGTGAACACAATACACACGAATGGAATGTAGGCTACGCGCATATAAATTACAACATTTCTTTGTAATATTACTCAAGTGTCTAATTTAAAGAGAAAGCACACCAGCACTATTGCATAACTGACATGATATGTGTAGGATGATTTTAACCTTCCGGTGGGTGCTACTGATCTGACGCACGAGTTAATTCTTATCTTATATTCGTCAACTACCTTTCAGTAGGTACGTCTTTCCACATGTCCCCCAGGGGCTCACATCTAGTGGGACGTGGGTTGGCGACCATGGGACCCCAGCTGAGTCCGGCATTACTTCCACTTACTTGTGCCGGGCTCCTCTCCGTCTTCTTTCCTGTCGACCTCGCTTGGTCAACTCTTGTTCTCTTCCGACCCCGACGGTATTAGGGTATCCGAGGCCTAGGGAGTCTCTTCCTTTCCCGCCTTAACTGGCCCTTGTCTCTTCTTTTCTGATACCCTCGTTCTGCGAGGGGTCAGCCTTCTTTTTCTTTTCCTTTTACCTCCTGCCTTGTGCTCAAGCCCTTAAGGAGGCCGGGTGTATGTAGCCCCACCACATTTGGTGCACCCTAGATAATGCTACACCTTCAGGGGCTCACGGCTGGCGAGTTCGGGAGTTGGTGACCCCGAGGGATTCCTGAGCTGGGTCCGTTTTCCCCTTTTGTCCCTTACCTTTGGGGCGGACCCTCTCCTCTCTTCATTATACTTCCTTTTGTCTTTAAGTTTCCCGCACTGTTTTTGTTACTTGGTTCTCCGTGTATCTAAATTCCCTTTGGCAATTTTTTTGTAGGTATTTTTCATCTGCGTTGCATTTTGTAAGTTTTTTCGATCTAAATTACGCCTCGCGATTGTTTTCAACCTCAGTTGATTTTGTAAAGATTGACAATCTAAATTGCCTTTTAGTAAGTCTTTCAATATGGTGGAGGGACCTTTGTGAGTATTTTGAATTTCAATTGCATTTTGTAAGTATTTTCAACCAAAACCGCATTTTGCAAGAATTTTAAATCTAAATTGCATTTTGTTTGGTGGGCATTTTGCAAAAATTTTGATTCTGAATTGCATTTTGTGGGTATTTTGAATCTAAATTCATTTTGTCAAGTATTTTCAATCCACATGAGTCGTTTGAATCTACCGTACATTTTGTAAGCATTTTCAATTTCAATTGCATTTTGTAAATAATTTGGGTTGGAACTGGGATATTTCAATCTGAATTGCATTGTGTATTTTCAATTTCAATTGCATTTTGTAAGTATTTTGAACCTCAATTGCATTTTGTACGTATTTTCGATCTCATTTGCATTTTGTAAGTATTTTGAACCTCGCCTACATTTTGTGGGTATTTTACAATCTATTCTTTTGGTGCATCTTCTCGTTCTCAATTCCCTTTTGTAAGAACAATTTGTGAGTTGTTTCAATCTGAGTTCTTTTTTGTAAGTATTTTCCGTCTCGCTTAATTTTCGTCCTGGTTTCCATTTCATTCTCATTTTCGCTATCACCCTGATCATTAGGGGCCGATAACCTAGATGTTAGGCCCCTTAAAACAACAATTATCATTATCATCTTTCCACATGACATTCAAGTCCATATCGGCCAGTTTGTCAATGACCCTTCTACACATTTGCTGTTGTTGTTGCGAGGCAGATTGCGCCTGATCGAACACCATTACGTAATAGACTATGTAGAGAACGAATGAGTGTATTCACTAATAGAAGCAACACTATTCTTCAGCAAATATTGTAATTTTTAAAAATTCAGAATTCTGAGGTGTGCCAGACAGGCTTAATGCGCCCACTGCCACTCTACAGTATTTAATGTTTGGCCTGTCGGAATGTTAAATATCTGAAGTATTTATGTTTAGTACAAATTAATTAAAATACTGTAAGCACTTTTGAAAACAATACAAAAGGCCCCCCCGTATGGGCACCCATGTTCAGTGGTACTGTATTCATCGGTTCAACGTTTATTTTCGGCATCAAGAAGATTTTAGTTTTGTGTGAAATAATTTTCTGTATTAATCGGAAACCTGACTTTTTGCGAGACGTTTATTCGCGATAACTTCCGAAACCTCTCATTTCTGATATTGGCCTCTAAATTTGTGTATCTCAAATTGAAGTCCAGAAATAACGCGAAATAATGTATTGTCGCAATCTTGCTAATTGATACCGTTTCAAAAAATAATCGCAAAAATGCTTCGAAATACATAGCCTATATTTTAAAAATCTATCCGTCTAGTGAATTTGCGACATCAAGTGTGGTTAATTCGAAACTCCGTTATAGGCCTATGTCTATTTTTCCTTCGAACTATGGTTCCATTGGATATATAATCTAACCGATTATCTCGAAAACTTGTATAATTCGAAAGAAAATTTGCCTTCTTGTAGGATAATTCTTGCAATCCTCTCCGCCATTCTGCCAAGACAGATAGACAGGCAGACAATCGTTGAACGGCCGGATGTGGTGCCGATTGCATAATATCGTGTTCTCATTGTGCAACCGCGAGGACAACGCGAATCTCGTAAAACGACAGAGTGGCAGCGATTGCGATATATCTCCGCATTCGATGATGAGTGCAACTGGATTCTTGTCAAATGGACAGCAAGCGTTGCCGATTGCGTAATATTAACTTACCATATTTATCCGTGCTCGACCTCAAGGACAATAGAAATCTCGTCGAATGACTAAAAGTGCCACCGATGATGTAATCGCGATTTTTCTCAGTTTTCTATCTAAAAAACCATCTCTATTTCTCGGTACCTGACAGCGAAGACATAATTCGGTGATGATCACGTAACGTCGCATGTATTTCTTCGTGGTCTACCGCGGGGACAAAGGAAATCTCCCCAAACGGTCAAGAGCAGAGGAACTTCTTGGTAATTATAACTTCTTGTACACAAGACGGCATATTTGCTGAATCCACTCTTTTGATATTAAATATCCATAATTTATTTTTATCTAAATTTTTATGACACCATAAGTGAATCTTATTCATTGCTTTAAACGCAGTTAATTGTTGTTTTCCTTCACCGCGCGATGAGCTTCTATGGTTGCCGACCGCAGACGTATCTTGAATTAAAAGGTAACTAAAATTAACTAAAAGGTAGCTAAAAAGGAACTAATTTTACTTCAACCTTACAGTAGACACCCTATAATGTTTATCGATAATCCCGTCTCGCAGATTATCGCTGCGCTTTTGTCATTAATTCCTTGCGTTTGACATTATGCTGAAAGTCGATAGAACTGTCTATCTATAATCACATCTCTCAGATTATCGCTGCATTTATATTACACTTTGTGCTTTGACTGTTTGTAAGCGGGAAAGCTTCGTTTTAAGCGGTGCTTGCTGTAGTTCTGGTATTCATGCAATTGTGTGACAAATTTTTGTGTGATTTAGTGTTTTCGTGATGAATTCAAGTAAGAAACGATATCGTCAGTCTTTCAGGGAGACATATTCTTCAGAATTTTTGGTAACTGGCACAATGAATTAGTCTCACATCACCAGGAGTTTGTAATCTCTTTCCCTGTAGTCTTTTCTCGCTATTTTTAAGACCTTACGAAGCATATACACGTTAAATTTTTGCAAGTTGGCAGGTATGCAGTTATTAATTTTTACCTATCAGTGCAAGTTTTGTGATTGTTGTGTAGTTATCCAAGAAATTAAGCTAAATGTCTGTGTACTAGCATTAATTCAGGTCACTAGCGAATTTTGATGATTTTTACAAGGCTTATTCATGATTTTATTAACCATTTTTTGCAGTCCCTTGTAATTAATAGTGAAAAAGTTCTGTTTTTTTTACCTCCCACAGCAGTCTCTCATTTTGAATTATCTGTTTCAGGTGGAATAAGATCCCAACGATGAACTGCAACAGTGTACGTAATATCTTCACTGATACGGGTAATGAGGACTGAAAGAAGCCATTTTGTGATACCTTGCCATATAAACTGTATAGTACAATTCTAGTTACAAGTGCAATATGTGTCTTACAATTAGAAGATAGAAGAAATTATAATTATTTTGGTTTTAAAAGAAGTACAATCAATAAAGATATATATATTTGTTTATTACATTATATTACATGGTTCAAAATGAGGAGGTATTAAAGCCACTTCAGTTCCAACACACATATAGAGAGTTTTCCCATTTCAGCCAGTTATTAGGAAACTAAACAAGCAGTATTAGATTGCAAATAGGTAATAAATAAGTCCAAATAATGCACAACACAATGAACTAAGATGCTGTTTTAGCCGCCTGCCTCCGTTTCACATCCCAGTTGAAAACACGAGCCATGTTAACCTCAGTGGTAGTGAATTGGTCTCTGAAATCATAAAAGAAACATCATGAAGGCAAGAAGATATGTCTCCGTGTTTATGATAAAGCTGACAGTTTACAAATTTTTGTCTGAAACAAGTGACAACTTGCCAGTCCAATCCTCAGCTTCAACGATCTATGCATGGGAAATTAACAATTTGGCCACAGCTGAGACCAAAGTAACCTAAGTAGCAATGTTCCTGTGTGACAACTTGGTAGTCTCCTCTCAACATAGCTTCCTCTTAGTAGTTGAGCTGAAAAAATGGTCAGTTTATATCGAATGGCACAGTTATTACGTAGCTGATTTTACTCTCCTGTTAATACACAGTTCAAAAAAATTAGAGGTACATGTTTTGTAACGTCTGGTATGTGAATGTTAATTTTGTAAATAGGGTTCCAATGGTCGTACAGCATGCCTTCAGACCTTAGCTACTCAGGGTATGTTATACTCCATCTGTAGGTATAGCAGTGCGTCCGTGTGGTGTTTTGAAGTACTTAGACTGAGGTCATTTGAGCAAGTTGTACGTAAACCAACACAAACCAACATATGGCATGAGACATCTTAACGAGGTTCAAGTCGCAAGGGCTGTCACTTTGATCCAAGATGGACTATTTGTCATGTTGCTGTGGGCTACAATGAGGCTGGCCAGTTCACAAGGAGGGTTTGGCAAGGTCGTGGATGCATGACAACCCCACAAGATGACCGATATCTGACCATCTGTGCGTTGCGGCGGCGTTCAGCAGCTGCCAAACAACTGCAACAAGACCTCAGGAGGGAAACAGGTTAAGAGAAGTGTCCTTACAACCCAGAAGCCCTGTTCGAGTGCCCCGTTTAACGCAGCAACATCATGCAGCTCACCTATTGTTTGCCAGTACCACAACTTCGTCAATGGAGACCTGTGTTGTTCACAGACGAGTGCAGATTTCCTCCGACACAGCGTGATGGACGTCAACGTGTATGGAGACGCCGTGATGAGCAGTACATGCCTAATGTCCAGGAAGTCGGCCGATTCAGACAAGGTTCTGTGAAGGTGTGGGGTGGCATCAGTATTGATGGCCGTACGGATCTTGTCGTTGGCCATGGTAATCTTACTGCTGCGGGGTCCATCGAGCAGATACTGCTGCTGCATACGGTGTTGGCCCTGAATTCGTACTCGTGCACGACAATGGCAGGGTTCATGTACCGCGTATCACCAGACCTGTCTTGGGAGAACTGGACATTTAAGAGATGGAATAGCCAGCGGCAAGTCCTGACCTTAATCCCATCGAGGATGTGTGGGATAGGCTTGACAGAAGTGTTCGTGGGCGTCCTGTTCCACCACAGACACTCCAAGACCTCGAACAGGCTCTCATTGAAGAATGGGACCTGATACCACACCGTGACCTCCGTCAACTTATACGAAGCATGCCACGTAAGTGCCAAGCTGTGATAAATGCTCGTGGAGGACATACACCATACTTTATTATTTAATTTTATTCAGCGTATGATCCATACGACCCTACCAGGGAATTGTTACCGCCAGATGTGGAGCGGTGCTGTTGTGTATACATTACGTCATCTCACCTGGTTATAGCTGCAGCGAACGGTTGCGGACCAAGAGGGGGAACGCATGTACAGTCATACAATGAGAACACACCGCACAGCGCATGACCCAGCACGAATCATGCACACAAATGACATGTGATGAGGTTTCGCTGGCGACAACTGCACGTCTATCATAGGTGTGTGGCTGGGCATTAGTTCCGATTTCCGCCACCGGTAACAATTCGCTGGTAGGGTAGAACAAGACAGTAATTAATATACATAAATTTCCAAATAAAGAATTTTCAGCATTAGGACCATACTGAAGATCTCCAACTGTGATAAAATTCACCCTGGAGTACTGTTTTTACTTCGTTTTCGCCACTATTTGGACATTTCCGTTTGTGTTCTGAAAATGGACAAGAATCCATCGATATTCTTCTGTATACGGCAACTGTAAAGAATAAAGGCTTAATTGGTAATATATCTGGCGTGAGGTATTGTTCTGTGGAGCACGGCATACATTCAAAAACATATTCCCCTAATTTTTTTGAACTGTGCATTTTAAGAAATTGAATTTATGAGAGAGAATTTGGTATTACTGAAGCAAATGTACAGGGTGGTTATAATTAAACTTGAGCTACTTGCGACAGTCCCCCAGACAAACGAGTGATTGTAGTGTGGAAACCTTTGGCAGGACATGCGGAAGAGACACAACGAATAAACCATCGAAAGGTACACATTTTAATTTCCACATGAGCGGGTTAACAGGTGTTAATGGCGTACCATGTTGACAGTTCAGGTTACAAACGACCATTTGCATCCACGACAGCCTAGAACCGCACTAGCCTCAGCATTGCCCCCAACATCTCAGGTGGGATGTTGGCTACCTCCCTCGATATGCTCACCTTCAAACGCCAATATGTGTCAATGTTCCGTTGATACACCCTGTCCTTAAGGTCCCCACAGCCAGAAAACAGACGTGCTCAAATCAGGGGATCTTGGTGGCCACGTAATGGGAACGAAGCAGCACTATTGTTGTTGTTTTGATAAAACAGCTTTATGAGTAAAGCCCTGCTCACCTTGTCCAGAGCCATGTTGACTGTCTACACCTGTAATGCACACTCATGCTGGTGTGTCCACCCTACGCC
This sequence comes from Meconema thalassinum, assembly GCA_946902985.2. Lineage (NCBI taxonomy): Eukaryota > Metazoa > Arthropoda > Insecta > Orthoptera > Tettigoniidae > Meconema > Meconema thalassinum. Next base: position 452,259,993 of record OX336391.1, on the reverse strand, counting down.
TAACGGCACGTCATGCCACCACTACTACAGTACGGCTCCCAGCTCATGATCCCTGGCGGGTGGGGAAGGTTGAGGGAGGGAAAGTAGAGTGGAGCGAGGGTGTGAGAGAGAGCACTGTTGAGTGCGAGACAAAGAAACGTTTCCGAATGCTGTTATGAAAGCATTGGGCGCGTAGCTGGCATTGCCAATATACACCGGCAGTAATTCGAGTGAGAGTGATGTTTCTAGTTCTTCTGACAACACGGTTTCCAGTGAAGCTGAATCTGGATGTGATTCTGAACTAGCAACTCCACTGTGAACATTTTCATCTGGTAAGTAAATGTTTCCTGTACCGTTAGTAGTAGTAGCCCCTGTCAGGCTGTCCGCTGATGTGACGCAGGTGGTGCGGCACATTCCTTGCAGGGATCACGAGCTCAGAGCCGTACTGTAACAGTGCAGTCTGAACATCGTTCCAATCAAATGGGGTACCCATACAGGAAATAGTTTCCATCTACTTTTGATTCGGACAGGGTCGTATTGACAAAAGATTATAACACAACATGGTAAAATGTATTCCCGTCAATCAATACATAAAATTACATTAAACTATATTAACACTCACATTCGTGGGACATGTTTCGGGGCAATGTTGCTCCCTTCTTCAGCCACTTATTCTCCTCAATGCTATCGTCCATTCTCAAAGATACCACTTATCAAAGTATCACACGTAAGCAGGATCATAATCTCATCCCACATATTCATGCTCTCACAAACAAACAGTAAGAAAATTAAATTAAAAAAAAAACACACTATTCTAAAAATATACATGTGTGAAATATTTTATAAAACTAGTTCAAAAACATCTATAAATGCCTCTCATAATATCCATATAAAATATTAGTTCATCTTCTATGTTGAAGTTCTTCATTCGACCGTTGTGGTCTTTGATATCACTCACTGTACATATGATGTGTAAAGTCCTTCAAGCTATAGTACTCAATATGAAAATATGAATAGGTCAATGTGGTATTTATGGACACTGGTGGATGTAGTAATCTATTAGTCATGTAGATATCACTGGAAAATCTGTGTAGAAAAGAAGAAAACCCATATCAACTGGCCTAATATGAATTGAAATTTCTTTAAAATTTTGTAAAATGGCTAAAAAGGCACTCAATTAAAAGGTTATGTTTAATCATCCAGATCAGAAGTATCATCATAACCAGAAAGTGAAAGTTGAAATCTTTGAAAAGAAATAAGTATGTTAAAAATAGAAACTGTGTATTTGAATGTAAATGTAAGTAAATAAACCTACCTCTTGTCCTATATAGTATGCCGAAAGAACATGCACTGATCTAAAGTCGGGCAGCGTGTGTGCGTGTATTCTACAGCTGAAGGTCATATGACGTAAACACGTGAGGGGAGAGGCAATGTTTTGGTTGCATCGAGATAAGAGAGTGTTTTGGAAGCAGAAAAATAAATGTCATATGATGGGTGAAAGGCAGCCTAAGATATAATTCTTTTATGGTGGTTTCCTTGCTGACATGTCCTTTACATGCCTAGTAAGAATATTATAATAATTTAAATGAAATATATTTTAAGAATAACATATTAAGTTCCGGGTTCATTCATCTATATTTCCTCTAAACTATTCAATATATGGCCTTTACTTCCAAAATGCAGAATTTTCAAGTCCTCATTAATATTAGAAAATCTATGTCCTGATATCGCTATGTGATTACCCATTGCCGAAAACTTCCTATGTTTAATCACATTGACATGTCCCCCGTATTGAGTTTTGAAACTCCTACCCGTTTATCCCGTGTATTCAACTTTGCAGTCTTTACACTGGATTTTATAAATGCCCGATCTGTTACGTTTATCGCCAATCAAGATTTATTTGGAGTTAAAAATTATTATTTTTTGTATTAGTTGTTATATGCATGATATTCATGTCATGTTTCTTTAAAATATTAGTAATATTGTCCGTTAATTCATTGGTGTACGTGAATGTCGCGTATGTTTTATTATCCTTCCTCTGTGGCTGCAATTTATGTTATAGGTTTGTTACAAATTTTATTAATTATTTTATTAACGTATGTCTTACTATAACTTACTATAAACTGAAAACTTTCTCAACAATCAGAACTTTGGATTTCTTAACAAAGATCCTACAGCTTCAATGCAGAAAAACCTTAAACAAATTCGAAAAGACACTATTTTAATTTTATCAGATGTTATATTATTATTGTTATTGTTTTAAGGGGGCGGAACAGCAAGGTCATCTGCATTTTATCAGATGTTCAGTCTAACAAACTCATTAATATGAACCCTAGTTTGCCCACACTAAGATCCCTACCTAAGACCCACAAGGAAAATGTTCCAATTAGACCGGTCGTAAACTTTAGAAGTAGCCCTATATATAAACTGTCCCAATGGGCAGAGGCCTTTCTTAATACACATTTCAAATTTCAGGCTAATGTGTCACTCAAGAACGCAGTTCAATTTTGTGAGAAAACCAGGACAATAACACTGAATGATACATCCAAAATGCATAGAGCAGATATTAAAGACATGTATACTAATATACAGATTTCCCCCACTATAAGTATAATAGAAAACAACCTAAGAAACCATAGAACTTCAACCAAGGTAGAAATCAATGAATTCATAGAGATATTGAAACTCATACTACAGAACAAACATTTCAGGTTTAACCAGAAAATGTATGCACAAAAAGGAGGGTTGGCCATGCGTTCTCCTATTTCTGGACTATTAGCTAACATTGCGTCTAAGTAAAATATGTTTTTTCCATACTTGGACGTCTCCTCATCATGATGATGTATTTCATTACATGACATTCGATGTTTTCCCTCTAATGCAAGACTATAAGCTCAGAAGCCCCAGCTTGAACAGCAGTTTCAGTCAACAGCATTGTAAACAACAGGCTATAAATCCCAAGTGAAGTGATTTCCACATGCACAAACATTAGAACAGTGCTATATAAGTGTATTCTCAAGAACCTAGCAATACCAATGGTGTTAATTTTTACTGATGTGCACTCACATTACTTCTCATGAGTAATATGTTCTTTTTCGCCTCATTTCATCCATTCACTCATCATTTTATGTATTTTTTATTATGATATCTTTAATTATGCTGGATTTTGCAACTTAATTTATGGCTGAAGAAGGGACCAGTACTAGAGGCCCCAAAACATGTACCATATAACAGCAAGTTTATAACTTGTTGTAAATAAATATATTGACTAGGCGGAACAGTTTCTCCTTTGTTATATAGTGAATCTGTCAATACGGAAAATGAACTTCTTTCAGAGCACAATTTAAAAATGGATACGTAAATGGACTCTCTGGATTTAGAATTAGAACATGGAATGTAAGGTCAATCATGACAGGGGGAATGAAACAACTTGGAGAAGAACTGGGTAAATATCAATGCCCAGTAACAGCAGTTCAAGAAACGAGACTTCCTGAGGGTGTTATGAAGATTGGAGATACTCACACGCTGTTTAACAGCAATGAGCAAAGTCAGGCCTGGACTTCGGGGTTTGGATTTGCTGTTCACAATAGAATGATATCGGCTGTCAACAAATGGGCTCCAGTAAATGACCGCATCTGTTGGATGATTTTAAACGCTAAACCATATAAGATCTGCCTAGTGAACTGTCATGCTCCATCAGATGATGCTGACGAAGAAGTAAAGAAAGATTTCTACCTGGAACTAGAGAATGTAGTAGACAAACTACCAAGACATTCAATTCACTTGATAATGGAAGACTTCAACGCCCAAGTGGGAAGAGAAGAACAGTATCGTTCAACGATTGGTCCTGATAGTATCCACGAAACAAGCAATGAGAACGGTATTAAACTAATAAACTTCGCCGAAACAAGGAGAATGACCATCAGAAGCACATACTTTCCCCGCAAAGTAGTACATAAAGTCACCTGGATATCCCCAGATGGAAATACGATGAATCAGATCGACCATGTGCTTGTTGACCGAGGACATCATGGTAGTGTCGAACATGTGCGATCTTTTCGCGGGGCAGATATGAATTCCGATAATTTTTTGGTGATAATCAAACTACGTCTGAAACTGTCTACCAAGTGGCGAAGAAATCCTGAAAAGATGGCCCGCTTTGACAAGGATAAATTGGAAGATGCAGAAGTGAGACAACGCTATCAAGATAAAATTGCTAAAAACCTCACAATATCGGAGAACCCTACCAACGTGGAAGACACATGGTTGGTATTGAGGAATGCAGTGTCACAGAGTGCAAAAGAAGAACTTGCTTGCCATCCAAAAGGCAGAAGTAAATCTTGGTTCGATGGAGAATGTCGAGGATCTGTTGTGATGAGATCAGCGAAGAGAATACAGTGGTTAGAAAAACTCACGGAAGAAGCAAGGGTAGCCTACTGTGAAGCGAGGCGTAACACGGACAAACTCATAAGAAAGAATAAACGGGAACAGCATAAAGGACTGTTGAAAGCGGTAGAAGAAGCAAAGTCATCACGCTCTTTTTTCCAAGCTTCAAGTTTTGCCAGAGGTGTATACCGACAACGTACTTTGGTTCTAACAAATGGGACAGGTGAAGTGGTACCGCCAGAAGATCAGGCAAACCTATTTAAAGATCATTTGGAGAACCTATTGAATCGGGACTTTTCACTGACGGTGACATCTCAGGCGGGAGCCTTTTTTGATAGAGTAGAACTCCCTGAACCATCCGAGGAAGAAATCAGTGTTGCCCTAAAATTACTCAAGAACAACAAGGCCCCAGGAGGTAGTGATATCACAGCTGAGATGCTTCGCCTGGGAGGACAAGCACTGATGGATGCATTGAAACGATTGATATCCACCATCTGGGCAACAGAAGTAATTCCTGAAGAATGGAAGGGAGCAATTGTATGTCCAATCTTCAAGAAGGGTGATGCTACCAAAGTATCAAACTACCGAGGAATTTCACTTCTTGAAATTGGATACAAAGTCTTTACAACTCTTCTGTTAAACCGAATGAAACCACTGGCTGAAGGAATTGTAGGCACATATCAGTGTGGGTTCGTCCCTGGACGATCTACCATCGACCACATATTTACTTTGAGGCAGCTGATAGAAAAATTCTATGAGTTTGATCGGGAACTACACCTCATCTTCATCGATTTTCGGCAAGCTTATGACAGCATTGACCGCGTCGCACTATGGGAAACGTTGGAGGAACTTGGCATCCCATCGAAATACATCCGTCTAATCGCAGCCTGCTACTCCCAGTCAACTTCTAAAGTACGGTTTGGCAACCAACTATCACCACCTTTCACTATCCAAAATGGATCGAGACAAGGAGATCCATTGGCGACAATATTATTCAACTTGGCCTTGGAAAAAGTAAGCCGTGACACTTGCCGAACCAGAGAAATGGAGATGGTGGAAGCAGATACAATTCTAGCATTTGCTGACGATGTTGTGATCCTTGGTGCCACTCTACAGCAAATGTGCGCTGATACTTCCCAATTCCTCCAAAATGCAGAGAAAATTGGGCTGGAGGTGAATGTGGACAAGACTAAATATCTTGGAGTATCACGTCGTCGCGTTCTCCCTCCTTACATTGTTGTAGACGGACATACCTTCGAATGAGTTGAAGAGTTCAAGTACCTGGGCTCAATATTAACCAACAAAAGTGAAGTGACGAAAGAAGTACATCAACGCATAACAAGTGCTAATCGCGTGTTCTTTAGTCTGAACAATATCTTCAAATCTCGTCCGATATCTCAGAAGAACAAGGTCCATCTGTACACGACACTGGTGAGACCAGCACTTTTATACGGTTGTGAAACTTGGGCGACATCAGCAACGACAGAAGATTCAATATGTGCTTTTGAAAGAAAGGTACTTCGAAAGATATATGGGCCCGTCTATAATAACATGGAAGGTAAATGGGAGAGAAGAAAGAAAGAAGACCTGTACCAGAGGTTTGGAAAGCCACACATTGGACGGATAATGGGACAGAGGCGATTACAATGGTTTGGACACATCTTACGAGCGGACGGATCCCTTCCTAAGAGAGTCCTCCAATCTCAACCCACGGGAAAATGCCCGAGAGGACGCCCAAGAACACGATGGAAGGATCGAGTGACGACGATCCTTCAAGAAGTGGAACCAACAGCTGTGGAGGATGATGCTAGAGACCAAGATGGAGTGCCATCTGCATCAAATACCTCCTCTCATGATTTACTGACTTTCCTTTTATTGGAGCCTTTTTGTGTTTTGTAATAATTTTCCCTTGGTAATAATTTTTTGGTTTTTGTAATATTTATCTTTTCCTTTTGTTATTCTGCTGTAGGCCTCAATGGCCTGTTTAATGCAATAAATGATGATGATGATGATGATTAGCTAACATTTACATGGATAATTTTACAGGCTACAATATGCCATATACAGGAAGCCTACCCAAACAATAACTGTAATACGTAAGGATTTCAATCATCCGGAAAGCCATAAGCGTTTAAAAATATTGAAATATACTATGTTCCGTCTAGTCAATACTTATTGTGTTTATTTAACCACTAGTACATGTTTCGAGGCATAGTATTAATGAAAATCTGCCCCTTCATCAGGAAGTACAAATGAAGACATTGTGACATTAATGGCCAGTCATTGACATTAAAATTAATGAAAAATGGAAGATGTGGATGAAATGTGATGGAAGCATATATGTTTGTTGCACTTCCACACATTATATAAAAAAAACTATAATAGTAACAACGATAGCCAAAAACATTGTAGGTATACTACTGTAAGGCCACTCAATTTTTCAGTAGCAAAATTGAAAGACTGCTCTACTCTGAGAAAATTCCCCTAATTAATGTTCTCTTCAGTTCAATATCTGCATACATATTTCAGGGATTAAAGTAACACACATGTAAGAATAATGTGAAGCAACGGTATGAGTACTAGTGGCACTCCTCTTAAATTTAAGACACTTTAAAAAATGTTACAGGAGAATAATGGGTAGATAAAGTGCCATAGAAAATAAGGGGAGGGGTGTTTGGTAGTGACATACACTAGTGCACATAATTTATGGAAGAAATGAGGAAGAAAATAACTGTAGAGGAAGATTGCCTCAAATGTTGAGTGCAGAGGTGCAGACTATTACAGATTTCACCTCCCGATTACAGCATTACGGTCAAAGGGGAAATTACGGAAAAGTGACATTATCACGGGGGATTTTAAAAAATCCCAATCCCTTCGAGCGTGACTGCTGAAGCCTCCTCGTTTCAACGCTTGCGAGTTGGCAACTGTACTTATTCGATCACACTAGCCCTTAATGACATACCCCTTCACGCACTTTTGACACGCATAGACAGAAAGGGAAGCCAAGCGAAAGAACCCGAATCTCAACGAAAATAACCGATCATGCATACCCAGGATCCTCTTCACTTCTCAGCTGTTTTGCCATGCAGGTGTTTCGTTATTGTGTGCGAAGTTTCAACTTTAGTGCGTTGCAATTCTAATCAGTCTAAATAGTCGTTACATTCTAAATGAAGTGATTGGTTTTGTAAAATGAAGTGGAGCAATTGTCAAATTGCATCTACTTCTAAGAAGCCAGCAGTGTTACAAAAATATCGAGACGGTTACACGAAGCAATGGCCAAGCCTACTTGCTTCTCGTGAAAGTGAAAACCATGTGTTCTGCAGTGTATGTTCGTGTGATTTCTCTGTGGCTCAAGAAGGACGAGATGATGGCAGGAGACACAAGGAATTCAAGAAACATAACACTTACTGTGTAGCAAAATTATGAAATAAGTATATATTTTTGTGGCCTTTGCTGAGGAGACAATGGGTCCTTGGAGTGAGGACGCAATAAATCTAGTAAACAAGCTAGGAAAAGTAATAGGTGGAGTCTCTGGTGATCATCGTTCCATAACCTATTTGATGCAGAGAATCGGCATAGCGATTCAAAAGGGAAACGCAGCCTGTGTTATGGGAACTATTCCACATACCACTTCAACGGACGAAATATTTTATTTGTTATAGTTAATTTAATACAGACGTTCTATTTCAAGAGTGTATTGAACTGGCTGATTAATGTAAAATGTGCCTGTTTGTGTAGCTGTAGAAATAAAATAATTATCTTAGTCTGATTCATTATTATTCATAAAAAGCCGTGAAACTGCAGTGACAAATGCCGAGTTGCTGTTAACTTCATTTTTTGGAGCATAATATCCCGTTATCTGTTTTGTATCATGCAGGAAATTTATTTAGAGCACTGTTCCCTGACTCGAAAATATCGCAGATATATGGTTGTGCAAGAACAAAAACCTCTGCTTTAGTTCTATACACGGCATCTGAGACAAAAAAAGGAAATGAGTGAACTTTTGAAGAAAACTCCTTTTTCTTTAGCTACTGATGGTAGTACGGATTCAAACGCTGTTAAACTTTATCCTGTAGTTGTTTCTTTCTTAATGCTCATTTATAGGCCAAATATCAACTCTTCTGTTGTCATTGTTAGAGAGTACTGACAACACTGGTGAGGGGATTTTCTCTGTTATCAATATTGAATTGTCTTCTCCTGCCATTCAATGGGAAAATTGCATTTCTTTTTCATCTGAAGAAAATGATAGGGGCAAACAAAGGTGTTGCCCAATTTGTGAAGGACATGCATTCTTCTGTTTATGTTTCAGGTTGTTAATGTCATCTCATACACATCTGTGCACAAAAAGCAGCAGCCCAATTACCAGTCAATGTAGAAAACCTTTTGGTTCAATTGTATTAATATCTTGATAAAGTTCTAAAAGGCAAAACACATTAAAATTATATCAGGCTATTTGTGGCACAGATGGTCACAAAATTTTGAAATATGTCAGTACCCGTTCACTGTTGCTTTTTCAGTCTCTTAATCGAGTTCTTGAGCAGTGGGAAGCTTTGACACTGATGTTTTGTAGTGAGCTCCCCAATAAAAATGAGAGTATCAAGCAGTTTGAAACTGTAAACTCTTTCTTACAGGACCCACACACAGAACTGTTTTGCTATTTTCTTCAGAGTGCACTTCCTGTTTTTAACTCAGTGAATGTATTTCTGCAGCAAGATGCTCCAGCCATACATCTTCTTAGGAGGATGGTCTTCTAACTGACCTATGTCAGATTTGTTCGGCCAAGTTGTATTAAATCAGATTCTACCTCCATCCAGTTAGAGTACTGAATTCAAAAAGGGGAAATACCAAAAAGACAATGAGAACTTGGTAATAGGAGTAAAAGCCAGGTTACACTTGTAAGAGAATGACTGTGATGAACAGATGTTTCATAACTCCATCAGAGAGTTTTATATGGCAGCTTGCAGTTACATTATCCGGAAATTTCCCCTTGATGATGAATTCTCTTCAGCATGCTGAAGAAGTCGACATCTCTCTTAGAATGAAGGTTTCCTTCATCTCTTGATTATTTTGTTCAAAGACTCCCAAGTTAGATCAAGGAATGTGAACATGACAAAATTGACGAGGAATTTGCTGTTTATCAGTGTGATACTTTCCCTGAATATATTTTACAAGGACCTAGATTGATGTAAACTGGGGCAACATTGCTGAGCTTATAAACAAAAGTGGACAGTTCAAGTACTGGTAATATGGTATTTGCAATACCTCACAGTAACTCTCCTACAGGAATAATTTTTAGTGTTAGGAAAAATCAGACAGAATTCAGACCTACATTCCTGTAGGCTCATCTACAATGGAATTGCTTATGATTCAGAAGACGAAAATGTCATCACGGGGAAGTATGTTGCAAGGAAACTTTCACGGAAAAGCAGCTACTGGGTGCAAAACAAGCTACAAGGTATTTTTTTTTTTATCACAGAACTAGCAGGCAATGCAAAACTTTATTGTGTAATATGATATTCTTTACTATAGGTTGCTTCCGGGTCGGACAAAGGTGTCATTATCGAGAAGGAAGGAGCAAGGATTTGACCTGAACATTTTTGAGTGTCGGGGAGAGGGCATAATAAGGGATTACTGATAACCCACTTCAAAGGTTGGCACCCCTGAGTTTTTGGCTGGTCAGCCTCAGGCATGTGAAATTGGTATGTTGTCTTGTCAGTTGTGCAGAAAACAACTCTCTTATCATATAAACAATTCATGCTTTTGGGCTAATGCCGTGTGTAATTTTAATTAAAACCATACGTTTCGGAGAAACCTTGCCTCCTTTTTCAATGGAAATAAACAATGTGGCCAAAGAAAGTATATCAATGAGATTACAAAAAATATAGATAAATTCCTCTGTTCGTCACCAGAGAGCAGCTGCCAGAAATTACTGTATGGACCATGGTGGAACGGCGGACAAAGTAGTAAGTAACCAGAAGGTAAAGGGGTCGGTGTGAAAATATAGAAACTCCTCGAAGAATGAGGAGGGGGGGGAGGGGTGGGGTAGATGGATATAAGGAAACATAAACAAAAGGGAAGTGTATCTGAACAATACCTAACGTCATACAGTCAACGGCGAAAAAACAGATGGAAACTCCTCCAGTGACGAACAAAGGAGATCAAATCCAGGCTCTGAGCCCTAGAGGGAAAATGTACAATTTTAAATATGTGAAGAACAGAGAGACTGAGAGGAACTATCTCCCTAGATCCTTAATAACTGGTAGCCAAGTGTCACTTAGCTGATATCCAGTGTCTCTGTTAAAATTATTGGGATTTTTACGAATTTCAACTGCCTCCCTTATAATTCTAGACCAGTTGTGCTTAACAAGGGCAAGCGCATGAGCATCCTTGAAACATACATCGTGCCCTGAAGACAGGGCATGTTCAGCTATAGCTGATTTGTCAGGTTGGTTTAGACGGATGTTCCTTTGAACACCTTCAGTATTTCTTTCTGTACATGCTGTACAGCATGTGTCTAGTCCTCAGGTCGAACTTCCACGAAGTAAAAGTAAACGAAACAATGCCAATGAAAGGAACTCCGACAAATACAGTGGTTAACGAACAACTGAAACAATGCCTGCCCACACGACAAGAATCCTGTTACTTGTGTGGTGTATTTTGTACCCACATGTTGGTAACGGATGTTTGATAATAGAATGTCGAGAGCTGTGAGATATTGTGTGTAGATTTGAAAATTATGCATGTGTGATGCATGCGCAGTGAGTGTTTACACGGACTTGAAAACAATTTGGTATGTGCATCTCCCCTGCGAAAGAAGAGCCGTATGTTTTCCCCAAAGACCATGGAAAGTCTAAAAACAGTAAAATTCCACATGCCACGAATATCTTTTAATTTAGATTTATTTTATCAAAGTAGGTAACAGAAAATAAAATAATGCAAAACAAAATTAAATAAGTCACTTTGTCAATACTGGATTGTGGTTAGGAAATTTAGTCAAACAAAATAAGATAAAATTAAAATAAATAATAATCAAGGATATGAACTGTGCCGGCTGCCGACACCTGACGCACTCCTCTGGGGCAATGATTAAATGAATGAATGAATGGGGCTTCATTCATTCCATTCCTGACCCGGTCGGAGACTGGAAGCAGGCTGTGGATTTTCATTCAATAATCAAGGATTTAATAATTAAAGCTTCTCAATTTTCGCTACTTCAGCACGGGCGTCGTTCAATATCTTATTCTTGTTTTTTTTTTTTGTCCATTCCTGGTGATCTTTCGAGGCTTTTCTTTTGACTGCCACCTTAGCCGCCGCTTCCTTTTCCCCCTGGCTTCGCACCTGTTTTGCTTCCTTGAACACGGCGGAGCAGTTTCGTGCAGCATGGACCATGCTCTTGCTCACGGTTATCTTTTCTACTCCACCAGCTGCCACCACAGCGTCCTAAACAGTATGCATGCCAATCAAACTTGCTTCTTTCTGATTGACAATCATGCACTCCTTGTTCAGGGAGAACTTCTCTCTAGAGCTCCATTGCTGTGATAGAAAATCAGTATAATTTTAACGAAGCTTGTGAGATCGTTTTTGGCAGGAACTGAGGAAGGTGCTGAAGCCACCAATTTAGACCACAGCATTCGAGCCATGGCTCTTTTCCATTGCTTCAAACACACAGTGACGGAGGGCAGTTGCAGAAGTGCGGAGTAGCTGCTATTGATGCGGTCAGCCATTGCGCCAGAAAGCAAATTCTTCTGATTACAAAGAATTTCCAGGGCAATGACAATCCTATCTTCTGCCAATTTAGGTGTCTCAGCCACCACTATAGGGTCTCGGCAAGAAATAGCACGGGCCATCTTGTAAGCAAGAGGTGACCTCTCTCCGATTTTTTTCAGCCATACGAATGTATAATTTTCGGCAGTTAGTGCGAAATTGCAACATATCCGCGTCTGGAATTTTCTGAGATCTTGAGCTGTTAGCTTCTTTAAGGGCTGTTCTTGTCGAGAAACCCAGGTCGAAAAAAACAACTGGTCTCCTCTGTGAATAACGACGCGGGTTGATTCCTGCCTCTCATTGTCAGCAACAAGTGCGGTGCGCACAGCCCTGTGCTGAAGGGTACGGCCGGCAGTCGGCCAGGCAAAGCATGCATTGGACGTTGGCTGGGTTCTCGTCCCGCTTAGCACTCTAGCAGTGGCACAAAACGCGGGCGGCATCGGGGTCTGCAGGCGAAATAGAAGGCCGAGTGGGAGGACTCTACCGAGCATTCGGAGGCTAAGAAGTCTGGCATTATGAGACTTTACAAGATTTCCCATATCAAATGCGAATTTCCCGTATATTTCCCACATTTTTCCAGGTCACTAAAATTCCCGTAGTTGGACACCCTGTTTGTAATACCACATCTTGTTTACAATTGTTACAATCAAAATGGCATTTTTCACTATTGACAATTAACCAAATGTGATAGAGAAAAACAGAATGCATTTTCGAATTCAGAAAAATTGCTGAGCTTCAGGACAGCGAGGTAAATCAAACACACCAGTTTTTGTTTCTATCACAGATTTTTCTTTCTAGTAGGCCCGTGTAATCTGTGTTTCCGTGGCGACTGTAGTAGTGTGTGTAGCTGTAATTATTAGGGTCAGAGATGGGGTAGACTGCGACTTGAAATAAGGTACTATCCCGGCATAGGATAGTCGCTGTAAGCTCTAAGATTCGAACATCTAATCTCTGGACTTGCTGCAGCTACCCGTTGTGGTCATAGTAAGCGATTTAATGCACATGGCTATGCTGTGGAGTACCTCCGTTGTCAAGAGAATATGAAAGGCATATGCTAGGAAAAAGAGAGGAAGCTGAAACCTAGCTTATGGTGCTTATTGGGGGCTATTCTGAGTCAGCCTATACCACTCCTGTTCTTTGTAAATTCTGGGATAGATTATGATTCAAGGCAAATTTTCCTTTCCATCATCAATTAAGCAAGTACGCATACATCACACTGTCAGTGCTGAGGTTGGAGATTTAACCTTAGGGGAATTTAAACCACCCCTTCCATGAATTAATATGAACAATTAATTTTGTTTTTAATTTTACAATGCCAACATTCCATTTATTGGACTTACTCATTCAAAGTATTTTGAGTAAATTATAATTCTGAGACAAACTCTTGGGCAAATGCTGTAATGGTGCTTTCTACTGTACTATGCCTAGGCTCCTTCCTTTAATTCCTTGCCTGATTCCATTCATTTCGTATTATAAACTTCTTTCATGAGGTAGGATTTCTACCCCTTATTATTCCCATTTCAACGAGGTCAGAAACGAGGGGAGATTTACATGTTAATGCGGTGGATGATTTTTACAGTCGGGATGTCCTTCTCGAAGCAACAACATGAAAGCATAAGGAGAGGCGATATGAAATGAATGAAACTGAGCAAGGGGTTTCGAGACATGTTCTTTAACTTTAAGGAAGTACCGTTTAGACAATGGAATTTTTAAACAATTTAATTTTACTTGTAAGCTTGTACCTTAAACTACTTATTATAATTTCCATGCATATTAAGGCACTTTCAGTATTATATCCCGAGTGAAAGACTTCAAGTATTTAGGTGAATGGATCAATGAAACTGGCAACGAAAGAAAGTCTATAGAAGCAAGACTACAGAAAATGGAAACTGCTTTCCATTTGACAAAACAAGTTTATAACAAAAAATGCCTCTCTTGGAATTGTAAAATTCAACATTAAAAAACAGTAGTCTTGCCTGCAGCCCTTTATCAGGGTTGTTACAAGACCAAGATTTGCAATTTCCCTGACTTTTCCCTGACCACTAATACTTTATTCTGATCACCGTATGAACATATTTTAAAAATAAAACCCGTCGAATTGATCAAACGATAGTTACTGATTTACATCTTCGAATCGCACAACATACAGTGCTTAATTTCTTTTCTTTAAATACACGTCCATGCTAACATTTTTCCAGCAACTGTATTACACGAGATATGTAATCTATCTCATAAAAAAAAAAAAAAAAAAAAAAAAAAGAGTTTCTTTTCAGAAATTGTAAAGAAAAGTCTTGAAGAAAGAATTTTAACAAAAAGCTAATTTTAAGAATTAGCCCAGTTTTAGATGCAGTGAGCACTTCAGAAGGCATGAAAAAAAACTGGCTTCATCTGACTTTTTTAATATATTAATCGGTTATGCTAAAAAAAAAATAGCACGACAAATAATTTTAAAAAAATAGATTCAAGGAACATAATTTTTAACTTCCTTCTTTGTCAGTACACTCAGTTCACAATGAAACTTCTTACATTCAAAAAGTTATATTACAATTGTTATAACTAGGGCTCGGATCGATATGCTCGATAAAATCTCCAGATATGCTCAAAAACACGTGTTTTGTGCTCGAAAAACCCATTACATGCTCGGAAAATATTATATGCGGTTAAATATGCAGAATATGCTCGAAAATAATGTTAAAAACTATAGAAAGGAAAGTGAAACGAAAAAACCAATAACATATCTTTATGATGATGATAATTGTGGTTTTAAGGGGCCTAACATCTAGGTTATCGGCCCCCTAACAGGCTTTATTTTCTAATTGTTTGTATGATACACAGCGATATACTCGCATTCAAGTTTATATTAGAGAAGTTTTCTTATAAAAGTTACAGTTTAAAAGTTCATTTAAAAAATGTTCAAAATTAGGCAAGTCAATGAAGTAGATCTGCATTGGTCTGTACAACAAGATTTTTTTCTATGTTTTCAGTTTTGAATGATTTTCTTAAATCAGTCAATAAAAGTTTCAATGACGAGAACGACCTTACTAAAGGTTAAAAACCTGCAGATTCATTATTCACACCAGATATGCTTTTCAATAATTATTTCTGTTTTCGAACCTTAGGGATGCTCAGGGCCCGATTTCGGGGAAGGGGATGGAGGAATTCGAAGGAAAACAAACTATTTAGACGAAAACCACAAGAATATGCATTTATATGCTTCTATTCTGAAAACCGCGGTTTTATGCATTCATATGCTCGATAAATTTCAATTCTGTTGGTCCCAGAGAGGTGAAAATACCACCGAAAGGCTTCTTTCAATGCATACTATTCAGGAAAAAAATATGCAAATATGCTCGAATCCAAGCCCTAGTTATAACTAATGACTTAAAAACTATGGCCTAACAGTCAAATAATACGATGGGTAAGTAACGTAAATGGCACGGATTCTTTCAAAATTATTGCTAAGGTAAGAAGAAAATTAAAAATAGGTAATCAAAAAAATGGCACAACAAAACCATTTAATTGGACTAAAAAGCTAATCGGACTTATTTACATCGATTGACTGCAAAAGCCCTTTTCATTGTCTAGGAAGCAAACAAGTATTGCACGGACACACAGACAACACAGAAAGACATTTACCACTTTGTAATCTTTTACATCTTATGACTGCGCCATGAAGAGGGAAAGAGGAATGGAGTGGGAGTAGTAGTAAGAGATGGTTTAAGAGAAGAAGTGATGAGAATAAGTGATAGGATGATGAAAGTGAAAGTAGCACTGAGGGGAGAGACCGTAGAAATAGTGCAAGTGTATGCTCCACAAGTAGGCTGCTCCTCTGAGGAGAAGGAGGAGTTTGAAGAGGAATTGCAGAAGCAGCTGGTAGGAAGGAATATGATTGTTATGGGGGATCTGAATGCCCATGTAGGAAGAGAAAGACAAGGGTATGAGAGTGTGCTTGGACCAGAGAGTTGGGGCGGAAGAAATGAGGAAGGAAAGAGACAGTTGGACTTCTGCCAAAGGAACAGCCTGCTAGTTGGGAACTCCTGGTTCAAGAAAAGAGAGATCCACACAATCACCTGGTACAGTGATGACTTGACCAGGAAGGCGGTGTTCGACTATATACTGTATGA
Source organism: Meconema thalassinum (assembly GCA_946902985.2). Lineage (NCBI taxonomy): Eukaryota > Metazoa > Arthropoda > Insecta > Orthoptera > Tettigoniidae > Meconema > Meconema thalassinum. The sequence goes on along the minus strand of OX336391.1, from coordinate 452,243,740 downwards.
GAAAGAATTAAATAAGAACATCACGGACATCAAGTTTATACCATCGGAGAACCTGGATAGCGACCATCGATTGCTGGTAATGAACCTGAAAGGGACTAACGAGAAGAAAGGGACTGAGAACCAAGAAAGACGGATAAGGATATGGAAACTGAAACAAGGAGATAGAAGGGACGAGTACCTCAAAATGGTAAAGGAAGGAATTCCAACAGATGAAGAAAGAGGAGTGGAAGAGGAATGGGCTAGATTTAAGAAGACACTAGTAGGTGCAGCAGAAGCAGTATGTGGGAGGACAAGTAGTAAGAAGAGGTGGAAGGAAACACCATGGTGGAATGAGAAGACAAAAGATATAGTAAGGGAAAAGAATAGAGCCTTTAGGAGGTGGTATCAAAATAGGACGGTAGAGACAAGGGAAGAGTACCAGGAAAGAAAGAAGGAGGCAAAGAGAGTAGTGGCTGAGGAGAGAAGATATTGGATGGAAGAGTGGACAAAGATGATGGAGGATAGTGAAGGTACAAAAAAGGTCCTGTATGGGATGGTAAAAAATAAGAGGCGGAAGGATCCTACGGATTATGTTACAATGGTGAACAAAAGGGGACAAGAGATAGAAAATAGGGAAGAACTGAAGAAAATGTGGAAAGAATATTTTGAAGAACTTCTGAACCCAAATGGAAACCACGGCGAGGAGGAAGAAATCGGGGAAGAGGAAGATGGACTGCAAACAGAAAAAGGACTTAACATGGAAAGAAGTGGAAGATGCAGTGAGGAAGATGAAAGGAGGGAAGGCACCGGGTGTGGATGAGTTGAGTGTGGAGATGGTGAGAGCAGCAGGAGAGGTGGGGATACAATGGTTGTACCGAGTGATGAAGACAGCATGGAAAGAAAGGAAGACCCCAGAGGACTGGAAAAAAGGGAATAATTGTCCGATCTTCAAGAAAGGTAGTAGAACAGAATGCAGAAACTATCGGGGAATAACACTGATGAGTCATTGTGCAAAGATGTTTGAGAAAGTTTTGGAAAGGAGAATTAGGACAAGGACAGAAGGAGGGATGAGGGAAGAACAACATGGCTTCAGAGCAGGAAGGTCCACAGTGGATTTGATTTTTGCTGTAAGGCAGTTACAAGAAAAGCACTATGAGTATGGAACAGATCTACTGATGGCCTTCCTGGACATTGAGAAAGCATATGACAGTGTATGCAGAAACAAAGTATGGAAGTCCCTGGAGGATAGAGGAGTAGAGAAATGGGCCATAAGGAGGATAAAAGAGATGTACAAGGGAAGCGTGAGCTGTGTGAAAGTGGGAGGAGAGAGATCGGACTAGTTGGAACAGAGAAACGGCCTGAAACAAGGAAGTGCACTGTCACCGTTACTTTTCATTGTGGTGATGGATGACATAATAACCTGAGTGACACAAGCAAATGGGGAAGGCAAGATGAAAGCAATGGTGTTTGCTGATGATTTGGGGAAACAAGGAGGAGGAGTTGCAGGAACAATTGGACGTGTGGGAAGGAATAATACAAGGATATGGGATGTAATTTAGCATAAATACGAGTGAGATGGTGATCACAACAAGGAAGAAGGAAAGAACCACAACGGGAATAAAAATTGGTGGGGAACAGCTGAAGAAAGTGGAGAGTTTCAAGTATCTGGGAAGCCTGATACCAGATAATCATATATCGGACGTACTATGTTCCTATCCTGACGTGTGCCTCGGAGACCTGGGTTACGAAAGGAAGGGAGAAGAGCAAAATACAGGCCAGTGAGATGAGGTTCTTGAGAAGCAGTATTGGAGCTACAAAGATGGACAGAGTAAGAAATGAGAGGACCAGAGAATTAATGAAGGAGGAACCATTACAGGATGGTATAGAGAAATCTAGACTTAGATGGTATGGACATGTAAAACGAATGGAGGAGAAGAGGATACCCAGGAGGATACACGAGATGAAGTGGGAAGGAAAGAGACCGAGGGACAGGTGGCTGAAGGGGGTTGAAGAAAGCGTGAAGAAGAGAGGAGAAGACTGGACAAGGGTGGAGGCTGAGATATGGTGGGAAGACAGAAGACGTTGGAGAGGCTTGTGTTCCAAACAGACCCGGCCAGTGGCTGGAAACTGTGCAAGATGATGATGATGATGATGACTGCGCCATGACTGACATCAATGGATTACAAAATCCATACAGGATCTAGGGGACACTAAGTCTGGTATGCCACGGATTCGTTGATACCTTATCCTATACTGCTCAAAATTGAAGAACAAAATAATGGTTTGAAACTTAAAAGCTTTAATGGACGCCTGACGTACACTAGAAAGACCATACATCGTGACACATAATTTGTGCCCGTAAGATCTTATTGCTATAATTACTAACACTTAAAATACATAAACAATACTGAGAAAAAATATAGACATCGAAAACACAAAATTTAGCGACAGATACTGGTAAAGAAATCGGTGGACTAAAACAGGAAATCCACACATTTGGCTCGGAGTATACACCTTTTTGCTACATTCTTAGCGAAAGTAAGTACGATCACATTTTGAAAAGCTAACACACTAGCTTTAAAACTTTCGTTGCATACATCTATTTGAATAACTCTCTACAAGTACCCACAGTTTATCACTTTTAAATGTTCTTCAATATCAATTAGGTCGGCTTCTTGTTCTAACATCAATTTGACTCTTTTGGTTTTCAACCCCTTTACCTCGTCCACAATTGCTCTCTTCTGTTTTTTGTTTTGGCCTCATTTTCTTTTCGGCTGCCCTCTCCTTAGGCGCATTTTCATATTCTGAACGAGCATGCTTCGCCTTAACGAGCATTTCTTTGGTGACAGTCACTTTACCTAACTCTCCCTCGGATTGAACACCATCGTACACTTGTCTTAGGCCTATGAGAGAACGTTCGAGCTGATTTTCGACTATCATCTCTGTATGCCGAAGGTACACGAAGCGAAACTTCGGCGAACCGAACACGGACGAGGTGAAAAGGGACACGAGGGGGATGGTGCATGTGGAGTAGAAGCTTTGGACCCGAACAAGCGCGATTCCCGACGAAACGCGACCGACTTGGGCAAGGGAAAGTGGAGGAAAGAGTGCAGTGGGGACAAACGACGAGACGAAGTATCGAGAGCAGCAGGGCTACCGCAATGACCGCGTTGTCGCAGCCCCTAAACTAAGGAACCAACCAACCAACCGCAATGTGTTCCTTTCTTGCTCTCTCTCCTCTATTTTACAATTTTAGCATTTTGCAGCCCTAACCCGACAAAGCGAAGGAGCTTCACGCTAAAGGCAAATAGACAGATTCACGCTCCAGCATGTATTATTTTATAAAAAAAAACAACTCAAAAGTTCCCTGACCTTGCAGAAAATTTCCCTGACATTTCCCAGACTTCCATGACCGGAATTTTTCCCCCTGACTTTTCCTTGACTTCCCTGACATGTAACAGTCCTGTTTATGCAGCCGAGACACTTAATCTACAACATAAAACACTGAGAAATCAATATTGGAGATTAAGGAACGCAAAATCATGCGAAAAACGATTGGACCAAGAACCAAAGATGGAATTCACCTTCCGAAACCTAATGCTGACGTCTATTTAAAAATTACAAATAATCACAGACACAATCCGTATGAGAAGGATCCAATTCATGGGACATTTGGACAGAATGGACCCAACTAGGTTAACAAATAAAATCTAAACGTGTTTGCAGAAAGAGGCAACAATGTCCAATTGGTACTGTGCCAGCATTTATATGAGGCCATTACCAAAGAACCAATCTGGATATGAACCACGACCCAGGAAAAATAAAAGAGTGGATGAAAATCTTTTATTCATTAAAAATTCGAGAAATATGGGAAAATCTGTATGGAAATGAGTGAAATACTATACATCTTATGCAATTATGAAAGGCAAGAAAGAAGGAATGATTTAAAGATGGATATATATTCCATTATACGAATGTGGGAGGTCTACATTGCGAGAGACATCACGCCACTTGAAGCGAGAGTTACGTCATGAAAGAGGGGAAGAGACGAAGGTTGAACTACGGACTGAAGTGAGGAGAGGTGGTAGAAGTTACGTCACACCACGAGAGGGGAGGCAGAGACTGCAACTTGCCGAGCGCAGAGAACGGGACGAGAGAGTTCTTTCCAATTTGAGATTTCATCGAGTCAAGACCTCGAGAAGAAGCCAGTATTATTATAACAGTGCTACGCTTTATCAAAGTTGGAAGTGAAGCGCTTTATCAAAGTTGGAAGTGAAGAAGAGTGTAGTACAGCAAGACTGTAACTTGAGGAGCAAGCTACATTTATCACGCTGAATAGAACAGTATATAGCCAAATATTACAGTGCTTAATACAAAGTTGTTTTCACATCGCATATATAAAAACCATTTCGACAAGAAGATATTCACTATTACTACGTTTGAACGCATACTTGAACAGTACATTAAAAATGCCAGTTATAAAGCAGCAACGGGGAAGTCTTAAATATATCATCAGTGAAATGAGAATTACCATGTGCTAAGCTAAAGCATAGGGAAGTGGAAACTACAAAGATGTACAGTTGAATTCCAGAATTCACTATTATGGAAGGCGCAGCAGAACATCCACGTGATGCGCAAAATCACCGAACAAACCTCTACTTTTCTACAAGAGTTCTAATACATCTTGAATACTCGCAAACGCTTGTATGAACGACAATTTTCAACCTGAGACGAAATGTCAATTCTGAAGAGATGGGGAGTCGAAGCCAGACGACTTGCAGTGAACGGGAGACGGAGTGCAGGCAGAGCGGACTGTTTCACGGCGAGGTCGTTCACCGAGGACGTCACCGACCTTGTTCCACTGGGGGAAGAGGCCAGCTGGTTCTGACACAAACCGGTCTTCATAGATGTGGGCGATACGATGAGCTCCGAGACACGTTTGGTTTGGCAGGCGAGACGAAGGTATTTTCCAGACCAGAGTCAACTCAAGGTAGAGAAGAAATTGCTTTATATAATGTAGAATTGTAGTTATGTTCTGTGATTATCCAATTGACCAACCGTATAATTATGTAGATTTTGAAGTAGTAATTTTTCGTATTTTTCTTAGGAGATATTTTTCTTGTTCTTGAAAATTTCAGTCACTTGGACGAAATTTTGCATAGCTCTGCTATTAACGCTAAAGTCATTTCAGAGTCAAACCGTGTAGAATTTTTCATATTTGCGTTAGATTTAAACTAATTAAATCTGTTTTATCGCAGCGATGGAATATAGAATGAACTATTTCAAGGAATGTAGAATGAACTATTTCAAGGAATGTAGAATGAACTATTTAAAGGAATATAGAATGAACTATTTCAAGGAATATAGAATGAACTATTTCAAGGAATATAGAATGAACTATTTAAAGGAATGTAGAATGAACTATTTAAAGGAATGTAGAATGAATTGTTTAAAGGAATGTAGGGTGAACTATTAAAAGAATGTAGAGTGAAGTATTGAAAAGGAGTATAACGTTGAACGAACTAAAGAAGGAGCATAATTGTAAATGAAGTAAAGGAAGTTTATTGAAGCAAATTTAAGTACCGCATATTTAAGAAGTTATGTCTCGAAGTGTAAAGAACATTTCGACAACTCATGATGTTGATTCGAGTGTCAGAAATTTATTTTCAACTAATTATGAATGAAAGTATTACGAGAACTCTTATACACATATGTCTAATGAAATTTAGAGCATTAAAAAGCATAGGTGAATTTGTTAAACAAATATATTCATGGAAGGAAGTCAAACTTATATCATTTGTTAAAAATATGAATTCTTACTGATATTTCTTTAAAGGTTGTAATTGAATGTAAAACTGAATTTAAACACGTGAAAAAGAAAGTTAACAAAGTTAAATCACATGGTGATCAGAAAGTGAAAGTACAGAAATTTATTGCAGAAGTGGAATTGTAAGCACGAGGTGAAGTTGTATCAGGATAGAGAAGAGTGTTAAAGTTAGGAAGAAAGTGTATTGAAATGGAAGTTTATAGTTGAAATACCGTGCAAAGTAAAGAGATATAGACGTAAATGAGTTACGTATTTTTACGAGAGGAGGCTGAGGAGTCTAAAGTTTTTCTAGTATTGATCGCAGTGATTGTGAAGTTATTTGAGTGTATTAAAGGAAGATTCTGTACAGGGTGTTTAAGAGATGAGGTAATTGTTGTATAATTTTTAAAGAGGAGTGTGAGAATGAAGGTTAATGCCATGCACTTCTAGTATTCACGTTTATCAGAGAATTATTAACACAGTAAAGAATTTCAGAAATATTTCAGTATTTTATAATGAAAGATAAAAAGATAAAAGGAACAGTGCTTAGCTTAAATGTTTGTCACTTATGTTCAATTGATTAAGACGAGTATTTATTACTTTCAACACGATAGTTGAGGTGTATGTTTGTTAGTTGATTGTTAAGGAAGTTGAGTAGATAAAAGACTCATTGAAAGATAGACAATTTAATCTTTTCGACACAATAGAGTGTATAATTTGTGCGAACCATAAATGAATGTATATATGCACATAGTTAATGAATGATTTTGCTTAGATATGGAACTACGGTTCAGAGTTGAAGCGGATTTGTAGAAAGTAGGGTAATGCTTAGTATCACACCGTTTCACATTTCTTATTACATCAGTGCCACGTGCAAGTTTATTTTTGTGAGAGTGTCAAGGGGACACCATATTCAGGCAGGAAGCCAGTTTTATTGTACTTGTTTCAGCACAATAAACGGCTGGCACTTTTTAGCGACTCAGTCAACTTTTATCTTAACTGACACCGTTTTCATAGTCGTCATTGTCGAAAATAGTACTGCGAGGTATAGATACAGGCGCTCACTATAGATTAGACCTTATCACCCCTCGAGATTGGAGTTTCTCGATTTGCTCTAAATGTAAATGATAGTAGAAATGTGTACCTTGGCTGGTAGTACTATTTTCTTACGAATAATATCTATCCTGTATGTTCCTGAAATTCCCAATTTTACTTAGTAGGCATGGTAAGTTTGTGAGCTGGGTAATTTACATGTCTGCAATCCTTTACAGTGCAGCAGATATAAGTACTAATGGGTTTATTCGGGCGCATATAGATAGATAGGATATTTAAATGGCAGGCCCATCCGTGGGGCACTCGAAAGAGCACTCGAGAGGAGCAGTTTGGAAGTACTCGAGAGTGAGGCCATATTTAGTTTTGAGAAAAAGAAAAATGCCGATCCCAAATTTAATGATTGTTGAGATGAACACAACATCAGCAGATTAGTGGAGTACATTATAGTTGTGAGGCATATTTTTTAAAAACCAGCTAACGACATTTGTCATGTAATATTAAATTTAAAAGTAAATTCATGTTGTTAAACAGAGGTTAAGTGGGATGATAGAATGTAACGATGTCGGTTCAGTAAAATGGGACGATAAGATATACGAGATAACTCGCGATTCAAATAGATTTAAGTAGGATTAAGATGTTCAATATGTTCCATCACTGGTATAAAATGTATAAGTTGGTCAATCTGGATATTCACTGGTAATTTTTGTAGTTGATACTTCCCTTATTCTCAAGAAAGAAGAATTATGTCAGCGAACGACATGACGTTCATTAGAATGATGTTCGAAACCATGAAGGAAAGTCAAAGTACGTTGACCAAAGACCTTGAAGCCCTCCACCAATTGACACACAACAACACTAAACAGATGAAAGCCGAGATTCAGAAATCAGCAGCTACTGTAAAATCGGAAGTCAAGGCAGAGTTATCAGTTGCTCAAACACTTACTAAGGCTAGTATAACATTAGCACAGGAAGAAGCTAAGTTAGCTTTAGAAAAGGCCAGAAAGGAAGATAGACTAGCTAGAGAAAAGGAAAGAGAAGAAGCCAAGTTAGCTTTGGAAGAGGCAAATAGGATAAGAGGAGAGATGAGATTAGCTCAGGAAAAAGCTCGCGAGGAGGACAGGTTAAGTCAAGAGCAGGCTAGATTAGAAGATAGAAAAATCCAAGCCGAAATAAGGGCAGCACAGGAGGAGGTTAGGAAAAATCAGAAAAAGCTCAGGAAGAAGCTAGGATAATTCATGAAGAGGTTAGGAAAAATCAGGAAAAAGCTCAGGAAGAAGCTAGGAAAAATCAGGAAAAGGCTCAGAGAATTTTAAAAAGGGCAGGACATGCACAGGAAGAATTAAAAAATTCATTTGATCAAGTCAAACAGGACATAAATCTTACGAAGACAGAAGTAGGAAATTTAAGATCCGACATGGCAGGAAAGGTGTTAGAAGTCCAATTAGCAAACAGTAATCACATGATAGAGCTAGAAAAGAAATTACAGGCTAGTATTAGCTCCATTAAGGAAGAGAACAATACTCATCATGTACACATTTCAGGTGCCCAGAACAAACTCAAGGAGCAACTTGACAGTCTAAATGACACTGTTGGTGAATTACAGGCCAAGTTGGAAGGTCAAAGTAAACTGATTGAAGAGGGTATTAATGTGGATATAAATGCTTCTATTGTATAGGCAGTTACGGACATGAAGGAGGAGGTCGTAACAGTCACAACTAAAATTGTATCAGAAATTCATCATAAATTAGCAAATGACATTAAAACCATAGAGTTATGTTCAAATATAAATGTTAGTAAGGTACGGGAAGATCTCTCTAAGCGGATAGATACTTTGCAAATTAATAATGTAGCCACGCTGACAGACATAGTTAATAAAACAGATTTAAATAACCTAGATGAATTTGACAAGGTTAAACGCACAGTCGATGAGATAAGCATAGAACTGGCGAAAATTCGATCAAAGCAGGATAAGGAAACCAGCGACATAGAACAGCAATTAAGGTCACTTACGATAGGGGATGCTACATTTTCATCTACATTAAGAGCTGAAGTCAGGAAAGACATCAGAAAGGACTTAACGAGATTTTTTCAAGCAAGAGATGAAAAATTGAAAGAAGAAATAAGGAAATTAGAGGCTAGGACAGACAAGATAGAAGATGATAAGGAAAGCGTGGTTAGTCAACAGCAGATTCCGAAGTCCAATTTCAACTTCAGTCGAGAGCCATTTCAAACAGAAATAGGGGAACTTGGAGAAGACTTTGAACCTTACCAGAGTAGGTCAAATGCCAACGTTATCGTGATTAAGAATAATGATGAGAAGCCGAATAAATTCAGCGGACTAGGAAATATTACTGCTGTAGAGCTTCTTAGAGACATGAGATCGTATTTAGAGGACAATAGAATACCTCGTGAAAGACATATGAGGGTCGTTGAGAAATACTTGGACTCAGAAGCGTTAATTTGGCACAGAGCTTTCAGGTACACTTATCAGACATTTGAAGAATTTGCTATAGCTCTGCAGAAGCGATTTTGGAGCAAGGAACTTCAACAAGACATACGAGCCGAAATTTACTCTAAAAAGTATGCCTATTCTAGTCCAACGAAGTACGCAAGTTTCTTCACGAAAAAATTAGCACGCTTGCAGTATTTGCAACCTCCTTTGGCGGAAGAAGACTTGGTTCATGCTATTTCATGCCAGTTACCAACGGAAGTTAGGAGGCACCTCATTTCAGCAAATGTAAAAACTTTAGAGGGGATGGCAGAAATTTTGAGGAGACTGGATCACACGTCTAATGTGTCCAACAACTCAACTGGAAACCAAAACCAGAGAGGTAGAAATCAGGATCAGAGAGAGATTCACACCATCCACATCGATCAAACGCAGCAGACAGAAGAGAACAAAAATGGAGTAGGCCCAACGAGATCAAGAATGTATGGACAAAATCGATTTCAACCAGGTTATCAGAGACCTCGAGAAGGAAGACCATACCAAAATCAAAGATGGGATGAAAATCAAAGATGGAGAAATAGCTACCACAACAGAAACAATGATTATCGCAGAGAGGGATATTATAATAGAAATAACCCTACGAATCATTATGGATATCGGGGATATCAGAACTGGAGGAACACGAATAATTATTCGAGACAACAACAACAACAGCAAAGTCAACAAAATCAAGGTTGGAGAAATAACAACAATGTAAGAAGGTATTACGATGATAGGGAAAGAGAAAGTCAAGAATACCTAAGGAATCTCCGAGAAAGGAACGCGAGAGACCAAAATCAGGGACAGCGTAACCAGAATCAAGAATCTCAGTCCGGAACAAGCAGAGATCGGAGGAATGAAGACCCAGGAGGGGTACAAAAAAAACAACTTCAAATTCCAAAAAGTGAAGGAGGAAGAAAACAGCACCGTAAACAGACATGAAATCCAGACCAGAGTTATATGAAGCCACGAACGAAGATCTCCTGTATGAAAGAGAAGAGCCGAAAACAGGAAGAGTAGCGAGGTTACCCATTATAGAAATTATATCAGAAGGAGAATGCCTAAGAACACTACTAGATACGGGAGCGACAGCATCAATTTTATCAGAGAACTGTTTTCACAGATTGAAAGATGGAAATTCACTTATAGCAATGCCCGTTTCAACTATTAAAGTCAGGGGTGTATTTAATGACAAGACCATGAAATGTAAAGTACAAGCATTAATGGAATTCTCCATAAATGAATACAAATATGAGCAGATATTCATAGTCTTGAGCCAGATAAATTTCGATGCTATTTTAGGCATTGATTTTATAACGAAGACTGGAGCTGTGATTGATTTACGAAATGGAGTCATAAGATTTAATGAAGGACAACATCAACCAGAGGACACGAAGAAGGAGGAGAATGAGTGTAGTCTGATTGACGAAACTACAGAAGAAAATCTTGTGAAGATAGTTATGGAAGTTGAAGCAGAAGGAATACCTCACTATGGCAGAAAAATTGAGAATTTTGAAGATCAGAGGGAGAAATTAGAAGAATTGGTCACGACTTATGCAGACGTATTTGATGACAAACCAGGCATTATCAGAGGATATAAATATCAGATCAAGCTCGCTGATGACACACCTTTTCAGAAGAAATTGTATCCAATACCGGAGAAGTATCAAACTGAAGTGACAGAGCTCATAAAAGGCATGGAAAAGGACGGGATTATAAGAAAGCAAGCCACTCCTTATTTAAACCCACTCACTGTTTTGAAGAAAGTAGATGGTAGTCTTAGACTATGTTTAGATGCCAGGGGCATAAATACTCTTCTGCTGAAAGAATTCGACAGGCCACCAAAAATTAGAGAACTACTGAGGAGATTCAAGAATAAAACCTGTTTCTCAGTGATTGATTTAACTGCAGCATTTCATCAAATAGAGCTTACAGAAGACAGCAAATGTTATACAGGGTTCATGTTCAATCAAACCTGTTATGTATACCAAAGAGTACCATATGGATTGGTAAATTCAAGTCCAGCACTTATCAGAGCCTTGGATGACAAGTTGAGTGATGAAGTAAAACAATTTGCCATTTGCTACGTGGATGATATCATATCTTCAGAAACGCTAGAGCAACATTTCATGCATTTGACGAAGCTATTTGAAAACCTCAGAAGTGCAAACATCAAGGTGAAATTGAATAAATGCCATTTCTTTCAAGAAAAGATCAACTTTCTTGGTCATACTATAGACAGATTCGGTTACCACCCGAATGAAGACAAGATCGAAGCGATATTGAACTTTCCGAAACCCAAGAGAATCAAAGACATCCGAGCTTTTGCGGGTCTTTGTCAGTTTTTCAGTAGTCATTGTCCACGTTATTCAGAGATCATGGCACCACTACATGAGCTCCTAAAGAAAAACAATAGATGGAAATGGGATGCAGCTGCTGAGAATGCCTTTATTCAAGCAAAGGAAATGCTCAGAGATAACATCAAGTTAGAGTACCCAGATTTTGAAAGAACATTCATCATAGAAACGGACGCTTCACGAATTGGTATTAGCGCAGTCTTATATCAGAAGGATCAAGAGGGCAATCATCACTATATTTCATTCAGCAGTAGGAAGTTACGCACGCACGAGCTGAATTATTTCTCGACGGAGCTTGAAGCTTTAGCCGTCATAAATGCTCTACAAAACTGGAAGAAATTATTGCTGGGACACAAGATTATAATCAGAACGGATCACAAAGCACTAGAATTCATGTTGAAGTCAAACTTGTCAAGCGATAGGATGACCAGATGGACCATGTTTTTGCAATAATTTGATGCCACGATAGTCCATGTTCCTGGTAAAGACAACCTACTAGCAGATATTCTTTCCAGACATCCGATTCCTGAGAAGGATGTGAGAATTAATGTTATCCAGACAGATGCAGAAGATCAGGAAACGCTGGATAAACTGAGAAGAATTCCTCTTTTTCAAAAGAAGCATGCACCATTCGGGAACATTTATAGATTTTTGTCAGGGAGAATGACAAGGAGGCACGCCTCATACTTCGAAACGAGAAGGAAAGCTAGACACTGTATGTAAATACATCGATGCTAGACACACGAAAGTACGAGTTGCTATTCCACCAGAACTTATTGTGCCACTAATTTGGTTAGTACACAAAAGTATAGGCCACAGAGGAGTTGACAAAACATACTATACCATGTTAGAAAAGTTCTATTGGATTAATATGAGAGAATCCATAACCATAGTAATCAGATCTTGTGAACTGTGTCAGAAAAACAAATATAATTCTGAACTATTGAAGGAAAGACCTAAAGCAATTATTCCTACGAAACCACTGGAATTGTTTAGTCAGGATATTTTTGGACCTGCACCTAAAGGAGACAGAGGAAACCAATATGTGTTACTCACAATGGATGTATTCTCCAAAGTTGTAATGCTTAATCCAATGTAGAAAGCAACAACGAAAACTGTTTTATATCACCTGGAGAGGAACATTATTCCAAAGTTGGGAAAACCAGAAAGACTTTTAACAGACCATGGAACCCAATTTACCTCTGCAGAATTTCAGGGAGCGATGGATAGGTTGGATATTGTTCACCTATTTTCATCAGTTCGAAGCCCAGAGACGAATCCTATTGAAAGAACAATGCTTGAATTTTCAAAGTACATTCGCTTGTATAGTGCGGATAATCATGCGAATTGGGTGAAGATTGTACCACTAGTAGAATTTTGCATCAATAACACGAGACATGAGAGCACCAATGATATTCCAGTTATGTTGCATTTTGAAGAGAAACCCATACGACCATGGAACGGAATCTTCAATATTCCGGAAGATAACGAACCATCGATGGACCAGAGAATCGAAGCAGCGAGAGTCCAGTTGAACAAAGCGGCTGAGAAGAGATTGAAACGTTTAGAAGGGAAGAGATTCAGTGGACCGCAACAAGAAGGTGACCTTGTATTAGTCAGGATTCCTGTGAAAGCAGACGTACTGAAGAAGGTGTATATCAAATTCAGTAGCCTTTTCAGAGGACCGTTCAAAGTAGATACAGTCTACGGTAACAATTGTTATAAAATTGTAAGAATTGAAGATAACAGATCCATTGGAAAATTCAACCATACCAAATTAAAAAGATTTTACGCAAAGATACAGTAAAATAAATAAATTCAGTCTCAAGATCAGAGAAATTTACTGTTATTAAAGAAAGTACAGGCTATACTTTACTTTAAATTAGCAACGGGGAAATGCGCCAGAATTTATTTGAGGCCATTACCAAAGAACCAATCTGGATATGAACCAAGACCCAGGAAAAATAAAAAAGTGGATGAAAATCTTTTATTCATTAAAAATTCGAGAAATATGGGAAAATCTGTATGGAAATGAGTGAAATACAATCTTATGCAATTATGAAAGGCAAGAAAGAAGGAATGATTTAAAGATGGATATATATTCCATTATACGAATGTGGGAGGTCTACATTGCGAGAGACATCACGCCACTTGAAGCGAGAGTTACGTCATGAAAGAGGGGAAGAGACGAAGGTTGAACTACGGACTGAAGTGAGGAGAGGTGGTAGAAGTTACGTCACACCACGAGAGGGGAGGCAGAGACTGCAACTTGCCGAGCGCAGAGAACGGGACGAGAGAGTTCTTTCCAATTTGAGATTTCATCGAGTCAAGACCTCGAGAAGAAGCCAGTATTATTATAACAGTGCTACGCTTTATCAAAGTTGGAAGTGAAGAAGAGTGTAGTACAGCAAGACTGTAACTTGAGGAGCAAGCTACATTTATCACGCAGAATAGAACAGTATATAGCCAAATATTACAGTGCTTAATACAAAGTTGTTTTCACATCGCATATATAAAAACCATTTCGACAAGAAGATATTCACTATTACTACGTTTGATCGCATACTTGAACAGTACATTAAAAATGCCAGTTATAAAGCAGCAACGGGGAAGTCTTAAATATTGTAACAGTCCGAATACTTCCCCTTAATTTATATGTTTTATAAGCAGCAAAATTTATTATTATTATTATTATTATTATTATTATGTATATTTTAATTATCATATCGATTCTAGATTTAGTCCATAATTTCTTTATATATATGGAAGGGGTTTAATTATTGTTTGGCGGAAGTTATAAAATGGAGATTTTAGTTAGATTCGTTATAGGTTATATTTTGTACAAGACTTGATTGGGAAATATGTCGTTCAACGTGTCGTCAGTTTCGCCACGGGTAGTCCGCCAAAAATAGACTTGACTTTCGAGATATATGTACAAACATTCCGGGGACGCGAGGCTTCTAGACAAAGCAAGTTGGTCAGTTAGCGCTGACGTCACGAATTCTCGGAAGAACATCGCATCAGGACGCTGATTTAAAATTACTTCAGAAGCAACCCCACGTGGTTAACCCAACTAATGAAGAGGCATGATCAGAACTTAGGGATCTGGAGTGGGGAGCTACGTCATCAGGATACCTAATTGATTGGTCGAGAAATACTGCAGAGTGGGGAAGTTCTTCTTCCATAAAAACCAATGGTCATCTACTCTCAACCCCCAATCTTCTCAGATTTTCTGAATCTTCACGTCTATCAGACATCTTCGCTGCGAGATCGCAACTTATCAGTTCAAGAAGTTTTAAAATTAATACTACTGACGTGAATATGATCGTGTCCTTGATCATATTCACAAAAGTGAATTTTGGAGCAAAGCCATTCACATATGTCAGTCGGGAGACGGGACAAATTGGTTCCCTGCCCGTATCAAGATAAGGATCTATACAATATTGAGGCAGAACCAAACAACATCCGCCAGCAAGATCAGAGGGAAAACCAGACTACCACTATGAAGAAGACGGCCGTGAGTTCCTTTACTAAATCCAATCAAGTCTCTGTAATTCTGTTTATGGCAAATTAGAATCCAGCTTTTGTTTAAATTTAATTCATATTCCATTTTGTAACTCTCGCCAATTTAATATAACTTCCAGATTTTTTTTTAAAATTCATTTGTTTCTCTTTTTACGTCTTTTGCTGCTTTAAATTTTGATCAATTAAATTTTGTTCTTAAGTAATGGTAGGACTTTCATTTCCAGTAGCTAGCTTTAGACATAATGCATACCTTCTCCCAGTAGCGATAAGACAATTGGTTAATGGCTCAGCTATACCACGGCTTGAGAGAAAGACGTTTCGAGTGCTCTATCACTATTTTAATTAAATACTTTGGCACATCTAAAGTAAGTGTTAGGTGTCCTGGCGCCCACAAGAGCTGATTATAATCATTGCTAATGAACAGGTAAGAGGTAAGTATGCTATTGGTGGTGTGAGTAAAGCGGTGCTTGTTCTTGTTGCGATTCTTCTACTGTACTCCAGGAGAACGCAATATTGGAGCCCCGCCAGGAACGTAACCTTTGGTCACTTAGAAGGACAGGGAACGTTACATTTGGCGCCACAAGCGTAGGCCCGAAAACCAATTGTTTGTCGTGAAGGGAAAAGGATATATTTCAGTGCAAGTATTTTTGGGGGTGATAATAAGTTTTTTTGTGTGTGTCGGTATGGCGGATAAAGATAAGATGAAGCTGCGAAGTGGTATAGAGGTGACGGGAGATGGTGAAGAGAATGGTAGTAGCGTGAATCTGGAGATGGAGATAGACGAAGCTAGGAATTTAGCGGAGGTAAATTCTAATGCGACTAGTGTAGAGGGTAGTTCATCGGAGATGTCAGCACAGGATAGCATTTTGAGTATATTAGTTCAAATGAGACAGGAAAATAATAATAAATTTGAGCAACTAAATAAAGAATTAAAACATGAAATGGAAAGTAATAATCAAAAATTAAAACATGAAATGGAAAGTAATAATCAAAAATTAAATAAAGAATTAAAACAGGAGATGGAAAATAATAGTCAGAAGTTAAATAAAGAATTAAAACAGGAGATGGCGAAAATAGATCAGGGTCTAAAGCATAATAATCAAAAATTAGATGATGTGATTAAGGCTAATGAAAGGTTGAGTGAGAAATATGAGAAACTCAAGGAGAGTGTAGATCAAACAAAAGATGAAATTAGAAGTGAATTTAAAACTCAAATGGAGGAGAACTTTGTTAAAGTCATTTCAGAGGTGGATAGTAAACTAGATAAGGTACAGGAGAAGCTAGAAAATAGTCTCACTACTCAGGGAGAGAGCATGAAAATACTGGTTCAAGTTGAAAATAAACAGATTAAAGATCAATTAGAAAGTGATATCGCTAAAGTACAGTCTGAGCTGGGAGATAAAGTAGAACAATGTAGTAGGAATAATGTGGAGAGTATTCACGAAGTACAGGAAAAGCAGAGTGTTTTAAGGAGAGAATTAGATCAAAGAGAAAAGGTGTTGAAGGAAAGAGTAGAAAAGGCTGAACAACAGGCAGGTAGACAGATAGCAGATCTAGAGTTAAAATTAAAGTCACGGATGAGGCAGGAAGGAAATGTTAGTAGAGTAGGATGTTCGAGTGGTAGTCACATTAGGGAGGCAGACTTACCTAAATTTAGCAATAAGCAAGGTTGCCCGATGGAATTTATGGAAGTAGTGGAAAGTAGATACAAAGATAGGTTAGATGACCAAGTAATTGAATGGAGTAATGTAGTAGATATTTTAGATCAGGCTTTTGTTGGAGAGACCCGAGGATGGTTTGCAGTCTATAAGAATGGATTTGAAGATTTTAGAGATTTTAAAAATAAATTCTGTATCAAGTACTGGAATGAGGAAATTCAAGGTCAGAAACGAGAAGGTATGGTGTTTGGTAAATACAATCCTAAGAACAACAGTTCTATGACGGAGTATTTCCTGAATCAGGTGCTCACGTGTAAGTATTTAGACGGGATGGCTCAGGAAAGCGACATGGTAAGGTTGTTACTGAGACATTTTCCATATCGGGTGAAAGAGGCCGCCTGTATTCAGAAGATAGGTACAGTAACAGAAATGGAGAAATTGTTAAGTAGTTTCGATGTGTTAGGAAGCAATGGTGAACAGCCGCCAAGTCAGTATGTCAATAGAGGTGTGCAAGAACAGAGAGGACAAAATTATAATCAGAACAATAGGGGAAATAATCAGAGCTATTCTAATAATCAGAATTATCATAATAATCAGAATTATAATCAGAACAATAGAGGCAATAATAATAATTATTATTCCGGTAATAATAATCAAAATAACTATCAAGGCAGAGGTAATTACCAGAACAGAGAGAACCAGAGAGGTAACGTAGGTAATCAGAACCAAGGGAGCAATAACCGAGGCTCTTACCAGAACAGAGAGAACCAGAGGGTTAGCGGAGGTCAGAATCAGGCCAGTCCTAGGGAGGACATACAGGTTATCCAGGCAAGTAATCAAGTGCCCAGTCAGCAGTCGGTAAATGAACCTAATGGTGCCGGAGCTTTAAACTAGATCGAGACTGTAATGCGAGGTCAGATTTCCAGTCGTTGATATTCCCAGCCAATACTCTATTTAGTGGTTATGACCTAAATGTAAGAGATGATCTCTTGTGCGATTATGATGAAAAGGTGACAAAACCTAGTGATATTGAAAATTTAAATTCCATCATTAGCATAAATGTGTTGAGGGCGCGTATAGATACGCTTATAGATACAGGGTGTGTCAAGAGTTGCATTAGCTTGTCATTTTATAATAGGATGAGAGACGAAGGTGTAATATTCCAAGAAATCCCTATCAAATCAACTTTTGTAATAACAGCTGTAGGTAAAAAGTCTCATGTCATTTCTAAGCAGGTTCTGGTGGAAATTTGTATTAATAATGTAATAGGTATGCAGGTATGTTTGGTGATCCCAAACCTTGTGTTTTCCTTGATATTGGGTACTGATTGGTTGTCTGCTAATCAGGTTCAGGTGTGTTACGATGAGAGGTGTATTAGAATGAAATGGGGGAAGAAAGCTGTGATTATTGCATTTAATGAGCCAGGTAAGAGTGTTTATTCTCAAAGAGTGTGCGTTATTAAAGTGATTTTGTCAGGTGACAATAAGGTGGGAAGTAGTGACGATGGTTTTAATTTTATTGGCAGTTTGCTGACTAATGACAATCTAGAGGATGCATTATGTCAGGCTGTGGAAGAAAGTTCTTTAGGCATTGATCAGAGGGATCAATTATTGGATGTTTTAGTAAGGAATAGTAGAGTTTTTGAGAATCGGATTGGCGAGGCCAATTGCTACACACACTCATTAAATGTAATTGATCGCAAAGTCTTTGTAGGTAATAGATACCCTATCCCATTTAAATACCAAGAGGCAGTACAACAGCAGATTGACGACATGTTAAGAGATAAGATCATTGAACCATCTATAAGCCCTTATGCTAACTCCCTAATTACCGTACCTAAACCAGATGGCCAGATAAGATTGTGTCTAGACGCAAGAATTTTGAACATGCATATTTCACAAGATCAGTTGAGGTCACAGTCCATTGAAGAATTAGTTC
This sequence comes from Meconema thalassinum, assembly GCA_946902985.2. Lineage (NCBI taxonomy): Eukaryota > Metazoa > Arthropoda > Insecta > Orthoptera > Tettigoniidae > Meconema > Meconema thalassinum. The sequence goes on along the minus strand of OX336391.1, from coordinate 452,224,936 downwards.
AGTGTTTTGAAGGAAAGGAGTGGTTTACTTCAGTAGATTTAAGTTCGAGTTTTTGGCAGATTCCATTATGTAAAGAAGACAGACCTTTAACAGCTTTTTGCCACCGATACAATTTGTATCAATTCTGCAGAACCCCTTACGGTTTGAAAAGTAGCTCAGCAGCTCTAATTCGAGGTTTAAATATTGCACTAGGCGATGATACTAGTAGTTTTGTCACTATTTATATCGATGACTTAGTCATCAGTTCCAGGTCTCTTGAGGAACATCTAGGTCATTTAGAGTGTGTTTTTAGTAAGTTAGATCAGGCAGGCTTTACCCTTAAATTAACTAAATCTAAATTCTGTAGGCAGGAGATCACTTTTCTTGGCCATAAAATTTCTACGGAAGGTGTGACACCGGAAGAAGGGAGAGTGGGGAAGATCTTGGATGCGATCGAACCCAGGAACGCTAAGGAGTTAAGAAGTTATCTTGGCGCCTGTAATTTTTTCCGCAGGTTCGTATTGATGTATGCGTGCTTGGTGGAACCATTCAGGGAGTTGTTGAGGAATGGAAGTAAGTGGGTTTGGACTCGATCGCATGCCGAGGCATTTCAAGCACTCAAATTGGGATTTGAGAACGCCATTATTTTAAGGTATCCAATTCGAGACAGGGAGTATGTGTTGTTGACCGATGCGTCACATATAGGAATTTCGGGAGTTCTGTGCCAAAAGGATGATGATGACAATCTCAGAATTGTGTCATTGGCGTCACGAGGGCTTTCTGCAGCAGAAAAGCGATATACTATTACAGAATTGGAACTCCTTGGTATTGTATATAGTTTGTGTAAATTTCGTATGTACGTATTAGGAAGCAAGTTTACGATTTATACTGATCACCATGCTTTGGCATTTATCAACACTTGCAAGTTAAGCTCTAATAGGATAAGTAGATGGATCTTGGCTTTGCAAGAGTATGAATTTGTAATACATCACATTCGAGGGAAAGACAATATCTTGGCTGATATGCTGTCCAGGGACAGAAATTTGTGTTCAGAGAGTTCTACGATCACGGCTGACCAGGGAATCTTGATCTGCGCATGTCTCGATCCTAGTAATAAAATATCGCTAGAGTCCCTAAGGAAGCTTAAGGAGAAGCAGAGAGAGGATGAAGTTTTGTGTGAGCCCCTTCTTATGTTAGAACAGGGTGACTCAGAGAGTGTGACAGTGGGGAGATTTGAGTACAAATTACAGGATGGATTTGTAACACGTAAGTGCACGGGGGACATGTGGTCAATATGTGTTCCTAAAGGTATGAGAGAAGAGTTGGTGTGGTTTACGCATAAGGAGTTAGGTCATTTTGGTCCGAGTAAAGTTTTATATGAACTTCAGCATTACTTTGTGTGGGAGAAAATGGGAAAGGAGGTTAGAAAAATCCTTGCTAGGTGTGAACTCTGTCAGAAGTCAAAAGTTCCAGTAAGATATTTAAGTGGACCTATGCAGCCAGTCATCACAAGTAACCCCGGTGAGTTATTATGTGCGGACTTATTTGGGCCGGTCGTTAAAGGTCAGTACGGATACGAATACATATTCGTAATAGTTGACGCATTCAGTAAATTCGTCAAACTATATGCTCTCAGGAAGGCTACCGGTAAAGCATGTATCCGACTGATTTTAGAGAAGTATGTCCCTGAGTTTGGCCTCCCACTCAGAATTTTGACAGATAGCGGGCCGCAATTTACCTCAAAACATTGGAAAACCAAAATTGAGGAAGTCGGTATCACACACATTCACTCATCTGTTCGCTATCCGCAAGGGAATTTAGTTGAACGTTCGATGCGTGAATTATCTCGTATTTTTCGTGCTTTGGTTCATGATAGACATTCGGCCTGGGTTGCTCAGCTTCCGAAAGTTTAACTCTGGTTGAATTCTGTTCAGAGCGAAAGTACGAAATTTTCGCCTTGGGAAATTCATTACGGCAGGAAACCACATAATGAACTAGCAAATGTACTGGGAATAAGTGAGGGAAATCAAACAGGGAAGGATATTATTATCCAGTTGGCTGGTAGGAATTTGAGAAAATCAGCAGAATATAGACAAAGCCAACAAAAGAAAAAAAAGCTTGATGAATTCGATGTGGGCGATAAAGTCCTATTACTTGTTCCGAGGCAATCAAGCAAAACGGACAAAGTAATGAAGAAATTCTTCCTTATCTTTACGGGCCCTTTCTTGATCACTAAGAGGATTGGACCTTGTGCATATGTTTTAGCGGATGGAGACAAAACATTGTATGGTACGTATAATGTACACTCTTTAAGAAAATACGTGGAATGAGTCAGGTAAGGACTCGTGTGTAACGGAACAACATGTGTCAATGCCCTGGTATACAATTAGTAGTTTTAAAGAGATAGGTAACTAAGTTTACAAGAGGCATATCCGACTGTTGACACATATACTGGAATGAGTGAGTTATCTGAATCAGATAAGCGAAGGGTGACCTAGTACCTTATATTTTGGAATTAATGGGGTAACTTGCACTCAAATATTATGCCTATGTATAAAACTATGCTTTCTTGTTTTATGTGATGTAGGTAAAATTTTGTAAATTCATTACAGAGTACTTGCGAGGAATCAAGTATGCAGGATTATCACATGCGTGTGATGTGTCGTGTGATGAATTAGTGAAGGCAATATTTATTATAATTATTCTGGAGACAAGAAAAATAACGATTTGAATTAAAACGATACAAGTCTCTCAGAATATCAGCCTAACAAACGAGTGTTAGTATGAATGAAATCATACATATCAGGAAGAAAGAAAGGAACATTGACGCTTTAAAGCAACAACAAAGTATTCATTGTTGTAAATATTGAAGGGTATATATGTATATTTTTAATGTTGAAGGGTATAATTTTGTATGATGCTGTTAATTGTTAGGTTAAATGTGTATATAATTTGTTCGCCCAAATCTAAGATTGGACAAAAAAATTCTAAGGGCGATGTAACAGTCCGAATACTTCCCCTTAATTTATATGTTTTATAAGCAGCAAAATTTATTATTATTATTATTATTATTATGTATATTTTAATTATCATATCGATTCTAGATTTAGTCCATAATTTCTTTATATATATGGAAGGGGTTTAATTATTGTTTGGCGGAAGTTATAAAATGGAGATTTTAGTTAGATTCGTTATAGGTTATATTTTGTACAAGACTTGATTGGGAAATATGTCGTTCAACGTGTCGTCAGTTTCGCCACGGGTAGTCCGCCAAAAATAGACTTGACTTTCGAGATATATGTACAAACATTCCGGGGACGCGAGGCTTCTAGACAAAGCAAGTTGGTCAGTTAGCGCTGACGTCACGAATTCTCGGAAGAACATCGCATCAGGACGCTGATTTAAAATTACTTCAGAAGCAACCCCACGTGGTTAACCCAACTAATGAAGAGGCATGATCAGAACTTAGGGATCTGGAGTGGGGAGCTACGTCATCAGGATACCTAATTGATTGGTCGAGAAATACTGCAGAGTGGGGAAGTTCTTCTTCCATAAAAACCAATGGTCATCTACTCTCAACCCCCAATCTTCTCAGATTTTCTGAATCTTCACGTCTATCAGACATCTTCGCTGCGAGATCGCAACTTATCAGTTCAAGAAGTTTTAAAATTAATACTACTGACGTGAATATGATAGTGTCCTTGATCATATTCACAAAAGTGAATTTTGGAGCAAAGCCATTCACATATGTCAGTCGGGAGACGGGACAAATTGGTTCCCTGCCCGTATCAAGATAAGGATCTATACAATATTGAGGCAGAACCAAACAACATCCGCCAGCAAGATCAGAGGGAAAACCAGACTACCACTATGAAGAAGACGGCCGTGAGTTCCTTTACTAAATCCAATCAAGTCTCTGTAATTCTGTTTATGGCAAATTAGAATCCAGCTTTTGTTTAAATTTAATTCATATTCCATTTTGTAACTCTCGCCAATTTAATATAACTTCCAGATTTTTTTTTAAATTCATTTGTTTCTCTTTTTACGTCTTTTGCTGCTTTAAATTTTGATCAATTAAATTTTGTTCTTAAGTAATGGTAGGACTTTCATTTCCAGTAGCTAGCTTTAGACATAATGCATACCTTCTCCCAGTAGCGATAAGACAATTGGTTAATGGCTCAGCTATACCACGGCTTGAGAGAAAGACGTTTCGAGTGCTCTATCACTATTTTAATTAAATACTTTGGCACATCTAAAGTAAGTGTTAGGTGTCCTGGCGCCCACAAGAGCTGATTATAATCATTGCTAATGAACAGGTAAGAGGTAAGTATGCTATTGGTGGTGTGAGTAAAGCGGTGCTTGTTCTTGTTGCGATTCTTCTACTGTACTCCAAGAGAACGCAATATTGGAGCCCCGCCAGGAACGTAACCTTTGGTCACTTAGAAGGACAGGGAACGTTACAATATATCATCAGTGAAATGAGAATTACCATGTGCTAAGCTAAAGCATAGGGAAGTGGAAACTACAAAGATGTACAGTTGAATTCCAGAATTCACTATTATGGAAGGCGCAGCAGAACATCCACGTGATGCGCAAAATCACCGAACAAACCTCTACTTTTCTACAAGAGTTCTAATACATCTTGAATACTCGCAAACGCTTGTATGAACGACAATGTTCAACCTGAGACGAGATGTCAATTCTGAAGAACCGAGATGTCAATTCTGAAGAGATGGGGAGTCGAAGCCAGACGACTTGCAGTGAACGGGAGACGGAGTGCAGGCAGAGCGGACTGTTTCACGGCGAGGTCGTTCACCGAGGACGTCACCGACCTTGTTCCACTGGGGGAAGAGGCCAGCTGGTTCTGACACAAACCGGTCTTCATAGATGTGGGCGATACGATGAGCTCCGAGACACGTTTGGTTTGGCAGGCGAGACGAAGGTATTCTCCAGACCAGAGTCAACTCAAGGTAGAGAAGAAATTGCTTTATATAATGTAGAATTGTAGTTATGTTCTGTGATTATCCAATTGACCAACCGTATAATTATGTAGATTTTGAAGTAGTAATTTTTCGTATTTTTCTTAGGAGATATTTTTCTTGTTCTTGAAAATTTCAGTCACTTGGACGAAATTTTGCATAGCCCTGCTATTAACGCTAAAGTCATTTCAGAGTCAAACCGTGTAGAATTTTTCATATTTGCGTTAGATTTAAACTAATTAAATCTGTTTTATCGCAGCGATGGAATATAGAATGAACTATTTCAAGGAATGTAGAATGAACTATTTAAAGGAATGTAGAATGAACTATTTAAAGGAATATAGAATGAACTATTTCAAGGAATATAGAATGAACTATTTAAAGGAATGTAGAATGAACTATTTAAAGGAATGTAGAATGAATTGTTTAAAGGAATGTAGGGTGAACTATTAAAAGAATGTAGAGTGAAGTATTGAAAAGGAGTATAACGTTGAACGAACTAAAGAAGGAGCATAATTGTAAATGAAGTAAAGGAAGTTTATTGAAGCAAATTTAAGTACCGCATATTTAAGAAGTTATGTCTCGAAGTGTAAAGAACATTTCGACAACTCATGATGTTGATTCGAGTGTCAGAAATTTATTTTCAACTAATTATGAATGAAAGTATTACGAGAACTCTTATACACATATGTCTAATGAAATTTAGAGCATTAAAACGCATAGATGAATTTGTTAAACAAATATATTCATGGAAGGAAGTCAAACTTATATCATTTGTTAAAAATATGAATTCTTACTGATATTTCTTTAAAGGTTGTAATTGAATGTAAAACTGAATTTAAACACGTGAAAAAGAAAGTTAACAAAGTTAAATCACATGGAGATCAGAAAGTGAAAGTACAGACATTTATTGCAGAAGTGGAATTGTAAGCACGAGGTGAAGTTGTATCAGGATAGAGAAGAGTGTTAAAGTTAGGAAGAAAGTGTATTGAAATGGAAGTTTATAGTTGAAATACCGTGCAAAGTAAAGAGATATAGACGTAAATGAGTTACGTATTTTTACGAGAGGAGGCTGAGGAGTCTAAAGTTTTTCTAGTATTGATCGCAGTGATTGTGAAGTTATTTGAGTGTATTAAAGGAAGATTCTGTACAGGGTGTTTAAGAGATGAGGTAATTGTTGTATAATTTTTAAAGAGGAGTGTGAGAATGAAGGTTAATGCCATGCACTTCTAGTATTCACGTTTATCAGAGAATTATTAACACAGTAAAGAATTTCAGAAATATTTCAGTATTTTATAATGAAAGATAAAAAGATAAAAGGAACAGTGCTTAGCTTAAATGTTTGTCCCTTATGTTCAATTGATTAAGACGAGTATTTATTACTTTCAACACGATAGTTGCGGTGTATGTTTGTTAGTTGATCGTTAAGGAAGTTGAGTAGATAAAAGACTCATTGAAAGATGGACAATTTAATCTTTTCGACACAATAGAGTGTATAATTTGTGCGAACCATAAATGAATGTATATATGCACATAGTTAATGAATGATTTTGCTTAGATATGGAACTACGGTTCAGAGTTGAAGCGGATTTGTAGAAAGTAGGGTAATGCTTAGTATCACACCGTTTCACATTTCTTATTACATCAGTGCCACGTACAAGTTTATTTTTGTGAGAGTGTCAAGGGGACACCATATTCAGGCAGGAAGCCAGTTTTATTGTACTTGTTTCAGCACAATAAACGGCTGGCGCTTTTTAGCGACTCAGTCAACTTTTATCTTAACTGACACCGTTTTCATAGTCGTCATTGTCGAAAATAGTACTGCGAGGTATAGATACAGGCGCTCACTATAGATTAGACCTTATCACCCCTCGAGATTGGAGTTTCTCGATTTGCTCTAAATGTAAATGATAGTAGAAATGTGTACCTTGGCTGGTAGTACTATTTTCTTACGAATAATATCTATCCTGTATGTTCCTGAAATTCCCAATTTTACTTAGTAAGCATGGTAAGTTTGTGAGCTGGGTAATTTACATGTCTGCAATCCTTTACAGTGCAGCGGATATAAGTACTAATGGGTTTATTCGGGCGCAGTACAAACAGGCGGAAAAGGACTTGGCTGAATTAGGTTTTCGCAATCTTAAGGATCAAGAGGAAATTAGGAAAATTACTCATACATGGGGTTTTGAGGGAGAAGAGAGAAGACCTACCAGACATGTCTGGTCGCAGCAACGAAGACTGCTCAATCGTTGCGCATGAAGAGTTATTGGGAAACATCAAGGCCAGTAAGTGTTGATTCCGCGTGGTCCTAGGAGACCCATTCGCGCAGAAGAAGAAGAAACCAGCTTTTCAATTCTATCCTCATAGAAATCTGTCGCTTGATGGGCTAGCCACTGCAACACGGTCATTATCGTAGCACTAACCTTCTAAATGCTATTTCAAGTGCAGGAACAAGTGGTAGTTACGAGGCGCAATGTCAGGACTAAACGGAGGATGATCAAATTGTTCCCAACCAAATAAAGTGGAGAGGTCTTGGGTTCATTTAGTGTATGAGGGCAGGCATCGCTATGAAGCAAAAGAATCTCCTCCTTGAGCATGAATCTCTATGGCCCAGAACACATAAGACACTCTGTGGTGGTCTACCAATTGTGTCCACGGCTGGCAACCACAATGGAGTTTAGGCAAGGTCTCACAATAAGTCTTGGCATTTATCGTGTCACCATGGAGCAAAAAAGCCACAAACAACACACCCTGCTTATCCAAAAACACTATGCGCAGATTTTGAGAGTTGAAATTGTTTGCTTGAACTACACTTGTTGGGCGATGTTGAGTGTCTCCATTCCATTGATTGCTGTTTAAGACACCAGAGTAACATAAGCTACCCATGTTTCGTTGCCAGTGACAATTTGGCTTAAGAACTCATCATATACATTACTGTACCGCTCAAAGAAAGTCAAAGCACTGCATAAGCCAGTCTCGAATTATACTATCAATGAGGGGTGTTCAAATGAAAAGGTACATATAGATACTGTGTAACCTAACATTTGTAGGTTACAGAGACTCCTTCTAGTTTCTTTCTGTTTGTTATTATTTTTATCTGGTTGCCAGCCGTGGCCACAATTGGTAGACCACCACAGAGTGTCTTATGTGTTCTGGGCCATAGAGATTCTCGGTGGTGGTCTGGCTGTTGCTGGTAGGTGGCTTTGCAATATAACCAGGTGGCTTTGACTAATTGGCAAAGGTTCCTTGATCTTAGGGCAAGGTTGCCATGGAATGTTGTTGAGAATTGCCATGCAGAATGGGTGCTTGTTGGTTTTATGCAGAATGGGAATGGATATTAATAGTTGATGTCATGGGGAATGGTGTTGATGATATGCTCTCTGGTCTAGGATTTTTTAGTGGTGGATAATGAGATGTTATGTGCTGTGGTATGTTAGTAAGGATTAAAAAAAAAAAATGTTCATCATCGGCTTTAACTCGAATCCGAGTATAAATCTTCTTCCTTCAGTCCAGTTTGTGGATGTGTTTACGGTGACTAAAGAGTCCAATCCTGGCATGGAACAAGCGACCACACAAGTCACATAGCATTGCTGGAGGAGGACGTGGTTGGGCTGCTCGAAGTTTCCTAGCTTGACGCTTGGCCTCTTTATGTGTGCATCGATCCCTTTCAAACGTCTTTACAGTATCCGAGATGGTACGGCGCCAAGTTGAGCGGTCTTCAGCCAGCATGTCTCAGGTTTGTGAATCAAGACCTGTCAATTTCAGGGTCTGCTAAAATTGGTCCTTGTAGCGCCTCTTAGGACCACCAAGAGGTCTGGTGCCATAGCATAACTCACCATATAGCATTTGACGAGGTAATCTCACATCATCCATCCGTTGGACATGACCAATCTATCTAAATTGGTGACCTATTATGGATGATTCTATGCTGTTGATTTGAGCCTTTTCCATAACAGCAATATTGGTAATGCGGTCTTCCCATTTAATCCTCAGGATTGATCGAAGTTTTTGTAGGTGGAAACGCACAAGCTTCCCAAGATCACGTCGGTAAAGGGTCCACGTTTCACAGCCATACAACAATGTAGAAATGACTACTGCTTTGTACACCATAAGCTTGTACTCATGGATAGATCTTTATTCATGAAGCCCCGGGGCGCTAATCGTCCATATGCTGCATGAGCTGCGCCAATTCTCATATCCACATCCTGCTCACAGGTACAGCTCACAGAAATGGTACTGCCCAGGAACGAGAAGTGGTCTACCTGTTCTAATGGCAAATTTGAGATGGAGATATTGAACTGAGGAAGAGGTGTGACTGGTGAAGGTTGTGCCAAGACTTTGGTCTTATTGACATTTATGGTAAGACCAAAGCGATCACATGCACTTTTGTAACAATTAACTGACTCTTGCAGCTCTTCTGGTGTGAGAGTTGGCCAGGCAGCATCATCTGCATACAACATGTTAGTAACCTGAGTTTTCCTCAAGGAACGGAGACGATACTTGACCTCCACACCTGGGATGTTTGTGGGTGAATCATACAGCATTGCAGCCAAGTACAGCGCGAAAAGCATTCGAGCCAGTACACTTCCTTGTTTCAGTCCATGGGTAATAGGAAATTCATCGGACATCTTATTCTGATAGCAAACCTAACCTGTAATGCCATCATGGAGAGCCTTGATTAGATCTACAAAACGCTGAGGGCAACCAAACCACTTCAGCACCGCCCACATGGCTGGTCTTGGAACCAAATCAAATGCCTTTTACAAGTCATAAAAGACTAAGAAGAGTGGATTCTATTGTTCTCTACATTTTTCTTGTAGCTGTCTCACACAGAAAATCAAGTCAATTGTGCTTCTGAAAGCTCTAAATCCACATTGTGACTCTGGGAGGATCTTCTCAGAGATAACCTTGAGGTGGTTAAGTAGAATTCTTGCAAGAATCTTCCCCACAATTGATAGCAGTGATATACCACGGTAGTTGCCACAAACACTGCGATCACCCTTTTTAAAGATAGTGACGATAGTGGCATTCTTTAGGTCTCCAGGTACCTTTCTTGATTCCCATATTCTGAGGATAAGGGTGAAAATCCTTGTTTTGAGGGAATGACCTCCGGCTTGAATTAGTTCCACAGGGATGTTATCTGGGCCAGGTGCTTTTCTGGGTTTCAAATGGGTGAGAGCTGCACTGAAATCATGATAAGTAGGAGGTACGGCCAACCACAGTTGTTCAGGTTGTTGCGGCACATCACAAAGGAAGTCTTCAGCAGCTGCTGATGGACGATTTAGGAGATTGGAGAAGTGCTCCTTCCAGCATTCCATGATTTCTTGACTATCAGTAAAGGTAGTAGAATTATCAGCGCTTCAGTGTACCTGATGATGAGCGAGATGGTCCATATATTTCCTTGAGTACTGCATAGAAGTTCATCAAGTCTCGAGCATCCGATAGTCTCTGCAGTTCCTGAGTCTTCTGTTGCCACTAAGCGGCCTGAAGGTGGGATCGATTCATTCATTCTGATCCCACCTTCAGGCCGCTTGACAACACACGGACCTACATCGAGCGTGTTTGGAATATCTTCTGCTATGATTACTCTCACAATGACTTGTCACCTTGAGAGAGAACCCCCTTTTTTGGATCGCCAACTCGGAAGCACCAATGCTATTTTCTAATGGGCCCCCTAAAGCCCCATATTCAAGAGACACATTTCTAGCTTGGCCTGTTCTTCTTTCGGATCTTTGGTGAAGTATTTCATTTACTCAATAATCAGCTGTCGCACCTCCAGCAGGAGATTACAAATATCTACTAGTAGACCCTCAATGATACCAGCCGTTGTCAACAGACCATTTTAAACTTAGTGGAGTGTTTTTATATAAAAAACATTGGACCGTATCTAATATTTTCAGGGCCATAAGGACCCAATGTGAACATGGCAAATCACATTTACCAACATGAACTTCCAGTGATCAAATTTTAATGTGTTATTTTTAATGTGTTTTTTTTTTAAATCTTATGTGTTTGTACTAGTTCTATGTTCCCCCGTTTTTGGATATGTCTGTTGCACCACATCATTCCTCATTTGTTTTTGCTGTCGCTTTCATCCATTTCATATATTCATTTCACGTTAGATTCATATTTTTTGGGATATTTTTAATGATAATGACAAGTGTTTTTCTCGATGTATGACTGATGAAGGGGTTAATATAAACCCCGAAACATGTACCATATGGGTATAATGTAACCCATTGTGTTTTAATTATAAAAAGCATTGATCAGGCGGAGTCTCTCTTCCTTTTAAATATATTTAACTAACAATCAATACGAACCATGACTGAACCAAATAGTATTCACTAATCTGTCGATGAATTTCAACCGTGTTCAGGTCTTTTGCCTTTAGAAAACCAACCACAGCACGAACTTCACACTCTGCAAGACTGTTAATTGTCAGGGGCATTTTCAATATGCACAAACATACATACAGATGAATGCTTCCGTAATGGTGTTTGTTGATGATGATGATAATTGTTGTTTTAAGGGGCCTAACATCGAGGTTATCGGCCCCTAATGATCTGGGTGATAGCGAAAATGATAATGAAATGGAAACCAGAACAAAATTATCGAAGACTGAAAATACGTACAAAAAGGAACTCACATGGAAACAACTCACAATATGGTCCTACAAAAGGGAATTTAGAACGAAAAGTTGCACAAAAAGAATAGATTGAAAAAGACCCACAAAACGTAGGCTAGATTCAAAATACGTACAAAATGCAAAGTAGCGCCGAAATACTTACAAAATGCAACTGAAATTCAAAATACTTACAAAATGCAAATGAGATCGAAAGTACGTACAAAATGCAATTGAGGTTCAAAATACTTACAAAATGCAATTGAAATTGAAAATACACAATGCAATTCAGATTGAAATATCCCAGTTCCAATCCAAATTATTCACAAAGTGCAATTGAAATTCAAAATACTTACAAAATGCAATTGAAATTGAAAATGCTTACAAAATGTACGGTAGATTCAAACGACTCATGTGGATTGACAATACTTACAAAAAGCAATTTAGATTGAAAATACTTGACAAATGTAATTTAGATTCAAAATACCCACAAAATGCAATTGAGAATCAAAATATGTGCAAAATGCCCACCAAACAAAATGCAATTTAGATTCAAAATTCGTGCGAAATGCGGTTTTGGTTGAAAATACTTACAAAATGCAATTGAAATTCAAAATACTCACTAAAATGCCCTGACGCCTGCATTGAAAGACTTACTAAAAAGCAATTTAGATTGTCAATCTTTACAAAATGCAATTGAGGTTGAAAACAATCGCGAGATGTAATTTAGATCGAAGAGACTTACAAAATGCAACATAGATCAAAAATGCCTTTAAAAAAAATGGTAAAAGGGAATTTAGATACACGGTGATTCGAGTAACAAAAACAGTGCGGGAATCTTAAAGAGAAAAGGAAATAGAAGGAAAAGAGGAGAGGAGAGGGGAGAGAGGAGAGAGGAGAAGGTCCGCCCCAAAGGGAAGGGACAAAAAGGGGAAAACGGACCCAGCTCAGGAATCCCTCGGGGTCGCCAACTCCCGAACTCACCAGCCGTGAGCCCCTGAGGGTGTAGCATTATCGACGGTGCACCAGAAGTGGTGGGGCTACATACACCCTGCCTCCTTAAGGGCCTTGAGCACAAGGCAGGAGGTAAAAGGAAAAGAAAAAGAAGGCTGACCCCTCGCAGAAGGAGGGAATCAGAAAAGATGAGACAAGGGCCAATGAAGGCGGGAAAGGAAGAGACTCCCTAGGCCTCGGATACCCTAATACCGTCGGGGTCGGAAGAGAACAAGAGTTGACCAAGGGAGGTCGACAGGAAAGAAGAAAGAGAATGGTGTTTGTGGTAAGCCAACAGATGTACATGCAGGGAATTAAAATGGGAAAGTATGGTAAATCCACTCGCCTACTGGCCACAGTGCCTCTTTCCCAATCCTAGCATCAATTACAAATTAACACCACTAAATATGGATTGCAAAACACATCCCAGAGTCGACAAACTCTGTCCACAATCTGGTTGTTATGATATGCAGATTAAAGTTGAAGAAACTGAAAAAATCTTAAGCCAAAAAGGTGGGCAATAGACAAGACTGAAAAAGAAGGACGTGAACGAAAGGAAGGACTAATGAAAAACCCAGAACAAATTTCAATTGCATGGAATGAGCACTTTTGAAGAAAAGATTGGTAGAAAAGAAAGAATAGGTAGAAATTAGTGGATTGCTCAGGATGTACTAGAATTAATGGAGGAAAGGCAGAAGCACAAGAATGCACAAGATGAAAGGGGGAAAGCAAAATACATATGTCTGAGAAATGATGTAAAAGAAAGTGAAAGAAGAACGGTTGAAAGAGAAATGTGCATATATAGAAAATTGTCTGAAAGTAGGAAAAGATAGATACAGCTTATCGAAATATTAAGCGTACTTTTGGGGAAAGGAAGACTAAGTGCTGTAATATTAAGGACTCAGATGGAAAACCTCTAACAGATAGGGAAGAAAAGGTTGAGAGATGAAAAGCTTAGATAGAGTGTTGGTATAAGGGAAAGGAGATTGTGAATCATGTAATGGAAAGGGAAGAGGAAATTGATGAGGATGAGAAAGGAGATTTAATATTGAAATCAGAATTTGACAGAGCATTGGAAGACTCAAGCAGGAACAAAGCACCGGGCATAGATGATATACCGACTGAGTTGCTACGCTGCATAGGTGAAGAAGGTCTGAAGAGGTTATTTGACTTGGTGTGTAGGATTTATGAGAAGAATGAGGTACCACCTGATTTCAAGAAGAATGTAATCATCACTATACTGAAGAAAACAGGATCTGACAGATGTGAAGATAACCGTACAATCAGCTTGATCACTGATGCTTCAATATCCTGACTGGAATAATTTACAAGGGGATGGAAAGACAGATAGAAACAGAGTTGGTTCGAGATCAATTTGACTTCAGGAGAAACGTAGGAACAAGGGAAGCTGAAGTCTTAGGCTGATTTTGGAAGCTAGAATAAGGAAGGATAGGTGGGTTGCACGAGTCGGGGGTGGGGCGGGCCAATGCGAGCGCCATCTATTGTCTCTCCCGAGAAACAAAGCGTCCACCATATCGTTGTAAAAGCCGGAGTAAATACGTGTGGTGAGAAGCGTAGGAGCATCAACTTTTAGTGATAAAAATGCCTTTTGTGGAGAAGTATTTGTCAAACCTGACTCTACCCCTCAAACATCCGACCAAAAGGTTGGATTTTTGTTCACTGCCTGAGATTATATATTGAGCTGACACTGTTCGAACGAGGTATGGTGGTCGGTGCCCGACGGATGTGAAGTGCGATTTCGGCAGTGGACCGGAAATTCGGCTTCACACAGTGAATCATGTCCAGGTTGTATGGTGAATGATTGAATGTGGCTGTCACTGGCCGTCCATCTACCCTCGATGACCGTGACTGGCGACATCTGAGACGGATTGTCAATAGTGACAGAAGGGCAACAATGCAACAAATCACAGCTCAATTCAACACAGGCCGTGCTAGACACGTCTCTCAGTGGACTATCCGTAGGAACATGGGTTCCATGGGGTATGGGAGCCAGCGCCGCACACGGGTGCCACTGTTAACCCAATCTCATCGACATAACGACGCGCATTTGTCGCCAATCACCAGGGGTGGTTACTGGAACAATGGCGTAAAGTGATACGGTCGGACAAATCATGATTTCAATTGCACCATGCCGATGGGAGGCACCATGCGTGGCTCAGACCACATGAATCGCTGGATCCCGCCTGCCTCGAAGCTGTGGTCCAGGGAAGTGGTGACTCTGTTATGGTCTGGGGTACATGTTCCTGGTATGGAATGGCCCCCTGGCTGTTCTGGGATATGTTGAGCAGCCAGAGGCCCCACATGCTATTCGGTGACTATCCCATGACATTTCCTAAGTCAGTGTACTAGCTAAAGCGCAAAAATCATTGATTCGGATAAAGATTATTGATAAGTCGTACCGTATGCGCAGAGTTGGCAATATTGTATTTGTCCCATAATTCAAGTGTATTATGGCGGACACAACTGGAATTTTACTATATAAGTCGTGATCTAAAAAGGGGGTGGTGGGTGGTTTATAGATAATGGAGGAGAAAACATCTATTACTACAGCATTTCTAAAATATTATTATCCATTAAAAAAAGCATTTTGGCTAATTTAAGTAGTTTTGTAGAATGTTCACCACTTCTGAACTGTTACCAATTTTATTATGGCTATTAGAGGTTTTAAAGCGGCAATGAAATGTAACGCTCGTTTATATGTGACTCAACTGATTTATTTAACACAAAATACATGAACTGTTTAAATGCGTTGTGCCGTGAACAGATCATAAAACGAACTGTTTAAAAGTTAGTTGAGGGCACTAGTTGCGCCTAGCGATCAGGGTGGAGGTCGATACCGGCAGGTACCAATCTCTCCAACACTTCCCCTCGATCAACAGCCGGAGTCATCCTGGAGCATGTGGTCTCATGCCAAGGCTTTGAGCACATTTCTCGTGCTTGGGCCTTGACAATCCTTTTGTCAATATGTCGGCAGGCATCTCATCCGTTGGAGTGTACTCCACCGAAACCACCTTTTTGGCCACGCCATCTCGGACGAAATGGTGCCTGATGTCGATGTGCTTCGTCCGGGAATGAAACATAGGATTCTACGACAGCTTCTGCGCACCTACATTGTCGTTCTTCACTGGGACAACATCTATCGGTTTTCCGAAGTCTTTCAGGAGTTTCCTCATGTGTAGAGCTTCCTCGGTTGGTTCTGTCAAGGCCATGTATTCGGCCTCCGTCGACGACAGGGCCACAGTAGGCTGCTTCCTGGACTCCCAACTCACTGCAGCGCCGCCTAGTGTGAACGCGTATCCGGTGTACGATTTTCGATCCACCAGGCAGCTTCCCCAGTCAGCGTCCACGTACATCACTGCTGGACCGCTGGATTTGGAGTACATGAGGCCGAGATCAAGTGTGTTAGCGAGGTATAGCAAGACACGTTTTGCAGCCTTCCAGTGCTGCTGTCCGTGACAGTCGTTGAACTGAGAGAGAGAACTGACTGCATGGGATATGTCCGGCCTCGTTCCCACCGACAGGTACATTAGAGCTCCTATCAACTGTCGGTAGGGGATGCTCTCCGCCTGTTCGCCAGGGTTCACGTCTTCCTTCTGCAGCTTCGTACCTGGATCAATGGGAGTGCTGACAGGCCTGCACTCTGCCATTCCGAATCTCTCCAGGACCTCGTCTATGTACCTATCTGGCTGAGTTTCATCTGGTTGGCGCTCCTCTCGAACTCCAGCCCCAGACAATACCGCACGTCCCCCAAGTCCTTGATCTCGAACTTGGTATTCAGAAAGTCTCTCACCATGTCGATCTTCTTGTCGTCTCGAGCCATGATCATCATGTCGTCGACGTAGATGATTATATAAATCCTATCTTCGACCGGTCCGATGTGGTACATGCATGGATCTGCATCCGAGCGAGTCGCCTTGAGATTATGCATCTCTGCCTCGAGACGGCGATACCAAGCGCGTCCTGCCTGTCGAAGTCCGTACAACGCTTTATTTAGTGAGCACACCATGTCACGATTGGTCAACTTCACCAGCATCTCATATGCGGACTTTCGCACAGTCTCGTCAACCGACTCGTCTTGAACGGTATGGGCAAGAACGTCCTAGAAGTGGTCCGGGGCCTCCATGAAGATTTGCTCCTCGACTTCTCCGTTCAAGTACGCCGTCTTGACGTCTAGCTGTCGGATCTTTAGATTATCTTGTACAGCTAACGCCACCACAGTCCTTATTGTTCTCAGCCTTGCGACTGGAGCGAACGTGTCGTGAAACTCTATTCCTGGTCTCTGCGTGAAACCCCTCGCTACCACGCGCGCCTTCCGCTTGCTGATAGTGCCGTTAGGGTTAAACTTATTCCGAAGAACGAATCTGCTTCCTATCACACGTTGCCCCTTGGGACGGTCGACCAGCTTCCACGTATTGTTCCGAATCAGTGAAACTGCTTCTTCTGACATTGCTTCGATCCACGCAGGTGAGTCATCTCCGGAGATAGCCTGGGTCACTGGGATTTCAGCGACGTTAGCCGCTTCCCCTGGTCGATCACCGTAGTCCTTGCGGGGTCGCCTAGATTTTCCAGTTCTAATCAAACGAGGCCCCGCCTCTTCTCCTAGATGATGCCGCCTGTTGCTCATCGGATTGGATCTCCGGTTCAACAAAGTAATCGTCGGCAGGAAAGCCTATGAAGCCATCGGGGAATTCCTATTCAGCAACATCAGGTTGGTTTTCTGCCAGAACTTTGTCTCTCGACACCAGCTCGAACTCCAGTTCATGGATCGGATCCTCTGGTTCAATGCGTACTTTGTCCGGAGAGTCACGCGGGAACAGATCATCGACTGATTTCTTAGGCCCGGTCATCTCCTCACGAAAAACAACGTCTCTCGTGATCTCGATCTTCTTTTCAGGAATCCAGATGCGGTAAGCCTTAGACTGCTCCGAATATCCAACAAAAATTCCCTCTTTTGAGCGAGGGCTAAACTTCCCCTTGTTTGGGGTCTTGTCCAGGCAGAACACCTTGCTCCCAAAGTCCTTGAAATAGTGTGCAGTCGGAGTTCTGTCGAACCAGCGCTCAAATGGAGTCATCCCGTTTAGCTTTTTGGTTGGACATCGGTTCCTCAGATAATTTGCGGTGTTGATCGCCTCCGCCCAGAATGTCATCGGTAGGCCAGATCGCAGGAGTAAACATCGTGCTGCCTCTTCAAGGGTCCGATTTTTCCTCTCGGCCACACCATTTTGTTCAGGCTTATATGGTGTTGTTAGACGGCGCTCGATCCCATCAGATTTCAAGAACTCGTCAAATTCCCTGTTGACATATTCTCGTCCATTGTCGGACTGTATGCTCTTTATTTTCAGACCGTGCCGCTTCTCGATGAAAGCCTTGTACTCTCGGAACATTTGCAACGCCTCACACTTCGTCTTCATAAACCGTACCTCTGTCCATCTCGAGTAGTCGTCCGTAAATGTGATCATGTACTTGGATCCACCGTTCGACACAACACCCACAGGGCCACAAATGTCTGTGTGAATAATATCGAGCTTACCGGTCACACGATTTGACTCTTTTGGGAAAGGTATTCGAGTCATTTTGCATTTCGTGCAAATGTCACACGTTAGATCTCCACATCTCCCTTTTAGTTGCACACCTCGAATGGATCCGCTCTTCACTGCCGTATCGAGATCACGAAAGTTGACATGACCCATCCTTCGATGCCACAGCAGCGCCACATTCTCGTCGCGCTTGTCTTCTGACACTGCGTTTCGACATTTTTCCAGTGTGGTGCCCTGTATGTAGTACAGATTGTCCTTGCTCTTTGCAACTAACCTCGTCAGTCCATTCTGGTCGAAAACTTCCGCCTTCTCTTTGCCAGAAACAACCAAGAAACCACGGTCTGTCATCTTCGAGACTGATAAGAGATTAGTGCGGATCTCAGGAACGTGCAAAATCTCACTGAGAGTAACGTTGCAAGTTTTACCGTCTACACTTTTTGCAATTTTTGCAGTTCCTCGGGCCTTTATCTCTGCGGTTGCGCTGCTCGCTAACTTCAGCTTGCCAGTCTCGCCCTTGTCCATCTATGTAAACACAGTCGCATCGCCGCACAGATGAGACGTGCACCCACTGTCGAGAGACCACAGGTTTTCGACACTGCTCGTCGCGATCTGACACATATCAGGTTCCTCGACTGATAAGAGTGACGTGTCCGACAGCTGATTTTTGTTGACCTTAACATTGCAGTCCACTGCCTTATCTCCCTTGATTCCGCACTTCGAGCATTTGAACGGAAACGATTTCTCCTTGTCACTCTTACCACCGGAGTAGCCGACGTTTTTGTTTTGAGGCTTCGACTGTGGTTTCCTTGAAGGACCTTTCTTCTTCACGTACATGGCGCCTTGATTTTTCATTGGTGTTGACGAGGCAACTCTGGCATCGTGTTCTTCGATTATCCTCGTACGTAGATTCTCAGGTTCTCGATGGCAATTCTGAAATTTTCAAAATTTGCCGGCAAACTGTACAGCATCATGATGGTAAGTTGGTCTGGGTTAATAACTACGTCCATGTCGGCCAACTTGTCGACACAGTCAAAGTAGTTGTTGAGGTGCTCACGGATGTCGCCACCTTCAGTCATCTTTTGCAAGGTTAGACTCTTCAACAACGTGGCCTTGCGAGCCGGCCCCTTCGACTGAAACGTATCCTCAAGTTTCTGCCATATCTCGCTTGATGACCTGCAGTTCTTCACCAACTTGAGCTGGCTTGGTCTGATGGACAGGATTAGGTCTGACATGGCCTTTTCATCCCTAGTCGTCCACTCGGTCTGCATTGTCCTCACCCGGCTCGGGTTTGACGATCTTGCGGTTGACAAAACCCCGCGCGTCATTCTTTATCAGAATGGCGCGCATTTGCATTTTCCAGGTGTCGTAATTATCGCGCCCTAAGGCCTCGATGCGCACTACACCGTTTGAATTCATTGTCTCACTTCAATCGTGCCGCGTGTTAATGTCCGGAACAATCACGATTGTTCAAAATAAATTTGCTGTGCCGTGTGTTATTGTTTGAAACACTCACAACCGGCCATACACTTTGCGTCGCGTGCTATTGTCCGGAACACTCGCAAATAGGCCTACGAAATTTCGTGTCGTGCGCGTTTGTACACAACTCGCACGTTAAGCAAGTTTTCTTGCGTCACGTGTTTTAGTCCAAAACACTCACAATAAGCCAAAATTCGCGTCGGGTGTTATTGTCCAAACACTCGCGATTGGCTTTTTCACTGTTCACTCATGATCAAGCACACAATATTCGAGAAGACGGCGTTTGTTCCTTCTCGCTTTGTCGATGTCCAGAAGTTTCCAGTATTCAGTTAATTTAAATCTGAGCCAATCGTTCTGGGCCCATAACCTATTAGAGGTTTTAAAGCGGCAATGAAATGTAACGCTCGTTTAAATGTAACTCAACTGATTTATTTAACACAAAATACATGATCTGTTTAAATGCTTTGTGCCTTGAACAGATCATAAAACGAACTGTTTAAAAGTTAGTTGAGGGCGCTAGTTGCGCCTAGCGATCAGAATGGAGGTCGATACCGGCAGGTGCCAATCTCTCCAACAATGGCCCTCGTGTGGTCAATTATTCTTCAGGCCAGTTAACACACACTATAGATTAATATTTTGACCCATAGAATGACTTATAACTAGAGTTCTCTTATTAAAACCGCCTAGTCAAACACTAAAGGAACGTTTAATTACATTACTAAACGTACATGTTTCGGTATTTCATTGATACCTTCCTCAGCGTGATTGATATTAAATCTTAAACCTAGTTAACAAAGCCAAAAAGAAATGGATATCCTTACAAAAATTGTTTTAAATCAAAAATGGAAAAGCTTGCAAATAATTAAATGCCATGTATCAAAAAAATGATAGTAAAAAGATGCTATTAAAATATGAGATCTACCTTATAAACTGCCTACGTCAATACTCCAATAATTTTGATCGAAAAACTGTAGTGACAGAAGCCTTACAAAAATTGTTTTAAATCCAAAATGGAAAAGCTTGAAAAGAATTAAATGCAGTGTGTTAAAAAATGATAGTAAAAAGATGCTATTAAAATATGAGATCTACCTTATAAACTGCCTACGTCAATACTCCAATAATTTTGATTGAAAAACTGTAGTGACAGAAGATGTCGCTGTCAGAAGAATGAAGAAGCGCAAAGGATGTAGGTCAAATTGTTGTTTCAAAACGGAACAAAAATGTTGTAATCCAGTCCTCCAACCTAAAACTTCAGTCGATTCCCAACTTAAAGGCCCACTCTGTTGTTATAGTTGCTTAATGGGTGACGCAATGTGCAGGCTATTTACCAAACACAGCAATCAAGTATATTATCCAGTGTTGACTTTAGGTACGTTTAGTAATGTAATTAAACGTTTCTTTAGTGTTTGACTAGGCGGTTTTAATAAGAGAATACTATCAGTCAACACTGTTATTAATTATTACCATTGCCATAATGGTCAATGTTTACACATTTTATTATAACTAGAGTCCCGGATTTTTGGTTTTAACGATATATGCGAAATATTTCTGCAAACATATATGTCATCAGAACGACATATTTACCCAATATATGCCAGTTGTTTTTTTTTCGATATTGAAGCCGCGATATGTCGCAAAATAATTTGCGAAATGTGTTCCTTTCACCATAAAATGCAATTAAGTTACCAACGAAATGCTGGTAATAAGATTTTTTTTTTAATATTTTCTTTCAAATGAATTGAACTAGTTCCACTATCTGTCCTTTGATAGAAAACAAGAGATATAAAATATAAATGTTTCATAAGATACGGGATCACGAAGTCCCTTCTCGAGCTTGATTGGATGAAGTCCTGAAATCATTGGTGTAAAGTTAACACCATTGGATCAACCAATTAAAGGTCTCCATTATCTGAGAGAATTCTGAGTGTGTTCAGAATTAATAAAGTTTGAGCGTTATAGTATGTAGGGTGGAACATGATAAGAGCAAGCACAAAAAAACAAAGAGAAAGATAGAGAGCAAGTAGCTTTAACATAAATATATATTTTCAACCAATAAGTTCACAATTTAAGTTACAGAGATAAACAAGGTTAGTTTCTTAAAAGTAAATAAATCAAAGTTACAAATCTTGGGCATATGTAAATGCCGGAAAGCAAGAATAGAGTTGCTTTAGACTGGCTGACAGGGAGCAAATCCTGTCAAACCGAAAGAAAAGAAAAGGGAAAACTATAGAAGTTAACAAAAGACACCTATGAAGGGGGCCAGTAGCTGACAGGGGTCCAGTCCTGCAGTACCCTATAAGAATGGTAATATGTAAGCAGTTGCCAAGATGCAACAAAAGCAATAATGTAATGGCAGAAACAAAATATGTGAGCTGCATACAAAATTTACTGAAAAGGTGAAATTGCAGAAGCAGGTGGGCAAGTAGCCTTTTACCTGAATGTAAACCATGAAAGATATGGTGCACAGACAAAGTGCAAAGAAAGTTACAGATATGCATAAACAATGCTGAGATTGTTCTCACAAAAACCATAAAAATAGCTAAAGCAAGCTGGTATGTTATTCCGCCTAGTGGGGAATTGAGAGAAGATCACACAGACATTAAGATTGAGGAATCTTCTAAACCATGCTTGTTTAAGATTAACAGAAAGAACATAGGTAGTGCACAAGGACAGTGCAATGGCAGAATCAGGTCTGCTGTAGAATACACATGAAAAAGCATTCAATACGTTATACATTTGGGTACTTAACTTGTTGATGTAGTGCTGGCGATAATCCAGTTTTGCGTAAAACAAGGGAGACATAGGTTATGTCCAGTTTGAAATTGCGGAGCACAAAGTACTTCACTTGAGAGAGTGTGGTACCAAATTCCACACGTGTCCGTAGAACAAAAGTTGAGGTTACTTTCACAAAGTATGTGACGGAGCTGAAGCACTCGTAGAATAGTGAGGTAGTCCTTAGCTATTATAAAGACGAAGTGGCGATGTTCACTTAAGTCTAAGTAGATTTTCTTGGTACATAAAGATGTACACTTGAATTTGTGTTGCAGGAACACTTTAAAGTTCAATCCAGGTTGGATTAGTTGAAACATGTCTAGACGACATGGCGAAGGTTGAAGTAACACTTCTTGATTCAGAATTACGATGCGAAGTTTGCAATGTTGAAGTTTTTCGTCCGGTGTCCAAGACGGGTGGTTGGTGCCATACCAACGGAGAAATCACAAGGAATATGTGTCGGTCTGCATCTTAAGTAGCAAACAGCACTGAAGTCTGGAATTTTACATGTCCGGCCATTGGCGAGCTCCAAACATGAGACGGGAAGAAGCGTGCTGAATGGCTGGAGAGAAGTGACGTCATAGAGACGGCCAATGAGCGCGTAGCAAACTAAGACCCGGTAGACGGACCAAAAATGCCACGAGGAAAAGCGCTGACCTAATTAACACTTAGAGAAATGTCTTTGAGGCGAGATAGATAGATAATATAATATAACAGGTGAGTACAAAATAACTTTAAATATAACTGAATTAAACAATAAAGTGAAACAAAGATGATTTGTCACAAACACGTGGTGACGAAAAAATGAAGTTATAAGTCAAATACTCGTCTGACTTTTGCCGTGACAAAAACCTACAAAATTTAACCAGTTAAATATTCACAAATGCGAACAATCATGGAAACAATGCTCTGCTTATACTTTGGTAACAACATAAGTTTCACGAGTTAGTGAGGAAAGGACTATCGTGGTCATGGAGAATACCGTATTTGTAGAAGTAAATGTTAGGTTATGTATTTAATACAGAAAATATAATTCATTTGAGTTTTAGATTTTTTTATTTCTTCTTTTCTTTGGGTGTGGTGCTTGGGCGGAGAAGAAGAAGAAGAAGAAGAATGTGGAATAAATTGTTTGTTATTCATCCAAATGTTTCTAATAGTTCATGATCTAACCAAATCCGTGCACCGTACTATTAAGTACACTTACACCTCACTTTTTTATTTCACCGCAATGGATATTTTATTTCACCGCTTTGATCATTTTATTTTACCGCCTTGAACCCTTTTATAATACCATAAATCATGGTCCCTACTTATAACACCTCCTCAGAATAACACTTAGAGCGAATTCTTACAGCGCCCCGATAAGAAAGAAAAACTTGTGTTCCTGTCGACCATCTTGCAATGCCAAAACAGGTCACCTCGCGTTCCGACCTACTACAGCCTCAAAAATACCACACGAGTATTACCTAGGCCAATAGGTTTGACCTTGTGCTGAGTTGGTCAACATCCCTCGCAGGCAAGTTTGAAAGCTAGAGCGTAGAACTTTCTTGCTTCTTTGCGGTTGTTGTTGTTGGATAAGGGCTGTGACATCGGGGTCATTTGGGTGTGTGCGTGTGGAATTTGTGTGATAACCTGTGTTATTGTAATGGCTGTATTAGTGCCTGTATTTGTAAATTGGGAATAGGATCGGGAAGGAGGTGGGCGTGGCCTTAAGTTAGGAATCATCCCAGCATTTTCCTGGAGTAGAAGTGGGGAAACCACAGAAAACCACTTCCAGGAATGCTGAGGAGGGAATCTAACTGCACATTACTGCAGTTACCACAGTGACACATTTTATCAGACAAATTCAACATGGGCTACACCCAAATACATGGGGCTGATGACCACGATCTCTCAGGTCTTTCCGATTTATGAGAGAAAGCCACAGTGCTCGGCGTCTCTCGCTTCACTTCTTCTTGAGTTCGCATTGGTCCTTTATCACTGACGGTATGCTGAAGAAACGTACACCCTCCTTGTGATCAGCTCTATCCTTGTTGGTCCTCGTGTGACAAGCAACAATTGCACAGCACACCATCTCGAATTCAACGATGAAAAGGGCTACTTTCTACGTTTTATCACCCAAAATGCAAGTACCTCCCTATTGTTTCCCAACTGGCCTATACAACAAGATGGTGGACAGGCTGTTTCTGAGTACGGCGCATAGATGGCGTTAGCTTCGCAGGAGTAAAAGTAGGCAATAAGTGGTTTCAATTCATACAAGTCACGCAATGCACCCACGCACCTGTCCCACTCTTGCTAAGCCTGGTTCCCCTCGTCTTGGCCAGTCGCTCAGCAGCTCACTCAGTACTTCACAGCTCACGCAACACTTCCCCACAGGTCCAGAATGGGTAACCCTCACATTGCAATATTACTCGGCATTCGATCCAATTCCCACATACATTCTAATGTCAGGTTTTCTTCACTAATTACAGCATCCAGGCAGGAGAGTTTTACCACTGTAGACCTTGAAAGCCATTTTCAACGTCGTCATTTAGTAAGTTACTCATTTAATTATTTTTACTCAATCCTTCTCAAAGGCACTTTCCGGTTTTGAAACAATTTTTTCATATTTTTACAGTAAACCCAAAACTTGCAATCTATGGCAGGATCGCCTTACCAAGTTAATTAACAGCAATCCGTATGACGCAGCAGTTTAAAGAATTTCACGCAACAAAGCCCTCTCCAGTCCATCAACTACGTCAACTAACATGCACAAGCTAGGATGGGGATGATCCCAGAACCTCTCACCAGCTAAGCATCTCCAAAATAAGCCTTCATAGCTTGGCCAATCAGACCTGTATACAGTAAAAAAATGGGAACAAAAAGTTGCAAATTTGTCTTATTGTTGTTTTTATCCAAGTTTTTTCTTTTTAAATGTACATTTTAGTCATGTTGTTTGCAATGAAAATGTTTTAGTGTGCATGCATCTTACTTAATAATAATAATAATAATATCGTATGGCCTCGGGTGCCGGGTGCAAGCTTTGTAATTTGACATCCAGAGGGTAGCTTGAATATCGAATTTCGTTCCTTGAATCACTATGAAAGTCAAGGAGGTTAGATAATAGATATCTAAGCTCCTTGAACACTATAGTTCTTTCTAGTAGAGAAATGAGGAACTTTGTGTTGGCGGAAACTCCCGAGATTAATTTTGCCATTATGAACTAGGCCTACTGAATTCAAATAGGTTCTTTGACATGCCAACATCGTATGACATGCTTATCGTATTTTTGCCGCCTTTCAAATATCACTTACCACGGCCAGGGGCGAATCTGCATCTTGGGGTTAGTAGACCGACACGCTATCCACTCACCCACCGTGGCAAGCTATCTTACTTAATGAAAATGTCTTAGATAAGTAGATAATGATAAATTGTATAAGGCTGAAGAAGAGTATATGTTACTCGAAACATGTCCCTAATATGAACAAATAATAATAAACTTCTAGTTTTTTTAAAGGTATTGATTGGGCGGAGATTTCTTACCCATTAACTTGAATTGTAAGCATCAATACGGACCTTAAATAATGGAAAACCCTCCAGATAATCTTTGTGACCTTTCTTGCCACACTTTAGGCACTCAGCGTTCAGGAACCTGCACTGACTGCGAGGGTGAGCTTCACCGCACCCTGCACATGTTGATTGGTTGTCCTGGGATGCACTTCGGTTTGCCTGATGTGGCCCTTGGTGCTGTCTGTTTAGGTTGTAAGACCCTTGACTTCGATGAGCTGACTTGCTGCGTGGCGGCTGCTGGTTGCTATTCTTCCTGGACAGAGGCTTCTCGTATCCAATCCGATTGGTTGATTCAGACTTAGCGGAAGCTGTTTTGACCTAGTCGGCGGTGGTGCTAGTAGCTTCGAGTGCATGCGCGATTTCATATGCCGTGGTGAAGTTCTCTGGTTATTTAGCAATAAGCTCCTCGCACATTTCTCGTGATTCCAACCCTGCGAGCATTTGTTCAATTAACATGCGATCAAGGAATGTGCCATACTCACAAAATGTTGCAGCCTGCCGCAGTCTTAAGGTGAAGCTAGCGATGGTTTCTCCTTGCTTCTGCATTACACTCCAAAATTTGATGCTCTCAGCAAACTTGTTGCGTGTGGCATCGAAGTGGCCTTTCAGCCTAGATTGAATATCATTGTATGACAGAGTTTCCGGATTATTAGGACTCGCCAGGATCTTCAGGGCATAACTGAGTTCAGATCCCATGTAAACCCGTGCAAAATGTGCGTGTTGATCCGCGGGTAACTTACTCAGGTTGAGCGCCCACGTAAAGTGAGTGAAATAGTCAGCTACAGTTGTCCTGTCGGTAGCACGATACGATTGCAATGTAAATTTTGGCAGTCGAGGCTCTGATGACGTTGTTGACCCTATTGTCTGTCAGATAGCGTCGGCGATCATTACCGAGAATTGTTGGAGTTGCTCAGAGGTTAAGTCCGGCATGGTGAAGATGAGTGGAGAACAGTATATTTAACACGCACTTGCGATGAACTTAGTTCGGTGCACACACTTGCGTTGAGGTTAGAAAGTTCACTCGGTTTAGTATTTCCAACACGCACTGCGATGAACTTAGTTCAGTGCAAACACTTGCGTTGAGGTTAGAAAGTTCACTCTGTTTCACAACGTTAGGCTATTTATCTTATCTCACTTCTGACACCACTGTTATATCGTGGGAGATACAAGATAAATAACACACACTGTGACACCCCTACATACCTAGGAGTAAAGCTCGACCGCTCACTCACGTTCAAAGACCATTGCGAGAATATGAAGCTCAAAGTCTGCAGTCGAAATAATATCATACGCAAGCTCACTAACAGCACATGGGGGGCTCAACCAAGTGTACTACGTACGTCTGCTCTAGCTCTATGATTCTCCACTGCAGAATATGCAGCACCAGTCTGGCAGAACTCCGCACACGCCAGGAATGTTGACACCGCTCTCAACGACTCAGGCCACATTATGACAGGTTGTCTACGACCAACTCCAGTTGACAAAATCTACCATCTTGTAGGCATAGCACCTCCGGATATTAGAAGAAGAACAGCGGCAGAGGTTGAGAAGAAAAAACAGGAAAATCCCATGTTTGGTAGTGAAGCATCACGTCCCAGGTTGAAGTCGAGAAAGAGCTTTCTTCGAACAACTGAAGCAATTGCAACAACATCTTCCGCTCGCCGTATAGAGCTATGGCGAAACAGGACACCTGGAAGTAATGGCCAAATCCGAAAGGAAGAGCCGGCTGCTGGTTTTCAACTACCTTACCAGACGTGGAAGACGTTAAACAGACTGCGAACTGGAGTGACGCGGCGCAAAAAAAATTTGAAGTGGTGGGGCTACATTACTGAAGATGCAACCTGCGAATGTGGAGATATTCAAGATGTTGAACACCTCTTGGTCTGCCCGAACTTGCCTAAAGCCTGCACGCTGGATGACCTGGTTTCAGCAAATGCTCGTGCAATCAAGGCTGCCGAGTTCTGGGCCTCAAAATCGATTTGATGTGTTCACAATTTGTGTGTGTATTGTGAATATGTTTTGAATTGTAAATAGCTGTATTGTACTGTCCTGGATACGAAAATATAATATATATATACCAGTCTAAGGATGGAGAGAGGCTACAAAATTGTCCGGAGGAACGAGAAGAAGAGCAAGGTCGAAGGGAAGACCAAGGATGGAACGAGTGGACTGTCAGGGGGCGGACCGAACACAGAGTATATCCGGGTCCCATTGCAAACTATGGAACCGTGGGCTGGCTACGTGCAAGCTCGCCGCAATCAAGAAAAGGTGAAATGACGCTTGGAGTGAGGCTAGGGACCCGCCAGCTGCTTGAGGTTGGATGCAGTTTCCCGAACCTGTGTGTATTTGGGTCTACACGTGTTTCATCGCCAGCCCTGCTTAAAGTAAGACGAGCTCTTCATTCAAATAGTCTTGTATTTAGAGTGGTATTCTAGAAGCATGTCTGGTGTCATCATTTATTTCAGTAGTAATTTGTTCTGTATAAAGTTATAGCTCTGGTAATCTGTGATTTACTTCTTCGAAGAAAGTTCTTTCTGCATTTAGTGTGCGGGTTAGCTTCAGTTCCAGCTATTTTGGGATCATAGCAGGCGAGTTAACTTCGTGTTCACCGCGTCTGGTTTAGTGGAGTCCCCGCTTCGATGATTACTGGTGGCATTTAAACATTTTTAATGTTGATACAGACTTGGAATTCGACCTTTTGGTTTTTCAAATTAATTATTTTGGATTCGAGTGTGTTTCCAGATGAACCGTTTCCTTCGCACTTTTACTTCTTCTCATTCCATATTTTTGCGCATTGCCACTACTCAATTTAGAGAATTTTCAGTTTTTGAAAATTTGCTTTTGCAAATTAAATTTTCTTAGATATTCTTATTTTTGGATTTAGCTATTTTGATCTTCGATGATTCTTTTCATATTGTGATTTTGCACAATTATCCAACTTAACCATTTGATTTATTTTATCTCGATTTTAGATTTTCACATTTCGGTGAATTTTGAAATTTTCACTTTGAAAATTTATTCCATTTCTGATATTGTTTTTTTTTTTTTTTGATTTTCAGAAAATTCTGTTTTTTATTTTTTTATTTTGATTAATTTGGGACTTCAATCCTGACTTGATATTTTCCAAATTTATATTTTATTCTTCCTTTGGAAGCGTAAATTAATTTTCAGTTTGACTTTTAGTACATTTCTCCTTAATTGGAAGTTGGTTGCTACTCTAATCGTTCAGACGAAGAATTCTTTCGAAAAACAATTTTGAATTATACAATTTAATGATAATTCGAGCGATGTTCATGACTGTTGTTATAGAGTGACACAATGTATATACATAATCAAATATTTCAATGTTCAATGAATATAGTTCACGCCTAAGTGACCAATGTTTTTGAGTTGACACTCACAATCAATGTACTTTGAAACGGACAATAGTTAGAAATGTTTAGTGCTTAGTTAACACGCACTAGGAAAGAGTCATACGATTTGTAACTGCTATTGCTTTTAAAGCATATTTAAAATTAGTATCAATGTCATTGAATTACTTATAACTTGAGGGTGAGATGTTCCTTTTTGGTATTGTTAGATTGTTGTGTTTACATTGAAGAGGTGTGCGATAATACCAATTGTTTCTTTGGTATTTCGAAGGTCGACCCCTGTAAGGGGAACCTTTCCTCTGTCAATGGTGGTTGTTGTTAGTTTGCTGCGAGCTGGCGTTATGTCAGAGAATGTGTCATAAGACATTAATGATAATGACATTTAGTTATGGATTTTCGGTTTGTTTATAACCATCTCTGCGTTGTTTACTTTTTGAATAAATTGGGCACGCATTTGCGTCTGCTTATACCATTTTCACAATACTCTTGCGTTGTGATTTATAGATAGTGGGAGGTTAGGAAAATGCTATGGTAATTATAGCGGCTTGAACCATTTTATCCATTTCCCTGTCCCTGTTACGCCCGTGTGAATGAGAGTCTCACACTCTGGTGTGTGTTGTCACTGATCCTGTGGAGGATTTACCATTGTGTTTTAATGATATCGCCCGATATGTGTCCACGATTTGCAGAGTGAGTGATGCCTGATATTTCGGGAAGTATTATTAGCCGGGGTATTGCCGTTCGTATCGATCCGTTGTTATCTTGGATTTTGGCATTCACGACACTGCTGAAATCGGGTAAAGTACTTAATCTTTAATCTTCTTTTTCTGCAGCGTTTGTCCCGCCTGGTGGCAGGGTCCGCTACATGGATTCGATGTCTCCATTTAGTTCTGTCCTGGGCCATGTCAGGGTGGAGATTGACGCACTTCAGATCTTTGTGAACGGTATCGGCCCATCGCTGTTTTGGTCGTCCTTTTGGTCTATTACCGGCGACTTCCAACATGTCACCCGTCTTTGCTATAGTGTCAGCCCCTGTCCTCAGCATATGTCCAAACCATCTTAAACGATTCTTGCGCATCTTTTCGGGAATGGGTGCAATGCCAAATCTCTCCCTGATCAGGGTGTCGAGCGATAGCCTATTTTCAAATTCCCGTATAATTCCCGTATGAAAATCCACCAAATTCCCGTATATTTTAGAACCCTCTAAGACTAGAGTTCGCATACCGAATGGCTGAAAAATGAATCTTAAAGCGCGAATCAAAATTGTCTGGCGTAAGTGTAACTGCATTTTTGGAGACACTTCCGCAGCTCACGGGTGATGGCGATATTTAGGCCTAACCCGTAACGTGAGCAAAGCGCGCGCCCGCGCACGCGAGTGAACTCTCTCGCAGATGGGATGATGGGATGCTACGAACACAAATAAAATACCGTTTACCTGAGGAGAGCTGATATAAATGACTGTTTTACTGAGGAGAAGTGATGTGCGCGAGTGACGCTTGGACTCGCGAGAATCGAGTCTAGCAGTTCCGAGTCTGAACGAGTAACCCGTGCGAAGGACTCGAGTCTCCACGGTGACGTCACGATCCGTACTTACGATATAGGACAGAATGCGGCCAAATTCCCAACACTCGCTAAACTTGCAAACGACTTTTCTACTAGTGATTTACAAGAGAAATCGTTTGCAAACACTATGCTTCATATTGTAACGACTAGGTAATGATAAAGAAAGAAATGTAATTTAAAAAATCATGTTAAAAAAAACCTCCTCGCCGGGAATCGAACCCCAGCACGCTGCGTGAAAGTTAGCACCGTTAACCACTCAACCAGAGATATCGATAAGACTAATGGCGTTATCAACAGCGATATATACTACTGCTTAGCAAATTATCACGTTGAAGGAAATTTCTCTTTACTGTATTGCGTTCTTTCTTTCTGTCATCAGTCCACTTCTTGCCGGTTTCCAATTTTGAATATCCTATTGTATCACTGTGCATTGATGGGAAACTAATAATACTTGGCCAAGGCGTACCAAAATTACTATATATCGTGTAGTTTCCATATATGGCTCACGGATAACGCGGACAGCGTCCTCGGCCTCGATTCCGGACTCGAGTATCTCGAGTTTTACGGTTCCAGACTCGATTCTTCGCGAGTCCACTCGCAGCCCATCACTACTGAGGAGGGTTGAGAGAGTGGAGAATAGGTGTGTCACATCTTCATATATATTATTTCAGTAGTATGCATCCCTCCTGCGGCGCTCACAAGCGACCGATCGTGACAAATGAGCATTCAAATGAAAGAGAATAGACATTAGCAGTGACTTATTGCACTATAATTTCATAAATATCTATAATTTCTTTAAAAAAGGACTTTAAAAAAATTGTACGAAGTGTGCGATTTGCAATCACCGTTGATGTAGGATAATACGCTCCATACTTCCTGTCCACGGGCCACTGAGACGCATGTTTCATGTCATATTAACATTCTGAGGTCTTTCCTTTATCCTGAAATGTTAATAGTGTTCTATAATCATTTGGTTGAAATAAAAACATAACCTTTCTCCGTAAGTGTCTCATTATAAACCTATTGGAGAAAGTGTGGTTTATGAACATGCGAGATTTCTCGCACGGGTCCGCTAGTAATAAATATTTACTGGAAGTGATTGAACTGTATGGTACCGTAACATTATAAGAGCTTCCACGAGATAAAATGGCATCGAAGCTTATGCAAAACGAACTTCCGGTCCGCGAATCTCCATTTGATTTTCATTGGCAGTGAAACGTTCGTTCGTGATTATCTTCGTTATTATTTCGGATTGTGGTTTTGTTTTTAGGCGTTCAACTTATGAAATAATAACTAAAGGGTTGGTCTTTCATGAATATTCCAAAGACAAGTGTCTCCAAAAAGAGTAATTAGTAGAACTTCGCATCAGAGACGACCATAACAAACAGCTTGCCTACAAAGTGTGCGATTTGCACATTTCAAACGGCATTGGTCTAACATATCTTAGACTACAATAATTAAGTTGGTGCAAATTATATATGTTATATGTGAGAATATTATTATAATTTGCTATTCAGTTGTTATATTGGCATATTATGCATTAACGTGACCTGTTTAAATGCTAAATTGTGACGTAAGCTACGAGTTGTAGGCTATTCGCCGAACCGGTAGGCCTAATATTTACTAACAACGCATCATTTCTTCTTTAATATTTATTTAATCATTATAATTATAATAGCCTATCTATTAACACTTACTTAACCAATAATCATTTTATAATTCTATACAAATTCCAGGTATTGCAAGAAAGCGATTTGATAGCACATGCGGCTCTACCTTAAAATCCAACCATGCCCAGTTTTCATTACCTATGGATGATATTACCGCAAGTTAATAAACCAAACAACTGGCAACATATTTTTTAATGCTCATTTACATCTTCACCCTAGTCTACGTAAAGTACCATACGGTAATCACTGAAAGGGTAGGGGGGTTATGACCCCAATTTCAAAAACGAACGGACCTCATTTTGCATGAATTATGGAACTCGAATCCTAATGGAGGTATGGATTGTCTGCATTTAGAAATATGTTAGTCAATAATTTAAAACAAGATGCCAGAAAACTAAATACAAAAAGCTGCGTGCCTACTACGGTGTTAAGTTGCTCCGTGAAAAAAATACACTTCGCCAAGATTATACGTCAGCGTAGCCATTGCGCCAGAAAGCAAATTCTTCTGATTACAAAGAATTTCCAGGGCAATGACGATCGTAACTTCTTCCAACTTAGGAGTCTCAGCGACCCCTATAGTGTCGAGGCAGTAAATAGCACGGGTCTCTCGTGAGCAAGAGTTGACCACTCTTTGATTTTTTCAGCCATAGGATACGAATGTACAATTTTCGGCAGTTGGTGCGAAATTGCAGCACATCCGCGTCTGGAATTTTCTAATATCTTGATCTGTTAGCTTCATTAAGGGCTGCTCTTGTCGAGAAACCCAGGTCTCCTCTGTGAATAACAAGGCGGACTGATTCCTGTATGTCAATGTCAGCAACGAGCGCGGCACGCGTAGCCCCACGCGTAGAGGCACTGCCATCACGATGGCAGTGGTAGAGGGTACGGCCGGCGGTCGGCCAGGTAAAGTATGCATTCGACGTTGGCTGGGTTCTCATCCCGCTTAGAGCTCTATCGGTGGCGCAAATTACGGGTGGCAGCGCGGTCTGCAGGCGAAATAGAAGATTGAGCGGGAGGACTCTACCGAGCGTTCGTGGGCTAAGAAGTCGGGCATTATGAGACTATTCAAGATTTCCCGTATCAAGTGCGAATTTCCCGTATAATTCCCGTATTTTTCCCGGGTCACTAAAATTCCCGTATCGCTCGACACCCTGCTGATGCATTCATTGGGGATGCGATCTAGTTTAGTAACACCACCTGTCCACCGCAGCATCTTGGTCTCCACGACTCCCAGTCGACGCTCCATCTCAGTCGTAATAGGCCAACATTCGTAACCATACAGTGCGACAGGTCGGATGACAGTATGATAGATTTTAGATTTGAGGTGATCTTTCATCCTCCTGTCGCAAGTGACGCCAGATGTTGTTCGCCATTTCATCCAAGCTGCGGATATTCTTGCATTGACCTCTTCGACAAGTCTACCATCAGCAGCGATCACTTAATCTTTAATCTTAATGGTAATTTTATTAATCTTGTATTTAATCTTGTATGCAAGATTAATTAATACAGCCAACGATGCACGATTATCAAGCCCAATCATACGTTAAGACATTTCTTTTTCATCGTGCCAAATTTTTTCCCTGTTTACTCTATGCAATTTAAATTCCCTGTGTTTTCCAGAAAGCGGTCACCCTGTAATTGTAACAGCCACAAAATCAGGAAAAATTGGGAAAAAGGAATTGAAATATTGGTTTAAAGAATCCTTTTTCCCATTTGCAGAAGAGAAGTGTTTGCTACTGTTAGATTCCCAGATTATTTAGTGATAAAAGCTGTCATGAAGACATTCCTCCAGGCAACAGTATAGAAATTCTCCAGATTCCTTCCGGCACTACAGGGAAAATACAGCCCCTGGATAAGTTTTTCTTCTGGCAATGGAAAGCTTTGTATTGCCGTTTAACAGACATTGTGTCGGCTTGTGAAGACGTTCAGTTTGATGTATATCAGAGAAACAGCGTACTGAAAATGCAATCCTTCATTCTTTTTCAATTTTCTTGCCCACGGTTCAAGGACATGGTTAAATATTCGTGGTTCGCAATCAATTACAAAACGGAGAGCCCTCCCGAGTTCGAATTGCCTTCAAATAAGTAAGGAAAACTGTGCAGAACAATGTTCCCTCAAAGTGCATATTCGTTGTGCATGGTGCCAAAAATATTTCTGTTTTTATCATGCGATTAAAGAACCTCATTTATGCAAGGCTTCATAACTTAACATAACGAAAATGGTTGTTTGGGTCGATTATATAACAAAATGGGTCTTGGTCACATTGTGGTCGTTACGTTTCATACCCGGACGTCATTTGTATCGCATGGTAACGTTATTGGTCCTTATAACGTTATTCTGATATAGGCTATCGTAGAAACGATATAGTATTGTCCGACAGAAATAACGTTATTTGAATACATCTCTCGAAAATTATTCCACCAATACCGTTATTCAGACTAATAACGTTATTCGGATATCGGTTATCACAGGAACGAAATGGTAGTGCTCACTAGAAATAACGTTATTTGAAAACATCTCTCGAAAAATATTCCCCCAATACCGTTATTCGGACTAATAACGTTATTCGGATATTGGTTATCTCAGGAACGAAATGGTAGTGCTCACAAGAAATAACGTTATTTGAATTGATCTCTCCAAAAATATTCCCCCAATACCGTTATTCGGACTAATAACGTTATTCAGATATCGGTTATCGCAGGAACGAAATGGTAGTGCTCACTAGAAATAACGTTATTTGAATACATCTCTCGAAAATTATCCCACCAATACCGTTATTCGGACTAATAACGTTATTCGGATATCGGTTATCGCAGGAACGAAATAGTAGCGCTCACTAGAAATAACATTATTTGAAAACTTCTCTCGAAAAATATTCCCCGAATACCGTTATTCGGACTAATGTTATTCGGATATCGTTTATATATTACAAACGGCATCATCGATTGAGAATGGCACCATTTTGATACATTTTGTGTTGGAGAACTCCATAGAGTAGAAAGAGTGGAAGTATCACTTAGCGACCTACGTCGTGTTAGGTTCTGAGTTTAGCCGCGAGGTTAATAAATACTCGGAAGTGCTTACCGTATTGGGGTATTGCAATTTTAGCCTACTTTTCACATTTTGCAAAAATAAGGGAAAAGTAGACTTATGAGATCAATCTGGGCAAATGTCTGTGTGTCTGTCCTGTCTGTCTGTCTGTGTGTGTGTATGTCCCCCTCTATCAACTTCTAAACGGCTGAAGCAATCAAAACAAAATTTGGTATGAGAAAAGATCTATACCTGAATATCTCAAGGCCATATATATATGAAATTGATGTCAGTGCTACCAACTGCTGAAAAACTGCAATTGAAATTTGAGCTCCATGTTGGATATATTGGAAGGTATGCATGGGACCTATTCCAAAATTGGCACATATTACATAGATAA
Source organism: Meconema thalassinum (assembly GCA_946902985.2). Classification (NCBI taxonomy): domain Eukaryota; kingdom Metazoa; phylum Arthropoda; class Insecta; order Orthoptera; family Tettigoniidae; genus Meconema; species Meconema thalassinum. The sequence continues at coordinate 452,188,974 of OX336391.1, read as the reverse complement.
TAATATTTCAGTTTAATTTCCAGGAGGCCATACATGACAGTGTTGCCAAATTATTCTAAGCCTGCTGATAGGTCAAATTGTTAAATGCATATAACTTCTACACTATCAATTGGATTTCAACCACATTTCGTATGTACTATGTGTACATAAACAGATATGACTGAGCGTATTTTTAAGAGCCACCAGGGCTGCCAACTGTTAATAAATGCTCTCTCTATGTTTCTATCCAAATACTAATATATCAGAAACTATGCAAGCCGACATCTTTAAACTATGCACACATGTAGTACCTAACATTCTAGATCAATTTGGAGTACCTAATATACGTCAGTGCTACCAACATGATTCTAACCCTGCAGATAGGACCAATTTTTAAATACATGTAACCTATATACTATCAATTGGATTCCAACCAAATTTTGTATGTACTATGGGTACGTAAACAGATATGACTATGCGAATTCTTAAGAGCAACCAGGGCTGCCAAATGTTGATAATGGCTGTCTCTATTTTTGTACACTAATATCAATATATCAGAAAGTATGCAAACTAGCAACTCTAAACTTTGCACACGTATAGTACCTGACATTCTAGATTAATTTGGAGTAACTAATATATGTCAATGCTGCTAACATGATTCTAATCCTGATGATAGGTTCAATTCTAAAATGCATGTAACTTCTATACAAACAAATGGATTTCATCCAAAATTGGCACAACAATAGATCATAATATTTCAGATTATTTCTGACCAACACATGCATGACATTGCTGCCAACATGATTTTACGTGCACTGATAGATCCAATATCTAACTGCATGTAACGTCCATGTTATCCATTGAACTTCAACCAAATTTTGTATTCTGTACCTTAAGAGATGGAACTAAGAATATATTAAGTCACCTGGGCTGCCAACTGTAGTGCTCTATTAGGCTACTTTATGCCAGGTATATTTAGAATTAATTAGAAATGTTGATATTACCAACTAATTTCGTCATTAACTTAGATAGTTCCATATAAATTAATCATTGGCATGAATCTTAAAGTTTAAGAAAAGTAGGCTCTTTAGTTCGTCACGGAACTTCTTGTTTAACTAGTGAAAATGGCGAATGTCCGGAAAATAACTATTAAATGCGACTTTGAAGAAAGGAACAACAGACCGACACCAATTGAAATACATAGGCTTAGGTGGATAGCAAACGACCTGAGGCTTAATAGAGATCAATTCTAGCGAATCAACTAGACAACGGGGAAAATTCAGTGTACATTAAATTAGTGTCCACCTTACTGTATGAAAACATATTATCTCGACATGAAGGTGTGATATCCTTCCGGCTAGCTAGCGGTAACACCACAAAGACTCTTTGACAAAACGTGTGCTTGCCTGTTTAATCTACCTCCCGAAGTCAACAACGAAAGGCTCTCCCGCGTGCTTTCTACGTATGGAGTTGTCAAGGACATACGGAATGAGTGCTGGAATGAAGTATACGAATTTTCTGCTGTAAGTAATGGCATACGTATTAATAATTGAACTTAAATACCCCATTCCATCATATTTGACGGTCAATTATTATAAAGTTCTGTTAACATATGAAGGACAAGCTAAGTAGCCTATTGCTTTTATTGTAAAGAAACTTCCCACTAACAAATAGACTGTCTGAACAGAAGGAATCGCCCGGTAGGCCTACTTCATGTCAGACAACAAACCTACAGCACGGTGCTCGGTGAGTCTGATGGGAGTAGGAAGCTAAGCAACACTACGGACATGGAAACTGCAGTACTTTCCCCTGAATATCCAACCATATCAGAGGCACTTGATAACAGGCCCCATTCTACGAACACATATAGCATTGCGGAAGTAACTCAACCATCAGATAACGTAGCTGAAACATCCATGACTACTTTACATACAATGAGGAGGAACTGTGACGTCACGATCGGACGGCACGGGTAAGACACACACCAGCCAGCCAACACAGCATTCTGTAGAACAGCCAGATAACATTAAGGCTAAATGTCCCGATTTTTAGCCTACTTTTCACATTTTGCAAAAATGAGGAAAAAGTAGACTTATGAGATCGGGCAAATGTGTGTCTGTCTGTCCTTCTATCTCTCTGTCTGGCTGGATGTGTGTGTGTGTGTGTGTGTCTATCAACTCCTAAACGGCAGCAGCAATCGAAACAAAATTTGGTAGGAGTAAAGATCTATACCTGAATATCTCACGGCCATATTTGAGAATGATGTCAGTGGTACCAACTGCTCAAAAATCGCAATTGAAATTGGAGCTCCATGTTGGGTATCATGGAAGGTATGAATGGGAGCTTTTTTAAAATTGGCACACGTATAGATAATAATATTGCAGTTTAATTTCCAGGAGGCCATTCATGGCAGTGATGCCAAAATGATTCTAAGCCTGCTGGTAGGTCCAAATTTTAAATGCATATAACTTCTACACTATAAATTGGATTTCAACCAAATTTCGTATGTGCTATGTGTACATAAACAGATATGACTGGGCGTATTCTTAAGAGCCACCAGGGCTGCCAACTGTTAATAAATGCTCTCAATTTTTTTAAAACCAAATACCCATATATCAGAAAATATGCAAGCCGACAGCTTGAAACTATGCACACGTATAGTACCTGACATTCTATATTAATTTGGAGTAACTTATATACGTCAGTGCTACCAACATGATTCTAGGCCTGCTGAGAGGTCCAACTTTAAATACATATAACTTCTATACTATCATTTGGATTTCAACCAAATTTCGTGTGTGCTATGTGTACCATAACAGATATGACTATGCCGATTCTTAAGAGTAGCCAGGGCTGCCAACTGTTAATAAATACTGACTCTATTTTTGTTACCCTAATATCAATATATCCGAAAGTATGCAAGCCAATAGCTCTAAACTATGCACACGTATAGTAGCTGGCATTCTAGATAAATTTGGGGTAACCAATATAGGCCTACGCCAGTGCTGCCAACATGATTCTAAGCCTGCTGATAGGTCCAATTTTGAAATGATTGTAACTTCTATACTAACTAATGGATTTCATTCAAAATTGAGACAACAATAGATCATATTATTTCAGATTATTTCTGACAAATACATGTATGTCATTGTTGCCAACATGAATTTACGCGCGCTGTTAGATCCAATGTTTAACTGCATGTAACGTCCATGCTATCCATTGGACTTCAAACAAATTTTGTATTCTGTACATTAAGAGATGGAACTAAGAATATAGTCAGTCACCAGGGCTGCCAATTGTAGTTCTCTATTAGGCTACATTATGCCAGGTATACAGTATTTCGAACTAATTAGAAATTTCTATATTGCCAACTTAATTTTGTCATTATTCTAGATTGATTCATATAGATTAATCATTGGCATGAATTTTAAATTCTAAGAAAAGTAGGCTCTTTAGTTCGTCACGGAACTTCTTGTTAATTTTTAATTCTGACACCATGTAGCAGCACCAAAGTGAGACAATTTCTTTTTTAAGTTTTCTCTTGAATGGAAGCTCGTATCTGCGATGTGAAAACCACTTTGCATACTAGAGTGCAATAGAATTGATATTAATTCAATGCATGTCCAAAAATGTGAAAAATAAAAACGTTATTAGCAGGTTTTTTATATTTCTGCTTAAAATAGGAAAAAGACCTGGTAATACGAAAACGGAGATTTATTTCCTGATTCCAATGCATTTGTAGCCTACTTTTCACATTTTGCAAAAATGAGAAAAAAGTAGACTTGTGAGATCGGGCAAATGTCTGTCTGTCCGTCTGTCTGTCTGTCTGTCCGTCAGTCTGTCTGTCTGTCTGTCTGGCTGTGTGTGTCCCCCCCCCCCTTATCAACTCCTAAACGGCTGCAGCAATCGAAACAAAATTTGGTAGGAGTAAATATCTATACCTGAATATCTCACGGCCGTATTTGAAAATGATGTCAGTGCTACCAACTGCTGAAAAATCGCAATTGAAATTTGAGCTCCATGTTGGATATCATGAAAGGTATGAATGGGAGCTTTTTCAAAATTGGCACACGTATAGATAATAATATTGCAGTTTAATTTCCAGGAGGCCATTCATGGCAGAGTTGCCGAAATGATTCTAAGCCTGCTGGTAGGTCCAAATTTTAAATGCATATAACTTCTACACTATAAATTGGATTTCAACCAAATTTCGTATGTGCTATGTGTACATAAACAGATATGACTGGAAGTATTCTTAAGAGGCACCAGGGCTGCCAACTGTTAATAAATGCTCTCATTTTTTAAAATCCATATACCCATATATCAGAAAGTATGCAAGCCGACAGCTTTAAACTATGCACACGTATAGTACCTGACATTCGATAATAATTTGGAGTAACTTATATACGTCAGTGCTACCAACTTGATTCTAAGCCTGCTGAGAGGTCCAATTTTAAAATGGATTTCACTCAAAATTTCATACCTGCCAACTTTTGAAAAGGGCTATCAGTAAAACTCACGCGCGACAAAAAAAATTAACGATTTTCGACATACCCCGGCTTGACGAAAATAATAATACTTCTGGGCTACAAAATACAATAATTCATGCTTTAAACAGGATACTTCAATGAAATCATATCTACTTACATGATTTGTAGATGAACATAACAATCAAGAAGAAATCCATGTTAATCAGCAGCAGGCGTGGTGAATATTGGTTTGGAGCAGACATAACAGGACTTCCTTGATAGATTAAGCTGATATACGATAATTGAAAAAGGCTTTAAACAATAAAACTTGTTTAACGTAACACAGGCAAGAAGTAATATAATACACACTGCAAATCACATGCTAGTTCGACTTTTAAGTCATGGTTGTGGCCTTTTTAGCTTCCTGCAAACAGTCTTGAGAAAATGTTTTGTCATAACAGGGACCAGAACTCCTGGTCTTCAAAATAGAAATAGACTCCAGAGATTCATTGGACATGGATGACCTGAACTGTGATCTATTTTTCTTCACAAGGCTAAAAAAAAACGATCACATTCTGCATTGCTATGGGGTATGGTGAGAATAGAGAGCAATACTCTAGAAATTCGGTTATACTTAAGAAGTCCATCGGCTCCACGAATTCTTGATATTTGTGCCCAACTGGAATCACTTGCAGCATCTTGATGTGCAGCCAAAGTGTCATCTACCTGAAGAGCTGTGAACTGCCTCTGAAGCTCATTCACTACCTCATCTGTAGTTTCATTCTCTTCCTTGCATAACATGATAGGAAATTTTTCCAAGAAAAACCGAATGGAAGTTAACTGTGCATCTTCAATTTTGTCTAATCTAGCAACTTGAGCATTCTTTAACACGTCATCCTTGAGTGGAAACTTGTTGATGATGTAGTCACAGGCAGTATAAAAGTAGTTTCTCACTGATGAAAAGAAAAGGGATTTATCTGTATCCGGTCCGTTCTGAAGGCCTTAACAACTTCAGATGATGCATTTTTTGCCATTTTATTTACAATACATGTCGTTTTCGTGCGACCACAACTATATTTCTTTGCAACTTCTGATGTGGGAAACATCTTCTTAAATAAAGCACCAGCATGATCAGCCGCACTTAAGGGCACATTGTGTTCCACCAAAAAGGAAGTAAACAGACACTCGGCCCTAATTACGTCACTGTCAACGTTTCCAGACTTAGCAAAAAAGGTGTTGATTTTCTTGCTTATCTTTTTTCGATTTAACATAACTAATGTGTTTACCGCACTTCACATGATTACTTAAATCGTTTTTTCCACCATGTGCAATATTAATATCACACCCACATACCGTGCAAAAGGAAAATTTTTCTTCCTTTCTTGATTTTAGTATGCACGGAAAATCAACCGAGTATGATTCTTTAAATGTCTGGAATTACTGTTTCTTGTTGGATTTGTTCATTCTCGATATCTACTAAAACATCGAAAGGAACCTGGATCACCGAACGTCACATAAAATTATAACATAAAACACTTAAGACAGCCAACACTTCATTAAAACATGTCAAGACACACAAAGCCATTAAATGAAAACGACGCCAACCTCGTGAAGAAAGAATATGCACATGGTAGAAAAAAAACACACACACACGTGGAACGAATGTAATTAGTCCAAGGAATACAGGAAACTGCGAAGCACGAAGTTATAGCACAAAAACTCGACCGCTTCATTAAAATATGCCATAACCTTAAAAGACGAAAACATTCAAGGAACGCCAACTTCGCGAACAATGAACAACTAACGTGGTCAAAGAATATGGTTTAAATCGCAACGAGCGAACGGAGCGGAGCAAAGAATATGCGAAGCAGAGCCTGTCGACACATGGAAGAACGGTTATCCCGGCTTCAAATTCAATTACAAATGACGACACAACCATCACACGGTTAAAAGTACGAATCATATCAAAGAACGAGCTATCGACTATCGTGGACTTGCCTTCGACCCACGCAAACAATCGATTGTACGGAAGTGGGCGGTATTATCGAATGTAAATTATCGTTTCAAATTTTTGTCCGTAAAATCGTAAAATGACACCGTTCATCCGTAAAACCGTAAAATGCTGCAATTTCCGTAAATTTTACGGATAAACCGTAAAAGTTGGCAGGTATGGAATTTACACAAAAATAGATTATATTATTTCAGATTATTTCTGACCAATACATGTATGTCATTGTTGCCAACATAATTTTACGCACTGTTAGATCCAATGTTTAACTGCATGTAACGTCCATGCTATCCATTGCACTTCAACCAAATTTGTTATTCTGTACCTTAAGAGATGGAACTAAGAATATATTCAGTCACCAGGGCTGCCAACTGTAGTTCTCTATTAGGCTACATTATGCCAGGTAGCCTATACAGTATTTCGAACTAATTAGAAATTTCGATATTACCAACTTAATTTCGTCATTATTCTAGATAGATCCATATAGATTAATCATTGGCATGTATCTTTTTTTAATGAAAAGTAGGTTCTTTAGTTCGTTACGGAACTTCTTGTTCATAAATAAAATCGGGTGAATGGAATCGTCAGCATTAGTTTGGGAATCGTTTATTTAAAAGGGTGGTAGGAGTAGCGGCGCCGCTTCACAAGATCTCTTGCGCAAGGAAAATGATGAACACGCCGAATTGACGAATACCGTATTGTAGTTCGGCGAGTTACATGTACCTAGGTACAAGTGCCTAGGCGCGGAACAATATCTGAGAAATAAAATTATAGTAATGTCACGCTTATGTAACGTTTACACAATGTGTTTGTACAGATGCCTTTCTTACTTCCTCAAACATTCTTGTTGTTGTTCTTGTTGATAATAATACATTGTAGGGACTTGGGACATCTTGGTCATCAGTCGCGTGTAGTTGACTATGTGTGTTACTGTATTGGAGTCAGGGATGGGGTAGGTGCCCTGAGTCTTCAAGTAGCCTAAGGTACTATCTCGGCATTTACCTGGAGGGAGTGAGGAAAACCCTGGGAAACACAAGACACAACTAAACTTCACGTGCAACCACAATGGTAGGTTAAGGAATTTCTGAATGGCAGTAAGCATCTGCTGTAAGAAACATTGTTTCAGTTCCTTACCATTTCTTTCGTTCAATACGCCAATACACAAGCTCCGCTGGGAATTTTCTTCGCTTTCTGTGGGCGTACAAAGGAAGTGGATATTTATGCAGGACGCTTGCACCTAGACAACATGGCACTTGACTGTCGTCAATATTTACGGAGATCAATTTTCCATTTTCACAATGGCTACGTCTTACTTTTCCACACAACGCATTGTTTCCATTTGAATTCGAACTTGCTTCTCTGAAAGAAAGTTGTCACTGAATAGTTCGTGCTCTTGTACTCTTACACTTATATATTAGAAGTTTAAAAAAAGACTAAACCCGTGGCGCGACAGCCGTTGAAGGGCCTAGGCCTACCAAGCAACCAACCGCTGTTCAGCCATGTAGCTTGCAGATTGTGGGGTGACAGATAAAATATCAGTGAAATCAAAACAGCTCAGTACTTAACAGATTCTCTAATGCAAGCGTAAAGAAATATATAATTTCAAATATAAACTAGGGGCCTGGTTTCCTTTTCTTGGTACAGTACTTAGTCGCATTCCCCCCTGGGATTTCGTGGTATGTCCTTGAACCAGGGCTGACATGCAAAACGAAATGCATGGCTGTGGGGGCGAATATATTTGAATTTCGCCGTGAGCGCGATACTCGGGAGCGAAATGATAATGATCGTCGGCGGGAAATTAAATCGAAGAGAAACTTAATTCGAAGTGAAATGACGTAGCGAAATCAACGCGAAACTTAATAGCAACGCGAAATTACATTGTGCAATTGAATAAAATTTCACTCCCGGCGCGAAAACAAATTCGTTACAATCTTTTAATTTCGCTCCCGGCGCGTAATACAATTCATTACAGACTTTAATTTCACTCGCGGCGCAAAATAAAATTCGATACAGACTTTTAATTTCGCTTCCGGTGCGAAATAAAATTCGTTGCAGTCTTTTAATTTGACTCCCGGCACGAAATACAATTCATTACAGACTTAATTTTGCTCGCGGCGCAAAATACAATTCAATACAGACTTTCAATTTCGCTTCCGGTGCGCTCCCTGCGCGAAATTAAACTCGGTTACAGACTTTATATTTCACTCCCTCCGCGAAATACAATTCGTTACAGACTTTTAATCTCGCACCCGGCGTGACATAACATTCCTAAACGGTATTTAGTTTCGCCCTCCGACGTGAATTTAAAATGCATGGAACATTTAATTCCGTTGTTGAAATTAAGATGTATTCGTTTCGAGAGTTAAAATATGTTCGGTGCGATGTTCAAAGTCTTGACGTTGGCAGAAGTAGCAGTCTTACCGCACACCGCCTGCACAATCTGTCGGGCTGCAACAGCAACGTGAGTCATACAATGGTCATCACTCCAGTGCAGGAGAAAGTCAGTGCTATGGCATCAACATCACCATTGTCGTTGACTGCACCTCGGACTCATGGCTGACTCTCCCTGACGTTCATAACGCAATACTTTGAGTAAAATGGGGCAACAAGTACCTCTACTTGTTCCATAGTGAACAAAAAGACGAATGTGCTGTGCGAACAGACATTCAAGATAAGTGAAGAACTCCCATTACAATACAAATTATCAGTTGTAACTCTTCAGTCAGTCAATACTAATTTGCCCAATAACAAGGCGGGGTACAATGTACAGTACATGTAATTAACACTCACGGAAAACTTTACATGTATTAGTTTATGGTCACTATTATAATGCAGCAATTTTAGTGATCTTAAATCTAATACATGTAATTATTTTCAGGAGTGTTACTTACATCTTATATACGATGTATCCCACCCAGTTATTAGTCCAGTCAAATTAGGAATTTTTGCTGCATTAAATCGTGAAGTTCCAAATATATTCAGGAATGTGTAGGGGGAGGTCCCCTGAACAACACCTAATAAAGTCCCGTCAATTTCAGGGGGGGGGGGGCAGAGGGGGGCTCAAAGCCCACCTTTTTTAGATTTTGGCGTATAACTTTAAAACGATGCGTCGCACACATATATTTATACTTTTCAAACATAAAGTAAATTAAATGCTCTACAAAATGGTGTATTCACATTTATCTCTGTGTGTTACCGTCTCCGAGATATGAGCCGATGAATATAAAATATTTGCAGAAAAATGTGAAGCGTCTCATGTTTCTCGTCTAACTTGCCCGCCCAATCCGTTTGCCTTCCATTTTACAGGAAACTCGTGGGGAAGGAAGTTGTAGAACATTACATTTCCTTCAGAATATATGTACTTATGCTAATTTATCTTCGACCAGTCAAACGTTAGAGCGTTTTGACTTAACGGGGTCGGTTTCGAGATTTTGCTAGTGAACTGCTCATTAGTTTACTTCCGTTTTCGACGGATTTAACTCTCTGTATCACGTTATTTATTGATTATGTAAACATAGATGGTATTATCAACCATATAACTAATAATATATACCTAGAAAGTACATGAACGCAGTGGCGTATGTAGGATTATGTTTCGGGGGAGGCCAGAATTTCGGAAAACAATTTCGTTTTTATGGAAATGAAAACATGATCAAGATCTAAAAATTTACAGTCCAGCCCATCGGAGTATGTATATGTTCTGAAAAGTTTGTTATATTTTGTTGTTTATATTCTTTAAAAAAATTATAAGTTATAAGTGACATTCTTTTATTAACAGCACTGTTACCCTCTTAAAATAAAAATAAATGCACTTGCTGGACAAATTTGATGTTCAATAACAATTTGTTGTGTTGAACCTGTAGAAACACACTGCACGAGTTATATAGAGCAGGTAGGTGGCAATGAGGACAAGTTTGCTTTCATCGTGGCTGACGATTTGACGAAGCACATCTACGCGTGAATAGAACATAATAGAATATTTATTTATCAAACAGCATGCTTCAACGAAGTTTGTACATGTAACACAAAATGAAATGTACCTGTGATAATTGAGGTCATACTCGTGGAGTGGTGTCGAATACATCAGTAGGAACATATTTTGTTCCCTAGCTTCATTGATGTCTTCTGGCGTGGACGTGGAGCCATAAACATTTCAGCGATGCTTTCGGTTTCGTTAGGATACCGCTCCAAACATTTGACTTGCTTTACTTTTCCCAAAATTAGCGGGGCGGTATCACATGCAGTGAAGCCATGGATTAATAGAATGTACTGGCAGAATGGCAAGGCCTGAAGTTGTTGGGAGGAGTACAGTCTGCCATCTGTGTTGCCTCGTCCAGGCTCCAGGAAAAGGACATTCGTGTCTCGTGGTGTGAGTGCCATGAGTAAGACGAGCAGGTCTACGTCCTCGACAACTACCATCACAGTTGAATGAGGGGTATTTTGTAATCCACGCTTGACAATGCTGCAGTAAGTGTCTCCTTTGGCTATGGTGAATTGTATACATTTTGCATCCCAGGCCTGCGCTAACATAGTTATCAGCTTAATTTTGTTCTATTCGTTGTAAAGGAAGTTTTCCTGCTTAACAGTAGCCACCATGTTCTCATCAAAGTCTGTTTCACTGATGTTTTACTTGATGCTCTTCGATGTTGTTCGCCTCTTTTCGTGGAACTTGTGTCTTCATCAACGTCAAACACAACAGCAGAGTTGTAACAGTAATGGTTGATAACGTAAGACACATATTGGTTGCAGATAAAGGCGAACTTAGTGTCGTTCCACTTTACCCTATGAAGAAGAAAGTCACCATCGATTACCGTGAAACAGATCTTCAGGTTGGTTATTTGACTGCATGAAGGAAAGGCATCGTAGAGAGCGGCCTTTTTCGTTTTCCTCATGATCCCTTCGTCAAAAAGAGTCGTGGGATATGGGGCTAACTCACACTTCAACAGTTCCTCTACATCCCCTTCAGTTCTCTTGTTAATTAAGGTTCTCTGGAAAATCATTAAAGGCTCGACCACCACTACATCATTGTCCAGTTTGATAGTGTTGCTCATAGCAGGCAAAGGGACTTCTGGGTTTTTCTTACACTGCTTAATTTCTGCAAAGTTACTTCCAACAAAAGTCTCCTTTGTAGGGGTTCCGATTCCCAATGGTTGGCAACAGTTGAAGTTGCTGGGTACTATTACTCCGGTTGAAAGGGACATCAAAGAATCACGTACAGAAAAAGGCGGGTGATCAGCCAACTACTGTGCAAGCTTCCTTCTGTCTTGGTCATTCCTGCTCATTCGTGATGCTCAAAAGTTGACATGCTGTTCTCCACTTACAGAATGGACTCCGGCAAAATGCTCTACGCTTAGTGAAGAACCTATGGCTGTACCTGTACGAGCCCCTCCAACCCATTTCGCCAACACAGAATCACTCATGCCTCTCCATCGTGTTAGTCCCCCCTTCATTCTTCACATCACACATCAGTGTCACTTCAATCGCCATATCAGACCACACTCCAGCCATTGGTATCAGTTCAAATAGCCACGATCTTTGGAGTATTCAACCGTACCGGATTGGGAAAGGGATCAGTCACTTAGGCATATCCCATGATATCTCATATTCCAGAAGATTATTTCCTTTCCTGGGTCGTCAGATATCTCGGAATATTATTATTATTCCTTCCGTTTAGGTCGTCTGTTGTCCACAATTGACGGTTTTTAATTCGATGTTCGCCGTCTCTGTCTTTACTATCTCCCAGTATCAATTCTTTCCTCTACTTCTGTCTTATATTCTTATTTGTGGAATATCATAGGATACAATATCATAATAAACTTAGGCCTACTTACCTTAATATTATGTAAACAGTGTATTAAGTACATTCTATTTCAGATGGGGAAGGGTCTTATACATGCATATTAAAAGGATATGAAAAAAATATTCGCCGTTTGAAAGGCCTACTAGATTTTTAGTGTTTATTAGTGTTGCAAATTAACAGTTGACACACATACTTTCATATATAATACAGGGTGAACAAAAAATGCCGCACTTGGAGGTCGGCATGCGGTTCCTCGTCGAAATTCACGACAAAAGTTTATGTTGCAAATCCTAGGCCAATAGGTTTAACAGAAATGCATGTTAAGAAACGAGGCCCTGTCAACGCTGTAACTACATCTAGCGTGGCCAAAAACAGCTCGCAGGAACTCGGTGCTTGATCTGTATACATTCCGATGCACTGCAGGATGTGACAGTGTTGCCAGCTCTCTCTCGTTTTCATACTTGTGTTTTCAAACAGCACGCGATCCGATTTTGCTATTGAACCTTTTGTCGCATGCCGACCTCCAAGTGCGGCATTTTTTGTTCACCCTGTATATATTATATATTAGTTATATGGGTAATAAATACCATTTATGTTTGCATAATCAATAAATATCGTAATACAGAGTGTTAAAGCCATTGAAAACGGAAGTAAACTAACGAGCAGTTCACTAGCAAAATCTCGAAACCGACCGCCATACGTCAAAACGCTCCAACGATCGACAGATCGAATAAAAATTAGCATACGTATATATATTCTTGAAGGAAATTTAATGGTCTACAACTTCCTTCCTTACGAGTTTCCTGTAAAATGGTAGGTAAAAGGATTGGATGGGCAAATTAGACGAGAAACGTGAGGCGCGGCATATTTTTCTTCAAATATTCCATGTTCACTGGCTCATATCTCGGAGACAGTAACACATAAAGATACATATGATTACACCATTTTGTAGGGCATTTAATTTTCTTTGCGTTTAATTGGTATACAAATTTCTCTGCGATGCACCGTTTTAAAGTTATGTGCCAAAAACTAGAAATGGGGGCTTTGAGGCCCCCTCTGTCCCCCACGGCACCTGATATTGACGGGACTTTATTAGGTGTTGTTCAGGGGACCTCCCCCTACACATTCCCGAAACATTTGGAACTACATGATTTAATGCAGCAAACGCATAATTTTTGGTCTAATTTGACTGGACTTTATCGGGCAAATTAGTGTTGAAGGACTGAAGAGTTACAAACAACAGTAAATCGTCTGTGGTAGTACCAGCGGCGTATATGGAGTTCTGTTTCGGAGGGGGGTTAAAACTCGAACAACAGGGGTGAGGGGTCATTCCTCTCATTTCTACATTCCTTACTACTTCCTTCTTACCCTCAGCGCATTTATACTGACCACGGCACGACATCAAACCCCTGGGACACGTACAGTATTTCGTTTCGCACTGCAATTAGTTTTGCGTCGCTTTTCACTATGTTATTGTGCTTTGAATTAAATTTTGCTTCCATTTTAATTTTCGCGCTGACAATCAATATCATTTCGCACCCGAATATCGCGCTCACGGCGAAATTAAAATGTTAACGCTTCCACAGCCATTTTGTTTCGCATATTAGACCAGATTTAATTTCAGACATGAAATGAAATGTTCCATGCATTTTAAATTCACGCCGGGGGCGAAACTAAATGCTGTTTGGGAATTTTGTGTCATTAAAATAAACCGTGGCACTACAACCCATGAAGGGCCTAGACCTACCAAGCGACCGCTGCCCAACCATTAAGTCTTCAGATATTGGTCAGCGCATCGGGTTCCCTCGGCCGTTAATCTTGGTTTTCGAGCACACCGTTCCAACCCACACGTCCGTTTCTAAAATCACTAACGGAGCCGGGAAGCGAACCTGGGACCCCCAGATGAGAGGCAGGCACGATACCCCCAACACCATGGGGCCAGCAATTTTTGTCATACCAGGAGCAAAATTAACAGTCGTTAAAAAATGTTATTTCACGCCGGGAGCAAAATTAAGAGACTGTAACGGTTTTCATTTCGTGCCAGGAGCGAAATCAAAAGTCTTATAACGAATTTTATTTCATGCCAGTAGCAAAATTAAAAGTCTGTAAAGAATTTTATTTCGAGCCGGGAGTGAAATTGAAAGTCTGTAACGAATTTTATTTCGTGCCCGGAGTGAAATTCTCTGTAATGTTTTTTTTATTTCGCGCCGGAAGCGAATTTAAAAGACTAACGTTTTTTATTTCACGCCATGAGTGAAATGAAAAGTCTTATAATGAATTTTAGTTCACGCCAGGAGCAAAATTAAAAGTTTGTTAAAAATTATGTTTCTAGCCGGGAACGAGATTAAGAGTCTGTAACGGATTTCATTTCACGCTGGGAGCGAAATTTAAAGTCTGGTACGAATTTTATTTCGCTCCGGGAGCGAAATTTAAAGTCAGTGATGGATTTTATTTCGCCCCTGCAGCGAAATTAAATTTCTGTTTATAATTTTATTTCGCGCCAGGAGTGAAATTTTATTCCTTTGAACAATTTAATTTCGCGACGTTAATGTAAATTGATAATACATTTCGTTTTGCATGCCAGTCCTGCCTTGAATCGGTTTTGGTGGTGGCTCCATTTTTCACCTTAAATGTAAAACTAACTGCACTTGGCGTTTATAAATGACTTACCAAATGGGATTCGCAGTGACTGTCGATTGTTTGCGGATGATTGTGTAATATATCGAAAGATACATGACTCACAAGACAATGCAGTACTTCAAGATGACCTGAACCTGGTCTATAAGTGGGCGATTGAAAATAAAATTAAAATAAACACAAGAAAATGTAGTCTAATAAAAATAGGGAAAGTGCGAAGGCAAGATTTTCAATATAACATTGGCTCAGAAATACGTGTAGAAGAAGATTCTTGCAAATATTTGGGCGTTCACTTAAGAAATGAAATGAAATGGAGTAGTCATGTAAAATGTGTAGTTTCTAAAGCTTACAAATCCCTGCACTTTGTAATGAGGGTATTAAAAGGAAGTAGTACCTCTGCTAAAGAATTAGGCTATTTGTCACTTGTAAGACCTATTCTGGAATACGCCTCGGCGGTTTGGGATCCATATCAAGTAGGGCTCATAAATGAGTTGGAAATGGTACAAAGAAAGGCCCCTAGATTTGTGCTCAGTGACTTTAATCCCAGGAGCAGTGTGAGCCGTACGTTAAAGAAACTTGGGTGGGAATCACTTGAGGCTAGGAGGATGAAATCTAGACTCGGCGCTATGTACAACACGTATACAAATCAACCAGCATGGGGTGAGCTTAGCAAACGTATGGAAAAGCCTACTTACATGGGTAGGAGCGATCATCCTTTCAAAGTTAAGGGCCGACCACAGCGAACAAACTATGGTAAATATTCTTTCGTAAACCGTGCCATTGATAATTGGAACTCTCTACCTGCCGCAGTTTTAGAGCCTTTTTCCAAACATATAGGTGTGTTTAAGAAAAGACTGACTCTTTGTGTAAATACTCCAGTTTAATTGTTAGTGAATTGTTATGTACAATTATTTATTTGTTATGTATATCTAATTTGCCACCGGGGGACACAGCCCCAATTGCAAATAA
Source organism: Meconema thalassinum (assembly GCA_946902985.2). Classification (NCBI taxonomy): domain Eukaryota; kingdom Metazoa; phylum Arthropoda; class Insecta; order Orthoptera; family Tettigoniidae; genus Meconema; species Meconema thalassinum. The sequence continues at coordinate 452,173,112 of OX336391.1, read as the reverse complement.
ACGAATGAATGAATGAATGAATGAATGAATGAATGAATGAATGAATGAATGATGACCGTAATGCTCTCCATCAGTCGTACCTATAAGTACACCGTACACCTAACGAACACTAAAAATAATACTGTTGCAGGTAAAATAAATTAAGTAAAAAGTCATTAAAGGGATCAATGAACTAAAATCAGGAAAAACATCATAGAAAACTAGAAGTAGTAATTACAAACTGGTAAGATATCAAAGGATCACTCAGAAATATCCAGAACTGGCCAATAATTCAGAACTAGCCTTCACAGTCACAGTCAATCACAACATCGGACTAGATGCTGAGGAATCCATACCGTCAGGTAAGGTCATCGCTCTCTCACTTGACTTTCGTTCCCCTCCCCCCCCCCCCCCCCCTCCCTCCCGTTCTCGCCGACCTTGTTCTACTATAGGCTACCACGCCTTTTGTTCCAAGTACAGTTACACTCTTATTCAAAAATTTCCCCAAGTGATCCCGACGATTCTATTCAACCGATTTAGGTTTTCGATACGGCTTTGGAATCAGTGAATAAAACTCAACTTTCTTATTACCCGCTCTTTTAAAATTGTAATAAGATATTTAAAATATAAACAGCAACTTTTCTGTTTTTGAAATAAAAAATTTAGCGATGAATTAATCTCAATTCTCCTACTAGACAGAGTACATAGCAGTTTTCAGATCGCAGATCGGAGGTCCCCTTTAAGAAAAAACAAGTAGTTCCGTGAAGAACTATACAGCCTATTTTCATATATCCTGCTCATGTTAATTGCCATTATCAACATACAAAATTTCAGTTTAATGGCTGTAACAGATTCGTAGATATTGAGAACCGTCTAAATATTTCAGATGGTCGCCAGGTTGGATTTTTATTTTTGTACTATTACATTAAGATTATTGTGTACGTGAGGTATTCAAACTTCAATCGCATGATTAGAATACAAGAAGTAAAAACGAGATTTTAAAATTACGCACAGCAGCAATCTTGTGATTATGCAAACAATTGAAATAAATTATATGCCAATGGATCAACATTTGTATAAGCATTTAACGTGCTACGTTTCACGGCACTCGGATAGTTAATTCGCGAGAAACGTCCATTTAAATATTTATACATCGCGTCGCCGCCATGTTGGATTTGTGCTCACCAGGTTACTGAAAGTCCTATAGGTGAAAATATGTTCATAGTCTCTATGAACATTTAAAAAAAAGTTTGGTTGCTGTAAAAGATTCATAGATATTGAGAACCGTCTAAATATTTTGGAAGCTCGCCATTTAGGATTGTTATATGTATAGGCCATAGAGTTATGTACCATCAAGGACAATTATTGCCTAGGTTCAGTATTCAAACTTTCACTTCGATCGCATGATTACGATACAAGAAATAAAAACTTAATTTTAAAATTTCACACAGCCGCCATCTTGAGGTTATGTAAACAATTGAATTAAATTAGATGGCAGTGCATTGCAATCTGCAAAATCATTTACTGTACCACATTTCACTGCGCTCAGAGAGTAAATTCACGAGAAAAGTATATTAAAATATTTCAAATTCGCTTGGTCGCCATGTTCGTTTTGTACTTTACAGGTTTATGAAATGTACATAGGTAAACTTGTATCAGTACCCTTTAAACACACATCAAAAAAAGTTTTGCATCACCTCGGTTCCCAGATCTCCGGCATATAGACGTTGACTGTGTATATTGTATCCAAGATATAGTCCCTTTGACTGTTCATAGATGTCACTAAAACTGCTCAAAGATGTAAACAACCATGCATGAGCAGGGCCTATTAGACGGAGGGGGTACGACAGCCGATCAGTTCCAGTCATTCCACCAGGACGAAGGTACGCTGCTCATGTTGTCTGTAGTTCTACCATGCCTAGAAGGTCAATACCGCAGTTCGATCGCGTCCGCATTGTTACTTTGTGTCAAGAAGGGCTCTCAACAAGGGAAGTTTCCAGGCGTCTCAGAGTGAACCAAAGCGATGTTGTTCGGACATGGAGGAGGTACAGAGATACAGGAACTGTCGATGACAGGCCTCGCTCAGGCCGCCCAAGGGCTACTACTGTAGTGGATGACCGCTACTTACGGATTGCCGCTCGGAGGAACCCTGACAGCAATGCCACCATGTTGAATAATGCGTTTCGTTCAGCCACAGGACGTCGTGTTTCAACTCAAACTGTGCGCAATAGGCTGCATGATGCGCAACTTCACTCCCGACGTCCATGGCGAGGTCCAGCTTTGCAACCCCGACACCATGCAGCGCGGTACAGATGGGCCCAACAACATGCTGAATGGACCCCACGGAATTGGCATCACGTTCTCTTCACCGATGAGTGTCGCATATGCCTTCAACCAGACAATCGTCGGAGACGTGTTTGGAGGCACCCTGGTCAGGCTGAACGTCTTAGACACACTGTCCAGCGAGTGCAGCAAGGTGGTGGTTCCCTGATGTTTTGGGGTGGCATTATGTGGGGCCGACGTACGCCACTGGTGGTCATGGAAGGCTCCGAAACGGCTTTACGATACCTGAATGACATCCTCCGACCCATAGTGCAACCATATCGGCAGAATATTGGAGAGGCATTTGTCTTCATGGACGACAATTCTCGACCTCATCGTGCACATCTTGTGAATGCGTTCCTTCAAGATAACGACATCGCTCGACTACAGTGGCCAGCATGTTCGCCAGACATGAACCCTATCGAACATGCCTGGGATATGTTGAAAAGGGCTGTTTATGGACGTCTTGACCCACCAACCACTCTGAGAGATTTACGCCGAATTGTCGTTGAGGAGTGGGACAATTTGGACCAACAGTGTCTTGATGAACTTGTGGATAGTATGCCACGGCGAATACAGGCATGCATCAATGCAAGAGGACGTGCTACTGGGTATTAGAGGTAGTGGTGTGTACTGCAATCTGGACCACAAATGCTGAAAGTCTAGCTGTATGATGGTACAACATGCAATGTGTGGGTCTCATGAGCAATAAAACGAGCTGAAATGTTGTTTGTGTTGATCTCTATTCCCTTTGTATTTAACGGTTCCGGAACTCTTGGAACCGAGGTGATGCAAAACTTTTTTTGATGTGTGTAGAATGTCAGTGAAATATTTCGCACAGCCGCCATTTTGAGGTTATGTAAACAATTGAACTAAATTAGACTCCAGTGCATTACAGTGTTTATAAACATTTGCTGTACCAAGTTTCATTACGTTTGGATAGTTAAATCGCGAGAAAAGTCTATTTAAAAGTCTCAATTTCGCTTGGCCGCCATGTTGGTTTTGTAGTCACCAGGTTTTTGAAAGCATCATAGGTGAACTTCTAGTAGTGCTCTTTATCACCGTACACAATTTCAGGGCGATATCGGTAACAGTTTCGGAGATATTGAATTCTAGTGAAATATTTCGCACAGCCGCCATGTTGGATTGGTGAGACGTAACGAAATTTCAAGGATACGGTCGAGGTCGCCGGGAATAGTGCTATGAACGTACCGAGTTTCATTGAAATCGCTCCAGCCGTTTAGATTTTATTAGGGACACACACACACACACACACACACGGACAAAAGGTGATCTCATAAGCCTATTTTTTCAAAATTGAAAATAGGCTAAAAAATCAATAAATTCAGCTTCGTTTGTGATGCCATCAGTTGAAATATTTTCTTACCAAAATGTCGGGACATTTAGCCATAACGAACCTGTCACTAATGACGTACCCAAAACCCAATTTACGTGGTCGAAAGACATGGAATTTCAGGATGCCATACAAGAAGAACGAGAACACTCACAAGTAATAGGCTTCCCAACAGTCTCAGTACATTCGAAGCACCCTCCAGCTAACAATACCGTCCGCTCCTAATTACTTCACGCGCAAAGCACAGACATAGTTCAGGAAACCCTATCTACTACATTGGGGGCAGAGTTTACATCCACCTCTGATGCTGCAATCAGTTTCAGTTACAAAAAAGTCACGGACGTCAGCGGAAGTGCCCTACCTCCACAAACAGGAGCTAAACCCATGGCCACAGATAAAGCCAACATTAATGAGACCCATGCTCTTCACATGAAAACTGTCAACAAAAACACTGCGAGGGAAGAAGTTAAATCATATTACACACAAACACGAAACGCATCACGTAGTCGCCGTAAATCACTGGAAGTGCACACCAGTAAAACATCACTCCAATGATCCCCTCAAATAATTGCTCATAGTCGTTTAAATGCACTCAAACATACTGATGCCTGTCATCGTCATCCTTTTGTTCTTGCATATGAGTGTCTTGCGTTGTTTTGCCACATTAAATATCAATGACATCATAAGTTTGACGACACGTTTTCTACTTCAGGATTTCTTTCAGGACTTTTGATATTGACACGTTATTGCTTCAGGGAGTAAATGATCCAAACTTAGACTGGTTGAGTGGGTACGGATACATAGCAAATATTGGCCCATCTCTCCGAGGCACAGCTGTCGTTTACAGATCAGGGTTAATTTATTGTTTCGGATGTGGAGTTACACCCAAGTGGCAGAATAATTACTCTGCAATGTGAGGACACAAAAATTGTTAATGTCTACGCCCCTTCTGGATCACAAGGTCGTCTGGCAAGAGAACATTCATTTGAAGTTGACATCAGATACTTTCTCCAGGGCTCTATCAATACTATCATATTAGCAGGCAATTTTAACTGTGTTTTAAACACTCGAGATCAAACCGGCGCTTTCAACAACTGCCGCAGCCTCAAAAGTCTCGTAGACGGATTTAACCTCCATGATGTGTGGGAACTTAAACATGGAACATACGTCCAATTTACTTTCTATCGTGCCGTATCAGCATCTAGAATAGACAGGACATATATAGCACGAGGAATGAGAGATAGCCTGCATAGTTCCACAGTAGTGCCAGTATCTTTCAGTGACCATCACGCACTGTTCCCTCAGTCATAGAAGAAGAACGTTCATCACTGTTCCATATCTTAACAAAAAGGCGTAAAGGGCAGCGAAAGACCATTACTAAACTTCGGGACGAGCATGGCTGCACTCAGTCGAACATGGATGATATCCTTTAAATTGGAGCAAAGTATTCCACAACATTTTTCTCCGACGTCCTACAAAATAGTGAGCAAACAGATGGGAGCATACATCAAAACCCACCCAGACTGACCGCAGAGGATGGATCTATGCTGGCAAGTGGTATTACTGTACCTCGGCAGAGATTTCCACAACACTACGCCCAACTCAACGTAACCGCTCTCCTGGTCCTGATGGAATACCATATGAATTTTATCAATTAATGTGGAATATACTAGGAAAAGACCTCCTTAAAATTTACCAGGAGATTAGGGGAAACCCACAAATTATAACTGAAGAATTTACTGCTGGAATTATTATTTTAATTCCGAAGATCATAAGACCACTTGGAATGGAGGATTTCAAACCTATCACACTTCTCAATACAGATTGCAAAATCTTTACAAAAAATAATAGCATCCCGAATCAAACCGCAACTGCAACCAATTATAGGGCAGTGGCAATCCTGTGCGACTCCAGGAAATAAATGTCATCTCGAACTTGTTGGTGTTAAGCAATATTATTATTGTAAATGGGAAAACTTCACCTAATCTTCCTCCTACGACACTAGTCAGTCTCGATTTTCAAAAGGCCTTTGATAGAAAAAAAAAACATTCATTTCTATGGTCTGCAATGCGAACCTTCGGGTTTCCTATCGGGTTGATTAAATGCATTACAGGACTGTACAGAACAGCACAATCTAGAGTAATCATTAATGGACATCTAACATCGAATATACTCATCCGTAAATCTGTTCGTCAAGGATGCCCACTTTCTATGATCCTATTCATCATAGCACAGGAACCCTTCCTCCGGAGGAGGACGATCAATGAGAAGAAAGTGGCAGTACGAGCATATGCCGATGATGTATGTATTGTTCTCACAGACGAAAACGACGAAGACCGTATGCTGACTATCATAAACGAGCTTCAGGGAACATCTGGATCCCAAGTCAATCCAACATGTTTCAGGGATTTTTTTCTGAAATCTTCAGTGCAATGCTTTTTAACTGACCTTCGGTGAAAATACACAGGAGTTCACTGGTCACTGAGACATTGCGTTAGTCGCTGATCCTAAAGTGAAACATTCCGTGAGACTATCAGAGATATTTTATGGTGCACTGAACATCATGTGTGCTTATTGCCATAGCCTTCACTGAGTTATTAACATTAGCTCAATGGAAAAAATATGGCCTGCTTTCCAGTTCGATTCCATGAATCTACCCACAGATCAAAGTTCAAACCCTGCCTGGGGCAACGTGATATACTTTTATTTTTCCCCAGTCTTATACTTAACCAAATTGATTATTAAGGCTTGTACATCTCGTTAAACATGGTTATTTATTACTATTATCGTTAGTTTACTGGAAAATCGGATAACTATTCCCGGGAAAGGCGAGTAAACTTTCACTGAAAACTTCAGTGGAGTTTCACTGCTGGAAAGTTCAGTGGATATTCACTGTGATTTTCAGTGAAGTTCCACTGAAGTCAGAACTGTGAACTTCAGTGATTTATATGGCCTTTAAGCCACTGATATAAACCGATATCTGAATAACGTTATTAATACGCATTGCACGATTAAGGTGCTCTTTTTTACGAGCGAAGATTTTATTTAACGTCCTTTCTGGTGGGCGCTACTTTGTTGTTCCTACCATAACCGATATCCGAATATTAGTCCAAGTTACGGTATTAAGGGATATTTTTTTTGAGAGACTTATTCAAGTAACATTATTTCTGGCAACACTACATTTCGTTCCTGTGGTAACCGATTTTTATATGTGTAGGCCTTAGAGTTATGTTCTATTACATGAAGATTAATGTGTAGGTGTATTAATCAAACTTCAATCGCATGATTAGGACACCAGATTTTAAAATTTCGCACAGCCACCATCTTGTGGTTCTGAAAACAATTGAAATAAATTAGATGCCAGTGGATTAAAATTTGTATAAGCATATACCTTACCAAGTTTAACTGTGCTCGGATGATTAAATCGCGAGAAACGTCCATTTAAATATTCAAATTTCGCGTCACCGCCAGGATGGATTTGTGCTCCCCAGGTTATTGAAAGTTCCAAAGGTGAACTTATGTTTATAGACTCTATCAACATGCAAATATTTCAGTTTGACTGCTGTCATAGATTTTGTGAACCGTCTAAATATTTCGGATACTCGCCATGTTGGATTGTATTATACGTAGGCCATAGAGTTATGTATTATTAGATGACTATTATTGCGTAGGTTCATTATTCAAACGTTGACTTCTATCGCATAATTGGGACACAAGAAATAAAAAAATAATTTTAAAATTTTTCACAGCCGCCATCTTGAGTTTATGTACACAATTTAACAAAATTAGATGTCAGTGCATTACAATGTATATAAACAATTGCTGTACCAAGTTTCACTGCGTTCAGGTGGTTAAATCGCCATAAAAGTCTATTTAAATGTTCAAATTCGCTTGGCCGCCATGTTCGTTTTGTAGTGAACAGGTTTTTGAAAGTCACTTAAGTGAACTTCTAGCAGTGCCTTTTATCACCGTGCAACATTTCAGGGTGATATCGGTAACAGTTTCAGAGATATAGAATGCCAGTCAGATATTTCGCACAACCACAATGTTGGATTGGTGAAACATAATAAACTTTGAAAGGCACGATCGGGGTCGGCTAAAATAGTACTATGACCTTACCGAATTTCATTGAAATCGCTCCAGCCGCTTAGATTTTATTAGGTGCGGGAAGGGGGGGGGTTGACACCAAGGCCCTTGTAGGTAGTGCCTGTAGTATATTCTATCCTGTCGCACCCTTGTACTTTTGCTTCCAACACGATGAAGACACGAAAACATGGATCGCGTAACATTTCTGAAATGTTACAGATGCATCTTAGATCTATGTCGGTGATTCCTAAAGTTTGCAGTGAATCTCCTTCTTAATTATGTTGTTTGAACGTGAGCTAGGTTATCAGACACTCCGCAGTGTGTGCAGCATACGGTCTCACACATGAGCAACCTTTGCCTCCACCTATTTGTGCTTGGATACTCCCTTTCATGTGTTCTTCTGGATAAGTTGTTTTCCATAAAATATGGTGATTAGACAATTTCGCAATCAACCAGCAAGTTCATTTTGTTTTTTCCATACATCCGCTTAATCCTTAAGTCTCAAGTATTCCTTTGGTTCCTAACTAGTAAATCACCGTCTCCATCGTTACCACCATTTTCATCATCATCACCGTAATGGCAACCTCATTCGTTGTACAAACACAAATTACTCACCACGCCACCATGCCTTCAAGCAATTCTTGCACTCTCTGTATATATGTGGCACGGTCTCCCTACATGATGATTACTATACTTTGGATGTTCATTCACTGAAAATTGCGAAATCAACTTCGAGGTCTTCCTATGCCCAGAACATAGAATGCAATGAAAAGCATATGGTCTTAAATACGATGTGTGGATTACATATAAATATGCAATTGGATTAACTCACGATGGCTACTTGTAGCATTGGCCTTTGAGAATATTTTACGGAAGCTAATCTAACAACTCTACGAGGTGATTTTCTCTCAGAGTAGCCATATGAATGTTCGAATTGCAGAATAAGAATGTAGAAAAAAGGAAACACGTTCCCACTGACCTGGTGCAAGTCCTCGAAATGAACACCCCCTTGATGACTTACGTATCATCGACACAATTTCAGTACCTCAAACCGAAATTAAATTTCTTGGCAGGGCAGGGAATCAAACCCGGACCACCGGGGCGACAGCCAAGAATGTTAGCCGCTACACCACAAGATGATATCTTTCATTGTCAGCGCAATATATTGCACGATGCCATGTAATTTCTGCACGAACTATAATAGTGTACATTCTTCGTACTTTTGGCATTACATAGCCCCTGGTAAGTTAAAGAGGTGGTTCGCATACCATAACCCAAGAGCCGAATAGTTCCAATAACCAACAAACAACCGAAAGAAATACCGACAAGCTGGTAGAAAGACAGACAACATATTTTGTAATTTTCAGAGCAAAATAGTTTTACAATGAATAGCACCCTTGGTCTCCATACTGTAGAAATAATGAAAATTGTCCTAAAACTCCAAAAGTTAAAAGGATTTCATGTCAACTTGCTTATTTTGCCGTATATCTTATGTGTAGGTAAATTCGATGAGTTATTGTTTCAGGCGATGTTGAAAATACGAATGAAAGACATAAATTACCTCAGATGCGACGGACTATTGTTCAGTTTACAAACCTGATAAATTTACTAACGCACGTTTCTCGAATTCACATATCCCTGAACAGCATCAATCTAATCCAGGTCCATCCAGACAGCGCTCCGGCCGCACTCTAAGCCAGTGCTCCGAGCGCTTTGTTTGAAGGCAGTTTCAAAAGTGGTGGGAGGAGCTTGGCTGGCTGAGCACGCAGAAGTGTGCAGCCGAACCATCAGTCGCTAGTCTAGTCCAGTGCGCTTTGTTGACAGCGTGTAAGTAAATCAGTTTCGCAGTGGTCATGACTGAACAGCATACAAAAAAAAAGGAGTGGTGCAACAGCAGTCTTTAAAGCAGAATGGGAAATTTCATTTTTCTGTACAGCTTATAAAGGGCATGCCAAATGTTTAGTGTGCAACAGAGATGTAATGTGTTAAAAAGAACACAATTTGTTGTTGAATTTTCCTCTCTAATATGTTCACATTTCAGTTTGGAATAAATCACAATACTCTTTACTTAACACTTGTGTTCGTTTCCTTCACGTTCCATACATCGGCGTACCATTCGATTTGTGTATGCGGTATATTTGTCATGGCAAAACAGACCTATTAATATGTCAACAATTCCACAAGAGCCGTCGGCCGCACGACTGTACGTACGTTTCTAGTCAGCGTGGTCCGAACATCGTCTGTCTCCTCGCTGCCAGAGTGTAGTGGTGGTAGGGGAAGGATTTATTTATTTATTTATTTATCGTATGGCTTTTAGTGCCGGGAGTGTCCGAGGACATGTTTGGCTCGCCTGAGTCTGTAGCTGCTTCCAGCGGACACCCTAAAGGGTGAGCTACAAGTTCCGTTCAATTACAAGTAGTTCCAACTTTCGCCACCAGATATCAATGATACCTAGTGGTGAACGTTGGAACTTTGATAGAGCGTTCTGACGAAATCTAACCTAACAAATTTTGCTTTACACAAGTTTAGTCTGTGAAAGGATCTTTTACATGCCATAAATCTATGACATGGGACCGCCGGCTTTACTTCCCCTCCGAAGGAAGGCATACTGAAGAATTTTTAACGCTCTTAAAAAATACGACGACTTCGGCCGGGTTTGAACCCGCTATATTGGGCACAGCAGTTCAGCATGCTACCGACTACGCCACCGAAGGGGAAGGAGCGCTAGTCTGACTACCCAGTGCTCCCCGAGCGCGACCGCGCTCCCGGAGCGCTATGATGACTGGATGGCCCTGATCTAATCAGTTGGTGAATTCAGAATCTTGTTATTGAAATAGACTATAGCTTTATAGTCCTAATGTAGTTTTTTGTTCTACCCGTAATTATTTCGGTTGCTATGAGGTAGGGGTTGTGGTGAGACAGTTTCCTTGTGGGAATGATATTACGGATAGATGCCCTTCATGACGTCAATCTCATGAGGGGATTTCATGACAAATGAAATTAATGAGGTAAGGCATGAAATGGCTGTGTGTGGTGTTTCGAGTTCGGTGTAGACTGACCATGCACGTTAGCGTGTGTAGCTACCTCGGCTGGTTTGTGACATTATGTCAACAAATTAAAAAAACATATTTTAACTCTCCAGATTCCATACCGGCCCCTGTTACTGTCACATGCATGATTACCAATATGCTTGATTCCTTTTTTAGGATTATTATATCTCGCTGCACCTGCTGTATCACCAAAAAGCAGGGGCAAATGACCTCGTAGTTCTGCCCCTTAAAACAACAATAACTAAGCCAAAAGGTATGCAACTTCCTGTATCCTTGTTGCAGATCTGGTTCATGTACGTGAAAATATCATGTTTTATACGTCTTCGGTATGTTTCTTTAATGTGTGACTTCCCCACTATGATATTTTTGTGCTCCCCATGCCCAAAGGCGTTATGAGCACGGCAGACCACACGCATATTACAAAATGTTGGGTCTAGTGCGCCTCGAGTCCAGGCTCTGCGCTCAGTACCAAACGTATTGCAGCACCCCGTCAAATGGGCAGTGTTTGTGCACTGCAGTGCTAGTTTGATGTTGTGCTGCACTGCTCAGAAATGGGCAGGATAGGGCTGCGCTTCACCGGCACGAGTACTAAATTTCTCGCTAGCACTGCTTCACCTTGCTCATTGCACGGCCCTGGTGCACACACACGGACGCACAAACACACGGACAAAAGGTGATCTCATAAGCCTATGTTTAGCCTAATTTCGATTTTTGCAAAAAATGAAACTAGACTTATGAGATCTACACAGGGCCGAAAATTGTGTGTCTGTCTGTTTGTGTGTCTGTGTGTGTGAGAGTGTGTGTGGGTGTGTGTACTCGGAATGTCTGTCCCCCCTATCAATTCGAACACGGTGAAACCGAATTGAACGAAATTTGGTACAGAGGTAGAAATAGCAAAGGGAACCTCAGTGTCATGTTTTATATCGCCGCCATCTTGACGGAAACGTAATGGCGGCCACCCAAATGTTCAAAGCTTAAATCAAATTACGACTAACCTAATCATCCGATCTCTACCAAATTTTGCAACAACATATACGGATATGGCGACCGTCTTTTGACTAAACTACAAGGTCATCGGCCCAGTAGTTTGCAAATGGCGGCCATGTATGTGTGCAAATCGATTCCCCCAATCAATTCGAACACGGTAAAATAGTTTCGGAGATATGGAATACCAGTGAAATATTTCGCACAGTCGCCATGTTGGATTGGTGAGCTGTAACAAAATTTGAAGATCACTGTCGGGGTCGGACAAAATATTACTATGACCTTACCGAGTTTCATTGAAATCGCTCCAGCCGTTTATATTTTATTCGGGGGGACACACACATACGCACACACACGGACTAAATGTGATGTCATAAGCATATTTTTTCATAAATGAAAATAATAAAGAAAGCTTTCTTCATTAGAAATAACCATCACTGAAAAATGGCTTCTATCACTACTAAATGAAAATAGGCTAACAAGTAAACGAAAAGCAAGAACTGGCGGATTCATTTAGGAAAGAAATACCCTTATTGGTCACAAAGGAGTGAAAGTTTGGTGTGTAGGTTACACTCTGCCTTATATGGCAACACTGCGAGATGGTGAGTTCGATTCCAATCTTAGTCATCTTAGAGTGTTTTTCCGTGGTTTCCCACTTCTACTCCAGGAAAATGCGTGGATAGTTCCTAAGTCAAGGCCATGTCAACTCCAAAAGTAACAAAGTTTATCAGACAAATTCCATAAACACCTCAACTACATGGGACTGATGAACAATAGGCTATGTTCCAAACCCCTATATGAAGCAACAAGAAATATTTCGAATCAATGGGATCCATCGTATTGATTTTAGGAAACATGTTTCTAACGTAGGTTACAGTATGACCACGATCGAAACGAGCAAAGTACCTTGCCCTGTCTGATGGGGCACGCGCTCAGACTGAAATCTCTATGTTGAGTAACATTGATATTTCAAGAAGTAATTATCCTATGTTTGAATAAATAATAGGCCTGGAATTACGAGTACATATGGCCCAGCATCGTCAGAGTTCACGGTCACCTTCAATGCTTGTCCGGGTAGCGGGCAAATAGACACTTCCATAACGTTATTGACGAGAATCTTTTCTGAAATAACGGAAACAATTTCTCCGCTTATAATAACGTTACTGATAGCGCATAGCTGTTAAAAATCACCTGTATACCGTTACTAGACTTATAACGTTGTTGGTGGGTTCTCATTTCGAAATAACGGAATTAATTTTTCTGCCCTGAATAACGTTATTGATAGCGTATAGCTGGTACAATTCGCTCGTATACCGTTACTAGACTTGTAACGTTATTGGTGGGTTTGCATTTCTAAATAACGGAATTATTTTTCAGCCATGAATAACGTTATTGATAGCGCAAAGCTCGTAAATATCGCTCGTATACGGTTACAAAGCTTATAACGTTATTGGTGGGTTCACATTTCTAAATAACGGAATTAATTTTTCTGCCCTGAATAACGTTATTGACAGCGTATAACTGGTTAAAATGTCTCGTATACCGTTACTAGGCTTATAACGTTATTAGTAGGTTTGCATTTTGAAATAACTGAATCGATCACTCTGCCTGAATAACGTTATTGATGGCGCGCAGCGAGTCAAAATCGCTGCCATACCGTTACTAGACTTATAACGTTATTAACGGGAGCGCATTTTAAAATAACGGAATCTTTACCTCTGCTGGTTATAACGTTAATAGCACAAACCAGGGAAAATTATAACCCCTTATTTCGTTGCCGCACTAAAATCGTTATTCATATACCATTTGTTTTGGGTACGGAAGCAGTAACGTAACAAAAATTAATTCGTTATTTTTGACTATTCTGTTACGTTATGAAGCCTTGCATTTATGTTTCACATTCGTTCCCTAACAATGAAGTGTCCCTTAACGCGTGGTAGCCTCTACTCCGCTGTGCGCTGCACGAGCCAGCAAGATCCAAGGGTTGTCCAATAGTTGTGTTGTCACACGGATTTTGTATCAAGATTTCGATACCTTTCAGTTCGAAATGGCAGCTAATATTTTGTACATCGCCAATTTATGGTTTCCTCATCATCTCAACGAAATATCATTGTCGGTTTCGATATGACCGTATGAACAGTTCCCTTGTTAGGAAGCAAAATAATCAGTGATCGACGAAGCAAAGAGGATATAAAAAGTAGGTTGGCTTAGGCAAGGAAGGCAATTTTTAAAGCCTTTGTCTGGATCATTGCACTCTATGGAAGTGAAACTTGGACTGTTCGCTCAGCAGAAAAGAGGAGTATAGAAGCATACGAAATGTGCCGTTACAGGAGAAAGATGGATAAATAGAGTAACAAATGAATAGGTGTTAGGGCGAGTGGCAGAGGAGATATATTTCTGGAGACTGCTAATGAAGAGAAGAGATAGGTTGGAAGGACACACACTAAGACACTGGGGAATAGCAAACTTAGTTATGGAAGGAAGGGTCGAGGATAAGAACTGTATAGGTAGATCAAGGTTAGAATATGTTTAACAGATTGCCTTGGATGTAAGGTGTAGCTATGTAGAGATGAAACGATTAGCCTAAGACAGGGGCCATGGAAAGCTGCATCAAACAAGTTGAAAAACAGAAGACCCAAACAACAATACAATTACACAGATTATCAGACAAATTCCACACACATCCCAGTACATGGGGCTGAAAATACCTTGTGGCCAAGCCTCTAATTGAAACAACAACTACAGAGTCTGGAGTTGCGCCTTACCATGCGTAGCTGCTTTTGTCGGAGCATACATAGTAACAGTAATAATAATAATAATAATGTTTGTTTCAGACATTTATATAAAAATTATCCACTAATATTCTTCTAAGAAAGTTGTTGAGTAGCAACGGTGTTCCGGCATAGCTCTAAAATGTTCATAGGATCTTTCTCTTCAACAGTGGACAAATGTTGTCATCAATACAATAGATTAAGATTAAAATTTCCATGTAGTTTAATATAGGATAAACAGATTCATGACCAAACTTCAAGTAGCATGCGGAAATTAATTTTGAACACAATGATAAACAAGTATTATTTAATTTCTTGTAATAATGTGTGTATGAAGATGGAAAATTAATCGCTCTCTATGGCTCCATTTAAAGCAAAGCCAACTCCGTACAGGCCATGGAAACCCTGGGAGTAGTGGTAGGTAGAGGCTTCCACCCTATGTGACAACAGCACTAGATGGGATGGAGTTGTCAGCTCCATGCCCGGCCGTCTATGACTCCATTAAGTCGGTCATTTCACAAAGTGCCACAACCTCAATAACTGGAGCTCCATGAAGTAACTAGGCTGATAATGTAAATTCCTAAATGATCCCATCATTTCAAGAAAAAAAAATGCATCAAATGGCATAACTAATCCATTTTACACTAAATGCCAACTTTTCATGAAGTAACGGATTTCACTATCAGCCTACGACATATAGTTTATATCACGAGGGTTGAATGTCATGATTCATAACTTTTGTATCATATTTCAGGTAACAAATGGAGTCTGCTTCAAGGGATAGTTGGAAAGTTGTCTGTCACCTCTTGAGCCGGCCATTCCTCGATCAGAAAGTGTTGGTTTTAGGGCCTGAAGATGTGGTTTTTGGGGTCCCTCTGGGACCAATAGTCATTCCGTTCTTCTAAGACAAATTAATTTTGCCTATATTAGCTTATCCAAGTATCAAATGGCCAAATAGACCCACTTAGGGTTTAACAACACAGAAGTGACAAAGAGGAAATCTGACATTCTACACATCGGAGCGTGGAATGTTAAAAGTCTGATAGGCAGTGGAAGGTCAGAAAACTTAGAAAGGGAAATGGATAGGTCATCATCATCATCTTCCTTCCAAGTATTGGGCCAAATGTCCCGTTACGGTCTTGCACTTTCCCTCCATCTCTTCATCGGACGTCCTATCGATCTATTTCCCCGTGGTTGGTAGCGAAGGATCTCCTTTGGAAATCTTCCAGGTTCCATCCTTTGGACATGATGCTTCCAGTTCTCTTGGTAGTCACAAATGTATGCAGTTATTGGTTTCACTTTTAGTTCCTTCAGCACATCCTCGTTTCTCTTATGATCCCATTTAATATAGCCTGCTGTTCGGCGCATAAAGGTCATTTCGCGTGCTGTGAGTCTGGACATGTCCTGACATCTTATTGTCCATGCCTCGCTGCCATAGCATAGGGTTGGTCTGGCTAATGTGTTATACAAACGCAAGCGTGTATGCCTTTGGACAAGAGATGGCTTCATGACATGATTAATGATTCCTGTTGTTCTGGTATAATTAGTTATTTTTGCAGTTATGTCTCGTTCTTCTTGAAAAGATAAATGATATCCTAAATACTTGAATTCGTTAACTCTTTCTAAAATTTTACCATCCAGACAAATTTTACTGGGGATAGGGTCCTTACCCTTAAAGGCCATTACTTTAGTCTTTTCAGTAGAAATGCACATGCTGAATTTTGATGCCACTTTCTGGAGGTTGAAAACTGACCACTGCAGATCATCTTCAGATGCTGCTACCAATGCAACATCATCAGCAAATAGTATAGCATCTAAATTTTTTAGATGCCTGCTGATAGGTATTGAACCATGTCTTTCACACCTCCATTCCTTTATTATAGCATTCATGTAGATTATGAATAGCAATGGAGAGAGTCCACAGCCTTGTCTTACCCCTCTGCTGATTGGCTTCCACTCGGATTTATGATTACTTAACCTTACTGAAATAAGAGTACCACTATACATGTTGGAAATGTTATCAATTAACTGTTGGGGGACACCATCTCTGGCCAATATGTCAATAAGTCTGTTTCTGTCAACAAAATCAAAGGCTTTCTTAAAATCAACAAATGATATGTGTGTTTCCAAATTGAACTCCCTGCGTTTTTCGATCAAAATTTTTAAGGTGAAGTAGGCATCTGCACATGTGCGACCTTTTCTAAACCCATGTTGTTCATTCCCTATTAACTCAGAGTAATGTTTCAGTAATTTTTCTTTAACAATGTTTGCAAAAATTTTGTATCCAGAGTTAAGTATACTTATTCCTCTATAATTTTCCAAAACTTTCATATTTCCCTTCTTATGAAGAGGAACTACTATTGCCTTTTGCCAATCTTCTGGAGGCCTGTTACCCATCCAGATTAAATTCAATAATCTGAGAAATCTTTTCTTGAAGGCATCGCCTGAATATTTCAACATTTCTGCATTTATCAAATCTTCTCCAGGTGTTTTCCCATTTCGAAGTTTCCTCAAGACCTGTTCTAATTCTTCGAGTGTAATAATTTCCGATGACTTGTTGTTAGATGCTTGTAAAACAAGTTGTTCAATATTTGGACTCGACCAAAGGCTCTGAAAATACTCAAGCCATTCTTTGTGAGATATTGCATTAATTTTTACATCTTCTTTTACTTCCCTATTTAGTTTTTTCAAAATTTTATAGGTTTGTGGTTGTGGTCTTGTTATGTCAGTCTCCAGGTACGAGACAAAGTTTTCCCAACTTTCCCTGTGTTTCTTTCGAACTTCTCTTTTTGCTATTGCTCTCTTATGATGGTATTCAATTTTATCTTCTAATTTACCAGTTGACAGAAACTTTTTATATGAATTTGTTTTTTCGGAGATTACTTTTTTAATTTCTTCGTCCCAAATTCTTAAGCCCTTTTTCTTTTGCCATCTTCTTTTTTCTCCCAAACTTTCAAATGCTGACTGTTTTAGAGCTGAACTCAAATTGGACCACTCGTCTTCCACATCGTCAGAAAGTGGAATCATCTGAATGTGATTATCAAGCCTGTTTTGGTATAGCCATTTTATACTGGGATAATTTAAAAGGTTAACCTTATATAAAGTTTCGTTTTCCTGTGTTCTTTGTTTCTTTTTCTTGAACCACCGTGGTTTTAAACGAATAGGAGCAACTAATAAATAGTGGTCTGTTTCCAATTCAGGACCTCGATAAACTCTTGTATCCAAAACTAAATCTGCAAATTTTCCATTACAAATGATATAATCAATAATTGATTTCTGATTTCTTGCGGACCACGTATATTTATGACTGTCCTTGTGTGGAAATAGTGTGTTCATAATCCGAAATTGATTGAAGATAGTGAAATCTATTAATTTTGTTCCATTATTATTGCGGGTTACCTCTCCATGAATACCAATGTTATTCTGAATTTTCTCATTACCCACTCTGCCATTAAAGTCTCCCAATAACAGTACCATACCTGCCAACTTTTGAAAAGGGATATCAGTAAAACTCACGCGCGACAAAAAATCGAACGATTTTCGATATACCCCCGGCTTGACGAAAATAATAATACTTCTGGGCTACAAAATACAATAATTCATGCTTTAAACAGGATACTTCAATGAAATCATATCTACTTACATAATTTGTAGATGAACATAACAATCCAGAAGAAATCCGTGTTAATCAGCAGCAGGCGTGGTGAATATTGGTTTGGAGCACACATAACAGGACTTCCTTGATAGATTAAGCTGATATACGATAATTGAAAAAGGCTTTACACAATAAAACTTGTTTAACGTAACACAGGCAAGAAATAATATAATACACACTGCAAATCACATGCTAGTTCGACTTTAAAGTCATGGTTGTGGTCTTTTTAGCTTCCTGCAAAAAGTCATGAGAAAATGTTTTGTCATAACAGCGACCAGAACTCCTGGTCTTCAAAATAGAAATAGACTCCAGAGATTCATTGGACATGGATGACCTGAACTGTGTTCTATTTTTCTTCACACGGCTAAAAACACGTTGACATTCTGCATTGCTATGGGGTATGGTGAGAACAGAGAGCATTACTCTAGAAATTCGGTTATACTTAAGAAGTCTATCGGCTCCACGAATTCTTGATATTTGTGCCCAACTGGAATCACTTGCAGCATCTTGATGTGCAGCCGAAGTGTCATCTACCTGAAGAGCTGTGAACTGCCTCTGAAGCTCATTCACCACCTCATCTGTAGTTTCATTCTCTTCCTTGCATAACATGATAGGAAACTTTTCCAAGAAAAAACGAATGGAAGAAAACTGTGCATCTTCAATTTTGTCTAACCTAGCAACTTGAGCATTCTTTAACGTGTCATCCTTGAGTGGAAACTTGTTGATGATGTAGTCACAGGCAGTACAAAAGTAGTTTCTCACTGATGGAAAGAAAAGGGATTTATCTGTATCCGGTCCGTTCTGAAGGCACTTAACAACTTCAGATGATGCATTTTTTGCCATTTTATTTACGAAGCATGTCGTTTTCGTGCGACCACAACTATATTTCTTTGCAACTTCTGATATAAAGCACCAGCATGATCAGCCGCACTTAAGGGCACATTGTGTTCCACGAAAAAGGAAGTAAACAGACACTCGGCCCTAATTACGTCACTGGCAACGTGAAGAAAGAATATGCATATGGTAGAAATAAAAAACACACACTCACGTGGAACGAATGAAATTAGTCCAAGGAATACAGGAAACTGCGAAGCACGAAGTTATAGCACAAAAACTCGAACGCTTCATTAAAATATGCCATAACCTTAAAAGACGAAAACATTCAAGGAACGCCAACTTCGCGAACAATGAACAACTGACGTGGCCAAAGAATATGGTTTAAATCGCAACGAGCGAACGGAGCGGAACAAAGAATATGCGAAGAACATGGAAGAACGGTTATCCCGGCTTCAAATTCAATTACAATGAAGACACAAACATCACACGGTTAAAAGTACGAATCATATCAAAGAACGAGTTATGGACTATCGTGGACTTGCCTTCGACCCACGCAAACAATCGATTGTACGGAAGTGGGCGGTATTATCGAATGTAAATTATCTTTTCAAATTTTTGTCCGCGAAATCGTAAAATGACACCGTTCATCCGTAAAACCGTAAAATGCTGCAATTTCCGTAAATTTTACGGATAAACCGTAAAAGTTGGCAGGTATGCAGTACCATATCTTGTCTATTAGTAATATTGATTATCTTCTGTAGATCATTATACAAAATATCACTTTCTTTCGAGTATCCTTCAACCGGTGCATATACCCCTATAACTGTCAAATATCCTCTGGATAGTTTTATTCTTACTTGAATGATCCTTTCATTCCAAAAAGTATAGCTATCAATATTTGATCGTAATCTCTTGTGAACCATAAACATAACCCCTGCCTGTGCTCTAACATTTCGTTGAACACCACTATAAAACTGTAAATAATTTCTCGTCTCCTTGGATCCCTGAAGCTTTTTCTTTGTTTCAGAAATAACTGCAATTGAAATATCTTTTTTAGATAGAATATCGTCTAATTGATCATCTTTGTGTCCAATACCCTGAACATTCCAGGTAGCACATCTAATAATATCCTTCCTTTTCCAATTCGTGTCCTTTCCTTTGCCAAGTTCGTCAACTGTAGAATCCGTCCGGTTTTTTCCTTTACAAGACTTGAAAGCAATGAAAATGTCCTTCCAACGGGTTGCTAGCCTGAAGAAAGTAAGTCCATTAATGGGGATGCCATCTCTCAGCCCATGGACAGGCTGTAATAGGATAATGGATAGGTTGAGGTTGGATTTGGTTGGGATTAATGAAATGCGCTGGCAGGAAGATCAGGACTTTTGGTCGGGAGACTATAGGATCATTGGCACTAAATCAAACAATAGCCAAGCAGGGGTTGGTCTCATATTGACTAGGAAACTTGGACAGCAGGTAGAATATTACGAGCAATATAGTGAACCTAAGTGCACCACAGTGGTACAAGTCTATATGCCTCCCAGTCAAGCTGATGATGAAGATGTTGAGAAGGTCTACGAAGAAATAGGTGAAGTTTTGAGGTATGTCAAGGGTGATGAAAATGTTATGGTAATGGGAGATTGGAATGCTGTGGTAGTAAAAGGAAGAGAAGGCAAATTGTAGGAGAATTCAGAGTAGGTGAAAGGAATGATCGAGGAAGCAGGCTGATGGAATTCTGCACAGAGCATGAGTTGTTCATAGCTAACACCTTATTCAAAAACCACAATAGGAGAATACACACATGGATGACCAGGAGATACAGGACATTACCAAATCAACTTCATTATGGTCAAGCAGAGATTTCGAAATCAGATTTTGGATTGCAAAACGTATCCCAGTGCTGACATAAACTCTGACCACAATCTGGTTGTTATGAAATGCAGACTTAAGTTGAAGAAAAGTCAAAAGCCAAGAAGGTGGGCAATAGACAGACTGAAAGAGAAGGACGTGAACAAACAATTAAAGTCGAGTATAGAGGAAAGACTAATGAAAAACCCTGAACATACAATTGCTGAGGAATGGGAACTTTTGAAGAATGAAATAACAAAATCTGCAGAAGAAAACATTGGTAGGAAAGAAAGAATAGGTAGAAAACCGTGGATCACGCAGGATATACTAGAATTAATGGACGAACGGCGGAAGCACAAGAATGAAAGAGATGAAAGGGGAAAAGCATAATACAGACGTCTCAGAAATGAGGTTAACAAGAAGTGCAAAGTAGCAAAAGAAGAATGGTTTAAAGAGAAATGTGCAGGTATAGAAAATTGCCTGAAATTAGGAAAGGTAGATACAGCTTGTCGAAGGATTAAAAGTACTTTCGGGGAAAAGAAGTCTAAGTGCTGTAATATTAAGGACTCAGATGAAAAACCTGTAACAGATAGGGAAGAAAAGGTTGAGAGATGGAAAGCTTAGAGTGTTTGTATAAGGGAAAGGATATTGGCAATCATGTAATGGAAAGGGAAGAGGAAATTGATGAGGATGAGAAAGGAGATTTAATATTGAGATCAGAATTTGACAGAGCATTGGAAGACTCAAGCAGGAACAAAGCACCAGGCATAGATGATATAACGATTGAGTAGTTAAGCTGCATAGGTGATGAAGGTCTGACAAGGTTATTCCACTTGGTGTGAAGGATTTATGAGACAGGTGAGGTACCCTCTGATTTCAAGAAGAATATTATCACCCCTATACCGAAGAAAACAGGAGCTGACAGATGTGAAGATTACCATACCATCAGCTTGATCACTCATGCTTCAAAGATCCTGACTGTAATAATTTACAAGAGGATGGAAAGACAGATAGAGTTGGATGAAGACCAGTTTGGCTTCAAGAGAAACTTAGGAACAAGGGAATCTATACTAAGTCTTAGGCTGATTTTGGAAGCTAGAATAAGGAAGGATAAGAGAACGTTCATGGCATTTGTAGACTTAGAAAAGGCTTTTGATAACATTGATTGGAGTAAGTTGTTTGACATTTTGAGGACGATTGAAATAAAGTACAGGGATAAGAGGGTGCTCTACAATCTATACAGAAATCAGACATCAGTTATTCGAGCCGAAGGACATGAGAGAGAAGCTGTTATTCAGAAAGGTGTAAGGCAAGGCTGCAACTTATCACCAATATATTTCTATCTATACATTGAACAAGCAATGAAAGAAATTGGAGAAAAATTCGAAGTAGGAGTAAAGATTCAAGGAGAAATAATTTCAACTCTGAGATTTGCTGATGACATCGTCATCTTAGCCGACACACCAGAGAATTTGAATGAGTTTTTAAATGGTATGTGTTACTGTATGCATTTTGTCGTGAATAAAACGCTCTTGCGTTTACCGATTGCTAAAACCTTTATTTTGTGTCCTAACTTTCTATCGTACATTTTTAACAATTTTCAAAACAATTGGCAACTCTAGCTATCTGATATGACATCTAGCAGTAAAAATGAGAAACTTACCAAGTAGGGTACATTTGTCACGTGGTGACTGTATATGGTTTCTTGTATTGGTAAGCAGATTGTGGTAAATTCTTCGTCTCTTTATACATAAGTAATAAGTTTTACTCGTTGATCGAGTGCAAAATGAGTAAAAGCAAAGTATATTGCTCAGTTTACGGATGTAAGTCGATGTATAAGAGGGCTGCGGATATAAGTTTTCATCACTTTCCAAAAGATGCAAATAGCGGGTTGGACCACTCACCACTGCACACACTGACGACGGGACGGGTTGTTCACTGTTACGCCGAGCCAAGCCGCACCTAGACAGCTAAGCACAGTCTCTTGCCAAGCCAAGCCGTACGAAGACAGCCAAGCCTACACCAGCCGAGGACAGCCAAGCTTCATCAGTCAGGTATCCTTCCCTGCTCCCTAGTTCATTTCCAATAACCCTAACAACCACCCATCACCTCGCTCTGCGATATCCGAGCCATTCCACTAAGAGTCATATAGGCCTAATTTGACTTCGCAGGGTAAAAATCTACTCTGGAAGAACCTGCTACCAGTCCTATATTCAACACCAAACCTATCTGCTAACTATCCAACAAATCAAGCAATTCCTGTCTCCCCCGAGTTTTAATACAAGTTAAACTCATCCCTACGCCCTACCAAGCAACAAATAATTTCTAGAGTCTATGGTACAGTGAGCAAACTCAAATATACGATAGCTTTTAAACGTAACAGTGCCATGACTCGAACTGCTCAAAAACAAATACCAGCAGACAACCGATGCTTGATAATATGCAATTGACACACAAAATCCAGTGGAACACACAAATTAGACCACATGTATTGCACAGTTATACATATATACAATTAAAAATAACACTGTCATTATTTTAGGGACCACATTTACATTTATAACCGAAAAATAAAAAGTGTTTCATATGAAACGCGTGTTTTTGAGTATATTTTACCCTACTTATCCAGACCGACCGCAGCGCCCCAAGTGTTATTTTGAGTCGCCAATTGACTACACTCTCCCGCGAGTACGGGTCGCAACAAACACCAGTCGACACGCAATCGACTACTTCCTTTCAACATCGAAGGGATGAAGTTACTCATTAACGGTATGGATTCTGTCTTGAGGAAATAATTCACTATGAAAATTAATAAATGTAAAACCAAAATATTGGAATGCAGTCAAAAGAAATCAGAAACCCCTGTGGATGTTGAATTGGCAGGTTAACAGCTAAAGGAAGTAGGTGACATCTGTTACTTGGGAAGCAAAATAACCAGTGATGGACGAAGCAAAGAGGATATGAAAAGTAGGTTAGCACAGGCAAGGAAAGCATTTCTACAGAAAGGGAATCTGTTGACATCGAATATAGATTTAGGTATTAGGAAGTCATTTTTGAAAGTCTTTGTCTGGAGCATGACTCTCTATGGAAGTGAAACTTGGACTATTGGGGCAGCGGGAAGGAGGAGAATTGAAGCGTTTGAAATGTGGTGTTACAGGGAATGAAGAAGACCAGATGGGTAGATAGGGTTATGAATGAAGAGGTATTAAAACGAGTGGGAGAGGAGAGATGTTTCTGGCAACTGCTAATTAAGAGAAGAGATAGGTTAGTAGGACACATATTAAGACACCCAAGAATAGCAAACTTAGTTATAGAAGGAAGGGTCGAGGATGAGAACAGTAGGGGTAGACCAAGGTTAGAATATGTTAAACAGATTGCCTCGGATGTAGGGTGTGGTAGCTATGTAGAGATGAAACGATTAGCTCAGGACAGGGAAGCATGGACAGCTGCATCAAACCAGTTGAAAGACTGAAGACTCATACAACAACAGGGTTTAAATATTTTCTCAGTGAGCACTTACAACCTAAAGGCATCCAACATGCAAAATTTCACCTTCCCCGGACTTTTATGGTTACAGAGAAACAGTGATCAGTGAGTGATATTTGATTTATTTTGAGCCTATAGTTTGGTAAATATTTACTTTGTTTTGATGTTGATATGTTTACAAAATATGAAAGCTTTTTTTTTTTTGAAACTAGACAGTCAGTACAACTTACCTCAAGAAATCAAGATCATGTTCTACACAACTCAAGTTTGTTTTTGCAGTGTCAATATTCTTTGTGAGGAGATTCAGAGCATCGTCCAATGTGTACTCCAGCATAACGTTAGCCTGAAAGACAATTGTAAGACTTTTTAAGCTATCCACTCCTTGTATATTACATCTAGGAACAACAAGGGTTCACATATAAAAGTTATAAAATGTTAACAAAGAATTTCAACAAGATATGTATATAGATAGGTTTGAAGCCGTTTTTCAGTGTTGCCTTATTAACAATTAATAATGTAACTTTCAGTTGGTCAACACAATATAATGCCAATTACTGGAATACGTGAAAAAATAACCTGAAAAAAATTACATGTGATTAAGATATATAAAATATATATATTTGTTATGGAATATAGAAGGAGAAAAGTAAGTGATGACATGTTTTGCCGTGTGTGGAGCGACCCTTCAGACAATTCATCATCCCAACCTGATTTTCCCTGCCAAAAGTGTTGTATGAATATCTTGAAAGAGATTAATACAGGATTTACAAGCCCAAGTGGATCGAAAATTGAAGTTAATCGTCTGACGGATGTGAAAGTCTGGGTCTGCAAACCTGATATCTTCTGGGATATTCCTATCCTCAATATCAATACCAGCAGCTGAAATACACCAAAAATATCCCAACACCAAGAAGGGGTTGTACTAGATTAACGAACGTTGGTAGGCGTGATTATACATCTGAAAGATGATGTTGATTCACATTTCCCGCAAATCGCATTAGCGTGGTGCTAGTAGTGGCCCCATGACGTTGCACATCAGGGTTTCTTTAAATACGGGCTGTACTGTGCGAGAGCGTTAGTTACCAGTGAGATTGGACGGAGTGACTGTGAGTGGGTCAAGAATGCCTTTACGACGACGAAGAGGCCAGTATCAACAGCTCACTGTGTTTCAACGAGCCCGTGTAATAGGGCTATGTGAAGGGGGATTTTCCTTCCGCGCTATTGCAGAACGACTTGGCAGGATTGTCTCCACTGTGCATGCGTGCTGGCAGCAGTGGTCACAAGAAGACCGGGCTCCGGACGTCCCCGTAGCACCACCGAGAGGAAGGACCGCCGTATCTGGCGTATGGCTTTGGCGGATCAGACGGCGTCAGCAGCAGCAATTCGAGCGGCAGTTGGCACCACAGTGACACAACGAACTGTTCAAAATCAGTTACTTGAAGGACAGCTCCATGCCAGACGCCCTGTGGCGTGCACTCCACTTAACCCAATCCACCGCCGTCTGCGACTTCAGTGGTGTCAAGCGAGAGCTCATTGGAGGATGGAGTGGTGGTCTGTTGTGTTTTCCAATGAAAGCCGATTCTGCCTTGGTGCCAATGATGGCCGTGTGTTGGATAGAAGGAGGCCAGATGAGCGCCTGCATTCCACCTGTCTGCGGCGTCGACACACTGGACCTACACCAGGTGTTTTGGTCTTGGGAGCAATTTCCTAATACAGCAGGAGCACTCTCGAGGTTATTCCACCCAACCTGACTGCAGATGTGTACGTCCGTCTGGTGATTCGACCTGTTGTGCTGCCATTCATGAACAACATTCCCAGGCGTGTTTTACAACAGAATAACGCACGCCCCCATGCCGCTGTTGTAGCCCAACGTGCTCTTCAAGAGTGTCGACATGCTGCCTTGGCCTGTTCGATCCTCCGATCTGTCCCCAATCAAGCACGTATGGAACATCATTGGACGACAACTCCAGCGTCGTCCACAACCGGCATTAACCGTCCCTGTATTCACCGACCAAGTGCAACAGGCATGGAACTCTATCCCACACACTGACATCCGGCACCTGTACGACATAATGCATGCACGTTTGCATGCCTGCATTCAACAGTCTGACGATTATACCGGTTATTAATGGACCAGCATGGCACATTTGCGTTGTCTTTACTCGCGCGGACATTAACCTGTTATCTTGTACCTTTAATCAATAAAATATGTTACCTCGCCAAAATTTCCGTACTCTACATTCCTTACTTCATGGTGTTGAGATATGGGCCCACACACCAGAAGAGCATCAGCAGTCTGTCAACTGTTTCAACAGAGCTTATGAAGGTTTTGGCCTGACTGTCAACATTCAGAAAACCAAAGTGCTAACTCAGCCTGCTCCTGGAACCATCCCCCCCAGATCTTGATAACATATCTGGCTCAGCTCTGGAAAAGGTGGAACACTTCTCGTACCTTAGTAGTATTCTATCAGCGAACTGTACCTCTGAGAAGGACGTGGAAAACAGAATACAGGCTGCCCATGTGGCTTTTGGACGTCTCTCACATCGTGTGTTTCTGAACAAAGATCTAAGTATCTGCGCGAAAGTATTGGTGAACCAAGCTGTTGTTATTTCTACGCTACTCTACGGATGTGAAACCTGGACCCTATATCGCCAGGACATCAAGAAACTGTAACACTTTCATCAACAAAAACTTAGATCAATCATGAACTTCAAATGGGATGACTATGTAACTAATATAGCAGTCCTTGAGAAAGCAATGATGAACAGTATTGAAGCCTCCATTGTTGGTCATCGGCTTGGATGGGCAGGCCATATCCATCGTATGAGTGACAGCAGACTACCTCGGCAAATCCTGTATAGTGAACTCAATACTGGCAAGAGGCCATGTAGTACTCCTTTAAAACGTTATAAAGACCAACTCAAGCAGACCATGAGAACGGTAGAGATAAACCCAAATACTTAGCATACTCTTGCACTGGATCGCCCTCGCTGGCGTGCTATCATCTCAGCTGCAGTTGCACAGTTTGAACAGGAACGTCGAAGACAGGAAAAGGAAATTCGCCAGAGGAAGAAGATACGTCAAACACTACCATGTCCTCCACCCTCCATCGGATGTCAGTTTTGATTAGTATTGTAACGTTTCTGATAGGGGTCTCTTGGTGTTAGGCATACAAGAAAAGTACTAACAGAATTAATTATGGTTCTTACTTGGATGAGATAATTTATAATTTGTATTTCATACTCCTTTAATTTCTGAAGTGCTGCACCAGAATCTTTCAAAACATGTTCTGACTTTTCTGACCTTTCATTTAAACTGTCCACTACAGTTTGCTTTCCTTTTAACATCTGATATAGTAATTGTTTTTAAATCAAAAACATAACCCCATCTTAATAAGTACTCCTATAACCAAGGCCCCCTGCCACCTATTGTTAGTTTACCACAAAGAATCTAGTAGACTCAATCAACTAGACTCCATGTAGTGCCCCAGCAATTGGTGGCCATTTTATATCCAAATGTACAGTGACAGGGTATTTTGATTATCCTGAATAAATTAGCGAGCACAACTTGTTTGCTCGTCCTTTTGTTAGAAATCCATCTTATATTTTACCGTTGTTAGCAAGATGATGTGCTATGGATCAAGGCACTCTTTTTTTTTTCTTCTTCAGGAACCTCGTGTTCAAGCTCTTTAGATTTTTGTTAGGTAATCCATAGTACACCATCACTTTCCATCTAAATGATACATGTACAATATAAGCTACTTGTCAGTATGAGACTGTGGTTGTTTAGCCGGGGACCCCAAGGCTCACATAATCCTCATTTCATCTTCGGATTGAGGAGTACCGAGGGAGCTTGGGCTTGTATTCAGGTTGAGTACGTACCATTAGAATTCAAGTCTCTTGAAAACATTTACAGAATTTACAAGAAAGAATGTCAGGAAAAACATGTCAAGTGTGCTTCACCAACTGGGTTCAAACGTATCTGGAGCCATGAATATAATATAGGAATTCACTTACCAAAGAAAGATAAGTGTGTTTTGTGCCTAGCATTCGAGCAAAAACCAATTGAAGAAAGAAGTGAAGAAGACTTATTTGTTTATGAAGAGCACAACAACGAGAAGAAATACATCAGCTTCTAAAGGCTAAAAGCCTTGTTGTTGCAGCCATTTCTTACGGTCTTCAGCAGTTCTCTTCATATTGGCATACGAGTCACATTCCATCTCCTTGACAATGTTCTTGAGATACGATTATCTTGGTCGTCCTCTTGGCTTTCCCCCCAAAAATTTTTCCTACAAAAATCACCTGGAGGAGAGTGCCATGTCTGATTATGTGTCCCATGAATTTCGCTTTCCTTTTCTTGATGTTGTTCAACAGGCATCAATTCTCGTGAATTTGATTAAGAACTAGCTCATTTGTCTTTCTTTCCATCCATATAAAATGGTCAAAAAATAATAAAACAAAAAATTAAATAGAACTAATAATTATAATAATAAAAAATTACAGAAAAACAAACAAATCAGAATTCAATATTTTTTATTATCTACTTAAATACAAGCCGCGGTGGCCGAGAGCGCTAACGCACTACCTCGTGCCTCGCTGGCATTGGAAGAGAGTGGGTTCGAATCCCACCTCGGCCGTCCTGAAAATGGGTTTTATGGTTTCCTATTTTCACCACCAGGCAAATGCCAGGACGGTCCATGGTCGATTTCGGTACAAAATCTGTTCCCTGACCCATCCTGTAAAGAAAAGTACATGGTCATTGGCAGCCTTAATAATAAAAAAGGAACAAGTCTTTGAGTAAACGCTCACTTGAAAATTTAGATTGCTGGCCCTAACCCACTCTCATTCATAAAACGGATGCCGAGATCAGCAGCCACCAGGTCATTGGCTAATAATAAGTTTGAGCGTCATCTGCGCTCTAAGTTGCCAGATGAAGAAGGTATATACACTGCCAGGCAAAAAAAGTGGAACAGTTAAAAAAGCAATATAAATAGTATAAAATTAGCCATGAAATAGATGTTATCACATTTTAAAAGCTTTTCACGCATTAGAACAAACATCTGAAACATCCGTGGATAGAAATTGATAATATGACGTTTCTTAGGGTGGTTTATTACCACCAATTACCCCCAATCTTCGATGAGCCAATCTTAATGGTTTTATGGCGGGAAGCGCACTGTAAGCGTTTAAGGTTTATGAGTGTTGCTGCTCGCTTATTGTTGTTCTAGGCATTTGTTGAACAAGTGTGAACCATTGTCACACATTTTAGCAAGATATCCATGTGCAGTTCCCACTAAAACATGCCTCTTAGCCATGAAGGAGCTGCACAGGCAGTTGCATTGGTGGAGGATGGCCGCAGCTTCCGTTATGCTGCTAAGGTCATTGGAACATCTCTCGGTAGCATTCACTGTGCGGTGCAACGTTATAGAGAACTCCAAACATACGACAGGAGACGAGGGTCAGGCCGTAGAAGAAGCACAAGTGCCAGGGATGACAGATTTCTCACCCTGTAAGTTCTGCGTCTGCACAGCAGTCCAGGTACGAAATCAACTGGAAAATGTCAGAAATGTGAGAGTGAGTGAGCGAACAGTAAAAAGAAGGTTTGAAGAAGCTGATCTTTCATCCAGGAGGCCTGCACGTGGACGCGCACTTGAACGACATCACAGAGAGGTGCGTCTTCGCTTCGCAAGGCAGCATCTGGGATGGACCCACGAGCAGTGGGCCTCTGTTCTCTTCACTGAAGAGAGTCTCTTTAATCTTAGATCTCCTGATGGAAGAGAAAGAGTGTGGAGAAGGCATGGGGAGAGGTACAGCCCTGTTGCTTTCTCCTCCAGGACTCCATTTGGAGGTGGCTCGGTTATGGTGTGAGGTGGCATCAACGTTATGGTCCACACTGAGTTGGTGTACATCGATCACGGGACGCTCAATTCCCAAAGGTACATCGAAGAGATCCTGATGAACCATGTAATGCCCTTTGCGTCTTTCATGGGTCAGAATTTCATGCTGATGCAGGATAATGCCCGCCCTCATACTACTCGCTGTGTTGTACAATATCTGCAGGAAGTGGAGATTCAAACCATGGACTGGCCAGCTCGTAGTCCTGACTTGAATCCCATCGAACAAGTATGGGATATGCTTGGAAGAAACTTCAGACAGCGTGACCACACCACCTTGGCACAACTGAGAACATCGCTGCTGGAGGAAAGGGATCGCATCCAGGCAGATGCCATTCGACGAGTAGTGAACAGTATGCCTGAGCGTTTACATGCTGTCATAGACGCTAAGGGTGGAAACACTCATTTTTAGTGACCAGTGTTCTCGTGCAGTGCAATGCAAACATTAATACTGTTTTGTTTGGCAATACGTTTGATAAAATCCAGCCCAAAAGAACATTACTTAAAAATAGAGAATTGTAAGATTTGCAAAATGTAACGATATTTGTGAGTTAAAGCGTGTTGTAAAACATGTTTCGGTATTTGCTGTAGCCAACCATCTAAAATTTACACGAATAATGCAAATATTGGAAAACCGATACATTTTAGTGGAATAAATTACGAAATAACATAAAAAATGAAAGTGTTCCACTTTTTTTGCCGGTCAGTGTAGTTTCCTCTGCCGCAGCCAATATACCATTTATTATGTGAATGTTACAATCATTGACATTCCCAAAAGTATCTTTGGCAAAAACCACACGTGCTATGAATTCTGGCCAATCTGAGAAGCCATCGACTTTGTAACTCGGTGGCTCTCTCGTTCGGAGGAGTAACTATAATCGGGAAATGGTCACTATTACAAAGGTCATCGTGCACACCCCTCTGCAGTAGGAGAATGAGAGCACGACTGCACAAGGTGATATCGACACTTGATAAAGTGCCATGTGCAACAGAAAAGTGCTTAGGTTCAACAAATACAGGTCCAGCCGCCTGATCAATCTCTCAAAATGTCTCCCTCCACCACTAGTTAGCGGAACCCCAGATGGTGTTGTAGGCATTAACATCTCCCAGAAGGAGAAAAGGAGGGTGAAGCTGAGAGACTAGATCCACCAGTTGGTTGAAATCCAGTTGTGAATCAGGTGAAATGTACACCTTACATACTGTTGCCATTATTGGCAATGAAGTATGAACTGCAACTGCTTCTAGCCGAGTACGCAGTGGCACGAAAGAGGCTAAAGTTGACAAGAGTGCAGACACCACCGGTGGCCACAGCTCCATCCACCCAGTCTTTAGGGAAGAGTTTGAAGTGACACATTGCTGTCTGGTGTCCAGGATGAAATCTGGATTCCTGAAGACAGACAATGATTGCCGTAAAGAAATAAATAAATTAATTGACGTAACTCAGCGAGATGTCGAAAGTATCTATTATATTTCCTTTTTTTTGCGTATGGCTTTTAGTGCCAGGAGTGTCTGAGGACATGTTCGGCTCGCCTGAGTTGTCACTGCTTTTATGCGGACACTCACGGGGTGAGCTACAAGTAACGTCGCGTGTGGAGTGTTGTCTGTTTAGGTACGACATCACCCTCAAAACGGAGAAGAAAGCGCCGGTATCGACACTATCCTCTCCAATTTTCCAGGTGATGAGCCTAATTTTGTTGACACCTCTCTTCTCCAGATCACGCGTAAGTTCCTTGTTGCTATTTAGAATGTTTGCCGTAAAGAAAGAAATAAATTAATTATTGCAACTCCACGGACCTTATTCAGAGCTTCGTGCTATGTGATCATAATGGGGATTTCGACGAATTGCGTGCATTTCAGCAACACTTCGGTTTGCTTCCGGTCAATGGTGTGCAGCAAGAGCTGCCTGTTCTGGAGCTTGGAAATCCCATTAAGATCTCTACATTTCCCCTCGATTTCTTTCCTCAAGTTAATAGATTTAACCAGCTTAAAATCACCCCCGTCTGTCCTGGTAGCTACCAGGCAACGAGGTGACCTGTCCATGGGGCAACTCGAATTAAAAGCTTCATCCCAAGGTGATAATTACTTTTATAAGGTAGAATTTGAAAATAAAATTCATTTCATTAAATATGAAGCTCTGGAATTAAAATTTGAACTAGGATTAGATACCCTATTATTTTTAAGTATAAAATACTTTAGTAGTAATAGTTTAGTTCTTGAAACTTAAAGAATTTGGCGGTGTTTTAGTCTTTTCAGAGAAATCTGTCCTAATTGATGATACACATTATAATAAATTTAATTTTGTAATGTCAGCTTGTATTAACGCTCTATCAAAGTTCCAACGTTCACCACTAGGTATCAGTGACATCTGGAGGCGAAAGTTGGTACTACTTGAAATTGAACGGAACTTGTAGCACACCCAATCGGTGTCCGCTTGAAGCAGCTACAGCCTCTGGCGAACCAAACCTGTCCTCGGACACTCCCAGCATTAAAAGCCATACGATAAATAATAATTAGGTAGTAATTAGTAATCTGTTAAATTCAGCTATTGCTCGGATAATTAATCATTATGGTAGTGTAATAGGGACATATTCCAATATTTATGTGGGGCCATGTCATATTCTTTGGCATTGTGTGCTAGTGTTTTTCTTTTTATTGTTAAGGTCTTTGACATACTAGGTAACTATACGATACGGTTGTGTATTTGTTATTGCTGCCATGTTTGGAATGATGTTAAGATGTGCTACTGAATAGTATAATTGAAAATAAAAGTCAATTAAAGCCTACAATTCTCATATATCAGTGAGTTTTTAGTGTCATTGATCAGCACAAATTAATGTCTCTGACCCTAAGAGGAAGAGGATATTTGTTGCTCTATACGTTTATTGGAAACAGTAGGTTTCCTGGTGCCCTGGGTTAAGTCACAATTTGGATCACAAATGTGGGACTCGAAGATGATCTGACATCTGGCTGAGGCTGAAACACGAGTACATTCTATAATGACAATAAAGGTGGAACTATTTTAGGTTATGAGTAGGAGAAAATGCGACTTAGGAATAGGAAGATTGAAAAAAAAAAGCAATAAAATGGTTGACAAAAGCAAGTCGGTTAGCGAAAGTAACTTAAGTGACGATTCCACCTTGAGAGAGAGAGAGCTGAAGATACTATTGGTTTAGAGGTTAGTTCCAATCATATAGGCATAACTACAGAGAGGTTAGAATCTGAAGTGAACAATGAGAGACATAACGGTGGTGAATGAAATGCCATTTGTGCCGGCAGTGAATATTCAAGACGTTCTTAAACTCTTATTAGAGATGAGACAGGATAATAGGGAATTGGCAGAAAATCAGCTGAGAATGGAAGAGAATTTAGGAAGCAGAATAACACAGATACGAAAGGATGTCATTGCATTGGGAGTTAAATTTGATAATCAAAAAAAGAATTGAGTGAGAGAATAAAATTGATAGTCAATAATGGGACTGAAAAGATAAAGTGCAAAGTTGAAGAACAGAAAGCTGAATTAATTAGGATGATTGATGATAAAATGAATGGTATGAACAAAGAGGTTAGATGTCTTATGAAAACAAATGGAGTGGCTATAGACCTCGTGCGCATGATGGGTGCTACGATCTGGCGGCAAGTCACTTAAACAGTCAGGGGGAATCACAGTCGAGTGTCTGTGCCTGTGTTGAATGGTCTCGTATATGCTTGATTCAACTTCGACATGCAAACACGTTCTCGGAACAGTAGAAAAAATTGTTCTGTGGTTGGTTGCAACTTCACGTATATTAACTGTCCTCCTGGAACTACGTTTTTTGTGTTTCCGAATAAAAAGCAGCATGAAACTAGGAGAAATGCCTGGATTGTGGCACTGAAACGAGGACCTAGTGAAGGTAAACCATGGGAACCCACGAATAACTCGCGTGTTTGTAGTCGGCATTTTGTGAATGGAATGCCTTCGAGAGATCCTGACAGTCATGGTTACCTACTGTCCCCGATAATCCGGATAGTAGGCTGTCAGAAATCCGCCCCCTCAATCGGATTGCCAAAAATCAATCGCACCGGCACAGCTACATCAATGAAAATGGCACTGACAGATACTACCGAGATTAGAGCACAGTAGTTAACAAGAAATTATTGTGGAACACACCAAAATATACGGGGGTTCATACTTACCTTTTACTTACCTATTCAATTTAATCTCGGGTCTGGGTTTTCAACTGGATCACTTAATAGTATGCCCTCACAATAACCTCCACCACGATATTTAAAATGAACCTAGTCGGAAACAAGAAAATTTAAACTGCACAATAATTTATTTCACATAAAGAGAAAAATAATTTAACAAAATTTAACAACAAAATATACGTGGCAATCAGAAGCCATTGCCAATGCAACCATGTCCTCCTGTAGGACTTGTAGACTTCACATACAAAAATTCAGCTTTCTCTAGCTCAAAAGAACGTAATAATAACAACAATGCACTTTGGAATGGATAAGGGAGCTGGGACGAGACATATAGCATTTGTTTCCTTTTTCATGAACTTCACATTTTATTTATAACCGCAAGGCTGCTATGTAGATGACCTTGGCCTCTATCATACAGTTATCTGGCCACCTGCGATACACCCTGCACCGTGTCGCACGCTTGCTTCGTCAAATGGACGCACCTGTTCAACCAATGTTAGCATATGCTAGTTACCTCAGAGCCTAGCTCCTTTTCAAAACACTTTAAAAGTTCACATCTCAACTCAAATATTATCACGCAAATCTTTTAAATGCTCCGTTCAAATATCAATGGATTACTCTAATAATCCAAAATCTTGTTTAATTGTATAGTCCAATTGTTGAACTAGCGTTGTTTAGAGTATAATAACGAAAACGCTTAATGTTTATAACAAAATGTTCATTAATTATTTATAACATTTTAAATTGCTTATAACATTGTCAAACGACAATTGAAAAATTTATACATGCCTCTATTAATCCCGTTCGTTTCAAATTATTATTAAAGATATTTACATAGTTATTTACATTATTTATATTAGAAATACATTAAACCACACGTTTATCCGGTTGATAATTACTTAAATCGTGGTGATATAATCGACCAATGAAGGTTAGTTATATTTAAATTTTAGATTCAGGTTTAATAAGATTTAATAATTATTATTATTTGTGACGGTAACCTCCATTCAAAATCGTTATCTCAAATTATTTAAACACTCTTGTTAATTTTAACAGTAACTTCACATGAATAATTTTCAATGGACCTGAACAATACACTCAGCGGAAAAATACCTCGCTCAAAACGCACAAAATTGCACCAAAATTGGCCCATGATTCATCATATATCGCATTATATATGGCATCAAAATCTTCCACAATACACACAAAAAACCTCCATTTATAAATTCATCATCATCATCAATATTACTGTGGGAACCTCCTTCACTTATTACAGGGCATTATTCATCAGCGACTTTTACACGTCCACTGAACTAACGATTATACATCCATAGTTCCTCTTTAAAAATTCTTATATTCATCAATTGTATCAAAAACTGTTATTATATTTAACCTTCGTGGGTTTCATTCATGAATCGATATGAAGTAAAAATTTGCCAATCACAAATAAATTTAATAGCAAATACGATTAGACACGCCTCCCTGGTCTATCAAAATTGAGATTAATATCATCAAAGTATCGCAGTATAAAAATACTATCTTCAATCAAAGTTCATCTAAACTGCATAAATAGTCGAATAGAATACAATTAGACTGTGGACTGCAAACATTATTGTTCCAATCTACAATTGAGAAAAACTCCTATCAAATGTTCATTACTATAGTGTACTCAATAAATCGTACTCAAAGTTCATATTTCATAAAATTGTCTATAATGCAATGGTATTTCAGAATTGACGATAAATGTCTATGTTGCAATCATGTTCATAAAACTACTAGTATTTCTAAGATCGTCGATAAAGTAGTAGATTTTAACGCTCTAAAATCTCTTAATCATTCTTCTTTCTTGAGGATGACAGAAAATTGGTCAAAGTAATTTACTGAATAGAATTACTTTAATAAAATGACACGCTGTCTGAATTCAAATTTGCCATAGAAAATCGTTAACTTTACAGTCAAATCGTGACTACAAAAATATGCAAATTACTGAAAGAGTATATAAAATCAGTCTCAACTGATCCAAAATTATTTAAATATGCCAATGACATAATAATGTCTCAATAAATCGTAGAAAAAGGCATAAATCAGCAAAGTGTACTGAGTACAGAAATATCAAGCAAGAATATGGGGCAAAATATATGGGACAGAAAATATGGGAAAAATGGTTGCTCAGATATCGCTAAATGGCTCAAATAAATCAAGAAACGTTCACGACTACCTTATCTGTTGATTGAAGTTCTAGAGGAAAATTTCCAAAGAAGACTGCTGTTGGTTCCATTTCACCACCGTAAAGATGTGCTCCGACCTCGAACCTGGAACCTGCGCCCTCGGAGAATAGAATAGTTTCCTCCTCCGGAAATAGCACTGCTCCGTGTAGACGATAGACATCCTTCTGGCAAAACTCTTCTGTGTGAGCCGGGTCCACCCTGGCCTCTCTTGAAAGTTCCCTGAAGTTCTGGTAGAAATTCGCCATGAAGTTTATTGCAATTATTTCCGCAGAAATGTTCATAATTGTGGAGTATGAAGATATTTCCACTGCCATTTGATGTAATTCAGCGATGGATTACGATGCATGAGTGTAGTTGGATGTTCACTACATGCTCGCTTTTGTAGACTGACGATTAACGAAGCTCCATGCTGCTATTTCACTCCATTGATGTATGTCCCAATTGCATTAAAGTTTTAGTCTTCCATTTCCACTTCCGTTATAATAATAGTCGAAAGTACTGCCAGATTATATAGTTCCATTGTAGAATGTAGCGTTGTATCACCAAATGTAATCTTCAGTATCACGGTTGCAATACATGTGTCAGCCGTAGCGTAGAATGTGGTATTATAAAAGTGCTTCTCAGGTGTCGAGAAAATCACTTTTGTCTGCAGTCTTAAAATGCGAATATCTTCCAAAGTATAATAGTGAAAATGTTCAACTTTCGTACACGCCTCAATATTGTAATGCACAATTGAATTAGCATAAATGCAGTAGCTAACTCTTGATAGATAATCTTGTAGACTCGTTTATGTGTGCGCTCCAACTTCGCCTAGTTTTAGTAACCGTAAAATTGCACTGCTGCACACTCAGTGCTTGCTCGATGCTGTGGGCTCTGCCACACTTGCTAATGACGACTTGCTTCACTGAATAATATATACTTGTTCTATCAGAATTAAGAACTCGAAGTCTGACAATGTGAGAATCAGAAAATGAGCCATGAGAGCCTCCTCTCTGCTGTGCAAGGCCTTTTATCAACTTCTTAAGGGGCGTATCCATCCCTACCATAGCTTGTTCCTCCGTCATTGCTAGAAGTTCTAACTTTGGCTATACTTGACGGATTTTCAAATTTCAAAAACTCATAATTAATTTCTTCAAAATTCCAAATCAATGCCATAACTGAAAATAGTTTTCCACAATTCTGCATGCCAAAAGTAATTA
This sequence comes from Meconema thalassinum, assembly GCA_946902985.2. Taxonomy (NCBI): domain Eukaryota; kingdom Metazoa; phylum Arthropoda; class Insecta; order Orthoptera; family Tettigoniidae; genus Meconema; species Meconema thalassinum. Next base: position 452,135,240 of record OX336391.1, on the reverse strand, counting down.
AATATGGTAGTTTCAGTAATCTCCGTCTCCCTCCAAACTATCATTCATTGGTTCGAGCCTCTCCTCCAATAGCGTAACTTCTTCCTCAGCACAATTCCTTGTTTCCCTGCGACTGCGTCGTAAATCTCAGATCCTTCTCGAACAAACTCATGACGTCACCAAGAATCTCAGCTCAGCCAGCCTACTTGCATGAAGTCTTCGTCATCCGTGCCTACGTCATGAATATACACGTCACAACTATGACGGCCATAACTTTATTCACATATGCCAATACAGCAACCGTGGTCTCAGTATAATTCAATTTACGGGGGCAGTACCGAGATTGTTTATAAAACCGCTTGTTTCTATCGAACGTCAGCAAGAAGAGGAACACGAGTGACGACTATATACAAGAGGCGAAAACGGAGACATGAAAATAAAAACGTTGAAACTAGTACCACGGAAGACTTTTCGAAATCATACAGTGATGCAAGCACGCAACATAACCATGGTTGCTGTTCTGTTATAAACAACCCGAGTTGAACCACACGGCATTCGTTTAATAAGCAGTACTCCTCAAGTGCCTTCCGTTCATTAGTTCTGCCATATCTCACGGCAGGAGTGTTTACATTCTTAGAAGAAAGAAACGCTAATGCCAGTCTTTCGTAATTTCCACTTTGTAGGGTTTTGATCTGGTGTACATTCTGGCTGGCCGAAATGCGTAACTTCCTTTGCTGGAACCAGGAAGGACATAAAGATTGTTCTCTTGTCTCAACTGCAATTGCACGCTTCTGTGAATTTGTTACTTTAACATTTTTACAATAAAACTTCAATATATCATTTGGCAACATGCACTCATAATTTATGGAAGCTAGTGATATGTTACCACCAGGCAAATTATTCACAACATAGCATCTAAATAGTTTATTAGCTGTTTGTTTGTCCAACTGGTTAAGACACTGAAATAAGAAGTCATTTTCGTTTATCTCTACAGCGCTTTCAACGATGTTTTGAATAATGCAAGTGGAGATGAAGCAAGATTCACCTTCACACTCTGCTTTCAAAATTTTCGAGAAAGCAGAGTCTATGACCTTAATTTGTTCATATAATTGTGTTTTACTTAAGGATTCAACACTTTCCGACGCAAAATAAATTGGTCGCTTACCTGATGGCCCATTTAGTATTTCTTCTACATTCCCCTCCTTTACAATACTCCGCAATAATGTTCTTTGGTTTCTCCCATTGTTGCAGAGAGGAAGTCTTGGAAGAATCTCTCTCAGTATTACAAGGGCGTATATACAATTTTTTCGGGGTGGGGGGGCTGACTATCTTGGAAAATTGTGAGTATTTTCAGGGGCTTGTTACCGCAAACTACCCAGAAATATCAACCTATATCTTAGAGTATATAACTTTGTGTAATTATTTTAGATAAGATTTAAAGGTTATATAGCCCTACAATTATTATGCAATACAAAAATAGTTGTAAAATACAACACAACACATAAATAAAATTTTATACTTAATGAATTTTCTATTATGATCTATGGAGTATGAATGGCAAATAGCGAAATATTTGTCAATTTACTACGCAGAAAGGTAAAGAGTTTTTTTTTTACAAGTTGATAATTTATTTCTCAAAAGTACCGTACTGTGGAATTCACAATTTTGCCTCACAAGGCTGAGTTTACCCCGTTCCAGCCCTCAGACTAGAATTAAAATTTCTTGTAGAGCCGGGAATCAAATTCGGACCTCCGGGGCGGCAGACAAGAATGCTAGTCACTACACCACGAGTTAGACTAATTTCAATCTCAATATTGTTTATAACTTAGCCAATAAGTTAAGATTAGGGTACAACAAAATTTACAATTACTTTATGAATTTTTCCTCTTAACAAAGCGACACTTTTTTCATTTTTATTGGCTTCTTTGGGGGGGGGGCTGGAGCCCCCTCAGCACCCCCCTTATATATGCCCCTGCAGTATTACGTAATATAAATACACAATGCAGCAATATGCTTGCAGCTGATTTAACCTTTCGACCGTAATCAATCTGTAAAAAGATCAATCTTGTGTAAATTAATTGTAAAAAACACTTAAAACTGTAATCGATACAAATATTATGCTACCGTATTATATAGAAAGACAAAACATATGCTTACTTTAATTTTAACAGCATAAGGCAGCTGATGGATGTTTGTTTCTCTCAAACATAAGCAGTTTATTTCTTCTCCTAACGCTTCTCTTGCTTGTATATGATGACTGTCACAGAGTTTTGCACCCTTCTTTAAAGTTGAAGCTCTGAAATACGATGCATCCCACTGAACTTCTCGAAATCCTACACAAATATCTAGAGGCGACATTTCAACATTGAGTTCTTCCCTGTGCTTGTAGTTGCACAAGCTGTTGCCTTCCCCCTGAAAGATTACACAAGTCACTGCTACGAGCGCCAGCAACTAAAATAACATTATGCGCACGAGCTCTATTAAAGATGTTCAAGCAGAAGTAACCAAAGCCAATGAGAATAACCTAAGGGAAGAGGAGAGGATTATTTTGGTAGAACACAGCAATAGCTTCAATGGTCAGAAAGTTTTGGAAGTAGAAGAGAACATGTTATGTCAGAATGAGTGGATTAAGGGTGAAATACAGCAACTGAGATGTCAACCTAGTAACAATCAGTGTTATATTAGTGATAACCTGATCAAAGACTAGCACTTACCAAAATTTAATGGTCGTTTGTTTAATCCATTAGAGTTCATGAAAATAGTAGAAAAACATTTTAGTAAGGCTTTGAAAGAAGGATTGATAGAATGGCATGTGGTGGATGAGTTGTTGGCGAAACAACACATTGGTACCAGGTATATAGAGATGGAATATCGACTTTGAGTCAATTCAAGGAGAAATTTGTAGCCAAATGTTGGAACAGCCGCATCCAGGGTATTGAACGGGATAAATTAATGTGCGGGAGATATAATCAAGATGACGGAATCAGCATGACGGAATATTTTTTGGCACATGCTTCAATAAGTCAAAATTTGAATCAGACCATGACCGAGGAAGATATTGTGCGAAGGATGACAAAATCATTTTCCCCGAAGAGGTTAAACTTGCTATATATATATGTAGAATGTCACTAGCATTAAAGACGTGGAACTGTTGTTGGAAGGCTTTGATGTCCTTCGAAGATCAGCACGGAATAACATTTCAGTCAGGAATCAAGAGGAGTGGGTTCTCCATAATAATCAGAACACTAGAAGTAATCTAGGAGGCAATAGAACGAATTATCAACAAAGGAATAATGGGGGAATTATCGGATAGACCAGGATACTCGTTACAATCATGAGCAGAGACGAGAGAGAAGAAAAAAAATCAAGATGGTAGAGGACGTAAGTCAGTTAGGCATAGAGGGCAGGAAAATAATTACCATGAACAAAATCAGGAGTCTTTAAACTAAAACTGGACTCCCATGATTGATAGGTCTGCTGCGGAGTCCAAATGTGCAGTTTTGATTAATGTTGTAAAGGAAGTTGTTTATGATCTTGATGTTAAGCAAGATCTTTTGGGCGACCTAACTTATGATGATTATGATGATGATAATGGGCCTAAAAGTATTGACATTTCTGAAAACGTTGGTGACACGAAAAGAGTTAAGTTCGAAGCTAAAGATCAGAAGAAGAAACAGAAGAAAAGGAAGAACAAGGAAGAAGGAGAAAAAGGAAAGGAAGCAGGTGAAGGAAGAAAAAAGGTGGAAGAGACAGGAGAAACAAAGGAGGGAGGAGGTGAAGCGGAAGAAGAAAAGAAAGCAGGTGATTTGGAAGAAAGTGAAGAAGGAAAGGAAGCAGGTGAAGGAAAGGAAAAGGTAGAAGAGAAAAGGAAAACGAAGGAGAGAGAAGATGAAGTGGAAGAAGGAAAGAAAGTAGGTGATGTGGAAGAAGGTGAAGAAGGAAGGGAAGCAGTTGGAAGAAGGGAAAAGGTAAAAGAAAAAGTAAAAACGAAAGAGGGAGAAGGTGAAGCGGAGGAAGAAAAAAAAGCAGATAATCTGGAAGAAAGTAAAGAAGAAAAGGAAAAGGTAGAATAGAAAAGAGAAGCGAAGGAGAGAGGTGAAGCGGAAGAAGGAAAGAAAGTAGGCGATTCGGGAAACATCCAGAAGGTACTTCCAAGGGTACTTCTCACCCAGATAATTAGTTGTTTATGTATTATAATTTCTTGCTAATTTGTAATAATTTCTGAATTATGAACGCCTTTCACAATTCACAAATTAAAGGGGAGTATTGCAATATGGACATATTTCAATAGGTATATGGGGCCATGACATATTCTTTGTCATTGTGTGCTGGTGTTTTTCTTTTTTTGTTAAGGTCTTTGACATAAGTAACTATGTGATACGGTTGTTGATTTGTTATTGCTGCTATGTTTGGAATTTTGTTAAGATGTGCTACTGAATAGTATAATTGAAAATAGAAGTAAATTAAAACCTACAATTCTCATATATCAGTGAGTTTTTAGTGTCATTGATCAGCACTAATTAATGTGGGAAATGGTTTCCAGATCATGACACCCAGGAGCATCACATATAAGACTGAATTATTTATTTAAACAAAGAAACTGATTAAAATACAGTAGAGAATTAAGGGGATGTGTTTCGCGGCTCGTCGGAACTCGGAATATTGCTTCTCTTTTTTTTAAATTCTCAGACAATGGCGCTGAGCTTACTCCTGCGCCCCCTAGATCCCACACTCGGCCGTCTTGATCCTCATCCGGCTCCCACATTAATGTCTCTGACCCTGAGAGGAAGAGAATATTCGTTGCTCTGTACGTTTATTGGAAACAGTAGGTTTCTTGGCGCCCTGGGTTAAGTCACAGTAGAAATCCTAGAAATTGAGGTAGACCTCCAAGGGATAAAAGTAAAGAAAATAAGCAAATTTAATTTTTGGATCATTATTTATTTATTACCATATTTTACGCCCACACTGGAGCACTTAAATCAATACATTTGAGTAAATTTCTTCTTTTTCTCCTCCCAGAACTTTCTCATCCTCGCTGACCTGGAAGCCCTTTGTGTGTCCGATATAGTATATTGTTTCCTTTCAATTGTTATTAGTTTGAGAGTTATGCTTTTGTTCTTCAAAATCCTCTTCTCTGTCTTTGATTTGTTGCCGAGTTATACCCAATTCTTCCAAATCATCCTGAACTTCTTTGAACCAATTATTATTGATTTCATTTTTCAAAAAGTAATCAAATAGTTGTTTCAATATTCTGGTTTCTGGCAGTCTTGATATGTGACAGAAAAAGGAAATTCTTCTTTTACGCATTGTAGTTATTATTGATTCACATTCACGATAGACGATGTTGTTAGGCAACAATCTCCACTGTCCATTAACTTGGTGTTTTTTTGTTAATAATTGTTCTAATAATTCTTCTGTCAGTTTTCTGTAATTTGTCTATTGTAGATTTTGCATTCAATATGAACCAAGTTTCACTAGCATAAGTTGCCTCTGGTTTAACTATGGAATTATAGTGTTTCAGCTTAGCGTTTATCGAAAGAGATTTCTTTTTATAGGTTGGCCAGGTAAGTCTTTGTGCTTGTTAAATTTAGTTGTTCTGTATTCTATTGCTTCTTTATCATTTGTGTTTCATGTTATTATTTCCCCAATATATTTGAATTTCTTAACAATTTTAATCTCTTTATTATTGTTCAGTTGAACAACTGGTAGATCAACTTTAAAAGTTGGCATCATTTCTGTTTTTCCAAATGAAATTTGTAATCCCATTTTTTTGGCTATAATTTCTAGTTGTTCAATTTGAAATTTAGCCTCTTCTATTGTATTTGCAAGTAATGCTAAATCGTCCTCAAAAGCAAGACAGTTGAGTTTAATATGTCTACCGATCTTGATAGTTGGTTGACATTTCTTGTTCCATTCACGCATAACCTTCTCCAATGCACAATTAAACAACAATGGTGAAAGTCAGTCTCCTTGTCGGAGTCCAGATCTTATAGTGAATGATTCTGATAATTCACCTCTAAATTTAACTTTTGCCTTCGTATTTTTGAAAGTCATACTAATGAGGTTAATGAGTTTTTGGTGTAAGCCAAATTCTTTAAGGCTTTTCAGTAATGATTCACGATGTATACTGTCGTATGCTTTCTTAAAATCTACAAACGTGATGACTAGACCCTTATTTCGAACTCTTTGGTGCTTCATTATCCATTTTAAACTAACGATTTGATCCGGACAGCCTCTACCTGGTCGAAATCCTCCCTGATATTCTCCAAGTTCTTGGTCGAGTTGTTCTTGGATTCTTGTGTATATAATCTTAGATAAAATCTTGCATGTAATATCAAGTAAGGATATCCCCCGAATTATTTGGATCGGAGCGATAACCTTTCTTATGCAGCGGGTGAATTATCGCTGTATTCCATTCCTCGGGACGCTTCTCCATGTTCCAAATATCAATGATGTATTTATGTAGGTTTTGAATAGTCTGATCATTAGCATTCTTCCATATTTCTGCTACTATTTGATTCTCTCCTGCTGCTTTGTAGTTTTTAAGTGCATTAATTGCTGTTTTCACTTCATTGTAAACTGGTGGTATAATCTTTTGTAATGGAGTTTTCTTTTTTGGGTTATGGTTAAATTCTAGATGTTCCAAAGGATCCTCACAATTGAGTAACTCTTTAAAGTATTCTGCGAGGATGTTAGCATCATCTTGATTATTGTGTGCCATTTTTCCATTTTTATTTCTTAACATAAGTGTGGGAGGGGTAAACTTAGATTGATATTGCTTGAATGTTTTGTAATAGTCTCTTGTTTTATGCTGATCGAATGTTTCCTCTATAGTTCTAAGCATTTCCTTTTGATAATTTCTTTTAATTATCCTGATTTCTTTAGCTGTTTGTCTTCTGGCGTTAATTAGTTCTTCTCGAGATTTTTCTGTTTTCCTCTGTTGATCATTTAACCATGCTTTGTGTCTTGTTTGAATTGCTTTGTCACATTCCCCGTTCCACCATGCATAATTCTTTCTCCTGTTAATTGGAGCAATTTCTTCAGCTATGGTTTTAAGTTTGTTGACCATTGTCTCTAATTTGTCATTTAAAAGTGTTTTGGATCTCTCTAAATATATTTTATTATTTATTAAGCAACTGGGATCATAATTTCTCCTTATTTTGAGACGATTACATTTGTGTTTCCTTTTTGGTGTTAGCTTGACTTTTATTTTTGAGATATAATGATCCGAGTCAATGTCTACCCCACGGAGGACTCTGACATTATAAATTTCTTTATGATAATCTTTATCCATAGCAACATGATCAATTTGAAACTCTCCCAATTTTACGTTAGGGCATTTCCAGGTCATAAGTTTATGTGGTCGCCTCATAAATCTAGCGGTTTCCAAAATGAGTCCATGATCTGCACAAAATTCAATTAATCTTTGGCCATTTTTGTTCGTTAATTTATGATCTGGCCATTTTCCTACAACTGTACGATACTTCTTTTCTCTGCCTATTTTAGCATTGAAATATCCAAGTAAGATTTTTATATGTTCATCAGGGATCTTCGATAATAGTTTATCAAGTTCTTCCCAAAAGTTTTCAACTCCTTCTCTATCTTTACTGTTTTTGTCATTTGTTGGTGCATGGACATTTATTAAAGTATAAGTTTTATTCCCTACTTTAACTGTTGGAAGTGCCATCCTCGAAGAGTTTGAAGAAAAATCTTCGATTGAGTCTATTATGCTACTATGAACAAGAAAACCTACTCCAAATTGGGGGACATTCTTCATTACTCTTTGTCCTGGAAGCCCTTTGTAGAGATTCAATTGGGTCCTGGTCTGTGTTCTTAAGTTCTTGTAGAACCATTATTAAAGTCCTATGTTGATCCATCACATCAGTTAAATGTTTTAGCTTGCCCGCCTTACTTGGTGAATTAATGTTTAATGTAGCAAAACATGAAAATTTTCCTGATTTGTTGAACTTAAGTCTCTTCTTACATTGTTGGGTTTGTCCATTGTCTGTCAGGTGTCTGTCGGGCATTCAGGCGCTCCGACTCGCCTAGGTCTTCTACGTGACACCCCACCGATTCCGAATGGTGCCTTTGTGCAGATCTTTGTTGTTGTTTGTACACAACGGTGGATTTATTCATGAGAAGACTCATCATCATCGATTGCCTGATCATTGATCAATGTACTGACCGTGGTCAGGAGTTACAATCCCAGATGTGATCTGGGAAGGTGATTCATCCTAGTTGTTCAGGACTGAGAGTAGTCATTTCCTCCATACCCCCTCAAACGTTAAGGTTTTCCTGCCAATACTCGGGTGGCTGATTGCAGTGGTTTCCCACTGGGTGGTGGGGTCGCCACATCCCTACGCCAAGGATCATTATTTATTATAAGAACATTTTGATTAATATTCAGTCGACACTCTAGAGACGGCTTTTTAAGTGGGCCACCCTCTGATGTATTTTTGGGGCATTTTCGCATCATCCCAGAAACATCCTCCTCGAATAATGCCTACTCCGAAAGAGGGCCATCACTGTGGGCGCACATGCACAGTGATCTATTTGGTTCCAGTATTCGTCCATGCAGGACCTTTGTGGTTCGGTGGATACTACCGAGAGTTTACATGGTGCATCCACCTGATGGGATAGGGAATACCGTCTAGGCTTTCTGGCCAGATGGCCATTCCTTAACTGGCATGCATGTATATTTCTAAGGGTCAAACCAAAATTAGGACCGGAAATCAAAATAGATCTTTAAAAAGGCCCCCCTATTAGTCGCCTATTACGACAAGCAGGGGATACTGTGGATGAATTATGCCCTCCCCATCCACAGGGGGTCTCCCAAATCAAAGTAAGTCTTGTCGGTCCTATTAGTCGCCTCCTATGACAGGCAGAGCATACTGTGGGTGTATTCTGCCGAGCACCCTCATGGGGCAAATGGACATATTAGTAAGCATTAAATGAGTTTTGGAATGGGAAGGATTCATTTGGAACTTGATGTCATTTAATAGTACATTCCTATTAATAATTCTATCATGAAACATTGTTGCAATGATTCTTCGGCCAATGTGTCATGGCGGCTGAGTGAACAACACAGTTGTGAGTAGCTCCGAAAACATTGTGTATTTAAGAGGAAGAAACTAAACCATATTTGTCACCCGACAATATAAGTGTATACGTTGCCCAGTTATTAACAAGAACATCAATTATGGTACTAACTTCCTCGTAAATTATTTAAATAGGAGTTTTCACCAGCATCGGCAACATGGGGGACTGTGGAGAATGCGGTGGTAGCTTGGGAAAGACTGGAACGGCACAGTGTGGTTCATGTAAAAAGTGGTTCCACAAGAAGTGTGTGAATACATTGAACAGATTCACTGAGTGGCTGTGTGTCCAATGTGTGGATTATAGTGCAACTATAAGTGACAGTGTAAGTAACAAAGAACTCCATCAATGGAGAATATTTATGGAATGCTGAAAGAATTAAAAGAACATTAAAAGAACAATTTAAAATCATAAAATACGAACAAAGAGCGAGAGAGACTGATCTAGGTAATTCAATGGAATTGTGCCACCAAAAACTAGACGATTGTGTAACATTAATTTCAAACCAGCAGATAGAAATTAAGGAATGTAAAGGACACATTGAGATATTAACCCAGCAAAATGTCAATCTCAAGACGAAGCTAAAATCCCTTGAAAACCGTCTAGGAGAATCTGAGCAGTACACACATAGGAATACGGTGGAAATACACGGTGTCCCGGAAATTCCAGACGAAAACATTATTGAAACAGTGAAGAAAGTAGGTCAAGCTCTGGATGTGGTGATCACTGAAACAATGGTAAATGCCTGTCATCGACTGCCTAAGTCACCTAATTATCAATACACTGGCATCACCTTAAAATTCGTTTGGCGGGACGACAAGGAGCATCTCATGGTGTGACGCCAGATGAAACGGAATCTCTCCACATGTCATGCCGGTCTTCCTGGCGACAATGTAATTTATGTGAACTAGAGTTTGACCGCTGAGAAGAGGAAGTTGCTGGCACAAGCTCTAAACATCAGAAGAGAGAAGGAATATGCTTTCCTTTGGGTAAGAAATGGACATATTAAAATATGCAAATCTGGAGGTTCCAGGGTCATCGTAATTCAAAATGAGGATGACCTGAATACTCTCTAATGGTATTAAAGCCTAGATTATCCATTTATTATCAAAATGTACGAGGAATGAATACAAAATTAGATTTATTCAATGAAAAGCTGATCACCAAAAAGTATGACTTAATTCTAATTACAGAAACTTGGGTTATCTAATAAAATCGCTGACAAGGAGGTCTGTTCTGACAGAGTGTCCAGGGGTGAGAGTCTTGCCAGAGCAGGGGCTAGGGTGGCGGTCTTGGTCCGGAGTGGATTAACAGTACTCAAGGTGGAAAGAATGACTGGCAGCTTGGAATGTCTATTAGTGAAACTGGTTATTAGAGGAAATATTTGGTACTTTTGTAATGTGTATATTCCACCAGCTTCAAAAGTAGAAAAGTAGAAACATACAGGGAACAATACCAGTGGTTGGAATCCAGCACAGAAATATATGTTCAAAATTTATTAATCTTCGGTGATTTCAACATCCCAACAATACAAAGTCCATTAAAGACGACAATACTCATACAAGAGAACTGGTAAATTTTATTAATTCAGCTAAAATCTTATCATTCAGTACCAGACCGTAATGGGAGGATGCTGGACTTCGTTCTATTCAACAAAACCAACATAAATGTAACTGAAAACACTGACCCGCTCTTACAGCTGGATCGCCACCACCTTGCTCTGGATGTGGAAATATCTCTAACAATATGTCGAAACCAAGTACACATCCAGCGTAATGATACCTTTAACTTCCGGGAATCTGATTTTGAGCAGCTGTACACTCAGTTGAGGGATGGTGCCTGGGGTCAAATATTCGAGTGCACTGATGTAAATACTGCTGTAGACCTGTTTTATCAGATTTTTAACACAATACTCGGCGAAACCGTTCCTATATGTAAACGACAAACGGGCAGAAAATATCCTGACTGATTTTCTAAGGAAACAAAAGAGTAAATTAAAGGAGAAGGAATACCATAGGAAGAGAAAATATTACTCAGATGATCATCAAAGACTACGTTTTGAAGAAATTAAAAAGGACATTAAATTATCTTACAAGAAATATATCCGTAATATTGAACAAACACATTAGCAAGGACCCAAAGAAATTTTGGACATTTATTAAAAACAAGAAAAGAAAATAGGAACACATACGACACACTTAAATATAATAATGAAAGGAAAGAGGGGATTGCAGATTGGTGGTAGGAGGATAGAAGGTATTAGATTTGCTGATGATATGTTGTTATTGGCAGAGAGTGAAAGAGTAATGATTGGAATGTTGAAAGAACTAAATACGACCTGTGAGAGATTTGGATTGAGAATTAATAAAAATAAGACCAAAATGTATGGTAATAAGTTCAAGAAACATAAGGACAACTTTAAAGTTATGACAGGACGAAATAGAACAAAAATGTGCATTCAAATACTTGGGATGCAAAATAACTGAAGACATGAGATGCAAACAGGAGGTGAAAATACGCATTGCAATTGCCAAGGAGGCATTTAATAAAAACGGAGGCTGCTTTGTGGGAGTATGGACAGAGGGCTGAGGAGGAGAATGTCGAAATGCTTTATTTGGAGCGTAGCACTATATGGAGCTGAGACGTGGACATTGAAAAAAGAGGAAGACAAAAGATTGGAGGCATGGATATGGAGGAGAATGGAAGGGATAAAATAGGTAGAGAAAGTGCGAAATGCAGATGTGCTGAAATGAGTTGGGGAGGAGAAAAATATATTAAAGGTAATCAGGATGAGGAAGCAAAATTGACTTGGTCATTGGATGAGAAGAAATTGTTTACTTATGAATGCAATGGAAGGAACGGTGAATGGTAGAAGACGATTAAGACGGAGAAGATTCCAAATGGTTGACAGTATAAGGATCGATGCAAAGTATGAAACAACAAAGAGAGTAGCAAGAGAGGGGTTTGCTTGGAGCACTGCCATGTGAGGACCTGATCTAGGGCAGAACACTGATGATGATGGACAGGGGTGATTCCATTGTTGAAGGTTTTGCAACATATTTCAAATCAGTGTATGACTCTCAGTCAGCCCAATACGAAGTCCCAGCCTGCAATTCGAATACCGTACTCCCAACACCCTTCACATTAAACTTGTCTCAAAGGAAGAGGTTGAAATAGCATTAAAAAAATTAGAACCTAAGTCGTCGGCTGGTCCTGATAATATTCCACCGTATGTAGGAAAGGAAGGAAGGAAGCTTGTAGTTTAACGTGACCGTTAATCTCGAGATCATGAGCCACGGGACCTTCTTTTTACGTGGAATCCGAACCACAGGACATGGCATTTCACTTCGAAAATCTCACATGCATTGACCGGGAATCGAACCCGGACCGCCTTGGTGAAAGGCATACAGCTAGACCGCTGAGCCACCACGCCCCTACCGTATGTAGTGAAAGGATGTGCTGAAAGTCTCAGGGACCCGTTACACTTTATATTTAACTTAGCCATACAAACTTGTATATTCCCTGATGCCTGGAAAATCACTCGCGTCTGCCCTATACTAAAATCGGGAGATCCATCACTAATTAATAACTGCGGTCCTATATCTATTTTAGCTGCAGTAGCCAAGGTATTTGAATTCATATGCACGGAAGAATATCAGTATTTCTCAGACCAATCTTAACAGATAACCAACATGGTTTCCTATCTAGGAAATCTACAGAATCGAATGCAACTAATTTTACTCAATTCATTAAAATTTATATTAAAAGAAGTTTAATATACCACTTCATTTTACAGTCGAGAAATCAATGTGATGATTGGCACCGCTTTCCTGATACAAGTGTATCAATGCCCACTGTAAGTTCAGTAAGGAAAAGTCTCAGGCTCGATTCCAGTGAAGCACTTTCAATTCGATTTCTCGTTTTTGATTTAATTTGTTTGAGAGCAGAAAAAGCCCTTTAGCAGCCATACTTACTGCCAAACAGCGATAACACTTCCGAGAGAATTTAAGCAATTTAGGAAAACGTTCTTTAGAAATCAGTTTCCAGAAAATTTCAGCAACATCAGACTTTTTATTCTGGTAGAATGGGTTTGCCTGTAGATCACAAATTTCCATTTGAAGGTCGCAGGGCATCTCACTCACTTCAATATCCATGGGGTTGTTGAAAAGTGCAAGTTTTGGTTTTAGGGAGTCAAAATCCTAGAATCTGTTCTGGAACTCTTTCTTTCCATTATTTGATGAAACATACTTAAATTGATGTCACTTTTGCTTCTTTCAACTGCTGACAAGATGGGAAGTGCGCCATAATATTTGCCCTCAATGCAATTTGCATTACATGAAGTTTTTTGCGGAAGCCCTCAATATGTCCATAAAGCTGGGAGATATCTTGTTTTATGCCTTGTAGTTTCAGGTTTAAAGCATTTAGTCTGTCAGAAAAGCAAGATTATTTAAAAACTGGATTTCTTCCAGTTTTTCTTGATACTCATGCCCAATGTTTTCAAAGCAAGAATTTCATTCCTCAACCCAAAAAACTTGTTGTTGTTTCCTATGGCTAGCCCGGATTCCAATCCATCAGCTTTCTTGCGTTCCAATAGAGTTGTGTGAGGTTTCCTGAAGTTCTAGCAATCACATCAAGTTTGTTGCAATGTAGCAGGTGCCCCTTACCCATTTTACTTCGAGGTTCGTGACAAAGTGTGCATTCTTCAGATCTCAGGATGTTGATTCGTTTCAACATGGCCAGTGTTAAGTCTGAAGAAGCAATTTCCAGCACTTAGCCAACACAAGAAAAACATGACATCAGCTACGGATGAAAAATTGGAGGACGCGGCATACTTATGGTTTATTCAGACAAGAAGTAAGGGATATCCCATTTCTAGACCTTTGTTGTGTGAGAAAGCGTTGCACCTAAATGAGAAGCTTGGTGGTTCTCCCTATGTTCGATTATCCAGAAAAATCGTTATCCGGAACACTTTCGGTCTCAATTAGTCCGGATAAACGACGTTCTACTGTAAATTCAACTATATTGCATACACTTTTGCAAAATCAACAGCCTACTAGGAATTTTCATCAAGTATTCCAGAATTACTTTGTAAATGAAATTTATTACCGCAGCACAAGGAATGACTTCAGACACTAACAAGGAAGCCATATTGGCTGAGTAAAAATGCCGAAGGGAACACTACACTGAGAATTATCGAGAACCTGAGAGTAACCAGATGACATTACGCAAAATTATGGAAAATTCAGGAGTAACGTAAATGTCACATTACAAAATTTATAATGATGAAAGAACTGCAGTACAGGTCAGCGCTAAGAAGAAAAGAAGAAGATGGAACTAGGGCTATCCCAGTTCAATGCATGAAGAATACGAAATTCGATTCCAGAACGAGAACCCAGTTCGAGTCCCGAACGAGAATGGAATTTGAGGTCCGAAGACGCATTTCGAGCGGAGGAAGAGGAGGAGTTCCAATCGCTGATAACATCAGAGCAATGAACGGTATTCCATCCGTTAATTTCTTCAACAGCAGCTGAAACCAACACAAGGTACTGTCCCCGCGCCAGCTCTGAAAACCTGGCAGGAATGTGGAGTGGAGTGAGTAAGCCAGTAATGACGTAGCATTGTACTATACTAAGCATAAGCATGGCCCGGAAATTCCCTCGCTCACTCATTGTTCCCGCTCCCCTTACCTCATACCCCGCGTTCTCAGAGCTGGCGCGGGGACAGTAGAAGTAGACTTGAATTATGTAGTTTTGCAGTAAAAATTTTGTATTTCCATGAGAAACCAGTTCTTTATTTTTTGGCTTTTTGAATTCTTAGATTTTTGCTTTTTCGAATTTGGATTAGGAGTTAATTTAGATCGACAATTTTCGTTGGTATTTTGATTTTCTTTAATTTGGAGTAGGATTTTGTCGTATTTTCGGTCCATGTTTATTTTCAACGCTGGAGATTTTTATGACTCGACAGGATTAATTTTAGGAATTCATGTAGGAACTGATAGGTATTCATAGATTAGGATTCAAGTTAAGATTGTATTATTTCGATGTTATAAAATGACTTTGATCATTTATTTAGTTAGAGAAGATTTTCTTGGAGTATCAAACGAGAACAGCTGATCATTCGGTATCAGGTAGGAGTATTTTGACTATTGACAGAAAACCGATATAGGTTTTGTTATTTCCACTTTTAAAGTGAATTGTAAAAGTTTTACTGATTCTAATGGAGCATTCTGAGTGCAACAAGATATTCTGAGAAGTGAATTTAAGTATTGTTGAGTGCAACAATTAAGAACGACAAGCGGGGAGAACAGGAAATGTATCACTATTAATTTATGATGAGTAATGTTGTGGATTTTTTAAATTCTTTGAAGTACTGCAAGTGTGTGAAACATGTCTGAAGTAGGAGAGGGATGGTCTGCATATTTTAATTGGTGGAAGAACGTGTTGTTCTAATATTGGTGCACGAAAGATGCTACAGAGGTGCCAACCTTTGAAGTGGGTTATCAGTAATCCCTTATATTGCCCCCCACCCACTGAAAAATGTTCACATCAAATCCGAAACATGTCCCTCCCTTCTCGATAATGACACCATCTTTGCCCTACCCGGGAGCAACCTATAGTAAAGATATCATATTATACAATAAAATGTGCATATTACTTGCTAGTTCTGTAATTTAAAAAAATTCCTTCTAGCTTGTTTTGCACCCAGTAACTGGTTTTCCGTGCAAGTTTTCTTGTAACATACTTCCCCCCTGTAATGACATTTTCACGTTCTGAATCATAATCGATTCCAGTGTAGATGTGCTTAATGTAGGTCTGAATGCTGTCTGATTTTTCCTAAACACTGAAAATTCTTTCTGTAGGGGAGTTACTGTGAGGTACAAGTAATATTGCAAATACCACATTACTTAAAGTTATATACACGTTCGTTTTTAAGCTCAGCAAATTTGCCCCAGTTTACATCAATTCTATGTCCTTGTAAAATATATTCAGGGAAAGTATCACACTGATAAACAGCAAATTCCTCTTCAAGTTTGTCATGTTCACTTTCCTTGACCAAACTTGGGAATCTTTGAACAAAATAATCAAGAGATGAAAAGGAAACCTTCATTCTAAGAAAATATCGAGATGTTACACGATCGACGCTGGCCTCGGCCGTTTGACGAGAATCCCGTAGTTTTCACTATAGAATACGGAGAAAAATCGCTATTTACATAACTGGTGTCACTTTTAGCCGATCGACGAGATTTCCATTGTCCTAGAGGTGGACACGGGAAAATATAACATAATTACGCAATCGGCGCCGCTTGCTGTGCGTTTGACAAGAATCCAGTTGTTCTTGTCATCGAATGCGGAGAAATATCGCGATGTATTGCAATCGCTGCCGCTTTCGGTCGTTATACGAGAATCACGATGTCCTCGCGGTTGGTCACCGAGAACGCGATAATATGCAATCGGCGCCGCATCCGGCCATTCAACGATTGTCCTGACAGAATGGCGGAGGCAAGCTCGAGGATGGGCATGGTTAAAATTCACGAACAGTTATAGACATGTTGTATGGTAGGCGCCATGATTCCCGCTGTCCCTATGCTGTGGTTGGGTGTTCACGGGGGATCACGAGGAGAAATGAGTACCGCGATGCTACGTAGACTGTCATTTCTAAAAGGGTTGACGCAATTCTCGATCCCCGTACGCTTTTAAGTATACAGTCATGGGGAAAATGGCGTGTAGGTTTCGGGATGTTTCGTGATGGCTGCCCAATCACCTTCGACGGGATTCCCGCAGTCCTCGTGGTCATAAGTTTGCGATTGGGCACGGGTTTTATGATTTTACGCAACTGGCATCGATCTCGGTCCGTTTGACGAGATTCCCGCAGGTAAGTCGTGCAGTCAGCCGGCCATCTTGAGCATGCGAGTTCGGAGGATGAACGTTTGAAGTAGGTATCGAATATTACGAATTATTCTGATGGGATTGCATGAATAATAAGACAAGAGGGCAAATTTTCTTTCGAATTCGAATCACGAATTATACAAGTTATGCAAGTTGTCCGATGGAACCAAAGTTCGAAGGAAAAGTCAACATAACGGAATTTCGAATTAACCATACTGGATGTCGCTAATTTTCGAGACGGATAGATTTTTAAAATAAATGTATTTCGAAACATTTTTGGGATTGTTTTTTCGAAACTGTATCATTTTGCAAGATTGCGACATTAAATTATTTCGAGTTATTTCAGATAGTCTCCAAATTTAAAGGTCAATAACAGAAATGAGAGTGTGGCGAAACCACAACACTTCTCCACTGCAGGAATCCAGAGCGCAGCACCTCCTTTGTGACTGCCGATCTGGACTCAGGGAGGCAGGATCAAGGAGGGCATGTGAAGCAGTTATTATCTCTGGGGTAACCATAGAGACAATAAAATAAACAATAATAATAATAATATCGTATGGCCTCGGGGGCCGGGTGCAAGCTTTGTTATTTGACACCCAAAGGGTAGCTTGCATGTCAAATAAGCAATGTACACTCGTCGTTCTTTGGAGTAGTATTGTACGAGACAAGCTTATGTACTCAAGTCTAATAAACCAAGCAAAACTCACGTCGTAATTTATTACTACATTGGTGACCCTGAAGTGATTGAAGCAAATTTCATGGAGCAGCTACAGGAACAGTTGCAGCAACTACAAGGGCAAAATCATCAGCTGCAAATGCAACTCGCCTCTCATACCCCACAGGTTAGTACAGCACCAGCTGTTAATCGTGTCGCAATAAAATTGCCCATGTTCTGGCCAGACAAACCCGCGTTGTGGATTGCACAACCAGAAGCCCAGTTCAGAATTTCCGGAGTAACATAGGACGTTACTAAATATGCGTATGTGGTCTCCCAGCTGGACAGCCGTTATGCAGCAGAGGTGGAGGATATAATAACTAATCCGCCTCCACAAGACGCGTACTCACATTTACGTAACGAGCTCATTCGTCGGCTCTCCCTGTCAATAGAGCAACGTGTACGACAATTGTTAATGGAGGAAGAGCTCGGTGACCGTAAACCATCCCAATTCTAGAGACATTTGAGATCCTTAGCGGGTACTACACAAGTTCAAGATAACTTACTCCGTCAATTATGGATTCAGCGCCTGCCCTCGCAAGTTCAAGCCATCCTACAGACGCAAGGTGACACCCCGTTAGATAAGGTAGCTGAGTTAGCCGATAAAATTTTGGAGGTATCACCACCACCTTTTAACGCTAGCGTTCACGCGGTCAACCATCCACTGGATAGCACACTCAGCCAACTAACTCAGCGCATTGACGAACTTGCTAAACAGATGGTAGCAATCCAAACACCATTTCGCTTGCACCCCTGTTCACCCAGTCGTCAGAACAGTCCTCGTAGCATACACTCCCGAGACTGATCGCCGAGAAGAGACCCTCCAGGGGCATGCTGGTATCATCGCCGGTTCCGCGATAATGCCCAGAAATGCGAGCAGCCATGCAACTATCAGTGAAACTCCAACGGCAATCAGTGATGGTGGTAGATGATTGCCCAACAGGTGGAGGCCGCCTCTTTATCACGGACAGGAACAAAAAGCATACATTTCTCATCGACACTGGCTCCGATTTGTGTTGTTTCCCATAAAAATTCTTGGAGGGGCGTCGTCACCATACCAGTTATGACCTCGTGGCTGCAAACAACTCCACTATTCGCACTTATGGAACTTTGTCCCTGAAGCTCAACTTTGGATTCCGGAGAGATTTGCCCTGGAGATTCGTTATTGCCGACGTCGCAATTCCAATAATAGGCTCAGATTTCCTCTCCTATTATCACCTCCTTCAAGACTGTCGGAACAAACGCATTGTTGACGGCATCACAGGATTATCAGTCACCGTTCTACCTGCAAACTCAATTCAGCCCAGCGTGAAAGTTCTCGTACATTTTATTCGTACTACACCAGGGCCTCCTGTCTCGTGCCGAGCACGTCGCCTCGCTGCAGATAGACTTCAAATTGCCAAGAACGAGTTTGATGCTATGCTCCTTGAAGGAACAGCACGACGCTCTGAAAGCCCTTGGTCATCACCACTCCACCTGGTTCCAAAGAAAGACGAAGGATGTCAACCCTGTGGCGATTATCACGCCTTAAACTCAAGAACCATTCCTGACCGGTACCCACCACGCCACATCCTCGATTTCAATCACCAACTTCGTGGATGTAAGACATTCTCTGCCATAGACCTTGTAAAAGCTTACACCCGAATCCCCGTGAATCCAAATGACATACCGAAGACCGCAATCATTACGCCCTTCGGACTCTTTGAATTCCCTTTTATGACCTTTGGACTGCGCAATGCTGGACAGACTTTTCAGAGGTTCATAGATGAAGTATTGTCAGGCCTAGATTTCACATTTGCATATGTCTACTACATCTTGGTTTTCTCGAACAGCCCAGAAGAACACGAGCGCCATCTACGAGCCCTCTTTCACCGCCTCTCTGAGTGTGGTATCTTGATTAACCCCACCAAGAGCGTCTTAGCCTCACCAAGAGTCACTTTTCTCGGGTATGAAGTCTCTGCCGCAGGGACAAGACCGCTACCTGACCGCATTACAGCATTGCAGAAGTTTCCACTCCAGCACACTGCACGTGACCTCAGACGCTTCCTCGGTATGATAAATTTCTACCGCCGCTTCCTGCCTTCAGCATCACAATATCAAGCTCCGCTCAATGCCGCAGTATCTAAATTATGTGTCTCACAACGAGTACCATGGACTCCAGAATTGGAAAATGCCTTTGTTACCTGCAAATCCAGCCTCGCTCAAGCAACTCTCCTGGCACATCCCGATCCGCAAGCACCACTGGGACTATTCACTGATGCCTCCAACAACGCTATTGGATCCACCCTTCAACAATATGTGGAAGATACATGGCACCCCCTAGCCTTCTTTTCCAAGAAACTTTCACCGAAACAAACTGAATGGCCAGCCTACTATCGCGAGTTACTCGCCATCTATGAAGCGGTGCAACATTTCAGATATCTCTTGGAAGCCCATCAGTTCACTATATATACTGACCACAAACCACTGACTTACGCCTTCCAACAACGTCGCGACAAACTTCCGCCTGTGCAGTTAAACCAGTTATCGTTCATTTCTCAGTTCACAACAGACATTCAGCACATTGTAGGCTCATCCAATGTTGTCGCAGATGCATTATCCCGCATCAATGCAATTACCAATACCACCTTGGACTTCTCCGCTTTGGCACGATCACAAGTAGGCGATACAAAACTACTTGATTTGCTGGATAGTGAGTCAGCACTTCGATTACAGCAAGTACAGATCCCAGGAACCAACATCACTTTGTTCTGAGATACTTCAACTAACCGACCCAGACCTTTCATCACTGTCCCTTACCGCAAACAAGCTTTCGACAGTGTTCATGGTCTAAGTCATCCTGGTACTAAAGCGACGACCCGTTTAGCATCCGAACACTTTGTATGGCCTTACATGCAAAATGACTGTCGCGCATGGACACAAGCTTGTCAAACATGCCAACGCTCAAAGGTTACACGACATGTCAATGCTCCAATGGGTAACTTTTCCTTACCGTCTGCTCGCTTCCAGCATGTGCATCTAGACATCATTGGTCCACTACCTCCTGCTAATAACTTCCGATATTGCCTGACCGTCGTAGATCGATTCTCCCGTTGACCAGAAGTTTGGCCACTGGAACGAATAACAGCAGAAGATGTCGCAGAAGGATTCACTGCCTGCTGGATTTCTCGATTTGATCACCTGTTCGTATCACCACTGATCGAGGACGTCAGTTCGAGTCCCAGCTGTTCCAACAACTCGGGATTCTCACCGGAACCTCGCGATCTCGAACCATCAGCTGGCACCCCTGTGCCAGCGGTATGGTAGAAAGATTTCACTGTCAATTGAAAGCAGCAATCATGTGCCACCCTGATATGTCCTGGCTGCAAGCCCTACCAATTGTCTTGCTTGGCATCCGCAGTGCATATAGAGAAGATCTTCATGCATCCCCAGCTGAACTGATCTACGGAAAACTGATTCGTCTTCCAGGTGGAATGTTGTGTGCAACCACGAACAACAAATTCGAGGACACTACAAACTCTGTTGTGAGACTCCCGTCAGCAAATGAATCGACTGCGTCCTACTCCAGCCTCACATCATAACAAAAGACCCACCTTTATCTTCAAGGACTTAACCACATGCAGTCACGTTTACCTACGTGACGACACGGTATGCGGTGCCTTACAACCACCATATACAGGCCCATATCGAGTGTTAGACGGCTGCGATAGAACAGTGACGATTCAGATTCGAGACAAACCTGGCCGTGTCACTATCGACCGGATCAAACCAGCCTTCCTCCTGTCTGACAGTACATCCTTGGCCAAACCAGATGATATTCAAGATCAGCACATCGGCAAAAAGAACACTCTCCACGACAGCACAGCCTTACCACAAAAGGCACCCCAAAACAACTGTAAGTCCAGTAGTACAGGACTCACCACCACTCGCTCCGGCCGAAAAATCAGATTACCCGAAACTCTTTTCGCCATAGCCACCTCATCTCCGTGGGGGACTGGTGTGGCGAAACCACAACACTTCTCCACTGCAGGAATCCAGAGCGCAGCACCTCCTTTGTGACTGCCGATCTGGACTCAGGGAGGCAGAATCAAGGAGGCCATGTGAAGCAGTTATTATCTCTGGGGTAACCATAAAGACAATAAAATAAACAATGTACACTCGTTGTTCTTTGGAGAAGTATTGTACGAGACAAACTTATGTACTCAAGTCTAATAAACCAAGCAAAACTCACGTCGTAATTTATTACTACAAGAGGTTTCTGTTGAGTTTTGGAAGTTTTCGCGAATAAACGTCTTGCGGAAAGTCAGGTTTCCTAATAATGCAGAAAAATATTTCACACAAAACTAAAAACTCTTCTCGGACCGATTTATACCACTCAACGTATCCTCAGTATGCATTTCTTTGAGGTCGGGTACGGAGAAATATAGCTTACGCAACCGGCTCCATCGCAATCTGTGAGCCAAGCGGCGCGAGTTCAGACGATTTAAACAGACCTCGGCAAATTTTCATTACCGGTACCTCAGGGTGTCTTCTGTAAGGATGAAGTAAAAATTAGTTACCTTTTAGGTACCTTTTAGTTAATTTTAGTTACCTCTGACTTCAAGATACGTCTGCGGTCTGCAAGCATAGGCGCTTATCACGCGGTGAAGAAAAACAACAATGAACTGTTTTTAAAGAGGTTTTTTATTTATCGTATGGCTTTTAGTGCCGGGAGTGTCCGAGGACGTGTTCAGCTCGCATGAGTCTGTAGCTGCTTCCAGCGGACACAAGTTCCGTTCAGTTTCAAGTTGCTACCAGATATCAATGATACCTAGTGATGAACGTTGGAACTTTGATAGAGCGTTCCGACGAAATCTATAACCTAACAATTTAGCTTCACACAAGTTTAGTCTGTGGAAGAATCATTTACATGCCATAAATCTATGACATGGGACCGCCAGCTTTACTTTTTAACGCTTTTAAAAAATTCGACGACTTCGGCCGGGTTTGAACCTGCTATCTTTGGCACAGCAGTTCAGCACGCTACCAACTACGCCACCGTAGCCGCTTTAAATGAAATTCACATGATGTTATAAAAATTTAAAAAATAATAAATATATACTAGATATTTAATATCCAATGAGTTGTTTCAGCTAATATGTCGTCTTGTGCACAACTTGTTGTTATAATTACGGTACCAAGAGGTTGCTCTGCTCTTGACCATTTGGCGAGATTTCCTTCGTCCCCACGGTAGGTCGCGAAGAAATGTATGCGATGTTACGCGATCGTCACCGAATTCTATCTTTGCAGTCAAATATGGAGAAATATTGAGATGTTACACGACCGGCGCTGGTCTCAGTTGTTTGATGAGCTTCCTGTAGTTTTCACGATAGAACACGGAGAAAAATCGTGATTTAGATATTCAGTGTCACTTTTAGTCATTCGAAGAGATTTCCATTGTCCTTGAGGTCGGGCACAAGAAAATATAGCATTATTACGCAATCGGCACCACTTGCTGTCCGTTTGACAAGAATACAGTTGTCCTCGTCATTGAATGCGGAGAAATATCGCGATGTATCGCAATCGCTTCCGCTCTCGGCCCTTTTACGTTGTCCTTGAGATATTATGCAATAGTCGCCGCACCCGGCCGTTCAACGATTGTCTGCCTGTCTATCTGTCCCGACAGAATGGCGGAGGCAAGCTCAAGGTTGGGCATGGTTAAAATTTACGAGTAGTTATGAACATGTTGTTCGGTCGGCGCCATGATTCCCTTTGTCCCTATGCTGTGGTTCGGAGTTCATCAGTTCAGGGTGGTTCACGAGGAGGAATTAGTATTTCGATGCTACGTAGGCTGTCATTTTTAAGTGGGTTGATGCACTTATCCCTCCCCGCACGCTTTAAGTACACGGTCATGGGAAGAGTGGCAAGTAGGTTTCGGGATGGGTGCCCCGTGATGTGTGCCCTATCACCTTTACAGGATTCCTGCAGTCCTCGTGGTCACAAGTTCACGATAGGGGGTGGGTTTTATGATTTTACGCAACTGACGTCGATGCCGGTCCGTTTGACGAGATTCCCGCAGGCAAGTCGTGCGGTCAGCCGGCCGTCTTGAGGATGCGATTTTGGAGGATGAACGTTCGAAGTAGGTACGGTATCGAATATTACGAATTATTTTGAGAGGATTGCACAAATAATATGACAAAAGGGCATGTTTTATTTCGACTGAGAACCACGAATTATCTACAAGTTATCGAAATAATCGGTTAGATTATAAATCCGATGGAACGAAAGTTCGAAGGAAAAATCGACTTGTAACGGAATTCCGAATTAACCATACTGATTGTCGCAAATTTACTAGACATATTTTTAAAATAAGTTATATGTATTTCGAAGATTTTTCGCTTTTTTCCCCTTCGAAACGGTAACATTTTGCAAGATTGCGACATTGAAATTTGACATAGTTTCCAAATAACAGAAATGAGAGATTACTTTTTCGTTTCGGAAGTATTCGCGAATAATCGTCTCGCGAAAAGTCAGGTTTCCTAATACAGTAACACAGAAAAATATTTCACACGAAACTTAAGTCTTCTTGATGCCGAAAATATACGTTGAACCGATGTATACCACTCAAGGTATCCTCAGTATGTATTTCCTTAGGCCACCACGGGGAAATATAGGTTAGTACTATGCAATAGGCACAGCGCCACTTGCGTGAAACTGGCTCCATCGCAATCTCTGAGCCTAGCGGCGTGAGTTTAAATGATTCAACCCGCCTTCAGAAAATTTTCGTTACCCGTTCGTAAAATTTGTTACTTTTTCGTTACTTTCGTTACCCATTCGTAAAATTCGTTACTTTCATTACCGGTAGACACCCTGTACCACCAACTATGCAGACATAAAAATTAGCTAATTTTACTTTCGTTACCTGTTTGTAAAATTAGCTACTTTTTCTTTACTTTTCGTTACCGGTAGACACCCTGTAACTTTCCTTTTTTTCTTTCATAGATATGTATTTTTTTCGTGATGTCACTTTTCCGTAATAATTTCCCCTTCGACCGTAATGCCGTAATCGTGAGCTGAAATCAGTAATAATTACGGACAATCCGTAATAGTTGGCACCTCTGATGCTATGTTGATGTAAGAATTATATTACAATCGGTCATGTCGACTTTGGGAATATTAGTGAAGAACGTAAGAGAGTGGGAGTTGTTTTTATTATAGAAATTCGTGCAAGATTAAAAGAGAGCTTATTTTGAACTGAATTTGTTGAGATCAGATATTTTACAATGTTGCAAGATAATGTGAAGCTTTATTCCACATGGTTGTTGTATGAGAAGCTGTATAAGTTAGGAGATGCGTTTATTTATAGCTGAAAGCGACTATGGAAGGTCATGTATCGTCGGAAAACGCACGAATGAAGTAATTGTATTGAAACAATGTTTTATTATCATTTTCAATACCTTATTTAACCTGGAATGGATATTTTAAACATGAGCTAGGCTTCATTGAACGGCCATGTCTATTGTAACAGAAACAAGAATAATAATTAAAATTAGTGGTTCCTTAGCAAAATAAGACGAGTTATGGTAGTGAAATTTCGCATACAGGCAGTGACTCTTTGTAGATGTCGTCAGAGTAGTGCATAGAACGTGTTGATAGTTTACTAAGACTGAAAGTGATAACAGATGACCATTGTTTATCATCATCATCATCATTCCCCCTTATCCGGCTCCTGCCGGGTCAGGGTATTTATGGCACTTCTCCACTTTCCTCTTTCCTTCCACCATTCTTCTTCCACGATCTTGTCCCAGTCCAGATTTCTGAATTTTTGAATCAGAATTTTTTACATAATATGTATCTCTTTAAAATCTCAGTGGAGTTCGTTAAGGGTCAC
Source organism: Meconema thalassinum (assembly GCA_946902985.2). Classification (NCBI taxonomy): domain Eukaryota; kingdom Metazoa; phylum Arthropoda; class Insecta; order Orthoptera; family Tettigoniidae; genus Meconema; species Meconema thalassinum. The sequence goes on along the minus strand of OX336391.1, from coordinate 452,109,694 downwards.
AATCGGTCGAAGGGGGTAAAAATGAAGGCTTTTTTCGAAAGTGAGATATTGCTATTACTCTCTTAATATGTGAAATACCGAATCCATTCAAAGTTCATACTATGTGTCGGATAAGGCCCAAAAATTTATTTTTGAAGTTTTTTGATAGCACCAACCACTGACCGAAGGCATGGAAAAAATTGGGTTTTTCGGGAAACATTAATCATATCTCTCTTAACTCTTCCCGTGTCATTTCCGGAAAATTCCGCGCCAACACTTTTTTGTTGCATGTCGTTTACGATATATTCCGCAACATGTTTCCCGCTCTAGCGGGTCGTTTACGGAATATTCCGCGAGCTGTTATAAGTTCACATATAATTACGACAGGTGGCAGTATGGTATTAAATAATGTATATGAACTAGCCTGGAATCGTAAATGACTACTTGAATCATTTCTTTTACCTTCTTTTTAGTATTCGTTTGATAGATACTTGAGTTTGACAGTATCAACTGATGCATCTTTAAACCGATGTAAACAGTGAAATGGCGGGCTCGTACAACAAAAATGTGGCTACCATATCAAGTTATTTGGAGGAATCGGATAGATTTTTTTTAAGAGAGTGTTGAAGAGATCGACGGTTCAGAATCAAGTGAAAGTGCAGTTGATGAAGATGAGAGTGATAATGATGCAGATACAAGTGCAGTTCTCCAAGGTAGGCCTGCCAATCTTCATCCAGCTGGGTGTTTTGAAGATTATCACAAAAAGAAACACCTCTGATATTGAAAACAGTGAGCTTCACTCTTCATAGTATAATGTTGTGTGTGTTTTTATTGTTCTTTTGTGAATTTATAAGTGACACAAGCAGTGTAATTTTGATCAACAAGAAAGAAAAAAAAACTGTTTTGCAGGCTGAATTTAGCAAGTGTAAAAACCATGGTTTTCCTGAACTGTTTCGTATTTTGTAACTATTTTCTCTTTTCAAATGTATTTTCAAAAAAAAGTAAAAAAAAAAAACATTTTTAGGGAAATTTTCCTTAAAATAAATGATCACTCAGGCAAAATACAAAATATATTCAGCAACAGTGGAAAGGTTAATAGCCACAATATCAAAACCGTACAAAATGGACAATATTCCCCTAATAATTACCTAAAACTTTTGTCTGAAAGAATTTTTGATATGACCCACTATTACGCCAAGGGATGAGCAAAATGATTTCGGAATTAGAAGAAAATGCCAAGAACCATCACAGGTTGCCACGACAACGCTACTAATTTGATGAGGGATGAGCCATCAGAGGTTGCCATGACAACAAAATTGCACGAGATCACATTCAGTTTTCCATCTGACTCTGTGGGAAGTAGCTTCGGTGACGTAACTGGTAACATGCTGAACTTCTATGTTCAAGGTCGCGGGTTCAAAGCCGGCCGAAGCTGTCGGATTTTCTAAGAGCGCTAAACATCCCTCAGTATGCTTTCCTTTGGAGGGGAAGTTTCAACGTTCGTTGCGAGTTGCTGGTTTCGGTGGCATCTAGTAACCAAGTTCACAGCTAGGTGTTGATGGTAGTATTTGGTAGCAAAATTAGGAACTACTACTTGAAATTAACTGTCTGTAGTCCTTACCTGAATTACAGACTAATACAGCCATCACAATTAACACCGTTTATCAGACAGATTCTACACACACCCAAAGTACACGGGGCTACATGACCGCGTTGTCGCAGCCCCTAAACTGAGGAACCAACCAACATTTCTGCGGGAGATAAAATTTTGCGTGAAGAAGTAACAGACCATTAGATAGTTACACATCAGTGTTGAACCTTTGCATAAGGACAGTGTGACCACAAGTATAAAAATGGACCCCAAATGACGAGAAGGTTACCGTCCCCATGAAACAATAAAATGTTAAAAATATGCATAAAAAGACGAAAAACAAAGTTAATTAAGCTCCAATTGTAAAATACTTTCTCGCAATAAATGAGGTCTGATCCTTCTACGAAAACCTGCAAATTCTGCCTATTTTCGCCTATCCCCTAGTTTGCCCGGTGAAATCTACCTCTGCCTTCCGGCGTGATGAGAGGATTTTTTTACATTAAATGTTAAGGAGAGTCTGTAATATAATGTGTTTTACATCACAATACTTAAGATATTATAATACAAGTTACATGCAGTTGGTTAGGCCAAACATACAACCATAATGAGCATACTCATCTTCTACTACCAGTGATGACTGAGATGAAACCATAATTCAGAGACTTGGCAAAGTTTCATTGTACCAGATACCCGTAAGATTAAACACGTAGTTGCCTGACGACAAGCTACTGCAATGCAGCATATCAGATGTTCCTCATAACTGACCTGCCTAGCATCACTAGCTGAATACAACTTTCATAATTTGCAGCATAAATCACTTGAAAGTATTAAAACATGCAATAACATTGTGTACATGAAAAGCATTCTTTAGCCATTTGTTAATAGAAGAAATACACCATATCACTGTGTTATCAAGTACAGTACTGTTTGTAGAAAGTGAAACACTAAGAACAAGAGATGTGACCACATTGCACTTTAAAACCACAGATTAGGGACATGACAATACATTACTGTTTAGAAGGACAGTCCGGAACATGCACGTTGATAGTCGATCTTCAGTACGGCGTCACGCCACCACGTGCTGCACTCAAGATCCGCTAGACGTTGTGGCATGGAATCATACAGCGCTTGAATACGCTGCTGGGGAATACCGTCCCACGCGGTTTGTAGGCGTGTCCACAAAGCATCAACAGTGGCGGCAGTGGCCGACCGACCATATTCCAGACATGTTCGATGGGCGACATGTCAGGCGATCGGCAGGCCAGGGAAGCAGAGGTATCCGTCGTTCTGCGAAGAAGGCTTGCACATTTCTAGCCACATGCAAGTGGGCATTGTCCTGCTGAAATATGGCCTGTGGAACGGCCTGCAAGAGGGGCAGTGCCGCGGGCTGTAAGACTTCCCTGACGTAGCGGTCACTGTTCAGATTGCCCGCAAAACGTACGAGGCGCGATCACCTGTTATAGGCAATTGCAGCCCAAACCATTACACTTGGGTGTTTGTCCGCTAAGCCGCTCAACAATACAGTCTGCCTGATTGAGTTCTCCACGGCGGCGGCGAACGCGTATGCGGCCATCACTGTAGGACAGGTTGAAGAGGACTCGCCCGAAAACACAACATTACGCCACTCAGCCTACCAGTGTCAGAGTGCACGTGCCCATTGTAGTCTGAGGCGTCTGTGGTTCCCAGTCAATGGAAGCCGACTCAGTGGCATGCGTGCTACCAGTCCAGCCCTCAAAAGACAGCGACGCACCATTGACACAGACATGTCCACCCCCGTTGCAGTGCTCCAACGTCGCGCCAACACTGAGAACGACGCTGTTCTGTCTGATGCGGCCATGCAGAGAATATGGCGGTCGTCTCGTGCTGTGGTCACATTGCGTCGTCCTGTACTCTGTCATCGCTGTGTACGGCCCTCCTCTCTCCACTGGATCCATATACGCCTTACTATTGAGGCAGCATGCCCTGGACGAGCCGCAATGTCCCGGAACGACAGACCCACCTCCTTGAGGTCATGCATTCTGTCCCGTTCAACCGCACTCACATGCTGATAGTCCACTCTGTGATGTCGGCGAGGTATCACTGGCTTACACATTTCCACTTGGTATGACGGCCCTACGCCGACAGAGCTGTGTGGAACACTGACCTGTCCCGCCACATGACAGAGGGCACTGGTGGGCCAATGTGCACGCCGTATCTCTGCGATTTCAATCACTTAGTATGGTACCGCAAAGCCTACACGACCCCTGTTCTTCACTTTCTACTAACAGTAGTGTATTTGTTAAGAGTCCACAACTAAATGATCTAGTATCTGGAACTTACCCCAAGCCATAAGCACACCATGTCCGTTGGAGGTACTGCAGCCTTCACAAAGACTTGTTCAGATAAGAGAAATTGTGTCTCAATATCGGTGGGGGAATTACGCTGTTTCTGTAGTAGTTTAATCATCTCAAGCGAGTGCTCCAAGTCTGGAATCTGGGCCTTTAATCTAAGAGAGAATAATAATCACTGCAATAAATATTGCACAATATAGGCAGAATCTTAACTGCACAATATAAGCAGAATCTTAACTGGTAATAATGGTATTATTAACAAATGCAAGAAACAGAAATGCGTAAGGAAAATAGGAACATGGAATGTTAACACATTATTAAAGGTGGGGAAGCTGGAAAACCTGAAAATAGAAATGAAGAGATTAAAAATAGATATTCTCGGTATTTCTGAAATGAGATGGCCTGGCATGGGTGACTTTTGGTCAGATGACTACAGAATAATCTACTCAGAGCCGGAAGACAGACCGCTCCGAAGAAATGGGGTAGGAGTGATTATGGAAAAATCCATGGGACTCAGAGTAGTGGGATATGTGCAGCATAGTGATAGGATAATTCTAGTCAAGATAAATACGGAGCCAAACAATACTGTTATAATTCAAACATATATGCCAACTACAAATGAAGATGACGAGGAAATTGAAAGAATGTATGAAGATCTAAATCACCTGATAGAAGGAACAAGAGCAGAAGACAATGTAATCATTATGGGGGACATGAATGCAACGGTAGGGGAAGGAACAGAGGGAACAACTGTTGGGCAGTTTGGACTGGGAGTCCGAAATTTGAGAGGTGAACGATTGATAGAATTCTGCACTAGGCACAAATTAGTCATAACAAATACACTCTTCAACCATCCCAAGAGAAGACGATACACTTGGAAAGCTCCTGGAGACACGAGAAGAGCGCAATTGGATTACATAATGGTAAAAGAAAGGTTTAAGAACCAGGTTAAAAATTGCAGAAGTTATCCAGGTGCAGATATCGTAAGCGATCATAATCTAGTCATGATGCACGCGGAACTCAAATATAAGAACATCGTTACGAGAAAAACTGAGTATCTACAGGTGACAAAACTTAAGATGCCAAATATTAGAGATGAGTTCCAAAGAAGAACAGATGAAATGATTGAAAGAAATACTGACATATTCGAGAAACCAATAGAAAGTCAGTGGGGAATTCTGAAGGAGGAAATACTAGGAACTGCAGAGGAACTGCTAAAAAAATAAAAATAAAAACAGCAGGAAAGCATGGATAAGTGAGGAAGTTGTAGAAATGATAACTGAAAGAAGAAGGTTCAAAAACGCCACAAGTGACGAAGGAAAACAACAATATAGAAGACAGAGAAATGAAATCATTAGGAAAAGCAAGCGAGACAAAGAAAAATATGTGATATATGTGATGAAATAGACACCGGTTTTAAAGCAAATAACTTAGAAAAAGCATATGGTAATGTGAAGCAATTTTTTGGTGAGAAGAAACAGAAGACATGTGGTATTAAAGATGAGAATGGACAATACCTGTATGAAGAGGGAAAGGTTGGGAAGAGATGGAAAGAATATCTAGAGAATCTCTATGGAGATGAAGTTATGAATAAGGAAGTAATAGAGGAAGAAGACCAGACAGATGCAGAGAATAGAGGAGACCAAATACTAAAATCGGAATTTAAAAGAGCACTGAAAGATTTAAAAGACAAAAAAGCACCAGGTGTAGATAAAATCCCTGCAGAAGTATTAAATAACTGCGGAGAGAAAGCTGAAGATGCAATGTATGGATTGATATGCAAAATGTATGAAACTGGAATAGTACCAACTGACTTTACTAAGTGCATAATAATTCCAATTCCAAAGAAGGCCCGAGCACAAAATTGCGATCAATTTAGGACATTAAGCCTGACAACACATGCATCTAAAATTCTTACACGTATTATACTTAGGAGAATAGAGAACAACCTTGATAACTACATTACAGACGACCAATTTGGATTCAGAAGGGGCATTGGAACAAGAGAAGCAATATTAACTCTAAGACAAATAATTGAAAAGAGAAATAGAAAAGGAATACCAACATATCTAGCATTCGTGGATCTGGAGAAAGCTTTTGACAACGTGAATTGGAATATACTATTCAAGTTACTAAAAAAATGGGAATCTCTTATAGAGATAGAAGAATAATACATAGTTTATATAAGAATGAAAGGGGAATAATAAGATCTGGCAATAACCAGGAAGAGGTTGAAATAAGAAAAGGAGTACGACAAGGATGCTCGCTATCTCCTTACTTATTTAATTTGTATGTCCAAGATGCCATAAATAGGATAAGAGAAGAGATTCAAGTTGGAGTAAATATACATGGGGAGAAGATTGACATGCTCCGATTCGCAGATGACATTGCTTTAACAACAGATAATGAAGATGATCTTCAACAGATACTTCATGTAATGAATAACATCCTTAAAAACGAATTTAACATGAAGATGAATAAAAATAAAACAAAAATACTCGTATGCAGTCGGAACCAGGAAGATCATAGAAGAGCACCAGCAATTTATATCGAGAATGATAGAATACAACATGTGAAGGAATATAAGTATCTGGGAAGCTTGATAACGTATGATGGAACCAGCAAACGAGAAATTTGGAGTAGAATTATTCAGGCAAAGAACGCCTTTTATAGAAAGAAGAATCTCTTCACATCCAGAAGTATAGACCTAAAAATAAGAAAAAAACTGTTGAAGACATGCGTGTGGAGTGTGGCTTTGTATGGTAGTGAGACCTGGACAATAGGGAAGTCAGAAGAGAGGAAGTTGATGGCTTTTGAGGCTTGGTGCTGGAGAAGAATGCTTAAGATCAGTTGGATACAACATATGACAAATGAAGAGGTTTTCAGAAGAGCAGGAGAAAGTAGAAGCTTTATGAAGACCCTGAAAACAAGAAGAGCAAATATGTTGGGACATATTCTCAGACATAATAGCCTGCCAGCAAGAGTCATCGAAGGGATGTTAGAAGGGAAAAACACTAGAGGAAGACCACCACTTGCATACATCACACAGTTAATGACAGACACGAACACAAAATCATATCGTGAATTGAAGAGGATGGCGGAGAATAGAGAAGATTGGCGAGTTGCTGCAAACCAGCCCCAGGGCTGTTAACTTAAGAGAGAACTGCACAATATAAGCAGAATCTTTAAACTCTTCTAACAGAAATGATTGTAATGTGCACAAAATGCACAAGCAACTTGCACAACTCAAACAAGCAAGTGCTTACAGATCTCGCTAGAAGGAACTGACCAGTGGTGGGAAGACAGGAGAGCATGGAGAAGCCCATGTTCATTCGCCAATCCAGTTTGCTGGAGTGGAGGGTCAATGATGATATACAATATGAAGTGAGTAAAGGGAATCAATTGCTAGAATAAACAAACTTTGAAGTTGATTATCAGCCGAGGTTAGGTTTCTAGTAAAAATGCATATTCTTTCTCACACTGTTTTAACTACGTTTGATACTGCTTATAAATGCTTATTCTGCAGAAAAACGGGTTTGCTTGCTTATTTTATGATTTGGAATTAAACTGCCATATTTTACCAAAAACGGTCATGTGAAAAGTGTATTTTTCACTCCTAGTTGTCAATTATCACCGATTCCTCTTTTAATTCCCTTTTATCAGCTACAATCAAACATGTATAAGAACAAAACTTTGGTATGATTGTAAAAGGGGAAAGCACCAAGATGATGTGAAATTTTATGGCAGCAATAAAATTAGGAGAGAAGCTTGGGATTTCCCACTGAACAATTAAGCTGTCCAAACAGATATCGTTATGTTGTCATGTGCTGGCTGAATTCCTGCGTTCTAAGCTGGAAGCTGTTAGGTCACCCAGCACAGCGGCAGTGCATCACACATTGACATTGGTAGGTTTAACAAGGCAAGTGCGATCGGTGCTGTAGCTAATTTAAGGAATGCCACTCACATATAACTCTCAATCAGTATTGTTACACAAGAGCGTAAACTTGTTTGGACGTAATATTTTTAGTGAAGACGGCAAATTATTATTCAATTCAGTAGAATTTATTTTATTTCCACCCTATTCAATACAATTAATACAGTTAATTGTATTGAATAGGGTGGAAATAAAATAAACTCTACTGAATTCAATTTGCGTCAATACGGGCCAATATGAGCGATATGACGAAATTATTATTCCATTTGATTTGTGAAACTAGTGTTTCTTCAAAGAAAAGATATGATATTGTGCAGCATATTAATACAATGTAGCATAAGGAGAGGGCTGAGAATAATAAGTTAAATCAGCAACTGAAAATAAGCAAAGTATGTGTTCATGTAACACATTTTACAAAGACTTGTGTTTTGCATTAGTGAGTTCTGACATTCCGTTGTGGAAAAGGAATAATGTGGAGCTTCAGTTATTTTTAGATGAGTACACTAATGAAAGAGTGACCGGTGAATGTAAATGTGGAAAAACTATGTGCCAGAGTGCTTTCAAGACGTAATTTGTAATATTCGGGATAAACTGAAGCATGAAAATCTATGGATTTCTATAGATAAAACCACAGATGCAGCAGGACGGTGTGTGTATAGTTGGTGCTATGAAAGCAGATCATTTCTTCTTAATATACAAATACTTGACCGAATAAATCATTCCGCTGTAGCAAAATTTTTCCAAGGCTAGTTAGCTTTCTTATGGCCAGAAGGAGTATGGTATGACAACGTATTGTTATTTTTCAGTGATGCTGCTCTATATATTGTTAAAGCAGGAACTGGATTAAAAGTTCTTTACTCTCTGACGTGCCATGCACACGGCTTACACTGTGTCGCTGAAACTGTCAGAGGCAAGTATCAAGACGTGGATCTCCTTGTCTCCAGTGTGAAGAAAGTGTTTATTAAGTCACCGATAAAATTTGAAAAGTTCTGTGAACTGCTTCCAACAACTTCTTGGCCTCCTCAGCCAGTTTTAACTCGATGGGGTTCGTGGTTAGAGGCTGAGTCATACTACACGGAACATTTCAGTGAAATGAAAACAGTTTTGTATTCCTTATATGCAAAAGATGCTGGAGAACATCCACAACTATTTCTCCACATTACCTGATATTTATTATAACATAGGTTGGAAACATGAAATAACACCTTGCAACATTCACCTTCTCTGATAGACAAGATTTCAGTAAAATTGTCTTGAAAAACTCACGGCATTACTAAAACTGAATTTGACAAGCTCCATCAGGTCTTACTAAAAAATCACAATTACAAAACACTGTGCCAAATTTCTAAAAAGATTTCAGGTGAAGACATGGATATTGAAGAAGAATTATTGTGATTTTCACATGCGCCTGCGACATTCTGCAACGTCGAAAGAACATTCTCATTATACGAGGTCTGTTTTTTAAGTAAGGGCCGTTATTTTTTTTTTAATTAACTGAATACTTTATTTTGCAACTACATTTATTTTTAGGTTTTACATACCTTCCTCTATTTTTCTACATAGTTGCCTTGTTTATTTAGGCACTTGTCATACCTTAAAACTAAGTTCTGAAATCCATCTGCATAAAAGTTTGCCGCCAACTCTGACAACCAAGAATTCACGGTTGTTTTCACTTCTTCATCGTCGGCGAAGCTCTTCCCACCAAGATGACGGTTCAGCTGCAAAAAGAGGTGGAAATCGCTCCGAGCAAGGTCAGGGGTATATGGTGGGTCATCCAAAACTTCCCACCCAAAAGAGTCAATCAGTTCCCGAGTGTGAGGTCTTGCGTTATCGTGAAGGAGCAAAATTCCCTTGGTCAGCATGCCGCGTCGTTTGTTCTGAACTGCACGTCGGAGTTTGGTCAAAGTTGCGCAGTAGGCTTCTGCGTTGATCGTCGTTCCTCGTGGCATAAAGTCCACCAGCAAAACACCATGCCTGTCCCAGAACACAGTTGCCATGATCTTGCGCTGTGACTGCATTTGTTTGGGTTTGACCTTGACAGGAGAGGTTGAGTGTCGCCATTACATTGACTGTTGCTTGGATTCAGGGGTGGAATGGGATACCCATGTTTCATCTCCTGTGATGATTCGACTCAACATGTCATCCCCATCTTGGGCATAACGAGTCAAAAAAGTGAGGGAACTGGCCAATCTCTTTCGTTTGTGGTCTTTTGTGAGGAGTCTGGGTACCCATCGAGAGCTCAATTTCCTGAACTTTAGTTTTTCCGACACAATTCTATACAGTACAGACACTTGAGGAAAATCCATTGATAGAGCGGTTATCGTGAATCTTTGGTTCTCGTGAATTTTCGTGTCACTTGCAGTCACCAAGTCGTCTGTGATCACAGATGGTCGACCTGAGCGTTCATCGACATGAACATTTTACGGCCACCTTTGAACTCGCGTACCCATTTTCGCACTTTACCTACCGTCATTGCATTATCACTAGACACGATTTTATGGTGTATCGCGAAAATGCGAAATGTGTTTATATGTGCATTAAAGGTGTTTTAAATGTGTGTTTAATATTGTTTGATCATAAAGCACTGAATTTGTCCTCACGACTAAACGCGAAATTCCACCTTATTTGCGATGTACGTCCGTATTTGCGACATATTACGAAATCGGCTTGCTTATTACGTCTCTACACGATTTGGTGCGATATCGCGAGCCTTCAGTGGTTTTCACCTTGTTAGCATTGCTGGTAGAACCCAATTCAAATGTATTTTTAAGTGTTTAAAGCCTAAGCATATCCTAACATCACCTAGCTGGAAATTACTACACAGTTTCAATATTGGCTATCCTGTCGTACTGGGAGACAAGTGAGAGAGTTGTGCCGCGCGTTGCTGACCACGTGGGTGCACTGTGATTTGTAGTTAAAATTTCTATTTCTAATGTGAATTCGCAATGCCGAAAATAACGACGTGTTTTGATAGTGCTGACGAGTTTAAAGATGAAGGCTATCATGTTTTTGATGCGCAGCAGAAGATAGTTATGTGCAAATTCTGCAACATTACACTAGATAGGAAGCGTCGCGATTCATGTGTGAAACACAACTTAAGTGAAAATCACAAAAAGAAGAAAAGGAATTTGCCTGAAGGAGGTACCAAAAGACAGATATCAGTTCAAGAGGCGGTCGGGAATGCCAAAAAAGTGAGAAATGACTCCGACGAATTTGTAATGTCAACAGTGGAGGCCTTTTTGAGTGCCAACTTTCCTTTAGAAAAGCTAGATCATCCAACAATGAAGTATTGGATGAACAAACATATACCAGGCGAGTTAATTTTTTTTCGGATGCCGCTACACTTACCAGTATCCCGCAGCCCCACTTTTCGTAGTGATAAAAATAATAATAGGTGGAAAGACGTAGTTTTATGTAACAAATTTTATCAGGGAGGGGAGGTAATTCTTTTACGATTGCCGAGAATCCATCAACCCGCCGTGACATTTACAGCTGAAAGTTTTGCAGCCACCATGGAAACGTGATGTGGGATACTAGAAAGTGTAGTAATGACTTAGTTTACTTTTAAATACTTTTAAGTTCATATCATAAACAACAAATAAGTCTGATTTATTAATATTTTAAATTAAAATGATATGCTTGCTAATAGATTTTTTTCATTACACTGTTTTAGGAAATGGAAATTTTCCCACAGCTGACTGGTTACGAAAGAAATATTTGCCCCTATTACATCAAGAAAAAGAAGAATAAAGTAGTGAGAAATTAAGGAACCAGCATGTTATTCTACACTGTGATGAAACTACAGATAGGATGGGTCGAGCCGTGTTCATTGTGCTATTTAGAACTCTTCCCAAGGGTAGTAGCGAGACTCCTAAAGTGCTAGTAGGTGGTGTCCTAATGCTTCAGACTGTTAGCTCTCAGGAATGTTCTCAAGCCATAGTGGAGGTTATTAAGAGACATAAACTTGAATACAAAAATATCATAGGTATTTCAACAGATGGTCCATGATATATGAAAAAGTGTGTGCAAACTTTACAAGGTTTGATATTGGACAACCTTCTTCACATTGAGTGTTGGGCACACAAGCTTGATTTAGTAGCAGGAATCTGGCCGAAGAAACTTCATCGTGTGAATGAGTTACCAAAACAAAGCAAGCTTTTCTTAATACAAGAAAACGAAAGCATAGGTATATTAGGTTCTTGCAGCAGAAGTATGGTGCAGGAGAAAAGGACTATGTCATGGACTTGGTTCAGTATTTTAAAACAGTGGAGAGTGATGCTGAAAGTGTTAAAAAGTGAAGTAAAATCATTTTTGTGTGAGGCAATTTTTGTGAAAGAACACTGTGCCTCAACTTCTGAAAAGATAACTTGCTTCGAGGGTTCTAATTATGCTTTGGCACATAAAGTTGTTTCAATGGTAAATGAACTCATTTCTGAGTACATGGTTATCGAAAAGCTAGTGATGAAACCAGACACATTGAAGGCATTGAATGAACTACCAAGAGATAGAAAGAAAAGTGCTGAAAAAAGGTTCGTAGCCCTTGCCAATGCACGTCACACAAAACTCTCAGATATGCTAGCAAAAGACTCTGCTCATGAGATTTTTAATTCACTCTCCTCACTGTTTCATCTGCCCTGCTAAGAACTGTGAACATAGTCATCTCTCTTCAACAAGATAGAGAAAATCCCCCTTTTTGCTGGAGTGAATTCTCATGATTTTTTGAAGTTCTACATTCAACTGCAAATCACCTGTAAATCTTTTTCATGTAGTGACGGTAATGTAGTTGATGTATTGAAGGGAATGTTAGAGGAATATCCTATAGCTGTGAAATGTCTTCAATCTCTGTACATTTCAATTTCAAATGTAGACAGTGAAAGGGCCCTTTCTGCCTACAATGATATTTTGTCTGACAAGCGTACCAACCTGTCAAATGATAACTTAGAAACATTACTGAGTTACTACTTCAACAGCAAATGAATACTGTAAACCAAGCCATACTTAGTGTGTTTGTTGCTTCCTTCATTTCAACATAAGGCAAAAGTATGTATATAGTCTAGTAAACCGTTTTTCTACACCGTAAGCAATGGCATTTATTCACCGCTTTTATCCCGCTTTGCCCTTAGTTTTTACACCGCTATTGTGGTTTTTTATTCATCATAAAATCGTGTCTCTAATTATCACCATACACCCCACAAAGCTGACGATGAATGCCTGCGGCCGACATGTTTCTTGCACTCAAAAAAACGTATCACAGATCGTACCTCACATGCGGCGGGCGAATCAATAATCTTGAACATTGTAAAGATGCACAGTTCAGCATACAGGTTAGCTACACAGCAGCAACTGACGCCTGCTTTTGCGGCGTGCACACTAACTACAAGCTAAAAAAAAAGGCCCTTACTTAAAAAACAGCCCTCGTACAAATCGTCCTTCACTAACAGACGCAGGAGCTTTACACCAGAAAATCTGAGGGTGACCTTCTTATATAGTGTAATAGCCATGAATAAGGTAAGATTTGTTCAAAACAAATAATAATATTAGATTTTCATGTATTATTTGTTTTAGCTTATTTTGGCACTTATATATGTCATATTTCTTGTTTATTTGCTTGCTTATTTTACTGTTTTCTTGTATTTGTATAAAATAATAATGTTATAGGTTTTACATCTCTTTTAACTACTTCGGCTTTTAGAGACAACGGGGTGCCGGATTTTTAGCCCAGAGGGGATCTTTAACAAGCCAGTGAATCTACTGACACGGCTCCCTCATTATTGTGCTTATAAATCCGTGTACTAGTTATCAGTAATTCCATTAACAGCATGAGCTCAAACATTGTCAAATTTAATGTTATGTTATGTAATTGTTGTTTTAAGGGGTGGAACTACGAGGTCATCTGCCCCTCTTAATACAGATTAAAGTATAAAAATTCGGAATGGATTTTATATTTAGAGGTGGATACCTAAACTCGAAAAGACCGAAAATTAATAAAACAAAAAATTAAAGAAAACTAATAATTATATAAATAAACAAAAATTCTAGGAAAACAAAAATTCAGCATTCAAAAACGAACAAGTCGTTGAGTCAATGTACACTGGAAAATTTAGATTGCAGGCCCTAACCCACTCTCATTTATAAAGCGGATGACGAGATCAGCAGTCCCCGCGTCATCGGCTAATATATAAGTTTGATTGTCATCTGCAAACCAAGGTTTCTTCGTAAGTCAGCAAGATTCACACGCTCGGTTAAAATGTGGGCCATGGTGCAAACGGCTCCACAGGTACAAAGTGGGGGTTCTTCCCTTCTCATTAAGATACAAGTGGGTGGATCTTGTATGACCTATCCTTAGCCTACACAAAATGACGTACTATCTCCGTGACCGGAAAGAGATCCGCCACACGCGAGTAGTTCCCTTGATCGCTCTCAGTTTACTAGGCATTGGGTGAGCTAGCCACTGACTCTCCCAAAATGCCAGTACTTGTCGGCGTAACCGAGAGCAAATATCTCTAGCGGGTACCTCCATAGGTCAAGGTGGTAGTGATACCGCCTCTTTTGCAATTTGATCCGCTAACTCATTTCCCGCAATTCCCATGTGGCTTGGAAGCCACAGAAAGGTGATTTGAGTGTCAGCGTGGCACAACACGGCTAGTAGGTCATGGATTCGCTGCACTAGGGGGTGTTGCGGGAAACATGTGGCAATTGACTGCAACTGTACCGGTTCGGTACATTGAGCGTTCATCTCCTGTGGCCCACCCATCTACCGGAGGAGGAGGTACGACACTGACAGAGTGTCGACAAGAATAAGAGAAACCCTGTAAGAAAATTCATCTAATTTGAAAAATAAAACTTTTACGTCAAAATTTAACAATGGCACATATGAAAAAACGAAACCTTAAAAGGAGTCTGTGATAGCTGTCGTCATTCGGCGCTAATTTAAAATTATCGAGGTGGCGGGAAGCCGCACCAACTGAACTTTTAAGAGGGACTCTGAATATTCCATAAGTTTTTAAATCTGCCGCCAAATGTTGTAGTGGTAAGATTGTATAATGCTGCAGCGTCGGTGGTGACGCCCGAAACTGGACAATGTGTTTTGAACGCTTGTAAGAGAAGAGTGTGTTGAAAAGTTGGTCGCGAGAGGGACAAGCCATCAGGCTTGGTTGGTGGTTGGATCCCTCTCCAAAATGCAAGAGAATGTCGAGGTACGTGTGAACTGATGGCAAACTAGGGAGAGACTTTTTCGAAATTTAAATAAAAAGGTAATAAGGCGGAAAATGTGACCGGAGAGGACCTTGAACTTTTAGTGATGTGAGAAACTGTTTAATCAGAAGGGACCGGATACACGCGGTTAAGTTATGTTTATTTTGGAATGGAAGTCATTTTAAAGTGTCTGTTTTCTTTAATAAGGTTTAACGTGGGTTATTGATCACCTCTTGGCGAGGATTTAGGTTATGTTTCGTTTTGGCCTAGTGCAGGTCCCAACAGGTACCAATTTTCATTTACTTAATTGTTATTAACTTTCGATCCACCTTGTGCTCTAAAATTCAGTTTTTTATTTTATTTTGGGGGTATTATTCTGCTCCTCGACGGTTTAAATTTTCATTTGGGTATCTGTGGTTAATTGTTGTTCCTTCGGCTTGGAATTTTGAGTGTTGGGTAAATCTTTTCTTGGTTTGTTTGTTATCCGAGACGGATTATTGTGTCAAGATGGATTTGCGAGGGTAAGTTTGTGTGTTATTTGTCGGGTGGTGTGGTCAGGGACTCTTAGTCTTTTATTTCTGACGGAGCATGTTTGATTGGGTGTTTTGTTGTGTGTTTGGTTCCCTCTCGGGGAGAGACTTACTTTCCCCTGTCTAGCCTCTATCTGCTAGGCTTTGGGTGATTTTGGCTTCCAGTTCTCTTTCTTGCTAAATTTTGGGATAGGGGGGGGACTTGGTTTGATTTTGGTTAGGTTTGGTTCAGCTTGTGATTGTAGTTCGGCTTCATTTCTTGTTTTTTTTTTTTATTGACGTAATTCTGTATTACTTGGGAAGGGTATTTTTGGGTCTTGTGTGTATGAATGTTGAGGGGCGCCCGGGATAGGGGGTTATTTTTGGTGGTATGGTTTTCAGGGTAGGTTAAGTTTTTGTGCCTTGCATGATGTCTTCATATATTTGCTTATTGGGGGTCTCCGTGTATGATTAACTATTGTATGGTGGCAACTAAATTTCTGTACTAAATTCTATACCCCTCATCAAAATGTAAATGGGCACATTAGTTTTAGGTTATCTTTGTTCTTGTAATTATTTTGGTATTTTTTTCCTGAATACATTGTTGTTTTCTAGACTCCCTTTCATTTCTTAGCAAACTATCCCTAGGCACCTTTCCCCAACACGGCCTCGTTTAGAGTTCCCGTCCACTCCTTGGCTCTGTCCAGTATCCTTCTTCCTGTCTGGGTCCTGTGGGTTAGTTTTCATTGGGACAAACTTCGTAGGATTGGGGTACGAGAAGAGTACCACCCAGCGGAACTGACCGGAGAGAGCTAAGTATGTTTGTGTTTTCCTCTTATTCGTGCAAGCGTGGCAACAATGTCATCTGGTTGTCTATTTTGTCGTGCTTGCTTGGTTAGGGTTGGTTGCGGGGTTACATTTATGGTCGTGTGAGCGTGGTTAGGATTGTTCTTTTATTCCCTTCCCTTTTTCAAAATTTGGTAGCTGAGCATTGTTCTTGTCTTGGTTGTCTAGGGTTGTTTGCTGGTTTTGTTTGGTTGTTCCAGTTCTATGTGTCCTTGTCCTCGATTTCTATGGGTATCTGGCATGTCTTTAGGTTTGTTTTGCTTAGTAATTTTGAAAGGTTAAATTGTGGGTTAGGTACTGTTTGAAACGTTGTATTTGGTTATGTAGGATGAGGACCAGTGTTATGTCATTAGGTTGAGATAATACTATTATTGTATTTCTAATCTTTGTTTTGTTTGCTTTCCTTTCATATGACCATCCAAGTTCAAAGGTGGTGACCATTTTTGGAGGTATCCTGTGTGGACGGATCCGACCACTGCTGCCAACTGAGTAAGCCCCAGTCTTTCATTTTATTGTGGAGAAGTGTTTTCTTGACAAATTTTTGGTGCATGTCTTGGTATGTCATTATGTTTTTGAGTTCTTCTGTGATGCTCCCGTCGTCTAGAGTGTGTAAGAATTTGCAATATTTTGGTGTCGAATTTGTTGCGTGTGCAGTGCGTCATCTGTTGAAAACAGCTAGTGTCGTCAGCCGGTATTTGTCCCAGTGCATTGTGGGAACTGAAATTATCTATTAAATATCTAATGCAGTAATTGTTTCGTGGACGTGATCTTCTGTAAATTCTGTGTACGCTCTTAACTTTTCTTTTTTGTGGTTGGCAACCCTGTACCCTTTGGTGATGTTCTCGTTGTGTTTTGGTCTACGTGTGTGTGATGTCTTCTTGGTTATGTCTGTAAAATTTGGAGGGTAGGGGTCCTCAATTTCAGTTTTCCTGTTTCTGTATTATTCCCCTCATGTGAAATTTAATATTCTGTGTCTTTGTTTATGTAAATTTCCTTTTGTGTTACTGTTCCTTGGCGTGTGCTAGGCTTCTTGCGGTCATGCGTTGTGTTTTGGTGATCTGTTGATGTGCGCAGTCAATGGAAAGTCATGTTTCTTCTGGGTGTAAGTTGTTTGTCACTGTCCAAGCGTTCAGTAGGCATCTTTCCCCAACACAGCCTCGTTTAGGGTTCCCGTCCACTCTCTGGCTGTGTCCAGTATCCTTCTTCCTGTATCGGTCCTGTGGGTTAGTTTTCTTCAGGACAAACTTCGCAGGCTTGGGGTACGAGAAGAGTACCACCCAGCGGAACTGACCGGAGAGAGGTAAGTATACTTGTGTTTTCCTTTTATTCCTGCAAGCGTGGCAACACTGTCATCTGGTTGTCTATTTTGTCGTGCTTGCTTGGTTGGTGTCGGTTGGGGGGTTACATTTATGGTCGCTCGAGCGTGGTTAGGATTGTTCTTTTATTCCCTTTCCTTTTTCAAAATTTGGTAGCTGAGCATTGTTCTTGTCTTGGTTGTCTAGGGTTGTTTGCTGGTTTTGTTTGGTTGTTCCAGTTCTATGTGTCCTTGTCCTCGATTTCTATGGGTGTCTGGTGTGTCTTTAGGTTTGTTTTGCTTAGTAATTTTGAAAGGTTAAATTGTGGGTTAGGTACTGTTTGAAATTTTGTATTTGGTTATGTAGGACGAGGACCACTGTTATGTAATTAGGTTAAGATAATACTATTATTGTATTTCTAATCTTTGTTTTGTTTGCTTTGCTTTCATATGACCATCCATGTTCAAATGCGGTGACCATGTTTTGGAGGAATCCTGTGTGGACGGATCCGACCAATGCTGCCAACTGAGTAAAACTAGTCTTTCATTTTTTTTTGTGGAGTAGTGTTTTCTTGACAAATTTTTGGTGCATGTCTGGTTACGTCATTATGTTTTTGAGTTCTTCTGTGACGCCCACGTTGCCTTGAGTGTGTAAGAATTGGCAATATTTTGATGTCGAATTTGTTGCATGTGCAGTGCGTCGTCTGTTGAAAACAGCTAGTGTCGTCAGCCGGTATGTCCCAGTGCATTGTGGGAATTGAAATTATCTATTAAATATCTAATGCAGTAATTGTTACGTGGACGTGATCTTCTGTAAATTTTTGTGTACGCTCTTAATTTTTTTTGGTGGTTGGCAACCCTGTAACCTTTGGTGATGTTCTCGTGTTTTTGGTCTATGTGTGTGTGATGTCTTCTTGGTAATGTCTGTAAAATTTGGAGGGTAGGGGTCCTCAATTTCATTTTCCCTGTTTCTGTATTATTCCCCTCGTGTGAAATTTAATATTCTGTGTCTTCGTTTATGTAAATGTGCCATTGTTAGCACATGGCCATTGTTAAATTTTGACATAAAAGTTTTATTTTTCAAATTAGATGAATTTTCTTAAGTCCAAATAAATACATGGTTTCTCTTATTTCTGTCGACACTCCGCCGTCAGTTTGGCGTACCTCTTCTTCCGGTATAGTCCCGGACAGCTTAAGTAAGTTACTAGATCAAAAACATGTAGCCAACATTAACAGCCGTCCCCTATACCTACGTAAATGTTGGTTTATGTTTGAATTTCTTGAAATTAAGTTGTTTTCATGTGCCAGCACAATGTTGCCAACCCTGCTTAAAATCTCGCCATCTCCAAAGACCATAATACCACTAAAATTTCTTAACACACAGTTGCCGACATTTTTCTGGTGATAACTCCCAGAATGCATTTTCCACACATTCTCCCGACATAATAATTACGACTTTCACTAATGATTATTATCTGAATAATTTCACAGTTTTCTTTGGAATTTCATGTCTAATGAAGTTAAAACAAGTTGTACAAGGTAAGTACTACTAATATACATCGATTAAAACAGTTTTTACAGCGGGCTCAGGATAGAAGACCTTTGGACGAAGACATTCATGCTACCCACCAACCGCCAGGTTGAGGAGAGAAAGAAGAAGATAGACTCTTGATTATGGAATATGTGCGAGTTCATACCCTCTCGTCTGAGATGTTTGGAAGCTTTTATTTAATTAATTTTTGGATAAAATCTTATTTAGATTTCATCATGACGCATAAAAAACAAGAGAACAAGTTTGGAGATGGATTGGAGAAACTCTACGAAGATCACTGGCGAATCGACTTCAATTTGAGTAAGTAGACCTACATAATTAAAAGTACAAAGTTATTTAATCATTGGTTTATTTATTTTTATATTCAGTCAGAGCACAAATAACATAATAAAGAGCCTTAATGGTCTTTGGAAATTTTGAAATAGTCTTCTGACTGCATTTTTCGTATAATACAAACCAAATATAACCTAAAATATAGCCTATGTAAGTTCACTCCCAGGAACATATTGTTAGGATCAATTCACCTTATAATATTGTATTGTATCTTATTCTCGACTTCCAAGTGCCGTCAGCCATAATATTCTAATACATTGCATATTTTACTCGTAAGCTTGAAAGTAGTAGTGTGAATGTATTGGCGATTATTTATGTAGTTGGCTACTGACCTATAGCCTAGTTAGTAGTAGGCAGATGAAATATTTATATTAGGCCTATTTTTATTTGCTTCAGTCATGGTTGCGACAGATTAGTGTGGTAGCCTTCAATGAACTTCAAGGGTTGTGCAACATGAATCAATCATCATTAAGAGCCATATACTGACATGTGCACGGGATATGCACTGAGCTTGAGTCACAGATGCACATTTTCATAGAATACCAACAATATCTCTTGGCTCTCTTTTAGTTCTCGACATAAGTTACTGCACCACTGAATGTCTGGGTGAAAATTACTGATGTACTTAAGTTGGGTGAGACAAAGTCATTGTTCGCTACTTGGTTAGATGACACAGTTCGGGCAAAGCCACTGGTTGCAATGCGTTATAAATATTGCTCGCAACTATAGCCTAGGCTACTTGTATTATTAATTCTGAATGAAAGTAGAACGCGGCTTATACACTTGGATCGGACATGAATGCGACTTATACATACCTTGTGTCCTTGTTTCATCTTCTGGGCGATATTACGTATTGAAATTAGGAACCCTGGTCACTACTGCACTTCATGTGCATAAGTACATAAATATGCGTTTTTAATTACTGCTCTTTAAAAACGGCTGCAATGTTCCAACAGCGTTTACTTCTTGTTCAACTGTCAACAAGGCACACTAGCGACACACACCGATGCGCACACATTGTTGCCAACATGTGGGATACAAAATCGGCCTCCTTTGGTCATAAATGAATATTTTTTCTAAAATAACCTCCCTCGAGAACAGTGCAAACCGCATCAAAATGCATCCAGTGGTTCTCGAGATTACCCGTTATATCCAAGAATCGGGGGCTTTGTTTTATACTATGTAGAGATGTGCACCGAAAAATGTAAGCACTTTGACTTTTTAGAAACCATTTGAGTAGGCCTAACACTTTCTAATAATGTTAATATTACGATCATGAAGAAATGAGCGGATGTGTGGTGGACGTAAGCACATTGTAGGTGTAGCCAGCAGAATTCGTGGCAACGCTTCTCTTCAGTTTAATGGCTTATCCGCCGAACTGTCAGAACACATCTCTGAAAAATACAACTAGAATAGGCCGATTAGTTCGAAACATGGAATCCTTACGATCAGCGTCCATTACAGTGGTAAATACAGTTCTACATACAAAATAAAACCTAACCTGGGGCTTACGCCCAGACCCCCTTCCTTGTAGTGCAGTGGTTCTAAACCCGTAGAAGTCTGCGGACCACTCAGCGTGATATTGAATCATGTAGGGATCACCCCTCCTCCCCCCCCCAATACACCTTATCAGTTGTAACCCTCAATAACACTTATTTTAAAGATATTTGAATTCAAAACCTGATAGTCATCGCCGCGAATACATTCGTACGATTCTCGTTCAATGCCCAATGTATTCGAAATCCCCATTTATTGGCCACTTTTTCTATACGTGCTGGTGGACCCTTTTCTTCCGCGGACCACTCTCGAGGTACTTGCGGACCACCGGTTAAGAACCACTGTTGTAGTGCAATCAGTAATTTTCGTCCAGACAGTCGTCTAACCAAGTAGCGACCAATGGTTTCATCCAGACAGTTGTCTAACTAAGAGGAGCCAGATATTTCTTTTTTTCCCCCCACATAATTGCAACATTACATGTGTCGTCTAATGTAGGCCTATTTTGTATCGGATATGTTGGTAACTAATGACGTCAATGTGATAGCTGCGACAGTTTCACATACTAAATATGCTGTTGAACATGGCTGCAGTTGATAATATACAATAAATAAAAACTCATATTTAAGTGATTTAGCACATATATCCGGTGCAGAAGTGATCAAGGTTAGTAGTTACAATTGATAATGTTTCCCCCCCCCCCCCCCCTGCCAAAAGATGAAGTAAGGTATGAAAATGATATATTATCAAAGTGAAAGCGAAAAGGAAAAGAGTGATACGTGGTACAGAATTAATCTGAAATTTCCCTACAGTATATAAATCGTGTTGTAAAGCGGATAGCAGGAGGGTTACAGACAGGGAAGGAGAAAACATCTATTAGGACATCATTTCCACAATTATTATTCATCATTACACAAGGTATTTAGGCTAATTTAAGTATTCTACTTGGTTCATCACTCCTGAAGTGTTACCTCTATTACGGTGCGTGTGTCGTTTTGCCTTGAACATTTTTGCTTGAAGACGGGCTATTATTTTATTTTAGAATATGCACTGAAACCATTTATTAGAAACCATTTGAATATCACTGTCATAATAATGCCATTATTATTATGATCATGTAGAAATGAGCGGAAGTGTAGAGGACGTACGCACATAGTACGAATAGCTAGCTGCGTTCGCGACAACGCTGCCTTTAGTTCAATGCTGACACCGTATTCACTCTCATATATTCCGCTCTCGCAAGTTAATTATCTCAGCTCTCCACAAAAAATTGTTTTGTTTGGTTTGTGTCGTGTTACAATTTTCGAGATACAGTATTACTCCGTCGATAAAGCTTGCCTTTCAACGCGTGTATTTAGCTAGTCAATTTGTCAGTGAATTCAGTGAATTTTCTGCAAGTGGCTTTTAATGTGCCAGGTGACGAGAGGTCAGGAGAGTATGCTATCAACCATCTCGCGCTGTGCGGCTAGCTTTTTTTGGCAGTTGGTCCAGGTTTGACTTTCGGCTGTGCCAAGAAATTTTAATTTTGGTCTGAGGGATGGAACAAGGCACACTAGGCCTCGTGATGCAAAACTGAGAAGAGGAGGGTTCGATTCCCATATTAGCCATCTTGGAAATGGTTTCTGCACTTCTACTCCAGGCAAATGCCGGGATGGTTCCTAATTTTAGGCCATGGCCGCCTCGTTCCCAATCCTCATCTGAATAATAAATGCACACACTAATACAGCCATCACAATAACACAGGTTATCAGACAAATTCCACATGCCCAAGTACACAGATCTACATGACCATGATGTCGCAAAGCCCCAAAATCAACTAACAACTGCTGCTTTCTACCATTCCAAGAATAAATCAAAAGAGTTGCCATTACAGTCTTATGGCCCTAAAATCCACGACTAGTTCGAATGGTTTTAGGCCTAAGCATTGGATCAACCATCTTCTTGCATCTCAATAGGGATTTGCCAATAGGCTTTCAATAGCTTGTCTCAATTCTGCCTCCATATATGTAGGCCTATACATGCAAGAAATGAGTATGGTACTTATCAAACATAAAGAAATAACTAGAAGACCCGTGCTGCTCTGCAGCATTCACTTCAACAATCCTACAGCACTTCTGTCCATATGACATTTGTATGTCTTCATGCTAGTGACCTGAACAGACATTTACGGTACCTCGCTTTTGGGTAAATGATGAAGAAGACCTATGAGATCAAATGTGTGGGTGTCTGCCTGTCCTCTTTGTGTGTGTCCCACTATTTACCCTGCGTAAGCTTAAAAGGCGCACGGACGTCAGGCCGAGGTGAACAGCTAACTCCAAACACATAAGCTATACTCTTCTCTGAAGAATTAATTCGACACGACTCGGCAGTTTGATGCTGGCTGAAGCTAGGGTGATAGGTCGCTCGCAAATTCCCAAACTCACTCTGAAGCTAGCAATTTAAATTTCCACCGAATGGAGATTGCTGGATGAAATGAAAACGTAAAAACACTTACAGTGGTCAACGTGGGAGCTGTCGCGGACGTTCTTGCAGGACTTTTCATGCTGAACAATTCTCAGAGAATATCGATACTTTTAACGGTTTACCCAGTGTAAGCTTAAAAGACACTTGGACGTTAGGTTTTCCATCAACTCAATTCACTGAAATCGTAAATGCTCGGCTTCTTTTGGTCATAAATAAATGTTTTTCTACCTAATCCTTCATCGAGAAATCCTTTACAGAATGGTGAAAACCACATCAAAATCCATCAAGTTGCTCTCGAGATTACCCGTTACATCCAAGAATTGGGAACTTTGTTTTATACTAAGTAGATAGATATATCCACACAATTTAAGGCTACAGCGGTACAATTTGGTGTTTTGTCTACTTATGAACAATGGTATAAATTTAAAATAAAGGATGGGTCTCTTATATTTTGAATTTAGAGATGTAACTGTTGGTTAACATATAGAGGTGTGCAAATTAATAGAATTAAATAAATAATTTTAATTAGTCATAATTACTTTTATTCAATTCATTTTATTGACCAACTTCTTTTGTTGTCCTACTTAGTAGTGTTTCCTCTCCCGTGGAATTACACCTTTTCCCATAAGGATATGCGTCGGGAAACTTTCAGATTATTGGATTCCGAGGGATATCTGAGCTGGGTCCATTTTCAATTTTTCATTGACTTTAGAGTTCAAGTCAGGTGATTTCAATGCACAGTTCATGAATCTTTGAATAGTTCAATAGCGTTCATCAGTTAAAAGACCCCAAGTAACCGAATTTATTCAGTTACAGTAGCTCACCCTCGGGTTTTGCTTCGCGCAGTTAGTTTGGGGTATTTTATTCGTATCTTATTATATTGGGTTAATGTGGGGTTGCAGAGGTGATTTTTATTGTGCCTGTGTGTTTTTGCGGGCGGATTCATCTTTGGATGGTCTGGACAACCTAGGATCACTGTTTATTAATTATCGGTTTTTGGATATTTGATATTATAAAATACGGGGTTTTGCGATTTATTACGTTTTGGGAATAAGGATATAAGACTGTATTAAGTAGAAGCATTATTTCATTTTGGTTTGGGGTTAATGGCTTTATTTTTGACCTAGTAATGTTAATGTTAGATTCGTGGCTGTACTATAAAGGTACAATGAATTGATATTTTCGAGTGCTGGATATGTTACATACCCGGAAAAGACAGGCAGTAATTCGGCTCGTGTTGGATTACCTAGGCTATTTATGGCATGAACTTCGTGAGGAATACCATTGTGTGACTTCAGTGTGGATTTCGACGGTCTGATGTTATGTGTTGACGCGGATGTTCCGCTAGGAGCGGGCTACGCACAAATTAGTTCCGGCAGAAACATTGGGGTTATGGAGATCCCTGCGCTGGTGCATATAATGGCGTGTTTGGAGTTCTGAAGGGGTCTTATTGCTTTATTGGCCGAGTCCAAGTCTTCTTGCGCCTAGGGTCGATTTATCTGGCAGGGTCCGGTAATCGTACAGCAGAGACTGTAATTAGACATCCACTGAGCGTTGTGCTATTGGATGACCACATATTTTCAACATTGTTAAGTTCATAGACCATGGGTCGCTGATAATATCATGCCCTGAAGGACAATCATAACCTCACTTCATCATCTGTTGTGGAAGGCATGGGAGGATGCTGCGGAGTGGAAGTCAACAAGTCTGGCGAGTGTAGATTCGTGCTCAAACAGTGCAAAGTGAAATATGTATAGGGGGCTGATATGCCTAAGGTCTGTAATGATCGCAAGTGTTTTGTTGCTCAAGGAACATAAATTCAGTGAACAAAGGTACTGTACAGAAATTATTACAAGTGTATTGAAGGGTATTTTGTGTTGTATATTTGTGTACATATGTGTTAGAACAGCCAATAGATTATCATTTTTAAAATCCATGTGTGTTTATATTCCTGTCTTGCATGAACCTGTACATCAGCAAACGCATGCCAAATGCCCTACGCCTGGGAGAAAGAATTTCATAGTCGGGGCAACAGCTATGTATTTATTTCTATTTTATTCAGGAAGACCCATATGGTCAACCTTGGCGCCCATTCAAAGTCGGGAAGTAACGTTAAAATCACTTGTGGCCTGTATTTAAAGGCAGTAAATTCTGTAGGTTTGTGGTAAATGAGGGTAGTTAAAGTTAAATCAACTCCAGCGAGGAGGTGAGAGAGTTTCAATTGACTTTAGAGTTCAAGTCAGGTGATTTCAATGCACAGTTCATGAATCTTTGAATAGTTCAATAGCGTTCATCAGTTAAAAGACCCCAAATCCCTCCGTTCTAAATTCACACGTAAAGTAGAGTGAAGTAATAAAAACATAACATGTGGCATTTTGCATTTGAGTTTCTTAAATGAAAATAAAATTAGGAGTCTTGGTTAAACGTTTGAAGTAATTTCATCGCCTTGTAAACATAGTGCATTAAACCGTGAAAAGTAAAAATGCAATTTTGGAAAACTGACATCGAATCTAATAATTTGTACATCTCTGAAAAGACAGCTATCGCCTCCACCCCTACAGATAGAATAGTAAGTAAAGGCGATTGATGAGAAATGAAAAGATCTCACACAGAAGGAATTAATATTTATTAAGCTGTAAATTCGATTGAGTATATCTTTGTAATAGAACTGACGGAATGAAATAACAGGATGTAGGATAGTAATCACCGATGTAGGACAATAGTTTTTTTTTTTACCATTACCACAGGACAGTTATCGTATTAGGGATGCGGACGTCCTTGTATAATTGTTATTTAATCTGTGCCCCGTTTGCTGAGGTCTGTGCTCCTCCGCAACATTCGTTTCAAAATTCTAATAGTACTTCCTTCCATTCGACATTTGCTGTTCGCTTGCCTTTTGGTTCTATTTGAACTTTGATGTCAAGAAAGGATTTTGCTCGCGATAGTGCGACATACAGTAAAGTCGTCCGTGGCTAAACACCGGATGAGGTAAGTAATTACCTACTTGATCTAGTGTTTGACATTGAGCTTTATTGATAGTTATACAAAATGCCAACCTTACTGGAAACTGCCTCCTTTTGAAGGAAAATGGCATAGAAGTATCTGATGGCGTAAGGTCAAGGCGAGGGAGTAGGACATTGTTTCCAACATTTACGCCAGTAATAATTTCCAGGTGTAAGCAATTGTCATGCATCTTCCAAACCAACAGTCTAGTACCATTCAACAGACCTTGGGTAACATTAATATTTCTCAACAAAATCACAATTGAGCCTTCTTTTAGTCAAAGGATATGAGGTGGCAATCCACTTATGCCTATGCTGTCTAAAAATTCTATTGGGAATTGTAGAAGTTCACTCTCAACTTCAGTAATCAAATTGTTCACACTGATGTAAGTTCTCGATGATCCTGGGATTAGCTCAAAAACTTTGTCATTGATTTCTTTACAATGTTTATTTTTAGGTGCTAAAATCACTATTTTTGAAAAGCGTGAAATATTTTTCAGCGTGGGTCTAATTTTGAATTTTCTCCATCGACGTGAGGGTATTCACCGTTACCAATTTGTATCAAGAAGTTTGCAAAGTCACGTTGATCTGTATCCGCTCCCATATTTTTGTTGAGTTTAAAAAATTTGAATAATGGCTACAAAGGAGAGAACCTTACTGACATTTGGACTGATGCTGCTATAGATGCATCAGGCACAACAGGCAATACCTGCCTAAAATCTCCACCTAAGATGATAAATTTTCCTCCGAAAGGCACATCGTTATTCATGATGTCCTTGAGCAACCGATTTACACACATCAACGCGTGCTTATTAGCCATAGAGGCTTCATCCCAGATGATAAGTTTTGCTGAACGAATATAAAAAGCTTCCTTGCTGTTAACTTTTATTCCTGATACAGAACTTTCATGTAAATGTAGAGGTAACTTGAACTGGCTGTGTACAGTGCCGCCCCTGAGGCAGTAACGTTGCTGCAATACCAGTCCAAGCAACAGAAACTACATTTAACCCCAAATTTGTGCAACTGTGAATCAAGCATTGGTAAAGAAATGTTTTCCCGGTGCCCCCTGGACCATCAATGAAATATGCATTACTCATCCTTTGATTGCTGTTTTGTACTAACCCCAAAATTTCTGTAATTATAGCCGTTTGGTTTCCATTTGCTTGGTTTATCATCAGACTTAATTGATCCTCATTAAGGTTTGGATAATTCATTGGTAAATTTGTCTGAGGGAAATTATCAATAATAGCTGGCAATTCGAGAGAAGTAATGGGAAGACCATTGAGCTTTAATGCATTAGAAATATGTATAAGAGTGAACTGATTTGCATTGTTAGGTTCATGAAACTGCAGATAATCTTCTGATAATGAATTCTTGAAGATGTCCCATAACTATCTTACATTTGAAGGGGTCTGAAAGATACATATGTAAGAAAACAGTTGTCATAACTGAGAAGGCATCCGAAATTGGGACGTTTCTGCCAAACAACGCTGCCATTCAGAATCGTCAATCAGCAAACCTCGCTCCTTAGCAGTTTCTTTAAAAGTAGAATAGACAACTGCTTTGTATGTTCGTAGATCCTGGAAGCTGGTAGCACCTATGACGTGGAGCAATAACAGGCATAAATAATACCTTTCTGTTTCTGTAGGCGAAACATATACATACCTGCCAACCTCTCAAAATGAAAAATCGGGAGATCGACGAAGCGGCGATGGGGGGGGGGGGGGGCAACGCAACATAATACATACACAGGCTAAGACATTACAGCAAATATATAAGTTACACTATTAACCTGTACATGACTAATTTGATATGACATCCCAGTTTACAAATGTACTTAAGTAATTTTAAATTGTAAGTAGTCTATCAAACAAGCATACCTTTCTTTCGACCACACTCAGGCATACAAAAGTAGTGACGAATCGAAGATCATATAATTGGTCGTTGTTGCAGGTGATTGTGGCTGATTTTGCCCTCTTCAAAAAGGTCTTGCTATATTCTTGCTCGAAACACTTCCCTTTCTGAATCGACTTCAGAGTTATAAGTTTGTCCAAAGTCTTGTCGGAGAGAGACGACCTGAACGGAGTTCTTGTTTTTCTGACAAGACTGAACATTCTCTCACACTCTGCATATCTATGCGGAATGGTCAGAATAGAAAGCATAACTTTAGACAATTTGTCATACTTGAGTACCCCACCACTACATTTCATTTGGCCTACCAGTGCCCACTTCACATCAATTCTCTCTTCTTCCTCAAGAGATGTCACATCTTTAAGTTGGAAGTTACAGAATTGGGAATGCACATTTCTGCAAGGATGGCCGACGTTTTAGTTCTGGCTGAGCCATATCTCCCGGAAATTTTTGAGTCTGGGAACATCTTCCTAAATAAAGGACCAGCGTGATCGGAACAATTGACAGGGAGGTTATGTTCAAAAATAAACGATGTGAACAATACTTCTGCACGTGTTATACTGTCAGTGTCTTCCTCCTTACACTTGAAATAATCAAGTTTCTGGTTTTTCCCAACACACTGTACATTGTTTTTATGTTTCTTTGAGAGCACATGTTTTGAAAAGTCCCCCTTTCCACCATGCGAGATGCTGAAATCACACATACAGACACTACAAAATGCAAATGTTGCGCCTCTTCTTGACTCAGTTATATGCGGAAAGTCATCTTTATATAAACTTTTAAATGTCACATC
The DNA here is from genome assembly GCA_946902985.2 of Meconema thalassinum. Lineage (NCBI taxonomy): Eukaryota > Metazoa > Arthropoda > Insecta > Orthoptera > Tettigoniidae > Meconema > Meconema thalassinum. The sequence continues at coordinate 452,080,469 of OX336391.1, read as the reverse complement.
ATATTTCTTCGCCATATTACCGAGGAACCGATGCAATCACTCAGATCGAAAAAACACAATAGCCTACAGGCATATTAACGCCAACAACATCTAACAAAGTTATACGCAAATCATATAATTTCACGTGTGAAACAGATACAATATTCCGTAGCGTACAATAACTCTCACCCACATGTGATTATGCCAAACATCTAGGACCAAGCCCTGAATTAACCATCGACGATTTCAAACAAGGACGTATTCGAAGCCAACTTCAAAGAACTTTTTATAACAGCACGACGCAACGCGGGACGCGGGAGTTTGTACGCAGTTGTCGATTACCGGTATCGATACAGAGCGATACTGCGGTATCGAGATATATAACTTCAAAACACGTAAAGTCTATCCGTTCGATAGACGACTGGAGTGTCATCTCGCACATTCAATCCGAAATTATGCATGGGATTTTTGAAAAATCGGGAGATTTAATACGTTAAGCGGGAGGGCGGGAGAAATGGTCTGAAATCGGGAGTCTCCCGCCTAAATCGGGAGAGTTGGCAGGTATGCATATACATTCTGCCTATAGTTTTTGAAACATTTTTTTCTTTTTTGCCACTGGCAGTTGCTCCTATTCCAGACGTAATGTACTGGTGTTTCAGGATATATATACGGACTTCTGGCTTGCGAATCTTGATTTAACTCGAACCACGCTTGTAATTCCGTGTTGCGCAACTGTGCTTGAAGTAAAATATCAGGAGCGTTATCATTTTTAAAATAGATATTTTGCAAGTTTGGCAAGTGAACTGGTTAATCGCACGATAGAATGTGACTGTTCATGCTTGCGAAATGAAAATATCCTGACTGCGGCATTTAGGAGAGTAGTAAGTTCATCGTAGTTCACTGTTTCGTCTTCAGGACATATTTTAACAATGCAGCAGTCATGACCTTTACACACATACTTGTGGATTTTAATATATAAGATATATGTGGATGTATTTAACACTCCGAACACTTGAGAATATTTCAACATTAATATGAGCTTGCAAGTAAAGTAAAATAAATGGATTGTAGGGAACAATGAATCGACTATCGATTTCAATGCCAATACCTCGTTTTTTAAAAATAATAATCCGTCCATTATTTCTTCTCCTATACGAAGGATAACCATTGGCATTATCTTTGGTCTCTTCCAGAAACTGTTTAGGGAAATCATTCTTACATACGCCATCTTTCATACAGACTGAAGGAGGATTCAAAGATCCGCGAGGACCATGTTCCATATGATGCCTTACCAACTCGTATAGCACTTCATCCTCGAGATCTGGTATTTCGGCTGACACCACACTGTCAATGTCAGAAATTTCTCGAAACTTACAATCTTCCGTTGATGTTAAGAGTAAATGGAAGTGCGGGAGACCTCGTTTTTGAAATTCCACTGTATATAGATATGATCGTCATCATCATCATCATTTCCCCTTATCCAGCTCCTGCCGGGTCGGGGTATTTATGGCACTTCTCCACTTTCCTCTTTCCTTCCACCATTCTTCTTCCACGATCTTGTCCCAGTCCAGATTTCTTTTTCTTACGCTGTTCTTCACTGAATCGATCCACCTTGTTCTAGGTCTTCCCCTTGCTCTCTTACCCTTGAACTTGGCCTCCAGCATCTGTCTTGGTATTCTATTTTCCTCCATCCTCTTTACATGTCCAAACCACCTTAGTGCTTTTACCGAAAAGTTCCATAACATTAATCAATCGTAGCAATTCCTTTACTTTGCAATGGAAAACTCTCACTTCAATATCAGGCCTATTATTAGCCGTTTCCCAGAGATGAATGCTGTTAAGTAATTCTGGCCAGCCCGTATTATAGGTGAACGTAATGAATAAATCTGGCTTTCCAAACTTCCTCACTATCGACATCGCATCCTGATAATTTTGCAATATTTTCCTTGGGCTACCTGTAAATGATGATGATAATTGTTGTTTTAAGGGGCCTAACATCGAGGTTATCGGCCCCTACCTGTAAAAAAGATGGCAAAACTACAATACGACCGACTCTGAGATTTTCATTTTCTGCTCGTACATGCAAGGCGCCTGCTAAACCGGCATACGTATCAACTCGTAACTTCGTTTGTTGATGACGTATATATTTTAACCAGTCACCTTCCATATGACAGTAGTAATCCACGAATAAATATCCATTTTGCAAACTTGAGCAGCGACAACTAACTCAACAAGACCTCCATGAACACCATTCATAGACATAATACATTTTGTAATCATCGCTCGTATTGATAGCAGTTTCATAGATATCGCTGTTGCCAACAATAAAGGAAGAATAATTATTCCACTTGTCTGTAGCATGTTTTACAATTCGCTTTCTAACCTGTGTAAATAAACTCTGATTGTTGTAGTCACAATATGCCAATGACCTGAACAGACAATTACCGTCACCTTTAATCTTTATAACATTTGTAATTGAGTGTCGCCTCTCATTCATCATATGATTCATTGTATTGATTGCTTTAAAAATCAATCTAGAAGAGCTAATTTAAGTTAACTTCACTACCATAATACTGCTTAAGAGTTAGACTGTTGAGGACTGATGACCAAGATGTCCATAACTTGATCAATGACTGCTTCACAACTTTATGTAAAATGTATTTTCGTAAAAGGGTCTTTACTTAGTTTGGATCATTTGTGATACGTGTTACATGGATGTGTGTGCTGACTTTTTGGTGTTAAATGATGTAGGTTGGCAACATCAAATGTGGCGGCCATGTTGGTTTTCTAATAACTTACTTAAGGTGTCCCGGACTATAGATGGGTGGGCCACAGGTGATGAACGCTCAATGTACCGAACCGGTACAGCAACAAACTCAAAGAGTCGGTACACAAGAGAAAGTGGATTCGTGCATCCAGCCGAGCCTCATACATGGCAACGAGCTCTGCAGGAAACACACTACAGGCCTCAGGCAAAGAGATCTTGATATTGCACCATCAATAACATAAGCACTGCCCACCTTCTCGTCCACCTTCGAACCATCCGTGTATAGAATACCAGCGTCAGAAATTGGTGAATTATGCTGTGGAACTGCCTCCGATAAACGGAGGCATCCATGTTTACCTTAGGACCTTGGTGTGGATCTAACCGAATTTCCGGACGAGGGACTTACCTTGGAGGCACCTCACTAGGTGTCCGGATCATACAGCCACTCCTCTTTCAGTACACGAGCTATCGAGTCTAATACCAACTGGTCTAGTGGCACGAGGCTCGTTGGCGTACCTCTGGTGGTATTGGGTACTGAAAAGAGCTCGATAGCTCAGATGTTGCGGCATTTGACGCACATTGGCAGCATATGTTGGCGTCTATAATTTAGAGGTGGGACACCTGATTCGGCGAGTAGGCTGGTTATCGGGCTGGTCCGGAAGGCACCGGTAGCCAGCCTCACGCCACTATGGTGGATATTGCCGGCCTTGCTGAACCGTATGCCGCAGAACCATAGTCTAGCCAGGACAGGACGAGGGCTTGGTAAAACCGTAGCAGCACCGCACGGTCAGCCCCCCTCCCAAGAATCAAATTTAAGCCATCTTGCCAAGGACAACCCAATTCCCTTCTCAACAGAAGTTTTTTTTAACTGCAGGCTATATCATATCACTAGAGGTATTTGAAAATTGGTTTATTGTACCTTCGTTAAATTTCTTAATTTAAAATACAATAGGTGGTTGTAATAATGGACTCCGTCAAAAGCTTGCAAGCCAACATGTTTGAACTTGAACAGAAATGTAAGGAGTATGGTATGAAGATCAGCATTTCAAAGACAAAGGTAATGTCAATAGGGAAGAAATGCAAGAAAATGGGAACTAAATTGGAGCAAGGGAACATTTTAAGTACTTGGGCTGTGTATTCTCTCAGGATGATAGCATGGGGAAGGAAATAGAGTGAAGGTGTGAAAAAACCCATAGGCCTACAGTGAGTTCTCAATTATGATCTAAAGTATTCTGTGAGAAAGAAGTTGTGTAATGACAAAACTCTCCCTATACTGCTCAGTATTTAGTCCAATCTTGCTGTAGGTAAATGAGAACTGGGTAGATTCAGGATATCTGATACATAAGCTACAGGTAACTGATATGAGGATAGCACAAATGATTGCTGGGACAAATACCGGTAGATGGGAGCAATGGCAGGAAGGTATTCGTAATGAAGAGATAAAGGCTAAGTTAGAAATGGACACGCTACATGAAGCTGTTCGTATGAGCCGACTCAGATGGTGGGGTCATGTAAAGAGAATGGGGGAGGAGAGATTACCTAAGAGATTAATGAGTTCGGCTGTAGAGGGAAGGAGTAGTTGAGGGAGACCTAGGAGGCGATGGTTAGATTCAGTGTTGAACGATTTCAAAGTGAGAGATGTATAAGCAGAGGAGGCTGCAGCACTAACTGCTTATAGGGGAGCATGGAGGCGACTTGTTCACAATTAGAGGCTAGCAGACTAGACTGGACACTGAAAGGCAGAACAGTCTCAAATGAAAATGAATGAATTTTGTGCAGTTTCCACATCACATGTCATTGATCCTTTCCATTAAATGTGTTCCTGCCTGCTTTTTATCTTTCCAGACCGTTTTACCTGTCCCTTTTTCTCCAGTTCGAAATTGATCTTCAAAGACTCCTCCTCTCCCTTTTATGTGAAGAATTGACCTGGCACACTTGTAATGAAAATAAAAATTAATACCTGGTGGGTTAAAAGTATACCCTATTCTGCCCTCTGGGAAAACACATATGAACTGTGGGAGTTCTGGAGTCGTAAAAAAAATAAAAATAAAATAAACACCTGTTTACCTGTCTCGGACATTTATGCCTTATAACCTCTAAATTCGCCATGTGCTATAACTTAACCTCAAAAACGGGTGACTCTGGGAATATCGATTATCACGACGCTCTCTCGATTCTGTAGTTCGCGTGTACGTTTTGCAAATGCGAGTCCGCGCGGCAGTATGACCTACGTGCACTAGCCAAAGTCTACACATCGGGACTGGATTTGTTACGTCAAGAGGAACAAGATTTTTTGTTGAAGTGTGCCCACCCTGTTTTCATGTCGTCCTTTTATTGTTTTTTTTGGTTGAATCGTATTGTGTCCATTTCCCACGTCTCTCTCTCCTGCGAGCCGTTATGAGAAAGTTGGACTTAGCTGGTCCGAGACAAATCTAAGGTAGTACATTTATCGATCCTTCATTTTATTTTATTTTAAATTAGGTGCTGCGCTCAAGGAAATACTTTTAAACGTGATCTTTATGCATTTTGTTCTGGGTAGCTTTCTGTTGTGTATTTTCGTTGACCTTTTGATCATTGCTGTAACCTCGTGGTCGTTCGGCCGTCGGATGTTTGGGGAGGAAACGTTGTGCCTTGCTCTGTAGCATTTTATGAATTGTTAATCAATTTTTGCTTTTGCGGCATTTTTTGTAGGGGCGGCGTGGCCTACCTTTCCGATATTTTGAGGGCCGCGCGGTGCTGGCGATGATCATGTTTTGTTTTCGTCCCGTGGATTAATTAGGGTTCACGCGTTTATCTGCGTTTGCTCGACTGCGGAATATTTTGTTGGGGTCTCCTTTTGATATTTTAATTTATTTGTTATTGTTTTTTCCTTTCCTTATTTCTTCTGTTTGTGGCGGCAGTTTTTTTTCTCTTTGCGGGACGGTGGCCATTAGTTTTGCGGCATTGTTGCTACCATGCACTTTCTTTTGTTTGCCTCCATAATAGTTTTGGGACTATCCCGTGGCCGTCGGCCTTTCGGCGCGCTTTGTTCCTTGGGGAATTTATCGGGTATTCTTAATTTATTTGTGTTTTCTCCTATTTTAAAATCTTGTGGGATGTTGTTTTATTGGCGATAAGGTTTTTATTTTGAATTGCTTGTTCATTTTTCTCCTGGAACTTCGTGCTTGCTAGCGTGCTCTCCGGCTGTGTGCCGTTGTGTTATTTTTTTTCTTTTTCCTGTAAATTTGGAGCACTCCCTGGTGAACGAGTTTTCTTTAATTGTAAACGCTTGTCTTGCTTTGCCTCGTGCGTTTCCCTGTAAATTTTGTGAGGGGTTTTGGTTTGTATTTCTTGTGTCTGCATTTTTTCAATTTCCTGTGGGTAAGTCCCAGCATGTTTTGTGTTGATTTTTTTTCTCATTTCTTCCTGTACCACCCCATCCTTTGTTTGTCTTTGTTTATGTGTCTGTAATTTTAAGTTATTGTTGGAATATACCCCAAATCTTTTGAAAATTGTTTCCCATTTTCTTTCTTCCTGTTTTTCTCCCTCTCCCTGTAGCAGTAGCGCCTCGGGGCAACCCTTAAACTAGGTGTTCCCTCCACCTTCGGCTCATCAGGCAAGATCGGTACTCCTTCCACCCGTTTCTTTTTGGACCGCCACTTACCGAACTACGCCACTACTCAGAAAAGGTTGTTTGGTGTCGCGGTTGGTCTACGTGAAATTTTTCTAATATGTCACCAGCGGCCACATCTACCAACATTTTAAGTAAAGGAGGTGACATATTTGTATTAACAAAAGGAACTGTTATAGAAGATTCAGTCAAGTAAGAAATACCCATGGGACAAGGTCTCTAGTTAGTTATTGAGGTTTTAAGGGGTGGAACTACGAGGTTATCTGCCCCAACAAGGGCTCTAAAGTGTATGTGAGATGTGTGTAATATATTTTGTTTATTTCTTATGTAATATAGTTATTGGACAACATAACATTGAACTAATAATGTTTCAATTGGGATTCAGCAGCCCTAAGAGTGTGTTGATCAATCCCATTGAGGGTTCCTCATTTTTGGGTTTCAAAAGTTCACTTGGATGTGTCCTGATTTTATGTGATTAATTGCTTCATGTCGAGACTGATAATGTGTAACAAAAATCCACACACATGAGAGTGGATCAAATATAAACAAAAATTTGAATGTAACTTTGCTGTTAGTAATAAATCTGGGGCAGGGCTTTGCCAGGATGACGGTTGGGGTGTCTGAAGAAGGGGTTTGCGTGCGAAAGCACGGCGGGGAGCTGGGCTGCTTCAGTACGCTACGAGTGAGCAACAGGTGCACACGTCTGTTCCGCAAAGCATCATTATCAGATTTCTTGCAAAAGATGGCACCAAACCTTCGGAAATTTTGAGATGGCTCTGCGCACAGTTTTGGGAAGAAACACTGTCGCAGACTCGAGTGTATGAGTAGGCTATAAATTTGTGGCAGGAAGAGAAGCTGTGGAAAATGAAGCTCATGAAAGGAGGCCGCAGACAAGCATCACTGCAGACAACATTGTTACCATTTGTGACATTGAAAAAGATCGGCGATTAATATTTCTGAAATTGTTTTAGCCGTAGGAATAAAGTTATGGAAGTGTTCAAACCATCAACCGATGAACTCCATTGCAGAAATGTCTTTCCTCTCCACAACAATGCAAGGCCACATACTGCCGCTTCAACACGGGAAAAACTGGAGGAAATTCATAGGACACCTCTGGAACACCCTCTGTACATTCCAGATTTATCGCCCTGTGACTACCATTTGTTTGGACCACTCAAACAAGACCTAGGTGGAGAGTGGTTTGATGATGATGCAAGTGTAGAAGAGATCGTGCACAACTGGCTCAGCACAAGTCACTCTTCTTTTTATCAGTATGGCATCAAAAAATTGCCTATCCGATGGAGAAAATGTGCATTGAAGGCAGGACACTATGTAGAAAAGTGATCTCTATTATGTGTATTTTTCTTGGTTGATGCAATAAATTTAAAAAACTAATTCCCGGTTATATTTGATCCACCCTCGTACATTAATTTTTGGCAATATAGCTTACCGTCGTCGTTTGGAAATAAGATTGAATTCCATCAACTTGTATTTGCTATGCTGTTCATCCAATTTTTTGAGAACTTTATCAGCACCTCCACTGTTTTCATCCATCACCATAAATGCATCAACATCCTCCTAGAACAGAAATATAGAATGGTAAAACATGACGTACAGTATAAAGACATGATAAGCACCATGTTGATATATTATGGATCCATGCTGACTTGATACTAAATATATTATAAATATCTTCCACCTGTCAAGCACCAAAATCTCTATATACTAGGAAATTTGATAAGTAATGGCAAGACTGTTGTCAATCAGCGATCCTAGTGGTGACAGTTGTAATCTTGTAGAATATTGTTGAGCAGTCTTTGTTGTATAAATCTGCAATATTCAAAGTCTCGAAATAGCTGATGTTTGTGAATTCATTTACTGTTTCTCACATTCAGTAAGAAATACCGCCCTAAAAGGATGTTCAGTAGATATGAACAAAGGTGCGTCATAAAAATCCAAGTTGCAAGAGGAAAAAGTCCAACTCAGTGCTTTAGAGCAGTGTTCCGCAACTGTTGTGCCTCACAAGGTCCAAGGTGCGCTACGAACTTTTACCTTTTATTGTAATAAATTAATTGTCGATTTTATATAAGAAGGTGCTTGTTTATTATTTAATATATGTTGATAACTGTTATGTTTTTGTAGAAATTAAGTGTAATTTACTTAGTATTTTTATACAGTAGTTAGGGCATTTGTATTCTCGCATGTAATATTGGGCCGGTTTGATGGGTTGCAGGTGGCATGCTGTGTGGTCGCCGCAGAGAAAACCCCGTAAGACTTTTAGCAAGTCTTTTAGCGGCCCGCACCAATCATACAATAATAGACCTTACGTTCAATAGTCAATAGCAAGAGAGTTCTTTGTAACGCTGTATCTTTTGTGTATGGCTGCCTGTAGGTGCTTTCAACTTGCGGGGATCACCAAATATGTCCCTTGTGCCGATTGCATCGTAACACTGAACGAATTGATATTTGAACCCAGGAGGAGTTAGTACCTTCCAGTTACTCTAGGGTCGAACCTTGGACTTGAGTTTCTGCACCCCTGCATATTTGGATAACCCTATGTGAATCAAGAAAACTTTTATTCCCACGATATTTATTTCCTACCCTGGGATCAGACCATTGGATTTGATCTTTGTGCACCCCTGCAAATTTGGACAACCCTGTGTGAATTGAGAAAAGTCTTGATTCCCACAGTATTAACTTCGTAGGGGCTTCTATCAATGCCAACACTGTACTGCGTAACGACGCAATTTAAGGCAACGCTGTTCTGATTGGTGATAAATGGCGCCAACATGGACCAAATTGCACTCCATTGTGCGTACGGCTGTACTGGCCTCCTCGAGCCCTTGTTAGGTTGGCAGACTGGCCTATGATATGCAAGTTTGGCCACGTCCTGCCCAGACTGGTGGAGAGCAAGGCGTCATTCAGGGAAAAGCTACTGAGGATTCGAGACGTGTAACTATGGCCTCGGGGGAAGCCTTTGTGGTTTATTCCCAGAGGTCCAAGAAAATTAAGGTAATGCGATGAACTATTTTTGAAAGGGGCATTCTACTAGTATACTGCGAGTGTGTTTCAACAAACGTTTATTTACCCAAAAAAAATAAACTTGCAACAAGACTGTATTTAGAGTGAATTTTAATAATTGCACCACTATGCGTGATATATTTTTCTTGTGCCGAGAGACTGACAGTTTAATTTAAGGATATTCACGGTTTGGGATGGCCGGGCGAATTACTTTGGTCACCTTATTGCTTTAAATGCCAAGTTTTGTTACTTTGTTGTTTTTATTCTTTGTTACATTCTAAGGGGAAAATTCTCCCCTAACGCGCGGTCATCCTGGCACCTTGATATCCTATATGGGGGAACCATCCTAATTTTCATTTAAAAACTCTGTGTATACGATTTCAATTTTTTGGAAGTGTTAAATTTTCTGTATGTACTTTTGGCGGGATAAATAGTGTTTTGTTTCCTCCCTTTGTACCTTGATGATAGGGTTGGGGGAGTACCTCTCCTGGTTGTAACCTTCGTCAGACAAGCAAGCGTCCCTTGCACCCAGTTCATCCTTGGCCGGCTTGTCAGACAATTCAGTCGCCATAAGCGGCTCTTAACCTTTAACTATGTTATATCTTCTCATTAACTGAATTTGATACAGTCATTTTATTTATTGTTTTAACTTGTTTGTTCCCGGGAATATTTCTTGTGAATTTTGTTTTGTAAATTCTTTTCTTGTGTGTCGTCGTGTGGATTTTTGTCCAAGTTCATGTACCTTTGATGTGGGTGTCGCTTCACATTTTAGTTTTAACCTCTCGTATCGTGTTGGGGTTTCATGTGTTCCTCCCTAGGAGTCTTTTTTTTTTATTTTCCCTATGTATGTCATCTCAAATCAAGATAGGCCTTTGTATTTTATGTACCTGTATTCTGATTGTTTCTTTTTAAATTATATAGTGTTAAAGTTGTCCCTTGCTTTATTCATTTTACGCATGCAGTCTGCCTTTATCGGACCCCTAAGCTAACGCACCAGCCGTCCACTCAACAGGTTTAACCCTGAAGACCCATTGCATTTCATACATTCCACGATGTTTTATATTGGTAGTAGTGTCTTAATATCTTGGAATAAGGGCACTACTCAGCTCTAGACCTCGTGGTGAACGTCACAGGTTAGGGTTGAAGTAGCACATCCCTCTCTTTTATTATTTTATTGCCTTGTTCTTACAGAATTTCAGTGCAGTACTATCAAAGCTATGCTCCACAGTGGTGCGAATATTGAGATTGTTATGCTATACCAATTACTATCTACGACTACTGTGTTATTAAACTATTTTTTTCTTTCCATTTTCGATATGGATAAGTTCCTTGTGTGTAGTAGTGTGTCCTCGAGTGCAAGTAGTGAAACCATCAAGCCTGAAAACAAGAAACAGAAAGCAGATCACCGGCAATAAAGTGATGATTATTTATCTTATGGTTTCTTTTGGTGTGATGCAAAACATGCCCAATCCCCGAGCGTGTTGTGTGTGGTGAAAAACTCAATAATGCTGCTTGCTGGAACAAAGGAAAAAACAAGTGACACTCATGACTACTTTATCAATTAATATGATAAAATTGGTCCGGTCAACTCAAACATAAAATGCCAGCGTTTCGCCTCAGTGTGCCGTTGGGCTCATCAGATACGCCTCACCAATACGCGCGGCTAGCACATACTGAGAAGGCCATCGCAAGACACAGAATACAAGTAGTATTGACGTCACGAGCGATGCCAATGTGCTACAAAAGTCAAGCTCTCTTTCATAAAACAAAAACCTTACCTTGGCAATCCAAATAGGTTATGAATATTCCCGAATGGGAATATGATGTTATTTCCGTTTGAGCAGATAAATTATCAATTAATATGACAAAATTGGTCCAGTCAACTCAAAAATAAAATGTTTTTAGACCCGTCTGGGGTGTGCCGTTAGTAAAGAAAGGTTGCGGAACACTGCTTTAGAGCATTGCAAGAAGCTTGCGGGAGAGAAGTTCTACCTTATCGAATTATTGCAAGATAGAAGCCTTCTGTCAAGAAAGAGATGAATGTCAACACAGATCACGTGCTGGTAGACCCTTTGCTGCAAATTATGATTTCCAAGTTCAGGCTGTAAGGGCATTACTGTATTGGAAAAAGACAGGCGCTGGACATGTTGGAGATTTCCAAGGAACTTGGTATAGCAGCATCGTCTGTCCATCACATTTGAAGCAAAAAGCTGAAGATTCGAAAAGTTTGTGCCTACTGGGTTCTGCACACTCTAACCGAAATTGGAACGTGGCAGCAAATGGAGACAGCAAAAATGCATTGGGAGCAATATGAAGGTGAGGCCTTTCTTTATCGCGTTATCACTACGGATGAGACATGAGTACGTTCCGTATACACGCTGAAACGACAATCAAGTTGACATGCAGAATAACCACACCCAAAAAGATGTCACGCATTCCAGGATCCTTTGAAACTGATGATTATGAAGGCATAACCTCATTGTATAATGCAGACTAATACTTGAGTTACTTTGAGCATCATTGGCGCCCAGCATGGCGCCGTAAACAACCTCAGGCTATTGGGAGTCCTATTGTATTACATAACAATGCTCATCATATACAAGAGAGGTCAGCAACAGCTATCAGAGCCATTTACAAGATTAAGAATCTACCAGCGTTATCGCTAGTTACAGCTCTGTCCCTTTTCCATACGACCATCTCACCAGTTGTTACGTATGGTCTTGAAATAATATGGGATTTTCTCACATTTAGCGATCTAGAAAGAATAGAGAATGTTAAGTCGAGATTTTTAAAGTATATACTAAGAGTTGGAAAGATGGCTCCCACAAGATTAGTCTATGAGTTAGCAAAGGAAACCTTCTTCATCGAAGACCTCAGATTGAAAGTTCCTCTGCCGGCTACAAGATCCTCTACTGACTTTTTGGAGGCTAGAAGAGCAAAGAGACAAGAGATAGATCCAGACTTTTATATTACTGATGCCATGATGAACAGAACGTGGTCTAACGAGAAACAAGATCAAAGACACGTAATAACGAGACTCGCCATTCACGGATTCCATCATAAGATATGCTCCAACAGATCCTTCCATAGTCCGAATGATAATTGTGTTTGCATTTTATGCAACGAAAGGTGTACCAGATACCATATTACGACGTGCTGCAAAAGATTAAAATCATTAAGTGATTATGGTAAAAATTAATGCGCATTCGGGTGATCCTTTTTCCTTTATTGTGTTTTCAGTTAGGATGTAACTTACAGTTCTTTGTTTCAATAAAGGAAATCTTTAATTAATAACAATGCTCGTTGCTATGTAGCCCCAACAGTGACAAATTTGTTTGCAAGATAGAACTGGGAAGTACTCGAATAATCACCAAATTCACCTGACATGAGCCCTTGTGATTACAACTTATTCTCAAAGATCAAAGAACCTCTAATGCATTCGATTTCAATCAAAAGTTGACATCTCGAGAGCTCTAGATCAATCAGTGAGAGAAATGGTGCTGCAGATGGAGTGTGTCGTCTTCGAACAATTTGGCAACATATTGTTGACAAGGCAGGAAACTATAAATGAAGTTCGTAATGTCAAAATTAACCAAATAATATTCTTTGTGATTAACACAAAAAGTGATAAAAATGTCCAGCATAACTCAACACATTGCTAGCGTTTCGCCCCAGCATGCCAATTGGGCTCTTCAGTTGGTAAAGGCACACCTACCAAGCAATAAGCCTTGCTTTGGCATTGAATATAATCAAATGTTCTCGAAAGAGAATCAGAAGTGGAAGTGGAGTTTTTGTCTCCCGTGGTGCACTGGCATGCTCATGACGTGGCCGCATGTGTGGCAAGGCGTCTTGCATGGCCTTCTCAGTGTGTACCTGCTACGTGTCTTGGTAGGTGTGTGTGCCTTTACCAACTGAAGAGCCCAATTGGCACGCTGGGGCGAAACGCTAGCAATGTGTTGAGTTATGCTGGACATTTTCATTACTTTTTGTGTTAATTATAATGTCTCAACGGACAATACTCATCTGATTCCCTTTCGAGAACATTTGATTATATTCAATGCCAAAGCAAGGTTTATTGCTTTTGGAAGTGGAGTTTTTGACTCCCGTGGTGCACTGGCATGCTCGTGACGTGGCCGCATATGTGGCGAGGCGTCTTGCATGGCCTTCTCAGTGTGTACCTGCTACGCGTCTTGGTAGGTGTGCCTTTACCAACTAAAGAGCCCAATTGGCACGCTGGGACGAAACGCTAGCAATGTGTTGAGTTACGCTGGACATTTTTATCACTTTTAGTGTTAATTTGTCAACAGTGTCGAAAAACTCGTTGAGGTGCTCGCGCATGTCCCCGCCGTCCGCCATTTTATGCAAGGTGAGCCGTTTCAGGAGCGTTGCCTTCTGTGCTGGTCCTTGCGACTGATAGATATCTCGCATTTCGTCCACATGGCTAGTGAGGTTTCACAATTCTTTACCTGTTTGAGTTCGGAAGGTGAGATGGCCAAGATAATGTCCGCTTTCGCTTTCCTGTCGTTTCTGTCCCATTCCAACATGGCAGCAGCGTTGTCGGCTGCCGGTTCAGGTTTGACTTTTACACCGCTAACATACTCCCACATGTCGTTCTTCACCAGGATGGCTTCCATCTGGAGCTTCCAGGTATCGTAGTTTCGTCTGTCGAGAAGTTCGATCCTCGCGCTGTCTGCAGCCATCTCTTGATACAAAACTTGACCGCACTTGCAGCCGAACACGTGGTGAGGTTAGAAGAGTCCTTTTTGTTCACACTGAATTTTTCGTGTTCCAGTTACGATACTGGGCCCCATAACCTATCAGCGGAGCAGGCTCTGGGCAAAGTCAATTAAACAACAGTTTAAACAAACTAGTATTTATTTACTCCAAAATACATAGCACTGTTGACCCGACACGAAATGAACTGAACTGCGTGTAAGGTTGAAAACAAAAAACTGTGTGTGTATTGTGCGCGCATCCTAGATGGCAGCACTAGATTTGAAAAGACACCGATACTCGTGTTCAATTGTTAATTATTGTTTTTGTAGGTTAATGCGTTCTAACAGCTTCACATATAGGCATGGCTGGAGTATTGTGCCAGAAAGATGAAGAGGGTAACCTGTGCATTGTATCTTTAGCCTTGCGAGGACTTACAGCAGCAGAGAAAAGATACACTATTACTGAGTTAGAGCTTCTAGGTATTGTTTTCAGTTTAGGGAAATTTAGAATGTACTTAGTAGGGTAGGGTGACCAGATTCTGATAATGAAAAAAAGGGACAATCAGGCATGTCACGTCAATTATTGTCTGTCGAGAAAGCGGATCCTATAATTGGGCATTTGTGCAATATTTATGATATTTAATTTCACAACAAATATTTTATTCACTAAAACATGATATAGTATATTCATCATCATCATCATCATCTTGTACAGTTTCCAGCCCCAGGCTGGGTCTGTTTGGAACATAAGCCTCGCCACTTAGTCCTTTCTTCCCACCACCTCTCCGCTGTCACTCTGGTCCAGTCCTCGCCTCTCTTCTTGACACATTCCTCCACTCCTTTCAGCCATCTATCTCTTGGTCTTCCCCTTGGTCGTTTCTTCTGCATCTGCATCTCATGTATCCTCTTGGGAATCCTCTTCTCATCCATTCTCTTTAAGTGTCCATACCACCTCAGTCTTGACGTCTCCATCCTACCTTGCAAGGGCTCCTCTTTCACCATTTCCCTGACCTTTTCATTCCTCAACCTGTCTCTTCTTGTTACTCCGATCCTACTTCGCAGGAACTTAATTTCACCTGCCTGTATTCTGCTTATGTCTCTTTTCTTCATTGTCCACGTTTCTGAAGCATAGGTCAGTATCGGGATATAGTAGCTTCTGTATAACACTTCCTTGCTTTTTTGTGGGACATCTTTATTCCACACTAAGCTCCTAATGCTTCTGCCTGTCTGCCACGTTCCGTAATCTCTTTGTCATTTCTCCCATTTTCCTCCACTAGACTTCCCAAGTACTTGAGACTTTCCACCTTCTTCAGCTGTCCACCTCCAAGTGTTATCCCACTCATTGGTCCGTCCTTTTTCCTGGTCGTTAACAGGATCTCACATTTACTGATGTTGAACTTCCATCCGTACTCTACCACTGTTTCTTCCCAAGCCTTCAGTTGCTCCCGAATATCCTCCTCCTTGTTTCCCCAGACCATGAGATCATCTGCAAACACCATTGCTTTCATCTTATCTTCTCCTATCTTTCCTGCAATCCGTGTCATTACCTCGTCCATAACCACAATAAAGAGAAGGGGTGACAGCTCACTACCCTGTTTCAGGCCACTCATTTGTCTGAACCAGTCTGTTCTTTCCCCTCCAACTTTCACACAACTCACACTTCCACAATACATCTCCTTCACTCTGCCTACAGTCCCTTTTTCCACTCCCATGTTTTCCATTGCTTCCCAAACCTTCTCCCTACACACACTATCATAGGCCTTTTCGATGTCCAGGAAGGCCATCAACAGATCCTCTCCAAATTCATAGTGGTGTTCCTGGAGGTGTCTCACTGAAAATATGAGATCCACTGTTGATCCCCCAGGTCTGAATCCATACTGCTCCTCTCTCAATTTTCTCTCCACTTTGGCTCGTATTCTACTTTCTAATATCTTTTCATATATCTTGGCACAGTGAGATATGAGTGTGACTCCCCTGTAATTTCTGCACTCCTTTCTGCTTCCTTTCTTAAATATTGGGACAATTAATCCTTTCTTCCAATCTTCTGGGGTCTTTTTCTCCTTCCATATCACCCTCATCACACGGTACAGCCACTGTTCCCCAACCTCCCCTGCTGCCTTCACCATTTCAACACTCACTTCATCCACACCCGGTGCCCTTCCTCCTTTCATCTTGTCTATAGCCATCTCCAGTTCTCTCCAAGTCAGGTCCTTTTCCATTCCTGTGTTGTCTTCTCCATCTTCCAATGCATTGTCTACCTCCCTATGACCATTTGGATTCAGCAAATCCTCAAAGTACTCTTTCCACACTGTCTTGAGTGTCTCTTTGTTGTGTACCTCATTTCCGTTTTTGTCCATCATTACCACATCCTCTCGCAGACCTCTTCTCTTACTTTTGACCATCCCATAAAGTACTTTCTTATTTCCTCTACTGTCTTCCTCCATCATCTCTGTCCACTTTACCATCCACTTCTTACTCTCCTCTGCGACAATCTTGTTTGCTTCTTTCTTCTTATCTTATAATCTTCCCTTGCCAGATCAGTTCTTTCCTGGAACCACACTCTGAAAGCCTTGTTCTTCCTTCCCACAGCTTCTTTTACTCTCTCATTCCACCATGGTGTCTCTTTACACCGCTTTCTGTTGCTTGTTCTTCCACACACTGCCACTGCAGCTTCCACCAGTGTGTTCTTGAATTGCTTCCATTCCTCTTCCCCTGTTTTAGGATTGTCTGTTGGCATCCTTTCCCTTATTATCTTCTGGAATTCTTCCTTGACTTCCTTTTCCTTGAGTTTCCATACTTTGATTCTCCTTTCCTGGTACTCTGTCCTCTTGCTATCCTTAACAACTCCCAGGTTCATTATAAGTATTCTGTGGTCGCTATCTAAGGCCTCTGATGGTATTACCTTTATATCTCTGACACTTCTCTTCATTTCCCAGTCGTACAGCATGTAATCTACCAAAGATTTCTTTGTTAAATCACTGCTGTACCACGTTACCTTGTGGCTTTCTTTCTTCCGGAACCAGGAGTTGCCTACCACTAAACCGTTTCTCTTGCAAAAATCCAGCAACTTTCTCCCTTCTTCATTCCTGCTACCCCATCCTTCTGCTCCCAATACATTTTCATATCCTTGCCTTTCACTTCCTACATGTGCATTCAAATCTCCCATGACAATGATGCTCTGACCATTCAACTGCTGTTGTAGCTCCTCCTCAAAGTCTTCCTTCTCTTGAGCTGTACATCCAACTTGAGGGGCATATACCTGGGCTATCTCCAGGCTTCTTCCCTTTACAGTTACTCTGATCTTCATGATCCTGTCACTTATTCCCTTTACCTCTTCCTTCATTCCATCTCTCACAACTACTCCTACTCCGCTGCTCCTTCCTTCACTGTTCCCACTCCAGTACAACCGGTACCCTTTCCTCAGTTCTCTGCGACCTTCTCCTTTCCATCTTGTTTCTGCCAAGCCCAGTACATCCAGTTTTCTTCTCTCCATCACATCTACAATCTCCTCCACCTTTCCTGTCAGTGTCTGTATGTTTAATGTCCCAACTCGTAGTCCATTAGCATATCCGGGTCGTCGTCGTTTGCATCCGTCCTTTCCGAGGCCTGTTCCAGTTTTGAAAGCAAATATGATATCCACTACTGGCTTGCTAGGCCTATCGTAGCTTCACCAGAGCCCCGTCAGCCGTCACTTTTCAGGGTTCCCATAGAGCCTTCACAGCTACCGCAGCGGTCCTGGGGCACACGAAGTCCCCACTGTACTTCACCCCTACAGGCAATCCCCTACTTCATGCCGTTGCCCGTCTCCCACCACGTGGAGGAGGGGTTGGACTTGTATATATAGTATATTGCATTTCTTAAATCACGTCTATATAGTCACTCTCAAACATATTCTAAAAATTATACAACCTAACAGATAAATTTTAAAAAATATCACTTATAGGCTATATTGAATCCTTGACCAAGAAAACCGATTCACATCCAATATCTGGGTCAGTCTTTTCTTTTTATATAAAGAGTTATAAATTTCCTTCAAAAGGTTTGGGTTTTCTAACAAAAATTTATAGAAACTTGAGCAAGATACATCACGAAAATGTGTCTTGGTCAAGATCATTGCCTTAACAGTTTCAACATTGAGCCTCTTCTTTTCATCTGACCACATACAATTGATAATTGAAAACACTCTCTCGAAGGCTGCATTAGTTCCTGGAATCGTCAAAGCAAAGGTCACAAGACAATACATTTGTATTCAATGTTTTCCCTGTCCATAACACTAAATATCTCAACCCACTTATCTTCAGTTGCTGTACCATTTATCTTCCAGGTTTCACTTTTTGCTTCAAAAATGTTTTGGACATGTCTTACTTACTTCATCAAATAGCTCACCTTCATCAATTACTTTTTCTGAATGACTGTCAATTTCTGCAATCCACTGTACACACTGCTGAACCTCATTCCACAATGGAGGACTATTCAGTTGAACCCACTGAAGTTCTTTCAGTTTATCGAAGGGTAGTGTCCAGTTCTCCATGTATTGAAGGAAAGTGACATAAAAACTGTTCGCAGACTCGTAAATTTATAATCATTGATCAAACCACCATCTTCTAATTGCTTTAGTAGAGAGATCATTATGGATGTTCAAAAATTCTGGTCCTTCCTGCACACAAGCTTATTTTTCAAGGCATGTAATTCATTAGCAACTTCACTGCCACATATATTGTCTTTCTCAATTTTCTTTATTGTGTTTGCACACACCTTGAGTTGTGAATTAATAAAATGAAGCCAAAGTAAGGATTGTGGATTACTGAAAAAGTCTTTTAGCACTCTAGGACACTTTTCTTTTGAAAGAAAATAAGACTTGAGACCATCAAACATATCAATAAGTCTGTTAACAGCTGGTTGTAAAGAAAGCCATCTTGTTTTTACACTTCCCAATATCTGCTTGTACTCAACGTCTACAAACTCACAGAAGCTCTTCAATTCAGCCACTCGAACAGCATAAATGTGAAAATACTGGAACACTTTATTAACAATTGTGTCAACATCAATAGGTAAAATGTCTGCACTTGTCTGCATAGCGTTGTGTACAATGTGGGCAGCACAACCTATTCCAAAAATGTTTTCATTTATCCCCTGTCTTAACTTAAAAAAAACATTGTTGGTGCCTTTTCTTCCAACCCCACCGAAGTTGGTGTTGCAGTTATCACCTCAGAAAGCAATAACTTTGTCAGTTAACTTGTATTGTTCCAAGGTGTGAAGAATATGGTTTGTTAGCATCTGTGCTGTTTCCCCGGAAAGTGCTTGAAACTCAAGAAATTTGATATGAACGCCTTTATTTGGTACGAAATACCTTACAAGTACTGGAACTAATTTTAAGTTGTTGTGGTTTGAAGTATCAACCATAACTGATACATACCTGGCATTTTGCAAGTCACTGGTGATTTCGCTTAACGCAAAAGGAGCTAAGACATTAACTACGATGGCCTCACACTTGGTTCTCCCACATGTAAACTTCCTTTCAAATAAAGTATGCACAAGAGTTGATGTTCAATCCATCGATCTGAAGGAGTGGTTATGTTTAACCGTATGAAAAGTAAACACACCTTCTAAAGCAGCATCCTCTTTCCCTTGTGTTGTCATGAAGGAGGTTAATTTATGGCTTGAACTCTTAGCAGCCTCTGCCACTTTATGCTTCTTCTTTTGTATATGTTGGAAAATGTCCGATCGACCGCCATGTTCGATAGAAAACGCACCTTTACATAAAGTACACACTATTTTGTCTTGATCTTCCTTAAGAAAAGGAATTTCTTCCTTTAATACATCCCTGAAATTACACTTTCGTTTCGGCATTCTCAACTATTGATAAAATATTGCGGAACAACTCGTCATGATTAGTAACTATAGGCTACTGAAAGACGCATGCTTGTAAACATTATAAGACATTAAAAGTGAAGTTTTATGTATCAAGCACCATTACTTACAATAAAACAAAGTTTTCCTCGCACGCAACGATGGTGTTAGGTTACAAATTTGTTATTCTGCATGCATCGGCATGTATGCCAACCACAGCCTACAAAATTAACCCTATGAAAGAGAATTATTTGCGAAATTACCCTAGGAAAGAGAATTATAGTGTTGGTTGATTGGCGATACTTTCTACGAAGTATCTCTCGGATAATATTTGAATCTTGGGATACAGAAAAACAAAGAATTAAGTAAAGCATGTACGCAAAACTGCGCACACATTAAAATATCTCAAGAAAACGGGATTTAACGGGACGAATGTTAAGAAAACGGGACATTTTGCGTACCGTCAAAGATTTGTCGGGACAACGGGACCAATTACTGAAAGAAGGGACAATCCTGTTAAAAACGGGACGTCTGGTCACCCTATAGTAGGGGGGAAATTTGAGATCCATACATATCACCATGTCCGAGGCTCGTTCCATTCTTGAAAGCATTTGGTTTCATCCACTACTGGCTTGCTGGGCCTATCGTAGCTTCACCAGAGCCCCGTTAGCCGTCACTTTTCAGGGTTCCTGTAGGACCTTCACAGCTACAGGCCGGACGTTTGTTTTAGACGATTGCCCTTGACCTTGTAGCCTGCGAGTGAGCCTATACACTCTCTCTCTCTTACCCTATCGTTTCACACTTGTCACCACCGATCTGATGTAATGGAATTCCAGACTTTAGCAGACAGTACAGTCCACGTCGAAGTATTGTGTGACGCGGAAGTTCACGTTACGTAGTTACGAACAGAACGTCATTATATTTGCCAGTGACTGTACTTCAGGAGTAGTGTGAAACGACTTTGTCAATCATCGGACCGCCTGGGGCAGCTGATAACAACACAGGTACTGTAGTAACTCGCCTCCAGGCTTCCATTAAGATTTTTCACTCGTCTAAAACAAACAACCGGCCTGTACCGTAACGGTCCCGAGGCACAAGAAGTTCCCACTGTACTTCGCCCCTACAGGCGATCCCCTACTTGGTGCCGTTGCCCGTCTCCCACGACGTGGTCGAGTGGTTGGACTTATGGGAGATTAATGAAGGAGGAACCATAACAGGATGATATAGAGAAATCTAGACTTAGATGGTATGGACATGTAAAACGAATGAAGGAGAAGAGGATACCCAGGAGGGTACACGAGACAAAGTGGGAAGGAAAGAGACCGAGAGGAAGACCGAGAGACAGATGGCTGAAGGGGGTGGAAGAAAGCGTGAAGTAGAGAGGAGAAGACTGGACAAGGGTGGAGGCTGAGAGATGGTGGGAAGACAGAAGATATTGGAGAGGCTTGTGTTCCAAACAGACCCGGCCAGTGGCAGGAAACTGTGCAAGATGATGACATATCACCATGCATTACTGTATATGAGAAGTAAACTCAGTTCTAACAGAGTTAGTAGGTGGATTCTTGCACTGCAGGAATACGAATTCACAGTTAAATATATTAAAGGCAAAGATAATATACTTGCAGATATGCTATCAAGGGACACTAATTTAGGTAGGGATAATCCTGTTAAATCAAAGCAGAGGAAGATATTTTATTATGTGCATGTGTGGACAGTAGCAACAGGGCATCATACAGACACTGAGAAACATCTTAGGAGAGCAACGTGATGACGTTAATTTAGGGGAGCAACTTGCTATATAAGAAGCAGGTGACGCAGAAACTTTATAGTCTCCAAACGTATTGGCAAACCAGCATATGTGCTGGAGGATGGTAAGGCAAACCGATTATACGTGACGTATAATATCAATAGTCTTCGGAAGTATGTTTCATGAAGTTAGAGAGTGTAGCTGGCGAGCCAGCCTATCAAATGAGTAAGTGTGGTATTCGGAGTGTGAGAGATCTGGTCTTCCAGGCAGGCGTATCAGGGGTCACATTGGGGTACAGGGAAAGATGTCGGGATTGGAGGATGCTGTTGAGCGATAAAGAGTCTCGACACACCAAGGCCAAAGTTTGGCAGCGCTGGTGGAGTCCCATTTGTCTCCAAGAGATGGGGCAGCGCTTGTACAGGGCACGTTTCCTTAGGCGTCCACGAGGCAAAAGATGGGCCACTAGAAGGTGGGACTGTCCTTCATGAAATTCATACATAACAGCACACGTGACTTCTGTTTGCGACCTCGCCATGTAAGATCTGTGAGTGTGAATTTAAGGTATTTGTGTATGAGGTGGGTGACCTCAAGGTCATTAGTACATAAGTATTATTTAAGAGTAGTGTAAACTAGGTCAGGATCGCGAGGAGGTGACTGGTCTAGGTTGTGCACTGCAGAATGAAAGAGATAAGTAGTGATGAGAACCGGTGTTAGGTAGAAATTGGTCTATGGGAACTCAGTAAGTTAGTGACATTTACGGCACGGAACTATTTTGTGTTATATGTAATGTGAGCTTGCTGTTTTTCGTTTTCTAACAGAAGTCTATATAAATTTTATGTAATCTACAGAGAGAATGGGTACCATGGTCACGGTGCGTAACCAAGACAGTGTGATCGTGTGTACCGTGTAATTATGTTACACAAGAAGAAAGAAACAACCACTGACAATGAGGTAGTTCTGTGGTGGCATTTATCTGAACACCTTCAATGCGTGTGTTGTGACATCGTGTAAATACACAGGGATTACACATGAATATATGTATATCTTTCCCACATATAGTTGAGAGGCAGAAATATCCGTGGAACATTTGAAAAAATGACAAACAATGGATGGATTGCCTAGAGCAATTCAGTATTGAAACTGACTTTGACGCAAAGTGCGTGATGAGAATTAAGAGTGTTTTTATATATGTATGTAGGGTCATTTAATTTGTGTAACTTGTACTTTTGGTTGGGGATTTTAAGAACGTGTCTGGGATAATCATGTGAAGTACCGTGTTTACGGTAAATCACATGATGATCCGAGGCGAAATGTACCCTGTTTTTCAAAGGGATTTACGCCACTGACATAAGTCAGATGGAAATAATTAATGTTTGTTTGAACGCGGCAATTATTTAGCCAAGTAAATTTAATTTATATTTATTATTATTAATGTCATATTTTATTTTGGAGCCTTTTAAATTTTATAACATATACAGATGCACGCTGTTGGTCAAACATCAGAAGATGTCAACGACCGAAAGAAGTGGAGGAGATATAGCAAAGTAGCAGACCCCACGAGGGATTAATGCTAGGAAGAAGATATCTTTGAGAGTTTTGCGTCATCGGAAAATACGGAGACAGGAATAGACTTTGTGAACAACAACGTGATGTCGAAACCGGAGAGTACATCTTCAACTTTTGAAAAGGCGAGATGAACATTGAGGTTGATTCAAACGGAATATGAGCATCCAAGTGTCACTGCGAGGGCAAAGAACATTATGGCGGGAAGGATCGCGTGGGGTTCCAGCCAATCAAGAGGAGAGCGGGCCATATACGGCCGAGTTCAAATCCATGAAGACGCACGAAGATTGGTCAAGCAGGCGAGACGGAAGACTGGCGAGTGGGACACTGGAAGGAGTAGCGTGGCTTGTGATATAGTGAGCGCGCTGCGTGAAGACGAGGACCAGGGGGTGTCAACCAGATAGGGATCATTTGGCACCATCGGTGTAGTAGCACGTGCCAGTCGTATGGAGCGCTGTATATCGTGTTGCCAACATATGCATGATACAACGTTGTAATTAAATTGCAAACATATCACTATATTTAGTCAATAAATATACACATAATTCCTAATTGGCATTTCCTTGCAATTATCTTGCTCACAGACGATAATTACGGCACTTATCATTAAATAAACATTATTTCTACTGGGTTGGCGGCACTGACCATGCCATGGCGGCTCTGTTTATGAGTTGTATGTAATAATATTGGCCGTATACAAATAAGCTAAATAAGCTAATGTTGTGTTCTATCTCATCTTTCTTATATCAAATTGTCTTCGTGGTAATGAGAAGTGAACAGTTCTTCTTCTGCTACGGCGAGTAAGTACGTTTATTTTAAGAATTTAAGTTTTGTGTTTCTGTAGTGGCTGTGAAAAATATAGGCCTAGTTTTGAATTGATATTAGACGCAGGTGACATTCTACTTGACATATCAATTAACTTTCACTATTATTTATCCCATAGGTAGACCTACCAAATTCTGTGAACTGTGCCTATCACTGGAAGAAGGAAAAAAACAAATCGTAAATCGCTGTTCTCGAAATAGCAGAGGAATATATGGCAATTACTCTCCTAAGAAATGATCCAGTCTATGACCAGGTAAGAAGTCTGTGTTACCGTAATGTTTTGGCAGTGGGTAGTGGAACTAGGTACTGTGGGTTCTCGTAATGGATTTTTTTAATAGGCCTATAATGTAGACCTACGGTAGAGTACAAGATGAATAAGGTTGGGTTCCATAAACCATTGCAACAACTTGATTACAACTCGCAGAAATATTTAAATGAGCCTATTGCATGTGTGTACTGAAGATCTTGAGGAGTGTGAATAATCAATTAATTAATTTCACATTGCAATAGAATATAAATCTCATGATTCATGACAACGTGTCTAAGCTTTAATTTTTCCCCTTCCTTGAATTTCAAATTATTACAGTATTCAAAACAGATCAGTTCAGTTAGAATAGGTGGTAATGCCATGTAGGACTGTAATTACAGGCTATTAGAACTTAACACACACACCCCATGGTCTAATAGGTCTAATGGCCTATATCATATAGTCTTACCAATGTGTAACTATATAGATTAATGTGTTCTTGTCCTGTGGAACGAAGTCCAACGTGAATATACTTATGCTAAGTCGTGGTGCTAAAGTAGTCGACTCGTGTTATGTTCTGCGACCCAAATACCATTCAAATGCACCTGTCCTCCTCTAATAAGCCAAGAACAAACAAATGTGTAGATGTGTTTCCTTGCATATTCATGCTATGGGCACTTTGTATTTATTTTTGTAGATACACAGGAAAATAAGCTGTACGTTTATGTTATGGTAGGAATGCAGTGTTTGGGCTCGGTGTTCAGTTGGTCGAATTGGTAGTAATGGCAATACTGATGTAGGACTGTAATTACAGGTTATTAAAACTTAACATACACCCCCATGGTCTAATAGTTTTAATGGCCTAGGATCATATTATAGTCTTACCAATGTGTAACTATTGACGTCAGAAAAGTTGGAAGGCGCAGCCACGCGGTAGAATGTTGAAGCTGTAACATTGTGACTGGTGAGGTTTATTTTCATGGTGAAACATTGATGTCCTGTTGGAAACAGAAAGGAATTTGTCAAATTCGAGGAGGTACTGCTCTGTATACGGTAGCAAATCGTATAAAATGGGTACGAAATCTCTTCACTACTTTCCTGTACAAAATGTTCAGAGAGAAAGATGGGATACGGCGCTGTCAATTGGAAAACATGTTACACGTTACATGACAGTGTGCAGTCTGAATTTTTGTGAAGACGACTTCTTTCCACAGCGTAAGCACCGATACTGTTGATTATTGATAGTTATTGTCTCTAATTGTACTCACAAGGATTTAGCTACATCAAAAATACTGATAAACTTGTAGCCTAATACTTCTGTGTCGTACATAGAATGTAATCCGTTCTTCGCAAACTTATTTTAGGGGTTCTTCCGATTGACAATAGTCGAATGGTTAGAAAACTTAAGAAAAATGCTGTCCCTAGCCTTAATTTGCCCGAGAATTTATATTCTTGCCTTTAAACAGCAAGTAGGCCTATGTAGCTCAATATTTGCAATATAGAAGTATTATTTGGCTTAAATTGTGTTTTTGTCTATGATCTCCTTACTGTTGAATTTAGTTAATTAATGTGTAAAATCTTAGTTTTAAGTACCGGTTTGGAAACCCATCATCCCAGGCAGGCCGGTAACACCTATACTACTCAGGCAGATAGGTCACTTAGCCGTAATTTAGAAGTTGTAGTGATTTTAAGTATACATATGCGGTAATGTAGCAGGAGACCTGATCGGCCTAGGCTATTCTAACTTTAATTAGTTTCCATTTCAAGGTTTTTCAGTTTTGAGTGCGAATAGTTGGTTTGAAAGTTGTACAACAGTAAGGAGAGTATGTTTTGTATAGGTTTTAATTGGTATTATGGTTTATGTCGAGCTGGGGAGTGAATTTGATTTAGCTTAAAGTGTAGTTTTAGATCTGTTCCGCTTGCTTATGACAAGTTCAAATGGAGACTCCAGCTTTGTTAAATATCTGTATTTTAAATATTTAATTAAATATATTGATAAAGAGGATGCCTCCATTTTAACTTGTCTGTGGCAAGAGATTAAAAAATTTATATTCTTGCCTTTGAACAGCAAGTATGTAGGTCAATATCAGCAATATTGAAGTATGATTTGAGCATCCCAAGTAACGCTTCTTTGAACCCAAAACATTCATGCAAATTCAGGGTTGCTGGATTCAATTTATTATCAGGGAGTCGTCCTTTGTGCTATGTGAGATATATAGTGGCGGATCCAGGCCTTGCGGGGCCCTGGGCGATATGATAAGGTGGGGCCCACAACAATAGGTAATAATAAAAAAATCAAATCAAATGGAAAATAGTTTTGCAATAATAATAAAATAAAGAATAGTTACCATACTTTGAATACACTACAGTACATTATTTTAAGAAAATGAAAGAAACCTTTATGTCCCCTTGATGAAGATTATGTAAACTATGAAATATTAAAATATCACTTTGCGACTTCTTTTCCCGGCTGAAGTCTTATATTATTTCACTGAAATCTAAACTTGCTAAACGGTCACGGGAGGGCATAGCTGCACTGAAAAGAAGACTATGAATTATAACTTAGTTTGAAAAGATTGAAACGTATAATTTATTAATTAATTAAATTTGAAAAATCCTTGGCGCGGGGCCCCCAGACCGAGGAGTCCTGGGCGGTCGCCCTCCCCTAGATCCGCCCCTGGAGATATATATTGTGAAATTAATAAAAACATCGACACCGCTAGGCTCCCCTTCATAAATGTAACGGCAGACAGTAAATTAACTATCTACAGGTGGGTAATATTTTTAACTGGTAGTAATTAAGCACTGCATTTAAATTGATTATAAAAATATTTCTATCAATAAAAGAAAATATGTAGTATTTTGCCATCATAAATTAGAATCCATAACAAACGCACACCCTATCACTGTCTTGCTTACGTCTCGTCACTATCTCGCCGCCATATTGCAAACAGCTGACCGTAAGCTCCTCCCCCGTTTTGGACGTCATGTCCTGTGGAACTAAGTCCAACGTGGAAATCCAATAACACCATGGAACCCCACCCTTATCTGCCAATTTTTATTTTATACTCTTGGTAAGTTAATAAGTGTTAGGTTCTGTCGATGATATTCTGTAACCGCGAGATAGATACAAGACAAATATAATTGATTTATTGTATGCCAATGTAATGGTTGATATACCTATAGGTAGCATTTTATTCCCACACATTATTAACAATATTTTTCAACACGTAGGATGCCAATGTCTAAGCTTACATGGAGGGATTTTTTCATCAATTGATTCTGTAGTAAGACCACCTTGTGGTGTGGTTGCTGCCACTCCTGAGGTCCTGGGCTAGTTTCCTAGCTTGATTAAGCAATTTAATTCTGGTCTGACTGTTGGAATGGTGCACACTCATCTTTGTGAGGCAGAACTGAGAAGAGGTAGGTTCGATTCTCACCTCGGCCATCCAAGAAGCGGTTTTCCAAGGTTTCCCCACTTCCTCTCCAGGCTAACGCTGGGATGGTTCCCAACTTAAGGCTACGGCTGCCTCCTTTCCAGTCCTCACCTGAATTACAGGAAGTATACACACTACTACAGATACCACAATAACACAGATTATCATACAAATCATACACTCCCCCAGGGGCTCACATCTAGTGGGACGTGGGTTGGCGACCACGGGGCCCCAGCTGAGTCCCACATTGCTTCCACTTACTTGGGCCGGCCTCTCTGTCTTCTTGCCTGTCAACCTCACTTGGTCAACTCTTGTTCTCTTCCGACCCCGACGGTATTAGGGTATCCGAGGCCTAGGGAGTCTATTCCTTTCCCGCCTTAATTGGCCCTTGTCTCATCTTTTCTGATGCCCTCCTCCTGCGAGGGGTCAGCCTTCTTTTTCTTTTCTTGTTATCTCCTGCCTTCTGCTCAAGGCCCTCAAGGGGCAGGGTGTATGTAGCCCCACCACCTTTGGTGCACCCTGGATATTGCTACACCCTCAGGGGCTCACGGCTGGCGAGTTCGGGAGATGGCGACCCCGAGGGATTCCTGAGCTGGGTCGGTTTTTCCCCTTTTTTCCATTGCCTCTGGGGCCTTTCGTGGCTCTCCTTCCTTCCAAGTGTCTCGATCCTCATTCTTCGAGGGTTTGAGGGCATTTCTTTTCCTCCTGTCCTTTGTTTGCCTTATTCTCCTTTTGTTTTCCATTTCTTCTTCTAGTAGCCTATATAAGTTTGTAGTTAGTTTCATTTATAGTTTACATTTGATTTTCATCTTCACGATCACCCAAACCATTAGGGGCCGATAACCAAGATGTTAGGCCCGTTAAAACAACAAATATCAACAAATCATACACACTTCCAAATACATGGGGCTAAATGAATATGTTATCGAAAGCCCTAAATGAATTAATATCAAAAACACAATGATTCTTTTAAAATGTAGTTAACTTATAGTAGGTGCAAACATACACATGTCAGCAAATTCAAGTTCCCCGTTTCAAGCATTAAGTTACACATTTATTAAGTTTACTGTTTCAACATACACACTGGTATGTGTTGTAGGAATTTGCGGTTCATCGGTGTCAGCCATTACATCAAGGAGGAACTAGGTCCATTATTATGTGCTGGACCCTACTGTTATACTTTGGCAAGAAAGAAGAAAGGAACATGCCTCAACACATACTTTTAGGAGGACCAGATTTGATTACTGTATTTTTGCTAAGTTTGATCTTGGCTCTTGCTGTTATCTTCTCTTCATTGACAAGTTTTTAAATAAAACATGATGAATTCTAGCAGTATTGAGTGTTTTTCTTTTGTTTCATTGAAAGTCCTATTTCTCCCTTCCCCTTAACAGCACGTCATGGAATGTACTGTATTAGTGTGTGATGATAATTTTTAGTGTAGCCTACTTACTGCATTTCACCCTTCAACATTTTTAACTGGATATATTTTAAAGGGCATATGAAATGAACTACTGTATAGATATTTTGTGATATCCAATTCTTTTTCTGTCCCCTAATGTATTTGGCACTAATTACACTAACAATTTTAGTGTGATGTGGATCTGGTTACACCACCTGATCCTTAGCATTCTCTCTTAAAATTTTACTGTTATTGCTAACAGCATCAAGCATTTTAAAATATGAATTTTCTCCCTTCCCAGTACTTTTCCTTTGTAGTTTTTTCTAATAACTAATTGGTTATAGGCCTACTTGGGCCATTTTCAAGCTGAGTAATAATATGCTGCAGGCCTTGTAGTAGCCTAATTTTTGTCACCAATGCAATATGCTCCAATTGCAACTGAAAGAAATTTAAACATGTATATTAGTGATGAGGTTATGTCCTAAATGCTGTGATTGTTCATTTCAAAGTTCTGGAATTCACAATTTCCCACTTTGTTATTATTTTTATTAATTTTTTCTGTTATTGGTATTTTGAATGTGATTTATTTATTATAGATCATATTATTATCTCCACACTTAAAAACGTGCCATAAGTATTGGGAGATTGTGATTTTCGGAACATTGAAGTGGGCAGACACGGCGTTCTTAAGTAAACAGGCGAGAACACTGCCGGTGGGGCTGTGACGTCATGGGTCTTACTGCAGGCAGCAAAGAGATGCTCAGTCTTGTTGGAGCGCTGTGATGTGGTCATTGTTTCTATGTTTCGAGGGTGACATTTCACAATATATTGCTTTTCCTGTTGTCCAGTGACAAGAGTTAAATATACCCGTGCTCCACGTGGTATATTTTAAAAGCAAATACAATGCCACGAAGGTGTTATGTACCAGGATGTAGTAGTAATTTTCTGGTTCGTGGAGTTGAAACTGCTTTCGTGAAATGTTTCTCTTTTCCCAAGGAAGTAACTTGAGAAATAAATGGCTGAGAAGCATCCCGAGGAAGGACTGGACACCTTCGGAGAACAGTGTTGCGTGTATTAAACATGTTCAATCGGACTGCATTATTTTACAGAATGAATACTGTGATTCTAATGGACAGAAACAAGCGTATAAATACGTTCATCCGAAGCTAGTTAGAAGTTTTTGTCTTACTATTGTTGAATACTTGACAAAGGAAAGTGAAATTAAGCGGAAACAACCAGAAGAGAGGAGAAGAGAAATCGAAGTGAGGAAGGAACATGCTCAAGAAAGTGCTGTTGCTGCTGCAGAATGGGACGATGTTATAATCTGTTTCGAGAATGTATGCAATTCTCTTGAGAAACGATTAGCAGATAATAGCACTAAAGTGAAAGGGGACTCAGCTATTAATTTGAATATTTTTGACGATAGAGTGGTTATCTATAGAATCAATTTTGAGTCTATGACTTTTGTTTCTTTATATTAATGTAGATAATCATTTACTTGTTTCGGCTTTCTATAACAATTTGCAATTGTCTTCTACAGAAATCTCTTCAGTGTTGGGAATTGAAACAGCTGTGAAGAGTTAGAGAACACTGTTAAGTTTGTTACAGTATCTTACTGAGAAGAGATTCCAAACCAACTTGGAAAATTACGTGGCCAATGCCTTAAAATTGCTGGATGTCATTCAAGAAGCTTTATTGGATAGTAGAGAGTAGGGAAGTTCTCAGCAAGTTAATTTTTTATTCGAGCAATTCTCTCTTATATTTAAGAACAAAAAAAGGTCCCCCAACATGATACTTTGCTCTTACATATTGTACATGCAATCCGCGAAGTGTTATGATACTACCAGGCAGAACAAATTTCTATCCCTTCCTCATTCTAAACATTTACAAAGATTGACTTCTTCTCTTAATGTAGCTCCGGGGAATTTTAACGAAAACGTTCATTTCTTGAAAAAAGCCGCTGAAAAGTGTGAAAAGTTTGGGTAATTTTGCAACTTGATGAAATACATGTTAAGGAAGAAATTTCCCGTTTGTTAAAGTACATAAACAGATATGATATTCTCACTAATTATTGTGTTCTGTAGAAGATACAAAAACCGCCTACTTTTAGTGCAATCAAACATTAGTTTCCAGCATGCTCTTTTTGTTTGCCGCTCTGGGCTGACTTGTAACGCAGTCATTTGCTTTAATCACCCATAGTGACAGCGGAAAACGTCTCACACAATTCATCGATCACTAAGGAAGGACTGTGGTGAAATTCGGAAGTCCATCCCAATTTATTCTGTAAACAAAACCGATTTAATTACATGAATGCATCTCCTGCCATATGACTAGCGTTCTGTCCGCCGGCCAGCTGAGACTCCTGACGTCACTCGCCGGTGGCAGAGAGGGGGTACCGCTCCCGCCTGTAACTTAAGAACGCCGTGGGGCAGAGCATTTAGGACGAGAATATTTAGCGGAACGAGGGGAAGGGGCAGGGTGGAGGGGGCGGGAGGGTTAGTGTTTACGAGATCTGCTCATAGGTGGCGCTACCGGTCGAAGTGTTGCTAGTACATCAGTCAACCACCAGACAGCGCTGAAGTCTTAGGTACCAAGAATTAGCATGGCTGTTGGCCATCTGTAGTAGTAGGTAATCTGTGACGAGGACTATCTTGTTACAAATTTTGTTCCGAGCAGACGTACTTTATAACTTATGTTCCATGGTGAACAACATCGATCTGAGATACTCCACCGACCAATTCATCATGGGCATTACACGAGCTGTTGTGAACAGGCAGACCGTGTATAGTGGCTTTGGGATTTAGATCCACCACTAGCAGTATTCTAACTTTAATAATAATTCGCTACGCATCAAGAAACCAAGAAGATGACGCCGACCGACATTATACCACAATCTCGTCTGAAGCAGCTCGTACGTGGGAGAATGCAACTCCAATGGTGAGCGGAACTGACGCATATACGCAATCTCTCTCTTTTCTTTTTTTCATTGTAAATTCAGTAACTTCCAGCTTGGTAAAAATCGTAAATTCTGTAAATTCATCCTACCTCCAATTTCAAATACATTGCACGTGGTTATGTTAAATTCTTTGAGCTCCATATTATTATTAATATTATTAAAGTTACCACTGACTTGTTTTTTGACAATTAAATTAATATCTTAGAAAATGCAATCTTTAATTCCAGTAAGTTAGGTAGCATTATTTATAAGACAAATTCCTTCTCCCAATACAAATGTTATCAGGGTTGATGATTCAATCATACCACAGTCTGAGTGTGAAAAGTTTTACATGTGTTCTACGCAAGCTAGGGGTTGATAAGAATATACATTTTAGGAATCAACTTTATGTTGGCTCCTTAGCGCCCAATTATCAATTCAATCTGTCACGTAGAAAGTAGTGGTGAGCACCCGTCAGGGAAGCAGTTACAACTGTGCAGGCATACACAAGTCCCCGGGTAAAAGCAAATGAGGGCAAAACAGAAAGAGCTCCATTTGAAGTAAATAGAAAGGGTACAGAAGCTTTCCTAAATCTTGGACTTGGTCACTCACAGGTACATGCAAAAATTTTGTATGGCTATGAAAATGCACTGCATGAACCACACTAAGATGTCAGTGCAATTTTCAGAAAAAATGGTCTGTCGCATTGCCCCTGTGTATCAGAGACTGGCCAGCAATGAGCTTTTAAATAGATGTAGCAGGGGAGGAACACAAAATTCAAATGAGTGTGTTCACTCTGTTATTTGGCAGAAATTTTTATATCGAAGAAGCGACTGGACATGGGGACATACACTGGTGTTTCTGAGTTCAATATGGGCTGCTCTGCGACACAGGAACTGAAATGTGAAGTAAGAAATGAAGAAAGTTTAATGATTTTCTCAAAAATAAATGAGCGTTGTGATCAAAAGAGAATTTATGAAAGCAGAAGGAGCTCGATGCAGGTGAAGAAGACACGACATGGTCTGCAGTTGAAGAAAACACAACAGGAAGCTGCCAAGGAGAAGTTGGAAGGCAAATCATATGAATCTGGGACATTTTGATTCATTAGGTGAGCCAAACTTGTTAATATACACTGACCGGCACGAAAAACGCAACACCCAATAAATTATGTGAAATTATTGTGTAATTTATCTTTTTAATCAAAGTGAAGCACTTTAACCTATTTTTTTTAGACAAGGTATGTTATTGGTGTTGCTTTGCAAGCAAACAATGAAGTGTTGATTGTTGATTGCACTAGCCTCAATTGATTTTTCCCGCGCAACCTGGAAAACACATCACTGGATGGAACCCAATAATGTGTTCCCGCACTTATAGCGCTTAGTGTTGTACTTTCAATTGTTCCCTTTTCAATCACATGTGTTTGTGGGATCTTTCTGTGATTGTCGTAATTAGCTTTCTGGAGCAAACATGCCCTTAAGCCCTGAACAAGCTGCAAAAGTTGTTGCTTTGGTGGAAGATGGTCGCAGCATGCATTACATTGCAGAAGTGTTGAGGATTACAGCTTCCACGATTTCCAGAACCGTACGAAGGTACAGGGAAACTGGAGGCTTTGCAAGGAGACCAGGATCAGGCCCGAGAAGAACAAAATCGAAGAGAGATGTCCACTTCTTACAACTTCAAGTTCTTCACGACCGTCACTCCACCGCCATTGAAGCACGAAATCGACTCCACCAAGTTCGAGGGGTCGATGCTAGTGAGAGAACCGTCCAAAGAAGATTGGAAGAAGCCAATCTTCAATCCAGAAGACCAGTTACAGACCCAGAACCTACCAGAGAACATCGCACAGCTCGACTACGTTTTGCAAGGGAACATCATGGCTGGACAGTACAACAATGGGAACAAGTTGTTCGCCGATGAGTCGCGGTTTGGCCTCCGATCACCTGACGGAAGAGAGAGGGTCTGTAGAAGGCCAGAGGAAAGGTATTCCCCTTGCACATTCTCATAGAGGACGCCATTTCAGGGTGGTTGTGTGATGGTGTGAGCAGGAATCAGTATGGCTACAAGGACGGATTTGGTCTTCGTGGAGAATGGGAGCCTCACTGCACATCGGTATGTGGAGGAAATCCTTCTGGAGCATGTTGTGCCTTTCGCTCCACTTATTGGTGATGATTTCACACTAATGCAAGACAATGCACGCCCACATGTTAAGAAAGTTCTTGGGTGAAACAGGGATTCATGCTATGGCTTGGCCTGCTCGAAGCCCTGATTTGAATCCTCTTGAGCACGTTTAAGACCGGCTGGGGAGAAGAGCCCATCAGTGCTATCCAGAGACCCTACAGGACCTACGGAATGTCCTCCTGGAAGAATGGGAGATGATTCCTCAACAGGACATTACAGCATTAATCAGAAGCATCCCTGAAAGGTTGAATGCCATCATTGGTACAAGAGGTGGCAAAACACGCTTTTAAAGATGCGAACAGAGGTCTCGGAGATCATCTCCGAGGTCTGTGAAGTAATGTGTGAAGTGTATAATATCAAAACAGAAGTGAGGACCTTCAGGACCTTACTCAAAATTTCCCGCTCTTTTAGCGCTCTTTCCTTGAAGTGTGCATCACTGGCTTAATTTTTAAATTTGTGTATAATCATCTTTTATTTTCCAATGTTAGACACCTACATGGGGCCGTACTACAATATTTCATCATCATATACTGTTATAAAAGTGTCATAAATTTGAAATAAATTTCAGTTTTTGTAAGAACTTTAAGTGTTGCGTTTTTCATGCCGGTCAGTGTAGAAAGCGATTTTATAAACATGCGTTTATCTCCAAACAACATTTTTAGGTAATGAAAATACTCCATGGGCATGAGATATTCACCAATTTTACTCAAAATATCACTGGATATTCAGAAATACATGTGTTGTAAGATGACATTGCAATATCTCCAGTCACTTTGTAAATTACAAACAACAAAAAACTATGAAAAATTATTAGAATTTATAAAACATGGTGGTACATAAAATGAAATTAATCTGACAGCATAAATGTATCACTTTCCTGAAATGTCTCAATGATATAATATTTAGAATAGTTTTCTGTATATGCAATTAAAAAATCAGGCGTTTTACACAATTTCTAATGCGCATGGAGCATTTAGATCACACGTTATATTTTAATAATAAAATTAGTAAAAAATCAATTAAATTTCGTCCGATTGTTTTCAAATTTGGTATGTGACTAGTATTACTAATCTTATTGTGAAGTTTAAATTTCAACTTCTGATAACAAATGTGGAAGTTGAAAAATTCACCCCTAGTGTCCCTTACTCCTTTACACCCCTTTAGAACCTGAATATCCAAAAATCCTTCCTTAGTGGAAGTTTTCGACATGCAACGAACATATCCCCAAAATTTCATGTTTCTAACTTAAATAGTTTTGGCTGGTCGATGATGAGTAAATATCCAAACATCCTTCCTTAGTGGACGTTCTTCTTCCAGAATTTCACCCCTCCCCAGGGGCCCCTTAAATTGGATTTATGAAAAAACGAACACCTATTTGATTATTTTTAAGCTGATTTTTCCCTGAGTTTGATGAGTGAGTCAATCAGTTAGGGCACTTTCTTTCCTTCTTTTTTTTCAGAATTTTACCCCTCCCCATGGGCCCCTCAAACTGGATTTATGAAAAAGGGGACGAACACCTATTTACTTATTTTTTAAGCTTCAGTTTCAAACTTCTCGCCTATGTCCTTTAAGGGATACACGATCCTTTAGGAATCCTTCAACCCCCACTTTTGACCCCTTACACCACATCGGAAAAACATTAGAAAAGTGTCTGCTTAATTCTTTTAATGATTAGTTTAAATGCCAAGTATCACGTCCCCAAATGAAACCACTCGTGAAATATTGTTCATCAATGAAATGCATGTTTACCCCACCTTAACACCTCTTTAGAACCTGAATTAAGAACTCCTTCCTTAGTGGACATTTTCGACATACAACGAACATATCCCCAAAATTTCATGTTTCTAACTTTAATAGTTTTGGCTGGGCGATGGATGATGAGTGAGTGAGTCAGGACATTTTCTTTAATTTTTTTTCTCCAGAATTTCACCCCTCCCCATGGACCCCTTAATTGGATTCATGAAAAAAAAACCAGTCGAACACCTATTTACTTATTTTTAAGCTGATGTTTTTTCCCTTGAGTTTCAAACTTCTCGCCTATGTCCTTTAAGAGATACACGCTCCGTTAGGAATCCTTCAACCCCCACTTTTCACCCCTTTCACCCCATAATTTACACCTCATCGAAAAACCCTTAAACATGTGTCTGCTTATTTTTATTGATTAGTTTATATGCCCCAAATGAAACCACCCGTGAGATATTGTTATTCAATGAAATGCAGGTTTTACCCCCCTTAACACCCCTTTAGAACATCATTCATTCATTCATTCATCATCTTGCACAGTTTCCAGCCACTGGCCAGGTCTGTTTGGAACACAAGCCTCTCCAACGTCTTCCGTCTTCCCACCATCTCTCAGCCTCCATCCTTGTCCAGTCTTCTCCTCTCTTCTTCACGCTTTCTTCCACCCCCTTCAGCCACCTGTGTCTCGGTCTCCCTCTTGGCCTCTTTCCTTCCCACTTCGTCTCGTGTATCCTCCTGGGTATCCTCTTCTCCTCCATTCGTTTTACATGTCCATACCATCTAAGTCTAGATTTCTCTATACCATCCTGTAATGGTTCCTCCTTCATTAATTCTCTGGTCCTCTCATTTCTTATTCTGGCCCTCTATGTAGCTCCAATACTGCTTCTCCAGAACCTCATCTCACTGGCCTGTATTTTGCTCTTTTCTCTTCCTTTCATAACCCAAGTCTCCGAGGCATACGTCAGGATAGGAACATAGTACGTCCGATATATGATCTTTTTGCTGTTCTGAGGGACATCCTTGCTCCATAACATGCTCCTCACACTCCTCCGGAATGCTTCTGCCTGTCTCCCCCGCTCATTTATTTCTCTATAGTTTCTTCCATGATCTTGTATCAGGCTTCCCAGATACTTGAAACTCTCCACTTTCTTCAGCTGTTCCCCACCAATTGTTATTCCTGTTGTGGTTCTTTCCTTCTTCCTTGTTGTGATCACCATCTCACTCTTATTTATGCTAAATTTCATCCCATACCCTTGTATTATTCCTTCCCACACGCCCAACTGTTCCTGTACCTCCTCCTTGTTTCCCCAAATCATGAAATCATCTGCAAACACCATTGATTTCATCTTTCTGTCCCCAATTACTTGTGCCACTCGGGTCATTATCTCATCCATCACCACAATGAAAAGTAACGGTGACAGTGCACTTCCTTGTTTCAGGCCGTTTCTCTGTTCCAACCAGTCCGATCTCTCTCCTCCTACTTTCACACAGCTCTTGCTTCCCTTGTACATCTCCTTTATCCATCTTAAAGTCCATTTTTCTACTCCTCTATCCTCCAGGGACTTCCATACTTTGTTTCTGCATACACTGTCATATGCTTTATCAATGTCCAGGAAGGCCATCTGATCAGTAGATCTGTTCCATACTCGTAGTGCTGTTCTTGTAACTGCCTTACAGCAAAAATCAAATCCACTGTGGACCTTCCTGCTCTGAAGCCATGTTGTTCTTCCCTCATCCCTCCTTCTATCCTTGTCCTAATTCTCCTTTCCAAAATTTCTCACATATCTTTGCACAATGACTCATCAGAACCTGAATATCCAAAAATCCTTCCTTAGTGGACGGTTTTGACGTACAATGAATATATTCCAAAAATTTCATGTTTCTAACTTCAATAGTTTTGGCTGGGCGATGATCAGTCAGTCAGTCAGTTAGGATACTTTTTTTTTTTCTCCAGAATTTCACCCCTCCCCATGGGCCCCTTAAATTGGATTTATGTAAAACTGGTCGAATATTTATTGACTTATCTTTTAAGCTGATATTTTCCCTGAGTTTCAAACTTCTCGCCTATCTCGTTTTTCACCCCTTTCACCTCATAATGTACAATACATGGAAAAATCCTTAGACACGTGTCTGCTTATTTTTAATTTTTAGTTTATATGCCGAGTATCACAGCCCCATATCAAACCACTCTTGAGATATTGTTATTCAATGAAATGCAGATTTAAATCCCCTTAACACCCCTTTAAAACATGAATATCCAAAAATACATCCTTAGTGGACGTTTTCAAAGTACATCAAACATATCCCCAAAATTTCATGTTTCTAACTGCAATAGGTTTGGCTGGGAGATGATGAGTGCATATCCAAAAATCCTTCCATAGTGGACGGTTTTCCCCAGAATTTCACCCCTCCCCATGGGCCCCTTAAATTGGATTTATAATGGAAAAACGGTCGAAAAACCATTTACTTATATTTTAAGCTGATTTTTTCCCGCTGAGTTTCAATCTCCTCGCCGATGTTGTTTAAGAGATACACGCTCTGTTGGGAATCCTTAAACCCCCATTTTTCACCCCTTTCACCTCATAATATGCACCACGTCGAAAAACCCTCAGACATGTGTCTTCTTATTTTTAATGATGAGTTTATATGCAGAGTATCACATCCCCCAATGAAACCAATCGGGAGATATTGTTATTCAATGAAATGCAGGTCTACCCCCTTAACACCCCTTTAGAACCTGAATATCCAAAAATCCTTCCTTAGTGGGCGTTTTCGACATACAACGAACATATCCCCAAAATTTCATGTTTCTAACTTTAATACATTTGGCTGGGCGATGATGACTCAGTGAGTCAGTCAGGACACTTTGTTTTATGTAATAGATATACTATTATTTACTGACTCCTAACCAATGCATGTATTTATTATGTTTGTTATTCTTAGGGCCTCTCATGGAGTGTCGCCATCGCAGTGGCCAATTCGATATTCATCTGTTTCCAAAGAAGTTCATATTTGGTATCAATAAACCTATGTCCACAAAGTTAGCACTGTTTGTTACCAACTTAGCTAGTCTCTCAGACAAACATGGAATAGCGAGCCCCAGAATAAAATTTTGTCGTACAACCCACCGTTGAAGATATACCAAGGAAGACGCTAGCCCAGGTATAGCTATTCCAATGGATAACCCGAGTTCCTACAACTGGGCCTTATTGGTGCAGATTTGGATACTGTACACAATCCTGAATAAAAGTGTAATATTGTGTTAGAATATCTCTTATTATGGTTGCAATGTAGTGGTACTCTCCAACGAGTCTTTCTAGTTTGGTCATGAACAATTGCTTGTTCACTGTATCAATAGCTTTTGAGAAGTCGATAATTTAAATATAATATATATATATTGTTACTGCTGTGAGATTGTGTCATCGCTCGCCGCATGAGTCACAACTGCCCCAGGGCTGGGCTGTGCCCTGCCTCGTGTATTGCGTGCGCCTTATGCAACAGTGCTACTAGGACAAAGGGATGGTCCAGAATATTCGTGACTGAACCAGCGATGGAAACCTTGAGAAGCCGTGAACCCTGGATGGATCTAGAAGCATTTATTGAGTCACCGGACTGCTATATAAGAGCGACCTGTCAAGCAGTGGTTGTTGTTGTGTTTTACGAGCGAGTGCGAGCGCTTATCCTGAGCGACAGAAGTGTGGAAACTTGCGAAACCCCTAGTGAAGCCGATTCTCTTGACAGCGAAGGGAGTGAGGAGCTTACAGGGGACTGTCTGTGTTTTGAGCGAGTGTGCTTACCTAGTGCGAGAGAGGTCATTGTGGTGCATTGTGAAACAGTGTGTAGTCCAGTGACAGACTTAGTGCAGCTATTTCCAGCTAGCGTACGGGACCGGACTCATTAGCGAGAGGATTAACTGTGGTCTGTTGACAAGTGAAAGGAGGCAAGAGCGCTCCATAAGGAAGAGACGTGAGGAAACTGGAGTAAGGTAATAATTGCTTGTATTTACTGAAGAGTGCTGTATCTTTCTGGCCGAAATAAAGTTAATTATTTCATTTAAAGGAACAATCTGTGTTGTGCTTCAACCCACCGTAATCCAGTTAACAAAAAGTGCCACTAGGGGGGTGGCACGTAACAACTGGTGTCAGAAGCCGGATTACGAACTCAAGCACAAGCACAACACCTGACGGTCCAGGTTTCAAAACCCGAGCAGGTCATTTTTTTTAATTTTCCTGTGAGCGCATGCCCCTTACAAGACAAACATCTAAAATGGAAGAGCAATTCGCAGCATTGCTAGAAAAGTTAAGTGGCATGGAAGCCAAGATGGAAGACGGCCAGAAGAATTTAACCAAGGACCTAACTGCCAAAATGGAAGACGGCCAGAAGAAGATGAAGGATGGCCAGAAGAAGTTAGCAGAGGACCAGAAGGACAGCCAGAATAAGTTAGCAGAGGACCTAACCGCCAAATTTCTGGATGGCCAGAAAAATC
Source organism: Meconema thalassinum (assembly GCA_946902985.2). Taxonomy (NCBI): domain Eukaryota; kingdom Metazoa; phylum Arthropoda; class Insecta; order Orthoptera; family Tettigoniidae; genus Meconema; species Meconema thalassinum. The sequence goes on along the minus strand of OX336391.1, from coordinate 452,039,970 downwards.
TGGAAGTGTGTCTGCTGACGAAATTAGAGGAGAGCCAAAGGAAATTAGAACAGGGCCTACGTGAGGAAGTCGCAGCAGTGGAAAAGAAGTTCGACGCCTTACAAGTGGAAGTTGCCGAGCTGCGCCAACGCCCGCTGATGGGGGTGGAGGAGAAATTCAAAGCCTTACAAGTGGAAGTTGCCGAGCTGTGCCAACGCCCGCTGATGGGGGTGGAGGAGAAATTCAACGCCTTACAAAAGGAAGTTGCCGAGCTGCGCCAACGCCCACTGACGGGGGTGGAAGAGGAATTCAACGCTCTACGAGAGGAAGTTGCCGAGCTGCGCCAACGCCCGCCCACCGTTACACCGGGAATATCAGGAACGGGACATAGCAGAGTGACGCCCCCAACCTTCGACGGAAAGGTCCCGTGGAGCACCTACTTACGTCAGTTCGAGGCAGCCTGTTCCATAAATAACTGGAACAACACAGAAAAGGCTACAGCTCTCATTGTAGTGCTGAGAGGCGACGCCCTTAACGTCCTTCAGGCCATCCAGACTGGATGCCAGGACTACGCTTCACTGATCGCCCATATGGAGTCCCGATATGGAGATAGCCATCTTCAGCAGGCCTACCAGATGCAGCTCCGGACCCGGGTACAGAAGAACGCGGAAACCCTGCAGGAGTTCGAGATGGACATCGCACGCCTCATAAGGCTCGCCTATCCAACAGCGCCAGCCGACTTTCTGGAACAGATTGCGACGCAGACCTTCACCGACGGGCTACGGGACTCGGACACTCAACAGGCGCTGCGACTCGCACGCAATAAGACCCTGGCAGATGCGCTGAGCCACGCACTTGAGTTCGAGACGGCGTAACAGGCATCTAGAATGCACGCGCGGGTGCGTCAAGTGGACGTCGACGAACCAGCAAAAACCAACGAGACCAAGCCCCTGGCCGACGAATTGATGGAGGCGCTAAGCCGTTTCTTCGATAGTCACGGCACTACCAGCAACAACGTAGCCGAAGGACATCCGGAGAGGCGGCCCGGAAGAGGACTACCGACCTGCTGGACCTGCCGTAAGAGAGGCCACCTGAGCAAGAACTGCGGTGATCGCCGCCGCCAAGGGTTTCCGTCGGGACAGTCAGTCGTAGGGAAACCGCGCGGCCCAGGAAAGCAAGTATCAGTCAGCCTTGGGGGGGGCAAAGGTTGGCTTGTGACAGTCGTCAAGCCCCGGCAGTCCAAGTTCGTGTGACGAAGTTACGGAGGGACAATAGCAGCCTGATGGTCGACGAGGTCATCAGGAGAGAGCTGGCCCATGCTAATCGACACGGGAGCATCGAGGACCATCGTCAGTCCCACCGTGATCCCGAAGTGGAGAGTGCAACCCACACAAAGGAACCTCCAGCTAATAACCGCGACCGGAGAGACCGCACCGGTACATGGCGAAGCATCACTGGAGTTCGTCATTGGTCGACGGGCGATAAAGCATCCTGTGCTTGTGGCTGACGTATCAAAAGAAGTGATCATCGGACTGGACTTCCAGGACCAGAACAACATCATCTTGGATCTGAGTACCAACACTCTGCACTTCGGAGGTGAGGAACTTGCTTTGCAACCTGCGCACGAGTCCATCACCGCACGACGAGTAAGGCTGAGAGAAGACGTCATCGTTCCCGCCAGGACAGAGGTCAGCGCTGCCGTAATTGTCGACGGAACTGCTGAGGGAGTGGCGGCTGTCATCGAGCCAAAATATGAGGACATCCAGACAAAATGATTGCTAATTGCCAAGACCCTCATCAACACGACGTCTTGGCCGTACGTCCTCCTGTCCAACCTGAACGACTACATCATTACGGTTCACCGGGACACCAACCTAGGAGTCTGCGAGCCCGTTACCTGGATTGCCCGCATCACAGATACAACGGACACCTGCAGACGGACAACCGAAGAAGACGCACACTGCCAGAAGAACTACAGAAGCTGTACCAAGGATCCCAGGACCATTTAGACGAGGTACAATCACGCCAACTTCAGGACCTGCTACGCGAATTCCAGGACGTCTTCTCCGTGGGGAGCAAAGACTTCGGCAGGACAAGCTTGGTCCAGCACAGGATCGACGTTGGGGACAGCGCACCGATTAGGGACCCATTCCGACGTGTCCCGCTCGCCAAGCAAGCCGAAGTCGACCGGATGGTAGAAGAGATGAAGGAGCAAGGGGGTGATCGAGCCATCACATACTCCTTGGAGTTCTCCGGTCGTGCTTGTGAAGAAGAAGGACGATTCCACCAGGTTCTGCGTGGACTACAGGCGGGTGAACGACGTCACGAAGAAGGACAGCTACCCTCTACTCCGGATCGACGACACGCTGGACACCATTTCAGGATCAAGATGGTTCTCCACCTTGGATTTGAAGAGTGGCTACTGGCAGGTAGAGGTCCACCCTAAGGACCGCGAGAAAACGGCTTTCTCTGTGGGCAGCGGGCTCTGGCAGTTCACCGTCATGCCATTCGGTCTGTGCAACGCCCCTGCGACCTTCGAAAGGCTAATGGAGTCCATTCTGAGGGGACTACACTGGAAGACCTGCCTGGTCTACCTAGACGACGTCATCGTTCTGGGAAAAAGCTTCGAGGAGCACTACAGCAACCTGAAGGAGATCTTGATGAAGCTACGGGCTGCCCAGCTGAAGTTGAGCCCCAAGAAGTGTCAGCTCTTGCAGAAGCAGGTCCAGTACCTTGGGCATATTGCCTCCGAGGAAGGGGTGCGCACCGACCCAGAAAAGACCACAGCTGTGAGGGAGTGGCCAGTTCCGAAGGACAAGTCCCAACTACGAAGCTTCCTGGGACTCTGCACTTATTACCGTCGCTTCGTGAGAGGATTCGCCGACATCGCCAAACCTTTACATCGACTGACTGAGAAGGACCAACTCTTCACATGGACAGCAGAATGCCACAGTGCCTTCGAACAACTCAAGCAGGCTCTGTACACCGCGCCTATTCTGGCCTACCCCAGACCTGGAACAAGGTTCATCGTCGATACCGATGCCAGCGACTTTGGCATAGGGGGGATCCTGTCGCAAGTAGTGGACGGCGAGGAGAGAGTAGTGGCCTACTTCAGCAAGGCCTTGTCAAAGCCAGAAAGGAACTACTGCGTCACCAGGAAGGAGCTGCTCGCCATCGTGAAGACCATTGAACACTTCCACAAGTACCTGTACGGGCAAGAATTTCTCATCAGGACCGACCATGCATCCCTGCGGTGGCTCCTGAACTTCAAGCAGCCCGAGGGTCAATTCGCGCGGTGGTTAGAGAGGCTTCAACAGTACAACTTTGAAATTCAGCACAGGAAAGGCCAACTGCATTCTAACGCCGACGCCCTGTCACGAAGACCGTGCCCCGAAGACTGCACCTTCTGTGCCCGAAAGGAGGAGAACACCGGGATACAGTGCCGAAGGACTACCGTGGAACTTCAAGGGAGCTGGAGCCGCGAATCTTTCACGCGGGCACAAGCAGAAGATGATGACCTGGGACTGATAGCCGAATGGAAGAGGGTCTGTGTCCCCAGACCCGGGTGGAATATTGTGAGTGATTGCAGCCCAAAGTTTAAGTCCTACTGGGTGCAGTGGGATTCGCTGATTGTAAGGGATGGCCTCATCTGCCGTACCTGGGAGAGCACCGACGGGAAGACATCTCGGGAACAAGTCGTCGTTCCAAAGGCTATGACGGAGGAAGTCCTGAAAGAAGTTCATGGAGGATCATCTGGTGGACACCTAGGGATAAAGAAGACCCTGGAGAAGCTGAGAGAGCGGTTCTACTGGATCGGATGCCGAACAGACTTGGAGAACCACTGCGCGAGGTGCCACGATTGCGCAGCCAGCAAGGGCCCAGGACGAAGACGACGGGGTCCACTGAAGACCTACAACGTGGGCGGCCCCATGGAGAGAGTGGCCATCGATGTTGCTGGGCCATTCCCGTTAAGCGAGGCAGGGAACCGCTACATATTAGTCGTCAGCGACTACTTTACCGAATGGCCGGAGGCGTATGCGCTCCATATCCAAGAAGCCTCGACGATTGCAGAGACCCTGGTGAAGGAATTCGTCAGCCGGTACGGAGTACCCCTGGAGCTGCACTCCGATCAAGGGAGGAACTTCGAGTCGCAGCTGTTCCAGAACCTATGCCAGCTGCTGGGAATCCGGAAGACAAGGACAACGCCGCTACACCCTCAGTCCGACGGGATGGTAGAGCGATTCAATCGCACCATCGAGAACCATCTCCGAATAGTCGTCAGCGAGCACCAGAGGGATTGGGACAAACATCTTCCACTATTTCTCCTGGCCTACCGCGCCGCCGTGCATGAAGCCACCGGGTGCACACCAGCCCGGGCCATGTTTGGGAGGGAGCTCCGTCTACCTGTCGATCTTGCCTTCGGCCGACCTGGGAATGATCCGATCCCGGTAAGCCAGTATTGTCAAGAACTGGTCGACCAACTGGAGGACGTGCACGCGTTCGCGAGGAGGAAACTGTGGATCGAGACCGACCGAATGAAGACCCGATATGACCAGCAGACGGATGCCGGCGGCTTCCACGAGGACGACATGGTCTGGCTCTTCAACCCATTACGGAAGAAAGGCCTGTCACCTAAACTGCAGAAGTCCTGGGAGGGCCCGTACCGAGTCGTGAAACGGATCAACGATGTCGTCTACAGGATCCAGCGGAGCCCGAGGGCGAAGATGAAGATCGTGCATCGAGATTGCCTGGCAGCCTACGGAGGGACACAGACGGACCAATGATTGATCGGGACGATCAGCCTTTTTAGGAAAGGGGTGGTGTTACGGCTGTGAGTTTGTGTCATCGCTCGCCGCATGAGTCACAACTGCCCCAGGGCTGGGCTGTGCCCTGCCTCGTGTATTGCGTGCGCCTTATGCAACAGGGCTACTAGGACAAAGGGATGGTCCAGAATATTCGTGACTGAATCAGCGATGGAAACCTCGAGAAGCCGTGAACCCTGGATGGATCTAGAAGCATTTATTGAGTCACCGGACTGCTATATAAGAGCGACCTGTCAAGCAGTGGTTGTTGTTGTGTTTTACGAGCGAGTGCGAGCGCTTATCCTGAGCGACAGAAGTGTGGAAACTTGCGAAACCCCTAGTGAAGCCGATTCTCTTGACAGTGAAGGGAGTGAGGAGCTTACAGGGGACTGCCTGTGTTTTAAGCGAGTGTCCTTACCTAGTGCGAGAGAGGTCATTGTGGTGCATTGTGAAACAGTGTGTAGTACAGTGACAGACTTAGTGCAGCTATTTCCAGCTAGCGTACGGGACCGGTCTCATTAGCGAGAGGATTAACTGTGGTCTGTTGACAAGTGAAAGGAGGCAAGAGCGCTCCATAAGGAAGAGACGTGAGGAAACTGGAGTAAGGTAATAATTGCTTGTATTTACTGAAGAGTGCTGTATCTTTCTGGCCGAAATAAAGTTAATTATTTCATTTAAAGGAACAATCTGTGTTGTGCTTCAACCCACCGTAATCCAGTTAACAAAAAGTGCCACTAGGGGGGGGGGGGGGGTGGCACGTAACAATATATATATTATATTATTTAAATATCATGTGTAATTTTCCTTCTGGAGATCTTAACACTTCTTCAATGTCTTGCATAAGGCATCTTATCGCCTGTAGTGTGGAGCGGCCCCTCCTAAATCCAAACTACTGCTGAAGAATATACTGGTCTACAAGTTTGGTTGGTCAATCATTTTGTTATGATCTCAGGATTTTAAATAGGCTAGTGTAGCCTATGTTCAAGGCAATGTCCCTACAAGCATTAGGGTCGGCTATGCTGCCAATTCCCTCATAATAAGGTATTTATTGCAGCCAATGGCCATACATATCTACTGATCCGTTACTATTTTATAGACGGATCACGAAGGTATGCAATGTTGTAAAGACTGCCATCTGTCGTCAAAAACTTTAACCTAACATCATAGTTGGCGCTATTGAAACGCACCTCGCAATGAGAATCAGATCGGAATTTAAAAGGAAGCTTGTAGTTTAACGTGACCGTTAATCTGGAGATCATGAGCCACGGGACCTCCCTTTTACGTGGAATCCGAACCACAGGACATGGCATTTCACTTCGAAAATCTCACATGCATTGACCGGGAATCGAACCCAGGCCGCCTTGGTGAGAGGCATACAGCTAGACCGCTGAGCCACCACGCCCCCAGATCGGAATTTAAGGAACGCAGTATGTCCCAAGAATGGATCTTCTATTTCATTACCGAGAAGAGTTGAAAGAGTATCAGAAGCCATTACGAGAGAAGCTGAAAAGTGATGTACTACATGTGTTTTGTAACGAGATTGAAATGTGTCTGGTTTTATGCGAAGGATCTTGGTCTGGCTCCCGTTTATTTACTAAAGGCTTTAATCTTGGAAGTGAGCCATTATTTAAATGATGATGATGTATTTGTAGCTGGCAGCTTGTGGTCTTCAGGGAACGTCTAAAGGCAAAGCTAAGTGTTATATTCTTTGAAAGCATGATCCTTGCATGAATTTAAGGGGAAGTTATTGGTTAGTAAATGCATAGCCTCCCGTTTTCAATGTTAGCATGTCCTGAGTTCTCTCAGTATTAAAGCTAGATTGGAGATTGTTATTGTTTTAGGTTACTTGTCTTGTTTGTTCATGTTCCTCCACTTTTATATTGACGTACTATGATGAGGGATCAAGTTTTTTTTTCTTTAATAGGTTAATGTTTAAGGGATTCTCGTTGTTTTGTTGTTCTGGTGGTATTTGGTATTATGTATTATTTTCCCTGCGTAGGTCATCGAGGTTTAGCTGAATAATTAAATTATTAGGGGGATGCGATGTGACTTTGGACATTTGCTTATTTTCTTTAAGGAGATGGAAGTCATCATCATCATCTTGAGCAGTTTCCAACCGCTGGTCGGGTCTGCTTGGAACATAAGCCTCTCCATCGTTTCCTGTCCATCCACCATCTCTCGTCATTTACTGTGTCCCAGCACACTCCTCTTTCCTCCACACTCTTCTTAACTCCTTTTGTCCATCTGTCCCTTGGTCTTCCCCTTGGCCTCCTTCCCGTCATTTCCATTCCAAACATCTTCTTCGGTATCCTCTCCTCTTCCATCCTCCTCACATGTCCATACCATTGTAGCCTAGATCGCTCTATTCTATTTTGCAATGGTTCCTCTCTTACCATCTCCCTGACTCTCTCATTCCTTACTCTGTCCATTCTTGTCACTCCTACCCTACTCCTCTGGAACTTCTCTCCACTGCTCGTATTTTATTCTTGTCCCTTTCCTTCATCACCCATGTTTCTGAACCATATGTCAAAATTGGCACAAAGTAGGTCTTGTAGATGATTCCTTTACATTTTTGTGGTACATCTTTATTCCATATCATCCCCCTAACACTCTTGAAAAATCCATCTGCGCACCTTCCCCTCTCATTTATTTCCATCCTATTGCCTCCCTTTTCTTCAATTATGCTTCCCAAGTACTTGAAGCATTCTACTTTCTGCAACTGCTGTCCTCCAAGTGTTATGCCCATATCCAGTCTGTTCTTCTTCCTCGTTATGATGACCACTTCACTCTTTTGTGCTGAGAACTTCATCCCATATGATAACACTACCTTCTCCTACTCATCTAATTGCTCTTGTACTTCTTCCTCATCCTCTCCCCATACCAGAAGGTCATCAGCAAACAACATTGCCTTCATTTTCCTTTCCCCAATGCTATTTACCACTTTTCGTATGATTTCATCCATCACCACTATAAATAACAGGGGTGAGAGGGCACTTCCCTGTTTCAGACCACTCTCCAGTTGAAACCATTCCGTTCTCTCTCTTCCCACCTTTACACAGCTTTTGCTTCCCTCGTACATTGCTTTCACTCTTGCCACTGTCTCCTTGTTCACTGCTTTTGCTCTCATTGCTTCCCATACCTTGTTTCTATTAATACTATCATATGCTTTCTCAATATCCAAGAAGGTCATCACCAGATCTTTCCCATATTCATAATGGTGTTCTTGTAGCTGTCTTACTGCAAAGATGAGGTTAACTGTTGACCTTCCTGGCCTGAATCCATACTGTTCTTCCCTCAGCCCATCTTCAACTTCTGTCCGAATTCTTCTCTCCAGTACCTTCTCAAATATTTTGGCGCAGTGGCACACGAGTGTAATTCCCCTGTAGTTCTTGCATTCCTTCCTACTTCCCTTTTTAAATATGGGTATTATTATCCCTCTTTTCCAGTCCTCTGGTATCTTCTTCTCCCTCCATATCACTTTCATTACTCGAAAGAGCCACTGTGTTCCTATCACCCCTGCTGCTCTCACCATCTCCACACTCACTTCGTCTATTCCCGGTGCCTTTCCCCCTTTCATCTTCTTTAATGCTTCCTCCACTTCTTTCCATGTCAATTCCTTCTCTGAAATGTCTTGGTCACTGTCTGTTTCTTCCTCCACAATGTCCACTACGCTGGTTTTAGTTGGATTTAGGAGTTCCTTGAAGTATTCTCTCCAGATAACCTTTACTTCTTCCATATTTTCGACCTCCTTTCCATTCCTGTCCACCATTCTGACATTTTCCCCTGTATCTCTTCTCTTTGCCTTTATCATTCCATACAACACTTTCTTACTGCCATCACAGTCCTCCTCCATCATTTCTGTCCATTTCTCCAGCCATTTCTTTTTCTCTTCCTTCACTACTTCTCCTGCTTCTTTCTTCCGCTCTTGGTATTCTTCTCTTGTTCTGTCTGTCCTCTGTTGGAACCATTTCCTGAATGCTTCATTTTTCTTTTTCACTGCTTCCTTAGTTCTGGGGTTCCACCATGGTGTTTCCTTCCACCTTTTCTTTCCACTAGTTCTGCCACACACGACTTCCGCTGCTTCTACCAACACGTCCTTGAACCTATTCCATTCTTCTTCACCTGTTTTCAGATCATCCTTCGGTAATTTGTTCCTCACTAATATCTGGAACTTCTCCTTATTTCCAACCTCCTTCAGCTTCCATGTCCTTATTCGTCTTTCTTGGTTCTCAGTTCTCCTCTTTTCCTTCAGTCCTCTCACCTTGGCGACCAGCAGACGGTGGTCACTGTCCAGGGCTTCTGAAGGTATTACCCTTATATCCGTGATACTCTTCTTTGTCTCCTTCCCGCATAGAATGTAGTCCACCACTGATTTCCTAGTCAAATCCCTGCTGTACCGAGTAATTTTATGGCTCTCTCTCTTCTTGTACCATGTGTTTCCAACCATTAGCCCATTTATCTTGCACAGTTCCAACAATCTCTCTCCTTCCTTATTCCTGTTTCCCCATCCTTCACCACCAATCACTTCCTCAAAACCTCTTCTATCAGTTCCGACATGGGCATTTAGGTCTCCCATGACTATCAGGTCTCTCCCCACTAACTGCTTCTGCAACTCCTCTTCAAACTCGTCCTTCTCGCCTTCTGTGCATCCCACCTGTGGTGCATAGACTTGCAGAATGTCCAGGTTTCTACCTTTCACAGTGATTCTGGCTCTAATTATTCTATCACTTACCCTCTTTACTTCCTCCCTCAGCCCTTCTCTACCCACCATTCCCACTCCATTTCTCTTCCCCTCCTCATTTCCTATCCAGTATAGCTGCAAGCCATTTCTCAGTTCTTTTCTTCCTTCCCCTCTCCATCTGGACTCTGCCAGTCCGAGTACATCCAGTTTTCTCCTCTCCATCATATCCACAACCTCCTCCACTCTTCCCGTTAATGAAGTTATATTCAAAGTTCAGATTCGTAGTCCATTTCCATAGCCAGGTCTGCTTCCTTTAGATCTGTCCTTTCCGAGGCCCGTTCCCGTTTTAAAAGCAGTTTCATATCCACTACTGGCTTGCTAGGCCTAACGTAGCTTCACCATAACCCTGGCGAGGGGCCTGTTTTTGGTCCGCGAGAGGTATTTTATTTCCCTCAAACCCTCCGGACAAGTCCGGCGAGCCCCCCTATCCGCCACCTGGGACGCGCCCGATAGAGGAACAGGCAAACCCCCACGGGGGAGATGGAAGTATTTTAACAAATTCACAAAGAAATTTGATACAATGGTCCAACTAGCTCAAAACAGTTGCCAGCGTTTCGCTCCAGTGTACCAATGGGCTCTTCAGTTGGTTATGGACAATTTTACATCCTGTTTCCTACGGGAACAGTTATTTCCAATATGGATTAGCTAGGTAAGCTAACATTATTTTTGAAAGGAAGTTTTGACTTCCCATAGTACATTGGCGCTGCTCGTGGCAACATTTGTGCCTTGCAGCGGCCTTCACAGTATGTACTAGCCACGCGTCTTGGTGAGGTGTACCATAACCAACTGAAGAGCCCATTGGTACACTGGGGCGAAACGCTGGCAACTATTTTGAGCTAGCCGGACCATTGTATCAAATTTCTTTGTGAATTTGTTAATGTGCATAGCTCAATCGGACAATTTTACATCCTGTTTCCTACGGGAACAGATATTTCCAATATGGATTAGCTAGGTAAGCTAACATTACGGTATTTTTGAAAGGAAGTTTTGACTTCCCATAGTGAATTGGCGCTGCTCGTGGCAACATTTGTGCCTTGCAGCGGCCTTCACAGTATGTACTAGCCACGCGTCTTGGTGAGGTGTACCATAACCAACTGAAGAGCCCATTGGTACACTGGGGCGAAACGCTGGCAACTGTTTTGAGCTAGCCGGACCATTGTATCAAATTTCTTTGTGAATTTGTTAATGTACATAGCTCAATCGGACAATTTTACATCCTGTTTCCTACGGGAACAGATGTTTCCGAGATGAAATATGACGATGAAAGACGAATATGATGATTATTTAGTGTTAGTGTTATTGTGTTAATTTTGTGTTGGGTAAATGAGTTAGGGCATTGACATCCTCCTGGTTTATTTCTTTATAAGCTTTCGTTATTATTTTGTGGGTGGGAAAATATTATTGTTAATTGGGGTTCTGAACTGGATATGGGATTGTTGTAATTGTTTTCTTGCTTTGTTTTATCCAATCAGAAACAACGTGTGATCTCACTAGTTATTAAATGAGGTACATCGGTTATTCTTTCAGGTGGTGATATGTGTCTTTGTTGCATGTGTCCGGGACTGTGATAGATGCTCATTTTACTTCCAGTAAGATAACCGAATCTCATACCTTCGTCCAAAAAAAAGTTTTATTCAGAAAGTATATGAAGTTGTTGTTTAGTTGGGGTTTGTTCGTTTTTCTTCTAGTCGAGTTTTGAGTTGTACCTGTCTTAAGGGTTGTGTATGTCTGACTAGTCTTTTCTTTTATGTTCGTTGGTCGTGTTATCAAGTTGAATGAAGTTGTACGTAGTGGAATGATTTGACGTATGATCGGTTCTCTGAGGTGGTTTGTTTTAGTGAGACATACTTTGTTTTCCTTAAAGAGGGTTTGCTCCTGTTCATGGTTTTTACGACTTCATAAACTATTTAGAATATTGCTTATGGTTACTTTCGGTAATCAGCCTTTGGTAGGACGAATGTATTATTTCATTATTTTAATTAGCTTTTCCCCTCGATATGTTTCTAGTCATTTCGGTACGATCTCCAAGCTAGCAAATGTTAGACTTCTCTCCTTCAAGAATCTCTTTTTTTTTTATAGTTCTTTATTGTGTGTGTTTTTATATTTTAATGTTTTTCCTTTGTTAACATGTATACCTTTATTACAGCCCCATCATCCCTCATTACTCCATTTCATGCGCACCTCGTTTCCCCTTGGTAATGTCTTGTTTAAGGTTTTATTAAATTACAACCTTTACTCTAAAAGTGTAGTCACTCCATAGTTAGTTCTCCATCTAGTTTGGGATGTGCGAGTAGACTCGATATCAGGAAAACTCAGTCCGCGTCCTTATCAAACGTCTGCACGCCTCCTCATCTTCTATATATTTGTCAAATACCACTCACTCATTCATTCATCACGAAATCTCAGAAACCACCGAACGGATTGGAATGAAATTTGGTATGCAGCTTCCTCAAGGGCCGTAGGTGCTCGCTAAGAAAGGTTTTCAAAAAATTCACTCGGGATCATGGTCAAACCGCGATTTCTACTATATATTTGTCAAATACCACTCACTCAATCATCACGAAATCTCAGAACCCACCGAACGGATTGGAATGAAATTTAATATGCAGCTTCCTCAAGGGCCGTAGGTGCTCGCTAAGAAAGGTTTAAAAAAAATTCACTCGGGATCATGGTCAAACCGTGAAAATCGCGGTTATATGAACAGCTTCAATATACACTGGTCAAAACAATTAGGGGATCAGTATAGATATCTAGGTTCTGACGTATTGTCATCGGCAGAATGACCTAAAATGGTTCGACGTCTTTCTGTTGGTTCTACGGACTGGAGACAACAATATTACGGCAACCGAGATAGTGGTAATAACAGAAAGTTGCTGCAGAGGGTGTTAGTGTGGATGTGTGTTTACTCAACTAAACGAATGACACAAGCAGTTGGGTTCAGATAGTGTAGTGAGCAGGTAGTGCAATGCAACAACAACGAGACTTACCCAAAGGTAAGAGCCATAGGAAGGTTGGAAGCGGGACAGACACAGACGGAGGTGGCTGCAGCTATTGGAGTGTCCCAAAGTGTAATTTTCAGGACCTGGATGCGATTTTAGACAACAGGAACCGGTAAAAGACGGCCAGGCCAAGGTCGTCCACAGGTAACATCAGCAAGAGATGACCGTTATCTCCGGTTAACAGCCCGTTGAGACAGGAGGCTGAATGCAACTCAGCTTCAACGCACCTTCCAGGCGGCAACAGGACGTGCAATATCAACAAAAACAGTCCGAAATCGCCTTCGGGAAAGTGGCCTCTACGCACGGAGGCCTATGGTGTGTGTCCCATTAAAACCACGCCACCGTTTAGCCTGCAGAAACTGGGCGGAGGAACATCAGGATTGGCGTCGTAACGAATGGCGCCGGGTTCTGTTCACAGATGAGTCAAGATTTTGTGTTCAGCCGGACAATCGTCGTTCCCTCATCTGGAGAGAACGTGGAACTGGAAACAATCCCGCTTATGTGCAGGAAACAGCACCATATTATGGTGGTGGACGAATGGTGTGGGCAGGAGTCAGTATTGGCGGACGTACGGAGCTCTATGTCGTTCAGAATGGCGCTTTGACTGCTCAGAGGTATCAAGACGAGATCCTTCGACTGTTTGTCATGCCCTACGCTGGTGCAGTATGCGATGGGTTCATTCTGATTGACGATAACGCACGTCTCCACAGAGCTGCACTGGTGGACAACATGCTTGACAATGAGGGCATTGAATGAATGGAGTGGCCAGCTTGTTCACCGGACTTAAACCCGATTGAGCAGGTCTGGGATACTTGGCAGACGCATTGCAGCCAGACCAGCCCCTCCCACAATAGTTGCCGAGCTGGATATTGCTCTCATGGAAGAATGGCCAAATATCCCTCCAGAGCTAATTGATAACCTCATACTGTCCATGCCACGCAGGTGTGCAACTGTCCTGGCTGTCCGAGGTGATCACACACTACATTAGAGGGCAACGAGAATGACTTTTTCACTATTATGGTAGCCCCATGATGCCTCGCTCTAAGTAAACACCATGTAAACCTCCAGTAAAGATTTGAGACAGCACAATATCATACTGTAGCACACACAAATAACAATTGTAACCAAACTCTGAATAAAAGACGTTACCATATGTATCTTGTGTATGATATCTCACCTGATCCCCTTATTGTTTTGACCAGTGTATTTGTCAAATACCACTCAATCATTCATCACGAAATCTCAGAAACCACCAAACAGATTGGAATAAAATTTGGTATGCAGCTTCCTCAAGAGCCGTAGGTGCTCGCTAAGAAAGATTTTCAAAAAATTCACTCCGGATCAAGGACAAACCGCGATTATATGAACAGCTCCAAATCTCAGAAACCACCAAACGGATAGGAATGAAATTTTGTATGCAGCTTCCTCAAGGGCCGTAGGTGCTCGCTAAGGAAGGTTTTCAAAAAATTCACTCGGGATCATGGTCAAACTGCGATTATATGAACAGCTTCAATAATGCTTAAGTCTATTGTTGCCAGGCAATGCGGGCTGCATCACGTCGCCCCTACCAGGGTTCTGGGGCTTTGCAGGCTGGTCAGGAGGTTGAGAAAAGGGATATTGTACTCCATGGCAGAGATAGCAGGTTACTTCGTATTAGTGAAACACATCGCGCGTATGATGCTCTGCAGTATCCGCTTATGTTCTGCCGTGGAGAAGATGGCTACTGCATTAATATCCCTCAACGTCACAACAGCACTCAAGCCGCTAACTTTTACAGCTTCAGAATATTTGAGCATGAGGGTGATAATTATTATCTTTTGTTATTTTGCAATCTTCTCAATCAGTTTCTGGTTGATATGTATGCAAAGATTGAGACAGAGAGACTACTTTGGATTTGCATCAATTAGAAAAAGTTGAGAAGTGAGGAATATGTGCACCTGAAGGAGGCAATGAGTAAAGCTGACAGCCGTTTGTCAGATATTGGTAAAATGATAGTGTTGCCATCGACTTTCACTGGAGGCCCGCGCTATATGCATGAACGCACTCGGGATGCTATGACTTACGTGCGCCATTTTGGACGTCCTGATCTTTTTATAAACCAAACCGGGGAAGATGGGTATCCCAAATATCGCAGGCTGCCCACTTTGGAGGGTGGGGTTTCTATTATTAAAAAGGAAGTGGAAATTGACAATAGCTGGGTGGTACCCTATAACCCCGTCCTATCTCGCACCTTCTCAGCTCATATCAATGTTGAGTACTGTAACTCTGTAAAGTCAAAAAAATACATTTGCAAGTATGTTAACAAAGGTTCCGACCAAGCTACTTTTAGCATTGGAGAGTTTGACGAAGTTGCGAGATATGAATCAGGACGCTATGTACATCAGCAGCGGCTTGGCGCATTTTCTGCTTCCTCATACATGAACGTTATCCTTCGGTCATGCAACTTGCCGTCCACCTCGAGAGCGGCCAGCGGGTTTACTTTACAGCCAATCCGTATGTAACGGATGTTACATTTTTACTCAAAATTTACTTTTTTGTTTGTTTTTCATGCATATAAATCTATTTTTTTTTACCACTAAGAGACTAAAAAAAAGCTGGAAGCTTGTAGTTTAACGTGACCGTTAATCCAGAGATCATGAGCCACGGGACCTCCATTTACGTGGAATCCGAACCACAGGACATGGCATTTCACTTCAAAAATCTCACATGCACTGACCAGGAATCGAACCCGGACCACCTTGGTGAGAGGCATACAGCTAGACCACTGAGACTAAAAGAGGTTGTTTTAATAAGTATGACGAGTTAGGTTACATTAACTTAAATAGTTTAAGTACAAGAATTAATCTTAGAGTGTAACGGATGTTACTCAATTGTGAACCTACTGCATGCAGTCATGAACATTCAACAAAAAGTCTGTTCTCCTAGGATGTCTAAAACAAATTAATCCTTATTACAGCTATCTAAAGTTAGTCTATTACTTATATCCACTAATTAGAATTGACAAATATTAAAAGGCAATTAAAACAAAAATACGGAGTTCTGTAACGGATGTTACACACATTTTGTAACGGATGTTACATATTTTTCACCTATAAGAAAAGTACTTATAATTGCAATTTTAGGATCAAATGAATACCTATTTGGTGTGTTTATGCTTTTAAATATATTTTATTGTAGTAATTGAACATTAAAAAAGTAAATTCTTCCCAGGAGTTCGAAGTTTAACAATAAACAAATCATTGCCCAAATTTTCTGTAATCAGTTGATGGATAACAGCCTTTTGTTTCTTAGGACTAAATGGCAGTACTTTTCTAACTTTCTACAGCCTTTCTGCGAGTATTTTTCTTCTTGTATGAGCTAAGCACTTTTTCAGGGGTAGACTGTGTATCTATTGTCGGAGCAAGTTGTGATGATTTTTTCTTTGCCCACCAGGCTTTAACTCTCAAACGTGTTTCTTCTTTTCTCTTCAACTTTTCTTCCTCGCACATTTTTTATTTTATTTTTTTCCTATTTTCTTTGTTTCTGGCACTGTCTTTTTGAAGGTACTCTTTCCACTTCTCCTCATTTATTTTCTTGAAATAGCGGCATTTTTCCATCCTGTTTTTGAACTTGGGAAGATTTTCTGATCCGTTCTGAAACAATTGACAATTAGTAGTTTTCATTTTTTAAATAGATTTTATTTCAAAGGAATAGTTTAAATTTTATCTCAAGAGACTTCACTTATTTATATTCAGTTACCGGCTTTGTACACGCTCATCAACGACGTACGAAAAGCTACCAACAGTGAATTAGTGCGCTTGCCAATAAAATTTATCCACGGCCGGTAGTTAAAAGAGATAAATTTTATTAAATAGGCTCAGTAGGTTTTAAGTTTATGCAAATTAATACTAGGCTCTATATTTATTAATTACCGGGTGAGTTAGCCGTGGTGGTTACGGCATGACTAATAGCAGTCGCTCACATCCGGGAGGCGAGGAGGTTCGAATCACCTCGCCGGCAACCTTGAAGATGGTCTTCTGTGGTTTCCCATCTTCCTTCCAGGCAAATGCCGGGGTTGGTCCCTCACTATAGGCCACAGCCGCTACCTTCCAACTCCTCGCCCTTCCCTTCCAACTTTCCTCCCCAACGGTACTTGTAGCTCACCCATTGGGTGTCCGTCTCGAAGCAGCTACAAAACTGGCGAGCCGAACATGTCCTCGGACACTCCCGGCACTAAAAGCCATACGCTAAAAAAAAAAAAAAAAAAAAAAAAATAATTATTAATTAAGTAGAATCGTACAGTATCCAAACCATTCCCATGTTACCTAAACGTCTATAGTCTTCCAAAGGCTAAAAGAAAAAACTTTAAAGAAGTATTATTTAGGCACAAGGTAGGCCTAGGCTAGTATATGAAAAAAAAAAAAGGCTTGAAAATATTTATTAAGTTATTTCAAAAGGTTTGTAAAACATTAAATTTAGGGGAGATGTAATATGAAAAAAAGATTTATAGGCCAGGGTTGTTATTTAATTTGTCTTTAACCCTCTAAGCGCCAACGTCCTTTTGAAAGCCCGTTTGTTTTTCATCTGAAAAATGCCAACGTCCTTTCAAAAGGACGTTCAGTATTTATTTTTTATTATTAATAGTAACAGTCATTTCCTTTCAGAATTTCTCAATATAGTTAGTTAAAGACTTACTGTTTTTGCAATAAAGAGCCTCTTTTAATTTTAATGCCATTGTTTCAGTATATCAGTCCAATCAGCAGGCATATTTTTTGGCGCGCTTTACATGGCGCGGCATCAACACTAACAGTCTTGCTGTGCACGTTGTCCGCTCTGTGTCTAGTTGCTCTCGATCTTCTACTTGTTCATTTTTTTTATTGCTGTGAAAATGAGCCGATCTCCTGTTAGTTAGAACACTATTCGTAATATGATCGAAGAAGAATTTTTGGTTATTATTATTATTATTATCAGTATTATTATTGTTATTATTATTAATATTATTATTATTATTTGTAATATGTTATGTAAGTGTTATGTAAAAGAACTTTGTATTGTATTCCGTAAGTATTGACAGATAAACCAAACGAATGTAATAAGACTTGTGTTGCATTTTTGGCTCATTTGAATATGTAAATTAATTATTTTTATTACAGATTTATTTTAGGTTCAAAATGAATGAAATTTTCAATATAGCTTCATAATAAGTCGTACTATTCAATAAGTAGGTTCGCGATGTATGAAAATATTTTTGTTCTACCAAAATTTTATTGCAAAACTTTGGTTTTGTTTTATTTTTAATTAATATTTTTGGTTTCTGGCTGCCTAATGTTTACAAATGGTCATAAATGAACTGAGTAAGGCTTTATTCGTATAGGCCATCATATTAGTAAACAAATAACGAAAATTTCAAGTTTCTACCTATAATAACAGCTGAACTATGAGTGATCAAACAAAAGCTTGCAAAAAACGAAAATTGGCCTTGGCGCTCAGCGGTAGGCAAACAGTAATAGCACGCGGCGCTCAAAGGGTTAAACAGTGCACTAACACATAGCATAACCAATAAATTGAGGTTATGTCATAAGGTTAGCCACATGTTAGTCAAAATCTTGATAAATACAGTGAGAAACATCAATTTGTACCCTGTAACGTCCGTTACGTAACGGATGTTACAAATTTTTAATTCTGTAAAAAACTGTAGATGAATAAAAACTAAATTTATTTAATTTTTTTAATTTATTTAGATAATACTTTTAACTCAAAATAATAACTTGTACATGTTTTAGTGTAACGGATGTTACATCTGACCTGCAAGTTTTAAAAAGCAAATAAAGTAGAAATGACTCTTACCTGGATATTCATTTTGAAGGTAGATCTTAACAATCACTTGATCTTAAACACCAACTAGCTTTGATCAACACACAGACAGTAGTGCCTTGAAGAAAAATCTACCAACTTAGTCAAATCCTACAATGAAGACTACAGCAGTCAGTCAAGCAACTTCAGATGTCTAAAAAAGCACTTAAAATTTTGGATTAAAGAAAAATACTTTTTACTTTATTAGTACAACTAATACCATTATCAAAAATACCAATATTACATAGGATACATTAAAAAAAAATTAAGTCAAATTCACCTTTTACATGGATTGGCTGTTTAATGAAGACGACGTTCGTGACCAGTTTAACAGACCTCCCAACACAACTCTTCTTGCTTTCTTCGAACTATGCCGATCCGATAAATTTCCTTCTACGCTTTTATATTGTCAAATATGAAGTTCCATCCTATTTTGTTTGGAAAGGTAAGAAGTTCTGGAGAAGGAAACAAGGAAAGCCAGTCCCAGGCCATCCTGGTGTGAAAAAAGATCAGGACGCAATGGCAGAGTTTACACCATTCACCCTGGTATGCCGAGTGCTATTACCTCCGCCTTCTTTTACAAAAATCCCTGGCCCTCAGTATTTTACTGACCTCAAAACTGTGGCAGGGGTGATTCAACCAACATTTCAATCGGCATGTAAAGCACTTGGCTTGCTAGAGGATGATGAGCACTGGGACCGCACACAAGAGGAAGTGTCCTCCACCGACTCTCCCCAAAAGATACGGAGCTGTTTGCCATCTTACTGGTGTTATGTCAAGTGAGTGATCCCATCATGCTCTGTAGGTAAAGTACTTACTATATGTGAAACCTTTCAAATTATAATTTGTACTAAAAACTTGGAATTTATATTATAGGTCTACAGTTGTAGAAACAATAACCTTAAAATTCTTTACACCAAAATCTATAAAAATGAAAACATTTCAACTAGGAAAAAGCATTATTAATCCTTGTTTATATTATAATATTGTGAAAGTTTGTGTGTGTGTTTGTTACCACTTCACACTAAAATGGCTGGATGGATTTGGATGAAATTTGAAATGGAGATAGCTTATACCCTGGATTAACACATAGGCTGTCTTTCATCCTTATATATAAAGCTAAATGTTCGTAGTTAGGCCCTTTGGCACAAATCTACACCATTTCACCATTCTGGACCAAATTTTACATACTTACCCTCTGATATCCGACAAGTAACACAGTCCACTTTAAATTTCATGCAACCCTCTCCATTACCTGCATTTAGGCTCTTTGGCACAAATCTACACAGTTTCACCGATCTGAACCAAAATTTACGTACAGTACTTACACTTTGGAACTCGAAGAGTAACAAAGTCCACTTGAAATTTCAGACAGCCCACTGCATTCCCTACATTTCGGCCCTTTGGCACAAATCTACACCGTTTCACCGATCGGAACCAAATTTTACGTACTTACCCTGTGGATTCCTGCCAGTAACACTGTTCACTTGAAATTTTGGACAGCCCTCTCCATTCCCTACATTTAGGCCCTTTGGCACAAATGTACACAATTTCACCAATCTAAAGCAAATTTTACCTAATGTACATCAGTGGCCAAGATGAGAGATATTTGCTACATGTTGACGTTCAAATCATCAATAATTGTGGAAAAATTACACCCTGAATAGCTTAAGGAAAAATACTTTTAATTCCCCATATTCCGATAGGTTTGCCATTCCAGTGTGCAAGAGTGCAGTTCCCACTTCAAAACAATATTCACAATTACTATTAACAAAGCGCAATGACTCGCACTTAACAGCAGCAGGTGTAGGCTACATTTAGACAAAACCAGTTTTTCCCATGGGTAACTGTATGTGGCGTGCTCACGAGTATTCAGACAACAAAATCGTCAAGTCTCGGCAAAACATGCCAAAAAAAAAAAACAATTTTAAAATAGAACTAGGTTCACATAAGGTAACATCGTACCCTGTAGACTTTTTCTACTTTATGGAATTCCCATTTTGTGGCTCATACTAATATATTGTAGGCATCAGAATTTTCCAAGTTGAAATGGACCCACCCAACCGAAATTGCTGTGAGAATAAACCAATAATCAGCAATAATGTATCATCCCCATTGTCTTCATCGCATGTGAAGCCGCGGGTACCTGCTAGTAATGAATAAAATCTAAAAATCATTCAGTAGCCTAAACTTAATTGTTATTCCCTAGGAATATCAAAGATTCATGTCTTAATGTGCAGAACATAGCGTGATATCTTCCACACTGTTCTCCACACCGCTCACACAAACATTCGTCACACGGATGTTGGAACTCTTTTGTCCGACACATTTTATAATGAAAACCATGTAACTTATGGCAAAGCGCGTGAGCACATGTCTCCTCAGCTCGTATCCCCCACGCTTCCAATCGTCGAAAATAATAGCGTCCGTGGCGTAAAAATCCCACCAAATGTCCTTCTTCTTTGACTGTAGTGTGTCCATGATTTTACATATACTGGAGTAGAAGGTAGCAGCAGTTGAAGTCTGAGTTCTTCTACATAAAAAACCTCGCGAGTCAACTCATACACCAGTCTTGAAGGTGTATACTTTGATACACCCAAGGCCTTCTTTATTTAGGTCGCCTTCAGCTTTTCCAATTGTTACAAATGCTTCATATTTAAATGTGTATAAACGCTCTCCAGACCATAAGTCACAATAGGGGTAACTTTTATCCGAAAAAGTTTTAAAGCTGTTTTTATAGATAGCTTTGTCAAATGTTTTATGTCATTCATGGCTTTGGTAGCGACATTGAGTCTATCTTTGATGTGCAGTGTGAAAACATTGCCAGTCTGTAGTGTAAGACCTAAGTACTTGTAATGTGATCCACTCTCAAGTGGATTTCCTGCAATGTGAAAAATTGCTGGCTTTCCCCCTTTCCTAAAGGTCACAGATTTAGTCTTGTTTCTGTTTAACCTAAGGTCATTGTCTAACGCCCATCCTTCTAACATGTCGAGAGCAGATTGCAATTCGACCTGTGAACTTGAAACGAGTACCACGTCATCCGCGTATATAAATGAGATTACCCTCTCTGTGATATCTGCCGTAGCAGCAATAAATAACAGCGGGCTTAATGGGTCTTCTTGCAGCACGCCTGTAGTCTGCTCTATTGGGCTCGATGTTGTAACGCCATCGTTAATGCCTATATAGTTAGAGCCTAAAATACTTTTGACAAGACGTTTCGTGTAGCTGTTACCTCTCAATAGTCTTTCTAGTTTTTCCAAGATTTTCTTCCTGCTAATCGCGTCAAAAGCTTTGGAAAAGTCAATGAATATGGCATGTAACTTTCCCTTTGTTACTGACAGGGTAGTCGCAATCTCAGTTTGAAGACCTTAATTGCCTGTATTGTGCATCTTCCTCTTCTAAAGCCAAATTGTGAGTCTGGGAGTTAGGAGTCTATCTCTCTATTTGCGCATTGGCAAATAAGCTTCCTCAGTGTTTTGAACAGCGTAGGCCTACATTCGAGAGCAATCCCGCGATATGAATTTGGATCCTCAGTAAGTTACTTCCATTTCCTTTATACAACATTTTAACTGTTGACCCTCTCGAATTTTGAGGATCCCTCCATGTCGAAGACATTCCCTTAAATAACATCTTGACGTCTGATCTCCGCCAGCCGTCTGGTGTTCTCCCTTTCTTGAGGCATTCGTTTATTAGGGATGTCCACATCTCCACTAGAAGTGGGGTTACTACTCTCAGATGTTTATTGTAGGCCTGCATTTGGTCAGCACCACAGGCTTTCCCATTGGAAGAGTTTTTGATGGCCTCTTCCACTTCTGTTTCTGTGACCATTTGGAACTCTAATGTTCAGTCTTTTTCCCTGTCATAGGCTATAGCTTATTCTATTTGGTCTGGTGTCCTTTCGTTGCAGTGCATATGGTTTTCTGATACCACTGAAGCCTTCATTGAAAATTATCTTCTGGTGTGGGAGAAAGTTGACTTAATAATACCCTTTACGTTTTCTACAATATCAGTTTTACATCACCTACCGTACTTGAATAATAAGCCTAGAGCAACATGTTCTCTGCCAAACATAGGTACGGAAGGTGCGATCTGTTGAGACTGTGAAAGAAACTATACAAATGTTAAGTTACCATATCATCAGAAATAACACTGCTAATGTATACAAGAGCAATTGATATTTTCCCAATATATTTCCATTTTCTTACTTTGTGTCGAGTAGGTTCAGTACAGTATGCCCATACAGGGTCTCGGCATGGCAATTGACGTTTATTATTCAGAGACGCACTAAGCATATGCTGACTAATATTCTACCCTTGAGTATTATTTATATTAACACAACATATTCCTCACCACAAACGCAGCTTCAGGTATTCCAGCAAACGATTTTACTTTCTTCTCATCTTCAGAGTATTTCTTGTCGCCCTCCATCTTTCAACAAGACTAAATGACTATATAATACGCGTCCAATAAAAATACTGTATAACCAAGATGTTGTAAGAAATCTCTTAAATTAGACATATAAAATATTAAACTTATTATTAATTAATAACGAACTTATTGTTGTTGTAATTTATTAATCATTATATTTTCAATGTTTTCGTTCTTCAACTTAAAACTATCATGGCGGCGATGTTGAAGGTAAGATACAATCGCCGGTCTTGAAATATATCGCCTATTTTATTATTTCTTGTTTAAGAGGTTATTTGGAGCATTGCAGTTTATACTTGCTTATCACACACATTGTTTACGTGTTTTTGAATCACAATTTTTATACTTCCATACATGATCTGACGTGAAATGACATGTCCTGGAACCAGCATAAAGTAACCAATCTTTTGAAATATTGAAATGAGAAATTTTAATTTGAGATGGAACGATTAGCCTATATTTATTATTTAATCCTTTCATAATTTTCATATTACATGATAAATTAATCTACCATCAGCCCGGGTTTCAAGGGATATTGCCATGGTGTCATAAAACCACCAAGTTTCCTTATATGAAAATACTGGAATGCATTTTTCACATATTTTATTTATATTTTAGGATAAAGGCCAGCTTATGTTCGAGGATAAATGGCCTTCTATGAGGCCAATCATCTTGAAATTGCTACAGCAAGAACCTGTAACTCAGAATGAGTGGCAAGATCTGTTTTATTCAGTGCATCTTGTATGTCTGTGGGATGAGAAAGGCCCACCAAAAGTTAAAGAAGCTCTCAAGGATGATATTATGGATTTCATAAAGCAAGCCCAATTGGTAAGTTTCAGTGTTGAATTACTGTAAAGAAATCTCATTCTCCAATTAAATTATTTTATATGTGGTATGGTATCCTGATTCTTGGTTGGTGAATGGAGAGATTGGAGAACATGCAATGCTGCTTCCGAACTCTATTACTTTTTGTTTTTACAATTGTTTGGGGTCTTATGTCATTATTTATTAGTTGCTTGCTTCCATTTTGCTTTGTATTTCAATTCAATCATAAATAAGAGCTTGGTATTCTCTCTTATTTTTTTCTTGAATGGATGGCATAGCTGATCTGTTGTGTTCTCACTTCTTAATTATTGGGTTTGTAAGTTAGCCTACTGTACTTAGCAATATCTGTAATCTGTAGTTAAGTTATGGCTGAGATTTAAAATATGCTGGGTAATTAAGAATTTATTGTTCACTTTAGACCATCCTCCCTTTTCATCACTTTTAACACCTTAGCTTATTGAAAATATATCATTTATGATATGCATACCCTTCGGGGAGTTGTTGGGAGTCGTTTCACAATCTCTACATACTCAATAGCCACTGCTACACCGCAATAATTGTTATTTCACAGAAAGAATGCAATTTTTCTTCACGCCATCTTTGACAGACATGTGACACCCGAAAGACGATCATGTGACACGTTACCAACTTGAATAAAGAAATTCACCACACGCCTTCGCTACTAAGTTAGGCACTGTCTTGTGGAAAATTACTGCTAGTACTACAAGCAAGGGGGTCTGGGGCGTAAGCCCCAGGTTAGGTTTGTTTTTGTATGTAAAACATTAATAAGATAGAATTTATGTCTGCTACTAGGTTAGGTACTGCTTGGTCGAAAATTAATGCTAGTACCACAAGCAAGGGGGTCTGGGGCATAAGCCCCAGGTTAGGTCTGTTTT
The DNA here is from genome assembly GCA_946902985.2 of Meconema thalassinum. Taxonomy (NCBI): domain Eukaryota; kingdom Metazoa; phylum Arthropoda; class Insecta; order Orthoptera; family Tettigoniidae; genus Meconema; species Meconema thalassinum. The sequence goes on along the minus strand of OX336391.1, from coordinate 452,015,468 downwards.
TGTATGTAAAACATTATAAATACGTAAATAAACACTGTAATTGAGTTCACTTAGTGATTTCATACATCACGTTCGAAATAGTACCAAACGCGTGAAACTGAAATTACCTGAATTAACAGTCGGGAGGATATCAGGAGAGGATTGAGTATTAGATGTTCACTGCTCCGCTGTCATAGACCCACCATCCCGCCCAAATAGCGACACGACTTATATAGTTGAAATCGAAGTTCTCACCCCCATCTTTCTCACCGAGTCAGTGTTGCCAACCCCATGCGTTTGGTGCTATTTTGCACGTGATGTATGAAATCACTAAGTGAACTCAATTACAGTGTTTATTTACGTATTTATAATGTTTTACATACAAAAACAGAACTAACCTGGGGCTTATGCCCCAGACCCCCTTGCTTGTGGTACTAGCATTAATTTTCGACCAGGCAGTACCTTACCTAGTAGCAGACATAAATTCTATCTTATTAATGTTTTACATACAAAAACAAACCTAACCTGGGGCTTACGCCCCAGACCCCCTTGCTTGTAGTACTAGCAGTAATTTTCCACAAGACAGTGCCTAACTTAGTAGCGAAGGCGTGTGGTGAATTTCTTTATTCAAGTTGGTAACGTGTCACATGATCGTCTTTCGGGTGTCACATGTCTGTCAAAGATGGCGTCCGTAAGTGAAGAAAGTGAAGAAATATTGCATTCTTTCCGTGAAATAACAATTATTGCGGTGCAGCAGTGGCTATTGAGTATGTGGAGATTGTGAAACGACTCCCAACAACTCCCCGAAAGTTATGCATATCATAAATGATATATTTTCAATAAGCTAAGGTGTTAAAAGTGATGAAAAGGGAGGATGGTCTAAAGTGAACAATAAATAATTTCAGTTTTAAAACATATTTATACAAAGGATGGTCTAAAGTGAACCGCTACCAATTAAGAATGCCGTTTGCTGGGTAATTGTTTAATATAGTGTTGTTTTAATAAGTACAACTAAGTACACACTGCCTAATGCATTTTTGAGGTAGAGAACGGTCATTAATGGTAATTTAAGTAGGATAACATTAATTTCTGATAATCATAACCTAACTTTTTTTTCTACAGTTTCTGGTGGATCATAATGTAACCTATCTGTGATGGTGATCACTGTAAACTATGTCAGTGTACCCTAACCTAACCATACTCTGTGTTAATTTAGATCTGTGGTAAAACTTGCAGGGAGAGAATGGGCGCGTTTTGGTGTTCTGTTTGGTATACTTTGGTTAATACAAAAGCTAACCAGACCATTTTGGCGAGTTTTAGTTTTTACTCTGGTATAGTCTGGTTTTAACCAGGCTTTTGAAATCAGTAACCTAGCTACTACTGCAGTTTCTGAAGTTTTAACCTCATTAGAAGCGCCAATTCAAACATAATCTGAAACTACTATTGAAAGTACGATATATGATATCATATTTGAACGTGAACCACTCAGCACGCATCAAATGAAATCATATAGCCTAATATCAAATTTTTAGTGGCTTTTACAATTTTATATTTGACGATTTCGAAATCGAGCTGTTGTGATGCTACTTTGTCAGTTATATAGGGACTAAGCGCGCTATGAATCCCATCAGTAGTTGCTGTCGCTTATTTTTAGAAACTGCTACATCACGGTCGCATAGCCCCTTGTATTTTTGGGTGTGTGTGGAATTCGGGTCGTAACATATGTTATTGTGATGGCTGTACTAGAGTGTGTTTCAATTTGTAAATTGGGGATAGGGTTGGGAAGAAGGCAGCAGTGGCTATCCCAGCATTTGCCTTGAGTAGAAATGGGAAACCACAGAAAAACCCACTTCCAGGATGGGCAGGGTAGGAATCGAACCCTCTTCTCCTCAGTTTAGCCCCACGAGGCTGAATGTACCCCGTTCCAGCCCCCACACTACAATTCAAATTTTTTGACAGAGCCGGGAATTTAACCCGTACCTCCACTAGCCGCTACATCATCTTCATTTCCCGTTTCCAGCTTCCTGGGTCGGGTTGTGAATTAAGGACCTCCATCGTTGCCTGTCTCTCCACCACTCCTCTCCTGTTTTTAGTACATCTTCGGGTTTTCCTCCCTTCTTTTCTACACACTCCCACACTGTATCTGCCCATCTCTTCCGGTGTAACGTGTTTTTCGTGGGGTTTTTATGCGACTGGCATAAGTCAGTAGGAAGCCATTCTATATTTATTTACGCGGCAAATTGTTCAGCCAAGAGAATTTTTCATGTTAATTTATTATTATTATTAATTTATTATAATTATTATTAAGATATTTTCGGAGCATTTTATAAAAATTATAAGCATACAGATAGGTTTTCTATGTCATAGAAAACGCTATCAAGCAAATTATTACGAACGACGATATCATAGAAAATTATCTGATTACGGAATTTTACGGAGTTTTGTCAGTTAGGGTATTTGAGAGAGATGAGTCATGGGGAATTCAAATACAAGCTTAATCTTGTCGAGAAGCATGACGCAATCTTGGGTCGCATCGTCAAGAACAGGCGAATTGTTGGAACGGAAATCGACTTCTCCCTCCCGCGGAGTGTAATGAGGAAGGAGTGGGGATCTAGCGCGTAGGGTGCAGCCAATCAGTGGCGACGACGTAAGCTGGGAGTCGGCTGAAGAGTGGGGGAGCCGACAGGTGAATATATCGTTCGACGCGCCGTGGAACGAGGACAATCTGTGAAATACTTGACGAGTATGTTGTACGCGGGAATCGCTCCGATGTTCCGTGGATTGGAGGACTAACTTTTGTAAAACTTAACCAGTGTGGTTATACAAGTGTTTGGGTCCGATGTACGGACCATAGAATTATCTAATCTACCAGTATATCATCAAACATCGACGAAGATGACGACATCCAGGAGACTGTGGGAAGCTCACAGCATCATCAAGTACGAGGGAAATGCTTTGGCAATTTCCAGTGGTAAGCGCAAATGGCGCAGAAATACGCAATCTCTCATTTTCTTTGTTTTACATTTCATATTTCAGTAACTTCATAGCTTGGAAATAAGAGTAAAATCAATTTATCAGACTCCGTTTTCACGTAATTATCTATCAGTAATATTAAAATCGTAACGCTCCAATTTAAGTTTTATACTTATTATTATTATTAATTTTGCTATACTTGTTTTATATAATAAATTCATTTCTTTTACAATGCAATCTTTGCTTTCAGTAGGTAGCATTAGATATAGACCAATTCCTTCTCCTGATACAATTGTTTGTTGGGTTAATGATCAAATCATACCACGATCTGAGTGAATAGAGTCTTGAATGTGTTCTGCCAGAGCTAGACGTTGTTAAATACAAATTTAGATTTCAACATTGCATTGAGGTCTTGGCGCCCATTAAAACAACATAGCTTAGGCAAAGGTAAACAGTTACATTTCTCACCCAACAGTTAGGGGCTAGCAAAACGTTTCATTTGTACGCTCAACGTGGAGCAAAGTAAATACCGTTTCACTTGTCATCCCAGCCTAAGGAAAAACGTTTCACCGGGGCCTACCTCGTGGTCTCTTCCCTGTCATCTTTTCACAGAAAGTTTTCTTTGGTACTCTCTCCTCTCCCATTCTCATCATATGTCCATACCACTCTAACTTTGTTGTTTCTATCCTGTCCTGCAGCTTCAATATTCCTGTCCTTTCTCTAATCTCTTCATTTCTAACTCTCTCTCTTCTGGTCTTGCCCTCTATACCTCTTAGGAATTTCATCTCTGCGGCTTGTATTCTACTCTCCTCTCTTTTTGTATTAGTCCACGCTCCAGCTGCGTATGTTAGTATGGGTCTGTAGTAGGTTGAATATAATACTTTTTTTGCATTTCTTTGGGACATCTCTGTTCCACACAATACCCCTTACACTCTGTTTTCATCGAACATCAGTAGAAGCGATCGGCTAGCGTCACCATTGAGCCTTCTTTTGTCAAGTATGTATGTACCATACCAAATTCAAGTTTTTTCGTTTAACTACCATTTCTCCCCCTTAGCACACTACTGTGACTAGGGAAAGTCTCATGAGTCATCCTAAAATGAATACGGTATGAAAATCAGTGTCACTGTACAACTAAGTTATATCCAATATTCGCTAGGCTATAGGCCTACAGTGACTTGTCTTAAGTGCCCGTTCTCTGGACGCATTCAGAGCCATTGCGATATTTTTAAAATTAGTTTCGCCCTCTTTATAGCCTGTATTGTAGAAAACACATCTGGTTGACATCATCATTATTTATTCACCATATCAGTTCCAATACATCTTTTGTCACCATATTGCTAACTTTTCTTAACCTATTTCGTTTTGGCGAGTGTAACCACAAACTGTGAGTAAATATAGCAGTGACTGCATTCATTCTGCATCCTGATCTTAGGTCGTGTCACAAACCAATGATCTAATTATCACAAGCTAATATTTTGGGTAGCGCTGCACACCGTGAGAACATGTGTATAAAAAAAATTGAGTAATGAAATTAGCCAAAGTACCTGTAGTAATGGTATCTGGAAATGATAAATTAATAGATGTTGACTCGTCCGCTGTCATAGACCCACCCAGCCCTCCCAAATAGCAACACTACTTATATAGTTGAAATGAAGTCTCTAGAAGACATCTTTCTCCCGAAGTCAGGAATGCCAACCCCACGCATTTGATACTATCTCGCACCGGGTATACAAAGAAACAAAAGAGCGTCGATAATGTAAATATACTATTGCGCCAAATCCAACTCGTCAGTTGTACTTTAACCATGGATTGTGTGGCATGTGAAATTACTTCATAAATTCTATCTTATTAATGTTTTACATACAAAAACAAACCTAACCTGGGGCTTATGCCCCAGACCCCCTTGCTTGTGGTACTAGCAGTAATTTTCGGCCAGGCAGTACTTTACGTCTTTACGTGTGAAATGGTGAATGGTGAATTTTGTATGCGACATGTTGGTAACGTAGTCACGTTTCCGTCTGTTGAGTGTCCAAGATGGCGTCCGTAGTGAAACGAACACGATAAAAATTCTTTATTTCCGTAAAAACAAAAACATTATTGAGGTGCGGCAGTTGTATTTGAGATTGTGAAACGACTCCCAACAACTCCAAGAAAGGTATGTAAATCATAAATCCTATATTTTCAATAATATACCTCGTTAAAAGTTACGAAAAGGCATGTTCTCACGGCGTGCAGAATTACCATATTTTGTTGGTCACTGGAAACTTACCCATCACACACCAATGGAAACAAATTAATACTCGCATAAAATCATACCTCTTATGCGGTGTGTGGTGCCGTGTATGTTCTGTGCCCAATTATCAGATCCCTGGTCTGCAGAAGTTAACCTAGCCTATCGCTATATAGCAGTAATACTGAGCGAGTTTCTATTGAAATGTTAAGCCATTTTTTGGCGTTGCCTGTATGATCAATCAATATAATTCCTTTTCAGTCGATCAACGCAAGAGTGCCCACACCATTTGTTAGAGCCTAAAAATAATTCATGTAACCTTTCTTTCAGATAATAGGGTGATAAAATAATTGTGACTTTCTGCCCAGTCTCTTTCAGCACTCGTGTTGACCAACTGAAGAGCAATTCTGGGTTCATCTATACCTTGCGATGCAGCCGCGTTTAGGGAATTTTTAGGGACCTCTGTGGCGTCAGCCGCGACGTCACGGCTGACGTATTGATATTGGTGTGCTTTGGTTGCTGGGAGTTGGTTGTCACATGATTACTATGTCAGTTCCATGGTCAGTTCGGCGGAAGAATTCGCCGAAGTAGGTTCTCCATTTTTGTCACTCGTTAGCGTTTTGTAAATGTAATATTAAAATAAATATTCCCTTGTATAACCTATAGAACAAGATTTTAATATTAGCAGTGACGTGTGCACGGGTTGTGTTGGCGATTTGTAAGAAAATTGTTGATTTCCTTAAGTTGTCGCATTTAATTGAAATGTTGACGAAAGTGTTATGTGAGGCATTGTGTGGACGATAATTACTGCTTCTTCTTCTACATGGGGAATAATAAGGCCTGTGGGATCCATTGGTGAGTTTTAATAAAGTTGTTCATATATTTCTTTTGGTTGTTGCAGTTAATTGAAAAGTTGCACTGTGTGGGGGAATACGCCTGGTAAAATAGGAATGGGTGGGTAAAATATAGGCAGAAATTGGCATTTACAAGAACACTTGGAAAAGAGATATGACAGTGTTTTGTATTAAACCTATATAGGTCATTTTTTGACGTTTCATACAGTATGTCTGTGAGGCGTTATTAAACAGCATGTTGTGGATAGTGATTTCTAATTGTGATACAAGTATTTGCAGCCAATATTGGAAAATATAAAAATACCAAACTAGCAAAAAAAAAAAAACACATTATTGACCACAATGTTTTGGTTGTGCAAGCTGATGGATTGGAATCCGGGCTAGCCATAGGAAACAACAGTTTTTGGTTGTTTTTGCATATGTCATTGTGTTTGTGTATTTGTAGCCAACATTGGAAAAAAAAAGAAATGACAGAAAACCATTTCTTGCCATGCCCCCCCCCCCCCCCCCCCCCCCCGTAAACAATAACATTATTGACCACAATGTTTTATAAGAATATTACAATGTGTTGTGTTTGTGGTTTTGATGGAAATTAATGCGTCTGCCAGCAGCTATTGCGGTGTACTTTTAGGTGGGAAATGTTATCACAATTACATTACTGCTTGTGGTCAGATTACGGGTTGGGGGTGTTATTGTATTGGTGCCAACCGGCGATTATTACAGACCGCGATCGTTTGTGAATAACATTTCTGTAAAAACAAATTGGCAGCTTTTGTGATGTTATCAACAGTGGCGGTTCTAGAAGCTTAAATCTGGGGGGGGGGGGGGGTTGGAATTGAAAGTTTGGGTGACAATTCAATAGAAAAGTAACCATATTTGTGAAAATACAATGGGCAACATTAGCACAACCATTAACATGTTCAGTTACACACATACTACTATGCCATATTATTTAAAGAACAATAAGTTACAGTAATGCATCCAGAACTAACCATGATCAAAAAATGAGAACCAAAGTTAGTTAACCTACCATAGGGCAGAGATAAGACCACGACATTAATAAATACCCTGCATATTATAACTAATGTATGTATGCATTATAAGATAATGTTGAGCAATAATATTCTTCTGTTTCCACCCTGGGCAAACTGGTTCACTATATATGAAGGGTCTTGAAGTAATGGTATTTTACGCCAGTCTTTTCGTGTCAATTGCCATGATACTAATCCACTGTTGTTAAAATTCACAGATTTACCATACGTTAATATATTTATACAGGTTAGTAATTTAAAAAACTATAATTGGTTAAAAAAAAAGCACATTTCACTGTCTCATAAATTTATTCTTCTGTTTTTACTCTGGGCAAACGGGTTCACTATATCAGAAGGGTCTAGAAGTAATTTTCCACTTAATTCTCTTTCAACTGAAAGAATTGCGAGATTGGAAAGTCTCTTTGTTGCCATTGTTGCTCTTAAATAGGATTTTATTCGTTTCATGACAGAGAAACTGCGCTCAGCAGAAGCAGATGATACAGGAAGAGTCAGCATCAACTTGAAAAATAATAGTAGTTGTGGAAAAGCAACTTCCATTTTCAGAAATTCAGAAAAAATTAATGAGGAAGTGTTTGGATATTTGCCTCTAAATGCATTCTTAGCTAAACTGATTTCAGTCTGTAGCACCTTACGGTCTGTGAAGATTAGATTATACTTTTCACAGAATGTGAGAATATACCGTACTCAAAATTTAAAAAGTTTTCACTTCTTGGTTTACAGGCATCCATTGCATTGCACACAAAATCATTTTCAGTAAATCTACGCTGTAACTCTTCTACCATGTTGTCTTATCATCATCTTGCACAGTTTCCAGCCACTGGCCGGGTCTGTTTGGAACACAAGCCTCTCCAACGTCTTCTGTCTTCCCACCATCTCTCAGCCTCCACCCTTGTCCAGTCTTCTCCTCTCTTCTTCACGCTTTCTTCCACCCCTTCAGCCACCTGTCTCTCGGTCTCTTTCCTTCCCACTTCGTCTCGTGTACTCTCCTGGGTATCCTCATCTCCATTCGTTTTAAATGTCCATACCATCTAAGTCTAGATTTCTCTATACCATCCTGTAATGGTTCCTCCTTCATTAATTCTCTGGTCCTCTCATTTCTTATTCTGTCCATCTTTGTAGCTCCAATACTGCTTCTCAAGAACCTCATCTCACTGGCCTGTATTTTGCTCTTCTCCCTTCCTTTTATAACCCAGGTCTCCGAGGCATACGTCAGGATAGGGACATAGTACGTCCGATATATGTTCTGAGGGACATCCTTGCTCCATAACATGCTTCTCACACTCCTCCGAAATGCTTCTGCCTGCCTTCCCCGCTCATTTATTTCTCTATCGTTTCTTCCATTATCTTGTATCAGGCTTCCCAGATACTTGAAACTCTCCACTTTCTTCAGCTGTTCCCCACCAATTGTTATTCCCGTTGTGGTTCTTTCCTTCTTCCTTGTTGTGATCACAATCTCACTCTTATTTATGCTAAATTTCATCCCATATCCTTGTATTATTCCTTCCCACACGTCCAACTGTTCCTGTACCTCCTCCTCCTTATTTCCCCAAATCATCAAATCATCTGCAAACACCATTGCTTTCATCTTTCCTTCCCCAATTACTTGTGCCACTCGGGTCATTATGTCATCCATCACCACAATGAAAAGTAATGATGACAGTGCACTTCCTTGTTTCAGGCCGTTTCTCTGTTCCAACCAGTCTGATCTCTCTCCTCCCACTTTCACACAGCTCACGCTTCCCTTGTACATCTCCTTTATCCTCTTTATGGTCCATCTCTCTACTCCTCTATCCTCCAGGGACTCCCATACTTTGTTTCTGCATACACTGTCATATGCTTTCTCAATGTCCAGGAAGGCCATCAGTAGATCTGTTCCATACTCGTCGTGCTGTTCTTGTAACTGCCTTACAGCAAAAATCAAATCCACTGTGGATCTTCCTGCTCGGAAGCCATGTTGTTCTTCCCTCATCCCTCCTTCTATCCTTGTCCTAATTCTCTTTTCCAAAACTTTCTTGAAGATCTTTGCACAATGACTCATCAGTGTTATTCCCCGATAGTTTCTGCAATCTGTTCTTCTACCTTTCTTGAAGATCGGGACAATTATTCCTTTTTTCCAGTCCTCTGGGGTCTTCGTTTCCTTCCATGCTGTCCTCATCACTCGGTACAACCACTGTATCCCCACCTCTCCTGCTGCTCTCACATCTCCACACTCAACTCATCCACACCCGGTGCCTTCCCTCCTTTCATCTTGTTCACTGCATCTTCCACTTCTTTCCATGTTAAGTCCTTTTCTGTTTGCAGTTCATCTTCCTCTTCCCCAATTTCTTCCTCCTCACCATCTTTTCCATTTGGGTTCAGAAGTTCTTCAAAATATTCTTTCCACATTTTCTTCAGTCCTTCCCTATTTTCTATCTCTTGTCCCCTTTTGTTCACCATTCTAACATAATCTGTAGGATCCTTCCGCCTCTTATTTTTTACCATCCCATACAGGACCTTTTTTGTACCTTCACTATCCTCCTTCATCATCTTTGTCCACTCTTCCATCCACTTTCTTCTCTCCTCAGCCACTACTCTCTTCACCTCCTTCTTTCTTTCCTGGTACTCTTCCCTTGTCTCTACCGTCCTATTTTGATACCACCTCCTAAAGGCTCTATTCTTTTTCCTTACTATATCTTTTGTCTTCTCATTCCACCATGGTGTTTCCTTCCACCTCTTCTTACTACTTGTCCTCCTTCATACTGCTTCTGCTGCACCTACTAGTGTCTTCTTAAATCTAGCCCATTCCTCTTCCACCCCTCTTTCTTCATCTGTTGGAATTCCTTCCTTTACCATTTTGAGGTACTCGACCCTTCTATCCCCTTCTTTCAGTTTCCATATCTTTATACGTCTTTCCTGGTTCTCAGTCCCTTTCTTCTCCTTACTACCTCTCAGGTTCATTACTAGCAATCGATGGTCGCTATCCAGGTTCTCCGATGGTATAACCTTGATGTCCATGATGTTCTTATTTAGTTCTTTCTCATACAGTATATCGTCGACCACCGACTTCCTGGTCAAGTCATCACTGTACCATGTGATTGTGTGGCTCTCTCTTTTCTTAAACCAGGAGTTCCCAACTAGCAGGCTGTTCCTCTGGCAGAAGTCCAACAGTCTCTTTCCTTCCTCATTTCTTCCGCCCCAACCCTCTGGTCCTAGAACACTCTCATAACCTTGTCTTTCACTTCCTACATGGGCATTGAGATCCCCCATAACAATCATACCGGTATTTCTTCCTACCAGCTGCTTCTGCAATTCCTCTTCAAACTCCTCCTTATCTTCAGAGGCGCAGCCTACTTGTGGAGCATACACTTGCACTATTTCTACGGTCTCTCCCCTCAGTGCTACTTTCACTTTCATCATTCTATCACTTATTCTCCTCACTTCTTCTTTTAAACCATCTCGTACTACTACTCCCATTCCATTCCTCTTTCCCTCTTCGTTCCCACTCCAGTACAGTCTATAGCCTTTTCTCAGTTCTCTCCTTCCTTCCCCTTTCAACTTTCTTTCTGCCAATCCCAATAAATCCAACTTCCTTCTTTCCATCATATCCACTATCTCCTCCACCTTCCCCGTCAGCGTTCTTAGGTTTAAAGTTCCAAATCTTAGTCCGTGTGTACAGCCGTGTCGTCTATTAAATCCACCCTGTCCGAGGCTCGTTCCATTTTTTAAAGCATTTGGTTTCATCCACTACTGGCTTGCTGGGCCTACCGTAGCTTCACCAGAGCCCCGTTAGCCGTCACTTTCCAGGGTTCCTGTAGGACCTTCACAGCTACTGTAACGGTCCCGGGGCACACGAAGTCCCCACTGTACTTTGCCCCTACAGGCGATCCCCTACTTTGTGCCGTTGCCCGTCTCCCACGACGTGGACGAGGGGTTGGACTTATGTTGTCTAATATTTCAAAAAAAATTATTTTACATGTCTCTGATAATGTGACATTTTCCTCTTCTTTCTCCGCAGAGACTGGCATTAATAAAACATAGTCTGAAAAGTTCCTTGGAATACTTGACTCTAAATTGTTTATAAACTTTCACGCCTAACGACTGAGCAGAGTCACATGTAACCACCCATAGTTCCTTAAAATAATCATCATTTAGTATTTCTTGCTACGATTTTACAAGACCATAGATCAATCTATGTTCCCCTCCGAAGTCCACATGTTTTTGTTGTAAGAACATAGAGGCTCCATTGGCAAGCTCGAGAATATCAGAAAAGATTTGTAACACAAACATTACCTTCACTTTACAAAGCTGTTTCAACAAACCTTTTGCTTCTGCTGCCTCTTTTTTGTTAGCTGACTTTGAAAAATACTCTAGAGCTGCTTTAACTGAAGCAAAACGTTTCTGAAAACATTACTCCTCTATATTTACATACCCATCGCGTGTCACTTTGAAGAGGTATCTCTAAAACACGTTCTCCTGGATAAAGATCACTCTATATCTCAACAAACTTTTGGTGTCTTACAGTAGATACAGACGGAGAAGCATAAATTGCTTCCAGTAAACCAAAAGTGTCCCCTACCACGTCTACTGCCTTTGAAACGTCCACCAAAACTAAATTAAAGCGATGTGCATAACAATGCACGTAAACACACGGGTTATTGACCTTTTGTCGCAATAAACTTTGCACACCGTTTATCTTCCCCGTCATAACTGCGTCTCCATCATATGCTTGTCCAATGCACTTACATGGATCGAAATCCACTGAAACAAGGTACAGTACTCTAAAGCTGAATTAGCTACGGTATAACTTACTTTCTGCATTCAGTTGAGACAAATGTTTAAAACCAATGAAACGCTCATATAGAATTATGTCCTACATATCTGACACATACGGACATCTGTTCCACTTTACTAACATCTCTAGCTTCATCCAGGATTATGGAAAAATAACCATTGTTATATTTTTTCGTCTCTGCTCCAATATGTTGAACTATTATATTAGCTGAGATATCAAGAAATTCATTTTGAGAATCTTTAGACGAGTTTTTTTTTGTCGTGTGACCTCCTGAGAGGCCGAGTGCAGGTCTTTCTAGTCGACGCCCGAAGGGCGACCTGCACGTCGGGATGAGAGATGGAATGGATGAAGATGAATGAATGAAACTGAGCAAGGATGTGGAAGGAAGCAGCCGTGGCCTGTCAGTAGGTACCGTCCCAGCATTTGCCTGGTGTTGAAAATGGGAAACCACGGAAAACCATTTCAAGGGCGGCCGACGGTGGGGCTCGAACCCTCGCGTCTACCGAGTCGGCAGAGGGCTTTGCCCCATGGCCTAACGCTGCGCTTTAGCCAGCATAGCCACTACTGTCGGTTTTAGATGAGTAAGTTGCATTCTTTGGTAGACTTTTTATATTCTTCCTTGTGGTTTCACTTTCTAGTTTAATTACATTTAAAATTTCAACAAAATTCCCTTTATTATTACCACTGTCATCATCCGAAACTGTTTTGCGATGACCTCTAAGCCCAATGTCTTGCCGAGCACAAAGTAATGCGACTCGGGCCATTGTTACCACAGCTGAGCGGTTACGCAGTATGTCATCTTTGTGTTTCTTGCTTAGCTTCGAAATCACTGTGCCTCTACGTTCACTTTCCAGAAAATTGTTCCACTTTACGATTGAAGATTTATGACATTCACTATCAACATGCTTTGCAAGATTTTCTCCTATTCTTTTCCAATTGCAAAATCCAGATTTAGTGAAAACATGTTCAGCATTGCTTGAATTAGATTGAACGAAATGACGACACGGAAAACAGAAAACAGCATCTTTGTTCTCAGAGTATTCAATAAATGTATACCTATCAAACCATTTACTGTTAAAACTTCTGTTCTTATTGTATAGTATTGTTTGTTTATAAACTGCTTTACGTGGCTGGCATGGACCATCATAGATCGATGCACTGATATCAAATAGTACTGGTTCGTCTATATTAGAAACAGTTGCACTCACATATTTGTCACAGAGTTGGGGAGATATCGATGCACTTGTATCGCATGGAGGTTTGTCTACATTGGAAACTTCTGAACTTGCATTTAAGTCACAAAGTTGGGAAAAGAGTTTAATACTCTTCGGTTCATTGGGTTCACATGCACTTTCGTCGCACTTCCGCTTGCCACGAGAAAAGAACTTCAAAATATTACTCTGTTTAAACATACCGTAACTAATACAAGAACACGTCTACTCAAGCATAGCGACTAATCATCTGCTACTGAAGACTGTTGCGAAACGATAAATCCTTTCTGTCATCATCATCTTGTACAGTTTCTAGCCCCAGGCTGGGTCTGTTTGGAACATAAGCCTCGCCACTTAGTCCTTTCTTCCCACCACCTCTCCGCTGTCACTCTGGTCCAGTCCTCGCCTCTCTTCTTGACACATTCCTCCACTCCTTTCAGCCATCTATCTCTTGGTCTTCCCCTTGGTCGTTTCTTCTGCATCTGCATCTCATGTATCCTCTTGGGAATCCTCTTCTCATCCATTCTCTTTAAGTGTCCATACCAACTCAGTCTTGATGTCTCAATCCTACCTTGCAAGGGCTCCTCTTTCACCATTTCCCTGACCTTTTCATTCCTCAACCTGTCTCTTCTTGTTACTCCGATCCTACTTCGCAGGAACTTCATTTCACCTGCCTGTATTCTGCTTATGTCTCTTTTCCTCATTGTCCACGTTTCTGAAGCATAGGTCAGTATCGGGATTTAGTAGCTTCTGTATAACACTTCCTTGCTTTTTTGTGGGACATCTTTATTCCACACTAAGCTCCTAATGCTTCTCAGAAATGCTTCTGCCTGTCTGCCACGTTCCGTAATCTCTTTGTCATTTCTCCCATTTTCCTCCACTATACTTCCCAAGTACTTGAGACTTTCCACCTTCTTCAGCTGTCCACCTCCAAGTGTTATCCCACTCATTGGTCTGTCCTTTTTCCTGGTCGTTAACAGGATCTCACATTTACTGATGTTGAACTTCCATCCGTACTCTCCCACTGTTTCTTCCCAAGCCTTCAGTTGCTCCTGAATTTCCTCCTCCTTGTTTCCCCAGACCATGAGATCATCTGCAAACACCATTGCTTTCATCTTATCTTCTCCTATCTTTCCTGCTATCCATGTCATTACCTCACGAGCAGTCGGCACTATCGTCTGAGAGACCGCTTTGACTGATTGTTGTTGTAAAGAAATATCTGAACATGTTGATCTTGGTGTATGCACTGCACATTTTAAAAATATTACGGTATATTTATACTCTATTTCAATTGTGTGTTTAAATTACATATAATAAAATAAATAAATCTTGAAATTGAAAGAAAAATTAACTTAATTAAATGCATTAGTTTGTTCTATATCAGATAAATTATATCTGTAAATTATCAATTTATTTAGTACGGTAACCAAGGAATTTTAAAATAATTATTTCACTAAAACTGGGAGGGGGGGTCGGCCCAGGGCTAGAACCGCCTCTGGTTATTAACGACTTGGCTTAATTAGAGATTCCGATGCATATAAAAAAATCTATTTAATGTTATATTTTTAAATTTACATATCGAAATGTTATTGGCCTTTGTAGTTCAATTATATATTCCGATTCAAATTGTAATTTATTTCATTTCATAATTACAAAACATTTCATCGAAATTTTGAATTGACCTGTGTAGCTCGATGAAAGATTTCGATGCATTGTTTATTATTATGAAATGAAAATAATTATGATGTGTATCGGGATCTGTAATTGACCTATATAGGCCAATTATAGATTTCGATACGGAAATTTAAAAATATAAGCTGAAATTGTGAAATTTATTATGCATCGGAATCTTTAATTGAGCTATGTAGGTCAATTACAGATTTCGATGCACATTTCGTTTCGAAGGTTTTTGTTTAACACAGATTTTTTTTTTTTTTGTCTATGAGGTGTTAGTAAACAGTATGTTCTGGAAGAGTTACAAATACCATACTACATAACACTTGTGTGAAGCGGGTTTTCTATATTTCCTTTGGTTGTGGTAATTGATTGAAGAATTGGACTGTACTCTTTTAAAGCCGTACACAAAGCCATTTGTTTACATAAAAATATAACATTAGGCACGATGTGTGTGAATAAGTCTGCTAAAATGGTAATGGGTGGGTGAAATATAGACATAAATTGGTATTTACAAGAACACTTGGAAATGAGGTATGATACAGTTTTGTATTACATCTATATACTGTATAGGTATCGTTCTGATGTTTTATATAATATTGTTACGGCTGTGAGTTTGTGTCATCGCTCGCCGCTTGAGTCACAACTGCCCCAGGGGCTGGGCTGTGGCCTGCCTCCTGTATTGTGTGTGCCTTATGCAACAGGGCTACTAAGACAAAGGGAGAGTCCAGAATATTCGTGACTGGACCAGCGATGGAAACCTCGAGAAGCCGTGAACCCTGGATGGATCTAGAAGCATGTATTGAGTCACCGGCCTGCTATATAAGTGCGACCTGTCAAGCTGGGGTTGTTGTTGTGTTTTACGAGCTAGTGCGAGCGATTATCTTGTGCGACAGAAGTGTGGTGACGTAGTGCTGTGCGAGTTACGAAATCCAGTGACATTGTTTCTTCAGCTTGTGGACAGCGAAATAGCCTGCAGCAAGTGATCGCAAGTAATTGTGGTCGGTGAACATAAAGGTGAGGAGCAGGTAGTTTCTGTCAAGGCCACCGTACTCATTAGGACGGATTAACTTCTGTGATCTGTTGACAAGTGGAAGGGCCAAGAGCGCTCAAGGAAGAGACTTGAGGAAACTGGAGTAAGGCTCCTAATTGCTTGTATTTGCTGATTAGTGTAATTTTCTGGCCACAATAAAGTTAATTATTTCTTTAAGCAGTAATTGGTGTTGTGCTTTGTACCCCCACCGTAATCCAGTTAACAAAAGTGCCACTACGGGGTGGCACGCAACAATATGTCTTTGAGGCGTTGTTCAACCATATGTCATTGATTGTGATTCATAATTGAGATACAGGTATTTCCAGCCAATATTGGAAAACATAAAACAAACAAACTAGCAAGGGGGGGGGCACAGAACCCCAGCAACAATAACATTATTGACCACAGTGTTTGTGTTTGCGTATTTAGAAGCAGCATTGGAAACAAATATTTGATGGGAGGAGGTGCAACTTTCCCAGTAAATGTTTTATATGAATAATTTTATGTGTTAGTGAACGGTTGTATTGGTGTTTCTGGTTTTGATGGAAATTAAAGTGTTTCTACAATATATTACACACCACGTATATAGCTTCATTTTACAGGACTAGACACAATTATAGATTTCAATACGAACTTTTTCAAATTTAACCTGATATTACGATGTGTATTGGAATCTGTAATTGATATACATAGGCCAATTACAGATTTCGATGCTGAAATTTCAAAATATTATCCTAAATTGCGAAATCCTTTATGAATCGGAATCTTTGATTCAGCTATGTCAATTAAAGGATTCGATACAATGGTTTTTAATTATGAAATGAAAATAATTACGATGTTTATCAGAATCTATAATTAACCTAAATAGGCCAATTATAGGTTTCGATGCGGAAATTAAAATAGATGACATTAAATTGCTAAATTTTTATATGCATCCGAATCTTGAATTGATCTATGTAGGTGATTTACAGATTTCTATGCAACGTTTTTTAATTTCGAAATGAAAATAATTGCGATGTGTATCGGAATATGTAATTGACCTACATAGGCCAATTACAGATTTCGATGCAAAAAAATCAAAATATTCCGGTAAATTGCGACATTTTTATATGAATTGGAATCATTGATTACGTTATGTAAGTCAATTATAGATTTTGATGCAATGTTTTTTAATTACGAAATGAAAATAATTACGATGTGTATCGGAATCTGTAATTGACCTACATAGGCCAATACAGATTTCGATGCAGACATTTAAATATATGACGTGATTTTGCGAAATTTTTATATGCATCGGAATCTTTAATTGAGCTATGTAGGTCGATTACAGATTTCGATGCATTGTTCGTTTCGAAGGTTTTTGTTTAATGTAGCTTTGTGTTTTTGTGTTTCCCCACCCAAAAACCCTCTTACCCTGGCTTTTCCCGTAAGCTTGCTAGAGGAGTATTTCGTGACGTCGTTGATGACGTCACGGAAGTCGCCATTTTGTTTTAGGGGAATTTTATACGCTGATGCATTGCAATGTATAGTTATCCCCTTTATCTGTCAATTTTTGAAATGACTAGTCACAAGCTAAAATGTTTCCCAGTCTCCTATCATTCTTGGAGTGTAGGAGCTACCCATTTACACAACTCGGATTCAATTCCCGGTTCTTCCATGGAGGATATAAATCTTGGTATAAAAGCTGGAACAGAGTGCTTCCCCCTCTTTATGATATCTGAGAAGAAAGGGTCTCACACTCAGCATCAGGACATCAGCTTAGCCTAGCAGTTCTCAATTTCTCCCTTGCTTTCCAAGGGTATGCCTTATTTCATGGAGAATGGGTCCTGAATGCATCACTTGATTTTGCCGGGAAAAGATTTCCAGATTAGTCATTTTTAAATTTTGCAAAATAAGCATGATTAGTGAAGTGTTCCCTTTGATAAAGTCCCAATGGCATTTCTAAAAACCTTGACAAGTTACGGTATGGTTCCAAATTTCTACATACGAGCTGTTCCTCCCATAATTATTCCAGTTCTTCAATTCCAGTTTTATCCTCACCATGGAAACAAGTAGCTCCTTGTATTTTGGTGTTCAGATCATTGAGGTGGTTGAAGATGTTGGATAGGTATCTAATTTTATAAGGAACCCTAAATTGTTAAGAGAATATTTCAGAGCAGTAGGTTGTGTGGGCTCTTCCATTAAGAACAACCTCAAGGCCATGGCCTTGCTCCCAAAGCCGTGTCATTGTTTTTTGCCCTTTAGAAGTTGATGATGAATCTTGTTCATGTCGATAAATCCCTATAATTTTTCAAAAGTTTTCTTCAGCAGTAAGTTATGTTGATTAAGAAATCAACAAAAAGAAACAAATCTTCAAGAGTGATGTTTTCATACAATAAAACTGCCCGACTAGTCACATCTGTTATTTCATTTAACTGTATGTCTAACCAAGGTCTATTTCTATAGTTCTTTAATGTTATATACTATGCTTTCGGTCCTCCTTTTTACCATGTTGTAATGTTTTTTTTACTAATGGTTCCCCTAAGTTGTTGTTATTAAAAGGAATGTTAAAATTATTATTGAAAGGGTAAATATAAGAACCAACAACCAATCTCTCCATTAAAGTAACACCTGAAAAAGTTTTATGGATAAGAAGAAAAATCCGGGTGGGTGCCAACTCATATACACATTTAATCTATGAGTTATCAATCTCTTGTTCAATGAAATAGAAACACAAGTCCTCTACAATCTCAAGGGGTAGGGTATTTCTGAATACCAACCAAGATACCATCAGTGAGGAAAGCAAGTTTAGATATCTACTGCAATATACAATCAATTACAGGGAATGTTACTTACGGTTGGAGGAGAAATATGTATATCATATATAATATATTTGTTTTGCTCCAGTAAAAGGATATGATTTCCAAGATCTTTCTTTATTAAAAGCAATCTTCTCTACTAGAAGCATTATGGGACCAGCAATGATAAACAATCCAGACACGTTCATTCAGTGTAACAAAATCTTCCAGTTCACTTATACAAGCACATACACATATCATAATCTCCAAACCTACAATAATGATTTTAAAAATCCTCCTACATCCAGTGTTCATATCTATCTCATCTTCTTGCCTTTTCTAAGATAAGCCACTTCCTCTACCGCTAGATCCTCCTCCATGGATTCCACAGATTAGCACTCAAATATGCATAGTTCATGATCTCACCACCGAAGCGCTACTATGATAAAAATGTCACATTCGCCCCCAGAAATCTTGACAACAGTCATTTTGGAGGGATTTCTGATACACATTAAACCCAAATATCCATAAGTACGTTAGATACCAAGTCCAAGACCATTTACGTCTTCAGTAATTGGAGCAACATCTTCATGAAGACCCTTCACCAGGATTTTTCATTTTTGTCGACAAGGGTGCTGAGATGTTATATCCAGTCAGGCATTCTTTCATACATAGTTCCACCAAACCCTCCACTGTGAAGATCCTTGGCAGCATATTCATCTTTTGCATATCTTCATTCATGTGAATAGTCTGTTCCATCTTGAACTTGGGGAGAATCACATCAACTTTTGTTCGCCTCAGTCCACTTTGAACAGCAGTGAGGTTCACAGTCTGAGAGAGTTCATCCAGTTCTCTGCTATCTCCACAACCTCGTGGCAAGAGAATCAACATGAGGAGTTTATCTCCCTGGTAGTCCGGCTGAATTGCTTGGTAGTCAAGGAAGTTACCATACATATAGCTATCTGTTGTATGCACCATATCCATATTTGTCACATCATTGCATGACGTATGAAACTACTCAGATCTTGTGTCTCTCGAGTTGATTTACTTTGTCCAGTTGTCATTGAAGTATATTCCATTAACTAAAACTGCACGAGTTACTGTGGTTACTGCATCATTATGTAGGGTCTATCATAACCAGTCTTCATATCTCCATATGAAATGAAAATCCACAGCCTGCGTCATGTCTCCGACCGGGTCAGGAATGGAATGAATGAAGCCCCCAACTAGCGGCGAGGATATGATTTGTGCCGGCTGCTGAAGCCTGTCGCACTCCTCTGGGGCAATGATGAAATGAATGACAGATGAAATGAAATGATAGTGGAGAGTGTTGCTGGAATGAAATTTTGACAGGGAAAACCGGAGTACCCGGAGAAAAACCTGTCTGCCTCCGTTTTGTCCAGCACAGATCTCACATGGAGTGACCGGGATTTGAACCACAGACCCAGCGGTGAGAGGCCGGCGTGCTGCCGCCTAAGCCACGGAGGCTACTTCATATCTCCATATAATTACCATATTTAGACTTCTTGAATACGAAAACTTAGAAATCATATTTCAATTATACAAAATTACTGTACCAAATCAGATGCAAAAACCAAGGTAAATTATGGTCAAAAGATATTTAAAAAAGACAGAATTAATGGATTGACTAAAGATAAGAAAGAAAATTAAATAACATTCTCACCAAAAGATATGTACATTACAGCAAACCAACAAATGTACCCTGTGCAAATATATCCTAAGATAGATCACAAGATAGACATAATATGCCTCAAAACATGAATCATAATAATAACGAAGTCGCGTAACACGCCCCCTACACATTTAATTCCAAATATACATCCATCACATACACACTTCTTACACACATAAGAATATACATGAATATAATTAACTAAATCATAAACTCTGCATTCAAAATACCTATCTCTAAATGTCAGGCATAGATGTACATATACTTCCTTTAAACAACAAACTTCCGTAATGAGTGTACATTATATGTACCATACAGAATTCTCCCTTCATCTTCTAGAACATTATGCACAAGGACCTATCCTTTTTTTTCTACTCTTATAATTCCCTAATTCCACCTCCTGTGTTCCCAGTCTACTGGGATCTCCCTGCAGATTTCCACCCCTGATCATCTGGTTACACACATCAAATCTACTATTTCCTACTTCCAGCCTTTCCTCATCCTCGACTCTACATTCACGTAACATCTCCTTTAACTGCTGGTCATTCTCATCTAAGCTACTATCACCTACCAATTCCGTTAATTGCTGCACATCTATTCTACCATCATCTATTTCCAGCCTTTCCTCAACTTCTACTCTACATTCACCTACAATTTCCTCTACCTGCCGTTCATCTACTCCAATTTCACCTAACATCACCTCTAACTGTGGTTTCTTCTCCTCTTCTACTGCTTTATCAATAACCTCTACCTGCTGCTCCTTCTCATCTAATTTCTGGCAAACATTCCTACTTATCTCCTGATTATCGTTCTTTATTCCTCTACCCCACTGGCCAATTAATCTAATCTTCTCCTTATGATCTCTCCTCATCTCCTCCCTAAGTTGAAAACGTAAACTTAGGACACCTTCCAGACTATCCTTCTCCTTAATACTTGTACCAGGGTTTACCACAGCCACCCTTGTACACTTTGCCCTACCACTCTCACCATCACTATCTAACAAAATATCAACCTGCGCCCCCAACACATTCAATTCCACAATAGAAATCCCATTAACCTTTGCTGATTGTACCTTTTCCTCTACTAAGTCTTCAGAGATCACTCTTTATATCTAGGTCATAAGTTCCGGACAATATAGTTTTAGCAGATATAGCAGATATAATGTTACAAAAATTATATATATGCCATGCTGTAACTATGTTACTTGATTGTCCCTAACACGAGCTCAGGCTCATTGGGACCTATGTAAATAAATAAATAAAAATAAATATCAGACTGATAATCTGACCTGTCATTATCGTCTGATTCTAGTTTAAATTTCCCCTAGACTCATCCACTGTTTCCACATTTCGACTCCTATCATTGTTACTCTCTTGTCTCCTCTCCTCTCTTCTATCCTCTACATTTTCTTGTCTATTACGGGGATTATTCCTTTGATAATTAATATCATTCCGCCATCTATTATTTCTATTATTATGATTTTGATAAGGATTACCTTGTCTATGATTCGCTTGATTATTAGAGGAATTTAGTTGTTGATTATTATCCCTATAATTATAATTATCTCGACCTCTCTGGTCCTGATTTATGCGGCTCCCATAACCACTTGCTTGATTCTCACTTCTTCCCCCCAATGCATCGAAGCTCCCCAATAAGTTCTCTAATTCCGATATATTAGTAACCTTTTGCATACATGACGCCTCCTTTACTCTATAAGGAAAATGCCTAAGCAACAGCCTTACTACATCATCATCCTTAGCCATCCCATCTAAATATTTACATATTAACACTTGGCTCAGAAAATATTCAGTCATACTCATACCATCTCTACTATCGTATTGTCCAAATATCACTCTTTCTCTTAATTGTGCTTGTATTGATTCGTTCCAATATTTATCACAAAATTTCTTCCTAAAACTACTATAACTATCCAATGAATTCCTATATACTAGGAACCAGTTCCGAGTTTCACCTACAAAAGCTTGATCTAATAGTTCTAATACTTGACTCCACTCTATACTTCCTTCATTAAGTTTATCTTTAAATCTATTCTCTACAATTTCCATAAATTCCATAGGGCAACCCTGTTTATTGTTAAATTTCGGTAACTCTAGTTCTTTCAGGTTATTCACTCCTAATAAACCCACTCTAACTTGACCATTCTCATGTTTTATTTGAGACTTTAATCTCACTTCCATATCTAATATCCTCTCACCAGTCACCTTTTCAACCTTCTCAATTTTCTCTAGAATATGTTCCTGTACCCTTTCCAATTTATTATCTGCTTCTCTAGTCATATCATTTAATTTCTCTGGTATTTTCGTTTCCATTTTCATCATTTTCTGATCTACTTCTTTTATAATTGCTTCCGCCTTTTCCTCCACCATACTCCTTACCTCACCTCTAATTTCCTGTTTTACCCCCTCAATACTATGCTGTAACAATCCATACCCTTAGTAACTCCCTTCCAAATATTGACATATTCAAACATAACATTAGAAGATCCCTTTCATCCTCGATTCCTACCCCCTCACCCTCCTAATCACCCACTACCCCAATCACTCCCTGCATTTTTCCCGAGACTTGTTCCTTGTTGCCATCACTGCCATTGTTATTGTTATTGTTGTTATTTTTGTTAATACTATCTGAAATTGTTAAAATATTAGTGTAAAATGACCTATCATGGTTGTATCTAATAATTATTAAATAAATAAATACTTCCTATCTAACTCCTCATTAACATACATTACTTTATCCAATTTCTTACTCAACTCCTGATTACTCTTATCAAATTTTTCATTCATTTGTTTTATCATCTCCTGATTATTATCAAATTTTTCATTCATTTGCCTTATCATCTCCTGATTATTCTTATCATATTTTTTATCCATTTGCCTTAACATCTCCTGATTATTCTAATCAAATTTTTCATTCATTTCCCTTAACATATTTAGGATATCCTGCACCGGCATTAACACATCCTATACTGGCCTTACAACATCCTGTACTAGTACATCAGTCATCTCTCCTTCCATCACACTACTGCCAGTCTCATTCCCATCACTCTCTAACATGCACACCACCACATTTTCTCCATCCTGCTACAACTCACTCCATTCCCATTCATTATTCTCATTCGTTCATCCTCCATGTAAATACGTACACAATAACCTATACCTCAGATAACACTTGCACAAGTCACACTCTCCTACTCCCACACTGATGTATCCTGGTTCTCGAACCCCACGTTGGGCGCCAAATGTAATGTTTTTTTACTAATGGTTCCCCTAAGTTGTTGTTATTAAAAGGAATGTTAAAATTATTACTGAAAGGGTAAATATAAGAACCAACAACCTATCTCTCCATTAAAGTAACACCTGAAAAAGTTTTATGGATAAGAAGAAAAATCAGGGTGGGCGCCAACTCATATACAAATTTAATCTATGAGTAATCAATCTCTTGTTCAATGAAATAGAAACACAAGTCCTCTACAATCTCAAGGGGTAGGGTATTTCTGAATACCAACCAAGATACCATCAGTGAGGAAAGCAAGTTTAGATATCTACTGCAATATACAATCAATTACAGGGAATGTTACTTACGGTTGGAGGAGAAATATGCATATCATATATAATATATTTGTTTTGCTCCAGTAAAAGGATATGATTTCCAAGATCTTTCTTTATTAAAAGCAATCTTCTCTACTAGAAGCATTACGGGACCAGCAATGATAAACAATCCAGACACGTTCATTCAGTGTAACAAAATCTTCCAGTTCACTTATACAAGCACATACACATATCATAATCTTCAAACATACAATAATGATTTTAAAAATCCTCCTACATCCAGTGTTCATATCTATCTCATCTTCTTGCCTTTTCTAAGATAAGCCACTTCCTTTACCGCTAGATCCTCCTCCATGGATTCCACAGATTAGCACTCACATATGCAAAGTTCATGATCTCACCACCGAAGCGCTACTATGATAAAAATGTCACAATGTTGCTTTACAGAAGAGTTTGTGAAATTTCTTTGACAGTCTCATTACCAAATCTTTGTTGATTGTAGGCCTACAGCATTACAAAACAATTGATCCTGCTCATATCAGTATTTGAATAGTTCTTGAAGGGGAATTATATAAACATGAACATGTATTTACCCTGGAGGTCAATTCGAAATATGCAACATATTTTCGGATGATAAAAAACATACATTGATCTAGCGTATGTATAAAATCATGTACAACTAATATAAACAAATCTGTTATCAATATTTCCATTCACGCTGTAGCTGCTATAATTTCTTATCGTAAAAAAATCATTCTCCAGTCGTTGGAAAGCTTATCAAAATTACAGAACAATATGACTGTAAAGGGGAAAGGGAACTGAAAATCCTAATTGAAATTAAATCCTTGAATGAATGTCAAATGTAATTGAATTGTATTGTTTCATAATTATAAATGTCACTTAAGGTTCGAGATAGTTATCTCATTTGCTTTATAACTAAGGTTCCGCCTAGTCATCATCATCATCTTGCACAGTTTCCAGCCACTGGCCGGGTCTGTTTGGAACACAAGCCTCTCCAACGTCTTCTGTCTTCCCACCATCTCTCAGCCTCCACCCTTGTCCAGTCTTCTCCTCTCTTCTTCACGCTTTCTTCCACACCCTTCAGCCACCTGTCTCTCGGTCTTCCCCTCGGTCTCTTTCCGTCCCACTTCGTCTCATGTACTCTCCTGGGTATCCTCTTCTCCTCCATTCGTTTTACATGTCCATACCATCTAAGTCTAGATTTCTCTATACCATCCTGTAATGGTTCCTCCTTCATTAATTCTCTGGTCCTCTCATTTCTTATTCTGTCCATCTTTGTAGCTCCAATACTGCTTCTCAAGAACCTCATCTCACTGGCCTGTATTTTGCTCTTCTCCCTTCCTTTTATAACCCAGATCTCCGAGGCATACGTCAGGATAGGGACATAGTACGTCCGATATATGTTCTGAGGGACATCCTTGCTCCATAACATGCTTCTCACACTCCTCCAAAATGCTTCTGCCTGCCTTCCCCGCTCATTTATTTCTCTATCGTTTCTTCCATTATCTTGTATCAGGCTTCCCAGATACTTGAAACTCTCCACTTTCTTCAGCTGTTCCCCACCAATTGTTATTCCCGTAGTGGTTCTTTCCTTCTTCCTTGTTGTGATCACAATCTCACTCTTATTTATGCTAAATTTCATCCCATATCCTTGTATTATTCCTTCCCACACGTCCAACTGTTCCTGTACCTCCTCCTCCTTATTTCCCCAAATCATCAAATCATCTGCAAACACCATTGCTTTCATCTTTCCGTCCCCAATTACTTGTGCCACTCGGGTCATTATGTCATCCATCACCACAATGAAAAGTAAAGGTGACAGTGCACTTCCTTGTTTCAGGCCGTTTCTCTGTTCCAACCAGTCTGATCTCTCTCCTCCCACTTTCACACAGCTCACGCTTCCCTTGTACAGCTCCTTTATCCTCTTTATAGTCCATTTCTCTACTCCTCTATCCTCCAGGGACTTCCATACTTTGTTTCTGCATACACTGTCATATGCTTTCTCAATGTCCAGGAAGGCCATCAGTAGATCTGTTCCATACTCATAGTGCTGTTCTTGTAACTGCCTTACAGCAAAAATCAAATCCACTGTGGACCTTCCTGCTCGGTAGCCATGTTGTTCTTCCCTCATCCCTCCTTCTATCCTTGTCCTAATTCTCTTTTCCAAAACTTTCTCGAAGATCTTTGCACAATGACTCATCAGTGTTATTCCCCGATAGTTTCTGCAATCTGTTCTACTACCTTTCTTGAAGATCGGGACAATGATTCCTTTTTTCCAGTCCTCTGGGGTCTTCCTTTCCTTCCATGCTGTCCTCATCACTCGGTACAGCCACTGTATCCCCACCTCTCCTGCTGCTCTCACCATCTCCACACTCAACTCATCCACACCCGGTGCCTTCCCTCCTTTCATCTTGTTCACTGCATCTTCCACTTCTTTCCATGTTAAGTCCTTTTCTGTTTGCAGTTCATCTTCCTCTTCCCCGATTTCTTCCTTCTCCCCATTTTTTCCATTTGGGTTCAGAAGTTCTTCAAAATATTCTTTCCACATTTTCTTCAGTTCTTCCCTATTTTCTATCTCTTGTCCCCTTTTGTTCACCATTTGAACATAATCCGTAGGATCCTTCCGCCTCTTATTTTTTACCATCCCATACAGGACCTTTTTTGTACCTTCACTATCCTCCTCCATCATCTTTGTCCACTCTTCCATCCACGTCCTTCTCTCCTCAGCCACCACTCTCTTCGCCTCCTTCTTTCTTTCCTGGTACTCTTCCCTTGTCTCTACCGTCCTATTTTGATACCACCTCCTAAAGGCTCTATTCTTTTCCCTTACTATATCTTTTGTCTTCTCATTCCACCATGGTGTTTCCTTCCACCTCTTCTTACTACTTGTCCTCCCACATACTGCTTCTGCTGCACCTACTAGTGTCTTCTTAAATCTAGCCCATTCCTCTCCCACCCCTCTTTCTTCATCTGTTGGAATTCCTTCCTTTACCATTTTGAGGTACTCGACCCTTCTATCCCCTTCTTTCAGTTTCCATATCCTTATACGTCTTTCCTGGTTCTCAGTCCCTTTCTTCTCCTTACTCCCTCGCAGGTTCATTACCAGCAATCGATGGTCGCTATCCAGGTTCTCCGATGGTATAACCTCGATGTCCGTGATGTTCTTATTTAGTTCTTTCTCATACAGTATATAGTCGACCACCGACTTCCTGGTCAAGTCATCACTGTACCATGTGATTGTGTGGCTCTCTCTTTTCTTAAACCAGGAGTTCCCAACTAGCAGGCTGTTCCTCTGGCAGAAGTCCAACAGTCTCTTTCCTTCCTCATTTCTTCCGCCCCAACCCTCTGGTCCTAGAACACTCTCATAACCTTGTCTTTCTCTTCCTACATGGGAATTGAGGTCCCCCATAACAATCATATTTCTTCCTACCAGCTGCTTCTGCAATTCCTCTTCAAACTCCTCCTTCTCTTCAGAGGTGCAGCCTACTTGTGGAGCATACACTTGCACTATTTCTATGGTCTCTCCCCTCAGTGCTACTTTCACTTTCATCATCCTATACATGCCTAGTCAATACATGCAAACTTAATATATTGTTATATAAACTGTATGTATTATTAAAACATTATTTTATACACATATGCAGGGCTGCCTGTGACTCACTTTTCTCACTTTTATTCACTATTTTCAAAGCAGCCTCACTTTTCTCACTATTTGCTAAAATTACTCACTTTTCTCACTTTTTTTTACTAAAATGGTCACATTCTGCGTTAAAAATGTTCTCATGCATAATCAGATTACTAGAAATTACCCAAAATATACCCATGAATGGGTAGTTCGTTTTTCTGCCACTACTGCCTGAGCGCGCTGCCGACAGTGAGCCTGGCGGCCAGAAACATAAAAAGCTTCCATGGTGCAATACCACAGCCGGAGCCGTGCAGCGATCGACGGAAATTTTAACAATGCGTTTTTTTAACAAAAGTGTTGTGACGGAAAGGAGCGTGGCGTTGCCGTATATTCTAGTATTTCACAATTTATCAAAGGTAAGTCAATAGTTGGCCTTACACTGACGAATTTTCCGTCGGTTTTAGAATGACATACCGACCCTGCCGATCTGGACTGTCACGGTACAAAACTTTTTCAACTTATACACCGCCATTCCAAATCTGCTGAATAGTTCCAACATTTGATATGTAGGTATATGGTCAAATCTGGCTACTTTTCCGTGGTTATGGTTTGTCCATTGGTCTCTCGACATTTAAGAAATATTTTTCGCAATTCCGAACGATTATAAACCGCGTGACTTGTGAAAATCTTAACCATTTTTTTTGTGAGTTAACCTTTAATTATCAATTAAAAATTAAATAATTGCATATTATAATTATTATTTATTATAATTTTACGTATTACCTTTTATTCACCACTTTTAAAATGTATAAAAATAAAACGAAAACAAAAATTGCCATTATAGGCGCCTATGGCTATCGTTGCGCAAAAATCTTCAAATCGTAAGGAAAGTTTCATTCCCAGTCCGTAATATACACATACACAAAAATTCCTACACCACAGATTTAAGCTGGTTTCCCACGTGCTTTTTATGGAAATCAACAATTGCTTTGTTTTGAATGGGTTTATTCACACCGCGCGAATGTTCGTAGTTTTGATCGATATTGTTGATATATATCGTAGTAAACAATACGTTTGTCAAATCAAGTTCATATTTTCAAAATCATTTATTATACGTATATGTGTAATGCATAAATAACACACACTTCCAACTGTGTTCAATACAGTGGAATCTCGTTAGCACGTTCTCGGTTACCGGTACCACGTTTTTCCGTTTAACTCGATGATTTTCTCAAGTCCCAGTCCCATTCCTACCAAATACATGTTGATATATCCCATTAATACGTCTTCTATTCCCACTTACGACTATCAATTTTTCGTTGTACTATTTCTTAGGTAACCGGATGTTATTCTTATTTCATTATAACATTCGGCATCTTGATAACATGATGCGATATTGCTTCCTATTCTCTGATAGTTATTGACAGTGTAGACGATTATAGTGTGCTTTGACGGTGTGGAAATGGCTTGAGGTATGATGCAACACAGAAGATAGCTGACGGTGTAGAAGTGGCTTGAGAGCTATGACGCAACACAGAAGATAGCCGACGTGTCTCTCTCACGCCAGTAGAACATGCAGGCTGAATACAAATTCGCTACCTATAACACATTCTTTTTTTTCTTTTCGAAATACACCGCAGATTGGCGTGCGTATGCCGGCTGACCACTAGCGTCTCGCCTTACGTGAATGCTGCAGCGTGCGTTTGATGACCGGTCGGCATCTCTCGTATCATGCGCAAGTTGGCCGGTCAGAAAACATTAAAATAATATAATAATATTATTAAAATATTATTTTAAACTGCAAACAACCACGATGTCTGCACAACTAAAATGTAAAATTCTAGATAGATTGTTTGATTTGAAAATTGATGGGAAATAATGATCGCAAATCATTTGCATCGAACGGTTAATCACCCCGTATGAAACCGAAATAAAATGAGCCATTTTAAACCGCGGCAATTGAAAATCACGTCCACCAGTTGAACAATCGCGTCGTGTGAAACCACTTTTAGTCCGTGACGGACCAAAACTGTCGGAAAATCCGTCTGTGTATATTTTTTTTTATTTTCCGCCTTTTGTTCATGGCATTGCGGCTAGGGATTTCTTTTTATTCTTGTTCATTCTTAGATGGCGGCTAAATGCTCGGTGCAGGACGAGTGGTTCAACAAAGAAGACGAACTGGGACACAAGTACGCTGTGTGGGCCGCATGAGCCAGCCGTACTACCATCTCGTTCAGGCTTTGTAATTGCATGTTCAGCATTGAGCTGAAGGGCTTCCAGGCCCTCCAACAGCATGTCAGGACGAAGAAGCATAAGACTGCCGTGGAGGTCGAACTAAACCTGCGGCAACTAGTGCTAGCTGCACGACAAGCAGCTCAGCCCGCCGGCCAGTCTACAGCTGGCGCCGCTGGGCAAACCCCTCCCGCAGTGCTGGACCAACCTGTTCCCCTTCACCTGATGTTACGGCAGCCCGGTGCCCTGCGCACTGAGCTCATCTGGGCCATGAAAGGCGTTCAATCTAGTTTTTCCGCCGCTTCGAATGTTGGAATCGTAGAGGTAGAGGTTTTTAGAGAAATGTTTGGGAAGGAGCATGTCCCGAGGAATATGACTTGAGGCAGGACCAAGACGACGTACTTGTGGACTGAGCCCCTGGGCCCTTATTTTCATAAGTTGATGCTGGAAGATGCTATTTCAGCAGTTAGCTATACTATATGTTTTGATGAAACTACCAATGAGAAGCGCGTAAAGGAACTGCAAGTAGAGATAAGGTTCTATTCCGAGAAAAGAAAAGAAGTGGTGTTTCATCGTCTAGAGACATTTTTATTGGAAAAGCTACAGCTGACATTCTATTTAATCTGTTGGTCAAATCAATAGAACGCGCTGCTTTGGACCCACGGAAAATGTTGATGTTGTCAGCTGATGGCCCAAATGTAAATAAAGCCATTTATAACAGGTTCCGTGACAAAATGAAAACTGAGTGTGACAGGGGTCTATTAAACATAGGTTTTTGTAACTTGCACATTTTGCATAATGCGTTTGAACGTGGCTTAAGTGTTATAGGGTCTGATGTATCTGAACTTGCAATTTTGGTGTACAATTTTTTGGACTAGCAGAGTAGATTTGAAGTTTATGAGAAATCTCAATAAGACAATAAGGTGCCATATCATGCCTTTTTAAAACATGTGTGTTCTAGATGGCTTGCACTAGGTCCTGCAGCTGAAAGATTACAAGAGCAGTGGCCAGCACTCTCTACTTACTTTCTGAAAGTTCTACCACTTAAAAAGGGAAAGGATGCTGAAAAATTACTGCAATCAAAATGTTATTAGGCTATTGCTAGTGCTCTAAAAGATGATACTTTCCCCGCTCAGATTGCGTTTGTAGTATATAGTGCAAGTCTTTTCGAAAGATTTTCAAAAGTATTTCAATTACAGCAACCTATGATACATGTTCTGTATGAAGAAGTGTCAAATTTGTTCATATTGCTCTTGAGTAGGTTCTGCCAGGCAGAAGCATTGAAGAGTACCAGTGAATGTTTGAGAGAATCTTTCATCAGGGATGGCAAAAATTTTATGGAATTGGAAAATGTTGACATAGGGAAGAGTGCTGAACGTCTCCTGATCGATAAGAGCTGTAGTGAACTGCAAGTATTGAAGTTTCATCAAGAGGTGGCGAAGTACGTACTTAACAAGTCCATCCTTAGTACTGGAAAGTATGCCAAGCACTTGAAATGCTTGTAGCCTCAGTCCATCAATGAAAGTAAGTCTCTGATGAGCATTGTCTTTGTTTACAAAATGTTGTAGCTGCCTTTGAAAGATGTGTACGAAGAGAAGCTTCACGATGAATGGAAGCTGTTGCAGCTAGAAAATCTCCTACATTTTGAGGAAAGTCCAAGGATTGACCATATTTGGCATCTAATTTTTGAAATTTTAGACTTTAGTGGGCAGGCAAAATATCCGCTTGTGAGCAAAGTCGTGAAAGCCATCCTACCAGCAGCTCATGGAAGCTCAGATGTGGAACGTGGATTTTCGGAATCAAGAAATCAACTTCCGACAGATAGAGCCGCAATGGAAGAGCGCACCCTGAATGCTCGACTGAACATTCGTGACGGTATGAGGGAGTTCGGTGAGCGTGCTGAAGTGGTTCCCATCACAAAGGCGCTTCTGAAAGCGGCAGCTGGCGCTCACAGCAAATATGAAAACTATTTAGAGGCTAAGCGTAAGGAGGCAGAGGAAGAGAAAAGGAAAAAGGAAGAGGCGGAGGACATTCGGCGCAAGCAAGAAGAGTAGGAAAAAACTCAAGTTAAAGAAAGAACGGAGATAGGAAAATTACAGTAAGAGTTCAGGAAGGCAAAAGAAGCGGAAGAAGAGGAGAGACAAGCTTCTGATTACCTAATTGATGAGGCCAACCTAAAGCTAAAAGCTGCTTTGGTAAAGGGTGATCTGAAAAGTGCAAAAATTGCCCTAGGTATGCTAGAAGGTGCCCGCAGCATGCGATCCCGGGCCGAAGATCTCCGCAACAGACAGGCAGAGCCACTAAGGAAGAAAGTCGAGAAACGCACCTCCACCCTACCTGAAAAGCTCTTTAAGAATCATGGGAAACGATGGTGCGATGAAAACAGTGACGATCCAGATGACCCTGACATTTGAATTTATTTTTAAGACTGATGACAACTTGTGAATTTTATCTTAAGACTGATGATGTCTACTTTTCTTTTTATGTGGCAGTATGACAGTATTATTTGTTTAAGCTGTGGTTTTTTTCTAGTAAGGAGTCTTAAGTCTATTATAACATAAACATTGTTTTGTTTTCCACATTTATATTTTTGTTTTACGATTTAAATTTCTTGAGTGTTGCATTGCTTTTCCAATCCATTATTTCCAAGTGTCCTCTCTAACTACATGAAAAATGACAAACAGTACTCAGAGATATTAACATAGGCACAATTTGGTCGACATTTTGGGGGGGCTAATTTATTTTTCAGATACACATTCTTAAAATTTTTGTCTATTTCAATACAGTTTTGTCACATTTTTGGGGGGTTATGGTTGGTTTTTGGGGAGTTTAGCCACCCACCCCCCCCAATTGCGCCTACAGTTATCAACAAACGTTAAAATTATGAACCAGATATACGGCCATAAATGCGAATAATGCTATGAATTTACTCACTATTTACTCACTTTTTCATACAAAAACTCACCTTTTTTTTCACTTTTTTGAAAAAAAAACCCCTCACTATTTCACTATTTTTGGACGAGTGAGTGGATGGGAGCCCTGCACATATGTACATGTTTCAATCATATTCAAGGCCCTTCAGCATTATTCAATTTAAGATCAATTGACACTATAAGAACAATGACCTGAAACGTGTATTTATATATGTAGGCCTATAAAAATAATGTTTTAATAATATATTATGTTTACATGTATTGACTAGGTGGATCCAATCCTTAGTTATAAAGCACCTTTGTTAGTCTGTACAGAAACACTCAAGAAACCAGCATGGTTATGTTTAAAACAAACTATCGTTATCTCATATTGTAAGAGGGGCAGATGAGATCACTGTTCTGTCCCCTAAAACATGTTTTTAACAACTTTTTAATGTGTTACAGTGTATACTTTTAGTGGTCTATGTGTGTTTTTATGTACGATTTTTAACTACATGCCGTATATAAAGTGAATGTTTTAAGTGCTGCCCAATTAAAATAGGCTGATGAAGACGTCAATATGTTTTAGACGTCGAAACATGTACCATGAGTTAAATGACAAGTGATTGTTTCACGAAATTTTAATAAACAGTATTGACAAGGCGGAACCATTTGGAACTTTGTTCTTAATATAATGTACTTGGTTCTTGTGTAACATGA
Organism: Meconema thalassinum; assembly: GCA_946902985.2. Lineage (NCBI taxonomy): Eukaryota > Metazoa > Arthropoda > Insecta > Orthoptera > Tettigoniidae > Meconema > Meconema thalassinum. The sequence goes on along the minus strand of OX336391.1, from coordinate 451,982,139 downwards.
GAGATATACTTTAATTTAAAAATTTTCTATACTCTCCCACTATCTTTGAGAACCAAGTTTCATTATATGTCTAAACCTCCTCTATTTCCAGTATTTCTGAAAGTTGAAAAGAATTATTAATTACCTATGGTAAGTTTTTTTTTTTAAAGTGATTTAACTTTTGCTTTTCTTGATAGCGGGTATTGTCACATCAAGAAGACCAGGCATTGCTCAAAGCATATATTGCTGAATGGAGGAAGTTTTTCACCCAGTGCAATTATCTACCTACCCCTTTCCGGCAACTTGAGACTTCACTTGCTGGCAAAACAACTACTTCAGTACAGAAAAAGTCACAGAATGATGAGAGCATTGTAAGAAAGGTTTGTATAATTTTGGCATACAGTATTTGAAATATTTTAAGCAGGGAGCTGTACAGTATTCATTTTCTTGTGCTAGAATTTTATAGTGAATAATGTATTTTGTTTACTAATGGCCATTGGCTGCAATTAAATCTATATATAAGATATACTATGCCTTTCGCTGGCCTTTTTACAATTTATTACCAATATGGCGGCGAGAGGATGATCTTGCTAGCAATTTAATTTACAGTATGAAGTGCAATTTATTTATTGATGAGGAATTGTATGTGTGTTTATACTGTATTTAAATTGCAATGTGACACTGTTCATCAAAACTATGTGATACTTGAAAAGGACACTTGGAATATCTAAAACATCACTTTGTAGATTGGTTTACGAATTATCAAGACCATTCCTCATATAGATTGAGTTAAGAATGCAACTCCATTTATCGACCACTAAGGCAGAACAAGAACTTATCAGGATTTGATAAAATTAAGCATCGAACATAAAAGTGATTTCTATGCAACAGATGCAATGTACTACAGAAATTTTACGGTGCCAAACTGCAAGACGAGGAGCGCAGTTGTATGGTTAGCTGTGCATGGATTCCACCATAAGCTGTGTATGAGGACACAATTTCATGATCCGGATGATCAGTGTGTATGCAAGCTATGGGAAGAAAAGGGTGAATGGTACGGTATCACTTTATGAAGTGCAAGAATAGGACAAAGTCACTAAATAAATATTGTAAAGAATAAAATTTCAGTTTTTTTTTTTTCCATGTAATGTACTTTATGAACGCTTGGTTGAAATATATATTAATAAAATTATGTGTAAATAGAAACATCAAATCGACACTCGTATTGATCAACTGAAAGCTTCTACTACTTTGGATGCAAATGAAATGGCTGTCGTTTCCCCTAGTTTTATTCATCAGTTCAAAATCCATTACGTACAATAACCTTTTGTGCACTACAAAACTACATTATTGACTTACGTATTGATGTTACTGACTCAATATATTTACCAATTTATTGACGTGTTGTTTGTACGTTAGGCCTAACGCATATCATCTAAGTAGCCGGTTGTAATGTAAAGTCCTTGCTGTATTTATGCACAAATATTATGGTTTAATGAAGCAAGGTACATGCATTTCCTAGATTAATCGAGTATTTAGTCCATAGACTGGTCTGTTGTCACAAAATGATACCAAGCAGTAGCCTACCGGTACGGTTGATTGCTGATCTTTTCATTGATATATAGTTTCTTAGACCGATAACTTCTTGGATTTGCTTGAGACAGATTATACATAGCTTACTGTATTTATATTAATACAGTACGGTTCTGAACTCTAATTCAGTTCGACTCAAGGCATTGAAGGAGCCGAGGATCGAACCGACTTGCGCACCAAAATGATGCAAGAAAGGGAAATTAGGAATGGAACAATATTTTATTCACATAACTATTTTATGAGGTGAATGGAATATAATGATGAGTTTTTGGAAAAATTTGAAGCATTTTTAGAGAATTATATTTGAAAATATTTCAGTGAATATTATTTTAACCAAGGGAGAGTCCAATCTACAGACACTGGAATATGACCAAGGCTTCAAGTTACAAGCACCGGTTTTTGTTCGCCGAGTCGACAATAACAAAATCGTGCACACGACACTTTGATAAGAGGCTAGAACAATGAGTTTTTCTTGATAACTCATGAGCCAATCAGAATGAACCACAAACATATTGAGGGAATCGCTATTACATTAAATTTTAATAGTGCGTTAACTACACGCATACATTTCTCAACACATTCCTTTCCTTCCGACGATGATAATGCACGGTATTCTTCCACCAAAAACCCATCTTAATACATTCCAAACATGTATAAGAATCAGTGACCCTACTAGATAATCACCAACCTGTGAAATAATAAGCAAAAATATTTGCCATAATAGCAAATTGTTTTGATCCGTATTGACAGAATAACTAAGAAAACACTTTAAGTTAATTATACGCCAAATCAATACTAATAATAACACACTTAAATGTCTACAATTTATAGATCATTTGAAGTGTACATGTTTCGAAACAACAATGGTTTCTTCTTCAGCACAATGTTTAACATTGAAAGACCTATAAATATTTGGAGTTTAATATTTAATATTAATACATTAAATATCCCAAAATAGTTGGCACGCAGAACTGAAGGCATAACGACGTAGATGCCAATCTGATGCTCTGAATTAAGATTTTCGAGATTGAGATGCCACCAAGCATTGAAATAGTTGGCATGCAGAACAGGAGGCATATACGAACTGAATTAACATTGAAAGTTAGACTTGATGCTATTAGTAGGATCCAGATTGTATCATTTCCAGAGATATGATTACGTGTGTTATTTCAACTTCATGATACAGTACTTTAAAGCTTCACTAACTTCTTTTTTAAGATACTGTTTATGTTCAGAGAACCATATTAACTAATACATTTTTCAGAAGAGGAATTTTTACAATATTTTTCATATATATTTTTCAGAAGATTAACCATATAATTGCCTAAATTTTCATAGATAATTTTAAGGATTTATAAATGTTTTTCAAAATTATTCTTTTAAGACGTATTGTAAGGATATCCATTTTTAATTTAAGTTTTTCCTTAGAATAAGTTTTTTTCTCTCTCAATTGTGCTGAAGAAGAAACCATTGTTGTTTCGAAACATGTACACTTCAAATGATCTATAAATTGTAGACATTTAAGTGTGTTATTATTAGTATTGATTTGGCGTATAATTAACTTAAGTGTTTTCTTAGTTTAACCTGTGAAATACCTTTCATAGTGCACTCTAACAACTCCTCTCCACAAACTAATTACCTTCGTGCTCTATAAACTTCATAACATTTCTGTTCACTTCATTACATTCTTGTACTACATTCCACTTTGCTTCATTTGACAAAATTCCGTTAATAACCTTCATAACATAATACTATCCACGTTACAATAATAATATCAACATTAATAGACTTTAGTCCGCTCGTCTTCGTATTTAATAAAAATAGATCATTTCCTCCCTTTCTGGTATTCCTTAATGAATTAATTATTCATTTACAAATGTGTTTCGTTTTCAAATAAACCTCAGGTTGATCTACAAATCACCTGGTCTATGGTTTCGTAATCTCCAATTACTTCAATACAATTGTTTCTAACTTTAGGCATCATCTTGACTATCTGTCAACGTAATGATCCTGTTTTCATTTATTTCTCCGTTATGTTAATCACCAATGACTATAACAATGTCATGTTAAATCATATCCCACTATTGGAATTTTTATACTTCAAAAAGTATTTTATAAATATTACACTTATTTTATGACACATTAAATTATTTATAACAAATACTTAAGCATATTTCACTTATGCTTTCTCTATTAAACGATGCGATCTAGCAATATTGAAGCATACTATAGGTATTTACGCATTCCAGGGAAGCATTCCATTTATAAAACAGTTTCGTTTTAAAGCGAGTATAATTAAAACGTATCGGCAAAATTCAAATATGAAACATTTAAAATCCAAACAATAGTGAAAGCCCTCTGGAAAAGTTTCAGTTCACTTCTAACCAAATTAATCAAGATTCAGCCCCACCGACAGTTCAGGAAATTAGAGAAACAATTCAATCACTAAAAAATAACAAGGCCACAGGAGAAGATCAAATAACTGCAGAACTTTGGAAAAATGCAGGGGGAAAATTTCATCAACAAACTTCACGACATTATGCTGGACATCTGGCAAACTGAAAAAATACCAAAGGATTGGAAGATGGCAATAATACACCCCATACATAAAAAAGGAAGCAGTTCTGATCCAAACAATTATAGAGGTGTTTCCCTTCTTCAAGTCACATATAAAATTCTCTCCAAAATTCTACTCAACCGTGCAGAGAGTCAACTTGACCAAAGAATTGGTGAATACCAAGGTGGATTCAGAAAGGGGAGATCCTGTGCTGAGCAAATTCTGAACCTGAAGAATACTATATCATATTTTCGGAACACAACAAACAAAAATTATGTCATCACATTTGTCGATTTCAAAAAGGATAGATCGCATGTCACTTGTTAATGTTTTAACAGAATTTGGACTTGATAACAAAACAAGAAATATTATTAAAGATACACTAACTGAAACGAAGGCTAAAGTTAAATTTATGGGTGGTTGTAGTGATGAGTTTGAAATAAACACAGGTGTCCGTCAAGGGGATGGGCTCTCCCCTTTATTTTTCAATTGTGCTCTTGAGAAAGTTGTCAGAGAATGGAGGAAAGCAGGTGCACCATCTCACCGCCTGGGCCCAAAGATTAAGGGTATTGACTTAGATTGTCTAGCGTTTGCTGATGATTTAGCACTAATTGCCAAAAACGTCGCTGATGCACAGAAACAGCTTGTTATACTGGAGGAGCAAGCAGCCAAAATAGGACTAAAAATCTCCTATGAAAAAACTAAATTTATGACAAATATTAAGAATGGGGAGTTAGTGGGGAGAGACCTGATAGTCATGGGAGACCTAAATGCCCATGTCGGAACTGATAGAAGAGGTTTTGAGGAAGTGATTGGTGGTGAAGGATGGGGAAACAGGAATAAGGAAGGAGAGAGATTGTTGGAACTGTGCAAGATAAATGGGCTAATGGTTGGAAACACATGGTACAAGAAGAGAGAGAGCCATAAAATTACTTAGTACAGCAGGGATTTGACTAGGAAATCAGTGGTGGACTATATTCTATGCGGGAAGGAGACAAAGAAGAGTATCACGGATATAAGGGTAATACCTTCAGAAGCCCTGGACAGTGTCCACCGTCTGCTGGTCGCCAAGGTGAGAGGACTGAAGGAAAAGAGGAGAACTGAGAACCAAGAAAGAAGAATAAGGACATGGAAGCTGAAGGAGGATGGAAATAAGGAGAAGTTCCAGATATTAGTGAGGAACAAATTACCAAAGGATGATCCGAAAATGGGTGAAGAAGAATGGAATAGGTTCAAGGACGTATTGGTAGAAGCAGCGGAAGTCGTGTGTGGCAGAACTAGTGGAAAGAAAAGGTGGAAGGAAACACCATGGTGGAACCCCAGAACTAAGGAAGCAGTGAAAAAGAAAAATGAAGCATTCAGGAAATGGTTCCAACAGAGGACAGACAGAACAAGAGAAGAATACCAAGAGCGGAAGAAAGAAGCAGGAGAAGTAGTGAAGGAAGAGAAAAAGAAATGGCTGGAGAAATGGACAGAAATGATGGAGGAGGACTGTGATGGCAGTAAGAAAGTGTTGTATGGAATGATAAAGGCAAAGAGAAGAGATACAGGGGAAAATGTCAGAATGGTGGACAGGAATGGAAAGGAGGTCGAAAATATGGAAGAAGTAAAGGTTATCTGGAGAGATTACTTCAAGGAACTCCTAAATCCAACTAAAACCAGCGTAGTGGACATTGTGGAGGAAGAAACAGACAGTGACCAAGACATTTCAGAGAAGGAATTGACATGGAAAGAAGTGGAGGAAGCATTAAAGAAGATGAAAGGGGGAAAGGCACCGGGAATAGACGAAGTGAGTGTGGAGATGGTGAGAGCAGCAGGGGTGATAGGAACACAGTGGCTCTTTTGAGTAATGAAAGTGATATGGAGGGAGAAGAAAATACCAGAGGACTGGAAAAGAGGGATAATAATACCCATATTTAAAAAGGGAAGTAGGAAGGAATGCAAGAACTACAGGGGAATTACACTCATGTGCCACTGCGCCAAAATATTTGAGAAGGTACTGGAGAGAAGAATTCGGACAGAAGTTGAAGATGGGCTGAGGGAAGAACAGTATGGATTCAGGCCAGGAAGGTCAACAGTTGACCTCATCTTTGCAGTAAGACAGCTACAAGAACACCATTATGAATATGGGAAAGATCTGGTGATGACCTTCTTGGATATTGAGAAAGCATATGATAGTATTAATAGAAACAAGGTATGGGAAGCAATGAGAGCAAAAGCAGTGAACAAGGAGACAGTGGCAAGAGTGAAAGCAATGTACGAGGGAAGCAAAAGCTGTGTAAAGGTGGGAAGAGAGAGAACGGAATGGTTTCAACTGGAGAGTGGTCTGAAGCAGGGAAGTGCCCTCTCGCCCCTGTTATTTATAGTGGTGATGGATGAAATCATACGAAAAGTGGTAAATAGCATTGGGGAAAGGAAAATGAAGGCAATGTTGTTTGCTGATGACCTTCTGGTATGGGGAGAGGATGAGGAAGAAGTACAAGAGCAATTAGATGAGTGGGAGAAGGTAGTGTTATCATATGGGATGAAGTTCTCAGCACAAAAGAGTGAAGTGGTCATCACAACGAGGAAGAAGAACAGACTGGATATGGGCATAACACTTGGAGGACAGCAGTTGCAGAAAGTAGAATGCTTCAAGTACTTGGGAAGCATAATTGAAGAAAAGGGAGGCAATAGGATGGAAATAAATGAGAGGAGAAGGTGTGCAGATGGATTTTTCAAGAGTGTTAGGGGGATGATATGGAATAAAGATGTACCACAAAAATGTAAAGGAATCATCTACAAGACCTACTTTGTGCCAATTTTGACATATGGTTCAGAAACATGGGTGATGAAGGAAAGGGACAAGAATAAAATACGAGCAGTGGAGATGAAGTTCCAGAGGAGTAGGGTAGGAGTGACAAGAATGGACAGAGTAAGGAATGAGAGAGTCAGGGAGATGGTAAGAGAGGAACCATTGCAAAATAGAATAGAGCGATCTAGACTACAATGGTATGGACATGTGAGGAGGATGGAAGAGGAGAGGATACCGAAGAAGATGTTTGGAATGGAAATGACGGGAAGGAGGCCAAGGGGAAGACCAAGGGACAGATGGACAAAAGGAGTTAAGAAGAGTGTGGAGGAAAGAGGAGTGTGCTGGGACACAGTAAATGACGAGAGATGGTGGATGGACAGGAAACGATGGAGAGGCTTATGTTCCAAGCAGACCCGACCAGCGGTTGGAAACTGCTCAAGATGATGATGATGATGATTAAGAATGGTCCACCTGAAATTGTCATTGGTATCATTAAGATTGCAAGAGTGAAAGAATTTAAATACTTAGGTGAATGGATCACTGAAAATGGCAATGAAAATAAATCTGTAGCATCACGAATTCAGAAAATGGAAATTGCTTTTCAACACACAAAGAATGTTTATAACAAAAAAAGCTTGTCCTGGAACAACAAAATTCGTCATTACTGTACAGTGATTAAACCTGAAGCTCTATATGCTTCAGAAACGCTCAGTTTACATCGTAAGACCTTAAAGGAAAAATAAGAGATTAAAGAAAGGAAAATCATGAGGAAAATCTTAGGGCCCAGAATTGTAAATGGCATACACTACCCCAAACCCAACTCTGAAATTTATAAAAGAGTTTCTAAATTAACTGATACAATGAGATTGCGACGAATTCAGTTTCTAAGCCATTTGGAAAGAATGAATCCTACCCGACTCACTTATCGAATCCACAAATTTCTGCAAATCAAACGCACAAGACCAAAATGGTATAAACCAGTAGAGAAAGACCTTAATGAATTTGGTTCACCAAATTTACAAGATAGATATATGATCCGGAAAATTGTTCACACAAGGAGATTTGAGGAAGATGAGAAGAAACCACAGCGAGGTACCTGGTCGGGGGAACAGAAATTACAGCAATCAGTGAAAATGAAGAACTATTGGGCAAGGAGGAAAGCTCAGAAAATGTTGATTCCGCGTGGTCCTAAGTGACCCATTCGCGAAGAAGAAGAAGAAGAAGAAGTTAAAATATGTCAAAAATGACACACGCCGACGTTGTGCCCATTTACGATGTCGTGGTCCGGAGTGAGTTTAAAGAGAGTGCGCTCGTGACTTCAGCGAGTCAAGGTCTAGCTGCCAACTCAACACAAGCTTTGAACCGGCCACATGTTTCATGTGTAGCTAGCGGATATTGAAGGCATATTCGTTATAAGCTTTTGTTATAGAAGAAACTTATCTCAACGCTTCAGTATTGTATGGGGAGTAATATGCTTGCTTACTCAGGATATTCTATTGGAAATAACAAACCTTCTGGAGGGTTCTATGAACATAGCCAATGATATGGACTATCAGGCATTACGTAATGCGAGTTGAATGATCGATATGCGCCCGTGAGACGGTATAGAAACCGGCCTTGACACAGGTCAAGTACACAGTCGGACATAGTCTGACCCGTCATCGAACCACGAAGTGTGTGTGTGTGTCACCGATATAGTTGAATACGACGTCAGTATGAGCGAGTGCTCCTTCGAACTAGGCAATTAGTGCGACGTTGGTGGTGAACATAGCCATAATTTACAGTGCTTCGAACTTATAATTCTGCACCTGATAGAACACTTCAAGACATCAAAAGGTATGTGAGTGCGACTTGTATTTTACAAGTATTTCACTGTTGTTTTGTGTATAGTCCCCACTACCAACAACAAACTGTTAAGAACTGGGACCACCTCATAAGTTAGCAATCGAACATTTGCAAAAGCTAACAGGCTACCTTCACAACTTATATTTTTATACGGAGAAATATCAGGCAAGATTCCACCTATATTTACAAAGACATTATCACCTGGAATTATTGTTATTTGCCTGTCCTGTCAGACCAGGGGGGTCATACCAGTGAACTCCATTATTAAACATGAACATTACTAGCAGCATGCCTTATGCGCATGGATACCAGTCCCAAGATAGGATAATTTCATTACCCCAGTCCATGGAGATGACTAGCGGCTAGAAGGCAGGATGTGAGGAGACCAGACCAGGATGTCCTTAGGAACGAGGAATAAAGCCACCTGCGGCTGAGGTCCGTAGGCCAAGCAGAATGCTGCATCATACCCCAATGCCCTGCATTTCAACTTCTCAGGTCCGTGGTGCGTGGAGTCGACCTGCACCGGGGGAGTTGAACGCGGCATCATGCCCCATGTTAATCTTTTCAGGTGTACGATGTACTTTTCTTCTGCAATAAACCAAGGCCCATATTTGCGGCAGTATTAAAGGTGCTGGGACGTCCTCATAAGACCGTCAACGCTTAGTTCGAATGGCTTATGGTCCACGCGTGGCGAGGGCTAATCCACGGTCTTTAATAGTTGTAGACCCACCTCATTCAATAACATACATCTTATCTAGGTTGGCAACACCTCACATAAACACATCGCTATGACTCCGCACAGCACGTATGGGCTGGGGGGAGAAGGCAGGGAAAACCCAGTCGTTAAGATAACCACTGCAATCGACCACACTGTGAGTTACAGTGAGCACGAAAACTGCGAGTAGCTGTAGTAAGGAAGACAATCAGATAAGTAGTTAGCCTATAATTTTATAGTTTAACCATAGTTGATTTTTACAACCATATAATCTCTCCAAAGTACAAACTCCGGATAGCTATCACCATTTAGCATTTCACCTAACATCATATATACTGCATTTAGCATACACTGACAGTTGCAGTACCAATACTGCAACTAAATAATTGTACATATTGTAAATATTTTCACCTGTATTTCAAATATAGATTTTATAGCCTAAGTGTAATGGATCTGATAATGATCGCTTGACGATCGAAACTGGTCATCCTAGTCTTTTATTAATCTCATGTAATTTATTTCAGGATTAGGGCATAACCCATCTCTTTTGGGTACATTCGTGTTGACCGACTGAAAAGCACTAAACTCTTGTGTTGGTAATTATCGCCCAAACCCAGAACGCCCTGAGAGAGATCTCGCGCTAACACTGTGCTCACTGCTGTCTCGCATGTGGTTGTCTGTCGCTCCAGGTGCACAGACGGGCACAACGTATCATAAAATTACAAGTAAATTTATAAAATTGACAACATAATAACATGGGTTATGAGTAAAGAAAAATCTACATATAAGTTGGTCACATCTGAAATACCCCTAAAATACAACAAACTACTGAGATATTAGTACAATCTTTCGTCTACCTTCGTGATGATCAGCTGTTGCGGTACCTGGCCTGATAGGTAAGATGTTCCTCCTCTGGCTCGGCACGCGTCTGTCTTGCCCTAGGAAACAGGTTCCTCCTTGCTTGCGAGAAGTCAGCGGGCGGCTCTCTCCCCTGCGTGAGCACCTGGCTGTGTGGCCTCGAACCTCGCCAACGAGTCTTCAGGCTTCTCGATTAATAATCTGGAAACTCGTAACCGGGTCGAACAAACTCTTCTGACGACTGGTCTCTGGTCTCATTTCTTCATCATCGTAGATTGAATGTCTATTGTTGAAATCTCCCAAGTTGGTAATGGAAATCTGTGTAGTATCATTGTTGGTAAATTCAGATTACTGCTTGATAGAATTGCAGTTGTAGAATCATGAACTCATTGTTGTCTGGTCCACTCTGTATTTCCACTCCATGAATGTAGATCAACTTCCCTCCATTGGATTTAGTGCTGCATTACAATCTTCATAACAATTTCAAATTTGGAACTTCCCCCCTGACTTGAAGTCTTTATCATCATAATAGCTTGATAAATATGCTTTATAACAAATTCTTCTTTGTAGCAGTCAATATATATAATAGGCTTTTCATTTATTGCCGGCATCTCCTACTGTTCCTCGGCAAGTGTGGAGTCTCCTCCAGCCAAGTAACTATCTCCTTGCCGTACCTCGCTTATACATGTGAGCTCTTCTCGGACGATCAGTGACACAGGTCCACTCTGTACTTGTCACTATGAAGGAATGAATTCTGCGCTCTTCATTGCCGCGCTCTTGACTGTCTGAAGGCGGGACTAGCCTCCAACACAGTCCTAATTACTGTAATTCGCTCATATCTTTTCTTCTATTCATAAATATTTAATTCTGTTTTGATAAGAAAATATCATTTCGTCTTTGCTAACTATAGAAGTGCTTATATCGCTTTATATATTAAAATTTAATATAATAGCGATTCCCTCAATATTTTTGTGGTTCATTCTGATTGGCTCCTGAGTTATCAAGAAAAACTCATTGTTCTAGCCTCTTATCAAAGTGTCGTGTGCACGATTTTGTTATTGTCGACTCGGCGAACATGTTATGTGATATTCTGTTCTGCATGTTGTTGCTCAAAGTCAATAGTTAAATCATCTTTTTACTAGTCATACTTTAGGGTGTATAGTCGCTCAAGCAAAGAATGACCCCACTCTTGCAAGCTACTGTATTTTGGCCACAAGTCCCAGTAACTAGTTGACACTAGAACCTTTACAGTGGTGTTAAAGAGTATATGTATATAAGAGGTTACTTTACTCATTTCTTTGAGTTTTGGCTCTGGTCTCGGGAACTGAGAAAGAAAGAAAGAAAAGAAAAGTGTTGTTATGAGGGGTGCGTTCATTCTTTCAGTTACAGTAACTTTTGTTTATGCCATACTAGAAGAAATAATAATTCTTACTGATCTCTTTGAAGGAATTGTAGTTGTCTGATGTCTTGATTATTTCCAGCTCATGTTGGATAGCTGGAACCAGAGCATCTTCTGCGACATTAAACAGAGGCTTCAAGATGCAGCAATGAAGTTGGTCCATGCAGAGCGTAATGGGGAGGCTTTTGATTCCCAACTTGTCATTGGAGTTAGGGAGTCTTACGGCAAGTAGTTTATATTAATATTAATTCAGTTTTCCCAATAGTTAGTGCACTACAAGCAGTCCTATTCAAACACACATACAGTAGAATGATAATAAAAGAGCAATAATAATAACAATCATTATAGGGCCTCAGCGATGAGAGGTGGAGCCATCTAGGTGATCTACCCTACAACGTTCCATTTACCATCTAACGGACTCTCTTGGGTGACCTGTGCCTAATGCTTAACTATTAATGTTGCCCTGTTATCACCATGTGATGCAAGAGATCTTTTACAAGCCAGCATCATATGACTCGCACTGCTGTGGATTTTTTCTGCCTTTCAAAAATCAACTTGGCCCAGGAATCAAACCTGTAATGTTATGATCATGAGTCAGATACCACTTATTCACCAAGGAAGCTAACAGTGATGATGATGATGATTCTCTCTTCTAGTCAGTTCAGTTTTCCAGAACTACCAGTTCTTGTAGATGGCTATGAATTTACTTTTAAGGCAGATTTTACAGTGTACTAATAAGGATCTAAGAATACTGTATTTACTCACAAAATTCACTTAAACAAATATTTAGTCAAACAACTTGTTCTGTGAATAATTGAAGAGTCTACTTTTCTTAAAATTTGAGATTCAGCACCAAAGATACACCTATTTAGAACATTGCCATTATCTACGGAATTAAGATTTGCTCAAAATATGTCATATATATTGTGACCTAATAGAGCACTATGTTTGAAATTATTTCCTTGTAGGTATTGAGAAAATAGGGCTCAAATACTCAAGAGAGTTATTACTGTCGACCAAAATATTATGTGCACTCGAGTTTGAAGGTCCTTTGTGATGTACCTACTTAAAATCTAATATCATCGTCATTTGTGTCGTTCTATTTTACGTTAATTCATGTAGGTTTGGAATTTTTAATTTATATTTTAATATTTTTTTTATCACAGTTGGAACACCAAAAAGTTCCCGTTTGTAAGCGTGTTTCAACCATGTGTCACATTTAAGAATTATTATCTCAATAACCCGTCATCAGATCGAATCCAAATTTTAACACAATATACATCGGAATGTAGGTTTGGAATTTTTAATTTATATTTTAATATTTTTTTTATCACAGTTGGAACACCAAAAAGTTCCCGTTTGTAAGCGTGTTTCAACCATATGTCACATTTAAGAATTATTATCTCAATAACCCGTCATCAGATCGAATCCAAATTTTAACACAATATACATCGGAATGTTGTATAACTGGTTTATTAATTTCAAAACTTAAATTTAGAGCACAAGGTGGACCGAACGTTAAGAATAATATAAATAAATTTAATTGCAGCCGAATGGCCAAAATACAATATTCATGTTGGTTATTTAGTCTATTGATCTTTGCTATATTCTAAAATTGATTCTGTCCTATTTTTACATCGGTTGATGCGATAGCGTTCACATCTTTCACCACACAAAGTACACACACACTCATTTCCTACTTCATGGAAATATGTCGTTGCACATAGTTTGTGGTGATATGCATGAACCGCTAAACTTGTGATGACATGCCTTAATTCTTGATTTGCCTCAGTCCAGTGTCGGTCCCACATGGCGTCTGTACAATAAAATTCAAGCCAAATATCCTCTCTTTTTTGTCTTCTCTCTTCAAGTACCTTGGCACTATTTTGAGTGGATGGTAGTAAGAAACTTGCCTTTATGTCATCGATATAGAAAGTCTCTTTGGCCATTTCATATACAAGTCTCGACTTTGTGTTTATTCCAACACAGAGTGCTCTTTTAAGAAACCTTGCCTTCACTTTTTCTATGGATCGGAGGTCTGCGAGTGTTAGGTGATCCCATATAATCTGTATCCCATAAGTTGCTACAGGGCTCACTACTGCATGAAACAGTTTCATTGCTGATTTTATTGATACATTCTGTAGATCTTTTATTGTATATATTGCTCTAATTGCAGCTGAGACTCGTTCTTTTACGTGAAGTCTGTAGCAGTGACCTGTTGTTTGTAACGTAATCCCGAGATATGTGAATGCCCGAACGATTGGAACATTTCCCCCTCTTATCTTTATGTGGTCATCTTCTGCAGGCCTTCCTCCTTTTCTAAAAGTCATTTGCATGGTCTTGTCTGTGTTAATTTGAAGGCTATTTTTATCTGCCCGTACCGTCAACTTGTTCACTGCTTCCTGCAAGTGTATTAGATTGGCTGAGCTCAGCACCATGTCATCTGCATATACGTTAAGAATAATGAGGAAAATAAAACTTGGTACCTCGTAAAACATGCACGCGGCCAAATATCAAACATAACCCTAAAACCCGCACCACGAGACGATCGATAACCCACGTTATACATTATTAAAGTAAACGCCAGAAAACACACACTTCAAAATAACTTCAGTTTCAAATAAACATAACTTAGCCGCATGCATATGCCCCCTTACAATTAAACAGTTTCTCGCATTACTGAATTTCCAAAGTCATCTCCGGTCAACATTTTCCACCTTATTTTTATTTAATTTAAATTTCGAAAGTCTCCCTTCCAGTTTATCACCAGTCCACACGTACCTTGACATCCTCTTGTATTTTTGGGAGAGGGAATCCAACCTAGCCTCGCGGCTTGTCCTCTCGTAATCATCCCTACCGCACAACCCCCTTCTTCCAGCGATCAGAAGACAATCTTCAGCTTTTGGTGCGTCACCACTTACGCTATGCCGTTACACAGTCCTACCACCCGAACATTTGGCGGCAGATTTAAATACATATGGGATTTTCCTGTGTCTCCTCTTAAAGTTCCGTTGGTGCGGTTTCCAGCCACCACGATAATTTGAAATTAGCGCCAAACGACGACAGTTATCACTGCCTCATTTAAAAGTTTTGTTTTCAAATGTGTCACGTTAGCTTGATGGCAATGTTGAATTTTGACGGTATACATAAAAGTTTATTTTTCAAATTATGATTAATTTTCCAACGTCCTGAACGTCAAAGTAAATACAGGGGTTTTCAATCATTGTCGCCACTCCACCACCAGTGGCGTACCTCTCCTGCCGGAAAATGTGTGGGCCACGGGAGATGAACGCCCAATGTACCGAAACGGTACAGGCACTATAGGCGAGGGGGTCCTATAGCCGAGTAAATACATTTGTTTAATATAAAGTGACCAAAAAAAAATTTTTAAATTTCCATACAAAAATGAGGGTGCGGGTATTATTGGGGGCAGGTAATATTCGGGTATATACGGTATGTTACCTTCAGTCTAGAACATGGTGTTTATTTTATTAATATTGTTATTTGAAGTATATATTTTTTATTTCATTCCAGTTAACCTGTGTTCTAACCCTGACGATAAGCTGCAGATCTATAGAGAGAATTTTGAAAAAGCATACATTGAGGCAACAGAAGCATTCTACAAAATGAAGGCTCCTCAATACCTCCAGGCGAATGGTGTTCAGAATTACATGAGGTATGCAGATGCTAAATTGCGGGAAGAAGAGCAAAGGGCGCAAAAGTATCTGGAATCATGTAGTGGATCTGTTCAAGTTGTGAGTAGTTAATATTGTCTTAATTCCCCTTTTTTTTCTTGTTCTTGTATGTCATCCCTTCCTGATTTTGTTCATAAATCCTCCATATTTCCGTATTTGCTACTAGCATTGGTTTAAATGTTTAAGGATTCCTTAAAGTTCTATTATCAGGGCTATCACGGTTGTCAGGAATTTGAATACTATCTTTCCTCTCCCAATATTGATAATCTCTTAGGTATTAGAGAGTATTTTTATAGTCGAGTAGATTTTTTATTTTATTTCAAATAAATAATGTCCTGTGAGGTACATTTAACTTCTAAACTATTTGTATTGTTGACTTCACGTGATATTTGGTGCCTTAAAATGGGGAATTGGAACAACTTGCAAAACACATTGATTTAGACAGTTGGTAGACGGGTTGAACCCACGAGGAATCGTTAACTCGATTAGAAGGCAATTCAAACATTGGCAGAAGTTGACGACTGCAAGAACTAATACCACACAAGTTACATCTTACAACAAAATTCCTCTTTGAGTATTACACGAGTTGTAACATAGCACAGGTCTGCCACCAATATAAAGTTAGTTGGTTGGTTCCTCAGTTTAGGGTCTGCGACAACACCGTCATGTAGCCCCGTGTGCTTTGGGTGTGTGTAGAATTTGTCTGATAACTGGTGTTAATTGTGATGGCTGCATCTGTTTTTAATTCAAGTAAGGACTGCAGCCATTCAATTTTCAAGTAGTTCCTACTTTTGCTACAATCGCCACCGTCAACGACAACTAGTTCTGAACTTGGTTACTAGATGCCACCGCAGTCGGCTTCTGGCGAAGAACGTTGGAACCTAAAATCATTAGTCAAATCTAACTTATAATTTAGCTTCACACAAGTGTAATTAGTGGAAGGTTCTTTTATGTGCCATAAATCTATGACATGGGACTGCCAGCTTTATTTCCCCTCCGAAGGAAGGCATACTGAGGGATTTTTAATGCATTTTAAAAAACTGATGACTTTGGCCGGGTTTGAACCCGCGACCTTGGACATAGAAACTCAGCATGCTACCCACTATGCCATCAAAGCCGCTAAAAAATATAAATTTAAATCCTGGTCAAGTACCTGAAAAATCCATAAAAATCCACGAAAATTACGAATTTACGTTGGAAGATGAAAAAACGTCACAAATTTGTGTTTACCAAAATGTTGAATTTCTAAACACAATATTTCTTTAGCCAAAACAATCTCTCATTTTCAATGTTCAGATTTAATAAAATAATGTGATGGTGAATTTCCATGAGAAAAAAAATGCAAATCACCAATAATTTTTAGTCATTACTATTATGTATATCGAATGTTCCCGCTCACTCTTTCAACAAAACACTTTTTTTGAAATTACATGAAGCTGACTGTGTGGCTCGGCGGTAACATTCTCGCTTGCTGTGCCCAAGGTTGTAGGATCGAATCCTGGCACAGTCAGCTGGCATTTGAGAGTGTACAAATGCGAGGTAGCCGTATCAGCTCTTTTAGCAGGATGAAGTGTCGAGCAAACCCAATTGCGACTCAATATGGTAATGTGCACAATCAATAAATGGATGGAGGAACATGGTCTGTCTTTAACACTTAGTAAGACAGAAATTGTAATCCTAACAAAGAAGAGAATTCAGACAATACTTCCAATACAGGAAGGAGACATTCAAGTAGAGAAGCAGCCAGCAGCAAATTTCACGGCGTCATGATCGACAATAAAATTAATTTTGGAGAACAAATTAGACGGACTGCAGATAAGGCGACTAGGGGAGTAACGTCCCTCAGTCGGCTCATGGCCAATTTTGTTGGGCCAAAATCTAGTAATGTAACATTTCATCTGGGGTTGGTGAAGATATAAGGGTTGCTTAGGTGTTGTGCACACAAGAAAAATACAACTAACTTCTTGGGAAAAATTTTATGATTCAAAACTCCATACTTCAATAATTTATTTCATTGATGTCTTACTAATTAGACTTTCTTTTACTTGTCTTTTAAATATCATTATACCATCATTTATATAAAGTATACTTTCTTCATCACCAAAACATAACGCACACCATCTTACTAATTAGACTATTGCCCTTCCAGGCATTGTTGCCCAGGTGTAAGGTGGCCATTTTTGTACCTAGATGTACAGGGACAATTTCTCCCCCATGTGATTTTCATGAGGGTAGCAAGTGAAAATCACACGTATAAAACAATATACATTAATAATTGTGGTGTTTGAAGCCATATTTTCAGTGTTGCCTTAGTAAACAAGAGTTTAGTGCTTTTCAGTCGGTCAACACGAATGTACCCAAAAGAGATGGGTTATGCCCTAATCCTGAAATAAATTACATGAGATTAATAAAACACTAGGATGACCAGTTTCGATCGTCAAGCGATCATCATCAGATCCAATACACTTAGGCTATAAAATCTATGTTTGAAATACAGGTGAAAATATTTACAATATGTACAATTATTTAGTTGCAGTATTGGTACTGCAACTGTCAGTGTATGCTAAATGCAGTATATATGTTAGGTGAAATGCTAAATGGTGATGGCTATCCGGAGATTGTACTTTAGAGAGATTATATGGTTGTAAACTATGGTTAAACTATAAAATTTTAGGCTAACTACTTATCTGATTGTCTTCCGTACTACAGCTATTCGCAGTTTCCGTGTTCACTTGAACTCGCTGTGCGGTCGACTGCGCACAGCGAGTTCAAGTGAACACGGAAACTGCGAATAGCTGTAGTACGGAAGACAATCAGATAAGTAGTTAGCCTAAAATTTTATAGTTTAACCATAGTTTACAACCATATAATCTCTCTAAAGTACAATCTCCGGATAGCCATCACCATTTAGCATTTCACCTAACATATATACTGCATTTAGCATACACTGACAGTTGCAGTACCAATACTGCAACTAAATAATTGTACATATTGTAAATATTTTCACCTGTATTTCAAACATAGATTTTATAGCCTAAGTGTATTGGATCTGATGATGATCGCTTGACGATCGAAACTGGTCATCCTAGTGTTTTATTAATCTCATGTAATTTATTTCAGGATTAGGGCATAACCCATCTCTTTTGGGTACATTCGTGTTGACCGACTGAAAAGCACTAAACTCTTGTATACATTAATAAATTGAAAAATACACATTCAAAACATAAATAAACTATAAAAAAAGAAAAACATCTTAAATATCTTGTATGAGTTCAATACATCTTCAAATATCTGCTTCCTTTCCTTCTTCACCTTCATCTTCTCTCTCCTTCGTTTCTCTTTTCTCTCCTAACTTTTCCTTTCCTTCTTCCCCTTCATCTTCTCTCTCCTTCGTTCCTCCTTTCTCTTGTACCATTTCCCTTCCTTCATATGCTTATTTTCCTTCTCCAGTTTCTTCCATATCACCTGCTTTTTTTTGTTCATCTGTTTCACCTCCCTCCTTTCCTTCTCCTTTCTCTTCTCCTTCACCTGCTTCCTCTTCTTCTTCATCCTCTTCCACATCCCCTCCTTCTTCCCCTTCCTCCTTGTTCTTCCTTTTCTTCTGTTTCTCCTTCTCCTTTCCCTCTTCTTTGCCTTCCCTTCTTGCTTCTCTCTCTCCTCCCCTTCCTCATTCTCTTCCTCCTTATCTGTCTTATCTTGCTCAACTGTTCCTTTCTTCTTATCTCTTCTCTCCTCATTCCCTTTATCTCTTTTATCTTCTTTCCCTTTTTCTTCTGATGCTTCACTCTCTTATCTCCATCTGCCTGACATTTCGTCCTCTTCCTACTCCTTCTCTTTGACTTCCATCTCGTCCCTTTCTTCCTCCTGCCTGTCCTCCTCGCCCACCTTGTCCTCCTAGTCTTCCTCCTCCACCGCTTCTTCACCTTATCTTCTTCCTGTATGTTGTCTTCATCCTCTTGTCCTCCACCCTTTCTGTTCGTGGAAACAGCTGCTAGGATGCGGCACCTCGCGGGGCTGGTTTAGTTAGCCAGGGCGAGAATAGCCATACGCATGCGCGAACAACATGGCTGACGACAGACAAGCAAGCATGGTGTGGCATGGCTTATTACATGACGCGGAACAATCCAGTGCCATCTCAGGCACAATCTGCGTATAGTTTAAATATGTATTTGTATATAGATAGTGTATATAATAAAGTGCGTGTGCAAAATATTATTTTGTGAACTATTGCTACCGAATGAACACTACCAGCATGCATTCCTGGCATCCTCATGGCTACAGGAGTCGCTCCATGAACGAACGGAACACTTTCCTTCACCTTGTCCTCTATCTCATCCTCCTCCTTATCTTCAGTCTTATCCTCCTCCATTTCACCTTGTCCTCCTTCACATTGCTCTCCCTCTCCTCCATCCTTTTCTTCTTAGTCATCATCTTCCTTTTCATTACCACCTTCCTGACGCCCCCACCCCTCTGATGATTTTCCTGCTTATGCACAAGTGATTCTCTTATTGAGTCTACCTTCTCATTTACAACTACTTTCATAGATTCTGCCTTCTCATTTATAGACACTTTCAGAGATTCTAACTTCTCTGTCATCTGCTCACTCATCTTAGTCATGCTGGACTCTTATCTTCTCCATCAGCATTTGAAACAAAACAGATTCCATATCCTCCCCCATTCCTTTTTTTTACCTGTAATATTATCTTTGACATTATATTGCTCAGACTTCTCTGATGATCTCTCTCTTTTCTTCTACAACACTTTTGGTTCCAAAGAAGTCTTCCCCGTCTTATTAAACGTCGCCAATTTCTTAATCTTCTTCTACACACTGTTTAAAGTTTCCACCTCAATTATAATTCCAACTCTTTCTTTTTTAACCTTTCCATCACTCTCACTCTCTCCTTCCAACAATTCATTACAGTGGAATCTCGTTAGCACGTTCTCGGTTACGACGTTTTCCCGTTTAGCGCGATGATTTTCTCAAGTCCCAGTCCCAATTCTACAAAATACATGTTGATATATCCCCTTAATACGTTCTCTATTCCCGCTTACGAAGATCAAATTTCCGTTGTACTATTTGTAAGCGAACCTGATTTTATTCTTATTTCATTATAAAATTCGGCTTCTGGAAAACACGACGCGATATTGCCTCATATTCTCTGATAGTTATTGACAGTGTAGATGATTTCATTGTGTTTGACAGCGTAGAAGTGGCTATAGCTATGACGCAACACAGGTGACTTGTCTCTCTCCAGCTGCCCTTTCTCTACTTTCTCAAGTCCCTATCCTACTAAATTCATGTTGAAATATCCCCTTAATATGTTCTCTATTCCCGCTTACAACGATCAAATTTCCGTTGACTATTTGTTAGTGAACCGTATTTTAATCTTATTTCATTATAAAATTCGGCTTCTGGAAAACACGACGCCATATTGCCTCATATTCTCTGCTAGTTATTGACAGTGTAGATGATTTCATTGTGTTTGACGGCGTAGAAGCGGCTATAGCTATGACGCAACACAGGTGACGTGTCTCTCTCCCGCTGCCCTTTCTCAAGTCCCTATCCTACTAAATTCATGTTGATATACCGTATATACTCGAATACGACCCGCACATTTTTATACAAAATCGGACGTGAAAAATTGGGGTGCGGGTCTTATTTGAGTCATCCTGATTTTAAAGATTTAAATTGCCCGCCTCGCGCGATATCGGGTGTTGCGAGTATCCGCTAGATGGTGCTAGCCTTCTTCCGGCTATCACTTTGTTTTACCATAAGCAGGCGGCGTCAATCAGTCGCGCGCGGGTTTTGCGCACGTTTTCAGAGTGTAAACATGAGTTGTACGAAGCGTTTGCGGTCGTTTACTGTGAGTGAGAAGCTGAAAGTTGTGAGGGAAGCTGAAATTATTGGAAATCGTGCCGCCGGTAGGAAATATATTGACGAGTCATGTATTCGAGAAGGGAGAAAGAAAAAAAAACGTGTTGCATTATTACGACGAAAGAGCTTGCTTGTTCTGGACAATTACCGCGGCCATACAACAGACGCTGTGAAGAAATTCGTCAAGGATGGGAAAACCGACCTAGCAATCATCCCGGGTGGGATGACGTCTATGCAACAGCCACTGGATGTCTGCGTGAACCGACCGTTCAAACCAGCCTTGAAACAGCTGTATACGGAGTGGAGGGCGGCCGATAAGCATACACTGACCCCAACTGGTCGTATTCAGGGCCCGGAAGTTCAGCTGCTCTGTTCATGGATTTTGATGGCATGGAATCGTATCTCGGGAGATCTCATACGGAAGAGCTTCAAGAAATGTAGTATTTCCAATGCTATGGATGGCAGTGATGACGACATTTTGTGGGAAAGTGATGGTGAAAAAAGTTCCGAAGTTGGTACTTCTGATGACGATGAATGAAGTGTTTGTGTCTTATATTTGTACTTTTAATTGTTTCTGTGTGTTATTTTAGGACGACTTCAGAACTGTTGGAAACTATTTTGTAGAAATGCTATTCTGTTTATTTAGTAGGCTAAAGATTGTAAATAGTTTCGAGTTTTTTTTTTTTTTAAATTTTGTTCTTCAAAATCAGGGTGCGAGTCTTATTCAGGGGCGGGTCGTATTCGAGTAAATACGGTATCCCCTTAATACGTTCTCTATTCCCGCTTACAACGATCAAATTTCCGTTGAACTATTTGTTAGTGAACCGTATTTTATTCTTATTTCATTAAAAAATTCGGCTTCTGGGAAACACGACGTGATATTGCCGCATATTCTCTGATAGTTATTGACAGTGTAGATGATTTTATAGTGTTTGACGGCGTAGAAGTGGCTATAGCTATGACGCAACACAGGTGACGTGTCTCTCTCCCGCTGCCCTCCACCCCTTTCCCTTTGTTTATTTCACACGTAGGCGCATTATTGTCTTCGTATTCCGCACTATTGTCTTCTAGTTCTTAGTGTTCACGTCCAGTTATGACCTATTTTATGCGTGTTTCATAATGGATAGGAAGAAAGTACGGCAGATAACTAATGATGAGAAGATGAAATACATTCGAGACGTGGAATGCAATCCTCACATGAAGCGTGTGGATATAGCGCGAAAGTGGAACATTCCTCCGTCTACACTGAACACGATTCTCGGCAAAAGGAAGGAAATCGAACGTGCATTTGAAGAAGTAATGAGCGGCAAAAGGAAACGTGTGCGTGAGGGACAGTTTCCTCAACTAGAAAGCGTTTTATTGAAGTGGTTCAAGCAAGCCCGTGCTTCAAACATATGCGTTCGCGGTTGCCGGTAACTGAGCCGTCACTGGCGGAGCGCGAGAGCGAGAATGTCCTTGCTAAGCAGAAATAAAGACCCTGTATTATACTGTAGTGTAGAGGTACAGTAATTCATTTTTATGTTATTTATTCCGTGTAAGTTACTGATAACCTATGTTTATGTCGTAACTGTAGTAGTGCATACAATCACTTACTAAGGTCGGCGATTTGACGTCCATATATACGCCGCGTTCTTTCTTATACGTTCTAAATGCAGTATGGCGTTTTTCGGTAGTACGTTTTCCCGCATATGACGTCCAAATTTTTCAGTCCCTTGAAAAACGTACTAACGAGATTCCACTGTATCACCTTTAATCTTAACATCATCTAGTAATATCATAACAAATTTTAACTCACTTTCCTAATCTGGCTTGCACTGTACTTACGTCATCTTCATTATATTGTAATGTAGTCACCATATTTTCTTTTCAACTTTCTTATTCCTGCTTCATCCTCTAATATCACACCACATTTAATCTCACTTTCCTTGTCGAGCCTCATCCTCTAACAGCACCTCAAATTTAATCTCACTTTTCTTAACGTGCCTCATCCTCGAATATCACATGAAATTTAATCTCACTTTTCTTATCGTTCCCCACTTTGTAGTGCCATTTGTAACATTTCTCATATGGGTGGTGACAATGAAAAGGGGTCGCAAAGTGTTGTGCACACAAAGAAAATACAACTACTTCCTGTGAAAAAAATTCTGATTCAAAACTACCTACTTCAATAATTTATTTCATTTATCTCTTACTAATTAGACTTTCTTTTACTTGTCTTTTAAATATCATTACACCATCATTTATATAAAGTATACTTTCTTCCTCATCACCAAAACATAACATAATTTAACTAACTAGACTATTGCCAAAGCCCCCTTGCCACCTATTGTTGGTTCACTACAAAGAATCCAGTAGGCACAATGCTCTAGGCTCCCTGTAGTGTCCCAGCAATAGGCGGCCATTTTCAACCCAAAATGTACAGTGACAATTTTGCTCCCATGTGATTTTCACGAGCGTAGCAAGTGAAAATCACTCATATTAAACATCTTACATTAATAAATTGAAAAATACACTTCTAACATACACTAACTAAAACTACCAGTAAACACTATGTTCACATTTGCACATACAAAGTAAAACAAACTGTAGAATAAAACCTGTTCTTCAGATAAACCTCATAGCCTTAAGTGTTCAAAAATCGTAGTGAGTCTTATAATATATCATCTATACACACTTTTCTCCAAAACGTCAGTGCCGCCTACTCCTAGAAGAGAATCGACCTCTGCTGCCACCAGAGTAACTATTATTTCCATCATTTCTATAGGTTCTCCTCCTCCTCCTCGAAGAGTACCTTACACCTTCTTCCACTTCCTTCTTCTCTTCTCTGTCTTGTAATTCTGCCTCCTTTCTCATATGCCATTTTCCTTCTTTCATATGCTTCCTTTCCTTCTCCAGTTTCTTCCATCACCTACTTCCTTTCGTTCTTCCGTTTCACCTTATCCCTCCTTCCCTTCTCCTTTCTCTTCTACCTTTTCCTTTCCTTCACCTACTTCCTCTCCTTCTTCACCCTCTTCCACATCCCCTCCTTCTTCACCCTCTTCTGCATCCCCTCCTTCTTCACCTTCCTCCTTGTTCATTCTTTTCTTCTGTTTCTCATTCTCCTTTCCCTTCTTTTTCTTCTTTGCCTTCCCTTCCTGCTTCTCTCTCCTTCCCTTCCTCATTTTCCTGCTCTTCCTCCTTATCTGCCTTACCTTGCTCAACAGTTCCTATCTTCTTATCTTTTCTTTCCTCTTTCCCTTTTTTTCTTCTATCTTCTTTTCTTTTTTCTTCTTCTGATCCTTCACTTTCTCATCTCCATCTGCCTGACATCTCGTTCTCTTCCTACTCCTTCTCTTTGCCTTCCATCTCATTCTTTTCTTCCTCCACCTTGTCCTCCTGCCTGTCCTCCTTTTCCACCTTGTCCTCCTCGTCTTCCTCCTTCACCGCTTCTTCACCTTATCTTGTTCCTGTATGTTGTCTTCCTCCTCTATCTTGTCCTTCACCTTGTCCTCGATCTCATCCTCCTCCTTATCTTCAGTCTTATCCTCCTCCTTCATTTGACCTTGTCCTCCTTCACCTTATTCTCCCTCTTGTCCACCCTTTTCTTCTTCTTCTTCTTCTTCTTCTTCTTCTTCTTCTTCTACTTCTTCTTCTTCTTCTTCTTCTTCCTCTTCATTACCACCTTCCTGATGCCCCCCACCCCTCTGATGATTTTCCTGCTTCTTATGCTCAAGTGATTCTCTTATTGAGTCAACCTTCTCATTCTCAAAGTCTTCCTTCTCATTTACAACCACTTACATAGATTCCACCTTCTCATTTATAGACCCTTTCAGAGATTCTAACTTCTCAGTTATCTGATCATTCATCTTAGTCATGCAGGACTCTTATCTTCTCCATCAGCATTTGAAACAAAGCAGATCCATATCCTCCCCCCGTTCCTTTCTCTACCGGTAATATTATCTTTGACATGACCATATTTCCTCGCATAATCGTCGTCAACGCATAATCGTCGCACCCCCCTTTTCAAACACTAAAACAGGTTTATAAAATTTCATGGCAGAATCGTCGCATAGAATATTTGTATTTGTGTGCCAGTCAGTTGCACATGCTGCCGCGACTTATAACCAAGTGCAGATCTGTCAGAAGAAAAATATTTAGTCTTAATGCTTGTGTGCTATGAACTGTGACACGAGCAGCCAGCTTCGTCACTTAGCACATTCCGTGAGGGTATAATCTGGCGTGATATTGTCAGGAGAAAGTAGTCTCGTCTTTATGCGCGGGCTATGAACCGCGACACGAGCGGCCAGCTTGGTCAGCACATTCCGCGAGCTTTAACCTGTTGTGACCTTGCCAGAAGAAAGAAGCCTCTCTCTCTGACTGCAGGCTATGACTCACTCCAGACTCGCGCTACGCGAACGACTGGCCCACGGCATGCTAACCAACGATCGCGCTGAACACAACACCAGGGCCAGGGGAGTGAAACTTAAGTGGACTTATCGCTTCCATGAGTTGGCCTCGGAATGACGAGATTCAATAAGCTGCCGTGCAAAGCGCTGCTAGTCCCAGTTCGCCGACATTAAAACAGGCCCAACTGCTATTGGCGGAATCGTACGCAAGGAACACCTCGTGCCAGTCCAGCCACGTCTAGCATCAGCCATGTCCGTAAAAACATCGCAAAAGAGAGACCCGTGCGTGATGATACGCATTGGTGTCCAAAAGAAGAAAATACAAGAATTGTACAATGATCTTGATGAAAGTGAAATACCTGTGGTTACATAATAAGCTAATAATAATAAGAGAGTGCACAAGCATGCAGCAAATAATGATACAGTATATATTTAAAACTTGTGGGTTTCTTCTTTGAACTTAAATATTCTTCGCATGATCGTCGCGCCCTGCTGTTTTTCACGAATTTTAGTGTAAAACTGTGCAACGATTATGCGAGGAAATACGGTATATTGCTCGGACCTCTCTGATCTTTCTCTTTTCTTCTACGATACTTTTGGTTTTAAAGAAGTCTTCCCCGTCTCGAACGTCACCAATTTCTTAATCTTCTTCTACGCACTATTTAAAGTTCCCATCTCAATTATATTTTCAACTCTTTCTTCTTTAACCTCCCCATCACTCTCACTCTCTTCTAGGGGCAGATGACCTCGTAGTTCTGCCCCTTAAAACAACAATAAATAACTAACATAACTCTCTTCTCCCAACAATTCATAATCACCTTTAATCTTAATTTCATTGCACTGTACTTACACTCTACTGATCATATCTCTTTGTAATTATTATATTTCTTATTTTTTTGTTTGATTCCCCACGTTTTAGTGCCATTTGTAACAATTCATCTGGGGTTGGTGAAGATATCGGGGTTGCTTAGGTGTTGTGCACACAAGGAAAATACAACTAACTTCTTGGGGAAAATTTTATGATTCAAAACTACCTACTTCAATAATTTATTTCATTTATCTCTTACTAATTAGACTTTCTTTTACTTGTCTTTTAAATACCATTACACCATCATTTTTATAAAGTATACTTTCTTCCTCATCACCAAAACATAACACACACCATCTTACTAAATAGACTATTGCCAAAGCCCCCTTCCAGGTATTGTTTATTCCTACAAAGTATCTAGTGGGCTATGACCACTAGATACTTGGTATTGCCCATGTGATAGGTGGCCATTTTTGTACCTAGATGTACAGTGACAGTAAGATGAGACTACTGATGACAGCCATCCATTCAGTTCTCCTGTATGGAGCGGAAATATGGGCGGAGTCCTGGATAAGAAAATTTATAGGAAGTCGCTAGCGCAAGTGTAGAGGTGGGGTGCTTTGCGTGTGGCATCTGCATATCGCATGGTCTCTGAAGAAGCCGTTCTTGTTATTACCCGGATAATTCCAATCTTTTTTCTTGCGAAAGAACGCAAGTACATTTACTGGAGGAAATCTGAGGTAGGTTTACAAAATGCATGACGAACAGCAAGAGTACAAACCTTTCTTAATTGGCAGATCAAATGGGAGCAAGGAGACCGAAGCCAGTGGACTAAGAGAATGATCCCTCAGGTGCAGGTTTGGACCGTGGCTACGTTATAATACAAGGCCTGGAAATGATGCGCCAGACAACAATACAAGTGATGGTTCAAACTTGTTCCGCATTTTGCTCCTAGGTTCACTCTCTGGCGCCCTTATTCGTATTGTTTGCATTACGCACAATGTGATTTGTATCCCTGTATTTGAATGGTGAAGAGTTTTGCATTACTTTTCAAGGGCAGTAGACTATTTTTTAACTGATATTGGGATGGGTGCTAAGAGGTCTTTATGAGCAGGACGTAGTAAAAAGCTAGTTTTATTCCAGTGAACTAGAGTAAATGTGGCATCCATATGGGGTAAACACCATGGTTTAAAATCACGGGATATTTTTTGTAGAGTACCTTACGAGCAAATTGTAGTGTCATGATAGGGTTTATCAAAAATGGTGCATTGTAGCGTGCTGTGTTGTATAGCTCGTCAAGTTAAAGGCAATGGATTAATTCTCATTAGACGATGACATACGGAGACAATTGATTTTGTTTCACGTCGGGGAAATCCAGGGTCTTCATGGACACCAAAGAGTCTTCTACAATTTGTAGCAAGCATTTCAAGGATTCTAATTAAACTCTAGTATAAGTAGACTACTACAAAGAGAACGCTCTTACTGAACGCATTTCCGACGGTTTTTGAGGATTAACCCGAACATAAACAAGTACAAATAAATAGACATACACGCGAATAAGCATGTGTTGATAAAGACGACCACATAAACAATAAAAGAAAATATTCAGGTAACTTAAATATTACGGAAGACTGTTATGATGAACGAATTGAGGAATATTATGATCAACCACTTGTTAGTGTAGGAACGCAATGGGGATGGGAAGTCAACTAAATTTAAATTAAAGAGGGCACTAAGAAAATATGCAGTGTATAGAACTACAATTAAATCATTGAATCGGAGATTGATTTTATAAAACAAAACTTACATTCACTGCAACGTCAGGACAAACTCAATGTTCAAATATCGAAGCTCACGAGTGAAACGGATCGTGGGGACTTGAAAGCTAATTTCTTACTTGAAGCAATTCGAACTTTTACGAAACGAAAGTGTAACCTAAATACCGGTACAATGAAACAATCAAAATGTTTAATAAATCACCGTCCATTTACCGCGTACTGAGAGATCTAAACATTTTACAACTTCCTCATCCAGGAAACACTGAAAACTTGTAAGGGGCAGATAACTTCGCTGCTCCTCCCATTAAAACAACAATAACTGCATTGGGTACACGAGCAGAGAGGCGGATGTCACGTCACTTGAAAATGCTACGTTGACAGCTGAAGAAAAGTCACTGACTCACGATAATGAGAAGGTTGGTACATTAATCATTAATGAAATGGCCATAAAGTTTAGACACTTGTACGACAGGAATATAGACATGTTTCTTGGCATTAGTGATATTGAGAAAGATGCAATTGGAATCGAACATAAATTGGCTAATAAATTATAATGCATACTGAACTGTTGAACGCCATGTCATTCTTCTGTAGGCTACTGTTGAACGGCCTGTAATTCTTCTACAGGATACCAGGGTACAGACTTAAAGTTATCTCGATAAAAAGTTGAGGCTTACGAAGGAAACGTATTAAGTTTTGGTGTTAACAACTTCATCAACCGTGTACCGCATGCTTCCACTATGTGATTATGCAGAATCTCTCAAGTGACGATGTAGAACTGCTCTTCAGTCACCTGAGAAATAAGGGAGGTAACAATGACATGATGGGCGTGAGATCGTGCCTGCATGCCATCGAGTCAACACATTGCACAGGAATTATCACATCTTTTAGAAGTGGAAATGTGGTACTACAAGAAGATGTAGTCGCATCAGGTGCCTTGACCAAGTTTCTGAAGCCTAAATGGTCGCGGAAGGCGCAAAACCTAGCCAGTGCTACAGAAACATCCCAGCTTCCGGCACATATATTGCAGATTCAAGGTAAGAATATGGGGCATAAAGGCTATAAAATCATTATGATTTACTGTACGTTAACCTATTTTAGCATTGAAATCTCTTTGTTTTCAGAAAATCCGGCGTATCTATCTTCCATTTAAATTGCATTAAGTTATAGTGGGGTTCTTGTAATAGTGGCGGAAGAGGGTAGTTTAGAGAAAATATCAGCTCCAGCAAGTTCAAACCCATCATTAAGATTAATATATTTTCAAGACATGGGGGGGTTAAGCTATCCCAATGTTTCTTTTATATCTCTATTGGAAACAATTCCTCACTTAAACAGCCGTAAATTTCATGTCTCAAAAATATTTAGTGTCACATTTCACTAATATTTTAACTGACATACGGTACACTAAATGTGTGAATTGTATATTGACAATTAACTCAGCATGCTACATATGCAGAATTTATCAAGGCCTCTTTTAACCCTTATCACTCACGCGGCGGGAGAGCCCTGACAACGAAAATGTCTTGCATAGATCCTTTGTCGGGTCACACCCGACATCGATTTGTTCTGCCTATAACTTCGCTGTCGAGGTACACCCAACAAAATATAAGCAATACTGCGCTTTTCCCATTTTCTGGCGATACTATGCTCTACCGTTACGCTATATTCTCTTTGGAAACAAGCCCTATGGAGAGGTATTTTGAAGGCCATGCAAGTTTGAAATGAACTGTTGCGTAGCAACATGGCGACGTTAGAAGATCGCAAGAAGCAAATGTCGGGATATTTGGATGAAAGTGACGTTGATTTTAGCGATAGTGGAACTGATAATGAATTAAGTGGTGCGGAAGATCATGCAGAATTAGATGATGTTAGTGACTTTAGTGACGAAGAGTTCGTTTATGATGAAACATTTCGTAATGACAGGGCTGGTACCTCGAATGATGGTCACTTATGGAGTTTAGGTGGTACGGATTTTTTTTCTCGAAATCTGATTTTTTTACATCAATTATGAGTAAATCAAGGGTGCTAATCATGAACATACTATTAGTTTTGTACCCACACCCGACGCCCTTGAGGGACGAGGGTTCGATTCCCCTCCCAGGTACTCAGTCATAAATTCGAATTTGCGGCGTGTAACCCGGAAAGTTACGGTATTGTGTTCATAAAAATAGTATGGAGACGTTTCTTACATTGGCTGTGCAAAAAGTCACTCCTAACTCCCTTGAGGGTTGAGGGTTTGATTCCTCGCACAGGTACCAAGTAATAAATTCGAATTTGCGGATGACTTTTCGCATATCCGAAGTAAGAAACGTTTTCATACAATTTATATCGACACAATGCCCTACAGATCCGGGTTATACGTAGTAAATTCGAATTTATGACTTAGTACCTGGGAGGGGAATCGAACTCTCGACCCTCAAGAGCGATACGGGTGACTTTTCGCATATCCGATGTAAAAAACTTTTTCATACAATTTATATAAACACAATACCGTACCATTCCGGGTCATTCGTAGAAAATTCGAATTTATGACTTGGTACCTGTGAGGGGAATCGAACCCTCGACCCTCAAGAGCGTTAGGTGTGACGTTTCGCACAGCCAATGTAAGAAACTTCTCCATACTATTTTTATGAACACAATACCGTAACTTTCCGGGTTACATGCCGCAAATTCTAATTTATTACTTAGTACCTGGGAGGGGAATCGAACCATCGTCCCTCAAGGGCTTTAGGTGTGGGTGCAAAACTAATAGTATATTCGTGATCAGCACCCTCAATTTTACCATAATTGATGTAAAAAAATCTAATTTCGAGAAAAAATATCCGTACCACCTGAACTTCATAAGTGCCGCCGGTTCAGAAGGTTATGCAATTACCTCTAATTACAACTAATTACAGGTACATCCTGAGTGTAAAATACAGAACATTGTCCCTGATACGTTGTATTATGTTATAGTTCATTGTAGTAATTAATTGTATTGTATTATATTACATTAACCTATTAAATCACATCGCAAACATACATGTGGTCTGATGACCTGCCACAAGCATATATTTAAATGGAGCTGAAGAGGAAATACTGTTCACAAATAATGGAGTGCTAAGAGTTAAAGAATATTTATGTAAACCACACGCAATGACAATAGTGCAACGTAGTAGTGCTACTTGACAGGAAGACTCTTAAAGTGAAGTGTAATACAGCCAAGAGAGAGCCATATTAATCATATGGGGGGAAATGGAGTAAAACAGATCAGAAATACTCAGAAAACATGTGTTTAGTGTATTTGAGTTGCATGTAATGCTTTGTCAACAGCGGACAACTAGGGCACCGAACCACAATCCTAGTGGCGTAAAGTGGAACTACCAGTTTGGCGCTCCAAGTCCCTGCTCTATTTCCAGGCCTTGAGTACAGTGAAAACTCGTTAGTACGTTTTTCAAGGGACTGAAAAATTTGAACGTCAAAAGCGGGAAAACGTACTAATGGAAAATAATAATTAAACCTCATTAATTTGTATCAGTAAGGGAAATGTAAAAAACGCGTTAATAAGAAGTGCCGCGGCGCGGCGCGTGCGACTGTCTTACTTTTAAGAGTCGCCTATACCTGTTAAGTCACAACCCTCGCACGCTTGTTGGCAAGGAATGTTATGTCAGAGCGGTCGGTCTCACATTCCACTAGGTGTGGACAAAGAATGCTTTCAGGGCTGACGAAAATGAGATCGTACTAAGCGATGCGCGGCAAAATGTGCGACGTGATAAATGAGGTACTTTTACATTATTGTCATCAGATAAGAATCGGGACTTGAAAATTAACGACGTGATATGCGATAAAATGTACTAATGAGGAACGTGTTAACGAGGTTCTACTGTATAACGTAGGCCTTGGTTTGGACAGAGAGGAAACATGGTGAGGTTGGTTATTATCTCACTCAGTTCTTGACTGGGTATGGGTACTTCTGTTCCTATCTTAAGAAGATGGGGAAAGTGGATTCACCAGATTGCATCTACTGTGTTAATGAGCTAAATGCTAATCACACCTTTTTCTCTTGTGGGCGGTGGGTCCAAAATAGACAGTTTATTCAAGAGCACGTTGAGGTGGAGATATCTCCTGAAAATATTGTTGCGGTGATGCTACAAAATGAAGAAAATTGGAAGCTGGTAGCAAGTTTAGTTGAATGTATCCTCCGAACAAAGAAGACAGATCTGGATCGCCATTGAAGATAATTCACTACGGAAGAGAGTCTCGCGGGCAAAGATAAAATGACTCTAGCCTGAAGTAATGTTAGTTAGTTAGTTATTGTTGTTTTAAGGGGCAGAACTATGAGGTCATCTGCCCCTCTGAAGTAATGTGATGAACGGTTCCAGGCTAGTGTTCAGAGGTAACGGGCGGAGTTTTAGTCGGTAGTCTGCCACTCAGGAGCTCGACACTGCGTAAATGCATTTCTTCCTCCCCTTACATGAAATTTTGGGAAAATGGTTAAATTGTATGTGAAGGTAATGCTGTTATTTCCCAATTTCATTCCTCCATCGACAATGATGCTTCTCTTTCAACCATTAATTAACATGTTTTTCTTCGTGGATATTTGAAGGGTGAACCCAAAGTGGGTGAATAGGGAATAGCCTTGATTACAGACACACATGAGGAAACAAAATGAATTCTGCTCAAGAAATATGGAGATAAAAATCAGATCAGTCAAGCTCACTTGGATTTTCTTGAAAATCTAAAGCTTGTTAGGTCTGCCACACCCGAAGAATTAAACATTACTTGCATTGAAAGCCACTGTTGCATTCAAGTGCTTAAAGCCCTGGGAGAAGAAATCATCAGTTCCAGTAAGGTGTTGGCACCTGATATTTCCACCTGATATTTGCCAGTGTTGGATTGTTCACCTAAAATGAAAGTGGAATGTGTTGAAAGATCTAATGTTGTTATTTATCAGTAGTTGTGGAATATCTACAGGCTGCTCAGACAACCAGTTTTGGTGTAGGCTTTAGTAAAATGTTTAAATAATAATACTAGTTCTTTGATGATTTGGGGAAACAAGGAGGAGGAGGTACAGGAACAGTTGGACGTGTGGGAAGGAATAATACAAGGATATGGGATGAAATTTAGCATAAATAAGAGTGAGATGGTGATCACAACAAGGAAGAAGGTAAGAACCACAACAGGAATAACAATTGGTGGGGAACAGCTGAAGAAAGTGGAGAGTTTCAAGTATCTGGGAAGCCTGATACAAGATAATGGAAGAAACGATAGAGAAATAAATGAGCGGGGGAGGCAGGCAGAAGCATTTCTGAGGAGTGTGAGAAGCATGTTATGGAGCAAGGATGTCCCTCAGAACAGCAAAAAGATCATATATCGGACGTACTATGTCCCTATTCTGACGTATGCCTCGGAGACCTGGGTTATGAAAGGAAGGGAGAAGAGCAAAATACAGGCCAGTGAGATGAGGTTCTTGAGAAGCAGTATTGGAGCTATTTTATGTAGGTCTATTGGTTACTTCACTAACAACCTTCAAACTCGAGTACACATAATATTTTGGTCGACAGTCGTTTCATTCATCTTAATTCATTTCATCTCTCATTAACTCCTCTTTAGTGGGCTAATTACACAACATATGAAGAGTGACACATGTGGACTCTGACCAGAGATAGGGAATGAATGAATACAGAAGCCCAGGGAAGTAAAAAAGTTAATCACTGCAACGCAATTCCAGGGTGTCGAGCGATATGGGAATTATACGGGAATTTTAGTGACCCGTGAAAAATACGGGAATTACCGTATACGGGAAATTTGCCCTTGATACTGGAAATCTTGAAAAGTCTCATAATGCCTGACTTCTTAGCCCCCGAACATTCGGTAGAGTCCTCCCGCTCAGTCTTCTATTTCGCCTGCAGACCGCGCTGCCACCCGCAATTTGCGCCACCGATAGAGCGCTAAGCGGGATGAGAACCCAGCCAAAGTCGAATGCATGCTTAGCCTGGCAGACCGCCGGCCGTACTTTCTCCGCGCTCGTTGCTGACAATGACATAGAGGAATCAGTCCGCATTGTTATTCAGAGGAGACCTGGGTTTCTCGACAAGAGCAGCCCTTAAAGAAGTTAACAGCTTAAGATCTCATAAAATTCCAGACGCGGATGTGCTGCAATTTCGCACCAACTGCCGAAAATTGTACATTCGTATCCTATGACTGAAAAAATCAAAGAGAGGTCAACTTTTGCTCACAAGAGACCCGTACTATTTCCTGCCTAGACCCTATAGGGGTCGCTGAGACTCTTTAAGTTGGAAGAAGTTAGAATCGTCATTGCCCTGGAAGTTCTTTGTAATCAGAAGAATTTGCTTTCTGGCGATATGGCTGACCGCATCAACAGCAGCTACTCCGCACTTCTGAGACTGCCCTCCGTCACTGTGCGTTTGAAGTAGTTCGACGGAAAAGAGCCACCACTCGACGTGCTGTGGTCTGAATTAGTGGCTTCAGCACCTTCCTCAGTTCCTGCCAAAAACGATCTCACAAGCTTCGTTAAAATGATACTGATTTTGTATCACAACAATGCAGCTCTAGACAGAGGTTTCTCCCTGAACAAGGAGTGCATGATCGTCAATCACATAGAAGCAAGTCTGATTGGCATGCATACTGTTCAGGACTCTGTGATGGCAGCTGGTGGAGTAGAAAAGAAAACCGTGAGCAAGAGTCCATACTGCACGAAACTCCTACGCCGTGTTCAAGGCAGGGCTTCCAGTGATTTACTTTATTTACTTTTGTGTAGAAGACTTACTTTTATTTACTTTTTTTTGAAATTCATTTACTTTATTTACTTTCATTATACCGTGTGCCCGCCAGCCATAGCGTCTTCTCTGCCGTGTGTGCAATGCGCTCTAGTTATAAATCAAGAAAGAGATTCTCCAGCCGGACTAAGGTTTTCGAACCTCTTCGGACCATGCCGCCTCATCTACCGGCCGGCTGTAGAATAGAGCTCGCGATCCTCGTTCAGATGGCGTTGCGTTTACCGTGCTGTGACGAGTCGAGTCGTGTTGTGTTTACACCGAGCGCTGTGTTTGTTGTTGCACACGGAAAAGCGTGGTCTTGTGAGGTGGAAAGTGTGGGCGGCATGTGCATTATCAACTCGGTAAGTACTTAAGTGTAATTTATGTGATACCTATTAGTGACTGATGTTTAGGACCAAAGACTTACCGTATTTACTCGCCTATATGATCCCCTCACCTATAAACCCCCCTCAATTTTCGACTATTTTTGGAAGAAAAACGAGTAAAGCGGCCGAGTGTAGTGTATAATTAAAGCGCGCAGTACACAAGCAGGATGGAAGATAAGCAAAATAACAAGTTTTACTGCATCCTTCAATTTGGAAGTGCTAGAATTTGCTGCAGAAAATGGAGTGAAAGCGGCGAGTCGTAAATACGAAGTGCAGCCGGGTATGATTCGGTATTGGCGCAACCAAAAGGAAAAATTATTGGGAACCAAGAAAACTTCTAAGTCCTTCCGCGGTGTGAAGAAAGGAAAGTATAAGAATGAAAGTTCTGGAGTGGGTTCGAGAAACAAGAGACAATGGTCACGCTGTAAATCACGAAATGTTGCAGTTTAAAGCACGCGAAATTGCGAGAAGTCTTTTCATTGCAGGGAATGAATTTAAAGCTAGTAGAGGTTGGGCAGAACGCTTTATGCACCGGATTGGACTAAGTTTGCGGAGAAGAACGTCACTGTGCCAATGACTTCATAAAAGTCGGTATTAGAAACAAATCTTTCGTATTTCAGATGCCGCGCAACGTGGCAACACTGTGTAACCTTGAACACAACACACGCACCGCTGTGCGGCTCAGAGCTGCCTTAGTCCTGTGACCAGTCAGCTGTGATGATGCAAGGCAGTAGCTATTTATATAAGATATTATAATTTTTATCGTAAATAAAGTATAGGTTACAATAACTATTTTGTGTGTTGATTTAAGGACGCTAGGTGCTCCTTTTTGTGCCTTTATACCACGCCAAAAATTCGGGGAAAAAAAGGAGGTGTTATAGACGAGTAAATACGGTATGTTTAGGAAGATATGCTTCCTGTCGGTGAACAATCTAAGCCTGGGTCAAGATTAGGCCTACATTGCATGGGAATTTGCTTAGTTGTTTAAATGTGGTGTTAGATACCATTTATTTTATAACACATCTTTGTGGTTTACAGTGATTTAAAGGGCTTTTCGAGTTTATGTTCGTTCTGTTTTCTAAGTATTGGAGCTGTAGAGGTGGGGGGGGAGAGTTATTTCGCTTTCTGTAAGAGCAACATTGTTGTGACAATACGTAGTGATGCTTTGTACACTTCGAATTTCTTAGTACAACACTACTCGGTACCTGAAATTACAGTATTCTCGAAGGGACACTTGGTCGGGTTTTATCCTATTTTCTAAGCATTGTAGCATTGGAGTTGGGGAAGGGGGCGGGGGCGGGAGGAGTCACCGGACTTGTGGTGTAGGTGAGTGGGAGGGGGAGGAATTGATTTGGTTTAAAGATAAACGTGATAGTGTAGCATAGTCTCATTATGTTTCGTCAAAGCTTTTTCGTATTAGGGAAATCTAAAATTGTTTTAGAACTTCTTCCTTGAAAAACTTCCTTATTTTAAATTGTTCGTCCAAGGGAGGCGGTAATCATTGTCAGCTAATCCCGCAATAGGCTACTTACTTCAATGGCTACCGATTAATTTACTAGTTGTCTAGGATGGAAAGGGATGGGGAGTCAAAAAGTGATATTGTAGGCGTACATTACGGGGAAAAAGGGGGGAGCTTTGTGTAGAACTGCGACTTTTTAAACTGATTTTTCTAGCGTTGCAAATGACATGTTACAAATTTGAATGTGGTTCTCCAGAGCCATTGTTATTTTTGTTTGACCCCTTTATGAGCTTTGGAATTCTCATAGCTATTTCTTGTTATTTTTAGGGTCATGACATGCCACACAAAGAGCTCCTGGTTGGAGTTGGTTGATTCGCTGGGATACAAGATGTCTCTGTGGTTATCGATCAAAGGGAAAACTACAGCTTTTTGTGAAATTTGCGAGTGCTCAATTGACTGTGCCAAGAAAGGAGTAAACCCTGTCAACCAACATGTGTTGACCGGAAAACACAAAAAAAAAAGGCAGGGGCAAGATGGGATACAACCTAGCAACGATTTATGAAGCGCTCAGCCACATCTTCAAGCTCTGGAATTCCGGCTTCAACGGGTATCTCGACTGAAAAATATTTTCAAGTGGGTGTGGTTTCCCTTAAGGACGAGACATACAGGCAAGAGCTCCAGTGGGTTATGAAATGTGTGGTGTCCAATTATTCCGCATCTTCTTGTGATCATATTTCGGACTTATTTAAACATATGTTTGGTTCGGGAGTAGGCGAGGATTTCAGGTTAGGTTGAACTAAAGTAGGGTATTTGATGACAGAAGCACTGGGTCCAAACTTTAGAAAAATTATGTTAGAGGATGCCATGCAATCTGACTACTCCCTGTGCTTTGACGAAACAACGAATAATGAAGGACTGAAAGAAATGCAGACTTTGATTCGTTTCTGGTCGAAAATGGAAGATAGGATCGTAGGACGTCATTTAGAGACTTTTTTTATTGGCCATGCAACTGCAGAAATTATTGTTGAACACTTGGTAAAGGCTTTAGAAAATGCAGATCTAGCCATTTCTAGACTGTTAATGTTGAGCTGTGATGGACCTTTTGTTAATAAGGCTGTTATAAGACTAATGAACGAGCTTGTAAAAAAAATGGGGGGGGAAAAAAAATGGTTGATATTGGAACTTGCAATCTGCACGTCGTACACAATGCATTTTTGAAAGGACTTGAAAAATTCGGCGTGGACATAAGTGATTTTGCAGTGAAAGTGTATTTGTTTTTTAATGACTTTCCTAGTCGCTGGGAAGACTTTGTGATGATCCAAACCAAGCTTCAGTTGCCAAATCACAGATTCATCAAGCATGTGGGATCGCGATGGCTCACTTTGGCACCGGCAGCAAAAAGGTTGATAGAACAGTGGGCTGCCCTCAAGGTTTATTTCATCGAGTTTTTGCCAATAAAAAGCAGCAAGCAGCTTCTAATGAGCACCCGCTTTAGAAGTATTTTAAATGTCTTGAAAAGACCTCGTACGAAGGCAGAAGTCTGCTTTATTATTGAAAGTGCATAAATCTTCGAAAGATTTTCATTACTTTTCCAGAGAGAAGAATCGTTAATCCACATTCTGCACGAAGAGATGCTGTCTCTTAACACTGTTCTGTTCGGAAAAGTAGTGAAGGGCGATGTCTTAAAAGACCTCAGAAACCTGACCATTTCTTCAGAAAATCTCCTTTCATTAGGAGACATTGTGTTGGACAAGGAAACACAAGAAGCTCTGAAAAACGTCCCAGGTGTCGATGCCCTGCAATTCAAGGAGGATGTTCAGGAGCACTTCATTGCTGCCGGTGAATATTTACGACAGAAATCTGTACTAGCTTACGATGCCGCGAAACATTTCACATTTCTGAAACCTTCCTAGAGAACCAAATTCACTTCTCGTAGCATGGCTAAAGTTGCCCGCTGCATGCCATTTGAGGTGGCCGAAAGTCGCCTTGACGATGAATGGATGTTGCTGCAGGTAGAACAGCAAATTGATAATACCGATGAACGATTACCTGTGGAGGATATTGGAAAAAGGTATTTTCCATTAGAAACACATCCAACGAAGCGAAGTATCCAACGATTCAGTGCCTTGTCAAAGCCTCATTGTCTTTAGCTCATGGCAGTAGTGAAGTGGAAAGAGGTTTTTCTCTGTCCGGCAGAATTTTGTCTCCTGACCGTTCAGCAATGTCGTGCGCAGCACTAAACGCCAAACTTAACATTTTCCACGGATTGAAACAGTTTGAGAACAAGCCACAGAACGTTCCCATAACTCCCGATATGATCACTGCAGAGAAATTTGCTCATTCGAAGTACCAGGAAAAACTTGAGAAAGAGAGGAAAGCTAAAGAGGAATCAGAGAATCAGAAGAAACTTAAAGAAGAAGAAAAGAGTCTTTTAATCGAAGCAAACAAAAAGATGGAGGAAGGAAGATTGGAAATAAAAAAGCTGGAAGAAAAGGTGAAACAAGCGAAGACTGGGGATGCAAAACAGGTAAAAGCGGCCGACATTCTTCTTGATGATGCGACGAACAGGTTAAAAGAAGCTATCCAGAAGAATGACTTGGAAGGAGCGAGAGTTGCACAAAGGCTTTTGGAAGGAGCGCAAGCTCTGAAGAAGGAAGGGAAAGACAAGGAGGCGAAGACAGAAGCTCTTCAGAAAAAATTGGACAAGAGAAAGGCGTCACTCATTACATCATTTTTTTTTTCGAAGAAACCGAAGACAGACTAATGTCTAACTGATTGGTGATTACTAATTCTAGTCCAAAACCAATATTACTTGTTTACTTTAATTCTGTCAGTGTGAAAGAGGAAGGAAAGGAAGCTTGTAGTTTAACGTGACCGTTAATCTTGAGATCATGAGCCACGGGACCTACTTTTTACGTGGAATCCGAACCACAGGACATGGCATTTCACTTCGAAAATCTCACATGCATTGACCGGGAATCGAACCCGGACCGCCTTGGTGAGAGGCATACAGCTAGACCGCTGAGCCACCACGCCCCCCTGTCAGTATGAGACTACTCTCGTGGTGTAAGATTGTAGTTTGAGTTATTTTATTTAATTCCATTTTATTTTATGTAATAAAATATGTATAATGTTTGAATGTATGGTTTTTTTTCCCTCCGTTTTTCCATACCTTTTAACAAGGCACCTTATTGTTTATCCAAGAATTGTGCATAAATATAGGTATATATTTTTTTGTTTTAAATAGAAATAGTGTATTTTGCATACCACGCCGTTCAAATATTTGTTTATGTATGTACAGTGTATATACAGTAATTAAGAAATGTTTCAACTAGCTACGGAAAAAAATATGCAGCTACCGGTATTTTAAATCTTTGAAACAACTATTAATATGACTGCAGTAAGCTGTAATGGGCCAATTTTGTAATTTATAATTTGTCCAGTATGGTACTATCGCGATCGTAAGTAATGCGACACCCTCACTACTTCAAACGCGTGTAACTCTCAAACAGTAAGACGTACAAAATAATGTCAAGAACTAAAGTTGGAGATCTTGCTAAGATGTGTTACTTGGATTCAGAGAACTTTTTTGTGCCTCTTAACATATACAAGCATTTGAAGTAGCGAGGGTATACCATTACTAATGATCGCAACAGTACTTATGGCCTTCTGACGGGTAACGGGAACATGCGTTTCTCTACTAAAGGTCTTTGCACTGCGCGTTACCTCGAGGGAAGCTCGTATTTCAAGTTTTGCTTGTTTACTTTTCTTTACATTTTCTTTGAAAAAATATTTACTTTTATTCACTGTAAAAAACTGAATATTTACTTTTTGTACTTTTCTTGCTGCCGTACCTCGCTGGAAGCCCTGTCAAGGAAGCAAAACAGGTGCAAAGCGACGGCTAAGGTAGCAGTCGAAAGAAAAGCCACGAAAGATCACCAGGAATTGGAAAAAAAAAGTACTGTCAAAAGAACTTAATTTTGTGCTGTGTATAACTGAAGTTCCTAGTAACAATCTTGTATTTGTCAAAGTGACTTATTTAATTTCGTTTTGCATTATTTTATTTTCTATTATCTACTTTGATAAAATAAATCTAAATTAAAAAGTATTCGCGGCATGTCGCGTGTGGAATGTTACTGTTTTTAGCCTTTCCATGGTCTTCTTTCACAGGGGAGATGCACATACCAAATTGTTTTCAAGTCCGTGCAAACACTCAATGCAAATGCGTCACACATGCATAAATTTCAAAAACTACAAACAATATCGCGTAGCTCTCGACATGTTACTATCAAACACCCGTCGCCAACATGTGGCTACAAAATACACCACACAAGAGACAGAATTCTTCTCGTATGGGTAGGCATTGTTTCAGTCGCTTATTAACCGCTGCATGTATCGGATTTCGTTTCATTGTCATTGTTTCCTTACTTTTACTTCACTGAAGTTCGACCCAAGGACTGGATACACCCCTTACAGCATGTGCAGAAAGAAATACTGAAGGCGATCTGGATATCGCGGTGGATGAAATGATTATTAACCTAGGCAATTCATCAAGCTCTGACGAAGACAATGATGGTGGTGATGATGATAGGGACAGTGAAGGGATGGAGGGTGTCAAAGAAATCCTTGCCAAGTGACTGAGGATAAGTTATTTATTGGTGTCAGTTCGTTTGCGTCAATCGATAATAGACCACGGGCTATTGTTTCTCCTCATAGTGTTCAAAATACCGTTGCCATTCAATAGCCTACAACTCGATGATATAAAACCACGGCAATAATATCACCACAGAGCGGCTTGTTTGAGTGCTCAGTGCTAAATATGTCTTTACCTCAACTTTACTTTTGTATTATCACGAAAGCTAATATTAACCGTAGAGAGTCGCGATTCAGTGAGTGTGCATGGTGTTATCTGTCAACTACTGTAGTAAGCTGTGAACGACCTCCGCTCAGACTCTTGTTTCATGTTAAAGGATAATCATTGCATGGTGAGAGTGTTTGCCCTTTTTGTCGTATTTATTGAATTGAATACCGGTACCGATGATAAAGGTATCATAGCTTCGGTGTATAATTTATTTATTCATATAAAAGTATCGTATTTCTCTGTTTGAATGTCCTCGGCGTTGACTCAGGATCATCTTTTAAAATATATTACGTATACCAGCAATTGTACATAAATAATGTCTGAAGTGTAGCGATATGTATTATTCGAATCAGTTGATTTACAACATCACAGCTCAGCTGTTCCAAGCTCCCGACATATCCTTCGCGTTGTTTCCTTCAAAATACAGGGTGTAGGTGAGAAGCATGCTCAGAATTCTTGCCGTTCGGCGGATGGACGTAGGGTCTTGTTATGTGGCGACCGTGGGTTGCGGAGAGGAAAAGCGGGGCAAAGTGACAGGAAGGCTGTCAGTACCGAATTCCTGGGGTTAGCCACGGTCGACTCTAGACAGGTCGGAAGGCTGAGACTTGGCAACATGTTCATCAGTCATACCCTTGTCAGGAGGGAACACGAACGTTCAGTCTGGCAGGTGTTCTTGTTTATCTCATAGGGATATTTCCTTCTATATTTTGTTACTTACGGTTTGTATGTTTATACGCTTTATAGTAGCGTTTATACTACCCTTCCAGATGAATTTGTTTTACTGTAATCCCTAATCGAGAAGTGTGTGCTTTGTATTTGGCAAATATGGTATTTTTAAATGCCTACGGTACATGGAATTATCACATATCGTATGTCATGTTTTAAACTTTGATTTCCTGGAATGTTTCGGCACCGTAACAATGCCAGATACATGTTGTATCCCCAACTGTAATGCAAATTAACCCAGTAAGGTTCCCAAGTGATGAAAATCTGCGCCAGGCCTGGATTAAGGAACCTTCGAAATGGTTCGTAGATTGCATAAATTAGTCAATTAAGTGAAAAAATACTTTCAGTTGTTGCCACTGTATTGCTAAACAATTATTCACAGGCAAGGAATGATTCTGTTGATGTCAGCAAACTTGGTTATGGGAAGAGAAAGTTGCAGCACTTTAGGAAGGAAACAGAAATAATCTGATTCAGTTATAGAATACCAGCAGCAACAGACTACTGTATTTCTATAATGGTAGTAAATTATCTACATACAT
The DNA here is from genome assembly GCA_946902985.2 of Meconema thalassinum. NCBI lineage: Eukaryota > Metazoa > Arthropoda > Insecta > Orthoptera > Tettigoniidae > Meconema > Meconema thalassinum. The sequence continues at coordinate 451,939,129 of OX336391.1, read as the reverse complement.
GTGCGGCGGAATCAAGGGTTTATAGACCTACAGTGTGAAGATGTTATGGGGGATAGCCTACATTTTTGCATCACATAACCCTCAATTGCAGCTACGTACTCCATATTATTATTATAACACCGCCAATTGTTTTATTACCATACTTCAGAGTAGTAAAATACCAAAAGAAACCAAAATAATTTTCTTTATTTTGCTAAACACTTTTATGTTGGTAAATTATTTCCGTGTCACTCATGCCTAATATCAGCTGCTTGGCTCTCATAACAACTTTTCAAGATCATATACACGTTATTAATTTATTTCCGATTGTAACACTGGTCATGTGTCAATAAAAATCAACAGATGTTTTGCTCAACATGTACATTATGTTTGTCCAATATTAATATTAATTCCGTAGTTTTTGTCGCCTCCCTTGCTAGCAAACAGCTGTTTCAGTTCAGGCGCTCGTGATGAATTATGACTGACAAGAGCCGTAGCTACAGTGTTGTCAGGTTGAACCTTCCGACCTTTCTAGAGTCGACCGTGGGTTAGCAATACTGTATTTGTCCCATAATTTATGCGTGTAATAGCGGACACACCTCCAATTTTACTATAAATCTCGTGATCTAAAAAGGGATAGTGGGTGGGTAACATCTTATTGCTACATGACCCGTCCGGCTCTGTGGCTAAATGGTTAGTGCGCTATGCTTTGGGCCAAAGTGCCTCGGGTTCGATTCCCAGCTGAGTCATCAGGGATTTTAATCTCCTGGGGTTAATTTCCGTGGCTCGGGGACTGGGTCTAAGTGCCGTCTTCATCATCACTTCATCGTCATTACGACGCGCAGGTCACCCACGGGCGTCAACTAGAGAGATTTACACTCGGTCTCTCCGGAGGCCACACGATCATTATTATTACTACATGACCCCCAGGATTGTTATTCATTATTACAAAGGGTATTTTGACTATTTTCAGTAGTGTAGAAAATTGTATCGCCTTGTTCCAGGCTCCTATATAGCTTACATTTTCTTTCGATCTTTCCTTTGCCATAGGACGCACCACTGGCGTATGGTTATGCATTTCCATTTTCTGGTTGTGTAGTCAGATAATCGAAGCACTGGAAACTGTGTACTACAATTTTCCTTGCATGTAACTAAGAAAATTATTGTTGTTAAGAGAACCTAAAATGCACCAAGAATATGATCTTCAGCTATGTGCAGTGAGAAAGCTCTGCATGTGTTCATTCCTTATGTATTAATGATGCGAAATGTCAGCTAATGTTGTGCCACATACAACACTCGTAGTCTCTAAATGTTGCACATTTTCCCGTAAATTACAGCAGTTTATGTTTGAATTGCTTATAAGATCATGACAAAGAAAGTGTTTCTCCAATTGGATGATTATATCTAACTGTATGCACGCCATATAATCTTGGCGTGGTGTATTTTTTTTTTACGGAGCAACTTTACACCGTAGTAGGCACGCAGATTTTTGTATTTAGTTTTCTGGCATCTTTTTTTAAATTATTGACAAACATATTTCTAAATGCAGACAATCCATACCTCCATTAGGATTCGGGTTCCATAATTCATGCAAAATGAGGTTCGTTCGTTTGTGAAATTGAGGTCATAACCCCCCTACCCTTTCAGTGATTACCGTATGGTACTTTACGTAGACTAGGGAGAAGATGTAAATAAGCATTTAAAAAAAAAATTGTCGCCAGTTGTTTGGTTTATGAACTTACGGTAATATTTTCCATAGATACTGAAAACTAGGCACTGTTGGATTTTAAGGTGGAACCGCATGTGCTACCAAATATCGCTTTCTTGCAATACCTGGAATACGTATAGAATTATAAACTGATTATTGGTTAAATGAGTGTTGAAGATAGGCCATTATAATTACAATGATTAAATAAATATTAAAGAAGAAACTATGCGTTGTTAGTAAATATTAGGCCTACCGGTACGGCGAATAGCCTATAACTCGTAGCTTTCGTCACAATTTAGAATTTAAACATGTCACGTTAATGCATAATATACTAATATAACAACCGGATAGCAAATTATAATAATATTCTCACATATAACATATTTAATTTGCACCAACTTAATTATTGTAGTGTAAGATATGTAAGACCACTGCCGTTTGAAGTGTGCAAATCGCACACTTTGTAGGCAAGCTGTTTGTTATGGTCATCTCTGATGCGAAGTTTTACTAATTACTCTTACTCTTAGGAGACACTTGTCTTTGGAATATTCATGAAAGGCCAACCCTCCAATTCCTATTTCATAAGTTGAACGCCTAAAAACGAAACCACTATCCGAAATAATAAAGAAGATAATCGCAAACGAACTATTCACTGCCAATGAAAATCAAATGGAGATTCTCGGACCGGAAGTTCCCTATGCATAAGCTTCGGTGTAATTTTAACTCGTGGAAGCTCTATACGGTTACGGTAACATACAATTCAGTCACGTCCCGTAAACATTTATTATGCGACACTTCTATTCTCTACTCTCTCAAATAGTGATGTAAAATGTCTAGGCATTTATAAGTCGGGGCAAATGTCCAGGATAAATGCCCAAAACCCATAAATGCCCAGGCATTTTGGGCATTTACCTCTTTTGAAAACATATTCATAATGCAACACTTATAAATATTGTTTTAGCCATATATGTATGTACATTTATGTTTTCTATATATTTATCCATAAAAACAGTAGTTGATGCTAAAATAGGCTGCGGAAGTTGTTGTAGGAATTCACTGAAAGAACTTGATTTTGATTCTGAGGCTGAGCTTGTGCTTGGTAGTGCAGATTTGTTGTTGAAATCATCCACTTCAATTAGTAAAGGTTCATAAGGGGGTTTTCTTTCGAAAAGGTTTTTCAACCAATGTAATTGTACCAAACTGAAGCACTTTTTTTTAAGATCCTGAGGGCACTTAAAACGCTTCTTTATGTGCTTTTCCATTTTGTTACAATGTGACTGTTAATAGTCCTTATTACAATATTTACAGGATACTACTTTCCCTTTCAAATTAAAAAAGTTCCAAATAGGTCCTTTTTTCCTAAGAATTTTGTAATGATTTAATCTAACACTTAAAAATATAAATAGCCTAAGAAAGAAGTGAGGTTATCTCAGACTCAACCATTCAACAGACAGCGGGTTCAAACCCGGCCGAAGCCGTCGGATTTTTTAAGAGCATTAAAAGTCCCTCAGTATGCCATCCTTCGGAGGGGAAGTAAAGCCGGCGGTCCCATGTCATAGATTTATGGCATGTTAAAGAACCTTCCACTAATTTTACCTTAGTGAAGCTAAATTGTATAGGTTAGGAATCTAAAAACGCTCTTAGATTCCTACGTTCGATGCCAAGAGCCGACTGTCGTGGCGTATAGTAGCTAAGTTCTGAACTAGGCCTAGTAGTCGTTGACGGTGGCGTTCGGCGGCAAAAGTAGGAACTATTTGAAAAATTCAAAGTTGCAGTCCTTACTTGAATTAAAAAACAGATACACACACTAATACAGCCATCACAATTAACACCGGTTATCAGACAGATTCTACACACACCCAAAGTACACGGGGCTACATGACCGCTAAGTCGCAGCCCCTAAACTGAAGAACCAACCAACCAGACAGCTCTACTTCACAACTAACTGGGCTGGGCTGCTGGTGTAGAATGCCTCGCCAATCTCAAGGCCACAACCACCCTCATTCCAAGATCATAGCACAATGGCTGCCCAGGGCCTAGCCCATCCACCCTCCTCCCAAAGCCACTATTCACACCATAATCAAACTCCTACCTAATTTTCCTAAATATAAATGAGTAGGCCTGCAGGCCTAACTTAGTAATACAATGTTTTATTCAAACCAGATATACATAATTCCCATTTAGAGGTTGTTGACAACATTGACACAGGATAGTTATTAGCAATATTCAGGCATTACTAGTTTATCCATGAAATGTACCTTTGATTAATGGTTTTTATTATGTTCTAGATGCTCTAGTAACAATCACAAGTAGTAAAAAGTTAAAAAAAAAAGAAGTTTTCTTAAATGCCCAGATTTTGTGTGCTTAAAACTGCTTTGGGCAAATGCCCAGGCAAATGTCCATTTATAGATGTCCTGCCCACTGGGCATTTGCTCGACCCACATCACTACTCTGCGGAAGTATCTCCAAAAATGCAGTTACACTTACGCCAGAAAATCTTGAATAGCGCTTTAAGATCCATTTTTCAGCCATTGGGTATGCGAACTCGTAAGTCTTAGAGAGTTCTAAAATATACGGGAATTTGGTGGATTTTCGTACGGAAAATACGGGAATTTGACAAAAGGTCATCGCTCGACACCCTGCAATTCTGATGTAGAGATGAGAGAAGCATCAGGGTTTCGTCGGAAGTGAGCTCCCTTCACAGGCAAAATACCCAACAGACCTCCATCGCATGAAGCCGACTCCTGCTCATAGTGCCCCTGCGTAGGTATCATCATCAGGATATCCTTCCAGCGAGCCAGGTAGGAACATTGTGAACGATATGCCTCCATTTTGTCCTGCTTGATATAGCTTTCCCCTCTCCACTGCTTCCCAAGTTTTTCCTCTCCTCATGAGACCTTCCTTAACCTGGTCTGTCCATCTCTTCCTAGGACGTCCAATTGGTCTTTTTCCTGGCACCTTCATCTCCAAATACTGGCTTGGAGTTCAGGTCTGATGCATCCGCTTCACATGACCTAACCACTTAGATCTCACCACACTAATCCTTACTCCCATGGTCAAGTTCACCTTCATGTCTCTCCGTACATATTCATTCCTGACCCTGTCTCCTCTGTTTTTTTTGTAGGGCTGTTCTAAGGAACTTCATTTCACTTGCTTGTAATTGACTCTCTTCTCTCTTATTTATGACACAGGTCTCCAGACTATACGTCATGATTGGCAGGAGGTAGGTTATATACAGGGTCTGCCTAGCTCTTCGAGGTACTTCCTTGTCCCAGATGAGGTTTCATACTTGTGGAAGAAGCTGGATCCTTTTGCAGCTCTGTTTATATTTTCTAGTTTGGCACTTCTATCACATGATATGACACTACCCAGATAATTGAAACTGTTTACACATTGGAGCTTCTCTCCCTGGAGTATGATGTTACATGGTGTGGGTGTCCTGCTCATCTTCATCGCCACTGACTTGCTCGTACTCACAGTCAACTTAAATTCCTTAAATTTGGATTCCAGTAATCTAATCTCCTCTGAACCTCCATTTCTGTCTCTCCCCAAATGGTGATGTCATTAGCAAAAACTAAGGCATTGAATCTTCATTTTCTACTTCCTTGATTTCTTTAATGATTGTGTCCATGAGTGTAAGGAAGAGTAACGGGGTAAAGTGAACTACCTCCTCGTGTTGCAAACCATGTTGATTCTCCACCTCCTACGCATACACTGCTCTCACTACTGTCATTCAGTAACTGAACTTTTTCAATCATTCTAGAAGAATTTTACATCTCGGCTAATCAAAACTTTGTCTTTGTCAGGGGAGTATATGCGAAAGCCCTTGGTTTCTTCGGAGTAACCCATGAACACGCCTTCTCTGCCTCTTTGATCCAGTTTCCCTCTTCCGGGATCCCTGTCCAGGAAGTAAACCTTGCTTCCAAACGTTCTGAATTGCGAGAGGTCAGGAATCTCTCCTGTTCACAATTCGTACGGTGTTTTGCCTCCGATACTTTTTGATGGCAGGCGATTACGGATATAATTTGCAGTATTCACTGCTTCCGTCCAGAAGCGGTGAGGTAATCCGGCGTCGAACAACATGCACCTGGCAGTCTCCATCAAAGTCCTATTCATCCTCTCCGACTTCCCGTTTTGTTCAGGGTTGTGAGGGACTGTGAGGCGTCTTGTGATTCCGCGCTTCTTCAGGTAGTTGTCGAACTCTCGATTCAGGTATTCCCTGCCGTTGTCAGACTGGATTACCTTTACCAGTTTTCCTTTCTGATTCTCCATCCTGGTAACGTACTCGACGGTAGCTTCGTAGACCTCTGATTTTGCCTTCAGAAACCTCACTTCACACCAATGAGAGTGATCGTCGATGAATTCCAAGAGGTACCTTGAACCTCCCATAGATGGAGCCGGCATCGGTCCACACACATCCGTGTGGATCAAATCGAGTAGCTCCGTCCGTCGATCGGATTTCTTGGGAAACTGCGTCCTGGACATCTTCCCCTCGAAGCAGACTTTGCAGTCCAGAGTCGTCGATGGATTCCTCAGCTCAATGCCAGAAACCCTCCCTTTACTCACAGCTACCAAGATGTCGCCCACGTTGACATGTCCGAGCCGACGGTGTAGCAATTTTAGATCAATTATTTTTGGGCTATGCCGCCATATTTGCACGTTCTTGACTCTCACTGACGTAATATAGGTTATTCTTCCTCTCAGCTCGAATCAAGACTTCACCTTTTTCGTTCATGACGACTGCACCTTCCTTGTCAAAAATCACCTCGTGGCCGCGGTCGGTGATCTTTCCCACCGACAGCAAGTTTGTCATGAGGTATGGAACGTGACAAACATCTGAGAGAGAGAGAGAGACATCTATCTCTTCGTTCGCAATGCGGGTAGATAAGCGAACACTGCCTTTTCCCACGATCTCTGCCATTGAATCATCAGCCAATTTTACCACACCCCTTCGTGACTCATCGATCTTCGAAAAAATCGCAGGGTCGCCACAGATATGTGAAGTGGCGCCACTGTCGAGACACCATATTCTGCGTACGCCATTGCTCTGAGTTGTCGTCGCCTGTAAGCATAGTTCTCGAGTGAAATTTGCCGATTGAGTATTAGAACTGTCTTTACCTTTGTTTTTCGATGGATCTCTTTGTTTAAATCTGCACTGGCTGGCTCGATGACCTTGCTTTTTGCACACGTAGCACCGCAACTCAGATCCGCCTCCTTCTGTTTCACTGTTGTTTAGTTTAGGTGTTTGTTTCTTATAGTTCTTGTTACCTGGACCAGTCTTCTTCTTGACGAACATAGCTCCCGCTATTTCACCTTGTGTGCTCGATTTTCGTGCGTCATCCTCTTCGATGATTTTGGTCCGAAGAGCCTCGGGTGTCGGTAGGTTGTCACGTGACTCTATTGCACACCTAAGTTCTCAAACCGTGTCGGCAGACTGTATAAACACATAACTGTCAACAATTCCGGATTGATCGTGATGTTCATATCTCCCAATTTGTCCACGGTGTCGAAGAAATCGTTCAGATGGTCACGCACGTTGCCATCGTCCGCCAATTTTTGTAAGGTTAGCCTTTTCAGTAAGGTCGCCTTCCGAGCCGGTCCCTGGGATTGGTAGATCAGTTTCAGTCGTTGCCATGTATCACATGCCGTGACACAATTCTTGACTTGCTTTATTTCACTTGGAGACATCAACAAAATGATCAGCGACCAAGCTTTTTGATCTTTCTTGTCCCACTCTTGAATTGCCGCTGCGTTTGCATTTCCAGCCGCTGTTTCTGGTTTCATAGAATTCCCGTCGACGAATTCCCACAAATCGCCCGTAATAAGGATAGCCTGCATCTGCACGGCCCTCGTGTCAAAATTATCCTTACCGAGGGGTTCAATTCTCCCAATACTTCCGGCGTTCATTTTTGAGGTTAACTTCTGGCACGTTTTTACGAATAATTACGATTTGTTATTTATGCACGTAGTCACGCGCATCTGGGTCCATAACCTGTAAGAGGATATAAGGAAACCAGAGATATATATGCAAAGCGAACTGATGTGAGTTTAATAATAATAACGAACTGATGTACATAGATTGGCAATAGCGGAACAGCGCAAACTAAACATGTGCGAACATGGCGCGAGTTTTAGACAAACTGAAAGCATAAAAGGGCAGGTGGCAGCACCTTAGTACATATATAGAACCGCATACTTGATAAATAAGAATATAAAACTAACAAAGTTACAACAAAATCAAACGTGAGTGTTTTTTGACACCGGTTCCCACATATATGTAGATCGAGTATTATTATGTAAATATCCTGCTTTCATTGTAAATGTACCTGACATAAATGCCAAATGTGGAACTTATCAAATTATTATATTTTTGTAAATATTGCGTGTGATCATGGACAACACTGAAAATCGGTCGCCACATACATTAGATTACTGAGAATCATTTGACATGATCTTGGTAAGTAATCCTAAAATTTTCATTGCGGTATGTTTCGTAGATTTAAGATTATTAATTTTTTAACTTGGTGTCTAAACCTCTGCTGAGCTTAAATTTACATACCGCCGGAGAAATGAACAGCTCCGGTTTAAATAGCCGGCCTGAGGGGTTAATCGTATCGGCTGTCAACACATCTACTCCTGCTGCTTTTCCCCCTTTCATCTGTTTCAGTGCATTTTCTGTTTCTGTGGTAATTGGTGATTTCATGTCCTGACAGGATGATTCTGATACAGGTGCTACCTCAGGGTTAGATTGAGGTACAGTTTCCGCTTTTAGGTTTATTGCTAATGGAGTGCCTGTTTCGCTAACATGGTTGTCTGGTTATGGGTCACAACTAGTTTATCTGTGTTTGAAACATCTTGATTAGACCTTTGTTCCCCAACTTGGGTACCTATTTGTCTTAGAATAATACATATTCATTTGATTTATATGCCATAAGGATTGATTACCTTTTAAATCTCCCAAGTATGTACCTCGCCCAAGGGCTTTTAACACTGTAGCCACTTCAGGGATATCTTCCTTTCTCCTACGTACACGAACTTGCACCCCTATCTGAAATGTAATTACATTAGGCACATAAGACTGTTTAGCAGCTGGTTTCAGCTTGCTGAGAGGTGTTCGTACTGGAAAGGTAAAGATAATTTCTGCTGAAGTGATATTAGTTACCGTGCTTGGCATATTTCGGTACTGGAAAAGGAAATTATAAACTTTATGCTTAATTGACAATTTTGACTCAGACATCATTTTCTTAAGACCAGTCTTTGCTGTTCGCACTCCCCTTTCTGCTAGGCCATTCGCCTGAGGATGATAAGGTGGGCTTTTAGAAGTTATTATGTCATATCTGTACTAAATGACAAGAATTTGAAGGAATCAAAGGGGGGACCATTGTCAGTAACTATTTGAGCAGGAAGTCCGAATGTGGCAAAGCATGCTTTCAATCTGTCAATTACAGCTGTGGTGGAAGTACCCCCAACATCTCATATTTCCAGCCATTTACTATGACTCAAGCGTAAGCCTCCGTGGCTTAGGCGGCAGCATGCCAGCCTCTCACCGCTGGGTCCGTGGTTCAAATCCCGGTCACTCCATGTGAGATCTGTGCTGGACAAAACGGAGGCAGACAGGTTTTTCTCCGGGTACTCCGGTTTTCCCTGTCAAAATTTCATTCCAGCAACACTCTCCACTATCATTTCATTTCATCTGTCATTCATTTAATCATTGCCCCAGAGGAGTGCGTCAGGCCTCGGCAGCCGGCACAGTTCATATCCTCGCCGCTAGATGGGGGCTTCATTCATTCCATTCCTGACCCAGTCGGAGACTGGAAGCAGGCTGTGGATTTTCATTCATTTTTCACTATGACTCAAGCAATATCAGATACACTTCTGTGGTAAAACAAAAGAAATCTAAGTGCAGGTGAGTCCAATAACTGTTCGCTGAAGACCAAACATGTTGTATTGGTGAAATCACCTGAAAATTTACTCTAGCACATGGTTCACACAGTTTAATATACTCGTCAATATCTTGGGCAAAATTTGGCCAGTAAACCACATTCCTTGTTCTCATTTTCATCCTTACACTACCTGGATGTCCACCATGAAGGGTATCCAGTACTTTACTTCTTAATTCAAAGGGGATTACCACACGATCTCCAAAAAGAAGGCACCCTTCTACCACTGACAGGCTATAGCGTATTTCAAAATACGATTTGAGTGCTGGCATTGTCACTTGTTGTGGCCAACCCGACTGTGTTAACTCAATAGCCTTTGTCAATACAGGATCCTTAAGAGTAACATCTGCTACAATTTCAGCATTTATGGGTAACCCTGACAGTTCAGTTATTATACTTTTTACACTTTCTACAATCTCATCTTGAATGGGAAATCTAGACATGTCTGCGGGTCCCATATTTTCACTTTTCCTATACTCTGCTTTGTATTTTAATGTTGCTAAAGTAGTAGCACAACATTGTAATTTGGCAGCTGCTACTTCTGGCATGGGTCTTTCAGATGATCATATGGATTTTAAAGGCAAGTTATCTGTAACTAATATAAACTCTCTCCCTGCTAAATACTTATAGAATTTAGTTAACATACATTATAGCCAATGCTTCTTTTTCAATTTGTGAATATTGTTTTTGTGTTTCGGAGAGTGTTGACGAAGCAAAATAAATGATGCTCAACTCCATTTACTTTATGAGCTAGGACACAGCCTAGTCCATATTGTGATGCATCACAACAGAGTACCAATTGTTTACAAGGATCAAAATGCATGAGTGCATTACTCCCTATCAGCAGCTGTTCACTATTTTCAAAACTAGTATTTCACTCATCAGACCAAGACCAGTTGACTGTCTTTTTTAGTAATTCATTTAAGGCCTGCAGCAAGGTGCTAAGATTTGGCAAAAATTTTCTATAAAAATGTATCATGCCTAACTATGACCTCAGCTCTTGTACATTTGTGGGAATTCTAGCTTCTACGATTGGCTGTACTCTCTTGGGAGTAGTTTCAATTCCTTGACTCGTAATAACATGTTCTAAATATTCTACTCTTTCTTTCGTGAACAAACATTTCTTTAAGTTTACCCTAACATTGTGTTCTTGGAAGCGTCTTAACACTTCCTCCATTTTACAGAGTAAAGACTTAAAATCTACTGCCCCAATGAGAACATCATCAATATAGCATGTCACTCCCTCCATGTCACACAATAACACATCCATGAATTCCTGAAAGGCGGCAGGTGCGGGAGCCACACCATACATGAGGCGCTTTGGTCTCAAGAATCCTAAATGTGTGCTTGCGGTAAGACATTCCTGTGACTCGACGGCTAATTGTAGCTGCAAATATGCTTCACTAAAATCTAACACACAATAAATATTATTTCCTGCTAAACTAGCAAATACATTATCTGCGTTTGGCAATGGATGATGTTCAATTTTGATATTTACATTGACAGTTCTCTTATAGTCTACGCATAGTCAGTAACTACCATCCGGCTTCAGCACAGGAAATGATGGTGATGCCCATTCTGAAAATTTGACAGGCACCATTCTACCAGCATCAATCGTCTGTCTCAACTGATTTGTCACTTTTTGTCTTGTATAATAAGGTATATCATAGGCTTTACAACGTACTGGGACAGCATCGTCTTTGAGTATCAATTTAGCTTTAAACCCTTTTATTACCTTTGTACGATCAGTTGAAAATACTTCAGGATACTTGGCAATTAATGCTTTAATTTCAGGACAATACTCTTGATTCCTAGATCACCTTAACTCTCCCATTTATTTTCTTTTTGACTTCTCCCAGTCCTTCTCCTACATCCCTCCAATTTACTACTATTTCTTCCAACCAATCCTTACCAATCATAGGCAAAAACAACTGAAGTGTGTCACATACTACCAACTTCAGCTCATGTTCATCTCCTACATTATTAACCTTAACTGCTACTGTTCCTTCCACTTTGATAGGGCTACCATCTACTGTTTTAAGTTTAGCATCACATCCGCTAATACTTAAATGTGGAAACAATTCTTGCAACTGCTTTACATGAATTAAACTGTATCCTGAGCCCGTATCAATTTCCATTAATACCTTTCCACCTTCAATATTGGCTTTCACTAACAATGGTTTATTATTATGTGTAACAAGGTTTACCTTCACTCCATTCACATAGTTCCCAGTATCTCTAATTACCTCATTAATTCTGTTTTTATTACTATCCTCAGTGTCGTTTTGTTTAAATCCTATTTCTTCTTCTACTACTACACACATGTCCTCGTCTACTAGCCTACACATTTCCCTTGCTTCTTTCTCCTCATTAAATGTTAGTTCCCACTCACACAACTCTTCTATTAAATCCCCATTATTTACTCTTCTTCTTTTTCTTTAGCGTTTGTCCCACCTTGTGGCAGGGTCCGCTATGTGGGATCGTAGTCTCCATTTCCCTCGGTCATGGGCCATGTCTGGATGAAGATTGACAGCCTTTAGATCATTGTGCTGTGTATCGGCCCACCGTTGCCTTGGTCGCCCTCTGGGCCTCTTTCCAGCCACATCCAGTGTGTAAGCTGCTTTTGTCATTGTGTCGCCCTCTGCGCGCAGCACATGTCCAAACCATCTCAGGCGGTTTTCCTGCATTTTTTTCCCGATTGGAGCAACACCAAACCGATTTCTGATGGCATCATTTGAAATATGATCCAGCCTAGTGAAACCTGCTGACCATCTAAGCATCTTCGTCTCCATGACACATAGGCGACGTTCTGCTTCCTTAGTAGATGGCCAGCTCTCCGTGCCGTAGAGAGCGACAGGACGAATGACAGTCCGGTAGATCTTAGATTTCAGATGGTCATTCATCCTACGGTCACAGGTGACGCCAGTTGTCATTCCCCACTTCGTCCAGGCTGCGTTTATCCTTGTGTTGACCTCGTCAGTAAGTCGCCCATCATCAGAGATAGTGGAACCAAGATATTTAAATTTCGCTACACTTGGTAAATCTTCTCCGTCAACAGTAATGGTGCCCACTTCTTGTGTATCGGATGTCATGTATTCTGTCTTCTTGTTGAGGCATAGACCATATTGCGCAAGTTGATTGTACCACTCTTGTGTTTGACGTTGGAGATCAAGCTTCGTCTCAGCAGCCAACATGACGTCATCTGCATAGAGAAGTGTCCATAGAAGCGGCTGGTGCAGGTCTGACGTTACAGTGTCCATCACAAGAATGAACAGCAGTGGTGATAAGGCGGAGCCCTGGTGGACACCTACGGTGATGCGGAAGTCATTAGACGCTCCCGCGGCAGCTAGGACATAGCTCCTTGGTTCTGCGTAAAGCAGTTACACCCGTTTAAGAAGGTGTTCTGGGATGCCGTGTTGACGGAGCGCTAACCAGATTAGGTCATGTGGCACCCGATCAAAAGCCATCTCAAGGTCGAGGAAAGCAAGATGCAAAGGTTTATTTCTTTCGGAGTATTTCTCAACCAGTTGCCGTACAGCGAAGATTGCATCTGTTGTGCCGCAGTTTTTCACAAAGCCTGCTTAGTTCGTTGTGATTTTGGCAATCGCACAAATTCTTTTATCAAGGATACGCTCGAAAACTTTCATTGCGTGGCACAGAAGTCTGATCGGGCGGTAATTTGAACATTCGGCAGGGCTTCCCTTCTTTTTGAAGATTGGTACTGTGATACTCCATTGCCAATCTGTTGGTATTCGACCTTCTTTGGTAATCCGATTGAAGAATTGTGATAACCATCCTGCAGCATCCCACTCCTTAGAGCACCATAACTCTGCTGGAAGATCATCGGGGCCGGTGGCTTTCCCAGGCTTCATCTCCTTCAGAGCAGCCTCAACTTCGGCAATGTCGATCTCCTTAATTGGTCCTTCAACAGCACAGGTGGTTGGGATTGGTGGATGGGGAAATTCTTCAGTCGAAATGTTCTCGAAGTAGCTCCGCCAGCGTTCCCTTGCTTTATCCCAGTCTACTAGCAGCTCACCCACTTCATTGTTGATGCCATAGAAATGTTGGATATCTTCCGTTTTTCGATGCCTCGATTTGATGATCCGATAAATGTCACGCTCGCCCTCACGCGTATCAAGTTTCTTGTAGAGGTCTGCATATCGCTCTGCTTTTGTTGAGGCAACAACTTTCTTGGCCTCACTACGGGCTACTTTATAGGCATTCCAGCGAGATGGATTTTTATCTGCAAGAAACTCATGGTACAACTGCTTCTTCTTATGTACCGCTTCCTTGAAAGTGTCGTTCCAGAGCCACGTATCTTTCTCAATCCGCCGTCGTCCTGGTTTTGTTGTTCCGAGAATGGCATGTGCAGCTGCATGAGACGAGTCTTTACGTTTTGTCCAGCTCTCTTCAACTGTTATTTACTCTGTTCATGAATAATTGATCATAATCACTACTCACGTCATAGTCCAAAATACTTTCCTCATATTGCTCCTGTTTAACACACGTATGTTCCGATCGTTGTCCGTCGCCACTAACAATAGCTTCAGCTGATTCCCTACAATACAGAGCATACCGCCATTGTTCACTACACTCCTCTTGTTTCCCTTCGTCACTGACAACTGCTTTAATTTGCCCTCTATGATAACGAGCCGTATGACCTATTTTTCCACATGCAAAACAATTTGCACTTTTGGACCAGCAATTATCTGGGTGACAATTTGACGATCCACATTTCCAGCGTCCTGGTGACACATTGTTTGGTTGTCTCCACCCTAAGTGTTGACCTCTAGGCATTGCATGTACTCATTCGGAAGTCCCCTGCATTTCCTTTCCTCTCTTTGGTGCCGGAGATTGAAACTGTTGACCAAAAGCTCCGCGTCCTGTGATAGTGCCTCGTCCCCAAGCCCGTCCTCGCGTCCCGCTGTTATTGGTGACACGGCTACCTCCGCGATTTTGACTGTATACAGGCCCATGCTTAATTGTATTGACTTGATATCCTTCCCGTTCCGTGGCCATCTGTTGTGACTGTGTTTGCCACTTCTCCATTTGTTTAGCTACCTCCACCGCTCTATCATAAGTAAGATTGGCTCTTGGTATAATCGATCTCTAGTTTTGTCTGACGTGAGACCAAACATGAACTGATCTCGTAGACGAGAGTCCAAATTGTTCCCAAAATCACACATCTGAGCTGCGTCATTAAGTTTAAGCACAAATTCCGCAACTGTCTGAGATGGCAGTTGTGTCATACGTTGAAACAGCACTGTCTCGGCGAGCGACAATCCGGCAGGATTAAAATGTTCTTTTAATCTTTTCTGAAGGTCCACAAGGGTGTGATTTCTGGGTTCCACAGGTCTGCACAAACGATTTAGAGTTGCCCGTACTTCGCGATTTAAATGATTAAGAAAAATCAATTTTTTTTCTCACAGCATTTGATCCATCCGCGGGAGAATTGTTTCGTTCAGTTGCCGGTGCGTACGGACCTAACGCATGGTTATTCATTAAACCGTAGTCCTCGAATCTGCTGTAAAAGTCTTCAATTTTCTCATCCTTTGAATTGAAAACGTCCAAGTTTCCAATAAGGCACGGTGGTTGGGCCATATTTTGAATGTCCTCCTCAAGTTCCTTTATTATATTATGAAGTGCTGGTGCTCCCGTGAGCTGGCCGCAACTTTCAACAATGCACTTGTCCGTTTCAAACCCTTCGAAACCAAGGTCCATCATATTTAATTTACTCCATTTAACTGTACTTTCCACATAATCACTATTTACTTGTCCTTTCCACTTAACTTAAGTTTTTAACCACTGCACTCTGAAGGTTCTTTTTACTAAATCCGTTTTCCACTCGTCGCCAGTGTAATGACTCCTTCGTTCTTGTCCATTTGTAACTCAACTGATTTATTTCTAAGACGTGCCAACATAACATAAGATGCATTACCAACATTTACAATTTACACATATATATATACACACATAATACCTATTAGGCTATTACATTACACTTTCTTCGGGGCAAATAATTGTCTTAAAAAACACTGATTCCAATCAACACTATGAAGATAAATTTCCATCAAAAAGACTGCTGTTTTCACTGGTGTAATAGTGTTCCTCACATGCTCTCAATAAATTCTTGGGTGTGGCTAATAATTTACTGCCACATACTGAAATACTTCTTGCACATGTAATATTACTGACCAGTTCCAAAGAAAATTCTTCTGTTAAATGATATTTTCATTGTTATGCCTGATGGTAAACAATATTTTTTGTTTGATTACCTGGCACGTAAGCAAACAAAGTTGATGGTTTCCAACACAGGAGCAGACAACATACAATTGGCCATGTGAGAAACATGGGTTTTCAATATTAATGCCGTAAACACTCAATGACTGCCCCTGGGATTTATTTATGGTCATAGTGAACGCAAGCCGCACTGGAAATTGCAGTCGTTTAAATTCAAATGGTATGTCAGTGGGAATCGTTGGGATGCGTGTTAGAATGGTTGCTCCGATTACGTTCATTAATTTGTTGACAACCGATCCAACCTTTAATTGAAGATTGTGAGGCGGAAATCCTGTCAAATCCAGCGAGTTCATAAATTCGGGTGGATAGTTGACGACATCAACTTGGTTGGTAGTGGAATCAATTGATTTGTATGTCCTCTAATCACCGACAATTTAATTTTGAAATTTAATTCATTTACGTCCATGTTTTTGGCAGCCAAAACCACAATGTGAAATGAATCTTGCCAAGAGTTAAAGGATTGAGAAAAGTAATAAATGCTTGGGTCGGTTGCCTAAATTACAGGGTTGAGGGCCTGAATCAACCCTTATTTTAGGGGTTAAGGAGGCCGCTCCGACCCCAAGTTCCCTATCTCAAATTACTTCTATACCCGTCCCCTACACGACCTATCAATCTCCAAAGGTACATAAAAGACACCCTGTATATGGACCTTGTCTGGGCTGTGGCGGGTGAATTAAATGGCCTACAGTAGTAATGAGAAAGTTCCAGAATCAATAACATACACCACTTTGTAAAGTCAATACAGCCTCAAATATTTCCCACATTCTTAAATTTAAATTACAAGTAGTTACAACTACTATCAATTGCTAGAGTGGAAGTAGTCTTGACACACTCGTGCTCTCCCAAGCCTTCAAAATTCAAACAACAACTTGAAAGGAATATGCAGGCTTTCCTCATTGAAGGAAATTTGAAAATAAGTTGAGTTGAGGTCAATAATTGAAAAGAAAATGAAAATGTTCATAGGCACTCTCCAAGGTAGACAGAGGAAAATTGTCGAACCAAACCTTTTTATTCAATTATCCACGACAAGACGAAATTCACCATCTTTCTTGGGTACAAGAAATGCTGGGAAGTCGTAGGCTGACTTCGATGGTCTTACAACACTGCGGGAGAGCAGGTCATTAACATAATCCGGCATGGCTAACAACTTGGGTGGAGAACAGGAGAGAAGGAGAGATATCAGGGGTACATCATCTAGTAGGTCAATGTGACATTATCAATCGGCAGAACCTATGGTAATTCCTCGGTGAGCACATCAGAGAATCCTTCCACCAGATTATTCAAAATTGAATGTTCCTCAGTGAACAAAGAATGGAAACGAAAGCTGAAAGTATTGTCTTTGAAATCTAACCTCGACATTGAGCAAAACAGGAGTGGATCGAGTATCCACAACATTGAACATTTGGTTCCAAGATTAATCATAATTCTTAATATGACACATGACGGTCACATAAATATTTATAGGTTATTGAAATAAACCTGTTCCGCCTCGTGAAGATACTTGCGCACAACCGAAATCCTATCGGCTACCAAATGGAGAAGATTACAGCTGCTCGACCACTTTCTAACAGAAGCCAGTACTTTGAAACGTTTGAAAGACATGTCTATGCCAGTCAGCAGATAACTAAAACATCTAGATGCCATATTGTTCGCTGATGATGTTGCCCTGGTAGCATCATCAGAGGATGATCTACAGTGGTCAGTTTTTAATCTCCAGAAGATTTCATCTAAATTCAGCTTGGTAATTTCTTCTGAAAAAACAAAAGTAATGGCTTTTGAAAGGAAGGATCCTATCCCAAGTAAAATCTATTTAGATAATAAAATTTTAGAAAGAGCAAATGAATTCAATTATCTGGGATGCAAATTATCTTTTCAAGGGGAAGAGGATATATCTGCAAAAATATCGCAAGTACAGTACACTAGAACAATAGGAATTATAAATCAAATCATAAAACTCTTGTGCTTAAACACACTTGCTTACATCTTTATAACACTTTGACCAGACCAACCATTTGCTACGGCAGCGAGGCATGGAAACTTAAGTTCTCAGGACGTCTCTCGATTTACAGCTTGTGTAATGAAATTCATGCGACGAACAGCAGGCTATACAAAATGGGATCAAAGGGAAATGAAGATATGCTGAAGAAAATGATGGTGAAACCTGTCATCATTTACATCTATGATTACCTGGAAAACTGGGAATGTCACATGCACAGAATGGATTCTGGAAGATTACCAAAGAAGATACTACGGTACCAACCCAATTGAACAAGAATTGTAGGACGTCCGATAAAGCGATGGAAGGAAAATTCAAGTCCGTAATGGGACACTTGGCCCATTACTTGGAAGGAAGAAGAAGATGATGAAAGACATGTGGACCCACGGTTGAAGAATTTTTGCAAAATTTTAGAAAAATGAGAATCACAAAAATCTTGTGAGTTCCAGAACAAGGCCATTGGCAATGGAGCTTTGATGATTTTTTCTATTTGGGATTGCAACGAGGATAAACAGGTTTAGTAACATCGCACAGACTACTACCGTACCAGAATAACTTACGAGTTTCGGATCATACGCGGAAATTATGGTAGGCTTTGGAGCAATTCCAAGAGACAACCTGCTGGCTGCCTTCATGAGTATCAGATGAAGAACGAACATTGTTTGTGTTAAACGGAGCCTCATTCCTCCGTACATTATACAGGATGGGGCATATTCATAGAAGTATTAACAAGGCAAGAAAATCTCGTAGAGGTTGCAAGATCACCACGTTGATTAGACACACGTGTAGGCTTGTAACCCGCTGTGATATTAGCTGAGCGTTACATTATTAGAGGCTAGTTCGTTTTCGGTCCAGCACTCCTGTTACAGGCCAGCTCAGGAAGCATTCAATGAAGTGGGGCAGGAGGTGGGGTATAATTCTTGCATAGCCTAGAATTACTCCTAAATATGCATCCATGGTAAATAATGTTTTCATTGATCATAACTGACAAGTGCCGAATTAAATATATGTAAGACAGGTGCAGGTTACAGTATATGGTGTCAATAATTTCTTGCGGAGCGAAAGGTTGCGACAGACATGACGTTAATGTCCTTATCGCAATGACATACTCGGTACATTCATCAGGGGCTTGAGTATGCTTAAAATCTCTCCTCAAAGAGAAGACAAAACCGTAAGGTATGAAACTTTCTTTAACAGAGTCCACAAAGGTGAACAAAGAGCAGAATGGATATTGAATTAACAAACCCATAAGCATTTCCAGTTAATGATATGAGTAGACATGGCCCAATGTTTCTCGAGCATCACAAAGCGAGCCAGGCTACCCATATGTCGCAGATGGACCTCAGATCCAATAATACACACCTCACAGTCAAGCACCTGGAATAGGCACACACCAAACTACAGTATCCACAAAGTAAGGGAGGATGAAATGAGAAACTACTGCTTTCGAAAATTTTATATGAAGGAGAGTGCACACGAGGAATATAGAGAACATACTTGAACAGTAACTCGCAGTATTTCTCCATGAAGCACACACAAAGTAAAAGGAATGTTTAGAAACTCACCTCATCATGATGAACCTTACGTAGGATAAAAGCACACACTATTAAATTAAACACATATTAAATAGTGCGGGGATGTATGTAACTCCTCGAATGATTAGAAACAGAAAAGAACGAGAATGTTCATAGGAAGGGACGTGGCCTCCCAGCGCCGAAAGGACCCCCCCGGAAATATGTCCTTCTCACATGGCAGCAAAAAATATAACAGGTGGTTGCAAAGACACTGTAAATCTAAGAGTAGAAATACTCGCATGGAAATGACCAAATACAAAATTTGATATTGTCTCCAATGATAGTAGCGAATTTGATCAGCGAAATGACTACTAGGCTAGTTGTTTATTCAGGCCAATGGAATAACAAGGAGAAAAGAAGAAGTCTAAATACCAAGTACAGTCCGGTCAAAATACAAAGCAAAATAACTAGAGGAAGAAAAAATTCAGAAACACCCCTAAATGAGTAAAATATCCTCTGGGGTTAACAGAACGGTACATTAGCCTGCAAAACTTTTATATATTCTTCTTCACCTTTTAAGACCACAAAGGATCACCTTAACCAACCATTAGTTCGTCGACTTGTAGGAACTGTACGAGCCCTGCGGTCTTCCCAGTACTTCTTCATTCGTATTGTTCTTCTTGCCCTTTCTTGGGCGGAAAATATTCTTGTTGGAGTTTTCTTTTTTATGAGTGGAAAATGAAAAGGCATATTTTTAAGTGCTGTAGTTAAACATATTTGTAGCATCTTCTGTTATTAGGCCAATTTCTTTCCTCTTTGATTTCTTTTAACAATCGGCATCCAATTGTGTTTTTTGAAGCAAGATTGTATTGTACTAGTTGTTTTAGAAGACATGAATCTGGCATTCTCGTTTGCATGGTATCAGTAATGTATTCTAGGTTGTTATAGACAATATTGTTAGGTATTATTCGCCATTGCCCATCTTTTTTATAACTTCCAATTCGCCTTTCGATCTTCTGTAATCTGTCAGTTTTAGAATGTTCATTTAAGATGGAATAATGTTTCTACTGCATATGTGGCTTCCGGTTTTATTACTGTATTGTAACGTTTAATTTTTGCATTAATTGATCAGCATTTCTTTTTGTAAGCTTTCCCATGTTAATTTTTGAGCCCTAGATAACTTGTTTGTTCTTATTTGAATCGATGCTTTTTCATTTAAGTTGTTTGTTATTAACTCTCCTAGATATTTGAATCGTGTTACAATTTTTATTTTTTGTACCACTAATTTGTATTTCTTTTAAGGGTGTTGTTTTTTGTGGCATGATTTGAGATTTCAGGGTTGTGGGTTTTTTTTTTTTTTTTTTCAGATTATATCTTAAGGCCAATTTTATTGGCACTGGTCTGAAGCTCTGATATGTGTTTTGGCTTCCTCTAAATATTTCGCCAATAATGCCATGTCGACTGCAAAACCAAGACAGTTTGTTTGAATTTTTCGACCTATTTTTATATTTGAAGGGCATTTCTTAGACCATCTCGCATTACCATTTCTAATGCACAATTAAATAGTAATGGTGATAAGCCATCACCTTGTCGTAAACCGGTTGTGACCTCAAATGGGTCAGAGAATTCACATCTGTATTTAACTTTTGATTTGGTGCCTGTAAGTGTTAGTTTCATGAGATTTGTCAATTTGGGGTGTAATTCTGTGTGTCTTAGAATTTTTAATAAATATTCTCTATGAATACAATCATAAGCTTTTTTGAAGTCGATAAATGTTATCACCATATCTCTATTCCTTTTCCTATTATAATCCATTAACAGTTTTAGACTCATGATTTGATCTGGGCAACTTCTCCATGGTCTGAAACCTCCTTGATATTCTCCTAATTCATTTTCAAGTTGGACTTTAATTCTGTTGAGAAGAATTCGAGAAAAGGAATTATAGTGAACATCCAGGAATGAAATCCCTCGATAATTGTTAGGGTCTGTCTTATCCCCTCTTTTATGTAGTGGATGGATGGTCGCTGATGTCCAATGTTCAGGGAATTTTCGTGTAATCCAGATGTTGACTGGTTGTTGGTGAAGGGTGATTTGCCAAATTTCCAGCATACTTCCAAATCTCTGCAAAAGTCTGGTCTTCTCCAGGGGCTTTAAAGTCCGTGATTGTGAAATTTTGAATTCCTCTTCAATTGATTGTAGGGTGTCGGTATGATATTGCTGTTTTATTTGTCTTAAAGTTTTAGTTGTTTCTTTTCGTTGTGCAACTAAATTTTGAAAAGATGTTTGAGATTTTTGAGATTGGTGTCGTTTTTCAATCATCTCATCACATTCATTATTCCACCATTGATGTTTTTTCCGCGGTTTAATTGGCGCCAGGTCTTCGGCAATTTGTTTATGGTGGTAATGGTGAGTAATTTGTTACAATTTATTTCTGCTTCATTATCAGAAATATTTTAATAACCGCAGTATATGTGTATTCTGCTACTATGTACTTATTCACGAATATGATGTTGTGTGTAAACCTGTCTGTTAACATTACGAGTGTTTTGTTAACTTTACTGCTTTGAATCATGTACGTCAGCTGATTCGTGTTAGCGGGCTGGCAACACCGTATCGCCAGCCGGTGAACTGTCAAGTCGGATGTAACAATGGCGGCACTATAGAAACCAAAGTGTGTTTAGTTGCTTTGAATTAAGTAGAAAAACGTCTTAACTGAATTATGCTATTTTGCTTTAGTCTTTGCTTGTGAGAGTGTAATTTATTTTTTTGGCATATGCTATTTTCTTCTTCCTAATCTTGCTATTTTCCACTGTCTGAGGTCAGTCCTGATGTAACTCTTTTTCCTAGTTTGCTCCTTTTCATGGCTGCCCCCTTCCTTTCTCCTGTCTCATGGGGCTGGCAATCTTGTTGTGAATTTTTTACTTGAATATGTGTCAGAAATACACTGCTAAAATGAAGTTCAATTTGTAATTAATAGTTAATTTTGTGTCCCATAGTTGACCGACTGTTGTGTTAATGTGCTGGTGTCGACATTCAAGTCTACCATACTAGCTGAGTGTGCCGGCATGATTAAGGCTAATGAGACTGAACGTGAGTATGTTCATCAAAATTTTTTAAATAAAGAAATATTTCTAATGTTTTCCTTTATGGTATATACAGTACTGTACTTATTTGACCTAATCAGTGTTTTCATAGCTAGTTCTGCAATTACAATTAGACTTTTTGTATTAACAGAAGGTGTAGGGGCAGATGACCTCGTAGTTCCGCCCCTTAAAACAACAATAACTAACTAACAGAAGGTACATTTGTACCTTGTAAGGAAAGGGGATTGTTAAAATTGGAGATGTAGATCTGGAAATAGTAGAGCACTTAATATTTAGGAAGAGCATTGATGGTAAATGCAAGATTGGATATGGAGATAAACAAGAGAATACAATGTGGGAATGATTTCTATTATGAGGTTCAGAGTTTAATTTGAGATAAAGACGTACCACTGAAGGCTAAAGAAGTGATGTACAAGTCCTATTACGGTACTTACCAATAATGGTGTATGGAAAAGAAACTTGGCCGATGACGAGGAGAGATGAAAGTACCGTATTTCCTCGCATAATCGTCGAATTTTTAGCCTAAAATTCGTGGCAAAATGCAGGGTGCGACGATTATGCAAAGAATATTTAAGTTCAAAGTTGAAAACCATAATTTTTAAATGTATCATCATTTGCTGCACGCTTGTGCATTTTCTAAATATTTTCTTTTCTTTCTTTCTTTCTTTCTTTCTTTCTTTCTTTCTTTCTTTCTTTCTTTCTTTCTCCATTAGGGTCTTCTGAGGACCACGAACCAATTTCAATGTTTAGTCCTTTGTTGTTCTTTTATCTTCCTCCATTGCTCCTTCGTCTTTTCGCTGTATGTCTTCTTTCTCTCTTCCGACCATTTTGAGCCCGTTTTCTTGTATTGCCTTCCTTGGAGTCCTTCCATTCCCAATACCTTTCTTTGAAAATTTCTCTCTCTAGTGCATCTTCTTCTCTTACATTGTTTCTTTCTAAATCTTTCTTTAGTTCTTGAAACCAGGCTGTTGTCGATTTCTTTTTCCAAAGATATTTAAAAATCTGTTTGGTTAACTTGCTATCATTCATTCTATATAAATGTCCGAAAAATAACAATCGCCTCTTCTTTATTGTCTCCGTTATGTTTTCAATGTTCCGATATATTTCTTGTTACTTCTTATTTTCCAAAACTCTGTAGTTCTTATTGGACCAAGAATTTTGGGTGTAATTTTTCTTCCTGATACTTCTAATTTATCCAATTTATAATTTAGTATTAGACATTCACTGGCATATAAGCATTCTGGTTTAATTACTGTTCTATAGTGCTGTATTTTCAATATCTTTGATACGTTAATACTCTACTAGAACTCAGAATTACTCGTGAAAAGTAAATGTAAGGTTTGTTGCTGAAAACCTCTCATACGACATCTGTTGAGTATGTGTCATACTAGTGTAAATACGAAGAGACACGTTGCTCCATCCTGCTAGGTGCGGACGTACTGACCAGTGTGGTAGACGAGCCGGGAGATAGCGCGCGTCTCCCTTTTCTGAGCTCGAAGGCCTCTGTCGATAAACAAAACATCTGTAAATCGTAGCCAATAGCAACGTCTGTTGTGAAGAATTATTATCTGCCTGGAACTGAGAAAGACAAGATGTGAATTTACGAGATCTGATAAAAACGGGGCCCAAGTTTGGCTTTTGCCAATCTTGAGGTGTTTCCCCAGTCTAGAATACAGTCCATTATGTATCTACGCGTAATTAGAACTTTGGATAAATCATACTTGGTTATATTTTGAAGAAATGCTTAGTTTCGCAACTCGCATTGGTAATAGGCCTAACCGGAAAAATACTCAAAAAGGTTTGTAAATTATGTTAAAAGTTACTGGATTATTCCTCACTCATAGTTGTTCATTGATATGTGTGTACGTGAATGTGATTCGTCTCCGTAGTGTCTCTTCTTAATATTTTATGATATATTACATTTTCTGTTGGCAAGCATGGTAATGTATGTTCAACTATTTTAATATTGTTTTCCAGTAACCTGATTTGTGTTTTCGAGTTTAATATTCCTAGAGTTTTTATTTAGCATTTGTATCTGACCTGCCAAGCCTGTATGGTTCAGTACTTCATATTTTTCAAGCAAAGATTTTTATTAATTAACCTAATTATTGTAATGACTTCCTCCAATCTTTGTCTCTTTAGTATAGCTCCATATGAGTTCTATGATAAGTATCGCGAATTATGATACGTATTTTTATTTTATGTAAAGTCCTGTTACTGTGGGTTATGGCCCAGCTTTGTTTGATTTTAGAGTTTTCTGGTTATCAATTAACGTTAGAAATTTGTTCATTAGAGGAAGACATGTTTGATTCGCTATGAGCTTGACGTAATATTCATCTGCTCTGATAAATAATTGGAAGATTTAACTTTTCGAGTGGATAATTAATATTTGGCCGAACTTAGACAGTTCAGTTGGTCCATAAGTTATTCTTATTTTAAGGGGCGGAACTACGAGGTCATCTGCCCCATTGGTCTATAAGGACATGAAGTTAATTTATTTGGAATTTGATTAATGCTACGACTATTAGTTTTTTTTTCTTCATTTGGGTTATACCTTGTGGGTATCCTTAAGACTTTACGTGATTATCACATCCTTATTCAGATTTCTCGCTTGAATATCCATCTGTATTTAATATGTAATGTAATTTATTTAATAATAATTTTAGTTATTTATTTGCCATAATTCGTCTTGTAATGTTTTTGGTCTTCAATAATATTGTCATGAAGTTTTTCATGTTTTTTCTTGACAGTAGATTTAGTGTGGTATAGTCTCTAAGAATTTATTAACCTTAGGTTATGGTTGAAAATGGTCCAGTACATTTCCTTATTTATGGTAACAATCTTAGATAAACATTTTTTGTGATAGATATTCCTGGTTATACCATATGCTCTTTGAATCTTGTGCACTCTTTCTTCTGGCAGATTTTTCTAAGCCATTCTTCTGAATTATTTCCCCCAAATATTTGAACTTATCTACCCTCTTAATTTGACCAATTTTAGTTATTAGGGTTTCTGGAGCATTTTTAGTATTTGTCATAAATTTTGATTTTTCTACAGAAATCTTTAAACCTGTTTTATTGGCTATCTCTTTTAATAGATTGATTTGTACTGTTGCATGAGCTACGTTTTCAGAAAGTATGGAAAAATCTTCAGCAAATGCCAGACAATTTACTTTAACACCACTGTTTTTTTTTTTCTCCCGAGTCTTATTGCTGATATATTCTGCTCCTTCAATTTCCTATTCCAAATTCGTACTATTTTTTTCAGGATACAATTGAATAGGAGTGGATATAAACCATCGCCTTGCCTTACACCTGTATTTATTTTGAATGGTTTTGAAATTTCTCCCCGAAATTTTACCTTTGAAATAGTGTCTGTGAGGGTTTCATGGATTAGGTTTGCCAGTTTAGATTTAACTCCAAATTCTCTGATTACTTTATCTAGAGTTTCCCTGTCGACAGAATCAAAAGCCTTTTTAAAATCTATAAATGTCACTATTATGGTTTTAGAAGATAATTGTCTGTGTCGAATTATGGATTTCAGGTTGAATATCTTTTCTGAGCAAGATCTGCCTTTTCTAAATCCACTTTGATATTCACCTAAATGACTGTCAAGTGTTACTTCTACCCTGTTCAGTAGTATTGTTGAGAATATCTTGTAGGCCACTGGCAAAAGAGATATACCTCTATACTTGTTGACATCTTGCTTATTTATTACCATACCTTTCTTGTGCAAAGGATGTATAAGGGCCACTTTCCATTCTTCCGGGATCGTTTACGTTTTCCAGATTTCTTGAAAAATTTTCAAAGTCGCCTATGATTTTTGGTTGAGACCACTTTATGAGTTCAGCCTTAATGGAGTCTTCTCCATTAGCTTTGTTGTTTTTTAGGGTTTTAATTGCTTTTTCAATTTCCTCAATAGTAGGCGGTTGATCTGTTTCTAAATTTTTATGTAATTCTGGAAATTCTAGCTTGTTGTTTGGAGGGAGAAGAAAATACCAGAGGACTGGAAAAGAGGGATAATAATACCCATATTTAAAAAGGGAAGTAGGAAGGAATGCAAGAACTACAGGGGAATTACACTCATGTGCCACTGCGCCAAAATATTTGAGAAGGTACTGGAGAGAAGAATTCGGACAGAAGTTGAAGATGGGCTGAGGGAAGAACAGTATGGATTCAGGCCAGGAAGGTCAACAGTTGACCTCATCTTTGCAGTAAGACAGCTACAAGAACACCATTATGAATATGGGAAGGATCTGGTGATGACCTTCTTGGATATTGAGAAAGCATATGATAGTATTAATAGAAACAAGGTATGGGAAGCAATGAGAGCAAAAGCAGTGAACAAGGAGACAGTGGCAAGAGTGAAAGCAATGTACGAGGGAAGCAAAAGCTGTGTAAAGGTGGGAAGAGAGAGAACGGAATGGTTTCAACTGGAGAGTGGTCTGAAACAGGGAAGTGCCCTCTCGCCCCTGTTATTTATAGTGGTGATGGATGAAATCATACGAAAAGTGGTAAATAGCATTGGGGAAAGGAAAATGAAGGCAATGTTGTTTGCTGATGACCTTCTGGTATGGGGAGAGGATGAGGAAGAAGTACAAGAGCAATTAGATGAGTGGGAGAAGGTAGTGTTATCATATGGGATGAAGTTCTCAGCACAAAAGAGTGAAGTGGTCATCACAACGAGGAAGAAGAACAGACTGGATATGGGCATAACACTTGGAGGACAGCAGTTGCAGAAAGTAGAATGCTTCAAGTACTTGGGAAGCATAATTGAAGAAAAGGGAGGCAATAGGATGGAAATAAATGAGAGGGGAAGGTGCGCAGATGGATTTTTCAAGAGTGTTAGGGGGATGATATGGAATAAAGATGTACCACAAAAATGTAAAGGAATCATCTACAAGACCTACTTTGTGCCAATTTTGACATATGGTTCAGAAACATGGGTGATGAAGGAAAGGGACAAGAATAAAATACGAGCAGTGGAGATGAAGTTCCAGAGGAGTAGGGTAGGAGTGACAAGAATGGACAGAGTAAGGAATGAGAGAGTCAGGGAGATGGTAAGAGAGGAACCATTGCAAAATAGAATAGAGCGATCTAGGCTACAATGGTATGGACATGTGAGGAGGATGGAAGAGGAGAGGATACCGAAGAAGATGTTTGGAATGGAAATGACGGGTAGGAGGCCAAGGGGAAGACCAAGGGACAGATGGACAAAAGGAGTTAAGAAGAGTGTGGAGGAAAGAGGAGTGTGCTGGGACACAGTAAATGACGAGAGATGGTGGATGGACAGGAAACGATGGAGAGGCTTATGTTCCAAGCAGACCCGACCAGCGGTTGGAAACTGCTCAAGATGATGATGATGATGTTTGGTTCCCCATAGTTCAGAAGTCGATCAAAGTACTTTGCTAGTATTTCACAATTCTCGATATCAGTTAGATCTAGTCTGCCATTTTCATCTTTGAAGCAAATACATGAAGCTTGATAATCCTTTAAATTATTTTTGAAAGTCTGATAGAAATTTCTGGAGTTTTTTTTGACAAAATTATCCTGCATATCAACAAGTTGTGACTTTTCAAACGAGCGTTTAGTACTCTTTCCTTTGTTGTATGAAAATGAAAATCCACAGCCTGCTTCCAGTCTCCGACCGGGTCAGGAATGGAATGAATGAAGCCCCCATCTAGCGGCGAGGATATTAACTGTGCCGGTTGCCGAGGCCTGACGCACTCCTCTGGGGCAATGATTAAATGAATGACAGGTGAAATGAAATGATAGTGGAGAGTGTTGCTGGAATGAAATTTTGACAGGGAAAACCGGAGTACCCGGAGAAAAACCTGTCTGCCTCCGTTTTGTCCAGCACAGATCTCACATGGAGTGACCGGGATTTGAACCACGGACCCAGTGGTGAGAGGCCGACGTGCAGCCGCCTAAGCCACGGAGGCTTTTCCTTTGTTGTATAAATTGATCAAAATATTCGTTATTTCCAGAGCATTTCCATTTTTTCCTTAATTTTGTTCATTCTGCTAGAGCTTCTTCACAACTTTCATTCCACCAAACTTTCGTTTTCGTTTTATAAGGTGCGTTCAAAAAGTAACGAGCCGGAGGCATAATTACAGAAACCAGTACCTGTATGTTAGAAGTATTGGCCCTGGCAGTTGAGGCACTTGTCCCACTGTGACACGAGGCGGTGAATGGCTGTCTCATAAAATTCCCTGGGCTGCGATGTGAACCAGTTCCGCACGTACAGCTGGACGTCTGCGTCCGAGGTGAATCGTTGGTCCCGCAGAGCCCTTTTCAGGGGACCAAACATGGCGTAATCACAGGGATTTTAGATTTAATCGTATGGTGATACAATACAGAATACAAATAAGACAAAATTAAACTTTAAAGTCCTTCCTTTTCAACCATTCGGTTAGACTAGGTGTGAGATCAAACAAGTCGTCAGGAATTCCAGGGTATGAATGAAGAGGACAGCGTAGGACCAGGTGTTCAATCGTCTGTTCTTCTAAGTTACATTCACACATTGGTGAACTGATCCAGCCCCACTTGTACCTGAAATAATTACAACACCCATGTCCAGTCCTCAACCTGTTGATACGGCACCAGAGGTTCCTTGGTAGGTCAAAACCATTTGGCTTCTTTGTGGGATCAAGATGGTGGACACTTGTTCCCAATGTTTTTGTTGACCACTCATGCTTCCAGCTTTCCTTTATGTCAAATCCATCCGCGATGAGTTGCCTTGCAGTGACACTTTCCGGTCTTCTGGATTGCAATCGTTGTTGTGACGGATGGCA
The DNA here is from genome assembly GCA_946902985.2 of Meconema thalassinum. Taxonomy (NCBI): domain Eukaryota; kingdom Metazoa; phylum Arthropoda; class Insecta; order Orthoptera; family Tettigoniidae; genus Meconema; species Meconema thalassinum. The sequence continues at coordinate 451,909,795 of OX336391.1, read as the reverse complement.
GAATTCCTGATGCAGTGGCAAAGAGGGTGATGCAAAGATTTTCTTAGCCTCCCTCAGTAGAGCTTGCTTCCGCCTTAAGTGAGGTGGAGGGATGTGGCTCAGCACGGGTAACCAGTGACATGGAGTTGATTTGATGGTACCAGTAATGCAACGCATTGTATCGTTCAGTTTCGTGTCTATCTTCTTCACATGTACGCTTCCCAACCAGACAGGCGCACAGTACTCAGCAGCTGAGTAAACAAGACTGATGCCAGTTAAACGTAGACAGTCAGCAGAGGCTCCCCAGGAGGTACCACTGAGCTTATGCAGTATGTTGTTTCTTGCGGCGACTTTGTGAGAGAGCTTGGTGATGTGCTCTTTGTAGCTCAGGGTTCTATCTAAAGTGACTCCGAGATATTTTGGGAAAGGATTGTACCTCAGCTCTTGTCCATTGAACAGGACTCTAGGTTTGTATTTTGCGACACGATTCGCTAGATGGAAACAAGAGACTTCAGTTTTTGTTGTGCTTGGGATCAATCTCCAGGTTTTAAAGAAAGTTGACATCTTCTCCAGGTCCTCCGTAATGATTTGTTCGCCATCTTCAAAGTTATTGCTCTGAGCTACCAGCGCGATATCATCAGCATAGATGAACTTACTTGATGTTGTAGTTGGTAAATCATGGATGTACAAATTGAATAGCAGTGGGGCTAAAACAGATCCCTGTGGTAGGCCGTTATTAAGTTTTCGTTTGCGGCTTTTAGTGTTTCCTAGGAACACTTCAAATTGCCTTTCACTAAGCATGCTAGATATTAGATCCACAATTTCTCGGCTTGGTACAACTTGCAATAGTTTGTAGATCAGTCGTGCATTGTCATGGAGCGACCACAGCCGCTATGGCGTTCACTGTCATTCGGCGGTCCTGTGTAATGAGTGCATCAACCAGCTGGACGTTGTCATCGGTAATGCAGGGGGGTGCCCCAGAGCGGGCATCATCGGCTAACGACACCCGTCCTTCCCTGAAGCGCTTGTGCCATGCCTTGACCCTTGCAAGGGAATGCAGTGTTCGCCATACACTTGTGACATTCGGCGATGAATGTCCGTCCCCCCTACTCCTTCCGCTGTCAGAAACCGAACAACACCTCTTTGCTCTTCGGTTGACGCCTCCATGTCACCGTTTGCAATGTAACTGGCAGCGTTGGACGATTGATGCATGCTGCTGCTCGCTTTGTATCGTCACATGCCATGCACGCGTGCCGTCTAGCGACGGGCTGTAATCTTCCATGCTCTGGTCGGAACCACACCTTGTTACACACACCACAATTAGCCGATGTAGTCACCGGTTTGCGCATTCCAGCCTCTGGCTCATTCCTTTTCGAATGCACGTTATAGATAAGCCAAATACATTCTTTGCTGCATTATTGATTTCTTTGGATAATTCTTGCCAGTGACCTGGTTTAGTTATTTGAATTTCTTCCTGAAAGATTTTTATTTCCTCTTGTGTGATGTTGAGTCTATCTGTTATATATTTACATGGTGGCCACTACTTCTGGAAAACTCCTGGATTTTTATTAGGTCTGGAAAACTCCTGGAAAATGACGAAAAATTTGAAAACTCTTGGAAAATAGCCACTGTTAATTATAAAAATCTTTCCATCTTAAATCATACTCCCGCTGCGGTTTTGGGTGAGCACTCTATCGTTAATGATAGAAATTTCCTCAGGCTACCTGTTTCTGTGTGTGGGAACACACGATAGTATTTTTGTAAAACATTGAGTATAGTCAACTTCACCGCAGTAAAATTGCAGGCGGCATTCTTTTCTCTTTTTTTTTTTTTAAGCGGATATTTGAGTCACAAAGGCTTTTTTAAAACAACAATTAAATCATTTGTGTGTAGGCTTGTGTAATAATAACGCAATCACCACTAATTTTTGTCAACATTTGTATAAGTAAACCAAACACAACTGCTTTATTTTGGTCTAAAAATAGGCCACCGATAAAGCTCCCCCGCACTCGCGCTTATTTTTAAACCTGGAAAATACCTGGAAAACTCCTGGAAAATCGTTGACCGATCTGAGTGGCCACCATGTATTTAATAAATTTATGTTTTCTTCTTTAGTTTTTACGTGGGAGAAGTTAAAGTTTGATTTTGGAGAGATAGTGGTCAGAATCAAATTCTCTATTTCTTATTGCTTTTACATTTATAATTTATTTCGTATTCTTACGAGAGATAGCCACTTGATCCAATTGGAATCTCCTAACATTGGGTTTGGAGAGATCCAAGTTATAGCTTTTCTGGGAAGTTTCCTGAAGAATGTTGACATTAATTTCAACTGAAAGGTTTTGCAGAGGTTCATGCCATTTGTATTTGTTCTTTTATGGGCCAGATATTCCCCTACTATTTTTCGATAAGCTTTTTCTCTCCCAATTTGTGCATTAAAATCCCCCAGGAGTATCATCACATTTAATTTTGGAACTTTTGATATTTCATCATCTAAAAGTTCCCAAAATTCGCCTACTTTACTTTGATTTTTCTTGTTGTCTTCATTTATTAGTGCATGGCAGTTAACAAAGGTATACTTTTTATTTTTGCATTTAATTCTAAGGAGAGAGATTCTTTCTGATCTAGATTTGAATTCTGTTATATTGTTTACTACAGGGTGTCAAGCGATACGGGAAATACTGGAAATGCGGAAAATATACAGGAATTTTAGTTACCCGGGAAATATACAGGAATTTTAGTTACCCGGGAAATATACAGGAAATTCGCACTTGATACGGGAAATCTTGAAAAGTCTCATAATGCCCGACTTCTTAGCCCCCAAACACTCGGTAGAGTCCTCCCGCTCAGCCTTCTATTTCGCCTGCAGACCGCACTGCCACCTGCAATTCGCGCCACCGATAGAGCGCTAAGTGGGATGAGAACCCAGCCAACGTCGAATGCATGCTTTGCCTGGCCGACCGTCGGCCGTACCCTCTCCGCCCAGGGCTGCGTGCGCCACGCTCGTTGCTGACAATGACATACAGTAATCAGTCCGCATTGTTATTTACAGCGGAGACCCGTTGGTTTTTCGACCTGGGTTTCTCGACAAGAGCAGCCCTTAAAGAAGTTAACAGCTCAAGATCTCAGAAAATTCCAGACGCGGATGTGCTGCAATTTCGCACCAACTGCCAACAATTGTACATTCATATCCTATGGCTGAAAAAATCAAAGAGAGGTCACCTCTTGCTCACAAGATGACCCGTGCTATTTCCTGCCTGGACCCTGTAGTGATTGCTGAGGCTCCTAAGTTGGCAGAAGTTAGGATCGTCATTGCCCTGGAAATTCTTTGTAATCAGAAGAATTTGCTTCCTGGCGATATGGCTGACCGCATCAAGAGCAGCTACTCCGAACTTCTGAGACTGCCCTCCGTCACTGCGCGTTTGAAGCAGTTCGACGGATAAGAGCCACGGCTCGACGTGCTGTGGTCTGAATTAGTGGCTTCAGCACCTTCATCAGTACCTGCCAAAAAGATCTCACAAGCTTCGTTAAAATGATACTGATTTTGTATCACAGCAATGCCCCTCTAGAGAGAAGTTTCTCCCTGAACAAGGAGTGCATGATCGTCAATCACAAAGAAGCAAGTCTTAATGGCATGCATACTGTTCAGGACGCTGTGATGGCAGCTGTGGAGTAGAAAAAATAACCGTGAGCAAGAGTCCATACTGCACGAAACTCCTACGTCGTGTGAAAGGAAGCAAAACGGGTGCGAAGCCAGGAGGAAAAGGAAGCAACGGCTAAGGTGGCAGTCTAAAGAAAAGCCACGAAAGATCTCCATGAATTTGCAAAAAAGAAGAAGTAGAAGAAGATATTGAACCACACCCGTTCTGAAGCAGCGAAAATTGAAGAGCTTTAAACTAATAAATCCTTGATTATTGTTTGTTTCATCTTATTTTGTGTGACTAAAGTTCCTAACCACAATCTAGTATTGACAAAGTGACTTATTTTATTTCGTGTAATACTAGCCTACAGTTCCTATTGAGAAATTAGTTCTGTCAAAAGAACTTAATTTTATGCTGTATGTAACTGAAGTTCCTAGTAACAATCTTGTATTTGTCAAAGTCACTTATTTAGTTTCGTTTTGCATTATTTTATTTTCTATTACCTACTTTGATAAAATAAACTAAATTAAAAGGTATTTGCGGTGTATCGCATGTGAGATTTTACTGTTTTTAGCTTTTCCATTGTCTTCTTTCGCAGGGGATTTGCTCATAACAAATTGTTTTGAAGTCCGTGTAAACACTCACTGCAAATGTGTCACACATGCATAATTTTCAAAAACTACAAACAATATCTCACAGCTCGCGACATTTTACTATCAAACATCCATCACCAACATGTGGCTACAAAATACACCATACAAGTGACAGAATTCTTCTCATGTAGTCAGACATTGTTTTATTCGCTTGTTAACCACTGTCTGTGTCGGATTTCCTTTCATTGTCATTGTTTCGTTACTTTTACTTCGACCCGAGGAATGGACACATCCCGTACAGCATGTAGCCTACAGAAAGAAATAATGAAGGCGGTCTGGATATCATGGTGGATGAAATGTATATTAACCTTGGCAATTCATCAAGCTCTGACGAAGAAAATGATGGTGGTGATGATGATAGGGACAGTGAAGGGATGGAGGGTGTCAAAGAAACGCTTGCCAAGCAACTGAGGATAATTTATTGATTGGTGTCAGTTCACTTGCGTCAATCGATAATAGAGCACAGGCTATTGTTTCCCGTCATAATGTTCAAAATACCATCTGTCATGCAATAGCCTACAACTCGACAATATAAAACCACGGCAATAATATCGCCACAGAGCGGCTTGTTTGAGTGCTCAGTGCTAAATAGTTAGTTATTGTTGTTTTAAGGGGCAGAACTATGAGGTCATCTGCCCCTTTGTGTTGAATAGGTCTTTACCTTAACTTTAGTTTTGTATTATCATGAAGGCTAATATTAACCGTAGAGAGTCGCGATTCAATGAGTGTGCATGGTGTTATCTGTCAACTACTGTACTGTAAGCTGTAAACGACCTCCACTCAGACTCTTGTTTCATGTTAAAGGATAATCATTGCATGGTGAGTGTTTTTATATTCATTAGCTGTAGAGTGTTTGCCCTCTTTGTCGTATTTATTGAATTGAATACCGATGATAAAGGTATCATAGCTCTGGTGTGTAATTTATTTATTCATCTAAAAGTACCGTATTTCTCTGTTTGAATGTCCTCGGCGTTTACTCAGGATCGTCTTTTAAAATATATTACATATAATTGTACAGAAATAATGTCTGACGTGTAGCGCTGTGTATTATTCGAATCAGTTGATTTACAACTACACTAAAAACTTGGCAACACAGCTCAGCTGTTCCAAGCTCCCGACATATCCTTTGCGTTGTTTCCTTTGAAATGCAGGGTGTAGGTGAGAAGCATGCTCAGAATTCTTGCTGTGTGAAGGTTAAACGTAGGGTCTTGTTATGTGGCGACCGTGTGTTGCGGAGAGGAAATGCGGATTAAAGTGACAAGAAGGCTGTCAGTACCGAATGCGCGCTGTTAGCAATACTGAATTTGTCCCATAATTTACGTGTGTAATAGCGGACACACCTCCAATTTTACTATAAAAGTTGTGATCTAAAAAGGGATAGTGGGTGGGTAACATCTATTATTACATGACCCCCAAAATTATTATTCATTATTACAAAGGGTATTTCGACTATTTTCAGTAGTGTAGAAAATTGTATCGCCTTGTTCCGGACTCCTATAGAGCTTACATTTTCTTTCGATCTTTCACTTGCCATAGGAAGCGCCGCCGGCGTTTGGTTATGCATTACCAGCTTCCGGTGTAGTAGTCAGGTAATAGAAGCAATGGGAACTGTGCACTACAATTTTCCTTGCATGTAACTTAGCAAATTATTGTTGTTAGGAGAAATAAAAGTTGTAAAATGCACCAAGAATGATATGATCTTCAGCTGTGTGCAGTGAGAAAGCTCTGCATGTGTTCATTCCTTATGTCGTCGTCAGCAGCTTTAACTCGTTTCCGAGTATACATCTTCTTCCAGAACAGTCTAAAATAATCTAAGGTTGAGGTCTGTGGGCATGTTTGCGGTGACTGAACAGCCCAATGCATGCATAAAACAAACGTCCACACAGATCACACAGAACTGTTGGTGGAGGGCGTCGCTGTGCTGCACGGAGCTTTCGTACTTGTCGCTTGGCCTTAACAATTCTACGACGTTCTTCTTCAAACATTTTGACAGAGCCGGGATGGTCTGGCGTCAAGTTGAACGGTCTTTAACAAGCTGGTCCCAGGTTTGTGGATTGAGTCCTGTCAACTTCATATTCTGCTTAAATTGATCCTTGTATCGTCTCTTAGGGCCTCCATGAGGTCTGGTGCCGGGGGTGAGTTCACCATACAGAACCTGGCGTGGTAGTCTCGTATTAATGATGCGAAATATCAGCTAACGTTGTGCCGCATACAACACTCATAGTCTCTAAATGTTGCACATTTCCCCGTAAATTTACAACAGTTGACGTTTGAATTGCTTATAAGATCGTGACAAAGAAAGTGTTTCTCCAATTGGATGATTGTATTTAACTGTATGCACGTCTCACAATCTTGGCGAGGTTGTTTTTTTCCCACAGAGTAACTTTACACCATAGCAGGCACGCAGCTTTCTGTATTTAATTTTCTGGCAACTTGTTTTAAATTATTGACTAAAATATTTCTAAATGTTGACAATCCATACCTACATTAGGATTCGGGTTCCATAATTCATGCAAAATGAGGTTCGTTCGTTTGTGAAATTGAGGTAATAACCCCCCTACCCTTTCAGAGGTTACCGTATGGTACTTTACGTAGACTAGGGTGAAGATGTAAATGAGCATTTAAAAGAAAATTGTCGCCAGTTCTATGGTTTATTAACTTATGGTAATATTTTCCATAGATACTGAAAACTAGGCACGGTTGGATTTTAAGGTGGAACCGCATGTGCTATCAAATATTGCTTTCTTGAAATACCTGGAATATGTATATAATTATAAAATGATTATTGGTTAAATAAGTGTTAATAGATAGGCTATTATAATTATATGTTGTTGTTTGAGTCTTCAGTCTTTTGACTGGTTTGGTGCAGCACTCCATGCCTCCCTGTCCTGAGCTAATCGTTTCATCTCTACATAGCTACCACACCCTACATCCAAGGCAATCTGTTTTAACATATTCTAACCTTGGTCTACCCCTACAGTTCTTGTCCTCGACCCTTCCTTCCATAACTAAGCTTGCTATTCCTGAGTGTCTTAGTATGTGTCCTGCTAACCTATCTCTTCTCTTCATTAGCAGTCGCCAAAAACATCTCTCCTCTCCCACTCGTCTTAATACCTCTTCGTTTGTAACCCTATCTACCCATCTGATCATCATTCTCTTGTAACACCACATTTCAAATGCTTCAATTCTCCTCTTTTCTGCTGCACCAATAGTCCAAGTTTCACTTCCATAGAGCGCCATGCTCCAGACAAAGGCTTTCAAAAATGACTTCCTAATACCTAAATCTATATTCAATGTCAACAGAATCCTTTTTTTTTTGTAGGAATTCTTTCCTTGCCTGAGCCAACCTACTTTTTATATCCTCTTTGCTTCGTCCATCACTTGTTATTCTGCTTCCTATGTAACAGAAGTCTCCTACTTCCTTCAGCTTTTCACCTGCCAATTTGATCTCCTTCGAGGTTTCTGATTTATTTCGGCTGCATTCCAGTAATTTTGTTTTACATTTATTAAATTTCATCACGAATTCTTTCCGTAAGACGGAGTCCATACCATTCAAAAACTCATTCAAATCCTCAGGCTTGTCGGCCAAGATGATATGTCATCAGCAAATCTCAGAGTTGAAATTATTTCTCCTTGAATCTTCACTCCCACTTTAAATTTTTCTCCAATTTCCTTCATTGCTTGTTCAATGTAAAGATTGAAAAGTATGGGTGATAGGTTGCAGCCTTGCCTTACACCTTTCTGAATACCAGCTTCTCTCTCATGTTCTTCAGCTCGAATGACTGCTGTCTTGTTTCTGTATAGATTGTATATCACCCTCCTATCTCTGTACTTTATTCTAATAGATTTCAAAATGTCAAACAATTTAGTCCAATCAACGTTATCAAAAGCCTTTTCTAAGTCTACAAATGCCATGAATGTTCTCTTATCTTTCCTTATTCTACCTTCCAAAATCACCCTAAGACTTAGTACAGCTTCCCTTGTTCGTACATTTCTCCTGAAACCAAACTGGTCTTCACCCAACTCCGTTTCTATCTGGCTTTCAATCCTCTTGTAAATTATTCTAGACAGGATCTTTGAAGCATGAGTAATCAAGCTGATCGTATGGTAATCTTCACATCTGTCAGCTCCCACTTTCTTTGGTATAGGGATGATTACATTCTTCTTGAATTCAGGGGGTACCTCACCTTTCTCATAAATCCTACACACCAAGTGAAATAACCTGATCAGACCTTCATCTCCTATGCAGCTTAGTAACTCAATCGGTATATCATCCATGCCTGGTGCTTTGTTCCTGCGTAAGTCCTATAATGCTCTGTCAAATTCTGATCTCAATATTAAATCTCCTTTTGCAGCCTCATCAATTTCCTCCTCCCTTTCCATTACACGATTCTCAATCTCCTTTCCCTTATACAAGCACTCTATGTAAGCTTTCCATCTCTCAACCTTTCCTTCCCTATCAGGCTTTCCATTTGTGTCCTTAATATTACAGCACTTAGTCTTCTTTTCCCCAAAAGGATTCTTAATCTTTCGATAAGCTCTGTCTACTTTTCCTAATTTCAGACAATTTTCTATACCTGCACATTTCTCTTTCAACCATTCTTCTTTCGCTTCTTTGCACTTCTTGTTAACCTCATTTCTCAGATGTCTGTATTCTGCTTTCCCCTTTTCGTCTCCTAGATTCTTGTGTTTCCGCCTTTCATCCATCAATTCTAGTATATCCTGAGTGATCCACGGTTTTCTACCTATTCTTTCTTTCCTACCAATGTTTTATTCTGCGGATTTTGTTATTTCATTCTTCAAAAGTGCCCATTCGTCTGCAATTGAAGTTTGTTTAGGGGTTTTCATTAGTCCTTCCTTTTTACTCTTCTTGAATCTTTCGTTTACAACCATTACTTTCAGTCTGTCTATTGCCCACCTTTTTGGCTTTTGACTTTTCTTCAGTTTCTTCAACTTTAATCTGCATTTCATTACAACCAGATTGTGGTCAGAGTTTATGTCAGCACCAGGATATGTTTTACAATCCAAAATCTGGTTTCGAAACCTCTGCTTGACCATAATGAAGTCGATTTGGTAACGCCCTGAATCTTCTGGTCTCATCTATGTGTATATTCTTCTATTGTGGTTATTGAATAAGGTGTTAGCTATGACCAACTCATGCTCGGTGCAGAATTCCATCAGCCTGCTTCCTCGATCGTTCCTTTCACCTAGTCCGAAATCTCCTTCTATCTTCCCTTCTCTCCCTTTTCCTACCACAGCATTCCAATCTCCCATTACTATAACATTTTCATCACCTTTGATATACCTCAGAATTTCATATATTTCTTCGTAGACCTTTTCAACATCCTCATCATCAGCTTGACTGGTAGGCATATAGACTTGTACCACTGTGGTGCACGTAGGTTTAGTATTGATTTTTGCTACAATAATCCTTTCACTATATTGCTCATAATATTCCACCTGCTGTCCGAGTTTCCTACTCAATATGAGACCAACTCCTGCTTGGCCATTGTTTGATATAGTGCTAATGACCCTACAGTCTCCTGACCAAAAGTCCTGTTCTTCCTGCCAGCACATTTCACTAATCCCAACTAAATGTGCTAATCGCACACTTTGTAGGCAAGCTGTTTGTTATGGTCGTCTTTGATGCGAAGTTTTACTAATTACTCTTTTAGGAGACACTTGTCTTTGGAATATTCATGAAAGGCCAACCCTCTAGTTCTTATTTAATCAGTTGAACGCCTAAAAACAAAAGCACAATCTGAAATAATAAAGAAAATAATCACGAACGAACGATTCACTGCCAATGAAAATCAAATGGAGATTCGCGGAACGGTAGTTCGCTATGCATAAGCTTCGGTGCCATTTTAACTCTTGGAAGCTCTATACGGTTACGGTACCATACAATTCAGTCACTTCCCGTAAACATTTATTATGTGACACTCGTATTCTCTACTCTCTCAACTCTAGTTCTTATTTCATAAGTTTAACGCCTAAAAACAAAAGCACAATCCCAAATAATAAAGAAAATAATCACGAACGAACGATTCACTGCCAATGAAAATCAAATTGAGATTCGCGGAACGGTAGTTCGCTATGCATAAGCTTCGATGCCATTTTAACTCTTGGAAGCTCTATACGGTTACGGTACCATACAATTCAGTCACTTCCCGTAAACATTTATTATGTGACACTCCTATTCTCTACTCTCTCAACCATCTTCAGTAAAACAGTCATTTATATGAGCTCTCCTCACGTAAACGATATTTGATTTGTGTTCGTAGCATCTCATCCCATCTGTGAGAGAGTGCACTCGCGCGCACGCTCTTTGCTCACGCTACGTATTAGGCCTAAATCTTGCCATCACTCATGGGCTGCGGAAGTATCTCCAAAAATGCACTTACACTTACTTGATTCGCGCTTTAAGTTTCATTTTTCAGCCATTCGATATGCGAACTCTAGTCTTAGATAGTTCTAAAATATACGGGAATTTGGTGGATTTTCGTACGGGAATTTAAAAACAGGTCATCGCTCGACACGCTGCTACTATATTTTTATGGACATAAAAAGCAGTGCCCAGTAGTGGCATTCCTTTCTTGATTCTAATTGCTGGTTTACCCTTAAATATTCTATGGTTTCCATATTCTGTAACATTTTCATCCAAAAATCTTGTTTCTTGCACTGCAAGGATTTGTATTTCATGTTTGTCCAAAAGAATTTCAAGTTCTTTCTGTTTACCATTTTTTAAACTTGAGTCTGGAAGGAAACCTAGGATGCTCCGACTCATCCTTATCCCATAACCATATGTCCCAATGCATTGCAAGATGCCATGGTGGATTTCTCTTCTAAGCTGCCCCCTGGGGTAGTGCTTTTCTTGAGCAGACATTCCATTCTGCAATTGAAATTGTGCACTGTGCAAGTTAGGAAATAAATTCCAAGATAAGATCGGATTGTTAGTCCAAAATTATTGTTTTTTCGTGGTTTACTCCACTAGGTTCCTCCGCTCTTTCCGCCGTTGGGAATAAATTCCTCGTCCGCCTTCAAGACCGTTGACCAGATTGATTGATATATGGCAACCGTATACCTTTTGGTTGGTTCTTAAGTTTAGGGGCTGCGACAACGCGGCCATGTAGCTCCGTGTACTTTGGGTGTGTGTAGAATCTGTCTGATAACCAGTGTTTATTGTGATGACTGTATTAGTGTGTGTTATCTGTTTTTTAACTTAAGTACTGCAACTTAGAATTTTTCAAATAGTTCCTACTTTTGCCGCCAAGCGCCACCGTCAACGACTACTAGGCCAAGTTCAGAACATAGCTACTAGATACCACCACAGTCGGCTCTTGTCAACGAACGTAGAAACCTAAGAGCGTTGTTTACATTCTTAACGTATCCATTTTAGCTTCACACAGGTGCAATTAGTGGAAGGTTCTTTAACATGCCATAAATCTATGACATGGGACCGCCAGCTTTACTTCCCCTCCGAAGGAAGGCATACTGAGGGATTTTTAACGCTCTTAAAAAATCCGACGGCTTCGGCCGGGTTTGAACCCGCTATCTTGGGCTTAGAAGCTCAGTATGGTACCAACTACGCCACCGAAGCCGCTCGTATACCTTTTACTCTTAATTTCCCGAGCACTGAGATGCCTCTTCCGCCATCTGCACTGTACCATAGTCCATCTATTCCACTGTGTATGGGCGGCTTCAGTGGCGTAGTTGGTAGCGTGCTGAGCTTCTATGCCCAAGATAGCGGGTTCAAACCCGGCCGAAGCCGTCGGATTTTTTATGAGCGTTACAAATCCCTCGGTAAGCCTTCCTTCGGAGGGGAAGTAAAGCCGGCGGTCCCATGTCATAGATTTATGGCTTGTTAACGAACCTTCCACTAATTACACTTGTGTGAAGCTAAATTTTATAGGTTAAGAATGTAAACAACGCTCTTAGGCTCCTACGTTCGTTGCCAAGAGCCGACTGAGGTGGCGTCTAGTAGCTAAGTTCTGAACTAGGCCTAGTAGTCGTTGATGGTGGCATTTGGCGGCAAAAGTAGGAACTATTTGAAAAATTCAAAGTTGCAGTCCTTACTTTAATTAAAAAACAGATACACACACTAATACAGGATTTAACCTCTGTGCTGTATTGATCTCCATTTGCTCAAGCACGTTCATCGTTGTACCTTTATTTTCAAAGTGAAGGATATGCAAATCATTATCTATATCTGTGAAATTATGGCCTTTTTCTCGCATATGGTTTGCCATTGCCGAATTTTTTTTGTTTTATTGCATTTAAATGTTCCCCATATCTAGTGATGAAAGCCCTTCCCGTTTGACCGATGTAGTCTGTATCACATTCTTTGCACTTAGTTTATAAATACCTGATCTGTTAAATTTGTTTTTCTGTTTTTTTTTTTTAAATTAGTGTTAATCATCTTGTAAGGAATTTTGCATTCTTGATTCTTAAAAACGTTGGTGATATTATAAGTTAATTTATTGTTGAACGTTAACAAAGCAAAAGTCATTTTATTTCTATTGTCTGGTTGAAGTTTAGTTACTGGTTTATTTTTAATATTGTGGATGATGCTGTCTACATCCCTTCTATTGAAACCATTAGCCTGTGCAATTTGATGAATTATACATATTTCTGCGTTGTAATTACTCTCTGACAGTGGTATATTAAGCACCCTGTTAACGAAACTTAAAAGGGTGGCTCTTTTGTGAGCTTCCGGGAGATGGGAATCTTTCCTGATAATTGTATCTGTCTGGGTTGGCTTTCTATATTTTCGATAATCCAGCTGCTTATTATTCCTGTTAATTTTAAATCTCTAAATAGTTAATGGGATTATTAACTTTTGATTCTACTGTAAATTTGATGTGACTATCAAGATTATTGAGTTATTTGAGTGTGTGATCTATTTTAATCTCCGATCCATCAATAATAACAAACACGTCATCAACATGCCTGCCCCAGAATGCTAAACCTTGAATTTTGCTTATGATTTTGCTGTGTTCCATTTCATATATATATATGTTTGCCAAGGATGTGTACTTGCACCTACACTTTTTGCCCTGTACCTGACAGCTATGCTTTATGAGACATCGCCTGAAAACAACTCAGGTGTGAAAATTAAATATCGATATGATGGGGGGCTCTTCAACCAGGCCAGACTCCGTTCCAAAAGATTAACCTATTCCACTCGGGTCACAGAATTGCAATATGCAGATGACAATGCTTCTCCAGCCCACACACCAGAAGAGCTTCAGCAGTCTGCCAACTGTTTCAACAGAGCTTATGAACGTTTTGGCCTGACTGTCAACATTCAGAAAACCTAAGTGCTGACTCAGCCTGCTCCTGGAACCATCCCCCCAGATTTTGATATCAACATATCTGGCTCAGCTCTGGAAAAGGTGGAACACTTCTCGTACCTTGGTAGTATTCTATCAGCGAACTGTACCTCTGAGAAGGATGTGGAAAACAGAATTCAGGCTGCCCATGTGGCTTTTGGACGTCTCTCACATCGTGTGTTTCTGAACAAAGATCTAAGTATCTGCTCGAAAGTATTGGTGTACCAAGCTGTTGTTATTTCTTCGCTACTCTACGGATGTGAAACCTGGACCCTATATCGCCGGGACATCAAGAAACTGGAACGCTTTCATCAACAAAAACTTAAATCAATCATGAACATCAACTGGGATGACTATGTAACTGCACCTACACTTTTTGCCCTGTACCTGACAGCTATGCTTTATGAGACATCGCCTGAAAACAACTCAGGTGTGAAAATTAAATATCGATATGATGGGGGGCTCTTCAACCAGGCCAGACTTAAATGAGAAAGCAATGATAAACAGTATTGGAGCCTCCATTGTTGGTCATCGGCTTAGATGGACAGGCCATATCCATCATATGAGTGACAGCAGACTACCTTGGCAAATCCTGTATAGTGAACTCAACACTGGCAAGAGGCCATGTGGTGCTCCTTTGAAACGATATAAAGACCAACTCAAGCAGACCATGAGGAGAGTAGAGATAAACCGAAATACTTGGCATACTCTTGCTCTGGATCGCCCTCACTGGCGTGCTACCATCTCAGCTGCAGTTGCACAGTTTGAGCAGGAACGTCGTAGACAGGAAGAGGAAATTTGCCAGAGGAAGAAGATACGTCAAATACTACCACGTCCTCCACCCTGCATCGGATCCAACATATGTGGTTGCATGTTCTATGCGAGAATTGGCCTGATAAGCCATCAGCGCCATCTTCATCGTCTGGACTAAAGATTATGGAACTGCAGGCGAGAATCGTAAACTCGGATACGAGTATCGGCCGACGACGATGTTTGCCAAAATACCCGACATAGGCGAACCCATTGCTAACCCCTTTACTTGTGAAAAAATCTTGTTGCTGAATTTGAATTGATTGTTGCTTAGAGCAAACTGTAAAATTTCCATAAATTCTTTAATTTTTACTACTGATAATCTACTAAAAGTTCTTAAATTGTTTTCTATGATTTTAATGGTGGCTGGGACAGGGATGCTGGTGTACATGTCTTTTATGTCGATGGTATGCATTGTGTAAGAATCTTTGTTGAATTTCTAAAACAGCTATCGGCTTTGAATCTTTAGTTATCTTTGAGAAACCTTTGTATGAATTGAGACGCTTTGTAAATTGGATTGCTCCTATAATTAACTATTGGTCTAATCGGAATATTAGTTTTATGAGTTTTTGGGAAGATCTCTGAGCGTGGGTATGTTTGGGTTCATGCATGCTAGCTTGCTTGACTGACTGTCATTAAGGATGAAGTTAGTGTGGTTTAACAACTGTTTTCATTTCCTTTGCGTTGACGCTGTAGGATCTTTTTTAAAATGGTGAATTTGGGGCTATTGAGAAAGGCTTCTGTGTTTTTTTCTTCAATGTAATCCTCCTTTTTCATAATAACTATTGTGTTGCCTTTGTCGCCTTTGGTACTGTACCCGAATAATTCAGGGAGCCGCCTGCTGGAAATCCCAAGGTGGATATGGATTGTAGACTCTAGAAGATTCCCGACTATAAAGATCATCTAATGCCTACCAGCAAGTTTACCTTGGTTATTCACATCTGCTATGATTGTTTTAAGGCATTAAAAATAATACACTGGGTAGAAAACATGAGATTCTTACCAAATTTCTCGGGGGATAAAGGGTTGGAAGGATTTCCTTTCCTATTCAGGTTACCTATAACACAATCTCTTGACTATAGTTGAAATAAGCCACGCTACGATAATGTATAAAAGATTGTCACAAAAGTTTATTAACAAAAACCCTACAGAATAAATAACAATAAATAAATATAACAACTTATATACACACGCGGAGACTCGAACTCCTGCCTTCTACATCCATTCATATCCCAGTCCTGATGACTGTACAACTCGTATACAATTACTTTTATACATGTGTTAGATCTGTGGAACTCCCCACAGTCTAGAAATAAAAACTCTTCCTCATTCCGTTAATACAAGGAAGCAATAGTATGCGTCCTTCACGAGACAGACTTTTATTGACAAGGCCAGACCATTCACCCCTAAACACCTGCTCTCTGTTATATAATATCGGCTATACAAGAATGCACCAGCCGTCAAAACTTGTTCCATTTATGCACCTGCGTGACAACACACACACTAGGGTGGCTCGCTGCTCTCATTCAACATTGCTATACTGCGTTCCTTTTACATTCATAAAATAAAACATTTAAAATACACTCACTCTTGCAACTGGTTTGCGACGTTCATGACCAACGGAACTTTTTGCACCCTCTCGCTCCATTCAACGACTATACACATCTCCCCTGGCATTTTTTATGCCGTCAAAACAATTAAAACACTGAAATAATGATTATTAAAATTAATTAATTAAATAATTAGAAACAAAATGTTTATAAAATATTTACACTAAAAGTTTTATCAAGTCTGTTTAATTGTTTAAAACAATAAGTCGACTCGTGATTATTAATATTTGCACGGATAATAGTTTAAGTTTACTATTTAAAATCGTATTAATGTTTCCTTCTGCTTTCTTTAAATCTATCTCAGATTTAACTATCTCTTGCGAGATACTAACTTCTTATAAGCTCATCTTATTTACGATTACTATGCCTTTGGTCATTCTTACGTAAAATCGTCGTTAATAAAGTCTTCAATGACCGATCAATTAAGATTAGGCATTTGATTGTTACAATTCCGGGTTAATAAAATGTAATAATGGTTTAATACACAAAGATTATACTCCAATTTCTCAATTACCATTCCGCCAATCAACTCTACTATCGTTTCCCCTCAATGTCGGATCTATACTATCTTCTCTGAGTATTAATGAACTCGATACACTCTTAACAATGTTTCATATACAACACAACAGTATTTAAATGCACTCTCAGCTAACACGGCATACACCTTCGTATTGCGGCAATATAAAATCTCTCTACAGAGAATTCTCTACTCACACACGTTCTCCAAACGTTACATACGGCATTAACCTTCGTATTTCCCACATACAACTCACACACTTGAGTTACAACAGTTTCTTTCAACCTCACTCAAACATTACATTAATACAAACTTGCTGTTTCAAATTATCGTTGTCTATACAACTGCTATACATTGTTAACACAGCTCTACTGATATTATGCAGTACTTATACTCTCAACATATGAAGTTTCAACTGGAAAGACCTACAATGGTTTACTAAGTAAATGATACTCTGTTATAGTAATCTCCGCTTCTAAAACATGTAATAAAAATATTATACATTGTATCTCCTTACTGGTGCTCTTCAATACAGTGTTGCAAAGTTGCTTTCACAAATTACATAACGTTGCAAACTGTTATAACAATAAATATTATAGAAGTATCGAATTCAGATAAATTTTAACTGGAATAAGGATTACCCTAAAATATCCTATGTCGATTGAAATAATGTCTTCTAAGAAGACTTCCTCACTAATATATTACATTTATGAAAGACTAAAGCTTTCTTCCAAATTAAATGGTTAGTCATAATCGTGGAATAATTCCATGAAGGAATATCATTGCATATCAATGTTCGTTGTTTATAAATGGTGAATAGTTCTTGCCAGATCGTCGAAGTAATGTCTTACTGTAATATCACACGCATGTATTCTTCTTCCTACTATAATTGCTTCTTACAAATAAGATCCAAAATGAATTTACTGGGCATCTAAGACTCAAAAACTGTCCCAAAATCTCTAAACTCTGAAATACTGACTTCGTAGAATAATTAAGCATAATTAAATAAAATTCCAAAATGTCAATTAACTAATTGAATAGCTGCATCGCTGAAAATTTATGTACAGATGAATATGAACTATCATCAGTATAAATTCAATAAATGTCGACTGAAAACATGAAGAATTGTTGCTCTGAAATGTCACCAAAATACTATAACTACAAAGGAATTGGCTTTTTTCTACCTTACTGAAGTTTCATCTCGAAGGTCTAGTAATCTATTCAAAAAATACCATGCTGTTGGATGCTTCATTGAATGAAGACACGACTGCTGGTCTGCCATTAACGATGTCGAACCTGCGACCTCGGAAAGGAAAAGGTTCCTCCCCGGCATGACTCCCCTGGGATACGAACTGCGGATCTTCCTCACGATCTGATCCCAAGTTTCATGCTTTTCACTGGGATAGCCCTAGTGACCTTCATTCTTGATAAGACTATCTATTCGATGTTCCCTCGTTCGGATAAACCATGCCATATTCAAGCTATACTGCCGATTGATCTCGATTGGTGAAAATACAGTTTGAAAACTAAAGATCGAGTCGTTATTCTCGATTAAATGTTCATATGGATGTACTATGATTTCAGTATATTCTTATATTCTTGTAGTCGAAGTACCTGAGAATACATTAATGTATCAGGTTATTTCACTTGGTGTGTAGGATTTATGAGACAGGTGAGGTACCCCCTGATTTCAAGAAGAATGTAATCATCCCTATACCAAAGAAAGTGGGAGCTGACAGATGTGAAGATTACCATACAATCAGCCTGATTACTCATGCTTCAAAGATCCTGTCTAGAATAATTTACAAGAGGATGGAAAGCCAGATAGAAATGGAGTTGGGTGAAGACCAGTTTGGTTTCAGGAGAAATGTACGAACAAGGGAAGCTGTACTAAGTCTTAGGCTGATTTTGGAAGGTAGAATAAGGAAAGATAAGAGAACGTTCATGGCATTTGTAGACTTAGAAAAGGCTTTTGATAACGTTGATTGGACTAAATTGTTTGACATTTTGAAATCTATTGGAATAAAGTACAGGGATAGGAGGGTGATATACAATATATACAGAAACCAGACAGCAGTCATTCGAGCTGAAGGACATGAGAGAGAAGCTGGTATCCAGAAAGGTGTAAGGCAAGGCTGCAACTTATCACCCATACTTTTCAATCTTTACATTGAACAAGCAATGAAGGAAATTGGAGAAAAATTTAAAGTGGGAGTGAAGATTCAAGTAGAAATAATTTCAACTCTGAGATTTGCTGATGACATCGTCATCTTGGCCGACACGCCTGAGGATTTGAATGAGTTTTTGAATGGTATGGACTCCATCACGGAAAGAATACATGATGAAAATTAATAATTGTAAAACAAAAATACTGGAATGCAGCCGAAATAACTCAGAAACCTCTATGGACATCAAATTGGCAGAAGGAGACTTCTGTTACTTAGGAAGCAAAATAACCAGTGATGGACGAAGCAAGGAGGATATTAAAAGAAGGTTGGGTCAGGCAAGGAAAGCATTTCTACAAAAAAGGAATCTGTTGACATCGAATCATCATCATCATCGGCTTTAACTTGAATCCGAGTATAAATCTTCTTCCTTCAGTCCAGTTTGTGGATGTGTTTACGGTGACTAAAGAGTCCAATCCTGGCATGGAACAAGCGACCACACAAGTCACATAGTATTGCTGGAGGAGGACGTGGTTGGGCTGCTCGAAGTTTCCTAGCTTGACGCTTGGCCTCTTCATGTGTGCGTCGATCCCTTTCAAACGTCTTTACAGTATCCGAGATGGTACGGCGCCAAGTTGAGCGGTCTTCAGCCAGCATGTCCCAGGTTTGTGAATCAAGACCTGTCAATTTCAGGGTCTGCTTAAATTGGTCCTTGTAGCGCCTCTTAGGACCACCATGAGGTCTGGTGCCATAGCATAACTCACCATATAGCATTTGACGAGGTAATCTCACATCATCCATCCGATGGACATGACCAATCCATCTAAATTGGTGACCTATTATGGATGATTCTATGCTGTTGATTTGAGCCTTTTCCAGAACAGCAATATTGGTAATGCGGTCTTCCCATTTAATCCTCAGGATTGATCGAAGTTTTTGTAGGTGGAAACGCTCAAGCTTCCTAAGATCACGTCGGTAAAGGGTCCACGTTTCACAACCATACAACATCGAATATAGATTTAGGTATTAGGAAGTCATTTTTGAAAACCTTTGTCTGGAGCGTGGCGCTCTATGGAAGTGAAACTTGGACTATGGGTGCAGCAGAAAAGAGGAGAATCGAAGCATTTGAAATCAGATGGGTAGGTAGGGTTACAAACGAAGAGGTATTAAGACGAGTGGGAGAGGAGAGATGTTTCTGGCGACTGCTAATGAAGAGAAGAGATAGGTTAGTAGAACACATTCTAAGACACCCAGGAATAGCAAGCTTAGTTATGGAAGGAAGGGTTGAGGACAAGAACTGTAGGGGTAGACCAAGGTTAGAATATATTAAACAGATTGCCTCGGATGTAGGGTGTGGTAGCTATGTAGAGATGAAACGATTAGCTCAGGACAGGGAGGCATGGAGAGCTGCATCAAACCAGTCAAAAGACTGAAGACTCAAACAACAACGTGTTGCTCCATATCTTCAACTCATATCTCTGTCATGATATATCCCTGTCGCATACTAATCTGCTCCATATCTGTAGTCATTGTTCTATGTTCAAACGTAGATTTCATAATAATGTTCATATTCGAATTCATAATGTAGAATATATCTCATAATAATACATTGCAATGTTCATAAACACTTAAGAATGTTTAAACACTTACGCTCTCTTAATGCTGTAGTGTTAGTCGTACTCCCGAACAACTTGCTATTCTCAAAAGCGTTCCCTTCTGAACTGAGATACGCACTTTTCTATTGCATATTTATGTTTGTTTAAACCTGCTATATCGGCTAAACTGTGCTAAAATTCTTCACTAATTTAGTAGTGGATACTCATCTCAATATAATCTTGCTGAATCTGTTATAATGAAGCAGATATTCAACTTCCTAAGCCTTAATATCGTCTCTGATATACCCTGTTTAACTTGCACCAAATATTCATCGGACCATGCCTAAGTTTCACTTCGCAGCAGTAGCCTCGTTCGCGGTTCAGGTTCTCCGCTAAACGTCTGGCTCGCCTAGCCTCAAAATAGCTGCGGAACAACGTCTGCACTGCACAAGTCTCGAAACAAAAGACCACGTTTTCTCGCTCCCCACTCTCTTGTTCGACTCTCGAGCGCGCCATAATAGCATCGCGCTAAAATTTTGCTTACACTTCTTGAAAAGCTTATATGTTAATTTTGGACTTTCAGTGACTTTTAAAGTATTATTATAATCCTCTTCTTATTTTAATGCATTACATGTCCTTTTAATGGGCTAAAAGTAATTATTTCATCATGTGTACGAGGCTTTCGATAATAATGCTGTCTATTAGACCTCTCCTCATTGGCTGCAAACTCCTATCCAATGGAATAATTTATAACAATGGATTTTACAAATCTGCGGTAAATAGCATTGCTATGGGTCGGGTGACCTTGGCATGAGCTAACTCTTCCCTGCATATCACGTGACTGGGCTGCGACTCTGCTCGTAACTTCCAACTAACCAGTTTTATGACACTTCACAGAATCCATTCTTTTGTGTTAAATTATATCATGGGCTTGTAAAAATACTTTCATTTTATTCATAAATAATTCAAAATCAGGGCTCAGTACGGTAACTATTAAATATATAATGTGTTTGGCCCTCTAAGGAGCACGTAGAACCATTAGTTAACATTGGTCTTCTTGTTCTTCTTATCTTCCCAAAACTTCCTCATCCTTTCGCTATGTGCCTGTCTTCTTTCTTGTGTCCATGCAGCTTTAAGTTTCAAATTCTGTCCCGTAGGGATCTTGGGTGGAAACTTATACGAATTTACTTTTTGTCTATATGCAGTCCGCGTCGTTGTCAGTGGGTCAATATTGATTTCACTGAGGTCCTTTTGGGTGTCTGCTAGCCAGCATACTTTGGTTTGTCGGTTTCCATTGACTATGAGGAAGATTTTCTTGGTCAGTCGGGAGTTGTCCATTCGAGCTATATGTCCGTAGAATTTCATGCGTCTTTTATGTGCGAGTGAGGCGAATCGTTCAGTCCGTGAATACAGTTCGTCTGAGCTTTTCCTCATCCAGATACCGTCCTGAAGCTTTGGTCCAAAGATTTTTCTCAGTATTTGTCGTTCTATCTTCTCAATCTATTTGATGTTGATGGTTAACGATGACGTCTCAATCGCATAGAGTGCCTCTGGGAGGATGACTGTGTGGTAGTGATGGAGTTTGGCTTTAGTGGAAAGTGATTTCTTGTTGTAAATATTCCAAGTGATTGTGTAAGCTTTGCGTAATTTTTCTGCATGTGTTTTGTTAGCCATTCTTTCGTTACCAGTGTTCCCGATAATTTCACCTAGGTACTTGAAGTGCTTAACTTGTGTGATGTCGCCATATTTGGTTGTAATTGATGCCAGGTTTGTGCTCTTGGAATCCATGTACTGTGTTTTCTCGTAAGAGATATGGAGGCCGGTTCTGATTGATATCTCATGAAGCTTCTCGATGGCATGTCTGGCTTCTTCTGGAGTCCGGGTAATTATTGCTAGGTCGTCAGCAAAGGCGAAGCATTTTATGTTGATTCGTTGTTCTTTTGTTCCCATACTTATTCCAGGTATTTCTTTCTCCCATGTTCTGATGATCTTATCTAGTACCAGGTTGAATAGGAGTGGGGACAACCCATCACCCTGTCTTACGCCTGTTCTAATGTGAAAAGGTTCGGACACTTCACCCATAAATTTAACTTTAGAAGTTGTATCTGTCAAGGTCTGTTGGATTAATGTAGTTGTTTTGTTGTCCAACCATATTCACGAAGTATATTAAACAGAGTTGCGCGGTCGATTGAATCATATGCTTTCTTAAAATCTACGAAGGTGACAACTGTGCGATTCGACTGGCGATGTTGGAGTACCATCTTGAGGTTCCAGATCTGTTCTGCACACGATCGACGCGGTCGAAATCCCGCCTGATATTCACCGATCATGTGCTCTGTCTGTTGCTCCAATCTGGTGAGGAGGGCACGTGAGAGTACCTTGTAGGCGATTGGCAGGAGTGAAATGCCTCGGTAATTATTCGGATCTGTCTTGTCGCCCTTTTTGTGTAGTGGGTGAATCAAAGCAGTTTTCCAATCAACCGGTATGGTGTCACTCTCCCATATATTAGCAATGATGTTTTGTAGTCTTTCAGTCAAGAGTTCACCTCCAATCTTGAGCACTTCGGCGATTACACCGTCTTCTCCTGGTGCCTTGTTGTTTTTGAGATGTAATATGATGTTTTGTATCTCATCATATGTTGGTGGTACTGAGTCCTGGTTTGGGGCAGTAAAGTGGAGTTGGAGATTCTCTGCAGGTGGTTCACAATTGTGAAGCTCCTCGAAGAACTGTTTCAGGATATCACAATTGGCCTTTGTGTTTGTCTCAAGTGTGCCATCAGGGCGGCGAAAACAAAGACTGGGCGGCTTGTAGTTCGTCAGTCCTTCCCTAAATGTCCTGTGGAAATTTCGTGTGTTGTTCCTCTTAAAGTCATTATCGATTTCTTCCAATCGTTTGAGGTGGTACATGCGTTTAACTCGTCTGATTTTTTTGGATGTTTGCCTCTGCGTTTCTAAAAAGTTCTGCCAATGTTCTGGTGTTCGGTTGCTATTCCATGTCTTCCAGGCTCGGATTCGGGACTCGAGGGCTTTATCACAGTCTATGCTCCACCATCTGTGTTTTCGTTTCCTTGGTGGTTTGCCGAGTTTTCTTGTTGATTCTTGGATGGCCTTGAGAAGTTCATCCCATGTTTCCGTGTTAGTCTGTAATGATTGTGTAAACTCCTGTGCGTGCTCTTTTAGGTATTCCAGATCTATGCGTGGGAGTTTGGAATTTGGACGCTTTTTACGATTGGGTATGCAGCGGACTTTGATCTGCGAGAGATGATGGTCGGACTCTACGTAACCTTTGCGTACCCTCACGTTCATGATTTCTGGAGAGAATTGTCTGGTTATTGCTACATGATCTATTTGATACTCCCCGATGTGGTTTATGGAAGATTTCCATGTAGTCATTTTTCGTGGTGGTTTCTTGAAATGTGTGGACATTAGTTGTAGGTTGGCCATTCCACATATGTTGATTAAGCGAAGCCCATTCGCATTCGTCTTTTTGTGTGCCGAGAAATTCCCAATGATATGACTGTGTTCCCGTTCTCTGCCAATTTGCGCATTGAAATCTCCGAGGAGGATCTTAATGTGGTGTTGAGGAATCTTAGCAAGTGTCCATTCAAGTTTAGACCAGAACTTCTCAACTTTGTTTTTGTCAGGATTATTGTTAACTGGAGCATGTGAGTTTATCAATGTATAGGCCTTATTGGCGCATTTAACTGTGAGTAGAGAGAGACGATTCGAAGGTGATGTGAAGTCTATCACTGAGTTCTGGATACTGTTGTGCACAATGAATGCTGTTCCGAACATATGTAAATTACTATTTCTTAGCTTAGTTGCTGGTTTTCCCTTATAGATACGGTATCCACCGGAGTCGAAGTGATCACAATCACGGAATCGTTTTTCTTGTACTGCAAGTATGAGAATTCCGAATCTGTCGCTGGTGTCCGTCAGTGTCTTGAGTTTCCCAGTTTTGGTCAGCGTCTGTATGTTTAGTGTACCAATGAATTGCGTTCGCTTAGGTTTGAGGAGTTTTGGGAAGCTCCGATCCTTCCCGGCATGACGTCCTGGTCCCCCAGAAGCCGAATGACCAGGTTCGCCTTCGCTCTTCTTAGCTCTGGCCTGAGGTAGTTGCTTTTTTGCTTGTGCTTCCATCATGCTAAGTTCGTGGTTGATTTTAGCTGGTGGGCGTGAGCCCAGGGCGAGTGAATCGCTGATAATCCATAAAATTCACTCTCATCGTAAGGATTGTTAGTTCATACGGCGGCTGATGTTATGCTGTGGTTTACTGGTGCCTCTTGGTGTTCTGGGCTGAATATTATTTTACGGCTTCGAGCCAACCCTCCTCCTTTACCCGGACTTGGGACTGGCAACAGCAACGACTGAGCTACTCAATCCACCCAGTAGTTGCTGCAGGTAACTATTAAATTATTTTGTTTAATTGTATTCTTTAAATCGGGTATGTACTGATTAATGTTGGCCTTAGTTTTTCTTTCGCTTTGTTTAATGGTTTTACAAAGCTGAAATATCTATAATTCATGAAATTGCACAGGCTAATGGTTTCATCATCCACATGATTAAAAACAAAACCGTAACTAAACTTCAACCAGACAATAGAAATAAAACGACTTTTGCTTTGTTTACGTTCAACAATAAATTAACCAACGTTTTTAAGAAGCATGAATGCAAAATTGCTCACAAGACGATTAAACATTAATACAAAAAAAATATTTTTTAATTCCTCAAAAATTAATCAGAAAAACAAATTTAACAGATCAGGTATTTATAAACTGAAGTGCAAACGGGGAGGGCTTTCACCGCTATAGGGCATCCATCGTTTAGAATGAAGCATTGGTCTTATGGCGCGTTACGACAGGGTTGCCACTCCATGAGAGGAGGCAGTACAAAGCGCTTCGCGTACACTTTCCGCGCATTCAGTGACGAAGACTTGAATTAAGTACTGTATAATAATACTAATAGTAGGCTAACATAACACATACAACGAAATTAAATTAAATTAACTATAACGTATGCTGAATGTAACATAAAGAAAACAATCAAAATAAAATAAGTAAAGTACAAGAACAAGGAAATGTGTGAAGTTTTGACTACAGTTAAAGTTGAAGTACGTTATTATTAAAGAAAATACTCCTCATTGGCTTACCTTTCATGATGACAGCAGACAGGCATCTCGTCCGTCATCACAGTCAGTTGATTCAGTATCTGATGAAGAGCTGTCACCCAGATTTATGAGTAGAGGTTCAATGTCATCCTGAATTTCATCGGCTTTCCACATTTCTGACTCGATTTTTTTTACATGCTCGACACAGTCTTTCCACTTTTCGGTTGTCACATTATTAAATCCTTCCTGTATCAACTGCTCCATATTTTTTACTTTGAAGTGCAAATTGTTCATTTTAACATGGTGTTTGACCTGACTCCACACTAATTCCATTGGATTTAGTTCGCAATGATAAGGTGGAAGTCGTAGAACTAAATGACCCATTTCTTTAGCCATTTCATCAATTTTGTACTTATCGTATTTATATTTCACACTTTTAATAATTTCCATTAAATGTTTCTTCAACATATGCTCTTCATACGGCTCCCCATGCGACGAAAGCCATTCCTGCATTTTTCCTTTTTTCCATGCCGAAGTCGGAATAGCCTCAACTTTACGACTGTGATATGACGCATTGTCAATAACAATCACAGATTTGGCTGGCAGGTTAGGTAGCACTTGGTGTTTGAAATAATGTTCGTACGTTTCACCATCCATTTCATCATGCGCGTCTGCGGTGTTCTTTTTGCACAAAAATAATAACTGTGCGTTGGGTACAAATCCATTTTCATTTCCTGTGTGGACTATTGCAAACCGCGGGCCTCGTGCAGTAGGAGCCTTTAGTCCTGTTGAAAGTCCCGCCAGAAACGCTTGCTTTGGTATTGTTATTGTCTTGTCATGCCATATCTTCTCAATTGTAGTCTCAGTATTGACCCATGATTCATCACTAAACACAACATTCCGCCCTTCATCTCTGTACTTTTTTATTGCCACAAGATAATCATGACGCCATATCACTAAATCACTCCTCTCCACCATTATGGCTTTATTTCCTCTTCTCGCGTACTCAAATCCCATGTCTTTAAGCAGCGAATGGAAAGTAGATTTTTTTAAATCTGGAAGGTCGGAATCTGAGTTTCTGCAGCCAGGATTGAATGTAAAGTTGGTGGTTGGTTTCGAAAGTAAAATTAGTGGATTTTGCGACGGATGCTGCTCCTTACAAAGTCATTATATTTAACATTCCTGCTATTCTTGCGAAGTGTATTACTTAGCCTCTTTTTGCGTGGCGACAGTACTGGACCCTGTCCACTCTCACTACGTATTTTAAAAACTGTAGTCTTTGATATTCCTGTGGCCAGAGCAGTTTCATTGACTAAATTATTTATACTTTCGTTAGGTTTAAGATTCTTAAAATAACTGAACACATTAATTACGACCTGTTTTTTCCTTCTTCTGAGCACTTGACCACGCTTTCTTTTCACAAAACTATCCATTGTTGTACGTAAAATACAACACGTTAAATCTAACAGAACTGCTGCACACACGCTCAAGATAGAGACTGCTGAACAACTGAAATACAAGCTCGAAGGGCACTGTAATAAAGCTGTGAGTAGCATGCTGCACCCCGCTGTCCTTCGAAACGTCATTCATATAATCCGCGGTCAATGAACAGCCCGGCCTGTGTAAACAATTGAACCTACACTCTAGGTAAGCAGGTAGAAAACTTGTTCCAACATTCCTCTACAACTCTCCAACTGACATGACATGGTTATCTTTAAAAATAGAAAAGTTGGCAGCATACGAACTTTATCCATGCTGCTATGTGGTTATGAGAGAATAATCAGAAGTTTTACCTACATGAAAATTGTAATATTGCCAGTATAAAATATTTCAATAATCCATCATCAAGACGGCACATTTAGCTACACCTGTGTGAAAAATAGGCATCACAGGGTCAATGCAACATGATATAAGATCGATTTTACTAAAAAGGGGACACAGTTTATCGTTTTGAAAAAAAAATATGGATATCTAATTTTTCTAGCATTTCTATCAAGTTTACATAGTTCTAATATAGGACAAAAAAGATCGGCAAAACATAGTTCTACCCGAATATGCTGTTGTTTTGACAAAGAAAAATTTTCGACTGATATGGCAACGGTGGATTGCTAGAAAATGACAGCGTCATACATGTCTCACGTGTAACAGAAAGAGAGAAGAATATCCCTATCTAAACGTTGGATGCCTTATAGACATGAGGAACATTTAAATGCAATCAACATAAAAAATGTTCGGCAATGGCAAACCATATGCGAGAAACAGATAAAGATAATGATTTGCACATCCTTCACTTTGAAAATAAAGGTACAACAATGAACTTGCTTGAGTAAATGGAGATCAATACAGCACAGAGGTTAAATCCTGCTGAAAACCTCAATGACATCTATTTTGATACCAATATTCTATATGACATGATAACAGACTACATAATTAAAGTCAAGTTTAGAAAAACCACCATAGCAGGACACGACAACATCATTCCCTCAGAATGTGTTTTGTTTACATTCGTATAGGTAGTTGGTTTGTAGTGGCGTCACGTGTGAAGTAGCTTCTACTTCCCTTAGCCTCCCCTCCCCCTTCCCCTCTTCCTTGCCCATCGCCTCGCATTGTCAATGCACGCTGCGTGATTCACTTAGTCACTGAGTTCTGTACCGACACCATCTAGGCAAGGTAAGCACAGCACGTCATTCGGACCGCACGCGACAGTTTGCTAATTTTTCTTTTTCGTTTCTTTCATAGTGTTTTGTTCTTATTTACAGATTGTTATCTATTTCGGTCTTGAACATGATCAATAGGCCCCGTTTTCTCGGTTCCCGTGCATTGTATGTAAGCTCATTCATTTTAATGTTTACACTATTTATGAATTTCTTTTGTACATCTATTATTCTATTAGTTTTCTTTTTCTATTTTGGACAGATACAGGCATGAGGCAAGTAATTTCTAAATTCATCAGTATTTTCATGTTAATTGAGAAGAGACCTCAGTCATTGAACAACTGCCCCATTCAAGAATGACACGCTCAACTTTTGAAGCTCAATTATACAGTATAGTCAGGCTCACTGTGTCGTGGAACGCTAAGTCGTCAAACATGACGTTACGGATTTTATAAGATGTTTTATAGTGTTATTCAAGTGTTTTTAGCGTGTGTTTTGTTTTAATTTTAGCATGTGATTTTAGATGATGAAATTATGTTGTATGCTGATTTATTGGCATGATTGTATTTGACATGATAGGGCTGAAGAAGGGCCAATAATGGCTTGAAACATGTACCCTGATTAATAAGTTGTATAATATATGTATTGATTGACGGAGTTTTTTCCTCAATTTTTGACTTAACTTAGTAATTTTACTGTCAATACGGACCTAACTGAGTTCCATTATGGAGTCGAACAAAATTGAAAAGGTTATAAGCTCGTTTGTTTTATTCAAGCTCGTGGAATGTGCTATGTGACGATGCTGGCCGCTTGCTTTGCGGTTCATAGCCCGCAGGTGTAAAGGCGAGATTACTTTCTTCTGACAAAGTCACGCCATGTTACAAAGTCACTGCAGCATGTGCAACTGACTGGCGCTCTAATACGAATATGTTATGCGATGAAATTTTATAAACCTATTTTAGTGTTTGAAAAGTGGGGTTTAACGATTATGCAGTGGCGACGATTATGCGAGGAAATATGGTAGAATACAGGCAGTTTAAATTAAATTACTAAGGAGTATGGTACGGAAAACTATGAGAGATGGAGTGAGGAATGAAGACATTCGAAAGGAAGTGAATGTACAGAAGCTGAATGATAAGCTGGAGCAGAACAGTTTAAGATGGTATGGACATGTGAAAAGGACGAATGATGAAAAAATGCCGAAACAAGTGATGGATAGACGGATGACTGGAAAAAGAGGACGAGGAAGACCTAGAGTACGTTGGATGGATTTGGTGAAGGACAGTGTGAGAGAACAAATCATGGAGTGGAGTTCAGTGGTTGAGGAACGATGGTGGACTGACAGATTAAAGTGGAGAGGTGTCATATTTGCTCAGACCTGGCCCAAGCTGGAAAACTGAAATTTATGGTGATGTGATACTTGTTCAATCATAAAGTGGTGCATATCTGCCTATGTTTGCCATGATTGGCCTTTTGGAATTTGTACAGCTCCCACTTGGGACATTGGGAAGGTAGAAGCATCCAAAGAAAGCTCATCCAAGGTTTTAATCATCCTTAACGCTTCCTCATATGGTTTGCACATCTCACTGATAATGACCTGAAAATTTGGCATCTTTTTCTTTCCATATTACTGTGTTTTCCTTGAATTTAACATGTATTTACTAGAAGTTGAGCCCAGTGTTGGGCAAGGCTTGGAAGGTATTGCTGCAAGTATACAAATATAGTCTTTTCATATTGTTACTAATCCCTGGAGGTGTATTTCTTGATTTGTTATAAAAACACATATTACTTCATTGGTCCACTCAGATAATTGGCACCTTCACAATGTAATCTTAATTCGCAAAATAACAGGAAATTTGAAAATAATGCATATCATCTCTTCCCCTAATTTTCATTTCATTAATACCATGTGTTTAATGCAGCGCAAAATTTTGTCGTCAAATACATGACAATATATTCCTACTCTCACCGATAACTTGCGGTCACTGGAACTTCGGGATATCAAATCTTGCTGTTAACTCGCGGTTATTGATGGAGTGTATTCCAGGGGATGAGGCTGCGAACCAGGCTGTGGGAATTGAAGATGGTATGATAAAATAGGTGATACTCATTACTATCTCTTTGAAGCTACCTTGTAGTTTTATTTTCCTGTCTTCAATTGCCTCCAGTATTCCTTTTCTCTTTTATTTCTGTGAGAATTCGATGATTTCCTATTCTTGTCTAGCCAACATGTCCTTATTCTTCTACATTGTGGCATAGCTGCTGGTTTAATTAGAACACCATTGGATCGACCAATTAAAAGTCTCCATTTTCAGAAAGAATTCTGAGTGAGTTCAGAATCAGTTAAGGTTGAGCTTTAATGTACATGGGATGGAACGTGAAAAGAGCAAAGACAAAAAAGAGAGAGAGCAAGTAGCTTTGACATATATATATTCAGTGTAACATTCAAACAAGTTAACAATATTCTTTACAAAATTATGATTGCGTCTAGCAATAAACAAGGTTAGTGCCTTAAACATAACTAAATTAAAGTTACAGATCTTAAGCATGGGTACATGCTTGAAAGCAAGAATTAAGTTGCTTTTGCAAAAAAGAGAATAAGTGAGGCAGCTTATAAATGGCTGACAGGGAGCAAATCCTGTCATACCGGGAAAGAAAAAAAAAAAGGGGGAACTAAAGAAGTTATCCAAAAAGACATGACCTATTAAGGGGGTCAGTAGCTGACAGGGGCCTAGTCCTGCATTACCCTATGAAGATTGTAATATTTGCAATACTTGCAAAAATAAAGGTGATGGCAGACACAGAAAGCGTGAACTGCATGCACGATTTACTGAGAAATTGAGATGGCAGAAACAGGTGGGCAAGTAGCCTATAACCTGAACGTGAACCATGAAAGAGAAAATGCACAGGCAAAGTGCAATGAAAAATGCAGATATGCACCAGCAATAGTGAGATTATTCTCACAAGAAACATATGAATGGAGAAAGCCAGTAGATACGTTATACCTCCTAAAAGGAGTGAGGGAGAAGATAACAAGGATATCAAAATTGAGGAATCTTCTAAACCATGCTTGTATAAGGCTAACATGATATCAGAGAGAACATGAAATAACACTAAACATAATGTGGTTACAAAGTACTTAAACTTGAAAGAGTGTGGTTAACATCCCGCACGTGTGTGTAGAACACTTAGGAAGAAATAGTTCAATTCCAGTTGTGGTTTCTTTCACAAAAGTACTTGACGGAGTTGTAGAACACTTGCTGAATAGTAAGGTTGACCTTAGCTATCACAAAGATGAAGTGACAATATTCACTTAAGTCGGAATAGATTTCCTTAGCACACAAAGATGCATACTTGACATCTTAATGTTCGTGTCGCAGGAACACGTTGAAGTTTGATCCAAGTTGGATTATTTGAAAAATGTCTTTGACGACGTGGCGAAGGTTAAGTTTAACACTTCTTGATGCAGAAATTACAATGTGAAGTTTTTCCAATTTTGAAGTTTATCGTCCGGTGCTCAAGACGGGTGGCTAGCGTAATGCTAATGCAGAAATCACATCGAAGATGGGTCTGCCGGCAGCTTAAATAGCAGACAGAACAAGTATCTCGAATGATCCATGGCCAGCCATTGGAGAGTCCCAAACACGTTGTGAGCAAGACGCGTGCTGATTGGCGGAGAGAGGCCACGTCATGGAGACGGCCAGTGTGCGCGTAGCTTACTGAGATCAGCTGGACAGGCCGTGATACCACGAGGTATGAAAAGCGTCACCTATTAACAATTAGAAAAATGTCTTAAAGGCGAGATATATATTGTAACACAACAGGTGAGTACGAAAATAATTTTAAATATAATTGAATTAAACAAGAAAGTGAAATAAAGTATTATTTGTCACGAACACATGGTGACGAAAAGTGAGGTTATGAAATCAAATACTAGTCTGACTTCTGACAAACAAAAACCTACAAAATTAACAAGTTAATCATTCGCAAATGCGAACAGCTACGTACGTTAAATCGCCCACCATGACTGCAATGGGAAGCTGCAACAAGTCCAGAGATCCATGGTTTGAATCCTGGCACTGACAGTGAGTGTGGTTTCTCCCTGGGGTTTTTCCACACTCCCTCCAGGAAAATGTGGGGTGGTACCTTATTTCAAGTCATGGGACACCTACCCCAATCCTTGACCCTAATAATTACAGGTGCACAGTTACTATAGCAACACAGGTTATCAGACAAATCCAACACACACCGAAGCACTCAGAGCTGATGGACAAGATATCTCAAGTTCCTAAAACAAAATAAGCATCCTTAGCCATGTCCATTTTTGTGGCTTGAAGTTTCTTTTTTTTTCTTTTTTATCAAAGTCCTGTACATCACTTCATAATGGAAAAAAATACTCTATCCCATGTACTAGTGAATATACAGTGATTAAAAATAACTGGGGAGACATCTAGTGTAGAATATTGTACATGAGTACATCAGTGGTGAGAAACTTCTTAATTTTGAAACCACGATATCCAACTATTCTGGAATGCTGTTTCTATTCATCACTAAGTTGTGTCACTAACCCCTAAACATAATTATGTGAATATACATTCCCGCTGAACATTTTATTTAAGGCTCAAATTTCCTCTGCACATAGTCGTAGGAAACTGAGCTCAATGTTTGATGGGAATGTACACTAGTGTCCAAAAGTTAAGCATAAGTTACGAATAAGCAGGGCAACAGGAAATAGACCACAAATCGCATGACATATGCACCTACGAACCTTACGTGTTCGCTCTGTATAGGAAAGGAGTATTCCCTGCTTTGACTAGCGGCGTAACCGCAATGTAAACACAGCCAGTGCCTGCACCCCATATTCCCTCAGCCGTGTTTGCCCTGTTATAGTGTGTGGAGTGTAGCCTCGTGGTGAACGTGACAATATAATGGCACAACAATGCCATTTGGACCCTGTTATGCAGGGTAGAATACTCGGCCACCTGGAGGCAGACCAGACACAGACCGAAGTCGCCGTATCCTTGAATGTGCCACAAAGTGTAATTTCCAGGCTTTGGAGACGATTTCGAGACACAGGAGATGTTAGTTGTAGGTCAGTACCAGGTCGACCAAGAGTAACCTCCCCACAGCAGGACCGATATATGGCCTTAACCGCCCAATGAAATCAGAGTGCACCTGCAAGAAAATTGTCGGCGGAGCTTGCAGCCGTGTCACGGGTTGCCGTTTCCCGGCAAACTGTGTACCGGAGGCTCAGAACAGCAGCGCTGTTTGCCAAACGTCCAGCGGTGTGCGTCCCACTCACTCCAGCACAGAGACGAGCCCATTTACTGTGGAGCTGTCAACGTCGAAACTAGACCCTGAATGAATGGAGGCATGTGCTCTTCACAGGTGAATCCCTCTTCAGTTTACAGAACGATTCCCGTTGCACATTAATCTGGAGAGAACCGGGTAGCCGATACAACCACAGGATCATCGTGGAACGGGACCAGTATGGTGGTGGTGGCGTCATGGTGTGGGGCGGCATCATGTTGAATGGCCGTATGGACCTGCACATCTTCATGGGTGGTCCGAAGAACACTATGAACGCTCGGAGATACAGGGATGAGGTACTGAGACCACATGTTCGACTCTTCAGAGGTGCGGTTAGTCCAGACTTCCTCTTAATGGATGATAATGGCTGACCGCGCTGTTCTGGTGGATGAATTTCTGGCTGGGGAAGACATTCATCTCATGGACTGGCCTGAGAGGTCTACGGATCTGAATCCTATAGAACATGCCTGGGATGCATTAGGGAGGCGAATTGCATCCCATCAGCCTCCACCAAGGACCCTCCAAGACCTTCGCATTGCCCTTTCGGAGAAATGGGATCGACTGTCACAAGAGCTCTTGGACCATCTAATAGAGAGCACACTACGTCGCTGCGAAGCATGTGTGGCCATTAGGGGTAACCATTCACCCTATTAACAGCATATTTTGTTGTGGAAGACATCGCCAAGTTTTGTTAGTTGTTGTCAAAGGTGTCCCTTAGCTATCAGAACCTTTCTGACACTGTTTTTTTTTTTTTGGACAAGTTGTGTGACATATGGTGCGTGATTCAGCTTCTGTTTGTTCAGCAATCTGTCTGACATTCCTGGCCTCGTTTAGTGATTATGCTTAACTTTTGGACACTAGTGTAGATCCATGTATGACCAGTCACAAGGAAGAGTGGAAAGGAACATCATTGAGACTTGAGAATTCTAATGACACAGAGTTTTAACTGAAAATAAGAAATAACAGAGTTTTAAATATTGTATGTAGTGGAAATTGGCCGGCCCCATGGTGTTGGGGTAGCGCGCCTGCCTCTCACCTGGAAGCTCCGGGTTCGATTTCGGGCTCCGTCAGGGATTTTAGGTACTGACGTGAGAGATGGAACGGGGTGCACTCAGCCTCGTGAGGCAGTGCTCCGGTCACGAAAACTAAGATTAACAGCCGACGGGGCCCGATGCGCTGAGCATGTGTTACCCCAATATCTACAGGCCAAATGGCTGGGAAGCGGTCGCTTGGTAGGCCTACGCCTTTCTTGGGCTGTATTGCCATGGGGTTACGGGGGGTAGTGGAAGTTGACCCTCTTGTCAGCATACTGTAAAAAGCAGTAACATTTCTTCAGCTATACTCTGTACATTGCATTGGTAAAGGTATGACGTGTAATTGGTTATGACAGAGAAATGGACATTCCTTGGACACAATCTTGGCATTTGCTGATGATGTGGTAATTATCCGAGAATCGTTAGATCAGATAAGATCTGACACCACAAAGTTCTTGAAAGGAGCCAGCAAAATGGGATTAGTTGTCAATGATGAGAAAACTAAATATGTGATCATTTCACGCCGAAAGGATTTTGATGCCACTGTTAGTATTGACGGACATACGTTTGAACGAGTGGAGAAATTTAAATACTTGGGCTCTATTTTATCTAATAAAAGTGAGATTGATAAAAAGATCCAACAGAGGACTATTAGTACCAATAGTACCTTTTTTTGGTCTCAATAACTTATTTAAGTCACGCTTAGTTTCACAAAACAGCAAGATTAAGTTATACATGCCACTAGTGAAACCGGTTCTTTTATATGGATGCGAGTCATGGGCGACCTTACAAACACTGGACGAGCGCATTTGTGCATTTGAGAGGAAAGTGCTCAGAAAGATATATGGACCTATTTACAATAGGGAGGAAGGAAGATGGGAAAGGAGGGGAAAAAATAGGACTTATACCAACGATTTGGGAAAGCTGATGTGGGTAGGATCATCTGAGGAAGACGACTCCAGTGGATGGGACATATCGTAAGAGCTGTGGAATCTATCCCTAACGGAGTGTTCAATGCTCATTTGATTGGCAAATGTCTAAGAGGCCTTCCAAGGACGAGATGGAAGGATAGGGTGATGAGAACGTTGCAGCAGGTGGAACCAACATCGGTACTGGATGATGCAGTGGATAGAGAAAAATGGAACGGCATTTGTAACAAATGCTTGAGATTGTGATCGGGATAATGCCTCCTGTGTGATTGATTAGGATAGTGTTATGTAATGTTGTATATTTGATGTGTTTGTTATGTTTCTTGGTTTTCTATCATGGGCCTTAATGGCCTGATATGTACAATAAATGATGATGATGATACTCTGTACACTGCCAGAATGGGATGGACATTTGGCCGGAAATTCCACATCAGTCATCACCCCTCTGACTCATGACCAATCCATGTTCGCATAGTTGATGTCATAATACTCGGCGTTGCAATATCACAGCCCACGTGCTTCAGTGCCTGGTTAGCTGTATCTTTGGCTTGGTACAGTGCGATCGCTTGTTAATTCTAACTGTGCATTGGTGCTTTAGTGATAGTAATAGTGCTTTAATAATTGTCTGTATAGTACGGTAGGGTAGAACAGCGGTAGTTAAAAGTAATTAGTAACTTATATTTGTGACTTTATTCAGTTTTCATTCTATTTTCGTGTTACCAGTATATTTTGCTATGTCGGAGGCGGGTACGATGGCTAAGGGAAAGGGTGAACTGAAAACCACAGGGCGAGGAATCGTTCTGCGAGGTCAGTCCCGTGAATTGGTAAGTACTTTATGGGGATACTTATAGTTAGTGATAACACATCTAGCTACCAGTGTGAAGGTTCTTGATGCTATTCTTCAAATGGCAAGTTCCCTTTTTTATATATATATATATATATCTCTCTGAACTGGCAGTTCACCTTAATTTTTTTGTGTGTTTACTTAAACATGATTTTGCTTTGGTAACAACTTGCCCTCTCCCAAGTTAAGGCATAGATTGAGACGTTCAGCAAAGTAGCTGATATGAGGAATGTTGATGATGCCACAATGAAAACTAACAAGCTCATTGATAGCATTATGACCGGTGCCTATAGCTGGTAGAGAGAACTGATGAAATGTTGAGACCTTCTTCTCGGACATACGGTACTTAATAAGCTGTAAAAATAAAGTTGAAGGCATGTTGAGTAAATATTTCTTGGGTTTAACTGCAAACCATGCCTGAATATTTTGTACGTAATATAGGAGCAAAATCCTCTTTTACGCCTGAAGCAGTAGATTGCCATAGAAAAAATGTAGGCTAACATCATTGTAATTTATCGAACTCAGCGTTTTCTTGAAGCCATTACTATTATCACAAAAAGTAATAAGGAGATATTGTATATTCTACATCTGTAGCAACTATTCTAGATTCTAGACAATTCTGTAGCATATCACTGAAATAATTATTAAATATATAGCGAGTTGAATAAACTAACTCATTTCCCCAAACGCGCACAGTAGGAGCAAGCAGTTTGGCAACCTCGTTCTCAGACCACATGGCGAGGCGAGAACTGTCAATCCCATTCTGGCAATCAACAGAGTATACCTCATGCTCTCAATTTTGAGTCACATAATAGTATTTGTCATTATTATTGTACACTGCTTAGTGTACATTTTCTACCATTCATGCTCAGTTACTTTTATCAATCATTCACTCCATTGAATGATTGTCTTCATTTTAATACTTATTTCCTGTATTCTTTAATCAGGCTGAGAATAGCAAATTGCACTGACAGTTAAATATCTTCAGAAAAGTATAGATCAACAATGCACGTGTTACTTCAGTTTATTATTGGAAATGATATTCATTTCGGTTCCGTATTGACAGTTTGATATGAAGAATAAGACTTTTTCAATTTCCGCCTATTCAGTACATTTATTTTGCCACACTCTTATGGGCACATGTTTTGGGGCCTGTTTGGTCCCTTCATCAGCCCATGATACTATATTTTGGACACATCACTTCGCTCTCAATAATAGCAAAAAGTACACATAACATATTAAAACACTGGTTAAAAAACTAATAAAAACAACATGCAATATGTCACAAATTCTCAGGTACAATTAATTGTCCACGTTTCTGTCCTGTGTTTCGAATAACGTCATTTGACGCACATGGTTTCTAGTTGAAACACAACATAAAATGACCTTGAAGGTTGATCGCCCTACGACTCGCCCATCAGCCACAACAATTTAAAGAAGTGTTTTTAAGCGTTTCTTCAACTCAACATAAGATTCACCAAACAGTGATTATAACAGAACATGTGATCAATCTTCAAGGTCATTGTATGTTGTGTTTCAACTTGGAACCATGTGCGTCAAATGACGTTGTTATTCGAACCACTGGACAGAAACATGGGCAATTAATTGTACTGAGAATTTGTGACATATCGCATGTTGTTTTTATTACTTTTTAACCAGTGTTTTAATGTTTTAATATGTTAAGTGTACTTCGTGCTATTATTGAGAGCTTCGGTGTTACTTATGATTGATGCGTCCAAAATATAGTATCATGGGCTGATGAAGGGACCAACCAGGCCCTGAAACATCTACCCATAAGAGTGTGCCAAAATAAATGTATTGAATAGGCGGAAATTGAATAAGTCTAATACTTTAGTTTATGGTTGAGTCATGAACAGTGCTCAAAGGCCAAAGAAACATTAAGAGAGCATTTAAATTTTTAAATTTTTAATACCATTTTATAATTATGAAAGAGTGCCTTATTTGAAATGAACCTTTCAGATTAAGTTGTGTTGACAGGACTACAGCTGATGTTCAAATTGATGGACCGGGTGCCAGACGGTATTGCTCCAATGTTGCGGGACCTGGAAGAACATATCATGAGTGCTGGACTGGCCGACATGGTGGCTGCAGCAGACATCATTACTCAGGTACCTGACAGTTTAATTTTCACTGCTCGTATTGTTGTATTTTTTTTGTACTCGGGACAATTTTTTTTATCAGGCTGAGACAGTGTGGATAAACACTGTATATAATTTTAATAGAATTTTATAAATTATAATATAGGGTTGCAAGAAGATGGGAACAGTACATAGGAGAACTAGACAGCAGAGAAGATTTGCCTGAAAATACTACGGAAGAAGAAATAGATGTAGGCGGAAGTAGCCTGGGTGCACCCATCTCGAAGGATGATCTTGAATTGGCTCTGAAGAAATTGAAAAACAACAAAGGTTCTGGTGTAGACAATATCCCAGCTGAACTTCTTAAAGCAGGAGGAACAAAAATGAAACAGGAGTTGTTTATCCTTGTGTGCAATACTGTATGTGTGAACAGGGTGAACTGCCCACGGATTTTGAGAAAAACATTATGCCCCCCATCCCTAAAAAGACCAATGCCACAAAATGTGAAAACTATAGGTCTCTTAGCCTAGTTGTTCATGCATCTAAATTATAGAGTGACAAGTTCAACTAAAGTCCCGGAAAATATGCGAATTACTAGGCTTCCCCTTGCTCCCTTCCCGCTCCCCGTGACAACAGCGCCTTCACTCAGGGCTTCAGTTGATTGCTGTGACCATCTCTTGTGGAGATTGAAATTAGTGCCTACAAGATTCCCTGCCATACAAATAGACAGATGTCTCGAGAAAAGCCTACCATTGTGTGTGTTATCCGTATCTTCATGATCAGGCAATGGGTGGTTATTTAAGATTTCCAAGTATTCCCTCATCATAGCATTGCATACCTGCCAAGTTTTCAGTTTTTCCAGGAAGTTTCCGGATTTTTGGGGTGTTGTCTGGTTGTCCGGATTAACATAGTCTTTTTCCGGATTTTCAACACCCTGGCTTGTTTCCGTTCTCTGCATCCAAATCTCATTTTAGTTTTGATTTTCGATAATGGCTGCTATTTTGAGATGCATTTATATTACTGCTCTTCTATCCAACCCTATTCTGTATTTTGCATTTTCCGAATTAATATCTCGCGATTTACCCCATTTGCAGATTATCGCTACACTTTTGTCATTAATTCCATGCTTCGACTGTTTGTTAGCGGGAAAACTTTGTTTATGTTTGGTTTTAAGCGGTGTTTGCTGTAGTTCTGGTATTCGTGCAATTGTGTGACAAATTTTTGTGCGATTTAGTGTTTTTGTGATGAATACAAGTAAGAAACTATATCATTAGTCTTTCAGGGAGGCATATTCTGCAGAATTTCTTTGTATTAAGCAATCACGGAAAGGTGAAACATCCGCATTCTGTTCCATGTGTTCGTGTGACATGAACATTGCTTATGGAGGAAGAACTGAATTAATAAATCACATTAAATCCGTTAAACACCTCTCCGATACGAAACTGAAGGAGAACAGTACCACTCCTGGAGCTGAACTAGTTGTAATAAGAGCAGAATGCTTGTTCACTTCATTTTTAATTGAACATAATATCCCGTTATCTACTGCTGATCATGCTGGTACTCTTTTTAAGAAAATGTTCCCAGGTTCGGAAATCACAAAGATATGGTTGTGGTCGTAGAAAATCTTCACATATTTTGAATGAAATGGCTACAGATTCAAGAAATGAACTCATTAGTTGCATGCAACGTGACAGATGACACCAAATGGGCTCGCTTGATGATCATTCGTGGAGCTGATAGGATATCTAGACTAAAGCTTTCTGTTTTTACCTTACCACACAGCAATGCTCAGTGTGCGCGTGTGTTCGGCTTGGTGAAAAAGAACCGTAATCAGTTTAGGTCCTCCATGTCGAACGAAACTGTGGGATCCATTTCTGTTTTCAAAACAAGAAGTAGTGGTCCATGTTACATGAGTAGTTTTACTCCAGAATTTCTGAAGAAAGGGAAGAAAGCTACTCATCTCCATCTCTCCTCTCCAACCTGTGTTGGAATATAGCCAGTGTTCTGTGACTTGCAAGATCAAAGTGCAGAAGAGCTCATGTTTGTGTAGTGTGTAAACTGTTGCCAATTATATGTGTTCTTGATGTAATTGCAATATTTTTGGAAACTGGTACAATGAATTAGATAGTCTGACATCACCAAGAGTTTGGAATCTCTTTCCCTGTAGTCTTTCCTCGCTATGTTTTAAGACCTTGCGACGCATGTGTGCGTTAAATGTTTGCGCTTTGGGATCTTCTGGATTTCTATTTTTGAAAGTTGGCAGGTATGGCATTGCATCTGCATACGTGTTGATGGGAGAATATGACTGAAAAACACTGAGCAGGAGTTGACCTGATTGTTTCTGAAGTACCCCTCGGTGTTGCCATGCACATTAAATTACGCACTGTAACTTTCTACTTGTCCCTGCTTGGGAGACTATTTTACAGCTTACAAAAGTCACCTTCCTACTGGTGGTTAGGTGCACTTTACTATCATATATCACACATTTTAGATGGCAGGGTCGTGAAGTGTTGGGCACACCTTTGGTAAACCTCCGGTATAATTTGGGCTTTCAACTACGGTACTAGGTGTACTCCCTATAAAGAAAACTAATGATAACCTTTAAAATATACGTATTCAATTCAAATTAAAACATCTGGCGGGGACTCTTGTCGAACAAACTACAGTATACTACCGTATTTCCTCGCATAATCGTCGCACTTTTTTTTGCCAAAAATTCGTGGAAAAAAGCAGCGTGCGACGATTATGCGAAGAATATTTAAGTTCAAAGAATATACTGTATCATTATTTGCTGCACTGGCCAGTCATTCGCGTAGCGTGAGTCTGGCGTGAGTCATAGCCTGCAGTCAGTGACAGGCTTCTTTCTTCTAACAAGGTCACGACAGGTTAACGTTCGCGGAATGTGCTGACGAAGCTGGCCATTCGCGTCGTGGTTCGTAGCCCGCAGGCATAGAGACGAATTACTTTCTGCTGTCAAGATCACGCCAGATTAGGCCTATAAGCTCGCGGAATGTGCGCTGGCCGTTCGCGTCACAGTTTATAGCCCGCAGGCATAAAGACGAATTACTTTCTGCTGTCAAGAACACGCCAGATTAGGCCTATAAACTCGCGGAATGTGCGCTGGCCGTTCGCGTCGCGGTTCATAGCCGGCAGGCATAAAGACAATACGGTATTACTTTCTCCTGACAGGATCACGACAGATTAGGCCTATAAGCTCGCGGAATGTGCGCTGGCCGTTCGCGTCACAGTTCATAGCCCGCAGGCATAAAGACGAGAGTACTTTCTGCTGACAAGATCACGCCAGATTAGGCCTATAAGCTCGCGGAATGTGCGCTGACCATTCGCGTCGCGCTTCATAGCCCGCAGGCATAAATACGATATTACAGTACTTTCTCCTGACAAGATCACGCCAGATTAGGCCTATAAACTCGCGGAATGTGCGCTGGCCATTCGCGTCACAGTTTATAGCCCGCAGGCAAAAAGACGAATTACTTTCTGCTGTCAAGATCACGCCAGATTAGGCCTATAAGCTCGCGGAATGTGCGCTGGCCGTTCGCGTCGCGGTTCATAGCCGGCAGGCATAAAGACGATACGGTATTACTTTCTCCTGACAGGATCACGCCAGATTAGGCCTATAAGCTCGCGGAATGTGCGCTGGCCGTTCGCGTCGCGGTTCATAGCCGGCAGGCATAAAGACGATACGGTATTACTTTCTCCTGGCAGGATCACGCCAGATTAGGCCTATAAGCTCGCGGAATGTGCGCTGGCCGTTCGCGTCACAGTTCATAGCCCGCAGGCATAAAGACGAGAGTACTTTCTGCTGACAAGATCACGCCAGATTAGGCCTATACGCTCGCGGAATGTGCGCTGGCCGCTCGCGTCACAGTTTATAGGCCTAAAGATGAGATTACTTTTTTGCTGACATGATCACGCCAGATTAGGCCTATAAGCTCGCGGAATGTGCGTTGGCCGTACGCGTCGCGGTTCATAGCCGGCAGGCACAAAGACGAGATAACTTTTTGCTGACAAGATATCGCCAGATTAGGTCTATAAGTTCGAGGAATGTGCGCTGGCCGTTCGCGTCATAGTTCATAGCCCGCAGGCATAAAGACGAAATTACTTTCTGCCGACAAGATCACGCCAGATTAGGCCTGTAAGCTCGCGGAATGTGCGCTGGCCGTTCGCGTCGCGGTTCATAGCCGGCAGGAATAAAGACAAGATTACTTTCTCCTGACAAGATCACGCCAGATTATACGCTCGCGGAATGTGCTAAGTGACGAAGCTTGCCGCTCGCGTCACAGTTCATTGCCCGCAAGCATAAAGACGAGATATTTTTCGTCTGACAAAGTCGCGGCAGGTTATAAAGTCGCGGCAGCATGTGCAACTGACTGGCGCACAAATACGAACATGCTATGCGACGATTATGCGATGAAATTTTATAAACCTATTTTAGTGTTTGAAAAGTGGGGTGCGACGATTACGCGGTGGCGACGATTATGCGAGGAAATACGGTATCTCCTTCTCCTCGGCAATGACGAAAATATGTGACATATACACACATCAAAAAAAGTTTTGCATCACCTCGGTTCCAAGAGTTCCGGAACCTTTAAATACAAAGGGAATAGAGATCAACACAAATAACATTTCAGCTCGTTTTATTGCTCATGAGACCCACACATTGCATG
Source organism: Meconema thalassinum (assembly GCA_946902985.2). Lineage (NCBI taxonomy): Eukaryota > Metazoa > Arthropoda > Insecta > Orthoptera > Tettigoniidae > Meconema > Meconema thalassinum. The sequence continues at coordinate 451,866,835 of OX336391.1, read as the reverse complement.
TTGTACCATCATACAGCTAGACTTTCAGCATTTGTGGTCCAGATTGCAGTACACACCACTACCTCTAATACCCAGTAGCACGTCCTCTTGCATTGATGCATGCCTGTATTCGTCGTGGCATACTATCCACAAGTTCATCAAGACACTGTTGGTCCAAATTGTCCCACTCCTCAACGACAATTCGGCGTAAATCTCTCAGAGTGGTTGGTGGGTCAAGACGTCCATAAACAGCCCTTTTCAACATATCCCAGGCATGTTCGATAGGGTTCATGTCTGGCGAACATGCTGGCCACTGTAGTCGAGCGATGTCGTTATCTTGAAGGAACGCATTCACAAGATGTGCACGATGAGGTCGAGAATTGTCGTCCATGAAGACAAATGCCTCTCCAATATTCTGCCGATATGGGTGCACTATGGGTCGGAGGATGTCATTCAGGTATCGTAAAGCCGTTTCGGAGCCTTCCATGACCACCAGTGGCGTACGTCGGCCCCACATAATGCCACCCCAAAACATCAGGGAACCACCACCTTGCTGCACTCGCTGGACAGTGTGTCTAAGACGTTCAGCCTGACCAGGGTGCCTCCAAACACGTCTCCGACGATTGTCTGGTTGAAGGCATATGCGACACTCATCGGTGAAGAGAACGTGATGCCAATTCTGTGGGGTCCATTCAGCATGTTGTTGGGCCCATCTGTACCGCGCTGCATGGTGTCGGGGTTGCAAAGCTGGACCTCGCCATGGACGTCGGGAGTGAAGTTGCGCATCATGCAGCCTATTACGCACAGTTTGAGTTGAAACACGACGTCCTGTGGCTGAACGAAACGCATTATTCAACATGGTGGCATTGCTGTCAGGGTTCCTCCGAGCGGCAATCCGTAAGTAGCGGTCATCCACTACAGTAGTAGCCCTTGGGCGGCCTGAGCGAGGCCTGTCATCGACAGTTCCTGTATCTCTGTACCTCCTCCATGTCCGAACAACATCGCTTTGGTTCATTCTGAGACGCCTGGAAACTTCCCTTGTTGAGAGCCCTTCTTGACACAAAGTAACAATGCGGACGCGATCGAACTGCGGTATTGACCTTCTAGGCATGGTAGAACTACAGACAACATGAGCAGCGTACCTTCGTCCTGGTGGAATGACTGGAACTGATCGGCTGTCGTACCCCCTCCGTCTAATAGGCCCTGCTCATGCATGGTTGTTTACATCTTTGAGCAGTTTTAGTGACATCTATGAACAGTCAAAGGGACTGTATCTTTGATACAATATACACAGTCAACGTCTATATGCCGGAGATCTGGGAACCGAGGTGATGCAAAACTTTTTTTGATGTGTGTAGATGAATGGTGTAATATATGTGAAGATGTTTTGTTACTCACAGACGGTCTTGTAGATACTCGACGAATCTAGGATACATGCTCGATAGATCAGATCTAACCAACTTTCCAAGATATTTCCACTCGTGGTTATAGCCCAGGCATTATATGCAAAAAACACGGCCAACCTCAAAAAAAAATAATGTAAAGCTGAAATTTGGCATAGATGTTCCCTACTACCCTAGAAACAAATCCTGAAAAGTCCCCATCTCTGCGGTGTCCGCGTCATAGTTTTTGGAGGGTTCAAAAGGGCTTAAATGGGGCCTAAGTGCCAAAAACAGCATTTTTGCTTCCTGCGTTCAAAATATTGATCCAAATTTAGTTCTCGCGAGCTTTAGCAATTAATAAAAATGAACCAGTAGGATAACGAACTTATCAGGCCTAATTATTGCTATTGATGAAGGAAAAAAACGACTAATTTAACATTTTTAGCACAATTTTTACACGAAAATGTGGTTAATTTGTCATTAGCAGGTCATTATTTTTTAAACAACTGCTGATATTGACGACCCAGAATGAAAATTATAAAGCATACTTTTAGCTTTACATTGGTACATTACCCATGTCTATGCGAGAAACGGTTACCGATTACGGTCCCAAAGCATAACCACGTTTCTAGGAGACAGCGCTCGGCCTGTCGGAGCAGGCCAACAATACTCGAAACAATTAATTCAGCTTCTAAACAGTCTTGGATTTTCAGTAAATGTGGCGGAAGTCCACAGGTACGAAGTTTCAGCGCTTCGTGAAGAACGTCCAATCCCGAATGCTGGAGCGTTCACGCAATTTTGCTTTGACAACGCTGACTATAACATAAGGACATTGGACTGGGGAAACACATTTCACTGCATGGGAGGCATCAAGTGCACAGGTCCAGCGCCTGACAGTGAAATATCTCCACTCCCACGTACACGAGAAGTTCCTAATGCTTGTATGATTGCGGCGATGGGAAAGTTCAACATTTCGTGGTATCGGAAACCCTCTTCTCCTGGTTCAAAGGACGTCAAGATTAAGGAGTTAACTGTGGAAGCCCCAAACTCTGTGGCTATTGCGTCGATGATGGACTCCTTGTGGTTATCTGGATGGTGGTCAGGTATTAATTTACCCGCTTCGTGGAACGGCTTTATGAAGACGTCACTGTCTGATCATGCTCAACCAGCTTCCCAGACAACGTCAGTTGATGCCCTGCCATTCATTAACTTGGAACCGAGCTATCCATCAACTATATATTCCGCGTTGAAGTTTGCCGCAAGAGATTGCGCAGAACTGAAAGAAAGCACTTGTTTCGTAACCTTTGACCAGCCCCTATACGCGAAAGTTGCAGAGATAGTCGCATCGGACACTTTTTTTTAAATTTATTTATTTATTTAACAATTATTAGATACAACCATGAAAAGGTCATTTTACACTAATAATTTAACAATTTCAAATAATAATAACAAAAACAAAAACAACAACAACAATAACAGGTAACAATTGGCAGTGACGGCAGAAAGGATAAATCTCGGGAAGGACGCAGGGAGTGATTGGGGTAGTGAGTGATTAGGAGGGCGAGGGGTTAGGAAAAGAGGGTGAAAGGGATCTTCTAATGTTATGTTTGAATGTTCGATAGGGAGAGAATATGTCAATGTTTGGAAGGGAGTTGCTAAGGGTTGGTAGACGGTGGAAAATAGAGCGCTTCTGTACTTCAAGACGTGGGCGAGGTACGTGGTGTAAATGGTTCTGGCGTGTTGAACGGGAGGGAACATGAAGTGGGAAGTAGCTTAAGAGCATGTTACATTTTGTGTAACCATTCATAATTTTATGTAAGAAACACAGGTCAGTAAATTGTAGACGGCTTCTCAGGTCGAGTACATTGAGCTGGTTTAGAATATCGGATTTGGCGAAGTGCCTTAGTGAAGGATTGCGAGCTTTGACAATTGATATGAAGAAATTAAAGACACTGTTCAATTTAGAAATATTGGTTATAGCCGAAGTAGACCAGATTGGGGAAGAGAAATCTAGGATAGGGAGAACATATGTGGTGAAGTATAATTTAAGTGCAGTGAGGTCTTTAATTTCTGTGTATCTGTATAGAATGCCGAGACTGCGCATTGCGCGAGATTTGTTATGGTCAATGTGGGGAGAGAATGTCAGTTTATCATTGTGAATAATACCTAAATCTCTCACCTGAGAAACCGTATCCAATTTATTTCCACATATTTTATAGTTCGCCTGATTTCCAGATTTCAGTAGTGAGAAAGACACATTGAAGCACTTTTTCGGATTTGGGGATAACTTCCATTTGTTGAACCAATCAGTACAAGTATTCACTGCTTCCTGGAGGTCAGCGTGGTCGTCAGAATTGGAAATTTTTCTGAATATCTTGAGGTCATCAGCGTATAGAAGAAGGGAACACGGAGAATTTTGCACACATGTGTTTATATCGTCCATATACAGCACGAAGAGAAGGGGTCCCAGGATACTGCCCTGAGTTACTCCTGATAAGACTGGGAGCCAGGACGATACAGACCCTGGAAGCACTACCCATTGTTGCCTATTGGACAGGAAGCTTTTTATTAGGGATAGGAAGGATCCATGTACGTTGTATCGTGAAGCAAGCTTGTGGAGGAGAAGGAAATGGTTCACGGAATCAAATGCTTCAGAGGAACTCAAAAACGTGGTTGTTCGTCTAGGCGGATTTCACCTTCTGATGTCGTTTCTTGGGGCAATCGGCTACGTGATGAATGGAAGCGGTTTGGAAGAGCTCTGGGCAGAAATATACGCTAAATCGTCAGTGACTCACATGATGTCAGGACACGCATATTCTAGGTAGGCTTGCAATTAGCTCACTGTTAATGATTACGTTATGTCTTCAATTTCAAATGTATCAATAACGCGAAACTTTGCATGTTCTAGGGCCCACAGAGCGCATTTTCTGACAAAAGAGGCTGTCGGGACAATGTTACTCAACATGAACGACGGGCTGAAGGATGACAAGGACGAAATACAGGCGCTTTTTACCGCATTCCAAGAAGGCACTGCCAACGACTTGCTATCATATCCTTGCCTTCAACCTCTCAAAGAGTCGCTTCATGACACATTTTCTTCAATGAGCCAAAAATCTCGCACAGGAAAGCTGTGGGTAGAGTACATCAAACAGCAAGCCTGGAAAATATTGAAGGATTCCGCATCTTTACGTGAGGAAATGAAGGTATTCGTCTTTACGGCTCCAGATGAAAAGGCCATAATATCAGCTGGAGAGAAGTTCGCCATTTGTCTCTACGATAGTGCCAAATTGGAGTGCAAAAGCCTCGACGAGCTTCGGGTAGTGAAATACAGCCAAAAAATTGCCAAACAACTGGTCACAGCATCATTTCAGCTGGCTTCAATTCCGCCAACTTCGGCGGCATGCAAACAACATTCACTGCGGGTATATTTGCAAGTTCAGGTATGGTTAGGATTTTCTTTGGACCCGACCCAATGGGAATGGAAAATCCAACACTCGGCTTTAGTATTCTACCAGTGACAACTCATCTTCCAGCTGCTCCAGATCATCTCCTCAATTTGGTGTCCTGCAACTGCAAGATCTCTTGTGAGTGTGTACGTTCCGGTTTAGAATGCTCCTTAATGTGTGGACACTGCAGTGGAAAAGCGTGTGGCAACATCACATTTGATGACTCAGATGATGAGGAGAACGATTGAGTCCGATGTAAGCTTTGTTTTGCAAGTGTTCTTTGTCTAAAGAAAGCTTTTTAAGCTTTGTTTTGTTATTATTTGCATTATGCATATTGTACAGTCCCCCAGGGGTCTGCACCCCCTGGAGGCCATCCCCCCATCATCTATTTTAACCACCCCCAACTGGCAAATCTTGTAAGTCCAGAACAACATCTATAACACCGCAAGGGCAGCTAACCAGCCTGGGAAGCTTGCCAAATACTTGCATCACACCACAAACAGCGACACATAATTAACTGGGGCATCTATGCAGCGGAATGCTGACAGCACAACGCCGGAGACTATAAAGGGAGGCCTTAAGGAGGGCAGTCCCTCTCTCAATTACCAGTCTTACAGTGCATCAGCCGAAGGCCCGGTCCGTTATCATCAGGTGAGTCAGCAGTGTTCAGAGTTCCTATATTTTGTGACCTGTCCTACAAACTTGTACACTTACATTGTGACATTTATTACATCCCCTAAAAGGGACTCATAATTCCATATTACTGACCAATAAACACTTGGTCAGTACTCTACACTTGTATTACTGTTTACACGCCTCTTTACGCCCTAACTCCTTTCCCAATTCCCGTCACGATTAGACGTGACATACAGTAGCCAAACAGTTGCTAGCGCAGGTATCATTGTATTTCCCGTGGACTGCCAGGAGCAGCGTGCCGCCATATCGCTGATGCGTGCACGTCGGTTATATAACCAGCCAGCCAGCTGGGCGACTAGCACGTTGGCCTGTACACTAAGTTCCATCCCCTGAAATACACCTACGTCCTTTATAAGAGCACCCCCTAGTATCCTGACACTAAACAACACTCTACACTGGTCAGCTTACCCAGCTACGGGAAGCTACCCCCTTTCAGGCATCCCCTTATAAATTAACACAATAACACTTGTGACCCCCACTCCCTACACCTACTCCTACACTCTACTCGCTCAGCTCGACAGACTTCTACAGGGCCTGCCAACCTGAAAGAAACTTACCAACGGCGGCCTCGAGACATCCTTTGCGGGACTTGATGGCCTTGCCTCGGTGGCCGGAGTTGACGACACACTCGGGGGACCCCCTCAGATGTACAAGAGAGGCAGCATGTCGCTTTTATCCACTAGGTGAAAAGTGGAAGACTTACCTGGTGAGGTTTCATTCCACCGCAGCTGTCTTGTGGGTGGGGATTGAACATTAAAGGGAAAATGAAGCCGAAATCAATATATTAAAGGGGTCCGTATTGTAAAAAATATAAAAAATAGGAACAATTTGAGGTTACAGACTAGTATTACATGAAAAATTGTCACTTGAGAGGATGGTAAATGTCTTTGACGGCACATGGCACGACACACCACGTCACATGTTTATGACTAACAACTTGAGTAATGAACAGGTACACAGAAAGGTAATATCTTACAATTACGAACCATCCCTAGTCAAATAATTTTACGAACCACGGCAAATGGTTGTGCAATACCGACACAATCTTTCACAAGTTACACCCGGAATGGAAATAAGTTACCAACATACATACCAACACGTCCGGAATTACGTAAGAGGAAAATAAATCCAAATCAAAAGAAAACTACATTACAAATGACTAACTCCCGAAAAACGGAGCGGACAGTCTCACATTACCATCACGGGACCTGACGCGAACTCGACTGCACAAATGGCAGACCCCATAACGGGACGCTAAGGCGGGTTGCACCATATGGGCGCTATTCCCAAAATCTGGGATTTGAACCAATCCCGTAGGTAAAGCAGAAATACAGTTATTTGAAATTCAAAAGTGAAACGCACAAGGGCGTAAGGGAGGAAAACCAAAGCAAAGCGTCACCTAACCTACAACTTGCACGTGGACATAAGGTGATGCAACTACCAGGAACAGGCCCCTTTAAAACCAAAATAATAAAATACTACATGGCTGTAATTGGGAAAATTCCAAGGAGCGTGATCACAGGAAAATAAATAAATTTGGAACCCAAACAAAGACCCACACGGTTACGCAACAAAGATAATCCACGCCTGAAAACCGGAAAGATTTCCCACCCTGAAAACAGTTTCCAAAAGGAAAAATTGATGAACAATTCAGATTTGAAACAGTGAGAGAAATCAACCCAATATCCGACCGAAGGACAACCTGTCGCGCCATTACCACGAGGCCAATAACAACACGAAAATTTACACACGAGGAAAACCGAAACACAAATCAAAATACTGCCACTGACCAGTTAAAACGAAAATATCACGCTTCCCAGAATACACCCAAAATACAACTGCATTATTCAACTAATAAATTGAACTATAACTAAAGCCACCGGACTTGGTGACTGGTACCTGTCTTTTTGACCTCGGGGGATCCGATAACCCCCGAAGTGACTGTCCTTCTTGATGATCAACAGGTAAGAGAGGCTTACCCACGCTAAACTCAGTACATATATCATACACCAAGATTTGTGACAAAGCAAGTTGTTGTCGCCACACACGCACACACGATTTCCCTGACTTTCTTGAACGTAGTTCATAAGACACTTCCGTGTTCGCTTCCGTGAGAGTTGGCATCCCTGGACGATCGCCATACGCACGTCACTTGTCATCTACGGCTGTCGATACATCGGGTGAATGTTTAGAGTTGGGAACAATCGATACATGCAATGTTGACATATTTTAAATATGCAAATCCAATGTTTATTTTGAGGTTAGGGAACACATTAATTCCAGAACTAGTGCACATCAGGTCGAGAGTGTACCTCGCGTGTTTGGACTGCGAGAGTGATGTTGCAGACATGAAGATTCATTTCACAAGGTCTTCACAGGTCGAAATTGCGACAGTCAGCCCAGGCCATAATTTTCTTCAGATTTCTGGGTAAGTGAAGGAATTTATGAGGCGTTCGCCTCAACAGGAGAAACAGGGACGGGTGAAATTTGGCAGGAAGGAATATCTTAGGTTAGGTATATTTTCATGTCAGCTCAGTGGCGTAAAATACGTCACATCCTCGCCCCCCCAAAGCAAACTGCGGGGTAGACAGCATTTGCGTAATGTTGACGTGACAGATTAGGAGAGGATCACCTCTTATGTACGGCTGCAGATTTACATATGTCCCAACATGTTTGAAGGAATTTTGGGCATAACTTCATTGAATGGCAGGCAGAATGTTCAAGGTTTGATTTCACACAGCGACAAGCTGAGTGGATGGCACTGTCTCGGTGATAGTTCCGCTCCTCATGTTAGCTGGAAGGGTCTAGGTAGAAATGTCCTGATGACCCAGTTACAGATGGAGAACGGGCGATGACGAGCCCAGGTCCCCGCCAGCAGTTTCCCAGTTACGCCACCATCCACATGTCCACCAGGGTATCTTGGACGCCCCGAACTGCACAGGATCCCGCGGAGAAACAGCACAGTCCGATACATCCTCAGGGAGCTCCACTTCCAACGGGCCAAGCACTGAAATGCTAAGCACACGAGTAGCAGGACATACCGAGAGAGACAGATAGTTCAAGGTGCGACAACTAGTTGACAGAAGCCCAGTTAAGTTCATTTTACGTTTTATTCCAAAGTTTTACCAGGTACCGGTCGCAATACATCACAAATTTATTTAGAAAAAACGAAACATACAATTTTATTGCCTTCAAAGGCGGGGCCCCCCGTTCCTAAATAAATCACCTTATGTCTCCAAACGGGAAGTTACTATAGCCAACGGCATTCTAAATCTTACGCTTTACATACATTGCCTCGACAAAGCAGGCATAACTACATACCACCTCCACATCGAGGTCACCTTAGCTTCAAATATCTAACACAGAGTTCTACTATTAACTAAGTCTTACCAATCTTGGGAAAAACCTGTCACACATCATAAAGACCGATAAACGATCTGAGGTTCATACAATGAGGTGCCACACGCTTCTCACAACATCTTGGGTAATCAACGCCTCCAGAGACGCAAGTTCTCAGTAGATTTTGGGGAGGAAGTTTAACAAGGATAACATTGCCAGTTATGAAAGAAAAGGGGCAAGAAATAAAACAAAGATACCACCAGTTTATTGTCGACTAGCCCGAGACTCGCTTGGGCGTCTCGTGTGCGGGCTTGCACTGTGAGAGGTGAGTCCTGAAGATCCTCTTCCTTTCAGGGTCGCTCACCAGCACTGAAACAGGACTGACAAAGGATAAAATCTTAAATGGGCCGCGAAATCGCGCCCGCAATTTTCCTGACACTTTGTTTCCTAGAAGCTTAGGTGAATGGTCCTGGACATATATCATGTCTCCCACATTGAGGTTGACGGGCTTCCGTCCCTGATTGTACCTTTGAGCTAGTCGCTCGTGAGAAACCTGAATGGACTTGCGGGCCTCCTTCCAGATCTGCTTCACCTTGTCGGCAGACGGTTGGTCAGGCAACAGGTCATGAATTGACCACAAGTTCGTCAACGGAGAATTAGGTACATAAGCAAACATCAGAGAGAACGGAGTAGTGTTATGTGTTTCGTGGACAGCAGTGTTGAACGCAAAAGCTAGCCAATGGACCGATGAATCCCACTTGGCGTGTTCATCATGGTGGTAAGCGATCAATGCGGAACGCAAGTTCCGATTGACACGCTCGGCCAACGACGGGTTGGGATAATATGGACTCGTAGTCACATGGGAGATACCATAGTCGAAACAAAACTTACGGAACAGGTGAGACGTAAAGGTTTTGGCATTGTCCGATACCAGGAACTGGCATGGACCAAATGAAGTAAAGATAGAATTCAGACACCTGATGACCGTGTGGGTCGTTGACAATCTAGTTGGGAAAATCCAGCTGAAACGGGTGAACCCATCAACACAAACTAGTGCAAACCGGTTTCCTAACTTCGACCGAGGGAACGGCCCGACGAAATCAATAAAAATCCTCTCCATGGGGCGGGAGGCAGGCTCGGAAGACAATAATCCAACACGAGTATTGACGGCGGGTTTACTGATACTACAATGCCTACAGCATCTGACCATGTTACGAATGTCACCATCCATTGACTTCCAAATAAAATTTGTTCTGATCTTTTGGCGAGTTTTGAACACCCCGAGGTGACCCCCAACAGGAGACTCGTGAAAGTATTTGAAAATTTCAGGAACAAGTACGGCAGGCAACACAATTTTACTTCTCTTGTCGTGGCGAGCAACGCAAAACAGAATACCTCTTTTCAATTCATACGGCTTTACAAGTTCTCCACCTGACATTCGGGTGATTAAAGGTCCCAATACAGGGTCTTCTTTCTGATACTCGGCCAAATCACGGAACAACAAAGGCGAGTTGGTAAGGACAGGCTTCACTGCATTAACTGAAACTGAAGACACGAGAGATTCTACCTCGGCAGGTCCAGATTGATCCCTAGGGACTTCCTCAAACATTCGACTCAGCGAGTCTGCGATTACATTGTCGGTTCCACGGATGTGGCGAACAGTGAAACTGAAGGAAGAAATTCTGGTCGCCCAACGAGCAATACGACCAGTGTTACGGGGTTTAGCCAGAACCCAGCTCAGAGCCTGATTGTCAGTCTCCAGCTCAAATGAAATGTGTTCAATATAATTTCTAAAGCGCTCAAGAGCGAACAAAACGGCGAGACCCTCCAGCTCGTACACAGAGTACTTAGCCTCAACAGGAGAGAGGGAACGGGACGCATAAGAAATGGGCTGCCTACCCAATTCTCCTTCTTGGAGCAGGACCCCAGCAATTCCCGAGCACGAAGCATCGGTCTGCACAATGAACGGTTTAGAAAAATCAGGGATGGCAAGAACGGGAGCGTTACATAAAGCAAGTTTGAGGTCTTCGAAAGCAGCCTTCTGAGAAGGACCCCAACTAAATTTCTGGTCTTTACGACGGAGAGAGTTCAACGGAGCTGCACGCTGTGCAAAATTGGGGATAAATTTCCGGAAGAAGTTGACCATTCCGACGAAGCGGGCTACGCCCTTGACATTAGTGGGAGGTTTGAAATCACGGATACCCTGAGTCCTGGACTGATCTATGGACACACCGGCAGCTGACACAATATGACCAAGGAAGGAAATTTCTGGTTTCGCGAATGAGACCTTAGATAGTTTTACAGTAAGACCAGCACGCTTCAGTCTTTCCAAGACTTCCTGAATGTGCTTCACATGTTCGTCGAACGTCTCGCTGTAGATCACAACATCGTCCAAATAATGGTATAGAAATTCAAATTTGATACCTGAGAAGACATTATCAAGCAGGCGGCTTAACACAGCTCCACCTGTTGACAAACCGAACGGTACACGATTGAATTGATACAAATTCCAATCGGTGGCAAACGCAGTCATGGGTTTTGATTCCTCGGCCAAGGGAATCTGATAGTAGGCCTGGTTTAAATCGAGGAGTGTGAAGAATTTAGCCTTGTGGAACCACGAAAAGCAAGAATGGAGGTCAGGCAAGGGAATAGATTGAAGTACAACCTTCTGATTCAGTCGCCTATAGTCAACGACTGGTCGAAAACCACCATTAGGCTTGGGTACAAGAAACATCGGGGATGAATACGCGGATGTAGAAGGGCTAATGACACCATCAGCAAGCATTTGGTCGATAATTTCCTTAAGAGCCTTCATCCTGGGCGGAGCCAAGCGATAGGGAGGATGTCTGACAGGGATATTGTCGGTGACTTCGATCTTATACTCAAGCAGTTTGGTCACGCCCAACTCGTCAGTGAACACCTCTGGATACTCCCGGCACAAGTTCCGAATCATATCGGCCTGGGAATCGCTTAAGTTACTCAAATCGAGTGTATCGATGGTGACGGGATCAGAAGTCTGATAGACTGAACTACCCAACGGCTGGGGATAAGGTTCGATGAAATTAAATTTAAGTTTAGGTCGAAATCTGAATTTGAAAGTCCTCGCTTGGAGGTCAAGGATCAAGCCAACGGATGACATGAAATTGGTCCCGATGAGAAGGGGGCAAGAGAGATTTCTAATTACCCACACCGGAAATTTCCAAGTGAAACCTTGGATCCTAAATTTAACCGAAATACTACCAAGGCCATCTAAAGGCGAGCAATTTGCTGACACAAGGCGGGTTTGCAACGGATTCAATTTAGGAAAATTACAGACTGTCTTCATGGAATTGTACCACTTTTCGCTCAATAACGACACGACACTTCCGGAGTCAAGAATGCCACAGACTGGCTCGTTATTTATCAAAACACCTATGATCGGAGAAGAATGAGAAACTGAAGAAACCCTGTTACAAGAATCAATACACAGAACATTTCCTACGGGGTCTTGGTCCACACCAAACGAAACACAACCAGGTTCGTCGCCATCACGAAAATCATTTGCAGGCTCGGAACAACTCCTTTCATCACTTTCGTTACTTTCACAGACATTACTCATGGGAAAAAATAAATTGGGCACAGCAGGCTCACCGCCTTTGCAAACGACATTGACCGGTAACGGAAGGCTACACTCAACGGACACAGAATTACTTGGGCCAGGATGCGGGACCTCATCCACAGGTTGACCTTCGGTACACCCTTCTGAGGGCTCATCCCCACTCCTGGCAAATGGCAGTCAATTAGAGGTACGTTTAGGCTGGCCGCAATACCTAGCGACGTGGCCCACGCCGTTACAATTATAGCAGCGACTATTGCCGGCCCCGGCAGGACGAGCGGGGCGCACGAAGCGGGGCGCAGGTGGAGGAACGCTAACGACGCGCTGTAAGTCACCGTGACGAACAGACTCGGCAGAGATGGCAAGAGCACCTAACTCCCTATAAGTGGTTGGACGGGTCTGCATACTCAGATAAGACCGGAATTCTGGCGATATTCCGTCGACAATGGAAGACACAATATAACATTCGGAGAAATCGAGGGCGAAGACCTTCGCATAGTTCCTGATATCCTGAATATAAGCATTCAGACTCTCATCGAAGCGCTGAACACGGTAAAAATATCTTTGAGTGAGCGAACCCATGAGACGGGCAGGAATAAAAGAGACCAAAACGTCGCAAAGAAAACTTCGGATAGAAACAGCGGATGACATGGCCCCGACCACCTTGTCGCGCATGGTACCTGACGTGTGGGGAAACAATAACTGAAACACCTGGCCTTCAGATAAGGCAAACACAGCTGCATACTCGTTAATCCTAACTAACTCCCTCAAAAATTGTATGACTCCATCCACACTATCAGTGTTGAACTCCTTCAGTTTTGCGAGCGATGTGCTTAATGGATGATTTATGTTGCCAAAACCACCAATTGGGTGAACTGAGCGCTCAGGAATGGCAGGCGCAGGTCGGGGAACAGCGACAATTCGGTTTTCGGGCAAGGCGATTAAGTTGTTTGGCCCAACAGCCAAAGAATGACAAGAATGCGCACATTCACAAGATGGGCATCTGGCCCTGGATACAGGTTCTGAAATAGCTACGTGCCCATGAGGGCGAGAAGCAGTTAAATTAGAATTATGTTGAATCGTTATGTCCCTTTCAGAACGAGGCATGGCAAGAGTTTCATGAACAGCCGGGAGCGCACTAGAATTAACAAAACGTGAAGCGCAGGAAGCCGAAACGGTGACAGGCACTCGAGACATACAATGCGAGTAATAGGGTGCGAAATTGGTACTCGACATGCGTTGCCCACTCAGGGTTGCATTCACATTACATGTTGAAGAAACAGGCAAGTTAGACACGTTACTAGCACTGAAAGATTGACACTGAGATGCCACATACTGCTCGAAACCGGTGGACATAATAGGCGCAGTGGGCAATACCGGTGCGGACGGATGACACATGGGGACCAATGCCGCGGCAGACGTCCCTATATTTCCTCCTAGATACGCACTAGGCAGGGATACGCCAGACATGGATCCGTCACACACAGGGATGGCCAAAGACATATCTGTCACGTGAAGGACATCGTGGGCATTAACAGGGTGGGTTACAGACAGATTACCGGATTGCGCTGCAGGCAGATCTTGCAATGTTAAATTTTGGAAGGGATTACACAGTGGACAATTAACGTCAGAGCACTCACAGTGACGTGAAGCAGAAGGATACTCGCTCGATAAACTCAACATGGCCATAGCACCATCACTCGGTTGCCCTCGAGCCAAGTCGTTCGGGATGCTTACATGCATAGAAGCAGGACTAGATACAGCAGTTACGTTACATGCACTATCGTTTAAAGGTACAGAAACTGAACAGGGGCCTTCCCCTGACATGGCTTCAAAATACATCTCACAATCTCGTACCTTTATGGTACATTCGCAAAGAGAAGTCTGAAGTGCAATCAATTCCCTAAAGACTGTAACGCTGCGGTCACCAGCGACTGAGATCATGTCTGATACCCTACCAAACAGATGTTGGACAGAGGCGCGCACTTGGGCTAATTCGCCCTTACTAGAGCAATGAATTTGTAAGTAGTTACACGTATTCGTTAAATGGGACACTTTAAGTTCAATCAGGGACTTACCCCGTTCAATCTCTTCATCTGTGAGTTCCGGAGGGCACACTGGAATTTCTGAAGCTCCTTCCAGCATTTTCCGGTCTTGGCTCAGGTCGCCTGAAGACTGCAGGCCACGTATGGTGAGCTCGTAATTCGCTTCATCCCGCGTCAGATGAGCCGCAAACTGCACACTTCTCGCAGCAGACATTTTGCATGAAACAGATTTACAGGTTAATTAATACAGGTTATAGGCGGGGCATCTTTACCACCAAAATTGAAACTGATTTTAAAATATTAACAGGGGATTTTACAGGCAACACTCCCCCCCCCTAGACAGCAGCAGGGTGGAAAACCGTGAACCACGATGCCTCTGCTACCAATGTGACCCCCACTCCCTACACCTACTCCTACACTCTACTCACTCAGCTCGACAGACTTCTACAGGGCCTGCCAACCTGAAAGAAACTTACCAACGGCGGCCTCGAGACATCCTTTGCGGGACTTGATGGCCTTGCCTCGGTGGCCGGAGTTGACGACACACTCGGGGGACCCCCTCAGATGTACAAGAGAGGCAGCATGTCGCTTTTATCCACTAGGTGAAAAGTGGAAGACTTACCTGGTGAGGTTTCATTCTACCGCAGCTGTCTTGTGGGTGGGGATTGAACATTAAAGGGAAAATGAAGCCGAAATCAATATATTAAAGGGGTCTGTATTGTAAAAAATATAAAAATAGGAACAATTTGAGGTTACAGACTAGTATTACATGAAAAATTGTCACTTGAGAGGATGGTAAATGTCTTTGACGGCACATGGCACGACACACCACGTCACATGTTTATGACTAACAACTTGAGTAATGAACAGGTACACAGAAAGGTAATATCTTACAATTACGAACCATCCCTAGTCAAATAATTTTACGAACCACGGCAAATGGTTGTGCAATACCGACACAATCTTTCACAAGTTACACCCGGAATGGAAATAAGTTACCAACATACATACCAACACGTCCGGAATTACGTAAGAGGAAAATAAATCCAAATCAAAAGAAAACTACATTACAAATGACTAACTCCCGAAAAACGGAGCGGACAGTCTCACATTACCATCACGGGACCTGACGCGAACTCGACTGCACAAATGGCAGACCCCATAACGGGACGCTAAGGCGGGTTGCACCATATGGGCGCTATTCCCAAAATCTGGGATTTGAACCAATCCCATAGGTAAAGCAGAAATACAGTTATTTGAAATTCAAAAGTGAAACGCACAAGGGCGTAAGGGAGGAAAACCAAAGCAAAGCGTCACCTAACCTACAACTTGCACGTGGACATAAGGTGATGCAACTACCAGGAACAGGCCCCTTTAAAACCAAAATAATAAAATACTACATGGCTGTAATTGGGAAAATTCCAAGGAGCGTGATCACAGGAAAATAAATAAATTTGGAACCCAAACAAAGACCCACACGGTTACGCAACAAAGATAATCCACGCCTGAAAACCGGAAAGATTTCCCACCCTGAAAACAGTTTCCAAAAGGAAAAATTGATGAACAATTCAGATTTGAAACAGTGAGAGAAATCAACCCAATATCCGACCGAAGGACAACCTGTCGCGCCATTACCACGAGGCCAATAACAACACGAAAATTTACACACGAGGAAAACCGAAACACAAATCAAAATACTGCCACTGACCAGTTAAAACGAAAATATCACGCTTCCCAGAATACACCCAAAATACAACTGCATTATTCAACTAATAAATTGAACTATAACTAAAGCCACCGGACTTGGTGACTGGTACCTGTCTTTTTGACCTCGGGGGATCCGATAACCCCCGAAGTGACTGTCCTTCTTGATGATCAACAGGTAAGAGAGGCTTACCCACGCTAAACTCAGTACATATATCATACACCAAGATTTGTGACAAAGCAAGTTGTTGTCGCCACACACGCACACACGATTTCCCTGACTTTCTTGAACGTAGTTCATAAGACACTTCCGTGTTCGCTTCCGTGAGAGTTGGCATCCCTGGACGATCGCCATACGCACGTCACTTGTCATCTACGGCTGTCGATACATCGGGTGAATGTTTAGAGTTGGGAACAATCGATACAGGCAATGTTGACATATTTTAAATATGCAAATCCAATGTTTATTTTGAGGTTAGGGAACACATTAATTCCAGAACTAGTGCACATCAGGTCGAGAGTGTACCTCGCGTGTTTGGACTGCGAGAGTGATGTTGCAGACATGAAGATTCATTTCACAAGGTCTTCACAGGTCGAAATTGCGACAGTCAGCCCAGGCCATAATTTTCTTCAGATTTCTGGGTAAGTGAAGGAATTTATGAGGCGTTCGCCTCAACAGGAGAAACAGGGACGGGTGAAATTTGGCAGGAAGGAATATCTTAGGTTAGGTATATTTTCATGTCAGCTCAGTGGCGTAAAATACGTCACAACACTTCCGTTTTAGATCCAACTACCCCTCCTAAGGGATCTAAAACAATATTATGAATGTACATTTAACTGCTAACTGCATTAAACTCATTTTGTTCTATGCAAACTGTTTCTGCTAGTTTACCTGGATTCATAGGAATACCATCCTAAAAGCTCTTGATCAAAGATACAAAATGGTGTCAGCAAAAGTGAATAGATGGAGCACACCAGCGTAAATGGGCGGTCGTTCGGAAAGCGACTGCCACACTTGCTCTTTTATATTTGTAACTGTATCTGTGCTGCTGTTTGTCAGATGAACATGGGCAATGTATCGTTTTAAAACTACAAGTGTGCTTTACAACTTTTACTTGGGGTCTTTAGTCGCTATCAGCAACTGTTTACACGATAAGTCCCGGCTAATGACAAATTAGCTAGATTTTCGTGAGAAAAGTTGAGCTAAAAATGTTTGATTACTCATCTGTTTAAATGTATGGCAATAATTACGACCAATAAGAGCGTTATATTTAACGCAGTCCTTCTCTTATTACTATCAAAGCTCATTAGAACTGATTTTGGATCAATATTTTGAACGCTGGAAGCAAAAATGCTGTTTTTGGCACTTGGGCCCCATTTAAGCCCTTTTGAACTCTCCAAAAACTATGACGTGGACAACGCAGAGATGGGGACTTTTCAGGATTTGTTACTAGGGTACTAGGGAACATCTATGACAAATTTCAGCTTTACATTATTTTTTTTAGGTTAAAACTTAATATGGCTGGGCTATTATTATTGTAACCTTCTACTGTTGTTAATTCGCCTACCGATACATTCCAGATGATTATATTCTGTGTTCTCTGCACTTGCAGACTTATATACAGTTCAAAATATACACAGAGACTAAAAGCCTACTTCACAGTTCGCAACGATATATTATTATATACAACATCCTGCGTAATGAATACACATGTGGTTATAGGTTAGAAATATTAACAATAACCACATCTCTGCGAGAGACATGACTATCCCGCATTACAAATTTGCAATGTCCTAACAGATATAACATTGTTGTAATTTGTAGCTGTATCGAGTGCATTCAAAAGCCATGCTTGCGACAAATAACAGCTTCTCGTATCAGTTCTAAGCCAATTAGCTAAAACGCGACCTTCGTGTCCAGACGCTAGAATCCGAGTGCCCTATCAACTGACACGAAAAGGCAACCTGCCATCTTGCAATCACATGCTTCCGTCATTCTCCACCAGGGTAAAGATACCCTCCAACCCATTCAAAATACACCAATAATTTCGATCCCATGTATATTACTGACACATCATGGCGGAAACCTCTTCTCTGATGTCAGAATCTTACACAACTTATACACAGCTCTCTTCGAGACAAGAGGAGTTATTCTCGGCCCAATCTAAATTTGGCCTAGAATTCCCTGCTTGCAACATCCGGTGACTTGGCTTACACAATCCACTGTCTGCTAAGATTTTACATACAAATTAAATTAAATATCCCTGACTGAGTCCCCAATATGCACAAGATATACACTAAATAAAATGAAATCCTATAACCTAAAAGATGATGAACAAGAGAGAATGATATGAAATAAATTGCCCTAACTTGACTTCTCACCAAGTCAACCAAACACGGGTTTGGGAACGTTATTGTGACCGGAACAGTCACACCACTAGCTGCAGCTAGTCCAGAGGGTGGAGATTTGAACTTCAGTGTTGACAATGACTATCTTGAGTGTGATTTTCCCCAGTGTTTTTTCAGACTCCCTTCCTATTTCCAAGTCCCGGGGCACCTACTCCATCCCTGCTCTTTAATACAGCTACACACACCGATAAAACACAGCTTATCAGAAAAGTTCAACACACATGAGGCTGATGACCAAGATGTTCCAAGCCTCTAAAATGAATTAACACGTTTGTGCAGTCATTTACATGGTGTTATCTAGCTGGACATCTATTGTCTCAGTTTTCAACAACAGAGTAAACTAAATCAATGGCTGAACAGCATCGAGTAGTAGTGCTGGAACCTTAAATGGTATTACAGAACTTCTGGACGATGTTATTCAGTGTCTTGCATTCGGAAGCAGCATTTCTTAAGTAGACAATGTTCTATCAAGTGCTTAGGGTGTCTACTATGTTGTAGGAAGGTGTTATTGAAGTAAACCATCCAAGATCCCTCATTGCTATTCCGTTGTTCAAATGTAAACATGAAACTTCCACAAGAAAAGAAATGCCCTCGTACCATGAAGGATGAATAACTTACAAAGAAGTAGTCGTGAAAGGCAGACAGGAAAGACCTAAAGTAACTTATTGGAAAGGTGCAAAAGATCCTGCTCAAGAATCCCTCAGGGTTGTCTATTTTCAAACTCACCAGCTGGGATCAATGCGAAAGATATTTTTCAACTTAAATGTTGATACTTAACTTATTGAATTTTTTTTAGTGTAACCCTCGTGTTCTGGAATTAAGGTGTTAATCATCTTTCACCACATTTCATTCATTTATTTGTGTATTTATTTTGGTTATTATGAACATGTTGTGATTAACAGCCTGATGTGTGTGTACCTTTTAGCATTTAAATTTAGATTCACTAGCAAGAGTTCATTTTTCACAAGTAAGTACTTTAATTTCTCCTTGGTGGTTTTAATTGAATTTGTATAATTCATTGGTAATAAACTCAGCAGTCCCAGGAAACTAAATAACATGGTGGCCACTACTCCTGGAAAACCTGGAAATCCAGGAAAACTCCTGGATTTTTATTAGGTCTGGAAAACTCCTGAAAAATGACGAAAAATAACTCCTGGAAAATAGCTACTGTTAATTAATTATAAAAATCTTTCTATCCACTGCTAGAGTTCCCAGTCCGCTCTTAGTCCTCGACGTCATGATACCGCGGATGGGATAGCAAATGCCATCTAGCGGTCGCTCTGCAAACCCTGCTCGGCTGCCATTCACGCCTTCCCCCTCCCCTCATTCCTCGCCGCACATCTCCGCGGGGTGACTGCTGCAGCGGTAGTGCCCTCACGTGACGGTGTCGCGGTAAACAAACGTGTTGCGATGAGTTCGTCTCTTCGGCCTGCTCCCTGTTTGGATGCATTGTGTTGGAAGTGTTTTTATGTCACTTTAATATCGCTTGGGTGGCGGATGAACGATTGTCACGTTGGGTGCGAGTGGTGCCCAAAAATAACACCATGGCATTGTGCCTCCTTTGCTCTTCCGGCGGCCAGCTCAAGACGTTCAATCTAAGTACAATGGGGGTGAAGTTGTTGGTGAGCCACGCCTTGGGCAGCTAACACAAGCGCCTCGAAGAAGCGTACATTGCCGCCAGGAGTAACCCCATCGAGGGGCACATGATTCAACAAGCAACACGCTCAACAACGCACCTACGAGCTCGACTTCGGCCAGTAATCAGGAAGTAGTTGAGTAGTGTATGCACGACCTGACTCGCCTTTTAAAAACAAGCGATACCAAAAAAACTCAATTAAGTAGGCCTAAGGCAGTCTGTCAAAACATACGACTGAATCCTGTTCTTTTCTGTGCGCTGGCGACCGTGATGTCAGCAACACCGTGAGCCCTCCTGTTCCTGTTCAAGACTTCAAGTCCTCACTCATGAATGCATCAGTTTCTGCCAAGCGAGAGAATGACGTGGAGTCGGCATTGGGGAAAATGTTAATCAAGGACCAGGTCACCAAAGCAGAGATTATTTGGACATTGAATGCTGTGTGCAGCCATGAATCGCAGCACATTGACTCCGTCCCACTGTTTCCACTCATGTTTCCGGACAGCGAAATAGCTTCTAAAATGCAACTTCAACGGACGAAGATGTGATATTTTGTCAACCATGGTTTAGGACCATATTTTTTCCATGAGCTCCGAAAATACCTGGAGGATTCCGCTGACTACGTTACCATAGGCTTTGACGAAAGTCTGAACAAGGTCGTCCAAAGAATTCAAATGGATTTACAGGTCCGATATTGGAGTAAGGAGAACAATGAAGTTACTACAAGATACTTGACATCGGTTTTTCTAGATCATGGGACTGCCTTAGATCTCCTCACGGAGTTTGAAAGTTCTATGGGTGATACTTTGCTGAAGAAGCTGTTGCAAGTCTCCATGGACGGGCCAACCGTAAACCTTAAATTCTTGAGGAAGCTGCTGTCCAGACTGACGGAATCTTTCCCGGAGCCACCCACTCCACTAGACTTGGGGTCGTGTGGACTGCACGTGATACATGGAGCATTCAGAACAGGTTTCGACGTATCTGACTGAAAGCTAGTGCAGTTCCTCAGAGCCATTTACTACTTCTTCAAGAATTTTCCTAGGCGGCAAGCAAAGCTAGCATCATGCATCACTGCTTTGAATGATCAGTGAGCAACATCGTCGTCAACAGGTGCAGGTAAACAGGGACAGACGCATACATTACAAATTCCTCTTAAACTCTGTGTAATTAGATGGTTGGAAAATGGCCCAGTTGCTAAGAGAGGTGCCAGTTTGTTACCTGACCTAACAGCGTACGTGAAGAAGATGGAGACTTACAAAACTGTCCCTCAAGCAAATGCTACAGGAAATTTAAGCCATATCTAGCTAATCCACTGCTGCCAGCAAAACTTGCGTTTTTTCCGTCAATCTGTGATCATACAGAACCTTTTCTTCGTGAGTTTCAGACTGATTCTCCTTTTGCCCTGTTCCTTTATGGGGAATTGCTGAAGTTACTGCGAATGTTTATGAATATGTTCGTTAAGGAGGGAGTTCTGAACCAAACTAACATCCAGTCAATAGACATCAAGACGGAAGACAATTTGTTTACTGCGAAGCAAATCCGTCTGAGTTATGCCGTGAAAGACGAGATCAACAAGTGCCGATCAAAGTTATCCACCAAAGATGTTTTGAATTTCCGCCAAGATTGTCGCTCAGCGTTGATTGCGATAGTCAAGAAACTTCTGGAGAAATCGCCTCTTAATCTTAAATCTACGCGAGCGGTGCGTGCTTAGATCCCTCGGTGGTAGCATCTAATTCTGTCGTTTGTTTGAATCACTTGTCACTTTGCCTAGGAGAGCTGGTCAGTAGACGGTGGTTTTCAGGTGCTAAGGCTGATAGGGTTGACAGTCGATTCAAGAGGTTCATCCGTCTCAGTCATGTGTTCGTCGCCATGAAGTCGTTTCGAAGAAGCCTGACACGATTGGATCATCACTGGATGAAACTCCTTGACGCTGAAGAGGAAGATTTTTTTTGAAGTCAAGAGCCTTGTGCGATTGATTTGCACGCTTTCTCATGGCAACGCCATTCTTGAACGAGGTCTTTCCGTTAATCGGGAATGCATGGTTGAAAACTAATTGGAGCAAAGCCTTGTAGCCCAACGCCGAATCTACGATAAGATATCTTCTGTCGGAGGTATCCAAAAGTTCGAGCCTGTCATACATGCTGTTCGAAATTCTCATGCTAAGTATGTGGAATACCTGGATAGTGAAAAGAAGAAAAACCTAGCCATGAATGAGATGGAAAGAACGAAAAAAAGAGCTGCCGAAGAAACCAAAGAATTGAAATATAAGAGAATGCGGTTGTTGGTGGAAGCCAACCGAGAGGCGGCATTGATTGATGAACAAATCGCAAACCTCTGAAAATAGTATGTGATGAAGAAACAATATCTTTTTTGATTTTTAATATTTGATATTTTAATATTATATATATATTACATTCGATACTGTTTATTTAATTTTATATGTATGTGGAATACCTGGGTAGTGAAAAGAAGAAAAAGAATGAGATGGAAAGAAAGAAAAAGAGAGTTGCCGAAGAAACCAAAGAATTGAAAGATAAGAGAATGCGGTTGTTGGCGGGAGCCAAAGTTTTTTAAATTAAAATAATTTTACATACAATTTGCTTATTTTTAACCGGAAATTTACATGCCGTGTTTTATCTTAAATCATACTCCCACTGCGGTTTTGGGTGAGCACTCTATCGTTAACTAAAGAAATTTCCTCAGGCTACCTGTTTCTGTGTGGGAGAACACGCGATAGTATTTTTGTAAAACATATAGAGTATAGACAACTTCACCACAATAAAATTGCAGGCGGCATTCTTTTCTCTTTTTTTTAAAGCAGATATTTGAGTCACAAAGGCTTTTTTAAAACAACAATTAAATCATTTGTGTGTAGGCTTGCGTATCAATAACGCAATCGCAACAAATTTTTTTCGACATCTGTATAAGTAAACCAAACACAACTGCTTTATTTTGGTCTTGAAGTAGGCAACCGATAAAGCCCCCCCCGCGCTTATTTTTAAGTCTGGAAAAATGAGAATTACTCCTAGAAAATTCCTGGAAAACTCCTGGAAAATCATTGATCAATTTGAGTGGCCACCATGTAAAATAACAGACTTTCTCAAGACTCAGTGCCTGCCCCACTCCTGTTCAGCTTATATACCATAGATTTACCTGATACTAGATGCAGAAAATTTGGTAATGCTCATGATTCATTTGACAATTTTCTTTGTTCCTTGTTACTTATCTTTTATATTTGTTCTTTTAAATTTTTGCAAGTTTTTAGTTTTGGGTTAAGGTTAGTAAATGTCATAGTAAGAATAAATATACTGGAAGAAGTCACACCATAATCATCCAATCACTAGGAGCCAATAATCTACAGGTCTGACGTTTGTTTTTGGCCGGTGCTTGCTTGTTGCGTAGAGGTCTCTGGCCAGCCAGGAAGCCTTCTTACTGTGAGCATGCGCGGTAACAACTGCTAGCACGCATTCACGCTCAGAAGATAAGAAGTAAGGAGGTTGAACGATTAGCACAGTGGATGCGTGGATATCACGGCCACCGCCAAAAACAAACGTTAGACTTATACATGTTAGGCTGCTTAAGCCAATAAAAATGTCATTCATTTGTTTTCTTCCTTCTCGATCTCTCTATTCATGCTATAGAAGACTTACAATGAAATATTTGTTATTTTTTGATCCCCTTCTTTATACGTAGTCAATAGAATTTACGTGTTACAATATAATAATATAGGTTATGAACATTCCCAAATGTTAATTTCCGTTTGATCAGATAAATTATCAATTAATATGATAAATCAGATAAATTGATCAGACAAATTATCAATTAATATGATAAATCATAACGGAAATTAACATCATATTCCTATTTGGGAATGTTCATAACCTATTTGGATTGCCAAAGTAAGGTTTTTGTTTTATGGAAGGGAGCTTGACTTCCGTAACACATTGGCATCACTCGTGACGTCAATACTACTTGTATTTTGTGTCTTGTGATGGCCTTCTCAGTATGTGCTAGCCATGCGTATTGGTGAGGTGTGTCTGTACCAACTGACGAGCCCAACGGCACACTGGGGCGAAACGCTGGCATTTTATATTTGATCTGACCGGACCAATTTTATCATATTAATTGATAATATAATAATAAACAATAAAATTTACAAGTACAGTACAACCCCTGTAATCTACCACATTTGGCGCTGAGAGTATGGTCGGAACGCAAAGAACGTCGGATTATCAGAAAGTACAGAAAAATACGAATTTACATTAAAATAAACAATCTCTGAACTCAAGATATCGGGGTTCCTTTCCTTCTTTCTTGGTAGAACCACGTCCACAATGCGTTGTCAAGCAGTTCAAGTTTTGGCTTTTTCAATGTTTTGCAGTTCTTAAGAGTGTTTTCACCATCTATCGTCACTGTACATGATTCAATGTCTTTCAGACTTCTTCTCCAATCTTTTATTGTTGTAACGCCTACATTGAATTCCTTGGCAATTTTTTTTTTTTTTTAGTGATTCCCCTTCCAGTCTTCGTAGCACTGCTAGTTTTTCATTTAATGAAAGAGTAACGTGTTTATGTTTCACTCCTGACATGTTGAAAAAACACACACTACTGTACAGTACACACAATGTACATAAGACAAATTACTGTACAGTACTGTAACGAACACAGAAGAACAGTGTCATAAAACCAACAAACAGTAAGCACTAAAAACTTCACAGTGCAGTATGTACTGTACAAAACACTGACAACAGAAATGATGTGAGAGATCACGGAGCACTAAAATGGACAAGCGATAACAACATGTACCTGTTAATAACTATGGCGCGACGGGTAGTGAGTCACGGCTACGAGTCGGGGCTATTTCGGCTCGAGCACGGTCGGATCAACCAGAGCGGCGGACATGCCAAGGGCAGACGAGAGGAGTTCTACTGTATAAACGAAACAAGAACAAATGGAAACACTTATAGATTTGTGCAGCTTTTCTGATTGGAAAAATAGAAAAGAGAGACTCTACAACAGAATGAGCATATTGTATACAACCCAGTCACTGGTAAAATGGTTTCCTACCCTGGCTGCTGCCAGTGAGCACAGGATATTTATCAGCTTGAGTACGCGATGGACTGTAGTCCAACGTACATACAACAATTGCTATTCAGGATTCATGTTTTGAGAGGACAGAAGAGATATTGACAGTATTTACAGAAGTTGAGGCCATTGTATCCATGATGTCTTGTATCTTTAATCATGTGCTTGCTTGGGTAAGCTTTTACCCAACTTAAGTGGCTTCGGTGGCATAGTTGCTGAGCTTCTATGCCCAAGATCGCGGGTTCAAACCCGGCCGAAGTCGTCGAATTTTTTTAAGAGCATTAAAAATCCCTCAGTATGCCTTCCTTCGGAGGGGAAGTAAAGCCGGAGGTCCCATGTCATAGATTTATGGCATGTTAAAGAATCTTCCACTAATTACACCTGTGTGAAGCTAAATTATATGTTAACAATTTGAATAACTCTCTTAAGTTCCAACATTCGTCACCCGGAGCTGACTGCGGTGGCATCTAGTAACCATGGTCTGAACTAGGAGTCATTGACGGTGGCGTTTGGTGGCAAAAGTAGGAACTACTTGAAAATTCAATGCCAGCAGTCCTTACTTGAAGTAAAAAAAAAACAGATAACACACACTAATACAGCCATCACAATTAACACCGCTTATCAGACAGATTCTGCACACACCCAAAGTACTTGGGGCTACATGACTGCGTTGTCACAGCTCCAGGAACCAACCAACCAACCTTACCGAACTTAACCATGTTGCATGTTGACACCTGCATGAATTGTATATGCTACTTTCTAATGAATTCCTGTTTGTTGCATAGGACTCGGAGAAGTACGTGGAGAGGTTACTAGAACTGTTCACCCAGTTTAGTGTGTTAGTAACAGAGGCATTCAATGATGACCCTAGGTTCCTCACAGCCAGGGACAAGGCATATCGACATGTTGTCAACGACACACAGGTGTTCCGGTTAGAGTTACCTACAAAGCAGGTAAGATATTGATTGTACAGATTATCTTGCTTGATCTCTTTGGCATTCGAGGTTCATGCTGAGTGATTGATCTTTTTTGTATCCCAAAGCCTGCAGCGGGTTTGAAGTCTCAGCCAGAATCAAAGTGCCCTGAACTTCTTGCAAACTACTGTGATATGTTACTAAGAAAAACACCTCTTAGTAAGAAGCTCACATCAGATGAGATAGAAATCAAATTAAAGGATGTAGTAAGTACTGAATACCAGTTTTATTCCCTCTTCATTTTGTAATTTTTTAAAAGTAGCTGCTTGATTTGCCTTCTATCCTAGTGCAACCATTTGTCGATGGGATTATTAGGTCTGAAATGGATCACTTCATAAATAGAAGTGTAGATAACATAAGATATGTTTTTAACTTTAACAGGAAGTACTACAATGTCATTAGACAAACAAGCAGAGAAAAATGAAGCTAAAAATAACAAATTTTAATATCTCCATTATCATTGTTCTTGCATGAAAAACTCACCAGTGTAGTTGAGCCATGGAATGCAGAAGGACATAGAAGGAGCCTGCAGCTGGTCTGCTGAATAGCCATGCCACACTGGTCAACCATCGCAGTTATCGTACAGTCTGTCTCGAAGATAGGTTTGATGAGGATAATTGTTGTTCTAAGGGGCCTGATATCTAGGTTATTGGCCCCTATCTGTCTCCGATAAATTGAAAGTCAACCTGGGTACGTAAATTCAACAAGAAAGAGCTGTACCAGGTACTGAACACGCAAATTCTATTTTAAAATTACTAACAGGGTATCAATTGTAAATTAGCTTTCTCTCCATGTCAGTATGTCAATACGGCAAATGTACAGCATTTCATTTCATTCTCATGTGAGGTTGTGCACATTTCATTTTGTTAATGGCGAGGGGAGATCCAACCGCAGGAAGAGTGGATGCTGTCATGTTGGGCCAATATAATACCACATACAAACATTAGTCCCTCATATCTGTGAGATGTTAACTCTTTGCTGCATCATGTATCATTACTTTTCCCTCTTTTGAATGTGCCTTTTGTTAATTGATAGTTTATGTTTACTTTGGCAGCATTATTTTGTTACTAGTTGATGTTGTCTGTGTTGGGTATGATAGATGGTTTTTATTTAGTTCAGTAGGTATTATTTCATTAGCAGTTAGTCTTTTCTGTGTCAAATAGTGTTTCTGCACTTGTAAATTCACTTCTTACTCTCCCCTCCATATTTGATAGGGTGGCATTATTTAGGTAATAGTTTTATCTGCATTGGAGTTTCTGTCTGACCAATGTAGGCTCTGTTCTCATGCAACTGCTTCCAGTTCCACTGTCTACACTGTGGAATTGAATATGAACTTAGCTTATTGTTTGAGAGATGTGGGATCCATTCTAGTGAAACTGCTACCACCTTCACTGTCTACACAGTCTACTCTGAGTGTAGGTAATGAGCTAAGTTCATATTCCATTCCAACCTGACCATTCACTAACAATCACAGATCTACTAAATAACATACTATGTTACAATAACACTACAACATATAAAAAAATATTTGTTTTATTACTGTGAAAATAAAAAAGAGAAAAGTCAATATTGAGAGAAAGAAACACAATTCAAAATTAAAATTTCACACTAAAGGTTGTTATTGTCTGCAGGCACATGTTGTTGGTTTACTCTCTGGAAAGTTTCAATATCTTAGGCACTATAGTTTCTAATTTAAAAAAGAAAAAGTGGATGGTTGTTAGTAGAAACAAAGATGAAATTCAGGGCATTCTTACACTTGGTAATGAAAGAATTGAAAGGGTTTAATCATATAAATATTTAGGATATCAAACCAATGATAACTGGGACTTAACTATAGTATATAGTGAATCTGTCAATACAGAAAATGAACTCCTTTCAGAGCACAATTTAACTGGGACTTAAGTCAAGAAATTCGCTGTAGAATTGAGCAGGCCAGAAGTTCTTTCATGAAAATGAGAAAAGTTTTGGCCAGCTGTGATTTACTGTAAGTCTGTCATTACGCACCCGACTGTTTTGATGCTACGTTTTTAGTGCCCTGCTCTATGGAGTTGAATCATGGACACTTACCGAGGTTTTAAGTAAGAAACTGATAGCATTTGAAATGTGGACGCATCACAGGATTTTAAGGATATCATG
The DNA here is from genome assembly GCA_946902985.2 of Meconema thalassinum. Taxonomy (NCBI): domain Eukaryota; kingdom Metazoa; phylum Arthropoda; class Insecta; order Orthoptera; family Tettigoniidae; genus Meconema; species Meconema thalassinum. The sequence continues at coordinate 451,838,413 of OX336391.1, read as the reverse complement.
GACAGCTAAAGTCACAAATGTGGAAGTACTGCGGCGTATGAACAAAGACTCCGAAATTCTCAGTATCATCAAAAGGAGAAAAGTAGAATACTTTGGTCATTTCTTGCGCAACAACAAATACCACCTCTTGCAATTAATTATCCAAGGGAAGATTGACGGCATTAGGTGTCCAGGACGCAGACGAATGTCCTGGCTAAAGGACTTAAGCCAGTGGTTTGGACTTAATACAGTGTCACTGTTACGAACAGCTATGGACAAACAGCAGATCATGCTACTGATCGCCAATGTTCTTGGAAGACGAGGCACTTGAAGAAGAAGATGCACTGTACATATTTCAAATTTTATGCTGGTACACTTTTAACCCTTATGATACCCTATGCAGATAACATGAAGACCTTTCATACACTTGGAACACGCAGTTCGTTACCCTTTTACTGTGCCTCCATCTATTTTGTTGCACACAATGCATCTTTTTAGTAATCTACCATTTATTATCACTAATAATACTGCCAGAAAGGCTTTTATTTCTGTGACCGTAACAGGCCTCGAGCGGTTAAGTGGGGTGACAGCTGCTTATGAGTAGATAACTGATTTGCATACCTGTTTGTTTCTTATACAAATAAATTCAAGATATGTACTGTAAAAGACAGATTGAAAATACTGCATAGGCTCTGCATCAGCGGGAGGGGCATGTTTTGGACCTGGTGTTTCGAGATACTGCGGGTTCGAACCGACGGTCACTATCAATTGGAACTTCTCTAAACCCTGTATTAGATACATAGGCATTATTATCATTACCGCCTACACTGTCTTCATTTGCATCAGGGTCACTCTTGGAATCAGTAAAATTGTCACTTTCACTAATGACAATACCACGAGATTATGATACTGCGGAATGTCATCGCTGCTCTCACTTCCTGTCTCGGAAATAGAACCACCAACATCATTACTATACGACCCTGATATTGCTTCATCTTCATCAGACTCGATGTACTCATCATCGGCGCACACTCTATTGATATACTCGGCTAAATCCTCATCATTTACGAACACATCCCGTGCAGTTGAGGCTATATTCGCATTCACAACGGTACGTGGTGAACAAATATTGGGCGCTTAGAAAAATATCATATCTCCGTAAATAAAGCTATTACCGTGATCGTTGTGGTAGATTTAGTAACTGCAGGATTTGCCAATTCTGGATCATCTGCTTTGTGCGGCGATCTGTTAGAAAACAGAGAACTACAAGCATATATAAAACTGCCTGCATGAGGAGCGCTACTGCGTTCCCGGCTATTTTCGCTTGCACGCCGAGGAACGCTTTTGTGCTCTTTGGTATTCTAAGAGTTAACGGCCTAAAAGATTGAATGATCACTTGATGATCGAAACTGGTCATCCAAGTGAATTTATTAATCACATGTATTTTTTTTTTTTTTTTTTTTTTTTTTTACGTTTGGAGAAAAACCCATTACAATTGGGTACAATCATGTTGATCAGCTGAGAAGCATTAATTTTGATTATTCATATTGTCACAAAATTATACTTAAACGATTTTGTAACAGATCTGATTTCCTAGTTGTATTTTACAGTAAAGCGTCGATAATCCGGATTAGTTGTGACCAGACCCTGTCCGAATTATCAAAATGTTCGGATTTTCGAAAGGAACAAAATAAAAGGTCGTTTGAGTTCATAGCGAAAAGAAAACTAACTAAAACCGTTATTAATTAACTTTGGTGGTTAAATAATTGGAGCATATAAATAAAGCCATTAATTAATATGAACTTGCTTTTTAATGAAAGAATATACATACATATATAACGTAATGTACAATTTGTACATATTTACAGAATACTGTACAGTTTATACATTGTCAAAGCTCTTAAAACAATCTATTATTGATTTTTGAACTGCAGTAGTGGTTCGCTTTTTTGCGGCCAAGTCTTTGATTCGTAGCGGTAAGCGGTGCCCAGCCTGTCGCATCAACGCTTTTGTTTGACAAATATGTATGTATTGACTTCAACTATTCTTTTTCACCGGAATTGAATCCGGATATTTTACGTCCGAATTATCGTAGCTCTAATGTATATACTTTTAAGGATTTTCCAATAACAATCTGTTAAAGTGATAAATTTTTAAGGTTAATTACTGTATATATAACGTTATTTAGTTTTATAGTGTTAAGGTTGGTGTATAATGTTATGTATGGGTGTAATGTGATATTTATGTGTATGCAGCTGCTGGTACTGAAGTATGTGCAGAACAAAGATGTGTTCATGAGATACCACAAAGCACATCTAACACGGCGACTTATACTCGACACATCTGCTGACTCGGAGAAGGAGGAAAACATGGTGGAATGGTAGGCTGAATAGTTATAAATGATCCATATTTATTAGTTTACTAAGGCAAAGCTAAAAAAAAAATGGCTTCAAAAGGTATAACCCAACTCTTTTGGGTACATTCGTGTTGACCGACTGAAAAGCACCAAACTTTAGTTTTTTAAAGCAACACTGAAAAATGGCTTCAAACCTTACAATGTTCATGGCTAGTCAGGCAAATCGTGAAGCCAAGAGATTCAAATCACTCGGGCTTAAACTCGTGAACTTAGACAAGTCAATTTGGTTCCACAAAAAATGTATAGACTAAATCTCACCCCTAAATACGTACCAATTAAAACCTTACCGAATACACCAGCCTCAGTCATTTCAACTAAACAAGCCAAAGCACTTTGGATAAAAAACTAATTAAGATTTGCATCCATAAGAAAGCAAAAAAATCAACCAACAATTATACGATATTCAATTGCAACTAAGTAACTTCTGGCACGAATCCCAATGGGACAGTTTCACCGAGCACCTACATGACACCATCAAAATCAGAGCAATGAGGAAGCATGAAACGCTAGAAATTAAACTAAGAAAACTAGGAGACCCACAGACTAATCAATCTAATGAACAAACACAAGAATAACAATGAATTCAATTACTACAGCAGCCGTATGCGAACACATGTGTGATGCAGGGCACAGCTTCACTAACATTAAAACGGACCTAAGAATAATTCATCACGAATCGAAAGACAGAGCTCTTGACATAAAGGAAGCAATCGAGATACACCTAGCCAAAAGAAATAACCCCAACAATCTAAATGAACACACTTTTATGGAGAGCTCACCCCTCTTCGCTCTACTAAAAAACACACCCTGTCAGAAACAAGACACGACTTAGCGATACAGCCAAGCTAGATAAAAAAAGGGGGGGGGGGAAATAGGGGGGTTTTATTAGGTAAATGTTATCTGGATCAGGAGTACGATGTACTTTTTTTCTTCAAAAACCAAGGCCGGCATTCGTGGCAGTATTAAAGGTGCTGGGACGTCCTCAAAAGACCGGGTGCGCTTAGTATGAATGGCTAATAGTCTATGTGTGGCAAGGAATGTTCCACGGTCTTTAATAGTTGAATTCAATAACATACATCTTATCTAGACTTGGCAACATGTCACAATTGACTATAGACAACACATAGAAACACAGGGCGGGGATAAACCAGTTCAGTGATAACATTCCAATTCAGTCGACAGTCACTGGTGAAAGAGTGAAGTTGACACTGCTAGCAGCTCCAGTGCGGAAGACGTCCAACCAGATAAGTAATAGCCTACACTATACAGTACAACCATAGTTTACTTTTACAACCATATAATCACTCCAAAAAGACAAATTCTGGATTTCCATCACCATTTTAGCATTTCACCTAACATCATATATACTACAACTAGCATACACTGACAAGTTGCATTACCAATACTGCAACTAAATAAATTGTAACCGAACTTTTCAGTAGGTTACAGAGACTGCTTTTTGTTTCTTTCAATTTATTTATTTATTTTTTGTTTTTATCGGGTTGCCAGCCATGACCACAATTGGTAGACCACCACAGAGTGTCTTATGTGTTCTTGGCCATAGAGATTCTCGGTGGTGGTCTGGCTGTCGCTAGTAGGTGGCTTTGCAACATAACCTGGTGGTCTTGGCTGTTTGGCAAAGGTTCCTTGGTCTTAGGGTAAGGTTGCCATGGAAATCAGCTGTTAATAGGTAGGATAGCATGCAAGATGGTAGCTGTGTTTTTATAAAACGTGATGTGGAATTGGTCTCTCTGGTCTGAAGATTGGTGTTGGAAATTTTGTGATTTGCCATGCTTAATGGATGCTGCCTTTTGAGGAGAATGCGAATTGATATTGATTAAAGATACGAGAAAATAGCACTTTGAAATTGATTTTGTAGCATTTTGAAATTTAAAAATTAGCATTTTGTAGCATTTAAAAGTTCGTCACCAGGTACAATAAACAGGTTCGAAATAATATGCACGGAAACTAATTCAAACATGTGCAGGATTGGAAATATGGGGGTTTCTGATAAACGGCATAAGCATTTAATATAAGTCTCCTGTTGTGTGTGTGGTTTTTATTTTTACTAAGGGAGTGTTAGAAGTATTCAAATCCTAATATCAGTATTACTGAAATGTAGAAACTTGACATCATACATTTTTCAGAAATGTGAGATCTCTGAAAATAAAGGCATCAGCCTGGCTAATTGGCAAGATTGAGTTCAAGTGCTGTCGGTTGGTTGTATGACGTGAGATGAGGGTACCTAAGCTATGCTCAAAAGATCCAAAGGTCATGTTCTCATTATGCAATCAACAATATCAGGTGTTGTGCAGCAACTCAAATATTGAGGGCCGGCGGAGAGTTGTATTAGTTCACTGGTACCAAGGTGCCAATTGTTAGAATAAAGCGAGCTGTGGTCAGGCAACAATGCTTGTCTTACGAAGTTTACTGTGTGGCAGGTGGAATGACGACAATACCAGGCTGTCCTGGACTCGATGGACGAATTGGTTCAAATTCTGAGGATGTCTATGAAATCCTTTTGTGTGGTTTTCCTACTAACTCCTTGCCAAGTTCCATTCATTTCTTTTAATAACTTATCTTATGAGGTTGGATTCAAGAAGTGCCATTTGACCATTAAGCCACCAGCAAATAGAAATTCAATGCCCCTCATCCATGGCCATAATGTGAATCATACATTTACTTAACTTTGTGTAAATATCACACAATGGATAATTAACTAATAATAAAATGTATGTTTACTCCCTCATTATTTCCTGACCACACTGCGACTCTTGACTGACAATCTGTAAAACAGTATCCGAATTTACGGAGAAATCGCCGGACGACATGTAACATAACCTATAACTCACACATGGTAGAGAATACTTTCATCATATTATACAACATTTCCCAAAGCAAAGAGAACGCTTAACAAAAATTGTCTATTCATATCACGATACGTACTTGAGAGTTTTCATTTTCATTTCAAATACAAGAAATGAGGGCCAGCGTGATATAAACCTATATAATCATAACCTTATTGCTCTAATTTTTTAAAAGAATCGGCACAAACGATTGGAATATTCCTTTTATTAGCACAACCAACTGAAACTACGAAATAATTTCTCTAAAATCATCGTTTTACTGGCGATAAACAGTGGATATTATGCAGCAATAATAACAGCACCATTTTCAAATTAATTTTAACCGTAATCGATTGTTCGATTATTACTCGTAAATATCGATTATATAGCCGATATTTTCATTGCTGGGAACTCGCAAATTTTTAAGTTGCGGCGCGAAAATGTAATAAAACATAATTATTCAACATTAATCGGTAAATTCGGCACTTTTCGCATTTATTGCAGTTATGGGAATAATTCGCAAGAACCCTTAGTTATCGCACTTTGTCGCACATTCAGTTTCGCAAATTTTGGGTATACATAGTCATATTAGTTACCGGGTAGTTGAAAATAGGAGAAAAAAGTAAAATTCGCATTTATCGCAATTACGATTTTCCCGTATCTCTATTGATAGTGGATGTCAAGGGAATGGAGGTGTGAAGATGATGGCAGTAGCAGCATGATGCTCACGCTAAGCGGAGCTTGACCTTCACTTGATGTCGCGGGGCTGTTATCGTCTGACTTCGGGTCATATGCAACAACACGCGAAATTTTCTCTGTTGTTTTCCATACCGTGTGACAGAAGATTACTTTTATCCGCCAAAGACAGGTTGCCAAATGCAAAAAATTTGTCAAAAGATGTAGCCGTTGCCGTCCAACCCATCTTCAGCCACACCAACAGAAATGTTAAAACAGTATAAGATATGCAGCAAGTTTCTACAGTACGCCAGTTATAGACGTCAAAATATGAGCCCGGCGTTTCACAGTGTCAAATGACATTTTATATAGATATAGAACAAGTGCAAAAATAACATGTACCTGAAGCCCGTAAACTATGCATGCCATTTTTAGATTTTAGGACTCTCAGATATTGTCACAGTGTTTTTAACTTTTTATTATATATGTGCATTTGTGTTATCGATGTTTTTTGTGCTCTGATGAACTCCATATTATAAGTTTGTGGGCTGAAGAAGGGTCTAGAAGAAATAGGACCCGAAACATGTACCCATGAAATGTTTTAACAAATTATAGTATTGACTAGGCGGAAAATTGTAAGTTTTATTCTTCATGAAGATGATGGTTATGTTCTGTGGCTTGGCAATTATGTTTGTTTATTGAAGATTATATTATGTGATGATTGGAGGTCTAAGAATTTGTTTTCTTATGGAGAGGTGGAACTGGTATCTGGTAAGATGAAGGACAGAAAGAAACTTTTAAGAAAATGCAAGAAGAATATTAACCCCTCAAGCCGGTTCGCCGTACACTGTACGTCCGCTGGACTCTACTCGTTCAGCCGGTTGGACCTACCACGAACGGCCGGTGGAGGCGGAAGTTAGAATGCCTATTACACATGAACCACTGCTGGTTCGTGGGATCTTTGTTCACATTATGAACCGAGAAGTAATGTACTTTCATGCCATATCTGTTTCATAATTAGAACTAATACGAAGTTGGTCGATATCCGTTGCTTTTGACGACTCATATCGATCAGGGAAATAACATGAAACATTATCTATTGAGTTTCAAGTTAGCTGCTTTAGGAGGTACCACAGTCTATCCTGCCATCTCGAGAATATTTTGTGAACTATGTCTAACTTGATAATTTTTGCCACTTATGAAGGGGAAGCACCGAAAGCAAATAATACGTAGATAATTTTTGCTTCGTAGGCTAGAGGCTACTCAGTCGCAGATAAATAATTGCCGGGCTGTCTCATTATTTTACGGGTGCAGAGATTATTCGTTTGATAGATGACAGTAGTAGAAGTGAAGTACAGGGAGGTGATATTTTGGGTAGTGATATGGACTATGCACACACAGCATGATGTTATTGGTGAAGTGGCAGACAGCACTGATGAAGAAGAAATAGCTTCAGCTGTAATAACAACGACCGCTGTTCAGTGTTTGTGTCAAGAGGTTCACGGGTATGCCGCGAAAAGGAAAGCATTTCACGTCTGTTTTAGGTTCTTTTTATCTGTTTTTCGACGACAAAGTGATTGAACTAATTGTTTGTGAAACAAAAATGTACGCGGCAGAATGTATAGTTGGCGCGCCCTTGTAACCAAGGTCGCGTGCCAGAAAGTGGGAGTCAGTGACGGGACAACATTTGTGTGTTCTTGGGACATTGTAATGTTGATGGGGATAATGCAGAAACCTACCCTAAAGAGCTAATTCACCAGGAATTAATTTTTACGACACCTCCCTCAAACAATGCCAAGGGACAGGTTTGAACTAATATTGCGATATTTACATTTTGTTGACAATTATACACGGGATACATATACGGGGCCTAAAAAGCTTTTCAAAATTCAGCTTTTCCTGGAAATTTTACCCGAATATTATGTATATTACATAGATTGAGCATTATCATGTAAATATCTTGCTTTCATTGAAAACATACCTGAAACAAATACCAAAAGTGGAACTTGTCAAATTATTATATTTTTGTAAATATTGCGTGTGATCATGGACAACCCTGAAAAGCAGTCGTCACATATATTACTGAGAAACATTGGACATGATCTCGGTAAGTATTCCTAAAATTTTCATTACGTTATATTTCGTAGATTTAACATTATTAATTTTTTACCTTGTTGGTGTCTAAACTTCTGCTGAGCTTCAATTTAAATACCGCCAGAGAAGTGAACACCTCCGGATTAAATAGCCGGCCTGAGGGGTTAAAAACACAATTTTGTGAAATCTGTCCAAATGTTTTGTGGATTTATTTTAAGCAAGTACAGTATATTGCCCCACTACTCAGAGGTAAGATTTATAATAATTACAATATCGCCCAACTGAGGGGCAAGTATTACAGAAGTTACAATGGTAGCCCAGCGAGGGGCAAGTATTACAGAAGTTACAATAGTAGCCCAACAAGGGGAAAGTTATTAAGAATAGTTACAATGGTGCCCAACGGAGTGGCATGTTGCTGTTGGTCAACCCCTAACCATTTAAGTTTTATTAATATTACAAAATGTACATATTGCAAATATTTTCACCTGTATTTTCAAACATAGATTTTTCAACCTAAGTGTAATGGATCTGATGATGATAAGTTTTATTAATATTACAAAATGTACATATTGCAAATATTTTCACCTGTATTTTCAAACATAGATTTTTCAACCTAAGTGTAATGGATCTGATGATGATCGCTTGACGATCGAAACTGGCCATCCTAGTGTATTTATTAATCTCATGTATTTTTTCAGTATTAGGGTACAACCCAACTCTTTTGGGTACATTCGTGTTGACCGACTGAAAAGCACCAAACTTAAGTTCATTTTAGGTGGATAATATCAATGTAATCTACTCAAAATACTTAAAATAAACACTTAAATTATATACCTGCAAGTGATAACTTCACTTCATGAAAATATTGTGGTAGATGACATGTTTCATCATGTTAACATCCTCAGATTAAGATTACCGTATTTCCTGGCATGATGATGATGATAGCAAACACTCGTCTCGAGTAGGTTGGCCTTCCAATGCCGAATGACTCTTCATCGATGAGTCCGGAGGTTACTAAAAAGCCCAGTGCGGGAGACACACAGTTTTCCGCAATGATGACAGGTAGTATCAGGTCCAGGTGAGACATCCGCATTCATTCCCTGTCTTCTAATGAACACTCTGTTCTCTCTGCGCTGTCTCCGATCTTCTATCATACGTCGGCGGTTTTCTTCAAAAAGTATCACACCACGATGAACAATTGATCTCCAGGATGAGCGATCAAAGGCTAAGGTCTCCCAGTTGTTGATATCAATATGGCACATTTGCATATTAGCCTTTAGTACGTCTTTGAATCGCTTCCTCGGACCTCCCACACAGCGCTTGCCCTCAGTTCAGAGCAAAACACCTGCTTGGGAATGCGATTATTGGGCATGCGGATTACGTGTCCTGTCCATCGCAGCTGACGTTTAAAAGCATGGCTTCAACCCTGGTAGTCTGTGCTTCTTCGAGAATGCTGGTGTTGATGCGTTTGTCTTGCCATGTCACACGAAGAATTCTCCTCAAACATCGCTGGTGATATTGCATATATACCGTATACTGTATATGCCGGCCCTGTGGTGTTGGGGTAGCGCGCCTGCCTCTCACCCGGAGTCCACGGGTTCGATTCCCGGCTCCTTCAGGGATTTTAGAAACTGACGTGAGTGCTGGAACGGGGTGCACTCAGCCTCGTGAGGACAATTGAGTAGCTGTCTGACAGTGAGGCAGCGCCCTGATCACGAAAACCAAGCTTAACGGCCGAGGGGACACGATGCGCTGATCACGTGACACCCCAATATCTGCAGCGGTCGCTTGGTAGGCCTAGGCCCTTCACGGACTGTAGTGCCAGGGGTTATTATTTATTTATTATTATTATATATTGCAGCTAATGGCTATATAAAGGGAAATTATACTGTATATACCATGCAGGGACTGTTAGTCACTACAAAATTGCAGTATGACGCATGGTATCGGTCACAGGGCCCGCTACACAATTCACATAAGCATGTAGCTTCATTTGGAGTGTGAAAGTCTTTCTTTCTGCATATACTGAAGTGAAATCCATGGACTGCAAAAAGCGTCACAGTGTGTCGTAGATTGTAGTCTGCTCTCTTCCAGTCAGAACATCGCTTCTGTCCCATAGAAGTCCAACCATATTTATTTCTTTTTTTTTTTTTCCTGACATAATCGGTGCATGTTCTTACCTTAAACTCGTAGAAGAAAAGCGGAGTGGGACAATTATGCAAAGAATATTAAAATTTTAAAGAAGAAAAACAAGAATATATTTTTAAAATATATATTATCTTACCAGCACCTGGGAAACTGGAGCTGTTACTTGATGATGATGATGATCATCATCATCATTTGCTTAATTCATAATATTTCACTATCAACTTCAAGATCACCAGATAATATTTGTGTCTACTCATTGTGAACACCACGTGCGTAATATTACGCATGGGTCTCTGTGTTGATGTTTTTACGGAAAAGGCTGATGGTGCGGATGTCAATTTTTTTTACTTAACCGTGGTGTCCCTTGCGCAAGTTTCCACTCATAGCAGTCAGGCCTGTTTTTCTGGGGCTAGCAACACTTTGTATGGCGAAACCAGTTCGCAGAAGCGACGGATTCATACAAGTTTCACTTCTCTAGACTGGCACTGAGCGTGACTGCTGTCAAGCATATCATGTGCCAGCCGTCCGCATAGCGTAATAGCCTGCAGGCATAGAGACTCCTATCTTCTGACAAGGTCACTCCAGGCTGTATCCCAGCTGCGTGAGCAACTGATCAGCGCTTGAATGCGCTATGTGTAGGGATAGGAAGAATTCGCGAATTATTAAATGAAGTAATACACAGGTGGTAATGTGTTTTAATAACCCTAAATATGGCAAAAAAAAATTGTTTTCAAACTCGCGAATTTTCACGAATTTCTCATGAAAACGCGAATTTTAGCTTTCTTCGTTTTTTTCTTTACAGTTCACTTCCGATAATTCGCGGCAATTAATGCACGAATTTCCGCGAATTATTGAAAACCACGAATTATCTGCAGTAATATTTTTAAGCCTAGCAAAAAGAAAACTATTGGTTAAAATATTGAAATGTATTTTATGAACTCGCAAATATATATATAATACTTTATAACATAGTATTGAAAGACACCTTATGTGGATTATACCAATATTAAAATCTGAGAAAAATAACTGTCATCACTTTTTGTTTCTTAGATGGTTTATTCTTTCTAATTTTAGATTGTACAATTCTGAAAAAAAAAACAATATATGAGAACGAAAATTCATCTCCATTTTCTATATAAGAGATAAGTGTGACCATAGCTTGACTGTGGGAACTTTCGGGATTTCCGTTGCATCACTCCTTTACTCGATAAGTACTGGATCTCAGTTTACCTCACCGACAGTAAAATTCCGTACAATATCCATGATTGTCCTTATTGACGTCTAACTACTGAATGTCACTTTCTTCTGCATCTTGATATTCATCCAAGTTTTGTCCTAGTGTCATCGTAGTGAGACCAACTTGTCCGTTTGAAATATCGTCGTCACAGAAGCCGAAAAACGCTTTTTGTTGTGCGAGTGTAGCAGCGGTAATCTTCTCCCGGGGGCGTGGTGGCTCAGCGGTCTAGCTGTATGCCTCTCACCAAGGCGATCCGGGTTCGATTCCCGGTCAATGCATGTGAGATTTTCGAAGTGAAATGCCATGTCCTGTGGTTCGGATTCCACGTAAAAAGGAGGTCCCGTGGCTCATGATCTCAAGATTAACGGTCACGTTAAACTACAAGCTTCCTTCCTTCCTTCTTAATCTTCTCCCATGACTTGACTGCATGGAGAGCATCCAACAAACACGGAAAGATCGGAAACTTAACGGTAGATAGCGGGCCTCGCTTTCTGCATACAGCGATCTTTATCAATCTGGGCGGTCATCCTGGTAAGTTACTTAGTTACTGAGGTTTTAAGGGCCAGAACAGTGAGGTAATCCGCCCCTTCATCCTAGTAACTACTCGACGCTTGGCATCATATATTGAGCCTTTCAGACATGAATAACTAGATGGCAAGAATCCATATCAAAATTTGCCACTGTTTCCTGAACCAGTCTTAACCAGGTGGTCTTCTTGGTTACATTCTGTAGTGTACCTGTCCAAGTACTTGAAATATATTGTGCAATTTATGAATGAAGTAATAGGGACTGATAACTCTGGTGTTGAATTTCTGAACAATGTTTCACATGACGAAATACCAGTACTTGAGATTCAAAGAATTTGGCACAGATATCACTGAACTTATACCTTTATTAGAAGGCCAGTCTTATCCAACTGTTCACCTTCTAGATAGACATCTATGGAGAATTCAGCAAGCCCTTAAACTTGCTGTTTCTGGGAATTACGGGACCAACATTAAGGTGCTGTTGGAGGGTTGTGGAAATGTGTCAAAAAGGGGGAAAATACATTCAGTTTTAGTAAATGCTGAGTCCCATGCTCTTAGAAAATTAATCAACTTGAGATTCGTTGACCCTGGGAACAAGATTTACAAATGTGTGTGTGCTTGATCGAGCAGAAATAGTGCCAATGATCATCAATGAGGACCTTGCAAAGAAAATTAAGAAATTGCTATTCTGTGGAACACTGGAAAAAAGTGAGGTGATAAGAGGATACAAAGAACTGCATACTTTAATCAAAAAGCAGATGCACGACAGTACCAAGACATACATTGTTGGAGTTTTGCAAGGAATGACATTTGTATTTCCACAATTATCAGAATCTGTGTTGAAAACCATTTGGTTACCTTGTTTAAACGCTAACTGTGAACTTTAGTTTTTCAGCTTACACTAGCAAGTTAAGTGATGTGCATCACAGTTTGTCACAAGAGATTTTGGATCTCTTCACTGAAGTATACTTTGAAGGATGACTGAAATGTGTTATGTTATGTATGTTATCCATAATATTTAAAAGATCCCGCCTAGAATTTATCATTTTGAAAGTACCGAAAAGTGCACTTGAAACCACCGAATTTGCCACTTTAAAATACCGCTTTCTTCACTAAGAAATCACCGAAAAATTCCTATCCATAGCTATGTGACGATTATTGCATCAAATTTTATACAGTAGAGTCTCGCAAACTCGGCCTAATATGGACCGAAGGGTGGCCGAGTTTGCGAAAATGCTGGGTTATCGGGAAATGGGTTAGAAAGAAGAAATAAGCTGTTGTTTTTGTTTAAAAGTAATGCAATGCAGTACATTTATTTGTTTTAACGGAAACACAAGTTTTAAAACGATTAAGCCACTACAATTACAGTACCTCAATATATAGTTCAGTACTGTACTACTGTACTACTCAACCGGGCACCGAGCGGTGCGGAGAATGCACAATCAAATAAATACAACGCTCTGCGTGAGAACCGTTTGTTTACCTCTTACTGCCAACGGTTTGTGTATTTACAGTACTCTACTGCAAAACTACCTGTATTTATGAGGTCGTCGTTATGCTTCTTACTATGTACTGTAGGTCAACTTGTTTCGCGTCGTGTTTAACTGTCGATAATTCCATTGACGGAGAAGACGAAAGAAAACATAATAACGCTATGTGCGGAAACACAGAAACAAATAAAAATCATGATTTATTTCTCCTGTCAGGGTGGCAGAGAAATCCGGAGTGCCGGGTTACCGAGTGCCGAGTTTGCAAGACTCTACTGTAAATCAATTTTTTTGTACTTGAAAAATAGGATGCGACAATTTTGCCATGCAGATGAATTATTTATATGTCGTCGGCCAATACTCGTATCCGAGTGTATGTTTCTTTCCTGCATTACTAATCTGTATTCATTCAATATTATTATCTCCGATATTGGAAGATGTTAGATCCGTATTGCCAATATAATCAATCTAATAATCAACAAGGAAATCCGTTGAACAATACTATATTATGACGAAATATCACTTCCTAAAACTAGGGTACATGTTTCGAGCTATTTAAATATTTAGCCCTTCTTCAGCCCTCTCACGTCATTATTAATTCACCAACACATCACCGACATTCATCAATCAACATACTCGTAATAAAAAATACATTAAATCATAACTATATCTACAAACACACTAAAATGTCCTTAAAATTTTATAAAAAACTGTCTCTTCTTTTGAGTGCATCTTTGCCCATGTTTGACCAATTTGTACTATCTTGTATTCAAAATTTTGCTGAGCTGGCTTGAACTTTCCTAAAGTAAGGTTCATGTGAAGACAGATGTCCTTGGTTCAATAATTTATGGACTCGCTCCTACCCAGATCTGTCCTAAAAGAAAAGTCCTCTCGGCACGCCGGAAGGCGGAGGTAGATTTCATCGGGCAAACTTGGGGATAGGCGAAAATAGGCAGAATATGCACGTTTTCGTAGAAGGATCAGACCTCATTTATTACGAGAAAGTATTTTATAATTGGAGCTTAATTAACGTTGTTTTTCGTCATTTTAATCATATTTTAAACATTTTATTGTCTTATGGGGACGGTAACCTTCTTGTCATTTGGGGTACATTTTTATATTTGAGGTCACACTGTCCTTATGCAAGGTTTCGACACTGATGTGTAACTATGTAACGGTCTGTTACTTCTTCACGCAAAATTATATCTCCCGCAGAGATCCCTCAGGGGCTCACATCTAGTGGGACGTGGGTTAGCGATCACGGGACCCCAGCTGAGTCTGGCATTGCTTCCACTTACTTGTGCCGGGCTCCTCTCCTACTTCTTTCCTGTCGACCTCTCTTGGTCATCTCTTGTTCTTTTCCGACCCCGACGGTATTAGGGTATCCTAGGCCTAGGGAGTCTTTCACTTTCCCGCCTTAGTTGGCCCTTGTCTCATCTTTTCTTTCTTTGGTGTAAATGTGTGTGTGCGTGACAGGAGGTGGAATCCTCTCCTAATCACAAGCTGAGTGGTCGTGGCGAGGTGATGAATGGCTACTGGGTGAGTAGTCACAAGCGACCCTCCTCCAGATACCCGGCGACCTCTGGAGAACCTTAGCCTTACCCCGGGCAAGCGGGGCTCTGCCGGGGGTTGACTTTTAGTTCCCTAGCTATTCATGGGACCAAACATAGCGTCCATTATTTCACAGGGTGGCTCCCTTACAAAGCCGTCTTTAAAATTGAAGAAGAAGAAGTTTATGCCTCTAGTATCGCCGCTTGATGAAAAGGATTCAAGGTTTTTCCCTCGGCACCTTATGGTAACAAGGACCGATGGGCAAAATTTTACAAACGTTGATCCTTTTGATTTACATGATGCAATTGAGGGGACAGGAATGGAAAGGTCAGGGAAATGGTGAAAGAGGAGCCCTTGCAAGGTAGGATTGAGACATCAAGACTGAGGTGGGATGGACACGTAAAGAGAATGGATGAGAAGAAGATTCCCAAGAGGATACATGAGATGCAGATGCAGAAGAAACGACCAAGGGGAAGACCAAGAGATCGATGGCTGAAAGGAGTGGAGGAATGTGTCAAGAAGAGAGGCGAGAACTGGACCAGAGTGACAGCGGAGAGATGGTGGGAAGAAAGAAATAAGTGGTGAGGCTTATGTTCCAAACAGACCCAGCCTGTGGCTGGAAACTGTACAAGATGATGATGATGAATTGAGGGGAAATGGGGCGATGTAGACACAGTAAAAAAGCAGTGAAACGGCACACTCTTGATAAAAACTCAAGGAAAGAGACAGACAGATGGTCTTCTTGGGACGACAAGTTTCGGTGTTATTCCAGTCGAGGTAGTGAAGCACCAGTCCCTAAACCTGAAGAAAGGTTTAGTATTTCATAGGGACCTGGTGAACACTACCGACGAGCGTATCCTGGAAACAACTGGAAAGCATGGCGTTGTCGAGGTGAGACGAATCAAACGTAAGATGAATGGTGTACTAGTTGACACCGGGGCGTTCATCTTATCGTTTGAGTCGGATAGCCTGCCCAAGAGGATCAAAGTGTCAATGTACACTCTCGATGTGCGACCGTATATTCCATCTCCATTGCGGTGTTTTCAGTGTCAGCGATTTGGACATACCTCATCTCGTTGCTCGGGAAAGCCTATCTGTCTTTCCTGTGGCAAGGCCACTCACGAGGGAGTGGAATGTACACCACCTCCCGCATGTCCAAATTGCAAGGGAGAGCACTCTCCTCGCTGGAAGGAATGTCCTGCCTTCCTAGAGGAGAAGAAAATTCAAGAAATAAAGACCTTAGACGAGCTCTCCTACACTGAAGCACGCAGAAAATATCGCTTCATGGCCTCTCCTATTTTCTCAGTATCATATGCTCAAAAGGTATCAAAAGAATCTAGTAATCAAGCGGCAAATTTGGCAACGGAATCAAGTTCTAAAAGAGTTACCACTATTAAAGGGGCTACAAATAGCCCTATTATCACCCCTGTTAGCCAGAAGAAGGTTACGGAATCTTCTTCTGGCATCCAACAAAAGGCGCAGGTGCCTCCAACTAAACCGGCGCCATCGGAGAAGATAACTCCTCCGATAAGGCCAGTGAAGAAGCAATCTCCGACTCGTTCGAGGAGGAAGTCTTCGCCGGCCACGGCTGGACCCATATCCAGCCAAATAAAACAGGGAACAGGAACGGCGGGTAAGAAAGAGACTGTTCATCGCCGTCTCTCTTGCCCTCCTGCTGAAAAGGCAGCTCCAATACCTGCTGGCAATTCTGCTTCCACGACCACCGGAGGAGCAGTGCTAGCAAGTGCTGCATTGTTTGGCAGGATGGAGACGTCAGGGGGGAAGGGACCAACTACTTCCCCAAATAGACGTCAACGCCGGTTCAAAAAGAAAAATAGTCGGGACGTGCCGGGGACGGACTCCCAGTCTTCTTTCGGACCGGGAGAAGGTCCCTCGTCACCTCTCTCGCTCTTCACCAAGAACGAGACCCGGAAAGTCCGGCGATAACCATTCGCCAACCGAGAGAGCATTCGCTCCGTTTTCTTCGTCCTCCGAAGGAGATGTGGAGATTGAGGAATGCTCTCCTACCCTATCACCTACTCCTAAGGATAGGGATGGTTGGCAAACGGTTAAGCATAAGTAGACGACTATCTTCTACTTAAGTCCACACTATGGCACTATTACAATGGAACTGTAATAGCTATTATCGACATCTCGCTGAAGTACGCCAATTGATTTCTCAGTTTACGGCAACCATTGTCTGTCTTCAGGAATCCAGGTTTCGTCCTGGACATGAGACAACAATGCGATACTTCATACTCTTCTCTAAAGACCGGGTGGACGGAGCTGTGGCCGCTGGTGGCGTCTGCACTCTCGTCCACTCTAGCCTCTTTAGTGAAGAGGTGCCGTTGCGTACTCAGCTAGAAGCAGTTGCAGTTCGTACTTCGTTGCCAGTAATGGCAACAGTATGTAACATGTACATCCCACCTGATTCTCAACCGGATTACGGACAGCTGGAGGATCTAGTCTCTCAGCTCCCCCCTCCTTTTCTCCTTCTGGGAGATGTTAATGCCCACAACACCATCTGGGGCTCCGCTACCACTAGCGGTAAAGGGAGAGATTTTGAGAGGCTGATCAGGCGGCTGGACCTGTGTTTGTTGAACACAGGGGAACCTACGCACTTCTCTATTGCACACGGTACTTATTCAAGTATCGATATTACCTTGTGCAGTCGTGTGCTGGTTCCTCTGCTACAGTGGGGTGTACACGATGACCTTTGTAATAGTGACCATTTTCCAATTATCGTTACTCTTCCGAACCAGAGAGCCATCGAGTTACCAAGTCGATGGCTTCTCCGTCGGGCTGATTGGCCAACTTTCACGGCACGTGCGGTGTTTGTCGAAGATACCTTTGAGAGTGTCGACGATCATACCATTCATATAACGAATGGTATTTTGGCTGCTGCTGAGGAAACAATACCTTCCTCATCCGGCAACTCACGCCGGAAGCTTGTCCCTTGGTGGACAGCCGAGATTGCAGCAGCCATTAAAGATCGTCGACGTGCTTTCAAATGCTATCGGAGGCAAAACACTAAGGCCAACCTTATCACCTTCAGAAGGATGCGTGCTAGAGCCTGATATCTGATTCGGGAGAGTAAGAAAACGACGTGGGAAAAGTATGTGTCGTCTATGACGGCGCATAATCCTTCATCTCAAGTGTGGACTAAGCTTTGTCGGATCTCCGGACTCCCGACATCACTGTCGATACCCGGAGTGTCCATCAATGGAGATATCATCACGGACCATCTCGCCATTGCCAACAGTATTGGCTCGCACTTCTCCGATATATCCTGCTCCGGGAGTTACGATCCTACATTTCTTCTGAAGCGGGAGGCAGAGACTCACCCCTTGTCCTTTGCCACTGCTGCTTCGGAGTTCTATAATGTACCATTCTCTGAATGGGAACTGCGCAGTGCGCTTGCACTGTGCAGGGATACGGCTCCTGGACCGGATAACATACATTATCAAATGTTAAAACATCTGTGCGAAGCCAGTATAAAACAACTGTTGATCCTCTTCAATCGTATATGGATTGAAGGGGAGTTTCCATCTCAATGGCAAGAGGGGATCGTGATACCGATTCCCAAGGCTGGAAAGGATCCCAAGTTTGTAAGCAGCTATAGGCCCATTTGTCTGACAAATGGCCTATGTAAGCTGCTCGAAAAGATGGTGAACTGTCGACTGGTGTGGTTCTTGGAGGAGAAAGGTCTGCTGTCTGAGTACCAGTGTGGATTTCGCTCTAATAGGTCCACCACTGACCATCTGGTGCGACTTGAGAGTGCCATACAGGGGGCATTTTTCCGAAAGCAGCACCTAGTCACGGTTTTCTTTGACCTCGAGAAAGCCTACGACACCACATGGCGCTACGGGATCCTTTCCACCCTTCACAAGTGGGGACTCCGTGGTAATCTACCGACTTTCATTGCGAATTTCATGTCCGTCCGACTCTTCCGTGTAAGGGTCGGTAGGACATTATCGCAATACTATATTCAAGAAAATGGAGTTCCTCCGGGTTCAGTGTTGAGTGCCACCTTGTTCACGATTGCCATAAATGGCATTGTTGCCGCCGCCGGGTCCGCGGTAGTTCCGTCGCTGTATGTAGACGATTTAGCTTTGCATTACAGCTCTGGAAGTATGGCAGTCGTGGAACGGCAATTGCAGCTAGCTATCAACCGGGTCGACAAGTGGGCTCACGACCGGGGTTTTCGTTTTTCAGCAGCGAAAACCTTCGTCGTCCATTTTTGTCGGCTCCGGAGGCTCCATTTACACCCTGAACTACATCTCAGGGGTGCTGCGTTGCCGTTGGTTGACACTTACCGCTTCCTGGGGCTCCATTTTGATAGCAAATTAACTTGGCAGCACCATATACGGCAATTGAAAATGACGTGTCTCAGGAAACTGAACATGCTCAAGTTTCTTAGTGGCACTATGTGCGGGGCTGACCGTGCGGTGCTGCTACGGTTCCACCAAGCCCTCGTCCTGTCCCGGCTAGACTATGGTTCTGCGGCATACGGTTCAGCAAGGCCGGCAACCTTGAAAATGCTGGACAGTATCCATCAAAGTGGCGTTAGGCTGGCTACCGGTGCCTTCCGGACCAGCCCGATACCCAGCCTACTCGCCGAATCGGGTGTTCCACCTTTAAATTATAGACGCCAACATATGCTTTTAACGTATGCTGCCAATGTGCGTCAAATGCCGCAACACCCGACCTATCAAGCTCTCTTCGGTACCCAAAACCACCAGGGGTACGCCAACCGGCCTCGTGCCACTCGGCCGGTTGGTATTAGACTTGATAGCTCGTGTACTGAAATAGGAGTGGCTGTAGGTCCCTGTATGATCCGGACACCTAGCGAGGTGCCTCCGTGGCAAGTCCCGCGTCCAGAAATTCGGTTAGATCTGCACCGAGGTCCTAAGGTGAACACGGATGCCTCCGTCTATCGAAGCAGTTCCACAGCATAGTTCACCAATTTACGGACGCTGGCATTCTCTACACGGATGGTTCGAAGGTGGACGAGAAGGTGGGTTGTGCTTACGTTATTGATGGTGCAAATACCAAGCTGTCTTTGCATGAGGCCTGTAGTGTGTTTACTGCGGAGCTCGTTGCCATCTATGAAGCTTTGCAGTTTGCACTACAGGATGCACGAATCCACTTTCTCGTGTGTACCGACTCTTTGAGTTCGTTGCAGTCAATTGCTACATGTTTCCCGCAGCACCCCCTAGTGCAGCGAATCCACGACCTACTAGCCGGGCTGTGCCACGCTGACACTCGAATCACCTTTCTGTGGCTTCCAAGCCACATGGGAATTGCGGGAAATGAGTTAGCTGATCAAGCTGCAAAAGAGGCGGTATCACTACCACCTCGACCAATGGAGGTGCCCGCTAGAGATATTCGCTCTCAGTTACGCCTACAAGTTCTGGCTTTTTGGGAGAGTCAGTGGCTAGCTGACCCACTGCCCAGTAAACTGAGAGCGATCAAGGGAACTACTCGCGTGTGGCGAAGCTCCTTCCGGGCCCGGAGAGAGTCCGTCATATTGTATAGGCTTAGGATAGGTCATACAAGATCCATCCACTCGTACCTAATGAGAAGAGAAGACCCCCCACTTTGTACCTGCGGAGCCGTTTTCACCGTGGCCCACATTTTCACCGAGTGTGTGGATCTTGCTGACTTACGAAGAAACCTTGGTTTGCAGATGTCTCTCAAACTTATATTAGCCGATGGCGCGGTGGCTGCTGATCGCGTTATCCGCTTTATAAGTGAGAGTGGGTTAGGGCCAGCAATCTAAATTTTCCAGTGAACATTGACTCAACGACTTGTTCGTTTTTGAATGATAATGTTTTTGTTTTTCCGTAATTTTTGTTTATTTTTATAATTTTTATTTTTATTTAATTTGTTTTTGTTTTTGTTTTATTAATTTTTTGGTCCTTTTTAAAATTTAGATGTCCACCTCAAAATTTGAAATTCAATTCAAAATTTGTATTCTTTAATCTGTGTTAAAAGGGACAGATGACCTCATAGTTCCACCCCTTAAAACTACAATAACTAACTAGCTAACTCCCGCAGAGATTTTGGTTGGTTCCACAGTTTAGGGACTGCGACAACGCGGTCATGTAACCCCGTGTACTTTGGGTGAGTGGAGAATCTGTCTGATAAACAGAGTGAATTGTGATGGCTGTATTAGTCTGTAATTCAGGTAAGGACTGCAAACGGTCAATTTCAAGCAGTAGTTCCTAATGTTGCTACCAGATACTACCGTCAACGACACCTAGCTCTGAACTTGGCTACGAGATGCCACCGCAACCAGCAACTCGCAACGAAAATTGGGTCTTCCCATTCAAAGGAAAGCTTACTGAGGGATTTTTAGCGCTCCTAGAAAATCCGACGACTTCGGCCGGCTTTGAACCCGCGAACTTGGGCATAGAAGTTCAGCATACTACCAGTTACGTCATCGAGGCCGCTTCTCACTTAGTCAGATGGAAAAATAAATGTGATCGCATGCAAGTGCTGATGGCTCATCCCTCATCAATTTAGTAGTGTTGTCATGGCAATCTCTGATAGCTCTTGGCATTATCTTATAATTCCGAAGTCATTTTTCTCATCACTTAGCGTAATGGTGGGTCATATCAAAAATTCTTTCTGACAAAAGTCTTAGGTAATTATTAGGGGAATATTGTCCATTTTGTACGGTTTTGATATTGTGCCTATTAAGAGAGATATGATTAATGTTTCCCGAAAACCCCACTTTTTCCCACTCCTTTGGTCAATGGTTGGTGCTATCAAAAAACTCTTCAAACATAAATTTTTGGGCCTTATTCGACACATAGTATGAAATTTGAATGGATTCGATATTTCAAATATTAAGAGAGTTATAGCGATATTTCACTTTTTCGAAAAAAAAAAAAAAAAAAGACCCCCATTTTCATCCCCGTCGACCGATTGTGCCCATTAACGAACTCGACCGAGATTTTATAGGGATACATATTATGTAAAAAATTCAAATTGATTGGTGCAAAATTGCGGTAGTTATCGTGTCCACAAGAAAGTGATATATATATATATATACATAAATTATATATAAACTTTTTAACAGACAGTGGTTTTGGGGTCTAGGGGATGTGAAACGTGAAGATATGTCGAAATTTTCCGGTAGTCGAAACATGGTACCCATTGCAATAGTTAGCTTTCTAATGAAATCAACCTAAAAACGAAGTAAAGCTGCCACTATTCATCTGACAAGACAAATCAAATAGTCTAAATAGTTAAATGTGAACACACTTACGTCAAAGCCAGCCGGGAACCTCATAAGCTGGGGTAGCGGGCCCAAATCCATGCGTCTCACGTCATGTAAACTGTAACAGGCGAATCGAAGTGTAAATAAAGTGAAGTAACACTAAACAACTGTGTGTAGTTCCGAATGATGCGTGTTGGCTTGCCTGTATGTCCCAGATGGAAATGCCTAATGAAGCCTGCATAGCCTCGGTCCAAGTGACACGGCAGGAGGAGGGTAGGGGGAGGGGGAAATACGTCCTTTAAACCTGCAACCGAAACCGAAGTTGTAAACCTATATTGCGACTGGACTAAGTTTTTTTTTAATTATAAACTTTAATTGAATAGTCTGTTATAATATCGTAAAGCACATTGGTCTGAAAATAGATGTCATTTAGGTTGTCAGATGGATGTAACCTTTGCGCTGTGTTGATCTCCATTTGTTCAAGCACGTTCATCATAGTTCCTTTGCTCTCTTAGTGCAGAATATTCATGTCATAATTTATATACGTGAATTTATGTCCTGCCTCTTGCATATGATTTGCGACGGCTGTTTTTTTTCTTCTTCTTCTTCTTCTTAATTCCCTCTATGTTGATGTCGCTGGTGACTCAACAGACCAATTCTGGCATAGAACATACGGCTGCACACGATGCATGTGATGGAAGGTGGAGGACGTGGCAATATATGGCGCAGCTTTCTCCTCTGACGAGTTTCCATTTCCTGCCTTCGGCATTCTTCTTCAAAATGTGAAACCACAGCTGATGTGGCAGCACGCCAACGTGCGTGATCTTCCGCAACTGTATGCCAATTATCTGGATCAATGGCTTCACTCCTCAAGGTTTGCTTAAGCTGGTCTTTGAAACGCTTCCGAGGTGCTCCTAAAGGTCTCTTGCCCGTGCTGACCTCGCTGTATAGGATTTTCCGTGGGAGTCTGTCGTCATTCATACGTTGGACATGACCGATCCATCTAAGCCGGTGACTAATGATGATGGCCTCTATGCTCTTCATCTCTGCTCTCTCGAGAACCGCAGCATTATATAGTAATCCCATTTGATGTGCATAATGAAATTGAGTTTCTGCAGGAGAAAGTGTTCCAGTTTTTTTGATGGTCTGGCGGTATAGGGTCCAGGTCTCACATCCATAGAGTAGCGTAGAAATGACAACAGCTTGGTATACCATT
This sequence comes from Meconema thalassinum, assembly GCA_946902985.2. Lineage (NCBI taxonomy): Eukaryota > Metazoa > Arthropoda > Insecta > Orthoptera > Tettigoniidae > Meconema > Meconema thalassinum. Next base: position 451,815,009 of record OX336391.1, on the reverse strand, counting down.
AGTTTTGTACAGATTATTAGATCTTTGCTCTGGAATACCCGACGTGAGAGACGTCCAAGCGCTGCATGCGCAGCACGGATTGTTATCCACGTCCTTCCTTCTCAACAGTACATTGCGTAGACAGAATACTCCCAAAGTATGAGAAGTGATCAACTTGGTCCAAAGATGTGCCAGAGATATCATCATCATAATCATCATTTCCCCTTATCCAGCTCCTGCCGGGTCGGGGTATTTATGGCACTTCTCCACTTTCCTCTTTCCTTTCACCATTCTTCGTCCATGATCTTGTCCCAGTCCAGATGTCTTTTTCTTATGCTGTTCTTCACTGAATCAATCCACCTTGTTCTAGGTCTTCCTCTTGCTCTCTTACCCTTGCACTTTGCCTCCAGCATCTGTCTTGGTATTCTATTTTCCTCCATCCTCTTTACATGTCCAATCCACCTTAGTTTATTCTTCTCAATTCTCTCATTTAGTTTTCCCATCCCAACTTCCTTCCTAACTTCTTCATTCTTCACTCTGTCTTTCCTTGTCTTTCCTATCATACTTCTTAGGAATTTCATTTCACTGGCTTGGATTCTACTCTCTTGCCTGCTTGTCAGGGTCCAAGTCTCAGCTGCATAAGTTAATATGGGAACATAGTACACTTTATACATTACCTCCTTGCTTTTCCTTGGTACTTCCTTATCCCAAACAAGTTTTCTTACACTTTGATAGAATGCATTGCTCTGCTGTACCCTCCTGCCAATCTCCATGTCCAACCTACCAGTTTGCATCAATTCACTTCCTAGGTATTTGAACGTGTCCACAATTTCCAAACTCTGACTTCCAATTTTCACAGTGCCCTTTCCTTGTTTCCCCCCCCCCCCCCCTCTTGTCATCACCATGGTCTTGCTTTTCTCTATACTGATTTTCAGGCCGTACTTCTGAATATTTTAATTCAGTGCATCTAGTTGTTTTTGCACTTCTTCGGTGTTCCTTCCCCAGACCACAATATCATCTGCAAATAACAGTAACTTCATTTCTTTATGTCCATATGCTTCCTTTGTTTCCTTTACAATTTCATCCATCACCATTATGAACAAGAGAGGTGACAGCACACTCCCCTTTCTTAGACCAGTCTTGTTCCTAAACCAATCTGTCTTTCCAACTGGGGTCAGTACCCTGCTTACACAGTTGTTGTGCATTGCTTGCACCATTTCCAACATTTCTCTTCCCAGTCTCTTCTTAACCATGGTTTCCCATACCTTCTCTCTGGGGACACTATCATATGCCTTTTCTAGATCTATGAAAGTCATGATCAAATCCTCTCCATATTCCCAGTCCTTTTCCATCACCTGCCTCAAGATAAAGATTGGGTCCACTGTGGATCTTCCACTCCTGAAGCCATACTGTTCCTCTTGCAACTCTCCTTCCACCTTTCTTCTCATTCTTCTTTCTAATATCCTTTCCAGTATTTTTACTATCTGTGATATGAGGGTGATCCCTCTATAGTTATCACTCACCTTCTTGTCCCCCATTTTAAACACTGGTATTATTAGCCCTTTCTCCCAGTCTTCTGGTACACATTTCCGTTTCCACACACACTTTAGCAGTCGATACAACCATTGCATACCAACAGGTCCAGCAGCCTTTATCATTTCTACACTGATTTCATCCACCACTGTTGCTTTTCCCATCTTCATTTTCTGTACTGCTAATTCCACCTCCAGCATTGTTATATCATCTTCTGTTATAGAGTCGTCAGGTTGTGTCACTTCCATCTCACCAGTACAATTGCTCACATTCAATAGCTTATCGAAATACTCCTTCCATCGTCCCTTTATCTCTTCTGGGTGTGTTAACAACTCTCCATCTTCCTTTTTCACTAGCTTTGTGGTAACTCTTTCTTTCCTCTTACTTCTTAGAAGTCCATACAGCATCCTTTTACTGCCACTTACATCTGTTTCCATTCTTCGTGTAAATTCTTCCCAACTTTTCTTCTCCTACCACTTTCTTACACCTCCGTTTGCTGTCGTGATACTTCCTTTTGCTTTCTTCTGTTTGATTTCGGTTCCATTCTTTCCATGCAGACTTCTTTTCTTTCACTGCTTTCCTCACTTCCTCATTCCACCACGGTGTCTCCTTCTCCTTCACTCTTGTTGACGTCCTACCACAAGCACTCTCTGCTGCACCAACAAATGCCTTTTTAAAGTGGGACCATTCCTCTTCTATGTTTTCCACTTCAGTAACTGGGATTTGTTGCTTCAATCTCTCCTGAAAATCTTCCTGTACAGTTTTGTCTTTCAATTTCCATACTTTTATTTTGCTTTCTCTGATCTCCTTTAGGTTTTCCAATTTTTCTCATCTAAATTTTGCCACCACAGCTCTATGGCCCCCATCAAATGCTTCTCCTGGTAAAGCTGTCACATCTATCAGCTTTCTGCGATTAGTCCTTTCCACCAGAAAGTAGTCAATTACTGATTTTGTTCTTCTATCGCCCCAACCATATCTCGTAATTTTCCTGCTGTTTTTCTTCCGAAACCATGAATTGCCCACTATCAGTCCATTCCTTTCACAAAAGTTTACAAGTTCCTCTCCTTCCCAGTTCTTTTTCCCATATCCATGTGGTCCAATGACTTCTTCCTTTCCTTGTCTCTCGTTTCCGACTTGTGCATTCATATCTCCCATGATCACCACTTCTACATCTGAAATTACTCTTTCTACATCCTCCAGGAATACTTCAATATCTTCTTCTCTGTTTCCAGTCTGTGGTGCATACACTTTTATGAAGTCCATCACGTCATTTTTCATCTTCATTCTAATTTTCATTATTCTGTCACACACACTCGACCACTTCAACATACTCCTCCAGTTGTTTTGAGGTTATCAGTCCCATGCCATTTTTTGCCTCTTGGCCACCACTCCAGTATAATGTATAACCTTTCCTCAATTTCTTCCTTCCTTTACCTTTCCATTTCACTTCACTCAGCCCCATCAATTCAACATTCTCCCTCTCCATGAAGTCTACCACCTCCTCCACCTTGCCTGTCAGGGTCATGCCATTCATGATTCCCACTTTCATTTCGGTTACTGGTACGCCCTAACCTTCTCCGAATCGTTTGAAGTGCCATTTCCATTTTAGGCTATTATTACGATGGGGTCGCCACTCCCAAAGGCATTTTATGAAGCTACTGCCAGCTATTATACAGGCCGCCCCTAACATGGGAAACAGACGCCCTTGCAGCCGCCCCTAACCTGGGAAAGAGACGCTGCCGATTGATGCTGTACTCATACTATTCCCTGAGTACTGGGTTGCCTCTTCCGCAATCTCCACCGTTCCGAAGTCCATCTTCTCCGCTGCAGATTCCGTCGAGGTCTTCGCACGTAACCCTGTGCACGGGGCCTTTGTTATGCCCCATAGGCCTGGGTCCTCACCAGAACTTAGCCGGTACTGTAGTTCCATGGTATATTACAGTACCGTTGCCCACCCCCGCGACGTGGATGCGCCTGGCAAGAATTATCCATGTAGCCAATTATAATTGCCTCATGGACCGGGTTAAGGAGCTGTCAAAATCCAGCCTCCAAGGTCCAGAGATAGTAATATCAAAATCTGGGATGGAGGTTCCAGGAACAGGTTGAGCTAATACTTTGGTCTTCTGAATGTTTATGGTAAGGCCAAAACGTTCATATACACTCCTGAAACAGTTGACAGACTGTTGCAACTCTTCAGATGCATGGGCTGGTGAAGCCTTGTCATCAGCATATTGCAATTCTGTAACCTCGTGAATATTGGTTAATGTTTTGGAACGAAGTCTGGTCTGGTTGAATAGCCCTCCATCATACCGATATTTAATTTCCACGTCTGTTTTGTTTGCAGATGTTGTCTCATAGAGCATGGCCATCAGTTATAGCCAAGGCAAAAAAGTAGGTGCAAGAACACAGCCTTGCTTGATTGCTTGAGCCCATTTGTGATCAGAAATTCTTCTGAGACACATTTCAGTGGATGCCTTCTCATGTTGGAATAGCAGGTAATAAAGAGGCAGACAGATTAGCAAAAAAAAAGTACCACAATACAACAGCCTGTCAGTCAGACTGATTTTATGTCAGCAAAAAGGATTTTGAAAATTACTATCAAAAACAGGTATGAAGAATTGGCAAAGAAAACAGCAGAAACCAAATTATGGAAGGACATTGATGCTAAATGGGTTCAAGATCGTAAAAGACTAAGAATAGACGTGTCATTTGTTCTCCGCATTTCTCCTGCAGTTGTCCTATACAAAACATCATGTCAATTGTTCCTCGGGAAGTATGGAATCCACACTGTGATTCAGGAAGTATTCTCTCTGACATAGTTTGGAGTCGATTTGGTAGGATTCTGGCAAAAAGTTTCCTACTATGGAAAGGAGGAAAATACCTCGGTAGTTTCCACAGATAATGCGATCGCCTTTCTTGAAGATAGTAACAATGGTGGCGCTCTGCCAGTCAGCAGGTATTTTTTGGGTTCCCCAGATTAAGAGGATCAGGTAAGAGCCTGGTTTTTAGGGGTAAGCCTCCATTTTGAATGAGTTCCAGAGGAATGTTGTCTGGACCTGGAGCCTTCCTTGGTTTCAGGCTACTGCAAGCTTTGTCAAATTCACGGAAAGTCGGAGGTATTGCCATCCTGGGTTGAAGAGGATGTTGAGGAACAAATCGTAGAAAATCTTCAGCCGCGGTAGTGGTACGATTTAAGAGTGAACTGAAGAGTTCTTTCCATCTTTCCAAGATGTCCTGGCTGTTGGTAAGTATGGTGGTGTTATCAGCTTCTTTTAGAGTACCTGAAGAGGAGCGGATAGGTCCATACAGCTCTTCCAGTCCCGCATAAAAGTTGCGTAGGTCTCTACCGTCAGAAAAATTCTGAATTCCTTTGGCTTTAATTTGCCACCAATTGTTTTTTTTTTTTTTTTTTTTTATCTCACGAATTTTAGCTTGACATGTCTGCTTTAGTTCCTGAATTCTTTTTAGCTTCTCTCTGGAGCATGGGGTTTGCGAAAGGGATAGACCGGCATCCCGTTTTGCACTGATGAGATTCAGAATTACCTCATTGTTGTCATCAAACCAGTCTTGGCACTTCCTCTTCTCAAAGCCGCTAGCCTCCTCTGTTGATTCTGTAATGATTCTCTGAAGCCTGGTCCATTCACAGTCAACATCCTTTGTATTGAATGGATTGTTGGTCAGTTCTTGAATAGTGTATCGGTGTCCTTCAGCAACAGTTTCATTAAGGAGCCTCGAGGTGTTGAACTTTCTCCTGGACGGATTCATGAAGTGGGAATGTGGTCTTTTGTTGATAGAAATCCTGAATCAACTAATCAAGAGTCTGTGATCTGTCCAACAGTCATCGATGTTTCATTCTGCCTTCATGATCAGGACATCATTCTTGTCACGCTGTCGGGTGATTACATAATCTTATCAGATGCCAATGTTTAGAACGTAGATGCATCTGTGTAGTCTAGAAGCCGTCCGGGAGTCTGAAATGTGGGATGGTGATTTAGAGTTCATGCTCAGCACATAGGCCAAGGAGTAATAGGCCATTAGCATTACAGTTCTCTATACCATGATTTCCCATGAGACTTCCCCATAATTGACTGTCTCTCCCCACTTTGGCATTGAAGTCTCCTAGTAGTACGAGTTTGTCAGTGGAAGGCACTCCGGTCAGGACCATTCTTAGCTGATGGTAGAAACAGTTCTTGGAGTCCTCATCATCCATAAGAGTGGGGGCATATGAGGAGATAAGTTTAATGAACCTACCTCTCGAAAGAGGTATACGGAGAGTCACGAGTCTTTTATTTATTGCAGACGGAGTGAGTTGATGTTTATTAATGACCTGCTGTATGTACTCATCATTGATGGGATTATTTTATAAGGTGCGTTCAAAAAGTAACGAGCCGGAGGCTGGAATGCGCAAACTGGTGACTACATCGGTTAATCGTAGTGTGTGTAACGAGGTGTGGTTCCAACCAGAGCATGGGAGGTCACAGCCCGTCGCTAGAGGGCACGCATGCACGTCACGTAACGATACAAAGCGAGCAGCAGCATACATCAATCGTCCAACGCTGCCAGTCGCATTGCAAACAGTGACATTGAGGCGTCAACCGAAGAGCAAAGAGGTGTTGTTCGGTTTCTGACAGCGGAAGGAGTAGGGGGAACGGACATTCACCGCCGAATGTCACAACGGTACGGCGAACACTGCATGTCCCTTGCAAGGGTCAAGGCGTGGCACAAGCGCTTCAGGGAAGGACGGGTGTCGTTAGCCGATGATGCCCGGTCTGGGGCACCCCCCTGCATTACCGATGACAACGTCCAGCTGGTTGATGCACTCATTACTCATGCCGAGTGACAGTGAACCCCAATTCACGACCTCATACGGCCAACACAGTCGCGGCACTCCTGCAGAAATTCAAATGGGAGGTTCTCGGCCACCCTCCATACAGTCCAGACATCTCTCCCTGTGATTACGCCATGTTTGGTCCCCTGAAAAGGGCTCTGCGGGGCCAACGATTCTCCTCGGACGCCGACGTCCAGCTGTACGTGCGGAACTGGTTCACATCGCAGCCCAGGGAATTTTATGAGACAGCCATTCACCGCCTCGTGTCACAGTGGGACAAGTGCCTCAACAGCCAGGGCCAATACTTCTAACATACAGGTACTGGTTTCTGTAATTACGCCTCCGGCTCGTTACATTTTGAACGCACCTTATATATGAAATGCAGTATTTTATAAATGAGAGGACACAAAACGACATCTACAGACCTTTTCCAATGAATACACAGTGTAATTGTAAAGGCCCTGAATATACTCGTATTGAAACACACAGTAAGTTCTTTGGTACTTGGCAGAATCACTCTCATGGAGAAAAATTCCTTTATTTATTCTCATAAAAGTACAGGTAAATTAATCTTCTAATACATAGCCTACAAAGACACTTATTTCATTCCTAACTGCGAAGGATTAAATTCTGTAATCAGCTATGCCACATTCTCATTAGCACCGAGTGCCTCCTGCTCCTTCATATTACAGTTCATATTGTCTCTGCCTGATCAGCAACTAGGAAATTTCTAGAAGCTACTCTAGTGGCAGGAAACTTGTAATACTGATGCCCCTTGATTGATCACATAGCTATTCATTCACATGTATGTTGGTACATCTTAGTGAGTCATTATTGCTTCAAATAGGTGACTGGATGAAGTGCCATATCTCAACAATTAACTCCATTCACTGAACAAAGAGAAATACCTCTTGGTAAGACTGTCATTACAGAATAGCAACACAGTGGAGGGTCAGTTGTTCCTCAATCTCAAGTTATTGTTTATCCAGGCGCGGATCTAGAGTTTGGCTTTGGGGGGGGTCACAGAATCGAAATTGTTAAGAAAAATGGTATCGCTAACAACGCAATCACAAAATAACCAAACGTACAAAACCAGACCAATTTTTTTGCAAGCTACATGGATAGAAATTTGATGCGTTTAGCGCACCAAAAAATATTCGTACAAATTGCAACGGCGTGTTTTGCGACTTTTACATAGATCTTCGAGAAAAGTATCAAGGTATGTTACAGTTTCGGCAAGTCGAGTTGGTACCGACAAAGGGAGAAAGTCACAGCTTAAATTGCCAACCAATCTTGCAGTTTGGACGTGGGCAAAATTTTTTGGTGCGAAAAAAGCCCCAAATTCCTATCCGTGCATTGCTGCACATTCATCGTGACATCACTATAGACATCGATTCGGTAATCACAAGGTTTGCTAAACAAAATAGACGAGTTGATTTTGTTATATAAATAATCGTTTTTATATAACAGGTATGAAGTTGTAAATATGTACAGTTGTAACAGAACTTAATAATTGCAATAAATATATTTTCAGTATTGAATGAAATGAGAAAAACTGTTTTTCAGTTAAAATTCGTTAAGTTTTATTTGTCTGGTTATTGTGGTTTCGTTTTTTGAGCTTGCAAAAAAATTTGGTCTCCGCTTGGGGGGGCGGTCTTGACCCCCCGTGACCCCCCCTCTGAATCCGCGCCTGTGTTTATCAAGGCAACCCAAGAGACAAATAAGGAAAGTGCTGTTGTAAGGAAAACATTAGTTCAGTGGTTCTGAACCCTTAGAAGTCTACGGACCACTCAGCCTGAAATTGAATCATGTACGGACCCCCCCCAACCCTCACCCCTCCTCCCCCCAATACACCTTATCAGTTGTGTAACCCTTCCTCAAATAACACTTGTTTTAAAGATATTTCAATTCAAAACCTGATAGTCATCGCCGCGAATACATTCGGACGATTCTCGTTCAACGCACATCGTTTTCAAAATCCCCATTTTTTGGCCACTTTTTTATACGTGCTGGTGGACCTTTTTCTCCAGCGGACCACTTCCGAAGCACTCGCGGACCACCGGTTAAGAACCACTGCATTAGTTGGTAAATATTCAAATCCTGACCTTCAAACTGGTATTGTGGGATAAATATTGTTGATTATACATGTAAAGTGGGCTTATATGCTTAAAACTCTCATATAATCAGTGAAAAAAATCATAAAAATTGGTTTTATCCACATAAGATGATACGAAATCAAGGAAAAGCATTATGTTGCATTACCCTTCCTCATAAATCTAAACACTACGGTTCATGAATTGATGTTTAGCATTTTTCATGTGATGCCCGCACAGGTACAGACATTTAGAATATGTCATTTTTCTGCTTCTGGACATGATTCATGCCGAAAGCCAAAAAAAGAAACAAATGTTATGTTATAAAATTCTGAATATGTGTACTTGCCTGGTTATGCTCCAATTGAATGGTTACCCCGAATAAAGATCTAACCCACAAATAGAAAATTATTGGGAAACAAAATAAAACGTTTATTTTTATTTCGAATTCAATCTTGTCAGTAAATCATTCATTTATCAATTGTCTATGTAATATAAAAACATATGTATGTCACACATTAGGAAAAATAATACAGTTTTCATAGATAGAAACATAAGAATGCAAAATTTAGTGGAAAAGAGATCTATCTGTAAAGAGTGGAAACGTGATCTAAGCTATAATTACAATATAAATGCTACAATGAAGTGAAAACTACAATGTAAATGCAACAATGAAGTGAAAACTACAATAAAAAGGCAACAATGAATGAAAAATACATATCGGGTATTGCTTTAGATATAAACAAGTTGTTATGTCACTCTCACTCCGTTTCTTTCAGATTCTGATAGATCTCGCGGTATTGGAGTGAACTTGCACATAAAATCCCTCTTCTTTGCTTTCTTTTTAGCAATACCTTCATTATACAGTTGACATAGACCTGAGGGAAGTTGTAGTTGGAGCTTCTTTTGTAGGTTCGAAGTATCACGAAAGTAAACCTAAAAATAATATGTTTAAATTACTTTGATATCTCATATCATCATTCCTGTGTACTGAGTAAAACTTTAATTAAATACGCTTTCTGAAATACGTCACTTAACATTGCTAATGTTTATGAACATAGATAAAACTATGTAAACAACTTACAGTACACTTTAGGGCTAGATCACTGTTCCACTCACCTGTTGTGATAAGCATTTTCCTGGCACGAAAAGTCCTTTCCTTCTTTTATAGGGCTCCCCAGCATTCTTCAATGGTTTCTTTCTATTATCCATCCATTCAGATATGTTAATTCTGCGTTTTCTACCCTTGTTTAATTGTTTTTCAGTACTGCTGCTAAGAACTTTCTTGTGCTCATCCGCCATTTTCTTACAGATAGATCAGTATTCGCGGGGATGTCAACATTGAAAAATAAATAACTCTGCTTTCAAAGACATTTATGTTGTTTTCCGTTCACGAAACCGTGAGTGCATTCAGATAGATCATGATTCCACCGAAAGCTCAACTTGAGAATTTTTGTGGGTTAGATCATTATTCGGGGTAACAATTCAATTGTGCATTGCCTCTTGCAACTTTTTTTGCCTGTAACCTCCAAATATTAGAATCATCATCATCATTTAACCATCTCCAGTTTCCCGGGTGCGGTGTAAGAGTGCCCTTCAGTCTATGCAAGTATAATTCTTCTTCTTCTTCAACTTTACACAATTCCACTCCACTTTCTTCCAGATTGTCCCACCCTTGCGTCAGAACGAATTCCGGCACAAGTGAGAGACTGCCCCCTTTTCCCTGTCTAGATTTTAGGCTATCTGGAAGACAGGGCAGAGGAACTTAGAGCAGAATGCTCTGGGAGTGGGCAGCTGGGATAGTTCCCCAGAGGGGTGGCAGTTGGGATATGCCAAAGGTAAAATCATGTCAAGAAAATTAAAAATATAAATTGTATTCTTAATAAAACAAATACATTAATACAAGAAAGGAACATGAACAGGCGAAACACAAGCACAGTAGTTAGCCTAACAACCCCTGGGGTGGGAAGATAATACCCATAGTTGAATAATGAAAGAAAAATATCAATCCAAATAAAAATGAATAATAATCAAATTAAAGAATGAGCAATCTAAAAGCAAACAGCTTGGTTAAAACAATGTTGCTCAACATACAGCTTCATGTAGAGCAACCTCCACGTGCAAATACACCACAACCTCGAGGCAAGAAAACTCAAGGATTAAGTGAAATTGCTCACTTGAAATTATGCTGCATACCAAATAAATAACCCGAGCACCAGACGGCTCAAAAGGAATTCAAACATTATCTAGCTCGTAAGTTATTAAACAAATAATTAAAGTAAAGGCCAAAGCAGACTAGACCCGCAAAGAGCGCGCGCCAACACATGACAACAAAACGAGCATAGACGACAATGGCAAGGGATATGCCGTCTATTGTTAAGAACACGTTACCCACACCAAAACATGTGTAAAAATGAAAGTGATCGTCCTTTATTAAAAGAAAGCTGAAAACAAAATAATAATAATAATAAACCTGATCTTATGCGATGGTGCCGTTCCTAACCGTGTATATATCAGCGTGGCTTACCACATGTACAAGAATTTAGATTTACGTTACACGGACTGGCGACAAGGCCATAAGCCCAGGATACAAGATCAAAGCATATTTAGAATAAAATCCAAATTGGTTCCAGTTAACGCAGTTACCAAAGAAAGCCATGCGGTAGGCCACATGGTGTAAAACAGAAAGTTCCTGGCGCGATCTCTTATAATATGCGCACTGAGGCCATTAGGCTAAGTAAATATAATATAAGAGTTCGAAGCATGATTGTAGCACACTGCGATCCAAATTTAGTTCTCCAACACTTCACCTTAATCCTTGCTTGACAGCGCAAGGCTACCCTCTCAGTTCTGACACGGAGCCGAAGCCCTCCGTGCCACGCGTCCATGGCTGGAAGCAGAGTAATCCACACGTCAGACGCACAATACCTTCTTTTCCAAAACGGGCGATCCTCTGCGCATGCGCACGCCAATGCCAACCACGCATAGACGACTGGACATCAACCCACCCGTATTAGGCCAGCGGATTTTGGCTAGGGAAGTGTGGTAGAACCCACCAAGGGAATGAGTTTGATAGAAATACCAATTAAGGGATGGAAAATTTTGATTTTTAATAATTCAGAGTTCTTGGATGTGGGGATTAGAAGCAGACCATCTTTTATTTGGGAGATCCAACGTGTCCTTGGTCTTCTCCTAGGTTGCTTTCCTTTTATGTCCTTATCAAACCATTTCCATGCTACTCTCTTTATATTCATCCTTTTCAAGTGACCAAACCATCTCAACCTCGATGTTGCTATAGTTTCCTTAAGTGGTTTCACTTGTATGTCTTCACAGATCTTTTCAATCCTGATCTTATCACGTCTCGTTTCCTGAAGCATTGTCCTCAGAAATTTCATTTCCCCAGCCTGAAGTCGGCTGTTATCCTTTCTATTAATGACGCAAGTTTCCAGGCCATATATTGTTTGTTGGTACAAAGTAGGCCTTATACAATGTTGTTTTTGATATTAAAGGAATATGACTTTACCAAAGGAGATTCCTGACTTGGTAGAATATCACAATTTAAATTATCTCATATTCTTCCTCCTCCTCCTCCTCCTCCTCCTCCTCTTATAACAAGGCTCATCCATAAGTTTGCTTAATATGTGGTGTGTTTGTTTGCTTTTTAGTTTTACGTGACCGTTAATCATGCGATCATGAGCCACGGGACCTCCATTTTACGTGGCATTTCACTTAACATTATTACTTCATATACTGTATGTCCCTATTCCCACCTAGATTATACAAGTGTGCAGCATGTAATAGAAGGGATAACGTATGTCTTTTTTATGTGAATAACTTTGAATATATTTTTAAAATGTGGTATGAGAAACCGAAGTGTTTTTTTTTTTAGATGAAATCTTGATAATGGTCATATATGACCAAAAGCATACTAGGTAATTTTTAAAATAAAGTTTTATACAAGTGTTTACCAAGGCTGTATTTTTATTTTGAGCATTGCAGTCAATACAGACCCAATATGTCATTCTGTTTGCAAGAAGAAATTAAAATAGATTAGTAATGAGAGCAGGTGAGTGTTTTGTATATGGGAGGGGAGGATGTTGCTAATGCTTATCTGATATCTTTGTTTAATTAGGTTACGTGAAGTAGGCATGCCGGCGGATTATGTGAATAAGCTGGCGCGTATGTTCCAGGATATTAAAGTGAGTGAAGACCTTAATCAGCAATTCAAGGAGCAATATCGCAAAACTCGGGGCAGCATAGCAGGTATGTTTTATATTATATTATTATATTTTCATTTAAGGTAACATACAGGGTAAGTCACCTAAGTTGTCCCCTTAAATTTTCTGTTCCATGGAGGATATTTTTATTCGGTTTTCACCTTGATTGATGGCAGTAAAGGGCTCATAATACAACACAAAATGTTTCCCATACCATAATTTATCACTGAAATAAAGACATCAACTTTTATAAATATTAGAAATATATGGATTCCTGCTGCCTATATAGCAAGGTCTCAGCTCAATAGCATTCAAAGGTGTTTAAATATGACAATATTGTATCAGTAAATTTACTGGCACAATGAAAATCCCCTTCCTGGGCAAAATTCCCGCATTCCGAATGTCCCTAAAGCTACCGAGTTAGAGAGATGTTAAACCCCTAAGACCATCCCATTCATCATTATTTGTAACTGTTTTTGATTGGATAAATTCAGTGATGCAGTTATTTTTAAATGAAAACATGTACTTTTAGAAAAAAGTTTATTGAAACTTCCAAAGATCATGAAAGTAAAAAAAGAGTTAAACTTCGTAGCAGCAAAAATGCCTAAAAGATGCAAAACTTTTGCCCAAAGGTACACATTAATTTTTGAAACTGCACCTTTGTGTTGGTCTAATTAGGAACTGCTATTATGGTGGGTGAAGTCAGTGTAATATTGTAAATACTAAGTTGATACCACTATCATGTGATTAATAACGTTATAGAAAATTTATATATTGCTTTATGAGCTCTATATTAACATTAATCAGGTTGAAACTTATACTATGTATTCAGATACTCGACACTACTGCAAGTCTGGAGGTTTGGGGTTCAAAATCCCTATGCAAACAGCAGCAATTCAGAGTTTTGTTTTTCCACATCTGGGTAAATGCCAAGACCTCATTTCAAGTTCTCGGACATCTGTTGCAGTAATGCTCTCGCCTGCTGTGCTCAAGCAGGGTGTCTAACAGACACGAAGGTAACAAAAACATAGCTAATTTTACAAACTGGTAATGAAAAGTACCTGATTTTTATGTCTTGATGGTTGGAGGTAATGAAAGTTTGCTGAGGGCAGGTTAAATCATTTAAACTCACGTGTGCTGGGCTCACAAATTGCTATGGAGCGTGTTTCATGCACCGGCAAAAGTTTGACGTGACCAACCTAACTGTGACTCAATAGATTCTGGAACATGAGCAAGAGATAATGCTGCAGTGTCCGACTACGAGGACAACGTGAATCTCTTCAAACTGCCGAAAGCGGCGGCGATTGTGTAACATCACAATATTTCTTCACATCCGATGATGGGGACAATAGGAATCTTGTCATACAATTTCGTAATAAAGCTATGTTTTCCTGTACCCGACCTCATAGACAATAGAAATTTCGTCAAACGAACAAGAGTGACACTGATTGTGTAAATCACGATGTTTCACTGTGTTCTACTGTGAAGACTACAGGAATCTCAGCAAATGGTAGAGAGCAGCGATCACCGTACTTGAGCGCTATGTCAGAATTCGATGCTGATCACATAACATTGCAATATTTCTCTGTGCTGTACCAAGAGAACAAAGGAAATCTCGTCAAACAGCCAAGAATGTTAGTGTTAGTTATTGTTTTATGGGGCAGAACTACGAGGTCGTGTGTCCCTAACGGCCAAGAGAAGAGCAACTTCTGGGTGATGGTAACAATTTATTGTACTCAAGACGTCATAATAGCTGAAACAACTCATTTAATCCTGAGGATTACCGCATTACCAATATTGCTGTTCTGGAAAAGGCTCAAATCAACAGCATAGAATCATCCATAATAGGTCACCAATTTAGATGGATTGGTCATGTCCATCGGATGGATGATGTGAGATTACCTCGTCAAATGCTATATGGTGAGTTATGCTGTGGCACCAGACCTCATGGTGGTCCTAAGAGGCGCTACAGGGACCAATTTAAGCAGACCCTGAAATTGACAGGTCTTGATTCACAAACCTGGGACATGCTGGCTGAAGACCGCTCAACTTGGCGCCGTACCATCTCGGATACTGTAAAAACTTTTGAAAGGGATCGACGCACACATGAAGAGGCCAAGCGTCAAGCTAGGACACTTCAAGCAGCCCAACCACGTCCTCCTCCAGCAATACTATGTGACTTGTGTGGACGCTTGATCCATGCCAGGATTGATCTCTTTAGTCACTGTAAACACATGCACAAACTGGACTGAAGGAAGAAGATTTATACTCGGATTCGAGTTTAAGCCGATGATGAATATTAAATATCCATTATTTATTTGACTTTTAATTTTTAATTATTTCATCATCATCATCATCATCATCATCATCATCTTGTACAGTTTCCAGCCCCAGGCTGGGTCTGTTTGAAACATAAGCCTTGCCACTTAGTTCTTTCTTCCCACCACCTCTCCGCTGTCACTCTGGTCCAGTCCTCGCCTCTCTTCTTGACACATTCCTCCACTCCTTTCAGCCATCTATCTCTTGGTCTTCCCCTTGGTCGTTTCTTCTGCATCTGCATCTCATGTATCCTCAGGGGCGTGGTGGCTTAGCGGTCTAGCTGTATGCCTCTCACCAAGGCGGTTCGGGTTCGATTCACGGTCAATGCATGTGAGATTTTCGAAGTGAAATGCCATGTCCTGTGGTTCCGATTCCACGTAAAAAGGAGGTCCCGTGGCTCATGATCTCAAGATTAACGGTCACGTTAAACTACAAGCTTCCTTTCCTTTTTTATGTATCCTCTTGGGAATCTTCTTCTCATCCATTCTCTTTAAGTGTCCATACCACCTCAGTCTTGATGTCTCAATCCTACCTTGCAAGGGCTCCTCTTTCACCATTTCGCTGACCTTTTCATTCCTCACCCTGTGTCTTCTTGTTACTCCAATCCTACTTCGCAGGAACTTCTTTTCACCTGCCTGCATTCTGCTTATGTCTCTTTTCTTCATTGTCCACGTTTCTGAAGCATAGGTCAGTATTGGGATATAGTAGCTTCTGTATAACACTTCCTTGCTTTTTTGTGGGACATCTTTATTCCACACTAAGCTCCTAATGCTTCTCAGAAATGCTTCTGCCTGTCTGCCATGTTCCGTAATCTCTTTGTCATTTCTCCCATTTTCCTCCACTATACTTCCCAAGTACTTGAGACTTTCCACCTTCTTCAGCTGTCCACCTCCAAGTGTTATCCCACTCATTGGTCTGTCCTTTTTCCTAGTCGTTAACAGGATCTCACATTTACTGATGTTTAACTTCCATCCGTACTCTCCCACTGTTTCTTCCCAAGCCTTCAGTTGCTCCTGAATTTCCTCCTCCTTGTTTCCCCAGACCATGAGATCATCTGCAAACACCATTGCTTTCATCTTATCTTCTCCTATCTTTCCTGCTATCCGTGTCATTACCTCGTCCATAACCACAATAAAGAGAAGGGGTGACAGCGCACTACCCTGTTTCAGGCCACTCATTTGTCTGAACCAGTCTGTTCTTTCCCCTCCAACTTTCACACAACTCACACTTCCACAATACATCTCCTTCACTCTGCCTACAGTCCCTTTTCCCACTCCCATGTTTTCCATTGCTTTCCAAACCTTCTCCCTACACACACTATCATAGGCCTTTTCGATGTCCAGGAAAGCCATCAACAGATCCTCTCCAAATTCGTAGTGGTTTTCCTGGAGCTGTCTCACTGAAAATATGAGATCCACTGTTGATCTCCCAGGTCTGAATCCATACTGCTCCTCTCTCAATTTTCTCTCCACTTTGGCTCGTATTCTACTTTCTAATATCTTTTCATATATCTTGGCACAGTGAGGTATGAGTGTGACTCCCCTGTAATTTCTGAACTCCTTTCTGCTTCCTTTCTTAAATATTGGGACAATTAATACTTTCTTCCAATCTTCTGGGGTCTTTTTCTCCTTCCATATCACCCTCATCACGCGGTACAGCCACTGTTTCCCAACCTCCCCTGCTGCCTTCACCATTTCAACACTCACTTCATCCACACCTGGTGCCCTTCCTCCTTTCATCTTGTCTATAGCCATTTCCAGTTCTCTCCAAGTCAGGTCCTTTTCCATTCCTATGTTGTCTTCTCCATCTTCCAATACAGTACATTGTCTTCCTCCCTATGACCATTTGGATTCAGCAAATCTTCAAAGTACTCTTTCCACACTGTCTTGAGTGTCTCTTTGTTGTGTACCTCATTTCCGTTTTTGTCCATCATTACCACATCCTCTCGCAGACCTCTTCTCTTACTTTTGACCATCCCATAAAGTACTTTCTTATTTCCTCTGCTGTCTTCCTCCATCATCTCTGTCCACTTTACCATCCACTTCTTCCTCTCTTCTGCGACAATCTTGTTTGCTTCTTTCTTCTTTATCTTAAAATCTTCCTTTGCCAGATCAGTTCCTTCCTGGAACCACACTCTGAAAGCCTTGTTCTTCCGTCCCACAGCTTCTTTTACTCGCTCATTCCACCATGGTGTCTCTTTACACCGCTTTCTGTTGCTTGTTCTTCCACATACTGCCACTGCAGCTTCCACCATTGTGTTTTTGAATTGCTTCCATTCCTCTTCCCCTGTTTTAGGATTGACTGTTGGCATCCTTTCCCTTATTATCTTCTGGAATTCTTCCTTGACTTCCTTTTCTTGAGTTTCCATACTTTGATTCTCCTTTCCTGGTACTCTGTCCTCTTGCTATCTTTAACATCTCCCAGGTTCATTACAAGTATTCTGTGGTCACTATCTAAGGCCTCTGATGGTATTACCTTTATATCTCTGACACTTCTCTTCATTTCACAGTCGTACAGCATGTAATCTACCAAAGATTTCTTTGTTAAATCACTGCTGTATCACGTTACCTTGTGGCTTTCTTTCTTCCGGAACCAGGAGTTGCCTACCACTAAACCGTTTCTCTTGCAAAAATCCAGCAACTTTCTCCCTTCTTCATTCCTGCTACCCCATCCTTCTGCTCCCAATACATTTTCATATCCTTGCCTTTCACTTCCTACATGTGCATTCAAATCTCCCATGACAATGATGCTCTGACCATTCAACTGCTATTGTAGCTCCTCCTCAAAGTCTTCCTTCTCTTGAGCTGTACATCCAACTTGAGGGGCATATACCTGGGCTATCTCCAGGCTATTTTTAATTATTTATTGTTTTTAATTTACCTATTGGGCCAGATGACCTCGTAGTTCCACCCCTTAAAACAACAATTACTAACTAATTTACTTATTAATTTCTTACTTTTGTTATTTACTTAATATTTTATTATGTATACGAGGGCTATTCCAAAACTACGATCCGGTTAAAAAAAACATCCAAAATCAAAATTGTTTCCAAAACAATTGTTTTATTGACATTCTTTACGTCTTTCTCTATTTTTCCACATAATTTCCATACTTATTTACACATTTGTCACATCGTTCCACAAGCTTTTGAATGCCTAAGTCTTAGAACTCGGCCGCCTGCAAAGCTAACCAGTCTTTAACAGCTTCTTTCACTTCATCATCTGTGTGGAAGTGCTTGCCGCCAAGAAACTCCTTTAGGTAGCGGAACAGGTGGAAATCACTTGGCGCCAAGTCCAGACTGTACGGTGGGTAGTCCATCTGTTCCCATCCAAATTTCTTGATTAGAGTTTGCGTGTCATTCGCAGTATGGAGTCTGGCATTGTCATGCAACAACAACACTCCAGACGACAAAAGACCACGTCGGTTATTCTGGATTGCACGTCTAAGTCTAGTCAGGGTAGCGCAGTAGGCGGCTTTATTGATCGTTGTCCCTGAAATAGTGAATCGTCGATCTTGACGTATTTTGTCGTCAACCGCATGAATCAACTCGTCTGAAATCACTGATGGTCTGCCAGAGCAGGGTTCATCGTGCACATTTTCCCGTCCTTCATTTAAGGCTCGCACCCACTTGCGCACTTTACTGTCACTGATTATGTTAGGACCGTACACTTCAGTAATCTGCCAATGAATTTCTGCCGCAGAAATGTTTCTTGCAGACAGAAACCGTATCACTGCCCTTACTTCACAATCGGCAGGCTGATTAATTGTCTTAAACATTGTGAAATATAAAGGGAACAGAATTCTGCCTTTATATTTGACTTTTAATCAATACGGAACCATGAATGATTGTACGAATTAAACATTGTGAACTAACGCTATCAACAGCACACAGCAACAGTAACAACGGTACTGGCGGATTTTGCCGCGCAAGGCATGCCAGGAGTCGGCGTGCATGCGTGTTTTGCCCTTGGCGCCGCTTTTAAATATTTACGGCGAATCGGACCTTACATTTGGAATTACCCTCGTACATAGTTCCATTGTTCTCTTTTTCTATTATGTACAGAGTAAGACGCATTTTAATCAAGCCAAATCATTAAATATGATGAGAGTTTTGTGTCATAACACGTGAATATTATTTCCCACTTTAAACACAGTTAATTGTTGTTCTTTTTAAACCGTACGATGAACTTCTATGTTGTAGACCACAGAGACATCTTGAACTAAAAGGTAGCTAAAACACAACTAAATTTTACTTCATACTTACAGTAGACATCCTGTCAAGATTGCAGGATCAAGTACTGGCTATGTCACAGTGCTTAAATGCAAGGGAGGCCTGGTCAGTAGATTTACTGACACATTACAAATACCCTTGAGGGCAAAGAGCTGGTGTCTCTAAAAGCTGCAGTAGTTAAAACTTAAATGGGACTTAAAACTCTTTATCATCATTGTTATTATTATTTTTGTTTTCATTTTCATTTCCTCATGGATAAGGGGAATCTCATTACACAAGATACGGACTTTTCAATCAAGTACCTCATAATGTGGGATAAAAATAATTGGACTATGTGGCATGCATCTAGCAACACTCCCTTGTGCATTCTGGTGATCTGATGTTTCATTTTTAGCTCCTTGAGACCCATTTCGAGGATCACTACAAAAGTTTTGAGATACACCAAAAGTAATTTTTTTATATTCCGATTGTTGCACTTTCTCAAAGTACTCACCACCACACTTTATACACTTTTGCATTCGCTGAAACCACTTCTAGAAGTACTCCTGCCACACGTTTTCTTCGATGGCTGCAAGCTCATCTTCGTAGGTCGTAACTGCTTCTTCTGGGGTTGAAAATCTCTTTCCATGCATGCGTTTTTTTTACCATTGGTAAGAGAAAAATCACACGGAGCCAGGTCAGGACTGTAAGGTGGATGAGTCATTATTTGACTTCCGTAGAATCCAGGAACTGAATTGTCATGTTGGCCGTGTGTGCAGACGTATTGTCGTGATGGAGAAGAATCCCTCGCAGTCTCGTGCGTGGCCGCCGTTATTGAAGTTTGGCAAAAACTTAGGCAGGCAAACCGTGGTGTACCAATTAGCGGTAACTGTTCTTTGTTCCTCCAGAGGAATGGTTGCCACATGACCACTCTTAAAGAAGAATGAAGCCACCATTTTCTTGCCAACACTTCGGAGGCTCTACCAGCAAGCATTTTCTCCACGGTTGTGATGTTTTCCTCAGTCACCGCCGTTGCCGGACGCCCGCTTCTGTCCTCATCTTTCAAAAATTTTCGGCCCCTTTTAAATTCCTGAAACCACCGGAAAACTGTGGCACGGGAAGGAGCTATCTCCCCAAAAGCCTGTTGCAAACGCTCAAAACATTGTGACTGGTTTAACCCACTTTTAAAATCGTAGAAAATCATTGCATGAAAATGCTCTCTTTCCAGCTCCATTGCAGCAACTACCTGCGCGCTACGGCTTGTTCGATCTTGCACTGCGGGACTTCCCGGAGCGGGAGAGTCACTTCCTGCTACCAGGTTACTCACAAAGGATGGGGCTTCCGCACCCTGCGTTCCATTCAAGTGGGTCAACCTCCACTTTCTCACATCTCAAAATTTCCGTAGTGACCTTCGTACCAGATCCTTTGAACCATTCCCATTACTCACATCACCAATTGTAAAATTCTCACAGAGTTTACTCACCACATCTTTCCGATTTCTTCTGCTAACGGTGCATACTTGTTTATTTTATGTGCTTGTGTGGTCTTGAGGTTTTGGCGTAGTGGTACCACAATGTCTATCAAAAAAGTTTTTTTTTTTTTTTATCTGGTCGATTTTCCAAGATTTTCTGTTCCATTAGGACATGTCTGTCCTAGTGCAGTTTGTACATCTCGATTTCAAGCACGTTGGACAGCTGATAGGTGTAATACTCCAAGGTTATTTCCGAAAGTCCTCCTGTTATAGAAAGCTCTTGACTACATCAATATGGCTCTTTGTATACTCCAGAACAGCTAGAGAAGATTAATTGGTTTTATGTCCCTTTAAACTACTGTGGCTTTTAGAGAGAGCTAGAGAACACTCCAATGATGTGGTCAAGTTTCCTGCGCCAAGGTGCATCTAAGGCATCGTTCATCGGTAAAGTTCTTTTTTTTTTAAGTATTATGGTATTGTCATTTAGACTTTCACGGCCCGTGTTATTATTCATAATGTTGAATTTTGGGCTTATGCCGTGTTTTATTATAATAATGGCTATAATGGCGTCCATCTTTGGGCACCTTCTATATGTTCTTCGTTGCTTTCTCTTAGCAACATTGTCGTATTCCAGATTATTCCTGACGATGAAAGACATGGTTTCTTTCGAAACGCGTCGAATTGCAATATAATAAAACACGGCATAAGCCCAAAATTCAACATTATGAATTATGGTATTATTATTATTCAATCACTTGAGAAAAAAAGGTATCATACAATTTTATTACACAGCCAAAAACATGTTACTTATGTCCAGGATGTCTCAAGTATGTAATGAAGTTGCAACAACAAGAAACTAATATCTTTAATAGATCAGAATATATTTGATGGAGCCGACTTAGATGATTAACTCTGTATATTGTATTATTGTTGCAGACTCAATCAACATAAAGATATTGAATGCTGGTGCATGGGCGAGAGGCAGCGAACGTGTGACTGTTTCCCTACCCTTGGAACTAGAAGACTACATCCCAGAAGTAGAGGATTTTTATAAGAAGAAACATAGTGGTCGGAAACTGCAATGGTATCATCACATGTCCAACGGAACGGTAAAGCACCCCTGATGTAGTCTGGTTTTCTGAACTTTAAGATGTGAGTCATGATTCAAATTGTACATTTATCTTTTCAGATCACCTTTTCAAATGCGATAGGAAGGTTTGATGTAGATGTTACCACGTTTCAAATGGCTGTTTTATTTGCGTGGAACCAACGGCCATTGGACAGAATACCATATGAAAATCTCAGGTTAGCAACGGAACTGCCCGATCCTGAGCTGAGACGTACTCTATGGGTATGTGATAACAATTCTTGCTTATTGTTGATTTTATTATGGCGGCTTCGGTGGCGTAGTTGGTAGCATGGTGGGCTTCTATGCCCAAGATCGCAGGTTCAAACCCGGCCGAAGTCGGCAGGCCTAAGTCATAGATTTATGGAATGTAAAAGAACCTTCCACTAATGACACTTGTGTGAAGCTAAATTTGTAGGTTAGATTTGATTAACGCTCTATAAGTTCCAACGTTCGTTGCCAGGTGCAGGTTGCGGTGGCATCTAGTAGCCAAGTTTACAGCTAGGTGTTGTTGATGGCAGCATTTGGTAGCAAAAGTAGGAACTACTTGAAATTGATTGTCTGCAGTCCTTACCTGAATTACAGGTAATACACACTAATACAGCCATCACAATTAACACCGGTTGTCAGACAGATTCTACACACACCTAAAGTACGCGGGGCTAAATGACCCCGTTGTTGCACCCCCTAAACTGAGGAACCAACCGATTTTATTATGTTCTGGGATGTATAGAATACTGATAGAAAATGACTGATAACCTGATATTATATTATTTGAAGGAGTATACCTAGGTATATAATCTAAATTGCATTTGTGATTAGCTGGACACGACACACATCCCTGATGATTTAACATTTATTTACCATCAAAACGAGAGATGAATTGGAATGCACGTTCTATGACAACTGCCAACGTTTTCTTTTGAACTTCACAATTACTCACTCAAAACCATTCAAAATCAGAGTTAAAACGCAATTTTATTTTTTATTTTTTATTATAGACTGTGGTCAAGGGTGATTTATTAAAGTGGAAAATGCCTGCATTTCAGAATCGACGTGGGTTATCTTATTTTGTCTCATGGTAGATACCTATGAACTCTATTTACCTCTGTGATCTTCCCCTAAAGCAATCATCATCATCATGTGTGTAGGTGATGGGAATTATACTGCAGCTACTTTATAAGTACACATAGTTTCAACATGTTAGCAGACTAGAATGATATTCCCAACAACTTGTATAGTTACACTTCCATACAATTATGGTGAGCTGCACATTAAGAGACATGAAACTTAAGTTTAGACACTGACGGCAGCCATCCGATCACTCCTCACAAGTACAACAATAACTAATTCACTCTTGCTTCTAATTCCAGGCACCTACCCTTATTGTATACTCTAATAATTACCATTGCACATATTTCTACAGCCACTGCAAGACAAAATTCCATGAACACACAAGTGCACAGTGCTTGTGGCCCTTTGACAAATAAATAACAATTCCCAATACTTCTCATTGCTGTAATGAGAATGACATTTGTCATAATTTATTTCTAGTCTGTTTCTGATAATGGATCGTCAGTTAATTCCAAGATAAGTTTCTCATTTCTAAACATTGTCAGTATACAAATGAATACTTTCAGCTATTAGGTTAAATAGTGCAAGCCATCTAGATGGAAGGTAGAGAACTAAAATGTCTGACCCTAGTGAGACTCGAACCTGCAATCTCCAGTTTTTGTATGTCGGTGCTCTGCACACTACTATAGTATCTATCAAACAGTGTTTACACAGTAAGCTACAAGTTGACTAAAACTTTAGGTAGATCCTTCAACGGTGGAGAAGAGTACAAGAATCGTACTCGGCAAGAATACATACCTAAACGTTACTGTTGAGTGATTGAAGGGAACAGAGAAAAATAAAAATGAGAAAAGGAAGTGGAAAACAAATAGGATGGGGTAACAGAAGAATACTCAATATCACTGATAGGCTGATGCAGCCAGCGTCATAAATGTATCTTTGCCAAAGTGAGAATCAAAGTTTCCCCCTATATCTCAGTGGCACCTGCCCCCAAGTTTTGATAGAATTTGGCACCTCTGGGCCCAGTTGTTTGATAGTAGATTGTACAGTAAAACCCCGTTTTAACGTGCCCGCTTTTAAGGAATTCCCACTTTTAACGAAGATTTTCGTAAGTCCCAGCCAAATTGCCATAAGCATAGTGTTATTTAAACCCGCTTCTAACGAACCCTGATATAAGAAAAAGTCCGCTTCTAAGGAATATATTTCACGTAAATTACGATCGCGCATCCCGTTGTAACGAATATGTCGATAAGATACTTTTTTCTGAACTTGTTTTGAATGTAAATTAACTTCCGTTTTGACGTAATCTCAGTCCGAAGTTGACGCGCTAAACAAAATCGCTCCTTTAGCGATGCATAGAACCGTGATAAATTGGCGCGGCCGCTGGAAATCACTGTTACCGGCAAGCAGCAGTCACTATCACGCTAGACGCTGTTGGTTAGTTATGTCCATTGAACTGTAGGTAGTACTGGAATGACTGCTGTATGGGAACGAAGTGCGGTTTACCTTGAGACTAGCTATACAGCCTAGAGGCATGACTGACGTAGGGCCTACGCGTAAATGCCGCGAGACTCGGGTAACTTCACGAAATATAAATGTTTAGGCCAAAGGTCTCTTGCAAACTTCACGTGATTTAGGTGAAAGATTAAAAGCAATAAGAAACTGAAAATGTTTATGGATATTCTACAAAATGAAAATGTATTCTAGAAAGAATTACGGAATAAGTAGAAAGTCGTGCCTTCCATGGCTTACGCTGCCTGAACCGCCATTGATAGACCTCAAGTATATGCGTACGAAATGTAGAGCTGTTCAAGTTCTACAAAAAAGTCCGCGAACGCATATACTTATCTCCAACCGTTAGGGAGTAGGGACAGTTTTAGTCCGGTAATGTCTATAGTGACGTCAGCTGCCTTAACCTATAGCCGCAGCGCTCTTACACCTGCTAGGCACTTCTGTCCCACTGCTCCAATCGCTGCTTAGGAATCACGCGGACGCGAGGGGTGCGGACTGAAGGCTCATTCTCTGTTTTTGTTCCTGTGTTGTTGGAAGTTGTGCTACGAGTTTTTTGTGTCTGTGATAAGAGTTGTACTGCGAGTTACGGCGGACCACATTCATTATGGCTGCAAAACGTAAGAAGCTGACTCTTCAGAAAAAGATAGACAACATCAGGGATGTTGAAAGGGATAGCCAAGTACCTTTGTCACAGATGGCAAAAAAATATGACTTGGCACCCTCTACGCTGTTTGGCATCATGAAACAGAAGGACGCTATTCTGACCGCGGAAGTTGAGTGCGGTTCTGGGGCAAAAATACGGAAGAATATTCGTTCTTTGCCGTACGAGGAACTTGAAAACATTTTAATGAAATGGTTCGAGGGAAAAAGGAGTGAGAACGCTCCAATTGACGGGAACATACTTAAACATAAAGCTCATGAAATCGCACTTAAGCTGGGTTTGGTCGATTTCCATGCTTCTATTGGCTGGTTTGATCGCTTCAAAAAAACGGCACAGTCTTTCGTTCCAAAACATGTGCGGCGAGAGTGCGGAAGTTAATGACGATACAGTTGTATACTGGAAAGAGAAAACGTTGCCTTGACTTCTTGAAGGATATGATGCTAAGGATATTTTTAACGCCGATGAAACGGGAGTGTTTTACAACTTGCTCCCGTCCAAAACATACGCTGTTCGAGGAGAAAAATGCCACGGAGGCAAAAAAAAGTAAAGAAAGACTGACAGCGTTGTTATGTGTTAACAGCAACGGGAGTGAAAATTTACCCCCACTAATAATTGGAAAATTTAAGAATCCAAGATGTTTCAAGAACACCCGTACACTCCCATGTAAATATGATTTTAACAAAAGTGCATGGATGACATCGGAGATATTTCGAAAATTTTTACAAAGCTTGGATGCCAAGATGGGATCGGCAGGAAGGAAAATAGTGCTGGTGATAGACAGATGTCCAGCTCATCCTTCAGATACGTCTTTCCTGCGGAATATCAAAGTGGTTTTCTTTCCTCCTAACTGCACCAGTCACCTGCAGCCTTTGGACCTTGGCATTATTCATTCTGTGAAAGTGAAGTACAGGAAGGCCCTGGTTCTAAGAGCTGTTTCTTTCCTCGAAAGAAATGAGGTAATGAAATTGAACATACTCCAAGCCATGCATATGTTTGTAGCAGTATGGCAACTAGTCACAATGACCACTATTCAAAACTGCTTTGGCCATGCAGGTTTTGGTGCTATTTCAGAAGTTTTTAATGAAGAAGACACTACTGATGACATGGGGAAGATTGGGGGGTTGTATCAAAGGATTCTACTGTCACAACATTTGAAGAATTTGTTACTTGTGATGATGATATCCTAACCTCACCACCACAGATGGATGTTGGAGACCTTTGTGATGATGCAAAAAGGCAAAGTACTGAAGAGGAAGACGACGAAGAAGAAGAAGAAGAAGAAGAGGATCCAGCAGAACCAACTTTTGGGGCAGCAGTGGAAGGACTGGATATTGTCCGCCGGTACTTCTCCTCCTTCAGTGTGGATGAAGAGCTCATCATCACTCTCAACCAAATTGAGAGAAAGCTTCTTTCCGTGAGACATCTGGGCAAGAGGAAGCAAACTACTTTACTGGACTACTTCAGAAAGTGAAGGGTAATACCTTATGCTTATTCTCATAGTTCTCATGGTCTGCCTTCACAAATATCCTTAATATATGTTAGGCCTCTGTTCCTTCAAGTTACAATTACAAGTCAGTAATACCTATTTCTCCTTTCCTTGCTGCAGCTTGTGCTCCCAATGGACCACTAAGGAATCAGTTACCTGTGCTGTTTCGTAAATATTTTCTGTTATTCTTGTGTTAATTTGACTTTTTAGTATTTCTTAACATGTTCTTTTATTATTTCTTGACATTACATTAGTTGAAGACATAAATGTACCGGTATCATTATTTCTTGTGATATATAGTCTATTTTCTTCGAACCCCCTTCTAAGGAAGAAATATCAAATCTCCCTGAGATTCGTTAAAAAGGGGTTCTACTGTATATATTTTGGCAGGACATTCTCTTGTTAAAATACATAGTAGCGTGATAAGAACTTAACTACGAAAGGAGCATATTGAAATGCAAGTAATGAAGATTGGTATATTAATTTCTAGTCCCTGGAATGTTTCCAATCCCAGCCCTAAAATTACCACAATTCCACACACTAGTAGTGCAGACAAGACACAATAAGTATACAAATACTCAAATAGGAAAGCTAACAAGGAGTGGTATAATGCAAACATAAGAGAAAGCAGATGGAAATCAGGTAAGGAACACCATAGAAACACGATAAAGGCATTACAAGTTGTTAAAAATTTTGGAAGATCCTTCATTGGTAAAGAAGAGTTCAAGAATGCATACCTAAATGCTGCTGTTAAATAGGGAAAGAAAAGAATAACGAGAAAAGGAAGAGGAAAAGGAATGGGAAGCGGATCTGAAGAATTATCTGATGTTAAGGCGAGGAGCTTCCCTGAGTCCAACCCAGAAACCCTCAGTGCAAAGGGGTGAGCCCACAGTCACCAGGGTGTCGAACGATACGGGAAATACGGGAATTATACGGGAATTTTAGTGACCCGGGAAAAATACGGGAATTATACGGGAAATTCGCACTTGATACGTGAAATCTTCAAAAGTCTCATAATGCCTGACTTCTTAGCACCCGAACGCTCGGTAGAGTCCTCCCGCTCAGTCTTCTATTTCGCCAGCAGACTGCGCTGCCACCCGCAATTTGCGTCACCGATAGAGCACTAAGCGGGATGAGAACCCAGCCAACGTCGAATGCATGCTTTGCCTGGCCGACCGCCGGCCGTACCCTCTCCGCGCGCCGCGCTGGTTGCTGACAATGACATGCAGGAGTTAGTCCGCATTGTTATTCAGAGGAGACCTGGGTTTCTCGACAAGAGCAGCCCTTAAAGAAGTTAACAGCTTAAGATCTCAGAAAATTCCAAACTCGTATGTGCTGCAATTTCGCACCAACTGCCGAAAATTGTACATTGGTATCCTATGGCTGAAAAAATCAGAGAGGTCAACTCTTGCTCACAAGAGACCCGTACTATTTCCTGCCTGGACCGTATAGGGGTCGCTGAGACTCTTAAGTTGGAAGAAGTTAGGATCGTCATTGCCCTGGAAATTCTTTGTAATCAGAAGAAGTTGCTTTCTGGCGCAATGGCTGACCGCTTCAAGAGCAGCTGCTCCGCACCTCTGAGACTGCCCTCCGTCACTGCGCGTTTGAAGCAGTTCGACGGAAAAGAGCCACGGCTCGACGTGCTGTGGTCTGAAATAGTGGCTTCAGCAGTTCCTGCCAAAAAAAAAAAAAAACAATCTCTCAAGCTTCGTTAAAATGATACTGATTTTGTATCACAACAATGCAGCTCTAGACAGAGGGTTCTCCCTGAACAAGGAGTGCATGATCGTCAATCACAAAGAAGCAAGTCTGATTGGCATGCGTATACTGTTCAGGACGCTGTGATGGCAGCTGGTGGAGTAGAAAAGATACCGTGAGCAAGAGTCCATACTGCCCGAAACTCCTACGCCGTGTTCAAGGAAGCAAAACAGGTGCAAATCGACGGCTAAGGTGGCAGTCGAAAGAAAAGCCACGAAAGATCTCCAGGAATTGGAGGAAAAAAAAATAGTACTGTCAAAAGAACTTAATTTTGTGCTGTGTATAACTGAAGTTCCTAGTAACAATCTTGTATTTGTCAAAGTGACTTATTTAATTTCGTTTTACATTATTTTATTTTCTATTATCTACTTTGATAAAATAAATCTGAATTAAAAAGTATTCGCGGCATGTCGCGTGTGGAATGTTACTGTTTTTAGCCTTTCCATGATCTTCTTTCGCAGGGGAGATGCACATAGCCTACCAAATTGTTTTCAAGTCCGTGCAAACACTCAATCCAAATGCGTCACACATGCTTAAATTTCAAATTCTACAAACAATATCTCACAGCTCTCGACATTTTACTATCAAACACCCGTCACCAACATGTGGCTACAAAACACACAAAACACGTGACAGAATTCTTCTCGTATGGGCAGGCATTGTTTCAGTCGCTTATTAACCACTGCCTGTTTCCTTACTTTTACTTCGCCGAAGTTCGACCCGAGGACTGGATACATCCCGTACAGCATGTGCAGAGAGAAATACTGAAGGCGATCTGGATATCACGGTGGATGAAATGATTATTAACTTTGGCAATTCATCAAGCTCTGACGAAGACAATGATGGTGGTGATGATGATAGGGACAGTGATGGGATGGAGGGTGTCAAAGAAATCCTTGCCAAGTGACTGAGGATAAGTTATTTATTGGCGTCAGTTCGCTTGCGTCAATCGATAATAGACCACAGGCTATTGTTTCCCATCATAGTGTTCAAAATACCGTCTGCCATTCAATAGCCTACAACTTGACAATATAAAACCACGGCAATAATATCGCCACTGAGCGGCTTGTTTGAGTGCTCAGTGCTAAATATGTATTTACCTTAACTTTACTTTTGTATTATCACAAAAGCTAATATTAACCGTAGAGAGTCGCGATTCAGAGAGTGTGCATCTGTCAACTACTGTAGTAAGCTGTGAACGACCTCCGCTCAGACTCTTGTTTCATGTTAAAGGATAATCATTGCATGGTGAGTGTTTTTATATTCATTAGCTGTAGAGTGTTTGCCCTATTTGTCGTATTTATTGAATTGGTACCGATACCGATGATAAAGGTATCATAGCTTCGGTGTGTAATTTATTTATTCATCTAAAAGTATCGTATTTCTCTGTATGAATGTCCTCGGCGTTGACTCAGGATCGTCTTTTAAAATATATTAAATATACCGGCATATCCTTCGCGTTGTTTCCTTCGAAATACAGGGTGTAGGTGAGAAGCATGCTCAGAATTCTTGCCGTGTGGCGGTTGGACGTAGGGTCTTGTTATGTGGCGACCGTGGTTTGCGGAGAGGAAAAGCGGGGCATAGTGACAGGAAGGCTGTCAGTACCGAATTCATGGGGTTAGCAATACTGTATTTGTCCCATAATTTACGCGTGTAATAGCGGACACACTTTTACTATAAAAGTCGTGATCTAAAAAGGGATAGTGGGTGGGTTACATCTTATTACTACATGACCCGTCCGGCTCTGTGGCTAAATGGTTAGCGCGCTAGGCTTTGGCCCAAAGTGCCTCGGGTTCGATTCCCGGCCGAGCCATCAGGTATTTTAATCTCCTGGGGTTAATGACCGTGTCTCGGGGACTGGGTGTATGTGCCGTCTTCATCATCATTTCATCCTCATTACGACGCGCAGGTCGCCGACGGGCGTCAACTAGAAAGATCTGCACTAGGTCTCTCCGGAGGCCACACGATCATTATTATTACTACATAACCCCAGGATTATTAGTCATTATTACAAAGGGAATTTTGACTATATTCAGTAGAGTAGAAAATCGTATCGTCTTGTTCCGTGCTCCTATAGAGCTTACATTTTCTTTCGATCTTTCATTTGCCATAGGACGCGCCACTGGCGTATGTTTATGCATTACCATTTTCTGGTTTAGTAGTCAGGTATTGGAAGCAATGGGAACTGTGTACTACAATTTTCGTTGCATGTAACTAAGCAAATTATTGTTATTAAGAGAACGTAAAATGCACCAAGAATATGATCTTCAGCTGTGTGCAGTGAGAAAGCTCTGCATGTGTTCATTCCTTATGTATTAATGACGCGAAATGTTAGCTAACGTTGTGCCACATACAACACTCGTAGTCTCTAAATGTTGCCCATTTTCCCGTAAATTACAGCAGTTTATGTTTGAATTGCTTATAAGATCGTGACAGAGAAAGTGTTTCTCCAATTGGATGATAGTATTTAACTGTATGCACGTCGTGTAATCTTGGCGAGGTGTATTTTTTTCACGGAGCAACTTTATACCGTAGTAGGCACGCAGATTTTTGTATTTAGTTTTCTGGCATCTTGTTTTAAATTATTGACTAACATATTTCTAAATGCAGACAATCCATACCTCCATTAGGATTCGGGTTCCATAATTCATGCAAAATGAGGTTCGTTCGTTTGTGAAATTGAGGTCATAACCCCCCTACCCTTTCAGTGATTACCGTATGGTACTTTACGTAGACTAGGGTGAAGATGTAAATGAGCATTTAAAAAAAAATTGTCGCCAGTTGTTTGGTTTATTAACTTACGGTAATATTTTCCATAGATACTGAAAACTAGGCACGGTTGGATTTTAAGGTGGAACCGCATGTGCTATCAAATATCGCTTTCTTGAAATACCTGGAATATGTATAGAATTATAAACTGATTTTTGGTTAAATGAGTGTTGAAGATAGGCTATTATAATTATAATGATTAAATAAATATTAAAGAAGAAACGATGCGTTAGTAAATATAGGCCTACCGGTACGGCGAATAGCCTATAACTCGTAGCTTCCGTCACAATTTAGCATTTAAACGGGTCACGTTAATGCATAATATACTAATATAACAACCGGATAGCAAATTATAATAATATTCTCACATATAACATATTTAATTTGCACCAACTTAAGTATTGTAGTCTAAGAAATGCCGTTTGAAATGTGCAAATCGCACACTTTGTAGGCAAGCTGTTTGTTATGGTCGTCTCTGATGCGAAGTTTTACTAATTACTCTTTTAGGAGACACTTGTCTTTGGAATATTCATGAAAGGCCAACCCTCCAGTTCTTATTTCATAAGTTGAACGCCTAAAAACAAAACCACTATCCGAAATAATAAAGAAGATAATCGCGAACGAACGATTCACTGCCAATGAAAATCAAATGGAGATTCGCGGACCGGAAGTTCCCTATGCATAAGCTTCGGTGTCATTTGAACTCGTGGAAGCTCTATACGGTTACGGTAACATACAATTCAGTCACTTCCCGTAAACATTTATTATGTGACACTTCTATTCTCTACTCTCTCAACCCTCCTCAGTAAAACATTCATTTATATCAGCTCTCCTCAGATAAACGGTATCTGCGAGAGAATTCACTCGCGCGCGCGCGCTTTGCTCACGCTACGGATTAGACCTAAATCTTGCCATAACCCGTGGGCTGCGGAAGTATCTCCAAAAATGCAGTTATACTTACACCAGAAAATCTTGATTCGCGCTTCAAGATTCATTTTTCAGCCATTCGGTATGCGAACTCGAAGTCTTAGAGAGTTCTAAAATATACGGGAATTTGGTGGATTTTCGTACGGGAAATACGGGAATTATACGGGAATTTGAAAAAAGGTCATAGCTCGACACCCTGGTCACATTCTGGTGCCTATTCAACCTTGGCAACATTCTCACTTATTATGAATCCCATCAACCCACTCCCTTTCCTGACATACTTTTCCTTGAACACAAACACTGCACACATCCAGTACCACCATCAACAGAATGTACCCCATACCAGGTCACTATGGCTACATGGCCAGCAACATTATCTACCAGCTCCAGTGCAAGTTCTGTCCTGCTTTCTATACAGGATGATTCTCTATGTAGTTTACAACTTCAATAAGTTGATTTCCCGCCACGTATGAACCAGCATTTCCGGGGTAACAGAGGCGATGGCTGTTGTGATGCGATGTCTCAGTTCATCAAGATTTGCAGGTAGGGGAGGGATGTACACCTTATCTTTCACAAAGCCCCACAGAAAGAAGTCCAGCGGTGTGTAATCTGGGGACCGTGGCGGCCAGGTAATTGTTCCACCACGACCTATCCACTTCCCTGGGAAACGTTGATCAAGGAATTCCCTCACGTCTGACAGTGCGGCAGGGCACCATCTTGTTGCCAACACATTCGCCCATCGTGGTCATCTTCATCCAACTGTGGAATAAGGAAGTTCTATATCATATCCAGATAAATGATGCCGGTGATGGTTCTCTCAGCAAAGAAGAAAGATCCGTTCACGTTTTCTCTCGAAACAGCGCAGAAAACGTTCACTTTGAGGCTGTCACGAACCAACTGCACGTGGTGCCCATGTGGTTTTTCTGTTCCCCAAATACGACAATTGTGTTGACTCGGCCATAAAGGTGGAACGTTGATTCATCGCTGCAGACCACATCGTTCAAGAATGACTCATCACGGCTGATGCGATCCAACATTTCAACACAGAATTCATGTCGGGTATGTTTATCCGCTTCACTTAGTGCTTGAACCAAGGGCAATCGGTATGCTTTCATGGCCAAATGTCGACGCAACACCCGCCAAACAGTGGTCTGAGGGATACCAGTTTAGATTTTTTCGGACTGCGGACGAACCTCTCCCTAACTGTTTCCACTACATAGCCAGTCACGGGTGCGCGGCCAGGTGCCTTTGTGTGTAGCACAGAACAACCTGTTTCGGTAAATGTCTGGTGCCATTTGTACACTGTTGGTCTGCTGGGTGGGTCTTCGACAAATTCTGTGTGAAACCTTTGCTGTACACTCGTTGCCTGATTCGGTTTCTTCAAACCTGAACACGCACTTCGCTCTTTCCGCTCCAGACGCCATTTTTAACAAGTGACAGGTGGTGCGCGTGGCGGACTACTGTGCGTCGACAAACTACTTGAGTCAAAACTTGAAGTGTTTTGCAATATCTATCTATCTATCTATATATATAAAGCACAAAGTTTGTCTGTCTGTCTGTCTGTCTGTCTGTCTGTTATGTATACAAATCTACACCGTTTCACCGATCTGAACCAAAGTTTGTATACTTACCCTTTGGAACCCTGCGGGTAACCCTGTCAACATTAAATTTCGGACAGACCACCCCATGCCCTGCATTTAGGCCCTTTTGCACAAATCTACACCGTTTCACCGATCTGAACCAAAAGTTGTATATTTAACCTTTGGAACCCTGCGAGTAACACTGTCCACTTGAAATTTCGGACAGACCACCCCATTCCCTGCATTTAGGCCCTTTGGTCCAAATCCACACCGTTTCACCTATCTCAACCAAAATTTGTATATTTACCCTTTGGAACCCTGCGAGTAACACTGACCACTTAAAATTTCGGACAGACCACCCCATTCCCTGCATTTAGGCCCTTTGGTCCAAATCTACACCGTTTCACCGATCAGAACCAAAATTCGTATTCTTACCCTTTGGTGCCCTGCGAGTAACACTGTCTGCTTGAAATTGCGGACAGACCACTCCATTCCCTGCATTTAGGGCCTTTGGCCCAAATCTACACCGTTTCACCGATCTCAACCAAAATTTGTATATTTACCCTATGGAACACTGCGACTAACACTGTCTGCTTGAAATTTCGGACAGACAACGCCATTCCCTGCATTTAGGCCCTTTTTGCACAAATCTACACCGTTTCACAGATCTGAACCAAAATGTGTATACTTACCCTTTGGAACCCTGCGAGTAACACTGTCTGCTTGAAATTGCGGACAGACCACTCCATTCCACGCATTTAGGCCCTTTGTCACAAATCTACATCGTTTCACCGATTTCAACCAAAATTTGTATATTTACCCTATGGAACACTGCGACTAACACTTGAAATTGCGGAGAGGCTACTCCATCCCCTGCATTTAGGCCCTTTGGCACAAATCTACACCGTTTCACCGATCTGAACCAAACTTTGTATACTTACCCTTTGGAACCCTGCGAGTAACACTGTCCACTTAAAATTTCGGACAGACCACCCCATTCCCTGCATTTAGGCACTTTGGCACAAATCTACACCGTTTCACCGATCAGAACCAATATTCGGAAACTTACCCTTTGGTACCCAGCGAGTAACACTGTCTGCTTGAAATTGCGGACAGACCACTCCATTCCCTGCATTTAGGCCCTTTGTCCAAAATCTACACCGTTTCACCGATCTCAACCAAAATTTGTATATTTACTCTTTGGAACACTGCGACTAACACTGTCTGCTTGAAATTGAGGCGAGGCTACTCCATCCCTTGCATTTAGGCTGTTTGGCACAAATCTACACCGTTTCACCGATCTGACCCCAATTTTATATACTTACCCGTAGAACCCGACAAGTAACACTGTTCACTTTAAATTTCGGACAGACCACACTATTC
Organism: Meconema thalassinum; assembly: GCA_946902985.2. Classification (NCBI taxonomy): domain Eukaryota; kingdom Metazoa; phylum Arthropoda; class Insecta; order Orthoptera; family Tettigoniidae; genus Meconema; species Meconema thalassinum. The sequence continues at coordinate 451,780,083 of OX336391.1, read as the reverse complement.
CCTGCTTTTTGGCCCTTTGGCAGAAAACTACACCGTTTCACCGATCTCAACCAGATTTTACATAATTACCCTTTGGAACTCGACGAGTAACACTGTCCACTCGAAATTTCGGACAGACCACTCCATTCCACGCATTTAGGCCCTTTGGCACAAATCTACATCGTTCACCGATCGAAAACAAAATGTGTATACTTACCCTTTGGAACCCGATGAGTAACACTGTCCACTTTAAAATTTGGACAGGCCACTCCATTCCCTGCATTTTGGCCCTTGACACAAAACTACACAGTTTCACCGATCTCAACCAGATTTTACATAATTACCGTTTGGAACTCGACGAGTAACACTGTCCACTCGAAATTTCGGACAGAACACTCCATTTCCCGCATTAAGGCCCTTTGGTACAAATCTATATCGTTCACCGATTGAAAACAAAGTGTGTATACTTACCCTTTGGAACCCGATGCGTAACACTGTCCACTTGAAATTTCTGACATACCACTCCATTCCCTGCATGTAGCTCAGGAATTCCTCGGGGTTGCCAGCTTCCTAACTCACCAGTCATGAGCCCTTGAGGGTGTACCAGAAGTGGTGGGTCTACACACACCCTGCCTCTTTGAGGGCCTTGAGCAGAAGACAGGAGATATTATGAAAAGGAAAAGAAGGCAGACCCCTCGAAGAATGAGGGTATCAGGAAAGATGAGACAAAGCCAATTAAGGCGGGAAATTGAAAGACTCCCTAGCCCTCGGATATCCTAATACAGTCTGGGTCGGAAGAGAACAAGAGTTGACCAAGGGAGGCCGACAGGAAAGAGAACTGAAATGAGCCCGGCACCAGGAAGTGGAAGCGATGCCATTCTCAGCTGGGATTCCGTGGTCGCCAACCCACGTCCCACAAGTTGTGAGACCCTGGGGGGGGGGGTCAGTTGTGAGAATAGCTTGCTGATTCATCGCGAGGTGACTTGAGAGTTACTTTCCAGAGCCCGCCGTGTTATCTCCTGCTGTCTATGCTGATGCCAGCACAGGGCCGTTGCGAAACAGTGAGTGATTCCCGGTCAATCTGTATAGGACGGGGAACCCCGAACGTGTGTCATCATATTTCGTCATCATCTGCGATCATCTCAGCTTGGACCTATATTCTTTGTCTTTGCCGAGCAGTACGCTCTTTCACTAGACGCATCCAGTACAGGCCTAAGCCAGAAAATAAGGTTGATACTTTGGAAGACATCGAAGCTAGACACCTGAATTACCTATATCAGTTTTAAAATAACACCATGTTCGTTTAGTAGTCATTTTTTCATTACCTTATTATTATCATCATCATAAGTGCAAATGACCTAGATGTTACGTGCATCATACCAATAATCACCGCCGCATAAAGTCTTTCTCGACTGTGATTTTTAAAATATTCATTTTTGGTTGGTTCTTAAGTTTAGGGGCAGCGACAACGCGGTCATGTAGCCCCGTGTACTTTGGGTGTGTGTAGAATCTGTCTGATAACTGGTGTTAATTGTGATGACTGTATTAGTGTGTGTTATCTGTTTTTAAATTTATGTACAAACTGCAACTTAGAATTCTTCAAATAGTTCGTACTTTTGCCTCCAAGCGCCACCGTCAACGACTACTAAGCCAAGTTCGGAACTTAGCTACTAGACGCCACTGCAGTCGGCTCTTGGCAACGGACGTAGGCATCTATGAGCGTTGTTTACCTATCAAATTTAGCTTCACACAGGTGTAATTAGTGGAAGGTTCTTTAACATGCCATAAATCTGACATGGGACCGCCGCTTTACTTCCCTTCCGAAGAAAGGCATACTGACTGATTTTAATGCTCTTAAAATATCCGACGGCTTCGGCTGGGTTTGAACCCGCTATCTTGGGCATAGAAGCTCAGCATGCTACCAAATACGCCACCGAAGCCGCCATATAGTTATTTTTATTACAGTACATTGTGTACATTATACGTTGAAGTGTCAATTCAATACCGGTAGTAGTTTCCCTTATCATCCTCATCGTAAGAGCAAATGACCTACAGTAGATGTTACGCCCATTACACCATTAATCACCACACACAATAAGTCTTCCTTGCCTGTGAATTTTGAAATATGTATTTCTATTACGGTAGTTTGTAAGTTTGACGTGTCAATTCAACAGTAGTTTTTATTATCATCCTTATCAAAAGGGCAAATGACCTAGATGTTACTCCCTCATTGTCTTTGGGGGCAAATGACTTAGATTTTAAGTCCATTATATTTCTAAGGAGACCTGAAAACATTATCATCATTCCACCGGGCGAAGCCGGGTACTACTGCTAGTAATCTATATATATAAAGCACAAAGTTAGTCTGTCTGTCTGTCTGTTTGTCTGTTATGTATACAAATCTACACCGTTTCACTGATCTAAACCAAAATTTGCATACTTACCCTTTGGAACCCTGCGAGTGACACTGTCCAGTTAAAATTCGGACAGACCACCCCATTCCCTGCATTCAGGCCCTTTGGTCCAAATCTACACCGTTTCACCGATCAGAACCAAAATTCGTATTCTTACCCTTTAGTACCCTGCGAGTAACACTGTCTGCTTGAAATTGCGGACAGATCATTCCATTCCCTGCATTTAGGCCCTTTGGCCCAAATCTACACTGTTTCACCGATCTCGACCAAAATTTGTATATTTACCCTTTGGAACTCGGCGACTAACACTGTCTGCTTGAAATTGCGGAGAAGCAACTCCATCCCCTGCATTTAGGCCCTTTTGCAACAAATCTACACCGTTTCACCGATCTGAACCAAAATTTGTATACTTACCCTTTGGAACCCTGCGAGTAACACTGTCCACTTAAAATTTCGGACAGACCACCCCATTCCCTGCATTTAGGCCCTTTTGCACAAATCTACACCCTTTCACTGATCAGAACCAAAATGTGTATACTTACCCTTTGGAACCCTGCGGGTAACCCTGTCCACTTGAAATTTCGGACATACCAAGCCATTCTCTGCATTTAGGCCCTTTTGCACAAATCTACACCTTTTCACCGATCTGAACCAAAATTTGAATACTTACCCTTTGGAACCCTGCGAGTAACACTGTCCACTTGACATTTTGGACAGACCACCCCATTCCCTGCATTTAGGCCCTTTAGTCCAAATTTACACCGTTTCAGCGATCAGAACCAACATTCGTATTCTTACCCTTTGGTAGCCTGCGAGTAACACTGTCTGCTTGAAATTGAGGACAGACCACTCCATTCCCTGGATTTAGGCCCTTTGGCACAAATCAACTCCGTTTCACCGATCTGAGCCAAAATTTGTATACTTACCCTTTGGAACACTGCGACTAACACTGTCTGCTTGAAATTGCGGAGAGGCTACTCCATCCCCTGCATTTAGGCCCTTTTGCACAAATCTACACCGTTTCACCGATCTGAACCACCATTCGGATACTTACCCTTTGGTACCCTGCGAGTAACACTGGCTGTTTGAAATTGCGGACAGACCACTCCATTCCCCGCATTTAGGCCCTTTGGCACAAATCTACATCCTTTCACCAATCTGGACCAAAATTTGTATACTTTCTCTTTGGAACCCAATGAGTATCACTGTCTACCTTAAATTTCGGACAGACCACCCCTTTCCCTGCATTTAGGCCCTGTGGGATAAATATACACCGTTTCACTGATCGGAACCAAATTTTTTGTACTTACCCTTTGGAACCCGACGAGTAGCACTGTCGACATGAAATTTCGGACAGACCAAACTATTCCCCGCATTTAGGCCCTTTGGCACAAATCTACACGGTTTCTCCGATCTGAACCAAATTTTACATACTTACCCGTTGGAACCAGACATGTAACAGTGTCTAAATGAAATTTCGGACAGACCACTCCATTCCCTGCATTTTGCTCAGTAATTCCTCGGGGTTGCCAGCTTCCTAACTGACCAGCCATGAGCCCTTGAGGGTGTACCAGAAGTGGTGGGCTACACACACCCTGCCTCTTTGAGGGCCTTGAGCAGAAGACAGGAGATATTATGAAAAGGAAAAGAAGGCAGACCCCTCGAAGAAAGAGGGTATCAGGAAAGATGAGACAACGGCCAATTAAGGCGGGAAATTGAAAGACTCCCTAACCCTCGGATACCCTAATACAGTCGGGGTCGGAAAAGAACAAGAGTTGACTGAGGGAGGCCGACAGGAAAGAGAACTGAAAGGAGCCCGGCACCAGGGAGTAGAAGCGATGCCAGACTCAGCTGGGGTCCCGTGGTCGCCAACCCACGTCCCACAAGTTGTGAGACCCTGGGGGGGGGGGGGGTGAGTTGTGAGAATAGCTTGCTGATTCATCGCGAGGTGACATGAGAGGACTTTCCAGAGCCCGCCGTGTTATCTGCTGTCTATGCTGATGCCAGCACAGGGCCGTTGTGAAAGAGTGACTGATTCCCGGCCAATCTAAATAGGACAGGTAACCCCGATCGTGTGTCATCATATTTTGTCATCATCTGCGATCATCTTAGGTTCGTGCAGTTTGGACCCATATTCTTTGCAGAGCAGTATGCCATAAGCTCTTCCACTAGACGCATCGAGTACAGGCCTAAGCCAGAAAATAGGGTTGAGACTTTGGAAGACATCGAACCTAGACATCTGAATTACCTATCTCAGTTTTAAAATAACACTGTTTGAACATTGTATCTTACTTCAAGTTTAGCAAGCCCTCACCAGATGTCAGAGTAGGACAGTGCTCGTAGCTCCACTGCCCTCGGTAGGGGGCAGCATTCCTGCTAGCTACTTCCCTGGCGGGAAGAGAGTAAGACAGTGTGTCTCTCAGTGAGTGCGGTAACGGTCAGTTGCGTGATGTCAGACAATGGCGTAGTCGGTGTAACAAACACCTACATTCAGTGGTTCTTTTGTGTGTAAATATGTGTAGGGAGTGTTGTCTTATCGTGTATGACGTGTTCATTTTAAGTTGTGTAAATATAATGTAGTAATAATTCCACAGAGATCCAGTGATGTGAATCAGCTGCCTACCTCGTGTTCTATCATACAGTCCATTTCTATCCTCGTACTATCCTTAGCCAAACCTTGTATATATCTCCTCACCTCAAATCAACGCTTTTCATGGTCCTCGACGGGCCGGATGTCTGTGGAATCTTCGTTAATGTGATATTAGCACGTGTATTTTGGCGGGACTGAAGCATCATAGCAGCCATGTTGGCAAATAATACTACTGTTTCCGATAGCAGCCATCGTGGCAAGGAATAAACGGCTTCCGATAGCAACCATCTCGGCAAGGAATACTATAGCTTCCGATGGCAGCCATGTTTGCCCCATCCACTTCGTATGTCGTCATCTTGGTTCCAGTCTACAGCAACCAGTAATCTCCTGTCAGCGCCGGAGTTTATACGACAGCCACGCAGACCAACTTCGATATTCTACACCGCAGCTTCAGTAAGTACATACTCAGTTTCTGATTCCTATTATTTCCCACCATGGATTCCAAAGAAAAACAACTCCTTGTTAAGACTAGAGGCCTAGCGAAAGCCAGCATCACACGCGTGTATAACTTTGTGGTTAACTTCAAATCAGGATCAAGTATAAATGCAATTAAGGCCAGACTAGACGATCTACCCAGAATACGAGAAAAGTATGACAATGCGCAAGACAAGTTAGAACTGGAGGATGAAACTGAGGATCATAGTGAAGATCGTGACAGTTTCGAATTATTGTACTATGACGAAGTAGATAAAATAACAACATTGATAGAAGAGAGTGCAGAATCACGGTTGAGACAAGGCAACCATTCCGGAGGTACTACTCATTCACACTCTGGTCCATTCAAGAGAGAACTCGCACTGCCAACTATTAAATTGCCATCTTTTGGGGGTAACATTACTGATTTTCGACACTTTTCTGATACGTTTACCAGTCTGGTCATAAACAATGACTCACTTGAAGATATCCAAAGGTATCATTATTTGTTATCTTCACTTACAGGGGAAGCTCATGAACAAATTAAGAATCTTCCCATAACAACCACAAATTTCAAGATTGCATGGCAGACAGTCTGTCAAAGGTACAACAACCCTAAGCTCATTGCAACGTCTCACATTAAGAAACTTTTAAACCTTCCATCTGTAAGCAAAGAGTCATCCACAGATATACGATCACTGCTAAATCAAGTTTCAAGTAATCTGAATGCAATTGAGGCACTTGAACTTGACATTCCTTTACATGAAATGCTCGTATCACAGTTGATTCTTCAACAAGTTGATGAGGTCAGCAGAAAACAATGGGAGCTGACGTCATCAAAATTGAAATTTGCAAGACTAGATGAATTATGTCCATTTTTAGAAGACAGATGCCATGCCCTTGAACTAACCAACTCAAATCAGACCTCCAAACCAGTGGTGTCTTCCCACCCACGACTTGTTACTGACATCAAACACACTAAACCAGTAAGGCAGGTTTATGTCTCTACTGGCAATAATTGTTTATTTTGTGATGGTGTTCATCCTCTATACAAATGTTTAGGTTTTTCTGGCAGCAGTATCCAACAACGTATGGACTTTGTCAAACAACATAAATTGTGTTCAAATAGTCTAAGGCCTGGACACATTGTTGGCAACTGTTCTTCGGGCTCCTGTTATTCATGCGGCCTGAAACATCACACCCTACTTCATCGAACCAATAAACCTGTCACGCGGAGGCAGCAGGAAGCCACACCTGCAAGACACAGCGGCACTGATGTCAACCAGCAACAATCGGTTTCAGCCACGTATTGTTCGATAAAGGCAAAACCTCAGACCCAGATACTACTCTCCACTGCTCTGGTTAAGGTACGTGATGGCTATGGAAAGCTGCAAACTTGTAGAGCGCTCCTAGACTCATGTAGCCAGGCTCACTTCGTCACAAATGCCTGTGCAGAACGGCTCGGCTTACGGAAGGTTCGAAACCGAATACCAATACAAGGTATAAGCAACGCTACTACAGTATCTCGTCACAGTGCTACCGTTAATGTTCACTCCATGCACAGCGAATACCAAGTAGAAATTAACTGTGCTGTGTTGCCAAGAATTTCCGCTGATCTCCCAGGATCGTACATTGATTTCGCTGACTGGGGTATTCCCGAAGGGCTACCTCTAGCCGACTCGACGTTCAACCAACCTGGGCGAATTGACATGCTGATTGGTGCAGAGGTATTCTTTCAGCTTCTTCGACCGGAAAGACAAGTGAGACGAGGTGACTACCCTGTCCTCCAGAACACAGAATTCGGGTGGATTCTCGCAGGGCGTTTTCAGTTAGACAGAACGGCCGAAGCACCTTCGCAGACCGTACAGTCCTTCTTCACCACGAGTGACAATTCCCTTGACCATCTAGTTCAACGCTTCTGGGAATTAGAAGATATCAATCAGCCAATCAGATCAAAGGACGACCTGGAGTGTGAGAAACATTTTACTGCCAACACCAGGAGAGATGCTGACGGAAGATTCACGGTACAGCTTCCACTGCGTGAGGATTCTACAGAGCTTGGTGACTCGCTCCCATTGGCAGTGTCGCGGCTTCATCATCTCGAGAGACGATTAAGTAGAAACACCCAACTCAAGAATGACTACGTGAACTTTCTGGAGGAATACGAAGCTCTGGGACACATGGAGGCTATCGACACGTCGCACCCTAATGAGCATAGCTATTACATGCCCCATCACCCAGTTATTAAAGAGGCAAGCTCTACCACGAAGACGAGGGTGGTGTTTGATGCTTCTGCCGCCACTACGAGCGGAAAATCACTCAACAACATACTCCGTATTGGACCTACCATCCAGCAAGATATCTGGTCTATCATTACAAGATTCCGTACTCACCAAGTGTGCTTCACAGCAGACATTCGCCAGATGTATCGACAAGTAAATGTTAATAGTCGTGACTGCAACCTTCAGAGAATCGTATGGCGCCGATCGCCGGAGGAACACATAAGACACTACCGGCTAAAAACTGTCACGTACGGAACAGCTTCAGCACCCTTCCTCGCTACTAGGTGCCTTCAGCAGCTCGCCATTGAGGAGTCGCGCAACTTACCCAAGGCAGCAGAAGTTCTCCAGAGAGATTTCTATGTGGACGACTGCATGTCTGGGACGGAAACCCTCGAGGAAGCTCTGCGAACTCAAGAACAACTCATCGATCTCCTTCAAAGGGGAGGTTTCCAACTTCGAAAATGGTGTTCCAATCATCCACGACTACTCGAAGCTGTTCCTCCAGAATACAGAGAAGCCCAGCTGCCCCTTCAACTCGATAGCGGAAATAACGTTAAGACGTTAGGACTCTTGTGGCATCCTGCCAACGATCAGCTGCAGATTGTGAATGGTACCGGGATTACTAACTTCAACGGACCGGTTACAAAAAGAAAGGTACTTGCAGTCATAGCATCAATATACGATCCGTTGGGACTGATGGGTCCATTCATCATCTCCTGTAAGTATTTTCTGCAGCAACTCTGGCAACTTCGCTTAGGATGGGATGAGAACCTACCTAAAGAACTGCTTCAGCGCTGGGAGCATCTACACAATCAGCTGCCTTTGGTCAGCCGAATTCGTATCGACAGACTAGTGCTAACGAAGGGCATTGTCACTAACATTCAACCGCACGGTTTTTCAGATGCGTCTGAGAAAGGATACGGATGTTGCATTTACATAAGATCGGAAAACCAACAGGGTGAACGCATCACAAGGCTACTGTGCGCTAAATCTAAGGTCGCCCCACTAAAAAGGGTCTCCATTCCTCGTCTCGAGTTGTGTGGAGCACTGCTGCTAGCTCGTCTTCTCAAGAAGGTAACATCGGTGTTAAATTTGACCATTAGCAGCATCCATTTGTGGACAGATTCGACGATCGTTCTTTCATGGATTGCAGCATCACCCATACGGTGGAAAACGTTTATTGCCAACAGAGTTTCGGAGATTCAGGACAGCACATCGATTGCAGATTGGAAGCACGTCCCTTCAGGAGACAATCCTGCGGACCTGATTTCACGGGGACTCACTCCAGACGCCCTTATTGCTAAGTCACTTTGGTGGAATGGACCACCGGGGCTTGCGGAAGACACTCTATCATGGCCTAATTCAACCCCTTCTGCGGATACCCAGGACATCCCAGAACAGCGGAAACCTGTGGTCAGTCTCGTGGCGTTTCAACCTGAAGATGAGCTCATGCAGCGATTCTCTAAACTTGCACGTCTGCAGAGAGTGACAGCTTACTGCCTCAGATTTGCAGCTAACGCCAAACTTCGTCATACGGAAAGGAAGACTGGTGAATTAGACCTTCAAGAGTTACGTTCAGGACTATATGCATGTATCAGGAACGTCCAAGCATCAGCATATGGTGCAGAGATTCATGCTATTCGTAGTACAAGGGCAATTAGTAAGAAGAGCAAGCTTATATCCCTTAATCCATTCCTCTGTGATCAAGGACTTCTTCGAGTTGGTGGCAGATTACAACAATCGGAGCTCCCTTTCAACCAACAACATCAAATAATCTTGCCCCCAAGTCACCATCTAACTAAATTGATAATCGAGAACGAACATCGACGAATGTTACATGCTGGGTGCCAACTGCTACTCTCCTCTCTTCGCCAGCAATACTGGATACCAAATGGAAGGAATACCATTCGGAAGATAATACACCATTGTCTCATCTGTCACAAGCTCAAGGCAAAAAATGCCCAGCAACTAATGGGTCAGTTGCCGAACTACAGAGCATCACCTGCCAATCCATTTGTTCACTGTGGGATTGATTACGCTGGCCCACTGTACATAAAATCAGGATCTCGTAAAAACAGCGCGAGAGTTAAATGTTACATATCAATTTTTGTATGTATGTCTACTAGGGCTATTCACCTGGAAATTGTTAGCAGCATGACAACCCAGGCCTTTCTTGCTGCTCTCAAACGCTTTATCTCACGACGAGGAAGACCTGCGCACATATATTCGGACAACGGCAGAAACTTCGTAGGCGCAGACAAGGAACTTCGGGAACTGCAGAGATTGTTCGACGAAGAACATCACCAACGAGAGATCTCAAATTTCGCTAGCACTGAAGGCATTCAGTGGCACTTCATTCCGCCACAGGCTCCACACTTTGGAGGTATTTGGGAGGCTGGCGTCAAGTCATTCAAACATCATCTTCGACGAGTGATGGGCACGGCATACCTTACCTTTGAAGAGCTGGAAACACTCACAACACAAATCGAAGCATGTCTAAATTCTAGGCCTCTAGTCCCCCTAGCCGATGATCCCGACGACATAATGGCTATCACCCCAGGTCACTTTTTGATTGGAAGACCTATCACTACCCTTCCCGAACCAGATCTGAGTAATGTACGCCTCAATGTACTCTCTAGATGGCAGCAACTGCAACGGCAGCTCCAAGGATTCTGGAAGGCGTGGTCAGCAGACTACCTCTCCCACCTGCAGCAGAGGAGTAAATGGACACTACCAAGCAATAATGTGCAGCCAGGCACATTAGTGATCGTCATGGAAGACAACGTCCCCCCACTGTGCTGGAAGCTCGCAGTGATCGATCAGGTCCACCCTGCCGCTGATGGACTAGTACGAGTCGCCACGATCCGTACCTCTGCTGGAGTATTCAAAAGGCCAATTACAAAACTTTGTCCTCTCCCCACTTCTGAAGGCGACGATATCTGAACGTAGTGTGTCTTGTTTTGTATTTATCTTCATGTTTGTTTGTTTATTTTACATTGTGTTTGAAAAAAGTGTTTAACCCTTTTTTGGTGGGCGGCATGTTTGAACATTGTATCTTACTTCAAGTTTAGCAAGCCCTCACCAGATGTCAGAGTAGGACAGTGCTCGTAGCTCCACTGCCCTCGGTAGGGGGCAGCATTCCTGCTAGCTACTTCCCTGGCGGGAAGAGAGTAAGACAGTGTGTCTCTCAGTGAGTGCGGTAACGGTCAGTTGCGTGATGTCAGACAATGGCGTAGTCGGTGTAACAAACACCTACATTCAGTGGTTCTTTTGTGTGTAAATATGTGTAGGGAGTGTTGTCTTATCGTGTATGACGTGTTCATTTTAAGTTGTGTAAATATAATGTAGTAATAATTCCACAGAGATCCAGTGATGTGAATCAGCTGCCTACCTCGTGTTCTATCATACAGTCCATTTCTATCCTCGTACTATCCTTAGCCAAACCTTGTATATATCTCCTCACCTCAAATCAACTCTATTCAAACACCATGTTCGTTTAGTAGTCATTTTTTCATTACCTTATTATCATCATAAGTGCAAATGACCTAGATGTTACGCGCATCATACCACTAATCACATAAAGTCTTTCTCGTCTGTGATTTTTAAAATATTTATTTTTATTACAGTACATTGTGCACATTATAAGTTGAAGTGTCAATTCAATACCGGTAGTAGTTTCCCTTATCATCCTCATCATAAGAGCAAATGAACTAGATGTAACGCCCATTACACCATTAATCACCACACACAATAAGTCTTCCTCGCCTGTGAATTTTGAAATATGTACTTTTATTACGGTAGTTTGTAAGTTTGACGTGTCAATTCAACAGTAGTTTTTATCATCCTTATCAAAAGGGCAAATGACCTAGATATTATGCCCTCATTGTCTTTGGGGGCAAATTACCTAGATTTTAAGTCCATTATATTTCTAAGGAGACTTTAAGACATTATCATCATTCCACCAGGCAAAGCCGGGTACTACTGCTAGTAACATATAAACCAAGTGGTTCCAATAATTACACATTATTGAAGTTGTAAACTACATAGAGAATCACCCTGTATTGGCCTGTAGTACCTGTAAATCTATCACTCCAACCTCCACCCACTAACCCAACAGCATCTAGGGATCATTCTTGTACTTTTCTGCGGCTAGCTGCGTGGCTCAGCGGTAACGTTCTCATCTGCTGTTCCCAAGGTTGCAGGATCGAATACTGGCACAGCCAGCTGGCATTTGAGTGGGCCCAGATGCGGGGAAGCCGTGTCAGTAGATTTGCTGGCACGTTAAAGATCCCCTTCGGGGCATTCCGGCACCCCAGCATCTCTAAAAGCCACAGTAGTTAAAAAGGGATGTAAAACAAATAACACTATTATTATTAATGTACTTTTCTCCATGTACGAATAATATCTTGTAAACACTTTCAACAACTCATGCCACCCTTGTTTGCATTTCTACTGTGTTTTTAACCTAATAAGTCGCCACAATAGGTATACAATCCCTTAGACCAAACGACCAGACATTAACACAAGTACTGTAATATATTCTGATTAAAGTTAGTACTTCTTGTCATATTTTGTCCTCAAATTTTAAATTAGATTTTCAATAGCTAAAAAGTAATGAATTATCATTGTAAGTTGGATTTGTTTTGACATTGACTTGGAAGTAAACCAACTTGAATATGTTCTAATCCTGTGTTTCTTTTGCTAGTCATTGGTAGCCTTCCCAAAACTTAAACGGCAAGTTCTTCTTTATGCACCTGAGGTCCAGTCTCCTAAGGATTTTGATGAGAATACCATGTTTTGGGTAAACCAGGAATTTGCTCTTGTGTAAGTAGCTCTGTGAAGTTTTATTTAATCTCATGGTTGTTATGAAACATAATTATGTTTTCTGCATGTGCAGTAAAATCCCTCATATCTGGCAATCAAATAAATAAATAAATAAATAAATAAATTGCTCCATGGAGAAAGGAAAAACAACAGAAATCTGAGACACTCCCATGCTAAAGTACATTGTGAAATATTTAACAGGCAAATACCAACTAAATAATTATCTATACAGGAGATTGATATTCATACTCAAGACATGGACATTTAAATTCAGTCATGCCAAATAATTTGATTTTGAAATTGGAATGTCTTGATTTTCAGTTTAAAAATTCTGATCTTCTCTAAAATTTGTCATCTTAAAAATATTGTGGGGCATAGATGCATTTATGAAATTTCATGGAAATCTTTACTCAAAAACTTGCAATATGATTAATGTGATGGTTATTTATAGTGGTGTTAGAAAATGGTTTTTAGTATTTCATAAAAAAAAAATGTAGATTTAAAAATGCAAAAGGCGGTGTTTTGTTCTCGTATTGACAAAAGGTGGTGGTTTGTGTTGTTATTCACAGACAAATTGCTAAGTGTTGGTGACTGTTTGATTTCATTTCTTTTGGTCTACAATTTTACAACAACAAAAAAAGAAAAACAACTACTACAGTATTTATTATACTTAAATTCTACACACACCCAAAGTACACGGGGCTACATGACCGCGTTGTCGCAGCCCCTAAACTAAGGAACCAACCAACCAACAATACAACTAGGATGACCAACTCTCCTGTGTTTCCCAGGAACCCACATATTACAGGTCATTTTTATAGATCCTCCCAGCTCCCATATTGAACTTCTACTTCACCAATATGCCATTAACAATCAAGATCGTAAAATTTAAGTTATTTCTGCCAACTGTGCCAACACTTATTTGTAGAGGGCAGTGATGTATTCAAGATAAAGAAAATACAAAGAAGTCTGGGATTGCTTGAACTCCTGAAATGTTTCAAAAAGTGTGCGTTTTCATTGTCAACACTCGCCAATAACTGGAATGCATATGCTGAGAGGATCTTGAATGGAAACGTGTGACATGTCAAAAACAAAAGAATAAATTATAAATTCTTTATTGTTTACATTCTATGGCTTTCATTGGACCACTTTAGTCAATTCTAAAGAATTTTTGAGTTTGTTATCAGCCCAGTACTTCTTCCTTCATCTGAAATCACCCTTCCCATTGTCCGTTCGTTGACCTTAGTTTGTAGTGTGCTTTGTTTATCTTGGGAGTTTCTTAATCTTGCCTGTTTTGTTTTTGAAATTTTCAATAGTAATTTGTAATTCTCTCATATTTTTCTTAATTTCCATCATCAAGTAACAGGTCCAGTTTCCCGGGTGCTGGTGACGAACATCTTCCACCTTCCTCTGTCCTTATTCAGCCCCTCCTCTTGGATTCCATCCCACTGAAGACCACTTACTGGGATGTCCTTCTTTAACCACATCGATCCATCTCCTCATTGGTCTTCCAACAGGTCTTTTCCCAATCACAACCATTTCAGTGTGCGTTTTAGCAATTCTTGTTCTGTCCATCCGCTGTACATGACCAAACCAACTTAGCCTATTTCGCCGTAATTTTTCCAACACACTAAATTTCCATAATCCACCTAATATTACTCTTACTGTTCTGTAATTTTTCTATTATTTTTCTACTTTCTAGTGCCCTGATTAAATGTCCAATGAATGAATGATATGGTGTTGTTTTTTTTTCTAATTGTGCACATCGATTCCATCTCCTTGTAGAGTGTTTCATTAGAAGCTATTCTCCAATGTCCATCCACTTGATATTGTTTGTTTATGCATGTTCTGACTATACTTATTTCTACAAATTATAAATTATGATGATGAGTAATCTTCTAAACACACAACTTGAGATCTACTTGCTTCTATGATAGTTTTCTATTCTTGTTCTTGAATTGCCTTCATTAAAACACGCATAGATTTAGGAGCAATACCTTGACAAGGATGTCACATTGTTTGATAACCCTGTAACAATATTTAAGCAAGCTAATAAAAGATGAGCTTCTTGTGCGGAACAGAGTTATGCCATCTAGAGCAGTTTCTGTTCTTCATTGCAGAATTTCTCTACAGCCAACACCTTGTAACTGATTGTCCTTTGCCAAGATGACCTATTTCGGTTTTATTCTTCTTGGGAGTCCCAATTGGGAACTTTTCTTGCAATATTATTCATCGCCATCTGATCTCCCAGGTTCTCTGACCGGTTGCACATAATAAATTTATGCTTGATGTGATGCTGGACACCAAAAATCTAACATGTTCCAAAGAGATATATATGCTTGCACGCGGCGCCTCGATCCCCAATCGGCTCGTATCGAAGTTCGGATCAACTCGTTGTTGCTCGCTCTTCCTGTTAGTATCGTTTCGGGTAAGTTCCTGGACAATGACGACTGTTGTGGCGCGCTAAATCGAACGTGTTTCTACCTCAAGGTTATTACGGTCATTTATATGATGGCGTCAGTAATGAATGCAAGATATATGCGAGTACTTTTTTTTCCCCTGAAATTTCGAATAAAAAAATGGGATGCGAGATATACGCGGGGGCGAGATATACGCGAGCAAATACGGTATTTACAATGCTCCCTTTGCTCGTGCTTTCCCCCTTGTAGTCTTTTTCGATTGTTTCTGCTGATTGCATTTTGTCTAGCACTGTGCAAACATGTTTTTCACTGATACAGTGAATGTTAAAGAACACGATGCCAGTACATGTCAACACTATCTGTATAAAATTTGTAAGTTGTAGTATGCCTATAGGTTTTGAATGAGAAAACTATGGTAATTACATACCTGCCAACTCTCACGATTTAGGTGGGAGACTCCCGAGTTCACACCACTTCTCCCGCCCTACCGCTTAACATATTAAATCTCCCAATTTTTTCAAAAATCCCATGCGTAATTTCGGACTAAAAGTGCGAGATGACAAACTCCAGTCATCCATCGAACAGATCGATTTTACGTGTAGACTATTGTGTTTAGATACCGCAGTTTCGCTTCTTATCGATAATTTATAGATAATTCTCCATAACTACTCGTACCGCTTAGTTGGATTTGAATACTTTTCTCTTTCTTTGAAATAGTCTGCGGTTAATTCAGCGCATGTTCCTAGAAGTTTTCATAATAGCCTGAGGGTGAGAAGTATTTGTTGCTTGCCGAATATTGTATCTGTTTAACACGTGAAATAATTTGTGTATAACTTAAGATAGTTGGCATTAATATGCTGGTAGACTATTGTGATTTTTCGATTTGAGTGATTTTGTCGGTTCCTTGGTAATATGGCGCAGAAATACGATTAGACATTGATAGTCTTCAAAATCTCCGGATTTTTCAGTTTGAGAGGTTGGCAGATATGTAATCATCTTACATGTCTCACATTCATAGACTAAGACTGATTTCTTTCTCCTCCCCAAGGTCAGCTGTCTAGTTCTTTGAACCTCCCAGTCAATGTTAATCAGATTAATACCTCTTTCAGCACCCATGCAGTGATAAGGCTTGTTGCATAGTATAAGTTTTCTACTAATTAAATTAATGATACTAAAATACAGTATGAAGATACAATGTGAAAGTTTGGTTGCACAAATATTGTTACTTGAGTAGGTTATAATAACCCTTGATGTTACCAAAGTTTATAATGTAGTTGTTTTATATCTTATTCAGGAAGAATGGTAAACTACAAAAACGTGGTAAGATCAACTTGGTGGGAAGGTTGCAGCTTTCGACTGAGCGCAGCAAAGAAGAAGATAATGAAAGTATAGTTCAGCTTAGGATACTGCGTGTACAGGTTGGTAATTCTTACTTGTACTGGTACTGTAGTTATTTCTGATAAAATGTCACAATATTATTTTATTATTATTATCTAACTTTATTTGGAGATATCATTTGAGTATGGAAACAGCTTATTCTCCTTTGCTGACAGCTAATCCTATAACTTGTCATTTTGCCGGAGATCTTCAGTTCCCAGCTATGCATACTGTGGAATTCTAGACACCCACATAACTGAGGAGAGTGGTCTTTTGTTAATATCATGTTCCTTCTTGACCTTAATGTATTTTCTTAACATCACACCCTTAATAATGTAAAAATCCTCCTAAAGAACTCCTAATTCGGCAAAACTCAAGATACTTTTAGCTTTTGAAAATAGCTTCATTCATAATTCAAAAGACTATACTAATTCTATAGTTTCTGTTCAAACTTCAATGAAATATTTGAATTAATGTAAAGGAAAAATTACTTAATTAAAGGCATCAAAGGACTTCTCTGCCAGGAAGAAGTTAAAGGACGAAAAGGAAATAGTAAATGTTACCTTCTTCATATACGAGTGCCGGTGAACACAGCTGTGCTAGCTAGTGTTTGTTGAACATAGTGCTTGTATCCTAGTAGGGAAAGGAGGTACACATTGAATTGAAAGGCATTATAACAAGGAAATCAGAATAATGAAGCAAATACTGTAGCTAAAAAAAAAAATTTTCCACCCAGCAAAATAGATAAAATTGTAGCCAGGCAATGGTGGCGAGCGGAAAATTGTTTTGGGTGTTGCACTATTTTCATTAGGGTGGTATGTGGACACCCGCAAGATTTTTTCTAGTGGGGATGGGGACATGTATTATTTTTTATTTCATTACCTACATGTCACTAGGTGATATTGAGAAGTACACAACCCCCGGCAATTTTCGTTTCATTTCTTACTTGCTTCGTGACATTCGTTATTTGGCTGCTCTTAAACCATTGGATACATGGTCTTTATGGCGTGAATGGGAGGAATATTTTCTTTTAGTTCAGAATTTTTGTCCATAGAAGTTCGCTTTTCTTTGTGAATCAACGTCATAATGTTCATTGTTTTAAAACTGGTAAAAAGTAGTTGTATCACCATGTATCGACAAAAATTCGAAATGGTAATGTTAATCCAATTCGCTGACTTTTTTAATAACTGAAGATATTCTCAAATCATCCTAAATTACTTAGTTAAATAAAACTGTGGAATTATCCCTACATCTAAATCAGTTAACCATTAGTAACTTCAATTTATGAAATTAACTGGTGTGACAATGAACAATCGAAATATTCTCAGGATTTCAGGTGGTGCGGGCACGGCCCCTCCTTGCACCCCCGTCCCTCCTGCGGGTGCCCATGAGGTGATAGGGTAAAAGACTGCTTGATATCGGAGAAAACTGTATTCAATTGCGCGGTAAAACGTTTCATGGTGTCCACAGGCAGGAAAAGTCAGGAACTTTGTTTTTGGTCAGGAAAAGTCAGGAAAAAGTGTGGAATAATGGTGTGAGTCAGTAAAAAATGGCGAAAAGTATTAGAAAGTCAGGAATGTTATATTAACCATATAGTATTTTGTGTTTTACAGACATATTTTGATGTCATTAGTTCTACTAATCTCTAAAGATGAAAAGCAATAACTCACTGGACATTATGGTAAGTTTCCATTTTTACAGTACATCATAGTAAAAGCCTCTTTTACCTATTTTTTGTACGCATTTTTGGCGTTGGCGTAGGGATGTGGCGACCCCATCGCCCAGCACATTGCACTACGTGTCTGCAATCAGCCTCTAAAAATATTGTGACTTGACATTCATAAACAAGAAATATTTCCTATTTCCATAATGGCAAATCTGATATATATATATTTATTTGTTTGCCCAATAAACCTTTTTTCCCATGTTACGATGACTTCATGAGTCAGGAATTTTGTTGAAAAGTGGTCAGGAAAAGTAAGGAATAGTCAGGAAAATTGGCATTGAAAATTCTGTGGACACCATGCGTATGTACCTCATTCATTACGAATGCCGCAGTTCAGAGACATCACATTTTCATCGGATTAAATGGAATATAAGTTAGTCTACATGAAAGCCTTCACGAGAACAAAACAACGTAAGTTATATACGAGGGGGCGAGAATTGCGAGCGTCACAAGTACATGCAACATTGCAAGAATGGTTTCGGCAGTTGGCGAAGCATCTCGGATGTCTCCGTCCGCGCCTCGTCTTCCTTGTTGCAGTCAGCGGGCAACGACCAGCCAAGTTAACTGTTGGGATAATGCTTACCCGGTCTAGCATCTCAGCCATACCCTTCACTATTGAGATCTGGTCGGTGCTTGGGCCTGGCAACGACCAAACGAACGAGCGCTCCTAGACGGCTGGCGCATTTCGCTTTCTTAGTCGGTTCACAATGACTTTCTATAAGATCTCCTGAATTATTAAAGAACAGAATTATGAATTCGTATACATATACCGTATATACCCGAATATTACCCGCCCCCGAATAATCCCCTCACCCTCATTTTTGTATGGAAATTTATAAAAAAAAACTGTTTTGTTTGTTTTTGACACTTTATTTGAAACAAAAATGTATACTATTAACACTGTAATACAGTAAAACTCGGTTAAGAAGTTCCCGCATAAAAAGTTTTTCCACTTAAGGCGTCCGATATTCTCGGTCCCCCGATTGAATCAAATCTCGCCAATCTCCGCCAAAGATACTGTACTTCCGGTGTTCCGAGTGAAAGAATACAATAGTTCCGAGTGTCTGCAGGTCTCCAGTGAATCATCTGACCGGTCGAACTGCGTCAAGGCTACATGACGTCACGCCAAGACAGCAGCAGCTCATTGGACAGTGTTAACCTTGAAACATGTGTGACGAGATATGGAGAACACTGGCTTTTGCCGGGAATACTTCTGCAAACTGCTAGAAAATTAAAATCGGGAAATACGACGACGTAGAACAAGATCTGCTGGTATGGTTTAAACATTCCAGTGCGTGCGCCGAGTTCGGCTCGGTCAAACAGGACAAGGGCTGCCCGCGCGAACGGAACGACCGCAGCCCGTCGTGGACTGGGGCGGTCAAATTGAATACGGACAAGTCAAGGCGCGGACTTTGTGGAAAATCACAACTGCTCACTTACCCGCCGCGGTAGATCGCCTTCTGTTTAACCAGGATGATGTAATATTACACAATACAGAGGTCGCAGAGGTCGGGCGGGCGGCCGAGTTTGCGCGGTCAACCTGCTTCCTGTTTGACTGAGCCTTTACTGATGCCATGCTATCACACAACTAACGAAACTGACGCTTGTGTTTGGCTTGCGCGTCCGGTCAAGCCATTAGACGGAAATAAACAAGTACACCCGAAAAAGCACCATATTAGCGGATACTCGCGCGTGGCGGGCAATTTAAATCTTTAAAATTTGGATGACTCAATTAATACCCGCACCCCAATTTTTCACGTCCTATTTTGTATAAAAATGTGCAGGTAGTATTCGGGTATATATGGTAAAAGGAAACATACAACTTTTATTACTACAAATATTATTACGGTATTAATTGTTTTTCATGAATTGATCTGGTCGTTGTGCAACACTGCAACCTATTACCGGCCGCCACTGTAGCCAGGCACAAAAAGCCAGACAATAACGAGAGAAACAGATTTGCGCGTTTCAATTACATGAAGGTGAATACATACAAAATCACCAATTTGTTCAAGAAACAAGGTAGTAAAATAGCATTCACAACAAACACAACCGGAAAGCATCTGCTCAACAGTAAAATAAACAAGACCCATATTTGAAGTCGGGTATATTCAATAAAGTGCCAAGACACAGGGTGACAAGCAAATTACACTGGCCAATGTGGCAGAAGACTGGACACATAATACATTGAGCACAGAAATACGATAAAATATGGGTCGTACTCGGCCGTATGCGAACACATGTCCAACGCGGGACACGGTTTCACTATCATTGAAACCAACTTAAAAAGGAAGAGCTCTTGACATAAAGGAAGCAATCGAGATACACTTAGCTAAAATAATCAATTCTAATCATTTAAATGAACACACATTCACCCTTCTTTACTCTACTAGAAAACACCCCCCCTTGGAAATGAACAACATAACGTTGTAGCCAGGCTAGGTAAGGGATCAACAAGGGAAGCTTGTTATTGGATCTGGATGTACGTTGTACCATATCTTCAATAAACCAAGGCCGGCATTAACGGCAGTACTGTATTAGAGGTTCCAGGACATTATCATTAGACCGAGCAGCGCTTATAGGGCTGATTTGCTTAAGGGTGGCGAGAATGAAAACTGGCCTTTAGTAGTTGAAGATGTCCTGTTTTCAGTAATATACACCATATTAGGAGACTACTTGGTAGCACACATATGTTACGTTTTTCAATGAACATATACAGTTAGGAATGCAGGGGGGTAGGGGTGGAAGCCTAGGAAGATAAGAGGTAAGTGCACACAGGTAATTCCTCCTAGTTCAGTGCAGGCAATGACGAGAATAGCTGCTCGCATGCGGACCGCACACTACTCAAGCAGCTAAGTTTACAATCCACTCTAACCTGACCATTTAACAATAATCACACTAAGCAAGCAAATTTGAAGGTCGATCACCAATTTCAGTTTCTTAACAAAAGATTTCACTTGAGTAACAAATATTGACGAGTTGTGTTGTTTAACTACTACTGCTACTAAATAAGTGTACATATTATAAATACTATCACCCATACTTGTACTGGCAAAGAAGGAAATAATCCAAAGAATTTTAGACCAGTTGCACTACTATGTCACCTCTACAAACTGCTGGAAAGATTGATTTTAAATCGCCTATCACCTGTAATTGACCCCTTACTTATACCTCAGCAATCTGGATTTCGCCCTGGTAAAAGCTGTACTGGACAACTGCTAAATCTCGCACAGTTTATAGAAGATGGGTTTGAAGCTCGTAAGGTGACAGGAGTGGTATTTGTCGACTTATCAGCAGCGTATGATACTGTCAACCATCAGCTACTACTAGTCAAGGTCTACAACCTCACCAAGGATTTTAGCCTAACCAGGCTCATCGCCACTCTTTTGCAAAATCGCAGGTTCTTCGTTGACTTTCAAGGACAGCGTAGTCGATGGAGACTACAGAAAAACGGCCTCCCACAAGGAAGTGTACTGGCTCCAATCCTGTTCAATATATACACAAACGACCAACCTATAGCCCCGAACAGCAGAATTTTCCTGTATGCTGATGACCTTGCTCTAGCCACTCAGAGCGCAGATTTTGAATCAGTGGAGAACACCCTCACGAATGCCCTTAAAGATCTTTCCAGATTCTACAACATAAACCAGCTTAGGCCAAACCCCTCAAAGACACAAGTGTGTGCTTTTCATTTGAGAAATAGGGAAGCTACTCACAAGTTAAAGATCGTATGGTCAGGGGTCGAACTGGAACACTGTGAGACTCCAAAATATCTAGGAGTGACACTTGACAGATCTCTTACTTTCAAGAAGCACTGCATGAACTCCAAGTCGAAAGTTTCTTCCAGGAACAATCTCCTCCGCAAACTGGCTGGATCACAGTGGGGTAGTCAACCTGAAACGATCCGAAGTTCAGCAATGGCACTATGCTATTCTGCAGCAGAGTATGCTTCTCCTGTTTGGTATAATTCAACACATGCCAAACAGGTGGATGTAGCTCTCAACGATACCTGCAGGATTATAACAGGTTGCTTGAAATCAACTCCAGTCGAATGGCTTTATCTCCTCGCAGGAATAGCACCACCCCCTGTTCGTAGAGAGATAGCTGCGAACAAGGAACGAAAGACAGTGGAGCATGAAAGAACTCATCCTCTATATGGACACGAACCGCAACCGCAACGACTGAAGTCGAGGAATAGTTTCCTTAGAATATCAAAGGAACTTAGAACCACTGCTGAAAAAGCTAGGTGCAAATGTGGAGGGCTACGACCAACCTTCCCCCTGGTTGGGAAAATGTTTCTGAAACTCTACCTCCTGGCTATGACGAGGAATGGACGACTTGGAAGTCCCTAAATAGACTGCGCTCGAGAGTAGGCAGATCAAAGGTTAATATGGCAAGATGGGGTTACATTGACCAGGATGATATTCAATGTGATTGTGGAGAAGACCACACTGTTCAGCATATGACTGAGTGTCGACTGTGCCCAGCATCCTGCACGGAAGAAGATCTTCGTCGGGGAACACAGAGTGCACTGGAAGTGGCCAAGTTTTGGGCAAAGATAATATAATAACTGTGTTATATATTTACAATGTTTGTTTCTGATACAAGAATAATAACCCATACTTGTAGACATAGATTTAATAGCCTAAGTGTAATGGATCTGATGATGATGATCGCTTTCAAGTAATCTCATGTAAATTTCTTTCAGGATTAGGAAACCACCCATTACAATTGGGTACAAGCGTGTTGACCGACTGAAAAGCATTAAATTTTGATTACTAAGACAATGCTGAAAAATGGTTTCAAGCACCAAAATGAAATATTTGTTATAGTCCAATTGCTTAAATGTATCCTTTCTTTCACGGTGTTTGTTGTCCGTCGGTTGCATTGTTGACAAGTAGGCCTACCAGTATTGTCTTCATGTTCCATTTTTATTTCTCAGTTAAGTGTGATTGTTTTCTTGTGAAAATAGATCATTTAGTTGTGTAAAAACGCAAAAGTTATAGGGCAGAATTTAAACTCAAAGTGATCAAATACGCAGATGACGATGGTAATAGAGCTGCCGGTCGAAAATTCATTGTGGATGAATTTGATATTCACTACTGACGTCAACAGAAAGACGCGCTAGAAACCAATAACCAAACATGTAAGGTGTTTTCAAATGTGGCGACGCAGTAAAACAACAATATGGTCTGTGATCGTCAGCTGTTTTATGGTGCTCCACATGCTACCTAAGTAATTGTTAGGTTAGAACACGTCGAGATCTGGTATTGTTAGTATCGATAAGCTGTTGACAGAAGACAAAATAAAGAAGGCCCTCTGTTGAACTCTGGCATGATTGGATATGGGGGTATGGGTTATGGTGGAAGCACACTCGCTGCTAAACTGAGCTGAGCTCTCGACCGCTGCCGCACCAAGCGTACGCAAGCCCTTAACCTTGGACGACAGGAAGCACACTCGCTGCCAAGCGCCTCGTGACGCTGTTAAACGAAGCTCATCATTCCAAGGCCGCTCTCAGAAGCGAAGGATCCACACAAGTTACACCCCCCAGCTCGCTGCTATATTGAGCTGAGCTCTCGACCACTACCGAGCCAAGCTTACGCAATCACTTAACCTCGGCCGAAGTCCAACTGGACTGACAAATACGTAAGGGCTGGCCAAAATATTGAACGGAAGAACGTCAAAATTTGAACGTAGTAAGCGGGTGCGCTAAAACGTGCTAAAACAATATTTTACACATAATTTGGTGCTTTGGGACCGGGACTTTTATCATTCGACGTGATATGCGGGAAAAGTGTTAGTGAGGAATGTACTAACGGGATTCCACTGTACTTTAATTCCCATCACATTCAAATGACACTAAGTCTGTGTAACCATGCTGTGCTAACAAATGTAACCCATGCGAGCCCATTGAATGTGTGAAATTATCCTTCCAATAAGACAATAAGTGATCCGAATTCAATCAGATCTTGTTTTCTCAAAAATAATCTCTAGTCTCTTCTAATATTGTCAGATCTTAACATACGACAACCAAAGGCCAAAATGATTTTTTTTTTCCACAGCAAGCAGTACCTTGAAAATAAAAGCTCTTTGTAGTAGGAGGAAATCAACTGGTGCAATGTCTTCAATGCATTGGCCTGTCAGACTGACCACCTGGCTGTGGCTTTATGAGACAGTTACCATGGAAAGGCCCGATCTTTGTGCTTCCATATCAGAACAGTTTATTGTTATGTTTTGAGCACAGATAATTGGTGCTGTGTCACATGTTGCAGCGGTCCAAACAGATTAAGAGGACGTGGCTTAAAGCACTAGAGCATGCTCAGTCCATGTCAGACAACTGGTATACAGTACATGGACATGAGTATTCAGTAATGTCCACATTTGAAGTGTTAAGGAAAAACTGTTTATAAACAACAGAAAAGGAACCCCTGTTTCAATTCCCCTCCTTCCTGGATCCATTCAAACACAGAGTGAGGATTTGACTGCAATAATAACTGTGCATTCTTGCTGTTAATTCCTTTGTATGTTATAATAATATTCATACATTTATGTTTCTCTACAGGAGGCCATTATCAAAATTCTGAAGATGAGGAAACGAATCTCTAATGTGCAGTTACAGACGGAACTGGTGGACATTCTCAAGAATATGTTCCTCCCTAGCAAAAAAATGATCAAGGAACAAATTGAGTGGTTGATAGAACATAAATATATGAGAAGAGACGAAGACGATATCAACACTTTTATCTACATGGCGTGAGGAATATACAGCATCCGGCTGGCTTTATCTTATATCAATAGTCGGCTTCCACTGCCATCGGCTCTATACGGTGTACATAGCTCATTGAAGAATACAAGATTTTTATCAGTTGGCTGATGGTAGTGGTGGAGTCGGCTGTCGAACGGGGAGAAGGGTTTCCGAGAGAGTACAGCAAAATCTACCTCTGTCTCGAAAATCTCACGTTGCTCTTCTTCCTTCTGCTACTCTTGTGTGGCTACTGCCATCTCGGTTTCATCATTTAATAATGATTTTATGGTCACATACTCCCAAGTTCAGTGAATTTTCAATTTAAGAAAATAATGCTATTCTAATTTATTTTTCTTACAGAGTAGCAGTAGTTGATAGAATAGAGCACTTAAATGTCTTCCAAGCAGGCATAAGTAAGTACAAGTAATCACCAGATATCAGCAAGTGCAGTTTTAAACTATAAAATTTACTTGTGTTCTACTGTTTTTGGTGTCAAAAAGTTGCCTGCTTAATTTTGCTGTGCTTGGATCTGTGTAAAAGCTGATGAGAGACTTTAAGAGTAGAGGATTGGAAACCTCACACTCACCATTTATAGTCCAGGGTATGTATCCCTGCTGTTAGAGTAACACCAGATGATGTTGAGTAAGACTTAAAAATGTGACTGAAGTCAGGATTCGAACGCGAATCTCCTGCTGTCCGGGTAGGCGTGTTGAGCACCTTACATCACTGTGGGCCATACTCCAATAGCGATACATTTGGAAGTGCTGTTGCCCAACTGAGGTCACATTTTCAAGTCTTATTCAACAGATATGCCCGCTCCAAGGGGAGCTGTGTCCTATTTACCAGAAGATGTGGTTTATCCTTTAGTGATGGAGCAATACTTTTCATTTTCATGCTCTCCAGTTCTTGCAAGTGAGAAATGGGGAGTATATGCGTACTAATCTGCTTGTACTATGAAACCTGTATTAAGCGACCAGTACAGTTTCACAAAACAAAAAATGGTCTTTAATGGGGTGATATTGAAAGAGGTAGGCATTTTAAAATATTAATTTTGAAATTTGTAGTGCAGTAATTCAAAAATATATTTAAACACATACAGTACTGTATGTAACTGTAATGTAATGCGTTGTACATTAGTTCACATTAAGTACATCTATGTTTACATTTTGTCACATCATGTACAGTAATATGAACAAACTGTTGTGGCATGAAGGTTCTTCCCCATGTCTTCATCCAGTACTGAATAGCAAACTGTTCTTGGAACTTCCTATTTGGCCTGGCTAAACTTTTAACTGAAAAAATCTTCCCCCTTTGATTTTTTCATATCTGAACACAGATCAGCTTTGAATTGGAAATCTGTAAACTCTCAATCCTCCTCGATTTAATACCTGGATCTTATCTCGTGTACTGTTACAGTGAAGCCTCGATTTATCAGTCTCGTCAAGGCCCCAAGAAAGAAACGATAGACATAGGAAAACGATAAATGAGGGATTGTGTTCAAATTGCTTACTGATCCTTAGGGACCCTGAATCTTTGCAAGATGTTTATTCGCGAAATCTTCCAAAACTTAACGTAAAAATGACATTTTCGTCAAAGTCCATTAGATTTGGAAAATATCTCAAATCGAAGTCACGAAATAATGCAAAATTATTTTATATCACAAAATAACTCATTTCAAAATAATATTCATGAAATATTACCATCAATTTAAATTTTCCAGTGTACATTGACTCAGGGCTCAGACTTGTCCTTTTTTGAATTCTGAATTTTGCGTTTTTTCATAATTTTTGTTTATCTTCTTCTTTCTCTTTCTTCGATTCGGCCAACTAGGGACCACATCAGTTCAACTCTCTTTTCTTCCGAGTTCTAACTACCGCCCAGTGTTCCCGCATTCGTCTCCGGTGTTGTTCTTTTCTCTTGTGGGACCACGCCTTCCCTGTCTTCAGCTTTGGATTTTCTTGGAAACCTTTGTGCGCACGTAATTTTGTCCTGAAGTGGACCATGCTCCTGGATATCTTTAGGGGAAATTTCCATTTCACGTAGATCTTTCTCAACTCCCGTGAACCATACCCCTTTGGTTTTCTTATCTTGAAAGTACGTCAATATCCGTTTTGATATCCTGCCAGGGCTCATTCATGTCACATAAAAGGCAATCCTTCTTTTTCGAATCGTGTCACTGACCTTCTCCACGTGCTTGTATAATTCGTGGTTGTGATGCCTTCTGTACTCGCTGTTTTCTTCGATGGGACCCAGGATTTTCCTTAAAATCTTCCTTTCTTTAGCCTCTAGTTTTTCCATTAGACTTTTCTTGTTCATTATTAGAGTCTCTGCCGCATACAGAGCCTCTGGTGGAATAACAGTGCAGTAATGTCTAATTTTGGCGTTTAAGGATATCGATCTCTTATTGTTTGTATTTATAATTATTTAGTTTTATTTAATTTAATTACTTATTTTTTTGTTTTATTAACACATTGGTGACCGGATGTTTGAGCTTGTCACATACCCTGTGGACCGGACATTTTTCTACTGAGCATACTAGAGTGCACTTGATTATAAAAATGTACATAAATATTAAACTAGTCAAGATATTATCTTCAAATTTGGTATGAGTACTCACCAATGCTCCTAGTAGCACTTGAGTGTGTGGTGACTGTTTATACTTGTGAATGTTTTGATCATGGAAGAGGTTAGATTGGTCTACAAGCAAGGTCACTTGAATAAATAGGCACATTAGGTAAATTACAGAATGTAGGGGCTTGAATATCACTTCCACTATCACTCTCACATTCACTGTCCACTAATTCAATATCACTATTTCCATTTGAGCGATCGTCGGCATACAATTCTTCTAAAATATCGTCATCAGCTAACACTGAATTACGAGGGCACTCCATCTTACCATTGACTGAACCGGCAGAAAGAAAGTAGACGTTCAAAACTAAATCAAAGAATAAAAGAAGGCCGTGAATAAAAGAAAAGTGGCAGATATACATCTACAATTTATTCTAATCAATGTGCAGTCCGAAATAGTTCAATACATGGTCAAGAGATGTCGCAGGAAGACCGAAAACAATGACGTGTATAAAACCGAGATTTCTCGGGGCCCGTCGTCTACCGCTGGCGAGCGTACTACGAGATTTCTCTGGGCCCGTCTTCCATGTGTTAACTTTTGGTCTTTTCAAATTTAGGTGTCCACCTCTAAATTTTAAATTCCATTCCAAATTTGTATACTTTAGTCCGTGTTAAGAGGGGCAGATGACCTCCGCCCCTTGAAACAACAATAACTAACTAAATATCACCAAAATATTTTTAAATTTTCTTCGTCTCGTAAGTTAGCGACATGTTTTGTTAACGTACGGTATGGTTGGTTTGAAATTCCGTTATATATAGAATTTTCCTTCAAACTTTGGTTTCATTGGACATATAACTTATATAAAATTCACCCAAAAACCTATATAATTCGTAATTCAAAAGAAAAATGCGCCCTCGTGTTGTATTATTCATATTATTCTCCCCAAATAATTCGTAATACTCGATACCTAATTCAAACTTTAATTTGAGGGGTGTGGTGGCGCAGCAGTCAAGCTGTTGACCTCTCACCAAGGTGGACTAGGTTCGATTCCCTGTCAATGCATGTGAGATTTTCAGTGTGAAATGCGATGTCCTTTGGTTCGGATTCCACTTAAAAAGAAAGTCCAATGGCTCATAATCACAAGATTCACGGTCACGTAAAACTACAACCTTCTTTTTTTCAAACTTTCACATGCTGAAATGACATCCTGAAGACAGCCAGTGGACCACACAACTTGCCTGTGGGATTCTTGTCGAACGGATAGAGATTGGTGCCAGTTGCATAAAACCATGACTTCTGTGCTCGATCATGAACTTGTAACCACAAGGACTGCGGGAATCGCATCTCAGAAGAGTGAGCTCCAATCATGAAACAACCCGAAACGTACTCACGACTTTTCCCCATGCCCAACCGTGAACTTAAAAGCATAGAGAGTGAAAAGTATGTCAGCCAACTCAAAACCGGCATTGACAGAGCATTGCGGTAATCATTTGCCATGTGATTGACCGCAAACTAGCGACCACAGCATGTGGACAGCAGGAATCGCATCACCCCACTTACAAGCAGCACCGACTAGGTAACAAGATCATCTGCTCGCATGTTTAAACCATGACAAGCCATGAACTTGTGACCGCCACTCTGCAAGGATAGTGAGAATGTCATTGATCAGTCGGGTGTTGTGCCAATTGCGTAACATGGTGATATTTCTCGGTGTCTGTCCGCGAGGACATAGATCTCTTCAAACGACCGAGAGCGGCAGCTGTTGTGTAACATGGCGATATTTCTCCACATCCGACATTGAGGGCAAAGGGATCCTTGTCGAACAAAGAGCAAGCGGCACCAATTGCTTAACAAAGTGATACTTTGCCGTGCCTGACCTCGAGGACAATGGGAGTCTCATCAAACAACCAGGAGTAGCGCCAATTGCGATGTTTAGTGGTCTACCATGAAGACTGTGGGAATATTGTCATAAAGCCAAGGTCAGTGCCATCATGTAACATGTCGATATTTCTCCTTACTTGATCGCGAAGACAGAATACGATGCCAATGCCTTATCGTCGCAATATTTCTCCGTGGAGCACAAAGGAAATATCATCAAATGGCCAAGAGCAGAGCAGCCTCTGAGTAATATTAACTTCTTGTACACAACACGACGATTACGAATTATTCAGGTTTTCGAGTTAATTTTATATTATTTATTGCTTATAATTTACTTATTTTTATTTTTGTTTTTAATTATTATTTTTTATTGTTTTTAGCGTATGGCTTTTAGTGCCGGGAATGTCCGAGGACATGTTCGGCTCGCCAGTTTTGTAGCTGCTTCGAGACGGACACCCAATGGGTGAGCTACAAGTACCGTTGGGGAGGAGAGTTGGAATGTAAGGACGAGGAGTTGGAACGTAGCGGCTGTGGCCTATAGTTAGGGACCAACCCCGGCATTTGCCTGGAAGGAAGATGGGAAACCACAGAAGACCATCTTCAAGGTTGCCGGCGGAGGGATTCGAACCTCCTCGCCTCCCGGATGTGAGCGACTGCCAGCAGTCATGCCGTAACGACCACGGCTAACTCACCCGGTGTTATTTAATTAATTTATGTGTACATAGTTCTTTTTTTTTTTTTTTTTTATCAATTTAAAATTGTTCAGTAAGTGATTTCTATGTAAAATTGTCCACAAGATGTTCTCTTCTCAAATTGTGTACAGAATAAAGTGCATTTTAATAAAGCCAAATGAAATTTGATCAGAATTTTTGTGCAAAGTAACACCGTTCTTGAAGTTTATTTACCGCTTCAAACAATTGTCTTTTTTTTTCTTAATTAAATTTTTGATTATTTTATTTTATTGTTGTTGTTTTTTTAATTTTTTATTTACCAAAAATGAGGGTCCCTAAAGTGACATTCTTTCTAATGAATTCTTGCTTTTGTGGGGAAAAGGTATTAGGCTCCAGGCAAAATATGAGAGATTCAAGTGTGCTACGCCACTTTCTAACATTTAGCTTGTATAGAATCAACATTCGATCCTTTCCGGGCATCAAATTGCGTCGTTTTTATGCAAGTTGTGAAATTGCTTAATTGACAGCAACAAATTGTTCAGTAAGTCACAAGAGCATCTCCAATACTCAACTTGAAGTATCAATGAGAAGTGAAGGGCAAGTTCGAGTAGCATCATTGTTGTGCATTGTAATAATGAGGAATGTACTATAAATAGAGATAGGAATTTTTTTGGTGATTTCAGAGTGAAGAAAGCGGTATTTTAAAGTGGCAAATCGGTGGTTTCAAGTGCACTTTTCAGTACTTTAAAAATGATAGATTTTAGGTGGGATTGTTTTAATATCATGGATAACATGCATTACATACATTTCAGTCATCCTTCAAAGTATACTTCAGTGAAGAGATCCAAATTCTCTTGCGACACTCAACGTGCTAGTGTAAGCTGAAAATCAAAAGTTCGAAGTTAGCGTTGGAACAGGGTATCCAAGTGGTTTTCAACACAGATTCTGAGAACTTTGGAAATACAAATGTCATTCCTTGCAAAACTCCAACAATGTCTGTCTTGGTCCTGTCGTGCATCGTCTCTTTGATTAAAGTTTGCAGTGCATTGTATCCTCATATCACCGCACTTTCTTCCAGTGTTCCACAGAATGGCAACTTCTTAATTTTCTTTGCAAGGTCCTCACTGATGTTCATTGGCACTATTTCTGCTGTATCAGACACACACATTTGTAAATCTTGTTCCCTGGGTCAACGGATCTCAAGCTGACTAATTTTCTAAGAGCATGGGACCCAGGGTTTACTAAAACTTTATGTATTTTCCCTCTTAACACATTTCCACAACCCTCCAACAGCTCCTTAATGTTGGTACCGTGAATTCCAGAAACAGCAAGTTTAAGGGCTTGCTGAATTCTCCGTAGATGTCCATCTAGAACGTGAACAGTTGGATAAGACTGGCCTTCTAATAAAGGGATGAGTTCAGTGATATCTGTGCCAAATTCTTTGAATCTCAAGTACTGGTATTTTGTCATGTGAAACATTGTTCAGAAAATCAACACCAGAGTTATCAGTCCCTACTACTTCATTCATAAATTGCACAATATCTTTCAATCACTCTGACAGGTACACTACAGAATGAAACCAAGAAGACCACCTGGTTAAGACTGGTTCAGGAAACAATGGCACATTTTGATATAGATACTTGCCATCTAGATATTAATGACTGAAGGGCGCACTATATGACGCCACGCGTCGAGTAGTTACTAGGATGAAGGGGTGGATGACCTCGCTGTTCTGGCCCTTAAAACCCCAATAACTACGTAACTTACCAGGATGACCGCCCAGATTGATAAAGATCGCTGTATATAGAAAGCGAGACCCGCTATCTACCGTTAAGTTTCCGATCTCTCCGTGTTTGTTGGATGCGCTCCATGCAGTCAAGTCATGGGATAAGATTACCGCTACTACACTCGCACAAAAACTAGCCGACTTTACCACGTGACCATAGCAAGTAATTACTAAATGGCCGACATCGATGTTTCGTTCCGTCAACGTGCTCTGAAAGAATTCTTTGTTAAAGAAGGAATTCCTGCTGCTGAAATTGACCAGAGAGTTGAGCGTGTCTATGGAGATGTGTGTATGGGTGCTAGCAGTTTTCGGAGATGGGTGAAATATTTTAAAGATGGAAACAAGAGTCTTCAAGATCAGCAGCGTGGCGGGCACCCTCAAACTGGCTCCTCCGAGTGCAACATGACATACGTTGATGACATTAGAGAAGACAGAGTGTCACTGTAAGTGAAATTGCTGCAAGACTTGCAATAGGACACAGTAGAGTGCAGGAAATGATTCGTGAGTTAGGCTCTAGGGCTTCAGAGACATGGAAATGAAGGAGATGATTTTTTGATGAGGAGTTTTGTTATGGAGGATGAGAGCTGGTTCCTCCATTATGAACCAGAAACAAAATGACAGAACATGGAATGGCACCATTTAGTTTCTCCGACGGGGTGGGGAAGCAAAGACAGCGCTGTTATGGGCACCGTCCTCTGGGCGGCAGAAGGTGTCATTCTGGCTGAATTTCTTGAACCTGGCAAACCAATACTGCCCATTACATTGAAACACTTCACAAGCTTAGTCGTACATTGCGTGATGAATGTTTTGGAAAGAACATTATCCTGCAACATGATAACGTACGCCTCCATAGTGCTCATTTCACCAGCAAGAACATTCAAAAATTTGGATGGGAAGTTATGCCGTATCCTCCCTATAGTCCCGACTTGGCACCCTCAGACTACCATCTTTTTAGTTTTGTGAAGGAGAAGATTTGAAGCCAGCACTATGAGGCGAATGGCGTGAAGAGAGCAGTGCATTAGTGCCTTCGGCTTGCCGGAACGGACTTCTACCGTCAAGGGATTTTCAAACTTCCACAATGGTGAGAAAAAAGTGTCCAAAGGAATGGAGACTATGTTGAAAAATAAACAAAAGTTTATAGTTTGAAGTGATGTATTTAGTGTGCCGCAATTAATTAACATATTTCTGTAAAACAAAATGTTGCTCATGGCTTTCAGTATGTACCTTGTATATATGCTTTTGAGGGGCCTATAGGCTTTGTGCGTACACTGAAGTGCGGCTGTAAGTGGATGTTCCGAGTAGCTGTTCCATGCCGTGATCAGCTGAGTGTTGAGTACATTGAAAACGTGTTGAGCATTTATTCTATTGTTTTATACAGTAACAATGTCAAAATGTTTAGTATCGTTGGTTGTAATAATAGAAATTGTAACACACAGAACAATGCAATGTTCTACTTCGTTTCCCTTCATGAACTCACAAAATAGATTTGAAAACGCGGTGGATATTGATGGTGAATCGCAAGCCGTAAGTTTAAATTGTGCATTTCTAACTACTGCATGTTTGTTGATGTTAAAAGTTAGTTTGGACTTTCAGCAAACGTTCGAGTTCATGAAAACTATAGGTCATCGCTTTGTAAAACAAGTTCACCTATGGTTGAAAATATGCTTGCGTACTTACGTCGAACTGCTTCTGAAACCCAATTTGAAAGGTCATCAGCTTGGTTCTCTAGCAAATAGATATTTAGATTTTTCTAGGGATCTTGGGGATATCAGCTTCTCTGGTACCTAGTTTTAAGTTTCTACGATACCTGGAAGTCTTGCATTAATTCATGTCTATTTTCATTTTTTTTATTTTTATTTTTTTTCGTGTAGCCTCCTGAGAGGCCGAGTGCAGGTCTTTCTAGTCGACGCTCGTGGGCGACCTGCGCGTCGGGATGAGAGATGGAATGGATTAAGATGAATGAAACTGGGCAAGGATGTGGAAGGAAGCGGCCGTGGCCTGTCAGAAGGTACTGTCCCAGCATTTGCCTGGTGTTGAAAATGGGAAACCACGGAAAACCATTTCAAGGACAGCCGACGGTGGGGCTCGAACCCACGCGTCTACCGAGTCAGCAGAGAGCTTGGCCCCATGACCTAACGCAGCCCTTTAGACCGCGTAGCCACTACTGTCGGTTTTGTTTTAGTTATACATCGTTACACTATGACATTACCTCGTTAATATCTCGGAAATTTTTATCAACACTTACTCGGGGTTTGATGTTAAAAGTTAGTTTCAACATTCAGGAAACGTTTGAGTTCACAAAAACTATAGGTCATGGCGTTGGAAAAAAGTTAATCTATGGTTGATAAAATGCTTACTTACACCGTTCTTCTCCTAAGCTGCTAATTCAAATCCTCCAATTCGGACCCCTCGAAAAATGTAGAATATTTTAGACTATTATAGTGATCTTGTGAGTATCTGCTTCACTGGTACTAAGTTTCATGTTTCTGGGATGTCTGGAAATCCCTCATTGAATTATGTTTATTTTCAGAATTTACCTACACATCACTCCACCTCAGCCATGATAACATGCACGAGCTTATAAGTTTGGCCACTCGTAGTGCGGCGGTGCATTTCTCACCCCAACGCACGGAGCCTATAGAATAATAGCTACAAACATTTAATGAATTGAGCCTTCAAGTTAGTCTGAACCTAGTTCAAGGTTGGTGCCAGAGGAAACTATAAAGTAACAATTAAAAAACAAGTTACTAATTCTTTGAAGAAAATTTGTCTGCCGTTATTCGGCGGCGAAGCTACACTCATGCAACTGGGTATTCTTAAGGTCATGCCTTATAGTTTTTGTATATAAACTCCAGTCGTCGTGTTTTTCTCTCAGCAAAGGTATCAATGATGCGTTCTTTGAAGATTTCATCCTTGAAATGATAGTTCACCAAACTCTTCTCAATAGCCAGAGTCTAGCTCAGTCTTAACTCTCTTCAATGCACTCTTACTTCATTCACTCGAAGCAGTAGAAACAGGATAGGTAAGAATCAGTCTTTTTCTTGATATATTTTTTATAGGCTGTTGTTCAAAAATTATTCTCTTCATAGGACAACGAAGAAAATGGTCTTGATTTTAAATACCCTATTAAATCACTACACTGATCCATGTTTTAAAACTCACAAACGAACATGCACGCGCTGAGATACCATCCGCCTCAAGAATGCACTGCTTGGAGCCTAGGCTCTCTGCTAACGCATTCAGCTATCGACCTTCTGCTTGGCGCATGCGCAGTTGCTTTCTCTACCCACAGACTCTTGAGTCTGTTTCAAAGGAGACTCACTGGCTGCTCAGTCGCGCTGAGGAGCTGGCGTTAATCCCACCGTTGTTACGGAGAATAATACCGAAAACTAAAGATTTAATTTGCCTATGCCAATAAAAAATAGGAAAATTTAAATGTGCATCCATTTCGTGATTTTTGTCGCCTTTCAAAAATCACTTACCACAACCAGGAGCGAACCTGCAAGCTTGGGGTTGGTAGTCCGACACGTTAACCACTCACCACCGTGGCAAGCATTTCTGTTGTGACACTCTGTGATGTGATATTGTGTGCATCTCTGCCTGCACAACTCACAGACGCAGTCATCATTCGGGGTATGAAACTACTTATTGTTACATGTCTTATAATGGAAGCCGTGTATGGCTAATCTTGTAATTGTATGTCTCTGCTCCTGATTCTCTTTGGTCCAATTGCGGTCAATCATTGCAGTTGTCCCGTAAAAGTCGATGTCTATCTCCGCTCTCTTCAACCGTCTTCGTTCTAGTATGGTAGTTTATTGCTGGCTCTGGTAGATGGAAAACTGAGTCGTAGATCTTCTATATAAAACGTTTCCTTGGACAGCTCATATACTAATCTTGATGGCGCGTATTTCCCCACCCTGAGTGCATACTTTAGGAACCATGCCTTCACTTTCTCAATCCGTTCCAAGTCACTGACCGACAGCTTTTCCCATATTAATTCCAGTCCATACGTAATTATTGGGGTATATTGTTGTGTCGAAAAGTCTGGTGGCTGTCTTGAGTGATAATGACGTAATGTTCTTAATTCTATAAAGCACTTTCGTTGCCTCTGCTGTCCTATCCTGTATGTGGCATCGGAACGAGGTCCCTGTCATTTGCAGGGTCATCCCTAAATATCTGAATCTATTGGCTGTTGTTAGGGGCACATTGTGAAGTGTCATTACATCTTTCCTTGACACTCTCCCTCCCTTTCTGAATGTCATTAAATAGGTCTTTTGCATATTGATGACCAGTTGACTTTTCGTTACCCAACGTTCTAGAAGTAGTAGTGTTTTGTGTAATTTTTCTCGGTTAGGGGATCCTAAAGCCATATCGTCAGCATACATGATTAATTTGGTTGATGTCTTTCCTTCAAGTATCTCAGCAATATCTGCCGTAATTATATTAAATAGAAGCGGGCTTATGGGGTCTCCTTGAATGACTCCATCTGTCTGAGTAATAGTCTTCGATCTATTGACCCCATCATCTATTTCTATGTAGTTGTATTGGAGAGCATCTTCTATTACCTTTACAAGGGGATGATCTATGTTGATCATTCGTTTAATTTTGTCGATCAAGAGTGTTCTCTATCTAGGGAGTTGAAGACCTTACTGTAATCTATAAATACTGTAAATAATACAATAACTAGCGGACCCACGCGAGAAATCTCACATGTTCATAAACCACTCTTTCCCCAATAGGATTATAATAAGAGACTTAAGAGAAAGGTTGTTATGTTTCTATTTGAACCTAATGACTATAGAACACTATTTACATTTCAGGCATCCCTGTGGCCAAAATGCGAACTGACAGCAATGATGTTGCGTATTTTCCTTCAGGAACGGTATTTGCAAATCGCACACTTCTTACAAAAATTGATATTTATGGAATTAGAAAGCAATTCGTCACTGCTAATGTCATTTGTGTGCTGAGTCCATTGATTGACAGCTTTGCCATAACACTCACCGGTTATTCGATATTTATGAAATTAAACAATTTGAGTAGGCTACTCATTCCTTTAATTTACTGTTTCTGAAATCCATGCAAAATGCTAAAAGAAAAATCTCAGAATGTTAAAATGACATGAAACAGTGTCACAGCAGCCAAAATGTGAAGTGAACAGCAATTATGGAGCATATCTTCCTACAGCAACAGTATCTGCAAATCGCACACTTCGTACAGTTTTTTAAAAAGATAGATATTTATGAAATTAGAGTGCAATGCATCACTGGTAATGTATATTCTCTTTCATTTGAATGCTCATTTGTCACGATCGGTCGCTTGTGAGTGCCGCAGGAGGGATCTATACTACTGAAATAATATATATGATATGTGGAAAATAGAATATGTATTCTACATGAAGTGAACATATAGCAACGTTCTTTAATAAGCATTGAATTATAGGTTAAGTTATGCATTGTTATGTGGCTAACAAAAAATTGGTTACCCTGAATGACATCATACTATGCAGACTACGATCAGCTCATACTGCCAACTTCCAGGGTACGTTATAAGAGCTAGTTTCAGTGTCTGCAAGTGGGAGTGGCAGCAGTGAATACAACGCCAATTCAAACCAACAAGAAGAAAATTATTGTAAAGTACCATTTTTGTAACGATGGGGGGGGAGGCTGTAAGGGTTCTTAGTAACTTATTTAAGGAAAGCATTTCTACAGAAAAGGAATCTGTTGACATTGAATATAGATTTAGGTATTAGGAATTAATTTTTGAAAGCCTTTGTCTGGAGCGTGGCACTCTATGGAAGTGAAACTTGGACTGTTGGCCCAGCAGAAAAGAGAGAATAGAATTTGAAATGTGGTGGTACAGGAGAAAGATGATCAAATAGGTAGATAGAGTAACAAATGAAGAGGTATTAAGACTAGTGAGAGAGGAGAAAGGTTTCTGGTGACTGCTAATTAAGAGAAGAGATAGGTTGGTAGGTTACATACTATGACACCCAAGAATAGCAAACTGTTATGGAAGGAAGGGTCAAGGACAAGAACTGTAGGGTTAGACCAAGGTTAGAATATGTTAAACAGGTTGCCTCGGATATAAGATGTGGTAGCTATGTAGAGCTGATACGATTAGCTCAGGACAGGGAGAAATGGAGGGCTGCATGAAACCAGTCAAAAGACTGAAGACTCGAACAACAACTTACTTAAGGTGATGCAGAGTATAAGAACCCAATTTTTTTACTCTAAAGGAAAGTGCAGTCTGTACCAAATTTTTGCATTCTAACATACACTTACACTAAACTTAACGAAAATCAGAATGTTTAAACATAAAGCAATGTTAATTTGAAATATGATTGTAAGGGTGAAATAATGGGACAAAATTGAATATGTATGAAACACTATACTAAAGCCATCGTTACTTCCGACTTAACGTTTCAGTGCTTGGCTAGAGTTTCGTTCGCTAAATCGACACATCGCAATCGAAACTCAATTTCTCATGATATATCGATTTGAATGACTGCCTGTGATAGTCTAGTTAGAGTGATTTTCCTTCTGACCGCTAGATAACTCTAGGGTAACACTGAAACGTCAATTCGGAAGTAATGATGGCTTTACTACAACACTTTCAGGAAGAAAGAATAAACTGATAATGTTGTTCCTAGTCTTCAATAAAATTTATATACTCCTTTGATTTACTTGTAAATCTTTGAACTGTTGAGGTGTTGTATATTATTTAGAGCATTGTAGAAGTGCATATAACTGTAAGCATGTATACTGGCTTATCCATGCAAACTGTCCAACTTGAATATCTCTGATCTGTTGAAGAAATTAACCCATAAACACCCGAATTGTTACTTTTTGGAAATGTATGGTTTTTTTTTTTTTTAAATTAATAAGTCTTATTATAGGAAGTGAACAATGGCAGACGAGACTAGGGCAAGTTTAGAATATGCTCTAAAATGCTTAGTGAATATCACTGGAGAAAGCGGTTATCTGAAGAAAAAGGCTAAAGAAACCATGCATAAAGCCGTAAGTGACATTAGAAATCTTTTCGCGAAACTGCAATTCATCCTAGATGATAAATGTCAGGTTAATAAGAATCATCAGAGTGAGGTTGGAATAGACAAATCATCGAATACAGAGGGAGAAGACAGTCCCCCTATGGAACAGGTGGCGACATCTACTAGTCCAGCGCAGGAAGTTAGTGACAACCAGCCACTACTGACGTTGATCGGACAGCAATTCAAACATGACATTCAGAAGACATCTATCAAACAAACACATAATGTATGTACTGATACCGAGATGGAAGACAAGATTACACTTAACTTAACAAAGAAGTTACAAACTATGATGGAAAGGTTCTCGCATAATTTAAGACATATAATCAAAGAAGAAATTATGACCATAACAAAACCAAAATCTGTGGCAGAGCAACAAACAGTCTTGGAACCAAGAAAATCCAAGGAGAAACAATGAACTATGGTCAGTTATAGCTGCCAAACCCTCCACATCGAAACACAGAGATAACAACGCGATAATGATGACTCCAACAATCGTGGGCACAAAAGTCCGAAAATGGAAATGTTAAGTCACCAACAGAACAACTACAAGCCGCAGACCATAGAGATTGCTTATATATAGGGAAATTGCATCGTAATACAACTGAAGAAGCAGTTTAAAAGCACCTCTCCGACTTTACTAGAATGCGAAGAACTCCAAACACAAGGCACACTTAAGGCCTTTAAAGTGGTGATCCCACTGCAAGAATTAACAAAGGTCAACATAGCAGAAGAGTGGCCAGAAGGAGTCGTCGTAAGACGCTACCGGCTTTTTCGTTCCCAAGGAGCAGGAGCCAGACTCCCAGCTTAGTCTGATTCTATGGAATGTGGAAGGACTAAAAATACTAGCGCTAACAAACAACTATCTTTTGCATACACATGACATATTAGTTCTCGTAGAAACTCGAGCAACTAAAGCCTTGGAAATAAACGGATTCTACTCACAACATAGACCAGCAATGCAAGGACCAAGAAGGTGACCAAAACAAGGAATCTCTTGCTTTTTCAAACCAAAAATGGGAAAAGTGCTAAGCACCCATTAGGATCAAGACACACTAGTGATAAATTTCGAGAACCTTTCTATAATTGCCATATACCGGTACGTTGAGCCATTAACATCAATAGAAGACATAATCATTACCCTTATGATCGCCTTAAGACATACGACACCTCGACGAAACATTATTATAGCCAGAGACCTGAACTGCAGATTGAATGTCACTAGTCACAGAACAAACGAGCTGTTAGATATGATGATAGAGGAAGGCTTCATCCTGGTCAACCAGGCGGAAGAATGAACCTGCTTCGCACACTCGGGATGTAGTACTATAGATTTAATATTCTACAAAAGACCCAAGATTACATTAAATAATTATAAAGTATGTTACTCGGCAGATGAGACTCCCCTAAAGAAGCATTGCCCAGTTGTGGCCAACTTTTACATTCAAAACGCAGAATTAAAACCACAAACATTAAAGCCTCGCGGCAGCTGAGAAACTACGTACTAAGTCAGAAGAGAGAGGAATGGAAAGAAATCGAAAACCACATAGAAGAAAATGACATTGGAAAAAACAATTCAGTCTGCTATGGTATACATTCAAAAAAGAAGAGCGCGCAAAGGGTTTGACACAGAATTATCAATTAATATGATAAAATTGGTCCGGCAAGATCAGACATAAAATGCCAGCGTTTCGCCCCAGTGTGCCGTTGGGCTCGTCAGTTGGTAGACACACCTCACCAATACGCATGGCTAGCACATACTGAAAAGGCCATCACAAGACACAAAATACAAGTAGTATTGACGTCACGAGTGATGCCAATGTGCTACGGAAGTCAAGCTCCCTTTCATAAAACAAAAACCTTACCTTGGCAATCCAAATAGAACACAGAATGTTATGAAAAGGACAGATTACCCTTCTTACGCTACATACAGCCAAAACCAGCCAT
Organism: Meconema thalassinum; assembly: GCA_946902985.2. Classification (NCBI taxonomy): domain Eukaryota; kingdom Metazoa; phylum Arthropoda; class Insecta; order Orthoptera; family Tettigoniidae; genus Meconema; species Meconema thalassinum. The sequence continues at coordinate 451,739,347 of OX336391.1, read as the reverse complement.
AGTTCAGAGGATATAAAATCCTACAGTCAAATAAGAAAAGAATATTAAAATCTACTTTAAGATTAAAAGGAAGGTCTACATGGAACAGGAAGCAACCAATATGGTGGAATTAGCCAGAAAGGACCCATACATAGCATTGGGGCCACGGAAATCTCAAAGCAGTAGCAGAATAGACATAACAGTTTGGGAAGAACATTTCAAAGGCATTCTCAACATTGATAAAACCAACACCACGCATGATCCGATCAATGTGAAGGTGCTTAGCGGAAACTAACCCCTTCACGCCGGAAGAGGTACACGAGACAATAACATCTTTAAAAAACAAGAAGGCACCAGGCTCCGACGGTATATGTAATGAACATAGCAAAGGCTCAGCTAGCTTGTTACTTCATGAAATCACAGATATGTTAAACCTGTGCTTACAAGAGGGCAACATACTAGAAATATGGAGGATTTCGACAATTAAGATAATATTTAAATGGAATCAATTGGATCCGAACTGCTACAGGGGAATTGCCCTGGAAAGATGCATATTGATGATACTCACAAGCATTTTCACAAAGCGAATCTCTAAAGAAGTAGAAAACAAGATCCTGGAAGAGCAATTCAGTTTCCGAAATGGCAGGAGCACTCTGCATGCCATTAACAATTTAATTGATGATATAGAGGATGCATTACGACATCCCCAAGAGAAATTTCGTGTATTATTCGTAGTTATACCAAGGCTTTCGAATCACTAAACAGACGAATACTAATCTCAAAGCTGGAATCAATAACAGGAAGAGATAAACTCACAGTGCTGATCCATAATATGTTGACAGCCAATTTCATTCAGATCACAGATGGCGTAACCACATCGAAAACAATAACTCAAACGGCATACTACAGGGGGACCCATTAAGCCCCCTGCTCTTCGATGTCGCCACATACAATGTTGTGCAGATGATAAGACAAGAGACGGAAGTTTTCAAAATCTATATATGCAGACGACATGGTCATTGAATCGAACTCCACCAATGGCCTACAAAGAGCCACAAACCAACTTGAGAAGTGGACGCAGGAAAACAAAATTTAAATTAACAACGAAAAAAACGTACAGATGACATTCCGCAACGGAGGTCGAGAAGCTGTGGAGGACAGGATACATATAGGACTGAAACCTCTAATGAGAGTCAACAGCTTCAAATACCTGGGAGTGACTCTGTAAACCACTGCCAGATCATTCAGAATACACATGAAATCCCGAGCAGCCACAAAAGCAATTTTCAACATCAAAGAAATATCCAGATTATCATTACAAACTGCTATGGCCCTGTTCAACGCAAAAATAGTCAATTGCAATCTACGGAATATATATCATATGGGAAAAGATGATTTTAAAAGATCTAATGACTTTGGAAGCAGTCAAATGACGATTCTTGAAAGCCACCTCGGTGTTTCGAAACACACAAAGTCGAGGCTAGTATACGAGCTCACCAGAAAAGCCCTCTTTATAGAAGACCTACGTATGAGGCTCCCATTCACCGTCAGCTCGAATAAACTGCTCCTTGAAAGAGAAAAGAAGGGAGATTTGGCTGGACTTTTATACAACAGAAGCCATGATAAATAGATCCTGGGCCGACACGAATCAGGAGCTCTGACACCTAGTGACCTCAATGGCTGAGCACGGATACCACCACAAGGTATTCAAGACGAAGTGTTTTCACGACCCCGGGAATAACTGTGTGAATTCTGCGATCAGCCCTGTGACCGTTACCACGTGACCACCTGTAAAAAAATGAGTGAAATCTCTGGTAGACTTTGGTGCACAATAAACAATATATAAATTTCATTCTGGGAAGCATGTGCCATCACAAGATATGTGCGACTGAGCGATTACATCAGGTGAACGACGAGTGTGTGAACGCTATCACTTACGTGGAAAGAATGAACAAGGTCGATCAACGAGTACCATATTGTTAAGACCCGTAACTGTTATTCTAATTGATTATTAAAGTGGCACACAAATTCCACAACATTTAAGTTACTAAATGGAACATGTTCACATACCGTATTTCCTCGCATAATCGTCGCTACTGCGTAATCGTCGCACCCCACTTTTCAAACACTAAAATAGGTTTATAAAATTTTATCGCATAATAGTCGCATAGCATGTTCGTATTTGTGCGCCAGTCAGTTGCACATGCTGCCGCGACTTTATAACCTGGCGAGACTTGGTCAGACGAAAAATATCTCGTCTTTATGCTTGTGGGCAATGAACTGTGACGCGAGCGGCAAGCTTCGTCACTTAGCACATTCCGCGAGCGTATAATCTGGCGTGATCTTGTCAGGAGAAAGTAATCTTGTCTTTATGCCTGCCGGCTATGAACCGCAGCGCGAACGGCCCGCGCACATTCCGCGATCTTATAGGCCTAATCTGGCGTGATCTTGTCGGCAGAAAGTAATTTCGTCTTTATGCCTGCGGGCTATGAACTATGACGCGAACGGCCAGCGCACATTCCGCGAACTATAGACCTAATCTGGCGTGATCATGCCAGCAAAAAGTAATCTCATTTTTAGGCCTGCGGTCTATGAACTGTGACGCGAGCGGACAGCGCACATCCCGCGAGCGTATAGGCCTAATCTGGCGTGATCTTGTCAGGAGAAAGTAATATCGTATTTATGCCTGCGGGCTATGAAGCGCGACGCGAATGGTCAGCGCACATTCCGCGAGCTTATAGGCCTAATCTGGCGTGATCTTGTCAGCAGAAAGTACTCTCGTCTTTATGCCTGCGGGCTATGAACTGTGACGTGAACGGCCAGCTCACATTCCGTGAGCTTATAGGCCTAATCTGGCGTGATCCTGTCAGGAGAAAGTAATACCACGTCGTCTTTATGCCTGCCGGCTATGAACCGCGACACGCACGGCCAGCGCACATTCCGCGAGCTTATAGGCCTAATCTGGCTTGATTTTGACAGCAGAAAGTAATTCGTCTTTATGCCCGCGGGCTATAAACTGTGACGCGAACGGCCAGCGCACGTTCCGCGAGTTTATAGGCCTAATCTAGCATGATCTTGTCAGGAGAAAGTAATCTTGTCTTTATGCCTGCGGGCTATGAACCACGACGCGAATGGCTAGCTTCGTCAGCACATTCCGCGAGCGTTAACCTGTCGTGACATTGTTAGAAGAAAGAAGCCTGTCTCTGACTGCAGGCTAAGACACACGCTACGCGAATGACTGGCCCATGCAGCAAATAATGATACAGTATATTTTTTGAACTTAAATATTCTTCGCATAATCGTCGCACCCTGCTTTTTTCCACGAAATTTTGGCAAAAAAAGTGCGACGATTATGCGAGGAAATACGGTATGGTATATTGTACCTTTATGGCCATTTGGCTTCAATAAATTCTTGAAAATGAAAATCCACAGCCTGTTTCCAGTCTCCGACCGGGTCAGGAATAGAATGAATGAAGCCCCCAACTAGCGGCGAGGATACGAACTGTGCCGGCTGCCGAAGCCCGACGCACTCCTCTGGGGCAATGATTAAATGAATGACAGATGAAATGAAATGATAGTGGAGAGTGTTGCTGGAATGAAATTTTGACAGGGAAAACCGGAGTACCCGGAGAAAAACCTGTCTGCCTCCGTTTTGTCCAGCACAGATCTCACATGGAGTGACCGGGATTTGAACCACGGACCCAGCGGTGAGAGGCCGGCGTGCTGCTGCCTAAGCCACGGAGGCTGCAATAAATTCTTAAAATTCTTAATTATAAGAAGTTGTTAAGCTACTCAAACCATATCTTCCAAAGGTGGCATCTTGAGTCCCGGAAATGCAGGGTGTTATTATGTAACGCTAGGTGCTTGTTTTGTCAAATCCTTGGCTGCTTTGTTTATGCTGGTGACATTAAAACAGTACTGTACCATGTTCATGTTTTTTGCTAAATACTTAGTATTACACTATAAAAAGCACTGATCTGGTATTTTGAGACCTTGGAGCCTTCAATCCTGGAGTCAAGTGAATGCTTGAATAGTCACTTGGTATGGAGCCACAAGACGGTATGCATATTTACAACTTGCAGTGGGGACACTGGCACTGGCACACCACCTCCCATTATTTCCTGGGATATTAATGACCAGATGATTTCATCCATCATATCACAAGTCTTCAATGACACAGCCCTCTCCTGCACGAGCTGTTGACGGGCAGCCAGCTCCTCTCCTATGCCATACAATTCCATGTATTATTGCAGCACTTCCCTCTTGAACTCCAGTTCAGTTGCCTCCTCATTACATCATCATTCATCACATTGGGAAAGGGAAAATGGTTTCGGACACCTAGAAAAAATTAGTGAATTGAGAAAAGGCAAGAGAAGGGCTATGAAAAATGGGAAAACGAGACATCTTAGGCTTCTGATACCCTAGAAGGGATTGGAAGAGTACTAGAGTTGATCAATGGAGGTCGATATGAAAGATAAAAGAACGTGACGCAGATAAATGGAAGCAATGCCAGACTCGGAGAGGGGGTCTATAACGGTTGCCAAACCATGTCCCACAAGTTATTAGTGCCCGAAGGGAAGTAAGTTCACGAGGAAGATAAAATGAAGCAAAATATTAATTTGGAAACTTAGCAATGTTGTTAGTTAGTTTTTGTTGTTTTAAGGGCCAGAACAGCAGAGTCATCTGCCCCTACTCAGCTGTGTGAATATACACTATGCAACTGTTGTTTATCAATTTTGGGCTTTGCTCATTTGTACATTCAGAACAAGTGAATAGCATGCGAGAACTCTCACTTTTGCTTCATTGCATCCATGAAGTGTAGTGCAAACAGTTCTGTTTATCTGCCTAATGGCAGGTTTACTCATGGTCTTTGGTTGGTTAGTTCCTCCTTTTAGGGGCAGCGACAACGCAGTCATGTAGCCCCGTGTACTTTGGGTGTGTGTAGAATCTGCCTGATAACCGGTGTTAATTGTGATGGCTATATTAGTGTGTGTTATCTGTTTCTCTCCATCTTCCAAATAAATTAATACATCAAAGTATAGTCAGTGTCAGACATGGTAAATAAAAGTACAGATGTCCCATCACAAGCATTTCATAACTGTCAAACTGAGAAATCTTCCATATTCATTAACCACTCGCCCGCCTTTACTATTATGTGGGCTTCTTCTTCTTCTTCTTCTTCTTCTGCTTTTACAGCCTCATTGGTCCACTTCAGTCAATTATTTCTTGGTCCTCTTCTTCAGTAAGTTTTCCTTCCGAGTTGCCCAGTAGCTTTTCATTCGCTCTGATCTTCTCAGGCGTTCCTCATCTGTAAATACCCTTTTTACTGTATGACGTTTGTTTATATTTCCTTGAAATCTTACGGTATTTTTATATCTTTCATTTTTTTTTTAAATTTTTTGTTTTGTTTTGCAAGTCATCCAAGGTTATTTCTAATTCTTTCATATCTTCTCTAATTTCCTTAATCCATCCTACTTGTTGTTTCATATTCCAAAGTTTCTCTACAATTTTTCTAGATAATCTGGTTTCCGGTGTCCTCATAATGTGACCAAAGAAAAGGAAACCGTTTCTTCCGAATAGTAGCAGTGATGGGCTCCAGTTCTCTGTATACCTCTTCATTTGGTACTATCCGCCATTGTCCATCTTTCTGATATTTTTTATTTATGCATGTTCTAGCTATTCTTCTTTCTACTTTTAAAATTTTGTCGATTCTGTTTTTCTGAGTAACTTTAAAAAGAGTTTCACTTCCATAGGTCACCTCTGGTTGAACCACCGTCTTGTAATGTTTTAATTTTGTTGCGATTGATAGACATTTTCTTTTATATATAGTATGTAGACCATGTTAATTTTTGGGCTTTTATCATTATATTAGTTCTTTCTTGCCATGCAGGTTTCTCATCCAAGTTGTAAGTTATTATTTCTCCTAGGTATTTAAATTGCTTCACTATTTTAACTTTCTTGTTATTTACTGTTATGTGATTGATTACAAGTGGATTTGCTACCATTATCTCTGTCTTTTCAAATGATATCTGAAGTCCAATTTTTTGTGCTATATTTTGTAGGCTTATTATTTGATTTCTGGCTTCTTGAATATTATTAGCCAGTAACGCTAAGTCATCTGCGAATCCCAAGCAATTTAAGTCTATTTTTATCTTTCTTGGTTCCAATTCTTATGCTCCTAGGGTTTTCCCTGTACCACTCCCTCATCACGTATTCCAAAGCACAATTGAAAAGTAAAGGCGATAAACTATCTCCTTGTCTTAATCCTGTTTTTTAAACTGCTCAGATATTTCTCCTCTGAATCTTACTTTAGATTTGGTGTTTGTTAGAGTTAGTTTTATAATTTTTATAAATTTGGGATGAAGTCCGAAATTCCTTAGTATTTTCAGCAATGAAGATCTATGTATACAATCATAAGCTTTTTTGAAGTCTACGAAGGTTATGACTTGCTGTTTTTGTCTATGTTTGTAGTAGTCCTTGAATAATTTTAAGGTGATTATCTGTTCAGGGCAGCTTCGCCATGACCGAAATCCACCTTGGTATTCTCCTATTTCCAGTTCTAATTGATCTTTACAACGATTATATAGAATTCGTGAAATGATTTTATATGTGATATCCAAAAGGGAAATTCCTCGATAGTTGTCAGGATTTGATTTTTCTCCTTTCTTGTGTAATGGATGTATTATAGCTGTAGTCCAATGGTCTGGCAGTTCTTCTTTGATCCAAATGTTCACTATGCATTGGTGTAATGAAATCTTTACTGGTTCTGCTGCATATTTCCACAATTCTGCAAATGTTTGATCTTCTCCACTCGCTTTATAGTTTTTGAGCTCTCTCAGAGCTTTGTAGACTTCTTTGATTGTGGGTGGATTTATGTTTTCTGATGGTGTTTTAATAGTGGTGTCTGTATTTTTTGAAGCAGTTCTGGTGGATCTTTGCAATTTAGCAACTTGTTCCTGCTAAAATTTCTGTATTTTTTTATTACTAGGAGCTAACTCGCCATTTTTATCTTTTAACATTAATGTTAGAGGTTCATATCTTTGTAGCTGTTTGTTAAATATTGTGTAGTAATCTCTTGAGTTTGTTTTCGCGCTATTTGTTTCGATCATCAGAAGTATATCCTTTTGGTATTGCTGTTTAACCCTTCGTATTATTTTTTAGTTATCTTTCTTTGTTTTATGAGTTCCAAGTGTTATTCATCTGTTTTTTGACTCTGATACCGTAACCAGGCTTGATGTCTATCTTCCACTGTTTTATCACACTCATCGTTCCACCATTGGTGTTTCTTCCTTGGATTTATTGGGGCTACTTTGTTCAGCTATTTGTTTCAATTGGGGAACTATTTCCTTTAGATCATCTGTTGTTTTAATATATCTAGTTCGTTCTTTGTATCCGTTGTTATTTATTAGTTTATGAGGGTCATATGTTCTCTTTAGGTGAGTTTTTTTTTCTTTGTCAACAGAGTGAATTTAATTTTAATCTTTATCACGTAATGATCCAAGGAAGGAAGCTTGTAGTTTAACGTGACCGTCAATTTCGCGATCATAAGCCACGGGACCTCAGTTTTTTTTCGTGGAATCCGAACCACAGGACATGGCATTTCACATCGAAAATCTCACATGCATTGACCGGGAATCGAACCCGGTCTGCCTTGGTGAGAGGCATGCAGCTTGACCGCTGCGCCACCACGCCCCTATGTAATGATCCGATCCAGTATCTGTTCCTCTCAGAACTTTCACATTGTAGATCTCCCTGTGATAGTTCTTATCCATACAAACATGATTTAGTTGCCATTCACCTCTTTTCCAATCTGGATGTTTCCAAGTTTTGAATTTATTTGGTCTTCTCTTGAAGTAAGTCGATTTGGAGATCATATCATGGTTCCTGCAAAATTCCACCAGTCTTATGCCATTCCTGTTTGTTCTTCTCTGTGCTGGCCATTTTCCTAATATGTGTCTATATCTTTTTTCCCTTCCTAACTGGGCATTTAAGTCTCCAATAAAAATTTTGGTGTGACTTTTATTTACGTTTGTTGCTGTCTGATCCAAAAGCTCCCAAAATCCCTCCACATCATCTTTGTGTTCTTTCTTATTATTTTTATCATTAGTTGGGGCATGGGCATTTAGTATGGTATATGTTCTATTTGCAGCTTTTAGAGTTAGTGTCGAGAGCCTAGGGGATAATGCTTTGAAATCTATGATGGACTCAATTATTTTGAGATTGACTACAAATCCTGTTCCGAATTGTGGACATTGCTTCATTACTCTTTTTCCTTGTATTCCCTTGTGATTCTATTGGTTCCTGATCAGTGTTTCTCATTTCTTGAAGCCCAGTTATTAGAATCCCTTTGCGATCCATTTCGTCTGTCAAAATTTTGAGTTTCCCTTGCTGTATGATGGAATTTATATTGTGTGTTGCTATATGGTTTATCTGTCCTGTCTTCAGTCTAAATTTTGGTTTTCTATCTGTCGGGAGTATTTTTAGATGCTCCGACTCATCTAGGGTATCTTTCAGGTGACTGCCCACCGTATCCGAATGCAGTCTGCCTTGGCAATCGCAAGGCGGTGGAATATTCCTTAAAAGATTTCCTTCCATGTTTGACTTTCAAAGGTAGACAACCTTGTATGGAGCAAGCTCCGAGTTACAACTGCGGTTGTTAACCGTAGAGATTGTTGTGTGTTTGGTCCGCGAGAGCTATTTTATATTGCTCAAGTCCGCCGGCAAGCCGGTGAGGACCCCCTTATCCGCCACCTAGGACGCGCCACGTCGGAGTATCACCTCTCCGCCTGCTACGACACCGTAGTAGGTTCGTGGATGTGGGCTTCTATAAATAAGTTTATTTGTTTAAACGCACTTTTTAAACAAATTGTCAATATTTATGAAATCAGTGCGTAATTCATCACTGTTGCGAGTATTTCTGTTTGTTTGAATATTCTTTTCATTGCACAATGGGTTGTGTTGCGCCCCATATGTTCAAACGACCCGCCCGGCTCTAGAGCTATGCAAGCCGGACGCGACACAGTTCTGCCAGGGGCTATCGTCTTGTTTACCGTATTTGTTTAAACACACTTTTTAAACAAATACATTCCGTTGACTTTTCAAGAAATGCAAGATTTTTCCTGTACTATTGAGACGATTTGGAAGATCTTGGCTCAAAACGCACCTTATAAGGGAGATTGTGGAGACCCTAACTCGTACAGAGGAATTGCCCTAGAATCGGCAGTATTGAAACTCCTCAGCAATATAGTTTGCATTCGTTTGACAAAGGCAATAGAATCTCAGATACCGGAAGAGCAATTTGGTTTTAGGAGGGGACGATCTGCAACTCAGGCTGTACAATGTCTGCAGGCTGACATAGAAGAAGCCCTGAAACCACCCGGGGGAAAACTACATGTGGTGTTCTTGGACTAAGCAAAGGCTTTTGATACCATCAATAGACAAATGCTAGTAAGGAAGTTAGACAACATGATTGGTGAAGGCAACTACTTGGCGAGATTTGTTAGGACCCTGTTGAGCGAAAACTACATCGTTATTTCGGACAACATTACAACTTCCAAGGAAATACAGCAGACAATTGGAGTACTGCAGGGGGATCCCTTAAGCCCCATCCTCTTCGCTCTTGCTACGGCAGATGTGGTAGAAATATTACCCCCAAATGTAAAAATATACATTTACGCAGACGATATGGCTCTAATTTCAACCAGTGAAAAGGATTTACAGCAGGCGTTTGACAGAGTTGCGGAGTGGGCGGAAGAGAATGAACTCTATCTGAAAGAAAGGAAAACAGTTGCAATGACTTTCAGAAAAGGGGGAAGAGGAGCGACAATTCTCTACAATAATAGACCGCTAGAATGTGTTACGCACTTCAAGTATCTGGGGGTGACGTTCCAGACTCACGGAAACGTCTTCACTATTCACATCAAGGACAGAACAAACGCGGCTATAAAGGCCATGAGTAAAGATATGAGAAAATAGCATTTTGAAATTGATTTTGTAGCACTTTCATTTTGAAAAATAGCATTTTGGAGCTTTTTGAAATTTAAAAATTAGCATTTTGTAGCATTTAAAAGTTCGTCACCAGGTACAATAAACAGGTTCAAAATAATATGCATGGAAACTAATTCAAACATATGCAGGATTGGAAATATGGGCGTTTCTGATAAACGGCATAAGCATTTAATATAAATCTCCTGTTGTGTGTGTGGTTTTTATTTTTACTAAGGGAGTGTTAGAAGTATTAAAATCCTAATATCAGTATTACAGAAATGTAGAAACTTCTTTTTTATTAGATTAATTTATAGTCGCTTTAACTTGGAAAGTCTTATCGCGACTTTCACTGTAGATTTACATTATACAATACAATACATACAATACATTGAATTGAATACACTATAAAATCATAAAATGAACACTAGAAATAAAGAAAAGTCCCACTACTATGAGTTGATCAATCAGATTTTGAAATAAAGTTCCGAGTCTTTGAAGAACTTGATGAGTTTCTTGAGCTGTGAAAGAGATGAGAAGGCCTCACATATCTTCTTGGGAATGCTGTTGTGCTGGCACCAGTGGTTGTAGAGAGCACAGTCTGAGATTATGTGCTGCACAGTCAGTACGCTGTTACATGTTGAGCAGATAGGGGGTTGTTTCTTCTCGAGGAGATAGCTGTGGGTGATGTTGGTATGACCTATTCTTATTCGTGATATTGGAACTTGATCTTGCCTGGAAAGTTTATGATGGAGATATTGTTCTGTGGTTCCTGATGTTATTTCATGGAGTTTACTGGTAGAAGTTCTAAGCCAATGATTCTTCCACTGTTGGAATACTTTTCTTTTGACGTAGGAAATGATGTCACTATGAGGTGTAGCTATTGTAGGATCACATAAAGGTACAAGTGTGGCTTCTTTAGCTGCTTGATCGGCAGATTCATTGCCATGAATGCCTCTGTGAGAGGGTACCCACACAAATATGACTTGTTTACCTTGCTTCACCACTTTATGGAATATCAGTTGAATTTCTTGTACAAGGACGTTTGTCGAAGATAGATTCTCTATTGCGTTTAATGCACTTCGTGAATCGGAGTAAATAATAAATGAGTTGTTGCAGCTGGCTGTAATCAAAATGTATTTCATGGCCTGTTTAAGAGCAAAGAGTTCATTAGAATAGACTGTGAAAGATTCAGGAAGTCGAAAAAGCATGGTATGGTCAGGATAAATTATCCCACAACCGTTTCATTCGTCATATTTCGAACCATCAGTATAAATAGCACTGTGCATTGGGTATCTATTGGAGATTTCAAGAAATAATCGATGGTACTGTGATCTGTCAGTTTGGTTTTTAACCAAGTTGTTCAGTTCGAAGTTGACTGTTGGTAAGGTAATTGTCCATGGTGGGATATCAAGAGAATGGTCTGAGAGTAGTATGGGAGGAATATTTAGGTTTAATTCTTCAAGGAACTTGGATATTCTGACATTGAAGGGCGAAGGTTGTCGTCTTAATTCAGTGTTTGTTCTTGTGTGGCTGTTAGTAGGGAAAACATACGACTTAATGCGTGATTTAGTCATAGTTGATACTTTGAGTGCATATGATAAACTTAGTTGTTGACGTCTAATTGCAAGAGGTGGTTCATTGGCTTCTATTTGCATACTGGTTACTGGACTGGTGCGGAGAGTTCCCAGAGCAATTCGAAGAGCAGCTGACTGGATAGAATCAAGGATCTTGAGGGAAGACGCTGTTGCAGAGTTGTATACTATACTGCCATAATCTAATTTGGCCCTAATAATTGATCTATAAGTATTCATGAGCACTTGATAGTCTGCTGCCCAGTTTTTTGCTGCGAGAATCTTCATTAAATTAATCCGTCGTAGACACTCATCCTTGAGATTTTTCAGGTATGGAATCCAACTTAATTTACAATCAAACAGAATTCCCAGGATTTTAAGAGTAGATACTGTCTCAATTTTATGACTGTTTATGTTGAGCTCGGGATCTGTTACAGAGTGTTTGTTTTTAGAGAATACTATGCATTTGGACTTTGTTTTGGAGAACTTGAATCCAGTAATCTTGGCCCATTGTTGAATATTTTCAAGTGATTCTTGAAGTAGTTGTTGAGTAGTTGAACTATTTCTTCCAGCACAGAATATGGTCAAATCGTCGGCAAAAAGACAAGCCTTTACTGGCAAGTGGATGTTGGATACAATTCCGTTTATTGCGACCAGGAATAAAGTAACACTGATAACTGATCCTTGAGGGACTCCATTGTCGATTGTAACTTCCTGTGACAAAATGCCATTTGTCTTAACTTGAATTCTACGATCTTTGAGGAAGTTGTAGATGAAATAGAGCATATTTCCTGAAATGTTATATTCCATCAATGATTTAAGTACATGGTCTTTGAACACCATGTCATATGCCTTTTCAATATCTAGACTAACTGCTATGAGGTGATGGTTATTTAGGAAAGCTTCCCTAATTTCAGATTCCAAACTTATGAGAGTATCGACAGTTGAACGTCCTTTACGAAATCCACTTTGTACATCACTAAAAAAGTTTATATGTTCAAGATACCATCGTAATCTCCTGTTAACAATTTTCTCCATTAATTTGCACATTGCATTTGTTAAAGCGATTGGACGGTAATTTTCTGCAATTGAGTTATCCTTCCCTGGCTTGAGTATTGGAACAACAATGGCTCTGCGCCATTGATCAGGGAACGTCTGAGAGGTCCATATGTAGTTGAAAATAGCCAGAAGATAATTTAATGCGTTTAGTGGGAGCTGTCTTAGGAACTCATAAGGGACCGTATCTGGGCCAGGGCTGGATTTGCCACATTTGTCAAGTTCAATAAAGGAGGATATCAAAGGAAGTAAAAAGGTTCTATATGGGCTAGTAAAAAACAGTGTGAAAGGTAGGGAAAACACAAAATTTGTAAAAACTGAAGCGGGACAGATATTGTATGAAAGAGATGGTATATTGAAAAGATGGGAAGAATACTTTTCAAAGCTACTGAATGTTAAACACATTGAACTGGATGAAGAAAGGGAACAAGAAGGAACAATGGAGGAAGAAGAAGAACAAGAAAAGGAGATATCTATACTAGAAATAGAGGAAGCCATAAAGAAGATGAAGAGTGGCAAAGCACCTGGAGTGGATGAGGTGACCACAGAAATGATAAAAGCAGCAGGACCAGTAGGGTTGCAGTGGCTGTATAGATTATTTAGAATAATTTGGAAGAAGAAAGAGATCCCAGAAGAATGGGGAAAGGGTTTAATTATCCCACTTTTTAAGAAAGGTGACAAAAAGGAATGTAACAATTACAGAGGGATCACCCTTATTGCCCATGTAGCCAAGATCTTTGAGAGAGTATTGGAAGGTAGACTGAGGAGGCAGACAGATGGAGAGATGGAAGAAGAACAGTATGGTTTTAGGAGAGACAGATCAACTTTTGATTTAATCTTTACACTAAGGCATATGATGGAGAAAAGATGGGCGTTTGGAAAAGACATGGTGATGACTTTTATTGATATTGAGAAAGCTTATGACAGTGTGCCTAGACAGGTGGTGTGGGATGTATTAAGAAAAAGGCAAGTTAACAGTGCAGAAGTGCAAATGGTGAAAGCTATGTACAAATATTGTGTCAGTAGCGTAAAGACCACTATAGGAGAAACAGAATGGTTCAAGGTGGAAACGGGTCTCCGTCAAGGAAGTGTATTGTCCCCCTTACTATTCATCATACTCATGGATGAAATCCACAAGAATGTTAAACAGAGATTGGGACAAGAGGCAATAAAGGCCATGCTGTTTGCAGATGATATAGTGATATGGGGTGAGGATGAAAAGGAAGTACAAAAACAAGTAGATGTATGGAACCAAGAGATTGAGAAGTTTGGGATGAAAGTTAGCACAGAGAAGAGCAAGACAATGGTAATGTTAAGGGGAAGTAAGGAGGGAAGAGGAAAGATAGAAGTGAATGGAAAAATTCTAGAAGTGGTGAAAAGTTTCAAGTACTTGGGAAGTGTGATCACAGAAGATGGAAAGATTACTGAGGAAATTGGAAAGAGAATACAACAAGCGAACAGCTTCTACCAGAGTGTTAGGGGTATTCTGTGGAACCAAGATGTCCCAAAGAAATGTAAGCAGGTATTATATTCAACCTATTATGGACCCGTACTAACATATGCAGCTGGAGCATGGACCACTACAAAAAGAGAGGAGAGTAGAATACAAGCAGCGGAGATGAAATTCCTAAGAGGTATAGAAGGGAAGACCAGAAGAGATAAAATCAGAAACGAGGAGATAAGAAGGAGGACAGGAATCTTGAAGCTGCAGGACAGGATAGAAACAACCAAGTTAAAGTGGTATGGACATATGATGAGAATGGGAGAGGAGAGAGTGCCAAAGAAAGCTTTTCTGGAAAAGGTTTCGGGGAAGAGACCGCGCGGAAGGCCCCGAAAGAGATGGGCAGATACAGTGTGGGAGTGCGTGGAGAAGAAGGGAGGAAAACCTGAAGATGTACTTAAAGGGGGAGAGGAGTGGTGGAGAGACAGGCAACGTTGGAGGTCCTTGATTCACAACCCGACCCAGGAAGCTGGAAACGGGAAATGAAGAAGAAGAATAATCATGTCCTGTAATTGAAAAGGTTCATTTAAATTAGAATTGGAGTCGGAGGAGGTTCTTTTTAGATCAAGAGGTTCGCTGGTTTTCTTTATATGGAGAAAATGTTGGTCATAATTGTGGTCACTAGAAATCTCGGAGAATGTGTCAGCTAATTTATCAGCAATGTTTTGAGGGTTGGTTATGAAGGATCCATCATTCGGGTTTCTGAGAGAAGTAATGTGGAACTGGTTATATTTACCATTTACACGTTTGAGTTTATTCCATACTTCTTTTTGTGGAGTTTGAGAATTTAGTGAGGAAACAAATGTCAGCCACGAGTTCTTTTTGCTATCTTTAATTTCTTTTCGGGCGATTGCTGTACATTTCTGAAATTGGGCTTTATTTTCAGGAGTTGGTTTTCTCTTAAAGACATAGAAAGCATGGTTTTTATTCTTTAGAGCTTCCTTGCATGCGTCGTTCCACCAAGGTACTGTCTTCTTACACGGGTTTATCTTTATTTTCGGAACACTAAGGTTTGCAGATTTAACTATTGCTTCTGTAAAATCTTGAACAATATCATTGATGTGTTTGGAAGGGAAGTCATGTGGATGGGTTAGGCCAATTAAATGGTTGTTGACTATATGATTGAACTGCGTCCAATTTGCTTTATTTAAGTTCCATTTAAGGGTTTGTGGTATCGGGGCGTTGATTGAAGCGTTGTCGTTATTGATCAGTATGGGGAAGTGGTCACTATTTCCTTGGAGCGTCGAATAGACAGACCAGTCAAAACCAGTTGCTATCTCCGGAGTGCAGATAGTTAGGTCTATGCTACTATAGGTTCCATGAGCAATATCGAAACGAGTTGGAGCAGTTGAATTCATTAGAATTAGGTCAAATTCATCTAGTATCTTTTCTATCTCCTTCCCTCTTGCATCGGAGTGATGACTGCCCCATAACGTGTTATGGCTGTTGAAGTCGCCTACTAGAATGAATGGTTTAGGTAGCTGACGGATAAGATTTCGTAGATCATCTCCGTGAAATAGATAACTGTTTGGTATATAATATTGCAGGTATTATACGGATCAGAATGTTTAACGTTGAACAAAAGAGGCGAACAAGAGGAACTGGAAAAGAAAGAAAGGAAAATACTTAGGAAAATTTTGGGTCCCCAAAAGAATAAAGATATTTGGATGAAGAGAAAAAATGAAGACCTTTACCGAAATGTGGAAAAAATTACAGACTCAATTAAAAGACGGAGACTACAATTTTATGGTCACCTCCATAGAATGGATAGCAGCAGGCTAACTAAGAAAATTTTTGACTACATCTCCAAATTAAAAAACACCACTAGATGGCTGGAAGAGATACGGTGTGATCTGCAAAAACTGAAGATCACAAATAACATCATTTCTAATAGGGTGGAATTCCGGCGACTGATCACTACTGCAGATTTTTCGATTCTGCAAGTTCCACATCAACCACGGAGAGTGTTATCAACGGAACAGAGGCAGGCCATCAGCCAATGTATGAAGAAGTTTTGGGAAGAAAAGAAAAAACGAAACAATGTACCGTAGTCTTAGGTTCAAAGCGGTCTATAATTGGCCAAATTCTAAATATATATATATATATTGCAGATACACAGAGAGGGAGGTAGATGCAATGAGACGGCTACAGCTTCCAAATTGGAGTTTAAAGAAATTTCTTTAAGGTATATGTTGTTTTTGACATAGGTAGCTACTCCTCCACTTGCATGACTTGCATTAGTTCTGTTTTTATGATACACATTGTAAAGTTTTAGATTAGCAGCAAAATCGTTCCGAAAGTTGGTCTCTTGGAGACAGATAATGGGTGGTTGGTGTTTATTTATTAGGAGTTGTAGGAATTCTAACTGGGATCGATAGCTGTTGATATTCCATTGGAGTAGTGTTGTTGCCATAAGTATGATGAGGAATAGCAAAAGATCCATTTCCATTCTTATAGAGGGAGAGATTAGTCATCGCTAGAATAGTCTAGAGAAACATTGTTATCCATTTGGTCTTCGCTTAGGTTGACGAACTTCAGTAATTTCTTCACTATCCGAGAGCTTCTGTTTTTAATGCTTTTATCGGTGTAGTAGGGGTATAGTTTCTGTAGGGCTTTAGCGAGTCCTTCTATGTCTTGGGTGTAATTGAAAGCAATTGCCACCACGTCCTTGACACCTTGGGAATTTTCGAGAAAAGATTGGAGTTGTGTGTAACTGAGAGGAGCTAGTGATGGATCAGCTTCCAAAACCTGTTTCACAGGAAGGAGCATATCGCTGATTGTTGGTTTTTGTGGTTCTTTCTTGGGTTTCTTAGAAGTATGATTTACCTTGTGATTCTCAATTTGTTCAGAAGAGTCGATTTTGGGTCTGTTGCTATTAGAAATATTTTGGTCAGTTCTTTCACTGCTGGCGAGTGACATTGGTCTTTTAAATCCAGGGAAATGTCCAGTTGTTGAGGCAGGACATGTTTCACTATGTCCAGGCACTGTTCTTTCTATTGGAATTTCAGAGAGAGAAATACCATTACAATCTTGGGTTAGAGTTAAGTTTAGGATAGCTGATGAAGTTTCATCATGTGAATTTGTTGGAGGAAGGTCGGAAGTACTGGTTGCATTTTTGGGGTTTATCTCTGTTGTTTGTGGTTTCTCTTGTAGTTAAGGAAATTTGGAGAGGTTAGGTTTGTCAATTTCATGAATGTCGTGCTGAGAGGTTGGTTGATCATTTGGAACTGAGTTGTTAGTAGGACAGTCTTTGGCCAAATGTCCCTCAGTTTTACAAATAAAGCAGGTGGGTGAGTCAGATGATAGGTAAATCCAGTAGTTAGTGCCATCGTATTCAATTTGGAGAGATGCAGGGAGTTTATCGAAGTCTTCATTTTGGATGTACATTTGTCTTCGAAAGCTCAAAATATGAGAAAAACCTGTGATGGATAAGCCTGCTCTGATAGGGGTAATTTTAGACATGATTTTCACACCAATGTTTAACAATTCCTCTTCAATTACATAGTTGGGTATTACAGGACAAACGTTTGATAGTATAATACGCTTGTTTTTTGTTAAGAGTGGTCGTATTTCCAAAGATACATTGTTTATTAAGATCTTGGGGTTTGCTAATATTAACTCTTCAACAACTTTCTTGCTAGAAAGAAAAATGCATATTCGTCCATTCGATATTCGTGAAACAAAACGAATGTTGCTAGGGCTAGTGAGTTTTCCTACAGCTAGCACATAATCTTTGATACTGATTCCATCTTGGGATTCAATTACGATAGCTTGTTCTTTAGAGGGGAGAGATTGAGCTATAGCAGAATAGCTTGACCTTGGATTTGTTTCTTTGGTGCCGGTGGTTATTGTAGTTGTCATTTGGGTGCCAGATGTACTGTTGTTAAAATCAGGGTTATTTACAGTATTATAATAATTCATTGGTTGGTTTGGTACTTGGTGGGTTGATACATCAGAAGTTTTATCATTCGTTGTGTTCGTTAAGAGACGCCGACCTCTATCAACAGAGGCGGCAGCCATGTTGGGTTGATCAGAACAGAGTTTTAGGTTGTGTTTCTTCCACTTCACGTAACTTACGGTAAGGTTCTCAAATATTAGGAATAATACTTACAAAAGTGTTGTAGGTATCTAGAATACTTTCATATACGATTCGCACTCCAATGTGATATCCAAAAACCTCTCCAAATGAGATGTAACTACAGCAGCACGAACCTCGTCAACATTGTGTAGAAACTTGACATCATACATTTTTCAGAAATGTGAGATCTCTGAAAATAAAGGCATCAGCCTGGCTAATTGGCAAGATTGAGTTCAAGTGCTGTCGGTTGGTTATATGACGTGAGATGAGGGTACCTAAGCTATGCTCAAAAGATCCTAAGGTCATGTTCTCATTATGCAATCAACACTATCAGGTGTTGTGCAGCAACTGTAATATTGAGGGCCGGTGGAGAGTTGTATTAGTTCACTGGCACCAAGGTGCCAATTGTTAGAATAAAGCGAGCTGTGGTCAGGCAACAATGCTTGTCTTACGAAGTTTACTGTGTGGCAGGTGGAATGACGACAATACCAGGCTGTCCTGGACTCGATGGACGAATTGGTTCAAATTCTGAGGATGTCTATGAAATCCTTTTGTGTGGTTTTCCTACGAACTCCTTGCCAAGTTCCATTCATTTCTTTTAATAACTTATCTTATGAGGTAGGATTCAAGAAGTGCCATTTGACCATTAAACCACAGGCAAATAGAAATTCAATGCCCCTCATCCATGGCCCTCATTGAAAAGGAAGTAATAATGTGAATCATACATTTACTTAGCTTTGTGTAAATACCACACAATGGATAATTAACTAAATAATAAAATGTATGTTTAAGGTCTACCCACAATGCGCTGTCGTTAGACGGTAGTGGGCAGACGGTAGACGGCAGATGAAGTCGGTAGTTCACAACATAGCCACCCACAATGCGCAGTTGTTGAAATGCTAGGAGTAAATAATAACTTGACTTTCATTTATTCCTTGAGAAGGTTGTCATTGTCGACAACCTAACCTAAAATTTGCAAGGATGCATGACTTGGAGCGGTACGGTTTATTTTTATTGCTGCTAACTGGTACAGCATTGTTAAAATTGAGGAAAAATACTCGTACATCCAGTATCCCCTCTTGTAAATAATTAATAACAAATCCAACTCTGAATTAGGCCTATTGTTTTTTGAACAGAATTGTTTTTGTGTAGCTGTTCATTTTTGATTGAACGCCCGAGGGCTCCCAACACGTTCAGTCTATTACTACATCATTTCCTAATTTATTTTTCGTTATTACAAAATGTATTTTGGCTAATTTCAGTACCGGTAGGTTCTACTTTAGAAAATGTTTTCGTACGATGAGCTCTCGTTCAGCGTTACCTTCTGCTGCATTACATTTGCTACAAAGGAAAACATAATCAATGTACAGTTTCCTTTTAGATACTTGGGCTCACTCATGTCATACATCCAACGGCGTTCCCTCACAAAATCAATTAATGTATCTTCTATCCCAGTCATCATATTTTTATATACTGTAATTATGCGAAGAATATACCGCGAATACAACTAGGCCTAGTCAACTACACAGCTGATGACGAAAAAGTGACGCCATCTTGTGATCTCTTCTCATTGGCTCTCAAATATGTAGTTGGCTGTCAAAGATAAAATTGGCGACAGCCGACTACACGCTGTCGATTGTCAACTATCTACTACAGACAAGCAACTTCACATTGAGAAAGAGAGCACAGGTCAGCCTTCAACTCACTGCCGCAACACTCCAGTTGCTTTAAACTGCCTGCCCATTCGACGATTACAGCATTGGTTTGAGCGTACAACCTCGTTTCCATATAAAGGTGCTAGGAAGCAGCACCAAGGCACCGTGGCAGACATAAGTTTTGTATTGATGTTAATGGAGCAGTTGTGTTTGGAATGTATTCTGAATGATTTTATAATGCTGTACTGCTGCGTGCCCTTTTGTAAATCAGAACAGGGCAAGTTAGAATACTGGGGACGTGCAATTTCCAGAGAAGATGGCGCAGGGGAAGCAAATAAATAAATACATACCGGTACATGAATGAAGGATTGAGTAAATACGTGAGACAATAAATATGTAAGTAGGTAAATAAATAATTTAAGAAGTATGTAAGTAAATAAATAAGTGAATATATAAGCAATAAATAAGTAAACAAATAAATAAATGTATAAGTAAATAAATACGTGAATAAATAAGCAAACAAATAAATAATTAAACAAATAAATAAAATAATAATTAAATAAATAAGTAAAAAAATAAATAAGTAAAAAATAAAGAATTAAATAAATAAATGTGTAAGTAAATAAACAAATACGTAAATAGATAAGAAAATAAATAATTAAATAGATAAATACGTAAGTAAATACAGAAGTAAATGAAAAATAATTAAATAAATACATATGTAAGTAAATAAATATATACGTGAATAAATAAGTAAATAAATAAGTAGACACATAAATAAGAAAATAAATAATTAAATACATAAGTAAGTAAATAAATAAGAAAATACATAATTAAATAAATAAACATGTAAGTAAATAAATACGTGAATAAATAAATAAAAAAGCAATAAATAAGTAAAGAAGTAAGTAAATCAATAAATTTGTAAGTAAATAAATAAGTTAAAAAAATAAACAATCTGTCCAAAAAATCTGTAAAAATGTATAATACAGCCATCACAATAAGACGGGTTATCAGACAAATTCACCTCACACCCAAGTACATGGGGCTACATGACCACAATGTCGCAAAGCCCCTAAATAAATCATCATCCCATTTTTCGGGGGGCCGGAGGCATTCTTTTTCCCTGTCTTATTGTCCTTTTTCTTTTGCCAAGTATGTAAGTTAGATTTAAGTCAGTTAGAAGTAGTTATATTTTTATTATCGTCTGCATAATTACGGGAAAATGAGCTAGACATTTCGCCCCTTAAAAACAATCGCCTCCACCACATGTATTTTTGCTTTCCTTTATACTGAAAATTTGCCCGTAAGTATGTGTCTGAATACTTTTAGATGTTAGAATAACAAAGGAACTTAGTGTAATGTTTTCACGTCCGTCAATCTCGATATTAAGCCTCCAAACATAACAATACTTCGTTTCAGGTATCTTCCCCTTTAAAAAGCCGCGGCAATCTCAGTGCCTTGGTGCTGCACCTAGCGGTGAATTATTGCATATATCTTGGACGCCTGTGAGTGTCGAATGGGCAGGCAGTTTAAAGCAACCAGCGGCAACCAGGAGTGTTGCGATCCAGCCGGCAGTGCTTCAACTACAGTCTGCCGCCTGCCCACTACCGTCTGCCGACAGCGCATTGTGGGTAGAGCCAAGA
This sequence comes from Meconema thalassinum, assembly GCA_946902985.2. Taxonomy (NCBI): domain Eukaryota; kingdom Metazoa; phylum Arthropoda; class Insecta; order Orthoptera; family Tettigoniidae; genus Meconema; species Meconema thalassinum. Next base: position 451,717,874 of record OX336391.1, on the reverse strand, counting down.
CCGACTACAATAAATATTGTAGTCGGTCTTGGTAGAGCTTTACTCCATCATTATTTCCTGACCACACTGCGACTCTTGACTGACAATCTGTAAAACAGTATCCGAATTCACGGAGAAATCGCCGGCCGACATGTAACATAACCTATAACTCACACATGGTAGAGAATACTTTCATCATATTATACAACATTTCCCGAAGCAAAGAGAACGCCTAACAAAAATTGTCTATTCATATCACGATACGTACTTGAGAGTTTTCATTTTCATTTCAAATACAAAAAATGAGGGCCGGCGCGATATAAACCTATATAAGCATAACCTTATTGCTCTAATTTTTAAAAAGAATCGGCACAAACGATTGGAATATTCCTTTCATTAGCACAACCAACTGAAACTACAAAATAATTTCTCCAAAATCATCGTTTTACTGGTGATAAACAGTGGATATTATGCGGCAATAATAACAGCACCATTTTCAAATTAATTTTTACCGTAATCGATTGTTTTCACAATAATCGATGTTCGTACATATCGATTATTACTCGTAAATATCGATTATATAGCCGATATTTTCATTGCTAGGAACTCGCAAATTTCAAAGTTACGGCGCGAAAATGTAATAAAACATAATATTCAACATTAATCGGTAAATTCGGCACTTTTCGCATTTATCGCATTTATGGGAATAATTCGCAAGAACCCTTAGTTATCGCACTTTGTCGCACATTCAGTTTCGCAAATTTTGGGTATACATAGTCATATTAGTTACCAGTGGCGAATTCTCCCATGCATCGCATATACCGGCGGTATACCACCAGTGATAAAAATATAAAATGTTTATCTCGACATTTTCTCGACTTGTATGTAGCAGTGCAGTCAGGAAGATCGAGCTTGTCATCATTCATGTTCCGCCGATTGTTGTCAAGGAAGCTGGCGATCGAATCCCGCTTAACTCGCTAATTTTCTTCTGGGGTACACACTATTAGCTGTGAGTGACTGTACTTTGGTATACCGCAAGTCTAGCCCGGTCGTTGAAAGGGTTCGACCATGGCCCGCGGGGCGGGGGAGGGAAAGAGTAGCCCAGCCACGTTCCGTATGGGGTATCGCGCTAAAGACTAGCGGTGAGTGTATTGCTGATTGGCTGATTTCAAACAGTACTTTCACCCTGCTCACAAGGGAAGGCACACCAGCGCAGTGCCTCATACACTTCAGTTATGTTGTGAGTTCCTCTTGGCGTGAATTACTTCCCACTGAAATATTAACATGTTTAGATTAAGTGAAACACTGGAAGTGGATAGAAGTGTTGTTGAAAGGATTTTATTCCATTGGATTTCCTCAGTAAGTTGAAATTAAAGCGATCTATTTCTTTGTGCAAGGAAATGAAGGCATTGGTTTCTGCCGAAATCAGGTAGAATTTTACACTTAGAATATTTGTTGCTTTGCAGTTGTTGATTCAATTAGGGGCTTTGAAGCATCGTGGTCATGTAGCCCCGTGTACTTGGTTCAGGGGCGGATTTAAGGCAAGATCATGGGGGTAGGCGAACACACACCAGGGAGTCTAGAGAGTATGGAATACCCTTAGCTTGGAGAGGGGTGGGGGAGGTCCGGGATAGGATAATTTTGCTAAAACTAGGTCCTAATTAGTGAGTAATAGGACATTTTTTTTATTTTTATATTTTGGAGTAAAAATAAATGTTACCGATCACGGTGGCCAAGAGCAGTAACGCGCTAGCTCGTATCTCGCTGGCATCGGGAGAGTGTGGGTTTGAATCCCACTTCAGCCGTCCAGAAAATGGTTGTCTTGGTTTCCTATTTTCACCACCAGGCAAGTGCCGTGACGGTTCCTTTCAACAGGTCCACGACCGACCGACTGCTCTCCAAAATCCCTTCCCTGGTCCTTCCTTAATTTGACCCAAGTTAGCTGTCACCTGTCATCATCCCCAGTTGTATCTGTTGATGAAGTTTATCCAGCTCCGAGACACCATCCTTGCGACGGTAGAGGAATGATCCCTCGCAGAGTCCGTTTTGTGAGTTGGGAAAAATTTGTGTGATATTAGCCATTTTACGTCAAATATTTATTGTATTCCAAATTATTTTAGTTTTGGTAGTTCTACTATTTACTGCCATAGCCAACGCGTGGTTTAAAGCCATTTTTAGAGAACTGTCAAAAATGTGTAGTATTCTTCCAAATATACATACATTTTCATTTGAGACGGTTTTACCTTTCAGCGTCCAGTCCAGTCTGCAAGCCTCTGTTTGAGAACTAGTCGCCTCTATGATCCCCTATTAGCAGTTAGCAATCTGGCTCCCTCTGCTTCTACATCTCTGACTTCGAAATCGTTCAACACTGAAACTGACCATCGCCTCTGCTTCTGTTATCCTCTACAGCCGAACACTCAAAATAGTAGGTTATCGTAAAATGTGCATTTTGATACAGAGTAATTAAATGTGAAAGAATGTGTCTAAAGCCACTGTTTTCGTCATGTTTTTAATGTATAACAACAAGATGAATCGTTCACTCCTTAAATCCACCCCTGGCTTGGTGCGTGGGGAAACTGATGAGATATGTCATTATGATGGCTGTACCGTTGCCAGGATTTTGGTAGGAGGCGGCTGTGGCCTTAAGATACGTACGAGTGAAAGTAAGAAACCACGAAAGACCATTTCTAGGATGTTTGGGGGTTGGAATCGAACCACCTGTTCTCATTTCTGCCTCTTGGGGATTGAGTGAATCCCAACCTTCAGACTAGAATTACATTTCTTGGTAGAGCAGAGAATCGAACACGGACCTCCGCAGTAACAGCCCCAGAATACTAGCCACTACGCCAAGAGGTGGACCTTTAGAAATCTAAGTGAATGGAACTTGCTTTCAAGTAAAATTCTTCCTGGCAGACCAAGGTTGGGAAACAATATGTCAAGGTAGTTTACACTATATATATTTTTTAGCGTATGGCTTTTAGTGCCGGGAGTGTCCGAGGACATGTTCGGCTCGCCAGTTTTGTAGCTTCTTTGAGACGGACACCCAATGGGTGAGCTACATGTACCGTTGGGGAGGAAAGTTGGAATGTAAGGACGAGGAGTTGGAAGGTAGCGGCTGTGGCCTATAGTTAGGGACCAACCCCGGCATTTGCTTGGAAGGAAGATGGGAAACCACAGAAGACCATCTTCAAGGTTGCCGGCGGGGGGATTCGAACCTCCTCGCCTCACGGATGTTTGAACGACCACGGCTAACTCACCCGGTATTATTTTATTGATTGAGGCTGAATGTTCGCTTTTCAGAAGATATTTCCACTTTGAGATACTGGCTCTTCTTTAATTGCATTATTACATTGGTTATGAATGAATGCGCTTCTCATGTTTGGACATGTCTAATGATGAGACAATGTATAATTGAGATCCTTCGGAAATGGATCAATGTTTATTTGTTTTCGTAAAATTTAAGACCTGGTCAAGAACGGGGAGAGAGAGAAGGCAGCGTAAAGATGAAATGTACTCTGTACGTTGTCAAAATGAACTAGAAGGGCGAGGGGATTCGAAGGCCATTTACCTAGAAGCAGTTTCATGTAGGCCGTGTTCAGGTGTTAAACGAAGATTTTTTTAAATGTATAAGGACATAGTCCTTGCAGAGGGAGGATGACGCACTGGTTTTACCCGGACGGTTGAGGTTCGAATTCCGGTGACAGCACGCTAAATATTTCACATGGAAGATCACGTGGCGTTAGGAAGGGAATCCGACCTTATATCCCCGGCCAAAACAATTGGCTAGTGACCTCAATTTATTTGGATAACCTATCCAAAATTATAGCTATAAAGTGTGTTTCTTAGAAGTTATGTAAATGTTCTCCAATACAAAATAAAAATTCAACTTTGACAAGAGGTTGAGGCATGGAAAAAAAGGAGGGGGGGGATGTAAGGGGTAAATGGTGCGGTATACCAAGAACGGTGACCACCAGTCGCCACTGTTAGTTACCAGGTAGTTGAAAAAAGGAGGAAAAAGTAAAATTCGCATTTATCGCAATTGCGATTTTCCCGTATCTCTGGCCATGAGTGACATACAACATCTCCGAACACTGTCATTTACAGACAGCGATGAGACTTTTCTCTCTGAATATCATTCCTGTAGTTGCATATGGTTTGGAAAGTATTTGGCATCACCTTAAGTATAAGCACCTCGTAGAGCTGGAGAAGGTGAAAGCTACCTACCTGAAAAGGGTGATGTGTCTTTCGAAATTCACTCTTTCTCGGTTGGTATATGAACTCGCGAAAGAGCCTCCTTTTGTTGAAGACCTCAGATTACAGCTGCTCCTGCCATCTACATTGGGTTATGAGAGACTAATGCAGGAAATGAAGTTAAAGAGAGGAAGCATATGACAGGAATTTTATATCACGGAAGCGATGACATCGCGGGATTGGACGAGGGGTTTCTATGAGATGAGACACTTGATAACCAGATTCGCGGTGCATGGATTCCACTTCAGGGTGTGTGCAAACAAAATGTACCATCAGCTGGATTGCTGGTGCGTGTGTGCCCTCTGCGGCAAAGCATGTGACAGATATCATGTAATGCAGTGTGATCAGAGGAAGTTATCTCTGTCACAGTTTTGTACTAGTGATAAGTAATTAATGATGATGATTATGTTCGAGGAAAAGATAAGTCATGTTTAATTCAATTGCATATTTTGTGCTCTAATAAATTTATTATAAGTCTTTCTGGTTCAGGAGTTTGAGTTTTTTGTCGGATTTACTTAGCGTATTATTTTGTCTTTAGCAAGCACAACGAATTACCTGGACAATGTACAAAATTTCGTCTCAACGAATCCCAAATTCAAACACTACTACTCCGTTATGAATCCTGAAGCAACTTATGCTCCCGACACACTACCGGTATTTAAGTTGAACAACAAATCAACTGATAAACTTCAGAAGGCAGGCAAGTGAATTATCAGAACAATCATCAGTAACAAACAAAAAAAAAGAATGGACAATGGAGATAGATTACCAGAAACATGGCTAGTAAAACAATTGTACAATTACTTTTCGAGAACTAAAATCAAGAGCAATTGGTCCAGGTTGATTTAGAAAAGTTAGGCATACCAATGCAATAAATTAAGGACAGAGGTGAAAAGTAGATTCTGAGGAACAGAGACATGAGACTTAAATTAAAAACCTTTGAACCTTTGTCTGCCAACTGAGAAAGGTTAATAAACTTTTGGGTGCAGAAGAGGATGCTGATAGCCAAAATTAGAGTTACTATTCCAAAGTCTTAAATTGGAATTATTTAAGTGTTCCAATGTGAGCATAAAATATGATTAATAAGTAAATAAGTTGCATGTCTTTTGGAAAACAGCACAAAGCAGGCTGTCACCAATATAAATTTTGAATCCTGGTCAAGTACTTAAAAAGTTACGAAGAAAGAAAAGGACACGAATATGAACACTAATGGGGGGGGGGAATATAACAAATTTGTGTTTGTTACCAAAATGTTAAATTTCAATGCATATTGTTTCTCTGGACAAAACATTAACTTCTCATTGTTTAGAATTAGTTAAAAAATGTAATGGAGAGTTTTCACAAGAAAAAAAAATCCCTGCACAAACACATTTAATTTTACATCAAATGTTTCAGCACTCAGTTTCTTCAAACAAAACACCAATTTTTAGCTGTTTGGTTTAAATTTTATGAATTTTGGGAAAATGGTTAATTGACACTAGATGTGTGGGAAATTGTCTCGTTATGGTAAAATGTCATGAATTGAAAAATCTATATGGTAATTATGAATTTTGCTATATTTTGAATTTTACTTCAAACTTTGGACCCATCAGATATGTGCCGCATATAAAATAACTGGTCATTTGGAAAACACGTATACCAGGCAGTAATTCATCAATCAAAAGAAAGATGTGCCTTTTCGTGATAATATTAATTCAATTATTCCCTTACAGTACAAAATAAGTACCTAACTTATAACGTCTACTTCTGATATAGCATCTTAAAAACAGCCAGCGGTCAGCTCGACATATTTTCATTTCCTCGCTATAGCAGAAATTCACCCGGAGTTTTGGTCATTGGCCCAGTGCAGAGCTGATTTTGAATCCAATGTGCAACTTTTCCTCCCAACCGACCGTAAACTTGTGACCACCACTCCGCTATGGCAGCAGAAATATTGTCAAGTGGACTGAGAATGGCACCCATAGCTTAACATAGGAATGTTTATCCATACACGACCGCAAGTGCTGCAGTAAATTTCATCAAATGGGGACGAAAACAGTGCTGATTGTGTTAACATCACACGACGGTAGAAATGTCAAACGGATCAAGAATAGTGCTGATCATTTAACATAGCAATATTTGTCAGTACACTACTGATAGTACCATAGGAAATCTCATCAAATGGGCCTGCAATATGCGCTGATTGCATACACATCACATTTTCCCATGCCCAATCACGGACTCGAAACTGTAGGGACAGTGGGAGTTCTTTCAAGTAGGCCAAGAACACCACCAATCATGTAACGGCACCAATTTTGGCTGTGAAAGTTTAAGAAAGAAAAACATCACGATACCTACTCGTGTTGTGATATTTTTCTATTCCCAATTGCACAAACATGTAGATCTGTGGTTGATACCTGAAATTTTGGAATATATTATGGGAATGATGTACTTTTTAAAAATGTCACCTAAATGTCCCATTTTTAGATTTTCAAAATCTGTGCAGTTTATCTTAAGCTCACTTTATCTTCAAAATCATGTTGTTTAACTTGATGTTGACTCTCTAGGTGTGACACATCTTTGCACATTTATGTTCACCCTTCTTAACAGCATCTGCTTTTCTAAATCAATTACTGAATTTTTGTTTGCTTATCATTTTGCCATCAACCAGATTTTCAGTTTTTGGAGTAATATTCAGCACAAAATTTAACTACAGTAAAGGTATCCAATGCCACTACAATGTGTGTGACAACACTGAGCTGATACGAGCATGATCCACTAGCAGACTATACTATACATATTGCTGCTATCCAGTAGCGGCTGGCCCATAAGGACTCCAGGACGGTGTCATTCCTAGAGAACGAAAAGGGAATTTCATTTTCTCTTGATATTTTAAGTCAAAAATTGAACTCTAATAATACTAAGAAAATTACATGTCAATGTAAAACTGTAGCTCTATCAATCAGATAGGCTGTGTTTGGTGGTATCACGCTCAGCGCGCAGCTCACTGGTTAGTATGGAGTTACGGACTCTAGGCTTTCCGCCCTAAGATTGTGCCCGGGCGAGGCGATTGCGACGTAAGGGGAGTACGGAGACTGGCGTGCTTGTTGGCTGCCAGAGGGGTAATCTGTGGACGCGGTGTGCGGGCAGTTGTCTTTAAGGCGGGCGGAGTCCGAATAGCTCTGTAGCACCGGTATTTATGTCATCTCCCCTCGCTACTCTACGAGCATGCGCCCAGCCGGGGATTCACCCCATAAGCAAATAAAGTAAATGAATGAATAAATCAAATCTCCATGGTTGCATATAATAAAAATTAAATTTAAATAAAAATAATCCATGAGCAGCATGGCCTTTGTTTATCTTTGAAGACAAAAAATATGTAATTATATTTAAGTGTAGCAACTTGCGAGCCTCCGTGGCTTAGGCGGCAGCACGTCGGCCTCTCACCGCTGGTTCCGTGGCTCAAATCCCGGTCACTCCATGTGAGATCTGTGCTGGACAAAACAGAGGCAGACAGGTTTTTCTCCGGGTACTCCGGTTTTCCCTGTCAAAATTTCATTCCAGCAACACTCTCCACTATAATTTCATTTGTCATTCATTTAATCATTGCCCCAGAGGAGTGCGACAGGCTTCGGCAGCCGGCACAGTTCCTATCCTCACCGCTAGATGAGGGCTTTATTTATTCCATTCCTGACCCAGTCGGAGACCGAAAGCAGGCTGTGGATTTTCATTTAAGTGTAGCATCTGAGAACAGGAATCTAGATTCATATTACAATGGTGAAGTATAACACGGACCTCTGTCTAGCATCCTGTGGGTAGTGAAGAGGTTGGCACCAGTGAGCTATTTCGCTTTCATGCTGAAGAGTCTTGAGTGCGGTGGTAATATTCAGTAGTTGTAATCTCTCTATTGGTGATAATTAATTTGTAAATCATTAAGTAGTGTTTTTTTTTAATTTACCGGTGCGACTGTGGTTTGGAAGTGCTTGTTCCGAAAGTTATATTATCATGATGTCTCTATAATAGTAATAATAATAATAGTAATACTACTACTAATTTTTAATTCTTGTTACGGCTATGCTCTAGAGATGAAACTCCTTAAGGCTTGATTGTCTTTTTTATGCTTCCGCCTAAGTGTGATTAAGTATTTCTGTGTTTCAAAATTAATTCTGTGGACGCTATTATAAAAATGGTAGCGGAAAACTTTCTCTTGAGAGTAATTTTCACATCAGGTTATCAGTGTTGTTACCCTATGAAATCATTGTTGTAATACCGGTACCAAATGATAAAAACAGGTGTTGAGGGCAGCTTTAGGATCTGACATCAAGAATATCGAGTAGCGAAATTTTCATTGCATGTAAAAGTAACTTGATTCTAGACCTACCGGTAGGCCTACTCTTTTTTTCCTCTGTCAACTTACAAAAAGGTGCGGGAAAAATACTGTGATCGCTCTCCCAGCCTAACAGTATGTCGGCTGCCACTGCTGCTATCTAGTAATGTTATTTCCTTCTATTCAATTCCTTAAGGCTATGCTCTGGTGGATGTCAAGTCTCTGAGAACAATTTGATACTATATGTGATAGATTGTGGTGTTCCTTTTTATTGATTTGCATTTATAATTTTAGTCCTCGCAGTTAATTGGCACGTTTAAAAAGTAATTTTAAATTGCCAATTAACATAGTATTTGTGAAATATCACTATTTTACCTGTTTCTCATTTCATTCATTTCAATGTAGTGCAAATTTCTCTTTCCATTTTGGAATCTCTACTTAGTATAAAACAAAGTCCCCAATCTTGGATGTCACGGGTAATCTAGAGAACCACTGGATGGATTTTGATACGGTTTTCACCATTCTGTAAAGGATATCTCGAGGAAGTTTTCTGTAGAAAATAATTTTAAATATGATCAAAGGAAGCCAAGCAGAAACGATTTCAGTGAAAAAGTCTAAAAAGAAACCTGGCGTCCATGCACTTTTTAAGCTTACGCTGGGCGAACCGTTAAAAATATGAACATACTTTGAGTGTAAGAGTTGTTCAGCATGAAACGTTCTACAAAAGTAGTCCGCGAGAGCTCTGTCTTCAGTACATCGCCCACTATAATTGTTTTTAGATTGGACAGAAGGGAATTTGTGTTTCATGCACCTTGCCATTCTTAAAATATGTCTGACAAGAATTTGTTGCACATGCATCTCCATGATAATATAACTAATAGTCCAGTCAGGGATTTTAACCCATCACGCCGAGACGTAAAATGGATATAGGTCGTAGTTCATTGACATCGGAAAAGAAAAGCGCTTATTACGTAATGCATTCATAACTGTTCCCAGGCGAAGCTGGGGCGGGTTGCTAGTACTGTATATAACAATACCGGGGTTCCCACTCGTACAGATTACTCGCAGAAGCCAAGAAGACCTACTCTCTGTTCAGTCTAACAGGGCCTGATCATAACAAATGCAGTCCATGTCTTGTGACTGCCATGTAACTTCCATGAACTGACCAATAAGAAAGCATCTTCTTACAGATGTTTCTGATTTCAATGTTATGATCTGTCATCAAGTTACAAAGGATATCTCCCAGTTAAAATAGCATCACAAGATCTATTCGTACCAATTACTTGGGGTCACCAGAAGCTGCATAAGTGTGGTACCAGCGTCTCCAATTTATTGATTTTTCCATTAGATCTTACTACTTTTAAATATTCGGTGGCTAAAAATAATTTCCCTATTGTTCAGGTTGGGACTTTTAATTACTTATCTGTCTTAAATTATAAAAATAAATATTTTATCAACAACATGGGATGTCTACGATAACACATTAAGTAGATGATTTTTTGTAAATTTGAGTGGGTATTGGTGCTGGTATCCACTATAGCCCAATAATATGGTTGAAATGCAGCAAATAACTACTGCAGCCAAATTTTCAAACACCTCCAATTATGCAGGGTGCCTGGGAATGTTCTCCGCTGCGCCTACATACTGCTGCGAGAGGTAGCATCAGCAGTTACGTTGGCAGCACGCTTGTATCAAAACGGTAACTTTATAAGGGAACAACTGAAGCTTGTCTCTTACAGCTTTATGTGCTGTCCACTTAGAGATTCCTGTTTCTTGAGCTAATTTACGTGTTGATTTCCTTGGACTATGCGGCAATACATCGGAGATTTCATCAAGTTTTTCGTCTGTTAAAAGTGAAGGCCTGCCTGCTCCCGGTACATCGTGAACTGAGCCGGTCACACGAAATTTACTTACCAAATCCTGAACAGTATCCTGGTTTGGACACTTTGAATTAGGAAACCTTGTCTGAAATTTTAGTTTTACATACGTATTCCACCAAAAAAGCTATCTCTTCAGTAGTAAATATTACCGCCTGTATTCTGTTGCACTCTTCCAATTAATCTATCTGAATTCTTGCTTACTGCAATACACACTGACGATTTCGACAGCCTACAACCCACACGTGCGGGATTCATCCTGTCAAGGACATCGTGCTGCCAAATAAACTGCTGATGCTACCTCTCGCAGCAGTACGTAGGCACTGCGGAGAGCATTCCCTGGCATCCTGCACTTCTTCTTCTTATGACATCATCTCCCTCCGAAGGTTGGCGATCCAATTGATTATGATTACACGCGAAACGGCAGCACGGAAGATTTCTATCGACGTATGTCCATACCACCGCCGCAAGTCTTTCATCCAGGAATTTCTTCATCTTCCCACAGATTTTTTCCCATCAATCTTCCCTTGAATGATCAGCCGGAGAAGTTCATACCGTTCACCTCTCATGATGTGCCCGAGGTATCTGAACTTACGCTCCTTGATGGTTGTGAGAAGCTCTTTCTTCTTGTTCAAGATGTTGAGGATTTCATTTGTTTTCCTTTCTACCCAAGATATTCGGAGTATTCTTCTGTATAAGTACATCTCAAAAGATTCAATCCGCTTCTCCAGTAATGGGATGAGCATCCACCCTTCGAAACCATACAAAAGGACAGGAAAAACATAACAACGTAACATTCGAACTCAGAGCTGAAGGTTGAGTTCTCGGCTGGTGAATAAGGTCTTCATGGTATTGAACATATTTTTTGCTTGTCCAATCCTGGAAAAGATTTCACTCTTTGAATTTGGTTTTGTTAATATTCAAGGATAAACCATAGGTTTCACTGGTCCTCACGATATTGTTAATAATAATTTGAAGATCACTAGGGTTGCTGGCTAGCACAATCGTGTCATCAGCAAATTGGATATTATTAATGACATAGCCATTGATCTTGATGCCTAGATTAACATCTTCCGTACCCTCTCTGAACACAGCTTCAGAGTAGATGTTAAAAAGGAGTGGGGACAGTGGCGGCTCGTGAATTTTACTGAGGGGGGACTCAACCGTTTAAGATGTAAACAGTTTTTGTGATGTTTTTCCAGTAATTGACAGAGATGATTTTTATACATGAATTGTGTTTTCCCTTTTCACATATTTTTGTAGCTTGATTTCCTTATTTCGTTTGGACTAGGCACTACTGTTTTTAAAGAAATAACAAAGGTATTAAAAAAATTTGCTCCCAGTCACTGGAAAAAGAAGAAAACCGGACCCAGCTCAGGAATCCATCAGGGTTGCCAATTCCCAAGCTCTCTAGCCATGAGCCCTTGAGGGTGTATCCCCACCACAATGGTTCACAACTAGGCCTAGTGGGACTTGGGTTGGAGACCATTGGACCCCAGCCGAGGCGGTTATTATTTCCACTTGTGCCGGGCTCTTCTCTGTCATCTACCTGTCGACCTCCATTAGTCAACTCTTGTTCTCTTCCAACCCTGATAGCACTAGAGCATCTAAAGTCTAGGGAGGCATTCATTTTCTTGCCGTAACTGACCCTTATATCATCTATCCTGATACCCTCATTCTTCGAGGGATCAGCCCTATTCTTTTAGTTTCATAACTTCTAATGCCTTCTACACAAGGCCTTAAAGGTGGCAGGGTGTTTGAAGCTCCACCACACGTAATGCACCCTGGATAGGGCTACACATTCAAGAGCTCAGCTTTTGAGCTCGGGAGTTGGCGACCGTGATGTGTTCCAGAGCGAGATTCATTTTCCCCTTTTTACATTGACTTTGGGGTGGACCCTCTCTTCTTTCCCTTTTCTGCCTGCCTTTAATGGCTCTAGTGTTTTCAAGTACCTCAATACTCATTCTTCGAAGATTGATTCTTGTTTTAAGGGGATGAACAGCAAGGTCATCTGCCCTTCGAAGATAGAGGGCATTTCTTTTCCGTCATTTATTTCCCTTATTTGTTTCTTTCTTTTATTATTATCGTTTTCTTCTTCTAGTACATAAGTTAGTTGTAAGTCAGTAATTAGTGAAGCCTAGCTGTAGATTTCATTTCATCATAATTTCTCACCATCACCTAAACCACTAAGGGTAGATGGCCTCGATATTTCACCCCTTTAAACAACAATTATCTCCATCATTGAAGGTGTATCGATATCTAAGGTGCACCGTGCATGGTGGAACAACACACATCCTACCTCCTTTAGGGCCTCTTAGAGAAGGCAGAAAAAAGGACAAAATGAGGTCTGATCCTACAAAAATTAGGGCATCAAGAAAGAAAAAGACGAGCCAATTGAGGCAGGGGAATGAAAGACATCCCAGGCCTCCGATACCCTAATAACGTTGGGGTAAGAGTTGACATGAAAGATATAAGAGAGGAGCTCAGCTCAAAGAATCTCAGCTGGGGTCCCATAGTCGCCAACCCATATCCCACTAGTTGTAACCAATTTGATAATAATTTATGTGATCTGAAGCTCTCAGGAAGAAAATGAAGACTGCACGCAACAGAGCGATCAGAAGGTAACCATTTGCTTCCTCTCTTGTCACCTTCTCTGGAAATTCCACGTAACCATTTCTCTCGCAATGAATTGTCCGATTATATCTCATGAAATGAGATTCCCCGGTATTTTAACTTGCCCAGTTCTGATTTACAAAAGGGCACGCAGCAGTAAAACATTATAAAATCATTCAGAATACATTCTGATCACTTTTGTGATACTTTCAATGTTTAGCTTGGCCCATTTGTCGGTCAAATTTTATTTCTTGTTACCGAGATCCCCGAATGGTAATTATTTCTTTACCAATGTATTAATTGCTTAAACCATATGCATAATCTTGTTATCAATCAGTTATTCATAGATATTATAGTTCTCACCTCGAGTGTTTCAGTCGCTCGCTACCTCAAGCGTCCTCACTCCCGACATACAGGACATCTACTGGTTGATCCACTGTCCGCTGAGTAGTGTCGACTGACGTCACCCTGACTTTCGTTCGACCAATGGCAGGTCTTTGTCCAGTCGGGCGATCTCCAGCTTCGAGAGGGTTCCATGGTCCCTATTTAAGACGCCACTTGCTGGCGTTCTTCACCACTTCTGATCAACCGCCACTTCTGATCAATCATCACTTCTGATTACTTCAACCTGCTGGTCACCGCTACTGCATCTCATGACACCATCGCTAGTCTCTACGCTACCTAGCAGTTACGTCACGAGATCTGCACCATGACGTATTACTCAAGATGGCAAGACTAATTGCCAGCTGTTGTACTCTTCACCTTCACCTTAGATGGGATACTTTGAATCATCTTTCGAAATACTGCTGGATCATCACTTGGAAGCTATAAATGTCATTCCTTCTCAAGAAAAGAAGAGAGAGTTGACATTTTATCAATGGTGCACATATCTCTAGGCCATGTACGCCTCCTTCTAAAGAAACCGTGAGGACTTTTAAATCAACGTGTGCTAGCTGGAACTTTTAAGGAGCTGGCTCTTCAAAGATAAGTTTACTTTTATGAAGAACTTATATCATACCAGTTATTTTACACTCTTAATCATTTTTTTATGGTTCTCTCTTTTTATAAAGTGCACCCCCTTTTTTTTATGTTAAGCTCAACTTCTCTCCAATCAAGCAAGCTTGTTTAATGGACCTTTCTTTAATCTGGGTTTCTGTCATCAGGCCCTCACACTTTGCTACATTTATAATTGTTCATTTCTGTGATAAGCACTTAAGTGCAATTTGTTTATTGGTTATAAATTTATTATTAGAAATAAAAATTGTTAATGTATTGCTACCTACATTGGTTTTCTAGTCACGTATTTCATGCCCACTACCCCGCACCGCTTCAGTCTAATTTCCTTGACCACAGTAGTTATTTTGTCCAGGCTTTCGCCTGATGCGTTTCGTTCTCCCGTATGGGGAAGTTTTAGGGCAGAATTTATTCTCTACATATTTTTGGTGCCTCACCCCCGGGAAACATATCTGTTGCACCCTGGATCCCTATACAAGTTTAATATTGTGGATTTTACATTGACAATTTTTGTTTATTGTGTTTCAACACTAATTCACATTGTACGTTTCAGCTTGAAGCGCATGTTCAGCAGGGGAGGAGAGAAACGTAAGCTAAACCGGTTTCTTCCGCATCAGACTAAACCTTACTACCTAGCAAGCTGTCATCTTCTGGCTTCCAGTACTCGAAGTCACAATATTGACGTGAGTAACAAACAACTTTTGACATGCCTAACCTTGATGAAAAACTTAGCAACGCCAGAGCCTCTTGTAAGGGCAAGCTCACACGGTTTCGTACTTTCTTAACGGAGCTCGAACCCCAAGAGCGTAATCTTGACATAATTTCGCAGAGGCTTAAGAATTATGAACAAGCCTTTGAGAAATATGATGAGATACAATGCAGTATAGAAACTCAGCATCCGGACCAGCAAAGTGATAGGTTGGAAGTTGAAAAATTATACTATCAGGGATTTGCTGAAGCTAAACAGCTTATTAGGGCTTTAACTTTAAAGGAAAAACAAGAAGATCAAACTTCTGCAGCATCTTCTACATCTTCTTCACGCATTATATTACCCAAATTAGAAATACCCAAATTCACTGGTAAAGACATAGAATGGGAACCATTTTTTGAATTATTCAATTCTTTAGTACATGAGAATACTTCTATACCAGTAATACAAAAATTTCACTACTTGCGTCTGGCAGTTCAAGGCAACACACTTAACCTGATTCAAGCACTTTCTTTGACCAGTGATAATTATGAAGTTGCTCTGAACCTTCTTAAGGATAGATATGGGAACATTCGTTTATCTATTCAACGCCATATACAAAGCTTATTCGAGTTACCTAACGTGCAAGCAGATAACAGTTTATCACTTCGTAAGTTGATTGACACTGCAGAGCTACACGTCAGAGCATTGTCCAATTTAAACCAACCTGTAAATCACTGGGATTTATTTCTAGTTCACCTCATTTCTGCAAGATTGGATGCAAATACATTAAAAGCCTGGGAAACAGAACTTTCCCAGAATTTGCAATGCACTTATGAGGCGATTATTAACTTTTTGAAGGCCAGAAGCCAAGTCTTTTCCGCCATAGCTAATCAAAAAACTAGTAGTTCAGATTCAAAAGCCTTCTCAAAAGATAAGGTTAGCAGTTCTAATCAAAGAATTTTAAGATCACAGGCTCTTCCTGTTGATGCTCGGTCACCGAACCAAATGCAAACGTGCGGTCTGTGTCAGCAATCGCATACTTTATACAATTGTGATGAATTTAAATCTTTATCAGTAGATGAAAGACGAAAGTTCATTACGAACAAAAAACATTGTTTCAACTGTTTGTCAGGAACGCATATGTTAAACAATTGCCGTTCACAACGTTTATGCTTTCATTGTAAGGCTAGACACCATTCCCTTTTGCACAGACATGAAAGATCACGGTTATCAGGACCAAGCAGTTCCAATACCAAGTCTAATTCTGAGACTTCTCAAAATAGTGCGCAGTCGTATGCTCCAAGTTCTACCTCGCTTGGCAAAGTCCATGTTTTATTATCTACCGTGCAGGTTCTATTGAAAAATTCTCACGGAAAATGGGTATCTGTCAGGGGATTATTGGACAATGCCGCTACCAACAATTTTATTAATGAATCGTTGGTACAAAAGTTAGGCCTCCCAAAACATCCTACCTCAATAGAGGTTACAGGAATAAACTGCTCTAAATCGCAATCCTTAAGCTTTGCTAAAGTGGATCTGAAGGACTCTAATAATCTTGGTACGCAGTTGCAATTAGATTGTTTGATTATCAAGTCTATAGGCAACAATATTCCTGGCACTTCTTATCCTATTCAAAGTTGGAATATCCCGAATTTTGTCCAGCTAGCTGACCCTCATTTCAACAGAGCTTCGCCCGTAGAGCTTCTTTTCAGCTCAAGCGTATTTTGGCAATGTCTTCATTCCAATAAAGTAAAAATTGCTCCTAATGTTTTCTTCCGCGAAACTGATTTTGGTTGGATTGCTACTGGCCAAATATACCGTAATCCTATTCAAACTGTATCGAATTGTTATTTTGTTGGTACCGATTTGAGTCAAGAGCTAACCAAGTTCTGGGATCTTGAGAATGTTCAGGCTACTTCTTCTTCTTCTTCTTCTTCTAACGAAATTTGTGAAAAGTTATACAAGGAAACCACTGTCCGTACTGCTGAAGGCAGATTTATAGTAACTCTTCCACGTATTCCCAATCCTCCCGCCATTACGGGCTCGCATTCCAGAGCACTTAGGGCACTATTTGCTATTGAAAATCGGTTCAAACAAGATGCTTCTGTCAAAACTCAGTATGCTTCCTTTATGGAGGAATACGAATCATCCAATCACATGGAGGTAATTTCTAAATCAGAAGAAATTGACCATCCTTTAAATGAAATAGTTTATCTAAATCATCACCCGGTATGGAAAAATTCCTTAACACAAGACAATATAAGAGTAGTTTTCAATGGCTCATCACCAGATTCCAATGGAATCTCTTTAAATTATACCCTGCAATGTGGTCCCGCGATTCAAACAGATCTCACCTCTGTTTTGCTTAATTTTCGAAGGTTTCCTATTGCTGTAATCTCAGATATTAAGCAGATGTACCGGCAGATTCTCGTAAATTCTGAGCAGCAAGATCTGCAAAGAATATTGTGGCGCGATGAGAGTTCCAAACCCATAAAGATATTTAGATTGAAGACTGTGACATATGGCCTGAAGCCTTCAGCCTTTCTTGCTCAACAGGGGCCGATAACCTAGATGTTAGGCCCCTTAAAACAACAATTATCATCATCATCATCACCTTTCTTGCGATTCGGTCTCTCCACATGTTAGCCGAGCAAGATGGTCATCTGTATCATCCTTTGGCCTCTGAGTCATTAAAAACGGCATTTTATGTTGACGATTTCTTGTGCTCTTTCCCTAATATTTCTGAAGCACTCCTTGTGTGCGAAGATTTGAAGTCCCTGCTCCTGGGAGGTGGTTTTCCGCTCCATAAATGGACTTCAAATTCCACTGAATTTATATCAAAATTTTCATCAGAGGTCCCAGTTGATGAATTTGTTGCCATTCCTACTGATGAAGCAGCCGTAAAAGCATTGGGTATTTTTTGGTGTCCTTCTTCTGATACCTTCTCTTATCAGGTACATCTGTCAGAATCTCCCCCTGTAACTAAGAGACAAGTTCTGTCAGAAATCGCAAAGATCTTTGATCCTTTGCAATATATTGCTCCTATAGTTATTGTTGCAAAAATGTTCTTGCAAAAGCTTTGGTCATTAAAATCAGACTGGGATGAAAATCTCCCCCTACCTCTTGTAGAAGAATGGTTAGAGTATCGCAGCAGTTTGCTGGATCTCTCCAAGGTTTCTATACCCCGCCTTTTAATTTCTAATCCCTTATACCAGCAGTATGACCTGCATGTATTTTCTGATAGTTCAGAACGGGCTTATGGCTGTTGTGCATACATAGTAGGACGTTCCTCAGCCACTTTCCCTGGATTTTCTAATTTAGTGTGCGCTAAATCAAAGGTTGCTCCACTTAAAACAGTATCATTGCCGAGATTAGAATTATGCTCTGCGTTAATGGCAACAGAATTAGCTACTAAACTAAATATCAGTTTAAAGTTAAAATTTTCCCACACATTTTTTTGGAGCGATTCTTCTATTGTATTAGCTTGGATTTCCAAGCCTTCTTCTCATTGGAATACCTTTGTGGCAAATCACGTTTCTAAGATTCATGAAGTCTCTCATTCTGAACAATGGAGACATGTTCCTAGCCGTGAAAACCCCGCGGATATAATATCACGTGGTTGCACGCCTAAAAAATTGATTTCTTCAGACCTGTACTGGAATGGTCCTCCTTGGCTAAGTCAGGAATCATCTTGCTGGCCTCGCTTAGCTAATCAATTTGCAGAAGAAATACCTGATGCCCGTAATGACCCTGTCGCGTCGCATCTTACTTCTACTTCTACTAGCCTTTTTCATAGATACTCTTCATTTGATAAATTGATTCGTGTAGTGTCTTATATCTTCCGATGGAAATATTTAGTAATTGATCAACCTTTGAAGCCTCAACCCTTTCTCTCCAGAGTAGAGTTAGAATTTGCTACTTGCAAGATTTTGTTACTTGTTCAGCAGGAAGTATTTGCTCCTGAAAAGCAAGCTCTTATAAGTGGTAAAGATTTACCCAAGTCTAGCAGGCTTTCACCACTCACTCCTTTTCTAGACCAGGACGGCATAATACGTGTGGGTGGAAGATTAGCTATGTCTAGTTGTGAGGATGGGAAAAAGCATCCCATCATCCTTCCTTCAAAGCATCCTATCACTACCCTTATAATAAAAAAGTTTCATTATAAACACCTTCATGCTGGCACTCGCACCTTGCTCTGTCTAATTCGTGAACTTTACTGGATCATCAATGGCGTTCATGAGGTTTCTTCTGTTGTCAAAAAGTGTATACCTTGCTTTAAGGTTAAACCACGGCCCGCCACGCAGATTATGGGTAATTTACCTCCATTTCGTTCAGAACCTAGTAAGCCCTTCGCTCTTACTGGGATCGATTACGCAGGTCCTTACGTATATCAGACCAATCCCTCTTCATCTAAGCGCAAAATCTTAGGTAAACTTTACATCTCGTTATTTGTATGTATGGTGACGGGAGCTATCCACCTTGAGTTGGTTACGAACGCTTCTGTATCCTACTTTTTGGCCGCCTTTTCTAGATTTGCTGCTAGACGGGGTGTTCCATCTGAAGTTTTTTCAGATAATGCAAAAATTTTTGTAAGCGCTTCTGATCTCTGGAAAAAAGTGTTAAGCTCCCCTTCTGCTAAAGAAAAAATTTCCAACTTTTCCTATTCTAAAGGTTTCAAATGGCATTTCACCCCGCCTTATGCTCCCCATCATGGGGGCCGTTGGGAGTCCTGCATCAAACTTACTAAAAGACAGCTTAAGAAAACTCTTGGTCCTACCATACTTTCTTATGAGGAATTCAACTCTTTAATTATTCAAGTCGAAGGTATTGTAAATTCCAGACCTCTGACCCCTCTTTCAAACGATCCTAAGGATCTTTTACCTTTAACACCCAGTCACTTCCTGATTGGCTGTTCGCTTGCTGCTACTCCGCCTTTGCTGGTTCGACGCTGTGATCCTAACTTACCTATCTTTTGGAGAAAAGTAGAATCTTTGCGCTGTTCTTTTTGGCGCCGATGGAAGTTAGAATATCTCAGCTTGCTAAATAGGCGTGAGAAATGGCGGCTTCCTCAACCAGATGTACGAGTGGGGGACATGGTTCTTCTTCGAGCCCCATCTCCGCCTCTCGTGTGGAACCTAGGCAGAGTTATTCACTGCCACTTTGGCCGTGATAAACGCGTCAGAGTTGTTGATGTTTTAACTAGTAAAGGTCTTTATACTAGACCCATCTCTGCTATCTCTGTTTTGCCTTTCGAGTCTTAGTTTCTCCTCGTCTGTTATCCATGTTTTGCTTTGACTGATTCTTTTGTTTGTTTTCATTCGGAGTTCTCGGAGCATGATCACTTTTGTGATACTTTCAATGTTTAGCTTGGCCCATTTGTCGGTCAAATTTTATTTCTTGTTACCGAGATCCCCGAATGGTAATTATTTCTTTACCAATGTATTAATTGCTTAAACCATATGCATAATCTTGTTATCAATCAGTTATTCATAGATATTATAGTTCTCACCTCGAGTGTTTCAGTCGCTCGCTACCTCAAGCGTCCTCACTCCCGACATACAGGACATCTACTGGTTGATCCACTGTCCGCTGAGTAGTGTCGACTGACGTCACCCTGACTTTCGTTCGACCAATGGCAGGTCTTTGTCCAGTCGGGCGATCTCCAGCTTCGAGAGGGTTCCATGGTCCCTATTTAAGACGCCACTTGCTGGCGTTCTTCACCACTTCTGATCAACCGCCACTTCTGATCAATCATCACTTCTGATTACTTCAACCTGCTGGTCACCGCTACTGCATCTCATGACACCATCGCTAGTCTCTACGCTACCTAGCAGTTACGTCACGAGATCTGCACCATGACATATTACTCAAGATGGCAAGACTAATTGCCAGCTGTTGTACTCTTCACCTTCACCTTAGATGGGATACTTTGAATCATCTTTCGAAATACTGCTGGATCATCACTTGGAAGCTATAAATGTCATTCCTTCTCAAGAAAAGAAGAGAGAGTTGACATTTTATCAATGGTGCACATATCTCTAGGCCATGTACGCCTCCTTCTAAAGAAACCGTGAGGACTTTTAAATCAACGTGTGCTAGCTGGAACTTTTAAGGAGCTGGCTCTTCAAAGATAAGTTTACTTTTATGAAGAACTTATATCATACCAGTTATTTTACACTCTTAATCATTTTTTATGGTTCTCTCTTTTTATAAAGTGCATCCCTTTTTTTTATGTTAAGCTCAACTTCTCTCCAATCAAGCAAGCTTGTTTCATGGACCTTTCTTTAATCTGGGTTTCTGTCATCAGGCCCTCACACTTTGCTACATTTATAATTGTTCATTTCTGTGATAAGCACTTAAGTGCAATTTGTTTATTGGTTATAGATTTATTATTAGAAATAAAAATTGTTAATGTATTGCTACCTACATTGGTTTTCTAGTCACGTATTTCATGCCCACTACCCCGCACCGCTTCAGTCTAATTTTCTTGACCACAGTAGTTATTTTGTCCAGGCTTTCGCCTGATGCGTTTCGTTCTCCCGTATGGGGAAGTTTTAGGGCAGAACTTATTCTCCACATGCCAACTTCGCCATTAACATCAATGCAAAACTTATGTCTGCTGGTGCTGCTTCCTAGCGCCTTTATTTGGAAACGAGGTTGTACGCATAAATCGTTGAATGGGCAGGCAGCTCCTTGGCCAAGAGGGAAGCTATCCAGTGGCTGCATCAGACCGGCATCAGACTCAAGCTGACTGAGTCCGCACACTTCGTGACGTAGCGCGTGAGGGGTTAGAGGGGGGATAACTGGAGGTATGCGTTGTCATGGCAACGTAAATAACAAAGCGGGCGACTTTTGATGAGTCCACATGAGTATACGGTGCGCTCTACCGACGTGGAGAGGAACTACACATTGTGTCACGATAGCAAAACATTAGGTGCGAGGAGAGAGATCATTGGGGCTGAAGAGGAGGGAGGAGGGTGGGAGGGCAGCGTCCTTGAGTCCAATATCACCGGCCGCCCCTGAGTGGGGACGGGACACATCCCTGGCGGACACCTCTTCGTATAGCTATGTCCTCAGTAGTAGTTCCTTCTATTTTGACCTCTGCCATTTGATTCCCGTATTACAGTATTAAAAATTGTTTGGCGCTTTTATTTATTACTATGAAAGTTGTGTTTGTAAATAGTATAATACAGTGTAATTATTCCATTGTAATATTTCCCTGAATTAAAGGCCAATAGTAATTATATAGCCAACGGACTGGCCATGTTGAAACACCAGATCCCATGAGAACTCCGCAGTTAAGCAGCATTGGGCAAGTTTGGACCATGGATGGAATGCCGGTTCAGTGGGACCACACGCTGTTGACGGGAAAAGGGGGAGTGGAAAGGCTCTGACCACCCTACCGCACATAAACTCCGGCTGAGGATAGCCTCTTCGGAGGCAAGGACCTGCCTTCGGGCAGAATACCAATAATAATAATAGTAGTTATATAAAACTGGTTACAAGCACTTAGATTTTTGGCCTTGACTAAATACACAAAACACCACCTTTTTGTATCTTAAAGCATCACATTTTACAACAATTTTTTTTTTACACCTGCAGTGGTAGTGATAGAGATATTAGAAATAAATGAAGCATCATCATCATCATCTAGATATCGTCCCAGCAGGACAGGTAGGATTTAATTGGACAAGATACCTCCATCTAATTATATCATAGTAGACTTCTTCTCTTTTTACGTCTTTCAACACTTAATAGTAGACAAACGATATTTGTAGGTTGTAGTTATAGCTTTTTACCATCATCACAACAGAGTACTTGTAGTTCATTTCTGCATATTAGTTAACAATTCTTCAGTAGTTTACTGTGTATTACAGCAATAGTAGCTTCACCTTCATAGATTAGTTTGGGGGAGGAGGACTGTTTTTGTTGATGGGATAGTTATTTCTAAGTTTTGCAACATTAAATTAAATAGTTCTTTTTTCAAGTGCTTAATGCTTTAATATTTATCAGTATTAATTACCACACTTACTAAGTTTTCTGACTGGTTTTCTTGTATTTTGTCTTTGGAGGGCAGAGACTTCTGTGGATATCACCATAGATTTTGTAGAGCTATTTGTCTTGAAGATTTGGATCTGATGATGCTCATTCCTGTTTGATTCAACCACCTTCTTCTGGGACGTCCAACAAATTTCTTTCCAGGTACTATCCTTTGCAAGTACTGTCTCTCCAGCACCCTTTGCGCATGGCCAAATCATTTCATCCTTGTGATGTTCATTCTTTCTTCCATTATTAAAGTCGCCTGCATATCGCTCCTAATGCAGTCATTTCTGATTCTGTACATTCTCATCTTCTGCATAGCAGATCTTAAAAATTTCATTTTACACTCTTTTAATTTTCTAGTGTCTTTCTTCAATAAGACACAACTCTGTGAGCCATCTCATAATTGGCAGAAGATATGATTTGAACATTGTTTGCTTGGATCTTACGGGAATTAATATTGTAACTTTCAGTCGGTCAACACAAAATAATTCCAATTACTGGAATATGTGAAAAATAACCTGAAATAAATTGCATGTGATTAAGTTATGATTGTTATGGACTATTGAAGAAGATGAAAACTAAGGAATTAAATGTTTCGCTCGTCAAGTGAGCATCATCAGATCAAAATCTGCAAGACAAATAGCTCTACAAACCACTAACAAACCTACAGTGTCACCCGCAGACGGTCTCTGCCCTCCAAAAACAAATTACAAGAAAACCCGTCAGAAAACTTGGTAAGTGTGGCTGGTAATTATTAAATATTAAAGCATTAAGCACCGAAAAGAGAAGTGTTGCAAAACTTAGAAATAGCTCTCGTCAACAAAAACAGTCTTCCTCCCCCAAAATAATCTATGAAGGTGTGGCTACTATTGCTGTGATACACTTCAGCAGTAACCCCTAAATTATTGTAGAATTGTAAACTAATATGTGGAAATGAACTACAAGTACTCTGTTGTGATGATGCATGGTGTCCACAGGCAGGAAAAGTCAGGAATTCTGTTTTTGGTCAGGAAAAGTCAGAAAAAAGTGTGAAAAAATGGCAAAAATGGTCCCAAGATGGCGGCAAGTGATAGACCTCGTGTTTCAGTGGCTCTGACATATTACTGTGTTTTAGTGTCGGAAGTCGTTTCCGACCGTAGTGATGTGTCGTGTGATCGGGAAGTTCGGTGGTGCTGTGCAGAGAGACACTTTATATTCTCTACCACGGCGGCTTGTGGTCTCCCAGTTCTGCGCCATGCCCCCGCCACACCTCATGGACCGGTACAGCGTTGCCGTGCTTCCTCCAGAGCGGTTTGCTTGACACTGCTACTGTTATCAGGTGACATACATCTAAACCCAGGCCCCCTTAACCTCTACTATCAAAACGCACAGAGCATCAAAAACAAACTAACAGACTGTTTAGCAAATGTAACGGAAGTTAATCAATTTTGTAACCTCTGCCTCTCAGAAACATGGTTGTCAGACTTCGTGTCATGTGGGGAACTTCCGTTTTCGTCTGAATTCAATGTGTTTCGGCGCGATAGGGCTTCAAGGGGTGGTGGAGTTGCAATCGCAGTTCATAACAAATTAAAGGCAAAACATCGGCCTGATTTAGAAACTTCCTGTGAAATAATATGGGTTGAGATTAATATCCCAAAAAGGAAGAATTGACTCGTAGGCTGCTTCTACCGTCCACCTACCAGCAAAATTGACACCTTAGAAGAATGTTTCAACTCTACTGTTCTTGCCCTCAACCAAGAAAATGAAATAGTGTTAGTAGGTGATTTTAACTCCCATATCTCCTGGACATCAATAGACAACGGTACCATACACTCTCCCCCAATAGATACTTTCATCTTATCAAATTTTATAAACGGTCTACATCTGAAACAGTTCAACCTGCACCCAACAAGGAAATCCGAAACACTGGACCTCATATTTTCAACCCTACGTAATGTCACCGTGACCGTTGGAAGAAATATCCTGAACACCGATCATAGTTCAATAGAAGCTACCCTTCCCTTCCCGTCCCAGCCAGCAGACATAAAAACTGCCCACCCGCCGAGGAGAAAACTTTCCCTCTTTGGAGAAAAGTCGACTGGCAAGCTGTCAATCAGGATTTACAATCTCTGCCCTGGTGCCTCCTAACAGCTGAGAGAGACGTAAATAGCGCTGTGACCTTGTTTGAGGATTTACTCTACTCGGCTATTAAACAACACGTTCCTTTCTCCCTACCCAAATCCAACAAATATCCACACTGGCTTAGTCAAAACACCAAACTTCTTCTCCAAAATAAAACTCATGCATGGTCGCTCTGGAAATCATTTCCTAATCCTCATACACGCAATGTATTTATTCACCTACGGAAAATATCAAGAGTTCATATGACAGAAGATTACAACCGCTACATTTCTTCCATAACAGGAAATCTCAAGAATAACCCGAAGAAGTTCTGGACACTTATATCATCCCGTAGAAAGACTCCTAGAATTCCACTTAACCTAAACCTCCATAATGAAGAAATCCCATTTGAATCGAGGTCCACACATTTCAATGAATATTTTCACTCAACCTTTTCAGTTCCCGTACCAATCCCCAGTCCCCCTCAACTTACTAGCGTCTGTTCTGATTCATTGTCTCAAATTTCAATGACCCCCGATGAAATCCAAAATATTTTAAAAAGTCTGCCCACAAACCAATCTACTGGACCATCAGACATAAGCCCTATATTCCTGAAAAACACCTCTGCATCTCTCAGCATCCCCTTGTCCATAATACTCAACTGGTGCATGACTTCCGGCACTTTTCCTGACTTATGGAAGAGAGCTGATGTCACACCTGTCTTTAAATCAGGCAGCAAGCACGAAATTTCCTCGTACAGACCTATATCTATCGTCCCTATACTCTCCTCAGTCTTCGAAAGAATAATACATTGCCGTCTCCTCACTTTCACCAAACCATACCTCTCAGAAGAACAACATGGCTTCGTCCCTGGAAAATCATGTTTAACAAATCTGACTGTTCTGAACCATCACATAATTTCTGCATTAGATCAAAAATCTCAGCTAGATGTAATCTACGTTGACCTGGCCAAAGCATTTGATTCCGTGAACCATTTCCTTCTCCTCCACAAGCTTGCTTCACGATACAACGTACATGGATCCTTCCTATCCCTAATACAAAGCTTCCTGTCCAATAGGCAACAACGGGTAGTGCTTCCAGGGTCTGTATCATCCTGGCTCCCAGTCTTATCAGGAGTAACTCAGGGCAGTATCCTGGGACCCCTTCTCTTCGTGCTATATATGGATGATATAAACACATGCGTGCAAAATTCTCCGTGTTCCCTTCTTCTGTACGCTGATGACCTCAAGATATTCAGAGAAATTTCCAGTTCTGACGACCACGCTGAGCTCCAGGAAGCAGTGAATGCATGTACTGATTGGTTCAACAAATGGAGGTTATCTCCAAATCCCAAAAAGTGCTTCAAAGTTTCTTTCTCACTACTGAAATCTGGAAATCAAGCGGACTATAAAATATGTGGAAATAAATTGGATACGGTTTCTCAGGTAAGAGATTTAGGTATTATTCACGATGATAAATTGACATTCTCTCCCCACATTGACCATATCAAATCTCGCGCAATGCGCAGTCTCAGCATTCTATACAGATTCACAGAAATTAAAGACCTCACTGCACTTAAATTATACTTCACCACATATTTTCTCCCTATCCTAGATTTCTCTTCCCCAATTTGGTCTACTTCGGCTATAACCAATATTTCTAAATTGAACAGTGTCTTTAGTTTCTTCATATCAATAGTCAAAGCTCGCAATCCTTCGCTAAGGCAGTTTGCCAAATCCGACATTCTAAATCAGCTCAATATACTCGACCTGAGAAGCTGCTTACAATTTACTGACCTGTGTTTCCTACATAAAGTTATGAATGGTTACACAAAATGTAACATGCTCTTAAGCTACTTCCCACTCCATGTTCCCGCCCGTTCAACACGTCAGAACCATTTACACCATATACCCCGCCCACGACTTGAAGTACAGAAGCGCTCTATATTCCACCGTCTACCTACCCTTAGTAACTCCCTTCCAAATATTGACATATTCTCTCCCTATAGAACATTCAAACATAACATTAGAAGATCCCTTTCATCCTCGATTCCTACCCCCTCACCCTCCTAATCAGCCACTACCCCAATCACTCCCTGCAATTTTCCCGAGACTTGTCCCTTGCTGCCATCACTGCCATTGTTATTGTTATTGTTGTTATTTTTGTTAATACTATTTGAAATTGTTAAAATATTAGTGTAAAATGACCTATCATGGTTGTATCTAATAATTATTAAATAAATAAATAAATAAATAGAAAGTCAGGAATTTTATATTAACCATACAGTATTTTGTGTTTTATAGCCAGTTACTAGTTCAACTAATCTCTGAAGATAAAAAGCAATAACTCGCTGGACATTATGATAAGTTTCCATTTTGACAGTAATTCATAGTAAAAACCTCTTACCAATTTTTTGTATGCTTATTTGGTGTTGGTGTAGTGATGTGGCCCAGCGCATTGCACTACGTGTCTGCAATCAGCCTCTAAAATATTGTGACTTGACATTCATAAACAAGAAAATTTAAATGCCAATCACTTGATATTTCTTATTTCCATAATGGCAATTTTGATGTACCTTTTTTCCGATGTTACGATGACTTCACGAGCCAGGAATTTTGTTGAAAGGTGGTCAGGAATAGTCAGGAAAATTGACATTGAAAATTCTGTGGACACCGTGTGATGGTAATAAGCTATAACTACTAACAACCTACCAATATTGTTTGTCTACTACTACAGTAATGTGTTGAAAGATCTGAGATTGATACTTATCTGAAATTGTGGAATGTCTTATGGAAATAATGTACTTTTAAAAAAAGTGTAAAAGTATTTTAGTAATTTTTAATATAAGACATGTAAACAGAACACTTTATAACTATAGAATTTCTTGATGATATTGGCAAGCAATTATTGAAGAAGGGTCTCTGATTTATGTGCAGTTGAAGGATTAAAAAGTCACTGTGTATTGACAAAGGCAGACTTACAGTGAATATTTTTGTGACTAAACCTTGGGAATTGCTTTATCCCAAACTATGTTCCATGCTTAGTAAAAGAAAGTGGTAAACTATAACACTCTATTTTGGACTTCTAGTTTAGTCTTCTTCGTTTCCCGGTTCCAGTGATCTGGGTCGGGGCGTGAATCAAGGACTTCCATCCGAGGCCTCAACTCACACACTATCATATTTAGGCTATTTGTATGATGGGTTAGCCACACCCAAAGGTAGACGAGGGCCAATTAAGGTGGGAAATTGAAAGACTCCCTAGGCCTCGGATACCCTACTACTGTCGGGGTCAGAAGAGAACAAGTGTTGACCAAGGGCGGCCGACAGGAAAGAGAACTGAAAGGAACCTGGCACAAGTAAGTGGAAGCAATGCCGGACTCCTCTGGGATCCCGTGGTCGCTGACCCACGTCCCACAAGTTGTTATTGCTTTTACGTCTCTTTTAACTACTGTAGTTGTTAGAGTTGCCGGGGTGCCGAAATTTTGCCCCAAAGCCATTTGAAGCAGAGACAATTAAGATAAAGGAAGCTATACACCTAAGATTGTTTAGTAGGACATCTTCACTTCTCTAAATTAAAGGTAATAGAACACTTTTCTGGTACAGTTTTCTTCATTTTAACAACACAAAATGAAAGAGTGTTTGTTAAGTACAAAATTTTTACTACAGTTTATCTTCATTGATATGAAGATTGCAACTTTAGTGGCTTAACAGAGGTATACAAATGAAAACATCTTGCAAAGATTTAAAACCTTTTTTAATTTACTTTACAAATGCCTGAAATCACAGGTGACCACAAGGATCCATAATACTATTTATATCCATAAGGACATCTACAGCTAGAAGGAACAGTGTTTGAGTCTATATGCAAAACAGTGCAGTGATTAATGCACAACTATTCTGTCTCCAGAAATTTGAAAAATTCTTGCAGTGTTGCCACTCTTCCAGCTAGATAACAAAAATAATAATATAATATCGGGTGCCAGGTGCAAGCTTTGTTATTTGACACCCAGAGGGTAGCTTGCATGTCGAATTTCATCATTCCTTGGAACGCTATGAAATTCAAGGAGGCTAGATATCTAAGCTCCTTAACACTATAGCACTTTCTAGTAGAGAATGGAGGAACTTGGTGTTGGCGGAAAATCCCGAGATTAATTTTGCCATTATGAACACGGCCTACTGAATTCAAATGGGTTCTTTAACATGCCAACAACGTATGACATGCATGTCGTGATTTTTGTCGCCTTTCAAAAATCACTTACCACGGCCAGGAGCGAACCTGCAAGCTTGGGGTTAATAGTCCGACACGTTAACCACTCGCCCACCATGGCAAGCTAAAATGGGTTAGTAATATCAGTTCCAAGTTTCATACACCTATGTGTGAAACAGTTGGCTTTCACTAGATCAGGTTTATTCTCGCCGAACGTTTGGAAGACACTCCAGTGGTTGCCATAATTAACCTCGATAATGTCTGGCGAGTATGAAAACATTCTTTAAACTTTCAATTTATTGAAATTTTCCTTAATACATCATTAGCTGTTGCTTCACAAAATACAGAATATATATTTTCATACTTTCTTCAGGACTGAAGTACTTCAGTAAAATTGGGAAACATTTTGTGTTACCTTTGTTGCCTGTAGCAGTTGCCAGTGAGTAATGGTATCAATTTTTATCAAAACTGAAGTTTATTGCAGATTATTGCAGCCTCACTCCTTTTTAGGGCCATTTCTCTATATTTTAATAATGAAAATCCTTTGTATTTACTCTTGAATCGACCACCTTGTGGTGTAGTGGCTAGCATTCTTGACTGTCGCCTCGGAGGTCCAGTTTCAATTCCTGGCTCTACCAAGAAATGTAATTCTGGTCTGTGGGCTGGAACGGGGTACACTCAACCCCCTGAGGCGAATGAGAAGGGGTGGGTTCGATTCCCACCTCGGCCATCCTGGAAGTGGTTTCCCACTTCTACTCCAGGTGATTGCTGCGATGTTCCTAACTTAAAGCCACAGCTGCCTCCTTCCCAATCCACACCTGAATCACTAATTCAGCAATCACAATAACATAGGTTATCAGACAATTTCTGCTCACACTCAAGTACAGGGCTACATGACCACGATGTCACAAAGCCCCTAAATCAGCAACAACTCACTCTTACAGTGCAGATCAAACTCCAAAAATAATGGTGATGTTTAACAGAGTGATACACCTACATATTCTGATTTTACACTTTTGTCAGCCAGAGTTGAAGAAGATATTTAGAAAAACTATCTACTCACAAACTTGTAACCCTTCACAATTGTTTTGTTTTGTGTTTCTTTGTTGCCTTTGTTTGAACAATTCACATTGCTTTTGCATACTAACACTTCTTCTTTTTTAAATGTTCATCTCCCCAAACCATACCTGTAAATTTGCACTTTTCAGCATCTTGATGTTCAGCTGTAAAACATACAAAAAACACAGTCTGTAGACAAATCAGCCAAGAATGCCAACTTGCACAATGGTAAAACCCTACACTTTTACAATGTTCTTAAATGAAGAACTCTATGTAGAGGACCAGAAGCGCTCTGTGTCAAAAATCAAAACATTTAAAATCAATGAGAAGGAATTGTCATGTAACTTGCACATAACTGTGTAAAACAAGTATTTCCTGACACTTTTTCTCAAATCTGAAGAGGGTCTATTCCAGGCATGCAGACAGAGCTGCTAAACAGTAAACTGTCTGGGTAAAATCTGGACTGCTGGTCACCCTAGTAAGAATAGGTTCTTAAGGTTGAAACAAGAAATTGCACAGTTGCAAAAACTACATTGGCAGGCAAAGAAAGTTCAGATTATTTTTCTCTTTCTTTTCTTTGCTCGTCAGTGTGCATGTTGATTCATCAAGCGTAAAATACGGGCAACATTACTGTTCTAGAAAATCAACAAAGGAAGGGCAAGTTACTTAGGCAATCATTGCATATGCACATTATAAAATACAAGATCACAAAAGGTAATTGCTGTGCCTGAAAAATTAATCATCCATATTTCTTAAGATTCTTTTTTTTTTCTTCTATATTTTAGTGTAGAGAAAAACAACCTGTGTGAATCACTCTGCTGAACTGCATATCTATCAGTGATTGTGGGAGTGGTAATAGTATAAGTTGTGCTTAAAGTGTGTGAAAGTATTTTACCTTTAAGAAAAGTTGTGTTGTAAATGCCAAAATCAGATCAGTTGTTGTGATAGAATTTAATAATTGATGCACAGTCATTTTTTTCTCTTCGTTGTACTGTAGATCAGAATTCAGGCTATTCCATACAGACAATTTTGAACAATTTGATATAGAGACTGAAGTTAAGGCTTTATGAATCCCAGTTGGACAAGTGAGAGTTTATTTTTCTACATTGCCTAGAAAAGCTTTGACTCTCAGTAATATGGAACTGATGGTATTTCTGTCCTTTTATCAGAATTGTGTATGTTGGCTGTTTTTACAGGATAATACATTTATCAAGCATTGTAGCTGTTTTAATGTTTTCCTACTTTAGCATACGTATGATGTTCAATGCATAGGCCTATATGTATGTCCAAATAAAATTTGGATGTTTTATTACAAAATATATTCATTGATTAAGAATTTATTCCTGAAAAATATACATTTAAAATTTACCAATTTCCAAATGAAACAAAATGATAATGGTGAAATATGGACTGAAATCACTTCCAACCTATTGATAAAATGAGCCAAAACATTTCACTGAAATTTGGTGTCCCTTGTGATCAGTCTTTAAGAATCAAAGGGAATATTAGACATGCCAACAGTTACCAATTAATCATAATCCTTATATTTAAAACACTAAGGTGTTTTTTGTTCCCACGAGATTGTGAAAACGACTTAACCGATTTGCTTCGTAAGACATTCTAACGAAAGCTCTTGGCATGCAGATTTGCAGAGTTTCTTTAAAAGGAAAATATATGTTACAGTTTTTTTTAAATGATTAAAGAAGTATGTAATATTTGACACTCCCGCGCATGTGCACAATGGCCTTTCTCAACGAGGCAAATGGCGCTTCCGGCCGCGTCTGAGATCTTTGTTTGGTCGAACATCAATTCCCCTCATTTTTCTTAATTCCACTCGGTCCTCCAAGGGACCCAAAAATGAGTTCCTCAACTCCGCTCAGGCTTTGGCAAGGGGTCGGTAAAGGGGTTATCCCCAATGACGTAAACAAATGTCATAACTCTCCTGCTCGCATACCAAGGGCCGGGTCAAACACCTTCTGCAGTGCAAGACATTTTTGTGCCATTGTCATTGGTCAACCGCTCTGATGTCAAGTCCGCTCATTCGTTAAATCAGGTATAAAGTGTTTGGCACATTATAACTTATATGGTAGAAAATACAAGTGATTAAAATTAATCATAATATTCTTTTAAATAAGTCTGCCAAGTTTTCTATTTTTTTTCTACAAATTTTATGCATTGTTTTTAACATGTGCATAATTAAATGTTAGTATGTTTTTTAACCTAGTAATTATGAATTTCTCCTAATATTAAAGAATACACTAACATTTTGAAAATTCCAACACCAATGACAATACAATGATTAGGATTACAGAACTGGTTGGGATCTCTGACCTTGAGAATTCAGTATGGTGTGAAGCCCCCAGCTGCAATTACAGCCTCTAAACATTGTGGCATGCAATCGATTGTCTGGGGAATCTCCCTCCATACAGTCTGTATGTGAGTCCACAAAGCATCAACAGTGGTTGCTAGAGGACAAGTTGCCAACCAACCACATCCCAGATATCTTCGATAGGTAGCTGTCAACAAGCGTTCGTGTGTGTTGTTTCTTTTTTCCCCCCCTCCCCATGTAGTTTTGGAGGGAATTACATTTTAATAAATCCTATCATCCAGAACTCTTTTAGAAGGTTTGATTGAATTGGAAATATTTTTACAGACAAGGAGGAATATTTCTGTTCTGTCCGTTGTTTTTGTTTACATCATCAATCATCTGTGCTTTCACTCAAATTAAGGAATGTCATTAAGAAGTCGAACCACAGGACGTGACATTTCACTTGAAAATCTCGCACGCATCCTGAAACGCAGTGCCTCCTGGAGAGGTAACCCGTGATCTTCTTAACTTGGTCTATCCACCTGCTCACTGCTCTCCCCTTGGATCTCGTGCCCTCAATCTTTCCTTCCACGATTAATTTTTTATGTTTTCTCTGTCTCTTCTCACAATATGTCCAAAGAATTCAAGGATTTTTTGTTTGACTCTAGAAGAAAGACCCCCAGAAATGATAAGTTTATTAATAATGAGCATATTAGTTCCCTTTTCGGTCTATTTTATATGCAGCATTCTGCTCGAATGCATCAATACACTGCTTGTCTCTGGCCTTGAG
Organism: Meconema thalassinum; assembly: GCA_946902985.2. Taxonomy (NCBI): domain Eukaryota; kingdom Metazoa; phylum Arthropoda; class Insecta; order Orthoptera; family Tettigoniidae; genus Meconema; species Meconema thalassinum. The sequence continues at coordinate 451,684,637 of OX336391.1, read as the reverse complement.
GGTCCATGTCTCACAACCATCTGAGAAGACTGAAAGCATGAGTGTTTCAATAAGGCGGATTTTTGTTTGTTATCGTTCTGCTCTGCCAGTTCTTGGTGAGGTGCTTCATAGCCACTCATCCTAACGTGATCTTATCTCATCTTCACAACTTCCCATATCGCAGACAGTTGACCCAAGGTAGGTGAAAGAATTCACGACTTTCAGTTTCCTTAATAGGCCTGCGAGTTGGACCTTTGCTCCTCGATCAGTTATCACGAATTTAGACTTGCTGAGATTGATGTCAAAACCATATGATAGACTAACATCCTTTACTTTTGTCAGTAGGTTAGCAAGTCATCTTTGCTACTGGCTGCAAGAACAGTGTCATCAGCAGATTGGAGGTTATTGAACGTTCTTCCACCAATTGAAATTTCTTTAGTCCAATCATCAAGGCCTTTCCTAATGGCATATCCAACATAGATCTTGTACAGTAGAGGGGATAGGACACACCCCTGTCTGACACATTGAAGAAATCGGAGGTGCTGGCACTTGCCTTCACAGCTTCGATGCGATTGTTGTATAGGCCTCTGATCAATGCTAACAATTGTAGTGGGACACTGAACTCTTTAAGCACCTGTCACAACCTTCCCAGACAACACAGTCAAAGGCTTTTCTATAGTGGAGGAAGCAGATGATTACAGGTACACAGAACACTCGCAATTTCTCAATTATTTGTCTTATGTTGACAATTTGTTCTCAAGTTCCTTTTTCCTTTAACAAAACCTGCTTGCTCTATGGACATGTGAGGTGGTAAATACAGCTTCAAACATTTGTCCAAGATGAACAATTAGATTTTACTAGCATGGGGTATGAGTGCAATACTTCATTAGTTAGAGCAGTTCCTAATTGACCCTTTCTTGTGAAAGGGGATGAAGAGTGACAGACCAATCTTCTGCCCACTCCCGAGTTTCCCATACTCTTCTCCATAAAGAATACATTACATCAATGGCCTCCCGTCCCATCTCTTTGATCATCTCCCCAGATATGATTTGTAGTTCTTCATATGTTGGATTGCATTCACTATTTTGCTGCCTAATATTGAAGGTTCCAATATGTTGTTCAACTGCTGGGAGATCTGCACTGTTATCACTGTCTGATATGAGGCTCCATAGTCTGAAAAGAGGCTCCATACCCTGAAATGGGTCTCCATAGTCCGACATGAGGCTCCATAGCCTGAAATGAGTCTCCAGAGTCTGAAATGGGGCTCCATAGTCTGAAATGAGGCTCCATCGTCTGAAATGGGGCTCCATAGTCTGAAATGTGGCTCCATAGTCTGAAATGGGGCTCCATAGTCAGAAATGAGGCTCCATAGTCTGAATTGAGGCTCCATAGCCTGAAATGAGGCTCCATAGTCTGAAATGAGTCTCCTTTGTCTGAAATGAGGCTCCATATTCTGAAATGAGGCTCCAATGCCTGAAATGAAGCTCTATAGTCAGGATTGAGGCTCCATAGTCTGAAATGAGGCTCCATAGTCTGATATGAGTCTCCATAGTCTGAAATGAGACTCCATAGTCAGACTTGAGGCTCCATAGCCTGAAATGCGGCTCCGTAGTCTGAAATGAGTCTCCTTAGTGTGAAATGAGCCTCCATATCCTGAAATGAGGCTCCAATGCCTGAAATGAAGCTCCATAGTCTGGATTGAGTCTCCAGAGTTTGAAATGATGCTCCATAGCCTGAAATGAAGCTCTATAGTGTGGATTGAGGCTCCGTAGTCTGCAATGAGGCTCCATAGCCTGAAATGAGGCTCCATCGTCTGAAATGAGGCGCCAGAGTCTGAATTGAGGTTCCATAATCTGAAATGAAGCTTAGTCCAATATGAGGCTCCATATTATGAAATGAGGCTCCATAGTCTGAAATGAGTCTCCATAGACTGAATTGAGGCCCCATAGTCTGAAATGAGGCTCCATAGTCTGTATTGAGGCACCAAAATCTGAAATGGGGCTCCATAGCCTGAAATGAGGTTCTATATTCAGAATTCAGGCCCCATAGCCTGAAATGAGGCTCCATAGTCTGAAATGAGGCTCCATAGGCTGAAAAGGGGCTTCAAAGCCTAAAATGAAGCTCCATAGTCTGAAATGAGGCTCCATAGCGTGAAATGGGGCTCCATAGTCTGAAATGGGGCTCCATAGTCTAAAATGAGGCTCAATAGTCTGAATTGAGTCTACATAGTCTGAAATGGGACTCTATAGTCTGAATTGAGGCTCCATAGTCTGAAATGAGGGTCCATAGTCTGAAATTGGGCTCCATACACTGAATTGAGGCTCCTTAGTCTGAGATGGGTCTCCATTGCCTGAAATGAGGCTCCATAGTCTGAATTGAGACTCCATAGTCTGAAATGAGGCTCCATAGCCTGAAATGAAGCTCTATAGTATGGATTGATGCTCCTTAGACTTAAATGACGCTCCATAGTCTGAAATGCGGCTCCATAGTCTGAATTGAGGCTCCATAGCCTGAAATGAAGCTCTATAGTATGGATTGATGCTCCATAGTCTGAAATGAGGCTCCATAGTCTGAAAAGGGCTCCATAGCTTAAGATGAGGCTTCATCGTCTGAAATGAAGCTCCATAGCTTGAAATGGTGCCCCATAGCCTGAAATGGGTCTCCATTGCCTGTTATGAGGCTCCATAGTCTGATGTGAGGCTCCATAGTCTGAAATGATGCTCCATAGCCTGAATTGAGGCTCCATAGCCTGAAATGAGGCTCCATAGTCCGAATGAGGCTCCAGACTGAAATGAGGCTCCATAGTCTGAAATGAGGCTCCATAGACTGGATTGGGGCTCCATAGTCTGAAATGACGCTCCATAGTCTGAAAAGGGGCCCCATAGCTTAAAATGAGGCTGCATAGTCTGAAATGAGGTTTCATAGCGTGAAATGGGGCTCCATAGTCTGAAATGGGGCTCCATAGTCTAAAATGAGGCTCAATAGTCTGAATTGAGTCTCCATAGTCTGAAATGGGACTCCATAGTCTGAAATGATGCTCCATAGCCTGAATTGAGGCTCCATAGCCTGAAATGAGGCTCCATAGTCTGGATTGAGGCTCCATAGACTGAAATGAGTCTCCATAGCCTAAATGAGGCTCCAGAGTCTGGATTGAGTCTCCAGAGTTTGAAATGAGACTCCATAGCCTGAAATGAAGCTCTATAGTGTGGATTGAGGCTCCATAGTCTGCAATGAGGCTCCATAGCCTGAAATGAGGCTCCATAGCCTGAGATGAGGCTCCATCGTCTGAAATTGTCTCCATAGACTGAAGTGTGGCTCCATAGGCTGAAATGAGGCTCCATAGTCTGATAAGGGGCTCCATAGCCTAAAATGAGGCTCCATAGTCTGAAATGAGGTTTCATAGCGTGAAATGGGTTTCCATAGTCTGAAATGGGGATCCATAGTCTGAAGTCTCCATAGTCTGAATTGAGGCTCCATATTCTGAAATGAGGTCATATATTCTGAAATGAGGCTCCAACATCTGAAATGGAGCTCCATAGCCAGAAGTGAGGCACCTTAACCTGAAATGAGGCTCCATAGTCTGAATTGAAGCTCCATAGTCTGAAATGAGGCACCAGAGTCTGAAATGAGGCTCCATAGTGTGATATGAGTCTCCATTGTCTGAAATGAGGCTCCATAGTCTGGATTGAGCTTCCATAGTCTGAAATGGGGCTCCATAGCCAGAAATGAGGCTCCATAGCCTGTAATGAGGCTCCATAGTCTGAATTGAGGCTCCGAAGTCTGAAACGGGGCTCTATAGTCCGAAATGGGGCTCTATATTCTGAAATGAGGCCCGTTAGTCTGTAATGGGGCTCGATAGTCTGAAATGGGGCCCCATAGCTTTAAATGAGGTTCCATAGCCTGAAATGGGGCTCCATAGTCGGAAATGAGTCTCCATTGTCTGAATTGAGACTCCATTGTCTGAATTGAGACTCCATAGTCTGAAATAGGGCTCCATAGTGTGAAATGAGGCTCATTTTCTGAAATGAGGCTCTATAGTCTGAAATGAGGCTCCATAGTCTGAAATGGGGCTCCATTGTCCGAAATGGGGCTCCATAGTCTGAAATGAGTCTCCATAGTCTGAAATGAGGCTCCATAGTCTGAATTGAGGCTCCATAACCTGCAATGAGGCTCCATAGTGTGACATGAGGGTCCTTAGTCTGAAATGAGGCTCCATATTCTGAAATGAGGCTCCATAGTTTGAATCAAGGATCCATAGATTGAATTGAGGCTCCATAGTTTGAAATGAGGCTCTATAGTCTGAATTGAGGCTCCATAGACTGAATTGAGACTCCATTGTCTCAAATGGGGCTCCATAGACGGAAATGAGGCTCCATAGTCTGAAATGGGTCTCCATAGTCTGAAATAGGGCTCCATTCCCTGAAATGAAGCTCCATAGTCTGAAATGGGGCTGCATAGTCTGAAATGAGGCTCCATAGTGTGAAATGAGGCTGCATAGTCTGAAATGAGTCTCCTTAGTCTGAAATGAGGCTCTATATTCTGAAATGAGGCTCCAATGCCTGAAATGAAGCTCTATAGTCTGAATTGCGGCTCCATAGTCTGAAATGGGGATCCATAGCCTAAATGAGGCTCCTTAGTCTAAAATGAGGCTCCAGAGTCTGAATTGAGGCTCCATAGCCTGAAATGAGGCTCCTTAGTCTGATATGAGGCTCCATATTCTGAAATGAGGCTCCATAGCCTGAAATGAGGCTCCATAGTCTGAATTGAAGCTCCATAGTCGGAAATGAGGCTCCATGGTCTGAATTGAAGCTCAATGGTCTGAAATGAGGCTTCTTATTTTGAAATGAGGCGCCAATGCCTGAAATGAAGCTCTATAGTCTGGATTGAGGCTCCATAGACTGAAATGAGACTCCTTAGTCTGATATGAGGCTCCATAGTCTGAAATGAGGCTCCATACTTTGAAATGAGTCTCCATAGTCCGACTTGAGGCTCCATAGCCTGAAATGCGGCTCCATAGTCTGAAATGAGTCTCCTTAGTGTGAAATGAGGCTCCATACTCTGAAATGAGGCTCCAATGCCTGAAATAAAGCTCTATAGTCTGGATTGAGGCTCCATAGTCTGAAATGAGTCTCCATAGCCTAAATGAGGCTCCAGAGTCTGGATTGAGTCTCCAGAGTTCGATATGAGGCTCCATAGCCTGAAATGAAGCTCTCTAGTGTGGATTGAGGCTCCATAGTCTGCAATGAGGCTCCATAGCCTGAATTGAGGCTCCAGAGTCTGAATTGAGGTTCCATAATCTGAAATGAAGCTCAATAGTCCAATATGAGGCTCTATAGTCTGAAATGAGTCTCCATAGTCTGTATTGAGGCTCCAAAATCTGAAATGGGTCTCCATAGCATGAAATGAAGCTCTATAGGGTGGATTGAGGCTCCATAGTCTGCAATGAGGCTCCATAGCCTGAAATGAGGCTCCAGGTTCTGAATTGATGCTCCATAATCTGAAATGAAGCTCAGTAGTCTAATATGAGGCTCCATAGTCTGAAATAGGCTCAATAGTCTGAAATGAGTCTCCATAGTCTGAATTGAGGCCCCATATCCTGAAATGAGGCTCCATAGTCTATATTGAGGCTCAAAAATCTGAAATGGGGCTCCATAGCCAGAAATGAGGCTCCATAGACTGAAATGAGGCTCTATATTCTGAAATGAGGCTCCATACTCTGAAATGAGGCTCCATGGACTGAAATGGGGCTCCATAGGCTGGAATGAGGCTCCATAGTCTGAAAAGGGGCTCCATAGCCTAAAATGAGGCTCCATAGTCTGAAATGACGCTCCATAGCGTGAAATGGGGCTCCATAGACTCAAATGCGGCCCCATATATTAAAATGAGGCTCAATAGTCTGAATTGAGTCTCCATAGTCTGAATTGGGACTCTATATTCTGAATTGGGGCTCCATAGTCTGAAATGAGGCTTCATAGTCTGAAATGAAGCTCCATAGTCTGTATTGAGGCTCCAAAATCTGAAATGGGGCTCCATAGCCAGAAATGAGGCCCCATAACCTGAAATGAGGTTCCATAGTCTGAATTGAGGCCCCATAGTCTCTAATGAGGCTCCATAGTCTGAAATCAGGCTCCATAGACTGAAATGGGGCTGCATAGTCTGAAATGAGGCTCCATAGTGTGAAATGAGGCTGCATCGTCTGAAATGAGTCTCCTTAGTCTGAAATGAGGCTCTATATTCTGAAATGAGGCTCCAATGCCTGAAATGAAGCTCTATAGTCTGGATTGAGGATCCATAGTCTGAAATGGGGATCCATAGCCTAAATGAGGCTCCTTAGTCTGAAATGAGGCTCCAGAGTCTGAATTGAGGCTCCATAGCCTGAAATGAGGCTCCTTAGTCTGATATGAGGCTCCATATTCTGAAATGAGGCTCCATAGCCTGAAATGAGGCTCCATAGTCTGAATTGAAGCTCCATAGTCGGAAATGAGGCTCCATGGTCTGATTTGAAGCTCAATGGTCTGAAATGAGGCTTCTTATTCTGAAATGAGGCGCCAATGCCTGAAATGAAGCTCTATAGTCTGGATTGAGGCTCCATAGACTGAAATGAGACTCCTTAGTCTGATATGAGACTCCATAGTATGAAATGAGGTTCCATACCTTGAAATGAGTCTCCATAGTCCGACTTGAGGCTCCATAGCCTGAAATGCGGCTCCATAGTCTGAAATGAGTCTCCTTAGTGTGAAATGAGGCTCCATACTCTGAAATGAGGCTCCAATGCCTGAAATAAAGCTCTATAGTCTGGATTGAGGCTCCATAGTCTGAAATGGGGATCCATAGCCTAAATGAGGCTCCATAGCCTAAAAAGAAGTTCCTTAGTCTGAAATGAGGCTCCAAAGTCTGAATTGAGGCTCTATAGCCTGAAATGAAGCTCTATAGCCTGGATTGATGCTCCATAGAATTAAATGAGGCTCCATAGTCTGAAATGAGGCTCCATAGTCTGAAATGAGGCACCATACCCTGAAATGAGACTCCATAGTCCGACTTGAGGTTCCATAGTCTGAAATGCGGCTCCATAGTCTGAAATGAGTCTCCTTAAGGTGAAATAGGCTCCATACTCTGAAATGAGGCTCCAATGCCTGAAATGAAGCTCTATAGTCTGGATTGAGCCTCCATAGTCTGAAATGAGTCTCCATAGCCTAAATGAGGCTCCAGAGTCTGGATTGAGTCTCCAGAGTTTGAAATGAGGCTCCATAGCCTGAAATGAAGCTCTATAGTGTGGATTGAGACTCCATAGTCTGCAATGAGGCTCCATAGCCTGAAATGAGGCTCCATCGTCTGAAATGAGGCTCCAGAGTCTGAATTGAGGCTCCATAATCTGAAATGAGGCTCCATAGTCTGAATTGAGGCTCTATAGCCTGAAATGAGGCTCCATAGTCTGAATTGAAGCTCCATAGTCGAAAATGAGGCTCCATGGTCTGAATTGAAACTCAATGGTCTGAAATGAGGCTTCTTATTTTGAAATGAGGCGCCAATGCCTGAAATGAAGCTCTATAGCCTGGATTGAGGCTCCATAGACTGAAATGAGACTCCTTAGTCTGATATGAAGCTCCATAGTCTGAAATGAGGCTCCATACTTTATAAATGAGTCTCCATAGTCCGACTTGAGGCTCCATAGCCTGAAATGCGGCTCCATAGTCTGAAATGAGTCTCCTTAGTGTGAAATGAGGCTCCATACTCTGAAATGAGGCTCCAATGCCTGAAATAAAGCACTATAGTCTGGATTGAGGCTCCATAGTCTGAAATGAGTCTCCATAGCCTAAATGAGGCTCCAGAGTCTGGATTGAGTCTCCAGAGTTCGATATGAGGCGCCATAGCCTGAAATGAAGCTCTATAGTGTGGATTGAGGCTCCATAGTCTGCAATGAGGCTCCATAGCCTGAAATGAGGCTCCATCGTCTGAAATGAGGCTCCAGAGTCTGAATTGAGGTTCCATAATCTGAAATGAAGCTCAATAGTCCAATATGAGGCTCCATAGTCTGAAATGAGTCTCCATAGTCTGAAATGAGTCTCCATAGTCTGAATTGAGGCTCCATAGTCTGTATTGAGGCTCCAAAATCTGAAATGGGTCTCCATAGCCAGAAATGAGGCTCCATAGACTGAAATGAGGCTCCATAGGCTGAAATGGGACTCCATAGTCTGAAATGATGCTCCATAGCCTGAATTGAGGCTCCATAGTCTGAAATGAGGCTCCATAGTCTGATATGAGTCTCCATAGTCTGAAATGAGGCTCCAAACCCTGAAATGAGACTCCATAGTCCGACTTGAGGCTCCATAGCCTGAAATGCGGCGCCATAGTCTGAAATGAGTCTCCTTAGTGTGAAATGAGCCTCCATATCCTGAAATGAGGCTCCAATTCCTGAAATGAAGCTATATAGTCTGGATTGAGGCTCCATAGTCTGAAATGAGTCTCCATAGCCTAAATGAGGCTCCAGAGTCTGGATTGTGGCTCCATAGTTTGAAATGAGGCTCCATAGCATGAAATGAAGCTCTATAGGGTGGATTGAGGCTCCATAGTCTGCAATGAGGCTCCATAGCCTGAAATGATGCTCCATCGTCTGAAATGAGTCTCCTTAGTGTGAAATGAGGCTCCATAGTCTGAATTGAGGCTCCATAGTCTGAATTGAGGCTCCATAGTCTGTATTGAGGCTCCAAAATCTGAAATGGGGCTCCATAGCCAGAAATGAGGCTCCATAGACTGAAATGAGGCTCTATATTCTGAAATGAGGCTCCATACTCTGAAATGATGCTCCATGGACTGAAATGGGGCTCCATAGGCTGGAATGAGGCTCCATAGTCTGAAAAGGGGCTCCATAGCCTAAAATGAGGCTCCATAGTCTGAAATGAGGCTCCATAGCGTGAAATGGGGCTCCATAGACTCAAATGCGGCCCCATAGATTAAAATGAGGCTCAATAGTCTGAATTGAGTCTCCATAGTCTGAAATGGGACTCTATATTCTGAATTGAGGCTCCATAGTCTGAAATGAGGCTTCATAGTCTGAAATGAGGCTCCATAGTCTGTATTGAGGCTCCAAAATCTGAAATGGGGCTCCATAGCCAGAAATGAGGCCCCATAACCTGAAATGAGGTTCCATAGTCTGAATTGAGGCCCCATAGTCTGAAATGAGGCACCATAGTCTGAAATGAGGCTCCATAGAGTGAAATGGGATTGCATAGTCTGAAATGAGGCTCCATAGTGTGAAATGAGGCTGCATATTCTGAAATGAGTCTCCTTAGTCTGAAATGAGGCTCTATATTCTGAAATGAGGCTCCAATGCCTGAAATGAAGCTCTATAGTCTGGATTGAGGCTCTATAGTCTGAAATGGGGATCCATAGCCTAAATGAGGCTCCTTAGTCTGAAATGAGGCTCCAGAGTCTGAATTGAGGCTCCATAGCCTGAAATGAGGCTCCTTAGTCTGATATGAGGCTCCATATTCTGAAATGAGGCTCCATAGCCTGAAATGAGGCTCCATAGTCTGAATTGAAGCTCCATAGTCGGAAATGAGGCTCCATGGTCTGATTTGAAGCTCAATGGTCTGAAATGAGGCTTCTTATTCTGAAATGAGGCGCCAATGCCTGAAATGAAGCTCTATAGTCTGGATTGAGGCTCCATAGACTGAAATGAGACTCCTTAGTCTGATATGAGGCTCCATAGTCTGAAATGAGGCTCCATACCTTGAAATGAGTCTCCATAGTCCGACTTGAGGCTCCATAGCCTGAAATGCGGCTCCATAGTCTGAAATGAGTCTCCTTAGTGTGAAATGAGGCTCCATACTCTGAAATGAGGCTCCAATGCCTGAAATAAAGCTCTATAGTCTGGATAGAGGCTCCATAGTCTGAAATGAGTCTCCATAGCCTAAATAAGGCTCCAGAGTCTGGATTGAGTCTCCAGAGTTCGATATGAGGCTCCATAGCCTGAAATGAAGCTCTATAGTGTGGATTGAGGCACCATAGTCTGCAATGAGGCTCCATAGCCTGAAATGAGGCTCCATCGTCTGAAATGAGGCTCCAGAGTCTGAATTGAGGTTCCATAATCTGAAATGAAGCTCAATAGTCCAATATGAGGCTCCATAGTCTGAAATGAGGCTCCATAGTCTGAAATGAGTCTCCATGGTCTGAATTGAGTCCCCATAGTCTGAAATGAGGCTCCATAGTCTGTATTGAGGCTCCAAAATCTGAAATGGGTCTCCATAGCCAGAAATGAGGCTCCATAGACTGAAATGAGGCTCTATATTAAGAATTCAGGCCCCATAGCCTGAAATGGGGCTCCATAGTCTGAAATGAGGCTCCATAGACTAAAATGGGGCTCCATAGGCTGAAATTAGGCTCCATAGTCTGAAAAGGGGCTCCAAAGTCTAAAATGAAGCTCCGTAGTCTGAAATGAGGCTCCATAGCGGGAAATGGGGCTCCATAGTCTAAAATGAGGCTCAATAGTCTGAATTGAGTCTCCATAGTCTGAAATGGGACTCTATAGTCTGAATTGAGGCTCCATAGTCTGAAATTGGGCTCCATGGACTGAATTGAGGCTCCATAGCCTGAGATGTGTCTCCATTGCCTGAAATGAGGCTCCATAAGCTGATATGGGGCTCCATAGTCTGAATTGAGGCTCCATAGTCTGAAATGAGGCTCCATAGACTGAAATGAAGCTCTATAGTATGGATTGATGCTCCATAGACTTAAATGAGGCTCCATAGTCTGAAATGAGGCTCCATAGTCTGAAATGAGGCTCCATAGGCTGAAATGAGGCTCCATAGTCTGAAAAGGGCTCCATAGCCTAAAATGAGGCTCCATCGTCTGAAATGAGGCTCCATAGCGTGAATTGGTGCCCCATAACCTGAAATGGGTCTCCATTGCCTGTTATGAGGCTCCATAGTGAGGCTGCATAGTCTGAAATGATGCTCCATAGCCTGAATTGAGGCTCCATAGCCTGAAATGAGGCTCCATAGTCTGAATGAGGCTCCAGACTGAAATGGGGCTCCATAGGCTGAAATGAGGCTCCATAGTCTGAAAAGGGGCTCCATAGTCTGAATTGAGGCTCCATAGTCTGAAATGAGGCCCCATAGTCTGAAATGAGGATCCTTAGTCTGAAATGAGGCTGCATAGTCTGAAATGATGCTCCATAGCCTGAATTGAGGCTCCATAGCCTGAAATGAGGCTCCATAGTCTGAATGAGGCTCCAGACTGAAATGAGGATCCATAGTCTGAAATGAGGCTCCATTGTCTGAAAAGGGGCTCCATAGCCTAAAATGAGACTCCATAGTCTGAAATGAGGTTTCATAGCGTGAAATGGGGCTCCTTAGTCTGAAATGGGGCTCCATAGTCTAGAATGAGGCTCAATAGTCTGAATTGAGTCTCCATAGTCTGAAATGGGACTCTATAATCTGAAATGTGGCTCCATAGTCTGAAATGATGCTCCAAAGCCTGAACTGAAGCTCTATAGTCTGGATTGAGGCTCCATAGTCTGAAATGGGGATCCATAGCCTAAATGAGGCTCCATAGTCCGAAATGAGACTCCATAGCCTGAAAAGAAGTTCCTTAGTCTGAAATGAGGCTCCAAAGTCTTCATTGAGTCTCCATAGCCTGAAATGAAACTCTATAGCCTGGATTGATGCTCCATAGAATTAAATGAGGCTCCATAGTCTGAAATGAGGCTCCATAGTCTGATATGAGGCTCCATAGTCTGAAATGAGGCACCATACCCTGAAATGAGACTCCATAGTCCGACTTGAGGCTCCATAGCCTGAAATGCGGCTCCATAGTCTGAAATGAGTCTCCTTAAGGGGAAATAGGCTCCATACCCTGAAATGAGGCTCCAATGCCTGAAATAAAGCTCTATAGTCTGGATTGAGGCTCCATAGTCTGAAATGAGTCTCCATTGCCTAAATGAGGCTCCAGAGTCTGGATTGAGTCTCCAGAGTTTGAAATGAGGCTCCATAGCCTGAAATGAAGCTCTATAGTGTGGATTGAGACTCCATAGTCTGCAATGAGGCTCCATAGCCTGAAATGAGGCTCCATCGTCTGAAATGAGGCTCCAGAGTCTGAATTGAGGCTCCATAATCTGAAATGAATCTCAATAATCTAATATGAGGCTCCATAGTCTGAAATGAGGCTCCATAGTCTAATGAGTCTCCATAGTCTGAATTGAGGCCCCATAGTCTGAAATGAGGCTCCATAGTCGGTATTGAGGCTCCAAAATCTGAAATGGGGCTCCATAGCCGGAAATGTGGCTCCATAGACTGATATGAGGCTCTATATTCAGAATTCAGGCTTCATAGTCTGAAATGAGGCTCCTTAGACTGAAATGGGGCTCTATAGTCTGAATTGAGGCTCCAAAGTCTGAAATGACGGTCCATAGTCTGAAATTGCGCTCCATAGTCTGAATTGAGGCTCCATAGGCTGAGATGGGTCTCCATTGCCTGAAATGAGGCTCTATAGTCTGATATGGGGCTCCATAGTCAGAATCGAGGCTCCATATTCTGAAATGAGGCTCCATAGCCTGAAATGAAACTCTATAGTCTGGATTGATGCTCCATAGAATTAAATGAGGCTCCATAGTCTGAAATGAGGCTCCATAGTCTGAAATGAGTCTCCATAGGCTGAAATGAGGCTCCATCGTCTGAAAGGGGCTCCATAGCCTAAAATGAGGCTCCATCGTCTGAAATGAGGCTCCATAGCGTGAAATGGTGCCCCATAGCCTGAAACTGGTCTCCATTGCCTGTTATGAGGCTCCATAGACTTATGTGAGGCTCCATAGTCAGAAATGATGCTGCATAGCCTGAATTGAGGCTCCATAGCCTGAAATGGGGCTCCATCGTCTGAAATGAGGCTCCATAGGCTGAAATGGGGCTCCATAGGCTGAAATGATGCTCCATAGTCTTAAAAGGGGCTCCTGAGCCTAAAATGAGGCTCCATAGTCTGAAATGAGGTTTCCTGGCAAGAAATGGGGCTCCATAGTCTGAAATGGGGCTCCATAGTCTGAAATAAGCCTCCATAGCCTGAATTGTGGCTCCATATTCTGAAATGAGATCCCATATTCTGAAATGAGGCTTCATAGTCTGAAATGAGGCTCCATAGCATGAAAAGAGGTTCCTTAGTCTGAAATGAGGCTCCAAAGTCTGAATTGAGGCTCCATAGCCTGAAATGAGGCTCCATAGTCTGAAATGAGTCTCCTTAGTCTGAAATGTGGCTCTATATTCTGAAATGAGATTCCAATGCCTTAAATGAAGCTCTATAGTCTGGATTGAGGCTCCATAGTCTGAAATGGGGATCAATAGCCTAAATGAGGCTCCATAGTCTGAAATGAGGTTCCATAGTCTGAAATGAGGCTCCATATTCTGAAATGAGGCTCCATAGTCTGAATTGAGGCTCCATAGCCTGAAATGAGGCTCCAGAGTCTAAATTGAAACTCCAAAGTCGAAAATGAGGCTCCATGGTCTGAATTGAAGCTCAATGGTCTGAAATGAGGCTCCTTATTCTGAAGTGAGGCGACAGTGCCTGAAATGAAGCTCTATAGTCTGGATTGAGGCTCCATAGTCTGAAATGAGGCTCCATAGTCTGATATGAGGCTCCATAGTCTGAAATGAGGCACCATACCCTGAAATGAGACTCCATAGTCCGACGTGATGCTCCATAGCCTGAAATGCAGCTCCATAGTCTGAAATGAGTCTCCTTAGTGTGAAATAGGCTCCATACTCTGAAATAAGGCTCCAATGCCTGAAATGAAGCTCTATAGTCTGGATTGAGGCTCTATAGTCCGAAATGAGTTTCCATAGCCTAAATGAGGCTCCAGAGTCTGGATTGAGACTCCAGAGTTTGAAATGAGGCTCCATAGTCTGAAATGAGTCTCCTTAGTGTGAAATAGGCTCCATACTCTGAAATAAGGCTCCAATGCCTGAAATGAAGCTCTATTGTCTGGATTGAGGCTCCATAGTCTGAAATGAGTCTCCATAGCCAAAATGGGGCTCCAGAGTCTGGATTGAGTCTCCAGAGTTTGAAATGAGGCTCCATAGCCTGAAATGAATCTCTATAGTGTGGATTGAGACTCCATAGTCTGCAATGAGGCTCCATTGCCTGAAATGAGGCTCCATCGTCTGAAATGAGGCTCCAGAGTCTGAATTGAGGTTCCATAATCTGAAATGAAGCTCAATAGTCCAATATGAGGCTCCATAGTCTGAAATGAGGCTCCATAGTCTGAAATGAGTCTCCATGGTCTGAATTGAGTCCCCATAGTCTGAAATGAGGCTCCATAGTCTGTATTGAGGCTCCAAAATCTGAAATGGGTCTCCATAGCCAGAAATGAGGCTCCATAGACTGAAATGAGGCTCTATATTAAGAATTCAGGCCCCATAGCCTGAAATGGGGCTCCATAGTCTGAAATGAGGCTCCATAGACTAAAATGGGGCTCCATAGGCTGAAATTAGGCTCCATAGTCTGAAAAGGGGCTCCAAAGTCTAAAATGAAGCTCCGTAGTCTGAAATGAGGCTCCATAGCGGGAAATGGGGCTCCATAGTCTAAAATGAGGCTCAATAGTCTGAATTGAGTCTCCATAGTCTGAAATGGGACTCTATAGTCTGAATTGAGGCTCCATAGTCTGAAATTGGGCTCCATGGACTGAATTGAGGCTCCATAGCCTGAGATGTGTCTCCATTGCCTGAAATGAGGCTCCATAAGCTGATATGGGGCTCCATAGTCTGAATTGAGGCTCCATAGTCTGAAATGAGGCTCCATAGACTGAAATGAAGCTCTATAGTATGGATTGATGCTCCATAGACTTAAATGAGGCTCCATAGTCTGAAATGAGGCTCCATGGTCTGAAATGAGGCTCCATAGGCTGAAATGAGGCTCCATAGTCTGAAAAGGGCTCCATAGCCTAAAATGAGGCTCCATCGTCTGAAATGAGGCTCCATAGCGTGAATTGGTGCCCCATAACCTGAAATGGGTCTCCATTGCCTGTTATGAGGCTCCATAGTGAGGCTGCATAGTCTGAAATGATGCTCCATAGCCTGAATTGAGGCTCCATAGCCTGAAATGAGGCTCCATAGTCTGAATGAGGCTCCAGACTGAAATGGGGCTCCATAGTGTTTTAGATCCCTTATTTAGGGGTGGTAGGACCTAAAACGGAAGAGTTACTGTATTGATTTTGAATGGAGTGTCTAAAAGGGGGTAGCTGCCTTTGGAGGGGCAAGCTGACCAGTGTGGAGTGTTGTTTAGCGTTAGGAACTAGGGGGCGCTCCTATAAAGACTGTAAATGTGGTTTAAGGGATGTAGCCTTAGCACGCGTGTCGATGTACTAGTCGCCCAGCCGGCTACTTATTATATAATCACCTTGCTAGTGTCAGCGGTTCGGCACGCGCTTCACTTGAGCACGCGAGCCGCTGTGAGGAATACAATGACGTCTGAGTTGGCGTTATTACTACGGTGTGTCACGTCTGACTGTGACGGGAGTAAGGAAGGACGTTGGGACGTGAAGAAGAGTGTAGATCAGTAATGCAAGTGTAAGAGACTGACCAAGTGTTTATTGGTCAGCAATGAGTAACTGTTAGTCCCTTTTAAGGGATCTTGTGATGTTATAATGTGAGTACAAACTGTGGGTGTTAGGTTACAAAAGTAGGATTCTGAACACTGACTGACTGACTCACCTCGGTTGACACTGTCGTTAGCCTCCGGCTGTCTCGTCGAAGCACTGATGATGGAGAGATTCTCGTGACCCACTTAAGGCACCTTTTATACCTTTAGCCTCTGTTCTGTCAGCGCGTTGTGGCATAGTTGAACCAGTTTGTAGTATGTCGCTGTGTGTCATAATTACGCAAGGGTTGAGCTGCTTTATGGAGTAGCCAGCTGCCCTTATAGTATTGATGGATATTGGGTAGGCTTTTAAAGGGTTGCCTTTTATGAGATTTAGACAGATGATGGGGGGGATGATCTCTAAGGGGTGCATACCCCTTGGGTATTGTACAAGCCTCTTCCTCCATTTGGTCGCGTCCTCGCGACCGGGAAGGGCACTTGGGGTTGGGATGTTGTCGTAGTAGTTTTTGAATCCCCCTCGTCTCTTCTGGTGGTGGCGTCGTAAGCGTCGTCGTATGGAACGGGTGTCGTCGTGCAGAAGTGTAGGTGTGCGGTCAGCCCGTGTTCAGAGGGGAGGGTTATGGGGTGTACATAGATATATATGTATATAAATTTTACATTGCATGGTGAAATGTGCATTAACATTGTTGAATAAAGAAAATAATTGCTATTGAGGCACAATCGCCATTGCCGTTGTCGGCATAAAAAAGAAAAAAAACATGGTTATACATGGTTACATAGTTGTGCAGGGAGGAAAAACCCAGGGCCGAACGGATGATTGCGTCGTCCGCCCTATCTTGGGGAAAAAGTGCTCCCTGCAATAAAGAAGAGAGGAGAGAATAGAAAAAAATGGGTGTTCCAGGGTATAATTTAAAGGAAATATTTAAAATGTATTTATTGGTGTGGGATAAAACGGAACACCCTGACAAATGGGGAAGTTAGAAGAGAGAAAAATGAAAGAAAACAATTCACAGACATTGGTTACGTGTTACCTTAGCAAACGAAACAAAACAAAACAAAAATATAGACATCGTGTACACGTGAACTTGATAAACAGACAAAAATATATATAGTGTTTAATGTATTATGTTGCGATGCTGACATTTAGGAATTTCCATTGGAATAATTGCCCGTGGGCGCATGAATATGTATGTAGTTTACTCTTTAAAATTATGAACTACAATGACCTTATGTCTACTTAAGCGCGCTAAACCCTTATAATTCTAGTTTTTGTTTGGATCCTCGCGTGCACGCTACCTGTTTGTATGTACGCTTGCCGTATCACGGCTGATCCTATACGGCCACCTCTTGGCACGGTTGAGTGGTCGTACCGCTTGCAGTGTATTCTTAATACCTAGTCTGTGAAGCATCCTCTGTGGGTGAATGCTTGCACACTTGGCCATGAGGGTCGCCGCCACATGCCGGTTGCGCCCTCATCGCCGTAAGCTGCGTCGCATTTTGACGCTTCAAGTGTTTTTGTTTTATGCAGATCTGCCAGCAAGCCTGATGCCCCACAGGCATCATTCCCGCTGTGCAGATTATTGACGTGTAGCTGTAAAAAAAAATGTAGTGAATGTGTAAGTGAGAATGAATGTTAAATGGAGGTTAGTATGCACAGGTATAATACTACAATAAGGGGGCATTAAATAGCATGTTGCTGCTATCTGGCAGCAAAATCATAATTACACGTGTCATATTCTAGGTGACAATGCCTGCAAAAAAAAATGGAGAGGTTAACCAAACATTGAAATTCCCTATTCCATATGCCGCTTCCTGTGGCAGCGTTGCCACAGTCTGAAGCCCCTTTTTACCTGTGAAAAGAATGGCATGGTTATTATTACTCGATATATGGCCGGGCTTACCCTATATGGTGCCGTGACGTCATTTCCTAATGTGTTGTAGTATTGGGCTTACCCTGGCAACGAATTTGGGCCGCCAGGCGCCGAAATTTTACCTCAATATATGTATTAAAAAAAATTGTCTTAAATGTAAGACTATGCTACATTATAATAACTTATCATGAGTTATCTAACTTATTGATAAAATTACTTAACTGTAAAACTATTCTGTATTTACATGCCGAGTGGACCTTATTCTAAAGCCGAAATGTGCTGTGCTATTATTAGCAACAGCTGTCAGTAAATTTGCTTACATCTAAGTGACCTTAACATGGCACTATGACTTAAGTACTAAGATTTAGATGGAGGCTGGCCGCTTGATTTCTCTCGCGGGGGCGCCCTTGTAGTACATTGTCGGGACCGGAACCCAACAATGCCTCGTAGTCCCCTCCGTTTTAATACTATTGTCGACATCTATTCTAGGTCTTAATACTAGTACTAACCTATTCGCAGGTGCTTACGGTGCCACTAAGCTAACCGTTTCGCCCGCTGTAACTTTCGTGTTCATAACCGGGTGCTATTCCTATTCGACGTAGGTGAGCCGCCCACTTGGCTCCTGTGAGGGGCGCGCAATGCCCCATCTCTTAATGCCCTCTGACTGCCCGATGCGTCGTCATTTATGTGGGCATTGGACAGTGTGGTCCAATGGCATAATATCCTCCGGGAAAAAAGCGTCCGGGGAGTCCTCTTTGCCTGTGTCGGCCGCAATATTTGTATTCATATGTCCTCCGGGAAGTGAGCGTCCGGGGAGTCCTCTTCGCCTTAATCGGCATTGCTGGGTTGGCCCACTGAACCCTTTTGAGTGCCCGCTATGCTACTCATTTAAGAACTCTGGCGACCCGTTGTCGTCCATTTACGTGGGCGCAGGACCGAATGAGCGCGTACATTCCATATATATATATTCATATTTCATTCTGCATTATTGATTACCGTCGTGGTCTTCACCTTCACCTCGCGGGGTAAGGACTTGTCGGATCTAGGATTGGTCCTGCTGAACCCTTGGATCCTGCTTCACTCCTGACGAATAGGAGTCTGACTCCCCGCCATGGAAGTCCTACTTACGTAAATTTAACTAACAGTCTAGTCATAATATGGTCGTCTCTAGGGATAGCTCCCGAGGCCGACGCGGAGTGAGCTATTTCTCCCGCCATTCTCAGAAAGTCTCCCTGCAGGTCTTGGCTTCGACGACCGTGGCTCAAAGTGGGTTTAGCATCCCTTCCTCCCAGGGGCGGTTTATGCGCACCTAGGATTCCAGAGCTTGCCCGACCAGGCCGCGAATGCTTTGACCTTACGTGGTTCGTCTATTTGGTCTAGTCGTCAGTAATTTGATGAGCCGACTGGGGTAAGGGTTGTCATTACCTACCCCAGTTCTGCCCCTAGTGTTGTGCTTTTGACCTTTGGCTAACGCCGGTATCATCAGCCAGGGTGTTTCAGATTCCCTTTTTTTTTTAAATATAGGTGTAACCTGTGTAAAAAGTGTCAAATGTAAAATACTTCCAGTGTGGTGGGCTGGTAAAACCTCTACATACGTAGACTACTTTAGGCTACCTGTGCTATATCAGCTTCTCCAGCGATAATGCTCTTTTTTAACCTTGATGGAGGTGTTAGTAGGGTCTGTGGCGTCAGGTACCCTGTTATTGTGATCTGGGGGTAGTTATCTGTAGAGTGGGTTAAAGCAGGGTAGGAGGAGGTTGCGCACTTCCGAATTCCGCGTTAGTGGCGGCCTGGAACCGGTTTTTGTGCTGGGATGCTCCTACAGTGAGTGGAACGGGGCAGGTAATTCCCGGGGTTGCAAAAAATAAAATAAAAATCCATGCCGGTCTGATATCAATATCCCCTGGTGAATGGATGGGATATACATGCATGCGTCTGGATATGAGGCGTTTGCACTCATGTATGGATAGGTGTAGGTTGAGGCATAATACTAATATATTTCCCTCTCATGCGGGATGATTTAAATTTAAAAAAAATGGTTAGTATTTATTACTTATGGCCTCATCTCTCATATGGAGATGTGCATTACGCTTAGTTGGTGTTGGCCGATGCACCCCTCTCATTCAGGTGATAGCGGTGGGGCTCAAGGCGTAGCATGCCCTTTCTGTAAACACATGAAGTTTACCAACCCTTATGTATACTTTGTAGTGTAGTGTAGCTGTGCTGGTCGTGTTCATGTGTCTGCGTTGTTTATGTTTGGACGTGAAAAGGTTATGGGAAGGGAGTAGAGTGGGACGCTGTTAGCATGTTCTCTTGTCATCCTTCCTTGGTCCATGTTGGTTTTCTATCCGCGCTTTGGGATAGCGAAGCTTCACGACCTACTCTGGTCCGTTATAGGGCTAAGTCCTAGTCGCCTGGAATGATTTGTTTCGGGACTAGGGTCGCAAAAAGAAGTTGTTAAGGGGAGGTCCCGTTTCCTCAAAGTCCCTATGTTCGCCCCTGATTGGTGAGCGCGTTTGTGTGTGTGTGTGTGACTACGCTCCGCTACACCACGCGGACGCCTGGTCTGCTGTAGGGCCAAGTCCTACTGTGTATATTGTGTATGGGTAGGAAGCGCCCGTGGCCTGCCAACGTCTTTACGAACGTGCTACTCTGGGCCTGCGACAAGTTTTGGTCTGTGACGTCTGCTTGTTGATAAATGCTTTCGCAGTGTTGAAAAATGTATAGTGTTATGATTGTTCTGCATTTGTTTATTCATGGTCACTGCCACTACACAATCGCGTTTTGTCATCGACAGTGTTGCAAAGTGGCTAAGTCTGCAAGTCATCAGTTTGTGTGTGTAACTTCAGGCCGGGATTTTATGTAGGTTAACCACTGTTGCGTGTTTTTCTGCACGTATGCCAGTGTGGTCATTGTGTTAAATTCCTGGCGGCCCGATGTGGTAATCCGCCCTGCTACTATTGCCGTTGTGTGGCCATTATTCCGTAAGACCGTTGTCTTACGAAATTTATATGTCTCTGTCTGGAAAGTCCATTTTCCCTGTCAAGTGTATTTCTGGAATTTTATGCCTGTCATTTGGCCGCAGGAATGTAGTATTATCTGTCTAAGCCGTTATATGGGCCAATTTTGGTGTGATTGGAAGGCCGTCTGCTTGTTTTTCCCTGGCGTGCAATTTTCTCTGGGGTTCGAACCCGTGTTCTATGTAATTCTCTGTGTTATATGTCTGCGTTGTTCATGTTCTGCGGGCATTCTGTCTGTATTTTGTTTGTGTTTCTCGTACCGAAAATACCGTTGTTTAGTTAGTTTTCGGTACGAGGTTTTTGTGTGTGGACATGGGTTCGAAGCCGGTTGTCTGTAAAGATTTGGTGGCCATTTCTGTGCCGCCTACACTATGGCAAATGGGCTGTGTGTTTTTCTATGCGCAACCCCTAGTATACCTTCCTGCGAGGAGTTTGCTTATTTTTGCCCCCTCCTCGTAGTGTAAATTTTGAAGATATAGGGCTCTTGGGTTGGCTATGAATGATTCCGTGCAGTGTGCTTTGGGAACTGTCGTCTGTAAGGCTCGCAGTTTATCACTGAGGTCTGCTTTACTGCTGAGTATGATGGTGTCGGGTTGCAATGTCTTGCGCGCTCGCTTGTTTACTTGTTTCGATAACGCTGTGTATCCGAACATGTGTTCTTAATCAGCCTGCTTTCTGTTAGTGCTCTTCGCATTATAAAAAGGCAAGAGGGGAATTTTGTGGTTTAACGTGACCATTTCTGGAGATCATGTGCCACGGGATTTCCGTTCTACTTGGAATCCAAACCACAGGCCATGGCATTTCACTTCGGAAATCTCATATGCATTGGCCGTCTGCAAAAGAACCTTCCATTGACTACACTTGTGTCCCCGAGTGTTGTGTTATGTATACCTATGTATAAAATATATATATAGTTTATTTGGCCATTTTTCTTTCTTGGGCTAAATGTGTGAAAAAAAAATTATTTATGCCCCGCTCTGAATTAAGAGAGCACATTGAAAGAAAATAATAGTAGGTGGCGTTAGTCTCTAAAAATTATGTCGTGAGCACTATGTTTTTGAAAAAAAAATGGTGATTGGGACCTGAGTGTAGTATTTACCATTTTGGTAACGTGAGTACTACCGTAATCTGGTTACGTCTCAGGGGAATCTACCGACACTGTCTAGTACACCTTAGGAAGGCCATTGCCAGACGTAACTGATACCCTTGTATCCACGTCACGAGCAAAGCCAGTGCACTGTGGGAGTCAAACCTGCCTATCAAAGTAATTGTAACTCACCAAAATGACAGTGTCTCATCCCGGTGTGCAATTGGGCTTTTTAGTTGGTTAAAGCACACCTCCCAAAATTTTTTTTTTTTTTTTTTTGAAACTAGTTTGAGATTCTTAATTCTTGCCATGCTTACGGTTTTTGCCCGCAACAAGAGAATCTGTCAAACTGTGGAACCATAACGTAGGACGTCTAGTCATTTCTACTTAGAAAGACTCCCTTAAGCTCTATGCTGTGATTTTATGCCTAAGTTGTGTTCAAAATATCTCTTTCCGGCCTTAAGCCTGATGGGCTTTCACTTGGCTTAGTGATGGCCTAATAGAAAGATGCCATGGTTCCCAAAAAAAAAACACAGAAGGATTTAAAATTACTCACTTCTAATTTGGCCATGTTGCCCTGTATATACATAAAATACGAGAAAGAAAAAAAAATGCGCAGTTTATGTTTACTATGTAATTGTCGGTCTATTTTCTGATATCTCCCGCGTGAAAGAACTTGTGTGGCCATTTATGATGGGGGAAGTGATGTTATTTTATTTCTTTGGCCTTGGTGGAAGTCGTTATCGTCTTTCGAGCTTCAGTGCTCAGAAAGGTGAAGGGTTTTGCCCTGTTACGATATTATAGGCCTCTGAAATCCATTGAGGTGTTTCTTTGCTGTTTTCCGGCGGAATTTCTAGCAAAGTAAGCCTTGCCCTACTTCCACCGTAGCGCGTGTTTCTAGGTCTAAGTGTACCTGTATTTAAGGGCGTTATTGCGCTTGGCGCTATCTTAGCAGATTTTGCGGGAGTGTATGTATGTTTGACTGCGAGGTTTTGTGGGGTGGGTAATAATACCTTTCCTAATCCCCGTGTATTGTATGGTAATGCCTGTTTAATCTGTATGTGCGTGTACCGTGCATCCTGAGGGACTAATGCCGGTGTTCGCCTCCGTTCTGGCAAATTTGCCCTTTGAACTGGCGGTGAGGGCCGCTTAAGTGCCTGTTTTTGTCCTGCCAATGTGGTGTCGTGTAGCCTGTCCGCTTTCTGGCCCGTGGCCACGGCAGACTCCTGCCACTGTGTTAGCCTATCTGTGTGAGTGTATGTAGGCTTTATATGTGGTAGGTCAGGCTCTACGTCGTCAGCCCATGACGAGGTTACCTCCTGTTGTCCCTCTGTCGTATTATGTGTGATTGAAGGTCCTGGCTTCAACTCCCTCTCGTTCATCCGGTCCGAGGGGATTGTTCTAGGCTCTTCCCCTCGGCTTGGCAAAATTGCCTTCCGATCCGGAGCTGGCGGACGTGTGTCTGTGTAGGATGTATTCTTTAGTATGTTGGAGCCTAACCTGGCCGTCTCCTGGACTGTGGCCACGGCGAACTCCTGCCACTGCGTGGCAGTACTTGTCGAGAGGGACATCCTCGCAAATTGTCGAGTTAGCGTATCTACGCTTATGTCCTCTCTCGGCTGGGCTGGTGGCCCTACCATGAACTCAAAAATGGCCTTGTTGGTTTGGAGTTCACGGTATTCGTCCCAAATTTGGGTGTACTGCCTATTGAGGCATATGGCCTGTTTGCAAGTGCTTATGTGCGCATCTTAATCGCGCTGTCCTACCCTCTGACGGAGTGTATGGCTGTTTGCCCTGTATTGTCCCGATTTTCTGTTTTGAGTGTCCGTATTTGTGTTTGCCTGATCTGTATGTGCCTTTGGCATCTAGCCAATAATGCTACTAATATTGGCATACCCCTATTACCTTCATGGCTTGCAATCTCTTCATGAGGTGCCATTCTGCCTGAAGTGTATGGGCCTAAAGTAACAATAGAGAGAAAAAAAAAATCTGTGCGTGTTTGCCAGTGTATTCCTATATCTCTCTGGTTCTGTATGGGGCTAGGGGGTTGGTTTATCAAGCCTTTCCCTTGTGTAGCTAGTTTAGAGCACCCCAAAAAAAATATGGTGCTTTCTGTCTGGGGGAAAAAAATTTTCACTATCTGCTTGGCTTTTTGCGGTTCAGAGGGGGTCGTTTTGACTACGAGGGCTCGTTGGTTGAGTCCTGTTACTGCGCGTAGTACCCCGCCTCCACCATCTGTTTTAGATCCCTTATTTAGGGGTGGTAGGACCTAAAACGGAAGAGTTACTGTATTGATTTTGAATGGAGTGTCTAAAAGGGGGTAGCTGCCTTTGGAGGGGCAAGCTGACCAGTGTGGAGTGTTGTTTAGCGTTAGGAACTAGGGGGCGCTCCTATAAAGACTGTAAATGTGGTTTAAGGGATGTAGCCTTAGCACGCGGGTCGATGTACTAGTCGCCCAGCCGGCTACTTATTATATAATCACCTTGCTAGTGTCAGCGGTTCGGCACGCGCTTCACTTGAGCACGCGAGCCGCTGTGAGGAATACAATGACGTCTGAGTTGGCGTTATTACT
Source organism: Meconema thalassinum (assembly GCA_946902985.2). Taxonomy (NCBI): domain Eukaryota; kingdom Metazoa; phylum Arthropoda; class Insecta; order Orthoptera; family Tettigoniidae; genus Meconema; species Meconema thalassinum. Next base: position 451,660,529 of record OX336391.1, on the reverse strand, counting down.
ACGGTGTGTCACGTCTGACTGTGACGGGAGTAAGGAAGGACGTTGGGACGTGAAGAAGAGTGTAGATCAGTAATGCAAGTGTAAGAGACTGACCAAGTGTTTATTGGTCAGCAATGAGTAACTGTTAGTCCCTTTTAAGGGATCTTGTGATGTTATAATGTGAGTACAAACTGTGGGTGTTAGGTTACAAAAGTAGGATTCTGAACACTGACTGACTGACTCACCTCGGTTGACACTGTCGTTAGCCTCCGGCTGTCTCGTCGAAGCACTGATGATGGAGAGATTCTCGTGACCCACTTAAGGCACCTTTTATACCTTTAGCCTCTGTTCTGTCAGCGCGTTGTGGCATAGTTGAACCAGTTTGTAGTATGTCGCTGTGTGTCATAATTACGCAAGGGTTGAGCTGCTTTATGGAGTAGCCAGCTGCCCTTATAGTATTGATGGATATTGGGTAGGCTTTTAAAGGGTTGCCTTTTATGAGATTTAGACAGATGATGGGGGGGATGATCTCTAAGGGGTGCATACCCCTTGGGTATTGTACAATAGGCTGAAATGAGGCTCCATAGTCTGAAAAGGGGCTCCATAGTCTGAATTGAGGCTCCATAGTCTGAAATGAGGCCCCATAGTCTGAAATGAAGATCCATAGTCTGAAATGAGGCTGCATAGTCTGAAATGATGCTCCATAGCCTGAATTGAGGCTCCATAGCCTGAAATGAGGCTCCATAGTCTGAATGAGGCTCCAGACTGAAATGAGGATCCATAGTCTGAAATGAGGCTCCATTGTCTGAAAAGGGGCTCCATAGCCTAAAATGAGACTCCATAGTCTGAAATGAGGTTTCATAGCGTGAAATGGGGCTCCTTAGTCTGAAATGGGGCCCCATAGTCTAGAATGAGGCTCAATAGTCTGAATTGAGTCTCCATAGTCTGAAATGGGACTCTATAATCTGAAATGTGGCTCCATAGTCTGAAATGATGCTCCAAAGCCTGAACTGAAGCTCTATAGTCTGGATTGAGGCTCCATAGTCTGAAATGGGGATCCATAGCCTAAATGAGGCTCCATAGTCCGAAATGAGACTCCATAGCCTGAAAAGAAGTTCCTTAGTCTGAAATGAGGCTCCAAAGTCTTCATTGAGTCTCCATAGCCTGAAATGAAACTCTATAGCCTGGATTGATGCTCCATAGAATTAAATGAGGCTCCATAGTCTGAAATGAGGCTCCATAGTCTGATATGAGGCTCCATAGTCTGAAATGAGGCACCATACCCTGAAATGAGACTCCATAGTCCGACTTGAGGCTCCATAGCCTGAAATGCGGCTCCATAGTCTGAAATGAGTCTCCTTAAGGGGAAATAGGCTCCATACCCTGAAATGAGGCTCCAATGCCTGAAATAAAGCTCTATAGTCTGGATTGAGGCTCCATAGTCTGAAATGAGTCTCCATTGCCTAAATGAGGCTCCAGAGTCTGGATTGAGTCTCCAGAGTTTGAAATGAGGCTCCATAGCCTGAAATGAAGCTCTATAGTGTGGATTGAGACTCCATAGTCTGCAATGAGGCTCCATAGCCTGAAATGAGGCTCCATCGTCTGAAATGAGGCTCCAGAGTCTGAATTGAGGCTCCATAATCTGAAATGAATCTCAATAATCTAATATGAGGCTCCATAGTCTGAAATGAGGCTCCATAGTCTGTAATGAGTCTCCATAGTCTGAATTGAGGCCCCATAGTCTGAAATGAGGCTCCATAGTCGGTATTGAGGCTCCAAAATCTGAAATGGGGCTCCATAGCCGGAAATGTGGCTCCATAGACTGATATGAGGCTCTATATTCAGAATTCAGGCTTCATAGTCTGAAATGAGGCTCCTTAGACTGAAATGGGGCTCTATAGTCTGAATTGAGGCTCCAAAGTCTGAAATGACGGTCCATAGTCTGAAATTGCGCTCCATAGTCTGAATTGAGGCTCCATAGGCTGAGATGGGTCTCCATAGCCTGAAATGAGGCTCTATAGTCTGATATGGGGCTCCATAGTCAGAATCGAGGCTCCATATTCTGAAATGAGGCTCCATAGCCTGAAATGAAACTCTATAGTCTGGATTGATGCTCCATAGAATTAAATGAGGCTCCATAGTCTGAAATGAGGCTCCATAGTCTGAAATGAGTCTCCATAGGCTGAAATGAGGCTCCATCGTCTGAAAGGGGCTCCATAGCCTAAAATGAGGCTCCATCGTCTGAAATGAGGCTCCATAGCGTGAAATGGTGCCCCATAGCCTGAAACTGGTCTCCATTGCCTGTTATGAGGCTCCATAGACTTATGTGAGGCTCCATAGTCAGAAATGATGCTGCATAGCCTGAATTGAGGCTCCATAGCCTGAAATGGGGCACCATCGTCTGAAATGAGGCTCCATAGGCTGAAATGGGGCTCCATAGGCTGAAATGATGCTCCATAGTCTTAAAAGGGGCTCCTGAGCCTAAAATGAGGCTCCATAGTCTGAAATGAGGTTTCCTGGCAAGAAATGGGGCTCCATAGTCTGAAATGGGGCTCCATAGTCTGAAATAAGCCTCCATAGCCTGAATTGTGGCTCCATATTCTGAAATGAGATCCCATATTCTGAAATGAGGCTTCATAGTCTGAAATGAGGCTCCATAGCATGAAAAGAGGTTCCTTAGTCTGAAATGAGGCTCCAAAGTCTGAATTGAGGCTCCATAGCCTGAAATGAGGCTCCATAGTCTGAAATGAGTCTCCTTAGTCTGAAATGTGGCTCTATATTCTGAAATGAGATTCCAATGCCTTAAATGAAGCTCTATAGTCTGGATTGAGGCTCCATAGTCTGAAATGGGGATCAATAGCCTAAATGAGGCTCCATAGTCTGAAATGAGGTTCCATAGTCTGAAATGAGGCTCCATATTCTGAAATGAGGCTCCATAGTCTGAATTGAGGCTCCATAGCCTGAAATGAGGCTCCAGAGTCTAAATTGAAACTCCAAAGTCGAAAATGAGGCTCCATGGTCTGAATTGAAGCTCAATGGTCTGAAATGAGGCTCCTTATTCTGAAGTGAGGCGACAGTGCCTGAAATGAAGCTCTATAGTCTGGATTGAGGCTCCATAGTCTGAAATGAGTCTCCATAGTCTGATATGAGGCTCCATAGTCTGAAATGAGGCACCATACCCTGAAATGAGACTCCATAGTCCGACGTGATGCTCCATAGCCTGAAATGCAGCTCCATAGTCTGAAATGAGTCTCCTTAGTGTGAAATAGGCTCCATACTCTGAAATAAGGCTCCAATGCCTGAAATGAAGCTCTATAGTCTGGATTGAGGCTCTATAGTCCGAAATGAGTTTCCATAGCCTAAATGAGGCTCCAGAGTCTGGATTGAGACTCCAGAGTTTGAAATGAGGCTCCATAGTCTGAAATGAGTCTCCTTAGTGTGAAATAGGCTCCATACTCTGAAATAAGGCTCCAATGCCTGAAATGAAGCTCTATTGTCTGGATTGAGGCTCCATAGTCTGAAATGAGTCTCCATAGCCAAAATGGGGCTCCAGAGTCTGGATTGAGTCTCCAGAGTTTGAAATGAGGCTCCATAGCCTGAAATGAATCTCTATAGTGTGGATTGAGACTCCATAGTCTGCAATGAGGCTCCATTGCCTGAAATGAGGCTCCATCGTCTGAAATGAGGCTCCAGAGTCTGAATTGAGGCTCCATAATCTGAAATGAATCTCAATAATCTAATATGAGGCTCCATAGTCTGAAATGAGGCACCATAGTCTGTAATGAGTCTCCATAGTCTGAATTGAGGCCCCATAGTCTGAAATGAGGCTCCATAGTCTGTATTGAGGCTCCAAAATCTGAAATGGGGCTCCATAGGCGGAAATGAGGCTCCATAGATTGAAATGAGGCTCTATATTCAGAATTCAGGCTCCATAGTCTGAAATGAGGCTCCAGAGTCTGAATTGAGGCTCCATAGCATGAAATGAGTCTCCATAGTCTGAAATGAGTCTCCTTAGTCTGATATGAGGCTCCATATTCTGAAATGAGGCTCCATAGTCTGATATGAGGCTCCATATTCTGAAATGAGGCTCCATAGTCTGAATTGAGGCTCCATAGTCTGAATTGAAGCTCCATAGTCGGAAATGAGGCTCCATGGTCTGAATTGAAGCTCAATGGTCTGAATAGAGGCTCCTTATTCTGAAATGAGGCGCCAATGCCTGAAATGAAGCTCTATAGTCTGGATTGAGGCTCCATAGACTGAAATGAGGCTCCATAGTCTGATATGAGGCTCCATTGTCTGAAATGAGGCTCCATACACTGAAATGAGACTCCATTGACCGACCTGAGGCTCCATAGCCTGAAATGAGTCTCCTTGGTGTGAAATGAGGTTCCATACACTGAAATGAGGCTCCAACGCCTGAAATAAAGCTCTATAATTTGGATTGAGGCTCCGTAGTCTGCAATGAGGCTCCATAGACTGAAATGAGGCTCTATATTCAGAATTCAGGCCCCATAGCCTGAAATGAGGCTCCATAGTCTGAAATGAGGCTCCATAGACTGAAATGGGGCTCCATAGGCTGAAATGAGGCTCCATAGTCTGAAAAGGGGCTCCATAGCCTGAAATGAAAATCTATAGTCTGGATTGATGCTCCATGTACTTAAATGAGGCTCCATAGTCTGAAATGAGGCTCTATAGGCTGAAATGAGGCTCCATAGTCTGAAAAGGGCTCCATAGCCTAAAATGAGGCTCCATGGTCTGAAATGAGGCTCCATAGCGTGAAATGGCGCCCCATAGCCTGAAATGGGTCTCCATTGCCTGTTATGAGGCTCCCTATTCTGATGTGAGGCTCCATAGTCTGAAATGATGCTCCCTATTCTGATGTGAGGCTCCATAGCCTGAAATGAGTCTCCTTAGTCTGAAATGAGTCTCCTTAGTCTGAAATGTGGCTCTATATTCTGAAATGAGGTTCCAATGCCTTAAATGAAGCTCTATAGTCTGGATTGAGGCTCCATAGTCTGAAATGGGGATCCATAGCCTAAATGAGGCTCCATAGTCTGAAATGAGGTTCCATAGTCTGAAATGAGGCTCCAGAGTCTGAATTGAGGCTCCATAGACTGAAATTAGGCTCCTTAGTCTGATATGAGGCTCCATATTCTGAAATGAGGCTCCATAGTCTGAATTGAGGCTCCATAGCCTGAAATGAGGCTCCAGAGTCTGAATTGAAACTCCAAAGTCGTAAATGAGGCTCCATGGTCTGAATTGAAGCTCAATGGTCTGAAATGAGGCTCCTTATTCTGAAGTGAGGTGACAATGCCTGAAATGAAGCTCTATAGTCTGGATTGAGACTCCATAGTCTGAAATGAGGCTCCATAGTCTGATATGAAGCTCCATAGTCTGAAATGAGGCACCATACCCTGAAATGAGACTCCATAGTCCGACGTGATGCTCCATAGCCTGAAATGCGGCTCCATAGTCTGAAATGAGTCTCCTTAGTGTGAAATAGGCTCCATACTCTGAAATAAGGCTCCAATGCCTGAACTGAAGCTCTATAGTCTGGATTGAGGCTCCATAGTCTGAAATGAGTCTCCATAGCCTAAATTAGGCTCCAGAGTCTGGATTGAGTCTCTAGAGTTTGAAATGAGGCTCCATAGATTGAAATGAATCTCTTTAGTGTGGATTGAGACACCATAGTCTGCAATGAGGCTCCATCGCCTGAAATGAGGCTCCAGAGTCTGAATTGAGGCTCCATAATACGAAATGAATCTCAATAATCTAATATGAGGCGCCATAGTCTGAAATGAGGCTCCATAGTCTGTAATGAGTCTCCATAGTCTGAATTGAGGCCCCATAGTCTGAAATGAGGCTCCATAGTCTGTATTGAGGCTCCAAAATCTGAAATGGGGCTCCATAGCCGGAAATGAGGCTCCATAGACTGAAATGAGGCTCTATATTCAGAATTCAGGCTCCATAGTCTGAAATGAGGCTACAGAGTCTGAATTGAGGCTCCATAACATGAAATGAGGCTCCATAGTCTGAAATGAGTCTCCTTAGTCTGAAATGAGGCTCTATAGCCTGAAATGAGGCTCCAGAGTCTGAATTGAAGCTCCTTAGTCGGAAATGAGGCTCCATGGTCTGAAATGAAGCTCAATGGTCTGAATTGAGGCTCCTTATTCTGAAATGAGGTGCCAATGCCTGAAATGAAGCTCTATAGTCTGGATTGAGGCTCCATAGTCTGAAATGGCGATCCATAGCCTATATGAGGCTCCATAGTCCGAAATTACGCACCATGGCCCGAAAAGAGCTTCCTTAGCCTGAAATGAGGCTCCAGAGTCTGAATTGAGGCTCCATAGCCTGAAATGAGGCTCCTTAGTCTGATATGAGGCTCCATATTCTGAAATGATGCTCCATAGTCTGTATTGAGGCTCTATAGCCTGAAATGAGGCTCCATAGTCTGAATTGAAGCTCCATAGTCGGAAATGAGGCTCCATGGTCTGAATTGAAGCTCAATGGTCTGAATTGAGGCTCCTTATTCTGAAATGAGGCGCCAATGCCTGAAATGAAGCTCTATAGTCTGGATTGAGGCTCCATAGACTGAAATGAGGCTCCATAGTCTGATATGAGGCTCCATTGTCTGAAATGAGGCTCCATACACTGAAATGAGACTCCATAGACCGACTTGAGGCTCCATAGCCTGAAATGAGTCTCCTTGGTGTGATATGAGGTTCCATACACTGAAATGAGGCTCCAACGCCTGATATAAAGCTCTATAGTTTGGATTGAGGCTCAGTAGTCTGCAATGAGGCTCCATAGACTGAAATGAGGCTCTATATTCAGAATTCAGGCCCCATAGCCTGAAATGAGGCTCCATAGTCTGAAATGAGGCTCCATAGACTGAAATGGGGCTCCATAGGCTGAAATGAGGCTCCATAGTCTGAAAAGGGCTCCATAGCCTGAAATGAAAACTCTATAGTCTGGATTGATGCTCCATGTACTTAATTGAGGCTCCATAGTCTGAAATGAGGCTCCATAGGCTGAAATGAGGCTCCATAGTCTGAAAAGGGCTCCATAGCCTAAAATGAGGCTCCATGGTCTGAAATGAGGCTCCATAGCGTGAAATGGTGCCCCATAGCCCTGAAATGGGTCTCCATTGCCTGTTATGAGGCTCCCTATTCTGATGTGAGGCTCCATAGTCTGAAATGATGCTCCATAGACTGAATTGAGGCTCCATAGCCTGAAATGAGGCTCCATAGTCTGAATGAAGCTCCAGACTGAAATGAGTCTTGCATAGGCCGAAATGAGGCTCCATAGTCTGAAAAGAAGCTCCATAATCTGAATTGAGGCTCAATAGTCTGAAATGAGGCCCCATTGTCTGAAATGATGCTCCATAGTCTGAAATGAGGCTCCATAGACTGATATGGGGCTCCATAGGCTGAAATGAGGCTCCATAGTCTGAAAAGGGGCTCCATAGCCTAAAATGAGGGCTCCATAGTCTGAAATGAGGTTTCATAGCGTGAAATGGGGCCTCCAAAGACTGAAATGGGGCTCCATAGTCTAAAATGAGGCTCAATAGACTGAATTGAGTCTCCATAGTCTGAAATGGGACTCTATAGTCTGAAATGAGGCTCCATAGTCTGAATGAGGCTCGATAGCCAGAAATGTAGCTCCATAGTCTGAAATGGCGCTATCATTTGTCTAAAATGATACACCATAACCTGAAATGAGGCTCCATAGCCTGAAATGAGGCTCCAAGGTCTGAATTGAGGCTCCATAGCCTGAAATGAAACTCTATAGGTCTGGATTGATTCTCCATAGACTTAAATGAGGCTCTATAGTCTTAAATGAGGCTCTATAGTCTGAAATGAGTCTCCATAGGCTTAAATGAGGCTCCATAGGCTGAAATGAGGCTCCATAGTCCGAAAAGGGCTCCACAGCCTAAAATGAGGCTCCATCGTCTGAAATGAGGCTCCATAGCGTGAAATGGTGCCCCATAGCCTGAAATGGGTCTCCATTGCCTGTTATGAGGCTCCATAGTTCTGATGTGAGGCTCCATAATCTGAAAGGAGGCCCCATAGCCTGAATTGAGGCTCCATAGACTGCAATGGGGCTCCATAGCCTGAAATGAGGGTCCAGAGTCTGAAAATGAGGCTCCATAGTCTGAGATGAGGCTCCATTGCCAGAAATGAGGCTCCACAGTCTGGATTGAGCTTCCATAGTCTGAAATGAGGCTCCATAGTCTGAAATTGGGGCTCCATAGCCAGAAATGGAGCTCCATAGTCTGAAATGGCGCTTCATAGTCTGAAATGAGGCTCCATAATCTGAATTGAGCTCCATAGCCTGAAATGGGGCTCCATGGTCTGAATTAAGGCTCCAAAGTCTGAAATGAGGGCTCCATTGTCTGACAAGGGGCTCCTGAGTCTGAAATGGGGCTCCATAGCCAGAAATGAGGCTCCATAATCTGAAAAGAGAGCTCTATATTCCGAATTCAGGCCCCATAGCCTGAAATGAGGCTCCATATTCTGAAATGAGGCTCCATAGACTGAAATGGGGCTCCATAGGCTGAAATGAGGCTCCATAGTCTGAAAAGAGGCTCCAAAGCCTAAAATGAGGCTCCAAAGTCTGAAATGAGGCTCCATAGCGTGAAATGGGGCTCCACAGACTGAAATGGGGCTCCGTAGTCTAGAATGAGGCTCAATAGTCTGAATTGAGTTCTCCATAGTCTGAAATGGGGACTCTATAGTCTGAATTGAGGCTCAATATTCTGAAATGAGGCTCCATAGTCTGAATTGAGGCTCCATAGCCTGAAAAAGAGGTTCCTTAGTTCTGAAATGAGGCTCCAAAGTCTGAATTGAGGCTCCATAGCCTGAAATGAGGCTCCTAAGTCTGAAATGAGTCTCCTTAGTCTGAAATGTGGCTCTATATTCTGAAATGAGGTTCCAATGCCTTAAATGAAGCTCTATAGTCTGGATTGAGGCTCCATAGTCTGAAATGGGAATCCATAGCCTAAATGAGGCTCCATAGTCTGAAATGAGGTTTCCATAGGCTGAAATGAGGCTCCAGTGTCTGAATTGAGGCTCCATAGCCTGAAATTAGCTCCTTAGTCTGATATGAGGCTCCATATCTCTGAAATGAGGATCCATAGTCTGAATTGAGGCTCCATAGCTGAAATGCGGCTTCCCATAGTCTGAAATGAGTCTCCTTAGTGTGAAATAGGCTCCATACTCTGAAATAAGGCTCCAATGCCTGAACTGGAAACTCTATAGTCTGGATTGAGGCTCCATAGTCTGAAATGAGTCTCCATAGCCTAAATGAGGCTCCAGAGTCTGGATTGAGTCTCCAGAGTTTGAAATGAGGCTCCATAGATTGAAATGAATCTCTTTAGTGTGGATTGAGACTCCATAGTCTGCAATGAGGCTCCATAGCCTGAAATGAGGCTCCATCGTCTGAAATGAGGCTCTAGAGTCTGAATTGAGGCTCCATAATCTGAAATGAATCTCAATAATCTAATATGAGGCTCCATAGTCTGAAATGATGGCTCCATGGTCTGTAATGAGTCTCCATAGTCTGAATTGAGGCCCCATAGTCTGAAATGAGGCTCCATAGTCTGAAATGAGGCTCTATATTCAGAATTCAGGCTCCATAGTCTGAAATGAGGCTCCAGAGTCTGAATTGAGGCTCCATAACATGAAATGAGGGCTCCAGAGTATGAATTGAGGCTCCATAGCCTGAAATGAGGCTCCTTAGTCTGATATGAGGCTCCATATTCGGAAATGGGGCTCCATAGTCTGTATTGAGGCTCTATAGCCTGAAATGAGGCTCCATAGCCTGAATTGAAGCTCCATAGTCGGAAATGAGGCTCCATGGTCTGAATTGAAGCTCAATGGTCTGAATTGAGGCTCCTTATTCTGAAATGAGGCGCCAATGCCTGAAATGTAAGCTCTATAGTCTGGATTGAGGCTCCATAGACTGAAATGAGGCTCCATAGTGTGATATGCAGGCTCCATTGTCTGAAATGAGGCTCCTTACACTAAAATGAGACTCCATAGACCGACTTGAGGCTCCATAGCCTGAAATGAGGCTCCATAGTCTGAAATGAGGCTCTATATTCTGAAATGAGGCTCCATAGTCTGAATTGAGGCTCCATAGCCTGAAAAGAGGTTCCTTGGGTCTGAATTGAGGCTCCAAAGTCTGAATTGAGGCTCCACAGACTGAAAATTAGGCTCCTTAGTCTGATATGAGGCTCCATATTCTGAAATGAGGCTCCATAGTCTGAATTGAGGCTCCATAGCCCTGAAATGAGGTTCCATAGTCCTGAAATGAGGCTCCAGAGTCTGAATTGAGGCTCCATAGCCTGAAATGAGGCTCCGTAGTGTGAAATGAGGCTCCAGAGTCTGAAATGAGGCTCTTCATAGCCAGAAATGGGTCTCCACAGTCTGTAATGGTGCTCCATAGCCTGAAATGAGGCTCCATAATCTGAATTAAGCTCCATAGCCTGAAATGGGGCTCCATGGTCTGAATTGAGGCTCCAAAGTCTGAAATGAGGTCCATTGTCTGACAAGGGGGAGTCTGAAATGGGGCTCCATAGCCTGAAATGAGGCTCCGTAGTGTGAAATGAGGCTCCTTAGTCTAAATGAGTCTCCTTAGTCTGAAATGTGGCTCTATATTCTGAAATGAGGTTCCAATGCCTTAAATGAAGCTCTATAGTCTGGATTGAGGCTCCATAGTCTGAAATGGGGATCCATAGCCTAAATGAGGCTCCATAGTCTGAAATGAGGTTCCATAGTCTGAAATGAGGCTCCAGAGTCTGAATTGAGGCTCCATAGCCTGAAATTAGGCTCCTTAGTCTGATATGAGGCTCCATAGTCTGAATTGAGGCTCCATAGCCTGAAATGAGGCTCCAGAGTCTGAATTGAAACTCCAAAGTCGGAAATGAGGCTCCATGGTCTGAATTGAAGCTCAATGGTCTGACATGAGGCTCCTTATTCTGAAGTGAGGCGACAATGCCTGAAATGAAGCTCTATAGTCTGGATTGAGGCTCCATAGTCTGAAATGAGTCTCCATAGTCTGATATGAGGCTCCATAGTCTGAAATGAGGCACCATACCCTGAAATGAGACTCTATAGTCCGACGTGATGCTCCATAGCCTGAAATGCGGCTCCATAGTCTGAAATGAGTCTCCTTAGTGTGAAATAGGCTCCATACTCTGAAATAAGGCTCCAATGCCTGAACTGAAGCTCTATAGTCTGGATTGAGGCTCCATAGTCTGAAATGGGTCTCCATAGCCTAAATGAGGCTCCAGAGTCTGGATTGAGTCTCCAGAGTTTGAAATGAGGCTCCATAGATTGAAATGAATCTCTATAGTGTGGATTGAGACTCCATAGTCTGCAATGAGGCTCCATAGCCTGAAATGAGGCTCCATCGTCTGAAATGAGGCTCTAGAGTCTGAATTGAGGCTCCATAGTCTGAATTGAAACTCCTTAGTCGGAAATGAGGCTCCATGGTCTGAATTGAAGCTCAATGGTCTGAATTGAGGCTAATTATTCTGAAATGAGGCGCCAATGCCTGAAATGAAGCTCTATGGTCTGGATTGAGGCTCCATAGTCTGAAATGGGGATCCATAGCCTATATGAGGCTCCATAGTCCGAAATTAGGCACCATGGCCCGGAAAGAGGTTCCTTAGCCTGAAATGAGGCTCCAGAGTATGAATTGAGGCTCCATAGCCTGAAATGAGGCTCCTTAGTCTGATATGAGGCTCCATATTCGGAAATGAGGCTCCATAGTCTGAATTGAGGCTCTATAGCCTGAAATGAGGCTCCATAGCCTGAATTGAAGCTCCATAGTCGGAAATGAGGCTCAATGGTCTGAATTGAAGCTCAATGGTCTGAATTGAGGCTCCTTATTCTGAAATGAGGCGCCAATGCCTTAAATGAAGCTCTATAGTCTGGATTGAGGCTCCATAGACTGAAAGGAGGCTCCATAGTCTGATATGAGGCTCCATTGTCTGAAATGAGGCTCCATACACTAAAATGAGACTCCATAGACCGACTTGAGGCTCCATAGTCTGAAATGAGGCTCCATAGTCTGAAATGAGTCTCTTTAGTCTGAAATGAGGCTCTATATTCTGAAATGAGGCTCCATAGTCTGAATTGAGGCTCCATAGCCTGAAAAGAGGTTCCTTGGTCTGAAATGAGGCTCCAAAGTCTGAATTGAGGCTCCACAGCCTGAAATTAGGCTCCTTAGTCTGATATGAGGCTCCATATTCTGAAATGAGGCTCCATAGTCTGAATTGAGTCTCCATAGCCTGAAATGAGGTTCCATAGCCTGAAATGTGGCTCCAGAGTCTGAATTGAGGCTCCATAGCCTGAAATGAGGCTCCGTAGTGTGAAATGAGGCTCCATAGTCTGAAATGAGGCTCCATCGCCAGAAATGGGTCTCCACAGTCTGTAATGGTGCTCCATAGCCTGAAATGCGGCTCCATAATCTGAATTAAGCTCCATAGTCTGAAATGGGGCTCCATGGTCTGAATTGAGGCTCCAAAGTCTGAAATGAGGTTCCATTGTCTGACAAGGGGAGTCTGAAATGGGGCTCCATAGCCTGAAATGAGGCTCCGTAGTGTGAAATGAGGCTCCTTAGTCTGAAATGAGTCTCCTTAGTCTGAAATGTGGCTCTATATTCTGGAATGAGGTTCCAATGCCTTAAATGAAGCTCTATAGTCTGGATTGAGGCTCCATAGTCTGAAATGGGGATCCATAGCCTAAATGAGGCTCCATAGTTTGAAATGAGGTTCCATAGTCTGAAATGAGGCTCCAGAGTCTGAATTGAGGCTCCATAGCCTGAAATTAGGCTCCTTAGTCTGATATGAGGCTCCATTGTCTGAATTGAGGCTCCATAGCCTGAAATGAGGCTCCTTAGTGTGAAATGAGGCTCCATAGTCTGAAATGAGGCTCCATAGCCAGAAATGGGTCTCCACAGTCTTTAATGGTGCTCCATAGCCTGAAATGAGGCTCCATAATCTGAATTAAGCTCCATAGCCTGAAATGGGGCTCCATGGTCTGAATTGAGGCTCCAAAGTCTGAAATGAGGTTCCATTGTCTGACAAGGGGAGTCTGAAATGGGGCTCCATAGCCTGAAATGAGGCTCCGTAGTGTGAAATGAGGCTCCTTAGTCTGAAATGAGTCTCCTTAGTCTGAAATGTGGCTCTATATTCTGAAATGAGGTTCCAATGCCTTAAATGAAGCTCTATAGTCTGGATTGAGGCTCCATAGTCTGAAATGGGGATCCATAGCCTAAATGAGGCTCCATAGTCTGAAATGAGGTTCCATAGTCTGAAATGAGGCTCCGTAGGCTGAAATGAGGCTCCATAGTCTGAAAAGGGGCTCCATAGCCTGAAATGAAACTCTATAGTCTGGATTGATGCTCCATGTACTTAAATGAGGCTCCTTAGTCTGAAATGAGGCTCCATAGGCTGAAATGAGGCTCCATAGTCTGAAAAGGGCTCCATAGCCTAAAATGAGGCTCCATGGTCTGAAATGAGGCTCCATAGCGTGAAATGGTGCCCCATAGCCTGGGTCTCCATTGCCTGTTATGAGGCTCCCTATTCTGATGTGAGGCTCCATAGTCTGAAATGATGCTCCATAGACTGAATTGAGGCTCCATAGCCTGAAATGAGGCTCCATAGTCCTGAATGAAGCTCCAGACTGAAATGAGTCTCCATAGGCCGAAATGAGGCTCCATAGTCTGAAAAGAAGCTCCATAATCTGAATTGAGGCTCAATAGTCTGAAATGAGGCCCCATTGTCTGAAATGATGCTCCATAGTCTGAAATGAGGCTCCATAGACTGATATGGGGCTCCATAGGCTGAAATGAGGCTCCATAGTCTGAAAAGGGGCTCCATAGCCTAAAATGAGGCTCCATAGTCTGAAATGAGGTTTCATAGCGTGAAATGGGGCTCCAAAGACTGAAATGGGGGCTCCATAGTCTAAAATGAGGCTCAATAGACTGAATTGAGTCTCCATAGTCTGAAATGGGACTCTATAGTCTGAAATGAGGCTCCATAGTCTGAAATGAGGCTCGATAGCCAGAAATGTAGCTCCATAGTCTGAAATGGCGCTTCATTGTCTAAAATGATACACCATAACCTGAAATGAGGCTCCATAGCCTGAAATGAGGCTCCAAGGTCTGAATTGAGGCTCCATAGCCTGAAATGAAACTCTATAGTCTGGATTGATTCTCCATAGACTTAAATGAGGCTCCATAGTCTTAAATGAGGCTCCATAGTCTTAAATGAGGCTCTATAGTCTGACATGAGGCTCCATTGGCTTAAATGAGGCTCCATAGGCTGAAATGAGGCTCCATAGTCCGAAAAGGGCTCCACAGCCTAAAATGAGGCTCCATCGTCTGAAATGAGGCTCCATAGCGTGAAATGGTGCCCCATAGCCCTGAAATGGGTCTCCATTGCCTGTTATGAGGCTCCATAGTCCTGATGTGAGGCTCCATAATCTGAAAGGAGGCCCCATAGCCTGAATTGAGGCTCCATAGACTGCAATGGGGCTCCATAGCCTGAAATGAGGGTCAAGAGTCTGAAATGAGGCTCCATAGTCTGAGATGAGGCTCCATTGCCAGAAATGAGGCTCCACAGTCTGGATTGAGCTTCCATAGTCTGAAATGAGGCTCCATAGCCTGAAATGGGGCTCCATAGCCAGAAATGGAGCTCCATAGTCTAAAATGGCGCTTCATAGTCTGAAATGAGGCTCCATAATCTGAATTGAGCTCCATAGCCTGAAAATGGGGCTCCATGGTCTGAATTAAGGCTCCAAAGTCTGCAATGAGGCTCCATTGTCTGACAAGGGGCTCCAGAGTCTGAAATGGGGCTCCATAGCCAGAAATGAGGCTCCATAAACTGAAAAGAGGCTCTATATTCCGAATTCAGGCCCCATTGCCTGAAATGAGGCTCCATATTCTGAAATGAGGCTCCATAGACTGAAATGGGGCTCCATAGGCTGAAATGAGGCTCCATAGTCTGAAAAGAGGCTCCAAAGCCTAAAATGAGGCTCCATAGCGTGAAATGGGGCTCCACAGACTGAAATGGGGCTCCATAGTCTAGAATGAGGCTCAATAGTCTGAATTGAGTCTCCATAGTCTGAAATGGGGACTCTATAGTCTGAATTGAGGCTCCAAATTCTGAAATGAGGCTCCATAGTCTGAATTGAGGCTCCATAGCCTGAAAAGAGGTTCCTTAGTCTGAAATGAGGCTCCAAAGTCTGAATTGAGGCTCCATAGCCTGAAATGAGGCTCCTTAGTCTGAAATGAGTCTCCCTTAGTCTGAAATGTGGCTCTATATTCTGAAATGAGGTTCCAATGCCTTAAATGAAGCTCTATAGTCTGGATTGAGGGCTCCATAGTCCTGAAATGGGAATCCATAGCCTAAATGAGGCTCCATAGTCTGAAATGAGGTTCCATAGTCTGAAATGAGGCTCCAGTGTC